>BRZY01000002.1:5000-10005000 GCA_030159175.1 Glycyrrhiza uralensis | reverse complement strand
TGGAGATCTGGCATTATTCTTGAATATCTAAGTTTATTGTCATTTTTTTAATTTCATTTGTTTGGCTTTTGAACCACTATGGCGTCAAGTGATCCATGTAGCTGACCCCACCTAGTGGGATAAGGCTTTGTTGTTGTTGTTGTTGTTGTTGTTGTTGTATTTGTTTGGCTTTTGAGGATAAATGACTCACATGCACTACAAATGAATATCAAAATTGAATGTTTCTTTTTATAGATCATCGACTGTGTCATGTTGAAACCGTTTTATTGTATGTACTAAATGAATGAATGAATGGCAGGCATTTATGTTGGTGATGACAAAGTCATTCACTTCACGAGACGTGGACAAGAAGTAGGAACCGGTACGGTGCTGGATGTTCTCCTCGTTAGTTCAGGACCAGCGATGAGAGCTCGAGAAAGTTGCCCGAATTGTGCAGCATCGCAAGAAGCGCACGGGGTCATCTCCTCATGCCTGAACTGCTTTCTAGCTGGCGGTGTCTTGTACCGATTCGAGTATGCTGTCTCCCCTGCCCTCTTCCTCGCGAAAGCCCGCGGTGGAACATGCACTCTCGCGGTCTCTGACCAAGATGATATCGTGGTTCATCGCGCAAAGTATTTGCTTGAGAATGGCTTTGGTTGCTACAATGTCTTCAAGAACAACTGTGAGGACTTTGCCATCTATTGCAAAACCGGGCTCCTAGTTGTTGAGCAAGGAACAATCGGGCAGAGTGGCCAAGCAGTTTCCATCATAGGTGGACCTCTTGCCGCTGTTCTATCCACGCCGCTTCGTCTGGTAACCACAAACGTTTATGGGATGGCGGCAACAGCCATTGGAGTGTACTGTGCCAGTAGGTATGCTGCAGACATTGGAATGAGGAGGGATGTGGTGAAGGTGCAAGTGGAAGATTTGACAACAAGGTTGGCCACTGGGTTGTTGCAGGTTGTTGAACCCCACATTTCAATGAATCTAGCCCCTCAATCTCCTCAGCTTGTTAGCCATTGATTAAACACTGCTTTGTTTATATATATATATATATATATATATATATTGTTATGAATTTCCAGGGGATGCCAGTCCCATGAATTTGTTTCTTTTACCATCTGGGTGTGTAAGCAATTTAAAATTTAATTGAAAGATTTTATAGTATTATGGATTTGTAAAATTTATTTTGCCATGCCGAGGCCTCTTCGGGTGATAGCTAGGCATTGTTTAGTCAAGTGATTACCCAGATTACGGGGCATAATGTACAAAAACCGAGAGCTATTCCGTGCATTTTAGGGTTTTTGCGGATTGGATATGATCATTTTTGAGAGAAAAATCACTTGATTCTATCCTTTTGGTTTTGCTTTTTGGCCATCTGGTTGGTTTGATTTTAAAATTCAAATCCAGTCCAATTTATTTCGGTTTGGATTGAATTGGTTTTCGTTGATTTTTTAAAAGAAAATATAAATTTTTTTAAAATGGACAAAATAATTTTTAAAAATTTTTATTCCCCATTTTATAAAGGAAGTACATATAAATAAATTGAATCTAGTAACAATTATTGAATTACTACACCATATATCACATTACAGAATATAGACATAAAATATAAATTATCTTAATATTTCTTATTAAAATATATGGTAATAGTATTTTTTAAATTAAGAGTATATATACATGTATATAGGAGATTGATTTGGTTCGAAATGGATTGGTTTTAACTATAGTATTTGAAAACTGACCCAATCCAATAAAATAATTTTGGTTTCTTTAATATTCAGTTATTCGGTTTGGTTAGTACAGTTTATATTGAATTGATTCGATTGATGAACACCCAAAAGCTATTATAGTGTGTTGTTCAAAGGAATGAGTGTTACTATTCTCAGGTAACTGATGATTGGTACATCATTTACAAGATAAATGAGGATGCATGTCATTTGACCATGGAAATGGTATGATCGGATGTGGTATGTTGCTACTAAAATAGTTTAAAAAAAAAATCATAGCATCGCCTCAAACAGCCTAAATTCGTATTATTTATATCAATTTTTGATGATTACCTTCCATGAATTGTCAGATTTTTCCAACTGGAATTAGAATTTAACTGTTCGAATGGCTAACAATGATTCAACATACTTGATTCATAGAGTTTTACTGCATCTAATATTAATAATAAATAATTTCTATAAATATGTAACTCCTTTTTTGGTTACTTATGTAACTCATTTTTGTTACTGCATAATGACTCTACCACACCTTTGAAGTATCTTCAAAGTTCAAACTATGCTGCATGATTCAACAGGACACTTTTTTTTTTTTGACAAACAGGAAAGCTTTATTATTATTTTTTGATAAGAACAGGAAAGCTTTATTTAATTTGTTAAAAATAACGTTCATTCCTTTAAGAATACTATTCTATCTAATTCGTTAGAAGTAACGCTTATTTATTTGAGAATATTAACAATGATTTTCTAAACCTGAAGAGTGTCCATGATAATTTGTTATCGATTTTCTAATCAATACTCGTAATTTTACATTAATATCTTCCAAAATACACCTTTTTTCACTCATTTTAACATTTCCATAAAAACCAATACCCCGTTAAAATACGGTAAATATTTTCATTCCCCTCTCTTAAAATGGAACCACCACCTGACAGACTTCTAATCTAAAAAATACTAAAAACAGCATACTACCAAAAGTTTGTTGGGAGAAGAAAATTAACAAGTCAGACAAATGTCGAAATACATAACATTTTTAGCATAACAAAAATTTACTGTATAAATTGCCTTGCCTGTCTGACTCATTGTACAGTAGTTAAAAGGTTAAAATTTACTGATCATTCAATTGATTATCTAAATAAGCAGAAAATACTAGAATATTCAGTATTGCAATCCAATAACAAAATTGCTTCGCCATTTTCCCAAACAAAATCTCATGTACCAACAAAGATGTGCGCTGTTACATTCGGTGATAATGGTGGTACAACCATGTCTATGAAACTACACAGATGAAGGGAAAAGGGTTTGGCCACTGCTTTAGAAGTCAAGTTGGAACCCCAATCCCTTATCTGACGATTCTGACCTTAAACAAGCAATACAGCATTTATACAGCCATCATTTTCAGGGTTATTGGTAACCTGAGCATATTTACCTGCATTCGAGGCAAACAAAAAAGTCCAATGCATCAATTTCAGTTGAAGTTTCAGCCAATGATAACAAAATCAAAATACAAGTAACAAATAATCTTACCCCACACAACTTTCCCAGCAGGTGTAACCAGACCAAGTTCACTGACATTCACCTGAAATTAGAGTAAGCTGAGAAATGACTTGACACACATTTTGATAATGATTCATACTACGTTTACATTATAAATCAGTACATATCAGCAAAATGGCAAGTTGGGATCAACTTAGGGTGGCCCCAGTGCATGAGACTCCCACCATGTGGGGTCTGGGGAGGGTAGACGTATGCAGCTTTATCCCCACAAGCGGAGAGGCTGTTTTTAAATTCGAACCCGTGACCCTCAGGTCACAAGGCAGCAACTTTACCGTTGCGCCAAGGCTCGCCCTTATCTAAGTTGGGATCCACTTAGATGTCCTTAAATTGTGAGTATGAAAATAACCCTCAATTAGAAGAGCAGGAAATATAAATACCTCAATTATAGTTCCCTTGGTCATGACAACAAGTGAGGTGTACATAGGGCCATTAGGGTTTTTCTTCACTCCAATTATTTCTAGATTGAATGTGCATTTAAGTTCTGGATGAGTGACATGAGCTTTGGTGAACCGCAATCCTGAAGGACGAATGAACCGCTCATACTTTGGAGGTTTTCTGGTAAAACCAGGCCCAACAAATGTAGCTTTGGTAACCATCCTCTTCCATTGTTTGGCTGCAAAATGGCGAGCCATATAATATCAGATGTACTTCAGGTAATGATCTATATGCATGCTGTATGATACCCCTTAAAGTGCTTACAATGAATTGAAAGTCTGTAACAACAAAAACAGTATGCACCTTCACAAACAAGAAAATGAAATCCTCCCATCATTTGATAAAATCACAAGACCATGATTTAAGAGTTAGTGTTTTGAATTAGCCACCAACAAAAATGCAGGCATCTCAACCTATTGAAAAGAAAAAATAATATTGATTTGTTGGCTTTGTCCATAAACAAGAGATGGAAAACAAAGAATAGTAAACAAGCATGATTTGAAGAAAGAAAAAGAAATGACAATCATGTAATGCAACAAGTACTTGAAAATAACATCATACCATTTCAATCATGTGGCATCGATTAAGATCATAGGACCAGGATTATTAATAAATGTAATACTTACTCTTTCTTTTACCAGTGCGGACCACTTTGAACATTTCATCTTCGGCCACAGGACGTACCTAAAGAAATGGAAAGCGATACATTCATGCATTCATGTTACTACTCATTTTTTTTGGATAGGCAAATGTTAGTAATTAGTATGTTATATTAGTGGGGGGATTTGAACTCATGACCTCCTTATCACTCCAACCCTTATGTTCCTCCCCCTAACCCTCATAAAAGGAACACAACACCCCCTACCCCAAAGTTCCATTCCTTCCTAAAGAAAACAAAAAAATACACACGGAATAGGATTTGGAAGAAAATTTTAAGTAAGAAATATCACTTAATATCATCCACACAAAGTATTGAATGAAATCTCACCTTAGGTAGAGGCACATCCCATTTTCCAGCCTTCTCCTTCCTCTTTTGCTTAATGGTATTGCTCAGAACCTAAAAATAAAAAATGGACAGAATACTTGCATGTACAAGAGAGTGCAAAAGAATCAGGAATCAAAATTGCTTTCCAATATTGCATGTGTGACATACCTTTGCTCTGGTTGTGCTTTCACGATCCAGAAGATATGCAGGAACAGCTCCTTCCTGAACATTATCATCAGCCTTGCGCCTAGATGTTGACTCTTCATGCATGGCCAAACTGTGACAGACAATATAGTGAAATCATTTTCTCAAGAATTTGACAACAATCCATATCCATGAATATCTAACATCAACCAACGACTCTTAACATACATGCCATTCAAAAATAATCCTGATTTAAGGAATCAAGCACAGATATTTATGGCAAGATGAAATATATCAAAAATATAATTTAAAAATGTTGCTACTGCACCAGGAACACAGGCTAAGCTATAACATGAATAAATAGTGAAAAATGATCAACACACTATATAAAGAAAAAGTTAAAAATAACAAACGAGAGAAAGGGAACGAAAAAAAAAACTCACGTCTTCTTCATCTGTGCCTTTTCAGCATAATTTTTCTTGCCAATCATCTTGCCCTTAATACCCAAAGCCTGTTCCACTCGAATTAACAAAAACCCCCCAATTAGATTTATGACAATACAACTACATAACTTTTTTTAAATAAAAGCAAATTGAATTAAAACATTTTATAAGAAGAAAAAATATACATAACTTTTTTTAAATAAAAGCAAATTGAATTAAAACATTTTATAAGAAGAAAAAATAGGAAGATGAGGAATAGTGAAACCTTCTGGGCAATTGCAGCGCGCTTATGAACTTCACGAGCCTCTTTCTTGCGCTTGCGCTCGAAGTGATCAAGCCGGTAGCCATAATCTCTTCTGTGGCGTTCTATGTAATCCCCTTGCGGCTAAAATCACACAAAAACAGAAGAAGAAAACAAAACCAAAAAAAGAAAAAAACTGAATCAGAAAATGCATGTAGAATTCAAAAAACATGAAGAAGCTTCAAATGGAGGGGTAGGAAAATTAGAGCAATCAATATGGGCCAGCCCACCGCACTCACCATTGTCTCTTGAAACTCAACCCCAGGTAGCCGCTAGAAACACAAAACTAGTTCAGCTTATAATGAAACTCTTTCACCTCAGCTTATAATGATTTAGCACGTGCCTTGCTTCACTTCACCTGCAATACCACTGGAAGAATGTAACTTTAACAACCAGTAACATAACAACATAGTTCCAGAAAAACAAATTTACAAAAACATACAGCTTTTTCTACCAAAAAATTGGAAATTGGCAACTGGGTAGAAGATTAAATATTAAAAAAAGAACTATTATATGAACTTAATTAAAAATCAACAAAAAGGGAGAACGCAAAAAATGAGTAAAAAAATAAAAATGCGTTGAAAGAGAAAAGAAAATATATTTTAGAATGATTGAGAAGGAACAGTGCACACCAATTGCCTAATTGGTGATCAAGAAGTATGAACTTTGCACATGTTCATAAAAAATTGAATATAAATAATTCTACATTCCTTACCAACACTCTCCTCTTCAATGTAAAATATGTATACATAATAGGTATAATATTATAAATATAAATAAGTCACTACATTGTAAGTAGGTGCAACTGAAGGCGTATCATTGGCAGCACGCAAAATAACTAAAATGATGATACCTTCTTTGAGAAGTTTATATTAGTGCTAGAATGGAACATTAATTTTTTTGAAGGGGAGGTCCTAGACCAGTCCTTTTTCAAACAGGTGGACAGCAACTGGATCAAATCTAAGAGGGGTTGTGATAAGAGTAGGCATGAAAACGGGCAGAGTGAGTGTCCATGCCCCCAATGGGAGAATGTGTACCCACCAGCCTCTTATTTCTGTTTTGTTTTCTGGTTTTTGGACAGCTTAATCAATACATAAAAATAAGAAACTTGAGAAATTGAAAAGCTCAACCAATACATAAAAATGTATCTTAAATCTTAATCAATAGAACCATAAATTGAGTGAATCATTGTCTACAGTATTTGAATTTCATCACGCACCAATACTATGGACTAAGAAGAATTTACTCCACAATTGCACAAAATTGAAGAGTGGAACATTTTGTACCATCATCAAGTTACAGCTTTAGACTCGGGGTTTTAAATTGCAGTTTGCAATTGCAATTGCGGCCACAACATCAAGGTACTCAGAGTGTCCGAAACTGCATCGCGTCTGCAATTGTGGCCACATTTGTCCGCAATTTCCCACCACATCAAAGTTTTTGGAATCTCCGAAACCGCAATTGCAATTTAAAACTTTGGCTTTGGATCAGAAAATGAGGAAAACTAAAAAGTGAACAGTGGCAAGAGCTTACCTTACCTAGGATTTGGTTGTCATGTCTATTATCAAAACAAAATTATTCCATACCACTCCACTTGTTCATGTTTATCACAAACACTCATTTGTTAAAGACAGTTTGTTTCCTCAGCAAATTAAACACCACCAAGTTGATATCAGCCAATTTTACAGGGGAAAGGAAAATGCAAAAATAATAATAATAATAATAATAATAATAATATCTCCTGCAACATTCTACAACTATGCCAAAGCAGGGGAATAACAACATATGCAAAAGTCACATCCACAGCTATTTTATAATTTCAACAGACACAGCTATATGAGAAAAAAAAAACAGAGAGAGAGAGAGAGGCTCAAATTAATGTAACGAAAAAGGGTTCTGAGAAGAAATTTCAGGGTTAATCATAGTATTGAAATTACTCATTCTGAGAATAAGAAAAAGAAATTGCGTACCTCGGTGATAGGGCGGTGGCGGTGGCGGTGTCTCCCTCTAGTTTGGGTTACTCTCGCAGTCATGCTTTTATTGGATTGCAGTGTGTGTCAAGTGCGGCGTGGGTTTTTGTAATTTTTATTGGATTGTTTTAATTTTAATTCTTTTTTAATTTATTTCTTAGCTTTAAGATTTCGCAATTTTGATCACTATTTTTAATAAGGTTTAAATATCTTTTTCGTCCCTGCAAAATGACCGAGTTTCATTTTTCGTCCCTGTAAAAATTTTTGTTTGTTTGTGATCCCTGTAAATCAAAAAGTTTTATTTTTAGTCCCTGCAAAATTGTTTTAATCCCTGTAAAATTTAGATCATGTTGAATTAGTCCCTGTAATATTTAGATATTTGCCAAAGTAGTCCTTGTAAAATAAATTTAATAGGGACTAAAAACAAAATTGTTCAAATATTATAGGGACTAATTCAACATGATCTAAATTTTACAGGGACTAAAACAATTTTGCAGGGACTAAAAATAAAACTTTTTGTTTTACAGGGATCACAAACAAACAAAATTTTTTACAGGGACGAAAAATGAAACTCAGTCATTTTGCAGGGACGAAAAAAGTATTTAAACCATTTAGATTCCTATTTTTTAAATTTTAATTGTTTCTATACATAAATATAATATTTATAATAGAAAAATTGATAATGACAATATATAAACCATTAATATATATTTTAGGCTTAAATATGTTTTTGGTTCTTCATATTTAGAAAAAGCTCGATTTTGGTCTTTTTTTATTTAAAATTGATCTTTTTAGTCCTTTGTTTTTGGAAATGTACCATTTATAGTCCTTGGGGCCATTTTATAAATTCAAAAAATATTTTTTAATATTTTATTTTCACCCCTCCTAATTTCTAATTTCCACTAAGCATTCATCCACCATTTTGCGTAAAGAAGGACTATCGGGCGCGACTCACCGCCGTCTCCACCGTCTCGGTTGCCTCCACCACGACGCCCCACCGTCCCCTAGACCTCAATCATGAAGCCTCCTTCCCCTAGCCCCCTCGATCGATCTGTTCCCCCTCACCGTAGCCCCTCTGGATACAAAGTGAGAGAGATAGAGACAGAGAGTGAGAGAGAGAGAGAGAGAAACATACCTGAACGGTGGGGCATCGTGGTGCAGGCAACCGAGACAGTGGAGACGGCGGTGAGTCGCGCGCGGTGGCCCTTCTTTGCGTAAAATGATGGGTGGAGGCTTAGTGGAAATTAGAAATTAGGAGGGGTAGAAATAAAATATTAAAAAATATTTTTTGAATTTATAAAATGGCCCTAAGGACTATAAATGATATATTTCCAAAAATGAGGGACTAAAAAGATCAATTTTAAAGAAAAAGGACCAAAACCAAATTTTTCCCAAATATGAAGGACCAAAAACATATTTAACCCTATATTTTATTAATAATTAGTAATATCGATATATAAGTATGTATTAATAAAGTAAATATATTAATAAAAATAAATCGTACAATAGCAATACACGAGGGACAAAAAGTACAATTAAACATAATAAATTCTATAAATATTTTATAAATATCTAATAAAAATTTACTTATTGAATAATAAATCTATAATTAAAATAAAAAATTTCTATTACATAGTATAATATATATATATATATAGACAAACTCCTGCGAGAGATTAATTTCCGTGGCGGTGGGATACTCCTCGATGTAGAATAATATATATATATATATATATCATAAATTTACTTTTTCATGTATATAATTAGATTTTTTCTAATTTATATACATAAACTTATTGTAATATCTCCATGTTTTACTTTTATGTTTTAATCCCTTTATTTGCTAAGCTTTATTGAGTGCTGTTTTTTATCCTATTTAAATTACAATATTTGGGTGTATAGATTGAAATATTTACTATGTCGTAATGTATACATGTGTTTTTAATCAAAGTTTAAATACTTGAGGGACTGAAATAATATAAGGGGGAAAATAGAAAGTAGCAATCCCACACACACTTTTAAAACACATTTCTTTAGCTTTCCCTCATCACTCTCTCGACACCCACACACACTCACACTTAAAGCATTTCTTTTCAAAACACATACACACCAACACAACACACCTGATAACTTTAGAAGAAAAGAAAAGAAGAGAGAAAAGAGAAGTGAGGGAAAGAACCGAGTGAGAGGAAAAGGGAAGAAGAGAAGAGGAAAGGGGAGGAGAAGAAGAGGTCTCATAGAGCATTGTTGATCTGAGTTCTATTTCTTTCTTTTATTGAAAGGTTTTGACCATTCTGTATGTAAATCTATGATAATTGATTCAAAACTTCTCACACTTCCATCATTTTGCTTAGATTGATCTGCATGCGAGTGTTTCTCTGTTTCAATATGTGATAATAATGTGTTGATGCTTTGTGGGAAGGATGCATGTATGAGGGAGTGGGTGTTTGTTCTTCTTTGTATAAGTGGTTGCATGTTAAGATTAAGCTCAAATACATGTGATGATGTTTGTTTACTTGCTAATTCCTCATGATTTTGGGTAGAATTAGGAGTGGGTTCAGATTTGAATGAGTTCTATCCTATGCTCTGTTTAAAAATCGCATTTTTGGGTTCTAGTCGAATTTTCTCCGGATGAAAATACCATATCACTGGGCGAAATTATCAGCATTTGGGAACAGAATCTGTAGACTTGGAATTCGCTGGACGAAGAAGGGCTATCGCCAGGCGAAAAAGCACTGGAACTTCTCTGTCTAAATTTCGCCAGGCGAACAGTTCAGAATCGATTCCCCGGTAATTCGCTAGGCAATTATTTCCTTGGTTCGTTGGGTGAATTCTGAGCTTTATTTTTATATTTGTTTTTTTTGTGCTTTATTTTTACATTTGTGCATCTTATAAACTGTAACCGTGATAAATGAATGTCTCTTTTCTTAGTCTTCTTATTCTATAATCTTCTTATGCTTATAAATTGGTTGTTGTTTGGTTGACATCTTACTATATAAATAGCTATTTTCTTTACCTTAGATCCTTGAACATGGTATGTTGATAAAGTATGTATTGATCTTGATATTATCTGGTTTAATTTTAAGGGTTGAGTAATGAACTATCAAATGAGAGTAGTTTGGTTTAAAAGTTAAGTGAATCCATTAAACAAACTATTGGAAGAAAAGGGACTTTTATTTTAGTTCTTTTTATTAAAACTGAGGGTAAATGCATAGTAAGTAGAGACGCCACTTGTGGTCATAGACGTCTAACCTGTCTTACAATAGGCTATTCTATCCCAAAATGCTCACACTTGGTCAATAGTATGTTTTCTATTTAAAAGAAAGTATGTAATAAAATACTCCCTCTGTTATTGATTATAAGCAAAAATACCTAACTCTACGTTTATTAAAAAAATTAATTAACTACAATTAAGTTCCTTGATTTCATATAAAAAATTAGTATAGTCTTCAAAATACCCCTAATGATAATTATTGTTGAGGTATTTTATTTAATATTTTTAATTGCTTAATTTTCCTATTAGATCACCTAGTGGACCCACACATTTATGGTACAGACAAACGTTTTTAAAGCAAATAATTTCATTCTATGCACTGTTCACGACACAAAAACAAGAAGACTATACCAACGGGTTTTTTTTTTCGTTAAAATTTCACTGAGACTTCACAACTTCTTCACCAAATTTGGAAGTACCGCTAATTTTTTCTTGCTTTGCTCATGTTTGATTTTTTTTTTTTGTAAAATTTTCATTTAAACATTTGATTTACCCGCCCTAAGTTTTTCTTTAAATCGAACCAGAGAAGAGCTGAGCTTTTGAGTGTCTCTCTTTTTCTCTTCCCGTGTGTCTAAACTTCTTAAACATGCCTCTATTGGATATTGATTTAAATAATCCCCCTTGTAATGATTGTCATGAAGTTGATGGTTTGGGTTTTGATTTAAATGATTCTTGTGGTGATTATGTTGACGGTGCAGCATCAGCAATGGACGGCAACAAAGCACTTCCAAATTTATCTGATAAGGAAAACAGAGTACCTTCCATTCAGTTGGAATATCCTTCTTCAAGCATCAATGTTGTGTTTCCCTTCGACATAAATACGTCTCTGTCATGTGCAGAAGTTTCTGAAAATGAGTTTGAAGCTCCCCTTTCTAACAATGATGTAGATGACAACATCGATGATCTCTGTTTTGATGAGGTTCATGCCAATGTTACTGGTATGTGAGTTTCACCTAACTTGAACAATGTGTACAAAAAAGATGAATTTGACACCTAATGTAAATAATTTTTATTTTTATTTTAAACTTTTCAGGAACCCAGCACGATCCAAACGGTGGAAGTGATGAAGAAAGTGGTGACACATTAAGTGAAGGTGAAGGTGAAGCTTTTGTATTTCCCATCAACTCGTTTTTTAGCTTGCTGGTTTTTGTTTTTTTTCCTTTATAAGTGTGTCATTACAGAGTTGCCATTCTATGAATGAGCATAACATGATAAAAATAAAATTTCGAGAGTAATTAAAATTTAAGCTTTAGTGCAAGCTCTGAGAAAGAATTTTTGGTGCAACCTTTATTTGTAAAAGCCATAGCCTTAAAATTGCAAAGCTATTGGACCGAATGCATGCTATCCCACTGTCACGTTGCAAAGTTTAACAATATGGTTTTCTAATGTAAACATTGATACTATAAACATGTTAGGTTTCATTTATTTAGTCTTTATTTGTTTAATTTTGTGTTTTTTTAATCATGCAACAGGGAACATTATTCATGAGACGCAACCTTCTCTGAGAAAACGTTCTTTCTTGGACAACAACCAACGAAAAATGATTGCTGAATTATTGAAAAATTCAAGTTGTAATGGGAAATAAAAACGTGGGACTGTTAAAAGGCTGGCTTCTTCCTATTCAGTATCTATCGATGTCATTTATCGGATTTGGAGGCAAATGAATCAAACGGGTGATGCTTGCCATATGAAAACAAGAAATTGCGGTCAAAAAAGAATTGGGATAGATATTGAGAAAGTACGTGATGTTTCATTGAGTAAGCGTAGCACTCTTCGATCTCTAGCATGTGCATTGGGCGTTAGCACGACACCACTGGTGAAATATATAAAAGAAGGGGTTTTGCGTCGGCATTCAAATGCGCTAAAGCCACATTTGAAGGAGGATAATATGAAAGCTCGTCTTAGATTTTGCTTGTCCATGCTTGAGGAAAGTAGCATTCCTCATGATCCAAAGTTTAAGTCCATGCATAACATTGTGCACATAGATGAAAAATAGTTCTACATGTCCAAAAAATCAGCAAAGTGTTATCTTCTTGCAAATGAGGATGATCCATATCGTACGTGCAAAAACAAAAACTACATTGTCAAGGTCATGTTTTTAGTTGTAGTGACAAGACCTAGATTCAATGATGAAGGCATCAGGACATTCTCAGGAAGAATTGGCGTGTTTCCTCTAGTTAATAAAGTTCCGGCAAAAAGGTCAAGTGTTAATAGAGCATCAGGGACACTCGAAACAAAACCAATCACTTCTATCACTAAAGAAGTCAACCGAATGTACTTAATAAACAAGATTTTACCCGCCATCAAAGTAAAATGGCCACGAGAACATGCCCTAGAGACAATCTACATACAACAAGATAATGCACCGGTCCATGTTTCTGTAGATGATGAAGAATTTCGTAGAGCGGCCTCAGAAGGGGGGTTTGACATTCGTTTAATTTGTCAACCAGCTAGTTCTCCAGATTTGAATGTTTTGGATCTAGGTTTTTTCAATGCCATTCAGTCATTGCAACAAAAGGAAGTGACTAAATCAGTTGATGAGCTTATTCAAGCTGTGGAAAATGCTTATGACACTTTTTCTAGCAAAGATTCAAACAAAATCTTTCTCACGCTTCAAGCATGCATGATTGAAGTCATGAAGATTAAAGGATCCAATAATTACAAAATTCCTCATATGAAGAAAGAGGTGTCGCTTACTCAAGAAAGACTACCAACGCAGCTAAATTATGATCGAGAATTAGTAGAGGAAATTTATGAGTACCTACACAATGCTGACTAAACCTGATGGATTATTTTTGCTTTAGGCATGTAATAACAATTGCATATTGTTACTATGATGATAGGATATTTGCCTTTGCATTTGGGTATTTAAATGTAATAGCAAAAATGCCATATGGTTTATGAAGGGAGGTTTCTTCGTTACCCACATTTCTTCAGTATAGAACACTCGGATATGGAAAAAAATTTAAACTGTTTAAATATACAAAATAATAAAATAAGATAATCAACACATAGAAAATAGGACTCAAAACACTTAAATAAAAGTCCACAACAGTACTAGTTTTATTAAATCCGTGCATAAAGATCATGAAACAAGGCATGGTTAAGTGTCTTCACCATACAATGACAGCACCACATCTGTATAAGCCTAGATGAAATGTCTTCATTTTATTTAATAAAGTGACTCAATCAAAGAATATTCATTTGGTTGTGATGGTCTGCACCTTACTCATGTTCATCATCATCCATATTTGGTCAGTGCACCGCAAAAAAAGAAATCAAAAGAAAAAAATGTGTCCTGTTCAGAAAAAAAAAAGTTATCTTAAATATTTTTGTAATTTAATTCTCTGCAACTAGTAAAAAAAGGGTCTTTCTTTAGCATTAACATAGCCAAAATGTTTCATTACTTCATACTGCAAAAACATTTAACAGTATCAGAGAGCCTCAAAAGTCAAGTTTTCCTTTCATTTTCGCAGACACACACGCACACCCCTAAAATGCAGAATCTAAGTAAATCTTCAGCATCTGGTGATACTCTTTCTTCAACTCCTCGCTTTTTGGTCCAAAATCGAGTCCATCATCTGGAAATTTGTTCAAATAAAAAACGTCTCTGTTCAAGTCCAAAAATGCTCTCTCATACGGCTGGACGACTTTCTGATTCAGGTTTTTTACTTTGTCAGATTTCATGGCTTCTTCATCAACACACACCTTCAACGGAGACATCACAGCTTCATTGGGAACCTTGTTCAAGTCGAAATCATTGTCTATAGATGCTCCATCTTCAATCCCTTTCAATGATTCTATCTTTTTTCCTGTGACCTCCGCATTATGGAAAGAGTTAATATCACCTTCAAACAGAGCATTTTGAATGTTTTCAGTCTCCCCATCTAGTGAGTCGTCAACAATGAGAAGTGAGACATTTTCTACGTCATTGTCAATGCCCAAATCAAATGAAGGACCATCCAACCATTGATGCGGTGTTGTCATTATTCTGGATATAGAAAAGAAGGGAGAAGAAGAAGATGAAGTGTACGGTAGTGGAGTAGTGTCACCAAGGAGTAGGGTCCATTAAATAATGAATACAATACAGTTGATCATATTTATGAGTGTAGTAAATTTTTACTTGGGAATAAACTATACATTGGAAAGCAAAGTTTAAATTAATTTAAAGGTATTATAGGAATAATATTATTAAATGAGTTAAAATTAGTTAACTTTTGCTTATATTTAGTAACAAAATTTTTTGATGTTTTTTGCTTATAATCAATAACAGAGGGAGTAATTCATAGCTCAAAAAAATGACTTAAGCGTGAGACTATTGATAATGAAGGTTCTTTTATTCGAGATAAACACAATTTGTATATTCTGATTACATGTTTAAGTTTAAGTCTTTTCCCTTCGGGAACTCATTGAGTTTATCTCACCCCTTATCCTTATTTTTGTTTTCTGACAAGAAGGAGTAGTTCCTTGTATATCTTGGTATGAAGGACGCTAGTGGGGAGCATCTTCATTAATTTTCAATCTTTTGTATCTGTTATTTTAGTATAAGACTCATTTACTATCTTGTTTGGACTGTAATGGGCACTTTCTTCTAAAATTCAGACAGAAGTGTGTTCTAAGTACATGTACTAGTAATGCTTAGACTTGATAACTGCTATTGTGGTCTATAAAAATGTTGCATTATTATATATGTTACATTCTAGTTGAGTAGCATAAAGTGTTGCACTTATAAATAATAAGATATATAAATATGTATCTACAAAATGAATATATATATATATATATAGGGGACGTATCCGGTGAGAACTCCGGTTTATTGTGAGAAACGAGAACTATCAATAACAGCCCTTGGATGAAAATTAACGGCTTGGATTAAAAACTGAATTAAAAGGGTCACGAGCTACAATCACATAATATCTATTCCCAGCAAATGAAGGCTAATGTGCCGCCCATGCATATGGCTGTGTCTTGTCTTCTGTCAAAGTCTCGCACTGCACTTTTAATGCTGACACTTGCTGCAACCAAAGCTCCATGATTTTTTTTGATCCAGTAGAAATGGTAAACACACACACAAATGCCCCAATCGGGGATCGAACCTCGTTCAACCTAGCATCGCAAGATGGATTTAACCATTTGTACTAGGCTTTATAGACAAAGCTCCATGATTTGATTCTTCCCCTCACAAAACCTTTGCTTGAAATTTCGAAATAAAATAAAAAATTACAAAATATGCATATTTCACAAGGCAACAATTGGAGAGTAAAGATTCCAAGGGGAAGTAAATTTTAATTTAAAATGAAGAGAATTAATGGAATTGGAGAGTAAAGATTCCAATAAGGCTTTCCAATCACTAGTTTTGATTTACACCTTACGGGAGGATTTTTTTTCCTTCTCTACTCCACCTATAGAGATATGGTTGGAGTTCGCTTTTTGCATATTATTTTGTGAAGACCCAAGAAGACCCTTGTTGATATATAAACGAAGATGAGGCACCCCCTGTTTAACAAAACTGTTTTATGAGGTACTGTGTGGTGAAGGAGCCACAACGGAGGAGGGAGTGGCATAACTGGCATTCGCATCTTCAAATTCTAAGCCAAAAAAAAACAAGAAGAGACAGAACACGGGATCGTAGCACGTGACCCTTTTAATTCAGTTTTTAATCCAAGCCGTTAATTTTCATCCAAAGGCTGTTATTGATAGTTCTCATTTCTCACAATAAATCAGAGTTCTCATCGGATACGTCTCCTATATATATATATATACCCAAGATAGGGGTCGGACTATGCGGAAGTGTTTAAATGAAAAGGATGACGAGAAGTAGGGGATCAGACGAACCGATGCTTACATGAAAAACGCAGAAGATATGTAAAAATAAAGAAACAAAAAGAAAGATCAGAGGCGGTTAAACCAGCCAAGTATGATCTCAAGAGAGGAAGAGAGATTTACAAAAGTTTTATTGAATTGAAGATTGAAACTGAAACTTACAAAGAACTCAGAGAACTTGCTTTGATTAAAACACTCAAAAATTAAGAGTGCCTTACAACTGAGCCCGGCTATCCCTTATAAAGAGATTGAAAATTTACTATTTTTACAGTATAAGTAACATGACCGACCCTATTTGCTACAGTAAATTTGACTTTTTCTGAATAGTAACTTTGACTCCATAATTACAAGAAGACAAGCTACTTTCGGTGCCGAAACTGATGAGCTGTGCTTCAGTCGTCTGACAGATTGATGGGGGGGATCCCCGGGATTCCATAGCAGTCGTCTTCATTTTGATAGAAGTCGTCTGAAATGGCTTCAAAGGAAGGAGACTGGGGAGACTCGGATGGTCCTTCGTCTACTTTCTTTTTCCCTTTAGATTTTTGCTGTTTAATGAACTTGAGCATCTGTTCCATATTTTCAACAAATTGCTCTTCTGATGTGGTTGCTGACAATGCTGCCATAGCATGTGAGTGTTGATTGAGAAACTTGCAAGTCTCTGGATCAGCTACCTGCAAATATTTAGGATTCTTTTTGAACCAGAGTTCAACACTCTGTGTTGTTGCTCTGGATGCGTCAAATTTGCTCCACCATTTTACATAGAGTTTTCTTTGGAGTGCTGGATACTCTATTGGAACATCAGCAATTTTGATATATTTGTATTGCCAGGAGAAAACCCAAGCAAGTGAAAACTTTGAGAAAAAATGAAGTTCGATCGGATAAGAATCTGCATCATGATTAAACTTTTTTGAAAAATTATTAAATCCTTGTAGGACTTCTTCTGGAAGAATTTGGATTATTCGCCCAAAAAGGTTCCACCAGATTCTAAACCATTAAGGGAAATAATAGTTTGCTCCTTGTTTGAAGTAAATCAACCAGGAGTGTTTGAAATGTTTATTTTGATACCAGAACATATTCGTCCAAGCTTGGATATAGTCCCAGTAAGTATAACCAATTGGGTCATAGGGAAGAGAAAATTTTCTCCTATCACTAAGGTTTTTTCCTAATCTTTCGGAGACATAATTTTTAGAATTTGAAGGGTGGAATGTGTGACCACGTCCTTTTCTGTATAGTGTTTAATGGAGATAGAATCTGAGTCTATAAGTATAAACTCATAAAATCTCTGGGTTTTTCTCAATGAGAGTGGTTGGAAATGGAAACCTTCAGGAAATATTTTCTGAGGGACTTTGTTTGGATTGGAATCCCAGTATTCGGGTTCCATTTGGATTACTCGAACAAACTTTTCTTTATAGATGTAGTTTGTCTGAGGGGGGTTTGGTCTGACTGTTTGTAAAGGTTGGCTTGACTGGACAACCTGCTTTGATTTAGGATCATTGATCACTATCTGACTATTTTTGTAATTTTGGATCATTTGAGCCAGTGACTCTTCTTCCTATTCGACTTTGCCTGCCCAGGAACAAAATGAAGGTGGTTAGTTAAACCTTGATTTTGGAAGGCTAAAAGTGTTTGAAGGTCAAAGGCGTAATCGGCCTTAGTTTGTTTGGAAGAAGATTTGGGTTTGTGTTTTTGAGTACTTGACTCAATTTGGGTGAGTTGAAGAGGAGTCGATGACCCCTGAATTTGAAGCTGGGTAGATGACCCAGTTGATTGACTCTGGGTGGATGACCCAGTCGGAGTGGATGACTCCGAAAGTTTGTTTGTTAGTCCTTGAATGACTAACCTGCCACCATGGCCTCCACGACCACCTCTTGTACCTGCTCTTCCTCCCCTCCCTCTGGATGAGGAGGATGTTGCCGATTTCGGCATCTTGCTGTTTACCCTGCAAGTATTCACAAGTAAGATAATCAGGTAAGGAATTTGCAGAGCCTTTGAGAAATTCAATTCCAAAATCAAAGACACTTAAGATTGCTTGCCATCTAGCAAAAATTTGTTTTGATGTTAAATTTTTAGCATCTTTTTGTAAAATTTCTTTCGTAGATTTACAATCTACTCTAACAAGAAATTTTTGATTCAATAAATCATATTGAAATTTTGATATGCATAAAACAATGGCTAAAACTTCTTTTTTCACAGTGGAATATTTTTGCTGTGCAGGATTCCAATGTTTTGAAGTAAATGCAATAATTTGCTCTTTGCCATTATCTCTTTGTTTGAGAATGCCACCATAACCTATGTCAGAGGCATCAGTTTCAACAACTTTGAAGAATTGAGGTTTTGGAAGGTAAAGACATGGGAGTTCTTTCACTTGAGCTTTTACCTGTTTGGCAACATTGGTATGGACATCAGTCCAAGGAGAAGGATCAGTTTTGAGCCTATCATGTAAAGGCTTAATGAGATTGCTCAGCTGAGGGAAGAAGTCAGCTACACAATTTAAACAACCCAGAAACCTTTGTAACTGAGTTTTATCAATGATTTGATTGGGAAACTTGTCCGCAAACTCTATAGCACGATTGATTGGAATGATAGTTCCTTGTTTGATATTGTGACCTAAGAATCTCATTTCTGTCTGAAATAAGCTAATCTTTGAAGAGGACACAACCAGACCATTTCTCCTGATAATGGTCAAGAATATATTGACGTGCTTAAAATGCTGATCTATGGATTGAGAATAGACTAGTACATCATCAATATAAACAATAGTAAAGTCTGAGTAAGGATTGAAAATTTCATTCACAACCTTCTGGAATTCAGAAGGAGCATTTTTTAGCCCGAATGGCATGACATTCCACTCATACTGACCGAAAGGAACAATAAAGGCTGTTTTATAGTGATCAGACTCTTTGAGCTGAATTTGCCAGAAACCAGACTTCATATCAAACTTAGAGAATATCTTAGCAGAATGAAGACGATTGAGAAGATCCTTCTTATTTGGAATAGGATACCTAATCCATTTTAAGGCTTGATTGAGAGGTTTATAATTGGTAACAAGGCGCGGTGCACCTCGCTCAATCTCAGAAGACTTATTGACATAGAAGGCCAAACAGGACCAAGGACTCTTACTATGCCTAATGAGTTTCTTGTCTAAAAGATCCTGGATTTCTTTCTTACAGTAACCCAGAAGTTCTTCATTCATTTGGATTGGCCTAGCTTTGGTAGGTATTTGCCTGTCTGAGAATCCTTCCTCATAAGGCAGATCAACCATATGCTGTTTTCTTTCCCAGAAAGCATTAGGAAGATCAGAACAGATTGTTTTCTCGATTTTGGTTTTGACATCCTTGATTCTCTCTTGAATTCTAGGATCTTTGAGTTGGGTCTCTATGGTCTTATAAGAAACCTCTTCTTTCAGATAATTTATCTGATTCTGTTTGTAGGAGATGGAATTGAGAGTCTTCCTAATAGGTCTTCTAAGGAAGTTAAACTCGATTGTTTTACCCAGATGTTGGGTTGAAATTCCTCTATTTATGATCTGGAGTGGGAATAAGGACCTAATGAAAGGAGTTCCTAAGATTACCTCACTATTCAGATTTTTGGCCAACATGAATGGCGTCTCAACTTGGAGAGTTTCATTTTCAATTATCGCACTGGATAATTTGTACTTGATTTTGAGTTTGGAACCATTAGTAGTCCTAAGGTTCTCAGAGGTTTTTTCAAAGTATTTGGTTGGTACCAGACCTTCCAAAATACAGTTTAAGTCAGCACCTGTATCAAACAGAGCTGTTTTGTTGAGGATAAAGTCTCCTATCCTAATTCTAACCTTGATATAGAATTTCTGGATTTTCAATTGATTGATTAATCCTAAGAAATCGTCATCGATAAGATTATTGACTCTTGGGGTTACCACTTTGCTGGAAGAGGCAGATTTGCTTTTATGACTATCTTCGTCATTGGACTCAGAATCATCATCTAAGATTTGATTCAGAATTTGCTCATGCATCTTCTGTTTATCTTTGAGATCCTTGACCTCGGTTTTCAGGGTTTTAATCTCAGCATGGAGGTCCTGAATAGTAATAGGCTTGGCTATACTCTTCTCAAGTTTCTTGAGGGTTTCATTGAGGTCAAACCTATTCTGGAACACAAGTTTGTTCTTGTCTTTGGCTTTGATGGAGGCTTTCAGCTTCTCTAGATACCTTCTCTTTTCTATAGGATCATCTATGGATTCTATGGCTTCGAAGAGAAGATCTTGTTCCTTGGTTAGGACATTGACATAACTTTCACTACAAGAAGCAAAATCATCTTCTTGAATTTCGTTCAAGTTTTCAGAAGCATCTGACTCATGTTCAGATTCTTCCTCAGAGGATTCGATTAACAGTTTGTTAATCTGGTCTTCTACAGTTTGTTCTAGGTTGAGGTTCTGGATTTTCTTCTTCAACCTACAATACTTACTATAGTGACCGGGTTTACCACAACCATAGCAAATGACAGTCTTCTTAGCGACCTTAATGTCAATGTTTGGTTTAGACTTGATGTCTGATTGGAGTTTCCTAGCAGGAGTATTCTTCCTAAATCGGTAATACCTAGAAGTATTTTGTTTTCTGGTATTCTGGGTTTGGGTTTGAGTTTGGCTTTTCTTCTTGCTAGGCCTCTTGTTTTGGGTTTTGGCACAAGGTAGACCAAATTGTTCGCAGAAAGAACCTAACTCTCTCTTGGTTTGGCCTTTTTCTTTGGCTAACTGGTGTTGAATCTTATCGTCTTGACAGATTTTCAATGCCACCTTTTGGATATATGAGATCAGTTGCCCATAGCTAAGCTGATCATAAGGAATGTCTCCTGTGGGTGTTTAGTTACGAATCTTATCCCTAACTTTGTCACCTAAGGTTTTTGGTAATCTGGCTAAGAATTTCTCTTTCCAGAAAGGTTGATTGCTATCATCTCTGGTGTATACCCTAGTAAGGAAAGTATCCCTATACCATTTGAAGTCAGATAAGGTTCTACACTTAAGATTAGACAACAACTCTGCGGTTCTATCCTTAAGTAAGGAGGTATCACCTATGAAGTGTTGTGCTATGGTAAAGATTAAGGTATTGACAGCGTCGGACATATCCTCGCCATCTTCGGTTATGGTTTTACCATTGGAATCTGTTTTAACAGCTTCGAGAATCCTAGTTCTCTGATCATCAGTGAGATAATTATCCCACCAACCTTTTAGTTGACTAGTAAATCCGGCAACTAAAATTTCTACAATCATTCTATCAGAACAATCGTGGGTAGTTTGGTAGGCCGTAGCCACCATGGTCATATTTTGGAGAAGACTTAGTATATTGTACTTAGTCTTACCATCTATGCTCCACTCATAGACATTGTTTGCACTAAAGCTCTTAAAGTTTGTATCTTTTTCCTCTAGAAGGATATCTGGAGGAGTAGCTCTAGGATAGTAAAGTTTGGACGGGTTTTTCCAGTTAATCTTTTGACTAACCAGAAGATTAAGTTTAAAAGAGGTTTGGGACCTATCATCAGACTCTTCATCTGATGAAGAAACAGTTTGACTAGAAGTTTCTCCTAGTGTATTAATTTGAAGTGCCTTGACCGTTTGACTAGACTCACGCTCTCTAGCCTTTAGCCTGTGAGGAGGAGTATCAGAGGAGACTATAGCACTATTTTGAGGTGTTTCCTGAACAGTCGTATTTAACAACTGAAGTTTTTCATTGATTTTTTCAATGATCTCACCATCGATCTGTTGTTTACTATTTGTCTTGTTGAACTGATTCCTAAACTTCTCTTTAAGCTTCTTAGAAATCCTATGAGGTTTGAACAAGGGTTTCTCTAGAGGCTTATCTTCAGAAACTTGGGACTTGTCTGAAGGTTTTTCTAGAGGTTTGGCTACGAAGGTTTTCTCTTCTAGTTTTTTACCTATAACTTGAAGATACTTATTCGTATAGTTGGATTGTTCCATAAGGCTTTTGACATCAGAGGAAGACACAGGTTGATCATCTAACTTAGCCTTAAAGGGAGAAGCTATGATAGGAATTTCCTTATCCTTGACCTTAACTTTAAGATCATCAATAATGAACTTGCTATCTGGAGGAAATTCGGACTGGACCATTTGATTATCTTTAATATGCCAAACTGCATGTGAGAACATTGTTATCACTAGGCTCTATAGGTAGAGTTTGAAAAGGATAGTCTATGTTATTCCTAACTGAGTAGGGTTGGAACCAGTCAAACAAAGGAATGTTGAGTTTGATCTATTCGAGGGATTCATAGAATTCCTCTTGGATTTGAGCTTTTCTGGTGCCTTGGTAATTCCTAAAGAACCACTCTCTTTGAGGAGACAATTCCTCAGAGTAGAAATCTTTCTTAAGGGCTGGCTTATCTATAATGAACTTATTAATCATCATAAGAATCATTAAGAGAAGAGTAAGTTGGAGATTGAATAGATTTTTGATCTTCATCATCCTTCTGATAGACAGGCTTCGGAAGGGATGCAGAGACATCTACACCTTGAAGATGAACAGTGGAAGATTGTGACAAATTAGATCGAGGAACAACTTGAGATACTGAAGAGAAAGATCTCCTAGACATGGCTGTCCTAAAATTTTCAGATTGAAGGTTACTAGACCTCATAGACATGGATCTACCGAAGGTTCTTCTATCGAAGATTAGATCAACACGTCCGGTTTGATGTTGGATGACTTGTTCGAAGTCTGGGGTAACCCTAGTTGAAGCAGGCATAGCCTTTTCTAAGGTCCATTGTTCAGGCAGAGTGACATCACTCCACTGGATAGTCTTAGGGACTATCACGTTTGCTCTAGACAGATCTGTAAGAAACAAAGTTGTTTCTCCTGTCTTTTGCAGGAATTTTGTCCTAACAAAGCACGATCTACTTGAGTTCATGACCTTGTATTGAATCCTATAGAGAAGCACTACAGGAATAGATCCAGGTTTCATATCTAATCCACTTGTTTTGACATTCAGAAAGATTGAATCTAAGACATGCTTATCGTCTAGACTTATCGTTATGTCTGGAAAAAAATTGAAGTAGATTGTGTAACGCCCCTTTTTCCCACAAGGAACGTCACATGAAAAACTAAAACTTAATGCGGAAAATCGTTTTTCATAAAACATGGTTACCAAAATTGGTGGCTAAATTTTTTTTTAAAGGATCTTATACGAAAAGATTACACACATCTCATTTAGTCATCCAGAAACTTAGAAGAAAAGAAACATCATACATAAATATGTACATCATTATGTCAAAGTACACAAACCTTGTGCTCGCAATGTATAGTTATAAACCACAACAGAGTGGCCAAACTACAACAACCTGACATCAGGAAATAAAGTGAGAAAGCTAAACCTAGGAAAGCTGTAAATCAAAAGGTGTGCCAAATACACGACACTGAACATCTACATCCCAAACCTAGGCTGGTCGCTAACAGACATCCTACAACCTAGCACTAGACACCCCCACCTCTAAAGACTTAAGACGATGACGTCTCCTCGGGGTCCTCCTCAGACTCCTCCTCAGGGTCCTCCTCATCCTCGAATATATCAATGAATACCCGCTCTGGCTTATCTCGAACCTTCCTCTTCCCCCTATCTGTGTGTCCTGACGGTCCGGCAGAAGTATTAGAAGAGCAACGCACGAAGTGTCCAGACGGTGTAAGTAAGGAATGGGGGACGTCGGTCTCACGGTCCTCAATGCCCTCAAAGACTTATAGTCAGACCATACTTATTTACAATCCCCGCATAGGATTGTGTGCTCTCATCATAGCAATAAATGCTAGCCTGGCAAAAGCCAATATCTCAAATGCATACGACAGTATATTTGCAACCACAATCAATACAATCAATGTGATCCCTTGTCTTAGGGTTTTTCGTCGCCACATGTTAGCTTTCATCCACCACCGTGTAATTTTATTGTCCTCAAGACTTTATCGTCGCCACGTATTGATCCTCTTTCAATACCGTGTAGTATTATTGTCCTTAAGACTTTATCGTCGCCACGTTTTGATCCTCTTGCAATATCGTGTAGTATTATTGTCCTTAAGACTTCATCGTCGCCACGTATTGATCCTCTTTCAATACCGTGTAGTATTATTGTCCTTAAGACTTTTATCATCGCCACGTATTGGTCCTCTTTCAATACCGTGTAGAAACGTCATTTTTAAAAACATAAGTTTATGGAAACTCCTCTTTGGAATTAAAGTTCTTATTTAACTTCAAAATCTTAAATCTTTAATTGTTATAAAAGAATTACCTCTTATTTAAAACTCACTTTATTTATTTTTCTTCCCACTTTTCATTATAAAAGGGTTAATTAAAAACTTGAGTAGATTCTTTGATAATTTTACTTAATTTTCCGTTATTTTTAAGTATTTACAATTCTGACCCCTAAGAAGTCCAGTTTTGCAGTCCAGCCCCTGATTTTCTGAAGAATTTGGTTTCTGAGCCAAAATGCCCAGATTTCGCGTTTTCTGCCCCAATACTTTCGTAAATTACGTTTTTGGCCCAAAGGGCCCAGACTTCGCGTTTCTGCCCCAACACTTTTGAAAATTACATTTTGGGCCCAAAGTGTCCAGATTTTTGAAATTATGCCCAAAATTCCAGAATTTTGTAGTTTTGACCCCAAAGCATCCAGATTTCTTTTTGACCCCTAAAAATTTGAAAATTGATTTTCTCCCTCATTAATTAATTTTCTAGCTAACTTAGAGTTTTATAGATAAAAATGACTTAGTATGAAATTGATTTAAGACTTATACTTAGTAATTTAATGAAATTTATCTAAGTAAGTGTTAACTTGAATCTTAATTAATTTATTTGATTTCACTTTGGAAAACTTTTTCATTAAAGCTTTTAAACCCTCTTCCCACACTTAATCAAATACTTCAATCCAATTCCAATCACATTGAATTAAATCATGTGAAACATCCAAGAATCAATATTCATCCATTTAGGCAAAAACACCACCAAGCCATAAGTCAAACATACACTCAAAGTAATCATTCATAACATACCAACATACATCATGAACATAGCATAAAGCATACTTCCTCAAACATACACTTAGGCATTCCAAATCAATCCAAATCATACATATGATTTTTCCAACAACACATAGGTTTATCAAAAATTATCATGCCTATACTTTCACTCATATACATAAATATATAAAAATACATATTACTAAAGAATGATTTCTCACTCAAACACCCAATATGAAAACTCAAGTCTTTGAGTTTTTCATGAACATACAACATAAACCACACACATACACATCCTTCCCAACTTATTGAGAAAATCCCCTTACCTCTTGAAGACTATGAAAATGAGAAAACACCAAAGATCACCTTCCCTCTACACAATCACCAAGTGGCCTCCTTGAAGCCTTGATGTTCCCACACTTAGAAAAATTTACCTTTCACAAAATACACCAAAATAAAACTGTAACGTCTGTATTTTTAGATTTCCGTCTTTATTATGTTTTAATATATAATGAGTGATTTATGTATATTAAATATTTTGTTAGGAAAGTTAATTCCTTAGATAAAGCCCTAGTGAGCATAGAAGTCAGTGGTTTAAGTTGAATTTTTGATACTACGACAGAATACGGTTTACGGTAAATTGACGGAATAGTTGCGTTGTGAGACAAAGACCTTGAATTGAAGTCGGAAAATTGATTTGAGGATACCAGTAGTCATTTTACAATATTTGAGGGTTTTAGAAATTTATTTGGGATTTTTTTGAGTTACGGGTAAGAAAAAGTACCGTTTTGGTCCGTGTAGTTTGAATAGGCTGAACTGCGAGTGGGTTTAGTGACCAAAACAAGTTAGAAAAATATTTCGACGAACCAAATAGTGTTTTTCTAATATTTGGGAATTATAGGAATTTTTCTGGAATTTTCTGAAAAGTTGACTATTTTGACCTAAATACGGGTTTACGGTTAAGAATAGCAATATTAGGAAAATTAGTAAAACCCCAAAAATGAAGTTAGGAGGTTTTAAATCATTTATTAGAAGAAGAATGATGATGTAGGGGTAGTGATGTAATAGGAAAAATAATAATGATTACTTTTCTAGTGAAAAGACCGTTTTGCCCCTGAGTCAGTTACTTAACTGCTAAGCCATAAAGCAAGCCAACTCAAAGCCATTTTAGCCAATAAATTTCGTGGCTAGGCTGCTCTCATATGAGCCATGTGAGCCATGAACACAAACAAGCCTTGAATGAATAGTTTTAACTAAGTGGGATTAAAGTTACCACACCTTGGTTGGTTTTTAACCTAGCTTGAACCATGGTTGTGTCTTGATCTTATCTCTTCCATTCCTTTCCAGCCAAAACCGCCCATGTGCTCCTAATGCAAGCCAAAATTGTTCTAGAAGAGAGGTGAGTCATGGAGAGGGAGCCAATGGCATAATTCCTTGATTTATCTCTTTACAAAAATTTAATTATGGGTAATGATGATTTTTTTTAGCAAGCTTATCCTAGTTTCTTTGGGAGAGAGAGCAAACCGTGTGTGTCTTGAGGAAGAGGAAGAGGATAGTCTTTCTTCACTTGTTCATTTCCTATCTCATTCCAAAATACATCTCTTCCATTTTCTTTCACTTTCTCTCAAAAATCCCAAAGGTTCATCAAGTGTTCTAGCTTTGTTCTAGGGCTTTTTGATCTTTGATCTTCAAGAACCAAGGTTGGTTTTCTCTTCTAATCCATAAATCCTTTCTTCCTCTTCATGATCATCAAAGTTCATATCTCTAAAATGGGGTTTTTCTATTTTTGTCTTGAAGGAACCCAAGCTTGTAAAGGTAAAGGATCTTTGATCCAAGCTTTGATCTTTCTTCCATCTTTGACTCATAACTATCATGGGTTTGAAAGAAATAATCTTTCTTCTCTTTTTCTTCTTCTCTTTAAGATTAAAAAGATCTTATTTGTAGTATTTGTTTGGCTATGTTTATATATTGGTTTCAAGGAGGTGATCAAGAAGGCCTAGGGAGCCAAGAAGGTAGGATCTTTAATCAACAAGAAAAAGAAAGAGGTAAGGGGAAATCTCTCTTTTTGTGGATCATAAGACTCATGGAGTGCTTTATGCTTGTCTATGATGTTTTTTTTTAAAGCTTGAAAATCTAACTAAGAACAAAAAGATGACTTGATTCTTATAAAAGTTTAACCTTTATAAAAAGATAGTTTTTCTATTTAAAGAAGTAAGTTTTATGGTAAACTATTAATTTTTATCCAACTACTATCTTGATCAAGTGGTGATTGTTGGAAAAGTAAGAGCTTTTATGAGAAAGACAATATTTTCTTACAAAGTAATAATTTTTATTTCAAAGGGATGATCTTTTGAAAAGAGACTTGATTCTTTAATCCAAGAGAGATGATTTTATTAATTGATCATTGGACAAAAAGTATTGGATGATGACCTCTTTGTTTTTGTAATTTTGTCTTCATGGTTAAAGTTCATGTTGTTCTATGTTTGATGGTTATGCTTGATGTGGATGTTTCCCTTTGCTTGATGGTGATGTTTTGCTATGTTTGATTGTGATGTATTTGGTGCTTGATGTTCCTTGGCTTGAGTGGGATGGTCATCTATCTATCCTCTATGTTTTGTGCTTCCTTTCTTATTTTTATTCAATTTGGAGATGTAATATTTAAAGTAGGTTATTGTTTTATTATAATTATGTTTGATGCTTGGTGATTGGTGAGTGGCGAAGAGTATGAAAAGATTAAAGTATGGCAATTGGCTAATGACCCAAGGATTATGGAGTATGGTGAAAAGGATATGGACATGGAAACAAAAATGAACTTTTCCCTAATGAATTAATTAGTACAAAATCCAAAGCTTTGTTAGGATTCATTAAAGCTAAGTGTTTTTCAAAAATAAAGTCTCCAATGGACTTTGGTAAAGATTTTAACCATAAACTAATAAGTTAAAAAATGAATCAATTGAAGGGAAGTCACCATTCTTAACTCAAATCTATTGTTTTTAATTTAATTAATTTTAAGTTAAAGGGGTATGGTGTTTTCAAAATCAAAAAGGAGTTTCTAGATCAATTAAACCTTGGAAAAACAGATCTGGCACACCTCTGGTGTGGATTTCAGAAAAGGATGTGAAAATCGGATTTTTGTATAGAAATCAGAAAACAGAGAAACAGAACCGATCACACCCGCGCTGTGATTTTTTCCACTCCTGTGAAAGTGTCAGGGGTTTTAAAATTCGAAAATTCTGAATTTTATGCTTAAAGGCTTCTAAATTAATGTATTTTTAATGGAAAAATATTTATTTTAAAATTAAATTAGCCTAAGTATTTTATATCAATTTTTGAAAGTAAAACCGCGAATACTTATTAATCGGTTTTTGAATAAAAAATGAGATATTTGGTTGAGTTGACAAAAGAGAAAAAGTATTCAAAGTGACTAGAGATAAAATCATATACTGAATGTTACAAGAGACAACAAAGAAAAGAGATTCAAGAATTTACAAGAGAAACCAGAGCAATAAAGAGGTAATTACAACATTATTGCATGTGCAAAATTCGATGTGGCATAAAAGAGAATCTATATGAGACCAAGAGATGTGGTCATGTGATGATGAAATGACCAAGAGATAAGGTCATGTGATGATTCAATGGCCAAGAGAGAAGGTCATGTGATAAAGGTTACAAGAGGTAGCCAAGAGAAATAAATGCAAAATGATTGTTATGTTTATATATGCAAAAATGTTGCATTTGCATTAAAAGAGATTTGGCAGAGGCCATGTGTTGAGATTTGGCTGAGGCCATGTCATGAGCATTACAACCCAGATTGGGGTTGAGAATAGGGATAGTTGGGCCACAGATGCCTATTGGGATTATCCAGGTTGCGAAACCCCTCTAATGGCCAGGTAGGCGATATCCCCTGAGCCGAGGCATGTCGCACAACCCGGCTTGGATAAATCTGACTGACTTGACTATTCATGATTCGGTACGATGGTTTAAATGTAGCAGGTCCGAATGTTTATCATGAAGTCTAGAGGGACTATCTGATAATTTTGTTAAGTCTGCTACGGCCGGTCGCTCAAGGTAGTAGGAGGAAGAGAGAAGTCTCCATGGAGCATTATACTGGGGTCTGAGAGGGAAATAGAAGTGACATGCATTGTGATATGTCTTGTTTGACAATGGATTGTTTGGTGAGGATTATAAATCATATATTCTATGAGATAATAACTGTATATGTTATGCATGCTTCTTACTTGAATTACTTGAGTTATATCTGTTTTTCTATGATATCTTATTGATTTGCTTAAGGATTGTTTTTCACCCCTGCCTATATGTTTTGTGCTCTTTTGAACATGATTCATATAGATGGACCCGCAGCCGAATGGGTTGCTCCGCATCCGGCGGATTAGCTACTACCCTCGAGGGGGAGCGGGGAGTGGGTGGGTGATCAACCCGCACACTCAGTGGGGGACATATGCTGGTAACATTATGTCCCTAGAGAGCGTGGCAGGTGGACCACAGAGATGGGTAGAGGAGAATCTAGTGTTGGATGTGCATATGCCTCTCAATGAGTTGAGAGAGCGCTGGAGGAGGCAAGACGCAGAAACTGAGAGAGCAGGACAACCCGAGCCGGTGCCAGAAGAACCGGTAAGACCGGAGGCAACGCATGGAGGACCTGGTACTCCACCGCTTAGGACGTACTCTCGTAGGACCCGGATGACCGCAAGGAAGAGTACGGTGAGAAAACCCTGATCTGTACCAGAGGTGCCAGCAAGGGAAGCTCCTGTGGAGGAAGTGACTGCTATGGTGGTGGATCCTGTGATTGATGCCGTTCCGATTTCTTATGTTTTACCAGGAGGTAGTCCCCAACCTTTTACTCCTGTTACTCCGGAGGACCTGGTAGTCTGGAGGGCCAGAGTCAGGAGGGAGGCAGCAGAGCTAAAGGGGAAAGGGAAAGGGATTTTAGGAGTTGGTCCTGAGGGACAAGGGGTCTGATAGACCGTTGGTGTAGGCGTCTTGGCAAGCCCAGTCAGATAAGGGTTTTTGCTAAAGACTTTAGGAATGATGCACTGATGCATTCAGGTTCCTCTTCCCCCTATTTGCATGTCCTGACGGTCCGGCAGAAGTATCAGAAGAGCAACGCACGAAGCGTCCAGACGGTGTAATGTAAGGAATGGGGGACGTCGGTCTCACGGTCCTCGGTGGTGAAGCTGGTGTCATCGGTGGAGCCATCCTCGGTAAATGTACCTACTCCAAGGTACTCTTCCTTGGAGTGCAACGTGCGCGACGAAACATACGTCGGTACTCTGGAACGGATCCGGTTACCCGCGGGGGTAAAGGTCTCTCCTCCGCCTGAGCCTCTCTCCTCGGCTGCTCCACAGGTGCAACGGGTGCGGCTGCCAGCCAGCTACGCATACTCTCGATAGGGATGAAAGCGTCCATAATCATATCACGCTCTAGAACCTCCTCGGGGCCCAGCACCCCTCCTCTCGTTCGAACCACGTGTCCTGTCATCGTGGCCCATTGGGAGATGGGATCATAGGTCCATCCCCCACCCTCGGCATCGGCCTCAAGGGCCCGGAAGCTCTCCCTCACACGGGCTACCAAAGGCCTATTCTACGCGTAACGTACATACAGATACAGGAAAACACGCAAGGGTGAATTTCTTTGCACAAGTTGAAATCCACTGAAAGGGTGCATATGGAAAAGAAAATACTACATAATACAGTCCAAGAATATATATAGAATTATTCTTTTGCAAATTTTTTAGCTAAGCTATTCAATCATCAAAAGAGAACACATCATCAAGTTAAACACACATAGAACAATAGCATAATGCATGTCACTTCAATATCTCTTTTTATACACCGGTGCATTGCTCCATGGAGACTTCTTTTCCTCAACTAAGTAGAGCGATATGGCGGAATTGTATACCTATCATTAATGCAAACTGACCTTCACTCTCGGCCATCGTTTGTCATTTATTCGGTACAAACCCATTGTGCTACGTCATACACCACATCATAAATAAGATAGCTCTGGTCAGGATCATCCAAGCTGGGTATTACGACTCGTCTCGGCACAAGGAAATTCATTTCAAGGCCTTTGAGAACTTCGTAACCTGGATGCCCTCAAAGACTTATAGTCAGACAATACTTATTTACAATCCCCGCATAGGATTGTGTTCTCTCATCATAGCAATAAATGCTAGCCTGGCAAAAGCCAATATCTCAAATGCATATGACAGTATATTTGCAACCACAATCAATACAATCAATGTAATCCCTTGTCTTAGGGTTTTTCATTGCCACGTGTTAGCTTTCATCCACCACCGTGTAATTTTATTGTCCTCAAGACTTTATCGTCGCCACGTATTGATCCTCTTTCAATACACATACACATCCTTCCCAACTTATTGAGAAAATCCCCTTACCTCTTTAAGACTATGAAAATGAGCAAACACCAAAGATCACCTTCCCTCTACACAATCACCAAGTGGCCTCCTTGAAGCCTTGATGTTCCCACACTTAGAAAAATTTACCTTTCACAAAATACACCAAAATAAAACCATAAAAAATATGAGTTTTATGAAAACCAACAAACCCTAAAGAGTAGAAATTTGAGTAGATGAATACTGACTCAAATCTTGAAGACAAATGGATCCAATGTGGTTTTCAAGCTTGTAGGTGCCAATGAAGTGAACCTAAACCAAGAAAAAGATCTCTTTTAGTAAAGAGAAGAACACAACTTTCATGGAAACATGAAAGTGGTGGAAATGAAAAAATGAAAGAAGTTTATGGATTAGAATGATGATCCAAACTTTTTTTGTGAAGCTTGGGTGACCAAAATCTCAACAAAACTTAGTTTTTTTGGTGTATGAAAAAACTTGGGAATGAGAGAAAAAATGGAGTTTCAAGAGCATGAAGAAGATGAAGTGAGTGAAATGAATTTTTCTCTCTCTCCCTCCCTTCACAAGAACTCGGCCAGAACATGAGGAGTATGGGGTAGTATGGGCTAGCTTACTTGGAGTAGATGGGAGCCATACCTCACTCACCTAATTTGAGAAAATTCCAAAAATCAAATCCTTTTTGACGTTTTGACTTTTGGAATATTTTTTGAGAGTGAATTTGTCCTCTTATGCGCCCAAGCAGACCAGAACAATGGTGGGATTAAGTCCCATCAAGTTAGGATTTAATCGGTAGTTCGAAGTAGTAAAAACGCGTAGTTTTCGAACCCCTTTTTAGATAAATATTTTTCTAAAATGGGTAAAATCATGAGAAATCAATTTTATGATTTGAATGTGATATAGAAAAATTTAGAAACCCAAAACTAAATTTTTGAACTATTTTTCATATCCCGGTTGCGCCCGGTTTACCAGTAAAGCTCCAAACGCAGATAAAATAAAGTTTTTTGAAAAAAGTTCCAGAAAATTTTTAAAAATCACAAATATTATAACAATAACTTTTGGATAGTTAAAAATTTATTTTGGAGTAAAAATGACCTCCAGAAAAATACTGAACCCTATCTCCGCATCAGAAGAGAATGCGGTTCCCGCAAAAACTCAGTTTTTCAAACTCTACTACTCTAAACCCTTCAAAATCAAACCTAAGATATGAATATTATTATTCACACCTTAAAATCCCAAAAATCATAATTAAATAATTTTAATTAAATTAAAGCAGATTAAAAATCAATAAAAACTATTAAAAATGAGGGTGTTACAGATTGGTCCTTGGCTGATGCTGGATTCTACAGTTCCTAAGAGGGAGTCTTGAAACTGGTTATTTCTCTTATCTCTGAGACAAAGAAGAACACAGGCATCTAAGCCTTCTCTCGTGAGAGGATTTAGAGCTATTTGAACACATCCTATGTGTATGAATTTGTATTTTTTTCTTTTGTGGTCACTAAGACTCTCTTTGGAAAGAAGATAGAATTCTTCATCTTCAGAATTGATAGAAAGGTTTTTCTCGACGGTCTTGATCACATAATCAGACCTAGTGAAGTAGTTTCCTTCAGGTTTGTAAAGATCTTTTGGGGAACGTTTTGGGATTTCCCAGTTATCAATCTCATGATTGATATCTTCAAAGTAGATTTCCTCGTTGAAGATGTTGTTTGAAGTCATTTCCGACCCAGATTGAGTTTGTGATTGTGAGATGGAAGAAGAAGAAGGTTGGGAGGAACGGAAAGAAAGACGAGAAGCGAGAGAGCAAAGCATTATCACAAAAAATAAAAACTCTTTAAAAATTTCTTTTAAAATTCCTCACCATTCTGATATCATTACCGTCGCTAGGTTTCATAGGAAAATGACTATTAAATCTCTGTTAAGCTTTATCTACTACATAATATATCTGATTAATTTGTTCTTATGCATAATCAAGCCAATATGATAGTTTTAACTATAGTCCTGGTTCATTCTCCTATCCCCTTATTTTACTAATCATCAACATGTTGGACTGACTGCCCTATCATTCATTACGGGACTTACTGCCACAACTTAGTAAAATCAACAGATCAAGAACATCCATACTGTCCAGTTAAAACTAAACATATACTTTCCAATCAGGCATAATAACAACAAGCAGATATATAATCCAGACAGATAAAAATCAACACAGAGCTAATAATATCATCCTACTTCCCCTTCAGGCTCTGATATATATATGAATAAGTGTATATTAGTAAATTTATTTATATAGAATAATCAATTTTGTAATATATATGATAGTTTACGCAAATATGCTAAAAATACTAGTTGGTCTAGAGGTACAAATTTGAGTCTTGTTCATCCAAGACAAGACATGAGTTCAATTCCCAAGTCTTTTTTTATCCTAAGGAGGGGACGCAGCCCCAGCACTACACTACAACATTCTTGATAGCAGAAACACCCAACCCATACTCAGATACCACGTGTCAACATTTCTCTACCAAGCTGTAATGTCAGCAAAAATCACATGTCACATGCCACATGCCACTTGTCTTCCACGTCATCGATTAAATGCCAACTCAAATGCCACGTGCCTCAGTCTATGCCATGTCAGCAATTTCTGTTAGTAAATTGACGGAATTTTGATAGAAGGACTTAATTGTAACATGATGAAAAGATGAGAAACTCAGTTTGCACAATTGAAAATGTGGGACTTTATTAAAAAATAGTAAAAATTTTATATATATAAAAGACTTGGTAAGACTTGTAATCGGTTACTATTATAAGAAATGAAGGTCTCAAAGAACACGTGGTAGTACTCAAAGAATCCATTTCCCGCTCAACAACAAATGCCTCTGCTCCACTTTTTTTATTTTATTCTTTTTCTATTTTTCATTTTGTTATAAAATATTTTACCATAAAAAATTTATTTATTTAACTTAAAAAAATAATTATATTATTAATTTATATTATCAATTTTTATTTTTTAGCACAGTGAAACACTGAGCACTAAGATAGTATATGCTTACGAGTTTTATTCATTTTTTTGTTTCTCTAAATTTTCAGTTTATGAACTTATTTTTATTTTATTTTTATTTTTTATAAATAAAATAGTGTTTTCTTACGGGAAAAGACGCTCTTCATTTATTTCTCTCTCCATTTTCTACATTACCATGCTGTTGGAAAAATAAATGATTGTTTGCTTACGAGTTTATTTCATATTTTTTTGTTCCGTTAAATTATCATGTTAATTTTTTTAATTTTATTTCCAATTAATATAATGGTGTGTGCTTACGGTTTCATTCAGTTTTGTTGTTCCTCTGCAAAATTATTTTTTTAATTTTATTTTTGATAAATAGAATAACATTTGCTTACTGGTTCCATTTATGTTTTTTGTTACTATAAATTTTCACTCTAAAATTATTTTTCATTTAATATTAATTTTTATAAAGAAAATAATGTTTGCTTATTGGCTTCATCCATTTTCTTTGTTCCAATGATCTTTTAGGCTGCAAAATTATTTTCTCTTAAGATTATTTTTATTAAATAAAATAGTGTCTAATTATGATTGCATTCATTTTTTGTTTGTTTGTGTAATATTTCAGGTTATAAATTATCATTTTTTTAATTTTACTTTTTATAAATAAAATAGTATTTGCTTATAGATCTCATTTATTTTTTATTTCTGTAAATTCTAACATTCCAAATTTTTTTATTTTTGATAAATAGAATAGTGTTTACTCATGAGTATCATTCAAATATTTTTTTAATATCTATAAATTGTCAATTTCCAAAAGTATTTTTATTTTCTTTTTTATTTTTGATAAATATAATAAATTTTTTTACGAATTTCATTTATTTATTTTATTAGTGTAAGATTATAGTTTTTTTTTAATTTTATTTTTGATAAGTAAGAATGTGTTTGGTTAGAAGTCTCATTCATATTTTTTTTCCTATAAATTTATAGGTTGTAAAATATTTTCTTTTTAATTTAATTTTAATAAATAAAATTGTGTTTGTTTTTTAGATGACATTCAAGTTTTTTTTGTTTCTGTAAATTTTCAAGTTGTAAATTTTTTGTGTGTGTCTAAGATAGTATTTATTTATACGACTCATTCATATTTTTGTTCTTATAAATTTTCATGTTATAAAATTATTATTTTTAATTTTATCTTTGGTAACTTAAATAGTTTTTGCTTACGGGAATAATTTATGTTTTTTTTGTTCCCAAAAATTTCTGTGTTGTTAAATTGTTTTATTCTATTTATATTTTTAATAAATAAAATAGTATTTGGTTACAGGAATGATTCTTGACCTTTTGGTCCTATAAATTTCTAGGTTGGTAAATTATTTTTCTTCTAATTTTATGCTAAATAAATAAAATAATGCTTGCTTATGGGTTACATTAAAGTTTTTTATTCGTATACATATCAAAGTTGTAAAATTATTTTCTTTTATTCAATAAAATAGTGTTAACTTATGAGATTCATTTATGTTTTTTTCCCCATAAGTTTTAGGTTTCAAAATTATTTTTCTTTTAATATTTTTTATAAATAAAATTGTGTTTATTTACGAGTTCCGTTCTTTTTTTTGTTCCTGTAAATTTTTAGGTTGTAAAATAATTTTTTTAATTTTTTTTGAATAAATTAAATTATGTTTGTTTATAGGTTTCATTCATGTTTTTTTGTTTGTGTAAACTTTTAGTTTGAAAAATGATTTTTCTTTATTTTTAATTTTGATAAATAAAATATTGTTTGCTTACATGCTTCGTTTATTTTTTTCTTTTAAATATAACAAATTACTATGGAGAGGAAAATTGTTTTATATAATTTTTCTCTATTTTTTATTTGGTATAACCTTTTTTTTATAGAAGCAATTGTTGATTGCTTATAATACGGATTTTGCGTATCTAAAAAAAGTGTTTTTATACAAAATGTAGGATCTATGTAATTTTAATTTTTGATTATATATATATAAACGAGTTACTTACGAGCCCTTAATGTCGAGCCTCTAAGGCTTGGGCTTGACTTATTTAAATATTCGAGCCTAATCTTGAGCTTGACTTGTTTAATTATAAACAAATGAGCTTAAGTGAGCAATTAATGAGCCGAGCCCAAATAGTTCATGAATAGCTCGGCTCATTTACACCTCTAATGCTACCTCACTTTGCAATTATAAAAGTCGTACCCCTAATGGTGGGAACATAGGCAACATATTGGGCTTGTTCGCCAACCCATTAAACCTTTTTTTTTTGCAAGGCAAGTTGGGGGTTCCTAACTCACCAACTCGTGCGAGTGTGTAGCGCCGCTCACCTAGAGTTGTGAGCGTTGCAGCCATTGATGGATAATTTTTAGAACTGCGACAATCTCTTACGGTGTCCCCTAGAGATCTAGTGAGTGGTCCTGTCCTTGACAGATTCGCTATAGTGTCCCCCGACGAAACTGTCGTCACGTGCTCGACCGAACCGCCATCGTTTATCTGAATCCTCCGTACGCTGTCGTGGCGATGACGAAGATGCTGGTCTCTCATACTGCAACCGTCCTCCTCCCCACACCGCCACCCCTCTTTAATGCCGCCTCTGCAAAGGTATCACCAATGGTTCTATGGTAACAGTCCTGGTTTGTTATGAAAAACAGACTTGTGAGTTAAAAATGTTGAGGTAGAAGGATTTGGGTGCACCCAGTGGGTTAGACCCAACCCCCCTTCAAGAAAGTTTCATATTACTTGTATGTGTAAGCTCTTGGTAGTTTCGTGTTCCTTTCGTCGTGTTCCTTGTTTTGGGTTTTGACTTTGTTTGATTTCGTTTACAGCAGTGTGTCTTGGTATTGTAATGTTGTATATGGATGAAACTCTACATATGTTGTGTTGGCTATGGCTAGTGTGTTTGGCCTATTAGGCCTATTTGGTTGTAGATACAGTTTTGGCTCAGTTTTGCCCATTCTATGAATTTGTTCACGTTTGACAAAAAAATCCACCAATTCATTTTGACCCGCTTTGCATAACCTGTTAAGAAAATTGGGTGGGGCAAGGAGGTTAGCCAATCGAGTTAGTTTTTTTTTAAAAAAATTCTTACTTTTTAGAAAACATTTTTGGCAGCCAAAATGCCACGAGATGGGGTGAGATTTTCAACTCACCTCCCTAATCCAACCCACCTCATTTTAGGCGGGTTGATGGCAAAGTGGGTTGAAATATACGCCAATATCGTTTCCACGGTAAAGACAAACACATAGTCAAACTGAGAGCTCAAATTACAACGAGCCTTCTTTAAACCAAGTTTGAGATATAATTCTTAACTTCCTAAACCATACTTGTCTTGAATATTTCCACATGAACATAATTCATTCCATAAACCTGCGGGAACCGCTCTTGGGTCACATTGATACATGATTGAACAAATGACCATTTGAAACTTGACTAAAACCAAGAAAAATGCTAACTTTGGAGTTGCACAACTTTTAAACCAAAAAGGATTTTGAAGAGAAACCAACTTTCACAGTTTTGTATGGGCAAAATGTATATACATGCCATAAATCAAGTCTATCATACATTTGGTACGAAATTTAGACCTCTAGGTTCTAAATGACACTTTTAAAGCATACCTAAGTGGTCACTTTGCAAAACTTTTGGTTCAAGTCTCCGTTTTGAGTAAAACCAGTTCCTACAGTTTTTCTATCATAAAAATAGGTTGTCTGTAAATTTTCAACTAATTTGGATTACCTAGCTCAAGTGGACCCCTGATTACAATAATAGAACATGCCAAGTGCCTCAAATGACTCTACTGTAGAACATACAAACCAGTAATCCAATTGAACTGGAACTAGTTCCTATAGTTTTGTATAGTTAAGAGGGTTGTAATTGTCAAGTTTCATGACCATTGGAGGTATGTAGCTCAGATTAGACTCTAAGGTTGCAAGATACACACTCAAAGAAGCCAAATGAGAGGGGTTTGCAGAAACCTGACTTCTCTTTGAAATTTGAACCTGAAATTTTATACTTCAGTTTCCCTATGATAAATTAACCTTGGACGCAAAATTCCAGGTCATTTGGGTCACTACAACTCCATATGGACTCCAAGGACCAAAGCTGTAAGTTAAGGTTCCAAGATTGACCACTTCAGTATGCTTTGAATGTGTCATTTAGAGCCTAGAGGTCTAAATTTCGAACCAAATGTCTAATGGACTTGATTTATGGCATGCACATACATTTTGGGCATACAAAACTGTGAGAATTGGTTTTACTACAAAATCCTTTCTTGTTTGAAAATTATGCAACTCCAAAGTTAGCCATTTTCTTTGTTTTGGTCAAGTTTCGAATGGTCATTTGTTCAATCATGTATCAATGTGACCAAAGAGCAGTTCCCACGGGTTTATAGGATGAATTAAGTTCATGTGAAAATATTCAAGACGAGTATGGTTTAGCAAGTTAAGAATTATATCTCAAATAGTCCCGATTTGTTATGAAAAAAAACTGGTGAGTTAAAAATGTTGAGGTTGATTTGGGTGACCCATATGGGTCGAACCCAACCCTCTCAATAAAGTTTCATATTACTTGTCTGTGTTAGCTCTTGGTAGTTTTGCAACACCCTTTCTCCAAAAAGGATATTACACCATAGTAACCAAAAGTTTCGCAAAGATTTAGAAATATTTGTAAAAAGTTTATAATGCTTGTCTGAAAATGCGGGTAAATTTTTTTCTCTGCTTTTCATAAAAGAAGATGAGAAGGATGGGGAGTAAAGTCTCTTATTTCCTTTTTAAAGATTTGGCTGTAAAGTAAACCATCATGTACAGAAAAGTACTCTCTCATCTATATATAAGTCATGATATTTTACAAAGGAGTTTGTTCTAAGACAAACTTTGGTTTTTACACTGCAAAAGGAAAATAAGTTAAAACTACTCTAAACCAAAAAGTACAAAAGTGGTAAAAGAAAAACATACGCTACTATGTACAGTCAAGCCATGATCCCGTCATCTACACCAAAAGGATCTATTATGCTAAACTCTAACTCAAGCATGTCTATGGACATGACCAGGTGGATCCTCCTATTCCAAGCAAGCTAGATTGTAAGTACGGGACTCGAGTCACCAGAACCCAATCAAAGTTAAATTTGCTGAAGTCTGGTCTAGGAAAAGACTCTCTAGTAATGTCAGAAGTAGCCCAAGAGTATATGGACTCTTCGGGTTCTTCTTCGATTTCTTCATCTGACAAGGATTCAGACAACCAAATGATGTCTTCTGATTCCGACTCAAATGGACGGGGTAAAGGAGAATAGGTAGGAGTATTCGCTTCTCCCAGAGGCGAAATTGGTATATGACCTACATAACCCTCACTCCTGGTAGGTGCAGCTGCAGAGGTATCCTCTGAGGTTTTGTCTTGATTTTCATCTGAGGTTTTATCTTTTGACTTAGGAGTTACTTGATTAGAACCATTCCCGTCATGTCCTGAAGGATGTGAACTCCCACCTCCACTGTCACCTCTATCATCACTACGTAAGGTAAAGTCATCTGAGATATACCCTAAAGGTCTTAATTGTTGCCAGAGTAACTTAACATCTAATATAATTTGTTCTTGGATAGGTAGTGGGTTTGACGGTGCTCCACCTCCAGTATCTAAAGTCTCAACTCTCCCTACAAACCTTCCCCATTGTGTACTAGGACATACGTTCCACCATACACTATTTCCTCCCAGAGGTTCTATGGTTAAGTGTCTAACGGTTCGCAGTCCTTTGTCATTTGGGTCCATCTACTTAGTCATGCATCAACACAACAAAGTAGCAGGGTGAAACTCTAACTCAAGTTAATAGAAGTAGTACAATCATATTATCAAGCATAGATCACACAACACTCAACTCAACATCAAGAACTGATTAATATCATAGACACTCAAGTCATTCCAATCACATGACAATGTAGTAAAGTATTGAAAATACACAATCAAATCTCAATAGAGCAGGTCTTACCTTGTACTGCAATCCTACCAAAATAACTCATTCACAAAATACAATCTCATAACCAAGCATATTTATGCATGTCACTTCAATCTCTCTCTAATCACACCGGTGTATTGCTCTAAGGAGACTTATCCAACCTCACATCATAGAGCGATCGACTGAAGTAAACTTAACAGCATAAACAAGGTATCCCATCTTTAGACCCCTGAGAATACTTCGGAAATACTGCATTTAAAATTTAATACCAAATCATAAATAGATCTGCCAGTTAGATTTATCCAAGTCAGGTATACGATTCGTCTCGGCCCAGGGGGATTCACCGACAAGGCTAGTGAGACTTTCGAAACCTGGATAATTCCAGTAGACAATTGTAGTCCAACAGAACCTATTTTCAACCCCGTTCTCATGGGTTGTATGCTCATCGTCTATAATGCAAATGATCGTCAAAATTTGCAAATCATCTGTAATCTCTTTCTCTGTAAAACTTCCTCTGTTTTACCAACTCTCAAAAAATCTCTGAATCTTCTCAAAACTCTTTGTAAGAAACAAGTCAAATCCTTTTATGGAAAGACCACTTGTATAAACAGATAACTGTTTAAAAAATCACTGTTTCTCCTAAAACCCTTTTCACTGAATACTTTGAAAAACATAAAACTCTTATCTTCTTTTACTGCCTTAATTACGGAGTGATTCATTCTCTTGATTTTAAATAGCTCAATAGAGTGAATTTATAAAAAGTCCTTAACTGTATTCCAAGAAGATCAAACCAGGCATGGCCACTTTGGATTGATTAAGAGAGAAAGGATCAACAGTATTTAAATTTATGTCCATTTTTAAAACAGTAGATGTCTGTTCTTAGATTTTAGATAACTTCTTGGTAACGGAATAATTACACGGCGGCTGAGCCGACTGCAGTAATCAGTGTCCAGCTTTCTTGAAAATTTAATATAGACTTAGTGATCGTATTTAAGCTGATTAATCACGGCTTAGTTTATTTTCGAAGATGAAAATATTACACGACGGCAGAGCCATCTTTGGTCATCCGTATACCACTTTAAAAATCGATCCACTAATACTAAGTGAACGTGGTAAATCTGTTTCTCTTTGGAAATATTTAGGCTTTATTTATCTTCTAGGAAAAAGACCCGTTGAAAGCCTATCTCACTAATTTCCACTGTCGTAGACATTGAAAATTAAACTGAGTTATGTGCATATATATACAGATTGGATACCCACTCGATATTTCCCACTAATAAAATAACAGTAGAATTTACCGAGAATCCATTACCGTTAAATTATTTTCCGAAAGATGCTATAACAATAGGTTCATCGAGAATCCATTACTGTTACACTCTTTAATCTTTTCCAATCTATTTATATATACGGTATTAAGAAAATTACTTCTTTCCAATTTTATCTTGTCACGTATATACCGGGTCTCTAATGTTAAGATCTCCCCAAACAGCGTATCAAGACAGATCCCAGGCCAGAGAGACGGACTGCTTTAGCCCCTTCATAGGTCTCCCTTCCTTTCTAGACAGATCCATACTGATAAACCATTTATCTTAATCATGACCTTGTATATAAATAACAGATAATATTGGGTTTTTACAAACAATAAATTATATTTTCCTTGTGGTAAAATCATATTTGCGGTACGTCTAAAATTCGTCATTATAACGGTATGTTTACAAAAACTCAAAAGTGATTTTTCCATAACCTCTCCTCTTACTCGAAATCTTATACAAAATTGGGCATTATAACTCTACAATTTATAATTAGCACAAAACAATTAATTTAAGACAATAAACACTCACAAAGCATGTTTAAACAACCAAAAACTATAAACATACAAACAAACAATTTCAAACACAAACAAGATCAAACTCATACTACTAAAATTAAAAGGAGAAGAGAAGCTCCTTACCTTGGCCAAAACTTGTTGAAGAACAACCAAGAACACCAAAAGAAATTTAAGACAACTAGAGAGAGAATGAGGGAAAGTGGTCTTCAAGCTTGTTGGTGTGAGTGAAATTATGAAGTAAGGACCCCTATTTATAGGAGATGTAGGGCGGCCAAATGGGGACCAAGGGGGAAATAAATAATTGTGAGGTCACCTAGCTTTTTGGTGTATATGTCATAATGCATAATTAGTTAAATGATCCATTTTTTCCGTTGGCTAGTATAAGTGACAAGGCTTATGAGTCATAAGCCAAAAAGCTCATCCAAGGGCCCTTATGGAGGGGTGATGTCGACCAACATAGGGGAGAAGGAGAGCCATTTGATCAAATAGTGAAACACTTTATGTTTTGGTAAATAAACGGAAAACCGATGGCTATATAGTCCTTTTGAAAACAGATCTCATAATTAATTAGTTAAAAGGTGAGGACTCATTAGAAAATTTCAAAAATAGTATCTAATAGTCTTAAAGACTTTATACAAAAGTTTTTGGATTTTTACGGTAAAGAGTAGGTTTTACGATACTTACTAACAAAGGAAAACGGACGCGCCGTAAGCCCAAAACAGTAATTTTTCAGAAAATTCCCAGAAGATCACAAATTTAATATAAACAACAATGGCCCCTCTTAGAATTTGATTTTGAGCACTCACTGATCACTGAAAATCTATCCTGGTTTACGTAAACTTTGTTTTACGTGCTCACAGGGACCAAAAGTGTAATTCTTTATCTGTCTTTCGAAAAATTCCAAAATAAATTTCATAATTCATGAAAAATATAAAAACATGGGGTGCTGTTCGAGTTTTTCATTTTGACATTGTTTTGGTCTCCGTATAAGTTTTTTAACTCTTACCGTAAACTGTAGGGACCAAAACTGTAATTTTTGAAATTAGTTTCTCCAAAGATTCTAGAAAAATTCTAGAAAATCATAAATATTATTAGAAACAACTTTCGTGTAGAAAGATAATTTTCTGGGTTGGTTTTAACATATTTTTATTAATTAAACTCCTTTCCGTCTATTACGGTAAGTACTATTTTTCAAACGTTGTAAGAAAAATGACTGTTTTACTAAAATAACTTGATAAGCATTATAAACCCTTTATTATAAGCCTAACATAATTTTCTTATCACTTAGTTCACACCAGAACACATAAAACAGATAAAAGATGGAAATACAGAAAACAGAACTATTCACACTATAATACTTAACCGTAACTGGTCATTCTGTTTTTCTTAGTTCTCTATCATGTCTTTGTAATCCCTATCTCATCTATTTTCTTATCTCTAGTATGTATTCTTTTCTAACTTACAAACTACGGAGTTCCGTCTAAAGGACTAAAACTGTAATTTCTTTGTATCCTCCTCTTAAGAATCCAAACTTAATTCCTAACACCTTTTATGTGTCACCAAGCTACTATGTATTTTCCTCAAATACCTTTTGGAAATGATGAATGAATTTTCCAAATTCATTTTGTCATTTATCCTAATAATCTGAGTGTCCGTATCTAATCTCTTGTCTTCCGTATTTAGTTCTAAACTACTAAGTTTTTGTCTGAAAAACTTCAAAGTAGTTCTAATCCTCTAAAATTAACACTCTGTCTCTTCAAGTGAAATTTTAGGATGTTACAAGTTTCGTGTTCCTTTTGTTGTGTTCCTTGTTTTAGGTTTTAACTTTGTTTTGATTTCGTTTACACAGTAGCGTATCTTGCTATTGTAATGTTGTATTTGGATAAGACTCTGCATATGCTGTGTTGACTTTGGCCAGTGCGTTTGGCCTATTTGGTTGTAGATACTATTTTTGCTTGGTTTTGCCCATTCTATGAATTTGTTCACGTTTGACCAAAAAAAATCCACCAAGTCATTTTGACCCTCTTCGCATAACCTGTTAAGAAAACGGGCTGGGGCAAGAAGGATTGCGAGTCGGGTTATTTTTCCTAAAAAAATTCTTTCTTTTTAGAAGAACTTTTTTGGCTGCCAAACCGCCACGAGATGGGGTGGGATTTTCAACTCACCTCCCTAATCCAACCCACCTCATTTTAGGCGGGTTGATGGCAAAGTGGGTTGACCGACTTGCCACCCTACGTAACCCCATTTATGGGTGGAGATACATAAACAAAAAATTAACATGCGGCATTGGTGATGATCTACCACTTCGCTACTTAACGGAGCTCAACCAACCATATGAACTAAATGTGAACATCTTTGAAAAAACAAGAGACTATAATAAAAATACAAATTAAAAAGTACCAAAATAAAAAATGATTTATTTAAAATGAAAAATATAATTAAGCCAAAAATTATATTACCTATTATTTTGTTTTCATTTATAATGTCATGAGAGTCTTTAAACACGAATGACATAACTATCACCTATGCCCTCATTATTTTAGAATATACCAGTAGTCGGCGAGTATTGACTCATTATTACTTGTGATTTTAACTCGTTGATTTAATTTTCAAAATGCATTAATTAAAACTGGACTTTGACAATAATTATACGTATCATTAATTCCGTCAAAAAATTAATAAATATCATTAAAGGTATATATACATTTTTTTTTTGGATTGTAGAGTATCTCATTATATGGCCTGGTCAAGTAACACTTTTGATTCAATGTGTGTTTGGAATCGGCTAATGTCACATCCCGAGACACTTCTAATGGGAAAGCTACAGAGAGCATCTTCGGTTGAAATATACGCCAATCTTCTTTCCACTACAAAGACAAACACATAGTCAAATTGAGAGCTCAAATTGCAAGAGCCTTCTTTCAACCAAGTTTGAGATATAATTCATAATTTTCAAAACCATACTCGTCTTGAATATTTCCACATGAACGTAATACTTTCCATAAACCTGCAGGAACCGCTCTTGGGTCACATTGATACATGATTGAACAAATGACCCTTTGAAACTTTACCAAAACCAAGAAAAGGCTAACTTTGGAGTTGTATAACTTTCAAACCAAAAAGGATTTTGAAATAAAACCAACTCTCATAGTTTTGTATGGCCAAAATGTATGTACATGCCATAAATCAAGTCCATCAGACATCTGATTTAAAATTTAGACCTCTAGATTCTAAATGACACTTTCAAAGCATACCTAAGTGGTCACTCTACAAAACTTTTGGTACAGACCTCCATTTTGAGTGAAACTAGTTTCTACACTTTTTCTATCATAAAAATAGGTTGTCTATAAAGTTTCAACACATTTGAATTGGCCTAGCTCAAGTTGACCCTTGATTATAAAAATAGAACACGCTAAGTGCCTCAATTGACTTTACCGTAGAACATACAAACCAGCAACCCAATTGAACAAGAACCAATCCCTCTAGTTTTGTATAGTTAAGAGGGTTCTATCTGTCAACTTTTATGACCACTGGGGGTGTGTAGCTCAGATTAGATCCTAAGGTTGCAAGATACACACTCAAAGAAGCGAAATCGGAGGGGTTTGAAGAAACCTGACTTCTGTTGGGAATTTGAACCTGACATTTTGTACCCCAGTTTTCCTATTATAAATTAACCTTAGACACAAAACTCCAGGTCATTTGGATCACTACAACTCCATATGGACCCCTAGGACCGAAACTATAAGTTAAGGTTCCAAGATTGACCATTTCGGTATACTTTGAAAAAGTCATTTATAACCTAGACATCAAAATTTCAAACCAAATGTTTGATGGACTTGATTTGTGGCATGTACATACATTTTGGGCACACAAAACTATGGGAATTGGTGTCACTTCAAAATCCTTTCTGGCATGAAAGTTATGCAACTCCAAAGTTAGTATTTTTCTTGGTTTTGGTCAAGTTTCAAAGGATTATTTGTTCAAGCATGTACCAATGTGACCCAAGAGCAATTCCCGCAGGTTTATGGGATGAATTATGTTCACTTGGAAATATTCATGACGTGTATGGTTTAGAAAGTTAAGAATTATATCTCAAATAGTCCTGGTTTGTTATGAAAAACAGACTCGTAAGTTAAAAATGTTGAGGTAGAAGGATTAGGATGCCCCAAATGGGTCGAACCCAACCCCCCTCAAAGAAAGTTTCATATTACTTGTCTGTGTAAGCTTTTGGTGGTTTCGTGTTCCATTCGTTGTGTTCCTTGTTTTAGGTTTCTATGTTTGATTTCATTTACAGCAGCGTCTCTTGCTATTGTAATGTTGTATTTGGATGAGACTCTGTGTAACACTCTGTTTTTATATATATAGTTTTTATTTATTTTTAATCTGTTTTAAATTAATTAAAATTATTTAATTAATGATTTTGTGATTTTAAGGTATAAATAATAATATTTATATCTTAGGTTTATTTTGAAGGGTTTAGAGTAATAGAGTTCGCAAAACTAAGTTTTTGCGGGAACTGCATTCTCGCGGAATGCGGGAAGGGTTCAGTATTTTTCCGGAGTTCATTTTTACTCCAAAATAAATTTTTAACGAACCAAAAATGGTTCTTATAATATTTTTGATTTTTAGAAATTTTCTGGAAATTTTTCAGAAAAACTTTATTTTTACCCGCGTTTGGTGCTTTACGGGTAAACCGGGCGCAACTGGGACATGAAAAATAGTCCAAAAATTTAGTTTTGGGTTTGTAAATTTTTCTATGACATATTCAAATCATAAAATTTATTCCTTATGATTTTACTCATTTTAGAAAAATATTTATCTAAAAAGGGGTTCGAAAACTACGCGTTTTTACCGCTTCGAACTACCGATTAAACCCTAACTTGATGGGACTTAATCCCACCATTTTTCTGGTCAGATCTGGGCGCATAAGGGGCTGATCCAAGTCTAAAAATTCTTCCAAAAGTCAAATGGTCAATTAGGGGTTGATTTTGAATTTTCCCAAAATTAGGTGAGAGAGGTATGGCTCCCAACCACCAAAGCATGCAAGCCCATACCTCCCCCATGCTCCTTGTGCTCAGCCGAAATCTACTAGGGAAGGGAAGGAGAGAGAAATTCATTTTCACTTCATCTTCTCCACTTGAATCAAGAGCTTCACCATTTTCTCTCCATTCCCAAGCTTTTTCCATACACAAAAAGACCAAGTTCTAGTGAGATTTTCCATACCCAAGCTTCACAAAAAAGGTTTGGATCATCATTCTAATCCATAAACTTCTTTCATTTTTTCATTTCCACCACTTTCATGTTTTCATGAAAGCTTGAGTTCTTCATTTCACTAAAAATAAGCTTTTCCTTTGTTTAGGTTCACTCCATTGGAACCTACAAGCTTGGAAACTACCTTGGATCTATTTTCTTTCAAGATTTGAGTAAGTATTCATCTTCTCAAATTTCTACTCTTTAGGGTTTCTTGATTTTCATAAAACTCATATTTCTATGGTTGTATTTTGATGTATTTTGTAAAAGGTAAATTTTTCTAAGTGTGGGAACATCAAGGTGTTGAGTAGACCACTTGGTGTTGGTGTGGTGTGAAGGAGGTGATTTTGGAGTTAGCCCATTTTCAAGTCTTCAAGAGGTAAGGGGATTTTTCTCAATAAGTTGGGAGGGTTGTGTATGTGTGTGATTATGTGATTTTGTTCTTGATGATGAACTCAAAGACTTGAGTTTTCATATTGGTTGTTGAATGATTTTTCATTCTCTTAGTAATATGTATTTTTACATGTATATGTATATGAGTAAAAATATGATTTTTGGTTGAGGCATGATAATTTTTATGAGCCTATGTGTTGTTGGAAAAAAAATCATATGTATGCTTTGGGGTGATTTTGGATGTCCAAGTGTGTGCTTGGTGAAGTATGATTTAATGTCATATTCATGATGTATGTTGATTTATGGCTTGGTTGTGTTATTGCCTAATTGATGTATATTGATTTATGTGTATTTCATATACTTTGATTGGGATTGGATTGATGAGATTTGATTAAGTGTGGGAAGAGAGTTTAAAAGCTTTAATGAAAAAGTTTTCCAAATGAATTAATTAGAATTCTAATCATAAGTCTTAAATCAATTTCATATTAAATCATTTTTATCCATAAAACTTTAAGTGAGTTAGAGAATTAATTAATGTGAGAGAAAAATCAAATTTTGGATTTTTAGGGGTTAAAAACGAAAACTGCAGGATTTTGGGGTCAAAAATGCAAATTCTGGAATTCTGGGCTTTAATTGCAAAATCTGGACTTTTGGGCCAAAATTATAATTTAAGAAAGTTTGGAGCAGAAAACGCGAAGTCTGGAGACTTTTGGGCCAAAAGTATAATTTACGAAAGTTTGGGGAATGAAACGCGAAGTCTGGTACATTTGGGCCAGAATTGTAAATTTCGAAAGTCTTGGGGTAGAAAACGTAAAGTCTGGGCATTTTGGGCCAGCAACCTAATTTTTCAGAAAATTTGGGGCTGAACTGTGAAACTGAACTTCTTAGGGGGTCAGAATTACAAATACTTAAAGTAAAAGAATTTAAGTGAAATTATCAAAGAATTTAATTAGGTTTTAATTAAATCCTTTTATGATAAATAAGTGGGAAGAAAATTCAATAAGTGGGTTTTAGATAAAAGATAATTCTTTTATTAAAAACAAATGAAGTTTAAAGATTTTAGAGTTAAAAGAAAAACTTAAGAATTCAAAGAGAAATTTCTTCTAAAAACTTATGGTGTTAAATAACAATAATATTACACGGTATTGGAAGAGAACCAATACGTGGCGAAGATAAAAGTTTTAAGGACAATAATATTACACGGTATTGGAAGAGAACCAATACGTGGCGAAGATAAAAGTTTTAAGGACAATAATATTACACGGTATTGGAAGAGAACCAATACGTGGCGAAGATAAAAGTCTTAAGGACAATAATATTACACGGTATTGGAAGAGAACCAATACGTGGCGAAGATAAAAGTCTTAAGGACAAATATATTACACGGTGTTAGGTGAAAGCTAACACGTGGCGACGTAAAACCCTAAGACGAGGGACCGAATTGATTGTGGTTGCAAATATACTGTCATATGCATTTGAGATATTGGCTTTTGCCAGGCTAGCATTTATTGCTATGATGAGAGCACACAATCCTATGCGGGGATTGTAAATAAGTATGGTCTGACTATAAGTCTTTGAGGGCATCCAGGTTACGAAATTCTCAATGGCCTTGCGGTGAATCCCCTTGTGCCGAGAAGAGTAGTGTACCCGGCTTGGATGATCCTGACCGGCTGCCTTATTTGAGATGGGGTGTACGACGTAGCACAATGGGTCTTTACCGAATAAATGACAAACGATGGCCAAGAGTGAAGGTCTGTTTGCATTAATGATAGGTATACGATTCCGCCACATCGCTCTACTTAGTTGAGGAAGAAAAGTCTCCATGGAGCAGTGCACCGGTGTATGACAAGAGATATTGAAGTGACATGCATTATGCTAGAATGCTATGTGTGTGCTTGACTGTGTGTTTACCTTGATGATTTGTCTCTTGTTGATGATTGAATAGCTTAGCTAAAAGATTTGCGAAAGAGTAACTCTATAAATATATTCTTGGAATGTATTACGTAGTATTTTATTTTTCATATGCAATCTTCCAGTGGATTTCAACTTGTGAAAAGAAATTCACCCTTGCATATTTTCCTGTATTTGTATGTACGTTACGCGTAGATGAGGCCTCTGGTAGCCCGCGTGAGGGAGAGCTTCCGGTCCCTTGAGGCCGAGTCCGAGGGAGGGGGATGGACTTATGATCCCATCTCCCAATGGGCCACTGTGTGTGGACACGTGGTCAGGATGAGAGGAGGGGTGCTGGGCCCCGAAGAGGTTTTGGAGCGTGATATGGTTCTGGACGCTTACATTCCATTAGAGAGGATGCGCAGCTGGCTGGCAGCTGCACCCGAGGCACCTGTGGAGCAGCCGAGGCGAGAGACTCAGGCGGAGGAGAGACCTTTACCCTCACGGGTAACCGGATCCGCTCGGGAGTATCGTCGCATGTTTCGTCGCACGCGCCTCACTCTGAGGAAGAGTACCTTGCTGCGAGATCGTCTACCGAGGATGGCTCCATCAGTGACACCAACTTCACCACCAGCGACAGGGAGATCGACGCTTTCCGTCCCTTACGTTCCACCGTATGGCCGTTTCGTACGCTGCTCTTCTGACACTTTTGCCGGACCGTCGGGACACGCAGAGAGGGGGAAGAGGAAGGTTCGAGATGAGCCAGAGCGGGTACTCATTGAGATATCCGAGGAGGAGGAGGACCCGGAGGAGGACCCGGGGGAGGACCCGGAGGAGGATCCCGAGGAGGACCCCGAGGAGACGGTATCGTCTTAGGTCGTAGTGGTAGGGGTGTCTAGTGCTAGGTTGTGGGATGTCTGTTAGCGACCATCCTAGGTTTGGGATGTTCATGTTCAGTGTCGTGTATTTGACACATCTTTTGATTTACAGTTTTCTTAGGTTTAGATTTATCGCTTTATTTTCTTTACGTTATGATGATGTATTTTGGCCACTATGTTGTGGTTCCAAACTATCCTTGCGGGCGCAAGACTTGTATATTTTGACATGATGATATATATATATATGTGCATGATGTTTCTTTTCTTCTGAGTTTCAGGATGGCTAAGTGTGATGTGAGAAATCTTTTCGTATAAGATTCTTTTAAAAAAAAAATTAGCCACCAATTTTGGTAACCTTAATTTATGAAAGATGCTTTTCCGCATTAAATATTAGTTTTTCACGTGACGTTCCTTGTGGGAAAAAGGGGCGTTACACTCTGCATATGCTGTGTTGACTTTGGCCAGTGCGTTTGGCCTATTTGGTTGTAGAAATAGTTTTGGCTAGGTTTTGTCCATTCTATGAATTTGTTCATGTTTGACCAAAAAAAAATCCACCAACTCGTTTTAGAAGAACTTTTTTTGGCGGCCAAACCGCGACGAGATGCGGTGGGAATTTCAACTCACCTCCCTAATCCAACCCACCTCATTTTCGGCGGGTTGATGGCAAAGTGGGTTGACTGGCTTGCCCCCTACATACCCCCATTTAAGGGTTGAGATACATAAACAAAAAATAACATGTGGCACTGGGGATGATCTACCACTTCGCCACTTAACGGAGCTCAGTAAGCCGTATGAACTAAATGTGAACATTTTTGAGAAAAACAAGAGACTATAATAGAAATACAAATTAAAAAGTACTAAATTAAAAAATGATATATTTAAAATGGAAAATATAATTAAGCCAAAAATTATATTACCTCTTATTTTGTTTTTATTTATATATTACGTCGTGAGAGTCTTTAAACACGAATGACATAACTGTCATCTATGTCCTCATTATTTTAGAATATACCTGTAGTCGGCGAGTAATGACTCATTATTACTGGTGCTTTTAACTCGTTGATTCAAGTGTCAAAATGTATTAATTAAAACTGGACTTTGAAAATAATTTTAAATGTCATACTTTCGTAAAAAAAGTAATAAATATCATGAAAGATATATATACTTTGTTTTTGGATTGTAGATATCTCAGTATATGGCCTAGTCAAGAAACTCTTTTGATTCAATGTGTGTTTGGAATCGGCCTATGTCGCATCCCGAGGTACTTCTAATGGGAAAGCTACAGAGAGCATCTTCGGTTGAAATATACGCCAGTCTCCTTTCCACTGCAAAGACAAACACATAGTAAAACTGAGAGTTCAAATTGAAAGGAGCCTTTTTTCAACCAAGTTCGAGATATAAGTTTTAACATTCGAAACCATACTCGTCTTGAATATTTCCACATGAACATAATACTTTCCATAAACTTGCAGGAACCGCTCTTGGGTCACATTGACACATGATTGAACAAATGACCATTTGAAACTTTACCAAAACCAAGAAAAAGGCTAAATTTTGAGTTGCATAACTTTCAAACCAGAAAGGATTTTGAAGTGAAACCAACTCTCACTGTTTTGCATACCCAAAATGTCTGTACATACCTTAAATCAAGTCCATCAGACATCTTATTTGAAATTTAGACCTCTAGGTTCTAAATGACACGTTCAAAGCATACCTAAGTGGTCACTCTGTAAAACTTTTGGTACAGACCTCTGTTTTGAGTGAAACTAGTTCATACTATTTTTCTATCATAAAAATAGTTTGTCTGCAAAGTTTGAACACATTTGGGTCAGCCCAGCTCAAGTTGACCCCTGGTTACAAAAATAGAACACGCTAAGTGCCTCAATTGACTCTACTGTAGAACATACAAAACAGTAACCCAATTGAACTGGAACCTATCCCTATAGTTTTGTATAGTTAAAGGGGTTCTATTCGTCATGTTTCATGACCATTGGGGGTGTGTAGCTCATATTATATAGTAAGGTTGCAAGATACATACTCAAAGAAGCCAAATGAGAGGGGTTTGCAGAAACCTGAGTTCTCTTTGGAATTTGAACCTGAAATTTCATACCCTAGCTTCTCTATGATAAATTAACCTTATACATAATATTCCAGGTCATTTGGATCACTACAACTCCTGATAGACCCGTAGGACCAAAACGGTAAGGTAAGTTTCCAAGATTGACCACTTCGATATCCTTTGAAAGTGTCATTTAAAACCTAGATGTCTAATTTTCGATTCGAATGTCTGATGGACTTGATTTATGGCAGTACATACATTTTGGGCACACAAAACTATGAGAATTGGTTTCACTTCAAAATCTTTTCTGGTTTGAAAGTTATGCAACTCCAATTTTAGCCTTTTTCTTTGTTTTGGTCAAGTTTTCAAAGGTTCATTTGTTCAATCATGTATCAATGTGACCCAAGTGCGGTTCCTACTAGTTTATGGGATGATTTATGTTCATGTGAAAATATTCAAGACGAGTATGGTTTAGAAAGTGAAGAATTATATCTCAAATGGTCCTGGTTTGTTATGAAAAACAGACTTGTGAGTTAAAAATGTTGAGGTAGAAGGATTTGGGTGTCCCATATGGGATGAACCCAACACTGTTGTTGTGCATCAATGGGCAGTACATGTCTCCACATTGGTATGATATTGTCCACATTGGGCTTAACCCTCATGGATTTGCTTTTAGACATTACCCAAAAGGCCTCATTCCAATGGTGACATTTTTCGTGCTTACATACCCATGTTCCTCCCCTTGTTTGGGTAATGTGGGACTTTGTTTGCACCTCAACAATCCTCCCCTGAAACAAAGGACCATGGTTCAACCTCCCCTCGAACAGAAGGCTTCGAGTATTTAGCTTGTTTACACTTGTACCGTTGACCTTAACGGCACCCGCTGCCTGACCACCACAATGTTAGGAAGACTTTCGACACAAGGATCTTTGATCCAGATCCCTAACAGCTACTCCAATACTCGCCTAAGCCGAAACCATCGGCTCTGATACCACTTGTTGTGAATTGAACCCGGAATTGACAAGTTGATCACACATAGATTTACAGAATCTGAACAAGGATGAAGAAAGGTTGAGGAAGAGAAGATTGAACATAGGATATTATCGTGGTTCAGAGCAACTTACTCCTACGTCCACACTGCAGTCGAGTTCTTATTCATATAAGTTGATTACAACATGTACAAGGCTTTACAGGTAAGAACTAACCTCACTTGCACTCAATCCATCTGTCTATGACACTCTGATTTCATTGTGTTTGCAAAACACCTAACTAAGACTTATATAAGTTACCTGATCCCAATTACAGTTAAGTTAGTTACAATCAATTCCTGGGACTAACTAACTAACCGAATTACATGATCAAGCTTACATGATCCACAGAACTAACAATTCTCCACCTTGGATCTTCAAACCTTAGAACAACCTATAGGATATGTTCCAGCCTCACTTGAGACTTGCAACATCCTTGCTCCAAAAAGGATATTACACCGCAGTAACCAAAAGTTTCGCAATAACTTAGAAAATATTTTGATAAAAACTTGGTTAATCATTCTCCGAAAATGTGGGTAAATTTTTTCCCTTTTTAAATGATGAGAAGGACAAAGAATATGTCTCTTTAATTATTTTTGAAAGATTATACATGCAGAATAATATCACCATACTTGTAAAAGTACTTCATCTCATATATATAAACCATGACATTTTACAAAGAGTTTGCTTCAGTACAAACTATAGTTTAGATACTGCAAAAGTAAAAGAAGCAAGAGATACTAATGAACTGAAAATACAAAAGTGGTAAAACAAAATATATGCTACTATGTATATGTGAGCCAGATCAATCCCAGACTAACTACCTGACATAACCATCCTTAAACGCAAATGTAACAGCAGCAACAACCTTCTAACCCTAAAGCGGTGTTTCCTTCTCTGAGAAGTCTTTCTCTACTTCTCCACCTTCCTAGTGTTACAATCTTCTTTCCGGATGATATCCTTCATCTGCTCCATGGGTAGCATAACGTCTAAGACTATCCGGTTCTCTACTCTCCAGTTGGGTCTATTAACCCTCCCTGCAGTGGTAAGTACATACTCAGAATATGTACCCCCACTGTGTATCGGGGTTTATCTTCCACCTCGCCTTCTAAACTTCAAGGGGTTGAATTCTAAGACATCGGATCGGAACTAACCCACTCCTCGGGTAAACCATCTACTTGTACATACACAAGCACAACAAAGAAACATGCAAGGGTAAAACTCTAAATCAAAGTAATAAGAGAAGTATAAGCACACCAAAACACAGCTCATACATAATCCATTTCATACGTCAAGAACACATATATTAGAATAACAAGTCATATACAGGTAACACGCACATAGATTCTTAGAAAGTAATGCATACTCTAAATATATCACCAAGTCAAGAGATATTTATGCATGACACTTCTATATTTCTCAAAAACACACTGCTGTATTGCTCCAAGGAGACTTTTCCAATCTTAACACCCTTGAGCGATCGGCTGCAGCATACTTAACAGAATAACCAGAGAATCCCTCTAGATCCCTAAGAATCCTTCGATAATACCGCATTTAAAATGAACACCATATCATAAATAGATCTGCCAGTCAGATTTATCCAAGCCGGGTATATGACTCGTCTCGGCTCGAGGGTTATCACCATCATGGCCATTGAGACTTTCGAAACCTGGATAATCCCAGTAGACAATTATAGTCCAACAATACCCATTTTCAACCACATCCTCTAGGTTGTATGCTTATATGTCTTTATGCAATGACAATCTATATTGCATATAAGTTCACTTTTCTCAAAACACAGTTTCTCATATTCCTCAAACTATCTCAAAATTACTCTTCTCAAAACACAATGTTATATCTCTTTCTCCGGCTTATTTTGTTTAATTAAAGAGTGATCACACCGCGGCAGTGCCGTACTGAGGTGGTCGACCCATATTCAGAGTGATTCGGTATATATCAAAACTAAAGGTGATTAATTCATTTCAAGAAGACCAAAACGGGACAGAGCCACCATGATTGATCAAGAGAGAAGAGATTAACAGTAATTTAAAACTCATGTTCACTTTTTAATCGGTAAGTGACTGCTCTAAGATTTTAAACAATTTTGGGAAAAGAATAATCACACGGCGGCAAAGCTGACTGTGGTGATCATTGTCCAACTTTTGATAACTTAATATAGAACTGAGTGAGCGAGATCAAAACGGAATTATTACCAAAATACTTAAACACTAGTTTATTTTCAAAAAAAGCCCGTTGGAAGCTTACCTCACTAATTTTCACTGTCAAAGACATTGAAAACTAATCTGAGTCTAAATATATATATATATATATTGGACTCCAACCCAAATTTTCCAACAAATAATATAACAACAGCATTCACCGAGAATCCTTTACTATTGTACTATTTTACCCAATCCGATCTATATATATATACATATATTAGATAAATTACTTCTTAACAGATCATGATTCAATTACACGTTTTATAGTAACATCCCAATAAAAATCTTTCTAAATTTATCTTAATCATGTATATACTGAATCCCTAGGTTAAGATTTCCCCAAACAACGTATAGACATAGTTCCCAGGAAAGAGAGGTGAGCTAAGGCCACTTGGAAGACCTTTGTCTTTCCTAGACAGAACCATACTAATAAACCATTCATCTTAACCATATTGTATATCAATGATAGACAATTTCAGGGTTTCACAATGAAATAGTTTGCACTAGTTTTATGGTAAAACTATAATACGGTAGTCTAAAATTTTTCATTATAACAGTACAATTATTAAAGCTCAAAATTAATTTTGCCATTATACTATCACAAAATAACATAAACAATTTAGACATTATAACACTACAATTAATTAAAGCTCATAACAATTAATTTAAAGCCATAAAACAATTAAAAAGCTTAAACAAACAAGTATAAAGCTATAACACATAAATCACCTAAGTGATTAGCAATCAAAAATCAAACTCATATCTTTTTAAATTATTTTGCAAGAGGTTCCCCTTACCTTTGGAAGAAAAAGCTATGAAGAACAAGCTTTAAAAACTAAGAACACAAGAGAGAATTATAAAAACTATAAAGAGGAAGAAAAGAGAGAAACTTGGAGACTTCACAAGTTTGGTGCAAGAAATAAATGAATGAAGAGGGGGTATTTATAGGGTGAGGGGGACGGCTAGGGAAAAGGAGATGGAGATGGAGGGCATTTAGAATTGTGTGGTCATGGTCACTATTCAGGGATTATGTCATAATCCTAATTAGGAAAATCAATCTAATTCCTCATTGGTTCAAAGCAGTTCACAAGGATTTGAATCCAAGTGAAAAAGCAATCCAAGGGCTTAGAATAAAGACGAGGGGACGGCCAAGGGAAGCATGTGGGAGGAAAAGATAAGATCAAGGCTTTTAATGACTAGTTAATTAGGAAATTAGGTTTAATCCATCCTTTTTCTCATTGGAGGAAAGCATCTCCCTAGGATTTGATCCATATGCAAAGCTCATCCAAGGCTCCAAAATGCCTCATGGATGTCGACCAAGGAGGGGAAGAAGAGAGCCATTGGATAGCTAGGTTAAAAGCTTTAGGTTTTGGTAGTTTAAGTGTAAAACCAAGGGTAAAATAGTAATTGCGCGCACATGCCTCTACTATTCATGGTCAATGGCTGGGTCAACATCTTAATTTGAACTCCATAAAATTGCCTTTGAGTCCCTAAAAAACCCTAAGTTCCTCTTTTATACCCGTTAGTTCTCTATTTGCCTCTATTCGGCTGATATACCGCAAATAAGAGCAAAAACGGTAAAAATAATCTTGTCTAAAAATATTGTTAAAAATATGAAAAAGAAAAATAAAAAATAAAAAATAAATTATTGTGGACCTTTGTCACGAAATTTTTACACTGTAAAACATGATATTTGTGCTATATACATCTGTTAAGCGTTTTTTTGGGTAAATTTTGAAAGTTTTTCAAAAATTTAAAAAAAATTCTAGAAAATCAAAAATATTAAAAGAACCAACTTTTGTGAAGGAATATAATTTTATGGGTTGGTTAGATATAGTTTTTCTATTTGAAAACCTTATCCGTCAGTTACGACAAAAACAGTTATCTGTAAAAATCCAAACATCAAATGAAAAATGTCTGTTTCAATGAAATAATTGAATAAGAATATTAAAATCTTAATTATAAGATAAAAATAAATCACTTAACACTTAGATCACAAAATTTCATATAAAAACAGAATTTAGACTGTAAACCGAAGAAACGAATGTTACAAGACTCACTTGCAACAAGGTCCAATATTTACCAAGTCTAAGCAATGGGAGAACTTGGAACTTGGTACCACCTTAGTTAGCATGTCTACTGGATTATCCTCTCCAGCCACCTTCTTCACTTGAATGATCCCCTGATCAATTATATCTCGGATGAAGTGAAGCCTTATGTTTATATTTTTGGTCCTTTCATGAAACACTTGGTTTTTAGAAAGGCGAACAACACTTTGGCTAGCACACCAAACAGTTGCAGGGATAACTCCATCTGCAAGCTCATCTTAAACCCTTTCAGCCACATTGCTTCCTTCATAGCTTCAGTTAGTGCAATATATTCGGATTCAGTTGTTAATAGAGCAACTATAGATTGCATGTTAGCCTTCCAGTAGATGACATTACCATATAGAGTTAAGATATAACCTGTCAAGGATCTTCTTTTTGTTGGAACCAAATTGTTAAAAGTATTTTTCAATGTGTATTTCCCTAAGTGGTTTTGATGATAACAATAATTATTAAGGTTTTTACAAAGTCTGCTAACAAGCTCTTGTAGGTACAACAAAGATAAGTCCATCGTCTAGTATGACCTTGGCAATCATAAGTACAGTCCAAGAGCTGAGCGTCCAATGGACTCTGATACTTGACCTTGGGTAAGTATCGTCCAATGGACTCTGGATGCTATGCGTCCAAATGAGCAGAATGACTTACGTATAATAATCAGTAAAGTTGTACGTCCAGAGAAGCAAAGCTATGGGTCCATATGGTAAGAATTGTCATAAGTCCATATGACCAGAGAAGCCTTACGTCCAAATGGTAAGCAAAGGTATGCGTCCATTTGGTAAGTGAATAGAAAGTCCATTCTGTGTCACAAAGCTGCGTCCAACACGCAGAGTCTATAACATGCTATTTATTGCTCTTGCATTTAATATGAGACACATTTAATGAGCAAATGATTTAAAATAAATAGCTGTATACAATTCTTTCTCTGTGCAAAATTGTCAACGTTTTGAACTTACATTTAATGAAAAGCATAAAGTACAGTGAAATGTGTACATAAGAGAGAGAATGTTGTTTGAACATTTCTGTGTCTCTCTGAACATACCTTTTCACTTATACAATGTATTCTCTCTGTCTCAATAAAATATTACTATTAACCATTGTGTAAATGAGACTTTGAGTACAGGTTGCTTCTGACATAGGAGAAAGAACTGCACACATATACGCTGAAGAAGCACTCCTACAGAGCAATGGGAAAATAGCATTTAATGCTATTAGGAAACAGCTACATTTAAGAAGGCTGAAGCTGAGTTTATTCAAGATCAAGTTTGAAGCCTCAAAGCCTATAAATACCGTGAACAAGAAGAAGAATACAAGAAACTTGAACTACGAAAAGAAAGAGTCGAAACGCTGTGCAAATATTGTCATACTCTCATAATCTTAGAAAGTCTTGTATATTTCTTTCTTCTTGTAAAAGAAAGTTTGCTTAACTCTCGAAGTGCTTTAGTGTCCATATTCTCACTTGTGTGAGTTAACATCACTTTCATTAAAAACACTCTTCTGAGTTGTTTGAGCCTGGGGAGGCTTGTTTAGAAAAGAATGCTTGTTTGAGCCTGGAGAGGCTTGTCTGTAAAAGAATACTTGGGATTAGCCTGGAGAGGCTGTGTGCAAAGAATACTTGGGTTTGAGCCTAGAGAGGTTTGTCTGTAAAACAATACTTGGGTTGAGCCTCGAGAGGCTAGGTGTGCAAAGAATACTTATTGTAAGGCCTGAAGAGGCTGTTGAAGAATACTTGTAATTCTATATAGATTGATAGTGAAATCTCTCAAGTTTGAGGGGACTAGACGTAGCCATTAGGAAAGGATGAACCAGGATAAATATTTGTGTATTTTCTCTATCCCTTTACTCTTTTATTTTCAGTTTATATACTAACTGAGGGGATTGAATTGAAACTTCTTTTAACAAGTTATTCAAACGTTTTAGTTGCACTAAAACTTGTTTTAAACTAAGTGGATGATTCTGCGTCCAACTTAACTGTGCATCCAATAACCATATACGCTGTGCGTCCAACCTTTTTACAAGCAGTGTCCAAGGATTTGCGAAAAGTTTTAAAAAGCTAAGAAATACAATTCAACCCCCCTTCTTGTGTTTCATCTTGTTACCTACAGTTGGCATCAGAGCTCGGTCTCTAGGGGTTGAGCACCAAACAATGCAGAGAAGCAAAGATCCATGGAGAATGAAGGACAAGTTGTGAACAGACCACCATTGTTCAATGGTGACGAATATGACTATTGGAAGCAAAGAATGATCACATTCTTTGATGCACAGAATATCGACATGTGGGATGTCATTGAAAATGGTTACACTGCTCCAGTAGGTGAAGCAGGGCAACCAATACCTAGAGCTCAGTGGACACTTGATCAGAGAACAAGATTCCAGCTGAACTCAAAGGCCAGGCACTATCTAATGTGTGCCATTACAATGTCAGAATATGACAAGGTGCACAGCTGCACCACTGCCAATGAGATATGAGACACTCTAGCTTTGGCGCATGAAGGATCATCTCAGGTCCGTGAGTCCAAAATCAGCATGCTGGTTCATCAATATGAACTATTTAAAATGGAGGATCACGAGACAATTGGTCAGATGTTTGGAAGATTCCAAACAATCATCAACAACCTGAGGTCTCTGGGAAAAATCTACACAACCCAGGATCACATCAGGAAAATCCTAAGGAGTCTGCCAAGACAATGGAGACTCAAGGTAACTACCATACAAGAAGCAAGGGATCTTTCCGCTCTTGCTATGGAAGAACTTCTAGGCTCACTCAAAGTGCATGAGCTTGAGCACAAAGAAAAGGGAACAGAAAGAAGGGCAAAGTCCATTGCTCTTAAAGCTCAAAAAGGGAGCACCTCAAAAGCTTTGAAGGCAAATGACTTAAATGAGGAGTCGTGCAGCTCAGAAGGAGAAGAAGGTTCAGATGATGATGAACTTTCCTTCATCTCCAAGAAAATCAAGTCCATGTGGAAAAAGAAAGGTGGCTTCAGAAGAAAGCAATTCAACAGAAGATTTCCACAGAAGGAAGCTGAGCAAAAGGAGAAAAGTCCAGTAGTGTGCTATGGCTACAAGAAACCAGGCCACTACAAGGCAGATTATCCTGAAGCTGAAAGGACAAAGAAAAATTTCTTCAAGAAGAAGAAGGGTCTCAAGGCAATATGGGAGGATCTTGATGATTCTTCTGATGATGAGGATGAGGAGGATAAAGAATAAGCAAACTTTTGCCTAATGGCAAGCCTACCCTCAATAGACAGTGAGGATGAAGAAGAGGTACTTTCTTATCCTGAACTGAGAAATAATTTTGATGATCTTCTTAGAGAATCATCCATTTTATCTGATGAGTACAGATCTTTGAAGAAAATGTTTTCACTTATAACCAAAGAGTTTGAAAAGCTTACTTTAGAAAATAAAGTACTCAGCTCAGAAAATGAAGAGTTGAAACTGCAAGTAAGTCAACTCAAAGATGAATCTCAAAAAGATTCTGAGTCCAATACCTCTTGTGAAGTACAAGTACTTCAACAAGAAGTAAATGAACTCACTGGACGATTGTCCAGGTTTGTCAGTAGCTCTGAGAAATTTGATCAAATTTTAAAAATTCAGAGAAAACCTTCTGACAAAAGTGGTTTGGGTTATGTTCCTAAAGAACAAGAAAAGCCAAAACTAAAGTTTTCTAAAAGTCCTTCTAAATTTAATTTATACTGTGGTCAATGTGGAAAGGCTGCACATGTCACCTCGACATGCATCCATAAGAAAAGGAACATGTCTGGACGCAGACCAAGGACTAACAAGAAAGGACCCAAGTCAATCTGGGTACCTAAGAACATGATAATTCCTGTTGCAGATATGTTTGATGGCAGGAAAGCAACTCCAGTCATGGTACCTGGACAGTGGCTGCTCACGACACATGACAGGAGAAAGGTCTATGTTCCAAGACCTAAAGCCTAGGACAAAGGGTTGGGTCACCTTTGGAGGAGACCCGAAAGGCAGAATAGTTGGGATAGGTAAAATTGGTAAGCATCCTTTTCCCTCTATTGAGAATGTCTTGCTGGTTGAAGGACTCAAACATAATCTGCTTAGCATAAGTCAATTGTGTGACAGTGGATTTGATGTTTCCTTTAACAAGGATAAATGTATAGTCAGAAACTCTGATAAATCCATACTTTTTTCAAGCAAAGAGGCAGGACAATGTTTACAAAATTGATTTCGAAAATCTGTCCAAACAAAATGTCTCATGCTTCATATCCTTAAAGGATGAACAATGGATATGACACAAGAGACTTGGTCATGCAAGCTTGAGAACTATCTCAAAACTAAATAAGCATAACCTCGTGAGAGGACAGCTAAATCTTGTGTACAAAACTGAAGTTTTGTGTGAAGCATGTCAAAAAGGGAAACAAGTGAAAACTCTTTTAACTCCAAAAATATTGTTTCCACTTCTAGACCTTTGGAGCTTTTACACATGGATGTTTAGACCCACACAAACTGCTTCTTTGAATGGAAAGAAATATGGACTAGTCATAGTTGATGACTATACTAGATGGACATGGGTTAAGTTCCTTGCACACAAGGATGAGTCTTTCAAAGTCTTCACTATATTCTGTGAGAGAGTCCAGAATGAGAAAGGAGTTTGTATTAATTCTATTAGAAGTGATCATGGAGGTGAGTTTGAAAATGCAAACTTCCAGAGATTCTGTGAAGAAAATGAAATCCTTCACAATTTCTCTGCACCAAGAACACCTCAACAGAATGGTGTGGTGGAGAGAAAGAATCGATCTTTACAAGAGATGGCCAGGTCTACGCTCAATGATCACTCAACCTCTAAGAGGTTTTGGGCTGAAGCAGTAAACACTGCCTGTTATTTACAAAACAAAATATATGTGAGGGCTATATTGAAAAAGACTCCATATAAACTGTGGAAAGGAAGAAAACCCAACTTATCTTATTTTCATCCTTTTGGATGTGAATGTTTTATCCTCAACACTAAGGATCAACTTAGAAAATTTGATTCTAAAGTTGATAATGGAATTTTTCTGGGTTACTCTGAAACTCCAAGGCTTACAAAGTTTATGTAAGTAATAGGATGAAACACAAGAAGGGGGGGTTGAATTGTGTTTCTAAGCTTTTAAAAACTTTTTGCAATGTTGGACGCTGGCTTGTGAAAAACGTTGGACGCACAGCTTATTTCAAATATTGGACGCACATCGTTTTCTGAAATATTGGACGCACAGAGTTTTGAAACACTGGACGCACAGAGTTGTGAAATATCGGACGCACAAGAAGATTGGACGCAGAGGCTTCCACTTAGTTTAAAACTTGTTTTCCTTGTGCGATTTAACGTGTATGAAAAACTTGTTGAAGTAAAATCAATTCAATCCCCACGGTTAGAATAAGCACAGAAATAATAAGAGTTAAGGGAAAGAAGAAGTAACACAAGTTTTTATCCTAGTTCACCCTTTCCTAAGAGCTACGTCCAGTCCCCTCAAACTAGAGAGATTTCACTATCAACCTGATAGGTAACAAGTATTCTTCAGCAGCCTCTCCAGGCCTTACAACAAGTATTCTTTTATAGACAAGCCTCTCCAGGCTCAACCAAGTATTCTTTTACAGTCAAGCCTCTCCAGGCTCAATCAAGTATTCTTTTACAGACAAGCCTCTCCAGGCTCAAACAAGTATTCTTTTACAGTCAAGCCTCTCCAGGCTCAAACAACTCAGCAGAGTGTTTTTGATTTAAGTGCTGTCTAACTCACACAAGTGAGGATATGAAAAACTTAAGCACTTCGAGAGTTAAGCAAACTCTCTTTTACAAGAAGATAGAAAAATATACAAGACTTTCTATACAGAGTATAAGCACAGCAGTTCAGTCTCTTCTATTGTTGAAGTTCGTTCACATTGTCTCTAACTTCTTCTTCTTGTATCACGGTATTTATGTGTTGTGAAGCTTCAGACTTTCTCTTGAATAGCTCAGCTTCAGCCTTCATAAATATTACCGTTCTCTAATAGCATTAAATGCTATTTTCCCGTTGCTCTGAGGAGATCTACTTCAGTGTCTATGTCTGCGTTTCTTTCTCCTTAATCAGAAGCAACCTGTACTGAAAGTCTCAATTGTACAGTGGTTAATAGTAATATCTTATTGAGACAGAGAGAATACACTGTGTAAAGCAGAAAGATGTGTTCAGAGATATAAGAGTACATTCTCTCTCTTAGTACACTTTCCACAGTGCTTTATGCTTTTCATTTAATGCACGTTCAAAAACGTTGACAAGGTTGTATAGAAAAGCATTGTATACAGCTATTTATTTCAAATCATTTGCTCAATAAATATGTTCCATATTAAATGCAAGAGCAATACATAACATGTTATGAACTCTGCGTTTTGGACGCAGCATATAGAATATATTGGAAGCAGCATGTAGAATAAAGTTGGACTTTCAGTCCTTTTAGCAAATGGACACAGACCTTGTACTTACCATTTGCATATGATATTCATTCATCCATTGGACGCATCCTCGTGCTTACCATTTTATTCCATTGGACGCAAGGCAGTATTGGATGTATTGCCTCATGTTGATTATTGGACTTTTGCCATTGCCATTCTGATCCATTGGACGCAGGGAAGTATTTGTTGGACTTTTGTCAATTCTGCTTCATTGGACGCAGAACAGTTAACTGTTGGATTTTTCCCATTCTGTTCCATTGGACGCAGAGCAGTTCATTGTTGGCCTTTTCCAATTCTGTTCCATTAGACGCAGAAGCAGTTGATTGTTGTACTTTTGTTCTTCTGCTTCATTGGACGCAGAACAGTTGATTGATGTACCTTTGTCAATCTGCTTCATTGGACTTTTCCATTCTGCATCATTTGAAATCATTGGACGCAGGCAATGTTGTGCATATTGCCTTATGCTGATCATTGGACTTTTGTAATTCTGTTTCATTTCACTCTCCATAGTTGACTGATGGACTTTTGCCATTGTGCTCTATTGGACGCAGAGTGGTACTGTCTGTATTGAACATTGGACGATGAACAATATTTCCTTATACTGAACATTGGACGCAGAACAGTATTGCCTCATATTGTTTATTGGACGCAGAGAATCATTGGACGCATGGTCTCATAATGATTATTGGACGCATAGCTCTCAGAGTCCATTGAACAATTCTTATCCGAGGTCAAGTATCAGTATCATTGGACGCATCACTCTTGGTGTCCATATATGTGCCAGTGCCAATATTGGACGATGGACTTATCATTGTTGTACCTACAAGAGCTTGTCAGCAGACTTTGTAGAACCTTAATAAGCTTTGTTAGACTTTGTAAAAATCTTAATAAGCTTTGTTATCATCAAAACCACAAAACCACTTAGGGAATTTTTGCATTAGAAATGCTTTTAACCAATTTGGTTCCAACAGTTTACAACTCAAAAACCTTGACTGTTGAAGAGTCAATTCATATAAAGTTCAATGACAAAAAGCCTGACAATGAATTGTCAGAGCTAAGTGATTCTCTTGCAGATTTAAGAATACAAGAAGAAGGTGAAGAAGCATCACCTAAACATGAAGAAGATGGATCAGACGCAGAAACTAATGATGCGTCCAATCCAGAAAGAAGAAGAAGCTGACACTTCAAAACCTATCATCCTGAAGATCAAATCATTGGAAATGCAAATGATAGAGTCAGAACAAGGTCCACATTCAGAGAACAAACTGATGTTGCATTCATCTCTGAATTGGAACCAAAGAAGGTTGATGAAGCCCTATTGGACGAAGGATGGATTTTAGCTATGCAGGTGGAGCTGAATCAATTCAAGCGTAACGATGTTTGGACGCTGGTTGCTTCACCTGAAGATAAGTCCATTATTGGAACCAAATGGGTATTCAGAAACAAACTGGACGAAGAAGGTAAAGTTGTGAGAAACAAAACAAGGTTAGTTGCTCAAGGATACGCACAACAAGAAGGTATTGATTTTACTGAAACCTTTGCTCCAGTAGCTAGAATAGAAGCCATTCGCATCTTACTTTCATTTGCTGTCCAACATGATATGAGGCTCTATCAAATGGATGTAAAGAGTGCTTTTCTGAATGGTATAATAATCGAGGAAGTCTATGTTGAATAATCTCCTGGTTTTGAGGATCAAACTTTTCCTAATCATGTTTTCAAATTGAAAAATGCTCTTTATGGCCTCAAGCAAGCTCCTCGAGCTTGGTATGAAAAACTGAGTTCATTTTTAATGGAAAATGTTTTTTCAAGAGGAAAAGTTAATACAACTCTTTTCAGAAAATGCATAGACACACATTTCATCATAGTACAAATTTATGTGGATGATATTATATTTGGTGTTACTGATGAATCTCTGTGTGGAGAGTTTTCTGAGTTAATGCATAAGGAGTTTGAAATGAGTATGATGGGGGAATTAAAATTCTTCCTTGGACTCCAAGTAAAACAGACTCAAGATGGGATTTATGTGCATCAGTCCAAATATATAAAGGAGCTTCTGAAGAAGTTCAATATGGACGATTGCAAACCCATGAACACTCCTATGCATCCATCCTACATACTGAATCTGAGTGACAAAGATAAAAAGGTAGATCAAAAGGTATACAGAGGTATGATTTGATCTCTCTTATATCTTACTGCATCTAGACCTGATATTATATTGAGTGTTTGTTTATGTGCAAGATTCCAATCAGATCCTAGAGATACTCACTTGACTGCTGTCAAGAGGATCTTTAGATATATGAAGGAGACTACTAATCTTGGTTTGCTATTTAAGAAATCAGATGAGTACAGATTAGTAGGATTCTGTGATGCTGATTATGCTGGAGACAGACTTGAAAGAAAAAGCACCAGCGGAGGACGCCATTTTATTGGGTACAATCTAGTATCATGGACGAGCAAGAGACAAAGCACAATTGCATTATCCACAGCTGAAGCTGAATATGTCTCTGCTGCAAGTTGTTATTCTCAGCTCCTATGAATTAAACATCAATTGGAGGACTACAACATTTTTTAGAGTAAGATTTCTGTTCTTTGTGATAATACTGCTGCAATCAATTTGTCTAAGAACCCAATCTTACACTCAAGAGCTAAGCATATAAAAATTAAACATCATTTCATTAGAGACTATGTACAGAAGGGAGTATTTGATATTCAGTTTGTTAGCACTGAAAATCAATGGGCAGATATTTTTGGAAAACCCCTATCTGTAGATAGATTCACTTTTATAAGGAAGCATTTAAATATGCACTTTATAAAAGAGTGATGTTTAGCGTCCAATATGCTTGGTTTGAGTCTGAGTCCAATAAGACTAGCGCCCAATAGGAAACGTCAGTCTAATTGAGACTTAGAATTTTTATTAACGATTAAAGGTTTTTAACTCTTAGCCTTCCCGCACTGGGTCTTAGTTATTTTTTAAATAATATATTCTTATCAAAACCTGTTGACCTGCTCTGAAGCAGTTTTTCTGTTTAATGATTACACCGTGTCTCAATAAATAGTTACTGTTTTCTCTCTCCAAAACTTCCTTCTTACACACGTTTGCTCTCCACTCTCTTCCACTCTCAAAGTTTCTGAAAAACCTTCTCTGTTTTTTAACTCTATTTCAAAACCCTTCTCTTTCGAAAAATCAAAACTTTACCTTCAAACATGGAGAACATTGACAATCTGGAAGTCTATATGGAATTCTGGGCTGATCTCACAACTATGGCGAGCATGGGTGTGGACATTGCACCAAAAATTATGGTTGTTGGTTGGGAAAATATCTTTGGAAATGAGATAGATGTTTATCCTGAGTTGGTTCGTCAGTTCTGGAAAACCATGAAGATTAAGGACAATAAAATCACAGGAACAGTCTTAGGAAAGAAAGTCTGTGTATCCTGGCTGATTCAGATGAAGAAACTGTTGGAGAATTTCTCTCCAAAAGAGCCAAGTCTGTTGTCGAGAAAAAGGCAAGCCAGAAGAGGAAAGCTTCTGAGTCCAAGGTAGTTGAAAAAGAGGCAATTGGACCCAAAACAAAGAAAGCCAGAACACTAAGGAAAGCGTCCACTGCCAAAAATGTTGAAAGAAAACTGACAGTGGTACCTAAAGAATCTGCTTTCACTACCTCTGACAAACCAGTTGAGGAGGTAGTAGCATCAGTCATTGCATCCATCATGGAAACCACAGAGTCCACTCCACCACCAGAGTCCATTCCCTCACCCATTCGTCCAATTCCTGAACTCCAAACAGTTCCCCCAACTCAAACAGAACAACCTTCCTAAACACAACCTCAACCTCTCTCACCCCCATCGTCCACTCAACCAAGACCTCAAACACCCATATCATTTGCCTCACCTAAACCCACTCCCTCATCACCTATTGACATTGAACCTCCGTCCAATCCTATCCAAACACATACACCTTCACCCTCACATAACCAATCTCAACCATCCTCACCATATCCCAGGCAAGATATATCAGAAGTACCTTTGCATCCTTCTGAATATTTCTACACAGTCAGGAAGCCTACTATCCTGACCAAGGGGATCAAGACAATACAAATTCCCCTTCAGGAGGAAAAGAGGAAAGACAAGGATCTGTCCCTGGAGGAGATATGGGCCAAATCCATTTCATCCAGCTCCTCAGGACATGCTAGGATGCGACTCTACTGCGATCAACCAAAGTACTCTCCTTTGACTGCAGAAGAGATGGGTCCATTCCTCTCAGTCCATGATAAAATGTTCTTCAGAAACATAGCGGATGGACTTAAGCTTTAGAATAAATTCAATGTTCCTCCGTCTATGAGGATAAAGGCTACAACAACAATAAGAGTGCAGCCTGACAGGATAGTACCAAGAGTCTACCTTGTGGACAGGAACAAGGACAAGTTCCCCAGGAAGCACACAAATAAGGGTCCAATGCCAAATCCTATCAAGTTTGATAAGGATTGGGCAAAGAAGGCACAGGAAGATGTTGATATGGCCTTCTTGATGTTCATGTCCAAAACTGGTCAGAGAATAGAACATGATGCAAGGACTGTCTGGGAAAGATACCTCAGACTCTGTGAACAAGAAGCATCATCTTCAGGGGTCTCTACTGATGAGAAGGCTAAAACGCCTACTGGGGAATCAGTTACAGAGAACAAGGTGCATCTGAGATATATGTTTGATGACTTCTTTGGTGCCCCAACTAGATCCACTCAGCCCATCATTGAGCTGCCTCCTGAACTAGAAGATCTTGCTGCAATCACAGCCGAGGAATCAAGTACTGCATCTGCACAAGTTCCTCCTCCAAGAGAAGAAATTGAAGATCTTGTGTTTCTGTTGGGCCAGTATCTCAAGTACATGGACTCAAGGAAGAATCTGTGGAAGTCCTGATCTCATGTTCTACAAAATTGTTTTTGTTGTAATTTTTTTTGTTTTTTGGACTATGATGATCTATGAACCTTTTTGTCTGATGACAAAAGGGGGAGAAAAAAAAGAAAAAGATTAAGTTTTAAATGCTCGAATCTTAATAAAATGAGATTGAGTCAAATTGCAGTGCAGTAGTTTTATATACTCTGATATATATATATTGTTGGACTAATCTGTTTTATTTGAGAAAAAGAATTTTCCAGGTACTCAATAGATTGAATATCCAAAAACCATGAGATGTTTGTCTCTGGGGGAGAAGAGTAAGAAACCATGAGATGTTTATCTCAAGGGGAGTTTCCCTTGAGAAGAAAAATTTCTTTTAAAATGTTTTTGCTGACTGATTATTCTGTTTACTTGCTTATACTGCTTGTAAAACTTAATAATGTTTGTCATCATCAAAAATGGGGAGATTGTTGGAACCAAATTGTTAAAAGCATTTTTTAATGTGTATTTCCCTAATGATTTTTGATGATAACAATAATTATTAAGGTTTTTACAAAGTCTGCTAACAAGCTCTTGTAGGTACAACAAAGATAAGTCCATCGTCCAGTATGACCTTGGCAATCATAAGTACAGTCCAAGAGCTGAGCATCCAATGGACTCTGATACTTGACCTTGGGTAAGTATCGTCCAATGGACTATGGATGCTATGTGTCCAAATGAGCAGAATGACTTACGTCCAATAATCAATAAAGCTATACGTCCAGAGAAGTAAAGCTATGGGTCCATATGGTAAGAATTGTATAAGTCCATATGACCAGAGAAGCCTTACGTCCAAATGGTAAGCAAAGGTATGTGTCCATTTGGTAAGTGAACAGAAAGTCCATTCTGTGTCCATTCTGTGTCCATATTGCTCTTGCATTTAATATGAGACATATTTAATGAGCAAATGATTTGAAATAAATAGCTGTATACAATGTTTTCTCTGTGCAAAATTGTCAACGTTTTGAACTTGCATTTAATGAAAAGCATAAAGCTCTATGAAAAGTGTACTTAAGAGAGAGAATGTTGTCTGAACATTTATGTGTCTCTCTGAATATACCTTTTCACTTATATAGTGTATTCTCTCTGTCTCAATAAATATTAATTACTATTAACTATTGTGTAAATGAGACTTTGAGTACATGTTGCTTTTGACATAGGAAAAAGAACTACACACATATACACTGAAGAAGCACTCCTACAGAGCAACGGGAAAATAACATTTAATGCTATTAGGAAACGGCTACATTTATGAAGGCTGAAGCTGAGTTTATTCAAGATCAAGTTTGAAGCTTCAAAGCCTATAAATACCGTGAACAAGAAGAAGAATACAAGAAACTTGAACTACGAAAAGAAATAGTCGAAACGCTGTGCAAATATTGTCATACTCTCATAATCTTAGAAAGTTTTGTATATTTCTTTCTTCTTGTAAAAGAGAGTTTGCTTAACTCTCGAAGTGCTTTAGTGTCCATATTCTCACTTGTGTGAGTTAACAATACTTTCATTAAAAACACTCTTTTGAGTTGTTTGAGCCTGGAGAGGCTTGTTTAGAAAAGAATATTTGTTTGAGCCTGGAGAGGCTTGTCTGTAAAAGAATACTTGGGATTAGCCTGGAGAAGCTGCCTGCAAAGAATACTTGGGTTTGAGCCTGGAGAGGCTTGTCTGTAAAACAATACTTGGGTTGAGCCTGGAGAGGCTAGGTGTGCAAAGAATACTTGTTGTAAGGCCTGAAGAGGCTGTTGAAGAATACTTGTAATTCTATCTGGTTTGAAAGTGAAATCTCTCAAGTTTGAGGGGACTAGACGTAGCTCTTAGGAAAGGGTGAACCAGGATAAATATTTGTGTATTTTCTCTATCCCTTAACTCTTTTATTTTCAGTTTATATACTAACTGAGAGGATTAAATTGAAAGTTCTTTTAACAAGTTATTCAAACGTTTTAATCGCACTAAAACTTGTTTTAAACTAAGTGGACGATTCTGCGTCCAACTTAACAGTGCGTCCACTAACCATATACACTGTGCGTCCAACCTTTTTTCAAGCAGCGTCCAAGGATTTGTAAAATGTTTTAAAAAGCTAAGAAACATAATTCAATCCCCCTTCTTGTGTTTCATCTTGTTACCTACACTTTTGTCTATATCACCTGCAAAATCCGCATCTACATACCCTTCCAGTTGACTCTTTTCTAGCCCATATTTGCCAAAGACCAGACCAACTGATTTGGTCCCTTTTAAGTATTTGAAAATCCATTTGACAGCTAGCCAATGCTCTTTCCGTGGATTCCCTATAAATCTGCTTATACCATGTTTGCTGCGTAAGCCAAATCAGGTCTTGAGCAAACCATGGCATACATGAGGCTGCCAGTTGTATTAGAGTACGGTATGTTTGTCATGTATTGCTATTCTTCATCTGTCTTGGGAGATTGAGTCACTGAAAGCTTGAAATGTCCAGCAATAGATGTAGTAACCACCTTGGCATCTTGCATGTTGAACCTCTTCAACACCTTACCAACATAGTTTGCTTAGTGTAAGAAGAGCAATCTATCTGGTCTTTGCCTTATGATTTCCATGCCTAAGATCCTTTTTGCTCCTCCTAGATCCTTCATCTCAAATTCAGAGCTTAGAAGATCTTTAAGTTGGTTAATAGCTTTCATATCAGAACTTGCAATTAATGTAACGCCCCTTTTCCCACAAGGATTGTTACGTAAAATTACCAAGAAAGTTAATGCGGAAATAATATAAACTTGTTTGTCTTTATAAAATTCGTGGCTAATTTTTTTTTAAAAGTCTTATACGAAACAAATACTCACAACTCTTTTAGCCATCCAGAAACTCAGAAGAAAATAATCATTATATATATATATATATATCATCATCATCATCATCATGTCAATATACACAAGTCTTGCGCCCGCAAGTATAGTCATGAACCACAACAGAGTGGCCAAAATACATCATTCCAACGAAAAAGAAATAAAGCGATAAAATTAAACCTATGCAAACGGTAAATCAAAAGGTGTGTCAAATACACGACACTGAACATCTACTCCCCAAACCTAGGCTGGTCGGCTAACTGACAACCCATAACCTAGCACTAGACACTCCCACAACTAAAGACCTAAGACGATGACGTCTCATCGGGGTCCTCCTCGGGCTCCTCCTCAGGCTCCTCCTCATCCTCGGATATCTCAATGAATACCCGCTCTGGCTCGTCTCGAACCTTCCTCTTCCCTCTCTCTGCGTGTCCCGACGGTCCGGCAAAAGTGTCAGAAGAGCAATGCACAAAACGTCCAGACGGTGCGACGAAAGGAACGGGGAGTGTAACACCCTTTCTCCAAAAAGGATATTACACCATAGTAACCAAGAATTTCACAAAGATTTAGAAGTCATCTTGAAAAGAGTTTGTATCATTCTCCAAAAATGTGGATAAATTTTTTTTTCCAAAAGGAGTAATAGTGTCTCTCTGTTTTAAAAACGTATTTCATTATAGATAGTAACGAAACTATTTTACAAGAGTTTGTTTCAGTACAAACCTAAGTATCAGAACTTGCAAAACATGTAAAAAGCGGAAAATACTAGCAACTGAAAATTACAAAAGTGTTTAAAGGAAAATATAAGCTACTATTCAAGTAAGAGCCGGATCAATCTCAGACCGTCTACCCGACTTAACTATCTTAAAACGAAGGCGTAACGGCAACAACAACCTTCTAATCCTAACGTAGTGTATCCTCTTCTGAGCAGTCTTCCCCTACTTCTCCATCTTCCCAGCGTTACCATCTTCTTTGCGGATGATGTTCCTCAATTGCTCCAAGGGTAGCTTAACATTCAAGACCAACCGGGTTTCTACTTTCCAGGTGGGTTTGTCAACCCTCCCCATAGTGGTAAGTACATAACCAGAATATGTACCCCACTGCGTGCCACTCACTGTCTATCTTCCACCCTATCTGTTCAACCTCAAGGGGTTGAATCCTAAGACGCTTGACCGGAACTAACCCAATCTTTGGATAACCCATCTACTCCGTCATGCAACAACACAACAAAAGCAGGCAAGGGTGAAACTCTAAACAAATAATAGGAAAAGTAGATACAAGAACATATTTATAGGTTAGTCACTTTTACACAGCAACACATATATCAAAACACAGAACAATCAAGACTTATAAACAATCATGGTTCAAATAACTCTTACCTTGGTGCTGAAACCCTGCAAAACAATTCATTCACAATAATATATCACCAAAATCAAGTATTTTTATGCATGTCACTTCAATATCTCAAAAGTCACACCGGTGTAATGCTCCAAGGAGACTTTCTCTTCCTCACTTCTTTTGAGCGATCGGTTGCGATAAACTTAACAAAATAATCAGGGAATCCTCTCTTTAGACCCCTGAGAATCACTTCAGTAATACCGCATTTAAAATGAATACCAAATCATAAATAGATCTGCCAGTCAGAATTATCCAAGCTGGGTGTACGATTTGTCTCGGTTCAGGGGGATTCGCTGACAAGACCATTGAGACTATCGAAACCTAGATAATCCCAGTAGACAATTGTAATCCAACAGAATCTATTTTCAACCTCATCTAGTGGGTTGTAAGCTCATCGTATTTAATGCAAATGATATAACACTTCTTTTCATCATTCCTCAAAAACCTCTTCCGTCTTACTGTAGCTCCCTCTTTTGACAAATCTTTTGGAATCACTCATTAACTTTGAAGAAATACTCTTGCTCTTATTTATTTGCGCATTAAATTATTCTTCCGGCTATAATAATTCATTTATGACTAATCACACCGCGGCAGAGCCGAACTGAGGTGAAAAAGCCCAACATAGTGGTTTGATATATGAACTTAATTTTATTAACTCATTTAAGAAGATCAAAGCGGGGCAGAGCCTCTCTGTATTTGATCAAGAAAGAAGAGAGTAACAGTAATTAAACTTACGTTCGCTTTTTATCCCAATAACGTCTGTTCTCTGTTTTTAAGCCAATATTAGGGAATGGAATAATTACACGGCAGCTGAGCCGACTGCGGTAATCAGTGTCCAGCTTTTCTAAAAACTTGATATCATCTTGATGAACGAAATTCAGCTATTTCTTTTACTGGCTTACTTAATTTAGAAGATGAAATAATCACACGATGGCAGAGCCATCTTTGGTGATCAGTATCCATTTTCAGAAAATCGATAAAAACTTAGGCTACGTGAACGCAATTCAATTACTTCTCTTGGGAAATATTTAAGCACTGATTATTTTCCAGGAAAAAGGCCCATTGGAAGCCTATCTCACTAATTTCCACTGTCTTAAACATTGGAAATTAAATTGAGTTCATTGTATATATAAACAGATTGGATACCCACTTGATATTTCCCACAAATAACCTAACAGTAGAATTCACCGAGAATCCATTACTGTTACATTAATTTCCGAAAGATGCTATAACAGTAGGTTCACCGAGAATCTATTACTGTTACACTCTTTTATCCGACAAATGCTATAACAGTAGAATTCACCGAAAATCCATTACTGTTATACTCTTTTATTCAACCCAATTTATTTATATATACGGTATTAATAAATCACTTCTTTCCCAGATTATCTTAGGCACGTATATCCCTGGTCCCTACTGCTAAGATTTTTAAATAGCGTATTAATACATATCCCAGACTAGAAAGAGACGGACTTTATAATAGCCCCTTCAAAGGTCTCTTTCCTTTCTAGATAGATCCATATTAATAAACCAATCAAATCTTAACCATCACCTTTGACCATATACATATTAGATAATATCAGGGTTTTTCACAAAGAATAAAACGTATTTTCTGTACGGTAAAATCATATTTGCAGTAAACTAAAATTCGCCATTATAACGATATGTTTACTAAACTCAAAATTCATTTTGCCATTCCAACCTTACTCCCACGAAAATCTCAAGAAAATTTAGGCATAATAACCCACAACAATTGAAAAACAAAGACAAGCACTTTTCAAGCCATATAAACACCAAAAAACACTCAAACACACAACACTCAAGATCAAACACAAACTTCTCAAATTATTTTGCAAGAGGTTCCCCCTACCTTTTCCAAAATTTTGGATGAAGAACAAGCTTTGAAAAACAAGAACACCAAGCAAAACACTAAGAGCTTCAAAGAGGAAAGTAAGAGTTTTTGCTTGAAAACACAAGGCTCTTTGATGTGGGATGTTTTTATGAATCAAAAGGGGTATTGAACCACGGAGGAGGGCGGGTTTCTTGATGCTTGAAATGGGAAGAATAAAGCTTTGAAAATCAAGGCTTGATTTCAAGACAAAGAGAGAAAAAGGCTAGAATTTTCAAAGGGAGAAAGAAGTGAGTGTGCTTTGTCAATACAAAGGCTTGGTGTAAGAATTATGAAGAGTGGAGGGAGGTATTTATAGTGGAGGGGGCAGCCAAGGGGTTGGGTTAAATGGGATCATGGTTGGCTTAAAACATAACCTTGGTTAGGTTTTTAAAAATAAACCAAAACATTTATCTAATTCCTAATTGGTCTAAGCCATTTCACAAGGATTAAATCCAAGTGAAAATCATCATCCAAGGGTCCAAGATGAGGGAGAGAAGTCGGCCAAGAGGAAAGGAAGAAAGAAGGGATTTTGGTTCATGACGTAAGCCATGACTCCCAAATTATGCTTTTAACAATTTAGTTTTAATCAAACTTTTTCCAATTGGTTCAAAACCATGACTTATTGACCAAAATGCATCTAGTCCCCTTTGTGACTTAGTGGTGAGGCGGTTTTGAGGGCTGAACCAAGGAGGAAGTGAAGTTACATCTTTGCCCCTCGTTTTTTAAGTAGAAAGGATATAAATCAAGGGCAAAAGTGACACTTCACAAATCAAAAATTCCTAAAATCAACTTAAAGGTTGAGAACTGATAAGAAATCTTGGGAATACCATGTAATATCCCTAATAGCTTCATGGAAGAATTTCTGGAATTTTACGGTAAAGGTAAGTATTGCGTTTCGCATAAAAACAGAAAAACGGACGCGCCGTAAGTGAAAAACTGATATTTTTCAGAAAATTCCAGAAAAATTTGTAAGAAATAGTAAATCAGTTTTAATTACCAATGGTCCATTTTGAATTTTGATTTTGAGCTCTTATTGGTCGGTGTAAATCCATTTCGGATTAAAAACGTTTACTTTTCGTACTTTACAGAGTTTCAAAAAAATGACTTTTGGTACGTCTTTCAGAAAAATCCGAAATAATTTCCATAATTCCTAAAAAATGGAAAAATATGTTCTGGCTATTAAAAATCTTTATTTGATTTTAACTTGAGCTCCGAATCAAACTTTTAGCTCAAGCGGTTTATTATTTGGACCAAAACAGAACTTTAAAAATTTTTTACTTCTAAAAATTTTAGAAAAAATCCAGAAAATCTAAAATATTAGAAAAACCAACTTTTATGAAGGAAGTTTATTTATTGAAGTCATTTGCTATTTTTAAGTTGTTTAAAACTTCTTTCATCGGTTAGACGTTTTGTTCTCCGTAAATAGACTTGATAAAAGCAGTAAAATCATTGTTTCAGAAGTATTTCGGAATATGTGTATTTTTTTCCTAATTTTAAGCCAAAAATAAATCCCAAAAGATTTACGGTACAAAAATTCATATAAAACAGAAAAAGTATAGTTTTGAACAGAGAAACGGACGTCAAATTTTGATCTGACGGAAACCAAAACTTTTCTGTTTTCAAAAGTAATTTCGAACTTATGTATTTAAATCCTATTTTTAAGCTAAAAATAAACATCAAAAGATTTATATCACATAAATTCATATAAGACAAAAATCTAAACAGTTAACAAACGAACGGATGTTACAAGGAGCGTCGATCTCACGGTCTCTAGTGGTGAAGCTGCTGTCACAGGTGGAGCCATCCCTGGTAGCATGCCCTCTCCAAGGAACTCTTCCTTGGAGTGTGACGAAAGAGACGGCAGTACTCCAAAATGGATCCGGTTACCCGGGAGCGTAAAGGTCTCTCCTCCTCCTGAGTTTCCCTCCTCGGCTACTCCACGCATGCATCGGGTGCGGCTGCCAGCCAGCTGCGCATCCTCTCGATGGGAATATAAGCATCCAGAATCATGTCTCACTCCAAAACCTCCTCAGGGCCTAGCACCCCTCCTCTTGTCCTGAGCACGTGCCCAGTCACCGTGGCCCATTGGGAGATGAGATCATAAGTCCATCCCCCACCATCGGCCTCAAGAGGCCAGAAGCTCTCCCTCACTCTGGCTACTAGAGGTCTCGAAGTGGACATCTACGCATAGCGTACATATAGATAACAGAAGAACATGCAATGGTGAATTTCTTTGCACAAGTTGAAATCCACGAAAGGGTGCATATGAAAAGTAAAATACTACATAATACATTCCAAGAATATATATATAATTACTCTTTCGCAAATCTTTCTCTAAGGTAATCATACACCAAAAGAGAACACATCATCAAGTTAAACACACAGTCAAACACACACATAGAACTCTAGCATACTGCATGTCACTTCAATATCTCTTTAATACACCGGTGCACTGCTCCATGGAGACTTCTCTTCCTCAACTAAGTAGAACAATATGGCGGGAGCGTATACCTATCATTAATGCAAACTGACCATCTCTCTCGGTCATCGTTTGTCATTTATTCGGTACAGACCCATTGTACTAACGTCGTACACCATATCTCAAATAAGGCAGCCAGTCAGGATCATCCAAGCCGGGTACACTACCCTTCTCGGCACAAGGGGATTCACCGCAAGGCCATTGAGAATTTCGTAACCTGGATGCCCTCAAAGACTTATAGTCAGACCATACTTATTTACAATCCCCACATAGGATTGTATGCTCTAATTTGGCAAAAGCCACGTCTTTAATGCAAATGACAGTATATTTGCAACCACAAACCATACAATTTATGCAATCCCTCGTCTTAGGGTTTTCGTCGTCATAAGTTAGCTTTCTTTCAACACCGTGTAGCATTATTGTTCTCAAGACTTCATCGTCGCCATGTATTGATCCTCTTTTAATACCATGTAAAAACGTTATTTAAAAACATAAGTGTTTAGGGAAAATTCCTCTTTGAAATTAAAGTCTATCTTTAACTTTAAAATCTCAAATCTTCATTTTGTTTTAATAAAAGAAATACCTTTTATTTAAACTAACTTCGTTATTTTCTTCTCACTTCTCATTGTAAAAAGATTTAGTTAAAAATCTTAATTAAATTCTTTGATAAAACTTTACTTAAATTTATTTACTTCTAGTATTTAAAATCTGACCCTTAAAATGTTCTGTTTCATGCTTTAGCCCCTAATTTCTGAAAAATTAAATTTCTGCCCCAAAAATGCCCAGTTTCACGTTTCTGCCCCAGAACTTCCGAAAATCACGTTTTTGGCCCAAAACACTTAGTTTTCGTTTTGCTGCCCTGAATTCTAAAAATTTATATTTTTGACCCAAAATACACCCAGTTTTCGTTTTAACCCCTTAAAAATATGAAATTTTACTTTCTCCCTCATTAAGTAATTTCCTAGCTTACTTAGGGCTTTCTAGAAAATAGGATTTAGTATGAAATCTATTGGAGACTTATACTTAGAAATTTAGTGAAAATTACCTAATCAAGTGTTAACTTGAATCCTAATTAATTTATTTGATTTCATTGGAAAAACTTTTCCATTAAAGCTTTTAAGTCCTCTTTCCACATTTAGTCAAATACTTTCAATTCAATCCCAATCACAATGAATCAAAGTATATGAAATATCCAAAAATCAACCTTCATCAATTAGGCAAGAACACAACTCAAGTCATAAATCATACATACACTCAAAGTAACCATCCATAGCATTTTAAAATACATCAATGACATAGCATAAAGAATAACTTCATCAAGCATACACTTAGGCATTCCAAATCACTTCAAGCAATATACATACTTTTCCCAAGAGACCAAAATTTCGAAATCATCATGCACCAACCAAAGATCATGCTTCAAGACTTCAATACATAGATATGTAAAAATAGGTATTACTAAGAGAATGATTTCTCATTCAACAACCAATAGGAAAAACTCAAGTCCTGAGTTTAACCTCAAACATACAACATACAACCACACACATACACATCCTTCCCAACTTATTGAGAAAATCTCCTTACCTCTTGAAGCAAATGAAAAAGGGCTATGTAACACTCTGTTTTTATATATATAGTTTTTATTTATTTTTAATCTGTTTTAAATTAATTAAAATTATTTAATTAATGATTTTGTGATTTTAAGGTATAAATAATAATATTTATATCTTAGGTTTATTTTTGAAGGGTTTATATTGATAGAGTTCGCAAAACTGAGTTTTTGCGAGAACCGCGTTCTCGCGAAATGCGGGAAGGGTTCAGTATTTTTCCGGAGGTCATTTTTACTCCAAAATAAATTTTTAACGAACCAAAAATGGTTCTTATAATATTTTTGATTTTTAGAAATTTTCTGGAAATTTTTCAGAAAAACTTTATTTTTACCCGCGTTTGGTGCTTTACGGGTAAACCGGGCGCAATCGGGACATGAAAAATAGTCCAAAAATTTAGTTTTGGGTTTCTAAATTTTTCTGTGACCTATTCAAATCATAAAATTTATTCCTCATGATTTTACTCATTTTAGAAAAATATTTATCAAAAAAGGGGTTCGAAAACTACGCGTTTTTACCGTTTCGAACTACCGATTAAACCCTAACTTGATGGGACTTAATCCCACCATTTTTCTGGTCAGCTGGGGCGCATGAGGGGCTGATTCCATTCTCAAAAATATCCCAAAAGTCAAAAGGTCAATTGGGGGTTGATTTTGAATTTTCCCAAAATTAGGTGAGAGAGGTATGGCTCCCAACCACCAAAGCATGCAAGCCCATACCTCCCCCATGCCTTGCCTTGCTTCAGCCGAGTTTTGTGTGGGAGAAGGGAGAGAGAAAATTCATTTCACTCACTTCATCTTCTTCATGCTCTTGAAACACCATTTTCTCTCATATTCCTAAGCTTTTTTCATACACAAAAAGACCAAGTTCTAGTGAGATTTTCCATACCCAAGCTTCACAAAAAAGGTTTGGATCATCATTCTAATCCATAAACTTCTTTCATTTTTTCATTTCCACCACTTTCATGTTTTCATGAAAGCTTGAGTTCTTCATTTTACTAAAAATAAGCTTTTCCTTTGTTTAGGTTCACTCCATTGGAACCTACAAGCTTGGAAACTACCTTGGATCTATTTTCTTTCAAGATTTGAGTAAGTATTCATCTTCTCAAATTTCTACTCTTTATGGTTTCTTGGTTTTCATAAAACTCATATTTCTATGGTTGTATTTTGATGTATTTTGTAAAAGGTAAATTTTTCTAAGTGTGGGAACATCAAGGGGTTGAGTAGATCACTTGGTGTTGGTGTGGTGTGAAGGAGGTGATTTTGAAGTTAGCCCATTTTCAAGTCTCCAAGAGGTAAGGGGATTTTTCTCAATAAGTTGGGAGGGTTGTGTATGTGTGTGATTATGTGATTTTGTTCTTGATGATGAACTCAAAGACTTGAGTTTTCATATTGGTTGTTGAATGATTTTTCATTCTCTTAGTAATATGTATTTTTACATGTATATGTATATGAGTAAAAATATGATTTTTGGTTGAGGCATGAATAATTTTTATGAGCCTATGTGTTGTTGGAAAAAAATCATATGTATGCTTTGGGGTGATTTTGGATGTCCAAGTGTGTGCTTGTTGAAGTATGATTTAGTGTCATATTCATGATGTATGTTGATTTATGGCTTGGTTGTGTTATTGCCTAATTGATGTATATTGAGTTATGTGTATTTCATATACTTTGATTGGGATTGGATTGAAAAGATTTGATTAAGTGTGGGAAGAGAGTTTAAAAGCTTTAATGAGAAAGTTTTTCCAAATGAATTAATGAGAATTCTAATCATAAGTCTTAAATCAATTTCATATTAAATCATTTTACCCATAAAACTTTAAGTGAGTTAGAGAATTAATTAATGTGGGAGAAAAATCAAATTTTGGATTTTTAGGGGTTAAAAACGAAAACTGCAGGTTTTTGGGGTCAAAAATGCAAATTCTGGAATTCTGGGCTTTATTTGCAAAATCTGGACTTTTGGGTCAAAATTATAATTTAAGAAAGTTTGGGGCAAAAATGCGAAGTCTGGAAACTTTTGGGCCAAAAATATAATTTACGAAAACTTGGGGCTGAAACGCGAAGTCTGGTACATTTGGGCCAGAATTATAAATTACGAAAGTTGTGGGGTAGAAAACGTAAAGTCTGGTACATTTGGGCCAGAATTATAAATTACGAAAGTCTTGGGGTAGAAAACGTAAAGTCTGGGCATTTTGGGCCAGAAACCTGATTTTTCAGAAAATTTGGGGCTGAACTGTGAAACTGAACTTCTTAGGGGGTCAGAATTACAAATACTTAAAGTAAAAGATTTTAAGTAAAATTATCAAAGAATTAAATTAGGTTTTTAATTAATGAATAAGTGGGTTTTAGATAAAAGATAACTCTTTTATTGAAAATAAATGAAGCTTAAAGATTTTAGAGTTAAAAGAAAACTTAAGAATTCAAAGAGGAATTTCTTCTAAAAACTTATGGTGTTAAACAATAATATTACACGGTATTGGAAGAGAACCAATACGTGGCGAAGATAAAAGTCTTAAGGACAATAATATTACACGGTATTGGAAGAGAACCAATACGTGGCGAAGATAAAAGTCTTAAGGACAATAATATTACACGGTATTGGAAGAGGACCAATACGTGGCGAAGATAAAAGTCTTAAGGACAAATATATTACACGGTGTTAGGTGAAAGCTAACACGTGGCGATGAAAAACCCTAAGTCGAGGGACCGAATTGATTGTGGTTGCAAATATACTGTCATATGCATTTGAGATATTGGCTTTTGCCAGGCTAGCATTTATTGCTATGATGAGAGCACACAATCCTATGCGGGGATTGTAAATAAGTATGGTCTGACTATAAGTCTTTGAGGGCATCCAGGTTACGAAATTCTCAATGGCCTTGCGGTGAATCCCCTTGTGCCGAGAAAAGTAGTGTACCCGGCTTGGATGATCCTGACCGGCTGCCTTATTTGAGATGGGGTGTACGACGTAGCACAATGGGTCTGTACCGAATAAATGACAAACGATGGCCAAGAGTGAAGGTCAGTTTGCATTAATGATAGGTATACGATTCCGCCACATCGCTCTACTTAGTTGAGGAAGAAAAGTCTCCATGGAGCAGTGCACCGGTGTATGACAAGAGATATTGAAGTGACATGCATTATGCTAGAATGCTATGTGTGTGCTTGACTGTGTGTTTACCTTGATGATTTGTCCCTTGTTGATGATTGAATAGCTTAGCTAAAAGATTTGCGAAAGAGTAACTCTATATAAATATATTCTTGGAATGTATTATGTAGTATTTTATTTTTCATATGCAACCTTTCAGTGGATTTCAACTTGTGAAAAGGAAATTCACCCTTGCATATTTTTCCTGTATCTGTATGTACGTTACGCGTAGATGAGGCCTTTGATAGCCCGCGTGAGGGAGAGTTTCAGGCCCCTTGAGGCCGAGTCCGAGGGAGGGGGATGGACTTATGATCCCATCTCCCAATGGGCCACTGTGTGTGGACACGTGGTCAGGACTAGAGGAGGGGTGCTGGGCCCCGAAGAGGTTCTGGAGCGCGATATGGTTCTGGACGTTCACATTCCACTAGAGAGGATGCGCAGCTGGCTGGCAGCCGCACCCGAGGCACCCGTGGAGCAGCCGAGGCGAGAGACTCAGGCGGAGGAGAGACCTTTACCCTCACGGGTAACCGGATCCGCTCAGGAGTATCGTCGCATGTTTCGCCGCACGCGTCTCACTCCGAGGAAGAGCACCTTGCCGCGAGATCGTTTACCGAGGATGGCTCCATCAGTGACACCAGCTTCACCACCAGCGACAGGGAGACCGACGCTTTCCGTTTCTTACGTTCCACCTTATGGCCGTTTCGTACGCTGCTCTTCTGACACTTCTGCCGGACCGTCGGGACACGCAGAGAGGGGGAAGAGGAAGGTTCGAGATGAGCCAGAGCGGGTATTCATTGAGATATCCGAGGAGGAGGAGGACCCAGAGGAGGATCCCGAGGAGGACCCCGAGGAGACGGCATCGTCTTAGGTCGTAGTGGTGGGGGTGTCTAGTGCTAGGTTGTGGGATGTTTGTTAGCGACCAGCCTAGGTTTGGGATGTACATGTTCAGTGTCGTGTATTTGACACATCTTTTGATTTACAGTTTTCTTAGGTTTAGATTTATCGCTTTATTTTCCTTACGTTATGATAATGTATTTTGGCCACTATGTTGTGGTTTTCAAGCTATCCTTGCGGGCGCAAGACTTGTATATTTTGACATGATAATATATATATATATATATACATGTATGATGTTTCTTTTCTTCTGAGTTTCAGGATGGCTAAGTGTGATGTGAGAAATCGTTTAAGATTCTTTAAAAAAAAAAATTAGCCACCAATTTTGGTAACCTTAAGTTATTAAAGATGTTTTTCCGCATTAAATATTAGTTTTTTACGTGACGTTCCTTGTGGGAAAACGGGGCGTTACATTTGTGGTATCAGAGCTGGTCGATGTCTTTCGGGAGTGTCTAGGTTATAGGCTTACTAAGTTGAAGTTGTGTGATCTCTGATTAGCATTGTGTGACATTGTTTGTATTGTTTCCTTATGAAGCAATGTGTGAAATTGATTGCTTTCTCGAATGGGTTTTGAATAGTGCGACTGATTGGTTCACTTGCAGAAACCCATGGCACGTCGGGGACGACCGATGAATCGTGTTGACGCCGAAGATCGTGACGATACGATGGAGAGGGCTATAGCGGCTATGACTAACATGGCGGCTCAGATGGCTCAACAGTCTGTTCGTGCGGAACAAAGGGACGTCGAGAGGCAACAGAGAGACGTTGAGGATCGATTGAGGGCTGAGAGGGCTGCTGAAGGAAAGAGGTTGGTCGACTTTCGACACCATAATCCGCCACAGTTTCGTGGTGAGGCCGAGCCGGATAAAGCAGAACTGTGGATCGAGGAGCTGGAAAAGATCTTTGAGATCTTACACTGCACGGCAGCCGAGAAGCTACAGTATGCGGTGTACCTGCTGTTGGGTGACGCAGAATACTGGTGGAAGGGAGTCCGACAGCTGTTGGATGCTGGAAACCAAGAGGTGACGTGGGAACTTTTCAAGGAGAAATTTCTTAAGAAGTACTTTCCACAAAGCGCGAGGTCCGAGAAGGAGCAAGAGTTTCTGCGACTGCAGCAACGGGACATGACTGTAGGGGAATACGCGGCAAAGTTTGAGTCACTTGCCAAGTATTTTCGATTCTTCCAAGTCCAACCTGACGAGGGATGGAAGTGTGAGAGGTTTGAGGCTGGATTGAGGTACGAGGTGCGTCAATCTGTGGCTTCGCTGGATATCCGTCAGTTTCCACTACTGGTGGAAAAATGTAGAAAGATGGAGAACTTGATGAGGGGAAGGATCAACAAAGGGAACGTGGGTGGACCATCTAGGTCATATCCACAAAGTCAGAAAGGGAAGCAGGCTCAACACAAGCCTTATTTCAAGAACCAGAAGAGTCAGCCGAACCGCAGTGTACCATTTTCTGCTAGTGGTACCAACAAGAGCTATCAGGGAGCGGGCGCTCCGATTGTATGTTACAACTGCGGAAAACCCGGACACTTGTCCACAGCATGCAACCAGAAGGGGATGACATGCTTTAGCTGCGGGAAGATCGGGCATGCAGCAAAGGATTGCCGGATGGGCAAACCGAAACCAGAGGTGAACGCCGTCAAAGCCGGAAGGCCGACGACGAAAGGACGAGTTTACACCATGAGTGGTGTTGAGGCTTCACAATCAGAGGATCTCATACAAGGTACTTGTGACATAACTGGAAATCCCTTAATTGTACTGTATGATTCGGGTGCTACCCATTCTTTCATATCTGAAAACTGTGTGAAACGACTGAAATTGCCTGTGTCTTTGATGTCTTTTGATCTTGTTGTTTCTATGCCTACTGCTGAAACTGTTATTGCAAATTCTGTATGTCTAAAATGCCCTGTTGTTATTTCCAATAGGACATACCTTGTTGATTTGATATGTTTGCCTTTGACACAATTGGATGTGATTTTAGGCATGGATTGGTTATCTTCCAACCATGTCCTTTTAGACTGTGCCAATAAATCTTTGATTTTCCCTAATGCTGAGAATTCTGGATTTTTGACTGCCAATCAAGTGAGAGCTTCTTTGAAAGAAGGAGCTCAGGGATACATGTTTTTATCCTTCTTGAAAGTCGAGGGGGAAGTTGTTTTGAGCAATGTGCCCGTCGTTAGAGACTTCTCGGAAGTATTTCCGGAGGATGTTCCAGGTTTACCACCTGTGAGGGACATAGAGTTTTCCATAGACTTAGTACCTGGTACTGGTCCAATCTCTATTGCCCCGTATAGAATGTCGCCAATGGAGCTGGCTGAACTGAAGAAGCAATTGGAAGATTTGCTATCCAAGCAATTCGTAAGACCAAGTGTATCGCCCTGGGGAGCTCCTGTGCTGTTGGTGAAAAAGAAGGACGGAACTTCCAGATTGTGTGTGGATTACCGTCAGTTGAACAAGGTGACGATCAAGAATAAGTATCCATTGCCACGCATCGACGATCTGATGGATCAACTTCGCGGTGCAGCTGTATTTTCTAAGATTGACTTGAGGAGTTTAGAGATCTAGGCTTAAACATGGAGAGACACAAGGATAAGATTAGTCTAAGCTTGCTCAGATGTATGTGAAGGAAATAATTAGGTTGCATGGAGTGCCATCTAGTATTATTTCTGATAGGGACCCTAGATTTACATCCCGTTTTTGGCAGAGTTTGCAACAAGCCCTAGGAACTAAGCTAAGATTAAGTTCTGCTTATCATCCTCAGACGGATGGTCAGTCAGAGAGAACTATTCAATCCCTAGAGGATTTGCTTAGAGCATGCGTTTTGGATCATAGGGGAAGTTGGGACGATATTTTGCCATTGATAGAGTTCACCTATAACAATAGTTTTCATGCGAGCATAGGAATGGCACCCTACGAGGCATTGTATGGGAGAAAGTGCCAAACACCTTTGTGTTGGTATCAAGATGGGGAGAGCGCGATATTAGGACCTGAATTTTTACAACAAACCACGGAAAATGTGAGACTAGTTCGAGAAAAGATGAGGACGGCACAAAGCAGACAAAAGAGCTACTCCGATAAGAGGAGACGACCTCTCGAGTTCCAAGAAGGCGATCATGTTTTTCTGAGAGTCACTCCGATGACTGGGGTAGGCAGAGCTTTAAAGTCCAGAAAACTCACTCCTAAATTCATAGGACCATACCAAATTCTTCGTCGTATTGGTCCTGTTGCTTACCAAATAGCTTTACCGCCGAATCTTTCTAATCTTCACAATGTCTTTCACGTTTCACAACTGAGAAAATATATTCCTGATCCGTCTCATGTAATCGAGTCTGATGTGGTACAATTACGAGATAACCTGACTTATGAAACAAACCCTGTGCGAATCGATGATAGAAGAATCAAACAGCTCAGGGATAAACAAATCTCTTTAGTCAAGGTTATTTGGAATGAAGTTACCGGAGATGCAACATGGGAAGTGGAGGACAAGATCCGAGAGCAATATCCTGCATTATTCTAGGTATGTAATTTCGAGGACGAAATTCTTTTTAGGGGGGTAGAGTTGTAACACTCTGTTTTTATATATATAGTTTTTATTTATTTTTAATCTGTTTTAAATTAATTAAAATTATTTAATTAATGATTTTGTGATTTTAAGGTATAAATAATAATATTTATATCTTAGGTTTATTTTTGAAGGGTTTATATTGATAGAGTTCGCAAAACTGAGTTTTTGCGAGAACCGCGTTCTCGCGAAATGCGGGAAGGGTTCAGTATTTTTCCGGAGGTCATTTTTACTCCAAAATAAATTTTTAACGAACCAAAAATGGTTCTTATAATATTTTTGATTTTTAGAAATTTTCTGGAAATTTTTCAGAAAAACTTTATTTTTACCCGCGTTTGGTGCTTTACGGGTAAACCGGGCGCAATCGGGACATGAAAAATAGTCCAAAAATTTAGTTTTGGGTTTCTAAATTTTTCTGTGACCTATTCAAATCATAAAATTTATTCCTCATGATTTTACTCATTTTAGAAAAATATTTATCAAAAAAGGGGTTCGAAAACTACGCGTTTTTACCGTTTCGAACTACCGATTAAACCCTAACTTGATGGGACTTAATCCCACCATTTTTCTGGTCAGCTGGGGCGCATGAGGGGCTGATTCCATTCTCAAAAATATCCCAAAAGTCAAAAGGTCAATTGGGGGTTGATTTTGAATTTTCCCAAAATTAGGTGAGAGAGGTATGGCTCCCAACCACCAAAGCATGCAAGCCCATACCTCCCCCATGCCTTGCCTTGCTTCAGCCGAGTTTTGTGTGGGAGAAGGGAGAGAGAAAATTCATTTCACTCACTTCATCTTCTTCATGCTCTTGAAACACCATTTTCTCTCATATTCCTAAGCTTTTTTCATACACAAAAAGACCAAGTTCTAGTGAGATTTTCCATACCCAAGCTTCACAAAAAAGGTTTGGATCATCATTCTAATCCATAAACTTCTTTCATTTTTTCATTTCCACCACTTTCATGTTTTCATGAAAGCTTGAGTTCTTCATTTTACTAAAAATAAGCTTTTCCTTTGTTTAGGTTCACTCCATTGGAACCTACAAGCTTGGAAACTACCTTGGATCTATTTTCTTTCAAGATTTGAGTAAGTATTCATCTTCTCAAATTTCTACTCTTTATGGTTTCTTGGTTTTCATAAAACTCATATTTCTATGGTTGTATTTTGATGTATTTTGTAAAAGGTAAATTTTTCTAAGTGTGGGAACATCAAGGGGTTGAGTAGATCACTTGGTGTTGGTGTGGTGTGAAGGAGGTGATTTTGAAGTTAGCCCATTTTCAAGTCTCCAAGAGGTAAGGGGATTTTTCTCAATAAGTTGGGAGGGTTGTGTATGTGTGTGATTATGTGATTTTGTTCTTGATGATGAACTCAAAGACTTGAGTTTTCATATTGGTTGTTGAATGATTTTTCATTCTCTTAGTAATATGTATTTTTACATGTATATGTATATGAGTAAAAATATGATTTTTGGTTGAGGCATGAATAATTTTTATGAGCCTATGTGTTGTTGGAAAAAAATCATATGTATGCTTTGGGGTGATTTTGGATGTCCAAGTGTGTGCTTGTTGAAGTATGATTTAGTGTCATATTCATGATGTATGTTGATTTATGGCTTGGTTGTGTTATTGCCTAATTGATGTATATTGAGTTATGTGTATTTCATATACTTTGATTGGGATTGGATTGAAAAGATTTGATTAAGTGTGGGAAGAGAGTTTAAAAGCTTTAATGAGAAAGTTTTTCCAAATGAATTAATGAGAATTCTAATCATAAGTCTTAAATCAATTTCATATTAAATCATTTTACCCATAAAACTTTAAGTGAGTTAGAGAATTAATTAATGTGGGAGAAAAATCAAATTTTGGATTTTTAGGGGTTAAAAACGAAAACTGCAGGTTTTTGGGGTCAAAAATGCAAATTCTGGAATTCTGGGCTTTATTTGCAAAATCTGGACTTTTGGGTCAAAATTATAATTTAAGAAAGTTTGGGGCAAAAATGCGAAGTCTGGAAACTTTTGGGCCAAAAATATAATTTACGAAAACTTGGGGCTGAAACGCGAAGTCTGGTACATTTGGGCCAGAATTATAAATTACGAAAGTTGTGGGGTAGAAAACGTAAAGTCTGGTACATTTGGGCCAGAATTATAAATTACGAAAGTCTTGGGGTAGAAAACGTAAAGTCTGGGCATTTTGGGCCAGAAACCTGATTTTTCAGAAAATTTGGGGCTGAACTGTGAAACTGAACTTCTTAGGGGGTCAGAATTACAAATACTTAAAGTAAAAGATTTTAAGTAAAATTATCAAAGAATTAAATTAGGTTTTTAATTAATGAATAAGTGGGTTTTAGATAAAAGATAACTCTTTTATTGAAAATAAATGAAGCTTAAAGATTTTAGAGTTAAAAGAAAACTTAAGAATTCAAAGAGGAATTTCTTCTAAAAACTTATGGTGTTAAACAATAATATTACACGGTATTGGAAGAGAACCAATACGTGGCGAAGATAAAAGTCTTAAGGACAATAATATTACACGGTATTGGAAGAGAACCAATACGTGGCGAAGATAAAAGTCTTAAGGACAATAATATTACACGGTATTGGAAGAGGACCAATACGTGGCGAAGATAAAAGTCTTAAGGACAAATATATTACACGGTGTTAGGTGAAAGCTAACACGTGGCGATGAAAAACCCTAAGTCGAGGGACCGAATTGATTGTGGTTGCAAATATACTGTCATATGCATTTGAGATATTGGCTTTTGCCAGGCTAGCATTTATTGCTATGATGAGAGCACACAATCCTATGCGGGGATTGTAAATAAGTATGGTCTGACTATAAGTCTTTGAGGGCATCCAGGTTACGAAATTCTCAATGGCCTTGCGGTGAATCCCCTTGTGCCGAGAAAAGTAGTGTACCCGGCTTGGATGATCCTGACCGGCTGCCTTATTTGAGATGGGGTGTACGACGTAGCACAATGGGTCTGTACCGAATAAATGACAAACGATGGCCAAGAGTGAAGGTCAGTTTGCATTAATGATAGGTATACGATTCCGCCACATCGCTCTACTTAGTTGAGGAAGAAAAGTCTCCATGGAGCAGTGCACCGGTGTATGACAAGAGATATTGAAGTGACATGCATTATGCTAGAATGCTATGTGTGTGCTTGACTGTGTGTTTACCTTGATGATTTGTCCCTTGTTGATGATTGAATAGCTTAGCTAAAAGATTTGCGAAAGAGTAACTCTATATAAATATATTCTTGGAATGTATTATGTAGTATTTTATTTTTCATATGCAACCTTTCAGTGGATTTCAACTTGTGAAAAGGAAATTCACCCTTGCATATTTTTCCTGTATCTGTATGTACGTTACGCGTAGATGAGGCCTTTGATAGCCCGCGTGAGGGAGAGTTTCAGGCCCCTTGAGGCCGAGTCCGAGGGAGGGGGATGGACTTATGATCCCATCTCCCAATGGGCCACTGTGTGTGGACACGTGGTCAGGACTAGAGGAGGGGTGCTGGGCCCCGAAGAGGTTCTGGAGCGCGATATGGTTCTGGACGTTCACATTCCACTAGAGAGGATGCGCAGCTGGCTGGCAGCCGCACCCGAGGCACCCGTGGAGCAGCCGAGGCGAGAGACTCAGGCGGAGGAGAGACCTTTACCCTCACGGGTAACCGGATCCGCTCAGGAGTATCGTCGCATGTTTCGCCGCACGCGTCTCACTCCGAGGAAGAGCACCTTGCCGCGAGATCGTTTACCGAGGATGGCTCCATCAGTGACACCAGCTTCACCACCAGCGACAGGGAGACCGACGCTTTCCGTTTCTTACGTTCCACCTTATGGCCGTTTCGTACGCTGCTCTTCTGACACTTCTGCCGGACCGTCGGGACACGCAGAGAGGGGGAAGAGGAAGGTTCGAGATGAGCCAGAGCGGGTATTCATTGAGATATCCGAGGAGGAGGAGGACCCAGAGGAGGATCCCGAGGAGGACCCCGAGGAGACGGCATCGTCTTAGGTCGTAGTGGTGGGGGTGTCTAGTGCTAGGTTGTGGGATGTTTGTTAGCGACCAGCCTAGGTTTGGGATGTACATGTTCAGTGTCGTGTATTTGACACATCTTTTGATTTACAGTTTTCTTAGGTTTAGATTTATCGCTTTATTTTCCTTACGTTATGATAATGTATTTTGGCCACTATGTTGTGGTTTTCAAGCTATCCTTGCGGGCGCAAGACTTGTATATTTTGACATGATAATATATATATATATATATACATGTATGATGTTTCTTTTCTTCTGAGTTTCAGGATGGCTAAGTGTGATGTGAGAAATCGTTTAAGATTCTTTAAAAAAAAAAATTAGCCACCAATTTTGGTAACCTTAAGTTATTAAAGATGTTTTTCCGCATTAAATATTAGTTTTTTACGTGACGTTCCTTGTGGGAAAACGGGGCGTTACAGGCTACACCAAAAATCACCTTCACACCAACACCAACACCAAGTGGTCTCCTTGAAGCCTTGATGTTTCTAACACTTAGAAAAATCAACCTTATACAAAATACACAAGAAAAATCACCATAAAAATGCAAGTTTTAGGAAAACACCCAAACCCTAAAGAGTAGAATTTTTGAGTAGAGAAATACTTACTCAAACTTTGAAGCAAATGGATCCGAGGTAATTTTCAAGCTTGTAGGTTCCAATGGAATGAATCTAAACCAAGAAAAAGCTTACTTTTAGTAAAATGAAGAACACAAGCTTCATAAAAAAAAAAGGAAAGTGATGGAAATGGAAAAATGAAAGAAGTTTATGGTTTAGAATCATGATCCAAACCTTTTTTGTGAAGCTTGAATGACCAAAAACTCAATAAAACTCAAGCTTTGGTTATGGAGGAAAGCTCGGGAATGAGAGAAAAAATGAAGTTCTTTGATTCAAGTAAAGAAGATGAAGTGAAATGAACTTCTCTTTCCTTCCTATTGCCCTAATGGGTTCGGCCAAGAGCAAGGAGGAATGGGGAGGGATGGGCTTGATTGGATTTGGTCACCTACTCCCTCTCTTTGATTGAAAAATTCAAAAATTAACCCCTTTGACTCAAATTGACTTTTGAGACATTTTGAGAGTGAAAATTAGGGCCTCATACTCGGCCAAATGCAGACCCAAAAGGGTGGGATTAAGTCCCATCAAGTTAGGGTTTAATTTGTAGTTCAAAGTAGTAAAAACGTTTAGTTTTATAATCCCTTTTTAGATAAATATTTTTATAAAATAGATAAAATCATGAGAAATCAATTTTATGACTTGAATATGATATAGAAAAATTTAGAATCTCAAAACTAAATTTTTGGACTATTTTTCACATCTCGGTTGCGCCCGGTTTACCCGTAAAGCTCCAAACGTGGGTACAATAAAGTTTTTCTGAAAAATTTCCAGAAAAATTTCTAAAAAACACAAATATTATAAAAACAACTTTCGTTTCTTTAAAATATTATTTTGGGGTAAAAATGACCTCCAGAAAAATACTGGACTCTTCCCCCGCATCACGCGAGAATACGGTTCCCGTAAAACTTAATTTTGCGAATGTCTCGACTCTAAACCCTTCAAAAGGAAACCTAAGATATGAAAATCCTTATTCACACGTTATGATCCCAAAATCATTAATTAACTAATTTTAAAATAATTTAAAACATATTAAAAGTCTACAAAACTATATAAAAAAATAAGGGTGTTACAATTAACATGTCATCCACATAGAGTAAAAGATAAATGAAACAACCAAAACTAGTCCTATTAAAATAAACACAGCTATCATAGGAACTTTTATTGAAACCATTAGAGACAATAAAAAGAGTCAAACCTCTTATACCATTGTCTAGGGGATTGCTTAAGTCCATATAGTGACTTTTTCAGCAAGCATACCATGTCTTGCTTCCCCTCCACTTTAAATCCTTCTGGCTGGATCATGTAGATCTTTTCTTCTAGTTGGCCATGAAGAATGGTTGTTTCATCATCCATCTGCTCAAGTTCAAAATCATTTGTAGCAACAAGAGATAAAATGACCCTTATACTAGTATGTTTTACCAAAGGGGAAAATATTTCATTGAAATCTATTCTTTCCTTTTGGGTGAACCCCTTTGCGACAAGTCTAGCTTTGAATTTGGCTTTCTCAACACTAGGAACTTCAGGGTTCCTCTTGTAGATCCATTTACATCCAACAATTCTCTGTCTGTCAGGTTTTTCCACAAGTTCCCAGGTGTTGTTTTTCTTCAAGGACTCAATTTCTTCTATCATGGCTGGTTGCCATTTTTCACTGTCATGATCACTGATTGCTTCCTTGTAATTTCTTAGTTCAATGCCTTGGTCTTCCAGTTCCACATTCAGGGCATAGGCTATTAAGTTAGCATAGCCAAACCTTTGTGGAGCTCTTATTTGCCTTCTTTCTCTATCTCTGACTAGATTGTAGGATGTGGATGCTTCATCAGGTTGATGCATTTCAGTATCAAATTGTGGCATTGAATCTGATTTATCACAAGTAACTTCCTCCACCTCAAATAGAACTCTCTGATCGGGTTTTTCAGTTGACTGAGATGCGTCAGATTCTTGATTAGTATTTCCTAGCATGGACTCTTCCTGGAAAATCACATCCCTGCTAATCATAGCCTTGCCACCACCAGGTCCAGTGACGCAAACCTTATAACTTTTCACTCCTTCAAGGTATCCTAAGAAGATCCCTTTCTTTGATCTAGGCTCGAGCTTCATTTCATTCACTTGAATGTAGGCAGTGCATCCAAACACTTTCAGGTTATCAAGGTTGGGTGCTTTCCCTGACCACAGCTCTTCAGGTGTTTTAAATCCAACAACAGATGAGGGGGGGACCTATTTATCAGGTAGCAAGCAGTATGAACTGCCTCCCCCCAAAAATTCTTGTTCAGGTTAGCATTAGAAAGCATGCGTCTTACCCTTTCCAGTATAGTCCTATTCATTCTCTCAACCAATCCATTTTGTTGAGGAGTCAATCTCACAGTCTTGTGCCTTGCTATTTTATGGTCTATACAAAAGTTAGTGAACTCTTTACTCAAATATTCTAGGCCATTGTCTGTTCTTAGCACCTTGATCTTCTTGCCAGTTTGATTCTCCACTAGAGCTTTCCATTGCTTAAAGCATCTGAATGCTTCATTCTTATGTTTAAGCAAATATACCCAGACTTTCCTAGACCAGTCATCAATGAAAGTTGTGTACTATCTGGTTCCTCCCAAGGATGGAACCCTTGCTGGTCCCCAAATGTCTGAATGTACATAGTCTATTAAAGCCTTAGTTGTGTGTGAACCTACAGAGAACTTAACCCTTTTCTGCTTGCCAAAAACACAATGTTCACAGAAATCAAGTTTTTCAAAGTCACCATTACCAATTAAGCCTTGTTTATGTAATTCTTCTAAACCTCTTTTACTTATATGAGCTAATCTTAGATGCCAGAGTTTAGTTGAATTAATCTTAGAAACAGAAACTAGGCTAGCAGGTTTTAGAATAGTTTTACCTTGTAGTCTATAAAGACCATTTTTCCTGATACCTTTCATAAGTTGAAGTGAACCTTTTGTGATCTTTTGGACTCCTCTTTCACCTTTGAATGAGCACCCTGCTTGGTCCAGCATGCTTAATGAGATCAGGTTCCTCTTGAGGTCAGGTACATGCCTCACATCTGTAAGCACCTTCTGGGATCCATCAGTCAGTTTGATCTTGATGTTTGCAATCCCAACTACTTTGCAAGCCATATTGTTTCCGATCAAGACTTTACCAGCATCTATTGATTTGTAGGAATCAAACCATTCTTGATTAGGGGTGATGTGGAATAAGCACCCTGAATCAAGGATCCACTCCTCACAGCAAGCTTCCTCACTAACTCCTAACACATCTGGACTCTCATGGCCATCTACCACCACAGCTATGTCTTCAGATTCTTTATGTTTCTTCTTCTTTCAGGACAATTCTTCTTGAAGTGTCCCTCCTTGTGACAAAATTAACATGTTTTCTTCTGTTTGTTCCTTGATTTTGACCTAGGCCTTTCCTTGCCATTTCCATCTCTTTTGTCTGATCTTCCTCTAACAAATAGACCTTCAGCATCTCCACCTTCACCTTTATTCTCAGTGATTTTCTTCTTCATCTCCCGAGAATTTAGAGTAGCTTTTACCTCTTCCAAGGTGAGTGTATCCCTCCCAAATAGCATGGTATCTACAAGGTTCTCATATGAAGGGGGTTCTTATATGAAGGTGGAAGAGAACACAGCAACATCACTGCTTGATCCTCCTCATCAATTTTGACATCTAAACTTTTCAGGTCCAAGATCAGTCTTGTAAATTGTGAGACATGATGATATGAACCCCGCCAAGGGTTAGCGTGATTGTATCGAATTGATGTTCCTGGGATCATCCTCTAATCCGAATTGTATGGAAGCCTCAAGTTGACGATAATGAGAGCGAGAACCGAATGCTATAGAAGACCGCGACCCGTTACCCTACGGGGAGCAAGAACCTTGGTATGATCCGCACAAAGACCCACGTTCTACGATTATCAAGAACTGTTAGCGATAAAGACACCACAATCGGTTATGGAAGGTCCGATTGATAAGTCAAGGTTTGAACGCCACTGATGAATCCGATAAGTTCGCTTAGTTCATGAAGAACAAAAGAGAATTTTCTCTCAATAATAATAATAATCCAAATTCTGCATTCTCATCATGGTTTGAATACATTATATAGGAAGAGTCAAATCCTAATCAAATCCGATAAGATCAAATCCTAACCAAAACAAATTCAAAAATTAACTAATCCTATTTTGAAATAGAGAGATCTCAAATCCTATCTAATCCTAATTTTTAAATAATGAAAGAAATGCTAATTAAATATAATAAGAGATCTCAAATCCTATCTAATCCTAAATGACATTAATGACATTTAAAGTCTTACAACTTTCCTAAAATATAAAAGATAAAAAAATAATTAAGGAAATCTAAGTAATAATTATTCAAGGACTTGAATCCTGCAATGGTCGACTTGAGGGATGCTTCTGCCTTTCACAATAGATCTCCATGCATTTGCTCGAATTAATGGAATGATTGCGTTATTGAACCTCTTTGAGAGACCTCTTGTTATAGGATCCAAAATGGGATCATAATACATTTTCTTCCACATGTTTAAGGCCTCCGTTCTCATATCATTCTCCTCTTCTTGAGAAGGATTTGTCCCCAAATCCGTTCCTCCTTCACCTGGCAAATGCGTGGACTTCTTTTGCCTTAGGCTTAACCCTCATGGATTTGCTTTTGGACATTACCCAAAAGGCCTCATACCAATGGAGACATTTTCCGTGCTTATAAACCCATGTTCCTCCCCCTATTTAGGCAATGGTGGGACTTTGTTTGCACCTCAACACCCCTCAGAGAAAGTTTTATATTACTTGTCTGTGTAAGCACTTGGTAGTTTCGTGCTCCTTTTGTTGTGTTCCTTGTTTTGGGTTTTGACTTTCTTTGATTTCGTTTATAACTGCGTGTCTTGGTATTGTAATGTTGTATTTTGGATGAGACTTTGCATATGCTGTGTTGACTTTGGCAAGTGTGTTTGGCCTATTTGGATGTAGATATTGTTTTGGCTGGGTTTTGCCCATTCCATGAATTTGTTCACGTTTGACCAAAAAAAAAATCCACCAACCCATTTTGATTCCACTTCGCATAATTGTTAAGAAAAAAATTGGTGGGGTAAAGTGGTTAGCGAGTCAAGTTAGTTTTTTTTTTTTAAAAATATTCTTACTTTTTAGAAGAACTTTTTTCGCGAACAAACTGCCACGAGATAGGGTGGGATTTTTAACTCACCTCCCTAATCCCACCAAACACATTTTAGGAGGGTTGATGGCAAAGCGGGTTGACCGGTTTGCCAACTTGCGTACCCCCATTTATGGGGGAGATACATAAATAAAAAGTTAACATGTGGCATTGGTGATGATCTACCAGCTCACCACTTAATAGAGCTCAGCCAACCATATGAACTAAATGTGGACATCTTTGAAAAAAAAAGAGACTATAATAGAAATACAAATTAAAAAGCACCAAAGTAAAAAATGAAATAATTAACATGAAGAATATAATCAAGTCAAAAATTATATTACCTCTTATTTTGATTCCTTTTATATATTATGTCGTGAGAGTCTTTAAACACGAATGACATAACTGTCATCTATGTCCTCATTATTTTAGAATATACACGTAGTCAGCGAGTAATGACTCATTATTACTTGTGTTCTTAACTCGTTGAATTAAGTTTCAAAATGTATTAATTAAAATTGGATTTTGACAACAATAATAAATATCATTAATTCCATCAAAAAAATAAAAAATATCATTAAAGATATATATACATTTTTTTGGATTGTGCTCAGTATATGGCCTAGCGAAACAACTCTTTTGATTCAATGTGTCTTTGGAAACGACTAATGTCGCATCCCGAGACACTTCTAAAGGGAAAGCTACTGAGAGCATCTTCGGTTGAAGTATACGCCAATCTCCCTTCCACTGCAAAGACAAACACAGTCAAACTGAGAGCCCAAATTGCAAGGAGCCTTCTTTCAACCAAGTTTGAGATATAATTATTAACTTTCAAAACCATACCCGTCTTAAATATTTACACATGAACATAATTCTTTCCATAAACCCGTAGGAACCGCTCTTGGGTCACATTGATACATGATTGAACAAATGACATTTTGAAACCTGACCAGAACCAAGAAAAAAGGCTAACTTTGGAGTTGCATAACTTTCAAACCAAAAGGCTTTTGATGTGAAACTAATGCTCACAGATTTGTATGCCCAAAATGTCTTTACGTACCAAAAATTAATTCTATCAGACATATGGTTCAAAATTTAGACCAATAGGTTCGAAATGACACTTTCAAAGCATACCTAAGTGGTCAATAAGCAAAACTTTTGGTAAATGCCTTCGTTTTGAGGGAAACCAATTCTTACAGTTTTTGTATCACAAAAATAGTTTGTCTACAATGTTTCAACTCATTTTGACCAGCCCAGCTCAAGTTGACCCCTGATTACAAAAATAGTACACGTTAAGTGCCTCAATTGACTCTACCATAGACCATACAAACCAGTAACCCAATTGAGCTGGAACCTATCCCTATAGTTTTGTAAAGTTAAGAGGCTTCTAGTTGTCACGTTTCATGACCATTGGGGGTGTGTAGCTCATATTAGACCCTAACGTTGCAAGATACACACTCAAAGAAGCCAAATGAGAGGGGTTTTGCAGAAACCTGACTTCTCTTTGGAATTTGAACGTGAAATTTTATATCCTAGTTTTCCTATGATAAAATAACCTTAGACACAATATTCAAGGTCATTTGGTTCACTACAACTCCATATGGACCCCAAGGACCAAATGTCTGATGGACTTGATTTAAGGCATGTAGATACATTTTGGGCATACAAAAAGATGAGAATTAGTGTCACCTCAAAATCCTTTCTGGTTTGAAAGTTATGCAACTCCAAAGTTAGCATTTTTCTTGGTTTTGGTCAAGTTTCAAAGGGTCATTATTCAATCATGTATCGATGTGACTCGAGCGGTTCCCGCAGGTTTATGGGATGAATTATTTTCATGTAGAAATATTCAAGACAAGTATGGTTTCGAAAGTTAAGAATTATATCTAAAATAGTCCCAGTTTGTTATGAAAAGCAGACTTGTGAGTTAAACATATTGAGGTAGAAGGATTTGGGAGCCCCAAACGGTTCAGACCCAACCCCCCTCAAAGAAGTTTTATATTACTTGTTTGTGTTAACTCTTCGAAGTTTCGTGTTCCTTTTCTTGTGTTCCTTGTTTTAGGTTTTGACTTTGTTTGATTTCGTTTACAACAACGTGCCTCGGTATTGTAATGTGGTCTTTTGGATGAGACTCTGCATATGCTGTGCTGGCTTTGGCCTATTTGGTTGTAGATACTGCTTTGGCTGGGTTTTGCCTATTCTATGAATTTGTTCATGTTTAACAAAAAAAATCCACCAACTCGTTTTGAACCATTTCACATAACTTGTTAAGAAAATAGGGTGGGGCAAGGAGGTTAGCAAGTCGGGTTAGAATTTTTTTTTTAAAATTCTTACTTTTTAGAAGAACTTTTTTGGCGGCCAAACTGCCACGGGATGGTGTGGTATTTTCAACTCACTTCCCTAATCCAACCTGCCTCATTTTAGGCAGGTTGATGATAAAGTGTATTGACTGGCTTGCCACGCTACGTACCCCCATTTATGGGTGGAGATACATTAATAAAAAATTAACATGTGGCATTGCTGATGATCTACCAGTTCATCATTAAACAGAGCTCAACCAACCATATGAACTAAACACCTTTGAAAAAATAAGAGACTATAATATAAATACAAATTAAAAAGTACCAAAATAAAAAAATGATATAATTAAAATGAAAAATATAATTAAGCCAAAAATTATATTACCTCTTATTTTGTTTTCATTTATATATTACGTCGTGAGAGTCTTTAAACACGAATGACATAACTATTATCTATTTCCTGATTATTTTAGAATATGTCAGTAGTCGGCGAGTAATGACTCTTTATTACTTATGCTTTTTTTTTAAAAAATTTAATTATTACTTATGCTTTTTACTCGTTGAATTAAGTTTCAAAATGTATTAATTAAAACTGGACTTTGACAACAGTAATAAATATCATTAATTCCGCCAAAAAAATAATAAATACCATTCAAGATGTATATACAATTATTTTGGATTGTAGAGTATTTCATTGTATGGCCTAGTCAAGCAAATCTTTTGATACAATGTGTGTTTCGATACAGCTAATATCGCATCCCGAGACACTTCTAATAGGAAAGCTACTGAGAGAATCTTTAGTTGAAATATACGCCAATCTGCTTTCCACTACAAAGACAAATACAAAGTCAAACAGAGAGCTCAAATTGCAAGGAGTCTTCTTTCAACCAAGTTTGAGATATAATTCTTAACTTTCAAAACCATACTCGTCTTGAATATTTTCACATAAACATAATTCTATCCATAAACCAGCAGGAACAGCTCTTGGGTCACATTGATACACGATTGAACAAATGACCCTTTTAAACTTGACCAAAACCAAGAAAAAGGCTAACTTTGGAGTTGTATAACTTTCAAACCAGAAAGGATTTTTAAGTGAAACCAACTCTCACAGTTTTGTTTGCCCAAAATGTATTTACATACCACAAATTAATTCCATCAGATATCTAGATCAAAATTTAGAACTATAGGTTCTAAATGACACTTTCAGAGCATACCTATGTGGTCAATATACAAAACTTTTAGTACATGCCTCTGTTTTGAGGGAATCCTGTTCCTGCAGTTTTTCGATCATAAAAATAGTTTGTCTGCAAAGTTTCAACTTATTTGGATCAGCCCAGCTCAAGTTGACCCCTGATTACAAAAATAGTACACGCTAAGTGCTTCAATTGACTCTACCATAGAACATAAAAACCAGTAACCCAATTGAACTGGAACCTATCCATATACTTTTGTAAAGTGAAGAGGGTTCTAGTTGTCAAGTTTCATGACCATTGGGGGTGTGTAGCTCATATTAGATCCTAAGGTTGCAAGATACACGCTCAAAGAAGCCAAATGAGGAGGGTTTGCATAAACCTGACTTCTCTTTGGAATTTGAACGTGAAATTTTATACCCTAGTTTCCCTATGGTAAATTAACCTTAGACACAAAAGTTCAGGTCATTTGGATCACCATAACTCCATATGGACCCCTAGGACCAGAACAGTAAGTTAAGTTTCCCAGAATAACCACTTCGGTATCCTTTGAAAGTGTCATTTAAAACCTAGATTTTTAAATTTCGAACAAATTGTTTGATGGACTTGATTTAAGGCATGTAGATACATTTTGGGCATACAAAAATATGAGAATTGGTTTCACTTCAAAATCCTTTCTAGTTTGAAAGTTATGCAACTCCAAAGTTAGCATTTTTGTTGGTTTTGGTCAAATTTCAAAGGGTCATTTGTTCAATCATGTATCAATGTGACGCAAGAGCGGTTCCCGCAGGTTTATGGTACAAATTATGTTCATGTGGAAATATTCAAGACGTGTATGGTTTAGAAAGTTAAGAATTATATCTCAAATAGTCCCGGCTTGTTATGAAAAACAGACTTGTGAGTTAAAAATGTTGAGGTAGAAGGATTTGGGTTCCCCAAATGGGTCAGACCCATCCCCCCTCAAAAGAAAGTTTCATATTACATGTATGTGTAAGCTATTGGTAGTTTCGTGTTCCTTTTGTTGTGTTCCATGAATTTGTTTACAACAGCGTGTCTTGGTATTATAATGTTGTATTTTAGATGAGTCTCTGCATGTGTTGTGTTGGCTTTGGCCAGTGCGTTTGGCCTATTTGGTTGTAGATACTGTTTTGGCTAGGTTTTGCTCATTCTTTGAATTTGTTTACGTTTGACCAAAAAAAAATCCATCAACTCGTTTTGATCCACTTCGCATAACCTATTAAGAAAATGGGGTGAGGCAAAGAGGTTAGCAAGTCGGGTTAGATTTTTTAAAAAAAAAAAAATATTCGTACTTTTTAGATGAACTTTTTTGGCAGCGAAACTGCCACGAGATGGTGTGGGATTTTCAACTCACCTCCCTAATCCAACCCACGTCATTTTAGGTGGGTTGATGGCAAAGTGCATTGACCAGCTTGCCACCCTACGTACCCCCATTTATGGGTAGAGATACATTAATAAAAAATTAACATCTGGCATTGGTGATGATCTACCACTTCACCACTAAATAGAGCTGAGCCAACCATATGAACTAAATGTGAACACCTTTGAAAAAATAAGAGACTATAATAGAAATACAAATTAAAAAGTACCAAAATAAAAAAATGACATAATTAAAATGAAAAGTATAATTAAGCCAAAAATTATATTACCTCTTATTTTGTTTTCATTTATATATTACGTCGTGAGAGTCTTTAAACACGAATGACATAACTGTCATCTATGTCCTTATTATTTTAGAATATACTCGTACTCGGCGAGTAGTGACTAATTTTTACTTGTGCTTTTAACTCGTTGAATTAAGTTTCAAAATGTATTAATTAAAACAAGACTTTGACAACAATAATAGATATCATTAATTCCGTCAAAAAAATAATAAATATCATTCAAGATATATATACATTTTTTTTGGATTATAGAGTATCTAAGTATATGGCCTAGTTGACTTCAAATGGTTCTGGTTAAATCGGCAGGCGACGTGAACCCTCTGCTAGGGTTTATCAATGACGACGACAAGAGTTCCAAGGAAGAAGATGATCTGAAGGCACGAAGCTCCAAAAAGGTCAAAGGGGGGACCATCCTTTCACGGCGACGTTGACGGTGCCACTTTCTTATGTGGACTTGGAGGAGGACCGGTTGGGGGATGCTGACAGGGGGATGTCCGCTCTTATAGGGACATGGTTGTGGGCAATTCCGGGGACGAGGACTCGGCTACGGAGGATGACTCGTCAGGGGAAGATGAGGATGAGAGCATGGAGGATGAGGAAGATGGTGAGGAGGGGGAGAAGGAAGAGGGTATGATAGTGGAGGACGGCAAGTGTGGGAAGTATGATTGTCCTAACTTCATCCTCACTAAGAAGGAGGAGGTGCGTATCCACAAACCTTGGAGGAAGGGGGTGATTGTGAAACTTCTGGGGAGGAAGATTGGTTTCAAGGCATTGGAGAACAGGCTGCACCAAATGTGGGTTCGTAAAGGAGTCCTCCACATTATTGATCTTGGGAGGGACTACTGTCTAGTTACTTTCTCGCACAAAGACAACCTGGTGAAGGCGTTGTTGGAGGGGCCATGGTTAATCTTTGATCATTACCTTGTAGTAAAGAAGTGGTGCCCTGATTTTGACCCGGCGACTGCTGCTATTGAAAAGGTCTCCGTCTGGCTTCGGTTTTCTGAACTTCCGATTGAGTATTATGATTATGATGTTCTCAAATTCATAGGGGACCGTATTGGGAGAACGGTGAAGGTTGACAAAAACACCTTGACGCAGGAACGAGGGAAGTATGCAAAGTTGTGTGTGGAGGTTGACCTCACCAAACCGCTATTGGCTATGTTTACAATCAAGGGGAGGCAGTTTAAGGTGGAATATGAGGGTCTCCACCTTTTGTGTCTCACTTGTGGGAAGTTTGGACACTATCAGGAAGGATGCCTGGATATGGGTACCGCCGTGCCAGAGCAAGGGGATGACACAGTGGGGTTTGGTGGTGAGAATGGAAGAAGACAGGGAGTGGAAGGAAGGGAGGGACCGTGGATAGTGGTCCAGAAGTCCAGGAGGCCTCGGCAAAGGGAGATGCCTCCGGGGGTGCTACGGTTGCTAGGGCTACGGAGGAGTAGAGGTGGGAAGTTTCGCAATCTGGGGGATCCAGATTTGTTGTGCTTAATGAAGATATTCCTGATTTGGAGGAGGATATAATAGCGAACCTGCGAGATAAAGGAAAGCGAGTGTCGAGCGCAATCTGCAACACCCTTTCTCCTAAAAGGATGTTACACCATAGTAACCAAAAGATTCGCAAAGCTTTAGAAAATATTTCATAAAAGTTTATAATGTCCTTTTAAAAAGACGGGTAAAATTTTTTCTTCCTTCCATTAAAAGAAGATGAGAAGGATGGGGAGTAAAGTCCCTTACTTTCTTTTTAAAGATTTGGCTGTAAAGTAAACCATCATGTACAGAAAAGTACTCTCATATATATATATATATAACATGATATTTTACAAAAGAGTTTGTTCTAGACAAACTTTGGTTTCTACACTGCAAAAGGAAAATAAGTTAAAACTACTCTAAACCAAAAAGTACAAAAGTGGTAAAAGAAAAACATACGCTACTATGTATAGTCGAGCCATGATCCCATTATCTACACCAAAAGGGATCTACTATACTAAACTCTAACTCAAACACATCTATGGACAAGACCAGGTGGATCCTCCTAATCCGGGAAAGCTAGACTGTAAGTGCGGGACTCGAGTCACCGGCACCCAATCGTAGTCAAACCTGGATGGGTTTGGTCTAGGAAAAGATTCACTAGTAAGGTCAGAAGTTGCTGAAGAGTAAATAGACTCCTCAGGCTCTTCCTCGGGTTCTTCTTCTATTTCCTCATCCGATAAGGATTCAGATGACCAGATGATGTCTTCGGATTCAGACTCCGATGGACGGGGTAAAGAAGAATAGGTTGGTGGATTCGCTTCTCCCAGAGGTGAAACAGGTATATGACCGACAGAACCCTCAGTTCTGGTAGGTGCTGCCGCAGAGGTATCTTCAGAGGTTTTGTCTTGGTTTTCATCTGGGGTTTTGTCTCTTGAGTTGGAAGGTACATGATCAGAACCATTCCCGTCATGTCCTGAAGGATGTGAACTACCTCCTCCACTGTTACCGTTATCCTCATTACCGAAAGTAAAGTCATCTGAGATATATCCTAAGGGTCTTAATTGACGTCGGGGTAACTTAATATCTAATATAATTTGTTCTTGGATGGATAGTGGATTTTGTAGACCTTCACCTCCAGTGTCTACTACCTCTACTCTCCCTACGAATTGTCCCCACTGTGTGCTAGGACATATATTCCACCGTACACAGTTTCCACCTTGAGGCTCTAGACTTAAGTGTCGAACAGTTCCCAATCCCTTGTCGTGAGGGTCCATCTACTCCGTCATGTATCAACACAACAAAGCAGGCAGGGTGAATCTCTAAATCAAGTTAATAGAAGTAGTACAAGCATACTATCGAACATAGGTCACACAGCACTCAACTCAAACATCAAGAACAGATATTTACCACAGACACTCAAGTCATTCCAATGACATAACAATGTAGCAAAGCATTGAAAACACACAATCAAATCTCAATAGACCAGGTCTTACCTTGTAACGCCCCTTTTTCCCACAAGGAACGTCACGTGAAAAACTAAAAACTTAATGCGAAAAATCGTCTTTCATAAATCAAGGTTACCAAAATTGGTGGCTAATTTTTTTTTTTAAAGGATCTTATATGAAAAGATTTCTCACATCACATTTAGCCATCCAGAAAACTCAGAAGAAAACAAACATCATACATATATATATATATATCATCATGTCAATATACACAAGTCTTGCGCCCGCAAGTATAGTTTGGAACCACAACATAGTGGCCAAAATACATCATCCTGATACAAAGAAAATAAAGCGATAAGTCTAAACCTAGGAAAGCTGTAAATCAAAAGGTGTGTCAAATACACGACACTGAACTTATACATCCCAAACCTAGGCTGGTCGCTAACAGACAACCCACAACCTAGCACTAGACACCTCTCACCACTACAGACCAAAGACGATGACGTCTCCTCGGGGTCCTCCTCGGGATCCTCCTCCGGGTCCTCCTCCGGGTCCTCCTCCTCCTCGGATATCTCAATGAATACCCGCTCTGGCTCATCTCTAACCTTCCTCTTCACCCTCTCTGCGTGTCCCGACGGTCCGGCAGAAGTGTCAGAAGAGCAACGCATGAAAAGTCCATACGGTGGGACGTAAGGAACAGAGAGCATCGGTCTCCCTGTCTTTGGTGGTGAAGCTGATGTCACTGGTGGAGCCATCCTCGGTAGACGATCCCGCGCCAAGGTACTCTTCCTTGGAGTGAGACGCGTGCGGCAAAACATACGGTGATACTCCCGAGCAGATCCGGTTACCCGCGAGGGTAAAGGTCTCTCCTCCGCCTGAGTCTCTCTCCTCGACTGCTCCACAGGTGCCTCGGGTGCGGCTGCCAGCCAACTGCGCATCCTCTATAAGGGAATGTAAGCGTCCAGAACCATATCACGCTCCAAAACCTCTTCGGGGCCTAGCACCCCTCCTCTCGTCCTGACCACGTGTCCACACACTGTGGCCCATTGGGAGATGGGATCATAAGTCCATCCCCCACCGTCAGCCTCAAGAGGCCTGAAACTCTCCCTTACTCGGGCTACCAGAGGCCTCATCTACGCGTAACGTACATACAGATACAGGAAAACATGCAAGGGTGAATTTCTTTTCACAAGTTGAAATCCACGAACGGGTGCAAATGGAAAAGGAAAATACTACATAATACATTCCAAGAATATATCTATATAGAATTACTCTTTCGCAAATCTTTAGCTAAGATATTCAATCATCAACAAGAGACACATCATCAAGGTAAACACACAGTCAAGCACACACATGGCATTCTAGCATAATGCATGTCACTTCAATATCTCTTTTCATACACCAGTGCACTGCTCCATGGAGACTTCTCTTCCTCAACTAAGTAGAGCGATGTGGCGGAATCGTATACCTATCATTAATGCAAACTGACCTTCACTCTTGGCCATCGTTTGTCATTTATTCGGTACAGACCCATTGTGCTACGTCGTACACCCCATCTCAAATAAGGCAGCCGGTCAGGATCATCCAAGCCGGGTACACTACTCTTCTCGGCACAAGGGGATTCACCGCAAGGCCATTGAGAATTTTGTAACCTGGATGCCCTCAAAGACTTATAGTCAGACCATACTTATTTACAATCCCCGCATAGGATTGTGTGCTCTCATCATAGTAATAAATGCTAGTCTGGCAAAAGTCAATATCTCAAATGCATATGACAGTATATTTGCAACCACAATCAATACAATCAATGTGGTCCCTTGTCTTAGGGTTTTTCGTCGCCACGTGTTAGCTTTCATCCAACACCGTGTAATTTTATTGTCCTCAAGACTTTATCGTCGCCACGGATTGATCCTCTTTCAATACCGTGTAGTATTATTGTCCTTAAGACTTTTATTATCGCCACGTATTTGGTACTCTTTCAATACCGTGTAGAAACGTCATTTTAAAAACATAAGTTTATGGAAACTCCTCTTTGGAATTAAAGTTCTTATTTAACTTCAAAATCTCAAATCTTTAATTGTTATAAAAGAATTACCTCTTATTTAAAACTCACTTTATTTATTTTTCTTCCCACTTTTCATTATAAAAGGGTTAATTAAAAACTTGAGTAGATCATTTGATAATTTTACTTAATTTTCCTTTACTTTTAAGTATTTACAATTCTGACCCCTAAGAAGTCCAGTTTTGCAGTCCAGCCACTGATTTTCTGAAGAATTTGGTTTATGGCCCAAAATGCCCAAATTTCGCGTTTTCTGCCCCAATACTTTTGTAAATTACGTTTTTGGCCCAAAGTGCCCAGACTTCGTGTTTCTGCCCCAAAACTTTTGGAAATTACATTTTTAGCCCAAAGTACCCAGATTTTTGAAATTATGCCCAGAATTCTAGAATTTTGCAGTTTTGACCCCAAAGGATCCAGATTTCATTTTTGACCCCTAAAAATTTGAAATTTGATTTTCTCCCTCATTAAATGATTTTCTAGCTCACTTAGAGTTTTATGGATAAAAATGACTTAGTATGAAATTGATTTAAGACTTATACTTAGTAATTTAATAAAATTTATCTAAGTATGTATTAACTTGAATCTTAATTAATTTATTTGATTTCACTTTGGAAAACTTTTTCATTAAAGCTTTTAAACCCTCTTCCCACACTTAATCAAATACCTCAATCCAATTCCAATCACGTTGAATTAAATCATGTGAAACATCCAAGAATCAATATTCATCCATTTAGGCAAAAACACCACCAAGCCATAAATCAAACATACACTCAAAGTAATCATTCATAACATATCAACACACATCATGAACATAGCATAAAACATACTTCCTCCAACATACACTTAGGCATTCCAAATCAATCCAAATCATACATATGATTTTTCCAACAACACATAGATTTATCAAAAATTATCATGCCTCAACCAAAATCATACTTTCACTCATACATAAATATATAAAAATACATATTACTAAAGAATGATTTCTCACTCAAACACCCAATATGAAAACTCAAGTCTTTGAGTTTTTCATGAACATACAACATAAACCACACACATACACATCCTTTCCAACTTATTGAGAAAATCCCCTTACCTCTTGAAGACTATGAAAATGGGCAAACACCACTAATCACCTTCCCTCTACACAATCACCAAGTGGTCTCCTTGAAGCCTTGATGTTCCCACACTTAGAAAAATTTACCTTTCACAAAATACACCAAAATAAAACCATAAAAATATGAGTTTTATGAAAACCAACAAACCCTAAAGAGTAGAAATTTGAGTAGATGAAAACTTACTCAAATCTTGAAGACAAATGGATCCAAGGTGGTTTTCAAGCTTCTAGGTTCCAATGGAGTGAACCTAAACCAAGAAAAAGATCTCTTTTAGTAAAGAGAAGAACACAACTTTCATGGAAACATGAAAGTGGTGGAAATGAAAAAATGAAAGAAGTTTATGGATTAGAATGATGATCCAAACCTTTTTTGTGAAGCTTGGGTGGCCAAAAACTCAACAAAACCTAGCCTTTTGGTGTATGGAAAAGCTTGGGAAAATGGAGAGAAAATGGAGTTTGTATGATTCAAGTGGAGAAGATGAAGTTAAAAGTGAAGTTCTCTCTCCTTTCTCCCAACTAAAACTCAGCTGAAGCAAGGAAGCATGGGGGAGTATGGGCTAGCTTACTTGGAGTAGATGGGAGCCATACCTCACTCACCTAATTTGGAAAAATTCAAAAATTAACCCCATTTGACCCAATTGACTTTTGGAATGTTTTAGAGAGTGGAATCAGCCCCTTATGCGCCCCAAAACTGACCAGAAAAATGGTGGGATTAAATCCCGTCAAGTTAGGGTTTAATCGGTAGTTCGAAGTAGTAAAAACGCGTAGTTTTCGAACCCCTTTTTAGATAAATATTTTTCTAAAATGAGTAAAATCATGATAAATGAATTTTATGATTTGAATATGTCATAGAAAAATTTAGAAACCCAAAACTAAATTTTTGGACTATTTTTCATGTCCCGGTTGCGCCCGGTTTACCTGTAAAGCTCCAAACGCGAGTAAAATAAAGTTTTTCTAAAAAATTTCCAGAAATTTTTTTAAAAATCACAAATATTATAAGAACCAATTTTGGTTCATTAAAAAATTATTTTGGAGTAAAAATGACCTCCAGAAAAATACTGAACCCTTCCCGCATCACGCGAGAACGCGGTTCTCGCAAAAACTCAGTTTTGCGAACTCTACTACTCTAAACCCTTCAAAAACAAACCTAAGATATGAATATTATTATTCACACCTTAAAATCACAAAATCATTAATTAAATAATTTTAATTAAATTAAAACTGATTAAAAATCAATAAAACTATATAAAAAAACAGAGTGTTACATACCTCATATCCAGAAACCTGTAAAACAATGCACTCACAAGCAATATATCACAATAATGTCTTATTTATGCATGCCTCTTCTATGTTTCTCAAATCACACCGGTGTAGTGCTCCAAGGAGACTTTTCCAACCTTAACTCCAGTGAGCGATCGGCTGCCAGTAAACTTAACAGCATAATCAGGGAATCCCGTCTATAGACCCCTGAAGATACTTCGGAATTACTGCATTTAAAACTTAATACCCAATCAGAAATAGAACTGCCAGTCAAATTTATCCAAGTCGGGTATTCGATTTGTCTCAGCTCAAGGGCTATCGCCAGGCAAGGCTTCTTGAGACTTTCGAAACCTGGATAATCCCAGTAGACGATTGTAGTCCAACAGTTTCTATTTTCAACCCCGTCTCGTAGGTTGTATGCTCAAACATCTTTATGCAAATGCACAGATTTTCTCTTGAATCCTCTTTGATTCCTCTTTAATTCTCTTCGTAAAAATTCCTCTGTTTTACTATCTCTCTTTCTCAGAAAATCTCTGACTCTTCTCTAAACTCTTTGTAAGAACTAACTCAAATCCTTTTATGGAAAGACCACTTGTATAACCAAATAACTGTTTAAAAATCACTGTTTCTCATTAAACTCTTCACTGAATACTTTGGAAAACATAAAACTTTTATCTTCTTTTACTGCTTTAATTACGGAGTAACTCATTCTCTTGATTTTAAATAGCTCAATAGAGTGAATTTATAAAAAGTGCTTAACTGTATTCGAAGAAGATCAAACTGGGCATAGCCACTTTGGTTTGGTCAGGAGAGAAGAGATCAACAGTATTTAAACTTACGTCCGCTTTTAAACCAATAAGTGTCTGCTTTCAGATTTTAGATCGTTCTTCTGGGAATGGAATAATTACACGGCGGCTGAGCCGACTGCGGTAATCAGTGTCCAGATTTCTTGAAAATTTAATATAGACTTAGTGATCGAATTTAAGCTGATTAATCACGGCTTAGTTTATTTTCGAAGATGAAAAGATTACACGACGGCAGAGCCATCTTTGGTAATCAGTGTACCACTTTAAAAATCGATCCACTAATACTAAGTGAACGTAGTAAATCTGTTTCTCTTTGGAAATATTTAAACTCCAATTATCTTCCAGGAAAAAGGCCCATTGAAAGCCTATCTCACTAATTTCCACTGCCGTAGACATTGGAAATTAAACTGAGTTATGTGCATATATATATACAGATTGGATACCCACTTGATATTTTCCACTAATAAAATAACAGTAGAATTCACCGAAAATCCATTACCGTAAGTTATTTTCCGAAAGATGCTATAACAGTAGGTTCACCGAGAATCCATTACTGTTACACTCTTTAATCCTTTCCAATCTATTTATATATACGGTAATAAGAAAATTGCTTCTTTCCAATTTTATCTTGTCACGTATATACCGGGTCTCCAATGTTAAGATTTCCCCAAACAGCGTATCAATACAGATACCAGGCCAGAGAGAGACGGACTGCTTTAGCCCCTTCATAGGTCTCCCTTCCTTTCTAGACAGATCCATACTGATAAACCATTTATCTTAATCATGACCTTGTATATAAATAACAGATAACATTGGGTTTTCACAAATAATAAATTGTGTTTTTCTTGCGGTAAAACCTTATTTGAAGTACGTCTAAAATTTGCCATTATAACGTTATGTTTACAAAAGCTCAAAAGTGATTTTGCCATAATCTCTCGTCTTACTCGAAATCTTATACAAAATTGGGCATTATAACTCTATAATTTATAATTAGCACAAAACAATTAATTTAAGACTATAAACACTCACAAAGCATGTTTAAACAAACAAAGGCTATAAACATACAAACAAAACAATTTCAAACACAAACAAGATCAAACTCATACTACTAAAATTAAAAGGAGAAGAGAAGCCTCTTACCTTGGCCTAAAACTTGATGAAGAACAACTAAGAACACCAAAAGAAATTTAAGAAACTAAGAGGAAAAAGAGAGAGAACTTGTATGTTGCCTTGCTCCTTGATTTGGTGTGAGTGAAAATATGAAGCAAGGACTCCTATTTATAGGAAGGGGAGGGCGGCCAATGAGGGAGTTAGGAGGAAATAAAAATTTGTGACCTCACACTACTTTGAAGCCTATATGTCATAAATCATAAATACATAATTCTTCCATTTTTCTCATTGGCTAGTTTAGATGACAAGGCTCATGAGTCATAAAGTGAAAAACTCATCCAAGGGCTCTTAGATGATGGGGATGTCAACCAACATAGGGGAGAAGGAGAGCCATTTGATCAAATAGAGAAAAACTTTATGGTTTCGTAAATAAACGGAAAACCGATGGTCATATAGTCCTTTTGCAAACAGATCTCATAATTAATTAGTTAAAAGATGAGGACTCATTAAAAATTTTTGAAAATAGCTTCTAATAGTCTTAAAGACTTCATACAAGAGTTTCTGGATTTTTACGGTAAAGGGTAGGCTTTACGGTACGTACTAACGAAGGAAAACGGACGTGCCGTAAGCCCAAAACAGTAATTTTTCAGAAAATTCCAGAAAATTCCCAGAAGATCACAAATTTAATTTGAACAACAATGGTCCCTCTTAGAATTTGATTTTGAGCACTCACTGATCACTGAAAATCCATCTTGGTTTCCGTAAACTTCGTTTTACGTGCTCATAGGGACCAAAAACGTAATTCTTTATCTGTCTTTCAAAAAATTTCAAAAAAACGTAATTCTTTCACGTGGGGAGAGAGAAGAATGGCCAGATGGAGGGCAATACGGGGGTGGCTAGCCATGGGCCACATGTGAGTTTTTCCAAAGAACATATGGGCCGGGTGGATGAGTCCAAGCCTCATCACTTGACCTCGGATGTGGGCTTGGGGAATGAGGCCTTGCCAAACCCGACTCGGCCACCTGATGGGCTGGATGTTGCAACCGACATTCCCTCCGTGCATAGAGTTTCCAATGGGGGTGGGTCGAGTTCCATGCCCACTCCCATGCAGCCCAGGGTGGGTGGAGTAAATCAAGATATGGAGATAGTGGAGGAGACACCTGAGCTCCTGCATGCTAAGAAGGAAGGGGCTTCCATGCAACTCGACTAGTTTTTTATGCCTTTCATGATTAGCAAGATCATGTTGTGGAATTAAGAGGTGCAGCGAGTATGGCTTTTTTTCGGAATTGTAAGCAGTATGTGGATTTGTATTCTCCTGATGTCTTGGTGGTAATGGAGACTAGGACTCATCCTCCTAATCTTCAGAACACCTTCCAGATGTTGGGCTTTGATGGTTTGGTTTCTCAGATAATAGGGGATTCTCGATAGGCATTGCTTTATCCTGGAAATTGGCTGTGGTAGAGGTAGAGGAAGTGGGAAAGGAGTTTCAGTATCTTCATGTCTCTCTTACTATGCATCGAAGGTGGAAGTTCTTTTTCACTGCAGTATATGCTAGCCCCATGGATGTGATTCGGGCAACTCTCTGGTCTGATTTGTCTCGCATAGCTATGGGCATGGTTGATCCTTGGCTAGTTACGGGGGACTTTAATTATATTGCTGCTAGTAGTGAGAAGAAAGGGGGGCGCTCGCTAATTCTAGGAAGTGCAGGCTGTTTCGGGAGCGTATTAAGGTTTGCAGGCTTATTGATTTGGGTTCAATGGGATCCAGATTTACTTGGCACGGTCCTCAGTTTAATGGAGGTGGCCGAATCTTTGAGAGCCTAGACAGGGCGTTGAGTAATGACATTTGGAGGGTGGCTTTTCCGGACGCCTTTGTTCAGACTTTGCCACGGGTGGACTTTTTAGACCACCACGCTCTTCTCATTCATCCGCTTGGGTGCCCCCGGGAGAAGGTTGAGCGCCCTTTCTGCTTTGAGAGTGCTTGGTGCACTCACCCCACGTTCGGCGCTGAATTACATTCTTGGTGGCAGACGGGAAATGGATTGTTGGACAAGTTGAGGTGTGTTAAGAAGGAGTTGAAAGATTGGCGTGTCCATACTTTCGGGCATGTCAATAAGAAGAAAAAGGACCTCCTTGCACGGATTGAAGGCATCCAGAAGAAGCATCACCAAGGCCGCATGAATAGGTTCTTGGCTGATTTGGAGACTTCCCTCCAGAAGGAGCTCAGGGATGTCTTGTACCATGAGGAGTTGATGTGGCACCAGCGTTCTCGCACCAAATGGCTCCTTGATGGTGATCGCAATACAAGGTATTACCATGTCAAGGCCACCAAGCGCCATCATCGTAACCGTATCCATATGCTTCGTAATGATGATGGGGACTGGGTGGAGGATGAGGTTCAGCTTAAAGGAATGGTGACCCTCTTTTTTAAATCTCTTTTCACTGAGGAGAATGGTCGAAGGAGTTGGGGTCCCATGCGCTATGGTTTTAGAGTGTTGGAGGCGGAGAATAAGGAGGAGTTGGGAAGACAGGTTGATAGTGATGAAATCAAGAAGGCTTTGTTCCAAATGGAGCCTCGGAAGGCCCCGGGGCCAGATGGTTTCCTGCTGGTTTTTTCCAAAAGAATTGGGGGACCGTGGCCTTGGCCTTTTGTTCCCATGTTACTCGGTTGTGGAATCAGCCAGAGGAAATTGGTATGATCAATCAAAAGAACATCTGCCTTATTCCTAAGGTGGAGAAGCCGGAGTTTATCACTCAGTTTCGTCCGATCTCGTTGTGTAATGTGAGCTACAAGATCCTCACGAAGATTGTTGTTAACAGGTTGAAGCCCTTGATTCCGGAGATTATCTCACCCTACCAGACCAGGTTTGTGCCTTCTAGGAGCATCCATGAGAACATTCTGGTTGCCCAATAAATGGTACACAGTATGTGGAGGATGAAAGGAAGAACTGGGTATTTTGCTGTGAAGGTCGACCTTGTGAAGGCCTATGATCGTTTGCGGTGGTCCTTTATAAAGGATGTACTGGAGGAAGTGGGGTGGGGTTGCCACGGGATATGATAATCCTTATCATGAACTGCATTACTAGTGCTCAGACCAATGTCCTTTAGAATGGGGGGAGATCGGAGTTTTTCTTGCCGGAGCGTGGGATTCGTCAAGGAGATCCTATGTCTCCCTATATTTTCGTGTTGTGCATGGACAAGTTAACTCACCTCATTGCGGAGGAGGTGGACAAGGGGGAGTAGTGTCCTCTGAGGGTGGGTAGGCCTGGCCCTGCCATATCCCATTTAATGTTTGCGGATGACTTACTCCTTTTTGGTAAGGCGACGAAGCGACAAATGAGATCCATTTCCTTTACTCTTGACCATTTTTGTGATATCTCAGGGCAGGTGGTGAGTATGGAGAAAACGAATGTCCTGTTCTCACGGAATATTGATAGGAGTTTGCGTACCACACTCTTTCAACAATCAGGTTTCAGGGGAAAAACCATCTCGGGAAAATATCTAGGGGTGTCGCTTACTCGAACAGCTCCTAAAAGGCATGATTTTCAGCATTTGGTGGACAAGGTGCGGGCACAGTTGTCAGGGTGGAAATCGTCTCATTTGTCCTTTGCAGGGAGAGTGGCTCTCTCCAAATCTGTTATCCAGGCCATTCTTGTTTACTCCATGATTACAACGCCGATCCCTAAAGGGTGTCTGAAGGAGATTCAAACTCTTCAGCGCCAGTTTGTTTGGGGAGATACCGAGAATAAAAGGAGGGTGCATATGGTTAAGTGGGACACCATGACCCTCCCTAAGCATTTGGGGGGGCTGGGTGTGCGTAACCTGCTTCGCATGAATGAGGCGTGCCTCATGAAGTTGGGATGGGCCTTCCACGCGGGTGGAGATAGCCTTTGGTGCCAAGTGTTACATGGGAAGTATGGTGCGGCAATTGCTAATGTGGGGGTTGTGTCTAGTAGGCCATTAGACTCCTTTGTCTGGAAAGGAATTGCGAGAACTTGGCCAACTTTGGATAAATTCAAGCCTGGGCCCTGGGGGATGGTCAAACGGTAAGTGCTTGGTGGGACAAGTGGCTGGATCCAGCGTGTAGATTGGGGGAGTATGCTCAGGATATCCCCACCCATATGTGGCATTGGCGTGTTTGTGATCTGGTGGACCACTCTGGGGAATGGAACATGGGTCTGTTACGGGATCTTCTTCCTGCTCCCATTGTGCAACGTTTCTTTTGGTTCCTGCGCTATGTGTTGATCTAGGTCCTGACTCCCGAATCTGGCCTGGGGAGCGTTTAGGCTCTTTCTCGGTGGCTAGTGCATATAAGCTCCCCAGCGGAACCTTTGGTGAGCGAGGTATGACGTGGTGGAAGTGTATCTGGCGTTTAAACGTGCCGGAGAGAATTAGGTGTTTTGCATGGCAACTCATGCATGGGAAGCTCCTCACTAATAAAGCCTGTCATAAGTGGGGCCTGGGGATGCTTCCTGTGACTTGTGCCAAGGGGTGGATGAGACAATTTTACACGATTGCAGTGTGGCTTTGTTTACGTGGGCCCATACCGTTCCCACGGATCTGCGTACACGGTTCTTCACAGTGAAATTTGTAGAGTGGGTGCATCTTAATTTGGCTTAGGATGAGGTGGAGGATGGGGATGCTCGGTGGCGGGATGTGTGGGCAACCATGTGTTATTATCTTTGGGTTTGGAGGAATAAGTCGAAGCACGAGGAGTCCTTTTCTCGACCCATTTTTCCCTCCCGGTTTGTTTCCCAGTGTGTTTCGGATTATATGCATGCTAAGGCGAGTATTGTGCCAGTTCTGAGAAGGGCCTATGAGGAGCGTCGGATTGGGTGGCGACCTCCTATGAGAGGTTGGGTCCGTGTCAACACCGTTGGTGTGGCTGGTGTGGATGGTGGCAAGGTAGGTTGTGGGGGTGTGCTTCACAATGCCTATGGCAAGTGGCTGGGTGGTTTCGCTAAGCCTCTGGGTATCACGTGTGCTTATGTAGCGGAGCTCTAGGGTGTGTTGGAAGGTTTGACCTTGGCCAGGGCCAAGGGCTATAATTTAGTAAACCTAGAGCTGGATTCTTCTTCAGTGGTGCACAACTTGCAAGGGGAGGCTGTGGGGAGCGCCCAAGGACGAGGCATGGTTAAGAGGATTAAGCGTCTTTTGGCTGAGGATTGGACGGTGCGGGTTACCCACGTCTATCGTGAGGCTCATACGGTGGCAGATGGGCTGGTTAGAATGGGGTGTGGGTTAGTTTATCGTCTCGTTACCATGCACCATCCTCCCCCACAAGTGTCTCAATTGCTTCTTGCTGATGTTGCTGGAGTTGTTACTCCTCGTTTGATTCCTTTGTAGTTTTTCTTTTCTTTGGGCCTAGTGCCCCATTTTATTTCAAAAAAAAAATATATGGCCTAGTCAAGCAACTCTTTTCATTCAATGTGTGTTTGGAAACGGCTAATGTCGCACCCCGAAACACTTCTAAAGGGAAAGCTAATGATAGAATCTTCGGTTGAAATATACGCCAATCTCCTTTCCACTACAGAGACAAACACATAGTCAAACTGAGAGCTCAAATTGCCAGGAGCCTTCTTTGAACCAAGTTTGAGATATAATTCTTAACTTTCAAAACCATAGTCGTCTTGAATATTTCCACATAAGCATGATTCTTTCCATAAACCCGCAGGAACCGCTCTTGGGTCACATTGATACAGGATTGAACAAATGACCCTTTGAAACTTGACGAAAACCAACAAAATTCTAACTTTGGAGTTGCATAACTTTCAAACCGTAAAGGATTTTGATGTGAAACCAACTCTCCTAGTTTTGTTTGCCCAAAATGTCTTTACATGCAAAAAATTAATTTCATCAGACACATGGTTTGAAATTTAGAACTATAGGTTCTAAATGACACTTTCAAAGCATACCTCAGTGGTCAATATGCAAAACTTTTAGTACATGCCTCCGTTTTGAGGGAAACCCATTCCTACAGTTTTTCTATCATAAAAATAGTTTGTCTGCAAAATTTCAACTCATTTGGATCAGCCCAGCTCAAGTTGACCCCAAATTACCAAAATAGTACATGCTAAGTGCCTCAGTTGACTCTACTATAGACAATACAAACCAGTATTATCACTTTTTAGAATAACTTTTTTGGCGGCCAAACCGCCACGAGATGGTGTGGGATTTTCAACTCACCTCCCTAATCCAACCCACCTCCTTTTGGGCGGGTTGATGGCAAAGTGCATTGACCGGCTTGCCACCCTACGTACCCCTATTTATGGGTGGAGAAACATTAATAAAAAATTAACATTTGGCATTGGTGATAATCTACCACTTCACCACTAAACAGAGCTCAGCCAACCATATGAACTAAATGTGGACACCTTTGAAAAAAATAAGAGACTATAATATAAATACAAATTAAAAAGTACCAAAATAAAAAATGATATGATTAAAATGAAAAGTAAAATTAAGCCAAAAATTATATTACCTCTTATTTTGTTTTCAGTTATATATTACATCGAGCTATTCTTTAAACACGAATGCCATAACTATCATCTATGTCCTCATTATTTTAGAATATACCCATAGTCGACGAGTAGTGACTCATTATTACTTGTGCTTTTAACTCAATGAATTAAGTTTCAAAATGTATTAATTAAAACTGAACTTTGACAACAATAATAAATATCATTAATTCCGTCAAAAAAATAGTAAATATCGTTCAATATATATATATTGGATTGCAGAGTATCTCAGTATATGGCCTAGTCAAGCAACTCTTTTGATTCAATGTGTGTTTGGAAACGGCTAATGTCGCATCCCGAGACACTTCTAAAGGGAAAGCTACAAAGAGAATCTTCGGTTGAAATATACACCGATCTCCTTTCCACTACAGAGACAAACACATAGTCAAACTGAGAGCTCAAATTGCAAGGAGCCTTCTTTCAACCAAGTTCGAGATATAATTCTTAACTTTATAAACCATACTAGTCTTGAATATTTTCATATGAACATAACTCATTCAATAAACCTGCGGGAACCGCTCTTGGGTCACATTGATACACGATTGAACAAATGACCCTTGAAACTTGACCAAAACAAAGAAAAATGCTAACTTTGGAGTTACATAACTTTCAAACCAGAAAGGATTTTGAAGGGAAACCAACTCTCACAGTTTTGTATGCCCAAAATGTCTTTACATGCCACAAATTAATTCCATCAGACATCTGGTTCGAAATTTAGAATGATAGGTTCTAAATGACACTTTCAAAGCATACCTAAATGGTCAATATGCAAAACTTTTATTACATGCCTCCGTTTTGAGGGAAACCCATTCCTACAGTTTTGCTATCATAAAAATGGTTTGTCTGCAAAGTTTCAACTCATTTGGATCAGCCCCGCTCAAGTTGACCCCTGATTACAAAATAGTACACGCTAAATGCCTCAATTGACTCTATCATAAAACATACAAACCAGTAACCCAATTGAACTGGAACCTATCCAGATAGTTTTGTAAAGTGAAAAGGTTCTAGTGGTCAAGTTTCATGACCATTGGGGGTGTGTAGCTTATATTAGACCTTAAGGTTGCAAGATACACACTAAAAGAAGCCAAATGAGGAGGGTTTGCAGAAACCTGGTTTCTCTTTGGAAGTGTTGTTTAAAACCTAGACGTCTAAATTTCGAACCAAATGTCTGATGGACTTGATTTTAGGTATGTAGATACATTTTGGGCATACAAAAATATGAGAATTGGTTTCACTTCAAAATCCTTTCTTGTTTGAAAGTTATGCAACTCCAAAGTTAGCCTGTTTCTTGGTTTTGGTCAAGTTTCAAAGGGTAATTTGTTCAATCATGTATCAATCTGACGCAAGAACGGTTCCCGCAGGTTTATGGGATGAATTGTGTTTGTGTGGAAATATTCAAGACGGGTGTGGTTTAGAAAGTTAAGAATTATATCTCAAATAGTCCCGATTTGTTATGAAAAACAGACTTGTGAGTTAAAAATGTTGGGGTAGAAGGATTTGTGTTCCTCAAATGGCTCAGACCCAACCCCCCTCAAAAGAAAGTTTCATATTACTTGTCTGTGTAAGCTCTTGATAGTTTCGTGTTCCTTTTGTTGTGTTCCTTGTTTTAGGTTTTGATTTTGTTTGATTTCGTTACCGCAGCATGTGTTGGTATTCTTATGAATTTGAGCTTATCCTTTCCCTATTGGTCAGCCCAAATTTGCCCAAAATGTCTTGACATGCCACAAATAAATTCCATCAGACATCTGGTTCAAAATTTAGAAAGATAGGTTCTAAATGACACTTTCAAAGCATACCTAAATGGTCAATATGCAAAACTTTTATTACATGCCTCCATTTTGAGGGAAACTCATTCCTACAGTTTTCCTATCATAAAAATGTTTTGTCTGCAAAGTTTCAACTCATTTGGATCAACCCAACCCAAGTTGACCCCTGATTACAAAATAGTACACGCTAAGTGCCTCAATTGACTCTGTCATAAAACATACAAACCAGTAACCCAATTGAACTAGAACCTATCCCTATAGTTTTGTAAAGTGAAGAGGTTCTAGTGGTCAAGTTTCATGACCATTGGGGGTGTGTAGCTCATATTAAACCCTAAGGTTGCAAGATACACACTCAAAGAATCCAAATGAGGAAGGTTTGCATAAAACTGACTTCTCTTTAGAATTTGAACGTGAAAATTTATGCCCTAGTTTCCCCCTAATAAATTAACCATAGACACAAAATTCCAGGTCATTTGGATCACTACAACTCCATATGGACCCCTACGACCAAAACGTTAAGTTATGTTTCCAAGAATAACCACTTCGGTATCCTTTGAAAGTGTTCTTTAAAACCTAGACGTCTAAATTGCGAACCAAATGTCTGATGGACTTGATTTTAGGCATGTAGATAAATTTTGGGCATACAAATATATGAGAATTGGTTTCACTTCAAAATCCTTTCTTGTTTGAAAGTTATGCAACTCCAAAGTTAGCATTTTTCTTGGTTTTGGTCAAGTTTCGAAGGGTCATTTGTTCAGTCATGTATGAATGTGACGGAAGAGCGGTTCCTGCAAGTTTACGGGATGAATTATGTTCCTGTGGAAATATTCAAGACGAGTAGGGTTTAGAAAGTTAAGAATTATGTCTCAAATAGTACCGATTTGTTATGAAAAACATACTTGTGAGTTAAAAATGTTGAGGTAGAAGGATTTGTCTTCCCCAAATGGCTCAGACCCACCCCCCCCTCAAAAGAAAGTTCCATATTACTTGTCTGTGTAAGCTCTTGATAGTTTCGTGTTCCTTTTGTTGTGTTCCTTGTTTTAGGTTTTGATATTGTTTGATTTCGTTTACAGCAGCGTGTGTTGGTATTCTAATGTTGTATTTTAGATGAGACTTTGCATATGCTGTGTTGGCTTTGGCCAGTGCGTTTGGCCTATTTGGTTGTAGATATTATTTTGGCTGGGTTTTGCCCATTTTTTGAATTTGTTCACGTTTGACCAAAAAAAAATCACCAACTCGTTTTGACCCACTTCGCATAACCTGTTGAGAAAATGGGGTGGGGCAAGGAGGTTAGCCAGTCGAGTTAGAGTTTTTGTAAAAAAAATATTCGTACTTTTTAGGAGAACTTTTTTGGCGCCCAAACTGCCATGAGATGGTGTGGGATTTTCAACTAACCTCCCTAATCCAACCCACCTCATTTTAGGTGGGTTGATGGCAAAGTGCATTGACCGGCTTCCCACCCTACGTACCCCCATTTATGGGTGGAGATTCATTAATAAAAAATCAACATGTGCCATTGGTGATGATCTACCACTTCTCCACTAAACCGAACTCAGCCAACTATATGAACTAAATGTGAACACCTTTGAAAAAATAAGAGACTATAATAGCAATACAAATTAAAAAGTACCAAAATAAAAAATGATATAATTAAATTAAAAAATAAAATTAAACCAAAAATTATATTACCTCTTATGTTGTTTTCATTTATATATTATGTCGTGAGATTCTTTAAACACGAATGTCACAACTATCATCTATGTCCTCATTATTTTATAATATACCCGTAGTCGGCGAGTAACGACTCATTATTACTTGTGCTTTTAACTCGTGGAATTAAGTTTCAAAATGTATTAATTAAAACTGGACTTTAACAACAATAATAAATATCATTAATTCTGTCAAAAATAAATAAATATCATTCAAGATATATATATATATATATATTTGGATTGTGGAGTATCTCAGTATATGGCCTAGTCAAGCAACTCTTTTGATTCAATGTGTGTTTGGAAACGGCTAATGTCGCACCCCGAGACACTTCTAAAGGGAAAGCTTCTGAGAGAATCTTCGATTAAAATATACGCCGATCTCCTTTCCACTACAGAGACAAACACTTAGTCAAACTGAGAGCTCAAATTGTAGTGAGCCTTCTTTCAACCAAGTTTGAGATATAATTCTTAACTTTATAAATCATACTCGTCTTGAATATTTCCACATGAACATAATTCATTCGATAAACTTGCGGGAACCGCTTTTGGGTCACATAGATACACGATTGAACAAATGACCCTTTGAAACTTGACCAAAACAAAGAAAAATGCGAACTTTGGAGTTGTATGACTTTCAAACCAAAAAGGATTTTGAAGTGAAACCAACTCTCACAGTTTTGTATGCCCAAAATGTCTTGACATGCCACAATTAAATTCCATCAGACATCTGGTTCAAAATTTAGAAAGATAGGTTCTAAATGACACTTTCAAAGCATACCTAAATGGTCAATATGCAAAACTTTTATTACACGCCTCCGTTTTGAGGGAAACCCATTCCTACAGTTTTCCTATCATAAAAATGCTGTGTCTGCAAAGTTTCAACTCATTTGGATCAACCCAACCCAAGTTGACCCCTGATTACAAAATAGTACACGCTAAGTGCCTCAATTGACTCTATCATAAAACATACAAACCAGTAACCCAATTGAACTGGAACCTATCCCTATAGTTTTGTAAAGTGAAGAGGTTCTAGTGGTCAAGTTTCATGACCATTGGGGGTGTGTAGCTCATATTAAACCCTAAGGTTGCAAGATACACACTAAAAGAATCCAAATGAGGAGGGTTTGCATAAACCTGGCTTCTCTTTAGAATTTGAACGTGAAATTTTATGCCCTAGTTTCCCCCTAATAAATTAACCATAGACACAAAATTCCAAGTCATTTGGATCACTACAACTCCATATGGACCCCTAGGACCAAAACGTTAAGTTATGTTTCCAAGAATAACCACTTCGGTATCCTTTGAAAGTGTTGTTTAAAACCTAGACGTCTAAATTGCGAACCAAATGTCTGATGGACTTGATTTTAGGCATGTAGATAAATTTTGGGCATACAAATATATGAGAATTGGTTTCATTTCAAAATCGTTTCTGATTTGAAAGTTATGCAACTCCAAAGTTAGGTTTTTTCTTGGTTTTAGCTTTGTTTCAAAGGGTCATTTGTTCAGTCATGTATCAATGTGACGGAAGAGCGGTTCCCGCAGGTTTATGGGATGAATTATGTTCATGTGGAAATATTCAAGACGAGTATGGTTTAGAAAGTTAAGAATTATATCTCAAATAGTCCTGATTTGTTATGAAAAACAGACTTGTGAGTTGAAAATGTTGAGGTAGAAGGATTTGGGTTCCCCAAATGTATCAGACCCATACCCCCTTAAAAGAGAGTTTCATATTACTTGTCTGTGTAAGCTCTTGGTAGTTTCGTGTTCCTTTTGTTGTGTTCCTTGTTTTAGGTTTTGATTTTGTTTGATTTCGTTTACAGCAGCGTGTCTTGGTATTGTAATGTTGTATTTTAAATGAGACTTTGCATATGCTGTGTTGGCTTTGACCAGTGCGTTTGGCCTATTTATTTGTAGATATTGTTTTGGCTGCGTTTTGCCCATTCTTTGAATTTGTTCACGTTTGACCAAAAAAAAATGCACCAACTCGTTTTGACCCACTTAGCATAACCTGTTAAGAAAATGGGGTGGGGCAAGGAGGTTAGCCAGTCGAGTTAGATTTTTTGCAAAAAAAACTATTCTTACTTTTTAGGAGAACTTTTTTGGCGGCCAAACTGCCACGAGGTGGTGTGGGATTTTCAACTCACCTCCCTAATCCAACCCACCTCATTTTAGGCGGGTTGATGGCAAAGTGCATTGACCGGCTTGCCACCCTCTATACCCCCATTTCTGGGTGGGGATACATTAAAAAAATTTAACATGTGGCATTGGTGATGATCTATAACTTCACCACTAAACAAAGCTCAGCCAACCATATCAACTAAATGTGCACACCTTTGAAAAAAATAAGAGAATATAGTAGAAATACAAATTAAAAAGTACCAAAATAAAAAATGATATAATTAAAATGAGAAATATAATTACGCCAAAAATTATATTACCGCTTATTTTGCTTTCATTTATATATATATATATATATTACGTCGTGAGAGTCTTTAAACGCGAATGACATAACTATCGTCTATGTCCTCATTATTTTAGAATATACCCGTAGTCGGTGAGTAATGACTCATTATTACTTGTGCTTTTAACTCGTTGAATTAAGTTTCAAAATGTATTAATTAAAACTGGACTTTGACAACAACAATAAATATCATTAATTCCATCAAAAAAATAATAAATATCATTCAAGATATATATACATTTTTTTTGGGATTGTAGAGTATCTCAGTATATGGCCTAGTCAAGCAACTCTTTTGATTCAATGTGTGTTTGGAAACGGCTAATGTCGCACCCCGAGACACTTCTAAAGGGAAAGCTTCTGAGAGAATCTTCGATTAAACTATACGCCGATCTCCTTTCCACTACAGAGACAAACACTTAGTCAAACTGAGAGCTCAAATTGTAGTGAGCCTTCTTTCAACCAAGTTTGAGATATAATTCTTAACTTTATAAATCATACTCGTCTTGAATATTTCCACATGAACATAATTCATTCGATAAACTTGCAGGAACCGCTTTTGGGTCACATAGATACACGATTGAACAAATGACCCTTTGAAACTTGACCAAAACAAAGAAAAATGCTAACTTTGGAGTTGTATGACTTTCAAACCAAAAAGGATTTTGAAGTGAAACCAACTCTCACAGTTTTGTATGCCCAAAATGTATGTAGATTCCATAAATTAATTCCATCAGACATCTGGTTGAAAATTTAGAACTATAGGTTCTAAATGACACTTTCAAAGCATACCTAAGTGGTCAATATGCAAAACTTTTGGTACATGCCTTCGTTTTTAGGGAAATCAGTTCCTACAGTTTTTCTATCATAAAAATAGGATGTGTGCAATGTTTCAAACCCCGGATTACAAAAATAGTACAAGCTAAGTGCCTCAATTGACTCTACCGTAGAACATACAAACCAGTAACCCAATTGAACTGGAACCTATCTCTATAGTTTTGTAAAGTTAAGGGGGTTCTGGTTGTCAAGTTTCATGACCATTGAGGGTGTGTAGCTCATATTAGACCCTAAGGTTGTAAGATACACACTCATAGAAGCCAAATGAGAGGGATTTGCAGAAACCTGACTTCTCTTTGGAATTTGAACCTGAAATTTTATACCCTAGCTTCTTTATGATAAATTAACCTTGGACACAAAATATCAAGTCATTTGGATCAGTACAACTCCATATGGACCCCTAGGACCAAAACGGTAAGCTAAGTTTCCAAGATTGACCACTTCGGTATCCTTTGAAAGTGTCATTTAAAATCTAGATGTCTAAATTTCGAACCAAATGTCTGATGGACGTGATTTATAGAATGTACATAAATTTTGTGCATACAAAACTATGAGAATTGATTTCATTTCAAAATCCTTTCTGGTTTGAAAGTTATGCAACTCCAAAGTTAGTCTTTTTCTTGGTTTTGGCCAAGTTTTGAGGGGTCATTTGTTCAATCATGTATCAATGTAACCCAAGAGCGGTTGTCGCAGGTTTATGGGATGAATTTTGTTCATGTGAAAATATTCAAGACGAGTATGGAAATAATTCTTACACTTACACAAATGTTTTTCCTTGTAATATAATATAGAATCTCACTGGTTAAGAAATTGATATTGTGATCCTTAAAGCTGAGCGTCCTTTTTTCTTCTCACTAAACCTCCTCCTCCAAAGTATCCTCCTTTTCTCCTTTCTTAATTGTTGTTTGCTGCAAATTTGGTTGAGAATGGCGGTTCACCTCCTCCCTCCACCAAAACCACCAGATAGGGATCTGCCTTCGTTCGTGTTCTTTTCCACCCTGTTCCTCCGCCGCCGCGCCTGCCACAACTTCATCATAGCCACTGTCTCCGTCATTGCTCGTTCCAGACAGAGCCATTGCGCTTCACCTACCAGATCAGAGACTTCTCAGAAACCGCCAGACAGTGCCACTGTGCTTAACCTACCAAACCGGAGACTGTTCCGCAACTTTTGCAAGATTTGGGTTAAGGACTGCTGTTTCTATAAGTCCTAGGTTTGGTTCTCGAAAAAAAAAAAGACATTTGCGTAAAATACTGAGGCAAAAGGTCTTCGGTTTGCCTAAAATAGGCCAAACCCAACCCCGTTCTATGAAATTTTTGATTTATATGTCTTTATCTGTGATGTTGTGCTAGGCTTCCGTGTCGGTGTGTGTCACTTTTGTTGTTAGTTTCTTTGGTTTTTTTTTAGCTACTGGTTTTGTTGGCTCTCGTTCTATAGCAGCGTGCCTTGGTTTGATCTGTTGAAATTGTGGGAGACTCTGCATATGTTGTTTGTTTTGGCCGTTTGGCCTTATGTTGTAGATGTCGTTTGGCTGGGTTTTGCCCATAGAATGAACTCGTTATTGTTGACCAAAAAAACACTATTGAACATTTACATGTAAATATGAAAATTTGATAATGGAAGAAATAATGAAAGGGAAAAGTCTCTAATGCTGTGTAACGCAGGCATCCCCAGAAATCTTAGGGGCTCCACAGTTTTCCTTTCGTTTTTCGTTTTCCAACTTCAAATAAATATTGTATAATGTTTGCATTTAGATTTTGCAAATATTTACTCCTTTTTTTCAGCTATTTCAAGTCTTTTTTTATAAGTAAAAATGTATTAAAACAGAACAAAAACACAAGTTGTGTCAAGTCTGAAGTAACAATACAAAGTTCAAGCTGTCATACACCCTAATAGAAAGCTTCCCCCACCACTTAAACAAAATGTTGAGCAAGTCACTCCCCCATCCCTCCTACATAACAGCGCACATGAACCCACTCATTTCGAGAAATCACAACACCTTCCCAACAACAAACCAAAGGCACCATGTAAGAAATCCAAAAAAAAATAGACAATTTAATAAGTGATTCTCCAGTAACTTACATGGTATTAAATGGGTAGACAGGTGCCAGATTAATTCCCCAGTAGCTTATTAGTCTCAAAAAGGTACTCAAAGTGTAATTCTCCAGTAACCTAAATGGCCTCAAAAAGGAACCTGGACACAAGCCAACTAATTCTCCAATAACTCATCAGTCTCAAAGAGTCACTTGTTAAACACTATTCAATATTTCACCTTTACTTTCTATACAATTACATCATCAAAATACCATAACCCAATGTAACCAAATTACGTCTCGTTGTAAACAAAATGTTGAGCAATAATATGTCACTCCCCCATCCCTCCTACATAACAGCGCACATGAACCCACTCATTTCGAGAAATCACAACACCTTCCCAACAACAAACCAAAGGCACCATGTAAGGAACCCAAAAAAAATAGATAATTTAATTAGTGATTCTCCAGTAACTTACATGGTATTAAATGGGTAGACATGTGCCAGATTAATTCCCCAATAGCCTATTAGTCTCAAAGGGGTACTCAAAGTGTAATTCTCCAGTAACCTAAATGGCCAAAAAAAAGTACCTGGACACAAGCCAACTAATTCTCCAATAACTCATCAGTCTCAAATAGTCACTTGTTAAACACTATTCAATATTTCACCTTTACTTTCTATACAATTACATCATCAAAATACCATAATCCAATGTAACCAAATTACAGCTCGTGCTTTCTCCAAAGGGCTTAGCCAAGTCATAATTATCTTCCAACCTCCCACCTCCAAGAATGACAAATCCCCTTCCAAAAATTGGATCCCCCTTTAGTCCTATCCACTCTGGGAATCAAGTCACTGCCGCATCTATATTTGGCTCTGATAGATCGAACCCAAAGGTCGTCTCTCCCATCAATCAAATTCCACCCGGCCTTCATTAAAGCCGTTTGATTAATAGCCCTGGTAGATCTCAAACCAAGCCCCCCAATCTTTAGGACTACAAACCTTCTTCCAGTTCAACACATGCACCCGCTTTCCTTCAGTAGTGTCACCCCATAGAAAACTCCTACAACACTTATTAATTTCGTCACAAATGAAATGGGGGACATATGCCATCTACATGACATATGTAGGCATACTCTACAACACCGACTTCGTCAAGGTAAGCCTACCCGCAAAGGATAGCATTTTCATCTTCCAAATACTAAGCCTTTGATCAACTTTATCCAGAATAAATTGGAAGGAGCTACGGTTAACCCTAGGGGTGTTCGTAGGACGGGTTGGGACGGGTTACGTCCGGCCCTAACCCGGCCCTAAATTTTCACTGGGTCAATTTTTGGACCCAAACCCGGTCCTAAACCCGACAGAACCCAATGATGTGCGGGTTCAACGAAGACCGGGTCCAAATAAGACAAGACCGGGTTGACCCGAAAGGTTGACTAAAAAATTATGAAGCGATCATTCAAACATGGTGATGTTATATGCACCATCTTGAGAGTAAAATATCTAAAATTCATATTTAAAACTCTTTATTTAGTAGTCATTTTAACTTCAAATCTTTTCATGCCTTTGGTTTAGTCTTGTTGAATATCAATTTTTTCCTCAGTTCTGCTATAATGAATTAAATTCTAAAGTATGTCGCAAATATTTCAAAAAATTGTTATGATATAATACTGCAAATACTAAACGGTGCACCTTTGATCAACTCTAAAACATTTGTTCTAGTGTTATTGAATTTCCAACCATGACTATTTGTGATGCTAGGCATAAACCTCTCAAACATGCAAAATTTACTTGTATGACATGTGAGTTTTGTTTATGTACATTAAAACTATAAGCACTGTAATACCAAAAAATAATTTATAAGCATTGTATTGGGACAGACCGGGTGACCCGAGGATAAACCCGAACTCGTCCCAACCCGAAGCCGGGTTTTAAGTGGGACTGTCCCTTTTGTCCCCATTTTACTTATAGGACCGGGTTAGACCCGGCCCGAAACACTTGGGCTAGAATGGGTTGACGGGCCGGGCCGGGCCGGGTCTTGTACACCCCTAGTTAACCCTGCTATGGAGAAGAGGAACTCCAAGATACTTCCCCAAGTCATAAGTAACCTGAAACTTGAACAGGTTGGATATAGATTGTTTTAGGCTCCTATCAACATTGGGGGAAAAAATACGGGTTTTTTCTTCACTCACCTTTTGCCCCGATGACCTGCAAAAAATACTCAAAATATGCTTGATTAGTAAAATCTGATCCTCACTGGCTTCTGCAAAAAGAAGAACATCGTCAGCAAAGCCAGATAACAAATCTTCAGTCCTCCTCTAGATATTTGGACGGGCTTCCAACGCTTGTGCTCAACAGCAAGGGAGATCATCTGGAAAAGTTTCTCAATGCATAGCACAAAGAGATAAGGCGAAATAGGGTCACCTTGACGGATGCCACTAGACAGAATAAACTCATCCAATTTTTCCCCGTTCCACAACACTCTCATCTTAGGGGTAGAGATGCAATGACAAACCATATTCATAAACTCAGTAGGGAAACCAATATCCTCTAGGGTCTTTTTAATGAACTCCCAATTTAATCTATCATAAGCCTTCTCAAGATCGATTTTCACCGCCATCCACCCTTTTCTCCCTTTTTTGGATCTCATCGAGTGGAAAATTTCTTAAGCCAGCACAATATTATTCCTACTCTGACGTTGAGGAATAAAATTGCTTTGCAAGGATTCACCAAAACCCCCATGAGAGATCTCAACCTCTGAGCCAGAATTTTAGTTATAACCTTGTAAGAAATATTACAAAGGCTAATGGGCCTAAAATTCTGAATGTTAACAACTGGGTCCACCTTGAGGATAAGAGTAATCAAGGTTTCATTGATCTCTCTAATTTTTCCAGGATTTCTAAAGATCTCAAAAACAAGAGAGCAAAAAGATTCACCTATAAACTCGCATTGACTCTAGAAGAAGGCCACAGGGAGACCATCATTGCCCGGAGCTTTAAACGGATTCATATTCCTGATCATATTAAAGATATCCAAGCGAATGACTCTTCTACTCACATTCCTCAAATTCTCCTCAGAAAGAGGAGGAAAGGCGCCACACAGAGGAGTAGGCTCCCTCATCTCCTCACTAGAAAATAAATTCTGGAAGTATTTGGTAACTGTCTTCTCAATTTTCTCTTGCTCACCCACCCTTGCCATCATTATCTTGTAACATATCATAAGAGTTTCTCCTCCTCCTTATGGCAGTAACACCATGAAAAAAATGAGTATTTCGATCTCCAAAATAAAGCCACTTTGATCTAGACTTTTGGAACCAAAAGAGCTCTTCTTGGTACAACACCTTTTCATAATCAAGCCACACCAGATTTTTCATATGCTCCAAGGAGGGAGACGGATTGGTAGCATTCTAGTTATCCAGCCTCTCCAGCTCTTTAATGAGACTTTTCTTTCTAGTGAAAATATTCCCAAAAACCTCATTGATCCATTTAAGAACCTCTTCTTGAAACCTAGAGATCTGACAACCCCAAGTATCAACCCCATTCCAATTCTTGATCATTAGATTATGGAAATCAGAGTGAGTTAGCCAAGCTACCTGAAATCTGAAAGGCTGCCTCTTCCTGCTAGGAGTAGTATTTCTATTAATTTTCATCAAAATTGGTCTATGGTCCGATTTGAAATAAGGAAGATGAAAAACTGTAGCCTGAGAAAACTTTAATCTCCATTGCATATTAATGAGGGCTCTGTCCAGGCGCTGGAAGAGATAGTTTTTCCTCCACGTATAAGGACTACCCTGGTATCCAGCGTCTAAAAGATTACAATCCTGCAACATTCTTCTAAAATCACTTCTACCTCTAGTTGAGGGAAAGTCGGCTCCACCTTTCTGTCATGATCTGCTAGGAGACAATTGAAATCTCCTAAAACACTCCAAGGCTCATAATGGGATTCCCCTATAGTTACAAGGTCCTCCCACAATCTTTGTCTTCTAACATAGTAAGGACTAGCGTAGACCACAGTTAAAAGCCAGTTAGTTTTCCCTTTCCAAGCCACCCTTAGGTGCACCATTTGATCAGAAGACTGTAACACTTCCACCTTCCAATTAGAGGCATCCCACATGCACCAAATACCCCCAGCTTGCCCACTAGAATCCACAACATGAAAACCAGAGAAACCCATTTTCCTAATATTCCTCTGAGCAGAGTCACCACTCGAGTGAATTTCCAGTAAAAAGATTAAGAAAGCCCCATATTCTCTTCTCATATCTTTCACCAAAGAGGTGAAACCATTAGCAGCTATACCCCTACAATTCCAGGCCAAATAATTCATGAAGACAGAGGTTTAACTTTTTGCTCTGAGAGCATTGATTCAATCTGCACCAAGGCAGTTTCCATAGCATAAGCTTCTTCCTTAGATTTTTGCATTTCACCAGAATTTATATCTATCCCATTGCCCTTGGTAGAAATAGAATTTACTGCCTTAACCGTAGTAGTTTTGGGCGATTGGAGCACGTTCCCCAGATCCTTGGGGGGGTTCACCAGATGCTCTTGTTCCCCATTTTCAAGGCAAGGCCGAGCAGCTTCCATTCTTATCTTTTCCCTGGCCTCCAGGCCCACCTTACTCAGACTAGGATGTATGTTTTCTTTAAGTAAGGTGGGTTTAAACTTTGGGCTATTTAAAACCCCACTCTTCTTGGGAGGCCCAATGTTTCTGGCAGCTTTTTTAGTATCCCTAAGCCTTGGGCCCGTTGATAAAGTCTTCCCTCCACCAGAGTTGGTCATCATAGCAGAACTTGGGCTAAGAGAAACCGCAGGCCCATTACTTCTCAGCAAAAAATGAAACTCCATCCTTTGCTTTCAACGGTTTAATACTGGTCTTCTCAACAAAGTGGGAGTTTGTCCCATCATCATCCTGCAAGCTACTGAATCTAGATCCACTTTCGTGAAACTTCTCCTGTCCTTTGAAAGGACTTAACGTCCCACCAGCCATACTCTTGCCTTTTCCTTTCGCTGCCTCTCTATTCTTTCCTTTCCTTGATTTACTCACCACCATCCATGGGCCAAAACGTGGCCCCATAGTCTCTTCACTGTCAGAGCCTAGCTCCATAGGAGTTTCCTTCACCTCGCATGCTTTGGTGGATGCATTACCATCTTCTTTGCCATGCGCCTGGTTGCTTCCTTCCCCCTTCTCTAATGGGGTAATAAGCTTCTGTAACCGTTTGCTTTGCTGGATTTCAACAATAGTCTTAGTAGATCCTTCCAAATCACTGAGACTTTTTTCTGACTAGCTTGCTAATTTCTTCAAGTTTCAATCAGCTTCCTCATGTCCATACACCCCACAATGAAAGCAAATTGTGTGGAGCCCTTCATAGACCAGATTTAGCTTCTCCCCCCGCACCACAACTTGGGGAATCACTGGGTTTGCTAGATTGATTTCAACACAGAGTCTAGCAAATTGCCCTCTGTGGTGGAAAGAAGTAAGCCTATCAATTTTCAGCATCACCCCAAGACAATTCCCTAACCTGGTCAGGAACTTGTCATTATACAACTCCAAGGGTAACTCAGGCACCCTGACCCAAACCGCAACCTTCTTCACCATCTTAGCACTCTTGAGAAAATTTCTCCTCCATCTTTGAACAAGGATGTAATGGTCAGCTATCATCCATGGCCCCTTGAATAGCGCATTGTTGTAGTCCTCATCTTTATCAAACTGGACAGCATAGAACCCTCTGGGCATATCTATAATTTTTATGGGTCCTGTTTTTGCCCAATCTCTGTTCAGTTTATTCTCCAAGGCTTTATAGTTAACCTTCCTTCCCAGCACATTAATGACCAAAGTTTTACTCCAGCAATTATTCCAATCATTAATTTCTTCGTCAGAAACAGAAATCACTGGTATTCCCCCTGACAACTCATGGACCTTAACATGATAATCCTCCTGATCCTCGTACCATCTGTTTTCGGGCATCTCCTCGTCGTTCCAATCTTCTTCCAGCATCTCAACCCCCTCTGTCATACCCGTGACTTTAAGAAGAGCTTCCCTGAAGGAGCCAGGTTCCTTGTTCGGCCCACATGCTTCCTCCATAATAATCTCCATAGCATCTTCATCCTTTCCTCATGTTTTGACTTTTTTGGTGACCCTTGAGCGTGCGTTTTTGGTAACCCTAGCAGTGCTCATACTTTCGGATGACTTAAACGGCTTTGCAAGTTGGAAGCTTGGTGCACCCAAAGTAACAATTAAATGGATTTGAATGTGATTTTTCAGATCCAATTTTTTAAAAAAATATTTGAATGCGACGGAATATATTTATTTCAATTTCAATGTGAAGCAACAATTAAATTAAGGCTTAATTGCTCTTTTAATTATCTATTTTTAATGATTGTGCAATTTTAGTCTCTCTTCGTCCTCCATTTTTAATTGGCCACGCAAGCAAAAAATATATTAATAAATTAATGGAGGGACTCGATTTGCACATGAAAAAAAGACGATGGACCTAATTTACATAATTGAAAATGAATGACCAAAATTGCACAAACATAAACGATAGGAAACTAAAAGTGCAATTAAACATTAAAAAAATATTTCAGTACCCAAGGCAACAATTATTTACTTTTTGCATATTTTTTTAAATTGGAATACATATGAATTAATATTTTAATTTACATTAAACATATTTTTAAAATTTAAATTTAAATATGTGGGGTCAATTGTGGGATCCATTAACTAACTTAAGCATCTATTTTTGAGCAACTCCCATTGGAGTAAAATTAAGTGAGAGTTGCTTAAATTTTATGTGGCAATGGGTGGCCCACTTAAGAGAGTTAAACAACCCAATTCAAGCTCCCCCATTGGAGATGCTCTAAAATGAAAGAAAAAATATTATAGGGAGCAAAATGTTTGACTTTTTTAGAGACTAAAATGAAAACACTCTTATATTATAATGACCAAAAATATATTTAAGCCTTAATTGAAATAAGAGCAACTAGGACTAAATTGTAACCAAATTAAAGGTCTTAAACACGAAAAACCATAATGATTGAAATTAAGCTAAATGAAAATCACTACAAAGTAGCATCTCCTTGATTTTCATGAGTCCAAGGGAATGCCTCCTCTCCCACCTAACAATCTCAATCTATCTATCCCAAATTACTTCTGCTTCACTTGCCACTAAAATTCTTGGATTTCAATGTGAAAACCAATGCATACTAGAAGAACTAGTCTTTAAGAAATGCAAAAGCAAAATTAGAGCTTCAAGCTAAGATCAATTGGGCCACCTTTTCCTGCTTCACGTCCCCCATGATTTAAGTCACGTGTTGCGGCCTCCATCACCCCATCTGGCTCCTTCACTCCTAAGAAGTTATAGAAAGGTCTACGAACTGGTCCACTTGATTCTGAACGTTGGCATGAATCCTCCTTTTTATCCTATAATGAAATTTAAAATCAAGAAACAAAGATATTCAGCTACATAAGCAAATCTATATACAAAAACAAAAGAGTAGAGAATATTGGACATTCTAGAATAGCTTGCAACTTACTTCAGTGACTTGGCAAGGGAGCACATTCCCCTTGGAAAGAACACCATGAAACAATTGCATAGGAGGTGGAGGAACTTCAGGGGTAGTAAATGGTGGGAAATTTGCTTGACCATGACTATGACCATGACCATGCCCCACAATGTTAGAATTGAACCTTCTACTACTGAGCTCTAAAGTGCTACCCCATTTGGCATCCCTGAGAAAGACAGGAAGATAATTTGGTAACACAAGAAGCAACTCAAGCTATAATAAGGCTAAAGTTGGTAATGGCAAAATCCATTGATGAGGGCATTACCTACAACACTCATTGGTGGAATTGTAACTGCTTAGACCACGACTGTCATTTGTTGATGATTGGCGTGGTCTATTGTAGCGAGAGAAACTTGGAACAACTTGAAAGTTAGATGGCGGAATCAGAGAGTTGTCCAAGGTTAAAGAATGAGACCGCTTCATGCCAACCATCTATATGATACACATAAATTAGTAGTCAAGATAGAAATGCAGTATACTGATTTCATCTACCGTGAATGGAAAAATTATGCCCCTCGCATCATTTTTACATGCAAGTTAGTTTCATGCATAATGGCCGGTACATTTTTTATGGGCAAGGTTATAAACTGCGGTCACACTTCCGATTACACCAAAGTCTTTGATATTACAAAAAATTGCAAACAAATGCAACTGTTGTGAATGAAATTTGAACCAATCAGATAGCTAATAATGATGTAGGAGGATAGAGAAAAATGAGAAGTGAAAATTTGTCATAAATATACCATTTATCATTCGTATGTAGTTCATGCAAAAAGCTTTTGTACCTTTTAGTAGTTCACAATTTATAATGAATGTTGTTGATGCCTTAAGGCTATGTTTGGATGGGAGTTTTTGGAGGGAAAAGGAGAGGAGGGGAAGGGAGGAAAGAGCTTATAATTCCTAATTACCTTGTTTGGCTTTAATAAGAGAAATGAAATATTATTTTAGAAAGTAGCAGACACCAAGATACAAATTTTTTTTCTAATTTTAAAAACTCTCAAATAAGGTAATTGGAGATTATAAATCTTCCCCTCCACTCCCCTCCCCTCCAAAAACCCCCATCCAAACATAGCCTAATAGAAAATGAAATATGAACTTTGGTTTACCTTATGTTCCTCGGGGACCCTTGATGTGTAGTGGTAATAAGAACTTTGGTTTGAAGGGGGCTCTACATGATTGTGTAGTCCCTTTGACAATGATCCTGAACAAGCCAGGGTACTAGCCCCAAGAAATTGATTCATCTGCATGTATAGGTCATGCAGATACAGTGATTAGAATTTCATATACACAGACATAAACACCCAAGACTTGTAGTGACAGAGAATATGAAAATGATGTCTAAGATCTTACCCTTGGTGGTTGAAATTGATTGCTTCTCTTTTGAATTGTTGGAGGGTAAGACCAAGTAGGGTTGGATTCACTTGACAAATTCCTAGATGGTGAATTGCCAGAGTCAGATTGGCTTCCTCCCACCCCTTCATTGAAGTTGTTAGACTTGGACATGCATGAACTGAGATTCATGGGAAACAATTTCTTCTCTGACGAAACCAAGCCAGATCCACCACCATTTCTTCCCATTGGTCCAGAACTTATACCATAGATAGATGTCATGGTGGGTGTTGTATTTGGGCCTACATGATCAAATTTTGGGGCTGATGGCACATGAGATGGCAAATTGCTTGATGCAATAAGCACAGTAATTCTGCTAGAAGGTGGTGAAGTTGGTCGTGGATGAGGCTTCGAAGGATAATTATGGTTTGGATTGTGGGGAATGAAACTTGATGATGAAAACCCTTCAGCATTTCCCCTGTCTGTTATGTCTAATGTTTCTTGTTCTCTCAATATCTTTTCCAGTTCAGCCACTCCTGGACCTCTTTTTGGGACTTTTGGACGTTTTTGCTGCTTCTTCAACCCAGAACTCCATATGCTAACACTATTTCCTCCACTCCCACGGCCACAGGCACTAGTACTACCGGTATTGCTGCACATGTTCTAATCTTTGGATTATTATGCAATGCTTCCACCTACTGCTACTGTTTAACACCATGGAAAAGAAATTGTGGGTGAGTTATCATCCAAATCGAATCCAAGTATATAAATGCAATTGAGAGATTGAGAGAATTCAAAAAGTATCCAAGATACTCATATGAAGGATCACAAAACATAATCTACAAGAGGTAATAACAAAAATATGCATTCAAAGACGGATATATATATATATATATGAAAATAAGACCTCGAGATTGTAGAGGAGAATTCGGCTACAAACTTGTCTACGGCTTAGGAAAAATCTTCTTTTATGTTCGAGGAGAAAAAGTGATACTCGGTCTGTTTCTTTTTATCTGTCATTTAAGGTTATTTTACCACTACCAAGGAATCAATTAATTTATAATTTTTTTTCCTATTATAGCCTTATTTTTTTCACTATCTTATTTTATCTCTCTACATTAATGTGTCTTATCATTTTAATCATTTTTATCCCCTTATTCAATTATTCAATTCATTTTTACAGACTCCTAGAGTCCTACTTTAGGATAGTAATAAAGTTATATTGTTGGAAAGTAAAATAATTTTTTGGAGTAGTAATTTAGTCTTTAAACTTCTCAACTACTACATTTATAGATTATGAAAAATGTATAAATTAATTAATAAGGTTAATGGTATAATTGTCAAAATATAACCTTAAACTATCAAAACGACAAATAAAAAGTAACAAATTTTTTCTTAAAGAGAAATGTTGTATCTTCCTACAAATCATCTTACATATCCTCCTACTATTTTATAAAATAAGAAAGAGAATACAACTAATATCTTAAAAATATAAAAAATATTTAATACTTGCTTTATTTAGTAATTAGGAGAATTTGTAAGAATAAAAGTTATGATGATTTAGAATTATTCTTTCTTAAAAACTGATGGATAAAAAAGAACGGAGGAAATATATTTAAGTAATTCCCATTTTGAATGTCCTAGAAAAAACAAATTAGACATTAGAGAGTTTTTCAAAGCCCGGAAATCCAAGCATTCATCAGAATCTTTCTTTGCCTTCTCGGTTTTCTTGCACGTGTTTTTCTCGCTCACTCGTGTTGTGCTCTTTCCTCTCCATAGGAAAGTAGGCTTTTAAGGATTTTGCTGTGAAGTTTCCACTCTTGTTTAAAGTGTGAGAAAATTGGTCCGATTTATAAACCCCCAACATACCTTGCCCTTAGTCCTTGGCCAGTTATTGCATGCAATTTGTAATTCTTTTTGTGGAGCAACAATTGAACGGTACTCTCTCCATTTCAAAATATTTTACATTTGAATTCTTTTTACAATGATTCAAAACTTTGGTTGTTTTAAAATTTTAAGAGATAATAAAAAAAATTTCTTCCAATTAAGCATTAATTCCTAACTGTATTTATAATAAAATAGTAGATGTCACATTAACCCTTCTCTCTATATATTTTTTTTGAAATTGACTTATCTCTATTTTAATGTAAACTGTGTAGCTCAAAAGTCAAAACCCCCAAATAAATGAATTCACTAAACAAATGAATTCACTAATCCAGCCATAATTTTAACATAATTAATGTGTTAAACCGAAAACATGTGAATACAAAAACCCATCAGAAATTTTATCAAAACCCATCAGTAAATGATTCCATTTCTGATAATGGTCCACAATAAATGTATTAGTTTTACCAATAACCACCATAAAAAATACCCCAAAATTTATGACCATATGTGCAATCATACATGTTTGTGGCCAAAAACCCCCCATCTAAATGAAATCACAAATCTGCCCATATATAATTTCAATATATATCACTAAACCCAACATGCAACCCCCAACCCAAACCATCCACAATCAAACAAATCAAACAATAGTTAATGATATAGCAGTCATGCAGGAAGTGAACCCAATATGCAGTACTCAGAAACAGAGGAATTGAAGAACAATTTTGTTGTTTCAATATAGTCTTCACATGTTGAACAAAAAAAAAAATAGTCTTCACATCAAACGACTTGTTCAGGAAATTAATTTTTACCGGTCAAACTACACTTCCCCCAGGAAATTAAAAAAATAAGTCAATAACATATATATAATTTATAATGAAAAAAATCACAGTGACAGTACCGAATCTGAATGCAAAATTCATCTGAATAAACTCTTACAGCATAATTGGCCATAGTGTTGTTCACTCCTCAATCGCAACCACTACTCAAGAATAATGAATCTGCCAACGAAATTAAGTAAATAAAGGTCAAAGATAAATTTGGAGAGGATGAAATACAGAAGGCAGAGAGTAGATACAAACCAATGAAGGTGGAGAAAACTTCATCCCAACCCTGCAGCAGGAATTCACACCCACCGTGTAGTATATATGGAGAGCATCGCCATATAAAAGGAAATTAAAAAAAGAGAAACAAAATATACTTTTTTTTAAACAACATATATATTAAACGAATGATTTTTTGCTCTATTTTTTAAATGCGTTAAACGTAAGGCTTAATTTGCTCTAATTCACATCTTTCTCTTATCTGCCTGCGCCTGCAAGTAATTATAATACCTTTGGGATAGAAAACTTTGTTAGGAAATATTTGCTGACAGCCTTAATTAAATTAATCTTGCATTTTTGTAAAAGCTATAGAGAGGTGGTCGTATCTGCTACATATATTGGCAACCAATCTATGCCACAAAAGCTTCTTTAATATGCAAATTAAAAAAGGAAAAGATTTTCTACATTTCTTTTTCTCACTATTTCTTCTATTACTAAGTTTTTGCCCGAAATAAATGACATGGAGATAAATACACATAGTGGAACATATTATTTATTTCCCCAAAAGTATAATAATGAAAGAAATGGAAAGAAAAAAAATAGAGAAAATATTTTTCCCATTAAAAAATGAAAGATTTGTCGAATGAATATTTGACGTTATAAAATCACGCTTTTCTATTTTAATTAAAGGAAAATCTTTCTAAAAATACATTCGATCTTTGGCATGGCAACACGCACCCACATGGGTCATATATACGGATGTAATCTTTACTCATTATGAAGATTATATATCCACACATATCCTCATCATAATAATTAACAACCCTTTTTCATTTTTGCAGCTGCGGATCCAATTATGGATCAGATTTCTCTTATATAAATTAAAATAAAATGCCATTAATAGTTACTCTCTTAATGAAAAATTAATGCTGCCAAGACTAAATTGAATCACGATCATCTGAATTGTTAGCGTGGTTAAATTAATTAATAAATTTATAGCTTCTGAATCCGCTCTGTGTATGACCTACAATATTTGTCGGTATCATTTTCTGCATAAAGACGTACTACATAGTTGGAGGAGTCAAGTTTTTTTTTTTGGAAAGATTGGAGGAGTCAAGTGAGCATAGGAAAAAATTTAAAAAAAAATAAAGAGGAAAAATCTAGCAACATTGGAGAGGGGTAGTGACTCTTTCAGTTTGCGATCCAGAGATCTACTGATCTAGCGCATTAATTTCCATGAAAATTTTAAATTTATAAGAATATATGCAAAAGATTCAGCTATTTATTGTGATTTTTCTTACACTTGATGAGGAATTTAACTCTCAAATTAAGGTTTAGATTACGTATCTGTTAACATTGTCAATTTGTGGTTTTTTAATTGGGGATGTGTAATTAATTAAAATAACGTTTATTTTAAAATGTATAAATCTTGACGTATCTTAGTAACAAATCAAATGATTTTACATTGGTTTAAAATTTTATTTGAATGATATATGCGTGATAACAATTTTTAATCCGACAGTGAGTTTTTGAAAATAATTATCTCCTAAAAAATTATTAATGGTGTACCATTGCCTAAAGTGTTACCCGGTGTAATTTGATTCATCCTCTGTCTTACTATCTATATATAATTTCCCATTGAGATATAAATAAATATTTGTCCAGGCTGCCTTCTTCTAACCGTTGTTCCTTTGCCTGCAGGTATTGGCAAGAAATGATTTTGTAATCTTAGGACATTAATTGTTTTCGTTCAATATACTGATTAGGAACCCAATAAGGCGATTAAATCCTTTTCATGAAAAAAATTTATTATTATAATTTTATACCTCGATCGGACGTTATGAAACTTGTCATATTTTAATGTCATTTTGGAGAAATCCCATCTATATACGTACGTGATCTTTTACGTGGTGAAAGGATCTTCCTAATTTTGTTAAATCAAATCATATTGTTAGACAATCAATTAATTGAAAATTGCATTACTAGGTATAAAATAAAAGCAATTATGCCCTGAAAGAAACTATGAAATTTATGCTTATTATGTTTAAAATTTTCAAAAGGATCTATGGATTAGTTATATGAAATTTGGATAGCGTATAAAAGCTCATGGAATAAAATTTAGGGATCACCGTGTATATCTACACTCGGCATGAACAATATTTACACGTGAAGAAAAATAAGTATATAACAAGGATTTATTTGAAAGTGGGTTTTTAAGTAAAAAATAATATGGAATCTAATCACACTAATTATTTATAAGCCAAATTTCATTGTCCAAAACTCACTTTTAGGATATCTGGTGAAAGGATCAATCCCAAATTAAAGTTGTCCTTCATGCGTAGTAATTAAGACAGCAAATTTCTTTTGAATTTTTTTTATATGCTGATCATGCCCCATTGAATTCGTCTGTCTTCATATGACTGAAATCTGTATATTATCATATATTTTATATATACATTTTTTTTGCTACATATATTTAATATAGGCTTTAATATGAACTTAGTTCCTCTAAAAATTTGAGTTTTGAATTTATTCCCTACATTTAAAGTCAACGGTTTTTAGTCCTCCCAAATTTCAAGTTTTGAATTTAGTCCCTCATTTGCGTTGACTCGTGCCATGTCACCCTAAAATGCTTACGTGGCACATTACCCTGGCTACGTCATTTGACACGTCATTTAAGTACAGAGACTAAAATCAAAACATATAATTTTTATAAGGACCTCCACCACCACCCCTCTTTCTCCCTCCTCCTCCTCCACCACCCCCCTCTCTCTCCTCCACCACCACCCCCTCTTTCTCCCCCCTCATCCTCCACCACCACCACCACAACCACAGTTCTTGCATGGCTTTACAGTGCAAAAAGAAATTGAGGGCTATTTTCGTTTTTTCTTCTTCTTCTTCCTGTGGTATATATTGTAAAAAGTATCGGACTCATGAGTGAGTTAGTAGCATTTCGGTGTTCCTTCGGTGGTTTGGCGTTCTCGAAAGTAACTAGTGTATCGAAAGTAGCAGTTTATTAAAAGGGTTGTAGGAATTCGATTAATTTTGATGTGTCGTTGCATATCTCTTTGTTATTTGGGGGAAATTGCTGTTTGGATCAGCTCATTCATTTTTTTCCCTTAACAGTGCAAGAGCTTTCCGTCTATTGTGTGCTGTTTGGATTTTGAACCATTTGAGTGCCCCTTTTGGTTTTATCACAATTATTTTGGTGGCACTGTTCCTAATGTGAGTCTGACATGGAACAAGGGCTCTGGTTGGACATGTAGAGGACAGGGAGAGAAACAAATCTTATGGTGAGTGATAGATAATGTTATGTTGGTTGGGAATATGGTGATGATTGATTAAGGTTTCGTGTTTTATGGGAGGTTGTAACCGAGGAATGAGGATTGAGGTGAGAGGAGGGAAAAAGAGGAGAGAGGGGGGGTGGTGGTGGTGGTCGTGGTGGAGGAGGAGGGGGAGAAAGAGGGGGTGGTGGTGGAGGAGAGAGAGAGGGTGGGGGTGGTGGTAGTGGTGGGGGTGGAGGAGGAGAGAGAGGGGGTGGTGGTGGTGGAGGAGAGAGAGGAAGAGGACGAAGGGTGAAAGCATACGAAGAAGGAGAAGCTTGTACGAAGGAGAAGATTTTTTTGTCAAGGACTTAACTCAAAACAAATTTATTTATGAGGACTGGATCCAAAACATAATAAAACAGCTGGGTTAACAATAAATCCAGGTCAGAAAATATGAATAAATGAAAAAATGACGTGGCAAGTGATGTGGACAGGCCAACATGCCACGTCAGCGTTTTTGGGTGACATAGTACTGGTCAACGAAAATGAGGGATTAAATTCAAAACTTGAAATTTAGAAGGACTAAAAACCGTTGACTTTAAATGTAGGGACTAAAATCAAAACGCGAATATTTACAAGGACCTAATTCATATTAAAGCCTTTAATATATATACATTAGTATTTTACAGATTCCTTGTTTACATATTTTAGTATAAAATAATTACCAAATTGAAATACGATTTGGAACCGATGCATGCATGGCTATATATGTGTGCAATGATATTCCAAGTTCAAATCTTAGTTACATTGCAAATTAGAATTTATCAAGGTTGTTCAAATCGGACTGGTTATTGAATCCATGGTGAAGATACTGGTTCAAGGTTCAATAGTCCAACCGTGGTTGAACCAGATAATAATTAAATATTATTATTTTCATTTTTAATATAATATATTTTTAATAATATAATTTTAATATAATTTTTAAATAATATAACAATAAAAAAATAATATAACGCTATCGTGTATATGAACCTCCACGTTGCCATGCTAGGATGCCAACTTAACCGACACATACAATTCCCTAAGCCATAGCCCATAGGCGTAGAGCAGTAGTGAAAATAGGGATGGCAAAAAAAACCCGTACTCGTGAATACTCGTGGATAAAACCTGCTGTGGGTACGGAACGGGTAACTTAACGGGTACCTGCGAGTAAACTAAATGGGTATGTGAAGTACCGGCCAATAAATAGAGATGGGAATAGGTAATGAGGTATGCGTACTCGTGGGTACCTGTACCCGTTAGTAAAAAAACCTTATATTTTTTAAAAAAAACTTATACTTATATACATTACTTAAAAGTCTAAAACACTAATCCACAATTTGACAAGAATTGCCTTGTGTGATCGGGGACGGATCCAGAAATTTGTGATAGCGGGGGCCAATTTTTTAAAATAATAATCCGAGAAGTACAAACAAAGGGGATCAAGAAAGGAGCGCCTGAAGCATTAAACCAAATCTGGTGCGGAATGGGGTGAGTATTGCAAATGTAGGTACGCCGACATATGGTAAGCAATGGGTTCCAAAGAGATCTGAAGTGCAAGATTCTAAGGCAAGATGCCGTGGAGAAGGAACAGTGGAATGGAATGGTATTTAATGTCCTACCTGAACACATGGAGTGGCTGGATAAGTGTTACATAGGGGAAGCTCATTCACCACTGCAGGTGGAATCAATCCAGGATCGCCTGTTAGAGGATGGGGTCCTATCAATGAAAGTGATCCCATTGGGGGGTAGCCTATGCCTATTGCAACCGATGGAGGGGGAAGACTTGTAAGAGTTGTGGCTCAAAAGCCTAGAGAGAAACTCTCAAAACACTCAATTTTACTTAAACTTCAAGATGCTCTTACAATGAGACTTGGCCCTCTATTTATACTAGGCCATTTTACTGTTTATAAACTAGAAAGAAACAAGATGCAATGTAAAAACAAAGAGTTTCAATACGGTGAATTAATGCTACAACTTAAAGTCAAGATTAGTGGCTAGCTAGTTTGGTGGTGGTTGGATTGTGGGCTATCCTCATGGCAATCCCATATCATCCTCCTCGGGTTGGACAGAACTCGCCCTCGAGTTAAGTTCTGGTTCGTCATCCAAGTATGGCGAAAGATCAGTGACATTAAATGTTGCAGAGACTCCATAGGTTCCCGGCAATTCTACCTTGTAAGCATTGTCGTTGATTTTCTGCACTATTCTGAATGGACCATCAGCTCTTGGGGACAACTTGGTATTTGGTTGATTTGGAAATCGTTCTTTCTGTAAATGTATCCACACCAAATCTCCTACTTTAAAAATTTGTTGTCTTCGATGTTTGTCACACTGAGCTTTATACTTTGAATTCTGCTTCTTAATCCTTGCGCAAACTTGTTCATGCAACCTCTTGATTTCTTTCACCCTTTGTTCTGCATCTGCACTATATTGTTGTTTATCAGTTGAAGGGGTTAAATCCAGCGGACTATGCGGGCGGATGCCATATACCACCTCAAATGGGTATTTTCCAGTAGCTTGATTAGTTGAATTATTGTAAGCAAATTCAACCTGTGCAAGGACAAGATCCCACTGTTTCAAATTTTTACCGACAAAGCTCCGAAGTAGATTTCCCAAAATCCTATTAACTGCTTCAGTTTGTCCATCTATCTGAGGATGACTAGCACTACTGAACTGAAGCTTAGTACCCATCTTCTTCCAAAGGGTTCTCCAGAAGTGGCTTAAGAACTTGACATCTCGATCAGAAGTGATGGTTCTCGGAATCCCATGAAGACAAACGATTTCTTTGAAGTATAGGTCTGCAACTTGAATAGCATCATTAGTCTTTTGACATGGAATAAAGTGGACCATCTTTGAAAACCTGTCCACAACTACCATTATGGAATCCTTCTGTCGCTGAGTTCGAGGTAGTCTAAGGACAAAGTCCATGCTAACATCTTCCCAAGGTGCTTCTGGAACGGGAAGTGGTATATATAACCCTGTTTTTTGGCTTTTGTCCTTTGCCAAGTGGCAGATTCTGCATCGTTGAATATGTCTGTTGACATCTCTTTCAAGCCTCAGCCAATAGAAACTTTCTTTCACTAAAGCAACAATTTTATCTCGTCCAAAATGTCCTACTAATCCTCCATCGTGGGCTTCCCAGATAATGGCTTCCCGTAGGGAGCATTGGGGAATGCACAAAGCCTTCCCTTTGAACAAAAATCCTTCATGCCTGTAGTAGTCTTGGGAGGATTGTGATTCAGTGAGATTCCAAAACTTTTGGAAATCAGGGTTATCTTGGTATAGCTCCTTGATAGTCTCAAAGCCAACTACCTTCATTTGGAGAGTAGACAATAGTGTGTGACGTCTACTGAGAGGATCTGCAACAGCATTTTGAACTCCCGCTTTATGTTTAAGTAAGAATGGATAAGGTTGTAGGAACTCACTCCAAGCGGCATGTTTGCGATTGATCTTCTGTTGAGAATTCAAATGCTTGAGGGCTTCATGATCAGAATAGAGAATAAATTCTTTATTCAGCAGATAATGACTCCAATGTTGCAGGGCACGAACAATGGCATAGAACTCCTTGTCATAAGTAGAGTACTTGAGTTTACCATTGTTGAGCTTTTCACTGAAGAAGGCTATAGGATGGCCTTCTTAGCTTAAGACAGCACCAATTCCGGTGTTGGAAGCGTCACAGCTGACTTCGAACACTTGGTCAAAGTTTGGAAGTGCTAGCACAGGTGCTTCAGTCAAACATTTCTTCAACTCCTCAAAACTTTTATGTGTTTGATCTGTCCATTGGAACTTGTCTCCTTTTATGCAATCTGTTAGTGGGGCAGCAACAGAGCTAAAGCTTTTGATGAACCTTCTGTAAAATGAAGCTAATTCATGGAAACTCCTCACATCATGGATTGACTTTGGGATTGGCCAGCTGTTGATGGCTTCGACTTTGCTAGGGTCAACTCGAATGCCTTCAGCAGTGATGATGTAACCCAGAAAAGTTACTTCATTGGTTAAGAAAGAACATTTCTGTAGATTGGCATAGAGTTTCTGTTCACGCAGCATCTGTAGCACTTGCCGAAGGTGCTCTAAGTGTTCCTCTTTGTCTTTGCTGTAGATCAAAATATCATCAAAGAAGACGACTACAAATTTGCCAATGAACGGTCGAAGTACTTGATTCATCAAGCGCATGAATGTACTTGGGGCATTGGATAAACCGAAGGGCATCACAGTCCATTCATATAGGCCATCTCTGGTTTTGAAAGCAGTCTTCCATTCATCTCCTGGCTTGATTCTGATCTGATGGTATCCGCTACGAAGATCAATCTTGGAAAAGATAACGGCACCATGCAGTTGATCTAGCAGATCATCAAGTCTCGGTATCGAAAATCGATACTTGATGGTAATCTTGTTAATGGCTCGACTATCAACACACATTCTCCAACTACCATCCTTCTTCGGTACTAAAATTGCAGGAACAGCACAAGGGCTAACGCTTTCTCGTATCAATCCTTTCTTCAGAAGTTCTTCGACTTGACGTTGGATTTCAGCATGCTCCTGAGGACTCATTCTGTAAGCTGGTCTGTTGGGAATGACTGCTCCAGGGATAAAGTCAATGGCGTGTTGGATGTCTCGCATTGGTGGTAGTCCATGTGGAATTTCTTTGGGCACAACATCCGGGTATTCAGCGAGCATGTGTTTAATTTCTACTGGAAGAACGGTTTCTCCATTTGATTCAAACAATAGAACAAATCTCATGTTCTGGGCTTCCTCTGCTGTCACCTTGAATTGTTCTTTTGTCACCAAGGTCCCCAATGGTTTGGATTCCTTCTTGCTTTCATTAAGTTCACTTGGTGGTAAAGGAGTCATCTTGACTTTTACTCCATCCTTGATGAAGGAGTAGGTGTTGGTATAACCGTCATATAAGGCACGACGATCATATTGCCAAGGTCTTCCAAGAAGAAGGTGACATGCATCCATGGGAATAACATCACACCATACTTGATCTTGGTACTTTTGACCGATGGAAAAGGTCACAAGGCAACGTTGAGAAACTCTTACTTCATTACCTTTGTTGAGCCACTGTAAATTGTATGGATGTGGATGGTTTTGTGTTGACAGCTTCAATTTCTCCACCATGTAGTTAGATACTACATTTTCACAGCTTCCACTATCAATTATAACATCATAAACCTTTCCTTGTGAAGTGCAACGAGTATGAAAGATGTTATGCCTCAGCCATGATTCTTCTTTTGCAGGTGCTGTGTGTAAGCTTCGTCTGATTACTAACGACTCTCCATGTCTGCAGGAACATATTCTTCATCATACACAGGCTCGATCTCCTCTTCAGATTCTTCTGGGATTTCTTCTTCTTCAGACACCTCATAAGCTTCTCCTTTGATGATGGTGATGGTTCTCCGAGTTGGACAATTCGAGGCTATATGCCCAAAACCTTGACACTTGAAGCATTTGGGAGCCTTCGGAGGGTTTTCTTTGGTGGTTTTTAAAGGAGGTTTGTGTAACGTCCGTAATTTTAGGTTTCTGACTTTATTACATTTTAATATGTGGATATGTGATTCATGTGAATTAAATATATTTTAGGAAGATTAAGTTGGTAGATGAAGTTTTCCTGACATTAGAAAACAGTAGTTTAAGTCGGACGTTGAGATCCAGACAGAGTTCTGTTTATTGTAAATAGACGAAATGGTGACATTGTGAAGTAGAAACCCTAGATTTAGGTTAAGCATAAGATTTGAAGGTACAAATAGTGATTTTACAATATTTGATGATTTTAGAATTATATTCAGGAATTTTCTGAGAAGCGGATAAAGATGTTACCGTTTTGGTCCCTGTAGTTTGACTAGGTTGAACTGTGAGTTGGTTTGGAGACCAGAATTTTAGAAATTATTTTGGGAATTTTTAGAATAGCAAACAAAGAATTACAGTTTTGGTCCCTGTAGACCGAGAACAAGATAGCAGGGAGAACAGGTGAATACCAGAAACTTAGGAAATGATCCAAAATCAACCAAAAGACTAACCAATAGTGTTTTTACAATATTTATGATTATTAGAAATTTTCTGGAATTTTTCTGAGAAAGTTCATTTTTACCCTAGTTTACGGGTTACGGTAAAAACTGAAAAATTACCGTAGTGCTTCTAAGCTTGATCTTTTTGAACCAAGACTTTTGTGGCACCTTATTTTCATGGCTTAGGACTTATTTCAAGGTTCATGAGAGTTTTTACCCCAATAGGTTAATTTTGGACAATTTTTACTGTGAAATACAAAAGTTACCACACTTAATTACCTTGGAGACTTACCATTTACCATGGTTAAGGTGAAAAATTATTTTTTACCCCCTTGGAATAGTGCTGCGCCAGATTTGAGGAAGGGAAGAATGTGGAGAATTCTTGACTCCATGACTCTAGGAGTGGCCAATAAAATCCATCCAAATTTCTAACTAGGGTTATGACTTGTAGTTAAGTGTAACCATGGTTAGCTTAATCATAATTTAATACAAGAAAAATGTGGAAAAAAAGAGAAGGGAGGGCTGCACGAAATTTCAAGGAGAGGAAGAGGAGGAGAGCTCTTGTTCATCTTCTCCATTTTTACTCTTTCACCATAACCATACACAAAGCTTTCTTCCCACAATTTTGTCCAAAATTAGCCAATTTTCAAGAGTTTGTTCTTAATCTTGTGAGCAACAAGCTAAAAGGAACCAAGCAAGAAGAAGAAGAAGGAAGAAGAAGGGATTGGAGGTTAGGGTTTTCTACAAAAGCTTGGTAAGGGGAAAGTTCTTATACATGATTTTTAAAGCTTAGTGGACATCTTAGTGCCATGCTTGTGTTGGTTTGATTTAGATGATGTTAAAATTGTCTTATGGTTCATGTTGATTGGTAAGCCATGTGTCTTTGTGTTCTTATGATCATAGGTGGTCCTTGAGCCATGATTATGCTAGATATGAATTTATTTGAGTGACTTGCTCATGAAGAACTTGATTGATGATGGTTTTTGAATTGATTTAACCTAGGTGTGTACAAGATGAGTTTGTACTTGATTGTGGATTGCTCTTTGTGAGAAAAATGACTTGTGTTTGTGTAAGATGAGATTGCTCTATGTTGGTTACATGATGATCTTGTTCCATGCTTGATTTGAATGGATTGGAGTGGTGGTTGTATGACTATTTGCAAAAGTTTGATTTGGAGATTAATATGATCTTGGTGTGAGGTTTTAGCTTGATGCTTTGGTGAGATTGGAACCATGGCTTGATGATTGAATGATTGTGTCTTGTGGTTGATTTAAAGATGATAAACTTTGCTTATTTTCACTCAATTGGTCATGACAATACAAAGGAAAAATTGATTTTGGTTTAACTTCGAAAAATCGCATGTCTGCCACGCCCTGGGTGTGGTGATTTTCTGAAGTTGTGAAAATCTGGAAAACAAGGGACAGAATGGTCCGCACTGCGGGTGTGAAAATTCTCGCGTCTGTGAACAGTCTGGATCATGAATTTTTACAGCAAATGATTTTGTGAAAAATTAACTTTTTATGCTTTCTAAACCAAATATGGTTAATAGAAAAATGTCATTTTTGAGTCTAATAGTTGATAAATATTTTGGTTAAGTTATTTAAGTATTTAAACAAATGATTTGAAAAAAAAATGTATTTTTGTTAAAAGTTAAAGAATGTGAATAAAAGGGAAAAAGCCATGATGATTGTGAATATGCACAAAGAGATGAGAATGTTATAACCAAGAGTGAAAGTTATACGTGATTGTGCAAGTGATAACCTAGTGAAAAAGTTAATGCAATTATAAGAGAAATCAAAGTGAATTGATTGGGCTTGAACTTGAGATGATTATTGTGTATGCTTAATGTATGTGGCATTTTGCATAGAGAGACTTGGCAGATGGCCAAGAGATTTGGCGGATGGCCAAGTGATATTGTGTGCTTAATGTGTTATGTCATATGCATAAAGAGAAAGAGATTTGGCGGATGGCCAAAATAATGAGCTACCGGATGGGGTTGTAAATAGGTATGGTTGGGCTACAATTGCCTACTGGGATTATCCAGGTTTCGAAAGTCTCAATGGCCGTGTGGTGGATCCCAGCGAGCCGAGATCAAGTAGAGTACCCGGCTTGGATAAATCTGATTGACTGACCTATTTGTGATATGGTGTCACAGAGTGTATTGAATAATTGTCTTGGACTTTACTGTTTGTTTAGCCTTGAACAATTTTGACTTAAACATGGCTTTCCTGAATACTGTCTTGGACTTTACTGGAGGTTTAGCCTTGAACAAGTATGTTAAGGATTGACTGTGGCCTATCGCTCAAATGTTGTTGAGGAAGAGAAAAGTCTCGATGGAGCATTACACCGGTGTTGAGAGGGAAATAGAAGTGTCATGCATTTTAAATGTATTTGAGTTAATGATATATTGATTGATACTGTGTTATGCATTATGACTGTGAAAATTTTCATTGTGTTTGTGAGAATATCTCATTTGCAGGAAAACTATATACTCTTGTGTTTGAGAAGAGTAAGTGGTAGATAATTTTCTAATATAGATAGGTTTGATAAGTCTGATGTATTTTATTCTTACCTGTTGTCTTTATGTTTTATTATCTGTGTATGAGGATTTTTCACCCTTGCCTATATGTTTTGTGCTCCTTGGAACATGATTCATATAGATGTGTCACCAGTCAAGTGAATTGACCAGGACGGAGGAAGGAGGAAGACTACCGTTTGGAGTGGCTTTGGCTAGATAGTCTTTTGGAGATGATCAGAGACTCCACCGGCTTAGGCTCATTCGGGGTAGACTGTTATTATTATCTTTACCGGATGGTTGTACTATTTTATATGACATTACTAGCTATCCAGTTTTGATGTACTTGTAAAACTTTGGACCAGTATATATATCTATATATGATGTATATTATTCATTCAGATGATGTTAGTCTTGTTTTTCTTCAGTAATACGTTATGACATAAATAAGTTTTGAAATCTAAATAATGTAAGTGAGAGTTTCAAGTGAAAATAATTTTCAGTAATTAAAAGAAAAAAATTTATACTCATTTTCGAAATAGACTTGAAATAATTAAAAGAGAATTTTCTTTTAAAAATAAATATTAATATCATTTTCGATAAATAAGGTTAATTATGTTGTAATATCCTTTTATGAGAAAGGGTGTTGCAGTTTGCTTGAAGTACTGGGTTGATCTGTTGGTGTTTTGCGGGCATAGGAAGGATTTTCAGTGGAGGAAAAAGTTCTGTAAGCAGACTTTTTGGGTACTTGTTTCTCCACTCGTATGGCTAGACGGATAACATCGTCTAAGGACCAATATTGTTGAAGCTGGACTGGATGGGCAATGTCAGTGTTTAGTCCTCCCAGATAACGGGCTATTGTTTGCTCCTCTCTCTCGTGGATGTCGCACTTCATCATCAACTTCTCAAATTCTCTGGTGTATTCTTCTACAGACAAGTTCTTCTGCCGAAGATTCTGCAGTTGAATGAAATTATCTTGATAATAATGAGAAGGCAAGAACTTTCGAGTAGTTCTCGACGCATTTTCTCCCATGTCTTGATCTTGCTTTTCCCTTCTTGTTCATGCTTCTTTTTAAGATTCTCCCACCAAATGGAAGCGTGCCTCTTTAACTTCACAACAATGATCTTCACCTTCTTTTCTTCTGGTATCTCCTTGTATTCAAATACTCGCTCAACAGTTTGAAGCCAATCAACGAACTCATCTGGTTGGAGCTTCTCTTCAAAATCTAGAATCTCTACCTTGATGTCATCATGTCTAAAAGGTTGTCTTTGCGGACGACGGCTTCTAAACGATGACGCATCACTACTAGATTCATCATTGTCTGATTGCATGTGACGTGCTTCTAACGGAGCTTGTTGTGCATCTACCGTTTCCTGTAGCTGTTGGATTTGTCTTCTCATCTCTTCGAATTGAATATCACGAAGAGTTTGATCATTTTGTCTTCTTGGAGGCATTTTGAGGATGTGATGAGAATGAGACTATGCTATCCAATTAAGAATAATTCTTTTCTGATGTGGAAAATCAGACTATGCTGCAACCATAGAACATACTAGGAATTTCCTAATGAGCACGACACCTTTCAAAGGATTTTTTTTTTGCTAATATGGGGTGAAAATGGGAATATTTGAAGATCAAGGGTCAAATAGAAAATTTGGCGTTGTGGGGCGAATTCGTGATTTTTGAAAGATAAGGGGTCAAACTGAACTTTCAGAAATTTCAGGGGGTCAAAGTATAGTTTAAGAAAGGTTGAGGAACTTATCAACAATTTCTGAAACTCTACTGTGACTTGGCTGCTGACGTGGCAAAAGTGACACGTGGCAGGAAATATGTGGCTGATGTGTCACTGACTAGACACAGCAGGATGACGTGGCAGATGACGTGGTCGTCTTCTACCTTTGATTTTCCGGCGATTTTTTCCGGCAGCGGCAGGCGGTGGTCCGGCAGCGGCTCGCGGTGGTTCTGCACTTTCCGACGAACTTTCCGGCGATGACCGTGGAGATTCTGTTAGCTGTTAAACTTGCTACCCAGAGGTTTTTCGACCTTCCGGACGCAATGGCAATGTTAGTTTGGCAAAAAAATGGCCGCAAAGTACAGTTTTGGTGGGGGCAGATTTGAAAGACCCACAAAAACTCAAACTTTTCGTTGATTTCTTCACTCAAACTCAACTCCGGTGGTATGATAACCAGCTCTGATGCCAAAATGGCTCAGAAGCCTATAGAGAAACTCTCAAAACACTCAATTTTACTTAAACTTCAAGATGCTCTTACAATGAGACTTGGCCCTCTATTTATACTAGGCCATTTTCCTGTTTATAAACTAGAAAGAAACAAGATGCAGTGTAAAAACAAAGAGTTTCAATACGGTGAATTAATGCTACAACTTAAAGTCAAGATTAGTGGCTAGCTAGTTTGGTGGTGGTTGGATTGTGGGCTATCCTCATGGCAATCCCGTATCAAGTTGGTTAATGATGTTAGTGGTTATCTTGGAAATTGGTTTGTTCGTATCTCAAAGTGGACATATATGGAAGTGGCACGGGAGGATCATGCATGGATTAGATTCTGTGGCGTGTCGATTCATGCGTGGACTCAAGAGTTGTTCGAGATGTTGTTATCATGTTTCGGAAGGTTCATAACCATGGATGATAACATATTCACTAAGCGAAGGCTAGATGTTACAAGAGTGTTGCTCCGATCCTCATGTCGTCAACCGGGTGATGAAGGTACAGATCAATGGCCTTCTTTATTCTGTTTGAGTTGTGGAGGAATTGTTTACAGTTCAACCAACATCAGTGTGTAGAAGAAACAATCCATCACCGAAGGTCAATGATTTAGGGCTGGACGACAATGACACGTCTTCCGGCGACTATGTATCAGAATTTTTGTCTACATCAGAGGATGAATTTGAATTTGAAATCCCTGATTTATGGGAGAAGGTAGTTAATGTGGAGGATAGCATTGATGCGCCAGATTTGATCGTGCAAGATCCTAGGAAAATTTTGAAAACAGCTCTTGAGAAAGTGGACCAGAACATCAATGCGTTGGTAATTACTGTAACGCCCCAGCGTCACACTGTTGGAAAATACACGAAAACTATACTATTTCTTTTATTTGATATGTAAAAATACAGGTAAATTTGATTTTTCTTTTCGAAAGACTTAACTAAATATTTCACAAATGTGATTACCTTGTAAACAACTGTATAGTATGAATTAAACTTACTGTATTCGAAAATGAAACTTAAAATAAAGAACGTAGAACATAGGTATTGGCACTTAGGCCTTACACACCAACATTTTAAATGGTATCAGTAGCATTATATTACAAACCAGAAATTTAAAGACTGAAAGCATTAAAGATAAACCCCAACCCTATGCTGGCTAACAGAACTAACCCCCAAGGATAATAGTTATTCAAACAACGGGAGACTCGCTTCTACTCAAAACGTCTGACCCGACAGAAGTCCGTTGCCCGCGTCAAGGAACTCAAAACTGAGGGTTCCGAAAAGAGGGTTGCGTCTCATCATCTTCGTGTAAAGCAAAACATCGCAACATAGAATAAAGCGAAATATACATAACATCGAAGGGATGAGAATTCCAACATAAATCCAAACATAGGAAACATGACAGGCATACAACCTGATATATAATCACACACACACACACATAAGTCAATTCAGAAATATCAATTATAATCATATGTATGTCATTCCTTCATTCATGTATGAGACTCAGACTCAGACCTAATCCATGGATCTAGACTTCCAGTATCAGAGGAGCGAAAAGCCGGATATGCCCTTGACATAGCTATTCCATTTAGATAGACATTATTCCATATATATGCCTTGTTATTCAGGCGCACACTGTTACTAATCATGAGAACTGCAGTTCTAAGTCAGGATCATTATGTGCGAAGGAATCCATCTCCCCACGACACAGAGAGGCCAATCCTCGGTCCCCTATGGAATTATGGTCGCCCAAACGTCCCAAAGGTCAACCCCACGACCTTACTGCCCAAACTCGTACCTTTATTTCTTAGGTGTACGTAGCTCTCTCGTCAACATCAATATAATTTGTATGCATATGAAAATTTCACAATCACAATTGTTGTCTTAATTAATCTTATCAATTTCAAGCTTTCAACTTTGTTATTCCATACCTTAGGCTTCCAAGCCTTAATCCATTTATCAACAAGCTCCAAGCCTTTGATTTATACCGGTCAGGTTCCAAACCATAACCACAATTATTAACAAGCTAGGCTCCAAGCCATAGCCAAAGATTCCATTATCAAGCTAGGTTCCAAACCTTAGCCAAAGTTTCATAATTCTTTAAGTTTCAGATAAATTTCCCTAAGTCTTATGAACACTCATTCAATTATGCACTTTGTTGATTAATAAGTGATAATTAATCTCACATATGATAAACTATCTTTAATAAGTTAATTAAAGGTTATTTTCTCTTAAATTAACAAGATTACACTTATTTTAATATTTTTAAGTTTTATAGAAAATTACGTTTTTACTTTTCTAAAATTTTTACTTTTACCAAACTTCACATTTTTCCATTTTATATCAATTAATCACTAAATTAATTCAATTTTACTCAAAATTACACTTTTAGTTCCTAAAAATTACTACTTTACAGTTTTAGTCCCTGTAGTTTCAAAATCAACATGCTGTCCGAAAAATCACAGGACTACAGCTAGAGAGATAAGTGAATTGATCATGATCAAATGGCTTTGTTCTTTGGCTTGCCAAATAAATAGAATTTTGACTAATTGAAAAAAAGAAGAAAGAAGAACAAATTTTTCTACGGCACTTGGTCGAGCATGACTTAGGGAGAAAGGAATCTTAGCCTTTGGAAATTCAATCATGACTTAGAAATTTTAAACCATTCATGGATAACACTTGTACTACTTGGTCACCAAGTATATTGTGAGCCAGTGAGGAAATTTCGTGGAATATTCCCTTTAAAAATGGTTGGTTGTTGATCCTTGGAGAGAAAGGGGATAAGATCAAACTTATACAAGTTGGTAGTTAGGTACAAAACTTAAGGGTAAAATGGACATTTTACACTATTTACTACTCAAGTCAACATTTCTATCTACTATGACTTCACCCTGTGTCATTCTCCTCTATCTGATATTTCCCTACAGCCTCATCCCTGGTTCTAGGTCTTTACCAGTTTCCTGGATAAATCGGTTTTCCCATAACCCGACTGAAAGGGGCAAAAAGGTCATTTTATTAGTATTCCAAATTTTTTTCTAAACCCAAATATTAGAAAAACACTATTTGGCTCAGTAATTTTCCTTTCTGACCTGGTCATGGTCTCTTGGTCTCTACCAGAATCCCAGTTTAACTTATTTATACTAGAGAGACCAAAACGGTAACATTCTAGAAAAAATTCTTAAAAATCATAAATAATATAAAAACACTATTTGAAGTATCATATTTCTTTTCCAAGTTTAATCAATGTTTCACACCAGTATAAATCTTTATTGACAGTCAAAACGCAGACCGGGAATCCATCTGAGTTTTGAACTCAAATTCTTATCACTACTTTCTATGACCTACTACATTCGGACTGTGACTTTAGTGTTCTAACTAACACTCACTTGATCATAAATTGAATATAATACTAATCATATCATATAATAATACAGAAGAAAATACGTATAAAAGAATACAGGTCTTACAATTACATAAGGTTGCATGTTGAGGGATGTAACAAGCGCGCAAATATCTTCAGAATCCAACCTTGACATGCACAGAAAAAGAAGGGCAAAGGACAATGTGGCTACATGCCATTCAATTTCTAAAGTGGATGGTGTGCCAAGTAATGAAATTGGGCAAGTAGCAATCTCGGGTCACTTAATCCATATATGACTTGTGTCCAGGAAACAAAACTAGAAAAGATTGATAAGCGGTTATGTAGGCAAACTTTGGCCAGATGACGATTTTGAATGGGTGGGAAAGCCATTTGAAGGGGGCAGGTGGATTGGTGATCATGTGGAGTAAGGTTGTGTTTGAAATACTGGATTGTTTTGATAGTGGGCACTATGTCGGGGTGGTTAGAAGGTGGAGAAAAATAAAAAAGATGGTAACATTGATTAGTGTGCATGCACCTTGGGACCTCAGAGATAAAAAGAATCTGTGGAAGGAGTTGTTGAGCTTAAAAATGGAAAGGGGTTGGACTGCTAGTGTGTCTTGGGGGACTTCAATTTTGTATTATCTGATCACAAGAGGAAAGGGGTGGAAGTCCATGGAAGGGGGAGGAGATGGAGGCATTTGCATAGTTTATAATAGAGGTAGAGTTGATTGATCTTCCTATGCAGGGGAGAAAATATACCTGCTATCGAGCAAATGGGAAGGCTATGAGTAGATTAGACAGATTTTTACTTTTCGAATCTTGGTTGAGTTCATGGGAAAATTTTCAAGGTTTTAAATTGCGGACCGCATCACGTGATGCGGCCGCAATATTGCGGTTGCGGTGGCCTCCGCAACCGCATAACACCGCAATTGCGGTGTGATTTGAAATCACACTAAACGGCCGCAACATAACACCGCAACGGCCGCATCGGACCCGCATCAGACCGCATCAAGCCGCATCAGGGTGCATCAAACTGCAACGGACCACGACGGACTCTGTTTTGTTCATCTTTCACATTAAAATAAAAAATTTCATATATAAAAGATATAGAAAGAATAAAAATAATTATAGAATTTATTGTGCATTCGGTGCAAATATAAAATAAATTCACGCCGCAGTGACCGCAATGCGCGTTGCAGCAACCGCATTAGCCGCAATCGCAGCGACCGCGACCGCATCCGCGACCGCAATTTAGAACCTTGTTTGTCACAGTGAGGTCTCCTAAGGTCAGTTTCGGACCATTGTGCTATAGCGGTGGAGAACTGAGATCCAAAATCTATCCATATTCTTAACTGCTAGCGAGAGGTTCTGGGATATGGTTATTTTGTAAGAAACTATTGGAAGGAGTTTCAGGTGGACGGCAGAAAATCATATGTCCTCAAGGAAAAGCTGAAAGCATTAAAACAGTAGCTACGATCGTGAATAAAGAAAGGTGTGGAAACATTGATCAGAAAATAGTGAAGGCAAAAGAGGAGGTGGCCAAGCTGGCAAGAAATAGGAAGATCTAGGCCAAGACGAGGAGGTTAACAGGAGGAGGGAGACCATGGCTTCGATTTCCAAACTGGGGGTATGAGATGTTGTATGTTGTGGCAGAAGTCTCGTACTCGGTGGTTTTTGGACGGGGATGCAAACTCAAAGTTCTATCATGGTTGTATTGTTAAAAAAAGAAGGGAGGAGTACTGTGTCTTAGAGACAACGATGTTTTGGTGGAAGGGGTTATGGAGCTTAAAGATCATATAAAAAAAACTATTTCCAAAGTCATTTCTCGGCTTTGGAGTGGAGAAGGCCGCAGCTGGGGAACATAGAGGTGCAATAAATTTTAGAGGAGGAAAAGTGGTCCTTGATAGAGCCATATTTAGAGGATCAAAATTAAAGAGGTGGTGGGGTTGTGGCAGTGATAAGAGTCCAGACCCAGATGGATATAATTTTTCATTTAAAAAGGATTTTTAGGAGACGGTAAAACCTGACTTTGTGGCTTTTATGCAAGAGTTCCATGCGAATGGGTAGATGGTAAGAGGTTCAAACAATTCATTCATATGACTAGTTCCTAAAAAAGACAATCCTAACAAAATTGGAGATTTCAAGCCTATCTTGTAACACCCCTTTTTTAAAAGGCATTACACTTCGTAACAAAACCTCTAATGCGGAATTAAAATCTTTCTTCTGATTCTTCTTTCGGAAAATACTGTTAAAATTTATTTAATTTTCATAAATGGATTGTCTCTGTCATTTTTTTTTCTTTTTAAAAGAAATACTTATGTGAATAAACATCAACCAGAAAACAACATAGGAAATAAAATTCATTCATTTAACAAAACATATCATACATAAGAAATCTCTTCACCAAATAAGTACAGACTCCCTATGTTGGTCAAGTACTAAGAACCTCTGCAAGAAACTCTAATAAGAAAATCCTAACAAGACTATGACTCGCATGTCCTTCCACTTGGTTGATATGTCTTCAATGCCCGTTTCATTCTTCGAGTTCTGACTAGTCCATTCAGCTAGTAATCCATCTATATGAATCATGTTCCGAAGACCACGAAACATAGAGGCAAGGGTGAGTTTCTCCTCAAAAGTTACAATAACGAAACATGCATAGTAAAAGGAAATACCACTGACTATACTTCAAAAATAAACAGATATCATTTGAAAACTTTTCTCTAAGTTCACAAAATTACCAAAACACATCATCACGAAAATCACCGCTTTAAATCCAATCAATATGCATGACACTTCAATCATCTTCTTATACACCGGTGTAAGTGCTCCAATGAGACTTCTCTTCCTCAACTAAGTCGAGCGAAATGGTTGTAGCGTAAACCTAACAAAATTGCCCAGTCCACTCTAGGATTTGGTCTCACAATTATTCAGTAGAGCTACTATTTAATTACCATAACATAAATAAGGCAGTCGGTCATGATCATCCAAGCTGGGTACACTACTATTCTCGGCACAAGGGTATTCACCAGGCAAAGCCATTGAGAATTTCGTAACCTGGATGCCCCTATAGGCTTATAGCCAGACTATACTTATTCGCAACCCTACAAACCGGATTGTAGCTCGAATTGGCAAAGCCAATTATCACAATGCAAAATGACATCCATATTTGCAAATCACCGAAATTCTTATCTCAAAAATTTAACATCGTCACGTGTTGAGTCTTTTTACAACAACGTGTAAAAACTCTATTTTTCCTCCAAATTATTTTCTCAAGCAATAGGCTTATAAACAAACTCTTTGAAAAATCAAATACCGCTTAGTGTAATTATTTTTCTAAAAATCATATTATAGTCATAAAACCTTCTTTTCTCCCACTACGTGGTAAAACAAATGTTGTCAACGTTTTAACTATATTTACTTTAGGCTTGGCCTTTTTTAAGAAAAACTCTTTCCATTACAACAAATTTAATTATAAAAATACCCCTCACTTCCTCTTAATTTTTAAAACCACATAACTCTTTATAATTATGTTTCTGACTCCCAAAATTCCCAGATTTTCATTTCGGCCCCTATACTTCCAAAAATTACATTTTTGGCCCGAAACAGAAAATTTCACAGCCTGCGAAATTTCACACCAGGGATGTGAACAGAGTTGTCCAGAGCTCTCTTAAAATTCGAAAATCCACTTTTCTTTTAAGATTTGTTTATACACTTCAATTCCAATGTTTTTAAACCTCAAAACTAGATTATCTCTTCATGCACTTTGGTTGTTTAAATTGGATTTTCAAAAGTTAATTACATAGACTTTATTTCCTTTTTCTAATTACTATATGATTAGTTGATAAAAGACTTAACCACATGTGATTGATTTAAATTAAACCTCAAACTCTCTTATTTTAAGAAAAATACCCCATTTAAAGTTCATTGGAGACTTATCAAAAATTTGAAGTAATTAATACCTAAATCAAGCTTTGGCTTGAACACTAAATTAATCAAATTTGTCTTTGGAAAAATGGTTTTACTACAAAGTCCTCTACTTCCTCTTCCATGAAGCTTGCGTCACTTGTTTTAATTTATCTTTGTTAATCGTACCCAATCACAACTGTAACGCCCCTTTTTCCCTCAAGGAACGTCACATGAAAAACTAAACTTAATGCGGAAAATCGTCTCTCATAAATCATAGTTACCAAAATTGGCGGCTAATTTTTTTTTTTAAAAGGATCTTATATCAAAAAGATTTACTCACAACCCATTTAGCCATCCAGAAATTCAGAAGAAAAGAAACATCACACACACACACACACACACACACACACACACATATATATATATATCATCAAGTCAATGTACACAAGTCTTGCGCCCGCAAGTATAGTTTGGAACCACAACATAGTGGCCAAAATACATCATCCTGACACAAAGAAAATAAAGCGATAAAGCTAAACCTAGGAAAAATGATAAATCAAAAAGTGTGTCAAATACACGACACTGAACATGTACATCCCAAACCTAGGCTGGTCGCTAACAGACACTCTACAACCTAGCACTAGACACCACCACCTCTATAGGCCTAAGACGATGACGTCTCCTCGGGGTCCTCCTCAACCTCAAACACCTCGAACTCCACGAGCCAACCGCATACAGGCTCATCTCTGACCTTCCTCTTCCCTCTCCCTGCATGTCCTGAAGGTCCGGCAGAAGTATCAGAAGAACAGCGAGCAAAACGTCCAAAAGGTGCGATGTTTGGAACAGGAAGTGTCGGCCTCACGATCTCGGGTAATGGAACTGGTGTCACCGATGGAGCCATCCTTGGTACGCGTGCCCTCTCCAAGGAACTCTTCCTTGGAGTGCAACGAATAAAAACGACAACGGCCAGATACCGATCCGGCTATCCGCTGAGGTGTAGGCCTCTGATCCTCCCTCGTCTCTCTCCTAGGCTGTCCCGTGGGCAGAACTCTGGCCTCCCGGTTCTCCAAGGTGATACTGCGTGCAAAGGGTGCATCTCCCAGCCAGTAGCGCATCCTCTCGACGGGTATGTAGATGTCCAAAACCATGTCCCTCTCCAAAACCTCTTCGGGACCCAACACCCCTCCTCTAGTCCTGACCACGTATCCAGTCACGATGGCCCATTGGGAGATGGGATCGTAAATCCATTCCCCCACCATCGGCCTCACGAGGCCGGAGGCACTCCCTCACTCAGCTATCAGAGGTCTTGAAGTGGACATCTAAGCATAACGTACATAAAATAATAGAAAAACACGCAAGGGTGAATTTCTTTGCACAAGTTGAAAGTCCACTGAAAGGATGTATACGAAAAAGAAAATACTACATAATACATTCCAAGAATATATGTATAATTACTCTTTCACAAATCTTCCTCTAAGATAATCACACACCAAAAGAGCACACATCATCAAGTTAAACACACAGTCAAACACACATAGCACTCTAGCATAATGCATGTCACTTCAACATCTTTCAATACAGCTCAAACCGCACTCCATTCGCAATCCCCCAAGCTGGATTGCACAATCCTCCAAGCTGGATTGTAGCTCAATTTTGGCAAAGCCAAACACCAAATGCAACTGACATCTATATATACATTGCACAATCCTCCAAGCTGGATTCACTGCTAATAATTATTAATTTATTGACGGTTTTTAATGACGGAAAGTTCATTATTCGTCACTGTTTTAATGGTCACTAATTTAGAGACGGTTATAAATTTCATATAATTCTCGTAATTCATTTTCTAATCTATTTAATCTATTTTCTCTTTTATTTAATTTATTTTGATGTTTTATTAGAAATTTCGATACCATATCGATTTCATTTGTATTTCCATGTTTTATATGATAATCCAAATGTCTACAAATTAAACTTATATTTTCTCTAGTTCTGTTTATTTTGTCTCTTAAATCATTTATTTTATTTTCATTTTCAATTATTCTGATTTGTATATCTATGATGTTCATCTAAAAAATCCATTCAAAGGTTTGAATTTTTCTTTTAATCTTAATTTTTCTAATTATTAGGTTTCCCAGTATTATTATAGTTTCTGTAATCTTAGTATTTATTTTAGTTATTTTTATTCTAGTAATCTTAGTACTCGACATTTTTTCTAATATTATTTAACTGATCTTAGTGCTCTAAAGAATTTTTTTTTCTAAAAGTATTTTAATGATCTTAGTGCTCAAAATTTTTTCTAAAAGTATTTTAATGATCTTAGTGCTCTGATACCAAATTCGTAGGGGGTGTATATATTTTTCAGGATTCATCTAGGTTATTATTTTCTATACTTTTCATTAATTGTTCATAAGTTTCATCTATTTGCATCCTAGATAATGCTAAATCAAATTCATATTCTAATTCGTTATTATAAATTATTTGTTGTGCGCATAATTTTGCATATTCCTGACATATGTTTCTTTTTAATTCTTTTGGTAGGTTTAATTTCCATATACACTCTAGTTTGTCATAAAAATCTTTTTCGCGGTTTTTTATTTCATCCATATATATTACGTTGTGAAAATCTTTTATTTTTACCCATGCTGTAATAGTTTTATCTTTTATTATAACCTTAGCAATCTCTCTATCTATCTTATTCATATTTTAATCTGAAAATTCATTATTTTCTAAAGAATTTAATAGTTCTTCAAAAATATTTAGATTTCTTCCTAAGTTAAAACTTTTTTCTAACTCTTCTTGTTCTTCTTCTAGTTCTAATTTTATTAAAGTTGTAGTTAAAACATAATTCATTTCATCTTCATATAGTGCAATTTGTCCACATATTTTTCCATAATCTTCACATAATTTTATTTTTATTTCTTTTGGTAAATCTAGTTTCCAAATATGTTTTAGTTTTTCAATAAAATCTTTATCAATATTTTTAATATATTCCATATATATTTTTTGAAAAGGATTTCGTTCTTTTACCCATATATTAATAATCTTATCTTTGATATTAAATTTTGTAATATTTTTATTCATATTTTATTTTTCAAATACTGAGTTAAATCATTTACTTGATTTGCTAATTTATTAATTTTATCTTCTTCTATTTCTTTTTCAGAAATATTTGCTAGTAATGGTAATTTACACATTAATAAATTTGGTTTATTTATAAAAGTTCCTAATTCTGTTATTTCATTTCTTTTAGGATAATAAATTTTTCCTATATTTTCAAATAAACTTGGTACATCAATTCTATCATTATTTCTGAAAGTAATACTATGATGTGATTTAGTTAATGCATAATTTACGCAATAAGTTATTGAAAATATTTTGTCTCCTGTTCTCATTAATTTTTTCTTAAAAATTTATGTGCAAGTGTTAATGATTGTTCTAATCTTTGAGTATTTAAAGGTATTCCAATATTTGGGTGGATTTCAAATTTTAATTTTACATAGGCTAAATTTCCTTCTATTACGCCTAATATTTTATCCTTTATATCGGTTATTCTATCATCTTTTAATATTAATTCTATCGGTGAATTTATTCCTTCTTAGAAAGTTGCTTTTATTAATATTTGAATTGCACCTATATGTATATATCCAATTTTATTTCTGTGTTCTTCCTTTTTTATATTCTTTTTTAATTCCATCAATTTTTTCTTATTTAATAACTGTATACTAGTATTTCCTTGAGCTTCTTCAATGTCTATAGGAGCTTCATTAATCAATTTTCCATAATATATAATATTTTCTTTTTTATTAAATCTTTGCATAATTTTTCCAAGTTTTTCCTTACTTTTCATATTAGCATCCTTAGTTAAATTTAAATCTTCCTTCTGTATTTTTCTAAATAAAGCTGAATCAATTAAAATACTTCCTTCATAATAACCATCTTGTTCAGTAATTTGTAAATGTTCTATATCATTATTACTAATTTTTTCACAATCCATGACAAATAAATAAATTAGATGCAAAATAACAACGTACCTGACTTAATTTAGTGAATTTCGTGTCCACTGCTGCTTCCGCAAACAGACTAAGTAGTGCAATAACTGAAGTCTAAAAATTGAAATAACTCAAGTGTATAAACTGAAATAAGTAGAGATTTTATTTCTGAGTAATACTGAGTACAACTGAGTTGTTAGGTACACTCTCAAGTACCCGACTAATCCTACAGGACTAGCACAAAGTTTCCAAAGGAAACATTTTCTCTCGAAGAGAAGGTTGACAGCTTATGTTTTTTCGCCGTGCCTTCCTTCTGTCCCAGTTCCTCTATTTATAGTTACATAAAAACCACTATTTACGAAGATTGATCTAAGCTACAGTAAGATACATATAATTGAAGGGCGGCTGATCCTATCAATCGATCCAACTTCATCCGCTACGTCCTTTGCTTATCCTTTTTTCTTCACGTAATCTCTGCCATCACGTATCTACATCTCTACATAATTATACCTTTGACTTTTCAAACTTTTTTTTTTTTACACATAATGTACACTGATTTTTTACATTGGGTCTTTTTACAAAGAACCTTACATACTTACATCAGTTTCTATAATTATTTCATCTGAACTATTGTCCTTATCTTCTTTCTGGACTTCTATCTCTGTCTTTGTAGTGCATCTTTCACATGCATGGTTCCCATTCTGCCTTATCTTTTTGCAGAGTTGGTTGAGTATATCCGGATGGTACTCCATCTTGGGTCCCTCAAGTGCATAGTATGGGTATTCAAATTCTGCTAATGTCCTCATATTTTTTTCTCTGATTATTTTTCCATTTGTTTTATTTAATAATATCAGATGAGGTCTTCTATACATCATTCTGACGAAAGATCCTTTTCCAATGCCCTAGCACTGGTTGTAAATGCTTGCCAACTGATTTGCAATTATTTCCTTCATAAGCTCCTCAGTATATGCTTCCTTCTTTGGATCATCCAACAAAGGAAAGTTATTGTTGCTGATGCCTATATACACGAAATGTTTTGCTTGTTGCCCAGTTGAGAAATCTGGGTAGGCTGAGTAGAACTTCAAGAAAATAGTCCTTTCTCGGGCTATATTCCTCTTAAAAGCCTGAACTGCATCTTTGAAACCATGTGGAAACAAACTGATTTCTTCAAGATTAGTACTTAAATAAAGACATTCAATCATCCCGAATTGGAATAAATTGAATACTAGTAATTGAGGTGCTCCTGGTGTAATAATTGCTTTAACACCATAAATATTTCTATCAACTATATAAAAACAGTTGATTTTTTCAGATTCATTCCAATTAATTAATCGTTGGAAATGCTCTTCGAATTTTTCATGAGAAAAGTGAATTCGAAGTTCATGATCCTTTCGACTAATTATTTGAAAATCATCTAAGGAAGAAGGAATTCTCCCTAGTATTTTCATGCCTGATTTAATTGGTGGTGAACTTTTTGCTGTTTCTAAAAAAGTTCTAGGTCCAAGATATATCTCTTTCCCTTTTTTCTTTCTTTCTGCATCATCAAATTTTTCTAAAGCCTTTTTTGCTTTTTCTTCTGATGGATATGATTTGTGGATGATTCCTGGGATTTTTGTGCAATGTGGTGCTGCTTTGTACCAGTCATCATAAATTCCTGGAAATGGTCCATTAAAAATTACGTACCATTTTTTATTTTCTTCTTCGTCTTGATTCTTCAGGTTTGTTGGAACTGCTTCCATCAATAATCTTAATTCCTCAATTTGTAGCTCTGTTACTTCCATGTCTCTTTTGAGTAATTCTGCTTCTTGCATCTTTTGACCAAAGAGTGCTTGTTGCATTTTTAATTTGCTCTCCAATTTCTTCAAATCCTGCTCCATTCTCTTGACAGTATATCTGCAAGAACATTCTTTTCACCTTTAATATGAGATATCGTATAATTATATTCAGCTAACTTCATCTGCCACCTTATTAGTCTTCCCTGTTTATAAGTACCTTTATGGTTAATATTTTTAAAACCTGCAACATAAGTACTATCAGTTCTAACAATAAATTCTTTATCTAACACATAAATCCGATGCTTTTCCAACATTCGAATTAAGGCTAATGTTTCTTTTTCATGTGTAGGATAATTAATTTCACTGTCTGAAAAGGTTCCAGACATGTATCGACATAATAATTCTTTCTTTTGTCCTGGAGGTTTTGCCTTCATAACCCCTCCCCAACATTCATTTGATGCGTCTGTTTCAATAATAATTAAATCATCATCTGAAGGATGATATAATTCAGGAAGATCTTGACATAAATGTTTTAATTTTGTAATAATTTCTTCATCTTCTTCGGTCCATGACCAAAGAGCATCTTTCTTCAATTTCTGCTGGAGTTTTCTTCTTTCAGCTGCAAGATTCTTTATAAAACCTTCATTTGAAATATAAGTTAGTAATCCAAGAAATCTTTGTAATTCCTTTTTATCCTTTAATTTGGTTGGAAAATTCTGAAGTTTTTCTAATACATGTTTTTGCATTACTATTTTTCCTCTTTCTATTTCTAATCCTAAATAGTTAATTTTGGTCTGGGCTAGAACTGCTTTTTTCCTACTTAAAACCACTCCATTTTCTAAACATCTTTTAAGAACTAATTTTATCTTATTAAAATGATCATTTAAATCCTTGTTAGTAAAAACTAATATATCATCAATATATATAAGGCAAAAATCTTTATAGTCCTTAAGCACAGAATCCATTCTTCTTTGGAAAATACCTGGTGATTGTTTCATTCCCATTGGTAAGACATTCCATTCATATTGTCCTTGAGGACAACTAAAAGCTGTTAATGCTTTTGATTCCTCTGTAAGCCTGATCTGATAGAATCCTGACTTACAGTCAAAAGTACTAAACCATTTCATATTCCTAACTCTTTCAATAATTAAGTCTTTTCTAGGTAAAAAATATGCATCTCCTTCCATGGCATCATTCATCTGTTTATAATTTATTACCATTCTCCTTTTTCCTCTCTTAATTTCATTATGATTTTCAACATAAAATGCTGGTGCTGAATGTTTACTTTTTGATGGTCTTACTAATCATTTTTCACACATTTGTTTAATGTCTTCTGCAAACTCATCTCTATCCTGTTTTGTATAAATCATAGGTTTACATTTTATTTCTTTTATAGGGTCTTTTAATTTTAATTCTACTAACTCTGTATTTTTATTATTAATTTTTGGATCTAGTGGGTTTTCACTACATACCTTATCTAAAAGTTTTTCAATATTTGCTGGAATAATTCTACCTTCTTCTGCATTCATTAGTACATGTCTCATTTTTTTACATACTATTCCTATAATCTCACCACGTTTCAGCTGACTAAACTCTGAGTAATGACACTTTGTATAGTGAAGGATTGGTATACTAATTATCTCTCTTATTTGCTTTCCTCTAATATAAGGGGTTCTTAACGTCATATAATCTAAGTATTGGCAAAAGGGTGCGTATAATCTAAGAAAATTATTTCCTAATATCATATCTACACCTGTTTGTTGTTGATATATTATAGGTATTATAAATAATTTATTCTCTATTATTAAAGTTGTTTTCTTTGCTATCCAACTTAGAGAATGTACAGATCCATCTGCAATTGATACTCTTGCTGGGTTTCTTACTTTTTCCCATTTATCAAATAATGCTTTTGTTGCTATACAAATACTTGCTCCAGTATCTATATAAGCTTCCGTTTCTCTATCATTGTTTTTAATTATTATTTTAATATAAGTACTATTCTGATTCTGTCTGTGAAGATAATTCATCTTCTGAATATTCATATATACTCTCTTCAGAATTACTTAATTCTTCTTCTAATGGTTCTAAATCATATATTTGATATATTCTCTCTATTAGTTTTGACTTTTCTTTTACACCTTTCTCTTTTCTTTGAGGACACTCATTTGCGTAGTGGCCTTCTTGGTTACATAACCAACACATACATTTTTTCTTTCCTTTCGGACAATATTTTCTAGGGATTTGTCTTTTCTTTCTAAAATATTTTTTATTCCTATTTTTATAAGCTCTTTTCTTTGGATATGTTTTTCTTAGCTTAGGTTTCTTCTTATAATATTTTTTCCTTTTTCTAGGTTGTTTACATCCATAGTTTCCTAGTAATTCTAATTCTGGTAGGTCACAACATATTTCATTTCTTCCCCTATTTAATTGTCTAATTGTTGCTCTAGCTAGGCATTGATTTCTCATTTCTTCATATACTATTTGTATAACTCCTCCTAAGGTATTAGCTATTTCTCCTATTCTTGTTTTCCAAATGTCTTTTATCTTTATATTAAGAGGGTATGGTAACTTATCAATAAATAATTCTTTGTACGTATCCTTTGATGTATTATCCAGTTGATAATAATATTTTTGATATTCGCAGATAAAACTCCCTATTTGACACATATCACATATTTGCATTTTATTTAAGTGTGACTTTGCATTTTCATGTAATAAGTTATTTACTCCTATTTTATTATGAAGATATTCATATCCAGTAAATTCTCTAGAAATTAGTTCACTAATTAATTTAGCAAAATCTTGGTTAGTATTTACAGTAGCTGCATATCTATACCACATTTCATCACTGATAGTTGTTAAATATTGTCTAACATTTCCTGCTGTTTTCATTAGAATTAATCCTTTTATATTATCTAAAGAAAGATTACTAAATCTATCATCTGTTGAAATTAGTAATATTATTTCATTAACCCATTCTATAATTGCATCCTCTTTATTTCTAACACAATCTAGATTTAATATATTTCCAGATTTAGTATATTCATTATGAGGTTTAAATTCATCTGGTATTTTTGACCATTTTCCATCTTTTCTAGCATATCCTTTATTTTTCATTGTTTCTTCTTCATATTTATCCCATGCACCATCTTTATTATAATAATATTCATCCCATTTTCTTTTTTCTTGTTTTACTCCACTTGTTTCACATTTTTCCATAAATATTTCATCATATTCAGAATCTGATGGGCTATTATAGGCTAAAATTATTTCTTCATTTTCATTATTTTCTTTAGGGGTTTGGTTTTGCTCAATTTTTTGTATTTGATTATTATCATCTTCTATTATTTTTAATTGTTCTAACAATTGTTGAATTTCTTCTATATCATTTGATTTTCTTAAATTTTCTAAATATTCTTCTTTTAATTCTTCCATGTAGATAATGGCTTACTAAAATTTATAGGTTTCTGTTCTCTCATTTTTAATAAATCTTCTAAATCTTTTTTTGTTATACATCTATTGTTTTCTTCGTATTCTAATAGATTTTCAAGTTGTTGGAGAATTTCTTTAATTTTTTCAATTTCATCATTTTCCTCAATTTCTTTTTCTTCGTTTATATTATCTAAAGTTTCTCTTATATTTTTTATATCATTATGTCCTTTTGATATTCTCATATATGTATATTCTATAATTTTATTTGTGTTTTCTATTAATAAAACTATGTTTTTATTCATTTTTTCTAACATTTTAATTATTTCAAAAATTTCTTCTGATAATTTCATTTCCGTCGCCATTTAATTATTTTCTAGTAGTGATTGTAGCAACGACATCTCCATTTATTGCACAATCCCCCAAGCTAGATTGTAGCAACGACATCTACATTTATTGCACAATCCTCCAAGCTGGATTGTAGCATGGCCTCAATATATATTGCACAATCCTCCAAGCTGGATTGTAGCAATGACATCTATATTTACACCCACATACAAGAGAATAATGCAATCCTTCACGTTATGATTTTCGTCGTCACGTGTTAGCTCTCTTCCAACACCGTGTGGCATTATTGTCCTCAAGACTTCATCGTCACCACGTTTTGATCCTCTTCAATGCCGTTTTTAAAACGTTATTTGAAACCATAAGTTTTTAGAAGAAATTCCTCTTTGAATTCTTAAGATTTCTTTTAATTCTAAAATCTTTAATCTTCATTTGTTTTTAATAAAAGAATTACCTTTTATTTAAAACTCACTTTATTAATTTTTCTTCTCACTTTTCATTATAAAAGGTTTAATTAAAAAATTGAGTAGATTCTTTGATAATTTTACTTAATTTTCCTTTACTTTTAAGTATTTACAATTCTGACCCCCTAAGAAGTCCAGTTTTATAGTCCAGCCCCTGGTTTTCTGAAGAATTTGGTTTCTGGCCCAAAATTCCCAGATTTTTCGTTTTCTGCCCAAGGCTTTCTTAAATTACGTTTTTCGCCCAAAGTGCCCAGACTTCGCGTTTCTGCCCCATTAATTGATTTTCTAGCTCACTTGGAATTTTATGGATAACAAGGATTTAGTATGAAATTGATTTAAGACTTATGATTAGAAACTTGATGAAATTTATCTAATTAAGTGTTATCTTTGAATTCTAATTAATTCATTTGGAAAACTTTTTCATTAAAGCTTTTAAACCCTCTTCCCAATCTTAATCAAATATTTTCAATCCAATCCCAATCACATTGAATTAAATCATGTGAAACATCAAAGAATCAACATTCATCCATTTAGGCAAAAACACCACCAAGCCATAAATCAAACATACACTCAAAGTAATCATTCAGAACATACCAACATACATCATGAACATAGCATAAAACATACTTCCTCAAACATACACTTAGGCATTCCAAATCAATCCAAATCATACATATGATTTTTCCAACAACACATAGGTTTATCAAAAATTATCATGCCTCAACCAAAATCATATTTTCACTCATATACATATACATATAAAAATACATATTACTAAGAGAATGAAACTTCATTCAACACTCAATAGAAAAACTCAAGTCTTTGAGTTTAACTTAGAACATACAACATACACCACACACATACACATCCTTCCCAATTTATTGAGAAAATCCCCTTACCTCTTGAAGCTTAGGAAAATGGGCAAACACCAAAAATCACCTTCACTCCACACCAACACCAAGAGATCTACTCACCACCTTGATGCTCCAACACTTACAAGAATCAACCCTTTCCAAAATATATAAAACACATAACCATACACATATGAGTTTTTATGAAAATCTACAAACCCCAAAGTATAGAGATCTTGAGTAGAGAAATACTTACTCAAGGCTTGAAGGAAAAAGACTCAAGAAGGATTTCAAGCTTGTAGGTTCCAAGGGTTTGAACCTAAACCAAGAAAAGCTCTCTTCTAGCAAAAATGGAGAACACAAGATTCTTGAAAAAATTAAAATGATGATAATGGAAAACTAAGAAGATATTATGGTTTAGAATCATGATCCAAACCTTTTTTGTGAAGCTTGAATAGCCAAAAACTCAACAAAACTCAAGCTTTTGGGTGTGGAAAAAGCTTGGAAAAGAGAGGAAAATGGAGTTTTGGCAAGATGATGAAGATGAAGTGAGTGAGAAAATGAAACCTCTCTCTTCCCTATCCCTATTCAGATTTCGCTGCACACAAGGAGGAATGGGGGAGTATGGGCTTCAATGCTTTTGGTGGTTGGGAGCCATACCTCTCTCACCTAATTTTGAAAAATTCAAATATTAACCCCATTTGACCAAATTGACTTTTGGAATGTTTTAGAGAGTGAAATCAGCCCTTCTTATGCGTCTAAAGCTGACTGGAAAATGGTGGGATTTAACTCCACCAAGTTAGGATTTAATCGGTAGTTCAAAGCAGTAAAAATGCGTAGTTTTCGAACCCCTTTTTAGATAAATATTTTTCTAAAATGAGTAAAATCATGAGAAATGAATTTTATGATTTGAATATGTCATAGAAAAATTTAGAAACCCAAAACTAAATTTTTGGACTATTTTTCATGTCCCGGTTGCGCCCGGTTTACCCGTAAAGCTCCAAACGCGGGTAAAATAAAGTTTTTCTGAAAAATTTTCAGAAAAATTTCTAAAAATCACAAATATTATAACAATAACTTTTGGTTCGTTAAAAAATTATTTTGGAGTAAAAATGACCTCCAGAAAAATATTGGACCCTGTTCCCGCATCAGGAGAGAATGCGGTTCTCGCAAAAACTCAGTTTTGCGAACTTGGCTACTCTTGAATCTTCTAAAATAAATCTAAGATGTTAATATCCTTATTCTCACCCCAAGATCTAAAATTCATTAATTAAATAATTTTAATTAATTTAAAGCAGATTAAAAGTCAATAAAAACTATATATAAAAAAATGAGGGTGTTACAACAACAAACATCACATAATCATAATAAATAAAATATTATATAAAATACAAGCATAAATAGATCTTTGTGAAAAAGAACCAAATCCTAAGATCAAAACTTGATAAGAAGATTACTTACTCAAGACCTTGAAGAAAGTAGATCAAGGTATGTTTTCAAGCTTCTTGGTTCACAAGATGCAAACCTAAAGCCAAAACAAAGTTTGTCTTTAAGAAAAATGAAGAACACATGATACAAAAAAATTAAGGAATGGAGAAAATGGAAAAATAAGAAGGGTTTATGGTTTATAATCATCAACCAACATTCTTTTGTGAAGCTTGAAGTGTAAAAGCTCTTGAAACACCTAAGATATGGCTTAGGAAAAAGATTGAGCTTAGAGAAAAAATGGAGTTTTTACTCTTGAAACTAAGATGAAATGAAAGAGATGAACTGATGAATCTATACAATTGTATATTTTGATGAGTTTTGATGGATTAATTGGACTAAACAGTGTAAATATTAGTGCTAGTTTAGGTTAGAATAGATTATTTTGCATGAGTAGAGAGTTTTGTCACAGAAAGTTGCTTTTTGACCTATTTTTGATGTTATACAGGTTTCTGGCGCTCAACTCTGATTCCTAGCGCTCAGCTCTCAGATTCTGGTCTGGAATGCGAAGTATCTTCCTGGAGGGCAGCAAGCTGGCGCCCCGCGCCCCAACTCTGATCCTGAAGACAAAATTCTGCTCTGGAAGGTTGTAATTGGGCGCCTAGCGCCCAGACTGGGGCGCTCAGCGCTGCAATTCTGCCCTAGCCATAACATGGGCTATACTTATTCGATTTGAGTTATTTTGGTGGCGTTGGAAAGATAAGAAGCAAACCTGCAACTTTTATGTTGACATCGAAGCCCAATTCGGATGTTTTGATGGTCGAAAATGCAAAATACTAAAGGTGTCCAGATTTGTACGGGAATTGAACTTTTGTAGAAAATGGATTTGGAAGACAGAGAGCCAACGCCCAACGCCCATATCCAGTGCCCAGCGCCTCAGTTCTGGTCCTTAATGTGTGTTTCAACTTCTGAAGGTAGAATGACAGCGCCCAGCGCCCAAGACGTTACTGAAGTATAAATGAGCACATTCTGACCTATTTTGGAACTTTTGGGGATTGGGAAAGGGCAAGACAGCCTCCTGAGACCACTTTGTGCCTCTCCAATGAAGATTCAAGCCTTGGGAACAAGATTTGAAGATTCAATGGATCCACCTTCTTCATCTTTTTCGCTTTACGGTTTTTCTTTTATCTTTGCCATGTTTGGCTGATTTGTTTTGATTAGGCTAGGATGAACTCTTTTGGATCTTGATGTAATTTGACTATTTTGTTCTCCAATTTTAATTCATTTCATGTTTCTAATCATTTGCTGAATGCTTTTCCTTGATTGGCCACCATGGAGAGTGTAGTGATGGTCTAGTATCTAACGGAAGTTAGGTATAAGATTCGATTTGGATTAGAGACCATATGAGTGCAGAGATCTAGGAATAGACTTTGGTTCATGTGCATTCTTTATGAGTTCTTGATCTTAATGCTTCCAATTAATTGAGTTTCACCTAAGGAATTAGGGTTCTAATTAAGAGGAAAGGGTTATTCACCGAGGGATTGGGTTTAATCTATTTTAGAGAACTCAAATGATAATTGATTGAGATTGGTGATTGCATCTATTGACAATTGAGTGATTCCTATGGCTAATCTTTGCATTGTGTTTTGCATTTGTCTTGTGCCCACCAAGTGTTTCTTTAAACGTTTGTGTTGCATTTGCATTGTGTCTTCGTGTTTACATTTTATCTTAACTTTCACAATCCACTGCATATTTTTCATAGTCCAAATAGTATAGCAATTGGTAGTAGTTGGTACTTGGCAATCGATCCTCGTTGGGAACGATAACTCACTCATCACTCTATTACTTGTGCGATTCGGTACACTTGCCGAAATGGCTAACAAGTTTTTGGCGCCGTTGCCGAGGATTGATTGATACCAATATCAACGAATCCAATTGCTTACTAACCTGGACATTTTTTTTGTTTGTATTTTGTAGTGTCTCTATTTGTGTCTTTGTTTTAATAATTTTTTTTTTAAAAAAATTTGCTACTATTCTTTGCTCTTTGACATGGATTCATTGCTACTAATGCAAACTTTTGAAGCATCTTTTCTAGCTCAACAGAACATTGCTCAACATTTGGAGGATCTAACTCAATAAGTCCAATTAATGCAAAGGGAAGTTGCACAATTGGAGCCTTTCAAATGCGATTTCTGTGGCAGAAAACATGAGAATGGGTGCTGTGAGTTTGAAGTGTTTATGCCACAAGATTCTCTGTTTCACAATGAGCCACAACCACTGCAATATGAGGATAGGATAGCCAATCTTGAGGAGACATTTATGGAGGTTATAGTAGTCGCTCAACTGAACTTTGAGAATGTGGATAAGTCAATCAAAAGTCTTGAAATACAAATTGGGATATTAGCTCAACAAGTGGCCAAAGTTAAGGGAGCTGAGAAGTTGTGTGTAAAAAAAGAGTTTGAGATAGTGAAAGAGTGTAGTGAGGAGAGTGTAGGTTTAGCAGTAGAAAACATAGAAAAGAAAAGAAAATGTGTTGATAAAAATGTAGAAGAAAAAATAGAAAAAAATTATCAGTTGGAGGAGGAGGAGGAGCAACTTGGTTTAGTTTTAGAGATCCTTAAGAAGTTGCCCTCCCATGACGCAAGTGATGTGAGCTATTGGAAGAAATTTCACCTCTATACCAAATTCATGGAGGTTCTTCCCAAGAAAAGAGAGAAAAATGACATATTCTTTGTGTCCTATTGGCCACCATAATAGAGGATTTTAAGGCGTCAAGCTAATGACGTTAAAGAAGCGCTTATTGGGAGGCAACCCAATTTTCCTAGTTTTTTTAAAATAAAAAAACACTGTAGTCTTATTTGTCCATGACTCACCTTTTTGTGTTACAGTTGTGCAGTGATGACAGCACATCATCACCTTTCAGATGGCTACGCACTTTCATGATATGCTCAGCTTATGCCTACAGAGAAGTTTTTCTAACTTTAGTTTGTTTAGGTTGAGCTATTAAATTGCCACTGATAATTGTTCTAATTGTGTGTTGTCTTCACTTTTGAGAGTGTTTGTGATGCTTGAATTGTTGCTCTGCACATGAGATTATTGTTTGAGTTTGTCCGTGCACTTTATGCTCATGATTGCATTACTTGCTCATACTCTAAATTCCTGATTAAAATATGAACCATGTTAGAAATTTTTGGCAACTCTCACGGCAACGAAGTTGTTTGTGCATGATTTCTTCACTCTAACACACTAGTGAGCTTTTGAGCCTTCATTGCATATTCTTTTTTTTTTGTGTGGTATCACATGTGATGTATCTCTAGAACTTGACACTATTCTCTGTGAATTTGTGGTGTATTGGTTGCATACAAATGATTGAGGCAGTTTTGTTCTTTAACTCAGGGCCTAAATTGACTCATCCTACTGTATTTATACCTTTGCTAACCCCTTTGAGCCTAAATCCTATTTTTTTGATATAATTAGCTCAATACAAGCCAATGAACTGAAAAACCATGAGTCCCTATTAAGTGGAGTTAAGGGTGCATATTCTAGAGGCTTGTAGATTAAGTTTGGGGTTGCTTGAGGACAAGCAACATCTCTAAGTTTGGGGTGGAGATACATTACTATTTTTGTGTCACAGCAGATCACTTATAAAGGTGGTGAAAAAAAATTAGAGAAAAAAAAAGAAAAAAGGAAAAAAAGAAAAAAAAAGAAACAGAGAATGTTGAAGAGCTGTAAGTGTGACAGAAAAAAAATAAAATAAATTGTAATTGGGGAGAGAAAGTATATATTTTTGAGTGGAGAACTTGTGAGTGCTCTAGAATATTTCATCTCTTAACTTCAGTTAAGAAAGCTTAGATCTCAAATTTTTCCTACCCCACCTAAGCCTCATTACGACCCTTAAAAGACCTCTTGATGTATGTAACTATTACGTTATAGCTTCTAACTTAGAATTTTATCAAGCCTATGGTAGATGGTTGCATGTGGTACCTTTTGAGAGTAAAGAGTACCCTTAAACACTTGAGTGAGAGGGAAACACTTATCTGGAGAGGATAGGGAAGAAAATCATGTGCTTGTAGTAGAGTTAATGTGTTTGTTGTCTTGAATTGCCGAAATGGGAATCAATGCTAGATGGAATGAATGAGTATGTTGCTTGTGTTTGTTTTCATGAGTATAGAGTGTGCATGGTTGGAACATGGCAATGATGGAGTGATGCAGAGTGAGAATCATTCATACTCATTCACTCTGACCCCTGATGTGTGTTTTAATGTTTGCTTGAGGACAAGCAAAATCTTTAAGTTTGGTGGGGTTGTGATGAATCTATACAATTGTATATTTTGATGAGTTTTGATGGATTAATTGGACTAAACAGTGTAAATATTAGTGCTAGTTTAGGTTAGAATAGATTATTTAGCATGAGTAGAGAGTTTTGTCACAGAAAGTTGCTTTTTGACCTATTTTTGATGTTAGACAGGTTTCTGGCACTCAACTCTAATTCCTAGCGCTCAGCTCTCAGATTCTGGTCTGGAATGCGAAGTATCTTCCTGGAGGGCAGCAAGCTAGCGCCCAGCGCCCCAATCCCAGCGCCCAGCTCCCCAACTCTGATCCTGCCGACAAAATTCTGCTCTAGAAGGCTGCAATTGGGCGCCTAGCGCCCAGACTGGGGCGCTCAGCGCTGCAATGCTACCCTAGCCATAACTTGGGTTATACTTATCCAATTTGAGTTATTTTGGTGGCATTGGAAAGATAAGAAGCAGACCTACAACTTTCATGTTGACACCGAAGCCCATTTTGGATGTTTTGATGGTCGAAAATACAAGATACCGAAGCTGTCCAGATTTGTACGGGAATTGGACTTTTGTAGAAAATGGACTTGGAAGACAGAGAGCCAGTGCCCATATCTAGCGCCCAGCTCCCCAGTTCTGGTCCTTAATGCGTGTTTCAACTTCTGAAGGCAGAATGACAGCGCCCAGCGCCCAGAACCTGGCGCCCAGCGCCCAAAACATTACTGAAGTATAAATGAGCACATTCTGACCTATTTTGGAACTTTTGGGGATTGGGAAAGGGCGAGACAGCCTCCTGAGACCACTTTGTGCCTCTCCAATGAAGATTCAAGCCTTGGGAACAAGATTTGAAGATTCAATGGATCCACCTTCTTCATCTTTTTCACTTTACGGTTTTTCTTTTCTCTTTGCCATGTTTGGCTGATTTGTTTTGATTAGGCTAGGATGAACTCTTTTGGATCTTGATGTAATTTGACTATTTTGTTCTCCAATTTTAATTCATTTTATGTTTCTAATCATTTGCTTAATGTTTTTCCTTGATTGGCCACCATGGAGATTGTAGTGATGGTCTTGTATCTAACGGAAGTTAGGTATAAGATTCGATTTGGATTAGAGACCATATGAGTGCAGAGATCTAGGAATAGACTTTGGTTCATGTGCATTCTTTATGAGTTCTTGATCTTAATACTTCCAATTAATTGAGTTTCACCTAAGGAATTAGGGTTCTAATTAAGAGGAAAGGGTTATTCATCAAGGGATTGGGTTTAATCTATTTTAGAGAACTCGAATGATAATTGATTGATATTGGTGATTGCATCTAGTGATAATTGAGTGATTCCAATGCCTAATCTTTGCATTGTGTTTTGCATTTGTCTTGTGCCTACCAAGTGTTTCTTTAAACGTTTGTGTTGCATTTGCATTGTATCTTCGTGTTTACATTTTATCTTAACTTTCATAATCCACTGCATATTCTTCATAGTCCAAATAGTATAGCAATTGATAGTAGTTGGTACTTGGCAATCGATCCTCGTTGGGAACGATAACTCACTCATCACTCTATTACTTGTGCGATTCGGTACACTTGCCGAAATGGCTAACATGAACTTTCTCTCTCCTTTCCTTGGGTGAACTCGGCTGAAGCAAGAAGAAATGGGGCAAGGATAAGCTTAATTAATTAGGTATTATCTTGTAGTTTAATTTAATTAGGAAATTAAAAGGTATTTTTATCATTGGTCCAAGCCAAGATTTCCAAGACATGACCACATGGGCAAAAACACTCTTGGCAGCTGTAAATTTCATGCAAGGCAGCTGGAGAACAAGTGGGGAAAATATCTTCAAAGTTAGGGCTTCTTTAGTGAAGCACAAGTGGGAAAAATGTCAAACAAATAATCTATTTTGAAATAAATACTTCCCCAAACAAGTGATTAATGAAAAAATCATTTTTGAAACCTAGTATGAATATAATAAAGTTTAGGATCACAAAACTAAATTTTTTATCATTTTCTGATACCCTGATTGTGTTACGGTTATTCGTAACGTGCTAAATACGGCTAAAAATAAAATTTTTCTGAAAAACTCTAGAAAAATTTCCAAAAATCTGAAATATTATAAAAATAACTTTTGTTTGATTAAAATATTTTTTTTGACGCAAAAACGGTCTTGATAAAAATATAAAACCCTCACCGTACTAAAACCGAGATACGATTTCCGTCAAATTTCTATTTTTTGAATCTGGCCACTATCTACCCATCTAAAAATCATAAATAATCTAAAAATGCTAATGATATCCCTAACTTTCCATTTGGATCAGTTCTTAGCCTTCTGGTAATTATCTGTTCACTATACGTCACGTATTCCATTCTACAGGGACCAAAACTGTAACATATTTATCCTAATCTCAGAAAATTCCAAACTAAAATTCTTAAATTCTTAAATAATATAAAAATACTATTTTTCTCTTTAATTCCTCATGGTGGTCTTGTCTTTGCCTTCAGATCAATATAATATTATTTCTCCATCTATAACAATAATCGTTTTCTACTGAAATTTCCAATTTCAACTCGAAGTCCTAGTTGCTTTACTATGAGCGAATATAATCATGACATTTCATTTTCTAATATCATCTTATAATATGTAATTTGATCTACTTGCTCAGTGGTATAGAATTAACTACGGATCTAAAAATGCGGGTGTTACATATCTCGTTGATGGGGTGCATGTATAAGGTATTGGCTAAGCTACTGGCTAATAGACTGCGAGGTGTTATGTCACAGATTATTTCATAATGTCAATCAACTTTTGTGTCGGGTCGTCAAATATTAGATGAGGTGTTGATTGCAAATGAACTGGTTGATGAAGCTCACAAAACGAATAAAGAACTGGTGTTATTTAAAGTTGATTTTGAGAAGACCTATAACTCTGTGAGTTGGGAGTTTTTGGATTATATGATGATGAGGATGGGTTTTCATGCTATTTGGAGATGTTGGATCCGTGAGTGCCTGTCAATGTTAGTCAATGGTAGTCCCACGGAGGAGCTTATTACGGGAAGAGGATTGAGGCAGGGGGATTCGTTGTCCCCCTTTCTATTTCTGATAGTAGTAGAAGGACTTAGTGTGTTATTTCGGGAGGCTCAAAATATGGGCATTTTTGCTTGATGCAAGCTAGGGGATCTTGCTATCTCACATCTACAGTTTGCCGATGACACTCTCATCATAAGTGAGCAAAGCAATCAAAATGTTTGGGCCATCAAAGCTTTGCTACAATTGTTCGAGATTGTCTCGGGATTGAAAATCAATTTTCATAATAGTTTGGTGGGGCTACATGTAAGTTCATAGTGGACAGAGAAAGCAACTTTATTTTTGAATTGTAAAACGAGTTCAATTCTGTTTGTTTATCTTGGTTTGCTAGTGGGGGCTGATACTCGACACCTTATCACATAGCGGCCTGTGGTGGATAAGGTGTGTCGGAGATTATCACCACGGGGTAGTAATCATCCATCCTTGCGAGGCAGAACTATTTTGTTGAAATCAGTCTTGTCATCACTTCCAATCTACTCCGTTTTTCTCTTTAAGGCGCCATCAGGAATTATCCACTCACTTGAATCTCTTTTTAAACAATTCTTATGGGGGAATGAGTGCAAACAAAAATAACATTGGGTTGCCAGGAACAATGTCTGTAGAAATAAGGAGGGAGGAGGTTTGGGGGTGAAGAATATTTGAGCTTTTAATATGGATCTACTAGGGAAGTGGCATGGAGGTTAAGAATGGATAACATTGGTTTATGGTTTAAAGTGTTGAGAGGTAAGTATGGGAATGAGTGTGGGAGATTGGAGTTTGGGGGTAGTAGGTGCTCAAGGATGTGCAAAGATATTTCAGCTTTAGAAATGCTAGTAGTTTCTTCAAAACCAATTGGTTTACTGACTTGATGGTGCATAAGGTGGGGGATGGGGAAGATACTTTGTTCTGGTTTGATCGGTTGGTGCAGGGAGGGTGCTTTAAGGAAAGGTAATAGAGACTTTTTAATGTGACTTTACATAAAAATGCGAGGGTGAGTGAGATAGGAGTGTGGGAGGAGGGGGTGTGGAGGTGGACCCAGAGCTAGCGGCATGTACTCTTCTAGTGGGAGAGAGACCTTTTATTGGAGTTAGAGAGAGAGGTAGCTTTGGTTCCCATGGCTCAGGGGGTTAAGGGGAGATGGGTATGGGAGGAGATCTGGGTGAAAAGTACACGGTCCGGTCAGGTTATAATGTGTTGGTGGGCAATAATTCCTCTTCAAATGTGGATTCCATTTACAAATATTTTTGGCTGAAACAGGTACACCCAAACATCCAAGCATTTGCTTAGAAAATTGTCCAAGATTGTTTACCAACTTTAGTTAACTTAGTAGCTAGGGGGTGGTATTTCAGCCAAACCCTTTGTGGTTGTTCTGTAAACAGGTTGTAGAGACAGGGGCTCACTTCTTTTTCGAATGTTCCGTGATCTACAAGGTATGATCAAGTTGCCTCAAGTGGTGGGGGATCGCATCAGCTATGCATAATGATTACCAAGGACACTACCTACAATTTATAGGTCTGATCCCAAAACAAGTATCTTTACTAGCGCGTGGTCTGGTTTTCAGCAGTATGGGCGAATTGGCTACCAAGGAACGATTTGGCATTTAATGCAGCAAACTTTGAAGTGGAAACAGTGGTCGATCTAGTTATTCAATGTTTGTGGCAGTGGCTTTTCGGCAAGGGATATCTAATTCTCATTCCCATTTTGCAGCTGGTACTCTAATCCGAGGGCATGCTTGGATATTTGAGTTGTCGGATGAACTATCACTCACCTATCTTAGAACAAACGCAGATGGGAGAAGCACTCGGTTCCTTCGCTTAAGGTAGCAATGTGGAGACGGCATCTTAGTCAACTGAATTCCAAGTCAGGTTGCTTTCCCCATGTGTAAGGTGGCAAAATTGGAACAACTCTCGGGAGAACATTGTCAAAGGGTATAGCGATTCTACTATTGATGCTTTTGGTGGCTCTACACAATTCAGACACACAGCAGTGGTTTTACTAGTGGGATTACTAGTGAATGGTATATAGAATCATAATTGTTCATATCTCAACTAGTACATCTCAGAGGCGATTGTTTACTCTGTTTGAAGGCATTCTGCATTTTCTCAAAGGCTCGGACATGATTATGTTGCTGGAAATTGTTTCGGACAGTGGGTTGGGTATTTTCCCTTGATCAACATTGGTATACACATTTGTACGAGGTGTTTCATTGTGTTCATTTGCTCTAATTTTTGTCATGGGGCACCTGATGGTAATTGATTGTAAAGGGAAACACTCCATCGCCTAGTATTACACCATTGTTGTGAATCTATGAAGCCCGAATACGTAGTACGGATACGAGTAAGATATGACACGAGTACACAGATACGTCAAAGTTTATAAATTCAAGATACGACACAGCCTAGATACGTTAACAAAATTTTATAAAAAAAATTATATAGATGCAGAATACTTGTAAAGAAATAGACATTGATCATTTCACAATAATATATAACTATAATGACCACAATTTAATGATTTACTGTCTAATGCTAACTGATTCAATATTTTCTTCCCTGTTACCGTCATCCAAAAAAATAGCTTCTTAAGTCTGGTTCATCAAGAAGCCCAACACCGTTATCAAGTGGATTATGTACATCTCCACTAATGTCCCACAATCTTGTCTCACCATTTTTATATCCTTCATCTTTCCGAGACAAAAGACGAAGGTTGGAATGAACAAAAACTAAACCTTATGCCCTTTTTGGATCCATTTTCTTCAAAGAATTAATAAAGGAGTATGTACTCCAATTCCTCTCACAACATGATGAAGAACATGGCTGCACAAGAAGCTTTAAAGCAAGTTTTTAGAGTATAGGGGTAGAAAATCCATGCGTAACCCACCAAGTTTTTGGATCTAATCCCCATCTATCTTCAACTGAAATAAAAAAAAGCAAAGTCACCAGCACAAGAAGAAAAATTAGAGAACTCGAGAAAAGTTTTTTTTTCTATCCTCAATAATTGAAAAATAACTCTCAAGACACTTGTTTCTCTCTCTAGAAACTTCATCATCTTGATGAGTAGCAACCCTATTTGGAGTTTCATTAAGCCATATTTCACTATAGTAGCTATTATAAATCAACAAAAAAAAAGTTTAGTCATATTATGGTTTTTAACTTTTTGTTGTCCAAAGACAAGATGGTCATTGATATGAAAAAATACCTTGGATTCAATAAATGAGCCAAGCAATGAAGTGGCGTACAACTCTTGCTCCACCTATTGTTGAGTACACTATGAACAACGTTATAGAAATCAGATACTTCATCAGCTTGCTTTTGCTCATGCCTATATATAATTTCCTTCGCCTTTTCTATCATAGAATCCCACATTTCATACACCAAATAAAGAGTAGAAGCATATGTGTCACACATCTTTGGCATGCTATATATAGGATCCGTTAAAGCAAGAATGAAATCTATTTTATCCCACCATATATCATTCAAAATAAGGTCTTTCACATGTGCAGCTTTTCTAACAGCATATCCTCTCTATAGCTATTACATTGTTCATCAATCACCATATTCTGCTAAACCACATTTCAACAGCTTCAAACAGGGCATGGGTGTATTTCATAGAGATCACCCATTGCAAAGCTCCAAACAGACTTAGTGCCTCACCTCCTGCGGAACTCCAAAGTTGTTTGGCAGGGACCTGCCTAACAACCTGCATATTAGCACTATTTCCCCAGTAATGCTAAATTAAAATTGTATAAGTCACGAAAACCCAAACCCCTATCTTCCTTTCTCAAAGTTAATCTCTCCCAAGTAGCTAACGTATGCTGTGATTATTGTTATTAGCCTTTAATCCCACCAATAAGAGCTAAGCATACGCTCAATCTCAGCAGCAAGACTATGAGGAAAGAGGTAGATACTCATACAGTAAGTCGGAATGGCTTGTGCAACATATTTCAACAACACTTCCCTCCCAACCTGTAAAAGCTTCTTACTGCTCGAACTATTGATACGTCGCCAGATCTGTTCTCTAATATATGAGAAAACAAAATTTTCTTATTCCTACTTAAGGAAGGCAACCCAAGGTAATTTCCATTCCCTAATCCATGAGTGACCTGCAATACATTGGCAACATTAACCCTTAAGTCTTCTCTCATATTATGTTGGCCATCTCCTATCCCCCATTGGACACCCATCAACATATCATCCCACGCAAAAGCTATTTCCCTCCAAGCATTCGAACATACTGCTTTGTGTTTGACAAGGCGCACACCACGCCCACAAGGATACTTCCCCTTCATCACCTGAACCCAAAGAGTGGGTTTCAAAATTATTTTTTAAAATTTTATTTTTGATAAAAAAATAGTGTTTGCTTACGAGTTTTTTTTCATTTTTTTTGTCTTTGTAAAAATTTAGGTTACAAAATTATTTTTCTTTTTATTTTATTTTTTATATATAAAATGGTATTTACTTACAAGTTTCATTCATATTTTTTTTGTTTTTGTAAATTTTCAAGTTGCAAGATCTAATTTTACTTTTGATAGATAAAATAATGTTTGTTTATGGGTTCATTCATATTTTTTTTCTTTTGTAAATTTTCAAGTTACAAAATTATTATTTTTTAATTTAATTTAATTTTTGATAAATAAAATTGTGTTTGATTATGCGTTTCATTCATTTTTTTGTTTATGTGATTTTTAGGTTGTAAAATTATTTTTATTTTAATATAATTTTTGATAAATAAAATAATGTTTGTTTTTCTTTTTTTTTTGTTTTTATATATTTTCAGTTTACAAAATTATTTTTTTAATTTTATTTTTGATAAATAAAATAGTATTTACTTACGAGTTTTATTCATGATTTTTGTTCTCATAAATTTTTAGGTTGCAAATTTATTATTTTTTAATTTTATTTTCGATAAATAAAATAGAATTTGCTTACGTGTTTCATTTATTTTCTAATTCTCTAATTTGATTTCTTAGAAGTATGAGTTGGAAGTGAGCACTTTGTTGTTTTTAAGTGTTGGTTTTACTTGGAAGAAGTAACCCAATCCACTATTCATAAATAATGATAACTTTATTATTTTTAACCACTTTTTATTGTTATGATCACACCGAGCATACATTTTTAATTTTCATATTGCACTATATCATAGAATTAGTAAAACCATTAATTATATTGATAATTTTATATTGTATCATATATTAACTTATTAATATATAAACTTACAGTATAAATTACAAGTGCCTAGTTGCCTAGGCACTAACATGTTTACAATGAACCGCAAGTATATCAATGATCACAGCTAGGTTGGAGGCAATCTCTGTTGGCCTGAATATGGTTTGTGAGAAGGGCTTTTCCAAAGTGGTCATTGCTAGAGCTGTCAAAATGGGCTAGGCCCGATGGGCTAGCCCGTTTAGCCCGATAAAAATATGGGCTGGGCTAGTAAAATCTAGGCCCAAAAATATTTTGGCCCAACCCGGCACGGCCCGAAAATTCATTGGCCCGAAGTGGGCTAGCCCGTGGTGGGATGGGCTGGCCCGCTTGCCCGACTATAATTTGCTAAAATTGTGTGCAGACTGTTTCACACCATGGGTATGAATAATTACACAGGTGTAGAAACGTCAGATATTTTGGACTATCTTTTCTCGGTACTAAACTAGCCTCACAGATCGTTTCACATCACCGGTGTGAATAAATTCACAGGTGTGAAAGCGTCAGGCTTATGCAGTTGTCTTATTTTTTGTGCTAAACTAGCTTACGGTGCGTTTCATACCTAGGGTGTGATTAATTTCACAGGTGTGAATGCATCAGTTTTCTATTAAAATATTTTTTTTAAAATAAATAAATGAGCCCATGGGCCAGCCCGTTTGGCCCGCAGCCCGTGGAGGGCTGGGCTGTGCTGGCATATTAGTAGCCCACATTTATTTTAGCCCGGCCCGGCCCGAAAATATATTGGCTCGTAGTGGGCTGGCCCCGAATGGGCCGGGCCGGCCCGAATTGACAGCTCTAGTCATTGCCTCGGATTCTCTCTCGGAAGTCATGATGATAAAGGGGATGCTCTACCTTGCATCCTTGCTACAACCTTGTGAAGGAGATTCAGAACCTCATGCACCAGGTGGGGACTGTTACATTCACCGCACTCTCAGGGAGGCCAACCAAGTCGCTGATGCATTTGCCAAATTTGGCATGAATCTTGATTTTGGTACCACAACTTTTGATACTGTTCCTTCTTTTGTTTCGCTCCAGATGCGTGCTGACCTTTCTGGGGTTGTTTTCCCTAGAGGCTTCTAGGTTTTTGCTTTTTTGTTTTTTCTATTGGGGGTGCTAATCCCCTCTAGCCCACAAAAAAACATGTTTACAATGAACCAATTCATCCCATCATTTCTCGCGTTGCATTCTCTATCTTGTGTTATACAAGTTGCATCAAAGACTATCACTAAACAAAGTATATGTTTAGATGCACGTTTAAAACACCTAAAATTGATTTTACTTTTATTAGAAGTGATTTTAGTAAAATTTAAGGTATTGATCACTTTGAATAAAGATTAACTTTATCTTTAGATTTCAATTTGACTAAAAAAAAATTTTATGTTATGTTGAAAAAATTATACTAAATTTTATATTAAAATTGCTTTTGAATTATAAAAAAAATCTAGACATAAATCACATTACTTTAAACTCAATTTTAACCAAATCAATTTTGTAAAATATAGTCAAAATAATGAAGTATCTTCAAAATACACAATTCCCTCCTTCCCCATCCATAAATATGTCAAACTTGTTTTGAATTAAAAGACATCTAAATATAAATCACATTACTTAAATCAACTTTAATCAAATCAATTTCATAAAATAAATATAAATATATTCAAAATAATCATGTATATTCAAAATACACACTTCTTTTAGCCAACGGGGTTGGCACAGATGGTTGTAACATTCACTTGCACTAGTTGTAGACTTGGGTTCGAATCCTGAATTCGCTCATTGGTAGGCTATACGTGGGTATGTCTCTCATAATCTAAATTTATTTCTATCAAAAAAAAAATACACACTTCTTTCCCTTTCTACAAAAACTTAAGTGGTCGATAGGCATTAAATCAACTAATTGAATCAATTGAATGTGATAGTATACCTTTGCTTATTGTATACCAGACTGCACACAATCAATTCCCCCCATTAATTGCTTATATTAAAATTGCTTTTGAATTAAAAAACATTTAAACATAAATCACATTACTTTTTTTTTTTTACTAAACATAAATTCTTTATTTCAAACTCAACTTTAACCAAATCAATTTTACAAAATAAATGTATTCAAAATAAGGAAGTGTCTTCAAAATACACACTCCTCTCAGCTCCCTCTCTTCAAAAACTTCAGTGTTCGATAGTCATTGAATTAATTGAATGTCAACAGAATTTCATGGATATGGTACACCATTGCTTATCGTATACCAGACCACATACGATAAGTTCCCCCATTTTCTATATATATATTTTATCGATCATATAAAAGAAAACCTTCCCGCGCTTATTCAAGTAACTGCAACGGAAAAGAAAAAGAAACAGAAAAGCCTCCCTCCCCATAAATCATCAGTGATCTTCCTCGCCGGAATTTCTCGCCGGTGGAGAAATCGGTCCCGCCGTCGACCTGAACCCGACAACCACCTCGTCATGAACGCACAAATGGAAACCGGCAACAACCCCTCTCAGCTTCGCCTCCAAACACTCCTCGCACAGCGCGCCGGCGCCGACGCCGACGCCTTCTCCACCGCCCAACTTCAAGTACGCCTCTTCTTCCATCATCAAATTCCTCATCTTTCTCTGAAGCTCGGCAATATCCATCATCGGCGTCGGCTTCACAACAATGTCCCGGCGAATTAGCGCCGTGGCTCTCTCCGCCGGCTGCAGGCTCTTGCTCCTCGTGTGAGACTTCTTGTAGCGCCTGGACCGCTTGACGTATAGATAGTAGGCGGCGCCGTCGCTGGACACGGTGCCGAGGTCGACCTTTCGGGTTAGCGGGGTTTTCCGGTCGGTGCCTTCTTCGGCAAGAAAGACGGAGAAGTTCCGCGGCGAGATCCCAATCTTCCGGCTCAAGTGGGAGAGGAGCCTGTTGAAACTCCTGAAAGGCTCCACCGTGACGACGCCGAGGTTGGTCTCGCTGTTGCCGTCGAAGTAAACGACGCGAAAGGACGCAGTATGAGACGTCATCTTCCAGTAACTAACGGTAGGCTTTGGTACTATTTGCTTGACGAACAGGGTACAGGGGCCGCTGAGGGTTTACGGCTTTATATAGGCGTGGTGTGGGGTTTTAGGGATTGATTTCTGAAATATAGAGAGGTAGTTGGGATACGAATCTAGTAAAAGATTGTTGATAAAAATTGTAATATATATATATGTTCTTTGATTTAGATTCTACTAGATAATAATATTTTAATGAATAATTTCATTTGAATTCAATCTTGTTGTAAAGTTATATCTGTATCTGTATCTGATTTTGATTTTGAATTTAGTTAATTAAGTTAATCTATCTATTACTATTGGTAAAGGGACGTTATTTTTTTGTTATATATATGTCATTTATTGAGATTTCTTTCTTCCCGCTGAAACAAAAAAAATAGTTTGACCCTATTTGCTCTGTTTTTTTTGGTCGAATTATGTGCTCTGTTTTGAGCTGACAATTTTGGCCGAAATGAACTGGGTCTTTTTGGCTCGGCCCTGCTGGCCTGTTGGGCGAGGTCGGGCCCATATTTAATGTACTTTTTTAATATTTTGAGTTATTTTTCTTTGTAAGGAATTCAGGTTAAGTCGAGCCCGAGTCGACACAATGTGTTTTAGTCTAGACTAGGAAATATATAGTCTGAACGGTAAATTGGCTGACCTGACCTAATTTTACAATTTGGCCCAATCTAGGCCGAGTTGGGCTGTATAGCGCAATTTGACACTTCTAGCTCTGTTGTTCCGTTTTCTTTTCAAAAATTGTAATTCTTTAGACTGGAACTAAAAGGAGAGGGGACTTCGGGAAGTTACACTGTGGCTTTTTTCTTCTATTTCACTTCTTTCTTCCCTTTATTGCTACTACTCCATTCAATATTGGTAGAATCTTCAGTACCCCTTACTAATTTTGTGTACCAGTATACTATTGACGTGGACCAGGTTTCATCTGTGTCTCAATAACCAGGCCATTAAAAGAAAAATAACTGCAAATAAATCCTCATTTTTTTCTCAATTACGTTTCCACTCCTTTCTCTCTCCTCTTAAACCCGCGATTTCCTTGATTCTCTTTTGCCAAAAAGTCTTACATGCCAAAATATGCCGGTGGCATTCAAGAATCAACACCATGTTGATTCAAACAAGTTAAAAGTCGAAATGCCCCAAATTTAAAAGAAAGGAGAACTGTGTTGAGAAAGGAACAACCAGGAAAATAACACAAAGCGTGTGGTACTATGGGACTTATGCAGAGCTTATGAATACAACTTATGACTTATTCATAAGCTATTTTGGGCTTATTTTTCATAAGCTACCCAAGATAGCTTATCTAAACAGCTTATGGCTTATATAAAATAAGTTTCACTATAATTTTTCTTCGATTATAAAAGTAGCTTATATAACTTATGTCATAAGCAGTAGATAAATTTGTTATCCAAACAGGGCCTAGGTGATTGATGGCGGTTGGCCAGAAGCGAGGTGGTGTGGCAATTCAGCATGACGACGAGAAGTTGGGGGTTTGGCAGAATCGCACCCCAGAGTTGCACCTATATAGCAAAATTTTAAGGTTGTAAAACCCAAAACCATACTCAAGGAATTCTGGTTTCAATAATGAATAAAATCAAAATATTAGAAAGGAAAAAGAGGAAATAGAAAACCTATTGGAAGAACCCTAATATTCTCATTTCCGATTGTGCACAAATTGAACAACGATTTTCCAAACTGTTTTGGGGTTCTGTTTAGCATCAAATTTCGCTCAAAAACCCCCCAAGATCCCGTTGATTTTCATTCTGTGAATTGATCGAATCATCCAAGTTCCAATCGCGGGTCCGTGATTCTTTATTTCATGAACTTGATGTTTTTGGTTCTTGATTGTGCACAAATGAACCCACAATTTTCAAAATTGGAATACCCAAGGATTGATCATTTTTCAGACTGCTAACGAATAAGTGGCGGTGTTAAGTGCATTAGCTGACATGGAATCACTGATATAGATGTTCTATTTTCATAGGGGAACAGTACCACCAAGATATATGACATTGTACCTAAGTTTTCTCCTGAAGAGAAAGATTTCACCTTAATTTTAACAAAACATTGTTTAATTTTATAATATGACATATTTGTATTTGAACTCCTTTTTTTCTTAGAAGAAAGCTAAAAGAAAAGAAAAAAGACCAAAATAGAAAAAATAGAAAAAACCCAGCTCTGAGCCCAAGCCCCACAGCCCACTAAATTTGTATTTGAATTACTTCTTTTTTTATTTTGGCAGAGATTTAAATCATTATTTAAAGTCATCAATATTAACATGTGATTATCCTAACATCTCTCAATTGAGGTACGAAAAATGTCAAGAAGAAAGAGACATAAAAGAAAAAAGATAGAGAAAAAAAAAGAGAAATGTGATAACAAAACAAGAGAGGTGTAAAATAAAAATAAAAGAGAAAATATAAAAAAAAAAAGAATTATTATTCACACCTCTTTCTTAAACTAAATTTTTCACCTCTTTTTATTTTCTTTCTATCTTACTTTTTTACCTGTCACATCACTTATCAATAATTATTTATTATTTGGGTTAAATATAATTTTAGTTAGTGTAAATATGAAGATATTTGCTTTTAATTTCTAAAAAATTGTTTGTTTTTAGTCCCCAATTTATAGAAATATATCACGTTTAGTCATCAGGCTCATATTTTGAAATTAAAAGTATTTTTAAAAATATCATTTTTACTCTCCCAATTTTCAATTCCTGTACCCCTAACACCCATCCCCCTCCCCTTTCCCAGCAAGATCTATGGCAGCAAATTTACCTTCGTGCCCCACCTTCTGAGTATAAGCTTTGCCACTAGAACGGGTTCCTACGCCTTCCAAAACCACAATCTTGTAACCAAACGACAAGAGCTGCCTCGCCGCTACCAACCTTACAAGGCCAACACCAATAATAACCATAGTCCTTTCTGTTGGCTCAGGAAATTGAGAAGTAAACGACGATGAAACCCCAAAATTTATGTACCCATTATACAAAAGGAAGTCTTAAGCTGAGTTAATCAAATGTTCATACTCAATGCTCACAGTTTCCCTAAGTTGTCCCTTTGTCAACCACATCCTCACATTCCCCCTCCACACAAAGTCAGTATATGATTCCTTATGACAAATTGACAATATAATCATTCTACTCCTTCCCACCCAATTGTCTCACAACCCCAGCTCTAACCTCATCCTCAAGCAAAGCATGAATAGGGAAACCTATCGAGAAGGCAATCATAGCCTCAGTTACGGTCTCTTTTCCCACATCCATAATCCTTGTTTTGGTACATTGTATTCTTTTAGCCTCTTTCTTGGACACTCTGTGCTTTCAAGTTATGACTAATCAAAAGGCTCATCCATCAGACTCATCATAGCTTCGCAAATTTGCTTTTTTTTTCTCAGCAAAAAATGCCGATCCATCTGAAGACGAGGTTTCCAATGTTCCTATAATATTCGGGGTTCACAAAGAGAACCGAAACTCCAACCCAATAAAATGACTTGTCTTCAATCTCATGGAGGAGGGGATTGTTCGGGAAGGCCGAGGCCATGATGTGGGGGCAGGGGAGGGGGTTACTTGATTGGGAAGGGGAAGGGGAAGGGAGAAGAGGATTAGAAGGTGTTAGGGGTGGGAATTGAACATTAAAAATTGGGGGAGAAAAATAAATTTTAAAATACTAGCATAGTAATCCGTGCAGTGTACGGGCATATGGCGCATTTTATTAAAATTTATGAGAAATTATGTTTGAACAATTATAAAAGATTTGAATTTTTTTTAAAATTATGTTTCTTAAATTATACAATAAATTATAAATCATCTTTATCTATTGAAAATAATTGGTTAATTATTTGATTAATTCACAACTTTAAAGTAGAATACAACATAAAAATTGTAAAATTATGTAAAATAGTTTAAAAACCTGAAATTGCGATACTCACTTGAACTCGTCTCAACTTTGACGGTGTTGGAACCAAATTGGTTAAAAGTGTTTTTAATACAAAAACTCCCTAAGTGATTTTATAGTTTTGATGATAACAAAATGTATTAAGGTTTTTACAAAGGATAAACAAAATGTATTAAGCTTGTACAATGTATAACAATGCTGCCTAACTAAGCTTATTGCAGTCTGCGTCCAATCAGTTCTTCATGACATTGGCTGGCATTCAAAGTGAGCCTTGCGTCCAATGTTGGCACTGAAAAATAAATACCAAGAGTTCTGTGTCTAGTGATTTTGGCAAAAGGAAGTTACTGATATAAGAGGCAAACCAGTTCTGCGTCCAATAACTAGTAAATGTTGTGCGTCCAATAATTCAGTACAAGACACAAGGACAATTTCATACGTCCAATGATTCATGGTAAGGCATTGAAGTTCAACGTCCAATAAGGCTGAATGAACAAAAGGATTGTTCTGCGTCCAATGAAGCAGATTGACAAAGGTACATCAAACAACTGTTTTGCGTCCAATGAAGCAGAAGAACAAATGTACAACAATCAACTCTGCGTCCATTTGAATTATAAGGAAATGGCAAAAGTCCAATAACCAGAATGAGGCAATACGTCCAATGTTGCTTTGCAACTAATCATCAAAATGGTAAGCATAAAGATGCGTCAAATGATTGAATGAATATCATGTGCAAATGGTAAGGACAAGGTACGCGTCCATTTGCTAAAAGGACTGAAAGTCCAATATTCTACATGCTGCGTCCAATAGATTCTATATGCTGCGTCCAAAACGCAGAGTCCATTTCTTGCTATTTACTGCTCATGCATTTAATATGGAACATATTTATTGAGCAAATGATTTGAAATAAATAGATGTATGCAATGCTTTCTGTACAACTTTGTCAACGTTTGTGAATGTACTTTTGAAAAGCATAAAGCACTGTGGAAAGTGTACTAAGAGAGAGAATGTACTTTTAACTACTCTACATATCTCTGAACACATCTTTCTGCTTTACACAGTGTATTCTCTCTGTCTCAATAAGATATTACTATTAACCACTGTACAATTGAGACTTTGAGTACAGGTTGCTTCTGATTTAGGAGAAAGAAACGCAGACATACACAATGAAGTAGATCTCCTCAGAGCAACGGGAAAATAGCATTAAATGCTATTAGAGAACGGTAACTTTTATGAGAGCTGAAGTTGAGCAACTGAAGAACAAGTCTGAAGCTTCACTACTCTTATAAATACCGAGAAGCAAGAAGAAGAATACAAGAGACTGAACAACGAAAAAGAAAGAGCAAAAACGCTGTGCAAACAATTTGTTATACTTTGTCTAGAAAGTCTTGTATATTTTCTATCTTCTTGTAAAAGAGAGTTTGCTTAACTCTCGAAGTGCTTTAGTTTTCATATCCTCACTTGTGTGAGTTAGACAGCACTTGAATCAAAAACTCTGCTGAGTTGTTTATGAAGCAACCCAAAAAAAATTACAGAGGGAGTCGCCACCAAGGTTTATTTAATGGGAAAAACATTGGAAAAACCCGTTTAAGAGAAAAATGGTCTTGAAACCAGATTTTAGGTTCGGGAGTCAATTACGCGTAGGGAAGGTATTAGCACCCTACAACGTCCGCTAAAAAGCGGTTACCTCTAATTAAATGTGCAAATTTTGTTAGCTTTTAGAATTATTTATTCTACCCCAAAAAATGATTTATTATCTATTTACAAGATAAAGGAGAAAAATTATGAAAATTTATTTTGTGCTTGACAGGGAAGGTCCCTGCTCCTACGTATCCTCAGGTGCAGTGAGGAAATCAAAGCTACGTAGTTCTTTAGTAGAAAATAATTGTGTGTTGATTTGTTTTAATTATTGGAATTTTGCTTCTTTTGAAAATAATTCATTTGGTCTCATAGTAACCAAATAGGAAGAGGATCCAAAATGATTACTAATTTTGACCGACTAAAAAGGAGTTTTTCGCAATAGCCGAATAGGAAGAAGATCCAAAACGACTATCACTAATGAGTCTTCATCTAAAATGTTTTCGCAATAGTCAAATAGAAAGAGGATCCAAAATTGACTATCAATAATTACTTAATTAATTAATTACATAAAAAATAGAGTTTTCACAATAGCCAAATAGGAAGAGGATCCAAAATGGCTATCACTACAACTCTATATATATTTTTAACAAAAATTGCAATAGGTTATGATTAATGTTTTTTAGACATATTTAAATAATAATAAGAGGTGGTAATATTTAGAAATAACTTTACTCTATTTGTGAAGTAAATTAGGGCAAAAAATTATGAGTCACAAATAATAGGCTAAGCCCAACATAGTAACAGATATAAAAAAAACAAAAGAGAGGAGAAGAAAAAAAAACAAAACTGGGCCAGGCCCAGACACCAAATCAGACATTCCTCCTTCATTTCTTAAAAAAATGAAACTGGGCTAAGCCCAGACAACAAACTTGCCATCTATTCTTTTCTCCTTTTAAAAAACGAAACTGGACCAAGGCCCAGAGTTACAAATCAGATTTTGTTATATAAAAAAAACAAGAAGGAGAAGACAACAAACACAAACAATGGGTCAAAGGCCCAAACAATGCAATCAGACCTGCTATGGAAAAGGAAAAAAACGAAAATGGCAAACACAATTACAAAAAACAAAAACAAACAAATAAAATAAATAAAACAGCAAAAAACTAAATAAAACAACAACAAAAAAAAAGAAGGGAAATAGGAGAATGAATCGGGGATCGAAATCCCTAACAGAGAAGAGAAAGGAAAAGGGGAAAAGAGGGAGAAGGGAGAAGAGAAGGGTGGCGATCACGGTGGCCACCCACGGCGGCCATGATGGCAGATGCTGCAGGCCACGCGGCGGCCAGCACAGAGGCACAGAGGCACGACGGCGACGAGGCTGGGGGCGCGCTCGGTGGCGGTGATGGGAGAGGGAAAAGAAAAAAACACGATGGAGAGAGAAAGAGAGGGAGAGAGAGATGGAGAAAGAGGGAGCAAGGGACGAAGGGGGGAAGCGGACAGGATTGAGGAGGAAGGCTGGGTCACCGGCGGCGGCGAGGTGATGGAACGCCAACGGCGGCGTCCATGGCTGGGCCAGCCGCGTGACTCAGCCGTGGTTCACGGTGGTGGCAATAGAGAGAGGGAGCCCGTGGGGATAAAAAGAGGAAGGAGGGTGAGGTGGTTTGGATAGAGGCCAGGGTCGCGGCGGCGCAGCCGCGACGACGGCGGCTGAAGTGGGTTCACCTAATCACTCTTTCCTCTCTGTTTTCTATTTTCTGGTTTTTTCCACTCACTCTCTACTCTGCTAGTTTTGCTCCTCTTGTTGCTTTGCTCTATATTCTCTGCATTCTTTTTTTTCTCTGACTATTTTTTCTCTGATTTTTTACTCCTAGTTGTGAACTCACTCTATCAAGTGTAATTACTTAATTGGGGTATCTGTTATTACAGGGACATGAAAAAAACGAAAATAGAACACAGCAAGCCACAACAATGTCCACGCACAGAGCACAAGGAATGAGAGAGCTTTCCTTTACCTGCTAGTGACAAACGAGATGAAGGTAGCCTCCCCTCTCTGCTATTCCCTCTTTATGCCTCTTCTCTATTGAGCTGTATATGCTTGCTAAACTGGGTATCTGTGTTTTTCTCTCTATGATTGATAAACAACGAATGTGCTTATCAATCAAAGCTGTTTCCTCTCTTTTTTCCTCTCTTTTTCTGTCTGCCTTTTTACTGTGCTATTGAGTATATATATACATGAAAAATAGGGTAAACCAAGAGTGGTGTGGTGTGTTGTGGTGTGGTGGTGTGGTAGTGCCTGTGTGTGCGCGTTCTGTTTTTGTGTGTGTGTGTGTTTGTGTGTGATGCTGTTGGTGTGTGTGTGTGTGTGTGTCTGTGTGCGTACGGTTCTTTTTTGTGTGTGTTGCTATTTTTTCAGAATTGTGTGTGTGTGTGTGTGTGTGTGTCTGTGTGTGTACGGTTCTTTTTTTGTGTGTGTGTTGCTATTTTTTCAAAATTATGTGTGTTGTGAGTGTGTGTGTTGTGTTGCTTTTTTTCCTGAATTATCTGTGTGTTGTGAGTGTGTGTGAGTCTTTTTGCTTGTTCCCCAATCCATAATTTCTTCCTATTTTGCCCTTCCTTTCCTTTGTTTTGATTTGTGTCCCTTCAATCTCCTTGTGTTTGCAGCTTGGACTCTTTGGACATTATGAAAGAAGCAGCTGAGGAGGGAGAGCCTGAGAGTGGACTGCAGTTTTTGCTTTCTTTTTCTTTTTACTTTTTTGTATTTTGTATTTTTTGTATTTTTTGGATTGGACCTGTAATAATAAAAAAAGAAATGTACAAAGCCTTTTGCTAATTGGATCATGAGGCTCACCAAAAAACGCAGACCCAATTACAATTGGATCGACCAAACAAAAGCCCAATTGGACCCCTTTAGATTAATTAAAAACAAAAAAAGTAAAATAAATAAATAAAAAAGGAGGACAAAAATTGGTGTCTACAGTTTAGCCTGAAGAGGCTGTGTTCAAAGAATACTTGTGATTTAGCCTGAAGAGGCTGTGTTCAAAGAATACTTGAGATTTAGCCTGAAGAGGCTGCATTCAAAGAATACTTGGGTTTTAGCCTGGAGAGGCTGTGTGCAAAGAATACTTGGGTTTTAGCCTGAAGAGGCTGTGTGCAAAGAATACTTGTACCTATCTGGTTTGATAGTGAAATCTCTCTAGTTTGAGGGGACTGGACGTAGCTCTTAGGAAAGGGTGAACCAGTATAAAAACTTGTGTTATTTCTTCCTTCCCTTATCTCTTATTATATCTGTACTTATTACTAACCAAGGGGATTGAATTGATTTTGTTTAAACAAGTTTTTCATACACCTTAAATCGCACAAAGAAAACAAGTTTTTAAACCAAGAGGGAAGCCTCAGCGTCCAATCTTTTGTGCGTCCAATATTTCACAATTCTGTGCGTCCAGTGTTTTAGCACTCTGTGCGTCCAATATTTCAGAAAACACTGTGCGTCCAATATTTGAACTAAGCTGTGCGTCCAACATTTGCGAAAAGTTTTAAAAGCTTAGAAATACAATTCAACCCCCCCTTCTTGTGTTTCATCTTGTTACCTACAGTTGGCATCAGAGCCAGGTCTCTAGGGGTTGAGCACCTAACAGTGCAGAGAAGCAAAGATCCATGGAGAACGAGGGACTAGCTGTGAATAGACCACCACTGTTCAATGGAAATGAATACGACTATTGGAAGCAAAGAATGATCACATTCTTTGACGCGCAAAATATAGACCTATGGGATGTGGTGGAAACTGGCTACACTGCTCTAGTAAATGAAGCAGGTCAACAAATACCAAGAGCTCAGTGGACAGCAGATCAAAGGACCAGATTCCAGCTGAACTCGAAGGCAAGGCACTATCTGATGTGTGCCATTACAAAGTCAGAATATGACAAGGTGCACAGCTGCACTACTGCCAAGGAGATGTGGGACACTCTAGCTTTGGCACATGAAGGTTCATCTCAGGTTCGTGAGTCCAAAATCAGCATGCTAGTTCATCAATATGAACTATTCAAAATGGAGGATCACGAGTCCATTGATCAAATGTTTGGAAGATTCCAAACAATCATCAACAACCTGAGGTCCTTGGGAAAAATCTACACAACCCAAGAGCATATCAGGAAAATCCTAAGGAGTCTGCCAAGACAATGGAGACCCAAGGTGACAGCCATACAAGAAGCAAGGGATCTTTCCACTCTTGCTATGGAGGATCTTCTAGCTAGGCTCACTGAAAGTACATGAGCTTGAGCTTAATGAAGAGGGAACAGAAAAAAAGGGCAAAGTCCATTGCTCTTAAAGCTAAAAAAGGGAGCACCTCAAAAGCCTTAAAGGCAAATGATTCTGATGAAGAATCATGCAGCTCAGAAGGAGAAGAAGGCTCAGATGATGATGAACTCTCCTTCATCTCCAGGAAAATAAAGTCTATGTGGAAAAAGAAGGGTGGCTTCAGAAGGAAGCAATTCAACAGAAGATTTCCACAAAAGGAAGCTGAGCAAAAGGAAGAAAGTCCAGTGGTGTGCTATGGATGCAGGAAACCAGGCCACTACAAGACAGACTGTCCTGAGGCCGAGAGAACAAAGAAGAAGTTCTTCAAGAAGAAAAAAGGTCTCATGGCAACATGGGAGGACCTCGATGATTCCTCTGATGATGAGGATAAGGAAGAAGCCAATCTCTGTCTAATGGCAGGTCTATCCTCAACTGATAGTGAGGACGAAGAGCAGGTAATTTCCTATTCTGAATTAAGAAATAATTTTGATGATCTTCTTAGAGATTCATCCATTTTATCTGATGAGTACAAATCTTTAAAGAAAAAGTTTTCTCTTATAACCAAAGATTTTGAAAAGCTTACTTTAGAAAACAAAGTACTCAAATCAGAAAATGAAGAGTTAAGACTTCAAGTAAGTCAACTCAAAGATGAATCTCCAAAGGATTCAGAGTCCAATACTTCCTGTGAAGTACAAGTACTTCAACAAGAAGTAAATGAACTCACTGGACGATTGTTCAGATTTGTCAGTAGCTCTGAAAAGTTTGATCAAATTTTAAAAATTCAGAGAAAACCTTCTGACAAAAGTGGTTTGGGTTATGAAAAACCAAAACCAAAGTTTTCTAAAAGTCCATCAAAATTGAATATATACTATGGTCACTGTGGAAAGGCTGGACATGTCACACCAACATGCGTCCATAACAAAAGGGACATGCCTGGACGCAGACCAAGGACTAACAAGAAAGGACCCAAGTCAATCTGGGTACCTAAAAATATGATAATTCCTGTTGCAGATTTGCTTAATGGGAGGAAAACAACACCAGTCATGGTACCTGGACAGTGGCTGCTCACGACACATGACAGGAGAAAGGTCTATGTTCCAAGACCTAAAGCCTAGATCAAAGGGCTGGGTCACGTTTGGAGGTGACCAGAAAGACAGAATAGTTGGAATAGGTAAAATTGGTAAACATCCTTTTCCTACTATTAAAAATGTTTTATTAGTTGAAGGACTCAAACATAATCTACTTAGCATAAGTCAATTGTGTGACAGTGGATGTGATGTTTCCTTTGACAAAGATAAATGTATAGTCAAAAATTCTGATAAGTCCATTCTTTTTCAAGCAAAGAGGCAGGATAATGTTTATAAAATTGATTTCGAAAATCTGTCCAAACAAAATGTCTCATGCTTCATTTCTTTAAATGATGAACAATGGATATGGCACAAGAAGCTTGGTCATGCAAGCTTGAGAACCATCTCAAAGCTTAATAAGCATAGCCTCGTGAGAGGTCTTCCAAATCTTGTGTACAAATCTGAGGTTCTCTGTGAAGCATGTCAGAAAGGAAAACAAGTGAAAAACTCTTTTGTTTCTAAAAATATTGTTTCTACTTCTAGACCTTTGGAACTTTTACACATGGATTTGTTTGGACCAACTCAAACTGCTTCTTTGAATGGAAAGAAATATGGACTAGTTATAGTTGATGACTATACTAGATGGACATGGGTTAAATTCCTTGCACACAAGGATGAGTCTTTTACAGTATTCACCATTTTTTGTAAAAGAGTCCAAAATGATAAAGGAGTTTGTATCAACTCCATTAGAAGTGATCATGGAGGTGAGTTTGAAAATGCAAACTTTCAGAGATTCTGTGAAAAGAATGGAATTCTTCACAATTTCTCTGCACCTAGAACACCTCAGCAAAATGGTGTGGTAGAGAGAAAAAATCGATCTTTACAAGAGATGGCCCGGACCATGCTCAATGATCACTCAACCTCTAAGAGGTTTTGGGCTGAAGCTGTAAATACAGCATGTTATTTGCAAAACAGAATTTATGTAAGGCCTATATTGAAAAAGACTCCTTATGAATTGTCGAAAGGAAGAAAACCCAACATTTCATATTTTCATCCTTTTGGATGTGAATGTTTTATTCTCAACACTAACGATCAACTTGGTAAATTTGATTCTAAAGTAGACAATGGAATTTTTCTGGGTTATTCTGAAACTTCCAAGGCATATCGAGTTTACAACTCAAGAACCTTGATTGTTGAAGAGTCAATTCATGTTAAATTCAATGACAAAAAGCCTGACAATGATCTGTCAGAGCTAAGTGATTCTCTTGCAGATATGAGAATACAACCAGGAGGTGAAGGATCATCAATCAAGATTGAAGAAGATGGACCAGACGCAGGAGACAGTCATGCATCCAATACTGCAGGTGGTAAAAGCTGACATTTTAAGACTTATCATCCTGAAGATCAAATTATTGGAAATGCAGATGATAAAGTCAGAACAAGGTCCACATTCAGAGAGCAAACTGATGTAGCATTCATCTCTGAATTGGAGCCAAAGAATATAGATGAAGCCCTATTGGATGAAGGATGGATTTTAGCAATGCAGGAGGAGCTGAATCAGTTCAAAAGAAATGATGTTTGGACTCTGGTAGCCCCACCTGAAAATAAGTCCATTATTGGAACCAAATGGGTATTCAGAAATAAGCTGGACGAAGAAGGTAATGTTGTGAGGAACAAAGCAAGGTTAGTTGCTCAAGGCTACTCACAACAGGAAGATATTGATTTCACTGAAACTTTTGCTCCAGTAGCTAGAATTGAAGCCATTCGCATTTTACTTTCATTTGCTGCCCAACATGATATGAGGCTTTATCAAATGGATGTAAAAAGTGCTTTTCTGAATGGTATAATAACAGAAGAAGTCTATGTTGAGCAGCCCCCTGGCTTTGAGGATCAAACTTTTCCAAATCATGTTTTTAAATTGAAAAAGGCTCTTTATGGCCTTAAGCAAGCTCCTCGAGCTTGGTATGAAAAACTGAGTTCATTTTTAATGGAAAATGGTTTTTCAAGAGGAAAAGTTGATAACACTCTTTTCAGAAAATTCATAGACTCACATTTCATCATAGTACAGATTTATGTAGATGATACTATTTTTGGTGCTACTGATGAATCTTTGTGTGGAGAATTCTCTGAATTAATGCAGAAGGAGTTTGAAATGAGCATGATGGGAGAATTGAAGTTCTTTCTTGGACTTCAAGTAAAACAGACGCAAGATGGGATCTATGTGCATCAGTCCAAATACACAAAGGAGCTTCTTAAAAAGTTCAATATGGAAGATTGCAAACCCATGAACACTCCTATGCATCCAACTTGCATAATGAGCCTGAATGACAAAGATAAAAAGGTAGATCAAAAGGTATATAGAGGTATGATTGGATCTCTTTTATATCTTACTGCATCTAGACCTGATATTATGTTCAGTGTATGCTTATGTGCAAGATTTCAATAAGATCCTAGAGATTCTCATTTGACTGCTGTCAAGAGAATTTTTAGATATCTGAAAGAGACTACTAATCTCGGTTTGTTGTTTAAGAAATCAGATGAGTACAGATTAGTAGGATTCTGTGATGCTGATTATGCTGGAGACAGGCTTGAAAGAAAAAGCACCAGCGGAGGATGACATTTTATTGGATCCAATTTAGTATCATGGACAAGCAGGAGACAAAGCACAATTGCATTATCAACAGCTGAAGCTGAATATGTCTCTGCTGCAAGTTGTTGTTCTCAGCTCTTATGGATTAAACATCAATTGGAGGACTACAACATCTTTGAGAGTAAGATTTCTGTTCTTTGTGATAATACTGCTGCAATCAATTTATCTAAGAACCCAATCTTACACTCAAGAGCTAAGCATATAGAAATTAAACATCATTTTATTAGAGACTATGTGCAGAAGGGAACATTTGATATTCAGTTTGTTAACACTGAAAATCAATGGGCAGATATATTTACAAAACCCCTCTCTGTAGATAGGTTTACTTTTATAAGGAAGCATTTGAATATGCACTTTATAAAAGACTGATGTTTAGCGTCCAATATGCTCAAGCTGAGTCTGAATCCAATATGACTAGAGTCTAATAGGACACGACAGTCTATTTGAGACTTAGAATTTTTTAAAGAAAGCTTTCACCTCTTAGTAATCCCACGCCGAGTCCAATGTTTTTTCATAAAGTTATATCTTACAGTTGGTATTTTACAAACGCTTTGCAGTAATTGTCTGTTTGATGATTATTCAAGCTTTCAAGAAAAACTTCTGTTATCTCTATAAACTTGATTCAGATTTCTCTTCGTTTGGCATCTTTTCTAAAATCATTTCTGTTTGAGAAATCTTGTTTAGAAAAAGGGAGAAGAAAAAGGGTTTTTAAGTTTCTCTCTGTGTTTCAAAACTGTCTTTGGACTATGATGTTCTATGAACCTTTTTGCCTGATGACAAAAGGGGGAGAAATATATGGGATTAAGTTTTAAAAAGAAAGAAGAATATGAGAACAATATGGGATTAAGTCTGATTGCGTTGCAGTAGTCTTATTACCATGTTTTTATCTGATAAGCTATTTGCTTTTTATTGGACTAATCTTGTTTTTATGAGTAAAAGAAATTTTCAGGTACTCTGAGTATATTGAATATCCAAAACCATGAGATGTTTATCTCAGGGGGAGAAGAGTAAGGAAAAACTGAGACATTTATCTCAGGGGGAGTTTCCCTTAGAAAATTTCTGTTTTTGCTAACTGATTTTGGTTTATATGCTTTATTGTTTGTAAAACTTAATAATGTTTGTCATCATCAAAAAGGGGGAGATTGTTGGAACCAAATTGGTTAAAAGTGTTTTTAATACAAAAACACCCTAAGTGATTTTATGGTTTTGATGATAACAAAATGTATTAAGGTTTTTACAAAGGATAAACAAAATGTATTAAGCTTGTACAATGTATAACAATGCTGCCTAACTAAGCTTATTGCAGTCTGCGTCCAATCAGTTCTTCATGACATTGGCTAGCATTCAAAGTGAGCCTTGCGTCCAATGTTGGCACTGAAAAATAAATACCAAGAGTTCTGCGTCCAGTGATTTTGGCAGAAGGAAGTTACTGATATAAGAGGCAAAGCAGTTCTGCGTCCAATAACTAGTAAATGTTGTGCGTCCAATAATTCAGTACAAGGCACAAGGACAATAATTACTCCCTATATAATTTTTTTTTATAATTTCTCTATTTATATTTTCATGTATTATTTTATCCCCGTGTGTTATATATTATTTATTTATTATTTCTAATTAATCAGATAGATAGATATATACTAATTTGAAAAAACCTTAGGCTCTGTTTGGCAAAAAGTAACGGATAGTGAATAAGCTAACGGATAGCAGATCAGGTAGCGGATAGCTAATAAACTTATAGCTGATAGCGGATAACCTATCAAATTGAATTTAAAGTATTTGGTAAAATTAGCGATTAAACTATCTGATAAATATAAAATGACATAAAAAGATATATTTAATTATTGCTTATATTTCTTTAATCAATATTAAATTAAATACTAAATATGGTAAAATATTTATAAATAATAAACTAATTATTATGATATTTAGAAGTTAAAATTTATATCTTAATGATATTAATTATTGATTTATTTACTTATTATCTGTTGTAACTTCATTAAAATAAATTTTATTGGTTAAAAACATTATATTTGTATTTATTTTATTTTATTTTATTTGTAGTTGTATTTATTTACTTGTTTATTTATTATCATTAAAATATTTTATTTTATTGGTTAAAATAATTTATTTATTTACTTTTTTAATAATTATTATTATAATAATATTTTATTTTATTAAGAGATGATAGGGAAGGAATTTAATAAAAATAATGAGGGTAAAAATAAGGGAAAAAATCATATGCTATCAGCTATAAGTTCAAACGTTACTTCAAGTAGTATCTGAAAAAGCGTTAAACGCTATTCAAAAAACGCTAAACACTACCCATAACCAAACACTTCCATTTTTTCAAATCCGCTAACCGCTAGAGGATAAGACTTGCCAAACAGAGCCTTAGTTTCTCTTGGATTAAACCAAGTCTTCGATTATCTATGAGGATCCTCTTTTTTTTAGGTCAGTCGCTGCTTGGTGACTTGTTGGGAGTTTCAACTCCACGTAGTATTATCGTGTAGTTAGTTTCTTTGGGCTTCGTCCCCGTTTTCTTCCAAAAGAAAAAGTCTTTGATAAATTAGTTGGTGAATAAAAAATAGAATAAAAATATATATTAAAATTATTATAAAGCGAAATAGAAGATTATTTAAATTATATATTAAAGTTTAATTTTTTAAGTAATTCACATGTGTTATTTTTGCAATTTTTTTGTATATTTTTATATAAAATATATATCACATGTGTTATGTTTTATTTATAGTTTTTAAATTAATCAATTTATATTTATATATTAATTTATAAAATCTCCTAATTTTCTAAAAAAAATAACATGTCCAATAAATTAGAAGTTAGATGATAACGTAATAATAGAGAAAAAATATTTATTCTCATTTGTTATGTTTTATCCACAATATTTATAGACATTAATCATAGGAAAAATCAAATTTGTTTGGACAAAAGAAAATATTTAATGAATTAATTAGATGAAAACTGTTAAATAAGAAAGAAATAATGATTACAACGTACATCTATTAAGATGAAAGAAAATATTTTTTATTACCATTTAAGGTTCCACATTTTAATAGCAGTTACTATCACAAAGATACAATGTTTTCAACTACGATTTTAAATTAATTACTACAATAAAGATACATTTTTTATGAATTTCAACATGATCCATAGAGATTCAATTTGTATCATTTGAAAATTGAAACATTAATTATATTTCCTATAATATAAATTTATAAAACTGGTCCCTATCAAAAAGATACAATTTCTTCCCTATCACAAAGATACAATTTCTTTCAACTACGATCTTAAATTGATTTCAGCAATAAAAATACACCTTTAATGAATTTTGACATTATCCCTACAGATATAATTTGCATCATTTGAAATTTGAAAAATTTATAACGATTCCTATTATAGAGATTAAAATCGGTCTCTATCACAAAGATATAATTTTTTCATTTAATATTTTAAATTGATTCCTATAATAAACACATTCCTTTTATGGATTTCAACCTGATCGCTAGAGATACAATTTGCAGAAAACTAAAATTTCAAAAATTTATAATAATTTCTATCATAGAGATTTAGAAACCAGTCTGTATAACACAAATACAATATTTATCTATGATTTTAAATTGATTCCTATAATAAATACACTCCTTTTATGAATTTTAGTGTAATCCCTAGAGATACAATTTATATCATTTCAAATTTGAAAAATTTATAACGATTCCTATCATAGAGATTTATAAAATTGGTCTCTATACAAAGATACAATTTTTTTAGTTACGATTTTAAATAATTCATATAATAAACATGCTCCTTTCATGAATTTCAACCTAGTCCCAAGAAATACAATTTGTATCATTTGCAAATTGAAATTTTTTATACTTATTTCTATCATAGAGATTTATAGAATCTGTAAAAACTACCCGTGCAATGCACGGGGAATACGATGCACTTTATAAAAAAATCGCGAGGAAATATATTTGAACACTAAGGATTTGAGTTTTTTTTTTAATAATGGTTCATAAATTATATAACAAATTATAAAGTAACGTTATATATTAAAAATAGTTGATTAATTATTTTTCTAATTCACAACTTTGAAGTATAATTTAACGAAAAAATTGTATAAATTATGGTTGAAATAGTAAAATAGTTTAAATAGTTGTAAGTAGACATGACAAAAAACCTGAATTTACTGTACCTACTCGAACCCATCTCAACTTTGACGGGAACCCCCGTCACCTACAATTATCTACAAATTTATATCATAAATTATCTTTATTTGTATCAATATATTATAATACCTACAGATCGAGTACACAGGCCAAATTGTCGTGCATATTTAATCAGTAAAAACCTATTTCGTAATTTGTTTTCTTATTTTTTTAAAAGTCTATTTTCTCATCTAACACAAACAATTCATTTTTTGTAAACCAAAAAATAATTTACACTTAATTTTATATTTGTTCTAGGTGTTCATTTTTATGATACATTTAAGTAACACTCTCATTAAAAATAGTCATTATTTTGTGAAGAAATCTTCAACAAAATAGTTAGGTGAGAAAATAATATTAAATTAAATAATAAATATGTTTACATTAAACTTATTATACGAGAGAGAGTTACTAATATTGTTGCTAATATTGTGAATTAATAAAATAATTAATTAATTAATTATTTTTACCAATCAATCTAATTGAGCTTTAAAATACTCTCAGATCAACACATGTAAAAATTGGTCTTAAAAGAGTTTATTTTTGTATATATTATAGATTATAGATAAACTAGCATATGTGACCCGTGCAACGCACGGGTTAGATATTTTCTTTTGTACGTTAATGAGAAACGAATAAGATGTTTTTATATGAAGTAATAATCAGAATCACATTAACCTTAATAATAAAAAATTTATTCCATATGAATTAATAATTAATAAAGAAAAACACAATATATTTTGGATACAAATGTACTCCCTCCGTCCCATAAATATAGACACTTTTGCGCAAAATAAAATTTAAATTTTCTTAGATTAAGAAAGTATTTAATAAATTAGTTGATGATAAAATAAAAAATAATAAAAATGCATTTGCATTAAAATTATCATAAAATAAAATAGAAAAATATTTAAATTATATTATACAGTTTAATTCTTTAAGTGATTCACATGTCGATGAGATTTCACGTAAAAAATTTGACACAATGATATAGTTTCAAATAAAATATTTATCATGCATGTTATATTTTATTTTTAATTGTTAGATTAATCAATTTACAGATATTAATTTATAAAAATACCAAATTTTCTCAAAAATATAAAATGATCAATAAATTAGTTAGAAGGTAATATAAAAATAAATCAAGAAATATCTATTCTCATTTTTTGTATTTTATTCATACTTTTTATTTTATCAATTTATTTTTAGACATTAATGGGAGAAAATTCAATTTTATTTAGACAAAAGAGAATATTTAAAGAATTTATTTGGTAAAAATGCTAAATGAAAAAGAAATAACGATTTTTTTTAGTGAAAGAAATAATGATTATAATATTGAATAAGATGAAAAAAATATTTTTTATATTTTTTATTAGTTGTTCCTAAATATCAAAATAAAAATAAAAATTTAAAATTCATACTAATTTTGAAGAGATAATTTTTTTGCGATCATATTAGTGCAAAATATCCACCACATTCACATTGTATCAAAAAAAATCCACCACATTCTTTTATTTATGAAATGATATAATCTTGACAAAAATGAAATTCAAATGAAGATAAAATAAAATTAATTTCAAAATTTTTAAATCAAAATCAAATCAAGATTGAAGAGATCATTTTGATTATTTATATAATTTTAAACATTTTTTCACATCCTAAAATCAAATCTTAAACCTTTTTTGATATCCTAAGATTATTATATAACCATAAACGTTAAAAATCAATTTTTTTAAATTTTTTAATCCTAAAATGATCAAATTTGAACTCATCAAATATTTTTTACCCTATAAAAAACTCAATACTGGTATCACCTTTAGAGCATAGACCTATGTATCATCATGTAATTCATGTCTGCTCATTTTTTTTATACGTATCACATTTTCACTTGTTCAGCAACCTCAACATCAAGAAAGGAATCAATTAATCAACTAATGCGTTTAATTTACATATTTATTTTCATTTCAAAATATTCATTACATGCCTAACAAAATTGAAAATAGAATAAACAAACCAAAAACAGAAAGGAATCAATTAATCAATTAATGTGTTTAATCTACATTCTATTTTTTATTTCCAAATATTCATTGTATGTCTAATAAAACCAATAAAGGAAATCAATCAATTATGATTCTTCAAAATACTCATTGCAAGCCTAATAAAATCGATAAAAGAAATTAATCAATTAATGTGTTTAATTGCATGTGATTCTAATTGCACAATTCTCTTTCCAATTTAAGCAAATCATTCTAATTATCTATTCCTCTATTGCCTTTTTTTCCTTCATATTTCTCTTTGTAAATTTTCATTTCCATTTTCAATATATTCATCGCTTATGACATAGCCATCATTTTGTATTCCACATTCTATGTTTCTATAAATTAAATTTCTTTCCTTTTTTAATTTGCTTGTTACAATGTTGTTATATTTGATTTACTATTACAAATGATTTGCTTGATATACAATTACAAATTAAGAACATACAATTTATATAAAACTAAACTTACTAAAATAGAAACATTGAACGGAAAATTTAAATAATTTATATATATTTGTAATTAAAACAACTAATAAAGTATTACACATATTTTCTAAAATAAACATAGTAATATATATAAATAATTATTGTTATCTCGTACATAATTTTTTGAAAAATATTAAAAAATAAATAACTAAATTTTTATGATCTATGATGTTTTTCCTTATTTGATAAAGAAGAATAATGTATATGCAAAAAACAAAAGAAAATTAATCACAAAAGAAAATGAAAAATAAAAAAACTTAATAGCCCAAAATATAGAAACATTAATTCTAAAAAATAATCCATAACTAAAAATTATTAATATAAAATATACTCACCTTACAGGAGAAGCTTGACGAATATATAGAAGATAAACGATGGTTTTCGAAAAAATCAAACAAAAACCTAACAACATGATCAAGAAAATGAATAAATACTAAAAAGTATTAGGTAAAAATGATTAATAGTAAAATAGACAAAATAAAAAATTAAAATAAATCGAAGCCACACTCACCAACCAAGTAATCACAATGATACTCCCTTTTCAAAAAATCAACTGGCTCAGTAAAAAACAATTCATTCCCTCGAATGACAGCAGTAGTCACCAATTTTATCGTGAAATCGATGGGAAAATGTAGCTTATACAAATGACGTGTTATTCGATAGTGCCCATCATTCACATCCACTTTGAAAGTGAACATAACATTGACAAAATTTTCATTCAAACTCTTGCCAAGCTTATATATCAATTCCCACTTCATAGTCGCATGGATCTTGTCACCCTTTTCAAAGAAACAAAAAAAGTATTATTTAGGTTACTACACTAAAACAAATTAAAAGAGTTAACAATACCTTGTCGTCCATAAAGATCATCTCTTGGGAGTAAGGCAACTTGACTTTTCCAAAACTCGGTACGCTCCATAGCCGGACAATCCTAACCAACAACGTCCAGGAGTCGGTGTTAGGAGTAATATCAGAAATAGAATCACGACCTTATAAGAATCCTTCCTGCCCCCATGATTTATAGATGTTGACATAGGGTGCGAGTTATTTTTTGATAGAATCCAAAATTTCAGTTGGTTGAGGACAATCATTGGAATAAAAGAGGAAATGAAGAATCAGGTTTTTTTTATAGAAGTAAAAATGGATGTAATCACAATGGTTTGATTGAAAGAGGAAGAATTGCAAAGGGGTAAAATAAAGAGAGAATCATCGTTTAAAAGAGGAAGGAAGAATCATGATTTTATTAATTATTGAAATTATTGAAATGCGTAAAAAAATAGGTGTAATCCTTTTTCTATGGTGATGTTGAAATCTCATTTAATTTTTTTTTATTATTATTGTTATTTTAATTCGTATTTCAAATAAGTTGATTTGAATTGATTATAAATTATTTGAAATTGTATTTTAAATAGGTTGATTTTATATTTCAAATTATTTGAATCGATGCAATAAAAGAGAAAAAGAAGAATCAGGATTTTATTAATTTATTAATTATTGAAATGGGTGTAAAAATGAATATAATCCTTTTTCTATGGTGATTTTATTGTGATATTGAAATATCATTTTATTTATTATTAATTATTATTAGTGTTATTTTAAGTCGTATTTCAAAAAATTTGATTTGAATCAATAATAAATTATTTAAAATTCTATTCAAATCATTTTAACAATACAAAAAATCAGATTTTAATTTTGATCATCAGAAATGAGAAAAAACAAGTAAATTATTTGCAAAAAATAGATTAACAAAACATAGTAACTACTTAATATTTTTCATTTTTTGCAAATATCATTTTAACAACAAATTTATTCTATGGTGATATCCCTTTTCTATGGTGATATTAAAATCCCATTTTAATTTGATTTGAATCAATAATAAATTATTTAAGGTTAATAATATTATTCAAATTATGATATATTAGGGTTAAAATTCATTCAATACAATAAATATCATATCGAATACAATTAATACAAATCAATTAATAAACCTATTCAAATCTAATCAGTCAAATTGAGCCTTGAAATGCTCTCAAAGTGACACGTGTAAAAATTGGTCTTGAGAGGGTTCGTCTTTATATATATTATAGATTATAGATTATAGATATGGATGACCTTAAAGATTAAAAAGAGATAAAAAAAAAGATTAAAAAGAGATAAAAAAAATTTAGAGGCTAAAAGTGAATATTAATAATCCGATTTTCTCTCCTCTTTCTTTTTGTGGCTTTTTTTGATTAATACCACGTTTGAAAAAATTATTTTGCCAAATACCACAGTTTTTTTAATTAGGTTTTTACCATAGTTTGCATTTTAGGTGAGAAGTCCTATTTCCAAAACAGGACTTCTCACTGTTGTTTTATTTTATTTTTTTAAAATGTCTATGAGAAGTCCTATCCCCAAAATAGGACTTCTGAACACGTTTTTTTAATTTTTTTTTTCAATTTTTTGTTTAATTTTGATGATTTAGGGTTTAGTTAAGGTGGGTTATGGTGTTAGGTGGTTTTAGAATTTTGAGGTTATTTAAATTAATTAATTTATTTTGTTTATTAATTCAATTTATTATTTAATAATTACTACAATTAAGCTAGTTTATGACATAATAGTATTTTGGGGTTATTTAAATTAATTAATTTATTTTGTTTATTAATTCAATTTATTATTTAATAATTACTACAATTAAGCTAGTTTATGACATAATAGTATTTTGGGGTTATTTAAATTAATTAATTTATTTTGTTTATTAATTCAATTTATTATTTAATAATTACTACAATTAAGCTAGTTTATGACATAATAGTAAATAATAATACAATAAAATGATGGCATCTGGCCAAGCAATGATGACATCTGGCCATGTTTACACTGAAATTCTGACCAAGGCTATTGAGAAGGAACGGGCCAAAGTACATTCTCACCAAGTTCATACTTTTAACCGACAACAAAGTATTTTCTGTGTAGAAGAAACTATCAACCCACGGGAGGGGCGACCTGCGGGAAAATTCAAGGTAGACTTAGATGAAAGAAAATGTGACTGTGGTAAATTTCAAGCAATACACATCCCGTGTTCACATGTCATCGCTGCTTGTTCATCTGTTTTCCACGACTACATGATATATGTGCCTCCTGTGTACAAGTTGGAAAATGTCTTCAATGTTTACCGCGAAGAGTTCAGTGTGTTGCCCAATAAAGAATATTGGCCAGAATATACTGGACCTCAAGTGTGCCACGATCCACAAATGCGGAGGCTACCACGGGGTCATCCACAATCTACTCGCATTCGCACTGAGATGGATCAGGTAGAAAGACATCGTCACCCTAAAAGGTGTGGACTGTGTCGAAATGAGGGTCATAGCAGGAATAGATGTCCTTATTACAATCCTAGACATTCTACACAAGAGTAAGAAATGTGGACCGTTGTATCCCATTTATAATTTTAATGTAATTATTTTATTGTATTATTATTTACTATTATGTAATAAACTAGCTTAATTGTAGTAATTATTAAATAATAAATTGATTAATAAACAAAATAAATTAATTAATTTAAATAACCCCAAAATCCTAAAATCACCTAACACCATAAACCACTTTAACTAAACCCTAAACCATCAAAATTGAAAAAAAAATAAAAAAACGTGTTCAGAAGTCCTATTTTGGGGATAGGACTTCTCATAGACATTTAAAAAAAAAATTAAAACAACGGTGAGAAGTCCTATTTTGACCTAAAATACAAATCATGATAAAAACCTGCTTAAAAAAAAACCGTGGTATTTGGCAAAATAATTTTTTCAGACGTGATATTAATAAAAAAAAAGCCTCTTTCGGTTTGTCTATTCCTCTCTTTCTTGCACTTTTCTTACGTCTTATACGTATAGCAGGTGTGACTGTGCGGGTATCATTCTCTAAACAAAAAAAAAAAAATGGCGGAGAAAGTAGCATTGGAACCAGATGGGGTCCCGCAAAAGCATGTAGGAGGGGCCTAGGGGGCCACACCCACCCATTAGCTTCAACCGATTCCTCAACCGACTAACGAGGAGCGCGGAAACAAAGTGAGAAACACACAGCAACTGGCGCATTTCGAAGCAAAAGCCCAAAATAGAAAAAAAGAATCACCAATTTTTGGATCAAATCAAAACACACACACACTACACACCTTGTGCATTTTCAAAATTTTCCGAGTGACCAAACAGAAACGAGAAGAAAGTGAGAGAAAATTTTCGGGTCGCAACAATGGGAATACCGCAAGCCATGGATGCTCTCAGGGAAAGAGCGGCATTCGTGAAGGACTCTCTTCACAAGAGCCAGACCATCACCGACAACATGGTCTCCATTCTCGGTTCCTTCGATCACCGCCTCTCCGCCCTCGAAACTGCCATGCGTCCCACTCAGGTAGGCACGCACAAGTAAGATTTTAAATTGCTGTCGCGGTTTCGGTTTTGGAGACTCCAAAAACTTTGATATTGCAGACAAATGCAGCCAATGTGGTCACAATTGCGGTTGGTTTTTCCCAAAAATCTTGATGTTGCAGCCGCAATTACAGTTGCGGATTGCAATTTAAAACCCTGCGCTCACGCTCTCTCTCACTCTCCCGCCACCAATGGCAGACAAAGACATGCATGAACTACGTTAAGAAGCCGATACAAAGAAAATTTATTCATGCTGTCTATTTATTTAGTTTAGCATTGCAATTATTAGGTGCATTTATCAAGCATTGCTCTTCATCATCACCATCATTATTATTTTTATTCTCAATCACTGTTTAGAACGGAGCCAATGCGATTCGGATGTTGATTTGACTTGGATGAAGTGTTGTTTAGGGTTTCAGTCTTCTTATCTTTGTTTCGTTGTGTGATAGATAAAAACGCATTCGATTCGAAGTGCACACGATAATATTGACAAGACTCTGAAGGCAGCGGAGGTGATTTTGGCGCAATTCGACCAGACACGCAAGGTATGTCTGTCTCTGTTTTGCTTCATTTTTCAATCGATTCTCAATGTTGCTGCATAAGGTGGATAAGTTTCTGTTTCAGAATTTAATGTGTAAATATGATAAAGGAAAAGTAGTTATGTGGTTTAGACTTTAGCTTTCACCAACTGTTAACATGTGGCTCCGATTCACATTGCTACTTTGCATTGTTATGGAAATGTCAAGTTTGAGCTTGTGGGCCTTGTTTGTGAATCGAGTCATGTTTCCTTTTGTGTTTATTGTGCTTGTCAAATGTCTATGGAATTCCCTGCGTGACATCAAGCATTTTAAAAAATTATACAATATAATAAGGGACACCAAAGGCACAAAAATAGAAAAGTTGACTCCTCGAGGCAGTTCATAGGTTTTGAGATAGTCTTTTTACGGAGTACTTTCTATATGATGCTCTAGAACAGTATGAAAATGGTCTACTAAGTTCAATTTAACTGCTAACTGAAAAAAGATAAGTTTTATCATTTAATGTAACTAGAGTGTGTCCAATGACAAATTTGACACCCATTATTTTCTGTTTTGATTCCCCTTCCACCTTCCTTAACCTCTTATTATCCTACATTTGGTTTTTAGGTATAAAATTCAGTGTTGAACTTTCAGCTAGTATTTTTTACCATGTTAGTTTTTTTTTACACATTAGGCAATTGGTAAGTATAATATATTTTATGATGGTTTTTTAATTCAACTAAATTAATAGTAGATGGTAATGACTTTTTATGATTTTCATTTAAATTTGATTATTAGGCAGAGGCTAAAATACTGCGAGGGCCACATGAAGATCTAGAAAGCTATTTAGAAGCAATTGATCAGCTTAGAGCTAATGTTCGTTTCTTCAGCAGCAAAAAGAGTTTCAAAAGTAGTGAGGGTATCATCAACCATGCCAACAATTTGCTTGCTAAAGCTATCTCAAAGCTTGAAGATGAGTTTAGACATCTTTTGACAAATTACAGGTTGGTGCTCTTGAATTTGAATCTCTGCTTTTCTTTCCGGTAGACGTGTTTGTGTATGCATTATATTTCACTCTTCATTTATCTTTGGATTTCCAACCCTTATTAACACTAATTTAAGCATTCTATAGTCCCTATTTCAGGTAGATCATCACTAGTGAGTAATTTAAACTACTTTATATGGTTTTGGATACCTAACAACCGCTACCTTCATATTCTCATATACATAAGCTGTAGTAATTTTTTAAATCTTATTCATGGAGAAATGGATTTTGTTTGCATTTTTATATTGATCCCCTTTTAAATTACTCCGTTGATGCGAGAGACTTGATTGATTTCACCTGTGAAGTTCAATGACCTTTGCTATACTTGTTCTCTCTTTTTCCATCTTATTTTCATTAAGGATTACTAAATTATGCGTCATATTTTTTATTCTTGAAAGAACCGAATAACAAAGGAAGGGTGTATATAAAAGAAAGAAAGAAAGACAACATTATTAAGGACTAATATGTATTGTGTTTGTTAAATGATTTTGTTTGCGTACTTTACTTCATCTGTTGGACTCTTGGTGATTCTATTTGGCCAGAAAGCTGTGAAGGTGAATGCTTATTAATTTTCTCTACTAAAGGCACAGAACAGGATCTTTATTTTCGCATGCAACTCAATACAAACTTACCTCTTTCTACTTTGGTGTTTAACATATAGTTATTGAAGCTAGAACAGGAAAACCTCTTGCATATTTGTTATGCATTCATAAAAGTTTGCAGTTTCTTCATATGAGTCTTGTTCCTTATGCATATCTCATTTTAGATGTTTGAAAGGTTTCTGGAATTTGTCATTTGGCTCTAAAACTGTGGAACCTTGTGCATAAATTTTTTAACATATTGGCTTTTGATTTCAGCAAGCCTGTGGAACCTGACCGCCTTTTTGACTGCTTACCGAACTCTCTAAGACCATCGGCTGCTGGGCAGCAAAATGATGGTGGTGGCAAAAACCATTCTGAAAAGCAAAGCATGGAAACTGTCACTTTCACACTCCCAACCCTCATCCCCCCCAGAGTTATACCTTTGCTACATGATTTAGCACAACAAATGGTTCAAGCTGGCCATCAACAACAGCTCTTTCGAATCTACAGGTAGCAATGTTGTTACTCTTTCTGTATTATTTGATAACACCTGAATTCTTTCAAATATGGATTGATTTATGATAACTGTATGTTCCAAATTTGCAGAGACACCCGTGCTGCAGTCCTGGAACAGAGTCTTAGGAAGTTAGGTGTAGAGAGGTTGAGTAAGGATGACGTTCAAAAAATGCAGTGGGAGGTTTTGGAGGCTAAGATTGGAAACTGGATTCATTACATGAGGATTGCTGTAAGGATGAATATGAATTTCCATTTTTTATCTGTTCTATTTTGGTCCCACAAATCTTTCTAAGTTTACTTGAACAGGTCAAATTGTTAATTGCGGGAGAAAAGAAAATCTGTGATCAAATATTTGATGGTGTTGATTCTTTGAGAACTCAATGTTTTGCTGAAGTCACTGCTAGCAGTGTGGCTATGCTTCTTAGTTTTGGGGAGGCTATTGCCAAAAGCAAGAGGTCACCTGAAAAATTATTTGTTCTTCTAGACATGTATGAAATAATGAGAGAACTTCAACCAGAGGTATTGTTAAGTTTATATTTCTAGACTATTTTTCACCAGAATTATGTATACTATTTAGTTCTGGATTGAAATGATGCATATTCTAAGGGGCTTGATATAATATTGATGCTCTCCAAGATATCTTTTTCTTTTTGGACACTCTTAGGTTATCAATTTGAATTTGTGTTTGCTCATTTCGATTTAAAGAAGATTTGTAATTTGAAGAATAGCATTTCAATCCAATGAAATGTTGAATTAGCCTTTCTTAAATAGCCTTGGAGGAGAGAAAAGAATTGAGAGGAAAGAGCAAATGGAAACAATGCATAGTATATTATAAGGAAATAAAAAGTTGCTAATATAACTCTAGTTTTGATGTAGGTTTGTGCTGGCATTATTTTATTAGATATAATTACTTTTCAATAACTGCTCTGAATTGCTAGTATCATTTTAGGCCTGATCTTGATTCCTTTTGTCATTTACATAAATTTACTTATAATGTTGATTCATTCTACTTGTTTTCTTTGTATGTTATTTTTGACCTATTTCCTTGTTTTTATCTTTATCTTTTCTTTGTTTTTGGTGGGGTGGTATGTGATGCAGATTGAGACACTGTTTGAAAGTAAAGCTTGCACTGAAATGCGGGAAGCTGCAATGAGTTTGACAAAGCGACTTGCTCAGACAGCCCAAGAAACCTTTGGTGACTTTGAGGAAGCAGTTGAAAAAGATGCTACTAAAACTGCTGTGCTAGATGGAACTGTCCATCCTCTAACCAGCTATGTGATCAATTATGTGAAGTTTCTCTATGAGTGAGTGATACTGATGTGTTGATTTCTGGCTTGCCTGAAGCTACTTTTTATTCTGATGTTTGTGTGCTATTGGTATTACCTTTTTCTAAAATATTTTATTGGGAACAAAAAAAAGGAATAATAATTGATGTTTTTCTGTGAGGTTATAATTTTTGAAAGTTGATCCAAATACCATTCGCATTCCTATATTCTCTGAATTTTCGCTAATTGGACTTTATTGTTTTTTGTAAATTTTATCATCACACTGTGGGTTCTGAATGTGGGCAGTTATCAATCAACTCTGAAACAACTTTTTCAAGAATTTGATCCTGGTGAGCCAGAAGCTCAGTTAGCATCTGTTACAACAAGGATTATGCAGGCTCTCCAGAATAACCTAGATGGAAAATCTAAACAATATAAAGACCCAGCACTAACCCAGTTGTTTCTTATGAACAATATCCATTACATAGTGAGATCTGTGAGAAGGTTGGTTGTTGATTTTTGCTCTTTTCGCTTATAAAATATTGTGAGTTTGAGATTCTATCTGGATTCAATGCCATTTTGCATATTGTACGTACAGGTCAGAGGCAAAGGAAATGTTGGGGGATGACTGGGTACAAATACACAGAAGAATTGTCCAGCAGCATGCAAATCAGTATAAAAGGATCTCTTGGGCAAAGGTTAATTTCTTTAAATTCAATTCCTCGTGCTACAGAATCTTTGTGGCTCTGTGCTGGTTTTTTTATTACACTTGACAATCTGAACATAAATTACAGATATTGAGCACTTGGTTCATGCCTAGATTTGTTTAAAAAAAAGAAATGCTTACTTAAGTTTGATTTCAAACTCCTCTAAAGAGGTTGATTTCAATCTCCTTTTTAAGTTTGGAAAGATTCCTTGTGACATGTTCAGTGTTCCTCAGTTCTCAGTGGGAAATGCTTACTTACCATCATTTATTTTACTTAGGTTGATCCATATGTGAGGCCATTTCATAAGTACATTTAGTTCTGTAGTTGTTTTTGAAGTTCTTATTTTTGTTTTGGTATCGGAAAAGAATAATCAAAATGTCATATTTTTTTTTCACCTTTCTGTTGGAAGTCTTTCCTCTTTTCAGGTGATTCTTACATTTCTTTTATTAGGATAAGACCTGGCTCTACGTTTTTTAGATTTATAGCAACAACGAATTTGTACTTGATGACTCAGCGGCACATTGTTCTTAAATCAGCAAGCTGCTTGTTTTATGTAAATATGTACTAACTTCAATATTGCAGTTGTTATGTGAGCCTTGGCACAACGGTAAGGTTGTTGCCTTGTGACCTGAGGGTCACGGGTTCAAATCTGGAAACAGGCTCTCTGCTTGTGGAGGTAAGACTGCGTACGTCTATTCTCCCCAAACCTCACATGGTGGGAGCCTCGTGCACTAGGCTACCCTTTTTTCAATATTGCAGTTGTTATGTAGTAGATGGGTGATGATGATGTTAAATTGTTAATCGAAATCATTTATGACTTCACTCTGAGTTTGTATCACGAAGATTTTATTAATAGATAGTGTTATTTGATGCAGATTTTGCAGTGCCTCACTGTCCAAGGAGCTAATTCATCCGGTGGAGGGGACAGCAACAGTGGAGTTTCAAGAGCAACGGTTAAAGATAGGTTCAAGACCTTTAACGTTCAATTTGAAGAGCTTCATCAGAGACAATCTCAGTGGACTGTTCCTGATAGTGAGTTGCGTGAATCACTTAGACTGGCTGTTGCTGAAGTGCTGTTACCTGCCTACAGATCTTTCCTTAAACGTTTTGGGTATGCTTCAGTATTCTTTTCTTCTTTGAGTAAACAGTCACTTTAGTCCCTGAGAGTGGCAAACAGTGTCACTTTGGTTTCCGACTGATACGAAACTAAAAAAAGGTCCTCCACTGTGCCAAACGTTAGTCATTATAGTCTCTGCCGTCAGATTTGTTGCATAACTCCATTTGGGCCGCTGAACTGGGATGTTAAAGGCCACATATGACTACAACGTGGCGGTCCACGTTGGATGGGTATTCAGAGGGACTGAAATGACCAATAAGCTCACTCATTAATCTTTTAAACTCTCCTATGTGGACGTTAACGTCCTAGCTCAGTAGCCCAAACGGAGTTATGTAGCAGATCTGATGACAAGGACTAAAGTGACTAACAATTGGCGCAGTGGATGATTTTTTTTAATTTCGTATCTATCAGGGATCAAAGTGATACAGTCTGCCACTCTCAAGGACCAAAGTGGCTATTTATTCTTTTTTTTTTTTGTGTTTTCTAATTCTCTCATAATTTTCATCTTTCATACGTTGGTGAACATGTGTTTAATCTTTCAGGCCCATGATTGAGAATGGAAAGAATCCTCAAAAGTACATCAGATACTCTCCCGAGAATCTTGAGCAAATGCTCGGTGAATTTTTCGAAAGCAAGACATGGAGTGAACAGAAGCGTTGAATACTGAATAGTTTCATAGATCACTTCGTGTTTTGGAAATTTAGGTACTCGTTAATGATTGTTCAATAATGTGAACGTATTCCGTGCATTTGCATGGGTTGGTGTCGCATTGGTTTTTTTTATATCCAATAGAAATGGTAAATACACACACATAAGCACTCCAACTGGGGTTCGAATCATGTCCAACCTAGCAATGCAAGATGAATTTAACCATTTGTGCTAGGCTTTACAGACGGGTCACATTGGTTCTTGAAAATCATATGAAATAACTTATTATATATTTTAAATTTTAAATTAATAATAATGTTGGTTTTATGAGATTGACATTTTGTATTTTAGTTAAATACAAAAACTCCATTTTATAAGTAATCAACAATTGTACTTATTGATAAAAATGAAGGTCAAATCAGATGAACAGAATAAATAAAAAATAATTAAAATATTTTTTTAGTCCATAGAGAAAACATAAATAAAACCTAAAAACAAATACTATTTTATTTATAAAATATAAAATTAAAAGAGAAATAATTTTACAAACTGAAAACTTATAGGAATAAAAAAATGAATGAAATTTATAAGCAAAAATTATTTTATTTATTAAAAATAAAATTAAAGGAAACATCATTTTGTAACTTAAAAATTTAGAGGAACAAAAACATAAATAATACTCGTAAGCAAACACTATTTTTTTTATTGAAAATAAGATTAAAAAATAATTTTTTTAAAATGAAAATTTACATAAATAGGAAAATTGAATGAAACTTGTAAAAAGTATTTTTTATTTATCAAGAAAATAAAAGGAGAATAATTTTCTTTTCTAAAAATTTATAGGAACATGAAAATATGAATTGTAAGTAAATACCACCTCATTTATAAAAAAAATATTGAAATAAAAATAATTTTTGCAACATGATAATTTACACAAACAAATAAAAGCATGAATGAAACCTGTAAACAAGCACTAATTTATTTATCTAAAATAAAAAGAAAAAAAAAAGAAAAGAATTTTACAATATGTTAATTTATAAGAACAAAAAACCTTGAATGAAACTTGTAGGGAAATAATATTTTATTTATCAAAAACTAAAATTAAATAAAGAATAATTTTACCAATTAAAAATTTTCGTGAACAAAAAAACTTGAATGAAACATTAAGCAAATATTATTTTATTTATTATAAAAAAATTAAAAAAAAAGTTATTTTACAACCTTAAAAGGGCAAGATACAATAATGTTATATTGAGGCAAGAATGCAATATTGAGAAAAAAGTGAAAATTTGTGAGTTACGAAATTTGATATGTGTAAATAGGCAATAGATAGAAAGATAATAAAAGAATAATTAATTAAAAATTAAAAACAAAAAAGATTGCTACAGCACTGGAATACTATGTCAATAATTAACCATAAATTAATCAGGTATTAAACTCTTACATTTACATCAATTAATAACTTTTTGTAGAATGTGAAATTAATCGTTCTAACCGTTAAATTGAAAATTATTATAAAGTAGTTCATGTCTATAAAATTTCACCTTAATTAAAAACTATTTTGTATTTTATTGCACTAACGGATAATATATTATTAAAAATATAAGTAAATGTTCATTGTTAGATAACATACCTATGAATATCCAAATTATCTAAAATTTAGTATACACGATCATGATGATAGTATCACATTATTTAACGGTCGGATCAGTTTATTTTATATTCTACAGAGTTATTGATTGATGTAAGTGTAAGAATTTGACACTAGCCAGTGTCATTTGATCATGTCCCTTATATAATATTATAGATAAATAATAGATTACATTAATATTATATAATTAATAATTATACTATATAATAATAATATAAGAATAGTTATTTTGAAAAAATTTAAAAAAGAAAAAGAAAAAAGAAAATCATAGGCGGGAAAGCTTTGATTTGACATTAACCAGTTTTTTATATAGTTATTGACAAGGGCACCCAATTGTGAAATTGGCATTGAAGTGTTCACGCGGGAGTTCTCTTTTGTGGACTTCATTAGGGGCAAATTCTTGGGTGAAAGACACAACATGTCTTTCACCATGAGTGGGGGCAATATTGTAAAAAACTTATTACTTATCAATCCCTCAACTTTATTCAATTTTAAAAACTTGAACCCCTCAACTTTGTTAAATTTTTGAAAAGAAGTACAATGGCATCGCGGTAAACTTGCAAGCCAGACATCGTCGTCGTCAATAAGGGAGGTGTTGCCCTTCCCCTTCCCCACTTGCAACCCAGACGTCATCGTGTTTTGCAGTGGTTAGAGGTGACGACGCGGACATTTGTGCGGTGGTCAGAGGTGATGACGTTAACGTTTTGCGAGATACATGAAGGGCTGTAGAGAAACACAAACAAATAAGGGATTTCACATTGAATTGAATGTTTAACATAGATCAAATTCACAGGCAAACACACACACACTCTCTCTCATTGTTAGGTTTTCTTTGTTGGGGTTTCCAGTTTGATTTGAAAATCGCAGTGAAAATGTTGGAGAATTTGCGGCATCACAAACATTTCGAGCACCAGCGATTGATCATTACGAACACAACTTCACCGGGAGCAAAACAAAACATAGGAACAAATAGGAAACCTGAGGTGTGTATAACACTGTCCTTAGGATTTATCTGCGAAATTGCGCAAATCCCCCAGGATTCAATAGGTTCTACTCGGTGATCGACATACCGAGGCTATCAGAACTCGAGAATCTCCAATCCATTAATTGGAACAGGCAGATATATATCCCAGAAAGAGAAGAGGAAGAAGAAAGTTGTTAGTGGGGTAGAAACGTGTGATCCGTCCATGACATGACCAAGGAAATATATATATATATATATATAAAGATAAATTAATAAATAAATTTGACCAATTCAATCATTATCCTTAATAAGACCAAGTCAAAGCAAATCAATTAATTAGATAAAAATATTTTTCTAATAAAAATAATAATATCTAGTTAAAACTTTTGAAATACTCACAAAATATCCAACAGAAAATCGATGTGACTAAAAGAGCTTTACAGGGAACGACTAAGATTTGATACATAATTCAAAATTGTAAGAAGAAAAAGATAATCATGGAGGTGAAGATGCTGCTTGGTTGAAGGTGACGACGATGCCAAGATCGGTGTTGTTACCAACACATGCACCTATGCTCCGGTCTTGTGCTTCTGGTTCAATTGGGTCAACTTTTTGAAATTCAAAATATTTGAGAGGTTACTTTTTTAAAATTTGAAAAAATTAAGGGGTTGAAAAACAATTTTTTGTAGTAATAGGGTTGCTCATGGTGATAGACATGGTAATGACTCTCACCCTAGAATCTGCCTCAACTAGGATATATATGTGTGTGTGTGTGTGTGTGTGTGTGTAATATTTTGTTAATCTGCTAATGCTGCAAATGAAATTAGCCTTTTGTAATCATTTCATAGCGTCGGCTATAGTGGATCACCTTTATGGGTGGCTCATCGTGAACCAGTAATTTTGACTTGTTATAGCCTTTTTTTACCTCAGTGGCATGTTTTAGTAATTATGACTTCCCAAACAACAGCCTCCGCTCCACCAGTCAGCGCCGAAGACGTCCTCATTAAGGACCCTGACCAGCGCCATTCTCCACCTCATCGACTGACAATGTAGCGTCGAGTTCGCATGCGACCATCACTCATCCGTACAACTGCCAAGGCCTGAGGTCTGCCACTGCCGAACATCTCTGGGTGGGGTGGGCGGAATCTCCACCGCCACTTCATCATTGTTTTTGCTCTCCACCAACCTTGGGTTTCTCATTCCTTTAGTAGTCCATGCTTGTGCCTCCCCCATGGCCAATGCTTGCTCAAAAAGACACTAGTTTTCTATCTCTCGGATGATGGGTCTTGATGGAAAGAGAAAGAGAGAGAGAAGGTAAAATCTCAAATGGAGGCCAGGATATAGATGCTAAAAGATGAGTGGCGCTGATAAATATTGTGGCTAGGAAGATCCAATTGCATGGTCAAGTTTCAGATTTGAGATAATGGAGGGCCTGTGAGCTCGACGTCGTATTGCTGGCGAGCACGGGAGGAAGAGGCTTCATGGAGGGAAACACTGTTGCAGCGGGAGCATGGAGTTGAAGAAGGGTCACATGTAGCCAATGGATGACATTTGAGCTTGCAGAATAGGGGCAAAAATAGGTTGGTTTGGTTCGGGTTTGGGGTAAAACAAAATCCAAACTGATCGTGTTTAATTGGGTTGGTTTGGTTTTGTTTAAAAAAAATATCAAATCCGAACAAAACCAAACCAATTAAGATCGGGTTGACCCAGTGAACCCGATGACACTGAGGCCTATAATTGCTCTTTAGACGACACCTGTACTGAGAAGAGTTTGCAAATTTATATATTATATATATATTATAGATATCACCATCACATTTTTTAATTTTTCTTTTGCTATCTTTGTTTCCTTTGTTATTTATTCTTAGACAAGCATGGGTGTCATACTGTTTACTATGAGACAGAGTAGTGGAGTACGAAATGATTTTGAGTTATTTATGTTTTTAGTTCCTATAAATAGAAAAATATTTATTTTTAGTCTCTAAAAATTATCTCTTTTTATTTCTTCATTTATGGAAATATATTACATATAGTAGTTCTTATAGTCAAATTTTTTAAATTGAAAAATATTTTAAATATTTTAATTTTTTTCCTCCCAATTTTTCAAAATTTTAATTTCTATCCTTAATCACTCTCTCTCTCCTTCCCGGCTTTCTCTCCCCATCCCAACAACCCTCCCCCCCTCCCCGTTAGGTAAAGAGAGAGATTACAACAATGGTGTTAGTTTGTTTTGATTTCTTAGATTTTTTAAACTATGTAAGGTTAACCTTTTTTAGCTTTGTAAAATGTTCTGTGTATAGTATCACCTGCATGAATTGCAGCAATGGTGCTTGTTTTTTTTTTTAATCCCATTTGGGTTTGCTAGTATATTGGGAAGCGGAGAAAGTTAATTCACGAGTATTTGGAAAGTCGTTTTGTTTACTTCCAGGTTTGAAGCAATGAATGGGTGAATGCCTTGAAGTCCCACCTCACCTGTCTTACAGCCAAATCTCTCTGTTCTTTTTTTTTTGGTCAATAGAAGAAGTTGATAGCATGGGTAACACCCAGCCATACGGTATCTACAGTAAGGAAGACAGGCGATAGCAAAAGCAGAGTCACACTGAATACAACACTACTAAACAAGACACGCTGCTGTAACAAAACCTTACAAACACCTGACAAGGAAAAACAAAACATAACTAAAAAACAATCAAAGCTACCAACAAACACCAACAGAACCCAACAAACAAACCCAAGTATCCCAAAAAGGATACAGACATGAATTTGTAACTTAGGAGGTGGATAAAGCCCATTTGGGGCACCCGAGACCCACAACCCCCACCGATGAAGCTCGTATGTCATTCCTCATAACCCCCTCTGGTACACTAAGCTTTGCCTCCGCATTCCAAAGATGTCCAAGGCAGCTCTGAAAGGACCACACCGGCGACCACAAAACATAGAAGAGGAGATCACCAAACATCACAACGAAGAAGAAGAGACCGCCAAAACATCGCAACGACGTCCACCACCTGCATCAATAGCACAACAAAACCAAAACATCCCCACGACCACCACACAGAGCACCAAGCCAGAAGGAGACAACATCCCAATCCTGAAAAGGGGGGCTCTCGGCCAAACCCTAGCCAATTAGGGTGTCTCCAAACACAGCAGAAGGAGGTCCGTGGGCAAACGGGGACCACAGCGGCAACAAGGACCATCACAGCGATGGGGACAACGACTTTCACGGCGACGGAAACCTTCATAGCGATGACAGAGGGTGAAACGGCCACCTCTTCTACCTTCTCTGCACAACCACCAGTGACCATGGCCCCATCCTCCTCCACACCTCCACCCAACAGATCGGCGCCGCCGCTGCAGAGTTCCGGCCCGCCATCACAGAGCACGAGCCAAAGAAACCCAGCAGGAGATCGAAGACCGCCATCACGAGGACGTCATCCGGCGCGGTGGAAGGGAGAAGAGGTGAAAACCAGTTTGGATTCGGCGGGGGGAAAATCTCTCTGTTCTTTAATCACCCTGACCTGTTGGGTGGGTCCTCTTCTATGTTGGGTGGGTCCCTTACTTTAAAAGAAAAAGGAAGAAAATAAAAAATAAAGTGTTTTTTGTCAAAAAAAAAAGTGTGTGTGTGTGTATTGTGATTGGGCCTAAGCCCATTGTGTCATTAAAAGGGATTAATCCCTGGAAAACACTAATTGGCGCGACATTTGATTTTACGAAAGTGCAATGATTGATTATATGCCATTTGATTGGTTTTCCATCCTTGATTGAATTCAATTCTCTCTCCTTCTCTTTATTCTCATTGGTGGCTTATTTATTCGTTTCCGTTTCGTGAAAAAAGTATCGCGCCACCAAGCATCACTCTAAATCCCTAAGAGTAATGCTATATGGCACAACACTTTCCTTCTTGAAATTACACGAATTTCAAAATTATCCAATCAAGTTTTAAAATCATACAAGTGGATGGTAAACAATAATAAAATAATGAAACACTGGCCAATGAAAAAGCAACCACATACATTTCACAAAATTCATTTCGTACATCTTAGCATTTTCCAATCTCTAATTGTGCAACTGTGTGAAATGTTAGTGGACGTGGTGCAACCAAAGGCACACCAAATTGAAACATCTCACAACTGTAGCGGCGTGACATTACGAGAAGAAGAGGGTCTCTCGTCAAAAGAGCAAATGTATTCCATTTTGGCTGAAATTTCAGCGAGTTGTTCTTGTTGGAGAGCTCTTTATTTTGATATATTTTGTTGGTGGTTTTGCCTTCTCTTTTGTCAGTGCCAGGTGTCCACCGTCGTGTTTATTGTGTTGATTTCCACCTTGTTGGTGATGATTTTGATACTCTGTTGATCTCTATTATTGATAGAAAGACTTTTTTGGTGTACATATTATTTTTATAATGCAAGGTTTCTGGACTAGGTCCCATGATTTTTTACTCTCTCACATTGATGGAGGTTTTTCCATGTTCAAATTTGCAGTGTTCTATTTTATTTTTTTGCTCTTTTTATTGCTATTATTATTGGAGTTGGCTTCGCTTGGTTATTTTTCTGGTTAGATTCTCGTAAAGAGAGAGTTGTTGAACTCTTGATATTCTGTAGCGCACTCTAATCCCAACAGTGGGCATCAGAGCTATTGGTTCTTTTGTGATGATTGCCTTGTGGAGAACATGAAAGCCAATATTAATTAGGTTTATTTTTATTTTGAGTTCATATCAAATTGATTTATGTCCTTTATTGTAATTTTGTAAAAACAAAAAAAAGCATTTCTACACAGTAGTATCTAAACAAGTTAAAAAAATACTTTTTAAAAAAAATGATTTTTATGATAGTAAACAAACATAAATCAGCTTCTACTTTTTTTTTTAAAATTTCTAAAAAATAATCTCTAAATTATTTTATATCAAAATCACTTTTAAAAATCAATAACAACGCACTCTAATTCTTATCTAATTAAAACATATTCCATAAGACATTTAAATTAATTAAATTATATTTAATTAATTTCTCCTCTTAATTAATTAAAACATATTTAATTATTTATCCTCTTACTTAATTAAATCAAATTTAATTAAATAATGTCTAATTAAATCTCTTTTAATTAGTTAACCTCTAATTAAATCTTATTTAATTAAATTATAGGCAAAATTGGTTTTTTGGTTCCATAACTTATTTTTTAGTTTCACTTTGGTCCCATAACATTTTTTGTATCACGTTAGTCCCTTAACTTTGCAAACATTTGCAACGTTAGACCTTTCGTTAGTTTTCACCAAATGGCGTTATTGACTTGCCTATATGTGGCCGTTAAGTTATCTGACTTGGCGCAATGAATTTTTACTAAGTTTAAATTTGGTTACTTAAGTTATTAGTAAGTTTAAATTTGGTTCCTTAACTTTTTAGTAAGTTTTTAAATGGTCCCTAAATTTGTTCAAGATGTCTAACCCTGGGTTACTGGTGGATCCCTTTGCTCGGTTCTGCATCAAAATGAGACCTATTCAATCTAAATTTATGACCTTTTTCTAAAAATGGACTGTGACCCATAAGACACCATTTTTTTTGCCTTTTTTTGGTCTACAAGAGTCAGTGTCAAAGTTAAAAGCGGGGCAAGCAAGATTAGGGTATGTGTTCCACCCAGATAAAGTACCGAGCCCAGGAAAGTCACTAATTGTTCACATAAGAGCTGCTCACATCTTAAACATTTCATTTTTTGATGAATCTAATGTTTGCACTCGATTATACCATAATTTCTTCAACTCTTCGATGAGAGATTGTAAGTATACATCTATATTATTTCCTAGCACCTGTTTTTCTTGAATGATCATTGAGAGGATGAATGATGTTTGTTTCATGCACTCCCAAGGAGGGCAATTGTACAGGATAAGAACCACTGGCCAAACACTATAGACAACATAAGGGACCATTTAAAAACTTACTAAAAAGTTAAAGGACCAAAGTGAAACTTAGTAATAACTTAAGGGACCAAATTGAAACTTACTAAAAACTCGTTGTGCCACGTTAGATAAGTTAACGGCCACGTAGGCAAGTCACTGATGTTGCAATGCATCAGTGCTACCTAATCTATGAGATGATCGGTGATTAATCGACTTAACCTAGCGTAACCATAATAATTGTAAAGCTTTAGTCCCTTCCTCCTTTAGTCCCAATTGAAAATGAGGCATAAACTGTGTCATCCTCATTAAGTCATCCTTTAGTCCCAATTGAACATGAGGCAGATAGGTTATTTAATCATTGTCCCATTAGACGATTAATATGTGTGTCAAAAACAATCTGGTAGAAGGTAGTTTCTATTGGAACCAAAGACATTGTTGGACGTGTCTTGATTATCTCATGAGTTTTGATGATAACAAAAAGGCTTAATGATGTTTTTGGTCCTTCCAAATTTGCTCGTTTTGATTTTAGTCCCTAATAATTTTGGTCAAACTTTTTTAGTTCAATAAAATTTTTTTGTTTGATTTTAGTCCTTTTAGTGATTTAGGGCTGAGGTGGCATGAACACGTCACTTCATTAATCTGACGTGTCATATTTAAGTGCCACGTAAGCACGCCACGTACGTAGGGTCAAATTTGTAGGGACTAAAACTAAAACAGGCCACATTTGCAGGGACTAAAATCAAAATAGACCAAATTTTTTTCTTCCCTCCATCACCACCACCACCACCCCCCTCCCACTCTCTCTCTCCCCTCCCTTTTCTCTCTCCCCTCTCCTCCCACCCCCACCCCCACCCCCACTCCCACTCCCACCACCACCACCACCACCTTCTTCCTCCTCCCTCCACCCCTAAAATTTCAAAATGTACACACAGAAGAGAAAGAGAGGGAAACCAGAACCAGAACACAGTACTGGTTTAATTGTTAAACTCCACCACCTGAAGCAAAGTGAGAGTAAGCGAGCTATGTATGTAGCACTGTTGCAGAAACTAAAATGACATCTAAAGCATAACAAAGAAGACCAACGGTGAAGCCAGCATGATATTATTGCCCCTCCACCCCTTTCTTCTTCTTTTTTCTTCTCTATTTTTGCATTTTTTTGGTGTTCTTTGGTTCCTTTTTTAGGTGGTATTGTTGCCTGTTGTTTCCTGAACAAAACTGGTTATGTTTGTTTTTTCTATGAGCTCCCAATTTTTTCTCTCAATTTTTCGATCTCCCCATCCTGTCTTCTCTCTTTTTTTTTCAATTTTTCAAACCAGTTTTTCTCTCATTTTCCTTTCAATTTCTTGAGCTCTCTCTCTCTGTTTCTATTTCAATTTTTTCGAGGAGGTGGTGGGGGTGGAGGGTGGAGGGAGGAGGGAGGAGGAAGGAGGAAGAAGGTGGTATGGTGGTGGTGGGGGTGAGGGTGGGGGTTGGAGGAGAAGAGAGGAGAGAGAGAAAAGGGAGGAGAGAGAGAGAGAGAGGGGGGGGGGGGGAGAGACGTGGTGGAGGATGGAGAGAGGAGAGAGAGCAGGTCCTTGCAAATTTGAAATTATGTGGCAGGTCTCTCTAAATTTTAAATTACGTGGCATGCTTAGTTGGCCCAAAATCATGCCACGTCTGATGACTGGGCTGACGTGTCCATGCCACTTCAGCCCCAAATCACTAAAAGGACTAAAATAAAAAAAATTATTTGGCTAAAAAAGTTTGACCAAAATTATTAGGGACTAAAATTAAAACGAGTAAATTTGGAAGGACCTAAAACATATTTAAGCCTAACAAAAATTATTAAGAATTGGTTAAGTGTTGTAACCTTTTGTTAATGGACATTGATACTCTGTTGTAAGGCAGTACCGTCCAATGGACTTAAATGTGCTTTCGTCTAATAGACTCTGGACATTCCGCGTCCAATATGAGTAGATTGCTTTTAATGTTTTATTACTCATTCCTCTATCTCTTTGGCGTGTGCATAAAAACATTACTTCATATTTCGGCTAAAAACAAAATTATTATTAATCATTTATTTGCACTTGTATTTATTTTGAAACATATTAATCGTACAAATCATTTGAAATAAATAACTGAAGCAATATTTATTTCTCCTCGGACTTAATCAAAATTATTTGAGATCATATTTATTGTTAAGGTACAAAGCATCATTGATGTGTCCTTGAGAGAAAAGTTTACTTTATGTTTTTGTACCTTCTGAGATTACTTTTTCATAACAACAAAATGTATTCTTTATATTATTCTTGGATAATTCCTTTAGCCAATGTACCCTACATGAAGTAAACAGTTGTTTGTACTCTTTGAAGAAAGTCTTCTCTATAGGCGCGTGACCTACTCTAAAAAGAAGACTCACGTTTCTCTCTTATTACACTCAACAAATATGAGCATTTAATTCACTCTTCATAATGGTAATATTGGATACAAGGCTTGTGTGAAGAACTGAAGCTCAATCCTATCATTGCTTGAAGCCTATAAATATCATGTTGTTTGATGAAGAAGATAGTGATCTAACTTTCGAAAAATGCTTCGGAAAAAATTTGTGAAAATCTTTTTTCATAAAGACTTCTATACTCTCGTTGTGTTTAAACTTTCATACTCTCACCAAGTGAGCTTTGAGTTGTAAAAACTTCTATTGTTTCACCCTATTGTAAAAGCCTAAAGAGCCATGCTTGAAAAGAATTCTTGTTGTAAAAGCATGAAGAGACTTGGCTGAAAAGAATACTTGTTGTAAAAGCCTGAAGAGGCTGGAGAAGAATACATGTGATGTAGCCTGAAGAGGCTGGAGAAGAATACTTGTAACTATCAGTGATAGTGGATTTTCTTCCAAGCATGAAAGGACTGGATGTAGCTCTTGGTTATACGAGTGAATTAGTAAAATTCTTTGTGTGCATCTTTTACTCATCTCTTTACAAGTTTAGTTTTTATACTAACTGTGGGATTGCTATTGAGGTTTTCTTACTCAAAGTTTTCAGAACAAAAAGCTTTATTAAAACCTCTAGTATTTTACAACGTTTGTTTGCGTAAAATACATTATCCATCGTCTACCGTTTTCAACAGTTTTAAAAAGTTAAGAAAACACAATTCAACCTCGTTCTTGTGTTTTACCTTGTTTTCTTCAGTTGGTATCAGAGCTCGGTCTCTAGGGGTTGAGCACTTAACCTTGCAGAGGAACCACGATCAAGAGAAAGCATGGAGAACGAAGAACAAGGTGTGAACAGACCTCCACTCTTTAATGGAGAAGACTACAACTACTGGAAGAAAAGATTAATGATCACATTCTTTGAAGCTCAAAACATGGATATGTGGAAAGTTGTTGAAGCTGAATACACTGCTCCTGCAAATGAAGTAGGACAAGAAGTTTCACGAGCACAATGGACAGAAAATCAAAGAATGAGATATCAACTCAACTCAAAGGCTAGACACTATTTGATGTGTGTCATCACAAAAGATGAATATGATAAGGTACATAGTTGTATCACTGCCAAAAAAATCTAGGATACTCTTGCTCTAGCTCATGGAGGATCAAATCAAGTGAAGGAGTAAAAAATAAGCATATTGGTTCATCAATATGAACTATTCACAATGGAGGAACATAACCCCATTGATAAGATATTAGGAAGATTCCAATGGCCACCATCAACAATCTGAGATCATTGGGAAAAACATACCCCAATCAAGACCATGTTAGAAAAATTCTCAGAAGCTTGCCCAGACAATGAAGACTCAAAGTTACTGTCATTCAAGAAGCAAAGGATCTCTCTACTCTTGCTCTTGAAGAATTGTGGGAATCAATCAAGGTACAAGAGCTTGAACTGAGAGAAGAAAATGGAGATAGAAAAGGAAAATCTATTGTGCTAAAGGCTCATAAAGGAGGTTCCTCAAAGGCATTCTCAGCTGAAGAATCAAATGGTTATGAAGAAGAAGGATTAGATGATGGTGATGAACTATCTTTCATATCCAAAAGGGTTCAGGCCATTTGGAAGAAGATGGGAGGCTTTAGAAGAAAGCAATTCAACAAAATATTTTCCAAAGACAAGATCGAGCAAAAGGAGGAAAGTTCAGTCATATGCTATGAGTGTAAGAAACCTAGGCGCATCGTGGCAGAATGACCTAACCTTGAGAAGACCAAAAAGAAATTCTTCAAGAAAAAGAAGAAAGGTCTCATGGCAATATGGGAGGATCTTGACTTCTAATCCTCTAATGAAGGTGAAGAAGAAGCTGATGAAGAAGAAACAAACTTTTGCTTGATGGCCAGAACATCATCAGACAGTGAAGAAGAACCTTAGGTAACAAACTCAAACTCTCTTGATATTCAAGAAGCATTTGATGAGTTACTCAAAATTTATTCCATTCTCTCCACTGAGTACAAAAGTTTGAAAAGAAATCTTTTAAGCTTTCAAAAGATTTTGAAGTTTTAGAATTAAAAAAATCAAACATTCAAGTGAAGAAAATGATAAATTGAAATTTAAAAATCATCAACTTGAAAACAAAGTAGATGTAGGTTCCATTTTAGGACATATAAGTAGGATCCATTTTAGCGCTCAAGGAAAAATTTTGGGGTGTAACATGCTGACATGGTAAAATAGACATTAATGGGTGCCGCCTAGGATGACAACTTGACCTTCCATTAGAGGCATCAATAGTGAACGGATGCCACACAACAATAGGGACCAAAAACAAATATTTTAGATTTTGGAGGGATGAAAACTGAAGAAACTTTTTTATATGGTCTACAAACAAAATTCATTCATTTTATAGGGACTAAAACATACTTTACCCAAAGAAAAACATTTACCCACTCAATTTCATTCAAGACACTCTATTAACAGTTCAGTCTCTTTTATGTGTGATAAATGTTTTCAAACGTAAGAACATGTCTCTTGATGATTAAATATCATTCCATTTGGGGTAGGTTAGGGAAAATACTAAAGTAAGTGAACTTATTTAATAAGAGTTTGGATGCATTTGGAAGAGCTTATTTAGGTTTATATTATGGCATAAAAAGTTATGTAAGTATTTGAAAGAGCTTATAAAAATAGGATATGATATGTCCATAAGCTATTTTTAGCTTATTTTCATAATCTCTCTAGAATAACCTATAGAAATAGCTTATAAACGGCTAATATAGAGTTTAAAGATCATAGGCTATTTGATTATAGATTCAACTTATACATAAGTTCTTAAATATTAAGTGCTTATCAATTAAACTCTTAAACTATTTATCCAAATGCACCCTTTATCATAAGATAGCTTATGTCATAAAGTGCTTAATACAATAACCTATTTATGTTTTGATATACATGTGGAAAAGCACTTATGCTATTTATTAAAAAGTTTAAATACCTTTTTCGTCCCTGCAAAATGATCAAGTTTCATTTTTTGTCCCTGTAAATTTTTTTTTGTTTATGATCCCTGCAAAATAAAAAGTTTTGTTTTTAGTCCTCGCAAATTTATTGTATTCCTTGAAATATTCAATTCATGCTAAATTAGTCCTTGTAATATGTGGACAATTTTGTTTTTAGTCCCTATAAAATTATATCAATTTTATTTTACTTTGTTTTACAGGGACTAATTTGACAAATATATAAATATTACAGGAACTAATTCAACATGATCTAAATATTTCAGGGACTAAAATAAATTTGCGAGTACCAAAAATAAAAATGTTTTATTTTTGCAGGGATCATAAACAAAAAAAAATTTACAAGGACGAAAAATAAAACTCGGTCATTTTGCAGGGACGAAAAATGTATTTAAACCTTATTAAAATAGATTATTTTGCGAGTGAGAGGGGTAGATAGAAATAGGAAAGGGAAGAAATGGGGACAAGTTCCACATATATTTTAATAAACTAAAAATATCTTACAAATATATCTTAGCTATTTTATAAGCTTTTAAATATTGACATAAATATTTATGATATGAGATGATAAACCACTCCTGCAAATATGCATAATCAACTTTCCCTTTTCATTGAAAGTGAATTTCATCTTAACCCACAACCATCTTAGGTGAATATAGAATAAAATAAAAATACTTTACCATTAGCAATAGTAACTTGCTACATTTGGTCTCCTATTTACTTAAGAGCAATGCTACGTGGACACCCAACCACCCGCTCAACACCCAAGGCCTGTGAACAAAATGGCCATTGCGGGTGTGTGATGGGTGTTGTATGGGGGTCTGTGTAACATTTTGGTTTACTTAACTTACGTATCTTAATCGCTTTCACACTAACATATCGAAACAATCAAACCTACGGTCATCACACATTTCTATTAATCTAATTTTGTCGCTCCTTGGTTTCACCACCAAGAAACTTCTCCGTCATGTTTTTTGTTTTGGTGATAGGTTTTCATCTATCCCCAAGAAGCCAAACCAACACATTCATCGTATTGCCTCCATCGCCCTCCATCTTGTTGCTTCTCTCTCTCTCTCCCAAAGCATCACCATCATCATTGGGTGAGAGAGAGAGAGAGATATATATATATACATATATACCAAGGAAACCATTTAAACCATGGTTTCATCAAACCAAGAAGGAGATTCCCAAACAGAACCACCACCGTCCAACTCCAAGTATGTCGCCGACCCAACATCACCACCACCAAGTCCAACCACCACTTATCCTACCCATCCTCCACACAGACCGGCATATCCGACATGTTACCCGCCGCCAGGATACCCACCCATCAATCCCGGTGGCCAAAATCCCCATCCATACCCACAAGGTTACGCCCCATACACAAATTCCTACCATTACCCTCCCACCGCTCCATACTACGTTCCCTCTCCCTCTTACCACCCCTCTGGCGCTAAAGCTGTCACGAGATTCTACCGAAGCTTCATATTATGCTCTTGCATATTGCTAACTTGTCTTTTCCTCGCAAGTCTCGTGATGGTTCTTGTTTTACGTCCAAATTTACCAGTTTACAAGGTTGTGTCTGTGTCCGTAACAAACTTCTCCACCACTCCCTCGTTGGCCGGTGAATGGGTCACCAAGGTGGCAATCGAGAACCCCAACGACAAGCTCAGGGCTTATTTCTCAAACTTCAGGGTGGACGTCATGTATAAAGATGGTGTCGTTGCGGAGAACTACGTGTCTGGTTTTGTGTTGGGTAAAAACGAGGTGAGGGAAGTAGATGGAAAGGGCTCGTCGAATGGGGCCATGATGGAAATAATGACGTTGGAGGACATGGTCAAGGAGCGAAACTCCACTGGCTCCCTCACCTTCACGTTGAGGATTTTTTCTGTGAATGCGTTCAAGTCTGGTTTGTTTTCAACGAGAAGAGCAGAGGAGGTGGCTGCTTGTGAGGGGCTTAAGATTGTATTTCGAAATAATAGTGCCAATGGGATGTTGGACGATGGAGGCAAGATCATCGAATGCCAACTTTATGTTTGAACACTGTGCGTGTTCTATATGATCTTGTCAAGGTTTTAAAATGCGGTCAAGGTTGCAGTTGCGATTACGTCACGAATCTTGATGTTGCAGAAAATTGTAGATAAATATATGCAGCAGATGTGGCCATAATTACGATTGCAATGTTGTCACGAAGACTCCCAAAAGAATGATAATGATGCCGCAATTGTGGTTGTAAACCGCAATTTAAAACCTTGGATATTGTTAAACTTTGTATAGAGGAAAATGGTTACTTGCATAGAGGAAGTTGTCGTCCGATGTTGTTTTCTTATTGGGTAATGATAGGTGGACACCCCACCACCCCTCTCACACCTCATCTCAATGAAGAGAGAGGTGTGTCATGGATGTAGGTGGGTGGTCCACCAAACATTTTCCTTTCTTATTTTGTATAAGAAAGAGGTTGAGTCGTGTACATAAATAGAAAATTAATTTTGTTTGGTACTTTCTTCCATTGCTTTATTGCTTCTTGTTCCATCATAATTTGGTTTCTAGCCTAAATAGTTGGTTGAAATGAAGGTATTATGAAAAATCAAATGTGATATTAGAGTGGATTTGTATAATTGAAGTTAGAGTTGGCGTGTAAACTGATGTTGGCTCACCCAAACGACCTTATATATGCTCCTACAACTCCTTAATCAACTCAATCTAATTATCTGATAACATAAACTTTTTCAATTGTACCAAAAATTTAATATCAAAATTTTGACAATATCTTTGAAATTTTTTAATGAGTTTCAATAGTTTAAAAGTTTATAGTAATTTCACTGAGTTTAAAAATATTTCACCTGAGTACATCGTATCATGCTTGTGTAACACTCTTTCTCCAAAAAGGATATTACACTATAGTAACCGAGATTTTCGTATTTAAAATATAAGTTCTGATATTTCCTTCTTCAATATCCATTTTTAAACAATATTTGTTCTCAAAAAATGTGAGTAAATTTTTTTTTCTAAAAGATGAAAAGGATGGGAAATTAATTCAATTTAAACTTTCTATAGCAACTTTAACTTGAAAATTGAGACACACATTTATACAGAAATTTTCCTAAAATGTCTTGAATACGTACAAGTATAAGTTCGGTCACTATATTGTGACATGTACATCAATACTGCAGAAAACTGCAAAGCTGTAAAATCCTCCCAGTAAAAGAAAAATATAGTTTAGGAAATATACTCAAAATATTGAGAGAAACTATCATATGAACACTTGAGCCGGCTAAGTCTCTAAATCTCTACCTAAAATAAAACAGTAAGTCTAACAAGGATTCCACTCGGAATCACTATCTATCTACGCTGAGTCCTCGTCCGGATCCTTCTCCCAGGGCTGCGTCTACATCTCTGCACTAGAACCAACCCACGTCTTGGATAGTTCATCTACTTAATCCCACATAGAAAAACACAAAAAACATGCAAGGGTGAGAATCTTATAACAAGTTATATCATAAGAGCTATACAAGAAAAATAACAAACATTGATCATGCCTTGAATAAAATACAGCTAAACACAGAATATGACACACACATTACAACTCAGTAATATATCACTACATCAGATATATCTATGCATGTCACTTCTATATCCATAAACACACCATTATAATGCTCCAAGGAGACTTTTTTCCACCAAACACCATTGAGCGATTGACTGTAACAAACTTAACATGAATAACCAGATAGTCCCTCCAGAACTTCTGGAGATCATTCGGTAATGCTAAGATTTATTACATAATACCATATCATGAATAGGTTGGTCAGTCAGATTTATCTAAGTTGGGTATACGACTCGTCTCAGCTCAAGGGTTATCACCTACTCGGCCATTGAAACTTTCGAAACCTAGATAATCCCAATATGCACTTGTAGCCCAACCATACGCTATTCTCAATCTCACTATTTCGGGTTGTATGGTCAAGATCTTTATGCAATGACAATTCATTTTGCATATAAACTCGCTTTGGTTTCTCTTGTAAAACTTCAAACGTTTTTTACTATATTACCTCTTGTAATATACAATCCATCTTTTTCACAACCATATTAATCCATAAAGTACTCTTATTTTACCAACACAGGATTAACTCTCGTACTCATTTCTCAATTTACTGCTCTTAACACACTGTATGATTTTTCCCGGTTTTAATCAAAATTAAAAGGTAGTAATCTAAACGCAAGTTTATTTATTGATGACACTGTTTATAAATAAAAAGTCATTTGGAAGCTTTTCTCCAATAATTTGTCAGTTGCCCAAAAGTATATACAAACCCTAAGTCAAAAATTAAAGTACATCAGAAATGCACTATCTACCCCAACCAACCTTTATATATACAGATGGCCAATGAAATTATAGAGATTTTGCGCAAAAGAAATTTATTAGTGTTTCTCTAATAATCTTGCCCAAAAATATATACAAACCCTAAATCAGGAAGAATAGTACACCAGGAGAGTTTCCAGGAAAGAGAGGTGAATCAAAGACTACTTAAATACCAAGTCTTTCCTTGCTAGAATTTTTCCAAAATGCACTACCTAACACAATCAAACTTTACATATATGGATGACCAATTTATAGAGTTTTTCAACGCAAAAGAATATTAAATTAACTTTTCTCTAATAATTTTGCCCAAAAGTGTATACAAACCTGTCACGACCCAACTTTTTTTTTTGGTCCAATGTCACGACCCAACTTAGATTGTGACCGGTGCACAGGCTATTATTTAGCCTGGCAAGCCTCAACTAAACACAGCTCTACAATTAAGAAACATGTATGACATAAATTTATAAAAAACCTATATTCACATAAATTTGTACCGAAATTTTGGCAAAAGCTCCCTTGAAATATGGACATCCCAAAATAATCTAAGAACCTGCACTATCACAAAATACAATCCTAGCCAGATCAAAGCCTCACATAGGCCAACCAGAGTCAAGTCTAGGTACTACAAGTATAATTAGCGTTATAACAGAGCCACTACAAGATATTACTGGTTACAATCCAAAATAACAAGGTACAAAACACAACCAACACAACATCAGCCCTTCCAGCACATAAAGGGCCTCACCAATACACTACAGAGGGTTAAATGAAGTGCTCAGTTCTGCACGAGCCTGACGATCTGAAATAGATTAAGAGAGATGAAGTGAGTCACCACTCAGTGAGCAAATAAGGAAGAATATAACAAGCGAGACACAATAATATCAATTACAAAATATAGTTATAAATGTCAAATTGATTACATTAATTAAATGTATAAAACATTAATAAGTTAAAAGATTTCACGTGGGGGTACTACTCAAACAGAACTACAACAGGTTCCCCACCTGAGGGGGGTTCTCTCACCCATCGCCGCCTTATAATAAAAATAACCGGCTCCCTGCTTGAAAATATCAACAATAGGCTCCCTGCCTATGAATGAGTCATGGTGCACCAAGGCTAACACCTACTGCTGTTAGCTGCAGCGTTCTGAGAAAGTTTCCCCCAAAACATTTCAAAATGCAAATCATAGTCACAATAGTCCAACATTTAGATCTCATCAAACCATGCTAAACCATGCATTTAAATCCACAATACGATGTATTACCTTGTCCCTTAGGTAGAATAAAAGGCTTCAAATAAATAACATTGTAAACAATATTTCCTTTAACGCTATTTCATAAAGAGGCAAAATACTAGATTAATCATGATATAAATAAATGTAAAGAGATTCTTTCAGACTTGTTATACTCCATCATTTGTTTGGATCTGGTTTGCTTGGATTCCAAGTGTAACATCCCGGCTGCTTTTCGGATCGACGACTGTCCCCACACACCAACACAGGTCTTTTCAGCATGTTTTGTCCTCACTCACATGTTTTCTAGGAAACTTCCAAGAAGGTCACCCATCATGAAATTGCTCCAAGTCAAGCACGCTTAACTGTGGAGTTCTTAAGTGATAGGCTACCGAAAAGAAGACGCATCTTGTTGGTATGAGTAGTATCAATCAATTCTATTAAGCTTTTCTCAACTGTACAGTCTCATACCTGCACAGTCTCAGAATTCCTCTCATTCGGGTATGATTTCGGTTCATTCATGTACCCCTTCGCCTAGAAGCCTGCCAGGAGCCGCTCCTTGTCCGTGCCTCTCTGCACCGGCGATCACTCCTCGCCCTCGTTGGCCTCAGGGTGTCACATGCCCACCAGCTTCCGCTTGGTTCGTCCCCGAACCATACCGTACTGGGAGAGGACTGGCTCTGATACCATTTGTAACATCCCGGCTGCTTTTCGGATCGACGACTGTCCCCATACACCAACACGGATCTTTTCAGCATGCTTTGTCCTCACTCACATGCTTTCTAGGAAACTTCCCAGAAGGTCACCCATCATGAAATTGCTCCAAGTCAAGCACGCTTAACTGTGGAGTTCTTAAGTGATAGGCTACCGAAAAGAAGATGCATCTTGTTGGTATGAGTAGTACCAATCAATTCTATTAAGCTTTCTTCAACTGTACAGTCCCATACCTGCACAGTCTCAGAATTCCTCTCATTCGGGTATGATTTCGGTTCATTCATGTACCCCTCGCCTAGAAGCCTGCCAGGAGCCGCTCCTTGTCCGTGCCTCTCTGCACCGGCGATCACTCCCCGCCCTCGTTGGCCTCAGGGTGTCACACCAAGCACTCAACACATAGCTCACTGGGTTGCTGGATTTGTGGCAGTCCAGTAACCATATTCTTCCTTTGTAGCAGACTAAGGTCCTTGAAATTCAGATGCCCGAACTTGTAATGCCAAGTCCATTCTTCTTTGTTCACTGCAGTTGCAAAGCACTTGTGCTCCATGATCCGAATTCCCACCTTGAAGGTTCTGTTCTTGGCTAGAGGTGCCTTGAGAAGCAGTCTATTATCTCCATCAAACACCTTCATCTCCTTATTCTCCATCCTCATCACATACCCCTTTTCCAGCAACTAGCCAAGACTCAACAAGTTGCTTTTCATCCCAGGGACATACAACACATCTGAGATGAATGAGGGATTCCCATCTTTCCTTCTAATCAGCACCCTTCCAAGTCCAGCTGCTGAAAGTGTACTATCATCAGCAAATCTGACTTGGTTTTGTACCGATTCATCTAGATTGACAAACCAATCTTTCCTGCCTGACATGTGAGTAGAACAGCCTGTGTCTAAGTACCTACAATCCTTGGCACTTTCCTCCTCCTTGGTGGTCACCATGAGAACAGCTTGGACATCTTCTTCATCATCTCTTGCCAGCTTAGCCTCATCACTCCTTGAGTCCTTTCTGTCAGGATTGAACTAGCACTCATCTGCAAAGTGCCCAAATTTCTCACAGTTATAACATTGAATCCTGCTCTTGTCAGGTTTCCTTCTTTTACCTTGCCTCGAGTCATATGCACCCTTGTCCTTCTGTTTAAAGAACTTCTGATCATTGGCTTTCTTATCTTGATTCTTCTGCCATTTGTTCTGATTAGCTTTCCACTTTTCTTTTCCCTTTTTGAATTTGAAATTGTCACCATCGGGCTTGGGGTTAGCCCGAGCCTACAGGGCTTGCTCACTGCTCTTGCCAGTGCTCCTTTCATTCAGCTTTTGCTCATAAGCCTCTAGGGACCCTTGCAACTCCTCAATCTTCATGTTGCTCAAGTCTTTGGTTTCTTCAATCATGACAGCCATTACATCAAATCTTGGAGGTAGTGTCCTCAAGATTTTCTCAATAATGGATTTGTCTGAAACTTTCTTGCCACATGCCTTCATCTGGTTGCATAGGGTAATGACCCGGCTGAAGTAACTGCCAACTCCTTCATTAGTCTCCATGGCCAACAACTCATATTGGCGTTTCAGGGTCAGCAATTGCACTTTCTTGATCTTGTCAGCACCCTCATAGGCTAGTTGTAGGATCTCCCAAGCTTCCTTTGCAGTCTTGGCTCTTGAGATTTTCTCATAATTCCCTGAGTCCACACATTGGTGGAGTATGAACAGGGCCTTGTAATCCCTTTTCTTCACCTCTTTTGCTTTGTCGTCGTCCATCTTCTCTACCATCTTTGTGTAGCCAATCTTGACTACTTCCAGGGCATCTTGAAACCCAAGAATCGCCTCCATTTGATTACTCCATCGATCCCAATTCTTTCCATCAAGAATGGGTAGGCTTGCTGGGAAGCCATTGTTTGAGGTTGCCATTGCAGCAACTACACGCAACGGAAAAGATCGTCCCTGAGCCTTCGGCGATGATACCACTTGTTGGAGATCAACACTCACTCACACAATATTGAAGAAGAGAAGAGTATAGGGAGAAAGAAGATTGAGGCACATAATTTTTTTGGGATGGTGGAATTCACTCTTCCACACTTGCACTTATTTCATTCACTATGTATTTCCTCTTATACAAACACCAAAGTCCCACATCGGGCACTACACATTTTCGCCATACACACACCCACACGCGGGTGGCTTACATTTAGTTAGTTTCACTTACTAACTGATCCAAACTAACTAACTAACAACATGAAACTGAATTAACTAACATTCATTTCATTTCAACATCATTTACTCACCGAATTTCCAAGCCGTTGATATAGGCCGGGTTGAGGATCGATACCGATGAGACAAGTCTACGGAATCTAGAGAATGATAAAACTAAGGGTTAAATATGTTTTTGGTCTTTCATATTTGAGAAAAATTTGGTTTTGGTCTTTTTTCTTTAAAATTGATCTTTTTAGTACATCGTTTTTGGAAATGTACCATTTATAGTCCTTGGGATCATTTTATAAATTCAAAAAATATTTTTTAATATTTTATTTCCACCCCTCCTAATTTCTAATTTCCACTAAGCCCCCACCCACCATTTTGCACAGAGAAGGATCGCCGCGCACGACTCACCGCCGTCTCCACCGTCTCGGTTGCCTCCACCATGACGCCCCACCGTCCCCTAGTCCCCAACCGTGAAGCCTCCTTCCCCTAGCCCCCTCGATCGATTCGTTCCCCCTCACCGTAACCTCCTCTAGATACAAAGTGAGAGAGACAGAGAGTCAGAGAGAGAGAGAGAGACATACCTGGACGGTGGGGCGTCGTGGTGGAAGCAACCTAGACGGTGGAGATGGCGATGAGTCGCACACAGCGGTCCTTCTCAGAGCAAAATGGTGGGTGGGGGCTTAGTGGAAATTAGAAATTAGGAGGAGTGGAAATAAAATATTAAAAAATATTTTTTGAATTTATAAAATGGTCCCAAGGACTATAAATGGTACATTTCCAAAAACAAGGGACTAAAAAGATCAATTTTAAAGAAAAAGGACCAAAACTGAACTTTTCCCAAATATAAAGGACCAAAAACATATTTAATCCTAAAACTAAATTAGCATTATAAGGACAAGGTACATTGTAACATCCCGAAATTTTCACTTATAAGACAATGTGTTAATTTCTAAGGATTAACCTTGAAGTTTTTCGGACAAAAACTTAGTAGTTTAAAGCTAAATACGGAAGTCAGGAAATTATATACGGACATTCTGATTATTAGGATAAATGATAAATGAATTTGGAAAATTCATACAACACTTCCAAAAGGTATTTAAGGGAAGATATATTAGTTTGAGGACATTAGGAATTAAGTTTGGATTTTTAAGAGGAAGAAATAAAGAAAGTACAGTTTTAGTCCTTTTTAAGACAGAACTCCGTAGTCTGTTAATCAAGGAAGGAATACATACCAGCGATAGAAAAATAGATGAGATAAGAATTACAGAGACTTGATAGAAACCTAAGAAAAATAGAATGACTAAGTTCCGGTTAAGTATTACAGTAGGAATAGTGAAAATAGTTAAGTTTCTATAGACTCCTATTTTCTGTATTTTTGTCTTTTGTTTGTTTTAAATGATCTGGTATGATCTAAGTTATAAGAAAATTATTTTAGTCTTATAATAAAGGTTTTAAAATACTTATGAAATTATTTCATTAAAACAGTCATTCTTTCCTTACTGTTCGACATCCGTATTTACCGTTATTGATGGAAAAGAGTTTTAATAACACAAGTATGTTAACCCAACTTTTTAAAACGAAATTCCTTCACAAAAGTTGGTTCTTTTAATATTTTTGATTTTCTGGAATTTTCTTAGAATTTTTGGGAAACTTTTGAAATTACCATTTTGACCCTGTTATTTGCGGAAAGCGTAAAACCCTGATTCAGAAACCGATTTGAGGTCAGAAAAAGATTTTGAGTAGCTGAAGCATGTTTTTATATTTTTTAGGATTTTTGGAAATTATTTCGTAATTTTCTGAAAAACAGATCAAAACGCTACTTTTCCGAAGCTTATAAAGTACAGAAAGCCAAGGTTTCTGGTCGAAAATCGATTTATGTCGAACAATGAGGACTCAAAATGAAATTTTAAGAGAGACCATTAGTAATTAAATTCAATTTGCAATTTTTCTGGGAATTTTCTGAAACAGTGCTATTTTTCACTTACGGCGCGTCCGTTTTCCTTTGTTTTTGCAAACTGTAAGGCTTACCCTTACCGTAAAATTTCCAAATCTCTTCCATGAGGTTCTTACATGTTATTTTCGAGATTCCTCATTTGGTTCTCATAATATAAAATTACTTTTGAGTGATAGATTAGTAGGAAGACCATCTTTTCCTTATTTGCGGAATAAGCCGAATAGAGACGAATAGAGACATAGTGGCTATAATATAGGAACTTAGGAACTTTGAGGGGTTCAAATACAATTCTAAGAAGTATCTAAGAGTGGGGAACATCATGCTGGCCTTGAATAGTAAGGTGGGCAAGTAAAAAGACCATTTTGCCCTTAGTTCCCACATAAAACTACCTAAACCCTAGACTTTTGTCCAAGCAATCCGATGGCTCTCTTTCCCTTCTTTTTGGTTGACATCCACACCCATTTAGGGGCCTTGGATCAGATTTCTTCATGAGTCAACAATCCTTGTGAAGAGCTCTAAACCAATTAGAAAAAAGATTGATTAAACCTAATTAATAATTAAGCATTTTAGGAGTCATGGCTTACCTAACACATTTTCTTAATTCCTTTCTTCTCCCCAAGCTTTGGCAGCCCCCTCACCTATAAATAGACCCCCTTGGCTTCATAAATTTTCACTCATCCAAAGTGGAAATCAAGAAGACAAACACTTTTCTCTCTTTTCTCCTAAATTTCTTACTTTGTGTTCTTGGTATTCTTGGTTGTTCTTCATCATCTTAAGGCCAAGGTAAGGGGTTAATCTTTCAAAGTAATATGTGAAGTATGAGTGTTTGATCTTTGATTGTGTTTGAATTGCTTGTTTTGGTGTTTATAGCTTTTATATGCTTTATGATTGTTTTATAGTCTTATTTTAATTGTTTTGTGCTATTGATGAATTGTAGAGTTATAATGCCCAATTTTAGTCTTAAAACCGTGTGAGTAGAGAGGTTATGCCAAAATCACTTTTGAGCTTTTGTAAAGATACCGTTATAATGGCGAATTTTAGACTACTGCAAATACAAATTTTATCGCAAAGAGCATACAAATTATTGTTTGTGAAAACCCCGATATTATCTGTTATTTATATACAAGGTGATGGTTAAGATAAATGGTTTATCAGTATGGATCTGTCTAGAAAGGAAGTGAGACCTTTGAAGGGGCTAAAGCTGTCCGTCTCACTCTGGCCTGGGATCTGTATTGGTATGCTATTTTCTCAACACTAGACACCCAGTATATACGTGACAAGATAAGATAGGGAAAGAAGTAATTTCTTGATACCATATATATCAATGGATTGGATTGGATAAAAGAGTATAACGGTAATGGATTCCCGGTGAATCCTACTGTTATAGCATCTGTCGGATAAAAGAGTGTAACAGTAATGGGTTCTCGGTGAATTCTACTGTTATAGCATCTTTCGGAATATAATGTAATGGTAATGGATTCTCGGTGAATTGTACTGTTATATTATTAGTGGGAAATATCGAGTGGGTATCCAATCTATATATATATATGCATATAACTCATTTTAATTTCCAATGTCTACGACAGTGGAAATTAGTGAGATAGGCTTTCAACGGGCTTTTTTCTTGAAAGATAAATAGTGTCTAAGTATTTCAGAAGAGAAATAAATTGTCTACGTTCACTTAGTATATAGGATCGATTTTACAGTGGGGTACTGATTACCAAAGATGGCTCTGCCGTCGTGTAATCTTTTCATCTTCGAAAATAAACCTAAGCCGTGATTAATTAAACCTAATTTCAATCACTAAGCCTGTATTAAGTTTTCAAGAAAACTGGACACTAATTACCGCTGTCGGCTCAGCCACCATGTAATTATTCCATTACCAAGAAGCTATCTAAAATCTAAGAACAGGCGTTACTATTTTAAAAGCGGACGTAAGTTTAAATGCTGTTGATCTCTTCTCTCTTGATCAATCCAATGTGGCTATGCCCGGTTTGATCTTCTTGTAATACAGTTAATAACTCTTGTTATACCGATTCACTCAGTTGAGCAACTTAAAATAAATAAAGCCGAGATAATGAATTAGTCCGTAATAAACAGTAAAAAGAAACAAGAGTTTTATGTTTTAAAGTATACAGTAAAAAGAGTTTTATGAGAAAATGATTTTTAAACAGTTCTCTGTTCATACTAAGTGGTCTTTTCATAAAAGACTTTGATTTGTTTCTTACAAAGAGTTTTGAGAAGAGTTAAGAGTTAGAGATTTATATAGAGAAACAGTAAAACAGAGAGAGTTTTACAGAGAAAGAGATTTCAAGAGAAAATGGTTTGCAGATCTAGATGATCATTTGCATTATAGATGATGAGCATACAACCTTCGAGAGAACGGGGTTGAAAATAGGTTCTGTTGGACTACAATTGTCTACTGGGATTATCCAGGTTTCGAAAGTCTCAATGGCCTTATCGGTGAATCCCCCTGAGCCGAGACGAGTCGTATACCCGGCTTGGATAAATCTGACTGGCAAATCTATTTATGATCTGGTATTAAGTTTTAAATGCAGTATTACGAAAGTATCTTCAGGGATCCTGAAGGGATTCCCTGTTTATGCTGTTAAGTTTACTGCAGCCGATCGCTCTATGATGTAAGGTTGGATAAGTCTCCTTGGAGCAATACACCGGTGTGATTAGAGAGATATTGAAGCGTCATGCATATATATATATATATATATATATATATTGTTGAGGAGATTGTATTTTGTAAATGTGTTATGGAATAGCAGCAAAAAGGTAAGTTCTGCTTAAACGAGATCTATTTATAAGTCTTGATTGATCTGTTATCTTGGTTATGTGTCTTGAGGTGTGAACTGATTGGTGCATAATCTATGCTTTGGTTGTGCTTATACTTTACTTGTTACTTTGTCTAGAGTTTCACCATTGCCTGCTCTGTTGTGTTGATGCATGACGGAGTAGATAGTTGCCCAAGAAGTGGGTTAGCTCTTAGAAGAAGGATCTGAAGAAGATGCTGCATAGTTTGATAAAGATTACGAGAAGATTCTATATTTATTACTTTAGATTGGGTAGAGGTCTAAAGACTCAACTGGCTCAGTATTCACTGTATAAACCTCTGTTATAAACTCTGATGATTTCATATATGTGATGAGAAATTTTTAAGTATAAAGCTGTGTTTTATTTCCTACATGAAAAAATTTACAAAGAGAAAATGTTTAAGGGATTTACTGCCCGTCCTTCTCATTCCTCTTTAGAAAAGCAAAAAATTTTACCCGAATTTTAGAGAAGGATTACTAACTTTTATCAAATATTTTCTAAGTCTTTGCGAAACTTTTGGTTACTATGGTGTAATATCCTTTTTGGAGAAAGGGTATTGTATACATACTCAGTTTCTAACCCCTATTTTTAGTACAGGTTGCTAATGTTCTTAGTTCATATTTTTCTTAAGCTTCTCAACAGTTCATTGTGTTCTCTAAATATCTAAGATTATTTTAAATAACTACTTATCTCTAACATGTAATAAAAATTAAATCTTGATGCCTAACTATGTGTTGTGCCAAAGTGGGTACTCATCCAAGTCCCACATTGAGTAGTGTAAAGAAGAAAGAAGTAGAGAGTCCTTATAAATATGGAGAGCTAGCTTGAGTTTTCTTTACCACAATAATTCTAGTCCTTTGGGTGTTTTGGGGGCTTGGGTAGTTGTGTGTCTTTGAGAGGGTTTGCAATTTTTCGTGCAAAAATTGTGTGAGAGGGTTTGCAATTTTCTCCTTATAAAAATTGCAAGTTGATTAATAAAACTTTGTTGTGAGTTCGTGGATGTAGGTATGGAGTACCGAACCACGTTAAATTTGTGAGTTGTCTTTTGTTTATGCTTCTTGTGTGGGTGTGCTTCCGCTTGTGTGAAGAATTTTTTGCCTCGTTGATTTCCCAACAAGTGGCATCAGAGTTGTGGTTCTGATCAAGGGAGGAAGAGAAGCTGAGGTTCTGATCAAGGGAGGAAGAGAAGCAGTGCGCTGTGTCATTCATTTGAAGAGAGGTTAGTTCGCATCTTATTTTCTTAGATATGACTACATTGAAGTTGGATGTTCCTTTGTTTGATGGGAGGATGGACTTTCCCTTATGACAATGCACAATGCAAGACTATTTGGTCCAACAAGGTCTTGAATGTGCTTTGCAAGAAGAAAAACCAACTGAGATTAAAGATTAAGATCTAGTGGAGTACAATACAGAAAAAGGCAGTGAGCACAATTCGTTTGGCACTTGCTCCACAAATTAAAGTGACTGTGTTGAAAGAAACTTCTCCAAGGAAATTGTGGGATTTGTTGGAAAGCAAGTTTGCGTCAACCACATTAACTAATCGGTTGATGATGAAAATGAACGTGTACTCGCTGAAGATGGAAGATGAAGGTAATGTGGTTGATCATATTATTAGTTCAATGAGCTAGTATCTAGACTTATGAATGCAGGGGAAAATATCAAAGATGAAGAGAAAGTGTTACTTATGTTGGCTTCACTACCCAAATCTTACAAACCACTAGTGCAGTCAATGTTAGCAGGGAAGAGTACACTACAACTAGATGAGGTGATGGGATCGTTGAAGGAGAGTCAGCATGGTAGAAGATTTCAACCAAGAGATATGAGTACTGTCAAGTGCCACTATTTTGAAGAGCTTGGTCACATACAATTTAAATGTCCAATATTAATGGAAGATTTGCGAAGCCTAAAGAAGAAGAGAGAAAAGTTAAAGACTACTCCTTCTGCAAATGTAGTTAGTTATGAGAATGACCTTTTACTATGTGTAAATGAAGTTGATAGCAAAATGAAGAAATGTGAGACATTAGATGAAGGGAGGATATGTCGTGCCAAAATGGGTACTCATCCAAGTCCCACATTGAGTAGTGTAAAGAAGAAAGAAGTAGAGAATCCTTATAAATATGGAGAGCTAGTTTGAGTTTTCTTTACCACAATAATTCTAATCATTTGGGTGTATTGGGGGCTTGGGTAGTTGTGTGTCTTTAAGAGGGTTTGTAATTTTTTTCGTGTAAAAATTGTGTGAGAGGATTTGCAATTTTCTCTTTATAAAAATTACAAGTTGAGTAATAAAATTTTGTTGTGAGTTTGTGGATGTAGGTATGGAGTACTGAACCACGTTAAATTTGTGAGTTGTCTTTTGTTTATGCTTCTTGTGCGGGTGTGCTTCCGCTTGTGTAAAGAATTTTTTGGCTCGTTGATTTCGCAACACTATGAACTCTCTTAACTTGAGAAATTTCAATAACTAAGAAAAAGGTCATTTCTCTTACCTCAAATATTTCCCACTCACTCTCAAAAATTTCTTCACCCACCGAATGAGGAGTGAGGACCACCCTCTCACTATTTTCTCCTCCTCCCTTCTTTGCACTCAAAAGACGAGCTCTCCACCTGCAGGCTAAAACTTCATTTTACTACATTTTGAATGCCACGCTTTTATTGCCTTCACGCCACTACTCACAGGTGAGAGTGGATCTGCATTTTGTTTTCCTTCCTGTGTTCCTACGATTCGCCTCCCTCTTTCTCTTATTTCATTTGCTATCTCCTTCTGTATAGTACCGTGTTATCTTATATTTGTGTTTTATTTATTCATTACTATTATTATTATTTTTAAAAGCTTTGGTGGCTTCTCGTGGAAGCTTTAGCTTCCCGAGACCACCCTTTACTTTATTTTATTTATTTTTAAACAATTTATGTTATAATAATAATAATAATATTTATTTTATTAAACTCTAATAAGTAGTAATTATCACTATAACTATTTTAGGATTTTGAGATTTAGGTGTTTTTTTAAAATTACCAATTTACCTAAAAAAAATCCTATGACGATTAATAAATTAGTAAACTAATTTACTTGAGTCCTAGAATCATACTTAAGAATTTGGGAATATTACAGAACCCTAAGCCAAGCAGATAGGTACATAAAAAAATGAACCATCTCACCTAACCAACCTTCATATATATTAATAGCCAATAAAATCATAGACGTTTTAATGCAAAGAAATTTAATTAAAAGCAAAGATCGAGTTTTCCGGCATAGCCGTATTCAAACGATCTTAGGAAAAAAGAGATTGATAGAGCAATATCAATTCGCTTAAAATTATATTCAACCACTCTCTTTAAATTTCTCCATAGTAATAATACTATTATCAAAACTTGTAAATAATCAAATCACAATATCGAAATTTCTACTATAACGCTTATAAATACATACACCACCTAAGTTGTTAACAATTCAAAATCAAACAAATAGAAAAGCTTAAAATAACTTTGAAGAATTTTCCCCTTACCTCTAAACTTGAAGAAAAAGAAAAGAACTTTGAAGATTCAAAGCTTTAAAACTCAAGAACTTGGAAAGAAAAACTCAAAGAAAGGAAATTGAAGGAAGAAAGAGAATCTTGACTTTGTTTCAAAGATTTGGTGCAAGAAAAATATGAAGACCCTTCTCTCCTATTTATAGTGGAGGGGGTGGCCAAATTAATCAAGAGAGGAGACCATGGTTGGCTTGGATTTAAACCATGGTTTAGGAAAAATAAAATAAAAACTAATTAACTGAATCCTAATTGGTTCAAGCTTATGACTCATTCCTTCAAGAAGCACCTAGACCCCTTGACCCATCATATTTGGGGCGGTTCTGAGGGCCGGAAGAGGAGGGTGTGAAGTTACATTTTTACCCTTTTAGGTTTTAAGTGAAAAAGAAGGAAAAAGAAAGGGTAAAATGGACTTTTTATAAATCAAAAATTGAATTAATTGATTTAATTTATGAGAACCAATGAGAATGCTTGACAATGCCATGTTAGCCCGAATAGCTTCATGGAAGAGCTTTTGGAAAATACAGAAAGCACAAACTCTTTGGTATTTACCACTTAACGCATATAAGCCAAAAGGGCAAAACGGTAATTTCAAAAACCTACGCAGAAATAATTTCTAAAATCCCCAAACAATAAATTAAAAATAAAATATGACAATTTTCATTTTATGAATAGTAATTAAACGCTATAATTAAGGGTATTTTAGTCTTTTGCCAACGGCAGGGCAATTCTGGTCATTTTTTCAGAATTTCTCCAAAATTTCCAAAAAAATTCTCATAAATCATAAATAATGGAAAACCTCTATTTTGAGAAGTAAAATATTTTTCTGACTTTGTTTAGGATTTTTCTGCTAATAAAACCCTATTCTGTCAGTTAAAACGTAAATCATTTTTTGTTTAAATTTAACGTCAAATGAAAACTATCCTTTTCTATACTAAGAATACATATGCATATTAAAATCATTTTTCTAAGATAAAAATAAATTAATAAACACACATGTAACATCCCGAAATTTTCACTTATAAGACAAAGTGTTAATTTCTAAGGATTAGAACTACCTTGAAGTTTTTCGGACAAAAACTTAGTAGCTTAGAGCTAAATAAAGAAGTTAGGAAATTATATACGGACATTCTGATTATTAGGATAAATGATAAATGAATTTGAAAAATTCATACAACACTTCCAAAAGGTATTTAAAGGAAGATATATTAGTTTGAGGACATATAAAGGTTTTAGGAATTAAGTTTGGATTATTTGGGAAGGAAATAAAGGAATTACGGGCTTAGTCCCTTATAGACGAAACTCCGTAATCTGTAGTTAGGAAAAGAATATATACCAGAGATAGAAAAATAGAGAAAATAGGAATTACAGAGACCTGATAGAAACCTAAGAATGACTAATTTCCGGTTAAGTATTACAGTATGAATAGTGAAAATAGTTAAGTTTCTATTGACTTTTGTTTTCTGTATTTTTGTCTTTTGTCTGTTTTAAATGATCTGGTATGATCTAAGTTATAAGAAAATTATTTTAGACTTATAATGAAGGTTTTAAAATACTTATGAAATTATTTGATTAAAACAGTAATTTTTCCCTTACCGTTTGACATCCGTATTTACCGTTATTGATGGAAAAGGGTTTTTATAACACAAGTATGGTAACCCAACTTTTTCAAACAAACTTCCTTCACAAAATTTTGTTCTTTTAATATTTGTAATTTTCTGAAATTTTCTTAGAATTTTTGGAAAACTTTTAAAATTACCGTTTTGACCCTATTATTTGCGGAAAGCGTAAAACCCTGATTCAGAGATTGATTTGAGGTCAGAAAAAGATTTTAAGTAGCTGACTCATGTTTTTATATTTTTTAGGATTTTTGGAAATTATTTCATAATTTTTTGAAAAACGGATCAAAACGCTACTTTTCTGACGCTTACAAAATACGGAAAGCAGAGGTTTCTGGTCCAAAATCGATTTATGTCGAACAATGAGGGCTCAAAATCAAATTTTAAGAGAGACCATTAGTAATCAAATTCAATTTGCAAATTTTCTGGGATTTTTCTAGAATTTTCTGAAACAGTGCTATTTTTCACTTATGGCGCGTCGGTTTTCCTTTGTTCTTGCAAACCGAAAGGCTTACCCTTACCGTAAAATTTCCAAAACTCTTCCATAATACTTTTATGTGTTATTCTTAAGATTTCTTATTGATTCTTACTATTCTAAAATTATTTTAGAATACTAGATTAGTAAAAAGACTATTCTGACTCTTAATTGCGGAATAAGCCGAATTGAGACGAATAGAGGTATAGTGGCTATGATATAGGAACTTAGGAACTTTGAGGGGTTCAAATACAATTCTAAGAAGTATATAAGAGTGGGGGAACATCATGATGACCTTGAATAGTAAGGTTGTTAAGTAAAAAGACCATTTTGCCCTTAGTTCCCACTTAAAACTACCTAAACCCTAGGCTTTTGTCCAAGCAATCTAATGGCTCTTATTTGGCCTCACTTGGTCGACATCCACACCCATTTAGGGCCCTTGGATGAGTTTTTCTCTTATGAGTCATGAGGCTTAGTCATTAGGATTAGCCAATTAGAAAAAAGATTGATTAAACCTAATTAATAATTATGGATTTTAGGAGTCATGGCTTGCCTCACACATTTTCTTAATTCCTTCCTTCTCCCCAAGCTTGGGCAGCCCCCTCACCTATAAATAGACCCCCTTGGCTTCATAAATTTTAACTCATCACAAGTGGAAATCAAGAAGACAAACACTTTTCTCTCTTTTCTCCTAAATTTCTTACTTTGTGTTCTTGGTTGTTCTTCATCATCTTAAGGCCAAGGTAAGGGGTTAATCTTTCAAAGTAATTTGTGAAGTATGAGTGTTTGATCTTTATTTGTGTTTGAATTGCTTGTTTTGGTGTTTATAGCTTTTATATGCTTTATGATTGTTTTATAGTCTTATTTTAATTGTTTTGTGCTATTTATGAATTGTAGATTTATAATGCCCAATTTTAGTCTTAGAGCCATGTGAGTAAAGAGGTTATGCCAAAATCATTTTTTTTAAACATACCGTTATAATGGCGAATTTTATACTACCACAAACACAATTTTACCGCAAAGGAAATATAAATTATTGTTTATGAAAACCCCGTTATTATTTGTTATTTATATACAAGGTGATGGTTAAGATAGATGGTTTATCAGTATGAATCTGTCTAGAAAGGAAGTGAGACCTTTGAAGGGGCTAAAGCAGTTCGTCTCACTCTGGCCTGGGATCTGTATTGGTACGCTGTCTTCTCAACACTAGACACCCGGTATATACGTGGCATGATAAGATTGGGAAAGAAGTAATTTCTTAATACCGTATAAATAAATAGATTGGATTGGATAAAAAAGTGTAACAGTAATGGATTCCAGGTGAATCCTATTGTTATAGCATCTGTCGGATAAAAGAGTGTAACCGTAATGGATTCTCGGTGAATTCTACTGTTATAGCATCTTTCGGAATATAATGTAACGGTAATGGATTCTCGGTGAATTCTATCGTTATATTATTAGTGGGAAATATCGAGTGGGTATCCAATTTGTATATGTATGCACATAACTCAGTTTAATTTCCAATGTCTACGGCAGTGGAAATTAGTGAGATAGGTTTTCAATGAGCCTTTTTCCTGGAAGATAAATAGTGCCTAAGTATTTCAGAAGGGAAATAAATTGTCTACGTTTACTTAGTATATAGGATCGATTTTACAGTGGAGTACGGATTACCAAAGATGGCTCTGCTGTCGTGTAATCTTTTCATCTTCGAAAATAAACCAAAGCCGTGACTAATTAAACGTAAATTCGATCACTAAGTCTATATTAAATTTTCAAGAAAACTGGACACTGATTACTGCAGTCGGCTCAGTCGCCGTGTAGTAATTCCATTTCCAAAGAGTTATCTAAAATCTGAAAGCAGACAGCTATTAATCAGAAAGTGGACATAAGTTTAAATACTGTCAATCTCTTCTTTCTTGATCAATCCTAGGTGGTTATGCCCCGTGTTGATCTTCTTATAATACAGTTAATAAGTCTTTTTATACCGATTCACCCAGTTGAGCAACTTAAAATAAATAAAGCCGAGATAATGAATTAGTCCGTAATAAGCAGTAAAAAGAGACGAGAGTCTTATATTTTAAAGTATATAGTAAAAGAGTCCTATGAGAAAATGATTTTTAAATAGTTTTCTGTTCATACGAAGTGGTCTTTCCATAAAAGGATTTGATTTGTTTTTACAAAGAGTTTTTGAGAAGAGTCAGAGATTTTCATAGAGAAAGTGATTTGCAAATTTAGATGATCATTTGCATCTGAGAGATAAGCATACAACCTACGAGGCGGGGTTGCAAATAGGTTCTGTTGGACTACAATTGTCTACTGGGATTATCCAGGTTTCGAAAGTCTCAATGGCCTTGTCGGTGAATACCCCTGAGCCGAGACGAGTCGTATACCCGACTTGGATAAATCTGACTGGCAGATCTATTTAGGATTTGGTATTAAGTTTTAAATGCAGTATCTCCGAAGTATCTTCAGGGGTCCTGAAGGGGTTTCCTGTTTATGCTGTTAAGTTTACTGTAGCCGATCGCTCTATGATGTGAGGATGGATAAGTTTCCCTGGGAGCAATGCACCGGTGTGATTAGAGAGATATTGGTGGGTCATGCATAAATATATGTGTAGTTAAGAAGATTGTGTTTTGTGAATGAGTATGGGATTGCAACACAAAGGTAAGTTCTACTTAAACGAGATCTCTTTATAAGTCTTGGTTGATCTGTTATCTTGGTTATATATTGATGTGTGAATTGATTGGTACATAATCTATGTTTTGGTTATACTTGTACTTTTCTTATTACCTTGTTTAGAGTTTCACCCTTGCTTGCTCTGTTGTGTTGATGCATGACGGAGTAGATAGTTTGCCCAAGAAGTGGGTTAACTCTTAGAAGAAGGATCTGAAGAAAGAAGCTGCATAGTTTGATAAAGATTACGAGAAGATTCTATATTCATTACTTTAGATTGGGTAGAGGTCTAAAGACTCAACTGGCTCAGTGTTCACTGTATAAACCTCTATTGTAAACTCTGATTATTTCATATATGTGATGAGGAATTTTTTAGTATAAAGCTATGTTTTATTTCTTACATAAGAACATTTACAAAGAGAAAATCTTTAAGGGGTTTACTCCCCGTCCTTCTCATTCCTCTTTAGAAAAGCTAAAAATTTTACCCGAATTTTAGAGAAGGATTACTAACTTTTTCTAAGTCTTTGCAAAACTTTTGGTTACTATGGTGTAATATCCTTTTTGGAGAAAAGGTGTTGCAACACACACTACAAGAAAAGGGTCCATTACCGACGGCTAAATTTAGCCCTCGGTAATATGATTTATCGACAGATTACCGACGGCCACGAGACCGTCGAAAATTCACTTGTCGGTAAACTTTACCGACGGCCCCAAAAAGCCGTCGGTAATTACCGAGGGATAAGCCCTCGATATATCACTTCAAAACCAACTGTTCTTGGCTCGAAATTGCCCTCGGTAATTTTGAGCCAAGAATAGTTCTTTGAAATTGCTATTTTTAAGCCATCGGTAAAAATTTATTTTTGGCATACATACTGACGGCTAAGCCCTCGATAATTTTTTTTTACCGGCATTTGATTGTTAGTTGTTGTTCACCTAATATAATTGAATTACTACTAATATAAATAAAAAAAAGTAATAAAAGAAATATGCTTAAAACGTCAAATTGCATTCTTAATATACAACAAAGTACAAATCTAAATAGATAGAACATAGATAAAAACAAGGCTTTATGTCGAAACAACATGCATTCAAAGAACAAAAAAAGGTACAAATCAAAACTTGCTCCCTTTCTTACCTGGTTCAGACAGCAGGACGTGGTGGGGGGCACTACAAAAATAGCGGTGTTTAGCCACGGTTAAAACCGTGGGTAAAAGGTGTTTTAACCGTGGCAAAATAACTTTGCCACGGTTTAGTCGACAGTGGCTAATCCTGGCGTCGCAATATTTAGCCACGGTTAATTTGGAATTAGCCACGGCTAGAATAAGCATAGTAACAATATTTAACCATGGTTATATTTTGTTTTAGCCACGCCTTAGACGTATCAAAATGATATGAAAAATATTGAACTCCAAAAAAATTGTACATAAATTGTTAGCCATAGTCTAACCGTGGCTAACTTATATCAAACAAATACACAAAAACACACACCAGAAACTCCTGATATTAAGTAAAATATTCAATAATATAAACATAGGACCACTTAAAGTACAAGAAGTGCATAGGTAGATGGCATTTTTAACATCAATCATCTAAACAAAAAATCTACACAATATGCCAAAGCTGCACAAAATCTGAGATAATCCCCTTGATAACACCTAACACAAAATCAAAGATGCACAAAATAATGGCAATGAGGACAGTAAGAAAAACAACAGCAAATAATGTAACTAACTCTGAACCTTGAATTCTCTGTCCAATGCCAAACTTAGCTTGTAGCTTAATAAAATTCCAAAAAGTTTTGTTCTGTTCTGCAGAAGTTATGTTCTAACATTAATTAGCACATACAAATTTTCTTACTGTTATTATATCTACCACTATTTGTAGTTATAAGAATAGAAAGGAAGGAAGCAATGTTGATTTGAGAAAATATCTAAGGAAAAGGACAAGTTCCAGCGTTGGACAAACAATATTACCTTATTACCCTGGCAGGATGATCATTGAGGCTTGGCAATAAGCTGGAGCATAGTTCTTTAATACATTTGGGAAATCCAGGTGGAGCAAGTGTCAAAGGATGGAGTTCCTTTGAATATTTTATTTTTATCCCCAAGGATTGAAGCCTTGTCCATCTATCAAATTAGCTTGATACAACTACAGTTTAATATTGATGCAAAAAATTAGCTTTTTTTTTGTCTAAGCAAAAAATTAGCTTTGTTGTGCATAAAGTTGCAAATTAATAAATTGTGCAAACAAGACGTCTTTACACTAGATAAATAGTAAACCAACTAGATTGATAGCCATTATCTTATGTTATTCCAATTAAGCATATGAAAAGCAAGAATGCTAGTTACGCCAGATGAAGCAAGTGCCTTGAGTTGTTTCCCAAGGTTGAGAATAGTTTCTTGGCACTCTGCTAACTTTGATGAAACTGTAGTGATCTCCCAGCCCTGATTTTTTTTTGTTGAGATTTGTTGACTAAGTGTTTACTTCATATGAAAACAGGAGTAAAATTGATAATGCAAACAATTGACATGCCATTGCAGCATACACAGAAATATTAGGATGAAGGGGTTAGGGTTGGTAGCGAGGAGGTGCTGGCGGCGCGACGCGGTGGGGGGAGGTACTGGGCGGCGCGACGCGACACGGGGTGGGTCGCCAACGAGAGAGAGACCGAGACTGAGACGGGAAGGACGCGAGGGAGAAGGAGATGCGACGCCAGGGAGATGGAGACGAGACTGAGGCGGCGGTTGGGCCGCGGTGGTGGGCGACGGCGAGAGGCGGTGCTGGGCCGCGGGTGGTGGGTCGAATATCTGAGTGAGGGAGAGAGGATTTGAGAGAAGAAGTTTCAGATTGGGAAAGTGAGGGTTTCAGATTGGGTATATGTTTTAAAATTACCGAGGTCTTAGCTCTAACGCCCCTTTTTCCCACAAGGAATGTCATGTAAAATAAAATAAAACTCAATGCGGAATTAATATAAAACTGGTTTGTCTTAAAAACATACGTCTTTCATAATTAAAAGATACCGAATTTCATGGATAAATTTTTTTTCTCAAACTCTTACAAGAAGTATGCTCACAAATGTTTTAGCCATCCAGAAAATCAGAACAAAAACGTACATCATATATGTATATATATAAGTCACTGTACACAAGTCTTGCGCCCGCAAGTATAGTCAAAAACCACAACAAAGTGTCCAAAATACATCATCATGACATGAAAGAAAATAAGGCGATCAAACTATCCTAAAGAAAACAGTAAAGCAAAATATGTGTATACACGACATGAACATCTACTCTCCAAAACCTAGGCTGGTCGACTAACTGACAAACCCACAACCTAGCACTATCCACCCCACACCTAGAGAGCTAAGAAGATGACGCCTCCTCGGGGTCCTCCTCATCTTCAGATACGTCAATGAATACACGTCCTGGCTCATCTCTAACCTTCCTCTTCCCCCTCTCTACGTGTCCCGATGGTCCGGCAGAAGTGTCTGAAGAGCAACGCACGAAACGATCAGAAGGTGCGACGTAAGGAACAGGAAGCGTCGGCCTCACAGTCTCTGGTGGTGGAGCCGGTGTCACTAGTGGAGCCATCCTCGATAAGCGTGCCCTCTCCAAGGAACTCTTCCTTGGTGTGCGACGAAAGAGACGACGATACCCAGGAACAAACCTGGTTACCCGCGAGGGTAATGGTCTCTCGTCCTCCCGAATCTCCCTCTTAGGCTGCGCCACAGGCTCTCTGCTCTCCACGGCCCCACTGCGTGCGTAGGGTGCGTCTGCCAGCCAGTTGCGCATCCTCTCGATGGGTATGTAGACGCCCAACACCATGCCCCTCTCTAAGACCTCCTCGGGGCCCAACACCCCTCCTCTCATCCTGACCACGTGTCCAGTCACCTTGGCCCATTAGGAGGTGGGATCATAAGTCCATCCCCCACCATCGGCCTCAAGAGGCCGGAAACTCTCCCTCACCCGCACAACCAGGGGTCTCGAAGTGGACATCTACGCGTAACGTACATAAAGATAACAGAAAAACATGCAAGGGTGAATTTCTTTGCACAAGTTGAAATCCACGAAAGGTGCATATGGAAAAGAAAAGTACTACATAGTACATTTCAAGAATATATATATATAGCTACTCTTTTGCAAAGTCTTTCTCTACGACATTCACACACCAAAAGAGAACGTATCATGAAGTTAAACACACATAACACTCTAGCAAAATGCATGTCACTTCAATATCTCTTTAATATACCGGTGCACTGCTCCATGGAGACTTCTCTTCCTCAACTAAGTAGAGCAAAATGGCTGTAGCATAAACCTAACATAATTGTCCAGTCCCCTCCAGGATCCAGTCTCACAATTATTCAGTAGAGCTACTATTTAATTACCATAACATAAATAAGGCAGTCGGTCAGGATCATCCAAACCGGATATACTACTCTTCTCGGCACAAGGGTGTTCACCAGGCAAGGCCATCGAGAATTTCGTAACCTGGATGCCCTCAAAGATTTATAGTCAGACCATACTATTTACAATCCATCGCCTTAGGATTGTATGCTCTAATTTAGGCAAAAGCCAACGTCTTTAATGCAAATGCCATCTATAACTTGCAAACACATACAAGATAAATAATGTGATCCCTCATCTTAGGATTTCCATCGTCACGTGTTAGCTCTCTTCTAACACTGTGTAGCATTATTTGTCCTCAAGACTTCATCGTCGTCACGTACTGACTCTTTCTCAATACCGTGTAAAACTCTTTTCTATTAACATAGTTTAAAGCATAAGTTTTAAAGAAAACTTCTCTTTGAAATTAAAGTTCCTCAAAATAATAAGTATTTCTCTAAATCCCTTTTTAACTTTAAAGTCTCAAAATCTCTAAGTGTTTTTGACATAAGAAATACTTTTAACATTTTTAAATGCAAACTAAGAATAGCTTTTAGGAAAGTCATTTGGAAACTCAAATACCTTTATTTAAAACCAACTTTATTTTTTTCTTTCAACTTCTCATGGTAAAAAGGTTTAATCAAAAATCTCAATTAAATACTTTGATAAAACTTACTTAAATTCATTTCTCATAATTATTTAAAATCTGAACCCTTAACAGTCCAGTTTCACGCTTCAGCCCCTGACTTCCAAAAAATTACACTTATGGCCAAAAATGTCCAATTTCTCATTTCAGCCGCAGAACTTTTACAAATTACAATTTTGGCCCAAAACACCCAGTTTTCGTTTTTAGCACTAGAACTTCTGAAATTTATCATTTTGGCCCAAAACACACCCAGTTTTCGTTTTAGCCCCTTAAAAATCTGAAATTTCACTTTTTCCCTTATCCATTAATTTCCTAACTTACTTAGAGCTTTTTGGAAAAATAGAATTTGTTATAAAGTCCATTGGAGACTTATACTTAAAAATTAAGTGAAAATTTCCTAATCAAGTGTTGACTTGAATTCTAATTAATTAAATCTTGATTTCATTGGAAAAACTTTTTCATTAAAGTCTCTAAATCCTCTTCCAATGCTTGGGTAACATGCTTTGAATCCAATCACCAATCACAACCACAATCATAATAATTTAAAGCTTTAAACTACTTTAAATATTACAATCCAACATCATGAATCAAAACACACAATATCACCCAAGAACCAAAATACATTAACTAGGCAAGAACACAACTCAAGTCATAAAGCATACATTAGGCCTTCCAACCACTTCAAACAATATATATAATTTTCCAAGAATACCTAAATTTCGAAAATCATCATCCATCAACCAAAGATCATGCTTTAAACTTTAAGATATAGATATGTAAAAATAGATATTACTAAGAGAATGAAAATTCATTCAACACCCAATATGAAAACTCAAGTCTTTGAGTTTATCATCAAGCATACAACGCATAATCACACACATACACAACCTTCCCAACTTATTGAGAAGATCCCCTGACCTCTTGAAGCTACTAAAAGAACAACCACCAAGAGGTCTCCTTCAACACCAACACCAAGAGGTCTCCTCGAGATCTTAATTGATGCTTCCAACACTTAGAAAATCAAACCTTTTTCAAAATACATAAAACACAACCATAAAAATGTAAGTTTTATGAAAATACACAAACCCTAAAGTATAGAAATTTGAATAGATGAACACTTACTCAAAGCTTAGGAGAAAAATAGCTCTATGAGGGTTTCAAGCTTGTAGGTTCCAAGAGAATGAACCTAAACCAAGAACAAAGCCTTCACTTAGCAAAAATGAAGAACACAAGATTCTTGAAAAAAATGAAAATGATGAGAATGGAAAAATGAAAAGAGATTATGGATTAGAATCATCATCCAAACCTTTTTTGTGAAGCTTGAATGGCTAAAACTCAAGACTTTGGCTTTGGTCTCAAGCTTTGGAAATGGAGAGAAATGGAGTTTCTTTGCAAGAGGAAGAAGATGAAGTGAAGGAATGAAGCCTCTCTCTTCCTATTGCCCTAGTCAAAACTCGGCCAAGACAAGGGAGTATGAGGGAGCATGGGCTTGACTTGAGTTGGCTACCTACTCCATTTCTTTAAATTGGAAAATTCAAATAATTATCCATTTGACTCACTTTGACTTTGAGATATTTCAAGAGCATATTTTTGGCACTAAGAACTCAGCCAAGGCCAAAAAAAATTGGTAGGATTATGTCTCATCAAGTTAGGGTTTAGTTGGTGGTTCAAAGTAGGAAAAATGCTTATTTTCATAGTCCCTTTTGAGATAAATATTTTTCTAAAATAGGTAATAACATGAGAAATCACTCTTATGACTTAAATATGATATATAAAAATTTAGAATCTCAAAACTAAATTTTTGGACTATTTTTCATCTCCCGGTTGCGCCCGGTTTACCCGTAAAGCACCAAACGCGAGTAAAATAAAGTTTTTCAGAAAAATTTCTAGAAAAATTTCTAAAAATCACAAATAATCTAAAAATAACTTTTGTTTCATTCAAATATTATTTTGGAGTGAAAACGGTCTCCAGAAAAATACTAAACCCTTCCCCGCATCACGCGAGAATGCAGTTCCCGCAAAAACTCAGTTTTGCGAACTTTACTACTCTCGACTCTTCTAAAATGATGCTAAGAAATGAAAATCCTTATTCTCTCTCCAAGATCCCAAAAATCATAATCCAACAGATTAAAAGTCTACAGAAACTATTTAAAAACGAGGGTGTTACATTAGCCCTCGGTAATATGCTAGATACAATACCAAGGGCTAAGCCCTCGGTAATCTTCGAGGACAACCATATGATATTTTCGCAGATACCAACGATTTACCGAGGGCTTAGCCCTCGGTAATGCTTTTTTTAGAGAGGGCCACGAGGCCATCGGTAAAAAGCCCTCGGTAATTGACGTTTTTCTTGTAGTGACATATCACATAATACTTAAATAAAAAAAAATAAAGACAGAAAATAACAAAAACAGATGTTACAGCTTGCATTAGCGTTACCATGCTATTATGACTACTGAGACTTGGCTAATAATGACTTGTTCTGCATATGTTCCATTCCAAAGTCAAATATATCTAATGCTTGTCATCCTTAAACCATATTCTCATCTCCATATATCCCCCTTCGTGGCTTTAATGATAGCCAAATATTCAACTAAACTACAGTCCTTGGTGGGTTTTGTTCACCAATAACTTTCCACCACCTTCCTATTCATAGGTCTAGTTTGGATAAGTTTCTCCATAAGTGCTTCTATCATGTATTTTTTAACTAACAACTTCTCATAAATGTTAAAATTAACTTTTGCTCTTCATATTTTTTAAAAGCCATCTTTTTTAATTTCTCCAAAAACACATATCTATCTATTAATGACTATTTAACAACATTTATTTTTTTGCATATATGAGAAAAATAAGAAGCAAAATAAGTCTAACTTCTCCATAAGTCAAAAACTAGAGTTTTTGCATCCAAACAGTTATTGGGAATCTCTGCCTTGGCTTCTTTCACACGTCGAATATGGCTGGAACCGTCTCGATCAAGTAACTCAATCCAACCCAAACTATTCCAAATCGAGTTTAACTAATCTTTATTTCATGATAAAAACATGGTCAAAGTAAAATCTCATTTTATAACTTATGTTGAAATAGAGATATATTTGAGGGTAACTTTCTATTTACCTAACTCGGCTTATATACACATACACACACAAATATATTCATAAATAGCGATATAAATTAGACATTTTAGTATTGTTTCCATCGATCTTTGTGGTCAATAAATAGCTATAATTATCCAATATCCCTACAGATATTCATATTGTCTATGTGACATATGCATACACTTATGATAGAATCTCAAAAAATGCACAATTCCCATTACTCTTAGTAATCAAGGAATTAGAAGGAGGTTCCATGTTGTAACATCCTAAAATTTCACTCTATAAGACAGAATATTAATTTTAGAAGATTAGAATCATCCTTAAGATTTTCAGAAAAAGTATAATGGTTTAGAGCTGACGTAAAAGTCAAACGATACTTTACGGATATTCTTGACTGTCAGAATAAGTTGATAATGAATATAGAAAATTCATACTTGATTCCCAAAAGGTATTAGAGGATATAAAATAGTAACTTGATGTTCCATTAAGGTTTTAGAAATTAAGTTTGGAATTTTCGAGAACAGTACTATAAAGGAATATTGTTGTTTTAGTCCCTCTAAGAGAAACTACGGAATCTGTTAGTTAAGAAATGGATAAATACTGGAGATGGAGAAATAGTTAAGATAGAGACTCTAGGACCTAGTATACTTTAGATAGTATAGAAAAAAATAAGTTTTGTTTGGTATTATAGTTTAAAACGATAAGATAATTAAAGTCTTATATAAACTTCTGTTTTCTATTTTCCGTCTATTATCTGTTTTATATGAAATTATGTGATCTAAGTGTTGAGTAAATTATGTTAGTCTTATAATTAATGTTTTAAAATATTTATCAAATTATTTCATTGAAACAGACATTTTTCCTTTGACGTTTGCTTTTTTACAGACAACCATATTTACAGTAACTAACGGATAAGATTTTAAATAGAAAAAGTATATCAAGCCAAACCAGAAAATTATCTTCCTTCACAAAAGTTGTTTCTTTTAATATTTGTGATTTTCTAGATTTTTTCTAGAATTTTTAGAAATAATAAGTTTTAGAATTACTGTTTTGGTCCCTATAGTTGACAGCGAGAACTGAGAACTGATTCAGAGACCAAATTGAGGTCAGAAAGAGATTTTTCAAAGTTGAATCATGTTTTTACATTTTTTAGGATTTTTGATATTTATTTTGAAATTTTTTAAAAAACATATCAAAAGTTACTTTTTTCAGTCCTTGTAAAGCACAAGAAACGAGGGTTTACAGAGCGAAAATGGATTTTTAGTGATCAGGGCATGCTCAAAATAATTTTTCAAGAGGGATCATTAGTGTTTATATTCATTTGTGATTTTTTGTGAATTTTTCTGCAATTTTCTAAAAAATGACCGTTTTGCACTTACGGCGCGTCCATTTTCCTTTGTTTATTCACACCGCGAAGCATATCCTTACCGTAAAAATCCAGAAACTCTTCCATCAAGCTCTTACAAGGCATTTTCGAGATTCCCAATAGGTTCTCACCATTTAAATTAATTTTTGAATTTTTGATTAATGAAAAGACTATTTTACCCTTGATTTTCACTTTAAACTCCCGAAACCTAAAGTTTTTAACCAACCTATCCAATGGCTCTTCTTCCTCCTTGTTTGGTCGACATCCACCTTCATTTTATGCCCTTGGATGTGCTTTTTGCATGAGTCATAAGCCTAGTCATGGACATAAGCCAATTAGAAAAATGATTGATTTAATTAATTAAGGTTTACGACATAATTATCAAAAAGTACCATGACAACACAAATTTGTATTTCCTTCCTCCTCCCTAACTTGGCCTCCCCCTTGGCTATAAATAGGAGGGGAGTGCCTCATAAATTTCACACATCCAAAGTCTTGTGTTGACAAGCAAAATTTCTCTCCTTTTCCTCCTTTGAAGTTCTTAGTTTTCTAGCTTGGTGTTCTTGGTTCTTCAAGCCTTGTTCTTCCAAGTTCTTGTGGCAAAGGTAAGGGGAATGCTAGATAATTTCGGCAAGTATACCGAATCGCAACAAGTAATAAAGTAGTGAGTTGAGTATCGTCCCACAAGGATTGAGATTTTATGTTCAACTTAAGCAAATTTGCATATATCTGAACTAAGGAAATGATATGAGTATTTTTGAAATCAACTTGTAACTTGTGTTATCAACAAAACAAAGAGCACTTAAACAATATTCTGGATTTAAAGAAAATGAGTAAAATGACTGGGGGTTGAATCCTCTTGCATCCACTCTTATGCAGTCAATTCATCATCAAATTAAGCAATTCCATAACACTTGAAGTTCAAATCAACTAGATTAGATTAAGGACAATCCCTTGCCTCATAATCCCTTTAATCTAACCAAAACTGCTAATTCCTTAGGCAATTAGTGATTAGATTAAGCAATAAGAGCTATGATTCATAAGAACACATAACCACAAAGATATATTCCTATACTCATCATGATTATGGCAAACAATCTCAGTTCAAGTTCAAACACCCAATTTCCCAATTGCAATGAAGAACCCAAAATCGATTCAATAGTGATCAAGTATCAAAAAGCATTAAGTGCAGAGATTGAAAACTCAAATTATATGAAATAAACTTGCATTGATATAAGTGAATCCAACTACATAAGAGTTTCAATAAGATTCATCTAACCCTAGTCTAAAGAAGTTTAGCTACTCATAATAGAAGAAGAAAACTGCAAAATCAAACTAATAGAGGATGAAGGAGCCATTGATTCTTCAAAATCTTGTTCCCAAGCTTGAATCACCAATATGGAATGATAAGGGATGAAAAACCAAAGCCTCCAATCTTAAACCCAAGCCAAAAGTTTGCAAATTAACCAGTCCTCTGTAAAATCGCATCAGCTGCCTTTTATAATAGTCCAGCGCAGCTTTCTTAGCATGGCGAAGATCAGCTATCGCCATGCTAAGATCCCAGCATTTTGGCAAATCAGCATTCCTTCGCCATGCGAGGTTCAGCTCCGCCATGCGATGCTAGACAAAATCAACAGCTCCATTACCCTGTCAATTTCGCATGGCGACAATAAACTCCGCCATGCGAAAATACGCAAAAAAATGAGTATTTCTTGTTAAACATATCCACAAGTCATCAAGTATTCTATCCATTTCCTATGTTGAACCTATCTACAAGTAATTCATACTGTTTAGTCAATAAAATGGTTCAATTTCTTCTTCTATACATAGATTCTAGACCAAAAAAGCATTATAACTCTACATGTGTTGTAGAGTTATCACAACCCCAAACTTAAGACTTTGCTTGTCCTCAAGCAAATATTTCAATCAAAACAGGGGTTGAGATGAAAAAAAAAATGGATGAGTCTCCACTTTTCACAATCAAAACATGCCTAATCACCATTTTCTTTTTCACAAATTTGACACAATGTGTCCATTCATGCCTGCTTAAATCACTTAGTTTCTCAATTTAAACTCCCCAATTCAGCACATCAAGTAACAAAACATGCAATCATCAAGTATGCTCAACTTATCCCATTTTCCTTACCAGAATGTGTTTCCCTCTCACTCAAGTGTTTATCCAGCAATTTCACTCCATCACATCACATGCAACACCCTACCATAGGCTTGAAGAAGTTCTAGAAGAAGTAAATGCAATGCAATGCAGCACACACACTCAAAGAGGTCTTTTGGGATGTAATGGGGCTTAGGTAGGGGTAGGAATTAATTTGGATAGTAAGCTTTCCTACTTGGAGCTAGATAAGCCATTACATATCATGCAAAGTCTTACCACCAGAATTTTTTTTTCTGAATCCAAAATTTCCCAAGCACTTTTCAACACATAAAATAAATTTTTTTTTACAAATGTACATGATTTTTTTTTCTTTTTCTTTTATATATATATATTTTTCTTTTTTTTCTTTTTCTCTTTTGTTTTTGTTTTTCCTTTTTTTTGAAAAGAACACAATAAATTAGATCAGCACAAAGCCATAGTCGTATACCACCCCAAACTTAGAATGTTGCTTGCCCTCAAGCAACCCCAAACTTAATCAATTGCCAAGACATGTCACAAGATGTGCAGTACCTAACTCCAAGTAATAGGGACAATTGTTTTTCAGGTCTTAGGTTTGTAGTGAGGTTATAGCACAAAGAATGGGCAAGAGGCTCAAAGGGGCTAGAAAAGGCCAAAAATTTTTTTTGGATGGTTTATCCAGTCTCTAGATATCAACAAGAAAATTGCCTCGGTGTGTGTGGACATGCAAGCAAAAACAACTAAGAACTAAATCAAGTTCTGAGGAATGCCACATGCAATGGAAGCACACAAGAAGAAAAATCAATTGTTTGGCCCAAAATTCTCACAGGCTATTGAAAAGTGACAAAGTCAAGCACATATGAATGATGCATGTAAATGTTACCAAAAACATGCCTCAAGGTTTGTTTATTCATGAGATTTCAGATCAAAGAGAAGCATGGCAATCCACTATTTAACTGTGTAACTACAACAGTTCATAAGCATGTATATCATGTGAAAATTGGAAACATCATACCAGAACCACTGTGAATCAAAAACAACTTTAGTCTCATCCAAACATAACTTAGCCAAAAGAAGTATCAACATACTCAGTCATGCAGTCAACATAAGGGAGACTAAAACTCAAAAGCAATTGTCTAAAACTGAAGGAGAAAAGAAAAAAAAATGATCAAATAAAGTAAAACAGTAAAAGAGACACAGTAGGTGAGCCGCTCGACTCAAGCAATGAACCAAACACTGTTGTGGCTCAAGCATCATCTTTTGCACCAGTCTTAGGTACAAGAATTTCAGCATTCATACTCTCCTCTCTATCCTCTGTCGTTGCAGCTGTATCCACTAGATAATCATCTTGGTTCAAAAGTGGATCCTCTACAAACTGCTGCACCTGTGGGTCAACAACTAGCTCCTCCTCTGACTAGGACTGCTCCTGCTGGTCCTCCTCCTCTTGAACTGGGGTCCTCCGGGATGTCTCACCAGGAAAATGATCAACAACAGCAACCTCTGGTAGCATTGAAGTGTCAATTCCCCACTGAGGTGCCATTTGTCGAAACATCTGCTTGATGTTACGCAAATATTGATAGCACGGTGAAATCAATGCTACAGTTCTAGACTAAGTATCTCGCATCTCAGCTATTTGCCTTTGAAGATCTAGCACAACTTGCATAAGATGATCTTGAGATTGAGGTGCAGGAGAAGTGGATGGTGCTTTTACTGGAGGTGGCTGGGGTTGATCTGCCTTCTTATTGGACCAGAATCTATCCTATCTATCCATGATGCCGTGATAGGGGCCCTAGGACGTAAGATAGTGTCTTCCTTTTCCTTTTCAACACCAGCCTTCAAGCATAATTGAGTAATGATAGAATCATGAGCCAAGGTGGTTTTGTCATCATTTGCAATAAATTCTATGCTTGAAGCAATAGTCTTCCCCACATTGATTTCTTCTTTCTTCAGGATGCATTGAACTATCTGCGCTCTAGTAATGATGACATCAGAAGCATTGGAGCATGCGTCAATGTTCTGATGCACAAATGAACACCATGCCTTAGGAATAGGCTTCATTTCAGCACTTTTGAATCTGCGTGGCATATTGTGTTTGGTTTTGTACCACTCAACCTCTGCCCTACACAGCTCATCCATAATCTCTTTAGCATTCACATTCTCCATATTAGATCTTTCTTCGTATTTGCACACCTTGGGGTCCTTCAATCCTAGAAGCTCATTGATCTTTGAAGGTTCAAAGTTAATATCTATGCCCCTGACATATGATTTGTATTGTGGGCGGCCCCCTTTAGGTACAAAGGCATTGGCATAAAACTCCCGAACTATTCTGGGATGGCATTCGTGATCAAATAGGAATTAAATGTCTGCCATTTCCTTCTCTTGAGCTCATTTTGTATCTCAAGATATTCTCCTGGCTTTAAAACAAAACCCCTCTCTTGGATGAAGAATTTGCCTCCAACAATCTTTTTGAACCGGTGGTAGTGGTCAAGAGATTTGAATTTCTTCTCATCATACTCTGAGTCTTCACCTTTATTTGCAACTTTCTTTCTTTTACGGTTAGCTGTGTGCTTTTCTCTTACTGCTTTTGGAGGCATTTTCTGTGCACAATGAACACCACAATCCAATTAGTCCCATATGCTTTGATGTCAAGAATAAGCAAAAATAAATTTTTTTTCAGCAATAATGCAATATCAAAGCACATATCGTTGAAGTGAATTTTAACTCTAAAATCATCATAACAAAATTTAAATTCACTTCTCTTGGACTTTTCATCAAACACTTGAGAGCCAATAACTTGGAAAGCTCCTAGATGCTTAAACTCCCTCAATCAATCACTTATACAATGAAATTAACACAAACATTCAAGCTCAAGAAGGAGGAGTTATATCCTTAACAAAGAGTGCCAATCCATACGTCAAGCATTCATTGGGAACTTTCATCAAACATCTTATGAGCAAAATTTACTCTCAAAACTAATGCAAGCATGGGGCTAAGCTAACAACCAACCACAATGATTCAAAGAGAGCAAAATTAGAAGAATGAGATAATACAATCAATTTGAGCATCCTAAATGCAACAAAAACAGCAAGAAATTTCGAGCAAGAGGAGAAGGAAACCAAGAACCCTTACTCTTGAACTCACAACAATCCCTAACTCAACAAAAGAGGAATTTCATATACATACCTGAGGAGCTCACATATAATGAGAGAGAGAGAGAGAGAGATGAAATGGGGGAAAAACTGAACGGTCACACAATAGAGAAGAAAAATGAAATGAGAAAGCAACGTGGAGTACGATTTCAGGACCCTTGAGTTCTTTTTATTTTGGACTCGTTGCATGGCGGGACAGGATCTCACATGGCGAAGAAAGGTCTGGAGCCACTGCTTGATTTTAAACAGAATTTCGCATAGCAAGGAAAGTATCTTCGCATGGCGAAACAAAACAGTAGCCACAGGGAATAATTTCGCATGGCGAGACAGATCTCTGCCATGTGATGACCTGCGAAATAGGTCCCTGCACCAATTTTTTTTTCCTCGCAAAGCGAAGTGTCCTCTTGCCATGCGATGGAGCCGTTTTCTACTAAATATCAGCACCTTGCACCATAAATCCACATATTAGTATTTCAAGAGACCAACTAAAGATGAAAATTAATCTAATTACCAAATAAACTAAAATTCAAATGACCGAAAAGAATTAAAAGTGATTGGGTTGCCTCCCAAAAAGCGCTTCTTTAACGTCACTAGCTTGACGTGTGATGAAATTTCTCATGGTTCATCAAGGTGCAGAGCAACCTTTGCTCTGTCAAACTCGCCTCCTACATAAGGTTTCAGTCGCTGACCATCAACTTTGAAACACCTCTGAGAGGAAGGATCCTCAATTTCTATGGCACCATGTGCAGAAACCTCTTTGACAATAAATGGCCTTGACCACTTAGACTTGAGTTTTCCCGGAAATAGCTTCAAACGAGAGTTGAAGAGTAAGACTTGTTGTCCAGGATAGAAGGTTCTTTGAGCAATGTGCTTGTCATGATAAGCCTTCACCTTCTGTTTGTAGATAGCAGCATTCTCGTAAGCATGCAAACGCATCTCATCCAACTCATGGAGCTGCTAAATTCTCTTCTCTCCTGCCAAGGTGGAATCAAAATTAAGGAACTTCAAGGCCCAGAATGCCTTATGCTCAAGCTCCACCAGCAAATGACATGCCTTCCCATAGACAAGTTGATAAGGTGACAAGCCCAAGGAAGTTTTATAAGCTGTCCTATATGCCATAGAGCATCATCAAGCCTGTTTGCCCAATCCTTTCTTGATGAATTCACTGTCTTCTCAAGGATTTTCTTGATTTCCCGATTAGACACTTCAGCTTGGCCATTACATTGAGGATGGTAGGGAGTAGCAACTTTGTGTCTCACATCATACTTCTTCAACACACTTTCCAGTTGTGCATTACAAAAATGTGATCCACCATCACTAATTAGCACTCTAGGGACCCCAAACCTTGAGAAAATGTTCTTCTTTATAAATTTCACAACAGTTTGAGAGTCGCTTGCCCGAGTTGCTATGGCCTCAACCCACTTGGAAACATAGTCAACAGCTACCAATGTATTGATTGGAGAATGAGGAGGGAAATGGTCCCATGAAATCAATGCCCCAACAATCAAACAGCTCTACCTCCAAGATGGAGTTTAATGGCATCTCATTCCTCTTCGAAATGCTTCCCGTCCTCTGACACTTATCACAACTCTTCACATGATCATAAGCATCTTTAAGGGCCAATAGAAGCCTAACTGAAGCACTTTTGCAGATGTACGTTCACCATTGAAATGACCGCCATATGGTGAATTGTGACAATGCCATAAGATCTTTCGAGCTTCATCATGTGAAACACACCTCCGGAGTAATCCATCTGGGCATTGCTTGAATAGATAGGGATCATCCGAAATGAAATAGTTGGCATCTCTGAAAAATTTCTTCTTTTGTTGCCTACTGAGCTCTTCCAGTATAACACCAGCTGCCTTGAAATTAGCCATGTCTGCAAACCATGGCCTCTCAGTCACTGCAAACAACTTCTCATCCGAAAAATCATCAAGAATGTCCTTCTCCTTGGCTGTAATCTTCGCATTTTCAAGTCTGGATAAGTGGTCAGCGACCACATTTTCACTTCCCTTTTTGTCTTTAATCTGAAGGTCAAATTCCTGCAACAATAAAATCCATCTAATCAGTCTAGGCTTGGATTCAACCTTGGTCAACAAATATTTGATTGCTGAATGATCAGTATAAACAACAATCTTAGAGCCAATCAAATAGGAGCGAAATTTCTCTAAAGCAAACACTATGGCTAGCAATTCTTTTTCAGTGGTGGCATAATTCACTTGATTTTCATTTAGAACTTTGCTAGCATAGTAAATAGCATGAAAGAATTTTTCTGTTCTTTGCCCCAATACAGCTCCAACTGCTAAATCACTAGCATCGCACATGAGTTCAAAAGGTAAATTCCAGTTGGGTGCAACTATAATGGGTGCATAAACCAATTTTTCTTTTAGCATATTAAAGGCATACAAACAGTCATCATCAAAAGAAAAATCAGAATCCTTGACAAGGAGATTGCATAATGGTTTTGCAATCTTTGAAAAGTCCTTTATAAATCTTCTATAGAAGCCCGCATGACCCAGGATACTTCTGACGCCTTTGACATTTGAAGGAGGTGGGAGCTTCTCTATCACTTCAATCTTTGCTTGGTCCACCTCAATGCCTCTAGCAGAGACTTTATGTCCTAGCACTATCCCTTCCTGCACCATAAAGTGGCATTTCTCCCAATTTAACACTAAATTGGTGTCCATGCATCTTTTAAGCACTGCAGCTAGGTTAGATAAACAAGAATCATACGAAGAACCAAAAATAGAGAAATCATCCATAAAAATCTCAATTGATTTTTCTATCATATCAGAGAATATGGAAAGCATGCACCTCTGAAAAGTTGCTGGAGCATTGCACAAACCAAATGGCATTCTTCTATACGCACACACTCCAAAAGGACAAGTAAAAGCAGTCTTCTTCTGGTCTCCTGGATTGACTGCAATTTGGTTATACCCTGAATAGCCATCAAGAAAGCAATAGTATGCTTGGCCAGCCAACCTTTCTAGCATCTGGTCCATAAGAGGCGAGGGAAAGTGATCCTTCCGAGTAGCTTGATTAAGCTTTCAGTAGTCTATACACATATGCCATGCCGAGACTGTTCTTGTGGGGATGAGTTCATTCTTGTCGTTCTTCACTACCGTCATTCCACCCTTCTTTGGAACCACTTGCACAGGGCTCACCCATGTACTATCAAAAATGGGATATATCATACCTGCCTCAAGAAGCTTCAGCACCTCTTTTCGTACAACCTCCTTCATAGTAGGATTCAGCCTCCTTTGAGGCTGCACAACAGGTTTAAACTCCTCCTCCAACATGATTTTGTGCATGCAAAAAGTTGGACTAATGCCCTTCAAATCTGAAATGGTCCATCCAATTGCCTTCTTGTACTATCTAAGCACCCTTATAAGCTTTTCCTCTTCTAATTTAGATAAGGAGCTACTAATGATAACCGGATTAAGAGCATCCTCTCCAAGAAAAACATACTTCAAATGAGGAGGAAGTTGTTTCAATTCTGGACTAACTTTCTCTTCGACCTCCCCCTTCTTCAAATCTTCCTTCTTCTTATCATTAGCATCATCAACTTGTAAGGCTTCAAATTGCAACAAGCACTTCCCTATTTCATCCTCCACCTCTTCATCAAGATTTTCAATGGAGTTCACTATCACATTCTCCAAAGCACTTCCCTATTTCATCCTCCACCTCTTCATCAAGATTTTCAATGGAGTTCACTATCACATTCTCCAAAGCACAAGAGGGTTGATCATGCTTGAAAATCTCATTAATTGAATCATCAATCATATCAACTCTAAAACATTGCCCTTGGTCATCAGGGTGACGCATAGCCTCAAACACATTGAAGGTCACCTTCTCATCTTGAAACCTCAGTATTAATTTACCTTGTTGCACATCAATCAAGGCTCTTCCGGTAGCTAAAAATGGCCTTCCAAGGATAAGAGGTACCTCGGCATCTTCTTCCATATCAAGAACTACAAAATCCACAGGAAATATGAAATTGTCAACCCTCACCAATACATCCTCCATGACTCCATAGGGGTGTTTGATTGACCTATCTGCAAGTTGCAAAGCCATTCTAGTTTGCTTGACTTCACCTCCTCCAAGCTTCTTGAGCATAGATAGTGGCATCAAATTTATACTAGCTCCCAAGTCACAAAGGGCTTTACCAATGGTCCAGCTACCGATGGTGCATGGGATTGTGAAGCTCCCCGGATCTTTCAACTTTGGAGGAAGCTTTCTTTGAAGTATTGCACTACACTCCTCCGTCAAAGCCACCGTTTCATCTTCTTTGAACTTTCTTTTCTTAGTCAATAACTCCTTCATGAACTTGGCATATGTCGGCATTTGCTCTAGTGCCTCCGCAAAAGGAATGTTGATTTGGAGGCATTTGAAGATGTCCATGAACTTAGCAAATTGCTCTTCTTTCTCCTTTTTCTTGTTCAAATGGGGATATGGCAACTTGACATATGGTGGGATCACTTGAGGCTTATCCCCCTCTTTCAATATATCACTTTTTGTTCTTCTCAAGAAGGAGTCTTCATCTATCAACTTAGATTTCTTTTTATCCTCCTTTTTCTGTTTTTCTTCCTCAACTTCATTGTTTTTGTTTTCATTTTCTACAACATTCACAACATTCTTTTCTTTATTCAACTCTTCATCCAACACTTCTTTCTCATCTTTTTCAGCACACCCCGAAACTAATGGCTCCACCAAGGGTGGTGTGATCACCTTTCCACTCCTTAAGGTTATGGCTTGGCAAGACTCATTTTTGGGATTATCCACTGTATTTCCAGAGAATTTACCCCCGGATTGATCAGCAAGTTACTTTGATAGTTGCCCAATTTGGTTCTCAAGATTCTTGATGGATGCTTCTTGGCTCTTGAAATTAGATTGAGTCATTTGTATGAATTTAGTCAAGGCATCTTCCAAGGCACTAGGCTTCTCATTGGGTGGGTGTGGTTGAGGAGGATTACTTGATTGAGGTATGTCATTTTGTTTCCAAGAAAAGTTAGGGTGATTCCTCCACCCGAGATTGTAGGTGTTGGAATGGGGGTTCCCTCCTTGCCTTGGAAAATTTGCCATATAATTGGCTTGCTCATTATGATCACTATGAGCTTCACAACCTCCATTCTCATGTGGTCCTCTGCAAAAATCACACCTCATATATTGTATTACAGCTTTGGCATGAACAGATTGAGATGATCCCGTTTTCAATTCCTTGAGCTCTCTAGTGAGGACTTCCAATTGTTGAGACACCAACTTGTTTTGGGCTAATAGAGCATCTTGTGTTTCTAACTCTAAGATACCCCTCTTTGTTTGTGCTCCTCTATCATTTTGAACAAGGTACTCATTTGAAGCCATTGCTTCCATTAACTCCCTTGCTTCTTCAGCTGTCTTGTTGTTCAATGAACCTCCCGCTGAAGCATCAAGCATCATCTTGGTATTAGGTCTCAACCCATGGCAAAATATTTGCATTTGTGAAAAGTCATCATAGCCATGGTCGGGACACCTCTTCAAAATCACCTTAAATCTCTCATATGCCTCATGCAGATTCTCTCCATCTCTTTGCTCAAAACTAGTAATTTCAGCCCTTCTCTTGATGAACTTGGATGTAGGAAAGAAACGATCCATGAACTTGTCCTCCAAGTCATTCCAAGTGTTGATGCTCCCTTGAGGAAGTGATTGCAACCAATCTTTTGCTTTATCCCTCAGAGTGAAAGGGAATAATCTCATCCTCTTTGCTTCTTCAGAAACACCATCCAACTTTAATGTTCCACAAGTCTCAAAGAAATTAACCAAGTGCTGGTTGGGGTCTTCACTATCAGCTCCAGAGAATTGATTTTGCTTGAGTTCATTCAGGAGAGAAAATTTGACTTCAAATGCATTTGCTTCCACCGGTTGGTAATTAATAGTCAACCTTTGACGATTGTTCCTCCGGCCAAATTCACCCAGAGTCCACCTAGGGGGTGGTGGTGGTGGTGGTTGTTCTTCAGCCATCACTTCAACTATATGAGTATTAGAAGAAGAAGTGGATGTTTGTTTCTGTTGATCTTTTTTCTGATGTCTTGCTTTCTTAGCTTGCTTCCTATTTGCCTTTGTTGTCTTCTCAATCTCAGGATCAAACAACAAATCAGCTGCCTGTTTCCCTTGCATACATAGAAAGTACAAGAATTCGTAAGTACAAGACAACAAATTTTTTTTTTGGTTAGTAAAATTTTATCTATCTAACTAACTAACAGTAAAATTTTGTTCAAAGTAGTAACTCCTTTGCCTTGTTGACAAGAGAATCAACAATCCCCGGCAACGGTGCCAAAAACTTGTTAGGTAATTTCGGCAAGTATACCGAATCGCAACAAGTAATAAAGTAGTGAGTTGAGTATCGTCCCACAAGGATTGAGATTTTATTTTCAACTTAAACAATATTCTGGATTTAAAGAAAATGAGTAAAATGACTGGGGGTTGAATCCTCTTGCATCCACTCTTATGCAGTCAATTCATCATCAAATTAAGCAATTCCATAACACTTGAAGTTCAAATCAACTAGATTAGATTAAGGACAATCCCTTGCCTCATAATCCCTTTAATCTAACCAAAACTCCTAATTCCTTAGGCAATTAGTGATTAGATTAAGCAATAGGAGCTATGATTCATAAGAACACATAACCACAAAGATATATTCCTATACTCATCATGATTATGGCAAACAATCTCAATTCAAGTTCAAACACCCAATTTCCCAATTGCAATGAAGAACCCAAAATCGATTCAATAGTGATCAAGTATCAAAAAGCATTAAGTGCAGAGATTGAAAACTCAAATTATATGAAATAAACTTGCATTGATATAAGTGAATCCAACTACATAAGAGTTTCAACAAGATTCATCTAACCCTAGTCTAAAGAAGTTTAGCTACTCATAATAAAAGAAGAAAACTGCAAAATCAAACTAATAGAGGATGAAGGAGCCATTGATTCTTCAAAATCTTGCTCCCAAGCTTGAATCACCAATATGGAATGATAAGGGATAAAAAACCAGAGCCTCCAATCTTAAACCCAAGCCAAAAGTCTGCAAAATAACCAGTCCTCTGTAAAATCGCATCAGCTGCCTTTCATAATAGTCCAGCGCAGCTTTCTTAGCATGGCGAAGATCCGCTATCGCCATGCTAAGATCCCAGCATTTTGGCAAATCAGTATTCCTTCGCCATGCGAGGTTTAGCTCCGCTATGCGATGCTAGACAGAATCAACAGCTCCATTACCTTGTCAATTTCGCATGGCGACAATAAACTCCGCCATGCAAAAATACGCAAAAAAATGAGTATTTCTTGTTAAACATATCCACAAGTCATCAAGTATTCTATCCATTTCCTATGTTGAACCTATCTACAAGTAATTCATATTGTTTAGTCAATAAAATGGTTCAATTTCTTCTTCTATGCATAGATTCTGGACCAAAAAAGCATTATAACTCTACATGTGTTGTAGAGTTATCAGGGAACCTCTTGCAAATTAATTTGAGAAGTATGAGTTTGATTCTTGATTGTTATGTGCTTATGTGTTTTTGGTGTTATAGCTTTTATTTATTTATTTATTTATTTATTTATTTATTTATTTATTTATTTATTTATGCTTTATAATTAAGTTATGGCTTTAATAAATATATTTATTAATTGTAGTATTATAATGTCCAAATTTCTTAAGAATTTCGTGGAAGTAAGGTGGTAATGGCAAAATTAATTTTGAGCTTTTGTAAACATACCATTATAATGGCAAAATTTAGATTTACCGTAAATATGATCTTATCGTAAAGAAAATGCAATTTATTCTTTTGTAAAAATCCTGATATTGAAGTGAACCAAAGGATAACAAGAAGGGAGGGTTAAATTCTTACCCTTTTAAACTTTTGGCCTACAAGAATGTTAATTGAACCTTCTGACTGAACCTTCTCAAGTATAAGAACTTGGAAGTCAGAATAGATTACCTTTGTTAGTTATAAACAGGTATTGATAAAGAGTTGCTTAGCATGCAATTGATTTAGGTATCTATCCAAAATAGTAGGTTTCTGATTAAGATTGTTTACTTAAGAATGTTCACTCTTGAGAACGTTCTGATGTGATTGTTGAATATGAACCTTCTGAGGTTCTTCAACCTTCTTAGGTTGATGAACTTTCTCAGATAACTTCCTTTGAAGTTCTATTCCTTCGTTCAGAGAATATATGTTCTTGTTATATCAGAATACATATTTGAAAAGGTTTTGACAGAACGATAATAACAAGTAAAAGTGAGAGGGATAGAGAATACCACACACACAAATTTATCCTGGTTCACCCTTAACTCCTGGGCTACGTCCAGTCCCCACTCCCTGTGAGATTTTCCACTAGCTTAACCACCAGTACAAGTATTCTTCACACAGTCTCTTCAGACCTTTATAAGTATTCTTTCCACTTCCCTCTTCAGGCACAGCAATTGAGTAATCTTTAGAACTTAGCCTCTCCAGACTCTATATCTTTCTTCTACTCACACTAGTGCTCACTCACTATGTAGTAAAAGAACAACCTTTACAAATTTGAAAATATAGGTTGTGTCACTATCTTACAGCTTACAAATCATTCATAAACGAACAAATGAAAAACTATATTCACTCTCTAATAGATACAGAAAAGTATTTCGCAAAAAGAGTGTTTCAAGTTTAGACTTGATGGGAAGATTAATCTTGGTTTAGATTGTGTAATATCGCAATGAGTTCTTCCAAGTTGTCCAGATGTGTTTGCCTTTGCTTTTAATGAAGTTCCATAGTGAAACTAGCCGTTAGACACATAGCAACAAGCCTATGTTCGTACAGCTGGACGCTCCCTTGCTTTTACCAAAAGTTGACAGCGACAGCTTGCTTTTGGTACTTGTTCATCATAATGTTCTGCTGAACATTCTGATGAACATTCTGATGTCCATCCTTCTGATGAACATTATGATGTTCTCGATGAACATTCTGATGTTCTCGATGAACCTTCTGATGATCTTCTCTGATATCAGATGTGTTCTTTCTTCTGATATTCCTCAAGCTTTTGTGTGAGAACACTTGTACCTTAGACGTGGTGGTACTTTGTTTCTTCTGTCCTTCCTTTGGAACCTTCTGATATGTATAGCTCTGTCCTCTGAGAAGGTTCACTAGGTTGTCTTTGCTTGAACATTCTTTGATACTGACCAGACCTTTGATCTTTAAGATACTTCTAGATTCTGACTTGATAATCTTTTCCTCAGATCACTGACTATCCTATCATAGTATATCTTTATCTTGATCATTGGATGTCTTGACTCTGGTCCTTGAGAACGTTCAAGTTTGTGTACTTGATTCTCATGAGAATGTTGAGCATTCTAAGTTCATCAGAACATTCTGACTTGTTCCTTCAGAAACATTCTTACGTGCTCTTCTTACTTAACCTGTTCTTGTTAAACATTCTCAAGCACACCATTAGCTCTTATAACATTCTTAAATGCTTAAATTATGTTCAGAAGGTTTGTTGTCATTAAAACCATTTTCCAAAGGTTTTGGAGTCAACAGATATTGTCTATCATTGATATACAAGGTAATGGTTAAGATAAATAGTTTATCAGTATGGGTCTATCTAGGAAAGACAAAGATCTTTGAAGGGGCTTTAAGTCCATCTTTCTTTCCTAGGAACTGTACTGATACGTTGTTTGGGAAATTCTTAACCTAGGGACCCGATATATACGTGACTAAGATAAATTTGGAAAAAAGTGATTTCTTAATAAATGTATCTATAAATAGATTGGATTGGATAAAATAGTATAACAGTAAAGGATTCTCGGTGAATCCTACTATCATAGCATCTGTCGTAAAAAGAGTATAACGGTAATGGATTCTCGGTGAATCCTACTGTTATAGCATCTACCGGAATTTAACATAACGGTAATGGATTCTCGGTGAATTCTACTGTTATATTATCAGTGGAAAATATCGAGTGGGTATCCAATCTGTATATATATAATTAACTCAGTTTAATTTCCAATATCTATGGCAGTGGAAATTAATAAAATAGGCTTTCAACGAGCCTTTTTCCTGGAAGATAACTGGGGCTTAAGTATTTCAGAAGAGAATCAACTTGATTTTATTCACTTAGTCTATATTGAATCATTTTAAAGTTGGGTATTGATCACCGAAGACGGCTCTGCCGCCGTGTGATCCTTTCATCTTCAAAATTAACTAAGCCGATAAATGAACAACTTTATTTCGTTTACTAAGTCTATATCAAACCTTTAGAAGGACGGACACTGATTACCGCAGTCCGCTCAACCGCCGTGTAATTATTCCATTCCCAAAGATTTATCTAAAATCTGAGAACAGGCACTTACTGATTAAAAATTGAACGCAAATTTAAATACTGTTGATCTCTTTTCTCTTGATCAATCCTAGGTGGCTTTGCCCCGTTTTGGTCTGCTTGAAATGAATTAGTAACCTTTAGTTTATATATCGAATCACTTTGTTGGGCTGCTCACCTCAGTTCGGCTCTGCCGCAGTGTGATCAGTTATAAATTGAATTATTAAAGTCAGGCAAATAACTTAAAACTCATAACGATCGGCAAAATGAGTAAAAGAGGGCAAGAATTATTTAATTCTACAGTGAAAAGGTTTTTGATATAAAGAATGTGGTTTTTAACAGTTATCTGTTCATGCAAGAGTATTTTTATCATAAAGTGACGAATTATTTCATATAAAGTGTTTTGATGAGAATTAAAGATTTTCAAGAGAAGCAACAGTAAAACAAAGGAAGTTTACAACGGAATGCTAAAGAGATTTTGTGGGTGCAAATTTAGACGATCATTTGCATTATAGACGGCGAGCATACAACCTACGAGACGGGGTTGCAAATAGGTTCTGCTGGACTACAATTGTCTACAGGGATTATCTAGGTTTTGAAAGTCTCAATGGCCTTGCTGGTGATAACCCCCGAGCCGAGACAAGTCGTATACCCGGCTTGGATAAATCTGACTTACAGATCTATTTCTGATTTGGTATTCATTGTTAAATACAGTATTACCAAAGTATTTTCAGGGGTCTAATTCCCTGATTATTCTGTTAAGTTTACCGCAGCCGGTCGCTCAAATGATGTGAGGTTGGAAAGTCTCCTTGGAGCATTACACCGGTGTGTTTTGAGAGATATTGAAGTGACATGCATAAATATACCTTGACTTGGTGTTATATTCTTGTGAGTATATTGCTTGTGTAGGTTTACAAGACACAAGGTAAGGTTCGCTTAAACGAGATCTGTTTATATGTCTTGATTGATCTGCTATTTTGATATTTGTTTTAGATAAACTTGCTGTGTTGACATATATATCTTTCGACGTGCGAATTGGATGATGTGTAATCTGCGTTTTGGGTGTGCTTATACTTTACTTATTACTTTGTTTAGAGTTTCACCCTTGCCTACTTTTATGTTGTGTTGATGCATGACTGAGTAGATAATTTACCCAAGAAGTGGGCTAGCTATTAGAAGAAGGATCTAAGGAGGATGCTATATATATTGATAGAGATTCCAAGAAGAATTGGTATGTACTGTTTTAGATTGGGTAGAGGTCTAAAGACTTGACCAGCTTAGGTGTTCGCTGTATAAACCTCTGTTGTAAACTCTGATGATTACATATATGAGATGAGGAAATTTTGAATACAAGTTATGTCTTACTCTTTATACCTAAATATTTACAAGGAGAAAGTCTTGCAGGGATTTATTCCCCGTCCTTCTCATCTTTTATGAAGGCGAAAAATTTTACCCGCATTTTCAGATAAGGATTATCAACTTTTAACAAAATATTTTTGAAGTTATTGTGAAACTTTTGGTTACTATGGTGTAATATCCTTTTTGGAGAAAGAGTGTTACACATGTAATCCCCTCAACTGTTGGCTTGAAATCCATCGTCTCCCTTCGATTCGATGCGCTTAACATCCCAACCCATGGTGTCTATAACGGGCGCAACCCCTTGAGCTAAATGCGACTCTGAGAATCATTAAGGAAATAAAGTTGTATCCAACAAGGCTTCAAAGCGGTGTTGATTTGACCGTCGTTGTTACACGCGCAACTCCCAACAGCACTTCGGAAGCGTTTTCCTAGTCGCACATAAACCACATTCGCGTTCACTTCAGACAGTGCTTGTTTAAGGAAATGCTGTCTGAAGTGCATTCAGAAGTGCACTTAGATAACATTTATTTAAGGAAACGCAGTCTGAAGTGCACTCAGAAGTGCTCTCTGATAGTACTTGATTAAGGAAACTCTGTCTAAAGTGCACTCAGATTACACTTATTTAAGGAAACTCTGTTTGAAGTGCACTTAGAAGAGCATTCAGATAACACTTCCTTAAACAAATGTTGTCTGAGTAATTATTTTTTATTATATTTTTCTTGTTTTCAAAACTAAATACATATCGGCATAGACTGGCAAACACTAGACAAATCAAACACAAAAATTTACAATACAATTGGCTCTATATATACACACCAAAATAATATCAAAAGATCCAATAAACAAAGTAAGACATCAAAATATCAAAGTAATAATTAGATGTATCTTACATCAACATTAAAGAACCTAGCCAATTAACACATGCTCCAACTTCAGGCACACATAATGTCTTCCATGAACCAGAACAAATGTATAGCTAGCTCCAACACCTACAGCTTCATAACAAACAAATTTTAATTAAGGCATGTTTGGATAAATTTTTCCATAAGCACTTCTAACATGTGTTTTTCAAGTAATAACTTCTCATATAAGTTGAAATTAACTTTTGCTATTTTCTTTTTTCAAAGGCTATCTATTTTAACTTCTCCATAAGCACTTATATATATATTGATAACTATTTGATAGCTTTACCTCTTTAACATATATGAGAAAAATAAAAATACAACTAAGACTAACTTTTCCATAAGTTAAAAGTTAGAGTTTTGCACCCAAACAGGACCTTAGTCACAGCTTTGACATCTACAGCTTCATAACCAGAACAAGAAACTTACAATCGTTATACTTCATTGAAATGTCAAAGGGACTAAAAGAACTCACAGTCATCATAAAGGACAAACTCATTGAAAAATTGGGGGTTTGGTTTTTCATTTATAAATAATCAAGTATCAAGATCAAAGAGAAAGCTATGCGAAAGATGCACACTACTAGAAAACAGGTGATCAGTGACCGATTTAGTGACTGAAAATATTCATTCACTGTAGAGACCGATTTAGTGACCGATTTCGAATATTTTTAAAGTTCTTGTTTAATTCAATCGTAGGTAAGCTTTACAGACCGTAATAGCGACCGATTATCATTAGAGACCGATTTTTCGGTCACTAATTTTTCGATCACTAATTAGTGACCGAATTTAAAGTTTGTATGCAATTTGACTGTAGAGACTTTAGTGACCGATTTTTTCGATCACGAATTAGTGACCGATTTACTGACTGAATTATAAATTTTGTATGTAATTTGACTGTAGAGACTTTAGTGACCGATTTTTCAGTCACTCGGTCACTAATTAGTGACCGATTTAGTGACCGAATTTAAAGTTTTTTAAATTTTTTATTTAATTTCATTAATAAAAAATTCTAAATTTCGGTCCCTCTCTCCCACTATCTCACTCTCAGTCCTGCACTCTCTCAATCTTGCATCACTCTCGGTTCTTCTCTCTCAGTCCCTCACTCTCGCCACCGTTCCCCGTCGTCGCGACGCCAGGCCGACCGCCACTGCCGCCATCGTTCCCTTTCTCGTGCTCGTTCACTCGGTCTCAACGGTTCTCTAGTTCACGCTCCACCGCCCTGTTCGTGCTTTGTCTGACGAGCACCGCCGTTGCATAGTTTAGTCACCGTCGAAGCTCCACACAGGTAGAGAAGAAGAGGAGGAGAAGGAAGGTAAAATAACTGGCTTCGATTCAGCTTTATTCGTTTTTAATTTTGAAATTAAGCGGAGGCTGAAAACCCTAAATCCCCCTTTTGATTGAGATCAGAGATCGACGAGGATGGATGAAGAGTACGATGAGATCGTGTTGGGTACTGGTCTCAAGGAATGCGTTCTCACTTCTCAGTGGTCTTCTCTCCATCAATGGAGCATTATTGCACATTTTTTACTGTCACAGCATTTTATGGTACGTAGCTACCTACAAGCAGTTTTACATCGCAGGTTCTAACTGAAGGTATAAAGGTTAATTTTACTCTGAAGTGTTTTTTATTAAAGCTTTGTTGCTGTGGTGGTTCTAAGAATTTATTCGAAATATGTAACCGATTATACAACTCTTTTTTCTCTGTTTTTCCCTTTATGATTTTTGTAATTTGCTTTTGCGAACAGAGTATCTCCTCTCTGTTTAATTGCAACAATCGTGTTGAACTTCGTGAACGAATTGGAAGACAGAGATGTTGGAACCACTTGAATTGTGTACTGTTTGCTTGAGAAGAAAAGATTTGATTACATAATATTCTACCTTTTTGAGCCCTTGATTTTTGTACACGTTTATATGGTTTATTGATTTAAATGAAATTACAGTTTGCTCTGAAACTTGTCCAAGTTTTGATTCTACTTAAGGCTGTCCAAAAATTTCTAGTTTGCTGTCCAAATTCTGGTTTGCTGTCAAATTTTGTTTGCTGCTCAAGTTTTATTCTGTTGTGAAAAAAATTTGTAAATTTTTTTGATATCATTGCTAATTGCTAAGTTGTAAATTTGGACAAAAGAGTGAACAGACACTCAAGCAATACAATTATGCAATCACAATCAACTTTCCACTATATACATATGACTAGGGAATAAGAGTTGTGATGTTGATTCTGTGGATTTAGAATACTTGAAAATGGGGCTACCTTTCACCAAGCTATTCAGCCAGCTATTTGCCAAGAAAGAGATGCATATACACGTGCTGTGTTGATTTTATAGCATGGTAATTGTCTGAAACTCTACTTGATCAATTATGTAAGGGCACTTCTGACCAATAAATTTTGGTGGTGAATTAGTGAATGTCAATTTGATGCAATGACATAGATGTAATCCTTTCCATTATAAAATCCATGTGAAAATAAACCTTTTTTAAGTTTTGATCGTTGCATAATGGTTTTGCTAATTTTTCTATCAATTTGCATTTTATAATTTGTTTTAAATCGTTTCTGTTTAGCTTTAAGGAGAATCTATGTTTTCATAGCAGAAGTAATTGGCAGGTGTGCTTCTGGTTGGGAGGTGGTAGTGGCACTACTCTTTCAAATGTCACTATCAAGGTACTTCAATAGCTTAGATGTCATTACCTTTTCTAGTATTTTTTTTTAATATTTTAAGGCCCAATCATTTATATTTATTTCCTCTTTCCCTTTTGCAAGTTAGGGAACACCTGTTTTTCGCAAAGAAGGTTTTGATTTATTCTCATCATAATGGTTTGTGTTGAGATATCATGATCTTTTTGACTATTTGATTGCTATGCAGAAAGCTTAAGTTTTTGGGAAATGACATGCTTAAGGGTTGTGATCTTCTTTTTAAGTCCTTCATATTGTAACAAGGAGCATGTGAAGCTGATATAAATGGATGCTGAAGGCCTTTCTTTTTGCATTTGAGTCACTTGTATCAATGGTGAGTCTTCTTGGTTGAAAACTTGGATTCTATGCTTGTTGCTGCCTGTAACTATTGAAAGTTGAAAAATCTGTACTTTTAGCTTTCTATGATCCTACTTTTCACTCCTTTCACACTCTCCAACAATATTACCTCTTGCTTTCTGTGTTTGTAATCTTCGCTGCTTTCACGTGCTCCCTTCAACTTGGCCTTGATCACTGATTGACTTTGCTAGTAGGGTGCCTCTGTTATCAGAGCCTCCGGTGGATATGAGGTGCTCCAACACAAGACACCTTTCAACTTTTTCTTTATTATTGGACAAGATCGGCATACTTATTAAGCATTATATGCATAATTGCTTCCTTTTTCCAATAGCCTATAACAATATACAATATACTTGATCCTTATTTAATAATTTACTTGTTTAATACTTCGTAAGAATATGCTGCTTTTATTACTTCTTTTTTTTAATGTAAGTTTTTCTAATAGAGACTATGAAGTAAATTTATTGTCTACTACTAGATATTCTATTCCATAGTAGAGTTCTTACATATTTTAGACTTTGTAATGTAGGGTAACTGTTGAAGCTTCTTTCTTGTCACAATACAACAATCAATGCTGTAATATTATTGTTGTTGCCCATGAAGTTATACCTTGATTCCTTTCTATTTGTTTTTGGTTTTGCTGCCTTGCTCCTAATGCTCCCTTTTTTTGTGATGCAGCAAGGTCATTTTGCCTAAGGAGGTGCATAACTACTTAACTCGGGCATAGGCGTAACAAGTTCAACCCTGTGGAACTCTCTTGGCTTGTCTTTTTATTTTGTTCAATAATGAATAGCTTGCAAGTTTACTTAGTTTTATTATGCATACATGTTTATAAATATATTGTACCAAAATAGACCATTATGGCTTCATTCAATCACGTTTATTATGAATTTTATTTGGTTTGGGTTATATAGTTTTTTTAAATACTTTCCAATACCGTGTCCAATGCAGAGTTCTACGCCTTTTTTTTTTGTACAATTGATTCATAAAGAATTAATTTTGAAAGAGTAGATGTGTTTGGGAATAGAATCATAAAAATAAATTTAATTTTTTTTAATCCAGTGAGAAAATTGGTGATCGATTTAGTGACCGACTTTTTAAATCGGTCTCTAAAAAATTGATTGCTAAATCGGTCACTGAAAATCGGTCGCTAAATCGGTCACTGAAAATTGGTTGCTAAATCGGTCTCTAAAAAAATCGGTCATTACAGATCAGCGATCAGCATTTTAGCGACTGATTTTTTTTGGTCTCTAATTCGGTCACAACCTAAATTAGTGATCGATTTTAGCCATTTAGTGGTGGCATTTGATTGTTGAAGACTAGCATTGAATTGTAGTAGATAAATTGAAAGCTAAGCGAAGGAAACCAACCTTTCAGATCTTGGATTACCAATCCCTTTAGTATAAAAAAGTCAACACTATGAATCTGGAGAGCAAAGAACAAGGGTTAAATCAAATCATAGCTGCAAGTTGTTAAACCAATCACTAAATAGTGTTAAGCTTTCTACCAGTGAGTTTCACAAGAAGAAAACTAGGATTATTGTGAACATTGGAAGGATACAAAATTTAGAGATGAAGCTATAGGGAGATTCTCCAATTTACTAGCTTAATATAAAAATAAATTCGCTACATAAAGATGGAAAATAAGTCCTATAAGAGAATGAATCTAATGAAACTAATGAATGACAAGTGTAGAGATCACAAAGGAATGAAACTAATGAAGGGACGATATTGAAGGATGTTAGTTAAACATATCATACCATCTGTTTTCTCCACCGTGCATCTTGATCGAATGTGGCAAGTATGTCTCTATTGCCCAACACCAAACAGTCGCATTTTGAACAATCCAACTAGTTGTTCAAGAACTGGATAAGAAACCAACCCAAGGTTTAAAGCTAGCAAGTCATGAAAATTACAATTCAGAGCTATCACACGTCAATAAAAACTTATTCAATAGTCACTACAATTAACCAAACCATAAATATCCTCCTTGCCACTGAATTTTTCAACCAAAAATTTAATAACCATTTAAAATCAAATTTACTATACATGCATGTACTTTACAAAGTTTCATATAAAATTTATTCATTATAAACCCTTAAATTTAGAAGAAAAAAAGTTTTATTTCCCCTTCTTTTTCTACTGAAATAACCAATGTCTACTTTCACCCTTTTCTTTCTCCACTCCAAGTTCATCAACAATATAGCCTTCATAATTATCAAAGAACTTTTTTTAAAGGTACAATTTTGCAATATTACCTCTAAATAAATTGCAAGTAAGAAAATTTATAGCTTTACTTGGATACTGTATCCAAGAGCTCATCTTGTAATTTCTTCAATTGTTCCATATCCTCCAGCTTCCTATTCTAACACAAGTCCACTCTATTCAAAAGTCAGGAATAAAATCTTATTAACAAAATTTCAAAGAGAAATACATTGAATAATTATGTGAAAACAATGACAATGAGTAAGCATTAAAATGAGTACACATTTACTTTAATTCAAAATAACACTAAGATGCTTGAACCAAATACAACAATTAAAAGACTTATTCTTGTCTAGCATTTCGTCATAAACTTCAAGCCCAATTTTCACCAGGATAAGAGCCGAATTAGGTCTTTAAAGTAGGAATATGATTTGCAGATAATTTTCTTAGCTTTCCAACAAATCAAAGATCACCCAAATTGGATATCTAGAGCTCAACTGACAACCAAAACAATGAAGCAGGGTCAATACTAAATAAAGACTTCATCTTTGAATTCCTTACTTGTTGCTTCTTCTTCCTTCTCCTTGATTCTCATCATGTTTCAAAAAAAATCTCATGTAAGTATAAAATTCTCTAACCTATCCTTCAAAATTAAAAGAAAACAACAAAAAGAGAGTTTGAAGAGAGAGAATAGAAGGTGAATAGAGGGAGAATAGAGAAAACTCTAACATTAATGGCTGAGAGAGGAGTGATAATTTACATAGAGAGTACAAACAATAAGATATTAGGATTGAAGAGAGGTTAGAAGCAAAAGGAGATGAGCAAGCTAAGAATAAGTGAGCATTATGTAGAAGAATAACAAGAAGAACCTAGGTGACGACGAGTTGCAGCGACGACGAACAATAGTGTTAGGGCTTATTTTTGGTTGAAGATTTCGAGAGGCAAAGAAGATTTGAGTTTTGGGAGAGAATGAGAAAGTGGGGGTGAATGTTGTGCTAAAGCTCTGTGTTTTTACTTACAACAACCTTTGCTCAGCAAAGTGTTGTCTGACAGCTTCGTGTTTTTACTTACAACGTTTGCTCAGGAAAGTGTTGTCTGGCAGCTCCGTGTTTTTGCTTACAACAGCGTTTGCCTAGGAAAGTTGTCTGATAGCTCCGTGATTTTACTTAGAATAGTGTTTGCCCAGGAAAGCGTTGTCTGATAGCTCTGTGTTTTCTACTTACAACAGTGTTTGCCTAGGAAAGCGTTGTCTGATAGCTCTGTATTTTTTTCAACAGCATTTCTCGCTTCATGCATTATTGGAAAGACGTTGTTGTAATGCGTTTTTGGCATAGTTAACAACTATAGCTTTTGGCCTAATGGTAAACGCTTGATCCAACATCAACCACAATGGCAATTTACCAACTTTTCTAGCATTATGGTATTTTCATAGGTAATGGGGTGTATTCTTTTATTTTCTTGCACCACTTTGATTTAACATTGACTTTAGCGTAAAAATGCCTTTTATAGGTTCTCCACCCTCTATGCATTAAAGAGGATCACTTGATCCAAAATACATGACAAATTAAGGAACTGAAGCTGAGTTAACAACAACAAAATTCCATAGCAATATATCATGGGAATCAAGACTTTGATTCCAATCACAAAAACGACATGGTGAGCCATAACAATTCAAAGCACTTTAACTAGATGGTGAGGATGAAGAAAACACAGGCGAAAACACAATAAGGGAATTGGATTGTGTTTTCTTAACTTTGAATTTTTTTTAAAACGTTGGACTATGAAAGAAGTATTGGACGCAAAGCAGTTACTGGATGATCTTTAAAAAGAAGTTCAAAGAACCATTTTTAACTTAGTTTAAAACTTGTTAAGAAAACATCATAGATAATCCCCATAGTTAGTAGAAATAATAAATTCAAAGATAGGGATAAGAGGGATTTACGCACAAGAAATTTTACTATATATTTAACCAAGAGCTGCGTCCAATCCTTTCAGCTTGAAAGAAATTTTACCATATGCTACTTGACATTGCCGAGAGTCAATATGCTACTTACCATTGGTTATTCTATACATAGTAGTATGACTTTATTCAACCTTGGCTTTAGTTTAATTTTTTATAGCTAGTCTTTTAGCTTTTAATCCCTTAAATTTATTCCCTTTCTATCATAATTTTTTATTATTCAGTAAACTTAACATGAAAAAGAAGGACTGGGTTGACTTGCCTCGATATGGTGAAGATTACATCAATGGTGTTAGATACTTTTTGAATGTTGCATTCACTAAAGGAAGCTGAAAATAGTAGAGATAAAGTTCAAGAGATAGAGGCAAACTTGGACAAAAACATTGTTGAAAAGAAAAGTAAGTACAATTTATCTTTTTATGATTTTATAATTATTGTTCTTATTTACTTATTATTTTGAAGACTCTACATTGCAAATAGGAGCATCAAAGAAAAGAACTCATGAAAAAACAACAATTGATAAAGTTCACGAGGACTTAACAGCCTGATTCATGATGCCTAATATTTTGTGCTTTTTTTTTTACTTAGTTTGGACTTCTTTTATTTTTTGTAGCATGCAAAGGAAAAGAGAGAACCCACCCAAACAGAAATTTTTATTGAAACATGAAAAGGAAACAAAGGAAAACAATTGGATGAAGAAACTGAAAATGCAATTGTAAGTTGAAAGTTTTCCTTATTCAATAGGCATTGTTTAATTAGTAGATAATGTCTAATTTTAATTTGCTTCTAGTTTCAACTTCAAGAAGTTATTGAGAATGAGGAAAGTGATGACGTAGAAGCCTTTCAAGCTGTGTTTGGGAAGGAACATCCTGGAACAGTGCATTGTTATGGGAGAAATATCACTCAAGCTTCTTTAAAGAGAAAGGCAGAGATTAATGCTTTGAAAAAAGCACATAATGAGGAGGTCACTTCATTAAATGAAAAGGTGGAATGGAAGATAAGATGGGTAGATTGCAATATGCTTTTAAGACCCTATTACAACATTGCAAGCCAGAAATTAGCATGGAATCGCTAGAAGAATTGTTAGGATTTTCTATTGGGGATGAAAATAGTGCCCAAAAGGAGATTGGATAGCCACATATACATTCTTCTACATCAACACATGTTCCAAGTCTTAAAAAGGTAATATATACCCATGCAAGAGATTTATCATTTCTACATTCTACAAAAAGTTTTAGTTTAATACTTGTTATTTTTTTACGTATGCAAGGTCTTGATGAAGAAGATTTTAATGAAGGTCTCAATAAAGAAGATATTACTGAAGAGTTGGAAGATGATGGATTAATTTGTTCTTAATTATGTTCTTTAGATACTTGTTTAATTTGGACATACTTCTTTAGGCCCTATTACAACATTGCAAGCCTGAAATTAGCATGGAATCGCTAGAAGAATTGTTAGGATTTTCTATTGGGGATGAAAATAGTGCCCAAAAGGAGATTGGATAGCCACATATACATTCTTCTACATCAACACATGTTCCAAGTCTTAAAAAGGTAATATATACCCATGCAAGAGATTTATCATTTCTACATTCTACAAAAAGTTTTAGTTTAATACTTGTTATTTTTTTACGTATGCAAGGTCTTGATGAAGAAGATTTTAATGAAGGTCTCAATAAAGAAGATATTACTGAAGAGTTGGAAGATGATGGATTAATTTGTTCTTAATTATGTTCTTTAGATACTTGTTTAATTTGGACATACTTCTTTAGGCCCTATTACAACATTGCAAGCCTGAAATTAGCATGGAATCGCTAGAAGAATTGTTAGGATTTTCTATTGGGGATGAAAATAGTGCCCAAAAGGAGATTGGATAGCCACATATACATTCTTCTACATCAACACATGTTCCAAGTCTTAAAAAGGTAATATATACCCATGCAAGAGATTTATCATTTCTACATTCCACAAAAAGTTTTAGTTTAATACTTGTTATTTTTTTACGTATGCAAGGTCTTGATGAAGAAGATTTTAATGAAGGTCTCAATAAAGAAGATATTACTGAAGAGTTGGAAGATGATGGATTAATTTGTTCTTAATTATGTTCTTTAGATACTTGTTTAATTTGGACATACTTCTTTAGGCCCTATTACAACATTGCAAGCCTGAAATTAGCATGGAATCGCTAGAAGAATTGTTAGGATTTTCTATTGGGGATGAAAATAGTGCCCAAAAGAAGATTGGACAGCCACATATACATTCTTCTACATCAACACATGTTCCAAGTCTTAAAAAGGTAATATATACCCATGCAAGAGATTTATCATTTCTACATTCTACAAAAAGTTTTAGTTTAATACTTGTTTTTTTTTACGTATGCAAGGTTTTGATGAAGAAGATTTTAATGAAGGTCTCAATGAAGAAGATATTACTGAAGAGTTGGAAGATGATGGATTTTGATCTTAATTATGTTCTTTAGATACTTGTTTAATTTGGACATACTTTTTTTGTTAGGTTCATACTTCAAAATATTAGACTTGCTTATATTTTCCTTTTGTCCACTATTGTCTATCAATTATTTGGATTGATATGTGAACTCAATATCCATGCAACATATGGTGTACATCATATATTATTTTGCACTTCATCCATTTGCTATAATTTTTGTATGGTAAAACATTACCTTAATTAATGTGGTTGTCTAAAAATTTAAAATACTAAAATTGATTAAATAATGAGTTGTTTGAAAATTAAGGTGACATTTATAAAATGTCACATTTATTATTAATGGTACTCAAAATAGGGTAATGCGTACGTGAAAAATTTGTTGTCTATAATCTAAGACTAAGTTAACAACTGTTGCCTATAGGTTACAGTTACATTTACAAATTGTTGCGTTTTAGACATTTAGGCAACAACTGCAAACCGTACTTAGTTTTGGCAACAGGTTGAAACTATTGCGATAAGTTCTCCAGGCAACTGTTCCCTATTCCTATACTATATAGGCAACAGTTTTTGAAAGTGTAGCTTTAAAGTACGAAAAACTGTTGCCTTAGAGAATAGGTAATGCTCGAATAGACAACGCGGCTATGGCAACACTTTTTCGCTTAGGCAACACTTTTCTTATCTATGGCAACAGTTTTTAACTGTTCCCATAAAGCAAAAATGTTGTAGTGTATTTTTCTATCGCCTCTTCAGACTACACCAAATCTTCTTTTTAGACAAAGCCTCGTTATGCTTATACGCACAATAAGAATGAACAAAGTGTTTATAGATAAACTCACTAAGTGAGGATATGAAAATATGAGCTCACAAGAGTAAAAACTCTCTTTACAAAGAATGAAATAATTGAAGGTTAAGATAATCAAAGTATGTTCACAAAGCTACTTATAATTCTTTGGTGGTATATATATAGGCTTCAAGATAGAGAGAGACTTCTCTGTTTTCACCTAAGCTTTTCCTTCAAAGTTACCGTTCTGAATAGTGCATTTAATGTACATGTCCGTTGAGTTGTCATTTGGAGATACGCAGGCTTTAGTTGAGTCTTTCTCCTTATGAGTGAGTTATCTCTGACTTTTGTGAAATACACTTTTTCTTGGAGAGTATTTAAATCATATGATTGGCAAATTAAATATGTTCTTGATCATTATGTAATAAATATGTATTTGTAATATTTAAATAAATATGACTTAGAAAAAATAACGTAAGAACGTTATGTCCCTGAAAGTTAGGTGCTACTGCTGATATAACAATTAATTGCGGAGGACTTCTACTAACTAATGGAAAAGGAATTCTAAATTCCTAATAAAAGGTTTTATGATTAATTCTAAAAACCAAATTAAATTCTAAAAAAATCTAATAACACTTTTACGCCAATTATAATAGTACTAGAAAAGTAATTCTTATAATTATTTTATAAAAATAATAATAATAGACATTACAAATCTCTCCATCTAACAAAAATTTAGTCTTTGAAATTTTCTTACTTCAAAACAGATTTGGATATTGTTCGCTCGTGCTGCTCTCCAGCTCCCATGTAAGATCTCCTATGACATCATCCCAAAATCACTTTCACTAAGGCTACCTATTTTCCTTTCAGCTATCTTCTTATCCTAAATCTCCATTGATCCTATAGCTACTTTCAATCTCAAATGATCATCTATATATAAGGTATTTAGCGGTGGCATCTAGGGTGGTGGAGTAATAAGACTTCACCACCAAAGTGAAGTGGGACCAAGAATAAAGATGGCCATTGATTTAATAGTATTTAATGTGTATGGATAGGATGTATTACTGGTTAATTGGACAGGAGGTAAAAGGCAGAGATTAATGTATTTACAAAAGAGGTCAGATAATGTATGTTAATTAGACAATTGCCACACAGTTATGTTTAATTGTAGCTAGTGGTCAGATTTTCATAGAATTACATAATCGTCGTCCCATAGAATAATAAAAATTGCATTTAAGGGATACTGATAAATTAGGTTAGGGTTAACATTTTTTCCGTACTTTTAGTGGAGGTTTACAAAATGTGATGTTGAATTAGGAGTCAAATATTTTGACAACAGTGTTTTGGTAATTAAATTAGAAAAGTATGTTTATTATAATTTATTGTTTTGAAATGATAATAGTGGGAAAAAATTCTATAGATACAGAGAATGTCGTTGTTCTTACACGTAATATTTATTTTTTTGAAAAAGGAAATGTATAAATAATATAATCAAAATATAAAGTGAAATAATTGTAGCAACCATAAAGAATTTGTTGTGAACCCTAAAAGGGGTTGAAGGGAGTAAAAGAAACTGTTAATATATAACTTGGTTTATGATCATGTTTGGATATTCGTGTAAGAGGTGTTAGAATACTTTAGGATTGCAAAGTTCAGTTTACATTAGTTTCCATGACATGGATTTGTGTTTGTAGCATTTTTAAAATGAAGTTTGGCCTCGAACCTAGTTTGAAGAAAATGGCACATTGAGTTGAGTTATTAATTAATTTTCAATTTGAATGATTAATAAGCAATAATCACACATTTATTCAGAAATATTTTTGATTAATATAATGGAAACAAAATTCAGTATATAAGATAGTGTTGAATAAAAAGTATAATATAAACAAAAATAATGGTAGAATAAATTCATTTTTAAACAAACTTAGGTTGCAAAATAAATGAACTCGAAACTTACTTGTGCAAATTTTAATCCAAAGACACACTAATGTGATAGGAATTTTTACAAGCATAAAACATGGTGAGTAATGTGAAATTTTTGCTCTTGGGTCCAAAGTGAGTATTGAGGGATCCCAGTTAATGGTACGTGGAACATAGACATTTAATCAAATTTAATTGAATTGTAAAGAAATAAACCCATATTTATTTTATCGAAATTGAGCGATTAAATACATATTTGATTAACAGTATCAATCACTTAGTTTTGTGATAATATTTTATAGGTATACGAAAGAGATTAATAGATGAAATAAATAAATAAATGTGATTGTAAAAAATAATAGAAAATAAAGATTTAGGTAATGTTGACCAAAAAATGAAGGAAACTGTGGGATCATTAGGCTGTGAAGAGAAAAAAGAGAAAATAATGAATTGTTATGTTTTTTAATTTTTTTAATGGCAACATTAATGCATTTCATTAATAATATATGGTTATTAACTTATTAAGTACACATTTAGGAGAAGCAATTTTGTGTGACGGGGAAAGAAATTTATTCGGACGAATAGAATATTAGGTGGTTGTTATCGTGAAATATATCCCATTATAATAATTTTTATGTTAGTAAATAACATTAGGGTGTTTTTTTGACATAAGAACATTAGAGTGTTAAATTTAAAATGTGCAAATATGTCGTGAATTAAATTTAAAAATTAAAACGGTGTTCAGTGGAAGTTATATGAAAAACTATTGGTAACACTGAAAACAGAGGATACAATTTAACTGATGAGGAATATAACAAAGCATGTGATACATAGAAGCATTGATGACTAGTAACAGAGAAACTTATCTGGGTAGATAAGTTTAGTTAAGTAAAATAAGAAAGTAATAAAGAACAACAAAGGTCATGGCCAAAGTCAATGGCCAAATGATGGAAAGCTTTTCCTCCATGGCCTTGAATTTGATGTTCATCTGGGTGAGTTCTCTGTACACTGTACAGTGAAGGAGATGAACTGTTCAGTGTTGAGTTCTTCGTCCATTGCATGCGAGCCTCCCCGTGGAGTAGTTACCGAATTACACCAGCAGAAAAAGTCACAATTTCTGGTTCTACAAGTGTAGAACAATCTGTTGGGATTCTGGGAGATGTTGGAGATCTTGATATCAGCAACAGTCCCACACTTGCAGTTCTTATTGTTGTAGCGGGGGTATGAGAGTCTGGGATTCAAAGTAAAGCTGGATGAGTTGCTTAAATATCACCTTACTTTAATCTCTCACATGCTTGTGGTCCAATCTCTCGATCTCGCTCTCTCCCCCTAACTCTCCCGCTCTCTCTCTCCCCTCTCTCCCTCCCCCTCTCTCTTGCTATTTCTCTCTCTCACTCTCTCTCCCTTTGTCTCTCTCTAACTAGAGAGGGGAGCGAGAGGGAGAGAGGTCGTGAGATAGGGAGAGAGACAACAAGAGAGAGGGGGAGAGAGAGAGAGGGTGAGAGAGAGCGAGAGGGAGTGAGAGTGAGATAGAAGGGGAGATAGAGTGAGAGAGAGAGAGCAAGAGGGAGGGAGAGCGAAAGAGAGAAAGGGGAGAGAGCGAGAGGAGAGATAGGGGAGAGGGAGGGAGAGTGGGAGAGCGAGTTAGAGAGAGAGATTTTTCAGAGAGAGGGGAAGAGAGAGAGAGAGAGCTAGGGTGAGAGGGAGCGAGAGAGAAAGGGATAGAGAGAGGGAGAGGGTGAGAGGGGGAGAGAGTGAAGAGAGAGGGGGATAATCATTTTAGTAATAAAAACTAACGGCGAGAACCAAAAACAAAAGGTTTGAGCATTGCAGAGATTATAAAAAATTGCAAGAACTAAAAGCAAAAATTGGTATATTTATACAGAAAAAAAGATATTTAAGTCAAAAAAATATTATTCCAAAATTAAAATGATATTTTATTTATCAAAAATAGAATTAAAAGAAAAAAGAGAACATTTGTGATTTTCATCTTATATCACGTAAATTTTTGTAATTAATAGAGTTATGTGCATATTAGCCTATTATGACAACTTATGGGGAGGAAATTTTAATTTAGAGAAAAACCGGATTACCTTTTATTATAGGTAATAGGCCCACTTCACCATGGTGGTGAAGTTTTATTACTTCACCACCCTAGAAGTCACCGTATTTAGCCTCGATCTGTAGGTGGCGTTTAGCTTGGACCATGTCCAAGGTTCACCACGTGGGGAAGGACGGAGTCTTGACCGCTGATATAATATTATAATATTAATTGGATAGAATTTGTGAAGGGCTACTTGTAGAATAGGTTTGAATGTAAGTAAAAGTTATTTGTAGAATAGGGTTTGTACTTGTAGGCAATAACAGAAGTTGGGAGATTTAAGCGTTAGTTATGAATAGACCCTGATTGGTAAAATAATAATATTTTCGATTTTAACATGTTAGTGTTAATTTTAGGAATGATGTATTTGGATTTGACTCATCTAAAGTGAGTAATTCACTTCATTTTAGAGTGTAAAATAATTAATATCAACCATTAATGAGAAAATCAAGGGTTGATATTATAAGTATATGCATAACAAATCATTCTTTAATTTTCTCATTAATAGTTAAGATTGTTTACTTTACATTTTACTTACTTTAAAGGAGCCAAATCTGACGTATTTATACCCATAAATTGAATGAAAAACATAATGTAATTATTGTTTAAGCTTGACATTGAACGTTTACGTAGAATATGTGGCCGGTGGTTGGTAGTGGTAATTTAATCATTGATATAATTTATTTATTTTTGAACCAATTGATATAATTTATTTATTTATTTTTTGGTCAACTAATTTATTTAATTTTAGATACATATATGATGTAAATATTTGATGAAAATTCGTTAGCGAGATGGGTTGTTCTTAGAATTTTACAATGGTTGAAACAAAGATGGTTTGTGAAACAAATGAAAAAGTAATTTTTGTTAAACAATAAAAAAGAAGAAAAAAATAATTCAGTAATAGGTTAAACATATTATTTTATGGTCAAACTGGTCAATTGGGGTTACAAACAAATTAGTTGAACAAAGGAGGTCCAAAACATTATTTCCAAAAATTTATGGGTCACATTTGTAATTTCATCAAAACCGTACACACCTCCTATCCTGGGTAAGCTTCAGTCCTTCCCCACGTGGTGAACCTTGGAGGTGGTCCAAGCAAAAAGCCACCCGATCTATATTAGTGATATTTTCTAAACCATGAGTCCCTAATATTCTGAAGCATAATCTACTACCTACATACATCTGATAAACTCATAATCCAATTCAAATATAAAATACTATAATACCTTAAATTTCTTTCTGATTCATCTTATTTCGAGACAACTATGTTGGTTAACCTATATATGTTTTAGTCGGACCTGGATTACCTGCTGTTATAGTTTCATGCTGTTGCTGCTGTTGTATTTATATAAGCTATTGATTTTGTTAAATATCAAATCATGACCATTAATTTATTTTATCAAAAAGAAAAAAAATGCAAATAGAGAGAGATAGAGAGGGTTGACAATAGAGAATCCAAATCCGTTTTATTCTCTAAATCTACGTACACATTATATTTTGGTCTTCTTCAATCTCCTATATATATTTCTGTCAATGTAACCTTAGAAAAGTTCTCCATAACCTTCAACAAGATATACTTCTATATATTTCCACTAAACCTTATCAGCCGAAGTTAAGCTTACCTCTAGATTTTTTTAAATCACTCATAACACAAATACTAAGAATCATTGATCACATTAAGTTAGACTCTTATTGGTGGGAAAAGTAACCAACTTAAGAGAATGAAGAGGGATAACTCTAAAATATTAAAACACTACAAGAAAAAGGTAAATTAGTGAGGGAAAATAGTGAGGATGAAATCCGTCTCTAATTCTCTCACTAAATTTTGTGACAATAGAATTACTGACGGATTTCATTTTTTCCATATCTAATTTTGGTCACTTATTTGTTCTTTTTTAGTAGTGAAATTAAGCTTATTTTAATGTAATAGACTTGGAAGAATACCCAAAAGTTCAAGTTCTGGTCTCCCTATATGAATTTTGCAAATCTGCTCTATTTTAGTCCCTCTTTATTTGCAACTTGTTGGAGAGAAGTCCACAATGGGAAAAATACATTGGAATCACTTAAAATTTAGCACTGAGACTCTTACGGGTATCTAAAACATAGGGAAGTTGGTTTGGAGTCAGAAGCTTCTTTGGTTTAGAAGATATGCACATGTGAGACATGTGGCTACAACCATTTCAAGCTTACTTTTATATTGCACATGCAACATTGCCTAAGTTTTGTTGCTCTCAAACTTTGTATTCACACTTATCTTCACACAATCTAGGTGTATGCAAAAGCTTAGGTTTAAATTCTAACCACAAGTAGGATTTAATGCAAACTTGCCACTCTTAAACTCCACTAAACTTCCCATTTTGACTTACCTGCACAATATGAGATTTCGAAATCTAATTGTTCTGGAACTATATATGCAATTAGGGTTTCTATTATAGTCAGGTTGTCGCATCAATTGTCCTGTGGACGAGGCTCAAGTGGGGTCAAGTCACAGTCGACACGTGGCTTGCGCTGTTAGGAGAAACGATTGCGGCCTGACTATCAGCTATAACATTTGGCCTAGTGGTAAGCGTTCGATCCAACAATTGGTATCAGAACCAGGGTCAAGTGTTCGATTCCTAGCGAGCAATTGCTGAGGGGGAGATTGTTGTCGGGTTGTGGCATCAATTGTCCCACGACTGAGGCCCAGGTGGGATCAAGTCACAGTCGACATGTGCCGCTTGGGCTATTACATACGTTTAAGTAGAAACGGATGCTCCCTGACTACAACTGTAACTTTTGGCTTAATGGTAAGCGCTTGATCGAACATCTATAACATGAAATTTGTGTTCAAAATTTCAGAGCCAAATTCCTACACGATGTATGAATTCTGCAACTGACACTCTATTAGTTTCTTTTAATCATTGAATTGCAAATAGAAATCAAATTTGAGCTACAGTACTTGTCCAATTGGCTTGAAATTTGATAACCAAGTTTCTTTATTGGTGTTACAAAACTATATATAGGGGAAAAATTTCGACTCAATATCACTTTTATGATATGTGCACACTAACCAAACATATATGTTTGATTGATAAAAGAAAATAAAATGTGAAAAGATAGAGAAAACATTTACAAATAAAATAATTTTGTATATGAAATAATGTATATATGATAAAATTGTAATTTTATATGGCTCCCACATATTCACTTTCCATCCAAGGTGGAGAGGAAACATTTTATGTGGGAACCTATCAATATTTTTCTTTCACCTTCTATTTTAATTAAAAAACAAACAAACAAAAGAACAATTCTCCTATTTTTATTCTTTTCACTAACTTTCATAGCCTACCAAACAATACGTAGAAATATAAACTATTTATCAAGTGCGCGTTTGGAGTATTATTAAGCAATTATTTATCCTCTTTTTCGTTATCTTTTAAACAATTTAATTATGTGTTTTTTAAAAGCGCTTATAATAAAAAAAATTATGTATAAACTATTTCTATAATAGAAGAGGCAATAAGTTTAGACTCCACATAAATTCTATACAAACTATATCTATAAGCTATCTTGAGAAACTTATTAAATATATATGAACACATCATTATATAAACTATTTTCATAAGTTATTCCAAATACTTACACAAGCATTAATGTCACATAATAAACCCAAAAAAATCATAAATAATCCCTTCCAACTGCTAGGGCCCGGGTTACTCGCAGATTGGATTGGATTGACTTTGAGAAGAAAATTATCTAATTCAATCGTTTCGATTTTGCTCTTTAACCATCCAATTGGTTTGATTTTAAAATCAAATTCAATCCGATCCAAATTACTTCGGTTTGGATTGGATTGGTTTCCATTGTTTAAGAAAAAGCTATAAATTTTTTTAAAATGGACAAAAAAATTATTTAAAATTTATTCCTCATTTCATAAACGAATTATGATGAAATTATGATGTATTTTATATTTTTAAAAATGATATGTATTTCTAATACTACCAATTTATATTTATTAATATTTTTCCCACAACTTAAAATTTCTGAATCCACTACTGTATATTAGATTGGATCGATTATGAACACCCCTCCTTCCAACACACCTTACGACCTAAAATAATTATATAAATGAAACAAGACAAAAGGACCCTTATTAAAATTATTATTTAAATTAAACAAACTTGTGAGATCGGTTACGTCTGCTGATGCATGCCAACCAGGAATGTTCCTCTGTCTATTCATGAAATCCTCGTTCATGCTGAGCTTTTACCTTCATTGACCTGCCACGTGTACATCACTTTTTGCTGCAAATTAGTGTCAGTGTCACTCTCTCAAGTTCGTAACTCCCTCACTCTCAGCACCCTTGACTTTGGCGAATTGCAACGCTCCTACTTTGCTTGTTAGTACTCGTTTTCACCTTTCAAATCCACACCTTCATCTACAAAATCCCATGGCACTGCCCCTCAACTCCAAAACCGTAACCGCCACAAAGAGCCACCACCACCTCCGCCACATGCCGCCGTTGGCGAAGTCAATTCTTTGCCACCTCTGCCGGATGCTCTCCGCCGCCTTAACCGGCTTCGCCATCGTGGTCCTCGTTAGGCTCCTCCTCTCCCTTGCACTCAAACCCCACTTCCCCATCTTCCAACTCGACTCCGCCACCGTCACCGTCACCGCCGTTAATTCAACCACATCCACTCTTGACTTCAGCTTCACATTCGTCTTCCGAAACCCTAACAACAAACTCTCCGTCTCCTACAAGGAACTTGAGGCCAAGGTCCAGTTCGGAAATGACGATCTTACCCTCGCATCGACGCGGTTGCCACCGGTGTCGCAGGGAACCGAGAGCGTGACTCAGGTCCGGGCCCAGCTAACGGTGGCTGAGGGAATTGCTAAAGAACGGGTTCGTGGGTCGGTTAATTTTGGAGTGAGTTTGTTGGGTTTGGTTAGGTTCAGGTATGGTTTGATGCACTCCAGGGTTATTCGGTTGAGGGTTGAGTGCGATCAAGTGCTTGTTGTGTTCAACAACATTAACAATGGTACTACTGGGAATTTGGTGGGTCCTTCTTATTGCTGCGTGGTTAATTAGTCTGCGAGTATATAAAATATAATGTACCACCGGGGTGTGATTTAATTTGTATATCGTTTTTTGTTTCACCCTGCTTTCATCAATTAATATAATAAATTGATATATTGATCTAATTATTGATATGTATATATATATATATATAAGTTACTTGTTCATGCATTTGAAGTTCAGCATTACTGGTGAGTTCGCAAATCATTGCTTGCTCGTCTATTCTTGCTGCTGTATTGGCAATTATGGTGATTGGTAAATAAGTAGCATTTAGCTACTATAGTTATAATATTAATGCACATTTAATTTAATTTTGCGTGCTTTGTTTCGAAAGATGGAATTTGTTATCAGGCATTCTGGTCGTAATTCGTTAATTAATTAACACTCTCTGGTGTTACTAGTTTCTCAGTATAGATGAGAATGAGAAGGCCAGAAGGGTTAATTGACATCAAATGTATCTTCGTGCCAAGAAAAAACTTTGCAAAATTGGGTATTAAGCATTATGATAAACTATAATATTGTTTACCGACTTAATTTGAAACTTTTAAGCAGTCACAATATGAAGATTTTCTTAGTTTCTTCCAAAGTCTTGTAACTGCATCAAGTATATTTGTACACAATTTTCTATGATCTTAAGAATCAAATTAAAACTTGATCACACAGTTATTCATAACCTTGTTGACTTAAGGTGTCAGGAATTGGCTTGAAATCCCAGCAAGGCAGCAACGTATATTTACATTTGGTTCAGGCTCATCATTGCAGACAATATATCCACTCTTGGAGCTGAGATATGAGTAATTTTTTTTGGATAAGCAGCTGAGATATGAGTAATAAGATGTGTCAGCATAATCTTGATTTTTCCATGTCTCGATTTTTAAGTTTGTCTCTCTCTCTCTTTTCTATTATGTTAGTTATCATGTCTGTCACTTTATATCACTCTCTTCCAAGGTGTACACAGGCTGGGAATGTAAAAAATTAAGCTAAAATACGATGATTGGGTATGAGAATTAATTAAGTTATATTTTATGTAAATAGTATAATTTAGAAATCTTCTTTCCTATAATGTCACAGTCTGAAATTAGTAAAATATGGTCATTCATAATTTTCCCACCGTCCACTCAAAATCTCCATCACAAGTTGCTGGAAATCCGCTCAATACATGCTTCTTTATTATCTCCTTTGTACTTCCCTCCTTATCCAAATCTGATGAGGAACAAAGAATGTTCAAACATTTTTGCGTAAAGTGCATCTTCTTAATTAAAATATGGTAACTGCTGTGTGATATTTGCGTGTCTGGACGTGGACACACCTTTGAGTTTACATTCATCTTAATTAATAGCCAGAGAATTTTTCTAGAGACTTGTTGAAAAGGGAAGTTCTTTATAAGAACCACCTGTATAGCATAGTGCGTAAGTAATCAAAATAGGAAGGTTTTCCAAAAAGACAAAAGAAAAGGGAAATTGCTAGCTTCAGCTAGCTTCGTGCTCAACTTGTGCTCCAAACTAGTCTCATTCAATAATATGATCTTTTGACTTATCAAAATCCAAAAAAAAAAAAGGAAATTGCTTTTGTGCTTACATAATTGTGGAAAACAGTCCATGGAAAATATTTATTACGAAGTTGCTTCAAAATCTAGCTTTCATTAAGAATATATATTTTCTATGATGAGCGCTGCATCAAATTTACTGTACATTGTACAATTTTGCTCATTTGCATACCCATGGCGTGTGAAAGATATTTCTTACTGATAAGAATGGAAAACAAAAAAGAAAGAGCGAATGTAGGAAGCATTTTCAGTGATTTCATTGAATGAATTGGTGAGTACAAATGATTACATAGCACCTATATAAAGGCACACTACAATGTGATGAATGTGAGTCCTATAACAGAATTGCCGACATGGACATAGAAACGTGCAAAGGGAATCTTTTACACCAAGAGCAATGCTATGGTATGTGCAGGTCCATATTCTCCGTATACTATGATATCCCATTGAAGTGCAAACACCTTGTGCTTGGTAAAAGATCGAGTCAGCCATTTGATCAGCAGCTGGAACGTATTGGATAACCAATGTCTTTGAGGCTACCTTTTCACGAATGAAGTGAATATCAAGTTTAATCATATGTTTCGTTCGTGCATGGAGAGTAGGATTGTGGCTTAGTAGCACAGCCCTTAGATTATCACACAGCAGGGTAAGAGTTTGAAAAGGAATCCGAAGTTCATGCAGCAAGGACTGGATCCAAAGAACTTCAGTCATGGTGTGTGCCATTCCTTGATACTCTACTTCAGTGCTAGAGTGTGCGACAAGATTCTGCTTCTTTGAAGACCAAGATACCATATTTGATCCGAGAAAAACACAGGAGCCCGAGGTAGAGCGATGGTCGTCGGGATCACTCGCCCAGTCAGAGTTAGAATAAGCACATGTAGAGAAAAGGAACAATCAGGGCTCGCACCATGGAGAAGAAGGCCATGATGCAAGGTGCCTTCGAGGTACCGTAAAATCCTCTTAACAGCTCGCCGGTGAGTTTGCAAAGGATTGGACATATTTTGACAAACTTTATTGACACTGAATGTAATATCAGGCCTAGTTAGAGCGAGATATTGGAAGGCACCCACGATTGATTTGTATTCATGAGGATTAGAAACAGTATTAGTGCCAAATCGACTCATTTTAGTGGTGCTAACCATAGGTGTGCTGATGCCTTTGACTTCAATCATGTTAGCCAGAAAGAGAAGATCACGAATATATTTAGATTGTGTAAGCAGCATATGGCCATTTTCACATACTTGACCTCAAGTCCATGAAAGTATTCAAGAGCACCAAGTTGCTTCAAGGCAAACTATAAGTGAAGCTTGTTGATAAAATCTTGAATGATGTTATCAGAATTACCAGTGATCAATATATCATCGACATAAAGCAACACATAAGCACAAGCACCATTATTGGAGTAAACAAATAGTGAAGAGTCACATTTACTAGCTACAAAACCGAGCAACAATAAGGCAGAGGAGAGCCTCTCATACCAGACTCGCAGGGCCTATTTCAGGCCATAAAGAGCACAATGGAGGAGACAGATAAGCGATTTATCAACAGCTTCAAACCCCAGGGGTTGGGTCATGTAGACCTCTTCAAGGAGATGCCCATTAAGAAAGGAATTATTTACATCAATGTGCCAGATAATCCATTTGAGTAAGAGCAAGTGTAAGTATAACCCAAATGGTAATATGTTTAATCATAGGGCTGAAAGTTTCATTATAATCAAATCCAGGTTTCTGATGAGAACCCTTAGCAACTAAGCAATCTCTTAGCTTATTGACACTGCCATCAGGACTTTCTTTCACCCTAAAAACTCATTTGCACCCAATCGGTTTTCTATGAGGAGGAAGAGGAACAAGGCTCCAAGTGTTGTTATCTCGAAGGGCTTGATATTCTGCTTTCATAGCCAAGAGCCATTGTGGACTTGACAAGGCTTGTTTAACATTGGTTGGTTCAACATGTGCTAAGAACAATCTCGATTTGAGACTACCAGTCTTGGATCGAGTGAGCATAGGATGGATATTTGGTGGGGTGGGTCCAAAAGAGGAGGTATCATGGGGAAATGAATCATTAGATGGAGCTTCAGTAGTATGTGCAAGAGGTGAAGAAGGAGAATTTGACACATTAGGAATGATAGAAAGGAATGAGGTTACTGGAACAAATGTATGTGGAGAAGTAGAACGACACATAGTGGGATATGGAAATTTGAGCTTATTAAAAAGAACATCCTTTGATACGTAGATGCGGTCTTTTGAGGAAAGGTATCTGTATCCTTTGTGTTGAGGGGAGGGTCCTAAGAACACACACTCAGTGGACCTGTGCTGGAGCTTATGCTGGTTGTAGGGCGTAAGGATGGGAAATAGGCACAACCAAAAACATACAGTTGACTAAAGTCTGGTAGTTTCTGATAAAGAGCATGGTATGGTGATGTAAATTCTTCCAAGTCTACTGAAGGAAGCCGGTTAATAAGGTAGATGGATGTGGTGAAAGCATGGTCCCAGTAGGTCATAGGCATGTTTGCATAAGCTAAGACAGTGAGCCCCATTTCCACTATTTGTCTATGTTTTCTCTCAACAGTCCCATTTTGATGATATGTACGAGGACATGTTAATCTATGTGTGATGCTAAGTTTAGTAACCTAAGTAAAAGGGTGATACTTCCCCCCAATTAGATTGAACCGCTTTAATATTAGTGCCAAATTGATTGGATACAAGTTGAGAAAATTGTTTAAAAATAGTTAGAGCCTCAGATTTATGTTTAAGAATATATAGCCAAGTATAGCGCGAATAAGCATCTACAAAAGTTACAAAATAGGAGTAACCACACAAATATAAGAAGGGAGCAAGGCCCCATAAGTCTGTATAAATGAGCTCAAAGGAACCTATGTGCTTTACCCAAGCAACAAGCACCACAAAATTCAAGGATCATCCTATTTGCTAGGGGAGCATTACATAATTGCAAAACAATTTTAAAAGCACTGGAGTGAGCATGTCTAAGCCTAGCTTGCCAAGTCATGAAGCAGCTCTTATTGGAACTAGAAGTAGTTGAGATACTATGAGCTGAAGGTTGACTTGAGAGAGGATATTCTCGATGGATTTGAAATTGGTGGAAATGGCAAAGACCATCATCACCTAGGGAGCCTTCAACGAGGACTTTATCAGATTCCTGAGATTTGACACAACAAATTGAGGGATGAAATTCAAAATAAACATTATTATCCTTAGCAAATTTGGAAACAGAGATTAGATTTTTGGTAATTTGAGGCACATGTAACAAATTTTGCAAGGATAAGGAAATATTAGGAATAGTAGATGAAATAACTTTGGAAGAACACGTGGATTGAATAAAAAAACTTGTCCATTGCCCATCACCGCTTGATTAGGGCCAGAGTATTGGGTGTGTTGTGTCAGATTTTGAGCATCAGCGGTAATGTGGTGGGATGCTTCTGAATCGGGAAACCAAGGTTGTGGATCATAGGTGCGTGGAGCATACATTTGTTGAGTTGCGGGGTATATAACAAGATTAGCACTGGGTTGAGGAGGAGCATTTGGTGCAGTGGGCCCTTGATAAGTGTAATGAGGGGTGTTTTGCTGCAGCACAAAGTTTTGATCAAACAAAAACCAACATTGAAAAGGATCATGCCCATATTTGTTACATACCTGACATGTGGGTCAATTTCCTCCTCTGCCTCTGCTTTTTCCACGACCATGCCCTGGTTTGTCGTGGCTACAACCTTGAGACTTATAGTTGTCATTGTTAGAATAAGCTAGCTGAGAGTTATTCACAAGAGCTGCCTCAGTTTGGGGATTTGTTTAACCAACATTTGCTGAAACAGGAACCATAACAAGTTCTTGTTTAAACTTATCAAATTGTGCTTCTTGCACAAGCAAAAGTGCCTCAATATCAGCAATGGAAGGAGAGCCATGGCGACCATAGATCACCATAATGAAGGGATTATATTCCTCAGGAAGTCCCTCTAAAATGGCATCTATGTGATCCTGATCTGATACTGGGTCTCCAACATCAAGCAAAGAATCAACAATAGACTTGATTTTCATGAGATAGTCATTGATAGACCGATTAGCCCTCTTAGTGTTTTTAAGTTCAGATTTGAGTTGCCTTACTTTTACTCTCAGATTAGCATAAAAATGTTTGTGAATTCGGTCCCATACCTGCTAAGCATGCTTGTAACCCAAATCTCGCGGAAGCATTGATTCAAAAAGAGAGGACAAAAGGACGTTGAAAAGGAGTTGATCCTGAACTAACCAATTTTGGTACGCTTCTAACACCAACTCTAATTTCCATCAGTCTCTGACTCATACATCATCAGGATCAGGGGTTGACAACAAACCCGTGTAGCTTATGAGCAGTGATCATGCCCTCCACCTGTTGACTCTGCAGTAAAAAGTTTTTCTCATCAAGTTCGATGGACAATGCATGGTTGAAGGTGAGTGGTGGGTCAGCAACAATGGGTGTAGAGGTACTAGAGGTGAACCTGTGGTCCACAAAAGGAGAAGAAGACACGATGGAACCAATGGTGAGGTCCCTCGAACCAAAAAAAGGCTCAATGGTACCACAAAAATCAATTGGAGATAAATAGTTCTTATCATATCGGCATGATAAAGATGCACCCGTGATTGGAGGGCCAAGAAAATAGTAATGTGATTTATAAGATAAGTAACTATTCTTATAATAATCAGATATTTGTTCTTTAATCCGTGAAGGCATAGAGACACGCCTTTCACCCATCTTAGCCAAGTTTCTCTTCTATCTAGATGGAAAAAACATATGGCTAAGGTGGGTGAGCATCTCTCTATGCATCCATGGATTAGAATGCAATCATTTGATTATTACGAAAATAGTTACTTATTTGATAAATGACACTGCTATTTTTTTAGCCCTTAAATCTTGGATGCATCTTCATCATGCCGGCATGATGGAAACTATTTGGGTTCAACTGATTTCTATGATCAAAATTTAACAGTGTTTGGAAGGAGAGGTAAGATGAATAGCTTTAACTCTTTCATACATGTAGAATGCACTTAGCCAACAGTTTTATGGTCGTCGTCTTGGAACACACTTTAACATAACTATATGATCAGTGGGGAATATCTAAAATTTGAAAAACATAACCCTAGAAAATGGTCTGACTTACCTAATCAATATGGATCCAAGAAGAAGAAGAATTCAAAGGGGGGCTAAAATGAAAAGCATTGAAATCCATCCTTAATCCATAAAGTTATGGAGTTAAGAGACATTTCTTTGTTGCCTTCACTACACCATGTTTCGGATGAGAAAGTGAACATCCCTACCCTTTTATGGGTTCATTATTTCCTCTATGGATTCATTCTTTCCAAACATATGATATCAATTTAATTTGCATGCCAAGCTGCTTAAGCAGGAATAACCAATTACTTACTACATCATTTAGTGGAGAATGGAACACCCTTTCTCCAAAAAGGATATTACAGCATAGTAACCGAAAGTTTCGCAATAACTTAGAAAACATTTCTTGAAAGTTGGTAATCCTTCTTCAAAAATACGGATAAATTTTTTTGCCTTTATAGAAGATGAGAAGGATGGGGAATATGTTCCCTTGATTCGTCTTTAAAGATTTTAAAATACAAAGTAAGACCATCACACTTTGTAAAAGTACTCCATCTCATATGTATATACCATGATATTTTACAAAAAGAGTTTGTTCCAAGACAAACTATGATTTTGGATACTACAAAAGAAAAAGGTTAAAACTACACTAAACCAAAAATACAAAAGTGGTAAAATAAAAATATACGCTATTATGCACAGACGAGCCATGATCCCATCATTTACCCAGAAAGGGATCTACTACTCCAAACTCTAACTCAGCTTTATCTAAGGACACAACCAAGTGGACCCTCCTAAACCTGGCAAACTAGACTTAAGGTTCTGGACTTGAGTCACCGGAAACCAATCAAAACCAAACCTGGACAGATCTGGTCTAGGTAAGGGTTCATTGGTGAGGTCAGAGGTAGCCCAAGAGTTGATGAACTCTTCAGGTATCTCTTTCTCTTCAACATCGAAAAGGGATTCAGATAACCATATGATATCCTCCTCCTCCGAGTGATGAGAACAAAGGGTGTAGATAGATGGTTCTACTTCTCCTAAAGGTAAATCTGGAGTATACCCTATGGAACCCTTTGTTCCTGTAGGTGCCGCTGCTGATGTATCTTTGGAAGTTCCGTCTTGGCCCACACCTGAGGGCTTGCTCCTTGGTTGCGAGGATACCTGATTTGATCCATCACCACCATGTCTCGATGGATGTGAACTATCACCACCATTGTCTCCATCATCATCATCGTTGAAGAACATGTCTTCTATACCATAACCTACACTTCCTAACTGACGTAAGGGTAACTTAACATCTAAAATTATCTGTTCCTGGGTGGGAATCGGATCTTGCTGTGCTCCATTGTCCACAGTCTCTATCCGTCCTACAAATCTTCCCTAGTGTGTGTGGGGGTTAATGTTCCACTCCACACTATCCCCACCTAGGGGTAGTATGCTAAGGTGATGTACGTTCCCCAATCCCGTATCTGGTTGAACCATCTACTCAGTCATGCATCAAGACAACATAAAAGTAGGCAAGGGTGGAACTCTATAACAAGGTAATAAGAAAAGTACAAGCACACCCAAAGCACAAATTATACAGCACCAAATTCATATCTCAAGAACATATGGGTCAAGTCATTTATAACACATATATTAGAGTGGCAATTCCTTCAAGACATATATAGCATAGTAGTAATTCAATCAAGACATATAAATAGATCTTTATTCAAACAGGTCTTACCTTGTGTCTTGTAAGCCTACAAAAGCAATGCACTCTCAAAAATATATCATCAAGTCAAGGTATATTTATGCATGCCACTTCAAAATCCCTCAAAACATACCGGTATAATGCTCCATGGAGACTTTTCCAACCTCAACACCATTGAGCAACCGGCTGCGGTAAACTTAACAAAATAATCAGAAAATCCCACTTAGACTCCTGAGAATTCTTCGGAACTACTGCATTTAAAATGAATACCAAATCAGAAATAGATCTGTCAGTCAGATTTATCCAAGTTAGGTATAGGATTTGTCTCGGCTCGAGGATATTCACCGACAAGGTCATTGAGAGTTTCGAAACCTGGATAATCCCAGTAGACAATTGTAGTCCAACAGAACCTATTTTCAACCCCATCCTCTAGGTTGTATGCTCATTGTCTTTAATACAAATGTTCGTCTTAAATTTGCACACAATCTCTCTTTAACATCTCTTGGTAAAACTTCCTCTGTTTTACTATAGCTTCTCTTAAAATCTTTAAATCTCATCAAAACACTTTTATATAAAATAACTCATCACTTTAGGATAAAAATGCTCTTTTACTCTAGTATTAAATAATTCTTGCCCTATTTAACTCATTTTACCGATCGTTATGATTTAAGTTATTTACTCGGCTTTAATAAGTCAATTTATGACTGATCACACCGCGACAGAGTCGAACTGAGGTGATCAACCCAACAGAGTGATTCGGTACATCAAAGCTAAAGATTATTAATTCATTTCAAGTAGACCAAAACGGGGCCAGAGCCACCTAGGATTGATCAAGAGAGAAGAGATCAATAGTAATGTAAAACCCAAGTATACTTTTTATTTGGTGGATGATTTATACTGGCTTAATTAACTTTTGAAGATGAAAGGATTACACGACGGCAGAGCTGACTGCGGTAATCAGTGCTCAACCTTTAAACGATTCGATATAGACTCAGTGAACGAGATCAAGCTGATTCTTTACGGAAATACTTAAGCACCAGTTATCTTCTAGGAAAAAGGCCTGTTGAATGCCTGCCTCACTAATTTTCACTACAGGTACATTGAAATTTAAACCGAGTTAAGTATATAATATATATATATATATATACTGATTGGACACCAACTCGAGATTTTCCACTGATAATATAACAGTAAATTCACTAAGAATTCCTTACCGTTATACTAAATTTCCGATAGATGCTATAACAGTAAAATTTATCGAGAATCCTTTACTGTTATACTCTTTTATCCAATCCAATTTATTTATATATACGTTTATTTAGAAATCACTTCTTTCCAATTTATCTTAGTCACGTATATACCGAGTCCCTAAGTTAAGAATTCCCCAAACAGTATATAGACATAGTTCCCAGGAAAGAGACGGTGAGCTAAGGCCGCTTGGATGACCTTTGTCTTTCCTAGACATAACCATACTAATAAACCGTTTATCTTAACCATTACCTTGTATATCAATGATAGACAACTTCAGGATTTTCACAAAAGAATATATTGCACTTTCTCTACGGTAAGGTCACATTTACGGTAAATCTAAAATTCGCCATTATAACGGTATGATTTTAAAACCCAAAATCGATTTGGCCAGCATAACAATACTATCACAAAAATCACATCACAATTTAGGCATTATAACACTACAATTAATAAATAGCACATAACATTTAAATAAAAGCTATAAGACAAGTACAGAGCTTTAAATAAATAATTATAAGACATATGCCAATCTTGCCATTATAATATTACTATCACGAAATCATATGAACAATTCATGTATTATAATACTATAAATAATAAAAGCATATGATAAATAAATGAAAGCCATAAAACAATTATAAAGCATAAATAAATAAATATAAAGCTATAACACATATATCACCTAAGTGATTAGTAACCAAAAATGAAACTCATATCTTTTCAAATTATTTTGCAGGAGGTTCCTCTTACCTTATGGAAGAACAAAGCTTGAACCAAGAACACAAAAGAGAGAAAAAAGCTTTAAAGTGGGAGAAAGAGAGAACTTGGCAATGCTTCAAGTTTTTGGGATGAAAATTTATGAAGCAAAGAAGGGTATTTATAGGAGGGGAGGGGGTGGCCAAGTGGGGAGAGGGAGGGAATTAATTTTTGTGTTGTCATCCTACTTTTTAAGCCATATGTCATAAACCCTAATCAAATAAATCAACCCTTTTTCTAATTGGCTCCATGGTCATGACAAGGCATTGTGATCCATGTGAAAAAGCACATCCAAGGCTCCAAATTGAATGGTGATGTCGACCAAGAGAGGAGAGAGGGAGAGCCTTTGGATTACTTGGTTAAAAACTTTAGGTTTTAGTAGTTTTAGTGTAAAATCAAGGGTAAAATGGTAATTGCACATGCCCCTACTAATTATGGTCAATGGCTGGGTCAACACCACTATTTGGACTCCATAAAATTTCCCTTAAGTCCCTAAAAAATTCTAAGTTCTTCTTTCACACCCTTTAATTATCTATTCGTCTCTATATGGCTGATATACCGCATATAAGAACCAAAACAGTAGAAAAATAATATTGTGTAAAAATATTTTTAAAAATCATAAAAAAATAACAAAAAATAAAATATAAATTGTTTTGAATCTTTTTCACTAAATTTTTATACTGTAAAACAAGATTTATACCAATACGTATCATTTAAGCGTATTTTTCAATAAATTTTGAAAGTTTTCCAAAAATTTCAGAAAATTACAAATATTAAAAGAAACAAATTTTGTGAAGAAAGATAATTTTATGGGTTGGTTTGATATACTTTTTCCTTTTAAAATCAGAATCTGTCAATTATGGGAAAAATCGTTTTCTGTATAAATCAAAACGTTGAGTGAAAAATGATTGTTTTAACGAAACAAGTAAACAAGCATATTAAAACCTTAATTATATAACATAAATAAATTACTCAACACTTAGATCACAAAATTTCATATAGAACAGATAATAGACGGTAAATAGAAAACAAATGTTTATATAAGGCCTAGCTATCTTATTGTTTAAACTATAATACCCAACAAAACTTATTATTTCTACACTATCTAATTTATACTAGATCCTAAACATAATTCCAAACTTAATTTCTAAAATCTTTATACTCTTCTCTAAAATTCCAAACTTAATTTCTAAAATCTCTATAGAACATCAAGTTACTATTATCCTAAACTACCTTTTTATGAATCAAGTCTGAAATTTTCATGTTCATTATCAACCTATTCTGACAGTCAAAATGTCCGTAAATTACCGTTTGACTTCCACGTCAGCTCTAAACCATTATACTTTATCTCAAAATCTTAAGGATAATTCTAATCCTCTAAAATTAATACTCTGTAGCTTGTAAAGTGAAATTTTAGGATGTTACAGAGAATAGGTCTCCAAAATTAAAATAATTCAAAAAGAAGGAAGGAAAACATATTTCCATGTTATCTAAACTATGGTGACAATCAAGTGTTCAAAAGTTAAAAGGATCAAGCATTTTTCACCTATGTGACAGCAACATCTTAGGTAAATGAGTTAATTTCTGCAAAAGCCTATGAACTCCCAAAATATATTGTTTGAATATCAAATATTTTAAAACCTTGTTGGCACTATTATTTCCCCTTTTATGTAAGAAATAGCTAGCCCTAAGGAAGTGAAACAAAACCTATATATGCCGAAGTACAATGTAATTGCTATCAATGAGCTCAAAGATATGTACATATGCTAAAAGATTACACTCATCAAATTACCGTTGAATACTTTCCACCATTGGAACTGAAGGCAACCTCCTCAATACAGCAGCAAAGAGATACATTTATATATGCTGATATCAGCAAACTTATATTTTTCCATATATTATAAGTTCTTCGGTATCATTCTTTCCAATTTATTTTTCTTGCTTTTCTCCCTTTCTTCAATTAAAACAAATGCAATTCGGTTTGAGACAAATGATAGTTACCAATGTTCACAAATAATATATGTATTTCAAACACTATTTGTATCTTTAATTTTGTGTTTAGCAATTTAGACCTGGTGAAACTTCATGTGTGGACCAGCTTCATCATTTACCTCTTTTGTTTCGAGAAAATATTCTACAATTCTCTTCAGCAAAACATATATTGAAACCATTTTCTTGCCTTTAAAGCAGTCATAGAAAAAATTAATACTATTCAAATGGATCCAACATAACATTATTTTCTTCCTTCAATTTATTCTTACCAACAGAAAACGGAAAAATGAATTCAATTCCAAATGCGTAAAAAAGATCTAAAGCCAGCTCATGCAAAAGCTTAAGAGTTAAGACAACAACATATCCCACAAAAGTAAATAAAGAACAACTCATGGATACAAAGCTAGAGCTCCCTAAATAACATAGATAGCATTGGAATTTGGTGTACTTTATCTAAAGTCTTTGATCATTACAGTCTCTAACTGCTTTGCAATCTCCATGTTACCCTACACACATATAAAAATTAAAAAGAAAGTTGAACCAAAAAACTGAAACTTAAAGCAAATTGAAGAAAGTGACATTGCAAATTTATGTTGTCTTCCTCAAACCCCATCTCGGTTTCAGAAAATAAAATGGCTTTTAAATTGGAAAATGGTATTGTGATATGAGTAAGGTAAGAATTGTATTGTACCTGAAAAGTAAAGTGCTTTAATGGATGAATGTGATATCATTCATGAATTGTTGCTTGAGTGTTTGGTGAAGGGAAGGTGAGCTAAAAGGTTAACCTTTTCCGGGTTTTTTTCCAGAAAATTAAATAAATCTATAATTAAACATGTAATCTATTATGTCTATTAAATAAATCTATTATAAGAAATGACACCATTTAATTATAACAATTGGATTCAAATCAACAGTTCAGATTTATGTCTTTAATTACAAAGGTAGACGTAATCTTTTGCAAATCTCACCAATCTTTAATTACAAAAGAAAAATCATATGAGGTTTGTAGTTAAACATGTAATTTGAAGTGTTGATTTGAATCTATTGGTTGTAATGAAATGTTCTCTTTTCTCACAATAACAATGGGCACCTAATATTTCCTACATATATATATTGAACAGAGCAGGATGATGTAAACCGCTACTCAACTCGACAGCCACAGAGCGAGATGATGTAAGCCATTTCATTCTTGTCCCGAGTGAGAATGCCGAGTCCAGTGGAAGACCCCATGGTGCCAGCAACAATGGTTATAAAAAACCACAACAACAACAGCTTCAAGGGATGGTAGAGAGAGTGCCTCAAGAATCATGACGTTAGCATCGGAGGTCATGCGCATGACGGCGGCGACGAGTTCATAGTTGTAATATCCATGATTTACCACTATTGGGCTTTACCGGGTATATATACTCATGACCTTCACCACCCCCCATGTGGTGTTTTTGCCCTCCGTGGGATCCGAACCTTGTACTTGGGGCTAAGTACAAAGATTCTTAAGAACCCACTACCGATTGGACTACTAGATCAATTGGTAGTGGGTTCTTAAGAATCTTTGTACTTAGCCCCAGGTACAAGGTTCGGATCCCACGGAGGGCAAAAACACCACATGGGGGGTGGTGAAGGTCATGAGTATATATACTCGGTACTAGCCCAATTGGTAGTGGGAATTTTTTTTTTGTAATATCCACGGATTTATCACTATTGGGCTTTACCGGGTATATATACTCATGACCTTCACACCCCCTATGTGGTGTTTTTTGCCCTCCGTGGGATCCGAACCTTGTACCTGGGGCTAAGTACAAAGATTCTTAAGAACCCACTACCAAAGATTCTTGTACTAGTGGGTTCTTAAGAATCTTTGTACTTAGCCCCAGGCACAAGGTTCGTATCCCACGGAGGGCAAAAAACACCACATAGGGGGTGGTGAAGGTCATGAGTATATATACCCGGTAAAGCCCAATAGTGGTAAATCCGTGGATATTACAAAAAAGGCGCCCTTTTTGTGTAATATTCTTACTCATGATCTTCTCTACCCCCCATGTAGAGTTTTTGCCCTCCGTGGGATCCGAACCTTGCACCTGGGGCTAAGTACAAAGATTCTTAAGTCCCCAGTGCAAGGGTTCGATTCCCACGGAAGGCAAAAACTCTACATGGGGGTAGAGAAGTTCATGAGTGGAGCACTGGCGCGAGGAACTTATATCTCATAAGCGTTAAGACCACAATAAGGGCGCCTTTTTTTTTGTAATATCCACAGATTTACCACTATTGGGCTTTACCGGGTATATATACTCATGACCTTCACCACCCCCCATGTGGTGTTTTTGCCCTCCGTGGGATCCGAACCTTGTACCTGGGGCTAAGTACAAAGGTTCTTAAGAACCCACTACCAATTGGACTACTAGCCCAATTGGTAGTGGGTTTCTAAGGATCAAGGTACTTATCCCCAGGTCTTTGGTTCGAATCCCACGGAGGGTAAATAACACCACAAAGGGGGGTGGTGAAGTCCTATGAGTAAATATACCCGGTAAAGCCCAATAGTGGTAAATCCGTGGATATTACAATAGTTGTCGGAGCCGAAGTCACACTCGAAGCCCTCAAATGCGCAACCTAAAACTGCCATCGCAACTTCCACCGAAAGGAAACCGCCGCTGTAGTCATTGTTGTCGATGACCAATTCTACCTGTTTGACCACACGCCACTACACACCGCCGCACTTTATGACTTGCTATCGGACGTTGGCGAGGTACTTGCACATGGCAGGGTCGCAACCCCGCCGCCTTGCTGGTGCTGCGTCGATGTTGGGTAGTGTTGGTGGGATCCACACCACAATTGAGGATGGCGAAGAAGAGGTTCAGGATCCAATGAGTGGTGTGGGAGGGTCGAACTCAAAAATGTCACATCTCTAGTATATATGTAACAATATTACTTATTTTCATTTTTTTCTCTGTCGATCCCATTTTTTGTTAAAAATATTCAATTTATTGAAATTATCTTACCCTCTAAACCACTACACATTGTAGGGGGATGATGGGATGATATAAAACTCAAGAAGTACGACGGTATGGGGAAGAAAGAATGAATTTAGTGGTGGTGCCGCTAAATTCATTCTTTCTTCCCCTTACCGTCACGCTTCTTGAGATTTACATCATCTCATCATCCCTCTACATATGTAGTGGTCATAAGACAATACCAATAAATTGAACATTTTTAACAAAAAATGGATCGATGGATAAAGGATGAAATATATAATGTTGTTTTATATGTACTAGAGACGTGACATTTTCGAGTTCCACCCTCCACCACATTTTCGAGTTCCACCCTCCACCACCACTCATCGGGTCCTGAATCCCCTCCTTATCATCCTCCCTTGCGATGTGGACCCCACCAAAACAACAACATGTCAACGGTAGCGCCAGCGGGGTGGCAGGGGCAGCGGCCCTGCCATGTGCAGGTACCCCGACGCCCGATAGCATGCCACAAAGTGTGACGGCATGTGGTAGTGGTGGTCGAAGGGGTATAACTGGTCACCGACAAAGACAATTAAGGTGGCAGTTTCCTTCCAGTGGAACTTGTGATGGCAGTTGTAGGTGGCACATTTGAGGGCTTCGAGTGTGCCTTCGGTTTCGACAACTATGAACTTGTTGTAGGTAACAAGATGAAACACAAGAAGGGGGGGTTGAATTGTGTTTCTAAGCTTTTAAAACTATTCGCAAATGTTGGACGCTGGCTGTTAAAAACGTTGGACGCACAGCTTAGTTCAAATATTGGTCGCACAGTGTTTTCTGAAATATTGGACGCACAGAGTGCTAAAACACTGGACGCACAGAGTGCTGAAATATTGGACGCACAAAAATATTGGACACAGAGGCTTCCACTTTAGTTTGAAAAACTTGCTTTCTTTGTGCGATTTAGAGTGAATGAAAAACTTGTTGAATAAAAATCAATTCAATCCCCTTGGTTAGTAATAAGCACAGATATAAAAAGAGTTAAGGGAAGGAAGAAATAACACAAGTTTTTATACTGGTTCACCCTTTCCTAAGAGCTACGTCCAGTCCCCTCAAACTAGAGAGATTTCACTATCAAACCAGATAGGTACAAGTATTCTTTGCACACAGCCTCTTCAGGCTAAAACCCAAGTATTCTTTCCACACAGCCTCTCCAGGCTAAATCCCAAGTATTCTTTGCACACAGCCTCTCCAGGCTAAATCCCAAGTATTCTTTGAACACAGCCTGAACCCAAGTATTCTTTGAACATAGTCTCTTCAGGCTAAATCACAAGTATTCTTTGAACACAGCCTCTTCAGGCTAAACGACTCAGCAGAGTGTTTTTGATTCAAGTGCTCTCTAACTCACACAAGTGAGGATATGAAATCTAAAGCACTTTGAGAGTTAAGCAAACTCTCTTTTACAAGAAGATAGAAAATATACAAGACTTTCTAGACAGAGTATGACAAATTGTTTGCACAGCGTTTTTGCTCTTTCTTTTTCGTTGTTCAGTGTCTTATATTCTTCTTCTTGCTTCTCGGTATTTATAAGAGTAGTGAGGCTTCAGACTTGTTCTTCAGTTGCTCAACTTCAGCTCTCATAAAAGTTACCGTTCTCAAATAGCATTAAATGCTATTTTCCCGTTGCTCTGAGGAGATCTACTTCATTGTGCATGTCTGCGTTTCTTTCTCCTAAATCAGAAGCAACCTGTACTCAAAGTCTCAATTGTACAGTGGTTAATAGTAATATCTTATTGAGACAGAGAGAATACACTGTGTAAAGCAGAAAGATGTGTTCAGAGATATATAGAGTAGTTAAAAGTACATTCTCTCTCTTGGTACACTTTCCACAGTGCTTTATGCTTTTCAAAAGTACATTCAAAAACGTTGACAATAGGTTGTACAGAAAAGCATTGTGTACAGCTATTCAAATCAAATTGTTGGCTCAATAAAATTGTTTAATAATCAAATGCAAGAGCAACAATTGACAATCAAATGGATTCTGCGTGTTATGTATTGGGCGCAGAATATATGAAACATTGGACGCAACATTTAGCAAGTTATTGGACGCATACCTTTGCACTTACCAATTTGCACAGAACTCATGCAAACATTGGACGCATACCTGATGCTTTCAATTGCACTTTGTTATGCTGCTTTATTGGATGATGAATAGTAGACTGAGAACTTGTCCTACTTTGCTTCATTCATCGTGTAACACTTTGTTCTTGTTCTTCTCATTTATCGGACGCAGAACAGTAGATAATGAACTTGTTCCATTCTGTTTCATTGCTTGTGGAACACTTTGTTATTTTCCTTCTTCATTATCGGACGCAGAACAGTGCTTGAGTAACTCTGACTTCATTGGACGCAGAATGTTCAGTTTCATTGGACGCAGAGTTGCACTCTTGCTCACACTGAACATTGGACTTTTATCCTTCATCTGCATTGGACGCTCACTGAATATGTTCCTTTGAAAATCATTGGACTCTTACTGCAATTCTGCTTCTCATAAAAACATTGGACTATGCAAGTATTGCCTTGTTCTTATCATTGGACTTATGCCAGTCTTGCCTTGTACTTATCTTTGGACGATCAGCATTCTGTACCTTGGTCAAGAACACATCCTGAACATTGGACTTATGACTTATGTTCTGATCATTGGACTTATAAGCATTCTGATCATTGGACGTATGGTTTTTCTTGAACATTGGACTTATGTCTTCAATGCCTTCTCATGAATCATTGGACGTATGAAATTGTCCTTGTGTTTTGTACTGAATTATTGGACGCACAACATTACTTGCCTTTGTGCTGAAACATTGGACGCAGAACTCTTCCTTCTGCTCAACCATTGGACGCATAATTCTTCCTTCTGCTCAAACATTGGACGCAGAACTCTTCCTTCTGCTCAACCATTGGACGCAGAATTCTTGTGTCCATTCCAGTGCGAACATTGTAATGAGCTAGCTTATTGGACGCAGACTGCAATCTTCCTTCAATAAACTTAGTTAGGCAGCATTGTTACACATTGTACAAGCTTAATACATATTGATTATCCTTTGTAAAAACCTTAATACATTTTGTTATCATCAAAACCATAAAATCACTTAGGGAGTTTTTGTATTAAAAACACTTTTAACCAATTTGGTTCCAACACTTGTCATTGCCGTCATGTGCATGGCCTCCGATGCTAACGCTGTGGTTCTTGAAGCACTCTCTCTCTACCATCCCTTGAAGTTTTGTTGTTGTGGTTTCTCACCACCATTGTCCCTGTCGTTGTTGGGTCTTCCACGGGACTTGACTTTCTCACTCGAGACGGGAATGAGGTGGCATACATCATCCGCTTTGTGGTTGTCGAGCTAAGTAGTGGCTTATATCATCTTGCTCTATTCATTATTTTTTGCTCTGGCAAGTTCATTATATGTTTCTCCGGTGAGTTATGGTCTGTGAAATCCACGGATAAGAAAGGGTTGGTGATGGGAGTGGATCCTAACCCATACGTATTTATAAGAGAAGGTTGTGAGGTAATTCTGACATTTTATCCTCAACAATTTTTAAATTTTTATAATAATATTTTATATTTATTGCATTGCTTTTTCTATGTAATGGAATTTATTTATTTATTTTGCTTAACATTTAATTTCTTAATTATTTTTAGAAGTTCCAATAAGGTATCTTTCTGAATATGTAATATATTTAAAAATTGAGATTTCGCAATTAATGAGGGTTTATTTTATTCAATGTATAAATTGTTTTATTTATTATAATATCTATTACCAAATTTTTTAATCTATATTTGTAATAATAATTTATTCTTTAAAAAATCATTTACTTTGAGATAATGAATTTCATAAAATTATAGTTTTTCTCATTAATTCTCTTTTTCCTCCCCATAGAAATTATAACTACATAAATTCCATCCATATTCATTAGTTTATCTATCCAGCAAAGATAAAGATAAAAATATTATTTAAACACGTTATATTTTAATTATAGCGCAAATCGAGTGGACGCTTAGTTGTCTTACTACTTGGACGCATAACGTCCTGAAACCATTGGACGATACTTACCATAAGACAAGTACATGAGTCCATTGGACGCTCAGTTCATAGTTTGTACATATAAGTACCAAAGTTACACAGGACGATGGACTTAACTAAATTGTATCTGCACGAACTTGTTATTAGACTTGTTAAACTCTTAATAATAGTTGTTATTATCAAAACCTTTAGGGATTTAGACATGGTAAAGTGTCTCTGAACTATTTGGTTCCAACACGAAAATGGTTGATAGTGAAGACTAGGAGTGAACGAGTGCTAAGGTGTTCATAGAGGAAGAATAAAGACAACCTTTCGTATGAGCAAAGTAAGTACCACTTCGCCAGAAACACATAACAACAACGACTTTCTAATAACGCTTGAAGTGCGAACCGCTGTTGTCAAAAACACAGAGCTTTCACAAAATGCGTTCCTGGGCAAACGTTGTTGTAATGAAGAACACGGAGATGTTAGATAGCGCTTGGTGGATGAAGCGTTGTAGTAATGGAAACACGGAGCTGTTAGGTAGCGCTTGATGGGTAAGCATTGTTGTAATTTAAACATGGAGTTCTTAGACAGTGGTTCCTTGAGGAAACACTGTTGTAATGGAGAAGACAAATCGTTTATTCGCGGCAAAGTGTCTTATCAGTTTCTCATTATACACGTTTCGTTGAGAATACCAACTACATAACATTTTATAATGCACATCACTCATATCATTCAAAGTCTCTCTTAATGGATATGCATCTGATGCCCAAACGTCTCGTCGCTTGAACTGCTGGGTCACTTCGTTCTGAAATTAATATCACCAGCCAATAAATAGTGTTATATAATGAACCCTAAATGGCTAGTTTCACACTTTCTAAACTTGTCTTATTCGTTGGTTTTTTTTACTTTCTCTATTTCGTACGTACTTGCTTTCTAGTTTTCACCTTTTTGCACCTTTTACACATTCTCAAAATGAACCCATTCCCAATTTTCATCTTTTACATTCCTGTTCCCATATTTCTGGAGTGGAGGGTCAACTTGGAACGCCTCCGTGACTATGCTATGGACGTCATAGAAGAAGTTACAAAGGTTGGATGGGTTGAGTTTTTCTCTATTGACTCATCCAAAATTTATGAAAAATGATCCAGGACTTTTGGCCCAGTGCAACTTTAAACACTGAAACGATTGTTGGAAAGGTGGCTGGTGCACATGTCGTTGTTTCCCGGGAATCTATTTCCCAAGTAACTGTTTGTGTAGATGAGGGGCTCATCTATGAGGAGGGATGGAAGGATTCATCCCCTTCAAGGAGGATAAGTTTAGGGATGTTCTTCTGATGAATAAAGAGAAGCTTTGGCCAGAAACTTATGATTGGTTCGCCAAAAATGCCCATTTCCTGTTGAGACTCTTCAGACTGCCTCCCAGATGAATAACAATGCCAGAGTATTTCATCAGTTCCTCAACAAAATGGTTTGGTAAAACCATTATCATGGTGAGCAAAATGAAGTAACTGATCTTCAAAGGTTTTGTCTTGTTAACTTGCTTCTCAAGAGACAGGTTAACTTACCACATTTAGTATTTAACTATTTAAAACAAAGGCTTTTTCTGTTTGTCACTCATGAGGAGAGTCCTTTTATCTATGTTGTTCTGCTCTCTCTCCTCTTTGAGCGTCAGGGAGTGTTTAATGTATTTGAAAGAATGAGTAGGGCGGAGAGAGCACCATATAAGGAAAAGATAAGGAAAAGAGAGACATTTGAAACTCTTTTCCTCAAAAGTATGAAGATCTGTGTTCTATCCGTGGAGGAGGTGAAGCTGAAAAGAATAAGGAGGATGCTACAAAAAAAGTCCTTTAAACAGGGCTCAAGTAAGTACTTCATCTGTACCTACTGAAAGTGATGATGAAGAAGTGGAGTGGGACGAAGATGAAAATAAAGAGGTCTCCTCGAAGGTGTTTTGAAGGTCACTGCATAGGAAAAAATTTACTTTGTATCTTCCCAGAATTTACAATGTCCTCGAATGTGTTCTAGAGGCCACTGGTGAGGAGCAATTTTACTTTGTATTTTTTCCAAAATTTACAATGTCTTCTGGTTTCGGTTTCTTCTCTGAAGGCCTTGAAGGCAACAAGTCTTCTAGTATTTCAGCATTTAAAGGCAACAATAATATTTGGTGCTGATGTAAGTGGAAGAGTATAGACCACAGTTCCATCGCCCTTCACTATCTGTCGTGCGGTCGTCGTTGTCGTCGACGTTGCCCTTCACTCTTTACTAGTATGTTTCTCTTTGCCTTCTCTCTTTCACAGTTCCCTTCTCTCTTTCGCCGTTCTTTATCTGCCCTAATATCCTCTTTCATCGTTAATTTGCAAGTCACAGATTCTGGCCTCGTGCGTTCGTGACCTAGTCCCTCACTCGCAAGTGAAAACGATAGCTCCCTCTCTGCCCCCGTGCCCTAATATCTTCGCAGGTTTCACTCCCTTTCTCTGTACTTCGTTTGCATGTAACATGCTCTTTTCCCTACTCTGTTGAGAGGCAAAATGGTCTCTGTAAGTGTATCTAGAGAGTGAGCGGTCTGCAGAGACGAAACTGGGCGAAAGGGATGGATCGTACTGATAAAACGAGAGAGAGTGGCATTGTCGTAAATAAGGGGGTTGCATCTCTTGGAATAGTAAGGGGCTCTCAAAACTCCTCTATAGTACCGGATGCAATGGATGCAATATATATTAAACCTCCAGACCGTCGATGGGGGACACGTGGATCGCGGACATCCGTATAATATTACCGGATGTCCGCGCAAACGGATGCAACCAATAGGAGGCTGCCACGTGGAGGGGAATTGGATGCAAAATCCCTGTTCATAAAGATGGAGGGATGCGGAGCACTGTTGCAAAAGATGCGAGGGGACTGTTCATTAAGATGCAAGGGACTGTTCATAAAGATGCACCTGGAGAGACTGTGCACATCTCCGCCACAGTAACTCTCTTGTCCTTATTCGAGTCGCATAAGTGCACAGTAGGAGAGAGAAAGGGGAAAAGTTGTTAGCGCAGCGTGTGCGGACCCCACATGTCGGGAGAAGTGCGGCGTAAGTTTTGCCTTTTTGATTAAAATAATCAAAAGTAATGGGCCTCACTGTTGATGAAGCGGGATAATTCAAATTAAAGGGCCAAACAGTATTGGGCGCCGAATTGTTAATATATGTGTTTAGTTAGTCGTCTAGCAGTCAACATTCAGACATGGACAGTTCGGATCTGGGCCAGCTGAGGCGTTTACTGAGAAAATACGGCCCAAGAGTGGTGCTGCGAGAATGCAGTAGAGTTCTTACTGGACTGCCCTCGCTGTTCATTGCCTGGTTAAATGGGCTCCAGACAGAGGCGGAGATGCTGTTTATCTGTCTGGGAGGAGTGAAGGTGCCCGAATTAGAATGGAGTCATTGGGATCGGGACGAGACTTGGGAGGAAGAGGATGAATAGGATTGGGCCTAGAGGCCCAATATTGTACATACAATTGTAAAAAAATGTAAACATCTTCGCAATGAACTGATGTTCATATTCATTTATAGGTTTGAAAAGAACGTCCCTCATTAATCGAGGGTAAGAATTATGTTATACACATAATTGTAAATAAATTCGTACTCATATTCATTTCCAGGTTTGAAAAGAACGTCTCCCATTAATGGAGGGCATGAAGAATGTAGCACACGGATGTGTTGAAAGACGTATATTCGTTCTTTGTTCCATCAGAGATGGATTGAGTACACAAGTGAGCACATAAGATTGTTTAAATACATCGGTATTGGAAAATTAATACATTAAGATGCAAGAAAATAAAATACAGACGTCTCTTAAATAATATATTTATTTGTTGAACAATTGTTCAGGGTACAACAAGCCTTGAGGGGCCATTCAGAAGGATGAAAATACAGTGTCCGCAATAGCAGTAACGTGGTTCTTCATAGGTCTCTAGACACTTTCAGTAAGAGTAAAAACTCTTACTACATAATAGCTTGTTTTGAACTGAAGGTATGGATCGAAAATGGATGTCAGCTGATAGAATGACAAAAGAATATGAGGATGGATGCAAAGAGTTTATTAGGTTTGTTGTTGAGTATGCTAAAAACCCAACAAAAATCTATTGTCCTTGCATGGATTGTTGTTATTCAAATGGAGTCAATGCAGATGAATTGTTAGATCATTTAATTATATATGGAATTGGTAAAACCTTTACAGTATGGACAAGGCACGGTGAAAAAGAAGGCAGGTATGCTGATTCTGACCACAGTAATATGGGTGTATCAGCTGACTTTGACATAGATTTAGATTCATGACTATGACCGAGTTGATGAGATTCCAAATGTGATTGAAGATGAGCTTTGGGATTGCCCTCAGATGTTTGAGAGACTTAAAAGTGATGCATAGACACCACTGTATCTTGGTTAGAGCTGGCAAAACGGGCTTTTGGGCCGAGCTCGGGCTGGCCTACATCGGGTTCGGGCTTTATCAGGTCGGGCAAAAAATGCCCGGATTAAAAATGGGCTTAAATTTATGTGTCCGAGCCATCTATTTTTTGGGCTCGGGCTTTAGCCTATATTTTCAGGCTAGCCCGCTTCGGCTCGGGCTTTACCGGGTTCGGGCTTTGTCGGGCCGGGCCAAAAAAGCCCAGATTGAAAATAGGTTCAAATTTGTGTATCCGAGCCCTTTATTTTTTGGGCCTTTTCGGCCCAACCCGCCAGGCCCAATCCATTTTGCCAGCTTTAATCCTGGTTGTACTAAATTCACAAGACTCTTGACGGTGTTGAAGTTATATAATTTGAAAGCGGGCAATGGATGGTCTGACAAGAGCTTCACAGAATTGCTAACTCTTTTGAGAGATATGCTGCCTAAGGATAATGTGCTCCCTGGTCGGACATACGATGCTAAAAAAATCTTGTCCTCTATTGGCATGAGTTACGAAAAGATACACGGTTGTCCTAACGATTGCATACAATATCGAAATGAGTACGCATCGTTGGACATGTGTCCCAAGTGTAATGCCTCCTGGTATAGGAAGAAAGAGTCATCTCTTGTGAAGGTGGCGTGGTATTTCCCCACAATAACAAGATTTAGGCACATGTATAGTAGTGAAGAGGATGCAAGACACTTCACATGGCATGAAGCTGAAAGAGTGCAGGATGGAATGCTCCGACACCTTGCAGATTCTCCTTAATGGAAGATAATTGATTACGATTACCCTGATTTTGGGGTAGAACCAAGAAACCTGCGCCTTGCATTGTCTACCGATAGAATGCAAAGCATTTCCCACAGTACATGGCCGGTGATTATCATGATTTATAATCTACCTCCATGGCTTTGCATGAAGTGAAAATTCAAGATGTTGTCTATGTTGATATCGAGTCCTAAACAACCAGGAAACGATATAGATGTATACTTGGCTCCGTTGATTGAAGACTTGAAGCATATGTGGGAGACAAGTGTGGAGGTGTATGATGGTTACAAGAAAGAAACATTCAACTTGAGTCACCTTGATAGCTGAAAGATCACATCTATACAGAGTCAGTTGCTTCCCCTTCACAGATTTTTGAAAGGCTGAGATGCTTAGCAAGTGGTCCAATTGCACATGTCTTTTCTTTCAATGCTTACATGATTAATGGGTTCACACTTTATACTAAAAAACAAGATGATCAAAGCACTACACAAAAATAGTGGGGTCACCTTGATAGCTGAAGTCATGCATGTCTCGAGTACGAAGGACAGAAACCCCCGATATGCAAACATTTCATATTTTGGAGTAATTGAATGCATATGAGAGTTAGATTACATAGATTTTCGGGTGCCCGTGTTTGGTTGCAAATGGGTTGACAACAATAATGGCGTAAGAGTGGATAACTCAGGGTTCATGCAGGTGGACCTTAACAAGGTGGGGTATAGTGACGAGCCCTTTATATTGGCATCACAGGCTAAACAAGTGTTCTATGTCAATGATCATGCTGATACAAAGTGGTCTATGGTGCTTCTGATAAACAAAATAACTGATAATGACAATAATCAAGACTACCAAGATATTGAGGATGATCCTTACGAGGAGACAATAGGGGGAAAATTAACAAAAGATGATAGAGTTTATTTCAGGGATGATCACGAGGAGGGCATTTGGATCAATCCATCATTCCGTGTCAATACGACACATAAAAGTCTCAATTTGACAAAGAAGAAGAAAAGGTAGAGTACTTGATTTGGAATAGGTTTAATTTATGTTGTCTGGATTGAATAACTCAATAACTCTTTTAAATTGTCTGAATATTTGAATATTTCTTGGGAAATAAAAAAACAAAAAATGATTTTTTAAAAAAATATTTGGACAACGCTTCCCCCATAAAGCGTTGTTGTGAGGTACAATGCTATACTACAATGCTTGTTGTCCGCATGCGATCTATATGTGTTCATCATGACAGTGCTTTGCATGTCGCGTGTTATCTTTGAACGGAACGCGGCGTGGTTAATGTGAGACATCAACAGTGCTTCTTAGGCGTTGTGGTAGTTGCGCGTACGATCAATAACGGGGAGATCAACAACGCTTTTATGCTCTGTCGGAATCAAATTTAAACGTTGTTGAAGACGTTTCTCGGCATAGTGTACACAGAATGGAGGGAACCGATTGAAGCGCCTTTTGATATTATTATTATTATTATTATTATTATTTACATTTCGAAAGCATTTCCAAGACCAAGTGTTGTTGTAACACTATTATTACGAAAGCGCTTCAATTCAAGTGCTGATAAAGCGCTGTTTTAGTACATCAAATAATTAAGTTTAAATATGTATATTTTATTGAATTGACTCCTTGCTCATTAATTGCCCGTGTAATATGGAAATAATTTTGTGGAATTATAAATTGTTGTTATAATTAAGTTTTTAATTTTTAAATTTCAATTTAAAGAATTTTGTGGAATTATAAATTGTTGTTCTAATTAAGTTTTTTATGTTTAAATTTCAATTCATAGACATGGGTACGTCTATTCATTTGTTAATGTTTATATTGCATTTCAATATAAAAATGCAAATTGGTAATTGTGGGTGTACTAAAAACTAACAATTTCATTAATAAACTTGTAATTTAAATATTACATATAAAAATAAGCAACTTAAAAATAAATACATCAAATATCATATTGCTTATTCTTCTTCCTCTTACTCTTGATTGACCTCCTTTCTTCTTGCTTTGCCAGCTCCGACTCTGTCTTTGTTGGTCCAGATGGTGTATCTGCCCTAGCTGGATTCAGAGGATCAAAGATACGGAGCCAAAGTCTTAGTTCTCTTGTCCTTTCCTCTCTTACTTGTAGGTAACAAGATGAAACACAAGAAGGGGGGGTTGAATTGTGTTTCTAAGCTTTTAAAACTTTTCGCAAAAGATGGACGCTGGCTGTTAAAAACGTTGGACGCACAGCTTAGTTCAAATATTGGACGCACAGTGTTTTCTGAAATATTGGACGCACAGAGTGCTAAAACACTGGACGCACAGAGTCTTTATAAAAACTGGATGCACAGGTTTTCTAAAGATTGGACGCACAAAATGCTTCCCTTTTAGTTTGAAAAACTTGTTTGAATAAAAACAAATTCAATCCCCTTTGTTAGTAATAAACACAGATATAAAAGGATTTAAGGGAAAGAAGAAATAACCCAAGTTTTTATACTGGTTCACCCTTTCCTAAGAGCTACGTCCAGTCCCCTCAAACTAGAGAGATTTCACTATCAAACCAGATAGGTACAAGTATTCTTTGCACACAGCCTCTTCAGGCTAAATCCCAAGTATTCTTTGCACACAGCCTCTCCAGGCTAAAACCCAAGTATTCTTTGAACGCAGCCTCTTCAGGCTAAAACCCAAGTATTCTTTGAACACAGCCTCTTCAGGCTAAAACAACTCAGCAGAGTTTTGATTCAAGTGCTGTCTAACTCACACAAGTGAGGATATGAAAACTAAAGCACTTTGAGAGTTAAGCAAACTCTCTTTTACAAGAAGATAAAGAAATACAAGACTTTCAATACAGAGTATAAAAGATTGCACATCGTTTTTGCTCTTTCTTTCTCGTTGTTCAGTATCTTATATTCTTCTTCTTGCTTCTCGGTATTTATAAGAGTAGTGAAGCTTCAGACTTGTTCTTCAGTTGCTCAACTTTAGCTCTCATAAAAGTTACCGTTCTCTAATAGCATTTAATGCTATTTTCCCGTTGCTCTGAGGAGATCTACTTCATTGTGCATGTCTGTGTTTCTTTCTCCTAAATCAGAAGCAACCTGTACTCAAAGTCTCAATTGTACAGTGGTTAATAATAATATCTTATTGAGACAGAGAGAATACACTGTGTAAAGCAGAAAGATGTGTTCAGAGATATATAGAGTAGTTAAAAGTACATTCTCTCTCTTAGTACACTTTCCACAGTACTTTATGCTTTTCAAAAGTACATTCACACACGTTGACAAAGTTGTACAGAAAGCATTGCATACAGCTATTTATTTCAAATCATTTGCTCAATAAATATGTTTCATATTAAAAGCATGAGCAGTAAATAGCACGTAATGGACTCTGCGTTTTGGACGCAGCATATAGAATCTATTGGACGCATACCTTTGTCCTTACCATTTGCACAGAATATTCATTCAATCATTGGACGCATCTTTATGCTTACCAATCTATTCCATTTGAATGCAAGGCAGTATTGGACTTATTGCCTCATTCTGGTTATTGAACTTTTGCCATTTCCCTATAGTTCCATTGGACGCAGAGTTGATTGTTGTACATTTGTTCTTCTGCTTCATTGGACGCAGAACAGTTGTTTGATGTACCTTTGTCAATCTGCTTCATTGTGTTCTATTGGACGCAAAGCAATATTGTTGTCCTTCTTATTTATTGGACGCAGAACAGTACCTTTGTCACTCTGATTTCATTGGACGCAGAATGTTCAGTTTCATTGGACGCAGAGTTGCACTCTTGCTCACACTGAACATTGGACTTTTATCCTTCATCTGCATTGGACGCTCACTGAATCTGTTCCTTTGAAAATCATTGGACTCTTACTGCAATTCTGCTTCTCATAAAAACATTGGACTCTGCCAGTATTGCCTTGTTCTTATCATTGGACTTATGCCAGTCTTGCTCTATTGGACGCTTACTGATTCTGCTTCTTTGGAAAACATTGGACGCAGAAAGTAGCGTGTCTTCAAGACTTGATTTCTTCTACTTCTGCGATTCTGCTTCTTCAGAAGACATTGGACGCAGAACTTTGTTCTTGCCTTGTGCTCAAACATTGGACGCAGAATTCTTGTGTCCATTCCAGTGCCAACATTGGACGCAAAATTCTTGTGTCCATTCCAGTGCCAACATTGGACGCAAGGCTCACTTTGAATGCCAGCCAATGTCATGAAGAACTGATTGGACGCAGACTGCAATAAGCTTAGTTAGGCAGCATTGTTGTACATTGTACAAGCTTAATACATTTTGTTTATCCTTTGTAAAAACCTTAATACATTTTGTTATCATCAAAACCATAAAATCACTTAGGGAGTTTTTGTATTAAAAACACTTTTAACCAATTTGGTTCCAACAATCTCCCCCTTTTTGATGATGACAAACATTATTAAGTTTTACAAACAATAAAGCATATAAACCAGAATCAGTCAGCAAAAACAGAAATTTTCTAAGGGAAACTCCCCCTGAGATAAACATCTCAGATTTTCCTTACTCTTCTCCCCCTGAGATAAACATCTCATGGTTTTGGATATTCAATATACTTAGAGTACCTGAAAAATTTCTTTCACTCATAACAACAAGATTAGTCCAATAAAAAGCAAATAGCTTATCAGATTAAAACATGGTAATAAGACTACTGCAACGCAATCAGACTTAATCCCATATTCTTCTTTCTTTTTAAAACTTAATCCCATATATTTCTCCCCCTTTTGTCATCAGGCAAAAAGGTTCACAGAACATCATAGTCCAAAGACAGTTTTGAAACACAGAGAGAAACATAAAACCCTTTTTCTTCTCCCTTTTTCTAAACAAGCTTTCTCAAATAGAAATGATTTTAGAAAAGATGTCAAACGAAGAGAAAACCAACTGTAAGAAATATCTTTATGAAAAAAAAATTTGGACTCAGCGTGGGATTACTAAGATGTAAAAGCTTTCTTTAAAAAATTCTAAGTCTCAAATAGACTGTCATGTCCTATTGGACTCTAGTCACATTGGACTCAGACTCAACTTAAGCATATTGGACGCTAAACATCAGTCTTTTATAAAGTGCATATTCAAATGCTTCCTTATAAAAGTAAACCTATCTACAGAGAGGGGTTTTGTAAATATATCTGCCCATTGATTTTCAGTGTTAACAAACTGAATATCAAATGTTCCCTTCTGCACATAGTCTCTAATAAAATGATGTTTAATTTCTATATGCTTAGCTCTTGAGTGTAAGATTGGGTTCTTAGATAAATTGATTGCAGCAGTATTATCACAAAGAACAGAAATCTTACTCTCAAAGATGTTGTAGTCCTCCAGTGTTGGACGCATCACAGTTTTCCTGCGTCTGGTCCATCTTCTTCACTCTTAGGTGATCTTAAGCTTTAGGTCTTGGAACATAGACCTTTCTCCTGTTATGTGTAGTAAGCAGCCACTGTCCAGGTGCCATGACTGGAGTTGTCTTCCTCCCATCAAGCATATCTGCAACAGGAATTATCATACTTTTTGGTACCCAGATTGACTTGGGTCCTTTCATGTTAGTCCTTGGTCTGCGTCCAGGCTTGTTCCATTTATTATGGAAGCATGTCGATGTGACATGTCCAGCCTTTCCACAGTATCCACAGTATATATTAAATTTTGATGGACTCTTGGAAAACTTTGGTTTCGGTTTTTCATAACCCAAACCACTTTTGTCATCAGGTTTTCTCTGAATTTTTAAAATCTTATTGAGTTTTTCAGAGCTGCTGACAAACTTGGACAAACGTCCACTGAGTTCATCTACTTCTTGTTGAAGTACTTGTACTTCACAGGAAGTATTGGACTCAGACTTCTTTGGAGATTCTTCTTTCAATTGACTTACTTGAAGTCTTAAATGTTCATTATCCGATTTGAGTACATTGTTTTCTAAAATAAGTTTTTCGAAATCTTTGTTTATTTGAGAAAACTTTTTCTTTAATAATCTGTACTCATCAGATAAGATAGATGAATCTCTAGGAAGATCATCAAAATTATTGCTTAATTCAGAGCAGGAAATTACCTCCTCTTCGTCCTCACTGTCAGTTGAGGATAGACTTGCCTTTAGGCAGAGATTAGCTTCTTCTTTATCCTCCTCGTCCTCATCATTAGAGGAATCATCAAGATCCTCCCATGTTGCCATGAGACCTTTCTTCTTCTTGAAGAACTTCTTCTTCGTTCTTTCTGCCTCAGGACAATTTGACATGTAGTGGCCTGGTTTCTTGCATCCATAGCACACCACTGGATTTTTCTCCTTTTGCTCAGTTTCTTTTTGTGGAAATTTTCTGTTGAATTGCTTCCTTCTGAAGCCACCTTTCTTGTTCCATATGGCCTTTAACTTCTTGGAGATGAGGTAGAGTTCATCATCATCTGAACCTTCTTCTCCTTCTGAGCTGCATGATTCTTCATCAGAATCATTGGCCTTCAAGGCTTTTGAGGTGCTCCCTTTTTGAGCTTTAAGAGCAATGGACTTTGCCCTTTTTTCGGTTCCCTCTTCTCTGAGCTCAAGCTCATGTACTTTCAGTGAGCCTAGAAGATCCTCCATGGCAAGAGTGGAAAGATCCCTTGCTTCTTGTATGGCTGTCACCTTGGGTCTCCATTGTCTTGGCAGACTCCTTAGGATTTTCCTGATGTGCTCCTGGGTTGTGTAGATTTTTCCCAAGGACCTCAGGTTGTTAATGATTGTTTGGAATCTTCCAAACATTTGATCAATGGACTCGTGATCCTCCATTTTGAATAGTTCATATTGATGAACTAGCATGCTGATTTTGGACTCACGAACCTGAGATGAACCTTCATGTGCCAAAGTTAGAGTGTCCCACATCTCCTTGGCAGTAGTGCAGCTGTGCACCTTGTCATATTCTGACTTTGTGATGGCACACATCAGATAGTGTCTTGCTCTTGAGTTCAGCTGGAATCTTGTTCTCTGATCTTGTGTCCACTGAGCTCTTGGTACTAGTTGACCTGCTTCATTTACTGGAGAAGTGTAGCCAGTTTCCACAACATCCCATAAATCTATATTCTGCGCATCAAAGAATGTGATCATTCTTTGCTTCCAGTAATCATATTCGTTGCCATTGAACAGTGGTGGTCTGTTCACAGCCTGTCCTTCATTCTCCATGGATCTTGCTTTCTCTTCACTGTTAAGTGCTCAACCCCTTAGAGACCGAGCTCTGATGCCAACTGTAGGTAACAAGATGAAACACAAGAAGGCGGGGTTGAATTGTGTTTCTAAGCTTTTAAAACTTTTCGCAAAAGATGGACGCTAGCTGTTAAAAACGTTGGACGCACAGCTTAGTTCAAATATTGGACGCACAGTGTTTTCTGAAATATTGGACGCACAGAGTGCTAAAACACTGGACGCACAGAGTCTTTATAAAAACTGGACGCACAGGTTTTCTAAAGATTGGACGCACAGAATGCTTCCCTTTTAGTTTGAAAAACTTGTTTGAATAAAAACAAATTCAATCCCCTTTGTTTGTAATAAACACAGATATAAAAGGATTTAAGGGAAAGAAGAAATAACACAAGTTTTTATACTGGTTCACCCTTTCCTAAGAGCTACGTCCAGTCCCCTCAAACTAGAGAGATTTCACTATCAAACCAGATAGGTACAAGTATTCTTTGCACACAGCCTCTTCAGGCTAAATCCCAAGTATTCTTTGCACACAGCCTCTCCAGGCTAAAACCCAAGTATTCTTTGAACGCAGCCTCTTCAGGCTAAAACCCAAGTATTCTTTGAACACAGCCTCTTCAGGCTAAAACAACTCAGCAGAGTTTTGATTCAAGTGCTGTCTAACTCACACAAGTGAGGATATGAAAACTAAAGCACTTTGAGAGTTAAGCAAACTCTCTTTTACAAGAAGATAAAGAAATACAAGACTTTCAATACAGAGTATAAAAGATTGCACAGCGTTTTTGCTCTTTCTTTTTCGTTGTTCAGTATCTTATATTCTTCTTCTTGCTTCTCGGTATTTATAAGAGTAGTGAAGCTTCAGACTTGTTCTTCAGTTGCTCAACTTCAGCTCTCATAAAAGTTACCGTTCTCTAATAGCATTTAATGCTATTTTCCCGTTGCTCTGAGGAGATCTACTTCATTGTGCATGTCTGCGTTTCTTTCTCCTAAATCAGAAGCAACCTGTACTCAAAGTCTCAATTGTACAGTGGTTAATAATAATATCTTATTGAGACAGAGAGAATACACTGTGTAAAGCAGAAAGATGTGTTCAGAGATATATAGAGTAGTTAAAAGTACATTCTCTCTCTTAGTACACTTTCCACAGTACTTTATGCTTTTCAAAAGTACATTCACACACGTTGACAAAGTTGTACAGAAAGCATTGCATACAGCTATTTATTTCAAATCATTTGCTCAATAAATATGTTTCATATTAAAAGCATGAGCAGTAAATAGCACGTAATGGACTCTGCGTTTTGGACGCAGCATATAGAATCTATTGGACGCATACCTTTGTCCTTACCATTTGCACAGAATATTCATTCAATCATTGGACGCATCTTTATGCTTACCAATCTATTCCATTTGAATGCAAGGCAGTATTGGACTTATTGCCTCATTCTGGTTATTGAACTTTTGCCATTTCCCTATAGTTCCATTGGACGCAGAGTTGATTGTTGTACATTTGTTCTTCTGCTTCATTGGACGCAGAACAGTTGTTTGATGTACCTTTGTCAATCTGCTTCATTGTGTTCTATTGGACGCAAAGCAATATTGTTGTCCTTCTTATTTATTGGACGCAGAACAGTACCTTTGTCACTCTGATTTCATTGGACGCAGAATGTTCAGTTTCATTGGACGCAGAGTTGCACTCTTGCTCACACTGAACATTGGACTTTTATCCTTCATCTGCATTGGACGCTCACTGAATCTGTTCCTTTGAAAATCATTGGACTCTTACTGCAATTCTGCTTCTCATAAAAACATTGGACTCTGCCAGTATTGCCTTGTTCTTATCATTGGACTTATGCCAGTCTTGCTCTATTGGACGCTTACTGATTCTGCTTCTTTGGAAAACATTGGACGCAGAAAGTAGCGTGTCTTCAAGACTTGATTTCTTCTACTTCTGCGATTCTGCTTCTTCAGAAGACATTGGACGCAGAACTTTGTTCTTGCCTTGTGCTCAAACATTGGACGCAGAATTCTTGTGTCCATTCCAGTGCCAACATTGGACGCAAAATTCTTGTGTCCATTCCAGTGCCAACATTGGACGCAAGGCTCACTTTGAATGCCAGCCAATGTCATGAAGAACTGATTGGACGCAGACTGCAATAAGCTTAGTTAGGCAGCATTGTTGTACATTGTACAAGTTTAATACATTTTGTTTATCCTTTGTAAAAACCTTAATACATTTTGTTATCATCAAAACCATAAAATCACTTAGGGAGTTTTTGTATTAAAAACACTTTTAACCAATTTGGTTCCAACATTACTTCCTCTTTGGATTTCACATAGATGTTCATCCTTCTAAGGTCGAGAGTGCCAAAATGAGGTGTTAGTCCCCAACCACCATAAGTCTCTTTTTCCCATTCTTCCAACCGACCAAACACGGCCATAACACCCTGGTCTCCAAATATGAGAGTTAGTAGAACAGGATACAACATAGGAGAGGGGCCTGCAGTGATACCTTCAAACATGTATTTGAAATGGTTAAACACCAAATGTGGTAGATTAACCTTTCTCTTCCATAGCAAGTTACAAAGACAAAAAAAAATTTGGAGGTCAAAAACTACTTCATCAACATCCTCATTGTCCTTTTTTTCTAAAACTACGTTGTTGAGGATTTTGAGTAGTACTCTAGCCTTATCATTTATTTGTGAGGCTATTTCCAAGACAACCTTGACTTTTTAAGCAAGCAACCATCAACCAAAAAGAAGGCCCTGTCCCAGCCATCCCCATAGATGGCACCCTCTTTTGGACAACCTGTTGCCCTTGCAATAGAAGCCCTAGAGACAGAGGCATGCATTTCGAGCACAATAGAAACAATCTCGTCTCCTATTATTTCTTCATTTCTCCAAAACTCCACAATCAGCGGAGGCAACACTTCACCTTTGTCAGCATCGCCCATGTTCATGTAGGTCCACCATCCAGCCCCAGTAATCTCCTCATTGAGATCAATCAATGAGTACTCAGCGAGATGGTCGAAGACAAACTCACACAGCATCAAAGCCATATTGAGAACCATTTTTGGAGTTTGGAGTGTGTGTGAACACTTGAAGAAGGGCAAGGAAATGAAGGGAAGAGAAAGACAAAGCAACACAGCAGAGAGCAAATAGTTGAATGAAGTGCAATGTAGGGTTTCTACTAACTTTATATATATATATATATATAAGAGACCAAGCGTAGTGGCCATTCATTTGGAGCTTTGTGAACGATTGTTCACTGAACAGTCGTTTCTTGTCTGGAGTAACGTATCACTACATGAGGGAGTGCACCCGTGCGCGTTAAGGTGGGAAATAAAATATTTTCCACAACGTTTCTCCTATAAAGTGTTGTCTGAATGATAAGTGAAAGCTCTGTGTTTTTATTTACAACATGCTTTTCCTAGGGGCGCATTGTGTAATAGCCCTGTCTTTTTAATTTAAAAAAACACAGAGCTAATAGATAGCGCTTGCTGGAGTAAATGTTGTGTTAAAGCTCCGTGTTTTTCATTATAACGACGTTTGTCAACGTACACGCTTTTGTGAAAGCTCCTTGTTTTTTATAACAGCGATTCGCACTCTAAGCGTTGTTAGAAAGCCGTTGTTGTTATGCGTTTCTGGCGTAGTTCTCGTTTCCCCTTACCTTGGAGCTACCATCATCTGGCGCACATTCTGCCCTCACCAAGTCTACCCTCTGCCCTCCACCTGAGTCACCACGAGCACTGCCGCCACGGCAACTCTGAATCGGTCCTTCATGAGTTTCAAAATAGCCCACAGACCCAAAATCCCACTGTTTTCCTCTTATCTCTTTATCCTTCACTCCTTCAATCTCTCTTAGCCTTGTCATTCGTTCGACCCGTTCCATTGCCTCGCCTCTGCATACAACCCATTCCTCTGCATGAATGCCATCGCAGCCTCTCCCCCTCCATTTGCAATTATCGTGTTGCTGAGCGTGATTCTTTCACATCGTCGCTGTGTTGCACAGTCGTGTCTCTGTATACACGATTTTTTGCTTTCTTCTTCCCCTTGGCAGCACCTCCCCCTTTTCCTCCTTAGTCCTTATCTCCTTATCTGAATTTGAATGGGATTTTTGAAAAGAAGGTACAGGTTTTTTTAGCTATAGGAAATGGTTTGCATGCCTTGTTCTTACAATTACGTCTAACTGTTTTTTTTTCACTCCATACGATGTGCATTTATTTCACTTTTCAAATTCTCCCAATGACATTTGCTGCTTCATCGATTCACGATAGTGGAACACTAATTTGTAGCAGTGCACAGTTATCTATAATACATGAAAAAGTGCATCTTTTTGGTTGACTAATTTCCCAAAATGCCACTGTTCGTGCCGCTTGGTTCCTATTTTGCCACTGTACCGACGCGGGAAAATGCCACAGATCCCAAATTGGCATTTATTAGATGAAGATATTCAAAGCAAACTATATAATATGTAGGTCCATGCTACGCACGGTATAAACTAAAATATGAAATTTATAATTAAAAATTTATGTTACTATTAATAGTAATGTTCCTTCTAGTAAAATGTTCAAAACACATTATAAAATTTGCAGTATGCCCATGTTACACACGGTATATACTAAAAAAGATCAACTTTATATTTAAAAATTTATATTAATGTTAACAAATATATGAATTTAACTGCAATCAATCCAAAATATTGATATATAATAGACCCCTCCTGAATACACAAAGATTACCTTTCCCTGAATTCTTCCATTTTCTTAATATGGTCTGCTTATATATGCACTATATGTGATATCATGTTTTTTTAATCTTGCAAGTTGCTTTTCTTTTGGAAACCATATCGAACTACGTTTCTTATATTACATCCAATATTTTTTTATTGTTAATAAAAAATTTATTAAGATAAAAACACACCAAGTTCAAGCACAAAATGTGTAAAAACTATTGTTACATATAAATTCCAACCCGCCACTTAGAACCCAATGAGATGTAAAAACCCAATAGGCTGTCAAATCGGGGCCGACCTGGCCCGTCCAGGCCCATCGAGTCAAATTGCAAAATTGGGCTCAGCCGGGCCAGCCCAACCTAAAACACACCGGGCCAGGGCCAGCCCGGCCTAGCCCGAATTATTTACAAAGAAAAATAGCTTAAAGAGCCATGTAACATCCTAAAATTTCACTCTACAAGACAGAGTAATAATTTTAGAGAATTAGAATCATCCTTTAGATTTTCAGATAAAGAATAATGGATTAGAGCTGACATTGAAGTCAGACGGTACTTTATGGACATTTTGACTGTCAGAATAAGTCGATAATAAATATGGAAATTTCAGACTTGATTCATAGAAGGTATTTGAGGATATAAAATAGTAATTTGATATTCTATGAAGGTTTTAGAAATTAAGTTTGGAATTTCAGAGAAGAGTATAAAGTAAATTACAGTTTTGGTTCCTCTAAGAGAAACTACGTAATCTATTAGTTAAGAAATGGACAAATACCGGAGATGGAGAAATAGTTAAGATAGAGACTTTAGGATCTAGTATAATTTAGATAGTATAGAAAGAATAAAGTTTGTTTGGTATTATAGTTTAAACGGTAAAATAGCTAAGTCTTATATAAACATCCGTTTCTATTTACCGTCTATTATCTGTTCTATATGAAATTTTGTGATCTAAGTGTTGAGTGATTTATTTTTGTCTTATAATTAAAGTTTTAATATGCTTATTTAATTGTTTCATTAAAACAGTCATTTTTCACTCAATGTTTTGATTTATACAGAAAACAGTTTTTACCATAATTGATAGATTCAATTTTTAGTAGAAAAAGTATATCAAAACAACCTAGAAATTTATTTTCTTTCACAAAAGTTGTTTCGTTTAATATTTGTGATTTTCTGGAATTTTTCTGGAATTTTTGGAAAACTTTCCAAATTTAGCAAAAAACACGCTTAACTGGTACGTATAGCGTACAGATCTTGTTATACAGTATAAAATTTTTTCGTGAAAAGGTCCAAAACAATTTATATTTTCTTTTTTATTCTTTTTTTTAGGATTTTTAAAAATATTTCAAGACAAGATTATTTTTCTATTGTTTTGGCTCTTATATGTGGTATATCAGCCGTAGCCGTATAGAGACGAATAGAGAATTAACGGGTCTAAAAGAAGAAGTTAGGATTTTTAATTTTTACCGTAATTTAGGGGTATTTTTGTAATTTTGTTTGTTTTATTCATGCTTTAGGGTTTTTGTTGACACTATTTATATTTGTTTTGTCGTCATTAGAGGCAGTTTTGATTTTTAATAAAATCGAGAAGTTTTCTCAATTTCGTGCCGTCAACCTCGGGTATTCGTAGAATCAACGAGAATTGACACTTTACGCTATTCCATCACGTACGCTGCATCAGGAACCTCTTGCAAATTAATTTGAATAGTTATTAGTTTGATTCTTAGTTGCTACCCACTTGTGTGCTTTATCTGTTATAGCTTTGTATTTATTTATTTTTGCTTTATAATTGTTTTATGGCTTTAATTTATTTATCATATGCTTTTATTATTTATAATGTTATAATGGCAAGATTGTTATATGCCTTATAACTATTTATTTATTTAAAGCTTTATACTTGTCTTATAGCTTTTATTTAAATGTTGTGTGCTATTAAGCAATTGTAGTGTTATAATGCTCAAATTGCGAGGTGACATTTGTGATAGTATTGTTATGTTGGCCAAATCAATTTTGGGTTTTAAAATCATACTGTTATAATGGTGAATTTTAGATTTACAGTAAATGTAACACCCTCTTTCCCGGAGGCATTACATTTAGTAACTAACCCAAATGCGGAAAATAAATTTCATTAAGTCTGGTTTTCTTTCGGAAAAATACTGACAAACTTATTTAATTTTCACAAATGGATTTTCATTGCCATTTTTTTCTAAAGATATTAAAAGAAGACATAAATAAATTAACACTCAACATATAAGAACGGAAAACAATCATTGAATACAATTGACATCTCTCTTCATAAATCAGTGTTTGAAAATAATATATCATACAAGAAACTTTTCCTTCCCAAAAGAATACTGGCTCCCTATGCTGGTCAAGCATTAAGAACTCCTGCAAGAAGCTCTAATAAGAAAACTCTAACTCGAAACTATTACTCGCACGTCCTTCCACTTGGATGACGTATCTTCAATGCACATCTCATTTTTTGAGTTCTGCCTAGTCCACCCAGCTAGTGGTCCATCTATATGAATCATGTTCCAAAGAGCACAAAACATATAGGCAAGAGTGAAAAATCCTCATATACGAGTTATCAAAACATAGTGACACAAAATAGAGAAAATAAATAATGCTTATCAAACATATAACACAGAATAAACATAATTCACACCGTACATCTACACCTGCAGTGCTATACTCATCCTCAAAAGAAATCACATTCAATAATCACATATTCAACATATGTCACACAGACACCAGTTACACAGACCACTATTTCCAACTTTACACAGAAGCATCACAGTTTCACACAAACATCATAAAAATTCTATAAATATATATATGCATGGCATTTCAATCTTCTTTACGTTTTTCACATGTTCGACACACAGTCACGAGCACGTAGCCCGCACTCCATGGAGATTACTTTCCCAAACTCCTCATATATTCGACACTCAGTCACGAGTATTTAGCCCGCACTACATGGAGATTACTTTATTTTGCACACAGCACTTGGCACATAGCCCTTTGCACACAGCACGAAATGTCACTTAGCATTTCCTGAAGCACGTAGCATGAAATGGCACACAACCTATGAAATGGCACACAGCCAATGAAACGGCACACAACCCAATGAAATGGCACAAAGCCTGGCACATATCACACAACATTTATATCACATAACACTTTTCACATCACAAAGCATTTATATTCCACAGTATTTATGTCACACAGACTTTATACCACACAGTATTCATATCACACAGTACTTATTTATCTTTCCTCATTGACACTTAATCCCACAATCTCTTCGCACCATCCATTACTCAACCTCCTTAAACTCATAGTTCTCGCTTCGTTTATACTTTATTCTAAAACTTTCTTTTAAATGCTAGGTTCATTACTCTTGAAATCCTAGACCTACATTTCATCCCTTTTCACTTTTTGAAAAATCACTTGAGGAAAACTTCTTTAGGAAAACTCATTTTATTTAGGCTTGGCCTTTTTAAGAAAACTCTCCTTATTCTCAACCCTCTCTGGGTTGTAATGCTCAACTCAGGGCCTCATGCCAAGTCTCTTTCTCTTTATGCAAAATGACACATACATTAAGCATACAAGCAATCATCTCAAGCATCGTTAAACTTTGGTTTCTCTTGTAATTTCATTAACCTCTTTTCTATGTTATCTCTTGCACAATCACTTATAACCTTCTCTCTTGGTTATAATATTCTCATCTCTTGTAAGATTCACATCAACATGTCTCTTCCTTTCCAATTAATACATTTAATTAAACTTTGTCTCTTAACTAAAAGCATTTTCCAAAATCAATGTTTAAGTTCTAAAATAACTTAACTAAAATACTTTCCCACCTTTAGATTTAAAAATGACATTTTTCTCTTAAACATATTTGTTTAAAAATCTGGAAAAGATGATTTTCGCAAAATCCTGGGCTGTTTATAATTCAGGATCCAGAACTGTTCACAGGCGCGAGAATTTTCACACCCGCGGTGCATACGGTTCTGTCCCCTGTTTTCCAGATTTTCACAACTTCGAAAATGACCACACCGAGGGCATGACAGAAATTCGATTTTTCAAAGTTCAAACCAAATTAATTTTTTCTTTACATAGTTAAGACCAAATGAATAAAAGTGAGCAAAATTTACAATCTTTGGATCAATCACAAAGCACAACCATTCCACATCAAGCCATGGATTCAAACTTATCAAGGCATAAATCAAAATCATCACACACAAGACAATCATTTCTCCACCACCAAGAACAATCCACATCAAAGAGAAACAAATCTCAATCACACAACACTCAAGCAAATCAAAATCCATCAATCAAGCATGAATATATATGTCTCTTGAGTCATCCAAGCCATATGAACAAAGTAGCACATACCTTCATGATCATAACATACTCTAATTAAATTCACAAGCACCTTGAACAACCACAACAAACATACTACACATATGTCAACTAAGCCCTAATAATCATGTATAATAAAATCTCCCCTTACCTTGTCCTTTTCCTTGAATATGTGAAACCCTAACCTCTTGGTCTTCTACCACTCCTTGAGGATCACCTTCCAATTCATAAAAATCATACCAAAAATCAAGGTAAGCTTCCATAGTTCTTGAAAAATTCTTAGGATATCAAGAGAACTTAAGAGAGAATTAACCCAAATCAAACCCTAAGCTCATGAACCCTAAAGAGATGATACCAATTCTTAATCCATGAAGATCTTACCTTCACCTATCTCCCTTGATGCTTGAAGATTGAAAATCAAGAAGAAAAGCCTGAGAAAAGCCGAACTGAGGTGAAGAAAGCCCAACAGAGTGATTCGATATATGCACTTAATTTTATTAACTCATTTAAGAAAATCAAAGCGGGACAGAGCCTCTCTGTATTTGATCAAGAAAGAAGAGAGTAACAGTAAATAAACTTACGTCCGCTTTTGAATCCAATAACGTCTGTTCTCTGTTTTTAAGTAAATCTTTGGTAATGGAATAATTACACGGCGGCTGAGCCGACTGCGGTAATCAGTGTCCAGTTTTCTAAAAACTTGATATCATCTTGATAAACGAAATTCAACTATTTCTTTTTACCGGCTTACTTAATTTAGAAGATGAAATAATCACACGATGGCAGAGCAATCTTTGGTGATCAGTACCCATTTTCAGAAAATCGATAAAACTTAGGCTACGTGAACGCAATTCAATTACTTCTCTTGGGAAATATTTAAGCACTGATTATCTTCCAGGAAAAAGGCCCGTTGGAAGCCTATCTCACTAATTTCCACTGTCATAAACATTGGAAATTAAACTGAGTTCATTGTATATATAAACAGATTGGATACCGACTCGATATTTCCCACAAATAACATAACAATAGAATTCACCGAGAATCCATTACTGTTACATTGATTTCCGAAAGATGCTATAACGGTAGAATTCACCGAGAATCCATTACTGTTATACTCTTTTATCCAACCCAATCCATTTATATATACGGTATTTATAAATCACTTCTTTCCCAAATTATCTTAGGGACGTATATCCCTGGTCCCTAGTGTTAAGATTTTTAAATAGCGTATTAATACAGATCCCAGGCTAGAAAGAGACGGACTTTATAATAGCCCCTTCAAAGGTCTCTTTCCTTTCTAGACAGATCCATACTAATAAACCAATCAAATCTTAACCATCACCTTTGACCATATACATGTTAGATAATCTCAGGGTTTTTCACAAAGAAAAAAAAACGTATTTTCTTTACGGTAAAATCATATTTGCAGTAAACTAAAATTCGCCATTATAACGGTATGTTTACTATACTTAAAAATAAATTCTTACCTCCTCACCTCATTCCCACGAAAATCTAAGGATTTTCGGGCATCATAACACTACAAATCATAATTATCACAAAATAATAATTTTATAACAATAAAACAATTTATAAAGCATAAACAACCATTTAAAAGCAATAACACCCAAAGCACACAATTTCAAGCATCACAAAGATCATACTCATACTTCTTAAATTATTTTGCAAGAGGTTCCCTTACCTTAGCCAAAATACCTTTGAAGAACAAGGCCAAACTCCAAGAACACCAATATAAGAAATTTTAGACTTAAGAGAGAAAAAGAGAGAAAGTGTATGCCTTCTTGCTTCCTTGAGCTTGGTGTGAGAATTTTTATGATGCCAAGGCCTCTATTTATAGCCAAGGGGCCAGCCAAGGGTTGAGTTAAAAATGATCATGGTTGGCTTAAAACATAACCTTGGTTAGGCTTTTTAAATAAATCAAAACAATTAACTAATTCCTAATTGGTTTATACTACTTCACAAGGATTGAATCCAAGTGAAAAATCATCATCCAAGGGTCCAAAACAAGCAAGAGGGACGGCCAACATGCAAGGGCAAGGGAGGGTTTAAAAATGTTTGTGATGCATGCCATGACTCACAAATTAACTATTTAATAAGTAGGTTAAAACATGATTTATTCTAATTGGTTAAAACCATTTCACAAGGATTTGATCCATGTGAAAAATTAACATCCAAGAGCCCTTGTTAAGGAGGCGAGGTCGGCCAACATAAAGGGGCAAGAGGGGACCATTAGATCAAAAGCCAAATGCTTTATGTTTTGGTAATTATGTTACAAAATAAATGATATAATAATCTCCATTCAAACCCTTCATGACCAAGGCTTGTGGCTGGGTCAAAACCACTATTTTAGACTTTATAAAATTATTCCAAGGTCCTTTGAAAATTCCCAGTTCTTAATTCAAGCCCATTTGCTTCCTATTCGCTTTTATACGACGAATATACAGCATAAAATAGTCCAAACAGTAGAAAAATAATCTTGTCTAGAAATATTTTTAAAAACCATGAAATAAAGAATAAAAAATAAAATAATTATTGTTTGGGACCTTTTTTTCGAAATTTTCATATACTGTATAGCAAGTTCTATACGTAATACGTACCCGTTTACTGTATTTTTTGGTATTTTTTGAAAGTTTTCCAAAAATTCCAGAAAATCAAAAATATTAAAAGAAGAAACTTTTGTGAAGGTAGATTAAATTCTGGATTGGTTTGGCATACTTTCTCTATTTAAAGTCTTATCTGTTAATAACGGTAGAATACGGTTTTTCGTAAAAACTCAAACGGTGAAGAAAAAGCGTCTGTTTTGATAAAATAATTTGATAAGTATTCTAATATCATGATTCTAATACTACCATAAATTACTTAGCACTTAGTTCACACAAATTTGTTAAAAACAAATAATTGACGAAAAATAGCATACAGAAGTCCATATAAGACTTTTACTATCTTACCGTTTAGAACTATAATATCAAGAAAATCTTATTATCTCTATACTATATAGATTATACTCTATCTTAAAGTCTTAACCTTAACTACCTTTCTTTTCCCAGTATCTAATTCCTTTCTTAATTACTGAATACAGAGTTTCTCCTAAAGGGACCAAAACCGTAATTCCCTTTTATCTTTTTTGCTAAAATTCAAACTTAGTGTCTAAAACCTTTTTGAACATCCAAATAACTCATCATCTATTTTCTAATACTCTTTGAAACCTAACATGAATTTTCCATATTCATTTTCTGCTTATTCTGACTGTTCAGAATGTCCATATTTTACCGTTTGACGTTTACGTCAACTCTAAACTATCTATACTTAATCTAAAAATCCTAAGATTTAATTCAAATCTTCCAAAATTAATACTCTTTCTCATAGAGTAAAATTTTGGGATGTTACAATTGTACCCTTCTAAAAACAATTTCGTCCTTGAAATTTCGCGAATAAGTTCATCTGAACATTATCCCCTACTTTGGAACATATATTCATTACTTAACATCATTATATTTCAAATGATCTACTATTATCCTTTAGATATAACATACTCTCCTATCAAATGGTTCGGAGTATTACCTCTTATTTTTTCGTCCCAACTCCATTTTGTTATGGTCTAGATAGTTCACCAGCATTTCCTTTTGCTTGTTTACTGTTTCCTTCCTTCATCTTCTAATATTTCCTTCTTAATGGATCTCTAATATAGTATCATTTTCTTAATTTATTACTAAGTCCTGCTTCAAAATCATTTTAACCTCTAAACTTCATCAAATCTCTGAAACTAAAATCCAAGAGTACTTTAGCTAAAAGTTCCGATTTTTAGCTGGGTACATCCCTATGATTATATCAATCCGTGATAAACTTATCAGAACGTTTCTTTTTCTTTTTGAGTATCAACATACTTCACTAATAACGGGTGAATATCTTATAAAATTTCCAAAAATCCTATCCTCTAATGGTTTATTTCAGTCTTTCCAATCTGTTTCTCAAATCTATTTTTGTTTCTCTCCTCTACCACTAATCTTTCTAAGGTTTCCTGTATAATCCTTTTCCTATTTTTCTATACCTTGATCTCTTTATCATCAAAAATACCTTTGTTTAGTTATTCCCAATAACTGTCAAATCTACGGATATACCAATTTCTATTTGACTAACCTAGTTTCTTCCCTTACTTACCCATACAAACAACTTATTCATATTTCTCCGGAAATATTCTAACTTATTCATAGTTAAAATTGTCCAAAAATAATCTATTGAAGTAAAAACCCTCATGAATCTTAAAATAAGCCCTAGACCACGAAATTAAGGTGCCACAAAGGTATTAGTTCATAAAAATTAAGTTTAGAAGCATTACAGTAATTTTTCGATTTCACTGTAACCCGTAAATTACGGTGAACTGAACTTTCTCTGAAAAATCTCAGAAAATTTCTAAAAATCATAAATATTATAAAAACACCCTTAATTACTCTTTGGGTTGATTTTGGATCATTTTCCAAGCTTCTGGCATTCACCTGTTCTCCTAGTTAGCCTGTTCTTCATTCTACAGGAACCAAAATAGCAATTCTTAAACTGCTATTCTAAAAAATTCCCAAAATAATTTCTAAAGTGCTGAAATAATGTAAAAACATTATTTGGATCCTCAAAAATATTTCTCAACTTGTTCTGGTCTCGAAACCCACCCGCAGTTCATCCTACTCATACTATAGGGACCAAAACGGTACTATTTCTGATCCGCTGCTCAAAAAATCCCCAAATAAATTTCTAAAATCCCCAAATAATATAAAATCACTATTGGAATCCTCAAATCATTTTTCTGACTCCAATTAGGGTTTCTGTATCATTACATTCTTATTCTGACAGTCAAAACGTCTATAGACTTTTTCATTTGACTTTCCACGTCAGCACTAAACCATTATTAATCTCATCGAAATCCTAATATTAACAATAATCCTCCCTTATTAACATTCTATCTCTAAGAGCGAAAATTTGGGACGTTACAGTAAACATAACCTTGCCGTAAAGAAAGTGCAATTTTTTCTTTTGTGAAAACCCCGAAGTTGTCTATCATTGATATACAAGGTGATGGTTAAGATAAACAGTTTATTAGTATTATTCTGTCTAGGAAAGACAAGGGTCATCCAAGCGGCCTTTCCTGGGAACTATGCCTATACGCTATTTGGGGAATTCTTAACTTAGGAACCCGGTATATACGTGACTAAGATAAATTGGGCAAGAAGTAATTTCTGAATAAACGTATATATAAATAGATTGGATTGGATAAAAGAGTATAACGGTAAAATATTCTCGGTGAATTCTACTGTTGTAGTATCTGTCGTAAAAGAGTATAGCGGTAAAGGATTCTCGGTGAATTCTACTGTTATAGCATCTATCGGAAATTTAGTATAACGGTAAAGGATTCTCGGTGAATTCTACTGTTATATTATTAGTGGAAAATCTCGAGTTGGTATCCAGTCTGTATATATATATATATATATATATATATATAAGTAACTTAGTTTAATTTTCAATGTCTCTAGCAGTGAAAATTAGTGAGGTAGGCTTTCAACGAGCCTCTTTCCTGGAAGATAACTGGTGCTTAAGTATTTCGGTAAAGAATCATCTTGATCTCATTCACTTAGACTATATCAAATCATTTTAGAGTTGGGCATTGATTACCGCAGTCGGCTCTGCCGTCGTGTAATCTTTTCATCTTCAAAGCTAATTAAGCTGGTATAAATCATTCACCAAATAAAAGGTATCTTGGGTTTAAATTTGCCATTGATCTCTTCTCTCTTAATCAATCCTATGTCGCTCTGCCCCATTTTGGTCTGCTTCAAATGAATTAATAACCTTTAGTTTATGTATCAAATCATTGCTCACCTCAGTTCGGCTCTGCTACGGTGTGATCAGTCATAATTGAATTATTAAGCCGGGCAAATAACTTAAACTCATAAAGATCCATAAAATGAGTAAAAGAGGGCAAGAATTATTTAATTCTACAGTAAAAGGGTTTTTGATATGAAGGATGTGGTTTTAAACAGTTATCTGTTCATACAAGAGTATTTTCATCCTAAAGAGATGAGTTATTTCATATAAAGTGTTTTGATAAGATTCAAGGATTTTTAAGAGAAGCTATAGTAAAACAAAGGAAGTTTTACAAAGAGATGTTAAAGTGAAGTTGTGTGCAAATTTAGATGATCATGTGCATTAAATACGATGAGCATGCAACCTACAAGACGGGGTTGAAAATAGGTTCTGTTGGACTACAATTGTCTACTGGAATTATCCAGGTATCGAAAGTCTCAATGGCCTTGTCGGTGAATATCCTCGAGCTGAGACAAATCGTATACTCGGCTTGGATAAATCTAACTAGTAGTTCTATTTCTGATTTGGTATTCATTTTAAATGCAGTATTTTCGAATGATTCTCAGGGGTCTAAGTGGGATTCCCTGATTATTCTGTTAAGTTTACTGCAGCCAGTCGCTCAATGGTGTGAAGGTTGGAAAGTCTCCATGGAGCATTACACTGGTGTGTTTTGAGAGATTTTGAAGTGACATGCATAACTATACCTTGAATTGATGTTATATTTTTTAGAGTGCATTGCTTTTGTAGGTTTACAAGACACATGGTAAGACCTGTTTGAAAGAGATCTATTCATATGTCTTGATTGAATTATTATTCTGCTATACGTGTTTTATATGACTTCATGTTTTGGTATCTATATGTTCTTGTGGTATAGATTGAGTGATGTGTGATCTGTGTTTTGGGTGTGCTTGCACTTTTCTTATTACTTTGTGTTAGAGTTTCACCCTTGCCTACTTTTATGTTGTGTCGATGCATGACTGAGTAGATGGCTCACCCCGACATGGGATTGGGGAACGTACGTCACCTTAGCATACTACCCCTAGGTGGGGATATCGTGTAGTGGAACATCAACCCTCATACACATTGGGGAAGATTTGTAGGACAGATAGAGACCGTGGACAGTGGAGCACAGCAAGATCCGATTTCCACCTAGGAACAGATAAATTTAGATGTTAAGTTTGTCTTACGTTAGTTAAGAAATGTAGGTTATGGTATAGAAGACATGTTCTCCAACGATGATGATGATGGTGACAGCGGTGGTGATAGTTCACATCCATCAGGACATGGTGGTGATGGATCAGATCGTGGATCCCTGCAACCAAGGAGCAAGCCCTCAGGCGTGGGCCAAGACGGAACTTCAGCAGATACTTCAGCAGCGACACCTGCAGGAACGGAGGGTTCCATAGGGTATACCCCAGCTTCACCTTTAGGAGAAGCCAAACCATCTATGTACACCCCTTGTTCTCATCATTTGGAGGAGGAGGATATCATATGGTTATTCGAATCCCTTTCTAATGATGAAGAGGAAGAGATACCTGAAGAGTCCATCAACTCTTGGTCTACCTCTGACCTTACCAATGAACCCTTACCTAGACCGAATCTGTCCAGGTTTGGTTTTGATTGGATTCTGGTGACTTAGGTCTGGAACCTTGAGTCTAGTTTGCCAGGTTTAGGAGGGTCCACTTTGTCGTGTCCTTAGATGCAGCTGAGTTAGAGTTGGAGTAGTAGATCCTTTTAGATAGATGATGAGATCATGGCTCGACTGTACATAGTAACATATGTTTTTATTTTACCACTTTTATATTTTTGGTTTAGTGTTGTTTTAACCTTTTTCTTTTGCAGTATCCAAAATCATAGTTTGGCTTGGAACAAACTCTTTTGTAAAATATCATGGTATATATATATGAGAGATGGAGTACTTTTACAAAGTGTGATGGCTTTACCTTACATTTATAATCTTTTAAAAAGGAATCAAGGGAACATATTCCCCATCCTTCTCATCTTCTATAAAGGCAAAAAATTTTACCCGTATTTCAGAAGAAGGATTACCAATTTTTATCAAAATATTTTCTAAGTATTGCTAAACTTTTGGTTACTATGGTGTAATATCCTTTTTGGAGAAAGGGTGTTACAAGCCCAGCCTAGCCTAAAATACCGAGCCAGCCCATTGGGTTGAGCCAAAATTGACAGTTCCGAAATCCAACAACCCACTCAATTAGAAAAAGGAAATTAATTGAGTAAATAGTCAACTTGCCCCCTGAAAGATACACTCGCCGACAAGTAGGTCCATGAAAGATAGAAATAAAAAAACTCATCCCTGAAAGATGCCTCGTTAGTCAAATTGCCCCCTGAGCACACTTTCGATAGGCATCTTCGTTGACGTTGCTGACGTGTCACGTTATGTGACATGTTGGCTCACTTGCTCCTGCCAACGTGTAATGCCACATAATAAGGGACCAAAATGACGAATTTCAATGGTTAGTACATGTAGCCATACTAGTACCTTTCAGTTACACATTTCCCCCCAAAAAATGATCTGAGCCCTAACTGTTAATAGTGAGCAATTCGCCTTGGTCTTTGACGTTGTTTTTGTGCACCGTCGTAGTCCACCGCAAGCGCCACCGCGAATGCCGCCATTGCTGTCACGAAAGCAAAAAAAATCAGTTTGAAGCTCCTGATCAAGGGGTTCTTGACCATTTTCGCGAAAGGTAAGGCATTTGTGGTATGTTTTGGTAATTCTTCATGAATTGTTGTTGCTTCTTGAAGTTTGCTCCTGTTTTATGCATGATCATCCCGTATTTGCCCAAATTAGAGTGTAAAGCCTCTGTTTTTATGGTTTTCTTGCCATTTCCTCTTTTCTGTGTGTCTTTAGGGTTTAGGATGGGACTTTCTTACTCTTTTATTGTCCAAATCGTGGTTTTAAAGGTTGATTAGTGTCTCTATTTTTCTATTTTAAGGGTTAATATATTTGCTTTATTGAATGATGATGTGGGTATGGTTGGGGTTACTATGTTTGGTGTATTTATTGATGTGTGTATTTGTATTTGCAGGATGGTGTTTGAATACACTTTGATTTTGTACCATGGAGGAAGGTTCAGAAGAAATGAGAGGGGTGAGGTGGAGTATGAGGGTGGCGAGATATGTATGTGGGAGGATATGGACAAAGATTACTACAACAGATTTTTGCTGGAAGGCTTGGTGCAGCCATGCAAGAATTATCACAAGGTGGGGGCCATATATTATCTTGTGCTTGAGAGAGGGTTGGAAAGAGGACTAATTCTAGTGGAGACTGATCAAGACATAGTTGACATGGGCCACACTGCCCATCACAATGACAAGGAGCTCCACCTATACTATGAGCATCCTATAGCTGGACCAGAAATTGTTCGCCCACCTCCACCACCCGTGCCTCGATTTGAAGAAGTTATTTTCATTAAACGTTGTGATGATGAAGACAATGACGATGATGAAGAAGAGAAAGATGGTGATGAAGAGAAAAATGAGGATGAGGAGACAGTGCCTATTGATAGAGATACAGAAATGCAGCCTGAGGCTAAGGGTTTAAATGAAGATGTGCAACCTGAGACTGAAGGGATGAATGAATAGGTGCAACCTGAGACTAAGTGGATGAATGATGAGGTGCATCCCGAGGTGCAACCTGAGATGGAACCCAAGGTGCAACCAGAGACGGAACCCGAGGTGCAACCCGAGGTGCAACCTGAGATGCAAGTAGAGTTTGAAGACCGTGGTGCTGGAGAGCAAAATGATGATCAGGATAATTATGATGACAGTGATAGTGAGAAGGACAACCTCCATGGGCCATCTACCTTTCTTGGTGATGATGATGATGTCTCTCTTGATGATGTGTCCCTTGAAGAGGAAGACTTTTTTGCTGTCAAAGGAAAAGGGAAAGGGAAAGGGAAAGGGAAAGGGAAAGAGAAGGTCAATTCTGCAAGAGGGAGTGTGTCAGAAGGGAGTGTTAGTAGGGGTAGAGTGAAGGGAAGTAGTTGTAAGGGAGTGTCACGTGATGACTCACCATTTGAGGATGATAGTGGTTCTAATGGCCATGAGGGAAATGGTGTGGGGCATACGCAGAGTTATGGACACTATATGGGGGATGAAAGTAGCCACCAGCATAACCATATGGCAAGTGAGAATGAATCTGAAAATTATCATTCTGAAGAGCTCAGAAGTTCTATTAGTAATGACAAATGTTTTTTTCTCAATTTAGAGAATGTTCAACATTTGGCCAAGTGCTCATGGAGCTTGGGATAGAATTTGCTAACCTAGGGACCTTTAAGGATGCAGTTAGGGACTACACCATTTACCATGAGTGGGAGATATGGTGGGCAAAAAATGAAAAGAAAAGGGCAAGAGCTAAGTGTAAAGATGAGGTGTGTAAGTGGGATATATATTGTGCTTGGGCTAAAGCTTTCAGTAGTATCCAGGTCAAGACATTTAAATTTGAGCACTCTTGATGCAGGGGGTTCAGAAACAAACAAGCAAGAAAAAAGTGGGTTGTGAAGCAACTTAAGGAAAAAATACGGTTGCACCCAAATATGACCTATGTGGAAGCATTTTATTATTTGAAGAGGGAGTTTGGGCTGCATGTTGATGACTCAAAGTTGTTTAGATCCATCAAAGAGGCTAGATAGGCTGTTGAAGGGAGTTATAAGAAGCAATATGGAAGGATATGGGACTATGCCCATGAGTTATTGAGGAGCAACCCTGGCTCAATAGCAAAGATTAACACCATTCGAGTACCTAATACACCACCACAATTCCAAAGGTTTTATGTCTGCTTGGATGCCTGCAAAAGAGGATTCAAGGCAGGTTGCAGGCCACTCATTGGGCTGGATGGTTGCTTTTTGAAGGGATACTATGATGGGCAGTTGCTGTCTGCTGTTGGTCAAGATGCAAATAACCAAATATTTGTCATTGCTTATGCCATAGTTGATGCTGAGAACATGGTTAACTGGAAGTGGTTCTTGATCTTGCTAGAGGAAGACCTTGGTGACTACAAACAGCATGGCTGGAACTTCATGAGTGACATGCAGAAGGTACTCTTTTCCCACTGTTTAAATTTTATAGGGACCTGCATGATAGTAATATGTTAGTATTTAATAGGGACCTAAATGACAATAGTGCTTTAGTAATTAACAGGGACCTAATTGATAATAATAACTTAGTAATTAGCAGGGACCCAATTGACAGTCATATGTTAGTATTTAGCAGGGACCTAACTGATATTCATAACATAGAATTTAGCAGGGACCTAATTGACAGTGATGTGTTATTATTTAACAGGGACTGAAATGACATTAATGATGTGGTCTATTTTCAGGGTCTGATTCCAGCTTTGCAAGAAGTAATGCCTGGTGTGCATCATAGGTTATGTGTTATGCATTTTTGGAGGAATTTCACCAAACAATTGAAGGATAAGGAGCTGAAGGGCTTTGTATGGGAGTGTGCTAAATAAACAACAACAGCCCAATTCAAACACAATATGGAGAGAGTGAAGCTCAAATGTCAAAAGGTATGGGAATACATGGCCAAGTGGCCTGCAGAGTCATGGACTAAGGCTTATTTTAGTGAATGGCCAAAGGTGGACAACATTTGTAACAACACGTGTGAGGAGTAAGCCTATCTTGACCATCGCTGAGGAAATAAGGTGCTACATTATGAAGACCATGAGCACAAACAAGATGAAGTTAGCAACAAGAATAGATCCGCTGGTCCCAATGCAGTAAAGTAGGTTGGACAGGGAGAAATTGGAAAGTAACAAATGGACACCTGTCTGGGCTGGAGATGCAGATGGGATAAGGTATGAAGTGCAAAATTGGCAGGCAAATAAGGATGTCAACCTCAAAACCCAGACATTTACATGTAGGTTCTGGCAATTGACAGGTCAGTTTTAATTCAGTTTTATGTCTATTTGGACTGGTTTTATTGTCTGTTTTAACACAATTTGGACTGGTTTTATGTCTGTTTTTAATTCTATTTTATGCAGTAGATTTTTTAAGTTTTAATTAAGTATTTGCAACACACTTTCTCAAGAAGGATATTACACCATTATAACCAATATTTTTGCATAACTGATGAATCTATACAATTGTATATTTTGATATGAGTTTTGATGGATTAATTGGACTAAACAGTGTAAATATTAGTGCCAGTTTAGGTTAGAATAGATTATTTTGCATGAGTAGAGAGTTTTGTCATAGAAAGTTGCTTTTTGACCTATTTTTTATGTTAGACAGGTAGTTGGCGCTCAGCTCTGATTCCTGGCGCTCAGCTCTCGAATTTTAGTCTGGACTGCAAAGTATTTCTCCTGGAGGGCAGAATGCCAGCGCCCAGCACTCATATCTCAGTGCCCAGCGCTCATATCTCAGTGCCCAGCGCCCTAAACCTGACCCGAACTTAGAAAATCTGATCTGGAAGGCAGAAACTAGGCGCCCAGCGCCCATACTGGGGAGCTCAACGTTGCAATGCTTCCCTGGTCATAACTTGGGCTGTACTTATCCGATTTGAGTGATCTTGGTGGAGTTGGAATGATAAGAAGTAGACCTACAACTTTCATGTTGTCACCGAAGCCCAATTCAGATGTTTTGATGGTCAAAAATGCAAAATACCAAAGTTATCCATATTTGTACGAAAAATTGGACCTGGAAGACAGAATATCAGCGCCCAACGCCCATGACCAGCGCCCAGCGCCCGGATCTTGGCGCCCATCGCCCAAGACGTTACCGAAGTATAAATGCTCACGTTCTGACCTATTTTGGTAGAACTTTTGGATTGGAAAAGGGACAAGACAGCTTCCAGAGGCCTCTCTGTGCCTCTCCAATGAAGATTCAAGCCTTGGGAACAAGACTTGAAGATTCAATAGATCCACCTTCTTCATCTTCTTCGCTTTACGGTTTTTCTTTTCTCTTTGCCATGTTTGGCTGATTTGTTTTGATTAGGCTAGGATGAACTCTTTTGGATCTTGATGTAATTTGACTATTTTGTTCTCCAATTTTAATTCAATTTATGTTTTTAATCCTTTTCTTAATGCTTTTCCTTGATTGGCCACCATGGAAATTGTTGTGATGGTCTTGTATCTAATGGAAGTTAGGTATGAGATTCGATTTGGATTAGAAACCATATGAGTGCAGAGATCTAGGAATAGACTTTGATTCATGTGCATTCTTTATGAGTTCTTGTTCTTAATGCTTCCAATTAATTGTGTTTCACCTAAGGAATTAGGATTCTAATTAAGTGGAAAGGGGTTATTCACCAAGGGATTGGGTTTAACCAAATTTAGAGAACTTGAATGACAATTGATTGAGATTGGTGATTGCATCTAGTGACAATTGAGTGATTCCTATGCCTAATCTTTGCATTGTGTTTTGCATTTGTCTTGTGCCCACCAAGTGTTTCTTTAAACGTTTGTGTTGCATTTGCGTTGTGTCTTCGTGTTTACATTTTATCTTAACTTTCACAATCCACTGCATATTTTTCAGAGTCCAAATAGTATAGCAATTGGTAGTAGTTGGTACTCGGCAATCGATCCTCGTTGGGAACGATAACTCACTCATCACTCTATTACTTGTGCGATTCGGTATACTTGCCGAAACGACTAACAATAACTTAGAAAAATAATTGATGAAAACTCAGTATTCCTTCTTTGAAAAGGTGGGTAAAATTTTTGTTTTTCTAAAAGATGAGAAGGATGGGGAATATGTCTCTCTAATTCTTTTCGAAGAGTTTTAAATGCCAAAACGTAAAACGATAAATTTGTGAAAGTAATCTCATCTCATCTCATATATATACTTAAATTCTTAAAATAGTTTATACAGTGAACATCTGAGCCAGTCAAGTCTTTATACCTCTACCCAAAACAAGATAATAAATACAGCATCTTCTCGAAATTCCTATTAATCCATGCAGTGCTCAGATCCTATTTTGAGAGCTAGCCTTTGGATTGGAACTAACACTACAAGAAAAAGGTCCATTACTGACGGCCAAATTTAATATTACCGAGGGCTTTCGGTAATATGATTTACCGACGGATTACCGACGGCCATGGGACCGTCGAAAATTCGCTTGTCGGTAAATTTTACCGACTGCCCCGAAAGCCGTCGGTAATTACCGAAGGCTAAGCCCTCAATAATCCCTCGGTATATCACTCCAAAAGGAACTGTTCTTTTTCTAAAATTGCCGAGGGCTTAGCCCTCGGGTAATTTCGTGAAAAGACCAGTTCTTTGAAATTGCTATTTGGTCCCTATTACCGAGGGCTTAGTAATATTTTTTTTTACTGGCATTTGATTGTTAGTTGTTGTCCACCTAATATAATTAAATTACTACTTATATAAATAAAAATTAGTAATAAAATAAATATACTTAAAATGTCAAATTGCATTCTTAATATATAACAAAGTACAACACACAAAAAGTGTATAAAGAAAATGTTCAATAAAACTAATATAAAAATTAAGAAGGGCTATAATGCAAGCAAGAGTAATAATTTATCACTTACAAAGGCTGCAAAGTTTGATTGTCCTGATTCTAAACCTATATGAATAAAAAAGAAACAAATATTGTCCTTTTAATTTATTCTATGTAGTAAATGTCCTCATCTGAAATTCTTGCCCTCTACCTGTCCAATAAATCGAAAAATAAGCACTTCAGAAAATCAATCAGGTTTATTCTATGTAGTAAGTTGGTAATGCATTATCTTTATATTTCAAGCAAACAAAGGCCCAAAGTTTAATTAACTCAATATCAAAGTGGTCACCCCATGACTGCGGAACAAACTAAAACATAGCACTAAGTAAAATAACAATGCAGTCAAAGTGCAGTGAAAGGCACTAGATTTTTTGTATTAAAATAAAATTGAAATAAAAATTTACTATCATATATTAAACAAGATGGATCAACATAAAACCAAAGTACTAATTAAACACCATAAATAAAAGCATACTTGGGTCAATCTGCATAAGCAATGAATCAACGAAAGAGGCAAAATAACTAACTGCAACTGAAAGAAAATAATCCTCAGGTGATATAGCCTATAAATTTAGAATATACTAATTAACTTGCTCTTTGCTTCTTCTAAATCATAAAATTTAGAATTGTATGACCACAATTTTGATATAGCCAAAATTATAGTGGACTTGTATGACCACTCAAAGGTTTTTTATCCAACTAAATCAATGATAATTAAATAATATGAATGCAAAAACAATGCATCTAGCGTGGCGGAAGACATACTCACCTCAGCAAATAGAAGCTTCTTGCCCACAAATTGAAAAGTACAGCTGATCTTTAAATCTGGATATTTGTTTCTATGTACAAACAGAGTACAGCAACAAAGAGTAATTTCTCATCAGTATAGTTGGGGCTCCTAAAATCATGTTACTTTTGATTGGGAAAAAAATAAATACTAAATACTAAATAACTTTTCAGATCAACAACAAAGAAAGCTAATACATGTTTTTATTGGACATTCAAAATTTGCCTTTTGCATTTAATTCTGAGATTGTTTACCTGTAAGTTGACCCCTCAGTGATACATTTGAGATGTATTCAAATTCAAATACAATACAATGAAGACTGTACTTGTTATTTGGGGAAGGTCCTGATAAGGTTACCTGTATTCAAACACATCAGATATCATTGTTTATATGAAGGCATAATTTGAACATGGAATTATACCACCCCATATTAGCAGGCACAAAATAGAAATAACTCCTGCACTAGATATTTAATTCTCCCATACTAGTTTATACCTGCAACAGATTCAACATCCAATAAATCACCAAGCTAGTTGTTATGTCATTCTGTTTCAAGACAAAAGCATATATTATCATTATTCTTTGTTGAACTAATATATAAAAGAAAAACAGAAAAAAAACTCAAATTATGAGTTGAATACCTCATTAGATACTGAATTTTCCTGTTAAAACACAGAATAATAAAATTTTCACTATCACAGCCATGATAGTGGATATTAACCTCGAGAATAAAACTCTAAAAATAAAAGTAAGGCTGGAACATGTCAGTTGCTTACTCACGCACAACTACCACTCCAGGAACCAAAAAAAAAATCAAAAACTGAGGAAACATAATTGTGTTTCACTTGTTCAATCAAATCAAATGACAAACATGAGATGCGATAATAGTTGGAAGTGCTTACCTGAATTTTCAGCAAGTCTTGTTTGTACAATCAATTGTTGGTTCAGTTGCCAAGGCTAATGCTCCAAGAGTAACCATGATAAGACCTAGAAAGGTTGTTGAGAAAATAATAGAGACATAGTCATGAAGATGGGCTATTGAATAAATGAGTGAACACAAACTAGTGACAGACAAAGAGCAAACCTGTACTATATTTAGTGGAATGTCACCAGATGAAAATCCAGCAACAAGAGCTGCTATATTGTTTGCAAATTAAAAATGGATAAAATTGAAAGGTACTAGCAACTATGCCTTGCCTGGTTCGGACAGCAGGATGCGATGGGAGGAGCTGTTGGCGGCGCGACGCGGTGTAGGGAGGTGTTGGCAGCGCGGTGCGGCGGGCGGAGGTCCTAGGCGGCGCGGCGCGGTGGGTGGAGGTCCGTGGAGATGCGGCGAGAGAGAGACCGAGACAGAGAGGGGAAGCTGGACGCGAGCGAGATGGAGACGAACAAGCGGCAGTGGGCGACGGCCACAAGCGGTGGTGGGCGACGGCGACAGGCGGTAGTGGGCGCGCGGGTGGTGGGATCTGATGAGCTAAGGGAGAGAGGATTTGAGAGAAGAAGATGAGATTGGGAAAGTGGGGGTTTCAGATTGGGTATATGTTTTAAAATTACCGAAGGTTAAGCCCTCGGTAATATGCTGGATACGATACTGAGGGCTAAGCCCTCGGTAATCTTCGAGTACACCTACGTGATATCTTCGCAGATACTAGTGATTTACCGAGGGCTAAGCCCTCGGTAAAAAGTCCTCGGTAATTTACGTTTTTCTTGTAGTGTAACCCACTCCTTCGGTAAACCATCTACTTAACATGCATCAAACACAAACAAGGAAAACACGCAAGTGAAGTTCAAATCCACAGCAAAATGAAAGGAAAAGCATAAGCACATGTTCACAGATCATGCATCAGTCAATACATACATCAAGAACACATAGTAAAACACTCGATACAATATATCAATAACACATACACAAATCATGCCTTGTATTTAAATACAGTAAAGCAATGCATACTCAGAAATATATCATCAAAACACGATATATTTATGCATGCCACTTATGTATCTCTTGAAAACATACAGGTGCCCTGCTCCAAGGAGACTTTTCCAACCTTAACACCTTTGAGCAATTGGATGTGGAAAACTTAACAGAATAACCAGATAGTCTGAGTTGAACTTTTGGAGATCATTCAGAAATGCCACATTTAAAAATGATTTACCGAATCATGAATAAGTCAGACAGTCAAATTTATCCAAGTCGGGTATACGACTCGTCTCGGCCACATAAGACTATCGAAACTCAGATAATCCCAATAGGCAATTGTAGCTCAACCGTGCTATATTCTCAACCCCTATCTGGAGTGTATGCTTAACCCCAATTTGGAGTGTATTCTCAAAACACTTATGCAATGACAATTCAAATTGAATATAATTCTCTTTGATTGCTCTTGTAAAACTTTTCTCTTGTTTTACTGTATTATCTCTTGTAATACAAAATCTCGTCAAAAATACTCAATGCGGAATAAACTCATCTCTTATAACAAAATCTGATAAAAATACTCTTACATTTGCAGATAAACATCAAATCATATCTTTTCATTCTTCTCCTTTATATCGTAAAAACCCTTTATTTTATTAACAGATGGATAATTCTTGCTTTCATTATTATTTTACTGATCGTTACGTGATAGGTTATTCTTCACAGCTTTAATAGTTCAATTAAAGACTGGTCACGTCGTGGCAGAGCCAAACTGAGGTGATCAATCCATAACAATCAGAGTGATTCGGTATATATCAAAACTAAAGGTGATTAAATCATTTCAAGAAGATCAAAACGGGGCAAAGCCACCGGGATTGATCAAGAGAGAAGAGATTAACAGTAATTTAAACCCATGTTCACTTTTTTATCGGCAAGTGATGTTTCTCGACTTAATTAATTTTGAAGATAAAATGATCACACGGCGGCAGAGTCTGTAACACCCATTCTCAAAAAAAGGATATTACACCATAGTAACAAAAAAATTCACAATGACTTAGAAAATATTTTGATAAAAGTTGATAATCCTTCTCCAAAAATGCGGGTAAAATTTTTCTTTTTTCTAAAAGATGAGAAGGACGGGGAATAAATCCCTGTAAGATTTTCTCTTTATAAATATTTACGTGTGAAGAGTAAAACATAACTTCGTACTAAAAAATCCTCATCTCATCTATGTAATCAGCAGAGTTTACAACAGAGAATCCGGTATTAAAAATCACTAAAATGGTTTATACAGCGAACACCTGAAAAATATAACAACAGAGTTTACCTTGTGTCTTGTAACCCTACAAAAGCAATGTACTCTAAAAAATATAACATCAATTCAAGGTATAGTTATGCATGTCACTTCAATATCTCTCAAACACACTAGTGCAATGCTCCAAGGAGACTTTCCAACCTTAACATCCTTTGAGAGACCGGCTACGGTAAACTTAACAGAATAATAAGAGAATCCCACTTAGACCCCTGAGAATCATTCGAAAATACCGCATTTAAAATGAATACCAAATCAAAAATAGATTTGCCAGTCAGATTTATTCAAGCCGGGTATACGACTCGTCTCGGCTTGAGGGTTATCACTGTCACGACCATTGAGACTTTCAAAACCTGGATAATCCCAGAAGACAATTGTAGTCCAACAGAACCTATTTTCAACCCCATCTTGTAGGTTGTATGTTCATCGTCTTGAATGCAAATGACTGTCTAATTTTACACACAACTTCTCTAGCATCTCTTTGTAAAATTTCCTCTGTTTTACTATAGCTTCTCTTGAAAATCTTTAAATCTTTATCAAAACACTTTATATGAAATACCTCATCTCTTTAGGATAAAAAAAATACTCTTTTACTGCAGTATTAAATAACTCTTACCCTCTTTTACACATTATACCGATCGTTATGATTTGAAGTTATTTTGCCCGGCTTTAATAAGAGAATTTATAACTGATCATGCTTTTTAAAAAAAAAATTTGTGACTGATCACACTGCGACAAAGCCGAACTGAGGTGGTCAACCTAACAGAGTGATTCGATACATAAGCTAAAGGTTATTAGTTCATTTCAAGCAAACCGAAACAGGCAGAGCCACCTAGGATTGGTCAAGATAGAAGTGATTAACAGTAATTAAAAACTCATGTTCACTTTTTAATCAGTAAGCGTCTGTTCTCAGATTTTAGATAGATTTTGGGAAAGGAATAATCACACGGCGGCTGAGCCAATTGCGGTAACCAGTGTCCAACTTTCTTTAAAACTTAATATAGAACTTAGCGAACGAAGTAAAGCTGATTAATTACCGGCTTAATTAATTTTTTTGAAGATGAAAGGATCGTACGGCGGCAGAGTCGTCTTCAGTGATCAATGCCTAACTTTAAAACGATTCGATAAAGACTAAGTGAACGAAATCAAGTTGTTTCTTTACTGAAATACTTAAGCACCAGTTATTTTCCAGGAAAGAGACCCATTGAAAGCCTACCTCACTAATTTTCATTGCCAGAGACATTCAAAATTAAACTGAGTCTGATTATATATATATATATATACAGATTGGACACCAAACTTGACATTTTTCACAGATAATATAACAGTAAAATTCATCGAGAATTCTTTACCGTTATACTAAATTTTCGATAGATGCTATAATAGTAGAATTCACCGAGAATCCTTTACCGTTATACTCTTTTATGACAAATGCTACAACAGTAGAATTCACCAAGAAATCTTTACCGTTATACTCTTTAATCCAATCTATTTATATATACGTTTATTAAGAAATCACTTCTTTCCCAATTTATCTTAGTCACATATATACCGGGTCCCTAAGTTAAAAATTTGCCAAAAAGCTTATAGGCATAGTTCCCAGGAAAGAGAGGCGGGCTAAGACCGCTTGGATGACCTATGTCTTTCCTAGACAGAACCATACTAATAAACTATTTATCTTAACCATCACCTTGTATATCAATGATAGACAATATCAGAGTTTTTACAAAAGAATAAATTGAACTTTCTTTACGGTAAGATTACACTGCAGTATTTTAAAATTTGCCATTATAACGGTATGTTTACAAAAGCTCAAAATTGATTTTGTCATCACCACCTTACTTCCACGAAAATCTTAAGGAAATTTGGGCATTATAATACTACAATTAATAAAAGCACATAACAATTAATTTAAAGCCATAAAATAATTATAAAGTATAAATAAATAAACATAAAGCTATAACACATAAGTCATATAAGTGGCCAGCAACCAAGAATCAAACTCATATTTTTTCAAATAAATTTGCAAGAGGTTCCCCTTACCTTTGCCAGAAGAACTTGGAAGAACAAAGCTTGAAACCAAGTACACCAAGAGAGAAAGATAAAACTACAAAGGAGAAATGAAAGGATTTTTGCTTTATTAATGTAACGCCTATTTTTCCCACAAAGAACGTCACATGAAAACTAAACAAAACTTAATGCGGAATTAATATAAATTGGTTTGTCTTTATAAAATTCGTGGTTTTTTTTTTTGAAAGTCTTAAACGAAAAGATTACTCACATCTCATTTAGCCATCTAGAAACTCAGAAGAAAAGAAATATCATACATATATATATATATATCATCATGTCAATATACACAAGTCTTGCGCCCGCAAGTATAGTCATGAACCACAACAAAGTGACCAAAATACCACATCCTGACATAAAGAAAATAAAGCGATGAAACTAAACCTAATAAAGCAGTAAATCAAAAGGTGTGTCAAATACACGACACTGAACATGTACATCCCAAACCTAGGTTGGTCGCTAACAGACAACCTACAACCTAGCACTAGACACCCCCCACCTCTACAGACCTAAGACGATGACGTCTCCTCGGGGTCCTCCTTCGGGTCCTCCTCATGCTCGGATACCTCAATGAATACCCGGTCTGACTCATCTCGAACCTTCCTCTTCCCCCTCTCTGCGTGTCCCGACGGTCCGGTAGAAGTTTCAGAAGAGCAACGCACGAAACGTCCAGACGGTGCGACGTAAGGAACGGGGAGCGTCGGTCTCACTGTCTCCGGTGGTGAAGCTGGTGTCACTGATGGAGCCATCCTCGGTAAACGTGCCCTCTCCAAGGAACTCTTCCTTGGAGTGCGACGAAAGCAACGACGGTACTCCGGAACAAATCCGGTTACCAGCGAGGGTAAAGGTCTCTCCTCCTGAGTCTCTCTCCTCGGCTGCTCCACGGGTGCATCGGGTGCGGCTGCTAGCCAGCTGCGCATCCTCTCTATGGGAATGTAAGCTTCCAGAAGCATGTCTCGCTCCAAAACCTCTTCGGGGCCCAACACCCCTCCTCTCATCCTGACCACGTGTCCAGTCACCGTGGCCCATTGGGAGATGGGGTCATAAGTCCATCCCCCACCATCGGCCTAAAGAGGCCGGAAACTCTCCCTCACTCGGGCTACCAAAGGCCTCATCTACGCGTAACGTACATACAGATACAGGAAAACATGTAAGGGTGAATTTGTTTGCACAAGTTGAAATCCACTGAAAGAGTGCATATGAAAAGTAAAATACTACATAATACATTCCAAGAATATATATATAGAATTACTCTTTCGCAAATCTATTAGCTAAGCTATTCAATCATCAAAAGAAAACACATCATCAAGTTAAACACACATAGCACTCTAGCATAATGCATGTCACTTCAATATCTCTTTTCATACACCGGTGCATTGCTCCATGGAGACTTCTCTTCCTCAACTAAGTAGAGCGATATGGCGGGAGCGTATACCTATCATTAATGCAAACTGACCATCTCTCTCGGCCATCGTTTGTCATTTATTCGGTACAGACCCATTGTTGCTAACGTCGTACACCATATCTCAAATAAGGCAGCCGGTTAGGATCATCCAAGGCGGGTACACTACTCTTCTCGGCACAAGGGGATTCACCGCAAGACCACTGAGAATTTCGTAACCTGGATGCCCTCAAAGACTTATAGTCAGACCATACTTATTTACAATCCCCACATAGGATTGTATGCTCAATTTGGCAAAAGCAAACGTCTTTAATGCAAATGACAGTATATTTACAACCACAAACAATACAAGTTATGCAGTCCCTCGTCTTAGGGTTTTTCGTCGCCACGTGTTAGCTTTTTTCCAACACCGTGTAGCATTATTGTCCTCAAGACTTGATCGTCGCCACGTATTGATCCTCTTTCAATACCGTGTAAAAACGTTATTTTAAAATATAAGTTTTAGGAAAATTTTTCTTTAAAATTAAAGTCCATCTTTAACTTTAAACTCTCAAATCCTCATTATTTTCTTCCCACTTTTCATTGTAAAAAGAATTAATTAAAAGTCTTAGTTAAATTCTTTGATAGCGTTACTTAAATTCCTTTACTTTTAAGGATTTAAAAATCTGGACCCTTAAGAAGTCCAGTTTCACGCTTCAGCCCCTGTTTTTCTGAAAAATTAGGTTTTTGCCTCAAAAACGCCCTGTTTCACGTTTCTACCCCAAAATTACGTTTTTTTTCCCAAAGTGCTCAGTTTTTCGTTTTTCGGCACAGAATTCCAGAAATTTATATTTTTGACCCAAAAAAAACCCAGTTTTCGTTTTTAACGCCTTAAAAATCTAAAATTTTACTTTCTCCCTCATTAATTGATTTTCTAGCTTACTTAGAGTTTTATGGAGAAATAGGATTTAGTATGAAATTTATTTGAGACTTATACTTAGAAATTTAGTGAAATTTATCTAAGTAAGTGTTAACTTGAATCCTAATTAATTTATTTGATTTCATTTGGAAAACTTTTTCATTAAAGCTTTTAAGTCCTCTTCCCACACTTAGTCAAATATTTTTAATTCAATCTCAATCACAATGAATCAAAGTATATGCAACATCCAAAAATCAACATACATCAATTAGGTAAGAACACAATCAAGCCATAAATCAAATATACACTCAAAGTAACCATCCATAGCATATTAACATACATCATGAACATAGCATCAATCATTAACTCATCAAGCATGCATTAGGCATTCAAAATCACTTCAAACCATTAATTTTTCCAAGAACACATAGGCTTTTCAAAAATTACCATTCATCAACCAAAATCATGCTTTAACTCATATACATAAATATATAAAAATACATATTACTAAGAGAATGATTTCTCATTCAACAACCAATAGAAAAACTCAAGTCTTTGAGTTTTACTTAGAACATACAGCATACACCACACACAAACACATCTTTCCCAACTTATTGAGAAAATCCCCTTACCTCTTGAAGCAAATGAAAATGGGCTAATCACCAAAATCACCTTCACACCAACACCAAGACCAAGTGGCCTCCTTGAAGCCTTGATGTTCCAACACTTTAAAAAAAACAACTTTATACAAAATACACCAAAAATACAACCATAAAAATGCAAGTTTTATGAAAATAACCAAACCCTAAAGAGTAGAAATTTGAGTAGAGGAATACTTACTCAAACCTTGAAGCAAAATGAATCCAAGATGGTTTTCAAGCTTGTAGGTTCCAATGGAGTGAACCTAAACCAAGAAAAAGCTTACTTTTAGTAAAATGAAGAACACAAGCTTCATGGAAAAATGAAAGTGATGGAAATGGAGAAATGAAAGGAGTTTATGGTTTAGAATCATGATCCAAACCTTTTTTTGTGAAGCTTGAATAGCCAAAAACTCAATAAAACTCAAGCTTTGGTTATGGAGGAAAGCTTTGAGGTAGAGAGAAAATGGTGTTTAGCAAGAGGAAGAAGATGAATGAAATGAAATCTCTCTCCTCCCATGCCCTAAGAAACTCGGCCAGCACACTAGGAATGGGTAGGTATGGGCTTTGATTGCATTTGGTCACCTACTCCCTCTCTTTGATTTTGAAAAATTCAAAATCAACCCCTTTTGACCCAATTGATTTTTGAGATATTTTGAGAGTGAAAATTAGGGCTTCTTACTCGCCCAATCAGACCATAAAATGGTGGGATTAAGTCCCATCAAGTTAGGGTTTAATTAGTAGTTCAAAGTAGTAAAAATGCTTAGTTTTATAACCCCTTTTTAGATAAATATTTTTCTAAAATAGGTAAAATCATGAGAAATCAATTTTATGACTTGAATATGATATAGAAAAATTTAGAAACTCAAAACTAAATTTTTGGACTATTTTTCATATCCCGGTTGCGCCCGGTTTACCCGTAAAGCTCCAAACGCGAGTAAAATAAAGTTTTTCTGAAAAATTTCCAGAAAAATTTCTAAAAATCACAAATAATATAAAAACCACTTTTGATTCATTAAAATATTATTTTGGAGTAAAAATGAACCGTTCCCCGCATCATACGAGAATGCGGTTCTCGCAAAAACTCAGTTTTACGAACTTGGCTACTCTTGACTCTTCAAAAGAAAACCTAAGATATAAAAATTCTTATTCACACCTTAAGATCCCAAAATCATTAATTAAATAATTTTAAAACATATTTAAAAATCAATAAAAACTATATTAAAATAAGGGTGTTACAACTCTACCCCTCTAAAAGGAACTTCGTACTCAAAATTATGTACCTAGAACAACGCAGGGTACTGCTCTCGGATCTTGTCCTCCACTTCCCAAGTCGCATCTCCAGTAACTTCATTCCAGATAACCTTGACTAAAGAGATTTGTTTATCCCTGAGCTGTTTGATTCTTCTATCAGCGATTCGCACAGGGTTTGTTTCATAGGTCAGGTTATCTCTTAATTGTACCACATCAGACTTGATTACATGAGACGGATCAGGAATATATTTCCTCAGTTGTGAAACACGAAAGACATTGTGAAGATTAGAAAGATTTGGCGATAAAGCTATTTGGTAAGCAACAGGACCAATACGACGAAGAATTTGATACGGTCTTATGAATTTTGGAGTGAGTTTTCTGGACTTTAAAGCTCTGCCTACCCCAGTCATCAGAGTGACTCTCAAAAACACATGATCGCCTTCTTGGAACTCGAGAGGTCGTCTCCTCTTATCGCAGTAGCTCTTTTGTCTGCTTTGTGTCGTCCTCATCTTTTCTCGAACTAGTCTCACCTTCTCCGTGGTTTGTTGTAAAAACTCAGGTCCTAATATCGCACTCTCCCCATTTCCATTCTGGAATATCCAACGATTGCATCATTCCCGCAGGTCGTTGGTGTTCCACTTTCGCTTTTTGACAGGTTAAGCATGTCGCTACATACTCCGCAACTTGTTTCTTCATCCCCGACCACCAGAATCTTTGCTTCAGATCTTGATACATTTTTGTGGCTCCAGGGTGAATACTTAAATTGCTCTTATGTGCTTCATCGAGAATTAGTTTTCTCATTTCAGAATTGTTTGGCACACAAATCCTTCCTTTACATCTTAAAATTCCGTCATTGTCCAAACTAAACTCTGCCACTTTTCCTTGTTCCATTAACTCCCTCTTTTCTTTCAAACTCTCATCAGTCGCTTGTTGCTCCCGAATGTCATCGATTAATCCACTTGACACTTTGATCATGCTTAGACTAATCTTACCCTTGTGTGTCTCCATGTTCAAATCTAAATCTCGAAATTCCTCAATCAACTCTAGTTCTTTGATCATCATGGCAGACACATGAACAGTTTTCCAACTTAAGGCATCGGCTACAACATTTGCCTTCCCAGGATGATACATCAGGGTAAAGTCATAATCTTTCAGGAATTCCATCCAACGTCTCTGTCTCATGTTGAGTTCTTTCTGATCAAACAAATATTTCAAGCTCTTGTGATCGCTGAAGACATTAAACGTTGATCCATACAAATAATGTCTCCAAATCTTCAAAGCGAACACTACAGCAGTTAACTCAATATCATGAGTTGGATAATTCCTCTCGTGATTCTTCAACTAACGGGATGCGTATGCCACTACTCTTCGATTTTGCATCAACACACACCCAAGTCCTTGGTATGAAGCATCATAGTAAACCTCCATAGGTTCTTCAGCATTAGGAAAAATCAGCACAGGTGAGGTCGTCAGTAGTTCCTTCATCTTCAAGAAACTCGCCTCGCACTCATCGGTCCACACAAAAGGATGATATTTCCTAGTGAGTTGTGTCATTGGGGCTACTATCTTCGAAAATCCTTCTATAAATCTCCGATAATAACCCGCTAACCCTACAAAACTACGAACCTCAGTCACTGTCGTGGGTCTTTCCCATGACATTACTGCCTCTACCTTTTCTAGATCTACAACTATACCCTATTTTGAAATCACATGACCTAGAAATTGTACTTTTTCTAATCAAAATTCACACTTAGACAACTTTGCATAAAACTTTTTCTCACTCAAAATCTGCAATACTTGTCTTAGGTGTTCCTCGTGTTCCTCATGACTCTTAGAGTAAATCAAAATGTCATCTATGAACACCACTACAAATCGATTCAAGAAAGGTCTAAAGATCATATTCATATAATCCATGAATATTGCCGGTGCATTAGTCACTCCACACGGCATCACGAGATACTCAAAATGACCATATCTAGTCCTAAAAGCAGTCGTAGGAATATCATCATTCTTAACTCTAATCTGGTGATAACCACTCCTCAAGTCAATCTTAGAAAACACAGCTGCACCGCGAAGTTAATCCATCAGATCATCGATGCGTGGCAACAGGTACTTATTCTTGATCGTTACCTTGTTCAACTAACAATAATCCACACACAATCTAGAAGTTTCGTCCTTCTTCTTCACCAATAACACAGGACCTCCCCACAATGATACACTTGGTCTCACAAATTGCTTTGACAGTAAATCATCTAATTGTTTCTTCAGTTCAACCAGCTCCGTTGGCGACATTCTATACGGGGCAATAGAAATCGAACCAGTTCCAGGTACTAAGTCTATGGCAAACTCTATGTCTCTTACAGGTGGTAAACCTGGAACATCCTCCGGAAATACTTCCGAGAAATCTCGAACGACGGGCACGTTGGTCAATACAACTTCCCCCTCGACTTTCAAAAAGGATAAAAACATGTATCCCTGAGCTCCTTGTAACACCCTCTTTCCCAGAGGGCATTACACTTAAGTAACCACCCAAACGCGGAAAATAAATTTCATTAAGTATGGTTTTCTTTCGGAAAAAAATACTGACAAACTTATTTAATTATTTTCACAAATGGATTTTTATTGCCATTTTTTTTAAAAGATATTAGAAATAAACACAAATAACTCAACACTCAACATATAAGAATGAAATACATTTACTGGATACAATTTACATCTTCCTTTATAAACCAATGTTTGGAAATAATACATCATATAAGAATCTTTTCCTTGACAAAAGAGTACTGACTCCCTATGCTGGTCAAGCAATAAGAACTTCTGCAAGAAGCTCTAATATGGAAACTCTAACTCGAAACTAGGACTCGCCCGTCCTTCCACTAGGTTAACTCATCTTCAAAGTACGTCCCAATCCTCGAGTCATGACAGGTCCACCCAGCTAGTGGTCCGTCTATATGAATCATGTTCCAGAGAGCACAAAACATATAGGCAAGGGTCAAAATCTCTTTCGCAGTTATCACCATAATCATACAAGTAACACATCCCAGAAATTCATGCAAAATCATATCATGACCATTTATAGCAGAAATCACTCGCACATGCATAACGTAACGTAATCCATATAAGTCACATAGACACACCTTGATAACTTCACACAGAAGTAACACCGTTTCACACAGAAACATATCATAAGAATTCAATATATATATATATATCCACACAAAACACTTCTATTGGCCATTTCTTGATAACAGATTCGACACACAGTAACGAGCACGTAGCCCGCACTCCATGGAGATTCCTTTTCCCCAAACTCCTCATTTATTCGACACTCAGTCACGAGCATTTAGCCCACACTCCATGGAGATTCCTTTTTCAGATAGCACAAAATGTCACTTAGCATTTTCGAGAGCACACAGCTCCCCTCACACAGCACGAAATGCCACTTAGCATTTCCAAGAGCACACAGCTCTTCTCACACAGCATTTGGCACACAGCCCTTTTCACATAGCACGAAATGTCATTTAACATTTCCAAAGCACACAACTCTTGGCACACAGCCCTTTTCACACAGCATACAACATTTAAATAACACATAGCCTATGGCACACAGCCTCTCACATAGCACACAACATTTAATGGCACATAGCCTTCCACACATCAGGTAGCATTTATATCACATAACACTTTTTACATCACAAAACATTTTCTCAAATCACACAGCATTTACATTCCACTGTATTTATTCATCTCCCCTTATTGACACTTAGTCCCACAATCATTTCTCATCATCCATTACTCAGTCTCCTTAAACCCATAGCTTTCTCTTCGTTGATGCTTTATTATAAAACGTTCTTTTAAATGCTAGGTGAAGCAACCCAAAAATTACAGAGGAGTCGCCACCAAAGTTTATTTAATGGGAAAACATTGGAAAAACCCAATTTTGAAGAAAATGGTCTTTGAAACCAGATTTTGGGTTCGGGAGTCGATTACGCGTAGGGAAGGTATTAGCACCCTACGACGTCCGCTAAAAAGCGGTTACCTCTAATTAAATGTGCAAATTTGTTAGCTTTTAAAATTATTTATTTTACCCCAAAAAGAAATTATTTATTATTTATTTACAAGATAAAGGAGAAAAATTATGAAAATTTATTTTTGTGCTTGACAGGGAAGGTCCCTGCTCCTACGTATACTCAGGTGCAGTGAGGAAATCAAAGCTACGTAGTTCTTTAGAAAATGATTGTGTGTTGACTTGTTTTAATTTTGATTTTTTTTTTAGAAAATACTATTAATGTTTTATTTCTACAAACACAGTCTCATAGTAACCAAATAGGAAGATGATCCAAAATGGTTACCAATTTTAACCGACTAAAACAAAGGAGTCTTTCGTAATAGCCAAATAGGAAGAGGATCCAAAATGACTATCACTAATTACTCCTTATTTTAAAATAGGATTTCATAAAAAGTTATAAATAATACATTATTACAAGATATGTTTGAGTTTTGCAGAATCAAATGGTAAATGAGTTATTAATTTTTAACCTTACAAACCTTTATTGTTTTTCACCTATTTTAAATTAATTTCAATTAATTATAAAGAAAGAAAACTAATTGCCCCTTTTTTTTTTGTTTTTTGTTTTTTTTTGTTTTTATCCAGTTCACCAACCATAAGCATAACCATAACAAAATTAATAAAGCAAAACAACAATTAAAGTAAAGCACCATAATACAATAATAAAAACAAAACAAAAAAAAACAACAAAAAAGAAAGAGAAGGCGCAGAGCATGAAAACCGATAGTAGGAGAAAAAGAAGAAGCTCGCGGTGGGTATTTGCTGTGCGGCAGTGGCTGTTGTTGAGGTGGTGTTGCCCGCGCTTTTGCACGATGGTTCGGTGTGGGGTTGAGCGGAGGGGCTCGACAGGCACGGTGCTCGCGGTGGCTGCTTGACGGCATCGAGGTTGAGACGACGTTGTCGACGTTTTTACAGCAGAAAACAGTTGATGATGGTTAAGGAGGCTACCCGATGGGGAAGGAGATGGGAACGTAGTCCATGGTGAGGAGGATGAAAAAGGAAGAGAGGAAAAGGAAGAAGGGGCGCCGCTGATTTTTTCTGAAACTGCTGCTAGCGTGAAAGGAAGAAAGAAATGTTGAGAAGAAGGGAGGGGCGGCCGCTGGTCCTGGAGCTGCTAGCGTGTTCTGGGAGAAAGGGTTAGGTCTTTTTCGTTTTATGGGGTTTGGAGGGCGCTACGATGAGTGAGGGTGCGGGGATATCATGGTGAGGACGCGGAGGATCAAAGCGCGCTTCCGCTTCTCCTCTTACAAGGGATGTTGCTACGGTGTGCGAGGGTACACGGAGCTTACGGCGAGGACGCAGCGTTCCTTTTTTTCCTTTTTTTTTGTTGTCTTTTTCTCTTCTTTTCCTTCTTTTTTTTCGCTTTTTTTTTCTTCTTTTTCCTTTTCTCTTTTTTTTTGTAATTTTGAAAATGAATAAGAATCCGGACAAAATTGGGTGTCTACAGCTGCCCCTCTTTACTTATATTTTACTAGAAATATGAAAATGTTAGTTTTCATATTATTAAAGTAAAAGATAAGTAAAGACCAGAACCCCAATTTTGTTCGGAAGTTCGAACGAGTCAAGAGAGCAAACTCTGACTGAGGTGGTAACTGTCCGCACCAAACTCATGACCTTGTAAGAAAGTCAATGCATAGGAGAGGTTCCCAACTTTAAGTTAAAGATGTCGAGCAGGTTTCGGGCTTTGATTAGAGGTTGCCGGGCAGGTTCCGGGCTTTGGGTTGGTCAATTGGCCACCAGGCAGGTACTAGACTACGACCATGGGTGAATGAGAATGGTCGCCAGGCAGGTACTGGACTATGACCATTGAGGAGAAAAGGTCACCAGGCAAGTACTGGACTACGACCGTTGAGAGAGATAAGGTCACCAGGCAGGTACTGGACTACGACCGTTCAGAGGATGAGGTCACCAGGCAGGTACTGGCCTACGACCATGAAGAGAAAGGTCACCAGGCAGGTACTGGACTACGACCATGGGTGCCGGGCAGGTTCCGAGCTTTGAGTTGGTCACCAGGCAGGTACTGGACTACGACCATGGGTGTCGGGCAGGTTCCGGGCTTTGGCGAAAAAGTAAAAAGGGTGCGGGTCGGACGCCCGGCTTTGACAGAAAAATAAAAGGGTGCGGGTCGAATGCCCGGCTTTGGCAGAAAAGTAAAGGGTGCGAGTCGTGCGCTCGGCTTCGACAGAAAAGTAAAAGAGTGTGGGTCGGCTGCCCGGCTTTGGTAGAAAAATAAAAGGGTGCGAGTCGGATGCCCGGCTTTGACAGGAAAGTAAAAGGGTACAGGTCGGATGCCCGGCTTTGACAGAAAAGTAAAAGGGTGCGGGTCGGATGCCTGGCTTCGACAGAAAAATAACGGGTGCGGGTCGGATGCCCGTCTTTGACAGAGAAATAAAAGGGTGCGGGTCGGATGCCCGGCTTTGGCAGAAAAGTAAAGGGTGCGGGTCGGCTGCCCGGCTTTGACAGAAAAATAAAAGGGTGCGGGTCAGCTGCCCGACTTTTGCAGAAAAATAAAGGGTGCGGGTCGGATGCCCAACTTTGACAGAGAAATAAAAGGGGTGTGGGTCGGCTGCCCGGCTTTGACAGGAAAGTAAAGGGTGCGGGTCGGATGCCCGGCTTTAGCAGAAAGTAAAGGGGTGCGAGTCGGCTGCCCGGCTTTGACAGGAAAGTAAAGGAGGAAAGTAAAGGGTGCGGGTCGGCTGCCCGGCTTTGACAGAAAAATAAAGGGAGCGGGTCGGCTGCCCGGCTTTGACAGAAAAATAAAGGGTGCGGGTCGGATGCCCGACTTTGACAGGAAAGTAAAGAGTGCGGGTCGGCTGCCCGGCTTTGACAGAAAAATAAAGGGTGCGGGTCGGATGCCCAACTTTGACAGAGAAATAAAAGGGGTGCGGGTCGGCTGCCCGGCTTTGACAGGAAAGTAAAGGGTGCGGGTCGGATGCCCGGCTTTGACAGGAAAGTAAAGGGTGCGGGTCGGATGCCCGGCTTTAGCAGAAAGTAAAGGGGTGCGAGTCGGCTGCCCGGCTTTGACAGGAAAGTAAAGGGTGCGGGTCGGCTGCCGACAGGAAAGTAAAGGGTGCGGGTCGGCTGCCCGGCTTTGACAGAAAAATAAAGTGTGCGGGTCGGCTGCCCGGCTTTGACAGAAAAATAAAGGGTGCGGGTCGGCTGCCCGGCTATGACAGGAAAGTAAAAGGTGCGGGTCGGCTGCCCGGCTTTGACAGGAAAGTAAAGGGTGCGGGTCGGATGCCCGACTTTGGCAGAAAAGTAAAGGGGTGCGGGTCGGCTGCCCGGCTTTGGTAGAAAAATAAAAGACAAGAACTTCTTCTTTTTTCTTCTTTTTTTTTCTTTCTTTTTATTTTTCTTCTCTTCTTTTTTTTTGATTTTTTTTTCTTTTTTTTCTTTGATTTTCCTTTTTTTTATTTCTTTTGTTCTTTTTTATGCAATGATAATGCACAAAGTGATGAGCATGCCTAAATAATGAACTGAGATGTATGATGTGATGGCTAATATGATGATGCAATGCAGTGAAAATGATGCATGATGAAACTAATGATGCAGCATGTAGAGGGTAGAATGTTTATTTTGGAAAAGGTGAGGTACAAAGACCTTGTTTTGTCAGAAATGGGATTTTTAGTGTGAGAAGTGAACCTTTAGACTGGATCGCTCCCTTGAAAAACTTTAATTTCAAAAATTGGCATCTGAATCCAAATTCAGGCAAACTCAAGCTGGTCAACTTGCGGCTTATTCATCAAACTGTGCCGACATGTGTCTTCTTTTCTCCTCATGGATATGCTTTGGTTGGATGTGGCATTTTCCCCTAATTATGCTCAACAAAGCACAACAGCACAAATTCATGACGATGATAGCTCTTTCTGGGGCCAATCGAGTCTCTTTGGTCTAAGGTGCTAATTGAAGGATTATCATCAAATTGTTAGATCATGTTACTGAACTCATATTACCCCTCTTTGAAGCATTGTTTATTAAAAATGCATGACAATTCAAGGAAAGTCTGGAAGACATGGATGTCGTTGAGGTCGCTAAATGACCATGATGACATATGAAAGGAATGGCAAGTCAAATAATTGCCCCATTCAAAAAAAGATTTGAGGATGGAATGGAGGACTGGGGAACTGTCCCAGTTTGCATATTGAGAGGCTAGGTGATAGGATGTGAGAATGAAATGATGGCCTCAAATTGGGTTTGGAAGAATGGAATTGAGGGTGATGCATATGAGCATGAAGTGATTGCCCCAGTTAGGATTTCTCTATTCTTATTTGAATGATTCCCTTAGAGCAGGTGAGCACCATATCTATTGAATTTGAATGTCATGACAATTATGCTCCAACGATCAATAAATTTTTGCCCAGTGTATGCTTTTCATGATACAAACTTAGATGTGCAAGCCTCAAGAGCATCTTTTTCTTTTTGTTCTTTTTATTTTCCTTTTCTCTTTTTTTTTGGAGCAAACATACTAACAATGATGAATGGATCAAGTTGTTTTGTCCTAGAATTAAAGTTTAAGAAAATAAGAGCAATCAATCTTTGATCAGAATGGACTTTATTAGGCTTGTAATGTGGCCATGGTTTAAAGGGTATGAAAGGAAGGATATAAAAGGCTCAAATTAGTGTTTTGGGGTTGATACAAACAAGGATTTCTAGTATGATGATGCATCTTGCATGGTGCGATACATTAGCTCAATAATTTCTAGTGCAATTCCTTCTTCATGTGTATCTCCCTTTTTTGCTTTTCAGCCTTTTGCATCACTTTCAATTTCCTTTTGTTTTTTCTTCTCTTTTTTTTTGACATGAGTTGAGTCCGATTGATGCAAACACCACACTAGCCCTCAGTGTAAGGGTGATCGTTGTTTAGGGTAATGAAGAAATTTTTTCTTTTCAGACTCAAAATGGGTAGCAAGGGATATTTCACTTTTAGGATAGAGAAAGATGGCCAAACTTCATTTCAAATCTTGATTGCTTTTTTTTTCAAAAAAATTTAATTTTAGAACAAAGTTTTGATGAACTTTGTACATTTGCTCCTTTTCTCTTTTTTTTGGTGCCCTAACTTCTGCTTAGGTTGCCCTTTTGGGTTTTCAACCTAACGGGCTTTTCTTTTTATTCAATTTTTTTTTGCTCAAACGGACTTGCCCCCCGCAAACTTGGACAAATAGCTTGATAGACATCCAAAACACTATAAATCTGCCCCAGTGTGGAATTTTCAAACTGCTCTCCTATGAGATTTCATGATTGGAAATCATTCAAATGAACCCTCAAGAATTATGGTATCAAATTTTTTGGATGACTGAGGTGATATCGGAAAGAATGGTTCAGAGAGGACAATGAAGACAATATGCCATGCAAGTTTATTAAATGAATGCTTCAAAGAAAGCTAACACTAAGTTCAAAATGCCCTTGAGAGCTAACACGACAAAACAATTGTATTATAATAATCACATCAATCATCGAATTAGACCATCGTGGTACTCAGAGACCCCTTTTCATGAAGAGGTTGAGACATATGGCTTTTCTCTTTGGATCGGGATCAAGCTACTGATAGCAAAAATCTCTCCTTCGGGAATATTTGGTTCACCATGGGCCCAAAATATTGACGGCCATCTCAAGAAACCCTAGTCTTCAATGCCATGATTTGTATGATCCCACAAGAATTGCTAGTATTCGTCAACCAAGTGATTGCAAAGTTCTCCATCAAGCAAACTGAAACTACTGACAATTCAGGGTTTTTTTTTTAAGCAACTTTGATGCGAGGGTAAGGCCCATGTAGGCAGTGGTTAGAGTGACTGGGTCAAGGTGGAATGAGTGCTAGAAAGATGTATTTTGGTGGATGACTTTTAAGGTATGGGAATGGGTTTGGATGGCTATGTTATGGCTAAGTGGGAATAACTTTGAAGAGTAGGAGATGGATAATTGAATGGATGACTGGTGGGAAAGGGTGGCATGTTGTAAGATGAACAAGCTTATTACCACCACATAAGTTTTACCCTCAACTTCTTCACTTCTTGTGTTGTTTCCAAGCCACTGGCATTTCGAGGTATGAATCCCAAGGTGCTTTGTTTTTTCTATGTATCTGCTCAACGATCTCATTCTTTTCTTTTCCTTCTGACACACTTGCATCATTTATTGGTGAACATCCTCAAGAATTCAACCCCTTTTTTTTTTGCTAATGCTCTCTTCACATATGGTAACATTTTGAGAAGGTATAGCAGTAATTTGGCATGAAATTTCTCTTGAGGATGAACTTTGCCATCGGTGGGAATCTCTCATGTTATTAGAAGACTATGGGTTGGGAGTGGTGTGCTCACCATCATCATTGGAATAGCATTTGGGCTCTTGAGACGTTGCTCGGCTCTTTTTGCACATGGCCTCTCTTTTAGTTCTTTCCAGCTCACCCTTCCATTTCCCTCCTGTATTCATCTTTGTTGACTCTATCCATCATGATTTGAGTTTCAAACACCACATGTTTGCCAAGAGTTCATGTTCCCAACCTTGAGTTTGCAACTGAGTTTGAGAATCACTGGATTCAGGTATTTCAGGAAGACCCACAGTTCAAAAGCTTCTCGCTCATAAGCACCACTTTGAACCTTGAGATAAAATCATTCTAATATGCAGCTCTGAATCCCATTTTCTCTTTATTTATTCTTTTTTGAATTTTTCTTTCAATGCTGAAATACATGCATGAAATGCAACACATTTTTTTTGTATTTTTTGCCAGGAATTAAAATGCTATGCACAATTGAAATTTAACGGTAGACGTGCACCAAGGGAAAGGGGTGAAGATGCTTATGCAAGACTAACATGCCTAGATATGCTCTCTATGCACATTCATGCGAAAGACATTATTTATTTTGCTCTTCCCCTTTATTTTTTGTAGAAAAGTTTTTTTTTTAGGGGTTGAGAATGGAAGCTATTTCTTTGAGAACTTTTTTAGCAATATCCTAGTATGCCAAAATTATATGCAGGGAAAGATGGAAAGCAAGATGCTTCATTCTTTTTTTTAAGATGCAAGGATGCAATATGAATATTTTGGGATGCTATGCATGATTTATTTTGATTATAACATGCAAAGATGCAAAAAAATGACCATGCTTTTATACTTTTTTCTTTTTATATGTGATGAAGAAAACAAATGCATGAAATGTGACAACTTGACCTATGCAAAAATCATGAGAATTATTTTTTTGAGTTTTTTATGCATGTCTGAGGATGAAAAGACAAAATGTTGGCACAATACAAATGCTCTATATGCATATTTTACAGAATCAATCATGCATTTAGATGAATCTTTTTTTTTTTTTTAAGAATGACTTTTCCTACATAAGATGCAAGATGAGATTCATTGACCTTTTTTATGATTATGCTAATATGAGGAAAGAATGTCAAATGATGCATGAGTGCTGGGAAGAATGAGATGGAAGTATACATGATGTGAAATGCAATGGATGATAAATATTTTTTTTTTTAAAAACGTGCTATCTAAATGCAAGGGGTAGGGTATGCTCCCTTTGTGGCCTACACGAGTTTCACCTTCATATTGAGGATTTCTATCTTAGCGGTCCATAGGTCCTTTTAATCTGTGGATACTCGTTTGGGTGGTTCTAATCACTTGCTTACAAAGGCCTCTAGAGCTAAGTACCCATTCCGGAATGTGGACCACAAATAGGAAGAGGATCCAAAATGTGGGCATTCACGAAAGAGTCACACTCTAGATGAGGTTCTCGTGATAATCAAATAGGAAGAGAATCCAAAATGATTACCACTGCCAACCTCGCACTCCCTAAGATGCACTCAGCCCGGGTATAGGGCCACGCTCACAAGTGTGTGAAGAGTGTATGTGTAGTGTGTGGAGGGAGCAATACCTAAGACTACCCAACCTGCAAAAGGGAAACAAACAACAGCAGAACCAGCGGTCTTCTATCCTAAGATTCTATTCAGCAGATATATTTACAAATAATAATAAAGAATATTTACAACAAACGCAATAAAATAACAAACAAAAGGAGGGGTAAAATAAATAAAGAAAAAAACTAACAATTTTGCACATTTAATTATGTAAGGCTTGACTCTCGAACATCCCCAGTGGAGTCGCCAGCTGAAGCAACCCAAAAATTACAGAGGAGTCGCCACCAAAGTTTATTTAATGGGAAAACATTGGAAAAACCCAATTTTAAAGAAAATGGTCTTTGAAACCAGATTTTGGGTTCGGGAGTCGATTATGCGTAGGGAAGGTATTAGCACCCTACGACGTCCGCTAAAAAGCGGTTACCTCTAATTAAATGTGCAAATTTGTTAGCTTTTAAAATTATTTATTTTACCCCAAAAAGAAATTATTTATTATTTATTTACAAGATAAAGGAGAAAAATTATGAAAATTTATTTTTGTGCTTGACAGGGAAGGTCCCTGCTCCTACGTATACTCAGGTGCAGTGAGGAAATCAAAGCTACGTAGTTCTTTAGAAAATGATTGTGTGTTGACTTGTTTTAATTTTGATTTTTTTTAGAAAATACTATTAATGTTTTATTTCTACAAACACGGTCTCATAGTAACCAAATAGGAAGAGGATCCAAAATGGTTACCAATTTTAACCGACTAAAACAAAGGAGTCTTTCGTAATAGCCAAATAGGAAGAGGATCCAAAATGACAATCACTAATTACTCCTTATTTTAAAATAGGATTTCATAAAAAGTTATAAATAATACATTATTACAAGATATGTTTCAGTTTTGCAGAATCAAATGGTAAATGAGTTATTAATTTTTAACCTTACAAACCTTTATTGTTTTTCACCTATTTTAAATTAATTTCAATTAATTATAAAGAAAGAAAACTGATTGCCCTTTTTTTGTTTTTTTTTTGTTTTTTGTTTTTTGTTTGTTTTTATCCAGTTCACCAACCATAAGCATAACCATAACAAAACTAATAAAGCAAAACAACAATTAAAGTAAAGCACCATAATACAATAATAAAAACAAAACAAAAAAAAACAACAAAAAAGAAAGAGAAGGCGCAGAGCATGAAAACCGATAGTAGGAGAAAAAGAAGAAGCTCGCGGTGGGTGTTTGCTGTGCGGCAGTGGCTGTTGTTGAGGTGGTGTTGCCCGCGCTTTTGCACGATGGTTCGGTGTGGGGTTGAGCGGAGGGGCTCGACAGGCACGGTGCTCGCGGTGGCTGCTTGACGGCATCGAGGTTGAGACGACGTTGTCGACGTTTTTACAGCAGAAAACAGTTGATGATGGTTAAGGAGGCTACCCGATGGGGAAGGAGATGGGAACGTAGTCCATGGTGAGGAGGATGAAAAAGGAAGAGAGGAAAAGGAGGAAGGGGCGCCGCCGATTTTTTCTGAAATTGCTGCTAGCGTGAAAGGAAGAAAGAAATGTTGAGAAGAAGGGAGGGGCGGCCGCTGGTCCTGGAGCTGCTAGCGTGTTCTAGGAGAAAGGGTTAGGTCTTTTTCGTTTTATGGGGTTTGGAGGGCGCTACGATGAGTGAGGGTGCGGGGATATCATGGTGAGGACGCGGAGGATCAAAGCGCGCTTCCGCTTCTCCTCTTACAAGGGATGTTGCTAGGGTGTGCGAGGGCACACGGAGCTTACGGCGAGGACGCAGCGTTCCTTTTTTTCCTTTTTTTTTTGTTGTCTTTTTCTCTTCTTTTCCTTCTTTTTTTTTGATCTTTCTTTTTTTCTCTTTTTTTTTCTTCTTTTTCCTTTTCTCTTTTTTTTTGTAATTTTGAAAATGAATAAGAATCCGGACAAAATTGGGTGTCTACACTAGGTTAATTACTCTTGAAACCCTAGATTTACATTATATCTTCTTTTACTTTCATAAATCACTTAGGAAAAATTATTTTTAAGGAAAACTTCCTATAATTATGTTTTTGACCCCAAAATATCCAAATTCTCATTTCTGTCCAAAAACTTTTAAAAATTAAACTTTTGGCCCAAAAAAATTCCGTTTACAAATTTAGTCCCTATATTTTCAAAAATCACAACTTCACTTTCTATTTTCAAAACTTTCAAAATTACACTTTTGCCCCAAACCTTTTGAAAATTACATTTTGACCCCCTGAATTCTCGGGTACAGCAGTTTCAGGGCAGAGGAGTTCACACCTGTGAAAATATTCACATCCGTGGTGTGAACAGTTCTGGAAACTTGTCCAAAAATCCGAAAATTGATTTTCTTTTTGGGATTTGATTCTTTACTCCATTCCTATGATTTTTAAGCACCAAAACCATATTTTAGCTTCATGAACCTTGGTCCGTTAAATTGATTTTCAAGAAGATAACTAAATAAGCATTCAAAGATTATATTTTCTTGAAAAACATGGTTTAAGCTTATTTATCTCTCTCCCTCATCCATATCAATTCTTCTACACACCATATCATCTCTCCATTTATAATATACTTCAAGCTTTTAAGAACAATCCTCCATTTCATATGATCCATAAACTAAAACAATAGTCTATCCCTTTTAAAGAATACACACATCAAGCTTTTTACTAAATCCAAGCTTCAAGCCAATATCTATGTATCAAACATCCACCACCACATGGGAAAATCATCACCCAAGAACATATGAAAAATACCCTCTCAAGTAACATAAGAAATCTTCCACCAAGAACATGAAAATCATCATCAAGCATAAGAAATCACATCCAATACAAGCTTATATAATTATGGTAGCTAGAGAGAGTTTTCCCTTACCTCTTTCCTTTTGCTAGTATAAGAAAAAGCCCTAACTCCAAGCCCTCCCTCTTCCTCTTCTTGATTGACTCCTTCCAAATCAAATACAATACAATCCAAATACCAATTAAATTTTCTTATTCAATGATTGATCTTTAGCACTTGAGAGATGAACTTAAGATAACTCAAACTCTACCCTAAGCTCATAAACCATGAAGAAGAAAATGAGAACTTAAGCTAAGGAGTTCTTACCAAATGCCCTAGTAGCTTGATGATCCCAAAGCAAGAGCAAAATCCTTGGAAAAACTTGATTAACTTGGATGAAATTTGGAAAGAAAGCTTGAGAAAATATGGCTTATGGTGTGAGAACAAAGTGAAAAAAAATTACACAAGAGATCTCCCTTCTCCTACCAACTCTCGGCCTCTCCCTCTCCTTTTGCCATCTTGTGAAGATTTTTTTTCTTAAATCATGATTAAGCTAACCATAAGCTTAACCCTAGTTAATCACTTGGTTCAATCTTATTGGTTAGAAACCCATGAGTCATAAAAATGGAAATCTTCCACACTCTTCTTCCAAAACTGGCACAGCAGCTGGTTAATGGGGGTAAAAATAATTTTTTCACCTTAACCATGGTAAATGGTAAGTCTCCAAGGTAATTAAATGTGGTAACTTTTGTATTTCATAGTAAAAATTGTCCAAAAATTACCTATTGAGGTAAAAACTCTCATGAATCTTAAAATAAGTCCTAAGCCATGAAATTAAAGTGCCAAAAAGGTCTTAGTTCATAAAAATGAAGTTTAGAAGCATTACGGTAATTTTTCGGTTTTACCGTAACCCGTAAATTAGGGTTAAAATCAATTTTCTCTGAAAAATCTCAGAAAATTTCTAAAAATCATAAATATTATAAAAACATCATTGGTTACTCTTTTGGTTGATTTTGGATCATTTCCTAAGCTTCTGGCCTACATCTGTTCTCCCGTTTACCATGTTCTCGGTCTACAGGGACCAAAACCACAATTCTTTGTCTGCTATTCTAAAAATTCCCAAAATAAATTCTAAAATAATATAAAACATCATTTGGCACCCCCAAAAATATTTCTCAACTGGTTCTGGTCTCCAAACCAACTCACAGTTCAGCCTAGTCAAACTACAGGGACCAAAATGGTAACATTTTTATTCGTTTCTCAGATAATTCCCAAATAAATTTCTAAAATCCTCAAATATTATAAAATCACTATTGGTATCCTCAAATCATTTTTTTGACTCCAATTAGGGTTTCTGTATCAATATATTCTTACTCTGACAGTCAAAACATCTACAGACTTTTCCGTTTGACTTTCCACGTCAGCACTAAACCATTATTAATCTCATCGAAATCCTAATATTAACAATAATCTTCCCTTATTAACACTCTATCTCTTAGAGTGAAAATTTGGGGCGTTACACTCCTTCTTTCAAAGAAGCTCTCACTTGATTGGCAGTAAAAAATCCAGAATTCTCAACATTTGAAAAGAATCAAAGTTTTATTGGCACAGTCTAAAAGGATATGGTTGGAAGATAACCAATCCATGCCTAAAATCACATCCAATTGTGTCAAAGGCAAACACATCAAATCAACAAGATATGTCCTATTGGAAATAACAACAGGGCATTTTAGCATATAGAATTTGCAATAACAGTTTCAGCAGTAGGCATAGAAACAACAAGATCAAAAGACATTAAAGACACAGACAATTTCAGTCGTTTCACACAGTTTTCAGATATGAAGGAATGGGTTGCACCCGAATCATATAGCACAATTAAGGGATTTCCAATTATGTCACAAGTACCTTGTATGAGATCCTCTGATTGTGAAGCCTCAACACCGCTCATGGTGTAAACTCGTCCTTTCGTCGTCGGCCTTCCGGCTTTGACGGCGTTCACCTCTGGTTTCGGCTTGCCCATACGGCAATCCTTCGCTGCATGTCCAACCTTCCCGCAGTCATCCCCTTCTGGTTGCATGTCGTGGACAAGTGTCCGGGTTTCCCACAGTTGTAACATACAATTGGAGCGCTCGCTCCTTGATAACCCTTGTTAGTGCCACCAGTAGAAAATGGCACACTGCGGTTCGGCTGATTCCTCCGATTCTTGAAATAAGGCTTGTGTTGGCTCTGCTTCCCCTTCTGACCTTGTGGATACGGCCTACACGGTCCACCCACACTTCCCTTGTTGACCCTTCCCTTCATCAAGTTCTCCATCTTCCTACACTTTTCCACCAGCAGTGAAAATTGGCGAATATCCAGTGAAGCCACAGATTGACGCACCTCGTACCTCAACCCAGCCTCAAACCTCTCGCACTTCTATCCCTCATCCGGTTGGACTTGGAAAAACCGAAAATACTTGGCAAGTGACTCAGACTTTGCCGCGTATTCTCCTACTGTCATGTCTTGTTGCTGCAGTCGCAGAAACTCTTGATCCTTTTCCGACCTCGCGCTTTGTGGAAAATACTTTTCCAGGAATTTCTCCTTAAAAAGTTCCCATGTCACAGCTTGGTTTCCAGCATCCAACAGCTGTCGAACTCCCTTCCACAAATATTCCGCGTCACCCAACAACAGATAGACCGTGTACTGTAACTTCTCAGCTGCCGTGCAGTGCAGGATCTCAAAGATCTTCTCAAGCTCTTCTATCCATAACTCCGCTTTCTCCGGCTTAGCCTCGCCATGAAACTGTGGCGGATTGTGGTGTCGAAAGTCAACCAATCTCTTAACTTCAGCAGCTCTCTCAGCCCTAACCTTATCCTCAGCATCTCTCTGCTGTCTCTCAATGTCCCTCTGTTCAGCACGAACAGACTGTTGAGCCATCTGAGCTGCCATGTTAGTCATAGCCGCTATAGCCCTCTCCATGGTGTCGTCGCGGTCTTCAGTGCCAGCGCGATTCATTGGTCGTCCCCGACGTGACATGGGTTTCTGCAAGTGAACCAATTAGTCGCACTATTCAAAACCCATTCAAGAAAGCAATCAATTTCACACATTGTTTCATAAGGAAACAATACAAACAATGTCACACAATGCTAATCAGAGATCACACAACTTAAACTTAGTAAGCCTATAACCTAAACACTCCTGAAAGACATCGACCAGCTCTGATACCACAAATGTAGTGCCCCTTTTCCCACAAGGAACGTCACATGAAAACCAAACAAAACTTAATGCGGAATTAATATAAACTGGTTTGCCTTTATAAAATTCGTGGCTAATTTTTTTTTTGAAAGTCTTAAACGAAAAGATTACTCACATCTCATTTAACCATCCAGGAACTCAGAAGAAAAGAAACATCATACATATATATATCATCATGTGAATATACACAAGTCCTGCGCCCACAAGTATAATCATGAACCACAACAGTGTGACCAAAATACCACATCCTGACATAAAGAAAATAAAGCGATGAAACTAAACCTAGTAAAGTAGTAAATCAAAAGGTGTGTCAAATACACGACACTGAACATGTACACCCCAAACCTAGGCTGGTCGCTAACAGACAACCTACAACCTAGCACTAGACACCCCTACCTCTACAGACCTAAGACGATGACGTCTCCTCGGGGTCCTCCTCGGGATCCTCATCCGGGTCCTCCTCCTTCGGGTCCTCCTCATCCTCGGATACCTCAATGAATACCCGCTCTGACTCATCTCGAACCTTCCTCTTCCCCCTCTCTCCGTGTCCGACGATCCGGTAGAAGTGTCAGAAGAGCAACGCACGACACGTCCAGACGGTGCGACGTAAGGAACGGGGAGCGTCGGTCTCATTGTCTCCGGTGGTGAAGCTGGTGTCACTGGTGGAGCCATCCTCGGTAGACGTGCCCTCTCCAAAGAACTCTACCTTGGAGTGCGACGAAAGCAACGACGGTACTCCGGAATATATCCGGTTACCCGCGAGGGTAAAGGTCTCTCCTCTCGAGTCTTTCTCCTCGGCTGCTCCAAAGGTGCATCGGGTGCGGCTGCCAGCCAGCTGCGCATCCTCTCTATGGGAATGTAAGCTTCCAGAATCATGTCTCGCTCCAAAACCTCCTCGGGGCCCAGCACCCCTCCTCTCGTCCTGACCACGTGTCCAGTCACCTTGACCCATTGGGAGATGGGGTCATAAGTCCATCCCCCAGCATCGGCCTCAAGAGGCCAGAAACTCTCCCTCACTCGGGCTACCAGAGGCCTCATCTGCGCGTAACGTACATATAGATACAGGAAAACATGCAAGGGTGAATTTCTTTGCACAAGTTGAAATCCACTGAAAGGGTGCATATGAAAAGTAAAATACTACATAATACATTCCAAGAATATATATATAGAATTACTCTTTCGCAAATCTTTTAGCTAAGCTATCAATCATCAAAAGAGAACACATCATCAAGTTAAACACACATAGCACTCTAGCATAATGCATATCACTTCAATATCTCTTTTCATACACCGGTGCACTGCTCCATGGTGGAGACTTCTCTTCAACTAAGTAGAGCGATATGGCGGGAACGTGTACCTATCATTAATGCAAACTGACCATCTCTCTCGGCCACCGTTTGTCATTTATTCGGTACAGACCCATTGTGCTAACGTCGTACACCATATCTAAAATAAGGCAACCGGTCAGGATCATCAAAGTCGGGTACAGTACTCTTCTTGGCACAAGGGGATTCGCCGCAAGGGCATTGAGAATTTCGTAACCTGGATGCCCTCAAAGACTTATAGTCATACCATACTTATTTACAATCCCCACATAGGATTGTATGCTCAATTTGGCAAAAGCCACGTCTTTAATGCAAATGACAGTATATTTGCAGCCACAAACAATACAAGTTACGCAGTCCCTCGTCTTAGGGTTTTTCGTCGCCACGTGTTAGCTTTCTTCTAACACCGTGTAACATTATTGTCCTGAAGACTTCATTGTCGCCACGTATTGATCCTCTTTCAATACCGTGTAAAAACGTTATTTTAAAATATAAGTTTTAGGAAAATTTCTCTTTGAAATTAAAGTCCATCTTTAACTTTAAACTCTCAAATCCTCATTATTTTTCTTCCCACTTTTCATTGTGAAAAGATTTAATTAAAAGTCTTAGTTAAATTCTTTGATAGCTTGACTTAAATTCCTTTACTTGTAAGGATTTAAAAATCTGGACCCTTAAGAAGTCCAGTTTCACGCTTCAGCCCCTGTTTTTATGAAAAATTAGATTTTTGCCCCAAAAAGGCCCAGTTTCACGTTTCTGCCGTAAACCTTTTGTAAATTATGTTTTTGGCCCAAAGTGCCCAGTATTTCATTTTTTTGCCCAGAATTCCAGAAATTTATATTTTTGACCCAAAATACACCCAGTTTTCGTTTTTAACCCCTTACGCTATGTTTGGATGGGGGTTTTTGGAGCGGAGGGGAGGGGAGGGGAAGATTTATAATCTCCAATTACCTTATTTGAGAGTTTTTAAAATTAGAAAAAAAATTTGTATCTTGGTGTCTGCTACTTTCTAAAATAATATTTTATTTGTCCTATTAAAGCTAAACAAGGTAATTAGGAATTATAAGCTCTCTCCTCCCTTCCCCTCCCCTCCCTTCCCCTCCAAAAACTCCCATCCAAATATAGCTTTAAAAATCTAAAATTTTACTTTCTCCCTCATTAATTGATTTTCTAGCTTACTTAAAGTTTTATGGAGAAATAGGATTTAGTATGAAATTTATTTGAGACTTATACTTAGAAATTTAATGAAATTTATCTAATCAAGTGTTAACTTGAATTCTAATTAATTTATTTGATTTCATTGGAAATACTTTTCATTAAAGCTTTTAAGTCCTCTTCCCACACTTGTAAAATACTTTCAATCCAATCCCAATCACAATGAATCAAAGTATATGAAATATCCAAAAATCAACATACATCAATTAGGCAAGAACAGAATCAAGCCATAAATCATACATACACTCAAAGTAACCATCCATAGCATATTAACATACATCATGGACATAGCATCAATCATTAACTCATCAAGCATGCATTAGGCATTCAAAATCACTTCAAACCATACATATGAGTTTTCCAAGAACACATAGGTTTTTCAAAAATTATCATTCATCAACCAAAATCATGCTTTAACTCATACATAAATATATAAAAATACATATTACTAAGAGGATGAAACTCATTCAACAACCAATAGAAAAACTCAAGTCTTTGAGTTTAACTTGAAACATACAACAAACACCACACACATACACATCCTTCCCAACTTATTGAGAAAATCCCCTTACCTCTTGAAGCAAATGAAAATGGGCTAACACCAAAATCACCTTCACACCAACCCCAACACCAACACCAAGTGGCCTCCTTGAAGCCTTGATGTTCTAACACTTAAAAAAAACAACCTTATACAAAATACACAAAAAATACAACCATAAAAATGCAAATTTTATGAAAATAACCAAACCCTAAAGAGTAGAAATTTGAGTAGAGGAATGCTTACTCAAACCTTGAAGCAAAATGAATCCAAGATGGTTTTCAAGTTTGTAGGTTCCAATGGAGTGAACCTAAACCAAGAAAAAGCTTACTTTTAGTAAAATGAAGAACACAAGCTTCATGGAAAAATGAAAGTGATGGAAATGGAAAAATGAAAGGAGTTTATGGTTTAGAATCATAATCCAAACCTTTTTTGTAAAGCTTGAATAGCCAAAAATTCAATAAAACTCAAGCTTTGGTTATAGAGGAAAGCTTTGAGGTGGAGAGAAAATGGTGTTTAGCAAGAGGAAGAAGATGAAGAAGATGAATGAAATGAAATCTCTCTCCTCCCATGCCCTAAGAAACTCGGCCAACACACAAGGAATGGGTAGGTATGGGCTTTGATTGCATTTGGTCACCTACCCCCTCTCTTTGATTTTGAAAAATTCAAAATTAATCACTTTTGACCCAATTGACTTTTGAGATATTTTGAGAGTGAAAATTAGGGCTTCTTACTCGCCCAATCAGACCATAAAATGGTGAGGTTAAGTCCCATCAAGTTAGGGTTTAATTAGTAGTTCAAAGTAGTAAAAATGCTTAGTTTTATAACCCCTTTTTAGATAAATATTTTTCTAAAATAGGTAAAATCATGAGAAATCAATTTTATGACTTGAATATGATATAGACAAATTTAGAAACTCAAAACTAAATTTTTGGACTATTTTTTATGTCCCGGTTGCACCCGGTTTACCCGTAAAGCTCCAAACGCGGGTAAAAAAAGTTATTCTGAAAAATTTTCAGAAAAATTTCTAAAAATCAAAAATATTATAAAAACCACTTTTGGTTCGTTAAAATATTATTTTGGAGTAAAAATGACCTCCATAAATATACTGAACCGTTCCCCACATCATACGAGAATGCGGTTCCCGCAAAAACTCAGTTTTACGAACTTGGCTACTCTTGACTCTTGAAAAGAAAACCTAAGATATGAAAATTCTTATTCACACCTTAAGATCCCAAAATCATTAATTAAATAATTTTAAAACATATTTAAAAATCAATAAAAACTATATTAAAATAAGGGTGTTACAGTTAACACAAAAGCTTTGGTGTAGGATTTATGAAGCATGAAGGGGGGTATTTATAGGGGGAGGGGGTAGCCAAGGCCTTGGGTTAAAGGGACTATGGTTGGCTTGAAAAGCAACCATGGTTTAGGTTTAATAAAAATCAAAACAATTATCTAAATTCTAATTGGCTTAGGCAAATGACTCATGGCATGACTCAAAATTTAGAAGCCTTGAGAAGAAGCTAGACTCATGTGTGTCATGAAGAAGGGGGCGGCCATGAGCAAGTGGGGACGAAGAGACGTGATGAAAGATTATATGACTAGGTAATTAGGTTTAATTAGATTTAATTTATCCTTTTTCCTATTGGCTTCAAGGCTTTTCCCTAGGATTGGAATCCATGTGACAAGCTCATCCAAGGCTTAAGAATAGCCTAAGGATGTTGACCAAATGGGGAGAAATAAGGGCCATGGGATAGCTTGGTTAAAAACTTTAGGTTTTGGTAGTTTAAGTGTAAAATCAAGGGTAAAATAGTAATTGTACATGTCCCTATACTATTCATGACCAATGATTATGTCTAAAGATATTTTAGGCTTCTTAGAATTGCATTTGAACCCCTCAAAGTCCGTAAGTTCCTATATCATAGTCACTATGTCTCTATTCGCCTCTATTCGGCTGATATACCGCAAACAAGGGTCAAAATAATAGAAAAATAATATTGACTGGAAATATTTTTAAAAATCATAAAAATAATAATAAAAAATAAAATATAAATTGTTTTGGACCTTTTTCACAAAATTTTTATACTGTAAAACAAGATCTGTACGCTATACGTACCAGTTAAGCGTATTTTTCAGTAAATTTTAAAAGTATTCCAAAAATTCCAGAAAAATTTGAGAAAATTAAAAATGTTAAAATAACCAACTTTTGTGAAGGAAGATAATTTTATGGGATGTTTTGATATATTTTGTCTATTTAAAATCTTATCCATCAGTTTACTGTAAATACGGTTGTCTGTAAAAATCCAAACGTCAAAGGAAAAACGTTTGTTTCAAGTATATTAAAACCCTAATTATAAGATAAAAATAAATTTCTTAACACTTAGATCACAAAGTTTCATATAAAACAGAAAACAGACGGTAAATGGGAAAACAGAGTTTACACAATCTGTTTAAAACTTAATGTCAAATAAAACTATCTGTTTCTATTCTAAAAATGGATAAGTGTATTAAAACCATTTTTCTAAGATGTACATAAATCAATAAACACATACACACAAAGTACTTTGAATAAAACAGAATAAATACGAAAGTGTTGCAAACAGAAGTTATATATATAAGGCCTATTTGTCTTACCGTTTAAACTACAACACCAAACAAAATTTATCATTTCTACACTATCTAAAATTCTATTTGATCTTGTAGTCTTTTTCAAGACCATTTCTTGGTCTTTGGTATTTTTCCATTCCTTAACTAACAGACTACATAGTTTGTTTTAGAGGGACTAAAACAGCAGTATTCATTTATACTGTCCTCTAAAATTCCAAACTTAGCTTCTAAAACCTCCATATGACACTAAGTTACTATTTATATCCTCAGATACTCTTTATGAATCAAGTCTGAAATTTCCATATCATTATAACTTATTCTGATAGTCAAAAATGTCCGTAAAATACCGTTTTGACCTCTATGTCAATTCTAAACCATTACTTATTATCCCAAAATCTTAAAGGTAATTCTAATCCTCCAAAATTAATACTTTGTCTCATAGAGTGAAATTTTGGGATGTTACAGAGCCGACTGCGGTGACCAGTGCCCAACTATTGAAATGATTCGATATAGCACTAAGTGAATGAGATCAAGCTGAAATATTACCGAAAGCACTTTAAACACTAGTTTATTTTCAGAAAACGCCCGTTCAAGGCGTACCTCACTAATTTTCACTGTCAAAGACATTGAAAACTAAACTGAGTTTTCATGTATAATGGACCCCAAATCAAGAATTTCTACCAATAATATAATAGCAGAGTTCACCGAGAACCCTTTACTATTATACTATTTACCCAGACAACCGTATATATGTATTTACCAAAATTATGATTAACTGTTCAAGATCAATTAAAAGAAGTATATTCGGGTATAATTAGTAACCCAATAAAATCTTTCCCAATTTATCTTAGCCATGTATATACAAAATCCCTAGGTTAAGATCTATAAACAGCGTACCAGTATGGTTCCCAGGAAAGAGAGGTGAGTTAGGCCCGCTTGGAAGACCTTTGTCTTTCCTAGACAGAACCATACCAATAAACCATTCATCTCAACCATCTTTCTGTATATCAATGATAGACAATCTCATGGTTTTTACAAAGAAATAGATTATACTAGTTTTATGTTAAAATAATACTGCAGTAGTCTAAAATTTGCTATTATAATGGTACAATTATTAAAGCTAAAAATTAATTTTGCAATTATAATAATACTATCACAAAATCACATAAACAATTTTGGCATTATAACATTACTAATGATAAAAGCTCAAAACAATTAATTGAAAGCCATAAAACAATTAAATGAAGCTTATAAACACCAAAATCACCAAAGTGACTAACAAACAAGGATCAAACTTATAACTTCTCAAATAATTTTGCAAGAGCTTCCCTTTACCTTGAAACTCAAAGAAAAAGATCAAAGCTTCAAAAATACAAGAACTTAAACAAGGAAACTAAGAAAAACCAAGAAAACTATAAAGAGGGAGAAAGAGAAAATTTGGAAATGCATCAAGTTGCCAGGATTTATGAAGACCCCTCCCCTCTATTTGGAGTGAATGGGGCGGCCAAGGGCTGAGTTAGGGGAAGACCATGGTTGAGTTGTGAGCTAAGCATGGTTAAGAGTGATTATGTCATAAAATCCTAATTAATTAATCAATCTAATTCCTCATTGGTCCAAAGCACTTCACAAGGATTGGATCCAAGTGACAAAAGCAATCCAAGGGTTCTAAATGAAGATGAGGGGGTTGGCCAAATGAAGCAAGTGGGAGGAGAAGATAAGATCGATACTTAATGACTAGGTAATTAGGAAAATTAGGTTAAATCCACCCTTTTTCTCGTTGGATGTAAGGCATTTACCTAGGACTTGATCCAAGTGAAAAATACATCCAAGGCTCCAAAATTGATGGATGATGTCGACCAAGAATGGGGGAAGAAGAGCCCTTGGATAGCTAGGTTAAAAACTTTAGGTTTTGGTAATAAAATGTACAACCAAGGGTAAAATAGTAATTGTACATTGCCCTACACTATTCAAGGTCAATGGCTGGGTCAACACCATTGTTTGAGCTCCATAAAATTGCGTTTGAGTACCTCAAAAACCCTAAGTTTCTCTTTTATACCCGTTAATTCTCTATACGGCTAATATATTCCAAATAAGAGCAAAAATGATATAAAAATAATCTTGTCTAACAGTAATTTCTAAAATACTTAAATAAATAATTAAAAATAAAATATAAATTATTGTGGACTTTTGTCACGAAATTTTTGTACCGCGAAACAAGATTTTTACGTTATACGCTCCCGTTTAGCGTATTTTCAGTAAATTTCAAAAATTTCAGAAAAATTTTAGAAAATAAAAAATATTAAAATAAACAACTTTTGTGAAGGAAGATAATTTATGGGTTGGTTTTGGCATACTTTTGCTATTTAAAACCTAATCCGTCAGTTACGGCAAAAACCGTTTTCTGTATAAAACCGAACATCAAATGAAAATTGTTTGTTTCAATGAAAAGAATGAATAAGCATATTAAAAACCTATTTCTACGATGAAAATAAATGAATAAGCACATATATCACATAACATTCATTTAAAATAGAATAAAGACGGTAATGATACAGACGTAAGTTATATAAGACTTAAACTAGTTTTTCGTTTGAATTCCAACACCAAACGAAACTTCTAATTTCTATACTAGATAAAATTATACTTGTCCCTCAGTTGTCATCTTAATCATTTCCTAGCCTCTGGGTATTTATCCGTTTTCCAATTATCATGTTACGCGATTTATCTTGGAGGGACTAAAACGGTAATATTCCTTATACTCTTCTCTAAAATTGCAAACTTAGTTTCTAAAAATCCTCATATAACTTCAAATCATTATTTTAATCTCCAAATACCTATTCTGCATCCAACTAGAAATTTCTATTTCGTTATAAACTTATTCTGACAGTCAAAAACATCTACAGAATACCGTTTTGACTTCTACGTCAGTTCTAAACCATTACTGATTATCTGAAGATCTTAAGGATAATTCTAATCCTCCAAAATTAATAATCTGTCACATAGAGTGTAAATTTGGGATGTTATAGTTTTATTTAAGTTTGCTATTTGGACTGATTATTGTTTGTAACTTAGTTTTAATTCTATCATGTTTTAAGTTTCAGATTCAATTCAATTTCAGTTTCAGTTTTAATTAAGTGTCATGGGCAACAATGTTTTAACTCTGGAATTTGCTTGCTGTCAAATTTGCATCATGTGTTTGCTTTCATGTTGGATTCAGTTTTAGTGGTGTTTTAATTCAGTTTTGTTGTCATATGCTTGTTGTTAGTAATTGTAACGCCCCTTTTTCCCACAAGGAACGTTACATGAAAACTAAACAAAACTTAATGCGGAATTTATATAAACTGGTTTGTCTTTATAAAATTCGCGGCTAATTTTTTTTTTTAAAGTCTTATACGAAATGAATACTCAAAACTCTTTTAGCCATCCAGAAACTCAGAAGAAAAGAAATACTTCTCCAGAAATTTCTCCTTAAAAAGTTCCCACATCACCGCTTGGTTTCCGGCTTCCAACAGTTGTCGGACTCCCTTCCACCAATATTCTGCATCACCCAAAAGTAGGTAAACCGTGTACTATAACTTCTCAGCTGCTGTACAGTACAAGATCTCAAAGATCTTCTCCAGCTCTTCTATCCATAACTTTGCTTTCTCCGGCTCAGCCTCGCCATGAAATTGTGGCGGACTATGGTGTCGAAAGTCGACCAACCTCTTGGCTTCAGCAGCTCTCTCAGCCCTCAATCTATCCTCAATGTCTCTCTGCTGTCTCTCAATATCCCTCTGTTCAGCACGAACAGACTGTTGAGCCATCTGAGCCGCCATGTTAGTCATAGCCGCGATAGCCCTCTCTTTGGTGTCGTCACGGACTTTGGCATTAACGCGATTTATCGGTCGTCCTCGACATGCCATAGGTTTCTACAAGTCAACCAAGTTGCACTATTCAAAACCCATTCAAGAAAACAATCAATTTCACACATTGTTTCATAAGGAAACAATACAAACAATGTCACACAATGCTAATAAGAGATTCACACAACTTTAAACTTAGTAAGCCTATAACCTCCTGTCCCGACAGACATCGACCAGCTCTGATACCACAAATGTAACGCCCCTTTTTCCCACAAGGAACGTTACATAAAAACTAAACAAAACTTAATGCGGAATTAATATAAACTGGTTTGTCTTTATAAAATTCGTGGCTAATTTTTTTTAAAAGTCTTATACGAAACGAATACTCAAAACTCTTTTAGCCATCCAGAAACTCAGAAGAAAAGAAACATCGTACATATATATATATATATATCATCAGGTCAATATACACAAGTCTTGCGCCCGCAAGTATAGTCATGAACCACAACAGAGTGGCCAAAATACAACATCCTAACATAAAGAAAATAATGCGATGAAACTAAACCTAGGAAAGCAGTAAATCAAAAGGTGGGTCAAATACACGACATTGAACATGTACACCCCAAACCTAGGCTGGTCGGGTAACTGACAACCCACAACCTAGCACTGGACACCCCCACCTCTACAGACCTAAGACGATGACGTCTCCTCGGGGTCCTCCACGGGATCCTCCTCCAGGTCCTCCTCCGGGTCCTCCTCATTCTAGGATATCTCAATGAATACCTGCTCTGACTCATCTCGAACCTTTCTCTTCCCCCTTTCTGCGTGTCCTGACGATCTGGCAGAAGTGTCAGAAGAGCAATGAACGAAACGTCCAGACGGTGCAACGTAAGGAACGGGGAGCGTCGGTGTCACTGTCTCCAGTGGTGAAGCTGGTGTCACTGGTACAGCGATCCTCAGTAGACGTGCGCTCTCCAAGGAACTCTTTCTTGGAGTGCGATGAAACATACGACGGTATTCCGGAACGGATCCGGTTACCCGCGAGGGTCATGGCCACTCCTCCTCCTTAAAACCTCTCTCCTAGGCTGCTCCACGGGTGCATCGGGTGCGACCGCCAACCAGTTGCGCATCCTCCCAATGGGAATATAAGCGTCCAGAATCATGTCTCGCTCCAAAACCTTCTCGGTGTCCAGCCACAGTGGCCCATTAGGAGATGGGATCATAAGTCCATCCCCCACGATCGGCCTCAAGAGGCCGGAAACTCTCCCTTACTCGGGCTACCAGAGGCCTCATCTACGCATAGCGTACATACGGATAACAGAAAAACATGCAAGGGTGAATTTCTTTGCACAAGTTGAAATCCACTGAAAGGGTGCATATGAAAAGTAAAATACTACATAATACATTCCAAGAATATATATATAGAATTACTCTTTTGCAAATCTTTTAGCTAAGCTATTCAATCATCAAAAGGAAACACATCATCAAGTTAAACACACAGTCAAACACACACATAGCACTCTAGCATAATGCATGTCACTTCAATATCTCTTCAATACACCGGTGCACTGCTCCATGGAGACTTCTCTTCCTCAACTAAGTAGAGCGATATGGTTGTAGCGTAAACCTAACATAATAAACCAATCTGTCCCCTTTTTCATGGACATGGTAACCATAAGTCCCCTTTTTCATGAACAGGTTTTACAATTATTCAGTAGAGCTACTCTCACCATAACACAAATAAGGCAGCCGGTCAGGATCATCCAAGCCAGGTACACTACTCTTCTCGGCACAAGGGGATTCACTGCAAGGCCATTGAGAATTTCATAACCTGGATGCCCTCAAAGACTTATAGTTAGACCGTACTCATTTACAATCCCCACATAGGATTATATTGTCTAATTTGGCAAAAGCCACGTCTTTAATGCAAATGACAGTACAATTTGCAAAACACACACACAAGACAAATAATGCGATCCCTCATCTTAGGATTTCGTCATCACGTGTGAGCTTTCTTCCAATACCGTGTAGCATTATTGTCCTCAATACCTCATCTTCGCCACGTGTTGATCCTCTTTCAATACCGTGTAAAAAATGTTCTTTAGAACATAAGTTTTAGAGAGAATTCTTCTTTGGAGTTAAGTTTCCTCTTTAATTTTAAAATCCTAAACCTTCATTTGTTTTGACAAAAGAAATACCTTTTATTCAAAACTAACTTCATTATTGTTTTCTTTTTCCCACTTGTCATTGTAAAAAGATTTAATTAAAAGTCTTAATTAAATTCTTTGATAAACTTTACTTAAACTCCTTTACTTTTAAGTATTTTAAAATCTGAACACTTAAGAAGTCCTGTTTCCTGCTTCAACCCCAGATTTTCTGAAAAATCATGTTTCTGACCCAAAAATGCCCAGTTTCTCGTTTTTGCCCCAGAACTTCTGTAAATTACATTTTTGGCCCAAAACACCCAGTTTTCATTTTTCTGCACCAGAACTTACGAAATTTATTCTTTTGCGCCAAAACACACCCAGTTTGCGTTTTAACCCCTGAAAAATCTGAAATTTTACTTTTCCCCTCATTAATTAATTTTCTAGCTTGCTTAGAGTTTTATGGAAAAATAGGATTTGGTATGAAATCTATTGGAGACTTATACTTAGAAATTTAATGAAATTTATCTAATCAAGTGTTAACTTGAATTGTAATTAATTTATTTGATTTCATTGGAAATACTTTTCATTAAAGCTTTTAAGTCCTCTTCCCACACTTAGTAAAATACTTTCAATCCAATCTCAATCACAATGAATCAAAGTATATGAAATATCAAAAAATCAACATACATCAATTAGGCAAGAACACAATCAAGCCATAAATCATACATAGTCTCAAAGTAACCATCCATAGCATATTAACATACATCATGGACGTAGCATCAATCATTAACTCATCAAGCATGCATTAGGCATTCAAAATCGCTTCAAACCATACATATGATTTTTCCAAGAATACATTGGTTTTTCAAAAATTATCATTCATCAACCAAAATCATGTTTTAACTCATATACATAAATATATAAAAATACATATTACTAAGAGGATGAAACTCATTCAACAACCAATAGAAAAACTCAAGTCTTTGAGTTTAACTTGAAACATATAACATACACCACACACATACATATCCTTCCCAACTTATTGAGAAAATCCTCTTACCTCTTGAAGCAAATGAAAATGGGCTAACACCAAAATCACCTTCACACCAACCCCAACACCAACACCAACACCAAGTGGCCTCCTTGAAGCCTTGATGTTCCAACACTTTAAAAAAAACAACCTTATACAAGATACACCAAAAATACAACCATAAAAATGCAAGTTTTATGAAAATAATCAAACCCTAAAGAGTAGAAATTTGAGTAGAGGAATACTTACTCAAACCTTGAACCAAAATAGATCCAAGATGATTTTCAATCTTGTAGGTTCTAAGGGTATGAACCTAAACCAAGAAAAAGCTCTCTTTTAGCAAAAAGAAGAACACAAGATTCTTGGAAAAATTAAAAATGATGAGAATGGAAAAATGAAAGAAGTTCATGGTTTAGAATCATGATCCAAACCTTTTGTGTGAAGTTTGAATAGCCAGAAATTCAATAAAACTTAGACTTTTGGTGTGTAGGAAAGCTTTGAAGATGGAGAGAAAATGGAGTTTCTTAGTTTCAAGGAAGAAGATGAAGTGAATGAAATGAAAATCTCTCTCCTCCCTTGCCTAGATGATTCGGCCAGACCACAAGAGAATGGGGGGAGGTATGGGCTTGCTTACTTTGAGTGGATGGGAGCCATACCTCATTTATCTAATTTGAAAAATTCAAAAATTAACCCCTTTGACCCATTTGACTTTTGAGATATTTTCAGAGTGAAAATTAGGGCTAGGGTTCGTCCAAGGCAGACTAAAATTTGGTGGGATTAAGTCCCATCAAGTTAGGGTTTAATTGGTAGTTCAAAGTAGTAAAAACACTTAGTTTTATAACCCCTTTTTAGATAAATATTTTTTTAAAATAGGTAAAATCATGAGAAATCAATTTTATGACTTGAATATGATATAGAAAAATTTAGAATCTCAAAACTAAATTTTTGGACTATTGTTCATGTCCCGGTTGCGCCCGGTTTACCCGTAAAGCTCCAAATGCGGGTAAAATAATGTTTTTCTGAAAAAATTGCATAAAAATTTCTAAAAATCACAAATATTATAAAAACAACTTTTGGTTCGTTAAAATATTATTTTGGAGTAGAAATTTCCTCCAAAAAAATACTGGACCTTTCATCGCATCACACGAGAAAACGGTTCCCGTAAAAGCTTAGTTTTGCGAACTCTACTACTCTAAACCCTTCAAAAGGATACCTAAGACATGAAAATTGTAATATCCTAAAATTTCACTCTATAAGACAGAGTATTAATTTTAGAGGATTAGAATTAATTTTAGGATTTTCAGATTAAGTATAGATAGTTTAGAGTTGACGTAAACGTCAAACAGTAAAATACGGACATTCTGAACAGTCAGAATAAGCGGAAAGTGATTATGGAAAATTCATGTTAGGTTCCAAAGAGTATTAGAAGATAGATTATGAGTTATTTGGATGTTCAAAAAGGTTTTAAAGACTAAGTTTGAATATTAGCAGAAGAGATAAAAGGGAATTACGGTTTTGGTCCCTTTAGGAGAAACTCCGTATTCAGTAAATAAGAAATGAGTTAGATACTGAAGAAAGAAAGGTAGATAAGGTATAGACTTTGGGATCTTGTATATTCTGTATAGATATTCTAGTTCACAACGGTAAGATAGTTAAAGTCCTATATAGACTTCTGTATGTTGTTTTCCGTCAATTATCTATTTTTAATGAATTTGTGTGAACTAAGTGCTAAGTAATTTATGTTAGTCTTAGAGTCATGATATTAGTATACTTATCAAATTACTTTATCAAAACAGACGCTTTTTCTTCAACGTTTGGGGTTTTTACGGAAAACCGTATTCTACCATTATTAACGGATAAGGTTTTAAATAGAGAAAGTATGATAAACCAACCCAGAATTTTATCTTCCTTCACAAAAGTTTCTTCTTTTAATATTTTTGATTTTCTGGAATTTTTCTGAAATTTTTGGAAAACTTCTAAAATATACCGCAAATTGGTCAGTATAACGTATAGAACTTGCTATACAGTATATGAAAATTTCGAAAAAGGTCCCAAACAATTTTTATTTTATTTTTTATTCTTTATTTCATGATTTTTAAAAATATTTCTAGACAAGATTATTTTTCTACTGTTTTGACTCTTTTATGTGGTATTTCTGCCGTATAAAAGCGTATAGGAAGCAAACGGGGTTGAAATAAGAACTGGGAATTTTCAAAGGACCTTAGATTAATTTTATGAAGTTGGAAATAGTGTCTTTGACTCAGCCACAAGCCTTAGTCAAGAAGGATTGGAATAAAGGCTATGTAATCATTTATTTTACATGATAATTACAAAACCATAAAGCTTTTGTTCAAGCAATCCAATGGCCTTTCTTCCTCCTTGCTTTGGTCAACAATAAGAGGTATTTAGGGACCTTGGATCAGATTTCTTCATGAGTCAATAATCCTTGTGAAAGTCTTTAAGCCAATTAGGAAAAAGTTTGATTAAAACTAATTTGATAAATGGTTAATTTAGTAGTCATGGCTTACATCATGATTCTATCTTCCATCTTCCTCCCTTCATCTCTTTGGCCGCCCCTCTCCTTCCCCAAGAGCCCTTGGATGATGAATTTTCACTTGGATTCAATCCTTGTGAAGTAGTTTAGGCCAATTAGGAATTAGATAAATGTTTTGGTTTATTTTTAAGAACTAAACTATGATTTCTTTCTAAGCTAACCATGGTTCTTTAAACCAACCCCTTGGGTGCCCACTTCCCCTATAAATACCCTCCTTCACTCTTCATAAATCTCACACCAAAGTCTTTGTGTTAACAAAGCAAAATCCTTTCTTTCTCCCTTTGAAATCCTAGCCTTTTTCTCTCTTTGTTCTTGAGTTCAAGCTTGATCTTCAAAGCTTTGTTCTTCTCACTTCTTGCCTCAAGAAATACGCCCCTCTCCTCTTGAAATACTCCTCTTTGATTCATAAAAATTTCCCACATCAAAAGCCTTGTGTTTACAAGCAAAAACTCTCTTTTTCTCCTTGAAGTTCTTGTGTTCTTGCTTGATGTTCTTGAATCTTCAAGCTTTGTTCTTCATCCATTTTTAGTGAAAGGTAGGGGGAACCTCTTGCAAAATAATTTGAGAAGTTTGTGTTTGATCTTGAGTGTTGTGTGCTTGAGTGCTTTTTGGTGTTTATGTGGCTTGAAATGTGTTTGTCTTTACTTCTCATTTATTGTGGGGTTATTATGCCCAAATTTTCTTGAGATTTTCGTGGTAGTGAGGTTGGAATGGCAAAATGAATTTTGAGTTTAGTAAACATACCGTTATAATGACGAATTTTAGTTTACTGCAAATATGATTTTACCGTAAAGAAAATATGTTTTATTCTTTGTGAAAAACCCTGATATTATCTAACATGTATATGGTCAAAGGTGATGGTTAAGATTTGATTGGTTTATTAGTATGGATCTGTCTAGAAAGGAAAGAGACCTTTGAAGGGGCTATTATAAAGTCCGTCTCTTTCTAGTCTGGGATCTGTATTAATATGCTATTTAAAAATCTTAGCACTAGGGACCAGGGATATACGTGCCTAAGATGATCTGGGAAAGAAGTGATTTATTAACACCGTATATATAAATAGATTGGGTTGGATAAAAGAGTGTAACAGTAATGGATTCTCGGTGAATTCTACTGTTATAGCATCTGTCGGATAAAAGAGTGTAACAGTAATAGATTCTCGGTGAACCTACTGTTATAGCATCTTTCGGAATTTAATGTAACTATAATGGATTCCCGGTGAACCTATCGTTATGTTAATAGTGGGAATTATTGAGCTGGTATCCAATATGTTTATGTATGCACGTAACTCAGTTTAATTTCCAATGTTTAAGACAGTGGAAATTAGTGAGATAGGCTTCCAATGGGCCTTTTTCCGGGAAGATAATCAGTGCTTAAGTATTTGCAAAAAAAAAATAAATTGGATTACGTTCACTATAGCATAGTAGATCGATTTTAAACAGGTACCGATCACCAAAGATGGCTCTGCCGTCGTGTGATCTTTTCATCTTCAAAATTAAGTAAGCCGGTAAAACAGTTAGCTTTATTTCGTTCATCAAGCTTATATCAGGTTTTTAAGAAAACTGGACACTGATTACCGCAGTCGGCTCAGCCGCCGTGTAATTATTCCATTACCAAAGATTTACTTAAAAACAGAGAACAGACGTTACTGGGTTCAAAAGCGGACCTAAGTTTAAATTACTGTTACTCTCTTCTTTCTTGATCAAATACAGAGAGGCTCTGCCCCGTTTTGATCTTCTTAAATGAGTTAATAAAATTAAGTTCATATATCGAATCACTCTGTTGGGCTTTTTCACCTCAGTTCGGCTCTGCGGCGGTGTGATTAGTCATAAATTGAATTAATATCGCCGGAAGAATAACTTAATAAGAGCAAGAGTTTTCTTCAAAATGAGTGAGTGATTCCAGAAAGATTTTTCAGAGTGTGGGAGCTACAGTAAGATGGAAGAGGATTTTTAAGAGATGATGAAGAGAAGTTTTACAAAGAGATTTTGTGTGTAGATTTTAGACGTTCATTTGCATAAAGAGTTTTTGAGCTTTACAACCCGAAGTAGTGTGGTTGAGAATAGGGTTTGGCTGGGCTACAATTGCCTACTGGGATTATCCAGGTTTCGAAAGTCTCAATGGTCGTGAAGGATTGATCCCCTCAAGCCAAGACGAATCGTATACCCGGCTTGGATAAATCTGACTGGCTGACCTATTCATAAATTGGTATTAAAGTAATAAATGTTAGTATTACAGAAGGTTTCCAGAAGCCTTGAAGAGGCTATCTGGTTATTCTGTTAAGTTTACTACAGCCAGTTGCTCGATGGTGGTAAGGTTGGTAAAGTCTCCTTGGAGCATTACACCGGTGTGACTTTTGAGATATTGAAGTGACATGCATAAGAATACTTGGATTTGGTGATATATTACTGTGAATATACTGTTTTGCAGGGTTTCAGCACAAAGGTAAGGTTTGCTTAAACGAGATCTGTTTATAAGTCTTGATTGTTTAGTATTTTGAATGTGTGTGTCTTGCTGTGCAAAGTAATTTATGTATGTGTAATTGTGTTTTGATTGTGTACCTACTTGTCTTATTACTTTGTTTAGAGTTTCACCCTTGCCTGCTTTGTTGTGTTGATGCATGACCGAGTAGATAATTTATCCAAGACATGGGCTAGCTCTTAGAAGAAGGATTCGAAGAGGATGCTATGTAGATTGATAGGGATTCCAAGAAGAATTGGTATTTACTATTTGAGATTGGGTAGAGGTCTAAAGACTTGACTGGCTCAAGAGTCCACTGTACAAACTCTGTTGTAATCTCTGATAATTTTTATAAATGAGATGATCAAATTTTGGGTACGAAGTTATGTTATACTCTTTACACCTAAATTATTTTCAAAGGGAAAACCTTACAGGAATTTATTCCCTATCCTTCTCATCTTTTAGAAAAACGAAAAAAATTTACCCGCATTTTCAGAGAAGGATTATTAACTTTTATCTAAATATTTTCTAAGCTTTTCTTAAATTTTTGGTTACTATGGTGTAATATCCTTTTTGGAGAAAGGGTGTTACAAAAATCCTTATTCACACCTTAAGATCCCAAAAATCATTAATCAAATAATTTCAATTAAATTAAAACATATTTAAAAGTCTACAGAAACTATATAAAAATAAGGGTGTTACAACTCTACCCCTCTAAAAAGAATTTCGTCCTCGAAATTACGTTTCTAAAACTACGTTTAACCATCACTATAGAAAAACTGTCATCCGATAAAACATTCCTTTGTAGTATTACCCTTTCTTTAGAGATAAAGTACTCTCGTTCCTTCGAGAATTCTTACTCCCACTACAGAGTATCCTCACACTAACCATCAAAACTCATAGCTATCCAATCCAAACTTTAAGAACTCAACAATGTTAGTCCATATCAGGTATCATTGTCCCCTCCCTACTACCGGCAAGCCAATGGGTTAATTACTCCCACGCCTTGTCCTTAAGCAGTTAGAAAACGATAATACTTGTATAGCTAATCACAGTATTGCCCAAATCCTTCCTTAATATATTAACTGACACATACTATCATATATTCGATTCTTCCAAAAATTCTTCTTCTCCTATTTGATCTTCAAGATCTACTAATGCTTTGCCACCCCTTCACTGTATCATCCTTTTCTTATACTTGTCTCTTAATACTCGTTACGGTACTCCTAGATAACTGTCGACTATTGTCTGTACTTTAACTACCCCTTTGCTAAAGGATTTATGGTAAAAAATTCCTATGAAAATCTCTATTACAACTCACACTCTCGAAATTGACCCTGAATAGGATAATCAATTTACACCCAAGATTACCACTACTGACGGGAATTGATTTGACATGATGGACAATCGGAAAGACAATTAGACAGAGAGGCAAAAAATAGTTGGGTAAGAAAAATAGATGGATGAATTTTACTGAATAACTTTATACATAGATTGCGAAAAGTTTTGGAAATAGGCAAACATAAGAATTACTAGAAGGTTACATATTTGAGAAGTAGCGAACAGAATTTAAACATAGAGTCAGATGTTGAAACTAAAACATATAAGAACTAAAACATACAACACACAAAAGGTTTCCTAACAAAACGAATCTAGTCTTCCAGAATCTTCAAAAACTTGCAGAAGACCACTAATTCCAAACATCCCTGAAGCCCCTAGTCTTCAAATTTACCAGCTATGTCATTTCCTTCTTGTAGGGAATCCTCTGAGGGTGAAGCCTCAACACCGCTCATAGTGTAAACACGTCCTTTTGTCTTCGGCCTTCCGGCTTTGGGTTTGGGCATATTGCAGTCCTTTGCTATGTGTCCAACTTTTCCACGGCTATAACACTTCACTCCTTGTTGAGTACAGGCATAAGAATAGTTTCCTAGTTTCCCACATTTGAAACATGTCACTGGAGCGCCCGCTCCTTGACTTCCCTTGTTGGTACCACCAGTAGAAAAAGTTGTGTTGTTCTTTTGTTGGTTCCCTTGATCTTTATAGTAGGGTTTGTTCTGATTCTGCTTTCCTTCCTTCCTTTGTGGATATGACCTAGACGGTCCACCCACATTTCCCTTATTCACTCTTCCTCTCATCAGGTTCTCCATCTTTCTACACTTTTCCACCAGCAGTGGAAATTGACGAATATCCAATGAAGCTACAGATTGACGCACCTCGTACCTCAACCCCGCTTCGAACCTCTCGCATTTCCATTCCTCGTCCGGTTGGACTTGGAAGAACCGAAAGTACTTGGCAAGTGACTCAAACTTTGCCGCGTACTCTCCCACCGACATATCTCGTTGCTGGAGTCGCAGAAACTCTTGCACTTTTTCAGACCTCTCACTCTGTGGGAAATACTTCTCCAGAAATTTCTCCTCAAAAAGTTCCCACATCACCGCTTGGTTTCCGGCTTCCAACAGTTGTCGGACTCCCTTCCACCAATATTCCGTGTCACACAAAAGTAGGTAAACCATGTACTGTAACTTCTCAGCTGCTGTACAGTGCAAGATCTCAAAGATCTTCTCCAGCTCTTCTATCTATAACTCCGCTTTCTTCGGCTCAGCCTCGCCATGAAACTGTGGCGGACTATGGTGTCGAAAGTCAACCAACCTCTTGGCTTCAGCAGCTCTCTCAGCCCTCAATCTATCCACAACGTCTCTCTGCTGTCTCTCAATATCCCTCTGTTCAGCACGAACAGACTGTTGAGCCATCTGAGCCGCCATGTTAGTCATAGCCGTGATAGCCCTCTCTTTGGTGTCGTCACGGACTTCGGCATTAATGCGATTTATCGGTCGTCCTCGACGTGCCATAGGTTTCTACAAGTCAACCAAGTTGCACTATTCAAAACCCATTCAAGAAAACAATCAATTTCACACATTGTTTCATAAGGAAACAATACAAACAATGTCACACAATGCTAATCAGAGATTCACACAACTTTAAACTTAGTAAGCCTATAACCTACAGTCTCGACAGACATCGACCAGCTCTTATACCACAAATGTAACGTCCATTTTTCCCACAAGGAACGTTACATAAAAACTAAACAAAACTTAATGCGGAATTAATATAAACTGGTTTGTCTTTATAAAATTCGTGGCTAATTTTTTGTTAAAAGTCTTATACGAAACGAATACTCAAAACTCTTTTAACCATCCAGAAACTCAGAAGAAAAGAAACATCGTACATATATATATCATCAGGTCAGTCAATATACACAAGTCTTGCGCCCGCAAGTATAGTCATGAACCACAACAGAGTGGCCAAAATACAACATCCTAACATAAAGAAAATAAAGCGATGAAACTAAACCTAGGAAAGCAATAAATCAAAAGGTGGGTCAAATACACGACACTGAACATGTACACCCCAAACCTAGGTTGGTCGGCTAACTGACAACCCACAACCTAGCACTGGACACCCCCACCTCTATAGACCTAAGACGATGACGTCTCCTCGGGGTCCTCCACGGGATCCTCCTCCAGGTCCTCCTCCGGGTCCTCCTCATCCTCGGATATCTCAATGAATACCCGCTCTGACTCATCTCGAACCTTCCTCTTCCCCCTCTCTGCGTGTCCTGACGGTCCGGTAAAAGAGTCAGAAGTGCAACGCACGAAACGTCCAGACGGTGCAACGTAAGGAATGGGGAGCGTCGGTGTCACTGTCTCCGGTGGTGAAGCTGGTGTCACTGGCGGAGCCATCCTCAGTAGACGTGCGCTCTCCAAGGAACTCTTTCTTAGAGTGCGACGAAACATACGACAGTATTCTGGAACGGATCCGGTTACCCGCGAGGGTCAAGGCCTCTCCTCCTCTTGAGCCTCTCTCCAAGGTTGCTCCACGGGTCTCTCGATCGGAATATAAGCGTCCAGAATCATGTCTCGCTCCAAAACCTCCCGGGGCCCAGCACCCCTCTTCTCGTCCTGACCACGTGTCCAGCCACAATGGCCCATTGGGAGATGGGATCATAAGTCCATCCCCCACGATCGGCCTCAAGAGGCCGGAAACTCTCCCTCACTCGGGCTACCAGAGGCCTCATCTACGCGTAGCGTACATACGGATAACTGAAAAACATGCAAGGGTGAATTTCTTTGCACAAGTTGAAATCCACTGAAAGGGTGCATATGAAAAGTAAAATACCACATAATACATTCCAAGAATATATATATATAATTACTCTTTCGCAAATCTTTTAGCTAAGCTATTCAATCATCAAAAGGAAACACATCATCAAGTTAAACACACAGTCAAACACACACATAGCACTCTAGCATAATGCATGTCTCTTCAATATCTCTTCAATACACCGGTGCACTGCTCCATGGAGACTTCTCTTCCTCAACTAAGTTGAGCGATATGGTTGTAGCGTAAACCTAACATAATAAACCAATCTGTCCTCTTTTTCATGGACATGGTAACCATCGGTCCCCTTTTTCATGAATAGGTTTTACAATTATTCAATAGAGCTACTCTCACCATAACACAAATAAGGCAGCCGGTCAGGATCATCCAAGCCGGATACACTACTCTTCTTGGCACAAGGGGATTCACCGCAAGGCCATTGAGAATTTCATAACCTGGATGCCCTCAAAGACTTATAGTTAGACCATACTCATTTACAATCCCGACATAGGATTGTATGCTCTAATTTGGCAAAAGCCACGTCTTTAATGCAAATGACAGTACAATTTGCAAAACACACACACAAGACAAATAATGCGATCCCTCATCTTAGGATTTCGTCGTCACGTGTTAGCTTTCTTCCAACACCATGTAGCATTATTGTCCTCAATACCTCATCTTCGCCACGTATTGATCCTCTTGCAATACCGTATAAAAAATGTTCTTTAGAACATAAGTTTTAGAGAGAATTCTTCTTTGGAGTTAAGTTTCCTCTTTAATTTTAAAATCTTAAACCTTCATTTGTTTTGATAAAAGAAATATCTTTTATTCAAAACTAACTTCATTATTGTTTTCTTTTTCCCATTTTTCATTGTAAAAAGATTTAATTAAAAGTCTTAATTAAATTCTTTGATAAACTTTACTTAAACTCCTTCACTTATATGTATTTTAAAATCTGAACCCTTAACAAGTCCAGTTTCCCGCTTCAGCCCCAGATTTTCTAAAAAATCATGTTTCTGACCCAAAAATGCCCAGTTTCTCGTTTCTACCCCAAAACTTATGTAAATTATGTTTTTGGCCCAAAACACCTAGTTTTCATTTTTCTGCGCCAGAACTTCTGAAATTTATTCTTTTGCCCCAAAACACATCCAGTTTGCATTTTAACCCCTGAAAATTCTGAAAATTTACTTTTCCCCTCATTAATTAATTTTCTAGCTTACTTAGAGTTTTATGGAGAAATAGGATTTGGTATGAAATGTAGTGGAGACTTATACTTAGAAATTTAATGAAATTTATCTAATCAAGTATTAACTTGAATTCTAATTAATTTATTTGATTTCATTGGAAATACTATTCATTAAAGCTTTTAAGTCCTCTTCCCACACTTGTAAAATACTTTCAATCCAATCCCAATCACAACGAATCAAAGTATATGAAATATCCAAAAATCAACATACATCAATTAGGCAAGAACATAATCAAGCCATAAATCATACATACACTCAAAGTAACCATCCATAGCATATTAACATACATCATGGACATAGCATCAATCATTAACTCATCAAGCATGCATTAGGCATTCAAAATCATTCAAACCATACATACGATTTTTCCAAGAACACATAGGTTTTTTAAAAATTATCATTCATCAACCAAAATCATGCTTTAACTCATATACATAAATATATAAAAATACATATTACTAAGAGGATGAAACTCATTCAACAACCAATAGAAAAACTCAAGTCTTTGAGTTTAACTTGAAACATACAACATACACCACACACATACACATCCTTCCCAACTTATTGAGAAAATCCCCTTACCTCTTGAAGCAAATGAAAATGGGCTAACACCAAAATCACCTTCACACCAACCCTAACACCAACACCAAGTGGCCTCCTTGAAGCCTTGATGTTCCAACACTTTAAAAAAACAACCTTATACAAAATACACCAAAAATACAACCATAAAAATGCAAGTTTTATGAAAATAATCAAACCTAAAGAGTAGAAATTTGAGTAGAGGAATACTTACTCAAACCTTGAACCAAAATAGATCCAAGATGATTTTCAATCTTGTGGGTTCCAAGGGTATGAACCTAAACCAAGAAAAAGCTCTCTTTTAGCAAAAAGAAGAACACAAGATTCTTGGAAAAATTAAAAGTGATGAGAATGGAAAAAGGAAAGAAGTTTATGGTTTAGAATCATGATCCAAACCTTTTTTGTGAAGCTTGAATAGCCAAAAACTCAATAAAACTTAGACTTTTGGTGTGTAGGAAAGCTTTGAAGATGGAGAGAAAATGGAGTTTCTTAGTTTCAAGGAAAAAGATGAAGTGAATGAAATGAAAATCTCTCTCCTCCCTTGCCTAGATGATTCGGCCAGACCACAAGAGAATGGGGGGGTATGTGCTTGCTTACTTTGAGTGGATAGGAGTCATACCTCATTTATCTAATTTGAAAAAATTCAAAAATTAACCCCTTTGACCCATTTGACTTTTGAGATATTTTGAGAGTGAAAATTAGGGCTAGGGTTCGGCCAAGGCAGACCAAAAACTGGTGGGATTAAGTCCCATCAAGTTAGGGTTTAATTGGTAGTTCAAAGTAGTAAAAACGCTTAGTTTTATAACCCCTTTTTAGATAAATATTTTTATAAAATAGATAAAATCATGAGAAATCAAATTTATGACTTGAATATGATATAGAAAAATTTAGAATCTCAAAACTAAATTTTTGGACTATTGTTCATGTCTCGGTTGTGCCCGGTTTACCCGTAAAGGTCCAAACGTGGGTAAAATAAAGTTTTTCTGAAAAATTTCCAGAAAAATTTCTAAAAATCACAAATATTATAAAAACAACTTTTGGTTCATTACAATATTATTTTGGAGTAGAAATGACCTCCAGAAAAAATACTGGACCCTTCCTCGCATCATGCGAGAAAACGGTTCCCACAAAAGCTCAGTTTTGCGAACTCTACTACTCTAAACCCTTCAAAAGGAAACCTAAGATATGAAAATCCTTATTCACACCTAAGATCCCTAAAATCATTAATCAAATAATTTCAATTAAATTAAAACATATTTAAAAGTCTACAGAAACTATATAAAAATAAGGGTGTTACAGTAATTTGCATTGATGTCATGTGTTTGATTTGCAAAGGTATGCCTTGTGCACGTGCTGTGGCTGCAATTGCCTTTAAGCATCAAAAGCCAGAGGAATACTGTCATGCATGGCTTACTCTGGGAGCATACAATGAAACTTACGATTTCTTTGTACAACCAACACAAGGAATGGAATTTTGGGAGGAAACTCCATATTTGAAGCCAGTTCTACCTCCAGTGAAGAGGCGTGCAGGGAGACAAAAGAAGTAGAGGAGGAAGGATCAAAATGAGGAGCAAGTTAGTAGCACTAAGGTTAAGAGAAAATACCCACCTGTGACTTGCTCAAAGTGTGGGCACAAGGGTCACAATAACCAAGGTTGTCGTACCCCATGGATGTCTCCAATGGCAACTGACTGGGTAACACCACCACCACCAAAGGAAGAACAAGGACAAACTGAGATTGATTTGTCACAACATTAGCCAATGTCCCATCCTACCCAATCCCAAGATGCACCAACAACTGTAAAACTTACTCAGATTTACTTAGATTTTTATTCTCTTATTTGAATATGAATGTTTGCTTGCTAACCTTTAATGTTATTATTTCAGGGTATCAATTTAGGAGGTCCTCCCCTACAAATGATGATCCATTTCCAAGAGGGCCTACAACAGAATGTTTTAGGCCACCACCAGTCAGGGCACCCAATACTAGCAACATGACATTTATCCAAACTCTTGGGCAGTTTGGGGCACCACCAATAGGCACTCACAACAACATGACCTTTGTTCCAACTCCTGGGCATTTTACGCCACAAGTCAAGGCACCCACTACCAGCAACTTGTTCATGCCACTATCATTCATGCCACCTACTGGGCAGTTTAGGCCACCCTGAGTCTGGACAAAAATTCCAAAGGATACTACAGCAAATCCAAATTCTGGGCAGAGACCTCATGGTGCCAACAATCCATAAAGGGAATGAAGATGTACAACAATTTTTATTTTCATTTTGGAAAGTTTTTTTGAGATTGATGTTCATAGTTTTGAATATGCTATAAATGCACAACAGAGTGCCACTATTTTTTTGGGGTTGTATATGGATAATTATGTAGTATGCTTTAGGTTGGAAGTTATGATGTTATTATGCAATTATGAAGATGTTTTTTTTTTGTTGCTATGCAATTATGCATTATGCAGTAAGACAATGGTTATTATATCCAGATATTGGGCACCTATGAGTGTTTTTTATGTACCCATTTTGGGATTACTTATGGATGGTTAAGTACCTATTTCTACCTCTTTTTTCAACACTGTTCTGATTCATTGTTTACTAACTATAGTGCAATTTACTTTTACAACAAGTTGGTAAAAATTGATGAGACACAATTTGATTTATTATACCAATTTTATACAACTTAAAAACTGATAAAATCTAATAAATTCAACATTCTTTCATTCATTTGGTCACATTCAAATACACAATTACAATAACTCATCCCATTCAAAGTGATCCATAATATACTAAACTAGAAATCTAAACCCACTCTCATTACATCTCCCACTCTCATTACATCTCCTAAATAACAACTAACTAGTCCCATTCAATCCCTATCAAACTCTTTGATTACCAGTCAAGAAAAACAAACAATAGCAACATAATTACAAACGTCGACATTACACCCCCAATGGTTTTTATCATCTTCACTTTAGATAGCACTTCAGCCATGTTCACAGCTAACCCTGCCTTCGACATTTCATCTCTTCCACTTGCATCAACAGCCCCGACATCATCCCCTTCATCTGCCCAAGTAAAATATTCGCACTGCAAAGCCTACAGTAATAGAAGCAAAAACGCAGTGGAAGAAAATAAAAAGCACTCAATAATAGAAAATAAAAAAAACCCAATAATAGAAGCTAAAATCAGAGATGAACAATACCCTTAGGGCTGGACAGCAATAGAACACCCTTCTTGGGTTTAAATACGTTCTGGAGCTCAGCTTCACTGTTTTTCTCCCACAGAAACACCAACGCATAGCTACCATTGATGTTGCATATTCACTACACGTTCCACTGGTATTTCTTCTTCTTCCAACCCACGCCTGTGACTGTGAGACCCCTCCCATCGTCATCCCCTAGTTCTGTGCCGAAAACTATTATGCTTCCAGGGCTTCTTAATCGCAGCAATGGTGGAATTTGGGGGTAGATGGGATTTAGGGTTCCAGGGATTAGATTAGGGGTAGAGGGGGATTTGGGGAGAAGTCTTTATTACTTTCATTTTGGTCCTTTTCTACGTGGCATTACACGTTGGCAGGAGCAAGTGAGCCAATGTGTCACATAATGTGACACGTCAGCGACGTCAACGGAGATGCCTAACAGAAGTGTGCTCAGGGGAAATTTGACTAACTGAGGCATCTTTCAAGGACGAATTTTTTTATTTCTGTCTTTCAGGGACCTACTTTCCAGCGAGTGTATCTTTCATTGGGAAAATTGACTATTTACTCGAAATTAATCCAATCAAAGAAACAACAACTGCAAGCCACCCTTGCTAATTTTCTTCTGCATAAACAATGAATATGCATCTTTAAGTCCTCTAGATCATGCTTCATGATGAGACCTCCCTCTCCATGTCAAAACCAAACGTCAGCAACCAAATGATCAGACCCCTGCACTGCACTGATGCTACCTAACTTAGCCAATACTGAGATCGCACCCCCCGCACTGCACTGATGCTACCGCAAGCATACACCTTTGCTTTCCCATTTCCTAGATAAAAAGTCCCTGTGCTAGACCATCATCATGAAGAAAACTATAATTCCTTGATAAAATAATTGCAGGAATGCTCCTTCAATACGTAGGCCATAGTGCCTAGGTACATTGTGCATTTCGTGGCTAAAATAGTCATTCTTATGAAACTCATGCAGAATGAGTTTATATGCTTGTTAGTTCTTAAAAATTTAGCATTTTTGCCTTACCAAGGTTGATCCTCTGATTCCAGCCGCAGAGCGTGAAAGCATTGCAGACGGAGTCACCTATTTATGCAAAGAAATCAATAATAAAGACACTTGAGAAATCAACAAATATTGATTACAAACTTATCTGAAAAGCAGTCCTGAGAATGCATATAACATGATTAAGCATGCATTAAATTGCATCATTCAAATAGACTGAAAAGAAAATTTAAAAAAAAGTCAAATAAAAAAATGAGTAGTTCTAGTTGTAGAAACTTTTATGCACAAACACCTTACAAGGGGAGGCTAGTTTTATCAGCCACGTCATCATGGACTTTCAAATTGCTACAAGAGTTTCATGCCTCACCTATGGGAGGACATTCAGGCGTCTATAGAACCTATATAAGGATGGCTCAATCCCTTTACTGGGTCGGTATGAAGAGCACAGTTACTAGCTATGTCGCAGCATGTCACGTGTGTTAGCGAAGCAAGTATCAAGCCACATCCCCGGCTGGCCTGTTGCAGCTGTTACCTATTCCTAATGCTGTCTGTGAAGAAATCATCATGGATTTTATTGTGGGCTTGCCAAAATCTAAGGGGTTCGATGCTATAATGGTTGTGGTGGATAGGTTGAGTAAGTGTGGGCATTTTGTTTTGATAAAACACGCCTATTCAGCCAAGAGTATTGCTGACGTTTTTGCTAAAGAGATCATTAGACTACATGGAATCCATATTTCTATTGTTAGTGATAGGGATCCTATTTTTATGAGTCATTTTTGGCAGGAGATGTTCCAATTACAAGGTACTCAACTAAAGATGTCTACAACATACCATCCGGAGACCGACGGGCAAACAGAGGTTTTGAATAGGATGCTTGAAACTTATCTCAGGTGTTTTACTTCGGAACAACCTAAGGTTTGGGCTAATATCATTCCGTGGGCAGATTACTGGTATAATACCAGTTTTCAGGCATCAACTCAATGCACCCCTTTTGAAGTGGTCTACGGCAAGATGCCTTCCTCTTTGGCTCAGCTTATTCCAGGAGAAACGCTTGTAGAGGCTGTAGCTCACGATCTCATGGATAGGGATGAAGCTCTAACACAATTGAAGTACCATTTAAAGAGAGCACAGGATCAGATGACGCAATATGCAAATGCACATAGAACGCTGGTTCAGTTTCAGCCAGGGGACTATGTCTATTTGAAAATCAGGCCGCATAGGCAAACCTCCATGCCAACCAAATTACATCCCAAGCTGTCAGCCATGTACTATGGTCCTTATCAGATCATAAAATAGATTGGAGCAGTAGCATACAAATTGCAGTTACCAGAGGAAGCAAGAATACACCCAGTATTCCATGTCTCACAACATGAAAGGCAATACCACCGCATTGATACCTCAAGTATTGATTCAGTGGCAAGGGAAAAGACTTGAAGAAGCGATATGGGAGGAGAAAGACATGATTCAGGCTCAATTTCCAGAATTTAACCTTGGCAAGGTTGTTTTAGAGGGGGGAGGTATTGTTAGACATGAGGAATTGGATAAGGGTACAACGGGGAATTTGAAACAGTATTATAGGAAAAGGGGGAAAAACGGAATGTAACCCTTTGACCTATCAGTTAGGATTTCGGTTATTAGTCAGTTAGTTTTCTGTTTAAGACTTTATATAAATAGGACCTCTGTCTATGCAGAGGGGCAGCTTTTCATTTTGATTGTATTGACTGGACAGATTCCAGTGTGAAAGGAGTAAACTCCTTTGTGTACCTTTGTTTTCTGATATTCAATAAATGCAGGGACGAATAAAGCCCTTTCTCATCTCTGTTCTTACCTGAAATCCTAACAGAAGCTATGGTAATGCATATGATAATCTATTGTTCTATAAATATTCTGATTGAGTATATGAATTTGATTGTTTTATGTTTTTAGAATTTTTTGAAAACTTTTGAAATTTACCGAAAAATACGCTAAACGGGAGTGAATAGCGTAAAGATCTTGTTTCACAGCGTAAAAATTTCGTGAGACAAGTCCACAACAATTTAGATTTTATTTTTAATTATTTATTTATGGATTTTAGAAATTATTTTTGTGTAAGTTTTGAAAATACCATTTTATGCTCTCTTTGCGGAGTTATACCTGAGAAACAGTGAAAACCGAAGAGATTGCACTATCAATAAATTTCAAAAATAATGTTCTAAAGTTATTTGAAATCTATCATGGCATTTTCAAGAAATCTCATTGGTTCTCACATTTTAAGTTAATTTTTTGAATTTTTTATTTATGAAAAGACTATTTTGCCCTTTATTTTCACTTCTTTTTCTCATAAACCATAGGGGCAAAGTTGTAACTTCACTTCCCACCCTCTTCCAGCCCGAAAACGGCCTCATCTATGCAAGAAGGAGAGGCATTGCATTTTGAGTCATCACTTCTTAGCCAATCACAAAATTACTTGATTTTTCCTATTTTTCCTAATTGGGTTTTATGACATCTATGCCATGACCTAAGCAACAAATTCTTTCCTCCATGTCCCTAGCTTGACCGCCCTTTCACCTATAAATATGGGTGGGGGTGCTTCATATTTTCTTACACCAAGTCTTTGTGTTGACAAAGCAAATTCTCTTCTCCCTCTTTATAGTTTTTCTAGTTCTTTTTTTTAGTTCTTTAGGGTTTCCTACTTAGCTCTTGAGTTTTGAAGCTTTGTTCTTCAAAATCTCTTTTCTTCATATTTTGAGGTAAGGGAAAAATTCTCAAGAGTTATGATAGAACACATAAGTTGTGTGTTCCAATCACTTAGGTGGTTTATGTTTTATAACTTTATTATTTGTTTATAAGCTTTATTATTGTTTTATAGCTTTTATTTAATTGTTTATGTGATTTATTATTAGTAAGGTTATAATGCCAAAATTCATTTTAGGAATTATTATTTGTACTGTTATAATGGAAAAATTATATTTGTTAAGGATTTGATCATACCCAGTGGGCTATGCATCCGTGTGATCAATATAAATGAAGTTAGGCTAAATAGTGCATTGGTACGATTCTGGCTAGGAAAGAATTGGTATCAGCTGTGTCCCCTATCTTGTCCTGGCGACTCTACTAATGTACTATTAATAATTCCTAACTTAGAAATTATATTTTTGAGAAAAACTAATTTATTTTCTTGTGTTAAAAATCTGCAATTTTTACCATAGATATATAGAAAGATGGTTGGGTCGAATAGTTCATTGGTACTGTTCTGGCTAGGAAAGACAGTTCTCTTAGCAGTTGCGGCTCACCTCTAGATCTTTCCTCGAAACATTATTGATGTGTTATTTTTCTTAACCTAGGGAGTTTGTATATATGTGGCAAAAATTCTTGAAAGAGAGCTTTCAACAGACCTTGTTATGAAAATATAAACACGAGTTTAAAATTACTGTAAAACGAAAACGTAGTGATATAATGGGGAAATTCAAGAATTGATCTTATACTGATAAACTGTTTTGTCTGTGGGATTTGAATTAAAGAAATGGAGTATTGTGTTATCTGAGTTATGAGATTCTATGTTTTACTTAAAATCTGTGATTCTGTGCTTACCTGTGATATATGATTCTATGTTCATTTGAGATAATATAATTTCGTGTTTAAGTGAGAGTTAAATCGTAAGTTGGAACCGGTGTCTGTGGTTACTAAGTAAAATCTCCAAGGAGTAGCGGGCTGAATGCTCGTGGCTGTGTGCCGAAATTTGCAAGGTAAAATCTCCAAGAGTAGCGAGTTCTTTTCTCGTGGCTATGTGCCGAAAATAAGGAAGTAAAGTCTCCAGGAGCAAGCGGGTTCTTTTCTTGTGGCTATGTGCCGAAATTAAGATAGTAAAATCTCCAGGGGTAGTGGGAATGCTTGTGTGTTGGTCCTGAAAGTTATTAAGTAAAATCCCCAAGAGTAGCGGGCAGGGTGCTCATGGCTAGGTGCCGAAAGTATATAGAGTTTATTTGAGAGTACCGTACATGTTTACCAATTCCTTGGGATATATTACTGTGTGAAATTTCCTACATGAGATGTATGTGATACTTCTTTGTGAATATAATGTTGTATGTCTAAATGAATTGTGTGAAATTAATGTGATGCCTGAGTATGATTTCTTTTGAGGATGAGTATAACCTTATTTGTGCGTGATATATGTTGTGTGTATTTTATCTACTGTGTACATTATATTTGATGTGTACATTATATCTGTTGTGTGTTACTTGTGTAACTTGATGATAAGGTTTTCACCCTTGTATATTTTCTATGTTGTGTTGATGCATGTTTAAGTATATAATTTACCCAAGTCGACTAGTTCCAGTCTGAAGGCTAACTCTTAGAAGAGGAGCTGAAGAAGGACGTTGCATGGATTGATAGAGATTCTGGGAAGAATCCGTGGTTACTGTCTTGTTTTGGGGTAGAGGTCTAGAGATTTGACTGGCTCAGGTGTCCACTGTATAAATTATTTTGAGTTTTTTGAGTATTCGGAATGTTCTTTGTAAACTCTAATGACTATATGTACGAGATGAGAAACTTTTATGTACGCAGTTATACTTTACTTTTTCACGCTTAAACATTTATGAAAAAGCAAATCTTAAAGGGATTTATTCCCCACCTTTCTTATCTTCAAGAAAAGCAAAAAATTTTACCCGCAATTTTGAAGGCAGTTTATGTTTGGAAACGATTGTTATCTATGTAACTTGCGAAATTCTTAATTACTATGGTGTAATATCCTTTTTGGAGAAAGGGTGTTACAATGATCACTTTCTTGGTCTTCAAGTTGTAAAGTCTATAACCCTTTGACACGGAGCTATAGCCAATAAAAATGCATCTCTCACTTGCTTCTTCAAGTTTTGTCCTCTTTTCTTTGGGAACTTGAGCATAGCAAACACAACCAAAAATTTTAAGATGGTTCACTGAAGGCTTTCTTCCACTCCATGCTTCAAATGGAGTCATATTCTGTACCACTTTTGTTCGGCATCTGTTCAGCAAGTACACGACTGTATTAACAGCCTCGGGCCAGAATTCTTTAGGCATTCCATTCTTGAACAACATGGATTTGGCCATCTCCATCACAATTTGATTCTTCTTTTCAGATATACCATTTTGTTGAGGTGTATAGCCAATAGTCAACTTCCCCTCTACACCTTCTTCTTCACAAAATTTATCAAATTCATTAGAGGTACTCCTTTCCTCTGTCATTTCTCCAAACTTTTATAGGCCTGCCACTATGTTTCTCAACAAAAGCTTTAAATTTCTTAAAGCTTTTGAGCACGAGCGATGGTGTCTGCCAAGCATACATCCTTCACATACTCCATTTTTCTTTTCAATTGTGGGCAACCCGTACACCATATTCTTTTGAGAAAGCAACATGAGACTGTTAAAGTTTAAGTGTCCAAGTCTCTTGTGCCATAGTCAAAAGTCACCTTCTTCTCTAGCCGTCAAGTTGAGATTTTTCTTATAATTAAGAGAGAGTGGAAAGCTTCTATTTTTTGTCATTTTTAACACAACAACAACTCTTCCTTTTGAATAAAAAAGTATGCACTCTCGATTCTCAAATTGAAGAGAATAACCATGCTCTAAAAGTTGTCCAATGCTCAACAAATTTTCATCTAATTTAGGCACATGAAGAGTATCATGAATAACCTTACCTCCTTGCTTTGTTGCAACTCCAATGCTGCCTTTGCCTTCAACTTCAACATATTCTCCACTGCCTAATTTAACTTTTGAGACAAATGAAGAATCCATGTCAATGAAAGCTTCTTTGTCTCCCATCATATGGTCGTTGCAACTACTGTCCAAATACCACAGATTTTTGTATTCTTCAATTGCTTTTTGACAAGCAAAAAACAGGTTGCCTTCACTATTTTCTGCTTCTGCAAATGCAATGTGCTGCTGGTTGCCAGAACGACAATCCTTATGCATGTGCCCGAACTTTTTGCAATTGTGGCATTGTGGCTTGCCTTTGTTCCAGTAATCTTTCTCTTCATCAGAGCTCTTTTCGCAAATTCCACACCATTTATTTGATCCTCCATCACTTCTTCCTCTTTCACGGGAGTTTCTACCTCTTCCAAATCTACCACCTCTAGAAGACTCATCTTTATTTTGGGTTGAAGATTTATCATTATTGGATTGAATGGTGAGCTTGGATTGAAACGCGCTTTCAATTGACTTTTCAGTGCGCCGTAACAGCCTTTGCTCATAGGATCTAAGTGACCACATCAACCCTTGAACAAACACAGTTGAGAAATTTTTGGTTTCTTCTTTAACAGCCACCGTTTGATCAAACTTTTCAGTCAAGCTAATTAGAATTTTATCAACAATTCTACGATCATCTATTGTATCTCCATGAGATTTCATTTGATTCACCAATTCAGAGAGTCTACTAAAATACTCATTCAAACTTTCATTTTCCTTGACCTATTATTCTCAAAATCTCTTTTTAGAGACTGAAGTTTAACTGTTCTCACCTTTAAATCTCCTTCGAACTCTTGTTGCAGAATTTCCAATGCTTCTTTTGCTATTTTTGCTCTCATAATTCTTGAAAATAAGGCTATTGAGACTCCTCTTTGAATCATGCCAAGAACTCCAGCATCTGTTATTTTTTTCTTTTTCAATTCTTAACGTTGTGTGGATGTAGCTTCTGCAGCGGTTGCTAGTTCTTCATATCCATTTTTGACAAGCTCCAAGACATCCAGGGAGGTGAACAAAGTCTCTATTTTTATTGCCCAAAAGTCATAATTTTCTCCTTCAAATAAAGGAACTTGGACATTGTTATAGATTGAACTGATGCTTGTAGAAACATTGCTTGAGGAAGCCATGACTCTTCACCTTCAGTCTCCTCTGAAACACACCGTTTCAATAAAGGGACAAAAACTAAACATAAAACCCTACGAGACCCACCCCTCCCATTCTTTCTTCCTCTCTCATTTTTTTTCACCTTATCTCACATTTCCTCTTTTCTTCTTCTCCGATCCAGCATCCCCCCTCTCTTTCTTTTCCATTTTTTCTTTTCACTTCACATCATTAAAGCTTACCCACAACCCGTACCATGTACTAGTACTCTTCGTATAGTTTTGGGGGTTAGGGTAATTTGTGCTCTAAGTGAAGAGAAGTGTACCCACTCTCTAAAGGTTGTTCATTATAACATCTGTTTTTTTCTGGGTAACTGTTCTAATTCTGTTTTATATGAATTTGTGTGATATAAATATTTTGATATTTATCTTTAGCTTAAAAATAGGATTTAAATATACATGTTTAAGAATACTCCTGAAAACAGACAATTTTCAGCTACTGTTAGGTCTAGTTACAACATTCGTTTCTTTGTTTTTACTGTCCTTATTCAGTTTTATATGAATTTTTGTGACATAAATGTTGTGTGATTTATTTTTAGCTTAAAATTAGGAATAAAATATACATATTCTAGAGTACTTCTGAAACAGTAATTTTTCAATCAACGTAGGGTCTTTTTACAGAAAACGGTTTACGTCTAACTAACGGAAGGAGTTTTAAATAGCTTGAGTGTGTCAAACAAATCCAACAAATAAACTTCCATCACAAAAGTTGGTTCTTTTAATATTTTTTATTTTCTATAATTTTCTGGAATTTTTAGAAAACTTTCAAAAATTACAGAAAAATACACTAAACAAGAAGCGTATAGCGTAAAAATCTTATTTCATAGGTATTATTTTCGTGTCAAAGGTCCACAAGTGTTTGAATTTTTATTTTTAATTATTAATTTTATGATTTTAGAAATTATTTCTATGTAAGTTTTGAAAATCCTATTTTACTGCATTTTTCGGTGTTATCCCTACGAAACGGTGAAAACCGAAGAGTTTGCACTATCAATAAATTTGAAAAATGATGCCACGAAATTATTTGGACTTATCATGGCATTTTCTAGTATTCTCATTGGTTCTCACCAATTTTAATCAATTATTTCAAATTTTGATTTATTAAAAGTCTATTTTAGCCTTGATTTTCATCAAAACCCTAGGGATATTTTGGTAAAATCCTGTCCCTCTCTTACCAGCCAGTTTTGGCCGACCTTTCTAGCCTTGGGGGGGATATTTTGGTGTAACTCATGGTCTTAGACCAATAGCTAATTAGTTTGAATTAATTAAAAACCCTAAATCATGAATTATGACATAATGGATGAATAGTGACCATGATCTCATTTCCTTCTTCACTAAGTCTTCAAATCTTCATTTTTTCTTCCTCATGGCCGTGACCCTCCCCTATAAATAGGGAAGGGGTGCTCTTCAATTTTCCCCATCCTCACTTGAAGCAAATCACTCAAAAATACTCTTTCTTTCCTTTGATTTTTCTTAAGTTTTCTTTGGTTTTTCCTAACCAACATCTTGTGTTTTTGTGTTGTGTTCTTAGCTTTTTCTTCATTGTTCATAAGGCCAAGGTATGGGGAAAATCTTCTATCCTTGGTTTGATCTTGTTTTGATGAGTGTTTTGTGTTTTGGGTGTTTATAGTTTTAATTAAATTTTTATTTTGTTTAAAATGGTTTCATGTCTTACTTTTATTTAAAAATTGTGATTTTATAATAGTAAAGTTATAATGCCCAATTTAATTATGAAGTTTAATAGTTGTACCGTTACGCTGGCGAAATTTTAATTATAAAGACTTGATCGCTCAGTGGGCTATGCCTCCGTGATCAACAAATCTAAGAATTGGTAAAATTGAACCTCTGTAGTTCTTTTGGCTAATAGGGAATACTGTGATTGGTCAGGCAGGAGAGTACATCTTTGGTGTACTGTCACGTCGGGCTCAGGGGCCGTATCTCTATTAGACATTAGTACGTTGAGAAAGTGATTAAATACGCTAAAATTTCTGAATTAGTGTTTTCTTTCATTGCAATATACTGTTTTTGAAAAAATATATATACAGGCTGACTGGGTAAAATAATTTAATAGTAATGGGTTCTCGGTGAACTCTACTATTATGTTATTTGGTAGAAATTCCTGGTTTGGAGTTCTGTTATATATAAAAACTTGTGATTTTTACTGTTTATATACAGACTGATGGTTGGGTGAAGGTAGTTCATTTGTATGGATCTGTCTAGGAAAGACAAAAGTCATTGAAGGGGCCTAAAAGCTCAACTTATCTTTCCTGGGAGCCATACCGATGCGCTATTTTTTCTTTCTTAGGGAGTTCGAATATACGTGGCGAAGATTACTTGATCAGCTTCCAAAGGGCTTTTTCAAAGAGAATGAGTTTAAGTTATGATTTGTATTAATATTATTGCAGTTATGGTTGGTCACCGCGTTCGGCTCTGCCGCCGAGTGGCTAGTCCATAGTAATTTTTCCCAAAAACAAAAAATAGTCACTTATCGATTAAAAATGAACCTGAGTTTGAATAAGCTGTAATTCCTTCTCTCTTGATCAATCCCGATGGCTCTGTCCTGTTTTGATATTTTGTTATTGCTTCGATCACTTACTGATTCCTTTTATCTGTTTTGGGTAATCACCTTAGTTCGGCTCTGCTGCGGTGTGATTACTCTTAAAATAAATGAGTAAAGCCAAAAAGAGTAAAGTGTCAAGAGTTATTTTCTGTGGTGATGGGATAAGAGTATTTTGGAGTATGATGTATTACCTGAGATATGTGGCTCTGTTATATATGCTGATTGAGAAAGGTGATTCTGTGTTTAATTGAAATGGGTGAAGTTATGTTCATATGAGAAATAAGATACGGTTATTGAACTGGCGATGTTTTGTGTTGTTTGTGCCATTACGGTACAGGCGAGGATTTTGGCATTACTGTACCGGCGATGTTTTGTGTTCCATTACGGTACAGGCGATGATTTTGACATTACTGTACCGGCGATGTTTTGTGTTGTTTTTGTCATTACAGTACAGGCGAGGGTTTTGGCTTTTGTGTTTATTTTGAGGATGAGTATAACAGTATTTGTGTGTAATAATTGGTGTATGAATTTTATTTGTTGCGTGCATTATATCTGTTGTGTGTTTCAATGATGAGGATTTTCACCCTTGCCTGCTTTCCATGTTGTGTTGATGTATGGGTAAGTAGATGATCACCCAAGGAGTGGGTTGACTCTTAGGAGAGGATCTGAAGAAGGTTGTTGTGCATATATATAGAGATTCCGAGAAGAATCAGTGTATTACTATCTTGTTTTGGGTTGAGGTCTAGAGATTTGACTGGCTCAGATGTTCACTGTACAACATATTTTGAGTATTTTAGAATATTGAGTTCTTTTTGTAAACTCTAATGATTCCATATATTAGATGAGGTTGCTTTCACAAAACTGTTGGTTTATATTTTCGCATTTAAAGCTCTTCCAAAAGAATTAAAGGGACATACTCCCCATCCTTCTCATCTTATTTAAAAGGCAAAAAACTTTTACGCACATTTTCGGAGAATGAATATTAAATTTACATCTAAATATTTTCTAAGTTATTTCAAAAATCTTGGTAATTATGGTGTAATATCCTTTTTGGAGAAAGGGTGTTACATTTTGTGGTATCCGAGCCAGGTTTGAGTCTTTTGGGTACTGTCGGGTATATGTTTACTGTGTTCTGTTGTGTGAACTCTGATGAGTTGTTTATGCTGTGTGAATTTTGATTGTTTGTTTGGTTTATATTGTTCTGGGAAAATCTGGTGTCATGTTGTACTGGAATGGGACGGTACAACTGAGAAATCCGCAACTATACTGGAATGGGACGGTACAGTTGAGGAGAACTTAGTAAGATTAATCGATACTACCTATACTAACAATACTGTACAGGTATGAGACTGTACAGGAAAGGATGACCTTCTGAGAAGCATGTAAGTGAGGACAACACATGTGGTTGGAATCCGTGTTAGTTTGTAGGGATAAAGTCGTAAATCTGAAGGTAGCCAGGTGATTTCGGGATGATATAGGCTTGGGTGAAGTTGTTCAATTGTTTTCTGTGTGTATTATTTAATAAGGGAGACTTCTTGAGTGGTTTCTAACTTAGTTCTAACTTAGTTTCCCCTAGGTAGTTGCCTTGTAGGAAACCATGTCAGGAAGAAGAAATGGAAACAATGCAGATCTGGCGAATGCCATACGAGAGATGGCAACAGCCGTAACACAAAGAGAAGGAAGTGGGCAGGTATTGGCAGACTTCCGTCGTGCCAAACCAACCCAGTTCAAGGGAGGTTATAACCTAGAAGGGGCAGAATTATGGATATAGGAATTGGAAAAGATTTTTGTGGCTATGGCATGTATAGATGAAAGGAAGGTGACCTTTGCTGTTTACATATTGGTGGGCGATTCTGAGTTTTGGTGGCATGGGGTACGTCAGCTGTTGGAGGTCAGAGAAATACCCATTACCTGGTCTCTTTTCCGTGAACGATTTTTGACCAAGTACATTCCTCAGAACGTCCGTCATAACAAGGAGATGGAGTTCTTGAGTCTGAAGTAGGGGGAGATGTTTGTTGGAGATTTTGCAGCTAAGTTTGAGTCGCTCTCCAAGTTTTCCCCGTACTTTCAGATGCAACTTGATCCTTCATGGAAGTGTAAGAAGTTTCAAGAGGGCCTGAAGTATGACTTGAGAGAGGCAGTGGCGCCTTTGAAGGTTGAAGAGTTTGGAGAGTTAATAGAGCACTGCTCTATGATAGAGGAGACCAAGAGAGGGAAGGAAGTAGTGAACAAGGACATTGGACCATCTAGGTCCGATAAGGGAAAAGGTAACCATGATCAGAGGAAACCTTACTATAGGCCACCTGGGAATCAACAGTCTTACTAGAATGTTGTACCTGTTTTTGGAGGAGGAGGAAAATTTAACTCCAACAATCAAAATACTAGTAGTAAGTGCTATAAGTGTGGGAACCAAGGTCATTGGGTTGACACCTGTCCACAAAAAGGGAATAAATGCCATAAGTGTGGAAAACCAGGCCATTTGGCTAATGCTTGTCCACAAAGGGGAATGACATGTTATCAATGTGGCAAAATGGGACATATTGCTAAAGACTGTCCTTCCAGAAGCACTATGCCAAATTTCGCCTGTTATAGCGCACCATTTGTAGCGCTTATTGAAGAAAGCGTTACAGAAGAAACATGGAGCTTTTCTGTAGCGCTTTCTACAGAAACGCTACAGTTGTTTGTGATTTGACCTTTTGTAGCGCTTTTTGTGGAAAGCGCTACAAAAAAAATTTTCTAAAAAAAATTCAAGTTTGTAGCGCTTTACCTGAAAAACGCTACAGTAAAATTTTTAAAACCCCCGCGTCCAATCTCGGTCTGTCACTCACCCCGCGTTTTCACTTCGTTCTTTCCCTGTTCACTCTCAGTCTCACTCACTCCGCCTCCACTGCTCCGGTCCTTCACCGTCGTCGCGAAGGTAGTCGTGGTCGTTCTCCGTTCGTCGTGCTCGCCGTTGCTCGTGGTCGTTCTCCGTTCGTCGTGCTCGTCGTTGTTCGTGCTCACCATTCGTCGTCTCTGTTCTCCATTCGTCGCGAAGCCAGCCCTGTTTTCGTTTTCATTTCTCAATTCTTGACCTCTTTTCGTTGTCACGAGGTTTGATTGTGTTCACTTTTGTTTATGGGTTTTGTTTTTCTTATATGTTCATCATGCCTTTTGTTTTGATTTTCGCTGTTTCAAGGAATGCACAATCTCAATTTCAGTTTATTGTTATGAACTTTTGCAATACTGTTCAGTGATTGCATCGTCGATTTCAATTTTTGTGTTCCCCTAAACTTACCTAAATTTAATGTTTTCATCTTCTGCATATCAAATTGTAATGGATATTTTTCTTCTTTTCACCTTGTGTTGAAATCGACCACATCAGAGTATTCCAGCAATACATAAAAGCTGTAAGTATCTTTTTCCCTTAGAATTGACAATGCTTTTATTGTTATTTGCAGAGTAATGTAAAAAATAGGAAACCTGATACAGAGTACTGGGTAAGAATGCTTCTTGATATTTTGCCACTTAAAGTTGTATCAATTGACTTGTATCAATTGACTTTAATATGTTTTCATTCTAAAACTATGATTTCATAAATTGACCTTAATATGTTTTCATTCTAAAACTATGATTTCATAGTTTTAGAATGATTAGATGGTCTGTAAATGTTTGTCCAGTGGCTTGTATTTTGTAGAATATTATCATTTGTTGGATTAATATTTAGAAGCATGCATGTCTTTGTTGTGATTGAAAGTCGTTAAGGAGTGACACTATTACCTTTTTTCATTTTTCTTTTACATTAAACTGGGTTGTACTCATAAACTCATGTTTCTTGTCCCACTATGACTGCAGACTTGTGCAATTTGTAGACAAAACCATGGTTCCTGTACAAATTGTTGCAAGTGTGCTACTTATTTTCATGTGATGTGCAGTTCACAGGTTTGTGCTCTAGTGACCCAGCCATATCTATTGTTATTTTCTATTTTTTTTAATAATGTACGTTCTCATGATCATTGAAGACAATAAGCTGGAAATTGAACAAGAATACTATTTCTTTGCTTGTGAAGGCTTGCAATGTAAGTTTTCTTCTCTCTGACTGATAATCATTTAGATTATTAGCTTAAGGGAGACCTCTAAGATGGTTTTCATTACACTTGGACTTGGTTTTGCTCTCATGTTTATGGCTTTAAAATGATAAGGAGAGGAGACCAAGTTTTGGTTTTGTTTTCAAGCTAAGTTCTCTTGGTTATGTGTGGAGTTTAATGTATTTTGGGAATATTTTGTATTGAAATTTTACAGTATCAGAAAAAAATGAAAGAAAGGAGGAAAAAGTTATTCCTTTCAATACAAATGTGTGGTCTTGGCTCTATTTAGGTGCTATTGTTGACGAGAAATAAAATTTAACTTGCCCAGATTTCGAGGATCATGTGCTACTAATCTTTGCACTATATGATTGGACTATTTTTTCTCCTGATCTGGTTACTTTGATTAATACTTAGAGCAGAAAAATAGTATGTTACTTATATGCACATGTAACAACTTTTAAACTCTTGTCAGCTGGAGTGATAAATAATTTACTAATTTAGGTTCATATTGAACATTGTCTAATGTCTAGAATAAGCTTTTTTTAATTATTCAATATCCTAATAAAGTACTTTATTTTGATGTATTAAACTTTTCTACAATTTGTTTATGAACGTTGAAATGATTGCTAATTAGTTCTTTCCAATTAGGTTTTATTTTTTTGCAATTATTAAGTCGAAATAGATAGTTGGGAGAGTATGAAAAATGATTTACTATCTTGCTGTGCAGGGGAAATTAATATTTAGTTATAGAGATTTCACTTTTAGTGACAGTTTTAGTCTATCACTAATTGCTTTTTTGTAGCGCTTTCTTGAGAAAACGCTACATCAATCCTGATGTAGCGTTATTCTTGCGAAAAAGGCTTGTCTGGCATCTTGACGTAGTGCTTTCTCAAGCAAGCGCTACAAAAAATACCCACCACTTTTGTGATGGCTTAGTTTATAGCGCATGGAATGCGCTACGAAATGTAAAGAACAAGCGCTATAAAAAGCATATTCTGGCCTAGTGAAGGGAGGAGCCGATAGCAAATAAAGTTGACGCGGGTAGGCCACCAACGAGTTTACACCATGTTTGGTGCTACTGTTTCATCACTAAGTGATGGTATGCTGAAGTAGGGGGATTTTGGGATATGCCGCGAGGGCTGAAGGCGGCAGTCTTGTTTTGTTATGTGTATAAATACTTTAGTTACCTATAAAGTTTGAATCATAGGACTTACAAGTCATATGTACTCTCTTGGAGATATCCTATAGGTTTAGAGCCTATTATGAATTGTTTGTACTGGTTGATTTTATATAAATATATGAGTATTTTGTTGCATTAATATCGTGTTAATTAATATGTATATTACGTTCTCAGAAACTTGTTTATATGAATGTGATTAGGCGATGATATTATTAGTCATGAAATTATTATTGTTTTCTTACTACTTAAGGTCAAGGTGTGAGTCTGGTCAACTCATTAGCTTGCTGGTAGCAGTGAGATAACAATGGTAACTAATATGAACCGATAAAGTCAAATCACTAAGCGTATTCGCGAATTTCGAGGACGAAATTCTTTTTAGAGGCGAAGAATTGTACCATCCGTTTTTTTTCTGGGTAACTGTTCTAATGTTATTTTATATGAATATGAATTTGTGTGAAATAAATATTTTGATATTTATCTTTTGCTTAAAAATAGGATTTAAATATACATGTTTAAGAATACTCCTGAAAACAGACAATTTTCAGCTACCGTTAGGTCTAGTTACAACATCCGTTTCTTTGTTTTTATTGTCATTATTCTGTTTTATATGAATTTTTGTGACATAAATGTTGTGTGATTTATTTTTAGCTTAAAATTAGGAATAAAATATACATATTCTGGAATACTTCAGAAACGGTAATTTTCAGTCAACGTAGGGTCTTTTTACAGAAAACAGTTTACGTCTAACTGACGGAAGGAGTTTTAAATAGCTTGAGTGTGTCAAACAAATCCAACAAATAAACTTCCTTCACAAAAGTTGGTTCTTTTAATATTTTTGATTTTCTGGAATTTTTGGAAAACCTTCAAAAATTACCGAAAAATACGCTAAACAGGAAGTGTATAGCGTAAAAATCTTATTTCACAGGTATTATTTTCGTGTCAAAGGTCCACAAGTGTTTTAATTTTTAATTTTAATTATTTATTTCATGATTTTAGAAATTATTTCTATGTAAGTTTCGAAAATCCTATTTTACTGCATTTTTCGGGGTTATACCTGCGAAACGGTGAAAATCGAAGAGTTTGCACTATCAATAAATTTAAAAAATAATGCCAAGAAATTATTTAGACTTATCATTGCATTTTCTAGCATTCTCATTGGTTCTCACCAATTTTAATCAATTGTTTCAAATTTTGATTTATTAAAAGTCTATTTTAGCCTTGATTTTCATCAAAACCCTAGGGATATTTTGGTAAAATCCTCTCCCTCTCTTACCAGCCAGTTTTGGCCGACCTTTCTAGCCTTGGGGGAGATATTTTGGTGTAACTCATGGTCTTAGACCAATAGCTAATTAGTTTGAATTAATTAAAAACCCTAAATCATGAATTATGACATAATGGATGAATAGTGACCATGATCTCATTTCCTTCTTCACTAAGTCTTCAAATCTTCATTTTTCCTTCCTCATGGCCGTGACCCTCCCCTATAAATAGGGAGGGAAGGGGTGCTCTTCAATTTTCCTCATCCTCACTTGAAGCAAATCACTCAAAAATACTCTTTCTTTCCTTCGATTTTTCTTAAGTTTTCTTTGGTTTTTCCTAACCAACCTCTTGTGTTTTTGTGTTGTGTTCTTAGCTTGTTCTTCATTGTTCATAAGGCCAAGGTATGGGGAAAATCTTCTATCCTTGGTTTGATCTTGTTTTGATGAGTGTTTTGTGTTTTGGGTGTTTGTAGTTTTAATTAAATTGTTATTTTGTTTAAAATGGTTTCATGTCTTACTTTTTATTTAAAAATTGTGATTTTATAATAGTAAAGTTATAATGCCCAATTTAATTATGAAGTTTAATAGCTGTACCGTTACACTGGCGAAATTTTAATTAGAAATGCTTGATCACTCAGTGGGCTATACCTCAATGATCAACAAATCTAAGAATTGGTAAAATTGAACCTCTGTAGTTCTTTTGGCTAATAAGGAATACTGTGGTTGGACAGGAAGGAGAGTACTTCTTCAGTGTACTGTCACGTCGGGCTCAGGGTCCTTATCTCTATTAGACATTAGTACGTTGAGAAAGTGATTAAATACGCTAAAATTTCCGAATCAGTGTTTTCTTTCATTGCAATATACTATTTTTGAAAATATATATATACAGGTTGACTGGGTAAAATAATTTAATAGTAATGGGTTCTCGGTGAACTCTACTATTATGTTATTTGGTAGAAATTACTGGTTTGGAGTTCTGCTATATATAAAAACTTGTGATTTTTACTGTTTATATACAGACTGATGGTTGGGTGAAGGTAGTTCATTTGTATGGATCTGTCTAGGAAAGACAAAGGTCATTGAAGGGGCCTAAAAGCTCAACTTATCTTTCCTGGGAGCCATACCGATGTGCTTTTTTTCCTATCCTAGGGAGTTCGTATATACGTGGCAAAGATTACTTCATCAGCTTCCAAAGGGCTTTTTCAAAGAGAATGAGTTTAAGTTATGATTTGTATTAATATTATTGCAGTTATGGTTGGTCACCGCGTTCGGCTCTGCAACCAAGTGGCTATTCCATAGCAATTTTTCCCAAAAACAAGAAATAGTCACTTATCGATTAAAAATGAACCTGAGTTTGAATAAGCGTTAATCCCTTCTCTCTTGATCAATCTCGGTGGCTCTACCCCGTTTTGATATTCTGTTATTGCTTTGATCACTTACCGATTCATTTTATCTGTTTCGGGTAATCGCCTCAGTTCGGCTCTGCAGCGGTGTGATTACTCTTAAAATAAATGAATAAAGCCGAAAAGAGTAAAGTGTCAAGAGTTATTTTCTATGTTGATGGGATAAGAGTATTTTGGAGTATGATGTTTTACCTAAGATATATTGTTCTATTCTATATGTTGATTGAGAAAGGTGATTCTGTGTTTAATTGAAATGGGTGAAGTTATGTTCATATGAGAAATAAGATACGGTTATTGAACCAGCGATGGTTGGCGTTATTGTACCGGTGATGTTTTGTGTTGTTTTTGCCATTACGGTACAGGCGAGGATTTTGGCATTTGTGTTTATTTTGAGGATGAGTATAACAGTATTTGTGCATAATAATTGTCGTATGAATTTTATTTGCAGTGTGCATTATATCTGTTGTGTGTTTAAATGATGAGGATTTTCAACCTTGTCTGCTTTCCATGTTGTGTTGATGCATGGGTAAGTAGATGATCACCCAAGGAGTGGGTTGACTCTTAGGAGAGGATCTGAAGAAGGTTGCTGCGCAAATATATAGAGATTCCGAGAAGAATCGGTGTATTACTATCTTGTTTTGGGTAGAAGTCTAAAGATTTGACCGGCTCAGATGTTCACTGTACAACATATTTTGAGTATTTTAGAATATTGAGTTCTTTTTGTAAACTCTGCTGATTCCATATATTAGATGAGGTTGCTTTCACAAAACTGTTGGTTTATATTTCCACATTTAAAACTCTTCGAAAAGAATTAAAGGGACATACTCTCCATCCTTCTCATGTTATTTAAAAGGCAAAAAACTTTTACCCACATTTTCGGAGAAGGAATATTAAATTTACATCTAAATATTTTCTAAGTTATTTCAAAAATCTTGGTAACTATGATGTAATATCCTTTTTGGAGAAGGGGTGTTACATTCACTGGAATGTGTCTTTGGTATATGTTAGCTTAGCGTAGAAATTATCTTTGGAGCTTAGAGTATATATTTAGAGAATTTTATGGATACCCATGGTTAGTAGAGCTCTAGAATAATTCTCTAAAATCTTGAAAATGTTGTTGATGCTCAAATTTGTTGGACAGCCAGTTAGTTGATTTCATGTAGCTGTGAGAAGAAAATGATCATTATGGCATATTTAAAATATTTTATTTATTCTTCTATTTTTATTGGGAAAACATACCTTTAAAATTTTTCTATATTACTGTTGATTTATGTTATAGTCATTGATGTTAATATTTAATTTGATATGATTTATTTGTGAGCTATAAACTAGTTTATATTTATATGATGTGGATGTGGATTTGAAAAGATGATATTTAGAATTTTATTCCTTAACACAAGCTTTGATATGAAATTAAATGATTTTGAGATGTATGTTCTTTTGGGAATCCATGATGTAAACCGTAGTCGTTAGCGGGGTTAACGACCCAGGTGCACCTAATTATATGATTTCGGGTGGAGAGGGCTATCCATTAGATGGAGTCGCCCCTAGGGGAAAGACCACCCTTAAGAGCTGAGGGCTATCAACGAGATGCAGCTGCCCCGTTGAGCTGATACGATTGTGATTCAAGTGATTGACAGAGGAGAGGGTTATCTGTTAGATGGAGCTGCCCCTAAGGGAACGACCACCCTTAGGAGGAGAGGGTTATCAGCGAGATGGAGCCGCCTCTTGTTCTCTCATGTGTGGTTTTCCTTGTGTTTACTATTTTAAATTTTTCTATATTTCTTTTAAATTATTTCCAATTCTATCTCTTCAATGAAATTTGGTATTGAACTATTTTTACTTGAAGGATAAATTTACAAGTTAAATTATCTTAATCTGTACATTTTTTTGAGATTATTTAAGTCTACTTTATTAAGCTCTTTAGTAAATTGTCATGAAACTGTTAGATAGAATATTCGTGCGTTGTGTGCTTCCTTTCTAGTTCATGGTGGTTGTTGTCTCCTCACTAAGTCTTTATGACTTACCCGTTCCTCTTATTATTTTCCATCCAGATTCTCAGGCAGCTGAGTAGCAGGCTGCTAACAGGTTCAAGTCTTCAGAGTCATCACACTTTTGATAGGCCTCCTTGATTGGTGGCCCTTTTTGTTGTCTTTTGGACTATGTAAATTCTGCAGCTATAACGAGTCTAATTATGACTTTATTTTGAGTTGCATTTCGCTTTTAGTTTTATATGGCAGTTACTTGGTTTTCTGGAAACTCTGGTTGGAAACACATATTTGTGACAGGATTTATGATATTTGGAAATTATGGTTGTTTGTCAAGTTTGGTTGTTAGGCTTGCCAGGCTGGAAGTGTCAGTCTGTGTGCCGGTCACAGCTATAGATTTTGAGTCGTGCCAAAGTTGGTATCAGAGCTTTGGTTGTAGGTCCTAATAGCTGCAGACATAGAGTGATAATAGATTCTCGCTAGTAATTTGTGGACTTGGGCACAACTTACTTGCAAGAAGCTGTTAGCACCCTATGATGGTCTCAAGTTTTGTTGTCCAAAGTGTGATTTGAGGCAATCCATGTTCTCTCTTGTATTTTCTTTTCATAGGTGAGGATGCCACCAAAAGCTAGGGGTCTTGTTAGAAGGGACGCTTCTGATGAGTCCGTTGTCCAACCTCGTGACCATCCCCAAAGGGCTCGAGATCATGGTCGTGGCAGAGGTGGACATGGAGTTGCCACCCGTGGACACAGAAATCCAGGCACGACGGATTTTACTGCCGGTCTTTAGGGAATAATACAACATGTTGTAGAGAAGATGTTGTTGCTGATCAGCAGCAACATGGTAAACAAAGACAAGAGAATATGGACCGTCAATAAGGAGATAGGCCAATAGACCAGCCGACAATTGTTACAGCTGGAGGAATTGAGGTTACCTTACCTGAGTTTATGAAGCTCAAACCTCCCACCTTTTCTGGCTCTAGTGAGAGTGAGCAACCACAGCGGTTCATTGATGGTTTGGAGATATTATGGAGAAAATTACGATGCTCGGACATACGGACAATGGATTTGGCATCATTTCAGCTGGAGGGTGTGGCATATGACTGGTTTAACACCGTCACACGTGGAAGACAAGATGGATCACCTCCATTGGCATGGGGTGAGTTTTCTCAGTTGTTTATGGCTCGTTTCCTTCCTGAAAGTGTTAGAGATGGTTTGGCTCATGAGTTTGAGCAGTTGGAGCAGACTAATGGCATGCCCATTTTAGAGTATAGTGCCCATTTTACATAGCTCTCTAGGCACGCTCTTTACCCTATCACGGAAGAGATAAGGCTCTGGCTAAGTCTGTAATGTGCTTCAATATGATAGTTTTTTCTTTTGAGGTTAAAGACCTGTCCTCCTAGCTCGTGGGGTACCTCGCTTAGCTTTTGTGATCACTCTGCTGCTGTCACTAGCCTGCTGGCTTGGTTGGTCTGCTTTCCTTCTAGGGGTGTAGACGATTCTCCTGTCTAGATGTTGCTTTTTTGGCTTCCAATTTTCTCCTTTCTGTGAGATTCCTCTCACTTTCGTCCCTATCAAGATCGAGGCGTGACCACCACCTCTGCTTCATTGCGCCTTCGATTGTTAGGTGGTGGGGTTCTGGATCGGTGGCTCCCTCTACGGGGCCGCCCATTGTGCCATTCTGGACAGCGTGAGCGCCTTCTGCCACGGTGTGCGTGTCTTTCATGGGTAGGTTACCTTCTGGTCCATGCTGGAGAGACGAGTGGATCCTCTCCCTTGACAAGCTAAATGTACTATCCGAGGCGCTTGCTTCTCACAAGCTGTTCAATTGCATCTCTTAGCTATACACATTTGTCGGTTAAATGTCCATAACCTTCATGACAATCACAATATTTCATGGGGTCCTTTGGGTTCTTTGTCTTTATCGACGACCGATACGATATGTCACGAAATTCCGTGGTAAGGATCTCCTGGTATATTCTTGCAGGTGTTGCTGCCAGAGGGGCGTACGTGTGAAATCTCCCCATTAGGCCTTTCCTAGGTGTGTCGCCCTTTTCCCTTAGGTCGGTCCTTTGGAGTTGTTGTTGCTGAGGTTGTCGACTTGTACTGTAGGGATGTGGATGGGTTTCGAGGTGTCAAGGGTCGATCCTCCAGGCTGACGTACTTCTCAGAATGTTGTTAGAATGCGTGTATCATCCGAGGTAATGTTTTGGCCAATGAACACTTGAAAGGTCCCGGTGCTAACGCTTGGACTACTAGGTGCAAGATGTCCTTCGGCCCTAGGTTTAGCACCAGGGCCACTTCTCGATAGAAACAGGTGAGGAAATCCTTCAGTTTTCCACCTTTGTCCTGCTTTACTAATGCTAAGGTGTGTGAAATGCGTGGCAACTCCTTGCTGGTGATAAAATACTGAACAAATTGATAGGCTATGGTGTCCCATCCAGTGATTGTTTGCGGCGGGAGTGCCTTGAACCATCTGGATGCCTCTTTCTTTAGGGTTAATGGAAAAACTTTGCACAATACTGCATCATGGCATCCGGTGACCACCATAGCATTGCAATAGGAGTCAAAGTGGTCTTGTGGGTCGGATCCGCCAGCATAAAGTTTGACTTCAATGGGTCGACAAAGGGCGGTGTCATAGACTGGATATACCATAATTTCATCTGAAAATAGATGGTGGTGGTGTGTGGTGACGCCTTCACCATGGTCAAATACCAGTGGTGGCAGGTGATGTTGTGGTGGAGCTGGGTGATGGTAATTTGAAGAAAAAGTATGACGTGTTGAATTATTGTGGTGAGGGCATGATATATTTGTGTGGGAGTGGATGTGTAGGTGAAGCTACCAGTGGCAGTGGTGGTGGAGGTGGTTGTTGTTGCAGAAACTCCATGCAGAGGCGCTCCAGTTGCTGAAGACATCTTTCGATGTGAGTGAAGCGGTCTTCGATGACCGGGACATGGTCAGCTGACCCCTCAGTAATGTCTTGAACGTGTCCTTCCGGCGTAGGGGGATGTTGGTGGTTTTCATGCGAGGCTATTGGAGTCTTGATCGTGTACTGACCATTGTTGTGATGCTCTGGCCTGTACATAAGCCACAGATAGCACCAATATGTTTTACCTTGCGCCTCGAACCTGCTGGGCCCAGTGGGCTTGCGGTGCCTTGGCTCTCAGAGGATGGTGGCTGGCGCGGCGGGGTGCCTGCAAGGCACTCCAACGCTCGGGTTAGTGGGAGACCCAGTTGAGGTTTAAGGCTTAAGGATTAGAGTGAACACATACCTTGGGCTGGGATTTTCCTCTCTATTTATATGGTGGGGTCCGTGGTCCCCCCCAGAGGACAACTCACCATGCTGTACGATTCCTGGTGGGGAGGACGTTGATCTTGTCCCCTTTCGCGTGAGGATGCGTGCCTCTGTACAGGTTGCAGGGACGCAACGGTTATGTCAGACCACGTGTCCACGTAGGACACAGACCTTGCATGCCCTGGGTCAGGGCTCTTGAGTTTCACGGATGGGTCGTCCTTAGCGGGTCTTGGGCTTCGGAGACGTTGGGCCTGCCTTATTCCCAAATGGTCCTGGAACAAAAACTAAACAAGAGAGATACACTACTAGACATACTCTGTTTAACAGGGGTGCCAATTTGTAGTGCTTTCACGTCTTTGGGTTGTTGCCCCATATATAGATTCGCAGAAAAAAAATAAAACAAGGATAAAGGCCTATTTATTAATTTCTTTCCCTAATCGTCACCTTTCACATATGTTATTAGAGATTTATTATTTTATAAAATTGCCTATCCAAATAACTTATTAAAATATTTGCTTTGAAGAAGAGATATAAAATTATTACTGATAGATCCTATAACACATGTAGAACAATTAATTTAATAGGATTTACATATATCACAACCTAATAAAGGTATCAAGAAGGTAGATCATGGCAAAGAGAGCTATAATCTTGATTTATCTGTATTGTCACATGCATTTGATTTATCTGTCGCACTTGGCTCTTGTTTTAGCACTTGAAAACAAGTCTAGTAATTAACCTCTTTGCAAGTTTTGAAGTGTAACTTGGAAAAAATTTGTATGCAAGTAGTTCAAAGAACCTGCTCCTATTTAGTTAAATCATTGGAACCAAATTTTGAAAGATTTAAGAGCTTTCTTGTCACTTGAGAGGCCGATAATGGTTCTTTGTATTTGACTCAGTATTGGTATAGTAATGGCTCTCTTTTAAGTTTAGATCTGAAACTTTCTGTATACGACGTTTAGGTAAACTTCTTACTACTATTAAGTTATTAATTTATTATTATAATGTTTAGTCATTAGTTATCCCTGTTTCTGTTTTTTAAAAATACTTTTGAATCATATTTGGTAGTCTGGTATTATTAATTTTTCTTTCCCTGTTTCTCTTTTTTAAAAATAATTTTGAATCAAATCTGGTATTCTTGTATAATTAACCACATGGGCAGTTGGACATATACCTAACCGATAATTTGTTAGATGTGCTTCTTTTTGTGATTGGAGATTTTAATTGTTTGGTCCTTATTCTCTTCGTGATCTAGTGAGGTATGTTACTTTTTACCATTAGAAAGATGTATTATTTCAACAGGACTTAATTGATATTCTTTAATTTTCCATTTTTGTTTGGCAACATATTTTTTTAAGCTTCTCTTTATCTACAGCTTGTCTACTTCTACTTTGTATGTCAAGTATGCCAATTTTTTAAGCATCACCAAGTTATATAATGGTAGGTCTTAAGATCACTTGTGTTCATATCTTATGGTTGTCTGTTGTTATGAGAACTAATGTGGTTATTGAAGGAAACTTTTCTTTCTTTTTGTATTCCTCGTCTATTTATGAAGTGAAAAAAATATAAAAAAACAAAAAAATTAAGCATACTCTATATTATGGTGAAAACCTCCTCAAACTATTTTTTTTTAATTTTGTTTAATATCGCGGTGGTTGTAAACCGCCACTAAGTGTCATAAAAGCTTAAAAATAAAAATCAAATTTGAGGTGGTTCATAATAACATGTACCGGCGAAGCCATTAAGATTGGGTTAATGGTGAGGGGTCTGGATAGTAAGTATGAGGTCAAAGATTCAAACCCCAGTGTCATATTGTACACACAAAATGTACCGGTGGTTGTTCCGTCGGTTTCAAAAACTGACACAATGTGGATTTGCAGTGCCATATTTAGTGGAAGTTATATAACCGCCGCGAAGCAACTTAATGGCAGTTTGAACCGCTGCTATGCACTGACTGCTGCTAAATACCATCTTTCTTGTAATCATTAATACTCTACCTTTACAACATCCCCCCTCAAACTTGATTCTTCTTTGTGACTTCAATTGATACACGTAACTTTGCAAAACTTTCAAACTTAATCCTTCGATGAAAATATTGGCTACTTTCAATACCAAGCAACTTCTATTTAATCTTTTAGCTAGGAGTAATGATATTTGAATATTCATTAATTTCAAACACCCATCTAATACCTCTCATCTCTTCCTATCTCTCTCTTCTTGTCACACCGTCACACTATATCATCTATTACATCTATCACTTGTCTCTCTTCCATTTCTTTATCTCTCAAGGTGTAAACACCCCAATGGGTGTCCACAAAACATTTTCCTTTAGGTAAATCCTCTCCATTCAAAATCTGTCTATTAGGCAAGAAAGCTGTTTCACATAGAGAAAATTAACAAGGAGAACCACATCGGTCAATGGCAATTAATAATAATGAAATAACTCATTTTAAAGTCTTTTTTATTAATTAATGTACTTAGAACCATTCATATAATCTAATAAATTCATATAATCTTTACATAAATAAATGAATGGTTTCACATTCAATAAATTAACAAGAGCAAGCTAGGCATTTGGATTTAGGATCTAATAGAACAAAATAGTTAATATATTGATCGATGCCTATACGAACTTCAGGATGAGGATTTTGGTAACTTGGGCATAGAAGGAGGGTTGTAGCCACGAAGCTTGCTGATTGAGAACACATCCAGTCCCCATATACCCTTATATACAGGTCATTGAATGCCATCAAGTCCTTTCCTGTTAACCTGAAAAGGGTCAAGGTTAGAAAATAGATTCAGAGTTGTGTCCATGTTTTTTAAATCGTAATTTGTTGGAAGACAAGTGTGAGTAGTAAGTCTCTCACATTGGCTAGGAATGGCTAATTGAAGGATATACCCAATACCTTAAGGTTTTGGGTATAAATGTGGTGTCAGAAGCCTCTTGGTGGTCTTGGTCATTAGCCCATGAGGTCCGTGAGTGCTCTCCGTGCTCCCTGGTGCAACACCATTTTTCCAAAAAGGATATTACACCATAGTTATCAAGAATTTCGAATAATTTAGAAAGTATTTAGTAAAAGCTCAACATTCTTTCTCCGGAAATGTGTGTAAGAAATTTTTTTTCTTTTAAACAAAGAGAAGGATGGAGAATATGTATTAATCATTTTCAAAAGGTTTTTAAGTGCGGAAACATAAAACGACATTTTTATGAATGAAATCTCATTTCATATAATCATAAGAGTTTTTACAAGGAAAGATTTAAAAATAATACAGTGAACATCTGAATCAGTCTGGTCTCTAACCTCTACCCAAAACAATACAGTAACCATCTATTCTTCTTGTAATCCATATTCATCTATACAGTAACATCCTTCAGATCTTCTTTTCTAAGAGCTAACCCATTCCTTGGGAAAACATCTACTCAACCATGTACCAACAACATAGAAAGTAGGCAAGGGTGAATACTCTAAACAACGTAATAAGAGTAATACAAGTACTAAAACAAATCCAAATCACTGCATTCAATTTATATGTTAAGAATATATAAACAACATACAGTAAACTTAATACACACAACAGATGGATCAATTAATATCTTAAACAGAGAATTTCACACATAATATTATCTCAAAGAATTATCAAACACACAAGACTTTCTATACTTTTGGGACACACCCACGAGAAAAGAACCTGCTACTCTTGGGGATTTTACGACATAATTTCGGGACACACCCACGGCAAAAGAACCTGCTGCTCCTGGAGACTTTACCACTTATATTCGGGACACACCCACGAGTAAGTCACCCGCTACTCCTGGAGATTTTACCTTAGGAATTTCGGCACACAGCCACGAGCATTCAGCCCGCTACTTCTGGAGATTTTACTTAGTAACCACAGACCCCAACTTACAACTTAACTTTCAAATAAACACGGAATCACACAAAACCACATTTCTCAGATAAGAATACCAAATCACATATTTCAGGTAAAACACAGAATTTCACCACTCAGATAGAACATAGAACCATTTATCCCAGATAACTCATACTTCATTTTTCGTTCAAATCCCAAAAATGTATCAATATATGATAGAACTAAAAGTGTTTTAGTTAATTGAAGAATTTTAAAATTGTATTATTCCGAAAATACTTGAACACTGGTTTATTTTCAGAAAAAGCCTCTTAAAAGCTTATTTCAGAAATTTCCACTGTAAAAAACATAGAGAATACTGAACCAAAAATATGTAATAGCAGAATTCACCGAGAATCAATTGTCATTATATTCCCCAATTATCTTAGCCACGTATATATCGAGTCCCTAGGTTAAGAATTCCCCAAACAGCGTATCAATACAGATCCCAGGCCAGATAGAGACGAACTAAATAAAAGCCCCTTCAAAGGTCTCTTTCCTTTTTAGACAGATTCATACTGATAAACCATTTATCTTAACCATGACCTTGTATATCAATGATAGATAATATCAGGGTTTTCACAAAATAATAATTTGTATTTTCTTTGCGGTAAAATCATATTTACGGTAAGTCTAAAATTCGCCATTATAACGGTATGTTTACAAAAGCTCAAAAATAATTTTAACATAACCACCTTACTTACACGAATTTTAAGAGAAAATTTGGGCATTATAACTTTACTAATTATAAAACCATAATTTTAAATAAAAATAAAGCATTAAAACAATAAAACAAACAAATAACAATTTAATTAAAAGCTATAAACACCCAAACCACAAAATACTCATAAAAACAAGATTAAACCAACTTTAGAAGTAATTCCCCTTACCTTGGCCACAACCTTTGGGAAGAACAAAGCAAGAACACCAACTAAGAAATATAAGAACTAAGAAGTGAAAAGAGAGAAAAGTATTTGCCTTGCATGCTTCTTGGATGTGTTGTGAAATTTTATGAAGACAAGAGTCCTATTTATAGGGAGAGGGGCGGCCAAGAGCTAGGGAGAAAGAAGGAATAAGAAAAATATGTGATATAAGCCATGAGGCTTAAAATACTTAATTATAAATTGGCTCTTCCTTATGACTAGGCCTAGTGACTCATATGGAAAAGCACATCCAAGGGCTAAAACTTGATGATGATGTCGACCAAAACAAGAGAGAAGGAAGGCCAGTGATTTCATGGACAAAAACTTTATGCTTTAGTAGTTTTAAGTGAAATTCAAGGGTAAAATGGTCTTTTCACTAATCAAATATTCAAAAGTAATTTTAAATGGTAAGAACCAATGAGGAATCTCGAAAATGACATGTAAGAGCTTCATGGAAGAGTTTTGGGATTTTTACGGTAAGGGTAAGCCTTACGGTTTGCAAAAACAAAGGAAATCAGACACGCCATAAGTGCAAAAATGGACATTTTTCAGAAAGTTTCAGAAAAAATCTCAGAAAATTACAAATTGAATTTAAACACTAATGATCCCTCTTGAAATTTGATTTTAATCACTCACTGATCACTAAAAATATATTTTTGACCAGAAATCCTCGTTTTCCGTGCTTTACATGGATTGAAAAAAGTGACTTTTGATCTGTTTGTCAGAAAATTATGAAATAATTTCAAAAAATCCTAAAAAATGTAAAAACATGATTCAGCTACTCAAAATTTTGTTCTGACCTCAATTCGGTCTCCGAATCAATTATTAGCTCTTACTGTAGCTATAGAGACCAAAACGGTAATTTTCTAAAGTTTTCCAAAAATTCTAAGAAAATTCCAGAAAATCACAAATGTTAAAAGAACCAACTTTTGTGAAGGAAGTTTTGTTTTCTGGTTTGTTTTGATATACTTTGGCTATTTAAACCCTTATCTGTCTATTACGGTAAATACAGTTTTCTGTAAAAACCCAAACGTCTGTTTTAATGAAATAACTTGATAAGTATTTTAAAACCTTCATTATAAGACTAACATAAATTACTTAACATTTAGATCACACAATTTCATATAAAACAGATAATTGACGGAAAATAGCAAACAGAAGTCTATATAATACTTATCTATCTTCCCGTTCTAAACTGTAATATCAACAAGACTTATTATTTCCCTATTATCCAAAGTATACTAGATCCTAAAGTCTCCATCTTAATTATTCCTCCATCTCCAGTATTTATCCATTTCTTAACTAACAGATCACAGAGTTTCTCCTAGAGGGACAAAACTGTAATTTTCTTTATATCTTTCTCTAAAATTCCAAACTTAATTTCTAAAACCTTTATGGAATATCAAGTCACTTTTGTCTATCCTCTAATACCTTTTGGGAAATCAAGTATGAATTTTCCATATTCATGTATCCGCTTATTCTGACTGTCAAGAATGTCCGTAATTTACCGTTTGACTTCTACGTTAGTTCTAAACCATTTATACTTTATCTGAAAATCCTAAGGATAATTCTAATCATCCAAAATAAATACTCTGACTCATAGAGTGAAATTTTGGGATGTTGCACCTGGTACTCCCCACAACTGGCGCCATCTGTAAGCATCAAATCAACGAGGCTAGGCCTGATGAGGGAGCGAGAGTGGTTCTAGCCTCACAAGTGTGAGTACGTGTGGCAACAAGAGACTCACAAGTGTGAGTGGTGAAGGCGATACAAGCTGCAACACCTTTTCTCCAAAAAGGATATTACACCATAGTAACCAAAAGTTTCGCAATAACTTATAAAATATTTAAAGAAAACTTGGCAATCCTCCTCCAAAAATGCGGGGAAAATTTTTTCCTTTTAAAATGATGAGAAGGATGGAGAATATGTCTCCTTGACTCTTTTTGAAAGATTTTAAATGCAGAATAAAATCACCACACTTTGTAAAAGTACTCTATCTCATATACATAAACCACGATATTTTACAAAGAGTTTGCTCCAAGACAAACTATGGTTTAGATACTGCAGCAGCAAAGAAAACGGTAAATACTAACAAAACTGAAAATAAGTGGTAAAAGAAAAACGTACGCTACTATGTCCATACGAGCCATGATCCCATCATCTACCCAAAAAGGGATCCACTACTCTAAACTATAACTCAGCTTTATCTAAGGGCACGACCAAGTGGCCCCTCCTAATCCCAGCCCACTAGGCTCAAGGTTCCAGACTTGAGTCACTGGAATCCAATCATAGTCAAATATGGATAGATCCGGTCTAGGCAAGGGGTCACTGGTGAGATCAGAGGTGCCCCAAGAGTCGATGGGCTCGTCAAGTATCTCCTCCTCTTCCTCATTAGAAAGGGATTCGGATAACCAGATGATATCCTCCTCCTCAGAGTGATGGGAACAAGGGGTGTACATCGGTGGTTCAACCTCTCCCTGAGGCAAAGCCAGAGTGTACCCCACAGACGCCTCTGTTGCTGTGGGTACTGTTGCTGATGTTTCTTCTGTATCGCCATCCCAGCCCGTGGCTGAAAGCTTGCTCCTCGATGGTGGGGACACATGACCTGGTCCATTGTCATCATTATGTCCCGATGGAGGTGACTATCATCGTCGTCGTCATCAGCTACACCAAATACTAAACTTCCTAACTGACGCAGGGGTAACTTGACATCCAGGACTATCTGTTCCTGTATAGCAAGTGGGTTCTCCCCTATTCCACTGTCTGTCGTCTCCACCTGTCCTACGAACCTGCCCCAATGTGTGGTGTGGTTGATATTCCACTCCATACTATCCTCACCTAGGGGTAGTATACTAAGATGTCGTACTGTCCCCAATCCCGTGTCCGGGTGAGTCATCTACTTGCACATACACAAGCACAACAAAGAAACATGCAAGGGTGAAACTCTAATTCAAAGTAATTATAAGAGAAGTATAAGCACATCACAACACAAATCATACATCACCCAATTCATACATTAAGAACATATATATCATAATAACAAGTCATTTAAGACATATACAGGTCTCACTCATACAGGTCATACCACGTACTATAAATATAACACAAGCAATGTGTACTAAAAAATATATCAAGTCAAGGTATATTTATGCATGCCACTTCTATATCTTTTGAAAACACACCGGTGCACTGCTCCAAGGAGACTTTTCCAACCTTAACTCCGGTGAGCGATTGGCTGCAGTAAACTTAACAGAATAACCAGGGAATCCCTCCAGACCCATGAGAATCCTTCGGTAATACCACATTTAAAATGTATACCATATTATAAATAGGTCCGTCAGTTAGATTTATCTAAGTCGGGTATATGACTCGTCTTCGCTCGAGGGTATTCACCTACACGAGCTTTGAGACTTTCGAAACCTGGATATTCCTAGTAGGCTATTGTAACCCAACAAAACCCTATTTTCAATCTTTCCTCCAGATTGTAAGCTCAAACGTCTTTATGCAATGACAGTCTAAATTGCATATAAATTCTCTTAAACATCTCTTTGTAAAACTTCCTCTGTTTGACTATATTTTCTCTTGAAATCATAAATCTCATCAAAATACTTAATACGAAATAAACTCATCTTTTTATAAAAACTGATATAATACTTTTGTATTAACAGATAAATATTAAATCACATCTTTTCATTCTTCTACTTTATATTGTAAAAACCTTTTACTATATTATTAAATGAATAATTCTTGTCCTCATTACTTATTTTACTAATCATGACGAGATAGGTTATTTTTCCCGGCTTTAATAGTTCAATTAAAGACTGATCACACCGCGGCAAAGCCGAACTGAGGTGATCAATCCATAACAGTCAGAGTGATTCAGTATATAACAAAACTAAAGGTGATTAAATCATTTCAAGAAGATCAAAACGAGGCAGAGCCACCGGGATTGATCAAGAGAGAAGAGATTAACAGTAATTTAAACCCATATTCACTTTTTAATCGGTAAGTGATTTCTATCAGCTTAATTAAATTTGAAGATGAAAGGATCACATGGCGGCAGAGCCGACTACGGTGATCAGTGCCCAACTTTTAAAATGATTCGATATAGAACTAAGTGAATGAGATCAAGTTGAATTTATTATTGAAATACTTAAACACTAGTTTATTTTCAGAAAAAGTCCGTTGAAAGCTTACCTTACTAATTTTCACTGTCAAAGACATTGAAAACTAAATTGAGTTTAATTATATATATATTGGACTCCAATAGATGGTAAACAGAAAAACGGATGTTACATAAGACCTAGCTGTCTTATCGTTTAAACTATAACACCAAACAAAACTTATCATTTCTACACTATTTAAAACTCTACTTGATCCCGTAGTCTTTATGTTGACCATTCCTTAGTCTCCGGTATTTATCCATTCCTTAATTACCAGACTACGTATTTTATTTTAAAGGGACTAAAACAACAATATTCCTTATGCTCTTCTCCAAAATTTCAAACTTAATTTCTAAAATCCTCATATAATATCAAGTTACTATTTATATCCTCAAATACCTCTTATGAATCAAGTTTGAAATTTTCATATTTGTTATAAACTTATTCTGATAATCAAAGATGTCCATAAAATACCGTTTGGCTTCTACGTCAGCTCTAAATCATTACGCCTTATCTGAAAATCCTAAGGATAATTCTAATCTTTCAAAATTAATGTTCTGTCTCATAGAGTGAAGTTTTGGGATGTTAAACAAGCCAAGTGAGGTGGGAGACTTACACTTGTGGAGGAGACTGTTGGAAGACAAGTGTGAGTGGTAAGTTCAACTTGGCTAGGAATGGGCTAATTGAAGGATATACAAGAGAAGGCAGCCCATATACCTAATAACTTAAGGTTTTGGGTATAGATGTGGTGTTGGAAGCCCGCGAGTGCTCTCGGTGCTCCCTGATACTCCCTAACATGATTGTTAACAAATAAAAAGTTGACACTGCATTCACTATGTTGATCACCATATTAATATTTTCATAATGACTTTTTTTTAAAGGAAAATGTTAGTAATTAGTATGTTATGTTACTGGGGGATTCGAACCCATCACCTCATATTTTTCTTAATGACTAAAATGATTACTAGAACAACTATATGCTTGTATGAAGGTTTAAATGGAGTATCCATTTGTAATGGAAGAAAAAGTAAGAACAAACATCACTACTAGAAAAAGTTGAGTTATAGACGAAAAAATGAAATCTGTCGCTAAGTGGTAGAGACAATAGAATTAGAGTCCAATTTCATTTTTTTCGGTCTAATCAACTGTCTGTCATTCAACTGTTTCTAGTAGTTTGCATTGTGGAAAATAAAGAAAATGAACACAAAGGCTTAACTTGGTAACATGTTATATGGTGGAACCGGCTCAGAAACTGAAGAGAAAATATGAATCTTTATTTAATTAAAAAACTGAAACAAAAACAAACTCAGGTATTTGGAAGACCTGATCTCTCCACATCCAGATTTGATCTTTTGATACCTTCTCAACTCTCCTAACTACTATTTAAATAGCCCTTTGTAACAAACTAATAGAAAATCCTAATCCTAATCCATCCTAACAATAATTCCCTATCTTTTCCTTTTTTTTATTTAAATTCAAATGACAAAATAGAATAACAAAACAAAAATAGAAACAATAATAGAAAATATAATAACAACCAAGATTCAAATCCCTAACCAGGATTCCCCTTATGGATAGGAAGTTGTTGCCTATCAATACTTCCTCCAATGAGATCCACCTTGTCCTCAAGGTGGAAGTAGGAAATGCCTCATGGATGTCTGTGCATCATGTTGTACTATTTGTTCTAGCAAATATGGTTAGGGTCGTACCTCTTGTCACAATGGAAGATCTCCCTTTTTCTTCGATTTCTGCTGCATCTCATCCTTGGTCATCTTCTTAAAATGTGGTTTTCCTCTCTACTAGCCAGAATTGCTCCTAGTATTGTTATTTACGAAAGCATGAGAAACTACACTCCATGTCTACCCTCTTTTGGGGTGAAGGTGTTGTATTCTCTTGTCGGATTGGCATTGGAAAAGCTCTGTTGTGAATTTGTTGGCTTCCGCACTTGGTACCCTCCTTCCCTTGCCACTGCTATATTTTTTCTTCAATTTTTTTGGCTATGCTCATCATTTTGAATAAGGTTTTGGGATTATAGAGCTTCAGTTCTGCAACAATTTCCTCCTTCAACCCATTCAAAAATACATCCATTATATGTTCTTCGTCTAAGCCCTTTAACTCTCGTGCATGCCACTCAAAGTGGGAAACAAACTCGTTAACTGTGTGAGTCTGTTTCAACGACATCAATGATTCAAAAGGGCTTCTCATCATCATCGGCTAGAAGCGCTGGATAAGGGCCGATTTGAACAGAAACCTAACCCGAACTCAAGTTGTAGACTTCCCACTATTGGAGCCAACCGAGCGCCTCTCCTTCCAATGCCACCATCACTGCTTGCATTTTTTCCTCCTCCATGACTCCTATTAACAGAAATATCTTTCCAATTTTTGGACCCAACCATATGCATCATCTCCATCAAAAGTTGGGATATCCAGTTTCCTCCATTTGTCTTTTGTTGCCGGCGCAACTTCCAACTCGTCCTTCTCCCTTTCTTCTTGCGGAATCTCTCTGCAGCCCTTTTGTCGAATATTCTCGCCGAGCAATGTTGCCAGGTGCTCCACCATTTGTTCCAGCTTTGCGAGTCGCGCATCTTGTTGTGTGAAACGTGCCTCGTTCCCCCTGTTGATTCTGGTTCCAACTAGCGATCGTCCTCTCAATCAAATGGAGCTTAGCCTCCATTCTTGTAGAAAACATGAAATGCTGCCTTGAACTCAGTACCCACTATTCCAGAAAGGAGCTTTGATACCACCAGTTGATAGAACCAGTTCAGAAATTGAAGAGAAAATAGGAATCTTTATTGAATTAAAAACTAAAACGAAAACAAACTTAGGTATTCGACAGACCTGAGCTCTCCTCATCCAGATTTGATCTTTCAATACCTTCTCTACTATCCTAACTCCTATTTAAATAGCCCCTTGTAACAAACTAATAGAAAATCATAATCCTAATTTATCCTAACAATAACTCCCTATCTGTTAATTTTATTATTTAAATTTGAATAACAAAATAGAAGAACAAAACAAAAACTACAATAGAGAAGATAATAACAACGAAGACTCAAATCCCTAAGTAATAGTATTTCCCTTATGGATAGGAGGTTGTTGCCTATCAATACTCACTCCTATGAGATCCACCTTGTCCTCAAGATGGAAGTAGGAAATGCCTCACGGATGTCCATTGCAAGTTCCTTGCACCATCATGTTGTACTGTTTGTTCTTGACAAATTTATTAGGGTCGTACACTCATCACACCAGAAGCACTCCCCTTTCCTCAATTTCTCATGCATCTCAGGCTCGGTCATCCTCTTGAAAGATAATTTTCCTCTCTAATGGCCAGAATCGCTCCTAGTACTGTCATTTACAGAAGCATGAGAGACTACTCTCCATGTCTCCTCCCTTTTAGGGTGAAGGTGTTGTATTCTCATGCCGGATTGGCATTAGAAAAGCTCCGTTTTGAATTTGTTGGCTTCACACTTGGTACTCTGCTGCCCTTGCCATTGTTGCATTTTTTTTCTTCGATTTTTTCCCATGCATCATTTCAGATAAGGTTTTGGGATCATAGAGGTTCAATTCCGCAACAAATTCCTCCTTTAGCCCGTTCAAAAATACATCCATTAGATGTTCTTCGTCTAAGCCCTTCAATGCCCCTACATATATACCACTCAAAGTGGGAAACAAACTCATTAACTGTGTGAGTCTATTTCAACAACCTCATTCCCCTCATGATTCTGGTTGTAACTAGTGATCATCCTCTCAATCAAATCAAGTTTAACCTCCAGTCTTGTAGAAACCAAGAAATCAAAGTGACTAACGGTTAACAATTGATGACATTTTTTTATTCCGTATTTGTTAGGGAGCAAAGTGACACCGCCTGACACTCTCAGAGACCAAAATAGTTGTTTACTTAATGCTCATATAATAAGTCCCTTCATTCACGACACTCATGCACTATATTTAATATTCCCAAATATTGTGTCCAAACACGTTTACACATGCTATGGGTCAGAGATTCCCCGATTGACAGCACTGTTGCACCTATAGCTAGTATTGGTTATGAAATATTCACAAACACATTCACGCATGCAGAAATTCCCCTAAAGAGTGACAACACTCTTGCACCTATAGCTAGCATTGGTTTATGCATTATTCACAAACACATTCACTCATGCTATGGGTTAGAGATTCCCTTATGTTTAAGTTTCAGCTTTAAGTAATGTCAATGTTTGTAAGGTTTTTGAGTACATTATTGCCATTGCATGGTTCACGGGCTACATTATCTATTACCATCAGCTGGACTTATAAATTTCCTCAAGATTTACATATTATAAGTTCCTTCACCATCAGCTGCCTAAGCCCACAAACTACCCACTTCTATTCACTTCACCATCCACTTCAATTCCTTTTTGTAAGAACCATGGAACATGTTGCACTATGACCAATTGATGGATCTTTGCTACGACTTCAGACGCATCATGTATCAAATTTAATATGGAATGATGGAGAACGAATGCTACGTCCCAGACATCGGTATGTTTGGGGACCTATGCCAAACTTGTGAGAGAATTGATAGAAGCTGCAGGATTTGACAAAGTCTTGTCAATTGGGCATGTCACCATAAACCAACATCTTATGACAATATTGGTGGAAAGAGGGAGACCAGAGACTAATACATTTCATTTAACACAAGGAGAGACCACTATTACACTTCAAGATGTGGCTTTACAATTAGGGCTCCCCATTGATAGAAGTTCTACTGGTCCAACTATTGTTGACTGTGACCAAATTTGTCTTGAATTATTAGGAACAATAACACCTGCAAATTGTTTAAAAGGATTTTCTATTAAGATATCTTGGCTACAATCTACCTTCAATGAATTGCCTCAAAATGCAACTGACGACACGGTTGCACAATATGCGAGGGCACATATAATGAGATTGATTGGAGGTATTTTAATGCCTGATACATCGGGTGCTCAAGTTCACCTAATGTATTTGCTTCTATTATGAGATTTGCCTGCTACCAGGAACTATAGCTGGGGCGCGACAGTATTGGCTTGTCTATACCGAGGACTACATGAAATAGACATTGGAGGGTGCTTGTTACTTCTCCAATCATGGGCATGGGACCACATCCCACTCCTTGCACCTCAAATACATGAAATATCTGATGACGAGGTATAAGAAGGACTAGGATTTCCACTCTCACGAAGGTATAACTACCACAAATTTTAAATTTTCACTTTATATAATCTTGCTTACATAATAAAATTTTAAATTTTCACTTTATATTTTTCTCATGATGCTAAATTAAATGTGTTTCAGATGGTGTCGTCCATTATGCTCAACCAACACTCCTGGTCACTCTGTTAAATTCATTCGTATGGCTTTGGATCGATTACATATTGAAGAGGTCCATATCATTTTTATATATTAGTAAAATAAATTTTTTCTCTACGACAATTATTTATTAATAATTATCTTTTTGTGTATGTGTCTAAGGCTGCATTGGCAGTAGTGCCACTGATATGTTATGCTATTGTGGAGTGGCGCCCAATTGATAGGGTGATGCAGCAATTTGGATTGCATCAAGGCATTCCACAATAGCCACCAAATTTTGACAAACTTAATAAAATTGACATGCAAGGCAAAACAGATGTGTATTGGCCTGATCGTCGTCAAAAATGGATTGAGGCGTGGGATGCAACACCCTTTCTCATAAAAGGATATTGCAAGGTAAAAAAAATATTTTTACAAAATAATTATAAATGTTAATTTTATCTTCGAAATTTTTTATTTTAATTAACTTATTTGTTATTAAAAAATGTGAGTAAATTTTTTTTTCATTAAAGAAGATGCAAAGAATGGGGAATACGTTAAATGAAAATTTTCTCGAAAAGGAATAGTTCAAAAAGTACTCAACTCATTCTTACAGAAACATGTCTCTTGGTCATATTACATCGTACATAACCACAACAGACCACATAGTCAAACAAAGATTAATACTTTAATACAATCCTCTAGCAAAGACAATAATCACAGCCTACCCAAAACGAGCCTACGTCGGTCGAGTCTTAAAACACCCTCAAAGGATGGTCTCCGTCCCTTTTCTTCAAGTCATGGCTAGTCCACCCTGCTGGTGGCCCATCTATATGAATCATGTTCCAAGGACCACAAAATATATACACAAGGGTGAAAAATACTCTTTCGCAAGTTATATCACAAAGCAAACATGAGAAAAGAATAAAAGAAAATCATGCATCATTAACATCTCTTCACCCCATAGCATGCAATCTTCTATCACAATAATATATTACCACAAGCACATCTAATTTCATAACAGTAATGTATGATCACACACAGTTAATATCAACACAGTATTATATTATCACAATTTATGACATGCAACTCATCATCAAAGTAATATATCATCACACAAGATATATTTAAAAATGCATGTCGCATCTATTTCTGTCACAACACCGGTGTAATGCTCCATTGAGACTTTTCTCTTCCTCAACAACATTTGAGCGATAGGCTGTAGCATAAACTTAATATAATAAACCAAACTGTCCTCTTTTTCATGGACTTGGTTAACCAATTGTCTCCTTTTTCATGGACTGGTTTTATAGTTATTCAGTAGAGCTACATTTAAAATTTAATACAATACCATAAATAGGTCAGCCAGTCAGATTTATCCAAGTCGGGTATTCTACTCATTCTCGGCTCGCTGAGATCCACCACACAGCCATTGAGACTTTCGAAACCTGGATAATCCCAGTTGGCAATTGTAGCCCAACCGTACCCTATTTTCAACCCCTCTCTGGGTTGTAAGCTCACGTCACAACCCTCTCTGGTATGACCACTTGGCAAAGACAAAAAAATCTCTTTATGCAAATGGCATGACATATTGCACATACACACAATCAATCACTTCTCTCACACTTTGGTTTCTCTTGTATTATTTAATTCGCATCACTATGTTACCGGTTGTAAGACTTTAATCACTTTATTATGTTACCTCTTGTAACAATCACCACATGACCATATCTCTTGGTCATTTAATCATCACATGACCTTATCTCCTGGTCACTTTATAAATTCTTTTCTCTTTGTTACCTCTTTGTAACACTCAATATATGACTTTATCTCTAGACATTTTATAAATTATCTTCTCTTTGGTTATCTCAACCAATTTATCTCTTTGTTTCACAAAAATCGATTTACCGTATTTACCGTTTTACTTTCAAAAATTGATATAAATTACTTAGACTAATGTAAACTCAAAATAAATATTTTTCCCTTAAAAATACATTATTTTATAAGTATTTAAGCATAAATTTTACAAATTTCGAGTTTTGAAACATTGACACTTTCACAGGTGTGATACAAATCCCAGCGCTGATGTGAACCAGTCTGTTTCCCAGATTTCTGATTTCTAAATAAAAGCCCGATTTTCACACCCTTTTTCTGGAAACCACACCAGAGGTGTGAACTGATCTGTTTTTCCTAAAATCCACCAAGCTAGAAACTTCATTTTAATTTTAGGAACACCAAACCTTTTAATTTGAATTAATTAAGATAAAAGCAAGGTATTTGGGTTCTAACTATGACTTTTGTTTTTACCAAAAGTTCATTTTTAACTTAACAAGTCATTATTAAAAACTTCACTTAAAGTCCATTGGAGACTTATTTCTTTGAAAGTGAATTAATCAAAAATCCTAAATAAAGCTTTGGACTTTGAATCTGTTTTATCTCTTTCAATCACATTTACTTTATTCCCATGTCCTCTATGTAACACCCTCAATTTTTAAATAGTTTTATTGATTTTTGATTTGCTTTAAATTAATTAAAATTATTTAATTAATAATTTTTGGGATCTTGAGGTGAGGATAGTGATAGTAATATCTTAAGGTTTAATTTTGAAGGGTTTAGAGTAGTAGAGTTCGCAAAACTGAGTTTTGCGGGAACCGCATTCTCTCCTGATGCGGGGATAGGGTTCAGTATTTTTCTGGAGGTTATTTTTACTCAAAAATAATTTTTTTAATAAACCAAAAGTGGTTCTTATAATATTTGTGATTTTTAGAAATTTTTCTGGAAATTTTTCAGAAAAACTTTATTTTACCCGCGTTTGGTGCTTTACGGGTAAACCGGGCGCAACCGGGACATGAAAAATAGTCCAAGAATTTAGTTTTGGGTTTCTAAATTTTTCTATGACATATTCAAATCATAAAATTTATTCCACATGATTTTACTCATCTTAGAAAATATTTATCTAAAAAGGGGGTTCGAAAACTACGCGTTTTTACCGCTTCGAACTACCGATTAAATCCTAACTTGATGGGACTTAATCCCACCATTTTTCTGGTCAGATCTGGGCGCATGAGGGACTGATCCAAGTCTAAAAAATTCTTCCAAAAGTCAAATGGTCAATTAGGGGTCAAATTTTGAATTTTTCCAAAATTAGGTGAGAGAGGTATGACTCCCAACCACCAAAGCATGCAAGCCCATACCTCCCCCATACCTTCCTTGCTCAGCCGAAATCTGCATAGGGAGAGGGAAGAGAGAGAAACTCATTTTCACTTCATTTTCTCCACTTGAATCATACAAACTCCATTTTCTCTCCATTTTTCCAAGTTTTTCCATACACAAAAAGACCAAGTTCTAGTGAGATTTTCCATACCCAAGCTTCACAAAAAAAGGTTTGGATCATCATTCTAATCCATAAACTTCTTTCATTTTTTCATTTCCACCACTTTCATGTTTTCATGAAAGCTTGAGTTCTTCATTTCACTAAAAATAAGTTTTTCCTTGGTTTAGGTTCACTCCATTGGAACCTACAAGCTTGGAAACTACCTTGGATCTATTTTCTTTCAAGATTTGAGTAAGTATTCATCTTCTCAAATTTCTACTCTTTAGAGTTTCTTGGTTTTCATAAAACTCATATTTCTATGGTTGTATTTTGGTGTATTTTGTAGAAGGTAAATTTTTCTAAGTGTGGGAACATCAACGTGTTGAGTAGACCACTTGGTGTTGGTGTGGTGTGAAGGAGGTGATTTTGGAGTTAGCCCATTTTCAAGTCTTCAAGAGGTAAGGGGATTTTCTCAATAAGTTGGGAAGGATGTGTATGTGTGTGGTGTATGTTGTATGTTCTAAGTTAAACTAAAAGACTTGAGTTTTTCTATTGGGTGTTTGAATGAAGTTTTATTCTCTTAGTAATATGTATTTTTACATGTATATGTATATGAGTAAAAGTATGATTTTGGTTGAGGCATGATAATTTTTTATAAGCCTATGTGTTGTTGGAAAAATCATATGTATGATTTGGAGTGATTTGGAATGCCTAAGTGTATGTTTGATTTATGGCTTGGTGGTGTTTTTGCCTAAATGGATGAATATTGATTCTTGGATGTTTCACATGATTTAATTCTATGTGATTGGGATTGGTTTGAAAATATTTGACTAAGTGTAGTAAGAGGAGTTAAAAACTTTAATGAAAAAGTTTTACAAATGAAAACAAAGAAATTAATTAGGATTCAAGATAACACTTAATTGGATAAATTTCAAAAATACAAAATTCTGGAATTCTTGGCATGAAATCGAAAATCTGGGCACTTTGGGCCAAAAGTATAATGTTATAAAAGTTCGGGGGTAGAAAACGTGAAGACTGGACGCAGGAACTGGACGCAGACTGGACGCAGAAACTGGACGCAGGAACTGGACGCAGACTGGACGCAGGAACTGGACGCAGACTGGACGCAGAAACTGGACGCAGGAACTGGACGCAGACTGGACGCAGGAACTGGACGTTTTGGGGTCAAAATGAATTTTAACAAGTTATGTGGTTTTTAATAATTAATAAGAAGTGAGAAGGAAAAATAATAAGAATTAGAGAGTTAAAGTTAAAGAAGAACTTTAATTTCAAAGAGGAATTTTCCATAAAACTTACATTTTTTCAATAAATAATATTACACGGTATTGGAAGAGAACCAATACGTGGCGAAGATAAAAGTCTTAAGGACAAAAATATTACACGGTGTTGGATGAAAGCTAACACGTGGCGATGAAAAACCCTAAGACGAGGGACCGCATTGATTGTATTGTTTGTGAGTGCAAATATAATGTCATATGCATTTGAGATATTGGCTTTTGCCAGGCTAGCTTTATGCTATGATGAGAGCATACAATCCTATGCGATGGATTGTGAATAATTGTAAAACCTGTCCATGAAAAAGGGGACCGATGGTTACCATGTCCATGAAAAAGGGGACCGATTGGTTTATTATGTTGCTCTACCGAATAATTGTAAAACCTGTCCATGAAAAAGGGGACCGATGGATACCATGTCCATGAAAAAGGGGACCGATTGGTTTATTATGTTATGGTGTTAGTAGCTCTACTGAATAATTGTAAAACCTGTCCATGGAAAAGGGGACCGATGGTTACCATGTCCATGAAAAAAGGGACCGATTGGTTTATTATGGTCAGTTTATGCTATAACCATATCGCTCTACTAAGTTGAGGAAGAGAAGTCTCCATGGACCAGTGCACCGGTGTATTAAAGAGATATTGAAGTGACATGCATTATGCTAGAGTGCTTTGTGTGTGTTTGACTGTGTGCTTAATTTGATGATGTGCTCTCTTTTGGTTTATGAATATCTTAGAGAAAGATTTGCGAAAGAGTAGCTATACATATATTCTTGGAATGTATTATGTAGTATTTTCTGTTTCGTATACATCCTTTCAGTGGATTTCAACTTGTGCAAAGAAATTCACCTTTGCGTATTTTTCTGTTATTTTATGTACGTTACGTGTAGATGTCCACTTCGAGACCTCTGATAGCCCGAGTGAGGGAGTGCTTTTGGCCTCGTGAGGCCGATGGTGGGGGATGGACTTACGATCCCATCTCCCAATGGGCCACTGTCTCTGGACACGTGGTTAGGACTAGAGGAGGGGTGTTGGGCCCCGAAGAGGTTTTGGAGAGGGACATGGTATTGGACGTCTATATACCCATCGAGAGGATGCGCTACTGGCTGGGAGATGCACCCTTTGCACGCAGCATCACCTTGGAGGACCGGGAGGCCAGATTTCCACCCACGGCGCAGCCTAGGAGAGAGGCGAGGGAGGATCAGAGGCCTACACCTCAGCGGATAGCCGAATCGGTATCTAACCGTTGTCGTCTGATTCGTCGCACTGCAAGGAAGAGTTCTTTGGAGAGGGCACGCTTACCAAGAATGGCTCCACCAGTGACACCAGTTCCATCACCCGAGACCGTGAGGCCTACACTTTCTGTTCCATATGTCGCACCTTTTGGACGTTTGGTGCGCTGTTCTTCTGACACTTGTGCCGGACCTTTGGGACACGTAGATAGAGGGAAGAGGAAGGTTAGAGACGAGCCAGATCGTGTACTATTTGAGGTGTTTGTGGTTGAGGAGGACCCCGAGGAGACGTCATCGTCTTAGGCCTGTAGAGGTGGGGGGTGTCTAGTGCTAGGTTGTAGAGTGTCTGTTAGCGACCAGCCTAGGTTTGGGATGTACATGTTCAGTGTCGTGTATTGGACACACTTTTTGATTTATCGTTTTCCTAGGTTTAGCTTTATCGTTTTATTTTCTTCGTGTCATGATGATGTATTTTGGCCACTATGTTGTGGTTTCAAACTATACTTGCGGGCGCAAGACTTGTGTATATTAACATGATGATATATATATATATATATATCTGTGTATGATGTTTCTTTTCTTCTGAGTTTCAGGATGGCTAAATATGATGTGAGAAATCTTTTCGGATAAGATTCTTTTAAAAAAAAAAAATTAGCCACCAATTTTGGTAACCTTAATTTATGAAAGACGTTTTTTCCGCATTAAGTTTTAGTTTTTCACGTGACGTTCCTTGTGGGAAAAAGGGGCGTTACACTCTACACATCTCATGCTCCAAAATGCTTGGGTCTCATGTTCAATTATCATGAATTAATTCATTTCATCTTTCTCACATCTCCAATCATCATTCATCAATCACAATCATCATGATAATAACAAAGCAATAACACTACTTTAAATATTACAACCCCAAATTGAATAGAGAACAAAAAAAACCCAATAACAACAATAAGGCAATTACCACAAGCCAAAGTAACATCAAGCATATGGACAATTCATAGATCAACATCAACATCAAGCATAGAACAACATCAACATCAAGCAAAGAACAACATCAACATCAAACATATAATTCAAATACTTCAAGAAGTCATCATCAAACACTTTTCATATCAGGATTAATTCAATAAAAATCACTTTCATACACAAATACATATCACACATGCTTGTATACCCATCCAATCAAACATCACATAGAATTAAAAATCATCACTTGATTAAAACTATATCTTTTCTAAAAAGATCATCATGTTAATAAAATTCTTACTTTTCCAAAGAAATCATCACTTTTGGTAAAGATCTCTACTTTAAGTAAACAACATAGCTTTAGTAAAAATCACAACTTTAGTAAAGATCATAACTTTCACAAAGATCTAATAAAAATCATAACTTTAATAAAGATTATTACTTTACAAAGAAATCATCACTTGATTAAAAACCATCACTTGAGTAAAGATCACTACTTTTCATAAAGATCATCTTTTTAATAAAAATCATAGTTTTTCTTAAAGATCACTTCTTTAATAAAAATCATAGCTTTTCACAAAGATCCTAACTTTAATAAAAAGCATGGCTTTGGGAATGATCAAGTCATTCTTTTTAAACATGATTCTCAAGTTCTTTGAGAAATCATGAGCAAGCAAAACACATATCACACAAAAACCCTATAACTCACTTAAGAGAAATTTCCCCTTACCTTGTCTTCTAGCTTCTTGAGAAGAAATTTTACTCTCTTGGTCACAAGCTCCCTTTGTCACCTTCTTGAAACACAAAGTATAAAATATACCAAAAATCACTGAAACAAGGTTTTTCTCTTTTATGAAACAACCTTAAAAATCCAAAGGAGAACTAGAGATGAAAGGATATTTATCATACCCTTGTTACATATGAATCAAAAAGAAGAACATAGCCACTTTGTTCCATGGAAACTTTTCCTACACAAGCACAAAGTTTCTTCAAGAAAAAGTTGAAGAAACACCACTTTTAATCACATGAACTTGAAGAGTAAGAGTAGAAAATAGAATTTTATGGATTAGAGTAAGAAACCAACCTTGGTATCTTGAAGATTCAAGATCAAAAATCCAAGAACTTGATGATGAACTTGAAGAACACCTTGAAGAAGATCTTGATGATTCAAGAGTTATAGAAGCTTAAGTGTTTAAAAGTGTATAAAATGGATTCTCTACACTTGATTCTTGTATAGAGGACCAAAAATAAGATTGAAGATGGTGAAGAGCTTCCATGGAAATGAAAGAAAAAGCTTGGAGAAAGGAGAAGTTTAGAGAGGAAATGAAAGAGAATAACTCAAGTGAGGGAAATAAGATGAAAAATGAACAAAGCTCTCTCCTTCCTCTCTCCTATACTCACACGGTTCAGCCCTCCCAAAGGAAGGCTTGGGATAAGCTTGGACAAATTGGAATGATTACTTGATATAATAGACAAAGAAATGAATTAATTATCTATTTTCCTATTGGCCAAGACTCATGACACACCACCTCTTGTAATGATGAAGATACCCTTCTAATTAAACACATGGGCGGTTTAGTGGCTGAGTCAAGAAGGGATAAGATTAAATTTAACCAAAGCTTGGTTAAGTTAAGAACCATGGTGAATTAGCTTGGTTACCTAATCATATCATGGTTTAAAATATCCAAGGCTTGGTTATTTGAGTATCAAACTCACATGGCTGAGTATGGTCAGCTAGGACACAAAATTTTTGAGCCAAGAGTGAGCTTAGGTTATCTTGCTTTATGGCTTGGTTATTAGATAGCAAACTCAAGGGCAAAACGGTCTTTTCCCAAAAATTAATAATGATTACTAATTATATCCAATATGACTTTACCCTAATGACCTCACTACTATGACATCATCATGCCTATGTCATCTTCCCCCTTTTGGTAAATTTCCATGTAACCCCAAGGTCTGGTACAAGGTCTTTTCTCGTTCTGCGGTTTTACCATAATATGTAAACTAGAGCAAAACTGATCTTTCTCTAAAAATCCTAAAATAATTCCTAAAAATCATAAATCTTATACAAACAATAATGGTTACTCTTAGATTGTGATTTTGATCATGTCCTAACTTTCTGGTATCCATTTGCTCTCCAATTAACCCCGTTCTTCATTTTAGAGTGACCAAAACAGTAAATTTTTACCTGCTATTCTAAAAATTCACAAAATAATTCTCATAATTCTAAAATAATATAAAAACATTATTTGACTTAATGGAATATTTTTCTAATGTGTTTTGGTCTCCAAACCCACTCACAATTCATCCTAGTCATACTACAGGGACCAAAACAGTACTCTTTCTTATCCGTTTCTCAAAAAATTCCCAACTAAATTTCTAAAATCCTCAAATATTGTAAAATCACTATTAGAATCCTCAAATCCCTTTTCTGACTCCAATTTACAGTGCCTATCTCATTATGCAACAATTCTGTCAGTTAAAGTCGTGGACTGATATCTATTTGTATTTTGACGTCGAACTTAAACTACTGCTTTATGAGCTTAGGAAAACTTTATCTATGGAATTATAATTCTTAAAATATATTTAATATACCTGAATCACCTATCCATATATTAAAATATAATAATATAGAAATCCCAAAATTACGAACGTTACATGGGATGACAAACATAATAGAATAGTCAAAGTTGACTTCTATACTGGTTTCTTGCATGATAACTCTGAGTATATGCAATGGTATGTATGTCACACAAGACGTTATATGACGCGCAAGGTAGCCTGTACTACTGGAACGATATTCTCTTATACAAAATTTTATAATGTTTAACATTCATATTATGTTACTTTCACTTATTGCTAACATGAGCTATAAATATTTTTCAATATTCTTTTGTGCATTCAGTCCATAACTACATTCACTCTCCCTGTTGAGAATCCAATGGGAGCAATTCATCACGTTGATTGGGTAATGATTGACATGATGAGAGTTTTAGATGAGATACATCCATCACCTTTTTCAACACAGCGGGAAGAAGTCGGGCCTACCCAACATTTTACCGTGCCTGATGAACCGCCTCCATCACAAGCACAAGAGGCCTTCCATGTACAAACACCTCAACTTTAGCCCTTCACAACATATAGTCCACAACATTCCTTTCACAATAACCCTTCTAGTTCCCATTTTTTTGAAGGAAATTCATCAATGTTTTGAACTAGTTGTTCCACACCATTATCGGCGTACCATCAATCACCCATGGAATATTATCGTCCTACAATGCCACAAGAAATAAGGGAAGAAAATGATGATAACAATAATAATAGTGGTGGTGGTGGTGGTGACAACAATGACGACAATGATGAACACGAGCCCTTACGAAGGACAAGAGGTGGTGATAACCCTTACGACAATGACAACAGGCGGTGGTGTAAGAACAAGAGGCGGCGACCTCAGGACAAGAGGTGGTCGAACACAACAAATAGAGCAACCTCGAAGGGTTCAACCGCCACACACAAAACGACGTACCCGCCTTGTGGAACATCATCACACCATTAAATTATGTTATAAAAAATGTATTTGTGTTTCTATTTTATGTCTTTTTCTACTAAGTGTTTATGTTTTATGTGATGTGACTTTTTATTGTAACATACATGATATTAAGATTATGAGAAAATTAAAATATAATATAATTATTGAAGTCGTACACTGTATATGCGACTTATAAAAGCTCTAGAAAAATGGAAGTCGCAAGTTACATTGGCGACTTATTTTATTTTTACTAAAAAAAATAAAAAAAAGGAGGTCTCACCTTCTACCAGCGACTTTTACTTTTTTTTAAAAAACAAAACAACAAAAGTCTCATGTAGCATCAGCGACTTCCTCTATTTAAAAAAAAAAAAAAGTCTCCAATGCTATTTGCGACTTCTAATATTATTTAAAAGAAAAAAAGGGTAAGTCGCAATCGCCACCACCATTTGCGACTTACCCCAACCCGATAAAAACTTTTACATCTGTACTATTTTGGTAAAATATGAGCAACATTACATCATTTAGGTAAATTAACATTGTTTTGGTTTATTCCTGCAATTTTTTTTTTGACAACGTTTATGCCAGCAATTTGGAAAGTGTATATTGGAAAAAGCCGGCATTAATTACATCAATATTTTTTTCGGTCAACATCGAGTAAAATACACTCCCACTACTAGAAAACATAAATGGCTAAAATCGGTCACTAATTTAGATTGTGACCGAATTAGTGACTGAAAAAAATCGATCGCTAAAACGCTGGTCGCTGATTTGTAGCGACCGATTTTAGCGACCGATTTTTTCAGTGACCGATTTAGCGACCGATTTTTCAGTGACCGATTTAGTGACCGATTTTTAGTGACCGATTTTCAGTGACCGATTTAGCAACCGATTTTTCAGTGACCGATTTTCAGTGACCGATTTAGCGACCGATTTTCAGTGACTGATTTAGCGACCGATTTGTAGACATATTTAGTGACCGATTTAAAAAATCAGTCACTAAATCGGTCACTAATTTTCTCACTAGATTAAAAAAATTAAATTTATGTTGTTAGCAAACATATTCCCATTTCCAAAAAGCTTAATTTTTATAGATTATTATGTTGTTTGCAAACATAATTATAAAACTTTGGTTAACAAGTTCAGATTGCCAAAAAAATAAAACTAAGACAAATTAAAATAGACCCAACAAAATTGTGACTAATCATTTTTAGTAACTTTGAGATAAAGGACTAAACCCAGCAATTGAAATTAAGCTTTTTAATTGTACAATAGCTAAACACTTCAATATACAATATACAATATACAATATACAATACATATGAATAGTAATGGTTTAACAGAAATAGGAAAATATAACTAATCGATACAAAGGGTAATATTATCTTTACCCATTTTTGGATACAAGTATAACTCAATGTCATGACTACCTATTTGTTGCATATATACAATACATGGAGCAACCTGTCCTTGGATGGAATAGGAACCATTAAACAACGAGACCATAAATTACTAGACACACACACCATACAGCACTGACAGGGGTCTCTGTTTCTGGCCGTACAGTGAGAAGACTTTTGATCTAATTTTAATGAAAAATGTGTGACGAAGAAAGAACCAAAAAGTAATAAAATGTGAAAATATAAATAAAGTCAAAATGTGGAAAAATACACACAAGTAGAAGCCCAATAACATTCTTAGGATTTCCAGAATAGACAGAAACTCAGCTGTGTCCGCGAGCAAGAATTTTTCCCATTGCCTCCCTGATTAGAGATTGTCAACATAAAGAAGTTTTAAGAAAAATCAAAACTTTGCATATACCTCGCAAGCAAGGATAGGTCCTACTAGTTTGTGGGAAAGAAATTACAACAGTGGAAAAGAAATTTCAAAAAAAAAGTTCAATCACCTATTAGCAACCTACTGAAGAATAATGACCAAGGAATAAAGAAAGCTTACCAGTCCAATTTCGAATTAACATCCAAAGAAAATGTTGATTCAATAGAAGTCATAGCCTCCTCAGCAGTCTGTCCAAAGACACAAATTAAAAAGCAAAAGGCAATTTCAATAACAAGCTGAAAAAATCATGCATTAAATATGCTCCTTATACAAGCAAACGACATACAACATGATAATTAATAATGAAGCAAAACAGAGAAAACTAAAGTATGAATGAGAATGTATTATTAATGGAACAAAAGATCACTGGAAGTGGATGGTCAATTTTGGAACAACATGAAGTGGTACGTTGATAAAAATTTGATAAACCCCAGTTCCCTATTCCATTTCCTACACCAATGATAAGTTGAAAACTCAACATAGGTAAGAAACTTCATATTCTGCTGCATTGAATATGATAAATTGAAAATTGTATTGTATTGGCAATTGACATGAAATGAAACACTAACAAATAGGCTGACATTCAATGAGGAGGGTGAATTGCAGCACTTACCTTCTCAGTCAAATCAAGTGCTCCACTGATAATTGTAAGTTTCAAAGCCAATGGCTGTCAAAAAGTTAGGCAGGGTTTAGGAATCAGTATGGAGTGAATACAAATGTGCTCTCCCCCCTGTCATAAGCTAAAGAAAGGCACAAAGTTTAGGAGCACCAAAATTAAGTAATGTACAGCCGCTGAACAACGGATTATAAAATAGACCCGCGCAATATTAATCAAGACCTTCCAGGAACTTGGTAAACTGACGCCAATGCTATGCATATCAGCGATTCAAATAAACAACGATAAGATGGGAACAGGAATTAAGCAACAATGAAGCAGTAGTCAAAAGTAAGAGGAATTAAGAACTAATACACAAACACATGTTGGTCTATGGAAAGCATAAAAAGGAACGTGTCAAATTGTTATAGTCTAAAATCAATAGAGTGCACATGTGCACATGTACAACTCAATCAACTCACAATATTGATGCCTTAAATCAAGATAGTTAAAAAAACTGATAACTCAGAACTATTTAAAAAAGGATTGAAATTGAATGGATTGGACTCACATGAATGCTTTGTAATTAAAGATGCATATTGCTATAAGCATAAAACAACTCTGGCAATCATTGGAGACCCTGGCTAGTTCATGTTTAGAAATGTTTCCAAGCTAAGGAAAAAAAACCAGGTTTCTTCACATCATACCCTCTTTTTCCTTTAACCTCACAAGTAACAACTATTTTTAATATAGGAATCGGTCAAACAGCACAGAATAGTCTCTATCTGAACATAGGTTTAATTACAACATTTGGCTATTAATCTTGAGTGATAAACAGAAAAATCAATAAGAGAGAAGAGATTGAGAAAGAAATCAGGTACTTGATCATTATACTCTATTGTATGTTCTTAAGTTGTGAATACTTTGTGATGGTAATAAATCAGTAACAACAACAGTTTCAGTTCAATAATACAAAACCTAACAGATGCAAAAATAGAGTAGATACAGGAATAATCACAAAAACCTCATCTTCTTCTTCCTTCATCTCCTTCAGTCCCTTCCATCCCGTTTTTTGCCCAGTAGCCAGTAGCATGTAAAAAACAGCAGCAGAAAAACCGAAATCAGTGGAGGAGAAAAACCAAAAAAATAGAAAAGAAAGAAAAAGAAAAAACAGGGAAAAGGAGAAGAATAGGAGAAGGGGGTTTCCCCCCATGACCGCTGCGCCGGTGGCCCACCGCCACCGCGCGCGCGGCCCTGTCTTGCTCCCACCGCCGTTCTCCCACCGTTCCTCCACCACCGCGACCGTGGTAGTCTTTCTCTTCCTCCCTTCTTTTCTTCCCTTTCCTTTGCTGCAGATCGTGGCTGGAGCCACCGCGGATGGCGGTGGTCTCTTCCCTCCACCGTGGGACCACCTTGGCCACGTCTCTCCTCTTCTTTTCCGCCGCGAATCGCGGCCCTCACTACCGCTCGTACCGCGCGGTCTTACCCCCACCGCCGCGGGCTCCTCCCTTTTCCTTTTCTCTTCTTCTTCTTCTCTTCTCTTCTCTTCTCTTCTCTCAGCCGCGGCGCCCCTTTTCTGTTTCTCTCTCTCTGTGTTTTTTGAATTAGGGTTCAAAATGAACCCAACCCACCTTTACTCTTTACCCCTTTTTTTTCCTCTGATCCCTTTCCCTTTTGTTTTTGTTTTATTTTGTTCTTTTATTTTGCTTGTTTTTTCGTTTGGGCTTCAGCCCTTTTGTTTCCTTTTTTTCTTCCCGTGCTGTTTGTTTTTAAATTTAGTCACTAATTAGTGACCGAAAAAATCGGTCACTAAACAACAATCATTTTATTTTATTTTTAAAAAATGACACTAAACAACAATCATTTTATTTTATTTTTAAAAAATGAAATTGGTCTCTAAATCGGTCACTAATTAGTGACCGAAAAAATTGGTCACTAATTAGTGACCGAAAAATCGGTCACTAAAGTCTTTACAGTCAAATTACATACAAACTTTAAATTCGGTCACTAAATCGGTCACTAATTAGTGACCGAAAAATATGTCACTAAACAACAATCATTTTATTTTATTTTTAATAAATGAATCGGTCTCTAAATCGGTCACTAATTAGTGAAAAAATCAGTCACTAATTAGTGACCGAAAAATCGGTCACTAAAGTCTTTACAGCAAAATTATATACAAACTTTATATTCGGTCACTAAATCGGTCACTAATTAGTGACCTAAAAAATCGGTCGCTAATTAGTGACCGAAAAATCGGTCTCTAATGATAATCGGTTGCTATTTCGGTCTCTAAAGCTTACCCACGAATGAGTTAAACAAAAACTTTAAAAATCTTCAAAATCGGTCACTAAATCGGTCTCTATAGTGACCGAAAATTTTCGGTCACTAAATCGGTCACTAATCACTTGTTTTCTAGTAGTGTCCCCTCCCCTAAGAGATAACGATATTACACTCCCCTCCCCTCTTGTTTGAAAACACACACTCCCCTCCCCTGAGAGATACCAATATTACACTCATCTCCCATCTTATTTGAAAACACACACTCATATCCCCCAAGAGATACCAATATTACACACTTCCTTACCTTCAAAGATAAAATATGATACATTTTTCTCCATTTTTGTAATTTTTCTTTGGCGTAAAAGTTAGTCTCCGTTAAAATATTTTTTATTACCATAATAACTTTTTATCTTTTATTTCATTTATGTTTTTGTCCTATTTTCTTTCCCAATCCGATTTCAGAATCACTGTTTCAGCGTCGTTCACCACCACATTCAACTAAAACCAAAACGAATCCATTGTTGGTGGAATGTGGTGGTGAACGTAGTGAAACGGCGATTCTGATTTCAGGAATCAGGAATTGGAATGAAAAAGAAAATGAGGCAAAAAGGAAATGAAATGAAAAAAAAATATTATGGTAATAACAAATAATTTAACGGAGACTAACTTTTACGTTAATGAAAAATTACAAAAGTAGAGAAAAATGTATTATATTTTATCTTTGAAGAAAAGCAAATGTGTGTTTTCAAACAAGAGGGGAGAAGAGTGTAATATTGGTATCTCTCAGGGGAGGAGAGTGTGCGTTTTCAAACAAGAGGGGAAGATAGTGTAATATTGATATCTCTCAAGAGAGGAGTGTGTGTTTTCAAACAAGAGAGGAGTGGAGTGTAATATCGTTCTCTTAGGAGAGAGGAGAGTATTTTACTCATGATATCGTTTGTTTTTGCTCAATAATATGATTATCGTTTAAATTGGCCATATGATGCTCTCTAATTTATATCAACCCTGGCCCTTACATGAATGCAGTGAAAAAGAAAAAAAAAACACACACACACCGAAGGAGCGGGAATATGGATGCTGACAGGAATATGCATAAGTGTCGTCATCTAACTGAGGCATTTATATTTGTTATATATGATATTTGTCTAATTAAAAATCATTGGCTTTTGGACTAATTTAAAAGATGTAAAATGAAAAGAAACCACGAACAAACTATTTTCATTCATTATCCTCTACTCATTGCTTTCCGCCTTTTAGTTTGGAATTTTCTGCGGGTCGAGGATTCCCCATCACATACGTCTTCAACTTTGATGCTAAGACCTGAAACCACCTAGCACTAATTCATCTCTACTATTTTTTTCCTCCTTTCACACTCTTTCTCCATATTTTAAGGATTGACTCTCATGTTAGAAGCAGTGAGTAAAGTAAAACTTAATTATTTTAAAATAACGACTTAAAGATTCTGTTTTTTTGGGTACAACGACATAAAGATTCTAATTTCCGATGTTACAGAATAAAGTTCGCGTGTAATCACAATTTACTTTCATTGTGAGTCGTGCGTTTGGTTAAAGTGTACTTTCCAAAAGCAAAAAAAAAAAAGTAGTACGAATGTGTGTATGTGTGTGCTAAATGATGAGCAGATAATCGTTATCGTTATCGTTATCTTAAGTAAATAACAACTTTTGCTGTTAAATTATTTCATTTATATAATAAAATAAATGGCTATTTTACTCTCTTTAAATTTTTATACATTTTTTTATATTTATATATTCAATATTCTATGATATGTATAGAAAATATATTTCTTTAAAACTTTATTTATTTATATTTTTGTATTATGCTTACGTATATGGATTTCCATGCAACTTAGCTGACAAGAATTCTTTAATTAATGAAAATAAAAAAAATCTTTAGCCAAATATAAAAAATTTAGAAATCATACACTACAAAAACATTCTCATATTTCCGTCTCGTGTTGCTTTGATCTTGTTTTAATACTCAGTTAGTTTGGTGAAATTTTACAGTTTCAGGGTGGACTCATTTTAGAGAGTATCATGCTACTTTTTCTATTTTTATAACTTTTGTTTTGAATATATAACTTTTTAGATATTTTTAAACGAGTTACTTTAATTTTTATCGTCTTTTTTCCTATTTTTATAGTTACTTATTTCCTTTTATTTTTTTAATTATTTTAATTTATATTTTTTAAAAGATTACATTCATAAATGTTATAAAATTATTTTTCAAAAGTATGGCTTCAGAAATAAATAAAAATTATTTAATTTTGTCACCCTTTTCTTTTAATATAATAATTAAGTGAGCCCTTGCATTTTAATATTTCAATTCAATCAATGTGCGCAGATAATGTTAATCCGTACTCCATAGACAAATTTATCAAAAAGTAAAAGTGGGGTAGTGGGTGAAGCTAAGTCCAACTTCAATGAGAGTGCTTAAAGAGTTTTTAGTAAGTATTTAATAAACATCTCTATTGAAAAGGAAAAAAAAAAGAGTGTTTAATAGGGAGTGGTACTTGTACAAATATTTTCTCTTCCTCTCTCTTAATGGATCCTATATGTATTTATGAGTTTTAATTGGAAGTACAATTATTTGTGGGATCTTTTTAGTAAATTTTTTGGAAGGAATTTGAAACGTTCGAAGAAGAACTTGTCGGGAACTTTCAAGTTAAAACAATCACCAAATAATGAGTACAGTACACCTAGGGAAAAGAATAATATCATCCTAAATGTTAGTGCAGGTACTTGAACGCAAACCATTGTAGAATCCATCTGCTATTGCTAGTTTTTTTTATAAGTAAAAATGAATTAATACGTGATATGAGCATAAGAAGTGTCCAATCTAAAAACAATAAAAACAGCCAATCTGATAAACTACCACTATCCCCCTCTCAGCTATACAAACAGCATACCAAGACTCATTCATTACAAGAGATTGCTACAACTGAGATAGAAAATCTCGTGCCACACCCCGTCCACACCTACACAACCCAACAACCCCTTACAAAACATCAAGGAATAGGAAAAAGTTTAATAAATGTTTCCCTAGTAACCTATATGGTCTCAAAGGGGTACTTGACCAATAATTCTCCAGTAACCTACATGGCCTCAAAGGAGTAACTGGACGTCAAATAATTCCCCAATAACTCATCAGTCTCAAAAGAGTATTTATTAAACTCAATTCTTATTTACACCACCAAAAACTAATATACCAACAACAACAGCAGAATACCAAAATCCACAACAAATAAAAAATTCAAATCATAGCACATCATAATGTGCTTAGTCAAATTAATTCACTATCTTCCACCCACCAACGGCATTCACAAGGGATAGCTTCCTCGTATTATTAGTTGAAATCGCATCCATCCAAGGCTTGAGATCCCTGCAAGCAAAATTGTGAAATGCAAAAAAACCCAAAGTGTTAGGATCTTCATGGTGAAACAGCCACCAAAGCCAAACCGCCACCTGCACAACAACACAAAGGTCATCACATGGCTCAAGAAATGGAAAGGCACTTTAGAGGATCCATGCACCAATCTGAGAATAACACCCCCGTCTTCCTACCCGCTCTTTAATTTTTATTAGGGCTGGGCACGGGTCAGTTCGGTTCGGGTTGAGCCCATTTTTGTGACTGAACCGACTAAAAGAGATTGGGTTGAGTTGGTTTGGTTTTGCACGTTTTTCGGTTCTAAACCCGAACCAAACCAACCCGTGCTAATTCGGATTGGTTCGGTTCGGGTCTCAGGTTTAACAATAAAATAATAAAAAACGCAGAGAAATCCAGAAAATGAAAAAACAGAACAAAAAAACTAGAAAAAAGGAAGAACACAACGCCTGAGCAACGAGGAACACAGCATTTAAAAAAAAATTGCAGAATAGGAAGAACACAGAGCAAGTTCACCAAACAGTATGGGTAGATCCAAAAGGAGAAAGAACTGAGAAAGGGAGTTCAAATGTCACAAATCGATGAGGAAGAGTAAAGAAAGCACTGATGTAGAGGAGGCGCAAATCAATGAAGAAGAAGAGGGAAGAAGACGTCACTGTACTCGCATGAAGACGATGACGGAAGAAGGCTGCAGATCGATGAAGAAGACGAAGGAAGATGAAGAAGACGAAAGAAGATGAAGACGACGCGTCGCACAGGCCGCACACACCATCACAGAGAAGTGAGGAGATGAGAGCAGATTGGTGCACAGAGCCGCTGAGGAGAAAGAGAAGGCATCTGCCGCCATCATCAAGCCACAGATGTGAGGAGAGAAAAGTTAGAAAACCCAAGAAAATGAAAGGGGGATCTCGTTTTTTTGTCTCCGTCCAGTCACCGTAGTTAATGTATCCTTTAACATCCGGTTCGGTTCAGGTTCTTCGGTTTGAAAAAATCGAAACCCGATGTCCGAACCGGTCTCCTTCGGTTCACTTCCTTTTTACCCGAACCGAACTGAGTTATGGGTGCCGGGTCGGTTCAGGTTGGTCGGGTTCACAGGTTTACCCGTACCCATGACCACCCCTAATTTTTATCGTCTTTTTTTCCTATTATTATAGGTACTTATTTCCTTTTTTTATTTTTTCTTGCTTTAATTATTTTAATTTATATTTTTTAAAAGATTACATTCATAAATGTTATAAAAATATTTTTCAAAAGTATGGCTTCAGAAATAAATAAAAATTATTTAATTTTGTCACCCTTTTCTTTTAATAGAATATTTAAGTGAGTCTTTGCATTTTAATACTACCTCTAGTCCAAAATATAAGCAATATAGTACAAAAATATACAGACCAAGAAATGCCTTAAAAATGTGATAATCTTAATTAATACTCACTAGTTTCAATTTTTTTTTCCAAAAATACCTCCTTTGGTGTCTCTCATAAATATGAATATTACATTAAATTAATGGTATAATTGAAAAACTAATATTTAATTTATTTGAAATTGGTAAATGTTGTTTATATTTTAGACAAAAAAAAATATCTTTATTATTTATATTTTGGATCGGAGTGAGTATTTCAATTCAATCAATGTGCGCAGATAAGGTTAATCCGTACTCCATAGACAAATTTATCAAAAAGTAAAAGTGGGGTAGTGGGTGAAACTAAGGAATTTGTTCCTATAAAAAAAAAAAAAGCTAAGGAATTTGTTCCTATAAAAAAAAAAGAAGCTAAGGAATTTGAGACGTTCGAAGAAGAACTTGTGGGGACCTTCCAAGTACAGTAGCTATGGATAAGAATAGCATCATCCTAAATGTCAGTGCAGGTACATGAACGCAAACCTTTTAGAAATCTATCTACTAATACTAGGAAATTGGTGTTCATTCTATAACCGTACGTCTTTGGCTGGTTGTGCATACCGTGCTACCACGTGATTGGTGGTCGATAAGTAGAGCTGTTAATTTAGACCCATCCGTAACAGGTTGTTACTTTTTTGGGCCATTGTAACCTGTACGTCAGCTCAAATTAAATGCTGGCTACTATTATTTTGTTAGTTCAGCACAACTCTCCATGGGCTGTGGACAAAATAGGCTAATCCATGATATATATATATATATAGATGTATATTTCGTAGATACTCTTGCTGTGGCATACACATTCTCTGCTGGACTAGGCCACACAAGGTTTTGTAAAGTAAAAGATAAATTTATTGCTTGTCACAAAATCTTTGCGTTTTTCCTTTCATTATCAAGAGTAATATGTAAAAAATAGTAGTGCTAGATACCACGAATTATCTCACATGAAATCTTAATGAAAACGCAAATCACCAATTGGAAAAGTGATAAAAGAGTGAAAGAGAAAATAAAAGGAGATAAAAGACAACCACAAATCTTTCGTACAACTTTTGTGCAAAGTGTTTTCGTACTAAAAACTTTTCCATTTTAGAAAAAAAATATCTTCATATAGTGTGTTGAAATTTTTGTTGAAAGATTTCAAAACTTCATAAATCCAAACATACCAATAATACGTGAACAAGAATAAAGTGAATTGACATAATGTTTTTGATAGATAAGTAATTGGTTTGTCATCATCGTTAATTTTCTCCATAAGTGGTGCTGATGCGCGCGGTCCTCAACATCAACGTGTTACAGCCACATAATTTTCTCCATTTCTTTGTTGCTTACGCTGGACTTACGTGTACTGTCGGTGGACAGCTTAAATGAAAACGAAACTTTAGGCCGTGGAAAGGATATTGCTACGATACCTGACAAAATTTGTAGGTACCGGTATCTTATATGATTATATCACTAATATTGTTTCACATGTATTTGTGAAAATTAATATGTTTTGGTACAATTGTCATATTTTAAATTTTTACCTATATTTATTTATATATCAGTAGTAGTACTATTTTTTTAATACTTACCTGAGCTTAGAGCCTCAAGGGGGAAATTGTGTATGGTGGAATATAAATCCTCACACACAGTGGGGTAGATTCGTGGGAAGAGTGGAAGTAGTAGACGTTGAAGGTAGAGGTCCACAAGACCCACTTCCCGTTCAGGAGCATATGATATTAGATGTTAAGTTACTATGGTGTCAATTGAGACCTTTAGGAATTGACCCAGAAAACTTGATCTTCGATAGTGATGATAGTGGAGATAGAGGAGGTGGTAGTTCACATCCTTGATGGAGATGGTTCTGATCATGTACCTTCAAAATCAAGAGACAAATCATCAGATAAGAATCAAGATGGAACCTCAAAAGACACCTCAGCTGCAGCACTTGCAAGAACTGAGGGTTCTGTAGGGTATACGCCGGTTTCGCCTCAGGGAGAAGCGAATCTACCAACCTATTCCCCTCAACCCCGTCCATCAGAGTCAAAATCAGAAGACATCATCTGGTTATCTGAATCCTTGTCGGATGAGGAGATCGAGGAAGAACCCGAAGAGTGTATCTACTCTTGGGCTACTTATGACCTTACTAGAGAGGCTTTACCTAGACCAGATCTATCTAGGTTTGATTTTGATTGGGTTCCAGTGACTCAGGTTCCGCACCTGAAGTCTAGCTGGCCCAGAATAGGAGGATCCACCTGGTCTTGTCCATAGACGTATCTGAGATAGGGTTTTAGAATAGTAGATCCCCCTTTTTGTGAAATACTAGGATCATGGCTCGACTGTACATAGTAGCGTGTGTTTTTCTTTTACCACTTTTGTCCTTTTTGGTTTAGAGTAGTTTTAACTTCTTTTTCTTTTGAAGTGTAAAATCATAGCTTGTCTTAGAACAAACCCCTTTGTAAAATATCATGACATATATATATAAGAGTACTTTCTGTATATGATGGTGTACTTTGCAGTTGAAATCTTTAAAAAGGAAACAAGGGATTTTACTCCCCATCCTTCTCATCTTCTTTTATGAAAAATGAAAAATTTTACCTGCATTTTTTTAAGAGCATTATAAACTTTTAACAAATATTTTCTAAAACTTTGCGAAACTTTTGGTTACTATGGTGAAATATCCTTTTTGGAGAAAGGGTGTTGCACCTTATTATTTCCATGCTAGCTTTATTTCGATATGTTTTAATGTGCTTGTTCATTGACTAGCTAGTCATCTTTCTAGTAATCATTGCTTGTTGGTCTCCACCAAACTACTGGGAGGGGTGATATATTATTTGGATTCTCTGAAAAGGAAATTAACTGGAGTTGCTAGGCTCAAACTTTTGCGAAACTTTCAATGAGTAAGTAGTTATGCGTGATGTGCATGTGTTTTCATATTTATTACTTACATCGAAAGTTAATTTGCGCATGTTTTCTCGGAGTGCGCTGTGAAGAAGTATCACAATATAATTGGTTGGAGACCAAGGAATAGAATACCAAGTTGGTCAATAATTAAGGTATATTTTTACAAATTAAGGCTCAGTGTAATTATTTACAAATATTTGTTTTGATTTACCAAGTCTGTTTTTTATTTTGTAGTGTCTTAAACAAGATAACAACAATGACTGCGAGGCAGGTACTTAGTGATGAGATTCATGAAGGAGATTGCTTCCATAGTTGTTGAGGACACCCTAGAAGCGGTATGCAATTTTTGTTAAGATTCCTGCTGCATTTATTTATTTCATACATGTTAATTAATAACATTAACATTGATCTACTTGGATTTTTTTCCACTACCTTGAAGACCACAGGTGCACAACTTATTCTTCTGACCAACCAATTGAAGTTGTGGAAGAATTGTGTAAATACATGGTCGGACATATAATTCCCCACCAAGATTAAGTAAAATTTAAACATTTCTTTGTGCTTAATTTGATTCAACTTGTTCATACATATATGTATATATGTTTATGGTCATATTTGTGATGATATTAATTTGTATATGTGGAAAACAAAAAAAAAATATTTTTAAAAAAAATATTTATTTCGACAGCGCTAATTTCTACTGAAATCTTTATTTTGACAGTGCTTTCTCCTGAAACCGTTGTTGTCAATCTTAATAACGCTTGCTAGGATGCGCGTTATCTATAAGGGAACACAAATATGGTTTATGTGAGACCATGGAAACGCTTCGGACGCGTGCAAACAATGACAGGATGATGAAGAACGCTTTTACGGGTTGTTGGAATCGAACTTAAACTCTCTTGAAATGAATTCTTGGCATAGTGGATTCTATTTTGGGTAACCATGATATTATTGTGAAATTTTCACTGGTTTTGCCGATGACTAATCTTCATTGGGGAACCTGACTCACCACATGTAGTGGAGTCTCCTTTCCTAACCATGTTTTTACATCCGCAAGGATCGAACCCAATATTTTACTTAAGAGATCTGAGTCCAGTTCCACTTGGACTAATATATATAATGTTGGTAACTCAATTAAAATATAGTTTCTCAGCAAATTTTGCTTTCCATATTTTGTTATAACATGACACTTTTGTTTAATAATGTCTTATTAATTAGTGAGTAAGAAATAAATCAAATTCCGAAACAGACACACTGTTAATAAAAAGAAACTAATATATTAAATGAAATATTGGCTTTCAAATTTTGAATCAAAATTAGGCCCTTGTCAAGCCTCAATTAGAACACAATAATTAAGAACGGGAAGGCGTGCAACTAAGTTCGTAAACCAAATTCATTTAGGTTTCTAATTTACTGTCTTGGTATGTACATTTTTCTTTTGTCAATTCTTGGTATGTACATCAGTTACCCACACAATATGTGAAACCAGAGAAATTTCAAATTGGCCCCACAGATTGTACAAAGGAAATTAGATTCATAGAAGTTGAAATTGATCGATATATTTTTCTTGCAGAGTTATGATTCATTGATTCTTTACCCTCTTGTATCATATTCAATTTTGGCTCTAGGCCTCGTTGCTGCCAAGCACATTCTCGAAACCCCATTAAGAAAAAGAGAATAGGTCGGCATGGCCGAGCTGAAAGCTTCTGTCTTTTTAAGTGGGGTCGAGTGTCCGTATGCTGCAAACGTGTTGCTTAAAGGTTCTCTTCCCAATCACACGTCAAATGAGCACTATATATATTGTATCTAAAATGTAAAAACCTCATGATTTAAATGGGGAATTAACATCCAAATGACCATTTAGTTTTTTTTTATAGGAAAATATTAGTAAATTTGTATGTTATATATGTTGGGGGAGATTTAAACCTATGATCTCTTTATGACTTTATCACTCCAATTCCTATGTTTCTCCCCCAAACCACCAAATCACCTTATGACTCTCCAAATGGCCATTTAGTTGAACCATTACCAGACAGTTTTTATAAAGGGTTAGTTCATAGATGGGAATTGATAACTTTATCTTCGAATATTACCATGTGATTATATTTTTTTTTGAAAAGCCAAAAAATATATTAAAATAGGATTGAAAGTACAGGAAGTGCACAATCCAAATTTTACTATGTGATTATATATATTATCTGGTGATGCATATGATACTCGTTGCTAATTGCTATCTTTAGAGGGAAAATAGAAGTAAATTTAACTGTTGACAAAAAAAATTAACCGTTGATATTTTAACACACTTCATGATTTATGTATATTATGCAATGTCAAAATATCTTAATTAATAATTAAGATTAATTATTTTACTATCTATAGCTTTTTTTGTCTCGATGCAATATAGCTTTTATATTTACACAATTTAACTAATTTTGTTGTCATTAATTTTATCTTATATTCTGTAAAGTTGTAACTCTGTAATTTACGATTGCTGTGAGAAAATTTATTACTTGATGTGAAAAGTCATTATATTTGAAAAGCAAGTATTTTAATGTTGGATTTGATTCCTCTAAAGTGAGTAAAATATAAAATAAGTAATTCTAACTATTAATGGGAAAATTAAGGGTGATTTGTTCTACATATACTTATAATAGTAATCCTTGATTTTCTCACCAATGGTTGAGATTAATTACTTTATACTCTAAAGTGATTTTTTTTAAAAGTCAAAATGCATTAAAATGGGATTGAAAGCACAAGTAGTGCCCAATCCAAGAAATACAGAAAAGTGTTCATAGACAGATGACTATCCAACACAAAAAAAAAAACCACACTCAAGATACAGCTTCACACCTGCACACTGGAGACTAAGATGCACTGAATATATAAAGTACCACCCCAGAAACCTACATGGTCTCAAAGAGTTTTAGTCAAATGCAAAAGTAATCCTCAGTAACCCATCAGTCTCAAAGAAGTATTTTTATCAACCTTAAGACCCAGTTAAGTAAATTTGGGCTCAAAAACAATTTCTCAATAACCTACACGATCTCAAAGGGGTACCTTTTTGCATGCTAGATTTAACTCTAAAGTGATTTGCAACCCTTTATGATTAATATTTGATAATTTCAAATGAAAAATGCCAATATATTATAACACTAATTATATAAATACAAAATAATGTCTTTGTAAATATATGTATCTTTTATTGTTATGGAAGTTGATTCATCCTTTTTAAAAGCTCACATTTTCGCCTTTTTGTCTCTTTGTTGATGAGTTTTTTAGTAAGAAAAAGTAAAGCACTCCTTTATTGACTTGGCGAGCATCAACATTAATGAAACCCATGCCCTCATTGAAATGGACGAGTGACAAGTGGGATGTCGACAATCTCCGTCAGTTGAAATAAACTAAAATATAACCTTCACGTACGTACATATATACGATACGATTATTATCACTGGTTATATTTTTAGTATCAGTGCTGTCTAAAGTCGCTCCGAGTGAAAATTATGCATTAATGATATTTATATATTAATTTTATTGTAATTTTTACAATATTTTTTAAATAATAAATATAAAATACACATATTTTAGTACAGTCTTTTTTTTTATAAGTGAAAAAAATTACAAATTATGAGTGAGTAACTAATCGAGATATGCAAGGCAAAAAAAACGTGATCCATAATTATCGTCACATGTCCGAATTACTTGTTACCTACTATTTATTTTGGAAAAGTTTTGAAAGAAAAAGTAGATTTTGGGACATTAACTATTCATCACAAATTAACCCCCACACCGTCTGATATAAATAACACCCCAAAATAAACTTCAGAAATAGTAACTTCATATTTTCTCGTTTTGTATAAAACCAACTTTAATTAATAAGTTTCTGGTGAACTTCACTGATGTGATCATCTATGCCACCATATATGTAAAAGTGATCGTATATACTCTGTGGAGGTGTGACGTCATATACTATCATAGTAAGAAAAGAATCATATAAGTATATATATCAAATTAGATAATTTAGAGCGAAAATAACAAAACCGGTAGGTTGAAGTCTCTCAATGACCACAAACACTTTCAAAGGATATGGTTTTGTTTGGCATTAGTCGGGGGAGACACATGTGAAATGACCAAATTCACAATTACGAATTTCACACACTGTTTTAACAAATCTACAACAATAAAACAACTTGCTCTCAAAATTGACCTCAACAACCAAAAGTCACTAGTTTCCAACAAAAAACAGTGTACACATCTATTCTATTGATCCAGCAAAGCAGACTCCACCATTCAAATTCTCACATATAACATCCCAACACTACCAATTACCATATCACAAAGAAAAAAGATATTTGAACACCCATGTACTCTCAGAGAGAAAGAGAGAAGAGTAATAAATACGATAGATGAGTAATATGACAAAAAGAGAGATAAATAAAAATAGAAATGTTTTTCTTCATGACTATTTAGGGGATACCCTTTAGGTGCTCTATGTTGGATATTTGGTGTTATATCGTTAAACTCTACGCTTATAGTTGAGTTTGTTTTTATTAATAATAATAATAGTTTTGTTTGCTGATAAAAAAAATTATTAAAAATAGAGGGGTATCCAAATATAATTATTCTCTCACGAATTCAAGATCTTATCATATCCTCTCAATAGAACAGTCCTAAAGTTACAAATAAATTAACACCACCAATAATAGCACACACACACACACAGAGACAGTACACAAACTTCACAAAAGCGTCAACCTCACGAAACCTCCCCATAATTCCAATTCCTCTCCTTGGCTCCTCACTTCTAGAATTCTATTCCTTCTTCTCACTTCTCCAAATTAAATAATATCTTCAATTCTTCATAGATAGTTAATTTCACACAACACACACCCACTCTTCACTTCCACTTCACCTAAAAGCATAAAACAACATCATCACCATCACCACCACCACTATGTCGGTGAAGGAGTGCGAGCACCACAAGGGAAGGAAGAGGAGGATCTGCCAGCGCATATTCTGTGGCATAATAGTCTTTCTCTTCATCGTCCTCCTAACAATCCTTCTCATATGGGCAATACTGAGACCCACGAAACCAACCTTCATCCTCCAAGACGTAACCGTTTACGCCTTCAACGCAACCGTACCGAACTTCTTAACTTCCAACTTCCAAGTCACGCTTACCTCGCGTAACCCAAACGACCACATCGGAGTCTACTACGACCGACTCGACACCTACGTCACTTACCGGAGCCAGCAGGTCACTTACCGAACCGCCATACCTCCTTCTTATCAGGGACACAAGGAGTTCGACGTTTGGTCACCGTTTGTTTACGGAACTAACGTCCCTGTTGCTCCCTTTAACTTCGTTGGCCTCTCGCAGGATGAGTCCAACGGCAACGTCCTCGTCACCGTCAAGATTAACGGTAGGGTCCGTTGGAAGGTCGGCACCTTCATCTCTGGCCGTTACCATCTCTACGTCCGCTGCCCCGCTTTCATCTCCTTCGGTCCTGGCCGCAGTAACGGCATGGTCGTTGGCGAAAACGCCGTTAAATATCAGTTGGTCCAGCGATGCAAAGTTAGCGTCTGAGCGTGTGTTTGGTTGCGTGTCAGATCCACCGCAACCGCACGTCCAGAGAGAAGCTACAAGTTGGAGCTTCTGCGTCCAGGGTCTTCCACCGCGATTGAGAGAGCTTATTATCTAATTTGATTGTATTTTATACGTGCGTACGTATAGTATTTTGATTTTCTATTGTTCTATATCAATATGTGTACGTAACATGTGTATTTGGATTTTACATTTTGCTATAGAAATGTGAGACAGGTGAAAGAGTGATAAGGATATAGCAAAATTACATGTTGTATAATTGAGCCACAACTGTAATAAATTTAATAATAATATATGTTATTTCAATTTGGATAACAAATGAGCGTATGATGAAGCTTCCGGTGTCATTTTCTTTCGTTTTCTCAATAATCGTTTTTATTTGATTCCCTTCTTTTTTGGCTTGTGTCTTCTTTCTACTACTACCTTTTAGTTTCTCGATTCTTTGGTTGCTTATTTTACACAATCCCTTTCTCACACCTCGGAGAATCATTTTTAATTGTTTATTGTATTTGTATCCGTATATATGTATGTATATTCACATGCCTTTATTGGATCCGTCTGACCTATTTTATCTGCATGTTTAATACTGGACCACCTTTTATTATTATTATTTGTTATTATATTGTTTTCTTTTTTTGCATGCGTTTAGAGATTGATTCACTTGCGTAAGAAATACCTTAATTACCTATATACTATTGGATAGAAAAGGTTCTCTTGCAAGAGTATACTTAACCAACCCTAGTAAATTATTCTGTAATGAGAATGGGTTTAGGGGTAAAGGTGAATTATTGATTAAGGGGGTTGCATTTGTGCGTCTTTTGGTGGGAATGTGGGTGTGTATGTATTGTTCCACATGGCATAGTGGTGGTGGTCCTTTTCAAATTCCCTCACCTACTTTGGCAACTATCGTGAAAGAAAGAAGCTTTCCTACCATTAAGTCTATATATAAATGAGTGGTCCTTATCTTCATTTCTATTCTCTAATCAAATAAAAGCTAGCTATAATGACCCAACCCATCACATAGTCACCTAGCATTGTGTGGTTGAGTTGTTTTTTTTTAATCAATAAAACAAAGAATAACTACTTTTTTTTTGGTGAAACAAAGAATAACTACTTCCTAGCTTGAATAAGAGTATCAGAAACACTCAAGAATTACGAGATTCTAAATGTTTGTACTTGTGTAGAACACATATATACCAAATCTACTAACGCAAAATGCACACCTGATCATACCCTCACAAAATATTCTGACACACCTATATCATCCAAGATGCACTATAAAAAATCATACAGCATTCGTGCAACATCAAACAGTTCATTACAAATTTACACCGCCCCCCCCCCCCCCCCGGCCCCACAAAAAAAACCCCAATGCTAGAAATTAAGTCAATAATAAACTTAATCAATATATAGGATTATTATACCAACAGTAAAAAAATGTAAAAGCAAGATAATTTTGGTTTAAACTACACCCACGATCTTGCTTTAATCAGCTCCATTATTTCTTCCATGCTCATATTTTTAAAATTGAAAATTTCCTATTTTTTGATAACCAAATGGTCCAAATTATAACAACAAACCACTTGTCAAAAAAAAAAAAAAATCACCTGTGTCTCACAAGTCCGGCCCGTTGATTCTTATTTCCTTTTTTTTTTTTTGGATATACATTGATTCTTATTTCCTGATATAAGACCACCTCTATAAATTGTTGCTGTTAAGGTGCCGTCTAGGGTGGTGAAGTAATAAAACTTCACCACCATGGTGAAGTGGGGCCAGTAATAATAATAGCCTTTGATTTAATAATTTTATATTTATACGGATAGGATCAATTACCGGATAATTGAATAACAGGTAAAGGCCCAAGATTAATGTAATTGCAATAGAGGTCAAAATGTATTACTTAATTAGACTATTGGTACACGCTTTTGTAAAATATGAGTTACTAGCCAAAATTTTAATTTTAATTAATTACAAATTTTCCCATAAAAAATTATAATTGCTCAGCATCTATTTCCTTCTCTCTCGATCTCTTGCTCTCTCCCTCTCTCTCCCACCTCTCTCTCTCGTTCTCCCACCTCTCCCTCTATCTCACTGTCTCTATCTCCCTCCTCTCTTATTTTCTCCCATTCTCTCCGACCCTCTCTCCTTCACTCTTTATCTCTCTCGCTCTCTCTCCCGATCTCTCGCTCTTTCTTGTGATCTCCCCCTCTCTCTCCCTCTCCCTCTCATTCTCTCCCTCCCCTCTTTCTGTCACACATTTTGATCTCTCCCCTCCTCCCTCGTGATCTCCCCCTCTCTCTCACTCTCGCTCTCTCCCCCTCTAGCTCCCCGCTCCCTCTCTCTCTGCCACTCCCCCTCTCTCACTCTCTCTCCCCCTCTCTTGCTATTGCTCTATCTCTCTCTCACTAGAGAAAGGAGCGAGAAGGAGGGAGAGAGAGCGAGAGAGGGGAAGAGATAGAGAGCGAGAGAGAGCGAGGGAGGGAGGGATAGTGAGCGAGAGAGGGGGAGAGAGATAGATCGAGAATGAGAGAGAGCGAGAGGGAGAGCAAGTGAAAGAGAGGGAGGGAGGGAGAGGGGAGAGAGATATATAGAGTGAGAGAGGAGGAGAGTGGGAGAGCGAGTTAGAGGGAGAGATTTTTTTGAGAGAGAGGGTGGATAGAGGGGAGAGCGAGACAGAGAGAGCTAGGGTGAGACGGAGCAAGAGAGAGAGAGAGAAGAGGGGGAGAGAGAGGGAGAGGGAGGGGAGAGAGGGGGAGAGAGGGAGGGAGATGTGGGAGAGCGAGGTAGAGGGAGAGATTTTTCTAAGAGAGAGAGGGCGTGGAGAGAGGGGAAAGCGAGAGAGAGAGAGAGAGAGCTAGAGCGAGAAGGAGCGGGAGAGAGAAGGGAGAGTATAAAAACAAAAAGTTTGAACATTGGAGGGATTATAAAAAAATTGTAAGGACTAAGCACAAAAATCAGTATATTTGTAGGGATGAAAACGATATTTAAGTGAAAAAATTATTACTCAAAAATTAAAATGATGTTTTATTTATAAAAATAAAATTAAAAGAAAAAATAGATCATTTGCAATTTTCATAATATTTCACGCCAATTTTTATAATTGATAAAATTCTGGGCATATTAACCTATTATAACAATTTACGAGGAGAAAATTCTAATATATAAAAAAACTGGATTACTTACTATAGTAGGTGATAGACCCACTTCACCATGATGGTAAAGTTTTATTACTTCACCACCCTAGAAGTCACCGTATAAAAGAGCAGAAATTGCAAACCAATTTAAGCATTTCCCTAAATTTTGGTAGCCGTACGTGCTGCATTTAAAACATCGTGTGGTTCAGTTGCCATTGAGATTTAGCAGTACCGTCAATCAATATTTTCAATGCCAGACCGTAAAGCAAACTTTCAATCAAAATTTTCATGATTTGGTTCAAACTGGATATATAATATTTAAATATAAATCTATAATTTAATATAATAAATTATTATTTAAATTTAAGCCTTTTCTGATTTAATTTTAACTCGTTAACTTATTTTACTGAAGTATTGGATAGTATTTACGTATATACAACTTTGTAGGTACATAATTTTGTTGTTAAATTTAAACATTTTACTCATGAAATTTGCATTACATCACAAGTTTTCGGTTCAATCGAACTCTATTTTTCACTCGTTTGATCCGGTTCAATCATAATTAGAAACAGCAAGCTATGTCATTAAACCAAAGTCGGTTGGTTTGGCGGTCAATTCCTAACTTCGGCCGACATACCGGTCCGGTCCAAACAATAATAATGTTAAAATTTAAGCGAACCTTCTTTGACATTTCAACAATGGCCCCCATGTCAATAATGTAATAGATAGCTATGCCCCTTTGAAGACGACTCGCGAATTAAGCTCCATTCCATACTGAAGCAATAGCACTCTGAATTTAGTTCCCCTGGATGAACCTATACTCAATTACTCATTCATGTTGTTATAAAAAAAAAATTTTTTTACTCATTCATGTAACAGGAGATGTCGATAATTTCTCTCGCTGTTACGACCATTGACTAATTAGAGTCTGTGGCTTTTTTTTTTCTAGTATTTATATGGCATAAATATAGTCCCTATAAACATTTTTTTAGTTCCCCGTATAAAATAAATTTTTTATTTGTTATCCTTAAAAGATAGAAATTTTTTGCTTTTGATTTTTATTATTTTGTTTTAGTACTTGTAATATTTGGTTCATATTAAATTAGGTCCTTATAGTATGTAGATAATATTTTTCTTGTCTCAAAAATATGATATCAATTTTATTTTGCAATGATTAATTCAACATGATTAAAGTATTTTATGGACTAAAACAAGAATTCAAGAACCAAAAGCAAACATTTTATTTTTCAGGGAGACTCAAATGAGAAAAAATTTACAAGGAGTACTAAAATCAGAAATATTTATAGGAACTAAAAATATATTTAAACCTTTGTAAAAAAAAGGAGTAAAATATACTCTCCTTCTTTGAGATATACCAATATTCTCTCTCCTCTTGTTTGAAAACACACACTTCTTTCCCCTGAGTGATACCAATATTATACTCCCCTCCCCTCTTGTTTGAAAACACACACTCCCTTCCCTTCAAAGATAAAATATGATACACTTTTTTTTAATTTTTTTAATTTTTCATTAACATAAAAGTTAGACTCTGTTAAAATATTTTTTATTACCATAATAATATTTTATCTTTCATTTCATTTCCATTTTTGTCTCATTTTCCTTTCCCATTGCAATTTCTGATTCTTGAAATCATAATCATCGTTTCACTACCGTTCACCACCACATTCCACCAACAATGGGTTCATTTTGGTTTTAGTGGAATGTGGTGGTAAACGGCAGTGAAACGGTGATTTCTGATTTCAGGAATAAGAAATCAGAATGGGAAAGGAAATGAGGCAAAAACATATATGAAATGAAAGATAAAAGGTTGTCATGGTAATTAAATTTTTTTAACATAGGCTAACTTTTACGTCAACGGAGAATTACAAAAATGTATCTGTTTATGCCAATTTTTGGTAAAATAAACAATATTTCAAATTTGGGAGTCGATGTGTGAATGTACCCTTTTCGAATGCTGGTTTCTTCAAAGTCCGCGCGCGCAATTAACTTCGATCGCAAAACGTACAATTTGAGGGATAATCGATAAATGTTTTGGAAATACCTTTAAAGAAGATGGAAATAAGTTTGAATTAAATGCAAGTCCTTACAATTGGTTCTACAAACTCTAGACTTAAAAGAGTTTATTACATGTACAAAACAACAAGTAAAGACTAAATCACTACAAGTAATGCAGAATTAAAATCGAAGGGCGTCCGAATGTCAGTTGAAATTTGGATTGGATCAGACCACTTCATCCGAGGGAGGGTCTTCCCGTTCATGATTCTCATTGACCACCTCGTCCAGAAAGAGTATTTTGTTGAAATGTCCAACTGAAGACACCAGATGGCCCACCATGGTCAATAACTTGTCCAAGATCAAGTATTGTGGCATCCCGCGTCTAATTCCTGGCATACTGAAAGTTTGCCATTTCAAAAGACAATTTCAAATCCCTCATTAAATATGTGATATGCAATGCAAATTGGTTTCATGCAAGGATGTCCATAATCAAACACTTACAGTGATGAAGGCATGTAACTAAACGAACCACATTGTAACAAATTAAGCGAATCAAATACAAAAGAGGAACAAGTAAAGCAGTAATTGAAACGAAAATAGGTGTTCATTTCATTAAGATATGAATTCAAATAACATAAAGAAAGAAAGGTGGTCATCGTTCTGCACTCAATCTACCTTGGGTGTTCACCGTGAGCGTCACACTGGGGACTTAGGTTACTTGCAAGGGGTTTTAGAGATTAAGAATCCCGACCTTGTTTACATCTACATTTCCCCTATTTGTAGGCCAAGTCCTCATGGCAGTTAGTACCCACTCTCTGCCACTACTAGCTGGTGAACAGTCGTGTGTAACTGCTCTTTCGATCAAACGCCTACCACTTGTCCTGCAGCACCCTTTCTCCAAAAAGGATATTACACCACATTAACCAAGAATTTCATAATAACTTAGAAAATATTTTGATGAAAACTTAGATTCTCCGAAAATGTGGGTAAAATTTCTTTGCCTTTTAAATAATGAGAAGGATGGAGAATATGTCTCTAATTCTTTTTGAAGGGTTTTTAAATGAGAAAATATAAAACAACACACTTGTGAAAGTAATCTCATCTCATATATATATATATAACCATCATAGTCTACCAAAGGAGCTTGCATGATCAGTACAAGCTATGGTTTTTAAAAGATCTATGTACATCAGTAGTGCTAAAATACTAAAGAAAGCGATAAATCCTAAGTAAACTAAAAAAACATAAGTGGAAAAAGAAAATATATGCTACTATGTATATGTGAGCCAGTTCAATCCCAAACTAACTACCCAACGTAACCGTCCTTAACCGAAGGTGCAACAGCAGCAGCAACCTTCCAACCCTAAAACGGGGTTTACTCCTCTGAGCAGTCTTCCTAAGCCTCTCATCTTTCTTTATGTTGTTGTCTTCTTTTCGGACGATCTCTCTCATCTGCTCCAGGGGTAGCATCACGTCCAAGACTAAACGTTTCTCTACTTTCTAAATGGGTCTATTGACCCTACCTGCAGTAGAAAGCACATACCCAGCATATGTGCCCCACTGCGTTTCGGGGTTAATCTTCCACCCCACATTTCCAATCTCAATGGGTTGAATCCTAAGTCGCCAAACCGGGACCAACCCACTTCTCGGGTAAATCATCTACTTAAACATGCATCAAACACAACAAAGAAAACATGCAAGGGTGAAACTCAAATGCACAACAAAAAGAGAAGTATAAGCACACCATTCACAGATCAAGCCTTGTATTTAAATACAATAAAATAATGCATACTCAGAAATATATCATCAATACAAGATATATTTATTCATGCCACTTTTATATCTCTTGAAAACACACCGGTGCACTGCTCTAAGGAGACTTTTCCAACCTTAACTCTAGTGAGCGATTGGATGTAGTAAACTTATCAGAATTACCAGAGAATCCCTTCAGACCTCTGGAAATCACACACATACCTAAATTTCTTCCCACACATATATATACATTAAAATTTGAGTAAAATACACTCTCCTCCTCTAAGAAATACCAATATTATACTCTCATCCCCTCTTGTCTGAAAACACACACTCCCTTCTCTCGAGAGATATCAATATTACACTCCCCTCCCCTCTTGTTTAAAAACATACACTCTCTTCCCTTCAAAGATTAAATATGATACATTTTTCTCCATTTTTGTAATTTTCCTTTAACATAAAAGTTAACCTCCATTAGAATATTTTTTATTACCATAATAATATTTTATCTTTTATTTCATTTTCGTTTTTGCCCCATTTCCTTTCCCATTTCGTTTGATTCCTGAAATCAGAATTACCGTTTCACTGCTGTTCACCACCACATTCAACTAAAATCAAAACAAACCCATTGTTGGTGGAATGTGGTGGTGAACTGCAGTGAAACGGTGATTCTGATTTCAGGAATCAAAAATTAGAATGAGAAAGGAAATGAGACAAAAACAGAAATGAAATGAAAGATAAATGGTTATTATAATAATAAACACTACTAGAAAAATTTGGATTGCTGACGGATTTTTTTGGTAGTGAAAAATTATTTTAACGAATGCTAACTTTTATGTTAATGGAAAATAATATTGATATCTCTCAGGGGAATGGAGTGTGTGTTTTCAAACTAGAGGGGAGGAGAGTGTAATATTGGTATCTCAGGAGAGGAGAGTGTACTTTACTCCTAAAATTTTTTGATCTATGAAAAGACAAAAATACCCCACCCTCGAAAACCTCTCCCGCCCCTTCTATACTCTCCCTCTCCCCCTCTCTCTCTCTCTACAACCGCTGGATGACCACGAAACTCAGGTCGTCCCTCATGTAATCCTTGTCCTTGAGCAGTAACAGGGTCGCACTTTGGGAATGATTATTGGCTTCTAGCATTTGATAACCAAGACTAAGACGTTTACGAGAACCAGAAGTCATCTTAATTTGCTTTGGCTTTGAAAAAGTAATTACTACTATTATATAATTTGTTGAAAGAGTGGACTGTGAAGAGAAGAGATCAGGAATGAAGTAAAGGCTGGGACATGTAGTTATTGGTTTGAATGAGATCAGTGGGAGACAAGGAAAAAGCAATTAATTATTGCCGCAATATGCAAAATGTGTGGGTTGAAAAGGAAGAAACAGAAGGGAACCATAAAACTTCCGGAAAAAAATGTGTGAATTCTGGAATTAATACTTCCACACATACACATACAACACCGGAACTATTAAATCTGGAAGTGCTTTTTCTAATAAAAAATATATTTCGGAACTAATAGTTCCTGAACTTACTATTTCAATATCAGAATTCAGAACTATTAGATGCGGGAGTGTTTTTTGTGATAAAAAGTTACATTCTGGAACTATAAAAAGTTACTGGCTGAGTCATGCATTGTCTGGTTCAGATGTCTTACCTCAAGTGTTTTATATTTGTTCTGATACAATGACTCTATTGTGATAAATCATACATATGTAATATTCTCAGTTCTCACTTTTGTGACTTGAGTTCAAATCCTAAATTCTTTCGTTGGTAGGCTATACGTAAATTTCACTATAAATCCTCGTTGAGATTGGTGGTTCTCCTTGACCTTGTATGAGGGTGTGCCTCCCCTAATTAAATTTTAGAATTTCAAAAAAAAAAAACTCACCGTACCTATTTTTATTGAAAAGGCAAGTGTAATATTTAGATTAATCGTTTCTTATTTTAGCTACAGAATCTTTTGCAATTAGTCATCATGACAGATTCGAGTTATTGCTAATTAGAACTATATGTTCTTTGGAAATTCCTGATTTTGGTTGCTATTGCAGCAATTGCTCGTACCGTGGGGCGTCTATCAAAGAGTGCTGAGGTTATGAAGCTTGTCAATAACCTTATGAAGGGTCCCGAAATGGCTGTGACTATGCAAGAGTTCAACAAAGATGGGAGAGGGAAGAGAAAGAAAAAAATTCAAGAATGGGGAAGTGGGGAAGAAGGAAGAAGGGGTGGCGGAGTGGACTTTGAGGTTGGGGTATTAAAGTCTTTTTCTTTACAAAAAATATTGGCCTAAATCTATTTTTAGTCCCTCATTTTTCACTGAGTTCTGTTTTTAGTCTCTTAAAAATAAAATACGTCTTTTTAGTTCCACATTTTTTTAAAATTGTGACTTTTAGTCCCTTGGGCCATTTTTAAATTTATACTTTGACCCCTCCTAAAGCCTGATGTTCACCTTAACCCGTTTTTCCGTTCTCCTCCCCCTCCACTGATGCACCGCGGCCCCCCATACCCGTGCGGCCAAGGGAGGCACTCCGCGCGGCTAAGGGAGGCACTTCGCGCGGCCAAGGGAGGTTGCGCACAATGGCGGGAAGAGAGACGGCCACCGCGATTGCATAGGGAGGAGAACGAGAGAGAGGCCGCATCTCATGGCAGCTTCAAGGGAGGACGTTGGAACTACTCCTAGCAGGGATGGGGGGTCGCGGTGCATCAGTGGAGGAGGAGGAGAACCAAAAAACGGGTTAAGGTGAAAATCAGGCTTGGGAGGAGTCAAAGTATAAATTTAAAATATGGCCCCAGGGACTAAAAGTGACAATTTTTCAAAAATGAAAGACTAAAAAGACGTGTTTTATTTTTATGGGACTAAAAACGGAACTCAGTGAAAAATGAGGGACAAAAAATATATTTAAGCCAAAAATATTTAAGTGTGTGTAGGGAGAAAAGTGGCTATGTGTAGGGAGAAAAAGCCTCTTAAAAAAGGTAAACAATTTCAACTACCCTTGGAAATGGGCCTGAGCTCGATTTTGGACTCTTGAAATCGGAAAACCCAGAACCAGCAAATGTGACATTCTTTGAGAGTACCAGTCTCTTGGGTGGGTTTAAGCATATGCATGCTCAGCTTTGACCAAAAAAAAATAGTGACTTGTATGGCCTCTCAATTGTTATGTGTATTCGAGTCCCATTCTTTTAGACACAGCTAGTAAGCACTACTCCGATCCTTTTTTATTGTCTATTTTTAAAAGGAAATTTGTTATTATTTATCTATCATTTTGATAGTTTAAGGTTATATTTTATCAATTATATTTTTTTTGGTCATCAATTATACATTTATTACTATTAATTGTTTTACGCATTTTCCATACACTTTATGTAGAAAGAGTAAATGAATATAGTAGGATAGTGAAAAGACAAGGGTATAACATGAAAAAAATTATCAACTAAATGATTTCTTATTTATTGTGAAACAACCTTAAAAAATAGATAAAAAAGAATGGAGGGAGTACTAATAATAATAATAATAATAAAAAACATGTTTTTTATTGTATACTCCCTCCGTCCTTTTTCTTTGGTGATTTAAGGTATTGGCACGCAGGTTAAGAAATAATTAATTGAGTAAATTTTAGAATAAAATATCCCTATTTATTAATATTTTACAAGTTTTCATACTTTTTACTATTCTCACATATTCTAATTATTACTCCACTCAAAACACATTAATTAACTAAAGGTATAGTTGAAAAAAAGTGATAATTTGCATCTTTAAATCCTAAAACAATCAAAATTTTGAGACAAAATAAAAAAGCTAAAACAACCAAAGAAAAAGGCACGAGGGAGTACCAACTTACATGTACTCAATCCACTTGAACTGGATCCCAGCCCATTAATCAGACTCGTAATTGACTAATTGGTTAGACCTTAGATTCTCATCAATGACTCAAAAAAAAAGACCTTAGATAAATCAGAGGAAGTTGAGGAGGAAACCGCCATGCACTGTCTTTGACTTTGATGACAATTAGGTCTTATTGAGCAAATATTAAGACAAACATAGTTGCGCGTCGTCGTCAATATTACAACAATAAATCTTGGTTGTAAGTGGAATTTTCAAAACGAGTATGAAAGATCATTCAACTCGCGTCCATAGTCCATGCATATCCCACCCGTACACAAGCCGCTATCTTCGTTACGAAAAGGAAATTGAGCAATTATACATAGACACCCACACACCCCACCAACACCCCACTCCAATGAATAAAATGAGAGAATGGGTGTATGATGGGTGTGTGATGGGTGTGTGTATCATTAATGAAGGAAATTTAACTGAATTCATACACACTTTTATATCTTTTTATATCACTTTTTTTATTTCTATTTTCGTAAGGTGTGACTAAATTTTTTTAATTCCACTGCAGTTATGGCGTACAATAAGCAACCCCAACTAAGCGGTGCCTACTACCGACCCTCCATCCATCCACCGAAGCAACCCCGCCACAACCGCGACAGAAGCTGCTGTTGCTACCTCTTTGGCATCCTTTGGAAGCTCCTCGTAGCAATCATCGTCCTCGTTATCCTCATATTCCTCGTCTTCTTCCTCATCGTCCAACCACACGCCTTCAACTTAACTTTCACAAAAACCAAACTCACCCAATTCAACTACACGGTCAACAACAACAACGTTAACACCCTCCGTTACAACCTCGTACTCAACTTCACAGCATGTAACTCAAACAAGAAGCTCAACATCTACTACGACCAAGTTGAGGGTCACGCGTTCTACAAGGGAACAAGGTTCGCCTCAATGGACGTTATCACGTGGTTGAACTTTTTCTGTCAATACACCAAGAGCACGGATCGCATCAGTGGTGTTTTCTCTGGCCAGCGCGTGGTGGTTTCCAAAGATGGGGTTTTGGACATCGATTTGAAGCTCTACTTCGCGATTAGGTTCATGCTTGGTGACTTCATCCCTGGAGACACTAAGGCCAAAGCCAAATGCGAGCTTCATATTCCTTTTGGTAACTCTAATGGAACGACTGTGGTGACTGTGTTTATGCCCACCAAATGCGATGTCAATTTCTGAGGTGTCTTCATTCCACGCGCATGAGCATGATTTATTGGTTGATTTATTTTATTTTTATACCCCTTCTTTTGTAAATTTGGAATAATTTTATAAAGCTGCATACAGTGCCAAAATATTAATTGCAGGAATGTGTAAGCATATATAGCAATATAGACCAACATCGTGTCCTTTAAGCATGATGTCGGGGGTTCGATCTCCGGCCATGTGTATGGAGAAGTACATGTTGGGAGATGTCAACCCTTTAAATGGATCTCAGTACCTCGAGAGATTACTCTCTATAGTTGCGCGTAGAGGATACCTAAGTTCACCCAAAAATATATAGCAATACACATGTGGGTGTGTTATTTTTTTTCAAACAATAAATATTAACCAAAAAAATGAAAAATGTAATACGTGGTTTATTTTTTCCAACAATACTTATTAAACAAAAAACTAAAAAAAATGTAATAAGTGTTTCTCTAAACAGCACCCCCAAACCAGCGGATAGGGAGCCAATGGCATGTCAGGGATCTGCAGACCAAGCACTGACCGGCCACCTTTTAGGTGGAGGGCCCGAAGGCCAACCGTAGTGCCCAGTTTGACCCAGGTTACTAACCGAACTGCGAGCCAGCAGAGGCCCACCAGAGCCTAGCTCATGGCGCCAGAGGGATCTCCTCTGATGAGGTATATCCACCAAGGGGGACTTTACTGGCGTCAGGGGGATTCGAACCCCTCACATGGGGGGTGAGAGACTCAAATCCAGATCCTTAGCCAGTTGTGCCAACCCCCGTTGGCATTTCATTTCATGAGAGAATGCTTTTGACATATCGTTGAAGCAGTATCAAGAGTCACAAGGAGGGGGGTTGAATTGTGACCCTTTAAAATTTTGGCTGGTTCCTGTAGACTTTAAACCTTTATCAAGTGTTGAAAACTTGGAGTTCAGAGAAGATGTAAAACAAACGTTAGAGAATAATCCTTTCAACTAGAGAAGGTTGCTGGTTTTAAATAAAGTGTTTGTTTTATGTGATTTTATCAGCTAGAGAAGGTTAACAGAAAAACCAATTTTCTTACTTTGAATGAAGTCAACAGTACAGTCTCAACTAGAGAAGGTTAATCAAAAGATCTTCTCTAGAGTTGTTTATCTCCTTTCTAAAAATATGATTTTACAAGTATTTCACAAAAATGTTTTCTTTATCATAATGAGGTTATGGAAAACTTGTTGGTAAATTTTCTTCTCAAAACGCTCAGATCTTCTCAGCCAGAGAAGGTGTTTTAGTGTAGTAAAAACTGTTAAGCAGAAAAGCTGTAAAGGAGATAGAGAGAGATATATCACGCAGAAGATTTATCCTGGTTCACCCCAAACCTTGGGCTACGTCCAGTCCCCACATCCAGTGAGATTATCCACTATCCTCTCAAGTATTCTTCAATGAGCCTCTTCAGGCCTTACACAGTATTCTTGTACAAGCCTCTTCAGGCTTTCAACCAGTAGTATTGTCCTAGCCTCTGCAAGCTAACACCCAGTAGTATTGTCCTAGCCTCTGCAAGCTAACCCACTACAAGCAACCTCACAGATTGCACAAAAACCTTTCCTTTGACACGCTCAGCTCTCACTAGCTAGCTTGAAAGATAATCACCTCAAGAAGAATGAAAGTAGTGTTTGTTGTGTTACAGCTCCTAATCAATGTTTACAGAACAAAATCTAAGATGAAGCTGTATTACACTCCTATTTTCGTGTCAAAGCACAGTAATAAGGGTTGGAGTGTATGAGTGAGTATTGATGAGAAATATCTGAATGTTGAATCGCGTTTGCTCAAACTTGGATGTATTTCTCACACTTTGCTTCACTCCCATTTGTTGTAATATATAGAGCTCTCTGTCCTTCCATTGAGTTTCTAACCGTTAGACACAGTGAGGAGAGAGAACATCACACATCGGGTTTTGAGATGGAACAGTACTTTTGTACTTTTTCACTTTATGACAGATTTTTGACAGCTCGTGTGTTTTACTGTCATTAGACCTTCTCTGGAACACGGTGCTTGAGTAGGTTCCTCTTTCAAGCTCTCAAGGACCTTCTCTAGTTCCAGAGAAGAGCTTCTCAATAATAATGTGGACCTGCTCTGGTCAAGTGTAGACCTTCTGTGCACTTTTGACACAGATCTTCTCTAGACATATTGTTGTCCAAATAGGAGCCTTCTATGGGACCTTCTCTGAAACCATGTGTCTAGAGAAGGTCTTCAGCATAAATACCATGTAATGGCTCACTTGGTCTGTTTATGTGATCTTCTCAATACTTGTACTTCTGAAATTCTTTCAGAAATTTTATACTGTGTATAATGAAGAATACCTTTGATGTAGAGAGATCTTATTTTTTTTTAGGCTTATATACTGATCAAGTATGTTATGGATTCTTGAGAAGCTTCACGTCTTGAATCTTCTCACTGTGTATTAATAGTGTACTTCAATCAGTTGTGATGCTTCTTGCCTTGAGGAGCTTCTTCTTTCTCATATGTGAGCTTCTCTTCTTGAGTAGCTTCCTAACCTAGTGTCTTCCCTTTCTGGAGAAGCTTAACCATTCAATACATTCTTTATCAGAGAAGATCATCTTCTCAGTACCTTCTCAGCAGGCTAACCTTCTCTGCTAGAGAAGCTTGTCCTCTCAATAGCTTCTTAGTAGAATCTTCTTAGAGTGCCTCTTTCACTTTTCTACATAGAGCTATCTTTTCTTTAAGCTTAGAAGCTGATCTTACTTTAAGCCTCTTTTTGGTTCCATCTGTATTCATGTTGATCTTCTCAGCCTTTATATCATGAATAGCCTTAATTCTAATCCTCTCTGGTTTCCATATTTTGATACCTGTTATGTCTCTTAATAATCTCAAGGAAACCATTAGTGCATGACATGCTCAGAAGACTTAGGCTATTGTTCAGAAGGTTTGTCATCATTGAAACTACAAGCTTGAGAGGGTCTTGTTTCAACAATCTCCCCCTTTTTGATGATGACAAACCCTATGAATGAATGGCTAAGTTTTCTAAGCTGTCTTAATAAAATATGCAGATGCATGTAGCAATTTTTCAGATTACTCCCCCTGAACATATGCTTAATCTTGGTTCAGGCAAACACTTTTCCAAATGCATATTTTACTGATGTTATGCTGACTGTTTTTACTTGTTGAGAACAATTTATCAATCATTAGAGTTAATCAGTCAATAATCATATGATAGTCATGAAAATCAGAACATGAACAGCCAATCAACCACATATCATTCATCAAAATATTTGAATGTTAATACATTATAGCCCATGTACACATTGATCGTTCAGAAATTTAAATAGTCAGCAAAATAAAGACTCCCCCTTAATTCTACACCTATCTTCTACACCCTTCTAATCTCTCCCCCTTTTGTCATCAATGAAAAAATGAAGGGGTGTTACAAATAGTAAGAATAGAGAAGATAAGCCTAGAAAATATATGACTAAGCTACTTAGAGGGGCTGGAGTCATCAGAGCTTGAGGAGGTGGAAGGCTTTGGAGCGGCTCGAGGAGGAGGATATGGAATATGAGCAGGTGGAGCAATTTCTGGTGCAAGGCAGGGAGAAGCGTGTCAGTAAACCACTCCCTGAAGGCAATGTCGCTATCCACACTCTCATTAATGGATTGCAGGATCAGCTCCTGTCCCTTGAACAGCTTCTTCTGGTCCTTCTTGACCTTTCTTAACTGCCTTTCCAGAACCCCCAGTCTTGACCTAGGAGAGACTTCTTTTTTCTGAATAGGGTCCTTCTCAGGAAAGCCTTCAGAAGACTTCTTCTGTGAAGCATCAGGCATGTTAATATCAGAATGATTGAAGAAGTATCCTATTGATCCCAGATTAATGGAAATGTTAGGTAGAGATGATTCGACGGGTGCTGGTTGAGAAGATCCAGCAACGAGTGGAGCAAAAGCATCAAACTTAGGAGAGAGTAAGAAGTTATGAAGCATATCAGAGGTGAGAGAGACTTGACTCACTTTAGGTAGAGATACAAAAATCTTCTCTATGGAGGCTGGTTCTGACCCAAGTACAGCTTCAGCAAACATAGCTGCTTCCTTGTCCAGTCCTCCATCCTTCTCTTTTGGTTGCTGAGAAGGTTCACTCTGTGGGATCTCCTTAGCAAGTCTTACTCGTACAGGGGATGAAGGTGTAGTAAACACAACCTCCTGCAAATTGAAGGGATCCTGGTCTCTTAGTTGAATCAAAGCAATGGTGGCCTCTACCATTTGCTCCACTTTCTCAGTGAGGCCTTCTGCTTCTGCCTCAGTTTCTGCTTCTTCTGCTTTGCCCTCCTCTTCCTTTTTCTCTTCTTCCTCTTGAACCACCTCTTCCAGAGAAGGTTCACCTTCAGACTGACCTTCTCTAGCACGAGTACCCTGACTACTAGAATTTCGGCTGTTAGCGTCGGCTAAGCCCACACTACTAAGGCATGTTTGACGTAAAAGGAGCTCGTTTAGAATTAGCGTCGGCCTTGGTCGACGCTAATTAGCTTTCAAAAAGGACTGATTTTCAATTTTATACATAGATTATGAATTCATATGACAGAAGTTTATAGCAGAAATTATCAACAAAAGAATCGGGACTTCAACAATAAATCTGGCACTATAAAGACTGGTAACATTATGATAATTAGAAATCAACAGATCAACAACACATGAATAACACAAGTATCAGATTTCTTCATGTTCTCTAATAGTCTAATGTATTATTCTTTTATCTGTTTTGAAAAATATCTACTACTCCCCATCGCCATGCTTTCTCTCTTTGCTCTTTAATTACATTTTTTATCAAGAAGAAATTAAGTATCAAAATATAGCATGTACCACTTACCACTAGCTACATAATGACTTTGACACCATTCTCCCATCCTGTCAAGGCATTCCTTAGTTTGATGGATGACCAAATCAGGACCCTAAAATAGTTGATAATTTCTTTCATACACACTCTAATGTGATCACCGAACAAAGCAAGATGCATCCAAACAAAAATAGAGCATCCAAACATAAATAGAGCAAAAGGAAGCTACAATTTATGGCCTCATGAGAATTTTGGAACAGAATTATTTTTTTATTAAGTAATGGCTTTCAGTGATAAAGAACTGTTAAATCTACAAGTCAAGAACATCTATTTTTTGATGTTAAATTTTATCAACAGTTATGCCATCTGAAAAGCAATATGCAAGCTTTTATTTATAGCAAAAAAAATTGTAACTGGTAAAACATATTGAAGGATTATTTGATGCTTTAAATTGTATTAGTACTTAGTATGATATGCATAAAAGGAAAGTCAATAATACAAAAGAGAGGAAAAAACTCTTTCAATAACTTCTAGCTTACGTGTATCAAAATGTCAAGCAAGGTGGGTTATGGAATACGCAAATTTTTTCCCCCACAGAGAAATAGAGAGAAAAAGTAAAAAGGAGGAAGGTTACTAGCTAGAGATGGGAGAATGTAGAATCTCATTAGAATGTAGTAATGCAAGAAAAAAAATCATGTAACAATGTTAGCACGAAGGTTCAATGTTAAACCTTCTTGTACTGACTACCTTAAGTTACTCTAATTCTAATTTAGATGCAGGGCCATGTCAAAGGCAGACATCTATACTAATGATAGTGGCTTCTGGTAAATGTAAAAACAATTGGGCAGTTATCTCAGGGAGTTATGACTGCTTCCTTAATCTTCTATTCCACCAAAATTTTTATTTCATTTTTATGAATTAATTTCAGTGTGCAGCATATTTTCTGCATTTTGTGCCTTTTAAAAAAATTAAACATAATTCCACTTAGACCTTTTTTATAAACTTTTACATATTTAAAATTTCAAAGATTTAAAAGATATATTCAAAAGCCCACCATATACCCGGTGTATGGCATGGGTCACTCAACTAGTTACCAATAAATTTAAAGCACAAGATTCTTCTGGTTTCAATCTACACAAGATCAATAATGACAGTACCCGTGGCTTCAACATATCAAGGTTTACATAACACAACATTGCATAAAGACAAGTGTGAATGTGACACTATGGATCTGTATTTTGACTAAAAAAATTGAAATTAAACAGAATAAAGAAAAGATCACAATGATGAAAAAGGAATCAAATACAATGACAGCGGGGAAAAAGCCACGGTCGAGAAAAGGGTGCATGAAAGGAAAGGGTGGACCGGAGAATGCGCTATGCACTTACAGGGGAGTGAGGCAGAGGACTTGGGGGAAATGGGTTGCCGAAATCAGAGAGCCCAAACGCAGTGCTAGGCTTTGGCTTGGCACTTTCAGCACCTCTCTTGAAGCCGCACTTGCCTACGACGATGCCGCAAAAAGGCTCTACGATGCATCCGCAAGGCTCAATTTGGCAGCAGCAACAAGCAAACTTCAAAAGCACTCCCTAACCGAGAACAAGCAAAATTGGTGTTAGCTTATGTACTAGGAACCTCAGATCTAACCCCCAAACCCCTTTCTCTCACTCGCAAATAATGTACAGAGAATAATTTTGAGAAATAACAAAGAAGAAAGCGTGAAATCGAGAGAGATACCCCTTTTTGCTCGGACCCCTTTCATCACGGCGGCGGTGGAGATTGGGGTGGTGGGCGGAGCTGCGACGACTTTCTGCTCGGGTTTTGAAGATGGAAAATATGACTGAATGAAAATGGGTTGTGTGGTGTCTTTGGGTTTAGCCTTTTTTTTAAATTAGCGTCGGTCTTTTGCGTCGGCACAAAAATTTCACTTTGCGTCGGCCTAGGCCGACGCTAAACTCAAATTTTGATTTTTTTTGTTTGGACCGCAAAAGTAGCATCAGTCAACTGACGCTAAAATAGTTTGAAATTTTGCGTTGACTTTGTTGCGACGGCTAAGCCGACGCTAACTATTAAAAAATTAAAAAAAATAAAATAAAATAAAATTGAAACGTCGAAGTAGCGTCGGTTTGGCTGACGCTAAACCAACAAAATTAGCGTCGGTGTCAAGGCCGACGCTAAATTCCAACGCTAGCAGACCACATTCTTGTAGTGCCTGATCAGCAGGCATCTCCTGCATTTCCTCTGCTTGAGGAACATCTTGTTCCTCATAGGTTTCATCCAGTATTGGTTCCTCAACCTCAGGAACCACTTCAGCAGCCTCCCCAGATACCTTTTTTGAGACTTTCTCTGACTGAAAAGGTTCCTCCTTACTGGCTTGTTCTTCTAGAGCAGCCTTCTCTCTTCTTTTCCTTTCTTTTCTTTCTTTCTTCTTCTTCTTCCTCTCTTCCACTTCCCTGTCAGACTTCTCTTTTTGACTTTCTTCTGCCTCTTCTTCCCTCTTTCTCTTCTTCTCAGACTTTGGAGACTTTTTCTCCTTAAGTGCTTCAGAGGATTTAACTTTTTTGACCTTCTCAGGGACGACAGGATTTGGAATCCTGATCTGAATGAGGTTCTTCAGTCCAAAGAAAGTTGTGTCCAACATGGAGTCCTCACCCTTGAGAGGAACTTTGAAGTGCTTGAAGATCATTGTGAGAACCATCCCATATGGTACAGGGGAAGTCACCCTTTGGGAGATGGCAACCATCATGTGATGAAGGATGAGGTTTGGCAAGTTGAGAGGGATCTTGGATGACAGATAGTGGATGACTAGAAGATCATGATCTGTGATCTTATCATAAGATCCAGCACGAGGAAGAATGGAATACACACTCATGTTATGCATTATTCTAGCAAGGGGATTGAGATTCACAGATTTTACCTCTTCATGGGGATCCTTGAGAAGCCTCTCCAGCACTTGGCTTTTCCTTACTTGTGCAGTGGAATACCACTGACTTGCAAACAGTCTTATTCCATAGTCTTCAATCCCCAAGGCCTTAGCAATTGATTCTGGGGTCAGTACCATAGACACCCCTTTAACTGTGCTCTCCAAACATGACTCTTCTTTATGCACTTCTGCAGCAACATAAAACTTTCTAACCAATCCAGAATAGATTGGTTCCTCCATCTTCAGAAACGAAGTCCATTTAAGAGCGTCAGTGAAATCCTCCAGATTCCACCCAACTTCTGCAAGTTCCTTGAAAATGAACACCCTTCCAGCAATGATGGGTTTGTTTTCCCATTTCTCCTTCAATTCTTCCTTCTTTGCTTTTCCCTTCCTCTGAGAAGGTTCTTCAGACGAGACAATCTCTGCCTTTTCCTTCTTGGTAGAGATGGTCTGTTCTGAGGGCTCATCATCAGACCCGTTGATGATCACTACTTTCTCCTTGCCCTTTTTGATTAGTTGAGACTTCATCATTCCAGAAATCAATCTCTCAGACCTTCTACTTGGAGTAGATGAATTCTTGGATACCTTTCCTTTTTTCTTCTGTGAAGTCTTTGTAGACGTTTTGGGCGCAGGAGAAGTAGACAGAGAAGCCTTCTCAGGAACAGATTTCTCCACGGACTGAGAGGATGAAGACTCAGATTCTGGTTCAGGCCTTCTCATAGTGATAGGATTGCGTCCAGCAGTCCTCTTGAATCTGCGCTTTGGAGGTGAAGGCGGAGGAGGAGTTGGAGTTTTCTCCTTGGATGGAGATGGAGATGAAGAAGGAGATGACGAAGGAGGCGGTGATGGAGAAGGATAGGAAGTGGTTATCCTACTTGGGCTTCTTCTAGCAACATTCTTAGTTCTGGCCATTCTTAGAGGATTTTGAATTTCTGAGAATGTAGATGAGTGAGGTGTGAATGAATGAGAGAGAGAGAGTGCGAGATAGAGTTCAGATTTTGAGAAAGTGTCTCTCAACTGCCCTTGTATCCTTTTTATAGGGAAATGTTCACTCATCTAGCCGTTGGGAGAGGAAACTAGCCGTTGTGGCTATAGATTTAACTGCCAGAGCAGTTATAATTATTATTATTATTACCGTTTTCAGTAGCGGTAACATTTTCTAGGAAGTAACTCCCAAACTCAAGTCAGATACTTTACAAGTATTATGATCTTCTCAGATTGAGAAGGTATAAGGGAACGGATCTTCTCAGCTAGAGAAGGTCCAATGTTATGTTTCAGAGTTTTAATCCTACTCTATTAGTCACATTCACAACCTTCTCTGGACATAATAACTTATTTATCAAACCGTTATTTCACATTTCAGTCACATATGGAATACATTTCACAAATCACACCTATGCCACAGAGATCATGTTCAGTTTTTCTTTAATATAATTAAATCTTTCTTCCAGAAGAGGTTTTGTGAAAATGTCAGCAAGCTGATCTTCTGTGTCTACATGCAACAGCTCAATATCCTCTTTTTGAACATGATCACGAATGAAATGATGTTTTATGTCAATATGCTTTGATCTTGAATGTTGGATAGGATTTTTTGACAAATTAATTGCACTTGTATTGTCACAAAATATAGGAATCTTGGAATACCTCAAGGAGTAATCTTCCAATTGATTTTTGATCCAGAGTACTTGTGAACAACAACTTGCTGCAGACACATATTCAGCTTCTGTTGTTGAGAGAGCTATGGTATTCTGCTTTCTGCATAATCATGTGATTAGTGCCTCTCCTAAGAAGTAAAAACTTCCACTAGTGCTCTTTCTTTCAATTTTGTCACCAGCATAGTCATCATCACAAAAGCCTATAAGATCAAAATTCATTCCTGTCCTATACCAAATACCAAGATTAGTAGTGCCAACTAAATATCTGAATATTCTTTTCACAACAACTACATGTGATTCTCTTGGATAAGATTGAAATCTAGCACACAGACTGACAGAGAATAATATATCAGGCCTACTTGCAGTTAGGTATAATAGTGAACCAATCATACCTCTGTATTCTTTGTCAGATACCATTTTACCTTTCTCATCCTTATCAATTACCACTGAAGGATGCATTGGAGTAGCCATGGACTTGGCGTCTCCCATTTTATATTTCTTGAGAAGGTGTCTTATGTACTTTTCTTGGTGAATAAAGATTCCTTCTTCGGATTGTCTAATTTGTAGTCCAAGGAAAAACTTTATTTCACCCATCATGCTCATCTCAAATTCTCCTTTCATTAAGTTTGAGAATTTCTTGCAAAGAGACTCATTAGTGGCTCCAAAAATAATATCATCAACATATATTTGAACAACTAATAAATCCTTTTGATGAATTCTTCTAAAGAGGGTAGTGTCCACTTTTCCTCTTGAGAAGCCAATGTTGATCAAGAAGGTGCTCAATCTTTCATATCAAGCTCTTGGAGCTTGTTTCAGCCCATACAAGGCTTTTGTTAGTTTAAAAACATGATTAGCTTTCTTTTGATCAACAAAGCCAGGAGGTTCATGAACATATACCTCCTCATTAATAAAGCCATTTAAGAAAGCACTTTTCACATCCATTTGATACAATTTGATATTTTTAAAAGCAGCATAAGCAAGTAAGATTCTGATAGCTTCTAACCTTGCAACTGCAGCAAAAGTCTCATCATAATCTATACCTTCTTGTTGATTATATCCTTGAGCTACCAGTCTAGCTTTATTTCTGATTACCTTGCCTTCTTCATCAAGCTTGTTTCTGAAAACCCATCTTGTGCCAATAATGGTTTGATCTTGAGGAGGTGGCACAAGATTCCAGACTTTGTTTTTTTCAAATTGTAACAGTTATTCTTTCATGGCTTCTACCCATGATGGATCATCAAGATCATCATTGATGTTTTTAGGTTCTATATTTGAGAGTAAAGCCATGCTGCTGATTTCTCTATTCAAAGAAGATCTAGTTCTGACTCCCACAGACACATCTCCTATGATTTGATTTTGAGGATGTGCAGGCACCAGTTTCCAGCACTTAGGCATTTCTTCATCCTGAGAAGATTGTTGTGTCTGATCCTGAGAAGATCTCTTTTCTGAGTCTGATTCCTCTTTGATATCGTATTGTAGACCTTCTCTGGCTGAGGAGGTTTCAACATTTCCTTTGTCTAGATCTTCTTCTAAATCTATGACCTTTCTCTTATCAATCAAGTCATTAGATTCATTGAAAACAACATGCATACTTTCCTCCACAGTTTGAGTTCTTAGATTATATACTCTATAAGCCTTTGAAGAAGTAGAGTATCCAAGAAAAATTCCCTTGTCTGATTTAGAATCAAACTTTCCTAGATTATCTTTATTATTAAGCACATAGCACTCACATCCAAAAATACGAAAGTATGAGATGTTTGGTTTTCTGCCTTTCCATAATTTATATAGAGTCTTGTTCAAAATGCTTCTAATTAAAACTCTATTCAGAATGTAGCAAGAAGTATTGATAGCTTCTGCCCAAAAATATTTCTGAATACCTGATTCATTTAGAAGAGTTCTAGCCATCTCTTGTAGGGTTCTGTTTTTTCTTTCCACTACTCCATTCTGTTGAGGAGTTCTAGGACAAGAGAAGTTGTGAGACATGTCATTTTCATCAAAGAAGGTTTTAAAAGATGCATCCTCAAACTCCCCACCATGATCACTTCTTACAGAGATGATGTTAGAACCTTTTTTATTTTGAACCTTCTTACAGAAGCTTTTAAAAGCTTCAAATGACTCATCCTTATGGGCAAGAAACAAAACCCATGTGTATCTAGAGAAATCATCCACAATCACAAAACCATATTTTTTACCTCCAAGACTTGCTGTTTTAGTAGGACCAAACAAACCAACATGAAGCAATTCAAAAGGTTTTTGTGTAGAAACAACATTTTTAGATTTGAAACTGGACTTCACTTGTTTTCCTTGAACACAAGCCTTGCAGACTTTGTCTTTTTCAAAATTAAGTTTAGGAAGTCCTTTAACCATCTCAAGTTTTGAAATTTTGGAAATACTTCTCATATTGAGATGGCCTACTCTCTTATGCCAAGTCCACTTGTCATTTTCAAAAGATACAAAACATGTTTGTTCAGGCAAGTCTTCAAGACAAACACTATATAGGTTTTTATCTCTTGTTCCTGAAAAAAGAGTATTTCCAATGGATGCTTCTCTAATCATGCATACTTTTGGTTCAAACTTAACCTCATAGCCACTATCACACACGCTGGAACATCAGAAGATCTACTCCTAAGTAGCTTCTGTTGCTCTGAAAGCTTAAAATGAGATTGCTGTAAAATATGAAGAGATTTGCTTAATCCTTAATTTGGAGCTTTCAACTCCTCATTCATCTTCTTAAAGTCCACAAGTTGAGTTTTAAGAGTAGCACATGTTTATGCTAAGGTATGTGAGTCATTAAGAAGATTTTCAAAAGCAGTTTCAAGAACTTTATAAGGTGTACAATTTGGAGTTATTACCTCATCGTTTTCTGAGTCTGCCATGAGACAAATGTTTGCTTCCTCTTCTGCACCTTCTTCAGATGATGACTTCTCTGAATCATCCCATGTGGCCATCATTGCCTTCTTCTTTGGATGACTTTTAGCATTCTTCTTTAGATTTGGGCATTCTGTTCTGATATGCCTAGGTTTGTTACATTCATAGCAAATTATCTGATTTCTGGCTCCTTCATTTTTCTAACCTTCTCTGCGTGAGAAGGTTCGCTTTCCTTTGCTTCTTCTTCTCAACATCCTTTGGATCTTTCTAGAAATCGGAGAAAGTTCATCCTCTGCTTCAGTAGCTGATTCATCACCTTTTGAATCATCTTCTGATTCTGCTACTGAGTTGAATGCTGAGGATGATGAATTATGGGAAGCTGTTTTGATCATCTTCTGAGATGTCTTGAGAGCTATCATTTTTTCTCTTTTTGGCAGTATCTCATCCATGATTTCTTGTTCATGGACCTTTAGTGATCCAAGAAGCTCATCCAACTTTAGAACAGCTAAGTCCTTTGCTTCTTGTATTGCAGTCACTTGGGCCTCCAGACCTTGGGAAGGCTTCTCAGGATTTTTCTTATTTGTTCCTGATTTGTATAAGTCTTTCCCAGAGACTTTAGATCATTGATGATGATGGTGAATCTGCTGAACATCTCATTAATGGATTCTTCTTCATTCATCTTGAATAGATCATATTGATGAATCAATATGTTAATTTTTTATTCTTTTACTTGATCAGTACCTTCGTGTGCTATTCTGAGCGTGTGCTACGTCATACACCATATCATAAATAAGACAGCCGGTCAGGATCATCCAAGCCGGGTATACTACTCTTCTCGGCACAAGGGGATTCCCCTCAAGGCCATTGAGAATTTCGTGACCTGAATGCCCTCAAAGACTTATAGTCAGACCATACTTATTTACAATCCCCGCATAGGATTGTATGCTCTAATTTTGGCAAGAGTCACGTCTTTAATGCAAATGACAGTATAAATTTGCAAACACAAACAAGACATTAATGCAATCCCTCCTCTTAGGATTTTCGTCGTCACGTGTTAGCTTTCTTCCAACATCGTGTAGCATTATTGCCCTTAATACTTCATTGTCGCCGCGTATTGATCCTCTTTCAATACAGTGTGAAAATGTTATTTTAAAAACATATGTTTTAGAGAGAATTCCTCTTTGAAATTAAAGTTCCTTTTTAACTTTAAAATCTCACATCTTTGATTGTTTTGATAAAAGAAATACATTTTATTTTAAACCAATTTTATTATTTTTCTTCCCACGTCTCATTGTAAAAGATTTAAATTAAAAGTCTTAGTTAAATACTTTGATAAAATTTTACTCAAATTTATTTACTTCTAAGTATTTAAAATCTGAACCCTTAAAATATCCAGTTTCATGTTTCAGCCCCTGATTTCTGAAAAATTATGTTTCTGGCACAAAAATGCCCAGTTTCTCGTATCTACCCCAAAACTTCTGTAAATTACGATTTTTGCCCAAAACACCCAATTTTCATTTTTCTACACCAGACTTCCGAAATTTATTCTTTTGCCCCAAAACACACTCAGTTTTCGTTTTAAGCCCTGAAAAATTTGAAATTTTACTTTTTCCCTCATTAATTTCCTAACTTAGGGCTTTTTGGAAAAATAGAATTTGTTCTAAAGTCCATTGGAGACTTATACTTAAAATTAAGTGAGAATTTACCTAATCAAGTGTTGACTTGAATTCTAATTAATTAAACCTTGATTTTTCATTTGGGAAAACTTCTTCTTAAAGTCCTTTGATCCTCTTCCATATGCTTGGGTACATAATATAGTCCTCTTTAAATCCAATCACAACAACAACAATCATAATAAATTTAAAGCTTTAACCACTTTAAATATTTACAATCCAACATCATCATCAAAACACACAAATCACCCAAGAAACAAATACAATCAATACATCAAGAATACAAACTCCAATCATGAAGCACACATACACTTAAAGTAATCATTCTTAGCATTTTAAATACATCAAGAATACTAAACAAAGCTTTAGGCATAAACCGCTTCAAGTCATAATATATTTTTCCAAGAGAAATTAAAATTTCGAAAATCCCATTTCATCAACCAAAATCATATATTTAAAACTCTAATCATACATAGGTAAAAATATATTTTACTAAGAGAATGATAAATCCTTCAACACCCAATAAGAAAAACTCAAGTCTTTGAGTTTCTCATCAAGAACAAAACACACAATCACCCACATATACAACCTTCCCAACTTATTGAGAAAATCCCCTTACCTCTTGAAGCAAATAAAAAGGGCAAACACCAAGGATCTCCTTCACACCAACACCAAGTGGTCTCCCAAAGATCTTGATGCTCCCAACACTTCGAAAAATCAACCTTTTTCAAAATATATAAAACACATAACCATGAAAATATGAGTTTTATGAAAATATACAAACCCCAAAGTATAGAAATCTTGAGTAGAGAAATACTTACTCAAGGCTTGAAGGAAAAGAGCTCAAAAAGGTTTTCAAGCTTGTAGGTTCCAAGGATTTGAACATAAACCAAGAAAAAGCTCTCTTTTAGCAAAAAGGAGAACACAAGATTCTTGGAAAAATTAAAAATGATAAGAATGGAAAAATGAAAAGAGATTATGGTTTAGAATCATGATCCAAACCTTTTTTGTGAAGCTTGAATAGCCAAAAACTCAATAAAACTCAAGCTTTGGTTATGGAGGAAAGCTTTGGAAAAGAGAGAAAATGGAGTTCTTTAGTTTCAAGGAAGAAGATGAAGTGAAAAAGTGAAACTTCTCTCCTTCCTATTGCCCTAATGTGGTCAGCCAAGACAAGGGGGAATGGGCAAACATGGGTTTGATTTGAGTTAGCCACCTATTCCTTTTCTTTAATTAGAAAAATTCAAGATATTTTTCAATTTGGTCAAATGTGAATTTTTGAATTTCAAGGGTGTATTTTTGGCTTTAGGTTTGTGCAAGACCAGACCAAAAATGGTGGGATTATGTCCCATCAAGTTAGGGTTTAATTGGTGGTTCAAAGTAGTAAAAACGCTTAGTTTTATAATCCCTTTTTAGATAAATATTTTTCTAAAATAGATAAAATCATGAGAAATCAATTTTATGACTTGAATATGATATAGAAAAATTTAGAATCTCAAAACTAAATTTTTGGACTATTTTTCATCTCCCGGTTGTGCCCGGTTTACCCGTAAAGCTCCAAACGCGGGTAAAATAAAGTTTTTCTGTAAAATTTTCAGAAAATTTTCTAAAAATCACAAATATTATAAAAATAACTTTTGGTTCATTAAAATATTATTTTGGAGTAGAAATGACCTACAGAAAAATACTAAACCGTTTGACTTTTAAATCGGGTGACGGTTTATGCTATTTTTCTGTTTTTTCGAGCTTTGCCACTATCTACCCATCTAAAAATCATAAATAATCTAAAAATACTAAAGATATCCCTAACTTTCCATTTGGGTCATTTCTTAGTCCTCTGGTAATTTTCTGTTCATTACTTGTCACGTAATCCATTCTACAGGGACCAAAAACTATAACATCTTTATTCTATTATCAGAAAATTTCAAACTAAAATTCTAAAATGCTTAAATAATATAATCATACTATTTGTCTCTTTAATTCCTCATGATGACATAATCTTGGCCTTCAGATTAATATAATCTTATTTCTCCGTCTAAAGCGAAAATCGTTTTTCTGTTGAAATTTTCCAATTTCAACTCGAAATCCTAGTTGTTTTACTATGAGCAACTATAGTCATGACATTTCATTTTCTAATATTATCCTATAGTATGTAATTTGATCTACTAGCTTAAAAGTATAGAATTTACTACGGATATAAAAATACGGGTGTTACAGTTGTGCATCCTACTATCTTGTCATATTCTCCTCTACTTAAGGCACATGTCAAATAGAATTTTGCCTTTGAGTTGAGAAGAACTTTTGCCTTTTCATCTATTGTCCAGCTCACTTTGGGCTTTGATGTAGAGGCACCTTCAGCATCTGATGTAACGCCTCTTTTTCCACAAGGAACGTCACATGAAAACTAAACAAAACTCAATGTGGAAATAATAATAAACTGGTTTGTCTTCAAAAATTCATCTTTCATAAATAAAGGATACCGAAATTGGTGGCTAATTTCTTTTTTAAAAGTCTTATAAGAACGCTCATGAAAACTTAGCCATCCAGAAAATCAGAAAAGAAGAAAACATAAGTCATATATATATCATCAAGTTACTGTACAAAATCCTTGCCCCCGCAAATAAAGTCAGGAACCACCACAGAGTGGCCAAAATACATCATCACAGCATAAAAGAAATAGAGCAGTAAACTAAACCTAAGAAAAACAATAAAGCAAAAAGTGCGTCAAAATACACGACATGAAATATCTACATCCCCAAAACCTAGGCTGGTCGACCAACTAACAACCCACAACCTAGCACTCTACACCTCCCCGCCTAGAGACCTAAGACGATGATGTAACACCCCTTATTCATACAAGGAACGTCACATGAAAAAATAAACTTAATGCGGAAAATCGTCTCTCATAAATCATGGTTACCAAAATTGGTGGCTAATTTTTTTTAAAAGTCTTTTATACGAAAAGATTTGCTCACAACTCATTTAGCCATCCAGAAACTCAGAAGAAAAAAAACATCACACATATATATATCCTCCAGTCAATATACACAAGTCTTGTGCCCGCAAGTATAGTTTGGAACCACAACATAGTGGCCAAAATACATCATCCTGACACAAAGAAAATAAAGCGATAAAGCTAACCCTAGGAGAAACGATAAATCAAAAAGTGTGTCCAATACACGACACTAAACATGTACATCCCAAACCTAGGCTGGTCGCTAACAGACACTCTACAACCTAGCACTAGACACTCTACAACCTAGCACTGAACATGTCACTGGTGGAGCCATCCTTGGTAAGCATGCCCTCTCCAAGGAACTCTTCCTTGGAGTGCGACGAATCAGACGACAACGATTAGATACCGATTCGGCTATCCGCTGAGGTGTAGGCCTCTGATCCTCCCTCGCCTCTCTCCTAGATTGCGCCGTGGGTGGAACTCTGGCCTCCCGGTCCTCCAAGGTGATGCTGCGTGCAAAGGGTGCATCTCCCAACCAGTAGCGCATCCTCTCGACGGGTATGTAAACGTCCAAAACCATGTCCCTCTCCAAAACCTCTTCGGGGCCCAACACCCCTCCTCTAGTCCTAACCACGTGTCCAGACACAGTGGCCCATTGGGAGATGGGATCGTAAGTCCATCCCCCACTATCGGCCTCACGAGGCCGGAAGCACTCCCTCACTCGGGCTATCAGAGGTCTCGAAGTGGACATCTACGCATAACGTACATAAAATAACAGAAAAACACGCAAGGGTGAATTTCTTTGCACAAGTTGAAATCCACTGAAAGGATGTATACAAAAAGAAAATACTACATAATACATTGCAAGAATATATATAGCTACTCTTTCGCAAATCTTTCTCTAAGATATTCATACACCAAAAGAGAGCACATCATCCAATTAAACACACAGTCAAACACACAAATAGCACTCTAGCATAATGCATGTGATTTCAATATCTCTTTAATACACCGGTGCACTGCTCCATAGAGACTTCCTCAACCAAGTAGAGCGAAATGATTGTAGCATAAACCTAACATAATAAACCAATCGGTCCCCTTTTTCATGGACGTGGTAACCATCGGTCCCCTTTTTCATGAACAGGTTTTACAATTATTCAGTAGAGCTACTATCACCATAACATAATAAACCAATCGGTCCCCTTTTTCATGGACATGGAAACCATCGGTCCCCTTTTTCATGGACAGGTTTTACAATTATTCAGTAGGCTACTATGAAACCTAACATAATAAACCAATCGGTCCCCTTTTTCATGGACATGGTAACCATTGGTCCCCTTTTTCATGAACAGGTTTTACAATTATTCACAATCCATCGCATAGGATTGTATGCTCTCATCATAGCATAAAGCTAGCCTAGCAAAAGCCAATATCTCAAATGCATATGACATTATATTTGCACTCACAAACAATACAATCAATGCGATCCCTCATATTAGGGTTTTTCATCGCCACGTGTTAGCTTTCATCCAACACCGTGTAATATTATTGTCCTCAAGACTTTATCGTCGCCACGTATTGATCCTCTTTCAATACCGTGTAAAAGCGTTTATTTAAAAACTTAAGTTTTATGGAAAGTTCCTCTTTGAAATTAAAGCCCTCATCAACTTTAACTCTTTAATCCTCATTAATATTTTCTTTCCACTTCTCTTTGTAAAAGATTTAATTCAAAGTCTTAGTTAATTGCTTTGATAACTTAAGTTTCTTTACTTTTAAGTATTTACAATTCTGACCCTCTATGAAGTCCAGTTTCGAAGTCCAGCCCCTGATTTTCTGAAGAATTTGATTTCTGGCCCAAAATGCCCAGACTTTACGTTTTCTACCACAAGACTTTTGTAAATTATAATTCTGACCCAAAGGTACCCAGACTTCGCGTTTCTGCCCCAAACTTTCGTAAATTAAACTTTTGGCCCAAAAGTCTCCAGACTTCGCGTTTCTGCCCCAAACTTTCGTAAATTATATTTTTGGCCCAAAAGTCCAGATTTTGCAATTAAAGCCCAGAATTCCAGAATTTGCATTTTTGACCCCAAAAACATCCAGTTTTCATTTTTTGACCCCTAAAAATCCAAAATTTGATTTTTTTCCCACATTAATTAATTTTCTAACTCACTTAAAGTTTTATGGATAAAAGGATTTAGTATGGAATTGATTTAGGACTTAGGATTAGAAACTTGATGAAAATTTATCAAATTAAGTGTTAATTTGAATTCCAATTGATTCATTTGATTTCATTTTAGAAAACTTTTTCATTAAAGCTTTTAAGATCCTTCTCACACTTAATCAATTCTTTTCAATCCAATCCCAATCAAAGTATATGAAATACACATAAATCAATATACATCAATTAGGCAATAACACAACCAAGTCATAGATCAAACATACTCTCAAAGTACTCATTCATAACATATCAACATACATCATCAACATAGCATAAAACATACTTCACCAAGCACACACTTAGGCATCCACAATCACCCCAAAGCATACATATGATTTTTCCAACAACACATAAGCTCATCAAAAATTATCATGCCTCAACTAAAATTATATTTTTACTCATATACATATACATGTAAAAATACATATTACTAAGAGAATGATTTCTCATTCAAACACCCATTATGAAAACTCAAGTCTTTGAGTTTTTCATGAAACATACAAAACATACACCACACACATACACATCCTTCCCAACTTATTGAGAAAATCTCCTTACCTCTTGAAGCTTAGGAAAATGAGCAACACCTCAAATCACCTTCACCCCTCACCAACACCAAGTGGCCTCCTTGAAGCCTTGATGTTCCCACACTTAGAAAAATTTACCTTTCACAAAATACACCAAAATAAAACCATAGAAATATGAGTTTTATGAAAACCAAGAAACCCTAAAGAGTAGAAATTTGAGTAGATGAATACTTACTCAAATCTTGAAGGAAAATAGATCCAAGGTTGTTTCCAAGCTTGTAGGTTCCAATGGAGTGAACCTAAACCAAGGAAAAGCTTACTTTTAGTGAAATGAAGAACACAACCTTCATGGAAAAATAAAAGTGGTGGAAATGAAAAAATGAAAGAAGTTTATGGATTAGAATGATGATCCAAACCTTTTTTGTGAAGCTTGGGTGGCCAAAAACTCAATGAAACTTAGTGTTTTGGTGTGTAGGAAAGCTTGAGAATACGAGAGAAAATGGAGAATGGAGATTTTGGAGAAGATGAAGTGTATGAAGCAAATGAGTTTCTCTCTCCTTTCTCCCTAGATGAATTCGGCTGAAGCAAGGCAAGCATGGGGGAGGTATGGGCTTGCATGCTTTGGTGGTTGGGAGCCATACCTCTCTCACCTAATTTTGGGAAAATTCAAAAATTAAACCCATTTGACCATTTGACTTTTGGAATAATATGAGAGTGGGATCAGCCCCCCCTTATGCGCCCAGCTGACCAGAAAAATTGGTGGGATTTAATTCCACCAAGTTAGGGTTTAATCGATAGTTCGAAGTAGTAAAAACGCGTAGTTTTCGAACCCCTTTTTAGATAAATATTTTTCTAAAATGAGTAAAATCATGAGAAGTGAATTTTATGATTTGAATATGTCATAGAAAAATTTAGAAACCCAAAACTAAATTTTTGGACTATTTTTCATGTCACGGTTGCGCCCGGTTTACCCGTAAAGCACCAAACGCGGGTAAAATAAAGTTTTTCTGAAAAATTTCAAGTAAAATTTCTAAAAATCACAAATATTATAAGAACCACTTTTGGTGCGTTAAAAAATTATTTTGGAGTAAAAATGACCTCCAGAAAAATACTGAACCCTTCCCCGCATCACGCGAGAAAGCGGTTCCCGTAAAAACTTAGTTTTGCGAACTCTATTGCTCTAAATCCTTCAAAAATAAACCTAAGATATAAATATTATTATTCATACCTTAAAATCACAAAATCATAATTAAATAATTTTAATTAAATTAAATAGGATTAAAAATCAATAAAAACTATGTATAAAAATCAGGGTGTTATAGATGACGTCTCCTCGGGGTCCTCCGCTGCATCCTCCTCATCCTCAGACTCGGACTCCACGAGCCAACCGCATCCAGACTCATCTCTAACCTTCCTTTTCCCTCTCCCTGCATGTCCTGATGGTCCGGCAGAAGTGTCAGAAGAACAGCGAACATAACGTCCAAAAGGTGCAACGTATAGAACAAGAAGTGTCGGCCTCATGGTTTCGGGTGATGGAACTGGTGTCACCGTTGGGGCCAACCTGGGCAAGCGTGCCCTCTCCAATGAACTCTTCCTTGGAGTACGACGAATCAGACGGCAACGGCCAGATACCGATCTGGCTATGCGCTGAGGTGTAGGCCTCTGATCCTCTCGCGTCTCTCCCCTAGGTTGCGCCGTGGGCGGAACTCTGGCCTCCCGGTTCTCCAAATTGATACTGCATGCAAAGGGTGCATCTCTTAGCCAGTAGTGCATCCTCTCGACGGGTATGTAGACGTCCAAAACCATGTCCCTCTCCAAAACCGCTTCGGGGCCCAAAATCCCTCCTCTAGTCCTGACCACGTGTCCAGACACAGTGGCTCATTGGGAGATGGGATCGTAAGTTTATCCCCCACCATCGGCCTCACGAGGCCGGAAGCTCTCCCTCACTCGGGCTACCAGAGGTCTCGAAGTGGACATCTACGCGTAACGATCAGAAAGTAACAAAAAAACACGCAAGGGTGAATTTCTTTGCACAAGTTGAAATCCACTGAAAGGATGTATATGAAAAAGAAAATACTACATAATACATTCCAAGAATATATATATATATAGTTACTCTTTCGCAAGTCTTTCTCTAAGTTATTCATACACTCAAAAGAGCACACAATCATCAAGTCAAACACACACATAGCACTCTTGCGAAATGCATGTCACTTCAATATCTCCTGTTACACCGGTGTGCTGCTCCATGGAGACTGCTCTTCCTTAACTAAGTAGAGCGATATGGCTGGTGCTTGTACCTAACATAAATGCAACCTGACCATCTCTCAGCTCTCGTTGTCATTTATTCGGTATGGCCGATTGTGCTACATGCACCATATCATAAATAAGGCAAGCCAGTCAGGATCGTTCAAGCCGGGTATACTACTGTTCTCGGCACAAGGGGATTCCCCTCAAGGCCATTGAGAATTTCGTGACCCGAACGCCCTCAAAGACTTATAGTCAGACTATGCTTATTCTCAATGCATCACTTTAGGATTGTGTACTCTCATCATAACATAAAGCCAACATGGCAAAAGCCAATATCTCAAATGCATATGACAATACAATTAATACACACATACAAGGAAAATAATGCAATCCTTCACTTAAGATTTTCATCGTCACGTGTTAGCTCTCCCCCAACACCGTGTAGCATTATTTATCCTCGAGTCTTCAACTCGCCATGTGTTGACTCTCTCTCACCAACATGTAAATCTTTTCGATTAAAATTTGTTTAAAATATAAGTTTTAAAGAAAACATCTATAATTCCTCTTTAGCTTTGAAGTCTTAAAATCTTTAAATGCTTAACAAATAAAATACCTTTTAATATTTATTTAAATACAAACTAAGAATAGTTCCACAAAAATCATTTGAAAACTTAAATGATTTTATAAAACCAAACTTAGTATTTATCATTGTAAAAGGGTTGACTTAAAAGTCTTAATTAAAGACTCAAGTAACCTCACTTGATAAAATTTTACTTAAATTCATTTATTTCTAACTATTTAGAATTTAGCCCCAAACTGTCCTTTTTTTTCATTTCTAGCCCTTGACTTACGAAAATTACAAATGTGGCCTAGAAACTTCCAGTTTTACATTTTAGTCCCTGGGTTTTCGAGAAATTACATTTTTGACCCAAAACACCCAGTTTTAGTTTTTGAGCCCAGAACTTCTGAAAATTATGTTTTTGCTCCAAAATGCATCCAGTTTTCATTTTAGCCCCTTAAAAATTCGAAATTCCACTTTTGCTCTTATCCATTAATTCCTTAACTTAATTAGGGTTTTTTGAAAAGTAAAATTTGTAAAAAGTCCATTGGAGACTTAATTTCAAAATTAAGTGAGAATACCTAATCAAGTGTTGACTTGAATTCTAATTAATTAAATCTTGCTTTTCATTTGGGAAAACTTCTTCTTAAAGTCCTTTAATCCTCTTCCATATGCTTGGGTACATAGCATTAGTCCTCTTTGAATCCAATCATCAATCACAACCACAACAATCATAATAAATTTCAAGCTTTAACTACTTTAAACATTACAATCCAACATCATAATCAGAACACACCATATCACCCAAGAATCCAATACAATCAATACATCAAGAATACCAAACAAAGCATTAGGCATAAACCACTTCAAGTCATAATATATTTTTCAAGAGACATTAAGCTTTTCGAAAATCATCTTCATCAATCAAAATCATATATCTAAATCCCTAATCATACATAGGTAAAACTATATTTTACTAAAAGAATGATAAATCATTCAACACCCAACATGACAACTCAAATCCTTGAGTTCATCATCAAGCACACAACATACAACACCCACACATACAACCTTCCCAACTTATTGAGAAAATCCCCTTACCTCTTGAAGCAAATGAAAAAGGGCTAACACCAAAGTCACCCTCACACCAACACCAAGTGGTCTCCTCAACACCTTGATGCTCCAACACTTAGAAAAATCAACCTTTTTCAAAGTATATAAAACACATAACCATGAAAATATACAATCCCCAAAGTATAGAAATCTTGAGTAGAGAAATACTTACTCAAGGCTTGAAGAAAAAGAACTCAAGAAGGTTTTCAAGCTTATAGGTTCTAAGGGTTTGAACCTAAACCAAGAAAAAGCTTTCTTTTAGAAAAATGGAGAACACAAGATTCTTGAAAAAATTAAAAGTGACGAGAATGGAAAACTAAGAAGATTTTATGGTTTAGAATCATGACCCAAACCTTTTTTGTGAAGCTTAAATAGTCAAAAACTCAAGGGAACTCAAGTTTTTCGTTATGGAGGAAAAGCTTGGAAATGAGAGGAAAAATGGATTCCTTTGGTTCAAGGTTGAAGATGAAGTTGAGAAATGATTTTTCTCTCCTCTTGCCCTAGAGGAACACGCCTAAGGAGACAATGAAGGATGGGGAGCATGGTTTTGATTGAATTGGTTCACCTCTCCATTCTTTTAATTAGAAAAAAATCCAAGATATTTCCCAATTTAATCAAAGGTGCATTTTTGAATTTCAAGAGTGAATTTTTGGTCAAGGGTTCGGCCAACCCAACAAAAAAAATGGTGAGATTTTGTCCCATCAAATTAGGGTTTAATTGGTAGTTCAAAGTAGTAAAAACGCTTAGTTTTATAATCCCTTTTTAGACAAATATTTTTCTAAAATAGATAAAATCATGAGAAATCAATTTTATGACTTGAATATAACATAGAAAATTTTAGAATCTCAAAACTAAAATTTTGAACCATTTTTCATGTCCCAGTTGCGTCCGGTTTACCCGTAAACCTCCCAACACGGGTAAAATAAAGTTTTTCTGAAAAATTTTCAAAAAAATTTCTAAAAATAAAAAATATTATAAAAATGACTTTTGGTTCGTTAAAATATTATTTTGGAGTAAAAATGACCTCCAGAAAAATACTGAAGCTTATCCTCGCATTAGGAGAGAATGCGGTTCCCGCAAAAACTCAGTTTTGCGAACTCTACTACTCTCGACTCTTCTAAAATAAATCTAAGATATTAATATCACTATCCTTACCCCAAGATCCCAAAATCATTACTTAAATAATTTTAATTAAATTAAAGAAGAATAAAAATCAATAAAAACTATTTAAAAATGAGGGTGTTACATCTGAGATGGTGGGAGTATATGGACCTTCCTTGACTATCTCCCATAGATCAATATCTTGAGATTCTAGAAATAATCTCATTCTGTCATTCCAGTAGTAATAGTCTTTTCCATCAAATGCTGGAGGTCTGTTTGTAGATGATCCTTTAGGAATGAAGGTTCCAGGAACTTGAGCAGCCATTACTTCTTCCTGAATCTTGTTCCTCTTACACTGTTAAGTGTAGCTCAACCCTGAGGCCGAGCTTTGATACCAATTGAAGTAGTATCAAAAGTCACAAAGAGGGGGGATTGAATTGTGACCCTTTAAAATTTTGGCTTGTTCTTGTAGACTTTGAACCTTTCTCAAGTGTTGAAAACTTGGAGTTCAGAGAAGATGTAAAACAAACGTTAGAGAATAATCCTTTCAACTAGAGAAGGTTGCTGGTTTTAAATAAAGTGTTTGTTTTATGTGATCTTCTCTACTAGAGAAGGTTAACAGAAAAACCATTTTTCTTACTTTGAATGAAGTCAACAGTACAACCTCAACTAGAGAATGTTAATCAAAAGATCTTCTCTAGAGTTGTTTATCTCCTTTCTAAAAATATGATTTTACAAGTATTTCACAAAAATGTTTTCTTTATCACAATGAGGTTAATGGAAAACTTGGTGGTAAATTTGCTTCTCAAAACGCTCAGACCTTCTCAGCCAGAGAAAAGCTGTAAAGGAGATAGAGAGAGAGATATCATGCAGAAGATTTATCCTGGTTCACCCCAAACCTTGGGCTACGTCTAGTCCCCACATCCAGTGAGATTATCCACTATCCTCTCAAGTATTCTTCAATGAGCCTCTTCATGCCTAACACAGTATTCTTGTACAAGCCTCTTTAGGCTTTCAACCAGTAGTATTGTCCTAGCTTCTGCAAGCTAACACCCAGTAGTATTGTCCTAGCCTCTGCAAGCTAACCCACTACAAGCAACCTCACAGATTGCCCAAAAACCTTTCCTTTGACACGGTTAGCTCTCACTAGCTAGTTTGAAAGAAAATCACAACAACAAGAATGAAAGTAGTGTTGGTTGTGTTACAGCTCCTAATCAATGTTTACAGAATAAAATCTAAGATGAAGCTGTATTACACTCCTATTTTCGTGTCAAAGCATAGTAATAAGGGTTGGAGTGTATGAGTGAGTATTGATGAGAAATATCTGAATGTTGAATCGCGTTTACTCAAACTTGGATATATTTCTCACACTTTGCTTCACTCGCATTTGTTGTAATATAGAGCTCTCTGTCCTTCCTTTGAGTTTCTGACCATTAGACACAGTGAGGAGAGAGAACATCACACATCGGGTTCTGAGATGGAACAGTACTTTTGTACTTTTTCAATTTATGACAGATTTTTGACAGCTCGCGTGTTTTACTGTCATTAGACCTTCTCTGGAACACGATGCTTGAGTAGGTTCCTCTTTCAAGCTCTCAAGGACCTTATCTAGTTCCAGAGAAGATCTTCTCAATAATAATGTGGACCTGCTCTGGTCAAGTGTAGACCTTCTGTGCACTTTTGATGCAGATCTTCTCTGGACATATTGTGGTCCAAACAGGAGCCTTCTCTGGGACCTTCTCTGAAACCATGTGTCTAGAGAAGGTCTTCAACATAAATACCATGTAATGGCTCACTTGGTCTGTTTATGTGATCTTCTCAATACTTGTACTTCTGACCTTCTTTCAAAAATTTTATACTGTGTATAATGAAGAATACCTTTGATGTAGAGAGATCTTATTTTGTTTGAGGCTTATATATTGATCAAGTATGTTGATTCTTAAGAAGCTTCACGTCTTGAATCTTCTCACTGTGTATTAATAGTGTACTTCAATCAGTTGTGATGCTTCTTGCCTTGAAGAGCTTCTTCTTTCTCATCTGTGAGCTTTTCTTCTTGAGTAGCTTCCTAACCTGGTGTCTTCCCTTTCTGGAGAAGCTTAACCTTTCAATACGTTCTTTATCAGAGAAGATCATCTTCTCAGTACCTTCTCAGCAGGCTAACCTTCTCTGCTAGAGAAGCTTGTCCTCTCAATAGCTTCTTAGTAGAAAGTTGATATTCTCAGAGTGCCTCTTTCACTTTTCTACATAGAGCTATCTTTTCTTTAAGCTTAGAAGTTGATCTTACTTTAAGCCTCTTTTTGGTTCCATGTGTATTCATGTTGATCTTCTCAGCCTTTATATCATGAATAGCCTTAATTCTAATCTTCTCTGGTTTCCATATTTTGATACCTGTTATGTCTCTTAATAATCTCAAGGAAACCATTAGTGCATGACATGCTCAGAAGACTAAGGTTGTTGTTCAGAAGGTTTGTCATCATTGAAACTACAAGCTTGAGAGGGTCTTGTTTCAACAATCTCCCCCTTTTTGATGATGATAAACCCTATGAATGAATGACTAAGTTTTCTAAGCTGTCTTAATAAAATATGCAGATGCATGTAGCAATTTTTCAGATTACTCCCCCTGAACATATGCTTAATCTTGGTTTAGGCAAACACTCTTCCAAATGCATATTTTATTGATGTTATGCTGACTATTTTTACTTGTTGAGAACAATTTAGTAATCATTAGAGTTAATCAATCAATAATCATATGATAGTCATGAAAATCAGAACATGAACAGCCAATCAACCACATATTATTCATCAAAATATTTGAATGTTAATACATTACAGCCCATGTACACATTGATCGTTCAGAAATTTAAATAGTCAGCAAAATAAAGACTCCCCCTTAATTCTACACCTATCTTCTACACCCTTCTAATCTCTCCCCCATTTGTCATCAATCAAAAAATGAAGGGGTGTTACAAACAGTAAGAACAGAAAAGATAAGCCTAGAAAATATATGACTAAGCTACTTAGAGGGGCTGAGTCATCAGAGCTTGAGGAGGTGGAAGGCTTTGGAGCTGCTCGAGGAGGAGGATATGGAATATGAGCAGGTGTAGCAATTTCTGGTGCAAGGGCAAGGAGAAGCTTGTCAGTAAACCACTCCCTGAAGGCAATGTCCCTATCCACACTCTCATTAATGGATTGCAGGATCAGCTCCTGTCCCTTGAACAGCTTCTTCTGGTCCTTCTTGACCTTTCTTAACAGCCTTTCCAGAACCCCAAGTCTTGACCTGGGAGAGACTTCTTTTTCCTGAATAAGGTCCTTCTCAGGAAAGCCTTCAGAAGACTTCTTCTGTGAAGCATCCGGCATGTTAATATCAGAATGATTGAAGAAGTATCCTATTGATCCCAAATTAATGGAAATGTCAGGTAGAGATGACTCCACAGGTGCTGGTTGAGAAGATCCAGCAACGAGTGAAGCAAAAACATCAAACTTAGGAGAGAGTAAGAAGTTATGAAGCATATCAGAGGTGAGAGAGACTTGACTCACTTTAGGTGGAGATACAAAAATCTTCTCTATGGAGGCTGGTTCTGACCCAAGTACAGCTTCAGCAAACATAGTTGCTTCCTTGTCCAGTCCTTCATCCTTCTCTTTTAGTTGCTGAGAAGGTTCACTCTGTGGGATCTCCTCAGCAAGTCTTACACGTACAGGGGATGAAGGTGTAGTAAACACAGCCTCCTACAGATTGAAGGGATCCTGGTCTCTTAGTTGAATCAAAGCAATGGTGGCCTCTACCATTTGCTCCTCTTTCTCAGTGAGGCCTTCTTCTTCTGCCTGAGTTTCTGCTTCTTCTGCTTTGCCCTCGTCTTCTTTTTTCTCTTCTTCCTCTTGAACCACCTCTTCCAGAGAAGGTTCCCATTCCAGAGAAGGTTCACCTTCAGATTGACCTTCTCTAGCACGAGTACCCTAATCAGCAGGCATCTCCTGCATTTCCTCTGCTTGAGGAACATCTTGTTCCTCATAGGTTTCATCCAGTATTGGTTCCTCAACATCAGGAGCCACTTCAGCAGCCTCCTCAGATACCTTTTCTGAGACCTTCTCTGACTGAGAAGGTTCTTGCTTACTGGCTTGTTCTTCTAGAGCAGCCTTCTCTCTTCTCTTCCTTTCTTTTCTTTCTTTCTTCTTCTTCCTCTCTTCCACTTCCTTGTCAGACTTCTCTTTTTGACTTTCTTCTGCCTCTTCTTCCCTCTTTCTCTTCTCCTCAGACTTTGGAGACTTTTTCTCCTTAAGTGTTTCAGAGGATTTAACTTTCTTGACCTTCTCAGGGACGACAAGATTTGGAATCCTCATCTGAATGAGGTTCTTCAGTCCAAAGAAAGTTGTGCCCAACATGGAGTCCTCACCCTTGAGAGGAACTTTGAAGTGCTTGAAGACCCTTGTGAGAACCATCCCATATGGTACAGGGGAAGTCATCCTTTGGGAGATGGCAGCCATCATGTGATGAAGGATGAGGTTTGGCAAGTTGAGAGGGATCTTGGGTGACAGATAGTGGATGACTAGAAGATCATGATCTGTGATCTTATCATAAGATCCAGCACGAGGAAGAATGGAATGCACACTCATGTTATGCATTATTCTAGCAAGGGGATTGAGATTCACAGATTTTACCTCTTCATGGGGATCCTTGAGAAGCCTCTCCAGCACTTGGCTTCTCCTTACTTGTGCAGTGGAATACCACTGACTTTCAAACAGTCTAATTCCATAGTCTTCAATCCCTAAGGCCTTAGCAATTGATTCTGGGGTTAGTACCATAGACACCCCCTTAACCGTGCTCTCCAAACATGACTCTTTTTTATGCACTTCTGCAGCAACATAAAACTTTCTAACCAATCCAGAATAGATTAGTTCCTCCATCTTCATAAACGAAGTCCATTTAAGAGCGTCAGTGAAATCCTCCAGATTCCACCCAACTTCTGCAAGTTCTTTGAAAATGAACACCCTTCCAGCAATGATGGGTTTGTTTTCCCATTTCTCCTTCAATTCTTCCTTCTTTACTTTTCCCTTCCTCTGAGAAGGTTCTTCAGACGAGACAATCTCTGCCTTTTCCTTCTTGGTAGAGATGGTCTGTTCTGAGGGGTCATCATCAGACCCGTTGATGATCACTACGTTCTCCTTGCCCTTTTTGACTGGTTGAGACTTCATCATTCCAGAAATCAGTCTCTCAGACCTTCTACTTGGAGTGGATGAAGTCTTGGATTCTTTTCCTTTTTTCTTCTGTGAAGTCTTTGTAGACGTTTTGGGCACAGGAGAAGGAGACAGAGAAGCCTTCTCAGGAACAGATTTCTCCACGGACTGAGAGGATGAAGACTCAGATTCTGGTTCAGGCCTTCTCATAGTGATAGGATTGCGTCCAGCAGTCCTCTTGAATCTGCACTTTGGAGGTGAAGGCGGAGGAGGAGTTGGAGTTTTCTCCTTTGATGGAGATGGAGACGAAGAAGGAGATGGAGATGACGAAGGAGGCGGTGATGGAGAAGGATAGGAAGTGGTTATCCTACTTGGGCTTCTTCTAGCAACATTCTTAGTTCTGGCCATTCGTAAAGGATTTTGTTTAACACCCTCATTTTTAAATAATTTTTATTGATTTTTAATCTGCTTTAATTTAATTAAAATTATTTAATTATGATTTTTGGGATTTTAGGGTGTGAATAATAATATTCATATCTTAGGTTTGATTTTGAAGGGTTTAGAGTAGTAGAGTTCGCAAAACTGAGTTTTTGCGGGAATCGCATTCTCTCCTAATGCAGGGATAGGGTTCAGTATTTTTTTGGAGGTCATTTTTACTCCAAAATAATTTTTTAATGAACCAAAAGTGGTTCTTGTAATATTTGTGATTTTTAGAAATTTTTCTGAAAATTTTTCAGGAAAACTTTATTTTACCCGTGTTTGGAGCTTTACGAGTAAACCGGGCGCAACCGGGACATGAAAAATAGTCCAAAAATTTAGTTTTGGGTTTCTAAATTTTCTATATCATATTTAAATCATAAAATTCATTTCTCATGATTTTACTCATTTTAGAAAAATATTTATCTAAAAAGGGGTTCGAAAACTACGCGTTTTTACTACTTCGAACTACCGATTAAACCCTAACTTGATGAGACTTAATCCCACCAATTTACTTTGGTCAGCTGGGCACATAAGGGGGACAGAATGCAGTCCCAAAAATTTCCCAAGTCAAAGTGTTAGTCAAATGTTGATTTTTGAATTTTTCCAAATTAGGTGAGTGAGGTATGGCTCCCATTCCCTCCAAGTAAGCTAGCCCATACCTCCCCTATACTCCTCATGTTCTGGCCGAAATCTGCATAGGGAGAGGGAAGAGAGAGACTTTCACTTTCACTTCATCTTCTCCACTTGAATCATACAAACTCCATTTTCTCTCCATTTTCCAAGCTTTTCCATACACAAAAAGACCAAGTTCTATTGAGATTTTGCATAGTCAAGCTTCAGAAAAAAGGTTTGGATCATCATTCTAATCCATAAACTTCTTTCATTTTTTCATTTCCACCACTTTCATTTTTTCATGAAAGCTTGTGTTCTTCTTTTTACTAAAAGAGATTTTTTTCTTGGTTTAGGTTCACTCTATTGGAACCTACAAGCTTGAAAACCACCTTGGATCCATTTGTCTTCAAGATTTGAGTAAGTATTCATCTACTCAAATTTCTACTCTTTAGGGTTTGTTGGTTTTCATAAAACTCATATTTTTATGGTTTTATTTTGGTGTATTTTGTGAAAGGTAAATTTTTCTAAGTGTGGGAACATCAAGGCTTCAAGGAGGCCACTTGGTGTTGGTGAGGAGTGAAGGTGATTGTGGTGTTTGCCCATTTTCATTGTCTTCAAGAGGTAAGGGGATTTTCTCAATAAGTTGGGAAGGTTGTATATGTGTGTGGCTATGTGTTGTATGTTTCATGAAAAACTTAAAGACTTGAGTTTCCATATTGGTTGTTGATTGAGTTTTCATTCTCTTAGTAATATGTATTTTTATTTATTTATGTATATGAGTGAAAGTATGATTTTGGATGAGGCATGATAATTTTTGATAAACCTATGTGTTGTTGGAAAAACTCATATGTACGATTTGGAGTGATTTGGAATGCCTAAGTGTATGCTTGATGAGTTGATGATTTTTATGCTTTGTTCATGATGTATGTTCATATGCTATGGATGGCCACTTTGAGTGAATGTATGATTTATGGCTTGATTGTGTTCTTGCCCAATTGATGTCTGTTGCTTTCTTTGAATATTCCATATACCTTGAATTCAATGTGATTGGAATTGGATTGAAATATTTGACTAAGTGTAGTAAGAGGAGTTAAAAGCTTTAATGAAAGAGTTTTCTAAAAGGAATCAAATAAATTAATTAAGATTCAAGTTAATACATACTTAGATAAATTTCATAAAATTGCTAAGTATAAGTCTTCAATCAATTTCATACTAAGTTATTTTTATCCATAAAACTCTAAATGAGCTAGAAAATCAATTAATGAGGGAGAAAATCAAATTTCAAATTTTTAGGGGTCAAAAACAAAATCTGGATGCTTTGGGGTCAAAACTGCAAAATTCTAGAATTCTAGGCATAATTTCGAAAATCTGGGCACTTTGGGCCAAAAATGTAATTTTCAAAAGTTTTGGGGAAGAAACGCGAAGTCTGGGCACTTTGGGCCAAAAATGTAATTTATGAAAGTATTGGGGCAGAAAACGCGAAATCTGGGCATTTTGGGCCAGAAACCAAATTCTTCAAAAAAAATCAGGGGCTGGACTGCAAAACTGGACTTCTTAGGGGGTCAGAATTGTAAATACTTAAAAGTCAAGGAGATTAAGTAAAATTATCAAAGAATCTACTCAAGTTTTTAATTAACCCTTTTATAATGAAAAGTGGAAAGAAAAATAAATAAAGTGAGTTTTAAATAAGAGGTAATTCTTTTATAACAATTAAAGATTTAAGATTTTGAAGTCAAATAAGAACTTTAATTCCAAAGAGGAGTTTCCATAAACTTATGTTTTTAAAATGACGTTTCTACACGGTATTGGAAAAGGACCAATACGTGGCGATGATAAAAGTCTTAAGGACAATAATATTACACGGTATTGAAAGAGGATCAATACGTGGCGACGATAAAGTCTTAAGGACAATAATACTACACAGTATTGAAAGAGAGTCAATATGTGGCGACGATGAAGTCTTGAGGACGATAATGCTACACGGTGTTAGGAGAAAGCTAACACGTGACGACGAAAATCCTTAGTGAAGGATGACATTATTTTCCTTGTATGTGTGTGCAAATTGTATTGTCATATGCATTTGAGTTATTGGCTCTCGCCATGTTGGTTTTATGCCATGATTAATATTGGCTTTTGCCATGTTGGCTTTATGCCATGATTAGAGCACACAATCCTGTGTGGGGATTGTAAATAAGTATGGTCTGACTATAAGTCTTTGAGGGCATTCAGGTCACGAAATTCTCAATGGCGTTGAGGGGAATCCCCTTGTGCCGAGAAGAGTAGTATACCCGGCTTGAATGATCCTGACCGGCTGCCTTATTTGAGATGGGGTGTACGACGTCGCACAATGGGTCTGTACCGAATAAATGACAAACGATGGCCGAGAGTGAAGGTCAGTTTGCATTAATGATAGGTATACGATTCCGCCACATCGCTCTACTTAGTTGAGGAAGAGAAGTCTCCATGGAGCAGCACACCGTGTAACAAGAGATATTGAAGTGACATGCATTTCGCTAGAGGGCTATGTGTGTTTGACTTGATGACTGTGTGCTCTTTTGAGTGTATGTATAACTTAGAGAAAGATTTGCGAAAGAGTAACTATATATATATTATTGGAATGTATTATGTAGTATTTTTTTTTTCATATACATCCTTTCAGTGGACTTTCAACTTGTGCTAAGAAATTTACCCTTGTGTGTTTTTCTATTATTTTATGTACGTTACGCGTAGATGTCCACTTCAAGACCACTGATAGCCCGAGTGAGGGAGTGCTTCCGGCCTCGTGAGGCCGATAGTGCGGGATGGACTTATGATCCCATCTCCCAATGGGCCACTGTGACTGGACACGTGGTTAGGACTAGAGGAGGGGTGTTGGGCCCTGAAGAGGTTTTGGAGAGAGCACGCTTACCAAGGATGGCACCACCAGTGACACCAGTTCCATCACCCGAGACTGTGAGACCGACACTTCCTATTCCATACGTCGCACCTTCTAGACGTTTTGTGCGCTATTCTTCTGACACTTCATATTAGGGCTATTACATAGTATTCGGACTAGAGGAGGAGTGTTGGGCCCCGAAAAGGTTTTGGAGAGGGCACGCTTACCAAGGATGGCACCACCAGTGACACCAGTTCCATCACCCGGACTGTGAGACCGACACTTCCTATTCCATACGTCGCACCTTCTAGACGTTTTGTGCGCTATTCTTCTGACACTTCATATTAGGGCTATTACATAGTATTCCCAAGATTTCTTATCAGTTCTCAACCTTTAAATTAATTTTAGGAAATTTTTGATTAGTGAAAAGTCACTTTTGCCCTTGATTTGTATCCTTTTTACTTGAAAACCAAGGGGCAAAGATGTAACTTCATTCCCTCCTTCTTGCAGCCTCAAAACCGTCTTACCACCATGCCATAAAGAGGACTAGATGCATTTGGGTCAATAAGTCATGTTTTTAATCCAATTAGGAAAAAGTTTGATTAAAACTAATTAGATAAATGTGTATTTTAGTAGGCTTACATCATGGCTTCCCCTTCCTTTCTTCCTTCCTTTTGCCTTGGCTGATCCCTCTTCCTTCTCTTGGACCATAGGATGATAATTTTCACTTGGATTCAATCCTTGTGAAAGTCTTTAAGCCAATTAGAAAAATGATGGTTTAAAACTTATGATTTAATCATTTAAAGCTATGTCATACTTTCCTTCCTTCTTCCTCTTCTTGTTGCATGACCGCCCCACCCTTTCCATGAGTCACTAAGTTTAGCTTCTTTCCTAAGTCTTCCTTGGTGAGTCACACCATGAGTCATTGGTTTAAACCAATTAGTATTTAGATAATTGTTTTGATTTATTTTGAAAGCTAACCAAGGTTATTTTCTAAACTAACCATGATCCCTTCTAACCCAACCCCATGGCAGCCCCACTCCACTATAAATACCCCCCTTCACCCTTCATAAATCTCACACCAAAGTCTTTGTATTGACAAAGCAAAATCCTTTCTTTCTCCCTTTGAAATCCTAGCCTTTTTCTCTCTTTGTTCTTGAGTTCAAACTTGATCTTCAAAGCTTTGTTCTTCCCACTTTTGGCTTCAAGAAACCCGCCCCTCTTCCTTTGTTCATACCCTCTTTGATTCATAAAAACATCCCACACCAAAGAGCTTTGTGTTTTCAAGCAAAAAACTCTTCTTTTCCTCTTTGAAACTCTTGGTATTCTGCTTGGTGTTCTTGATCTTCAAAGCCTTGTTCTTCATCGAAATTTTAGTGAAAGGTAGGGGGAACCTCTTGCAAAATAATTTGAGAAGTTGTCTTTGATCTTGAGTGTTGTGTGCTTGAGTGCTTTTTGGTGTTTATATGGCTTGAAAAGTGTTTGTCTTTGCTTCTCATTAATTGTGGGGTTATTATGCCCAAATTTTCTTGAAATTTTCGTGGGAGTAAGGTTGGAATGGCAAAATGAATTTTGAGTTTAGTAAACATACCGTTATAATGGCAAATTTTAGTTTACTGCAAATATGATTTTACCGTAAAGAAAATACATTTTATTCTTTGTGAAAAACCCTGATATTATCTAACATGTATATGGTCAAAGGTGATGGTTAAGATTTGATTGGTTTATTAGTATGGATCTGTCTAGAAAGGAAAGAGACCTTTGAAGGGACTTTTATAAAGTCCGTCTCTTTCTAACCTAGGATCTGTATTAATACGCTATTTAAAAATCTTAACACTAGGGACCAGGGATATACGTGCCTAAGATAATCTGGGAAAGAAGTGATTTCTTAATACCGCATATATAAATAAATTGGATTGGATAAAAGAGTATAACAATAATGGATTTTCGGTGAATTCTACTGTTATAGCATCTGTCAGATAAAAGAGTGTAACAGCAATGGATTCTCGGTGAACCTACTGTTATAGCATCTTTCGGAAATTAATGTAACAGTAATGGATTCTCGGTGAATTCTACTGTTATGTTATTTGTGGGAAATATCGAGTGGGTATCCAATCTGTTTGTATATGCAATAAACTCAGTTTAATTTCCAATGTTTAAGACAGTGAAAATTAGTGAGATAGGCTTCCAACGGGCCTTTTTCCTGAAAGATAATCAGTGCTTAAATATTTCCAAAGAGAAGTAATTGGATTGCGTTCACTTAGTCTAAGTTTTATCGATTTCTAAAAATAGGTACTGATCACCAAAGATGGCTCTGCCGTCGTGTGATCCTTTCATCTTCAAAATTAAGTAAGCCGGTAAAATGATTAGCTCTATTTCGTTCATCAAGTTTATATCAAGTTTTTAGAAAAGTTGGACACTGATTACCGCAGTCGGCTCAGCCGCCGTGTAATTATTCCATTTCCAAAGGTTTACCTAAAACGGAGAACAGACGTTATTGAATTCAAAAACAGAGGTAAGTTTAATTACTGTTTCTCTTTTCTTTCTTGATCAAATACCGTGTGGCTCTGCCTCGTTTTCATCTTCTTAATTGAGTTAATAAAATTAAGTTCATATAATGAATCACACTGTTGGGCTGTTCACCTCAGTTCGGCTTTGCCGCGGTTTGAACAGTCATAAATGAATTATTATAGCCAGAAGAATAACTTAATGCGCAATAAAATAAGAGCAAGAGTATTTCTTCAAAATTAGTGAGTGATTCCAAAAGATTTGTCAAAAGAGGGAGCTACAGTAAGACAGAAGAGGGGCTTTTTTTAGAGATGATGAAGAGAAGTGTTATATCATTTGCATTAAAGACGATGAGCTTACAACCCACTAGACAGGGTTGAGAATAGGGTTTGGTTAGGCTACAATTGCCTTCTGGGATTATTCAAGTTTCGATAGTCTTAAGTGGCCGAGTGAGTGAATACCCTCGAGTTGAGACAATTCGTATACCCGGCTTGAATAAATCTGACTGGCTGACATATTCATGATCTGGTATTCATTTTAAATGTGGTATTACCGAAGTGATTCTCAGGGGTCTAAAGCGGGATTCCCTGATTATTCTGTTAAGTTTATCGCAGCCGATCGCTCAAAAGAAGTGAGGAAGAGAAAGTCTCCTTGGAGCATTACACCGGTGTGACTTTTGAGATATTGAAGTGACATGCATAAAAATACTTGGTTTTGGTGATATATTATTGCGATTGAATTGTTTTGCAGGGTTTCAGCACAAATGTAAGATTTTTCTGAAACAATGTCTGTTTATAAGTCTTGATTGTTCTGTGACTTGACGTGTGTGTCTTGCTGTGCAAAGTGATATATATATATATATATATAAAATTGTATTTTGATTGTTTACCTACTTGCCTTATTACTTTGTTTAGAGTTTCACCCTTGTTGCTTTGTGTTGTGTTGATGCATGACGGAGTAGATAATTTATCCAAAACGTGGGCTAGCTCTTAGAAGAAGGATTTGAAGAGGATGCTGTGTAAATTGATAGGGATTCCAAGAAGAATTGGTATTTACTATTTTAGAATGGGTAGAGGTCTAAAGACTTGACTGGCTCAAGAGTCCACTGTACAAACTCTGTTGTAAACTCTGATAATTTTCTTTATATATGAGATGATCAAATTTTGAGTACGAAGCTATGTTATACTCTTTACACCTAAAATATTTTCAAAGAGAAAACTTTACAGGGATTTATTCCCCGTCCTTCTCATCTTAAGAAAAAGCAAAAAAAATTTACCCGCATTTTCAAAGAAGGATTATCAACCTTTATCAAAATATCTCTCTAAATTTTCCTAAACTTTTGGTTACTATGGTGTAATATCCTTTTTGGAGAAAAGGTGTTACAACGTATGCTAGAAACATTATGTCCCTAGAGACCGTGTTAGGAGGACTTCAGAGGTGGGTGGAAGAAAACATAGTTCTGGATGTTCAGATGCCTCTCAATGAGTTGAGAGAGAGTTGGAGGAAACAAGACTCAGAGTCATAGAGAGCAGGGCGTCCCGAGCCAGTGCCAGAAGAACCGGTGGGACCGGAGGCAGCGCATGGAGGACCTAGTACTCCACCTCTTCGGATGTACTCCTGTAGGACCTGACAGACTGCAAGGAAGAGTACGGTGAGAAGACCCCAATCCGTTCTAGAGGTGCCAACGAGGGAAGTACCTTTTGAGGAGTCAACCGCCATGGTGGTTGATCCAGTAGTTGTTGCTGTTCTGATTTCTTATGCTCTACCTGGAGGTAGTCCCCAACCTTTTACCCCTTTTACTCTTGAGGATCTGGTTGTCTGGAGGGCCAGAGTTAGGAGAGAGGCAGTGGTGCTAGGGGAGAAGGGGAAAGGAATTTTAAGAGATGGTCCTGAGGGACAAGGTTCCGATGGACTGATGATGTAGGAGTCTTGGCAAGCCCAGTCAGATAATGGTTTTGCTCGAGACTTCGGGACTGATTCATTCAGAATCCCACTTCTTTTTAGTGATGATGACTCTACGGGCATAGGTTTATGATTTTGTTTACTTTGGATGACTGTAAAATATTTATGACACTACTTTACTTTATTTTATTGCTTTTAGCGTTTGTAAATATGGTGTGATATCCTAGTTTGCATGGGCAAACATGTATTCTGATGTACAGTATATAGATATAGATGTATCTATATATATGAGGTATGTTTCTGTATACGTTGTGTTTGATTTATATTATACGCTAAAGTTTTAAAATTAAGGGTTTCAATTTAATAAAGTATTTCCATTATAAAAAGAAAAAAAAATTATTCACATTTTTGGAATGTAAATGCAATACCAAAATAATATTCTTTGAAATTAAAATAAATAACTTAACTATTTTCACAAAAATATCTTTTCACATTGCAATTTTCTTTTATGAGAAAGGGCGTTGCAAAACTCCCTATTTGACACATATCACATAATTCTATTTTATTTAAATGTGACTTTGCATTTTCATGTAATAAATTATTTACTCCTATTTTACTATGAAGATATTCATATCCAGTAAATTGTCTAGAAATTAATTCACTAATTAATCTAGCAAAATCTTGATAGTATGTATAGTAGCTGTATATCCATACCACATTTTATCACTAATACTTATTAAATATTGTCTTACATTTCCTGCTGTTTTCATTAGAATTAATCCTTTTATATTTTATAAAAAAAATGTAGGTAATAAGATGAAACACAAGAAGGGAGGTTGAATTGTGTTTCAAAGCTTTTGAAAAACTTTTCGCAAACGTTGGACGCTGATTGTGAAAAATGTTGGACTCACAGCGCAACTGGTTTATTGGACGCACAGATACGTTGGACACAAAAACATCCACTTAGTTTAAAATAGGTTTTTTTTGTGCGATTAAAGTGTATTGAATAGCTTGTTAAAATAACTTCAAAATCAATCCCCTCAGTTAGTATAAACAAATAAATTAACAAAGATAAAGGATAGAGAAAATAACACAAGTGTTTATCCTGGTTCACCCTTTCCTAAGAGCTACGTCCAGTCCACTCAAACTAGAGAGATTTCACTATCAATCAAGATAGAATACAAGTATTCTTTAACAGCCTCTTCAGGCCTTACACAAGTATTCTTTGCACACCTAGCCTCTCCAGGCTAAACACAAGTATTGTTTGACAACCAAGCCTCTCCAGGCTTAATCCCAAGTATTCTTTGCACGCAGCCTCTCCAGGCTATATCCCAAGTATTCTTTTACAGACAAGCCTCTCTAGGCTCAAACAACTCAGAAAAGTGTTTTTGACTTAAAGTGCTATCTAACTCACACAAGTGAGAATATGAAAAACTTAAGCACTTCAAGAGTTAAGCAAACTCTCTTTTAGAAGAAGGAAGAAAATAATACAAGACTTTCTACAATAGACAAAGTATTTGCATAGCGTTTCAACTCTTTCTTTTGCTTGGTTCAGTCTCTTGTATTCTTCTTCTTGTTCACGGTATTTATAGGCTTTGATGAAGCTTCAAACTTGTTCTTCGAATAGCTCAGCTTCAGCCTTCAGAAATATGACCGTTCTCTAATAGCATTAAATGCTATTTTTCCGTTGCTCTGAGGAGTTCCACTTCAGTGTGTATGTCTGCGTCCTTTTCTCCTAAGTCAGAAGCAACTTGTACTTACAGTCTCAATTGTACAAAGGTTAATAGTAATATTCTGTTGAGACAAAGAGAATACACTGTGTAAATCAGAAAGGGGTGTTCAGAGAGATATAGAAATAGTCAGAGTACATTCTCTCTCTAAGTACACTTTCCACAATGCTTTATGCTTTTCATTTAATGCATGTTCAAACACGTTGAATACAGCTATTTATTTCAAATTATTTGCTCAATAAATACGTTCCATATTAAATGCAAGAGCAATAAATAGCAGATTATGTATTTTGCGTTTTGGACGCAACATATAAAATACATGGACTTTTCAGGTTATGTACAAAATGGACTCATACCTTTGCTTACCATTTGTACTTGAGATAACTTGGTTCATATGGACGCATATTCATTGCTTACCATATGGTCTTATGACTTTGCTTCTCTGATAGTACGTCTCTATGACAGTTATTGGACGTTTATCAATTCTGCTTCTTTGGACGCAAAGCATAGTACATCTCCATGAATAATTACTGGACGCTTATAGGTTCTGCTTCTTTGGACGCAAAGCTTCATTTGACGTATTGCTTCTCAAAGTCCATTGGATGATACTTTTCTGAGGTTAAGTATCAGAGTCCATTGAACACTCCACTGTTGGACTGTACATATATGTGCCAATGTCACATTGGACGATGGACTTATCTTTGTTGTACCTATAAGAGCTTGTCAGCAGACTTTGTAAAATCTTTAATAATTATTGTAATAATCAAAACCACTTAGGGAATTCATGCATTAGAAGTCCTTTTGAATAATTTGGTTCCAACAATCTCTCCCTTTTTGATGATGACAAATATTATTAAGTTTTACAAGCAGTAAAGCAGATAAAACCAGTAAACAGTCAACATATACTTTTTAAAGAGAAATTTTTCTTAGGGAAAACTCCCTCTGAGATATATGTCTCAGTTTTTCTTACTCTTCTCCCCCTGAGATAAACATCTCATAGTTTTGAATATTCAATATGTTCAGAGTACCTGAAATTTTGTTTTTCTCACAGAGCAGATTAGTCCAACATATAATATAGCATAATCAGAGCATGCATAAGTAATAAGACTACTGCACTGTAATTTAGACTCAATCTCATTTTATTAGTGACTTTTGATCTTTAAAACTTAATTCTTCCCAATTTCTTCCCCTTTTGTCATCAGACAAAAAGGTTCACAGAACATCATAGTCCAAAAAAAAAGAAAAACAAAAGAAAGATTAAAGAAGATTTGGAGAAGCATTGGAGCGTGGAGTTAGGGCTTTTGCTGAAGTTTCTGGGTGTACTTGATATACTGTCCAAAGAGAAACGCAAGTTCTTCATATTGTTCCCTTGGAACTGAATCTTGTGCTTGACTCTGTTCAGTAGCAGCTTGAGGTTGCACTTCTTGCATAGCTTCAAGATCTTCAGGCTCAAGAGCCGGCTCAACGATGGGCTCAGTAGAACGAGTTGGTGCTCCAAGGGCATCATTAAACATGTATCTTTGATGCTCCTTGTGAACTGATATTGATCCCATTGTTGGCGTTTCAGCCTTTTTAGTGGCAGAGACCCCTGAAGATGAAGCTTCTTGCTCACACAAGATGAGGTGTTTTTCCCAGAAAGTTCTTGCTTCCTGCTCCGTTGCTTGTCCAGTCTTGGACAAGAACATTAAGAAATCCATATCAACATCCTCCATAGATTTCTTCGCCCAGTCCTCATCAATCCTGATAGGAATTGGCATTGGACTTTTGTTGATGCTCTTTTTGGGAACTTGTCCTTATTTTTGTCAACAAGATAGACCCTTGGTGCTTTATTGTTGTGGTTGACTTGATTCTCATAGACGAAGGGACATTGAAGTTATTCTAGAGCTGAAGTCCGTCCGCTATGTTTCTGATGATCATTCTGTCAAGGGGTGAGAGGAATGATCCCAGTTCTTCCGCAGTCAGAGGAGAGTACTCTAGCTTGAAGTCATAAATTCTCATCCTTGAGAGTCCCAAAGAGCTGGGCATGATTGACTTAGCTCTTACTTCCTCTGAGGTCATGTTCTCCTTTTTCTTATCTTCCTGAAGAGGAATTTCTATGACCTTCAACCCCTTGGTCAGGACATCCAGTTTCCTGACTGTGAAGATGTATTCAGAAGTTGATGAAGTGGGGGCTTCTGATATATCCAGGTTTGAGGAAGGTGAAGAATGTTGAGAGTGATCACGTGAACATGAAGGTGAAGCTGGGTGTGTTTGGATGGGATTGGACGATAGTTCAAGGTTGAAGGGTGATGGTGGAGTGGTTTCAGGTGAGGCGAGTGGTGGTGTTTGCTGTCTCGATTGGGTGGACAGAGGGGGTGAGAGAGTTTGAGGTGGTGTATGGGATGGTTGTTCTGTTTGGGGTGGTGTTTGGGATGGTTGTTCTGTTTGAGGTGGGGGAACTGTTTGGGTTTGTGGTTGTGGTTCTGAAATTGGACGAATGGGTGATTGTGGTTGAGTCTGAGGGCTAGGGATTGTAGGGATTGGACGAGTGGGTGAGGGAATGGACTCAGGAATTTCTCTACCAATATTCCTTGTTCCTTTGCGAGAGTAAACATTTCTAAAATCTTTAGCAATCTCAGAAATGCTCTTTGAAGGTTTTCTCGTACCTGTTCGCTTCTTAACAGGTCTTCTAGCAAGCTCTTGACTGGACTACCTTTTTCTGGAGGACTGTGCTTCTTTCACTTTGGGCCTTTCCACATTCTTTCTTTTAGGCTTCTTCTCAGTTGCTACAGCTTCTTGAGATACTGGTTCTGCCTCTTCAGATCTTACTTCTCTAGGAATCTTTTCTTTCTTAGCCATCTCATTTATTCTCTGATATTCTTTTGCACCTCGGATAGCAGAGCGAAGATTAATTTTGTCAAAGTTGCTTTTGCCAAGCTTGGGTTGTCTGATACTGCTCAAGATCTGATTTAAGTCTTCGGCAATTCCTTGTTTTCGCATAATCTTCGTTAGAAGCACTCCATAAGGAATTTTCTTCAAGGAATGCTTTCTGCTGACACGCTTCTTAAAGTTGATGAAGAGAATAAGAGGCAGATTAATTTTCTTCCGATTCAACAGATTTACCAATAGAAACTCATGTATAGCAGACACAGAATTTCTAGATCCTGTTTTGTGAAGGATCATTTTGTTGATGACTTGATGCAGAACTCGTGCCTTGTCGTGCATTTGTGAAGCAACTATAGGTTGAGAGTATTCATATGAGTCAAACAGAATGTCACTCCCTCCTGGTCTTCCATTCTTCCAATTAGAGAGAGGAACTTCTCCTTCAACTTTACAGTTAATGGTTTCAGAGATAGTTTCAACTGAAACTATTATTTTCTTGCCATTAACCGTTCCAGTAATTTCAGTGTCTTCAACCTCAGCCGTTAACCAGAACTGCTTAATAGGATTGGGGTACACTTTGATATCTCCCTTGAAGAAGTTATTCCAACCAGCACTTGTGATTTCCTCAACCACAAAGATCCCTAGTTCAACCAACTCGGTGGGAATGAAGCGATGTTCCACAAGGACTTCCATCTTCTCAATGTTCTCCATTTTTCAGAGTAAAGGTTTGATTTTTTGAAAGAGAGGGTTTTGGAAGGGTTTTTCCAAGAGACGAGAGTAAACACAGAGAGTTTTCAAAAAGTTGAGTAAGTGGAAGAGTAGGAGTTAAAACCGTGTGTAAGAAGGAAGTTTTTGGAGAGAGAAAACAGTAAATTTTCTTGAAAACTAGCGTAATCATCAAACGGGAAAACAACTGCAGAGTAGATGTACAGTTTGTGATAAAAATATATCATTATAAAAATAGCTTAGACTCAGCGCGGGAAGACTAAGAGTTAAAAACCTTTAAGAAAAAGAATTCTAAGTCTCAAATAGACTGACGTGTCTCATTGGACGCTAGTCTTATTGGACTCAGACTCAGCTTGAACATATTGGACGCTAAACATCATTCTTTTACAAAGTGCATATTTAAATGCTTCCTTATAAAGATGAATCTATCTACAAAGAGAGGTTTTGTAAATATGTCAGCCCATTGATTTTCAGTGTTAACAAACTGAATATCAAATATTCCCTTCTGTACATAGTCTCTAATAAAATGATGTTTAATTTCTATATGCTTAGCTCTTGAGTGTAAGATTGGGTTCTTAGATAGATTGATTGCAGCAGTATTATCACAAAGAACAGAAATCTTACTCTCGAAGATGTTGTAGTCCTCCAATTGATGTTTGATCCATAAGAGCTGAGAACAACAACTTGCAGCAGAGACATACTCAGCTTCAGCTGCAGATAATGCAATTGTGTTTTGTCTCCTGCTTGTCCATGATACTAGATTGGATCCAATAAAATGACATCCTCCGCTGGTGCTTTTCCTTTCAAGCCTATCTCCAGCATAATTAGCATCACAGAATCCTACTTATTTGTATTTATCTGATTTCTTAAATAGCAGACCAAGATTAGTAGTCTCTTTCAGATATCTAAAGATTCTCTTTACAACAGTTAAGTGAGAATCTCTAGGATCTGATTGAAATCATGCACATAAACAAACAATGAACATAATATCAGGTCTAGATGCAGTAAGATATAAAAGAGATCCAATCATACCTTTGTATACCTTTTGATCTACCTTTTTATCTTTATCATTCAGACTCATTATGCAAGTTGGATGCATAGGAGTATTCATAGGTTTGCAATCGTCCATATTGAACTTCTTAAGAAGCTCATTTGTGTACTTGGACTGATGCACATAGATCCCATCTTGAGTCTGTTTTACTTGAAGTCCAAGAAAGAATTTTAATTCTCCCATCATGCTCATTTCAAACTCCTTCTGCATTAACTCAGAAAATTCTCCACATAGAGATTCATCAGTAGCACCAAAAATGATATCGTCCACATAAATTTGTACTATGATGAAATGTGTGTCTATGAATTTTCTGAAAAGAGTAGTATCAACTTTTCCTCTTGAAAAACCATTTTCCATTAGAAAAGAACTTAATTTTTCATACCAAGCTCGAGGAGCTTGCTTGAGAGGCCATAAAAAGGTTTTTCAGTTTAAAAACATAGTTGGGAAAACTTGATCCTCAAAGCCAGGAGGCTGTTCAACATAGACTTCCTCTGTTATTATACCATTCAGAAAAGCACTCTTTACATCCATTTGATAAAGCCTCATATCATGTTGGGCAACAAATGAAAGTAAGATGCGAATGGCTTCAATTCTAGCTATTAGAGCAAAGGTTTCAGTAAAGTCAATACCTTCCTGTTGTGAGTAACCTTGAGCAACTAACCTTGCCTTGTTTCTCACAACTTTACCTTCTTCGTCCAGTTTGTTTCTGAATACCCATTTGGTTCCAATAATGGACTTATCTTCAGGTGGGGCTACCAGCGTCCAAACATCATTGCGTTTGAATTGATTCAGCTCCTCCTGCATTGCCAAAATCCCTCCTTTGTCCAATAGGACTTCATCTATATTTTTGGGCTCCAATTCAGAGATGAATGCAACATCAGTTTGTTCTCTGAATGTGGACCTTGTTCTGACTCTATCATTTGCATTTCCAATGATTTGATCTTCGGGATGATAGGTCTTGAAGTGCCAGCTTCTTCTTCTTTCAGTATTGGACGCATCCTCAGCTTCTGCGTCTGATCCATTTTCTTCATTCTTAGGTGATATTCCTTCACCTTCTGCTTGTATTCTCATATCTGCAAGAAAATCACTTAGCTCTGACAATTCCTTGTCAGGCTTTTTGTCATTGAATTTAATATGAATTGACTCTTCAACAGTCAAGGTTCTTGAGTTATAGACTCGATAGGCCTTGGAAGTTTCTGAGTAACCCAGAAAAATTCCATTGTCCACTTTAGAATCAAATTTGCCAAGTTGATCCTTAGTGTTAAGAATGAAACATTCACATCCAAAGGGATAGAAGTATGAAATGTTGGGTTTTCTTCCTTTCCACAATTCATATGGAGTCTTTTTCAATATAGGTCTCACATATATTCTGTTTTGTAAATAACACGCAGTATTTACAGCTTCAGCCCAAAATCTCTTAGATGTTGAATGATCATTGAGCATGGACCTGGCCATCTCTTGTAAAGATCGATTCTTTCTCTCCACCACACCATTCTGTTGAGGTGTTCTTGGTGCAAAGAAATTGTGAAAGATCTCATTCTCTTCACAAAATCTCTGGAAGTTTGCATTTTCAAACTCACCTCCATGATCACTTCTAATAGAGTTGATACAAGCTCCTTTATCATTTTGGACTCTTTTACAGAATATGGTGAAGACTTTGAAAGACTCATCCTTGTGTGCAAGGAATTTGACCCATGTCCATCTAGTATAGTCATCAACTATAACTAATCCATATCTCTTTCCATTCAAAGAAGCAGATTGAGTGGGTCCAAACAAATCCATGTGTAAAAGTTCCAAAGGTCTAGAAGTGGAAACAATATTTTTGGAATTAAAAGAGCTTTTTACTTGTTTCCCTTTCTGACATACTTCACACAGAACATATTTGTACACAAGATTTGGTAGTCCTTTCACGAGGTTATGCTTATTCAACTTTGAAATGGTTCTTAAGCTTGCATGACCAAGTTTCTTGTGCCATATCCATTGTTCATCTTTTAAGGATATGAAGCATGAGACATTTTGTTTGGACAATTTTTCGAAATCAGTTTTGTAAACATTATCCTGCCTTTTTGCTTGAAAAAGTATGGACTTATCAGGATTTCCGACTATACATTTATCTTTGTTAAAGGAAACATCAAATCCACTATCACACAATTGGCTTATGCTAAGCAGATTATGTTTGAGTCCTTCAACCAATAAGACATTTTCAATAGAGGGAAGAGGATGTTTACCAATTTTACCTATCCCAACTATTCTGCCTTTCTGGTCTCCTCCAAAGGTGACCCAGCCTTTTGATCTAGGCTTTAGGTCTTGGAACATAGACCTTTCTCCTGTCATGTGTCATGAGCAGCCACTGTCCAGGTACCATGACTAGTGTTGTCTTCCTCCCATCAAGCATATCTGCAACAGGAATTATCATATTTTTAGGTACCCAGATTGACTTGGGTCCTTTCTTGTTAGTCCTTGGTCTGCGTCCAGACATGTTTCTCTTGTTATAGACGCACATCGAGGTGACATATCCAACCTTTCCACAGTGACCACAGTAAATATTAACTTTTGAAGAATTTTTAGAAAACTTTGGCTTTGGTTTTTCATAACCCAAACCACTTTTGTCAAAAGGTTTTCTCTGAATTTTTAAAATCTGATCAAGTTTTTCAGAGCTACTGACAAATATGGACAATCGTCCAGTGAGTTCATTTACTTCTTGTTGAAGTGCTTGTACCTCACAGGAAGTATTGGACTCAGAATCCTTTGGAGATTCATCTTTGAGTTGACTTACTTGAAATCTCAACTCTTCATTTTCTGATATGAGTACTTTATTTTCCAAATCAAGTTTTTCTAAATCCTTGGTTAAGAGAGAAAACTTTTTCTTCAAAGATCTGTACTCATTGGATAAAATGGATGATTCTCTAAGAAGATCATTGAAGTTGTCTCTTAGTTCAGAATAAGAAAGTACTTCTTTTTCATCCTCACTATCAGTTGAGGGTAGACTTGCCATCAGACAAAGGTTTGCTTCTTCCTTGTCCTCCTTGTCCTCATCATCAAAAGATTCATCAAGATCTTCCCATGTTGCCATGAGGCCCTTCTTCTTCTTGAAGAATTTCTTCTTTGTCCTTTCAGCCTCAAGACAGTCTGCCTTGTAGTGGCCTGGTTTCTTGCATCCATAGCACACTACTGGACTTTTGTCCTTTTGCTCAGCTTCCTTTTGTGGAAATTTTTTGTTGAATTGCTTTCTTCTGAAGCCACATTTCTTTTTCCACATAGACTTTATTTTCTTGGAGATGAAGGAAAGTTCATCATCATCTGAGCCGTCTTCTCCTTCTGAGCTGCATGACTCCTCATCTTAGTCAAGTGCCTTTAGTGCCTTAGAGGTGCTCCCCTTTTGGGCTTTAAGAGCAATGGATTTTGCTCTTCTTTCTGTTCCTTCTTCATTGAGCTCAAGCTCATGCACTTTAAGTGATCCCAGAAGATTTTCCATAGCAAGAGTAGAAAGATCTCTTGCTTCTTGTATGACAGTTACTTTGGGTCTCCATTGTTTTGGCAAACTCCTTAGGATTTTCCTGATATGATCCTGGTTTGTGTATTCTTTTCCCAAGGATCTCAGGTTGTTGATGATTGTTTGGAATCTTCCAAACATTTGATCAATAGTCTCGTGATCCTCCATTTTGAATCGTTCATATTGATGAACTAGCATGCTGATTTTGGACTCACGGTCCTGAGTTGATCCTTCATGTGCCAAAGCTAGAGTGTCCCATATTTCCTTGGCAGTAGTGCAGCTATGCACCTTGTCATATTCAGACTTGGTAATGGCACACATCAGATAGTGTCTTGCCTTTGGGTTCAGTTGAAATCTTGTTCTTTGATCCTGTGTCCACTGAGCTCTTGGTACTGGTTCACCTGCTTCATTTACTGGAGCAGTGTACCCAGTTTCCACGACATCCCACATGTCTATATTCTGCGCATCAAAGAATGTGATCATTCTTTGCTTCCAATAGTCGTATTCGTCTCCATTGAATAGTGGTGGTCTGTTCCCAGTCTGTCCCTCGTTCTCCATGGATCTTTGCTTCTCTGCACTACTAGATGCTCAACCCCTAGAGACCGAGCTCTGATGCCAACTGTAGGTAACAAGATGAAACACAAGAAGGGGGGTTGAATTGTGTTTCAAAGCTTTTGAAAAACTTTTTGCAAACGTTGGACGCTGATTATGAAAAACGTTGGACTCACAACGCAACTGGTTTATTAGACGCACAGATACGTTGGACGCAAAAACATCCACTTAGTTTAAAACAGGTTTTCTTTGTGTGATTAAAGTGTATTGAATAGCTTGTTAAAATAACTTCAAAATCAATTCACTCAGTTAGTAAAAACAAATAAATTAACAGAGATAAAGGATAGAGAAAATAACACAAGTGTTTATCCTGGTTCACTCTTTCCTAAGAGCTACGTCTAGTCCCCTCAAACTAGAGAGATTTCACTATCAATCAAGATAGAATACAAGTATTCTTCAACAGCCTCTTCAGGCCTTACACAAGTATTCTTTGCACACCTAGCCTCTCCAGGCTCAACACAAGTATTCTTTGACAACCAAGCCTCTCCAGGCTTAATCCCAAGTATTCTTTGCACGCAGCCTCTCCAGGCTATATCCCAAGTATTCTTTTACAGACAAGCCTCTCCAGGCTCAAACAACTCAGAAGAGTGTTTTTGACTTAAAGTGCTATCTAACACACACAAGTGAGAATATGAAAAACTTAAGCACTTCAAGAGTTAAGCAAACTCTCTTTTACAAGAAGGAAGAAAATAATACAAGACTTTCTACAATAGACAGAGTATTTGCACAGCGCTTCAGCTCTTTCTTTTGCTTGGTTCAGTCTCTTGTATTCTTCTTCTTGTTCACGGTATTTATAGGCTTTGATGAAGCTTCAGACTTGTTCTTCGAATAGCTCAGCTTCAGGCTTCAGAAATATGACCGTTCTCTAATAGCATTAAATGCTATTTTTCCGTTGCTCTGAGGAGTTCCACTTCAGTGTGTATGTCTGCGTCTTTTTCTCCTAAGTCAGAAGCAACTTGTACTTACAGTCTCAATTGCACAAAGGTTAATAGTAATATTCTGTTGAGACAAAGAGAATACACTGTGTAAATCAGAAAGGGGTGTTCACAGAGATATAGAAATAGTCAGAGTACATTCTCTCTCTAAGTACACTTTACACAATGCTTTATGCTTTTCATTTAATGCATGTTCAAACATGTTGAATACAACTATTTATTTCAAATCATTTGCTCAATAAATATGTTCCATATTAAATGCAAGAGCAATAAATAGCAGATTATGTATTCTGCGTTTTGGACGCAACATATAAAATATATGGACTTTTCAGGTTATGTACAAAATGGACTCATACCTTTGCTTACCATTTGTACTTGAGATAACTTGGTTCATATGGATGCATATTCATTGCTTACCATATGGACTTATGACTTTGCTTCTCTGATAGTACGTCTCTATGACAGTTATTGGACGTTTATCAATTCTGCTTCTTTGGACGCAAAGCATAGTACATCTCCATGAATAATTACTGGACGCTTATAGGTTCTGCTTCTTTGGACGCAAAACTTCATTTGACGTATTGCTTCTCAAAGTCCATTGGACGATACTTTTCTGAGGTTAAGTATCAGAGTCCATTGGACGCTCCACTCTTGGACTGTACATATATGTGCCAATGTCACATTGGACGATGGACTTATCTTTGTTGTACCTATAAGAGCTTATCAGTAGACTTTGTAAAACCTTTAAAAATTATTGTTATCATCAAAACCACTTAGGAAATTCATGCATTAGAAGTGCTTTTGAATAATTTGGTTCCAATAAAAAAGATTACTAGATCTATCATTTGTTGAAATTAATAGTATTATTTCATTAACTCATTCTATTATTGCCTCTTCTTTATTCCTAATACAATCTTGATTTAATATATTTCCTGATTTAGTATATTCATGATGGGGTTGAAACTCACTTGGTATTTTTGACCATTTTCCATCTTTTCTAGCATATCCTTTATTTTTCATTGTTTCTTCTTTTTTCTTGTTTTACTCCACTTGTTTCATCTTTTTCCATAAATATTTCATCATATTCATAATCTGATGAGTTAGTGTAAGCTAAGATTATTTCTTCATTTTCATTATTCTCTTTAGGGTTTTCTTTTTGATCAATTTTTTGTATTTGATTATTATCATCTTCTATTATTTTTAATTGTTCTAACTGTTGTTGAATTTCTTCTATATTATTTGATTTCTTTAGATTTTCCATATATTCCACTTTTAATTCCTCCATGTACATAATGGTTTATTAAAGTTTATAGGTTTTTGTTCTCTTATTTTTAATAATTCTTCTAAATCCTTTTTTGTTATACACCTATTGTTTTCTTCATATTCTAAAAGATTTTCAAGTTGTCAGAGAATTTTTTTAATTCTTTTAATATCATTATTTTAATCAATTTCTTTTTCTTCATTTATATTATCTAAAGTTTCTCTTATGTTTTTTTTATCATTATGTCCTTTTAGTATTCTCATATATGTATATTCTATAATCTTCTTTGAATCTTCTATTAATAAAACTATGTTTTTATTCATTTCTTCTAATGTTTTGATTATTTCAAAAATTTCTTCTGATAATTTCATTTCTGTCGCCATTTAATTATTTTCTAGTAGTGAATCACTTTGGTTTCTCTTGTAAAACTTTCTCGCATTTTACTGTATTACTCTTATAATACAAAATCTCGTAAAATATTTCTCTTGTAAAACTTTCTCGCGTTTTACTATATTACCTCTTGTAACACAAAATCTCGTAAAATATTCTTATTCTTTTAATATGGAATAAATTCTCGTACGCATTATCTCTATTATTGTTTTTACTCGATAAGTGATTTTTCTCGGTTTTAAATAAATTTGATGGTGGAATGATCATGCAATACCCTTTCTCCAAAAAGGATATTACATCATAGTAACCAAGAATTTTTTGTAAACATTTAACTTATCAATTTTAAAATAAAGTTTATTCCCAAAAAAAAGTGAGTAAAATTTTTGCCTTTTCTAAAGATGAGAAGAATGAGGAATATATTCTTTCAAGTATTTCCGTAAAAAGTTAAAGATTGAGAATTTATATTGGATACTTGCGTAAAACAACCTCATCTCATATATAGATATATCAGAGTTTCTCGAAAAGCTTGCATCAGTACAAGCATCTGATTTACAAACCAACTTTACATAAGTAACTGCAGAAGACTAAATAAAACTGTATAGAGTTCTAAAAAAACTAAAAATAAAACATAAGCTAAACAAAATGAAAGATACTAAGTGTACATCTGAGCCAATTCAGTCACCATTAGCTACCCAAAAAATATATGTATCCACAAATGGATACTCAAAAATCTACTTTGCTTACATCTTCTCTAAGTTGCCTCATCGGATCCAACCCACTCTTCGAGTAACTCATTTACTTAAACATACATGCGAAGAACACAGAAAACATGCAAGGGTGAAAATCTTATAAACAAGTTATATCATAAGAGAATACATAAGGTGAACAACCAACATTGATCATGCATCAAAACACATAGAGAAGACATTCAACACAAATCATACTTGAAGAAAAATACGTCAAGACAACTAACAGTACAGATTATGCATAATATACAGTCATCTTTATCGCATGTATCAACACCCAAAATACATCAATGCATGCCACTTCTATATCTGTAAACCACACCGATGTAATGCTCTAATGAGACTTTTCTTTCCTCAACTCCATTGAGCGATTGGTTGTAGCAATACTTAACATAACAAACAAATCTGCTCCCCTGTTTCATGAGCTTGGAAACCAATCTGAACCCCTGATTCATGGTCTCGATTTTACAATTATTCAGCAAAGCTACATTTAAAATTATAATTACCATATCATGAAATAGGTCAGTCAGTCATATTTATCCAAGCTGGGTATACGACTTGTCTCGACTCGGGGGCATGACCACAACTCGGCCATTGAGACTTTCGAAACTTGGATAATCCCAATAGGCAATTGTAGGCCAACTAAACACTATTCTTTGAGTCTTTCTCTGGGTGGTATGCTCATAAAAATCTTTTTGCAATGACAATTCATTTTGCATAAAAACAGCGTTGGTTTCTCTTGTAAAACTTTCTCACGTTTTACTGTATTACCTCTTGTAATAAAAATCTCGTAACATTACTCTTATTCTTTCAACACGGAATAAATTGTCGTACTCATTATCTCTGTTATTGCTTTTTATTCGGTAAGTGATTTTCCTTGATTTTAAATAAAATTGATGACAGAATGATCACACGGCAGCAGAGCCGACTGTGGTGATCGACGACCAACATTTTAGAATGTCTTGGTAGAGTAACTAAGTGAACGAGATAAAACTGATTTATTACCAAAATCGTTAAACAGAAGTTTGTTTTCAGAAAAAGTCTGTTGAAGGCTTGCTTCACTAATTTTCCCTGTCAAATATGTAAAGGACCCCAAACCAGGAATTTTTACCAAATAGTATAATAGTAGAGTTCACCAAGAACCCTGAAGTGGCACAGAGAGTCACAAGGAGGGGAGGTTGAATTGCAACCCTTTGAAAATTCTTGGCTTTACCTGCAGACTTAGAACCTTTCTCAAGTATAAACAACTTGAAGTTCTGAGAAGATTTAAAACAAACGTTAGAATGTCAGCTCTTTAGCCAGAGAAGGTTATCAATATTAAGTGTAATGGTTGTTTTAAAATATCTTCTGAACTAGAGAAGGTTATCAGATAATCAGGTTCCTTGCTTTTAGAACTTTGAACAGAAATATTTCAGCTAGAGAAGGTTTATCAAGGGATCTTCTCTAGAGTTTTTTGGCTTTATCTATTTTTCTGAAAAACAGTTTTATGAAGCTTTCTTAGAAAAACATTTTCATTAATAAGTAAGATAAAGATGATAAAAGCTTTGTTGATAAAACAGGTTTCACAAACTTGTTTAGACCTTCTCAGCTAGAGAAGGCGTTTCAGTGTAGTTCAGCTATGAAACAGAAAAATAGTAAAGGAGATAGGGAGAAGAATATCACACAGATATTTTATCCTGGTTCACCCCAAACCTTGGGCTACGCCCAGTCCCTACTTCCAGTGAGATTTTCCACTATTCTCTCAAGTATTCTTCAATGAGCCTCTTCAGGCCTTACACAATATTCTTGTTCAAGCCTCTTCAGGCTTCCAACCAGCAGTATTGCCCTAGCCTCTACAAGCTAACACCCAGTAGTATTGTCCTAGCCTCTTCAAGCTATCCCACTACAGGCAATCTAACAGATTGCACAGACCTTTCCTTTCACATGCTCAGCTCTCACTAGCTTTTGATTAATGTTTACAGAACGAAATCTAAGATAAAGATGTATTACACTCCTATGTTTCTGTCAAAGCGCATCAAATGGGGTTGGAGTGTATGGGTGTATGTTATTGAAAAATATTTGATGGCAATAGCATTTTTTCAAGCTTAGATGTATTTCTCACACTTTGCTTCACCAAAGTCTGTTGTAATATAGTGCTCTTATCCCTTCATTTGAGTTCTTAGCCGTTAGAAAGGTAGAGGAGAGAGAACATCACTATTGGGTACTAAACAGTACAGTACCATTGTACTTTATCACCTTTTTGTTGACTGTGAAAGCTCACGTGTTTTACTGTCAGTAGATCTTTTCTGGAATACAACGCTTGAGTAGGTTCCTTCTCTTAAGCCATCTCAGGAACCTTATCTGGTTCCAGTGTAGATCTTCTCTGCAACAGTGTGGACCTTCTCTGGGCCAGTGTAAATCTTCTCTGGACTCAGTGTGGTCTAAGCATGAGCCTTCTTTGGGACCTTCTCTGGGTCTGTATTGTTAGAGAAGGTCTTCAGCATAGTTACAATGTGAAGGCTCACCTGGTCTGCTTTTGTGATCTTCTCAATATTCAGATCTTTGAATAACATCAAGATTTTCATACTGTGTAGACTAAAGAATACTTTGATGTAGAGAGATCTTATTTTATTTGAGGTTTATAGGTTGATCAAGTATGTTGCAGATCTTGAGAAGCTTCCTGTCTTGAGAATCTTCTCAATGTGTTATAGTAGCATACTTCAATCAGTTGTGAGGCTTCTTGCCTTGAGGAGCTTCTTCTTCATTTGTGAGCTTCTCTGCTTGAGTTGAGGAGTTTCTTCTTCATTTGTGAGCTTCTCTGCTTGAGTAGTTGTCTGTTATGATGACCTTCTCTTCTAGGGAAGCTTAACATTTCAGTACCTTCTCTGCAGAGTGACCTTCTCTACAAGATGTTGATCTTCTCAAGATTTGCCTTTCACTTCTCTGCCGAAGATTATCTTTTCTTTTATCTTAGAAGCTTGTCTCACTTTAAACCTCTTTAGTTTCTTGGGCTTCATGTGTGTTCATATTGATCTTCTCAGTCCATACACCCTGAATGGCCTTAATTCTAAGCTTATCTGATTTCCATACTTTGATATCTGTTATATCTTTTAACAATCTCAATGAAACAATTAGTACATGACATGCTTAGAAGACTTATGCTATTATTCAGAAGGTTTGTCATTATTGAAACCATAAGCTTGAGAGGGTCTTGTTTCAACAATCTCCCCTTTTTTTATGATGACAAACCATATGAATGAATGGCTAAGTTCTCTAAGCTGTCTTAATAAAATGTGCAGAAACATGTTGCAGTTTTATCAGGTTACTCCCCTGAACATATGCTTAATCTTAGTTCGGGCAATGCTAAGAACAAAATAGGCCTAAGCTACTTAGAGGGGCTGGAGTCATCTGAGCTTGAGGAGGTGGAAGGCTTGGGAGCTACTTGAGGAGGAGGAAGTTATAGAATGTGAGAAGGTGGAGCAACTTCTGGTGCAAGAGCAGGGAGAAGTTTATCAGTAAATCACTCCCTAAAAGCAATGTCTCGATCCACAATCTCATTGATGGATTGTAGAATCAGCTCCTGACCCTTGAACAGCTTCTTCTGGTCTTTATTGACCTTCCTCAATTGCCTTTCCAGAATCTCAAGTCTTGACCTGGGAGATACTTCCTTTTCCTGAACAGATTCCTTCTCAGAAAAACCTTCAGATGACTTCTTCTATCAAGCATCAGGTATATTAGTATCAGGATGATTGAAGAAGGATCCTATTGATCCCAGATTAATGGAAATATCAGGCAGAGGTGCTTCCACAGGAGCTGGTTGAGAAGATCCAACAACGAGTGGAGCAAAAACATCAAACTTAGGAGGAGAGAAATAGAAACTATGAAGCATATCAGATGTAATAGAGACTTGACTCACTTTAGGAGGAGACACAAAGATCTTCTCCATGGAGGCTGGTTCTGAGCCAAGCACAACTTCAGCAAACCTAGTTGCTTCCTTCCCCAGACCTACATCCTTCCCTTTTGGTTGCTGAGAAGGTTCATTTTGTGGGATCTCCTCAACAAGTCTTACTCTGACAGGGGATGAAGGTGTGGCAAACACAGCCTCCGGCAGATTCAAGGGATCCTGCTACCTTAGTTGAGTCAAAGTAATAGTGGCCTCCACCATTTTCTCTTCTTTTTCAATGAGGCCTTCTTTTTCTGCCTCAGCTTCTGCTTCTTCTTCAGATATAGCAGCATCTGCTTCACCTTCTTTTTCGTCATCATCTTCCTCCCGAACCTTCTCTTCTAGAGAAGAAGGTTCCTCTTCTAGGGAAGGTTCATCTTCAAGCTGTCCTTCTCGAGCAAGGATACCCTTATCAGTAGGCATCACCTGCACTTCTTATGCTTGAGGAACATCTTGTTCCTCATAGCTTTCTTCTAGTATTGGTTCCTCAAGGATGAAAGGTGATGCAGTATAAGAAGGTCTTGCTCAGTTACCTTATCAAAAGAGCCTGCACGAGGAAGAATAGAATGGGCACACATGTTGTGCATGATTCTGTAAAGAAGATGCAGGTTCACGGATTTGACTTCTCTTTTAGGGTCCATGAGAAGCCTCTGCAGCACTTCACTTCTTCTGACTTGTGCTGTAGAATACCATTGGCTTTCAAACAGTCTGATGCCAAAGTCTTTTATTACCAAGGCCTCAGCAATGTACTCGAGTGTCAGAACAATGGAAGTTCCTTTGATGGTACATTCCATGTACACATCTTTCTTGTGAACCATTGCAGCAGTATAGAAGGCTCCTACTAATCTTGGATAAATTGGTTCATCCATCTGTAGAAAGGAGGTCCATCTCAAGACATTAGTATATTCTTCGAGATTCCAGCCAACCTCAGAGATTTCCTTGAATAGGAACACTCTTCCAACCAAAGTGGGTTTGTGAACCCACTTGCTTTCAAAACTTCTCTCTGTTTCAGCTCTTTCAAACAGAGAGGTTTCTTCCATTTTCTTCTTTCCCTTCCCCTTTTTCTTCTTTTTCTCTTCTACAGTGACTTCTCTTGTCTTTTGGACTGGTTTCTCAATCTGTTTCTTGCCCTTTTTCCTTGTAGTGGACAAGGCCTTTGATGGCTTTGTCTTCTTCTTCTTCTCGGATTTTAGAGAACACTTGGGTGTAGAAGGAGGAGATGAGATCTTCTCAGGAGTAGATTCCTCCTTGGATGGTGAAGGAGAGTCAGTTTCTAGCCTTCTCTTAGTAATGAGATTACGTCCATCAGTCCTCTTAATCCTTCGCTTCGGAGGAGTAGGAGTCTTCTCCTTAGATGGAGTTCGAGAGGAGGATGGAGATGGAGATGAAGATGGAGATGGATAGGATGTGGTTACATTGCTGGGATTCTTTCTAGCAACGTTCTTGGTTCTAGCCATTTTTAGAAGGTTTGAAAATTAGTGAGAGAGAGATGATATCGAGTCAGAGAGGGAAATGAAAAGGATCAGATTTTTAAAAGTGATGTCAACATCCCATGCACTTCTTATAGGAACAAAGTCAAGCATCATTTGACTATTCTGTCCGTTGAGAACTAGCCGTTGTGGCCTGAGATTAACTGTTTGAGCAGTTATTGAAGTTACTGTATTCAATAACAATAACATTTCCTAGGAATTAACTCTCATTCTGATAATTAACTCTGTCCTAGGGAACGGATTTTCTCTGCTAGAGAAGGTCCAATGATAAGGTTCTGAAACTAGACCTACTCAATCAGTAAAAACATATTCACAACCTTCTCAAGACTGAAACCATTCATCTATCAAACAATTTCCACATATTTCAGTATAGAGATGACACATTCAGCATGCCATGATTATGAAAAGGAGATCATGTTCAATTTTTCTTTAATATAATTAAATCTTTCTTCCAGAAGAGGTTTTGTGAAGATGTCAGTAAGCTGATCTTCTGTATCCACATGTAACAACTCAATATCCTCCTTTTGGACATGATCACGAATGAGACGATGTTTTATGTCAAAATGCTTTGTCCTTGAATGTTGGATAGGATTTTTTTGACAGATTAATTGTACTTGTATTGTCACAGAATATAGGAATTTTGGAATATCTCAAGGAGTAATCTTCCAATTGATTTTTGATCCAAAGCACTTGTGAGGAACAACTTGCTGCAGACACATATTCAGCTTCTGTTGTTGAGAGGGCATGGCATTCTGCTTTCTGTATGACCATGTGATCAAAGCCTCTCCCAAAAGTAACAACTCCCACTTGTGCTTTTCTTTTCAATTTTGTCACCAGCATAATCAGCATCACAGAAGCCTACAAGATCAAAATTTATTCCTTTCATATACCAAATTCCAAGATTAGTAGTTCCAACCAAGTATCTGAAATTCTTTTCACTGCAATTACATGTGATTCTCTTGGAGAAGATTGAAATCTAGCACATAAACTAACAGAGAATAATATGTCAGGCCTAATAGTAGTTAAGTATAGCAGTGAACCAATCATATCTCTGTACTCTTTCTCAGATACTGTTTTACCTTTTTCATCCTTATCAATTACCACTGAAGGATGCATTAGAGTAGTCATGGGCTTGACTTCCCCCATCTGGTATTTCTTGAGAAGGTCTCTGATGTACTTTTCTTGGTGAATAAAAATCCCTTATTTAGATTGTCTTATTTGTAATCCAATGAAAAATTTTAATTCACACATCATACTCATCTCAAATTCACCTTTCATTAGGTTTGAGAATTCCTTGCAGAGAGACTCATTAGTAGCTCCAAAAATGATATCATCAATATATATTTGAACAATTAATAAATCCTTTTAATGAGTCCTTCTGAAGAGGGTAGTGTCTACTTTTCCTCGTGAGAAGCCATTGTTGATCAAGAAAGTGCTCAATCTTTCATACCAAGCTCTTGGAGCTTGTTTCAGCCCGTATAGAGCTCTTATTAGTTTAAAAACATGATTTGATTTCTTCTGATCAACAAAGCCAGGACGTTGATGAACATATACCTCCTCATTAATAAAACCATTTAAGAAGGCACTTTTCACCTTCATTTGATATAATTTAATATCTTTAAAGGCAGCATAAGCAAGTAAGATTCTGATAGCTTCTAACCTTGCAACTGGAGCAAAAGTCTCATCATAGTCTATACCTTCTTGTTCGTTATATCCTTGAGCTACCAATCTGGCTTTATTTCTGACTACATTGCCTTCTGCATCGAGCTTGTTTCTGAAAACCCTCCTTGTGCCAATGATTGTTTTATCTTGAAGAGGTGGCACAAGAGTCTAGACTTTGCTTTTCTCAAACTGTAATAACTCTTCCTTCATAGCTTTTACCCATGATTGATCGTCAAGAGCACCATTGATGTTTTTAGGTTCCATGTTTGAGAGTAAAACCATAATGTTGACTTCCTTACTCAGAGAAGATCTGGTTTTGACTCCCACAGACACATCTCATATGATTTGATTTTGAGGATGTGCAGGTACTAATTTCCAGCGCTTAGGCATTTCTTCATCTTGAGAATGTTTCTGTGTCTGATCCTGAGAAGGTCTTTCTTCTGAGACAGGCTCATCCTTGATCTGGTATTCTAGACCTTCTCTGGCTGAGGAGGTTTCAACTTTTCTTTTGTCCAGATCTTCTTCCAAGTCTATGACTTTTCTTTTATCAAGTAAATCATTAGATTCATTAAAAACAACATGCATACTTTCTTCCACAGTTTGTGTTCTAAGATTATATACTTTATAAGCCTTTGAAGATGTAGAGTACCCACGAAAAATACCTTTGTCTGATCTAGAATCAAATTTTCCTAGATTATCTTTACTGTTAAGCACATAGCACTCACATCCAAAGATACGAAAGTATAAGATGTTTGGTTTTCTGCCCTTCCATAATTCATATGGAGTTTTGTTCAAAATGCTTCTAATTGAAACTCTATGGAGAATGTAGCAAGAAGTATTGATAGCTTCTGCCCAAAAATATTTCTCAATGCCTGATTCATTTAGAAGGGTTTTAGCAATCTCTTGTAGAGTTCTATTTTTCCTTTCCACTACCCCATTTTGTTGAGGAGTTCTAGGACAAGAGAAGTTGTGAGACATGCCATTTTTATCAAAGAATGTTTTAAAAGAGGCATTCTAAAACTCCCCACCATGATCACTTCTTACAGAGATGATGTTAGATCCTATTTCATTTTGAACCTTCTTACAGAAGCTTTTAAAGGCTTCAAATGACTCATCCTTATGGGCAAAGAACAAAACTCATATGTATCTAGAGAAGTCATCCACAATAACAAAATCATATTTTTTTACCTCAAAGATTTGCAGTTTTAGTAGGACCAAATAAGTCAACATGAAGCATTTCAAGAGGTTTTTGTGTAGAAACAACATTTTTAGATTTAAAACTGGACTTCACTTGTTTTCCTTGAACACAAGCCTCACAGACTTTGTCTTTTTCGAAATTGAGTTTAGAAAGTCCTTTAACCATCTCAAGTTTTGAAATTTTAGAAATACTTCTCATATTGAGATGACCTACTCTCCTATGCCATGTCCACTTGTCATTTTTAAAAGATACAAAATATGACTGTTCAGGCAAGTCTTAAAGACAAACACTATATAGGTTTTTATCTCTTGCTCCTGTGTAAAGAGTCTTTCCAATGGATGCTTATTTAATCATGCATACTTTATGTTCAAACTTAACCTCATAGCCACTGTCACACAATTGACTAATGATAAGAATGTTATGTTTTAGACCTTTCACATAGTAAACATTTTGTATATGAGCAGAGTTAGATTTACCTACTTTACCTATGCCGCTGTCATTTTCTGAATCTGCCATGAGACAAATGTTTGCTTCCTCCTCTACATCTTCTTCAGATGATGACTTCTCTGAATCATCCCAAGTGGCCAGCCTTCTTCTTTGGATGATTTTTGGCATTCTTTTTCAGATTTGCACATTCTGTTATGATATGCCCAGGTTTGTTGCACTCATAACAGATTATCTGATTTCTGGCTCCTTCATTCCTTTGACCTTCTCTGCGTGAGAAGGTTATCTTCCCTTTACCTCTTCTTCTCAACATTCTATGGATCTTTTTGGAGATCAGAGAAAGTTCATCTTCTGCTTCAGTAGCTAACTCATTACCTTCTGAATCATCTTCTGATTATGCTACTGAGTTGAATGCTGAGGATGATGAACTATGGGAGGCTATTTTTACCACCTTCTGAGATGTCATAAGCGATGTCATCTTTCCTCTTTTTGGCAGTATCTCATGCATAATTTCTTGTTCATGGACCTTCAATGATCCAAGAAGTTCATCCAACTTTAGAACAACTAAGTCCTTTGCTTCTTGGATTGCAGTAACCTTGGGTCTCCAAACCTTATGGAGATTTCTTAGGATTTTTCTTATTTGTTCTTGATTTGTGTAGGACTTTCCCAGAGACTTGAGATCATTGATGATGATGGTAAATCTGCTGAACATCTCATCGATGGATTCACTCTCATTCATTTTAAACAGCTCATATTGATGAATCAAAATGTTAATCTTTGATTCTACTCAAGGCACATGTCAGATAGAACTTTGCCTTTGAGTTGAAAAGAACTTTTGCTTTTCATCTACTATCCAGGTCTCTTTAGGCTTTGAAGTAGAGGCAACTTCAGCATCTGAGATGGAGGGAGTTTAAGGACCTTCTTCAACTATCTCCCATAGGTCAAAATCTTGAGATTCCATAAACAATCTCATTTTGTCTTTCCAATAATAATAATCATTTCCATCAAATGCTGGAGGTCTGTTTGTAGAAAAACCTTAAGGAATGAAAGTTCCAGGAACTTGAGCAGCCATCACTTCTTCCTAAATCTTTTTCTCTTACACTGTTAAGTCTAGCTCAACCCAGAGGTCGAGCTTTGATACCAATTGAAGTGGCACAGAGAGCCACAAGGAGGAGGGGTTGAATTGTGACCCTTTGAAAATTCTTGGCTTTACCTGCAGACTTAGAACCTTTCTCAAGTATAAACAACTAGGAGTTCTGAGAAGATTTATAACAAACGTTAGAATGTAAGCTCTTTAGCTAGAGAAGGTTATCAGTATTAAGCTTAATGGTTGTTTTAAAAGATGTTCTGAACTAGAGAAGGTTATCAGATAATCATGTTCCTTGCTTTTAGAACTTTGAACAGAAATATCTCAGCTAGAGAAGGTTTATCAAGGGATCTTCTCTAGACTTTTTTTGGCTTTATCTATTTTTCTGAAAAACAGTTTCACGAAGCTTTCTTAGAAAAACATTTTCATTAATAAGTAAGATAAAGTTGATAAAAGCCTTGCTGATAAAACAGATTTCACAAACTTGTTTGGACCTTCTTAGCTAGAGAAGGTGTTTTAGTGTAGTTCAGGAATGAAACAGAAAAATAGTAAAGGAGATAGGGAGAAAAATATCACGCAGATATTTTATCCTGGTTCACCATAAATCTTGGGCTACGTCCAGTCACTACTTCCAGTGAGATTTTCCACTATTCTCTCAAGTATTCTTCAATGAGCCTCTTCAGGCCTTACACAGTATTCTTGTTCAAGCCTCTTCAGGCTTCCAACCAGCAGCATTGCCCTAGCCTCTGCAAGCTAACACCTAGTAGTATTGTCCTAGCTTATTCAACCTATCCCACTACAAGCAATCTCACAGATTGCACAAACCTTTCCTTTCACATGCTCAGCTCTCACTAGATCGCTCGAAAGAAATCACAACAACTAAGATGAAGTTTTTGTTTGTTGTGTTACTGTTTTTGATCAATGTTTACAGAACGAAATCTAAGATAAAGTTGTATTACACTCCTATGTTTATGTCAAAGCGCAGCAAATGGGTTGGAGTGTAAGGGTGTATGTTGATGAGAAATATCTGATGGTAATAGCATTTTTTCAAGCTTGGATGTATTTCTCACAGTTTGCTTCACCAAAGTCTGTTGTAATATAGTGCTCTTATCCCTTCATTTGAGTTCTTAGCCGTTAGAAAGGTAGAGGAGAGAGAACATCACTATCGAGTTCTGAACAGTATTGTTGTACTTTATCACCTTTTTGCAGACTGTGATAGTTCACGTGTTTTCCTGTCAATAGACCTTCTCTGGAACACGATGCTCGAGTAGGTTCCTTTTCTTAAGCCATCTCAGAAACCTTCTCTGGTTCCAGTGTAGATCTTCTCTGCAAGAGTGTGGACCTTCTCTGGGCCATTGTAGATCTTCTCTGGACTAAGTGTGGTCCAATCATGAGCCTTCTCTGTGACCTTCTCTGGGTGTGTGTTGTTAGAGAAGGTCTTCAACATAGTTACAATGTGATGGCTCACCTGGACTACTTTCGTGATCTTCTCAGTATTCAGATCTTTGAATAACATCAAGATTTTCATACTGTGTAGATTGAAGAATACTTTGATGTAGAGAGATCTTATTTTATTTGAGGTTTATAGTTGATCAAGTATATTGCAGATCTTGAGAAGCTTCCTGTCTTGAGAATCTTCTCACTGTGTTATAGTAGCATAATTTAATCAGTTGTGAGGCTTCTTGCCTTGAGGAGCTTCTTCTTCATCTGTGAGCTTCTCTGCTTGAGTAGTTGTCTGTTATGATGACCTTCTCTTCTAGGGAAGCTTAACATTTCAGTACCTTCTCTGCAGGATGTTGATCTTCTCGAATTGCCTTTCACTTCTCTGCTGAAGGTTATATTTTCTATTATCTTAGAAGCGTGTCTCACTTTAAACATCTTTAGTTTCTTAGGCTTCATGTGTGTTCATATTGATCTTCTCAGTCCATACACCATGAATAGCCTTAATTCTAAGCTTCTATGGTTTCCATTCTTTGATACCTGTTATGTTTTTTAACAAACTCAAGGAAACCATTAGTACATGACATGCTTAGAAGACTTAAGCTATTGTTCAAAAGGTTTGTCATCATTGAAACCACAAGCTTGAGATGGTCTTGTTTCAACAAACCCTTCACTATTGTACTATTTTACCCAATCAGCCTTTGCATAGTAGTATGACATTGAAAACTAAAATGAGTTTACATATATAACAGACCCCAAAGCGGGAATTTCTACCAAATAATACAACAGTAGAATTCTCAAAATAACCCACAATAAGCGTTGTTTTACCCAATCAGCTGGTATATATAATTAGTGAAATCATTGTTAACAATTCAAGATCAATTAAAAGCAAAGATCGAGTTTTTCAGCTGAGCCGTCTTCACTCGATCTATAGAGAAAAGAGATTTATTTTAAACGCACATTCGTGTATAGTCAGTAACCCAATAAAAATCTTTCCAAATTTATCTTAGCCACGTATATAGACTCCCTAGGTTAAGATTTCATAAACAACATATCAATAAGGTTCCTAGGAAAGAGATGCGACCTAAAGCTTCTCAAGAGATCTTATCTTTCCTTAGCCAGAACAGTACCAATAAATTATTCATCCCAACCATCTTTATGTATATCAATGGTAGACAAATTCTAGGGTTTTTCATAAAGAAATAGATTACAATAATTTTACAGCTTAATTAGATTGCGATAGTCTAAATTCATCATTATAACGGTATAATTATTAAAGCTCAAAACCAATTTTGCCATTATAACATTACTATGACTAAAACTCAAACAATTTGGCCATTATAACATTACTAATAATAAAGCTCATAAACAATTAATAAGAAAGCCATAACACAATTAAATAAGAAAACTTATAATTTAAATAACAAATGTATAACACATAAATCATCAAAGTGACTAACAAACAAAGATCAAACTTATGAAATCTCTAATAACTTTGAAGAATTTTCCCCTTACCTTGAAACTTGAAGAAAAATAAATTTTGAAGATGAAAGCTTCAAAACTCAAGAACTAAAGCAAGAACAATTTGAAGAAAACTAAGAAAAATCATAAAGAGGGAGAAAGAGATATCTTGGAATTGCTTGAAGATTTTGGTGTAGAAAATTATGAAGACCCCTCCCCTCTATTGGTAGTGCAAGGGGCAGCCAAGGAGCACATAGTAAGAGCCCATGGTTTTATTCAAACTATGGTTTAGGAAAAAGAAAGTAAAATAAATAAAAACTAATTAACTAAATCCTAATTGGTTCAAACCAATTCACAAGGGTCTAGAAGAAAAAATATCCTCTCACACTTGCATGAGAAGAGCGGCCAAGAGGCCTTGTGAGAGGAGGGTGTGAATTGACAATTTTACCCTTTAGGGTTTAAGTGAAAAAGATAAAAAATTAAGGGCAAAATAGTCTTTTAATAAATCAAAAATCCAAATAATTTGTTTAAAAAGTGAGGACCAATGAGATTGCTTTAAAATGCCATGTATCAGGCCTAAAAACATTTTAGAAAAATTTTGAGAATTTTACGGAAAAGGGTAAGATCATCGATATACATCATTTTACTTATACGCTTAAGGGCAATACTGTAAATTTACAAACCCTTGTATGAAAATAATTTATAAAATCCCCAATCAATAAATTAAAAATGAAAAAGTTAAATTTTGTGTTTTGAATAGTGGTTTAAAGGGTATAATTTCAGGGGCATTTTAGTTATTTGCCAACAGCAGGTCAATTTTTGAACTTTTTCTAAAAATTTTAGAAAAATTCTCATAAATCAAAAATATTAAAAGAAACAACTTTTGTTAAGAAAGACAATTTTATGGGTTGGTTTTGGCATTTTTCCAATATTAAAACATATTCCATCGGTTACGACGTAAACCGTTTTCTGTTTAAAACTCAACGTCAAATTAAAACTATCCGTTTCAATATAGAGAATGAATATGTATATTAAAACCATTTTTCTAGGATGAAAATAAATCAATAAACACATATATCACATAATTTTCAATTAAAACATAATAAAGACGAAACGATACTTACGAAAATTATATAAGACTTAAACTGGTTTTCGTTCGAATTACAACACCAAACGAAAACTTCTAATTTTTATACTAAATAAAACTCCATTTGTCCCTTTAGTTTTCATCTCGATCATTTCCTAGTCTCCAGGTATTTATCCGTTCCCTAATTTATGTATCACATGATTCATCTTAGAGGGACTAAAACAGTAATATTTCTTATGCTCTTCTCTAAAATCCTCAAATATCATCAAGTTACTATTTCAATCCTCAAATACCTCTTCTGAATCTAATTTGAAATTTTCATATCTTTATAAACTTATTCAGACAGTCAAAGACGTCCATAGAATACCGTTTTACACTCTTTCTCACAGAGTGAAAATTTGGGATGTTATAATTCTACTCTCCTTAAAAAAATTTCATCCTCGAAATTTCACGGATACTCTTAGTGAAATAATTCTTATCGTTTGAAAACTCTTATATCTGATAAAATTTCCTAATACTACTCCACTCAGTCATTCATCAACACAACATACAAGTAGGCAAATGTGAAAATCTTCACAAAGTTAAGAATAATAGTACAAGAAATATACACACAACATTCACGCATATATCATTTATCACATAATACGTCACCTTAAATCAAGTACAGTTAAACACAGAACATATTACTTTAAAAGAAGTAGAGGCAAACACAAAATATATCACTTTAAAAAAAGTACAGACAAACACAGAATATATCACTTTAAAAGAAGTACAGACAAACACAAAATATGACACGCACACCACAACTCAGTAGAATATCACTCAATCAGAAATATTGATGCATGTCACTTCTATATCCATCATCCGCCAGTTATTTGCTCCAAGGAGCCTTTCTAACCTCCACAGCTTCGAGCGATCGGCTGTAGCAAACTTAACAGACTAACCAGATAGTCCAATCTGAATTTCTGGAAACCCTTCGATAATACTACATTTAAAAATGATTTACCAAATCATGATCTGATCATAAACTAGTTATAATGGTGAATTTTAGATTACCGCAAACATGATCTTACCCTAAACTAGTGCAATTTATTTCTTTGTGAAACCCCTGATATTGTCTATCATTGATATACAAAGTGATGGTTAAGATAAATGATTTATTAGTATGGTTCTGTCTAGGAAAGATACAGGTCTCCCAAGCGGCCTTAGCTCACCTCTCTTTCCTGGGAACTATGCCTATTTGCTGTTTGGGGAATTCTTAACCTAAATACTTGGTATATACGTGACTAAAAGAGTATAACAGTAAAGGATTCTTGATGAATTCTACTGTTATAGTATCTGTTGGTGATGAGAATCAAGAAGCAAGAAGAACCAAGGAATTCAATTTTGAAAACTTTATTTGGGTGATGACCCAATTTCAATGTTTTGAACGTAACTTGAGTTCTATATGTCCATTTTAGGCGTTCTTCGATGTGTTGAAAAGCTCAGAAGATTTCCTACAAGTCATATTTCTAGTCTCAAGTCCTAATTCTTCTTCTATCATGATGAAAATTGGATTGGAAGTTAAGCACGAAAATATTACTTTTTGTTTAGACTTTTTAGTGTAATTTTGAATTAAGGAATATGTGATTGAAGTCCCACATTGGAAAAAAAGAGGAGGGAGGCACCACTTGTTGGCTATAAATAGCCATTCATTTGTCTTACGTAAGCAACTTTGAGTCAATGGAAATTTGAATACTCCTTTGGAGTTTTGTGAGAGCTAAGTCTCTCTTGGGTTCTTGAGTGGACCATCTCGGTTCTTATCAAAGGGTTCCATACCTTTGTGGCGAATCCTCACCGGACTTATCACTCTCTTGAGAGTGTGGCGTCTTCTTCCCCATTTCTTATCTTCTCCGCTTTCTATTTCTTCTTTTTGTTCTTATTTGTTCTTGTTACTTTATATGCGCTGCACTTGTTATTCTATTTCCATATCATCTCTGTTGCGTTTTATCAAACACTTTGTGTGCACCTAGCCATTGGGTGCTTCGTTGATTTATAAAGTTGCATACTTTAATCTCAATAAAGTTTGCATCTTTGGTTTCTCTTAAGAACCGTTCTTTCAAATCTTCATCTTTATTGTTCTTAATTCTCTATTGTTAAACAAGAAGTCAACGTAAAAACAATGAATCCCCGTAGTGGTTCATATCATGTGGTATCAGAGCTAAGTCGCTCTTTCTTTTCTCTCTCTTCTTGAAGATACTTTTGTTGCCCCCAATACCAATCCTCCCAATATTTTTTTCGATGCTCCGCATGTCTTTCAAAATTAGATTCATTCCATCTCATTTTTGCTTCTTGTCTCAATCTCTTTTCATACTCCTTTGTCAAGTGGGCGGTTAACTTGGCCATACTTTCCGTTGACATGGTTGCCTACAACAAACAAAGTTAGTAGCACAATAATACAAGAATAGGCCCTTACACTCCCTCACGTGTTTACACTCGAATTCACTCGTGTTTCACACAATTAGGCTTTTGTGTAATGATTCTCTCTTGTCTTTTTCCTCTCCACTCAAGCTCTTCTTGAGACCCTCCACGTATTTCAAATCAAAAGTTGCTATAAAAATGTAGCGGTCCTCACAAGAGTTGATCACCAGATTCGCAGAAAGGAAAAGAAAACTACAAAGACAAAACTGGAAAGGAATTTAAAAGACAAACAAGAAAAGCTAACAAAGAAAAGCACACTCAAATAAGAAAGCCAAAAAAAAAGACAAAAAGGAACTAGGAAAGAAAAAAAAATCAATTGCGCAAAAGTAGAACGTTATAGCACCACAAATAAACTTTCAGAAATGGCAAATAAATTAGTGCAAAGGGGTTTTCTTATAGAGCAATATTTTTTTTAATTTTTTTTTACAACAAGCTGCTTAGAAGAAGCACTTCTAGGCTTCCTTTGCTGTATTTATAAGAAGCACTCCTGGGCTTTTCTTGCCATTTTTTTTTCTTTTTCTATTTTTTTTACGACAATCAGCTTAAAAGAAATACTTCTGGGCTTCTCTTGCTTTTTTTTCTTTTTTTTTTATTCGCTACCCCTTTTCTTTCTCACACTAAAGCAAATGATTTTACGTTTATGCCCAATTGTGAACAATAAGAGTTCAATTCAGAATAAGGTGCTCAGAATAACGTCGTTACAGCAATAAAATGAACAGAATATAATGAAGCTGTAAATTGCGCAAAAGATAAAGAACGAGAAATAAAAGAACGGAATGATAAAGAATGAAAAAACAAGACAGAAAAAAAAGGACAGGAATTAAAGAACGGAATATAAACAATGTTGCCACTCTGGACAGAATGGCAATGATCAAGAGATCAAACTGTGTACAAAGGATTATGGCACCGAAGCAACTAGTTATGCTTGGTGTTGGAAAGCAAAAGAACAGTACACACAAACACAAGAAATTGGCCAATTCTAGGATCCGGGCTCAAGATACAACATGATATGAACCACTACGGGGGTTCATTGTTTTTACGGATCGTCCTTGAATTGACTTCTTGTTTAACAATAGAGAATTAAGAACAATAAAGATGAAAATTTGAAAGAACGGTTCTTAAGAGAAACCAAAGATGCAAACTTTATTGAGATTAAAGTATGCAACTTTATAAATCAACGAAGCACCCAATGGCTAGGTGCACACAAAGTGTTTGATAAAACGCAACAAAGATGATATGGAAATAGAATAACAAGTGCAGCGCATATAAAGTAATAAGAACAAAAAGAAGAAATAGAAAGCGGAGAAGATAAGAAATGGGGAAGAAGACGCTACACTCTCAAGAGAGTGATAAGTCCGGTGAGGATTCGCCACAAAGGTATGGAAACCTTTGATAAGAACCGAGATGGTCCACTCAAGAACCCAAGAGAGACTTAGCTCTCACAAAACTCCAAAGGAGTATTCAAATTTCCATTGACTCAAAGTTGCTTACGTAAGACAAATGAATGGCTATTTATAGCCAACAAGTGGTGCCTCCCTCCTCTTTTTTTCCAATGTGGGACTTCAATCACATATTCCTTAATTCAAAATTACACTAAAAAGTCTAAACAAAAAGTAATATTTTCGTGCTTAACTTCCAGTCCAATTTTCATCAAAACATTGAAGCTGGGTCATCACCCAAATAAAGTTTTCCAAATTGAATTCCTTGGTTCTTCTTGCTTCTTGATTCTCATCAGTTGGAAAGTTAGTGTAACAGTAAAGGATTCTCGGTGAATTCTACTGTTATATTATCTGTTGGAAATTTCGGGTTGGTGTCCAATCTGTATATATATATATAATTAACTCAGTTTAGTTTTCAATGTCTATGACAGTGAAAATTAGTGAGGTAGGCCTTCAACGGGTCTCTTTCCGGGAAGTAAAATGGTGCTTAAGTATTTTAGTAATAATTCAGCTTGATCTCATTCACTTAGTTCTATATCGAATCATTTTAAAGTTGGGCACTGATTACCACAGTCGACTCTGCTGCCGTGTAATCCTTTCATCTTCAAAGTTAATTAAGCTAATAGAAATCACTTACCAATTAAAGAGTATACTTGGTTTTAAATTACTGTTGATATCTTCTCTCTTGATCAATCCCAGTGGCTCTGCCCCGTTTGATCTTCTTGAAATGATTTAATCACCTTTAGTTTGGTTATTTATAGAATCACTCCGATTGTCATGGATTGATCACCTTAGTTCGGCTCTGCCGCAGTGTGATCAGTCTTTAATTGAATTATTAAAGCCGGAAAAAATAACCTATCACATAATTATCAGTAAAATAAATTACGAGAGCAAGAATTATTCATCTGTTGATAAAATAAAGGATTTTTACGATATAAAGGAGAGGAATGAAGAAATATGTATCTATGAAAATAAAGAGTATTTTTACATGTTAAAAGTGTAGAGAGAAAATATAAAGTAATTTATTCTCGGTATAATTTGCATGGAATAAGAAGAAATTTATTCTATGTCTTGTTTGCGTCGAATATAAAGTAATTTATTCTTTGCATCATTTCCATAAGGAGTTTTTGAGCATTACAACCCGAAGTAGTGAGGTTGAGAATATAGTACAGTTGAGCTACAATTGCCTATTGGGATTATCCAGGTTTCAATGGTCTTATGTGGCCGAGTAGGTGAATACCCTCAAGCCGAGACGATTCATATACCCGACTTGGATAATTCTGACTGACTAACTGACTTATTCATAAATTGGTATTAAGTAATAAATGTTAGTATTACCGAAGGATCCCTGACAGTCCTGAAGGGGCTATCTGGTTATTCTGTTAAGTTTGCTACAGCCGATCGCTCACCAGAGTTAAGGTTGGAAAAGTCTCCATGGGGCATTGCACCGGTGTGATTACACGAGATATAAAAGTGGCATGCATAAATATAAACTTGACTTGATGATATATTCTTGATTATGCATTTCTTTTGTTTTATTCATAATACAAGGTATGACTTGTTTGAGTGAGACTTATATCTGTCTTATATGACTTGCTATTCTGATATATCTATCGTATATGACTTGCTATTGTGATATATGTCTTAGATGACATGTTGTGCAGATATATATCTATATATATATTGATGTATGAATTAGGTGATGTATGATCTGTGTTTTGGGTGTGCTTATACTACTCTTATTACTTTGATTTAGAGTTTCACTCTTGCCTACTTTTATGTCGTGTTGATTCATGACTGAGTAAATTATTTACCCAAGAAGTGGGCTAAGTCTTAGAAGAAGGATCTGAAGGAGGATGCTGCATAGATTGATAGAGATTCCATGAAAAATCTGTATTTTACTGTCTTATTTTGGGTAGAGATCTAAAGACTTGACCGGCTTAGGTATTCACTGTATAAGTTATTTTGAGTATATTAGAATACTGAATTTTTGGAGAAGGATTATCAAGTTCTATCTAAATATTTTGTTATTGCGAAACTTTTGGTTACTATGGTGTAATATCCTTTTTGGAGACTGGTTGTTGCACTCTCCCCCTCTATTTATAGCCCAAGGGTTGTGCATGGTGAGGAGGTGGGAGGATAAGATCACATTTTTCATTTTTGAAAAATAATAAAACCTTAATTATCTAATTGGTTAGTTTTGGTGACTCATGTGATGACTCAAAATCTAGAAGAGATGAGAAGCTTGTAGACCCTTGGGAGACACCATGGGAGGAGGTTTTGAGGGCTAAAGAGGGAGGGTAGTGAAGTTACATTTTTACCCCTAGGGTTTTAAGTGAAAAAGGATGAAAATCAAGGGTAAAATAGTTTTTTCATGAATCAAATATCCAAATAATTTATTTAAAATGTGGGAACCAATGAGATTGCTTTAAAATGCCATGATATCTTTCAATAAATTCATGGTATCATTTTTGAAATTTATTGATATTGCAATCTCTTCGGTTTTTGCCTTTTCCTACGGATAACTTTGAAAAAGTGCAGAAAATAGAATCTTTGAAACTTACACAAAAATAATTTCTGAAATTCTAAAATAAATAATTAAAAATAAAATATAAAATACTTGTGGGCCTTTGTCACGAAATTAAACACTGTAACAAGATTTTTGCGTTATACGCTTCCGTTTAGCGTATTTTTCGGTAATTTTTGAAATTTTTCCAAAAATCCCAAAAAAAATTCATAAAATCACAAATATCAAAAGAACCAACTTTTGTGAAGGAAGTTTATTTTCTGGGCTGGTTTGATGCGCTCAAGCTATTTATGTCCCCTTTTGTCAGTTTAGACGTAAACCTTTTCTGTTTAAAACCCGACGTCAACCGAAAATTAACTGTTTCAGAAGTATTCTTGCATATGCATATTTAATCCCTAATTTTAAGCCAAAAAAATCACAAAACATTTATGTCACAAGAATTCATATAAAACAAAATAAGGATAGTGAACAAAGAAACAGATGTTACAACTAAACCTAACGTTAGCTGAAAATTAACCGTTTTCTAATTTTAATCTAAAAATAAATCACTCAACGTTTATATCACAACAATTCAAATAAAACAGAATAAGGACGATAAACATAGAAACAGATGTCCTTGTAGTCTCTATCATTTCCTAGTCTCCGGGTATATATCTGTTCCCCAATTAACGTGTTACGTTATTCATCTTAGAGGGACTAAAACAGTAATCTTTCTTATGCTTTTCTCTAAGATTCCAAACTTAGTTTCTAAAATCCTCAAATAATGTCAAATCACTATTTTAATCCTCAAATATCTCTTCTGAATCCAATTTGCAGTTTTCCTATCATTATAAACTTATTCTGACAGTCAAAGATGTCCACAGAACACCATTTTGACTTCTACGTCAGTTCTAAACCATTACTTATCATCTGAAAATCTTAACGATAAAATGTAATCTTCCAAGGTTAACACTATGTCTTAAAGAGTGAAAATTTGGGATGTTACACATCCGCTAGTGGGTTGATGATAACATGTTAAACCATATTAGTGGAGAGGCACATGCTTGGATATGGGGTTTTGGGGGGGGGGGGGGTGGGGGTAGAGTGAGGGAGAAGGGTGGTTGGAGCTGAGAAGATGAGAGTGAAGGTAGAGACAATAAACCGTAGCGACCCAATAACTAATTACAAGCCAGAAATCTGGTTTATCATTACGTCTTGGTTTTGGATTCCTTCCTACTTGATCATTACGTTATGCAACCCATCTAGATTGAAGAAGGGGGAAATAGTTAAATACTGTTGTAGAAATGGAGGAAATGAGGAAGAAAGGTTTCGGGATTTGGGGACTAAATTGGAAAAATCAACACATTTAAATTTAGATTATTTAAAAAAAAATTCCTTCATTTAAATCCTGCTTACATGGCAAGACGCGTAGGCTGTCACATATGAGCCTTTGTGTCAGAAAATGTGACACATCAGCGAAGTTAACGGAGTTCGATATCAGACCTGACGTCAGAGACCTATTTGACTAACTGAGGCATCTTTCAAGGATGGTTTTTTTTTTAATTTCTTTGATTCAAGGACCTACTTGCCAGCAAACATATCTTTCAAGGGCCAATTTGACTATTTAGGCTTGAAAAAACCCTTAAATGGTCAAGTTTTAAGTTCTATATACCTGATTGTATTGCCTCTATTATTTTTAATGAACTGCGATAAGCCTATTTACGTAAAAAAAATTAAATCCTAAATTCAACGAGTAAAATATCTTGGTTTATTTTAAATCAACCAAAATTTTATATTTTTTTACATCATACTTAAATTATCACCTTTTTTGGATAACCAAATTAAGGTCATGTTTGGATGCAAAAGCTCTAGCTTTTGACTTATGGAAAAGTTAGTCTTATTTTGTTTCTTATTTTTGTCATATATGCATATTGCTAAATAGTCATTAATAGATAGATAGGTGCTTTTAGAGAAGTTAAAAAATATGGCTTTTGAAAAATGTGAAGAGCGAAAGTTAATTTTAACTTCTATGAGAAATTGTTAATTAAAAAACACATGATAGAAGTACTTTTGGAGAAACTTATCCAAATTGGACCTAAAATCTATATATATAATAAAGCAAAATGTTTTCAAAAAGGAAATCTTATACGTGTCAAACTACATTCAATTTGAGAAAATTTTACTCAGTATTTATTCTAAAGGCTAACAAAAATGGAAACCTAATGATTCTCTTTCAATTCAAATTGGAATATGCAAATTATAATTAATAAAATAATATTGTGTCCGAATCAGTATTAAATGTATATTTGAAAACAAAATCAAAAGATTATTCTGTTTTGTTTTCTCTCACATGTCTATTTATTTAATTTTCTTTCCCGTCATTTTATCCCCTTCATTTTCAAAAAATGCATCAACTGTCTCTATCGACCCGTCCTCTCACTCTGTTATCATTAGTGGATGGTTCTCTCTTTGAGTTGAAGTAGCTCACCTCGATTCAGATATTTGGATTAATTTTAATAATTTTGTTTTTAAATATGATTGTCCTATTTCACCTCCACCTAAAATGCTCATGATCAACGATTTTATTTAACAAAATTTATATGAACATTATGCAGCATTTGATTAGCATCCATGACACGCACAATAGCCTCGAAGTCATAGCGAAGCACTTATTCATTATCTGGTATGATTTTTTTTCTCTTTTTTGTTTTTTCTTTTCATATATATTTTCTTCTTCGTTCTACTCTTTCATTGTGAGCCTATCACTCAAGACTTTCGATTAAGGGTCAGTTTTTGTTTTCTTTTTAGTCTTTTCTCTCTCTCGATTACATGTTAGTTTTTGTATTTGTAATCTTACATCTTAATAATTTCATGTATTGATATATTTTATTCATTCATTTTATTTTATTATTTGTATCGTTGTTATTCTTTTAATCATCGACATTGACTTCTCATCTAAGGTTAGTTTTTTATTTTATTATTAATCAGTTTTAGTTGTTATTTCTTCAATGTTTGAAATCTCCGTATTTTGATCATTTTCTCATAGTCTCCAAATTATTGATATTGTTTAATTTTTGTTTTGATTCTATCGAAGATCATCATTAGTCACTACTTTTCTATTCATTATCCTGAACTTCTTTTTTAAGGCGAGTGTTTTTTTTATTAATCACTTTTAGTTATTTAGAATTAATGTTTCTATACTTTATGTTGGTAAGATTTTTGTTCTTTATTTCTAATTTGTGATTATTTTTTAATTCTAAACTGATACATTATTTTTGCCTTATAAATAAGATGCATCATGAACGAAACAAAATTTAGTAGTTTATTTTTCTCGATATTTCTAATTTGTTATTATTAAAAATATTATTTTCTTTGATTTGATTGCATAATGATACTGGTAGACATGTGTTATCTTTTATTTTCCTTTTATTTATATAAGATGTCATACTAATTTTTAAATTTTGCGAATTTGAGTTTATGTGGCAAATTTTTTTTTTATGAATTTGATTTTGATCTTTTTTAGGATTTGGTAAAATTGTTAAAATTTTTAAATTTTTTATTATAACGGTTAATATTAGATGAAATAAATAAAAAGATCTTTTTCATCTTTTTTTGAAAGGATTATATCTTCAATCTTGATTTGAATTTGATGTTCAAATTTAGAAAATGATTTTATTTGATCTTAATTTGAAATTGATTTTTCTCAAGATTCCATAATAAATAAAAGAATCTTTTATGTTAACTCAAATTTGATATCATCGGTGTTAGTATGAATTTTATTTTTTTTATATCTAGTAACATGTAATAAAAAAATAAAAAATATTTATTTTATATTAATCAATATAGTTATCATTATTTATTTCTCATTTAGTGTTTTTACCTAGCTAATTTATTCATTAAATCTTTTCTTTTATTCTAGAAAATTTGATTATTTTCTCCTTAATACCTATAAATAAATTGATTATTATTAAAAATATGGACAAAACACTATAAATGAGAATAAATAATTTTTAATCAATATTTTCACAATCATATAATCTCACATATCAACGAACTCAATTAATATCAGATTCTCAGAACATTAATGATTAATATACCACACTTTAAATTTTAAATTGATTACATTGCACGATATAATTTTCCTCTATTGTAGTAATAATTAATTAATATTGGTTTTCTTTTCCCAATTTATTAATTATCAAAATTGCTGTAAATTGAGTTTGCAGGTTAATATTGGTTTCCAACTATGGTAATAATAATAAATTATTTAAATTTAAATTGATTACATTGTACAATGTGGTTTCTCGCTATGGTGATAATAATAAAATAATATTTGTTTTCTTTTCCCAATTTGTCAATTAACAAAAATTTATTAAAATTGGGTTCACGGGTTAATATTGGTTTCCCACTATGGTAATAATAACAAATTAATATCACAATCCCATTATGAAATACCTTTTTTCAAGTATAAATCTTTAGTTTGATGGTAATTATATCACTGGAATAGAAGAATTCACAATTGACATAACAGGAGAATAAAAACAGAATAACATCCAACCTAATTCTATTATAACATGACACCAATAAGGCAATATCTATAAAAGATAATAACCAAGTATTTAACTATTTGTCAAAAAAAATCAAGTAACTAAATTATCTATTCAACAATAAAAAGTGGAAAAACTAAATATTTAAGAAAGACACAAACTTCAACACCACTAAACAAGCAAAATGATAGTTTATGTAAAATTGTATCCAAAAAAAGTTCATGTAAAAGTAATTTATGCAAAATTATTATTATTATTATTATTATTATTATTATTATTATTATTATTATTATTATTATTATTATGTTATATTGGTTTCAAAAACAAATGGTTCATTATTACGGCTAGCAAATTGAAATTTGTTTTAAATATCAATCTATATAGGTAAAGAGACTAATAAAAATATCTTTCAAAAAAATATAGATTTAATTAACATCTTATTTACTATCAACAAACTTAATAAAAATATATGTAAGCAAATTAGAATTTTCTTTTGAATGTTAATATCACATGTAAAGTTATTAGTAAAAAAATATAAAAATATAATACATAGATAAAATTTAGATTTAGTTTCTATCCTATTTTTTTCACTTAATTTATTGTGGATTTTATTTTATATAAACAAATTAGAATTTTTGTAAACACTAATATCTATACGTATAGTCACTAATATCAAAATACTAAATATTTATATTAGTGAGTATTATCTCATGGGGATTAAAACTACAAATATAAGAAATTTTTTTTGATACAAATATATATAAGAAAACATTTTTATATGAGTACAAATATAGAGCAACTAAGACATGCAAGTAATTAAAGATAAAAATATGACAAATTAACTAAGTTAAAATATAATACACTTAGATGAATATTTTATATGAAAGTTTATCTATATCTACATTAAGATAATCGTTACACCGATACTCTTGCTTTCCGTGGGCATGCTACGCCTTATGATTGAACTGTGTTTGAAACAATTTAAAAATCAAGGTCAACAATAATTTCTTCTTCTATAACTAACCTAAGACCATAAACCAAGTCCCATAATTTCATTATTTTTAAATTAATATTATATACTTCAGGGTGAGTTTGAGGGCAATTCAATATCCCCGCCAATGTCTGACTTTGAAAAACAGTAAAAACTCAAACTCGATCACTAAACCCGTCAAAGCAAGTTGTCCCCGTCAAGTTTGAGTCAGTTCGGGTGAATTCATGTTCATTTGTGTTTTTGACATGTTTACTCACAATAGCTATTTAAATTATTTTACTATTTCATGCATAATTAATATATTTTTTACATTGTAATCTACTTTAAAGTTGAGAACTAATCAAATAATTAATACAAATTATATGTCCCGTGCATAACACGGGTGAATATACTAGTATTATTAAAAAGAAAGAAATTAAATTAGAGCATAAATTATGGGCAGATTTAGCTACTAGAAAAAGAACATAAATTAATATTTGATGTACAAAATCAAATTAACACCTGATATATGTATATACATTTTTTAGAGAAACACGACATAATCCAATCATACATATGTTTAAAATTAATCAGATGCCTATAATAGGAAGTTCGTGTTTCAGTAAAAAAAAAAAAAATCTTAGGTAACATTCTGACTATAAAGACTCCCATTAATAGTTGATATGCATGAAGTGAAGTGGGTTCGAACAAATGTTCTCGGAACTAGGAATTTTCTTTTCTGTAAAGTAATCTTCGGAGAAACTAAACCAACCATTCTGCCCCATACTTAAGAACACTCAATTCAAGCCGCCACTTAACAATTTTGACTGGAAACAATCAAATCAGGCCAAATGGTCAAACAAAACAAGATAACAAGCAATCACAAGCACACACACCCAAGTCTCCCACAACCGCGCTTGTTTGGATATAGATATAGACTGTTGACCTCACCACTCTTTTTTATAATAAAACCTCAATAAAAATCACTTCAATATATTGCAATCCACAATTCAGGCCCGATATTCACTAAAAAAATAAATAGACATGGCCGATAATAAGTGACCGCAAATGAACCCCGCAAACGACGACCCAACCTCTGTTCCGCAAGCAGAGCAACCCAACCACCACCGTGGCGGAAGCTGTGGCTGCCTCTTTCGAACCTTCTGGATTCTTCTGGTCACCATCATCCTCTTGGCCTGCCTCATCGTCCTCGTCTTCTGGATCCTCATCCAACCCCGCTCCTTCACCTACCACGTGTCAGAAGCCAAACTCACCCAATTCAACTACACAACCAACAACAACAACGACAGCAACACCCTCCGTTACAACCTCGTTCTCAACTTCACCGTCCGCAACCCGAACAAGAAGCTAAAGATCTACTACGACGTCGTTGAGGGAAACGCATTCTACAAGGGACACAGATTCTCCACCACTGATGTGAACATGCCGTGGCGGTCGTACCTACAGGACACAAAGAACACGGTTCGCATGAGCTCTGTTTTCTCGGGACAGCACGTGGTGGTGCTCGATAAAGACGAGGTCGATGAATTCGAACGGGAAAGGAGGGCTGGGGTTTTCGACATTGATGTGAAGCTTTACTTCACGATTAGGTTCAGGCTTGGTGATTTCATCCCTGGAGACACCAAGGCCAATGCCGAATGCGAGCTTCGGGTTCCTTTCGGTAATTCTAATGGGACCGTGGTGGCAGTGACGGCGTTTCAACCCACCAAGTGTGATGTCAATTACTGAGGGAGGGGTCTTGATTGATTCCACGCGCATGATATTTAATTCTCTCACCCATATCTGTTGTGTTTGTTGGTTGATTTTTTTTTCCCTACCCCTTTTGTGGTGGATTCTATGGTGAGGGACTTAATAGTGAGGGAGCAAAATGACATGATATAGTAGGTAAAAATGGTATATAAATTGTACTATTTTTTAAGTTCTATCAAGATATTAATTATTGTAAACATCGAAAAAATTGCGACTGAGTTGAGAAAGTTATAATCTTTTGAAATAAGAGATATTTATCATGTTTAAGCTTGAAATGTAGGTTGAGACTAGGATGAAGCACCATTTGGGTGCTTCATTTTTGAAGCAGGTCTTGTCACCGTTAGATCTAGCGAGATTCCTCATCAACGGTTCATATTTTTTACCGGATACCGATGGTCTCGGTCTTTTTTTATTTTTAAATGGGCCCATTAAGTATTGTATATTTGCACTTTTTAATCCTTTAAATATATCAAATTTTCGAAAACTAACCCACTAATACCCTAGATCTCGAAACCCCTCCCTATCCTACCACCACCACCACCACTACCCCTCCGTCCACCGTGCACGGCCCCGCCTCCAAGTCCACCGCCACCACTCCGCCTCCATCGCCCCCCATTTATTTTTCCACCCCATGGCCCCATCCCCTCGTCCATCATCCATCCCATGAGTCAGAAGAAAAAAAAGCACACACAGTTGTTGGCGTTCCATCAAGATCTGAAGCCACACACACAGTGGTGCACAATGATATTGTCGCAAGCGAGGCAGGGAAACTCATCATTCTTTATATTGCATAAGTAATAAATAAAGCAACCAAATCAATAAAATGGACAAAATACAAAATGGAAGTAAAAATGAAATTGTCATCGTTAAGAATCTTATCAACAGGGTCTGAGAATAACCAAAACCCAGAAGGCCAGATCCACAAAGGAAAAAGGAAACAATTTAGCATGAAACACAAAACCCATGTTGCTAAAATGATAAATAGGAGAAAAGATTGGAACTTGAGACGTCTCATTCGATCAATTTCTAAACTTGAGTCTCTTCATCTTCTTCGCTTTCTTCTTCTCTTGTGGTGGACTATTTGTCATGGTGGAAAGGAAATCTCTTTGGTATAATGCAGAGGAGTGAGAGAGAGAAAATGGGAGTGAGAGTGAAGGCAGGGTGGATGCTTCTCTGGAAAAAATGGAAAAAAAATGAGAAAAAATATCTGGTGGCGGCAGTCATCTGTGGTTTTCGGTTGTTGTTGGGGGAAGGCAGAGTAGCGGGGGATGGGAGTGAGAGGGAGAAAAAAATGAAAAGAGCAATTATCCAGTTTTGTGTTTTTTCTATTATTTTTAGAAACATTGGGCTTTAGTATAAGAGTCTGTTTGGATTGACTTATGTAGAACTTATGAACACAGCTTATGACTGATTCATAAGTTATTTTGGGCTTATTTTTCATAAGCTACCTAGGATAGCTTATCAAAACAGCTTATGACTTATATAAAATAAGTTTCACTATAATTTTTCTTCAATTATAAAAGTAGCTTATGCCATAAGCAGTAGATAAGCTTGTTATCCAAACAGGCCCTAAATATTATTAGCAGGTTATCAAACCTACTATTGTAGGTAAAAACTGTGCTACAAAAATGAAGCACCTAAATGGTGCTTCATGCTAGCCTTCACCAGAAATGTATTACTTCAATGAGTATTCAAAGTTGTATTATGTTTAGTTTAGATCGATGTAATTTGTCAGATAGGAGTTAATTGCTGGTTTTGACACTATTAGTACTACTTATGTTGTTTATAAGGTGTTAAGTGAGTGGGTAGAATGAGAACCAATAATATGCAGAATGTTACAGTATTTCATGTAGCATCTAGTGATAGTTTGAAATATATGTAACCCTTTTAAGGTGTGGACCCAAGACCTGCATGCGAAAAAGCAATATTTCCAAGTGGTCCCCACTATTTATTTAAGCTGAGCATTTGTGAAATGGGCCATGTGATCTTCATTTAATGAAAACTAGCATAGGTGACCAAGGGGGGCATATGAACTACTTTATATGTTCATTCAAGAGTACAACGAAAAAATTGTATAAAGATGGTTGAAGAAGCCATAACATTACTAATAATTATTAATTTATTGACGAAAAATTCATTATTTGGTCGCAGTTTTTTATAGTTTTTATATAATTTTTGTAATTCATTTTCTAATTCTATTAATTTGTTTTCTTGTTTAATTAATTTGTTTTGATGTTTTATGAGAAATTTTGATATTCTATCAATTTCTATTGTACTTCCATGTTCTATATAATAATATAAACTTTTGGAAATTATACTTATATTTTCTCTAGTTATGTTTATAGTATCTTTTAATTCATTTATTTCATTTTCTTTTCAAATTATTCTAATTTGTAGATCTATTATATCCATTTTTCAAAATTTTAATGTTCTAGTGCTCTAATTTTTCTATTTTTTTTAATTTAATGATCTTAGTACTCTGATTTTTTCTAAAATTATTTTAATGATCTTAGTGCTAGCTCTGATACCAAATTGGCGGGGGTTTCTTCAAAACTGTTATTTTCTTCTCTCATTCTCATTAATTTTTCGTAAATTTCATCTATTTGCATCCTTGTCAATGCTAGATCAAAGTCATATTTATACTCATTTTTATATATTAAGTTTTGTGAGCATATTTTCTCATATTCCTGACATATAATTGTTTTTAATTCTTTTGGTAGATTTAATTTTCATATATATTCTCTTTTTATAAAAAACTTCTTCATAATTAATTGTTTCATCTATATATATATTATATTACAGTAATCGTTTATTTTTACCCAAGCTTGAATGATTTTATCCTTTATTGTAAACTTGGCTATATTTTTATTTATTTGATCCATGGCTTAATCTGAAAGTTCATCTAAGACATATCCATATTCTTCGTTTAATAATTCTTCAAAAATATATAGATTTCTTCCTAAGTCAAAACTTATTTCTTATTCTTCTTGTTCATCTTTCAGTTCTAGTTTTATTAAAGTTGTGGTTAATTCATTATTCATTTCATCTTCATATAATGCTATTTGTCCACATAATTTTGCGTATTCTTCACATATTTTTACTTTTATATCTTTTGGCAAATCTAATTTCTAAATACATTTTAATTTTTGAGAAAAATCTTTATCAATATTTTTTATGTATTATGTATATATTTTCTGAAATTGATTATGTTCTTTTACCCATACATTAATAATTTTATTTTTTTATTGAATTTAGCAATATTTTTACTCATATTCTATCCTTAAATATTGAGCTAAATCATTTACTTGATTTGCTAATTTATTAATCTTATCTTCTTCAATGTCTTTTTCAGAAATATTTACTGGTGATGGTAATAATAATAAATTTGGTTTATTTATAAAAGTTCCTAATTCTATTATTTTATTTCTTTTAGGATAATATAGTTTTCCTATATTTTCCAAAAAACTTGATACATCTATTCTATCATTATTTTTGAAAGTAATACTATGATGTGAATTTGTTAATGCATAATTAGTACAATAGGTTATTGAAAATATTTTATCTCCTGGTCTCATAAGATTTTTTTTCTTAGAAATTTATGCTCAAGTGTTAAGAATTGTTCTAATTTTTATGTATTTAGAGGTATTCTAATATTTGGGTAAATTTCACGTTGGATTAAAGTTTGTAAAAGGTAGTTTGGAATAAATTTATTTTGCAAACTAAGTTTGGTAAAAATAAGTTTATTCTAACGTGATTTTTGTTTGAATATTTTTTTCACAGAAAAATGTTAGACAAAATGAAATTTATTTGGCTGATGTTAATAAGACCACTTGAATTTGTAATTACTTAAAATGGTATAAGTTTTGTAATGTATTAACAAGAGGGAGCAGGTAAAGGAGTAATAAAGAATTCCAGATTGATTATAAAAGGAAGAAAAAAAAAGAATTCCAAAGTGGTTTTGAAAATGAAGAAGTAACTATTGTCCCTTTTACTTCAAAACTGAGTTTTGAAAAAGTTGCAAACAGAAAACCAAACCCCATGCAAACTGAGTTTAGCAATCTAAAAATAATTTTTGGACATTCTAAATTGGAATCCAAACATGCTCTTAGTCAAGTCTATACCTCGGCGCATAGTCTAGCATCGTACTTGCCACACTCTTGAAGCAATGTGTTCTAATCCACATTTACCGCCCTTCCAATAAGGTACCTTTGAAGCATAGTACTCAATGAGCAGACCCGCTTACGTATCCATGTACGCTGCCACTTTCTGAATAGAATTGCTCATAGCGTGAAAGTTTGGCGTCCATTCTCGCACAAGAAGATAGTCATCATAAATCGGATAATGAACCTCCTCCAGCGCCTTGTCATGGTCCTCTTTGTTACAGAGATCCATTAGAAAAGTAATCATTGCCCAAATCCACCATTTTTTTAATAAGCTAAAAATAGTATTGGAAAGAAATTAAAAGACTAAACTAGAGCATAAGTTATACTCAATTTTAGCTACTTAAAAGAGAACAAGATTTGTTTACTGCACAAAATCGATACAACTCCTTCCATTATTTAAATAAAACTAGCGTCATCACTACAGAGAAATATATTCCAACTAAGTTGGTACCCCAAACCTATTTATCATTTGTAGCCGGCCAGAAAAACACCCACAAATGAGATAAGCAAAGAAATTCACCCCCAATCTACCGAAAACAAAACTTGCAACATCAGAACCATTCGCAGCTGTGAAATCGTCAGATCCCAAAATGATGCAGACTTCCAAACCAGTGCTTTTCACAATTGTGAAAAACTTGATACCCCAAGTGTGAAGACGACAGACCCAAGTACGAAAATGCAAAGTACTATCCAGAGCAGTTCACAGTTGTTGAAAAGTTTTCATCCCAAATGTGAAGTACTCGTCAAACCCCCAAAGTCGAAAAAAAGGACCATAGGTGGGAAGAAATCTAGACCACCAGTGTGAAGACGTCAGGGATGTCAAAGCGGTCGGTCCACCCCGGCCCGTTTTCGAAAATGGGTCCAAAAATTCACCCCAGTCCGCCCCCGCCGGCGGGTTGGCCAAAAGCGGGCTAGCCCGCCAAAATCAAAATAAATTTTTAAAAAAGTACGAAAAAGGTGAAATGGCGGGCCAAAAGAGGGCTGGTCCACCTAAATCCGTAAAAATAAAAAAAGGAATTTTTTTTTGGAAATTGAAAAAAAATGGTGGGTTGGCGGGCTAGCCCGCCCCTGGCCCTCCATCTGCCGCGAGCTAAATAAACCATCCTGCCCCACTGGGCCCAACCCACTTTGCCACCCCTAAAAGACGTTAGACCCAACCACTTCCAATCCATAACTAGTTCTTCACAGTAATGAAAAAAGTCACACCACTAATGTGAGGCTGTCAGGCCCAAGGATAAAACCAGAATCTCTGTATCCCTGCTAAATGTAACACCCTCAATTTTTAAATAGTTTTTATTGATTTTTAATCTCCTTTAAATTAATTAAAATTATTTAATTAATGAATTTTAGATCTTGGGGTGAGAATAAGGATATTAATATCTTAGATTTATTTTATTAGAGTCAAGAGTAGCCAAGTTCGCAAAACTGAGTTTTAGCGGGAACCGCATTCTCTCCTGATGCGGGGATAGGGTCCAGTATTTTTCTGGAGGTCATTTTTACTCCAAAATAAATTTTTAACGAACCAAAAATGGTTCTTATAATATTTGTGATTTTTAGAAATTTTTCTGGAAATTTTTCCGAAAAACTTTATTTTACCCGCGTTGGTGCTTTACGGGTAAACCGGGCGCAACCGGGACATGAAAAATAGTCCAAAAATTTAGTTTTGGGTTTCTAAATTTTTCTATGACATATTCAAACCATAAAGTTTATTCCTCATGATTTTACTCAAGTTAGAAAAATATTTATCTAAAAAGGGGTTCGAAAACTACGCGTTTTTACCGTTTCGAACTACCGATTAAACCCTAACTTGGTGGAATTAAATTCCACCATTTTCCAGTCAGCCTTGGGCGCATGTGAAGGGCTGATCCCACTCTCTAAAACATTCCAAAAGTCAATTGGGTCAAATGGGGTTAATATTTGAATTTTTCAAAATTAGGTGAGAGAGGTATGGCTCCCAACTACCAAAAGCATTGAAGCCCATACTCCCCCATACTCTTCATGGTCTGGCCGAATTCTCAAGGGCATGGGAGGAGAGAGATTTCATTTCATTCATCTTCTTCATCTTCATCATCTTGCCAAAACTCTATTTTCTCTCCATTTTCCCAAGCTTTTCCATACACCAAAAGGCTAAGTTTTATTGAGTTTTTGACTATTCAAGCTTCACAAAAAAGGTTTGGATCATCATTCTAATCCATAAACTTCTTTCATTTTTTCATTTCCACCACTTTCATGTTTCCATGAAAGTTGTGTTCTTCTCTTTACTAAAAGAGATCTTTTTCTTGGTTTAGGTTCACTCCATTGGAACCTACAAGCTTGAAAATCATCTTGGATCTATTTTGCTTCAAGATTTGAGTAAGTATTCCTCTACTCAAATTTCTATACCTTAGGGTTTGGTGGTTTTCATGAAACTTGCATTTTTATGGTTTATTTTGGTGTATTTTGTGAAAGGTGAATTTTTCTAAGTGTTGGAACATCAAGGCTCAAGGAGGCCACTTGGTGATTGTGTAGAGGGAAGGTGATTAGTGGTGTTTGCCCATTTTCATTGTCTTCAAGAGGTAAGGGGATTTTTCTCAATAAGTTGGGAGGGTTGTGTATGTATGTGATTATGTGATTTTGTTCTTGATGATGAACTCAAAGACTTGAGTTTTTCATATTGGTTGTTGAATGATTTTTCATTCTCTTAGTAATATGTATTTTTACATGAATATGTATATGAGTAAAAATATGATTTTGGTTGAGGCATGATCAATTGTGATGAGCTTATGTGTTGTTGGAAAAATCATATGTATGCTTTGGGATGATTTTGGATGCCTAAGTGTGTGCTTGGTGAAGTATGATTTAATGTCATATTCATGATGTATGTTGATTGATGGCTTGGTTGTGTTATTGCCTAATTGATGTATATTGATTTATGTGTATTTCATATACTTGGATTGGGATTGGATTGATGAGATTTGATTAAGTGTGGGAAGAGAGTTTAAAAGCTTTAATGAAAAGTTTACAAATGAATTAATTAGAATTCTAATCATAAGTCTTAAATCAATTTAATACTAAATCATTTTATCCATAAAACTTTAAGAGAGTTAGAGAATTAATTAATGTGAGAGAAAAATCAAATTTTGGATTTTTAGGGGTTAAAAACGAAAACTGCAGATTTTTGGGGTCAAAAATGCAAATTCTGGAATTCTGGGCTTTAATTGCAAAATCTGGACTTTTGGGTCAAAATTATAATTTAAGAAAGTTTGGGGCAGAAATGCGAAGTCTGGAAACTTTTGGGTCAAAATTATAATTTACGAAAACTTGGGGCTGAAACGCGAAGTCTGGTACATTTGGGCCAGAATTATAAATTACGAAAGTTGTGGGGTAGAAAACGTAAAGTCTGGGCATTTTGGGCCAGAAACCTAATTTTTCAGAAAATTGGGGGCTGAACTGCGAAACTGAACTTCTTAAGGGGTCAGAATTGCCAATACTTAAAAGTAATGGAATTTAAGTAAAATTATCAAAGAATTTAATTAAGTTGTAATTAAATCTTTTTATGTTGAATAAGTGGAAGAAAATTAATAAAGTGAAGGTTTAAGAGTTTAAAGTTAAAGAAAAAACTTAAGAATTCAAAGAGGAAATTCTTCTAAAAACTTATGGTGTTAAATAACAAGATTACACGGTATTGGAAGAGAACCAATGCGTGGCGAAGATAAAAGTCTTAAGGACAATAATATTACACGGTATTGGGAGAGAACCAATACGTGGCGAAGATAAAAGTCTTAATGACAGAAATATTACACGGTGTTGGATGAAAGCTAACACGTGGCGACGAAAAAACCCTAAGACGAGGGACCGCATTGATTGTATTGTTTGTGAGTGCAAATATAATGTCATGTGCATTTGAGATATTGGCTTTTGCCAGGCTAGCTTTATGCTATGATGAGAGCATACAATCCTATGTGATGGATTGTGAATAATTGTAAAACCTGTCCATGAAAAAGGGGACCGATGGTTACCATGTCCATGAAAAAGGGGACCGATTGGTTTATTATGTTAGGTCTCATAGTAGCCTACTGAATAATTGTAAAACCTGTCCATGAAAAAGGGGACCGATGGTTACCATGTCCATGAAAAAGGGGACCGATTGGTTTATTATGTTATGGTGATAGTAGCTCTACTAAATAATTGTAAAACCTGTTCATGAAAAAGGGGACCGATGGTTACCATGTCCATGAAAAAGGGGACCGATTGGTTTATTATGTTAGGTTTATGCTACAACCATTTTGCTCTATTTAGTTGAGGAAGAGAAGTCTCCATGGAGCAGTGCACCGGTGTATTAAAGAGATATTGAAGTGACATGCATTATGCTAGAATGCTATGTGTGTGCTTGACTGTGTGTTTACCTTGATGAGGTGTCTCTTGTTGATGATTGAATAGCTTAGCTAAAAGACTTGCGAAAGAGTAATTCTATATATATATTATTGGAGTGTATTATGTAGTATTTTATTTTCGTATACATCCTTTCAGTGGATTACAACTTGTGCAAAGAAATTCACCCTTGCGTGTTTTTCTGTTATTTTATGTACGTTATGCGTAGATGTCCACTTCGAGACCTCTGATAGCCCGAGTGAGGGAGTGCTTTCGGCCTTGTGAGGCCGATGGTGGGGGATGGACTTACGATCCCATTTCCCAATGGGCCACTGTGTCTGGACACGTGGTTAGGACTAGAGGAGGGGTGTTGGGCCCCGAAGAGGTTCTGGAGCGCGATATGGTTCTGGACGTTCACATTCCACTAGAGAGGATGCGCAGCTGGCTGGCAGCCGCACCCGAGGCACCCGTGGAGCAGCCGAGGCGAGAGACTCCGGCGGAGGAGAGACCTTTACCCTCACGGGTAACCGGATCCGCTCAGGAGTATCGTCGCATGTTTCGCCGCACGCGTCTCACTCCGAGGAAGAGCACCTTGCCGCGAGATCGTTTACCGAGGATGGCTCCATCAGTGACACCAGCTTCACCACCAGCGACAGGGAGACCGACGCTTTCCGTTTCTTACGTTCCACCTTATGGCCGTTTCGTACGCTGCTCTTCTGACACTTCTGCCGGACCGTCGGGACACGCAGAGAGGGGGAAGAGGAAGGTTCGAGATGAGCCAGAGCGGGTACTCATTGAGATATCCGAGGAGGAGGAGGACCCAGAGGAGGATCCCGAGGAGGACCCCGAGGAGACGGCATCGTCTTAGGTCGTAGTGGTGGGGGTGTCTAGTGCTAGGTTGTAGGATGTCTGTTAGCGACCAGCCTAGGTTTGGGATGTACATGTTCAGTGTCGTGTATTGGACACACCTTTTGACTTACAGCTTTCCTAGGTTTAGCTTTATTGCTTTATTTTCTTCGTGTCAGGATGATGTATTTTGGCCACTATGTTGTGGTTCCAAACTATACTTGCGGGCGCAAGACTTGTGTATATTGACATGATGATATATATATATATATGTGTATGATGTTTCTTTTCTTCTGAGTTTCGGGATGGCTAAATATGATGTGAGAAATCTTTTCGGATAAGATTCTTTTAAAAAGAAAAAAATTAGTCACCAATTTTGGTAAACTTAATTTATGAAAGACGTTTTTCCGCATTAAGTTTTAGTTTTTCACGTGACGTTCCTTGTGGTAAAAAGGGGCGTTACATTTGTGGTATCAGAGCTGGTCGATGTCTTTCGGGAGTGTCTAGGTTATAGGCTTACTAAGTTGAAGTTGTGTGATCTCTGATTAGCATTGTGTGACATTGTTTGTATTGTTTCCTTATGAAACAATGTGTGAAATTGATTGCTTTCTTGAATGGGTTTTGAATGGTGCAACGACAACGGTTGACTTGTAGAAACCCATGGCACGTCGAGGACGACCAATGAATCGTGTTGACATTGAGGATCGTGACGACACAATGGAAAGGGCTATCGCGGCTATGACTAACATGGTGGCTCAAATGGCTCAACAGTCTGTTCGTGCTGAACAGAGGGACATTGAGAGACAGCAAAGGGATACCGAGGATAGAGTTAGGGCTGAGAGAGCTGCTGAAGCCAAGAGATTGGTTGACTTTCGACACCATAATCCGCTACAGTTTCATGGTGAGTCTGAGCCAGAGAAAGCAGAATTATGGGTAGAAGAGTTGGAGAAGATCTTTGAGATCCTGCACTGCACAGCGGCTGAGAAGGTGCAATACGCGGTTTACCTACTGTTGGGTGACGCGGAATATTGGTGGAAGGGAGTCCGACAACTGTTGGAAGCTCGGAACCAAGTCGTGACGTGGGAGATATTCAAGGAGAAGTTTCTCGAGAAGTATTTCCCACAGAGCGCGAGGTCGGAAAAGGAGCAAGAGTTTCTGCGACTGCAGCAACGAGATATGTCGGTAGGAGAGTATGCGGCAAAGTTTGAGTCACTTGCCAAATACTTTCGGTTTTTCCAAGTCCAACCGGACGAGGGATGGAAATGCGAGAGGTTCGAAGCGGGGTTGAGGTACGAGGTGCGTCAATCTGTAGCTTCCCTAGATATTCGTCAATTTCCACTGCTGGTGGAAAAGTGTAGAAAGATGGAGAATCTGATGAAGGGGAGAGTGAATAAGGGGAATGTGGGTGGACCATCTAGGTCATATCCACAAGGGAAGGATGGAAAACAAAATCAGAACAAACCCTACTATAGGGATCAGGGGAACGAACAAAAGAACAATGTAACTTTTTCTACTGGTGGTACCAACAAGGGAAGTCAAGGAGCGGGCGCTCCAGTGACCTGTTTCAAATGTGGGAAACTAGGACACTATTCTCATGCCTGTACTCAACAAGGAAAGAAGTGTTATAGCTGTGGAAAATTTGGACACATAGTAAAGGATTGCCTTATGCCCAAACCCAAGTCGGAAATCGACGCTGTCAAAGCCGGAAGGCCGAAGACAAAAGGACGTGTTTACACTATGAGTGGTATTGAGGCTTCACCTTCAGAGGATTCCCTACAAGAAGGGAATGACATAGCTGGTAATTTTGAAGACTAGGGGCTTCAGGGATGTTTGGAATGGGTGGTTTTCTGCAAGTTTTTGAAGATTACGGAAGACTAGTTTTGTTTTGATTAGGAAAACTTTTTGTGTGATGTATGTTTTAATTTCTTATAAGTTTTAGATTCAAAATCTGACATTATGTTTTAAATTTCTTTCGCTACTACTTAATGATGTAACCTTCTAGAAATTCTTATGTCTGTCTGTTTCCAAAACTTTCCGTACTCTATATATGAAGTTATTCAGTAATGTCATCTGTCTATCTTCCTACCTAGTTATTTCTCTATCTTCCTATCTAATAATCTTTCTGATCGTCCATCTTGTCAAACTAACTCTCACTAGTAGTGATAATCTCGTTTGTAAAATGATTTTCCTATTCCGGGTCGACTTTGAGGGAAACTAGAACCCTATAAATGATAGTGTGAGTTGTAATAGAAATTTTCATAGGAAATTTTTGCCAAGGATCCTTTAGCAAAGAGTAGGTGGCGTATGAACAATAGTCGACAGTTATCTAGGAGTACTGTAATGAGTATTAAGGGACAGGTATAAGAAAAAGGAAATACAGTAAAGAGGTAGCGAAGCATTAGTAGATCTTGAAGATAAAATAGGAGGGAAATAATTTTTGGAAGAATCGGATAAATGATGGTAGGTACTAGGTATATGCCAGTTGTTATATTCAGGAAGGAATTGGACAATGATGTGATTAGCTATAAAATTATTATCGTTTTCCTGACTGCTTAAGGACAAGGCGTGGGAGTAATTAACCCATTGGCTTGCCGGTAGTAGATGGGGCACAATGATAATTGATATAGACTTACATTGTTGAATTCTTAAAGTTTGGATTGGATAGTGATGATTCTTGATGGATAGTGTGAGGATACCTTGTAGTGAGAGTAAGAATGCTCGAAGGAACGAGAATATGTTATTTCTGAAGTAGGAGTGATAGAACGATTTATCGGATGAGAGTTTTTTATATTGATGGTTAAACGTAGTTTAGGTACGTAATTTCGGGGACGAAATTCTTTTTAGAGGGGTAGAGTTGTAACACCCTCAATTTTTAAATAGTTTTTATTGATTTTTAATCTCCTTTAAATTAATTAAAATTATTTAATTAATGAATTTTAGATCTTGGGGTGAGAATAAGGATATTAATATCTTAGATTTATTTTATTAGAGTCAAGAGTAGCCAAGTTCGCAAAACTGAGTTTTAGCGGGAACCGCATTCTCTCCTGATGCGGGGATAGGGTCCAGTATTTTTCTGGAGGTCATTTTTACTCCAAAATAAATTTTTAACGAACCAAAAATGGTTCTTATAATATTTGTGATTTTTAGAAATTTTTCTGGAAATTTTTCCGAAAAACTTTATTTTACCCGCGTTGGTGCTTTACGGGTAAACCGGGCGCAACCGGGACATGAAAAATAGTCCAAAAATTTAGTTTTGGGTTTCTAAATTTTTCTATGACATATTCAAACCATAAAGTTTATTCCTCATGATTTTACTCAAGTTAGAAAAATATTTATCTAAAAAGGGGTTCGAAAACTACGCGTTTTTACCGTTTCGAACTACCGATTAAACCCTAACTTGGTGGAATTAAATTCCACCATTTTCCAGTCAGCCTTGGGCGCATGTGAAGGGCTGATCCCACTCTCTAAAACATTCCAAAAGTCAATTGGGTCAAATGGGGTTAATATTTGAATTTTTCAAAATTAGGTGAGAGAGGTATGGCTCCCAACTACCAAAAGCATTGAAGCCCATACTCCCCCATACTCTTCATGGTCTGGCCGAATTCTCAAGGGCATGGGAGGAGAGAGATTTCATTTCATTCATCTTCTTCATCTTCATCATCTTGCCAAAACTCTATTTTCTCTCCATTTTCCCAAGCTTTTCCATACACCAAAAGGCTAAGTTTTATTGAGTTTTTGACTATTCAAGCTTCACAAAAAAGGTTTGGATCATCATTCTAATCCATAAACTTCTTTCATTTTTTCATTTCCACCACTTTCATGTTTCCATGAAAGTTGTGTTCTTCTCTTTACTAAAAGAGATCTTTTTCTTGGTTTAGGTTCACTCCATTGGAACCTACAAGCTTGAAAATCATCTTGGATCTATTTTGCTTCAAGATTTGAGTAAGTATTCCTCTACTCAAATTTCTATACCTTAGGGTTTGGTGGTTTTCATGAAACTTGCATTTTTATGGTTTATTTTGGTGTATTTTGTGAAAGGTGAATTTTTCTAAGTGTTGGAACATCAAGGCTCAAGGAGGCCACTTGGTGATTGTGTAGAGGGAAGGTGATTAGTGGTGTTTGCCCATTTTCATTGTCTTCAAGAGGTAAGGGGATTTTTCTCAATAAGTTGGGAGGGTTGTGTATGTATGTGATTATGTGATTTTGTTCTTGATGATGAACTCAAAGACTTGAGTTTTTCATATTGGTTGTTGAATGATTTTTCATTCTCTTAGTAATATGTATTTTTACATGAATATGTATATGAGTAAAAATATGATTTTGGTTGAGGCATGATCAATTGTGATGAGCTTATGTGTTGTTGGAAAAATCATATGTATGCTTTGGGATGATTTTGGATGCCTAAGTGTGTGCTTGGTGAAGTATGATTTAATGTCATATTCATGATGTATGTTGATTGATGGCTTGGTTGTGTTATTGCCTAATTGATGTATATTGATTTATGTGTATTTCATATACTTGGATTGGGATTGGATTGATGAGATTTGATTAAGTGTGGGAAGAGAGTTTAAAAGCTTTAATGAAAAGTTTACAAATGAATTAATTAGAATTCTAATCATAAGTCTTAAATCAATTTAATACTAAATCATTTTATCCATAAAACTTTAAGAGAGTTAGAGAATTAATTAATGTGAGAGAAAAATCAAATTTTGGATTTTTAGGGGTTAAAAACGAAAACTGCAGATTTTTGGGGTCAAAAATGCAAATTCTGGAATTCTGGGCTTTAATTGCAAAATCTGGACTTTTGGGTCAAAATTATAATTTAAGAAAGTTTGGGGCAGAAATGCGAAGTCTGGAAACTTTTGGGTCAAAATTATAATTTACGAAAACTTGGGGCTGAAACGCGAAGTCTGGTACATTTGGGCCAGAATTATAAATTACGAAAGTTGTGGGGTAGAAAACGTAAAGTCTGGGCATTTTGGGCCAGAAACCTAATTTTTCAGAAAATTGGGGGCTGAACTGCGAAACTGAACTTCTTAAGGGGTCAGAATTGCCAATACTTAAAAGTAATGGAATTTAAGTAAAATTATCAAAGAATTTAATTAAGTTGTAATTAAATCTTTTTATGTTGAATAAGTGGAAGAAAATTAATAAAGTGAAGGTTTAAGAGTTTAAAGTTAAAGAAAAAACTTAAGAATTCAAAGAGGAAATTCTTCTAAAAACTTATGGTGTTAAATAACAAGATTACACGGTATTGGAAGAGAACCAATGCGTGGCGAAGATAAAAGTCTTAAGGACAATAATATTACACGGTATTGGGAGAGAACCAATACGTGGCGAAGATAAAAGTCTTAATGACAGAAATATTACACGGTGTTGGATGAAAGCTAACACGTGGCGACGAAAAAACCCTAAGACGAGGGACCGCATTGATTGTATTGTTTGTGAGTGCAAATATAATGTCATGTGCATTTGAGATATTGGCTTTTGCCAGGCTAGCTTTATGCTATGATGAGAGCATACAATCCTATGTGATGGATTGTGAATAATTGTAAAACCTGTCCATGAAAAAGGGGACCGATGGTTACCATGTCCATGAAAAAGGGGACCGATTGGTTTATTATGTTAGGTCTCATAGTAGCCTACTGAATAATTGTAAAACCTGTCCATGAAAAAGGGGACCGATGGTTACCATGTCCATGAAAAAGGGGACCGATTGGTTTATTATGTTATGGTGATAGTAGCTCTACTAAATAATTGTAAAACCTGTTCATGAAAAAGGGGACCGATGGTTACCATGTCCATGAAAAAGGGGACCGATTGGTTTATTATGTTAGGTTTATGCTACAACCATTTTGCTCTATTTAGTTGAGGAAGAGAAGTCTCCATGGAGCAGTGCACCGGTGTATTAAAGAGATATTGAAGTGACATGCATTATGCTAGAATGCTATGTGTGTGCTTGACTGTGTGTTTACCTTGATGAGGTGTCTCTTGTTGATGATTGAATAGCTTAGCTAAAAGACTTGCGAAAGAGTAATTCTATATATATATTATTGGAGTGTATTATGTAGTATTTTATTTTCGTATACATCCTTTCAGTGGATTACAACTTGTGCAAAGAAATTCACCCTTGCGTGTTTTTCTGTTATTTTATGTACGTTATGCGTAGATGTCCACTTCGAGACCTCTGATAGCCCGAGTGAGGGAGTGCTTTCGGCCTTGTGAGGCCGATGGTGGGGGATGGACTTACGATCCCATTTCCCAATGGGCCACTGTGTCTGGACACGTGGTTAGGACTAGAGGAGGGGTGTTGGGCCCCGAAGAGGTTCTGGAGCGCGATATGGTTCTGGACGTTCACATTCCACTAGAGAGGATGCGCAGCTGGCTGGCAGCCGCACCCGAGGCACCCGTGGAGCAGCCGAGGCGAGAGACTCCGGCGGAGGAGAGACCTTTACCCTCACGGGTAACCGGATCCGCTCAGGAGTATCGTCGCATGTTTCGCCGCACGCGTCTCACTCCGAGGAAGAGCACCTTGCCGCGAGATCGTTTACCGAGGATGGCTCCATCAGTGACACCAGCTTCACCACCAGCGACAGGGAGACCGACGCTTTCCGTTTCTTACGTTCCACCTTATGGCCGTTTCGTACGCTGCTCTTCTGACACTTCTGCCGGACCGTCGGGACACGCAGAGAGGGGGAAGAGGAAGGTTCGAGATGAGCCAGAGCGGGTACTCATTGAGATATCCGAGGAGGAGGAGGACCCAGAGGAGGATCCCGAGGAGGACCCCGAGGAGACGGCATCGTCTTAGGTCGTAGTGGTGGGGGTGTCTAGTGCTAGGTTGTAGGATGTCTGTTAGCGACCAGCCTAGGTTTGGGATGTACATGTTCAGTGTCGTGTATTGGACACACCTTTTGACTTACAGCTTTCCTAGGTTTAGCTTTATTGCTTTATTTTCTTCGTGTCAGGATGATGTATTTTGGCCACTATGTTGTGGTTCCAAACTATACTTGCGGGCGCAAGACTTGTGTATATTGACATGATGATATATATATATATATGTGTATGATGTTTCTTTTCTTCTGAGTTTCGGGATGGCTAAATATGATGTGAGAAATCTTTTCGGATAAGATTCTTTTAAAAAGAAAAAAATTAGTCACCAATTTTGGTAAACTTAATTTATGAAAGACGTTTTTCCGCATTAAGTTTTAGTTTTTCACGTGACGTTCCTTGTGGTAAAAAGGGGCGTTACACTAAACACATGCATGTTTCAAAAGTGGCTCCCAAAGAGTGATAAGCAGTTCCAACATACCCCACTAAGCAGCTGATAATCTACATGAATTAGGATTGACATTCCAATTCGAAAATTGGTATCCACTTTTGTCCTTTAATGTCCAGCCAGTTCCAAACCCAAATTTTTATCAAGTGTAATAATCCACAAAAATTGGAAGCCCCCTGCAACACATTTTCTCCAAAAAATGATATTACACCATAGTAACAAGTATTTTCGCAAAATATTCTTAAGAAACCTTTAATTAAAATCGAGTTTTTTTTCCAAAAATGTGAATAAAATTTTTGCAACGATATATAGGAAAGAACACTGATGTAAAAATACCTTATTGTATATATAACCAAAGGCGTGCCTCAGTACAAACGTAGAGTTTTCCTACAAACTACTGTATATCAAAAAGTTGTAGAAAACTCTAAGAAAACTAAAAGAAAACGTAAGTAAATGATACAAATAAAAAGCTACTAAGTAATATAAAAGTCAGGTTCAATCTCTAACATCTACCCAGATTAACCATCCACATCCGCAGGTAGGATAACAGATGCATCCTTCCTACTCTAAAACGAATGGTACTTCTCCATGCTGGCTTCCTACGCTTTCCATAAAAAGATATAAATGGTTCTTCTAGAACTGGTATGTCCCTCATCCTTCTCTCCTACAAGTCGGAGTAGATCTTCCGCTTCCCCGCCTTGAAAAGATGGTTACCAGACCTCCGACCCGTACCCGATCTAATCCTCGGAAACATCATCTACTCAACCACATATGGACAAAACATGAAAAGTAGGCAAGGGTGAAAAACTTTCACAAGTTAAGAATGATAGCACAAGAAATATAACATTTATACAGTATACTTTCAGAATCTCACAAACACAGATATATATATCTTTTATCACATAACACATCACCTTATGCCAAGGACCGTCACACACATAATGTATACTTCAACAGAAACACAGACAAACACAGGAGGTATCACTTTCAAAGAAGTACAGACAAACACCGAACATATCACTCTCAAAGAAGTACAGACAAACACAGAATATGACACGCACATTACAACTCAGTAGAATATCACTCAATCAAGAATATTGATGCATGTCACTTCTATATCTCTCAAAACACATTGGTGTAATGCTCCAAGGAGACTTTACCAACCTCAACTCCATTGAGCGATAGGCCTGCGACAAGACCTAATAGAATACCTAGATATCACTCAGATTTTCTGGATAACATTCAGTAATGCGCATATCAACCATATCATGAAATAGGTCCGTCAGTCAGATTTATCCAAGCCAGGTATACGACTCGTCTTAGCTCAAGGGTTATCACCATGCAAGGCTATTAAAACTTTCGAAACCTGGATAATCCCAAAAGGCAATTACAGCCCAACCAAACTCTATTCTCAACCCTCTCTGGGTTGTACAGCTCAAAGACCTTTATGCAAATGACAACTCAAAAATTGCATATCATCTCTTTGGTTTCTCTTGTAAAACCTTCTGTTTTACTGTATTATCTCTCATAATACAAAATCACAAAGAATACTCTTATTCTATCAACACAGAAATACTCTTGAAACTTAACCATTTTGTTACTCTTTCCGGCTATACTTATTTATTTTAAGAGTAACCACACTGCGGCAGAGCCAAACTGCGGTGATTACCCGCAAATGAATTGGAATCACTACAAGAAAATCGGCCATTACCGACGGAAAAATTCTGTCGGTAACGCAAAAAATCCGTCGGTAATGATCTATTACCGACGGATTTTCCGACGGCATAAGTTCGTCGGTAAATCGCTCGTCGGTAATTATTACCGACGGAAATTTCCGACAGAAATTAACCGTCGAAAAATTTTACATTACTGACGAAAAATTCCGTCGGTAATTACCGACGGAAATTACCGACGAAAGTAAACCGTCGGAAAGTTTTACTTTACCGACGGATTATTCCGTCGGTAACCACACGAAAATTTAAAAAAAATAAAACTTTCCGACGGATTATTCCGTCGGTAACCACACGAAATTTTAAAAAAAACCCCATTTATTTTTTTTTACTGACAATTTTCACCATTGCTATTTATAATTATTAATAAAATAATTTATTACAAATTATTTTCTAAATTAATTTAATATTTTATTATAATTATTAAATTAAATTAAAAGTAAACAAATATAACAAAACGTCACAACATAAATATGTTAAAAGTAAGCAAATATAACAAAACGATAACATAAATACGTAAAAGATACAGAATCCAAATAAAACTTGAAAAAAATACATAATTAAAATAACAAACATAAAATTATCTAATAATCTCTATAGTCCCTATAGAGATTGTCATCTAAACCCTCCACGTCATCATCCGCACCAGATTGTTGTGGCTGCTGCTGAGGCGGCTGCTGCTAAGGCGGCTGTTGCTGTTGAGGCGGCTGCTGCTGAACCGACTGCTGCCACTGAGGCGGCTGCTGCCACTGAGGCGGCGCCTGCCAATGAACTAAAGGCGATAGGGAGTAAACACTCCATGAAGACATGACAATCATGACTTTTCATCCCAGTCATTCTTCCGCTGTCCACATCTGCACATCTTGCCAAATTGGAACAATAGTCGTCTGGCATCCTCAACTCTTTTACCCACCGACAAACTGATTTTGCTTGCTCAACAGTTAAGGTGTAATTGGCTTTGAGTTTTAACATTTTCCCATTAGCAAGAGGCTTCAACTCCAAGTCTTTTCTTTTACAGTAAGCAGCCAAGTCTTTTCTGGCTTTTCCATTGTCTTTGGTTTTGCATTTTACATTCATGACCGTGTTAAATACATTGTCAAAAAAATTCTTCTCAATGTGCATAACATCTAGATTGTGTCTCAATAAATTATCTTTCCAGTAGGGCAAGTCCCAGAAAATACTTCTTTTTGTCCAGTTATGCCACTGTCCGTATCCTTTCAATCTGGAAACTTTACCATCATCTGTTACTTTTGGGAGATCCATCACTCTTGTCCAAACCTGTTCCGGTGTTAAACTAGGGGGAGGGTCATCTATTTCAACTTGACCCTTCGTGAAGGCGACCTTGTTCCTTCTAAATGGATGATCACTTGGCAAGAACCTACGATGTGAGTCAAACCAAGAACTTTTACCCCCGAAATGTAAGGTAAATGCCTTTGTATGCTCCATGCAATGCGGACATGCCAATCTACCACGAGTCCCCCAACCAGACAACATGCCATAAGAAGGGAAGTCATTAATCGTCCACATCAAAGCAGCCCTCATGTTAAAATTCTGCTTTCGTGCAACGTCGTATGTCACAACACCATTCCACAACCTCTTCAAATCATCAATCAGTGGTTCCAAGTAAACACCAATACCAGCTGTTGGATCAGATGGGCTTGGTATCAAACAAGTCAAAAATATGTACGGTTTAGACATGCACATCTCAGGAGAAAGATTGTACGGGGTAACAATAACTGGCCAACAAGAATAAGGAGATGCTGAGGATTGGATGTATGGTGTAAAACCGTCTGAGCATAACCCAAGTCGGACATTACGTGGATCCGCAGCAAAATCTGGATGCACCCGATCAAAGTGCTTCCATGCTTCGCCATCAGACGGGTGACGCAACACACCTGAACTTGTTCTATTCTCATAGTGCCACGTCATTTGGCTTGCAGTTTGCATTGATGCAAACATTCTCTGAAGCCTTGGAATTATTGGCAAATAGAACATTGCCTTTACTGGAATCGGTTTATAATTACCTTTCCTTCTGTTGCGATCACAATACCTTGGAGCATTACAAAATCTGCATTCAACCAGCTCACCGTCATTTTTGCCGAATTCATTGTCGTAATACAACATGCAACCATTCATACAACAATCAATCCTCTTAGCCTCCATACCCAGCTTTCCCACTAACCTCTTGGCTTCATAGTAGTTTTTTTGGCAAACCTTCTTTTATAGGTGTCCCGTCCAACACCATTCTTGAGATAAAATCACAACACTGCTTGCTAACATTATAATTTGACTTCGCAGCTAAAAGCCTCACACACATTGATAATTTAGAGTCATCGGATCCTTCAAACAATGGCTTATTTGCCGTTAACAAAAGATTATAAAATCTCTGTGCTGACTCATTTGGAAGTTCATCAGTGTCATCATACTGTTGCTCTTCGTATGACACATTCACCCCAAGAGCATTACAAATCATCTCCTGCATCGACTCAAACTGCTCATCATTTCCCATGTCTGTACAAGTACTTGAACCTCCTATGTTATCCTCGTGAACTCTCAAGTCAATATGAGGCGCTATTTCACCATGATTAGTCCATATCCAATAATTAGGCTTGAACCCAACTCTAAATAAATCACCAACCACCTCATCCTCACTCTTAATCTTTCTACATTGGCATTTCAGACATGGACATCTTATTCCCCCCTCTAACTTGAAATTTTCTTGTCTCTTTGCAAAAGCAACAAACTCTTCAACCCCACTCATAAAAGCTTGTTTAAGACCCCTTCTCCCAGGATATAACCTATCATACATCCAACTACGGTTTGAAGGATAAAAATTCATTTTATGCATATCAATCACATTACGTGTTAGATATCGAGGTCACATGCCAAACAAAAATTCGACAGCACGTCCCCTATATTTCGGACTTCCACAAAAAAAATTCAGAAAAAAATCAACAACAATCAATCAATAAATTTATATGATAAATCTAAAGCTACAAAAGATATCCTATTGAGCTCTGCTCTCCACTAACAAACAATTCAATCAGACAAACACATGCATTATTCAAACTACCAGCACACAACCCAGCATCCTGCTAAGGCAGGAAGGCAAAGACTAGGGATTTGCTCTCCACTAACAAACAAGACAAACACATGCAACAACAAATTTCCAGCACACAATTATGCCTATTGAGCTATGCTCTCCACTAACAAACAACACACCAATTCAGACAACATGTTCAACTTAACATATGTAAATCTATATTAAAACGTTGCAAACTCATCTCTACCTCCTGACGTATGCTCCGAGCTAGTGAGACTTTTGACTTCAGTTGTTGTCTTTGCCTTCAAGAGCCTTCTAAATCAATATCAACAGAAAAAAAAATGTAAGTTTTTGCATTAATCAGTGACAAATCCGAATTAATGGACAGTAAAGAGCAAGAAATTAAACATCATCACCTGTCTTTGGATGAAAGAAGAGAGAGCACTGTGTGGGTGGCGGTGGCAGTGGCAGTCGGCGGTGGCTGGTGTGTGGCGGTCGGCGGTGGCTGGCTGGAGGTGGCCGGCCGTTCGGAGCAGAGAGAGAGAGCGGTCGGAGCAGAGAGAGAAAGAGAGCACTGTGTTGGTGGCGGTGGCAGTGGCGGTCGGCGGTGGCTGGTGTGTGGCGGTCGGCGGTGACTGGCTGGAGGTGGTCGGCCGTTCGGAGCAGAGAGAGAGAGCGGTCGGAGCAGAGAGAGAAAGAGCGGAGAGAGAGAGAGGTTCGGCGGCGTAGCATGGCGGCGGTTCGGCGGTTCAGAGCAGAGGAGAGAGAGGCGGAGAGAGGTGCTGTGAGAAATGATCGAAGAAGGAGGGGGAAGCAGAGTTTATTTATTTTTTCCGACGGAATTTTTCGACGGAATTTTCTGAGGTCGGAAAATTCCGTCGGTAATTTCAATTTCAATTTTTTTTAAAAAACGTGTCTTTACCGACGAAATTTTTCCGTCGGTAAAGTTTCCGACGGAAAATGTTCCTTCGGTAATTTAAATTTTTTTTATTTTCCGACGGAAAAATTCCGTTGATAATAATTAAAAAAAACTGGCAACGGACAAAAAAAATCCGTTTACCGACGGAAAAACTTTTTTATCGACGGAAAAATTCCGTCGGTAACGACAGATTTACCGACGAAAAAATTTTTGTCGGTAAATGACCAATTTCTTGTTGTGTATAAAGCAAAAGTAATCAAAGCAATAACAGAATATCAAAACAGGGCAGCGCCACCGGGATTGATCAAGAAAGAAGAGATTAACGATAATTAAACTCAGGTTCATTTTTAATCGATAAGTGACTATTTCTCGTTTTTTGGAAAAATTGCTACAGAATAGCTACACGGCGACAGAGCCGACTACGGTAACCAACCATAACTGTAATAATATTACTAAAAATTATGTCTTAAACTCATTTTCTTTAAGAAAGTCCTTTGGAAGCTGATCAAGTAATCTTAAGAACTCCCTAGGATAGGGAAAATAGTACATCGGTATGGTTCCCAGGAAAGATCAGGTGAACTTTTAGGCCCCTTCAATGACCTTTGTCTTTCCTAGACAGATCCATACAAATGAACTACCTTCACCCAACCACCAGTCTGTATATAAACAGTAAAAATCACAAGTTTTTATATATAACAGAACTCCAAACTAGGAATTTCTACCAAATAACATAACAGTAGAGTTCACCGAGAACCCATTACTATTAAATTATTTTACCCTGTCAGCTTGTATATATATTTTCGAAAACAGATCATGGAAATGGAAGAAAACACTGGTTTAGGGATTTTAACGTATTTAATCACTTGCTCACATACTAATGTCTAATAGAGATACGGTCCCTGAGCCCAACGTGACAGTACACCGAAGATGTACTCTCCTGCCTGACCAACCACAATATTCTCTATTAGCCAAAAGAACTCCAGAGGTTCAATTTTACAATTTCTTAGATTTGTGGATCACTGAGACATAGCTTGCTGGGTGATCAAGCCTTTATAATTAAAATTTCGCCAGCGTGATGGTACAATTATTAAACTTTATAATTAAATTGGGTATTATAACTTTACTATTTATAAAATCAATTTTTAAATAAAACAAGGCATAGGATAATTTTAATAAAGCATAAAACAATAAAACAAATAAATAACAATTAATTAAAACTATAAACACCCAACACACAAAACACTCATCAAAACAAGATCAAACTAACTTTAGAAGTAATTCCCCTACCTTGGCCTTATGAACAATGAAGAACACACTAAGAACACAAGAACAAAAACACAAAAGCTTGATTAGTAAAACAAAGAAAAGTCAAAGGAAAACAAAGGAAAGAAAAAGGATTTTGTGAGCGATTTGCTTCAAGTGAGGGATGAAGAAAATGAAGAGCACCACCTCCCTATTTATAGCCAAATTCTCGTGCAAGGCAAGTGGGGGAGGAAGAAAATATCTTTGATTTTTCATTTTTGGAAAAATAATAATCCTAATTACCAAAACTATCTAAAAAAAATATCTTGGCTCTAGAAAATTTGAGAAGCTCCTAGACCCTTCAAGACCATGAGGAGGTCGGCCAAAATGAGCTGGGAGGAGAGAGATATGAGTTTACCAAAATACCCCTAGGGTTTGGATGAAAAAGGGTAGAAATCAAGGGTAGTTTTGTCATTTCATAAATAAAAAATTGCAATAACTAATTAAAATTGATGAGAACCAATGAGAATGCTAGAAAATGCCATGACAAGTCTAAATAATTTCGTGGCATCCATTTTTGAAATTTATTGATAGTGCAAACTCTTCGGTTTTCATCGTTTTGTAGGTATAACCCAAAAAAATGCAGAAAATAGGGTTTTCAAAAGTTTCACAGAAATAATTTCTAAAATCATGAAATAAATAATTAAAAATAAAATATAAAATGGTTGTGGATCTTTGACATGAAAATAATGCCTATGAAATAAGATTTTTACGCTATACGCTTCCTGTTTAACGTATTTTTTGGTAATTTTTGAAAATTTTTCAAAAATCCCAAAAAAATTCTAGAAAATCAAAACTATTAAAAGAACCAACTTTTGTGAAGGAAGTTTATTTATTGGGTTTGTTTAACTCACTCAAGCTATTTAAATCTCTTTTTGTCACTTAGACGTAAATTGTTTTCTGTAAAAAGATCCGATGTTAACTGAAAAGCTACCGTTTCAGAAATATTTTGGAATACGTGTATTTTATTACTAATTTTAAGCCAAAAATAAATCACACAACATTTATGTTACAAAAATTCAAATAAAACAGAAAAGGGACAGAAAACACCAAGAAACGGATGTTGTATTTAGACCTGACAGAAACTGAAACTTAACCGTTTTCAGAAGTATTCTTAAACATGCATATTTAAATCCTATTTTTAAGCTAAAAAATACATATCAAAATAACTATATTGCAAAAGTTTATATAAGACAAAATTAAACAGTTAATCACAAAAACGGATATTACACCCCCGAAAAAGAATTTGATTTCTCAGCAACCATATAGACCATGTGACCGCATGTCAAATTCACTGCATTGATGATACTACTGCGCACCAACATTTGTTTTAGACGTGTTCCCAGTGCCTTGAAACCAAATTTTCTCCCCACTAGTGTGGTGGCTTGGTGGTCACCCTGGTGGAGGTGGGGTAGCGGCAACGGTGGTTTGTCTGGTGGCTGCATCGAAGGAGGAGATGAGACGGAGGAATAAAGTGTGATATTGATGAGAGAAATCTGGTGCTGAAGGTTAATGATAAGATCATGAGAAATATATTGATCCAACGGCCAATTGAAATGGTCGATCGTGAACCACGACGCCACCTACAACAATTAAAGAAAATAAATCCTCAATTTTTTAGTTCTATACTTGATTGTATTGCCTTAGTTATTTTTAATGAAATGCGATAAGCCTATTTACATAAAAAAATATTAAATCCTAAATTCAACGAGTAAAATATATCTTGGTTTATTTTAAATCAACCAAAATTTGAATTTTTTTTTTACATCATACATAAATTAACACCTTTTTTATATGCAAAAATATTTTAAAAAATAGAGCATCTAAATCAGAACACAAATTATGTCCAGATTTAAGTACTAAAAAAAGATCAAGAATTAATATTTGATGTACAAAATCAAATTAACACCTGATATATGTATATATTTCATCAAAAAAAAAACCTGATATATGTATATACATTTTTCAGAGATAAATACATTTTTAACACGACACAATCCAATCATACATATGTTTAAAAATCAATCAGAATGCCTATAATGGGAAGTTTGTGTTTCAGAAAAAAAAAAATAGTTCTTCGGTAGCAATTTCTGACTATAAAAATTCCTATTAATTGTTGATATGCATAAAGTGAAGTGGGTTTAAACAAATTTTCTAAGAACTAGGAATTTTCTAGAGTAATCTTCGGGCAAACTATAAACTAACCATTCTACCCCATACTCAGGAACGCTCAATTCAAGCCGCCATTCAACAATTTTGACTGGAAAATATCAAATCTGGCCAAATAGTCAAACAAAACAAGATAACAAGCAATCACACCCAAGTCTCACACAACCGCGCGCGCTGTTTACTTGTTCACCTTATCACTCTTTTCCCACACAAAATAAAAATCACTTCAGCATACTGCAATCCACAAAAGAATGAATAGCCATGGCTGATAAAAAGTAACCGCAAATGAACCCCGCAAACGACAACCCTGCAGCCTCTGTTCCGCAAGCAGAGCAACCCAGCCACCACCATGGCAGAAAATGCCATGGCATTGGCAGCCTCTTTCGAACCTTCTGGAATCTTCTAGTCTCCATCCTCATCTTAGCCTACCTCATGATCCAAGTCGCGTGCATCCTCATTCAACCTCGCTTCTTCACTTACCACGTGTCAGAAGCCAAACTCACCCAATTCAATTACACCGACGACATTAACAGCCACCTCCTCCACTACAACCTCGTTCTCAACTTCACCGTTCGAAACCCGAACAAGAAGCTAAAGATCTACTACGACGTCGTTGAGGGAATCGCATTCTACGAGGGACACAAATTCTCCACCACAGACGTGAGCATGCCGTGGAGGTCATACCTACAGGACACGAAGAACACGGTTCGCATGAGCGCTGTTTTCTCGGGACAGCACGTGGTGGTGCTCGATCTAGACGAGGTCTCTGAATTCGAACAGGAAAGGATGGATGGGGTTTTTCATATCGATGTGATGCTATACTTCACGATTAGGTTTAGGCTTGGTGATTTCATCCCTGGAGACAGAAAGGCCAACGCCGAATGCAAGCTTCGAGTTCCTTTCGGTAATTCTAGTGGGACCGTGGCGGCGGTGACGGCGTTTCGGCCCACCAAGTGTGATGTCAATTACTGAGGGAGGGGTCTTGATTCCTCGCGCATGATATTTAGTTCTGTCACCCAGTCACCCTTATTTCACTTTGGATTTGTTGGTTCATTTTTTTTATTATTTGGTTTTCTCTCCTCCTTTTGTTCTTGTGATTTTTTGCTTTGTTTATAAAACAAGAAAAATGATTAAGGCACCCAAAAACCAAAGGAAATGGATTCCCTTCGGTTAGGGAATATATACACAGATTCACGCAGTCGGACGATCTAGACCATTTGATACAGATTGGATGGTTGAAAATTTTAGACATAGAATTGGATTTACAATAAAATTATAATTATTAATCGTTGGATCTCGATTGAACGGTACAGATCATCCGACTGCGTCAATGCGTGGATTCTCTGGCCGCGGAGAATCCGGATCCAAAACCAAATGACACTCAAAGAGATAGAAATAGATGAGAGATAAGTGATAGATGAGTGATATGACAAGAAGAAATAGAGATAGGTGTCAGATGAGTTTTGAAAAATTAGAGATATTCAAAAATTAGAATTCATAAAACAATGTGTTATAGTTATAGATTGTCAAAACGTTGCACGAATGTGTTTGTAGAGCTGTTAATTTCGACTCGACCCAACAGGTTTGGCATTTTAGGCTGGACTGGGCTCCTTAATTTTAGGCCCAAAATGAACTGGACCATTTTGGCCTGGCTCGATTGGCCTGCCGGGCCAAGCTGTGTCCACATTTTATGTTAATTTTTAGTACTTTGAGCTATTTTTCTTTGTAAATAATTCGGGTTAGTCGGGCTTGTGTTTTAGGTTAGACTGGGCTAGGAAATATGTGACCCGAACAATTTATGGGCTGGGCTGGCTTGGTCCAATTTTGCAATTTGGTCCGATGAGCCGGGTCGCGTGGCCCGCTTTGACAGCGCTATGTGTTTCCAATACATACATTGGTGTTTTTTTCCCTATAATAAATATTAACAAAAAATATGTGTATGACTTAAATTAATACTCTCTCAGTACTCGATTATAAGCAAAAAAAACTCAAATGTGGTGATATAAAACATAATCAAATTATAAACGATTTCACGTTATCTAATGAAATATCTTTTCCACAAAATACCCTGCATTTAATTTAGATTTTAATTTCAATGATTCTTTTATTAAGGGTAATTTAGAAAATTAAGTTCATTTCTTTGATAAGATCAAACAAATAAAATAATGTTAGCTAACTTTCTTAATTACCGTGAATTAGTTTTTTTTTTTGGCTTATAATCGAGTCTGGAGAATAAATCCTTTTGTGTGATTTTGTGGAAGCCATTTGGTGAGATAAAGCTTTTTTCCCTTTATAAAATATGCCGACATGTTGTTTCTGTGCGTATACATGTGTTTCGCCCCACTACAAATTAGCTATCAAATAGTAATTTTTTTTGCTTAATTGTACTTTTGGTCCTCTAAGTATTATTATTGTGCAATTTTAGTTTCTCGAATTTCAATTATGCCAATTGGGTCCCTTATGTTTATCAACCTTGCAATTTTAATCCCTCCGTTAAATTGTCATCCATTTTTTAACATAATGAGCTTATGTGGTAGACAGAAATCTGTCTTGGCACTGATGTGGCCACCGACAAACGTGACATGGCAAAAATGTTGTGACTCAGCATTTTTTATGAAAATTAAGTGGAGGAAGTTTATGTCATGCCCGGCCCGAAGGTAGGGATTCAAAGAGCACATAAACCCTAATCCTCTCTTCCCTGCGTTCAGTTTCTTCATTTTGGGGGATGAAGTGGTAAACCAAAATGGGAGGTTGTAATCAAATGTCTTCTTGCTAGTGTCGCTGCAACTGGGTTTAGAAAAGCAAAGGAAAATTAATTGAAAAATCATCAAGGAAAAGAAGGTTGTCGTGGGAGTGGAAGCCTGTTATTTTGCCAGAACCATGCTCACCCACTCCACCTTTTCTCCCTCTCTCCAATCGGGTTCAAATCTGTTCTCTTGCTCCTGCTATCGATGTTGTTGCTGCTTAACCTTCCAAAAGCCCCTCTCTTTATTATTATCCTTTTAGGAGGATTTTTCTGGTTGCTGCAATCTCGCCTGTTTTTTTACTTATATTTTTCGTATGGGACACCCAATTACTTATATTTTGTCAATTTTTCTTTCTACAGTGCTTTTTTTTATCACGCACTTTATGTGAAAATATATAAGTAATTGGTTGCCTCAATTACATAAGACACCAGGTTATATTGGATGAAAATCTTGTAATCGTTAATGCCATAATTAACGGATTTTAAATTCTACAATTTAAAATAGGTGCATTTTGGAAATATGGCAACTTGGAACAATATAGGTGCATTTGGAAATGGGATGGGTGGTTGCGGCATTGGAATGAATGGAGTGGATATGTTTAATGCTATATTGGTTAAGAGTAAGGCTTTAGCGAAGATGATAGGGCAAGACAGTCAAAGCATAAGCAACAGTAGTGCTATTAACAATATTGGTGGGAGTAAGGGAAGTGGGGATGTAATGATTCTTGATTGTTGGAGATGGGAGGAGGAAGAGGAGGAGAAATTTTCTATGGAGGTGGAACCCTGCAGGTAGAAACTAGTGCTGCAGCAGATGATGTTTGAAGAATTTGATGGAGCAAGAACGCAGCAGGGTTTGAATTGTTCTCAGCAACAAGAGAAGAAAGAGGGAAGAAAAGGCCCCACAAATGCCACTCACGTGTTTAGCACGTGACTTTCATAAAAAAATGCTGGGTCACAACATTGTTGCCACATCACGTTTGTCAGGTGGCCACATCAATCGCAAGTTAGATTTTTGTCTGCCACATAAGCTCGTTATGTGGGAGGGATCAAAATTGCACAGTTGATAAATTTGAGGGACCTAATTGGTACAATTGAAACCCGAGAGACCAAAATTGTACAATAGTGATACTTGTGGGGACCAAAAGTGCAATTAAGCTTTTCTTTTATAAATCTTAGATCATTGCATTTCGCTAAAGATAGACTCCACAATACAAGGTGTTAATAGAACAACTCTAGCAGCTAATGTATGTGCAACCATGTTATATTGACATTTAGCATGCATTTAGAAGGTGTTGATAAAACAGGTGCTGGGTCTCTCCAATAATCACAACTCAGAAACATCATGTTTAAAACTAGTAGCAACACGATCAACTATCACTTTGCAGTCTGATTTAAACTCAACGGGAAATGGGTTCCATGCAGTCAGGGAATCCACATATTCACGTAGTCAACTGATCTATACCGTTAGATCGAGATTAGACGGCAAATGATTTTCAAGGTAGAACAGGGTTTAAAATACAAATTAAAATGCCAGCTGTCCGATCTTGATCTAGCGGTCCAAATTGGTTGACTGTGTGAATGCGTGGATTACCTGACTGCAGGAAATCCATATCCAACTCAACGTGGGTATAATTAAGAGAATTGCCTTTTAGGTACATATGTATATAAGAGGTATTTTTTTTTTGTGATTTTACTAACAGGTACGAGTACCTCACTACCCGCCCTCATCTGTATTTATTAGCTGGTACTTCAAATACTCATTAAGGTACCTGTCCCGTACTTGTAACTAGAGTTGGCAAAACGGGCTTTCGGGCCGGGCTCGGGCCGGCCGCATCGGGTTCGGGCTTTATCGAGCCGGTCCAAAAAAGCCCCGATTGAAAACGGGCTTGAATTTATGTGTCCGAGCCCTCCACTTTTCGGGCTCGGGCTTTAGCCTATATTTTTCGGGTGGTTCGCTTCGGGCTTGGGCTTTACCGATTCGGGCTTTGCAGGGCCGGGCCAAAAAGACCCAGATTGAAAACAGGCTCAAATTTGTGTGTTTGAACCTTATATTTTTCGGGTTTTTTCGGCCCGGCCGGCCAAGCCCGACCCATTTTGCCAGCTCTACTTGTAACAGCACTACCTTCGGTGAGTCGATCGCAGTGCTCCAAAGGAGGGAAACCTCTACGTAGTCCACACAAGCGACTTCTAACTGGAAGCGGTGATAGCCAAGGGAAGGAGCTAGAGAGGTGTGGGTGGAGGCTATTGTAAACATGAAACTATTTGTCTGACTAATGCCTTGGGAGACGCACCACTAGGGTTAAAATAGCTTTAGGGTTTCTTTAACTTACAATCCACAACGCACCCTCTTTAGGTCTAGCAACGTAGGATCAGTTTAATTAAATCTTATTTAAATAAAACTGTAATCCTTAATGAGACATTTAAATTAATTAAATCATATTTAATAAATTGACCTCTAATTATTTAGTCTTAAATTAAATCCCATTTAATTAGTCAACTCTAATTAAATCTTATTTAATTAAACAATGCTCCTTATTTAATTAAACCATATTTAATTAAATAACTCTCTCCAGTTTTATCCTTTTTAGCGTGCGACACTATAGGCTCCCATAGAGTTGGCAATAATAATTAATTTATATTAATTAATCATTAACTATTATAAACAATGAGTGACATCTAGCAATGCATCATTGCTACCCAATCTATGTGAAGATCGGTGATCCGACTTTGCCTGTCGTAACCATATCATCATGAGAAGCCCCGTTCCTTTCATCCTTTACTCCCGATTGAACATGAGGCATAAAAGTGTCATCCTAATTAAGTTCAATTATGGTTTCTCGATCCTAGAGCAAGTGTACAAACTCGTCTATTGACGCAATGCTAGACTGGCCAATCATTTCACCACATCTCATTCCATCGAGTGGCTTAGGACATTACCTTCATTGCGGGAGGGATGGATCCTTTCTGTAGGTAACAAGATAAAACACAAGAAGGGGGGGTTGAATTGTGTTTTTAAGCTTTTAAAACTTTTCGCAAAAGATGGACGCTGGCTGTTAAAAACGTTGGACGCACAGCTTAGTTCAAATATTGGACGCACAGTGTTTTCTGAAATATTGGACGCACAGAGTGCTAAAACACTGGACGCACAGAGTCTTTATAAAAACTGGACGCACAGGTTTTCTAAAGATTGGACGCACAGAATGCTTCCCTTTTAGTTAGAAAAAAACTTGTTTGAATAAAATCAAATTCAATCCCCTTTGTTAGTAATAAACACAGATATAAAAGGAGTTAAGGGAAAGAAGAAATAACACAAGTTTTTATACTGGTTCACCCTTTCCTAAGAGCTACGTCCAGTCCCCTCAAACTAGAGAGATTTCACTATCAAACCAGATAGGTACAAGTATTCTTTGCACACAGCCTCTTCAGGCTAAAACCCAAGTATTCTTTGCACACAGCCTCTCCAGGCTAATTCCCTAGTATTCTTTGCACACAGCCTCTCCAGGCTAAAACCCAAGTATTCTTTGAACACAGCCTCTTCAGACTAAATCACAAGTATTCTTTGAACACAGCCTCTTCAGGCTAAACAACTCAGCAGAGTTTTGATTCAAGTGCTGTCTAACTCACACAAGTGAGGATATGAAAACTAAAGCACTTTGAGAGTTAAGCAAACTCTCTTTTACAAGAAGATAGAAAAAATACAAGACTTTCAATACAGAGTATAAGAGATTGCACAGCGTTTTTGCTCTTTCTTTTTCGTTGTTCAGTTTCTTGTATTCTTCTTCTTGCTTCTCGGTATTTATAAGAGTAGTGAAGCTTCAGACTTGTTCTTCAGTTGCTCAACTTCAGCTCTCATAAAAGTTACCGTTCTCAAATAGCATTTAATGCTATTTTCCCGTTGCTCTGAGGAGATATACTTCATTGTGCATGTCTGCGTTTCTTTCTCCTAAATCAGAAGCAACCTGTACTCAAAGTCTCAATTGTACAGTGGTTAATAATAATATCTTATTGAGACAGAGAGAATACACTGTGTAAAGCAGAAAGATGTGTTCAGAGATATATAGAGTAGTTAGAAGTACATTCTCTCTCTTAGTACACTTTCCACAGTACTTTATGCTTTTCAAAAGTACATTCACAAACGTTGACAGAGATGTACAGAAAGCATTGCATACAACTATTTATTTCAAATCATTTGCTCAATAAATATGTTTCATATTAAATGCATGAGCAGTAAATAGCAAGTTTATGGAATCTGCGTATTGGACGCAGCATGTAGAATATCATTGGACTTTCAGTCCTTTTAGCAACTGGACGCATACATTGTTCTTACCATTTGCACATGATATTCATTCAATCATTGGACGCATCTTTATGCTTACCATTTTGATGATTTGTTGCAAAGCAACATTGGACGTATTGCCTCATTCTGGTTATTGGACTTTTGCCATTTCCTTATAGTTCCATTGGACGCAGAGTTGATTGTTGTACATTTGTTCTTCTGCTTCATTGGACGCAGAACAGTTGTTTGATGTACCTTTGTCAATCTGCTTCATTGGACGCAGAACAATCTGTTGGAACCAAATTGGTTAAAAGTGTTTTTAATACAAAAACTCCCTAAGTGATTTTATGGTTTTGATGATAACAAAATGTATTAAGGCTTTTACAAAGGATAATCAATTTGTATTAAGCTGTACAATGAATAAATGCTGCACTAACTAAGCTAATTGCAGTCTGCGTCCAATAAGCTCTTCATGACATTGGCTGGCATTCAAAGTGAGCCTTGCGTCCAATGTTGGCACTGGAATGGACACAAGAGTTTTGCGTCCAATGTTGGCACTGAAATGGACACAAAAGTTCTGCGTCCAATGTTTGAGCAGAAGGAAGAATTCTGCGTCCAGCGTCCAATGTTTGAGCAGAAGGAAGAATTATGCGTCCAATGTTTGAGCACAAGGCAAGAACAAAGTTCTGCGTCCAATGTCTTCTGAAGAAGCAGAATCGCAGAAGTAGAAGAAATCAAGTCTTGAAGACACGCTACTTTCTGCGTCCAATGTTTTCCAAAGAAGCAGAATCAGTAAGCGTCCAATAGAGCAAGACTGGCATAAGTCCAATGATAAGAACAAGGCAATACTGGCAGAGTCCAATGTTTGTATGAGAAGCAGAATTGCAGTAAGAGTCCAATGATTTTCAAAGGAACAGATTCAGTGAGCATGAAGGATAAAAGTCCAATGTTCAGTTTGAGCAAGAGTGCAACTCTGCGTCCAATAAAACTGAACAAACAAAAGAACTGCTCTGCGTCCAATGAAGTCAGAGTTACTCAAGCACTGTTCTGCGTCCAATAAATAAGAAGGACAACAATATTGCTTTGCGTCCAATGGAGCACAAGGAAGCAGATTGACAAAGGTACATCAAACAATTGTTCTGCGTCCAATGAAGCAGAAGAACAAATGTACAACAATCAACTTTGCGTCCAATGGAAATGGCAAAAGTCCAATACTGCCTTGCATTCAAATGGAATAGATTGGTAAGCATCAGGTATGCGTCCAATGTTTGCATGAGTTCTGTGCAAATTGGTAAGTGCAAAGGTATGCGTCCAATAGATTCTATATGCTGCGTCCAAAACGCAGAGTCCATTACATGCTATTTATTGCTCATGCATTCAATATGAAACATATTTATTGAGCAAATGATTTGAAATAAATAGCTGTACACAATGCTTTTCTGTACATCTTTGTCAACGTGTGTGAATGTACTTCTGAAAAGCATAAAGTACTGTGGAAAGTGTACTAAGAGAGAGAATGTACTTTTAACTACTCTATAGATCTCTGAACACATCTTTCTGCTTTACACAGTGTATTCTCTCTGTCTCAATAAGATATTATTATTAACCACTGTACAATTGAGACTTTGAGTACAGGTTGCTTCTGATTTGGGAGAAAGAAACGCAGACATGCACAATGAAGTAGATCTCCTCAGAGCAACGGGAAAATAGCATTAAATGCTATTAGAGAACGGTAATATTATGAAGGCTGAAGCTGAGCTATTCGAAGAACAAGTCTGAAGCTTCATCAAAGCCTATAAATACCGAGAAGCAAGAAGAAGAATACAAGTGACTGAAAACGAAAAAGAAAGAGCTGAACTGCTGTGCAATTTATCATACTCTGTATAGAAAGTCTTGTATATTTTCTTTCTTCTTGTAAAAGAGAGTTTGCTTAACTCTCAAAGTGCTTTAGATTTCATATCCTCACTTGTGTGAGTTAGACAGCACTTGAATCAAAACTCTGCTGAGTTGTTTAGCCTGAAGAGGCTGTGTTCAAAGAATACTTGTGTTTTAGCCTGAAGAGGCTGCGTCCAAAGAATACTTGGGTTTTAGCCTGAAGAGGTTGCGTCCAAAGAATACTTGGGTTTTAGCCTGGAGAGGCTGTGTGCAAAGAATACTTGGGATTTAGCCTGAAGAGGCTGTGTGCAAAGAATACTTGTACCTATCTGGTTTGATAGTGAAATCTCTCTAGTTTGAGGGGACTGGACGTAGCTCTTAGGAAAGGGTGAACCAGTATAAAAACTTGTGTTATTTCTTCTTTCCCTTATCTCCTTTTATATTTGTGTTTATTACTAACCAAGGGGATTGAATTGATTTTGTTTAAACAAGTTTTTCATACACCTCAAATCGCACAAAGAAAACAAGTTTTTAAACCAAGAGGGAAAGCCTCAGCGTCCAATCTTTTGTGCGTCCAATATTTCACATTTCTGTGCGTCCAGTGTTTTAGCACTCTGTGCGTCTAATATTTCAGAAAACACTGTGCGTCCAATATTTGAACCAAGCTGTGCGTCCAAAGTTTTTAACAGCCAGCGTCCAACATTTGCGAAAAGTTTTAAAAGCTTAGAAACACAATTCAACCCCCCCTTCTTGTGTTTCATCTTATTACCTACACAATCCTTTTGTTCATTCAGCCTTTATTGGACGTTGAACTTCAATGCCTTCCTGAACATTGGACTTTTGTCCTTCTTGCTCTATTGGACGCTTACTGATTCTGCTCCTTTGAAAATCATTGGACTCTTACTGCAATTCTGCTTCTCATAAAAACATTGGACTCTGCTAGTATTGCCTTGTTCTTATCATTGGACTTATGCCAGTCTTGCCTTGTACTTATCTTTGGACGATCAGCATTCTGTACCTTGGTCAAGAACACATCCTTAACATTGGACTTATGACTTATGTTCTGATCATTGGACTTATAAGCATTCTGATCATTGGACGTATGGTTATTCTTCAACATTGGACTTATGTCTTCAATGTCTTCTCATGAATCATTGGACGTATGAAATTGTCCTTGTGCCTTGTACTGAATTATTGGACGCACAACATTGGTTGCCTTTGTGCTGAAACATTGGACGCAGAACTCTTCCTTCTGCTCAACCATTGAACGCAGAATTCTTCCTTCTGCTCATTGGACGCAGAATTCTTCCTTCTGCTCAAACATTGGACGCAGAACTCTTCCTTCTGCTCAACCATTGGACGCAGAATTCTTCCTTCTGCTCAAAGTCTCTGGATGCAGAACTCTTGGTATTTATGTTTCAGTGCCAACATTGGACGCAAGGCTCACTTTGAATGCCAGCCAATGTCATGAAGAACTGATTGGACGCAGACTGCAATAAGCTTAGTTAGGTAGCATTGTTATACATTGTACAAGCTTAATACATTTTGTTTATCCTTTGTAAAAACCTTAAAATACATTTTGTTATTATCAAAACCATAAAATCACTTAGGGAGTTTTTGTATTAAAAACACTTTTAACCAATTTGGTTCCAACACTTTCAACATCACTCAGACCCTTTCACATGATTCATGGCATATCCAAGAACTACCTTTATAATCACCCTATTACAACATGACATTTGATAGTCTCAAAGCATAAGACTCCTCATGTAAGGATCGTAGTGACTTCAAGTCTAAGAGTGTGTTTGGATGGAGTAATTTAAGGGGGTAATGTATTTTAAGTGGGGAATTAGAATACCTCTACATTATTTTGTTTGGATAAGAAATATGTAGAAATTTAAAATGAAGCAATTTTATGGGGTATTTTTTAACAACCCTGTTTGATAATAGTTTTTAAAAATAGTTTTCTGTTTTTAATTAAAAAATCAAAAAACTTGTTTGATAACTTTTTTTGTGGTAAGTGTTTTACAAAACTGTTCCGATTTTTTAGTTTTTAAAACTAGACTTAATTGTAGTTTTGGTCCTTTATTTTTCGCGAATGTGCAATTTTGGTCTCTCATCTTTTAAATGAGCCAATTGGGTCCCCTATGTTTTAAAAGTGTGCAATTTTGGTCAAACCATCACTTCACTAACCCCGTTTGCCGACCTAGACAAATGGTGCTGACTAGAAAGAGTGAGCTGACATCCTACATGGCATAACAGCCTTGAGTCAACATTTTTAAGTGCTCCACGTGCCAAGCACGTGAATGCCTCTTTCCACGAGTCACAATCAGATAAGAGGATTAGGGCACATGAAAGAGACATTCACGAGCTTGGCACGTGGAGCACTTAAAAATGCTGACTCAAGGCTGTTATGCCACATAGGATGCCAAATCACTCTTCCTAGTCAGCACCGTTTGTCTAAGTCAACAAACGGGGTTAGTGAAAGTGACGGTTGGACCAAAATTGCACACTTTTAAAACATAGGGGGACCCAATTGGCTCGTTTAAAAAATGAAGGACCAAAATTGCACATTCACAAAAGATAAAAGACCAAAACTGCAATTAAGCATTAAAACTAAAAAATGAGAACTACTCAGGACTGTTTCGGTTTTTAGTTTCGGTTTTCTCTTTCAAAAAGAAAGAAAAACACGGAGAACTGATTTCTCATTAATGGCAAATATGGTAAATAAGTGAAAATAGACTTTATAAAGAAACAAAACGTTAAGCTGTATATTAGTCACTGTTCTCGACTTGCTGCGCAGAACACAATGCAAAGCTTTCAACAGAGCTTTTATCCCTTGTGCAGTTTGAACTCATGACGCATGAATAACGACACATGCAGCTTCTCCCCTGTGCCACATGATCAATTTTTTATTTTTGTTTGCATTTTGTTTGTGAACGTAAACCGTTTTGTCATTTGTGGTATCAAATAATGGAGCTTTGTTAGCAAATGGAAACCCACAATTTGTTTCCTTTATTTATTTTGCAATATTTAAAGAACCAATCAATAAGAGTAGGAAAAATTATTCTGAGACATTGAATTTAAAAGTTGCTCTGTTTTGTTGTTGAACGATTGGGGTGAAGTTGTGACTATTGCTATGGGGAATTTTGTGCTCAGTGTACTCACGAGAACAAACTCCAGCAGTGAGTGTACTTATTCAGGTGATGAAGCTGCAACATAAATGACAGTATATACTATATCGATATCACGTTACTATCAAATGGGTTTTCAGTTTTTATTGTTTTCAAAACATGTTTTCAAAATAAATTTACCAAGCAATTTTTTTTGTTTTTTTATCTAAAAAATTGTTTTTAAATTACTATTTACCAAACAAGTTTTTTTTTGTATTTTGAGGAATTTGAAATACCACCTAAATTGTACGAATTCTAAATTCCTTCCCGATTCTGTCTCACTTGTGCGCATTTTCGTCTCGTTCGACCTCTCTCGCAAACTCGATCATTTTCATATCCCTCTCGAGCTCGATCATTCGTGTCTCTCTCTCTCTCACACGAGCTCGATCATTTCTAACTCTCTCTCGAGTTCAATCATTCGCATCTCTCTCCAGCTGATTTTTTTTGTCTCTCTCCCCTCTCTCCTTCTCTCTCCCTCTCTCTTGGTATCTCGCTCGCCCTCTCACTCTCTCTAAAAAACCTCTCCCTCTCGCTCTCTCTCCCCTCTCTCACTCTTTCTAAAAAAACTCTCCGTCTTGCTCCTTGGGCGTTGAAAACTGATGGAGGGAAATTTTAACTACTGCTTTACCTTTGGCGAGAGCAAGAGAGAGAGAGAGATAGGGAGAGATTTTTCAGAGAGTAGGGCAGAGAGGGGGAGAGAGCAAGAGAGGGGGAGAGTTAACAAAAAATATCTCACGTAAAGTATAAAGAATTTTAATTACTCTATCCAAATAAAGAATTTTAAGAATGGAGAAATTTAATTACTCTATCCAAACAAAAAATTTTAAAATGAAAAGAATTCAATTGAAGCAATTGAAATTCCAAAAATTTCAAATTTTCTAGAATTTTAAATTTCTCCATCCAAACACAGGGTTAGAGAACTGAAATTTGAGGAAAGGGATTTGAATCCAAAATTATAAATTCTCCAACCTGCTTGTGTTAATGTGCCACTGAAGCCTGAAATTGTCCACAAAAACTTTTAATTTTGAATCCTAAATGCTTGCTTTGCTCTCTCTGGAGGTATATACGCCATAACATAACAATCGCATATGCCATGTTTTTTTGGCTTGCAGCAAGACTTCAATCTGAATTCCACTAGAACAGAAGCCACTTCATGGAGCATAGCTAATTGGCCTCAAAATATCGCTGTGTGAAAGTGAGTTTTTCACTGCACGGAATGATGCCATTTTTGCTAAAAGTGAAAAATTAAAACAGTCAATCGGAACCGTTGAAATCATCTGATGGCTCACATCTCTCCAAATGCGTGAATGCGAGATTCCCCCAACTGCAGGGAATCCGCATTCTTTATTTGCCCCCTTTCTTCCTTCATGTACCACTTTATATTCATTGCCCCGGACTTATTTACAATGCTGTGTAGGGCTGATCATGGGTTGGGTCGACCCAACCAACCCGGTCGACCTGACCCGGTCCGAGGCTTCTGAATCGGTTTGAAACCGACTCGCACGCATATTCGGTTTGAGCAGGTCTGAACCCGATGTACACGGGTTGGGTATCGGGTTGATGAAATACAAACCCGTCTAACCCAACCCGACTCGGGGGTATTAGAAATTTTAAAAAAACTTGTACATCAGAGAGACTCCTTCGGTTCTTCTTCTCAGCTTTCCTTCCCTCTTCGAGTTAGCAACCCTAGCCACCGTAGCACCTCCCCATCCCAGCCCAGGCCTCGCCGCCGTGACCCAGGCGTCGCCGCCACAACCTAGATCCTCCCAGCCCAGCACCTCACCGCCATCGCAGTCCGTTTGCCAAGGCGTATCTTCTGTATAGATCGCAGCCCGTTTCCTCTCCGCCGTGAAGTCGTCGTAGCAGTTGAGTCCTCCTCGCGACGTCGCCGCTGCAGCTAGGCGTGGAAGTCCTTCATCGTCGTCATCGATCCTCTGTCCCTGTTTTGCAGCTTTCCTTCGTCGTCGATCCTTTGTCTCTGTTCGTCCCGATCCTTTGTCTCTATTCGTCCAGCTCTGTTTAGCAGCTTTCCTTCGTCGTCGATCAGCAACATTCCTTCGTCGTTCGTTCAGCCCAGCTTGCGAGAGTGCGATTGCAGTTTGACCAACAACAAGAGACAAACTGTGTTGATCTGGTTTTGATCTGTTTTTTTATGATTTTCTCACTTATCTATCATCACAGAGGGTTAAAATTTCTCATTAATGGAGGGTTTTTTGTTCTGTTTTGTTGGTCTGATTTGTTATGGCTTTGATCTATTTTTTCTGGTTTTCTCGCTAGTTTTCCCCTTTCTTCTGCGCATTTTTCGTTTTATGCCCAACCCGACCACTTGACCCAGCAATAATCGGTTCAGTTCGGGTTACCTACTCAAAATATGAAAAAACCGACCCGACCCGACCTCATACGATCGGTTTGGTTTTTGTTTTCCCCCCAAACCCGACCCAACCCGACTCTTGATAAGTCCTAATGCGGTGGGAATGAAAATTAAAATCAGGATTAATTGATAAAATCAATCAATTAATTGTGAGAGCAGTGAAGCCACCCCTTTCATCATTTGCTTGAAGTCGCATCGACATCGACATTCATGATCGATTATCCTTTTCCACTTCCACCATCCTATTACTACTAATAATGATACTACCATTAGTCCTATATATAAGAGACAAATATCTAATTCACTAAGATCAATAAAAGGTAGTTAAATGAGTTAATTGTAATTAATATAAACTTTATTCCAAAATTACCCATATAGTAAATGATTAAAATAGTGGTTCATACATTTAATGACATTGAATCACTCCTAGTTTCCAAGTATATTATTCTCTCTCCAATGGGTATAAAAGAAATTTTATACAATTGATGCATTTAAAATTGGTTTATGTTTCTTATAATTTAGAGAAAAAAAATAATCCTAAATTCTCTTATATAGGAGACCGGAGATAGTATTAATTAATCCATCAAATTGAAATTATTCCAATTCCAGGATTTCAGATCCCTTATTTTTTTGATATATATCAAATCCCTTATTTTATAATTGAATCACGAATCATATATTGGGTGCGAAAGAGGAGAGGAAGAATAACTAATTAACAATTTGGGGAACAAAGAAGGAAACCTGGACTAAATCAATGGGGTGGAGGGTTTGAGGAAAGGTTACGGTTGTTCTCACGCATTCTTCAGAGAAAGAATAAGATCAACACTATAAAAAATATTCTGAGAGATTGTTTGACAAGAAAACTCATCTTCCAAGAGCCATATAATTTATCTTTATGGATTGAGATTCATCGTGCTTAAAATCTTCATATTCTGCACTTTACAGAGTGTATTCGGTTGATCTTTCTTTGCACGTTCTAGTGCGAAATAGCTATTTCTTTTATCTTTTGTTTTGATAATAATTGTTGGTTGAGGTATCTGACTGGTAATATTGAAAGAAGAGATATAGGTGTGCCGAAGGAAGCTTTGGTTGAAGCAACGCGAGAAACCTACGGAAGACGGGGGACAGCCCGCAGGTCGCTACAGCCTATAGCCTTTTAAACACCATTTCTCTAAAAAAAAAAAAATATTATGACATAGAAACCATGATTTTCGTATTAAAATATAAGTTTTGATTTTCATTTCTAAAGTGTCCATTTAAAATCATATTTGTTTCCAAAAAATATGGATAAATTTTTTTGCCTTTTCTTTATTTGTTTATTATTTAAAATGAGAAGAATAGGAAACTAACCCTTCTTAAGATTTTCGGTAGAAATACAAACACTGAAAATTAAAGTAAACACTTGTGAACAAAACAACTTCATATATATATATATATGTACTAGCGTGTAACCCGTGTCAAGCACGGGGGCATATTTCGGGACATAAATAAATAAAATGAGTAAAAAATAAAATACTATAACTAATATAATCATAAAATTTATTCATGGTAATGTTACTTCATAAAAAATGTTCAAATCAAATTATATATGTAGCCCCGTGCTACGCACGATATACTTAAAAAAATATAATTTTTAAATTTAAACTTTTTTGCTAAAATTATATTTAAAAATTTATATTATGTTTATTAAAATCTTCACCCACAGTAAGTTAGATAATATTAGTAATATTGCTTCATATAAAATATTCAAAACAAACTATATAATATGTAGACTACTACGCACAGAATATGTTAATAGGTAATTTTTACTAAAATTTTCATCCATATTAACTTAGATATTAATTTTCTTTCATGTATCCAAAAAAAACTTAGATATTAATGTTTTTTATATAAGTATTAATGTTATTTAATTTAAAGTATGAAATCTCTTTATTATATATTTTAACTCTGTATAAAATGCTATAAAAATTTTATTTATAATTAAACAATTGGTTTGAAAGCAAACATTATACTAATAGAAAAAATATCAAATTAATAAATAAAATTCATAGAAAAAGTTTATGTACAGTTTTAAAGTTATCGTGCACATTTTTTTTTATAAACTTTTGCCTCATTGTCATTGTGCCGTTCGTTTAATAATCTTCTTATATCTCTTATTATATTTTAAACTTAAACTTTTCCATTAGTTTAAAAATATTCTTGTATTTCTATCATTTTTTTTTGGTCCAAAGAGATTCAAGTATATTAGACAAGGGCCAAGCCCTAGGAAATACAGAGGTCAACAGGCCAGGCTACAACCAGTTCAAAGCCAGAAAGGCAATAGCACAAATAAACCAGAAAACACAGCTATGCTCTGACTACAACATCCAGCAATACACGCTGCAGAAGAAAACTAAAAACAGCCAAAGATAAACAACTAAACCTACGATACTAAAAAAACCACAAATCTAAACAACGCCTTAACAACATCAAAAGCAAACAAACTAAAACACAACCAAAAACTACCAACAAAAACTACCAACAAAAGAAACACAAATCAAAACAAAACCTAGCAAACCTCAGACATCGAAAAAACTTTGAGATGGGCTGGGTTTGACCCATTTGGGGCACCCAATACCTTCTGTCTCACCAATTTGCCCAGATGTCATCGATTCACAGCCTAGAGCAACAACCAAAACAGGCCCAGCCCATACGGATACAGGCTAGGACCCACCCAGGAAGATCCAAAAAAGCAGCAACAGTATCCTCACACCAGGCCAACGAAGATGAAGCACACAGGTGGTGGCAACGAAGCCAGGGACCTTGAAACAGAACAAGCTGGAGAGAATGGAGATACTGGGGGCTTTGGAAGAGGTGAGCCAGGAGACGTTTCAACAGTGCCACGGAGACGCTAAACCCTCTTCGAGCTGGGCTTCTGCTATCTACAGGGAGAAACAGTAACAACCAGAGGAGGGAGGAGCGGGAGGGAACAAAGCCAAAGAAGGAGATGGAACGAAACAAGGGAAAAACGAACAAGAAGGGGGAGAACGAGGAAAACATAAACCAAAGACAAACCATGAGGGACGCGAGAAGAAACAACAGAGGAAGACAAAACGACGAAGAAGACGACGATGACGAACAAAAAAAGACGACGGAAAACCACCACCAACAAGGCTGCAGCAGCGGCGGCAGACCCCGAAGACTGAAGACGCCTCTCAAAACGGCGGCCAAAACCCTAGCAGAACATACACAGGCCTAAGCCTGGAAAATAGCAAACGCATGGTCAATACATATGGCACATTAGATATTAGACCAGCTGCTATCAACAACACGACATTTAATAAGCTACAACAACCAATGAAATATCAAAGGCAAAGCACTAAACAATAGAGGGGGGCTGCACCGAGACCTCCACAAAACACACAGCAAAGGAGACCTCCACACTCCCCCATCAAAGCAAAAGAAAAAGCAGCCCCCATCCGAAAACACTCCATCAGAGCTGTTTTTAACTTAATGTGGTTTCTGGACTGGATGGCAGAATTGGATTAGAGCTGGCAAAAAGGGCTGGGCCTGACGAGCCGGGTCGAAAGAGTCTAAAAAATAGATGGTTCGAGCACACAAATTTGAGTCCGTTTTCAATCCAGATCTTTTTGGCCCGGCATGAAAATGTAAGCTAAAACCCGAGCCCGACCCAAAAAAAGCCCAAAAAACAAAAGACTCAGGCACACAAATTTGAACATGTTTTTAATCTGGGTTTTTTGGCCCGGTCCGATAAAACCCGAACCCAATGTGGGCCTGCCCGAAGCCCATTTTGCTAGCTCTAAATGGGATACTTCTAATTCTTGCTTTATGAGAGGCATTTTGTCTGCACATAATTATATTTTAACCCAAGGGCAGGCGTCGGCAAAAAAGTTAACAAAAAATTTAGGCCAAAAAATTATTTGAACTACACATGATTATTACATAAACACATTAAGGAGTTTACAGAGGGCCATTGTAGTAGTGACATGCATATATACTAAGTTATATAAAACCACGGTGTAATGTTTACCAAAGAAAAAAACCTCGGTGTAAGTAATATGTGACAAATGTTAATAGTCAGAAACGATAGAGATTTTTTTTTAGACCAAAAAAAAAAAGAAACGATAGAGATTTCTATAAACAATCATTATGGAAACATGTAAGCAATGGAACGCCAAGTTCTTCCAATATTGATTAAGATAATCTCTACATATGTCTCGGTAAATCCCAATAACGCTTCATCATTGGCATTAGAAGGCGTTGCTCCGTGAAAGGCCAAGCGTTTCTCAATAATTTTTATTCATGCTAAGCTTGATAACATAAGTTTGTTCTATATCTATATATATATATATATATAAGGGGCATATCAAGTGAGAAGAGTGTCTTATTATGAGAGATGAGAAAATTAAATGACAGCTCTTAGATTAAAATGAATGGTCTAGATCTAACTTCTCATTAAAACATCACCTACAGCCTCTTTTTGCTCTCCCACACACATCTCTTTTCTTAACTATTCTCTCTCTCTCTTTACGCGCAGAGCCCATTTATTAAGCGCTTCCCTCCTCCGTCTTCCTCTTGCTTTATGAATTACCATTATCAGTAGTCAATATTGAAATTCCTTGTTATTTTTGTTGAGCAAGGAGTGATTGCTACTGTGACGTCAACCGAGAAAGAGTTTTTGTTATTATTTATGTTTGACAACTAAAATAAATAATAAACAAGTTGATTCACAATTTAAGAAGAAAATGAACCAACGAGTTATTATATTACTCTATGGACAACAAAACACAGAACACTAAAAGCATCATGATTGACGAAGAACACCGGAAATGGATTTTGTGTCTTTTTTTTTCCTTTACTTTTATTTTGGATTTTTTAGATTGTTTTGATTTTCTGATTCATTGGGTTTTATACACCCACCCTTTTTCTTCAAATCCTATTCCCCCCACCCCCATTTTGAATAAACTTAATCATTAATCATATCTTTAAATTTGATTGAATGAAACTTATTAGAGTGTTTGAACACGTCTTATATTTTGATGGATCTTTTGGGTTGTTTGGTTTTGGAGTTTGTGGGTTTGAGGTTGAACTAGTGGTGATGGGCATATGCATGCTTTATTTTGAGGCATCAAAAGGCATTGACTCTAAATGTGGGTTCGTGGGTCAGTTTGGTGAGAAACAGAGTAAAGTAGAATAACAGAGGAAGTCAGTTTTATGGCCGGGAAGACTTTATTTAATGATAAATTCTATGGTACCTAGATAAATTTAAGTGTTTGAGTACCTTAATGAAGTGGTCCGATAGAAACATGACAAGTGAAAAAATAATTAAATATACAAATGTTGATTCAACATTTACCTAAATTTAAATTATATGTTTATATCCCTATAGATTTTTAATTAAATACTCAAAATTTAATAAAAAATTCTCTTTCTTTCTTTTCACGGCCTCTGACTCTGAATCACACAAACTCAAAGCATTAACACAGAAAGAAACCATTAATATAATCCAACAAGAAAAGCTGCTTAATTAACTGTTAGTTGCCCAATAAGTGAGAAACAACACAACCGCCATCGCCATCGTTGCAGAGCACAATTAACAATTGAAATCTTATGGAATCTCATGGATATGCAGATGAAGCATTGCAGCTAGGAGTTGGGGAGCTAATGGTTCCCACATAATCAATTAACGTAACCACAATACACAATTAATGTTGAATTGAATTGAAAAGTAACCACAAGACAACCACCGAATGATCAGATATAGGACCGTACGATGTCTATGAATTGGACGTCGGATCTAGCTCGGAGTGGGGCAAGTAAATTTTCGTTTTAAATTTATCGATAAAATTTTTGAATAATGATTTGCTTGAAATCAAAAATTGAAATCTTAGAGCTTTTGTAGAGGAAGATAATACGAATCTATTAACACTGATTTCGTGAATTTTCATTGACCGTAGAGAGAGATTTTCGAAGAAAACAGTGAGGGTTAGGGTTTATATAGGCCGCGATTTGAAACTTAATTTCCCATGATTTGGTTGTTATAAATTGGTGCTTTTGTGCTATAATAGTTATAACATGATTCTGAATAAAACCCACAAAATAATAGCATTAAATCGAGTTGAATTGAAGCTTGAATGGTGCAAAAATGACATTGAACCAGTAAATTCACTCGTGATTTTTGGAGCTCAAAAATCTCTTGAATGTGATACAAAAAATTGGTACTTTTGTGATAGATTCATTAGAAAAATGTTTGATTATAAAACCCATAAAAAATCAAAACAAAGCGAGCCTCAGACTAGGAGAATCCATGGCTGAGATGTTGTAATCGGTGTGAGACTCATTTCCGTTGTGGGTTAACCAAAATTTCAAAAAGAAATTCAAAAAAGATAAATGGATGTATTCGCAAATAAATAAAAATAAAAGGGATATATTTATAAATAAATAATAACAATATGACATGGCTAAAGAAATACACATGACATCTTGCTATAGGCGGGGTACTAGTACCCATAAAATTAACCGGGGTACCATAGCAATCACCTTATTTAATATGTTCTTTTTGCCAATATAGTGTGATGAAATATTGTGTGTGCACCAGTTGGGGACGGAAAATGCCAAATGTGGTGTGTTATGAGTTGAAATACAACAGTGCAAGGATTGAGCAACCTTGGAGTCTCAATAACAAAAATGTAAGCATGATTGAGCAACAAATAGCTAGGATTGATGTTTATACGCACAGATCTTTAGGAGCAATATTTGCTGACATAAGCTACACTAAGCAAGGACATACTCCTCCACTTCGTGCTCACTTTCTCTGCAAGTAAAACCAGAACACATTGCTAGGAAATATAAAATTAGCATACTGATAGATCACAGGCTAGATAATCAATAAGGCAATGTAAGGTAATACCTTTTTAGGAAAATTCCAATGCATCTTTCCTTTTTGTTTTCACCATTAGCTGGGAATCTGCTTGCAAGGACGGATCCAGAAATATACTAAGGGAGGGGCCGAAAATTTGTAATGATAAAACTTTAATTAAATATTAAATCATAATAGTTAAATACATCAAAGGATAAATCAAATGTTTTTTTGTTTTCACCGATCCTTGAGATAGTTCATAAATTATTGATAGAGTTCTCAGTTCAGAATGAAAAGAAACATTCAGTTCATAATGTTGAGCTTGTATTCTAAGATGCAACTTCTCTTGTTTGGTAAAATTATCAGGATAAAACTTAATTGTCAATTCACAAATTTTCTCCACATTGAATGATTTGTAAAGATCTTTTGGATCTAGAGTTGAACCCAGAGTAAGCAATTCCAATTACACGTAATTGTAAAGATTAATCTCACGAGGTATTAAGATCTATTTAAGGATTGATCTATCAAAACATTTATATTTGAATTCCAATTAACAAAAATCGATAATATGAGATCATCTCTAGGAAAACTAAAAATACTTAAATCGAGATCTAATCCAACATAACCGGCAAAAACATATAAATCACATGAAAAGTTTTGGGAAGATTGAGGGGAGAGAGAAGAAAAAAAAAGAACAAGGAAAAGACAACGACGGACCCCCAACCTATATACACTTGCTCCCCTCGCTGGGAATCCCTTTCCCTCTCTCACTACCACCAGGTCCTTTTCTCCATTCCCCCCTCCCTTTCCCTATACAATTCAATCTTCAAACTCTATATACACATATGACCTCTACACATATATATATTCATTGAAAATATTAGGGATGGGGGGGGGGGGCCTGGCCCACGCTTGCCCCCCTTGCATCCGTCCCTGTCTGCTTGTCCATACAATAGGAAATATAACATTAAGCCAGTGATAGCACTCAATAGCCAATAAAAAAGAAGCAATAGCAGCAGTAACTTATTTAATTATATTCATAAGATGCTATTTGCAGGGGCATACAACTAAATGAAGAAGACATTGATGTTGTTTTGTAGCAACTAAATGAAGGGTAGAAACTCAGAGAAGATGTGGAGAAATTGTTAAAGAAGAAACTGCATGACCATTTTTTGTACCATACATAACAAACAAAACCACCATGGTCTAATGTTGTGCACTTGTGCTAGCTACATCTCCTAGTAAATACACACAGTCAAAAGACAAATGGATTACATTAAAGAAAGTAGAGATCGATAAAACACATGAAGTATTTATCCTAGTAAATACACACTGTTTCAATAGTTTGAGCACTGTACTTTGTAATTTTGGAGCATTAATCGGCTTTAAGACATAAGAATTGGAATCCTATTGCAATTCCCTGATGCTTCAAAAGATTAAGAAAGCAGAGACAATTTCTATCTTCTGGGAAGTGTATTGAATCCAAAGCAGCCCAAGGCATATGTCGGTAATAACCTAAAGATAAAAAATAAGGTTAATACAAATAATTAAAACACAGCCAAAAATACAGAAGAGTAATTAGAAAAGAAAAAAAAAGGCCAGAGGAGAAACATTAAAAGATCCATATGAAATAAACAACCACAAAAGAAACACAAATCGCCTACCCAAAACCATGGGTTCCTAACTGAAATACATATGAAAACATACCTTCAAAACAGTAAGCATGTATATATTATTGCTATATTGTGACATACTGCAACTTTGGCAGCCATTGCTAGCTTATAAGATGCAGATTGCAAAATCGAGTCAGTATCGAAAAATTAAAGTTATTTAAAGATGTAGAATGCAAAATGGAATCAGTAACACTTACCTTGCAGAAAAGGGGAGAGAGAACAACAACAATCTGTCCACACACAAAAAAATATTCAGGAAATAAAATGAGCAGGGGATTGAGATGGATGACTTGAGACTATGAATATGGAATCCAAAACAATACAAATGAAAGAAGAAAAAAGAGCAAAGACCCAGAAAGACTGATGAAAACAAAGGTATTAGAATTGGCATACCAGAAGATAGTCTTCTCTGACGTATTTTCCTTGGGATGGCTTGCAAAGCAACTTTCTGGGCAGTGTGGAGAGAGAAAGAGGCTTATTGTTGTTGAGGTCAGTGGTTGTGGAGAGAATAACAATGTTGATGGGTGGAGGAAGAAGAAGAGGGGTGAGGTAGAGAAACGCAGAGAGGTTTGGAAGAGAAGGGTGAGAGAGTGACCACGTTGTGATGAGGTATCACCCACGATTTTTCTATTTCCTTAGAGCATCTACAATGGTCGTATCTTATAGAGCGTTCTTAAATTTAAGCAACGCATCTTAAAAACTTTTGCCATAGCAGCAACCTGACTTGGCATTGCTTAAATGCCACATGTAAGCAACGTTGCTTGTATAAGCAACGGTTGCTTAGCATTAAAAAATCATTTCTTTGCTTTTAGAATCGATCAACCACCAACAGAAAAAAGAGGGAAATAACCAAACTCCAGAATCTAGATCAAACAACTCCAGAACAATAAAAATCCAAAACAATGAAACCCAGATGTAGAAATTATAAAAAAAATTGATAATATTAAAAGAAATATGACAAATACAAATCACACCCACAAAAAACAGATCTGAAAAAAAAAAAAGTGACGAAAGGAAGAGGGAGAGCTAGCCAACAGAGGGTGAGGGTGGAGGAGGGAGAGGATGACTGGGAAACCTCGCGGCGGAGGAAAGGGACCGGACTCCATGCGACCACCGCCGTGTAGACAGGACTCCATGAGAGCACCGCTGTGTAGACCAGACTCCATGCGAGTACCGCTGTGTTGATCGGACTCCATGCGAGTACCGCCATGTCGATCAGACTCCATGCGAGCAAGACTATGGGAACCAGAGACGGGGTGACGATGAGAGCAAGAGAATGGATCGAACGAGGTTGACGTTGAGGAAGAAAGGGATGAGGCTCTGTGATGTGGGTGGCGGTACAGAGAAATGGGGTTGGGACTTGAGTGAGGGTTTGATTGTGTTGAAATGTTTACTTGGATGTTTGAGTGAAATGTTTAGGTAGTGCTTTGTTTTTTTTTTTGGTTTGAATGTGTAGGTAGTGCAGCAGTGCTGAATTGGGTCTAGTTGCGTGAAGGAAAAGAATGGTTGTGTACCCAAGGCAAGATTAAATTGCAATTCAATGTTAATTTTGAGATCCAATATTACCGTTTGAAATTTGAATCATTTAAAAACCTGGATTAAATTACAAGATTAAAAATCTAGATTAAATCTGCATATGACATTTAAAAATCCAAAATTAAATTGCAATTCAATGTCTAGTTGTATTTGAATTATTTTAATTAAATTATGTTTTTTCTATGTGATTTTAATTAAATTATGTTATTTATTTTAATTAAATTATGTTATGTATTTTAATTTTAATCAAACTAGTTGTTACAATGAAACATATAATGTGTGTGTGTATACTATTGCATAACATGATTGTTGAAGACCAACAAGTCACATATACTAGTAATTATTATTATAATCATGTTGAGAATGACATCTCAATAGGTGAGATATCTAATGGTCCTCGTCTAGATTTTGCAATATACGTGCAAAAGATAACACATATTCATGGAGGACAAATTCATCGTCAACTTCAAGCAGACTTGGTGGAACAAGTTTGGGAACATTTAAACCGTGACAAGAGCGAGAATTAATTCTTATATTTATTCAATATTATGTATTTCTTATCATTTTAACTTTTTGTGATAAATAAAATAAATTTGTAATATTTATTTATTTTATTTTTTTCATTTTATTTTATAAAATCAGAATATAGATGAATTAATATTTTAATTTGAGTTAAAAATATTTTAAAATTTAAAATATAAATATGTGGAGTCCATTGTGGGACCCACTGACATAACTTAAGCAACCCATTTTAAGCAACTCCCATTGGAGTAAAAGCAAGTGGGTATTGCTTAAAATCTATGTGGCACTGTGGGACCCACGTAAACAACTTAAGCAACCCAAATTAAGGAACCCCATTGGAGATACTCTTAGTTATAAAAAGAAAAAAGAAGCCAGAGATGGAGAGAAGAGCGAGTAGACCATTCCTGTTTAAGATGTAATTCAGTAATTGCACTGCTTCACAATTCACATTTTTCAATGAGTGGAATAGTGGGTTCAACCCCCCACCTCGCCGTCTTTATGGCTAAAGAAAGATTGCGCTTCATTCTAGCTAGGGCTGGGCAGATTTTTTCAGTCCGACCCGAACCCGACGGACCCGAGACTGGGGGAACCGAGTTGGGTGGTTGGGGTGGTTCGCGGGTTTCGGGTTTGAAAAATCGGTTTATTGTGGTTAGTATCGGTCGGGTTCGGTTTGGTCCAAAAAATTTCGCAAATAACCGAACCAGATCGAGGTAAGAAATGAATGGACGAGATTTAACATAGCAGGCCAAGGATCAGTGACATGGAACCAATTGAATGGCTGAGATTAAATGTTTTGTGTTTCGTCACACTTTCCAACCCCACTACTACACACTTTCCAACCACTGTCCTTCAACCACTCCCAAGTCCCATCCCGTTTTTAACTTTTGTTTACTTTCCTTCTTCTCTACGTTGCTTTCCAATCAAAGTTCTTTCTTACTTCTCCAAGTTCTCTTCATACTCCCCCCTTGACCCCCTCACTACCTTCCTTCTCCAAGTTCTTTCTTCTTCCAAATCTTACCACCCCCTTCACCCCCTCACTGTCTCAACACCTTCTCTGTTTCTCTCCCTGTCAACACGACCTCACTCCCACCTCATGGGTCTCACCCCCACTCCCAGTCAACACCTTCTCCACGTTGCGACAGTGCTCGTTCACAAAGCTCATGAACGGACTATGGAGCAGCGGCTGAATTGCCTGACGAAGGCGTTGGCAACACGGTAAAATGGAGATCTCGCAGCGGAGGTGTCGCCGGAACTCAGCGTGGGGCGGCGCGGCGGTGCTGTGCGTTGCTCCGTGTAGCTTCTCGTCAGCATTGGGATCTGTATTTGTTTAGTTTTGTTGTTAAAAGTTGTAAGTTTGATTAAAGTTTGGATCTTTCTATGTGTTTTTGCTTAAAGTTTGGATTTTTCTCTGTGTTTTTGCTTAAAGTTTGATGATTTATGTATCTGTTTGTATAGTTTTATTGAAACATGGATTTTTTTTGGATTTTGTTTTAAGTTTGAAGTTTTTTACCTTATTGAACCGTTCTGTAATCTCTTCTCTTTCTGGGTGTTTGTGGGAATGACCGAGAGCATTTTTTTCTTTTTTTCTCATCCAAACCGTGCCCAACCCACCCGACTAAACCAACACCTGACCAAACCGTCACCCGTCCAAACCGAAGGTTCAAACAGACAGGAATAGATTTAGATTTAAGCACCTCCGTTTCATTCAGTTTTGCATTTTGGGTCCGAATCCGACTGAACTCGACCATTGCCCAGGCCTAATTCTAGTTATAGGAAAAAAAGAAAGAATACGAAGTGGCGCACTTAACACACCTATAAAAGGATCTCATTTGAGAAGTTTAAAATTCGAATCTGTATTGAGAAATAAATACAAAAGGGAATTGGAAATTGCAATGTTCACCCAGCACATTTAATAACACACTAAATACCATTGGTTAATTTTAAAAAAGGCTACGAAGCCCTTTAGAAAAAATATTTAATTCTATAACTGATAATTTGTTAGCTGTAAAAATTAAAATTCAATTTTTTTTTTAAATTTGGGGATATAATACCTTTTCTGAAATTAAAAGTAAAATTATTTACTTTAAATTTTTTATTCTTTTATTAGAGAAAAAGGTTGTTAAAAGTGTGTAGGAGAAGTCATTAAACCACAGATTGCCACTTGGAAGATGCTCAGATAGGTTTGACATCTTTTGTTATATATAGCAAAATGTTTGTATCAGTACAAGCGTAACTTCGTAAGGTTTGATATAGTAACTGTACATTATTAATCAAAGCAGTAAAATACTCCTAAGAAACTAAAAATAAAACATAAGTTAGATAAACAAAATATAAACTACTATATGTACACCTGAGTCCCTATCTATCTACGCTGAGTCCTCCTCCGGATCCTTCTCCCAAGCATCGTACTATATGTCGCTGAACTGGAACCAAACCACGCCTCGGGTAGTTCATCTACTCAAACATACATAAACATAACATAGAAAACATGCAAGGATGAAAACTTTATAACAAGTTATTTCATAAGAGATACACAAGAAAAATAACAACCAAAGATCATGTCTTGTATAAAATAAATTTAAACACAGACTATGGCACACACATCACAAACACAGTAATATATCACCACACCAAACATATTTATGCATGTCAATTCTATATCCAGTAAAACACCGGTGTAGTGCTCTAAGGAGATTTTTTCCATCATAACTCCATTGAGCGATTGGATGTAGCAATGCCTAACATAATAAACCAATCTGCCTCCTATTTCATGAGCTTGGAAAACTAATCTGTACCCCTATTTCATGGCCTCGGTTTTACAATTATTCAACAGAGCTGCATTTAAAATCAGAATTACCACATCATGAAATAGGTCAGTCAGATTTATCCAAGTTGGGTATACGACTCGTCTCGGCACGGGGGATTGAACTACAACCCGGCCATTGAGAAATTCGTAACCTGGATAATCCCAATAGGCACTTGTAGCCCAACCATACGCTATTCTCAACCTCACTACTTCGGGTTGTAATGCTAATTTTGGCAAAGCCAACAAACCTTATGCAAATGATACAGATAATAAATTACTTCTTATTCCCTCTCTCCACCTTTATACATAAAAAAAATACTCTTTCATCATTCTCCTTTATAACTATAAAAACTCATATAAAACCTTCTTTATGTATAACCATATAATTCAAGTAAAACCTCTTTGCTTTATTAACAGATGAATAATTCTTGCTCTTGTTCCTTATTTTGCTGCTTTTTACACGATAGGTGATTTTCCCCCGGTTTAAATTGTTTTATTAAAGAATGATCGCACTGCGGCAGAGCTGAACTGAGGAGATCAATCCATAGTAGTTAAAGTGAATCAGTACGTAGTGATGAAAAACTAAAAATGATTAAAGCATAAAAGAAGATATTGTTTTAAATAAAATGCCCTTTGGAAGCTTTTCTTCAATAACTATGCCCAAAAATATATACAACCCCTAAGTTAGAAAGAATAGTACATCAAGAGAGTTTCCAGGCAAGAGAGGTGAGTCAATGACCGCTTAAAAACCTAGTCTTTCCTAGCCAGAGCTTCTCTAAAATGCACTAACTAACCCAACCAACATTTATATATATTGATGGCCAATAAAAATATAGAGATTTTAATGTGAAAGAATTAAATTAACTTTTCTCTAATAATTTTGCCCAAAAATGTATATGAACCCTAAGCTGGTATGACAGTACATCAAAAATACAATCTCTCACCCAACCAACTTTCATATACATTAATGGCCAATAAAATTACAGAGTTTTTAACGCAAAGGAATTAAACTCGGTTTGGCATTGGACCCTAAAAATTTTGCTTAAAATGCTTGGATTAACATGATAATTATACTTAACCACTCTCTTTAAAATTCACCATAATAACAGTACTAATATCAAAGCTTGTAAACAATTAATTCAAAATATCACCACATCACAAATATTTCACTAAGATTATTATAAAGCTCATAAACACATAAATCACCTAAGTGATTGATAAGTAATTCACTCAAAATCAAATATATAGAATGTAAACTCTAATAACTTTAAAGAATTTTTCCCTTACCTCTAAACTTGAAAAGAAGAACTTGAAGATAGAAGCTTCAAGAACACAAGAACAAAAGAAAGAAAACTCTTAAAACTCAATGAAATAAATTGGAGGAAGAAAGAAATCCAAGACTTTGTGTCTTAAGGATGGTGCAAGAAATGATGAAGGCCCTCCCTCCTATTTATAGGGGTCTTGGGCGCCCAACAAGGGACAAGGTGGACATTCTCACTTTGTTCTTATGTCATGCAAGTGATGTAATTAATTAAACAATTAGGTAATTAGAAAAATCAATCTATTTTCTAATTGGTCCAAAGGCATATCACATGGATTAAGAAATGAATAGTGTAACATCCCAAACTTTTACTCTATGAGATAGAGTATTAATTTTGGAGGATTAAAATTATCCTTAAGATTTTCAGATGATAAGTAATGGTTTAGAATTGACGTAGAAGTCAAAACAGTATTCTGTGGACGTTTTTGATTGTCAGAATAAGTTATAACGATATGAAAAATTCAAATTGGATGAAGTGGTATTTGAGGAGTGAAATAGTGACTTGATGTTATATGAGGATTTTAGAAATTAAGTTTGGAATTTTAAGAAATATTACTGCTTTAGTCCCTCTAAGATGAATCACGTAACATGTTAATTGGGGAACGGATAAATACTCGGAGACTAGGAAATGATCGAGATAAAAACTAAAGGGACGAATAGAGTTTTATTTAGTATAGAAATTAGAAGTTTTCATTTGGTGTTGTAATTCAAACGAAAAACCAGTTGAAGTCTTATATAATTTTTGTCTTTATTCTGTTTTATTTGAATATTATGTGATATATGTGTTTATTGATTTATTTTCATATTAGAAAAATGGTTTTAGTATACATAATTATTCTCAGTATAGAAACGGATGGTTTTCATTTGACGTTGAGTTTTAAACAGAACACGGTTTATGTCTTAACTGACAGAATATGTTTTAAATAGCATGAATATGACAAAAACTACCCATAAAATTATCTCCCTTCACAAAAGTTGTTTATTTTAATATTTTTATTTTTTGGAATTTTTTTAGAATTTTTGAAAAACTTTTGAAATTTACAGAAAAATACGCTAAACGGGAACAAATAGCGCAAAAATCTTGTTTTGAAGTGTAAAATTTCGTTACACAAGTCCATAAACAATTTATATTTTGTTTTAATTATTTATTTAGGGATTTTAGAAATTATTTTTAGGTATGTATTGAAAATACCATTTTCTGCTCTATTTTCGGAGTTATACCTGAGAAACGGTGAAAATCGAATAGATTGCACTATCATTAAATTTCAAAAATAATACCATGAAGCTATTTAAGGCTAACATGACATTTTCAAGCATTCTCATTGGTTCTCATCAATTAAATCAATTATTTCAATTTTTGATTTATGAAAAGACTATTTTACCCTTGATTTTTATTTTTTTTCACATAAACCCTAAGGGTAAAATTGTCAATTCATACCCCCTCTCACAAGCCCCTCTTGGCCGACCTCCTTGTGCAAGTGGGAGCCAAATTGCTTTGAGTCATTCCATGAGTCATAAACCCTAACCAATTAGAATTTAGATAATTAATTTCTCTTTATTTATTCATGAACCGTGGTTGCTTTCCAAGTCAACCATGGTCATCTTCTTGGGTTGGTTTTTGCCGTCCCATTCACTAAATAGGGGAGAGGGCCTTCATAAATTTCACACCATTTCTTTGAAGCATTACCAAAGAAATCTCTTTCTCCCTCTTTATAATTTTCAAGTTTTCTTTAGTTTTTCTTTGTTTACTTTAGCAAAGTTCTTGAGTTTTTCTTCAAAAGCTTAGTGTTCTTCAAAGTTTATAGGTAAGGGGAAAATTCTTTCAAAGATATGTGGTTTGATTTTTGTTTGTTAATCACTTTAATGATTTATGTGTTTATAAGCTTTATTTAATTGTTTTAAGCTTTATCTAATTGTTTTCATGCTTTATTTAAATTATTCTAAGTGTTTTATTTAATTATTTATGAGCTTTATAATTAGTAATTGTTATGAATTGAACTAGAAAATTGACAAATTGATTACAACTGGACGTACAAATGTCGAACAAGAAGAAAGATTACGAAAGGAAAGAATGGGCGCAAGAAGATTGGACGGAGGGAGAATGGACGCAAGATGTTATCGTGGTTCGGAGCAACAACTTCTCCTACGTCCACACTGATGTCGAGCTCTCATTAATTTAGATTGTTTACAACAGTACAAGGTATTAAAAGGTAAGAAATCAACCTCACTTGCACTCACACAATCTCGTTATGACACTCATCAATCGCATCATTCATGAAAGCACCTAGCCAAGACTTTATATAAGCTACCCGATCCCAATACAGTTAATTCAGTTACATAATATTCCCAGGAACTAACCAACTAACTGATTTACATGATCAAGCTTATCACTTAGCTAACTAACTAACAAACTAACATATCCTAACTAATCTGATCCTATTGATGATCCACTTGAATATAACAGTAATGTTATAATGTTAAAATTATTTATGAGTTTTAATAATTGTATCGTTGTTATGGAAAAATTTTAAATGTTAAGGATTGATCACCACAGTGGGCTATGCCTCCGTGATCAATATCAAACAATCGAATCTGTAAAATTGACACCTCTATAGTTCTTTTGGCCACTTGGGAATACGCTGGTTGGTTGGGTATGAGAGTGCATCTACGATGTACTGTCCGACCTGGTTCAGGGGACGTATCTCTCTTAGACATCGTCACGTGAGAAAAGTAATTAATACGTTAATAAATTCTGTAATTTTATTTTCTATATCAAAACTCTTCAATTTTTACCATAGATATACAGAAAGATAGTTGGGTCGAATAGTTTATTGGTACTATTCTGGCTAGGAAAGACGGGTCCCTTAGAAGCTGCGGCTCACCTCTCTTTCCTGGGAACCTTATTGATGTGTTATTTTTCCCGCCTTAGGGAGTTTGTGTATACGTGGCGAAAATTATTTTGCATACCAAATTCCAAAGGATTTTTTATGAAAATGGCTTAAAGTTATAATATTATCACTTTTTAAACAGTTATGGTTGGTCACCGCAGTCGGCTTTGCCGCCATGTGATTATTCTGTCGTTAAATTATTCTAAATTTGAGAAAAAATCATTTACCGAGTAAAAAGCAGCAACAGTGGTAATACGTACAAGAAGTTATTTTGTGTTAAAAAAATAAGAGTATTTTACAAGATTTTGTATTACAAGAGGTAATACAGTAAAACATGAGAAAGTTTTACAAGAGAAATCAAAGTGAACTTATATGCAATTTGAATTGTCATTGCATAAAGATGCATGAGCTTACAACCAAGAGAACAGGTTGAAAATAGAGTCTTGTTGGGCTACAATTGCCTACTGAGATTATCCAGGTTTCGAAAGTCTCAATGGCTGGGTAAGTGATAACCCTCAAGCTGAGACGAGTCGTATACCCGACTTGGATAAATCTGACTGACGGACCAATTTATGATATGGTTGAGATGCACATTATTGAATGATTTCCAGAGGTCTAGAGGGACTCCCTTATTTTTCTGGTAAGTTTTGTCGCAGGCCTATCACTCACTGGAGTTAAGGTTGGAAAAGTCTTCATGGAGTAGTGCACCAGTGTGTTTTCAAGAGATATAGAAGTGGCATGCATAGCTATATCTAGTATTGATGATATAATTCTGCGTATCAATTGTTTTGCGGTATTTTAATACAACACATGATCTGTGTATGTGTAGTTTTGGGAATATGAAGCATGAATGTTGTGTTTATATCTCTTGTATTCTTTTTTTTTTATGACTTATGTAGATTTTCACCCTTGTGTGTTTTTCTCTGTTGTGTTTGATGTATGTTTAAGTAGATTTGGTCCCGGTCCGAAGGCTTAGTATTCGACCCTTTGAGGTCGAGAGAGTGGGGTGGAAGATAAACCCCGAGACGCAATGTGGCACATATTCTGGGTATGTGTGCTTACCACTGCAGGAAGGGTCAATAGACTCAATTGGAGAGTGGAGAACCATTTAGTCTTGGACATTATGCTACCCCTAGAGCAGTTGAGGGATATCATTCGGAAAGAAGACAGTGGCGTAAGGAAGGATGAGAGGTGCAAGAAGACAGCACGGAGGAGTGTGCCCCATTTTAGGGTAGGAAGGTTGCGGCTATTGTCATACCTTCGGATGAGAATGGTTACTTTGGCTAGTTAGTTCATGACTAAACTGGCTCATATATACGTAGTAACTTTTATTTTGTTTATCTAGCTTATATTTTCTTTTTATTTTTTTAAGGATTTTACAGCTTACTTTAGATTTCAGCAAGTACTTATGTACAGTAATTTTGTAAAATCTCCTTGCCTGTACTGAGGTAAGCTTTTTAATATATATAAGAGAAAGTTGTTTTTACATCAGTGTTTAATATTTTCTGTTCTTAAATTTTCAACAAAAAGAATTAGAATGAATGAATTCCTCATTCTTCTCATCTTTTAGAAAAGAAAAAAATTTACTCACATATTTTGGAATAAACTTAGTTTTAAATCAACGTTACTTAAGAAATTTTGCGAAATTACTTGTTACTATGGTGTAATATCCTTTTTGGAGAAAGGGTCTTGCAAATACTCCCTCATCCACTTGCATGAGTGTGGCGGTTTTGAGGGCTGAGTGAGGAGGTAAGGAAATTACTTTTCTACTCTTTAGGTCTTAGGTGAATTGGAAAGGAAAGAAAAGGGTATAATGGATTTTTAATAAATCAAAATTTAAGATAATTGATTTAATTTATAAGAACCAATGAGAATGATTGAAAAAGACATGTGGCAAACCCTAATAGCTTCATGAAAGACTTTTGGAAGATTACAGAAAGGACAACCTCTTCGGTATTTACCGTTTATCGCGTATATGCCCAAAAGGGCAAAATAGTAATTTCAAAAACTTAAACAGAAATAATTTCTAAAATCTCCAAACAATAAATTAAAAATAAAAAAGAACATTTTTGTTTTTATGATAGTAACAAACTGTTTAAATGGTAAAACTAGGGTTATTTTCGTCATTTGTCAACGACATGACATTTTTAAGAAATTTTCCTAAAACTTCAGAAAAATTTCCATAAATCACAAATAATGGAAAAACACTATTATGACAAGTAAAATATGTTTCTGATTTTGTTTAGTATTTTTACGCTATGTAAGCCCTATTTTGTCAGTTAAGACGTAAATCGGTTTCCATTTGAATTACAACGTCAAACGAAAACTGCAACACGCTTTCTCCAAAAAGGATATTACACCATCGTAACCAAGAATTTGAAATAACTTAGAAAATATTTGTTTAAAACTCAACATTCCTTCTTCGAAAATGCGTGTAATTTTTTTTTCCTCCCTTTTAAATAAAGAGAAGGATGGAGAATATGTCTCCCTAAATCTTTTCGAAAGGTTTTAAATGCGGAAACACAAAACAATACTTTTGTGAAAGTAATCTCATCTCATATATATATCATCAGAGTTTTTACAAGGAAATATTTAAAATAATACGGTGAATATCTGAGCTAGCCTGGTCTCTAGACCTCTACCCAAAACAATACAGTAAATATCTATTCTTCTTGGAATCCTTGTCAATCCATGTAGCAACTTCCTTCAGATCCTCTTCTAAGAGCTAGCTCATTCCTTGGGTAAAACATCTACTCAACCATGTACCAACACAAAATAGAAAGTAGGCAAGAGTGAAAATCATTATCATTGAATTATATCACAAGAGAACATACAGGCAACACGCAGCAGACATAATGCATACAATAAATATAATGCACACAACAGATATAACATACAATCAATATATCCAGGTAACATGTAATAAGAACTTCACAAATCAAATCAAGAAAATCTTGACAAAATTATCAAATAGGAACTCCGCTTTCAAATCAAAGCATATGAGAATATCGCTTTAAACAAAGCATATGAGAATGTCGCCTAATCCAGGGAAAATAAGAATATCGCTTTCACTCACCATATATTAACATCGCGTTAGACCAAGCATATATTAACATCGCTTTTAACCAAGCATATAGTAACATCGCTTTAAACAAAGCATATCTCTTCCATTTCCAAGTAGCTCAGAATCACCTTCCTCCAATAGACATAGTATCACATTTCTCAATTTAAAACACGGAATCGCATAACTCAGATAAAACATCAATTCATATTCATCAGATAAGTACAGAACCATAATAACACTCCAAAACACACCTCTGTAATCTTTATATAACAAACTAAAGGTGATTAAATCATTTCAAGCAGACCAAAACGGGGCAGAGCCACCAGGATTGATCAAGAGAGAAGAGATTAATAGTAATTTAAAACCCATGTTCACTTTTTAATCGGTAAGTGATTTCTATCGGCTTAATTAACTTTGAAGATGAAAGGATCACTCGGCAGCAGAGCCGACTGCGGTGATCAGTGCCTAACTTTAAAATGATTCAACATAGAACTAAGTGAACGAAATAAAACTGATTCATTACCAAAATACTCAAACAGCAGTTTACTTTCAAAAAAAGCTCATTGAAGGCCAACCAACCTAATTTTCACTGTCAAAGACATTGAAAATTAAACTGAGTTTATATATATATACAAATTGGACTCCAACCCGAAATTTTCAACAGATAATGTAACAGCAGAATTTACCGAGAATCCTTTACCGTTGTACTATTTTACCCAATCCAATCTATATATATATATATATATACGTTTATTTAGATAAATCACTTCTTTCCCAATTTATCTTAGTCACGTATATACTGAATCCCTAGGTTAAGATTTCCCCAAACAACATATAGGCATGGTTCCTAGGAAAGAGAGGTGAGCTAAGGCCGCTTGGAAGACCTTTGTCTTTTCTAGACAGAACCATACTAATAAACCATTCATCTTAACGATCTTTCTGTATATCAATGATAGACAATTCAGGGTTTTCACAAAGAAATAGTTTGCACTAGTTTTACGGTAAAACTATACTGCGGTAGTTTAAAATTCGTCATTATAAAGGTACAATTATTAAAGCTAAAATCAATTTTGCCATTATAACATTACTATCATGAAAACATATAAACAATTTAGACATTATAACGTCACTAATAATAAATCACATAAGCAATTAAATAAAAGCTATAAAACAATTAAATAAAGCATTAAAACAAATAATAAAGCTATAACACATAAACCACCTAAGTGGTTAGATCACACAACTTATGTGATCTCTTATAACTCTCAAGAATTTTCCCCTTACCTCAAAAGATGAAGAAATGAGACTTTGAAAAACAATGCTTCAAAACTGAAGAGCTAAGCAAGAATCCTAAAAACTATAAAAAGGGAGGAGAGAAATTTTGTTTTGTCAACACAAAGACTTGGTGCAAGAATTATGAAGCATGGAGGGGGGTATTTATAGGGGGGAGGGCAGCCAAAGGGAGATTAAAAGATGATGGCATGGCATGACTCAAAAGATTATTTTAATAAAAATCAAAATAAATATCTAAAATCTAATTGGTTTAACCTAATGACTCATGGCATGACTCAAAAGCAAGAAGCATTGAGAAGGTGCTAGACTCATGTGAGTCACAAGGGGGAGGCGGCTGGAAGAGGAAGGAGAGGAAGTTACCATTTTGCCCTTAGGGTTTAAGTGAAAAAGGATGAAAATCAAGGGTAAAATGGACTTTTCATAAATAAAAAATTCCCAAAATTAATTTAAAGTGTGAGTACCAATGAGATTGCTTGAAAATGACATAAGAGACTTAAAATAACTTCAGGGTATTATTTTTGAAATTTTTCAGGTATAACCCCGCAAAAAGAGCAGAAAACAGGATTTTCAAAACTTACACATTAAAATTTCTAAAATCCCCAAATAAAAAATAAAAATAAAATTTTTCAGGACTTGTGTCACGAAAATTAACACTGTGAAACAAGGTTTATGCATTATACGTGTTCGTTAAGCGTATTTTTTTGGTAAATTTTGAAAGTTTTCCAAAAATTCCAAACAAATTCCATAAAATCAAAAATATTAAAAGAAACAACTTTGTGAAGGAAGATAATTTTCTGGGTTGGTTTGACACACTCTTTCTATTTAAAATCTATACCGTCAGTTACGGTAAAAACCGTTGTCTGAAAAAATCCAAACGTCAAACCAAAACTGCCCATTGCAATGAAATAAACGAATAAGCATATTAAAACCTTAATTATAAGACAAAAATAAATCACTTAACACTTAGATCACAAAATTTCATACAAAACATAATTTTAGACGGTAAACAGAAAAATGGATGTTACAAAAACTACTAATTTCTATACTAGATAAAACTTGTAATTTTTCATCTTGATCATTTCCTAGTCTCTGGATATTTATCTGTTCTTCAATTAACAATGTGTCATGTAATTCATCTTAGAGAAACTAAAACAATAATATTTTTATCTGTTTCTCTAAAAATTCCAATCAAAATTTCTAAAATCCTCGAATAATATAAAAACCCTATTTGGATCATCAAAATTCGATTTTTGAATCAAATTAAAATTTTCTATATCATTATAAACTTATTCTAACAGTAAAAAACGCCTATAGAGTTTCGGTTTGACTTCTACGTCAGCTTTAAACCATTATTCTTCACATAAGAATTGTAAGAATAATCTTAATCCTCCAATATTAACACTCTGTCTCATAGAGTAAAAATTTGAGATGTTACTTGCTTCATTTGCAGGAGACTCTGAATGCGTGAGAACAAGCACGTGAAGCTTTTAATTCATTTTTATAATCCCAACCGTAGATTTACATCCAAGGGCTGTTATTATTACCAGCTAAATCTAATGAAAGAAGAAGAGATATACTGAATGTACATCGAAATATTATTGAAAATGAATTGTGATATACAAGAGATGAAGCTCCTTATATAGAGAGCTTTAGAGAGGTAACAAACCTTATCCTAACAGCCTGATCCAATCTAAACAGAAAGATCTAACAGCATAACAGAAAACAGAAAAAGGGGAAAACTATATCTAAACTATATCTATCTATATGTCTATTAGCCCCCCTCAAGCTGGAGAGTAAATAATTTTTACTCCAAGCCTGGATACAAAGTTATGGAAGGGGGTAGGATCTAAGGACTTTGTAAAACAATCTGCAAGTTGATTAGTGCTGGAAATAGGTAATAGCTGAAACAGTTGTTGCTGCAATTTCTCACGAGCAAAGTGGCAGTCAAGTTCAATGTGCTTTGTTCGTTTATGAAAGTATGAATTGGCAGTTATATCTCTGGCCAAAAAACTATCACAGTACAGTAAGGAAGGTTGAATGAAAGGCATGTGAAGATCCTTGAGGAGGTAGGTCAACCATTGAAGTTCACAAGCCATGGCCGCAAGTGTCCGATACTCTGCCTCGGTGGAAGAGCGTGATACAGTTGGTTGCTTCTTTGACTTCCATGAAATTAAGGATTCTCCCAAAAAAATGCAGAAACCAGTAACGGATCTGCGAGTGTCTTGACATGTTGCCCAGTCCGAATCACTAAAAGCTTTTAATTGGAGAGGAGAATTGGAGGGGAAGAAGAGACCAAGTGCTGGACAACCTTTGACATATCGAAGGACGCGAAGGGCAGCATCACAGTGAGCAGATGTGGGGCTGGTCATGTATTGGCTAAGTTGTTGAACAGCGTATGAAAGGTCTGGACGTGTGGTGGTTAAGTTGATTAGCCTTCCAATGAGTCTGCGGTATTGTTCTGGGTCAGGAAGTGGAGTTCCTTGATCCTTGGAAAGACGGGTCCCTTTGGCCATAGGAGTGGTGGCTGGTTTGGCCGCAAGTAGGCCACAATCAGAGAGAATATCTAAAGCGTATTTCCTTTGACAAAGATGAATGCCAGGTTTGGAGTGAGCTATCTCAAGGCCCAAGAAAAATTTGAGGTATCCAAGGTCTTTGATCCGGAAAGTCTGATGTAGGAACTCCTTGATGTTGGTGATTTCAGCCATGTTATTTCCAGTGAGTATAAGATCGTCTACATAAACAAGAATAGCAGTGAAGGAAGAATTAGTGTGTTTTGTGAAAAGAGAGTTATCAGAGGCAGATTGATGAAATCCTTTTGATATTAAGGCAGAAGATAGTCTTGCAAACCATTGTCTGCTAGACTGTTTTAGGCCATAGATGGATTTCAACAATCTGCAAACCTGATTGGGTTTAGGAGAGGACAAGCCAGGGGGCATTTGCATATAAATTTCCTCTTCTAAATTGCCATGTAAAAAGGCATTATGCACATCTAATTGGTGTAAATGCCAGTTTTGTGCAGAAGCAATAGCAAGAAGTAAACGAATTGTAGTTAATTTTGCAACTGGACTAAAAGTATCGAAAAAATCTATACCTTCGATTTGGGTAAAACCCTTAGCTACTAACCTGGCCTTGTATCTCTCTATGGTTCCATCAGCTTTATGCTTGATCTTATAAACCCATTTACAGCCAATGGGCTTCTTACCTTGTGGAAGGTCTGTGATTGTCCAAGTAGCATTGTGGTGGAGAGCTTCAAGCTCAGAATTCATGGCATCAATCCAAAGTTGATGCTGGACTGCTTGCTTATAGGTCTTAGGCTCTTCATGGACAGTTATAGCAGAGATAAAATGCATATGGGATTTCGAAATGTTCTCATATGATAAAACCTTAGATAAAGGAAATTTAACAGAATTTGAAATATCATAAATAACAGTATTGCAATGAAATTCTTTTAAGTATGCAGGATGTTTTGTTATTCTATCTGATCGTCTAAGGCCAGAATTCTCAGGTTGATCAGAAGGACTGATGCAGTCATTATTATTATAGTTCTCAGATTGATCAGAGTTAGTGGGAGCCAAATGCATGGGTGCAGGGGTGAAATTGTGATGTGTGGGTGCAATAGTTGGTGGTAAATCAAATAAGAAAGAAGAATCACAATCAGCAGGATAATCTTTATGTATGTGAGCAGGGATATCAGCTGTAACGTCCGTAATTTTTAATTCTATTTTAATTATATTTTTACGAGTGACATGTGCTTGTGTATATTAGATTTATTTTAGTAAGAGTATTTTCATAGACAAAAGTTTTCCTGACGTTAGAAATCAGTAGTTTAAGTTGGACGTTGAGATCCAGACAGAGTTCTGTTTATTGTAAACAGACAGAATGGTGACTTTGTGAAGTAGAAACCCTAGATTTAGGTTGAGAACCAGATTTGAAGGTACAAATAGTGATTTTACAATATTTGAAGATTTTAGAAATTTATTCGGGAATTTTCTGAAGAACGGATAAAAATGTTACCATTTTGGTCCCTATAGTTTGACTAGGTTGAACTGTGAGTTGGTTTGAAGACCAGAACAAGTTTAGAAATATTTTTTAAGGTGCCAAATGATGTTTTATATTATTTTAGAATTTTAGAAATTATTTTGGGAATTTTGAGAATGACAGACAAAAAATTGCAGTTTTGGTTCCTGTAGACTGAGAACAGAATAGCAGGGAGAGCAGGTGAATGCCAGAAGCTTAGGAAAAAAATGATCCAAAACCAACCAAAAGAGTGCCCAATGGTGTTTTTACAATATTTATGATTTTTAGAAATTTTATAGGATTTTTCTGAGAAAGTTCATTTTTACCCTAAGTTACGGGTTACGGTAAAAACCGAAAAATTACCGTAATGCTTCTAAGCTTGATCTTTATGAACCAAGACCTTTGTGGCATCTTATTTTCATGGCTTAGGACTTATTATGAGGTTCATGAGAGTTTTTACTTCAATAGGTTATTTTTGGATAATTTTTACTATGAAATACAAAAGTTACCACACTTAATTACCTTGGAGACTTACCATTTACCATGGTTAAGGTGAAAAATTATTTTACCCCTTTAGGACAGCAGCTGTGCGCCAGAATTGAGGGAAGAGTGTGGAAGGTCCAAGATTTTTATGACTCATGGTTATTGGCCAATAGAAGTAATCCAAGTGTTAAGTAGGGTTATGACTCATAATTAAGAGTAACCATGGTTAGTTTAATCATGACTTAAATGAAAAAAAATCTGGACAAGAGGAGAAGAGGGGGAGGCCAAGAGCAAGGAGAGGAGAGGGAGAGAGCTCTTGTTCCATTTTTCTCATTTTACTCACACACCATAACCATTTTTCATAGTTTTCTTTCCAAATTTTCATCCAAGTTAATCAAGTTTTGCAAGGTTTGCTCTTGATTAGGGATCATCAAGCTATCAAGGTATGTTATGAGAACTCCATGGATTCGGTTTTGTTATCTTCTTCATGGTTAAGAGCTTAGGGTAGGGTTTGGTTTATCTTAAGTTCTCCCTTCATATGCTAAGGTTATTTCATGGAAGAGTAAGCTTAATTTTGTATTTGGATGTGTTATTATGGTTTGGAAGGGAGAAATCAAGAAGAAGAAGAAAAGGGCTTGAAGCTAGGGCTTGTCATACCTAAGCTAAAGGAAGGAGGCAAGGGAAAAACTTTCTCATGCAAGATTTTAAAGCTTAGCGGACATATGAGAACTATGTTGATGTTGGTTTGATTAAGATGATTTTAATTTGATCTAGAGAACATGGTGATAGTTGAGCTATATACTTCTATGTTCTTATATTGATGGATGAGTTAGAGGTTGTCTTGTGATATGGTGTCACAAAGTGCATTAAATAATTGTTACTTGGATTTTACTGTCTGTTTAGCCTTGAACAATTGTGACTTAAACATGACTTTCCTGAATACTGTCTTGGACTTTACTGGTGGTTTAGCCTTGAACAAGTATGTTAGGGATTGACTGTGGCCTATCGCTCAAATGTTGTTGAGGAAGAGAAAAGTCTCCATGGAGCATTACACCGGTGTTGAGAGGGAAATAGAAGGGTCATGCATTGTAAATATATCTGTGTAATGATATATTGCTTGATGCTGAGTTATGTGTTGTGACTGTGAATATTTTTATTGTGTCTGTGGAAATATATTATTTGTAGGAAAACCTTATACTCTTGTTTTGAGAAGGGTAAGTGGTGGATAATTTTTCTAATGCAAATATGTCTGATAGATATGGTATATTTTATATCTGTTGTCTTTATGCTTTATTTTCTGTGTATGAGGATTTTTCACCCTTGTCTATATGTTTTGTGCTCTTTGGAACATGATTTATATAGATGTACCATCAATCAAGTGAATTGACCAGGGCAGAGGAATGAAGATGACTACCGTCTAGAGTGGCTTTTGTCTAGATTGTCTTTTGGTGGTGATCGGAGACTCGACCGGCTTAGGCTCATTTGGGGTAGACGGTTATTATTATCTTTACCGGATGACTGTACTATTTGAATGACATTACTAGCTGTTCGGTTTGATGTACTTGTAAAACTTTGGACCAGTATTATCTATGAAGTACATTATTCATTCAGATGAGGCTTATCTAGTTTTTTAGTAATACGTTACGACGTGAATAAGTTTCGAAATTTAAATAGCGTAAGTGAGAGTTTCAAGTGAAAATAATTTTTAGGAAATAAAAGAAAAAAAAATTATGCTCATTTTCATAATAGGCTTGAAATAATTAAAAGAGAATTTTCTTTTAGAAATAAAAATTAATATTATTTGCAATAAATAAGGTTACTTATGTTGTAATATCCTTTTATGAGCAAGGGTGTTGCATCAGCTGCATAAGGGAATTGGGATTCATAGAATATAGCATTCCTGGAAATGAAAACAGTTCTAGTTTGCAAATCAAATAATATGTAACCTTTTACGCCTGGTTTAAAACCCAAAAATATGCATTTTCTTGCCCGAGGGTCAAGTTTATTTCTATTTTGCACTAAAGTGGTTGCATAACTGAGGCATCCAAAGACTTTTAGATCTAAATAAGTAGGAGGCCTGTTATTCAGTATCTCATAGGGAGATTTATGGTGCAAAACAGGTGTAGGTAATCTATTAATTATGAATGTTGCATGACAGATAGCATAGGACCAAAAACATTTGGGTAAATGAGAGTGAAAAAGTAAGGCTCTCATGACATTCAATAAGTGCCTATGCTTTCTTTCCACAACTGAGTTTTGTTGTGGTGTTTCAACACAAGATTTCTGATGCATGATCCCTAGAGATGCAAAGTAGGATGGCATATCAAATTCAGATCCATTATCACTCCTTATAGCTTTTATTTTTACAGGGAATTGATTATGAATGAAAGTGATGAAATGAGTAATACAATTTCTGGTTTCACCTTTGTTTTTCATTAAGAAAATCCAGGTATGTCTTGAGTGATCATCAACTATTGTTAAAAAATATTGATGCCCTTGGATGGAAGGGGTACTGACAGGACCCCAAATGTCCATATGTAACAAATCAAAAGGATGATCAAAGATGTGATTAGCATGGGGAAATGGGAGTTTGCACTGTTTAGCTAAATGACATGAATCACAGATCAAATTCTTATTATATTGCACATAGGGAAAAACAATTGAAACATGTTGTAGTACATCATTAGAAGGATGACCCAAACGAAAGTGTCAAGTATCAAACTATGTGGTTATAGTGTTGCTAATTACATCAGTATGCAGATTAATAGTAGAAACAGAATTATTACAAGTGCCAATCCTAGGGAACTTTCGAAGAATGTATAGGTTGTTAAAAGTCTCAACACGCCCAATCATCTGTAGGGTATGCTGGTCCTGAAGTTCACAAAAACCATGTGAGAATATAACTTTACAATTTAAAGATTTTGTAAGCTGATAAACAGATATAAGGTTGAACTAAAATTGTGGGTTGTAAAGGACATTTTGCAAATGTAAAGAATCAGAGAATGAAATGGTTCCAGAATAATATGCATGAACATTAGTACCATTAGGAAATTTAACTGAGATGGGTTCTATCGGTTTAATAGAAGCAAAAAGTTGGATATGTGGGCAAACATGGTCTGAGGCACCAGAATCCATAAAGAGTGAGAGATGTTTTGGTTACCTGAGTGTGATAAACTGGAAATGAAATGAGTGCCAGAATCTGAATTCTGGGTGGTGGATGATGAATTTGAAGGTGCAGGGTTCTCCTTCTTGGAAGCTTGTAACAGGTTCATAAGGTGATGATAATCTTCCTTCAAAACCTGAAATGTCTTGTCGGAATTACTGGTAGTCTGAGAGGAATTATCAATGGTGGACTGCAAGGTGGTGGCTTGGTCACGGGTCCTATACCCAGGTGGGAAGCCATGTTTGAAGTAGCAGTTTTCGACAGTGTGGTTTGTCTTCTTGCAGTGAGTGCACAACATTGGGGTTCTTGGTCCATTCCTGCCGCGGCCCCTCCCTTGTGTTGGCTGGCCACGCCCCTGCGAGGTGTTTGGAGCCACTGTAAAGGCAGTAGATTCAGAGATCGGTGGCGGAGGTAGTGTTTCTTGCTGACTAGCCATTGCAAAAACCTTGTTAATTGGGGGCAAGGGGTCCATTATCAGAATCTGAGATCGAATATTTGAGTGGGTTTTATTCAAACCCTTAAGGAAGCAAATCACGTATTCAGTGTCCTTGAACTGCTTCACGGCATTACTCAATGCACATGTACCTGGAACCGTGCAAGAACAGCTAGGAGTGGGTCTGAGATGCTCTAATTCGTCCTAGACTATCTTCATGTCGGTGAAGTATTTGGAAAGGGTACGGTCGCCTTGCTTCATGGAGTGTAGTTCTTAGAGGAGGTTGGACATCCGGAAGTGGTTCCCTTTTGAGTACCGATCTTGAAGATCTAGCCAGAGATCTCTGGCATTGTTGATGGAAATCGTGCTCTGTGCGATGTTGGGCGAAAGGGTCCTGGTTATCCAAGAAACCACCGTGTTATTGCAAGTCTCCGAGGCTTCAAATAAAGGGTCTATCTCAGGTGGAGCTGGGAGTCCGCCATTGATGAAGCGAATCTTCTTCTTCGATGAGAGAGCCCTTCTCATTGCCTTGCTCCAATTGTAATAATTGGTTTCTGTGAGTTGAATGCCAATAAGAACAGCTCCCAGATTCTCTCCGGGGTGTAGGTAGTAGGGACTACCTGGAACTTGGGATGGATCCAGAATTGAGTTTTCATTCCCGGTGACTTTGCTGGTGGAATCTCCTTCGTCTGACATTTGTTTTCTTGATGGATGCGGAAGCGTTTGTTGGATCGAATGGCTTATGATACCATATTACCAGCTGAATCTAATGAAAGAAGAAGAGATATACTGAATGTACATCGAAATATTATTGAAAATGAATTGAGATATACAAGAGATGAAGCTCCTTATATAGAGAGCTTTAGAGAGGTAACAAACCTTATCCTAACAGCCTGATCCAATCTAAACAGAAAGATCTAACAGCATAACAGAAAATAGAAAAAGGGGAAAACTATATCTATCTATATGTCTATTAGTTATTGTTAGTTCTCACTTCTCACAATAAGCAAGAGTTCTCACCGGATACGCCCCAATATATATATGTAGGATCCATTGACACTAGGTGTAATCCAATGGCTCATGATATCCCAAATAAAAATATAAAAATAGAAACACGTGATGTTTTTTTTATTCGCATTTCTTCGATTTTCTTAGGTGATGAAGGGCAAGGAGAGCTATGTTGCCATTTTCTGCGCCGAGAGAAACAGAGCCATGACCAAGATGAATTTATGATGTTATTTTGCAGAGAAACATTCCTTTTTTCTTTCGATAAAACAATATCTATTGGAAATGAAATTGAGAGTGATAAAACTTTTGAATTGCGTTCCCATGTGTACGCCCAATATATATGAGATAGACAAACTCCTTAGGTTCTTCCTTCAGCATTGATGACAATGGCCGTAGTAGAAGATAAACTCCTGAGCTTGTTAATGCTGGCATTGCTCTTCCTTGCCATTAGAACCGTTCCACCAGAACGGTGGCATCGGAGGCCGGGGGTTGACAGGATAGCGGTTGTAGTGGTGGGTGGTGGCGGTGGTTTTGAGGTTGAGGAATACAACGGCGAAGGTGGAGAGTGCAGATCCGATGAGGCAAAGGGACTGGCAGTAGTCGGAGTGGGCGGAGGCGAAGTGGTGGCTGCCTCCTTCATTGTGGAGTCGCTAACAACTATTTCCCAAATCCAGAGCTGGCAAAATGGGCTTTCGGGGCGGCTCACATCGGGTTTGGACTTTATTGGGCGGGGCCAAAAAAGCCCGAATTGAAAACGGACTCAAATTTGTGTGTCCAAGCCCTCCATTTTTTGGCCTTTTTTTGGGCCGAGCTCGGGCTTTAGCTTACATTTTCGGGGCGGCCCACTTCAGGTTCAGACTTTATCGGGCCGGGTCAAAAAAGCCCAGATTGAAAACGGGCTCAAATTTGTGTGTCTGAGCCCTCTATTTTTTGGGCCAAGCTCGGGCTTTAGCTTACATTTTTGGGTCGGCCCGCTTCGGGCTTGGGCTTTACGGGGTTCGGGCCTTATCGGGCCGGGCCAAAAAGAGCTCAAATTTGTGTGCTCGAGCCGTCTATTTTTTGGGCTTTTTCGACCCAGCCCGCCAGGCCCAACCCGTTTTACCAGCTCTACCCAAATCCAATAATTTCTTAGTAGGACACAGTGAAGCCGACAATTGGATAATTTCTTAGTAGGACACAGTGAAGCCGACAATTGGGTGAGGGGCTGCGTTGAAGCGATTCCAACTAGTTGGGTAGCCGAGCAGTGCGAAGTGGAAAAGAGGAAGAAAAAGAAGGGCACGTGACTCTTCGTCATTTATTATTATTTTTGTGACTGGAATATTTTGAGCCATCAGATTAATTCATTTTAATGGTCCAGACTAGCGTCAATGGATCCTATCTCATATATATATATTTCAACAGTGCTTTCTTCAGCAACCGTTGTTGTAATGTATGGATACACACAGCGCTTGCTGACTGCGCGTTGTCTGTGAGGAAACGTGGGCAGGGTTTATGTGAGACAACAACAACGCTTCGTAGGCGTTGTGGTAAGAGAGTGTCTAAACAACAAAGGGAGATCAACAATGCTTTTACACGCTGTTGAAATTAAAATTAAATGCTATTGAAATGCTTTATCAGCGTAGTGAGATGTTAAAAATTGGACGACATAGTGACAGGAGGACTTGATTGTAACAATTGGGATAATAGAGAGGCCCAATTCAGTCAATTAAAAAATGGGACCCAAATTGCACAATTGCGATAACTGATGGACAAAAAGTGCAATTAAGCCTATAAATTATATAATAATATAAATTTTTAAAGTCATATTTTTTTAGTATATATCGTGTATAGCACGGGCCTACATATTATATAGTTTGCTTTGAACATTTGACATGAAATAACATTATTATCTAACACATAAATGGAATAGTTTAATAACAATTAAATATTAATATAAATTTTTAAAGTCATATTATTTTAGTGTATATCGTGCGTAGCACGAGCCTATATATTATATAGTTTACTTTGAATATTTTACATGAAATAACTTATTATGAGTGAATTTTATTTACACTCCCAAATATGTCCCACATGCATCGCACGGGTTAATACACTAGTTTTATTAATATATAGGGTTAAATATATTTTTGGTCCTTCATATTTGGGAAAAGTTCAGTTTTGGTCATTTTTCTTTAAAATTGATCTTTTTAGTTCCTCGTTTTTGGAAATGTACCATTTATAGTCTTTGGGGCCATTTTATAAATTCAAAAAAAAATTTAATATTTTATTTTCACCCCTCCTAATTTCTAATTTCTACTAAGCCCCCACCAACCATTTTGCGCAGAGAAGGACCGCAGCGAGCAACTCACTGCCGTCTCCACCGTCTCGGTTGCCTCCACCACGACGCCACACCGTCCCTAAGCCCCCAACCGTGAAACCTCCTTCCCCTAGCCCCCTCGATTGATCTGTTCCCCCTCACCGTAGCCCCCTCCGGATACAAAGAGAGAGAGAGAGAGAGAGAGAGAGACACCTGGACGGTAGGGCGTCGTGGTGGAGGCAACCGAGACAGAGGAGACGGCGGTGAGTCGCGCTCGGCGATCATTCTCTATGCAAAATGGTGGGTGGGGGCTTAGTGGAAATTAGAAATTAGGAAGGGTAGAAATAAAATATTAAAAAATATTTTTTGAATTTATAAAATGGCACCAAGGACTATAAATGGTACATTTCTAAAAACGAGAGACTAAAAAGTTCAATTTTAAAGAAAAAAAACCAAAATCGAACTTTTCCCAAATATAAAAGATCAAAAATATATTTAACCCTAATATATATATTAATTAAATTAAAAAATTTAGTACAAATACTGAAGTTTGATACATTGCTTCATTAACATAAGCAAACGCGTCAATTTAATTTCCCTTTTTTTGTTGTTCTTGTTTTATTCAATCCTTTCCTCAGTATCATCCGTGGTTTCTTCACGCGGTATCCCAATTCTTCACACGCGCACCTCGTTTGGCCATATATAGTTGTTTGCACACCCCACACCGCACTACACTGACGGTGACACCCAGTAATAACGCCAACAAGTTAACGGTGAACTTCCTTTTCTACCCTCTTATCCATTTGTTTTTCTTTTTATAAAAAAAATATCTTCTCTTCAAATCTCCCCAAATCACTTTACCTTTACCAAATACCAATAAGTAACGTCTTGAAATTTTGAAATCGATTCATTGCTCTTCTCTTCTGTGCTCCCACATGGCCGATAAACAACCCCATCTGAACGGCGCCTACTACGGCCCCTCAATTCCGCCACCGCCGCCGCCGAAATCGTACCGCCGCCCAAGCCACGGCGGAAGAGGCTGCTGCTGCGGCTTCCTAAGCTGCTGCTGCGGCTGCATTTTCAACTGCATCTTCAGCATCCTCTGCAAGATCTTAACCTTCATCCTCTTCGTCGTTGCAATCGCCGGTTTTCTCTTCTGGCTCATCGTACGCCCCAACGTTGTCAAGTTCCACGTGACCGATGCAACGCTCACGCAGTTCAACTACACCAACAACACCAACACGCTCCATTATAACCTCGCACTCAACATCACGATCCGTAACCCGAACCGTAGGGTCGGCATCTATTACGACTACATCGAAGCGAACGCGTTTTACCAGGATGTTAGGTTCGGTACCCAGACACTGGGGACATTCTTCCAGCACCACAAGAACACAAGCGTTTTGAGCCCTGTGTTTAAGGGTCAGCAGGTTGTTCCACTTGGTTCCGACCAGGCTTCGGAGCTTGATAAGGATAAGAACAGTGGGGTTTACCACATCGATGTGAAGCTGTTCCTTAAGGTTAGGTTCAAGATGGGACTTTTCAAGACCGGGAAGGTTAAGCCCAAGGTTCGTTGTGAGTTTCTGGTTCCTCTAAAATCACGCAATGGAACCTTTTCTGGGAATGCGTTTCAGGCTACTGAGTGCGACTGGGATTATAGATGGATGTGGTTCCACTAGATCTCATCACCAAAGTTTTAAATTGCAGTTGCGTTTTCGGTTGTGGAGACTTTGAAAATCTTGGTATTGCAAAAAATTGTGGATGATGCAGCCAGAATTGCAATAGCAATGTGGATTTGGAGACTCCCAAGATCTTGATGCTACAGCTGCAATCACAATTTATAACCATGCTCATCACTGCATCCCAAAATTCTTGTTTCTTTTTATCTTGCTTTTACATAACGTATTCCTCAATTTCATGGCAGCACCCATTTTCTCATCTTCTCTGTTCCTTCACTTGTTCAAAAGGTGCTTGGGATTGTTCAAAATTCTTGTTTTCTTTTTTATCTCACTTTTTTTAATTTATATTTTTAGGTGATTTATATTTTTGTATGACATTTGTTTGTTTGTCTCTTGATTGGATCATAGTCATGCTATTGGAGGATCGTTTAATGTTGTGAAATTTTTGGACCCGGATTGCCTGCTGTAGCAATCTGGTGTTGTTCCTGCTGTTGATGTCATTTTAACCATTGATGTTGCACAATTTTAAATTTTGACCACTAATTTAATTTGCCCCAAAAAAATAAATAAAAAATATAAATAGAGAGAGAAAGACATACTACTGAATCCAATTCCGAAATTTTTACTTTAATATTCCTATTGCTATTTGTTTTACTTTTACATAACGTATTCCTCAATTTCATATGACGATCCATTTTTCGTCTTCTATGTTCCTTCGCTTTTTCAAAAAGGTGCTTGAGATTGTTTCTGAAGTTGCCTCTGCTGATTTTGATGTGAATATAAATTGACTTCCAGAAGACTTGCAGCAGGTTTTGGGGACGGCTTACACATCCCAATCTCAAATGTGTGTGAATATATAAATGTTGTTTTGTTCTTATTTATAATTGTACTCTTAGAGCACCCACAATGGGATTGTTTAATTTTGATGGGTTAAGTTGCTTAAGTGGGTCTCATAATGCCACATATACTTTAAGCAACACTTATTTATTTTTACTCCAATAGGTGTTGCTTAAAATGAGTTGTTTAAGTGGGTCCCACAATGGACCCCAAATATTTATATTTTAAATTTAAAATATTTTTAATTCAAATTAAAATATTAATTCATAAATATTTATATATATTTTGATTTTGAAAAATAGAAATTCAAAAAATAAATAAATATTGCAAATTTAATTTATTTATCACAAAAAGTTAAAATGATGAGAAATACATAATATTAAATAAACATAAGAAATAATAAATATAGGAGAACATAACGGCTAGTTTGAATAACGACTAGTTTTTTGTAACGGCTAGTTTTGAATAAAATACATAACATAATTTCATTAAATAAATGACATAATTGAATACATAACATAATTTAATGCATAACATAATTTAATTAAAATTACATAAAAAAACTTAATTTAATTAAGTCCATATTGCTCTCTAATCATGTTGCACAACAAAAGATGATCTCGAAGCTGTAACTCTGACATCTCAGATGTATCCGTGAAGAGAATTTGCAGCTGCTGATACTTCATCTCTTGCTCCTTTAATTGCAGTTCTTTTTCCTTTAACTTATTTTTTTTGTTCTTCACCTTAGTTGCTTCATTCTTCGCCTTAGTTGCTTCATTTGTTACCTTAGATTGTTCTTCCTGGATACGTGCCAAGTCTGCCATGAGTGCAAGTTTTTCACTAACCTTGTCGTTTATAGCTGAGTAGCCCATGTCTTTTGATGCAGTTTCAGCCACTTTTGCTTTGCCTTTCCTTTTTGCTGCCTTTTGTCCCATTGGGCGGACTGGAGGTGATGCTGGGTCATAGCCAACACTACTTGGAGTCTCTGGGTTAGAAGATGATGAGTACTGCCCAGAAGTAGAAATTTTTGTTCTTTTTGAACAACTATCCATTGTGTCAGATGTCCATTTTGGCTCGTCTTTCAACAACCGCCATGCATGCTCAAATTTGAATTTCTCACCTTCATCTTGAGAAAAAATTGAATATGCCTCAGCCATGACATCATTCTTCGAGCACCCGCTTTTCCTCCGAGAGACAGCTTGTTTGTAACTCCCTACGAACTTTTGAACAACATGATTTAGTCGATGCCATCGGGATTTAAGTTGACCTGACTCCCTTTTTTGCATCTCCCCGCGATAGGTGTTGTACCCATCTTTGATTCTCAACCAAAAACAATCTCCTCTTTGGTCAACTCCTACCACTGCATCCTTTGACACGTTTAGCCACGACTGAATCAGAAGTTTATCCTCTTCAGGCGAAAATCTAGCTCGTGATTTTTTTTTACCGATGTTGCGTCCTTCTTCATCTAAAGGAATGCTGTCTAGACCAATTTGACTGGAAAATTGTGGAAATTGAGACTCTAGTATAGAGCCAATTGGTGGTTCGGGTTCCTCATTAGTGTCTGGAAAGTTTGGATACTGAGAATTTTCACCTGGAATAGATGAGTAATTTTGCACAAAATCACTCCAACCTTCAATATTAAACTGTCTTGGATCCATTGAAATTTTCAGAAAGATGAGAAAAAAAATTGGGAGAAGATGAATCAAACATATTACAATTAACTGATCAGACTATTTATAAGAATGAATTGAAACAACAAAAAACGGTAACATTTTAGCTGTCTGAAACGGTAACATTTGTTGAGAAAAATAAAAAAACGGTAACATTTTAGCTGTCTGGATTCTCTGGAACGGTAACATTTTTGAGAAAAAATGGATCTCAAAATTAGCAATGAATTGGTTTTAATTTCATGTTCACGCACGGATCAGCTTCACCCTTCATTTTGTCTTTTCTCATTTCACATTTTCACTCCACTTCCACTCTCTCACACGCACGCCTTTCCCTTTCTTCTTCTTCCCATTTCTTCACTTTCTTCTTCCCAAAACGATAACACTGCTTCTTCTTCCCATCTCAGAACGACAGAACCGAGCACCACCCGCACCCTTTTCCTTTCTTCCTCCCATCTCAGAACACCGCCCCCACCCTTTCTTCTTCTTCCCATTTCTCCACTTTCTTCTTCCCAAAACGGTAACACTGCCTTCTTCTTCCCATCTCAGAGCCGAGCACCGTCCACCCTTTCCTTTCTTCTTCCCATCTCAGAACACCGCCCCCACCCTTTCTTCTTCCCATTTCTTCACTTTCTTCTTCCTTTTCAACAAGATCTGCGATGGAGCTTAAAGGTCACAACTTTCTTCACCCTTTCATCAGAACACTGCCCCCACACTTTCTTCTTCACCCTTTCTTCAGAACACCGCCCCCCACCCTTTCTAATTGGAGCTTAAAGGTCACAACTTTGTGACCTTTTGAACAAGATCTGCGGCATTCGAGGAAGTTCTCGACGGTGACAGCGTGGTGGTGGCCTTCCCGTGGTGGTGGTCCTGCTCTTCCCGTGGTGGTGGCCTGAGCGTCGTGGTGGTGGTGGCCTTCCCGTGGTGGTGGTCCTGCTCTTCCCTTGGTGGTGGCCTGAGCGTGGTGGTGGTGGTGCCTTCCCGTGGTGGTGGTGGTGCTCTTCCCGTGGTTGTGACCTTTTGTTCTTGGTTTTTTAATTTTTTTTAATTTTAATTTAATTGATCTATTGATTTGTTCTGGCATGAAATGTATCATTCTGTTATTCTCCCTCCATTTTTTCATCTTTCTGTTGCTTGTTGTTGGTTGTCCCTTACTGGAAATTGTTTTTTTATTGGTCAAGCAACGTTGCTTAACCATTTTGCAGAGTTGCTTGTACAAGCAACGGTTCTTAAATCCGAAAATAAGCAACGCCACGTCAGTTTGCTCCAATGGTAGTTTTTGTTAAGCACCGTTGCTTATGCTCTAAGACACGGCTTAAGCAACTCCATTGGAGTTGCTCTTAGTATCCAGTTATTACAAATGTGCATTTTGGGACCCTCAATTGAAAATTGAGTAAATTGAGTCTCACATTTATTGCAATTGTTGTAATTAAGCCTCTTCGTCACTATTTCACCTACGTGGCACATGCACTGATTTGGAAGACTTTGGCACTGATGACATGACAAATATTCTCTCGCACATAAGAAATTTTAAATAATATGTATTGCATCGCAAGTGCTTCCAGCTTGTTTTAAAAAATTTCTACCAACTTGTACCATGTCAAAGTGACTTAATTAAGTGTCAAATAAATTTCATGTGTGTCACGTAAGCTTTGGTGTTAAAAATTGGACGACATAGTGATAAAGAGATCTAATTGCAACAATTGCGATAATTGGGGGATTTAATTTGCTCAATGAAAAACTAAATGACTCAAATCACACAATCACCATAACTTGAGAACCAAAAGTGCAACTATAAGAAACTAAAATTAAGTTAATTCTTATAAATATCTTTAATTTCTTATTATAAAAGTAAGAGAATGGTGATGTCAGTATCTGTAGTACTGTCCTGCCTAAAATAAGGATAAAATATTAATTTTTAATTTACCCCAACAATTACCCACTTTGAGTTATTATTAATTGACTGATGGCTGCAATTAACCATTGCACTGCCTAATGCAACAAACAGGTCGCATACGTTGGTGGCCCAAAAGACATACGATTTGTATCTCTCCCTCTCTTTTTTGTTTCATTTATCTTTTTCATCTTTTGCTTTTGTAATTATTGACTTGCCTTTTTGCATTCAACAATATAGGAAAATATAGAAAAATCCCCAATTTTTTTTTCAATGTTCCTGATCAAATTCAAACAGCAATTACTACTAATTCTCGGAAGAAAGGAAGAAAAATGATAGTATTGATTAAATAGTCAAATTGTCCCCCCGAAAGATGTGGACATGTCAAGTAAGTCTTTGAATCCAAAAAAAAAAAAATCCATCCCTAAAAGATATCTTCATTAGTAAAATTGGTCCATGACGTCATTTCATAAAAAAATATTATGAAAATACCTCTTTGAGAAAATCTATATCTCCCTTGGGTGGTGGAAGTTCGAAAACCAATGATTCAAAACTCCACCACGTGTTCTATGGGGCCTTAATATACTACATGCCTATCTAACAAAAGGTGGAAACTTATTTGGAAAGTGGAAACCACTGGCCTAATCTTGCAAAGTTGAAGTCATTCCTCGTCTAGTACCTATTGATGATGATGTGAGTTGTGAAGAGCCGAAGTTGATGAGAATAAGGAAACGTTGACCATGAGGATGTCTATCTCAGAGAGTTTGAAGCACTTAAAGGCTAACATGGCCAGTAATGTTCCACCATGAGCCCCTCGTTGGGACTGGCGATGAACGGCGGCAATGAACCACGTGGTGGTTCGTGTAGGATGCGGGTGGTGGCGGTTGAAGGATGGGCATGACGACATCGTGCGTCCAGATCCATGGGTCCATGTAGAGCGAGTCGGAAGAAAGGGGAAAAGGAAACCTATTTGGCATTATATCATTTTGTGTGGGGGTGGAAAGGGGAGAGAGAGAGAGAGAGTGAGGGTGGGGAGGAGGGATTGTGTGAGGAAAGAATTAGTGTTCTCATTTTTTTTTCAATCCACTTAAACTCTTATAATTTCAAAATGACCCCTATAATGATAGAAATGACGTCATAGACCAATTTGACTAACGAATACATCTTTCAGAGACCCTTTTTTTATTTCTGGGATTCAGGGACCTACTTGACAGCGCCCAATCTTTCGGGCGGGGGGCAATTTGACTATTTATTCAAATGACAGTAGGTACCACTACACTACAAGAATTAGCTGATCGATTTACCTACGCAAATTTACCGACGGCCATGTAGCCGTAGGTAAATTTTTAATTTTCTACAGCCAAAGCCATAGGTACGGAGAGAGGAGAGAGAAATTTGATTTCTAATTTCATTTTTTTTAAAAATGCATTAGCGAGGGCTTAAGTCGTAGGTAATCTCCAGTTCGTTAGAGACGGCTTTAGGCCGTAGGTACGAAAAAAGAGAGAACTGGCACCTACGGCTTTAAGCCATAGGTAATTTAGATACGGCCACGTGGCCATCACTACCATCAATATCATCAGCACCACACGAGCCTTCTCCTCCATTTGTGCAATTTGAGCCCTAATTTCTCTCTTTCTCTCTCCACCGCGCGCCGCCTCTCTTTTTCTCTCTCCATGTTAACCGCGCTCCGCCTCCTTCTCCGGCAACCCCACCGTGCCGTGTAACACCCTGATTTTTTATATATAGTTTTTATTGATTTTTAATCGTATTTAATTTAATTTAATTATTTAATTAATAATTTTTGGGATCTTGAGGTGAGGATAGCGATAGTAATATCGTAGGTTTGATTTTGAAGGGTTTAGAGTAGTAGAGTTCGCTAAACTGAGTTTTTGCGGGAACCGCATTCTCTCCTGATGCGGGGATAGGGTTCAGTATTTTTCTGGAGGTCATTTTTATTCCAAAATAAATTTTTAACGAACCAAAAATGGTTCTTATAATATTTGTGATTTTTAGAAATTTTTCTGGAAATTTTTCAGAAAAACTTTATTTTACCCGCGTTTAGTGCTTTACGGGTAAACCGGGCGCAACCGAGACATGAAAAATAGTCCAAAAATTTAGTTTTGGGTTTCTAAATTTTTCTATGACATATTCAAATCATAAAATTTATTCCACATGATTTTACTCATTTTAGAAAAATATTTATCTAAAAAGGGGGTTCGAAAACTACGCGTTTTTACCGCTTCGAACTACCGATTAAACCCTAACTTGATGGGACTTAATCCCACCATTTTTCTGGTCAGTTGGGCGCCTAGGAGGGGGGCTGATCCCATTCTCAAACAATTGCAAAAGTCAAATGGTCAAAGGGGTCAAATTTTGAATTTTTCCAAAATTAGGTGAGAGAGGTATGGCTCCCAACCACCAAAGCATGCAAGCCCATACCTCCCCCATGCTCTTCTTGCTTCAGCCGAAATCTACTAGGGAAGGGAAGGAGAGAGAAATTCATTTGCTTCATACACTTCATCTTCTCCAAGTTCCATTTTCTCTCCATTCCCAAGCTCTTTCATACACCAAAAAGACCAAGTTCCATTGAGATTTTCCATACCCAAGCTTCACAAAAAAGGTTTAGATCATCATTCTAATCCATAAACTTCTTTCATTTTTTCATTTCCACCACTTTCATGTTTTCATGAAAGCTTGAGTTCTTCATTTCCCTAAAAATAAGCTTTTCCTTTGTTTAGGTTCACTCCATTGGAACCTACAAACTTGGAAACTACCTTGGATCTATTTTCTTTCAAGATTTGAGTAAGTATTCATCTTCTCAAATTTCTACTCTTTAGAGTTTCTTGGTTTTCATAAAACTCATATTTCTATGGTTGTATTTTGGTGTATTTTGAAAAAGGTAAATTTTTCTAAGTGTGGGAACATCAAGATGTTGAGTAGACCACTTGGTGTTGGTGTGGTGTGAAGGAGGTGATTTTGGAGTTAGCCCATTTTCAAGTCTTCAAGAGGTAAGGGGATTTTTCTCAATAAGTTGGGAGGGTTGTGTATGTGTGTGATTATGTGATTTTGTTCTTGATGATGAACTCAAAGACTTGAGTTTTCATATTGGTTGTTGAATGATTTTTCATTCTTTAGTAATATGTATTTTTATATATTTATGTATATGAGTGAAAGTATGATTTTGGTTGAGGCATGATAATTTTTTATAAGCCTATGTGTTGTTGGAAAAATCATATGTATGATTTGGAGTGATTTGGAATGCCTAAGTGTATGTTTGATTTATGGCTTGATGGTGTTTTTGCCTAAATGGATGAATATTGATTCTTGGATGTTTCACATGATTTAATTCTATGTGATTGGGATTGGTTTGAAAATATTTGACTAAGTGTGGTAAGAGGAGTTAAAAACTTTAATGAAAAAGTTTTACAAATGAAAACAAAGAAGTTAATTAGGATTCAAGATAACGCTTAATTGGATAAAATTCAAAAATACAAAATTCTGGAATTCTGGGCATGAAATCGAAAGTCTGGGCACTTTGGGCCAAAAGTATAATGTTATAAAAGTTCGGGGGTAGAAAACGTGAAAACTGGACGCAGGAACTGGACGCAGGAACTGGACGCAGAGACTGGACGCAGAAACTGGACGAAGGAACTGGACGCAGGAACTGGACGCAGACTAGACGCAGAGACTGGACGCAGAAACTGGACGCAGGAACTGGACGCAGAGACTGGACGCAGGAACTGAACGCAGGAACTGGTCGCAGGAACTGGACGCAGAGACTGGACGCAGAAACTGGACGCAGAAACTGGACGCAGAGACTGGACGCAGAAACTGGACGCATACTGGACGCAGGAACTGGACGTTTTGGGGTCAAAATGAAATTTTAACAAGTTATGTGGTTTTTAATAATTAATAAGAAGTGAGAAGGAAAAATAATAAGAATTAGAGAGTTAAAGTTAAAGAAGAACTTTAATTTCAAAGAGAAATTTTCCATAAAACTTACATTTTTTTTCAATAAACGATATTACACGGTATTGAAAGAGAACCAATACGTGGCGAGGATAAAAGTCTTAAGGACAATAATATTACACGATATTGGAAGAGAACCAATACGTGGCGAAGATAAAAGTCTTAAGGACAAATATATTACACGGTGTTAGGTGAAAGCTAACCCGTGGCGATGAAAAACCCTAAGACGAGGGACCGAATTGATTGTGGTTGCAAATATACTGTCATATGCATTTGAGATATTGGCTTTTACCAGGCTAGCATTTATTGCTATGATGAGAGCACACAATCCTATGCGGGGATTGTAAATAAGTATGGTCTGACTATAAGTCTTTGAGGGCATCCAGGTTACGAAATTCTCAATGGCCTTGCGGTGAATCCCCTTGTGCCGAGAAAAGTAGTGTACCCGGCTTGGATGATCCTGACCGGCTGCCTTATTTGAGATGGGGTGTACGACGTAGCACAATGGGTTTGTACCGAATAAATGACAAACGATGGCCAAGAGTGAAGGTCAGTTTGCATTAATGATAGGTATACGATTCCGCCACATCGCTCTACTTAGTTGAGGAAGAAAAGTCTCCATGGAGCAGTGCACCGGTGTATGACAAGAGATATTGAAGTGACATGCATTATGCTAGAATGCTATGTGTGTGCTTGACTGTGTGTTTACCTTGATGATTTGTCTCTTGTTGATGATTGAATAGCTTAGCTAAAAGATTTGCGAAAGAGTAACTCTATATAAATATATTCTTGGAATGTATTACGTAGTATTTTATTTTTCATATGCAACCTTTCAGTGGATTTCAACTTGTGAAAAGGAAATTCACCCTTGCATATTTTCCTGTATCTATATGTATGTTACGCGTAGATGAGGCCTCTGGTAGCCCGTGTGAGGGAGAGCTTCCGGCCCCTTGAGGCTGAGTCCGAGGGAGGGGGATGGACTTATGATCCCATCTCCCAATGGGCCACTGTGTGTGGACACGTGGTCAGGACTAGAGGAGGGGTGCTGGGCCCCGAAGAGGTTCTGGAGCGCGACATGGTTCTGGATGCTTACATTCCACTCGAGAGGATGCGCAGCTGGCTGGCAGCCGCACCCGAGGCACCCGTGGAGCAGCCGAGGCGAGAGACTCAGGCGGAGGAGAGACCTTTACCCTCACGGGTAACCGGATCAGCTCGGGAGTATCGTCGCATGTTTCGTCGCACGTGTCTCACTCCGAGGAAGAGTACCTTGCCGCGAGATCGTCTACCGAGGATGGCTCCATCAGTGACACCAGCTTCACCACCAGCGACAGGGAGACCGACGCTTTTCGTTCCTTACGTTCCACCGTATGGCCGTTTCGTACGCTGCTCTTCTGACACTTCTGCCGGACCGTCGGGACACGCAGAGAGGGGGAAGAGGAAGGTTCGAGATGAGCCAGAGCGGGTACTCATTGAGATATCTGAGGAGGAGGAGGACCCGGAGGAGGACCCAGAGGAGGATCCCGAGGAGGATCCCGAGGAGACGTCATCGTCTTAGGTCGTAGTGGTGGGGGGTGTCTAGTGCTAGGTTGTGGGATGTCTGTTAGCGACCAGCCTAGGTTTGGGATGTTCATGTTCAGTGTCGTGTATTTGACACATCTTTTGATTTACAGTTTTCTTAGGTTTAGATTTATCGCTTTATTTTCTTTACGTTATGATGATGTAGTTTGGCCACTACGTTGTGGTTCCAAACTATCCTTGCGGGCGCAAGACTTGTATATTTTGACATGATGATATATATATATGTGCATGATGTTTCTTTTTTCTGAGTTTCAGGATGGCTAAATATGATGTGAGAAATCTTTTCGGAATAAGATTCTTTTAAAAAAAAAAATTAACCACCAATTTTGGTAACCTTAATTTATGAAAGACGCTTTTTCCGCATTAAGTTTTAGTTTTTCACGTGACGTTCCTTGTGGGAAAAAGGGGCATTACATGCCGCCTCTGTAACATCCTGGCTGCTTTTCGGATTGACGACTATCCCCACACACCAACACGAGTTTTTTCAACATGTTTTGTCCTCACTCACATGCTTCCCAGGAAACTTCCCAGGAGGTCACCCATCCCGAAATCGCTTCAAGTCAAGCACGCTTAACTGTAGAGTTCTTAAGTGACAGGCTACCGAAAAGAAGATGCATCTTGTTGGCATGAGTAGTACCAATCAATTCTATTAAGCTTTCATCAACTGTACAGTCCCATACCTGCACAGTCTTAGAATTCCTCTCATTCGAGTATGATTTCGGATCATTCATGTACCCCTTTGCCTAGAAGCCTGCCAGGAGCCGCTCCTTATCTGTGCCTCTCTGCACCGGCGATCACTCCCCGCCCTCATCGGCCTCAGGGTGTTACATGCCCACCAGCTTCCGTCTGGTTCGTCCCCGAACAATACCGCACTGGGAGAGGACCGGGCTCTGATACCATTCTGTAACATCCCGGCTGCTTTTCGGATTGACGACTATCCCCACACACCAACACGAGTCTTTTCGTGCATGTTTTGTCCTCACTCACATGCTTCCCAGGAAACTTCCCAGGAGGTCACCCATCCCGAAATCGCTCCAAGTCAAGCACGCTTAACTGTGGAGTTCTTAAGTGATAGGCTACCGAAAAGAAGATGCATCTTGTTGGTATGAGTAGTACCAATCAATTCTATTAAGCTTTCCTAAACTGTACAGTCTCATACCTGCACAGTCTCAGAATTCCTCTCATTCGAGTATGATTTCGATTCATTCATGTACCCCTTTGCCTAGAAGCCTGCCAGGAGCCACTCCTTATCCGTACCTCTCTGCACCGGCAATAACTCCCCGCCGTCGTCGGCCTCAGGGTGTTACAGCCTCCCTCTCCGGCAAGTCCATCGCACCATGTCCATCGCCGTCGAGCAGCTCAAGGCTGCCACTGGTACGGAGCAAGGCAAGCAGCTCGGTGCCGCCGCTCAGGACTGTTCACCCTGCCGCTCCTCCTCCTAAGAAGCCTGTTCACAGCGTCGCCAAAATCCTCGTCGACATCGCCAAGTCTCAGGACTCCGAGGTAACCATTCTCTTCGATCTCATCATCCATTTCCATCTCCTGCATCCTATTCTAAGATGGTTTTTTTTAAACGCGATTTATTGGTTTGTGCTTCATTATTAAGATGCTTGAAATTGTGGGGGGACTGCCAAATCGGTAAAACCAGCTTGTTGGTTGGTTTCTGGCTTTATGCACAAAGCAATATATCATTCTTCTCTTTTTGGTTCTGTTGAACTTAATTTGTAAATGGTGAGTCATAAAAGAAATTTTTTTATTTTGATTTACTTCAGAATTTTGTTTCTAATTTGTTTTTGAATTTTGGTTTGCAGGTGAAATACGTAGCAAATGAAAAGAAAACGAAGGGAAGCAAAAGAATGGGCTAAATCAGATGGACACAACTTTGGTTATGAGAGGGGCATGTATATCATATTGTATTTGGGAAGTACAAGGTAGAGAAGATCTCAGATTATATTTGAGTCTGATGATTTTGGGATCACTTATGACAAGATTGTTAATCATTACAAGTTGTTTTACTATCTATGCAGGGGATGGAAAATCAGAAGACCAAATTCCAATGGCTTGTTAGGACTCTGTGGCAATTTTGATCAAGTCGATGCACATTAAACAAGTGTCTTTATTATATACCACTTTTAAATTCATTTTGGCTAAAGCTTTTTTAGGAGTTAATGGCTAAAACTTGATTGTGAGCATGTGTGGATGCAGAGGGGTAAGTGATTTTATTAGTGATGTGTGCTTAATTTTTGTAGACGACAATTTAGCTCCCCATTGATTTGCAATGGACCATCACCAGTGAGGTAATATGACCATCCCGTTGTCCTCTCAAACCTCTTCATGTCATGCACATCATTTTTTCCAAAAAGAAAAATTTGTCACTGATCTTTGTTTTACACCAATGAACTGTATGATACATGTTATAATCATATGGAGTATTTATTTAGTTGTGTTTTTGATCTAGGATGTGAACCCCCCTTCATTTCTGATTTGGTGTCTCCCACATGGTAGTTCCATGACAATTTCAAACCTTAAAGCTCAGCAATTATTCATTTCTAGTTGCTCACTTCCATATGGAGATATTTACTAGATTTACTGATGAATCCAATTTGGGTCTTGCTTAACTAATGAAAGAGGTAATGAGAAATATGCATAACACTTCCCCTGATAATTCTGGTTTAAACTTGATATAGAGGAATTTGATATTCTTTCTTGTTCCTATTGGAAGTGTTTGTTGGACTCGGAGGTCTTTGCCTCCCTTTCTGTTTTATGCTTGTTTACGGATCTTGCTTTTATTTTTGCCCACATTTTAGGTATTGTAATGTAAAGAGGAGCATCTGCATTTGGGGTTGAAAACCACTCCTCCAAAATGGAAGTGTCATGCAAGGAGTAGAGGTAAATATTCCCTGTTTTTCTAGTTTAGCTTGGATTCAACTTGATATTGTTTTATTTTTTTATTTTCATTTCATTTTCAGATTTTAGTGTTATTTATTTTGCTCTTGGAAGCTTCTATTGTTATGTTATTGTTATTTTTGCTAATAACAAAGTGTGATTGATAGGTGCAAAGTTTTCCCCAATTTCGAGCTGGGTAGACTCCAGAGAAAAGGCAAGAAGTTCAGAGAATTTGTTAGGTATAATTTCTAGTTGCTTTATTCATTCAGAATTGTGCCTTAAATACAACCCGAAAAATCCAGACAAAGAACGGATCAAAGGACAAGTGTCCAAATCACAAATAGGCAAATAACAGAAAAGAAATCTAAACAGATTCTCTCTAACAGCTAGCAGCACAGCACAACAGCATTCGGTTTAGCAGAAATCCCTCATCCATGTTGGTGGCTTTCTCACCCTCTTGGATCGCTCAAGGATGGGCATGGGCTCAGAGGCAAAAACATCATCAGGCCCAAGTTGAATAGCTGGACCCTCCTTTACTGGACCAGGTGTATCATTGTCGGGCTATCCAAGAACAACCTTGTCCTCAAGGTTATGGTCTGGGAATAAATCACGAAATTCAGACTCCTCCTCCCAAGTGGCCTCAGAATCAGGTAGTGTCTCCCATGCCACCAACAATTGCTTCTTGGGTCCATTGACAGTTTGAATGAGCTGAGTACCAAGCACCTTCGAAGGCTGCAGCGTGAGCCTGGTACTGTCCACCGAAGAAGCTAAGGGAGGAATTTGAGCAGGAGGTGGACCATGATACAGTTTTAATTTGGACACATGAAACACAGGATGCAGCTTGGCACCAGGGGGTAATGCCAATTCATAATTCACTGTTCCAATAACACGTGAAACCCGATATGGCCCATAATACCGAGGACTCAACTTGGGGCAATGATGCCCTCTCAAAGTCACTTGGCGGTAAGGCTGCAACTTGAGCATAACCCAATCACCTTCCTTGAATGAACGGTCCTGTCGCTGACCATCGGCAAGAGCTTTCATCTGCATCTGAGCCTTAGTCAAATTTTCCCTAACCAGCTGTAACATATTCTTCCGCTGTGCCAAGGACTCTTCCACAGTAGCAACATTGGTTGACCCTGCAAGATATGAACGAAGTGTAGGTGGAGTACGCCCATAAAGCACCTCGAATGGCGTCATCTTGAGAGCAGAATGATAGGAATTGTTGTACCAATATTCAGCTAAATGTAGAAATTGCACCCATCGTTTTGGAGCATCGCTAACAAAACACCTGAGATATGTTTCAAGTGTTCTATTGGTTACCTCGGTTTGACCATCGGTCTCGGGATGGTACGCACTGCTGAACTTGAGGGAAGTACCACACATTCTGAACAATTCACGCCAGAATTTGTTCACAAACACACGGTCCCTATCACTAACAATAGACCGTGGCATCCCATGCAACCTGTAAACTTCCGCTAGGGGCTAAAGTAGCAGCATAGAATTTTCTAGGGAGGGCAATAAAACGACTATATTTGGATAGGCGATCAACAATGACCCATATGGTAGTTTTCCCTTGAGAGGGAGGGAGATGTGTGATGAAATCCATGGTGATATCCTCCCACACTCTCTCCGGAATCGGTAAGGGTTGAAGTAATCCCCATGGACGCTGTGTAGAGTACTTGTTTGCTTGACATTGGGAACATTGACGCACAACAAGCTTCACGTCACGAGCCATATGAGGCCAAGAAAAGGCGGCTGCAAGGCGATACAACGTTTTCTTTACTCCAACATGACCCTCACCGGAGTGGCATGGAACTCCTAAATCAAGGAATCACGTAAATTGACCTCAGCTAGAATTAACACCCTGTCCTTGTAGTACAGAATTCCCTGTCGAATGGAAAAATGACACCCAATTGCCGAAGTGAACTTAGCTCGCAACTCTTGCCCCACTGAATGCTTGGAATAGAAATCCTGAAGTTGTTGAATCAGGGATGGATGGGAACTTGTCATGGCAGCAAGAATTGCATAGGACTCCCCTGTTTCTGGGCGGCGAGACAACGCATCCGCAACAACATTTGTGCGACCCGGAGTATAGAGTATTTCAAAGTCGTAACCCAATAGTTTTGAAAGCCACATTTGTTGCGATGGGGTTTGAATGGTCTGGGAGACCAAGCCTCTCAATCTCTTCTGATCCGGATAAATACGAAAACGCCTCCCAAACAAATAATGGCGCCACTTCTTAAGTGATTCGGTAATGGCGTACATCTCCCTATCATAAGTGGATGCTGCTTGCATACGGGGGCACATCTTTTTGCTAAAAAAAGAAAGTGGATGGCAGTTTTGAGCAAGCACAGCTCCAATGGCAACCCCCGACACATTAGTGGTGACATCAAACGGCAAGCTAAAGTCCGGTAACCCCAACACCGGTAAGGTGGTCATAGCGTGTTTCAATTTTTGGAACACCAACTGTGCCTCATCACTCCATTGAAAGGCTTGTTTTTTTAATAAGTCTGTTAGAGGGCCGGCAATCGCCGCATAATCTCGCACAAAGCGCCGATAGTATCCGGATAGGCCCAAGAACCCACGAAGCGCAGAGACAGATGTTGGCATAGGCCATTCTTGGATTGCCTGCAACTTGGAAGGGTTTGCTGCCACACCATGGCTAGAGATGATGTGCCCAAGATAATCTACTGATGTCACCCCAAATTGACACTTGGAGAATTTTGCAAACAATTTGTGTTGAGCCAACACCTCGAGGACCTGTTGCAAGTGAGTAAGATGAGAGGCCAAATTAGTACTGTAAACTAGAATATTGTCGAAAAACACTAGGACGAATTTGCAAAGAAAATCACGAAAAACGTCATTCATTATGGCCTGAAAGGTCGCCGGGGCGTTACTCAGCCCAAACGGCATAACCAGAAACTCAAAATGCCCATCTACTGTGCGAAACGCCGTCTTGAACGTATCCTCGGGGTGTAGAAGGATCTTATGGTAGCCAGACTTTAAATCCAGCTTGGAGAAAAATTGAGACCCGTGGAGTTCATCTAACAACTCGTCCACTGTGGGTATCGAAAAACGGTCTTTCACCGTGATCGTGTTCAAGGCCCGGTAGTCGACGCAAAAGCACCATATGCCATCCTTCTTGCGCACAAGCAGCACCGGTGACGAGAATGGGCTCGTGCTTGGCTTGATAAGACCCTCTTTGAACATGTCCTTGATCATGTTAGTGATCACTTCTTTTTGGTAGTGCGGGTATCTATATGGGTGCACATTGATAGGGTTGGAGCCAGGCAACAAATGGATATGATGGTCCTGTGATCGATGTGGGGGAAGGCTCTGTGGTACTGAAAAATTGAAGAAAATTGTTGCAATAGGGAGGCAAGCGGTGGGTACAGGGAATCGGTGGGGAAAGGGCAAGCTGGCTTTTGGGGAACAGGTGTGGGGACCTTAAAGGTGTTGACCGAAATAGTGTGGATGGAATCAATGGCATTAGTGAAAACAAACCGACAAACTTGCGAAAATGTGGCAAGGTTAGGGGTAGACGATGTGGGGCCTGTGAGTGTGATGGGTTTGCCATTAAAAGTGAATTGGATAGCGAGGATGGTATAATCAGACATAAACGCTCTTAGGGTCTGTAACCACTGGCCCCTAATACCAGGTCTGCTCTATGGATGGGAAGGATATAAAATGGAATGAAAAAAGTCTCACCTGACAACTTAACCGGGACATCTGAACAACTACCTGCACAAGTAATTGATTCGCCATTGCCTATTACCACCGAAAAGGGAGTGATAGGCTGAATCGGTAGCTGCAAAAACTCTGCTATTCGGGTTGCATAATATTATGCGAGCTCCCCGAATCGATAAGGATAGTGACCTCCAGTTTCGCGCACCAACCCTTGGACACGCAGTGTTTTAGGAACGAGAGAGCCAACTAGAGCTGCATGCGATAATTGAAGATGCTCGCAGGGAGCGGGCGAGTTTTCAGATTCGGGTGTATGGGTGATAATGGGGTCTGGCTCTACAAGGTGCGGGTCAAATATAGCAAGATCAGTAGAGATGTTAGGCTCGGAATGATCAACCAACAATAGCAAGAATTGCTTGGATTTGCAACGATGACCAGGGCTAAATTTATCATCGCAGTTGAAACATAATCCTTTTGCTCTTCTCTCATTCATCTCAGCAGGGGATAAACGTTTGATCGGAAAGGTGGGATTCGTAGGTGGAGGGCCTAGTAGGGAAGGGGTTGACGGTGGGGTTGAGTTGGGTCTGGGAAAATGGGAAAAATGTGGTTTGGAATCAAGGAATTTGGCTTCTAATAGTTTGGCCATACCTATAGCTTGAGGGAGGGAGTCTGGTTTGAGAACAGCAATTTCTCGTTGGATGTCGGAACGCAGCCCCGAGATGAAATAGTTCAGCAAGGCCGAAGGGGGAAGTCCATCGACACGGTTGCTCAAGGATTCGAACTGCATCTGATAATCCATGACCGACCCGGTTTGTCTGAGTTTGAAGAGGGCGGCTTGATGGTTGGCATAAGTGGGAGGTCCAAATCGCAGCTCTAGGTCTCTAGTGAAAGCTTCCCATGAAGACAATTGATGATTTGAATGCATCCATTTGAACCAAGCAAGGGCAGCACCTTGCATGAAAAAGGGGGCAAATGTGAGGCGTTGGTGAGGTGTGCAACACCCTTTCTCCAAAAAGGATATTACACCATAGTTACCAATGAGTTTCGAAATAACTTAGAAAATATTTAGTGAAAACTCAACATTCCTTCTCCGAAAACGTGAGTAAAAATTTTTCTTCTTATAAACACAGAGAAGAATGGAGAAATATGTATTAATTCTTTTCAAAGTAAGACAGTGAACATCTGAGCTAGTCTGGTCTCTAAACCCCTACCCAAATAACACAGTAACCATCTAATCTTCTTGAAATCCATATCATCTACTCAACAACATCCTTCAGCTCCTCTCCTAAGAGCTAACCCCCTTCTTGGGTCAAACATCTACTCCGTCATGAATCAACACAACAAAGCAGGCAAGGGTGAAACTCTAAACAACTTAATAAGGAAAGTACGGGCATACAGCAACATACCACACAACCACTAAGGAATCATACTTAAGAAATCAGTATATCAGCACAATAAGAATTTCACTCAAAATACCGCACATTTGGGAACATCCAGTGAGAACAATCTACAGCAAATGAATCCTTCAATATCTTAAACAGGGAATTTCACACAAGACTCTCTATACTTTTGGGACAAACCCACGAGCTTCCTGCACGCTACTCATGGGAATTTTACTTAATAATTTCAGGACCACACCCACGAGAAAGGAACCCGCTACCCCTAGAGATTTTACGACACAATTTCGGGACCACACCCACTTGAAAAGAACCCGCTGCTCCTGGAGACTTTACCACTTATATTCAGGACCACACCCACGAGTAAGTCACTCGCTACTCAAGGAGATTTTACCACAGGAATTTCGGCACCTAGCCACGAGTATTCAGCCCGCTACTCCAAGAGATTTTACTTAGTAACCACAGATACCAGCTTGCGACTTAACTCTCAAATAAACACGGGATCACAAGTAAACACAAAACCACGTTTCTCATATAGGAATACCAAGTCACACATCTCAGGAAACCACAGAATATCACCATTCAGATAGAACACAGAACCATTTATCTCAGACAACTCATACTTCATTTTCGTTCAAAGGTATATAATAGTACTAAAAAGTAATTAATTTATTAAACAGGGGTCAAAATGGAAATATTTTGAAAATACTTGAACATCGGTTTATTCTCAGAAAAAGCCCATTGAAACTGTTTCACAAATTTCCACTGTTGAAAACATAGAGAATACTAAACCAAAAATATATAATAGTAGAATTCATCGAGAATCCATTACCATTATATTCCCTAATTATCTTAGTCACGTATATACCGAGTCCCTAAGTTAAGAATTCCCCAAACAACGTATCGGTACAGATCCCAGGCCAGAGTGAGACGGACTGCTTTAGCCCCTTCAAAGGTCTCACTTCCTTTCTAGACAGATCTATACTGATAAACCATTTATCTTAACCATGACCTTGTATATCAATGATAGACAATACCAAGGTTTTCACAAAATAGTAGATTGTATTCTCTTCGCGGTAAAATTATATTTGCGGTAGTATAAATTTCGCCATTATAACGGTATGTTTACAAAAGTTCAAAAATGATTTTAAAATAACCCTCTTGCTTTACGAAAATCTTGAGAAAATTTGAGCATTATAACTCTACTATTAATATTTAGCACAAAATAATTATTTAAAGGCTATAAAACCATTTATTAAGGCTTAATAATAAAAACACCTAAAGCATACAATCCTAACACAAACAAGAATCAAAACTCATACTTCACAAATTAAATTGAAAGATTAACCCATTACCTTGGCCAAAACTTGATGAAGAACAACCAAGAACACCAAGAAGAAATTTAAGAAAACTAGAGAGAAAAGAGAGAGAATTTTGTAGGCCTTCTTGCTCCTTGTTGGTGTTGTGAAATTTATGAAGCAAGACCCCCTATTTATAGTGAGGGAGGGGCGGCCAAAGAGGGAGTGAGAGGGAATTAAATTATTGTGAGGTCACCTAGCTTTTTGATGTATATGTCATAAATCCCTAATTCAAAAATGATCCATTTTTCTTATTGGCCATCCCTTATGAGTAAGCTGGTGACTCATAAGCCAAAAAGCTCATCCAAGGCTCCAAATTAAGTGTGGATGTCGACCAAGATGAGGGAGGATGAAGGCCATTGGATTGCTTGGTCAAAAACTACAAGTTTATGTTGTTTTAAGTGGGAACTAAGGGCAAAATGGTCTTTTTACTTGCCCACCTTACTATTTAAGGTAATCATGATGTTCCCCACTCTTATATACTTCTTAGAATTGTATTCAAACCCCTCAAAGTTCCTAAGTTTCCATATCATGGACAGTATACCTCTATTCGTCTCAATTCGGCTTATTCCGCAATTAAGGTTAAAAATAGTCTGTTTACTAATCTAACACTCAAAAACAATTTTAAATAGTAAGAATTAAATGAGGAATCTCGAAAATGACATGTAAGAACCTCATGGAAGAGTTTTGGGAATTTTACGGTAAGAATAAGCCTTGTAGTTTGTAAAAACAACGGAAAACGGTCGCGCCGTAAGTGAAAAACAGCTTTTTTTTCAGAAAATTCCAGAAAAATCCCAGAAAATTGGTAAATTGAATTTAATTACTAATGGTCTCTCTTAAAATTTGAATTTGAGCCCTCATTATTCGACATAAATCGATTTTGGACCAGAAACCTCCGCTTGCCTTTTTTTTAAGCGTCGAAAAAATAGCATTTTGACCTGCTTTTCAGAAAATTACAAAATAATTTTCAAAGATTCTAAAAAATATAAAAACATGATTTAGCTACTCAAAATCTTTTTCTGACATCAAATCGGTCTCTGAATCAGGGTTTCATGCTTTCCGCAAATAACAGGGTCAAAACAGTAATTTCCAAAGTTTTCCAAAAATTTTAAGAAAATTCTAGAAAATCACAAATATTAAAAGAACCAACTGTTGTGAAGGAAGTTTGTTTGAAAAAGTTGGGTTAACATACTTGTGTTTTTAAAACCCTTTTCCGTCAATAACGGTAAATACGGATGTCAAACAGTAAGGGAAAAGTTACTGTTTTAATAAAATAACTTCATAAGTATCTCATACTTATTATTATATGACCAAATTAATTTTCTTAGCACTTAGATCATAGTATTTCTTATAAAACAGAAATTCTAACTAATACCCTAAAATATTGATGTTACAAGGTGGGGTCTGAGTGTACTCAAAATATTGCTCGGCTTGGAAAATCCAGTCTAATGGATTCGAGCCATCAAAGGAGTTGAGGGTGATTTTGGGGGGTTTGATGATAGGTTGGGTGGTGGGTTGGATGATGGTGGAAGACGAAGAGCACAGAAGCTGCTCCTTGAGGGTGGCCATTTCCTCCGCAAGGAGTTCACGCATTTGGCCCATGCAGAGGTTAACGAGTTCCTCATTTTTATCGACTTGGGAGGCATTGAGAGTCAATGAAAGCACCAAATTGATAGGTGCAAAGTTTTCCCCAATTTCGAGCTGGGTAGACTCCAGAGAAAAGGCATGAAGTTCAGAGAATTTGTTAGGTATAATTTCTAGCTGCTTTATTCATTCAGAATTGTGCCTTAAATACAACCCGAAAAATCCACACAAAGAACGGATCAAAGGACAATGTCCAAATCACAAATAGGCAAATAACAGAAGAGAAATCTAAACAGATTCTGTCTAACAGCTAGCAGCACAGCACAACAACATTCGATTTAGCAGAAATCCCTCATCCATGTTGGTGGCTTTCTCACCCTCTTGGATCGCTCAAGGATGGGCATGGGCTCAGAGGCAGAAACATCATCAGGCCCAAGTTGAATAGCTGGACCCTCCTTTACTGGACCAGGTGTATCAGTGATCCATCATGGGTACGTAAATTTTAAATTTGACATGTTAACTTAAGTTCTATAGCTTTGGCAAGTTCAGTGAGTTGCATACCATCATAATCTGCTCAATAATTTATTTATTTATTTATTTATTGTAAATGATTACGTTGTTTAACTTGTTTTAATTTCTCCACGTGCTTCAGTTCTTGAGAGCTTAAGAGCTATTGTGATTGTCTTTATGCTTCATGCCCTGTTTTTGTTTGCTTCATTTTATTTATTTATTTTCTTGACAGTTTCCTCAAAGAAATCCTCAAATGCATATATGCTTGTCAATATACATGAAAGTGGCGACAGCGACCACAGCCAGAACAGGGAGCCGAGGGTGGCGACACACCTAGCCTAGATGAAGATGTTGACCCTTGTGCACAATATTAGTTAGTTTAATTTTGTAATTTGCAACACCCTTTCTCCAAAAAGGATCATAGTAACCAAGATTTTCGTAATAATTTTCTAAGTAACTTTGATTTAAAACAAGTTTAGTTCCCAAAAAGGGGAAAATTTTTTTGCCTTTTTAAAAGATGAGAAGAATGGGGAGTCCATTCTTTCCTTTTCTATCACGTGGTGAAATAAGAACAGTATTAGTAGAAACACTGAAATAAAAACAACCTCCTCAAGTATATATATATCAAAAGAGCTTGCATCAGTACAAGCAAGGAGTTTTAAAACTACTATACATCAAAAAGCAGTAAAAACTCTAAAACAAACTAAAAAGAAAATGACTGAAATAAAAGACTGAAATGAAAGCTACTAAGTAATATGAAAGCCAGGTCCAGTCTAAACTACTCATGACGGTAAGACTCAGTAGTTGAGCCTCCAGGAACGTCGCCCTCATGCTCCTCAGATACCTTCCCCTTGCCCTTGCGGAGATGCTCCCAAATCCTATCCTGAGCCTCCAGAGATCTATCCGAGACGCCCGTCTCTCCAGAAAGCCCTGCTGAGGTAGGGTGATACCTCTCCACACTGGCTGCTCTAACTCTACTATGCGCCTCTCCAGGTGGTGATCGAGGCGTGTAAGTCCTTGGCTCATTGTCAGAAATCCTATCATGTGCAGTAACAACCTCTCTACTGGGATGTGAAGATGGAGTCCTAAAAGCTGACCTCCGCATCCTCCCATAAAATCTTCCCCATCGACCATAAACACGCCTAGCCGCTGGATGCCTAGGAATGTACTCCGGCCCACTCTCTGAGTCGGTAGGCCCCTCTGTAATCTGCCTGAGTGGTAACTTCACAGAAAGTACCACCGGTTCCCTCCACTCCCTACAGTTACCATCAACAGTGCCATCAGTGACACATATCCTGCCCACGAAGGTACCCCACTGAGTGATGTAATCTATCTCCCAGATCACATCCATACCCCCCAACAAGGCGATGCTAAGACATCTCACTGGGTCCAATCCTGTCCGAGGATAACTCATCTACTCAACCACATACAAAGCAACATGGAAAGTAGGCAGGGTGAAAAACTTACACAAGTTAAGAAGTTAGTTTCAAAGAGTAAACATACAATACTTATACAGTATATTTTCAGAGTCTTACCACCCAAATCACACTTAGGAATAAAACACTGTAAAACCAAGAAACTGTAGGTAACAAGATGAAACACAAGAAGGGGGGGTTGAATTGTGTTTCTAAGCTTTTAAAACTTTTCGCAAATGTTGGACGCTGGCTGTTAAAAACGTTGGACGCACAGCTTAGTTCAAATATTGGACGCACAGTGTTTTCTGAAATATTGGACGCACAGAGTGCTAAAACACTGGACGCACATAATTGTGAAATATTGGACGCACAAAAGATTGGACGCTGAGGCTTCCCTCTTAGTTTAAAAACTTGTTTTCTTTGTGCGATTTAAGGTGTATGAAAAACTTGTTTAAACAAAATCAATTCAATCCCCTTGGTTAGTAATAAGCACAGATATAATAAGAGATAAGGGAAGGAAGAAATAACACAAGTTTTTATACTGGTTCACCCTTTCCTAAGAGCTACGTCCAGTCCCCTCAAACTAGAGAGATTTCACTATCAACCTGATAGGTACAAGTATTCTTTGCACACAGCCTCTTCAGGCTAAAACCCAAGTATTCTTTGCACACAGCCTCTCCAGGCTAAAAACCAAGTATTCTTTGAACACAGCCTCTTCAGGCTAAATCTCAAGTATTCTTTGAACACAGCCTCTCCAGGCTAAAACCCAAGTATTCTTTGAACACAGCCTCTTCAGGCTAAACAACTCAACAGAGTTTTTGATTCAAGTGCTGTCTAACTCACACAAGTGAGGATATGAAATCTAAAGCACTTTGAGAGTTAAGCAAACTCTCTTTTACAAGAAGATAGAAAAAAATACAAGACTTTCTATACAGAGTATAACAAATTGCACAGCGATTCAGCTCTTTCTTTTTCTAGTTCAAGTCCCTTATATTCTTCTTCTTGTTCACGGTATTTATAGGCTTTGATGAAGCTTCAGACTTGTTCTTCGAATAGCTCAGCTTCAGCCTTCATAAAAGTTACCGTTCTCTAATAGCATTAAATGCTATTTTCCCGTTGCTCTGAGGAGATCTACTTCATTGTGTATGTCTGCGTTTCTTTCTCCTAAATCAGAAGCAACCTGTACTCAAAGTCTCAATTGTACAGTGGTTAATAGTAATATCTTATTGAGACAGAGAGAATACACTGTGTAAAGCAGAAAGATGTGTTCAGAGATATATAGAGTAGTTAAAAGTACATTCTCTCTCTTAGTACACTTTCCACAGTATTTTATGCTTTTCGAAAGTACATTCACAAACGTTGACAATAGGTTGTACAGAAAAGCATTGTGTACAGCTATTCAATTCAAATTGTTGGCTCAATAAAATTGTTTAATAATCAAATGCAAGAGCAACAATTGACAATCAAATGGATTCTGCGTGTTATGTATTGGGCGCAGAATATATGAAACATTGGACGCAGCATTTAGCAAGTTATTGGACGCATACCTTTGCACTTACCAATTTGCACAGAACTCATGCAAACATTGGACGCATACCTGATGCTTTCAATTGCACTTTGTTATGCTGCTTTATTGGACGATGAATAGTAGACTGAGAACTTGTCCTACTTTGCTTCATTCATCGTGTAACACTTTGTTCTTGTTCTTCTTATTTATTGGACGCAGAACAGTACCTTTGTCACTCTGATTTCATTGGACGCAGAGCAGTTCTTTTGTTTGTTCAGTTTCATTGGACGCAGAGTTGCACTCTTGCTCATGCTGAACATTGGACTTTTGTCCTTCATATGCATTGGACGCTTATTGGTTCTGTTCCTTTGGAAATCATTGGACGCAGAAAGTAGCGTGTCTTCAAGACTTGATTTCTTCTACTTTTGCGATTCTGCTTCTTCAGAAGACATTGGACGCAGAACTTTGTTCTTGCCTTGTGCTTATCATTCGACGCAGAATTCTTCCTTCTGCTCAAACATTGGACGCAGAACTCTTCCTTCTGCTCAACCATTGGACGCAGAATTCTTCCTTCTGCTCAAGCACTGGACGCAGAACTCTCCAGTGCCAACATTGGACGCAAAGCTTCTCAGACTTTGAATATGAGCCAATGTCATGATGTACTAATTTATTGGACGCAGACTGCAACATCCTTCAATAAACTTAGTTAGGCAGCTTTGTTATTCATTGTACAAACTTAATACATTTTGTTATCCTTTGTAAAAACCTTAATACATTTTGTTATCATCAAAACCACAAAATCACTTAGGGAGTTTTTGTATTAAAAACACTTTTAACCAATTTGGTTCCAACAATCTCCTCCTTTTTGATGATGACAAAATTATTAAGTTTTACAAACAATAAAGCATATTAACCAAAAACAGTCAGCATAAATCAACAGAAATTTTCTAAGGGAAACTCCCCCTGAGATAGAGTCAAACGCGGTAACGAACTTAACCAGAATAATATTAACGGGAATTCTTACTCAAGTTCATTCTTTTTGGGAAAGCCCTTTGGAAGCTAATCAAGTAATCTTCGCCACGTATATACAAACTTATTAAGATAGGAAAAATAGCGCACCGGTATGGTTCCCAGGAAAGATCTTGGTGAACTTTTGGGCTCCTTCAAAGACCTTTGTCTTTCCTTGACAGATCCATACAAATGAACTACCTTAACCCATCATCAGTCTGTATATAAACAGTAAAAATCACAAGTTTTATATATTTTTGAAAAGAACATGGAAATGGAAGAAAAATATCGGTTTAGGTATTTTTAGCGTATTTAGTCACTTGCTCTCGTCCCAATGGCGTAATAGAGATACGGTCCCTGAGCCCGACCGTATGAGTACACCGAAGATGTATTCTTACGCCTGACCAAAGCACCCCATCCATATCCGTCAAAAGAACTACAGAGGTTCAATTTTACAATTTCTTAAATTTGTTGATCATCGAGGCATAGCTATAGCTGGCAAAATGGGCTTAGCCCGTCGGGCTGGCCCGAGCCCGCCCGAAAAAACACCGGGCTTGGACACACAAATTTGAGTCCGTTTTCAATCTGGGCTTTTTTGGCCCGGCCCGATAAAGCCCGAACCCGTAAAAGCCCGAGTCCGAAGCGGGCCGCCCGAAAAACATAGGCCAAAGCCCGAGCCCGGCCCAAAAAAAGCCCAAAAAATAGAGGGCTCGGACACACAAATTTGAGCCCGTTTTCAATCCGGGCTTTTTTGGCCAGGCCCGATAAAGCCCGAACCCGATGCGGGCCGGCCCGAGCCCGACCCGAAAGCTCGAATTGTCACCTCTAGGCATAGCCCACTGGGTGATCAAGCCTTTATCGATAAAATTTTGCCAGCGTAACGGTACAATTATTAAACTTTACAATTAAATTGGGCATTATAACTTTACTATTTGAAAAATCACATTTTAAAAAAAATAAAATAAGGCATAGTAGGATTTTTAAAACAATTTTACAAATAAAACTATTTATTTAAAGCATAAACACCCAAAACTAAAAAACTCAACAAAACAAAGATCAAACTAACTTGGAAAGGATTTTCCCATACCTTAGCCTTATGAAGATGGAAGAACAAGCTAAGAACAACACAAAGAAACTTGATTAGAAAACAAAGGAAACTTAAAGGAAAACAAAGGAAAAGAAAAGAATTTTGGAGTGAGATTTGTGAGTGAATCTTCAAGTGGGAGTTGTGTGAGAAACCAAGAGCCCCCCCCCCCCCTCTATTTATAGCCAAAATTTCGTGCAAGGGGGTGGGGTTAAGAGCTACCATGGTTTGGTTTAATTTAACCATGATTCACTTTAAAAAAAACCAAAATTAATTATTTAAAAACCCATTGGCCAACACCTATGACTCATGACCAACTTGATCAACTTGGACTTCCCACTTGCATGCTTGAGGCGGCCAGAATCAGGTCTGGGAGGGGAGGATGTGATTTTCCAAAAATACCCCTAGGGTTTGGATGAAAATCAAGGGTATTTTGGTCTTTTCATAAATCAAAAATTGAACTAATTAGTTAAAAATGATGAGAACCAATGAGAATGCTAGAAAATGCCACAAGAAGTCCAAATAATTTCGTGGCATCCATTTTTAAAATTTATAGATAGTGCAAACTCTTCGGTTTTCATCGTTTCGCAGGTATAACCCCGAAAAATGCAGAAAAATAGGATTTTCAAAATTTACACAGAAAAAATTTTAAAAATCATGAAATAAATAATTAAAAATAAAATATAAATTGGTTGTGGACCTTTGTCACGAAAATTATACCTGTGAAACAAGGTTTTTGCGTTAAAACGCCCCCGGGTAGCGTAGTTTTCGGTATTTTTTGAAAATTTTCCAAAAATTCCAAAAAATCTAAAATAATAAAAGAACAAACTTTTGTGAAGGAAGTTTATTTATTGAGTTGGTTTAACACACTCAAGCTATTTAAATCACTTTTCGTCAGTTAGACGTAAACCGTTTTCTGTAAAAAGACTCGATTTTGACCGAAAAACTACAGTTTCAGAAGTATTTCGGAATAATTGTATTTTATTACTAATTTTAAGCCAAAAATAAATCACACATCATTTATGGAACAAAATTTCATGTAAAACAGAAAAAGGACAGAAAACGCAAAGAAACAAACGTTGTAATTAACTCTAACGGAAGCTGAAAATCAACCATTTTCATAAGTATTCTTAAACATACATATTTAAATACTATTTTTAAGCTAAAAATAAAACTCAAAATAATTATATCACAAAAATTCAAATAAGACGAAAATAAATAGTTAGTCAAAACAACGGATGTTACATAATTCACTTGACTTTTTATTGTATTTTTAACTTAGACGACATTCCGTTTATTATGATTATTAATTTTGAAATTTTCATTTAATGTCTTTATTTTAATTTTAATTTTAATAAAAGTGTTATATTAATAAATTAAAATTAAAATAAATAATTATTCAATAATAAGTAATTAATTAAAATAAATAAATAAATAATAAATTTAATTAAATGAATATTATTTAATTTAATTAATAAAGAATAAATTTAAAATTTTAATTAAAAAAAATACGTGTACTTACGGCCTTGGCTGTAGGTAATTGGCAAGGGCCTCAAGCCGTACGTAATTACCTACGGCTCATGGCCCTAGGTAATTACCTATGACTCCAGACCATGGGTAATTACCTATGACTTTTTTTAAATGGTCGTAGATAAGAAGTTGCAACGAGTGTTTTTCCTGCGGATGTGGGGCGTTGCTCAGCCGTAGATAACTTAGCAGTACCTACGGCTTTTGTCTATTACCTACGGCTTTTGGCCCTCGCTAACAGTCAAATTTCTTGTAGTGCTAGAGATTGCGTAACCCATTCTCTTTGCAATTCCCGTCTCCCTAACTTATAGTTCTTTTATTTTTAATAATCTTATATTCTCATTAGCATTCGAGATTATAGTTTTTTTATCCTTAGAGTGGAAATATATGTATCAGGGAGAACAACTACAATGGGCATTGACAGAGAAAAGGCCCGAGAGCCTGAGACATTATCGGGCACTGTTGAACGCAGCAGAGGAAAAAGTGTCATGTCGGCCGAGGGAAACAGAAGTCGAGGTGGAGCAAGCGAGGTGCAGGAACGCTGAGCTAGAGGCAATGGTGCTTATAACACAAACATGGTGGACATTAAATCAACTTTGGGCGTCTTTTGTGGGACTTATTATCTTTAAACTTCGTGACTGATAGGGGTTTCTTCCTTCTTTGTATTTCACTATTTTTTTCATTCCTTTTATTGTGTTGTATGTTGTCCACACGGAGGCCCAGTGCATATATATTCCTCCTTTTTCGTCTCTACAAGATATTTCTTGTTATTCGATCACTCAAGGTGTACGTTGTTCCCAAAATAAAATTAACTAAAATCTAGAGCACGCCAAAAATATATATTTCTAATCATATTAAAGAAAATCCAACAAGATCCAAACTTAAGTCATAATAATTTAAAGCAAAAGGCGGTAACTTATCAAATAGAAAAAAGTACATTTGGAGTTTACTGTCATCTCAACCAAAAAAGAACATTGAAGTCTAGTCATATATTACACAATCCTAAACCATATGCATGGTGGATGTTATTTTGATAATAAAGTAGATGTTCTTATATAATTAGTTGATGATAACTTGTACTTTTAGTTTGAATATTCTTTATTCCCATATACATACATACATACATATATATATATATATAAAATAGAGAAAACTTTTCCTTTTGATGTTGATCTCTTGCTTATAGGTCAAGTGTGTGTTTCAAGTTGTAGCGAGCTCCTGCTAGAAACGATCTACTTCCCCTTTTTTGCAAGCAAGCATTGCTTGAAAATCTTCACTGTAGAACAAAACATGTTCAGTAATGAAAAATGATATATGTTGTCAAAAACTACATCGATAAGTACATATATATTTTTATAATGTAAAATCATTTACTAGAAATTTTGGCCGCAAAACTTAAAACTACATATTAATAGTGATTAACAAAGTCGGACTTTCATAACAAAGTCAGACTTTCAAACTAACCAAGTATATATATATTTCAATTCCCACTTTGCTTTTCTTAGCAACATATATACATCTCCTGAACATTTTAGCCATCATTCAAAAATGTATTTGAATAATAATGAAAAATAATAAACTTTCAAAATGATATTCGAATATTTTTCTTCAAAATAAGCATATTCAATGCACTTGTTTGAGTTTCTTATTAGCAAGCAAATTCCTCAAAATTTTAGCTACTATACTTAAAACAATACGTTGACTAGTAGTATCATAAAAAAAACATGTTGACTAGTAATAACAATATAAGAAAAGATGAACTATATATCAAAATAAACATACTCACTCCAACTTAATTTATTTGCTTTGCTAATTAGTTATAGGAAGTGTTTCTTAAAGTTTCCAGTAGTAAAACTTAAAACAACTATTGATCACATTAATGAGAATGCAAAACTTTCAAAATACACATATATACTCACTTCAATCAATGGTTCCTCTCTTTCCTCATCAGCAGACATTTTTTCCATTTTTCCCTTTCCCTGAAAATTTTGGTAGCACATTGTATAGTAATTAAAAACGCATACATCTCTAGAACTTTTTAGCCATACTTCAAAAAAGAATTTGAATAATATTGAAAAATACTATTCCTTCAAAATCATAAGCATACTCAAATAATGTGGTTTGTCCATAGGAAAATGTTTTGTAGGCTAGAGAAAAGTGATAGATGTGATAGGTGATACATTTAATGTGATAAGAGAGAGATAGAAAGAGATGAATGGTGGTGAATGAGTGATGATACTATAGAGGTGTCCATGTATCAGTGTTATTGTATGCACTTCTTTAAGTTTCTTATCAGCAAGCATATTATTCAAAGTTTTAACTACCATACTTCAAACATGTTGTGTAGTAAGAAGAAGAAGAAGAACAACAACAACAACAAAATAAAGATAAACGGTCAAAATAAGCAGATATACTCACTCCAACTTGTATTTATTTGCTTTGCTCATTATATTAAGTGTTTCCTAAAATTTCCACCATTAAAACATAAAACAACATGTTGAACATTAATGAGAATGTTGATTTTCAAAATAAGTGTGTATACTTACTTCACTTAGTGATTCTCCTTTTTCCTCGTTAGCATGAATTTTTACCTTTCCCAAAATATTTTGGTAGCACAATGAGTTTCAGAAAGGATTAAGGCAAGATCTGCAAGAGATAGTGATACCTCTACAGATTGGCGATATAGACAAGTTAGTTAAGTATTGTGTTAGGCTTGAGAAAGCTGGGAAAGGGAAGTTTGTTCCTAAAGTTGAGATGTCAGATAGGAAGTGTTATCAATGCGGAAGACAGGGTCACATGATAGATACTTGCGCACAAAAGGAGATTACCTGCTTTAGGTGTGGAAAGAAGGGGCATAAGTCTAAGGACTGCAAATAAGTAAAGGAACATATAGTAGGTAGTGAAGACTAAAGTTAACAACGTTGTAATATGCAATGTAAAATATAGCTTAGCATTAGTAGGTTGGAATTATGGTACCCATAGATGGGGCATAATCTTTTAAGAAGTACTTATAAGCAGTAGAGCCAAAATAAGCGTTGCTTGTAAAATATCTACTGTGTATAATATAAGTATGTTGGTTTGCTATATACTTGTTATTAATTACCTGACTATATTATATAATTGTTGTGTAGATCATATGTTTTATAGAAACCTACCCTTAAGGAATTAAGCATGGGATATGAATAATGACAAGATTGGTCATAAGATTTATATTGTTATCTTTCTACTTAAGTTCAAGGTATGAGTCTGATCAACTCATCAACTTGCTGGTATCAGAAATTTGGCAATAGCAATTTATATGAACTAAGAGTCAACATTCTGAAGAGAATGAAGAAATACCAGAATAGATGTCCAGAAGAATTCTTATGACTAAGTTAGAATATTTCAAGAGAAATATAAATAAGTTGTTTTGTATGGGTAAGTAAGGGAGGAAACTAAGTTAGTGAAATAGAATTTGGTATATCCGTAGATTTGACAGTTATTGGGAATAACTAAACAAAGGTATTTTTGATGATAAAGAGATCAAGGTATAGAAAAATAGGAAAAAGATTATACAGGAAACCTTAGAGATAACAAGTTCTTATGAAAGATTAGTAGTAGAAGGGAGAAAAAAAAATAGATTTAAGAAACGGATTGGAAAGACTGAAATAAACCATTAGAGGATAGGATTTTTTGAAATTTTATAAGATATCCACCGGTTATTAGTGAAGTGTGTTGATACTCAAAAAGGAAAGAAACGTTTTGTTAAGTTTATCACGGATTAATATAATCATAGGAATGTACACAGCTAAAAATTGAAACTTTTAGCTAAAGTACTCTTGGATTTTAGTTTCAGAGATTTTATGAAGTTTAGAGGTTAAAATGATTTTGAAGCAGGACTTAGTGATAAATTTAGAAAATGATACTATATTAGAGGTCCATTAAGAAGGAAAAATCAGAAGATGAAGGAAGGAAACAGTAAACAAACAAAAGAAAATGCTGGTGAATTGTCTAGACTGGAACAAAACGGAGTTAGGACGAAAAAACAAGAGGTAATACTCCGAACTCTTTGATAGGAGAGTATGTTATTTCTAAAGGATAATAGTAGATCATTTGAAAAAGAATGATATTAAGTAATGGATATATGTTCCAAAGTAGGGGATATTGTTCAGATGAACTTATTCGCGGAATTTCGAGGACGAAATTATTTTTAGAGGGATAGAATTGAAACATCCTAAAATTTCACTCTATGAGAAAGAGTATTAATTTTGAAAGATTAGAATTAATCTTAGGATTTTTCATATTAAGTATAGATAGTTTAGAGTTGACGTAAACGTCAAACAGTAAAATACGGACATTTTGAACAGTCAGAATAAGCGGAAAATGAATATGGAAAATTCATGCTAGGTTCCAAAGAGTATTAGAAGATAGATTATGAGTTATTTGGATGTTCAAAAAGGTTTTAGACACTAAATTTGAATTTTAGCAGAAAAGATAAAAGGGAATTACGGTTTTGGTCCTTTTAGGAAAAACTCTGTATTCAGTAAATAAGAAAGGAATTAGATACTGGGAAAAGAAAGGTAGTTAAGGTTAAGACTTTAGGATAGAGTATATTCTATATAGTATACAGATAATAAGATTTGCTTGATATTATAGTTCTAAACGATAAGATAGTAAAAGTCTTATATAGACTTCTGTATGCTATTTTCCGTCAATTATTTGTTTTTGATGAATTTGTGTGAACTAAGTGCTAAGTAGTTTATGTTAGTCTTACAATCATGATATTAGAATACTTATCAAATTACTTTATCAAAACAGACGCTTTTCTTCGACGTTTGGGTTTTTACGAAAAATTGTATTCTACCATTATTAATGGATAAAGATTTTAAATAGAGAAAGTATGTCAAACCAATCCAGAATTTAATCTTCATTCACAAAAGTTTCTTATTTTAATATTTTTGATTTTCTGGAATTTTTCTGGAATTTTTGGAAAGCTTTCAAAAAATACCAAAATATACCGCAAATTGGTCCGTATAGCGCATAGAACTTGCTATACAGTATAAGTAAATTTCGAAAAAAAGTCCCAAACAATTTTTATTTTATTTTTTATTCTTTATTTCATAGTTTTTAAAAATATTTCTAGACAAGATTATTTTTCTACTGTTTTGACTATTTTACGCTGTATATTCGCCGTATAAAAGCGAATACGAAGCAAACGGGCTTGAAATAAGAACTGAGAATTTTCAAAGGACCTTGGAATAATTTTATAAAGTCTAAAATAGTGTTTTTGACTCAGCCACAAGCCTTGGTCAAGAAGGGTTTGAATGGAGACTATTATATCATTTATTTTGTATCATATTTACAAAAACATAAAGCATTTGGTACTTTGATCCAATGGTCCCCCTTGGCTCCCTCCTTGGTCGACATCACCATTAGTTTAGGGCCCTTGGATGAGCTTTTTGTTGTATGAGTCATGGACATAGTCATTGGTTTGGACCAATTAGAATAAATCATGTTTTAACCTATTTATTAATTAGTTAATTTGTGAATCATGGCATACATCACAAACATTTTTAATCCCTCCCTTGTCCCTTCATGTTGGCCGCCCCTTGGGCTATAAATAAGAGCCTTGGCATCATAAAAATTTCTTACACCAAGCTCAAGGATTCAAGAAGCATACACTTTCTCTCTTTTTCTCTCTAAGTCTTAAATTTCTTATATTGGTGTTCTTAGTGTTCTTGCCTTGTTCTTCAAAGGCATTTTGGCAAAGGTAAGGGAACCTCTTGCAAAATAATTTAAGAAGTATGTGTATGATCTTTGGTTGTGTTTGATTTGTGTGCTTTGGGTGTTATAGCATTTAAATGGTTATTTATGCTTTATAAATTGTTTTATTGTTATAAAGTGATTATTTTGTGATAATTATATTTTGTAGTGTTATGATGCCCAAAAATCCTTAGATTTTCATGGGAATGAGGTGAGGAGATAAGAATTTATTTTTAAGTATAGTAAACACACTATTATAATGGCGAATTTTAGTCTACTACAAATATGATTTTACCGTAAAGATAATACATTTTATTCTTTGTGAAAAACCCTGATATTATCTAACATGTATATATTCAAAGGTGATGGTTAAAATTTGATTGGTTTATTAGTATGGATCTGTCTAGAAAGGAAAGAGACCTTTGAAGGGGCTTTTATAAAGTCCGTCTCTTTCTAGCCTGGGATCTGTATTGATACGCTATTCAAAAACCTTAACACTAGAGACCAGGTATAAACGTGCCTAAGATAATCTGGGAAAGAAGTGATTTATTAATAACGTATATATAAATAGATTAGGTTGGATAAAAGAGTATAGCGGTAATGGATTCTCGGTGAATTCTACTGTTATAGCATCTTTCGGAAGTTAAAATAACAGTAATGGGTTCTCAGTGAATTCTATTGTTATATTAACAAGTGGGAAATATTGAGCTGGTATCCAATCTGTTTATATATGCAAAGAACTCAGTTTAATTTCCAATGTTTAAGACAGTGGAAATTAGTCAGATAGGCTTCCAACGGGCCTTTTTCCTGGAAGATAATCAGTGCTTAATTATTTCCAAAGAGAAGTAACTGGATTGCGTTCACCTAGTTTAAGTTTCATTGATTTTTGAAAATGGGTACTGATCACCAAAGATGGCTCTGCCATCGTGTGATCATTTCATCTTTTTAAGCTAAGTGAGCCGGTAAAAGGAAATAGCTGAATTTCGTTCATCAAGTTATATCAAGTTTTTAGAAAACTGGACACTGATTACCGCAGTCGGCTCAGCCGCTGTGTAATTATTCCATTACCTAAGATTGACTTAAAAACAGAGAACAGACGTTGTTGGACTAAAAAGCGAACATAAGTTTAATTACTGTTACTCTCTTCTTTCTTGATCAAATTCAGAGAGGCTCTTCCCCGTTTTGGTCTTCTTAAAATGAGTTAATAAAAATGATGTTCATATATCGAATCACTCTATTGGGCTGTTCATCTTAGTCCGGCTCTGCCGCGATTGATCAGTCATAATTAAGTTAATACAGCCGAAAGAATAAACGGAATTGTGATAATTTGTGTATTAAGGGCAAGAGTAAAAGGGAAAATCATAACGAGATGAGCGAGACTAAAAGATGGTATTGAAGAGAAGCTATAGTAAAATATGTGAGAAATTTTACTAAGAGGAAGTGAGAAAGAGATTTTATAGAGAAAGCTTAGACGAGCATTTGCATTATAGACGATGAGCTTACAACCTATAAGACGTGGTTGAGAATAGGGTTAAGTTGGGCTACAATTGTCTTCTGGGATTATTCAGGTTTCGATAGTCTTAGGTGGCCGTGTGAATGAATACCCTCGAGTCAAGACAATTCGTATACCTGGCTTGAATAAATCTGACTGGCTGACCTATTCATGATTTGGTAAATCATTTTAAATGCGGTATTACCGAAGTGATTTTCAGGGGTCTAAAGACGGGATTCCCTGATTATTCTGTTAAGTTTATCGCAGCCGATCGCTCAAGAAGTTGGGAAGAAGAGAAAGTCTCCTTAGAGCATTACACTGGTGTGAATAGAGAAATATTGAAGTGACATGCATAACAATACTTTGATGTGAGAATATAAACTGTGAATGAGTTATTTATGGGTTTATGATGTGCGAGGTAAGGTTCACTTGACTATAATATATTTGACTTGTGTGAAAGATTGAATACCTGATTGAATGTTTTGAGTGTCTCTGGTAATTACTTGTGGTTTGTAGGAATTGGGTGTTGTGTGATATGAGTTTTTCTATGTTTGTACTACTTTCATTATTTTGTGTTAGAGTTTCACCTTGCCTGCTTTGTTGTGTTAATGCATCACTAAGTAGATGGACCCGCAAGACAGAGGACTGGGAACTGTTCAACATTTACGCATAGAACCTTTGGGTGGAGACTCAGTATGGTGGAAAATATGTCCTAGTACACAGTGGGAAAGATTTGTAGGAAATGTAGAAACCTTAGATACTGGACGAGGAGTAGTATCACCAAACGCACGACCCATTAAGGAACAAATCATATTAGATGTTAAGTTACCCTGGCAACAGCTATGACCATTAGGAACTATCTCAGATACCTTACTTTTTGACTGTGAAGATAGTGGAGATAGTGGTGGAGGCAGTTCACATCCATCTGTACATGATAGTGGTGGAACAGATCGTGGAGACCAGCGTCGAAGGAGCAGATCATCATGCAAAGGACGAGTAAGGACGAGTCAAATCCACTAAGAAGTCACCAGTTATTAAACCTGTAGAAACTGAGGATTCTGTAGGGTATACCCCAGCTTCACCTTTAGGAGAGAAAGAACCAACCATGTATACCCCTTGTTCTCATCAGTCTGAGTCGGAGGATATCATTTGGTTGTCCGAGTCTCTTTCTGATGATGAGGTTGATGAGACACCCGACATGTCCATTGACACTTGCAATACCTTTGACTTAACCAAAACTCCTTCATATCATCCAGATCTAGCTAGGTTTGGGATGGATTGGGTTCTGGTGACTCAGGCACGAAATCTTGATTCTAGTCTTCCAGGGGTAGGAGGATCTACCTGGTCCTGCCCTTAGAAGTAGTTGAGTTTAGAGTTTGAAATGATAGATCATTTCCGGGGAAAAGATGGGATCATGGCTCGATTGTAAATAGTAGTGTGTTTTTATTTTACCACTTTTGTACTTTTTGTTTTAGAGTAGTATTAATTTTCTTTTGCTTTGCAGTATCAGAAATCATAGTTTGCCTTGGTGCAAGCTCTTGTAAAATATCATGTTACATATATGAGAGATGAGGTACTTTTCAATATGTGTTGCTCTCAATTTTTATTTCAAAAATCAATTACAAAGAAATAAAGGGACATACTCCCCATCCTTCTCATCTTTTAGTAAAAAGAAAAATTTTACCCGCATTTTTAAAGAAGAATTATCAAGTTTTCTCTGAATATTTTCTAAAGTTTCCTAAACTTTTAGTTACTATGGTGTAATATCCTTTTAGGAGAAAGGGTGTTACAACAACTCCATGGTTGAGTTTTCATTTTTGTGAAGAATGATTTTAATCATTCTTGATGTGATAAAATTACTAAGAAAAGATTTTAACTCTATGGATTTTGTATGAGCATTTTCATATTTTTAACTCTATAGAAATATTGCTAAAGTTGCTTTGGGTGAAATGAAAAGTTAAGAAAATTTACTAAGTATTGGAAATATGTGTGTATGCTTGGATTTGTCTAAGTTGTCATTTTGAGCATATGTTAACTCTATGGTTTTTGTGTGGTAGAAATTTTGTGTTACGATGTATGATTGGTTTTCTTGATTGTGTGTGAGAATATGGTATGGCTTGATGTGATTTAGTGTGCTTATTTCTTTGTGATTGATTTGATCCATTTGGGATGATTGTAATATTTAAAGTAGTATTATGATTTATTTATTATGATTATGTGATGTTGGTTGTGATTGGATAAGATTAATCAAGATGAAAATAACACAAGTGACCCAAGCATCATGGAAGAAGAAGTAGAGGACTCTATAGTAAAATTATTTTTAAAAGCAAAGACTAATTTGATTTGTATTCAAGTCAAAGCTTAAGTTTATCTACTTAATTCTTTTCAATAAGTCTCCAATGGACTTTAGTGGGGTTTATCTTACACAAAGGAGTTTGAAATTTCATTTAAATCAATTACAAACACTTAAACTTTTTTTTCAACAAGTTATGCATTTCTTGGCAAAAAGGAATAAGGTCTATGTACTTAATCTTTTTGAAAAATCCAAGTTAAATAATCAAATTTCATGAAGGGGTAATCTAGTTTTGAGGTTCAAAAATATTGGAATTGAAGTATGTAATCAAATCTTAAAATAGAAGTTGATTTTCGAATTTTAAAGGGTTTTTGGACAGCTCTGTTCACATCCCTGGCGTGAAATTTCACAAGCTGTGAATTTTTCTGTTTTGGGCCAAAAATTTAATTTTCAGAAGTTTAGGGGCGAAAATAAAAATATGGGCATTTTGGGGTCAGAAACATAATATAAAGAGTTATGTTGTTTTAAAAATTAAGAGGAAGTGGGGGGTATTTTTATAATTAAATTATTGTAATGGAAAGAGTTTTTCTTAAAAATGTCAAGCCTAAAGTAATTTATAGTTAAAACGTTAATGACATTTTTCGTTACCACGTAGTAGATGAAAAGTAGAGTTTTTACACATTGTTGTAAAGAGAGTCAACCCGTGACGATGTTAAAATTCTTGAGATAAGAATTTTGTGTGATAGCAAATATAGATGTTATTTGCATTTGGTACAATCCAACTTGGAGGATTGTGCAACAAATATAGATGTCATTTGCATTTGGTAAAATCCAGTTTGGAGGATTGTGCAATGAATATAGAGGTCATGCTACAATCCAGCTTGGAGGATTCTGCAATAAATATAGATGTTGTTGGTACAATCCAGCTTGGGAGATTGTGCAATAAATATAGATGTCATTGCTACGATCCAGCTGGAGGATTGTGCAATAAATATAGAGGCCATTTGTATTTGGTGATTGTCTTTGTCAAACTGGGCTACAATCCAGCTTGGAGGATTGTGAAATCCAGCTTGGGGAATTGCGAAGGGAGTACGGTTTGGCTTGAATTGCCTATGTGTATTTTCTTGGTGATGTGTTTGATAGATTTGTTAACTTAGAGAAAAGTTTTCAAATGATATCTGCTTATTTTGAAGTATAGTCAGTGGTATTCCTTTTACTATGCATGTTTCGTGATTGTAACTTTTGGGGAGAAACTCACCCTTGCCTATATGTTTTGTGGTCTTCAGAACATGATTCATATAGATTGATTACTAGCTGAGTGGACTAGTCAGGACTCGAAGAATGAGACGTGCATTGAAGACGTATCAACCAAGTGGAAGGACGTGCGAGTCATAATTTTGTTGGGGTTTTCTTATTTGAGTTTCTTGCAGAAGTTCTTAGAGCTTGACCAGCACAGGGAGTCTGTACTGATTTGGGAAAGGGATTTCTTATGTATGGTATGCTCTATTGTTAAATGAATGAGTTTTTATTTCCTATGTCATTTTCTGGTTGGTGTTTATTCTCATAAGTATTTCTTTTAAAAGAAAAAAAATGACAGAGAAAATCCATTTGTGAAAATTAAATAAATTTTGATAGCAATTTTCGAAAGAAGAATCAGAAGAAAGATTTTAATTCCGCATTAGAGGTTCCGTTACGAAGTGTAATGACCTCCTGAGAAGGGGGTGTTACACTCTTCACTTCGAAGGAGATACATGCTTGATATATGACAACAATAACAAAAGGCAAGAGATAGCCCAAGTTAAAATGGAGAAAAGAAATAGAAGTTTTCCAATAAGCTTCAAACATACTACTAACATTGCCATGAAAGTGCAAGTTGATGATTCATGGTTGTGGCATCGAAGGTTTGGTCACTTCAACACTCAGGCCTTGACGATGTTATATCAAAAGAAAATGATAAGAGATCTCCCATATCTAAAAGTAAATAATGAAGCCTGTGAAGGATGTCTTCTTGGGAAGCAACACAAGTTACCATTTTCAACCAACAATGCATGGAGAGCGAAAGACTCGCTAGATCTTATCCATACTGACATTTGTGGACCAATGAGGACACCATCACTCGACAATAAGAGGTATTTCATTCTCTTCATTGATGACTTTTCTAGAATGACCTAGGTTTACTTCATTAAAGAAAAATCAGAAGTCTTTGGAATATTCAATAGGTTTAAAGCCCTTGTCGAAAAGCAAAGTGGGAAACATATAAAAGTTCTTAGAAGTGATCGTGACAAAGAGAACAGCTCCCACAAGTTTGATAAATTTTGTGAGGATAAAGGCATTGGCGACAACTTATAGTTGCATATTCCCTACAACAAAATGGAGTGTCTGAAAGGAAGAATCGCACAGTGATGGAGATGGCTAGATCAATGCTAAACGAGAAGGGTTTGCCTGACACTTTTTGGGCAGAAGCAGTTTATACATACTCAACAGATGTCTAACTAAGGCAATCCAAGACAAGACCCCTATTGAGGTTAGAGTGGGCAAAAGTAGAGCTGGGTATACAAGTTTTGATCCGCGGACGGTCCTTTTAATCTGCAACCTACATGGGCCACGAGCATTGAAAATAGTAGCCCATTTAAATGCGGGCTTTTTTGGCCCAGTCCGTTTAACCCGCGGGTCCAACGGGTTTGGTCTGCGGTTTTGCGGGCTGGCTCGCGGACTGAGAGTTTCACACCAATGGTGGGTTTGGTATCACACCTGTGAACAGTTCTGAAAACAACCATTGAGTCATCGACTAGGACTTTCACACCGGGGGTGAGTTTTGTGTCACACCTGTGAACTGTTCTATCCAATCTGAAAGACAATTACAGTATCCACACCACGGGTGTGGTTTTTTTACAGGATACGATTATTTTCAAGGGAAGTAATTATATCTATGATCTTGTATTCCCTTGCCTTTAGCTAGCATTTTATATTATCTTGTATTCATTTGTGGTGCTTTTTTTGGCATACCTTGTGCTTTTGAAAATCAACTTTTAGTATTAATAATATATAATTTTGCTTATAAAAAATGTACTTAAATTGTAAATATTTATTTTCCTTGAATTTTTAACGTTTTCTCTATTATTAGTTATTTTTTTCATTTTTTTAATTTACGGTCCGCGGGCCGGCCCGTTAGCCCGCGGACTTAGCGGTGCGGACACGGGCCTGACAAAATGAACCCATTTAAATTGCGGACAGGGTTGGCCCAACCCGCTCAAAACGTGGGCTAATGCGGACCGGGCCTAAACGGGCCTGGCCGGCCCGCATACCCAGCTCTAGGCAAAAGCCATCAGCAAAACTTCTAAGAGTCTTTGGATCTATCTGCTACATACATGTCCCTGATGCAAAGAGGTACAAGTTAGAAGACAAGACCATACAAGGTATCTTCTTGGGGTATAACACACAATCAAAAGGCTACAGAGTCTACAACTTGGAAACAAAAAAGCTCACCATCAGTCGAGATGTTGAGGTTGACGAAAATGCTACTTGGAATTGGGACGAAGAAAAAGTTGTAAAAAGGGATATCTCTATACCTATGTAGCAATCTCAGAGAGAAGATGAAGAAATAACAAAAGACCCATGTATGCTTTCTTCACCTCCACAACAAGTTTCTTCACCAGAATATATTCCGAGACGAGTAAGATCTTTGGTAGATATATATATATATGAAACTTGCAACTTGGCCATGCTTGAGCCTGAAAACTATGAAGTAGCATCAAAGCAAGAAGTACGAGTCAAGACAATGGAAGAAGAATTAAAATGATTGAGAAAAACAATACTTGGCAGCTAGTAGATTGCCCACAAGGAAAAGATATCATTGGGGTTAAATGGGTGGATAAAATAAAGCTCAACCCTGATGGCACCATACGAAAGCACAAAACTAGGCTTGTAGCAAAAGGCTACTCACAACAACCTAGAGTTGACTATACTGAGTTATTTGCACCAGCTGCTTGTCTAGATACTGTAAGGGCTTTAATAGCTCTCACAGATAAAAAATGTTGGAATATTTTCTAGTTAGACATCAAGTCTATCTTCCTCAATGGGGTGCTACAAGAAGAGATTTATGTGGAGCAACCACAAGGCTTTGTAAGTAAAGGCAATGAAGGTAAAGTGCTAAGACTGAGTAAAACTTTATATGGCCTGAAGCAAGCTCCGCCAGCATGGTACAGTAGCATTGATCAATACTTCATTGATTAAGGATTCAGGAGGAGCAATACTTCCACTACTAGAATGTTGGTTTGTAGCTACGAATCATTAGCGTCGGCCACGACACCGACGCTACTAGCGTCGGCCTTGCGACGAAATAGCCGACGCTATAGTTACCGTTGTGCTCTTTTTTTATTTTTTTATTTTAACAATAATTAGCGTCGGCAACAATAATTAGCGTCGGCTAAGCCGACGCTAAATGATTGATGCAAAGTTTATGGAAATATTAGCGTCGGTCGAGACCGACGCTAGATCTCTGGGTAATAATTAAATTTAAAACATTTTTAAAAAACATTTGCGTCGGCCGTTTGCGTCGGCTTGGCCGACGCTAAAGTTCAAAATTATAGTCAAAATCCCTAACCTTCACGGTCTCCCTCATTCTTCCATCTCTATCAGCTTTCTCTCAGAGCTCAGTCGTTCGCCCCTTCCCTTCGCCCCTTCAGCCACGTTCACCGTTTGCCACCGTGTAGCGCCACCATCACTTGCCACCATTCACGCCCTTTAGGCACCGTGTTGCGCCGCCCTTTAGCCACCGTTTCACGCCCATTAGCCACCGATTCGTCACACCCTTTAGGCACCGAGTCGTCACACCATTTAGCCACTATTTCACGCCCTTTAGCCACCGCGTCGTGCCGCCCTGGGCTTCACTGACTCCGGCGTGGTTGTCTAGCGGTCATCTCTATCAACGTTTGCCACTGTTTCAGGTATTCCTCTTTTCCAATTCGTTTCCTCTTGCGTTTTTTCTCAGATAAATGTTTGTCCCATTGTTTGTTTGAAATTCGATTGCAAGTGCTGTTGAATAGCTTGGAATAATGGAATATTAGACTGGTTCATTAAATTTGGGAATGCATTTTGAAACTAGTGGTTGTATCTTTAAGATTTTGAAAATGGGTTTGCGTGGACCACTTAAACGTTTTTTTTTATAATCCGCATTCTTTGCTTCTCAGATAAACGTTGTGTTTGATTTTTAATTTGAATTTGTAAATTTTGCATTAAGCCATTAACTCATCAATGTAGTGCAAACTCCGATTTTAACAAAAGAGACCACTTTTTCGCATGGAAACGGGCTTCTGAGCAAAACGCACGACTTTGCCCTGCGCGTTTCGTGATTTTGGCCAAATTCTTTCGTTTAAGGGGTTAAAATGGCAGTTTTCAGTTTTTACTATAATTTAGGGTTATTTTTGTAATTTCCTTTGCACAACTCCCCTAGTTTTTCTCATCTTAAGCAGTTGAACTATTTATTAATGAACAATTGAAAGCCTAGAGACACTTGAGTGTTGAGCTCCACCTGGTTTCTTAATTTCCTGTTTCCTGGTTTCTTCCTCTCACCATTTTGCCATCGTTGCTTGATCTCCGATGCCACTGTTTTGCCATCTCTGTCATTGTTTTAATTTGTTTTCGTTTGTTGTGTTTTGCTGAAGCTGGAATTTTTAATCTACCTGTCTTGTTTTGTTCACTGTGTCTTGCTGAAATATTAGCGTTGCATTGCTTGCTTCAAAAACAGGGTCTTGGTTTGCTAGCTGCAAACAGGGAAAAGTTAAGCAGTGTAGATCCTGTTGAACCTGATCCTGGGATTCCGTGAGAAGGTATCTTGCCCTTCAAATTACTTAATAAGTTTGTACCTTATGGGTTGCAATTCCATCTTTGTAGAGATTGTATTTGTGTAGAGATTTATTATTCTTTTTGTATACATTTCCTGCTCTGTACCTGTCATTTTTGGATTTCAGCAAGGAATCCGAAATCTATATTTACGTTATTTGAATTTACATTTAAAGTAACATGCAATCAAACTACATGTTCTATAAAAGAAATTGCAAAACATATCATAATATTTTATATATATTCTTTTTCTTTCTTAACAAAAGATTTCATTCCTGTTCTTTTTGGTCACCCTACTGCAAGGGAAGCAATAATTATAATGGTAATTAATTTATATGCAACACTGTGAAGCAACCAGTTGGGCGAACAAATCAAAGGTGCAGAAAGCATATTGAAGAGAGATAAATGGGGAAAAAGATATGCATTAAGTAATTTCTCTACAACAAGCTTATATGATGGTTGAGCTAACTTTGCCAAGATAACCAAGTCTAAAATCTTCACATCCAACGTATCATATACCTTTACAATACCATCAGTGCCATCTACACCAATCAACCACGCCTGTGGTACCACGCAAGTTATTGTTCGCCCATTATCTTTATTTTATCTGATTTCCTTGGTACTACAGCCTCCATTTTAGAGGGAAGGGCTGTTATTGTTTCACCATTCCCAGTAGACCCAAGAGCTACCTTGTAAGAACCATCCTAAAGGGGAAAAAAATACCCACTGTCAGTAACATCCAACTTGTATGACCCTTAATTGAGAGGTTATTATATTGCTATTACGGTATTATCATACATCTTTATTGGGGTATATGTTTTAAAATTACTTGTAGTAGATTGGAATTGTGATAGACATATACATCTTTGTTGTTCATATAGATCCCGAGTAGCCTTTCTTTGTTGCTTTGCTTTTACTAATGAAGATTTATATTGTGATATTGTTTTCGTTAACTTTCGGACTTTGTAGATATTAATATTAATATTCTTAGCTTTCTCTGGGGTCACTCAATGTTTCATTAAATCTCTCTGATTGCATACTATTAATATTTTTATAGCTTTTGGAAGAAGGCGAGGAAGAAAAGGATTGTGCTATACCTTGAGATCAAAGCTTGAGCTCCTTGTGTAGGTTATTTGAAAAATTTCTGTTTTAGAATCTTTTTCTTGTTTTCTTGGTTTTAATCTTAAATATTTCTTTCTCTTTTTCTTGACTTCTTAATTTCTTTCGTGTGATCTTGACTTCTTTCTATTTTTCTTAAAATGTGATAGTACTATTCGTGGCACTCGGAGATTATAATTGAAGCTTAGTGTTGGAGTTCATCGGTAAGTATGTAATTCTTTTGGGAATATCTTTGTGAATGTGCAAGTTGCAATGTGAATTGTTTTGCTATTTGCTAGTGGAGAGCTGAGCTCAATAGGTGTGATCCCGCCTGAGATGCGGGATGCTGGATTGTGTGCTGGTAGTTTAGAAATGATGCATGTGTTTGTGAATTATTTTGTTGTTTGTTAGTGGAGAACTGAGCTCAATAGGTGTGATCCTGCCTGAGATGCGGGATGCTGGATTGTGTGCTGGTAGTTTACAATTGATGCATGTGTTTGTGAATTGTTTTGTTGTTTGTTAGTGAAGAACTGAGCTCAATAGGTTTGATTATGTTAATATACTATTGTTTCTATTTTTTGATGTCGCATATATAGTTATTTGTATAAAAAAAAAAGGGAAATGTTCAAATCACAAGGGTTATGCTGTCGAATTTTTTTCCAATTCGAGTGGCTAAGTGATTAATCTTTGCATTGTAGAAAATGGATCGTAGCTGGATGTATGACAGGCTAAATCCTGGTAGGATGGGACTGAAACAAGAGTTCATTGATGGGGTTCGCGAGTTAATTAGGAAAGCTAAGGAACAACCCTACTATTTGTCCGAGGGAGGGGTTAGGTGTCCTTGTTCAAAGTGTAAGTGTATGGCGATTTTGACTGAGGGTGAAGTCAAAGAGCACCTATATAGGTTTGGATTCCAGCCAAACTATTGGATCTGGTATGCATGGAGAGGTTGAGGACCTAAATAATGACTTCGGGGAAGAGTCAAATAGTAGTGGGTTTGTTGATACTGAAGATCATTTTGAAGCAATGCATGAAATGGTGCTTGATGCATGTTTTGTCCCATTGTATGGAGGCCCTAATGTTAGAAGTAATGTGGGAGATGAGTCAACATTCAATGAGGAAGAGTTGCCAAATCCAGAAGCTCAGCGTTTCTATGATATGTTGACTTCTGATAACGACCCCATTTACAATGGAGCCACCGAATCCAAGTTGAGTATATCTGTTAAGCTCTTGGCTGCTAGATCTAACTGGCATGTTCCCCAAAAGTGTATAGACTATTTTGTGCAGATGCTTGTTGATGTAGCTCCATCAGAACATTCTTTGCCTGGAAGTTACTACCAAGCAGCGAGGTTGGTGTCTAAGTTGGGGTTGAAGGCCAAGAAAATTGATTGTTGTGTGAATGAATGCATGTTATACTACAAAGAAGATAGCAATTTATCTGAGTGTAAGTTTTGTGAAGCTGCAAGGTATGTTCCTCGAAGAAGTGGAATGGGAAGGTACAAAAATGTCCCGGTTAAGAGAATGTTCTATTTTCCTATCATTCCTAGATTACAAAGAATGTATGCTTCAAAACTTACTGCTTCTGAAATGAGATGGCATTATGAAAACAGAAATGATTCGAATGTTTGCGTCATCCCTCCGATGGGAAAGCGTGGAAACACTTTGACGATGTTTATCCTGATTTTGCCTCTGAGCCAAGAAATGTAAGATTGGGTTTATGTGCTGATGGGTTTACGCCTTACATTCAAGCATCTTCCTCTCCATACTCATGTTGGCCAGTAATAGTCACACCTTACAATCTTCCCCCTGAAATGTGCATGACCAAACCTTACATGTTTTTGACTTGTCTTATTCCTGGTCCATCTGATCCGACAGTAAAGATAGATGTATACTTGCAGCCTTTGATTGATGATTTGCAATTATTGTGGAGCCATGGTGTTTTAACTTACGATATCTCCACGAAGCAAAATTTTCTCATTAGAGCGTGCTTAATGTGGTCAATCAATGATTTTCCAGCATATGGGATGTTATCTGGATGGGGAACACGAGGTAAGTTGGCATGCCCTTATTGTATGGAGGACACAAAAGCTTTCACCCTAAAATTCGGTGGAAAAAATTCATGGTTTGACTGTCATCGCCGGTTCTTGCCAGCTGATCATTCTTTTAGAAGAAGCAAAAGGGGATTTAGAAGAAATAGGGACGAGAAGGATGGTCCACCTTACATGTTGACAGGGCAACAATTGTGGGAATTTGTTCATGATTTTCCAAAGGTCACAGACGGTTGTGGTAGTAGATTGCCAGGATATGGACTGATTCATAATTGGACTAAACGAAGTATATTTTGGGATCTTCCATATTGGAAGGACAATTTGTTAAGGCACAACCGACGCTAAAGTGACTATTAGTGTCGGTTTTTCGTGTTTAGCGTCGGCTTTTGGCCGACGCTAATTCGCGTCGGCTAAGCCCACGCTATGAAGCCAGTAGAGGCTGGGGTAAAAGAATACTGATTGTAAAGTCTGCAGAGGCTAGGGTAAACGAGTATTGGTTGTGCCCATTAGTGGCTCTATTGTGATTTGCAAATTGTGGAAAAATCTCACTGTGTGTGAGGACTGGATGTAACCTAAGGACTGTTTGGGTGAACCGGGATAAATCCTTGTGTAGTATCTTCTATCCCTCAACTCCTTGCATATTCTGCACTTGCTTTAGATTTGATTTAAATTGCCCAGAATGGTACTCTTTTTGAATACCTATGCAAGGCACCTTTCTCAACCTGTTCTTAAAGAAAGTAATTATTTTTGTATATAAGGAAAAGTTTTAAAAGATAACTATTTTATTTGATCTCAAACATCCTCTTAAAACAGTTTAAAGAAATCATTTTTATATATTCTAATTTTCCTTAGAAAGGTGTTTTACTCAGAAAAGTATCTTTTTCAAACTATACTAACAGTTCATATAAACTTTCTTTTCTGAACACCAAGTGGTAACTTGAGTATATATTCAGAAAGGGTTTCATTTCAGGTTAAAATTTTAAACTGTCACAATTCAACCCCTTATTGTGAATCACTTGTTCACTTTAATTAGTATCATAGCTCTACCTTTGAACCACTAACAGAGTGGGTAGTTGTGCAAAACGGCTAGTTAAGAACCATTTCACCTTCAATAAATAAGGTCCCATTTGAAGCTTTGTGTTTCTACAAACCCTACCTTTCTGATACTCTTTCTCCAAACGCTCTCTCTCTCTCCACTCTAAGTTATCTTCTCTAAAATCTCTCTGCTTTCAAACACTCAGAAATCGGAAGAATAAAAAAGGAGCCATAAAGAATGCCACCCCAATCCTACACCTTATGAGGAAACTATTGATCCCCCTCACAAATCTCCACCCAAAAACACCTCACCTAAACCTCAGCCATCTCTATCCAGAAAAAGTACTCGCGTTGGCTCGGGAAGAATCTGAACATGTACAGAAGAAAGAAAAGGGAAAATCTGTCAGAACAAATGTTTTTGATAGTGAAGACTCAGAGAAAACGTTATCTTCCTCTCCTCCCAAGAAAACTACACTAATTGAGGACACGGCTTGTGCTCTCTTTCGATTAAAGCCTCTTTATTAATAAATCTTTACCTAAAGATTTATTATCAATGGTGAATATTATCAATGGCAGAAAAATCAAATTTAGCAAAAGAGCTAAAATAATGGAGAAAAAGATTGATATAAACAAAGTAAAGTCAAGTAGCTGAAACAGAGAAACATAATTCGCTCCTCCCCCCCGGGAACCGCGAATTGGTACTTGCGTACCAATTCGCGGTACTTTCACGAACTGGTTCTTCCAAATTCGCCATATAATTCGCGTAAGGAACGAACCGGCGAACGTCGACGGCAATGGGCCCGCATGAGGCTGAGGCAGCAGAGGAAGCACCGCGTGGACAGAGGACCCGGTTTGGAAGGCGAGGGCGGGTCGGATGGCGTTGTTGTGTTCGCCCTGGAGTTGCATGCCGACCAGAGGCGGATCTTCTCAGTGGCGGGTGGGGGCCACGGCTCCCCCCAGGAAAAAGAAAAAAAAATTTAGAATACAAAGAAGATGGGAAAGTGAGGGAAGGAGAGAGGGAGGCGTGCGATTTTGGTGGTGGTGAGGGGCAGAAAGAGAGGAAGATGAAAATGTGAGGGGAGTAGAGAGTGAGGGACACGGAGAGTGATGGCAGAAAGAGAGGAAGAGGCCAAGCACAGTCCAGATCACCTCCTTCTCCTTCTTCTTCTCCGTCCGCGGTCCCTCCTCCTCCTTTTACAGTATTGCTTTTTCTTCAAAATTGGTTTAGGGCTTTTGTAGATCTGATGTGAAGGAAGGTTTTAATCGGTTGGATGTTGCGTTTTGTGGTCTGTGGCTGCCGGAAATGGGGTGGAAGGAGGCGGCGGTTGTGGTGCTCTCCGGAGAAAAGTGAGAGGAAGAGAAACGAAGAGAGAGAAAAGAAAGTGAAAATGAAAGGGGAATGGCAATAGGAGTGTACTGTGCGCTTGGAAATGGGAGTGTACTGTGTGGCTTTGTGGGTCTCAATGTATTGGAAAGGGTGCCTATGCCTGTAGCCATTAGCTTGTTCCTGAGTGCTAGATATATTGCTTGTGTTGACTGTGAAGTAGGGAACCGTGTTACTTACTACGATTGGAGGAATCTTCTACAAGGCTTGAAGATATGAGATGGGAAATAGAGAATGATGACAGTGGACAAGTGGATGAACAAGGACAAGGAGTTGCTGCTAGGAGTATTGCCAAGAGAGGAAGAAACAAAAATTGAAGCTTTTTATTTGTGTTTCATTTTATATTTTATATTTATTTTAAATATGTAGAAACTCTTATGGAGATTGTCAATTTTAATATTTGAAGTTAATTTTTGTTTATAATATTTTATTTATATTTTATTTTATATATTTTAAGTTTTATAATTTTTTATTAATAGCGCGTACCAACTAATATATTATAACGTACCGCGAACCCAAATAGCGTACCAACTCTGTATACCCCTACGTACCGAATACTTCATAAGATCGCGTACCGCGTATCGGTACCCGTACCACGTACCGACGAGTACCGCGAACCTGGTAACTATGAGCTGAAATAATAACTGAAAGAATTACATGCAATATCTCAGTGATGCACGAATTCACTGAGTAATGCATCTAACAATTACAATGGTATGCACACTACTGACCGCTGTTGTTTATTTATGTGCTACATTGCCCCAACCAAGAACGTTTATTGATAGACTGACTATACGTACACAACACATTGATATCCTATCAACACTATAATTATAAATTGACAAGCATGTAGTGCGCTTAATAATTAATTGGTTAATTTGAGTGGAATAACTCGCAATGGATCACTTTTTCTCAAGGCATTTCCCTGCACTGCATCCTCCATGTCCATGTCTTCCGGTTTCATACCATTTTCAAGCTTCCAGTCAAAAGAATTCACCAACGATCCCAACATCAAGTGTAACATCCTGATAGCCAACGGCATACCAGGACATATCCTCCGCCCGCTACCAAACGGTGTGAGCTGAAAACATTGCCCCTTAATATCAAGTTTTTTGGACTGATCTAAAAACCTCTCAGGTGAAAATAGGTTGGGATTGTCCCACACTTTTGGGTCCCTGCATATGGCCCACTCATTAATAAGCACCTGTGCACCCTTGGGAATGGTGTACCCATTCAGTTCCACATCTGCCTTGGCTTTCCGAGGGAGTAGAAATGGGGCCGGCGGGTGTAACCGTAATGTCTCCTTTATTACCGCTTGTAAGTAAGGGAGCCTTGCAATGTCTGATTCTTCAATTGGTTTACCCATTCCAACGGTCTCTTCAAGTTCTTTTCTTGCTTTTGAAAGAGTATTTGGGTTGTGAAGCAGCTCAGCCATTGCCCATTCCAATGTGTATGAAGTTGTATCAGTTCCAGCAACAAGTAGATCCTACACACACAATTTAATGTAATCAGGTGACAATCAACATATCATATAAATTGTCAGTGAAAGAAATATGAAAAACGCTAGCAACACACTGACACACTATTTTCAACACATTTTTCAAATTGGTTGAAATTCACATGGGTTCTATTACTTTTTTTTTTATCAGCAAAAATGGGTCCACTACTTTGAGAGTGAATCCCACCCAATAGGTATAGGTCTCACATGATTTAATGAGACTCATATGAATTACGTCCAATCATGGAGAGTATATTGGAAAGAATTTGTTAAATAGTGTGCTGATAGCACTCCTCAAGAAATATTGTTATGAATTCATTATAAACCAGTAACCGATCAACTAACTAACTCCAACAGAATACTGTTACAGACTTAACTAACACAAAAACTAACTCCGCATCTATATATGGTAAGATAGATGATTAAGAGCATGGCGGTAGTTGTTAATTAATTAGGGTCTGTTTGGATTGACTTATGCAGAGCTTATGAATACAGTTTATGACTGATTCATAAGCTATTTTGGGCTTATTTTTCATAAGCTACTCAGGATAGATTATCAAAACAGCTTATGGCTTATATAAAATAAGTTTCACTATAATTTTTCTTCGATTATAAAAGTAGCTTATACAACTTATGTCATAAGCAGTAGATAAGTTTGTTATCCAAACAGGACCTTAGTATGCTTAAATATGTTTTTAGTCCCTTAAATTTGGATAATTGTTATTTTTAGTCTCTCAAATTTAAAACGCCTATTTTTGGTCCCTCATTTTTAAAAATGTGTCATTTTTAGTCCATGGGGCTATTTTTCAATTTAAAAAATATTTTTTAAATTTATATTTTGACTTCTCTTAAATTCTGATTCTCACCTTACTCCCATTTTTCTAACTTCTAAAGATTTTTTAAATTTATATTTTGACCCCTCTCAAATATAGAAAATACTTTTTAAATTTAAAATATGACCCCAGTGACTAAAAGTGACACATTTTTAAAAATAAGGGACCAAAAATAGACATTTTAAATTTGAGAGACCAAAAACAATAATTTCTCAAACTTGAGGGACTTAAAACATATTTAAACGTTAGTTAGTATTTAGTAGTGATATAGGGTAGAGGAAATTAATTAAATATATATACATACATGTAGTAAGTGTTGAATTTTTTCTCTGTCCATCTCCTCAGCGTTGTGTTTGGCAATGTCGAGCAAGGCGTCAAGCATGTCGTTGCTGGTCACAAATCCTTTCATTTGTTGCCTCTGATCAATTAAGTCGCCAAAGACATGGAACAACTTGCCAACGTAAAAGGCACAACGCCTTTTGATGCCTTGTGGGTCCACCATCTTTAGCACTGGGAAAAAATCGGACATGTTGGGTGTTCCAACGGCTTTCAAGATGTTCACCACGATATCCTTGTACTCCCCTGTGTCACTCGTTGAGTTCACGAAATCCAAGGAGAAGATAGTGTTTGACAGAAAGTTGATGGAGGTCTTGAAAGCTGCTCTCCCAATATCCACTGCTTCACCGCTCACACTGCTCTGATTGACGTCATTGAGGAGTTCCTGCATTTTTGTGCGCCTGAGGTATTGGCTCGCATCCAGTGTCTTGTTGGAGAACAAATTGTTGTTGCATATTTTTCTCATGTCTCGCCAGAGGGGTGAAACGGGGATAAAGGCCAGGCTATACTGGTCGTGGTTGTGAACCGTAACAGCATGCGGTACGGTTCGGTCCGAGAACAACAGGTCATGGGTTTGGAGAACCTCTTTGGCCATGTCAGCTGAAGAGATTATTATGGTTGTTACTTGGCCCAGCTTTAAGCGAATTACTGGGCCGTGAATTTTGGCAAGGTGGGCCAGGGATTGGTGTGGCTTTTTGCCCAGTTCGAGGAGGTTTCCGAAAATAGGAAGAGAGGAAGGGCCTGGTGGAAGTGGAAGCTTGTGGTTTGCTGATTTGTTTCTTCTTATTCTCGCAAGGAGTGAATGAATGAAGGTGCATGTGAGCACGAGGATGAGCACACAACTCACTGTTTCCATATCTGGTTGTTGTTGTTGCAACGATACAAATAAGAATTGATGGAAAGAGGGAAACTTGTTTCTGTTGGTGCTTAATTTGGGTTTAATGCGACATCCTATTTATAGTGCATCTCAGTCAAAGAGTAATTAAAATAATCCCATTCTTCTCATCAATGTAATATATATATAAGTATTCTTTTATTTGTGATGACGATGTGTGCGCATAAGACTCGGTAACAATGAACTATGGATATATATGTTAAGTGGGGATGGATTGAGCTCATGAAAACAGATCATATATGGTTTTCCATAAAAGTGCAGAAGAAATAAGAAATTAAACTAAATTAAATTAATTGATGAAAAAAAATTAGAAAATTGATCCAAACAAATTTCATAGTTTGATATACATATATATACACATTTTATCATAATTTTAGTGACAGATTTTTCAATCAATATAATCACAACTCCTTATTGTTGTCTTTAATTAATTTAATGGGAATCAAGCCAAATATCCTAGGAACAATACCAAGTGTTACGGAAGACGAAGTCCTTGCAAGGGGAGAATTTGACCTCCACGAGGTCAATTAACTTAGCCAATTAAATTCTTTATTTATTTATATTATTAGTATTATTATTATTATGTTTCGGATTGTTTGTTTGTTTAATAATTAAGATGCCTGCACATATGCAGAGCATCCATTGACCTAGTCATCCGTTCTCGATTAAATTACCTATGTGACTTCACATATTCACCAAACTTTTCCAAACAGTACTTTTGAGTGGATAAAACGACAACATATATTCAGGATTTTACACCAAATGTTTTGCCTTCTGTCCACTTAAATGCCGGCAAGAACAAGTCTAATTAGAGATACTTCTTTTTAACATATAGACTTAATTTATATATGATAATAGATTGATCCTATGATAATATATATACTAGTATGCGATAAAGACAAGAAAGCAATAATGTTATTATTTTCTACTACTTTTTACTCACCCTGATATCAGATATATACGCGTACAGTATAGGAATGCAAGAATTTCAATGCGACATTCAACGAAGTAACTTCTTCAACTAGGCATCATCGAAGAAAGTATACTTTTTCTTCTATAAATTATTATATACGCTTATTAATTAGGAAAGATAACAGAAGATTGTGTGATTGTGAATCGCTCTATCGGTGACAATCAAGTTTTATACGAGAGTTATATGTTTCGTCAATCATCTTCCTTATTTTATGATTATGGAAACTCTCAACTATGCCTTTGTTTACGTAGGGTGGCACTCGTTCAAACCCCATATTGGAAAAGGATAGCTTCAAAAGGATTAATTGGAAATCTTAAGTCAAGAGATGAAATATTTTCACTGTTATTTTTTAATTAAAAGCCAAATTTCAGAACAGTGTCCTCGATCTTGCATTGCGGATCATGGTTTGAATCTAAATTTTTTGATGAAGATCAATAAAGGGCATCAAATGAAGAAGGAAGAGCTAAGATGGAGGAAGATGTCTTGATAATTAGACTAGGAAGAACTGTGACAAGGACAAGGGCCAAGAAGGCTAAGAAAGGTGTGATAAAAACAAGTCATACGCCTTCACTCCCTGGGTACGAAAATTTCACAGCTGTAATATCTCAGTTTGCTAATTAAACCAGAGCGTTCACACCAAGTGTGAAAATTGTCACACCCGTGATTGCCTTGATTTAACATGCGAATTGAGTTAGACGCTTTCACATCACTGATGTGAAAATTTACACACCCATGATTCGAGTTTTTTAATTTTAATTTTGGACCCAAGTGGCACAATTTTTTTTGAGTCTTTTTAAGACTTTCTAGGTTATTTTTAAGGGTTTTATGTTGACCAAAAAAAGGGTTTTCTTTTGAGCACTATAAATACTCATGTAAATATATTTTTAATATATTTTTGGAAAATCTAGATTTGAATTATTTGAGTTAGAGAGTTTTGTGCCTCTTCTAATATGGATTTTATCAAGGGTTTCTCATACATATTTATGGCGGTTCTTCACCGGGTTTATCATTCTACATTCATTTTGAATTGGAATTGTGATGCCTTTTCCATCTTTTGATCTTGTCCGCTTTTCCCATTTTATTTGGTTTCATTTTCTTCAATCTTGCATTGTTTTCATTTAAATCTATTTTAGGATGGTCCATAACTATGATCTCCAGGTTGAGACCGTATCAATTTTGGGCACAGGAAACAAATGCAATTTGTTAAGTTCGATTGAATTAAATCAAAATGAAAGTATAATTTAGCTACATATATGGATCTATTGGATTGCAGTTGAAATGGTAAAAAGCTTGATTTTTATTAAATAAAATCTCAAGTTCAACTTTTGTGGGTGAAAATAAGGTGTTGAGAGAATTTTGACTCTTATTCAATTAAAATTTAATGTAATACAGACAGGTTAATCAATTGTTTTTATTGTATGATTAAATTATTAGTTATTGTGAAGAGATTCCGGTGTCCAATTAAGTTTTCAACGACAACGTGCAATGTATATATATATATATATATACAAATACACAACTGCCAAACACGAAGGATGGACTGAATGCAAGTTGAAATTTTTAACAGAGCGAAGAACTACATTATGAAGACGTGATAAACTTAATAAAATTAGAAAGAAAAAAACAGGCGGCTAAATTTGTTGGATCTGATTTTTGACGAAGTCATAGCATATATGTATGTAACTTTAATTAAACTTAAAGCTTTCCCCGGCAAAGAAGCAAAAATGGTGGAAGGCAAAGAACGAGTGAATTAATGTATAAAACAAGTTGGTCTTTCGGTACATGTCTGAAATTCTGTTTTAAATAATGTTAATAATAATTATAGTTTGTTATGTTAGTAGAGAATTTTGAACACACGACCTCCTTATTACTCTCATTTCCATCTCTATATTTTTCTCTAAACCATCAAACTATCTTATTACTGAGGTAATATTTCGCTTAAGTTTATATTTCAACTCCTTCTAATGGATATATATCCAGACATATGTTTTTTTGTTACTATATCCAGACATGTAATCAGTTATTTGTTTACTCCATATTAATATTACTGGTTTTGCTTACGAACCAGAAAAAGTGGACTACGATACTATTTTTTGGTAAAGATTTGATTGACAAATTAAAAAAACAAGCAAACAGAAAACTGGATATTGAATCGCCCACAAAATTGACTTCAATTGTGTATAAAGATAATAGACAATATTGGCATGTGATTAATTAATGGCGGCTTGTTTTGAATCCCCGCGCATTTTGTGGTAGTTATATATATGGCGGTTAATTATTGTAAGCGCCACATGTTTCTTCTAAAGAAAGATGCGAAGAGGTTGTTCATAATTAGTTGTCCAAGAGGAAAAACAGCGAGACGCTGGCAGCAAATTCTGGTTCATATGATAATCAACATGCTTATGCAACACTATATTCCTCACAAAACACTGAACAGAAAATATGCCAAGCTAAAGATAGACCACTATGCACTCATCGTTGAATTCTAAAAATGTAAAAGCTTCATTTTGGATTATCTATATATGCTAATTCACATAATCAGCTAACTTTTTAAACACTTTTGAGTGGATATAAACTAGTTTTTAGCTATTAACTGTAAGTTAGTTTATCAGTTATCAAATTATTAACTAACTTATCAATTACCTCATCACAACTAAACGTATGTGTTATGTGCTTTTCGTATATGGAGCATTCGTAAAGTTCACCATTTCTGATATTTTTGATATTTTTTTACATGTAATTAAGACAACTCCAATCCCCTCTTTCATTCCCTTCCTTTCCCTTGCATGTAACCACTAATGTCTATCCATCGTGCATAATACCTTTTGCAGCCAGAGCTATTATAGAGACATTTTAGATGTCGGCAATGTCAAATTGATCAAATATTGGTATAATTTAATTCATCCATGGAGAAATAGAGCATTATCAATTTAGTTTTTAGAATTATTAATATTTCAAATTAATCACTGAAATTTAAATATTCAATTATATCAATTTTCATCGGATAATTTTAGAAACTAAATTAATCAATTCAAAAGGATTAATATATAACTAAGGATTTTTAATTTTAAAGACAGACTAAATTGCAGTGCATTACAATTTCAAGAACAATTTGGATGATTCACTTTTATAATTTACAACTACATTATTATATTTAATATTGATCGGAAAAACTAAGTATATATTAATTATTTATTTATTTTTAAAAAAATAAAAATATCTTTTAACTAAATAATCAATCAAAAGTAGGGGACTTCTATGGTACCATTAATAAAACAACGATTTTGAAACCATTGTTTTATGAATAAGAAAATAGAATTTTATTTATTATTTTTAAGCAATGTAATTCTTTTATATTACATCATAGTCCTTAATGTCCTTCATTTTATGGCCACTACCGGTGATCTTGGAGACTTTGGGAATCACTCCTCGAGTTTGGTATGAAAAATTAAGTTCTTATCTAATGGAAAATGGTTTTTCAAGAGGAAAAGTTGATACTACTCTTTTCAAAAAATCCATAGACACACATTTCATCATAGTACAAATTTATGTGGACGATATCATTTTTGGTGCTACTGATGAATCTCTATGTGGAGAATTTCTGAATTAATGCAAAAGGAGTTTGAAATGAGCATGATGGGAGAATTGAAATTCTTTCTTGGACTTCAAGTAAAACAGACTCAAGATGGGATCTATGTGCATCAGTCCAAGTACACAAATGAGCTTCTTAAGAAGTTCAATATGGACGATTGCAAACCTATGAATACTCCTATGCATCCAACTTGCATAATGAGTCTGAATGATAAAGATAAAAAGGTAGATCAAAAGGTATACAGAAATGAATACAAATTAGTAGGATTCTGTGATGCTTATTATGCTGGAGATAGACTTGAAAGGAAAAGCACCAGCAGAGGATGTCATTTTATTGGATCCAATCTAGTATCATGGACAAGCAGGAGACAAAGCACAATTGCATTATCTATAGCTGAAGCTGAGTATGTCTCTGCTGCAAGTTGTTGTTCTCAGCTCTTATGATCAAACATCAATTGGAGGACTACAACATCTTCGAGAGTAAGATTTCTGTTCTTTGTGATAATACTGCTGCAATCAATCTATCTAAGAACCCAATCTTACACTCAAGAGCTAAGCATATAGAAATTAAACATCATTTTATTAGAGACTATGTACAGAAGGGAATATTTGATGTTCAGTTTATTAACACTGAAAATCAATGGGCTGACATGTTTACAAAAACCCCTCTCTTTAGATAGATTCATCTTTATAAGGAAGCATTTAAATATGCACTTTGTAAAAGAATGATGTTTAGCGTCCAATATGCTCAAGCTGAGTCTGAGTCCAATAAGACTAGCGTCCAATGAGACACGTCAGTCTATTTGAGACTTAGAATTCTTTTTCTTAAAGGTTTTTAACTCTTAATCTTCCCGCGCTGAGTCTAAGCTATTTTTATAATGATATATTTTTATCACAAACTGTACACTTGCTCTGCAGCCGTTTTCCCGTTTGATTATTACGCCAGTTTTCAAGAAAATTTATTGTTTTCTCTCTCCAAAAACTTCCTTCTTACACACGTTTTTAACTCCTTTTCTTCCAGTTACTCAACTTTCTGAAAACTCTCTGTGTTTACTCTCGTCTCTTGGAAAAACCCTTCCAAAACCCTCTCTTTCAAAAAATCAAACCTTTACTCTCAAAAATGGAAAACATTGACAGTTTGGAAATTAATGTGGAGTACTGGGCTGATCTCGCAACTATAGCCAGTATGGGTGTGGATATTGCTCCTGAAATCATGGCTGCTGGATGGGAGAGCATGTTTGGAAAGGAAAAGGAAATCTTTGTGTATCGCGAGTTGGTTCGTCAGTTCTGGAAAACAATGAAGATCAAGGACAACCTAATCACAGGAACAGTTCTAGGCAAGAAGGTCTATGTATCCACAGAAAGCATCTCAGCGGCTACTGGATGTGATGCCGTTGGAGTATGTTTTTATAAAAACTGGAGACTCAAAGATGGTGGATTGGAGAAAATGAAAAGTATTTTGGTAAAGGAAGGAGATGTAGTAGAAGGTACAGTGATACCTTCAGTAAAAATGACTGACAAAGCCAGAATACTTCATCAAGTACTGAATAAAATGATACTTCACAAGGTTGGATCAAAGGACTGTGTATCGTCATTACATGGGTTCTTACTGGTGCATCTTCTAACCTTTCAACAAATCAATCTTCCGTCTGTACTGTTTCCCTGCTTCAGAAGAGACGCACTAGGGAAAGGGAAAAGGACAGCTATTCCCTATGGAGGATTACTTCAGAAAATTTTCAACACTCAAGGAGTCATGGAAGTTTTTGAAGCATACACTGGGGAAGGCAAACCTGCTCTTTCCAAAATACAACGTCAAACTCATTTTGGAAGAACCAATATTCTAAGAATGGGCCTGGATACAGTCAAAGAACATCTGGCCAAACTCAAAGAAGTAGAAGAAGAGGACAACAAGGAAGCCATCAGGGCTGTGATTGAAGCAAATCGAGCTGAACAAGCGGAACAAGCAACTAAAGTCCCTAGTGAAGTTCCTGCTGCACAAAAGAAGACCACTTCCAAGAAATCTATGAGGAAGTTGGTCATGGCTGAATCAGACGATGAAACTGTTGGAGAATATCTCTCCAAGAGAGCAAAGTTTGCAGCTAAGAAGGCAACCAAAAAGAGAAAAGCTTCTGAGTCCAATACAGCTGAAACAGAAGTCATTGGACCCATAACAAAGAAAGCAAGATCTCTCAGGAAAGCATCCACTGCCAAGATTGCTGAGAAGAAAACGGCGAAGGTACCTGCTTGTGTTAATCCTAACAATTTTGTTGATGAAACAATTGAATCTGTGGTTGCATCAATCTCAGAAATTCCTGAGTCCATTCCCTCACCCACTCGTCCAATCCCTGACCCTCAGACTCAACCACAATCACCCATTCGTCCAATTTCTGAACCACAACCACAACCTCAAACACAAACCCAAACAGTTCCCCCACCTCAAACAGAACAACCATCCCAAACACCACCCCAAACAGAACAACCATCCCATACACCACCTCAAACTCTCTCACCCCCTCTATCCACCCAATCGAGACAGCAAACACCACCACTCGTCTCACCTGAAACCACTCCACCATCACCCTTCAACCTTTAACCATCGTCCAATCCCATCCAAACACACCCACCTTCACCTTCATGTGATCACTCTCAACATTCTTCACCTTCCTCAAACCTGGATATATCAGAAGCCCCCACTTCATCAACCTCTGAATTCATCTTCACAGTCAGGAAATTGGATGTCCTGACTAAGGGGTTGAAGGTCATAGAAATCCCTCTTCAGGAGGATAAGAAAAAGGAGAACATGACCTCAGAGGAAGTAAGAGCTAAGTCAATCATGCCCAGCTCTTTGGGACTCTCAAGGATGAGAATTTATGACTTCAAGCCAGAGTACTCTCCTCTGACTGCGGAAGAACTGGGATCATTCCTCTCACCCCTTGACAGAATGATCATCAGAAACATAGCGGACGGACTTCAGCTCCAGAATAACTTCAATGTCCCTCCGTCTATGAAAATCAAGCCAACCACAACAATAAAGGTCAAGCCTGCAGGATAGCACCAAGGGTCTATCTTGTTGACAAAAATAAGGACAAGTTCCCAAGAAAACAAAAGTCCAATGCCAATTCCTATCAGGATTGATGAGGACTGGGCAAAGAAATCTATGGAGGATGTTGATATGGATTTCTTAATGTTCTTGTCCAAGACTGGACACGGAGCAGGAAGCAAGAACTTTCTGGGAAAAACACCTCATCTTGTGTGAGCAAGAAGCTTCATCTTCAGGGGTCTCTGCCACTGTAAAGGCTGAAACGCCAACAATGGGATCAATATCAGTTCACAAGGAGCATCAAAGATGCATGTTTAATGATGCCCTTGGAGCACCAACTCGTTCTACTGAGCCCATTGTTGAGTTGGCTCCTGAGCCTGAAGATCTTGAAGCTATACAAGAAGTGCAACCTCAAGCTGCTACTGAACATAGTCAAGCACAAGATTCAGTTCCAAGGGAACAATATGAAGAACTTGCGTTTCTCTTTGGACAGTATATCAAGTATACCCAGAAACTTCAGCAAAAGCCCTGACTCCACGCTCCAGTGCTTCTCCAAATCTTCTTTAATCTTTCTTTTGTTTTTCTTTTTTTTTTGGACTATGATGTTCTGTGAACCTTTTTGTCAGATGACAAAAGGGGGAGAAATTGGGAAGAATTAAGTTTTAAAGCTCAAAAGTCATTAATAAAATGAGATTGAGTCTAAATTACAGTGCAGTAGTCTTATTACTTATGCATGCTCTGATTATGCTATATTATATGTTGGACTAATCTGCTCTGTGAGAAAAAGAAATTTTTCAGGTACTCTGAACATATTGAATATTCAAAACCATGAGATGTTTATCTTAAGGGGAGAAGAATAAGAAAAACTGAAACATATATCTCAGGGGGAGTTTTCCCTAAGAAAAATTTCTCTTTAAAAAGTATATGTTGACTGTTTGCTGGTTTTATCTGTTTTACTGCTTGTAAAACTTAATAATATTTGTCATCATCAAAAAGGGGGAGATTGTTGGAACCAAATTATTCAAAAGCACTTCTAATGCATGAATTCCCTAAGTGGTTTTGATGATAACAATAATTATTAAAAGTTTTACAAAGTCTGCTGACAAGCTCTTATAGGTACAACAAAGATAAGTCCATCGTCCAATGTAACATTGGCACATATATGTACAGTCCAAGAGTAGAGCATTCAATGGACTCTGATACTTAACCTCAGAAAAGTATCGTCCAATGGACTTTGAGAAGCAATACGTCAAATGAAGCTTTGCGTCCAAAGAAGCAGAACCTATAAGCGTCCAGTAATTATTCATGGAGATGCACTATGCTCTGCGTCCAAAGAAGCAGAATTGATCAACGTCCAATAACTGTCATAGAGACGTACTATCAGAGAAGCGAAGTCATAAGTCCATATGGTAAGCAATGAATATGCGTCCATATGAACCAAGTTATCTCAAGTACAAATGGTAAGCAAAGGTATAAGTCCATTTTGTACATAACCTGAAAAGTCCATATATTCTATATGTTGCGTCCAAAACGCAGAATACATAACCTGCTATTTATTGCTCTTGCGTTTAATATGGAACATATTTATTGAGCAAATGATTTGAAATAAATAGTTGTATTCAACGTGTTTGAACATGCATTAAATGAAAAGCATAAAACACTGTGGAAAGTGTACTTAGAGAGAGAATGTACTCTGACTATTTCTATATCTCTCTGAACACCCCTTTCTGATTTACACAGTGTATTCTCTTTATCTCAACAGAATATTACTATTAACCTTTGTGTAATTGAGACTGTGAGTACAGGTTGCTTCTGACTTAGGAGAAAAAGACGCAGACATACACATTGAAGTGGAACTTCTCATAGCAACAAAAAAATAGCATTTAATGCTATTAGAGAACGGTCATATTTCTGAAGGCTGAAGCTGAGCTATTCGAAGAACAAGTCTGAAGCTTCATCAAAGCCTATAAATACCGTGAACAAGAAGAAGAATACAAGAGACTGAACCAAGCAAAAGAAAGAGCTGAAACGCTGTGCAAATACTTTGTCTATTGTAGAAAGTCTTGTATTATTTTCTTCCTTTTTGTAAAAGAGAGTTTGCTTAACTCTCGAAGTGCTTAAGTTTTTCATATTCTCACTTGTGTGAGTTAGATAGCACTTTAAGTCAAAAACACTCTTCTGAGTTGTTTGAGCCTGGAGAGGCTTGTCTGTAAAAGAATACTTGGGATATAGCCTGGAGAGGCTGCGTGCAAAGAATACTTGGGGTTAAGCCTAGAGAGGCTTGGTTGTCAAAGAATACTTGTGTTGAGTCTGGAGAGGCTAGGTGTGCAAAGAATACTTGTGTAAGGCCTGAAGAGGCTGTTGAAGAATACTTGTATTCTATCTTGATTGATAGTGAAATCTATCTAGTTTGAGGGGACTGGACGTAGCTCTTAGGAAAGGGTGAACCAGGATAAACACTTGCGTTATTTTCTCTATCCTTTATCTCTGTTAATTTATTTGTTTATACTAACTGAGGGGATTGATTTTGAAGTTATTTTAACAAGCTATTCAATACACTTTAATCGCACAAAGAAAACCTGTTTTAAACTAAGTGGATGTTTTTGCGTCCAACATATCTGTGCGTCCAATAAACCAATTGCGCTGTGAGTACAACGTTTTTCATAATCAGCGTCCAACGTTTGCGAAAAGTTTTTCAAAAGCTTTGAAACACAATTCAACCCCCCTTCTTGTGTTTCATCTTGTTACCTACAGTAAGCATGAGAGTGAGCGGGAGACTGGGAGGTACCTTCTGAGTTCTGCCGTGCTCCGAGGGAGGCGATGAGTTTTGTGAGAGAGAATCATTCAATAATGCAGTTAATCATAATTCACTATGCCAAAAACTCATTCAGAAAGGGTTTTTTTTTTACATCAGATAGCGCTTTTAAACGTCGTCTAATGAGGCGTTATCTGAAGAGCTAATCTTCCGATAACGCTTTTAAAACATTATCTGAAGGTAGATTCAGATAGCGCTTTTGTAAAAAACGCTTTTGGAAGTTTTTACAACAGACCACTTTTATGAAAAGCTCTATCTGAAGTTAAATAACAGACAACACTTTTATCAAAAGAGCTTTCTGAAGTTAAATAACAGACAACACTTTTATCAAAAGCGCTCTCTGAAGTTTTATAACAGACAACACTTTTATGAGAAAGCGCTATCTGAATATCATATCAGAAAACGCTTTCTCATAAAAGCGCTATCTGAGTTTTTTTTTTTATAAATATTTTTTTTCTGTTTTTTCTCTTTTCCTCAAATATATATACCATATACAAAGCAGAACCTTAGTGCTAACAAAAGTAAGACATCAAAATATCAAAAACCTTATCTATGCATCAAAATTAAGACATCAACTTAAGCATATCGATTAGTGCTATCAAAAGTAAGACATCAAAATATCAAAACACCTATCTGTGCATCAAAATTATAGGATCAAAACATTTCTGGCATGCACCTAGTACTTATATTTTAAATAAGATAATTATAATTTTAAATAAAAATTTTAAAATAAAATTTAAATATTTAGGGACTGAATTGTAAAATTTTCTACAAAAATCTTATTGATTACAAGACTAACAATACCAAAATTGTCATTTTTACAAGGGGACCGTAGAAATTGCTGCAAAATAAGGAATTAAGTTTATTACACACGACACGAATGTATCATTTTTGTTTTCGCTGAAAATAAAACAATCACATGTGATGATGAATATCATATTCTTATCCAGTGGGCGATATTGGGTTGAGAGAGAAAAGGCTTGGTGGGAGCTGTTCCTCTTCGCGCGTCTCCTTCTCCCGATGGTCTCTCTCTCCACCGATACCAAACCCACTTTGTTCTCACACTAACATTACTCTCCCAAATCTCAGTCCCATTTTCCAATTGGGTCCCATTCTTTCATTTTTATTGTGATCGATCAAGATGATCTTCTTAGTTCTAATTTCTTTTTTGGTGAGAACAACAACTCAAGTGTCTCTTCTCTCCCAGCTCGGGGCCAATCACTGAATTGGGAGGACTCAAAACCTCAAGATGTTGAAGAAGGCAGCGTCAAGATCAGGTACAGCCGTACAGGTACATTACATTACACTGCATTACACATTTACATGTACATGCCATTCATTTTAAGAATGCCACCCCTCCCCCCCCCCCCCCCCAAAATATTAAAAAAATGCTTCCTTTATGCTCCTGGATACTGATAATGATCGATAATACTCATGATTGGGAGGACCTGTTCTATTCATGTCCTCTTTGGTCTGCCCTTCTATATCTATCTAATCTATTCTATATCTATCTTTTATCTACTATCTATTTAAGCAAAGAAAATGTTGTGCTGTTTACCAAAAACACCTCAACAGCTGGTTGCCAAGTGTCCATTTAAGGGCTATTTGGTAAATAAACTTGACTGGCCAGCTTCACTTCCATTTCAATCCAGCTACACTACACTTCTATTTCAAATTTCAAAAACGTGGAGGACGAAGGCGACTGTGCTGGTGGAGGACGAAGGTGACTGTGTGGCTTCGACGATGGCTTGCGGTGCAGGTGGACTGGCAGAGGAATGGGTTGCTGTGACGGTGGCTGGGCGCAGAGGGTGACTATGATGGTGACTGTGATGGCGGAGGAATGGTTTGTTGTGGCGGTGACTGTCGTCGCGATGAAGCTTCGCGGTGATTCAAGCTGCATGTGTCCCTATGTTGTTGTTGGATCTCTCATTCCTAATCCACTCCCACAGGCACCACCCTCCCCCTAAGGTTGCTTATTACCCATCTCTTCCTTTGTTTTCCTCTTCTCTTCTAGGTTTCCCTTTTGATCTCTGTTTCTCTTTCAGATTTGAAACTCCAACGCCCCACCCATGGCTTCAAAGCGCATCCTCAAGGAGGTCAAGGACTTGCAAAAGGACCCACCAACTTCCTGCAGTGCCAGTACCCTTTTCCTCTTCCTCTTTTCATTTCCCCTCAATCAATTTTATTATTTGAGAAATTATGTTGTTTAAGCATACAGAAATGGTTTTTTTTGTTGTGTTTGATGTTGGGGATGGGGATGGGGAACGATTTAATTATTATAGTTACTATTCTTCTTTGATCTTTTAAAAAAAGGAAATTGGAGTGAACATTGTGATATGCACTTTTAGAATGGAAAGACTAAATCTGAAACAACGAAGCATCCAAGAAAAAATATGGCCATTGATTTGCAGTGCCTTGCGAAATATAGAAATGGGAGCAGGTGGAACTCATCTTTCAGTGCAATCAGATTGGATACTTGGTGGTTTTCATCTTGCAACCGATAGATTTTGCCTTTTAGTTTTAGTTATTGTCCAGGTAAACAAACCATTTTGGATATACATTGTCTTGGCTTGCAGTTTAAAAACCAGCAAAATTGCTTTGTGCCAAGGTCTCTATTGTAGCACTACTAGACTGTTCATTATCTGCTATTATCTGCTAATGAATTTCAAGGTCTCTTTTGTAGCACTACTAGACTCTTCATTATTTACTCAAGAAAACTGGTGCACAATGGTAACCTTCTCCTTCATGGCTTTGTTTTTGTAGATCTACCTGGAAGATATATGTAAACAAGCTGCTAAATGTAGAAAAGTTGCAATAAAAAGAGCTTCATGGATGAAGGTCCTTTGTGATCCACATCAAAAGTTTCCATGCTGCATGTTTTGCTGTTATTTTTTGTTTTGAATGCAGGATCAAATATCACAAATAGTTTTTTAGGACAAGTAGTTCACAAAAACTTAAGAGAGAAGTCAAACCAATATGTAGCTAAAAGTCTTTATGGGGGTGATGCAGGTAGTGTCTTTACGGGGGATATAAGACATGCTGGAAGTATTATTCCTGTAAATGAATGTATAGATGCTCTATAGTCTGAACAAATGGTACTTTTTAATTAAGGGATTCAGATGAAGTGTCTGAATATGTTAATTATCAGTTTTTTATAATTTCTTAGTATTATTGCAAGACTGGTTTTTTTTTTTTATGTTAATGAATGGACTCATGATCACTATCTTTATCTTTTCCTGATCTTCTAATCTGAAATTCACTATTTTCATAATTCTATATTTTGTTATTATTATTTTGTTTTCTACTCATTCTCTTTATTTCTGTAAGAGATAGGCCAAAGTATTCTTTTTTGTGATTTTTGAATGATTTATGCTTGGGTATATTTAAGTGGGATTTGTGATTTTTTTCCTTTACTTTTCTTAATTGCTTGAATTAGACTCATCTAATTGTCAAGAATTTAATTCATCACTGAAAGTTTCTTTGCAACCCAATATGTTAGGATGTGTTTTCCCTGCAAGTGCAATTCGAGGCCAAGAAAATCCAGGATGAAACTCAAGAAGAAAATAATAGAATAAGTAGATTGATTGACGATCTCCAGGGTGCATTGTAGGATGCACAAAAAAACAGCATCTCTCTGAATGAAAGAGAAGCTTGATGCTGCTGCCAACATGAATACTACATTCTTCTATCAAAAGGTTGAACACTGGCTGAAAAACAAGGACATATCACAACTCAAGAATCAGTCTTCATTGAGTGAACAAGGGAGAAAGGCAGAGGAAACAAGGTATGTTATTTTAGTTGTGTATTACTTGGTGAAGGATGGGGATCTTTTCATTGTGGCTACTATTTACTCTTGCATCTGAGTTGGCTTTTCCTTCTTGAGTATCTTTCAACTTATTTTGTGTCATGGTCTTCCTTTTCAAGTATTAGACTTTATTTAGTTTTTTTTTTCATTTCTAAGGCAGTGATTTTCCTTCTTTGTGGGATTTTATAGTGTTTCCTTTTTAATTTTCAGGCAAGAAACGATTGCCATACAAAATTGTCTTAATAGTCTGTTATAGGGGTAAAGGATCAGGTGCATATTTAGAGGCTAATTGACTATTGTTCTATCAGTATTACACGATTGGTATGGTTGATATTATATCAGTTGGCTTTATATTAATATATGCTCCTATAAGCTGACTTCATTTTAAATCAATTGTCTCATTGTGCTGATTGTGAGGTGCAAATTTTTGCCTAAACCCATGGGTACAGGTTGTGTCCAATTAAGATCAAGGTCTACATGTTTTGGAGTTTATTGCCCTGGGTATATGGTGTATATTTACGGCTTGCATTGGGTGTATCGTGTACAATTGGCTTGCATTGTATATGGTGTCTGTATTGTTATCTTGGATAACAGCATGGCTTATGCTGTGTTAGCTTATCATTAATAATATTATTCATTTTGCTTTTAAAAAAAATATATATGTTGAACATATTATTTTTGCTATTTTTTGTTTTCTAGGTGTCATCTAATATATTTTGTTTGATTTGGCAGATAGGAGTGGTTAGTTTGAATTTTACATAGGTATGTGTTTTTCATTTCATAAGGTCATACTGGTAGCATTACTATATAATTCCATAGGTATGCACTGCTATTAATTGGGAAAATGCAGAATTTCTATTGGGTTTGTGGAAGACAATAACTAGCACAAGTGATTTGGAGTTCTAACAGGGTGGCCTAGAGCATCACCCTTATATTTATGATCAATTTCTTATATAAGTTGTTCTATTGCTCTTTCTTTCTTATATATGTATGTACTGTTCATAGAAGACAGAACTATCTTACAATACAAGCCAATGCAAACACTTCCAGGCATTTTTAGAAAATAGAAATACACCACTTCTTCCACCTGTATCTTTCCAATTCTTGCTGTTGTATTTCCACAGGTAACTCCAGTTCCTAATGCTCTTTTCATTACATGCAGCAACCAACTAAACAAATATCGAAATAAATAGTGAATTAATATTGGGTTCATTGTCTTTTATCATCTATTTGCTTGCTTCCCTGTATTGATTCTTTCCCCAATGTGATTTCTATCATTCTCAATATATAAATTTTAAAATAAAATATATTATTTGAGTTTGGTACTTGAGAGTGCTTGAATGTTTCATAAGTTGCTTTCTTTTTGGTGTCAGTTGCTTGCTACTTTGAATTCCTGTTGCTTCTCAAACTTTATATAGAATTGTGATGTAAAACCAGGAGGTCGACGAGGTTGGGGAATCTATTAACTATGTGATTCAACCCATGTGATTCAAAATCTGTTAAATGAATTGGTGTTAACTTGATATACTTCTCTACTGCATAGGGGTTGAACATCGTGGGTTGGACCACTAGAAGACAAGTTAGATTGTGTTTTAATAGATTGAATCCTTAACACATTATATTTTACACTAGCTGACTTGAGGTTTGGTGTTTCTTACATTTTCATTCATGCTTTACGCTAGCCTACTGCTCTTGCTATTAGGGATGCAACTACTTTGTGCATTTAGGAAATGGCATGAACTATTCCAATTGGTATTTTTCTTTTGTTGTGCAAAGTATATAGGAACAGGGACTGCCACTTTTTTTTCGGCTTGAATTTGTGTTTATGTTCAACACCCTCTATAGTGTACATTGATCTTCAAAATACTTTGGATGTGTTTCAGCATGTTTTGTGATCTGTGTTTTGAAGGTCAATGTGCATTTACGACTATGCATTTACTTATCTTACTAGGTCCATGTATTTTGAAAGTGAGGTATTTCAATTGGGGTGGGGTATATTATCACTGGTATTTCAACAGGGACTTGACTTGGTACTACTTTGGTGCAATTGTCACCTGTTTGAACACTAATATTATCTTATGTGAAATTTTGTTGTAATATGGATATCACTTGCTTTTTGTATGCTTTAATTATGGGTACAATTGCTAAATTTATTGTCTCAAATACATATCTGTTGGTCAGTAGTGCTTTCTGAGGACTATGGTTATCATAGTTGTCAACTGTTTCATAACCATTAAAGGAAAACCGCATGACCCGTGCATACGCACGGGTACCTTACTAGTTTATCTAATAAAACAACACACATATGAATTTTCTATTTTAGACATCTTATCTGTTTGACACATATGCACAGCTTAGGGTAAAAATGTCTTTTTACAATATCAAATTCTTATTCTCTCTCTCTCACACTCAGTACTCTCTCACGCATTGCTGAAAATTGCTCCCTGCTCTTTTGCTCCTTTGTGCACACAGCCTTTCAAATTTCAAATTACACACACCATAACAAAACAAGGTTGGAAGCTTTCAAAATTTCAAAAAAAAAAATTCAAATCCCTAATCTCTTTCTCTCATCTCTTCTCAGAATTATCTCTTTCAAATATTTGATCTGTTTCTCAGTTTCTCTCCTCCTCGTTATAATAATCTCTCTATCATTTCTTCATCTTCACATCTCTCCGACGTTAAAATGGCTGATGGTTGGTGTCGATTGCTGTTCACGCTGGTGTTGGATGAGGCTATGGTGCAGGGGTTGGAACGAAGAGACAAGGGAGTGCTGCGTTTTCACAAGATGCGGAAAAGGTTTGTTTGCTCACAATCTATTTGAGAAAATGTCTCAATCATTTTTGGATTTGTTTGCTCACTTTCTCTGGAAAAAAAATCTCAATCATTTTTTTATATTATTCTCTATTTTTATTTTATTTTTCTCCTCCAATCTTCTCTTCCTCTCCCTGTGGAATAAATGATTTTTTTCAAGATAATTAATTCCTTGAAAAATAATGAGTTTATTGCCATGGATAGAAGTGAGATCTCACTGTTCCTAGAGTGTGGATTTGTTCGATTGGAAGCATGACTCCAATGGTAACTCAAAATATATGCTATACCACATGTGTTGGCCTTTTAGTCCTTCTTATATTGTACTGCAATTATATTTCTTGCTATTGATAGCCATTAGCCTGCATGTCTGCTTATAATTTAGAAGTTTGAAGATGAAGGGTACAGTCTCTGGGAGAAGCATCGTGCTAATTCTGAGAATATTGATGACAAGGATGAAGCTTTGAGACAGGTAGTTTTGATTTTTAGATCCTGTTGGTTACTTTTGTTTGAGCAAGGTCTGTGGCAAACTCCTCGACTTTTAGTATTTTTTTTTCTTTTGAAAGGCCAAAGAATTATTATTTCTATTCAGATTAAGCACAAGATGTGCCTACCTAAAGAAGAGTTACAGAACTGTTGTCAACGCAGTATAGCTTTGAGGTAAAATATAGACAATGCAGAACCGAATCATTATGCAATCCATGAAGAATCAAGCCAATAATGATACAACCCCGGTGTACTATCCTCTGCCACCAAGTTTCTTTTAGTTGTCTTGCTGCACAAAGAGATCAAACAATGATGATTAATTATATTTCGGTTTGAGTATTTATAAAGCTACCTATAATAGAAGCTTAACTTATATTTCGGTTTTGAGAAATGTAAAACCACCCACAATGAAGGATTTTGGATGCATTAATTGCAGTAAGTATTAATTTTTATTTTGATGTTAATACTTTATGTCCTGTAAGACACGAATTGAAGTATATGTCCTGTAATTTGAGTGCTCTTGATTAGAAACCTATTTTAAGTTTTGAAACTTTGAAGTTTGAAAATGGACCATAAAACAAAAGATAAGCACATCATTATCTTTCAGTTCTGTTTCAAGCCATACTATTAATCCATGATTGCAAGTTGCAGAACAAAATAGCTTTTATAGATCATCCTATTGAAAGGTAACGTAGAGCATGCATCTTCTCTCAAAAGAGCTCTAAAAGTATAACTAGGAAAAAAATGCACTCACTTGATTGAATGGGCGTGTTTCTGTGCAATAAGCCCTTTCTAAAACACCTCCACTGTAAAGAGTATGTTTTTAGCTTATTATCTAAAGCTAATTTTAAGATAAACTAGTTTTGAAGCTTATATGATAACTTCTTTTATATATATAAGCTACTGTTGAGTTATTTGGACCTTGCATAAATTTTTGTGCTTGTGCTGTTGTGCTCTATGAGCTTGCATTGTTGATAAATCGTTGATGTCTCTCTCTTGCTTACTTATTCATGTGTTCAATTCAGAAAACTGTTATAGCTTGAAGATTTCTAGGAGTATTTTTTGGAGAAAAGAGTTATCCATCAAAAGGGGAAAGGGTGAGGCTTCTTTAGTGAATTAAAATGTGTTTCTTCAGTTGGCACTTGTTTCCCTTGCTATTCATATTCTCTTTTAAAGTCTACTTGATTTAATATTTTAAGTTGATGTGTTATATATTTAAGTTTAGTTTCCATTTGAGTATAGCATCATTTGTGTAACATTTTAGAGCATGCACATAATTGCATTTGGTTGTTTTGACTGGACTGGATTTTGGATAATTGAGGAGTAAAAAAAATAAAAAATATTAAAAAATAATAATAATATATATAGTGCTTGTTAAAGAAAGCGCTACATCAAGTTGACCATGGCTAAAAACGTGTATATGGGGAACTTGACGTAGCGCTTTCCAAAACAAGCGCTACAATAAGATAGTTTATGTAGCGCTTTTAAAAAAGCTACAAAAAAGTGTATCCCTTTTATGATTATTGGGTTTATAGCGCATGAAAAGCACTACAAAAAGCAAAAATAAAGCGCTACAGAAAGCATTTTTTGGCGTAGTGGATTTATTCCCCATCTTTCTCATCTTTTAGAAAAGAAAAAAAATTTTACCCGCATTTCCGAAAGCAGTTTATGTTTGGTAACAATTATTATTTAAGTAATTTACGAAATTCTTGGTTACTATGGTGTAATATCCTTTTTGGAGAAAGGGTGTTACATATTAGGCATTCCATCGCTTCATCTCTGCTGGCATTAGAGCAGATCCTCATCATCTGAGTATTCTGCACAAGATAGAATTTGCTCTGTGGAGCTTCTTTTCATTCTAATTCTTATGAGGGCATGAAAAAACAAAAAAAAGTCGCCATGCGTTCTTGCGACTTCATGAAAAAAAAAACTAAAGTCGCCAATCATGCTGGCGACTTCTACAACAAAAAAAAGTCGCCACTGTAGGTTGCGACTTCTGTATCTTTTTAAAAAAATGGCTTATATCTGTTTTTAGTCATTTATTTTTCACTGAGTTCCGTTTTTAGTCCCTAAAAAATAAAACACATCTTTTTAGTCCTTCATTTTTTAAAATTTGTCACTTTTAGTCATTTGGGCCATATTTTAAATTTGAAAAGTATTTTCTAAATTTATACTTTGACCCCTCCTAAAGCCTGATGCTCACCTTAACCCGTTTTTTCCGTTCTCCTCCCCTCCACTGATGCACCATGGCCCCCTATCCCCGCGCGGCCAAGGGAGGAGCTCCGCACGGCCAAGGGAGGCTGCGCACAATGGCGGGAAGGGAGCCGGCTACCGCGATTGCACAGGGAGGAGAACGAGAGAGAGATTGCATCTCGTGGTGGCTTCGAGGGAGGACGTTGAAACTACCCCAAGGACTAAAAGTGACAAATTTTAAAAAATAGAGGACTAAAAAGAAGCATTTTATTTTTTGAGAGACTAAAAACGGAACTCAGTGAAAATGAGGAACCAAAAAGAGGTTGAAGCCAGAAAAAGCAAAAAGCAAAGTCTCCAGCCTCAGTTGTGACTTCACTGCGGAGAGAGAAAAAAAAAACAAAGTCGCCACTAGCAGTTGCGACTTACCCTATTGTGGTAATAAATTTTAAGTTTGCACCATTTTGATAATTTTGAAATCAATTTACACCATATTGGTAAAAAAACCGTAATATTAACTGCAAATAGTTTCTCTTGCAAAAATTGTTTATGTTACGATTACTGAAATTGCTTCTTCCAACGTAAACAATTTCTTTAATATGCAATTAAATAAACCATGAAAATTAATCAATGTATATGATGCGTTTTGTACTTGCATTTTTTGGTTACTAGTTCAAGTGTGAACTATTGAATTTCAAGATCAAAATCAAAAGAATATACATGGTTGTTTGCGTCTTTATGAAATGAAATCAGAATCGCCGTTCGTTACACTAATGGCTCACCACGCCACTTATGTTTGTCTGTAAATATTCCATATATGCCTGTAAATATCTTGAATTTGCATTGCTTTCGCACGAGTAGCAATGATTCGTAAATATTATATCTTTTGATGTTTCATTGCTAATAATTTTTAATTTATTGACAGATTTTAGTGACAAAAAATTTATTATTCGTCGATATTTTAATAGTCACAGTTTTTAGAAACGGTTATAGTTTTCATAATACTTGTAATTCATTCTGTTAATTTGTTTTATTGTTTATTTAATTTATTTTGATATTTTATAAGAAATTTTGATGTTCTATCAATTTCTATTATATTTTCATGTTTTATATAATAATTTAAACTTCTGCAAATTAAACTTATATTTTCTCTAGTTATATTTATAATTTCTTTTAAATAATTTATTTCATTTTCTTTCTCAATTATTTTAATTTGTATATCTATTGTATCCATTTTTCTTAAAATTTTAGTGATTTTAGTGCTCTGATACCAGATTAGTGGGTGGTAAGGTTCATTTAAATTATTATTTTCTATAATTCTCATTAATTCCTCATAAGTTTCATTTAGTTGCATTCTAGTTAATATTAAATCAAATTCATATTCTAGTTCATTATTATATATTAAATTTTGTGCGCATAATTTCCCATACTCATGACATATAATTCTTTTTAGAGTAAAATATGTTATTGGTCCCTATAAATGTTCACTTTTTTTGTTTTAGTCCCTACAAAAATTTTCTCCTAATTTTAGTCCCTTGTTTTTTCCGCGTTTGTAGAAATGGTCCTTGCCATTAACTTGCTTCAACTAAGTGTTGATGTACGGAGATCCACACCAGCATCTGCCACGTGGAAATTTTTAATGACATGACATCCACGTGACAGATGACTAATTTTTTATTTTTAAAATTATACTAATTAATTAATTGGTAATCAATTTTAATAAAAATAATATAATTAAAAAAACCCAATCCCCCACCCTTCCTCGCCAATATGTATCCTCTTCTTCCTCCCCCATTCCCAATCCACCATTAGGAGAAGAAGAAGAGTGAGCCAGCGGTGGCGAGCGATCAGTGTGCAACGAGGGGCTTGGACGACACAATGTGCAACGATGGGCCAGAGGGTGAATGTAACATTTGTTTTTCGTTTACCGTCTTTATTCTGTTTTGTTTGAAATTTTATGATATGAGTGCTTAGAAATTTGTTCTTGTCTTAAAAATGTTTTTAATATACATTCATTCTCCATATTGAAACAGATAGTTTTCATTTGACGTTGAGTTTTAAACAGAAAATAGTTTACGTCTTAACTGATGGAATAGGTTTTAAATAGCATGAGTATGTTGTATATTATTGCCAAATAGCATTGATCATCCACAACCGGTAAATCATAAAACCTGAAAAACAATTAATGGCACACGTATTCAAAGAAGAAAATGGAACACTAATCAAAATCACCAAGCTGCCCTTTTCTGATATATATTAAACGAATGAGGGAAGGAAAGTATTATCCAGCCGTAATTAAAGATTAGGTTTTTAAGGATGTTTTTTCATATATCTTTTGGATAGCTTATAGTGCTGTACTTATGGCTAAAAATAAGCCACAAAATCAGATAAGATAAATCTCACCGTAACAAACTTTTGAGAGCAAAGATATGAGTATAAGACTAAGTCAAAGGTAATTAAATAATCATAATAATTATAAATCTGACTTTAAAATAAATAAATAATAATCTTACAACAATCCCCCACATATTTATTTTAAAGTCAAAGAAAATATTTTTCTAGGTTGACATCATGGATGTAATGCATCAGATCTGTGTAGTAAGCTATGGAACCAGACCCTAGACTGATAAGACTTAGCACACAGTGAATTGGTGTAGCAAGCTATGGATCCCAAGACACTTTATGTGTGTTAGAGGTCTACCAATTACACTACACCCCCACATTCTTGCTATTACGCCGTTTTGCACTAATAGGCCATGCGCGCGCCTGATATTCATGAGTGCTCTAGAGATTTTACCACGATCTCATGCAAGTGGCCCCACTTGATACTCATATAGGTGATTTCATCAAGTGTGTGCTACAAATCATACACTATTTATAAGGGATATGAAAATCATTAAAAGCCTTTAAGCTTATCCTCTCAATAATACAGTGTCTGGCACTTTCTGGCGCACAGCACTGGCATGCTGTCCTGTAGTACTGGAGTGAGCGCTGGCTTTGCACGCTAAGCGCTGACGGCCTTTTTCCTAGTCTATATATTTTGTTTCAAAATTTCAAATATGTTGGATTTTTTATTTTTATTTAATAAATTATTAAAAAGTAAAAAAATGTAACACTATTTTTCATTTGTTAATATACCTTAAATGTAGTGGAATATTAGAATAGAAAAAGAATTTAAATAAGCAAGTAATTACACATCTAAAAATGATTTTGATAAAAACTAACCAACCAATATAATTCTACAAAAATCACATTTTTTATCGAGCTACAAAAATCACTTATTGTGTCCAAACATAATTTCCTTTATATTAAACTCACTTTTAACTAAAATTAAATTTATAGAATCAAATTCATTGAAAATCAAGGGGTGTATGAGAGCTTCTTTTTCTCTAAACTCGTTTGTTATATTTAAATTTAATGTTTTGCTACTAAAAGTGACTGTTAAGTAATATGAATTATAAAATATTAATACATTAAGAATTTTTTAATTGATATTGACGTTGATAATTATATTTTTATTTACTATTTCCTATTTTTATTTTCGTACTCGAAAGCAACTTATTAACAAAATAATAACTTAGAAGCGTGGGAAAATCTCTAGTGCCACGATTTTATTGTAAAAGAAACCATTTTTATTGGAAAGCGCTAAGCATCACTTTTTTTGGACGAAAGTCCATGCAAATTCAACATGTTATCAATTCATTCAAATTTGTCTTGAAATTTGTTTTTCTTTTTTAAAAAAAAAAATACTAGCGCAGTTAACGCTCTAGGTTTTTACCCATTGGATCAACAAAAGAGGGCATTGAGATTATGAGCGAGTTCTAGTTCTAGTCAAAGAAAAATAACAAGACTATATATACAAGGGGGAATTAATAAGCATGCATCTCTCTCAGTTGTCCATGTTCCCTATGTCAGTTTCCTTCTGATGGATACTTCCTAACTCTTACTAAGAAAATGTACCCATCAGGTGTTGGCGTCACACACATATTTCTAATATGCAATTTTTTTTTGGTCTGTATTTCTAATGTGCCATGAGTGGCTTACATTACATTGCACAATAGATGCTTCTTGTGTAGAACTTAAGTAATAAAGCATGGCAAAAATAAGAATCAAGCGGGTAGAGAGAGGTGGTAGGCTGGTCAAATGGGTTCATGTTTTAGGCTGAGTTTGATTTGACTCATTAATCATGGGCTCAAAAGATATCGGACTATTTTGACCTAGCACTATGACTCATATTTTATGTACTTTTTTAAATATTTTGAGTTTTTTCCTTCAAAACTAGTTTGTTTGGACCCGACTAGACCCATTGTGTTTTAGGCTACAGGGCCAATAAATATGCGATCCACAAAAAACACAGCCCAACCCGATCTATTTTTGCAATACAATGGGCCAGACCAGATGACCCATTTTGACACTTGCGATACCAATGGGTGCTACATCCAGTAAAAATCAGTGTTTGGAAACCGGAAGAGAAGCCCAAGGCCCATTTACGAGCAGAACACGCATGGCATTAACGAGTCTTCTGAAAAAACGGTTGAACAAAAAGAAAAGATGGAAAAGGAAAAGCGTAAGAGGCTTTTTAATGATAAAGAGCAAGGAGCAATGAATGGATAGAGAGAAAAAGGGAAACAAGAAGGACGTGACTGTTCAGCGGCATCACCTTTAATTCAGAAAATCATAACAACATAGACAGGACATTGGAGACAGCACTTAATAAATAAAAATCGTAAACGGCTAAACCGCATTTACTAGTAATTAATTTAATCTAATTAATTTTGCAGTGAACGGTTATCTCTTACGAATGACTTTGAATTTGTAGGAAAGAATTAACAACGTATAACCCCGTAATTCAAACAGTTCACTAACAAGCACTTTTCCTACTTTATTCACAAACTCAAATCAAAGTTTTAAATTGCAATTGCAATTTGATCGCAATCTTTAATATTGTAAAAAATTACAGACAAATATAATTATAATTGTGGTAAACCTTTATATTGCAGCGGCACGCAATTGCAATTGTATACCACAATTTAAAACTTGGAATTGAACCTTCCCCGTTGTCGGGTGACTCCCTCACTTACAAGCATTATACCCATTCCTAAATCTAATCTAAATCTAAATCTAAATCTAATACAATCTTAACATTCTTAATCAGTGGGAGAAAAAAAAATTTAAAAACATAAAACTTATTTACTTCACTGATCGAGCTGTTGATACCTCTTCATTCCATAACACAACACACTCTTGAAGGTGTTTCAGCATGAACGAGCGTGCGTGACTGCATTATGTGTTTCGTTTCATCCATTGCTATCCATAAACGCTTCGCGACAAGGCGAAGAGTAGGGTGTGTAGTAAGGAGGGGAAGCGCAAGGCGTCGAGAACGGCGTCGTTTCATGATTCAACAACAACAACCCCTCAACAGCAACTGCCACCTCATCATGATCCACTTCCACTTTCTCACTCACCCACGCGCTTCTCGTCGCGTTCGACTTCTTCACCACCACCTCCGAAGAGGAACAACAACTGTTCTCAGACTCGAGACCCTCTCTTTCTTCCTCCTCCTTGATCGTGAATAGCACCCTCGAGGGACCATACAAACACTGCCACTTCGACGCGTGTTGCTCAATCTCCAGCTCAAGCTCACGCTCCCTACTACCGCCAGGAGAAGACGACGACGAGCAAGGAAGGGAAGTTTGGTGTGGCTCCACGCGCACACGTGGACGGAGTCTCTGACGGCGTTGCCAAAGCACGTAGAAGATCTCAACGGCGAGTGCGGCGAGAGTGACGGCGGTTATCACCGTTATCGCTGTTCCGAACTTGTTCAGACCCATCATCGTTACGAAAACAAAAAAAGCGCACGCACACCAGTGACCCACCACCGTTTGCGTCAGTTGTGGCTTATGTATGTGTGTGCGGTGGTTGGTTTTGGGCTTTTTGTCGTTTCCTTACAAAACGGAAAATTGCCAAATGGAAGGGTGAAACGGGAAATGACCAAAATGATGGTTTTAGACAAAAATTTCAAAAAATATAACAAAATTAGAGAGAGATAGATAGGGGTGGTGCCCTATAATAGAAGGCTTGCATTGTTGGATTTGGATTCATGTAGTCAAGACCGGTCTAAGAGTAATTTAGTCCAAATCCTTATTTTAAATCAACTAAACATTTATTTACTACTCCATCTGTTCTTTTTTAATTGTCCATTTTTTAAAAAAAATTTGTTACTTGACTAAACAAGAAGAAGAATTTTGTTAATATTTATATGTCATTTTGATAATTTAATGTTACATTTTATCAATTATAGATATTCTTATCATTATTAATTGTTTTATATATTTTTCATACACTTTAATGTAGAGAGAAAATAAATAAATACAGTGGAATAGTACATAACAGAAAAAATTTGTCAATTAAATAATTCATCCATTAATAGTAAACAACTTTAAAAGACAAATATTAAGGAATGGATAGAGTATTAGTATATGTAAAATTAAAACCTTTCATCATAATGTATCTTAGACTAGTGGTTAGTTGTTGGCATTTTGACTGACCGCCTAATATTGGGATTGATTCTTGAGGATGGGAATGTTACTTTCTATTTTTATGTTTTTTTTTATTTTACTTTTATTTGAAAAGTAAAAAAGGCCTAATTTTAAAGTTCGGTTTAGGCTTCCAAATGTGTTGGGTCGCCCCTGCATTCAATCAAAAATCACATATTTAATGTAGTTGAGAGATTATTATTGGATAGAAATCAATACATGACTCATTCAAATATGTACTTTAAATCTATTTTAATAAATAAAAACATAAATCATCCGATTTCCATCCAACCATTTCAATCTCATAAATGTGTTAAATGCATGGATTCCATGTTGAGAATCCTGATTCAGCATTGTTATGTTTTGCTGGTTAAGGGTTCAAAGGTGGCAGGTGGTTCTAGTTGGATGGAAAACGATACTCTTTTTCTCGGAAATGTGGGTGTTATTACTGCGATGTAGCCCTTTCCCCCCTTAGCTAGTATTATTTTTTAGGCTATTAGGAAAACCAAATGTGAAAGAGACATCAAACTATGTAGTTTCAATACGAGGGTACGTGGTGCAGGTTTTCCCAAATGAGAAGTTCGTGATGGATGATGACCCCCAACAGCACCCCCATAGTTTCCCCAAGTGATGTGGGACCACAGAAGATGAGTGTTTCTTATTTGAATCCTTCTTGCTGTCATATGATTCAATGCTTGTTAGAAATGTATTAAAAAAGAAGAAAAAAATAGGTAACAAAGGAGAGAATTCATAGAACAAAAATGTTAATGTAAAATGTTGATTTCAACTTATTCAATAAACTATTATTTATTATTCATAATCATATAATATCATTTTAATTAACTTTTTTTCAATAATGTGTTGAAAAGTTTATTTTTCGATTGACTTAAAAGTCGGTTTGTCACCGCGATTAATAAGTATGTGATTAATGATTGATAACAATAAATTCAAGATGATAAGTAGGATTAATAAAATAAATAGTTGTTATGGTCTAGTTTTGAATTTAAAATTCAGGCAGATATATTGTATTTTCAACCGACATCAGGAGCAATTTGTGACAACAAGAGATGCACATTAGTAAATTTGATTCTAAAAGATCATAGTAGAAATGTTTTGAGAATGTTGAGATCATAAAGTTCCATCGACAAAAAAATAATATTTTATTCGAAACTGGGTATACGGAGTTATGGGTCCATGGGATGATTCTGAGAAACCTTGAATGGAGCCTAGAGCATAATAGATCTGCAGAGACTTGGGGTGTTCAGATTTAAACCGATCCAAAAAAATCTACAAACAGATCCAAAATAATTGAAAGCCAATCAAATTTTTTTTTGATTTGTTTGAATGACTTTTATGGGAAATCAATCGGTTTAGTTCGGGTTTTGGATCACTCCACTGAGACCGAATCAAACCGAACAAAACTGCTTCTTACACAAAAAAAAAAAAAAAAAGGAAAGTATATATATTGTCTACCTTCCAAAATTGATAGCTATTTAAATATAAAGGTTGACATTGTTAAATTCAACACTTTTGTGGTAAAATAATAAGAGGTTAATTAAATGAAAAATACTTTTGAGACTAGTGCATTAGCATTGAAGTTTAAAAATAATCTACAATATTACAAAGTGATAAAATATACAAAGCACCAAAAATTGAATCATCCGATCGAATCCATTGCATTTAATCGGATCATACTAGGCCAGATTTTTTTTAAGAAAGTAATCCGAATCGAACAGAACTACATGTCATTTTAATCTTTAGATCGATTAATGGTTTTTTTCTCTCAAAACTAATTAAAACCAAAACACAAACACCCTTAGCAGAGACTCCGCTACAACACTTGTAGGACACCCAACATGCCATGGAACCCTTGACCAATGGGCAAAACCAAAGTTGCCATTTTATGAAACCTTTTTCCACATATTTTACTATTTTTCCCTCCATGAGACATACACAATCACTGCAATTTTGCTCCCGATGGAAGAATTTGCAACGTTTCACTAACCACCACAAGCTATTTTTAGCGACAGTTTTAACCGTCGCCACAAAATGTTAATTTTGTTGTAGTGAGTATCACACTGATTGAATAGGTATCTGTCACGTGCGTATCAGTCTTTTTTTTTTTGGTCAAGGGGGGGGGATGTGGGGGAGGGGGGAGGGGCGGGTGGGGATCGATCCCCCACCCTCATGGGATATCACCCCAGCACTATCCACTTGTGCGTATCAGTCTCTAATATAGATATTGGACCCTCATGGGTTTCGTATTATAAAATCTATTTTTGGGCTTTTATTTGTCTCATAAATTAATATCTTCTTTTTTGTCTTTATTAATATTGGATCTCAATATCCACTAGATAGCAAAAAAAGTCCGTGAAATTTGAAACATAGTATACAAGCCCAAATTAAGTTGAAAGAGAAGTATACGTATGTCAAAAGAGATTTTCTAAATGCACATACGTATATTTCTTCTCACACATATATTAAAACCTAAAAAGATTAAAATATCCACAAATTTTAAAATCCCTCAAAACTCTCTCTCTGTCACTCTTCAACACTTCTTCTTCCTCCAACACACAGTTCGGTGCCGCCTTGCACATGTAGGTAACAAGGTGAAACACAAGAAGGGGGGTTGAATTGTGTTTCTTAGCTTTTAAAACTTTTCGCAAAACTTTGGATGCTGCTTTCAAAAGATTGGACGCACAGCGTATATGTGTATCGACGCACAGATAAGTTGGACGCAGAATCGTCCACTTAGTTCAAAACCGGTTTTAGTGTGTTTAAAACGGTTGAATAGCTTGTTAAAAATAATTTTAATTCAATCCCCACAATTAGTATAAAAACTGAATATAAAGGAGTTAAGGGATAGAGAAATTACACAAGTGTTTATCCTGGTTCACCCTTTCCTAAGAGCTACGTCCAGTCCCCTCAAACTAGAGAGATTTCACTATCAACTAGATAGAATTACAAGTATTCTTCTACAGCCTCTTCAGGCCTTACAACAAGTATTATTTGCACACCTAGCCTCTCCAGGCTCAACCCAAGTATTGTTTTACAAACAAGCCTCTCCTGGCTCAATCGCCAAGTATTCTTTGCACACAGCCTCTTCAGGCTCAACCCAAGTATTCTTTTACTGACAAGTCTCTCCAGGCTCAAACAAGTATTCTTTTCTAAACAAGCCTCTCCAGGCTTAAACAACTCAGAAGAGTGTTTTAGAATGAAAGTGTTGTTAACTTACACAAGTGAGAATATGATTCTAAAGCACTTTGAGAGTTAAGGAAACTCTCTTTTACAAGAAGAAAGAATTATACAAGACTTTCTAAGAATTACAGAGTATGAAAATATTTGCACAGCGTTTTTGCTCTTTCTTTCACGTAGTTCAGTCTCTCTATTCTTCTTCTTGTTCACGGTATTTATAGGCTTTGAGTGAAGCTTTTGATCTTGAACTTGCTTTGCTTCAGCCTTCATAAATTAGCCGTTTCCTAATAGCATTAAATGCTATTTTCCCGTTGCTCTGTAGGAGTGCTGGCTTTCCTGATCATTAGACGTTTGACATTCTGATCATTGGACGCTTTGCACCCAGAGTCCATTGGACGATACTTACACAAGGTCAAGTATCAAAGTCCATTGGACGCTTAGCTCTTTGACTGTACTTATAATTACCAAGGTCACACTGGACGATGGACTTATCATTATTGTACCTACAAGAGCTTGTTAACAGACTTTGTAAAAACCTTAATAATCATTGTTATCATCAAAACCACTTAGGGATTTAAGCATTGAAGAATACTTTTAAATAATTTGGTTCCAACAATCTCTCCCTTTTTATGATGACAGACATTATTAAGTTTTACAAACAATATAAGCAAGCAAACAAAATAATCAATCAGCATAAAAAACTTTTCTCTTTAAGGAAAACTCCCCCTGAGATAAACATCGCATGGGTTTTGGATATTCACTATGTTGAGTACCTGAAAAGTTTCTTTTTCTTAAAGAGAACATATTAGTCCAATAGCATATATATAATTAGAATTCAGAGCAATCAGAGCATATATATATAATCAATAAGACTACTACAATTTGAATTTGACTCAATCTCGTTTTATTAAGACTTTGAGCTTTAAAACTTAATCTTTCTCCTTTTTTTCCCCCCTTTTGTCATCAGACAAAAAGGTTTGTAAAACATCATAGTCCAAAAAAAATTTTGAAAAGAAAAAAAATTGGGAACAAGAAGTCATGGCTACTGCTGATCCTTCTGTAAGTACTAGAGATACTGGCCAAACAGAAACACAAGGTCTTCAACTTCTTCTCTTGAAAATGAAGCTTGTGCAGATGCAGTTCTTGGTTCCTCATCTGTGGAGACAATAGAATCTTCTGGCTCAAGAGGTAGCTCAATAATGGGCTGAGTGGATCGAGTTGGTGCACCAAGGAGATCGTCAAACATATATCTCAGATGCTCCTTTTTCTTTGTAACTGATCCCACTGTAGGCATTTCATCCTTCTCAGCAGCAGAGACCCCTGAAGATGATGCTTGTTTTTCACACAAACTGAGATATCTTTTCCAGACGGTTCTTGCATCATGTTCTGTTGTCTGGCCTGTCTTAGACATGAACTGCAAGAAGGCCATGTTGATGTCATCCTGTGACTTCTTTGCCCAATCCTCATCAAACCTGATAGGAGTTGGCATTGGACCCTTATTGGTGTGCTTCCTGGGGAACTTGTTCTTATTCTTGTCCACAAGATAGACCCTTGGTACTATCCTGTCAGGCTTCACCTTGATTGTTGTTGTGGTCTTAATCCTCATAGACGGAGGAACATTGAACTTATTCTGAAATTTAAGTCCTTCTTCTGTATGTCTAATGAACAACTCATCAGGGACTGAAAGGAATGGACCCATTTCTTCTGCAGTCGAAGGAGAGTACTCTGGCTGATCATAGTAGATCCTCATCCCAGCAAGTCCTGAGGAGCTGGACGATATAGACTTGGCCCTTATCTCCTCCAGGGACAAATCCTTGTCCTTCTTCTTTTCCTCCTGAAGAGAAATTTCTATTGTCTTGATTCCCTTGGTCAGAATACTAGGCTTCCTGACCGTGAAGATATACTCAGAAGTTGGCAGAGAAGAGACTTCTGATATATCTTGAATAGAGGAAGGTGGGGGTTGTTGAGGTTGGCCATGTGAGGGTGAAGGTGTATGTGTTTGGGTAGAAGTGGACAGAGGTTCGAAGTCAAAAGGTGATGAAGAAGTGGGTTTAGGTGAGGCAGACGGTGCAGGGGTTTGAGGTCTTGGTTGAGTGGACGATGGGGGTGACAGAGGTTAAGTTTGTGTTTGGGAAGGTTGTTCTGGTTGGAGTGTGGAAACTGTTTGGGTAGGTGATTGGGTTTGTGTTTGTGGTTCAGGTGTTGGACGAATGGGTGAGGGAATTGACTCTGGTGGTAGAGAGGACTCAGTGGTTTCCATGATGGACGCAACAACCGATGCAACTACCTCCGCAATTGGTCTGTCAGGAGTAGTGAAAACGGATTCCTTAGATACCTCTGACGCTTTGCTTTCAGCATTTTTGGCAGTGGATACTTTCTTTGGACCCTTTACTAGAGTTCTGACTTTCTTTGTCTTTGGTCTAACAATCTCTTTCTTGGCCACAATGGACTCAGAAAGTGTCCTCTTCTTGCTTGACTTCTTCTCAGCAACAGACTTGGCTCTTTTGGAGAGATATTCTCCAATAGGTTCTTCGTCAGAATCAGCCAGTACTAACTTCCTCACGATTTTCTTGGAAGTAGCATTCTTTTGTGCAACAGGGGCTTCAACAGTCTCTTCCCTTGTTGGTTCTGCTTGTTCAGCACGAATTTCACCAACCATCTTCCTGATTTCAGCTCTAATGGCTTCTTTGTCATCTTCCTCTTTTTCCTTGAGCATAGCTAGATGTTCTTTCATTGTATCTAGCCTCATTCTCAAAATGTTGGTTCTTCCAAAGGGCGTTTGGAAAATTTTCTTTGATAAAGCAGCTTTATCCTCCCCATAATATGCTTCCAGAATTGCCATAACTCCTTGAGTATTGAAGATTTTCTGAAGCAATGCTCCGAAGGGAATGACAGTCTTTTTCCCTTTCCCTTTAGCATCTCTCTTAAAGCAGTAGAATAGAGTACAAAGAAGATTGATTTGTTGATGGGTTAGGAGATGTACCAGTAAAAATCCATGTATTGACGATACAGAGTCCTTTGAAACAATTTTGTGAAGAACCATTTTGTTGAGAATTTGATGAAGAACCCTGACTTTGTCATTCATCTTTGAAGAAATTAATTTTCCTCCTTCTCTTGCTTTAAGCAGGATTTTACTGATTTTCAACCTTCCACCAGCTTCATGAGCCCAACCTTCGTGAAAATAAACCCCAGCAGAATCACATCCAATCGCCTCCGAGATGCTATCTATGGTTACATAGATTTCTTTTCCCAAGACTGTTCCTGTGATTATATTGTCCTCAATCTTCATGGTTTTCCAGAACTGACGCTCCAACTCCGGATAAACATCTATCTCTTTTCTGAAGAGATTTTCCCAACCAGTAGCAAGAATTTCAGTTGTAATATCCACACCCAGGTTAGCCAAGATTGAGAGATCAGCCCAGTATTCCACATAGACTTCCAGATTCTCAAAGTTCTCCATTTTTGAAAGTAAAGCTTTGATTTTTAGAAAGAAAAAAAAAAGGTTTTGAAAGGGTTTCAAAAACGAGAGCAAAAACAGAGAAAGTTTTTAGAAAACTGAGAGTGGAAGAGAGAGTGGAGTGAAATGTGTGTAAGAAGGAAGTTTTAGAGAGAGAAAACAGTAACTATTTCTTGAAACAAGGCGTAATCATTAAAAAGAAAAACTGCTTCAGAGCAAGTGAACATGTTTTGATAAAAAATATATTATTTTAAAAATAACTAGAACTCAGCGCGGGAATACTAAGAGTTAAAAGACTTTAAGCCTTAAAAAAATTTGTAAGTCTCAATTAGACTTACGTGTCCTACTGGACGCTAGTCTTATTGGACTCAGACTCATCTTGAGTATATTGGACGCTAAACATCATTCTTTTATAAAGTGCATATTTAAATGCTTCCTTATAAAAGTGAATCTATCTACGGAGAGGGGTTTTGTAAATATATCTGCCCATTGATTTTCAGTACTAACAAACTGAATATCAAATACTCTCTTCTATACATAGTCTCTAATGAAATGATGTTTAATTTCTATATGCTTTGCTCTTGAGTGTAAGATTGGGTTCTTAGACAAATTGATTGCAGCAGTATTATCACAAAGAACAGAAATCTTACTCTCAAAGATGTTGTAGTCCTCCAATTGATGTTTAATCCATAAGAGCTGAGAAGAACAACTTGCAGCAGAGACATATTCAGCTTCAGCTGTGGATAATGCAATTGTGCTTTGTCTCCTGCTTGTCCATGATACTAGATTGGATCCAATGAAATGGCATCCTCCGCTGGTACTTTTTCTCTCAAGCCTATCTCCAGCATAGTCAGCATCACAGAACCCTACTAATCTGTATTCATCTGATTTCTTAAACAGCAAACCAAGATTAGTAGTTTCCTTCAGATATCTAAATATTCTCTTGACAGCAGTCAAGTGAGTATCTCTAGGATCTGATTGGAATCTTGCACATAAACACACACTGAACATAATATCAGGTCTAGATGCAGTAAAATATAAGAGAGATCCAATCATACCTCTGTATACCTTTTGATCTACCTTTTTATCTTTGTCACTCAGGTTCAGTATGCAAGATGGATGCATAGGAATGTTCATGGGTTTACAATCGTCCATATTGAACTTCTTCAGAAGCTCCTTTGTATATTTTGACTGATGCACATAAATCCCATCTTGAGTCTATTTTACTTGAAGTCTAAGGAAGAATTTCAATTCTCCCATCATACTCATTTCAAACTCCTTCTGTATTAAATCAGAAAACTCTTCACACAGAGATTCATCAGTAGCACCAAATATAATTTCATCCACATAAATTTGTACTATGATGAAATGTGTGTCTATGGATTTTCTGAAAAGAGTTGTATCAACTTTTCCTCTTGAAAAATCATTTTCCATTAAAAATAAACTTAGTTTTTCATACCAAGCTCGGGGAGCTTGCTTGAGGCCATAAAGAGCCTTTTTCAATTTAAACACATGATTGGGAAAAGTTTGATCTTCAAATCCAGGCGGTTGTTCAACATAGACTTCCTCAGTTATTATACCATTCAAGAAAGCACTCTTTACATCCATTTGATAACGCCTCATATCATGTTGGGCAGCAAACGAAAGTAAGATGCGAATGACCTCTATTTTAGCTACTGGAGCAAAGGTTTCAGTAAAATCAATACCTTCCTGTTGTGAGTAACCTTGTGCAACTAACCTTGCCTTGTTTCTCACAATTTTACCTTCTTCGTCCAGTTTGTTTCTGAATACCCATTTGGTTCCAATAATGGACTTATCTTTAGGTGGGGCAACCAACGTCCAAACATCATTACATTTGAATTGATTCAGCTCCTCCTGCATAGCTAAAATCCATCCTTCGTCCAAAAGGGCTTCATCAATGTTCTTTGGCTCCAACTTAGATGAATGCAACATCAGTTTGTTCTCTGAATGTGGACCTTGTTCTGACTCTATCATCAACATTTCCAATGATTTGATCCTCAAAATGATAAGTCTTAAAGTGCCAGCTTCTGCTTCTTTCTGGATTGGGCGCATCATCAGTTTCTGCGTCTGATCCATCTTCTTCATTCTTAGGTGATGCTCCTTCACCTTCTTCTTGTATTCTCATATCTGCAAGAGAATCACTTAGCTCTGACAATTCTCTGTCAGACTTTTTGTCATTGAATTTTATATGAATTGACTCTTCAACGGTCAAGGATTTTGAGTTATAAACTCTGTAAGCCTTGGAGGTTTTAGAGTAACCCAGAAAAATTCCATTGTCAACCTTAGAATCAAATTTACCAAGTTGATCCTTAGTGTTCAGAATGAAGCATTCACATCCAAAAGGATGAAAGTAAGATATGTTGGGTTTTCTTCCTTTCCACAATTCATATGGAGTCTTTTTCAATATAGGCCTCACATATATTCTGTTATGTAAATAACAAGCAGTATTTACAGCTTCAGCCCAAAACCTCTTAGAGGTTTAGTGATCATTGAGCATGGACCTGACCATCTCTTATAAAGATCGATTCTTTCTCTCCACCACACCATTCTGTTGAGGTGTTCTTGGTGTAGAGAAATTGTGAAGGATTCCATTCTCTTCACAGAATCTCTGGAAGTTTGCATTTTCAAACTCACCTCCATGATCACTTCTAATAGAGTTAATACAAACACCTTTCTCATTCTGGACTTTTTTACAGAATATGGTGGAGACTTTGAAAGACTCATTCTTGTGTGCAAGGAATTTGACCCATGTCCATCTAGCATAGTCATCAACTATAACTAGTCCATATTTCTTTCCATTCAAAGATGCAGTTTGTGTGGGTCCAAACAAATCCATGTGTAAAAGTTCCAAAGGTCTAGAAGTGGAAATAATATTTTTGGAGTTAAAAGAATTTTGCACTTGTTTCCCTTTCTGACATGCTTCACACAGAACTTCAGATTTGTACACAAGATTTGGTAGTCTTCTCACGAGGTTATGCTTATTTAGCTTTGAGATGGTTCTCAAGCTTGCATGACCAAGTTTCTTGTGCCATATCCATTGTTCATCTTTTAAAGATATGAAGCATGAGACATTCTGTTTGGACAGATTTTCAAAATCAATTTTATACACATTGTCCTGCCTCTTTGCTTGAAAAAGTATGGACTTGTCAGGGTTTCTGACTATACATTTATTCTTGTTAAAGGAAACATCAAATCCACTGTCACACAATTGACTTATGCTAAGCAGATTATGCTTGAGTCCTTCAACCAACAAGACATTCTCAATAGAGGGAAAATGATGTTTACCAATTTTACCTATCCCAACTATTCTGCCTTTCTGGTCTCCTCCAAAGGTGACCCAACCCTTTGTCCTAGGCTTTAGGTCTTGGAACATAGACCTTTCTCCTGTCATGTGTCGTGAGCAGCCATTGTCCAGGTACCATGACTGGTGTTGCTTTCTTGCCATCAAGCATATTTACAACAAGAATTATCATATTTTTAGGTACCCAGATTGACTTGGGTCCTTTCTTGGTAGTCTTTGGTCTGCGTCCAGGCATGTTCCTTTTCTTATGGACGCATGTCGAGGTGACATGTCCAGCCTTTCCACATTGACCACAGTATAAATTGAACTTGGAAGGACTCTTAGACAATTTTGGTTTTGGTTTTTCTTATTCCTTAAGAACATATCCCAAACTACTTTTGTCAGAAGGTTTTCTCTGAATTTTTAAAATTTGATCAAATTTTTCAGAGCTACTGACAAATCTGGACAATCGTCTAGTGAGTTCCTTTATTTCTTGTTGAAGAACTTGTACTTCACAAGAGGTATTGGACTGAGAATCTTTCTGAGATTTATCTTTGAGTTGACTGACTTGAAGTTTCAACTCTTCATTCTCTGATTTGAGTACTTTGTTTTCCAAAGTAAGTTTTTCAAAATCTTTGGTTATAAGTGAAAACTTTTTCTTGAAAGACCTGTACTCATCAGATAGAATGGATGATTCTCTAAGAAGATCATCAAAATTATTTCTCAGTTAAGGATAAGAAATTACCTCTTCTTCATCCTCACTGTCTGTTGAGGGCAGGCTTGCCATCAGGCAAAGATTTGCTTCTTCTTTATCTTCCTCATCCTCATCATCAGAACTTTTCCTTTGAAGAACTTCTTCTTTTTCTTTTTCTTTGTCCTCTCAGCCTTTGGAAAATATGCCTTGTAGTGGCCTAGTTTCTTGCAGCCATAGCACACTACTGGACTTTTCTCCTTTTGCTCAGCTTCCTTCTGTGGAAATCTTCTGTTCAATTGATTCATTCTGAAGCCACCTTTCTTTTTCCACATGGACTTTATTTTCTTGGAGATGAAGGAAAGTTCATCATCTGAGTCTTATTCTTCTTTTTCTGAGCTGCATGACTCTTCATCTGAGTCATGGACCTTGAGCGCTTTAGAGGTGCTCCCTTTTTAGCTTTAAGAGCAATGACATTTGCCCTTTTTTCTGTTCCCTCTTCTTTGAGCTGAAGCTCATGCACTTTGAGCGAACCCAGAAGTTCCTCCATAGCAAGAGTGGAAAGATCCCTTGTTTCTTGTATAGCAGTCACCTTGGGTCTCCATTGTCTTGGCAGACTCCTCAGGATTTTCCTGATGTGATCTTGGGTTGTGTAGACTTTTCCCAGAGACCTCAGGTTGTTTATGATTGTTTAGAATCTCCCAAACATCTGATCAATTGTCTAGTGATCCTCCATTTTAAATAGTTCATATTCATGAACTAGCATGCTGATTTTGGATTCACGGACCTGAGTTGATCCTTCATGCGCCAAAGCTAGAGTGCCCCATATTTCTTTGGCAGTGGTGTAGCTGCGCACCATGTCATATTCTGACTTTGTAATGGCAGACATCAGATAGTGTCTGACCTTTGAGTTCAGCTGGAATCTTGTCCTCTAATCCGGTGTCGACTGAGCTCTAGGCAATGGTTGCCCTTCTTCACTTGCTGGAGCAGTGTAACCATTTTCAACGACATCCCACATGTCGATATTCAGTGCGTCAAAGAATGTGATCATTCTTTGCTTCCAATAATCATATTCGTCTCCATTGAACAGTGGTGGCCTGTTCAGAGCTTGTCCTTTGTTCTCCATGGATCTTTGCTACTCTACACTGTTAGGTGCTTAACCCCTAGAGACCGAGCTCTAATGCCAACTGTAAGTAACAAGGTGAAACACAAGAAGCGGGGTTGAATTGTGTTTCTTAGCTTTTAAAACTTTTCGCAAAACTTTGGACGCTGCTTTCAAAAGATTGGACGCACAGCGTGTATGTGTATCGGACGCACAGATAAGTTGGACGCAGAATCGTCCACTTAGTTCAAAACCGATTTTAGTGCGTTTAAAACGTTTGAATAGCTTGTTAAAAATAATTTCAATTCAATCCCCACAGTTAGTATAAAAACTGAATATAAAGGAGTTAAGGGATAGAGAAATTACACAAGTGTTTATCCTGGTTCACCCTTTCCTAAGAGCTACGTCCAGTCCCCTCAAACTAGAGAGATTTCACTATCAACTAGATAGAATTACAAGTATTCTTCTACAGCCTCTTCAGGCCTTACAACAAGTATTATTTGCACACCTAGCCTCTCCAGGCTCAACCCAAGTATTGTTTTACAAACAAGCCTCTCCTGGCTCAATCGCCAAGTATTCTTTGCACACAGCCTCTTCAGGCTCAACCCAAGTATTCTTTTACTGATAAGTCTCTCCAGGCTCAAACAAGTATTCTTTTCTAAACAAGCCTCTCCAGGCTTAAACAACTCAGAAGAGTGTTTTAGAATGAAAGTGTTGTTAACTTACACAAGTGAGAATATGATTCTAAAGCACTTTGAGAGTTAAGGAAACTCTCTTTTACAAGAAGAAAGAATTATACAAGACTTTCTAAGAATTACAGAGTATGAAAATATTTGCACAACGTTTTTGCTCTTTCTTTCACGTAGTTCAGTCTCTCTATTCTTCTTCTTGTTCACGGTATTTATAGGCTTTGAGTGAAGCTTTTGATCTTGAACTTGTTTTGCTTTAGCCTTCATAAATTAGCCGTTTCCTAATAGCATTAAATGCTATTTTCCCGTTGCTCTGTAGGAGTGCTTCTTCAGCGTGTTTCTGTGCAGATCTTTCTCCTATGTTAGAAGCAACCTGTAGTCAAAGTCTCTATTACACAGTGGTTAATAGTAATATTTTATTGAGACAAAGAGAATACACTGTATAAGAGAAAATGTATGTTCAGAGAGATACAAAAATGGTCAGAGTACATTCTCTCGCTTAAGTACACTTTTCCCAGTGTTTTATTTTTTTCATTAAATGCTTGTTCAAAAACGTTGACAATTATGCACAGGAAAAGCATTGTATACAACTATTTATTTCAAATCATTTGCTCATTAAATATGTCTCATATTAAATGCAAGAGCAATAAATAGCATGTTGTAGACTGTGCGTGTTGGACGCAGCTTGTAGAACAGAATGGACTTTCTGCTCACTTACCATATGGACGCATACCTTTGCTTACCATATGGGCTCAGTTTATTTGGACGCAAGGCTTTCCTGATCATTAGACGTTTGACATTCTGATCATTGGACGCTTTGCACCTATAGTCCATTGGACGATACTTACACAAGGTCAAGTATCAGAGTCCATTGGACGCTTAGCTCTTTGACTGTACTTATAATTACCAAGGTCACACTGGACGATGGACTTATCATTATTGTACCTACAAGAGCTTGTTAACAGACTTTGTAAAAACCTTAATAATCATTGTTATCATCAAAACCACTTAGGGATTTAAGCATTGAAGAATACTTTTAAATAATTTGGTTCCAACAGCACACACATAGCACAGTTTCATCCTCCGTCCTTCGTTCACGTCACCACTATAGTTGCGAGCCGCCGCCGCCGTACCAAAATGTTGTGAGCAGTTGAGTCAACCATCGTGCACTGTTCTCTTCTCCGACTGTGGTACGTTCAAGCACCTTTTTTTTCTGTGTCATCTGGTTGCACGGAAATAATATTTCCGTATGGCGTATGTGTTACTTTTAAAAATAACACATACGGAAGTATTACTTCCGTTAAGAATCAATTACGGAAGTTAAACTTCCGTTAAAAATAACACATACGGATCCCTTAATTTCATTCCATGATGCTTTCTAAGTTGCTAGGTAGCTGTAGGATTTTGATTGAAAGCTCCCAATTTCTTCGATATGCAACAGTTAAGAAAAAAGGGAAATTTCTTGGTTGCTTCTGGAGCGGTTGCTCTTTTAATTTGTTTGTGATTCTTTCATTAAACTTCTACAGTTTCTTTACCTTCCAGATGAGTATGGTAACTACCGTGTAAATGCACTAGTTGATCTTAAAAAATGGTTAGTGGTTTTGTGGGAAGAAAGAAAGTTTATGGTTTTGTGGGGGTTTTTGGTGGTATAATACAAGTTGTAGGAGGGAGTGAGAGTGAGAGTGAGAATTGAAATTAGAATTTGAAAGAGAGGGAGAGAGATAGGAAACGAGAAAAGATGTTTCTTCTGAAAACAAAACCATCAGAGTGGTCATGGGAGGACCAAGCAGCGAATAGAGGGATGAGCAAGTGGGACAACGTGAAGAACAAGCTGGCTCAGACATACCTCAAGTCCATGTCACCCAACGATCTCTGCTTTATAGGGTGGGGGAGAAAAATCTAATGCTAGAGAAGATAGAGGAAGAAGAAGAAGTGAGGCAAAAAGAAAGAGGGTTTTTTTTATGATAGGGTAGTTTAGGTATTTTAAAAAGAAGGTATGTGTAAATAGAAATATATGTATGTGCATTTAGAAAACCCCACGTCAAAAAGGGCCAGCAAGCCCAAAACAAATCACAGTTACGGATTTTTCTATTGAATGGTACGGCCTTCAACTACTTCTCCATAACAAGTCCTTTTGCTTCAAGGACTCCATAAAAGGCCTTCAACTAATACAAACGTGGTGGAGCAGGAGAATGTGGAGGAGGCAGAGGGTAATGACAAAAAAGTATCAACCAGTTTCTCTCCTTTGAAGTGGTGGTGTTTACAATGGGGAAGTGGTTATCCTTCCCTATTGTGAGGAAGTGGGGCCTAATTGATTGTTAACCACTAACATAATATTAAAAAATTGGTTTAAATACTTTTTTCGTCCCTGCAAAATGACTGAGTTTCATTTTTCGTCCCTGTAAAAATTTTTGTTTGTTTGTGATCCCTGTAAAACAAAAAGTTTTATTTTTAGTCCCTGCAAAATTGTTTTAGTCCCTGTAAAATTTAGATCATGTTGAATTAGTCCCTGTAATATTTGAAAAATTTTGTTATTAGTCCCTATTAAATTTATTTTACAAGGACTACTTTGGCAAATATCTAAATATTACAGGGACTAATTCAACATGATCTAAATTTTACAGGGATTAAAACAATTTTGCAGGGACTAAAAATAAAACTTTTTGATTTACAGGGATCACAAACAAACAAAATTTTTTACAGGGATGAAAAATGAAACTCGATTATTTTGCAGGGACAAAAAAGATATTTAAACCTAAAAAATTCAAAGAATGTGATTTGTTGATGGTGACATGGATAAAAGGGATCACTAGTTATAAAAGTTATTTACATTTTAGGGCCTACATTGCTAAAAATTTGAATAGTTGGCCGTGCTTTTATAAGTTTATAAAAAATGGCCAAAATTACACATATTATATAATATTGTTCCTTTTATAAAAATGGCCAAAATTAAAGATATTATATATAACTTTTTAAAAGGATTTAAACACACATAGTGTGTATATATATATTGTGATGATCAATAACGACACATATGTCTCAACTGATGAATTTAAATAACTATGATTTTTTGTTATTTGTGAAGAATTTAATTAATTTATTCATAGCAGGCGAGTTTTTCATACAAATATATATATAATAATTAAATTTTACTTGAAATTGTAAAAATTATTAATTTAATTTTCATCAATTTATAAGTAAAAAACAAATAAAAAAATTTGATCTGATTATTTTTGTACAATGTACATCGATCATTAGTTTATTTTTCTGTAAATTATGGAAGAGGTGGCACTTAAGCACTGCTTATGCTTATTTTTTCGGTTTAATGAATTGACCTTCATTAAAATGTAAAGATTGGAAAATTTTGATCTAAATTAACATCTATGCATATGAGTAGGGATGATAATTGGACCCATATTCATTGAGTACCCACCTCGCCCCAAACCCACACACATATACACATATATGTTTACTTATATAAATTAAATTTAATAAATTTCTTAAAGAAATCTATAAACATCCTAATCCTAAATTAATCCACGCACAAGACATTATAGTTGTGATACACATTTCTTTTTTTTTGTTTTCCTTCACCTTGAGATACATTTCTTTGGCTCTTTACATTCTTTTACAGTGCCTTTCATCGTTATTGCCGGTTACGACAAGCTTGCTTCATCGTGTCTTTCACCATCATTGACAGGGGAAAAGAGTCCCTGGATTAATCTGTGTTTGGTCGGGAGGTAAGTAAAGTCTAGTCACGGATTGTTTCTCCACTGGGGATCCAACTCAGGTGCCCTCACCAGTGAGGGGCCATTTAGGACTGTTGGATATAATATAAATTTAATGAATGGACAGAATTAAATGAAACAACCAGTTAGTAACCTACTATAACAAGTTAATGGTAAAATCTAAAAACATCCCCCACAAAATTCATTATTACAAATGGCTCTAATCTCACGACCAATTAAAAATTAGACATCGTTAAATTAAAATAAAAAATAAAGCCAAGTGCAAAATAAACTTTTTTTTTCCTATCAACACTTGTCCTCCCTCGTGATTCCCTCCGTCAACCTCTCATTTGTTCATAGTCCTCCATCAATTGCCAAATGCCCAAATGGATTTCTGGATTCCTTCTTTTTCTCTTTCTGAAAAAGTACCCATATGGATAAAATTGCAGAATACAAGTAGAAGGAAAGAGACGAGTCGGGTTTATTTTTTATTTATTTTAATTTGTCACGGTCGACGGAGATAAAGCCATAGTTGGGGTTGTTGGTTCAATAAGCCCGCAAGGTTGGTGGTCGTCATTGCCGCCGACGGGATCATCCAGAAGGTGTTTGCAGGGACCACCATGCTCGAGTTACCCATTTCCCAGACCAGCACCAAACCTTGCGGCACCGCTGCTTGAACCAGGGCCATACCTGATGTAACATCCGTTTCTATGATTTACTGTTCTTATTTCGTCTTATATGAATTTTTGTGATATAAATGTTTTGAGATTTATTTTTAGCTTAAAAGTAGTATTTAAATATGCATGTTTGAGAATACTTTTGAAAACGGTTAATTTTCAGCGTCCGTCAGGTTTAGTTACAACGTCCGTTTCTTTGTCTATCCGTCTTTATTATGTTTTATATGAATTCTTGTGGCAAAAATGTTTTGTGATTTATTCTTGGCTTAAAATTAAGGGTAAAATACACGTATTCCTGAATACTTCTGAAACGGTAGTTTTTCAGTCAACGTCGGGTCTTTTTACAGAAAACGGTTTACGTTTAACTGGCAGAAAAGGATTTAAATAGCTTGAGTATGTCAAATCAATCCAAAAAACAAACTTCCTTCACAAAATTTGGTTATTTTAATATTTATGATTTTTTGAAATTTTTGAAGAACTTTCAAAATTTACCGAAAACTACGCCAACCGGGGACGTATAATGTAAAAATCTTGTTTCGCGGTATAAAATTTTTGTGACAAAGGTACATAACATTTTATATTTTATTTTTAATTATTTATTTGAGGATTTAGAAATTATTTCTAAGTAAGTTTTGAAAATACCGTTTTCTGTTTTCTTTTTGGAGTTATACTTGCAAAACTGTGAAAACCGAAGAGATTACACTACCAATAATTTCAAAATTCATACCCGAGTTTATTTTCAACTTTTCATGGCATTTTCAAGCAATCTCATTGGTTCTCACACTTTAAATTAATTTTGAAAATTTTTTATTAGTGAAATGACATTTTTACCCTTGATTTCTATCCTTTTTCATACAAACCCTAGGGTTACTTTTGTAAAATCCTCTTCCTCTCCTCCCAACTCAGTTTGGCCGCCTCCTCATGGTCTTGGAGGATCTAGGAACTTCTCAATTGTTCTAGGGTTTTTAGATATTTTGTTAGATATTAATTTTTGGATATTTGTTTTAGATATTTTAAAACTAAACCATGGTTTTGGATGAAAACCATGGGCTCCAAAACCACCTCCCTTGGCTGCCTCCTTGCCTATAAATAGAGGGGAGGGGCTTAACTAAATTCTCATCCCAATTCTTGATTCACTTCTAAGAATTCCCTCTTCTCCCTCTTTTTAGTTTTCAAAGTTTTCTTAGTTTTTCTTGTCAAAGTTCTTGAGTTTTGAAGCTTTAATCTTCAAAATATCCATTTTCTTCAAGTTTAGAGGTAAGGGAAAAATTCTTGAGAATTTTGAAGAGATTATCCACTTTTGTGGTTTTAGGTGTTATAGCTTTATTAATTGTTTTATAGATTTTATTTAATTATAGTAAGGTTATAATGGCAAGATTAGTATATGCCTTATAACTATTTTATAGCTTTTTTAATTATGTGCTTTTATAGTAAGGTTATAATGGCAAGATTGGTATATGCCTTATAATAATTTATTTAAGCTTTATAATTGTTTTATGGCTTTAATTTAATTGTTTTGAGCTTTAAAATTTGTAGTGTTATAATGCCTAAATTGTGAATACCTTGATATTGTCTATCATTGATATACAAGGTAATGGTTAAGATTTGAGTGGTTTATTAGTATGGGTCTGTCTAGGAAAGACAAAGGTCATTGAAGGGGCATTAGCTCACCTCTCTTTCTTGGGAACCATACTGATACGCTATTTCAAGATCTTAAGATTCTTAACCTAGGGACTCGGTATGCATGTGGCTAAGGTAAATTGGGAAAGACAGTGTAATGGTAAAGGATTCTCGGTGAATTCTACTATTATATTATCTGTTGGAAAGTTAGTGTAACGGTAAAGGATTCTCGGTGAATTCTACTGTTATATTATCTGGTGAAAAATTTGTGAGGTAACATGAGATTCTATGTTTTATCCGAAATATGTGATTCTGTGTGTTTAATTTAGAAGGTGATTCTGTGTTTACTTGAGATATGTGATTCTGAACTTTTATCTGAGAAGTGTGATTCTGTGTTTTGATTGAGATATGTGATACTATGTTTGCAACACCCTTTCTCATAAAAGGATATTACAACATAAGTAACCTGATTATTTAAAATAAATAATAGTCATCTTCATTTTTAAACGAAATGTCCCTTTTAATTATCTCAAGTCAATTTTCTGAAATGAGTATAATTTTTTTTTCTTTAATTACTGAAACTTATTTTAACTTGAAACTCTCACTTACGTTATTTAGATTTCGAAACTCATTTAAGTCATAAAGTGTCATTGAAAACAAGATCAATAACTACTGAATAAATAATACACATCACATATACTACTAGTCCAAAGTTTATAAGTACATCAAACTGATCAACTGGTAATGTTACATAATATAAAGTACAGTCATCCAAAAGATCTCTAAAATAAGCCCAATCCGGTACAGAGTCAGTCTACAAAAAAAAACAAGATAAGATAACGCAACAGCCTGCGCTATATCAGCTCCTAAACACTCCCCACAGACTCCTCTGAAGGATCACTCTCCTGCTCCACTATCTGCTTCCCTTTCCCTTTACTATCATTGGCCTCTTGACGAGCTCGTGCTCGCCAAGACGGCATAACAGTAGAAGGAAAAGGCCTCGGTCTCCCACCAGGCTTAGCAAAAGAAACTGGAATGGCTGGTATAGGGGTAGCAGTTTGCATGGTAGGTGTCCTCTCAGTAGGCACCTTCTCTGCTGATGTAACTCTAACTAGATAGGAACGGCGCACAGTGCTTTTGCGAGCAGTCTGCCTCCATCTACCGTAGTATTTCTTACAAGGTGGAGTCTTGGGTCTCTGGTGTTGTGGCTCTGGCCTTGCAGGCTCCTGCTGCACTGGCTCAGATCTTTGTATAGGCTCCTGTTGAGCTACCTATTCTCTTTGCCTTTCTCTCTCTCTCCAGGTATCCCATAGTTCCTGGATGGGCATCTTTACATCTAATATCATATCTTCTACGATCCATCGGTAAGGTTCCTCCGCAGATGTCTCTAGTGAAGTAACATACCCTAAGTACGTACCCCACTGGGTCTTGGGGTTTATTATCCACCCCTCCCCACTTGCCCCTCGGGGCAACAGACTTAATCTACGGACCTTCGTCAGCCCCTCCGGCGGACGATCCATCTATATGAATCATGTTCAAAAAAGAGCACAAAACATATAGGCAAGAGTGAAAAATCCTCATACACAGATAATAAAACATAGAGACAACAGATAGAAAATATACCATATTTATCAAACATATCTACATTAAGAAATTATCTACCACTTACCCTTCACAAAACAAGAGTATAAAGTTTTCCTGCAAACAAGTTATTCTCACAGACACAATGTAAATAATCACAGTCTCAAAACACATATCTCAACATCAAGCAATATATCATCAACTCAGATATATTATAATGCATGTCACTTCTATTTCCCCTCACATCACCCTCGTAGTGCTCCAAGGAGACTTCCCTGCCTCCAACACCATTGAGCGATTGGCTGTAGCAAACATACCAGACTTACCAGAGAGTCCCACCAAACTTCATAGTAACCATTCAGATAAGCTACATCTCACCATATCCTGAATAGTCAAGTCCGTCAGATTTATCCATGCAGGGTTGTGCGACTTGCCTCGGCTCAGGGGATATCACCTACCTGGCCATCTGAGGGGTTTCGCAACCTGGATAATCCCAATAGGCTACTGTGGCCAGACTATCCCTATTCTCAACCCCATCCGGGTTGTAATGCTCATCTCATGGCCTCATGCCAATTCTCTTTCTCTTTATGCAAAATGACACATACATTAAGCATACAAAACAAATTTCTCGAGCATTGATAAGCTTTGGTTTCTCTTGTAATTGCATTAACCTCTTTACTAGGTTATCACTTGCACAATCACATATAACCTTCACTCTTGGTTATAGCATTATCATCTCTTATGATATTCACATCTCTTTGTGCATAATTCTCCATCAACATGGTTTTCTCCTCTTTCATTCACACTCTTATTAATGTTTGTCTTTTTAACAAAAATACATTTTTCCAAATCCATTGTTTAAATTCTAAAATCAATTAACCAAAATACTTACCAATCTTTAAATTCAAAATGTCATTTTTCTCTTAAGCCTATTTGTTTAAAAAGCTGGAAAAAAGTGAATTTCGCAAATTCATTTGCTGTTAAAAGTTCAGGATCCAGAACTGTTCACAGGCGCGCTACTTTTCACACCCGCGGTGCAGACAGTTCTGTCCCCTGTTTTCCAGTTTTCCCCAACTACGAAAATGGCCACACCCAGGGCATGGCAGATTTGCGATTTTTCAAAGTTTAACCCAAATCAATCTTTTCTTTATATAGTTGTTACCAAATGAATAAAAATAAGCAAAGTTTACCATCTTTGGGTCAATCACAAGACATAATCATTCAACCTCAAGCCATGGTTCCAAACTCATCAAGCCATAAAGTATAATCATCCCACCAAGATCATATTCATCATCATACCAAGCTTTTAAAAGATGGTTAACATAACAATCTCTCAATCAATTCAATTCAAGCATGGAACAAAGTCATCATGCATCCAACATAGGGCAAAATCATGTCACACAACACAATTGATTTTCCACAACAAAGAACAATCCACAATCAAGACAACCTAGTCTTACTTACACCTAGGTTAAATCAATCAAAAACTACCATCAAGCAAAACTTTCATAGCCATAACACTCAAAAGATTTCTTATCAACCACAAGACCACTCTTAGCACATCTATCTCCATAAGAACATAAAAGTATAGGGCTCAACAATCATCATGTTCTCTAGGTTAAATTAAAATCATCTCAATCAAACCAATATCAACATAGTTCTCATATGTCCACTAAGCTTTAAAATCTTGCATGAGAAAATTTTCCCTTACCAAGCTTGTGTAGAAAACCCTAACCACCAATCCCTTCTTCTTCCTTCTCCTTCTCCTTCTTGCTCGGCTCTTTGTAGCTTGTTGATCACAAGATTAAGGACAAACTCTTGAAAATTGGCTAACTTGGACAAGATTTTTGGAAAGAAAAGCTTGAAGTTTGGTTATGGGGCAAGAACAAGATGAAAGTGCAAAGCAAGAAGCTCTCCCTCCTCTCTCCAAGTCTCAGCCTCTCCCTCTCCTTTTCCTATCAACCAAGATTTTTTTCTAAGGCATGATTACACTTAACCATGATCATAACCCTAGTTAATAACTTAGACCAATCCTATTGGCTAACACATGTGAGTCAAAAATCAAGAATCTTCTACCCTCTTCTCCCTCTCAATCTGGCGCAGCACTATTCCAAGGGGGGTAAAAATAATTTTTCACCTTAACCATGGTAAATGGTAAGTCTCCAAGGTAATTAAATGTGGTAACTTTTGTATTTCATAGTAAAAATTGTCCAAAAATAACCTATTGAGGTAAAAACTCTCATGAATCCTAAAATAAGTCCTAAGCCATGAAAATAAGGTGTCACAAAGGTCTTAGTTCATAATAATCAAGTTTAGAAACATTACGGTAATTTTTCGGTTTTACGGTAACCCGTAACTTAGGGTAAAAATGAACTTTTTCAAAAAAATCCCAGAAAATTTTTAAAAATCATAAATATTATAAAAACATCATTGGTTACTCTTTTGGTTGATTTTGGATCATTTCCTAAGCTTTTGGCATTCACCTGTCCCCCCAGTTATCTTGTTCTCAGTATACAGGGACCAAAACCGTAATTCTTTGTCTGCTATTCTAAAAATTCTCAAAATAATTTCTAAAATTCTAAAATAATATAAAACATCATTTGGCATCTCCAAAAATATTTCTTAACTCATTCTGGTCTCCGAACCAACTCACAGTTCAACCTAGTCAAGCTACAGGGACCAAAACGGTAATATTTTTTATCCGTTCTTCAGAAAATTTCCAAATAAATTTTGAAAATCCTCAAATATTATAAAATCACTATTTGTACCTTCAAATCTCTTTCTTAACCTAAACCTAGGGTTTCTACTTCACAAAGTCACCATTCCGTCTATTTACGGTAAACAGAACTCTGTCTGTATCTAAACGTCTAACTTAAAATACTGTTTTCTAATGTCAAGGAAACTTTGTCTATGAAATTACTCTTACTAAAATATATCTCACATGTACAAGCACACATCACACAAATAAAATAAACTTAAAACAGAATCAAACATTACGGACGTTACAATGTTTACTTCAGAAATAATACACGGTTGTTGAACCGGCGATGTTTTATATACTGTACCGGCGATGTTATATGTTGTTTTGCCATTACAGTATAGGCGAGGATTTGCCAATACTGTACCGGCGATGTTTTATGTTGTCTTGCCACTACGGTACAGGCGAGGATTTTTGGCAATACGGTACTGGCGGTGTTTTAAAAATACGATTGATTAACTGGCGATGGTCTCAATACAGTACCGGCGAGGATTATGAGAGACGGTGTTCTAGATGTTTTATTAAGAATGATGTTCACATGATGTGTTTTTATGCGGTTAATGTGGTGTGTTTACATGGAAGTAATTATGGTTAACATGTGTGTATTTTGACGATGAGTATAGCATCATTGGTTGTGTGCATTATATTTACTGTGAATCTGTTGTGTGCGTTATCTTGGCTGTGTGCCTTATGTCTACTATAAATCTGCTGTGTGCCTAATATCTGTTGTGTGTTACTTATGTATTCTTTCATGATATAATTCAATGATAAGGATTTTCACCCTTGCCTACTTTCTATGTTGTTTTGGTACATGGTTGAGTAGATGTTTTCCCAAAGAGTGGGCTAAGTCTTAGGAGAGGATCTGAAGGAGGTTGCTACGCGAATTTATAGAGATTTCGAGAAGAATCAGTGTTTACTATATTGTTTTGGATAGAGGTCTAGAGATTTAACCGGCTCAGATGTTCACTGTATAAATTATTTTGAGTATCTCCGCATTTAAAACCTTTCGAAAAGAATTAGGGAAACATATTCCCCATCCTTCTCATCTTTTATGAAGGCAACAAATTTTACCCACATTTTCGGAGAAGGAATATTAAATTTACATCAACTATTTTCTAAGTTATTTCTAAAATCTTGGTTACTATGGTGTAATATCCTTTTTGGAGAAAGGGTGTTACACCTGACGACAGCGAAACGACATCGCTTACATCCACGAACTCGTTGTTGGACGGCTGTTTCCGTTTCTTGTTGTTGGTGGCAGCTTCGTTGGCGTGGTTGTGGTTCCCGCTTGATGACGTCGTTGGGATTTTCAGAGTGCCACCGACGGAACAGTGCTGGTTCCAGTTCCAGTGGCCTCGATGATGTCCTGCCCGGCGTGTTCTAGAAGCTATTGGACGGTGTGGCTTAAAATCTGAGCAATGCATGTGGCGGGTATTCGGATCCTATGGCCACAACCCTCCACCTTGGCGTGGCGGTCCTTGGTGGAGGACCGTCGAGCTGATTTGACCGGCATAGGAACGAGCACAAACATTTGCATCACCACAGTAATAACCCTAATGGGGGAGTTGACGAAAGGAAAGTGTGGGGGAAGCAGAGGCCACTGCGAGGAGGTGAAGCGCCATGGCAGGGAAGAAAATCGGAGGTTGTAACTGTAGATGCACAAAGATAGGCAGTTGTAGAGTAGTCTTGCATCATTTGCTAACAAAACAAAGTGATAGAGATCAGAAAAACACCCAACCGTGACTGTACTATTTTGCAATTTTATCTATTTTTATATTTTTAACACTACAAACTTTAATATTTTGAATTGTACCCCGCATTACCTACAACTACAGGTAAATTTTCCCCTTCACCCATGAGGGCCTTGTAAGGCCCCTCATGTTAGAAGCCACCAAAATTCTTTATGTAATTTAAAAAATCTAAACTTTGTAACGCCTGCGTTGTTCATATTCTCACTTCAGATTGTTGTTTCTAATTGGTGTGGAGAAATCTGAGTGTAAAAACTTTTGGGCACATTTCCTAATTTTGCAAAACTAAAGGCAGACATATGCGATTTTTCATAAAACCGGGTTAACAGTCTATATTGGGTTAAGGGCTCACATGGGCCCACCGGGTCCCACTTCCTCACAGTAGGGAAGGATAACTACTTCCCCACCGTAAATGCCACCCTTTGAAGGGTGAAGTATCAACCAGTTTTTTAACAAAAAAAAAGTATCAACCATTACCCGAGTTTAGCTACAGTGTTGGATTTTGGGAATCTTTCTTATGATGTTCATTATGTTTGTTTGTTTTCTTTTTGGTCCAGATTTGTTTATGATGTTTGTGTCAGCTGCGTGTCATATGTCATTGTACATGTTAGACACTGCGTTGGGCCAAAAACAAAGACACTGCGTTGGGCTGACTGTCTCCAGATACTTGTTGTAGGCTATTGGGCCTGGACTTTGCACATTTTCTGTTCAATCGAAATTCAACGACCAAAAAAGAAAAATAAAAAAATAAAGGACGCCTTAATACTTGACCCAAAAAAAGGACGCCTTAATACAACCACCAAAAAATAGGAGGCCTCAACACAATTGTAACAAAAAAACACTATATTAATAATAAAAATATTGATGTTTTGATGACAGTCAGTTGTAACAACCAGAAAAAGAAAATAGAACGAAAAATGTTTTGATGGAACTTAATAATCTTCTGTTTTTCTTTTCACAATCTGAATATAATTATGCTCTCATTTCACATCTTGCGCTTAAATAAGCTAGTTATGCTCTGTTGAATGATTGTCATTGTTGAGTCTTTTAGTTTATTTTAGAAACTATTAATATATTTCTTAATACAACATGTAGTTAAAGTGGCAAGGGGAATAGAACCACTGTAATTAAATTAAATTATATTTAGGCATATTTGGATTTGGCTTACTAACAACTTATTTGGGCTTATCTATTGACATAAATATTTAGAAGAGTTTATGAAAATAGCTTAATAATTGATTTTGCTTTACTAAAGTGAGCTCTTATTTACCATTGAAGTAAATATTTTATCTTGGCCAAAATATATAATAACTAGTTTTGGTGTCCTAATTTTTATACCATTTTGGCCTTAGATAATTAAATGTTTAAATTGAAATTCAAACAAAAAAGTGACAAAAAGCGGGATAAATTCAAACGTGCTATAATAAAACATCTCACAAACCACGTATAACCGACGCCGCTACGTAACTGCTCCTTCAGTCAATCCCCTCTCTATATATCCAACCACTCGCTAGCTATGTAACTGCTGTTTTGTATTCTGCCACTTTTAATTTTAACTTAATTTTACCTTTTTTTTTGTTACTTTTTTAGCCATGTGAATGTTTAGTTTTAAATTATACATGACAGTTACTTATGGGTAAAATTGGCAAAAAAATATGACACCATATTAGCAGCTAAAGTGGGATATCACTTTTATATATAGACTAGTGCACAGACAGGCACGGTAGTGATATATACAAAATTATATAGTGATATATAAGTTTGGTAAAATACGAATAAAGTGAAAATTATAGATTATAGTTTAAACTTTAAAATAGAAGTTATAATAGGGGCATAATGGTCCCCAAAAATGTGTATACCAAAATCATGTATTTCCTTTATAATAGTTACAGAAGATATAGATTATAGATATAGATTACTTGAAAGGAGTTAAACCCGTTGTTCATAACCTATAAGGTCAAGACTCAAGACAAGGCCAGACAGCGCTCTCTACTACAAGTGAGGAAATGAGGGTGAAAATTTGAGAAGCAGTTTTGTGAATTAATTACAACCACGCATCATAATCATATAGAAACATGATTTAATAATTTATTCTGTTCAAAGAGAGAATGTTGGTGGTATATATTAAATTATTTATGTTAAAGAATTGAATGACACAAGATGTTCGAACATGTTTTTGAGGGAGGTCATGAGCTCTTTCTCATTCTTATTTCTTATCACAACACACACATGTGCGCTTTAGGAAAACGACCCAACAAAGCATCAAAAGCAGCAGAATCATTCGCCTCTCTTGGAGATAGATCTATTCATCACATAGACATTCTTGGTTATAAGAATTCGCGTGTTGCTATATACCCCCACCAGCACTCACTCAGCACATGTATTCTCTTCTTTTGACCAAACTCTTTCTACATCAGAGAGACCACTTGATCACTTGCCCACAAGCCCATATATACCACACGAACCAAAAGCATGCATATGCATGCATGGTTGTGGTACCCCTCCATCGTCATCAAGGTTTTAAATTACGATTGCGGTTTCGGAGACTTTGATTAATACCTTAATATTATGGAATTACAGACAAATGCAGCCACAATTGAGGTCATGATACAATTTCGAAGACTCTAAAAGTCATAATGTTGCGATTACAATTGCGGTTGCAGACTGCAATTTAAAACCCTGATTATGATCACTGACACTATAACTAAGTCTGAAACAGAAGCACATGAAAGTGCCTTGGATCCCTCAAATCTCATCACTTTCAAAAGATATAAGTTCATGAAAAGCATATATATCCCAAAGAGGACAAAGAAAGCAGAATGTGTGCGTTTACACTTCTGAGAATACATAAGGAAGTTTTAATTGGATCCTAGACTTTCCCTTACTTTCATGCAAAACTCACCCACAAAGACATAAAAAGGAGGAGGAGGAAAAGAAAAATACAAGAGAGCAAGGTGTAATAGACGTTGGACAGTGACCTTATGTAAAAGAACCAAATGTTTATGAATCTATCTTCCCTTTCTTAAAGTCTGCGAAAGGCTCAAATGTGTGTGGAAACTTTGTCTCCATCCTAAATCGTTGTCTTTTGTAGATGCCAAAGCCAAACCCTTTTCTTTAATTTGGTGGGTTCCGTCTCAAGTAACAGCATCTTTGGAGGAGCCTCCTTTAATTTGTTCAAAAACGATATGGCTTGGTATTCGATGCCTTCTGTTCTACATTCCATATGCGGAGAATCATATTTTCTACTGTCATAGAAAAAAATGAAATTGATTTCTAATTTTGTCATTTTTTAACACTATGGTAGAGTGCAATTTCAAATGGATTTTAATTTTAATTTTTTTTCTTTAATTTCTATTGATAATTCAATTTTTTGTAGTATGATTTTTTTTTGTTTGGACACTCTTATCTATACAATATAGTAAATCTATACACTGTTGATCCACGTGTCAATAACTTTGGTTTCTTCAGTAAAAAGAGTCTCTGTTCGTTGCTTTTTTAAATTTGAACTTTTTTGTTTGTTTGTTTTTTTTATTCTTTTATATCTTTTTCCCTTATATATCAATAATTCTATCTTATACAATATATTCTATCTTTTATTCTTTCATTATTCATTTGTTGTTTACATTTTTAAGTTGTAAAATTATTTTTTTTAATTTTATTTCTATTTAATAAAAAAGTGTTTGTTTTTGGACTTTGTTCTATAAATTTTCGTGCACACTATCACAAAATCATTATCGTTACAAATTTAAAATATATTATATAACAATTTTATACTATACAAATAAATTGTTTTATTTCATGTGTAAAAACGAATCAGACCCGTGGGATCATGGGTCAACTGGCTAGTTAGTTACGTATAGTCTCAATATATATTCCTACCACTGCAAATGTAATTCCCATTTGTGATACATCTATCATGTAAGCTTTTGATTCTAGGTTAGGTTGTGCTGTTTACGTAAGAGTTACACTACTTAAAAAAGCATGTACCTTTATCACAGTCTACAAACCAACCGAATTAAAACTTTGTCAGCGCTTACGACGATTTTTTAACTATATAGCAAGGTAATTAGAACTAGACCGATCATTGAACCTGTGAGGGTAGGGGTTCAAGGTTTAGAGATTTGACCGGGGTTCAATCGGATTATAATTAAATAATATCATTTTATTTTTTAATATGATATTAAAACGAAAATAACATTATATACAAGAAAAAAAACAACAAAGAACAAAAATAATATTATTTTTTAATTAATTTTATGCACTCTTTTTTAAGCTTGAGCAAAAAAATAACAAAAAAAAGAGAGATGAAAAAAGCAAACCCATCCCAAAGCCTTTAAAAAAAAAAAGAAAGAAAAAGAGAAATGAAATGAAAAGAAAAGGGGAAGCCAAGCGCTACTCCATTGCTCCACACCGCATTCCCATAGAAGCCATCCGCACACCCTCACACACCCTAGCAGCACGCCTATGACAAATAAACCCTAGTCTATCTCTTTTCCTTTCACTCTTCCACCTTCTCTATGAAAGATGCCGCCACAGCCCCCCTTCCATCTCTTCTGGCTAAAACCAAACCCCTATTCCCACTTTTCTCCTTTCTTCATTTTTCACTGTACGCAGCTTAATAGTGGCCTGGGCGGTGGCTCTACGAACGCCGAAGGAGAATGCCGCTCTTCAGAACGACGACGATCTGTTAGCGTTTGAGTTTCATCTAAACCGCATACAACCATTGAACTGCCGGTTTTGGCCGGTTTTTCTGATTTTTGACCGGTTCATCGATTCTTCTGCCGGTTCTTTGCAATAACAGTTTAGGGGGTCATTAGGACTGGATGGGTGTTTGGTTCCCGATCCGACTGGCCGGTCTGGTTTTGACTACCATTCTATATAGAATTGGATGACGAATCCTTTGGTTTTGTAAATTTAAATCCACTCTTCCCTTTTAAGACTATTACTTCAATTCTATCATAAGTTATTTTATTTTTAGGGTTAAATATGTTATTTTGTTACTCATTTTTAAGTAATTTTTATTTTTTGTCTATCATGTTTAAGTCGTAACTTTTTAGTATCCATTTTTAGAAATAGGTCACATTTAGTTCATTTCACTGACTCGTTAAGTTAAATGCTAACATAGCTAGCCCGATTGGCCCGTGTTTTAGGTCGGACCGGGCACGATCATAGGCCCGAAATACATCGGGATATTTTGGCATGACCCGATGGGCAAATTTTTTTGTACTTTTATGACACTTTGGCCTTTTTCCTTTGTAAAAACATTAGGCTAGGCTGGGTTCGGCCCGGTGTGTTTTAGGTCAGGTTGGGCCAGTAAATATGTGGCCTATAAGAAAAATGGGCAGGCCTCGCTCGGTCCGGTTTTGCAATTTGGCATGGTGGGCTGGGCTAGCGCGATTTGACAGCTCTACATCCAAGCACATGCCACCAATTTTTCTTTTTTTAATAAGGCATCCAACGTGGATTGGACGGCCTAGATTTGTCTCCGATAGGGGTAATTTAAAGGTCACGACTCAAAATCAAACTGAGGTTGCACAGCCAAAAAGGAAAAATCTGGAGAGATCTGGGCTATCCAATCCACGTAGAATGCTACATTCAATAAGTAAAACATGTGGCATATGCTTAGGTGTAAGTCCGTTAGCCACGTCAACATTTAACAAAACACTTAGTCAAAGGGGCTAAATGTGACATATTTTCAAAAATAGAGACTAAAAAATTATGATTTAAATATGAGAGACTAAAAATAAAAATTAATAAAAATGAGGGGAGCAAAACTATATTTAGCCCTTATTTTTATCTTCTGCCAACACTTCTGAAGTTTAAATTTTATATACTTCATATTATTGTATTTTCTTTTTTAGAGAGAATACAAATTATTGTCCTACCTTAAATACAAATTAGGGTTAAATATATTTTTGTCCTGTGAATAGGGGTGGCAATTTGGGTTGGGCCCGGCGGGCCAACCCACCAACCCGCCAAAAAGGGGCGGGCGGGGTTGGGGTTTGGTGAAAATTAAGAATTAAAAATTAAAAGGGGTGAAAATGAATTTTAAAAAATATTTTTTAAATTTAAAAAAGGCCACAGGGACTAAAATCAATACATTTTTAAAAAATAGAGGACTAAAAAAGACAAAGTCTTTTGGCTTAATAGGATTTTTCGTCCCTGCAAATATACTGGTTTTTGTCCCTGTAATTTTTTTTTTAGTTTTTAATCCCTGCAAAGTTCAACTCTTTCGTTTTTTGTCCTTACCGTCAGTCTCCGTTACAAAAACGATGAGCTGGCTGACAGAGATCTACGTGGCGACCATTTGTCACTTGGTAACGTGGCTAGATGGCTGACTCAGCTATCATTAACATTTTTTTTTTGGTTTGAAGCTATCATTAACGTGTAATCATGGTTATTATTTATTAACATTAACCCAATTACAAATTAAAATAAAACCAATTAAATAAATGTATCACAATTGGGATTAGGGTTCCAAGTCCAGAACCAAGACTATGGAGGCAACCACCCACACCCGATGACAGCGCCACCCTATCACAGAAGATGACATAGCGCTAACTCTCGCTCTCCTCCTCTGCGGCCACCAGTGCGCCATGTCCGGCCTCTCATCTTCGCCGGAGAACATGGATCTGGGAAAGATGAGATGGATCTGCAACTTCTACTTCGTGGGGGTGGCCGGGAAGGATGAGATGGATCTGCAAAGTCCTGTACCCACTTTCTCTTTCCGTCGCCATCACGAAGGTCTTGGTGGTCGGCACAACAGTGATCCCCACAATAGCAACCACAAGAACACCCCAACAGTGAAGCCTCCTTCGAGCTCCTCGAAGAAATCCAAGTCAAGTCAGCTTCCAAGGTGGCTTCGCCGGAGACGGTGATTCTCCCAGATCTGGATCTCAAAAACACCCGAACAGATCTTGATCTCGAAAACCTTGCGCTCAAAAGAGGAAACAGAGGCAGTTGTGTGGATGTTGATGTTTCATATTTGCATGCAGAAGCAGGACAAAGAGAGCAAGGGGAAGGGGGAAAATCGTGTGGGTGGTGGGTTTTTTCTCATTGTTTATGATACGATGGAAAGAGGGGGGGTGGCAATTGGTTGGGGTTGGTTTTGGGTTGAATGTATAGAGGTGGAAGGCGTGAAGAGTCAAGGAGATGTCTAGGTGGTTCAGAGTGTAACGTCCGTAATTTTGAGATTTCTGTATTAATTAAATTTTAATATATGCATAGGTGATTCAGGTGTATTAAATATATTTTAGGAAATATAATTCCATAGATGAAATTTTCCTGAAGTCGGAAAATAGTAGTTTAAGTTCGACGTCAAAATACAAACAGATATCGGTTCACGTCTTTAATTGACAGAATGGTTGTATTATGATATAGAAACCATAATTTGGAGTCAGAAAAGGGATTTGAGGATTCAAATAGTGATTTTACAATATTTGAGGATTTTTGAATTTTAGTTGGGAATTTTCTGAGAAACGGATAAGAAAGAGTACCGTTTTGGTCCCTGTAGTATGACTAGGATGAACTGCGAGTGGGTTTGGAGACCAGAACACTTTAGAAAAATATTTCACCAAGACAAATAATGTTTTTACATTATTTTAGAATTTTGAAAATTATTTTGGGAATTTTTAAAATAGCAGATTAAGAATTGCTATTGTGGTCCCTGTAGAATGAAGAATAGGATAAACGGGAGAGCAGATGGATACCAGAAGATTATAAAATGATCAAAAATCAAACGTAAGGGGAACCATTAGTGTTCTTATAAGATTTATGATTTTTAGGAATTATTCGGGAATTTTTAGAGAAAGATCAGTTTTGCCCTAGTTTACGTATTATGGTAAAACTGCAGAACAAGAAAATACCCGGTACCAGACCTTGGGGTTACTAGGAAATTACCAGAAGGGGAAAAATGACATAGGCATGGTGATGTCATAGTAGTAAGGTCATTAGGGTAAAGTCATATTAGATATAAATGGTAATTATTAGTAATTTTTGGGAAAAGACCATTTTGCCTTCTATCTTTACCCTTGAACTTGCTCCATAATTACCAAAGAACCAAGAAGCCACCTTGCACAATTTGGACCCTTGATTAGGCTCCCCATTAGTGGAGGAGACATCTTGGCCATTGATTTCATTCCATTACTCAAATCTAGTTCAAACCTAACCAAGTTGGGTTCCTTTTTAACTAATTAAGCTTTAACCCTAATTGGCTTTAAGCATATCTCTTCCTTCTTGGGTCATCCTTGGCCGCCCATGCTCTCTTAAGTCCAAGGGAGATATTTTCTCTTTCAAAGCCTTATTGGAATGTAATTTGGAATCCATTAGTTAGGAGTTGACAAGTGTTGATTTTTAATTTGTCTTTCATGTATTGTTTGGTGACTTTAGAAAAATTAATTCCTCTTGCCCAAGCCAAGGAGGGAAGCACGAAATTGAAGAGGGAAGGGAGGAAGGATTTCATTTTATTTCATTTCATTTGGGCAAGACAACTCTCTCTTCAAGCCAATTCTCCAACTTCTCTCTAACTCCATTTTCTTCCTCCAAGCTTTTTCTTCCATTTCCATGGTAGCTCTTCACCATCTTCAACCTTATTTTTTATCCTCTATACAATAATCAAGTGTAGAGCATCTCTTTTAAACACTTTCTAAACACTAGCCTTCATCCAATCATCAAGTGTTCTTATTTTTCAAGAATACAAACTCTTGAGCTTTAATATTGATTCTTCAAGCTACAAGGTTGGTTTCTTATTTCCAATCCATTAAATCTTCTTCTTGATTCATGATCTTTTTGTTCATATGATTAAAAGTGGGTTTCTTCAATTTTTTCTTGAAGGGACTTTGTGCTTGGAACCAAGTTTTCATTTTTCTTCACTTTGGTTCATATGTAATAAGGGTATGATAAATATCTTTTCATCTCTAGTTTTTCTTTCGATTTTAAGGTTGTCTCATGAAGTAGAAAGATCTTACTTTAGTATTTTTGGGTGTGTTATGCTTGCTTTTGAAAGGTGGGGATCAAGGTGTGGTGGGAACCCAAGAAGTTAGGATTTTTCTCAAGAAGCTAGAAGACAAAGGTAAGGGGAAATTTCTCTTGAGTGAGTTATAGGATTTTTGTATGATATGTGTTTGTTCATGATTTTTTAAAGCTTGAGAATCATACTATAAATAAAAAGATAGCTTGATTCTTCTAAAAGGTTTGATCTTTATGAAAAGATATATATTCTTATTCAAGAAGTAACCTTTATAGAAAATCGATCATTGATTTTTATCTAAGTAATAATTATAATCAAGTAGTGATTGCTTTGAAAAGTATAAACTTTCTTGAAAAAAGACAATCTTCCTTTGGAAAGTAATAATTTTTATTTCAAAGAGATGGTCTTTTTGGAAAAGACATGATTTTTAATCAAAGAGATGATTTTTATTAAGTGATCATGGAGTGAAAAGTATTTGATGGTAACATCTTTGTGTTTGTAACTTTGTCTTTATGATTGAAGTTCATATTGTTCTATGTGTGATTGTGATATTATTTTATACTTGATGTGGATGCTTTCCTTTGCTTGATGGTGATGCTTTGTTATGTTTGATTGTGATGTTATTTTGCGCTTGATGTCCTTTGGCCTGTGAGGATTGTCTTCTAGCTATCCTCTATCCTCTATGTTCTATGTTTCTTTTTCTTATTTTTATTCAATTTGGGAATGTAATATTTAAAGTAGGTTATTGCTTTGTTATATTATGCTTGATGATTGGTGATTGGTGATTGATGATTGAGGAAGAGTATGAAAGGATTAAAGTATGGCAAATTGGCTAATGACCCAAGCATTATGGAGTGTGGTGAAAAGGACATGGACATGGACAAAAAGGAATTTTTCATGATGAATTAATTAGTACAAAGTCCAAAGCTTTGTTAGGATTCATTAAGCAAAGAGTTTTTCAAAAATAAAGTCTCCAATGGACATTTTAATAAAGATTTTAATCATAATTTAATAAGTTAAAAATGAATCATTAGAAGAAAAGTCACAATTATAACCCAAATACCTTATTTTTAATCTAATTAATTCAAATTAAGAGGTATGGTGTTTTCAAAATTAAAATGAAGTTTCTAATCTAATGAACTTTGGCAAAAACATACCAGTTTACACCTCTGGTGTGGTTTTCAGAAAAGGATGTGAAAATCGGATTTTTGTATAGAAATCAGGAAACAGAGAAACAGAATCGTTCACAGCAGCGCTGTGAGTTTTCTGACACCTGTGAAACTGTCAGGGGTTTTAAAATTCGAAATTTATAAAATTTATTCTTAAAGGCTCATAAATTAATGTCCTTTTAAAAGAAAAATATTTATTTTGAATTTACCTTAGTCTAAGTATTTTATATTAATTTTTGAAGTGAAATGGTAAAAACAAAAAATCAACTTTTGTGAAACAAAAATATATTTTGGTTGAGATAACACAAGAGAAGCCTATATATTATTTTGGTAGAGATAACAAATGAGAAGTGAATTTATAAGATGACTAAGAGAATTAAATAAAAGAGAAAGAAATATTTTGATTGAGATAACCAAAAAGAGATGAGTATTACATAACCAAGAGAGAAAGTTGTGTTGATGTTACAAGAGGTAACAGTGAGAAGAGAATTTATAAAATGACCAAGAGATAAGGTCATGTGGTGTTTGTTACAAGAGGTAACATAATAATGAGTATATAACCAAGAGAAGGTTATGTGGTGATTGTTACAAGTGGTAACATAGAGAAGTAATTGTGATATTATTGCGTATGCAAAATATGTCATGTCATTTGCATAAAGAGATTTTCTTGGCTTTGCCAAGTGGTCATACCCAGAGAGGGTTGTGACGTGAGTTTACAACCCAGAGAGGGGGTTGAAAATAGGGTACGGTTGGACTACAATTGTCTACTGGGATTATCCAGGTTTCAAAAGTCTCAATGGCCGTGTGGTGGATCCCAGCGAGCCGAGAATGAGTAGAATACCCGGCTTGGATAAATTTGACTGGCTGACCTATTTATGATATGGTATTAAATTTTAAATGTAGCTCTACTGAATAATTGTAAAACCAATCCATGAAAAAGGGGACAGTTTGGTTATGTTTATGCTACAGCCTATCACTCAAATGTTATTGAGGAAGAGAAAAGTCTCAATGGAGCATTACACCGATATTGTGATGGAAATAGAAGTGACATGCATTTTTAAATATATCTTGTGTGATGATATGTTACTTTGATGATGAGTTGCATGTCACCAATTGTGATAAGATAATATTGTGTTGATATTAACTGTGTGTGAGATCATACATTACTGCTATGAAAATAGATGTGTGTGTTATAATATATTATTGTGATAGAAGATTGCATGCTATAGGGTGAAGAGATGCTAATGATGCATGAATTCTTTTATTCTTTTCTTATGTTTGCCTTGTCTTATGACTTGCAAAGGAGTATTTTTCACCCTTGTCTATATGTTTTGTGGTCTTTGGAACATGATTCATATAGATGGACCACCAGCTGGGTGGATTAGGAAGGACTTGAAGACGGAGACTACCCTTAGAGGGTGTTTTAAGACTCGACCGACTTAGGCTCGTTTTGGGTAGACTGTGATTACAGTCTTTGCTAGAGGATTGTATTAAGTTATTAATTCTTGTTTGGCTATGTGGTCTATTGTGGATATGTACCATGTGATATAAATATGTGACATAAATCTGTAAGAATGTGTTTATGTAATTCCTTTTTTAGAATAATTTTTATTTAACGTTTTCCCCATCCTTCGCATATTCTTTAAAAGAAAAAAAAATTTACTCACATTTTTGAATAACAAATAAGTTAATTAAAATTAACTTTTATAATTATTTTGTAAAAATATTTTATTACCTTGCAATATCTTTTTATGATAAAGGGTGTTGCACAGAGTGCTTAATTTCATATACAGAGGGTGGAGTTGTTGTGGTTCTTGTTGTCATTGGGTTTTGATTTTATTGTGATTTTCAAGAGGGGGATTTTTTGGATGGAAATGGAAGGAGGATGAATGCCATTGTCTGCACTTTGGATGTTCTCTTCCTCACTTTTGATTTTTTGGATTTTTTTATTCTTATTCTGATTGTGAAGGAGATGATGATGATTCAAGCAGAGCTCCAGAATGACAATGTTGGTGATCAGAAATGATTAGAAAATTAATCAAAAATAAAAGATTAGAAAGGGGAAAGAGAATTTTTTTTAATAAAAAATAATGAGTCAGCTTTTTACATGTCAGCACATGACAGCTGTGCTCATTAATCCAACGTGGCACAACCAGATGGAGCTCCGTCAGCCAGCTCAGCATTTTTGTAACGGAGACTGATAGTAAGGACCAAAAATGAAAGAGTTGAACTTTGCAGGGATTAAAAACTAAATTTTTTTTTACAGGGATGAAAACCAAAAACCGATATATTTATAGGGACGAAAAATCCTATTAAGCCAAGTTTGTTTGAGAGACTAAAAACGAACATTAATCTATTTACAAGGATTAAAAACATATCTAAACCTACAACTCGTATATGTGTACCTTTATAATTAATACAGTTATGGATTGATTTCCATCTCTATTTTGCGTTTGATAATAAAAATAAGGCTTTAATATTAATTTGGTCTTTGTAATATTTCTGATTTTGAATTTAGTCCCTATAATAAAAGTCAAAGTTTTTTTGTCCTCCTTTTATTTTATTTTTTTTATTTTAGTCCCTGTGTAGAGTTGACCACTTATGTGACGCATTTTAGTCCTTGTCATCACTCCTATGTGGCAAAAAATGCTGATGTGCCCTTCCTGACGTTAGCTCATTAAACCCACGTGGCTTGTATAAATGACAAATCACTTGATAGATCCTTATTAACATATTAAACTTTTAACTTAGTCCCTCTAAAAATTAAGTTTTGATTTTAGTCCCCATCGTCTTTCCCCTTCCTCCTCCCCCCCACCTACGTCCTTCCACCACCGATCCCCCCACTTTCCCCCTCACTTCCATGGTTTCCCCCTCCCTCCTCCCCCCACCCATGTCCCTCCACCTCCTCCCCCAACCTTCCCCCTCACTTCCATGGTTTCCCCTCCCTCCTCCCCCACAGCACCCCACCTTCCTTACTTCGGTTTTGATGGCGGCGGTGTCCCCCATTTGATTTGATTATTTCGTTGCTTTGAAGCTTGGAACTTTTACTCCCTCATTGTTGTTGTTGCTATTGTTGTTGTTGTTGGGTTGCTGTTGTTGTTGGTGGTGGTGAAAAAATGGGGGAAAAATCATTGTTTGGGTGGTGGTGGTGGTTGGGTTTTGCAGAAAACCCAGAAAAAGAAGATTGAAGAAGATAAAACGTGGTTGGATCTAGTCCCTATAAATATATGAATGTTTTGGATCTAGTCCCTACAAATATGTTACGTTTTGGATCTAGTCCATACAAATATATGAATGTTTTGGATCCAGTCCTTACAAATATGTCCTTTGTGATTTACGTTTTGTGAAAAAAAATATTGTTGTTGTTTGTGTGCTACTGTTACTGTTGTTTGGGTGTTGGTGGTGGAGGAGGGGGGTGATGGAGGAGGGGGAAGCCATGAGACGGGGTAATGGTGGGGGAGGGGGTGGTGGTGGAGAAAGGGGAAGCCATGGAGGGGGGAGAAGGAGAGCCGAGGGGGTGGGGGTGGAGGTGGAGAAGGGAGGAGAAGGAGGTGGGGATGGTGGTGGAGAAGGCGGAGAAAGAGGTGAGGGTGGTGGAGAAGGGGGGAGAAGAAGAGGTACTAAATTCAAAATATGTATTTTGTATAGGGACTAAGTTAAAAACTTAATATTTTATAGGTATGTGTTACGTGATATGTAAGCCATGTAGGATTAATGAGGTGTCACGTAGGAATTTTATAGGGACCTCACATGCCACATCAGCGGTAAACTCTGGTCAGCGATTAAAATAAAAAAATAAATAAAAATAGGACAAAAAAAGTTTAACTTTTTTATAGAGACCTAATTCAAAAATTCTCTATATTACAGGGACCAAATTAATATTAAAGCCTAAAAATAATGTCTTAAATATTATTTCAGTTTCTGTAATATGCATTCTTTTCAGCTTTTTTGTCGATTTTAATATGCTCGCGTCTTGTGCATTTATTTTGTGTCCTTTTTATATTAATAAATTCTTAGTTTAAAAAAAAGTCATTTAAGTCAAAAAAATTTCACAAGGGGTGAATGCACCAGGGTGAAAGAGAAAATTTGAAAAAGAAAATAAAAATGAGAAATTGACGAGTAATAAAAATTAAAAATAAAATTAGAGAGATAAAAAATGAATATAAAAATTTTTGTGTGAAAAAATCAGAACTGGCATGGTATGAGCAAGTATTATAAATTGAATAAAGATTGGTAGATATCTCTTGGGTGTATACCACTATCGAGAGATAAAGTGAGATGAGAGAAAAGTGATAAAATAATGTGATATGTGTAACACCCTTTTTTCAAAAAAGAAATTATACCATAGTTACCAAAAAAATTTGAAATACTTAGAAAAATATCTGATGAAACTCAGTATTCCTTCTCCAAAAATGCGTATAAATTTTTTCTTCCTTTAAATAAGAAGATGAGAAAGATGGAGAATATGTTTCTCTAATTCTTTTCGAAAGGTTTTAAATGCGGAAACGTAAGATAATACACTTGTGAAGGGAATCTCATCTCATATATAAAAATATTCAGAGTTTACAAAGCAAATTCAAGATACTCAAAATACTTTGAACAGTGAACATATGAGCCGATTAAATCTCTAGACCTCTACCCAAAGCAATACAGTAAACACTGGTTCTTCTTAGAATTCGCGCAGTAACATCCTTCAGATCTTCTCCTAAGACTTAGTCCACTCCTTGGGAAAACATCTACTCAACCACATATGAACAAAACATGGAAAGTAGGTATGGGTGAAAATCTTCATCATTTAAAATACTCAACAGGTATAATATACACAGCAAATAAAATTCATACGACAAATATCACGCAATAATACTGTTATACTCATCCTCAAAATAAACACAAATGCCAAGTTCTTGCCTGTACCGTAATAGCAAAAACAACACAAAACATTACCGGTACATTAATTCACATAGACTCTCTAAACTTTTGGGACACACCCACGAGCACTCTGCCTGCTACTCTTGGGGAATTTTACTTACTGACTTTCGGGACACACCCACGAGTATAACAACCCGTTGCTCCTGGAGACTTTTCTCACTTAAATTTGGGACACACCCACGAGTAAGTCACTCATTACTCATGGAGATTTTACCATAGGAATTTTGGCACGCAGCCACAAGCATTCAGCCCGCTACTCCGAGAGATTTTTCTTAGTAACCACAGACACCAAATTATGACTTAACTCTCAAATAAACACAGAATCACAAGTACACACAAAACCACGTTTCTCATATAAGAATACCAAATCACACTCCTCAATTAAAAATACGGAATCCCTTAACTCAGATAAAACATAGTCTCAGGTAAAACATTGTACTCCAAAATACACTTGTTACTTTACTCTTTTCGGCTTTATTAATTTATTTTAAGAGTACCACACTGCGGCATAGCCTGAACTGAGGTGATTACCCGCAAGTGAATCGGTAATAAAATAAAAGTGATCAAAACAATAACAGAATATCAAAACGGGCATAGCCATCGGGATTGATAAAGAGAGAAGAGATTAACGCTAATTCAAACTAAGGTTCATTTTTAATCGGTAAGTGACTATTTCTCGTTTTTGGGAAAAACTGCTATGGAATAGCCACTCGGTGGCAGAGCCAAACGCAGTGACCAACCATAACTGTAATAATATTAATAGAAATTATTACTTAAACTCATTCTCTTTGGGAAAGCTCTTTGGAAGCTGATCAAGTAATCTTCGCCACGTATATACAAACTTCCTAAGATAGAGAAAATAGCACATCGGTATGGTTCCCAGGAAAGATCAGGTGAGCTTGTAGGCCCCTTCAATGACATTTGTCTTTCCTAGACAGATCCATACAAATGAATTACCTTCACCCATCACCAGTCTGTATATAAACAGTAAAAATCATTAGTTTTTATATATAACAGGGTCCCAAATCAGGAATTTCTTCCAAATAACTTAACAGTAGAGTTCACCGAGAATCCATTACTATTAACTTATTTTACCCAACCAACCTGTATATATATATATTTTCGAAATCATAACATGGAAATGGAAGAAAATACCGGTTTAGCAATTTTAGCGCATTTAATCACTTGCTCAAGTACTAATGTCTAATAGAGATACGACCCCTGAGCCCGACGTGACAATACACCAAAGATGTATTCTCATGCCTGACCAACCACAGTATTCCCTATTAGCCAAAAGAACTCAAGAGGTTCAATTTTACAATTTTAGATTTGTTGATCATGGAGGCTAGCCCACTGGGTGATCAAACCTTTATAGTTAAAATTTTGCCAGCGTAACGGTACAATTATTAAACTTTATAATTAAATTGGGCATTATAAGTTTACTATTTGAAAAATCACATTTTTTTAAAATAAAAATTGGACATAGTAACCATTTAAAACAATTTAACAAATATACAATTTATTTAAAACAATAAACACCCAACACACAAATATTCATCAAAACAAAGATCACAACCATCTTAAGAAGAATTTCCCCATACCTCAGTCTCAAGAACAATGAAGAACAACTAAGAATACAAGAACAAAACACAATAGGTTGGTTAGGAAAAACCAAAGAAAACTCAAAGAAAACTTAAGAAAAACAAAGGAAAGAAAAGAGATTTGTGAGTGATTTGCTTCAAGTGAGGGATGAAGAAAATGAAGAGCAACCCCCTTTATTTATAGAGAAAATTTCGCGCAAACCAAGTGGTAAGAGCCCATGGTTTTCATCCAAAACCATGGTTAGGTTTTAAGCATATCTAAAAACAAATATCTCACAAAATATCTAAAAAAATATCTAAAAAACCCTAGAACACTTGAGAAGCTCCTAGATCCCCCAAGATCATGAAAAGGGCGTGCAAACTGGCTGGAAGGAGAGGAAATGTGAATTTCCTAAAATACCCCTAGGGTTTGGATGAAAAAGAGTGAAAATCAAGGGTTTTTTTGTCATTTCATAAATAAAAAATTGAAATAATTAATTAAAATTGATGAGAACCAATGAGAATGCTAGAAAATGCCATAAGAAGTATAAATAATTTCGTGGCATCCATTTTTGAAATTTATAGATAGTGCAAACTCTTCGGTTTTCATCGTTTCGCAGGTATAACCCCAAAAATGCAGAAAAATAGGGTTTTCAAAACTTACATAGAAATAATTTCTAAAATCATGAAATAAATAATTAAAAATAAAATATAAAATACTTATGGACCTTTGACACAAAAATTATACCTGTGAAATAAGATTTTTACGCTATACCCCCCCGGTTAGCGTAGTTTTATGTACATTTTGAAAGTTCTCCAAAAATTCTAGAAAAGTTCCAGAAAATCATAAATATTAAAAGAAGCAACTTTTGTGAAGGAAGTTTGTTTTCTGAATTGATTTGACACACTCAAGCTATTTAAATCTCTTTTCGTCAGTTAGACGTAAACCGTTTTCCGTAAAAGGTCCTGATGTTGACTGAAAAACTACCGTTTTAAAAGTATTCTGAAATACATGTATTTTATTCCTAATTTTAAGCTGAGAATAGATCACAAAATATTTTTGCCACGAGAATTCATATAAGATAGAAAAAGGACGAAAGAACAAGGAAGTGGACGTTGCAACTAAACCTGACGGAAGCTAAAAATGGACCGTTTTCAGAGGTGATCTCAAACATGTCTATTTAAATACTATTTGTAAACTAAAAATAAATCTCAAAATGTTTATTTTGCAAAAATTCATATAAAACAGAATTTAGAACAGTTACTAAAAAAAATAGATATTACAATATGTGATATGATAGTTAGAGAGAGATAAAAATAAATGAAAGATTTTAAACAAGTGGATTAATTTTTAAGATGTACACATCTCATTACTCTTATAAATTTTGGAAGAAATCAACAGCTAAACAATTTTTTGAAGTTCAAACGACATGATAGATAAAACAATTTGGTGACTGATTATTCCATAAAAAACTTGCATTGCTTTTCCTTTTCTTTTTCTGGTGCAAGCAACACTTTTCTAGGAATTTTAGGAATATTGTCTGCTTCATGTTTCGTATATATCGTGATATAAATGCATAATGAGGTTAGCAATATAAATCCGTATAGTCAAATCCAATCAATCCCAACCTGCTGCCACTTTTTAAAGTTATATGCCTATATATCACAAAGTTCAAAAAGAATATTTAAGAGAACTTTTGTGAGAAATAAGTGACACGACGTGTACAATTTTAAGAGCCGGCCAACATTATTTGAACAAGAAAAGCCAGATAGATATAAAACATATGATAAGAGTTTGCAAAAAGTGATTTAGGTATTTCAATTTTGTGTTGGTAAGAGAAAAAAAGGTTTCCAAGGGAAAGTGGAGCACAAGATGGCTCTTATAGATAGGGAAAGAAAAGAAATAAAGAAAAGATAATAATAGGGAGTGATTGGCTCCTACAAAGTTCAGAAGGTCCAATTGCTTAACCTTATGAGTATGTTTCTTATCCCACAAGGCTATAACTTATGACTCAAGTTAAATCCATCAGCTAGGGGCCCTTGGTGACGCACCCATTTTGTTATCATCCTCCTTTGAGACAATTATGGATTGAGTAGTTGTCCTTATACGACAAGCAGCTAATTGTTATGGCTCCACCAAAAAGGAGCTTACACCACCATTTTAATGGAACCAATATTGGGATCCATTAATTACCCCCTTTTCAACCTATCTCTGCTTGTATGAGTGATGACCAGAAACATATCCCCACAGAAACAGAGATTCATGCTTCAATTCCCATGTCTCAAATTAGACCCACACAAATTACAAGATTATTTCAAAAAAAAATATTAAATATATTATCTCGTGATTTTCATTTTTTTGATTCTTTTCTTTTAAGTTATGCCACGCATACGACAGACACACACACACATATATATTGACAAATATGAGAAAAAGTAAAGGAGTGACTTAACCAAGAAAAGACGGCTTTTTGTTAGTGTTATGATATATAATTATTTACTGAATTAAAGGAGTTTATATATTGGAATATTAAAGAAATATTTTTCATGAATACGTTTAAGGAAACATAAAATTGGGGGAAAAGAGGTTCATTGAACACCAAATAATTAGGAATAAGATATTGCTTTTTGGTGGCACTTAGCCTACACAAATTGATAAATTTGTGTATGTACACAAATCGAATTTGGACCACCGATAAATTACTATTAAATTGTAAGGGTTTGGATTCATTCAAGGTTACCTGCTGCTTAGGTTTTGCTTATTAATTGCGATAAAACCCCAATAGTTCAACATAATTACATTTCGGCCCCAAGAAATATCAATATTTACAAAAAATTGTAAAAGGTCGTATATCTTTATTTCAGTCCATAAATTTACAGCCGTGAACGTGGCTAAGTTCCGCCGCGGGTCCCTTTCCTCTTCTCCTTCCTTTCTCCTCTCCTTTTCTCTCTCTCTCTTCCCTTTTTCCTCTCACCCACGGCCACCACCACTGCATGGTGGCCACCTCGGCCACTCCTTTCTCCCTCTGTGATCTCTCTCTTTGTGCCATTTTCTTTCTCTCTCATCACCGTGAGATGGGGCCACGACCGCCGCAGCCTCACTACATTCGTCACCGCAAGCCCCTCCATGGCCACCACAAGGGCGACCTTCCTTCTCCTCTTCCTCTTTCTCTCTCTCGTCCTCTCTCTATTTTTCTCTCTCCCTTCCCTCACAGCAGCGGGCCGGACACGGCCAAGGCCGCCACTGGCCGCCGCGGATCCACCCTATAACATCCCGAAATTTTCACTTATAAGAAAAAGTGTTAATTTCTAAGGATTAGAACTACCTTGAAGTTTTTCGGACAAAAACTTAGTAGTTTAGAGCTAAATACGGAAGTCAGAAAATTATATACGGACATTCTGATTATTAGGATAAATAATAAATGAATTTGGAAAATTCATACAACACTTCCAAAAGGTATTTAAGGGAAGATATATTAGTTTGAGGACATATAAATGTTTTAGGAATTAAGTTTGGATTTTAAGAGGAAGAAATAAAGAAAGTACAGTTTTAGTCCTTTGTAGACAGAACTCCATAGTCTGTTAGTAAGGAAAGGAATACATACCAACGATAGAAAAATAGATGAGATAGGAATTACAGAGACTTGATAGAAACCTAAGAAAAATAGAATGACTAAGTTCCGGTTAAGTATTATAGTATGAATAGTGAAAATAGTTAAGTTTCTATAGACTTTTGTTTTCTGTATTTCCATCTTTTGTCTGTTTTAAATGATTTGGTATGATCTAAGTTATAAGAAAATTATTTTAGACTTATAATGAAGGTTTTAAAATACTTATGAAATTATTTGATTAAAACAGTAATTTTTCCCTTACTGTTTGACATCCGTATTTACCATTATTGATGGAAAAGGGTTTTTATAACACAAGTATGTTAACCCAACTATTTAAAACAAACTTACTTCACAAAAGTTGGTTCTTTTAATATTTATGATTTTCTGGAATTTTCTTAGAAATTTTGGAAAACTTTTGAAATTACCGTTTTGACCCTATTATTTGCGGAAAGCGTAAAACCCTGATTCAGAGACCGATTCAAGGTCAGAAAAATATTTTGAGTAGCTGAATCATGTTTTTATATTTTTTAGGATTTTTGGATATTATTTCATAATTTTCTGAAAAACTGATCAAAATGCTACTTTTTCGACCTTTATAAAGTACGGAAAGCGGAGGTTTCTGGTCCAAAATTGATTTATGTCGAGCAATGAGGGCTCAAAATCAAATTTTAAGAGAGACCATTAGTAATTAAATTCAATTTGCAAATTTTTTGGAATTTTCTGAAACAGTGCTGTTTTTCACTTACGGCGCGTCCGTTTTCCTTTGTTTTTGCAAACCGTAAGGCTTACCCTTACCGTAAAATTTCCAAAACTCTTCCATAAGACTTTTATGTGTTATTTTTAAGATTTCTTATTGATTCTTACTATTCTAAATTATTTTTGAGTATTAGATTAGTAAAAAGACTATTCTGATTCTTAATTGCGGAATAAGCCGAATTGGGACGAATAGAGGTATAGTGGTTATAATATAGGAACTTAGGAACTTTGAGGGGTTCAAATACAATTCTAAGAAGTATCTAAGAGTGGGGAACATCATGATGGCCTTGAATAGTAAGGTGGGCAAGTAAAAAGATCATTTTTCCCTTAGTTCCCACTTAAAACTACCAAAACCCTAGGCTTTTGTCCAAGCAATCCAATGGCTTTCCTCCCCCTTCCTTTTGGTCGACATCCACACTCATTTAGGGGCCATGGATCAGATTTTCCACCTTGTCATCTGTAACACCCTTTCTCCAAAAAGGATATTACACCATAGTTACCAAGAATTTGAAAATAACTTAGAAAATATTTGATTAAAGTTGGAAATCCTTCTTCTAAAATGAAGGTAAAATTTTTTCCGCCTTTTAAAGAAGATGAGAAGGATGGGGAATATGTTCCCTTGATTCCTTTTTTAATGTTTTCGAAGAGGTTTTCAGTGCAGAAGCATAATTAAAACTTGTATAAATAACATCTCATTTCATATAACCAACAAAGTCTTTACAGGAAAAGATTGAAAATGATACAGTGAACATCTGAGTCAGTCTAATCTCTAAACCTCTACCCAAAACAATACAGCAATCATCTAGTCTTCTTGGAATCCATATACATCTATACAGCAGCATCCTTCAGATCCTCTTCTAAAAGCTAGCCCACTTCTTGGGTCAAACATCTACTCCGTCATGCGTCAACACAACAAAGCAGGCAAGGGTGAAACTCTAAACAACTTAATAAGTAAAGTACAAGCACAACCAAATCATAGATTATACATCACCCAATTCAAAGAACAGATAAACAACATATAGCTGTCATACCGCACCCAACAGATGAATCATTCAACGCCGTAAACAGAGAATTTAACACGGTAATATATCTCAAGGAATTATCAAACACACAAGACTATCTACATTTTCGGGACACACCCACGAGAAATGAACTCGCTGCTCTTGGAGACTTTACTTAATTATTTCGGGACACACCCACGAGAAAAGAACCCGCTGCTCCTGGAGACTTTACCACTTATATTCGGGACACACCCACGAGTAAGTCATCCGCTACTCCTGGAGATTTTACCATAGGAATTTCGGCACATAGCCACGAGCATTCAGCTCGCTACTCCTGGAGATTTTACTTAGTAACCACAAACCCCAACTTACGACTTAACTTTCAAATAAACACAGAATTCACAAGTAAACACAAAACCGTATTTCTCAGATAAGAATATCAATCACGTGTCTCAGGTAAAACACAGAATTCATAAGTAAACACATATTCACGAGTAACTGTAGAATAAAAACGTATTCAAAAATAGACTAAGTGAAATTAACTGTTTATTTACGGAAATACTTAAGCACTATTTATTTTCCAAGATAAAAAGGCCCGTTGGAAGCCTACCTCACTAATTTCCACTGTCATAAACATTGGAAATTAAACTGAGTTTATTGCATATATATACAGATTGGATACCCGCTCTATATTTCCCACTATTAATATAACAGTAGAATTCACCGGGAATCCATTACTGTTACATTAAATTCTGAAAGATGCTATAACAGTAGAATTCACCGAGAATCCATTACTGTTATACTCTTTTATCCAATCCAATCTATTTATATATACAGTATTAAGAAATCACTTCTTTCCCAGATTATCTTAGTCATGTATACCCCTGGTCCCTAGTGTTAAGATTTTTAAACAGCGTATTAATACAGATCCCAGGCTAGAAAGAGACGGACTTTATAATAGCCCCTTCAAAGGTCTATTTCCTTTCTAGACAGATCCATACTAATAAACCAATCAAATCTTTAACCATCACCTTTGACCATATACATGTTAGATAATATCATAGTTTTTCACAAAGAATAAAACGTATTTTCTTTACGGTAAAATCGTATTTGCGGTAAATCTAAATTTTGCCATTATAACGGTATGTTTAGAAAGTTCAAAAATTAATTTTAACATAACCTCCTTGCTTCACGAAAATTTAAAGAATTTTGGGCATTATAACCCTACTATTAATAATTAACACAAAATAATTAATTTAAAGCTTGTAAAACATTTATCAAGGCATAAAAGCAAAAACACATAAAACATACTAATCAAGCATAACCAAGAATCAAACATATACTTCACAAATTAATTTGCAAGAGGTTCCCCCTACCTTTCACCAAAAATGGATGAAGATCCAAGAACACAGAGAAATTTAAGAGAAGAGAAAAAGGGAGAAAAGTGTTTGCTTCATGAAATTGTGTGTGTAATTTTTATGAGGCAAGGGGGGCTATTTATAGTGGATGGGGGCAGCCAAGGGGTTGAGTTAAAGGAACCTTGGTTAGCTTAAAAAGTAATCATAGTTTGGCTTTTAATAAAAATCAAAACAATTAACTAACTCCTAATTGGCCTAAACCACTTCACAAGGATTGAATCCAAGTGAAAGATCATCATCCAAGGGTCCAAGTTGAGGAAGAGGGGCGGCCAAGGAGCAAGGAGAAGGAAGGAATAAAGAAATTATGTGATGTAAGCCATGAGGCTTAAAATCACATTTATCTAATTAGTTTTAATCTTACCTTTATTCTAATTGGTTTAAAACTTTGACTCATGGACCAAATGCACCTAGTCCTCTTCTTGGCAAGGTGGTAGGACGGTTTATGAGGGCTGAAAAGGGAGGGAGTGAAGTTACATCTTTGCCCCTAGGGTTTTCAAGTGAAAAGGGATACAAATCAAGGGCAAAAGTGACTTTTCACTAATCAAAACTTCCTAAAACGAATTTAAAGATTGAGAACTGATAAGAAATCTTGGGAATACCAGGTAATAGCCCTAATAGCTTCATGGAAGAGTTTCTGGAATTTTACGGTAAGTGTAAGCTATGCGTTTAGCTCAAAGAACGGAAAAACGGATGCGTCGTAAGTGAAAAACAGACATTTTTCAGAAAATTCCTAGAAAATTCTCAAAAATCACAAATTTAATTTAAACACTAATGGTCCCTTTTGAAAATTGATTTTGAGCTCTCATTGATCAATATAAATCTATTTCGGTTTAAAAACACTTACTTTACGTACTAAACGGAGTTTTGAAAAAGTGACTTTTGATCTGTCTTTTAGAAAAATCTGAAATAATTTCCATAAATCCTATAAAATGGAAAACCATGTTCTGGCTATTTAAAATCTTTATTTGACTTCAATTTGAGCTCCGAATCAGTTTATCAGTTCAAGCAGTTTACTATTTGGATCAAAACAGAACTTTTAAATCTTTTTACTTCCAAAAATTCTAGAAAAATTTCACAAAATCTAAAATATTAGAAAAACCAACTTTTGTGAAGGAAGTTTATTTATTGAAGTCATATGATGTTTTTAAGGTATTTAAAACTCTTTCCGTCAGTTAGACGTACTGTTTTCCGTAAACAGACCCGATTTTGACTGTAAAATTTCTGTTTCCGAAGTATTCCGGAATATGTGTATTTTACTCCTAATTTTAAGCTAAAAATAAATTACAAAACATTTACGGCACAAGAATTCATATAAAACAGAAAAGTACGGTTTTAAACAGAGAAACGGATGTTGAATCTAAACCTGACAAAAGCTGCGAATCAATCGTTTTCAGAAGTAATCTTAAACACATATTTAAATCCTATTTTTAAGCCAAGAATAAATCTTAAAAGATTTATATCGCAAAAATTCATATAAAACAGATTTTTAAATAGTAACTCAGAAAAACGGATGTTACATCATCAATCCTTGTGAAGAGCTCTAAGCCAATTAGAAAAAAGATTGATTAAACCTAATTAATAATTATAGATTTTAGGAGTCATGACTTACCTCACACATTTTCTTAATTCCTTTCTTCTCCCCAAGCTTTGGCAGCCCCCTCACCTATGAATAGACCCCCTTGGCTTCGTAAATTTTCACTCATCGAAAGTGGAAATCAAGAAGACAAACACTTTTCTCTCTTTAGTCTTAAATTTCTTACTTGGTGTTCTTGCTTGTTCTTCATCAAAGTTTGGCCAAGGTAAGGGGTTAATCTTTCAAAGTAATTTGTGAAGTATGAGTGTTTGATCTTTGTTTGTGTTTGAATTGCTTGTTTTGATGTTTATAGCTTTTATATGCTTTATGATTGTTTTATAGTCTTATTTTAATTGTTTTGTGCTATTGATGAATTGTAGAGTTATAATGCCCAATTTTAGTCTTAAAACCGTGTGAGTAGAGAGGTTATGCCAAAATCACTTTTGAGCTTTTGTAAACATACCGTTATAATGGCGAATTTTAGACTACCGCAAATACAATTTTACCGCAAAGAGAATACAATTTGTTATTTGTGAAAACCCCGATATTATCTGTTATTTATATACAAGGTGATGGTTAAAATAAATGGTTTATCAGTATGGATCTGTCTAGAAAGGAAGTGAGACATTTGAAGGGGCTAAAGCAATCCGTCTCACTCTGGCCTGGGATCTGTATTGGTACGCTGTTTTCCCAACACTAGACACCTGGTATATACATGACAAGATAAGATAGGGAAATAAGTAATTTCTTAATACCGTATATATAAATAGATTGGATTGGATAAAAGAGTATGACGGTAATGGATTCTCGATGAATCCTATTGTTATAGCATCTGTCGGATAAAAGAGTGTAACAGTAATGAGTTCCCGGTGAATTCTGCTGTTATAGCATCTGTCGGAATATAATCTAACGGTAATGGATTCTCGATGAATTCTATCGTTATATTATTAGTGGGAAATATCGAGTGGGTATCCAATCTGTATATGTATGCACATAACTCAGTTTAATTTCCAATGTCTACGGCAGTGGAAATTAGTGAGATAGGCTTTCGACGGGTCTTTTTCCTGAAAGATAAATAGTGCCTAAATATTTCAGAAGAGAAATAAGTTGTCTACGATCACTTAGTATATAGGATCGGTTTTACAGTGGGGTACTGATTACCAAAGATGGCTTTGCCGTCGTGTAATCTTTTCATCTTTGAAAATTAACCTAAACCGTGTTTAATTAAACGTACTTGCGATCATTAAGTTGTATTAAGTTTTCAAGAAAACTGGACACTAATTACCGCAGTCGGCTCAGTCACCGTGTGATTATTCCATTACCAAGAAGTTATCTAAAAAATGAGAACATACATTTACCATTTTAGTAGCGAACGTAAGTTTAAATACTGTTGATCTCTTCTCTCCTAATCAATCCAAAGTGGCTATGCCCGGTTTGATCTTCTTATAATACAGTTAATAACCTTTTTATACTGATTCACTCAGTTGGGCAACTTAAAATAAATAAAGCCGAGATAATGAATTAGTCCATAATAAGCAGTAAAAAGAGACAAGAGTCTTATGTTTTAAAGTATACAGTAAAAGAGTTTTATAAGAAAATGAGTTTTAAACAGTTTTCTGTTCATGCGAAGAGGTCTGTCCATAAAAGATTTTGATTTATTTCTTACCAAGAGTTTTGAGAAGAGTTAGAGATTTTTATAGAGAAATAGTAAAACAGAGAGAGTTTTACAGAGAAAGAGATTTCCAGAGAAAATGGTTTGCGAATCTAGATGATCATTTGCATTATAGACAATGAGCATACAACCTTCGAGAGAACGGGGTTGAAAATAGGTTCTGTTGGACTACAATTGTCTACTGGGATTATCCAAGTTTCGAAGTCTCAATGGCCTTATCGGTGAATCCCCCTGAGCCGAGACGAATCGTATACCCGGCTTGGATAAATCTGACTGGCAGATCTATTTATGATCTTGTATTAAGTTTTAAATGCAGTATTACGAAAGTATCTTCAGGGGTCTGGAGGGATTCCTTGTTTATGCTGTTAAGTTTACTGTAGCCGATCGCTCTATGATGTGGGTTGGATAAGTCTCCTTGGAGCAATACACCGGTGTGATAGAGAGATATTGAAGTGTCATGCATATATATATATTTTGTTGAGGAGATTGTATTTTGTGAATGAGTTATGGAATAGCAGTAAAAAGGTAAGTTCTGCTTAAACGAGATCTGTTTATAAGTCTTGATTGATCTGTTATCTTGGTTATGTGTCTTGATGTGTGAATTGATTGGTACATAATCTATGCTTTGGTTGTGCTTGTACTTTTCTTATTACCTTGTTTAGAGTTTCACCCTTGCCCGCTCTGTTGTGTTGATGCATGACTGAGTAGATGGTTTGCCCAAGAAGTGGGTTAGCTCTTAGAAGAAGGATCTGAAGAAGATGCTGCATAGTTTGATTGAGATTACGAGAAGAACCTATATTTACTACTTTAGATTGGGTAGAGGTCTAAAGACTTGACTAGCTCAGTATTCACTGTATAAACCTCAGTTGTAAACTCTGATGATTTCATATATGAGATGAGGAATTTTTAAGTATTAAGCTATGTTTTATTTCTTACATGAAAACATTTGCGAAAAGAAAATCTTAAAGGGATTTATTTCCTGTCCTTCTGATCTTCTTTAGAAAAAGAGAAAAATTTTATCCGAATTTAAGAGAAAGATTACTAACTTTTATCAAATATTTTCTAAGTCTTTGCGAAACTTTTGGTTACTATGGTGTAATATCCTTTTTGGAGAAAGGGTGTTGTACACCCCCTGTCCTTCCTCTTTTCTCTTCTCCTTGCTTCTCCCTCTCGCGGTGCTCTCTCTCTCTTCCTCTCTCTCTCTCTCTCTCACTCACACTCAGCCATGGTGACTCTTCCTTTTCTTACCCTCACGTTACATTTGGGGGCTATGGTTCCAAGTGAACCCTTTTCCCCCATCTGATCCCTTTTGATTTTTTTCTTTTTTTTTGGTCAAATCCCTTTTGATTGTTCTAACTTTTTTTTAATTCATTTGTTTTTTGTTCCATGTGGCTACGACCCATTCTTTCCTTTTTCATTGTGTGTGTGTGGGTGTGTGTGTGTGGGGAGTATTTGGGCTTGACCCAATTCTTTTTTTTTTGTATCTGAACCATTTTTTTAATGAATCAATTAACTAAATAATTAGTGATAGCCATTTTGGATCAAGAAAAGTAACTTTAAAATGGAGTAATTAGTGATGGTCATCTTGGATCTTCTTCCTATTTGACTATCGCGAAAACAATTTTAAAATGGAGTAATTAGTGATGGTCATTTTGGATCCTCTTCCTACTTGGCTATTGCTAAAAACTTCTCTATTTTAGCTGGTCAAAATTGGTAACCATTTTGGATCATCTTCCTATTTGTTAACTATATGACCGCGTTGTTAAAAATAACATATTAATAGTGTTTATAATAAAAAAATCAAAATTAAGATAAATCAACACACAATTTTTTTTATAAAGAACTATGTATCTTTGATTTCGTCACTGCACCTGAGGATACGTAGGAGTAGAGACCTTCATTGTCAAGCACAAAAATAAATTTTCATAATTTTTTACCTTTTTTGTTTTTTTTGTAAATTAAGAAAAAATCTTTTTTTGGGGTAGAATAAATATTTTAAAAGCTAATGAGAGAGAGAGAGAATGAGAGAGAGGGGAGATAGATAGAGAGCAAGAGAGTGGGAAAGGATGGGAGAAAGTGAGAGGTGGGAGAGAGAGAGAGAGAGGGAGAGGGAGAGAGCAAGAGAGGGGGAGAGATTAGGAGAGAGCGGGAGTGAAGTATAAAGAGAGTGAGCGGGGCAGGGAGAGAGAGGGAGAGAATGAGAGAGAAGGGGCAGAGCGAGGGAGAGAGCAGGAGCGGGGGATCGAGAGCGACAGAGAGGGAGAGAGGGAGAGAGAAAGAGGGAGGGGAGAGAGAGCGAGAGATGGGGAGAGAGATAGAGAGTGAGAGATGGAGGGGGAGAGAGTGAAAGAGAAAGCGGGAGAGGGGGAGAGAGAAAGTGTGTGAGAGGGAGGGAGGGAGAGAGGGGATAGTGAGGGAGGGAGCGAGAGAGAGGTGGGGGAGAGAGAGAGCAAGAGAGAGAGAAAGAGAGAGAAGGGGGGAGAGAGAGATGTATAATCTTGATATCAATTTTTAATATCAATTATGGGCTATTTTTGTAATTGATATAAAATTGGTGACCACCTGCTATTGCAGGTCAAATTCGATTTGTGTACATACACAAATTTATCAATTTGTGTAGGCTAAGTGCCACCGGTTTTACTTGAATGGATAGTGGTTTTATTTCAAATTTCAATACCATATTATCCTTCTTTATTGTGATGCTTTTATATGTCAAATTTTACACTAGAAAAAAGCAATATTTTTTAGAAAAAAGAGATAAGGATTCCCCCACGGCTTACAATAATTCCACCTATCGTATTACACACACACACACACATATAATAATTGGATCGGCCATTAAATTGGTGAATAGGCACTGGCTTACAATTTCTCCACAATCATGACCTACTTTGGGTTGTCCTTTGCATTTCGGCACTTGGGTTTGACATCTTTACATCAGGGGTGGGATTTTTTTCACAATTGTAAATGGTGCTGATTTTGTCTATTGTGTTTTTGACAGATTGTGGGGGTGAATTTATTAGCTTGTCTTTTTTTGTGAGTATCTTTTGGCATACTGTAAATGATTGATAGGGTCTGGGGTGCCAACCTAATTGGGATACCTTTCTCTATGGTGATGTCTTTGCATGCTAGCTCTATTTAAATAACGGTAGGAGCTCAGTCGATTTTTGTACAACACAATTCTTGTTCTTTTTCAAGTAGCTAAATCTGGACATAACTTGTGCTTTGGTATAGCTAAATCTGCCAGAGACTGACAACTTCCTTAGTAGTGGACAACAAACCTTGAAATTGTAAGAAGTTCTGTTTGTAGTCCGAATGTAATGCCATTTTCATGCCGACATATTGCAAGAGATGCCGCCAAACCTCTGAGAAAATTGGACATTCGAAGAACAGGTGTTTGGCCGTCTCAACTCCTTGTTGACATCCGACACACTGAACTTGATCACCCAACACCACTCCTCTTTTAAGTAAATTATCCAACGTTGGTAATCGATCCAAAGCTACCCGCCAACCAAATGTTGCCACCTTTGTGGGAATGAATTTGCTCCAAAGGTGTAACATCCGTTTTTTTAGTTACCGTTTAAATTATGTTTTATATGGAATTTTGTGATCTAGATGCTAAGTAATTTATTCTTATCTTATAATTAGGGATTTAATATGCTTATCAAATTATTTCATTAAAGCAGGTGTTTTTTTTTTTACATTTGAGTTTTTTCAGAGAACAGTGTTTTTTGTAATTAATGGATAAAAATATAAATAGCTAAAATATACTAAAACAACCCAGAAAACAAAACTTTCTTCAAAAAAGTTGGTTCTTTTAACATTTATGATTTTCGGGAATTTTTCTAGGATTTTTCGAAAAAATAAATTTAGAATTTATCGTTTTGGTCCCTATAGTTAATAGCGAAGACTAAGAACTAACTCAGAGACCAAATTGAGGTCAGAAAGAGATTTTTAAAGAGCTGAATCATGTTTTTACATTTCTTTAGGATTTTTAAAATTTATTTCAAAACTTTTTGAAAAACAGATCAAAAGTTTCTTTTTCAGTCCCTGTAAAGCATGAGAAACGAGGGTTTTCAGAGCGGAAATGGATTTTTAGTGATCAGGGAATGCTCAAAATCATTTTTCAAGAGGGATCATTAGTTATTCAATTTGTGATTTTTGGAAATTATTTGAGAATTTTCTAGAAAATGTTCGTTTTACACTTACGGTACGTCCATTTTTCTTCATTTATGCAAACCGCAAAGTATACTCTTACCGTAAAAATTTAGAAACTCGTCCATGATGCTCTTATATGGTATTTTTGAGATTCCTTATAGATTCTCATCATTTAAATTAATTTTTGAATTTTAGATTAGTGAAAAAACTATTTTACCCTTGATTTTCACTTAAAACTACCAAAACTTAAAGTTTTTAACCAAGCTATCCAATGGCTCTTCTTCCTCCTTGTTTGGTCGACATCCACATTCATTTAGGGCCCTTGAATGTGCTTTTCCCTTATATGTCACTAAGCATAGTCATAAGCCTTAGCCAATTAGAAAAAGGATTGATTTATTAATTTAGGGTTTATGACATATGGCTCATAAAGTACCATGACACCACAAATTTATAATTCCTTCCTCCTCCTTAAGCTTGGCCGCCCCCTTGGCTATAAATAGGAGGGGAGTGCCTCATAAATTTCACACACCAAGAAGCCTTGTGTTGACAAGCAAGATCTCTCTCTTTTTGTCCTTGAATTCTTAAATTTCTTACTTGGTGTTCTTGGTTCTTCAAGCCTTCTTCTTCCAAGATTTTGTGGCAAAGGTAAGGGGAACCTCTTGCAAATTAATTCGAGAAGTATGAGTTTGATTCTTGTTTGTGCTTGACTTGTGTGTTTTGAGTGTTATAGCTTTTATTTATTTATTTATTTATTTATGCTTTATAATTTTTTATGGTTTTAAGTTAATTGTTTTGTGCTATTTATAAATTGTAGTGTTATAATGCCCAAATTTCTTTAAATTTTCGTGTGAATAAGGTGGTTATGATAAAATTAATTTTGAGCTTTTGTAAACATACCGTTATAATTGCAAAAGTTTAGATATGGTCTTACAGTAAAGAAGTGAAATTTATTCTTTTATGAAAACCCTGATATTGTCTATTATTGATATACAAGGTGATGGTTAAGATAAATAGTTTATCAGTATGGATCTGTTTAGGAAAGACAGAGACCTTTGAAGGGGCTTTTTAAGTCCGTCTCTCTTTCTTGGGAACTGCATTGATACGCTGTTTTGGGAATTTTTAACCTAGGGACCCGGTATTTGGGAAAGAAGTGATTTCTTAATAACATATATATAAATAGATTGGATTGGATAAAAGAGTATAACAGTAAAGGATTCTCGGTGAATTCTACTGTATAGCATCTATCGGAATTTAATATAAATAGTAACAGATTCACGGTAAATTCTACTGTTATATTATCAGTGGTAAATATTGAGTGCGTATCCAATCTGTATATATATATATAATTAACTCAGTTTAATTTTCAATGTTTATGACAGTGGAAATTAGTGAGATAGACTTTCAACGGGCCTCTTTCCGGTAAGATAATTGGTGCTTAAGTATTTTCATAAATAAACAGTTGATCTCATTTACTTAGACTATATCTTATCGTTTTAAAATCATGTATTGATTACCGAAGATGGCTCTGCTGCCGTGTAATCCTTTCATCTTCAAAGATTAATTAAGCTGGTATTAAAGGTTTTTAAGAAAGCTGGACACTGATTACCGCAGTCAGCTCAACCGCCGTGTAATTATTTCATTCCCAAAGATCTATCTAAAATCAGAGAACAGACACTTATAGATTAAAAAGTGGACATATGTTTTATTACTGTTGATCTCTTCTCTCTTGATCAATCCTAGGTGGTTTTGCCCCGTTTTGGTCTACTTGAAATAAGTTCATAACTTTTAGCTTATATATCGAATCACTCTGTTGGGCTGCTCACCTCAGTTTGGCTCTACCGCGGTGCAACCAGCCATAAATTGAATTATTACAGCCGAGAGAATAAATTAACTCGTAAATAAATGAGTAATGAAGGCAAGAATACTTTTTTCTTAAAGTAATGAGTTATTCTATACAATGGTATTCAAGAGAAGCTATAGTAAAACAGAGAAAGTTTTACAAAGAGAAGCTAAAAAGACGTTGTGTATGTGTGCAAATTTAGACGATCATTTGCATTAAAGACGATGAGCATACAACTTACGAGACGGGGTTGCAATAGGTTCTGTTGGACTACAATTGTCTACTGGGATTGTCCAGGTTTCGAAAGTCTCAATGGCCTTGTCGGTGATAACCCCCGAGCCGAGGCAAGTCGTATACCTGGTTTGGATAAATCTGACTGGAAGTTCTATTTATGATTTGGTGTTCATTTTAAATGCGGTATTACCGAAGTATTTTCAGGGGTCTAAGTGGGATTCTCTGATTATTCTGTTAAGTTTACTGCAGCCGGTCGCTCAATGGTGTGAAGGTTGGAAAAGTCTTCTTGGAGCATTACACCAGTGTGTTTTGAGAAAAATTGAAGTGACATGCATAAATATACTTGGACTTGGGGGTATATTATTGTGAGTGTATTTCTCTTGTAGGGTTCCAGCACAAAGTAAGATTTGCTTAAACGAAATCTGTTTATAAGTCTTGATTGACCTGTTATGTTGATATGTACTTTGATGTGCGAATTGATTGATACGTGATCTGTGTTTTGGGTGTGCTCCTACTTTTCATGTTACTTTGTTTTAGAGTCTCACCCTTGCCTACTTTTATGTTGTGTTGATGCATGACTGAGCAGATGGTTTACCCGAGGATTGGGTTAGTCCCGGTCAGGCGTCTTAGGATTTAACCCCTTGAGGTTGGGAAGACGGGATGGAAGATAAACACTGATACACAGTGGGGTACGTATTCTGGCTATGTACTTACCACTGCAGGGAGAGTTGATAAACCCAACTGGAGAGTAGAGACCCGGTTAGTCTTACACGTTAAGCTACCCCTGGAGCAGATAAAGAACGTCATCTGAAAAGAAGATGGCAACACAGGGAAGGTGGAGAAGCAGAAGAAGACCGCTCAGAAGAGGATTTACTGTGTTAAGGATAGAAGGTTGCTGCTGCCGTTACATCTTCGTTTAAAGATGGTTAAGTTGGGTAGTTAATCTGAGATTGATCTGACTCACACATAAATAGTAGCATATATTTTCTTTTAACAATTTTGTATTTTCAGTTTCCTAGTACTTCCTGCTTTCTTTATATTTTGCAAACCTTTGTAAGATAACCTGGTTTATAATATATATGATGAATTGCTTTTACAAATATGATGGTGTTACTCTACACTTACAATACATTTTAAAAGAGAAGAAAAAAATTTATCCGCGTTTTCGAAGGATGAGTATCAAGTTTTATCAAAATATTTTCTAAGTTATTTGCGAAGCTTTTGGTTACTGTGGTGTAATATCCTTTTTGGAGAAATGATGTGACAAAAGGAACCTGAAAAAAATATCTTGTTTTGTCTGCATTATTAGTTAACTCCTTGTAGGCTGACTTCACTATGTAACTCCCGCACCCCTCCACTTTCCATATCCAACCATCCTCCTCACCTTGTTTAACAATGACCCCCAATAAAACCTCTTCCAACTCAACTACCAAAGGACCTTCCCATTGAAACAAGTCTCTACGCCATTTCCATCTTCCACACTCCCTCTTCTAAACCCCCCCAACTCACTAACAAAGGACTATTTATTTTTCACAGCTAAAAAAAATCTTGGGAATCTATCACACAATTTCATATTCCTCACCCACCAATCCGTCCAAAACCTCGCCTCCCTCCCCTCCCCCACCTTTATCATTATGTTATTTTGTAACTAGTTCGTTCTCCACCAGTTAGGTACTTCTAATTTTTTTAAGTTTTGCCACCACTTGGAGACCTTCCTAGCCTGTGCCCCCTTCCACTCTCCAACTTCCCATAACGAGCTGCAACACCCTTCTCCAAAGCGAATCTATTTCCACTCTCCAGCGCCACTCCCACTTACCTTACCTAGCAAGGTCAAGTTGAAATCCCCCAAACTTTTTATTTCAAGACCCCCACACTCCCTATCCTTACAGACATCATCCCATGCCACCCAACATATTTTTCTCACACTGTCTCCCCCTCCCCAAAGAAAGTGTTTAAAGATAGATTCAAGTGTACGGATAATACCTTTTGGTGCGCGAAAGAACAAGAGATAGTGTGTGGTAGGGACAATAGGACAGATTTAAGAAGTGTGATTCGGCCACCCATAGATAAATGTTTGTTATTCCAAGACAAGAGCCTCTTTCGTACCTTCTCCAACACCAGTACCCAAGTGATCTTCTTTCCAATATCGACACCAATACGCAATCCCAAGTATTTAAACGAGACTTTGCCAGTTTTACAATGCAAGACCCCCACAACCATATTCAACCAATCCCCTGCTACACTGAAAACGAGTACTTGGCTTTTATTGAAATTCACCTTAAGCCCAGAAGTGGCTTCAAAAAGCTGTGCCGCAGACACTTTATGGCTCATATATTCTCCTAAGTAGCTTCACCCACTAGTATTGTATCATCGGCAAGTTGTAAATGTGTGATCTCTAACTGTGTACCTCCCACATTGTAACCGCTAAATATATCAGTCTCCGCAGCCTGTTTCATCATAACGCTCAACCCCTTTGCTACAATAAGGAATAAGAAAGGTGAAAGTGGGTCACCTTGCCATAATCCTCTATAAAAGCCCAAATTCCTTTGTTGGACTACAATTAACCAGAATGGATATCCTAGCCAAGGTGACACACTCCATCATCTACCTCCTCCAAACTGGTGAAAACCCCATCTTAGCCATAACGAACTCTAGGTACTCCTAGCAGATTGAGTCCAAAGCCTTTGCGAAATGTATCTTAAACATCAACCCTTTCTTTTTGAATTGTCATGCCTCATCCACTATCTCATTTGCTATCAAAATGCCATCAAGAATTTGTCTACCTTTCACAAAAGCAGACTGGTTATCCGAAATAACATGATGAATAACCTGCTGTAGCCTTGCTGCCAAAAGTTTGGAAAGAATCTTATAAGGACAGCCAATAAGCGAAATGGGCCTATAATCTTCCACTCTTTCGGGGTTGTCGGTTTTTGAAATCAAGACAATAAAAGTAGTATTAAGACCCCTCACAAGCTTCCCATTACGATGAAACTCCTGTATAAAAGCCACCACATCAACCTGCACGACCTCCCAAAATTCCTTGATAAAATAGAAATTAAACACATTCGGCCCGAGGCTTTTTGAATTTTCACAACTCCAAACAGCTGCCTTAATTTCTTTCTCTGAAAACTATGCCATCAAAAAGTCATTGTGTTGCTGTTTAATGGTATGGAAATTCATATGAGATAACTCTGGACTACAACTTTCTTTTTTAGACAAATACGTGTATAAATGATCCCAAACAACTTCCTTCAACTCCCCTATTTCTTCCACCAACTTGTCATCCACAAAAAGACATAGAATTTCATTATTTTTTCTCCTTTTATTGAACCATCCATGGATTCTCCTAGGGATCCAAAGTGCATTGACATGTTAGAAGGAATCTCAAAGAGTGGTTGGGATGGACCGACTTGAGTAATATGAAGAAGAGCAGATGAATCAAAGATGAGAGAAGCCAGAAGATTATTGATCATCGCAGTATCAAAGGTATTTGTCCCAGTTACCTTGATCGGGGATATTAACATTCTTTCAGCTCAAGCTTCTTCTTATTGAATACCCTTTCCCATGTCAACCTTTCTGCAGAAAGGGTCCTCTTCTTCCTTGGATTCCTCCTTCTTAGTTTCTTCTTTCTGCTCTTTCTTTTCTTCAAAAGAAGATTGATCTTCTTTCTCAACATCTTCTTTTGTTCCCTTTTCTTCAACCTTCCTTTCTGTATAAGGTTCTTTCATGTTAGAATCTGGTTCTTCTCCATATGAGACCTTTAGTTGTGCCTAGATAGCGACAACTTTAGTAGTAGCCATGTTAGAAGGTTGAGGTTGTCCCTCAGAAGATTCATCTTTTACTTTCTCATAATCATCTTGTTTCTCTTTAAAACCAACATTCTCAATAGACTCAAAATTATAAGTCTCTTCAATTTCACTTTTCTCATCTTCAGATGCAGCCTTTTGAACCTCTTCAATAGGTTCTACATTCTCTGACTATGATTCTGATACGTGTCTAAAGGAAAATATCATCCAATGGACTCTGAGTGAAGTTACATCCATTATTGGACTATGAACTATTTGCATCCGTTTTGATTATGGACCCCCTGAGTCCAATATTATTCGTATACGCTAAATGGATTATTTGAATGCATCTCGTTCTTATTAAAAGCCATTGTTTTACTTGCTCTTGTATTTATTATGAGAAATATTAAATGAGCAACTGATTTGTACTAAATAGTTGGAGATAATTGTTCTCCTCAGACTTGAAATAATTAATTTGATATCACATTTATTAAAAAGCATAAAGCACTATTCATACATGCTTGAGAGATATTATTTTTAAACTTACTTTATGTACTCTCTGATATTTTCTTTTACTTTACACAGTGTTTTCTTATTGTCTCACTTGGTTATTGCTTTTAACCGCTATGCTCTTGTTAAAAGGAAGTTTGTTGCTTATTCTTTTGAAGAAAGTCTTCTCTGAAGACTGAGATCCTATGCTATAAAGAAAAGAAGAAGTCTCTACCTCTCTCCTCTATATAAAACAACATTAGACAATGGTAATATTTTATGAGAAGGCTGTTTGGAGAAGCTAAAGCAAGTGTGCACCAGTTCCATTGAAGCCTATAATTACCGTGAAGAGTGAAGAAGAAAATAGTTATATTTTGCGAAAATTGCTTAGCTGAAACTCTGTTCATATTCTTTTTCATATTTGTAAAAGAGTTAAACACTCTTTTTGCTCTTAAACTTTCATATTCTCACCAAGTGAGCTTTGAGTTATAAACACTTTATCTCATTAAGCTATAGAAGCCTGAAGAGGCTTGGTAGACAAAAAATACTTGTTGTTAAGCCTGAAGAGACTTGGTAGACAAAGAATACTTGTTGTGAAGGTCTGAAGAGGTTGGTGAAGAATAGTTGTAAGACGATTAGGTGATAGAGGATTTCCTTTAAAAAAAAGGGACTGAACGTAGCTCTTGGTCATAAGAGTGAACCAGTAAAATTCACTGTGTGTATCTCTTTCCCTTATCTCCTTTACATTCTATTTTATACTAACTGTAGGGACTGATTTTGAAGTATTCTTAACTAAAAGTTTTTAGTTAACCGTGAACAAACTAGCTTTTGCATCAAATACAGTATTGATAAAGTGCAATGTTTTGAAAACGTTTTCAAAGTTAAGGAAATACAATTCAACCCCCCTTCTTGTGTTCCACTTTGTTTTCTTCAGTTGGTATCAGAGATAACGAAGGAATAAAGATCTTGAGAAAACATAGATAACGAAGGACAAGCTATAAACAGACCACCACTCTTCAATGGGGAAGAGTATGACTACTGGAAGCAAAGAATGATCACATTCTTTGATGCTCAAAATATAGATATGTGGGATATTGTTTAAAATGGATATATAGCTCCAATAGATGTTTAAAAGATTTCAAATATTTAATTTTAAAATCAAGCACTTAGTAAAGAAAATTTTGAGTTGAAACTCGAGAATAATCAACTCCTAGATAAAGCTCGAAAGGACTCTGAGTCCAATAAATCTTGTGAAGTAAAGGAACTTCAACGAGAAGTAGATCAACTCAGTGGACACCTATAAAAGTTTGTCAATGGCTCTGAAAAGTTAAAAAGAATTTTAAAATATTAGAGAAAGCAATCTGACAAAAGTGTATTGGGTTTTGTCAAAGGGAGTCAAAACAACTCCAAACAAGATAGTTTTTATTTAGGTTTAAATATCTTTTTCGTCCCTGTAAAATGACCGAGTTTCATTTTTCATCCCTGTAAAAAATTTTGTTTGTTTGTAATCCCTGTAAATCAAAAAGTTTTATTTTTAGTCTCTGCAAAATTGTTTTAGTCCCTGTAAAATTTAGATCATGTTGAATTAGTTCCTGTAATATTTAGATAATTGCCAAAGTAGTCCTTGTAAAATAAATTTAATAGGGACTAAAAACAAAATTATTCACATATTACAGGGACTAATTCAACATGATCTAAATTTTACAAGGACTAAAACAATTTTGCAGGGACTAAAAATAAAACTTTTTGTTTTACAGGGATCACAAACAAACAAATTTTTTTACATGTACGAAAAATGAAACTCAGTCATTTTGCAGGGACGAAAAAAGTATTTAAACCTTTTATTTATTATGGATACTGTGGAAAGGCTGGACATGTCACCTCTGTATGCGTCCATAAAAAGTGGGAAAAGCCTGGATATAGTCCAAAAACTAACAAGAAAGGACCCAAATTAATGCAGACACCTAAGAATATGATTATTCCAGTTGCAGATGTGCTTCACAACAGGAAGTCAACTCCAATCATGGTACCTTGACAGTGGATGCTCACGACACATGACAGGAGAAAATTCTATGTTCGAAGAGCTAAGACCTAGGACAAAGAGATCAGTCGCCTTTAGTGGAAATAAAAAAGGCAGGACAGTTGGGATTGGTAAGCCTTATTTTCCAACTATTGATAATGTGTTACTTGTTGAAGGACTGAGGCATAATCTACATAGAAAAAAGTCAATTATGTGTTAGTGGATATAATGTTTCCTTCAATAAGGAAGAATGTATAGTCAGAAATGCTGACAAATCTATTCTTTTCAAGCTAAGAGACATAATGATTTATACAAAATTTATTTAGAAAAGTTGTCCAAGCAAAATGTTTCATGCTTTATTTAAGTAATTAAGTAAAAAATGAACAATGGGTTTGACACAAGAGACTTGGTCATGCTACCTTGGGATTAATCGCAAAGCTCAATAAGTAGAGTCTTGTAAAAGTACTACCAAATCTCAAGTACAAATCAGATGTTCTTTGTGAAGCAAATCAGAAAGGGAAACAACTCAAAAGTTCTTTTATTTCCAAAAATATTATTTTCACCTCTAGACCTTAAGAACTTTTACATATGGATTTGTTTGGACCCACTTAAATTGTCTCTCTAATAGGAAAAATATATGGATTAGTCATTATAGATGACTATATTAGATATACATGGGTTACGTTCCTTGCCCACAAAGATGACTCTTTTAAAGTCTTATATATATTCTGTAAAAGAGTTCAAAATGAAAAAAATGTTTGTATTAATTCAATCAGAAGTGATCATGGAGGTGAATTTGAGAATGAGAACTTTCAACGATTCTGTGAAGAAAATGGAGTTTTTCACAATTTCTTTGCTCTAAGAAAAGAACACCACAACAAAATGGAGTGGTGGAGAGAGAATCGGTCTCTTCAGGAAATGGCTAGGACCATTCTCAAGGAAACTCCATATGAATTATGGATAGGTAGAAAACTCAACATTTCTTACTTTCACCCTTTTGGATGTCAATTGTAACACCCTTTCTCAGAAAAAGATATTACACCATAGTTACCAAGAATTTCAAATAACTTAGAAAATATTTGGTGAGAGTTGGAAATCTTTCTTCTGAAATACAGGTAAAATTTTTGTTTTTTAAAGAAGATGAGAAGGATGGGGAGTATGTTCCCTTGCTTCCTTTTTTAAAGGTTTTCGAAAAGATTTTCAATGCGGAAGCATAATTAACACTTGTATGGGTGTAATCTCATTTCATATAACCATCAGAGTTTTTACAAGAAAAGATTGAAAATGATACATTGAATATTTGAGTCAGTCTAATATCTAAACTTCTACCCAAGATAATGTAGCAATCATCTATTCTTCTCGGAATCCACAACCTTCAGATCTTCTCCCAAGAGCTAACCCACTTCTTGGGTCAAACATCTATTCCGTCATGCATCAACACAACAAAGCAGGCAAGGGTGAAACTCTAAACAAATTAATAGGAAAAGTACAGGCACACAGCAACATACATCACTTAGATACACAGGAAAAATACCTAATTAATCAGTATACCAATATAACAAATAGTAAGCACTTTGCTTAAAACACAACACGTTGGGAATATCTAGTGAGAACATCGCTTTAAACAAAGCATTTGGGAACATCGAGTAGGAACATCAAGTATGAACATCATGTAGGAACATCGCTTTCAACAAAGCATATGGGAACATCGCCTTTCACTAGGCATATCTCTTTCACTTCCAACCACTCAAAACCACTTTTAACAGATAAGAATACCTATCACATGTTTCAGATAAAACACAGATTTCACAAGTAAACACAGAATCACAAGTAACTGTAGAATCAAAACATATTCGAAATAGACTAAGTGAAATCAAACTTTTATTTTATGGAAACACTTAAGCACCATTTATTTTCTACGATAAAGGCCCGTTGGAAGCCTACCTCACTAATTTCCACTGTCATAAACGTTGGAAATTAAACTGAGTTAATTGCATACATATACAGATTGAATACCCGCTCTATATTTCCCACTGTTAATATAACAGTAGAATTCACTGAGAATCCATTACTGTTATATTAAATTCCGAAATATCCTATAATATTAGAATTCACCGAGAATCCATTACTGTTATACTCTTTTATCCAATCCAATCTATTTATATATACGTTATTAAGAAATCACATCTTTTCCAATTTATCTTAGTCACGTATATACCTGGTCCCTAGTGTTAAGATTTTTAAATAGCGTATCAATACAAATCCTAGGCTAGAAAGAGACGGACTTTGTAATGGCCCCTTCAGAGGTCTCTTTCCTTTTTAGACAGATCCATATTAATAAACCAATCAAATCTTAACCATCACCCTTGAATATATAAATGTTAGATAACATCGGGGTTTTTACAAAGAAGAAAACGTATTTTCTTTATGGTAAAAATCATACTTACGGTAAGCTAAAGTTTGCCATTATAACGGTATGTTTACAAAAGCTCAAAAATGATTTTGGCATAGCCACCTTTCTATCACGAAAATTTAGGAAAATTTGGGCATTATAACCCTACAATTAATAATTATCATAAAATAATCATTTTAGAGCAATAAAACATTTTATAAAATATAAACAACCATTTAAAAGCTATAACACCCAAAGCATACAAGTCAAGCACAACCAAGAATCAAACATATACTTCTCAAATTAATTTGCAACAGGTTCCCCCTACTTTTCATCAAAAATGGATGAAGATCCAAGAACACCAATATAGAAATTTAAGACTTAAGAAGAGAAAAGAGAGAAAAAGTGTTTGCCTTCTTGATTCCTTGGCTTGGTGTAGGATTTATGAAGAGTGATAGAGGGTATTTATAGGTGAAAATGGGCAGCCCATGGTTGAGTTAAAGAACCCATGGTTGGCTTGGAAAGCAACCATGGCTTGGCATTTAAAATAAATCAAAACAATTAACTAATTCCTAATTGGCCTAAACCACTTCACTAGGATTGAATCCAAGTGAAAAATCATCATCCAAGGGCTCTTGGGGAAGGAGAGGGGCAGCCAAAGAGGAAGGGTAAGGACGGAAGAGTATTATGCAAGTGATGTAAGCCATGACTACTAAAACACACATTTATCTAATTAGTTTTAATCAAACTTTTTTCTAATTGGTTTAAAACCATGACTCATGTACCAAATGCACCTAGTCCTCTTCTTGGCAAGGTGGTTAGACGGTTTATGAGGCTGCAAGAAGGAGGGAATGAAGTTACATCTTTGCCCCTAGGGTTTTCAATTAAAAACAGATGAAAATCAAGGGTAAAATTGACTTTTCACTAATCAAAAATTCCTAAAATTAATTTAAAGATTGAGAACTGATAAGAGATCTTGGGAATACCATGTAATAGCCCTAATAGCTTCATGGAAGAGTTTCTGGAATTTCACGGTAAGTGTAAGCTATGCGTTTAGCTCAAAGAACTGAAAAACGGACGCGCCGTAAGTGAAAAACAGACATTCTTAAAAAAATTCCCAGATGATTATCAAAAATCACAAATTTAATTTAAACACTAATGGTCTCTCTTGAAATTTGATTTTAAGCTCTCACTGATCAGTATAAATCCATTTTGGTCCAGAAATTCTCGTTTTACGTGACTTACGGAGTTTTGAAAAAGTAACTTTTGATCTGTCTTTCAGAAAATTCCAAAATAATTTCCATAAATCCTAAAAAAAATAGAAAAACATGTTTTGGCTATTCAAAATCTTTATTTGACTTTAACTTGAGATCCGAATCAGTTTATCAGCTCGAGCGGTTTACTATTTGGACCAAAACAGAACTTTTAAATCTTTTTACTTCTAAAAATTCTAGAAAAAATTCCAGAAAATCTAAAGTATTAGAAAAACCAACTTTTGTGAAGGAAGTTTATTTATTGAAATCATTTAATGTTTTTAAGCTATTTAAAACTCTTTCCGTCAGTTAGACGTACTACTTTCTGTAAAAAGACCTGTTATCGATTGTAAAACTACCGTTTTAGAGGTATTCCAGAACATGTGTAGTTTATTTCTAATTTTAAGCTAAAAATAAATCACAAAACACTTATGGTACAAGAATTCATATAAAACAGAAATAGTACGGTTTGGAACAAGAAACTGACGTTGTAACTAGACCTGACGGAAGCTGTGAATTAACCATTTTCAGAAGTAATCTTAAACATGTATATTTAAATCCTATTTTTAAGCTAAAAATAAATCTTAAAAGACTTATATCTCAAAACTTCATATAAAACAGATTTTTAAATAGTAACTAAAAAAACGGATGTTACAATTCTCTCCCTCTAAAAAGAATTTCGTCCTCGAAATTCGTGGATACACTTAGGGATTTAACTTATCAGTTCATACTAAATACTATTGTTATCTTACTGCTACCAGCAAGCCAATGAGTTGATCCGACTCATACTTTGACCTTAAGTAGCAAGAAAGCAATAATAAGTTCATGACTAATAATACCATCCCAAAACACATTTTTAGATAACCAAGTTTTCTAAGTATAACAGAGAATTTACAAGCATATGTATAGAATCAACACAATATCAATGAAACCAAGTACTTCATATATTCATATAATAGTAGAAGTAAATACAAGCATTCCTAATACGCTGTAAATCTATAAAACATCTCCAAAAAGAGTCCATACTAACTTAGAGTCTTATATTTCACACTAATGGGTACTAAAATATATATGTAACTTAGCAAAACAACATCGCTGCCTTCAGCCCTTGTAGCACATCCTAAAACCCTTACTACTTCGGTATATTAGCACCATGTGAAGAAATGGTAGCACCCGATATGGTGTACATTTTTCCTTTTGGCCTATTCTTATTCAGAATGTCAGCAATAGGGTCTTTCTGCTTTGACTAACAGTCTCTATCACTGTCCATCACTTTCGTCCCTCCGTTAGTGGGTGTTAACTGACGCTATTAACGATGTTGATATGGCACGTTAAGTGCCACCCTGGCATGGATTGACAGTATTTAGCAAACAATAATACATGGACTGATTTGATATTTCAAAAGGTTTTGCTCCTGACAGTTTTGATAGAGTTCTTCTCGATGCTCCCTGTTCTGCCCTTGGTTTAAGGGCTTGATTATTTTCTGGAGAGGTAGTAGTGGGTGTTAACTGACGCTGTTAACGATGCTGATGTAGCACATTAAGTGCCACCCTGACATGGATTGACATTATTTAGCAAACAATAATACAGGGACCGATTTGATATTTCAAAAGGTTTTGCTCCTAACAGTTTTGATAGAGTTCTTCTCGATGCTCCCTATTCTGCCCTTGGTTTAAGGGGCCTCGATTATTTTCTGGAGAGGTAGAAGTGGATTTGTTCATTGGAATTTATCCTACATTTACTTGAATTTAACACTCACATACACACTCAGACCAATTTACATGCACTGATGCAAATATAGATAGGAAAGAGGGACCTGCTTACCTTCAAGTAGTAATTCACTCCTCAATTTTCATTTCTGAATTTGTACCACATATAGTTGTTTGCTACTAAATACTGTTCCAACAATGTATAGCTTCACATATACCTGAAATTATCTATAGCCATTACTATTTACTTCTGCACATTCCTATACTCTATAGTCAGACTATATGAACATGCAAAAGTAATGATTTTTTCAACATGTGATTGGAAAGAAATTTTTTACGGTAAAATTCACCATGCTTTTCCCAGAAAGTTTAGTCTGTGAAGTAGGTCAATCGGCATGAGTTATAGATTGGCCATTGTAATGTGCAGTCACCATCTCTATTTGTGTGGTTAAGTTTGTTGTTATTGTTTTTTAATAGAAAAAGAAATTTAAGCACCAAAATTAAAAATAGATTTTTTTAAAGAAAAGATAATTAACCATGCAATGCCTTGTTTTTTGGCAGGAAACAATTGAATCTTTAATAAACCATGCAAAATACCAGAGAAGGATGTTTGACCAGGTTGTTCTTAGCTCGACCTGGTGGTGTAACAGTCTATTCCACGTAAGTGTGCACATTTTGTTGATCACATAGTTCTGTGCATGCTTAACCATATTACTACAAGTTTTCTATCACAATCTGTGATCATGTATCTGTAACAACATTTTTATTAGATTCACTGCCTTGTACCGTGTTTTGGTTTCTAAATTATAGTTTCTTAGTGCATTTGATATAGGAAAAGTAGTCATACACTTTTCCTGTTATACTGTCCGAATCTGCATTTGCATTAGTTCTTGGCTGAATGGAATTTCATAACTGGAGGTGCAAACATCATTTATGTTTGGCTTTTGCATCAGACAATAATATATCTGTTTAAGCTTATTTGTTAACTTAGATTATTGGTAATTTTGATTTGCTGTGTGTATCTAATACTGCCTAATGCTAATTGTTTTTATTTTATAATGGTTTGAAATATATTTTATTATTTAGTCTCTAAGCTTATTGTTTGGAACCTGTTCCAGGCTTCCAGCCAAACAGTAGGTACAGGCAGCATCATAAAAGATACAAAACGATTTGTTTTTGAATTACCTTGGGGATTGTTGTGTTGTGTCAATATGTTGCACTCAAACCGATTTGTTATATATGATGGAACCTTTAGCCTTCCACCTCCCATGACTATCGTCTGACTTGTCTCCCGCATGCTCCTTCTTCTCTACTCTATGTTTCTGAAACAGATTGGGGGAGTTAGGGTTCCAACATCTATTTCACAAGGAAGAAGATGGTGATGTTATAAAATGTCATTTTCGTCCCTCAACGGATCTATATTGTTTGCTAAATACTATATCAATTTAGTCCCTCTCACGTGTCCATGCCAGTGTATCGCTTAACGTGCCACATCAACACCGTTAACAGCATCAGTTAACACCCACTAACGGAGGGACGAAAGTGACGGATGCAACACTCTTTCTCATAAAAGGATATTATAACATAAGTAACCTTATTTATCGAAATAATATTAATCTTTATTCTTAAAAGAAACTTCTCTTTTAATTATTTTAAGTCTATTTTGAAAATGAGTATAATTTTTTTTTCTTTTAATTCATGAAAATTATTTTCACTTAAAACTCTCACTTACATTGTTTAGATTTCGAAACTTATTTATGTCTTAACATATTACTGAAAAATAAGATAAACCTCATCTGAATGAATAATATACATCATATATACACTGGTCCAAAGTTTTACAAGTACATCAAACTGGATAGCTAGTAATGTCATATAAATTAGTACAGCCATCCGGCAAGGATAATAATAACGGTCTACCCCAAATGAGCCTAAGCCGGTCAAGTCTCCGATCACCCCCAAAAGGCTATCTAGCCAAAAGCCACTCCAGACGGCAGTCGTCTGTATTCCTCCGTCCTGGTCAATTCACTTGACTGGTGGTACATCTATATGAATCATGTTCCAAAGAGCACAAAACATATAGGCAAGGGTGAAAAATCCTCATACACAAATTATAAAGCATAGTGACAACAGATAAGAATACGGTAAATCAGACTTATCAAACATAACCTATATTAAACATTATAGTACCATTTACCTTTTCTCAGCACAAAAGTATATACTCTCTCTTCTAATGAGACATTCTCATATACACAAGAAAAATCATCATAGTTACAGCACAGAACTCAGCATCAAGCAATATATCATCACACAGATATATATAAAATGCATGACACTTCTATTTCCCTCTTAACACCGGTGTAATGCTCCAAGGAGACTTTTCTCTTTCTCAACACCATTTGAGCGATAGGCCACAGTCAATCCTTAACATACTGTTCAAGGCTAAACCTCCAGTAAAGTCCAAGGCAGTATTCAGGAAAGCCATATTTAAGTCATAATTGTTCAAGGCTAAACAAACACTAAAGTTCAAGACAATTATTTAATACACTCAGTGACACCATATCACAAATAGGTCAGTCAGTCAGATTTATCCAAGCCGGGTGCTCTACTCGATCTCGGCTCGCTGGGAGTCACCACGCGGCCATTGAGACTTTTTGAAACTTGGATAATCCCAGTAGGCAATTGTAGCCCAACCGTACCCTATTTACAACCTCTCTCTGGGTTGTAGCTCACGTCACAACCCTCTCTGGGTATGACCACTTGGCAAAGCCAATAAAATCTCTTTCTCTTTATGCAAAATGGCACATCACATTAAGCATTCAAAATAATCATCACAAGCTCAAGCACAATCAATTCACTTTGATTTCTCTTGTAATTATCTCATACACATCACTATGTTACCACTTGTAACATTACTCATCTCTTCTTTATGTTACCTCTTGTAACAATCATACATAACCTTCTCTCTTGGTTATGTAATACTCATCTCTTTTGGCATTACACATAACCTCCTCTTGGCTATGATAGTCTCATCTCTTATAGTATTCTCATCTTTTTGTGATTATTCCCAATCAACATACTTCTTTCTTTTCAATTAACACCTTCTAATTAAACTTTGTCTTTTAACTAAATACACTTTCCAAATCAAATGTTTAAGTTCTAAAATAAATTAACTAAAATACTTACCAATCTTTAGACTCAAAAATGACATTTTTCTCTTAAACATATTTGGTTTAAAAAGCTGGAAAAAAGACAATTTTCGCAAAATCCTGGGCTGTTTATAAATCAGGAACCAGAACTTTTCACAGGCGCGAGGATTTTCACACCCGCGGTGGAGACAGTTCTGTCCCCTGTTTTCCAGTTTTCCACAACTTCAGAAATAATCACACCCAGGGCATGACAGGAGCTCGATTTTTCAAAGCTTAACCAAAATCAATCTTTTCTTTACATGGTTATGACCAAATGAATAAAAATAAGCAAAATTTACAATCTTTAGATCAATCTCAAAGCACAACCATTCCACATCAAGCCATGAATCCAAACTTATCAAGGCATAAAGCAAGATCATTACATTCCAAGCATATTATCCCATCACACCAAGATCAAGTTCATCATGCCAAGCTTGAGAACATAGTCTCAATCCCACACTCAATCAACTCAAATCAAACAAGAGCAAGGGCCATCATACATATAACATAGAGCAAGATCATTTCACACAACTCAACTATTCTTTCAACCAAGAGCAATTCATATCAAAGATAACCTAATCTTATTTCCACCAAGGGCAAATAATCCAAAACCATCATCAAGCAAAGCTTTCATGATCAAGCCACTCACAAGAGTTCATATTAAGCATAATACCACTCTTGGATCATCCATCACCATAGGAACAAAAGAGCACATAGCTTGATAATCAACATGCACTCTAGGTTAAATTAAAATCATCCTAAACCAACTACCACAAACATAGCACTCAGATGTCAACTAAGCTTTAAAAACCTTGTATAAGAAAATTTTCCCTTACCTCCTTCCTCTTGCTTAGGTATAACAAGTCCTAGCTTCAAGCCCTTTTCTTCTTCTTCTTGATTTCTCCCTTTCAAACCATAATAACACATCCAAATACAAAAATTAAACTTACTCTTCCATGAAAGAAACTCAAGACAAACTAACTCTACCTTGCTCTTAAACAATGAAGAAGGCAACAAAAGCCTATCTATGAAGTTCTCATAAAATACCTTGATAGCTTGATAATCCCTAATCAAGAGCAAACCTTGCAAAACTTGATTATCTTGGATGAAAAATTTGAGAGAAAAGCTTGAGAAAATGGCTATGGTGGAAGAGCAAAAGTGGAAGTATGAAGCAAGAACTCTCCCTCTTCTCTCCCTTCTCCAAACTCGGCCTCTCCCTCTCCTTTTCCTATCACCCAAGATTTTTTCTTAGCCATGGTTACACTTAATTATGAGTCATAACCCTAGTTAATCACTTGGATTAATTCTATTGGCCAATAACCATGAGTCATAAAATTCTTAAACCTTCCACACTCTTCCCTCAATCTGGCGCACAGCTGGTCCAAGGCTGGGTTAAAAATAAATTTTCACCTTAACCATGGTAAAAGGTAAGTCTCCAAGGTAATTAAGTGTGGTAACTTTTGAGTTTCATAGTAAAAATTGTCCAAAAATTACCTATTGAAGTAAAAACTCTCATGAACCTTAAAATAAGTCCTAGGCCATGAAAATAAGGTTCCACAAAAGTCTTAGTTCATAAAAATCAAGTTTAGAAGCATTACGGTAATTTTTGGTTTTTACCGTAACCCGTAAATTAGGGTAAAAATGATCTTTCTCAGAAAATTTCCAAAAAATTTCTAAAAATCATATATATTATAAAAACATCATTGGTCATTCTTTTGATTGATTTTGGATCATTTTCCAAGCTTCTGACATTCACTTGTTCTCCCACTTACCCTGTTCTCAGTCTACAGGGACCAAAATCGCAATTCTTTGTCTGCTATTCTAAAAATTCCCAAAATAAATTTTAAAATTTTAAAATAATATAAAACATCATTTGAACCTCCAAAAATATTTCTTAACTGGTTCTGGTCTCCAAACCAACTCACAGTTCAACCTAGTCGAACTACAGGGACCAAAACGGTAACATCTTTATCCGCTTCTCAGAAAATTCCTGAATAAAATTCTAAAATCCTCAAATATTGTAAAATCACTATTTGTACCTTCAAATCTTATTCTTAACCTAAATCTAGGATTTCTACTTCACAATGTCACCATTTCGTCTATTTACGGTAAACAGAACTCTGTCTGGATCTAAACGTCCGACTTAAACTACTGATTTCTAACGTCAGGAAAACTTTTGTCTTTGAAAATACTCTTACTAAAATAAATCTAATATACACAAAGCACATATCACACGCAAAAATATAATTAAAACAGAATTAAAAATTACAGACGTTACAACGGATTGTGATAAATGTCAAGGACGATTTTGTCTATTTCCTAAAGATAAGGACGAAATTGCCATCGAGTTACAAAATGGAGGACGAAAGTGAAGGTTTACTCGGGAAAATTTGACTCTAAGGTTGATAATGGAATTTTTCTTGGATATTCTGAAACATCAAAAGCTTTTAGAGTATACAATTCTAGAACTGTAATTGTAGAGGAAACAATTCATGTTAAATTTAATGACAAAAAGCATAACAAAGACATATCTGAGCTAGATGGGTCTCTTGCAGATTTGATAATAAAAGATGCAAGTTATGGTCCATCAGAAAAGAAAGAAGAAGAAGGATCAGACGCAGAAGAAGGATATTCCAATCCAAAGAAAAGAAAAAGTTGGCATACCAAGAATTATCACCCTGAAGACCAAATAATTGGAAATCTAAATGTTAGAGTCAGAACAAGGTCCAACATTCAAAGAACAATCAGATGTTGCATTTATTTATCAAATTGAACCAAAGACAATAAATGAAGCTCTATTGGACAAAGGGTGAATACTAGCTATGCAGGAAGAGCTGAACTAATTCAAACACAATGATGTTTGGACGCTGATACCTCTACCTGATGGTAAGCCCATTATTGGAACCAAATGAGTTTTCAGAAAGAAATTGGATGAAAATGGTAAGGTTGTGAGAAACAAGACAAGGTTAGTTGCTTAAGGCTATTCACCACAAGAAGGTATTGATTTCACTGAAACATTTGCTCCTGTAGCTAGAATTGAGGCCTTTCAAATTTTACTTTCATTTGCTGCTTAGCATGATATGAGACTCTACCAAATAGATGTAAAAAGTGCATTTTTAAATAGTATAGTAAATGAGGAAGTCTATGTTGAACAACCACTAGGATTTGAGGATGAAACTTTTCCTGATCATGTTTTTAAATTGAAAAAGGTTCTTTAAGGACTCGAGCAAGCTTCCAAAGCTTGGTATGAAAAACTAAGTTTTTTCTAATAGAAAATGGTTTTTCAAGAGGAAATATTGACACTACCTTATTTAGAAAAACTATGGATTCACATTTCATTATAATCCAAATCTATGTTGATGATATTATATTTGGTGCAACTAATAAATCTCTTTATGAAGAATTTTCTTGTTTAATGCAGAAAGAATTTGAGATTAGTATGATGGGAGAACTCAAATTGTTCCCAGGACTTCAAGTCAAACAAACTCAAGGTGGAATCTATGTGCATAAAACCAAATATACTAGAGAACTCTTGAAGAAGTTCAAATTGAATGATTGCAAGTCTATAAGTACACCTATGCATCCTTCATGCATACTTAACTTGCATGATAATGACAAAAAGGTAAACCAAAAGGTATATAGAGATATAATTGGATCTCTCTTATAGCATATTGCGTCCAGACCTGACATTACGTTTTAATGTGTGTTTATGTGCACATTTTCAATCTGATTCAAGGGAAACTAACTTGACTGCTATCAAGAGAATTTTTAAATATTTAAAAAATACTACTAATCTGGGACTTTTGTTTAAGAAATCTGTTGAGTAAAGATTAGTTGGATTTTGTGATGCTGACTATGCTGGAGATAGATTGGAGAGAAAAAGCACTAGCGGTGCGTGCCATTTCATTGGAGCCAATCTAGTCTTATAGACAAGCAAGAGATAAAGCACAATAGTACTATCTACAGCTGAAGCTGATTATGTCTCTACTGCCAATTGTTGCTGACAACTGCTATGGATCAAGCATAAATTGGAAGTCTGCAATATCTTTAAGAGTAAGATTTTGGTATTATGTGATAATACTGCTGCTATTAGTTTACCTAAAATCCAATCTTACATTCAAGGGCTAAACATATAAAAATTAAACATCATTTCATAAGGGATTATCTTTGGAAAGGAATATTTGATATATTCAATTTGTTAGCACTGATCATCAATGTGCTAACATATTTACTAAACCACTTTCAGAAAATAAGTTCACTTTTATAAGGAAACACTTAAATATGCACTTTATAAAAGAATAATGTTTATGCATCCAATATGTCTGAGTCCATTACACGTAGGGCTGTTCACAGGCCGGTTTGGATCGGATTTGCCTAAATCCGTTATCCGAGCCGACCAAAACAACACGGATTTGGTTGGTTTGAATTTTATGTTTTTTGTTCTCTAAATCCAAACCAAACCAACCCGAATCTGAATGGGTTGGATTGGTTCGGGCTAATTGGGTCCATGCTAAAAAATACTTTTTTTAAAAGCCAAAATTAAATTGTATTATTAACTTGATAGACCAAAGTACAATTATACCCTAATCATGGAAAATACAACGAATTATGCAGCTGCAAAAATAACTACACAAATCCAACACAAGAAGTAGTAAAAATACCATCCAACACAAAGAACCCCCAATCAAAAGTTGATTCACTTACTCGTTACATAATTGCAATTATTCCAATCAATATCACCAACGAACCAGCAACAACACACCAAATGAGACAACAAATGCATCAAGGACACTTAATGAAACACATGGCAAACTCACGGTGCACACTGCACAAGTCCTCCATTATTATCGAAAAGAAAGTGCATATTGCACAAGCATCAATAATAACTAAAAAATACTTTTCAATTACTAAAATATCTGGATCATTTAAAGAAGGGACGCTTTTTACTTCAGGAACAAAATAACAAGAACAGATCTAAAACCACAATCTTCGCCTAGGCCCCCTCGTCATTCTCTCCATTTAACAACAAAGAAAGAGAATGGATCTAAAGCAACAAGTCCCTACTGCTCCTACAACTACCAACTCAGAGAACAAAGAAAAAACTGTGCAAAACGAAACCAAAAAGAATAGATCCAAAATGACCAATTTCATGGTGGATGGCTTTTGAGGCGCAGCGGCCGGTGGCAATTTCGTGGTGGTTGGGACGACGTTCGATGGGAGGCTCACGACGAGAAATGGGTGTTATGGGAGGATCTACTACACGGCGAAGAACTTGCAATGAGAAATGGTGGCTCGCGGTGGCTGGGACGATGCTCGACCGGAGGCGCTGCTGTAACACCCTTTCTCCAAAAAGAATATTACACCATAGTTACCAAGAATTTTCGAATACATAGAAAATATATTAGTGAAAGTTGGAAATCCTTCTTCCGAAATGCGGGTAAAATTTTTTCACTTTGTTGAAGAAGATGAGAAAGACGGGGAATATGTTTCCCTAAATATTTTCGAAAGGTTTTTAAATGCAGAAACGTAAGATAATACACTTGTAAAGAGAATCTCATCTCATATAAAAATATTCAGAGTTTACAAACTGAACTCAAAATCCCGAAATATGTGTATATAGTGAACACCTGAGCCGGTCAAATCTCTAAACCTCTACCCCAAGTAATACAGTAAACACTGGTTCTCCTCAGAATTCGCACAGCAATCTTCTTCAGATCTTCTCCTAAGACTTAGTCCACTTCTTGGGAAAATATCTACTCAACCACATATGAACAAAACATGGAAAGTAGGCATGGGTGAAAATCTTCATCATTTGAGACATTCAACAGATAAAATGAACACAACAGATAAAATGAATAGAACAAATAAAATTTATACGGCAATCATTACGCACAAATACTGTTATACTCATCCTCAAAATGAACACAAAAATGCCAAGTCCTCGCCTGTACCGTAATGGCCAAACACACAAAATAATCGTTGGTACAGTAATGCCAAATCCTCGCCTATACCGTAATGGCATAACACACAAAATAATCGCCGGTATAGTAATGCAAAAGTCCTCGGCTGTACCGTAAATGGCCAAACACAAACAAACCGGTACAGTAATGCCAATCCTCACCGGTATAGTAATACACACATAGCCAGTTCAATAACCGTATCTTATCTCTTATATAAACATAACTTCACCCATTTTAATTCAACATAGGATCACACTTTTCAGATAGGAACATCAAATTACATCACTCAGATAACACCAAATTTAGATAAGAATATAATCACACTTCTCAATTTAAAAAAAATACGGAATCCCTTAACTCAGATAAAACATAGAATCTCAGGTAAAACACCATACTCAAAAATACTCTTGTCACTTTGCTCTTTTTGGCTTTATTAATTTATTTTAAGAATAATTACACTGTGACAGGGTCAAACGCGGTAACGGATCATAATTGTAATAATATTAACAAAAATTATTACTTAGGTTCATTCTCTTTGGGAAAGCCCTTTGGAAGCTGATCAAGTAATCTTCGCCACGTATATACGAACTTTCTAAGATAGGAAAAATAGCGCACCGATATGGTTCCCAGGAAAGATCAGGTGAGTTTGTGGGCCCCTTCAATGACCTTTTTCTTTCCTAGACAGATCCATACAAATGAACTATCTTAACCTAATCATCAGTCTGTATATAAACAGTAAAAATCACAAGTTTTTATATATAACATAACTTCAAACCAGGAATTTCTACCAAATAACTTAATAGTAGAGTTTACCGAGAACCCATTACTATTAAATTATTTTACCCAGTCAGCCTGAATATATATATATAATTTCGAAAAAGAACATGGAAATGGAAGAAAAACACTGATGTAGCATTATTAGCGTATTTAATCACTTGCTCACGTCCTAATGGCGTAATAGAGATACGGCCCCTGAGTTCGACCGTATGAGTACACCGAAGATGCATTCTTACGCCTGACCAAAGCACCGGATCCATATCCGTCAAAAGAACCACAGAGGTTCAATTTTACAAAATCTTAGATTTATTGATCACAGAGGCATAGGCCACTGGGTGATCAAGCCTTTATAAGTAAATTTCGCCAGCGTAACAGTACAATTATTAAACCTCATAATTAAATTGGGCATTATAACTTTACTATTTATAAAATTACAATTTTAAATAAAAATTGGACATAGTAACCATTTAAAACAATTTTACAAATAATAATTTATTTAAAGCATAAACACCCAAAACACAAAATCCTCATCAAAACAAGATCAAACCAACTTAAGAAGAATTTTCCCATACCTTAGTCTCAAGAACAATGAAGAACAAGCTAACAACACAAAGAACACAAACAAGAACTTGATTAGTAACACAAGGAAAAACCAAAGGAAAATAAAAGGATTTCGGAGTGATTTCTCTTCAAGTTGATTGAAAAGCTACCGTTTCAGAAGTATTTCGAAATATATGTATTTTATCCCTAATTTTAAGCCAAGAATAATTCACAAAACATTTTTGCCATAAAAATTCATATAAAACAGAATAGGGACGGATAGACAAGGAAACAGATTGTGTAAGTAGACTTGACAGAAGTTGAAATTGACCGTTTTCAGAAGAAATTTTAAACATGGATTATTTAAATACTATTTGTAAACTAAAAATAAGTCTCAAAATATTTATTTTCCAAAAATTCATATAAGACAAAAATTAGAACAGTTACTCAGAAAAACGGATGTTACAGCAGCGGCTGGAATGTTGGATGGGTGGAGGCGCAGGTGTAAAAACCCTAGCAGAGGGAAGAAGAACTTATTTGTTTCAATTTTGAATTGTCTCAGTCTCTCTCTGAGTCTCATGTGTATAGCCTTCAGGGTAGGGATTTTTTTTTAATAATATGCCTTGTCATCGATTCGGATTGACGGGTTCACGGGTTCAAAATCTGAAACCCGTCATCCGAACCAAACCACTGCGGGTCTCTACGGGTTGGATCGGATTCGATCCGAACTACGCAAAAATGAGCAAAAATCGAGTTGGGCCAATTTGGTTCGGTTCGGGTTCATCGGTGACCCGAACCTATGAACTCCCCTAATTACACGCATTCTAAGTCCAATGTGACTAGAGCTGTCAAAACAGGACGACTGGCCCTGCGGGCCGGGCCAAATTGCAATACCGGACTGGGCCAACCCATATTTCTCATAGGCCTCATATTTAGTGGCCCAGCCTGGCCTAAAACACACAGGGTCGGGCTAGCCTAGCCTGCATCTTTTACAAAGGAAAAACATCCAAATACCATGAAAGTACAAAAAAATCAGGGCCAGCCCGACGGGCCCACCAAGCTGTGCCAAAACAGCCCGGTCTATTTCGGGCTTATGATTATAGTGCTCGGCCCAGCCTAAAACACGGGCCAACCGAGACGGCCCGTCAGGCCGGGCCAATTTTGACACCTCTAAATGTGACTAAAGTCCAAAAGACTTGTTAGTCCAATTGGTACTTAAGTAAGGCTATGTCGTTTTGGCAAAAATGATATCCCTCGCTGAGTCTGTTTATTTGCAAAATTGTTTTTAATACCAAAAACGTTTGGACTTGCTCACTAAGTTTTAAAACCACCTTTTTAAAACCAAGTAGTTGTCTTTCTCAAGGTTGCAGTTTTTCAGCCACTCTCTTTAAATTTGCTCCACTCACACATCTCTTCACCAGTCTCTGAAAAACCTCTCTTGAACTCTCTTTTTTCTCTATATTCTCATTCTAAAAGAATTTCCTCTCCGCCAAAACCCTAAATTTTCTCAAGAGAACTCTCATTCTTGTTCAAAATGGAGAACATTGACAACATGCAGATAAATGTGGAGTACGCCATCTCTTTGTCTTCACTAGTAGACTTGGGAATCAACATTGTGAAAGAGGTTCGTGCTACTACTTGAAGGAATTTCTTCATAGGTACGTCGTTGTTTACTCAGGGTTGATTAAACAGTTTTGGAAAACTATGTCTATCCCTGAGGCAAAAATTGTGGGAATAGTATTGGAAAAAGAAATTATTGTGTCTACTCTAACTATTGCTGCTGCAATTGGCTGTGAATCAATAGGGGCGGTAATTTATCGTGGCTAGGAAATTGATTTTGGAGGTGTTGAACGAATTAATGATATTTTGATAAAGCCAGGATGCAAGGGGAAGATTATTGAATCCAAGATGAATGATAAGGAAAGAGTCCTACATAAAATCATCAACAAAATGATTATGCACAAGATTGGCTCAAAGGACTCAGTGTCCATGGTTCATGAATTCCTTCTGGTGCATTACTGACTCTTCGAGAAATCAACCTACCATCGTTTCTATTTCAACATTCAAAAGAAATGGAAAAGGACTAGCGAATTATGGAGAAAGCAATCCCTATTACAATTGGAAGAAACAATATCTTGAAGATGAAACTCCCAACCATCCAAAACTTCTTGGCCATCAGGGAGAAAAGCAAAGGGAAAGTGCTCACTGAGGCTGAAGGGATCAAAAACGGGCAGATAAAGAAAAGGGTTGCTGAAATAAGAGCAGAGAACTTTGTTGAGGAACCATAAGTTGTGGGGGTTCTACTTGAAAATGAAACAGAGGAACAGAAATAGGAAAGATGGGTAGCAGACAGAGAAATGATAAAGGAGCTGAAAGAAGCAAAGTTTGCTGAGGAAAAGAAAGAAAAAAAGGTGAGAAAGTTGATTCTTGATGAATCTTAGGAGGAAGAAGAAACAAATGTGCAACCACCAATCAATAAAGCCAAGGAGAGAGTCTGTTGAATCTGCCTCTGCTCTGAACCCATTGCCAAGAGGGTAAGGAGTGCAAACAGACCTATATTGTCTCTGGCAGATGCTACTGTAGAGCTCCTCAAAACCACTAGAGCTCAAAGGATGCAAAGAAAAGAACAAAGGAGAAAGGCTACTATAGAGTCTACTCAAGCAGAGGACTTTACATTTGTAGAGGACACTGGACCCACTGAAAATGTAAGCTCTTGGGAACCCTCTCCTTTGCAAGTAGATACTTCTGCTACTATGTTGTCTGTTGGAAAAATATGTCTTAATGATATGCTTGAACCCACAATCCAAACAAATGATCATGAATCCACTCCACCTACATCACAAATCCTTGGCCCCTCATCTGAACCATAACCAGAAACCACAAATATTACACCTTCACCTGAACTACCTATTCATGAAGCCCAAATTGAACTTGAACACACTGAAAATCAACAAACTGACACAAGATTGTCCCCATTGAATCCATCATGACTGATACAGAAATACCATCTCACCCTCCTTAACCTGAGCGGCAACCACAAAGAAACTCACCCCCACCATCATCTATCACACCAGCAAATTTTCTATCCTCATCATCATCATCTAACAGTGACTCATCCCCTCCTTCCTCACCAAACCGTGTTGAACCATCCTCCTTCATTGAGATTGACCCTCAGACTTACAAGGACATATTCCTCATTGATCACTCCATCCTACCTAAGTCGCGGCTGACTCCGTTGACAGAAAAGTAGATAAAGATGCCTTGGGAGATTAAGCACCCTACTCCCTTCATTCTAAGACATGTTAGGAGAAGTGCAAGAGGCTAAAAATATGCCTGATAAAGATACAAATTCTATATTTGAAGGTAAAAACGAGTCTTTGCAAGATATAAAAAGAGATTGGTCACACTTATTCAGTAGTAGCTTTCATCTTCCTGAGCCAACTTCTGAAGGGATTGTCAGACCAGTAATGCCCCCATGTTGATAGAAATTTTTCCTGAGTAGCCAGGTCTCTTCCACACTTTTTTGAGGACATGTTCTACAAGTTCATTACAGCTGAAGCAAACTCGCAAAAACCTATGTATGTTCCTCTATTTCTCTGGTCTCTCCCAATACTATAATCAAGATCTAGCCTGATAGGATCTGTCCCAGGTTGCCTCCCACTGACAAGAATAAGGACGAGTTTATCAAGAAGTATTTGAACAAGCATCAAATTCCAAGAAAGATCAAGTTTAATTCGGATTGGGCAAAGAAGCCTCAAGAAGAGGTATACATGCAGTTCTTGGAAGAGCTGTCCAGACATAATGAAGCATGAGATGATGATGCTAGAACTGTACAGGAACAATGTAACACCCTTTCTCCAAAAAGGATATTACACCATAGTTACCAAGAATTTCGAATAACTTAGAAAATATTTAGTGAAAATTGGAAATCCTTCCTCTGAAATACAGGTAAATTTTTTGCCTTTTTTAAGAAGATGAGAAGGATGGGAAGTATGTTCCCTTGATTCCTTTTTAAATGTTTTCAAAACGGTTTTTAGTGCGGAAGCATAAATAAAACTTGTATGAGTGTAATCTCATTTCATATAACCAACAGAGTCTTTACAAGAAAAGATTGAAAACGATACAGTGAACATCTGAGCCAGTCTAATCTCTAGACTTCTACCCAACATAATACCGTAACCATTTATTCTTCTTGGAGTCCATATTCATCTATACAACAACATTCTTCAGATCCTCTCCTAAGAGCTAACCCACTTCTTGGGTCAAAAATATACTCCGTCATGCATCCACACAACAAAGTAGGCAAGGGTGAAACTCTAAACAAATTAATAGGAAAAGTACAGGCACACAGCAACATACAGCACTCAGATACACTGGGAATATACCAAATTAATCAATATACCAACATAACAACTGTAAGCACTTTGCTTAAAACACTGCACAATGGGAACATCCAGTGGGAACATCGCTTTAAACAAAGCATTTGGGAACATCGAGTGGGAACATCGAGTAGGAACATCGTGTGAGAACATCGAGTAAGAACATCATGTAGGAACATTGTCTTTCACCAGGCCTATCTCTTTCTCTTCCAATCACTCAAAATCACTTATCTCGAACCACATAGAATCACCAGATAACACAAAACCACATTTAATAGATAAGAATACCAATTCACACATTTCAGGAAAAACACACAGTCCTACCACTCAGATAGTCATAGAACCATTTATTCCATATAACTAATACTTTGTTTATATTCAAGTCCCTCAAAAATACATCGGTATATAACAGTACTAAAAAGTAATTAATTCATTGAAAAGGGGTCAAAACGGAATTATTCTAAAATATTTGAATACTAGTTTATTTTCAGGAAAAGCCCAATGAAAGCTTGTTTTCACAAATTTTCACTGTTGTAAATATAGAGAATACCGAACCAAAAATATATAATAGTAGAATTCACCGAGAATCCATTACCATTATATTTCCCAATCATTTTAGACACGTATATACCGAGTCCCTAGGTTAAGAATTCCCCAAACAGCGTATCGGTACAGATCCCAGGCAGAGAGACGGACTGCTTTAGCCCCTTCATAGGTCTCACTTCCTTTCTAGATAGATCCATACTAATAAACCATTTATCTTAACCATGACCTTGTATATCAATAATAGATAATATCAGGGTTTTTACAAAATACTAAATTGTATTTTCTCCGCAATAAAATTATTTTTTCGGTAATCTAAATTTCGCTATTATAATGGTATGATTACAAAGCTCAAAATTAATTTTAACATAACCTCCTTGCTTCACGAAATTTAAGAGAAAATTTGGGCATTATAACCCTACAATTAATAATTAGCACAAAATAATTATTTTAAAGCTATAAAACAATTATTTAAGGCATAAACACATAAAACATACAAGACAAGCATAAACAAGAATCAAAGCACATACTTCTCAAATTAATATTGAAAGAGAGACCCCTTACCTTGGCCAAAACTTGATGAAGAACAAGCAAGAACACCAAAAGAAATTTAAGAACTAAAGAGAGAAAAGAGAGAACTAGTGTTTGTCTTCTTGATTCCTTGGCTTGGTGTGTGAAAAATTATGAAGCCAAGGTCCCTATTTATAGATGAGAGGGGGCGGCCAAAGCTAGGGAGAAGGAAGGAAATAAAAATTGTGTGATGCATGCCATGACTACATGAATACTTAATTATTAATTAGGTTAATTTAAGCTTTTATCTAATTGGCTAATCCTAATGACTAAGCCTTGTGACTCATGAAAAATCTGATCCAAGGCCTAAAATGGAGCTTGATGTCGACCAAATGGAGAAGGAAGGAAGATCATTGGATTGCTTGGTCAAAAGCTTTATGTTTATGTAGTTTTTAGTGAAAATCAAGGGTAAAATGGTTTTTATACTTGCCCACCATACTACTCAAGGCAATCATGATATCCCCAGCTCTCTTAGGCTTCTTAGAATTGTATTTGAACCCCTCAAAGTTCCTAAGTTTCCATATCATAGCCACTATGTCTCTATTCTGCTTATTCCGTAAATAAGGGTTAAAATGGTCTTTTTACTAATCAAATGTTTAAAAATAATTTTAAATGGTAAGAACTAATGAGGAATCACGAAATTGACATATAAAAGCTTCATGGAAGAGTTTTGGGATTTTTACGGTAAGGGCAAGCCTTACTGTTTACAAAAACAAAGGAAACCAGTCGCGCCGTAAGTGAAAAACAGTAATTTTTCAGAAAATTCAAGAAAAAATCCCAGAAAATCACAAATTGAATTTAAACACTAATGGTCCCTCTTGAAATTTGATTTTAAGCACTCACTGATCACCATAAATCCATTTTTGACCAGAAATCCCTGTTTTCCGTATTTTACGGAGATCAGAAAAGTAGCGTTTTTATCGGCTTTTCAGAAAATTACGAAATAATTTTCAAAAATTCTAAAAAATATAAAAACATGATTCAGCCTTTCAAAATCCTTTTCTGACCTCAGATTGGTCTTCGAATCATTGTTTAGCTTTTACTGTAAGTAACAGGGTCAAAATGGTAATTTCTAAAGTTTTCCAAAAATTCTAAGAAAATTTTAGAAAATCAAAAATATTAAAAGAACCAACTTTTGTGAAGGAAGTTTGTTTGTCTAAGTTGGTTTAACATACTTGTATTATTTTAAACCTTATGTGTTAATAATGGTAAATACGGATATCAAACATCAAGGAAAGAGTGATTGTTTTACTCAAATAAACTTGATAAGTATTTTGAAACCTTCATTATAAGACCAAAATAATTTACTTAGCACTTAGATTGCAAAGTTTCATATAAAATGGATTTTAAACAGTAACTCAGAAAAATGGATGTTACAAACAACATCTATGGAAGTGTGACAAGAAGCATCTTCATCAGGATTGGACTCTGATGATAAGGCTGAATTTCCAATGGATGGTACTGTCACTGAAGAACCCACTTTGCACACCTGCCAGGATATTTAGTGAGTACTTAACCAGAATCGAAGTTACTGAAATTGGACTTATGTATTGTGCTTTAATGGCTATGCTTGAAATACTCTAGAAATCTGAGAAGCAATATCTCTGGGAGAAATACTTCAAGGACTAAAAGGATCCAATTCCTTAGGATGCTAAAGTGGCTTATGACACCATCACTCCCTTGCTTCCATGGGAGCATTTAGCTTTTGCCTTTGTTGAAGAAGTCAGGGAAGAACGGAATGAGGATCAAGAGGAAGAACTGCAAATTGCTTTGGCTCTGAGTACTGGAAATCTAGAGGATGTTGTTGCTGCAACTGCAAGCCCCAACTCTCCTTCTCCTGCTCCTATAGAAATACCTTCTGGCCCTGCTAGCACTACTGCTGCTCCTCTTGAACCTCCATTACAAGAAAAGAAATTGATAAGTTGAGAAGCATCATGAAGCAGATCTTGGCACTCCCGAAGAAATCTGATTAGTTTTTTTTGTTATCAACCTCATTTTTGTTTTACAAATGTTTTATCAATTTTTTTTAATGTTTGGACAATGATGTGTTTTTCACACTTTTTGTTTGATGACAAAAGGGGCCAAACAATGGGAGTCTATAATATCATGGCATCATGACATACACGCTTGTGATATTTTATGCATATTAGATCATATTGGACTAATCTTCTGTTTGAGTTTATTGGACTCACAGGTACAAAATGGACTATTTGAATATTTTGGACTAAGTTGAAAAACAAAATCTTGAGATTGTTCATCTCATGAGGGGAGCTTTGTATATTTTGTCTCTATTTTATGATTCATATATAGAACTATTGTTGTATTTGCTGAAAATGCTTATAAACTTAATAAATTGTTGTTGTATTTACTGAAAATGCTTATAAACTTAATAATATTTGTCATCATAAAAAATGGAGAGATTATTGGAAACAAATATATATGTCTAGATCGCTTATGAGTTTTGATGATTATAATAATTATTAAGGATTTGTTAAGTTTTATAACTTTGCTTATGCAGGATCGTCCACTAAGCCATCATCCAATGGATGGTGATACTTGTCTAAAGGAAAGTATCGTCCAACTCTGACTGAGGTTGCGTACATTATTGGACTATGAACTATTTGTGTCCATTTGGATTTTGGACCTCCTGAGTCCAATATAATTCGTATATGCTAAATGGTTAATTTGAATGCATCTCGTTCTTATTAAAAGCTATTTAGTACTTCCACTTGTATTTATTATAAAATATATTAAATGAGCAAATGATTTGAATTACATAGCTAGAGACAATTGTTCTCCTCCGACTTGAAATAATTAATTTGAGATCACATTTTTTAAAAAGCATAAAGCATTGTATATATATACTTAGACAGAGTATTTTAAACTTACTTTATATACTCTCTATATTTGTTTTTGCTTAACACGGTGTATTCTTATTGTCTCACTTGGATATTGCTTTTAACCGCTGTGCTCTTGTTAAAAGAAAGTTTGTTGCTTATTCTTTTGAAGAAAGTCTTCTCTAAAGATTGATATCCCATGCTATTAAGAATAGAAGAAGTCTTTGTTCATAGTCTTCTTCATATTTGTAAAAAAGTTAAACACTATTCTTGCTCTTAAACACTCATATTCTCACCAAGTGAGCTTTGAGTTGTAAACACATTATGTCATTGAGCTATAGAAGCCTAAAAAGGCTTGGTAGGCAAAGAATACCTGTTGTTAAGGCCTAAAGAGGCTGGTGAAGAATACTTGTAAGACTATCAGCTGATAGTTGATTTCCCTTCAGGAAAGAAGGGACTGAATGTAGCTCTTGGTTATAAGAGCGAACTAATAAAATTCTCTGTGTGTACCTCTTTCCCTTTTCTCCTTTACATTCAATTTTATACTAACTATGGGGATTGTTTTTGACATCTTCTTAACTGAGTGTTTTCAGTAAAACTACTAGTTTGTTATTTTGAACAAACTAGCTTTTGCGTCCAATATGCTATTGATAAAGTCCAACGTTTTGAAAAATATTTTCAAAGTCAAGGAAACACAATTCAACCTCCTTCTTGTGTTCCACTTTATTTTCTTCAGTTGGTGTTATTTGAATGCGTTGATGATACCTCTTCCTATAGGAGCGATCCAAAAGTTATAAGTGTTTTGATGAATCAAATTTTAGGCCTAGTTGGTTGTGGACCATTGGATTATGCCAATATTCTTCTTAACAATACAAATCATATAAAATAATCAGCATAAAAAAGTCATTGGGTGAGCCATGATGAAGTTGCTTCCTCTAATGCGGGGGCTCATTCCAAGTCTATTTTGATCGGAAATTTGGAGGTAGTTAGCTCAGTGGATGGGACCTCTCACACCCATGACTCAGTGTTACTCTCCCAGAAGCTTCTCTGTGAGAGCCATGAGAGTTCCCCCTGGTTGTCTCATTGTGTCCCACTTCTCAAGAATTTATCCCCAAAGAAAAAATTGATAGGCAGTGGAAAACGTAATAGCATATTTGCTTCCAAAGAAAAGAGTATGCAAGAAGTGAAAGGAGCTAGGTGTCGCAGCTTCAGGTCGATTTGTAAGCCGATTGCTGACTCTGATATTGTTAGATGCAATCAAATTTATTTCTAACTATGAGGGGCATGTGGCGATAAAGGCTTGGTGTAACATCCCGACTGCTTTTTGGATTGACGACTATCCCCACACACCAACACGGGTCTTTTCAACATGCTTTGCCCTCACTCACATGCTTTTTAGGAATCTTCCCAGAATGTCACACATCCCGAAATTGCTCCAAGTCAAGCATGTTTAACTGTGGATTTCTTTAGTGATAGGCTACCAAAAAGAAGATGCATCTTGTTGGTATAGACAGTACCAAACAATTCTATTAAGCTTTCCTCAACTATGCAGTCTCATACCTGCACAGTCTCGGAATTCCTCTCATTTAGGTATGATTTCAGTTCATTCATGTACCCTTTCACCTAGAAGTTTGTCAGGAGCCGCTCCTTATCCGTGTCTCTCTGCACCGGCGATCACTCCCCACCCTCGTCGGCCTCAGGGTATCACATGCCCACCAGCTTTCGCCTGGTTCATCCCCGAACCATACCGTACTAGGAGAGGACTAGGCTCTGATACCATTCTATAACGTTCCGATCGCTTTTTGGATTGACGACTATCCCCACACACCAACACGGGTCTTTTCAGCATGCTTTGTCCTAACTCACATGCTATCTAGGAAACTTTCCAGAAGGTCACCCATCTCGAAATTGCTCCAAGTCAAGCATACTTAACTGTGGAGTTCTTTAGTGATAGGCTACCGAAAACAAAATACATCTTCTTTTTTTATCCAAGATGCTCCAAATCTTTTACTCCAAGCCCATCATTCTTCTTTGACTAACACATGGTTTTCCATTTTACCCAAGCCACCTTATTTTTATCTTCATTGCCTGACCAAAGAAATTTCTGTTGAATTGCAGTCAAAGTTTTTAAAACTTTGTTTGGTGCTCTAAAAAATGAAAGGTGATACAAAGGTAAACTGGATAATACAGAGTTTACAAGCACTATTCTTCCACCCAAAGATAAATGCCTACCCTTCCAATAAGAAATTTTACTTCTCGTAGAATCAATAATAGGTTGCCACGTTAAAACATTCCATGGGTTTGCTCTTGAAGAAGTTAACCTTTAACCTCGATATCATTTCAAGGCTCCTTAAAATGGATTTGAGGACCCAAAGGTTTTCCCAGTTAGCTTCACCTATTAGAAGAGTATTGTCTGCGTATTGAAGAAGGGACACACTATCATTTTCAACAAATTTGAAGCTGAAATCTATCAATCTTCACAGCTCTTCTCATCAATGCGCTCAGACCCTCTGCAACAATTAAAAACATAAAAGGTACTAGTGGATCCCTTTGCCTCAAACTCTTTCCAACCTTAACTTCTTGCATAGGACTTCCACTAACCAAAATAGGAACCGAACCTGAACAAATACATGCATGAATCCACTCCCTCCAATTTTGACAAAATCCCAAATGATCCATCATGTACTCCAAAAAAAACAAATAGACTGAATCATATGCTTTTCGAAATTGACTTTAAATGAAGAACCTATTCTTAGTATGTTATTTTAACAAATCCATGACATCATTAACAGCCACAACACCATCACAAATTTGTCTGTTTGGCACTACTAGAAAATAATTAAATGGCGACGGAAATGAAATTATCAGAAGAAATTTTTGAAATAATTAAAATGTTAGAAGAAATGAATAAAAACATAGTTTTATTAATAGAAAACACAAATAAAATTATAGAATATACATATATGAGAATATCAAAAGGACATAATGATATAAAAAATATAAGAGAAACTTTAGATAATATAAACGAAGAAAAAGAAATTGAGGAAAATAATGAAATTGAAAAATTGAAAATATATTAGAATACAAAGAAAACAATAGATGTATAACAAGAAAGGATTTAGAAGATTTATTAAAAATGAGAGAACAGAAACATATAAATTTTAGTAAGTCATTATCTACATGGAAGAATTAAAAGAGGAATATATAGAAAATTTAAGAAAATCAAATGATATAGAAGAAATTCAACAATTGTTAGAACAATTAAAAATAATAAAAGATGATAATAATCAAATACAAAAAATTGAGCAAAACCAAACTCCTAAAGAAAATAATGAAAATGAAGAAATAATTTTAGCCTATAATAGCCCATCAGATTCTGAATATGATGAAATATTTATGGAAAAAGGTGAAACAAGTGGAGTAAAACAAGAAAAAAGAAAATGGGATGAATATTATTATAATAAATATGGTGCATAGGATAAATATGAAGAAGAAATAATGAAAAATAAAGGATATGCTAGAAAAGATGGAAAATGGTCAAAAATACCAGATGAATTTAAACCTCATAATGAATATACTAAATCTGGAAATATATTAAATCTAGATTGTGTTAGAAATAAAGAGGATGCAATTATAGAATGGGTTAATGAAATAATATTACTAATTTCAATAGATGATAGATTTAGTAATCTTTCTTTAGATAATATAAAAGGATTAATTCTAATGAAAACAGCAGAAAATGTTAGACAATATTTAACAACTATCAGTGATGAAATGTGGTATAGATATGCAGCTACTGTAAATACTAACCAAGATTTTGCTAGATTAATTAGTGAACTAATTTCTAGAGAATTTACTGGACATGAATATTCATAATAAAATAGGAGTAAAAAACTTATTACATGAAAATGCAAGTCACATTTAAATAAAATGCAAATATGTGATATGTGTCAGATAAGGAGTTTTATCTGCGAATATCAAAAATATTATTATCAACTAGATAATACATCAAAGGATACGTACAAAGAATTATTTATTGATAAGTTACCATACCCCCTTAATATAAAGATAAAAGACATTTGGAAAACAAGAATAGGAGAAATAGCTAATACCTTAGGAGGAGTTATACAAATAGTATATGAAGAAATGAGAAATCAATACCTAGCTAGAGAAACAATTAGACAATTAAATAGGCGAAGAAATGAAATATGTTGTGACCTACCAGAATTAGAATTACCAGGAAACTATGGATGTAAACAACCTAGAAAAAGGAAAAATATCATAGGAAGAAACCTAAGCTAAGAAAGACATATCCAAAGAAAAGATCTTATAAAAATAGGAATAGAAAATATTTTAGAAAGAAAAGACAAATCCCTAGAAAATATTGTCCGAAAGGAAAGAAAAAATGTATGTGTTGGTTATGTAACCAAGAAGGCCACTACGCAAATGAGTGTTCTCAGAGAAAAGAGAAAGGCGTAAAAGAAAAGTCAAAACTAATAGAAAGAATATATCAAATATATGATTTAGAACCATTAGAAGAAGAATTAAGTAATTCTGAAGAGAGTATATATGAATATTCAGAAGATGAATTATCTTCACAGACAGAATCAGAATAGTACTTATATTAAAATAATAATTAAAAACAATGATAGAGAAACAGAAGCTTACATAGATACTAGAACAAGTATTTGTATAGCAACAAAAGCATTATTTGATAAATGGAAAAAGGTAAGAAACCCAGCAAGAGTATCAATTGCAGATGGATCTGTACATTCTCTAAGTTGGATAGCAAAGAGAACAACTTTAATAATAGAAAATAAATTATTTATAATACCTATAATATATCAACAACAAACAGGTGTAGATATGATATTAGGAAATAATTTTCTTAGATTATATGCACCCTTTTGCCAATACTTAGATTATATGACATTAAGAACCCCTTATATTAGAGGAAAGCAAATAAGAGAAATAATTAAGATACCAATCCTTCACTATACAAAGTGTCATTACTCAGAGTTTAGTCAGCTAAAACGTGGTGAGATAATAGGAATAGTATGTAAAAAAATGAGACATGTACTAATGAATGCTGAAGAAGGTAGAATTATTCCAGCATATATTGAAGAACTTCTAGATAAGGTATGTAGTGAAAACCCACTAGATCCAAAAATTAATAATAAAAATACAGAGTTAGTAGAATTAAAATTAAAAGACCCTATAAAAGAAATAAAATGTAAACCTATGATTTGTACAAAACAGGATAGAGATGAGTTTGCAGAAGATATTAAACAAATGTGTAAAAAAGGATTAGTAAAACCATCAAAAGTAAACATTCAGCACCAGCATTTTACATCGAAAATCATAATGAAATTAAAAGAGGAAAAAGGAGAATGGTAATAAATTATAAACAGATGAATGATGCCATGGAAGGAGATGCATATTTTTTACCTAGAAAAGACTTAATTATTGAAAGAGTTAGGAATATGAAATGGTTTAGTACTTTTGACTGTAAGTCAGGATTCTATCAGATGAGGCTTACAGAGGAATCAAAAGCATTAACAGCTTTTAGTTGTCCTCAAGGACAATATGAATGGAATGTTTTACCAATGGGAATGAAACAATCACCAGGTATTTTCCAAAGAAGAATGGATTCTGTGTTTAAGGATTATAAAGATTTTTGTCTTATATATATTGATGATATATTAGTTTTTACTAATAAGGATTTAAATGATCATTTCAGAAAGATAAATTTAGTTCTTAAGAGATGTCTAGAAAATGGAGTGGTTTTAAGTAGGAAAAAAGCAGTTCTAGCCCAGACCAAAATTAACTATTTAGGATTAGAAATAGAAAGAGGAAAAATAGTAGTGCAAAAACATGTATTAGAAAAACTTCAGAATTTTCCAACCAAATTAAAGGATAAAAAAGAATTACAAAGATTTCTTGGATTACTAACTTATATTTCAAATGAAGGTTTTATAAAGAATCTTGCAACTGAAAGGAGAAAACTCCAGCAGATGTTAAAAAATGATGCTCTTTGGTCATGGACCGAAGAAGATGAAGAAATTATTACAAAATTAAAACATTTATGTCAAGATCTTCCTGAATTATATCATCCTTCAGATAATGATTTAATTATTATTGAAACAGATGCATCAAATAAATGTTGGAGAGGTGTTATGAAGGCAAAACCTCCAGGACAAAAGAAAGAATTACTATGTCGATACATGTCTGGAACCTTTTCAGACAGTGAAATTAATTATCCTACTCATGAAAAAGAAACATTGGCCTTAATTCGAATGCTAGAAAAACATCGAATTTATGTGCTAGACAAAGAATTTATTGTTAGAACTGATAGCACTTATGTTGCAGGTTTTAAAAATATTAACCATAAAGGCACTTATAAATAGGGAAGACTAATAAGATGGCAGATAAAGTTACTGAATATAATTATACAATATCCCATATTAAAGGTGAAAAGAATATTCTTGTAGATATACTGTCAAGAGAATGGAGCAGGACTTGAAGAAATTGGAGAGCAAATTAAAAATGCAACAAGCACTGTTTGGTCAAAAAATGCAAGAAGCAGAATTACTGAAAAGAGATATGGAAGTAACAGAGCTTCAAATTGAGGAATTAAGATTATTGATGGAAGCAGTTCCAGCAAACTTGAAGAATCAAGACAAAGAAGAAAATAAAAAATGGTACGTAATTTTTAATGGACCATTTCCAGGAATTTATGATGACTGGTACAAAGCAGCACCACACTGCACAAAAATCCTAGGAATCATCCACAAATCATACTCATCAGAAGAAAAAGCAAAAAAGGCTTTAGAAGAATTTGATGATGCAGAAAGAAAGAAAAAAGGGAAAGAGATTTATCTTGGACCCAGAACTTTTTCAGAAACAGCAAAAAGTTCACCACCAATTAAATCAGGCATGAAAATACTAGGGAGAATTCCTTCTTCCTTAGATGATTTTCAAATAATTAGTCGAAAGGATCATGAACTTCGAATTCAATTTTCTCATGAAAAATTCGAAGAGCATTTCCAACGACTAATTAATTGGAATGAATCTGAAAAAATCAATTGTTTTTATATAGTTGATAGAAATATTTATGGTGTTAAAGCAATTATTACGTCAGGAGCACCTCAATTACTGGTATTCAATTTATTTCAATTTGGGATGATTGAATGTCTTTATTTAAGTACTAATCTTGAAGAAATCAGTTTGTTTCCATATGATTTCAAAGATGCAGTTCAGGCTTTTAAGAGGAAATAATTGTAGAAGAGTAATGTATAAACTGATGTAAGTATGTAAGGCTCTTTGTAAAAAGACCCAATGTAAAATATCAGTGTACATTATGTGTAAAAAAAAAAAATTTACGTGTCAAGTAAAAACAAAAAAAACAAAAGTAAAGTTTGAAAAGTCAAAGGTATAATTATATAGAGATGTAGATACGTGATGGCAGAGATTACGTGAAGAAAAAAGGATAAGCAAAGGACATAGCGGATGAAGTTGGATCGATTGATAGGATCAGCTGCCCTTCAATTATATGTATGTTACTGTAGCTTAGGATCAATCTTCGTAAATAGTGGTTTTTATGTATCTATAAATAGGAGGACTGAGGCAGAGGCAAAGCACGGCGAAAAAACATAAGCTGTCAACCTTCTCTTCGAGAGAAAAAGTTTCCTTTGGAAACTTTGTGCTAGTCCTGTAGGATTAGTCGGGTACTTGAGAGTGTACCTAACAACTCAGTTGTACTCAATATTACTCAGAAATAAAATCTCTACTTATTTCAGTGTATATACTTGAGTTATTTCAATTTTTAGACTTCAGTTATTGCACTACTTAGTCTATTTGCGGAAGCAGCAGTGGGCACAAAATTCACCAAACTAAGTCAGGTATGTTGTTATGTTGCATCTAATTTATTTATTTGTCATGGATTGTGAAAAAATTAGTAATAATGATATAGAACATTTACAAATTACTGAACAAGATGGTTACTATGAAGGAAGTATTTTAATTGATTCGGCTTTGTTTAGAAAAATACAAAAGAAAGATTTAAATTTAACTAAAGATGCTAATATGAAAAGTAAGGAAAAACTTGGAAAAATTATGCAAAGATTTAATAAAAAAAATTATATATTATGGAAAATTGATTAATGAAGCTCCTATAGACATTGAAGAAGTTCAAGGAAATACTAGTATACAATTATTAAATAAGAAAAAATTGATCGAATTAAAAAAGAATATAAAAAAAGAAGAACACAGAAATAAAATTGGATATATACATATAGGTGCGATTCAAATATTAATAAAAGCAACTTTCCAAGAAGGAATAAATTTACCTATAGAATTAATATTAAAAGATGATAGAATAACCGATATAAAGGATAAAATATTGGGCGTAATAGAAGGAAATTTAGCTTATGTAAAATTAAAATTTAAAATCCACCCAAATATTGGAATACCCTTAAATGCTCAAAGATTAGAACAATCATTAACACTTGAACATAAATTTTTAAGAAAAAATCTAATGAGAACAGGAGACAAAATATTTTCAATAACTTATTGCGTAAATTATGCACTAACTAATTCACATCATAGTATTACTTTCAGAAATAATGATAGAATTGATGTACCAAGTTTATTTGAAAATATAGAAAAATTTTATTATCCTAAAAGAAATGAAATAACAGAATTAAGAACTTTCATAAATAAACCAAATTTATTAATGTGTAAATTACCATTACTAGCAAATATTTCTGAAAAAGAAATAGAAGAAGATAAAACTAATACATTAACAAATCAAGTAAATGATTTAACTCAATATTTGAAAAATAAAATATGAGTAAAAATATCGTAAAATTTAATATAAAAAATAAAATTATTAACATATGGGTAAAAGAACGAAATCTTTTTCAAAAAATATATATGGAATATATTAAAAAGAGGAGGGATCAAATTACACCAGTGTAACATTTTGGTCAATGTTACACCGCTAATAACTCTTCAACGGATAATTATATTCTAAAACACACCGTTAGATTAAAAGTTATTATCATATAGATCATTCCTGTAAAAGTTCACATCAATCTAAAATCATTTGATGTGTCATTGAGATATTAACAGTGTGGTAAGAAAGATGTTTGACATGAAGAAATTACCTTGCTTAACACCTTCTTCAGTTGAACAGCCAAAAGTTTTGAGATTAACTTGTAAATATATACATTCAACAAAACAAATAGGACAATATTTTGAAAGTGATTGGGGATGCTCCTTCTGGGAATAAAAGCAAGAAAAGATGTTGTAGCCCACCTAGAGGCTAGAATTTTACCATTTAAATGAAACACCTGGATCATGGCACATATATCTTTCTGCAAAAAAACTCCAGCGCTTTTCTATGAAGTTGAAATTATAGCCGTCTGGGCCAGGACTTTTATTACCTTCGCAACTCCATACAACCTCTTTTTTTCCTCATCTGAGAATAGTTTAGTTAGAAACAAATTGTCCTCTTCCATTAATTGTGTAATATTTAACCCATCCAAACCTGGTCTATTAATTAATTTTCATTTCAGTAAATAAATTTTGGTAATGATCCGAAACTGCCTTCCCACGTCCTCAATCCACTGATCCCAGGTCTCGAGACTGGAATCTTATTTTTCCTCCTACGAGTGCAGATAGAAGAATGAAAGAAAGAAAAGTTTGCATCTCCTGTTTTAAGCCATCCGACCCTTGCCTTTTGGAAAAGAAGGCTTTCTTTTGCTCTTAATTTTTTCCACAAGATTTCAAACGATTGGCTTCGTGCTACCATGTTATCAGCCTCTTCCAAGTGCTTACCATCTTCCAAGATATTTAACTCCAGCCTAGCCTTGTCAATTTAGATCAGTGATACCAAAAAAATCTTTATGAAAGATGACTTTAAAATCTTGGTAAATTAGCAGTAGCAGAAAAGTCGTGGTTGTTTGCCCAGGTTTCCCCCAGCATCGCCCAGGCCAAATTCCAAGAAATGGTCTCTGACTTGATTTTCACCCGGTGGAAAAAGACCATCGCCCAACAAAGATGCCATTGGGCACATTAGGATATTTTTGCCCGGCAGATGAGCACGGTCGCTCGGCAACCAGGACCTGATTAGCTTCTATCTCGCGCAGCAACAATTTCGCCAGGCAAAATTAAGTACCAGAATCAGTTATTCAGTTGCATTTTTGGCGTAGTTAAAGGGGTAGTTGTGATTAGATTGGGGTGCGGTTTTTCATTTCTAGGGTTTTTGGGACTTGTAACATGCTCTGAGCATTGAGAGAAAACACAGTGAGATTAGATCTTTGGGTGTGAGAGAAAATCGAGAGAAGTGCAAGGTTTTTTGTGCAGAGGTTCATCTTGAACCAGAAGAACAAAGCATCAAGGTTGTCTATGATCTTTTGTAATTTGTAACTCATTGATGGATATAGTGAAGTGGCTACTCTCTCTCGTGAACATAGGTCGTATTGGTCGAACCACGTAAACGTTGTGTTGTTTTTTTCTTCCCTAATCTCTTACGTTTTACATTCTTGTTCTTGTTAATTACGTTTTTAGTTTTTTATTGGTTTAAGTTTCTGCAATCATTTTCATTTCCATTGTTCCTCCACTCATGTGTTCTTTGTTAAATTGTTGGATTCTTTATTTCTGCATTAAGGACCAACATTCTTTATTCCAACTCTTTAATCTAACCTTTAGCTTTTTCAATTTCTCCTTAATAGAAATTTTTTCCAACCTTCCACCTTAATTTGGCTCCAAGAATTCAGAATAAACTAATAGAACTCTGGGTGATCTAACCAACAATTATTGAATCCGAAAGGCTTTGGACACCAGTTTAGAGAACCTGAACTTAGTGATGAAGATAAATGGGGGCAAGTCAACTTTGCAACATGGGGACATGATTTTTATTGTTTTTTATTAGATCTTGAACAATTTTTAAATTTTAATTTTTGGATTTAAATTTTATGTTGGGTTATTTTTATGTAATAAGACCCCACCTTCTCTATTGGGTCGAGTCCATTACATAGTCTCATTAGAATTGGGGGAGCACATGGCCATCCATCTTATTTTGGAAGGAGAGGGAACTACTTTATGGCTTTAAATAGCCTTGTCTTCTCCTTGTTTTAGAACTTTGAATAGAATTTTGAATTGCACTCCATTGGATTTTGTGAGAGCTAGTCTCTCTTGGGTTCTTGATTGGACCATCTTGATTCTTATCAAAAGTTTTCATACCTTTGTGGTAAATCCTTACCAGACTTATCTCTTCAAGATTGTGGTGTCTGCTTCCATTTCTATCTTTTCCATTTTTCTATTTTTATTCTCGTTCTTGTTGTTTATGATTTATGTGCTGCACTTGTTAAAGTTTCTATCTTGATTAATAAAGTTGTCATCTTTAATCATCATTGTTGTCTCTTGTGTACCCAAATACAATAGGGATCAAGTTTACTTGTTACTCATTCTCCAAGAGAAGTGTGCGCCATTTGCAAAAAGAGGGTTTAAGAATTTTTCTAGAAGTTATTCTTTTTCAATCCTTTATACAAGAAATCAATTCAAGGACGATTCATTTTAAAAGAAATGAACCCCACATTTGTTCATATCACTTAATGTAACTGGGTAGTGACAGAAACGTAACATAAGCTAGCCCATTGGTCATAAATTTCCCAAAGAGACATGAGATATTCCGAAACAAGAAAGGATCCAATCTACTTTTAGAAGAACTGTTTGACTTGATCCATGTAAACTTTTTCCCAAGAAGAGGGACATCTCATCTCGTCAACAAATTGCACGATTTCCTCCATTTCCCGATTAAATCCTCTTCTAGTTGATCCTTTTCGTTCATTACAATTGAGTACAGATCATTGAAATCACCTCTCACCACCCAACAAGTTCCTCTGAACCCCCTCTTAGACATCAACAATTCCTTCCACAATCTCCTTTTCCCGCTCAGGCCATAAGGAGAATAAAAATTAATTACCCGAAAGCACCTTGTATTATTAGGTCCCCATTCAGCACAAATGCCAACGAAACCTTCCCCTATGAAGGTGAAGATCGCATTTAGTAATCCCACTTTCCACATCTGTAGTATTCCTCCTGACATTCCAGGATCTAGTTTAGAAACCCAGCCCACTACGAACGAACCACCCAAACTCTGCACAAAAGCATCATCCACTCTTTCCATCTTAGTCTCCTGTATGAAACAAAGATCAGCCCCTCCTTTAAGAAAAAGGTTTGGATTCACAATTCTGTCCTGATCCTCCATCTGCCTTATGATGGTTTCAAATTGCGGTCCGCATCACCACATTAGGCCGCAATATTGCTGTTGCGGTTGCCACAACCGCATCACACCGCAATTGCGTTGTGTTTGAAAATCACGGGAAAAACCGCAACGTGACGCCGCAGCAGCCTCAACATAGCGGGTGGAACGACCGCATCAAGCCGCATTGGACTGTATCAGGCCGCAATAAGCATTGAAGTCTCCATAAAAAATATTTTTTATTCTTTCTCTTTCTTTATTTAGTATACTTATAATAAATGCTTAAATATGTTTTTAGTCCCTCAAGTTTGGGTAATTGTTGCTTTTCGTCCCTTAAATTTAAAACGCCTATTTTTGGTCCCTCATTTTTAAAAATGTGTCTTTTTAGTCCCTCATTTTCAAAACTCATTTTTTTAGTCCCTCATTTTTGAAAAAGTGTCACTTTTAGTCCCTGAGGCTAAATTTTAAATTTGAAAAATATTTTTTAAATTTATACTTTGACCCCTCCTAAAGCCTGATGTTCACCTTAACCCGTTTTTCGATTTTCCTCCCCCTGAACTGATGCACCGCGACCCCATCCCTGCTAGGAGTAGTTCCAAAGTCCTCCCTCGAAGCCACCATGAGATGCGGCCTCTCTCTCGTTCCCCTCCCTGTGCGATCGCGGTGGGCCCCTCCCTTCCTGCCATTGTGCGCAACCTCCCTTGTCTGCACGGAGCTCCTCCCTTGGCCGCGCAGGGATAGGCGGCCGCGGTGTATCAATGGAGGGGGAGGAGAACGGAAAAACGGGTTAAGGTGAATATCAGGCTTTAGGAGGGGTCAAAGTATAAAATTTAGAAAATACTTTTCAAATTTAAAATATGGCCCCAGGGACTAAAAGTGACACTTTTTCAAAAATGAGGGACTAAAAAAACAAGTTTTGAAAATGAGGGACTAGTTTTTATTTTTGAGGGACTAAAAGTGGCAAGGTTTAAAAATGAGGGACCAAAAATAGGCGTTTTAAATTTGAGGGACTAAAAGCAACAATTACCCAAACTTGAGGAACTAAAAACATATTTAAGCCTATAATAAATTTGAAAGGTTGAAATATATTATGATAATGAACTAGTGACGAGGGAGAGAGTGGGATTTGGGAGGAAAAACCAGAGATGTAAGATTTTAAAGATTAGTCATGATGAATTATATTAGGTGCAAACTTAAAATATATTCACACCGCAATAGCCGCAATCGCAGTAGCTGCAATCGCGACCGCATCCACGACCGCAACCGCAATTTGAAACCTTGGCCTTATCTATGATATACAAGTCTCCTGTGCACCCTTATGAGAAACCCCAACTCTTTAGCAATTTCCCAAACATGTCAGGCTCTGAGCGATTCATCAACCTCAAGCTACAATGCATTATGTCTGAATCAGATTCCAAAGCAATATGCGTCGTCCCACCACACTCAGAATGCATTTTACAACTTCCCTCGTTAGAATCATTGTCGTCCCTCTGCACTTGTGAAGGCTTATTTTGTGTTAGAGCAATCCCCTCTTGCACCGTTTGAATCTTGCATAAAGTCTTTAATTTTTTTTTTGCGCCCCATGATTCCCATGCTTCTCATGTGCTTCTGTTTCCCCTTTATTCTTTATGGGCCCACCAACGAAACGCCATGTTTTGCCCCATGTGAACTTGATCACTGAGATGAATCATCCAGGCCTAGCCCGCCATGTGATATAGAAGAACCTTTGACACTACCCAAATCAGGTACAACCCCAATGCTAGATTCCCCCACTGTTTCAACGGGCTGAATCGTGTATTAAAAAAAGTTAACTGTCATTTTGGTCCCTGAAACTGTAATACGGTCTCACTTAAGTTACTGAAACTAACGAAAATAAAAATTAGCCCTTGAAATTGTAAAACGTCGGTCAAGTTAGTCCCTGTCGTTACATCCGTCAGGGACTAACTTGACCGACATTTTTACAATTTCAGGAGGCTAATTTTTATTTTCGTTAGTTTCAGAGATTTAAGTGAGACCGCATTACAGTTTCAGGAGCCAAAATGAGAATTAACTCTAAATAGATTTATATCGTCCGGAGACTTGGGACGCACTGTTAGTGACTCTTCGCAAATGTTCAACCCGTTGTAAACCAACCTACTTGAAGTGAGACTCCCAATATTTTTCTCTACGTATATCTCCCTATCTCAAATATTTTACAACTCTAACTCCTTATCAGCTGCCCACTTTTCCGAATCCACTTCCTCAACTATCTTGAAATTCAAATTTGAATGGTACAAATTTCAATTCTTCTACCAACTCCAAACTCCCAAATCCTTCATTGCTTCCACTACCATCGTCCACCGTCCCACTGCTGTGAATTTTACCAAATGCAGAAGCATTTAATTTCCACAAAAAATTTCCTCCATAATTTGCTAAGAGAAGATAATGTCATTTCTTTTCACGTGAAATTTTTCAGCAATATAGGATTCCGAACTTTAGTTCTAACAAGAATGTTTGTCACATCAAACCTCATTTTTTTTCCTGTTAGATTCGTCAACATCAACAAAATGACCATGAAATGAAACGACGAATCTAACGAACGACTCTGACCAAGCATGAATTGGGATTCTGTAACACCTCACCGAACCATAACATTCAATATCTATCTCCGCCAGACTCCAATGACGAATCTCATCAAACCAATTCCATATGATGGACCTGCTCGCTCACTGTGAGCGACCTATCAAGATTGCTCACGACAGATCGTTGTCCTAAGATGTAACTCCTAGACGATGTTACACCGCTAATAACTATTAACCGGATAATTATATTCTAAAACTCACCGTTGGATTAAAAGATACTATCATATAGATCATTCCTATAAAATTTCACATCAATCTAAAATCATTTGATGTGTCATTGAGATACATCAAGATTAATGTCTTTTAAAGTGTATGAATTTTGACATATCTCAATGACACATCAAACAATTTTAGATTGATGTGAAATTTTACAGGAATGATCTATATGATAATAACTTTTAATCTAACGGTGTGTTTTAGAATATAATTATCCGCTAAAGAATTATTAGCGGTGTAACATTGACCAAAGTGTTACACCGGTGTAATTTGATTCCTCCTCATATATATATATATATTCAATAAATAATACTAGAAGGGTAAAATATTTTTCTGATTTTTTTTAAGATCAAGAGAGATAAACAAAATTTGGAGCTCACATCACACTTATGTTGTTTAATTTGTAGAAGAGACTACGAGCCTGTTTGTTTTGGATTATTGTATGAAGAAACAAAATTACTTTTATTTTTAAGGATTTTTAATGTGTTTGTTTTAGCTTTTAAAAATAATTAGAATCTAAAAATAAAATATAATATAATTAAAATGAAAAATTATTTGGTGTAATTTTTGAGAAATAATAGGATTTTTGGCACGTTTGTTTAAGATTAAAAAATGATTTTTACACAATAATCTAGTGAGTTTTTTTAGAGATTTTCATGAAAAGTATAAGTTAATTAGTGTTTGTTTACATTTGTAAAAATCACTTTTTTAATCTTCTCTCTTACACCATAATATTAAAATCAGATTATTTCTCAAAAGCTATTCCAATTGCTTTTCTTTTGAATTAGATTTTAGATTATTTTTAGATTCCAATTATTCTCAAAAGCTAAAATAAACACATTGAAAAACCCTTAAAATGATTATTTCTTTATAAAAGTGATTTTCATAAAATAATCTAAATCAAACTGGCTCTTAATGATGTGGAAGATCAGAAAGAAGATTATAAAAAATGATTCTTATGAATGTAAACAAACAGAAATTAACTTATGTTTTTCATGAAAATCTCTAAAAAAAAGTAATCATTAGATTATTGTGTAAAAAGTTACTTTTTTAATCTTAAACAAATGGACCCTTATAAATAAAAAAGGTAGAGATTTCTTCATCCGTATTTGAATGCCTCTGAATAGGGGTAGGAATAGGTCAGACCACTCAACAGGATTCTGTAGCTTAGCCTACATCAAGCCTAGCTAGGGTAGGCTAGATTTTCTTATGAAATAAATCAAGCTAAAACTTTTATAAAAGTTTATTTGGCTAAAACGGTCAGATTTTAGGTTATCTAAAACTAATATAGTGACACGTGCAATGCACGAGATAAATATTTCATGTATAAATATAAATATAAGTATATTAATTAATATTTATAATTTATATAAATATTAAGGAAATAGGTTATGTGCAGATATCTTTATACTAAATGAATTATAAACTAACAATTTCTAATACAACTGTTAAAAAATCACAATTTCTACTACATTTTTACCACTCTAGTGTGTTAACCTATGCAATGCACGTGATACATAATGGGCATTTACTATTTGATTAATTTTCAACTTTAAAGTAAAGTGCAACAAAAAATGATAAAATTATGGTTGAAGTAGTAAGATAATTTAAATAGTTGATGTAAGTAGGCATGTCAAAAACTCAAATCTGTGATACTCACTCGAACCCACCTCAACTTTGATGGGGTTTGGGGGTGAAGTTTCGATTTTTTCCGCTTTTCAAAGACAAACATTGGTAGGGATGTTGTACTCACCCCATGAGAATTGTGAGCCATGATTCTCAGTCTTAGGTTACATTATAGAAGTTTGCACCTCTTTGAAACTATTGTTGAGCTTGATTCTCAAATTGTTTCTTACTGGGTTCTCATGAGTCAAGCTTCAAATCAATTTGTTCAAACCCTGCCGCATGAAAAAAGGTTTCCACCTGATTTATCTTCAGGATTGACTAGTCTTTGTTGAACATACCTATAAAGAGGGAAAATTGTTGTGGATATATTTTTCCACGAACTTGAGGTATTCAAATCCTTTTTCTTTAACAATTTTAGAAAAGACTTATTATCCCCTTAGTTTGATGCGTAGAGATGACACAACATATGTTTTCTTCCCGTATTGTACTTGTTAGTATGTACTCCCTCCGTTCCTTTTTATCTGTCGGTTTTTAAGAAAAATTTTGTTTATTTTTATTTGTCGTTTTGATAGTTTAAGGTTACATTTTGACAATTATACCCTTAACTCTATTAATTGTTTACACATTTTTCATAAATTGATTATTGTAGTAATTGAGAAGTTCAAAGACTAATTAAATATGATATATCTACTCCCAAAAATTATTTTACTTTCCAACAACATAAATTTATTACTAATATACACATGTGAATATTAATGTATCTAAGACTAATTGGATAATTGAATAAGGGGTTGGAAATGATTAAAATGATGGGACACATTAATTGATTCATCTACTCCCAAAGACTAATTAAATAAGGGTATGATAGGAAAAATTTTACCAATTAATTGATTCCTTGGTTATGGTGAAATAACCTAAAACGACAGATAAAAAGGAACGGAGAGAGTAATTTAAATATTAATATATTTTAATATAGATATTAATAAGCTTTTATGTATATATATATTGTTCATCCCAATTAATGTGTCATATTTTAACTTTCATGTATAAATTATTAATATATATATATATATATATGTTTATCTATGAAATATTTATCCTGGTCACTATACTTTTGACTCCTTTACTATATATTTTTACCCCATATAAAAATATTTTCTTATATCTTTCTTAAAAAATTGTCTTATCTAATTTTATCCCCATGAAATAATTCTTGTCAATATAAATATTTAGTGTTTTTTATTTTAGTCACTTTACGTATAGAAATTAATGTTAAAAATAAATTCTATTCTGTTTATATAAAATAAAATCCACAATAAAGTAAATGAAAAAATAAATTATAGATTATAAAATATAAATTAATTACAAAGATACTACTAACTGATTTGTCTTAGTATTGATTTATATTTTTATGTAATGAACATGGATAAATGCTAATTCACGATGTGACAAATGATATGATATATCAATTATTGGGAACAATAACATTTTGTCAAATGTCTAAATAGTAAAAAAAATCTATAATTAAGAAAATCCATATTAATCCATAACGTGTGAACCCAATTTATGTCGATTCTATTAATTAATAAATTAGAGCAAGGAAATCAATATTATTATTCTTTTGCTTGAAAATGATGCCTCAAAGAAAATAATAAATTTTTAGTATTATTACCATAGTGGAAAATCATATCATGCAATGTAATCAATTTAAAATTTTTAAAAATGTGGCAAGTCAATCATTATTGTGGTGGCAAAAGCAATATCTTGTCAAATGTTGTGTAGTAATTTAAAATGTGTAATTATGGAAATCTATATTAATCCATAACTTGCGGATCAAATTTAAGCCGATTCTATCAATTAACAAATTGGGGAACCAAAACCATTATTAAGTTGTTATTATTATATATTACCATAGTAGGAAACCATATCATGAAGTGTAATCAATTTAAAATGTGGCAAACTAATGATTAATTAATGTAATAATACTAATTCTAAAGAGATCAAATTTGAATTAACACAAAAATAAATCTAAAAAACAAATTCAAATCAAAATGGAAGAGATCTTATATATTTTTTTATCTAGTTTAATATGGAAGAGATCAATTTTTTTTATCTAAAAGACGGAAGAGATCTTTTATATTTGAATTTAAAATGTTAAATTCAAATCTTTTTAAATTTTGAATGTTTTCCTAATTCTAAAAAAAGCAAATTCAAACCCATCAAAGATTTTTTCACCATTTCCTAAGTTACACTAAGCAAATTTAATAATATAAGGAAAAAACATATAAACAACAACTACCAATTGATAGTTTAAATAATCTTTTAGTGAAATCATGTGTTGAATTGATTATTATTAACATAAATTATGAAAATAAAGAATAGCCAAGTGACCAATTTTAATTAGTTTGTATTCCCCCAATTTCTCTATCCGGGGGTAGCGTTTTTACCTTTCATTTTGCAACACCATTTCTCCAAAAAGGATATTACACTATAGTTACAAAAAGTTTCGCAAAGATTTAGAAAATATTTGTAAAAAGTTTAACCATCATATACAGAAAAGCACTCCATCTCATTATACATATATCATGATATTTTACAAAAGGGTCTGTTCTAGGACAGACTATGATTTTTACACTAAAAAAGAAAAAGAAGTTAAAACTACTATAAACCAAAAAGTACAAAAGTGGTAAAAGAAAACATACGCTACTATGTACAGTTGATCCATGATCCCATCATCTACACAAAAAGGGATCTACTACACTAAAACCCTACCTCAGGTACGTCTATGGACAAGACCAGGTGGATCCTCCTAATCCTGGTAAGCTGGACTCCAGGTTTCGAACCTGAGTCACCGGGATCCAATCAAAACCAAACCTGGATAGATCCGGTCTAGGTAAAGTCTCACTAGTAAGATCAGAAGTAGCCCAAGAGTGAATAGACTCTTCGGGTTCCTCTTTGATGACAAGGATTCAGATAACCAGATGATATCTTCTGATTCTGATTCTGATGGACGGGGTTGAGGGGAATATGTTGGCGGATTCGCTTCTCCCTAAGGCGAAACCGGCATACACCCCACAGAACCCTCGGTTCTTGCAGGTGCTGCGGCTGAGGTGTCTTCTGAGGTGTCATCTTGGTTTTTATCTGAGGGCTTGTCTCTTGATTTCGAAGGTACATGATCAAAACCATTACCATCATGCCCTAAAGGATGTGAACTACCACCTCCACTATTTCCACTATTATCACTATCGAAGATCAAATCTTCTGGGTCAATTCCTAAAGGACTCAACTGACGCCAGGGTAACTTAACATCTAAAATCATCTGCTTCTGGATGGGAAGTGGGTCTTGTGGACCTTCACCTTCAGTGTCTACTACTTCTACTCTTCCTACGAATCTGCCCCACTGTGTGTTAGAGTTTATATTCCACCATACATAACGTCCCCCTTGAGGTTCTAGGCTCAGGTGTCGGACATTTCCCAGTCCCTTGTCATGATGTGCCATCTACTCAGTCATGCGTCAACACAACATAAAGTAGGCAAGGGTTAAACTCTAAACAATGTAATAGAAGTAGTACAAGTACATTATCAAACATAGATCACACGACACTCAATTCAAAACATCAAGAACAGATAAATATCATAGATGACCAAGTCATTTAAGTCAGATTAATAGCGTAGTAAAGTATTGAAAACTCACAACCAGATCACAATCAAACAAGTCTTACCTTGTATCCAGAAAACCTATAAAACAATGTATTCACAAGAATATATCATCACATCAATGTTTTATTTATGCATGCCTCTTCTATATTTCTCAAATCACACCGGTGTAGTGCTCCAAGGAGATTTTTCCAACCTTAACTCCAGTGAGCGATCGGCTTCCTGTAAACTTAACAACATAATCATGGAATCCCTTGATTCCTCTGAAAATACTTCAAAATTACCGCATTTAAACTTAATATCAGATCAGAAATAGAACTACTAGTCAGATTTATCCAAGTCGGGTATTCAATTTGTCTCGGCTCGAGGATATTCACTGACACGACCGTTTGAGACTTTCGAAACCTGGATAATCCCGGTAGACAATTGTAGTCCAACAGAATCGATTTTCAACCCCAGCCTCTAGGTTGTATGCTCAAAACGTCTTTATGCAAATGCACAGAATTCCTCTTTATTTCTCTTTAATCTCTTTCTTAATTCTCTTTGTAAAACTTTCTCTGTTTTACTGTCTCTTTTCTCAAAATCTCTGAATCTCCTCAAAACTTTGTAAGAAACAAATCTCATTATTTTATGGAAAGATTGCTTGTATGAACAAATAACTGTAAAAATCACTGTTTCTCTTAAAAACTCTTTTTGTTGTATACTTTAAAAACATATAACTCTTGTTTTCTTTTACTGTTTCATTACGGATTAATTTGTTGTCTCGGCTTTGATAAATTTTAAGTAGCTCAACAGAGTGAATCGGTATGAAAAAATATTTAACTTTATTTCAGGAAGACCAAACCGGGCAAAGCCACTTTGGGTTGATCAAGAGAGAAGAGATCAATAGTATTTAAACTTACGTCCGCTTTTTAATTAGTAAGTGTCTGTTCTCAGATTTTAGATAACTCTTTGGGAATGGAATAATTACACGGCGGGTGAGCCGACTGCGGTAATCAGTGTCCGTCTTTTTGAAAACTTGATATAAGCTTAGTGAACGAAATAAAGGTAATTATTTTCCGGCTTTGGTTAATTTTCGAAGGTGAAAAGACCACACGGCGGCAGAGCCGTCTTCAGTGATCAATACTCTCTTAAAAAATACGTCAATATAGACTAAGTGAACGAAGTCAAATTGTTTCTCTTCGGAAATACTTATGCTCTAATTATCTTCTAGGAAAGAGGCCCGTTGAAAGCCTATCTCACTAATTTCCACTGCCGTAGACATTGGAAATTAAACTGAGTTACGTGCATATATATACAGATTGGATACCCACTCGATATTTTCCACTAATAATATAATAGTAGAATTCACCGAGAATCCATTACTGTTACATTAAATTCTGAAAGATGTTATAACAGTAGGATTCACCGAGAATCCATTAATGTTACACTCTTTTATCCTATCCAGTCCAATCTATTTATATATACGTTATTTAGGAAATCATTTCTTTCCCAATTTATCTTAGTCACGTATATACCGGGTCCCTAGTGTTAAGATTTCCCCAAACAGCGTATCAGTATAGTTCCCAGGAAAGCGAGACAGACTTCTTTTAGCCCCTTCAAAGGTCTTATATTCTTTCCTAGACAGATCCATGCTGATAAACCATTTATCTTAACCATCATCTTGTATATAAATGATAGATAATATCGGGGTTTTCACAAAATAATAATTTGTATTTTATTTGCGATAAAATCATACTTACGGTAAGTTTAAAATTCGTCATTATAATGGTATGTTTACAAAAACTCAAAAGTAATTTTGCCATAGCTTCTTACCTCTCACGATCTTTAGATAAATTTGGGCATTATAACTCTACAATTCATAAATAGCACAAGACAATTAAATTAAAGCTATAAAACAATTATAAAGCACATATAAATAAATAAAAGCTATAAACACATAAACAAACAATTCAAACACAAACAAGAATCAAACTCATACTTCTCAAATTAACTTTGAAAGAGATTCCCCTTACCTTGGCCACAAATTGTTGGAAAAACAAAGCAAGAACACCAAGAACACCAACCAAGAAATATAAGATTACTAAGGAGAAAAGAGAGAGAACTTTGTGTGTATGTCTTCAAGCTTGTGGTGTGTGCCAAAATTATGAAGCCAAGATGCCTATTTATAGTGGGAGAGGGGCGGCCAAGAGGAGGACATGGAAGGAATAAAAGAACTTAGTGATGTAAGCCATGATTCACAAATTACTTATTTATTAATTAGGTTTAATCATGCTGTCATTTTCAAGAAAATTTCCAAAAACAATTATAAAAAGGTGAGGACCTATGGGAAAATTTGAAAATGACAAATAATAGCCCTAAAGGCTTCATACAAGAGTTTCTAGATTTTTACGGTAAGGGTAGACTTTGCGGTTTGCACTAACAAAGGAAAACAGACGAACCATAAGTGCAAAACAGTAATTTTTTAGAAAATTTCAGAAAAATTCCCAGAAAATCACAAATTTGATTTAAACACTAATGATCCCACTTAGAATTTGATTTTGAGCACTCACTGATCACTAAAAATCCATTTCGGCTCTGAAATCCTCGTTTTACGTGCTTACAGGGACTGAATAAAGTAACTTTTTATCTATCTTTCGAAAAATTCAAAAATTAATTCCATAAATCATAACAAATGTAAAAACATGGTTACCTTTTCAGAATTTCGTTTTGACCTCATTTTGGTCTCCGTATCAGTTCTCAGCTCTTGCTGTAACTATAGGGACCAAAACGGTAATTTCTGAAATTAGTTTTTCCAAAAATTATAGAAAAATTTCAGAAAATCATAAATATTATAAGAAACAACTTTTGTAAAGGAAGATAATTTTCTAGGTTGGTTTGATATAGTTTTTCTTTATAAACTCTTATCCGTCTATTACGGTAAGTACGGTTTTCAAACATCAAAGGAAAAGTGACTGTTTTAATGAAATAATTTGATAAGTATTTAAAACCCTAAATTATAAGACTAACATAATTTTCTTATCACTTAGATCACACAATTTCATATAAAACAGATAAAAGACAGAAAATATAGAAAACAGAAGTCTATATAGGACTTTAACTATTTTACTATTTACGCTATAATACTTAAGCGTATCTGATCATTCTATTTTTCTTAGGTTTCTATCAGGTCTTTGTAGTCTCTATCTTATATATTTTTCTATCTCTAGTATTTATCTCTTTCCTATCTTACAGACTACTGAGTTCCTTCCAAAGGGACTAAAACTGAAATTTTCTTTATATCCTCCTCTAATAATCCAAACTTAATTCCTAAAATCTTTATATGTCACCAAGCTACTATGTCTTTCCTCAAATACCTTTTGGAAGTGTTGTATGAATTTTCCAAATTCATTTTTGTCATTTTAGAATATCCGTATATAATCTTCTGACTTCCGTATTTAGTTCTAAACTACCAAGTTTTTATCCGAAAAAATTTCAGAGTAATTCTAATCCTCTAAAATTAATACTCTATCTTCTAGAGTGAAATTTTAGGATGTTACAGATTTCATCTCTACCAAAAGGACAACTAATAGAGTAATAGAATATTCAGAACCATGGATTTAGTTTTCCAGCAAGATAGTGCTCAAAGAAATATAAATACTTCTAGAATTTAGTATTTTTCTATATAGATTAACAAATTAAGCGAAACACGATTAAAATTGTTCTATCAATTGGCATCATAACACCTTTCAAAGGAATCACATTCTCATGTTGAATATTCTAAACAGTTTCAGCTGTCCTTCAACAAAACTTGTTCTAAGAAAGCAGGTGTCACCAATCTTATATTTGGTACAAATTGCATCAATAGCATCCCAAAAGCTGAAGAAACTGAAAATGAATGCTCAACTCATAATCTTTCATGTAATCTTGCAATTTTGAAGATGTTGGGTCATGCCTTTATCAAGCTAAAAGTTTTCTATTCTATATGGACGAAATATGTACTACCGTGAAAAACCACACCTTATCAGAATTTGAACATGTCAACATCACTGTACCAATAGGTATGTTATCTTGCTCAATATGTTTTGTTTCAACATCCATATATGACAATAATATGAATAAGCAAAAAAAAAGTACAATCTTATGACCAACCAATGCAATACTTTCCAATAAAAAAATTATAAAAAAATATACAGGACTAAAAGAACAATATAGAGAGCAAAGCAAGTAGATAGATACAGAAACAAAAAAGAGGATTTCCTACCGTCTCAATTGCCACGCTCATGGCTACTGAGAATCGAATTGGCAAACTCGACAGAGACATCAAGGAAGAAGATTCAAGGAAGAAGATGGCGAGGGCTAGGAGCCGGAGAGAGCGATGCCATGGGAAGAGGAGAGGGGGAGGGAGGCATTGGTTGTAGAGATCAACTCTGCATCTTAAATACTAATTAAATACAATATTGAATGATATCAATTTGTAAACTCATTTATATTCGGATTCCATTTGATACAATATCGATTTGATTTGAGATACTTTCAAAAGAAAATTAAATACAATTTTAAACACAATCAATATACCATATCAAATACAATCAATACAGATCAATCAATAAACTTATTCAAAGCCAATCAGTCCAATTGAGCCTTAAAATACTCCCAAAGCGAGACCTATAAAAGTTGATCTTGAGAGGGTTCGTCTTTATATATATTATAGATGTCTTTTAGGCCTAACATAGGCCAACATATTTAAGTAAACATAAATAATAACCTTTTTGGTAGTGTTATTACTATATTAGATTTTTTTAAATTATATACTTATTTATTTATTACCTTTTCAAATATTTAAATATGTTAAAATACATAAAGACTCAAGATTATTTTATGATAATGTTATGACCAATTTAGAGGCCTTATTCGAAAATAATTTTTTAAATAGATTACCATGAAGGTCAGATTAAACCTTGAAAAAGCTTATATCATATAAACAAGTAAGACTCTGATTTGTAAAACCTAATCTATCACTCATGCTCTGAGTGTTGTGATTTTAATTTTCATGGTTAATATTGTAGTTCATTATACATAGAGTTTTTCTTTGTTAGCCTATTAACCAATTAGCTTATTTAGGAATCAGTTAGATAACCTATTTGAATGTCTTAATAGGAATCATAACTTTAAATAGGTTAACAAAATGGCCAAACTTAGACTTCAGATTTTTAATTAAACAGGTCAAATCTATTTAGCAACCTTTTTTTTGACTGAAAATCTATTTAGCAACCTAGCTTTTGATTGTGCTAATTACATTGTTACAAATTATGCAAAGGAATAATTGAAACCACTACAAAAAACAATTAAATGATCTCAAAATGCGCTTCATGTTTCTTTCTTAGTGGCAAGACGGAAGCAAATTTGGTAAATTTGTCAAACTAGACGTCAACCTTTCCACCATTATTTCCTTCCCACTAAGCAAATTTGGTAAATTTGCTTTTATTTAGATAATTAATTTTAAATACATCATTCTGTATAGCAAAAGTAATAATAGCTTACTACCATCCAATTAGTTGTCTCAAAAGATGCATGTATCAAAATAACCTGTGTAAGTAAGGGTTCAATAATAGCTACAACTGCGTGCAGAAAAGAGAAGAGCTGTGTTGTAAAAGGGACAACTCCTTTCTACATTTATTCCCTTACTTTTATTTTTGATTTTGTAAAATTAGGTATATAACAACCAGGTGCTAACTTTAAATCTTTCCTGCTTTTGAGGAAAAATAGATTCCATTCACCCTGTCCTTCCATTTAATATAAGGTATATCCGGCAAAAATACATGCATTATAATAATCTAACTATTTCAAAGAACTAATCAATTTTCCTAAAAAAAAAAGAACTAATCAATTAGCTTTATAGGCAATTCAAAGTCGTAGAGGTAGAATAATTTTTATCTTGAGAGAATCAATATTATCTTCCTTTTTTTTATAACAATTTTATCTGCTTTTTGACATATTTGAATATATTATTTTTAATATTATTTTTTTTTCAAAATGTAAAATAAATAAATAAATTAAATATTGAGAGACTGTTACCTCCATCAATTCTGTCATTTTGTTCTTGCTTATTGGAATTTGGAATAAGTTGAAGCCGCGACAATATTTTAAAAGAATTACCTTAACAAAATAACAAAAGAAAATTACATAATATCTAGATTGAGAGTAAAAGAAACTGAAAATAACGAAAATTAGAGTAACGGTATTAACTTTTCTTTCTTTAATATTTTTAAAAGTTTATTAATTTTAACTCGTAAAATTCCCCGACCCCAAAATCTTCACAGAGCTCTTGTTTTTTTGCTTCTACTTCGAGGAGTATCCCACCGCCTATACGACGGGGACTAATCTCCCGCGGGAGTTTGTTCGGCACCTCTAATGGGTGGCATCCCTCACAGAGCTCTTGTTTTCATTGTATTCAAGTTCCTTCAAACAACGTAGTTCTATTTTTTTATTTTCTCTTTTACTATTTTTTGTAAACATTCAATTATTCAAATAAGAGAGAATTAATAATGTAAACTTTTTTTGGATATAGATTAATAAAGTAAATTTTGATTCTCTTATTTAGGTTTTTCTATTTTTCTCTTCTCTTTTACGAAATTTCATGTTTTTGCCTGCACACTCTTTAGTACTACTCCCTCCGTTTTTTATAGATGTCCATTAAAGTTTTTTCTACAAGAATTAAGAAAAACAATAAATGAGTTAAAAAGTAGAACAATTTTATTAAATTACATTTATAATTAATCAATTTATTAATAATTGCATCATCTATATTTTCCAAGATTGCATTATCTATGGGAAAAAAATAATGCTCATTAAAAAAGTAAAATGACACTTAATATAATTTTTTTTTCTAACATCATGACACTTAATATGAAACAGAGAGAGACCTTTTACTTGCCACCTAATCACAATTTTCAAGTAAAAGGTAGAGGGCATATAATACGCGGTTACGGTGGATTTTGTGCGGGTAAGAGGGAAAGCATTATCGAAATAAAACCCCACTTTTGTCCACCACAGATTACATTAATTCATCTTTCTAAAAGCCATTATAAGCGACAAATTCTATGCTTATGCTTAAGGGTTTTAATTAAAGATAGAGAAGATAATGATCTTTAGGCGATTCTAAAGTAGCAACAACTTTAAGGTTTTAAAGAAGAGATGCTTATCTATCTTTTTCTTAATACTTTTCTTTAATCTCTAAATATGTTTATATATTTTGAACCCATATACCGCAACCTTTTTCTTGCTTTCCAAAGATGAGAATGTTGGGTTACGAAAATCAAAGGAAGAAAAGTTATTCTTTTGCCAATTGCATCACAAGCATAAAAAGTTGTGCTCTTTTGATATATCTTAATGAAGATTTTACTTTTCATTTCGAAATTAAAGAAAAAAAAGTTGCTTCTACTTTGCACAACCCTTACGCTATGGATCATACTTTAGTTAATAATATTTATCACAATCCAAATTTTGATAAATCAATTATGCAGAATATGATGCACACCATGAGATTTATTTGCTTTTTACCTTTTCAGTACGTATTGCACATAAATATTTATTTATTTCTAAAAGTAACTAGAGAAAGGAATGAAAAGCTTTATCCATCCTTCTGTTGATGAGCTGATCGAAATACAGGGTATACATAACACTTTCTATGCTCTAACTAACTAGCCTAGTCAATACACACGCTGAAGGTGTGAGGCAGATAATAAAGAATTTTTTTTTTGAAAAACCAAATTGTATTAAACTGGACCGAAAGGGAAAAAAATGGGAAACCGTGTAAAATATACTTTGTAAGACCATGATGACATACTATGTATCTTCACCCATCTCATCATTTCATTTTTTTTGGATGAGCTAATACCCCCCACAAGCTGGAGGGTGATAGATATATATCATTAGCTTAATTGCAGTTTTAGTTCTTTATCTTTCGCAAATGTGCAATTTTAGTCCCCTTTCTTTTAATTAAGCCAATTGGACCCCCTATATTTTATAAGTGTGCAATTTTGGTCCAACCGTCAATTCACTAACCGCGTTTGTTGACTTGGACAAACGGTGCTGACTAGGAAGAGTGAGGTGGCATCCTACGTGGCATCCTATGTCCCCACACACCACTTAATCGAACAAAGTGGGCCCAATTTCTCAAACAAAACTTATTCCCCTCTGTTTATTATTCATTATCTGAGTTAAACAAACACATTGGGCATTAAAAAAATTAGGTCAAGTGTTAAAGGCAGTACACTCATCATGTGCCAGAGAGAGACGAGGACAGGGAGGGGAGGGCCACCGCTCAACAACAACCGATTGATTGAGGCTAATGAAGGGACCACACCACGTCTTGCGTTCTTCGAAGGACCACTTGGGCATCTGATTTCGTCACCTTCGAAGAGGAATCTTCACTGTTCTGAAAGTGGATTAAAGCGAATGGAACCAAAGAAGACAGCATGTGGGGACATGTCATATGGTAGAGAGGATCCACTTTTTGGGGCTTTGAGAAATTGCCTGACAACCATACATCCAGGTAGGTTTACTGTGTTACATTGTATGGTTAGGGTTTGGTCATAAAGGGGGTTTGAGCATTTAATTCGGTTTTTACACATTTTTTATGCTATATACCTATGCTTTATTATATTCACCATATTGTATTGTTGATTAATGGCTCTGATTGTGTGTTGCTATCCATGCCGTGTAGGCCTACTGACAGACATGAAATCACCATCAAATTTCACCATGCGGGTTTTTTTTTGTTTTTGATCCACTTCCTGAGTATATTAGGGGAGAAATATATGAGTTGTAATATGAGTTAGACATAGATGAGATTTCTAGAATAGAGTTGGGCAAAATTCTGAAGTCAATAGGATAGCATGTTTACATGTGTCTTTGGTATAGGCATCCAGATTTGGATCTCTCACATGGGCTTAGGCCGCTAAACACTGATAAGGATGTGATAAGGTTTATAAATGATGTAAAGGGGCATAGGAAAGTGGATTCTTATATGGATCATTTAATTGACAACCCTGTGTATGGTGTGGAGGATTCTGATTTCAGTGATGTGGAGGTAGTTGAAAACTCTACTGGTGGAGTTGATAGTGAGAGTGATGATGACTGTTCGAACTATGAGTATGTAGGTAAGGGAGTTGCTAGTGAGGGAGATGAAGATGTGGATAGTCTGGATGATGTATCTCTAGATGACAGTGATTACGAGGAAGGGTTCGATTGGACTAGTGTACTGCCAGCTGAAACTCTTAATCCAACAAGTAGGCCAGTCGGAACAGCAGGTGTTGATTTTGATTTTGAGGGGGTTCGTGGATTTGTAGGGGCTCCTACATCATCAAGGAACCTGATCCAACGATGGTTGCTGACTTTGAGGATGAAGATGGGGACTCAAAAGAACTAGACAGCCCACCTTCAAGTGAAGAAGAGGTAGGTCACAAAAGGAAATATTCGATGTTTAAATTGGGCGACGATGAACTGCAAGTTAATTTTGAGCTGGGTCAGATTTTTACTTCTGCTGATCTTGTAAAGGCAGCTGTGAGAGAATGCGCATTGCAAGCCAGAAAAAATGTTTATCTTGCAAAGAATGACAAGAAGAGGATTGTTGTGAAATGCATGACTGGGTGTTCTTTCTACATGAGGGTGAGCAAGTTTACTGCCCAAAACTTTTATCAGATTGCTACTTTGGAAAGTAGCCACACTTGCCATCGGACAACATAAAATAGACAAGCAAAAACCAAATGGCTTGCAAAGAAATTCATGACCATGTTGAGGCACACACCCGATATGAAGGTGAAGGCATTGCAAGAGGAAGCAAAGAATAGGTGGGGTGTTATATTAAGTAGGTTCAAGTGGTATAGGGCACAAAGGATGGCATTAGAAAATGATTGAGGGTGCCACATGTGAGCAATACAAACATTTGAGAAGTTATGCAGCGGAGTTGGTTAGGAGCAATCCTAATATATAGCACTGTGATTATTAAGAGTGTTTTGGGTGTAAAATGACCTATTTTTCAAAGAATTTATGTTTGCTTTAATGCATGCAATATGGCTTTTGTGAATAATTCCAGATCCTTAATAGGACTTGATGAGTGTTTCCTTAAAGGTGTGTACAAGGGGAAGCTCTTGTCTGCTATTGGGAAGGATGGAAATAATCAAATGATCCCAATAGCCTTTGCAGCTGTGGAAGCTAAAACCAGGGATTCTTGGACTTGGTTTATCAATTTGTTGTTGAATGATTTGAATAGAATTGACAAAACAAATTGGGCATTCATCTCTGATGAATAAAAGGTAATCAAAGATTGTCCATCTTTTTATATTACTTGATTATATTATTTAATTGTCCATCTTATTGTGCAGGGATTGGTTCCAACACTGCAAAGCATGGATGAAGATATAGAGCATCGATTGTGTGTGAAGCACCTCTATGGTAATTGGAGGAAGAAGTACCCTGGTTTGTTGATGAAAGAGGCTCTTTGGAGTTGTGCTAGATCAAATACTATGGCTGACTTTAGTAGGAATATGGAGAAACTAAAAAAATTGAATGAAAATGCATGGAGGGACATGTGTGAGTTAGAGCCTTCAATGTGGACAAGAGCAACATATAGCACCAACACATGTTATGACTTGCAGGTCAACAACATGTGTGAGGCATTTAATACGGCAATTATGGAGTATAGAGACAAGCCAATTATATAACTCATTAAGGGGCTTAAGTTCTACTTGACCAATAAGATAGTGAAGCAAAAAGATCTAATGTCGAGGTACACAGACAACATATATCCAGTGATACATCAGAAGCTTGAACAGATCAAACTGGAATCAAATAGATGGTCCCCTATGTGGAGTGGAAATGTAGCTTATGCATTATTTGAAGTGTCAAATGGTACTAATAAGTATGTTGTGAACTTGACTGATAAGACATGTTCTTATAGGATATGAGATTTATCTGGAATCCCATGTTGCCATGCTATTTCATGTATGTGGTATAATAGCCAAGCTCCAGAGGAATTTGTTCATCCTTGCTATAGCCTATAGGTAGTGAGTTTTTGATTTATGTGTTAATGATTTAATGTTGTTTTTTTGTCTTAATGCTTAAGGTTGTTCTTGTGTAGGAAATCAACTTTTCTGGACACATATGATCACATAATATTGCCTTGTAATGGACCAAAGTTATGGCCAACTATTGATGTTGAACGTCTTAGCCCACCCTACATGAAATGGGCACCGGGGAGGCCTAAGAAACAGAGAAGAAAGGCAAATGATGAGCCTAAGAATCCGAAGAAAATGAGAAGGCAACAACCTACTATAAGGTGTAGAAGGTGTGGGGAATTAGGGGACAACAAGAAGACATGCATAGGCAAAACAACAGCTGACAGGGCAATTTTTAAGGGTGGCAACAAGGTATATCTATAAATTTAAAACTTATAAATAATTAGTTAAACTTATGCTTAGTTATAAAATTTGTAAAATTTGACTTGCAGACACACACACAAGTACAACAACCTGATGAGGGGTCAAGTCAACAAGCATCTCAAGCAACTCAGGCCCCTCAAGCAACACAAACCTCTCAAGCAAGTCAGGTCCCACAAGCAACTCAATCAAGTCAGGCAACTCAAGCAAGTCAGGCCCCTCATGCATTTCAAGAAAGTCAGACCCCTCAAGCTCCTCATGCATCTTTTGGACAAGTGGTCTATGATGTGTAACCTTTCATATTATGGCAATTTAATCAAACTATCAGATTATGAGATTATGAAATTACTTGCTTCTATTGGTATTTTACAGGTTTCATTTTACTGGTTTCTATTATGATTTTACTGGTTTCTATTATGATTTTACTGGTATAGCCTTATGTATTGGTATAGCATTGGTTTTACTGGTTTCATTTTACTGGTTTCTATTGGTATTTTATTGGTTTCATTTTTACTGGTTTTGTATTTTACTGGTATAGCCTTATCAGATTGAGATTATGGAATGGTTAAGTGCATTGGTTTTGCATGTACACTGGTTTTAAGTGTCTTGAACATTGGTTTTCAGTTTTAACTGATTTCACTGCATTGGTTTTGTGTGGTCTAAAACTGGTATTGATTTAAGTGCATTTTAGTGCAAATTGGTACCGATTTAAGTGCAAATTTTTCTGCACCAAACCCACATTAGTACTAATTTAAAACTGGTTTTCCTGCACACGAATTGAGCTTCACTGATTTCAATAGCAAACTGGAATAAAAATATTGGTTTTGCACATACTGGTTTTGCACATATTGTCACGTCCCCTGCCTTTTAATTAACACATTCATATGGTCTAATTAAATTGAGTGAATTTGTCACAAACCAGGATTTAGAACCACACCATATGGTCAATTACATACACACACACATATGTTCACAATAAATCAAACCAAAATTAGACATAAGGATAACATTAACTTCCATTAAATTACCAACATTACATAGTAGTGCTACCTTTTTTCATTACAATAAACATAATTCACAACCTTCTAAAAACCACTTTCTCAACATTACCTCCCTAAATCATTCTCTCCCTAAATCATTATCCAACACTATTTCATTACAATAACAATAAGTAAAATCACAATTACAAAGCAATTAAACACCAACCCCCCTTCCACATTCTTTCCCTACAGTGTATTTCATTATTTTTCTTCAACAAAGCTCTGATAATCTTCTTCTGATGTTTTTGTACTTCCTCATCATGCCATTTGAAGAAACGACAAACCTTCTTCCCCTCAACCTACAAAAATCAGAAACAATACAAAAATCAGGGAACCACATTGTGCAACACCCTTTCTCCAAAAAGGATATTACACCATTGTAACCAAAAGTTTCACAAATCTTTAGAAAATATTTCATAACAGTTTGTAAAGCTCTTCAAAATGCGGGTAAAATTTTTCACTTTCATAGAAGAAGATGAGAAGGATGGGGAGTAAGATCCCTCATTTTTCTTATTTAAAGATTTTAACTGTAAAACAAAGCCTCATGTACAGAAAAGTACCTCCTCTCATATATATATAGAACATGATATTTTACAAACGAGTTTGTTCTAAGACAAACTTTGTTTTTACACTGCAAAAGAAAAAGAAGTGAAAGCTACTCTAAACCAAAAAGTACAAAAGTGGTAAAAGAAAAATACATGCAACTATGTACAGTCGAGCCATGATTCCGTTATTTACACCAAAGGGATCTACTATTCTAAAACCCTAACTCATATACATACTCATGGACAAGACCAAGACCAGGTAGATCCTCCTAGTCCAGGCAAGTTGGAGTATAGAGGCGGGACTCTAGTTACCGGAACCCAATCAAAGTTGAATCCGGCTAGATCTGGTCTAGGCATAGTATCACTAGTAAGGTCAGAGGTAGCCCAAGAGCATATAGACTCTTCGGATTCCTCTTCCATCTCCTCATCCGATAAGGATTCGGATAACCAGATTATGTCTTCTGATTCTGAATCAGAAGGACGGGGTAAAGGAGAATAAGTTGGAGGATTCGCTTCTCCCAGAGGCGAAACTTGTACATGACCTATGGAACCCTCCGTTCTTGCAGGTGCTGCTGCGGATGTGTCTTCAGAGGTTCCATCTTGGTTTTTGTCAGAAGATCTATCTCTCGACCTCGTCGGTACATGACCAGAACCATCTCCGTCATGTTCCGAGGGATGTGAGCTACCACCCCCACTGCTATCACCACTATCATCACTACTCTCGAACAAGTCTTCTGGGTCAAACACCAAGGATTTTAACTGACGTAAGGGTAACTTAGCATCTAATATCATTTGTTCTTGAATAGGTCGTGGGTTTGGTGGGGCTCCACCTCCGGTATCTAAGGTTTCAGTATATCCTACAAACCTTCCCCACTGCGTACTATGGCATATATTCCAACGTACAGTGTTTCCACCCAAAGGTTCTATGCGTAGATGTCGGACGGTTCCCAATCCTCTATCTTGTGGGTTCATTTCCATCTACTCAGTCATGTAACAACATAACAAAGCAGGCAGGGTGAAACTCTAACTCAAATTAACAGAAATAGTACAAGTATATTATCAAACGCAGAACACACAATACTCAATCCCCAAGACACATAGGTAACACAGACAATCAAGTCATTTCAATCAACAGAACAATATAGCAAGCCATTGAAACACACAATCACATCAAACAAGCAGATCTTACCTTTTGTCCATACAACCCTGTAAAACAATACATTTCACAAGAATATATCACATCAGTGTTCTATCAATGCATGACACACCAATATCTCTCTAATCACACCGGTGTATTGCTCCCAGGGAGACTTATCCAACCTCACATCATAGAGCGATCGGCTGCGTAAACTTAACAGCATAAACAAGGAATCCCTTCAGGACCCCTGAAGATACTTTGGAAATACTGCATTTAAAACTTAATACCAAATCCTAAATAGATCTGCCAGTCAGATTTATCTAGGTCGGGTATACGACTCGTCTTGGCTCAGGGGTATTCACCGACAAGGCCATTGAGACTTTCGAAACCTGGATAATCCCAGTAGACAATTGTAGTCCAATAGAACCTATTTGCAACCCCGTTCTCTCGAAGGTTGTATGCTCATCATCTATAATGCAAATGCTCATCTTAGATTTGCAAACCATTTCCTCTTGAAATCTCTATCTCTGTAAAACTCTCTCTATTTTACTGTAACTTCTCTTTCTCAAAAATCTCAGAATCTCTTAAAAAACTCTTTGTAAGAAATAAGTCAAATCCTTTTATGGACAGACCACTAGTATAAGTAAACAACTGTTTATAAGTCACTGTTTCCCATAAAAACTCTCTCTTCACTGTATACCTTGAAAAATCATAAAATTCTTGTCTCGTTTTATTGCTTTTTACGAACTAATTCAGTATCTCGACTTTATTTATTTTAAGTTGCTCAACTGAGTGAATCGGTATAAAAAGAGTTATTTAACTGTATTACAAGAAGATCAAACCGGGCATAGCCACTTTGATTTGATTAAGAGAGAAAAGGTCAACAGTATTTAAACTTACGTCCGCTTTTGAAATAATAGATGTTTGTTCTCAGTTTTTAAATAGCTTCTTGGTAAAGGAATAACTACCCGGTGGCAGAGCCGACTGTGGTAGTCAGTGTCCAGTTTTCTTGAGAACTTGATACAAACTTAGTGATCGAATTTACGTTTAATTAGGCACGACTTAGATTAATTTTCGAAGATGAAAAGATTACACGACGGCTGAGCCATCTTTGGTAATCAGTATTCCACTGTAAATCGTTCCTATGTACTAAGTGAACGTAGTCAATTTATCTCTTTGCTGAAATACTTTAACTCCAATTATCTTTTAGGAAAAAGGCCCGTTGAAAGCCTATCCCACTAATTTTCACTGCCGTAGACATCGGAAATTAAACTGAGTTATGTGCATACATATACAGATTGGATTCCCACTCTATATTTCCCACAAACAATATAACGATAGGATTCACCGAGAATCCATTACCGTTACACTATATTCCGACAGATGCTATAACAGTAGGATTCACCGAGAATCCATTACTGTTACACTCTTTAATCCTTTCCAATCCATTTATATATACGGTATTAAGAAAATTTCTTCTTTCCCAATCTTATCTTGTCACGTATATACCAGGTTTCTACTGTTAAGATTTCCCCAAACAGCTTATCAGCACAGATCCTAGGCCAGAGTGAGACGGACTGCTTTAGCCCCTTCAAAGGCCTCACTTCCTTTCTAGACAGATCCATACTGATAAACCATTTATCTTAACTACAACCTTGCATATAAATAACGGATACTAATGGGGTTTTCACAAATAATTATTGTTTGCTTTGCGGTAAACTCTCGTTTGCGTACGTGTAAAATTTGCCATTATAATGGTATGTTTACTAAAGTTCAAAAGTGATTTTGCCATAATCTCTCCTCTTACTCGAATTCTTAAATAAAATTGGGCATTATAACTCTACAATTTATAATTAGCACAAAACAATTAAATTAAGACAATAAAACAATCATAAAAGCATACTAACCAAACAAAAAGCTATAAACAACCAAACAAGTATTTCCTCACACAAACAAGATCAAACTCATACTACTAAAATTAAGATGAGAAGAGAAATCCCTTACCTTAGCCAAAATCTTGATGAAGAACAACCAAGAACACCAAAAGAAATTTAGGAAAACTAGAGAAAAAGTGAGAGAACTTTGTGTGTCTTCTTGCTCCTTTGTTGGTGGTGTGCAAAATATGAAGCCAAGACCCCCTATTTATAGTGGTGGGGCGGCCAAGGGGTGGGGACCAAGAGGGAAATATAAATTTATGACCTCATGCCACTTTTTGATGCAAATGTCATAAACCATAAAAACATAAATGATCTAATTTCCCAATTGGCTTAGCCATGTGACAAGGCTAGTGACTCAAGGCCAAAAAGTTAATCCAAGGGCTCCTAATTGATGAGGATGTCGACCAGCCTCAAGGGAAAGGAGGGCCATGTGATTGAATAGTGAAAAACTTTATGGTTTCGTAAATAAACCGAAAACTGGTGGCATTTACGTCCTTTTGAAAATAGATCTTGAAAATAATTAGTAAAAAGGTGAGGACTCATTAGAAAATTTCAGAAATAGTCTCTAATAGTCATAAAGAGTTTATACAAGAGTTTCTGGATTTTTACAGTAAAGGATAGGCTTTACGGTACATACTAACGAAGGAAAACGGACGCGTAGTAAGCCCAAAACAGTAATTTTTCATAAAATTCTAAAAAAATTCCCAGAAAATCACAAATTTAATTTAAACAACAATGGTCCCTCTTAGAATTTGATTTTGAGCACTCCCTGACTACTGAAAAACCATCATGGTTTTCGTAAAACTTCGTTTTACGTGCTCATAGGGACCGAAAACGTAACTCTTTATCTGTCTTTCAAAAAATTTCAAAGTAAATTCCATAATTCTTAAAAATATAAGAACATGGTGTAAAGTTCCAGTTTTTCATTTTGACTCCGTTTTGGTCTCCGTATCAGTTTTTAACTCTTACAATAACTTTGCGGAAACCGAAACGGTACTTTTGAAAATTAGTTTCTCTAAAAATTCTAGAAAAATTCCAGAAAATCATAAATATTATAAGAAACAACTTTCGTGAAGGAAGATAATTTTCTGGGTTGTTTTTAATATATTTTTATAAATTAAATTCTTTTTCGTCTATTACGGTAAGTACAGTTTGCAACTGTCGTAAGAAAATGACTGTTTTAGTAAAATAACTTAATAAGTATCTTAAACTCTTAATTATAAGACTACAATAATTTTCTTATCACTTATTTCCTACCAGAACATTTAAAACAGACAAAAGACAGAAATATCTAAAACAGAAACCTATAAAAATGTAACTATTTTACTATTCACGTTGTAACACTCAACCGTAACGGGTCTTTCTACCTTTCTTAGATTTCTATCAAACCCATGCAATCCCTATCTCATCTATTTTTCTATCTCTGGTATGTATCCTTTTTCTAACTAACAGATTATGGAGTTCTGTCTAAAAAGGACTAAAACCGTAATTTCCTTTATTTCTTCCTCTTAAAATCCAAACTTAAATTTCTAAAACCTTCATGTATAATCCATACTACTATGTCTTCCCTTAAATACCTTTTGGAAGTGTCATATGAATTTTCCAAATTCATTTCATCATTTATCCAAATTATCCAAGTGTCCGTATCTAATTCCCTGTCTTCCGTATTTAGTCCTAAACTACCAAGTTTTTATCCGAAAAACTTCAAAGTAGTTCTAATCTTCTAAAATTAACACTCTGTCTCTTAGAGTGAAATTTCAGGATGTTACACATTGAAGCTGGAAAATGTAAGTTCATTACCTGAAAATCAAAACCAACAAAGATAGGAATCAAAATACCTAGAAAAGACCACAACCATAGAAATGCTGCTCTGGGATCTCATGCGTCCAAGCCATCACCAATGGAGCTTCCTCACCACAATAGCACCGTGGCCACTGGGTTCTTCTTCTATCCCACGATGAAGATGCAGCAGAATCTTCTGATTTCGTTTCCCACTTCATCTCTGTCAATCAAATCGTTGCTTGGTAGAAGAGGATTAGAGCACACTTACTTTTCACAAGGTTGTAAATTTTTTTTCAATTGGGTTTGAACCCTAGCTCCCAAACTCACCATCAAAGAAGAAGAGGGCACATCAAAGAGAGACTCACGTGCTTGGCACGTGGGACACTTAAAAAATGCTGACTCAAGGCTTTTATGCTACGTAGGATGCCACCTCACACTTCCCAGGCAGCACTATTTGTCCAAGTCAGCAAACGCGGTAAGTGAATTGACGGTTGGACTAAAATTGCACACTTATAAAATATAGGGGACCCAATTGGCTCAATTAAAAGAAGGGGGACTAAAATTGCACATTCGCGAAAGATATGGGATCAAAACTGCAATTAAGCCTATATCATTCTCAACTTGGACAAGAGGCCTTGGAATACTCGAGGACAAGAAGGTTTTGTGAACAAGTCAGCCACTTGTGTCTTGGATGAAATAGGCAGCAACCTCATATGACCATAATGGAGTTTCTCCCGAACCACATGATAGTCAATATCCGTGTCCTTTGACCTTTCATGGAAAATAGGATTAGCAGCAATATGTTGCACTTTGATTGTCACAATACAAAATAGAAGTGCGACCAGTCTAGTTAAGATCATTTAAAAGATAAGTCAACCATTGGAGTTCTCTAGTGGCTGAAGCAAAAGCTCTATATTCTTCTTCTAAGGATGAGCAAGATACAGTGTTTTGCTTCTTTGATTTCCAAGCAATTAAAGAGTACATCCAACGAAAAAACAAAAGCCAGAAAACTAATCTCTTTGTATCCAAACACCCTCCCCAATCAGCATCACTAAATTCGAGTAACTGAAAATACTCTTTTGAGGGAAAAAAGAGACCCCTCCTTGGACTATGTTTAAGATAACATAGAACTCTTGTTGACGATGGTACTCTCTACTGGAGATGCCATAAATTGGTTGATATGTTGTGTTGCATGACTCATATTTGGTTGAGTTGTGGCTAGATACAACAAACGACCAATTAGTCTTCTGTAGAGGCAGCATCAGAGTATTTAGGACCTGATTCTTAATATAGTAGAGCAGCAGGATCTAACGGTGTGTTAGTGGGCTTACAGCCTATCAAACTAAAATCAACTAAGAGATCTAAACAATATTTACTCTGGCATATTGTGATTCCAAGCTGTGAGTGGGCTCCCTCTAACACAAAGAAATAACGAAGCTGACTAAGAGCTTTAATGTGGAAAGAATTATGGAAGAGTTCCTTAATATGATCAAACTCAGCCAAAGAGTTCCTAGCTAGAATGATATCATCCACATATATACACAAGGACTAAAGTGTAAGAACTAGTAGTGGATTTAATGAATAAGGTGTGATCAACATGAGCATAATGGAACTCGCATGACAACAAAAAGAATTCTAGCTTTTGAACCATTTTCTGCTAGCTTGCCTAAGTCCATAAAGAGACTTGAGCAGCTTACACACTTGGCCATTATGGGGGGATGCAACTGTTGGTGTAAATCTTAGTGACCAATTTATCTTGATAGCTTTATATTTGTATTATGGCCCCTTGATTTGTATATACTTATAAATCTATAAGAAATTACATTTTATATATGTTAGGTATTTATAGCATAGTAAAATCCTTAGAATAGAAGATTAAGTTCAATGGAACATCAAGTATGACTTGATCGTGAGACCGCATTGAATAATATGAACACTATTCTTAAATATCTATAGTCAAAGTATTATTGTTAAATGAGATGACAATAATGCATAGAGACTATTACGGGAGTCAACTGATGGCTACATCTCATGGACCATGGGCATGGGCATGAGTTGTCAAATCTATTACGTAGGTATGAATATTAAGAGTAATATTTATACTTGATTCACCCGTTACAAGAAGGCTTCATAATAGTTATGCAACTGTCATAAGCACTTCTTAAGGTGACCATAGTAAAGTAGTCATTGGACTTGAAGTCATTACGATTCCTACATGTGGAGTTATAGGCTTTAATGCTATCAAATGTTATCTATAACAGCCAATAAGGTAATTATAAAGGTAGTAATTGGTCCTACAACAAGTCATGTGGCGGGATGTGAGTGACATAGATAGGACTCGCCCCTGCTACATAACAAGAGTAGTATCCTAGACCACTCAATGGAGTAAGATGTGGAAAATGTTTGATCAAGTTGGAATTGGACCAATACGAGATATTGGACCCAGTTAGGTTTGCACATTTACTCTAGGATCGAGAAACTAATAGTAAAAAATTGATGAGATTGACACACTTTATGCCTCATGTTTAATTATGACACACGGATGAAGGGACAAAGGCTTTACGGTTATTATGATTATAGGAAGGTTAAGTCATATTACCGATCTTCTCATAAATTAAGTAGCAATGCATTATTAGATGTCGTTCATTATTTATAATAATTAATATTAATGTTAATTAATATTTATTATTATTCCAAACTTTATGGAAGCCTATATAGTCACACACATAAAGTAAATTAATTGGAGAGATTTATATTTAATTAAATATGATTTAATTAGAGATTTAATTAAATAGGATTTAATTAAATACAACTTATATTAAATATGATATAATTAAATTAGATTTAATTAAACATGATTTAATTTAGTTGGGCTCATAATGGATGAGCTCATTAGGATCGGGGCACCGGAGAGGGAAACCTTGGCAGATTAAATACACTGTTGTAGAGCCTCCCTCTACACATCCACACATAGCCGCACCGCCTTCTCCCACTACATAGCTAGCACTGCTCCCAATTGGCATTTGCTAGCGTGGACTTAATAGAGGTGTTGCTATTCTTGCAACAATAGTGATCATTCATTCAACCCTGCTCACGTGATTAGAGGTAAACACAACAAACTCTTATGATTTTGTGTATTCTTCGTGATCTTGGCAAAAGGGATATTCCACTAATGGGTGTTTGAAAATCAAAAAATAAAAGTTTACAACTAATCCCCAACAACAACTCCTTGTGAAATTTGCATGTACACGACTTCATGAAGATCCACATGTAGAAATGCATTATTCATATCTAGCTGATGAATATGTCATTGATGAATTGAAGCAAGTGCCAATATCATGCAAACAGTTGTCATCTTAGTCATTGGTGAAAAAGTATCAAAGAAATCTAACAATTTCATTTGGCTGTATATACCCCTTGGTCACTAAGCGAGCCTTGAACCTTTCCACACGTCCATGTGCATGCCTCTTGATTTTAAAAACTCATTAATTGGCATGCTTCTAGGTGGTGCATCAACAAATTCCCATGTTCCATTAGCTTCCAGGGCATCAAGTTTCTTTTGCAATGCTTCTTGCCAACAAGGATCCTTATAAGCCTCTTCATAAGATGTGGGTTCAGTATATGGTGTTGAGAATATTGAAATTGGTGAGTGTTTAAGTCAGGGGGTATGGTGTAGATGAAACGGTGTTACATATGTAATCCTAAAGATAGTGTTGGTTTGTGTTTGAGTCTAGTGGATTGGTGAGGTGGTGTTGGTTGAGGAGGTGGATTGGGTGTGGCTATAGTTTGTTGGTTATGGTTGGGATAGATGGGTTAGTGATCATAATAAATGTTTGGTTGAAGTGATGGTTATGGAGGTGATGGATCATGTTTATGAAAAGGAAATTGAAGATAATAGAAGGAAACATCTCGAGACACCACAATTTCCCGAGTTTGAACATATTCCAATAGGGCGTAACCTTTTGTTCCCGATTTAATCCCCAAGAAAACACACTTCCTTGCTCGAGGATTAAACTTAGTGCGATGTGTGGACAAGGTTGTTGAGCAACACAGGAATCTAAAGACTCTCAAGGTGCTCAAGTCCGGTGCCTCTCCATTCAAGGCTTCATAAGGAGATTTGTTAGACAACAATCTTGTTGGAATCGTATTTATTAGATAAACTATATATATAGGACTACATAAGACAAATAATTTTTTTAGCAATTGAGCCTGAAACATCAAAGCGCTGCTAACATTAAGAATATGTTGGTGGCGCCTCTCCACTCATGCATTTTGACAAGGAGAAGCCACACATGAGGTTTGGTGAGTTAATCCATGAGAGGCATAAAATTCTGGTAACAAAAATTCCAGCCAATTATCAGTTCAAATAGCCCTTAACTTGCTTTTAAATTGAGTAACAATTAGTCTAACAAAATTCTTAATGTGAAATGGAACTTTAGATATATTATTCATCATGATCACGCATGTATATCGACTGCAATCATCTACCATTGTAAGAAAATAGCGATAATCATGCACAAATTGAGTAGAGAAGGGGCCCCAAATATCCATATGAACCAAATCAAATATATATTTAGCAATGAAGTTGCTTACAAGAAATGGCAATCTCTTATGCCTTGCAAAATGACAAACATCACAAGCTACATGTGAAGGGATATATATCTAATTATACTTCCTATTAAGTAATCTCTTACGATCATGAGATAAATGTCCTAGTCTTAGGTGCCATAAAGTAGAACTAGGGAGAGCATTGACCATCAAGCCATATCTAACAATAAATAATAAAATTCTGCTTCTCTTGATTCACTTCTACCTCTAGATAGTATAACCCCTCTGACTCTTTAGCCAAACCAATCATTTTATCATTCTCCTAAATAATGCAAGACTCATAATCAAACACCAAAGTGTAGTTAAGTTTCGAGCTTGGAAACCCAAATAAGATTAAATATGAATTGAGGAATGAATAAAACATGATCAATTGTCAACAGTGAAGTTAGCTTTATTGTTCAAGCAAAATGAGCAATAATTGAATTCCTATTTGGCAACTCAACTAAAGGGGATCAATTCAGGTATATGTATGAAACCAATGCAATGAGCTACAAATGTGATCAGTACCCCTGTATCTAAAATCCAAGACGTATGGGTAATGTATGTGGCTACTGACAGTGAAGCATGATTAATAATACTTGCTGAGCTCTCAACATTTGTCAATTTCACCATATTTGTGGCATGAGATTTGCTGCCAGATTCTGCTGTGTTCTGTTGTAGCAAAACCAATAAAGCATATTGCTCCATGGTAAACATCATAGGACCAGACTCCTCATTATCTTTAATACTGCAATTATCAGCTGACATTTCATTTCCTTCTACAGATGAATTGTTAACATGAACTACCATTTCCACAATTAGGTGGATAACCATGCTTTTGTAACTATGAATGGCAATAGGTAGGGTATGGGTAGGGTACTATAGTACCCATCTATAGTACCCAGACCCACACCCGCGTGGGTAGCAACTTTGATTCCCATGCCCATTACCCACACTTTAACTTTGAAAATTCAAATGCAATACATAATATTATGTTTGAAGGACGCGCGAAGGAGTTTGCCGATGAAGGAAGCCAGAACAAGGCAAAACAGTGTCGGTGCAGGAGGCTCGTCATAGTCGGTCAAGGAAGTGAGACAATAACAATGCTCGTGAAGGAGGCTCATCGTCGCTGGTCAATGATGGTAAAAGGTACAATGAAGCAATATCGTCGTTGCTGACAATAATACTGAAAGGCACAGTGAAGAAAGCAAGGAATCAAAATTTAGAGGAGTCAAATCCTTAGGATTATGGAGCTTGTAGGTTTCATTAAGAAATTTATTAAAATTAATATTATATATAAATATAAATATAAAACATGTATATGTATGTGCGGGTCTGGGGAGGGGTGGGTACTAAGGTACCCGTGCCCGTACCCATTAAGCGGGTAATTACCCTCCCCATCATGGGTAATTTTTGCGAGTACCCAATGGGTATGGGTCAAATTTCCATCCCTATTTGTAACAGGAATCCACTGTGTGGCCTGACTTACCACAATATATGCACATCTTCCCATTGCCTCTTCCTATTCCTTTAAAATTAAAGGCTCCTCCCCTACCTCTTCTATAGCTTACTCCTCTACCTATTCCACTAAGTTTCTCATTATTCATTGCATTAACAAATATCCTTGAAAATGATGAAGTTGCTTTTTCTTATTGTAGCACCATAGAAAATGTGCAATTCAGAGTTTGCAAAGGATCCATAAGTGTAATATGAGACCTCACAGCAGCAAAGGGGTCCTTCAACCCCATAAGAAATCAGATAATATAATCCTATTGACAAATTTTCTTAGCATTCCTCATAGCTTGACATGTACAAGTTACTAGGCATGTACAAATCGGGGAATTGGTCTATAATTTTTCAATTCTTCCGATAGAGTTTTTAATTTAGTAAAATATTTAGACACATTCAGAGTTCCTTGCATCAAACCATACAACTCTTGCTGTAATTCACAAATTTGGATGAAATCTCCTAAAGAGAATATCTCCTTCAAGTCATTCAAAACATCAAAAACATTTTCAATATAACCTCTGTGAGAAATGGAAGGAGACAACAAACGTAAAATCCAAGAGTGGATGAGACTGTTACATCTCTCCCAGGCTTCATAACTCGGATCAAAAGCATTTGGCACCTGAATAGTTCCATCAACAAACTTATACTTATTCTTTGAGATCAAGGCACACTTCATAACACGAGCCCGGGTATGATAATTATCCCCCGTCAACGGCGGCGAGACGACAACCACCGTAGGACTTTCATTGGGATGAACATAGTATGGGCTAGCTTCATTCGAGCATGGGTCAACATTTGTGTATGTATTTGCATTTTGATTATAATTTGAACTAGACCAATCAGTATTCCTTGCCATAGTGTGATGTAGACTTGTTCAAGAGGATGAGCTTTGATACCAAAAAGTAACTAGAGTATAGAATAAGAGAGAAAGGAATGAAAAGCTTTGTTCATCATTCTACTGAGCTGATTGAAACACAAGGTATATATAGCACTCTCTTTGCTCTAACTAACTTGCCTAGTCAACACACAAGCTAAAGGTATGTTGCAGAAAATAATAAAGGAATAAAAGGGAAAAATGTCAAAATATGAGAACGCATGTAAAGTAGACAATGTGGGACCATGATGACAAATGAGCTACTCTGTATCTTCACCCATTTCATCATTTCCTTTCTGTGGACAAGCTTATAATTTATTTTCCATTTGCAAAAGATTAACCAAATCAATATATTAATATAACATTTATATCGTTGAGTATTCCTTGTATTCCCTTTAGTAAATCACATGACTTATCAAAAATTTGTAAGAGCTTATTTATGTTTATTTTATGATATATATACTTATATTAGTGTTTAGATGTACTTATAAAAAAAGGTATGCCATGTCTATGAGCTATTTAGCTTACCTCAATAAGTTTTTTTAGAATAACTTATAAATAAGCACATAATTAAGCTTTTTAGATATCCAATAAATCTCTTCCATAGAGTAACATATTTTGATGGAGAAGAGGGAGCGCAAGGGAGAAAGAATGAGTGGTTCATTGTAAGATCGAGAAGGAAAGTGAGTGAATTAGAATATTATTCAAAATTGAAATGGTCAAGGTATGAGAAAAAGTCAGAGTGGTAAAAGTGGCAACGATGATAATATCGCAGTATCTCAATGGAACAAAACCTATTAATTATTTCACAAACTTTCCAAACCTATTTATGGAGATTAAGTTTTTAATCTCCATAAATAGGTAAATGATCACTTTTAGTCCCTCAAAAAAATTATTCTTTTTAGTCCCTCATTTTCTAGAAATATATAATTTGTAGCCCGTGTGGCCATTTTTAAAATTTAATTTTTTTAAATAATAATTTTCATCTTTTCTAATTTTTAATTCTCACTTTTCACCCAATCCTCTAGAGCGGTAAATTTTGGCTCGGCCCGATGGGCCCATGTTTTAGGCTAGATTGGACTTGTTAATTATAGGCCAAAAAGATTTCAGGTTATTTTGGTCTGGCTTGATGGGTCATCCGGGCTAGGTCGGGGCCTCATTTTATGCATTTTTAATACTTTGAGCTATTTTTTTTGTAAAAAATTTGGGGCTGCTAGCCCAGCTTGGCCCGGTGTATTTGAGGTTAGGCTAGGCAAGAAAATGTGTGGCACTAAAGATATTCAGGCAGGGCCGACCTAGTTTTGCAATTTGGCCCGATGGACCAGGCCGAACCAGGCGACCTGATTTTTACCTCTACAACCCTCCTTCTCCATGTAGTGAAAATTGAAAATTAAAAATTACAAGGGGTGAAAATGAATTTTTAAAAATACTTTTAAAATTAAAAAAATGCCACAAGGAATGATACATTTCCAAAAATGAGAAACTAAAAAGAAACAAAAAAAATTCAAATGACTAAAACCGAACATCTGCCTGTTTACTTGGACTAAAAATATATTAAAACTATATTTATTTAGAAAAAGTTGGAAGAGTGACCATTTTAAAAGATAAAAACACGCAAAACCTTTGAAATTAAGTATCAATAATATAACCACGTATATGCTATTTAACCTTTGAAATTAATTATCAATAAAACACTCTTAGTCGGTAAGTTTTTGAGGCAAAGAAAGGATTTCTATATATCATCTATTTATCCCAAGTTGGAATCATGATAGTTGCGCTTTTCCTTCCTTACCATACCCTTGTTTGATTAATTTCCAAGAAACAGCAACAGGTAGGCCCCAGGCCTAAATAACACGCACATATGTGTAAAAGGCAAGAGACTTAAAAAGGTGGAGATACTGGTTTGTGTGAGGCTAATAACGCGTATAATGATGGAAGAGAGGGATAGATCTATATTGTTCACATTCAATGACATAAATAGTAGCTAATGTACACCAATCATGAAGTGATATTTTACCAATCACACTAGTAGAGGTCCTGGGCATATCTTACTTTTCGAATGAAGCACAAAAAGAAAATACACTTTATGTAATTATATTTCTTGAGATACAAAAATTAATTCCATGATTAAAAAAAGGATGTACTAGGTGAAGGGGGAGATATCATATCCTAAATTGCAAGTAAAAATATGGCTGTGTACATGTGTGTGTGTTCCCACAGTATCAGTGCCGCCAAGTCTCATACTTCATGACTTCATGTATGCTTTTGGAGGTTACAAAGTTTAGTTTGAGAAATATTTTGTTTTTATTTTCATTTTTAATTGTATAAAAAATTTATCTTAATTTACTTTTTAAAATTTTAAATAAAAATAATAAAAAATAACTAAATAATAAAAATTAATTTTATTATTATATAAATTTTAAAAATAAAGTGAAAATAAGATAATGATTTATAATTAAAAATAAAAACGAAAATAAAAATAAAAATAATTTTTTTTTCTAAAACCAGGAGGGGAAAAAAATTGAATTGATGGAAAGTCCCAAATTCCTGTAACAAAGAGATAGTTGATATACTCGGTAATTAATATACATGTAGTTACATATAATAAGATTAAAGAGCACGCAATTTTGTTCATCCCTAGCCCTAGGAAATGCCTCAGAATACAAAGACATATGATGAACAGATCAGAGAATAAAGAGATGCCTAGAAGAAAATAAAGGGGGAATAAAAGATTAATTAGATGTTTTTGTTGAAATTAGTTCTGTTCATAATTCCTGAATTTTGAAGATAACCTTTCTGTCTACACATTCAAGAAGGCCAATATCATCCTCCACAGACCGATTCTCAACATCACAACATTCATCATCATCAATGGGAATATTCAAATCCAAAGAACCACAAGGACTTGTAGTACTTGTCTCCTCCAAACCAACATTAACAACATGCTCTTCCTTTTCTTCTCTTTGACTTTGTTTGACCGAATTGTAATTATTAGGAGAACAAGCTCTTGATCTTGAACTGAAACTTTCACAACTTAGAATAATGATAGCATCACAAAGCCCAACCTCGTCACCATTTGAATCCTCAACTCTTCCTCTCTCAATGGCCCTTTTGAAACCAAGTTGAGAACAATAATCAGCTTGCTCAATGTCCTCAACTAGAAACACTCTATGAGGGTTAGAAGACACTGCATCACAGAACCTCTCAATGTAACTGCAATAACTTGGTTCATCTCTTGTTCTCTTGTTTCTGCAACACTGAATATTATCCTCACTTGAATCTCCAGATCTTGTTGAAGATGCAAAACTACTCAGTGATATTGAAACAAAGTTGTTGCTGTGGGACCCAAAAACAAACCTAGCTAACTCTCTTGCTATTTTCTCTTTGCCTTCCACGTCAGCACCTTGGAAAAACAGCCACGTGTCTTCTTTCACTTTATTATTATTCTCTTTCTCTGTTCTTCTTACTAAGCCAGACCTGCATTGCAAAACGGTGCTCACGATTTCTGGTATTACATCTTTCTGCCACGGAACCTTTTTGTCCAAGGCGTTGCAAAGAGTTTTCATATTCTCTGAATTGAGTTCCTTGAAGTTGTTGCTGGTGGCGATGACGTGTTCTATTTCCATGAGGTCGCTAGAATCCGAAGTGGAATTGGGGTTGTTGGTTCTTCTAGTACTTTCGGAGATCCAAATGATGTTGTGGTCGCTGCTTTGTGAGTGTTGCTGTTGTTGCTGATGCTGTTCATATGAGAAGCCTGAAGTGGATGAAGAAGGTGATACTACTGAGGATAATGTGAGGGTTTTGTCACAGAGATAGGGTTGTTTTTGGGTTGAACCACACATGGAGTTCCACTTTTTGCAAAGCTCTCCCACTGGGACACAGTTCTGTTAATTGCAACATACAGCAAAATTAAGTTAATTTTCCATCTTAATTATACGATTAATGCACTGCACATATATACCACATACACCGATAATTCTTGGCAAAATGTTTTGTAAACACCTCAATGGGTGTCTGTACCCAGAGAAAAAAAGAAACAGAAGAGAGAGAAGTGCTAAATGCACATAATAGGTGATATAATGTGATAAAAAGGACAATAAAACTATAGAGGTGTCTAAGTATCTCTAAACACAGTAACTAGTAGTAATTAATCACAAATTTTAAGATAATATAAAAATATATATCTTGGGTTTAATTATTTTTTTTTGGACATGAATGTCTTGAGTTTAATTAATGAAAAATGATCACTAGAAACTCAAAACCCAAATAATACTCAGACAGAGATAGGAATAAAAGAGAGATAAATGATAGATGACAAGAAAAGAGAAAAAATAGAAAGAGAGATAAATGTTGAATTGCGGGTGTTAGAAATTTAATAGTGTTTAAAACTCAGAACTCTTAATTAAAATTATTATTACTTTAACATAATTTTGACTTTATGGTTAATTACGCCTACCAAGAATTATTGTTCAATTACCCAAGAATAGAATTTTGTTGTTTGTTTGAGACTTTGAGTGTAACATATAAAATAGTGAAAAATAAATGCTATCCCATCCTATTCCTATGTTCATTTCAACTTGGAAGTTTGATTGTGATAATGAATTAATGATGACATACCTGATCATTGTAGGAGTTGATTCCTTTATTCTCATTTTTGTACTGTTGGAGCCATGCAGGAAGGCTTGAAGTAGAGGAATCACTGTTACAAGCACTACTCTGCAAGCTTCGAACTTGGGTCTCATCCCCCACTCCTTCGTGTAATAGCCAGCTTGTTCTTTTGTCAGCTTTATCCTTGTTGGTGGGCTGATTTTGTAGACCACTGAGCAATAAAGAGAAGAAGATCAATGATAAGATTATCAATTACTCATTATATATTGGTTTCATTTATTTCAGGTCATGTTATTTTCCACCTTCAAAGTCATCATTCAGAATAGTGATCATGACTACCATATAATGGTAAAGGAGTCAAAAAGAGAAACTGATTGTCAATGTTAATTCATCAGAAAAGTTTAAAAACAAAAGAAAAGAAAAACCTCTTTCCTAGAGAGTTAGTTGTAATCAACCAAGAAAGCAACACAACACTATAATGACTGACATATTTGCTCGTTTCATTTCAGTGCATACACACTTTTAATCATGTTTTGCAAAAAATTTTCCCTTCTCTTAGGTACAGTAACTTGCTACTTGAGAAACAAAGAGGAAAGAAGGGGGAAAAAAACAGTTTTTCCTTATTTTGCCAACTTTGCTTAGAATGTATTTCGTCCAAGCCAACTTTATTTTTATTTTTTTTCTAAGTTTTAACCTTTAACAAGCAAAAGACAATTCCATTATTCTTTTTGCCCCTTTTGGCGATGTCGATTTTGATCTAGCTAGATCACAATAATTCATCCAAAGAAAGGAAACAATTTTTGCAAATGAATTATTTTTTTAGATAAGCTAAATAAGCTAAAAATATTATTGAAAAGAAAACAATTAAACTAGAGTATATATTATACCCAGTTTTAGCTGTTTAAAAGAAAATCATATTTATTTGTTGTGCAAAATCGAACCAGCTCTTGCCGTCTATACTTACCAAAAAACTGTTGGCAAATGGATCGTAAAAGATTGATTGAATTAAATTAAAGCCACAGAATTAATTATATCCAAACTTTACCAAAAAAAAAACTGCATAATAATGCTTTTAATTAATTTACCTGTCAGTGATGAGACTCAAGCGCAAGCTTCCAGCAGGAATACTAATAGGATGAAGACCCCAAAGAGTCTCCAGTGATGGGTGTCCATTTTTACACCTCATGTAAGCTTGGAAAGTTGCAATACCCATAACCCAAAACCTTCCACTTCCACTCTCTCCAACAACCCCACTATTCACCAGCTTCCCAATCTCATTTACCAAGTGATCCACAGGACAATAATTATTATAAACTCTCCCCGAAGAACAACGATCCCTATAATCAAACACCCATTTAAGATCCCCAAGATACAAAACATACCCATTTGGGCCCCTTTTTGCAATAAGGCCCTTAAGCTCTTCAATCTTTTGATCAACCTCTACCCTTGAAACATTCCCAAAATCAGCAAGAGAAAGAGACACAAACTTGACACCCCCTTTCTCAACCTTATCCATCACCCCTCTAACAACACCTTCAAGAGTATCAACACACTCTCCAACAACCACAACACTTCTCCTTTGAGTACTACTACTCTTCAAACTATCCACCACACTTTCGATGTCCTCGTCCCTGATCATCTGATCTGACACCACGTTTCTGGTGTCGGATCCAATGATCAGGGTCGGAATTGGATTATTATTGTTGTTGTTGTTGTTGTTTTCCTTTGACTTAGAAGAAGGGTCGTTGTTGTTGTTGGTGTTTCGAGAGGAGCATATTTCCAAGGACACGGCTTGTTCAACATTGCTTTTAACTTGGGTACTATTAAACCCAGCTTCTCTCATGACTCTACTAACACTTGGGTCATCCAAGATTGAGATTATGAGTTGTTCGATCTCAATCTTCACCGCAAGAAGCGGCTGTTGCTGGTTCTCGATGGATCCACGGCGTTGGTGAGCCTGAGCGCGCTTGAAAGCAGCAACTAAAGCGTTAGAGATTGAAGGACACTGAGAGTGATGATTGTGGGGTCCACCACCCAACATGGGGTTACTAGAAGAAGTTGTTGTTGTTGCTGGTAAACGGTTAAGTGCAACGTTGAAGCAAAGCTCTAAGGCTTTACACTGAAGAGGGTGGGAATGAGATTGGAGACAAGCAGTTCTTAACAAACCGTTGGTGATGCTGAGCATGGTGCTTGCCACGTGGAGTGGTGTCACTTGAGCATGTCCACGTCGCTTAGCGAGTGTCACTGCTTGTTTCACTATGCTTGCTGCCTCTGTTGTTAGGCCTTGTTGCACGGCACAGCTTCCTGCTCTCATGATTATCCGTCGATCCCTTCAAGAGAAGCTCTGAGCTAGCTAAAAATATTATTGAAACAGAAAGCAACTAAAACAGAATACAAGTTATGTCCAGTTTTAACTACTTAAAAGAGACGCTCTGGGAATTGATGGTAGTAAGTATGAAGCGTTGTTGTTGGCATCTTGTGCTTCATATACGTATAAGGTGGTGTTGATTTGGATTGAGAGAATTTAATGATGGGGAAGAGCTATAGGGAGGAGTTAGGGTGAAGAATTGAAGAACCAAAGTGTTAGTTGGTGTATGATGATAGGAAGCTAGGTTTTGAGGGCTCTATATGTATGGATTGGGTAGTGAATGATTCTTCACGAATTTTTTTTTCTTGTCATGAAACTTGTTTGTGTTGTACCTTGTCTCTCTAGAATATGAATGAAAAAGATGGTGGTTTGGTCTAAAAGACTAGGAGAGAGAGAGAGAGAAGGGGGGAGGAGGAAGAGGGGAGGGGTGTGAAATTTATGGGAGATGGGGTGGGTGTGCTTTTCTTGTGGGTGAGGTAAATTTGGGGTCCAAAGTCGATTTTGTTGTAGAAAGTGGATTGCATGTGCTGACAAGGAGGACTATTGCATCAGTATCAAAGGCAACTCAGCTTTGCTCTCTCTCTCTCTCACACACACACACACAGTCTCTTTCTCTTTCATACACATACACACACACTACACATGCACCAAACTTCGTAAAAAAGTTTCGGTATTTGTAAGTGGGGGGCATTAATTGCATAATGTTTACTAACAGTAATATATTATCTTCGGTCTCATATATAAGATAATTTAAGGTTTTTTTGGTTTAAATTATAAAAAAGATAGACTCATTTTAAATACATTAATTGTATAAAATTCCTTTTATACCCATTGGAGAGAGAATAATATGCTTAAGAATTAGGAGTGGTTTAATATCATTAAATGTATAAGCCACCATTTTAATCATTTACTATGAGGGGTAATCTTAGAATAAAGTTTATATTAATTACAACAACTCATTTAACTATACGTTAGATGTTTAGTGGGAGATATTCGAACTCATGACCTCCTTGTCATTTCAATTCCTATTTCTAATCTTTTCCAAAAAACCAAACCATCTCATCTCTCATGTTTCTTCTTTTCTTCAGAGAGGAGAAAACTTATATGTTAAGCTACTGAAGGCATGCCAAGGTAATCTTGAATCTCAAATCTTGGCTCTATGATCTATAGCATATGATTGGATATAATTGAAGTTTAAATCTAACGGGATCGGTTTTAGAAAAAAATGTTAATATTTAATTGCTTTAAATCAAATTTTAATTTTGTTTCTCAATCTCGAATATTGAGTTTCTGTTAAAAATTTCATATTTTATATTTTATTACAAACTTATTTTATGTTCACTTCAATTTATTTCAATTAAATTAATTTTATAAAATTAAGATTATGCAAAATAAATTTTATAAACATCCGAATTAATACACATGATAAGTCAATAAGGATGCACGTAAACTTCAAATAGAAATTAATTATAGAAGGGGTGATACATGGACACACCACCACCCCTCTCACACCTCATCACAATGAGGTGAGGGGTGTGGTGGGGGGTCCCTTAATTTATCACCGGAGTTAATTATATGATCTTTTCTCTTAAACAGAAAAGATGAAAAGAGAAACAAAACATAAGTAATTTCAATTGATGTGTGATTTTTACTTACAATAATTAATAAGTTCACCATTGTAATAATTATGGCGCGCTCTATAAGTCGAAAATCCACAACAGCTTATAAAGAAAAAAACAGAGAAAATAAAAAGGATCAACGCTCCTTCTATGTCTTATGTCTATGTATGGAAGAGAGAGTGAAAGAGAGAGGAAACATCTTTTTCATATGAGAGTGCCAAAATCGAGGACCTGAAAAGAGAATGAGGTCTATACTCTTATACATGTTTGGACGAAGGAATCGGGAACTGTGTACGATTTTTCTTCCAGACCCAAAGACAAGGGAATAAAGTGCTGAGTCCTTTCTCTCTTTTTTTTTATAATTATTTTACGGATTAAAAATCCGGTAATAAAACTAACTATAGACGCCTTTGAAAACTCATCATGTTGCATGGGGATCAAGACCAACATTTTTTTTTTATATAAAAGACCAACATTCTCTTCCCGGCCGGTATTACTCCCACTCATTCTCTCTCCATTTATTTCATAAAGTTACATCCTTTTTTACCTTTATAATTCATTAAAAAAATGTTTTGCGTATATCTATTGAGGTATATATACTTTGAGTAAGAAAAAGAAGAGAAATGAGTGATAAATATTGGATGAGAAGAAGAGAAAGATAGAAAAAGATGAAAAGTGTTGAATGAGTGGTTCATGGATCATCATTCTATATATAGAGACATAATGAAAGACATTTAGACAACTATGAACAAGAAAACTTTAATTAGCATGTACAGTTAGATTAACTAAGGAGAGTTTGTTTCAAGTTATAAAATTATATTTCAAGAAAAGAGATTCCTAGGAATACTATTAACAACTATGTTATTATAATTCATAATGTGTTTGGCAAGTATTAAATATTTCAAGGAATTTTTTAAAATTTATTAATTTAAAAATAAAAAGTTAAAAAATGATAAAATGAGTTGAGAGGGGGAAGAGTTATTGTTAGAAAAGTATCAAAACCACTTTTATTTCTATGGGAATGTAAGATATCCACCTCTCAGCATGGGAATAAAAGTTAAATAAAATATAATTAATCCCGGGAATAATTGATACTCGGAAATATTTTTTTTAAAACTTAAAACAAACACGAGAATTTTTCACTCCCAATTTCACTTTCTAGGATATAAATTTAGATAGCTTGAAAAAAAAACACCTTAAGGTGAAACACCTAGTAAGTGATTTACATATAATGTATCATTTATTGTTAGATACATTATTAAATTAATTAATGGTTAAGATTTATTATTGAAAATTCAAGTTTAAAATGGTTGAGAGATCAATCCCCTCAACCTTTGGATTAATCCAATGGTCGAGATTCTACTATAGATGTACAAGACCACCGTAAAGGATCTGAGCTAAAATAGTAGAATGGAAAAATCTTGCAATGTCAACGCCAATATTATTAGTTGGTTAACATTGTACTTTTGAGATCTCTCCGTTATCTTTCACTGTCGAGCATCATGGTAATTTTGTTATTTGTCGGATCAAAAAATCTATTAAGGGGGGAAATAAATTTAATGATAAATATTAATTACACTAAATCATAATAGTTAAATATATCATATTGTTGTATAAAAAAATATATTATATTGTTTGTATCATAAAATTCATCAATAATAGAATATGTATCAAACTTTTAACAATCATTCTCTCAATGTAAGTAGTCAAACAATCAGCTAGAAATTCATCTGTTTATGGCTCATTGACTTTTGTTGTATTTTGGGTTTGGCTAATTTGGGCACATCTTGTGCTCCTTTTTAGTTAAGTTCTTCTTTTAATATATTATTTTGCTTAACCAAAAAAAAACTAAAAATTCATCTTCCTTTTTGTTTCCGGGCCTACTTTTAAGAAACATTGAGAGATTTGTAAAAATCTTTTAGAGCGAAAATTGAACCCTAAGTAACCAATTCTACCATATTATTAAAAATCTACTATTAAGTTCCTATAACTGAGTAGGAACGAATACAAAAATCTATCTAACTGGAGGCCAATTTTTTTAATGATAAATCTATACGTTTAACAATTTTTAAATCCAGCTGAATCTAATATAATTAACTTACCAAAATCGGAACCCTATTAGCAGAACAGTTTTTGGTTCAGTGACTTGATCAGAAGAAAATAGATTTTTTCATATAATGCACTATATTAGAAGAATCAATATTCCATTTTTACACACTTAAGGATTTGTCCATCTTTCTTAAAACGGAGATTTTAATCTATGTTAGTTTTATAACAATTTTCATAGTAATTTGTCGTCGGTCTTAAATCTCTCACACAACTGTAAGTACGAAGAAATATTGTGTTAATTAAATAGAATATAAAAACTGTTTTCATATATCCAAACGTGTGTTAAATAAATAATAATTGATGTAACAAAAAGAAGTGGGTAACATCACAATTAGTTTAACTAAAACTGGAAAGAAAACAGAAATTTCCTACACGTGCGGCCGAATTCACATTTCCTCTGTCGAAACTTAATAAAATGATTTATCATGACATGACTGACTTTAATTTTCTGAGCTGCATTAATGTACAGAATTTTATATAATTATTACAGGAGACTTTAACTAATTGATATATATATATTATCTTGGAATAGAAGGACCACTACCCTGCATAAAAGCTTTGAATATATCGCTCCTTATATTCATAACGATGTTACGCGGACCACCAACCACCCGCATAACACCCGAGGTCAGTGAAGAAAATAGGTATCGTAGGTGTGTGGTGGATGTTGTACGGGGGTCCGTGTAACATTTTTGTATATGCAACAAAAACATTATAGAGAAGATTATGAATTTAATTATTATACACTAACAGTGTAAAAAAAGTATTAAATAGACGTTTAGTCATATCTTGTCGTATAGATATTTATGCAAATATTCTAGAAAGTAGTAACATTTTGAAGAAACACCATAATGAGATATAGTATAGAATCCTTTTACGCTGCATCATGGTTATTAAACTCAGATTATTATCATCAACAAAGAACAAAATGAAACAAAAGAAACATTATATATAGAGCCGAAACACACACACACACACACGTATTAGAGCCCATAATGCCAGCTAGCGTTTCTGGGTGTACAAAAAAAAAATGTAATAACGGCCAATTAAATTTAATTCTTAATTAAGGCTTCACTTTCAGTTAGTGGGATTTCAGTCTGCAGATTTCTTAGATAGTTGTGTCAATTCTAGCTAAATTCAGGGTATAAATTTTGAAGTCTTCAATATATATTGCCTTTGCATAGAAAGCAGAGCGAGCACATACATATAGCACCCCACTTCAGTGCTCCCCTGAATTCCATCTATCTAGGTGTTCACGAAAAAGAAATAGTAATAGATTAGAAATCAGAGAATATTTTGGAGCACAGATATCTCCCTTTCACTCCCTCAATCATCTATTCCACTTTTACTAGTTTTGTGCAAAATGACCCATGACGTATCATTAGTGTGTGAATCATAGTCAGTTACAATTTTCAGTCTCTGCATGCCATCTTGAAAGAAATTAGCAGTTTAATGAAACATGCTGAGGAACATCACAAGAAAGAAAAAAGGGGGAGAAATGATCTAACAATCATACAAGAAAGTGGGTGATATCATTATAATGAATTATTTGATGAGCACTCAATGAGAGAAAGAGACAAACACACAATCAAAATTTTTTATAAGCCAAACTTTATTAAAAAACTGACTTGAAGCGCAAGGAGTGCACTCTATGAAAGTAAAAATAGATACAGCATAGTACATGAGACGCCCAAACCATACAAAAGAGCCACCCAACCTGAAAAAACAGGTTATACCAAAACCAGCACACCTCCCCACTAGTGATAATCCCCCAGGCAAACACACTATCAAATAACATGGGAATTAATGTCTTTTTTTTTATATGGGAAACAGAAGCCATACAATCATACACACATGAACATTTGACATTTGAGGCTGACAAGGGTGGAGCGTGATTGTCATTGCAAAGAGGCACATACAAGGAGGCAAAGGGACACATTAATGAACTGAGTTCATATCAGATTGAGAAGAATTTTAAGACTATGTAAATATGAGACTGTATAGTTGAGAAAAACTTAATAAAATTGATTAAAACTAACTATACTGACAAGATACGTCATCTTTTTGGTGGCCCTTAAATTAAGTACTCCAAAGTTAAACATGCAAGACTCACGTTGCTTTGTTGAAACAGTCGTCAACTTAAAAAACTGTCCCTTACAATTTCAGCAAGACCAAAATACATAACGTCATGTTTGGGGATGGCTAACACGGTTGACCTCTACTGAATTAATAACCAAGTATAAAACTATAATAATTTATTTACTAATTTATTTATTTATTTATTTATACAAACACCATTTTTCTCCCTTCTCATGGGTTCTTTGAGGCATGACTATTGTGCTATTCACGTGACTAGCGCAGGTAATCCAAATGTTGAAGCTATTTATAAAGTACCTTGAGGTTTTTTGGTTTGGTTTGGGTGAGTGATCAGCACAAGTAATTACTGTAGAAAGGTAGCTAGCCCAAGCTTCCAGTCAAAAAGTCTCTTCTATCTTTGTTGGCCTAAAAAGACTTGCAAAGGGCACCAAATTATTTGAACGCAAAGCACTCTGATATGCTAGCTAGAAAAGGAGTGTTTGAACGAAAGAGAGGAATAAATACACACTTACAACACAACCCAATACTTCTCTCTCTACCCCATCAATAACGGTTTAACTTTTATTTTTTAAAAATAATAATAATAATATATAGGTAGGATTTAAGTTACAATCCGCAACCGCAATTGTGACCATAACATCAAGGTTTTTGGAGTCGACTCTAAAACTGCAACGCGACTGCATCAGCTGTATTTGTCTGCAGTTTTCCGTAATATCAAAGTTTTCAAAGTCTCCAAAACCGAAACCACGACAGCAATTTAAAACCTTGAATAGAGAATCTATAATTAATTGTTATTGTTATGTATTTGAAAAAAGTTGTTGATATCTAAATCTGTTTGGGCACCATGAGATTTGAGGCAAAGTGAAAGCTACAGGACTAGCTTTTCTCTTCTTTCACCATCAAACCCCTTCTTGGTTTTCCTTCAAAAACATTTTCATTAGAGCTCCAATATTAATATATACATATATGCCTTCATCTTTTGCTTAAAGTAAAGCGCTCTCTCATAAAGCAGTATTAAAAGTAAAATATGGCATTATCTACTCAAAAGGGACGCTCATTTTATGCTTTTTGAGCTTCAAAATAAGCATCTTCGACCTCTAGGTGGCCATGTGGCTGAAAGCAAATATATATTTAACTAGAGTTCTGATTTTTAAACATTTCTAAATTTTTAACATTCATTCAACACCTATATATTTTTCTTTTCTATTTTTTTTAATTTTTGTTACATTATTTATCTATCGCATCTATCACTTATCTCTCTTTTATTTCTATCTCACTCTGGTTTCATTTGGATCTTAGGTGTCTATTGATCATTTTTCATCTAACTAAGGGAAAGACATGGAAAATGAAACTTGGGGGTTAAAGAAAAAGAAAGGAAGGGGAAAAGATTAGTTAATAGTATTGGGCAGGAGCTTTTCAAAAAAATATAGTATTGGGCAGGATGGGCAGCTTTAAAGGCTAGAAGGGGGAGGGGAAAAAGTTGCTCTAATTTTGACATGACAGCCTTGTTAATGTAAAGGTGATGGAATTACGTACCATACACTCACTCTTTAATTTTGCCCCCAAAAAGTTTCTTATTATTTTATGCTTAATATCTGATCTGCACTAAACAAACTTGTGATTTATTTATTTATTAGGAAGAAAAAGGCCAAGTAGATCATCAGGAATACAAATGATTACTTTACCTCGTGTGTTATCATGCGCACAACCGTAGCAGAAGAAGCAGCAAATCTAGGCATTTCATGGCAGGGAATATAGAGATGGACTATTTGTTGTGTACACAAAATGGGGCTGTGATATGGGTGAATCTTGCAGTGTCCAATGTGACGGCCTTATAAGATATAACCAAACGTTCATTATTTTGTTTTCGTTTTTTGAGTTAGATTTAAAAGTTGGCTTTAATTGTATTTTTTTATTCTTATTATTACAAAAATGCATAATTTTAGTGTATATAGTCAGGGTTTTAAACTGCAATCCACGTCTTAGTCTCTGAAACCATATCGCAATCGCAATTATGGTCACATCGACTGTATTTATTTGCAATTTTCTGCAATACTAAAGTTTTCAGAGTTTTTAAAACTGAAACCGTGACTGCAATTTAAAACCTATAGTTTTAATTACTCAAATCAAATACTTGTATTTTCCTAATTGAGCATTGGGATCCCACAGTTAATGTTTGTCCAATTATACAATTGTATTATTTGAGGTGTCAAGAGACATTGATATGTATTGACCAAAAAAAAAAGAGACATTGATATGTGTGTGTTTGGGGGGGGGGGGTTGAACTTATCTGACAAATCTTACAGTTAGTTGCAGGAAGTGGGAATTATCTAGTAGGGGAATGAGGGATGGACCCCCATCCCACACTCCTCCCACACCCATCACTTCATTGGGATAGAGTGTGGGATGGATGATTAGTTGTCCATCTATCATTGCTCTTATCTAGTATTCCATGCTGTTATGTAGTGGTACTGATGTGGTATAATAACTATGTTCTTTGGGCCTTGAGTCCTTCTAATCTATTTGATATATTGTTTTGGTCTAAAATCTATTTGATATTTTTTTGGGTCAAGAAATCTATTTGATATTTGAGTTGCCTATATGATGATGGGTTTTATTTTTTGTTCAAGATGATGGGGTTTATTTTGTGTAGTAATCACACAAGCTAATGGGCCTAAATTGATAGAGCCTATCAACCCACCACTAGTGGGAAGAGCACCCAGTAGCTGAGAAATAAGACAAATGATGAGCCTCAAAAACCACATAACACCAGCCCAAACAAAAAACTCATAACACAGGTACAAGAGAGGTGTGGGGTTGAACAAAAAAAAAAAAGAGGTGTGGGCGATTGTGTCACAATGTGAGAGCTTGTAGAGAAAATTGTAGTAAATAAAGCAATCCCTATTGGACAAAAAAAAAAAAACCAATCCCTAAAGCAAGAAATAAGGTATATTTATTTGACTTTCAGTCCGCTATATATTTATTTGAATTGCCATATTCCTGCAAACATGAACAATGTTTCTTTCAACATTTCCTTCTATGTATTGCAAAATTACAATTTTATATTTGACTACATATTTCACAATGCATTACAAAATTTACTTGATATCGCCCGCACCCATAACCCCTTTCTTCCTTTCTCTACTTGTATTTTTTTTATTTTTTTAGGAAAATGAATTAATGGTTATGACTTAAGATTGTACAAACTCAATGACTAAAACAACATCGACATTAAAAAATTGCTACAGCAAACAATTCGGGGTCCTGTAAAGGAGCTCTAACTTCACACTTCTAACTCTTCCTTTGCTTTTCGACTCATCACAAGCTGAGAACGCCTCAAAGAGTCATCTCTCACCCCTCATTCACAACTACTACTCCAAACTTCTTATCTTTCCTTGATGATTCTCACAACAATAGCTCCTCTAAAAGCTTGTATGCCCACAATCTTCGGTCTCTCTCATGTCACATTTTCTTCTCTGCCTCTCATGCCTTAATCTATGTTTCTTTTTACAATTTTTTTAATTATGTGAAACATTCACATGCTTTATATGTACATGATTTTTTTTTTAAATATTGGAAATCCATGTCATCTATTTTGTTGTCATGCCAAAAAGCATAACACGGGTCAATACTGGAACAAGCATCTATTTTGTTGTTACCAATGGAACAAGTTTATTGTCAGGTAATTTAACAGATGTGGATACTTTGGTGTATGAGTGAAAAAGTGAGAGGTCAGATATCATATGATCGGTGGCACTTGAATCTAAGATCCATATAGAAGAACAAGGTTTCAAAAAGGCAAGGCAGCGGAAAGAAGTACCTGCAAAATTTGTAATAGGTTGGTCATTACCGTTCTTAAGGAGAGAGAGTAGCTGTTGAATTTGATTTGGAGTCAAAATATCATGAGGTAAAGAACCCAAAGATAAAGTAGCACCAGGTTGATCACAGGAATGGAGATAATATTGTGATGAAAGATCAGGTTGATTAAGGGCAGCCATGGGTGGGAAATAGGTTGGAACGAGATTAGGTTGATACCTTGTTAAGAGCAGAAAAGTGTTTATGATAAAAGGTTGTATCTTTTCATTGATTGTATGACTGTATATATATAAAATACATGACAGCTATAACTAAAGTTTGAATTTAAATCTACAACAAACTAGGAGATAAGAATAGATACAAAAGATAAAGATAACAAAAAGTAACAAACTGAAAGATATCAGTAAATAACAAATTTTAGTTGCTAACAAATACATTCTATTAGCAATTGAATGGAGCAATATTAATGATGGGACCACATTTGCTCAACGGAAAGTACAAGAACTTAATTTAACACCAAATGTACCATTTTTTTTAACACCAAATGCATTTCATTTGGTGTTAAAGAAAATGGCACTTTTTACTGAAAGCTGTTGATCATGGGAACAAAGTCCATACAATTGAGTGGCAACAATAATTAGCAGAGGCCATGGTCAGAACTGCTCCCTTCCTAAAAGACTTAGGTCTGTTTTGGTCAAGTAAAAGGTGGGAAAGGGAAAGTAAAGAAGGTAGAAAAGAAAAGAAAAAAGAAAGAAAAAGCAATTGGAGAATAACTTTCGACCAAAATTTAGCAGTGGAAGTGGAAATTAATGCATTTTACTTTTCCCCTTCTCAGATTTTTCTTATACCAAGCAACTAAACAAAAATAAATACAACTAAACAAAATAAATACAAATTATATCACGCCTCCACAGGGCACAGAATAATGGCTACACAAGCGTGAAATTTTGAAATTCTACTAAAGTAGTAGTAATATGCTATGCTTTCAAACGTGAGATCTGATACATTATCCACACGTCAAACTCGCCAAGTGTTCATTTTAACACACTATTTAGGTCATGTTTGGATATAAAAACTCAATTTTTAGCTTTTGAAAAAGTTAAAAAAGTTGTTAAATAGATAGTTAATAAATAAATAGTACTTATGAAGAAGTTAAAAAATATAGCTTTCGAGAAAAATATAGCTTTTAGTAAAATTCATATGAAACTCCCTAAATCAAGTGAATCTCACTCCTTATTTAGTGAAGCACACATGAAATAAGTCCAACAATAGTGTTAAAGAAAATGTGTTGCAAGCATATCTCTTGAAAGATGATAGAAAGTTCCTAAAATATTTTGTTTACCATTTTTCCCATCTTTTCGGTCAGTCAATGAAACCCAGTTTTAAAAACTTTTCTTCATAATAAACGTCTTCAGTGAAGTTATATTCTTATTTTTTATATGATCTCAGCATTTATAACGGTTACTTGAAGATCCAGCATACCAAATGGGCAAACATACTGAGATGACAGATTACAGAATCAAAACCTACGCTAAGATTAACATGGAATTGTAAACAGAGTGAAAAAAAAAATCTGCAAATAATCCATAAGGAATCAAGATTACAACTTACAAGCAGAGTTAAGGAATTACAGAAACTTGGTATTTAAGCATTACAAACGATCACATTCTACATGAAATCATATAAGAAAAACATCTATTAAAGATATCGATTAGAGACCTAACTCATCCTCACAAAACCGACTTGTAAGGTGAGGATTGCTCACTCTTTATATATTCTATTTAGATCTTACCTCTAGTCGATGTGAGACTTTAACTTTTCTCCAATACTATATATGCCCAAGACATATTATACACTTCAATATTAATTAATAAATACAGCATGCTTCACAAGTTCTTTTGTTAAAAGTAATCGTATAAAATAATCTACATCTACATTAATAATATGCAAAGCTATAACCTTATCCCATTTTTATAAAACAAAGGAAAATAAGGAAAGGAAAAAATATAACGAGTAAAAGATATAAAAGAGAGACAATAATTCAAAGGGGAAAAATGTAGACTAACCTATAATAACTCATTACCACAACTTTAACTACCTCAATCCAAGATCATCCTGAAGTAACGGAGCAAGCACGTACTCAACAGCTGATCTCTGCTTCGTAATTTCATTCAGAATCGCCAATTGAGCTTCCTCACAAGCTTTTGCGTTTGGGAAACCAAGGGTCCATCTCCCATCTGCCAAATGATCATGAGGCATGCTCAGGTGGTTACCTCTGGCTTTAATTGTATAAAACTGTGGGTCAAACTCTCTAATTCGAAGATGCAACCATGAGGGGTGGTCTTCATCAATTTTAGGCTGTATCAAGCAGGAAAAAAGTGCAAATGACTTGATCAAGATACAGTAAACACCCCCCCCCGGCCCCCCAACACACATACAACATCTAAAGTTGAATGCAACAACAACAAGTCTTATCTCACTAGATGGGGAATATCTAAAGCTTAATGGCTATAATATAAGTGTTTTCTGTTGCTTGATATATGAATTTTAAGAAAGAAAAAACTGAGATGCAGCAAAATTGAAGTTGTGAAGTGTTGATAGTTTTTGGACCAAAAAAAGTGTTGATAGTTTTTTGATATAAATATAAATATAATTTTAATTTTTTAAATTAAAAAAATTTATATCTTAAGTTTCCATAAGCTATTACATAAACTTGTATATATATATATTTTTTAATACCTTACGGTAAGGCTTAATAGCTCACAGAAACTTAGTTTCCGTAAGATTTGAAAACAGTCCTACCGGTAGGGTGGCCCAAGATTAGGGTATGAATTAAAATTTTGAGAAATTGAGAGGAGAAAAATAAAATTTTTAAAAATAATTTTTTATTTAAAAATTTGACCATAAAAATTACATGTGACACATTTGCATAAATGGGGATTAAAGAGATTTTTTTTTTAGGGACTAAAAGTGAACATTTTCCTATTGACAGGAGTAGAAACATTTTTAACCCTATTTTTTAAATAATCAGACCAACATCATAAAAAATGTACAAAGGCCCCTGACCAACAAAATGTTAAGGTAATATTGACTTACACATAATCCTGCCAATGGAGCGATCGCAATCACAACTCCATGTCGACTGCGGAATGGGTGTTTCTCTACAAGAAGCAATTTTCCAATCATTCCACATGCCACTGGTATTACATATATATCCCTAATTTCAGAATTTGAAAATGCAATTCCACAAGGCATTCCAGATTCTGCAGTAGTAACAGAGGGTTAGAAATTCTTTTAAAAAAAAATAAAAAAGAATTAATGCCAGAGGCACAACCAAGTTTAAACATAATGATGCCTACCCAAAGAAACATTGGACCCAAAGCTAGCAGATGAAACATCTGAAGCACGGTTTGCTACAGAATCATTGGTAGAACTGGCAATGGTGTTCAACAGTGGCTTCTCAACCAATACACCTTTGAAAATAAATGTCTTCAGCAGGAAGTGGAGGATAAAAGCCTGAATAAATAACTGGTATCAGAAGTATGCTTCAAGAATTTTAAAGAAGAAACAATAAAATACATGATATAATTAACAGACGCCATTAAAATCATGAAAGTATACACACACATACACAATGTTTGGGTTGAACGGGAAAGCTCATAAATTGATTACACTACCACCAAAACTGCAAGAAACTAACTTTTGCAGGAAAGATAGTGTTTATTAAAACAACAAAAAGATTGTAAGAATCAGATACCAGAATTTATCCAAAAGTTCAGTAGATCTTGCAGCAAAGAACAAGAAAAAGAAGTCACATCACATGAAGTTTATTAAGTCAACTTTAAAGCCGTAAGGGTGTAATGAAATGTGTTTCATGCAATTAGCCAAAAGATGTGTTAGATATAGGGTCTGTTTGGATAAACAACTTATTTAAGCACTTATGGCATAAGCACTTATGTATAAGCTATTTTTATAATCGAACAGAGAATATGGTGAAACTGATTTCATATAAGCTATAAGTTGTTTTGATAAGCTATCCTGAGGAGCTTATGAAAATAAGCCCAAAATAGCTTATGAACCAGAACAAGTCATAAGCTGTTTCCACAAGCTCTGTCAAACATGCTGACAAGTGCTTACGTCAGTAAATAAGCCCAGACAAGCTCTGCATAAACCAATCCAAACCAAACAGCGCCATAATATAAAATCATTCACATGTCTTCGCCTAATAGCTTAAGCTTTTAGGTAATTGGTTCAAGACAAGGTATCAAAGCCTCTATGACCAAGTGGTTTATAGTTCAATACTTGCCACCCCCATTCTTCTAAAAAATATTAAAATTTGAATACAAGATAGGTGGGTCTGTCCAGTGTTCACGCTTCAAGCCCAAAGGACCTTTGCATGAGGGGATGTGCTGGAGATATAATATGAAACCATTCGTGCCTCTTCACCTAACAGCTTAAGCTTGTGGAATAGTTAGTTCATGATAAAATGCTACAATTTCACAGTGTTGCCATGTTGCACACCATTTGACAGTCAGAAACATAAGCACTTTATCCATCATAACAATATTCAAGCCTTATCAGCCTTAGTTAGATCAACCATCTGGATCAACTATATGTCAATCGAATCTATAAAAGACCAAAATTTCAATAAAATCATTTTGTTTCTTTTTCTTTTTTTGAATAACTACACTAACTTCCCCTAAGCTTAGCACTTATTATTGGATCGGATAACCTATGTATTTAAAAAAGTAAACCTACCTCTTTGTTATGTGAGAGAAATGGCGTAGGAACTGCACATGAAGTAGGCAATGCATGTGTAATTTTCAAATGAAGAAAGATGCAAGCATAAATACAATAAAAATGAAGTGATGCAGGTGCAATTTCTTAAACAAGAGGGATGCAGGGTGTAATAAATGTCAACCCCAAAGAGGTCAGTGAAATACCCTTTCTTTTACTGCTTTATTCTAAAGTATCCTCTAGTCTTCTTCTACCCCTTTTAATTGGACTATTTTTTGTTTCACTTTTCATATTGAAGCCTCTATTAATCTTCTTCTCACATGACCAAACTACTGTAGGATAGTTTCTATCATCTCCTCAATAAGTGCTACTCTAATATTCTCTAAAATTTCATTTGTTCCCAACCTTTTCTTTGTTATATTTCCACTCATCCACCTCGATATTCTCATCTTCATTACAATTATATTGTTTACTCTTGTTTGGGAATTCCATCCCCAACATTGACTACCATGGATCATCTTCGCTCTTAAACTTGTCCCCACATTAAAAACGAACACCCATTTCAGTGTATTATAGAAACTAAAAAGGGGTCATTGACAAAATAATAGAACTGATCTGAATGACAATTGGAAAGAATAAATGACAACACCTTCAATGTATCAACCATCCTTTGCCAAGCAAAATATGAAGATGTTCCACCGTTGAAGGATTGTTGGTGAAGAACAAGCTCCAATATAAATAATGGATCTTTATGTTGGGAAGATTGTTCAAGAACTACATGCAATACAAGGAACATGCATTAGAGGAATAAAATAGAATCTGTCAAGTTAATTTCATTTTTGTCAGTACAACAACAACCAAGCCTGATCTAAACAGATGGGCTTAGCTACCTGAATTAAGGGATGCCATTGGACTTGATCAAAAACTAAAATTTCAATGGTTCAACAAGAATTTTGTCTTCCTTTTTTATTACAAAAATGTGTGCACATGTTCAGCCATATATTAAGCATATACTAGACTTACTATTAACTGATCAAAAACCAAGTTACACAATAAAGATGTATTATGTTTAAATCAAGGTGAACCAAGTAATAAATACCTCTTTTACAGCTTGCCCATTCAGTTTTTAGTGTATCTGGAATATGATCATACCAAATTCCATCAAGTTCTTTCAGAAAGCGTACACGGGACTGATCATATGATGTCTGTCAATGGAAACTAGAAACTATAAAACTTTAGAAATCAAGTGCATAAATGCAATTTGGTAAATGGAACTAATGAACATAATAACAAGGATAAATCAATCCTTAATTCCTATAGCATGTATACTGTTAGCTGTTAGCGTGGTTGTATAATAGTTGTACCAGATATGATTAGATTTGTAATTATGTAGGATCATAATCACTGTAATTATGGGGTTGATTGTATTTTTTGTTTCCTTGTTTCCTTAATTAGTGATGCAAACCCGTATAGTGTGAAAACAGAAAATGTAATGAAATAGAGGAAAGGGATGAAATCGTGGTATGTTATTGATAACAGAAAAGGGAAATGCAGCAGGAAGAATTCCTACTACCCACAGAGCAATGCTCCTTCTCAGAGAAATGGATATTCTCTGCCACTACAAAATATTTCTCTCATAATGATCCCCTCGCACTCACTCCCACGACCCTATAACAGAATTGATCTCCTCACTCATTCCTTACTTTCTCTCTCTGCCACATCATCTGATGGTCTGCCACATCATCTGATGGGCCCAAGCCCACAATTAAGGTCTATCATAGGAGAAATAAGGTGCAGGAGCAGGGGAATATAGCCACTAGAGGACAAGAACAGGGAATTGAAGAGCCACAAATGGTTAGTGGGGGCGCTGAGGAGGGAGCAAAAGAAAGGACAGCAGGAGCAGCAGTGGCAATAACAGAAAAGACAGATGGCATGCTAGGAGTGGAGGAGAGAGAAAAAAGGCATGCTGCATGAGGTTTGGGGTGTGCGTATAAGGCTGGGAAATGACCCAGTGGGGGGGTATGAAAAATATTAGTGAGGTTTTGGTGAGGTTTTGAGCTGAAAGAGAATTGGGTCTCTCTCAGCTGGGTAGTCTCTTGTTTAGCCATTTTCTGAGTTTATTATCCATCCTTCAAGGAGCTTGAGCTCCATTCCATTGTTATTCCATACAATATTTGTCATAATGAACATCATCTTAATAAGACTAAATTATACCAATCATTATAATTTTAACTCAATTGTTATATCAATAATTGTTCAATTAAATAAAAATAAATAAAGCTACAATATGAAAAATATGAGTGAGAATTAATACATGACACAACAATAATATTTTGGAGTCATTTTGTTCAATAGTAAAACAAAGCAAGACAACAACTAAAATTACTGCATCACACTCTAATACTTGTCAAATTGTGGATTGGTATTTTAGACTTCTAGGTATGTATATAAATAAAAGGATATTTTTTGTAATTTTACTAACAGGTACGGGTACCCGCGGGTACGGTTTCCTCACTACCTGCATCCATCCCCATTTATTGGTGGGTATCTCAAATACTCGTTTAATTTACCCGCGGGTACCCATTAAGGTACCGGCCCGTACCCATAACGGGTTTTATCCGTGGGTACCCACGGGTATAGTCTTTTTTTGCCATCCCTACCTGTTTGTAGAGAGCAGAATAGGGTAACTCCATTTTTAGAACTGGAGTTGGCATTCTATTGATTAAATATGCTGCAGTTAGAAAAGCATGGTCCCAAAAATAGAACGAGAGACCAACTTGTGCTAACAGGGTGAGTCCTGTTTCCACCACATGACGGTGTTTTCTTTCCACCGAACCATTCTGGTGATGTGTGTGTGGACAGGTAAGCCTATGATTGATGCCACATTCAGTGAAATATGAGGAGAGAGCGCGAAATTCACCCCCTCCATCAGTATCAACAGTTTTTGTTATACTGGTCATTACCATGATCATTTGCAATATTAGAAGAAATGAACAATCAAAAGAGGACATGAATAAGATCAACATAGGAGTAAGAACCGTAGTGTCAAAGAAGTGGCAATACACATATGCTTAGGTGTTGGACATCACTAGCAACTTTGAAATGGTCATAGGGAAGGGAGGGTTTGGAACTGTGTATTTGTTCAGATGAAAGATGGCAATAAAGTTGCAGTCAAGATGCTTTCTCCATCATCAGCTCAAGGGCCAATTATTTCAAACTGAAACTTAGCTCTTGATGATAGTTCATCACAAAAATTTGGTATCCTTCATTGGTTACTGTGATGAAGATTACAAGATGGCACTCATATATGAGTACATGGTCAATGGCAACATGAAAGATTATCTCTCAGATAAAAATACACATTGCTTGAGTTGGGAAAGGAGATTTTAGATGGCAATCGATGATGCAGAAGGATTGGATTACCTACACCATGGATGCAAGCCACGCTAACATATATCATATCCAAAAAAAGTATAATAGATCAACTAGATAAACCGTCTTAATCCACATATAGACTCAAAAAATCATGTCTCGTCATAGAACTGACTTTTCTAACATATCTACCCAAAACAATTCAATACCAAATCAAGTTGTTGATTATAATTATCTTTTATTGTTTCCTTTTATTCCTTAGATAGATTAGCTAGCTGTTGATTTCAATCCCTAAATTTCAGGGATTGTTGATTCTGTTATCTGTATCTATATTATTTGTACATTCTCTCAAGTAAAATTAACACAAATAATACAGTACGGTCTTTAGTTTCAAGGTGGTACAAAAACTTCTAGGTTCCATCCCTGTTTCTTTGTTTCTAGCCCCTGTTTTTAGGTTTCAACTACTGTTAGCACTAACCCACTGTGTCTGGTTTTCATGTGACCAAGGAGACACCTTTGTTCGCCTTAGAAGCTGTCGACCGGATTGTCCTCCAAGGGCTGTCACCAGAGAGTTGTCACGTGCCCCCATGAGAGCCATGCACCGCATCCAGTTTGTCATTTACCTTGCCACCGGTCTTGTTTGACTTATCGGCCCCACCTCTTCCCGTTCTGCACCTGTTTAGCCGTGTTTTCTGCTTGTGTTTTGTAGGCTTGTTCTGCCCTAGGGTGCGGATTTTTAGGGCTTCGATTTATTTGCTTTTTACCTCTATTTCTTACAACTCTCAATTCGATTTTCCATGAAGTTTAAAAAAAAAGTTTGATTTTCCATGGTTGAGTTTTCGAAGACTGAAGCGTCCAAGAAAAATTTAATATCCTTTGCTTTTTATGGGGGTCACACCACTACCACCGAAAGGTTGAATGGCAAAACTATTTGGATTTGCACAATGCTATTGAAGTGTGATTCTTAGGTCAAGCGCTTTTAGAATAGCTCGGTAAGAATGCTGATTATATTAATGTTGCTGAAAGAGATGAGTGGAAGAAGGTTGACTACCAACTTGTATCCTTGTTATGGCAATTTGTTGATTTGAAGTTAATGGTGCGCTTTCACCCTTACGATACATGTCATGAGGTTTGGAACTTTGGGAAAAAAAAAATCCAAAAATGTCTATGCTAATGATATACAATGGTTATGTGAGTTTGTTCATAGCTTGGTGACACTCCAGATAATTGACCGTGACTGACCTTCCCTCTTACTTGAACAAAGCACAATCTACAATTGAGGAGCTTAAGTTGAGGTTAGTTGGCGACGATCTACAAAAGCTGTTGGACAAGGTTGAAAACATGTTTATGGTATTTATTTTCCACTGTCTCCACAAACGTGAGGGTGGTCATGGACAGAGGACAGTCATAAGGAATGATTGGGGTCTTAACCGCAAAGATGATGATAGCTTAAGAAGAGTCACATTGGCTAAGCCCAAATTAGTAGAGGAAATTGGGATGCTGTAAAGGAAAATAAATTTTTGGATTTAATGGGCCAAACCCAACACACCGGTGAGGTTGAGAAGCGGAGGAAAAGAAGTTGTGTTGCAGTCAAGGAGCTGTTTCCAATTCAGATTGTTGCTGGCAGTGATTAAGACGCATGAGGTGGTCACAAGAGGTTGCTGGCTGTGGAAATTCTACATGAGATATTAAAGCAGAGAATACGAAAATGGCAAGTTAGTCTTTTACACAATGGTTGATTGTTAATTCAACACTGTAGGAGTTGGGGACCCTAGGCAGTGTTAGCCCAATGGGGCTGTTTTTGGTTTAGCCATCCTGTTGACCTTGAGGACAAGGTGAAACTTTTGTAATGGTGTATTGTTAAGTCGACTGTGACTGTGAGGTCTCTGTTAGTGTTAGGTATTTGTGACTGACAGAGTTAGTTAGTTAGTTAGTTAGTTAGGTCACTTGGCCTGAGATGATTAGAAGAATAAGGCATGTTGCATATAAATAAGAGGAGAGGTTGAAAGGGATATCTCTCTTGTCATTTGAAAAGTGTTGGGGCCTTTGAGCTAGGGAGCTGTAGACCCTTGAAATTCTGCATTGTTGTTCTATAATCAGAGAGATTATCCCTACTTTTTTTCTAAGAACCAGGTTTCTCATAACAATTCATAGGCCCACCTAACTTATGCTGAAATACAATATTTTATCAAAACAATGAGGAAAGCAAGAATTGAACTTTAGACCATTTGGTCCTAGAGCCTCGAATACCATTTCATGAGCTAACTATTCCAAAAACATAAGCCGCTAGGTGAAGACATATTAATGGTTTTTATATTATATCTCTAACAGTTGGTTCATGACTATAACTTTTCCAGCATTGGAAGACAAAGCTCTAGAATAATTTGTGCATTGCTAAGTTGCAATCTGGAATTTTTACATAATTAAATACCTTTTAGCCATATTATTGGAGAAAAGTTAAAGTCTCACATCGACTAGAGATAAGGCCTAAATAGAATATATAAAAGAGTGAGCAATCCTCACCTTACAAGCCGCTTTTGTAGGGATGAGTTAGGCCACAAAACTTAGATACAAAAACCATAAATCTAAAATGGTATCAAAGCCTATCCTAGATCCATTGTGGGGCCGCCACCCATATTAGTTGTCCACGCATCAGGCCCAATAACCCTAGGCATGAGGGGGCGTATTGGAGAAAAGTTAAAGTCTCACATTGACTAGAGATAAGGCCTAAATAAAATATATAAAAGAGTGAGCAATTCTCACCTTACAAGCCAGTTTATAGGGATGAGTTAGGCCACAAAACTAAGATACAAAAACCATAAATCTAAAACATATCAATTAGAACGAGTTTCACCTAAATGAACAAGAGATATCCTAATATCAGAATTAAGTCCATATTTCTCTCCCATGCAAGCTCAGTCACCCAAAATAAGTTGTCATCTATTTTCTTTGTGGCATCTACCATACATATTCTAAAGTTTATCCATTTAATATGCTTGAGAGCAATTATATGCTAATATGCATAACTGATCACCTTTAAATCAGAAACAAATGTGCCGGCAGAGCCTAGGAGAAGCAATCTTTTGATCTTGCAGCTTAAATGATTTTATAATCTGAACGTGAGCTTGATGTTACACTTTGTTTTTTTTTTTTTGCATAATAACCATGATATGCTGCCTAAACTAGTGTCGCCACAATCTTTGAGACTTTAACAAATGGTAATGAAATATACTGAAGTGAAACTTTGAAAAGAAAAATAAACAAAAGGTCAGCAATTTCAAAAAGCAATACTTCTTCAATGCAAAATATTGATTTAACTTGGCCATACTTTTGACATGAAAAAAATACAAATCGATCACCATGCAAGCAGATTTCCACTTGCAATAGTGTGTGTGGTAATTATCTGAAGTGCTGAATACTTACGGTGAACAGGAGGAGATTATCACCATTAAGTCCCTCTCTATGGAAGTTAAGTAGTTTTTGCAAGCACCACCCAACGTGCCATAGCATCATTGCAGAGAGGGAATGCTGGAGGGCTAAAACCTTCAGGAGGGCATTTAAAATCTGTCGGATTTAAAAGGACATGATTATTTTATTATCATTCTGAATGCTACATATGCTATATTTGAATTTGAACTACACAACAAATATACAAGAAATAATAATTTGACCAAATAAATAAAAAAATAACAATGTTACATATACCTCAGGCATAAATTTAACGAAGATACTTCCATCTGCAGACTTGGAAGTTAATGTGCCATTAGTTTCCAACTGAAACGGATGAAGAAAAAGAAAGAAAAAGAAATTATATAATACATAATTCATCTAACACCAACAGCTTTCAGTTCAAAAATCACGGGAAAATTACTTGAAATGAATTTTGGTAAAAAATAATTTAGTTTGGGAATAATTAACCACTCAACGGGCAAATAATGTTCGAATACTTGATAACGAGTAACCAGTTATTCTTAACCACTTCTGCAGTTACATTTTCCTAAATAACAGATATCTTTACCAAGATCTCATTTTCTCAATAATAAGTGCACGTAAACAGAAAAACTGGCTTTGAAAGCAGTATAAATTCAACAAAAGCATGTCAACCTCAAGCCTACCAACATGAGTAGGTAATAACAGAAGTCATATATTAATATATAAGGAGGCAAAATCGTGCTTGCATACTGATATTTAAGCATAGTTTAAAAAATCCATAATAGTAAAAAAAATATTGTTTCTAGAACACATGATCCTGTAATAGATGTACTCCAATATGCCATTCTGAAAATTGATAATCCTGTTCAATTCAAATCAATGTGATCATCGATACTTACCATCACATCCCCAGTCCCATATGGCCCTATCGTTGGAGATAAGAGACAATCGAGATCTGCAAAACTTGCATGAAAAATCAACAAACAACAAATAACTCAATCACTAACTAAAAGACAATTGTTGGGCTACATAAATGAACAAATTAAAGATACCTTTACTTTCTGCCAAAATAAGCAAGAGAAATATGAAAGCTAACAATAGGCTGTGATCCTCAGAGAAAACAAAGGCAAGTATTCCACTCCTGCAACAATACCAATTTCATTATATGTACATTTAGATACACTTAAGACCAACTTAGAAGACAATTTAGATGAATTGCTTAAGTGTGAATTGACACTTAGCATGAAGGATTTATATATACATATGATATGATTTACATGGCTAATAAATGTAGAATGAAACTTACAAGATAAGTAATTAAGCAACCACTACTCCCAAAAATACGTTGAGTCAATCCTTACTCTATACAATGAACCTAAGCTACTTGGAAAGTGGATGCTCTTCTATTTTCAATAACTCAATTATCTCACAGATACACAGGATCATAATACATAAATGACCACCCTCGTTAGATGCTTCCTTCAAATGTCAAGGGCTGCAAACCCTTGTTACTAAAGAAGGAGTTCTTCAGGAAGATATAAATAAAAGGGTTACATCACAACCCAAAAAAAATTAAATTCAAAATGAATAAAGCACACAATCTTCGACTATTTTGGGATTTAGCTTCCTCATGCATCTCTATTGAATCAAAACTCTTAACCAAAAAAAATGCAGTTTATAATAAAAAGTGGAAAAGCAGAATGCACTCCAGGCAGGTTAAGTACATAATCATGATATAATAACTTGAAGCTAATATCGGATTATGCAAGACAGAAATCAATGGACACCAAAAGCCAAAAACTAAGTCAAACTACGACATTAACCCAGAACATTTTTTCTATAGCAATACTTCTACTCTTGGATCTTCATATATCAACATTCATTATCCTTACTGTATCCTGATCCTCTTAATATCAAATCAGATTTCTTTTCTTATCTTTCACACATCCCCCTGGGTCTTCCTTCAGGCATATACACAAAAAACAAAAAGGCAAGTAAAGGACGATCAAGAGTGAAGGCATGACAAAACCATCCTAATACCATAAAGTCTATAACGGAATTAACATATCGAAAGCAAGGACAAAATATGATAAAAACACCAACCTTTTGGAACAAATTTCTTCATTATTGAAACTAGACATGATGCTCTCAGCTTCATTTGACTCAGGAGCATAACATATAATTCTTTCCACCTCACTCAAGCACTTCGAAAAAGGTTTAACATCATCATGGCCATTAGAAGCATTCCCTTCATTCAGAACTCTCACATTTAAGTTCAAAAAATGATACAAGATAACACATGCCACATTGTTAATCATGCTTCTTCCACCAACAACTTGAAGAAGGCGTGATACAATATATAGTGAAGTAACAGCAGATACACCCGATTCCTGGGGCAAAGAATATACTGTTTGAATGAGTACATCAAATGGAAAAAAATTTGAAATAAAATTCATGTAAGACATGAGCAACTGAAATGCAAGAGTTTCCACCAGAAAGAATTTTTTCATATTCCATTCCTTTTATAATGATTTTTGTTCATTTTTCTAATTAGCATACCATAAGAAACACCCAAAATATGAGCAAAAGGGGAAAAATTATTTAAATGTGATGATGTGACAGCTCTCTCTTTTTAAATATAAATAAAGAACAAATTGACATTAAACTACAAAATCAAAAGTAAAACTCCTAAAACGTAAGATGTGGGACTTTGTGGATGATTTTCTCCTCTCTTTCCAATTACAAGAAAAGCAAAACTATGGGATTTTAAGGGGGGGGGGAAGATTGAATACCAAACGGGGGAATTCCCATTTTATCATAATAGAGATCAAATATTCACCATTGGGAACTACCCTATCATAATTAACAGACTTGAACATTAAAGTCAATAAAGGAATGTACAAAACCAAGAATCTAAAATTGAAGGTAGACTAGTTTGCAGGAAATTTTCCCATCTCACGTTATTATTCTTCAAAGCTAGTAATGAGAATAGTATAGGAAACACAAGCCCATTCAGAAGATTTTCAGAAACCAATCTTGTCAAACGAGGCTCGCCAACACTAAGAATGTCTTTAAAGTAGTACAATTCATCCACGATTTTATCAGATTGAAGAATCAACCCATTTCTTTTTTTAGTCTCCATCTCCCTGCTTCAAGGCAGTTAGCTTTTTAGAAGTTAGAAGTACTCATGCACATATAAAGTGAGAACAATTATCTGATTAAGAAATTCAAGTGAACATACCCTTTATCATAGAGAAAAGCATCTAAGCGAAAGCATAGATCTCTTAATCTATGAACTAGGTCAGAAAAATACTCTGAAACTGGAGGAGTCAATATAAATTGATAAACCATGTCATCGCTAACTGTAGAACAAAGGCGAAAACATTGTAAAATTAGAACATATTGCACTAAAGCATGGTTATAGGCAGTTCAAATAAGAGAGTGCAGCGGTATACTATTGTAGATATTGAGAATTAATGAACGTATAGCTGTCTGAATCATCTTTTCCTCATGTTGAGCAAATCTTAAAGCCTCAGTGTACAAGGGAAAGGAGACTACAGCATCCTGCAGTTGAATGTTGAAACAAAGAGTCTTAAAATACTTGTTGCTGAATTCGGCTGGACAAAAAAGAACCAACCTACAACATAGCACATCCATCACAAGTTAACTGATAATGATTGTTGCTGATAGAAACCTGATACTAGTTGATAGAAACCCGGTATTTTATTAGAAAGAATAGTGAGCATGATTACGGACCAATAATGTAGAACTTTGAGGCTCTGCACTTCCCTAACCCAAAGGCCCCAACACTTTCTCAAATGACAAGATAGATCTCCCTCTCAATCTCTCCTCTTATTTATAGGCAACATGTCTTATTTCTGCTATCCATCTCAGCCCAACTAACCTAGCTAACTAACCAACTCTCTCACTAACAAATGTCATAACACTAACAGAGACCTAACAGTCTACCTAACAATTTCCCCTTGTATCATATTCACAAATGGTAAGTAAAAGGTTTCCCAAACCACTGTACAAGGTAGGAAGCACATATGTAACATTAATCATATCTTTCTCGACAAAAATATATTGCATTATCTTTGCTAATGAGACTATCAGTTTGCTCAAATAAGAGCCCTATTGGTGTAAGTCAACAACTGTGGCCTAATAAGTGCAAGTGTGCAACACAGAAAAGATCAAGCCTTATGTCTCATTCTAAAGTGGGAAAACAACTATGTTGATCTAACATACAGCAGCAAACCATTACATTTATAACTTTTAGCTTACCCCATGAACCTTCACTAGGAGGCAAAGTGTGTCTCTATTTATTTTACCACTAATTGCCCTGAATGAAGAAATAAACCAAAAAAAAAATATTTTCAGATTAAATTATTATAACAAGATAGAAAGAAATACATGAAACAAAATATCATTATCACAAAGTTTTACCCTCCCCAATATTATTCAGTAACCCAAAAAACGAGGAGACAAGGGGAAAAAGGTAGAACATTTAACTGCATGTCCCACCAGCAAGCAGAGATAACTTGCAACAAACGTTGAGAGAGAAGGAGAGGCAGAAACATCACACAACCTTAGAAAAGACACATAGTACTGAGCTAAGTCTCCCCCATCAAATTTGTAGGGATGCGAAATAATGTTGTTAATATAACCATTGCTGAAGCAATAAACTGCAACATGCAAATATGAAATATCAATTCATATTAAGTACCAGCAGTTAGGCAAAAAGACTTAAGGGTAACATTGTGTTCTGTAAAATGAGTATTTCATTCCGATTTCAATTTAAGTATGCATAAACAGGTAAAACTCAGAGTCAATGAGCCTAGCCAGAGACATCAAGAAATATTAACCATCTTACAAATTGCATGTTCACTATCCATGTTTTGAATCATTATGCTCAGATACTGAAGCAGTGGTCCCTCGATATTTGAATTGTCACTGATCTTAAGTATGCGAACAAACTCTGCCAGCACTTGGTGTTCCATGAAACATCTAAATATTTACCATCAGTCACAAATTATCGAAAATTTCATCAACAAAATAAGAACAATATCATGAAAACGAAATTTTCACAACAAAATTCATACTCAAAAATTAACGGATCTTGTCTATCACCGTATGTTACTATCTCCACAATAGACTGCAATAAATCCATCACAAGTTCCTGCAAGAAAATGGCAAGCATAACTACATTGTGGTTTTTTTCCTAGGAAAAAGAGGATGCACATACAAATTTACTCATGTTACCTTGTTATGCTTGTCAACAACTTCGATCTGCTGCAGTTCACTAATTACATATCTGAAACAACATCAAGGCCGAAAATCATGAGCAACGTAAAATTCATCAACAATATTATTTAAAATAAACATTATTTAAAATAAACAAGCTAAGGTGAGAAGTGCCTCTACCATATATAGGCTCTGATACCATATTAAATTTGTAGTATCTTTGATTTATCTTTAATTAGTGAGTCTAACTCATCCTTACAAAATCGGCTTATAAGGTGAGGAGTGTTTCTACTTTCTACTATATATTCTCTTTTATTCTCATTTAGACCTTATCACCGGTTGATGTGTAACTTTTCAACTTTTTCTCCAATACAAGCTCATGCACCAGGAAAAAGAAAAACCTCAAAAGGCGCCACAGAAATCCAGTTTCCTCACCAAAAATTACTATTAATTAAGTTAAAACGGCAAAAAAAATTCAAAATCTCGCGTCGAACACTTACTTGAAGTGTTGAATGGAGAAGCGATCGATGGATCGCCAGAAGGAGCGCAACATGGCGACGGTGAGGAGAGGAATGAGAGTGAAGGGAACAATGGGATCTCGTTGTAGAATGTGAAGGTTGAAGAGCGAGTGGAAGAAGCAGTGTTGGTGTTTTGCATTGTAGAATTGTAAAAAACAAAAACGAAGGGTTCAATTTACAGTGGTTTTGATTTCGGTTTTGGTTTGGCTGTTTGGTAATATAAGTGGCAGCAACCACCCAACCACCTTTCAACGTCTGAAACTCTCAAGTGTAACCAACTGTGCAGCACTGTGTCTTCTTTTTTTTTTTTTGGTCAAAAGCACTGTGTCTTGTGAAACGCTGAAAAGAGTGCAAATAAATGTCCCTGGCCCTGTTGGGAGTGGAAGAAGGATTTTTTTTTTCTTCTTCTTTTCTTATTACTTTTTCTGGGCTTCACAAAAAATAAATAAATAAAATAATATTTCATCTAATTAAATCATGTTTACAAATTATAGATTTGACAGTTGACCAAAAAAAAATTTGACAAAAAAAAAGTTTTACAAATTATAGAGATATTTTTTATCTGTCAACAAGTAAAAACTGAAGCGGTACGTGTCATCATTTTTCGTTATCTGTCTGTTCATGTATATTAAACTATTGAACAGAATAATGAACATCTATTTAGTTCATAATATGTTAATATTAATAAGTGGAGCGGTATCATCATTTTTCGTTACAAAACTCTGTTCATGTATAGTTTTTTTTTTGGTTTACTATAGTTTTCCAAACTAGTGTTTGATTCCCGTAAAAAAAAACTAGTCTTTAATCAAACTATTGAAAAGAACAATGAACATCTGCTTAGTAATAGTTCATATATTCATATATATTAATATATTAATTAAAGTATAACTACCAAGGATATTTGTCTGTAGCGGAAATTGATAATATGAGCAAATTCTTTCTAATGAATGCCATAGATCAGCATGAAAATTCAATTTCACGTATAGATAAAATTAGACGAAAAGTGTATTTTTTATACACTGATTTTTTTAATTTCTTTAATTAATTTTCCTCTTAACTTAACATGGTTTTTTTGAAGATCGATTCCACTAGTGTTATGCACATTGGTAGAAAATAGCTTCTCGTGGGCATTGGCAACATACACACACAAGACATTTTTCTTGTATTTTCTCTTTATCTTTTTGACTTAAGAGTGATCGTCATGGAAAGATTGGAGCGGTTCACAACAAAGACAATGAAGGGAACAATGAGATCTCGTTGTGGAATGTGAAAGTTGAAGAACGAGTGGAAGAAGCGGTGTTGGTGTTTTGCATTGTAGAAATGAAATAAACAAAAGGAATGGTTCAATTCACAGTGGTTTTGGCTTGGCTGTTTGGTAGTAAGTGGCAGCAACCACTCAACCACCTTTCAACCTCTGAAACTTTCAAGCGTAACTAACTGTGCAGCGCTGTGTATTCTTTGGCTGAAACGCTGAAACGAAAAGAGTGCAAATAAATGTCCCTGCAGGCCCTGCTGGGAATGGAAGGAGGATTTTTCTTTCTTCTTCTTTTCTTATTACTTTTTTTCGGCTTCAACAAGAATGGAAGGAGGATTTTTCTTTCTTCTTCTTTTCTTATTACTTTTTTTCGGCTTCAACAAAAATGGAAGGAGGATTTTTTTTCTTCTTCTTTTCTTATTACTTTTTTTCGGCTTCAACAAAAATGGAAGGAGGATTTTTTTTCTTCTTCTTTTCTTATTACTTTTTTTTGGCTACTTTTTTTTGGCTTCAACAAAAATGGAAGGAGGATTTTTCTTTCTTCTTCTTTTCTTATTACTTTTTTTTGGCTTCAACAAAAATAAAATAATAAAATAATATTTCATCTAACTAAATCAAGTTTACAAATTATAGTTGTATCATAAAAAAAATTTACAAATTATAGATTTTGACAAAAAAAAAAGTTTACAAATTATTAATTGAACAGAAAAAATGAACATCTATTTACTTCATATGTTAATATTAATAAGTGGAGCATTTTTTGTTACAATACTCTGTTCATGTATAGTTTTCCAAACTAGTATTTAATTCTCGTCAAAAATAAAACTAGTCCTTAATTAAATTATTGAACAAAACAATGAACATCTATTTAGTTCATATATATAACCAAGGAGTCTTGGTCTAGTGGTGGAACACTAGGACTCTTGGGGGGGTCGACCTGTTGGTAGCAGGTTCGATTCTACCTGGGGGTAAAACCATGTCTTGGCCAGTCCAAGCCTCTACGGACGAGTGCAGATTAGTCATTCGTTGAAAGCGTTGGGACACTGCGTGGGGTCAGAGCGATCTCCCCTCGAATAAAAAAAAAGTTCATATATATTAATATTAATTAAAGTATAATTAACTACCAAGAATATTTGTCTATAATGAAAATTAGGGCTGACCCTGTGATTTTGAGGGCCCAGTGCAAACTTTGTAAATGGTGCCTCTATAATCATTTAAGTGTTGTTCTCTTAGCATTTTTTATTGCAAAATCATAAACAATTTTTTCATAATTAATCGAGGTACTTTAAAAAATCATTTTCAATGGATATCAAATCAAAACTATTTAATCTATCTTGTGACATAGTAGATCGCAAATAAGATTTTAACAATTTCAATTTAGAAAAATATCTCTCAGTAGATGCAACAATAACAGAGATAGATATATTATTCTATAAGTTGTGCATGTATTAGAAAAACAATTAAATGTCTTTAAAGAATTCATGATCATAAAGCTTGATTTTGATTCAACTGTTAAAACCTCTCTAATGACTTTTAATTTTTCAAATATAATTTCAATTTCAATATCACAAGAATTATCATGTTTAAGATAAATTTCAAGATTTTTGCAACATAACATCAAATCCTTATAAGAGAATTACTTAAGCCTTTCAATACTAAACAAAAATCTAAAAATCTCTTCATATGTGCTAAACTACTCAAATCTTCTCTTAAGTGAGTCAATAGCTTGATCAACAATATAAAAATAATAATGGATCCTAAACGACTATTCAACATACTCAAGGTTTGGATGTGTGCATTTTGAGGCATTTTCATTGGTGTTTTTCTACGAATGAAGTTTTTGAACAAACACATTCAATCTCCATTTCATTTGTAATTTTTATTTTAATTTAATATATAGTAAATAAATTTTTATATAATACTGGTGCCTCGTAAAAATGGACCCCTGTACAGTCACTCACCCTGCGCATGCTCAGGGCCATCCCTGGTGAAAATCAATAATATGAGTAAATTCCTTCTTATGCATGCCATAGATTCAACATGCAAATTCAATTTCAATTGTAAATTGTAAAAATTATAAAAATAGACTGTTGATTTTTATCCACTGATTTTTTACAATTTTGTTCTTTAATTAACTTTCCTGTTAACCTAACATGGTTTTCTAGAAGATTGTTTCCATTAGTGCACACTCGTCGATCATGTACCTATGCAATGCACGGATTTAGAATTGCGGGCGTTGGTGTATTCAGATTTCAGAATCAAAAAACTAAAGTCAATGATTTTAATTAAGGTGGCTCTTAGCATGAGGGGTCTCACAAGGCCCTCACTGGTGAGAGGCCAACAGACACCATTAGATATAATAGTAAAATACTTGAATGGCTGAGATCGATTTGAGTGACCTATTGATCACTTGATATTCTAAGTTGTCGAAATAGATGCAATTTGATCCCTTGATTTGCTAAAATTCACGTTTTGAACCCATTATGGCATTATGTATCTTATCCATTCTCTTTTTTTTTTTGTTTTGATAACTGTTAACACCCAAATAAATTATCCAGCGTCAACAATAACATCTTCTCCATTCTCTCTCTTCCTCCTTTACCCAGAAAAATCAATCCAAGAAATTAACATTCTATCAAAACTTTACCCATAAAATCAATCTAGAAGAAAAAAAACAAAATAAAGCCAAAATAGATCCCAATGAACAACGAACCAACCCACATTTTTTCGGCCAAATTCTGGCCACCGTTGCCTCCTTTCACCAAATCAACCCGATAAATCTTCTTCCCATCTCCTCTATTAAAGCATCCAATCAATTTTTCATTTGAATCACATCAGGCCACTGCGACTAGGACGCCCACGGCTGCGGCGGCCCTCTCCCTCAAGCATGTGTGCTCTCAGATTTTCTACTATTGTAGAAACGACACTGCCTCGGTCCGCTCTCTGTCACCACCGCTTGCCGCCGTGATCTTGTCGACATCGTACTGCACTGGTATTGTTGTTCATGATAAACAACTGTCCATAGAAATGGAATGAAGGTGTGTTCACCAAAAAATAGAATGAAGGGTCTTTGAATTTTGGGATGCAAAATAAAGGGGATGGGGTTGTTCAAAGAGAGAGAAAACGAAGGAAAGCATCTCCACCGGATCTGGCCTTGAGTGATGGTAGACGAGAGGTGGGGGCAGGGGTGACTAAGGAGAAGGTGTCAAAAAGATGAATCTTTTAACTTTATGGTCAAACTTTTTAAAATTAAAAATAGATAAAGGATTAAAAAATAATATGTGTTTTGCATTTGTGTCCCTTCTTATTTGAATGATTGCTTACCCTGAGAAAGCCTTGTTCGCTGGATTCAGAGCATTATTTGTTTTTGGAAAATCACCTAGCTGTACTATTTTGCAATTTCACTTCATTTTATATTTTTGACACTACAAACATTAATATTATAAATTGTACCCTGTATTACCTACAACTACAGGTAATTTCGATCCCTCACTAGTGAGGGCCTTGTGAGACCCCTAATGCTAGAAGCCACCTTTAATTAATACTAAAGATTAAAATATGTGTCAGTTATATTATTTTCATTTTTTCTTAAATATCATTAATACTTTTAATTTACAAACACTAAAGCAATAAACAATAAAATTTGTTGGTATAATTAAAAATTTTATACTTTGAAATATTATTTTGATTACAATATGTAACATAAATATTATTAAATGCATATGTATTACTTTCAAAGAATGGAGATTGGTGAAGCTATTTTTTTAAAAAAGGAACCTAATTGTAAATGAAATTAATATGCTTAGGTAGATAAATTAGACGATTTTATGACAAAATAATCGGTTTAGATAGATAATATCTACTTAAATTTCCCAATCATATCTTAACTGGTGAGGAATAATATTTTTATGTATGAGGAATAATATTTTCTAATTTTTGAAAGAAAATATATATTTGAAATTTGAAAACAATAATATTGTCTAGAATTTATCAACAATATACTATTTTAATTTTAAAGTTCTTAAGTAAGAAATATAAAGTATTGTTTTTATAATTTATTTTATTTACTTTAAACAAGTAAAGGACATTCAACTGTCACAAATTTAATTACTTAATCGGTGCTATAGAAACCATTAAATTAAGACTGATTACATTAAAAGATGAATCACAACAATGCTATATAGAAACCATTATTTGGTGCAAAATAGTTATATTTGTATATGGATTTGTGTCACTTTGAAACCTAGCTTACAATGAAAAGTAAACTTGTGATGACAACAAATTGGGTTTAATTCTAAAATAAGTATAAACAATGTTTTTTTTTACGGAAGTATAAAACAATGTTATATTCCTGAACACTCAATTTTATCCGGTATAATAATAATTAAAATAAAAGAATGGTGATAATGGTAATAAAATAAAAAAAAATCTATTGGACAAATAAATAATAAAAATAATTGATGAAAAAATGCTAGATTTTACGGAAGAATCCAACATGAAAGAAAACAAAAATACGTGGCACTCCATGATGCATCTTCTTTAGCCGGTTTTTTCTCACTAATTGAACTGTGATTGGTTGGGTGATTTTAAACCCAACCAATCTCTCACGGATTTACTGGTTAGAATTTGCTCACTCATTTAATTTACTTCAATGGCCATTTTGTGTTGGCGCACCTGCAAAAAAGACGTTAGTAATAAAACGCAGAAGGGTGGCGAGGAGAAGCCTGAGGCGTGCAGAGTGCACTGCCCCCAAGGATTTATCCGCGGGGTGCGCAAATCCTCCAGGGGTACAGCAGGCTCGTCTCAGCGGTAGCCGAGGATATCAGAACAGGTCGAATTTTGGTGGAAGGAGCAGGCGGAGGTTTAACCCAAGGGAATAAAGGAAAAGGAAGAAGTCGAAGAATAGGAGTTCATTTTCGTAGAGACCTGAGGCTCGGATTTTATTAAGCATGGATCAACCGATAAGGAGAGAAAAATCTGCAGATAAAGATCTGCTAGCCGTTTTAAAAGATTTGGTACAAATGAACCTGGACACCTATCAAGACTGGATTAAAAGGTTGAGGGTGAAGGGAATCCGCTCAGTGGGCTCGGATAAGGCTTCTGAAGTTCAAAAAATATTTTCGAAAAAGCGGGCTGAAGCAAAAGGTCACGAGGCCCATTATATTGCGCGCAGGGGGGGCAAATCGGAGGATTTACACTGAAATCGTCCAATTTGGCCTGTGCTTGTGTGCGCGCGAGGCCATCTCTTTTTCTCACTTGTTTAGAACCTTGAGGCACAACTTAGTATATAAAGCCTTAAAAGTCTCTTTGGCCAAGCAATGTGGGACTTGTAACTTTTGGAAATACCCCACAACATAAAACACAACATTTTGTCCCTTTGTTTTTCTTTAAACTACTTTACTGCATATATATCTTTGGTTTGGGCATGCTTGTGTGTGCGTAAAAGTTTAATATTAATCCCAGACTCCCAGTTGATCTCTTGCAACTTAGGAAGGACCAATATGAGATTTTGTCTGTATCTTTAGTGTTTTGATAGCACATGGTTACTATCTCAATCAATCTAGCAAACCATGAATTCGTTACCATGTTGAATTGACCAAGTCAGATTCACTGTTTTGTAGAAAGGGTGGCCTAGTGTGCCTAAGAGTCTCCCACTGTTGGTGGGGTCTGAGAGATTGAAATCACTTGTCCCCTTTCTTGTCCTACCAATGAAAAAATAACACCTCGGCAAAAAAAATTAATAACTAAGACAGAATGCTAGTTTTAAAGTACTCATGAGATGTATGTTTTCATTGGAGGAAAAGGAAAGGGGATGTTTAAAGGGTATAGGTGATTTCAATCCAGTTTGGAGAAGGTGAGATCCCTTAGTCAGATATAAGCAGCCGTCTACTGTTTTTAAAATAAGCGCACTCAGAGTTATGGTTATGACACTAATCAAGAATTAAATTTAAGAACAGCTTTCTTGGAATCAAGATAGAATACTTGTTTTGACTTTTGAGGTGGGTAGGTAATTTAGACATGTAAAGATTAGAGCATGAAAATTTTAATTTTGAAATAAAGTAGGTTGTTTTTTTTTATAAGCAAAATATTTATTAAAGAAAACAACTAAATCATAGCACAAGATATGCCATGATTTAGCTATATGAAAGAAACAAAGTTGTTATCAGTACAAAGACGACTGAACTCCTTCCGTTAAAAAAATCACCCTCAGCCTATGAAAACTACACCATGAAAGATCGGACTCATTCACAGCTGCGGGAGAAACCCCACCTGTTGTGTGATGACGACCAAATAAATACGAGATTACATAGTGCTAATCAGATTGGTTCACAATTGTGAAGAAGTTACCCCCCGCGGTGTGAAATCATCAATCCCAAAAGCAAATGTGATCCAGAGAGGCTTACAGTTGGGAAGGAATTCCCACCCCCGCCGTGAGGTCGTCAGTTCCAAATGTGAAAAACCAGAGAAGTGACAAGAGCAGTACATCGCTGTGAAAAACTTTACACCCCAGGCGTGAAGGTGTCAGACCCAAAAGCAAACTTAATCCAGAGCAGCTTACAATTGTGGCTAAATTTCCACCCCCAGCGTGAAATTGTCAGGCTCGAAATGCAAAGAAAATCCAGAGAAGTCCACATTCATGAAAAAAATGACGCCCCACGAGTGAAAATGAGAATAAAGGTACCTAATCCTTGCAAGTCAGTCCACCAAAATACAACCAGTAAAGATCCCTCAAATAAACCAACATGAGAGGCGAACATAAAACATCACTATACCCCAAGTGATCCCGACTAGGTTGGCACCACAAGAGATAACAATCATCTGTAACTCGCCAAACTCATAACAGAGACAAACAATTTAAGGGATTAATACACCAATCAGAAAACAAGACCCTCAAATTCCTACTAGTTCTATTTATAAACCACCCCCAAGATAAAACTTTAACTTGATTTAAGACAGACATGAAGTCTGCAACACCCCTTGTAAAGATGATATTGTTTCTCGTAGTCCATAAAGACCAAGAAACAGCCATCCACACTAAATTCTTGACTTTTCGGGTCTTCCTTTCTTTCAAAATTTCAGAGAATTGTAAGAAATGATCAATGCAACCTTGTTGGAATACACCCGCCCCTCCGAACCAGTTCAAAACAGCGGACCAAATACCATAGGAGAAAGCGCAAGAAAAGAATAAGTGCTCTCTGCTCTCCACTTCCCTGAAACAAAAAACACAAGACATACCATGTGGTGAACTAATAATATTTCTTCGCATTAACAACTCTCTAGTAGGAAGTCGGACAAGAAATAATCTCCAAGAAAATATTTGTATATTGGAAGGAACGTTGGTCTGCCACAGAACTCCTAATGCTTTGCTCACCCACGGGTCAAGGGAGGAAGAAATCTGCACTTCAAGAAGTGTTTTGTATGCAGATTTTACAGAGAAAGAGGACTTGACCGAAAAGGTATTTGATGGGTCAAGTTTCCAGCTCCAAGAATCTTCTATATGTTTTGAAGGAGAAAACTGAGATAAACATTCATTGAACTCTCTGAGAACTTCCCCTTCCCAAGCGAAGAAATCCCTCCTCCACCCCCACTTCCAACACCACACATCACCTCTCCATTCACCCATATCTCCTACACAACCTTCCTTAGAAGTGGATAATGAAAACATCCTTGGAAACAGGTCTTTTAGACAAGTTGGACCATTCCATCTCTCGAACCAGAATTTTATACTAGAACCGTTACCTAACTTCCTGCACAATGCATTAGAGAACCAAAGATCCGGCACCCCCCTATCATGTTCCAACAAAAACAAATCCTTCATCCAAATGGACCCTTGTTGAGGAATTTGTAAATATGTCCCACATTTAGCAATACCATCCCCATACCTAAACAACATCAACTCCCTCCACATTGCTGACTGATCTGTACATAACCGCCACCTCCACTTAGCTAGCAGACTCAGATTAAACAATTTTAAATCTTTTACACCCAACCCCCCCTTATTTCTTGGCAAGCACACTTTGCCCCAAGCCACCCAATAGATCTTTTTCTCCCCCTCAACCCCTCCCCATAAAAACTTTCTTTGGATAGATACTAAAGTCCTTATCACATTCCTTGGTAATTTGTTAATTTTATCTTCTTCAACATCTTTTTCTGAAATATTTACCGGTAACGGTAATCTACACATTAATAAATTTGGTTTATTTATAAAAGTTCCTAATTCCGTTATTTCATTTCTTTTAGGATAATAAATTTTTCCTATATTTTCAAATAAACTTGGTACATCAATTCTATCATTATTTCTGAAAGTAATACTATGATGTGAATTAGTTAGTGCATAATTTACGCAATAAGTTATTGAAAATATTTTGTCTCCTGTTCTCATTAGATTTTTAAAAAAAATTTATGTTCAAGTGTTAATGATTGTTCTAATCTTTGAGTATTTAGCGGTATTCCAATATTTGGGTGGATTTCAAATTTTAATTTTACATAAGCTAAATTTCCTTCTATTACTCCCATTATTTTATCTTTTATGTCGGTTATTCTATCATCTTTTAATACTAATTCTATAGGTGAGTTTATTCCTTCTTGGAAGGTTGCTTTTATTAGTATCTGAATTGCACCTATATGTATATATCCAATTTTATTTATGTGTTCTTCCTTTTTTATATTCTTTTTTAATTCCATCAATTTTTTCTTATTTAATAACTGTATACTAGTATTTTCTTGAGCTTCTTCAATGTCTATAAGAGCTTCATTAATCAATTTTCCATAATATATAATATTTTCTTTTTTATTAAATCTTTGCATAATTTTTCCAAGTTTTTCCTTACTTTTCATATTAGCATCCTTAGTTAAATTTAAATCTTCCTTCTGTATTTTTCTAAATAAAGCTGAATCAATTAAAATACTTCCTTCATAGTAACCATCTTGTTCAGTAATTTGTAAATGTTCTATATCATTATTACTAATTTTTTCACAATGCATGACAAATAAATAAATTAGATGCAAAATAACAACATACCTGACTTAGTTTAGTGAATTTTGTGCCCACTGCTGCTTCCGCAAACAGACTAAGTAGTGTAATAATTGAAGTCTAAAAATTGAAATAACTCAAGTGTATAAACTGAAATAAGTAGAGGTTTTATTTCTGAGTAATATTGAGTACAACTGAGTTGTTAGGTACACTCTCAAGTACCCGACTAATCCTACAGGACTAGCACAAAGTTTCCAAAGGAAACATTTTCTCTTGAAGAGAAGGTTGACAGCTTATGTTTTTTCGCCGTGTCTTGCTTCTGCCTTCTTCCTGCTATTTATAGATACATAAAATCTACTATTTACAAGGATAGATCTTAAACTACAGTATTTTTACATGATTGAGAGGCGGTCGAAGTTATCCTACTTCGCTAAGTTTCCTACGTTGCGTAGCCACTGCCATTAAGTTTCCTTTCGTCGTGTAACTTTTATTCTTTTGCAAATGTATCTCTGACTTTTCAAACTGTACTTTTTTTTAACTTGACACGTAAACTCTTTTTTTTTTACGTAGCATATTTACAATAGCTTTGTACAAAGTGTCTTACATGCTTACATCAGTTCTTCATTACTCTTCTACAATTATTTCATCTGAACTGTTGTTCTTATCCTCTTTTTGGACATCTGTCTTTGTAGTACACCTTTCACATGGATGGTTCCCATCTTGCCTTATCTTCTTGCAGAGCTGGTTGAGTATATCTGGATGGTATTTCATAGTGGGTCCCTCAATTGCATAGTATGGGTATTCGAATTCTGCTAATGCCTTCATATCCTTCTCTCTGATTTCTTTTCCATTTGTTTTATTTAATAATATCATATGAAGTCCTTTGTACATCATCCTGACGCAAGTGCTTTTTCCAATACCTTGACATTGGTTGTAAATGCTTGCCAACTGGTTTGCAATTATTTCCTTCATAAACTCCTCAATATATGCTCCATTTCTTGGTTCATCCAACAAAGGAAAATTATTATTGCTGATGCCAATGTACACTAAATGCTTTGCCTGTTGCCTAGTTGTGAAGTCTGGGTAGGCCGAGTAAAACTTCAAGAAAATAGCTCTTTCCCGGGCAATATTTCTCTTGAAAGCCTGGACTGCTTCCTTAAATCCATATGGAAATAAACTAATTTCTTCCAAATTAGTGCTTAAATAAAGACATTCAATTGTCCCAAATTGGAATAAATTGAATACCAGTAATTGCGGTACTCCTGGCGTAATAATTGCTTTAACACCATAAATATTTCTATCAACTATATAAAAACAGTTGATTTTTTCAGATTCATTCCAATTAATTAATCTTTGAAAATATTCTTCGAATTTTTCACGAGAGAATTGAATTCGAAGCTCATGATCTTTTCGACTAATTATTTGGAAATCATCTAAGGAAGAAGGAATTCTTTCTAGTATTTTCATGGCTGATTTAATTGGTGGTGAACTTTTCGTTGTTTCCGAAAAAGTTCTGGGTCCAAGATAAATCTCTTTCCCTTTTTTCTTTCTCTCTTCATCATTATATTCTTCTAGAGCCTTTTTTGCTTCTTCTTCTGATGAGTATGATTTATGGATGACTCCTGAAATCTTTGTGCAATGTGATGCTGTTTTGTACCAGTCATCATAAAATCTTGTAAATGGACCATTAAAAATTACGTACCATTTTTTGCTTTCATTTTCATCTTGCTTCTTCAGGTTTTCTGGAACTGCTTCCATCAGTAATTTTAATTCTTCAATTCTTAGCTTTGTCACTTCCCTGTCTTTCTTAATTAATTATGGTTCTTGCATTTTTTGTTCGAAGAGTGCATCTTGCATCCTTAATTTGCTCTCCAATTTCTTCAAATCCTGCTCCATTCTCTTGACAATATATCTGCAAGAACATTCTTTTCACCTTTAATATGAGATATTGTATAATTATATCCAGCTAACTTCATCTGCCACCTTATTAGTCTTCCCTGTTTATAAGTACCTTTATGGTTAATATTTTTAAAACCTGCAACATAAGTACTATCAGTTCTAACAATAAATTCTTTATCTAACACATAAATCCGATGCTTTTCCAACATTCGAATTAAAACTAATGTTTCTTTTTCATGAGTAGGATAATTAATTTCACTATCTGAAAAGGTTCCAGACATGTATCGGCATAGTAATTCTTTCTTTTGTCCAGGGGTTTTGCTTTCATAACACCTCTCCAACATTCATTTGATGCATCTGTTTCAATAATAATTAAATCATCATTTGAAGGATGATATAATTCAGGAAGATCTTGACATAAATGTTTTAATTTTGTAATAATTTCTTCATCTTCTTCGGTCCATGACCAAAGAGCATCTTTCTTCAATTTCTGCTGGAGTTTTCTCCTTTCAGCTGCAAGATTCTTTATAAAACCTTCATTAGATATATATGTTAGTAATCCAAGAAATCTCTGTAGTTCTTTTTTATCCTTTAATTTTGTTGGAAAATTCTGAAGTTTTTCTAACACATGTTTCTGCATTACTATTTTTCCTCTTTCTATTTCTAATCCTAAATAGTTAATTCTAGTTTGAGCTAAAACTGCATTTTTCCTACTTAATACTACTCCATTTTCTAAATACTTTTTAAGAACTAATTTTACTTTATAAAAATGATCTTTTACATCCTTATTAGTAAATACTAATATATCATCAATATATATGAGACAAAAATCTTTATAATCCTTAAGTATGGAATCCATTCTTCTTTGAAAAATACCGGGTGATTGTTTTATTCCCATTGGTAAAACATTCCATTCATATTGTCCTTGAGGACAACTAAAAGCTGTTAACGCTTTTGATTCCTCTGTAAGCCTGATCTGATAGAATCCTAACTTATAATCAAAAGTACTAAACCAATTCATATTCCTAACTCTTTCAATAATTAAATCTTTCCTAGGTAGGAAATATGCATCTCCTTCCATAGCATCATTCATCTGTTTATAATTTATTACCATTCTCCTTTTTCCTCTTTTAATTTCATTATGATTTTCAACATAAAATGCTGGTGCTGAATGTTTACTTTTTGATGGTCTTACTAATCCTTTTTCACACATCTGCTTTATATCTTCTGCAAATTCATCTCTATCCTGTTTTGTGTAAATCATAGTTACATTTTATTTCTTTTGTAGGATCTTTTAGTTTTAATTCTACTAACTCCATATTTTTATTATTAATTTTTGGATCTAGTGGGTTTTCACTACATACCTTATCTAGAAGTTCTTCAATATATGCTGGAATAATTCTACCTTCTTCAGCATTCATTAGTACATGTCTCATTTTTTTACATACTATTCCTATTATCTCACCACGTTTTAGCTGACTAAACTCTGAGTAATGACACTTTGTATAGTGAAGGATTGATATCTTAATTATTTCTCTTATTTGCTTTCCTCTAATATAAGGGGTTCTTAATGTCATATATTCTAAGTATTGGCAAAAGGGTGCGTATAATCTAAGAAAATTATTTCCTAATATCATATCTACACCTGTTTGTTGTTGATATATAATAGATATTATAAATAATTTATTTTCTATTATTAAAGTTGTTTTCTTTGCTATCCAGCTTAGAGAATGTACAGATCCATTTGCAATTGATACTCTTGCTGGGTTTCTTACTTTTTTCCATTGATCAAATAATGCTTTTGGTGCTATACAAATACTAGCTTCAGTTTCTCTACCATTATTTTTTATTATTATTTTAATATAAATACTATTCTGATTCTGTCTGTGAATATAATTCATCTTCTGAATATTCATATATACTCTCTTCAGAATTGCTTAATTCTTCTTCTAATGACTCTAAATCATATATCTGGTATATTCTTTCTATTAATTTTGACTTTTCTCTTGCACCTTTCTCTTTTCTCTGAGGACATTCATTTGCATAGTGGCCTTCTTGGTTACATAACCAACACATACATTTATTTTTTCCTTTCGGACAATATTTTCTAGGGACTTGTCTTTTCTTCCTAAAGTATTTTTTATCTCTATTTTTGTAAGCTCTTTTCTTTGGATATGTTTTTTTTAACTTAGGTTTCTTCCTATAATATTTCTTCTTTTTTCTAGGTTGTTTACACCCATATTTTCCTAGTAATTCTAATTCTGGTAAATCACAACATATCTCATTTCTTCCCCTATTTAATTGTCTAATTGTTTCTCTGTTTAGACATTGATTTCTCATTTCTTCATATACTATTCGTATAACTCCTCCTAGGGTATTAGCTATTTCACATAATCTTGTTTTCTAAATATTTTTTATCTTTATATTAAGAGGGTATGACAATTTATCCATAAATAATTCCTTGTACGTATCCTTTGATGCATTATCTAGCTGATAATAATATTTTTGATATTCGCAGATAAAACTCCCTATTTGACACATATCACATATTTGCATTTTATTTAAATGTGACTTTGCATTTTCATGTAATAAGTTATTTACTCCTATTTTATTATGAAGATATTCATATCCAGTAAATTCTCTAGAAATTAGTTCACTAATTAATCTAGCAAAATCTTGATTAGTTTGAACAGTAGCTGCATATCTATACCACATTTCACTTATACTTGTTAAATATAATCTTACATCTCCTGCTGTTTTCATTAAAATTAATCCTTTTATATTATCTAAAGAAAGATTACTAAATCTATCATCTGTTGAGATTAATAATATTATTTCATTAACCCATTCTATAATTGCATCTTCTTTATTTCTAACACAATCTAAGTTTAATATATTTCCTGATTTAGTATATTCATTATGAGGTTTAAATTCATCTGGTATTTTTGACCATTTTCCATCTTTTCTAGCATATCCTTTATTTTTCATTGTTTCTTCTTCATATTTATCCCATGCACCATTTTTATTATGATAATATTCATCCCATTTTCTTTTTTCTTGTTTTACTCCACTTGTTTCACCTTTTTCCATAAATATTTCATCATATTCAGAATCTGATGGGCTATTATAAGCTAAAATTATTTCTTCATTTTCATTATTTTCTTTAGGGGTTTGGTTTTGCTCAATTTTTTGTATTTGATTATTATCATCTTCTATTATTTTTAATTGTTCTAACAATTGTTGAATTTCTTCTATATCATTTGATTTTCTTAAATTTTTCATATATTCCTCTTTTAATTCTTCCATGTAGATAATGATTTATTAAAATTTATAGGTTTCTGTTATCTTTTTTTTAATAATTCTTCTAAGTCCTTTTTTGTTATACATTTATTATTTTTTTCATATTCTAAAAGATTTTCAAGTTGTTGGAGAATTTCTTTAATTCTTTTTATATCAGTATTTTCCTCAATTTCTTTTTCTTTATTTATATTTTTTAAAGTTTCCCTAATATTTTTTATATCATTACGTCCATTTGGAAGTCTCATATATGTATATTCTATAATTTTATTTGTATTTTCTATTAGTAAAGCTATGTTTTTATTTATTTCTTTTAACATTTTAATTATTTCAAAAATTCCTTCTGATAATTTCATTTCTGTCGCCATTTAATTATTTTCTAGTAGTGTATGCTTTTGTAATCTATAGGACCATTTAAAGGAAAAATAATGTAATATATACTCATAGTATATTTTAATCAATTGCATTAAATGGATTAAATTAATGGGTAGTTAAAGAAGGTAGAAAGATATATAGAGAAATTGGGAAATAAAAATGGTAGAGGAGTTATAGAGTAAAAGATGGACAAAGAGAAATAGAATATAAAGAGTGATACATAAAATTTTATTGATATGACAAAAATATTATTACTTGGCATAAATATAGCTTACGTGGTTGGGGCTGTTATGTAACCGAACAGTAAAGCATTTGCTTTGTACGATTTTTTTTTTAATTACGGAACAGACATATTATATGGCAGAAGTTTATTTGCAAATTCTTGCATCAATGATTTAGTTCTGCTAAGACAGTTTTCCACCGGTGTTTCTGGTCAAAATTAAAAGCTTTTTATTTTCTATTTCGTTGTTCATAGTTTGTTTTCAGTACCATATTTAATGCAGTTTAAGCTAATATCATTATTTTTTCACATTATATCGTTGATAACCAATCCAGGTTGAAAAATTTACAATCTTTGTTAAAAGTAGTATAGCATACATTTATGACACTTCTCATCTTCAAGCATTCTCCTTAACCTTTGACTTGGGAGAGGTTTAATACTACCTCTGTTCCTAATTATAAGAGGATTTTTACCTAATTCTCTCTTACTAAGGAAGTTAATTAATATGAATAATTCTAAATCCTCTTACCTTTTATTCCTTCAAATCCTCTTAATTACTAAATAAAGAAAGTATTAAATATTTTTTATGTTTTCAAGATGGCAAATTCTATGGTACCTAGAGAAATTTAAGTGTTTGGGTACCTTGATGAGATGGTCCAATAGAAACATGACAAGTTGACAAAAGTTAAATATATAAATGTTGATTCAACATTTATCTAAATTTAAATTATATTTTTATTATTTATATTTATATCCCCAAGAGTTTTAATCAAATACTCAAAATTTAATAAAATTTTTCAGATCACTTATTATAAAGTCGTAAACCCTTTTCTATCACGCGGAAAACCCTTCATACTTGATTGTTGATGGATTTCATCCTATTTTATTTGTATATAATTGGTTTTCAATTTTCTATTTATTTTCGTTTTTATTTATGGATAAAAATTTTAAATAATGATTTACTTGAAATCGGAAATTGAAACCTTAGGGCTTTTGTAGAGGAAGATAATATGAATTTATTGACACTGGTTTCGTGAATTTTCAATGACTGTAGAGAGAGAATTTGAAAAAAATAGTAAGGGGATTAGGGTTCATGTAGGCTGCGATTTGAAGTTTGTTTTCTTATGATTTGATTGTTATAAATTGGAATTTTTGTGCTATAATAGTTATAAATAGGATTCTGTATAAAACCCACAAAATAATTGTATCAAATCGAATTAATTATGCTGAACCAAAAAATGATTTTCAACCATGCGTCTATTTTTTTGGGAATTACATTTTTTTGGAATTCCATGCTGAACCAAATAATTCCACCGAAAGACCATCGATTTTTTTTTGGGGAATCCTTCATATAAACATGATTCTATGCATTGTGTTTTTCAACCCATGCGTTGAGATTTCTCATCAAAGCCATGAACGATGCAGTGAGAGGGCAGTTTCCCGAGTTGGATCCACACTAGATTTTAAATATTTTTTTCAAAAATGATAAAAGGGTGTATTTGTAAATAAATAAAAATAAAAGAATATATTTGCAAATAAACAAAAATAAAAATGACAAGATGACATAGCAAAAAAAGAACACATGTCATTTTATTATAGGTCAGATACCGATACCCATAAAATTTACATGGGTATCGTAGCAATTACTTTTCAAGATATTAATTGTATTCTCTTTCTTACTTTATAAAGTAGTAGGAGGATAGGTAGGAAGATTTTTAGGACGATATAGCATTTCTCAATTAATATAGTTTAATGCATTAAATTTGTCAATAATTTACATTGTGTTCTCAAAATTGTCTTTAGTAGTACCTCTCTCTTTTCACTTACTCTTTATCACTTAATTAATGCATTATCTATCTCTTCTCCATTTATCATAGGAAAGGGAGACAAAAAGTATTCATAATAAATAAGACTAATTTAGGTAAAAAATAATTAATACATGATATATTTTCAAAAGCCTCTTATAAAAAGGACAAATAAATTTGCCAAAAATCTCTTATAATTAGGGATAGAGATAGTAATTTTTTCGTCCAACTGTGAATGTTTCAAAAGTTGTATTTATTTCCTAGAATGTGTAAATTTTCCGGTGGATTAATATTCTACCATATTGTATGACGGATAAGCTCTCAATCTAAATATTAGTGAACATGCCAAAGACATGTTTAGGACAAATTTCAAATATATAGATTAATATATACATATAACAGATGAGCATTTGTTTTTGTTAATTGCATTTTTAACCACTGCTGTTTTCCATGACATTGTGTGTCAATCTCATTGGGACATATTATTTTGCAGTTGCATTACGAGTAATGTCATACATGCCACTACTGGGTGACTCCAGCTCCAATGAGGGATGCTGTCTATGACTATATGCAGCAAAACATCGGTATGAATGGTTTGGCAAATTTTTTTTTGGATAAACAAAAAATATTATTAAACAGAAAGCAACTAGATCAGAGCACAAATTATGTCCAGATTTAACTACTTAAAAAAGAACAAAGAGTTTGTCTTGTACAAAATTCGATCGAGCTCCTACTGTTATATAAATAGGGCTAACATGCAAAGACATTACTATAGGGAAAGACATCCCAACTAAGTTGGCACTCTAAACCCTATCTATCATTTGTAGCACGCCCAAAAATTTCAACAACGAAGACAAGTTTCCCCCAATCAATCAAAAACACAACAAGCAAAGTGAGAACCATTCACAATTGTGAAATAAATCCCATCCCTAGTGTGAGGACGTTAGACCAAAGTGCGAAACTGCAGAGTAAAACCAGAGAGGTTCACAGCTGTGTAGAAATTCCCACCCCCAATGTGTAAGTGTCAGCCCTTCACAACTGTGGATAAATTCCCACCCCAGGTGTGAAAGAGTCAGACCCAAATGCAAAAATGCATATTACAATCCAGATCCGATCCCAATTGTGGATACATTCCCACGCCCGGTGTAAAGTTGTCCGTGCGGAAAAGCGAAGTACAATCCAAAAAATTTCACACTTGTGGATAAATTCACACCCAAGGTGTAAATACGTCAGACCCAAGTGCAAAAGTGCAGAGTATAGTCCAGAGAAGTTCCCAGCTGTGAAAAAGTTGACACCCCCAGTGTGAAGGGGACAAATCCAAGTACAAAATTGCATAATTGTGCTCAATGAAGTGCTTTCCGATGATGTTCCTTGTGGCGCTGAATGGTACAGTATTGCAGTATATGATAAAACCACACCACTTGAGTATCAGTGATATAGGCATGTCTTTGGATCCGAATACCAATTGCAAAATAGTGTTGCGAATTTGTTGTCTCTCACCGTTAACCATTGCCATGAACGTCGAATAATTAACTCCACCACTGAGTTCTCGTTAAAGACTGTTGCATTGAATGCCATATCATTCCTTGCAATCAAAATCGCCCAAACTGTTGAAAACCATACCACGTGCCAGTTACTCCTTTTTTCTTGTGCACAGCGGACCAAGCCGATAAATTGTGAGTAGTGTCCCCAATATTCCTTATGTAGAGTTGTAGATATCCCCCACCACTGCAAGCATCCAGACCACACCTTTGAAGTGACAGGACACTTGAAAAATAAATGATTCCTCGTCTTTGCTTCCTGTTTACAAAAAAAACACACATTGTTTGGCTGAATCACCACCCCCTGTGCACAGTGGCGTATCTAGGACCCTGGGCCAGTGGGGGCAATATTTCAACGATGGTTCGATGGTGGTTGAGCGGCAAATGAGGTGAGATTTTCTAGAGGAGGGAGATATGAGAGATTGAGATAAAAGGAAGAAAGATACGAGAGCTGAGTAGAGAGATTGAGAGCCGGGTGTGGAATCAATGTTATTAAACTTAAACCGGTCATTGATTCGGTCAGAGTACTGGGTTAGTGAATTATTGGTCAAATCACTGAGTCAACGGTTGAACCGCATGAACTGGTATATATTGAGTATTTGATTATACTACTTCCGGTCCTTATTATAAGAGACAAATAACTAATTCATCAAGACCAAGGAAAAGTAGTTGAGTTAGTTAATTTTAATTAATTTAAATTTTATTCCAAAAATATTCTTGCTATTAAGTGGTTAAATAGTTGCACCCACTTGCATGGAAAATTGGTCTCATAATAAAACAAAGATATAAAAGGAATTCTAATAATTAAAACATTTAATTATGGGTCTATGTTTCTTATAATTTGGACCAAGAAAATAACTCAATTTTCTCTTATAATAGGAACCGGAGGTATATACATGACTAAATTAAGACTCCAGCACAGTGGCATCTTTGCTTTTAAACAAACCCATGACCTGGGTTCAATACCTATTGAAGGATATTTTTTGAAGCTTATTAATTTCTCTTAATTTTCTAGCTATTTTCTCACTTTCTCGCGTGAAGCATGAGGCTTGCCTTGGTCAGCATGACCAACATTTACTCAGTGTTTTCTCTGTGCCTTGGTCAATGGGGTCAGTGCCTTTGCCAGTGGGGTCAAATATAAAATTTTAAGAGATTAAAATTGGAAAAATATAGGTATTAAATGGAAGTTTTAAATGTTGAGTGGGGGCATATGCCCACCCTCAACATAGTGTGGATCCGCCAATGCCTGTGCAGCTAAGTTTACCAAAGTTGGCAAACGACCTTGAATAAGTTTCCAAGCAAAAGTCTGTACTTTAGGAGGAACTTGCTTAAGCCATAGTGATTTATAATCATGATCCACTTGCGCAACGTGAGTTTCCATCAATGTTTTATACCCTAACCGAACTGTATACTTTCCACCTGGATCTCCCCCCCACACCCAACGCCCCTTAGTTCCCCACGCCAAGGAAACCGAACCCAATTCCCCCTCCGACTCCACTAACAGATCCCGCTCCCACAGAAAAAGATCTCGTCTCCAAACCCACTTCCACTGCCACACTCGCTCCTCCCACACACCCATGTCACACACCCGTGCCTTTTGATTCAAGGATACCGAGAAAAAGCCTATGGTAACTTTCCCTAAGACACACACCATGCACCCACCTATCATGCCAGAACAGGGTATCTTCCCCATCCCCTACCCTATGAATCATCAAGTCTGAAAACTAATTGGGTGGTATTTGACTACTAGCATTTTCCAAATGTGAAATATCCGTCCACCATCTCGAACTCCCATTCCCACCAAACTCCAATCTACCACACTCATTCCCATACTTCTCTATCAACACCTTTATCCATAATCCATCATTTTCCGTCCTAATTCTCCACAACCACTTGCCTAAAAGAGCAATATTAAAAAGTCTAGTGTTCTTCACCCCCAAACCTCCCTCCTCCTTGCTTCTACACACATTATGCCAAGCAACTCAATGTATTTTTTGTTTACACTCACTCCTCCCATAAGAATTGATTGAACAGAGAGTCAAGAGAGTGGATAATACCTAATGGCGCCTTGAAGAGGGAAAGAAAGTAGATCGGTAGTGTTGAAAAGACTGAATTCAAAAGAACAATTCGACCACCCATGGACAAATGTTTACTCTCCCACAATAATAATCCCCGACGCACCGTGTCCACCACAGGCCGCCAAGTGGACAATCTCCGAGTATCCACCCCCATAGGCATGCCAAGATACACAAACGGAATTGAACCCGTCTTACAATTCAGGAACACGGCTGCTGCACCTAGCCATTGCGAGGACGCACAGACCCCCATCAAACTACTCTTATGGAAATTGATTTTCAACCCCGAGGCCAATTCAAACAATTGTAACAGTGTCTTGATGGCCCACACATTTTGATTACTCCGCTCGCCAATGATAAGAGTGTCATCCGCGAACTGTAAGTGTGAAATAGTAAGTCCTCCAATCTTATAGCCTGAGAAAACACCTTTTTCTTGTGCCTCCCTAAAGAGCACACTCAGCCCTTCTGCAACGATCAAAAACAAGAAAGGCGATAATCGGTCCCCTTGCCGCAATCCTCTTTCCACACTAAACTCCTCTGTTGGACTACCATTAACCAACACCGATATCAGTGAAGTTGACAAACACCCACGGATCCACCGCCTCCAAACATCAGGGAAACCCATTCTCGACATCATATAATCAAGAAAATCCCAACTAACAGGATCGTAGGCCTTCTCAAAATCCACTTGAACAACACCACTTTTTTCTTCCTCGTCCTAGCCTCATGGAGTAACTCATTTGTAATTAACACCCCATCCAGTATGTCGACTGCAACACTCTTTCTCCAAAAAGGATTACACCATAGTTACCAAGAATTTCAAAATAACTTAGAAAATATTTAGTGAAAGCTCAACATTCCTTCTCCGAAAAGGTGTGTAATTTTTTCTTCTTCTTTTAAACAAAGAGAAGGATGGAGAATATGTATTAATCCTTTTCAAAAGGTTTTTAAGTGTGGAAGCATAAAACGACATTTTTATGAATGAAATCTCATTTCATATAATCATCAGAGTTTTTACAAGGAAAGATAATGAATATCTGAGCCAGTCAGGTCTTAGACCACTACCCAAAATAATACAGTAACTATCTATTCTTCTTGGAATCTCTGTCCATCTATACAACAACATCCTTCAGATCCACTTCTAAGAGATAACTCATTCCTTGGGAAAACATCTACTCAACCATGTACCAACAACATAGAAAGTAGGCAAGGGTGATACAAGTACTAAAATGAATCCAAATCACTGCAGTCAATTCATATCATAAACAGAGAATTTCACACGTAATATTATCTCAAGGAAATACTAAACACACAACACTTTCTATACTTTCGGGACACACTCGCGAGAAAAGAACCTACTACTCTTGGGGATTTTACGACATAATTTAGGGACACACCCACGGGAAAAGAACCCGCTGCTCCTGGAGACTTTACCACTTATATTCGGGACACACCCACGAGTAAGTAACCCACTACTCCTGGAGATTTTACCTTAGGAATTTCGGCACACAACCACGAGCATTCAGCCCGCTACTCCTAGAGATTTTACTTACTAACCACAGACCCCAACTTACAACTTTAACTCTCAAATAAACACGGAATCATAAATACACACAAAACCACATTTCTCAGATAAGAATACCAAATCACATATTTCAGGTAAAACGCAGAATCACAAGTAAATGTAGAATCAAAACGTATTTCATATGGACTAAGTGAATGAAATCAAACTGTTTCTTTACTGAAATATTTAGGCACCAGTTATTTTCCAGGAAAAAGACCCGTTGGAAGTCTACCTCACTAATTTCCACTGTCATAAACATTGAAAATTAAACTGAGTTAATTTCATACATATACAGATTGGATACCTACTCTATATTTTCCACTGTTAATATAACAGTAGAATTCACCTAAAATCCATTATTGTTATACTCTTTTATCCAACAGATGCTATAGCAGTAGAATTCACCGAGAATCCATTACTGTTATACTCTTTTATCCAGTCCAATCTATTTATATATACGGTATTAAGAAATCACTTCTTTCCCAATTTATCTTAGTCATGTATATACCGAGTCCCTAGGTTAAGAATTCCCCAAATAGCGTATCAATACAGATCCCAGGCCAGATAGAGACGGATTAAATAAAAGCCCCTTCAAAGGTCTCTTTCCTTTCTAGACAGATCCATACCGATAAACCATTTATCTTAACCATGACCTTGTATATCAATGACAAATAATATCAGGGTTTTCACAAAATAATAATTTGTATTTTCTTTACGGTGAAATCATATTTACGGTAAGTCTAAAATTTGCCATTATAACGGTATGTTTACAAAAGTTCAAAAATAATTTTAACATAACCACCTTACTCATACTAATTTTAAGAGAAAATTTGGGCATTATAACTTTACTAATTATAAAACCATAATTTTAAATAAAATAAAGCATTAAAACAATAAAACAAACAAATAACAATTCAATTAAAAGCTATAAACACCCAAACCACAAAATACTCATAAAAGCAAGATCAAACCAACTCTAGAAGTAATTCCCCTTACCTTGGCCACAACCTTTGGGAAGAACAAATTAAAGCAAGAACACCAACTAAGAAATTTAAGAACTAATAAGTGAAAAGAGAGAATTTGTGTTTGTTGTCTTCAAGGCTCATTGGCTTCTTGGATGTGTGTAAAATTATGAAGCCAAGGGGTCTATTTATAGTGGGAGAGGGGCGGCCAAACTAGGGAGAAGGAAGGGATAAAAAATTTGTGTAATGTAAGCCATGATTCACAAATTACCTATTTATTAATTAGGTTTAATCATGCTTTTATCTAATTGGCCTAAGCTCATGACTATGCTCATGACTCATAAGACAAAAAGCTCATCCAAGGGCCCTTACCAAGTGTGGATGTCGACCAAGAGAAGAAGGAAGGAAGGCCATTTGATTCCATGATGTAAGCCATGACTCCTAAATGACTTAATTACAAATTAGATTTAATCAATCTTTTTTCTAATTGGTCCTAGTCTCCTTCTTGGCATGATGGTAAGACGGTTTTGAGGGCTGAAAGAGGGAGGAAGTGAAGTAACATCTTTGTCCCTAAGGTGTTAAGTGAAAAAGAATGAAAATCAAGGGTAAAATGGTCCTTTTACAAGAAAAATTCCAAAAACAATTATTAAAAGGTGAGGACCTATAGGAAAATGACAAATAATAGTCATAAAGACTTCATACAAGAGTTTCTGGATTTTTACGGTAAGGGTAGGCTTTACGGTTTGTACTAACAAAGGAAAACGGACACGCCGTAAGTGCAAAATGGACATTTTTAAAAAATTCTCAGAAAATTCTAGAAAATCACGAATGTTAAAAGAACCAACTTTTGTGAAAGAAGTTTTGTTTTCTGGGTTGTTTTGATATACTTTGGCTATTTAAACCCTTATCCGTTAATTACGGTAAGTACGATTCCAAAACATCAAAGGAAAAGTGACTGTTTTAATGAAATAATTTGATAAGTGTATTAAAACCCTAATTATAAAACTAACATAAATTACTTAACATTTAGATCACACAATTTCATATAAAACAAATAATTGACGAAAAATAGCAAACAGAAGTCTATATAAGACTTATTTATCTTACCTTTCTAAACTGTAATATCAACAAGACTTATTATTTCCCTATTATCCAAAGTATACTAGATCCTAAAGTGTCCATCTTAATTATTTCTCTATCTCTGATTTATTTATCCATTTCTTAACTAACAGATCACGGAGTTTCTCCTAGAGGGACTAAAACTGTAATTCCCTTTATATCTTCTTCTAAAATTCCAAACTTAATTTCTAAAACCTTTATGGAATATCAAGCCACCATTTCATATCATCTAATACCTTTTGGGAAATCAAGTATGAATTTTTCATATTCATTTATCAGCTTATTCTAACTGTCAAGAATGTCCGTAATTTACCGTTTTGACTTCTACGTCAGTTCTAAACCAGTTCACTTTATCTGAAAATCTTAAGGATGATTCTAATTTTCTAAAATTAATACTCTATCTCATAGAGTGAAATTTTAGGATGTTACATCGACCAGGAACAAAAGCTTATTGGCAATCTGAAATAACCCGTGACATGACCCCCCTCAGCCTATTGGCCAACAACTTAGCCAAAACCTTGTACATACAACCTATCAATGAGATCAGCCTATAATTAGCCACCTTCAACGGATTATCTTTTTTCGGCAACAAGCAAATAAAGACGCTATTTGAACCCTTGGCAAGCTTCCCATTCCTATGAAACTCCCGCATGAATGACACAAAATCAGATTTTACTGTATCCCAAAACTCCTTTATAAATGCAAAATTGTAACCATTAGGTCCCGGGCTTTTATCACTACCACAATCCCATACCGCCTCCTTCACCTCTTCCTCTGAAAATGGTTGTAGCAAAGAACACCTATCCTCCTCAGAAATTTGCTTCACCTCAATCGTCCCTAATTGTGGCCTCCTCCATTTTGTAGCTGAAAAATGGCTTTGGAAGTAGTTTTTCACATGATCCTTGATCTCCTTTACCCCTTCCACCATCACATTATTATCTATACGAGTCAGAATTTCATCCTTTCTCCTTTTTTTTACAATACAACCATGGAAGAACTTAGAATTAGCATCACCAACCTTCAACCACCGTGTGCGAGATTTTTGCCACAACACACTACATCTCATTCTTGTTAATTTTGAGATTAAAGCCATGGACTCTCTCCTCCTGTTTACCTCCATCTGAGCTAAGCCACGTTCCTCTTGTTTCTTATCCAACTGAGACACCACCTCTTTTGCCTTTAAAATATTCTGCTCAATATTTCCACACCTATCTTGATTCCACCCCCGGAGCTTTTGTTTTAGTGCCTTCAATTTTTCTTTGAGAACATGCGTCTTTCGTCCTTCTATTTGGAAATCTGACCAGCATTTTCTCACAAATTCAGTATACCCACTAACCTGCCTCCAGCAATTAAGAATCCGAAAAGGTTTTGGACCCCAATTTTGTTGTATGTGGGTGTTGGTGACAATGGGCAGCAACTTGAACAATAATAGAGAGGGTGATGATGGTTGCACAAGATGATCAAAAGCGTGTGTAAACACACTAACCTTTAGGTTCGATTCGCCCCCACCAGTTTAAGTAAACTGGATGCAATTGGGATGACCAGCGAATCCCCTTCAGGATACGATGCATTCCTTGGAGTGTATTGCACTTCCACACGAAGCGTATCGATCAATGATAGTTTACAGAATAAAGTTTCCCTTTCTACTCTTGTGCACTAGAGAAGAAAGGAAATGATTTAGAGATTGAAATTGGCAGAGCTTTGACACAAACAAGAAACAATTTTCGTATTTTTTCTGGTTGCAGAATGCCTCTATTTATAGAGCAAGTCATGCCATTTTGTGAAGGGAAACAACTCTTCATGAGTTTTCTGGTTAATCTGAAAGGTCATATACCAATCGTGTTCACACCTTAACGCAACAGACGCGCTGTTCTAATGGTTAAGGCGTGCACTATTTTGCAGTAGGTGTTAGGTTCGAACCCCAGTGGACGCATTCTTTCGTTGTTAATTTTAAATATGTTACATAACATTCAAAAATTTTAGAACTGTCCAGAGTGGGAATCGAACTCTAATGGCCCTACATGCACCCAAACAACACAACCACTAGAGCAAATACCATAATGTGATTACCATTGTAACCTTCCAAATATATTTTGGAAATTCCCTCACAATCCCCCACCATTTTCAAAATATAAATCCATTATTCCGGAAATCTCATGGTTTCAGATAAAGGTATCTCGCGATTTGAACCTTTACTTAGTGAGCCAAGTTTTCACTCATCCCCAAATAGAATGGTAGACAAGCTTTGAAGCATCTATTCATTAGAACAAGCGTGCATGACTGACACATGCAATCTCGGTACCATTGATCGAATTGTAAATGCGACACATTTGTAAGGCCTTGTGTCATGTATCCTTTTCATGAGAATTTAAGAGTCAAGCCCTTTAACTCTATGAAGCGGCCCCACTTCATTCTCACATAGGTAGACTCTACCGGAAGTACACCCATAATTATGTACTTCAGCACATTCATGCTATAGGTCTATTAAGAGCAAACGCTCAACCTTCCCCTTGTCTTTATGGTCCAAGTACTTTTAAACCTTGGGATGTATCTATTGTCAAGTACTTGCAATCACTCTAATAGTGTACTTTCGCAATTGAACTCAAGACTTGATGCTACTCAAATGTGAGTCGGGTTTCTACCATTGGTGATCAATTAGATATGGGCTTGAGTCCCATCCCCAATGATGTCTACACATCATATCCCTTGTCAATTCTTTCGTCAAAGAATTGCAAGATTTCTTTCAATTTTTATAAAGTCTATGGATATTACTCCATTAAAAAATTCACATAACTATGTCTTAATCCAATGTGTCTAGACTTTTAATTAAATATTTGACTATATGTCCTTGATGGTGTCAATTGACTATCACAATGTATAGGTACTAGTGCCATTGACTTTGACTAAAAAGATAAATCATCCAACAAAAGAACAAGCCAACCTTTCATGACATTGAAGTTCTACTTCTACTTTTAAAAGCAATTAATAAACATTTCATGCCATGAATGCATTAAATATTCATAAAAATACCAATTGTAATCATATGTAAATGTCACAATATAACCTTTACCACATATAGTAGGCTAACCATGTAAATTGCATACATTATAATAAATTAAATCTAATACTCTAAGAACTACTTTGATTCTTTCAAAAGGAACTCTAATTATTATAGTTAGCAAACAAGATCATGAATCAAAACATTAATTTGATTTAGGAATTAAAACATGAAATTATCATTTCACTCATTTTCCAAAAATTAACATGTCTCAAGCAAATAAATATGTCATTAAATACAAGACAACAATATAAATAGAAATAATAACATAATAATTATTTACGTAGAGTTTGAACATATTATTTACATAGGTACCCTACCTATATATTATTTACAAAGGTACCCCTACTTACAAACATTCTAATTAGCAACATTCAATTTAAACATATTCTCACAAAGGTATCCCTTCCCTACAAACATACCCCCCTTTGAGAGGATAAACTTATCTCCCTCAAATACAGATTTGAACCCAAACTTATTAAGTAAAGGAACAGAAATTAAATTCTTCCTAACTTCAGGAACATAGAGTACATCTTTGAGAGTGAGTGTCTTTCCGAAAGTGAATTCAACTTCCACTATGCCTTTGCCTTTGACTTGGACAGTTGATGCATTTCCCATGTACAGAACACTTCCATCTTCTTCATGAATAGTCTTGAAAAGATCCTTGTTCTTGCACACATGGCGGGTAGCACCAGAATCTATCCACCAAGATTTAGCATCTTCAATCATATTGATTTTAGAAATGACAGCAACAAGGTTGTCCTTTGTTGCACTTGCATCCTTGTCCTTGTTCTTCTTTTTCAAGAACCTACACTCATTCTTGTAATGTCCTGGTTTGCCACAATGATAACAACTACCTTTCTTTTTCTTTTTCTTGTAGTCATCGCCATTGTTGTTGTCATGAGATTCTTCAAAATCTCGATTTCTCTTTTTGGGAAACTTGCTTGAGTTTCCTTCCTCCATGACATGAACATTCTCATGAGTATATTGGTCCTTAGTATCCTCTTGTTTTCGATACTCTTCTTCTAAACGAAGACTATTCCCCAATTGCTCAAGAGATATGTCATCTTTTCTATGTTTCATGCTTTTTTTGAAGTCTTTCCATGAAGGTGGGAGTTTGTCTATAATGGAGGATACAATAATGGTTTCATCCATGTTCATGTTATGTTGTTTGTAGTTATTAAGAATACACTCTATCTCATGCATTTGTTCCATAACAGGCCTACTATCTACCATCTTATAATTATTAAAGCGGGTAACAAGAAATTTCTTACTTGTAGCATCTTCTTGCATGTACCTTGCTTCTAGTTTGTCCCAAAGTTCTTTGGATGAAGTGCTACTTTGATAAACATCAAACAAGGAGTCACACATTCCATTTAGAATGTGTCCCATGCAAATGTAATCATCATTGTCCCACTTCTGCTTCTCTCTAGTTTCTGCAAGAGTCTCATCTTCCTTGTCTATTGGCCTTGGAGTGTTCAAAACATACACGACCTTCAAAGTGGTGAGGAGGAAGTGCATCTTTCTTTGCCAACGGAAGAAATTGCCACTGTCGAATTTCTCTAACTTTACAAAGTCTGAAGTTGTCTCCTTCAAAGTTGCAGCCATTGTTCACAAGTGAAATCCAATTTGAACCTAAAGATTGTTGTATGTGGGTGTTGGTGACAATGGGCAGCAACTTGAACAATAGTAGAGAGGGTGATGATGGTTGCACAAGATGATCCAAAGCGTGTGTAAACACACTAACCTTTAGGTTCGATTCGCCCCCACCAGTTTCAGTAAACTGGATGCAATTGGGATGACCAGCGAATCCCCTTCAAGATACGATGGATTCCTTGGAGTGTATTGCACTTCCACACCAAGCGTATCGATCAATGATAGTTTACAGAATAAAGTTTCCCTTTCTACTCTTGTGCACTAGAGAAGAAAGGAAATGATTTAGAGATTGAAATTGGCAGAGCTTTGGCACAAACAAGAAACAATTTTCGTATTTTTTCTGGTTGCAGAATGCCTCTATTTATAGAGCAAGTCATGCCATTTTGTGAAGGGAAACAACTCTTCATGAGTTTTCTGGTTAATCTGAAAGGTCATATACCAATTGTGTTCACACCTTAACGCAACAGACACGCTGTTCTAATGGTTAAGGCGTGCACTATTTCGCATTAGGTGTTAGGTTCGAACCCCAGTGGACGCATTCTTTCGTTGTTAATTTTAAATATGTTACATAACGTTCAAAAATTTAAGAACCGTCCAGAGTGGGAATCGAACTCTAATGGCCCTACATGCACCCAAACAACACAACCACTAGAGCAAATACCATAATGTGATTACCATTGTAACCTTCCAAATATATTTTGGAAATTCTCTCACAAATTCTACACCGATACTTTCAGCACTATTGCACAGTGATCCGAGACTAACCGTGGAAGACCCCACTATGTCAAGTTTTCCCACATATTCAACCATGCTTCATATAGCGAAAATCTATCCAACTTGCTCATTGCTTTACCATTCGCACGATACCAGGTATACTTTCTGCCATGCAATGGTATATCAACCAATTCTGCTTCCAACAAAAAATTTGAAAATGCATCCATTTCCTCTCGTCCCCGTGGTTTTCCACCCCCTTCCTTTCTTGAGCAGATTACATAGAATTGAAATCACCCACAACACACCAGCATGCCCAGTCTTGAGATCAATCAACTCTTTCCACATATCCTTTTTTTGTCGCAGGTCGCAAGGTGCATAAACATTAATCAATGCAATCAGCTGTTTAGATTTTCCCCATTTTCCAACCACCCCTACGAAATAATCACTCTCAAAGCAATCCATCAACTAAAACATCACCTTACTCCACATAATCAACAAACCTCTTGCCCTCCTGACGGACGACTTTCCCACCCAATCAAACTCATCATCCGGCCATAGTTGTGCACAGATGCGCCTGTCAATGGTTTGCAATTTCGTCTCTTGAATACACACCATGTCAGGTTTGTGATATATCCCTAACTGCTTTAGCTCCCTCTTCTTCACCCTCCCCCCCCAAGCCTCTGACATTGAAAGAAATTATTTTCATGTTAACACTCTGCAAACACCCCTTCTCACCACCCCCACGTATCAAGAAAACTATCTAACCCTGCCCTCACCCACCTCCCCCTCGTCACAGACCACCCTCCCTGCTGCTATTCTATCTCTTTTCTCCATCCCCTCCAAACGCCCCAAAATGTCTCCCTCGCTCCCTATATTTGTGACCCCCACCTCCTTGCCCAATTCCCATACCTTGTTAGCGACTACGTCAACACCTCGGTTAATCAAAGCCCAATTTCTACGCATAATATCACTATCCGTTACTGAATTAGCAAAAGGAGAGGAACCTGCAGACGTTTCTAACCCAGAGGGCTGCACATGTTGTTGCAACACCAGGATTTTTCTTGGGCGACCACGACCCCTCTTTCCCCCCCAAAGATCGAATTCCCCGTAAGATGGTAACCATGCTCTTCCTTTTTCGACGCCAGCGTAGTCGCACCACTGCCAGCGATGCCGCCGCTGAAGAGAAATCCTTTGCCGATGACACAGTCGCAAGCACCAATGCTCCTGTGTGCGCATTCAGGAATTCACGCGCAGGTACACCGTAATCCTTTTCACCATCCAGTGCACCCTCATTGTTTATGTCCAAGGTACGTGATTGGTCATGTGTAATACTTAAATCCGGATCAGTAATTTTGTGCCCAAAGTCACGATGCTCCACCATAGCTAAGTGTTCCACAGATGCACACAATCCATTCCTTGCCATAGAACTACACTCCACGCCTTGTGATACTTCCTTGTCTAGCCTGGCATTATCCTTTAAAATGCCATAATTTTCGGTCCCAAGTACACACACCTTATCATTTATCCTATCACTATTCAAATGTTCCGCCAAGATAGAATTCGATACCAATTCAGTCCGAGATTGAGTGGTCATAGGATTGATCGCTTCCCCTTTTTTCTCCCCGGTAAGTTGAGCTCCGACAGTTTCCAGTTTCTGAATTTCGAAATCTGGCTCCGATGTGAAAGAAAATTCCGAGACATAGTCGCTGGAAAACGAATCAACATCATCCGACTCTGAGTCGCTAACCACCCTAGATGAGGTGTTCCTTTTGCCTCTTTCAATCGGTTGAGTTGCAAATAATTCCTCCACCACTCTAATTGAGTAGAGACTACCGTTAGTTTTAACCTTCATCACCCGGTTCGCCGGCTCTGGAGACATTGTAAGTAGTAGGACCCTTGCGACATCAAGGGCGCTCTTTGTTGAACGTATTATCGTCCATTGTGACAAACCTTCCACAACAAGATAACAACATCTGAAACAACTCCGGCGTCCAAAAGCATGTAAAGGCACACCATGGAATCTTATCCATGCATAACGCTCTCGCGCCACCACCATGGGTGACCACTTCGATTTTCGGCCAAACCAATTTTCAAGATACCCATCATTTGCCAACTGCTCCAAATCTTCCCCCTCCATCGGTTGAAGAAGACACAGACTACCCCCCATTGGTATCACTTTCAGCGATAAAACACCATCCTCTAGCAATCTATCCTAGAAAGGGGAATGAGCCTCCCCTACATAGCACTTCTCTAACCACACCATATCCTCAGGCGGAACAGTGAACATCATTCCTTTCCATTGTTCTTCCTCCTCCCCATTCGCATGCTTAGAAGTGGTGATGCTTGATTTTTTTGGCACCCACTGTTGACCATGCTTAGGCATAACTGCATCTGCAAAACTCACCCCACGCCGCACCTTATTGGAATTGAACCTCTGTGGCACTCCCATCGTCACGTTCCCCTTTGTGCTACGAACTCTAGGGTGTTCTCTTTGAAATCTATATCATGTTCAACTTTGCCTCAAAATCCTCCACACTCTGCACCCCTTCAAAACGAACAAACCCAAACAGTTGGCCAGCCTTATTCCTTTTTCTTGGAAGATAAACATCTATCACACGAACCCATCTGGTGAACATCTTCCATAGTGCTTCCGTACCCCAATCCTCCGGAAAATTAGAGAAATAAAAAGATGTTCCTTCCTCAAAATCGATTCCCCGACCCGACGACCATGACATTCTTGGCTGAAGTCCTGTCAATCTTGTCAGTCTTGTCGCCCCATGATCTACTCGCTTTCGATCTTCTAGCTGTAACAGTTGTCCACTCACCCTCTCTATCCTCACCTCTGTTTCGCTCACCCTCTCTTTCCTCACCATTGCTCTTGCTCACCATTGCTCCCTGGCAACTTTTTACAAGAGAAATTAATGTTGAAGACTGTTTCGTTTTACAAGAGAAAGAGCTGCTTGAACGTTTCATAGATAGGGAAGAAATGATGAATAGACATAGAGATAATTTGTAGTTCTAGCTAGCTGCTGATATCAACCACCATTTACACTTGCAGCCCAGCTTCTTCTATTATGTTATCATCTTATATTCTTCTTCACCCGAAATCACTTCGAGCATGTTTAGATTGCTGTTTGGCCTTCTTAAAAGTACTTTTGGATTCACAAACCCAATTTGTATAAGTTTTTATGATGTTTAGTTCTAAGTTTCAAAATTTAGTTTGACCCCAAACCCAGTTTGAAGTAAAAGGGACAATGATGTTACTTCTCATTTTTACTTTTCCGTTTGGATCACTAATAAACAGTAATTACACATTTAGAAGTAGTTTTGATCAATATCATCCAAACAATTTTGAGACAAAAGTATCCAAACATAAATCACGTTAGAGTAAACTCATTTTTAACCAAACTTAGTTTGCAAACTGAGTTTGCTCCAAACTTACTTTTACCAACTTTAATCCAAACATACACTTCCTCTCATTCAAATTACGATTTCTTTTAGTATATTTTTGGAATACCATTCTTGAGAATTACAAAAATAGCAGTACGAGGTGTAGATTTGTGTCATTCATATCGTACTATGGAGTGCTATAGGGAAAGCAATCTGCCCATGTAAAGATTAGTATGCGTTTGATACTGTATAGATCTTGTAGAGAGATTTATTATTATTATTATTATTATTATTATTATTATTATTATTATTATTATTATTATTATTTTTTGATAGGGATAGAGGGAGTTATTATTGTTAACAGATATAATTAATTAATAATTAGCAGTCATAGTAGATAATTGGTGACTAGTTTGTTAGCCTATATAAAATCTTGATATTATCCCTTCGTATTCACTTTTCTCATTTTTCTTTCTCAAATTTTCGTGTAAGTGGCTGTTATCGATGGAGGCCTGCAAATTTGGTTTGACACAGGCAAAAGATCATGCAATTCTGGTTGCAAGAGATCATATCTCATTAATCACTCTTTAACAATTATGCATATAAAAATGGTGTACGCACACATATTATGATGTGAAGATTAATAATTTTCACCATGCATACTTGATAGGTGTTATGTCATACCAAATGACGCACCACCTTTGATCTTCATTTTATGTACTAACAACCTACATTATCATCATTATTATTATTTTTCTTTCACCTGTGTCACTTTGAATGAGTAGTTAAATTTATTGAAAATACTATTTTCGTTATCAAAAAATAATTAATGATATTTTTATGTAAAATTATTTAAAGATATAACAAATATGGATGGAGTGAAGAAACGAAATGTAAATATAACAAATTTTAAAATTAATAGAATGTGGTTTAAATTAATTAACGAGCAAATTGATATGATTAAATAATAGAGATAGTATTATATTTTTGAAAACGAAATTTTGGAGGAAATCATCAATGAGCTGAAACTTTTTTTCGAATATAACATTATTGATTCAAGTAATTAGAAAGTAAGCAACGCCTTATGCTACTAGAAATTTCAACCTGTTATTTCAGTTAAGTCTTGTCTTGTTTTGTTTTCTTTCTAACCTGTCATTTTCGTCTCGTTGTTTCCATGAAATTTCAATCAAATAATAATAAAAAAAAATAGAAATTTCAGCAACTTGAGCAAAATTCCAATTTCCGTTAATACATTATTGGTTGGTGGTGGGTCCCTTGTTGACTTCACAAGTTGATGCAAAAACGTCTCCTCTCCTTGTTAATCTTCTTGCTTGCTACTACCATTGCATTTCACAAGCAAACAAACTCTTGCATTTACATTTTGAGTCAGAACTTAGAAGATGGCTGAGGCTGTAATTGAAGTTGTCCTTGAGAATTTGAGCTCACTTGTTCAAAAGGAGCTTGGCCTATTTATAGGTTTCGATCAAGACTTGAAAATGAAAAGGCTTTCCAGCTTGCTCACTACAATCAAGGCTACGCTTGAATTGAAGATGCTGAGGAGAAACAATTCTCAAACAGAGCTATAAAGGATTGGCTACAAAAGCTAAAAGATGCTGCTCACGTCCTGGATGACATCTTGGATGAGTGTGCCACCAAAACACTGGAGTTGGAGTCTCAGGGATTCAAGGGTGGACTGTCCTGCAAGGTAAAAAGCTCTTGCTTGTCCTCTTTTCATCCCAAGCATGTTGCTTTCCGATACAAAATTGCTAAGAAAATGAAAAGAATAAGAGAGAGGTTAGATGAAATTGCTGAAGAAAGGGGTAAGTTTCATTTGACTGAGACGGTTAGAGAGAGGAGAGGTGGAGTCCTTGACTGGCGCCAAACCACCTCAATTATCACTCAACCTCAAGTCTATGGAAGAGATGAAGATAAGGATAAAATTGTAGACCTTTTGGTTGGTGATGCTGCTGGTTTTGAGGATTTATCCGTCTATCCAATAGTAGGGCTTGGTGGACTTGGAAAGACAACACTTGCCCAACTCATCTTCAATCATGAGAGGGTAGTCAACCACTTTGAGATGAGAATTTGGGTGTGTGTTTCTGAAGATTTCAGTTTAAAGAGAATGACAAAAGCCATCATAGAATCGGCATCTGGGCATCCTTGTGCGGAGTTGGATTTAGAGCCGCTACAACGAAAACTTCTGGATTTACTGCAAAGACAAAGATATTTGCTTGTTTTGGATGATGTTTGGGATGATGAACAAGATAATTGGCAGAGGTTGAAATCTGTATTGGCTTGTGGAGGAAGGGGTGCTTCAATTTTGGTCACTACTCGTCTTCCAAAGGTTGCAACAATCATGGGAACAATGCCTCCTCATGATTTATCAATGCTCTCTGACAATGACTGTTGGGAATTATTTAAACAACGAGCCTTTGGACCAAGTGAGGATGAGCGAGCAGAGCTTGTGGTCATAGGGAAGGAGATAATAAAGAAGTGTGGGGGAGTGCCTCTTGCGGCAATAGCATTGGGAAGTCTTTTGCGTTTTAAAAGAGAGGAGAAAGAGTGGCTCTATGTCAAGGAAAGCAAGCTATGGAGTTTACAAGGTGAAAAATATGTCATGCCTGCCTTGAGATTGAGTTACTTGAACTTGCCAGTAAAATTGAGACAATGTTTTGCATTTTGTGCACTATTTCCCAGAGATGAAAAAATAAAAAAGCAATTTCTAATTGATCTCTGGATAGCTAATGGCTTTATTTCATCCAATGAAATGTTGGAAGTGGAAGATATTGGCAATGAGGTTTGGAATGAATTATACTGGAGATCATTTTTCCAAGACATTGAGATAGATAAACTTGGCAAAATTACAAGTTTCAAAATACATGATCTCATTCATGATCTTGCTCAATCTGTTACAGACAAGGTCTGTTGCATTACAGATGACACTGACATATCTAGTGCTTCTGGAAGAATCCGCCATCTCTCAGTTTATGGGTCAAAGTCACTTGGTAAAGTCAATTTAATTCTGTTGCATGGTGTCAAATCATTGAAGACTTGTATAACGCAATGGACTACTTGTGTTGACCAACTTTCATGTCATGTGTTGAAATGTTATTCTTTGTGAGTGCTTGACTTTGAAAGAAGAAAAAAGTTGTCATCTTCAATTGGTCGTTTAAAACATCTAAGGTACTTAAATCTTTCTTGGAGTGACTTTAAAACTCTTCCAGAATCCTTATGTAAGTTGTGGAATTTGCAGATCTTAAAGTTAGATTCATGTATTTATCTCCAAAAATTGCCCAACAATTTGATATGCTTGAAAGCTCTGCAACATATATCTTTGAGGTACTGCCATTCACTATCATGCTTGTCCCCCCAAATAGGAAAGTTGACTTCCTTGAGGACTTTAAGCATGTATGTTATTGGCAAGAATAAGGGGTTATTTTTGACAGAATTAGGACATTTGAACCTTAAAGGAGAGCTTCATATTAGGTGCCTAGAGAGAGTGAAAAATGTAAAGGATGCCAAAGAAGCCAATATGTCGAGTAAGAACCTAAACCAATTGTGTTTGTCGTGGGGGAGAAATGAAGAGTCCAACTCACAGGAAAATGTTGAGCAGATTCTTGAAGTGCTTCAACCTCATACCCAACAACTTCAAACTCTTCGTGTGGAAGGATATATAGGTGCCCATTTCCCACAATGGATGTCTAGTCCTTCTCTGAAAGATTTAAGTTTTTTACAGCTTGTGGATTGTGAGAGCTGTATACACCTTCCAAAGCTAGGGAAACTACCTTCTCTAAAGAGTCTAACAATATCCAACATGACTCAAGTGATATACATAGACGAGGAATCATATGATGGTGGAGTTGCGGTTGGTTTCATGGCACTAGAATTTCTGTTAGTGGAGAAGCTACCAAAACTGACAAGGTTATCAATGCAAGATAGAGAAAACATGTTCCCGTGCCTTTCAAGACTTCAAATTATTGAATGTCCTAACTTTTTGGGTTTGCCTTGTCTTCCATCTCTCAATGATTTGCGTACACGAGGGAAATGCCACCATGATTTACTAAGTTCAATTCATAAAATGCATAGTCTTGAATCCCTTTGGCTCAAAGATAATGAGGAGCTAACTTGCTTTCCAGATGGGATGCTACAAAACCTCACTTCTGTAAAGGCGCTGTCCATTTTTGGGTTCTCCAAACTTAAGCAACTCTCAACTGAAATCATTAGCCTAAATGTTATCCAGGAACCACATATTACCGATTGCAAAAACCTAGAGTCATTGACAGATGAAGTATTACAAGGGTTGCACTCTCTTAAGACATTTGTAATTTGGAACTGCCAAAAGTTCAATGTGTCACCGAGCTTTCAGTACCTCACTTGTCTTGAGAAGTTGTTGATTCATAGTTGCTCAGAAATTGAAGGTTTGCAAGAGGCTTTACAACATATGACTGCGCTTCGACTATTAGCATTGTACAATCTTCCGAACCTAACATCCTTGCCTAACTGCTTTGGAAACCTAGGCTTGCTTCAGGAATTAACTATTTCTCAGTGTCCAAATTTGACGTGTCTTCCAATGAGCATTCAATGTCTGACTAGTCTTAAAAGTTTGGGAATTTATGGTTGCACTGAGTTAGGGAAACGATGTATCAAGGAAACAGGTGAGGATTGGCCAAAAATAGCACACGTTCAGCATATTGAAATACATTACACGGGAATATACTGGGAAGGACGCGGAGGAAATAGTTATGGTGCACGCGTATGTTAGATTTCTCACAAGTACGTGTATGTGTCTACGCGTATATTATGTTTTAATGTTTACAATGTTAGATTTAATAATCATAATTTTCTCCTTTTTTCTTCTTTTCACTCTTTGTTTCAATACTCACCTTCTTCCAGTCTTTGTTTCAATGCTTTTTTCATTTTCTTTCCTCCTATTGTGATTATAATTATTGTTCTTTTTGGGTCCATTTCACTAAACCATTACAACATGGAACATTCATATTCTCTGTGTTATTAATTTTTAGGACAAATTTCAGATATATAGCTTAATATACATAACAGATGAGCATTTCTTAATTACATTTCCACCACTCTGGTGTTTTCCATGCCATTGTGTGTCAATCTCATTTTGACATATTACTCTGCAGCTGCATTACGATTACTGTCATATATACATGCTGCTTTAAGCTGGCTCTGGGTGATTCCAACTCCAATCATGGATGCTATCTATGACTATGTATCAAAACAACGATATGAGTGGGTTGGTAAGGCTTAATGCGATTTGGTTATGCGCAAGAAAGAGTTGCTTGTGCATTTCATAGATAAGGACTAAGCGAAGAAAATGATGGATCGAGATTGATATCTGTAGTTTCAGCTGTTGCCTAATGATATTGTAGATTTGTTATTCATTGTACTTGAGGCTTTCTAGATGTTGTATTGTCCGGAATTTGTTTATTTTCAAGTAATGTTATTCACATACCACATTCTTACACATTGTTATATACTCCTACCTTTTGCTCTAAAGGAGAAAGTGTAAAGGGACAGGTTTAAAACATGAATTTCATCAACATCTATTAACGCATTATATAATTACCCGCATGGAGTGGTGTAGTGTAGGGAAAGCGATTTGTGTATCTAAAGAATAATACGCGTTTGAAAAGTGCTTTTAAAAGAGACATGATAATACCTTTTGAAAATCAAAGTTAATGAATCAAATTTTATGAAGATAAAATCTTCTTTTGATGCTTAAAAAGGTTGGAAACAAGTTATGTAATCAAATTCTAAAAGAAAAGTAAATTTGTGGATTTTTTTGTAAATTTTCCAGAACCGTTCACACCACTGGTGTGAGTATTTTAACAGGCAATGATCTTTTCTGTTTTGCAAACCCACTATTTTGAAAGTATAGAGACCGAAAGTGTAATCTGGATAGTTAGAGGACTAGAAATACAATTTTTGAAAAAAAATAGATATTTTAAATAATTAAGTCAAGGAAGGGTTACTTTATTAAAGTCATGAACAAGAAAATATTGAGAGAAATTGTATTAATAAAGTCAAGCGAGAAAATTTTATTAAAGAGTTTTCTTAAAGGAGTCAAAGCCTAATTTAAAAGAGTTTTTTAAATAAAATATGTTTCCCAACTGATTTCTTAAAAGTTGAAGTGAGGAGGATATAAGTCTAGTGTTCCAAGAGAGATGGACCTAGTATTTAAAAATAATAAAATTTGCAGTCGTGGACTAAATGTCCATAATGGTGAGATATTTTTGAACTCAGTGCTGTGGTGGTAATATTTTTGGACTGAGTGTTCGGAGTTGTGAAATATGTCGGGACTGAGTGTCTAAGGTAGTGAAAATGGCGTTCTTATAATATGAATAAAAGATGGTGTAAAAGGTTTGTGTGACTTAATTGTGGTAAATAAAGATGAAATAGGGTGAGAGAGGGGAGAAATGTTGTGCGATGGGAAAAGTACTATATGTGTTATCCATTTATCATGTGCATGTTGTTAGGCTATGTGCCGTTCCATTAGCTGTGTGTCATTTGAGTTACAACTCACGTTATATGTGGTTAGGAATTAATACGGTTGGACTATAATTGCCTAATTGGGTTATCTAAGTTTTGAACTTACACCAATAGCCAAGAGACGGCATCCTTGAGCGGGGAAAAATCGTATACCCAACTTGGATAAACCTGACTGGCCGATCTTTTCAAGATAATGTGAGAGTGGCATTTATGTTATGATTGTGAGATCGGACCCTAGAGAAATTTCTAGAGCAATTATGATAAATATCTAGCTGCGCCTATCACTCAAAACGTTGTTGGGATAAGTCTCCATGGAGCATTGAGAAATGATGTTTTTGTTGGAACCAAATTGTTTAAAGACATTTTTAATGCATAACTTCCCTAAGTGGTTTTGATGATAACAATGATTATTAAAGGTTTTACAAACTCTGCTGACAAGCTCTTGTAGGTACAACAAAGATAAGTCCATCGTCCAGTGTGACTTTGGTAAACATATGTACAGTCCAAGAGTAGATCGTCCAATGGACTCTGATACTTGACCTTGGGTAAGTATTGTCCAATGGACTATGGAAGCCATGCGTCCAATGATGCTTTGCGTCCAAAGAAGCAGAATCATAAACGTCCAATAATCATCATGAAGCTATACGTTCTGAGAAGTAAAGTCATAAGTCCATATGATAAGAAATGAATATGCGTCCATATGAACTAAGATGTTTCACGTCCAAATGGTAAGCAAAGGTATGTGTCCATTTGGTAAGACAACAAAAAGTCCAATCTGTTCTACATGCTGCGTCCAAAACGCAAAATCTATAACTTGCTATTTATTGCTCTTGCATTTAATATGAGACATATTTAATGAGAAAATGATTTGAAATAAATAGCTGTATACAATGCTTTTTCTGTGCAATATTGTCAACGTTTTTGAATGTGCATTAAATGAAAAGTATAAAACACTCTGGAAAGTGTACTTAGAGAGAGAATGTATTCTGATCATTTCTATATCTCTCTGAACGTACATTTTTCTTTACACAGTGTATTCTCTTTGTCTCAATAGAATATTCCTATTAACCTTTGTACAATTGAGACTTTGGGTACAAGTTGCTTTTGACTTAGGAGAAAGAAACGCAGACAAATACACTGAAGCTGAACTCCTCAGAGCAATGGGAAAATAGCATTTAATGCTATTAGAGAACGGTTACATTTATGAAGGCTGAAGTTGAGCTATTCGAAGAACAAGTCTGAAGCTTCATCAAAGCCTATAAATACCGTGAATAAGAAGAAGAATACAAGTGTGCTGAACTACTGAAAGAAAGAGTTGAAACGCTGTGCAAATATTGTCATACTCTGTAAATCTAAGAAAGTCTTGTATTTTTTCTTTCTTCTTGTTAAAGAGAGTTTGCTTAACTCTCGAAGTGCTTTAGAGTCCATATTCTCACTTGTGTGAGTTGATAGCACTTTCATCAAAAACACTCTTCTGAGTTGTTTGAGCCTGGAGAGACTAGTTTAGTAAAGAATACTTGTTTGAGCCTGGAGAGGCTTGTCTGTAAAATAATACTTGTGATTGAGCCTGGAGAGGCTTGTTTGTTAAACAATACTTGGGTTGAGCCTGGAGAGACTAGGTGTGCAAAGAAGACTCGTTGTAAGGCTTGAAGAGGCTGTTGAAGAATACTTGTATTTTATCTGGATTGATAGTGAAATCTCTCTAGTTTGAGGGGACTGGACGTAGCTCTTAGGAAAGGGTGAACCAGGATAAATACTTATTCTATCTCTCTATCCCTTAACTCCTTTATTTTCAGTTTATATACTAACTGAGGGGATTGAATTGAAACTGTTTTCAACAAGTTATTCAAACGTTTTAATCGCACTAAAACTTGTTCTAACATAAGTGGACGTTTTTGCGTCCTACTTAACTGTGCGTCCAATAATCAAATACGTTGTGCGTCCAACGTTTTTACAACCAGCATTCAGCATTTGCGGAAAAAAAAAGTTTTAAAAGCTTTGAAACACAATTCAACCCCCTTCTTGTGTTTCATCCTGCACCTAACAGTGCAGAGAAGCAAAGATCCATAGAAAACGAAGGACAAGCTATAAACAGACCACCATTGTTCAATGGTGATGAATATGATTATTGGAAGCAAAGAATGATCACATTCTTTGAAGCGCAAAATATTGACATGTGGGATGTCGTTGAAAATGGTTACACTGCTCAAGTAGGTGAAGCAAGGCAACCAGTGCCTAGAGCTCAGTGGACGTAGGATTAGAGGACAAGATTCCAGTTGAACTCAAAGGTCGGGAACTATCTAATTTGTGTGCCATTACAAAGTTAGAATATGACAAGGTGCACAACTGCACCACTGCCAAAGAGATATGGGACACTCTACTTTGGCACATGAAGGATCAACTCAGGTCCGTGAGTCCAAAATCAGCATACTATTTCATCAATATGAACTATTCAAAATAGAGGATCACGAGACTATTGATTAGATGTTTGGAAGATTCCAAACAATCATCAACAACCTGAGGTCCTTGGGAAAAATCTATACAACCCAGGATCATATCAGGAAAATCCTAAGGAGTCTGCCAAGACAATGGAGACCCAAGGTAACTGCCATACAAGAAGCAAATGATCTTTCCACTCTTGCTATGGAGAATCTTCTAGGCTCGCTCAAAGTGCATGAGCTTGAGCTCAGAGAAGAGGGAACAGAAAAAAGGGCAAAGTCTATTGCTCTTAAAGCTCAAAAAGGGAGCACCTCAAAAGCCTTGAAAGCTAATGATTTTGATGAAGAATCATGTAGCTCAGAAGGAGAAGAAGTTCTTCAAGAAGAAGAAAGGTCTCATGGCAACATGGGAAGATCTTGATGACTCATCTGATGAGGAGGATAAAGAAGAAGCAAACATTTGCCTAATGGCAAGTCTGCCCTCAACAGACAGTGAGGATGATGAAGAGGTACTTTCTTATCCTGAACTAAGAAGTAATTTTGATGATCTTCTTAGAGAATCATCCATTCTATCTGATGAGTACATATCTTTAAAGAAAAAGTTTTCTCTCATAACTAAAGATTTAGAAAAACTTACTTTAGAAAACAAAGTACTCAAATCAGAGAATGAAGAGTTGAAACTTCAAGTAAGTCAACTCAAAGATGAATCTCAAAAAGATTCTGAATCCAATACCTCTTGTAAAGTACAAGTACTTCAACAAGAAGTAAATGAACTCACTGGACGATTGTCCAGATTTGTCAGTAGCTCTGAAAAATATGATCAAATTTTGAAAATTCAGAGAAAACCTTATGATAAAAGTGGTTTGGGTTATATTCCTAGGAAATAGGAAAAATCAAAATCAAAGTTTTCTAAAAGTCCTTCCAAGTTTAATTTATGATGTGGTCACTGTGGAAAGGCTGGACATGTCAGCTCGACATGTGTCCATAACAAGAAATGACCCAAGCCAATATGGGTACCTAAGAATATGATAATTCCTGTTGCAGATATGCTTGATGGCAGGAAGACAACTCCAATCATGGTACCTGGACAGTGGCTGCTCACGACACATGACAAGAGAAAAGTCTATGTTCCAAGACCTAAAACCTAGATCAAAGGGCTGGGTCACCTTTGGAGGAAACCAGAAAGGCAGAATAGTTGGGATAGGTAAAATTGGTAAGCATCTTTTTCCCTCTATTGAAAATGTCTTATTAGTTGAAGGACTCAAACATAATCTGCTTAGCATAAGTCAATTGTGTGATAGTGGATTTGATGTTTCCTTTAACAAGGATAAATGTATAGTCAGAAATTTTGATAAGTCCATACTTTTTCAAGCAAAGAGGCAGGACAATGTTTACAAAATTGATTTCAAAAATCTGTCCAAACAAAATGTCTCATGCTTCATATCCTTAAAGGATGAACAATGAATATGGCACAAGAAACTTGGTCATGCAAGCTTAAGAACTATTTCAAAGCTGAATAAGCATAACCTCGTGAGAGGACTACCAAATCTTGTGTACAAATCTGAAGTTCTGTGTGAAGCATGTCAGAAAGGGAAACAAATCAAAAATTCTTTTAATTCCAAAAATATTGTTTTCACTTCTAGACCTTTAGAACTTTTACATATGGATTTGTTTGGACCCACTCAAACTGCTTCTTTGAATGGAAAGAAATATAGACTAGTTATAGTTAATGACTATACTAGATAGACATGGGTCAAATTCCTTGCACACAAGGATGAGTCTTTCAAAGTCTTTACTATATTCTGTAAGAGAGTTCAAAATGAGAAAGGAGTTTATATCAACTCTATTAGAAGTGATCATTGAGGTGAGTTTGAAAATGCAAACTTCCCGAGATTTTGTGAAGAGAATGGAATCCTTCACAATTTCTCTGCACCAAGAACACCTCAACAGAATGGTGTGGTGGAGAGAAAGAATCGATCTTTACAAGAGATGGTCAGGTCCATGTTTAATGATCACTCAACCTCTAAGAGGTTTTGGGATGAAGCAATAAACATTGCCTGTTATCTACAAAACAGAATATATGTGAGGCCTATATTGAAAAAGATTGCATATAAATTGTGGAAATGAAGAAAACCCAACATTTCTAATTTCCACCCGTTTGGATGTGAATGTTTTATTCTTAACACTAAGGATCAACTTGGCAAGTTTGATTCCAAGGTTGACAATGAAATTTTTCTGGGTTACTCTGAAATGTCCAAGGCCTACAGAGTCTATAACTCAAGAACTTTGACTATTGAAGAGTCAATTCACATAAAATTCAATGACAAAAAGCCTGACAAAGAATTGTCAGAGCTAAGTGATTCTCTTGCAAATTTGAGATTACAAGAAGAAGGTGTAGGAGCATCACCTAAACATGAAAAAGATGGATCAGACGAAGAAACTGAGGATGCGTCCAATCCAGAAAGAAGAATAAGATGGCTCTTCAAAACCTATCATCCTGAAGATCAAATCATTGGAAATGCAAATGATAGAGTCAGAACAAGGTCCACATTCAGAGAACAAACTGATGTTGCATTCATCTCTGAGTTGGAGCCAAAGAATGTTGATGAAGCCCTATTGGACGAAGGGTGGATTTTAGCAATGCAGGAGGAGCTGAACCAATTCAAACGTAATGATGTTTGGACGTTGGTAGCCCAACCTGAAGATAAGTCCATTATTGGAACCAAATGGGTTTTCAGAAACAAACTGGACGAAGAAGGTAAAGTGGTGAGAAGCAAAGCAAGGTTAGTTGCTCAAGGTTACTCACAATAGGAAGGTATTGACTTTACTGAAACCTTTACTCCAGTAGCTAGAATAGAAGTCATTCGCATCTTACTTTCATTTGCTGCCCAACATGATATGAGGCTTTATCAAATGGATGTAAAAAGTGCTTTTCTAAATGGTATAATAACAGAGGAAGTCTATGTTGAACAACCTCTTGGTTTTGAGGATCAAACTTTTCCTAATTATGTTTTTAAACTGAAAAAGGCTCTTTATGGCCTCAAGCAAACTCCTCGAGCTTGGTATGAAAAACTAAGTTCATTTTTAATGGAAAATGGTTTTTCAAGAGGAAAAGTTGATACAACTCTTTTCAGAAGATCCATAGCCACACATTTCATCATAGTGCAAATTTATGTGGACGATATTATTTTTGGTGCTACTGATGAATCTCTATGTGGAGAATTTTCTGAGTTAATGCAGAAGGAGTTTGAAATGAGTATGATGGGAGAATTGAAATTCTTCCTTGGACTTCAAGTAAAACAGGCTCAAGATGGGATCTATGTGCATCAGTCCAAATATACAAAGGAGCTTCTGAAAAAGTTCAATATGGACGATTGCAAGCCTATGAACACTCCTATGCATCCATCTTGCATACTAAACCTGAATGATAAAGATAAAAAGGTAGATCAAAAGGCATACAGAGGTATGATTGGATCTCTCTTGTATCTTACTGCATCTAGACCGAATATCATGTTCAATGTTTGTTTATGTGCAAGATTCCAATCAGATCCTAGAGATTATCAATTGACTGCTGTCAAGAGAATCTTTAGATATCTAAAGGAGACTACAAATCTTGGTTTGATGTTTAAGAAATCAGATGAATACAGATTAGTAGGGTTAAGTGATGCTGATTATGCTGGAGACAAGCTTGAAAGAAAAAGCACCAGCGGAGGATGCCATTTTATTGGATCCAATCTAGTATCTTGGACGAGCAGGAGACAAAGCACTATTGCATTATCCACAGCTGAAGCTGAATATGTCTTTGCTGCAAGTTGTTGTTCTCAACTCTTATGGATTAAACATCAATTGGAGGACTACAACATCTTCGAGAGTAAGATTTCTGTTCTATGTGATAATAGTGCTGCAATCAATTTGTCCAAGAACCCAATCTTACACTCAAGAGCAAAACATATATTAATTAAAGATCATTTTACTAGAGATTATGTACAGAATGGAGTATTTGATATTCAGTTTGTTAGCACTGAAAATCAATGGGCAAACATATTTACAAAACCCCTCTCTATAGATAGATTCACTTTTATAAGGAAGCATTTAAATATGCACTTTATAAAAGAATGATGTTTAGCGTCCAATATGCTCAAGTTGAGTCTGAGTCCAATATGACTAGCGTCCAATAGGATAGGTCAGTCTATTAGAGACTTAATATTTTTTTAAGACTTAAAAGGCATTTTTACCTCGTAGTCTTCCGCACTGAGTCTAAGTTATTTTTATAATAATATATTTTTATCACAATCTGTCCACCTGCTCTGAAGCCGTTCTCCGATTTAATGAGTACGTTGGTTCTCAAGATTACTTGAAAGTTGAAACTGTCTTTATTAAAAAGAGTGCCATCTGTTTCCAAGTCTTTTCAAACTGTTACTTGCACGTCTTCTCTACTCTTCTATTTCTCTCTCTTGCAAAAAAATTTTCTTAAACCTTTCGAGGCTACGTTTGCTTTTCAAAATCCTATCTCAGAACTTCTCCAAATCCTTAAACAAGACAATGTCGAGAATCAACCATATGGAAGTAAATGTGGAAACCTTCATCGACTTCTCCGTATCCTCTGAGTTCGGCATCGACGTCAAAAATGAAGTCGCCACGACTGGGTGGTCCAGATATTTCGATGAAAACACCAAGGTTTTTCCCTCCTTGATCAGAGAGTTTTGGAACTTGAGAGAAACATTGGATGACAGGATCAAGGGAACGGTGCTAAACAGGGAGATCTCTGTGTCATGTGACTTGATTACTAGAGCCATCGCCTGTGAATAAGAAGGAGAGTTGTACACCTAACTGGAAAGCCGAGTTTGGTGGAGACTCTAAAGTACGCAAACTCTTGCTTAAAACTGCAAGAAATGGCCCCATTATTGCATCAAGAATGCATGACAAAGTTCGTGTCTTGCACTTACTGCTAAACAAGACAGTCATTCACAAGGTTGAATCAAGGGACTTTGTCTCAGACTTGCATGAATTTCTGCTAGTACATCTTATGTCTCTAAACCGAATCAACTTGCCATCCATCCCGTTCTTTTGCTTCAAAAGAGACTCAACAAGCCTAGGCAGAAAGAATGCTATTCCTTTTGGAGTTCTTCTTCAAAAGGTACTGAACAATCAAATTCCTGATACTATCACTGAACAGCTGTTAACTCTACAAGGACTCTTTCAACCAAGTCTAGAGAGACTCAGTTTCGTAAGGATGAGACTGACACCAGTGGAGAATGCTCAAAGAAATAACTCCAATGTTGTTCAAGAGGTTTCTGAAGAAAAAGAAGAGAGCGAACAAAACTCTCGAGTTGAAGAAACGAAAGAACAGCGTGAAGCCAGAATCACCAGAGCAAGCGAAGATATCAGAAAGTTCAAGGAAGAGCAGCTGGCTGCTGAAAGGAGAGAAAAAAAAAAGCCAAGAGGAAGAAGAGAAAAGGAAAAGAAGTTGCTATGCATATCCTAAAGCTCTTGGATAAAGAGAACGGAAAAAGGAATGCTGAGGACATGTTCACCCCGTCTCAAGCTGAAGAATTTACAATGAGTGTGGATCCTTTTGAAGTATCTACATCTCAGATAAATATGGACACTTCTCCTCAAAAGGTTGGTGATCCTCATCAATCTCAGTCAGGAGTAGTAAGAAGGCCTTTTTCCAGGTCACTGAGACGAGAACAGAGTCAATTGCCTGAAATTTCTTCAAGGGAACAAAGGTCCAAAAGGAGAGCTGAACGACTCTCTCAAATCATTCAAGGCAATCAAGAACCTGAGGCTGTAGAAGACAACACTCCAGTGCCAAAAGCTGCTGCTGTAGCACCTGAGGCAGGAAATGGTTTCTAAGGTCCTGTATCCAGAGAAGAGTTTCTCCGGCTATCGGCCAAAGTGGATAGTCTGATAGCTTTGGTTCAAGACTTTGTCAAGAAAAAGGATTGAGGGTTTTTCTGTTTTTTTTGTTTTTTTTTTGTTTTCCAAAATTTTGGACTATGATGTTCTGTGAACCTTTTTGTCTGATGACAAAAGGGGGAGAAGAAAAAGAAGAAGATTAAGTTTTAAAAGCTCAAAAGTCTTATTAATAAAAAGAGATTGAGTCTAAATTGCAGTGCATTAGTCTTATTACTTATACATGCTCTGATTATTCTATACTCGTATCTAATTGCTCTGATATTATATATTATGATGGACTAATATGTTTTATGAGAAAAAGAAATTTTCAGATACTCTAAACATATTGAATATCCAAAACCATGAGATGTTTATCTCAGGGGGAGAAGAGTAAGAAAAACTGAGACGTGTATCTCAGGGGGAGTTTCCCTAAGAAAATCTATTAAAAGTATATACTGACTGATTATTTGGTTTATCTGTTTTGTTGCTTGTAAAACTTAATAATATTTGTCATCATCAAAAAGGGGGAGATTGTTGGAACCAAATTGTTTAAAGACATTTTTAATGCATAACTTCCCTAATTGATTTTGATGATAGCAATGATTCTTAAAGGTTTTACAAACTCTGCTAACAAGCTCTTGTAGGTACAACAAAGATAAGTTCATCGTCCAGTGTGACTTTGGTAAACATATGTACAGTCTAAGAGTAGATCGTCCAATGGACTCTGATACTTGACGTCGGGTAAGTATTATCCAATGGACTCTGGGAGCAATGCGTTCAATGATACTTTGCGTCCAAAGAAGCAGAATGATAAACGTCCAATAATCATCATGAAGCTATACGTTCTGAGAAGCAAAGTCATGAGTCCATATGATAAGCAATGAATATGCGTCCATATGAACTAAGATGCTTCACGTCCAAATGGTAAGCAAAGGTATGCGTCCATTTGGTAAGAGAACAGAAAGTCCAATTTGTTCTACATGCTGCGTCCAAAACGCAAAATCTATAACTTGCTATTTATTGCTCTTGCATTTAATATGAAACATATTTAATGAGCAAATGATTTGAAATAAATAGCTGTATACAATATTTTTTCTGTGCAACATTGTCAACGTTTTTGAATGTGCATTAAATGAAAAGCATAAAGCACTGTGGAAAGTGTACTTAGAGAGAGAATGTATTCTGATCATTTCTGTATCTCTCTGAACGTACCTTTTTCTTTACACAGTGTATTCTCTTTGTCTCAATAGAATATTGTTATTAACCTTTGTACAATTGAGACTTTGAGTACATGTTGCTTCTCACATAGGAGAAAGAAACGCAGACAAATACGCTGAAGTAGAACTCCTCAGAGCAATGAGAAAATAGCATTTAATGCTGTTAGAGAACAGTTACATTTATGAAGGCTGAAGCTGAGCTATTCGAAGAACAAGTCTGAAGCTTCATCAAAGGCTATAAATATCGTGAACAAGAAGAAGAATACAAGTGTGCTGAACTACTGAAAGAAAGAGTTGAAACGCTGTGCAAATATTGTCATACTCTGTAAATCTAAGAAAATCTTGTATTTTTTCTTTCTTCTTGTTAAAGAGAGTTTGCTTAACTCTCGAAGTGCTTTAGAGTCCATATTCTCACTTGTGTGAGTTGATAGCACTTTCATCAAAAACACTCTTCTAAGTTGTTTGAGCCTGGAGAGACTAGTTTAGTAAAGAATACTTGTTTGAGCCTGGAGAGGCTTGTCTGTAAAATAATACTTGGGATTGAGCCTGGAGAGGCTTGTTTGTTAAACAATACTTGGGTTGAGCCTGGAGAGACTAGGTGTGCATAGAAGACTCGTTGTAAGGTCTGAAGAGGCTGTTGAAGAATACTTGTATTCTATCTGGATTGATAGTGAAATCTCTCTAGTTTGAGGGGACTGGACGTAGCTCTTAAGAAAGGGTGAACCAGGATAAATACTTGTTCTATCTCTCTATCCCTTAACTCTTTTATTTTCAGTTTATATACTAACTGAGGGGATTGAATTGAAACTGTTTTCAACAAGTTATTCAAACGTTTTAATCGCACTAAAACTTGTTCTAACATAAGTGGACGTTTTTGCGTCCTACTTAACTGTGCGTCCAATAATCAAATACGTTGTGCGTCCAACGTTTTTACAACCTGCGTTCAGCATTTGCAGAAAAAAAAAGTTTTAAAAGCTTTGAAACACAATTCAACCCCCCTTCTTGTTTTCATCCTGTTACCTATGGTTTTTACAGAGCTCTTTGAAGTGTCGTGCATATATTTCTATGTGAAATTGAAGTGATGAATGAGTGGGTTTTCCGTGTGAAATAACCCAGTGTGGAATTAATGTGATTCCTGAGTGTGATTTTTTTTTTTTTGAGAATGAGTTCAACACTATTTGCATGTTGTATCTGTTGTGTGCTTGTGTAACTATCACGATATAACTGCGAATGAGATTTTCACCCTTGCCGTGTTTTTTTTTCCTTGTTGGGTAAATGCGTTCTTTTAGACGTTCCATTGGAGGTTTCAGATGGAGTTCCAAATGTGGCAAGTACTGGCAGTTCGCCAACACAGGGGATGGATGTGCGTGCCTTAGTTTTGGGGTTGGTTTATTATTATAGTTTCTTATAGAAGTTTTTAATGTTTGACCTGTACAGGGAGCCTGTATTCATTAGGGAAAAAAGTTTCTTGTGTGATATATTATTTTGGATATGTATTTTATTATTTAATTGAAATGTGGATTTTTTTTGCTAGGTTTAAATTCTTGACGTATATTTTATACAAAAAATGACAACGAAAAATCTTTTGTGAAAATTAAATAATTTTAACAGTATTTTCCGAAAGAAAGCTAGAAATAAATTATTTTTATTTTCACATTTGTGTGCGTTACGAAATGTGAAACCCTCCGAGAAAGGGGGTGTTACACTCCACACTCCTTCGGCGGCGGTGGGCATATGGTTGGTGGCGGATGCCATGCGAACAACCCACTTACGGGTTTAGGGTTGTTTTGTTGCTTGTTGCTTTCCTTTTTTTGTTTTCTTAGTTTTTTCCTATGTCTACCAAAAAAATTGAGTATTGCGCCCCACAACTTAAAATTTCTAGATCCGCTGCTGATTGTCTCGTCTAAGGATGGTTCTTACACATTAAAAAATCATTTATTTGCAAAAAGCAAAGTAATTGTGAGACACACTAAAGGTAAGTTAAGAACCAATGCTGGATTAAAAAGTAGTGAAAGTTTTTAAATCATATGTGGCATCTTTGGGCCTACTAAAAGAGAGATAATAAGCGGGTCCACTCGTACACATCACTCATTTTTTTACCATTTTAACTTAAACACCCCTTAAGAAATATTACATCTATCCGCGGGTTGGAACTCGTGTGGGACCGTGGATGTCGCAAACTGGTGTGCTACATGGATTCATGAATGTCTTTCGATTTGATCTCCGGTGCCCCTGAACCTACCCACCAGTGCGCTGCCATCATTGAATGCGTGAAAACCTTGCTTCGGCGTAAATGGACTATGGACCTTCGACATACTTTGTGAGAAGGGAATGCAAGTGCAGACTTTCTGGCCAGATTAGGTTTCCAATTGGACACACCCCTCACCTTATGGGAGTTTCCCCCTGAAGGGTAGGCACTTTGTTGATGGCTGATGCGTACGCCTTTCATGCGGGCTTAGGTGTTTTGTCTTTTTTTCTTCTTTTTTTTTAGCAAACTCTATAAAAAAAAATTACATCCATCCAACCCAACACCTCTAAAAAAAAATCTTAAATAAACTGCACCAATAATCCCACATCACTCATTTTTGTTTTAAAAATGCAACATGGCCCACATAATATTGATAAGCACCGGCTTGTAAGAATCTTCTCCAATGCTACTCAAAACATAAGCATCGATGCTTATTCAATAAAATTTCTAATAACATCCACATTGTGGATGCTCTAAAAATTTAAAAGCAGATTCTAGCATTGAAGTTACTCTTATTATTACTAGCAAAAACCAGGCACGAAGTGTCGTGCCTGGTGTCTCTCTCCTTTTTTTTTTATTGTTGCATACTTATATAGTTGTATAATAGATTAGTGGTGGTTATGGGATAGCTATTTTAAAATTTAAATTTAAAATTTCAATAATAAGAGCAATTTTGGAATACAAAATAGGACACAAAAAGAGACTGTTATAGTATGATGTTTTCTTTATCAATAATCTATAATATATATAAAGACGAACTTTCTCAACACCAACTTTTATGGGTGTTGTTGTATTTGGATCTTAAATCAATTTTTATATTTTTAATCTTAAATCTTAATATATGCGTATGTATTGATATGTTTTAATTGTTTCCTTTATTTTAGCCTTTGTATTATTGTCATACCTATGTTCATCAACACTTTCTCATCTAAGGTGACTTTGTAGTTATTGCTACTTTTTCTATTTTACTATTAATATTATTTTACTTATTATTTTTTAGTATTTAATCATTTTCTTGATGTTGTTTGAGTTTTATTTTGATTTTTTCAAAGACCATCGTTACTCTTATATGCATTCATCAAGTCAAACTTCTCCACTAAGGCGAGTCTCTATATTTTTTATTAATCATTTTTAGTTATTGATTTTTTTTTAGAATCAATGTTTCTATATTTTGTATTGTTAAGTTTTTTTATTTTCTATTTTTTGTGATTAGTTTTTCTTTTTGTGCAGATACATTATTCTTCTTTATCAAACAAGGAGAAGCATCATAGACGATAGAAATTACGTTGTTTATTTTTTTTTAATATTTCTCAAGAAAATTATGTACGGGATAACAATAATTATATATATTACTATGTTTATTTTTTAAACTATGTGTAATACTTTATTTATGTATTAATAAAAAATACATAAAAATTATTTATAGAAGAATATTATGGCAAGCAAATTAAAAAGGAACGAATTTTAATTTATAGAAACAAAGAATGTCGAATTCAAAATGATGGCTATGTCATTAGTGAGAAATATGTTGAAAATGGAAATGAAAGATTACAAAAAGAAACAAGAAGAAAAAAAGAGACAATAGAGGAATGGTACATTAAAATGATTTGCTTAATTTGGAAAGAGAATTGCACAATCCTAATTATCCGCAATTAAACACATTAATTGATTCCTTTCCTTTATCGATTTTATTAGGCCTACAATGAGTGTTTCGAGGAATCACAAACAATTAAACATAAATTGATTCATTTCTATTTTCAATTTTGTTACGCATGGAATGAATATTTTGAAATAAAAATAAGTATGTGATTTAAACATATTAATTGATTAATCGATTCATCTCTTGAGGTTGAGGTTACTGAGGTCCAATATCATGTCACAACAAAAATGATCTCTTCAAGATTAGTATGAATTTTAAATTTTATTTTGATATTTAGGAACAAGTAATAAAAGATATTTTTTTGATAGAGAAAAGGTAAAAGACAAGTAATAAAAGATATAAAAAAAATTCTTTCATCATAATCAATGTTATAATCATTTATTTTTCAGAAAAAAATTAGTGTTTCGATACATTAATATCTAGATGTAACTTAATTAATGTAAAAATTATAAATAAAACATAACATGCGTGATAAAAATTTGACATGAAAGTATACAAAAAAAAGTTGTACCTATAAAATTGTGTCAAGTATTTTGCGTAAAATCACAGCGACATGTGAATTACTTAAAAATTTAAATTGAATAAATTTTACTTTATGTTAATTTTAATATAGATATATTTGTATTATTTTTTATTTTATCACCACTAATTTATTAAAGACTTTCTTAATCTAAGAAGATTCAATTTTTATTTTGTACTTTAGTATCTATATATAAATATGTAAAATGATGAATTAGAAATTATAGATAATTAATATATAACACACGGAAATGAACAAATACATAAAATTATATAGGAACAAATTAATGTTAATACATGATAATGAATATTTTATTTTAAACCATATTAACATATGACATAAAAGAAAAAAATTTATCAAAAAAAAAGAAATACAACACTTATTACAATTTTATTATTTTTATATTTATTATTTTAATAAGTTTAATATAGACATATTTTCTTCTTAATTTGATATTATTTTCTCATGTAACTAATTTCTTGAAGTTTTTTCACAAAATAATGACTATTTTCAATGAGATTATTACTTACTTAAATGTATCATAAAAAATTAACACCTAGAAAAATTATAAAATTAAATGTAAGTTATTTTTATTATTCGAAATATGAATTGTTTATGGTGTTATATGAGAAAATAGACTTTTAAAAAAAATAAAAAAATAGATTGCGGAATATGTTTCTACTGATTGAATAGGCACAACAATTTGTCATATACTTGGTAGATATAATTGATACAAGTATAGACAATTTATGACATAGATTTTAGATAATTGCAAGTGACAAGTTGTTCCATCAAAGTCGAGTCGGGTTCAAACAAGTATCGTGAATTTAGATTTTCTATGATGCCTACTTATAACAACTATTTAAACTATTTTACTGCATTAACCATAATTTATATATGTTTTTTTTGTTGTACTCTACTTTAGAATTGCAAATTAATCAAATAACTAACCAACTATTTTTAATAGATAACAATAATTTATAATTTATTATATAATTTAAGAACTATAATTTGAAAAAAAAACTCAAATCCTTTATAACTATTTATACATATTTTCTCATGATTTTTTTATAAGGTGCATCATCTATCCCGTGCATGACAGGGGTTCCTACACTAGTATATAGGTATAGATAAGCACCCGTGCTTAGCCTTTGTAAGAATCTTCTCCAATGCTACTCAAAAAAATAAGCACCCATGCTTATTGAATACAATTCCTAATAAATGCTCTAGAAATTTAAGGTGAATTTTAGCACTAGAGATACTCTTAGAGTGTGTTTGGATGGAGTAATTTAAGAGAGTAATGTATTTTAAGTGAGGATTTAAAATACATCACTTTAAATTATTTTGTTTGGATAAAAAACAGATAGAAATTTAAAATAAAGTAATTTTGTGGGGTATTTTTTAAAACTAAATTGGGGGAAATTTGAAATACCTGCTAAACCGTGGGAATTCTAAATTCCTATCTTTTTGAATTCTAAATTCCTATCTTTTCCTCTCATGCTCTCACTCTCACAACACGGGCTTATCTCTTTCGTGCGTCTCGGTCTCACTCTCGATCTGCTTCTGGCTCTCTCCACTCTCGATCTCTCTCGATGCTCTCTCTCTTGATCGTGTCTGTGTCTCACTCTCTCTTCATCGTGTTCGCGTCGCTCTCGATCTCAGATCTCTCGTTGTTTCAGGTATTTCTTTCATGATCTTCATTTTTCCGTTTTTTAGCCAAATTTTTTTGATTTATCAGTGGAGAAATTACTTGGTGTAGTTTTGATGCATTTTTTCCTCTTCGTTCATGTGTTGCCGCATTTGCTCATGCTTTGAAACTGGACTTGATCCATTATCTCTATTTCCGAGATAATTTTAAAGCACTTTATCCTTTTTGATTCTCTACTGAGCCAAGAGTGAATTGATTTTGGATACTTTGGTTCATTTTGTGCGCTCAGATACAATTTAAGATTTGTAGCACGCTTTGTGTTTGATAAATTGCTGAATAGAATTGCAGTGACTGTTTGTGGTAACGGTTTGCTTTTGTCTATGATAAATTGGAACTTGTTTGGGTTGCTTTATGACTGTTCACAGTTTTGAATGTTTCAGATTGAAAAACTCATGGCTCATGGCTTGTGTGGGGGGAGGTTGAAAGGGAGAAAAATTAAATTATAAATCGAATATCAACTAAAGATATTAATGAAATTATTCGGTAAAGTGACTACAATTTCTGGCATACTAACTATGATCTTCTTGTTATGTTTTCTCTCCACATGCTTGCAATTGTTCATTTCCAGTTATGGTTTTTGCTGTTCCTTGATATTCTTTCATAGGAGAAGGTTGATGAAATCATGAAAATTGCAGTTTAGCTTTGGAAAATATTCTGACAGAAAGAAACTAACTTGGGCATTTTGATTATGGCATTTATGTCATTTGTGTCTGTTTACTTTGAGTACTAATTTGGGGTTTGTTAATGTGAGCCAGGGGGTGTATCTTTTATTTTATTGAGTACTAGATGGTGGTGGAATGAGGAACCTTCAAGGGAATAAAAAGTGAGAGGTAACTAGCTTACAAGGCAATAACTTAAACAAAATCACAACTAAAAAACTCTTTTTTAAAACTATTCTGGATCAATAGGCATTCTTCTTTACTATTATCAGCTTGACATTAGCTTCTTCATTTTTCTTTCACGCTTGAGATGGAGTTATCAGTTATTGGGATTAGCAATTTAAGATGGGATGCATTGACAATGATTTGGAAAGACTACTACAGCCAAAAACAATTGTTTAAGTTGAATCAAGCAAGTAACTCCATTAGCTTATGCAAATTGATAAATTTGAGTGCGTTGATAATATGAGATGACATTTACCATTCCAAGTACAATTCATGGCATGCTAATAGTTGATTTCTCTATTTCCCTTTTGATAGATATGCTAGTCTACATGATAATATGGACAAGTGCTAGGAGGCTTTGCTATATGTTTGTACTATCATTTGACAATCTTGGTCCATTGGCAAGTGTTACTAATTAAAATCAGTATGCACTAGTAGTTTATTGTTTGTATGATAGATTGTCATTAGTTGAGATGCAAAATAGCTCTATACGTGGGTCATTATTTCCCTATAATTTTATTAAGCAGGAAATGTCATATAAGCTGCACAACTAGAAGTACTTAATGTTACCACTGGTATTTATTTCAAGTTATCAAAAACAAGTCACTTGGACCTGCAATTCCAAATCTCACCTTATGGTTTGCACTTTTCATCTCATGAGATGCAAAATAGCTCTATACGTGGGTCATTATTTCCCTATAATTTTATTAAGCAGGAAATGTCATATAAGCTGCACAACTAGAAGTACTTAATGTTACCACTGGTATTTATTTCAAGTTATCAAAAACAAGTCACTTGGACCTGCAATTCCAAATCTCACCTTATGGTTTGCACTTTTCATCTCATGGATGACTCTTACAAAATATATATCTCCTATTTTTATGCCTCTACTTGGTTGGACACTTGCAAATTATGAATCTGTATATTTTACTTACCTTTTTGTTAATTTGATTTCAAGAAATGGACACTAGTGTAGTTTATCTGATATGTAATCTTTCTCTAATTTGGTGACTTGAATTTTGCAGTTAACACTAGAAGGATGACAATTTTTTGGGTTGGACTATGCAGATACATGTGAAGAAATACATTTAGTAGAGATATGGTTTATAGTTGTGTATATGACATTCTCAATGTGGAGTTGAGTAGCATTTATAGATATACGAGTTATATATTCTATTTTATATATATATATATATATGACATTCTCCGCATGGAGCAAAATAGCATTTATAGAAACATGATTTATATTTGTATATATTTACAGTTCTTTTGGCTAATACTAATTTTAGGATTAATATTTCTCTATTAATTTGATCTTTTATATAATTTTAATTCGTATTATAAGTCATGATAATTTAATTTAAATTTTAATGGATAAACTATATTATTATCTTTAATAAAAAAATAATAGCATTTTATAATGTATAATATCTACAATTAAAGGTTTAATAAAAACAAATTATAATTTATTATGACAAATAATAAAGTTAAATATAAGTTATTAAAATTACAATTATTATATTCAAACAACAAAATTTAAAAATAAAGAAATTTAATTACTAAGTTAATTACTCTATCCAAATAAAGAATTTTAAGATTAAAGTAATTTAATTACTCTGTCCAAACAAAAAAAATTTAAAAATAAAGGCAATTCAATTGAAGCAATTACATTACCAAGGATTCTAAATTCTCTAGAATTTCAAAATATTCCATTCAAACACAGGGTTATTATTATTGGGGGAAATCAAGCACGAGCGTGTGTCTCTCCTTTTTTTTATTGTTGCATAATTATATAGTTATATAATATATTAGTGGTGCTTATGGGATAGCTATTTTTAAATTTAAATTTAAAATTTCAATAATAAGGATAGTTTTGGAATACAAAATAGGATACCAAAAGAGACTGTTATAATATGGTGTTTTCTATATATATATATATATATGGCAATTTCTATAGTTTTGTTGTAAAAACAACGGTTTTGGTCTCGTTGGTGAAAATATTTTGCAATTCAGCCCCTAAATTTTAGATTTATTTTCATTTTAAATTTTATTTTAAAATTACGATTAAACTGACAGATTCTCATATTCTCTCTCACGAAACCCACCTCTCTCTCGGAGCACGAAGCACGGCGTCGGCATGGTGTTGGTCGTCATCGAGAGTACTGCCGTACTCGATCTTGATGGACCACGAGTCGGCGGCGATGGAGCGGTTGTCGTCGGAGACCAGATCGGCGGCAGAGAGGGCAACCTTTGTCGTAGGTTGATCGGAGGCCATAAGGAACATAATATCAGGTATGGAGGATCACCGATCGTAAAACTGAAATAGGAGAGGGAAAAACAAGACTTTCACCTACAACATAAGTCTTTTCTATACGGACAAATTTGTAAAATAAAAAAGATTAAGAACTATAATATAATATAAAAAATTTATAGTCCTTAAAAATAATAATTTGACGTGACAAAACTCTTGTTTATCATTGATTAATAAAACAACAGTTCCAAAACTGTTATTTTATCAACGGGACCGTAGAAGCCCCTATATATATATATATAGGTATAGATAAACTGACAGAAACTTTATATGTTACTTTTTTAGGATCCAGGTAACATTAATTCAAAACTAAATATATATAACCTCGTTGGTAAAAACTAAGAATTAATAATAAAAAGACTCCAACACAAATTAAGTTGGTCAAACCCAAGCGGCAATATGATTAAATTACATTTTACTTTGTTGGTGATCATGCACAAAATGATATTACTCTTGGCCTACAGGCAACAAAGCATGGTTCTTTGAGTGCTAGAGGACAAACAGAAAAGGAAAACAATATGCAAAGGGGAACAAAGAATAAAGATAACCCAACTCTAGCTTCACCTTCACATACTTGAAAGAAAATTAAACTTTCCGAAAAGAACATCAAAAGGAATTGATCCCTTTTCAAAAGAAGCTTAGTTTTCTTTTCTTTTCTTTCTTCCTTTCTTATTTTCAAAAAGAAAAAGAAAATTTTCCCGTTAGAAATGAAGTAGAAATTGATAGGCAATTAAAGGAATATATTACGCAAACTTGCTACTTGCTTGTAGTTGTAGGGGAAGAAAAACATGTAAAAAGCACTCCAGGAATCATTGTGCAATCCATGGATGAAACCATTAAATTTTGGAATCTAGGATACATATGTTCCTTTTATTTTATGAAGGAACACGACATAGTCATTTTTGTAAAATACTATGACTAGCTTTTTTTTTGTTTTACCAAATACTATGACCTAATTACAAGGGCGGCTCTGGGATTTTGGGGGCCTTGTGCTAATTTTGTAAATGGTGCCCTCGTATTCATTTGAGTTTTGTTCTCTTAACATTTTTTATTACAAAATTATAAATAATTTTTTTATAATCAATGTTCTTTAAAAAATTATTTTCGATAGATATCAAAGCAAAACTATTTAATCTATCTTGTGACATAGTAGATCGCAAATAAGATTTTAACAATTTCAATTTAGAAAAATCTCTCTCCGTAAATGCAACAATAACAGAGATAAATATAATATTATTCTATAAGTTGTGCATGTATTAGAAAAATAATTAAATGTCTTTAAAGAATTCAGTATCATAAAGCTTGATTTTAATTCAATTGTTAAAACCTCTCTATGACTTTTAATTCTTCAAATAGAACTTCAATATCAATATTCAAGAATTATCATGTTTTAGATAAATTTCAAGATTTTTGCAACATAATATCAAATCATTATAAGAGAATCACTTAATCCTTTCAATACTAAACAAAAATATAAAAATCTCTTCATATAAGCTAAACTACTCAAATCTTCTCTTAAATGAGCCAATAGTTTGATCTACAATATAAAAAAAAATGGATTCTAACATACTATTCAGGATACTCAAGGTTTGGATGTGTGCATTTTAAGGCATTTTCATCTGTGTTTTTCTACAAATTTGACATTTTTGAACAAACACATTCAATTTCCATTTCATTTGAAATTTTTATTTTAATATATAGTAAGTAAAATTTTATATAGTACTAGTGCCCCTAAGAATGGTGCCCTATGCAATCGCTTACTCTGTGCATGCTCAAGGCCACCACTGTCTAATTAATATTTTTACTTTTATCAAAATCTCATATATGCAATTTATTTCTGAGATAGAACTTATCTTTTACTAAGGATATTTAGTTCTTCCATGTTTTATTCCTCGTATCATCTCTCTTTCTAAGAGGAAAAACATTAAAATAAAATTTAAGGTTTAATTGCACTTTTGGTTTTTCAATTGAGTGAATTAAGTTCCTCAATTATTTCAATTGTTACAATCAAGTCATCCTATCACTATGTCGTCTAGTTCAATTTTTAACACAGAGCCTACGTGGCACACACGTAAGACTGATTTTACACTAAATCGGGTTACTTTGGCACTGGTCGGACCATATTGGCACTGATGACATGACAAAAACTCTCACACGTAAAAAATTTTAAGCAACATGTGTTGGATCGCGTGTGTTACCAATTTGCTTTGAAAAATTTTCTGGCAGCCTACATCGTGTTATGATGACCCGATGTAGGGTAAAATCAGTCTTACGTGTGCCACGTAGGCTCAAGGTGTTAAAAATTGAACAACATAGCAGTGATAGAGATTTAATTGCAATAATTGGGTTAATTGCGGAACCCAATTTGTTCAATTGAAAACCAGGGGATCCAAATGTACAATTACAATGATAATAGAATTAAAAGTACAATTAAGCATAAATTTAATGAATAAACAATCACTTTGGTCTCTGAGAGTGTCAGACGATGTCACTTTAGTCCCTCACAGATAGGAAATTATTAAAAGATCCTCAACTGTCAGTCTTTAGTCACTTTAGTCCCTGAAAGTAATTACTTATTATCATTTTAGTTCCTAAAAATGATTACTTAATTGTCATTTTAGTTCCTAAAAGTGATTGTATTCCTCACGGCAAAATCCAAAGTGACCAACGAAAATATGAGTTGAGAACCTTTTAATAATTTTCTATTTGTCAGATACTAAAGTGATACTATCTGACATTCTCAGGGACTAAAATGACTGATTATTCAAATTTAATTGATATTCATCGACTTTACTAGCATTCTATTCATGAACAAGCATGATAATGGAGCAGGAGGAGGGTGGGTGGTACTTGTCTTGTAATGATTCTCATCTTTATCAGCATGTATTCATATGGGTAGTGTATCTATGAATATATACTAGTGTAAATTCTTTGATGATATTAGTTTTTATCATATAATTTTAAAGACTAAATTGATTAATATAAAAAATTAATATAATTGGAAATTTTTTATTTTATAGACTATTTTAAGATATTAATTATTAATAATTTTAGAAATTAAATTAACGACACCTTACAATTTTAGTACTATTTTGGTGATTCACTCAAAAAAAAAGTATAAGAAAAATAAAATGTAAGTAGCTCCGTGCTCCAAGTCCAACAACCAACCATCAACCATGCACTTCTAATGACCACCGTCACGATCCCACGGCATCCATCTCTGCCGCGTCACAGTCGAAGGATCACTCAGTCTCTCACCCAAACCTATCACTGTCGTTGCTGCTGTGAAACTCCTAACATCAGTAATAATCACTTAAACAACACTCTTCTTGCAACTCTGACTTCGAAACCCAAACCTCTCGTTTTCCAAATCATACTCCACGTAGAAATTTTGCTGTTGATAATTTCCCAATATAACAGCCGGTCCACCCGCAACGCCTGGACCGGCCACGTCATCAGACACGATCGTCAAACATGCCACGTCGGATTCCCCAACAAACGAGAAATAATTAGCGAGTGGCAGCGTCATCTTGGCACCGCCCCTGAACTGAAAAGCGAGACTCGGAAACGACGCCGCTTCAATCCCCAACGACGACGACACATTGAAACAGGGACTCAACCCAGATCGCTCCTCTGCGTCCCTAACCCTCGTGTAATTAACAACCTGCTTCTCGAACTCTTGGGCCACCAAATCGTAAATGGGCCTCTCCATGAACGTGAAGGTGGACCCAGAGTCCACTATGGACCCACCGTTACCCTTAGAATCCGGCTCAAAAAACCTCCTCGGAACCCTCGCGCTTTTCCCGCCGACGATGATTTTCCGGAGCGTCACGTAGTAGTAAGTCCTCAGCGCCGGGTTCTCTGACAGAGGGTTTTTCTGGAATTTCGTGTAGCTGAGACCGTTACCGTTGCCGGAAGAGTTATACAAGACGAGGTCACTGTTCTCCGGCGAGTCGTCGAACCGGTGAGAAACCAAGCAGAAGGAGAATCTCTTAAGCTTCATCTGCGACGGCACCGACTCTGGCCCTCGACCAAACCCGGCGATTCCGGCGGGTTGGTAAATTGAAACGACGGAGCAACCGACGAGAAAATCGGGGACGATTTTGCCCGGAAAATTGAGATTTTCCGAGAGTAAGAAACCCGCAGTTGAACCCATTCCGTACTGGATCGTGTAAGCGGGGCAAATTTGGGAACAGGATTTTGTTTTGCATTCTTGGCCACAACGGGATTGAACAACGTTGGGTCCGAAAACCCAAGCGCATTTTGGGTTCTTACAACCTATGAACTTGGAAGAGGTGGAATCTTTGGGAATGAACTTTGGGTTTTTTGTTATATTGGGGAAGGAGTTACATTTGGAACAGAGGTAGTGAGAGGAACAAGGGAGCCACACGAGGCTGCTTCCTGTGTCGAAAACGAAAGGGAAGGTTTGTGGTGGGGTTCCGAATTTGAGGTCGATGGAGTATCCTCCATAACTCTTGGGATGAATCGGCGTCTTGATTTGAAGTTGAGGGGGTGAATTGGTGAAAGATGGTTTCTTTTTGTGGTGTTGCTTGAGATGGTGTGCTCTGGTGATTGAAGCAGAGGACACGAGTTTGAGGGTATGAAATGGATCTGAGGAAGGGTGTTTGGTGAATAAGGGAGAAATAGGAATGGTAATGGTGTTGGGTGATGATGAGGATGAAGAGGAAGTGAAGGTGATGATGGAGAGGAGACAGAGTAGACAGAAAATGTGGGGAGAAGTCATTTTGAAATGAGAAGGAAAAAAAACACACACACACACCTTGATTTCAAATGAATTTGACTAGTTTTGGTTTTGGTTGTTTATTTATAACAGAAAAATAGTGTTGCAGACTGAAAGAATGGAAGGAAAAGGAAGAAAAAAAAAAGGGCTAAATTTGTTCCCTCTAAAGGTATGGACTCAGTTGGTACACTTATCTTTTGGCCGAACACAGATTAGTTGAGAAACCCTTTTCCATGAGATACTGAGGGTGAAGACAAAAATGAAAGTTTTACTTACCTTTCTACCAAATACAGATTAGTCAAAAAGTCTACAAGTCTACTTCTTATGGGATATTGTGGGTGAAGGAAAAAAAAAAAAAAGGTAGCCAGTGGTAAAGGGAAAGGGTTGAAAAATGAAAGATGGGCGAGGTGAGACTCGTGAGAATCGTGGTCCATTCAAGGGATATCATGTATTTGCCATTAAGAAGAAGCAGAGAATTTTCACAAAACTTGCAACCAACGGAAAGTAACAGTAGTTCTGACGTGTCCGTAGCTTGATGACTCAACTCCGGACGGAGACATCCAACAGTTTGTGAGTTGCATGCGGTTACTTTTTTGTGCTTGAATGAATGAGGAAAAGGTGGATGTGTCTTTGCTCGTGGTGCTTACAATAATTTGTCCAAAAAGTCATGCTTTATTCTAAAACAGATAAGAAAAAAAAAGGTATAGCTAAAGAGGATTCATGATCATTTGTCACTTTCTTTATACTAATCGGTTAATAATAAATGTAACTAAAAGTGATAAGGCCACTCAGATATGCATTTGTGCAACAACAGGGTGCAGTTGGTGAAATTAGGATTTCATGTCCATTTGAGAGAAATTGGTCATGCAAAAGAAATATCATTTGTTGCATGAATTTGAATCTCTATTCAACTAGCATTGATAGTTTTGTGGAGTGTCAAAACTATCTCAAACCAATTGCAGCAATCCTTTCACACAAGAGTCATGAAAATAACACCATTTTGCAGTCACTATAGGTTGGTTAACAAATTAGATCTACAACAGGTCCTATTCCAACCAAACAGTTAGATCAATTCCCAACATTCCCAAGGAAACTTTTTAATATTCACATATTATGTCTGAATGATCAATCTGCCATACATGCTAAATGCTAATTAATACTTCATTTACTCTTATAATTTTAATTTTTTATTCTCAAATATGCTTATTTAATTTTTGGTAAACATATATAATGTCCAGTGGCTACAGGTACTTATTTATTACTTGTTTTGTTCACAATCACACCGGAAGCTGCATAAATTTTATGAACATGCAATCTATATTATTGGAAAAACTTTAACTGCTTTTGATGAAGATAACTCGATTACTTGTTTTGTATTTGGAGATGGTAATGTTAGATGTGAGTCTAAATGCTTTTCCAATGAAGTTGTTTTCGATTTCAGATCGCAAACCTGATTTTGTTGCTTGCTCTTTTATCCATTTTCTGTCAGCATCTACGTATGATCAAAATGTATTTAATTAATTTCCTTTCAGAAGAGAGGTTCTGCAATTTATTTAGAGTCTGTTTGGATGTAAAAGTTCTAACTTTTGGCTTATAGAGAAGTTAGTTTTATTTTGCATCTTATTTTTCTTATATATACACAAGAGGGAAAGTTGTTAAATAATAATTTATAAATAGATAGGTACTTTTGGAGAAGTTAAAAAAGATAGTTTTTGAAAAATGTGAAGAACAAAAGTTACTTTCAACTTATATGAGAAGTTATTAGTTAAAAAATACATGCTAGAAATGCTTATGGAGAAATTTATCCAAACTGGGTCTTAATCATGTTGATTTAGTGAAGCAACTTAGCTGTAATTTGTTCATATTTCTTTTTAACATAATTTTTTTTATATTAGGGGTGGCACACCGCAAGCAAGGTGAGGGAGAACCACCAACCTCAGTAAGGGTTTATAATAGAATTTACATATAGCGTACCAATGGAGGAATTTAGAATTGGAACCCAAATCATAGTTAGTGCAAGCGGAGGGTCCAACCATATGTGCCAACTTTCATTCACTATTTGTTCATATTTTTCTTGTGCATAATTTGATAGCATATTCTCCTTTGTACACCAAACCAGTGTGGTCTGAGTGGTAAGCGGCTTAAGTCTCTTAAACATGTGGTCGAGGGTTCGATTTCTGTCTCACAATAGAAAAATATTCTCCTTTTTTTTGTCTTGAAAAGAAACTTCATTGATAAGAGGCCAAAGCCCCAAGCCCCAAGTCCAAAAAATATTCTCCTCTGTACATACACTGTGCACAAGTAGCCAGCTGCGAAATGGACTAGGGTTGGCCCATATAAGTTGTAGGTTTTTGGGCGTAGTCCACATGCGCTATCACTAGGTGGGATTAGGGAATTTATATCCGCACATACATACTTTGCTATCTGCATATATAGTTCCGCAGGTGTATTTTTTTTTCCAACACACACACTCCACGGAACTATTAGTTCCTGGGTTATAATTCTCCGTGGAACTATTAGTTCCGCGAGTTGTATTTTTCTCAACACACACACTCCGTAGAACTATTAGTTCCGCGGGTTGTAATTCTCCGCGGAACTATTAGTTCCACAGGCATGTATGTGTTAAATTACAACTTGCGGAACTAATAGTTCCGCGAAGAATTACAACCCGTGGAACTAATAGTTCCGCAGAGTGTGTGTGTTGAAAAAAATATAACCCGCAGAACTAATAGTTCCGCGGAGTGTGTGTGTTGAAAAAAAAATACACCCGCGGAACTAATAGTTCTGCAGACATGTATGTGCAGATAGCAAAATATGTATGTGCGAATATAAATTGCCGTGGGATTATTAAGATGGGAGGGCCTTTAACCAACAACCCAAAAAAATAAATATCGGATGGCATATATTGACAAGTATAATTTCTTCCAACTACTCTAATTATACAGTATTTTAAAATATAGTCCATGCTTACTCACCTTAAAATTAGAGCTGTCAAAACGAATCAGCTCGGCCCACATGAGCTGGTTCGCCACGAGCTGAGAGGTAATTGAGCCGAGTCAAGCTGAGTTGACTTGAATTTTTCAAGGGCCAGAAAATACACAGCTCGACTCAGCCTACCACGGGCTCGTGGGTTACGCGAGCTAGCTCACGGGCTGGCTTGCGGGATGAAGCACTAAAAAAATATTTAAAAAATAAAAAAAAACTAAAAAAATATTTAAAATGCTAGAAAATAAAAAAAACTAAAAAAAATATTTAAAATGATTAATTTTTATTTTTTAGTGTAGCTCGCGAGCCAATTCAGCTCGTGACGAGCTAGCCCTCTTCAGCTCGCGGGTTAAATGAGCCGAGCCAAATCAACCCAGAGTTAAACGAGACATCTATTTAATAACTCTTTTAACCCACGAGCCGAGCTAATTCAAGCTGGCTCGCGAGCCACAGCTCATTTTGACACCTCTACTTAAAATCCTACTTAAACTTTCATTTAGTGCCTTTGTAAATATCATATCTGCCGCGCCACAGTGTTGCATCACTGCTAGTAATCTTTTCCACCAAAAAAAAAATCACTGCTAGTATTCTAAAACCAGAATTGAAAAGGCAGTGCTAAAGTTTGTAGTTTTTTTTATTAATAGCTTTGAAAAAATTAATTTGCCATCTACCACGGTTTTTTGTAATTAGGTTTTGACCTTTGTTTGTGTTTTAGGTGAGAAGTCTTATTTTCAAAACTGGACTTCTTACCATTTTTTTAATTTTTTTTAAAAAAATATCTATGAGAAATCCTATCTCCAAAACAGGACTTCTGAACACGTTTTTTTTTCAATTTTTTGTTTAATTCCGACGGTTTAGGGTTTAATTAAGGTGGTTTGTGATTTTAGGGTTTAGGATTTTGGGGTTATTTAAATTAATTAAATTATTTTGTTTATTAGTTCAATTTATTATTTAATAATTACTACAATTAAGTTAGTTTTGGACTTAATAGTAAATAATAATACAATAAAATGATTACATTAAAATTATAAAAGGGATACAACGGTCCACATTTTTACTCTTGTGTAGAATGTTTAGGATTGTAATTAGGACATCTATTCCTACTCTGACTCTCATTTCGATATAGTCCACACTTTTTAGGGTGACGACGCATTTGTGGATCCATCTCAAGTGTGCCACGATCCACAAATGCTTCGTCACCCTAAAAGGTGTGGACTGTGACGAAATGAGGGTCATAGTAGGAATAGATGTCCTAATTACAATCCTAGACATTCTACACAAGAGTAAGAAATGTAGACCGTTGTACCCCTTTTATAATTTTAATGTAATCATTTTATTATGTTATTATTTACTATTAAATCATAAATTAACTTAATTGTAGTAATTATTAAATAATAAATTGAATTAATACACAAAATAATTTAATTAATTTAAATAACCCCAAAATCCTAAAACCACAAACTACCAAATACCATAAATCACTTTAACTAAACCCTAAATCGTTGGAATTGAACAAAAAATTGAAAAAAAAATAAAAAAGTGTGTTCAGAAGTCATGTTTTGTGGATAGGACTTCTCATAGACATTTTTTAAAAAAAAATTAAAAAAATGGTGAGAAGTCCGGTTTTGGGAATAGGACTTCTCACCTAAAACACAAACAATGGTAAAAACCTAATTAAAAAAAAACCGTGGTAGATGGCAAATTAATTTTTTTTAACGTGCTATTAATCAAAAAAAGCCATTAACCACTATTCTTATTATTTATGCACGCACAGACATTTTTTCTTTTTTCTTTTTATACTGTGGAGGCCTAAAATTACCTATCAAATATGAAACGTATCACACAGGAACCAACGTCTATTGGTCCAACTGGCAACTGCGATTGATCCTCATCCAAATATTACGTGTTCAAGCCGTGTTCAAGCCTTGGGTTTGATAAAAAAAACGGATCACATACGATTTTTTTTTTATTTTTATTTTTGGTCTTGATCAAACACAGGATATAATAAAGTAACTGAAGTGCCAATTGGACTGTTGGTGATGTTTATGAACAAGTTTAGGATTAAAATGTGGGTGATGTTTGATGGTGTCTTTCTCATCTCGTGAAGCATGAATCAATGAATAATTCCTCGCACCCGTGAATTCAATTGTGTGCCACCAATCACTTACGAGTGACCACTTCAGACCCTAGACTGCTTTTATTAGGCTTGGCGCCTTCCATTTGGAGAATTTAAGATGTGTCTGGGTAAATAATTTATTTAAATAGTTATTCTATCAACGTTTATCTAAGAGTTTCTATATAAACTATTTCTACAATCAACAAGGTGTTGGAACCAAATTGGTTAAAAGTGTTTTTAATACAAAAACTCCCTAAGTGATTTTATGGTTTTGATGATAACAAAATGTATTAAGGTTTTTACAAAGGATAATCAATTTGTATTAAGCTTGTACAATGCATAACAATGCTGCCTAACTAAGCTTATTGCAGTCTGCGTCCAATAAGTTCTTCATGACATTGGCTGGCATTCAAAGTGAGCCTTGCGTCCAATATTGGCACTGGAATGAACACAAGAGTTTTTGCGTCCAATATTGGCACTGAAATGGACACAAAAGTTCTGCGTCCAATGTTTGAGCAGAAGGAAGAATTCTGCGTCCAGCGTCCAATGTTTGAGCATAAGGAAGAATTCTGCGTCCAATGTTTGAGCACAAGGCAAGAACAAAGTTCTGCGTCCAATGTCTTCTGAAGAAGCAGAATCGCAGAAGTAGAAGAAATCAAGTCTTGAAGACACGCTACTTTCTGCGTCCAATGTTTTCCAAAGAAGCAGAATCAGTAAGCGTCCAATAGAGCAAGACTGGCATAAGTCCAATGATAAGAACAAGGCAATACTGGCAGAGTCCAATGTTTGTATGTGAAGCAGAATTGCAGTAAGAGTCCAATGATTTTCAAAGGAACAGATTCAGTGAGCATGAAGGATAAAAGTCCAATGTTCAGTGTGAGCAAGAGTGCAACTCTGCGTCCAATGAAACTGAACAAACAAAAGAACTGCTCTGCGTCCAATGAAGTCAGAGTTACTCAAGCACTGTTCTGCGTCCAATAAATAAGAAGGACAACACTATTGCTTTGCGTCCAATGGAACACAATGAAGCAGATTGACAAAGGTACATCAAACAATTGTTCTGCGTCCAATGAAGCAGAAGAACAAATGTACAACAATCAACTTTGCGTCCAATGGAAATGGCAAAAGTCCAATACTGCCTTGCATTCAAATGGAATAGATTGGTAAGCATCAGGTATGCGTCCAATGTTTGCATGAGTTCTGTGCAAATTGGTAAGTGCAAAGGTATGCGTCCAATAGATTCTATATGCTGCGTCCAAAACGCAGAGTCCATTACATGCTATTTACTGCTCATGCATTTAATATGAAACATAATTATTGAGCAAATGATTTGAAATAAATAGCTGTACACAATGCTTTTCTGCACATCTTTGTCAACGTGTGTGAATGTACTTCTGAAAAGCATAAAGTACTGTGGAAAGTGTACTAAGAGAGAGAATGTACTTTTAACTACTCTATAGATCTCTGAACACACCTTTCTGCTTTACACAGTGTATTCTCTCTGTCTCAATAAGATATTATTATTAACCACTGTACAATTGAGACTTTGAGTACAGGTTGCTTCTGATTTGGGAGAAAGAAACGCAGACATGCACAATGAAGTAGATCTCCTCAGAGCAACGGGAAAATAGCATTAAATGCTATTAGAGAACGGTAATATTTATGAAGGCTGAAGCTGAGCTATTCAAAGAACAAGTCTGAAGCTTCATCAAAGCCTATAAATACCGAGAAGCAAGAAGAAGAATACAGGAGACTGAAAAACGAAAAAGAAAGAGCTGAACTGCTGTGCAATCTTTTATACTCTGTATTAAAAGTCTTGTATTTCTTTATCTTCTTGTAAAAGAGAGTTTGCTTAACTCTCAAAGTGCTTTAGATTTCATATCCTCACTTGTGTGAGTTAGACAGCACTTGTATCAAAACTCTGCTGAGTTGTTTTAGCCTGAAGAGGCTGTGTTCAAAGAATACTTGGGGTTTAGCCTGAAGAGGCTGCGTCCAAAGAATACTTGGGTTTTAGCCTGGAGAGGCTGTGTGCAAAGAATACTTGGGTTTTAGCCTGAAGAGGCTGTGTGCAAAGAATACTTGTATTCTATCAGGTTGATAGTGAAATCTCTCTAGTTTGAGGGGACTGGACGTAGCTCTTAGGAAAGGGTGAACCAGTATAAAAACTTGTGTTATTTCTTCTTTCCCTTAACTCCTTTTATATTTGTGTTTATTACTAACAAAGGGGATTGAAATTGTTTTTATTCAAACAAGTTTTTCAAACCAAAAAGGGAAGCATTCTGTGCGTCCAATCTTTAGAAAACCTGTGCGTCCAGTGTTTTAGCACTCTGTGCGTCCAATATTTCAAAAAGCACTGTGCGTCCAATATTTGAACTAAGCTGTGCGTCCAACGTTTTTAACAGCCAGCGTCCATCATTTGCGAAAAAGTTTTAAAAGCTTAGAAACACAATTCAACCCCCCCTTCTTGTGTTTCATCTTGTTACCTACAGTTGGCATCAGAGCTCGGTCTCTAAGGGGTTGAGCACTTAACAGTGAAGAGAAAGCAAGATCCATGGAGAATGAAGGACTGGCTGTGAACAGACCACCACTGTTCAATGGCAATGAATATGATTACTGGAAGCAAAGAATGATCACATTCTTTGATGCGCAGAATATAGATTTATGGGACGTTGTGGAAACAGGCTACACGGCCCCAGTAAATGATGCAGGTCAACCAGTACCTAGAGCCCAATGGACAACTGATCAAAGAACCAGATTTCAGCTGAACTCGAAGGCCAGGCACTACCTGATGTGTGCCATCACAAAATCTGAATATGACAAGGTGCATAGCTGCACTACTGCCAAGGAAATGTGGGACACTCTGGCCTTGGCACATGAAGGCTCATCTCAGGTTCGTGAATCTAAGATAAGCATACTAGTTCATCAATATGAACTATTTAAGATGGAAGAACAAGAGTCCATCGATCAAATGTTTGGAAGATTCCAAACTATTACCAACAACCTGAGATCCTTGGGGAAAGTCTACACAACCCAGGAACATGTAAGGAAGATCTTGAGGAGTCTGCCCAGACAGTGGAGACCCAAAGTTACAGCAATACAAGAAGCAAGGGATCTTTCCACTCTTGCTTTAGAAAATCTTCTAGGCTCATTGAAAGTACATGAGCTTGAGCTGAATGAAGAGGGAACCGAGAAAAGAGCAAAGTCCATTGCTCTTAAAGCTAAAAAAGGGAGCACCTCAAAAGCCTTAAAGGCAAATGATTCTGATGAAGAATCATGCAGCTCAGAAGGAGAAGAAGGCTCAGATGATGATGAACTCTCCTTCATCTCCAAGAAAATAAAATCAATGTGGAAAAAGAAGGGTGGCTTCAGAAGGAAGCAATTCAACAGAAGATTTCCACAGAAGGAAGCTGAGCAAAAGGAGGAAAGTCCAGTGGTGTGCTATGGATGCAGGAAACCAGGCCACTACAAGGCAGACTGTCCTGAGGCCGAGAAGACAAAGAAGAAGTTCTTCAAGAAGAAAAAAGGTCTCATGGCAACATGGGAGGACCTTGATGATTCCTCTGATGATGAGGATAAGGAAGAGGCAAATCTATGTCTAATGGCAGGACTCTCCTCAGTTGAAAGTGAAGACGAAGAGGAGGTAATTTCTTACTCTGAATTAAGAGATAATTTTGATGAGCTTCTTAGAGATTCATCCATTCTATCTGATGAGTACAAGTCTTTAAAGAAAAAGTTTTCTCTTATAACAAAAGATTTTGAAAAGCTTTCTTCAGAAAACAAAGTACTCAAATCAGATAATGAACATTTAAGACTTCAAGTGAGTCAATTGAAAGAAGAATCTCCAAAGAAGTCTGAGTCCAATACTTCCTGTGAAGTACAAGTACTTCAACAAGAAGTAGATGAACTCACTGGACGTTTGTCCAAGTTTGTCAGTAGCTCTGAAAAGCTTGATCAAATTTTAAAAATTCAGAGAAAACCTTCTGACAAAACTGGTTTGGGTTATGAAAAACCGAAACCAAAGTTTTCCAAGAGTCCGTCAAAGTTTAATATATATTGTGGATACTGTGGAAAGGCTGGACATGTCACATCGACATGCTTCCATAATAAATGGAACAAGCCTGGACGCAGGCCAAGGACTAACATGAAAGGACCCAAGAAAATTTGGGTACCTAAGAACATGATCATTCCTGTTGCAGATTTGCTTAATGGGAGGAAAACAACACCAGTCATGGTACCTGGACAGTGGCTGCTCACGACACATGACAGGAGAAATGTCTATGTTCCAAGACCTAAAGCCTAGATCAAAGGGCTGGGTCACGTTTGGAGGTGACCAGAAAGGCAGAATAGTTGGAATAGGTAAAATTGGTAAACATCCTTTTCCTACTGTTGAAAATGTTTTATTGGTTGAAGGACTCAAACATAATCTACTTAGCATAAGTCAATTGTGTGACAGTGGATGTGATGTTTCCTTTGACAAGGATAAATGTATAGTCAAAAATTCTGATAAGTCCATTCTTTTTCAAGCAAAGAGGCAGGATAATGTTTATAAAATTGATTTCGAAAATCTGTCCAAACAGAATGTCTCATGCTTCATTTCTTTAAATGATGAACAATGGATATGGCACAAGAAGCTTGGTCATGCAAGCTTGAGAACCATCTCAAAGCTTAATAAGCATAGCCTCGTAAGAGGACTTCCAAATCTTGTGTACAAATCTGAGGTTCTCTGTGAAGCATGTCAGAAAGGGAAACAAGTGAAAAACTCTTTTAATTCTAAAAACATTGTTTCCACTTCTAGACCTTTAGAACTTTTACATATGGATTTGTTTGGACCAACACAAACTGCTTCTTTGAGTGGAAAGAAATATGGACTTGTTATAGTTGATGACTATACTAGATGGACATGGGTTAAATTCCTAGCACACAAGGATGAGTCTTTTAAGGTATTCACCATTTTTTGTAAAAGAGTCCAAACTGAGAAAGGAGTTTGTATCAACTCCATTCGAAGTGATCATGGAGGTGAGTTTGAAAATGCAAACTTTCAGAGATTCTGTGAAGAGAATGGAATCCTTCACAATTTCTCTGCACCTAGAACACCACAGCAAAATGGTGTAGTAGAGAGGAAAAATCGATCTTTACAAGAGATGGCCAGGACCATGCTCAATGATCACTCAACCTCTAAGAGGTTTTGGGCTGAAGCTGTAAACACAGCATGTTATTTGCAAAACCGAATTTTTATAAGGCCTATACTGAAAAAGACTCCTTATGAATTGTGGAAAGGAAGAAAACCCAACATTTCATATTTTCATCCTTTCGGATGTGAGTGTTTTATTCTTAACACCAAGGATCAACTTGGTAAATTTGACTCTAAAGTTGATAATGGAATTTTTCTGGGTTATTCTGAAACTTCCAAGGCATATCGAGTTTACAACTCAAGAACCTTGACTGTTGAAGAGTCAATTCACGTTAAATTCAATGACAAAAAGCCTGACAATGATCTGTCAGAGCTAAGTGATTCTCTTGCAGATATGAGAATACAACCAGGAGGTGAAGAATCATCAAGCAAGATTGAAGAAGATGGACCAGACGCAGGAAACAGTCATGCGTCCAATACTGCAGGTGGTAAAAGCTGGCATTTTAAGACTTATCATCCTGAAGATCAAATTATTGGAAATGCTGATGATAAAGTCAGAACAAGGTCCACATTCAGAGAGCAAACTGATGTAGCATTCATCTCTGAATTGGAGCCAAAGAATATAGATGAGGCCCTATTGGATGAAGGATGGATTTTAGCAATGCAGGAGGAGCTAAATCAGTTCAAAAGAAATGATGTTTGGACTCTGGTAGCCCCACCTGAAGATAAGTCCATCATTGGAACCAAATGGGAATTCAGAAACAAGCTGGACGAAGAAGGTAAAGTTGTGAGAAACAAAGCAAGGTTAGTTGCTCAAGGCTACTCACAACAGGAAGGTATTGATTTCACTGAAACCTTTGCTCCAGTAGCCAGAATAGAAGCCATTCGCATTTTACTTTCATTTGCTGCCCAACATGATATGAGGCTTTATCAAATGGATGTAAAGAGTGCTTTTCTGAATGGTATAATAACAGAAGAAGTCTATGTTGAACAGCCCCCTGGCTTTGAGGATCAATCTTTTCCAAATCATGTTTTTAAATTGAAAAAGGCTCTTTATGGCCTTAAGCAAGCTCCTCGAGCTTGGTATGAAAAACTGAGTTCATTTTTAATGGAAAATGGTTTTTCAAGAGGAAAAGTTGATAACACTCTTTTCAGAAAATCCATAGACTCACATTTCATCATAGTACAGATTTATGTAGATGACATTATTTTTGGTGCTACTGATGAATCTTTGTGTAAAGAATTCTCTGAGTTAATGCAGAAAGAATTCGAAATGAGCATGATGGGAGAGTTGAAGTTCTTTCTTGGACTTCAAGTGAAACAGACTAAAGATGGGATATATGTGCATCAGACCAAATATACAAAGGAACTTCTGAAGAAGTTCAAAATGGATGATTGCAAACCCATGAATACCCCCATGCATCCAACTTGCATAATGAGCCTGAATGACAAAGATAAAAGGTAGATCAAAAGGTATATAGAGGTATGATAGGATCTCTTTTATATCTTACTGCATCTAGACCTGATATTATGTTCAGTGTATGCTTATGTGCGAGATTTCAATCAGATCCTAGAGATTCTCATTTGACTGCTGTCAAGAGAATTTTTAGATATCTGAAAGAGACTACTAATCTTGGTTTGCTGTTTAAGAAATCAGATGAATACAGATTAGTAGGATTCTGTGATGTTGATTATGCTGGAGACAGGCTTGAAAGAAAAAGCACCAGCGGAGGATGTCATTTTATGGGATCCAATTTAGTATCATGGACAAGCAAGAGACAAAGCACAATTGCACTATCAACAGCCGAAGCTGAATATGTCTCTGCAGCAAGTTGTTGTTCTCAGCTCTTATGGATTAAATATCAATTGGAGGACTACAACATTTTTGAGAGTAAGATTTCTGTTCTTTGTGATAATACTGCTGCAATCAATTTATCTAAGAACCCAATCTTACACTCAAGAGCTAAGCATATAGAAATTAAACATCATTTTATTAGAGACTATGTACAGAAGGGAACATTTGATATTCAGTTTGTTAACACTGAAAATCAATGGGCAGATATTTTTACAAAACCCCTCTCTGTAGATAGGTTTACTTTTATAAGGAAGCATTTGAATATGCACTTTATAAAAGACTGATGTTTAGCGTCCAATATGCTTAAAGTTGAGTCTGAGTCCAATGTGACTAGAGTCCAATAGGACACGACAGTCTATTTGAGACTTAGAATTTTTTAAAAGAAAGCTTTCACCTCTTAGTAATCCCACGCTGAGTCCAACTTTTTCATAAAGATATTTCTTACAGTTGGTTTTCTCTTCGTTTGACATCTCTTCTAAAATCTTTTCTGTTTGAGAAAGCTTGTTTAGAAAAGGGGAGAAGAAAAAGTTTTTTTTCGGTTTTAAAGAGGTTTTTGTTTTTAAAAGCTCCAAGTTTTTTTCTCAAAACTGTCTTTGGACTATGATGTTCTATGAACCTTTTTGCCTGATGACAAAAGGGGGAGAAAGAATGGGGATTAAGTTTTTATATCTTGACTAAAAAGGGGAAAGATTTTGACAAAAGGGGAGAAAGATTAAGTCTGATTGCATTAGTCTTATTACCATGTTATTTTGATAAGCTATTTGTGGACTAATCTTGTTTCTATGAGTAAAAGAAATTTTCAGGTACTCTAAGTATATTGAATATCCAAAACCATGAGATGTTTATCTCAGGGGGAGTAGAGTAAGGAAAATCTGAGATGTTTATCTCAGGGGGAGTTTCCCTTAGAAAATTTCTGTTTCTGCTGACTAATTCTGGTTTATATGCTTTATTGTTTGTAAAACTTAATAATGTTTGTCATCATCAAAAAGGGGGAGATTGTTGGAACCAAATTGGTTAAAAGTGTTTTTAATACAAAAACTCCCTAAGTGATTTTATGGTTTTGATGATAACAAAATGTATTAAGGTTTTTACAAAGGATAATCAATTTGTATTAAGCTTGTACAATGCATAACAATGCTGCCTAACTAAGCTTATTGCAGTCTGCGTCCAATAAGTTCTTCATGACATTGGCTGGCATTCAAAGTGAGCCTTGCGTCCAATATTGGCACTCACTACTAGAATGAGCTCTTGTAGCGGCGGAAAGTTAGCGTCGGCCGCGACACCGACGCTAATTGCAACGAGTTAGCGTCGGCCAAACCGACTCTAATTCGACGCAACAATTTTTTATTTTTTTTTATTTTTTTAATATTTAGCGTCGGCTTAGCCGTCGCAAAATATTTTGCGAAAAATTTTAAATTATTGTACCGTCGGCTAGACCGACGCTAATTCTACGGGTCAAATAAAATTTTTAAAAAATTTAAATTTAATTCTAGCGTCGGCCAGGCCGACGCAAAATATCGAATTTACCGTTAATGTAGCGTCGGTCTGGCTGACACTAAGTCTCTGTGAACAAATAATATTTAAATTTTTTAAAAAATGTGTAGCGTCGGCTATTTGCGTCGGCTAAGCCGACGCTAAAAATCCTCACTTTTGCAGAAGCCCTTTTCTGCAATTATCTTTTAGATCAGCAAAATACCCAGAACTATTTAAAATTATGAACGTGACCCCGTGTATATCCTAATCCTATGGTCCAAAATCCCACTTATTTTCTAGAGCTTTGTGAGCCCTTGGATCAAACCCCACTCCTCCCAAACCCCCAAATCAGCGCCCCCTTCTCTTCCCTTATCTCATTTTCGATTTTTTTTCTCTCTCTTCTCCATCTTCATCTTCCTTCCTCAACCCTCCTCTCACCCAAAACCACCACCCTCAGCCTCCATTTCCGGCCACTATTACAACCCAAACTAAGATATAAACCGATTAAAACCTTCCTTTTTCCTTACTCTTCGAAAGTCCTCTGTTAATTTTGCACAAGGAGCAACTCTGAAAAACCCTAACTTTTTCTCCGGCGAGATTCCGGCCAAGCCAGACCATCTTTGGCAAATCCATTCCGATCAAAGGCTCCTACATGTTAGTGCGACCACAACCCACATAGTAGGTCTCCATTTTACCATCGTCCGCCGCGAAAACACCGCCGTTCACTGACCTCCACCGCGCCGTCCGCCGTCTCCTCCGTTGAAGACCGCCAATACTAGCCACCGGAACCACAACCTTGCTGCTGAAATGTGGTTGTTGATTGCTACGGTGAGGGGATGAGTTATTATAAGGTTTTGTTTTTTTCCCCTTTTTGATTTCCTCTTTCTAATCATGTTTCCATTTGTTCTAGAAGCAAAAATTGGTTATGGGCATGGTTGTTGTTGTGTTTGGCAGAGGATTAACAAGAGTGATGTAGAGGCTACTCATCATTATCTTAAGGTGGGGGAAATATTAGTTTTGTTGTGATTATAATATTAGTTTTGTTCAAGGGTAGTCACCAAGCACAGGTTATAACTTATAGTGATTACTGCTTTAGAGTAATAGCTGAAGCCAAAATTAGGATGCAACAACTGGAATCGATTTTTTTTTCCTTTCTTTTCAATTGCAATATCTTCTATTGATTGCAGGCCATGCCTCATGCCTGAATAATACTAGTTCTGTAGTTTACTCAAGTCATTGGATAGTGTTCTATTGGTTTGATTGTGTTTAGTATTAGAACTAAATTCTTTCGTGGCCCTTTTTTGTTTCATAAAAGGTCATTGTGCTAAGTGAGTTGATAAATAACTTTATCCCACCGAAAATGTTGATTTTAATTCTCAACTTCATTCGTAAGTCCTGATATTACGGAAACATTTACTTCAATTATAATGAACTTTTCTTCTATAGAAAATTATTTTAATTTTTTGGCTACGTGCTGCTAAGTTTATCCATCCATATTTACACACACCATTTTCTGCATTTATCAGAAGTTGCACAAGCTAGTGGTGGAAGTGGCCGTGAGCATGCCATCCCAGATAAATCATATCCTGATGAGGGAATACATGATGACAGACCCAAACCTGAAGAAAATTTTGATAGTGAACCTGACCAGCCTGCTGCAGAGGAAATGGATGGAGCCTACCCAAAACTCTCTGGGAGACAGAAAAAGTTGATGGAGTTGAGAGCCAAGATGGTAAATGGATGACATATTATTGTGCTGATAACCTTTTTTTTTTTGGTTTTGAAGAAGAAGACTTAAGATCCTTGCTTTGTTTCCCTGGCAGAATGAGGCGAAAAAACGTAATCAAATTGAAATAGCTGCTGAAAAAAAGAGGATGGAATCTCCAACAGAGTCTAGGGGTGTTTCTAAGCAGAAGTGGCTTGAGGACAGGAAGAAAAAGATTGGAAAACTTCTTGATGCAAATGGATTGGATATGACAAAGGCATATATACTTGACACAGAACAGGCAGCAGAAGAGAAATATAAGAAATGGGAGAAGGATCCTGCTCCAGCCGGCTGGGACAGTATGTTTTAATATTTATCCAAGAAGACAGAAGTGTTCTTACACTTATTCTCCAAACTGGGCAATAATTACAATTCTATGCCCATCGGGATTCTTATGGATTTAATGCTTGAATACTCACAAAAATGTAGAGAGTATTCTTACAAGTCTATTATTTTTATGGGTTTGTTTAACTCTACATTCTGTCCTTAAAAAACCAATTAAGGTTGAACTCTGATTATTAAAAATGCTACACTAACCAAATTGTAATCACTGCACTTTCTCTTCCTCACTCTATAATAATCATACCATTGCCACTATTGTGTCAATATGTCTCTCTTTCTCTAATCTTAATTTTATTGTTTTGCTTTCTGTTTTGTTATACCTCACTCTCTTTCTCTGATTCAACCTCAATGCAATTGGCAAAGAGAGAGATCGGGTTTTGGTTTGGTTTGGGTCTTTGGGATGCAGCAGGGAGATATTTGGTTAACAAATATTTAAGGTATGCAAAATTTTTAACCTTCTATTTTTATTTTTTTATAAGAGTAGTCTCTTTCACAAGCTAAGCTGTGAAGTTGGATGTTCTGTTTTTATTCCATGAAACAATGAATTAACTTTATTTTTGTTGTAATAATATTTGTAAATAAATAAAGAAGTATCAAATGCTATAAATTCATTGAAGTTGAATGTGGATTATATGAAGCTGAATGCTTGTTTTGATATGAGAATTTGATAAAGAATTCACTGTGCTATTGGAAATTTAATTACTGTAAGTTTGAATTTGGTGAGGCTTATTGCCTACACAAGTATGGGAATTGAAGTAATAGAATGTTCATTTGACAATATATATCAATTCCTTTTTCTTTGTTTTTTGTGTTTATGTCTTTTTATTTTTCAGGATGATGATAAGCTGTTTATCTTCCTCAAGCTTGTAACAAAAGGATCATTGGCAATTCTCTATCAAAAGGATCATACACAAGGCAGATTTTAAGTAGTGAAATGAGTGAGCTTTCTATCTTGATGCAATGTAATAATTATACTGTAATAATGGTAATCTTATTTATGTAAGAAAGTTTGCTTGCTTGGATAATGATGTAACATTAATGGTAAAGGGTTAAGAAAAATATATTTCGTGCCTAATATTCTGCCAAAAAATGCTTGGCTATTTTGTATTTTGATTTCTTCCTGTGCTCTGAAGTCTCAATTGCTTGCATTTTTTGCTTCTTTTTTTTTTGCTAAAAGCATTTTTTGCTTCTTTTATTGTTCTCTTTTGTACAATAACATCAATAACAAAACCCAAGAACTGAAATGATTAGTTATTACAATAGATAGCTTCACGCATTAACAATGCAAAATAGTGCGTTACAAGTTGTTGGGTTTTAGATTTTTTTTTAAAAAAAAAGAGGCTTTGAATTATGATTATGTTTGATATCAATGTATGATGACGATACAAGAGTCTAAGCACTAATCTTTACTTGTGCTATTACGACTTTCAACTCCAAACAAATAGAGAAGCAAATCATGATAATGAATGATGAATAATAAATATTCATGTCTTTACCTTTGCGTCGAACCTGGCTTTGTAGCGTGGGCTTAGCCAACGGGCTTAGCCGACGCTAATGCTAAAAGAACTTTTTTGCGTCGAACTTGGCTTTCGTAGCGTGGGCTTAGCCGACGCTAATTTGCGTAATTTGCGTCGAACTTGGCTACGTAGCGTGGGCTTAGCCGACGCTAATTAGCGTCGGCCCTTGGCCGACGCTAATTCTAAATGAACTTCTTTTGCGTCGAACTTGGCTATGTAGCGTGGGCTTAGCCGACGCTAATTAGCGTCGGCCAAGGCCGACGCTAAGTTAGCGTAGGCCATTTTATTTGCCTTTGTGCGTCGGCTTAGCGTGGGCTTAGCCGACGCTAACTAGCGTCGGCCATACGACGGCCGACGCTAATGTTTTGCGACAAGCATTTTAGCGTCTGCCCTGTGGCCGACGCAAGGCCGACGCTAAAGTGGCTGATAGCGTCGGTTTTTTGCATTTAGCGTCGGCTTTTGGCCGACGCTAACAGCCAGAATTCTAGTAGTGACTGGAATGAACACAAGAGTTTTTGCGTCCAATATTGGCACTGGAATGGACACAAGAGTTTTGCGTCCAATGTTGGCACTGAAATGGACACAAAAGTTCTGCGTCCAATGTTTGAGCAGAAGGAAGAATTCTGCGTCCAGCGTCCAATGTTTGAGCAGAAGGAAGAATTCTGCGTCCAGCGTCCAATGTTTGAGCATAAGGAAGAATTCTGCGTCCAATGTTTGAGCACAAGGCAAGAACAAAGTTCTGCGTCCAATGTCTTCTGAAGAAGCAGAATCGCAGAAGTAGAAGAAATCATGTCTTGAAGACACGCTACTTTCTGCGTCCAATGTTTTCCAAAGAAGCAGAATCAGTAAGCGTCCAATAGAGCAAGACTGGCATAAGTCCAATGATAAGAACAAGGCAATACTGGCAGAGTCCAATGTTTGTATGTGAAGCAGAATTGCAGTAAGAGTCCAATGATTTTCAAAGGAACAGATTCAGTGAGCATGAAGGATAAAAGTCCAATGTTCAGTGTGAGCAAGAGTGCAACTCTGCGTCCAATGAAACTGAACAAACAAAAGAACTGCTCTGCGTCCAATGAAGTCAGAGTTACTCAAGCACTGTTCTGCGTCCAATAAATAAGAAGGACAACACTATTGCTTTGCGTCCAATGGAACACAATGAAGCAGATTGACAAAGGTACATCAAACAATTGTTCTGCGTCCAATGAAGCAGAAGAACAAATGTACAACAATTAACTTTGCGTCCAATGGAAATGGCAAAAGTCCAATACTTCCTTGCATTCAAATGGAATAGATTGGTAAGCATCAGGTATGCGTCCAATGTTTGCATGAGTTCTGTGCAAATTGGTAAGTGCAAAGGTATGCGTCCAATAGATTCTATATGCTGCGTCCAAAACGCAGAGTCCATTACATGCTATTTACTGCTCATGCATTTAATATGAAACATATTTATTGAGCAAATGATTTGAAATAAATAGCTGTACACAATGCTTTTCTGCACATCTTTGTCAACGTGTGTGAATGTACTTCTGAAAAGCATAAAGTACTGTGGAAAGTGTACTAAGAGAGAGAATGTACTTTTAACTACTCTATAGATCTCTGAACACACCTTTCTGCTTTACACAGTGTATTCTCTCTGTCTCAATAAGATATTATTATTAACCACTGTACAATTGAGACTTTGAGTACAGGTTGCTTCTGATTTGGGAGAAAGAAACGCAGACATGCACAATGAAGTAGATCTCCTCAGAGCAACGGGAAAATAGCATTAAATGCTATTAGAGAACGGTAATATTTATGAAGGCTGAAGCTGAGCTATTCAAAGAACAAGTCTGAAGCTTCATCAAAGCCTATAAATACCGAGAAGCAAGAAGAAGAATACAGGAGACTGAAAAACGAAAAAGAAAGAGCTGAACTGCTGTGCAATCTTTTATACTCTGTATTAAAAGTCTTGTATTTCTTTATCTTCTTGTAAAAGAGAGTTTGCTTAACTCTCAAAGTGCTTTAGATTTCATATCCTCACTTGTGTGAGTTAGACAGCACTTGTATCAAAACTCTGCTGAGTTGTTTTAGCCTGAAGAGGCTGTGTTCAAAGAATACTTGGGGTTTAGCCTGAAGAGGCTGCGTCCAAAGAATACTTGGGTTTTAGCCTGGAGAGGCTGTGTGCAAAGAATACTTGGGTTTTAGCCTGAAGAGGCTGTGTGCAAAGAATACTTGTATTCTATCAGGTTGATAGTGAAATCTCTCTAGTTTGAGGGGACTGGACGTAGCTCTTAGGAAAGGGTGAACCAGTATAAAAACTTGTGTTATTTCTTCTTTCCCTTAACTCCTTTTATATTTGTGTTTATTACTAACAAAGGGGATTGAAATTGTTTTTATTCAAACAAGTTTTTCAAACCAAAAAGGGAAGCATTCTGTGCGTCCAATCTTTAGAAAACCTGTGCGTCCAGTGTTTTAGCACTCTGTGCGTCCAATATTTCAAAAAGCACTGTGCGTCCAATATTTGAACTAAGCTGTGCGTCCAACGTTTTTAACAGCCAGCGTCCATCATTTGCGAAAAAGTTTTAAAAGCTTAGAAACACAATTCAACCCCCCCTTCTTGTGTTTCATCTTGTTACCTACACAAGGAATGGGGGTACTCTACATAAACTCTGTCTAATATGTTTTTATAAGCTATTCTGGAGAACTTAAGAAAATAAGTTGAAAAAAGCTTGTAATTGTAAATATATCATAAATTATTTTTATAAGCTCTTCTAAATATTTATACAAAAGTTTATGTCATAAAATAAGCTCAAATTAATTCTTCCAAACACCCCCCCCCCCCCTTCTCATTGCTATTGCTATGGACAAGGTCAAAGTTGAGTTTAATGTAAGTATGTAACCAAATATAAATAGACCAAAACGGGTCTGGTTATTTATTACTTACTAGCTCAACCTAGTGATCATTTAGATGCTTTAGCCCTTAAGTCTTAATGACTTTAAGAAAAGCAAATATATACACGTGGTTATAATTTATTATCACTAACTCAACCTAGTGATTTTGATGTGATACATTATACTTCTCTCTTAAGAGAAGTTTTGAATTACATTGTGGTTCCATTTTATATGAAAATCTACACTCTTTTTCTATGAGAAATAAATATGTATTACACTTTAGTTCATTTTAACATAAACAAACCTTTTAATAGTAGTGAAAGACTTTAAGAAACTATCATTTCAAGAAAATTTTTACTTTCTTAACAACTTTCAATGTCACCAATAACTAATTTTTTAATACCTTATTATTGATTTTAAGACTTCAAAAATGTTTCAAAGATCCATTTTATCGGCTCTAAATATTTGTCCCAAAATCTTTATTTTTATTTCGTAGTTGACAATCAAAAATAGAGAAAAAGTATATATGCATGAGAAGCTTAACTGTATTGAAATATACTAAATTGTAATACATATTTACTTCTAAAGAGACGCGAGACAGCGGGAGGGTTTGGCACAGTTACTTCATTAAATTAGTTAAACTAATAACAAATTAATATAAAATATATAAATGCCACACATCATTGGGTTGAGTTCACGGGTCCAAAAATCTAAATCTGTTACTAGAACCAAACCAACTCAGATTTGGTTAGGTTGGACCCAATCTATACCAAAAAATGGTTCCGGTCTGGTTCCCAAGTTACCCAGACGTGTGAACACCCTTATGAAAATTAAATAAGGCGAAGACAACGGTGGATGATTAATGGGGAAGTGCACCTCACCATACAAGTAACAAATGAACCACCACCGGAACCCAAAGATCCAAGAGCTACCTATCAGCCCTAGTCCAGCAGGTTCGAGGTGATTGAAAACACACATCTAAAAAGAAATAAAATATATATCTTCATCTAATATATCTAATTTTTTTATTGATATGTATATATATCTAATATCTAATAATACATGAACTTAAATGTTTCAAAGATGAATCTTTAATGGGAATAGAGTCATTCGTCAATAGAGTAGTGAATGTCAATAATCACATACGTACTTAAAATTGATCATGTCGTAATTGACATTGTATCATGTAAGATTTATTTTAAAATATACTAATTACTATCATTTGCCTATTAAAAAAAGAGTCAAAAGATAAAATTAAGAAAATAAAAACATTACAATCTATATAATATAATGACATTTATACCGCAAAAAAAAAAAGATGACATTTATAAATATTGCTTTAAGAGAAAATGTTAATAAATTATCATATTTTTATTCTACACAAAACAATGTTTTAAAATAATATTTTGATACTTCACCAAAAAAATAATGATAGAATTTAAATTTTTAATGTCTCACACACTAGTATATAGCACGGGGTTTATGTCTTTTTTATTTATTTATCAAAAGCACGGGGTTTATGTCTAGTATCTATTTATTTTTAGGGAATGTAATATAGATTTAATTTTAAAGTAATATTATTAAATAGTTAGTAATACATGTAACCAAAAAAAATAGTTAGTAATACAGGGACTTTTTTCTCCTGAAACACTTTTATGAATTGTTCATAGGTACGCATTTCTCGCACCTACACTGAGGTTTGAGGCCGTGTAAATACTAAAGAATAAATAAGTGACTAGGTGATATTGACAGGAGTTTCATATCTCCATCGTGTCGATTCTCCAATGAACCCACACTTCGCTGCTTCGACATCCATCTGCTCATCTCGTCATTTTAGAGAAGACAAATGATAATATATGTAATTATTTTGACAAAGATGTCCCATGCGGTTCAAGTACAAAAGCTCATTGTGTTGAAATTGTATATCCAATAATTATTATGAGTTAATATTTTAAACAATTATATTAGTTATTTATCAATAAAAAACTTAATATTACGTGGTCAAATTAAGTGAGCTCATTAGACTACTAAAAGAATGATATGGACTTTAAATGAGAAGATGTTAGTGTTGGTCCAATAGGGGATAATGAGAACCCTATTAGGTTAACACGCTTATAAAAAGGCTATGGTCCCCAATACACTAATTCAATTCAGTCGCTCCCTTCTCCCCATCTAAAGAGAGGCTAAAGTCCCATTGAGGAACTCTAGTGATTTGGTTGAGGAAGAGCCATAAAGCCACCGTACTCGTTCGTGATCAACCACTACGGTACTCCACTTCAGGTTATTGCTATCTATGGATTTAGGAATTTATCCAATCCTTAGTAATTCGGCTTGTTGTAGATCTGGGTAAAATAACGGTTTGTTCTTGTTGTATGCATGCTTTTGATTTATTTGACTTCTGCATAAAGATTCTATTTTAATTAAAGATTAAAACATGCCTTTAGAAATTTTCAACACATTGACGATACTATGCAACTTAAAAAATTCCATAAAAAATTTCAATTTTTGATGAGGATAAATGATACCAATTATCTTTGACAATATTTTTGACACTCTTTTTTATGGACAAGATTAAGGGAAAATTACACTCATATCATCTAAGTATAAGATATATGTAAACAAGGTAAATTCTAGCATAAACCAACAAAAAAAACTCTCACCGGTGAGGGGTCAAATAGTATTGGTTTCCGTGTAAATTAGTGTCATTCAAGTAATATTAAAATTTATTAGGCTATTTGTTTAAAAACTCATCTAATTGCAAAGTAGTATATAACCCTTCCAACATTAAATAAAATCTTCAGTCACTTAAAAACATCAACCAGAAACTGAGATTTTGTTTTCTTTCAACTAAACACAAAAATCAATCAATTCTTTAAAAGCATTTCATTATGCTTCAAAAATCACTTATAGCATCAACAGACTAGAATAAAAACACAATCAAATTATGTAATATAAAAACGACTAATCAAATTTTCTATAAATTTCAAAAATAATCCCTTTATATAATTACCATTGGTGACGGAGCTGGAGGAGGCTATAGAGGGAGCCGTTTTAAAGCAAGGAGAGGTGGATGGTTAGGTGTGGCGAAGCGATTCAACAAGCATCTTCTCCGTCAAATCAGCGTACAAAGAATTCCTTCCAAGGTATTGTGGAACAAATTAATTCCTTCCAAGGTAGCTGCTTTCGGTTGGCGTGCTGTTTTGGGTTGGGTGCCCATGAGAGTAAATTTGTTTAGGAGAGGAGTCGTTCGTGAAGATCAAATAGGGTGTGTTGGTTGCCAAGATGGACTGGAAACAGTCCCACATCTGCTATTCGGTTGTAATTTTGCCTCAAAGGTGTGGGGTCAAGTTCTTCACTGGCTTGGTTTCACGACTGTTATGCATTCAGACTGTAAACAACACTTTCTGCAGTTTTAAGGCTTGGTATCATGCAACACGGAGGCAGGATACTTATGGCAGGCACTCTGGTTTTCAACGGTGTGGAGTCTTTGGCTCAATAGAAATGCTGTCATTTTTAACAACAAGCAAGCTACTGTATCACATGTTGTCGAACAAGCAAAAGTACGGGCATGGTCGTGGTTGCAAGGGAATGCTAAGGGCTTCGTTTATCCAATTTCTAATTTGCTGCATAATCCATTATCTAAAGTGGATCAAATAGTAACAAGAAGGGGGGTTGAATTGTTATCCATTCTAAAATTTTGACCTGCAAGAATGTTAAGAACTTTCTGATGAACCTTTTCAAGTGTGATCACTTGGAAACCAGAATAAATTCCTTTGGTTAGATTACTCAATTAATGTGAAGATGATTTATGCAATGATCTATAAACTTGATAAAGTTTTGAGTAGCTTAATTAGTCAGAATGATTGCTAGAGAATGTTCACACTTGAGAACATTCTGAAGCTATAGTTGACTATGAAAACATTCTGTGTTCAATTCTTCTAGCAATGAATCTTTCTTTGTACATCAGATGTGTTCTTTTCTTCTGATATTCCTCAAGCTTATTGTGTGACAACACTTGTACCTTAGATGTGGTGGTACTCTTACTTTTTCTGGATTTCCTTTGAACCTTCTGATGAGTGCAACAATCTGTTTTCTGAGAAGGTTCAGTTGATACTTTATTCTTTGAACATTCTCTGACTTACAACAGTATTTGATTTTGATAAATCTTTCACAAAGTAGTCTTGTAATATTTCTCCCATATCCATTATCTTCTGTGATACAATTTAAGCAATAGATAGCATGAAGATCTTTTCTTTGGTCTGTCAGAATGTTCGTTTTGGTGTACTTTTGAGTATTCTGAGAATGTTATTTGTTCTTTAACCTCTCTGAACATTCTGAGCTTATTCCTTCTCTGAGGCTGGAACATTCTTAAACGTTTTTTCAATGTACCTGTACTTATTAAACATTCTCAAGCACACCATTAGTACCTTTTAGCATTCTGAATCCTTAGATTAAGTTCAGAAGGTTTGTTGTCATTAAAACTGTTTTCTTAAGGGTTTTGGAGTCAACATTCTCCCCCTTTTTGATGATGACAAACCTTGTTGAATCAGAATTTAAGTGATTCTGAATGTTATTCAAAGTATGACAATTATTTATCACATGCTCCCCTTGAATTTATACATATCAATTTTAATTCAATTCAGGATTCATATAGTGATACTTAATTTGACTAAGTTAAGCAAAGGGTATTCAATATGTATATTCTGAGAATGTTTCAATTATAAGAGAGTTTGTATATGGAATATTCATACGAAACCTTGCAGTTTATACTCATTCACAGAACATTATCTAGACTTCCAATATCATTGATTTCATTCAAAAAGTTTGAATGCATTTGTACAAGATAGCACAGTTCATCATTGATGTACAAAATAAATATGAAGCAGGCATTACATTCAAATCAAAAAAAAAATGGCCTATACAATTTCAACTAAACCCCAGTCCAAGTCTTAAATTCTATATTCTACTACTTCCCCTTTTGTCATTGATCAAAAAGAGAGGGAAAAAGATCTAAGGAAGCTTATTTGGATGGAGATGAATCCCCGGAAGAGGTGGATGATTCAGGCTTGGTAGGCTCAAAGATTGGAGGAGGTTGTTGGACAGCATGTCTGTCAGATATCCACTCCATTAGGAAGTAGTTGAGGGTCTTTTGGAGGTTGGCCATGCCATCAAAAATCAGTTTTTGGTTGACCCTCAACTTCCTCACATTTTTCTCCAGAGCAGACAGCCTCATCTGAGTGGATTTTTCTATAGGAGAAGGTTCTCTTTTAGGAGAGACATTATCCTTATCTTCAGCTGCATGAGAAGGTTCACCTTCAACCTTCTTAGACTTGTCTAGATGCTGGAATACAGACTCACCAAGGGAGCCAAATATAAGTGATAGGCCAGGAGGCATCTCAGGAGTCATATGAAATGGTCCTGGGTGGAATTGAGTAGGAGGAGCAGATATATCAAAAATTGGAGAAGACATGAGATTTCTTACCATCTTAGAATCAAAAGTGCTGGACTTTTTCAGAGGAGATTCTTCCAAAATTCTCTTGCTCTTGTCATCTTTCTGGACAGGCGATTCCTTTGGAGCAGCCTCTTCTTCATCTTCCTCAGAGTTTTCCTCTTCCCCATAGCTCCTCAGATCTGCCAATATCCCAGCAGTTTGTACAGTAATAGGATCCATCATTTGAGAATGTTCAACTTCAACATTCTCAGATTCACCATGCTTCTCAGAAGAAGCTTCCTTTTTAGTGGACTCAGAGGGGTGAACTTCATCTCTGATTTCTTCTTCTTTGCTCTTTTCTTGATCCTCAGTCTCAGGATCAGTTTCCTCCACATGAACCTCAGTAGCAGGTTCATCCTCTCCTTTTAGAACTTCAGCAGAAGATTCATACTCTTAAATCTTCTCAGATTCTGGTGGTTGAGAGTCTGGTTCCTCAAGGACTTCTTGAGCTACTTCTTGCCTTGTCTCTTCACCAAAATTCATTTCTGCGGAGGGTTCCTCTTGAACCAATTGTTCAAAGGCCTCAATGACCTCTTTCTCTAGTTCTTCTTCCTTATCTTCCACAGAAGGTTCCTTCTCAGAGGGTTCAGGATCGTGAACCTTCTCTGGTTCAACCTTCTCAACAACTGATGGTTGAGATTCTTCCACATTAATCTTCTTCTTTTTCTTCTTTTTCTCTTCCTTCTCTTCCCTGGCTTTTCTTTTCTTTGAAGAGCCTTCACCCTTTCTCTTTAACTTTACTGCAGTAGACTCAGAAAGTTCTTTTTCCTGAACTTTCTCAGATTTCTCTTCTGCAGGAGGGAAGGTATCTTTTAACTTCATTTGATTCAGATTCTTGACCACAAAGAAGCTCTTCTCTTCTACGGCTTCTTCTCCTTCTAGGGAATCTTCAAAGTGTTTGAAGATTCTGGTGGAAGCCATCCCATAGGGCAAACGTCCAGTGGGTTTGGAGGAGGATACTACAGCCATCATATGTTTAAGAATGAGACAGGGAAGGCTTAAAGGCATACCTTTCTGAAGGTGATACAGAACCATCAAATCCAAATGGTTGATTGTTTGAAAGGTTCCAGCCCTAGGCAAAATAGAATGAATGCACATGTTGTGTGTAAGCCTTCCAAATGTGGTCAGAGTCTTTGACCTTATCTCAAAATGTTCCTCATCCAGGAACATGTTATCACTTCTTCCTTGGTAACTCCTGCTTTGGAGTACCACTCTTCATCACACAACCTTACCCCATAGCACTTCAGCCCTAGTGCTTTTCCTAGAGTTTCTTCATTCAGAATGATCCTCTTTCCTTTTACAATGCCAACGAGGCATTGAAGAGAGTCATTTACCCTTGGTGAAGAGTAGAAGGTCCTTACCAACTCGGGGTACATAGGTTCATCCAGTTTCAAGAATCTGTGCCATTTCAGATTCTTTAGATATGACAGAATGTCATATCCCTTGTCTCTTACTTCCTCTAACTGGTATATCCTACCAGGAAGAATAGTTCTGGATGCGAAGTTTTTATCCTTTTCACCCTTCTTCGCCCTTCTTTCCTCTTCTTCCTTTTTCACCTTCTTTGCTTCTGACTTCTCACTAGTCTTTGGAGAGGATTATGACTTCCTCTTCTTTCCCTCTGGAGAAGACACAGTTACTCCTTTAGAGCCAGTGGGTGAAGCATCTGAGACGGTTTTCTCAGAGTCAAAAAGACTTATCCTAATGGGTTCTTTAGTATCTATTGATCTGCTACTTGTCCCAAAACCAGATTGTATCCTTGCAAAACGTCTCGAGGGAAGAGGTCATGAGGAACGTTTTCCTTTGGCTAGGAGATGAAACAGGAGTTTCCTGTTGTTGTGCTTCGTGAGGAGATGAAGGAGGGTTCTCGTGAGGGGTTTCTTCCATTTGAGGAGAAGACGAATCAGGAGAACAGGGTTCTCCATCACATTTGACACCCCAACTTTTGGTTCTAACCATCTTAGTAGAAAGATTGAAATAGGGAGGTTTGAAGAATTTTTGAGAAGGTTCGGGTTTCAGAATGTTCAGATAGAGGGTTTGAGGATTTCAGAGAGAAATTTAAGTGGGCCAATATTTTGATTTATGCACACTTATATAGGAGATGAAAGAAGATAACTTCTCGCATTCCTCTAGCCGTTTCTAGCCATTACAAAGACGTTGGGAAGCAGTTATTGATAACTACTGGAGAGAGAAAGTTACCGTTAGGGACAGTCAATATTTTGACTAAGAATTCTAGGTTTTAACATTCTCTGGGAACATTCTCACTCATCCTTCTCAGGGAACATTCTCAGAGAGCATTCTAAGGGAACATTCTCACCAATGTTCATCTTAGATATTCTAAGATCTACTTGACCCATAGCTATCCAAGAATCACTCTAAGTAATATTCTCAGATTATTCTCATGATTAAACACTCAATTTTTAATTACATGCATATGAAGAAGATCTTTTATAAAATTGAATCTTTCTTTCAAAAATGGCTTTGTAAAAATATCAGCAATCTGAAGTTTAGTTTCAACAAACTTTAATTGGATATCACCTTTCTGAACATAATCCCTAATAAAATGCTGTTTGATATCAATATATTTTGATCTAGAATGCTGAATAGGATTCTTTGAAAGGTTAATGACACTTGTATTATCACAGTATATTGGGATATCAGAGTACCTTATTGAATAATCTTCCAGTTGATGCTTGATCCATAAAATCTGAGAACAGCAACTAGCTGTTGCTACATATTTTGCCTCTGTTGTGGATAATGCAATGGTGTTCTACTTTCTGCATGTCTAAGTGATTAGAGCCTTTCCTAGAAAATGACATCCACCACTTGTGCTCTTTCTGTCAATCTTATCACCAGCATAGTCAACATCACAATATCCAATAAGATCAAATTCTGAACTTTTCTCATACCACAATCCATGGTTAGTTGTACCAACTAGATATCTGAGAATTTTTTTTACAGCTGTGACATGAGATTCCTTAGGAGCAGATTGAAATCTAGCACATAATCCTACTGAGAATACTATATCTGGTCTGCTAGCAGTGAGATATAATAAGGAACCAATCATACCCCTATATTCCTTCTCTGGTACTGGTTTACCTTTCTCATCCTTATCTAGTATAGAAGAAGGGTGCATGGGTGTAGCCGTGGGTTTAGCTTCGTTCATTTTAAACCTCTTGAGAAGGTGCTTTGTGTATTTTTCTTGATGAATAAAAATACCATTCTCAAGTTATTTGATTTGAAGTCCTAAGAAAAAGCTTAGCTCACCCATCATGCTTATTTCAAATTTTCCTTTCATAAGCTTGGAGAAGTCACTGCACATATTTTCATTAGTAGCACCAAATATTATATCATCAACATGTACTATAAGAATATCAGTTTTGTGAACTTTCTTAAACAGAGTAGTGTCAATTTTTCCTCTAAGAAATCCATTTTTGATCAGAAAGTTACTCAATCTGTCATACCAAGCTCTAGGAGCTTGCTTTAAACCATACAAAACTTTTGTTAATTTGAAGACATGATTAGGTTCATTACTGTCAATAAAGCCAAGGGGTTGATGAATATAAACTTCTTCATTGATAAAACCATTTAGAAATGCACTTTTAACATCCAATTGAAAAAGCTTGATGTTTTTATATGCAGCAAAAGCAAGAAGAATTCTGATAGCTTCTAATCTAGCTACAGGAGCAAAAGTCTCATCATAATCTATACCTTCTTGCTAATTATAGCCTTGAGCTACTAATCTTGCTTTATTTCTTATCACCTTACCATTTTCATCCAATTTATTTCTGAATACCCACCTTGTTCCAATGACTGTTTGGTGTCTTGGTTGAGATACTAGAGTCCATACTTGATTCTTTTCAACTTGACTTAACTCTTCTTTCATGGCATTGATCCATGACTCATCATTAACAGCTTCATCAACTGATTTGGGTTCAATTTCTGAGATCAAGGTCATACTACATTCATCTTTTCTAAAAGATGATCTAGTTCTGATTCCTTGTGAGGTTTCACCAATAATCAACTCTTATGGATGATGAGTGACCATTCTTTTCTAAAAGATGATCTAGTTCTGATTCCTTGTGAGGTTTCACCAATAATCAACTCTTATGGATGATGAGTGACCATTTTCCAGCTTTTAGGCAGATTTTGAATTTCAGAATGTTCTTGAGAATGTTAAACATTCTGACTTTCTGATTCTTCTTTGATTTCAACAGGAGTCTAGGATTCTTCTTGAATCTTAAGTTTCTTCAAATCCTCTTCAAGATTTGTATCTTTTCTTTTCTCAGAGAAACTGTTAGTCTCATTAAATACTACATGCATGCTTTCTTCAAAAATGTTAGTTCTCAGATTGAACACTCTATATGCTTTAGAAGTCAAGGAATAACCTAATAAAATTGCCTTATCAGTTTTCGAATCAAATTTTCCAAGATTATCTTTGTTATTCAATATAAAACATTCACATCCAAATACCTGAAAGTAAGATATATTTGGTTTTCTTCCTTTTCACAATTCATATGGAGTCTTATTCAGAATGTTTCTTATTGAAACTCTATTCAGAATGTAGCAAGAGGTATTTACAGCCTCAACCCAAAGGTAATTTTGAATTCCTAATTCACTTAGCATTGTTCTTGCCATTTCTTGCAAGGATCTATTTTTCCTTTCCACTACTCCATTTTGTTGAGGAGTTCTTGGACAAGAAAAGTTATGATCAATACCATTCTCATCAAAGAATGTTTGGAATTGGTTGTTTTCAAATTCACCTCCATGATCACTCCTAACAGAAACAATGCTAAGCCCTTTTCTCATTTTGAACCTTCTTACAGAACTTTCTGAATGTCTCGAATGACTCATCTTTGTGAATAAGAAATAACACCCACGTGAATCTAGAGTAATCATCCACAATGACAAAATCATATCTCTTTCCACTAAGACTTGCAGTTTTAGTGGGACCAAATAAATCTATATGCAATAACTCAAGAGGTCTTGATGTAGAAACAACATTCTTAGAATGAAAACTTGATTTTGTTTGTTTTCCATGTACACATGCTTCACAGATCTTGTCCTTTTCAAATTTGATTTTAGGTAGACCCTATACAAGATCTTTTTGTAAAAGCTTTGAGATAGTCTTCATGTTCATGTGTCCTATCCTGCTATGCCAAATCCATTTGTCAGTTTCAAAAGATGTAAAGCATGTTTGGTCAGAAAATTCTTCAATGCATATGCTATAAAGATTTTTGTTTCTAGTTCCAGTGAAGAGAATGTTGCCTGTGGATTTTTCTCTAATTTCACAAAATGTTGGTTGGAACAATACCTCAAAGCCACTGTCACATAATTGGCTTATGCTAAGAAGATTATGTTTCAACCCTTTAACATAATAAACATTCTCTATTTTAGTGGAGTTTTCTTTACCTATTTTACCTATGCCTTTGATCCAGGCTTTTCTGTTATCACCAAAGGTGACAACTCCACCATCCTTCTGTTCAAGATTAAGAAATTTACTCCTATCTCCAGTCATATGTCTTGAGCAGCCACTGTCCAAGTACCATAGCATTCATTTCTTGGCAGTTATAAGGCATTCCTGCATTTTTTTACAAATAAGGACTTAGGTACCCAGATTCTGTTGGGTCCTTTTTGGTTAGTCACCTTTCTCTTAGACATTTTGTTCTTATACCAACATTCTTGAACAGTATGTCCATGAAGGCTACATTGAGAACAAAATTTCTTGCCCTTTTTAAACTTAGGAACATGTTTAGAAGGTTTCTGAGTTTGTTTCTTTTGATACCAACATTCTGTATCAGTATGACCATACCTGTTACAATATTTGCAAAATTTCCTTTTGCTGTGTTTATGAGTCTTCTTAACTTCATTTGAACTTTCTGTCTTATAAACACAGTCTAACATCAAATGGCCATACTGTTTACAGTTGAGGCATTTTTTTAAAATATTATTGTTATCTGCAGAATTTTTCTTTTTGAAACTCTGATTTTGATTACTGTTGAATCCTAATCCAGTCTTATCAGAATGATTCTTTTGAGCACCTATCAGTTTTTGAAGATTCTTTGATCCTTCAACAAATCTTGATAAGTCATGAGTTAATGTATTTACTCTTTCTTTCAACATTCTGTTTTCTTCTATAACAGATTTAATGTCTTGGTTTGGTGCTCCAGAAAAATCTTTTCTGATAGTTTTTATTTGTTAAGAAGCTTAAAATGAGATTCTTGAAGTAGATGATTAGTTTTAAACATTCTTTCATTTTCTTCCTTCAGTTTCTCATTTTTCCTTTTTGTTTTAGAAAGTTGTTCTTTCAAATGAGCACATTTCTGAACAAGAGTGTTTGAATCATTCAACAGATTATCAAAGGGAGCACAATTTTCCTCTTCAGTTTCTGACTCAGACTGGTTCATCATGAGGCACAAGTTTGCTTCCTCTTGTCCATCTTCTTCCACAGAATCTTCTGAGTCATCCCATGCGGCCATCATAACCTTCTTCTTTTGAAAAGCTATTGGACTTTTCTTGAGGTTTGGACATTCTAATTTGATATGTCCTAGTTTGTTGCATCCATAGGTTATAATTTGTCCTTTGTTATGTTCTCCTTTCTGAAAGTCCTTTCTTGGTCTAAAATCTTTCTTCCATTTTCCTCTGTTCCTTAACATTCTCTGAATCTTTCTGGATAGGAAAGCAAGCTCATCTTCATTCTCAGATATGTCTCCATCATTGGTGCTTGTATCATCATCAGTTTCAGACATAGAATTTAATGCTGAAGATTGATGTTTGGAGGAAGTCTTTCCTCTCTTGTGTGCTGCCTGTAGTGCCAGATCTTTTCCTCTTTTGGGCTGGAGTTCATCCATTATTTCTTGCTCGTGGACCTTCGGTGACCCTAGTAATTCATCCAACCTTAATACAGATAAATCTTTGGCTTCTTGAATGGCAGTTACCTTGGGTCTCCAGACTTTAGGGAGACTTCTTAATATTTTCCTGATTTGTTCTTGCTTAGAATAGTTTTTTCCAAGAGACTTTAGATCATTCATGATTACAATAAATCTGCTGATCATCTCTTCAATTGTCTCAAAATCATTCATTTTGAATAACTCATACTGATGTATGAGAATGTTGATTTTGGATTCTTTGACTTGACTAGTGCCTTCATGAGATACTTGAAGAGTATCCCATATTTCTTTAGCAGTCTTGCATTGAGCAATTTTGTCAAACTCACTTCTGTTCAAAGCACATGTGAGGTAATGCTTTGCTCTGAAGTTGTAGACCACCTTAGCTTTCTCATCATTTGTCCATGAGATTTTTGGTTTGTCTTCTTGTTGACCTTGCTCATTTGTAGTCTTTGGTGTATATGGACCATTCTCTACAATTTCCCATAGGTCTCTTTCTTGAGTTTCCAGGAACAACTTCATTCTTTCCTTCCAGTAGTAATAGTCTTTTCCTTCAAACCCAGGGGGTCTGTTTAGTGAAGCTCCTTCAGGAATGAATGTTCCAGTAGTTTGATTTGTCATTACTTCTTCCTAGATCTTTTGCTCTTACATTGTTAAGTCTATCAACCCGGAGACCGGGCTCTGATGCCAACTGAAGTGGATCAAACAGTAACAAGAAGGGGGGGTTGAATTGTTACCCTTTCTAAAATTTTGACCTGCAAGAATGTTAGGAACTTTCTAATGAACCTTCTCAAGTGTGATCACGTGGAAACCAGAATAAATTCCTTTGGTTAGATTACTCAATTAATGTGAAGATGATTTATGCAATGATCTATAAACTTGATAAAGTTTTGAGTAGCTTAATTAGTCAGAATGATTGCTAGAGAATGTTCACACTTGAGAACGTTCTGAAGCTATAGTTGACTATGAACCTTCTGATGTTCTTCAACCTTCTGAGGTTGTTGAACATTCTCAAATAACTTCCGGGAAAATATAAATCTTTTGTAAGATGTTTTTGTCTCCTTTTTAAGAGTGAATATCAGTGAGTTCTTTTAATGCAATATAATCTAAATAACACAGATAAAGCAGATAGAGATAGAGAAAGATGCACTCGTGATTTATCCTGGTTCACCTCAAAGGCTACGTCTAGTCCCCACTCCCTGTAAGATTTTTCACTAGTTAAACCACCAGTACAAGTATTCTATCACACAGCCTCTTCAGGCCTTTACACAATATTCTTTCCTTGCTTCTACAAGCAACACCCCAGTCTCTCTAGGCAACTCACTTTCTTTCTTTTACTCCCTCTAGTATTCACTCACTACGCAGTAAAAGAACAACCTTTTCAAATTTGGAAATAGGTTGTCACACGATTACAGGTTTCACTTTGCTTTGATAAAGTAAAAACAAAAATTGTATTTCACTCGAAAATAGATTTGGACAAATGCTTTAAGGAGTAATTGTTTCAAGTCTGAAGCTTGAAAGGGAAGGAGATAAACTTGGTTTTGATTCTTGATGTATTTCATAGTGAACAATTCCAAGTTTTCCAGCAGGAGGGCCTTTGCTTTTAATGAAGCTTCATGAAGAAAGTATCCATTAGACACAAGCCAAAAAGGTCTCTGAAGTACAGCTGGACGTTTCCTTACTTTTACCAAAAGTTGACAGTGACAGGTCACTTTTGGTACTGATGCATCAGAATGTTCTGATGAACCTTCTGATGTCCAACATTCTGAAGAACATTCTTTGTTCAATTCTTCTAGCAATGAATCTTTCTTTGTACATTAGATGTGTTCTTTTCTTCTGATATTCCTCAAGCTTCTTGTGTGAGAACACTTGTACCTTAGATGTGTTGGTACTCTTACTTTTTCTGGATTTCCTTTGAACCTTCTGATGAGTGCAACAATCTGTTTTCTGAGAAGGTTCAGCTGATACTTTATTCTTTGAACATTCTCTGACTTACAGCAGTATTTGATTTTGATAAATCTTTCACAAAGTAGTCTTGTAATATTTCTCCCATATCCATTATCTTCTGTGATACAATTTAAGCAATAGATAACATGAAGATCTTTTCTTTGGTCTGTCAGAATGTTCGTCTTGGTGTACTTTGAGCATTCTGAGAATGTTATTTGTTCTTTAACCTCTTTGAACATTCTGAGTTTATTCCTTCTCTGAGGCTGGAACATTCTTAAAAGTATTTTTCAATGTACCTGTACTTATTAAACATTCTCAAGCACACCATTAGTACATTTTAACATTCTGAATCCTTAGATTAACTTCAGAAGGTTTGTTGTCATTAAAACTATTTTCTTGAGGGTTTTGGAGTCAACATTATCATGCTTGGGAGTGGTCTAACTTCTTATTGCAAAACTGTGCTGCAGCATTTACAGACATCACTGATCCAGGTTTGTGTTTTCAGGTCCATCATAGGAGTGCATCAGAGTTGAGTCATATTTACTTTGTTTTTTTTTGTGGGATGCGATTCATGTTGTTCTTCAGCGCATACTTGAAATCATTATAGGGGGAGGTTTAGTCTGTCTATCGTGGTCTGGTTGTTTGTTTAGATTGCTATTTTATAACCTCCCAGTTTAGAGTTCTGATTCTTTTCGTTATCTCCTAGCTGTGTGGTTTAGCAGGCTACCAAAGTCCTAAGGTGTTGCTCTTTTGGTATACAGCAAAGCTTTGTAACTGTTTTCTTGCCTCCTAAGCACTCCTTGTGCGTCTAGGAGGTCCTTTTAATGTTATATTCACGTTTGACTCTTCAAAAAAAAAACAGATGAAAGACTAAATGTTCAATCAATTTGGGATCCCTAGTCACCGCAATGAATTTTTTTTATACAGAATGAACCTTTCAATCACTTTGGTATCCTAGCCGCCGCGATGAGGTCGGAGATCATACTAACGTTTAGGAAAGCATAGGGTGAACGTTTCTGGAAATCATATTAACATTCTAGAAAGCATAGGGCAAATGTTTCTGGAAATCATCGCGACCCCTGTAAAACCCTAACCCTAACATTTCTCAACAGCAAACATACTGGAAATCATACTACTAAAACTGTCATCAGCGATGACGGCCACCGCGGAGTCTCCTGCGGGGAACGCCAGTGCATCTCCATCAGAATCAACATCATCTAGTACCTCATCATTTTATTCCTCTACACGCAGATGGTGGTTTTTCTCAGATCTTTCACAGATATCAAGCTTGGTGCATCAGAGCTACAATACATAGGTATGCGCTTCGTGTTCGTCTTGCTTTTGGAATCTATTTTTTCTCAGCGAACATAACAACACCACAAAGCCCCATCTCCCTCTCACTGTCGCCACTGCAAAAAGCGACAAACTGCCACGTGACTTCTCTTCTCGTAGCGGTCATACGCAACTCCACCTGCCGCTGCCACCGACGAATGCGTCCCCATCTGCAACATTTATACCTATGTTTCCCCTTCTCTTTTTTGTTTGGTGTATTTGTTTTGAAACTTAGGGTGCAGGTTCTAATTCACCCCCTTAGCTCTTCTTTTTTGGGTTGTTTTGCTGGATAAAATGTTGCTCTTCTTTTTTGGGTTGATTTTCTGGATAAAGGGTTCATAGATTGTTAGTTTTCTTAGATTTTTTGTGAGCTGTTAGTTTCATGGGTTGATTTTCTGGCTAAAGAAATTCGGGGAAGAGAGAGAGCAAGAGGAAGATAGAGAATGGTTTTGAAAAGTGAATTGTAGCAAATCGAGGGACCAACTTGCAATATTTTATTATTAGAATATTTTATTAACGTGATATTTTATTATTTTCTCAACCATTAGAATATTTTATTATTATATCTAACGTGATATTTGGCCCTTCACCAGTGAGGAGCATTTTTGTGGTTCATGCTAGAACCCATCTGTAAACAATGCATACATCTCTTCTATTGTATAAAAAAAGGCTTAAATATGTTGCATGTCCCTACAAAATGATCGATTTTTTGTTTTCGTCCCTCCTTTTTTTTTTTGGGTTTTGATATCTGCAAACTCCAAACTTTCCTATTTTAGTCCCTACCGTCGATGGTTGTTTCAAAAACTATGACGTGGCAGACGGAAGTCCATGTCAGCCACGCCATGTCATTAAATGAGATGAGTTGATGGCTCTGTTGGCCATCTGACATGGACTGGAACTCACCCCATCAGGTAGGGTTCCATTCTGTGCATTATTGTTCATCTCCCTCATCATCTCTAATTCATCACTTCAACCTAAATCCCTAAATTCATCACTTCAACCTCTAGCCATTACGATCCCATTACAATCTTTAGTGCCTAATTAGTGTGATAAATCTTTAAAGGTCAGGCGTTCCACCAACTCTTTTCCCAACAAATTCAAAGATCCAATTCGGGGTCATCTCTTTTTTACTTTGAACCACAACACCTAAACGGAGAAACCTCCTCTTCCTCTCTCCCACCCATTCCTTCTCACCATTTCCCCAACAGACAGTAGCAAACAAGAAGAAAGAAGCGGCAGTAAAAAAACATAGGGCAAGAAAAAAAAAAGAAAAAATGGAAGAAGGAGCAGGAGGGCTACAATAAAGCTTCTTCTCTCTCCCATGGCTACAATGAGTTATCTCTCTCGTTCTCCTCCGCGTGCGGCTGGTCATGGTCGCCACCTTTGAAACGCCCTACATAGTTTTTTTTTATTTTAATATTACAGTTGCACCCTCTAATATATAAGACATTAAAAACAATAGTACTTTCGAAAATATTAAGGAAGAGCTCTTTTTAAACAAAGATAGCTTGGGTAAAATTATGTAAGAGAAAGAAGAATTAGAATCTCTTTACTTTAAAATACCCTTTTTTGGAAATAGTTAATATTCGAATGTGATACTTATGATAATCATATTATAAATTAAACTAGAGCTAATATAAAGTAAGTTAGACATAGTTTGTTACAAAACAAATCCCTCCTTCTCTTCCTTGAAATTCTTAGAGTACAAAAATGTCCCTAACTGGAAATTAAGATATTATACATTCCAACTCATATTCAAATAAAAGAAATTAACTTCTAAACTATACCCTTCATATTATGCATAAGACTTTGAACTGTAATATTTAATTCTACTTGAGTTAGGTCTCTTTCTCCTCTTGAGCCGTCTAGCTGAAAACATAAATATTAAACTAATGAGATAAAATTCTCAGTGAGTGCCCAGGAAACACGAGTCAATCAATTGATATACTCAAGTAGTACATTTATAAAGTAATCAAACATCTATATCATTCTACATCATTCTAAGATATACCAATAACTACTTTATTCTTTGCTATAACCAAAAGAATAACATAATTATCATAAATAATTCCATAGCTTCAACCATTTATACTAAATTCTAAATATTCTGACTATTCTGTGTATTCCTGGGCATGATTAGAGCTCTCAGTCACTGAGAGGTGTCCCTCCCCCATTAGCCATTACGCATGATTAAAGCTCTTAATCGCTGAGAGACGTCCCTCCCCCATTAACCTATACTCCATCCTTCCCTTACCGAAGGACTAACATTTATAAGCATCATCATATTCTTGTCATAAACTGTAACATCCGAAATTTTCACTCTATGAGGTGGAGAGTTGGTTTTAGAGGATTAAGATTAATCTTAGAATTTTCGGATAATAACTCATGGTTTAGAGCCAACATAGAAGTCAAAACGGTAGTCTGTAGACGTTTTTGACTGTCAGATTAAGCTTATAAGGATATAAAGAGTTCCAATCTGATTCAAAAAAGAGATTTGAGGATACAAATAATGATTTGACAATATTCGAGGATTTTAGAAATTTATTTGGGATTTTTTCGGTAAACGGATAAGAAAAAGTATAGTTTTGGTCCCTATAGTTTGGCAGTAAAAACTGATTCGAAGACCAAGATGAGGTCAGAAAGAAATTTTTAGAAGCTATATCATGTTTTTACATTTTCTAGGATTTTTGGGATTTATTTCAATTTTTTTTGAAAAGCAGATCAAAAGTTACTTTTTCGGTCCCTTTAAATACGAGAAACGAGGGTTTTTGGAGCGGAAACAGATTTCTAGTTATCAGGGCATGCTCAAAATCATTTTTCAAGAGAGATCATTAGTGTTTAAATTAAATTTGTGATTTTTTGAAATTTTCTGAAAATTTTCTGATAAATGTCTGTTTTATCATTACGGCGTGCCCGTTTTCCTTTGTTTATGCGAACCGCAAAGCATACCCTTACTGTAAAATTCCATAAACTCTTCCATGAAGCTATTAGGGCTATTACACGACATTTCCAAGATTTATTATTGGTTCTCACCATTTAAATTAATTTTGGAAATTTTTGATTAGTGAAAAGACTATTTTGCCCTTGATTTTTACTTAAACCCTAGGGGTAAGGATGTAACTTGACTTCCCCGTTCTAGAATAGCTCTTGGCCGCCTCCCATGGTGACTCCCCAAGGTCTAGAGGCTTCTCAATCCTTCTAGATTTTGAGTCATCACATGAGTCATCTCTTTGAACCGATTAGAAATTAGATAATTAATTTCCTTTATTATTTTCCTAAACCAGGTTGCTTTTCAAGCCAACCATGGTCTCCTTTACTAGGGTTAAAGGCCGCCCCCTTGGCTATAAATAGGAGGGGAGTGCTTCATAAATTATCATCCCAAAATCTTTAAACAAATTCCAAGATTTCTCTTTCTCCCTCTTTTTAGTTTTCATAGTTTTCTTTTCAAAAGTTCTTGAGTTTTGAAGTTTTGATCTTCAAAATATCCCTTTTCTTCAAGTTTGGAGGTAAAGGAAAAATTCTTGAGAATCTTGAAGTGATTATCCACTTTGGTGGTTTTATGTGTTATAGCTTTCTTATTTGTTTTAAATGTTTTTATTTAATTGTTTTATTTATTTATAGTAAGGTTATAATGGTAAGATTGGTATATGCCTTATAATCATTTATAGCTTTTATTTAATTATACGCTTTTATAGTAAGGTTATAATGTAACACCCTTTCTCTAAAAAGGATATTACACCATAGTAACCAAAAGTTTATGATGACTTAGAAAATATTTTGTTTAAAAGTTGATAATCCTTTTCTTAAAATGTGGGTAAATTTTTTTGCCCTTTTCTAAAAGATGAGAAGGACGGGGAATAAATCATTGTAAGACTTTCTCCTTGTAAATATTTAGGTGAAACGTAACTTTGTACTCAAAAATTCCTCATCTCATATATGAAATCATCAGAGTTTACAACAGAGGTTTATACAGCGAACACCTGAGTCAGTCAAGTCTTTAGACCTCTACCCAATCTAAAACAGTAAATATCGATTCATTTTGGAATCTCTATCAATCTATACAACATCCTTCTTCAGATCCTTCTTCTAATAGCTAGCGCACTTCTTGGGTAAATTATCTACTCAGTCATGCATCAACACAACATAAAAGTAGGTAAGGGTGAAACTCTATACAAAATAATAAGTAAAGTACAAGCACACCCAAAACACAAATTACACATCATCCAATTCGCACATCAAAACATATATATGTCAGCACAGCAAGTTATCTAAAACAGATATCAAAATAGCAGATCAATCAAGACATATAAACAGATATTGTTTAAACAGATCTTACGATGTGTCTTGTAAACCTACAAAAGCAATATACTCACAAGAATATAACACCAAGTCAAGGTAAATTTATGCATGCCACTTCAAATATCTCTCAAAACACACCGGTGTAATGCTCCAAGGAGACTTTCCAACCTCACAACATTTGAGCGACCGGCTGTAGTAAACTTAACAGAATAACTAGGGAATCCCACTTAGACCCCTGAGAATACTTCAGAAATACCGCATTTAAAACTTAATACCAAACCATAAATAGATTTGTCAGTCAGATTTATCCAAGTCAAGTATACGACTCGTCTCGGCTCGGGGGTTATCACCGACAAGGCCATTGAGACTTTCGAAACCTGGATAATCCTAGTAGACAATTGTAGTCCAACAGAACCTATTTTTAACGCCATCCTCTAGGTTGTATGCTCATCGTCTTTAATGCAAATGATCGTCTAAATTTGCACCCACAAAATCTCTTTAGCATTCCGTTGTAAAACTTCCTTTGTTTTACTGTTGCTTCTTTTTGAAAATCTTTAATTCTCATCAAAACACTTTATATGAAATAATTCATCACTTTATGATAAAAAATACTCTTGTACGAACGGATAACTGTTAAAAACCACATCCTTTATATCAAAAACCTTTTCACTGTAGAATTAAATAATTCTTGCCCTCTTTTACTCATTTTACCGATCGCTATGAGTTTTAAGTTATTTGTCCGGCTTCAATAATTTAATTTATGACTGATCACACAGCGGCAAAGCCGAACTGAGGTGAGCAGCCCAGCAGAGTAATTCGGTATATAAACTAAAGGTTATTAACTCATTTCAAGCAGACCAAAACGGGGCATAGCCATTAGCCACCTAGGATTGATCAAGAGATAAGAGATCAATAGTAATAAAAACTTATGTCCACTTTTTAATCAGCAGTGTCTGTTCTCAGATTTTACATAGATTTTGGGAAAGGAATAATTACACGGCGGCTGAGCTAACTTTGGTAATCAGTGTCCGGCTTTCTTGAAAACTTGATATAGACTTAGTGAACGAAGCAAAACTGATTAATTTATCGGCTTACTTACTTTTAAAGATGAAAGGATCACACGGCGGCAGAGCCATCTTCGGTGATCAATACCCAACTTTAAAATCGATTCAATATAGACTAAGTGAACGAAATCAAGCTGTTTCTCTTCTGAAATATTTAAGCACCAATTATCTTCTAGGAAAGAGGCTCATTGAAAGCCTATCTCACTAATTTCCACTACCATAGACATTGAAAATTAAACTGTTATATATATATATATATATATATATACAGATTGGATACCCACTCAATATTCCCCATTGATAATATAACAGAAGAATTCACCGAGAATCCGTTACCGTTATATTAAATTCTGATAGATACTATAACAGTAGGATTCACTGAGAATCCATTACCGTTATTTTCTTTTGCGACAAATGTCATAATAGTAGAATTCACCGAGAATCCTTTACTGTTACACTCTTTTATCCAATCCAATCTATTTATATATACGTTTATTAAGAAATCACTTCTTTTCCAATTTATCTTGGTTACGTATATATCGAGTCCCTCGGTTAAGAATTCCTCAAACAGCGTATCAGTACAGTTCCCAGGAAAGAGAGATGGACTTAAAAAGCCCCTTCAAAGATCTCTGTCTTTCCTAGACAGACCCATACTGATAAACCATTTATCTTAACCATCACCTTGTATATCAATGATAGACAATATCAGGGTTTTCATCAAAGAATAAATTGTATTTTCTTTACGGTAAGATCTTATTTACAGTAAATGTAAATTTTGCCATTATAACAGTATGTTTACAAAAGCTCAAAATTACTTTTGTCATAACCACTTTACTCACACGAATTTTAAGAGAAATTTGGACATTATAACACTACAGTTAATAAATAGCACAAAACAATTCAATTAAAGTCATAAATCAATTATAAAGCATAAATAATTAAATAAAAGCTATAACACACAAACACACAAGTCAATCACAATCAAGAATCAAACTCATACTTCTCAAATTAATTTGCAAGAGGTTCTCCTTACCTTTGCCACAAAATCTTGGAAGAACAAGGCTTGAAGAACCAAGAACACCAAGCAAGAAAACTAAGAACTTCAAAGAGAAAAAGGGAGGATTCTTTGGCTTGTCGAAATGAATGAAGCAAAGATGGGTATTTATAGAGGAGAGGGGGCGAGTTTCACGAGGACAAGGGTTTGGAAGAATAAAGCTTTGAAGATCAAAGTTTGAACTCAAGAACAAAGGGAAAAAAAAAACTTCAAAGGAGATTTGATAGGATTTTTGTTATCACAAAGGCTTTGCTGTAGGATTTATGAAGCATGAATGGGGGGTATTTATAGGGGGAGGGGCAGCCAAGGGGTTGGGCTAAAGAAACTATGGTTGGCTAGGAAAGCAACCATGATTTAGCTTTTAATAAAAATCAAAACAATTATCTAATTTCTAATTGGCTTAGGCCAATGACTCATGGCATGACTCAAAATTGAGAAGCCTTGAGAAGAAACATGACTCAAGTGAGTCATGATGGAGGGGGCGGCCAAGCAAGCAAGTGGATGGAAGAGATGTGATCAAAAATTAATGACCAGATAATTAGGTTTTAATCTGTAGAAACCAATTTTTGTCCTCCTTTTTTATTTTAATCGATCTAAAAGGGGTCCAATTGATTTAAGTCCATTAACATTTTGTTTTTAATTCATTGGGCTTTTGTTTGGTTGAACCAATTGTAGTTGGGCTTGTGTTGTTTTTTTGATGAGTCTCATGATCTAATTAGCAAAAGGGCTTTGTACATCTTATTATTACAAGTCCAATACAAAAATACAAAATACAAAAAAGGCAAAAAATGAAAATTGAAAAAGGACAATAAGACAAAAAATCAGGCTCTCCCTCCTCAGCTGCTTCTTTTTTTTATTATGCCCAAAGAGCCCAAGCTGCAAGCACAAGGAAGATCAAGAGTCAAAAATTATGATGCAAGAAAAGAAGGGCAAAGCAGGAAACATTATGAATTGCAGGGCAAGCAAAAAACCTCACACACACTCACAGCACACACAGACAATTCTGAAAAAAAGCAACACACACACACCATTGCACAACACACACACACAAACAACATCACACACACACACACACACAAAAACCCGTACACACACACACATAATTCTGAAAATAACACACACACACACACAAACAGCATCACGCACAGTACACACACACAAACAGAACGCACACACAGCCACCATCACACACACCACACCACCACATGGTTTGCCCTATTTTTTCTCATGTCTCTTGGCCTTCCTTCATGGTATATATACCCCCATAGCACAGTAAAAACACACACAGAAAACACAGAAAAAGAGAGAAAAAGGAGAGGAAAAACAGTTTTGATTGGTGAACCAATTTTGTTCATCAATCACAGAGAGCACAATATAGAGCCCAGCAAGCATACACAGTGAAAAAATAGCAGTTGAGAGAAGAAGGAGATTACCCTCATATTGTAGGCCACTAGCAGGTAAGGAGATCTCTCCTTCTTGTGCATCTTGCCTTGCTCCATTTTGTTTTTTCATTTTTCATTTCCCTGCAATCCCCAAATAAACCAACATCAGAGAAAATGAAAAAAACAGTGAGCAAAAAACGTAGAGAGAAATGAGGGCTTGGGAGCACCTACCTCGGCCGCCCCACCATGACCCCCCCTTTCCGTTCAAGCCACCTCTTCCTCCATCCCCTTCCCCTCTTCATGTGCTCCCTCTCTCCCTTTCATCACCGCCAGAGACCACCATGGTGTCGCGTGGCACGCCCAGCCATGAGCGACGCTGTTGGCGCTCCACTCGCCCGCTGCCGTCAGCGACCCAGCCGCGTGGGGTGGCCACCGTCACCCCTTCGTTCTCTTCCTTCTTCCTTTTCTTTCGTCTTCCTCCCTTGACCGCCACCCCCTCTTCCCTTTCTCCCTCATTTCCCTCTTTTCCCCCTTTCCCTTCTCTGTCTGCGTTTTTTATTAGGGATTTCAAATCCCAATTTGTTTTGTTTTTTTTTATGTTATTTAGTTTTTTATTTTATGTATTTATCCTTTTTTTTATTTTTTTGATAACAAGTTGGGTTGTATGGTTGGGGCCTTTGGCCCATTGTTTGGTTTTTTTGTTTTCCTCTTTTTGTTTTGTTTTTTTAATAAAGTATGATGTTTCACTTTGGGCCTCAGCCCAACTGCGATTTTTTTGAAAAAGGGGGAGGAATGTTTGTACTAGTGTAGGGCCAAGCCCCTGGCCCATCTCATTTTTTTCTCTACTACAATCTGACTTGCTACTTTGGGCTTTGACCCAGTTTTTTTTTTTAAGAAGGAATGTTTGATTTGGTGTCTGGGCCTAGCCCAGTTGCGTTTTTTATCTGCCTCAATATGTTGGGCCCAGTCCATTATTTGTTTTATTTATTCTTTTGACCCATGATTTTTGCCCTAATTTATTTTACAAATAAAATAAAGTTATTTCTAAAAATTAACTCCTTTTTATTATTCAAATATGTCTTAAAAAAAAGCATTAATCATAACCTCTTGCATTTTTATTAAAAAATACATATGGAGTTGTTAGTGATAGTCATTTTGGATCCTCTTCCTATTTGGCTATTGTGAAAACTCCATTTTTTTAATTAATTAATTAAGTAATTAGTGATAGTCAATTTTGGATCATCTTTCTATTTGACTATTGCGAAAACATTTTAGATGAAAACTCATTAGTGATAGTCGTTTTTGATCCTCTTCCTATTCGGCTATCGCGAAAAACTTCTTTATTTCAGTCGGTCAAAATTAGTAACCATTTTGGATCCTCTTCCTATTTGGTTACTATGAGACCAAATGAATTATTTTCAAAAAAAGCAAATTCCACAAAAATTAAAACAAATCAACACACAATCTTTTTTTACTAAAGAATTTCTTTTTGGGGTAAAACAAATCAACACACAAATCAAATAATAAATAATTTCTTTTTGGGGTAAAACAAATAATTTTAAAAGCTAACAAAATTTGCACATTTAATTAGAGGTAACCGCTCTTTAGCAGACGTTGTAGGGTGCTAATACCTTCCCTACGCGTAATCGACTCCCGAATCCTAAATCTGGTTTCTAGACCATTTTTCTTCTTAAAAGGGTTTTTCCAATGTTTTCCCATTAAATAAATTTTGGTGGTGACTCCTCTGCATTTTTTTTTTGGTTGCTTCATAATCCATCTTTTTCCTAATTGGTTCAAGGCTTTTCCCTAGGATTGGAATCCATGTGACAAGCTCATCCAAGGCTTAAGAACAGCCTAATGATGTCGAAAAAGATGGGAGAAATAAAGGTCATGGGATAGCTTGGTTAAAAACATTAGGTTTTTGTAGTTTAAGTGAAAATCAAGGGTAAAATAGTCTTTTCACGAATCAAAAATTTCCAAAATTAATTTAAAGGGTGAGAACCAATAGGGAACCTAAAAAATGCCATGTAATAGCTTCATGGAAGAGTTTCTGGATTTTTACGGTAAGGGTAAGCTTTGCGGTTTGCAAAAACGAAGGAAAACGGACACGTCGTAAGTGCAAAACAGACATTTTTCAGAAAATTCCCAGTAAATTCCCAGAAAATCACAAATTTGATTTAAACAATAATGATCCCTCTTGAAAAATGATTTTGAGCATTCCCTGGTCACTAAAAATCCATTTCTGCTCAAAAAATCCTCGTTTCTCGTGTTCAAAGGGACCAAAAACTTAACTTTTGATCTGCTTTTCAAAAAATTTTGAAATAAATCCCAAAAATTCTAAAAAATATGAAAACATGATTCAGCTTCTAAAAATATCTTTCTGACCTCAACTCGGTCTCTAAATCAGTTCTCTATTTCTTACTGCTTAAACTATAGGGACCAAAACAGTAATTCTAAAATTTATTATTTTTAAAAATTTTTGAAAAATTTCTAAAAATCACAAATATTAAAAGAACCAACTTTTGTGAAGGAAGTTTGTTTTCTAGGTTGGTTTGATATACTTTTTCTATTTAAAATCTTATCCATCAGTTACGGTAAATACAGTTATCTGTAAAAATTCAAACGTCAAAGGAAAAACGTCTATTTCAATGAAATAATTTGATAAGTATTTAAAAACCTTAATTATAAGATGAACATAATTTACTTAACTCTTAGATCACACAATTTCATATAAAACAGAAAATAGACGGTAAATAGGAAAACAGAGTTTACACTATCTGTTTAAAACTTAACGTCAAATAAAACTATCTGTTTCTGTTCTAAAAATGGATAAGAGTATTAAAACCATTTTTCTAAGATAAAAATAAATTAATAAACATATACACACAAAGTATTTAGAATACTATAGGATAAATACGGAAGTGATGCAAACAGAAGTTATATAAAGCCTATCTGTCTTACCAGTTAAACTATAATACCAAAACTTGTCATTTCTATACTATCTAAAACTCTATTTGATCTTGTAATCTTTATCAAGATCATTTCTTAGTCTCCGGTATTTATCCATTTCTTAACTAGCAGATTACGTAGTTTCTCTTAGAGGGACTAAAAAAGCAATATTCCTTTATACTGTTCTCTAAAATTCCAAACTTAATTTCTAAAATCTTCATATATCACTAAGTTACTATTTGTATCCTCAAATACCGCTTAGAAATATGGTATAAATTTTCCATATTCATTATCAACTTATTCTGACAGTCAAAAATGTCCGTAAAGTACTTTTTGACTCCTATGTCAGCTCTAAACCATTATACTTTATCTGAAAATCTCAAGGATGATTCTAATCCTCTAAAATTAAAACTCTGTCTTGTAGAGTGAAATTTTATAATGTCACATATAATGGAAAGATGGGTATATGCCTTATAACTATTTATTTAAGCTTTATAATTGTTTTATGGCTTTAAATTAAATTGTTATGTGCTTTTATTAATTGTAGTGTTATAATGCCCAAATTTCCTTGGGATTTTCATGGAAGTAAGGCTGGGATGGCGAAATCAATTTTTAGCTAGCTATTAGTACCATTATAATGGCAAATTTTAGATTACTATAAATATGGTTTTACCGTGAAACAAGTGCAAATTATTCTTTTGTGAAAACCATGATATTGTCTATCATTGATATACAAGGTGATGGTTAAAATAAATAGTTTATCAGTATGGGTCTGGCTAGGAAAGACAAAGGTCATCCAAGCAGCCTTAGCTTACCTTCTCTTTCCTGGGAACTATACTAATACGCTATTTGGAGAATTCTTAACTTAGGGACCTGGTATATACGTGACTAAGATAATTTGAGAAAGGAGTGATTTCTAAATAATAACGTATATATAAATAGATTGGATTGGATAAAAGAGTATAACAGTAAAGGATTCTCGGTGAATTCTACTGTTATAGCATCTATCGAAAATTTGGTATAACGACCGTGAAACAAGTGCAAATTATTCTTTTGTGAAAACCATGATATTGTCTATCATTGATATACAAGGTGATGGTTAAGATAAATAGTTTATCAGTATGGGTCTGGCTAGGAAAGACAAAGGTCATCCAAGCAGCCTTAGCTCACCTTCTCTTTCCTGGAAACTATACTAATACGCCGTTTGGAGAATTCTTAACTTAGGGACCTGGTATATACGTGACTAAGATAATTTGGGAAAGGAGTGATTTCTAAATAATAACGTATATATAAATAGATTGGATTGGATAAAAGAGTATAGCAGTAAAGGATTCTTGGTGAATTCTACTGTTGTAGCATCTATCAAAAATTTAGTATGACGGTAAAGGATTCTCGGCGAATTCTACTGTTATATTATTAGTGGAAAATGTAGGGTTAGAATCCAATCTGTATATATATATATATATATATTCAAACTCAGTTTAATTTTCAATGTCTTTGGCAGTGGAAATTAGTGAGGTAGGCCTTCATTGGACTTTTTCTGAAAATAAACCGGTGTTCAAGTATTTCAGTAATAATTCAGTTTTGGTCTACTTAAAATGAATTAATCATCTTCTACACTTACTTATGTTATATGACCCTGTGTTTTATCTGAGATATGTGATTTGATATTCTTATCTGAGAAATGTGATTTTGTGTTCACTTGTGATTCTGTGTTCATTTGAGATAGTATGATTCTATATTAATTTGAGAGTTAAGTCGTAAGTTGGTGTCTGTGGTTACTAAGTAAAATCTCCGGGTTGGATGCTCATGGCTGTGTGCCGAAATTCCTCAGGTAAAATCTCCAGGAGTAGCGAGTAACTTACTCGTGGGTGTGTCCTGAATTTAAGTGAGTAAAGCCTCCAAGAGTAGCGGGTTCTTTTCTCGTGGGTGTATCCCAAAATTATGTTGTAAAATCTCTCGGGGTAACGGGTTCTTTTCTCGTGGGTGTGTCCCGAAATTATTAAGTAAAATCCCCAGGAGTAGTGGGCAGGATGCTCGTGGGTGTGTCCCGAAAGTATAGAGAGTCTTAAAAGAAGAAAAAAATTTACACACATTTTCAGAGAAAGAATGTTGAGTTTTCACCAAATATTTTCTAAGTTATTCGAAGTTCTTGGTTACTATGGTGTAATATCCTTTTTGGAGAAAGGGTGTTGCATAAACAACATTACCTTCTTCTACATCATAAGACAATACCATAATAGTCCAAAGATTAAAGAAAAACATAAGCATATGGAGTCATTACAATAGAGTAAATCCAGTTCAATAGAGAATAAAAAGGGACGTATCAAGTAGCTTTAGCATCCATGTTACTATCCGTCATCAATCATGACAATTACATTCATTTTAAACTGATATTTGTGAAAAATTGAGCTATCGAATCGATTCAAGAAATGCTTGAATCGATCCACAACAAGTTGAAATCGTAGTTTTGATAACAGAGTCTCTATGAATCTCATGTGAATTCAATTCACAAAGCTGTGAATCTCATGTGAATTGAATTCACAGAAAGTTGACAGTCACTGGTTTGAGAAAATAGTCTCTGTGAATCGATTCACAGGTCAAAAAATGCAGAAAACTTAGTTCTAAACACAGAGAAACCAGTCCAAACACAGTGAAACGAAAATCAACATGAAAAATCGCATTGTTACCTCCATGCATCATCTTCCCACAAGGCATATCATAAACAAGAATATGTAATCAATCAAAGAAAAGGACTCACCTCCATCAATTCCAACCTTCTTTTCCTTAAATCAACAAACCCAAATTAGAATCCCTACCTCAAGTGTTCCAAAACACATTTCATCTCATAACTCAACATAAACGTGTTATTTTTGTAGAAACAAAATGAATCATCCAAGCCCTTGCAAACCCCCCCCCCCCCCCCAAATTCACAAATACAAGAACCCACTACATGCAAACCCCAAAACATCAATCCATGGAACACACAATCAATTTACTAGAATCTTGAGCAACCACAATACTCATAGGAGAGAGAACAAACCAACATGCATTACATTTATTTTCATAAATCAAGCACAATCCAATGGGGAAGAGAAGAACACTCACCTTATATTCTACCATAATCAACCCCCTCTTACTTCATGCTTTTTCTCCAACTTACACAACCCAAATTAGATCTTTCCCATTTTCTTCTTCTTCTTTCTTTATACTTCTCTCCTACATCTCCTTTCTTTTGTTTCTCCTTTCTTCTCTCTTTATTTCTCTATCCCTCTCTCACAATTTCTCTCTTTTTCTCACATTCTCTGTGTTGTGTGTGTCTTGTGTGTGGTTTGTTGTAGGCTTGGCAACGGGGCCCAACTTTGATGACAACCTCAGTGCACCAACTCGATCCATTCCTGAGCCCATTGATGAGCTACCTCCTGAGCCAGAAGATCTTGTTGTCTCCACCAATGAGAAACCAAGAACTGCATCTACACAAGCTTCAGTTCCAAGAGAAGAAGTTGAAGACCTTGTGTTTCTCTTTGGACAGTATCTCAAGTACTTGCACTCAAAGAAGGATTTGCAGTAGCCATGACTTCATGTTTCCCATGTTTTTCTTTTCAAAATTTTTTTTGGACTATGATGATTTACAAGCCTTTTTGTCTGATGACAAAAGGAGGAGGAGAAAAAGAGATTTAGTTTTAAAAGCTCAAGTCTTAATAAAATGAGATTGAGTCAAATTGCAATAGTCTTATTGCTTATATATATATATATATATATGCTTTGATTGCTCTAAATTCTGATTATATATATATGTTGTTGGACTAATCTATTTTTGAGATTAAAGAACTTTTCAGGTACTCAACAAATTGAATATCCAAAACCTTTGAGATGTTTATCTCAGGGGAGATGAGTAAGGAACACTGAGATGTTTATCTCAGGGTTAGTTTCCCTAAGAGAAAAGTTTTTTTAAAAAAATGCTTATGCTGACTGATTATTTTGTTTACCTACTATATTGCTTGTAAAACTTAATAATGTTTGTCATCATCAAAAAGTGGGAGATTGTTGGAACCAAATTATTTAAAAGCATTATCCCTAAGTGGTTTTGATGATAACAATGATTATTAAGGTTTTTACAAAGTCTGTTAACAAGCTCTTGTAGGTACAACAAAGCTAAGTCCATCGTCCAATGTGACCTTGGTACTTATAAGTACAGTCAAAGAGTTGAGCGTCCAATGGACTTTGATACTTGACCTTGGGTAAGTATCGTCCAATAGACTCTAGATGCTATGCGTTCAATGATCAAAATGTGATACGTCCAACGATCAGAATGTGATACGTCCAATGATCAGAAAAGCTTTGCATCCAAGTAAGCTATGAGTCCATATGTTAAGCAAAGCTATGCTTCCATATGGTAAGTGAACAGAAAGTCCATTCTGTTCCACAAGCTGCGTCCAACACGCGAGCGTCTATAACATGCTATTTATTGCTCTTGTATTTCATATGAGACATATTTAATGAGTAAATGATTTGAAATAAATAGTTGTACACAATGTTTTTCCTGTGCATAAATGTCAACGTTTTTAAACTAGCATTTAATGAAAAGCATAAAACACTGTGAAAAGTGTACTTAAGAGAGATAATGTACTCTGAACATTTCTGTATCTCTCTGAACACACCTTTTCTCTTATACAGTGTATTCTCTCTGTCTCAATAAAATATTACTATTAACCACTGTGTAATTGAGACTTTGAGTATAGGTTCCTTCTGACACAAGAGAAAGAACTGCACAGAAACACGCTGAAGAAGACTCCTATAGAGCAACGGAAAAATAGCATTTAATGCTATTAGGAAACGACTATATTAATGAAGGCTGAAGCTGAGCATATTCTAGATAAAAAGTCTGAAGCTTCACAAAAAAGCCTATATATACCGTGAACAAGAAGAAGAATACAAGAGACTAACATATAAGAGACTGAACTACGTGAAAGAAAGAGCAAACACATTGTGCAAATTTGTTTCATACTCTGTAATCTTAGAAAGTCTTGTATAGTTCTTTCTTCTTGTAAAAGAGAGTTTGCTTAACTCTCGAAGTGCTTTAAAGTCTATATTCTCACTTGTGTGAGTTAACAGCACTTATATCTAAAACGCTCTTCTGAGTTGTTTGAGTCTGGAGAGGCTTGTTTAGAAAATAATACTTGGGATTAGCCTGAAGAGACTGTGTGCAAAGAATACTTGGGTTTAAGCCTGGAGAGGTTTGTCTGTAAAACAATACTTGGGTTGAGCCTGGAGAGACTTGTCTGTAAAACAATACTTAGGTTGAGCCTGAAGAGGCTAGGTGTGCAAATAGTACTTGTTGTAAGGCCTGAAGAGGCTGTTGAAGAATACTTGTAATTCTATCTGGATTGATAGTGAAATCTCTCTAGTTTGAGAGGACTGGACGTAGCTCTTAGGAAAGGGTGAACCAGGATAAACACCTGTGTAATTTCTCTATCCCTTAACTCCTTTACTTTCAGATTATATACTAACTGTGGGGATTGAATTGAAATTATTTTTAACAAACCATTTAAATGTTCTAAACGCATTAAAACTTGTTTTAAACCAAGTGAACGATTCTGCGTCCAACTTACCTGTGCGTCCAATATACGTTGTGAGTCCAATTTTTCCTAAGCAGCGTCCAACAATTTGCGAAAAGTTTTAAAAGCTAAGAAACACAATTCAACCCTCCTTCTTGTGTTTCACTTTGTTACATACATGATGTTGATTTTTCAACCCCGGCCAAGATCGGGGGCGGGGCGGAGAAACCCGACCCCTATCGGGGGCAAGAATGGGGACGAAGAATTTAAAACCCACCCCGCCCCGTTGCCATGCCTAGTTTGTGTAGGTAACAAGATGAAACACAAGAAGGGGGGGTTGAATTGTGTTTCTAAGCTTTTAAAACTTTTCGCAAAAGTTGGACGCTGGCTGTTAAAAACGTTGGACGCACAGCTTAGTTCAAATATTGGACGCACAGTGTTTTTCTAAAATATTGGACGCACAGAGTGCTAAAACACTGGACGCACAGAGTCTTTATAAAAACTGGACGCATAGGTTTTCTAAAGATTAGACGCACAGGTTTTCTAAAGATTGGACGCACAGAATGCTTCCCTTTCAGTTTGAAAAACTTGTTTGAATAAAATCAATTTCAATCCCCTTTGTTAGTAATAAACACAGATATAAAAGGAGTTAAGGGAAGGAAGAAATAACACAAGTTTTTATACTGGTTCACCCTTTCCTAAGAGCTACGTCCAGTCCCCTCAAACTAGAGAGATTTCACTATCAACCTGATAGAATACAAGTATTCTTTGCACACAGCCTCTTCAGGCTAAAACCCAAGTATTCTTTGCACACAGCCTCTCCAGGCTAAATCCCAAGTATTCTTTGAACACAGCCTCTTCAGGCTAAAACCCAAGTATTCTTTGAACACAGCCTCTTCAGGCTAAACAACTCAGCAGAGTTTTTGATTCAAGTGTTGTTTAACTCACACAAGTGAGGATATGAAATCTAAAGCACTTTGAGAGTTAAGCAAACTCTCTTTTACAAGAAGAAAGAATGAATACAAGACTTTCTATACAGAGTATAACAAATTGCACAGCAGTTCAGCTCTTTCTTTTTCGTTGTTCAGTATCTTATATTCTTCTTCTTGCTTCTCGGTATTTATAAGAGTAGTGAAGCTTCAGACTTGTTCTTCAGTTGCTCAACTTCAGCTCTCATAAAAGTTACCGTTCTCTAATAGCATTTAATGCTATTTTCCCGTTGCTCTGAGGAGATCTACTTCATTGTGCATGTCTGCGTTTCTTTCTCCTAAATCAGAAGCAACCTGTACTCAAAGTCTCAATTGTACAGTGGTTAATAATAATATCTTATTGAGACAGAGAGAATACACTGTGTAAAGCAGAAAGATGTGTTCAGAGATATATAGAGTAGTTAAAAGTACATTCTCTCTCTTAGTACACTTTCCACAGTGCTTTATGCTTTTCAAAAGAACGTTCAGAAACGTTGACAAAGTTGTACAGAAAAGCATTGTATACAGCTATTTATCTCAAATCATTTGCTCAATAAATATGTTCCATATTAAATGCATGAGCAGTAAATAGCAAGTTTATGGATTCTGCGTATTGGACGCAGCATGTAGAAATCATTGGACTTTCAGTCCTTTTAGCAAATGGACGCATACCTTGTACTTACCATTTGCATATGATATTCATTCAATCATTGGACGCATCCTTATGCTTACTATTTCATTCCATTCAAGGCAGTATTGGACTTATTGCCTCATGCTGGTTTTTGGACTTTTGTCATTTCCTTACTGTTCCATTGGACGTAGAGCAGTTGATTGTTGTACATTTGTTTTTCTGCTTCATTGGACGATGAATAGTTGACTGAGAACTTGTCCTACTTTGCTTTATTCATCGTGTAACACTTTGTTCTTGTTCTTCTCATTTATCGGACGCAGAACAGTACCTTTTTCACTCTGATTTTATTGGACGCAGAACAGTTCTTTTGTTTGTTCAGTTTCATTGGACGTTGAACTTCAATGCCTTAAACTGAACATTGGACTTTTGTCCTTCATTGGACGCATACTCACTGAATCTGTTCCTTTGAAAATCATTGGACTTTTACTGCAATTTTGCTTCTCATAGAAACATTGGACTTATACCAGTATTGCCTTGTACTTATCATTGGACGATCAGCATTCTTTACCTTGGTCAAGAACACATCCTGAACATTGGACTTATGACTTATGTTCTGATCATTGGTCGTATTGTTTTTCTTGAACATTGGACTTATGTCTTCAATGCCTTCTCATGAATCATTGGACGTATGAAATTGTCCTTGTGCCTTGTACTGAATTATTGGACGCACAACATTACTTGCCTTTGCTCAAACATTGGACGCAGAACTCTTCCTTCTGCTTCAAACATTGGACGCAGAACTCTTCCTTCTGCTTCAAACATTGGACGCAGAATTCTTCCTTCTGCTTCAAACATTGGACGCAGAATTCTTCCTTCTGCTCAAACATTGGACGCAGAACTCTTGTGTCCATTTCAGTGCCAACATTGGACGCAGAACTCTTGTGTCCATTTCAGTGCCAACATTGGACGCAAGGCTCACTTTGAATGCCAGCCAATGTCATGAAGAACTGATTAGACGCAGACTGCAATAAGCTTAGTTAGGCAGCATTGTTATTCATTGTACAAGCTTAATACATTTTGTTTATCCTTTGTAAAAACCTTAATAGATTTTGTTATCATCAAAACCATAAAATCACTTAAGGAGTTTTTGTATTAAACACTTTTAACCAATTTGGTTCCAACAGTTTGTTGTGTGTGTGTGAGTGGTGTGCACTGTGTGTGTGTTTTTTTTTGGTCGAACACTGTGTGTGTGTTTATGTGGTAGGTGTGTGGGGGTGGGTGTGCTGCACCCATACCCCTTTCTTTCTTTTTCTTTTTCTTTTTCTTTATCTTTATCTTTATCTTTTTAACAACACACAAATATATATATATATATACACACACACACCAAAATAAACTCATACATATATTATAAATAGAAAAAATCACACTTTTATTCATAACCAATCATAATTAATCTGAATTAAGGAAGGGATTTTATTAAATAAGCTAAAATGTCAAAACTCATACAATAACATAATTTAACAAATTGAATTAACACCTATATCATGAAATTCCATTTTTGGGGATGTTACAACCTTCCTCCCCGCCATCGTGTGTAACATCCGTTTCTGTGATTAACTGTTTATTTTCGTCTTATTTGAATTTTTGTGATATAAATATTTTGAGATTTATTTTTAGCTTAAAAGTAGGATTTAAATATGCATCTTTAAGAATACTTCTGAAAATGATTGATTTTCAGCTTCCGTTAGGTCTAGTTACTATATTTGTTTCCTTGCGTTTTCTGTCATTTTTCTGTTTTATATGAATTTTTGTTCCATAAATGTTGTGTGATTTATTTTTACCTTAAAATTAGTAATAAAATACACGTACTCCGGAATACTTCTGAAACGGTAGTTTTTTAGTCAAAATCGGGTCTTTTTACAGAAAACGATTTACGTCTAACTGACGGAAGGATGTTTAAATAGCTTGAGTGTGTTAAAAAAACTCAATAAATAAACTTCCTTCACAAAAGTTGGTTCTTTTAATATTTTTTATTTTCTACAAATTTTTTGGGATTTTTGGAAAACTTTCGAAGAATTGCAGAAAATACGCTAAACAAAAGCGTATAGCGTAAAAATCTTATTTCACAGGTATTATTTTCGAGTAAAAGGTCCATAAGCATTTTATATTTTATTTTTAATTATTTATTTCATGATTTTAGAAATTATTTCTATGAAAGTTTTGAAAATCCTATTTTTCTGCATTTTTCGGGGTTATACCTGCGAAACGATGAAAACCGAAGAGTTTACACTATCAATTAATTTCAAAAATGGATGCCACGAAATTATTTAGACTTGTTGTGGCATTTTCTAGCATTCTCATTGGTTCTCATCAATTTTAATTAATTATTTCAATTTTTGATTTATGAAATGACAAAATTACCCTTGATTTCTACCCTTTTTTCATCCAAACCCTAGGGGTATTTTGGTAAACTCACATCTCCTCCTTCCAGCCCAGTTTTGGCCGCCTCACTCAAAAATGAAAAATAAAATATCTCCCCCCTCTTCCCTCTTGGTCTGGCCGAACCCCTCCCCTATAAATAGGGAGGGGGTGCTCTTCACTTTTCACACAAATCCACCTCACTCCAAAATACTCTTTCTTTCCTTAGTTTTTCCTTTGGTTTTCTTTGTTTACTAATCAAGTTTTTGTGTGGTTGTTCTTGTGTTCTTAGTGTGTTCTTCAATATTCATAAGGCCAAGCTAAGGGGAATTACTTCTAAAGTTAGTTTGTTCTTTGTTTTGATGAGTATTTGTGTTTTGGGTGTTTATGGTTTTAATAAATTGTTATGTATTTGCAAAATTGTTTTAAAAATTATACTATGTCTTATTTTTGTTTAAAATGTGATTTTATAAATAGTAAAGTTATAATGCCCAATTTAATTATAAAGTTAAATAATTGTACCGTTACGCTGGCAAAATTTTAATATAAAGGTTTGATCACTCTGTGGGCTATGCCTCCGTGATCAACAAATCTAAGAATTGGTAAAATTGAACCTCTGTAGTTCTTTTGGCTAATGGAGAATACTGTGGTTGGTCAGGCATGAGAGTACATCTTCGGTGTACTGTCACGTCGGGCTCAGGGGCTGAATCTCTATTATACATTAGTACGTGAGCAAGTGATTAAATATGCTAAAATTGCTAAACCAGTATTTTCTTCCATTTCCATGTTCTTTTTCGAAAATATATATATATACAGGTTGATTGGGTAAAATAAATTAATAGTAATGGGTTCTCAGTGAACTCTACTGTTAAGTTATTTGGAAGAAATTCCTGATTTGGGACCCTGTTATATATAAAAACTTGTGATTTTTACTGTTTATATACAGACTGATGGTGGGAGAAGGTAGTTCATTTGTATGGATCTGTCTCGGAAAGACAAAGGTCATTGAAGGGGCCTACAAGCTTACCTGATCTTTCCTGGGAACCATACCGATGCGCTATTTTCCCTATCTTAGAAAGTTCGAATATACGTGGCGAAGATTACTTGATCAGCTTCCAAAGGGCTTTTCCAAAGAGAATGAACTTAAGTAATAATTATTCATTAAATACAGTTATAGTTCGTTACCGCGTTCGACTCCGCCGCAGTGTGATTATTCTTAAAATAAATGAATACAGCCGGAAAGAGTAACAAAATGGTTAAGTTTTCAAAGAGTTATTTCTGTGTTGGTAGAATAAGAGTATTCTATGAGGTTTTGTATTATAAGAGATAATACAGTAAAACAGAGAAGGTTTTACAAGAGAAACCAAAGTGATATTATGAAATTTTTGAGTTGTCATTTGCATAAAGGTTTTTGAGCTGTACAACCCAGAGAGGGTTGAGAATAGAGTTTTGTTGTGCTACAATTGCCTTCTGAGATTATCCAGGTTTCGAAAGTCTCAATAGCCTTGCATGGTGAATACCCTTGAGTTGAGACGAGTCGTATACTCGGCTCGGATAAATCTGACTGACGGACCTATTTCATGATATGGTTGAGATGCGCATTTTTGAGTGTTATCCAAGAAATCTGAGTGAATTCTAGGTATTCTGTTAGGTTTTGTCGCAGGCCTATCGCTCAATGGAGTTTGGTGGGAAAAGTCTCCTTGGACCAGCACACCGGTGTAATTTCAAAAGAGATTGAAGTATCATGCATATCTGTGGTTGATGATATATTTGCGCTTGATTATTTATCCTTACTTATATCTTGTTCTGTGAATGTTTACTTCCAGGTGTGATCTATGTTTGTGAGGTTCTGAATATACTGTATAAGTGTTGTGTGTATGCTATTTGGAACTGTCATTCTTAACTTGCGAAAGTTTTTCACCCTTACTTGTTTGCTTGTTTGTGTTTGTTGTATGTTAGTAGATGAGTTATCCGCTGACAGGGTTGGAGCCAGTGAGACGTCTTAGTATCATCCTGTTGGGGGGTGCAGATGCGATCTGGGAGACAGATCACATCACTCGGTGGGGTACGTTCGTGGGGAGAATATGTGTCACTGATGGCACTATTGAGGGACACTGTAGGGAGTGGCAGGAACAGGTGGTACTTCATGTGAAGTTACCACTCAGACAGATCAGGGAAGCACCTACTGACTCGGAGAGTGGGCCGAAGTATATTCCCAGGCATCCAACAGCTAGACGTACTTATGGTAGGTGGGGGAGATACTATGGGAGGATGCGGAGGTCAGCTTTTAGGACTCCATCTTCACACCCGAGTAGGGAGGTTGTCACCGCACATGATAGGACTTTGGAGGAGGAGCCGAGGACTTACACGCCTTGATCACCACCTGCAGAGGCGCAGAGTAGGGTGAGAGCAGCCAGTGTGGAGAGGTATTACCCTACCTCGACAGGGTTTTCCGGAGAGACGAGCGTCTCAGATAGATCCCTTGAGGCCCAGGTGAGGGCTTAGGAGCGTCTCCGCAAGGGCAAGGGGAAGATGTTTGAGGAGCATGAGGGTGATGTTCCTAGAGGCTCAGCTGCTGAGTCTCACCGTCATTAGTAGTTTAGATTGGACCTGGCTTTCTTATTACTTAGTAGCTTTCTATTTCAGTCATTTTATTTTAGTCTGCTTAGAGTTTTTACTGCTTTTGTTGTACAGTAGTTTTAGAAAAACACCTTGCTTGTACTGATGCAAGCTCTTTTGATATATATATATACTTGAGGAGGTTGCTTTTACTTCAGTGTTTCTTCTAATACTGTTCTTATTTTACCACGCAATAGAAAAGGAAAGAATGGACTCCCCATTCTTTTCATCTTTTAAAAAGGCAAAAATTTTATTCACATTTTTAGAACAAAACTCGATTTTACTCAAATGTTAATAAGGAATACTTTGCGAAAATACTTGTTACTATGGTGTAATATCCTTTTTGGAGAAAGGGTGTTGCACCGTGCACCGCCACCGCAGCCGTGTGAGGCTTCCCAACATCACCGCGCAAAGCTCTGTAACACCCTGATTTTTATATATAGTTTTTATTGATTTTTAATCCTATTTCATTTAATTAAAATTATTTAATTAATGATTTTTGGGATCTAGAGGTGAGGATAGTGATAGTAATATCTTAGGTTTGATTTTGAAGGGTTTAGAGTAGTAGAGTTTGCAAAACTGAGTTTTTGCGGGAACCGCATTCTCTCCTGATGCGGGGATAGGGTTCAGTATTTTTCCGGAGGTCATTTTTACTCCAAAATAAAATTTTAACGAACCAAAAATGGTTCTTATAATATTTTTGATTTTTAGAAATTTTCTGAAAATTTTTCATAAAAACTTTATTTTTACCCGCGTTTGGTGCTTTATGGGTAAACCGGGCGCAATCGGGACATGAAAAATAGTCCAAAAATTTAGTTTTGGGTTTCTAAATTTTTCTATGACATATTCAAATCATAAAATTTATTCCACATGATTTTACTCATTTTAGAAAAATATTTATCTAAAAAGGGGGTTTGAAAACTACGCGTTTTTACCGCTTCGAACTACCGATTAAACCCTAACTTGATGGGACTTAATCCCACCATTTTTATGGTCAGATCTGGGCGCATGAGGGGCTGATCCAAGTCTAAAAATTCTTTCAAAAGTCAAATGGTCAATTAGGGGTCAAATTTTGAATTTTCCCAAAATTAGGTGAGAGAGGTATGGCTCCCAACCACCAAAGCATGCAAGCCCATACCTCCCCCATACCTTCTTGCTTCAGCCGAATTCTACTAGGGAAGGGAAGGAGAGAGAAATTCATTTGCTTCATACACTTCATCTTCTCCAAGTTCCATTTTCCATTTTCTCTCCATTCCCAAGCTCTTTCATACACCAAAAAGACCAAGTTCCATTGAGATTTTCCATACCCAAGCTTCACAAAAAAGGTTTGGATCATCATTCTAATCCATAAACTTCTTTCATTTTTTCATTTCCACCACTTTCATGTTTTCATGAAAGCTTGAGTTCTTCATTTCACTAAAAATAAGCTTTTCCTTTGTTTAAGTTCACTCCATTGGAACCTACAAGCTTGGAAACTACCTTGGATCTATTTTCTTTCAAGATTTGAGTAAGTATTCATCTTCTCAAATTTCTACTCTTTAGAGTTTCTTGGTTTTCATAAAACTCATATTTCTAAGGTTGTATTTTGGTGTATTTTGAAAAGGGTAAATTTTTCTAAGTGTGGGAACATCAAGGTGTTGAGTAGACCACTTGGTGTTGGTGTGGTGTGAAGGAGGTGATTTTGGAGTTAGCCCATTTTCAAGTCTTCAAGAGGTAAGGGGATTTTTCTCAATAAGTTGGGAGGGTTGTGTATGTGTGTGATTATGTGATTTATGGCTTGATGGTGAACTCAAAGACTTGAGTTTTCATATTGGTTGTTGAATGATTTTTCATTCTTTAGTAATATGTATTTTTATATATTTATGTATATTAGTGAAAGTATGATTTTGGTTTAGGCATGATAATTTTTGATAAGCCTATGTGTTGTTGGAAAAATCATATGTATGATTTGGAGTGATTTGGAATGCCTAAGTGTATGTTTGATTTATGGCTTGGTGGTGTTTTTGCCTAAATGGATGAATATTGATTCTTGGATGTTTCACATGATTTAATTCTATGTGATTGGGATTGGTTTGAAAATATTTGACTAAGTGTGGTAAGAGGAGTTAAAAACTTTAATGAAAAAGTTTTACAAATGAAAACAAAGAAGTTAATTAGGATTCAAGATAACACTTAATTGGATAATTTCAAAAATACAAAATTCTGGAATTCTGGGCATGAAATCGAAAGTCTGGGCACTTTGGGCCAAAAGTATAATGTTATAAAAGTTCGAGGGTAGAAAACGTGAAAACTGGATGCAGAAACTAGACGCAGAGACTGGACGCAGAAACTGGACGCAGAGACTGGACGCAGAGACTGGACGCAGACTGGACGCAGGAACTGGACGCAGAAACTGGATGCAGGAACTGGACGCAGAAACTGGACGCAGACTGGACGCAAGGACTGGACGCAGAGACTGGACGCAGACTGGACGCAGGGACTGGACGCAGGAACTGGACGCAGAGGCTGGACGCAAGAACTGGACGCAGACTGGACGCAGACACTGGACGCAGGAATTGGACGCAGACTGGACGCAGGAACTGGACGTTTTGGGGTCAAAATGAAATTTTAACAAGTTATGTGGTTTTTAATAATTAATAAGAAGTGAGAAGGAAAAATAATAAGAATTAGAGAGTTAAAGTTAAAGAAGAACTTTAATTTCAAAGAGGAATTTTCCATAAAACTTACATTTTTCAATAATATTACACGGTATTGGAAGAGAACCAATACGTGGCGAAAATAAAAGTCTTAAGGACAATAATATTACACGGTATTGGAAGAGAACCAATACGTGGCGAAGATAAAAGTCTTAAAGACAATAATATTACACGGTGTTAGGTGAAAGCTAACACGTGGCGATGAAAAACCCTAAGACGAGGGACCGAATTGATTGTGGTTGCAAATATACTGTCATATGCATTTGAGTTATTGGCTCTTGCCATGTTGGCTTTATGCCATGACTAATATTGGCTTTTGCCATGTTGGCTTTATACCATGATTAGAGCACACAATCCTATGTGGAGATTGTAAATAAGTATGGTCTGACTGTAAGTCTTTGAGGGCATTCAGGTCACGAAATTCTCAATGGCCTTGAGGGGAATCCCCTTGTGCCGAGAAGAGTAGTATACCCGGCTTGACTGATCCTGACCGGCTGTCTTATTTGAGATGGGGTGTACGACGTAGCACAATGGGTCTGTACCGAATAAATGACAAACGATGGCCGAGAGTGAAGGTCAGTTTGCATTAATGATAGGTATACGATTTCGCCACATCGCTCTACTTAGTTGAGGAAGAAAAGTCTCCATGGAGCAGTGCACTGGTGTATGACAAGAGATATTGAAGTGACATGCATTATGCTAGAATGCTATGTGTGTGCTTGACTGTGTGTTTACCTTGATGATTTGTCTCTTGTTGATGATTGAATAGCTTAGCTAAAAGATTTGCGAAAGAGTAACTCTATATAAATATATTCTTGGAATGTATTACGTAGTATTTTATTTTTCATATGCAACCTTTCAGTGGATTTCAACTTGTGAAAAGAAATTCACCCTTGCATATTTTCCTGTATCTGTATGTACGTTACGCGTAGATGAGGCCTCTGGTAGCCCGCGTAAGGGAGAGCTTCCGGCCCCTTGAGGCCGAGTCCGAGGGAGGGGGATGGACTTATGATCCCATCTCCTAATGGGCCACTGTGTGTGGACACGTGGTCAGGACAAGAGGAGGGGTGCTGGGCCCCGAAGAGGTTTTGGAGCGTGATATGGTTCTGGACGCTTACATTCCATTAGAGAGCATGCGCAGCTGGCTAGCAGCCGCACCCGAGGCACCTGTGGAGCAGCCGAGGCGAGAGACTCAGGCGGAGGAGAGACCTTTACCCTCACGGGTAACCGGATCCGCTCGGGAGTATAGTCGCATGTTTCGTCGCACGCGCCTCACTCCGAGGAAAAGTACCTTGCCGCGAGAGCGTCTACCGAGGATGGCTCCATCAGTGACACCAGCTTCACCACCAGCGACAGGGAGACCGACGCTTTCCGTTTCTTACGTTCCACCATATGGCCGTTTCGTACGCTGCTCTTCTGACACTTCTGCCGGACCGTCGGGACACGCAGAGAGGGGGAAGAGGAAGGTTCGAGATGAGCCAGAGCGGGTACTCATTGAGATATCCGAGAAGGAGGAGGACCCAGAGGAGGATCCAGAGGAGGATCCCGAGGAGGACCCCGAGGAGACGGCATCGTCTTAGGTCGTAGTGGTGGGGGTGTCTAGTGCTAGGTTGTGGGATGTCTGTTAGCGACTAGCTTAGGTTTGGGATGTTCATGTTCAGTGTCTTGTATTTGACACATCTTTTGATTTACAGTTTTCTTAGGTTTAGATTTATCGCTTTATTTTTCTTTACGTCATGATGATATATATATATGTGCATGATGTTTCTTTTCTTCTGAGTTTCAGGATGGCTAAGTGTGATGTGAGAAATCTTTTCGTTTAAGATTCTTTTAAAAAAAAAATTTAGCCACCAATTTTGGTAACCTTAATTTATGAAAGATGTTTTTCCGCATTAAATATTAGTATTTCACGTGACGTTCCTTGTGGGAAAAAGGGGCGTTACAAGCTCTCTCTTTCTCTCTCTCGTGGCCGCAAGACTCTCTCTGTTTCTTCTATTGCATGGTGCAGCCATAGGGAAAAAATGCCTCTCCATCAATCGAGAGTGAGCCCTAACTGTTACATGTCCCCTTTCCCATTTGTTCTTTCTTTTGTTTCCATTCCCTTCTTTTTCTTTCTTTCTTTCGTTTTCATTTCATTTCTAGTTGAGAGAGATTATGGGAATGTTTTTCTGATGATAGTAGATGGTCCTGATAATTAGGCAGAGCAAATGGTGGGAGAGTAGGAGAGGAAGGCCAAGGAAACGGTGAAGGGCTAGGGTGGAGGAGAGGGAGAGGTAGGAAGAAGATGAAACCCGGTCAAGGAAGGGGAGATAGAAACCCTCGTGTCAGCTTCCATGTCACTGTCTAACTGTCATATTTATCTGTTGTGACAAGAGTGATGTGTAGTTCCGTCTGACAGCCAGGCGTTTTGAAACGGCGATTGACATCGGGGACTAATTAAAATAGGGGACTTCAACATTTACAAGTACCAATTCCTAAAAAAAATTGTAGGGATGAAAACAAAAAACCAGTATATTTCCAAGGATGTAAAACATATTTAAGCCAAAAAAAAAACATATATCTTTACCACAACAAAATCCTTTAAAACATGTGTCACTCTACAACCTTTCAATCTCCCTCCTCTCTTTTCTCTATTTTGAAAATCTTTTATCTTTAAAAATCAAAATCCTTGAAATCACATGTCACTCTTCAACCTATTCAATCTCCCTCCTCTCTTTTCTATATTTTTTGGTTTTATATATTATTTTGTTTTATATTATTGTTTACAATTTTCAAATTCTGAGGTTGGATCTTTTTCACATAGACGTTGTCCGGCTTTAAAACTTATTATTATTATATATGTTCTCATTTTTATTTTTGGAAATTTTAAAAAATATGGCTTAAATATATTTGTGGTTCCTATAAAATAAGTGAATTTTAATTTTGGTCCTTATAATTTTTTTTCTTTGATTTTGATCTCTCTAAAATCTAAAATAATTACTTTTGATCCTTGTAAAATGAGCGAATTTTGATTTTAATCTCTCTAAATTTCTTCTTTAGTTTTTATTCCTTTAAAAACTGAAATAGTTAATTTTGGTCAATAGTTTCATTTTAGGTATTCTATTCTATTTACTATTTAAGAAAACATGGAATTGAAGAGAAAGTGACACTTCTTTTTATCACTTTTTCCTTTTAATCACCTTCTGACTTGTATCCTTTTGTTTTTGTATCATTTTTATTTTAATTTTCTCACTCATAATTTTAAAATACAACTCATGTTATATATAAAAAAATTATAAGATTTTTGTTAATATATATATATATATACATTATTTAATTATCACATGATTACTTGAAAAAATTACATTTGATTTTATGTTTTAATTATAATTACTAGCGGATAGGCGGGCACTGTCATGCCCATCTATCTGCTTTTTCTATTATTGTTTAATTATTTAATATATAAATCATATTTTGACGTGTAAATTAGATGCTATACATAGCATACCTAACATGTAGAATTAAGTTAGATTTAATTTAAAATAGAACGTATTACAGCAAATGTGTTATTAACATTTCTCTAACACACTCTAAAATTTAACGTGTAATATAAGTATCATTCTCTCCTACTCCTCGCCAACCGAGAATAACATGAGATATATAGCCCCAGTGATTCAAATTATATAAATATATCTATAAATATGTAATTTGTAATAAGCAACAATTACCTTATATCTCTCTTCACGTTGACCAATGGACACGTCTATGAAACTAAGTATTTGTCAAGCCACATTGTAATACACAAGCGTACTAACCTGTGTCATGCACGGGATATACAAGGTGCTTTATAAAAAAATTATGAGAAAATATATTTGAACAATTATAAAGAATTTGAGTTTTTTTTTGAAATTATGGTTCATAAATTATAAAATTTTATTATCTATTAAAAATAGTTGGTTAATTATTTGACTAATTCAACACTTTAAAGTAGAGTACAATGAAAAAAATGTATAAATTATGACTAAATCAATAAAATAGTTTAAATAGTTATTATTAGTAGGCATGCTAAAATAACCCCAAGTCCACGAGTACCCACTTGAATTTGCTGTGACTTTAACAGCGACAACCTGCTTTGATGGGGTTTTGCGTTGGTTTTCTACATTTTTCAAAGGCAGAGATGTGAATAAACATGAATATTATCGAAAATCTCCAGATTTGTCAAAAGTTTGAATTCAAATATAGTATGACTTGGGCATTCAGTTTTATATGCAACATGATACAAAGGTTAATGAATTTGCAGCCAACTTCCCTTTTCATATATTGAATTGAAATTAAAAGACAACCTTTTTCGAATTGGATTGAAATTATTTAATGAATCAAGTACAAATTCGAGATTTATTAAAAAAAAGGTACAAATTTGAAATGGTGAAACGTGCAATTAATAGTGATAGAATATGAAAACAGAAAGTGTTGATGAATTGTAATAGTCAGAAAAATTATGAGTTGATATGAAACACCTGGTGCATTTGTTTGAATCTGAAGAATCCATTTTAAACTAAGACGCCCAATTAAACAGTGTAGCAACAAAGAACGAGTCCACGTTCATAAGACACAACCAATATGGGTGGCCACACAACCGTTACATTCACATACAACACAGACAACATTGGTAGCTTAGGTTGCATTTGGCCCAGCTTTATCTTGACTTAAAAGCTACTTTAAAGTTAAAGTAAAAAATAAGAGCTTTAGGAAAAAAGCTAAAGTTGTTTGGTAATTTTTATTTTTTGTAGCTTAAAAATAGCTTTTAAACTAAAAAATGTTTGATAATATATTTTAAAATATAGAAATAATTAACATAAAACAATTAAATCAACTTATGTAAGTGTAAGAAAACAAGTGTACCACAATGGATATCGACAATGGATATCGTGCTGGGGAGTGGGGAATGTGTGACATGGGCAACGTGAGACAAGAGTCCGTGCTGGTCCGTGTTGGCCGCTACAGTTAATGAGTCGCTTGTGCTACTTGGTTACAAAATAGATAATAAAAAGGATTTGTGTGTGCAGTGGGGTTCGAAGGTAGGCTGTATGAGAAAAGCTCCGTGCAAGCTAAAACTAAGCTCCAAAATGTAACTTTTTTCAAAGCTCCTTTTTTGAGGTTTTTATTCTTTAAAAATAAGCTCCTTATTTTTAAGAGCTTTTTTTGCAAACATTGTTTGGCCCAGCTTATACTTTTAAGAAGAAGAAAAACTCAAAAAAAGTTAGGCCAAACACTACCTTAATATATAAGAAAAATAAGCACTGGTTTTTCTGCACACAAAAACTCGTTAATGTAATATTATATGGCAAGCTACCATATAATGAAGATTCTTTTTCTACCTAAAATATTTGATTGCGCCAGATTATTATCCTTAAAATGGCACCATCAAAATAGCATGCATCTTTGATTCAATTATGATGATTGGAACACAGATAGGAGAGAGAAAAATTACGGCTCTCAAATGGATTAAAAAAATTGGAGAGGATATGAGAACGTGACACGTGTAATAATATTGGATTGGCGGGGAAATAAAGCAGAGAGTTATGTCATTCCTTAAAATATAATAAAAATGACATATGTGAAAGGATTCTTGGAGGATGATTCTATTTTGTTTATAGTATAGATTTTTTTGCTGGAAGGCACAAAAAGTGGATGATACGGGCCACACACCAATGCATCCATGGACCGTGAATAGGGGAGTTATGGGTTTCTGCTCTTTTCTTCTTTCTTGCCCGAAACGGTTGTACAGGATCAGTTAATAAGGGAGTTATGAATCAACTTAAATTTAAATTGTAAAAGTTTAATTAAATAAGGGCAAAATTGACAACCAAATTAGGACACCAAATGAGACGGTTAGAATTGGGTGTTTTTTTTTATAAACTAGCTTAATAACCCGTGCTTTGCACGGGATAATATTATATTTACTTAATAATAAAATTTGGCTAAATTGATATATAATCCGTGCTAAATTTTAAATGATTAATTAAATATAATTTTTTGTGTATCAAATTATATATTATCTATTAGTAAATTAGAAGAAGAAATATATAATTCTAAATTTTAAGATAATATTATACAATAGTGTAGGTTAAATCAATTTTTTTATGAATGAGATAATTTTATATTAAAGTAATGTTGTTAATTGTCAATGTATTATAATGTTAGTAATTTCTTAGATTATATTAATAATTAGTAATTTAACTTTGAATATTAAGTTTGGTATTTTTTTGGTTTACATAGTTTGGTGGATAATATTAATAGTATTATTTAATTTAGATATTTAGTTTAATATTTTATATTTCAATTTCCTATGTACTGAACTTCTAATAAGTATTATTAGCTTATTTTTTTTATTTGATTCAGTATTATATTATTAATTCAATTTAAATTTGTATTAATTTATTGTCCTATTTTTGCTAATTAGTATTTCAAATTTGGTCGTCTCAATTTGAAATCAAATCTACAATAATAATATATGATTTGAAGTAAATTAGCATTACATTTGTAATTATATTTCATGTTAATAAATAAAATATGTTAGTACAAAGTTGAAGTGACCACAAAATTTTTGAATAATTTTGTAAGCAATTTTTTTTTTTGAATAATTTGTGTTGTGGCAAGTGTAATTGTAATTCCAACTTCATCTCCCTCTCTATCATAAATGAAGTTTGAAGAAAGAATGCAATAACAACTTAAGCATATACATAATAAGGTTTATGAAATCCAATTTTCTCATAGAAATCAATGCAATCATTTAACAGTCAATCAAAAATCTTAATGATAACATTCTACCTATAGGTAACACTCATTCTATATGCACATTATAAATCAAAACAAATGAAAGTTTTCTGTTTATCTATGTAAGAAAAGAGATATAATAAATACCAATAATTGAGTATGTAAATGAAAACAAAAACTTATTTCCATCCATAGGAATGACATGGTATTTTTTTTCCCAGGACCGAACACAGGTTCTAGCCGAGTTTGTCCCCTCAGATAAACCACATTAACAACTTGTGTCCAACTTCATGGTTATGACATAGTATTAATAATACAAATTGAGCATTAGAATTTTGAATTTTGAAAATATTATACAAAGAAAAAGTGACTTCTCCTAATATCAAAATTTCAGATTAAACCTAATTCAGATAATACATTTTTTTAAAAACTTCAAAAAAATAGAAAAGAAGATTAATCTTATATACTTTCTGATTTTTGGCTTAAATAAACCCCACAAAATTGTTTTATAAGGTGAGAATTATTGAAACTTAATAAGCTCTATTTATATCAATTTAGCCAAATTTGGCACGGGTTATCAATTTAAAAATTGGCTAAATTAATAATTTCAAATTACTTTCATTAAAAAGTAAATATAACAATATCCCATGCAAGACACAATTTATTAAGCTAGTATAAAAAATATTAGTCATTTAAAAAAATGTAGTATTGATTTAATTGAATTCGGAAACTCTAAACGTGTTTCGGTTATAAGTTATTATGATAATATTAATTACTTGCCATGAAATATCATCAAGTGAATTAACATATTTGTCTCCACAAATGAATCATTATTAAATAAGTAAATAAATAAATTAAAAATAAATTAAATATTTGTTTGTAATTTTAGGCCAAAAACTGAATGAATTTGAGGGTGACAAATGACATAATCTCACGGGGCAGAATGTTATATATAATACTAATGTAAGTACCGGAGAGATACACATATTTTAAATATAATTTATTAAGTAATATATGTAAAAGTCATAATTAGAAAAAATAATAATCATATCATAATTTAATATTTTAAATAAATCATTTTTTATTATATATTTTTTAAAATTGCTGTACCTATAAACAAAATAAAATAAGTACAAAGTTTATGATCATGATCATGATCACGATCATAGTGTATTAAAAATATTAAAATAAAATACAATTTCTACTATAGTAATTTACATACAAATAGTTTCACCTAAAACGCTCAGTTTTCATGTGGCATATTTTTTATCTGTAATTTAAAATATTAGTAATTTTTTATGTATATGTTAAAATGTTTTTCATGTACGCAATATAATTATATATATATATATATAATAAATAGGTAATTAAATTATGTTCTTATTTTAGAAAAAAATTCATTTTTTCCTGTTCATGTTGTATATTCCTCATCATTATTTATAATTGAATTTAATTAATTTTAAAATCTCAAAAAAATATATATATTCTATAACAATATGAAAATGATATTTTTTCAAAAAAATCGTTATTTATATGTTTTTTGTTATTTAAAGTATTAGTATTTTTATATTTAAAAATTAAATAATTTCAACTATTATGTATTTTTATTAAAAATAGATAAAATGACATTTAATATGAGAGAATTAAACTGACATTTAATTGTAATGAGAGAATTAATTTGCATTAAATCTATGATATTAATTGTGTGATATAGTTTAAATGATTTAATAAAAATAGAAATAATAATTAAAAAATAAAAAAAATTGTTTTAGGCGGGAAGTTGAATAATGAGGTGTTGACACGTGGCATTGCTAACCGTTACATAAACCTTGCTTTATAATAGATATAATAGATTAGTATTTTTATATTTAAAAATTAAATAATTTCAACTATTATGTATTTTTATTAAAAATAGATAAAATGACATTTAATATGAGAGAATTAAACTGACATTTAATTGTAATGAGAGAATTAATTTGCATTAAATCTATGATATTAATTGTGTGATATAGTTTAAATGATTTAAATAAAAATAGAAATAATAATTAAAAAATAAAAAAATAAAAAAAAATTGTTTTAGGCGGAAAGTTGAATGATGAGGTCGTGGCATTGCTAACCGTTACATAAACCTTGCTTTATAATATATAATAGATAGATAGTTATAAATTTACGTTTTTTTCATCCATATTATCTTCAAGGAAAATTACTCTATGCACTAGTCTATATTTGTTTAAGGGATAAGTAAAGTTTAACTACATATTATTTCATCACGAGATAATTATTTATGATTTGATCATAGGACTAAAATTCATTCATATTGGATTGTTATAATAAAATTTTGGAGTGCTAGCAAAATACTCTAATATACTATTTCTATCATACTCTTTATAATTGGTAAAATTCATATAAGTTTCGTTGAAATCCTATACGTCCCATATCCTATTTGTTGGATTCTCATTTTCAAAATAATGGTACCTATATATAAATTATAACTAAGTCAATCATTGAGAGTATGTTTAAAAGATTGCTTCACAAAATATGTTGTTAGCATTTTTTGTTATAAAATCTCACTTAATATATTTTCTTTTCTTTTTTTTTTATAACATAATATATTTTCTATTATACATATGTCTATATATTTATATTATATTTATATAACACTATTTTGTAAAAATGTCGGAAAAAGAAACCAAAATAACATGATCAAAACCAAGTTCAGGAAACAGAACAAAAGGCTAAGATATAGAAGTATGGGTGTTACAGTCCACGAGGAGCATTGGGAAAGAGTCGGTGGCTTGCCGGCGCCTTGTCGCACGTGTGCATTGTCCATCAACCGTCAACGTACGAAGGTCCCACAATGTTTCTTCTCAGTTCTCAGTCTGTCTCAGACACAAATGTCCACTTTTTATCCCTTTTTCATCCATCAACGTCCATAATAACTTCTTCAGCGAATAGATCATTCTTCTTTTACTCTCAACACGTAAGCTTCTCCCATCAGCGACAAAACCTGCATCTCCATCTGCGTCGGCAAAACAAAATGAAGTAGCTGTAGTTCTACGAGAATATTAAAAAGTTAGTTTTATTTTATATTTTATTTTTTTATATATATACATAAAAAAAATTATTAAATAATTATTTATAAATAGATAAATATTTTTTGGAAAAGTTAAAAAAATTAATTTTTAAAAAATATAAAAAACAAAAGTTAATTTTAATTTCTTTAAAAAATTATTAATTAAAAAATACATACTAAAAATACTTCAGAAGAAATTTATCTAAACCAAGTCTATCTCTCCTTTTTAATTTTATTTGTTTATTGTTTTATTTACATTCTTTTTTTGAATTTTTTTTTGTCAAAGTGAGGTTATGTCGATTTGCTTAAATAGACAAAAAAAATAGAAAAATAAAAAATAAGTAAAAATGATTTTATATATTATGTAAATTATAAATTGAAAAATTGATCTCTTATTTTTTTGCTACGGCTCTTGTTTAATTAGATGAAAAAATAAATTAAAAAGCAACTGTATGTTATATGAATTTTATATCTTTATAATATAATGAAAGATAAATAAAGGATTTTATATATTATTTAAATAAAAAATGGAAAAAATTGACCTCTTATTTTTTGCTACGGAAATGTGTCCTCTTGTTTAATTAGATGAAAAAATAAATTAAAAAAATAACTATATGTTATATGAATTTTATATCTTTATAATACGATGAAAGATAAATAAAAAATGGTGATCTATAAAAAAATTCCTCCATTTCCAACAATTTTTTTTCTCGATGAAAATGAATTAAGAATAAGATTTTTTTTTTAGTGAAAAAAAATTTAAATTAGAACAAGGACCGATCCCATGTTAAGGCAAAGTTAACCACAAACTTTTAAGAGAATTTACAATAAAATTTACGGATCATCTATTCAACCCACAACACAAATTCAAATTAAGAACAAGATTTGAATCTTAATCTAAAAAAAAACATTTGAACCTATATCATACTTAGGGCCTGTTTGGATATAAAAACTTTAGTTTTTGACTTATAGAGAAGTTAGTTTTATTTTGCATTATATTTTTCTCATATATGTACAAAAGAAAAGTTATTAAATAGTCATTTATAAATAAATTGGTATTTTTGGAGAAGTTAAAAGAAATAGCTTTTGAAAAATGTGAAGAAGAAAAATTAACCTCAACTTATGTGAAAAGTTGTTAGTTAAAAAAACTCTCTCCGTTTCAAAACTATAGCTTTTTAAGGTTAATGTACACAGATTAAGAAATATTTAATAGAAGTAAAATATAGTTATAGATAGACTAAAATACCCTTATTTAATGAAAGAGTATTTATGACAAATTATCTACAAATCTCTATATTATTAATGTCAACTACTCCCACTAGTAGTTATTAAATAAGGATATAAGTGAAAAAATAATGAATGATACTTTAGAATTGTCAAATTGTAATAATAATTTTAAAACAAAAATAAAAGACTAAAAGAGCTATAGTTTTAAAATAGAAAAAATATATACTTAAAAAAACTTTTAGAAAAGTTTATCCAATCTGTACTTTATATGAATAATAATTTTAAAACTCAAATAAATACATAATTAGTATCTATAACAAATAATAAGACCCAATGCTTACATTTAATTTTCATTTCTTCTATTCTTTCATTTTTCTTTTCTTGAAGTGCACAGAGGCAAGGTTGGTCATTCGTACGTAGAAGAGGGCCTGACTATGGATGATGGATGATCAAAATCGCTTGTCCCAAAAAAATGGATTACGTCTTTCCCCAATTCCCCAGATGGCACCAATCAATCAAATAAAAAACGCATAAATCAAGCAAAAGTGTAATGATTACCCGCCATACCTGTTGATCACTGGATCATCCCTTCGCCCTATGCAAATAGTAATCGCAACTCCCTCTGTTTTTGTGGTGATTTTGAACGACATTATAAATTTTTTTTTTTGAGACCGGACATTGTAATTAGAGGTGGCAATTCGGGTTTTCGGACCAGGTTTGGGTCGGCCTGTATCGGGCTTGAATTTTATTGGGCCGTGCCAAAAAAGTCTGAATTAAAAATGAGCTCAAATTTGTGTGTCTAAGCCTTCTATTTTTTGGGTCGGGCTCGGGCTTTGGCCTATTTTTTCGGGCGGCCTGCTTCGGGCTCGGGCTTTTACGGGTTCGGGTTTATCGGGCCAGGCCAAAAAAGCCTAAATTGAAAACGGACTCAAATTTGTGTGTCCAAGCCCGGTGTTTTTACGGACAGACTTGGGCCAGCCCGGCGGGCTAAGCCCATTTTGCCAGCTATAATTGTAATTTCTCATAAAAAGATAACGATATTATTTATGTTCAGCTATAAGAGATAAATAAAATTTAATTATAGATTATTTTTTATTGAGAATCAAACACGAATTTTAGTCAAATTCATTCCCTTAAAAAGAAAACATTAATTATTTGTACATAATCTCGTGGTTATACTAACTCTGCTTCTACTTATTTTATAAGAAAAAATAATACTTTATTTTTAACAAAACTAGAAAATTGACCCGTCCGTGCACGGGTTGATTTGATTTTTACAAATGATATAAAATGATTTATATATATAGTAATAATTTGATATATGATATATTCTAAATTTACAATAATAATGATTCCATGACAATTTGTGTATTATTTAAATATACAAACTCTATTTTATAATTACGCAATTGCTTATGTATATCAATAAAGGTGAAAGACAAATTAGATAAATAAAACATATAGAGAAAAAATAAATAAAATAATTTTTTAGCCCAAAGTATATTTAATAGGAAAAAATGAATTAAACTTGTGAGAAAATAATATTTATTTACTAAAAATAAAATTTAAAAAATAATAATTTTATAGCCTAAAAATTTATATAAACAAAAAACATGAATGAAATATGTAAATAAATAATATTTGATTTATTAAAAACATAAAAGCAATAGTTTTATGACCTGAAAATTTAAAAAAAATATGAACAAAACACGTAAGCAAATACTATTTTATTTTTTAAAAATAAAGATAATTTCACAACCTAAGAATTTATAGGAACAAAAAAAAATATGAATGAAACCTGTAATTAAATACTATTTTATTTATAAAAATAAAACTAAAAGAATAAATAATTTTGCAACCTAAAATTTTATAGGAACAAATATGAATGAAACCCATAAGTAAGCACTATTTTATTTATCAAAAGTAAAAGTAAAAGAAAAATCATTTTTTAATCTAAAAATTTACACAAACAAAAAAATATGAATGAAACAGGCAAATAAACAAATTTTATTTGTCGAAAATAAAATTAAAAGAACAAAATTTTACAGACTTATAATTCATATGAACAAAAAAATATTAATAGAACATGTAAATAAATATTTTTTTAAAATTATAAAAAATAAAAGCAAAAAAAAATGCCTATATTTGATGGACCTAAATATATACAAATTTTTACTAATTTACCCTATTTAATTTTATTATGCCAAATATAACCTAACATTAATATAATTTTTATTTTTCAAGAATATCTTTTGATAGACATCAATAATAAATAAGATTAAATGTAGTTTTGTAAATATAATTTATTTTTCATACAAATCAAAAAATTAAATTAATTTAACTAACTTTCTTAATCTATATAAGGTTAGATATTTTTTTATAATTGAGTCCAAAAGAATTACATGATTAACAAAATAATCATAAACACGAGTTTCGACGTGCTTCATACACTTGTATTATTGTGTGTGTGTGTATATATATATAGTAAATGGACAATTAACGAAGGTTCTAGTAGTAGTTCTACTGTTCTAGCGCTATAGCAAGCCAACGAATGATGAAGATAATTTTTCATTTTTAAAAAATTGTGCAAGAGCATCGATTATACCATTGTCCTCATTAATAAATTAATATTAAAAATATGATAGCACTTGGCGAGGACACTGTTTATGATTAACCAAGAATTATATAGTTATAGATTAATGGTTTTTTTTCATTTTTACTTTTACTAATTATCATATCACTTAATTATATTATTTTATATTTATTCATTTAATGCAAGAATATTTATGTAAATTAATTTAAAATTATAACATCATTAACAAAAAATAACACATTTCAATATATTTTTTGGTCTGTGTAATTTTAGTACTATATTTCTTATATATAAGACAAGAGGTAGTAAAACACAGTGAAATAAAATAAAAGTAAATGTTAATTTGTGTGTTAAGAATATTAGTTAATGTTTTTATATTAATAAATATTTATTCAAGATTTAGTTTAAGTTGATATATTTGTATATATTGATTTCGGATAAATAATTTTTATTCTTTTGATAGGGATTAGCTATTAAAACTCTAAATTAATATGGTGATTTTTTATTTCTTTGCAAGATAACTATTGCACATAAATCTTATTCATTATTGTTAAATATTTATTGTAACACCCTTTTCTCATAAAAGGATGTTACAATACAAGTAACCAATTTTATCGGATAGAAATGTAAATTTTAATTTTTGAAATATTTTATTTTTAATTAAAAATTTATTTTTTATTCCAAAAATATGGATGATTATTTTTTAAAAATATATGAAAGGTTATCTTAATTTGAAACTCTCACTCAAAAGTAAAAAACAAACGTTTGAAAACATATAAGCTAAGGGGTCGTTCGGGGTGGTTCCAAGTTTCTGATTTTATGTTTTAAAAGTTAAATTTGAAAACAAAATCTGTTCGGGTAAAATGGGGTTGAATTGGTTTTTTTCTTAATTTCAAAACAGTTTTAACCTAAATCTCAAAACCATAAAAATAGGTTTTGCGATTCTTGTTTCAGTTTTAAACGCTAAATACTCTCGTTCTCTTGTATCTAGAGATGGGTATGCGAGTAGCCCAGTCTGTATATAAACGGACCGGGCCGGCCCGAGTTGCAAAGTAAATGGGCCGACATGATGTAGCTCACGTTCGGCACGCATACTCCATGGGCTAAATGGGGTCGGCCCGTGGGCCTACTAAAGAAAAAATAATTAAATTTTGAAAAAATCAAAATAAAATATACATTAAAACATTAAAATTTAAATCTCAAAACCATAAAAATAGGTTTTGTGATTCTTGTTTCAGTTTTAAACGCTAAATACTCCCGTTCTCTTGTATCTAGAGATGGGTATGCGAGTAGCCCAGTTTGTATATAAACGGACCGGCCCGGCCCGAGTTGCAAAGTAAATGGGCCGACATGATGTAGCTCATGTCCGGCACGCATACTCCATGGGCTAAATGGGGTCGGCCCGTGGGCCTACTAAAGAAAAAATAATTAAATTTTGAAAAAATCAAAATAAAATATACATTAAAACATTAAAATTTAAATCTCAAAACCATAAAAATAGGTTTTGTGATTCTTGTTTCAGTTTTAAACGCTAAATACTCCCGTTCTCTTGTATCTAGAGATGGGTATGCGAGTAGCCCAGTTTGTATATAAATGGACAGGGTCGGCCCGAGTTGCAAAGTAAATGGGCCGACATGATGTAGCTCACGTCCGGCACGCATACTCCATGGGCTAAATGGGGTCGGCCCGTGGGCCTACTAAAGAAAAAATAATTAAATTTTGAAAAAATTAAAATAAAATATACATTAAAACATTAAAATTTAATTAAAAAAATTGGCTCGCGGGGTTAAATGGGTCAGGCTAAAAAAGCCCGCATTTAAAATGGGCATATATTTAAGTGACCTATAGCCCGCACGGGCTGCGGGTTAAACATGTCAAGGTCCATATACCCAGCTCTACTCGTGCCATCTAGGGATGGCAAAATGGGTCGACCCGCCCCAGCCCATTTTTTTGCCCGTCCCGCCGAGAAAAGTGGGCAAAAAATACAACCGGTCCCATTTAAGGGCGGGTTGGCAGCCCGGCAGGACGACTCATTTTTGGAGGCCCAAGCCCACGACAAATAAAAAACTGAAAAAATCATTTAAAAAATAATATAATCAACCCGACGGGCAGGCCAAAGTGGGTCATGGGTTGAAAAAACCCAGCCTGCCAAAAAAGCGGGTTAGCCGGGGCCAGCCCATCGGGCCCATCCCGTTTGCCACCCCTAGTATCATCCCTCCCGTGCCTTCACCATTCATAGTGAGGCGAGGTAAAAAAAGTGACTAAACTAAAAAAAAAACTGAAACTCAAAACTCAAAACTAAAACTCAGAATTCAGAACTGAAACTAGATTTGGTTTTCGAAATTTTTGAAACATAAAACTAAAAACCACCCCGAACGGGGCCTAAGATACATCACATACAGAAAGCATACCCATATATATATATATATATAATACTTGCCCATTGCAGGGTAGGATAAACACATCATATTTACATTAAACTAAGGAAGTCATAAAGTAATCCTAGAAAGCAATAAAGTGATAGTCAAGTAGTGTCATAAATATAATACAGTTATCCCAAAATAAAACTAGACTAAATGCCTAACTGGTCGAGTCAATCTACAAAAAGAACTAGTCAGCCATCCTATAGTCAAAAAGTCCCCAAGCAGAACCCTCATCGGACTGGGTTTGCTCCTGGATGCTACTCTGTTGGCTCCGTTGAACCCTGTCCCTCTGGCTCCTCCTCCTGTACCTCGTTCCCCTTCCCTACTTGTGCTGCCACCTCCGACTGAGCTTGTGCTCTCCAGACCAGCATGGCAGTAGGGGAAAAGGTAGATGTGTCAAAATGAGCCTCGACCCACGAGCCACCCCGCGTAAACTCGGCTCGCCAGTGAGCCGAGTTGGGAACAACTAGGCTCATATTTGTCCGAGTTATTTGAGCCCGACTCACTTAACCCGCGGGTTGAGGTGGGCTAACCCGTTTTTTATTTTTTTTTAATTTTTAATGTTGTGTAATGAATGTTTTTGTAATTTCAATTATGTTAAATTTGATTTTTTTTCGAAAGATTTATGTTTGAAAAAATAGATTTTAATGTATTTAGTTTTTTTTGTATTATTTTTGCATTTTTTTAATATTTTTTTGAATTTTTATCTTTTTAAAAATTAGTGGGCCAACTCGTGAGCCAACCCACCTAACCCACCAACTCGGGGTGGGTTGAGCCGGGTTGAGTATTTTCTGGCTCACCAAAAAAGTGAGCCAACTCGGCTCGACTCACTTTTCTCCCAACCCGTGGTGAGCCAACTCGGGTGAGCCGGGTTGGCTCACTTTGGCACCTCTAGGAAAAGGGCATAGGACTACCCCCAGGTAACTCGTAGGAAATGCAGATAGCAGAGATCGTGCAACACCCTTTCTCTAAAAAGGATATTACACAATAGTAACCAAAAGTTTCGCAAAGACTTAGAAAATATTTTGACAAAGGTTGGTAATCTTTCTCTCAAATGCGAGTAAAATTTTTCGCTTTTCTAAAAGATGAGAAGGATGGGGAATATGTTTCCCTAATTCTGTTCAAAATGTTTTTAAATGCGAAAATATGATCAACACCTTTTGTGAGCATAATCTCATCTCATATATTTATAAAGATCTTGCTTTAGTACAAGCATGAGTTTATATAAACTGTACATTTGAGCCAATTCAGTCTCTTGACATCTACCCCAATCTAAAACAGTAGATATAGATTCTTCTCGGAATCTCTATCAATCTATGCAGCATCCTTCTTCAGATCCTTCTTCTAAGTGCTAGCCCACTTCTTGGGTCAATCATCTTTGCCACAAAACTATGAAGAACAAACTTGAAACTCCAAGAACACAAAGTAAGAAATTTAAGAACTAAGAAGAGAAAAAGAGAGAATTGTGTTTGCCTTCAAATGCTTCTTGGATGTGTGAAAATTTTATGAAGCAAGGGGGGCTATTTATAGTGGGAGGGGCGGCCAAGAGGAGGGAGGAAGAGGGTATTTAAAATTTGTGTGGTCATCATACTTTTTAAAGCCTATGTCATAAACCTATTTTAATTAAATCTTCCATTTTTCTAATTGGCTTTTTCTTATGACTATGCATATGACTCATAAGCAAAAAGTTCATCCAAGGCTCCAGAATGAGAGGGGATGTCGACCAAGATAAGGGGAAAGGAGAGCCATTTGATCACTTGGTCAAAAACTTTAGGTTTAGGTAGTTTTAAGTGAAAATCAAGGGTAAAATGGTCTTTCCACTAATCAAATATTCAAAAATAATTTTAAATGGTAAGAACCAGAGGAATCTCGAAAATGACATGGAAGAGTTTCATGGAAGAGTTTTGGGATTTTTACGGTAAGAGTATATTTCGCGGTTCGTATAAACAAAGGAAAACGGACGCGCCGTAAGTGCAAAATTGATATTTTTTAGAAAATTCTAGAAAAATTTCTAATAAATTGAAAATCTGTTATAAACACTAATGATCCCTCTTAAAAAATGATTTTGAGCATTCACTGATCACTAAAAATCTATTTCTATTCAAAAATTCTCGTTTTTCGTGTCCACATGGACTGAAAAAGTAACTTTTGATCTGCTTTTCAGAAAATTTTGAAATAATTTCCAAAAATCTTAAAAAAAATATAAAAACATGATTTAGCTTCTTAAAATCTCTTTTTGACCTCAACTTGGTCTCTGAATCAGTTACCAGTTCTTGCTGTCAACTATAAGGACCAAAGCGGTAATTTTAAAATTTATTATTTCTTAAAATTCTAGAAAAATTTCAGAAAATCACAAATATTAAAAGAAACAATTTTTTTGAAGGAAGTTTGTTTTCTGGGTTGGTTTCAATATACTTTTACTATTTAAAACTGAATTCGTCAATAACGGTGGAAACTATTTTCCGTAAAAGCCTCAAACGTTAAGTAAAAAATGACTGTTTTAGTGAATCAACTATATAAGCCTATTTATACTATAATTTATAAGATAGAAATAAATAACATAACACTTAGATCACTCAATTTCACATAAAATAGACAATAGTCAGAAAATAGAAAACAGAAGTCTATATAAGACTTATTTATCTTACTATTTGAAACTACAATACCACGCAAGACTTATTTATTTTCTATTTCATCTTAAGCATACTAGATCCTAGAGTCTCTATCTTAACTATTTCTCCATCTCCGGTATTTATCCATTTCTTAACTAACAGATTACAGAGTTTCTCTTAGAGGGACCAAAATTGTAATTCCCTCTATAATTCTCTAAAATATCTTTCTCTAAAATTCCAAACTTAATTTCTAAAACTTTTATGGAACATCATGTGACTATTTTCTATCCTCTAATACCTTTTGTGAATTGAGTATGAATTTTCCATATTCTTTTTATCAGCCTAGTCTAATAGTCAAGAATATCCGTAAAATACTGTTTGACTTCTACGTCAACTCTAAACCATTATATTTTATCTGAAAATCTTAAGGATGATTCTAATCCTTTAAAATTAACACTCTGTCTTATAGAGTGAAATTTTAGGATGTTACAGATCGCAGTGTCAGTCACCATAGCGGATGACTCCCCAATATGTGCCTCTCCAACTGGCACCTCCGGAGCTGGATGAGGTTGGCGTATCATGCTCTTTCAAGTCGTCTGCCTCATCCTCCTATAGTAACTACAGCAAGGCAATGTACTAGTTTCGCGTTGCTCTGTCTCCGGTCTCACTGGCTCCTCTGACACTGGTTCCTGATGCACTGGCTCTTGTCTGGACTCTCCAGACTCCCTCCAATAGTCTCTAAGCTGGTGAATGGGCATCTGCACATCCAACACCAAATTTTCTTCGACCCATCTCTGAGGTCCTCCTGCCACTGTCTCTAGAGATATCACATATCCTGCGTATGTCCCCCACTGGGTACGAGGGTTAACCTGAGGTCCTCCTGCCACTGTCTCTAGAGACATCACATATCCTGCGTATGTCCCCCACTGGGTATGAGGGTTAACCACCCACCCCGTACCCTCACCTCCGTGGGGCTGGTAACTAACTCTACGTGTCCGAATCAACCCACCCTACTGATGGTCCATCTATATGAGTCATATTCAAAAGACCACAAAACATATAGGCAAGGGTAAAAAAATCCTCGTACGCAAGTTATATCACTAGAGAGACATAAGAAAAGAAGAAAAGAAAATTATGCATATCATACATAATTAACTATCCCATCACCCTATATCATGCATTTCTCTATCACATAAATTTGCCTATCACAACAATATATTATCATACACAGAGTAATATATTATCATACAAACATATAAAATCATCACAATTTCTAATATGCAACTCCATCAAGTAGGGATGGCAATTGGACCCAGATCCAATGGGCACCCGCAAAATTTACCCGCAATGGGGAGGGTAATTACTCGCTTAATGGATATGGGTACGGGTAATTACCCGTAAAATTTGATAGGGATGGGTGCGGGTTGTAACACTCTTTCTCCAAAAAGGATATTACACCATAGTTACCAAGAATTTTAAAATACTTAGAAAATATATTAGTGAAAGTTGGAAATCCTTCTTCCAAAATGCTGGTAAAAATTTTCCACTTTGTTGAAGAAGATGAGAAGGATGGGGAATATGCCTCCCTAAATCTTTTTGTAAGGTTTTTAAATGCGAAAACGTAAGATAATACACTTGTAAGGAAAATCTCATCTCATATAAAATATTCAGAGTTTACAAGGCAAATCCAAGATACTCAAAATACTTTGAACAGTGAATATATGAGCCGGTCAAATCTCTAGACCTCTACCCAAAGCAATACAGTAAACACTGGTTCTTCTCGTAATTCGCACAACAACCTCCATCAGATTTTCTCCTAAGGCTTAGCCCACTCCTTGGGAAAAACATCTACTCGACCACATATGGACAAAACATGGAAAGTAGGCATGAGTGAAAATCTTCATCATTTAAGACACTCAACAGATATAAAGCACACAACAATTAAAAATTCAGACGATAAATATCACGCAATAATATTGTTATACTCATCCTCAAAATAAACACAAATGCCAAGTCCTTGCCTGTACTGTAATAGCAAAAATAACACAAAACATCAACGGTACATTAATTCACATAGACTCTCTAAACTTTTGGGACACACCCACGAGCACTCTGCCCGATACTCTTAGGAATTTTACTTAATGACCTTCGGGACACACCCACGAGTATAACAACCCGCTGCTCCTGGAGACTTTCACTTAAATTTGGGATACACCCACGAGTAAGTCACTCGCTACTCATGGAGATTTTACCATAGGAATTTTGGCACACAGCCACGACCATTCAGCCCGCTACTCCGAGAGATTTTTCTTAATAACTACAGACACCAATTTACGACTTAACTCTCAACTAAACACGGAATCACAAGTAAACACAAAATCACATTTTTCAAATAAGAACCCAGAGTCACATATCTCAATCAAACACAGAATCACACTGCTCAGATAGGAATATCGAATCACATAACTCAGATAACACCAAAATCAGATAAGAATGGTGCAACACCCTTTCTCCAAAAAGGATATTACACCATAGTAACAAGTATTTTCGTAAAAATTTTCTAAGAAATCTTTGATTTAAAACAAGTTAAGTTCCCAAAAATGTGGATAAAATTTTTGCCTTTTTAAAAGATGAGAAGGATGGGGAGTCCATACTTCCCTTTTCTATTGCGTGGTAAAATAAGAACAGTAATAGAAGAAACACTGAAGTAAAAACAACCACCTCAAGTATATATATATAATCAAAAGCTTGCATCAGTACAAGCAAGGAGTTTTAAAACTACTATACATCAAAAAGTAGTAAAAACTCTAAGTAAACTAAAATAAAAAGACTGAAATAAAAAGCTACTAAGTAATATAAAAGCTGGGTTCAATCTCTAACAACTACCCGGATCATAATAAGATATAAACGGTGCATCAAGGGCTGGTGCATCGTTCTCTCTGGCCTCGTCCCTCGCTTGCTGGACCATCTCCCTGATCCATCGCAAAGATATCGTGTAATCCAAAATCCTACGTACTGTCCATAAGTCGGGTTCATTGACCCTATGCTCCGTGACCAGTATATATCCATTAAAGGTAGCACTTTGCGTACAAGAATCTATCCTCCAGCCCATCCCCTCTATCTCCATAGGTGGGAGGCTAAAACGTCGTCCCGGACCCAGAACACTCCTCAAATCAGTCATTTACTCAACCATATACAAAAAAACATGGAAAGTAGGCAGGGTGAAAAACTTGCACAAGTTAAGAATGATAGTAAAAGTATACATACAACACTTATACAGTATATTTTCAAAACCTTACAAACACAGATCACACCTGGGAATAAAACACCGTAAATCAAGAAATAGTCAAGAATAGATCATCAATCACAAAGCAATGTCAATCACAGATATATTATCAGTCACATCTATATCATAAATCACAGATATATTTATGCATGACACTTCAATCTCTTTGATAATACACCGGTGTGCTGCTCCAAGGATACTTTTCCCACCAAACTCCATTGAGCGATAGGCCTGCGACAAGACTTAACAGAACAACCAGGTAATCCCCCTCAGACCCCCTAGCAGTCATTCAGAAATGCGCATTCACATCCATATCATGAAATAGGTTCGTCAGTCAGATTTATCCAAGCCGGGTATACGACTCGTGTCAGCTCAAGGGTATTCACCATGCAATGCTATTGAGACTTTCGAAACCTGGATAATCCCAGAAGGCAATTGTAGCCCAACGCAACTCTATTCTCAACCCTCTTTGGGTTGTACTGCTAAAAAATCTGTATGCAAATGATCACTCAAACATTGCATAAAATCACTTTGGTTTCTCTTGTAAAACCTTATCTGTTTTACTGTATTAAATCTCTTAATACAAAACCACATAGAATACACTTATTCTATTACCACAGAAATACTCTTGAAAACTTAACCATTTTATTACTCTTTGCGGCTGTACTCATTTATTTTAATAATAATTACACTGTGACAGAGTCAAACGCGGTAACGAACTTAACCGGAATAATATTTACGGGAATCATTACTTAAGTTTATTCTTTTTGGGAAAGCCCTATGAAAGTTAGTCAAATAATCTTCGCCACGTATATACAAACTTATTAAGATAGGAAAAATAGCGCACCGGTATGGTTCCCAGGAAAGATCTTGGTGAGCTTTTGGGCTTCTTCAAAGACCTTTGTCTTTCCTAGACAGATCCATACAAATGAACTACCTTAACCCATCATCAGTCTTTATATAAACAGTAAAAATCACAAGTTTTATATATTTTTGAAAAGAACATGGAAATGGAAGAAAAACACCAGTTTAGGAATTTTAGCGTATTTTAGTCACTTGCTCATGTCCCAATGGCGTAATAGAGATACGGCCCCTGAGCCCGACCATATGAGTACACCGAAGATGTATTCTTACGCCTGACCAAAGCACCCCATCCATATCCGTCAAAAGAACTACAAAGGTTCAATTTTACAAATTCTTAGATTTGTTGATCACAGAGGCATAGTCCACTGGGTGATCAAGCCTTTATAGATAAAATTTCTTCAACGTAATGGTACAATTTTTAAACTTTATAATTAAATTGGGCATTATAACTTTACTATTTAAAAAATGACATTTTAAATAAAAATAAAGCATAGTATAATTTTAAAACAATTTTACAAATAAATAACAATTTATTTAAAGCATAAACGCAGTGTTATAAAACTCGGCTCGGACCGGCCGGTCGGATCGGTTCGACCGGGAACCGGAGATACCACCGGTCCGAGCTGAGTATCAGATCGGATATGTCATCGACCCAGTGTGAACCGGTAAAAACCGGCCGGTTTTGTCTAAAAACCGGTGAATCGGCGAGTCGTTGGGCCAAACCGGGTTGAACTTTTTTGAAAAAAAAAACATTTAAAAAATGGATGCCCAAAAACTATTCACGGTGACCAAAGCTTACTTTTCTGCTTTTCACACTGAACGAGGTCGCGGGACACGCGCTAAGTAGCTTTTGTCTGCCTCTCACGTTGCCCGAGGTCATAGAAAATCGCAGAGCCCAATTTTTGTGTTCCTCTCAGTCTCTCTCATGCTTTTGAAGTCATGCACAAATCAAATTAAGAGAAATTTTTTTAAAAAAAAGCTTCTATGAGTGGAGTTCGAACTCCACATTTCTGCTTTGAGCAAAAATTGCTAGACCACTGCACTAGAGGATTGACTTCAATAGAAACGCACCAAATTAAATATATATTTAATATAATATCGGTTCATGCGGTCCAACCAGTGACTCACCGGTCCGACCAGTGACCCATTGACTCAGTACCCTGACCGAGTCGATGACCGGTCCGAGTTTAATAACATTGCATAAACGCCCAAAATACAAAAATCCATCAAAACAAAGATCAAACCAACTCGGAAAGAATTTCCCCATACCTTAGCCTTATGAAGAAGGAAGAACAAACTAAGAACAACACAAAGAAACTTGATTAGAAAAACAAGGAAAGCTTAAGGAAAACAAAGGAAAAGAAAAGGATTTTGGAGTGAGATTTGTGAGTGAATCTTCAAGTGAGAGTTGTGTGAAAATGAAGGAGCATCCCCCCTCTATTTATAGCCAAAATTTCGTGCAAGGGTTGGGGTAAAAGAGCTACCATGATTTGGTTTAATTTAACCATGATTCAATTTTAAAAAAAACCAAAATTAATTATTTAAAAACCCATTGGCCAACACCTATGACTCATAATCAACTTGGACCACTTGGACATCCCACTTGCATGCATGAGGCGGCCAGAATCAGGGCTGGGAGGGGAGATTGTGATTTTCCAAAAATACCCCTAGGGTTTGGATGAAAATCAAGGGTATTTTGGTCTTTTCATAAATCAAAAGTTGAAATAATTAATTAAAAATGATGAGGACCAATGAGAATGCTAGAAAATGCCATAAGAAGTCTAAATAATTTTGTGGCACTCATTTTTGAAATTTATAGATAGTGCAAACTCTTCGGTTTTCATCGTTTCGCAGGTATAACCCCGAAAAATGCAAAAAAATAGCGTTTTCAAAACTTACACAGAAATAATTTTAAAAATCATGAAATAAATAATTAAAAATAAAATATAAAATGCTTATGGACCTTTGTCACGAAAATTATACCTGTTAAACAAGGTTTTTGTGTTAAAACGCCCCCGGGTAACGTAGTTTTCGGTATTTTTTGAAAGTTTTCTAAAAATTCCAAAAAAATTCCAGAAAATCTATAATAATAAAATAACCAACTTTTGTGAAGGAAGTTTATTTATTGGGTTTGTAAAACATTTTTAAGCTATTTAAAACTCTTCCATCAGTCAGACATAAATCGTTTTCTGTAAAAAGACTCGATATTGATTGAAAAACCATCGTTTCAGAAGTATTTCGGATCAAGTGTATTTTATTACTAATTTTAAGCCAAAAATAAATCACACAACATTTATGGAACAAAAATTCATATAAAACAGAACAAGGACAAAAAATGCAAAGAAACGGATGTTGTAATTAGACCTAATAGAAGCTATAAATCAACCACTTTCAGAAGTATTCTTAAACATGTATATTTAACTACTATTTTTAAGATAAAAATAAATCTCAAAACAATTATATCGCAAAAATTCAAATAAGACAAAAATAAATAGTTAGTCACAAAAGCGGATGTTACAAATGGAATCACACGTCTCAAAGAAATACGGAATCCCTTAACTCAGATAAAACATAGAATCTCAAGTAAAACATCATACTTCAAAAATACTCTTGTCACTTTACTCTTTTCGGCTTTATTAATTTATTTTAAGAGTAACCACACTGCGGCAGAGCCGAACTGGGGTGATTACCTGAAAGTGAATCGGTATAAAAAAAGAGTGATCAAAGCAGTAACAGAATATCAAAACGGGGCATAGCCACCAGGATTGATTAAGAGAGAAGAGATTAACGATAATTAAACTTGGTTCATTTTTAATCGGTAAGTGACTATTTCTTGTTTATGGGAAAAACTGATATGGACTAGTCACTCAGCGGCAGAGCCGGACGCGGTGACCAACCTTAACTGTAATAATATTAATAAAAATCATCTTAACTCATTCTCTTTGGGAAAGCTCTTTGGAAGCTGATCAAGTAATCTTCACCACGTATATACAAACTTTCTAAGATAGGAAAAATAACGCACCGGTATGGTTCCCAGGAAAGATCAGGTGAGCTTGTAGGCCCCTTCAATGACCTTTTTCTTTCCTAGACAGATCCATACAAATGAACTACCTTCACCCATCATCAGTCTGTATATAAACAGTAAAAATCACAAGTTTTTATATATAACAGGGTCCCAAATCAGGAATTTCTTCCAAATAACTTAACAGTAGAGTTCACCGAGAATCCATTACTATTAACTTATTTTACCCAATCTGTAACACCGTCTTTCCCGGAGGGCATTACACTTAAGTAATCAACCCAAACACAGAAAATAAATTTCATTAAGTCTGATTTTCTTTCGGAAAAATTACTGACAAACTTATTTATTTTTCACAAATGGATTTTCATTACCATTTTTTTCTAAAGATATTAAAAGAAATCATAAATAAATTAACAGTCAACATATAAGAATGGAATACAATCATTGGATACAATTTACATCATTCTTTATAAGCCAATGTTGAGAAATAATACATCATATAGAAAACTTTTCCTTTCCAAAAGAATACTGACTCCCTATGCTGGTCAAGCACTAAGAACTTCTGCAAGAAGCTCTATCAAGAAAACTCTAACTCGAAACTAGGACTCGTCTGTCCTCCCACTAGGTTAACTCATCTTCAGAGTACGTCTCAATCCTCAAGTCCTGATAGGTCCACCCAGCTAGTGGTCCATCTATATGAATCATGTTCCAAAGAGCACAAAACATATAGGCAAGGGTCAAAATCTCTTTCGCAGTTATCACCATAATCATACAAGTAGCACATCACAGAAATTCATGCAAAATCATACCATGACCATTTATAGCAGAAATCACTCACACATGCATAACGTAACGTAATCCATATAAGTCACATAGACACACCTTGATAACTTCACACAGAAGTAACATCTCATCTTAACACATCCAACATAGGTCAGACAGACACTAGTCACATAGATCACCATTTCCAACTTCACACAGAAGTAACATCGTTTCACACAGAAACATATCATAAGAATTCAATATATATATATATATATATATATATATATCCACACAAAACACTTCTATTGGCCATTTCTTGATAACAGATTCGACACACAGTCACGAGCACGTACCCCGCACTCCATGGAGATTCCTTTTCCCAAGCTCCTCATTTATTCGACACTCAGTCACGAGCATTTAGCCCGCACTCTATGGAGATTCCTTTTTCACATAGCATGAAATGTCACTTAGCATTTCCAAGAGCACACAACTCTTCCCACACAGCATGAAATGTCACTTAGCATTTCCAAGAGCACACAACTCTTCTCACACAGCATTTGGCACACAGCCCTTTTTCACACAACTCATGGCGCACAGCCCTTTGCACACAGTACCCTACATTTAAAATGCACATAGCCTATGGCACACAACCTCCCACATAGCATACAACATCCAATAGCATTTACATTCCACAGAATTTATGTCACACGGACTTTATACCATACAGATTTATATCACACAAAAGTGATACGACACAGTACTCATATCACACAGTATTTATCACACAGAACTTATTCATCTCCTTTTATTGACACTTAGTCCCACAATCATATCTCATCTTCCATTGCTCAGCCTCCTTAAACACATAGCTCTCTCTTCGTTGATGTTTTATTCTAAAACTTTCTTTTAAATGCTAGGTCCATTACTATAGAAATCCTAGACTTACATAATATCTTCTTTTACTTTTATAAATCACTTAGGAAGAACCTTTTTAAGGAAAACTTTTTATAATTACGTTTCTGACTCCAAAATATCCATATTTTCATTTTTGCCCCAAAACTTCTAAAAATAGCACTTTTGGCCCAAAAAAATCCTTTTACATATTTAGTCCCTATATTTTCGAAAATCACAACTTCACTTTCTGTTTTCAGAACTCTCAAAATTACACTTTTGCCCCAAATCTTTCAAAAATTACATTTTTGACCCCTGTATTTTCGAGTACAGTGGTTTCCAAGGCAGAAGAGTTCACAGCTTGTGAAAACGCTCACACCAAGCGCGTGAACAGTTCTGGAAAAACTTTCAAAAATCCGAAAATTCAGTTTTCTTTTAGGGTTTGATTCTTTAGTCCATTCCTATCATTTTTAAGCATCAAAACCAGATTTTAGCTTCATAAAATTTGGTCCATTAAATTGGTTTTTCAAGAAAATAACTAAGTAGGCATTTAGGGATCAAATTCTCTTGAAAATCATGGTATAAACTTATGAATCTCTCAATCTTTCCAACTTATCAATCACCACACATAAGAGTATCATAACCATGAATCTACTAAAAATCATATATCACCCACTCATAAGAAATCTCTTCCATCAATACATAAGGAAAATCACTTATCAACACATAACAAATCCTTCACCAACACACAATAAATCATCCTCCAATACATAGAAAATCACTTCACCAATAACATAAGAAAAATCATTTCACAAAGAGCATAATAAAACTTCCACCAAGAATATATACAAGGTATCATCATCAAAGCATAAAAATCACATACAACACAAGCTCATATGACCATGGTAGCTAGAGAGAGTTTCCCCTTATCTTCTTCCCTTAACTTATGTAAAACAAGCCCTAGCTCCAAGCCATTTTTCTTCTTCCTCTTGATTATCTCCTTCCAAATCAAACATAATACATCCACAATACCAAATAAGTTTTCTCACCTCATGGATGATTTCTAGCTCATGAAAGAAGATCTTAAGATTAACTATACATAACTCTAAGCTCATAAACCATGAAGAAGAAAATGAAAGCTTAAGCTATGGAGTTCTCACCAAATATCCTAATAGCTTGATGATCCCAAAGCAAGAGCAAAATCCTTGGAAAAACTTGATTATTTTAAGTGAAACTTGGAGAAAAAATGGAAGAAATGGCTATGGTGTGAGAGTGGAATGGAAAGAAATGGAACAAGAGCTCTCTCCTCTCCTCCCTAAACTCGGCCAGCTCCCTCTCCCCTTTGCCTCTTGTGCAGATTTTTTCTAAATTATTATTACTATCAAAATGAGTCATTAGTGTAATTAATCCAAGATTTTTCTTATTGGTCCAAACTTGTGAGTCATAGATATTTTGAAGTCTCCACACTCTTCTAGACCCAAGGCTGGCGCTGCAGCTGCCCAAGGGAGGGTAAAAATGTTTTTTTCACCTTAACCATGGTAAAAGGTAACTTTCCAAGGTAATTAAGAGTGGTAACTTTTGATTTTCATGGTAAAATTTGTCCAAAAATTACCTATTGAGGTAAAAACTGTCGTGAATCTCAAAATAATCCCTATGCCACAAAATTAAAGTGTCTCAAAGGTCTTGGTTCATAAAAGTTGGGTTTAGAATCATTACGGTAATTTTTCGATTTTACCGTGACCCGTAAATTAGGGTTAAAATCAACTTTCTTTGAAAAATTCCAGAAAATTCCTAAAAATCATAAATATTATAAAAACACCATTATTTACTCTTTTGGTTGATTTTGGATCATTTCCTAAGCTTCTGGCATTCACCTGTTCCCCCAGTTACCCCGTTCTTAGTCTACATGGACCAAAACCGCAATTCTTTTTCTGCTATTCTAAAAATTCCCAAAATAAATTCTAAAATTCTAAAATAATATAAAACATCATTTGTCATCCCCAAAAATATTTCTCAACTGGTTCTGGTCTCCAAACCAACTCACAGTTTAGCCTAGTCAAACTACAGGGACCAAAACGGTAACATTTTTATCCGTTTCTCAGAAAATTCTCGAATAAATTTCTAAAATCCTCAAATATTATAAAATCACTATTGGTATCCTCAAATCATTTTTTTGACTCCAATTAAGGTTTCTATATCATTATATTCTTATTCTGACAGTCAAAACGTCTACCGACTTTTTCGTTTTACTTTCCACGTCAGCACTAAACCATTATTAATCTCATCGAAATCCTAATATTAACAATAATCTTCCCTTAATAACACTCTGTCTCTTAGAGTGAAAATTTGGGGCGTTACACAATCAACCTGTATATATATATATATATTCGAAATTAGAACATGGAAATGGAAGAAAATACCGGTTTAGAAATTTTACCGTATTTAATCACTTGCTCACATACTAATGTCTAATAGAGATACGGCCCCTGAGCCCGACGTGACAATACACCGAAGATGTATTCTCATGCCTGACCAACCACAGTATTCCCCATTAGACAAAAGAACTATAGAGGTCCAATTTTACAATTTCTTAGATTTGTTGATCACGGAGGCATTGCCCACTGAGTGATCAAACTTTTATATTTAAAATTTCGCCAGCGTAACGGTACAATTATTAAACTTTATAATTAAATTGGGCATTATAACTTTACTATTTGAAAAATCACATTTTTAAATAAAAATTGGACATAGTAACCATTTAAAACAATTAAACAAATATATAACCATTTATTTAAAACTATAAACACCCAACACACAAATTCTCATCAAAACAAATATCAAAACCATCTTAAGAAGAATTTCCCCGTACCTTAGCCTCAAGAACATTGAAGAACACACTAAGAACAACAAGAACACAACACAAAAACTTGATTAGTAACACAAAGAAAACTCAAAGAAAACAAAGGGAAGAAAAAGGATTTAGGAATGAGATTTCTCTTCAAGTTGAGGGATGAAGAAAATGAAGAGCAACCCCCTCTATTTATAGGGAAAATTTCGTGCAAGGGGGTGGTTAAAAGAGTAACCATAGTTTGGTTTAACTTAACCATGATTCAAATTAAATAAAACCAAAATTAATTATCTAAAATCCCACTGGCCAACACCCATGAATCATAAGCAACTTGAATAAATATCTTCCCCCACTTGACATGAGAATGGTGGCCAGAATGGGCTGGGAGGAGAGGGATATGAATTTCCAAAAATACCCCTAGGGTTTGGATGAAAAAGAGTGAAAATCAAGGGTATTTTGGTCTTTTCATAAATAAAAATTGAAATAATTAGTTAAAAATGATTAGAACCAATGAGAATGCTAGAAAATTCCATAAGAAGTCTAAATAATTTCGTGGCACTCATTTTTGAATTTTATAGATAGTACAAACTCTTCGGTTTTCATCATTTTACAGGTATAACCCTGAAAAAGCAGAAAAATAGAGTTTCCAAAACTTACACAGAAATAATTTCTAAAATCATGAAATAAATAATTAAAAATAAAATATAAAATGCTTATGGACCTTTGACACAAAATTTATACCTGTGAAGCAAGATTTTTGCGTTTAAACGCCCTCGGGTAGCGTAGTTTTTGGTATTTTTTGAAAGTTTCCCAAAAATTCCAGAAAAATTTCATAAAATTATAAATATTAAAAGAAGCAACTTTTGTGAAGGAAGTTTATTTATTGAGTTTGTTTAACACACTCAAGCTATTTAAATCTCTTTTCGTCAGTTAGACGTAAACCATTTTCTGTAAGAAGGCCCGATGTTGATTGAAAAGCTACCGTTTCAGAAGTATTTCAAAATACATGTATTTTATCCCTAATTTTAAGCAAAAAATAAATCACAAAACATTTTTGTCACAAAAATTCAAATAAAACAGAAAAAGGATGGAAGAACAAAGAAACGGACGTTGCAACTAAACCTGACGAAAGTTGAAAATGGACCATTTTTAGAAGTAATTTTAAACATGTGTATTTAAATCCTATTTGTAAACCAAAAATGAATCTCAAAACATTTATTTTCCAAAAATTCATATAAGACCAAAATTAGAATAGTTACTAAAAAAAATGGATGTTACACGGGTACGGGTATTTTAGTACCCATCCCGCCCCAGACCCACACTATATATATGTATGTATGTATCAATTTAATATATTTCAAAAACTAAGCCTAGAATGTTCCAATTCCAAAAGTCACGTTCAGGGGTATATTTCCAGCCACTTGAGTGCTTGCTTGAGACCCTTTTATTCTCGTGGTTGAAGTATGAAAAGGAAGGTAATATATGTTGTACTAATATATTTATTTAATAAATTTGTGTTTAGTTTATTAATTAATTTTATTTTAATGTTGAAGTTTCTATTGTATTATTGGACCCAGACAATATCTACATGTGAAAGATAAGTATTTGCAGTCATTCTAAGACTCATATTTTGATGAGAAGGAAAAGTCTAACAATTTTTGTTATTAATGTTGATTTTACAATTTAAACTAATTACTATATATATTATTTTTAAACAGATTTTGGAGCTCATCCTCAGTAACTGCAAGTTCATGAATTTATTATTTTATAGGTTTATTTTAAAATTTAATTAATGTTTGGACTTAATTTTATGTATTTTATTTCATAACCTTATTAAGCGTTGTAATATTTACTTAATTTTTAACCATATATAATATTTTGTGTTGAATTTGATAAACTAATTTTTTATTTTTCATCGTAAAAGTACGGGTAACGGGTATACGAGGATCAAAGTTGTTACCCACACGGGTATGGGCCAGAGTACGGGTAGTTTTTTCAAATTGCGGATATGGGGATGGGTACTATAGTACCCTGCCCATTGCCATTCCTATCATCAAGCACTGTATCATCATCATAGATATATTAAAATGCAAGTCACTTCTATTTTCCTCTCAATACCGGTGTAATATGCTCCAAGGAGACTTCTCAACCTCCAACAACCTTTGAGCGATTGGCTGTAACAGACTTAACAAACTTATCAAATAGTCTCTCTAGACTTCTTGATAATCATTTACATAAACTACATTTAAAACACTGTACTAAATCATGAATAGACAAGTTAGTTAGATTTATTCAAGCCGGGTTGTACGACTTGCCTCAGCTCAGGGGTTATCACATACACTGGCTATTTGAGGGGTTTCGCAACTTGGATAATCCCAATAGGCATCAGTGGCCAACTATTATTATTCTCAACCCTCTCTGGGTTGTAAGCTCATCTCGTGGCCTCTTGCAAAATCTCTTTATGCAAATGACATATAATATTTTGCAAACACAATAACATCACAATCACATCTCTAATGCTTTGGTTTCTCTTGTAACATTTTTAATCTCTTCTCTATGTTACCTCTTGTAACAATCAACACATGACTTTATCTCTTAGGATCATCTTATAAATTCTCTTCTCATTGGTTATCTCAACCAAAATATTCCTCTTCACGTTGGTTCTCTCAGCCAAAATATTTCTCTGTTTCACAAAACCATTCTTTCCGCATTTAACGTTTTACTTCAAAAATAGAAATAAAATACTTATAATAATGTAAGCCAAAATAAGTATTTTTTTTCCTTAAAAAGACACTATTTTATAAGCCTTTAAACATAAATTCTGGAAAATTCGAGTTTAGAAAATTTATTGAAATTCCTGACTCTTTCACAGGCGTGGAAAATTTCACAGAGATGATGGGAACTGGTCTGTTTTCAGTTTTCTGTTTTCAAAATAGTACTCGATTTTTCACAGCATTTTTAAGAAAACCATACCCGAGGTGTGAACGGTTCTGTTTTCTGGAAAATTCACCATGTTAAAAATCTCATTTTACACTTTAAAAATTCTAAACCTTTTGAGTTTGGGGTGTAAACGAGTCGAGCCGAGCACTTAGAGCTTGAGCTTGGCTTGTGAAAAAAATAGGTGGCTCAAGCTCGGCTCATTTATTTAAACGAGCTTAAATAAAAGTTTGGGCTTGAGCTTGTTAAAAAATGTAAAGCTTGGACTTGGCTTGTTAGTTCATTTATAATTAAAATTTTTGCATTTATAAATTTTTTTCTTAAATTATTTTAGAACTTTATTGGTTTAGTACTCTCTCCGTTCCATTTTATTTGTTGTTTTAACTAAATTTTTTGTCCCACTTTGATTGTTATTTTACAATATCAATGAAGTATTTAATGTTTTTCCGTATTATACCTCAAAACATTAGGTTTACGTGAGAGAGGGAGAGAGTAATTTATTGTTAATTACTATGAGAGATAGGGGTAAAAAAGGACATATTAAGAAAACCAAAATAATTTTTATGAATTTTGAGCTATTAATTGTATTTTTTAGTTCCTGTGACACAACCTTAAACAATAAACAAAATAGGACGGAGGGCGTATTTAATAAAGATTAATGCTCAACATGTGGTATACGAAATTCAGAAATTCTAGACTATTACGTTTAGATAATATAATAAATAAAAAGTTCACTTCTTCACTACTACAAAAAGAAAAAAATAAATTATACAAAATATAGGATCTACGTAACTTTAATTTTTGATTATATATATATATACACACACGAGCTATTCACGAGCCCTTAATATCGAGCCTCTAAGGCATGGCCTTGGCTCATTTAAATATTCGAGTTCAATCTTAAGCTTGAGCTTGGTTTGTTTAATTAAACAAACGAGCTTGAGCGAGTATTTAATGAGCCGAGCCCGAACAGTTCACGAATAGCTCGGCTCATTTACATCACATTTTAAATAAAAATAGTTAAGATAAAAGCATAATATTTGTGATAAGTTTGAAAACTTAAAAGCTATAACTTCTAACCATAACCTTTAGGTCATTTTCCTTAACTTTATACCAAAAGTTCCTTTTCAATAACTTAACTTGAAATGTCATTATCTAAAGCTTTATTCAAAAAGTCCATTGGAGACTTGTTTTCTTGAAAACCTATTAGATTAAAGACCCTAAACAATGTTTTGGACTTTGTTACCTAATTAATTTTTTACCAATCATCTCTTTCACTTTATTTCTAAGTCCTCTACATCATGCTCCAAAAAGCTTAGGTCACTTGTTAAATTATCATGGATTAAGTCATTTTGTCTTTCTCACATCTCCAATCATCAATCACCAATCACAACATCATAATAATATCAAAGCAATAAAACTACTTTAAATATTATAACACCAAGTTTAATAATAAAACATAGGAAAGTAAACAATAACAAGAAGACAAATATCACAAGCAAAAAATGACATCAAGTGTATAGCATAGGCAAATCATATGACAACACCAAGTTATTTAACACCAACATCAAACATAAAGAAAAAAGTCATAAGCACATAAATATCAACATCAAGTTATCATCTATTATCTATTATATATATATATTATATATTATAAAACAAGGTTATGTAACGGTTAGTAATGACACGTGTCAACACCTCATCATTCAACTTTCCGCCTAAAACAATTTATTTTATTTTTTAATTATTATTTCTATTTTCATTTAAACCATATCACACAATTAATATCATAGGTTTAATGAAAATTAATTCTCTCATATTAAATGTCATTTTATAAACTTTTAATAAAAATACATAATAGTTGAAATTATTTAATTTTTTAAATATAAACATTCTAATATTTTAAATAGCAAAACATATATAAATAACGATTTCTTTGAAAAAATATCATTTTCATATTGTTATAGAATATATAGATTTGTTTTTGGGATTTTAGAATTAATTAAATTCAATTATAAATAATAATGGAGAATACACAACATGAAAAGGAAAAAATGGATTTTTTTTTGTAAAATGATAGCATAATTTAATTACCTATTTATTTTATTAATATATATATATATATATTGTGTACATGAAAAACATTTTATCATATACATATAAAAATACACCACATGAAAACTGAGCATTTTAGGTGAAACTATTAGTACGTAAATTACTATGGTAGAAATTGTATTTTATTTTAATATTTTTAATACAATATGATTATGATCATAAACTTTGTAGTTATTTTATTTTGTTTATAGTTACAACAATTTTAAAAAAATAGATAATAAAAAAATATGATTTATCTAAAATATTAAATTATGATATTATTGATATTATTATTTTTTACAATTATGAATTTTATATATTTATTACTTAATAAATTATATTTAAAATATGTGCATCTCTCAGGTACTTACGTTAGTGTTATATATAACAGATTTCTGCCCCGTGAGATTATGCCATGTGTCACCCTCAGATTCATTCAGTTTTCAGTCAAAAACAAACAAATATTTAAATTATTTTTAATTTATTTATTTACTTATTTAATAATGATTCATTTGTGGAGACAAATATGTTAATTCACTTGATGATATTTCATGACAATTAATTAATATTGTCATAATAAATTATAATCGAAACACAGTTAGAATTTTTGAATTCAATTAAATCAATACTATATTTTGTTAAATGATTGATGATATTTTATCATACTAGATTAATAAAATGTGTCTTGCACGGGATATTATTATATTTACTTTTTAATGAAAGTAATTTTAAATTACTAATTTAGCCAATTTTTAAATTTATAACCCGTGCCAAATTTGGCTAAATTGATATAAATATAGCTTATTAAGTTTCAGTAATTCTCACCTTACAAAACAATTTTGTGGGGTCCATTTAAGCCAAAAATCTGAAAGTATATAAGATTAATTCCCTTTTCAATTTTTTTGAAGTTTTTTTAAAAATCTATTATCTGAATTAGGTTTAGTCTGAAATTTTGGGATTAGGAGAAGTCACTTTCGCTTTGTATAATATTTTCAAAATTCTAATGCTCAATTTGTATTATTAATACCAGGTCATAGCCACGAAGTTGGACACAAGTGGTTAGTGTGCTCCATCTAAGGGGACAGATTCGGCTAGGACCCGTGTTCAATCCTGGCAAAAAAATAAATACCATGTCATTCATGTGTGTGAATGGAAATAAGTTTTTGTTTTCATTTACATGCTCATTTATTGATATTTATTATATCTCTTTTTTTACATAGATAAAGAGGAAACTTTCATTTGTTTTGATTTATAATGTGCATTTTCGCACTACTAGAAAAGAATTAAATGGCGACGAAAATGAAATTATCAGAAGAAATTTTTGAAATAATCAAAACATTAGAAGAAATGAATAAAAACATAGTTCTATTAATAGAAAATATTAATAAAATTATGGAATATACATATATAAGAATATCAAAAGGGCATAATGATATAAAAAATATAAGAGAGACTTTAGATAATATAAATGAAGAAAAAGAAATTGAGGAAAATCATGATATTAAAAGAATTAAAGAAATTCTCCCAGCAACTTGAAAATTTATTAGAATACGAAGAAAACAATAAATGTATAACAAAAAAGGATTTAGAAGATTTATTAAAAAGAGAACAAAAACCTATAAATTTTTATAAACCATTATCTACATGGAAGAATTAAGAGAGGAATATTTGGAAAATTTAAAGAAATCAAATGATATAGAAGAAATTCAACAATTGTTAGAACAATTAAAAATAATAGAAGATGATAATAATCAAGTACAAAAGATTGAGCAAAAAGAAAATACTAAAGAGAAAAAAGAAAATGAAGAAATAATCCTAGCTTACACTAGTTCATCAGATTCTGAATATGATAAAATATTTATGGAAAAAGGTGAAACAAGTGGAGCAAAACAAGAAAAAAGAAAATGGGATGAATATTATTATAATAAAAATGGTGCATAGGATAAATACCAAGAATAAACAATGAAAAATAAAGGATATGCTAGAAAAGATGAAAAATGGTCAAAAATACCAGATGAATTTAAACCTCATAATGAATATACTAAATCAGGATATATATTAAACTTAGATTGTGTTAGAAATAAAGAAGATGCAGTTATAGAATGGGTTAATCAAATAATATTATTAATTTCAACAGATGATAGATTTAGCAATCTTTCTTTAGAAAATATAAAAGGATTAATTCTAATGAAAACAACAGAAAATGTTAGAAATTATTTAACAACTATCAGTGATGAAATGTGGTATAGATATGCAGCTACTGTAAATACTAACCAAGATTTTGCTAGATTAATTAGTGAACTAATTTCTAGAGAAATTACTAGACATGAATATCTTCATAATAAAACAGGAGTAAATAACTTATTACATGAAAATGCAAAGTCACATTTAAATAAAATGCAAATATGTGATGTGTCAGATAGGGAGTTTTATCTGCGAATATCAAAAATACTATTATCAACTAGATAATGCATCAAAGGATACGTACAATGAATTATTTATTGATAAGTTACCATACTCTCTTAATATAAAGACAAAAAACATTTGAAAAACAAGAATAGGAGAAATAGCTAATACCCTAGGAGGAATTATACAAATAGTATATGAAGAAATGAGAAATCAATGCCTAGCTAGAGAAACAATTAGACAATTAAATAGGGGAAGAAATGAAATATGTTGTGACCTTCCAGAATTAGAATTACCAGGAAATTATGGATGTAAGCAACCTAGAAAAAGGAAAAAATATTATAGGAAGAAACCTAAGCTAAGAATGACATATCCAAAGAAAATAGCTTGTAAAAATAGAAATAGAAAATATTTTAGAAAGAAAAGACAAATCCCTAGAAAATACTGTCCAAAAGGAGAGAAAAAAATGCATGTGTTGGTTATGCAACCAAGAAGGTCACTATGCAAATGAGTGTCCAAAAAGAAAAGAAAAAGATGTAAAAGAAAAGTCAAAACTAATAGAAAGAATATATCAAATATATGATATAGAACAATTAGAAGAAGAATTAAGTAATTCTGAAGAGAGTATATATGAATATTCAGAAGATGAATTATCTTCACAGACAGAATCAAAATAGTACTTATATAAAAATAATAATAAAAAATAATGATAGAGAAATTGAAGCTTATATAGATCCAAAAATTAATAATAAAAATACAGAGTTAGTAGAATTAAAATTAAAAGACCCAATAAAAGAAATAAAATGTAAACCTATGATTTATACAAAACAGGATAGAGATGAGTTTGCAGAAGATATTAAACAAATGTGTGAAAAAGAATTAGTAAGTCCATCAAAAAGTAAACATTCAGCACCAACATTTTACGGAAAAAACCATAATGAAATTAAAAGAGGAAAAAGGAGAATGGTAATAAATTATAAACAGATGAATGATGCCATGGAAGGAGATGCATATTTTTTGCCTATGAAGGATTTAATTATAGAAAGAGTTAGGAATATGAATTGGTTTAGTACTTTTGATTGTAAATCAGGAATTTACCAAATAAGACTCACAGAGGAATCAAAGACATTAACAGCTTTTAGTTGTCCTCAAGGACAATATGAATGGAATGTGTTACCAATGGGAATGAAACAATCACCAGGTATTTTCCAAAGAAAAATGGATTCTGTGCTTAAGGATTATAAAGATTTTTGCCTTATATATATTGATGATATATTAGTTTTTACTAATAAGGATTTAAATGATCATTTTAATAAGATAAAATTAGTTCTTAAAAGATGTTTAGAAAATGCAGTGGTTTTAAGTAGGAAAAAAGCAGTTCTAGCCCAGACCAAAATTAACTATTTAGGATTAGAAATAGAAAGAGGGAAAATAGTAATGCAAAAACATGTATTAGAAAAACTTCAGAATTTTCCAACCAAATTAAAGGATAAAAAGGAATTACAAAGATTTCTTGGATTACTAACTTATATTTCAAATGAAGGTTTTATAAAGAATCTTGCAGCTGAAAGGAGAAAACTCCAGCAGAAGTTAAAAAATGATGCTCTTTGGTCATTGACCGAAGAAGATGAAGAGATTATTAAAAAATGAAAGCACTTATGCCAGGATCTTCCTGAGCTATATCATCCTTCGGATGATGATTTAATTATTTTTGAAACAGATGCATCTAATGAATGTTGGGGAGGTGTTATGAAGGCAAAACCCCCTGGACAAAAGAAAGAATTACTATGTCGATACATGTCTGGAACCTTTTTCAGACAGTGAAATTAATTATCCTACTCATGAAAAAGAAACATTGGCCTTAATTCGAATGTTAGAAAAGCGTCGAATTTATGTGCTAGATGAAGAATTCATTGTCAAATCTGATAGTACTTATGTTGCAGGTTTTAAAAATATTAACCATAAAGGCACTTATAAACAGGGAAGGCTAATAAGATGGCAAATGAAACTAGCTGAATATAATTATACAATATCTCATATTAAAGGTGAAAAGAATGTTCTTGCAGATATATTATCAAGAGAATGGAGCAGGACTTGAAGAAATTGGAGAGCAAATTAAAAATGCAACAGGCACTCTTTGGACAAAAGATGCAAGAAGCAGAATTACTCAAAAGAGACATGGAAGTAACAGAGCTACAAATTGAAGAATTGAGATTATTGATGGAAGCAGTTCCAGCAAACTTGAAGAATCAAGACGAAGAAGAAAATAAAAAAATGGTACGTAATTTTCAATGGACCATTTCCAGGAATTTATGATGACTGGTACAAAGCAGCACCACAATGCACAAAAATCTCAGAAATCATCCACAAATCATACTCATCAGAAGAAAAAGCAAAAAAGGCTCTAGAGGAATACAACGATGAAGAAAGAAAGAAAAAAGGGAAAGAGATTTATCTTGGACCCAGAACTTTTTCAGAAACAGTAAAAAGTTCACCACCAATTAAATCAGGCATGAAAATACTAGGAAGAATTCCTTCTTCCTTGGATGATTTTCAAATAATTAGTCGAAAGGATCATAAACTTCGAGTTCAATTTTCTCATGAAAAATTCAAAGAACATATCCAAAGATTAATTAATTAGAATGAATCTGAAAAGATCAACTTTTTTTACATAGTTGATAGAAATATTTATGGTGTTAAAGCCATTATTACGCCAGGAGCACCTCAATTACTGGTATTCAATTTATTCAAATTTGGGATGATTGAATGTCTTTATTTAAGTACTAATCTTGAAGAAATCAGTTTGTTTCCACATGGTTTCAAAGATGCAGTTTAGACTTTCAAGAAGAATATAACCCGAGAAAGGACTATTTTCTTGAAGTTCTACTCAGCCTACCCAGATTTCTCAACTGGCCAGCAAACAAAACATTTTGTGTATATAGACATCAACAACAATAACTTTCCTTTGCTAGATGATCCAAAGAAGGAAGCATATACTGAGGAGTTTATGAAGGAAATAATTGCAAATCAGTTGACAAGTATTTACAACCAATGCCAAATTATTGGAAAGGAATCTTTCGTCAGAATGATGTACAGAGGACATTAATAGAATATGAATACACATACTATGCACTTGAGGGACCCACGATGGAATACCATCCGGATATACTCAACCAACTCTGCAAAAAGATAAGGCAGAACGGGAACCATGCATGTGAAAGATGTACTACAAAAACAGAAGTCCAGGAAGAAGATAAGGACAACAACTCAGATGAAATAATTGTAGAAGAGTAATGTAAGACCCTTTGTAAAATATCAATATATATTATGTGTGTTGGGATGTAAAAAAAAAAAGTTACATGTCAAAGTAAAAAAAAAAAGTTTGAAAAATCAAAAACAAAATAAATGTGGCAGGTTGGCAACGTGAAAGAAAGGTAGACATGCAGATAAGGGAGATGGACCGATAAGAATTGCCGCCTCAGCAACTGTAGCGTAGGATAAGAGTATGTAAATAGTACCTTTAAAAGGCTTATAAATAGGAGGGCAAGGCACAAAGAAGACGACGGCAAAAAACTGAAGCTGTCATCCTTCTCTTCGAGAGAAAATGTTTCCTTAGGAAACTTTGTGCTAGTCCTATAGGATTAGTCTGGTACTTGAGAGTGTACTCAAAGGCCCTTTGTACTCAGTATTACTCAGAAATAAAATCTCTACTTATTTTAGTATAAACACTTCAGTTATTTCAATTTTTAGACTTCAACTATTACACTACTCAGTCTATTTGCGGAAGCAGCAATGGGCACAAAACTAAATCAGGTATGTTGTTATTTTGCATCTAATTTATTTATTTATCATGGAATGTGAAAAAATTAGCAATAATGATATAGAACATTTACAAATTACTGTACAAGATGGTTACTATGAACGAAGTATTTTAATTGATTCAACTTTGTTTAGGAAAATTCAGAAAGAAGATTTAAATTTAACTAAAGATGCTAACATGAAGAGTAAGAAAAAACTGGGAAAAATTATACAAAGATTTAATAAAAAGGAAAATATTATATATTATGAAAAATTGATTAATGAAGCTCCAATAGATATTGAAGAAGCTCAAGGAAATACTAGTATACAGTTATTAAATAAGAAAAAATTGATGGAATTAAAAAAGAATATTAAAAAGGAAGAACACAGAAATAAAATTGGATATATACATATAGGTGTAATTCAGATATTAATAAAAGCAACTTTCCAAGAAAGAATAAATTCACCTATAGAATTAATATTAAAAGATGATAGAATAACTGATATAAAGGATAAAATATTGGGCATAATAGAAGGAAATTTAGCTTATGTAAAATTAAAATTTGAGATTCATCCAAATATTAGAATACCTTTAAATACTCAAAGATTAGAATAATCATTAACACTTGAACATAAATTTTTAAGAAAAAACTTAATGAGAACAGGAGACAAAATATTTTCAATAACTTATTTCATTAATGCGTTAACTAATTCACATCATAGTATTACTTTTAGAAATAATGACAGAATAGATGTACCAAGTTTATTTGAAAATATAGAAAAAATTTATTATCCTAAAAGAAACGAAATAATAGAATTAGGAACTTTTATAAATAAACCAAATTTATTAATGTGTAGATCACCATTACCAGCAATTATTTTTGAAAATGATATTGAAGAAGATAAAATTGATAAATTAACAAATCAAGTAAATGATTTAACTGAGTATTTAAAAAATAAGATATGAGTAAAAATATTGCAAAATTTAATATAAAAAAGAAAATTATTAACATATGGGTAAAAGAACGAAATCCCTTTCAAAAAATATATATGGAATATATTAAAAATATTGATAAAGATTTTATTGAAAAACTAAAACATATTTGGAAATTAGATTTACCAAAAGAAATAAAAATAAAATTATGTGAAGATTATGGAAAAATATGTGGACAAATTGCACTATATGAAGATGAAATGAATTATGTTTTAACTACAACTTTAATAAAATTAGAACTAGAATAAGAACGAAAAGAGTTAGAAAGAAGTTTTAACTTAGGAAGAAATCTAAATATTTTTGAAGAACTATTAAATTCTTTAGAAAATAATGAATTTTCAGATTAAAATATGAATAAGGTAGATAGAAATATTGCTAAGGTTATAATAAAAGATAAACCAAATAAAAATATTGCTAAGTTTATAATAAAAGATAAAACTATTACAACATGGGTAAAAATAAAAGATTTTTGCAACGTAATATATATAGATATAGATGAAATAAAAAACCGTGAAAAAGATGTTTGTGAAAAACTAGAATGTATATGGGAATTAAACCTACTAAAAGAATTAAAAAGAAACATATGTTAGGAATATGGAAAATATGCGCACAAACAATAATTTATAATAATGAATTAGATAATGAATTTGATTTAGCATTATCTAGGATGCAAATAGATGAAACTTATGAACAATTAATGAAAAGTATAGAAAATAATAACCTTGATAAATCCTGAAAATACACCCCCTCCGAATTGGTATCAGAGCACTAAGATCATTTAAATAATTTTAGAAAAAATGTCGAGCACTAAGATCACTAAAATAAGAAAAACTATAATAACTACTAAGATTATTGAAATTGAAATAATTTTTGAAAACCTAATAATTAGGATTGTTGAGACTAAAAGAAAAATTCAAATTTTTGAATGGATATTATAGATATACAAATTAGAATAATTGAAACAGCAAATAAAATAAATGAATTAAAAGACAAAATAAACATAACTAGAGAAAATGTAAGTTTAATTTGTAGACATTTAGATTATCATATAGAACATGGAAATACAAATGAAATTGACAGAGTATCAAAATTTCTTATAAAACATCAAAATAAATTAAATAAAAGAGAAAATAGATTAATAAGATTAGAAAATGAATTACGAGAAATATGTGAAATTTATAACCGTCTCTAAAACTGTGACCATTAAAATAGTGATGAATAATGAACTTTTCGACACTAAAATCTGTCAATAAATTAATAATTATTAGCAGTGATAGGCTAATCGGATCCAGATACCTACTGGATACCTGAAACACTATATAGGCTAATCGGATCCGGATACCTACTGGATACCCGAAACACTACACTACTAGAAAATAATTAAACGGTGACGGAAATGAAATTATCAGAATTTTTTTTGAAATAATCAAAACATTAGAAGAAATGAATAAAAATATAGTTTTATTAATAGAAAATACTAATAAAATTATGGAATATACATATATGAGAATATCAAAAGGGCATAATGATATAAAAAATATAAGAGAGACTTTAGATAATATAAATGAAGAAAAAGAAATTGAGGAAAATCATGATATTAAAAGAATTAAAAAAATTCTCCAGCAACTTGAAAATTTATTAGAATACGAAGAAAACAATAAATGTATAACAAAAAAGGATTTAGAAGATTTATTAAAAAGAGAACAAAAACCTATAAATTTTTATAAACCATTATCTACATGGAAGAATTAAGAGATGAATATTTGGAAAATCTAAAGAAATCAAATGATATAGAAGAAATTCAACAATTGTTAGAACAATTAAAAATAATAGAAGATGATAATAATCAAGTACAAAAGATTGAGAAAAAAGAAAACCCTAAAGAGAAAAATGAAAATGAAGAAATAATTTTAGCTTACATTAGTTCATCAGATTCTAAATATGATGAAATATTTATGGAAAAAGGTGAAACAAGTGGAGTAAAACAAGAAAAAAGAAAATGGTATGAATATTATTATAATAAAGATGGTGCATGAGATAAATACGAAGAATAAACAATGAAAAATAAAAGTTATGCTAGAAAAGATGGAAAATGGTCAAAAATACCAGATGAATTTAAACCTCATAATGAATACACTAAATCAGGATATATATTAAATTTAGATTGTGTTAGAAATAAAGAAGATGCAATTATAGAATGGGTTAATCAAATAATATTATTAATTTCAACAGATGATAGATTTAGCAATCTTTCTTTAGAAAATATAAAAGGATTAATTCTAATGAAAACAACAGGAAATGTTAAACAATATTTAACAACTATCAGTGATGAAATGTGGCATAGATATGCAGCTACTGTAAATACTAACCAAGATTTTGCTAGATTAATTAGTGAACTAATTTCTAGAGAATTTACTGGGCATGAATATCTTCATAATAAAATAGGAGTAAATAACTTATTACATGAAAATGCAAAGTCACATTTAAATAAAATGCAAATATGTGATATGTGTCAGATAGGGAGTTTTATCTGCGAATATAAAAAATACTATTATCAACTAGAAAATGCATCAAAGGATACGTACAAGGAATTATTTATTGATAAGTTACCATACCCTCTTAATATAAAGATTAAAGACATTTGGAAAATAAGAATAGGAGAAATAGCTAATACCTTAGGAGAAATTATACAAATAGTATATGAAGAAATGAGAAATCAATGTCTAGCTAGAGAAACAATAAGACAATTAAGTAGGGGAAGAAATAAAATATGTTGTGACCTACCAGAATTAGAATTAATAGGAAACTATGGATGTAAAAAACCTAGAAAAAGAAAAAAAATTATAGGAAGAAACCTAAGCTAAGAAAGACATATCCAAAGAAAAGAGCTTATAAAAATACAAATAGAAAATATTTTAGAAAGAAAAGACAAATCCCTAGAAAATACTATCCAAAAGGAAAGAAAAAATGCATGTGTTGGTTATGCAACCAAGAAGGCCACTATGCAAATGAGTGTCCAAAAAGAAAAGACAAAGATGTAAAAGAAAAGTCAAAACTAATAGAAAAAATATATCAAATATATGATTTAGAACCATTAGAAGAAGAATTAAGTAATTCTGAAAAGAGTATATATGAATATTCAGAAGATGAATTATCTTCACAGACAGAATCAGAATAGTACTTATATTAAAATAATAATAAAAAATAATGATAGAGAAACTGAAGCTTATATAGATACTGGAGCAAGTATTTGTATAGCAACAAAAACATTATTTGATAAATTGGAAAAAGTAAGAAACCCAACAAGAGTTTCAATTGCAGATGGATCTGTACATTCTCTAAGCTGGATAGTAAAGAAAACAACTTTGATAATAGAAAATAAATTATTTATGATACCTATAATATATCAACAACAAACAGGTGTAGATATGATATTAGGAAATAATTTTCTTAGATTATACGCACCATTTTGCCAATACTTAGATTACATGACATTAAGAATCCCTTATATTAGAGCAAAGCAAATAAGAGAAATAATTAGGATACCAATTCTTGATTATACAAAGTGTCATTACTCAGAGTTTAGTCAGCTGAAACGTGGTGAGATAATAGGAATAGTATGTAAAAAAATGCAACATGTATTAATGAATGCAGAAGAAGGTAGAATTATTCCAGAATATATTGAAGAACTTTTAGATAAGGTATGTAGTGAAAACCCACTAGATCCAAAAATTAATAAAAATACGAAGTTAGTAAAATTAAAACTAAAAGATCCTACAAAAGAAATAAAATGTAAACCTATGATTTATACAAAACAGGATAGAGATGAGTTTACAGAAGATATTAAACAAATGTGTGAAAAAGAATTAGTAAGACTATCAAAAAGTAAACATTCAGCACCAGCATTTTATGTAGAAAATCATAATGAAATTAAAAGAGGAAAAAGGAGAATGGTAATAAATTTTAAACAGATGAATGATGCCATGGAAGGAGATGCATATTTTTTGCCTAGGAAGGATTTAATTATAGAAAGACTTAGGAATATGAATTGGTTTAGTACTTTTGATTGTAAATCAGGATTTTATCAAATAAGACACACAGAGGAATCGAAGGCATTAACTGTAATATCCTATTTTATTTAAGAACCTTCAATAAAGAAAAAGAAATAAGTTAATTGATTAAATAGTATAGTGTTAAAAACAATTATAGGTATAATTAATTATTAGAAATAGAATTGTTAGTATTTAGTGGTTATATTAATAAAAAGAAAAGAGGAAGGGAGAAGTGAGTGCACCCACGTAGCAAGAAAAAGGCTTGGGGGGTCCACTTCCACTTAAAAAAGAGTAGCAGTTTAGAAAATGGAGAAGGGATAGGAATTGGAAGTTAAACCCATGTTCAGCAAAAAGAGGGTAACAATGCTTACCTTATCCTAGTTCACGTTGGAGCGCTTGGAAGAAAGGAGAAAAAAAAAGAGCATTGGTCAGAAAGAAAAAATAGGAGGAACAACACAGGGAGACCGAAGGAAAAAAAGAGAAAGAAAACGGTGTACCGAACATCAATCTTAAGAAGGTGAGTAAAACACAATTTATTTTATTAAACCTCCATGGTGTAACATCTTAAAAGATATAATTTTTCTGATTTCGCGATACGTGAATTTGAGGTTAGAGGAGTTAATGACATTGCGATTAATTAAATTACCTTTGTGTATTCCTATTCACATATATTAGATAGATGTAGTTCCAATTGATTGGCTTGCTTTGTTTATATAAATGGAATCCGTTACTGTTGTAGAATATTGTTTAGATTTGCCTACTGCCACGTTGTTCTTTTGTTCACTACCAACTTTTCAAAACTCAATTCTTCTCCGGGGAGTGAAACGAAACTGATTATATAGGTACCCCTTTGTAATCGTTGACAGGATGATGTTTAATGATAATATTCATACCAATAAATACCGTAAGTATTTGGGAATATCAAATTACCGATTATATTATTAATAATAAGTTGGTCATCACCTTCCGGGAAGGGATGACGGTATTCATCTTATTCCGGGAATAGGATGAGAGATATTTCCATCCGGGATGGGATATCGTAAATTGAAAATATCCACATCTGGGATGGGATATTATATTCTTGAACATATCCACATCTGGGATGAGATATGACCTCCATCCGGGATGGAGAAGGCAGTGGGATACCATTGCTTGGACATGAGCTCATGGACCTTAGTGAATCTGGGATTCACGGTGAATCTGGGATTTACACCGATTCCGAGAACCGAATAGTTGTATAGTGTGAGTAGTGATGACGAGTTGAGTACTCTGTTTTGTGATTGTCTGACCATTTAAAATAATTAGTTTATTTTTGTGCTTTAAATAAATGGTGTCTGTTTCGAAAAGAATTCTTATTTTACTTTTGTGGGACCATGGTTGATTTTTTCCGGTTACCACACCGGCTGAGAACAACACTAATTGCAAATATTTTTTTTAACTTGTTTTATCTCACTGGGATTAAATCTCATTAAGAGTGTTGTTTTCAGAGCACAAGGAAGACGTCACTGGGAATGAGGAGAGTTGAAGACTTAATGTTTTATTCTAGTTTTATTTTCTTCTTGTTGTTAGTATTTTATTTCCATAAACGATGAGTTAATTATGCTAGACTTGGTTCTTAGTTATTGTTTGAATTTATTAGTAGACACATGTATTTACGCAAAATGTTATTTTTATGTAAGTATCTATTATTACTGCTATATGTTATTCAGAGTGGAGGTAATGTTTAGTCCATTTTGTCTTTTAGAATTTGTTTCATTTTATTAAAATCATAATTTTAGTACGTGGTCACTAGTGTAATGAAGGTCGTTACATTGACAGCTTTTAGTTGTCCTCAAGGACAATATGAATGGAATGTGTTACCAATGAGAATGAAACAATCACCAGGTATTTTCCAAAGAAAAATGGATTCTGTGCTTAAGGATTATAAAGATTTTTGCCTTATATATATTGTTGATATATTAGTTTTTACTAATAAAGATTTAAATGATCATTTTAATAAGATAAAATTAGTTCTTAAAAGATGTTTAGAAAATGGAGTGGTTTTAAGTAGGAAAAAAGCAGTTTTAGCCTAGACCAAAATTAACTATTTAGGATTAGAAATAGAAAGAGGGAAAATAGTAATGCAAAAACATGTATTAGAAAAACTTTAGAATTTTCCAACCAAATTAAAGGATAAAAAGGAATTACAAAGATTTCTTGGATTACTAACTTATATTTCAAATGAAGGTTTTATAAAGAATCTTGCAGCTGAAAGGAGAAAACTCCAGCAGAAGTTAAAAAAGGATGCTCTTTGGTCATGGACCGAAGAAGATGAAGAGATTATTAAAAAATTGAAGCACTTATGCCAGGATCTTCCTGAGCTATATCATCCTTCGGATGATGATTTAATTATTATTGAAACAAATGCATCTAATGAATGTTGGGGAGGTGTTATGAAGGCAAAACTCCCTGGACAAAAGAAAGAATTACTATGTCGATACATGTCTGGAACCTTTTCAGACAGTGAAATTAATTATCCTACTCATGAACAAGAAACATTGGCCTTAAGTCGAATGTTAGAAAAGCATCGAATTTATGTGCTAGATAAAGAATTCATTGTCAGATCTGATAGTACTTATGTTGCAGGTTTTAAAAATATTAACCAGAAAGGCACTTATAAATAGGGAAGGCTAATAAGATGGCAAATGAAACTAGCTGAATATAATTATACAATATCTCATATTAAAGGTGAAAAGAATGTTCTTGCAGATATACTATCAAGAGAATGGAGCAGGACTTGAAGAAATTGGAGAGCAAATTAAAAATGCAACAGACACTCTTTGGACAAAAGATGCAAGAAGCAGAATTACTCAAAAGAGACATGGAAGTAACAGAGCTACAAATTGAAGAATTGAGATTATTGATGGAAGCAGTTCCAGCAAACTTGAAGAATCAAGACGAAGAAGAAAATAAAAAATGGTACGTAATTTTCAATGGACCATTTCCAGGAATTTATGATGACTGGTACAAAGCAGCACCACACTGCACAAAAATCCCATGAATCATCCACAAATCATACTCGTCAGAAGAAAAAGCTAAAAAGGCTCTAGAGGAATACAATGATGAAGAAAGAAAGAAAAAAGGGAAAGAGATTTATCTTGGACCCAGAGGTTTTTCAGAAACAGCAAAAAGTTCACCACCAATTAAATCAGGCATGAAAATACTAGGAAGAATTCCTTCTTCCTTAGATGATTTTCAAATAATTAGTCGAAAGGATCATGAACTTCGAGTTCAATTTTCTCATGAAAAATTCGAAGAACATATCCAAAGATTAATTGATTAGAATGAATCTGAAAAGGTCAACTTTTTTTACATAGTTGATAGAAATATTTATGGTGTTAAAGCAATTATTACGCCAGGAGCATCTCAATTACTGGTATTCAATTTATTCAAATTTGGGATGATTGAATGTCTTTATTTAAGTACTAATCTTGAAGAAATCAGTTTGTTTCCACATGATTTCAAAGATGCAGTTTAGACTTTCAAGAAGAATATAACCCGAGAAATGACTATTTTCTTAAAGTTCTACTCAGCCTACCCAGATTTCTCAACTGGACAGCAAACAAAACATTTTGTGTATATAGGCATCAGCAACAATAACTTTCCTTTGCTAGATGATCCAAAGAAGGAAGCATATACTGAGGAGTTTATGAAGGAAATAATTGCAAATCAGTTGACAAGTATTTACAACCAATGCCAAATTATTGGAAAGGAATCTTTCGTCAGAATGATGTACAGAGGACCCGATCTGATATTATTAAATAAAACAAATGGGAAAATAATCAGAGAAAAAGATATGAGGACATTAATAGAATATGAATACCCATACTATGCACTTGAGGGACCCACGATGGAGTACCATCCGGATATACTCAACCAACTCTGCAAAAAGATAAGGCAGAACGGGAACCATGCATGTGAAAGATGTACTACAAAAGCAGAAGTCCAGAAAGAAGATAAGGACAACAGCTCAGATGAAATAATTGTAGAAGAGTAATGTAAGAACTGATATAAGCATGTAAGGCCTCTTGTAAAAAGCCATTGTAAATATGCTACGTGTAAAAAAAAAAGGTTAGAAAAGTCAAAGATATAAATGTTGCAGAGACACATGGTTACGTAAAAGGAGACGTGAAGGAAAAGAGGATAAGCGGATGAAGTTGGATCAACTGATAAGATCAGCCGCCCTCTAATTATATGTATATTACTGTAGCGTAAGATTAGAATGTGTGAATAGTAGTTTTACGCATCTATAAATAGAAGGGTCGAAGACAGAAGTGAGACACGGCAAAAAACAGAAGTTGTCATCCTTCTCTTCGAGAGAAAATGTTTCCCTAGAAAACTTTGTGCTAGTCCTGTAGGATTAGTCAGGTACTTGAGAGTGTACCTAAAGCCCCCTTTGTACTCAGTATTACTCAAAAATAAAATCTCTACTTATTTTAGTATATACACTTGAGTTATTTCAATTTTTAGACTTCAATTATTACACTACTCAGTCTATTCACGGAAGCAGCAGTGGGCAAAAAATTCACTAAACTAAGTCAGGTATGTTGTTATTTTGCATCTAATTTATTTATTTATCATGGAATGTGAAAAAATTAGTAATAATGATATAGAACATTTACAAATTACTGAACAAGATGGTTACTATGAAGGAAGTATTTTAATTGATTCAACTTTGTTTAAAAAAATTCAGAAAGAAGATTTAAATTTAACTAAAAATGCTAATATGAAGAGTAAGGAAAAACTGGGAAAAATTATGCAAAGATTTAATAAAAAGGAAAATATTATATATTATGGAAAATTGATTAATGAAGCTCCAATAGATATTGAAGAAGCTCAAGGAAATACCAGTATACAGTTACTAAATAAGAAAAAATTGATGGAATTAAAAAAGAATATAAAAAAGGAAGAACACAGAAATAAAATTGGATATATACATATAGGTGCAATTCAGATATTAATAAAAGCAACTTTTCAAGATGGAATAAATTCACCTATAGAATTAGTATTAAAAGATGATAGAATAACTGATATAAAAGATAAAATAATAGGCGTAGTAGAAGGAAATTTAGCGTATGTAAAATTAAAATTTGAAATCCACCCAAATATTGGAATACCGTTAAATACTCAAATATTAGAACAATCATTAACACTTGAACATAAATTTTTAAGAAAAAATTTATTGAGAACAGAAGACAAAATATTTTCTATAACCTATTGTGTTAATTATGCAATAACAAACTCACATTATAGTATTACTTTTAGAAATATTGACAGAATAGATGTACCAAGTTTATTTGAAAATATAGGAAAAATTTATTATCCTAAAAGAAACGAAATAACAGAATTAGGAACTTTTATAAATAAACCAAATTTATTATTGTGTAGATCACCATTACCAGCAATTATTTCTGAAAATGATATTGAAGAAGATAAAATTAATAAATTAACAAATCAAGTAAATGATTTTACTCAGTATTTAAAAAATAAGATATGAGTAAAAATATTGTAAAATTTAATATAAAAAATAAAATTATTAACATAGGGGTAAAAAAACGAAATCCCTTTCAAAAAATATATATGGAATATATTAAAAATATTGATAAAGATTTTATTGAAAAATTAAAACATATTTGGAAATTAGATTTACCAAAAGAAATAAAAATAAAATTATGTGAAGATTATGGAAAAATATGTGGACAAATTGCACTATATGAAGATGAAATGAATTATATTTTAACTACAACTTCAATAAAATTAGAACTAGAAGAAGAACAAGAAGAGTTAGAAAGAAGTTTTAACTTAGGAAGAAATCTAAATATTTTTGAAGAACTATTAAATTCTTTAGAAAATAATGAATTTTCAGATTAAAATATGAATAAGGTAGATAGAAATATTGCTAAGGTTATAATAAAAGATAAACTAGATAAAAATATTGCTAAGTTTATAATAAAAGATAAAACTATTACAACATGGGTAAAAATAAAAGATTTTTACAACGTAATATATATAGATGAAATAAAAAACCGTGAAAAAGATTTTTATGAAAAACTAGAATGTATATGGAAATTAAACCTACCAAAAGAATTAAAAAGAAACATATGTCAAGAATATGGAAAATTATGCGCACAAACAATAATTTATAATAATGAATTAGATCATGAATTTGATTTAGCATTATCTAGGATGCAAATAGATGAAACTTATGAACAATTAATGAAAAGTATAGAAAATAATAACCTTGATGAATCCTGAAAATACACCCCCTCCGAATTGGTATCAGAGCACTAAGATCATTTAAATAATTTTAGAAAAAATATTGAGCACTAAGATCACTAAAATAAGAAAAACTATAATAACTACTAAGATTATTGAAATTGAAATAATTTTTGAAAACCTAATAATTAGGATTGTTGAGACTAAAAGTAAAATTCAAATTTTTGAATGGATATTATAGATATACAAATTAGAATAATTGAAACAGAAAATAAAATAAATGAATTAAAAGACAAAATAAACATAACTAGAGAAAATGTGAGTTTAATTTGTAGACATTTAGATTATCATATAGAACATGGAAATACAAATGAAATTGATAGAGTATCAAAATTTCTTATAAAACATCAAAATAAATTAAATAAAAGAGAAAATAGATTAATAAGATTAGAAAATGAATTACGAGAAATATATGAAATTTATAACCGTCTCTAAAACTGTGACAATTAAAATAGTGACGAATAATAAACTTTCCGACACTAAAATACGTCAATAAATTAATAAATTAGCAGTGTCGATAAACCATAGTGTTACCTATATGTAGAATGCAACACCCTTTCTCTAAAAAGGATATTACAACATAGTAACCAAAAGTTTTGGAAAACTTAGAAAATATTTGTAAATGAGTTTGTATCTCCTTTATGAGAATGCGGCTAAAATTTTTTCTTTCCTTTGAAGAAGATGAGAAGGATGGGGAATGTGCTCTCTTAATTTCTTTTTAACTGTTTTCGAAATATAAACTGGATGCAACAAGTCTGAAAATACTTCCTCTCTCATATATGTACCATGATATTTTACCAAAGATTTGCACCAAGGCAAACACTGATTTCTAACACTGCAAAGCAAAAGAAAGTTAATACTACTCTAAAACAAAGAGTACAAAAGTGGAAAAATAAAACACACTACTAAATACAGTCGAGCCATGATTCCATCTTTTACTCGGAAAGGATCTATTATTTCAAACTCTAAACGTAACTACTTCTAAGGGCACGACCAGGTAGATCCTCCTACCCCTGATAAACTAGCATCAAGATTCCGGGCCTGAGCCATCGGAACCCAATCCATCCCAAACCTGGCTAGATCGGGATGGTATGAAGGAGTTTTGGTTAAGTCAGAGGTATTCCAAGTGTCAATGGACATGTCAGGTGTCTCATCAACCTCATCATCAGAAAGAGACTCGGATAACCAAATGATATCCTCCGACTCAGACTGATGAGAATTAGGGGTATACATGGTTGGTTCTTTCTCTCCTAAAGGTGAAGCTGGGGTATATCCTACAGAACCCATAGTTTCAACAGGTTTAGCAACTGGTGACTTCTTAGTGGATTTGGCTCGTCCTTTACTTGATGATCTGCTCCTCCGACGCTGGTCTCCACGATCTGTTCCACCATTATCATGCACAGATGGATGTGAACAGCTTCCACCACTATTCCCACTATCGTTACTGTCAAAGGGTAAGGTATCTGAGATAGTTCCTAAAGGTCTTAGTTGTTGCCAGGGTAACTTAACATCTAATATAATTTGTTCCTGAATGGGTTGTGGGTTTGGTAACGCACCACCCCTAGTATCCAAGGTTTCCACTTCTCCTACAAACCTTCCCCACTGTGTGCTAGGACATATCTTCCACCATACACTGTCTCCACCCAGAGGTTCTACGGTTAAGTGTCGGACGGTTCCTAATCCTCTGTCTTGCGGGTCCATCTACTCAGTCATGTAATAACACAACAAAGCAGACAAGGTGAAACTCTAACACAAAATAATGAAAGTAGTACCAGTATAGAAAACTCCTATCACACAGCACCCAATTTCTACATTCACACAGATAATTACCAGAGACACTCAAAACATTCAATCAAGTATTCAATCATTCATACAAGTCAAATATATAGTAGCCAAGTAAACCTTACCTTGCACATCATAAATCCATAAATAACTCAGTCACAATTTATATTCACACATCAAAGTACTATTATGCATGTCACTTCAATATTTCTCTAGTCACACCGGTGTAATGCTCCCAGAGAGACTTATCCAACCTCACATCATAGAGCGATCGGCTGCAGCAAACTTAACAGTACAAACAGAGAATCTCTCTAGACCCCTGAGAGTACTTCGGAATACTGCATTTAAAACTTAATACCAGATCCTAAATAGATCTGCCAGTCAGATTTATCCAAGCCGGGTATACGACTCGTCTCGGCTCAGGGGGATTCACCTACAAGGCCATTGAGACTTTCGAAACCTGGATAATCCCAGTAGACAATTGTAGTCCAACAATATCTATTTTCAACCCCGTCTCGTAGGTTGTATGCTCATCTCTCAGATGCAAATGATCATCTAAATTTGCAAATCATATTCTCTTGAAATCTCTTTCTCTGTAAAACTCTCTGTTTTACTGTTTCTCTATAAAAATCTCTAACTCTTCTGAAAACTCTTTGTAAGAAACAAATCAAAATCTTTTATGGAAAGACCACCTCGTATGAACAGAAAACTGCTTAAAAATCATTTTCTCATAACACTCTTTTACTGTATACCTTAAAACATAAGACTCTTGTCTCTTTTTACTGCTTATTACGGACTAATTCATTATCTCGACTTTATTTTAAGTTGCTCAACTGAGTGAATCGGTATAAAATAAAAAGAGTTATTAACTGTATTACAAGAAGATCAAACCGGGCATAGCCACTTTGGATTGATCAAGAGAGAAGAGATCAACAGTATTTAAACTTATGTCCGCTTTTAAAATAGTACACGCCTGTTCTCAGATTTTAGATAGCTTCTTGGTAATGGAATAATTACACGGCGGCTGAGCCGACTGCGGTAATCAGTGTCCAGCTTTTCTAAAAACTTGATATCATCTTTATGAACGAAATTCAACTAATTCTTTTACAGGCTTACCTAATTTAGAAGATGAAATAATTACACGACGGCAGAGCCATCTTTGGTGATTAGTACCCATTTTCAGAAAATCGATAAAAACTTAGGCTACGTGAACGCAATTCAATTACTTCTCTTGGGAAATATTTAAGCACTGATTATCTTCCAGCAAAAAGGCCTGTTGGAAGCCTATCTCACTAATTTCCACTGTCTTAAACATTGGAAATTAAACTGAGTTCATTGCATATATAAACATATTGGATACCCACTCGATATTTCCCACAAATAACATAACAGTAGAATTCACCGAGAATCCATTACTGTTACATTAATTTCCGAAAGATGCTATAACCGTAGAATTCACCGAGAATCCATTACTGTTACACTCTTTTATCCAACCCAATCTATTTATATATACAGTATTAATAAATCACTTCTTTCCCAGATTATCTTAGGCACGTATATCCCTGGTCCCTAGTGTTAAGATTTTTAAATAGCGTATTAATACAGATCCTAGGCTAGAAAGAGACGGACTTTATAATAACCCCTTCAAAGGTCTCTTTCCTTTCTAGACAGATCCATACTAATAAACCAATCAAATCTTAACCATCACCTTTGACCATATACATGTTAGATAGTATCGGGGTTTTTCACAAGAAATAAAACGTATTTTCTTTACGGTAAAATCATTTTTGCTGTAAACTAAAATTCGCCATTATAACGGTATGTTTACTATACTTAAAAATAAATTCTTACCTCCTCACCTCATTCCCACGAAAATCTAAGGATTTTTGGGCATCATAACACTACAAATCATAATTATCACAAAATAATAATTTTATAACAATAAAACAATTTATAAAGCATAAACAACCATTTAAAAGCTATAACACCCAAAGCACACAATTTCAAACATCACAAAGATCATACTCATACTTCTTAAATTATTTTGCAAGAGGTTCCCTTACCTTAGCCAAAATACCTTTGAAGAACAAGGCAAGAACACCAAGAACACCAATATAAGAAATTTTAGACTTAAGAGAGAAAAAGAGAGAAAGTGTATGCCTTCTTGTTTCCTTGAGCTTGGTGTAAGAATTTTTATGATGCCAAGGCCTCTATTTATAGCCAAGGGGCCAGCCAAGGGTTGAGTTAGAAATGATCATGGTTGGCTTAAAACATAACATTGGTTAGGCTTTTTAAATAAATCAAAACAATTAACTAATTCCTAATTGGTTTATACTACTTCACAAGGATTGAATCCAAGTGAAAAATCATCATCCAAGGGTCCAAAACAAGCAAGAGGGGCGGCCAACATGCAAGGGCAAGGGAGGGTTTAAAAATGTTTGCGATGCATGCCATGACTCACAAATTAACTAATTAATAAATAGGTTAAAACATGATTTATTCTAATTGGTTAAAACCATTTCACAAGGATTTGATCCATGTGAAAAATTAACTTCCTAGAGCCCTTGTTAAGGATGGGAGGTCAGCCAACAAAAAGGGGAAGGGGGACCATTAGATCAAAAGCCAAAAGCTTTATGTTTTGGTAAATATGTTGCAAAATAATGATTACAAAGTCTTCATTCAAACCCTTCATGACCAAGTCTTGTGGCTGGGTCAAAAACACTATTTTAGACTTTATAAAATTATTCTAAGGTCCTTTGAAAATTCCCAGATTTTATTTCAAACCCGTTTGCTTTCTATACACTTTTATACGGCAGAAATACCGCATAAAAGGGTCAAAACAGTAGAAAAATAATCTTGTCTAGAAATATTTTTAAAAATCATGAAATAAAGAATAATTCCAGAACAATATTTTTATATACTGTATAGCAAGTTCTATACGCTATACGTACCCGTTTACTGTATTTTTTGGTATTTTTTGAAAGTTTTCCAAAAATTCCAAAACAATTCCAGAAAATCAAAAATATTAAAAGAAACAACTTTTGTGAAGGAAGATTAAATTCTGGGTTGGTTTGACATACTTTCTCTATTTAAAATCTTTATCTGTTAATAACGGTAGAATACGATTTTCTGTAAAAACTCAAACGATGAAGAAAAGCGTCTGTTTCAACAAAGTAATTTGATGAGTATTCTAATATCATGATTCTAAGACTACCACAAATTACTTAGCACTTAGTTCACACAAAGACATTAAAAAACAGATAATTGACGGAAAACAACATACAGAAGTCTATATAAGATTTTAACTATCTTACCGTTTTGAACTATAATATCAAGCAAATCTTATTATCTCTATACTATATAGAATATACTCTATCCTAAAGTCTTAACCTTAACTACCTTTCTTTTCCCAGTATCTAATTCTTTTCTTAATTATTGAATACGGAGTTTCTCCTAAAGGGACCAAAACCGTAATTCCCTTTTATCTTTTCTGCTAAAGATTCAAACTTAGTGTATAAAACCTTTTTGAACATCCAAATAACTCATATTCTATCTTCTAATACTTTGGAACCTAACATGAATTTTCCATATTCATTTTCTGCTTATTCTGACTGTTCAGAATGTCTTTTTTTTTTACTGTTTGACGTTTATGTCAACTCTAAACTATCTATACTTAATCTGAAAATCCTAAGATTAATTCTAATCTTCCAAAATTAATACTCTTTCTCATAGTGTGAAATTTTGGGATGTTACATAGAATGTTATCATTAAAATTTTTGGTTGGCTGTTAATGAAATGATTTCATTGATTTTTATGGAAAAATTGGATTACATAAACCTTCTTATATACATGCCTAAGTTGTTATTGCATTCCTTCTTCAAACTTCATTTATGATAGAGAGGAAGATAAGTTGGAATTATAATTACACTTGCTACAACACAAATTATTCAAAAAAAAAAATTGCGTACAAAATTATTCAAAATTTTTGTGGTCACTTCAACTCTGTACTAACATATTTTATTTATTGACATGGAATATAATTACAAATGCATGCTAATTTACATCAAATCATATATTATTATTGTAGATTTGATTTCAAATATTAATTAACATCCATGAAAATACTATATAATTCAGTAGTTAATCAAAATTTGATTAACTAAATTAACAATTCATTGAATGATAATATTTTAAATCACAATTTATAATATATTTCTAAAAATAGATTAGTATATTAATTGAGATGACCAATTTTAAAATGCTAATTAGCAAAAATAGGATAATAAATTAATACAAAATTAAATTGAATTAATAATATAATACTGAATCAAATAAAAAAACTAAGTCAGTCATACTGATTAGAAGTTCAGTACATAGGAAATTGAAATATAAAATATCTATAATATATAATAAAGCAAAATGTTTTCAAAAAGTAAATTTTACATGTGTCAATATTACGTTCAATTTGAGGGAATTTTACTTAGTATTTATTCTAAAGGCTAACAAAAATGGAAACCGAATGATTCTCTTTTAATTCAAAATAGAATATGCAAATCAGGATTAATAAAATCCGAATCAACATTAAATGTAAATTTAAAAACAAAATCAGAAGATTATTGTATTTTGCTTTCTTTCACATGTCCATTTATTTGATTTTCTTCCCATCATTTTACCTCCATCATTTTCAACAAATGCATCCCATCGGTGTCTCTACTGACCCGTCCTCTCACTCTGCCATCATTGGTGGCTGGTCCTCTCTTTGGCAGATAAATATGATTATCCTATTTCACCTTCTCCTAAAATGCTCATGATCATTATTTGTTTTTTAACAAAATTTATATAGACATTATGCAACATTTGATTACCATCTGTCCAAACTTTCATGTCTCTTCAACTATTCATTCTCTGGTATGATTTTTTTTCTCTATTTTTTGTTCTTTCTTTTCATATATAAATTTTCTTCTTCGTTCTACTCTTTCATTGTGATGACTATCACTCAAGATTTTCGATTGAATGTTAGTTTTTGTTTTCTTTTTAGTCCTCTCTCTCTCTCTCAGTCTCTCTCTCTGTCTCGATTACATGTTAGTTTTTGTATTTTTAATCTTATATCTTAATAATTTTATGTATTGATATATTTTATTTATTCATTTTATTATATTATTTGAATTGTGGTTATTCTTCTAATCAACTTCTCATCTAAGGTGAGTTTTTTTTATTATTAATCATTTTTAGTTGTTATTTAATTCAATGTTTGAGATCTCCATAATTCAATGTTATTTAACATCAATGGTTTGGGAGCTATAAAAAATTAATAAACACTAAAAATAAGTAAAAATGATTAATAATAAAATAGAAAAAATAGCAATAATTACAAACTCACATTAGATGAGAAGTCATTGTTGATGAACAGGGAATAACAATAATCCAAAGACTAAAACAAAGTAAACAAATAAAATATGTCAATATATGCATATACTAAGATTTAAGATCGATTAAAAATACAAAAATTGAAACATATAAAGGATTAACCAAAGTTTCAAGTGATAGTCACTACAATGGAAGATAATAATGAAAAAGAAAATGTATATGAAATGATAAAAGAAAACAAAAAAGAGAGAAGACATGGGAAGTCAATGTTGATGAATAATGTGAACAAATAAAACATATCAATACATGTATATATTGAAGAGTTGAAAAGACACGAAAGTTTACCGATGCGAAAGGGAAGGAGTTGAATAAAATCTTAGAAAATAAATAGGCAGAGAAATGAGTACGAAAATATTCAACCAATAAAAATATTAGAAGAAAATATTAAATGTAGAATTGCCGTTTATATAATATATCAATTTGAAATACATTCCAAAAAATTAAATACAATATCGAATACAATCAATAATTTCAAATAACAATTAGGCACATTAAATTTAAGTAATGGATAATCAATCAATAAACCTATCAAATCAATTCAATTTAATTATATCTTCAAGTGCTCCCAGAGCGACACGTATAAAAATTAGTCTTGAGATGATTCGTTTATATATATTATAGATTATAGATAAGATGTCATAATAATTTTTAAATTTTGCGTATTTGAATTTATGTGGCAATTTTTTTTGATGAGTTTGAATTTGATCTTTTTTAGGCTCTGGGAAGAATTTTCAAATTTTAAAATATTTTATTATAACGGTTAATATTATATAAAATAAATAAAAGGATCTCTTTCATCATTTTTTGAAAGAAATATCTCTTCGATCTTGATCTCTTCTATTTTGATTTGAATTTGATGTTCAAATTTAGGAAATAATTTTATGTAATCTTAATTTGAAATTGATTTTTCACAAAATTACATAATAAATAAAATAATTTATTTTTATGTTAACTCAAATTTGATATCTTCGATATTAGTATGAATTTTAACTATTTTATATTTAGGAACATGTAATAAAAAATAAAACATATTTACTTTGTGTTAATCAATGTTGTTATTATTATTTAATTTCTCATTTAGTCTTTTTACCTAACTAATTTTTTCATTAAATCTTTTTTTTTGCCCTACAAAATTTGATTATTTTCTCATTAATACCTATAAATAAATTGATTATCATAAAAAATATGGATAAAACACAATAAATGAGAATAAATAGTTTTTAATCAATATTTTCACAACCATATACAAGTCACACATACGAACGAACTCAATCAATATCCGATTCTCGTAACATTAATGATTGATATACCACATTTTAAATTTTAAATTGATTACATTGCATGATATGGTTTCCCTCTAAGGAAGTAGTAATCAATTAATATTGGTTTTCTTTTCCCAATTTATTAATTATTAAAATCGGTTTAAATTGAGTTTGCGGGTTAATATTGGTTTTCAACTATGGTAATAATAATAAATTATTTAAATTTAAATCGATTACATTGTACGATATGGTTTCCCGCTATGGTAATAATAAAAAATTAATATTAATTATTTCACAATTTGTTAATTAACAAAAATCGATTTAAATTGGATTCGCGGGTTAATACTGGTTTCCCACTATGGTAATAATAATAAATTAATATCCCAAGCCTTTATGAAATACATTTTTCAAGTATATATCTTTAGTTTGATGATAATTATATCATTGGAATTAATAGAAGAGTTGACAATTGACATAACAGGGGAATAAAAATAGAATAACATGACACCAATAAGACAATAACTATGAAAGGATGATAACCAAGTATTTAACTATTTGTCAAAAAAAATCAAGTATCTAACTAAATTATTTATTCAGCAATAACAAGTGGAAAAACTAAATATTTAAGAAAGAAACAAGCTTCAGAACCACTATAAAAGCAAAATGATAGTTCATGTAAAATTGTATCAAAAAAAAAAGTTTATGTAAAAGTAATTTATGCAAAATTATTATTATGTTAGATTGGTTTCAAAAACATGTGGTTTTTTATTTAGGCTAGCAAATTGAAATTTATTTTAAATGTCAATCTAATGATCTATACAGGTAAAGAGATTAATAAAAATACTTTTTCAAAAAATATAGATTTAATTCACATCTTATTTAACAAACTTATTAAAAACATATGTAAACAAATTATAATTTTCTTTTGAATGTTAATATCATATGTAAAGTGATTAGTAAAAAAACATATAAAAATATAATACATAGATAAAATTTAGATTTGGTTTCTATCTTATTTATTATTTTTTCACTTAATTTATTGTAGATTTTATTTTATATAAACAAATTAGAATTTTTTTAAACACAAATATCTATATGTATAGTCACTAATATCAAAACACTAAATATATTGGTGATTATTATCTCATGAGATTAAAACTACAAATATAAGACCAAAAAAATTTTGATATTGAAAACATTTTTATGAGTACAAGTATAGAGTAAAGATGTAAAAGTTTTTTATATGGAAATACATTACTTATGTGTAAATATTTTAATATAAAATAATATAAAATACACATTAATGTGAATATTTTAATATATAATTTATTTTTTTGGTTGAATGAGTATTTTAGTATATAATTTGTGTATTTTTAATATATGTCATGTATAATATAGGTCGGTGTACTATAAATTTTTTCTTCTTCTTACTTTTATACTAATCCTCGGAAGAGTATAATATTTAGGTCACATGGAGATACATTCTAAATAAGAACCCTTATTAATATGCGCGTGGAGATGAAAAATTTGTATGGATATGTATTAAAATTAGAGTAAGAAATAAAAAATAACTAAAACATACAAGTAATTAAAGATAAAAATATGACAAACTAAGTTAAAATATAACACAATGAGATAAATATTTTACATGAAAGTTTATCTATATCTACATTAAAATAATTATTGCGCTGATGCTCTTACCTCCCATGGGCATGCTACATCTTATGATTGGACTGTGTTTAAAACAATTTAAAAATCAAGCTCAACTGTAATTTCCTAAAGGTGCAAACTTTTATAACCAACATAAGACCATAAACCAAGTCCCACAATTCTATTATTTTTAAATTAATATTTTAAATATCAGGGTGGGTTTGAGGACAATTCAACATCCCCGCCAATGTCTGACTTTGAAAAATAGTAAAAACTCAAACTCGACCACTAAACCCGTCAAAGTAGATTATCCCCGTCAAAGTTTGGGTCGGTTCGGGTGAATTCATATTCATTTGTGTTTTTGACATATTTACTCACAATAACTATTTAAATTATTTTACTATTTCAATCATAATTAATATATTTTTTGCATTATAATCTACTTTAAAGTTGACAACTAATCAAATAATTAATACTCATTATATATCCCGTGCATAGCACGGGTGAATACACTAGTTAGACAAAATATCTAAATTAAATACTACTATTAATATTATCCACTAAACTATGTAACCCAAACAAATACGTGGATGTAACAAAAAAAATACCAAACTCAATATTCGAATTTAAATTACTATTTATTAATATAATCTAAGCAACTACTAACATTATGATACATAAAAAATTACATTTAATTAATCATTTAAAATTTGGCACAAGTTATATATCAATTTAGTCAAATTTTATTATTAAGTAAATATAATAATATCCCGTGCAAGGCACGAGTTATTAAGCTAGTTATTTTTACATCACACCCAACAACCATCATGATAAAGGAAATAAATATTAACATCAAGGTATATAGCTCAAGCACTTCAAAAAGTCATCAAACACTTTTCATGGCATATCTAGTCAATAAAAAAAAAATCTCTATTATGCATAAGCAATGTTATAAAACTCGGCCAGCTCATCGACTCGATCAGGGCACTAGGTCACTAAGTCACTGGTCGGACCGCATGACTCAGTATTTATAAAATTTATAATATATATATTAGAGTTACCTATGTATATATAAATATAATTAAAATGTCACAGAAAATACTAGTTAATGCTTTGGTCAAGTGGTAATATATTTTAATATTACCAAAGTGACCAGGGATCGATCTGCCAAGAACAATTTTGCTTGCTCTATATTTTCTCTTTCCGTGGCTTTAATTTCTAAATGGCGCGTGGCTTTGTATTCATGTAGCATGCAGACTTCAAGCCAACAATGGACAACGCACAGCCCAATTTAGCAATCTGAGTTACCGGTTCAAGGTCGAGTCTACCGGTTTTTAACCGAATTAATGACGTCACCTCCGGTTCAAAAGCACATCCAATCGAATAGAGTGTTCGGACTAGCCATGGGTCTGGTTCCTGGTTGAACCAGTCGAACCAGCTAGTCGAGCTGAGTTTTATAACACTGGTTTTAACCATTAGGAGTTAAAGTTACTACATTTAGTTACTTTTAACCCAACTTGAACTATGGTAAAAATTTAGAACTTATCTCCTCCCCTTTTATCAGCCCAAAACTGCCCTTGAAGGAGGCCAAGAAGGGGACTAGGTTCATCTAAGTGTATGAGTCATGGTGATGAACCAATAGAACAATTTCTTGATTTAATTCTTTTCCTAATTTTAATTAAGTGTAACGATGATTTTTTTTCAAGCTTATCCAACTCCTTCCTTGGGGAAGAAGAACTCGAGTAACTAGAGGGAGGGAGGAGAGATTTTAGTCATTCAGTCACTTGCTTTCTCTTTCTTAAAAATTATCTCTTCCATTTTTTCACACTTTTCTCTCAAAAATCTTCAAGTGTTCTTCAAGTTCTTCCATTTCTTTTGAGCTTTTGGCCTTTGATCTTCAAGCAACCAAGGTTGGTTTTCTATTCTAATTCATAAAACCTTGCTTTCTACTCATAATCTTCAAGTTCTTGTGATTAAAGGTTGTGTTTCTTCAATTTTTCCTTGAAGGAACTTTTGCTTGTTGAATGTAAATGGATTCTTGAACCAAGTTCTTATTTTTCTTCTCTTGGGTTCTTATGTAACCAGTGTTTGATAAATATTCTTTCACCTCTAGTTCTCTTTTGTTTTTGAAGGTTGGTTCATGAAAAAGAAAGAACCTTATTCTAGTATTTTTGGGTATGTTGATGTCTTGTTTTTCAAGGTGGTGACCAAGGAGTGATAGGAAACCAAGAGGCTAGAGTCTTTTCCCAAGAAATTAGGAGACAAGGTAAGGGAAAATTTCTCTTAGTAAGTTATTAGGGTTTCATAAATTCTATGTGTTTTGTTTGCTTATGATTACTCAAAAAGCTTGAGAATCATATTTGAAAGAATGACTTGATCATTCCAAAAAGTGATGATTTTTGCTTATGTGATGGTTTTGATAGGATGAGAATATATGCATGTGAGATATGAACTTATGCACAATGTTATTAAACTCGGCTCGGACCAGCCGGTTGGAACGGTCAGCCTGGGAACCGGTGATATCAGCGGGTCAAGTTACGTTTTGGATCGAATATGCTATGGAACCCATGTGAACCAGTGCGAATCGGTCAAATTTGTGGGCGAACTCACGCTATCCTAGGTCTGCACCTAGCTGTCACACGTCGCACTTCAACTCCTGAAAAATTCCAAAAAATGCTTACAAAAGTCTATTACTGGGAGTAGAACACATGTCCCCAGAGTTCTAGGAAACAGTTTTCCCACTGTGACGGATGTATTTTTGTGCTACCACGTGACAAAGTATAATATATTTTATATATTTTATATATTTTCATATTTCATTAGTATAAAATTAATATGTTTTATGCATACCAGTTCATGCGATTCAACTAGTAACCCACTGGTTCAATTAGTGACCCACTGACCCAGTACCTTGACCGAGTCGATAACCGATCCGAGTTTAATAACATTAACGTATAGTATCCCAAAAGAAACACATTGACTAATTTGTGATTAGTTGAGAGATAAATAAATTCTCAAAATATTGTTCTATTACCAAAAATTGAATTCAGGTACTAATTTATTTTTTAGATAGAGTGTATTACCCACTTGTACCTAACAATTTCATAGTTTTTTTTTTCATTTTTCTGTTCTATCTTTTTCTATAGTACCCCAAATAAAAATTTATATGATTAGTAGGGGTGAGCAAGGGACGAGTTATGCTTGTCCCTAACTTGATTATGTACGAGTCCAATTAAGATCGGGTCTAAGTGGAACAAGACCGGGTTGACCCGAAATACAAACAAAATAAAATTATTAAATTATCATATACTAGTAATCAAAAGAAAAAGTTCATACACTTAGCAAATATATCATGCACATAATTTTTTATATATATATGTTATATTTTTGTACTCTATTATAATATTAGGACATTGTTATAAGAGACATAAGAAAATGATAATAAGATGTCACTTTATTTGTAGGGTTTGTTTTCAAACAAATAAAAATATGTGTGTGTGTGTGTGTATATATACACTGTATGACGGGTTGGGTAACCCGAACCCGTCCCCAACCCGATACCAGGTCAATAAACAAGACCCAACTTTGTTCCTATTTTTTATAGGACAGAGTCGAACTCGACCCTAATAGCTTGGGCTGGGCTGGGTCACCAGGTTGGGTTGGGTCATGCTCACTCCTAATGATTAGGACAAGTGGAGACCCTCCTACTAGGGACACATGGATGGTGTTGGGATCCTTATGGAAGAGATTGCTTTTAGCACATGTTCGTGCTTATCACGGGACAAATACTAGTTTGGAAAAAGAACGCTCTTATTAATTCAACTTTTTACTCCCTCTGGTCTCGAACAAGTTACTTTTTTGGTTCATTGAATAACTCATATATCTGGTCTAGACCAGATACATGAGTTATTCAATGAATCAAAAAAGTAACTTGTTTCTTATATTCGAGACCGGAAGGAGTACCCTATAAACTTTTGCATTAATAAAGGACATCACTGATTCACTTGGTAAATTAGTTTGTGAAACCTTGTTATGACGGTTGTCCTTGATAGTAGTCGGATAGAAAATTGGTACTACTTTTGTTCTTTTTTAGTAGTCAATTTTTAAGAAGAATTTTGTTTTTATATTTATCTGTCACTTCTATTTTTATATTAGAAAATTATCCCAATTTGGACACGTGTCAGTTTCGTAACAAATCATCTCTCCACAAAACACGTGGCAGCATTAGCGCAGAGATACAAAAGCAACGTCTCAGTTTCGCATAACATGAAAGCAAAAGCAACAAGAAGCTATTCAAAATTTTACCATTATACATATTTAAGTAGGGATTTGAGGTAGCCAAGTTAACAATCACGTTCCATTTTTTTTTTTGGTACAACCGAGTTTCACGTTTATTAAAATAGAGACGGAAACCTATTTCTTCTATTAAAATAATAAAATTTATTAATATATATTAACCCATCATTATATCACTGCAATTTTTTTTATATTTTCTGTTAATGTTTTTTACAATTTATATTATTTTTTTCATATTTTTAAAAGTTTAAAATTTTAAAATACCAAATAAGAATATTTACTCTTTCATAAACAAATCAATGAAATTATATAATAATTTTTTTTTATGAAAATTGTAATTTAAGAAAATGTATAAAAAACAACGCAATCCGTGCAACTGTACAAGTAAGATGCTAGTTGATAGTTTTTTTTTTTGACAAATGCTAGTTGATAGTTTAAAGTTATGTTTTGTCAATCATACTCTTGTCACTATTAATTGTTTTACATATTTTCTATACACTTTAATATAAAGATAGAGTAAATAGATGTAGTGTGATAGTGAAAAGAGAAAGGACAATAGGAAAAAATTTGTCAATTAAATGATTCCTTAATTGATGTGAAATAATATTAAAAGATAAATATTAAGAACGTAGAGAGTAAATAGTAGGAGTATGTATTTATATATATTCATCGAATAACGAAAGATATTCTATCGATATAAATTCCATCTTTCCATGGTCAATGGTTCTCCTGTATTTCTCTTAGCACTCCACATCATCAATTCATGTAATTTGTGATCTATTTTTCATACCACGTAGCAGATACAAATTGGATCTTATCTCGGATCCACCTTTAGTAGATGGGGAAACATGTTAATTACCACAAGGTAAATGCTTCACTTTACGAAACAAAAAGTACAAACCTTGCCAGAAAATTGTTCTTTAATTTTTTTTTACCAATCATTTTATGTTTTTGACCCATCCATGTATAGTCACTCATCCCCTAATTGGCTATTCTGTTCTTCGTGCTACTTTCGTAAGAAATAGCAATGCTCTTACTATAATAGTAATATTCGAATCAGTAATGCTTATTTGAACGAAATGCCAGAACACAAAATTGCACGAAAACTCTATAGCCATCCGATTCATCGTTTACATTTTCCTGAATTGTTATCATTCTTTCTCTCTTCTATGTGATTGGTAGGGGTGTTCGTAGGACGGGTTGGGACGGGTTACGTCTGGCCCTAACCCGGTCCTAAATTTTCACCGGGCCAATTTTTGGAACCGAACCCGGTCTTAAACTCGACAGAACCTGATGATGTGCGGGTTCAATGAAGACCGGGTCCAAATAAGACAAGACCGGGTTGACCCGAAAGGTGGACTAAAAAATTATGAAGCGATCATTTAAACATGGTGATGTTATATGCACCATCTTGAGAGTAAAAAATCTAAAATTCATATTTAAAACTCTTTATTTAGTAGTCATTTTAACTTCAAATCTTTTCATGCCTTTGGTTTAGTCTTGTTGAATATCAATTCTTTCCTCAGTTCTGCTATAATGAATTAAATTCTAAAGTATGTCGCAAATATTTCAAAAAATTGTTATGATATAATACTGTAAATACTAAACGGTGCACCTTTGATCATGTGATGCTAGGCATAAACCTCTCAAACATGCAAAATTTACTTGTATGACATGTGAGTTTTGTTTATGTACATTAAAACTATAAGCACTGTAATACCAAAAAATAATTTATAAGCATTGTATTGGGACGGGCCGGGTGACTCGAGGATAAACCCGAACCCGTCCCAACCCGAAGCCGGGTTTCAAGTGGGACTGTCCTTTTTGTCCCCATTTTACTTATAAGACCGGGTTAGACCCGGCCCGAAACACTTGGGTTAGGACGGGTTGACGGGTCGAGTCGGGTCTTGTACACCCCTAGTGATTGGTTATTTTTGTTTTCGTTGCATTTTCATGCTAAATATGTAGTACGAAATAGAATCACTCTATTTGAATATTCATTTATTTCCAACATCTATTTAATATTACTTATCTTTTTATTTTTCTCTCTTCTTATCACATCACGCATCTGTCACGGGATCCAGATCCTTTCCCACACCTACATCTCTCAGTCTCTGTCCATCTTAAATCCCAACCATATAATAACAGAAAAATATAAAAAACCACCCAAACATGAAATCCAGCGGGCAAGTTTTTTTTTTTCTTGGGCTTCCATTGTCGACAGCAGCAACGATGACGCTCCGGTTGAGCACAAGGTAACAATGATGATCCAAAGGGAGTCCAACTTGGCAGCTCTGTGGCTCTCCGGCGAGGTGCTGCTCGATAGGTATTGTGGCTCGAGCACAGGGCTGTGAAGAGATGGGTCTCAGAGAGAGACCATGATGGTTTAAGCTTGCTCTCGAGGAGACGATGCACGAGCGGTAGTGGGGTGGCCGCGTATGGTTTAGTGGTGATAGCCAGCCTTGACGCCGGAGGCGCAGCTAGTGAACGTTTGGTGGAGTTGACCACAAGTTGCACAATATTAAAAAAACGTACAATAAAAAAAATGCTGAGAAATATCTAATTAAAGTAATTAATTTAGAAATAAAAATAAAAATAAATATTTATAGATGGTTTTTAAAACTATCAAAATATTAATTATTGTACTATTGAATAAGTATTTTTTTTATTTACCCAACATATTATATTTTTATTTTATTTAATCAGTATATATCTAGGACACTTGATAACAAATTAAACTTACTGAGATCACTAATTACGGAACAAAAATAAAAATATTTATTGAAATTAAAAAGATAGTTTTTAAATTATTAATGTATTAAATATTATGATTTTCAATAAAAAATCTTAATTTCTTAATTAGTTTCCGAAGGTTACTATCTGTAGGACTTTAACAAAAATACCAAGTTACAGGTAGTCATGACACATAGAGGCTCTTACCAATCCACTCTAGACTGTGTATATACAGAATCACGAGTGCAAAGTGAAAACCACGCTTGTATATTCAATTATTATTAATAATTCTTAATTGAATATATTAATCAATTATTTCAGTTACATTTTGCTGCATATAAGTTTACCTTATAATAAATTCAAATTCATTATGGAATTGAAAGATGCCATCACAGGTATTATATTATATTTATAAAATTTTATATTAATATTAAATTATTCAATATGTTATTAATAGGTGTGATTCCATAATTCACCCATCAATCAAATAAATGATAGCAGAAAAGTCAAAAGATACAGATTGTACATTAGAAAATTGTGGAACCACCAACAAGTGTAACTGCCCTGTGGATGAGATTGAGAGCTTGAAACCTCCACTTCCGCGTATGTCGCCCATAAGCACATCTTTCTCAAGTCTGTTAGCAACATCCTATAAAAGGAGGGGGTTTGTATTCTGCGAGTAAAGAAAAACATATTGATTAGTGAGAGTGAGAAATAATTAATGAGAAAACGGAGGAGAATTCATCAATAAAAAATAGAGGATTATGCAAGTGTGTAAAAAAGTTGTTGAGAATGAGAAGCAGAGATCAAAATCAGCATAGCTGGAAGAGAAAATAGATTCAAGAGCAAATGACCGATTCACTTTGCTGCTAAGAGTAAGAGGTAGGCTCTCCAATCCTTATTTCTCTTGAAGTGATACATAATGCTAGTTCTGAGATTACCGTAGTAAGCTCTCTCTTGTTTGCCTATACGTATTTACTATTATCAAACCCAGCTCTTGTAGCAAATTTTAATACAAACAAAGATCATCATTATTTATTTCTTCCCTGTGATCAGAAATTTAGCTTAAAAAAATAAAACAAAGGGTAACAGCTTCTCTTCCCCGTGTCGCTGAAGTGCAATGCTCTGCGTGCAATGCTCTGCGGCTTTGGATCTAGCTCTAGGATAATTTTAATTTCAACTCATTTTTTCTTTTGCTAGTACAACTAGTTTAGAATAATAATTGATTGATTTAATGTGAAGATTTTTTTTGGACAGTAATGTGAAGATTAAAATTAAAATGTTTCGCGAAGTAACTATTAATTTTAATAGGATATAGCTAATCTACAATGTTACAACAGGACAACAATTGCTTATTAAAAAAAACAAGACAAAATTATTGAATTGTTAGAATTATATATTTATTCTACGTGTAAGTTTTGTAAAATTTAATTTGCTTGATAACATTTAATAAAATATAGATTATTTAATAATATGTGATATTACTTATAAGCATGGTGATATTAAAGCTCCAATTGGCCGTGTCCACTTCAACACTACTCCCTCGTGTTGTTCTTTGCGATTACTAGCTGACAGGGCCAAGGTTGTTTTTCTTTTTCTTTTTTGGTCAAGTACCAAGGTTGTTTATTTTAGGTAGTTTTTGGTGGTTAGGCTTGTGTGCCCGTTAGCCCATAAAAAAAGTATGGTGATAGTTTTTTTTTTAGAATAATTGACTTACTGCATTTCATTATAAACAACATCAACAATACTTGACCAAGAAAAATATATCAGTAATACAAACAGGAACAATGCTAAAAGATTGGTTACAAGTGTTAGTAGAAGCCAGCCCTAGCAAAGATATAAGGAACTTTATTTGCTTGTCTCCTGACAAACTGAATTCCAAAGTTAGCTTCAAATGCATTGGAGAATATTCACCATCAATTGTAAAATCTTAAGGGATCCTTTTTGCCATTTGTCTCCGTCTAAAATAATCTTATGACAAAGAATCAGTCAAATGAATATGATGAATCAATTTGCTCCAAGGGTCACTTCTCTTTCAATTAAAGAAAACCTGAGGGGTTCTTCAACACTTGAGGTTTGCACATTGAGTTGGGGAAGCTCATAACCACTTAGTGGCAAAATTGTTAAAATAAGATTTAGTTTTTTATCTAAAAATAGAATAGATTTATTTCTGTCATCAAGTCTATGTGACACGAACTTGTAAAGTTCCTCCAAAAAAGGAATACAATAAGTAGAAAAATGAATCAAACAGGTGTGGGACAGGGGTGGGTGTTCATGAAACATTTTCAGTAATGGATACATCCATCGCTTATGCAATTCATATTTGATCATATAAGAGGGCCAGACTAAAGAAGAATGGAGGATGAGTCAATAGCATATCTACAACTACAACAAATAATTATGGTGACTCAGAATGGAGGAACATAACCATTAGATGTCTTACCTAGATAGATATGCGATTCAAATGGAACAAAATCGAGGTTCCTTTATGGTGGTAGGCATAGTCATTGCATCCCTGACTTTCCATTTTGTCATAAACCCACCAAGGGGTGTTTGGCAAGCAGACCCAAAAAGTGCCCCAGCGCCTAGCTAGCACAAACCCGGTACTTCAATATTTGCCTATAATATAGATCAAAAGGATAGATATCAGATGTTTATGTTGTTAAGTACTATATTATTTTCCACATCTATGATAGTAGTATAGTTACTGATATGTGGATTTTCCCTATATAACAGGTTGTTTATATGATTGCTCATTACAATCATGTGCGTTTTTGTATTTTGCACTGCAAGAGTCTATGGAATTTCTCTTCCAATATTTGTCCCATTAATTGATGAAAAAGTTGATATCACCCTGTATTATAGACAGTTTTGGGTTGGCTTCTTTTCTCTGGTCTGTCTCATGTTATGCCGCTCTATGTTTTGGTTAGTGAAGAAGCTTTGTCGTTTTGTGCTTTGCTTATGGCACTTTTTGCGTAGATACTAAAAATCCATTGCATGTCTTTCTGTACATATAGCATATATGTGCAAGCAGGCAAGCACTGGTATTTTAGTATCCACGGAAAAGGACCCAAAGACAATGCACAAAGCGGGTAGAGCTTATTCAATAGTCAAAACACAAAGCTGCAGAAGAGTATGAGACACCACAGAGACAACAAGCCAACCCAAAACCGTGTATAATCCCGGGTAATGGTGTCAACTTTTTCATCAATTAATGGGGCAATATCATCGCAAGAGAGACTCCACATATTCCTACAGTGCAGAATCCAGAAATGCATATGACTGCAATGAGAAACCACATAAACAACTAGTTACGGAGGGAAAATTCACATAGCAGTAAGAAGATCATTGTCACAGGTGCGAAAAATGATAGTACCCGGGTTTGGGTTCGCCAGGTGCCGGGGAACTTTTTGGGTTTGCTTGTCAAACACCCCTTGGTGGGTTTATAGCAATTTGGAAAGTCAAGGATGCAATGACTGTGGCTATCACCAAAAGGAAACCTCGTTTCTGTTCCATCCAAATCACATGCCTGTCTAGGTAAACCATTCGATGGTTATGTTCTTCCATTTTGAGTCACCACAATTGTTAGATATGGTTGTGGTTGTGGGGTTGCTAGTGACTCATCCTCCATTCTTCCTTTTCCTGGCCCTATTCTATAATCAAATGTGAATTGAATAAGTGAAGGATGAATACAAAAGACAAAAGTATCCCTTAAGATTTTACAGTTGAGGATGAATACTCTCCAATGCATATGTCTACGATATTAAAGTTTAGATATATTTGTTTACATTGACAGATAATATAATATACTGAATAATGTCAATAGTTTACATCACGAGAACAACAACGGGAAAGATAGAGAAAAATACTAGAAAATCATATACTAAGTAGCAGCTATCAAGATAGAAAATTACATGCAAAACAAAATATTTGTATCCTTCAAATTCTCTTTTGTTATTTATTTAAGCAGTATACAAGTAAAGATATTAAATATCTCATATTTCTGTATGACATTGTGCAAATTATTTTGTAGCTTTTTATAAGGCTATTGTTAATGAAATTTTCAATGAACTGAGAAGAATACTTGCAAAGCAAATGATTCAAATTTATTATTGTTTTATTTCATGAGTATGCTTTTTTACTAATTACATAAAAATAGCTAAAAAAAATCTATTTCATTAAAATGCATGGAAATAAAATAGAGTAAACTACCAAAATGGTCCCTGACTGTGTCACTCGGTGTCAATCTAGTCCCTAAGAGAAGGGAAATTATCAAAACGTCCCCAACTGCTGTTTTCCGTTATCCAATCCAGTCCTTGCCGTTAGAAGCTCCGTTTTGCTGTTGACTTGTCCAGTTAATGGCCACGTTGGAGTCCTACTTGGCAGTCCACGTTTACAAGGACCAAAATGACACAGTGGGGACAAAAAAAAAAAAGGGGACCAAAATCATAACTTTGAAAAACATAAATGTAATGCTTCAGTAACCCTTCACTCACACGTTACTTCTTCTCAGAAAACAGAAGGACCCTTGCGCGCCTAAGTTCCTCCGCCAGCCAGCAACCGTCGTCGCCGCTACGCCGCCGTGGTGGAGACGTCGTGGTCCTTTCTTCATCACTCTATGCCATTTGCCTTCCACAAAACACCACCACCACCATCAATATAGCAATTACAAAATATTTCATCATCTTCACTTCCACCCTTATAGCCTCAAGCTCAGCATTAACATGTGCCTTCCACATTTCATCTCTAGCTGCAGCATATTCAGCAACCCATTCATCAACCCATTTAAAGTAAGTGCATTTTCCAAAATCATCCTGGAAAGAACCATAACAGTGTCAAAAAGGTCCCTGTCAATCAAAAGTCAGAAAACCATAACCCCTGAATCCCAAATTTCGTTTTGCCATTACCTGACTCAAATCACATGTGTAGAAGTCCCTCTGTGGATTCTTTATCGTTCTAGATGTGAATTTTTTTGTCCTTCTTCCACAGTAACACATAGGCGTTGGTTCAGTACTTTGTGGCTGTGAAGTTGCTGATTGGCTACTGGTTGCACTACTGGATTTCACCGACCTCCCCTGCGAGTCATCAACCTGAGCTTCAAGCAGAAATGCGTACAAGTGGAAGGAGAAAGGTAGAAGAATATGGCTGTTAGGGTTTGGATTTGGGAAATTTGGGATTTGAAAATTTATAAATGGAGAGTTAAGTATTCTCAATTTGGTCCTTATACAGGTAAGTGCTCCAACGTGGCCATTAATTGGACAAGTCAGCAGCAAAACGGAGCTCCTAACGGCAGGGACTGGATTGGATAACGGAAAACAGCAGTTGGGGACGTTTTGATAATTTCCCTTCTCTTAGGGATTAGATTGACACCGAGTGACACAGTTAGGGACCATTTTGGTAGTTTACTCAAATAAAATATGATGTTGAAATGCAAACAATATTTGATTTCCCATCTAAGTCAAAATTCACAATAATATTTGTAAATATTAAATACTTTGCATTTGGACTTTATTTGTACTTAATTCTGCATTTCATTTATGTTTATTCTTATATATATATACAACACAATATCATTAACATTTCAAAAATCACCTTTAAATAAATCAAACATTCGTGATATTGATTTGTTAAAATCGAGTTTGAAACGAAGTGATTTATGTTTGAATATTTTTATTTTTAAAACAAGTTTGATGTAAAGCGTAGTGTAAATTTTCAAGCTAGCGCAAAAACTATTTTTTTATCACTTATTGTCAAATTGAGATTTAGAGGCAAAATCAATTTTACTCAAGAATAACTAAATATATCTATACTAAACTCGCATTTGACATAAAGGAAATTCAATTCTAATACTCACGATCTTCAAACCAAACATATACTAAGTAAAAAGACTAAGCGTAAACTGAAACATAAAGGAAAGAAAATCTAAGGATAGAAAGAGGTGAAAAAAGTATGACTTCCATCCTTTGGTTGCAAACTATGTGAAAAGAAAAGAAAATAGACGTGGTTCCCACCACAAATTTCTTTTCCTCTCAAATCAGGTAGAAAATGATGGATTTATAACAACACATGGGCCCCATAATAATAAGATCGAGAAGATACAGGGTTATAGTATGTTCTATCAATCAATAAAGAGAATTAAGTTGAATGCGTACCTGGAAGTAAACTCATCTTATCTTAACTTGACGGCTAGAGAGAGAGCTGGGTTTTAGATGAGAGAAACTGCCCTCTACCATGAAGCACTAAAATTCACCATTGGATATAATAATTTAAAAATCAAAGGCCCAGATGAATTATAGAAAAAATGTGAACATGAAGATCTTTTCATACGCAATTTGCACACCCTCCCCCCACCTCTCTTCCCAATTCCCTGCTCCTCTTCTGCTTTCCACTAATCTCCACTCTGATCCAAACCACCACTTCCTCGGACGCTTTCCATCTGCGGAAGTTCTCGGCACCTGCGTTCCTCCACTTGACCAAAGCCACAATGCCCACTGGTGAGATTGTTGAGGAGCTTGTAGATCATCAATGGGGTCTCCTGGTAGGTAGAGGGCGGCGACGGTCCAATGACGAAAGACATGGGTGATGATCTTGGTGATGTGGGGCGGTGAGTGGTGGTGGGAGGAGCAGCGACGATGGTGGACTTGAGGTTAGAGGCGGCGTTGTAGAGGCAGTTGGGGATGGTGTCTGGGCAGAGGGTGGTGGTTCTCTCGAGGCTATCTATGGCAATCTGGTGGTGTCTCTATCGAAGAGCTTCAAGAGGTTGTTTAGGTGGTTGGGGCGTAAGGCTTGCAAACATGTCAGTTGGGCGTAAGGGTGCTGCGATGGCTTTGGAGGACACATTTGGATAGATACTTGTGTCCTGGTCCTTGGGTTGACGAGGAAGAAGATGGGGCATGGTGTATGGGAGTTCGATGATGGAGATTTGACGGAGCAGCTGTAACATTCGTTTTTCTGAGTTACTATTTAAAATCTATTTTATATGAAACTTTGTGATCTAAGTGCCAAGAATATTATTTTAGTCTTAAAATGAAGGTTTTAAAATACCTATCAAGTTATTTCAGTAAAATAGTCACTCTTTCCTTAACGTTTGACCTCCGTATTTACCATTATTAACGGATAAGAGTTTTAATAGCACAAGTATGTTAAACCAACTTAGACAAACAAACCTCCTTCACAAAAGTTGGTTCTTTTAATATTTCTGATTTTATGGAATTTTCTTAGAATTTTTGGAAAACTTTAGAAATTACCATTTTGACCCTGTTACTTACAGTAAGGGCTAATAACTGATTCGGAGACCAAACTAAGGTCAGAAAAAGATTTTGAGTAGCTCAATCATGTTTTCTTCATTTTTTGGGATTTTTGAAAATTATTTTATAATTTTCTGAAAAGCCGATAAAAACGCTACTTTTCCGATCTCTCTAAAGTACAGAAAACAGGGATTTCTGGTCAAAAATGGATTTTTAGTAATCAGTGAGTGCTTAAAATCAAAATTCAAGACAGATCATTAGTGTTTAAATTCAAGTTGTGATTTTCTGGGATTTTTTCTGGAATTTTCTGAAAAATTACTGTTTTTCACTTACGGCGCGACTGTTTTCTTTTGTTTTTGTAAACAGTAAGGCTTGCCCTTACCGTAAAAATCCCAAAACTCTTCCATGAAGCTTTTATATGTCAATTTCGTGATTCCTCATTAGTTCTTACCATTTAAAATTATTTTTAAACATTTGACTAATAAAAAGATCATTTTAACCCTTATTTACAGAATAAGCCGAATAGAGGCGAATAGAGACATAGTGGCTATGATATGGAAACTTAAGAACTTTGAGGAGTTCAAATATAATTCTAAGAAGCCTAAAAGATCTATGGACATCATGATTGCCTTGAATAGTATGGTGGACATGTATAATGACCATTTTACCCTTGATTTTCACTAAAACTACCTAAACCTAAAGTTTTTGTCCAAATGATCAAATGGTCTTTCTTCTTCCTCATCTTGGTCGACATCCACTATGGATTAGGGCCCTTGGATGTCCTTGTTGCCTTATGAGTCACATGCATAGTCATGAGTTTAGGCCAATTAGAGTAAAGCATGATTTAACCTAATTAATAAATGTGTGTTTATAAAGTCATGGCTTACCACACAAATCATTTTAATCCCTTCTTGGTCCCTCCTTGGCTGCCCCCTCCGCATCTATAAATAGACCCCTTGGCTTCATAATTTTTCACACATCCAAGAAGCCAAGGGGAGCTCTTGAAGACAAACACTTCTCTTTACTTTCCTAGTTCTTAAATTTTTTTGGTGTTCGTGCTTTGTTCTTCATTGTTCATAAGGCCAAGGTAAGGGGTTAATCTTTCAATATTAATTTGAGAAGTATGAGTTTTGATTCTTGTTTCTGCTTGTCTTGTATGCTTTAGGTGTTTTTGCTTTTATGCCTTAAATAATTGTTTTATAAGCTTTAAATTAATTATTTTGTGCTAATTAATAATAGTAGAGTTATAATGCTCAAATTTTGTTAAATTTTCGTGAAGCAAGGTGGGTATGTTAAAATCACTTTTGAGCTTTTGTAAACATACCATTATAATGGCAAATTTTAGACTTACCGTAAATACGATTTTAACGCAAAGAAAATACAATTAATTAGTTTGTGAAAACCCTAATATTATCTATCATTGATATACAAGGTCATGGTTAAGATAAATGGTTTATCAGTATGGATCTATCTAGAAAGGAAGTGATACCTATGAAGGGGCTAAAGCAGTCCGTCTCTCTCTGGCCTGGGATCTGTACCGATACGCTGTTTGGGGAATTCTTAATCTAGGGATTCAGTATATACATGGCTAAGATGATTGGGAAATATAATGGTAATGGATTCTCGGTGAATTCTACTGTTATATATTTTTGGTTCAGTATTCTCTATATTTGTAATAGTGAAAATTTGTGAAAACAAGCTTTCATTGGGCTTCTAGTATTCAAATATTTTAGAATAATTCAGTTTTGACCCCTTTTCAATGAATTAATTACTTTTTAGTACTGTTATATATCGATGTATTTTTGAGGGACTTGAATATAAACAAAGTATTAGTTATCTGGAATAAATGGTTCTATGACTATTTGAGTGGTAAGACTCTGTGTTTTTCCTGAGATATGTGATTGGTATTCTTATCTGAGAAATGTGGTTCTGTGTTTACTTGTGATTCCGTGTTTATTTGAGAGTTAAGTCGTAAGTTGGTGTCTGTGGTTACTAAGTAAAATCTCTTGGAGTAGCAAGCTGAATGCTCGTGGCTACGTGCCGAAATTCCTATGGTAAAATCTCCTTGAGTAGAGCGAGTGACTTACTCATGGGTGTGTCCCAAATATAAGTGGTAAAGTCTCCAGGAGCAGCGGATTCTTTTCTCGTGGGTGTGTCCCGAAATTATGTCGTAAAATCTCTCGGGGTAGCGGGTTATTTACTCGTGGGTGTGTCCCAAAATTATTAAGTAAAATCCCCAAGAGTAGCGGGCAGGGTGCTCGTGGATGTGTCTCGAAAGTATAGAAAGTCTTGTGTGAAATTCCCTGTGTGAGATATTGAATGATTCATTTGTTGTGTGCATTATACCTGCTGTATATTTCTTATATGCCTTGACATATGAAGTAAGTGAAATGTGATCTGCGTTTAAGTGCTCGTACTTTTCTTATTAAGTTGCTTAGAGTTTCACCCTTGCCTGCTTTGTTATGTTGATACATGATGGAGTAGATATTTTACCCAAGAAGTGGGTTAGCTCTTACAAGAAGAATCTGAAGGATGTTGCTGTATAGATGAATATGGATTGCAAGAAGAATAGATGGTTACGGTATTATGTTGGGTAGAAGTCTAGAGACTAGACTGGCTCAGATGTTCACTGTATCATTTTCAATCTTTTCTTGTAAAGACTCAGTTGGTTATATGAACTGAGTATATATATATATATATAGTTGAACATAATATGCAATAAAAACGATAATTAAAACTTACCTTAAAAGCGTTGAAGAAAGTCATCTGGTGATCTATACCGTCCTTGTCTTTCTTCATCTGCTTCCATGTGAACCAAGCTTTCTGATACTTCTCCTGAATAGCAGCTGTGATGCTTTTTGAAGCTGCTTTGGAAGGAAGGAACCAGAAAAAATAAAAACATATCAATGAATAAATTAACACATTTTATATTGAAATTAATATTCAATTTCAAATAATAAAGATAAGAAGTTACTTACCCTTTATTGGTTGGTTTGATTATCATCCGACCATCCCTATGATACTCGATCTTCTCCACATGATCTAAATCCTCTGGGGGTGAATAACCTTCACTACTATCCTCCTCAGGTAGATCCTGATTATCCCGAGGAGTCTCAAATTGAGGCTCATCTACAACTGAAGGAGTACTACCACCTACAGTACTAGGGTTGGCAGGCTGAAATCCCGGGGTGCTCATGAATACAAAGGGAGGCTCATTCGGTAGAGGTGGAGGCAGTGCGTCCGGCGTAGGCACAAACTCATCATCTAGTGCATCAACAACAACTCGTCGAGTCTTGACTCGACGATTGACAGTAGCCTTGGCCTTGCCCTTATCTGTATTGCGTGACCTGGGTGGACTCGACATGTCTATATATATATATAATGTAATTAAATGAAAACAGGTATTAAATGAGACAATACTCAAACTTAACAATATTAAATTCAATCAATTGACATAGACTTAAATAGACATAACAATTTAACAATATTTTGGTCAATTGACATAAAAATTTAAGTTTGAGATAATAATACAACACTATTAAATACAATCAATAGACATAACAAATCCTTCCAGTCAGAAATTGAGATATTGTCTGGCCATTCTGCCTCAGAATTGTCTTCGTATTGTAATGGTTCATCCAATGCTTCTTCATGATCCAAATCATCATCACCATCATCCACTTCTTCACTTGTGAATTACTCATCATGTAAGCAGACAATAGGTTCAACCTCATTGACATCATTTACTTGTGACATTTCATCCACCTGATATGCCACTTCTTCCTCTACATCATCTGCTTCAATACAACCCCGAGGTTTTGTCTTGATTGCGACACACCAACCATGTTTGTCCATTCGGGTTGATGGATAAGAGACATAATAAACTTGTCTCACATTCTGTGGAAAGATAAACAGATCAAACGACCCATACTTGCCGCACATAAGAATGTCCACGGTATTATATTTTGGGTTTTTTTGTGCCACTAGTCCATGGATCAAACCAATCACAATAAAATAACACTATTCTTTTAGTATAGTCTAAAGTATTGTATGCCAGTTCATAGATGTGTTGTATGACGCTGTAGAAGTCATCTTCACCTCCTTCAGAGACACCTTTTACGTGTACTCCACTGTTAACTATTTGTTTGCCCTCTGTCCATGATTGTGTATGGAATTTGTATCCATTCACAAAGAATGTGTGCCATTCTTTGACTTTTGTACGTGGACCATCAGATAGGTTCCTTAAGTGTTGGTTGATGGGAGTTGGTGTCTCACTGTAAACCTACATTTACAACATGCAAACAATTTATTGATTGATTTACGTATACTAATTTGCATTAGTTGAAATTGACTTTCAGACACGTACTTGTTGACTAAACCATGTTGGAAAATTTGCATGAATATGAGTTTTTTTATTTTCTTCGGGGACTGGCTCAGCTAACAGGAATACCCTGATAAGGTCAATAACATATGTCCATCAATATGCATATATAGTACACATGGACAATTAAGCAAAAAAGATGTGATTAAACATACGTAAGGTATGGTTTAACTTTGGTATAGTTGATCAACACATGAACATGGGCTGATTTTTGCTGTTTATCTGATAACCAGTCAGTTGACTCCTTCCCACTATGACGACCGGGGAGGCCAAAGACTGATAACATTAGCGGATGTCTTTACATTTCAATTTCCATTTCATTCCTACCATGGCCTGGTGTCAGCATGAAGTTAGTGAAATAATGAGAACAAAAATGGGTTGTTTCGCGGTGTAAGTAAGACACACATATTGATCATTCAACCCTAGCCTTTTTTTCACTGATCTTTTTGCATCACCCATAAATCTACAAAAGTACAAGTTGATGGAATGAATATGTATGTTATCTTGTAAATAGATCATTAATTGTTAAAATGATGGATAGTTATACTACCTTTCAAATGGATACATCCACCTATATTGAACTAGTCCACCAAGTCTAGCTTCATGTGGAAGATGCACGGGAAGATGCTCCATAGAATCAAAGAAACCGGGTGGGAAAATTCTCTCCAACTTACATAAGATGAAAGGAATGTTTTGCTCCATCCTAATAAGGTCATCCTCTCTCAGCATTGCAAAACATAAATCCTTAAAAAATATACTCAATTCAGTGAACGAATTCAAAACATGCACTGACAACGAACTAAAGGCGATAGGGAGTAAACACTCCACGAAGACATGTCAATCATGGCTTTTCATCCCAGTCATTCTTCCGTTGTCCACATCTGCACATCTTCCTAAATTGGAACAATAACCGTCTAGCATCCTCAGCTCTTTTATCCACCAACAAACTGATTTTGCTTGCTCAACAGTTAAGGTGTAATTGGCTTTGGGTTTTGACATTTTCCCATTAGCTAGAGGCTTCAACTCCAAGTCCTTTCTTCTACAATAAGCAGCCAAGTCTTTTCTGGCTTTTTCATTGTCTTTGGTTTTGCCTTTTACATTCATGACCGTGTTAAATACATTGTCAAATTTTTTTTCTCAATGTGCATAACATCTAGATTGTGTCTCAATAAATTATCTTTCCAGTAGGGTAGATCCCAGAAAATACTTCTTTTTGTCGAGTTATGCCACTGTCTGTATCCTTGCAATCGGGAAACTCTACCATCATCTGTTACTTTTGGGAGATCCACAACTCTTGTCCAAACCTGCTCCGGTGTCAACCTAGGGGGAGGGTCATCTGTTTTAACTTGACCCTTCGTGAAGGCGACCTTGTTCCTTCTAAATGGATGATCACTTGGTAAGAACCTATGATATGAGTCAAACCAAGAACTCTTCCCCCCACAATTTAAGGTAAATGTCTTTGTATGCTCCATGCAATGCTAACATGCCAATCTACCATGATTCCCCAGACAACATGCCATAAGCAGGGAAGTCATTAATCGTCCACATCAAAGCAGCCCTCATGTTAAAATTTTGCTTTCGTGCAACATCGTACGTCACAACACCATTCCACAACCTCTTCAAATCATCAATCAGGGGTTCCAAGTAAACATCAATACCAGCTTTTGAATTAGATGGGCTCGATATCAAACAAGTCAAGAACATGTACGGTTTAGACATGCACATCTCGGGAGAAAGATTGTATGGGGTAACAATAACTAGCCAACAAGAATAAGGAGATGCTAAGGCTTGGATGTATGGTGTAAAACCGTCAGAGCATAACCCAAGTTGGACATTGCGTGGATCCGCGACAAAATATGGATGCACCCGATCAAAGTGCTTCCATGCTTCGCCATCAGACGGGTGGCGCAACACTCATGAACTTGTTCTATTCTTATAGTGCCACGTCATTTGGCTTGCAGTTTGCATTGATGCAAACATTCTCTGAAGCCTTGGAATTATCGGCAAATAGAACATTGCCTTTACTGGAACTGGTTTAGAATTACCATTCCTTCTGTTGCGAGCACAATACCTTGGAGCATTACAAAATCTGCATTCAACAAGCTCACCGTCATTTTTGCCGAATTCATTGTCGTAATACAATATGCAGCCATTCATACAACAATCAATCCTCTTAGCCTCCATACCCAGCTTTCTGACTAACCTCTTAGTTTCATAGTAGTTTTTTGGCAAACCTTCTTTTATAGGTGTCCTGTCCAACACCATTCTTGAGAAAAAAACACAACACTGCTTGCTAACATTATAATTTGACTTTGCAACTAAAAGCCTCGCACACATTGATAATTTAGAGTCATCGGATCCTTCAAACAATGGCTTATTTGCCTTTAACAAAAGATTATAAAATCTTTGTGCTGACTCATTTGGAAGTTCATCAATGTCATCATACTGCTGCTCTTCATATGACACATTCACCCCAAGAGCATTACAAATCATCTCCTGCATCGACTCAAACTACTCATCATTTCCCATATCCAATAATTAGGCTTGAACCAACTCTAAATAAATCACCAACTACATCATCCTCACTCTTAATCTTTCTACATTGGCATTTCAGACACTAACATCTTATCCCCCCTCTAACCTGAAATTTTCTTGTCCCTTTGCAAAAGCAACAAACTCTTCAACCCCACTCATAAAAGACCGTTTAAGACCCCTTTTCCTAGGATATAACCTATCATACATCCAACTACGGTTTGAAAGATAACAATCCATTTTCTGCATATCGATCACATTACGTGTTAGATATCGAGGTCACGTACCAAGCAAAAATTCGGCAGCATGACCCCTATATTTCGGACTTTCTAAAAAAAAATTCAGAAAAAATAAACAACAATCAATAAATTTATATGACAAATCTAAAGCTATAAAAGATATCCTATTGAGCTCTACTCTTCACTAACAAACAATTCAATCAGACAAACACATGCGTTATTGAAACTACTAGCACACAATCATGCCTATTGAGCTCTGCTCCACTAACAAACAACACACCAATTCAAACAACATATTCCACTTAACATATGTAAATCTATATTCAAAGGTTACAAACTCACCTCTACCTCTAAACGTATGCTTCGAGCTAGTGAGGCTTTTAGCTTCTAACTGCACAAACACTTGCTGTCCTTGCCTTCAAGAGCCTTCTAAGACCAAAAATCAACATCAACAGAAACAAATGTAAGTTCTTACATTAGTGAGTGAGAAATCCGAATTTAAAATGGAGAGTGAAGAGTGAGAAATTAATCATCATCACCTTCTTCGAGTTTGGATCAAGGAAGAGAGAGGACTGTGTTTTTGGAGAGGAAGAGGGGTTGTGGTGGCGTTTGGGAACAGTGGGAGACGGTGGTGGCTGGGGCACGGTGGTGGCTAGACTCGAGACGGCGGCGACGACATTTGGGCACGGTGGCGGTGGCGGTGGCGGCTGGGCTCGGAGTCGTTTCGGCTCGCAGGCGGCTCGGCTCAGAGGAGTTCGGGCACGATGGCGCTGTGGTGGCTTCGTGGCTGAGAGAGAGACGAGCGGCGGTGGCAGTGGCGGTCGCGGATGAGAGAGAGAGAATCGTAGCTGAGAGAGAGAGAGAAGACTGAGAGAGAAAGAGATCGAGTAGGGAGAGAGAAGATGAGTGTATTTGTCGTTTTCGACAGAAATTTCTGTCGGTATTTAGATATTTTCGACGGAATTGCCGTCGGTAACAATAATTTCAAATTTTTTTAAAAATCGTCCCATTACCAACAGAATATATCCGTCGATAACTTTTTCGATGAAAAATTCGATCGGTAAATTTAAAAGCTGTCAACGGCAAAAAAAAATTCGTTTACCGACGGATTCATTTTTTTACCGACGAAAAAATTCCATCGGAAACGTCAGATTTACCGACGAAATATTTTTTGTCAGTAAAATTCGTCAGTAATACAACTTTTTCTTGTACTGATCAAACTCACTATAACCATTCTTGCTTCATTTCTTCTTTGAACAAACACAGACTCAATTGAAACATTTTAACAAACAACTAACGAGCGGCACAAACCAACAACAAAAACAAGACAATGTGAAACATCAATTCAATTCAACCACTTCCCAACGTTAATGCCAAAGTGAAAACATAAACCAAAGAAAGAAATTAAGGACATTGGAGGCTTTATAAATGAGGTTGATAATAAATGAAGGTGGCTGGTGCTACTCGTTCAAGCTTCGGATATCTCTCTGACCATTCCCATTAAATCTCCTTTGACCACCAAAAGCAGGTGCAGCATTCTGGTAAACTTGTTGATTCCCAGGTGGCCTATAGTAGGGTTTCCTCTGATCCTGGTTACCCTTCCCCTTATCGGACCTAGATGGCCCAAAGTCCTTATTCACTACTTCCTTCCCTCTCTTAGTCTCTTCTATTATCGAGCAACATTCTATCAACTCTCCAAACTCTTTAACCTTCAAAGGTGTCATTGCCTCCCTCAAGTCATACTTCAGCCCCTCCTGAAACTTCTTACACTTCCATGAAGGATCGGGATGCATCAGAAAGTACGGGGAAAACTTGGAGAGCGACTCAAACTTCGCAGCATAATCTCCAACAGACATTTGCCCCTGCTTCAGACACAAGAACTCCATCTCCTTGTTATGACGAACGTTTTGGGGAAAGTACTTGGTCAAAAATCGTTCACGGAAAAGAGCCCAGGTAATGGGTACTTATCCGGCCTCCAACAGCTGACGTACCCCACGACACTAGAACTCAGCATCGCCCACCAGCATGTAAACAGCGAAGGTCACCTTCCTTTCATCGGTACATGTCATAGCCACAAAAATATTCTCTAACTCTTGTATCCATAACTCCGCCCCTGCCGGGTAATAACCTCCTTTGAACTGGGTTGGTTTGGCACGACGAAAGTCTGGCAATCCCTGCCCATCACCTTCTCTACGTGCTACGGCTGCTGCCATCTCTCGTATGGCATTTTCCAGATCTGCATTGTTTGCATTTCCTCTTCCGTCAAAAGAACTACAGAGGTTCAATTTTACAAATTCTTAGATTTGTTGATCACGGAGGCATAGCCCACTGGGTGATCAAACCTTTATCGTTAAAATTTCGTCAGCATAACGGTACAATTATTAAACTTTATAATTAAATTGGGCATTATAACTTTACTATTTGAAAAATCATATTTTTAAATAAAAATTGGACATAGTAACCATTTAAAACATTTTAACAAATATATAGCAATTTATTTAAAACAATAAACACCCAACACACAAATTTTCATCAAAACAAAGATTAAAACCATCTTAAGAAGAATTTTCGCCATACCTTGGCCAAGAACAATGAAGAACACTAAGAACTCCAAGAACAAAAACACAAAAACTTGATTAGTAACACAAAGAAAACTCAAAGAAAACAAAGGGAAGAAAAAGAATTTTGGAGTGAGATTTCTCTTTAAGTTGATGGTGAGGAAAATGAAGAGCAACCCCCTCTATTTATAGGCAAAATTTCGAGCTCAATGGCGTGGTTTTGAAGCCCATGGTTTTCATCCAAAACCATGGTTTAGTTTTTTAAAATATCTAAAATAAAATATCTAAAAATTAATATCTAAAAATATCTATAAACCCTAGAACAATTGAGAAGCTCCTAGAGCCTCCAAGTGATATGAAAAAGTCGTGCAAACTGGCTGGAAGAAGAGGGTATTTACAAGGGTATTTACAAACTGGCTGGCTGGAAGAAGAAGAGCCCCTAGGGTTTGGATGAAAAATAGTGAAAATCAAGGGTATTTACAAGGAGAATTCAATATCTCGAAATATGTTTATACAGTGAACACCTGAGCCGGTCAAATCTCTAGACCTCTACCCAAAGAAATATAGTAAACACTAGTTCTTCTCATAATTCGCGCAGCAACCTCTATCAGGTCTCCTCTTAAGGCTTAGCCCACTCCTTGGGAAAAACATCTACTCAACCACATACGGACAAAATATGGAAAGTATGCATAGGTGAAAATCTTCATTATTTAAGACACTCAACAGATATAAAGCACACAACAATTAAAATTTATACGATAAATATCACGCAATAATACTGCGATACTCATCCTCAAAATAAATATAAATGGCAAGTCCTTGCCTGTACTGTGATAGCAAAACAACACAAAACATCAATAATACAATAATTCATATAGACTCTCTAAACTTTTGGGACACACCCACGAGCACTCTACCCGCTACACTTGGAAATTTTACTTAATGACCTTCGGGACACACCCACGAGTATATCTACCCGCTGCTCCTAGAGACTTTCACTTAAATTCGGGACACACCCACGAGTAAGTCACTCGCTACTCATGGAGATTTTACCATAGGAATTTAGACACACAGCCACGAGCATTTAGCCCGCTACTCCGAGAGATTTTTCACTTAAATTCGAGACACACCCATGAGTAAGTCACTCGTTAACCACAGACACCAATTTACGACTTAACTCCCAAATAAACACGGAATCACACTACTTAGATAGGAACATCGAATCACATAACTCAGATAATACCAAAATCAGATAAGAATAAAATCACACTTCTCAATTAAAAATATGGAATCCCTTAACTCAGATGAAACATAGAATCTCAGGTTCATTTTTAATCGGTACGTGACTATTTCTTGTTTTTGGGAAAAACTGCTATGGAATAGTCACTCGGCGGTAGAGCCGGACGCGGTGACCAACCTTAACTGTAATAATATTAATAAAAATAATCTTAACTCATTCTCTTTGAAAAGCTCTTTGGAAGCTGATCAGGTAATCTTCGCCACGTATATACGAACTTTCTAAGATAGAAAAAATAGCGCACCGGTATGGTTCCCAGGAAAGATCAGGTGAGCTTGTAGGCCCCTTCAATGACCTTTTTCTTTCCTAGACAGATCCATACAAATGAACTACCTTAACCCAATCATCAGTCTGTATATAAACAGTAAAAATCACAAGTATTTATATATAACATATCTCCAAACCAGGAATTTCTACCAAATAACATAACAGTAGAGTTCACCGAGAACCCATTACTATTAAATTATTTTACCCAGTCAGCCTGTATATATATATATATTTTCGAAAAGAACATGGAAATGGAAGAAAAGCACCAGTTTAGGAATTTTAGCGCATTTTAGTCACTTGCTCACGTCCTAATGGCGTAATAGAGATACGGCCCCTGAGCCCGACCGTATGAGTACACCGAAGATGCATTCTTACGCCTGACCAAAGCACCTGATCCATATCTGTCAAAAGAACTACAGAGGTTCAATTTTTCAAATTCTTAGATTTGTTGATCACGGAGGCATAGCCCACTGGGTGATCAAACCTTTATCGCTAAAATTTCGTCAGCGTAATGGTACAATTATTAAACTTTATAATTAAATTGGGCATTATAACTTTACTATTTGAAAAATCATATTTTTAAATAAAAATTGGACATAGTAACCATTTAAAACATTTTAACAAATATATAGCAATTTATTTAAAACAATAAACACCCAACACACAAATTTTCATCAAAACAAAGATTAAAACCATCTTAAGAAGAATTTTCCCCATACCTTGGCCAAGAACAATGAAGAACACTAAGAACACCAAGAACAAAAACACAAAAACTTGATTAGTAACACAAAGAAAACTCAAAGAAAACAAAGGGAAGAAAAAGAATTTTGGAGTGAGATTTCTCTTCAAGTTGATGGTGAGGAAAATGAAGAGCAACCCCCTCTATTTATAGGCAAAATTTCGAGCTCAATGGGGTGGTTTTGAAGCCCATGGTTTTCATCCAAAACCATGGTTTAGTTTTTTAAAATATCTAAAACAAAATATCTAAAAATTAATATCTAAAAATATCTAAAAACCCTAGAACAATTGAGAAGCTCCTAGAGCCTCCAAGAGACATGAAAAAGTTGTGCAAACAGGCTGCAAGAAGAGGGAATGTGAATTTCCATTTTTACCCCTAGGGTTTTGATAAAAAGAGTGAAAATCAAGGGTATTTTTGTCATTTCATAAATCAAAACTTGAAATAATTAATTAAAAATGATGAGAACCAATGTGAATGCTAGAAAATGCATAAGAAGTCTAAATAATTTCGTGGCACTCATTTTTGAATTTTATAGATAGTACAAACTCTTCGGTTTTCATCGTTTTGCAGGTATAACCCCGAAAAAGCTGAAAAATAGGGTTTTCAAAACTTACATAGAAATAATTTTAAAAATCATGAAATAAATAATTAAATATAAAATATAAAATGGTTATGGACCTTTTACTCAAAAATTATACCGGTGAAGCAAGGTTTTTGCGTTAAAACGCCCCCGGTGAGCGTAGTTTTCGGTATTTTTCTAAAGTTTTCCAAAAATTCTAGAAAATTGCAAAAAATATAAAATAATAAAAGAACCAACTTTTGTGAAGGAAGTTTATTTATTGAGTTAGTTTAACACACACAAGCTATTTAAATCTCTTTCCGTCAGGTAGCCGTTTTCTGTAAAAAGAGCCGATGTTGATTGAAAAGCTATCGTTTCAGAAGTATTTCGAAATACATGTATTTTTCCCCTAATTTTAAGCTAGAAATAAATCACAAAACCTTTTTTCCACAAGAATTCAAATAAAACATAATAGGGACGGATAGACAAGGAAACAGATCGTGTAGGTAGATCTGACAGAAGCTGAATATTGACTGTTTTCAGAAGTAATTTTAAACATGTGTATTTAAATACTATTTGTGTACCAAAAATAAGTCTCAAAATATTTATTTTCCAAAAATTCATATAAGAAAAAAATTAGAACAGTTATTCAGAAAAACGGATGTTACAACTCTTCCTCTCTAAAAAGAATTTCGTCCTCGAAATTCGCAGTTATACTTAGGGATTAACTTATCAGATCATGCCAAATATCATTGTTATCTTATTGCTACCAGGAAGCCAATGAGCTGATCAGGCTCACACCTTGACCTTAAGTAGTGAGAAAGCAATAATAATTTCATGGCTAATAATATCATCCCTAAATCACACACAGATAAGCAAGTTTCAAAGATCATAATCAACACGATGATATTGCAACCAAATACTCATATATTTATATAAAATCAACCATTACAAGCAATCCCTAATAGGCTCTAAACCTGTAGGATGTCTTCAAAAGAGTGCATATGACTTGTAAGTCCTATGATCCAAACCTATAGATAACTTAAAGGATATCTATATCTATAAAGGAAAACAACATTGCCGCCTTCAGTCCTTGCGGCATATCCTAAGACCTTCACTACTTCCGTATACTAGCACCATGTGAAGAAATGGTAGCACCCGATATGGTGTACATCTTTCCTTTTGGCCTATTCTTATTCAGAATGTCAGCAATAGATTCCTTCTGCTTTGACTGACAGTCTTTAGCAAGATGTCCCATCTTACCACACTGATAACAGGTAATCACATTCTCCCGACAAGTGTCAACTAAGTGACCTTGTTTTCCACATCTATAACATTTTTGGATATCTCTCTGACCATTCCCATTAAATCTCCTTTGACCATCAAAAGCAGGTGCAGCATTCTGGTAAACTTGTTAATTCCTAGGTGGCCGATAGTAGGGTTTCCTCTGATCTTGGTTACCCTTCCCCTTATCGAACCTAAATCGCCCAAAATCCTTATTCACTACTTCCCTCCCTCTCTTAGTCTCTTCTATCATCGAGCGGCGTTCTATCAACTCTCCAAACTCTTCAACCTTCAAAGGCGCCATTGCCTCCCTCAAGTCATACTTCAGCCCCTCCTGAAACTTCTTACACTTCCATGAAGGATCAGGATGCATCTGAAAGTACGGGGAAAACTTGGAGAGCGACTCAAACTTCGCAGCATAATCTCCAACAGACATTTCCCCCTGCTTCAGACTCAAGAACTCCATCTCCTTGTTATGACGAACGTTCTGGGGAAAGTACTTGGTCAAAAATCGTTCACGAAAAAGAGCCCAGGTAATGGGTACTTATCCGGCCTCCAACAGCTGACGTACCCCACGCCACCAGAACTCAGCATCGCCTACCAGCATGTAAACAACGAAGGTCACCTTCCTTTCATCGGTACATGCCATAGCCACAAAAATCTTCTCTAACTCTTGTATCCATAACTCCGCCCCTTCCGGGTCATAACCTCCTTTGAACTGGGTTGGTTTGGCACGACGAAAGTCTGCCAATCCCTGCCCATCACCTTCTCTACGTGCTACGGCTGCTGCCATCTCTCGTATGGCATTTGCCAGATCTGCATTGTTTGCATTTCCTCTGCCTGACATGGTGTCCTACAAGGTAGCTACCCAGGTAGAAACTAAGTCAAAACCCCCTTAAGAACTCCCCTAATCATCAAACACTACACACAAAATTTCACACAGAAAACAATCCAACAAATTCACCCAAGTCTATATCATCCCGAAATCACCTGGCTACCTTCAGATTTACGACTTTATCCCTACAAACTAACGCGGATACCAACCACATGTGTTGTCCTCACTTACATGCTTTTCAGAAGGTTATCCTTTCCTGTGCAGTCCCATACCTGTACAGTATTGTTAGTATAGGTAGTACCGATTAATCTTACTAAGTTCTCCTCAACTGTACCGTCCCATTCCAGCACAGCTGCGGATTTCTCAGTTGTACTGTCGCATTCCAGTACAACATGATACCAGATTCTCCTAGAACAATATAAACCAAACAAATAATCAAAGTTCACACTATTTCACACATCACAAGTAACTCATCAGAGTTCACACAATAGAACATAGTAAACCTATACCCAACAGTACCCAAAAGATTCAAACCGGACTCTGATACCACAAAATGCAACACCCTTTCTCCAAAAAGGATATTACACCATAGTCACGAAGAATTTTTGAAATGCTTATAAAAATATCTTATGGAAACTCAGCATTCCTTCAGTGAAAATGCGAGTAAAATTTTTCTTCCTTTTAAATAAGATGAGAATGATGGGGAATATGCTTCCCTAAATCTTTTCGTAAGGTTTTTAAATGCGGAAACGTAAGATAATACACTTGTAAGGAAAATCTCATCTCATATAAAAAAAAATTCAGAGTTTACAAGGAGAATTCAATATCTCGAAATATGTTTATACAGTGAACACCTGAGTCGGTGAAATCTCTAGACCTCTACCCAAAGCAATACAGTAAACACTGGTTCTTCTCATAATTCGCGCAGCAACCTCCATCAAGTCTCCTCTTAAGGCTTAGCCCACTCCTTGGGAAAAATATCTACTCAACCACATATGGACAAAACATGGAAAGTAGGCATGGGTGAAAATCTTCATTATTTAAGACACTCAATAGATATAAAGCACACAGCAATTAAAATTTATACGATAAATATCACGCAAGAATACTACGATACTCATCCTCAAAATAAATATAAATGCCAAGTCCTTGCCTGTACTGTAATAGCAAAACAACACAGAACATCAATAGTACAATAATTCATATAGACTCTCTAAACTTTTGGGACACACGCACGAGCACTCTGCCTGCTACACTTGGGAATTTTACTTAATGACCTTTGGGACACACCCACGAGTATATCTACCCGCTGCTCCTGGAGACTTTCACTTAAATTCGGGACACACCCACGAGTAAGTCACTCGCTACTCATGGAGATTTTACCATAGGAATTTCGGCACACAACCACGAACATTCAGCCCGCTACTCCGAGAGATTTTTCACTTAAATTCGGGACACACCCACGAGTAAGTCACTCGTTAACCACAGACACCAATTTACGACTTAACTCCCAAATAAACACGGAATCACACTACTCAGATAGGAACATCGAATCACATAACTCAGATAATACCAAAATCAGATAAGAATAAAATCACACTTCTCAATTAAAAATATGGAATCCCTTAACTCAGATGAAACATAGAATCTCAGGTTCATTTTTAATCGATAAGTGACTATTTCTTGTTTTTGGGAAAAACTGTTATGGAATAGTCACTCGGCGGCAGAGCCGGACGCGGTGACCAAACTTAACTGTAATAATATTAATAAAAATCATCTTAACTCATTCTCTTTGGAAAAGCTCTTTGGAAGCTGATAAGGTAATCTTCGCCACGTATATACGAACTTTCTAAGATAGAAAAAATAGCGCACCGGTATGGTTCCCAGGAAAGATCAGGTGAGCTTGTAGGCCCCTTCAATGACCTTTTTCTTTCCTAGACAGATCCATACAAATGAACTACCTTAACCCAATCATCAGTCTGTATATAAACAGTAAAAATCACAAGTTTTTATATATAACATATGTCCAAACCAAGAATTTCTACAAAATAACTTAACAGTAGAGTTCACCGAGAACCCATTACTATTAAATTATTTTACCCAGTCAGCCTGTATATATATATATATTTTCGAAAAGAACATGGAAATGGAAGAAAAGCACCAGTTTAGGAATTTTAGCGCATTTTAGTCACTTGCTCACGTCCTAATGGCGTAATAGAGATACGGCCCCTGAGCCCGACCGTATGAGTACACCGAAGATGCATTCTTACGCCTGACCAAAGCACCTGATCCATATCTGTCAAAAGAACTACAGAGGTTCAATTTTTCAAATTCTTAGATTTGTTGATCACGGAGGCATAGCCCACTGGGTGATCAAACCTTTATCGCTAAAATTTCGTCAGCGTAATGGTACAATTATTAAACTTTATAATTAAATTGGGCATTATAACTTTACTATTTGAAAAATCATATTTTTAAATAAAAATTGGACATAGTAACCATTTAAAACATTTTAACAAATATATAGCAATTTATTTAAAACAATAAACACCCAACACACAAATTTTCATCAAAACAAAGATTAAAACCATCTTAAGAAGAATTTTCCCCATACCTTGGCCAAAAACAATGAAGAACACTAAGAACACCAAGAACAAAAAGACAAAAACTTGATTAGTAACACAGAGAATTTTGGAGTGAGATTTCTCTTCAAGTTGATGGTGAGGAAAATGAAGAGCAACCCCCTCTATTTATAGGCAAAATTTCGAGCTCAATGGAGTGGTTTTGAAGCCCATGGCTTTCATCCAAAACCATGGTTTAGTTTTTTAAAATATCTAAAACAAAATATCTAAAAATTAATATCTAAAAATATCTAAAGACACTATAGCAATTGAGAAGCTCCTAGAGCCTCCAATAGACATGAAAAAGTCGTGCAAACTGGCTGGAAGAAAAGGGAATGTAAATTTCCATTTTTACCGCTAGGGTTTGGATAAAAAAGAGTGAAAATCAAGGGTATTTCTGTCATTTCGTAAATCAAAAATTGAAATAATTAATTAAAAATGATGAGAACCAATGAGAATGCTAGAAAATGTCATAAGAAGTCTAAATAATTTCGTGGCACTCATTTTTGAATTTTATAGATAGTAACAACTCTTCGATTTTCATCGTTTTGCAGGTATAACCCCGAAAAAGCTGAAAAACAGGGTTTTCAAAACATACACAGAAATAATTTTAAAAATTATGAAATAAATTATTAAAAATGAAATATAAAATGGTTATGGACCTTTTACTCAAAAATTATACCGGTGAAGCAAGGTTTTTGCGTTAAAACGCCCCCGGTGAGCGTAGTTTTTGGTATTTTTTGAACGTTTTCTAAAAATTCCAGAAAAATTGCAAAAAATATAAAATAATAAAAGAACGAACTTTTGTGAAGGAAGATTATTTATTGAGTTTGGTTGACACACACAAGCTATTTAAATCTCTTTCCGGCAGTTAGACGTAAACCGTTTTCTGTAAAAAGGCCCGATGTTGATTGAAAAGCTACCGTTTCAGAAGTATTTCGAAATACATGTATTTTTCCCCTAATTTTAAGCTAGAAATAAATCACAAAACATTTTTGCCAAAAGAATTGAAATAAAACATAATAGGGACGGATAGACAAGAAAATAGATCGTGTAAGTAGACCTGACAGAAGCTGAATATTGACTGTTTTCAGAGGTAATTTTAAACATGTGTATTTAAATACTATTTGTAAACCAAAAATAAGTCTCAAAATATTTATTTTCCAAAAATTCATATAAGACAAAAATTAGAATAGTTACTCAGAAAAACGGATGTTACAATTTTCAACTCATCATCACTGAAATTCATACCGATAGTACTTTCATGTGTAGTTTCAGATTCCATGATGAAAATACAACCTACAAAGGATGTAGAAAATAGCAAGGACATTAAATTTATTCTTTGTTAATTGGTCACAATGTCACATACACCGTGTGTGCAACTTTCAATGCAAGTGGCTAGTGTAAAAATAAATGTCTTTGCAAGCAAAAACATGTTCTCTATTCTTGCGAGAATAAAGTTGCTACTGTGGTAAAATTGAAAGACTACAAAGTCTATGTGCCTAAATAAAAAATATACATCACAAACCACATTGGCTGCCACGACAAAAAAATGAACAGATCATGCAAACAAAATGCAATCAGGGAAAGAGGGAACGAATCAGAGCAACCAGATCATCAGACCAAAGCAACCAGGTCATCAAAAGTAACCAAGCAATCAGAGCTAAGCTATGTTAAATCACAGGGATCACAGGGAAAGAGGGAACGAATCAGAGCAACCAACCTGCAGAGAACGCCGAACGGAAGAAGCAACCAACCTGCTACGGATGAATTGACGACGAGAAGAAGCGGCGCTGCAACTTTTCAGTCTTCAGAGAGAGAGAGAAAACAAGAGATGGGGGGGCTAAGGACGAAACAGAGAATGAATCGAAGAACGGAAGAAGCAGAGAAGTTGAACGTCGACGAGACAAATGGCACGACGAAGAAGAAGCGGCCCAGTCTTCCTTCAGAGAGAGAGAGAGAGAATCGGAGATGGGGGTGGTCGGGTGGGTGGGGGTGACTAGCGTTTTTGCTTTTTTTTTTTTAAAAGATCCGATCCATCCAGGCGAAGCAAGCAGCAATCTAATCCGAGAAAGTAAAAAAAATGAATAATTTTTATTTTTATTTATTTTTTAATCTGGCTCACGAGCTAGCTCGGCTCGTGATGGGTTAGCTCGCTTCAGGTTGCGGGTTAAGCGAGCAGAGCCAAAAAGGCTCGGGGTTAAAAGAGCCAGCTATTTAGTAACCATTTTAGCCCACGAGCAGGGCCGAGCCGAGCTGGCTTGCGAGTTGCAACTCATTTTGAAAGCACTAACAGTGACGGTGGTTCTCGCGGTGGTCGTGGCGTTCGACGGAGACGGTGCTTCTCGCGATGGCTCAGATGGCGGCTCAGAATGAATGGTGGCTCAGAATGAATGGTGCTATACCTACACGTTCAAGCATCAATAAAACAGAGAGCGTGTGAAAAAGCAGAGAGAGGGGGGGGGACAGAGATAGTGTCCAACCGTTTAGAGCTCTTGAAGGAGGCACCGTGGAGATGCGGTAGTGGTGCTCCTGCGCATAGAGAGAGTGTGAGAGTGAGAGATATAGATCTAGTGAGAGACAGAGAGTGAGAGAGAGACACTTCATACCTGTACGATGGGGCGTGGTGGTGGCGACCCCAACAGTGGACACGGAGGTGAGGCACGGCTAGATCAGCGGCGGAGCTTCACGGTTTCGGATGGAGTGCGCTAAGGAGGACTGAAAATAGATCAATCAATGGCTTCACGATGGGCGACAAAGGGCTTCTAGTGGTGGCCGGCGGCGGCGATTGGTTCACAGAGACAAATAGAAGCAAATAAATTTCGGTTTTGACCAAAATAGAGACAAATAGAAAGATTAAGATCTACCATTATTATTTATTTATCATTTCCTAATTTTAAGAATTTTTTTAGAATTTTTTCAGAAAAATGACGGTTTTGCCCATGTTTGCGGGTAACCGGGGAAACCAGGGAAGCTGGTAAAAGACCAGAGCTCAGGGCTAAGGGTTACAGGGAAATTTACCGGGAGGAGGAAAGTGATGTAGAGCGATGTCACTGTAGATAGGAATCTTGACTTTTTAGACGCATGAGGGGAAATGATCATTTTACCCCTAACCTTTCTTCTTTGCACCAAAGGGCATTTAAGTCATTTTCACAAGATTCTTTTCAGCCATGTGGCACCTCTAAGGTCTGATTGGCCTATTCAAAAAGTGATTTTATCACAAACACCTTTTATTAGTTCATTTTCACTCACAAAGATTAAATTAACCAAGCTTTTTACCTTTTATTCATCATCCAAACAAGCCTTAAGCCATGAAATCTTTTTTTCATGCTTGCTTCAGCCCTTAATCCGCCCAGCCATGTATTTTATATAATTAGTCAAGCTTTCCCATTGGTTATCAAGTCAATTCATTAGACATGTGTTGAAATTTTATTAGTTAGCAAAAAGTAAGTAATAATCACTTAAGACTTGGATAAAATTCCTTATTCCTTTCCTCTCTTCACTCCCACGGCCACTACCCTATAAATAGGGGCTGAGCTCCATTCATTTTCCATGCTCATTCACTCTCTCTTTAACCTCTCTTTGTTCTTTCTTTCTTGAGTTTTTCATGTGCTTTGAAGAGCTTTTGTGCTTAGTCTTTAGTTTTTGAAAAAGAAGTTGGTGAGTGGTGCTTGGAGAAGGAAGGCTAGTGATCAAAGAAGGGTTTGTAGAGATTTCTCTTAGTCTTATTATTTAAGTGAAAGTTTTAGTCTTATAAGTAATACGGTTTTTATTATGTGAAGGATGTGAGTGAAGAGGTGGGACCAAAACAATAAAAAGGGAACTAAGGTAATGGAAAATTTCTAAAACAAGTTATAAGAATCATATAAGGGGTTACTTATATGATTTGTATTGCTTAAGTGGTTTAAGCTTTGAAAAAAAAAAATACATATATCTTTTAAGTATATTTCTAATATTTATTTTTAAGCCTTTAATCTTATGCTTTCTGTTTATTTATTTATGGACTGACATTTCAGTCAACTCCTTGTGCTTTCTGTTTATTTATTTATTGTGCTTTCTGTTTATTTATTTATGGACTGACATTTCAGTCAAGTCTTTATACTTTCTATTATTTATTTATGGATTGACATTTCAGTCAAGTCCTTATGCTTTATGCTATTTATTTTAAGGCACTTTAATTTTATGCTATTTATTTATGGACTTCTTCTTATTCTAAGTCTTCACGCTTTAAGCCATAAATTAATTATTATTTGTCTTAATCCAAATCTTATTTTATGTCTACTTGTGATTTGAAATAAGTGATGTGTTAATGGTTGGATGTTACTTGGGTTTGATCATCAAGAGCTTGAGTTGTTTTTATTGCTTGTACATGAGATTTTGGTGTTGTGATTGTTTTGAAAAGATGAGGACTAATAAATATTGAAGTTGAGGGACTAAAATCATAAACATAGAGCACTAGAGGTAAAAAGAGTAATAACTTGATTCAAGAGAGAATTACTAAGATCTCTAAAATGGTTTTATTTTAAGTCTTGAAATGAATTTTATAAAAAAATTAAATAATATGTTATTTTTACAATAAATTAAACTATATTTCTTATTTGTTAAAATAAAGTTTTAAGTCCATTTTTATTAATAGAACAGTGATATTCACACCTTTGGTGTGAAAACTTTTTAAGACATAAGAAAAATTAAATCCTCTCAATTTTTGAAAAAAATTAGAAACAGATTCGTTTACATCAACGCTGTGAAAATTTCCACACCTGTGAAAAATTAGAAACAGATTCGTTTACAACACGCTGTGAAATTTTTTCTAAGTTTGAAATTTTCTAAAATCATGTCTAAAGGCTTCTAAATTATGGTAGTTCTAGGGAAAAAATTCTTATTTGAGACTTCTCTTATCAAAGGTATTTTATTTACATTTTTATGTAAATGGTGAATAATGAGGAAAGAAATCAATATGGGATTTCTAAAAACATTGTTGCAAAGAGATGAGGCAAAATGTTAGTGGAATTCATGATGAAATTGTTGTTAGGATATTGATCCTTTGATTGCAAATTGAATTGTCATTTGCATAGAGATATTTTGGCTTTCCCAAATTGAGCTACAATCCTAGATGGAGGGTTGAGAATAGAGATCAGTTGGGCTATAATTGCCTATTAGGATTATCCAGGTTTCGAAAGTCTCAATGGCCGTGTGTGTGGATCCCAACGAGCCGAGAATGAGTAGAGTACCCGGCTTAGATAAATCTGACTGATTGGCCTATTCATGATTTAGTATAAATATTTAAATTTGGATATACTGAATGACTGTAAAACAAGCTCGTGAAAAAGGGGGCAGGTGGTTATCCAGATCCATGAAAAAGGGGACTGTACTGGTTGGTTATGATAGGTATATGCCACAACCAATTGCTCAAATGGAGTTTTGGTGGGAAAAGTCTCAATGGAGTATTACACCGATGTATTTTGAGGAAAATTGAAGTGTCATGCATAATATAAATGCTTGAGATGTTTCTTTGTTTGATTGATTTTTGGATATTTGTGATAAAAAATTTTATGTGTGTCTGATGCGTTTTCTGGTTGATGTTATGATATGGAAATAAGTGATAGAGTTGGTTACTAAGATTTTTGAAAACCTTAATTCTATATTTACTTGTGAGATGCAATATATGGTATTTTTCTTTTTATGTCTCTTTTGAGATATAACTTGCGGACAAGATTTTCACCATTGCCTATATGTTTTGTGGTCTTTTGGAACATAATTCATATAGATGGATCCGGACGAGGATTTGATTCCCACCATCAGGGAGAGTTTTAAGCCCCATGGGGGCGAAGGGCAAGGCTGAATATACAACCCAGCCACTAAGTGGGCAACCTATGTTGGATATATAACGAAGACCTCGGGAGGAGCGAATGGACCAGATGCAAGATTAGAGAGGAACATGGTACTGGACATCATGATTCCTATATATGAGGTACAATGGGTACAGCCAGATAACCAGAATAGCTACCAGAAGTCTGAGGCACCAACGCCGGAGCCAGAGTCAGAGACAGAAGAATCTCCCCCATTACCGTATATTCACTACGCTGGACGACACAGGAGGCCCGCAGTTAGGAGCACTCCGAGGCAACCTGCGAGTGCGCCTACTCCACCGGTTGTGTAGGATGGTCCTCCGGGATTTACTTCACCCATTCGAGCTACTCCTCTTTCCTTTGCACTTCCGTCCGGGACCCCTAGGCCTTACCAGGAGACTTTGAGGCCGAGACTTCTAGGCAGGGAAGGAAAGGGAATGGGAAGATTTGGGAAGAACCATCGGACGACTAGATTGGGGAGGGTTCATAGCTGTAGACATTCTGGTGGTCCAGAATAGGTCCTAGAGGGGTTTCCGGAACTCGATCGGCCTAGGATGGATGAGTGCGTCTAACTTGTGTGCTTACTATGCTTTCTAGTTTTGCGTTGACTGTTTTCTTTCTCTCTGATGATCATATGTATAGGTCACTCTGTTGTGGCCAAGACTACTACTTGCTGGAGCAAGCCACTATATTGATCCTATATGTGTATTATGTGTGGTGTGTTTTCTATAGCTATGTGTTTGAAAAAATGCACTCGTATTTTTGGGAAGGGAATATGTAAGTAAAAATATTATTTTCTACATAACATTTTAAAATAAAAATAATGTAATGCCGTTTTGGGAAAAAATGGTGTTACATAGCAAGGCCACGTGGCCCTAGGTAACTTACCTACGACTTTAAGCCGTAGGTAAAATTCCCGCGTTTTAGTTACCTACGGCCACCAGCCGTCTCTAAAATCCTGAACATTACCTACAGCCACGTGGCCCTCTCTAAATGCATTTTCATTTTTTTAAAAATAAAATAAAATTACCTACGGCTGTGGCCATAGGTAGCTTTAAAATTAAAATCTCTCTTTCCTAGGACCTTACCTATGGCTTTGGCCATAGCAAACTAAAAAATTACCTACGGCCACATGGCCCTCGGTAATTTTGCGTAGGCAAAATGCCCTGACATCACGACAACATGGAAAGACCTTGACAACTCTTCTTCATATGAAGATGAAGAAGAAGCTTATGAGGATGAAGTAAATCTTTGACTGATGGCAAGACTTCCCTTAGATAGTGAATCAGAAGATGAGGTAACTACTTCTCACTACATATCTTTAACTTAGAGAAGCTTTTCATGATTTACTTAGAGATTCATCCATTCTCCCTACTGAGTACAAGACTTTAAAAAGAATTTTTTCACTTCAATCAAAAGATTTTGAAAAAATTGTCTTAGAAAATGAAGTACTCAAAAGAGAAAAATGAAGAGTTGAAATTTCAAGTTAATCAACTCAAAGATAAATCTCAAAGGGACTCTGAGTCCAATACATTTTGTGAAGTACAAGAACTTCAACAAGAAGTAAATGAACTCAGTGGACATTTATCAAAATTTGTTAATGGCTCTGAGAAAATGAAAAAGATTTTAAAATATCAGAAAAACGATTTGACAAAAGTGGTTTAGGCTTTGTCAAAAGAGGTCAAAGCAAGTTGAAACCACAAGATTCTTCTATTAGTTCTTTTATTTATTGTGGTTATTATGAAAAGGCTAGACATGTCACCTTCGTGTGTGTCCATAAAAAGTGGTATAAGCTTGGAAACAGACCAAAGACTAACAAGAAAGGACCCCCAAGTCAATCTAGGTACCTAAAGATATGATTATTCCAGTTATAGATGTGCTTCAAAGCAGGAAAACAACTTCAGTCATGGTACTAGGATAGTGGATGCTCACGACACATGACAGGAGAAAGGTCTGTGTTCTAAGAACTAAGACCTAGATCAAAAGGTTGGGTCACCCTTGAAGGTGATCAGAAAGGTAGAATAGTTCGGATAGATAAGATTGGTAAGCATCCATTCCCTTCTATTGATAAAGTTTTGTTTGTTGAAGGATCAAGACATAGGCCCTGTTTGGATAACAAGCTTATCTACTGCTTATGACATAAGCTCTATAAGCTACTTTTATAATCGAAGAAAAATTATAGTGAAACTTATTTTATATAAGTCATAAGCTGTTTTGATAAGCTATCATGGGTAGCTTATGAAAAATAAGCCCAAAACAACTTATGAATCAATCATAAGCTGTGTTCATAAGTTCTGTATAAGCCAATCCAAACAGGTCCATAATCTACTTAGCATAAGTCAATTATGTGACAGTGGATTTGATGTTTCCTTCAATAAAGATCACTGTATAGCCAAAAATGCTGAAAGTCCATTATGTTCCAAGCAAAGAGACATAATAATGTGTACAAAGTTGATTTAGAAAATCTTTCCAAGCAAAATGCTTCATGTTTTATTTCAATAAAAGATTAACAATAGATTTGGCACAAGAAGCTTGGCCATGCAAGCTTGAGAACAATCGCAAAGCTAAGGAAGCATAACCTTGTAAGAGGACTACCAAATCTTGTGAATAAATCTGAAGTTCTTTGTGAAGCTTGCCAGAAAGGGAAACAACTGAAAAACTCTTTTAATTTCAAAAACATTGCTTCCACTTCTATGCCTTCCGAACTTTTGCACTTAGATTTATTTGGACCTACATAGACTGATTCTCTGAATGGCAAAAGGTATGGACTGGTCATTGTAGATGACTATACTAGATAGACATGGGTTAGATTCCTTGCCCACAATGATGAGTCTTTTAAGGTTTTCTCTATATTCTATAAGAGAGTCCAAAATAAAAAAAAGAGTTTGTATTAAGTCCATTAGAAGTGATCATGGAGGAGAATTTCAGAATGATAGCTTCTAACAATTATTTGAAGAAAATGGAATTCTTCACAACTTCTTTCTCCCATAACACCTCGGCAAAATGATGTGGCAGAGAGGAAGAATCGGTCTCTTTAGGAAATGGCAAGGACCATGCTCAATGATAATTCTACTTCTAGACGCTTTTGCGCTGAAGCTATTAATACAACATGTTATGTACATAATAGAATATACATTAGACCAATCTTGAAAAAGTCTCCATATGAATTGTGGAAAGGTAGAAAACCCAACATTTCATATTTTCACCCTTTTGGATGCCAATGCTTCATTCTCAATACTAAGGGTCAATTAGGAAAATTTGACTCCAAAGTTGATAGTGGTATATTTTTTGGATATTCTGAAACATCAAAGGCTTGTAGAGTTTACAACTCCCCAAAAGTGATGATTCACTTGTCCCCTTCTCCATAGGGAACTTGTGGCATATAACCGAAATAACTTCTGCTATATAGCCGCCCCTATCTCTCTTTTTATAGCCTTGTGGACGGACTAAAGAAGGGAAGTTAAAGAATGGGGCAATGAAGGCGTGAGAAGTAGACAACAAGATTTTCTTAAGCCCCTACCCGTAATTAAATTGATTGAGACAAGCAAGCCTCAAGCTAGGGTTCCCCTGACGAATCAATTGTGTCGGGTGAAAGAAGAGACCGGGTTAATAACCACAGAGAGAAAGGAAAGAGAAATTTGACTATAAGATTTAATGACAAGAAACCTGACAATGACATGTCATAGATAGATGATGCTTTTGAAGATTTAAGGTTAAAAGATGCAGAAGAAGGGTCATCAAAAAAGTAAGAAGAAGAAGGATCAGACATAGAAGAAAGACCGCCCAATACAGAGAGAAGAATGAGGTGGCATTGCAAAAACTTATCATCATGAAGACAAAAGCAATGGTAGACCAGATGATAAAGTTAAAACAAGACCAACCTTCAAGGAGCAAACAAATGTTGCATTTATTTATGAAATTGAACCCAAGACAATAGATGAAGCACTATTGGACGAAGGATGGATTTTGGCTATGTAGGAAGAGTTGAACTAATTCAAACGTAATGATGTTTGGACGCTGGTACCTCTACCTGAAGATAAGTCCATTATTAGAGCCAAATGGGTATTCATAAATAAATTGGACGAAGAAGGTAAGGTTGTGAGAAACAAGGCAATGTTAGTTGCTCAAGGTTATACTATGCTAGAAATGCATAACAACAATGACTTTCTAATATTGTGTGAAGCGAGAACCACTATTATAGAAAACACAGAGCTTTCACAAAACATGTTCTTGGACATACGTTGTTGTAAGGAAAATCACAGAGCTTTCACACAATGTTCACTCCAGCAATCGCTATTGTAGAGCTTCGTGTTTTTTAATAATAAAATCACGCTCTCGTTGGTAAACATTGTTGTAATTTAAAACTTGAAGCTTTCCCATATTACGCTTGCGGGCGAAACGTTGTTGGAAATATTATAAATCCCTCCTTAAATCGTGCACTCCCTCATTAAGTGATGCATTAATCCGAATGAGGAATAACTGTTCACAAAGCTTCAAACGAATCGTGCACTATGCTTGTCTTCCCTTTATTTCATTGCCCTTCAAGTTTCCACTTCACACACACTCCAAACTCCAACAATGGCCCTTAATGAGGCTTTCATGTTGTTTGAGTTTGTCTTGAACCTTTACCGTCTTGTTGAGTATGGGATGGATCTCATTGGCGAGTTTACTGGGGTTGGATGGTTTGACTAGATTGACATGGACAACAAACTAGGGGTGTTGCCTCGGCTGATTATGGAATTTTGGTCCAAAGCAATAGTAAAAGGGGATGAGATTGTTGCAATTGTTCTTGGAGTGCATGTCTATTTCTCCAGGGCTTTTATTGCAAAAGCAACGGGTTGTCCAGATGAGGGTCTCATCTATGGGGATGGCTAGGATAGGGATTTCTATTCGGTTGATGGTTTTTTTCTTTACAAAGACGAGGAGGTCTTGGGAAGAGCCTCACAAATGAACGACCAGGCCAGAGTACTTCTCAAAGTCCTCAACAACATAGTTTTACCAAAAGACGACGATGAAGAAGTATCCTCAAAGTCCTCTCCCATGATATATCCTGTTATGCTAACTCTTATCTTTCAAGACCAAAGTGTTATGGAGGTGTTTAATCAGATGGCTCCATGGGGATTAAGGCCTTATGGTGAGAATCCTAACACTTAATTTTTCCACTCTCCACCTTAGAAGAAGCACATCTATGTGAAATCCGTTATTGAAGTAAGATAGGAAAGGACAAGAATTCTAAGAGAAACGTTTTGTATCACTTATCCTTTGAACGAAACTATGACAGATACTCCATTTGAACCAACAAAGACTGCAAGGGCAAAGTCAGAGTCCGAGGAAAAAGGAGAGGAGGACTTATAAGTAGTATAAACAATATCATATGCATTTATTTAATTACTAGTTTATGTTGCTTAGTAGGATGATCGAGCAGTGTCATGTATATGTATATATAACTTACAAGAATTTTGAAATAAAATGATGTTAATTTTGAGTATCCACAATTACCTATTTACAATTTTTATATTGATTGATCAAAAGCAAGAATGATGTCAATTAATGAGTAATGAGTCATTTAAATGAAATACACATAATTAAATTTTAAAATTTAGTGATATTTATATTTACTTATTCGATAAACTACCACAACACCAGCCTAGGAACACGTTTTGGTAATGATAGCCTTGATTGAGTACAACAGCGCTTGTCCCAGAAATCGTTTTAGAAATGCAAAAAAATAATAAAACCAAAAGGCGCATCGGTTCCCTCCATACTAAGCACATACTTTACTCATACGAGAGGTTGTCTCTGTTCTTTCCCTACGACCATCTTAGCACTCATTCTCTCCCACTCTTCATTGCCAACTGTTTCCATCGCTGCCGCAGTCGTTGTTGCCATCGTCCCACTGTGCCCTCGCAACTCTACGAACGCTCCAAACAAGGGTTATTTTCTACACGCTCTGTACTTCCATGCAAGGTTTTTGCTTCCATGAAAAATGCTTTTATTAGTTTGTATTAATTTCATATAGGCGTTAAGAGTAGAAACGAACTTCGATTAGGGTTAGATTCACTTTTTGGCAAGCTTAAGAGTAGAATTGAATTTCGCATACTTGGATATTTTCATTTTCTTGTAGATAACTCATAAAGCGTACTTGTCAGTAACCAAATGACATCTTCTAGTGACAATCGTGCTACTTCTGGCTCTTGTGCTGGTTCTCCTACTGTTGGTTCTCCTCCTATAGGAGAAGGTAGTAAAAGAAAGAGATAAGTTAAGATGAAGAACCTTCTTCGTCTTAGGAATAAAGTAGAAATATTGCGGGTGAGTTCTTAAAATGTAAACACATGCGTACTGTGAATGTTGACCTATTTCTGTTTCAAAAAACATAGTTTTGTAAACTTTTGCATTGACGATATAGGTGGGATGAAATTTTAGAAGCCAATCTATAGAGTCCAACAGTGCAAAGTTGTTTGGTTATATTGGAACTGTTGTTTGCCATATAGTTCCAATTAATAAAAGGGGTTGGAAGCATGATCTAATGGACCCATACAAGGCTGAAGTTAGGAAACAGATCAAGGTGACAATTAACTTCTATATATTTTGTTATGATATGTTTATTATGCAATCTATCCTAACTTTCTTTGATTATACTTGTTTTTGCAGTTAGTTTTTGAACTTGATTACTGTCGTGAAGATTGCATCCTGAAGGAAGCCTGAAAGTTTCACGGGCAATAGAGGTGTAACATGAGAGGGGTTATCTTTACGATGATCAGGGAAACCCAAACTACAAGCCTCCTATTGACAGAGAACACCATATCAAGGCGGAGGATTGGAGGGAATTTGTAGGTTATTGTTTAAGTGAAGAGTTTAAGGTATTAGTAACATCAACACAATTAAGTGTGTATTAAGCTTATTTATGGCATCATTACTAATTAATTAATTAGTTAATTGTATATACAGAAAACAAGCAAAGCTATTAGGGCGAGAGCTTCTAAACAAGCGAAGCTACATCATTATAGGAAAGCACGCCAAGGATATGCTCAGCTCGAGCAAAAAATGGTAAGTCATCACACCATGCATATGTTTTCATATAGTCTTACATTAACCTACAAATGATTCTTAACTTGTTTAACTACACTAGTTAGATGAGTTCGGATTCGAGGTGACGAGCATATCTCGTCATGTTATGTTGAAGGCTTCCAGTGTCAACAAAGACGGGCGTTATTGATGATGAAAATGTTCAACAAAATTGGGATCAATGTGTAATTATCACAACATCTACCTCTGGATCAGGAGATAAAAGAATGTGATCGTAAATACAAACTTTCCCACCCCTAAGCGAAAGAAAATATCCGATCTTCAATTGCAGGAGATGAGAGCTACGTTGTACAAAATGTAGGGTTGGATGTTAAACCACATCAAATCTTTGAGCAGTCACAGGGGCAGGTGCCATCCTTCGGCCTTCCCAACACCAATTACAGTTGTACCAATGCAGCAGATGATCTCCATAAAGAGGTAGCTACCCCTGCAACTCCTCTACCTGCTACTCCTGCTGCTGCTGATGTAGCTTCTATTCCCATCCTTCCACAGGTAATTATTCTTTACTTTATTTGGTTCTTTGTTTTCACACTTACATAATACTTATTATTCATGATTGCATTCTTTATGTAGAGACACTTGCTCGATTTATGTTGGCCACTCCACTCCTTTGCACGGTGGCTAGGGGATCGGTGCTAAACATTGGAAGTAATTTGGTGCACAACAACCAAATTCCTGCCGGTTATGCAAGAGTGTCAATAACGATTGTGGTTGACCTAGAAGCCTGATTGCCAGTACCAAACGAAGACGAAGGTATGGTGAAAGTCATGGATGTCATAGGTAGATTTGTGGCCTGGCCAATCCAATTAATAATGATGGATGATGAGGTATATGAGTGACAATGATATCATTACCAAATAACATATTTTACCAACCAATATGCTGTAATAAACAATTTTGCAGGACTATCCAAAGGAACCAAATAAGATGGCTGCTACGGAGAGGAGCAAAAACACCAGGACTGAGCAGAAGAAAGCACTGGGACGGGGCAGACGAAAAGCACCTGGACCGAGCAGAAGAAAAGCTCTCCTATGACATGCGAGTCAGCCATCAAAACAAATGAGGTCCTAGAAAGGTTGTTCAATAAAATTAGCCGCTGGTGCAAGAAATTTAGGAACCTCAAACTAACTTAGAGCAAGTTCGTCAACATGTGGAAAATGTTTTGAAGACGTGAGACATTACTATATTTCTTTACATAACCAAGTACTGTTTTGGATATGAGAGTATAGAGTTTCTTGATAAAGGTGAGATCAACCAGCTTTTTGTCCATGGATGGATTGGCTCCTCTATTATTACAGTGTACATGAGGTACTTTAAACTATCCTAAGTACTTAAATCATTTAGTTTGCTTACAAGTTTCATCTACATTATTGTTAACCCAATTTTATTATACTGTCTAAGATGCTTGTTCGAGGTTTGCAGATACTATTGACAGAAATACTTCCTCCTCGGACCAACAATGACATGCGAAAATTATAATCCGTCATGACATAAGGACATAGCTAATCTGCTGATGCAAAAGGTTGCCTTGAACACGGAGAAGTTGGTTCTGTACCATGGAATTCAGGGTGAGAGACTTTATAATTTCAAAGCTAGCTTTATCTGGATATGTTTTATTGTGCTTGTTCGCTGACTAATTATTGATTTTTCTAGTAATCATTGGGTGTTGGTTGCCATGAGACCTATGCTAGGGGTGATATATTTTTTGGATTCTCTGAAAAGGGAAAAAGTATTGCTAGGCTCAGAAATTTACAAAACTTTTAATAAGTAAGTAGTCAAGCGTGATGTACATGTGTTTTCATATTTTTTACTTATATGGAAGTTTAATTTTGATTCTATTTTTCTTAGAGCTGTAGAAGAGTACTAGACCTTAGTAGGTTGGGTAAGAAGGACTACACCTGAATGGAAAATAATTAAGGTATATTTTTACAAATTAAGGCTCCTGATAATTATTTGTAAATATTTGTTTTGATTTACCAGGACTGTTTTTTCATTTTGTAGTGTCCAAAACAAAATAATAGCCACGACTGCGGGTCTTTGTAATGAATTCATGAAGGAGATTGTCTCCACAAGTGTTCAGTAAATCCCATAACATGTTGGCAATTTTTGTTAAGATTTCTGCTTTGATGAATTTTTTTCATACATGTTAATGAATAACATCTAATAATTAACCTGGGTTTTTTTTATGTACCTAGAAGACCAAAGGTGCGCAATTTATTCTTCTCAACAACAAGATGAAGTTGTGGAAGAATGGTGTAATTATGTGGTCCAACGAATAATTCCCGAACAACAACAAGACGAAGATGTGTATAATTAATTTAATTGATTCAATCATTTCATACTAATTGTACATATATATGAGTATATATATTTTTTGGTAACAGTACATATATGTATATATGTTCTTGTTCATATTTGTGATGATATTAACTTGAATACGAGGAAAATAAAATAATATTTTAAAATATATTTCGACAACGTTTTCTTCAGAAACCGTTGTTGTGAGGTATGATACAGGTACAACGCTTGCTATCTACGCATTATCTATGAGGAAACGCAGGTGGGGTTTGTGTGAGACATCCACAGTGCTTTGGAGGTGTTAAGGGAGTTACGTGTGCAAACAACAACGGGGCGACCAACAACGCTTTTACGCGCTGTTGGATTCAAATTTTAACGCTGTTGAAATGCTTTCTCGGCATAGTGTTACTCACAACAAGAAGGTATTGATTACACTGAAACTTTTGCTCCTGTTGCTAAAATTGAAGTCATTCACATTTTACTTTCATTTGCTGCTCAACATGATATGAGACTATGTCAAATGGATGTAAAAATTGCATTTCAAATGGTGTAATAAATGAGAAAGTCTATGTGGAACAACATCCTGGTTTGAGGATCAAACTTTTCATGATTATGTTTTTCAATTGAAAATGGCTCTTATTGTTGCTTCTAAGATGTATGACAAAGTTCGAGTCCTGCACATGTTGCTGAACAAGACAATAATCCACAAGGTTGGATCGAGGGACTTTGTTTCAGATTTACTTGAATTTCTACTGGTACACCTTCTCTCTCTGAGCAAGATTGATTTGCCTTTCATCCTGTTTTACTGTTTCAAGAGAGACTCAAAGAGCATGGGTAGAAAGAATGTTATTCCCTTTGGAGTACTTCTCCAAAAAGTCTTGAACAACCAAATATCTGATGCTCTTAATAAGGAGATATCAACTCTACAAGGAGTATTTCAACCAAGTCTAGAAAGGATCAGTTTCATAAGGATGAGACTGACACCAACAGAGGTACAACAAAGAGAAGACTCTGTTGATGTTGAGGAAGTTCCTAAAACTGAAGAAGAAGGTGAACAAAACTCCTATGTTGAAGAAACAGAGTAACAGAAAGAAGCTCGATTTGCTAAAGCAAGAGAAGAAATAAGAAAATTCAAAGAGGAACACCTTGTTGCTAAAAGAAAAGAAATAGAGGCTAAGAAGTGTAAGAGAAAGGCCAAAGAAGTTGCTAAGCGCATTTTCGAAGTCATGGATGAAGTGAGAAGGAGGGATGCTGATGATATACTTACTCCATCTCAAGCAGAAGAAATAGCAATGAGTGTAGATCCTTATGAAGTTTCTACATCTCAGACAAATCTGGTTATTGCTCCTCAAAGGATTGATGATCATCATCAGTCTCCATCTATAGGAGTAAAAAAGCCTTTTACAAGATCACAGAGAAAGGAGTTGAACACAATGCCTGAAGGACCTTCAAGAGAAAAAAGACCAAAAAGAAGAGCTGAACAACTGTCCTCAGTTTGTCAGACCATTCAGGATCCTGTCACAATCTTATCTGAAGAAGACAATACTCCAACAACCGAAACTACTGCAATGGCACCTGATGGAGGAGATAATTCACAATCTCCGGTCTTAAGAGAAGAGTTTCAACAATTGTTTGTAAAAGTGGATAATATGATAACTCTTGTTCAAGATCTTGTCAAGAAAAAGGATTGAAGGATATTCTGCATTTTGGTTCTTCTTTCTTTTGTTTTTTTTGTTTCTCCTTGTTTTTCAAAAAAAAAATTGGACTATGATGATTTTCAAACCTTTTTGTTTGATGGCAAAAGTGGGAGAAAGGGAGAAAAAGAATTAAGTTTTAAAGCTCAAGTCTTAATAAAATGAGATTGAGTAAATTGCAGTAGTCTAATTGCATACATATATCACTCTGATTCCTTGATTATATATATATGTTGTTGGACTAACTTGCTATTTGAGATAAAGAACTTTTCAGGTACTCAACCAGTTGAAAACCTAAAACCTTTGAGATGTTTATCTCAGGGGGAGTTGAGTAAGTTCAAAGGAACACTGAGATATTTATCTCAGGGGGAGTTTCCTTGAAGAAAAAGTTCTTAATGCTTAAGCTGACTGCTTATTATTTTTTACTTGCTAATATATTGCTTGTAAAACTTAATAATGTTTGTCATCATCAAAAAGGGAGAGATTGTTGGAACCAAATTGTTCAAAGACATTTTTTAATGCTTAAATCCCAAAATGGCTTTGATGATAACAATTATTATTAAGAATTTTACAAAGTCTGATAACTAGCTCTTGCAGGTACAACAAAGTTAAGACCACCGTCCAGTGCAGCTTTGGTACTTATATGTACAAATCAATGAGCTGAGCATCCAGTGAACTCAGGTACTTCACTTATGGTAAGTACTGTCCAATGGACTCAGGATACTATGCGTCTATTTGGTAAGACATGTTATGCGTCCAAATGGTAAGACAACTAAGCTTCTGCTTAAAAGCTGCGTCCAACACGCATACTGTTCTGATATTTTGACATGCTATTTATTGCTCTTACATTTAATTTGAGACATATTAAATGAGCAAATGATTTGAAATAAATAGTTGTATGTATGCTTTTCTCGGACTTCATTGTCAACGTTTTCAGATAGCATTTAATGAAAAGCATAAAACACTGTGGAAAATGTACTTGAGAGTGAATGCAATATGAACATATATGTCACTCTCTGAACATAACTTTCCTTTCACACAGTGTATTCTCTTTGTCTCAACTGGATATTACCTTTAACCATTGTGTAATTGAGACTGAGTACAGGTTGCTTTTGACCTTGGAGAAGGAATTGCACAACCTACACTGAAGTAGCACTCCATTAAAGCAACGGGAAGATAACATTTAATGCTATTTGTAAACGACTATTGTAACATCCCGATTTTATGACCTTATATGCTAGATGTGAAGTTAATATGTATGTGAGTGTGTATTTTTATTTATTGATTTTATTTTTTATGTGTTTGATTAGAAATGGGATACACGGGTTAATTTTAGAAGGAGTTAAAGTAGTGGTGAGAGGGTGAAAGTAGGAGGACCAAAATAAAATTGGGATTAAAAGGGTATTACACACCCACTTAATATTCAAATTCACTCTCACTTACTCACTCAACACACTCTAATACTCACACTTATCCACTACCACTCATTTTCTTCATTCTTACCCACTCTCTTACACACACACACACACCCACTTATATGAAAAGAAATAAAAAGAGATGGAAAAGAGAGAGAGGGAGCCGTGAGGGAGTGAGAGGAAAAGAAGGAAAAGAAAGAAAGAGAGAGAAGACAGAAAAAAGAAGAAGAAGAAGAAGAAGAAGAAGAAGAAGAAGAAGAAGAAGAAGAAGAAGATGAGAGGAAGAGGAAGAGGAAGAAGAAGAGGAAGGAAGAAGGGAGAAGAAGAAGAGTTTGATTGTTGGGTTCCAAGCTCCTTGGTGAGCTCCCTTTCCTTTTTCCCTTTCCCCTTTCTTCCCTTTTCTTGATTTTTCCTTTGTTCTTCTTCTTTCATGCCAAAATCTGAGTTTGTATGTTGAAAGATGGAGGATCTATGTTGATTGATTGTTATTTTGTTTTGAATGAGTGTTTAAAATGTTTGAGTGTTTATTTGTGTTGATTTTGAGTTTATATGTGTAGATTAGGGTTTTGAATGGTTGTTATTTACATTGTGATTGTGTAAATTGGTTTCAACTTCATGTTTTGGGAAGTGATTATATGTTGGAAAGGAAGGAATGAAGTGATTTGATGAGTTAGAGTTGGATTGGGATGAGTTTTTGGTCCTTTCTTGCCTTCAAAATTGTGTTTTCTGCATATTTATCAGTGTGAATCGATTCACACTGATATTGAATCGATTCACAGAGATTGGAATTCACAGTTTCTGTTCCTGTGCAGTATGAATCGATTCACACCCTGCTGTGAATCGATTCACAGCTGTGAAAATTCTAAAAAATGGAATTTTAATGATGATATGCTTTTAATGCTTCAACCTTTGCTTTGTGACTTACATTTGGCTATTAAATGACTATGATTTGAGATATTTAAATATAGAATCTATATGATAGGAGTACTTCAAAGGAGGTGATGTGAGATTTTATGTTTGGAAGGGATTAAGTATGCATTATGTATAGATCCTTAGTGATATATTTTAAATAAGTTATTCATGAAATTCTATTGTTTACTATGCTTTAATATAATGAGTGAATTGATGATATGGTAAGATGAATAGATGTATGATATGGTGAGATGATTCAGACAATATATGCTATAGATATTTATGATAGCTTTATGTTTTAAGTGAGATGCTTATAAATTGAGAATGGAACTATAGTAGAGTGTTATTTACTTTAGTTGTATGTGTGGATTATATTGATTTATGAGTATGAATTCTATGTTTAATGTGTAAATCTATGTATTATTGAATCCAATAATAGTTTAGTTGCATGAGTATTATATATGTAAATTATTTAATAGAATTAGCAAGAACGAGAGTGTTATATGTTTCAAGTGATACCTTGAAATGAAAAATGAATTTGGAGGATAAGTCATGAACTATCATCTGGCAGGGTAGTCTTCGTTTAAGTGGGGAAGAACTTCACTTAAGCAAGCTATCAATAAATTGTGAGTAAGTTTTAGTCCTTCTTAATGGAGGCATGAGGGTAAGTGCATAGCAAGTCCGGGACGCTGGCTTGTGGTCATAGATGTCTGACCTGCAACACCCTTTTTCCAAAAAGGATATTACACCATAGTTACCAATGAATTTCGAAGTAACTTAGAAAATATTTAGTGAAAGTTAGAAATCCTTCTTCTAAAATACCAGGTAAAATTTTTTTGCCTTTCAAAGAAGATGAGAAGGATGGGGAATAGTTTCCCTTAATCCATTTATCAATGTTTTCGAAAAGGTTTGAATGCGGAAGCATAAATAAAACTTGTAAGAGTGTAATCTCATCTCATATATATATGTAAATTCATCAGAGTTTGTACAGGAAAGAGTTTAAAGTAAGACAGTGAACATCTGAGTTAGTCTGATCTCTAAACCCCTACCCAAATAACACAGTAATCATCTAATCTTCTTGAAATCCATAACATCTACTATGCAGCATCCTTCAGCTCCTCTTCTAAGAGTTACCCCCTTCTTGGGTCAAACATCTACTCCGTCATGAATCAACACAACAAAGCAGGCAAGGGTGAAACTCTAAACAACTTAATAAGGAAAGTATTACCCACAGCAACACACAACACAATCACTAAGGAATCATACTAAAATAACCAGTATATCAATATATCAGATAATCAGCACAATAAGAATTTCACTCAACACAGCACATTTGGGAACATCCAATGGGAACATCGTTTTCAACAAAGCATTTGGGAACATCATGTGGGAACATCGAGTAGGAGCATCAAGTAGGAACATCGTGTGGGAACATCACCTTTCACTAGGCATATCTCTTTCACTTCCAACCACTCAAAACCACTTATCTCAAACCACATAGAATCACCAGTACACACAAAGCCATACTTAACAGATAGGAATTCCAAAACATACATCTCAGGAAAAACACAGAATCTTACCACTCAGACAAACATATAACCATTTATTCCAGACAACTCATACTTCGTTTATATTCAAGTTTCTCAAAAATATATCAGTATGTAACAGTACCAAGAAGTAATTAACTTATTGAAAAGGGGTCAAAATGGAAATATTTCGAAAATACTTGCACACTGGTTTATTTTCAGAAAAAGCCCTATTGAAATTGTTTTCACAAATTTCCACTGTTGAAAACATAGAGAATACTGAACCAACAATATATAACAGTAGAATTCATCGAGAATCCATTACCATTATATTCCCCAATTGTCTTAGTCACGTATATACCGAGTCCCTAAGTTAAGAATTCCCCAAAAAGCGTATCAATACAGATCCCAGGCCAGAGAGAGACGGACTGCTTTAGCCCCTTCAAAGGTCTCACTTCCTTTCTAGACAGATCCATATTGATAAACCATTTATCTTAACCATGACCTTGTATATCAATGATAGACAATACTAGGGTTTTTACAAAATATTAAATTGTATTCTCTTCGCGGTAAAAGTATATTTGCGGTAGTATAAATTTTGCCATTATAACAGTATGTTTACAAAAGCTTAAAATTGATTTTAACATAACCCTCTTGCTTCATGAAAATCTTGAGAAAATTTGAGCATTATAACTCTACTATTAATATTTAGCACAAAATAATTATTTAAAGGCTATAAAACCATTTATTAAGGTTTAATAGTAAAAACACCTAAAGCATACAATCTAAACACAAACAAGAATCAAAACTCATACTTCACAAATTAAATTGCAAGATTAACCCCTTACCTTGGCCAAAACTTGATGAAGAACAACCAAGAACACCAAGAAGAAATTTAAGAAAACTAGAGAGAAAAGAGAGAGAATTTTGTAGGCCTTCTTGCTCCTTGTTGGTGTTGTGAAATTTATGAAGCAAGACCCCTATTTATAGTGAGGGTGGGGCGGCCAAAGAGGGAGTGAGAGGGAATTAAATTATTGTGAGGTCACCTAGCTTTTTGATGTATATGTCATAAATCCCTAATTCAAAAATGATCCATTTTTCTTATTGGCCATCCCTTATGAGTAAGCTAGTGACTCATAAGACAAAAAGCTCATCCAAGGCTCCAAATTAAGTGTGGATGTCGACCAAGATGAGGGAGGATGAAGGCCATTGGATTGCTTGGTCAAAAACTACAAGTTTATGTAGTTTTAAGTGGGAACTAAGGGCAAAATGGTCTTTTTACTTGCCCACATTACTATTCAAGGCAATCATGATGTTCCCCACTCTTATATACTTCTTAGAATTGTATTCAAACCCCTCAAAACTTCTAGGTTTCCATATCATGGCCACTATACCTCTATTCGTCTCAATTCGGCTTATTCCGCAATTTAAGGGTTAAAATAGTCTGTTTACTAATCTAACACTCAAAAACAATTTTAAATAGTAAGAATAAATGAGGAATCTTGAAAATGACATGTAAGAACCTCATGGAAGAGTTTTGGGAATTTTACGGTAAGAATAAGCCTTGCAGTTGGTAAAAACAACGGAAAACGGACGCACCGTTAGTGAAAAATAGCACTTTTTCAGAAAATTCTAGAAAAATCTCAGAAAATTGGCAAATTGAATTTAATTACTAATGGTCTCTCTCAAAATTTGATTTTGAGCCCTCATTGTTCGACATAAATCGATTTTGGACCAGAAACCTCTGCTTTCCGTATTTTATAAGCGTCGAAAAAGTAGCGTTTTGACCTGCTTTTCAGAAAATTACGAAATAATTTTCAAAAATTTTAAAAAATATAAAAATAGGATTCAGCTACTCAAAATCTTTTTTTGACCTCAGGTTGGTCTCCGAATCAGTGTTTTACTCTTTCCGTAAGTAACAGGGTCAAAACAGTAATTTTCAAATTTTTCCAAAAATTCTAAGAAAATTCCAGAAAATAAAAAATATTAAAAGAACCAACTTTTGTGAAGTAAGTTTGTTTGAAAAAGTTGGGTTAACATACTTGTGTTATTAAAACCCTTTTTCCGTCAATAACGGAAAATACGGATGTCAAACGGTAAGGAAAAAGTTGCTGTTTTAATAAAATAATTTCATAAGTGTTTTATACTTATTATTATATGACCAAATTAATTATCGTAGCACTTAGATCTTAGTATTTCATATAAAACAGAAATTCTAACTAATACTCTAAAAATACGGATGTTACATGACCTGCCTTACGTGTAGGCTATGTCAGTTAACTCAAGTGGCTCACGCTTGGTGGCATAGTAAGTTTTTAAAATGAAATGAAGACGATAAGTTCATGACTTAGATGCTTGTTTATTAATAAGAAACGTCATTGAGGAATAACTTTTCACCGAGTAAGGACCCGGTCCAATAACCGGTAATGAAAGGGTGAGTTATTTTAAGAGTGGTATAGATCTTAACTATTCTTTATTTAATATGTATAATGTTATGATGTGCAATGTGATCAAAGTACAAGCAGTAACTGGATATGTTAGACTATACCACTAAGAGGAAGTGATAATGGTGGAGGTGCATGAGGATATGTTTATGTATATATATGTATATATATACCATTAATGTAAGCTAATTGACTATGAGGTGATAGGGTAACCATAAATCCCTATCGAAGTATTTTATAATGGTCAGGGCTCACTGAGATTTTATATCTCACTAGTTATTTCTTATATTTCAGATATCAGGTATATATTGGAAACTGAATAGCAATATTCGGAGTTGCTTGCAAGTTATTCAATAGTGGAGAAGACCGGATCAGAGTCAGAGTTAGGACTTTAAGTCTTATATTTGTATGATTTTTTTTTTGACTGAAGTCTTATATTTGTATGATAAAGGTTTTAAACTTTGTATTTCGATGTTATAAATCTATTATTTTGATGTAAATAAAAGTTAAGTTTGTTTGTTTGCTATCTAGTAGTATCTTGCTAGAAAGCTGGGTATTACAACTATTTTATGAAGGCTAAAGCAAGAACAAGTTCAAGACCAATCTGAAGCTTCACTCAAGCCTATAAAAACCGTGAACAAGAAGAAGAACATAGAAGATTGATAACTTGAAAAGGAGAGTCAAAACGTTGTGCAAATTATTTCATATTCTCTGTAATCTTTGAAGAGTCTGTATATTTCTTTCTTCTTGTAAAAGAGAGTTTGTTTAACTCTCAAAGTGCTTAAGATTTCATATTCTCACTTGTGTGAGTTAACGACACTTAGAAACACAAACACACTTTTGAGTTGTGTGAGCCTGGAGAGACTTGTTTGTAAAAGAATATTTGGGTTTGAGCCTAGAGAAGCTTGTCTGTAAAAGAATACTTGGTTGAACTTGGAGACGCTAGGTGTGCAAACAATACTTGTTGTAAGGCATGAAGAGACTGTTGAAGAATACTTGTATTCTATCTGGATTGATAGTGAAATCTCTCTAGTTTGAGGGGACTAGACATAGCTCTTAGGAAAGGGTGAACCAGGATAAAACAACTGTGTGATTCTTCTATCCCTTAACTCCTTTACTTTCTGTTTTAATACTAACTGTGGGGATTGAATTGAGATTTTGTTCAACAAACACATCAAACGTTTTAAACACACTTAATCTTGTTTTAAACCAAGCAGACGTTTCTGCGTCCAACTTACCCTGTGCGTCCAATTCTTCTGAAAACAGCATCCAACGTTTACGAAAAGTTTTTAAAAACTAAGAAACACAATTCAATCCCTTCTTCTTGTGTTTCATCTTGTTACCTACACCTTCAACTTCAAATGCCAAGATCAGAAATTCAAAATCAGATTCTGCAAAAATACAGATTAAAGAATTCAGAATTGGATATGAGATTTCTTAAACAATTTTGAACAAAAATCAAGAAACAAAATCCAGAAACAATAACAAATTCCTAATACCTTATTATTTGTCCCCAAGTCAAACAACGACACTCGAGTTTGAGCCTTCTTGATAAAATTTTACATCTTCCGGAGAGACTGCATCCCACTCATCATCTTAATTATCATATTCTAGAAGAAAACAATTGACTATCCTATATATTGTTATATAAATTAGTTATTTAATTTTGAATAGTTATTGTAGTAGAAAAAGCATACCTACAAAACCATGCAACTAACTACGTGTGCACAAGAGAGCTTGAACTGTATCATCTAGCAAAGAGCTTCTATACTTGTTCAAAACTCTAGAGCTAATGCTGAAAGCGGATCCAAATGCCATGGTTGTTATCAGCATACTCAATACATCTGAAGCCATCGTTGCAAGATCAGGTCATCTACGACTTCTTTCCTTCCAATAAGCTAAGACATCAAAACCAGTTATTGGTGGAAGCCTAGGGACCTCTAAATAAATTACAAGTTCAAATTTCACCATATTGTTAACCGATGATTGGCTTTCATATTCTACAAATTCCTGCAAAATAAAAAACCAAATGAATTAAGAATTACATATATTGAAAGAATGACAATGAAATAGTGTTAAAAAAATTCATAAAATGAACTTACTTCACATACATACAATGAATCTGACATCATTTTCTTTCCTCTTCCAAATGAAGATTGTACTTGTTGTGAATGACTCGCATCAGAATGACTATCATCTTTGACATACTCATCATAAACCCTAGATAAATTATTCTTGACCGTTTACAACTTTTCTTCGCAGTTGATTGGATCAACTTTATCATATGCAAAAGACAAGAAATTGATCTTCATGGTTGGATCAAGAATAGCCCCTAATGCCAAACTTGTACTATACTCACCCCAATACTAGTCCACCCAACTAGTGGTCCATCTATATGAATCATGTTCCAACGACAACAAAACATATAGGCAAGGGTAAAAATCTCTTTCGCAGTTATATAGTCACAGTCACACAAGCACATACAGAAAACATCATGCATAAACATATGGCGCAGAACAAACATAAATCACCCCACATATACACTAGCAGTGTTATACTCATCCTCAAAAGAAATCACACATATGCATCACCTAGTATAAGTCACACTAACACACGTTCCCAACTTCACACAGAAGTATCATCTCAGTTTCACACAGAAACATATCATAAGAATTCGATGTGTATGCATGACACTTCAATATTTCTGTATTTTCGGCACACAGCAATGAGCACTCAGCCCACACTCTATGGAGATTACTTTCCTTTACTCCTTTATTTTTGAGTGATAGGCGCAGCTAGTTACTTAACATGATTGCACAGCCATTCTCAGATGTCTGTTTTCACATAGAACAATCATTCCATAACAGCCACTTATTGTATCCTGAAAAGACTGGTTGGTCAGGTTTATCAAAGTTGGGTATACGATTTTCCTCGGCTTAAGGATGCTATCTCTTGGCCATTGGTGAAAGTTCGAAACTCAAATAACCCCAGTAAACAATTGTAGCCCAACCCAGTCAATTCCCAATCACACAAAGTGACTTGTAACTCAAATTGGCACAAAGCCTTATAATATGCATATGCTCATTGGGATTTGACCCCTTTTAAGAAAACTCATTGGGATTTGACCCCTTTTAAGAAAACTCTTTAATAAAAATCTCCTCACTTTCTCATAATTATTAAAAGTCACCTAACTCTTTATAATTACATTTATAACCCAAAAATACCCAGATTTTCATTTTAGCCCCTACACTTTTGACAAATTACATTTTTGCCCAAAACAGCAGCTTTCACAGTTACGAAAAATCCTAAACTAGGGTTGTGAACAAGACTATTTTCTATTTTCCAAATACATGTGATTTTTCAAAAACGTTGATAAAAAATCCTACCTAGAGCAGAACTCATTAGCTTATCATTATTAATCAAAGGTAAACTTAACTTTTCATCAAATTAAAACTTGTTTATCAATTAAAATTCAAAACATAACTTTTGGGTTATTTATAAAACTTTCACAAATCCTTTTCCTTAAATTTAACCAAAGGTTCTTTTCTTAAAAAAATCATTATCTAAGCTAATTTCAAAAAGCCCCTTGATTTAACCAAAGGTACTTGATTTTATAAGCTTAAAATATAAATTTCATAAAATTCTAGGTCGTTTTTCTCAAAGTCCAGAATTGATCACATGACTGTAAATTTTCACACCGGCGGCGTGAATAAGTCTATCCCCTTTTTTTTTTGTTGACAAACAGGTATGCCCCCTGTTTTCCAAACAGTTTGCGATTTTTTCACAATTTTGAAAATAACTTCACGCAGGGTGTGACAGGTTTGGTTTTCACACAATTAGTTGTAACACCCTTTCTCCAAAAAGGATATTACACCATAGTTCCCAAGAATTTTTTCGTTTTTATAAAAGAAGATGAGAAGGATGGGGAGTATGTTCCCTTGATTCCTTTTTAAATGTTTTTGCAAAGGTATTCAATGCGAAAGCATAAATAAAACTTGTATGAAGATAATCTCATTTTATATAACCATCAGAGTTTTTACAAGGAAAAAATGAAAATGATACAGTGAACATATGAGCCAGTCTAATCTATAGACCTCTACGCAAAACAATATCGTAACCAGCTATTCTTCTTGGAATCCATATCAGCCTACGCAGCATTCTTTATATCTTCTTCTAAGAGATAGCCTACTTCTTGGGAAAAATATCTACTCCGTCATGCATCAACACAACAAAGTAGGCAAGGGTGAAACTCTAAACAACTTAATAAGAAAAGTACAAGCACTAAAGCAAACACAAGTCCTATTTCATATGTTAAGAACATATAAGAAACATACAGCAGGTATAATGCACACAACAAATGAATCATTCAATATGTCAAACGCGGAATTTCACACAAGACTTTCTATGCTTTCGGGACACACCCACGAGCACCCTGCCCGCTACTCTTGGGGATTTTACTTAATAATTTCGGGACACACCTTCGAGTAAATAACCCGATACCCCGAGAGATTTTACGACATATTTTCGGGACACAACCACGAGTCAAGAACCTGCTGCTCCTGGAGACTTTACCACTTATATTCGGGACACACCCACGAGTAAGTCACTCGCTACTCAAGGAGATTTTACCATAGGAATTTCAGCACATAGCCACGAGCATTCAGCCCGCTACTCCAAGAGATTTACTTAGTAACCTTAGACACCAGCTTACGACTTAACTCTCAACTAAACACGGAATCACAAGTAAACATAGAACCACGTTTCTCATATAAGAATACCAATCACATATCTCAGGATCAGAATTTCACCACTCAGATAGAACATAGAACCATTTATCCCAGATAACTAATACTTCACTTTTCGTTCAAATCCCAAAAATATATCAGTATATGATAGAACTAAAAAGCGATTTAATTCATTAAAGAAGTTCAAAACTGAATTATTGTAAAATATTTGAATACTAGTTTATTTTCAGAAAAAGCCCAATGAAAGCATGTTTCACAAATTTCCACTGTTTAAAAATATAGAGAATACTGAACCAAAATATATAACAGTAGAATTCACCGAGAATCCATCACCATTATATTCCCCAATAATCTTAGTCACGTATATACCGAGTCCCTAGGTTAAGAATTCCCTAAACAGCGTATCGGTACAGATCCCAGGCCAGAGAGAGACAGATTGCTTTAGCCCCTTCATAGGTCTCTCTTCCTTTCTAGACAGATCCATACTGACAAATCATTTATCTTAACCATGACCTTGTATATCAATGATAGATAATACCAGGGTTTTCACAAAATAATAATTAGTATTTTCTTTGCGGTAAACTCATATTTACGGTAAATCTAAAGTTTGTCATTATAACGGTATGTTTACAAAAGCTAAAAAGTGATTTTAACATTCCCATCTTGCTTCATGAAACTTTAATAAAAATTTGGGCATTATAACCCTACTATTAATAATTAGCACAAAATAATTATGTTAAAGCTATAAAACAATTATTTAAAGCATAAAAGCAAAAACACATAAAGCATACAAGACAAGCATAAACAAGAATCAAAACACATACTTCTCAAATTAATATTGAAAAGAGAAACCCCTTACCTTGGCCACTAAATTGATGAAGAACAAAGCAAGAACACCAAGAACACAACAGTAATAAATTTAAGACTAAAGAGAGAAAAGAGAGAACTAGTGTTTGTCTTCTTGATTCCTTGGCTTGGTGTGTGAAAAATTACGAAGCCAAGGTCCCTATTTATAGATGGGAGGGGCGCGGCCAAGCTAGGGAGAAGGAAGGGATTAAAAATTTGTGTGATGTAAGAAATGACTATCAAAATACATAATTATTAATTAGGTTAAATCACGCTTTTACCTAATTGGCTTAAGCTCATGACTATGCTCATGACTCATAAGCCAAAAAGTTCATCCAAGGGTCTACATGAAGAGTGGATGTCAACCACATGAGGGCAAAGGGGGATCATTTGATCATTTGATTCCATGATGTAAGCCATGACTCTTTAAATGGCTTAATTATAAATTAGTTTTAATGAATCTTTTTCTAATTGGTCCAAAACCATGACTCATGCAACCAAATGCAAGAGGAAGGGAGTGAAATTACATCTTTGTCCCTAGGGTTTTCAAGTGAAAACAGATGATAATCAAGGGTAAAATAGACTTTTCACAAATCAAATACTTCCAAAATTACTTAAAATGGTGAGAACCAATGGGGATTCATGAAAATACCATGTAAGAGCTTCATAGAAGAGTTTTGGGATTTTTACGGTAAGGGTAAGCCTTACGGTTTGCAAAAACAAAGGAAAACGACCGCTCCGTAAGTGAAAAACAATAATTTTTCATAAAATTCCAGAAAAATCCCAGAGAATCACAAATTGAATTTAAACACTAATGGTCCCTCTTGAAATTTGATTTTAAGCACTCACTGATCACCATAAATCCATTTTTGACAAAAAATCCCTGTTTTTCGTACTTTACGAAGATCGAAAAAGTAGCATTTTTATCGACTTTTTAGAAAATTACTAAATAATTCCCATAAATCCCAAAAAATATAAAAACATGATTCAGCCTTTCAATACCCTTTTCTGACCTCAGCTTGGTCTCCGAATCAATGTTTAGCTTTTACTGTAAGTAACAGGGTCAAAACGGTAATTTCTAAAGTTTTCCAAAAACTCTAAGAAAATTTCAGAAAATCAAAAATATTAAAAGAACCAACTTTTGTGAAGGAAGTTTGTTTGTCTAAGTTGGTTTAACATACTTGTGCTATTAAAACCCTTATTTGTTAATAACGGTAAATACGGATGTCAAACGCCAAGGAAAGAGTGACTGTTTTGCTGAAATAACTTGATAAGTATTTTAAAACCTTCATTATAAGACCAAAATAATTTACTTTGCACTTAGATCACAAAGTTTCATATAAAATGGATTTTAAACAGTAACTTAGAAAACGGATGTTACAAAAGCCAATTAAAGTTATTCTTTACTTGATTAAAACCTAATTTAAATATCACAAACCCAAACTTATGACGAATCACTTTTTCACAACATAAGAAATCAAATAATCTCAACATAGGAAATGAACTCCTCCCAAGGTAAGAAATCACCACATCAACAAGAAATCACCAACAAGCATATCAATACAAGAGAATCAAATAATCAATCCAAATATCATCATCAACACCTCAAATCATCATCACCCACAAGAACACTTATCATGAAGTGTCACTAACATCAACTAACATAAGCTTCTAACATCACAAAGATCCTCATCAAGAACTTTCCATAAAACATCAAGTTAGAGAAAAGCTTATAACATGATCATCAAGCTTTGAGAAATCACTAAAAAGCAAACAAACATAATCATTTGAAACTAGTAACTTGCTAAAAGAAGGTTTTCCCCTTACCTTTATTCCTAGCTCCTAGAGAAAGGTTCCTAGTTCCTTGGTTCAAGAACTCTCCTTGATAAACTCCTATACCAATCACAAGTTCCTTGAAGAAAGACAAACTTTAATTACATGATCATGAAGATTATGATCAAAGAAGAATATTTAAGGGAGTGGAGAAGAAAACCAACCTTGGTTGCTTAAAGATCAAAGATCCAAAAGCTTAAGGAAAGTAGAAGAACACTTGAAGATCTTAAGGAAGTTTTTGGAAAAATCAAAGGAATGATCAAACGTTGGATTTTTGTGAGATGAAAGTGATGAAGATGAATGGAAAGCTCTCCCTTCTCTCCCTGAAAATTTTGTGCAACCCTTGAGAAGTGATGAAGATGATAATTAGGCTTATCTCTTAAGCACTTATTACAAAAGGAATTAAAAAGAAAAACCAAGAAATTCACCCATTGGTTGGTTCTTGTGACTCACCAAAATGAAATGATTACATTGTGATATTTTAGGTTGGGAGGGCGGCTAAGCTGGGTGAATGGAAGAAGTAAATAAATTTTTACTTTTACCCATGGTAAAAAGTAAATTACAGGTAATAAAGTGCGGTAACTTTTGTGTTTTACGGTAAAAACTATCCAAACATTACCTATTGAAGAAAAAGGCTCTCATGACTCACATGATTAGTCAAGACCACGAAATTCATGTGCCAAAAGGGTCTTGGTAAATGGGAATCAAGCTTAGAAGCAAAACAGTAATTTTTTCAGTTTCCCCGGTAACAGGTAAACTAAGGTTAAACTGACATTTCTCTGAAAAATCACAGAAAATTTCTAAAAAACATAAATTCCACAAGAACACTAATGGTTACCCTCACATTTGATTTTGATCACTTCATAACCCTCTGATATCTATCTGCTCTCCAATTTACCATGTTCTGCTTTCTACAGGGATCAAAACAGCAATTCTTAATCTGCTATTATAAAAATTTCTAAAATAAATTCCAAAATTCTAAAATAATGTAAAATCTTCATTTGGCTCATCAAAATCTTTTTCTAACTTGTTCAGGTTTCCAAACCCACCCGCAGTTCATCCTGGTCATACTACAGGGACCAACACGATACTATTTCTGATCCATTTCTTAGAAAATTTCCAAATAAATTTCTATGATCCTCAAATATTATAAAATCACTATTGGTATCCTCAAATCACTTTTCTGACTCCAATTAGGGTTTCTGTATCATTATATTCCTATTTTGACAGTCAAACATCTATAGTATCTTCGTTTGACTTTCTACATCCACTATAAATCATTACTTACCATTTCAAAATTATAATATGAATAATAATCCTCTCTAATTTACATTTTGTCTCTAAGAGTGAAAATTTAGGACGTTACAAATTGCACTCTTGAGCATTATATAAGTGGAGTTCCATCTAGTGGGAGTATCTGTCCTCAATCCAATTGATGTATCAATGTCACCAACATTGATAACACAATTAAAAAATTGAATTGTTCTACTTTTTGATGCCTAATAAACACTTTGTCTAATTTTATCCAATGCATCACTCGCCACCTTCAATCCATCTTGAACAATGAGGTTCAAGATATGAGCACAACATCTTATGTGAAAGAACTCTCCATTAAGCAACAAGCTATTTACAATCCCAAGTGTTCTTTCATAAAGTTTTGCATGTTGTCATTTGCAGAGGCATTATTAAAAATAAGGGGAAAAAACTTTTCTTTCTATGCCCCAATCCCTTAAAAATTCCATCGTCTTCAATGCTAGTTGGGGCCCTGAATGTGGGGGGTTTCATGTGAGTAAATGCTAAAATCTTTTTTTTTTTAATTTCCAATTCACATCAACAAAATGAGCAGTTAAAGAAATGTAACCATGATTCGTGCATGAAGTCCAACAATCAGAAGTCAAGCAAACTCTCCCAGGAATTTGTGCCAATTGTGATTTTAACCTTTCTTTCTCTACCTTATAAGTTTATAATACATCAACTTTTAAGGTATTTCTAGAAATCCACTTACAGTCCTCATTCAAAAACTTTTGATATTTTCTAAAGACCCTCCACTCAACCATATTAAATGGTGCACCATGTGCAACAATCAATTTAGCTAAAATTTCACGGTTAGCCTTAGGGTCAAAATTTCTCCTTTGCACTCTTCCTTCAACATCAATAAGCATATCACCCACATCTTTGTATTTAGCAGCAATAAATTGACAACCTTTCACATGCCGTTTTAAATGACTAGTACCATTTTGAGATGCACAACCTAATCTTGTCTAAATATTTCCACACTGGAGATGTTAGTGTATTAGGCTTCTTTGACTTTGGTTGAGAAGACACAGTTTCATCTTGTGTGGTATTTGTCCTAATTAAATTAATTTGACTAGATGATGGTGGTGGGGGTCCCATTTCCAAAATTTGAATATCATTAGCATCATCAACACTTACTTCAACACCACAAGTATCCATATTACAAGACAACTCAGTTCTAACTTCTAAGAGTGAAATAGGTACCTCTAATGATGCCAAAGATTGGAGAATAGAAATCAATATCAAATCACCAGCAGTGCAGTACCACTTCTACACTGCACCTTCAATTCAACCTGAAATGATAATCAGCAAGTTACAATTTATACAAGTTAGCATTGACGCCAAAGTAACCATCAATATTTGACCAGAAAAAAAAAGCTATACATTCATCAATAGAAGTATAGAACCTCTCCCTTTGACTGAAAAATAAAAGAGAAAGAGTTAAGTAGCAAACAAGTAACTTCTGCATAACAAACAAGTAAAATGTCATAGTTTTGGAGGAGAGAAGAAAGATTCCCATCCATACCTGATTAGTCGCTCAGTTGCAAGAGAGAGATGTAATTCTCGGCAGTGCAGAACAAGGAGAGAGAGAGAGAACCGGTTGTGATTCTCGGCGGTTATGTGAGTGCAACGGCGGTGGTAGTGTGTGGGTGGAGGATGGTGTTGTCGTGGGCGTGCTGTTTTCCTTCTCTCCCCCTCTATCGCGCTTCAAAGAGAAAGAGGATTCATGCAAACACGACAGTGGTAGTGGGTTGGTCTTTCTCCACATGCAAACAGATCCTCTTGGAGGTGAACTGGTGAAGTGGCTTCTTCAGTACTATGAGGAGGAAGAGCTCAGCATCACAATCACGGCCACGGGGCACAAATGCGTAGTCTCGTTGCTGCCCATGCTGTCGCACTTAAACGCACTAGGGTTTGAGTTTGGGGGAAGGGAATTTGTGTTCCTTCCTGACTTTCACCCAGTCCCATGTGACTTTTTAGTTTTTTAACATAGTAATAGTAACCGAGCATACGGGTTACTCGAAACCCAACAAGCTAGCCCGGCTCGGGCTCAGGTTTTTTCGAGCTGGGCCAAAAAGGCCCGAATTGAAAACGGACTAAAATTTGTGTCTAAGCCCTATGTTTTTTTCTGGTGGTGCCAACTCTAATTATGCTGGAGATAGATTAGAAAGAAAAAGTACAAGTTATGGCTATCATTTCATTGGATCCAATATTATCTCATGGACTACCAAGAGACAGAGTACAATTGCATTATCTATAATTAAAGTTGGATATGTCTCTGCTACAAGTTGTTGTTCTCAACTCTTATGGATCAAACATCAATTGGAGGACTACAATATTTTTTAGAGTAAGATTTTTATTCTTTATGATAATAATGTTGCAATTAATTTGTCAACGAACCCAATCTTACACTCAAGGACCAAGCAGATAGAAATTAAATACCATTTCATAAAAGACTATGCTCAGAAAGGAATTTTTTATATTCAGTTTGTTAGCACAAAAAATCAATGGATTGATATACTCGCAAAACTTGTTTCTGTAGATAGATTCAGTTTTATAAGGAAGCATTTGAATATGCACTTTATAACATAATGTTGTTTACGCATGCGTCCCAAATGTTTGCATCCAAGGTATGTATAAGTCCATTACATACATTATGAGTCCGATGTGACTAGAGTCCAATAGACTTGTGAGACCAATTGGCACTCAATGTAAGACTATGTCGTTTTGGTAAATAAAGTTTGTAACATTTGTATTTTTGGATTTCTGTCTTTATTATATTTTAAATATGTGATTTGTGTGTATGAAACATATTTTAGGAAAGTTAATCCCATAGATAAAGTCTTCTTGATCTTAGAAATTTGTAGTTTAAGTGTAACATCGATATTCAAACAGCATTCGGTTTGCAGTTGCATTGTTGGAATAACTGCGTTATGAGATAGAAACCCTAAATTGGAGTCAGAAAAGGGATTTGAGGATACCAATAGTGATTTTATAATATTTAAAAATTTTAGAAATTTATTTGGGAATTTTCTGAGAAACGGATAAGAAATAGTACCCTTTTGGTCCCTATAGTATGAATAGGTTGAACTGCGAGTGGCTTTGGAAACCAGAATAAGTTAGAAAAAAAATATTTCAACGAACAAAATAGTATTTTTACACTATTTGGGAATTAAAAAAAATTTGGAATTTTTTGAAAAGTTGACTATTTTGACCCGACGACGGGTAACGGGTAAAAATAGTAGTATCGGGAAAACTGGCAAAGTCCTAGAAATAAAGTTAGGGAGTTATAGGTGATTTACCAGTAGAGGAATGATGATGTAGGGGTAGTGATGTCATGAGAAAAAGAGTAATGATTACTTTTTCGGTGAAAACACCGTTTTGCCCCTAAGCCAGTTATTTAATTACCAAACCATAAAAGCAAGCCAACCCAATGCCATTTTGGCTCATCAATTTCGTGCCCATGACTAACCCATGTGAGCCATGCAAGCCATTGACTCAAACAAGCCATATTTGCATAGTTTTAACCATTAGGAATTAAAGTTACCATATTTAGTTACTTTTAACTCAACTTGAACCATGGTAAACATTTGGAACTTATCTCCTCCCCTCTCTCCAGCCCAAAACCGCCCTTCCTAGAGGCCAAGAAGGGAACTAGATTCATTCAAAAGGGTGAGTCATGGAGAGAGACTAATAAGATAATTTTTCAATTTAATTATTTTTCTAATTTTAATTAAGTGTAATGATGAGTTTTTTTTCCAGCTTATCCAAGACTCCTTTGGGGGAGGAGTTTGGCCGTGTGATTAGAGGGAGGGAGGAGAGGTTTTCTTCATTCACTCATTTGCTTTCTCTTTCCTAAAAATCATCTCTTCCAGTTTCTCTCACTTTGCTCTCAAAAATCTTCAAGTGTTCTTCCATTTTTCTTGAGCTTTTGGTCTTTGATCTTCAAGCAACCAAGGTTGGTTTTCTATTTAAATTCATAAAACCTTTCTTTCTATTCATAATCTTCAAGTTCATTTGACTATAAGTGTGTTTCTTCAATTTTGTCTTGAAGGAACTTTTACTTGTGAAGGTAAATGGATTCTTGAACCAAGTTCTTATTTTTCTTCTCTTTGGTTTATAAGTAACAATGGTTTAAAGAAAATAATCTTTCATGTCTAGTTCTCCTTTATTCTTGAAAGTTGGTTCATAAATAGAAAGAACATTATTCTAGTATTTTTGGGTATGTTGATGTCTTGTTTTTCAAGATGGTGACCAAGGTGTAATAGGAAGCCAAGAGACTAGAGTCTTTTCCCAAGGAGATAGTAGACAAGGTAAGGGAAATTTTCTCTAAGTTATTAGGGCTTCATGAATTATATGTGCTTTGTTTGCTTATGATTACTCAAAAAGCTTGAGAATCATACTTGAAAGAATGACTTGATCATTCCAAACAGTGATGATTTTTGCTTATGTGGTGGTTTTGATAGGAGGAGAATATATGCATGTGAGATATGTACTTATGCATAAAGTGATTCTTATTGATTAGAGATGCCATGAAAAGTGTGTGATGATGACTTTTTTAAGTGCTTGAACTATATACCTTGACGTAAAAATAATAATAACTTGATGTTGATATTTATATGCTTATGATTTTTGTCTTTATGTTTGATGTTGGTGTTAAATAACTAGGTGTTATTATATGATTGGCCTATGTTTCATACTTGATGTTATTTTTGGCTTGTGATATTTGTCATGTTGTTATTCTTATATGTTCTTTATATTAAACTTGGCGTTATAATATTTAAAGTAGTTTTATTGCTTTGATATTATCATGATGTTGTAATTGATGATTCATGATTGGAGATGTGAGAAAGATAAAATAAAATGAATTAATTCATGATAATTTAACAAGTCACCCAAACTTTTTGGAGCATGATGTAGAGGACATGGAAATAAAGTGAAAGAAATGATTTGTAATGAATTAATTAGGTAACAAAGTCCAAAGCTTTCTTTAGGATCTTTAGTCAAATGGGTTTTTAAGAAAATAAGTCTCCAATGGACTTTTTGAATAAAGCTTTAGATAATGACATTTCAAGTTAAAAATGAACTTTTGATATAAAGTTAAAGAAAAGGACATAAAGGTTATGGTTAGAAATGATAGCTTTTGAGTTTTCAAACTTATCACAAATATCATGCATTTATCTTAATTATTTGGTTTAAATACTTTTTTCGTCCCTGCAAAATGACTGAATTTCATTTTTCGTCCCTGTAAAAAATTTTGTTTGTTTGTGATCCCTGTAAAACAAAAAGTTTTATTTTTAGTCCCTGCAAAATTGTTTTAGTCCTTGTAAAATTTAGATCATGTTGAATTAGTCCCTGTAATATGTGAACAATTTTGTTTTTAGTCCCTATTAAATTTATTTTACAAGGACTACTTTGGCAATTATCTAAATATTACAGGGACTAATTCAACATGATCTAAATTTTACAGGGACTAAAACAATTTTGCAGGGACTAAAAATAAAACTTTTTGATTTACAAGGATCACAAACAAACAAAATTTTTACAGGGACGAAAAATGAAACTCGGTCATTTTACAGGGACGAAAAAGATATTTAAACTTAATTATTTTTGTTTAAAAGGTTTGGAATTTTTAAAGTTAAAATAAAGTTTTTAACTTGATAAATTTTCGTAAAAATAGACCATTTCACACCTCTGGTGTGTTTTCCTTAAAAAGGCTGTGAAAAATTGAGTACTATTTTGAAAACAATAAACTGGAAACAGACCCCACTGCCGCTGTGATTGTTTTTACACCTGTGAAAGTGTCGGGTATTTTAATAAATTCTCTAAACTAAAAATTTCTAAAATTTATGCTTAAAGGCTTATAAAATAGTGTCTTTTAAGGAAAAAATATTTATTTTGGACTTACATTGTTCCAAGTATTTTATTTCAATTTTTGAAGTAAAACGTTAAATAAGGAAAAAAATGATTTTGTGAAATAGAGAAATATTTTGGTTGAGATAACCAATGAGAAGAGAATTTTTGAAATGACTAAGAGATATAGTCATGTACTGAATTGTTACAAGAGGTAACAATGAGAAGAGAATTTATAAAATGACTAAGAGATAAAGTCATATGTTGAATGTTACAACACGTAACATGGAGAAAAGATTAAAAATGTTACAAGAGAAACCAAAGTGTAAGAAAACTGATTGTGATGTCATTGTGTGTGCAAAATATTATATGTTATTTGCATAAAGGCATTATTGGGATTATCCAAGATGCAAAACCCCTCCAATGGCCAGTGTAGGTGATAACCCTTGAGCCAAGGCAAGTCGCACAACCCGGCTTGGATAAATCCGACTGACTTGTTTATTCATGATTTGGTACTGTGTTTTAAATGTAGCCTATCTGAATGATTATTATGAAGTCATGTGGGACTATCTGATAAGTCTGCTACAGCCAATCACTCAAATGTTGTTGGGGGTTGAGAAGTCTCCTTGAAGTATTACACCGGTGTTAAGATAGAAATAGAAGTGACATGCATTTTAATCTATCCAGTGTGATAATGTATTGTTGTAAATGCGTGTGTGATAATATATTATTATAATAAAAAGTTAATGGAATAGAGAAATGCATGACATAGGGTGATGAAATATTAAGTATGTATGATATTCTTTATTTCTTCCTTATGTTTCCCTTGTGAATAACTTGCGAATGAGGATTTTTCACCCTTGCCTATATGTTTTGTGGTCTTTCGAACATGATTCATATAGATGGACCACCATCAGGGTGGGTTGATCCGGACCCGCAGGATTAGTTGATGTCCCTATGGGGGAGAGGGTACAGGGTGGGTGGTTAACCCTCATACCCAGAGGGGTACATACGCAGGGGATGTGATGTCCCTAGAGACCGTGACAGGAGGACCTCAGAGATGGGTCGAGGAGAACTTGGTTTTGGATGTGCAAATGCGCATCCAACAGTTGAGACATTATTGGAGGGAGTCTGGAGAGACCAGACAGGACACAAAACAACAAGAGCCAGTGCGACAGAAGCCAGTGCTGGAGGAGCCGGCGGGACCAAAGACAGAGCAGCGTGGCACCAGTACTCCACCTTGCCGAGGTATTTTGGTAGAATGAGACAGACTGCTCAGAAGAGCACGGTACGCCGACCTTGTCCAGCCCCTGAGGTGCTAGATGGAGGGGCATATGTTGGGGAGTCAACTGCTATGGTAGTTGACCCAGGGATCCCTGCTGTCCTCATTTCCTACACGTTACTTGGGGGTAGTCTCATGCCCTTTTCCCCTGCTGACATGGCTGTTAGAGAGCACAAGCTCAGCAGGAGGCGGCTGCACAAGGGGAAAGGGGAAGAGGATACTAGGGACGAAGCCTGAGGGACAGGGTTCTGAGGAGCCGGCGGTGTAGCATCTAGGAGCAAACCCAATATGATGAGGGTTCTATAATGCCCCAAATTTTCACTCTAAGAGACAGAGTGTTAATAAGGGTAGATTATTGTTAATATTAAGATTTCGATGAGATAAACAATGGTTTAAAACTGACGTAAAAAGTCAAACGAAAACTCTGTAAACGTTTTGACTGTCAGAATAGGAACATAATGATATAGAAACCCTAATTTGGAGTCAGAAAAGATATTTGAGGATACCAATAGTGATTTTATATTATTTGAGAATTTTCTAAGAAACAGAGCAGAAATAGTACCGTTTTGGTCCCTGTAGTATGACCAGGTTGAACTGCAAGTGGGTTTAAAGATCAGAACAAGTTAGAAAAATATTTTTATGAGCCAAATAATGTTTTTACATTATTTTAGAATTTTAGAAATTATTTTGGAAATTTTTAGAGTAACAGATTAAGAATTGCTGTTTTGGTCCCTGTAGAATCAAGAACGGGGATAAATTGGAGCGTAAATGGATACCAGGAAATTAAGACATGATCAAAATTAAAATGTAAGAGTAGCCAACAGTGTTTATATAAGATTTGTGATTTTAAGAAATTCTTTGGGAATTTTTAGGGAAAAGTCAATTTTACACTAGTTTACGTGTTACGGGTGATCGGTAAAAGTCTGTCTTGAGCCTAAGTTTGATTTTTCTTGAGCCCTAGACCACTTTGGCTCATAAATTTCGTGACCATGGTTAATTTGAGTGAACCATGCAAGCCATTCATTTAAACAAGCCATAGAAGTAGAGTTTAAGCCATTTGGGATCAAAATTACCACACAAAAGTTACTTTTTACCATTTTCACTTAAGTGATTAAATTTTTAAGCTTATCCCCTTCTTCCTACAGCTGTTGGACGCCCAAGTGCTGATGGAAGGCAAGGAAGATATTTTATTTTCATAACTCAATTGGAATTAATTTGAAATCCATTCATAGGATTATGACAAGTGTTGTCACATGCTTTGCTTGCATTTAACCATGATTAATGAAAGCAACCATGGTTTCTCCTTGGTTGGGTAAAGGGGTGGTCTATGCAAGGAAGGAAGACTTAGGAAAAGTCATTTTTTCATTCCAAGACAACTTATCTCTCTAAAACTCCATTTTTCTCTAGCTTCTCTCTAAGTCCATCTTCTTCCTCCAAGCTTTTTCTTCCATTTCCATGGAAGCTTTCCATCTTCTTCCTTCATACTTTTGATCCTTTACACAAGCATCAAGTGTAGAGAATCCATTTTATACATCTTTTAAACACTTAGTCTCCATCATGCTTAGAATCATCAAGTTCTTCTTCAAGTGTTCTTGAGCTTTTGGCCTTGAACCTTCAAGCAAACACGGTTGGTTTGTGTTTCCAATCCATAAATCCTTATTTTCTATTCATGATCTTCATCATCATCTTTACTAAATCATGTGTTTCTTCAAAGTTTTTGGAGAAAGTCTTATTTTGCTCTAGGTTATGTTCTTGGAGCCAAATCTTTGATCAATCCTTTGATTCATTTTTCCAAAGAGGTTTGTCTATAAAATCACTCTCCTTTAGTTTCTTATGGGATTAGAGGTGGTTTTATGAAAAGAATAGGCTTATGTTTGTTGTGGTTGTGCTTCTTTGTTTGTGATATTTTTAAGGTGATTAATTTTGTGGACTTGGTTATCAACTTGTTAAAGAGGGAAAAGAGAAGGAGAAAGATTTAAGGTAAGGGGAAAATTCTCTAGTTATCATGGTTACATAAGCTTGTGTGTTGTATGTGAATTCTTATGTTTTGGTGAAGATTTCTTATGTTCTTTGTGAAAGTATTTTCTTATGTTCTTTGTGAGAAGATTTTCTTGTGTGATGGTAAATGATTTCTCTTGTGTTGGTGATGGATTTCTTACGTTGTGATGAATTGATTTCTTATGTGGAGATATTCTCATGTGGTTAAGATTGGTGATTGATGATTGGAGAAGTTGAGGGATTAACATGATAATTGAAAAGTGACCCAAGCATATTGGAGATGGTGTAGAGGACATGGAAATAAAGTGATTGTTTTGAAAAGAATTAACTTAGAAAACAAAGTCCCAAACTTTGTATAGGACTTTTTAATCCAATCATGTTTCCAAGAAATTTAATCTCCAAAGGACTATTTAATTAACCTTTGAAATTCAACATTAATGAACCAAATTTCATAAAAGGTAAATCTGATTTTTATGTTTAAAAAGGATGGAAATAATCTAACCAATTAAATTCTAAAAGAAAAGTAATTTTCGGATTTTTTTTGTAATCTTTCCAGAACTATTCACACCTCGGATGTGACAATTTTCACAGCTGTGATCTATTCTGCCTGCCAGAAATGCGATTTTTAAAGTATAAGGGCCAAAAGTGTAATTTTTGAAAATTCATGGACTGAAAGTGTAATTTTAAAGTATAGAGACTGAAATGATAATTTGGATACTTGGATGGACTAAAAATATAATTTGGATAGTTAGAGGACTAAAATGTAAATTTTGAAGAAAATTGACATTTTAGATAATTAATTAAAATAAAGAGATATTTTTACTAAAATGATGAACAATGTGGTTTTAAAATTAACATTAATAAAGTCAAGTGAGGGAGAGTATTATCAAAAAAGTTTTCTCAAAAAAAGGTCAAAGCAAAATTGATTGAATTTTTCCAAAGTAAAGTTCCCGATTGAATTCTTAAAAGTTGAAGAGGTGGTAGTATAAGTTTGATGTACCAAAAGAGAATGGACCTAGCGTTTAAAACAATGATATGTGAGGCCGTGTACTGAATGTCTGCAACGATGAGATATTTTTGGACTGAGTGTCCGAGGTGTGGAAATTACATTGGGATTGAGTGTCCAAAGTAGTGAAAATGATGTTCCTAAAATATATGAGGAAATACCGGTGTGAAAAGTCTGTGTGACTTAGTTATATTGAATAAAGATGAATTAATGTGAGTGAAGAAAGATTGGTTGTGTGCTGTTCCACCCGGCTGTGTGCCATATGAGTTACAATTCACGTTATACGTGGTTGGAAATTGATACGGTTGGGCTACAATTGCCTACTGGGGTTATCCGAGTTTCGAACTTCCACCAATCGCCAAGAGTTTGCACCCTTGAGTCGGGGAAAAATCGTACACCCGACTTGGATAAACCTGACTGACCGGTCTTTTCAGGATAAGGTGAGAGTGGCTTTTTATGGAATGGTTGTGAGAGCAGACCCGAAGAGAAAGGGCTGTGCAATCATGATAAGTATTTAGCTGCGCCTATCACTCAAACGTTGTTAGGATAAGTCTCCATAGCACATTGAGAAAGAATGTTCTTACAGAGCTCTTAGAAGTGTCATGCATATATTTCTGTGTGAAATTGAAGTGATTCTTGGATGTGATTTCTTTTGAGGATGAGTATAGCACTGTGTGTGCAATGTATTTGTTGTATGTAATATATTTGTTGTGTGTTGCTTGTGTAACTGTGGCAATATAACTGCGAATGAGATTTTCACCCTTGCAATGTATTGTTTCTTGTATGCAAATATGTTTTCTTAAGTTGCTACGCCGGAGAATAAAGTGGAGTTCAGGAGGAGTCAAGGAAAGGCGGTACGTCGACACAAAGGATGGATGTGTGCATTTTTAGATTAAGAGTTAGGTTTTCTCATTTGAGTCCTTATAGAATTTTTAGTGTTTGACCAGCATAGGGAGTATGTATTAAATTAGTTTGGGGAAACACTATATTTTATTGTATTGGATATATTTACATTGATGAATGTTTTATATTTCCTAAGCTGATTTTCTCGGAGTAATAGGTTGACATATTATCTTTTAAAAAAAAAATTAATTAACTATGAAAAATCATTTGTGAAAACTTAAATAACTTTGACAGTATTTTCTGAAAGAAAGTCATTAATTAACTAAATTTATTTTCGCATTTGGGTTGGTTACTAAATGTAATGCCCTTTTTCGGGAAGAGGGTGTTACAGGTTCTGCTTAGGGAATTTTTTACTGTTGCAGATATGATCTTTTTGTTAGTGATGACTCGACCGGCTAGGTGTTTAGTCTAGTTTATTTTGGGATGACTGTATAATATTTATGACACTACTTGACTACGACATTATTGCTTTCTACGATTACTTTACTGCTTTCTTTAATTTAATGTAAATATGGTGTGCTTATCCTAGCTTGCACTGGGCAAGTATTGTATATCATGTACAATATATATATATATATATATGTAAATGAGGCATGTTTCTGCATACGTTGTATTCAGTTTCTTTAAAAATTAAAGTTTTAAATTAAGAATTTTAAGTTAGTAAATTCTTTCATATCATAAAACAAATTTACTCACATTTTTGGACAACAAGTAAATTAATAAAAATAATATTTTTTAAAATTAAAATTAATAATTATAGCTATTTTCATAAAATGTTTTATTATCTTGCAATATCCTTTTATGAGAAAGGGTGTTGCAAAGTTTCACTAAGTGTACTTTCCTTAAAAAAAACTTTTCACTTGCTCACTAAGTTTTTGAAAATTACCTTTCATTTAAAGAAACTGTCTTTTCCAACCTTCAGTTTTCTGTCTTCCCAACTGCTCCACTAATACATGTTTTCACTCCATTCTCTCACACTTTCTCTTTACTTTTGAAACTAAAAAATTCTAAAACTTCTCTTTCTCACTCTCTTGTGAAAACTTTTCATTTGCAAACTAGTTTTCCCACTTTCAAAACCCTAGTTTTTTCCTCTCTAAAAATCCTTTATTCACCATGGAGAACGTCAACAAAATCCAAGTAAATGTGGAGCATTACCTTTTATCTGTTGTCACTGGAAGAGTTGGGAATTGACATCGTTATGGAAACCATGACTGCTGGATGGAAAAAATTCTTTAAAGGGAATGTGATAGTCTACCCTGAACTTGTCAAACAATTTTGGAGGACAGCGACAGTCACTGAGAGTGAAGTCAGAGGAATAGTAATGGGAAAAGAGTAGGTTGTTTCTAAAAGAACTATATCTTCTGCAGTAAACTGTGATTCTAAAGGAGTCTGCTTTCAACCAAAATACAAGGAAAAACTTGCTGCTTCGCGGATGAGTGACAAAGTTAGAATCCTACAGTAGATCATTAACAAAATGATTCCTCACAAGTTGGGGTCCAAAGATTTTCTGTCTGCACTCCATGAGTTTTTACTAACAAATTTGCTCGTATGCAAGAAGATCAACCTTCCAAATGTGTTGTTCACTAATTTCAGGAAAAATGTATTCAAGAGAGACAAAACAAAATCAGCCACTGGTTCAAGGAAATCAGCAACCTCAAACATTTTTCGACGAGATTCGACAATATGTGATTGAAAATTTGATTATGGAAAAGAAAGCTCTATGTGCTGACATAACCCCGAAGTGTTTTGTATATGAGACTCAAGAGTATCTTGAACCCGAGGAAATCAACCAGCTTTTCAACCATGACTAGCTTTGCTTCTCTGTTATTACTGTTTACATGAGTACTTTAAACTACCCTAATTACTTTAATCATTTAGTTTGCTTACAAATTTCATCCACGTTATAGTTAACCCTATTTTATTATACTGTCTTAGATGCTTGTTCGAGGTTTACTCCTACTATCAAGGAAATTACTTCCTCCTATCACCAGCACAAACATAAGGAAATTTTAGTGGTTCCAGACCTCAGAACATAGCTAATCTGATGAAGGAAAATGTTGTCTTCAACACGTACAAGTTAGTTCTTGCGCCATGGAATACAGGGTCAGAGACCTTATAATTTCAAAGCTGTGTACCAGCTTTATTTCGATATGTTTTAATGTTTTTGTTTGTTTATTAGTTATTGATTTTTCTAGTGGCCATTGGGTGTTGGCTGCCATCAAACCTCTAAGAGGGGTCATATACTATTTTGATTCTCTACAAAGGGACCCAGAGCTTATAGGCACACTGATTTACACAGATATCAATAAGTAAGTAGTCATGTGTGATGTGCATGTGTTTTCAAATTTATTGCTTACATCGAAGTATAATTTGTTTATGTTTTTCTCAGAGCTATAGAGGAGTTCTAAAAGTTCCTAAATTTAAATGTTAGTCAACCTAAATGGAAAATAATTCAAGTATATTTTTACAAAATTAAGGCTCATGATAATTATTTGCAAATATTAATTTGTTTTGATTTACAAAGACTGTATTTCATTTTATAGTGTCTAAAACAAATTAACAACATCGACTGCGTGTACTTTGTGATGAGATTCATGAAGGAGATTGTCACCATAAGTGTTAAGGAAATCCCAGAAAATGTGTGCAATTTTGTTAAGATTTTTGCTTTACTTGAAGAATTTTTTCATGCATGCAGTTAATTAATTCATAATTTGGATTTTTTCCAAGTACGTACCACAGTAAAGGTTTAAAACTTATTCTCCTGAACAACAAGCTGAAGTTGTGGAAGAATGATCTAAATTTGTAGAGGAAGTAATAATTCCTACACAACCACAAGAAGACGAAGATCATCAAGATGGAAGATAATTTATTTAATTAATTGATTCAATTTATTCATATTATATATATATGTATGTATATATGAAAATGTGTATATATTTATTTGATAACTGTACATATATGTATATATGTTCCTGTTCATATTTGCAATGATATTAATTTGAATATGGGGAAAACAAAATAATATTTTTTTTAATAATATATATATATTTCGACGGCAAGTTCTTCAGAAAACCATTGTTATGATGTATGGATACAGACACAGCGCTTGATGTCTGCATGTTATCTGTGAGGAAATGCAGGTGGGGTTTATGTGAGACAGCAACAACGCTTCGTAGGCATTGTGGTAAGAGCACGTCTAAACAATAACAGGAAGATCAACAACGCTTTTATGCACTGTTAGAATTAAAATTAAACACTGTTGAAATGCTTTCTCGATGAAGTGCTGCATTGGCTGTGTATGATCCATCTACTGATTCTACTGTTACTTCATCTCATGATGTGCTTGTGATAAGGAAAGAATTTAATGAGCTGAAGAATACTCAGAATTAGATACTGCTCTCCTGAAGGACTCCAAGAAGGATTGTTTTCTCTTGTTTTCCTTGGGTTTTCAAACTCTGTTTTTGTTTTCTCATGATCTTTTCAGACAATGATGATTTTTCTTTAACTTTTTGTCTGATGACAAAAGGGGAAGAAAAAGAGAATTAAGTTTTAATTGCACTACCCCTATTGGTTAAGAAAAATGGAATTTCAAGTACATATTGAAACTAAAATTTTGGATAAGTCCAAAAATCCCAAGACCTTGAAACTGTTGATCTCAGAGGGAGTTTGATGTCTAATATAATTTCATAAATTGTTTTATTTGCTAAAAATGCTTATAAAACTTAGTAATGTTTGTCATCATAAAAAAGGGGGAGATTGTTGGAACCAATGACATTTTATGATGAAACATATTAAATGAGCAAATGATTAGAAATAAATAGTTGGAGACAATTGTTCTCCTCGGACTTGCATAAGTTATTTGAGTTCACATTTATTGAAAACCATAAAGTACTGTTGCATTCGTACTTGAGAGAGAATATCCTTGAACTACTTTTGTACTCTCTGATCACAACTTTTTGATAACATAGTGTATTCTTTTTGTTTAAACTAGATATTACCTTTAACCGTTGTTATATTGTGATAAAGAAGGTCAATTACTTACTTTATTGGAGAAAATCTTCTATGAAAACTTAGGAACTACGCCGATAAAAATCTCGATCCATTCAAGCAACGGGAAAATGCATTTAATGCATGTGAGAGACTGACTATTTTTTCATGAAGGCTAAAGAAGGTAAAGCTAGAATGCTCAAGCTCCATTGAAGCCTATAAATACCGTGAAGATTGAAGAAGAAAGTAGCTCTTGAACTCTAATTTTCCCTAAGCTGAAACTCTACTAATATTTTTCTTCACTTATACAAAGAGCTAAACACTCTCAGAGTACTTAAACTTTCGTATCCTCTGTAACGTCCGTAATTTTTTATTCTGTTTAATTTTATTTTATGTATGTGATATGTGCTTGTACATGTTAGATATATCTTAGTAAGATTAATTTTATAGACAAAGTCTCTTTGACGTTAGAAAACAGTAGTTTAAGGCGGACGTTTAGATATAGACAGAGTTCTGTTTACCGTAAATAGACGGAATGATGACTTTGTGAAGTAGCAACCCTAGATTGAGGCTAAGAAAAAGATTTGAAGGTACAAATTGTGATTTTACAATATTTGACAATTTTAGAAATTTATTCGGGAATTTTCTGAGGAACGGATAAAAATGTTACCATTTTGCTCCCTATAGTTTGAGCAGGTTGAACTGGGAGTTGGTTTGGAGGCCAAAACAAGTTAAAAAATAATTTTTGAGATGCCAAATGATGTTTTATATTATTTTAGAATTTTAGAAATTATTTTGGAAATTTTTATAATAGCAGACAAAGAATTGCAGTTTTGGTCCCTATAGACTGAGAATAGGGTAATTGGGAGAACAGGTGAATGTCAGTAACTTGAAAAATGATCCAAAATCAACCAAAAGAGTAACCAATGGTGTTTTTACAATATTTATGATTTTTAAAAATTTTCTAGGATTTTTCTGAGAAAGTTCATTTTTACCCTAATTTACGGGTTACGGTAAAACAGAAACATTACCATAATGCTTCTAAACTTAATTTTTAGGAACCAAGACCTTTATGGCACCTTATTTTCGTGGACTAGGACTTATTTTAAGATTCATGAGAGTTTTTACTTCAATAGGTTATTTTTGGACAATTTTTACTATGAAATACAAAAGTTACCACATTTAATTACCTTGGAGACTTACCTTTTACCATGGTTAAGGTGAAAAAATATTTTTACCCTCCCTTGGATCAGATGCAGCGCCCCTTGCCATGTGAAGAAGAGTGTGGAAAATTCTAAATTCCTTTGACTCATGGTTTTTGGCCAATTAGATTAATCCAAGTAGTAATTAGGCTTATGACTCATATTAAAATCTAGGGCAAGAGGAAATGAGGGGGAGGCCGAGTTTGGAGAAGGGAGAGAAGAGGGAGAGCTTCTTGTTCGTTTCTTCATTTCACTCTTACACCATAACCACTCATCAAGCTTTTCTTTCCAAAAATTTTCATCCAAGGTAACTAAATTGTGCAAGGTTTGCTCTTGATTTGGGATCATCAAGTTATCAAGGGAGAAATCAAGAAAAAGAAGAAAAGGGTTTGAAGTTAGGGCTTGTCATACCTAAGCAAGAGGAAGGAGGTAAGGGAAAATTTTCTTATACAAGATTTTTAAGGCTTAGTTGACATATGAGTGCCATGTTTGTATTGGTTTGATTAAGATGATGCTAAATTAACTTAGGGTGCATGTTGATTAGTAATCTATGTATTCTTTTGTTCCTATGGTGATGGATGAGCCAAGAGTTGTCTTATGCTTGATATGAACTCTCTTGAAGAGGCTTGGTTGTGAAAGTTTTGCTTGATAATAGTTTTGGGATTGGTTAACCTAGGTGTGAATAAGATTGAGTTGCTCTTGATGTGGATTGCTCTATGTTGGATGCATGATGATCCTTGTTTTCATGCTTGATTTGAAGTGATTGAGAGGTTGTTGTTGTGACTATCTTCTCAAGCTTGGTATGATTAATTTGATCTTGGTGTGTTGGAATAATATGCTTGGTGTGTGATGATCTTGCTCTATGCTTTGATGGGTTTCGAACCATGCTTGATGTTGAATAGTTGTGCTTTGTGATTGATCCAAAGATGGTAAATTTTGCTTACTTTTATTCATTTGGTCTTAACTATGTAAAGAAAAGATTGATTTGGTTTAAACTTTGAAAAATCGAGTTTCTGTCATGCCCTGGGTGTGATCATTTCTGAACTTGTGAAATCTGAAAAACAGGGGACAGAACCGTCTGCACCTCGGGTGTGAAAATCCTCGCGCCTGTGAACAGTTCTGGATCCTGAATTTTTGACAGCCAAGGATTTTGCGAAAATCACCTTTTTCCAGCTTTTTAAACAAATATGCTTAAGAGAAAAATGGCATTTTAAATCTAAAGGTTGGTAAGTATTTTGGTTAATTTATTTTAGAACTTAAACATTGGATTGGAAAAATGCTTTTTAGTTAAAAAGACAAAGTTTAATTAAAAGGTATTAATTGAAGAGGAAGAGACATGTTGATTGAGAATAAGCACAAAGAGATGAGAATACTATAAGAGATGAGAATATCATAGCCAAGAGAAGGTTATGTGTGATGTCATAAGAGATGAAATTATCATATAGCCAAGAGAAGGTTATGTGTAATGTCACAAGAGATGAGGATAACATACCTAAGAGAAAGGTTATATATGATGGTGACAAAGAGATGACCTAGAGAAGAGGTTAATTAAATTACAAGAGAAACCAAAGCTTAAAAATGCTTGAGATGATTGTTTTGTATGCTTAATGTATGTGTCATTTTGCATAAAGAGAAAGAGAATTGACATGAGGTCATGAGATGAGCATTACAACCCAGAGAGAGTTGAGAATAGGGATAGTCTGGTCATAGCTGCCTACTGGGATTATCCAGGTTGTGAAACCCCTCAAATGGCCAGGTAGGCGATATCCCCTGAGCCAAGGCAAGTCACACAACCCTGCTTGGATAAATCTGACGGACTTTACTATTCATGATATGGTGAGATGTAGCTTATCTGAATGATTATCATGAAGTCCAGAGGGACTCTCTAATAAGTCTGGTAAGTTTGCTACAGCCAATCGCTTAATGATGTTGGAGGTAGGGAAGTCTCCTTGGAGCACTATAAGGGTGATGTGAGGGAAAATAGAAGTGACATGCATTATAATATATCTGAGTTGATGATATATTGCTTGATGTTGAGTTATGTGTTGTGATTGTGATGATTTTCAATGTGTCTGTGAGAATATCTCATTTGCAGGAAAACTATATACTCTTATGTTGAGAAGGGTAAGTGGTAGATAATTTCCTAATGTAAATATGTTTGATAAGTATGATTCATTTCCTATTTGTTGTCTCTATGCTTTATTATCTGTGTATGAGGATTTTTCACCCTTGCCTATATGTTTTGTGCTCTCTTTTGAACATGATTCATATAGATGGACCGCCTGCCGGAGGGGCTGACCAAAGTCCGTAGATTGAGCTTGTTGGCCAGAGGGGCTGATATGGAGGGGTGGATAGTGAACCCCGAAACTCAGTGGGGCACGTACCTCGGGTATGTGACTTCTTTAGATACATCAGCAAAGGGACCACACCGGTGGACTGTAGAAAATATGATATTAGATGTAAAGATGTCAATCCAAGAACTCTGGGACACTTGGAGTGAAAGAGAGAGACAGAGGCAACAGGTAGCTCAACAGGAACCTGCACAGAGATCTGAGCCCGTGCAGCAGGAGCCTGCAAGGCCAGAGGCAGAGCCACAGCAGAGACCTAGGACTCCTCCTTGTAAGAGGTATTTTGGTAGATGGAGATAGACCGCGCGCAAGATTACTGTGCGTCGTTCTCATCCAGTTGGAGATACAGCAGCAGTGAAGGTGCCTACTGAGAGGATGTAACATCCCGAAATTTTCACTCTATGAGACAAAGTATTTATTTTGGAGGATTAGAATTACCTTTTAAGATGTTTGGATAATAAATAATGGTTTAGAGCTAACGTAGAAGTCAAGCGGTAAAATATGGACATTCTTGACTGTCAGAATAAGTTGATAATGAATATGGAAAATTCATACTTGATTTCCCAAAAGGTATTAGATGATATGAAATGGTAGCTTGATGTTCCATAAAAGTTTTAGAGATTAATTTTGGAATTTTAAAGAAAGATATAAAGGGAAATTACAGTTTTAGTCCCTCTAGGAGAAACTCTGTGATCTGTTAGTTAAGAAATGGATAAATACTAGAGATGGAGGAGTAATTAAGATGGACACTTGAGGATCTAGTGTACTTTGGATAGTATGGAAATAATAAGTCTTGTTGATATTACAGTTTAAAAAGGTAAGATAGTTAAGTCTTATATAGACTTTTGTTTGCTATTTTTTGTCAATTATATGTTTTATCTGAAATTGCTTAGAATTAAGGATTTAAAATATTTATCAAGTTATTTAATTAAAACAGACATTTTACAATCACTGTTTGGCTTTTTACGAAAAATCGTATTTACCGTAATAGACGGATAAGGGTTTAAACAGAACAAGTACATCAAACCAACTTAGACAAACAAACTTCCTTCACAAAAGTTGGTTCTTTTAATATTTCTGCTTTTCTGAAATTTTCTTAGAATTTTATGAAAACTTTGAAAATTACCGTTTGGTCCCTATTACTTACAGTAAAAGCAAATCACTGATTCAGAGACCGACCTAAGGTCAGAAAAAGATTTTAAGTGGCTGAATCATGTTTTTATATTTTTTTGGATTTTTTAGAATTATTTCGTAATTTTCTGAAAAGCAGATAAAAACGCTACATTTTTTACGTTCATAAAGTACGAAAAACAGGGATTTCTGGTCAAAAATGGATTTTCAGTGATAAGTGAGTGCTTAAAATCCAATTTCAAGAGGAACCATTAGTGTTTAAATTCAATTTATGATTTTCTAGGATTTTTCTGGAATTTTCTGAAAAAATACTATTTTTCACTTACGGCGCGTCCTTTTTCCTTTGTTTTTGCAAACAGTAGGGTTTGCCCATACCGTAAAAATTCCAAAACTCTTCCATTAAGTTTTTACAATTAATTTCGTGATTCTTCATTGGTTCTTACTATTTAAAATTATTTTTGAGTGATAGATTAGTAGGAAGACCATATTTTCCTTATTTACAGAATAAACCGAATAGAGGTGAATAGAGACATAGTGGCTATGATATAAAAACTTAGGAACTTTGAGAAGTTCAAATATAATTCTAATAAGCCTAAGAGAGTTGGGGACATCATGATTACCTTGAATAGTATGGTGGGCATGTATAAAGACCATTTTGCCCTTGGTGTTCACTTAAAACTACCTAAACATAAAGCTTTTTACTATGCAATCCAATGGCCTTCATTTGCCCTTATTTTGGTCGACATCAAGAGCTCTTTGGGGGCCTTGGATCAGATTTCCTACATGAGTCATCAATCCTTGTCAATGAGCCTAAACCAATTAGGAAAAAGATTGATTAAACTTAATTAATAAATAGGTAATTTATGTAGTCATGGCATGCATCACACAAATTCTTATTTCCCCCTTTCTCCTCACTCCTTGGCTGCCCCTCTCCCTATAAATAGGGACCTTGGCTTCATAATTTTTCACTCATCCAAAGTGGGAAAGCTTGAAGACACACACTTTTCTCCCTTTTCTCTCTTTAGTTCTTAAATTTCTTTTGGTGTTCTTGCTTGTTCTTCATCAAGTTTTGGCCAAGGTAAGCGGTTAATCTTTCAATATTAATTTGAGAAGTATGAGCTTTGATTCTTGTTTGTCTTTAGATTGCTTGTTTATGTGTTTTTGCTTTTATGCCTTAATAATTATTTTATAAGCTTTAAATTAATTATTTTGTGCTAATTATTAATAGTAGAGTTATAATGCCCAAATTTTCTCTAAATTTTCGTGGGACTAAGGTTACTATGTCAAAATCATTTTTGAGCTTTGTAAACATACCGTTATAATGGCAAATTTTAGACTACCGTAAATATGATTTTACCGCGAAGAGAATACAATTTATTATTTTGTGAAAACCCTGATATTGTCTATCATTGATATACAAGGTCATGGTTAAGATAAATGGTTTATCAGTATGGATCTGTCCAGAAAGGAAGTGAGACCTATGAAGGGGCTAAAGCAGTCCGTCTCTCTCTAGCCTGGGATCTGTACCGATACGCTGTTTGGGGAATTCTTAACCTAGGGACACGGTATATACGTGACTAAGATGATTGGGGAATATAATGGTAATGGATTCTCGATGAATTCTACTATTATATATTTTGGTTCAGTATTCTCTATATTTTTAAACAGTGGAAATTTGTGAAACAAGCTTTCCGTGGGCATTTTCTGAAAATAAACCAGTGTTCAAATATTTTTGGAATATTTTAGTTTTAACCCCTTTCCAATAAATTAATCACTTTTAGTACCGTTATATACCGGTTTATTTTTAAGGGACTTGAATATAAACGGAGTATGAGTAATCTAGGATAAATGGTTATATGTGCTATCTGAGTGGTGAAATTATGTGTTTTTCCTGAGATATGTGATTGGTGTTCTTATCTGAGAAACGTGGTTCTGTGTTTACTTGTGATTCCGTGTTTATTTGAGAGTTAAGTCGTAAGCTGGTGTCTGTGGTTACTAAGTAAAATCTCTTGGAGTAGCGGGTTGAATGCTCGTGGTTGTATGCCGAAATTCCTATGGTAAAATCTCCTTGAGTAGCGAGTGACTTACTCGCGAGTGTGTCTCGAATATAAGTGGTAACGTCTCCAGTAGCAGTGAGTTCTTTTCTCGTGGGTGTGTCCCGAATTATGTCGTAAAATCTGTCGGGGTAGCAGGTTATTTACTCGTGAGTGTGTCCCAAAATTATTAAGTAAAATCCCCAAGAGTAGCGGGCAGGATGCTCGTGGGTGTGTCCCGAAAGTATAGAAAGTCTGGTGTGAAATTCCCTGTTTACGATATTGAATGATTCATTTGTTGTGTGCATTATACCTGCTGTATGTTTCTTGTTTATACCTGCGTTTGTTTTTGAGATAAGTGATTCTACGTGGTTGGAAGTGAAAGAGATATGTCTGGTGAAAGGCGATGTTCCTACTTGATGTTCCCACATGATGTTCTTACTCAATGTTCCTACTCGATATTCCGAAAGGCTTTGTTTAAAGCGATGTTCCCTGTAACATCCGTTGTTTTGACTAACTGTTAATTTTTTGTCTTATATGAATTTTTGCGAAATAATTATTTTGAGATTAATTTTTAGCTTAAAAATAGGATTTAAATATGTATGTTTAAGAATACTTCTGAAAGTGGTTGATTTATAGCTTCTGTCAAGTCTAGTTTTAACATTCATTTCTTTGCGTTTTCCGTCTTTTTTCTATTTTATATGAATTTTTATTCCATAAATGTTGTGTGATTTATTTTTGGCTTAAAATTAGTAATAAAATACACTTGTTCCAAAATACTTCTGAAATGGTGATTTTTCAATCAATATCGAGTCTTTTTACAGAAAACGGTTTACGTCTAACTGACGGAAGAGTTTTAAATAGCTTAAAAATGTTTTACAAATCCAATAAATAAACTTCCTTCACAAAAGTTGATTCTTTTATTATTTTAGATTTTTTGAAATTTTTCTGAAATTTTTGGAAAACTTTCAAAAAATACCAAAAACTACGCTACCCTTAGGCATTTTAACGCAAAAACCTTATTTAACAGGTACAATTTTCGTGACAAAGGTCCATAAGCGTTTTATATTTTATTTTTAATTATTTATTTCATGATTTTTAAAATTATTTCTGTGTAAGTTTTGAAAACCCTATTTTTATGCATTTTTCGGGGGTTTTACCTGCGAAACGATGAAAACTGAAGAGTTTGCACTATCTATAAATTTCAAAAATGATGCCACGAAATTATTTAGACTTCTTATGGTATTTTCTAGCATTCTCATTGGTTCTCATCATTTTTAACTAATTATTTCAATTTTTGATTTATGAAAAGACCAAAATACCCTTGATTTTCACTCTTTTCCATCCAAACCCTAGGGGTATTCTTGGAATTTCACATTCTCTCCTCCCAGCCCTGATTCTGGCCGCGCTTCACCCCCACTTGATGAGTCTTGAAGCTTCTCAAGTGTTCTAGGTCCTAGATATTTATTAGGGTTTGTGAGATCTTTTAATTATCCTTGATTTTATAATTTTATGAAAAATAGGAAATTAAAAATATCTCCCCCTCTCTTCCCTCTTCTTGGCCGTGACCCTCCCCTATAAATAGGGAGGGGGTGCTCTTCCATTTTCACTCATCGTCCACTTGAAGAATTCCTCACAAATCTCACTCAAAAATCATTTTTCTTTCCTTTGTTTTTCCTTTGGTTTTCTTTGTTACTAATCAAGCTTTTTGTGTGTTGTTCTTAGCTTGTTCTTCCATCTTCATAAGGCTAAGGTATGGGGAAATCCTTTCCAAGTTAGTTTGATCTTTGTTGAGATGGATAATTGTGTTTTGGGTGTTTGTGTGTTAAATAATTGTTTTTATTTGTAAAATGGTTTTAAAAATTATATTAGGTCTTATTTTTATTTAAAATGTGATTTTTTAAATAGTAAAGTTACAATACCCAATTTAAGTATAAAGTTTAAAAATAGTACCATTACGATGGCAAAATTTTATCTATAAAAGCATGATCACTCAGTGGGTAATGCCTCCGTGATCAACAAATCTAAGAATTTGTAAAATTGAACATCTGTAGTTCTTTTGACGAATATGGATGGGGTGCTTTGGTCAGGTGTAAGAATACATCTTCGGTGTACTCATACGGTCGGGCTCAGGGGCCGTATCTCTATTACGCCATTGGGACGTGAGCAAGTGACTAAAATACGCTAAAATTCCTAAACTGGTGTTTTCCTTCCATTTCCATGTCCTTTACAAAAATATATAAAGCTTGTGATTTTTACTGTTTATATACAGACTGGTGATGGGTGAAGGTAGTTCATTTGTATGGTTCTGTCTAGGAAAGACAAAGGTCTTTGAAGAAGCCCAAAAGCTCACTAAGATCTTTCCTGGGAACCATACCGATGCGCTATTTTTTCTATCTTAGTAAGTTTGTATATACGTGGCAAACATTACTTGACTAGCTTCCAAAGGGCTTTCCCAAAAAGAATAAACTTAAGTAATGATTCCCGTTAATATTATTCCGATTAAAGTTCGTTACCGCGTTTGACTCTGTCACAGTGTAATTATTATTAAAATAAATGACTACAGCCGAAAAGAGTAATAAAATGGTTAAGTTTTCAAGAGTATTTCTGTGGTGATAGAGTAAGTGTATTCTATGTGGTTTTGTATTAAGAGATTTAATACAGTAAAACAGAGAACGTTTTACAAGAGAAACCAAAGTGATTTTATGCAATGTTTGAGTTATCATTTGCATAAAGGTTTTTGGGCTGTACAACCCAGACAGGGTTGAGAATAGAGTTGTGTTGGCTACAATTGCCTTCTGGGATTATCCAGGTTTCGAAAGTCTCAATAGCCTTGCATGGTGAATACCCTTGAGCTGAGACGAGTCGTATACCCGGCTTGGATAAATCTGACTGACGGACCTATTTCATGATATGGATGTGAATGCACATTTCTGAATGTCTACCAAGGGATCTGAGGGGGATTACCTGGTTGTTCTGTTAAGTATTGTCGCAGGCCTATCACTCAAAAGAGTTTGGTGGGAAAAGTCTCCTTGGAGCAGCACACCGGTGTATTATCAAAGAGATTGAAGTGTCATGCATAAATATATCTGTGATTGATGATCTATACGTGACTGATAATATATCTGTGATTGATGTTTTATCTGTGATTGACATTGTTTTGTGATTGAAGATCTAATCTCGACTATTTCTTGGTTTACGGTGTTTGATTCCCAGGTGTGATCTGTGTTTGTAAGGTTTTGAAAATATACTGTATAAGTGTTGTATGAATACTTTTTAACTTGCGCAAGTTTTTCACCCTACCTACTTTCCATGTTTTTTTGTATATGGTTGAGTAGATGACTGATTCGAGGAGTGTTCTGGGTCCGGGACGACGTGTTAGCGTCCAACCTATGGAGATAGAGGGGATGGGCTGGAAGATAGATTCTCAGGCGTAGTGTGCTACCTTTAATGGATATATACTGGTCACAGTACGTAGGATTTTGGATTACACGCTATCTTTGCAATGGATCAGGGAGATGGTCCAGCAGGCGAGGGACGAGCCAGAGAGAACGATGCACGAGCCCTTGATGCACCGTTTATATCTTATTATGATCCAGGTAGTTGTTAGAGATTGAACCCGGCTTTTATATTACTTAGTAGCTTTTTATTTCAGTCTTTTCATTTCCGTCTTCTTAGAGTTTTTACTACTTTTTGTTGTATAGTAGTTTTAAAACTCCTTGCTTGTGCTGATGCAAGCTTTTGACTATATATGTACTTGAGGAGGTTGTTTTTACTTTAGTATTTCTTCTAACACTGTTCTTATTTTACCACGCAATAGAAAAGAGAAGTATGGACTCCCCATTCTTCTCATCTTTTAAAAAGGCAAAAATTTTATCTGCATTTTTCGGAACTTAATTTGTTTTAAATCAAAGATTCTTAGAAAGTTATTACAAAAATACTTGTTACTATGGTGTAATATCCTTTTTAGAGAAAGGGTGTTGCATTTTGTGGTATCAGAGCCAGGTTCAATCTTTTAGGGGGAACTGTCAGGTTATAGGTCTATTAAGCTTAGGTTGTGTGACTTTGACTAACATTGTTTGATTTATTTCTCTGTGGAGTGATGTATGACATTGATTGTTTCTCTGTGTTTTTCTTTGTTCATGGGTTAGTGCTTATGTTCCGGGTTAACTTATAAGCAGATGGCACGAAACAACGAGGCAATGGAAAGGGCAATAGGGGCAATGAATCATATGGCTGCCACTATGGCACAACAAGCTGAGAGAGCAGAACAGAGGGATTTGCAGAAACAGGCTAGAGTCGATATAGCAGCTATTGGGAAGGGGCTTTCAGACTTTAGGAAGCATGATCCCCAGCAGTTTAACGGGGAACCTGATCCGGAGAAAGCTGATCTTTGGATTCAGGAGATAGAGAAGATACATCTCTTCGATGTGAGGAAGGGGTGAAGGTGTCCTACGCATCTTACCTGCTGATAGGTGATGCAGAATACTGGTGGAAAGGGCAACAACAGCTCTTGGAAGCAGAGCATCAGGAAGTTACTTGGACGATATTTCGCACGAGGTTTCTAGCGAAGTATTTTCCACAGTGTGCTCAAAGTGAGAGGGAGCAGGAGTTCCTAAGTCTGCAGTAGAAGGACATGATTGTAAATGCGTACACAGCCAAGTTTGAATTCTTGGCCAAGTACTTTCGTTTCTTCCAGCTTCAACCTGATGAGTCATGGAAGTGCGAACGTTTCGAAGCGGGGCTTCGTTACGACATTAGGGAAGTTGTGTCTGCACTAGAGATCCGACAATTCTAGCCTTTAGTAGAGAAGTGTAGGAAGATAGAGATCTTGAAGAAAGGGAATGTAGTGGGAAAGACCAATGTTGGCGGACCGACTAGGTTTCAGCCACAGAACCAGTATAGGAAGCAGTTCCAGAACAACCCTTATGCACGGAACCCTGGAAAATTTCAAGATTCACAACAAAACCGGAGTAATGCACCTGTTAGCGGGAATGGAGGTTTTGGTTACCAAGGGCAGAACGTATTTAGGTGTTTTAACTGCAGGAAGCTAGGACATCACTCTAGTACCTGCAACCAGAAAGGGGCAACTTGCTACAGGTGTGGGAAGGTTTGACACTTGGCAAGTAACTGTAGGGAGCAGAAGCCGGCACCAGTTAACAAGAGTGTGCAAGAGGCGAGACCAAAGGCAAAGGGACGAGTTTACACCATGAGTGGACTTGAAGCTTCGCAATTTGAGGATTTGATTCAAGGTACGTGTAGCATAGCTGGTAATCCTTTAATTGTACTATATGACTCGAGTGCCACTCATTCTTTTATTTTCTTTGATTGTGTGAAACAATTAGACTTACCTGTGTCCTTGATGTCTTTTGATTTGATTGTTTCCTTACCTACTGCTGAGCCAGTCACTGTAAACATTGTTTGTGTAAATTGTCCTATCATTATTTCTGATAAGGAATACCATGTTAATTTAGTATGTTTGCCTTTAACACAGTTAGATGTGATTTTAGGCATGGATTGGTTATCTTCCAACCATATACTGTTGGACTGTTCAAACAAAACTCTAGTTTTTCCTAACTCTGAGAATCTTGAATTTTTGTCTACCAACCAATCAGAAATTTCTTCGAAAGAAGAAGTACAGAAAAACATGATACTCACCTCGTTGGAAGGAAAGAGGGGAGTTGAATTGCGCAAAGTCTCTCTTATTAAAGAATTCTCGGATGTATTTCAAGAAGAGATACCAGGTTTGCCACCAGTCCGTGAGATAGAGTTTACTATAGATCTTATACCCGGTTCTAGACCAATTTCCATAGCTCTGTATCGCATACCACCCGTAGAGTTAGCTGAGTTGAAGAAACAGTTAGAGGATATGTTGTCTAAACAATTTATTAGGCCTAGTGTATCCCCGTGGGGAGCACCAGTTCTGTTAGTAAAGAAGAAAAATGGAACGTCTAGGCAATGTGTTGACTATAGGCAGTTGAACAAGGTAACCATTAAGAATGGATACCCTCTGCCAAGGATAGATGATCTGTTGGATCAGCTTCGTGGGGCCACTGTTTTCTCTAAGATAGATCTGAGAAGTGGTTATCACCAGATTAGAGTTAAGACAGAGGATATACCCAAGACTGTGTTTAGAACACGATATGGTCATTATGAATATCTTGTGATGCCATTCGGTGTGACAAATGCACCTGCTATATTCATGGATTACATGAATAGAGTCTTTAGCCCGTTCTTGGATCAGTTTGTGGTTGTGTTCATAGATGATATTCTGATCTACTCTAGAACCCGCAAGGAACATGAGCAGCATTTGTGTCAGGTGATGCAAGTGTTGAGGGAGAAACAGTTGTATACTAAGCTGTCAAAGTGTGAGTTTTGGCTAAGTAAAGTACAGTTTTTAGGTCATGTGATTTCAGAAGAAGGAATTGCAGTGGATCCTGCTAAAATAGAAGCAGTACATTCATGGGAAAGGCCAACTACAGTAACGGAGATTCGGAGTTTTGTAGGTTTAGCAGGGTATTATCGGAGATTTATTCAAGATTTTTCCAAAATAGTAGCTCCATTGACCCAGTTGACTAGGAAGAATCAGCTGTTTGTTTGAACTAAGGAGTGCAAAGAGAGTTTTACCAAGATTAAGAGGTTGTTAACAACATCACCTGTGTTAGTATTACCAAACCCAGAGGAACCAATGGAAGTATACTGTGATGCTTCATATAAGGGATTAGGGGGTGTACGAATCAGCACGGAAAGGTTGTAACTTATGCATCTCGACAGTTAAAACCCCATGAGAAGAATTATCCGACTCATGATCTAGAGTTAGCTTCAGTGGTTTTTGCTTTGAAGATTTGGAGACATTATCTGTATGGATCTACTTTTAATGTCTTCAGTGTTCATAAAAGTTTGAAGTATTTGTTTGATCAGAAGGAACTCAATATGAGACAAAGGAGATGGATGGAATTTTTAAAGGATTATGACTTTTCGTTGATGTACCATCCAGGAAAAGCAAACGTTGTAGCTTATGTCCTAAGTAAAAAGACCGTTCATATTTCAAGCATGATGATCAAGGAGTTAGAATTGATAGAAGGTTTTCGTGACTTGAACCTAAGTGTAGATTTTCATCAAGGTAAGATGTGCTTGAATATGATTAAGATATCTAGCAGTTTGATGAGTGAGATTAAGGAGCAGCAGGCCACAGATGAACATCTAAAAGAGAAGAGAGAGAGCTGTTAAAACAAGGGAAAAATCTGGAGTTTAGTCTCGGGAATGATGGAATTCTGAGGTGTAAGGAAAGAATTTGTGTGCCTGATAATATGGAGATGAGGAAATTGATCCTAGATGAGGCGCATAAGAGTAAGCTGAGTATTCACCCTGGAGCCACAAAGATGTATCAGGATCTAAAACAGCGATTTTGGTGGCCAGGAATGAAGAAACAGGTTGAGGAATATGTAGCAGCATGTCTGGTCTGTCAAAAAGCTAAGATAGAACACCAAAGACCTGCAGGAATGTTACAGTCTCCAGATATCCCAGAATGGAAATGGGAGAGTATATCAATGGATTTTGTAACAAGTTTACCAAGAACTTCAAAGGGATGTGATGGGATTTGGGTGATTATTGATAGGCTGACAAAAACATCACATTTCTTACCTGTTAGTATGAAGTGGACTTTAGAGAGACTAACCCAGTTGTATGTGGGAGAGATTATTAGACTGCATGGAGTGCCGTCTAGTATCGTTTCTGATAGAGATCCTAGGTTTACTTCTAGGTTTTGGCAGAGTTTACAGCAAGCCTTAGGGACTAAGTTAAGGTCGAGTTCTACTTATCATCCTCAAACGGATGGTCAGACAGAAAGGACAATTCAATCATTGGAAGACTTGTTGAGGGCATGTGTGTTAGATCAAAGAGGAAGCTGGGATGATATTCTACCGTTGATAGAGTTCACATATAACAATAGTTATCATTTCAGTATAGAGATGGCACCTTTTGAGGCTCTGTATGGGAGAAAGTGTCAGACACCTTTGTGTTGGTACCAGGAAGGGGTAAGTACAACTGTAGGACCTGAGTTTTTGCAGCAAACTAATGCGCAAGTACGACAAATCAGAGAAAGAATGAAGGCAGCACAAAGCAGGCAAAAGAGCTACTCCGACAAACAGAGGAGACCTCTTGAATTTCAGGAAGGTGAGCACGTTTTTCTGAGAGTCACTCCAATGACTGGGGTCGGTAGAGTCATAAAATCCAAGAAACTTACTCCAAAATTCTTAGGACCCTATCAAATTCTTCGTCGGATAGGTCCCGTGGCTTACCAAATTGCTTTATCCCCATTTCTTTCAAATCTTCATAGTGTTTTTCACGTTTCAGAGTTAAGAAAATATGTTGCTAACCCATCTCATATAATTGAGCCAGACATAGTACAGTTAAAAGAGAACTTGACTTATGATACACACCCTGTGCGAATCGACGATCGAAGGATCAAACAACTCAGGGGTAAACAACTTTCTTTAGTCAAGGTCATTTGGGATGATATTACAGGGGATGCAACATGGGTGTTAGAGGATAATATGCGGAAGTTATATCCAGCTTTGTTCTAGCTACATAATTTCGAGGACGAAATTATTTTTAGAGGGGAAGAGTTGTAACGTCCGTTGTTTTGACTAACTGTTAATTTTTTGTCTTATATGAATTTTTGCAATATAATTATTTTGAGATTAATTTTTAGCATAAAAATAGGATTTAAATATGTATGTTTAGGAATACTTCTGAAAGTGGTTGATTTATAGCTTCTGTCAGGTCTAGTTTCAACATCTGTTTCTTTGTGTTTTCTGTCTTTTTTCTGTTTTATATGAATTTTTGTTCCATAAATGTTGTGTCATTTATTTTTGGCTTAAAATTAGTAATAAAATGCACTTGTTCCGAAATGCTTCTGAAACGGCAATTTTTGAATCAATATCGAGTCTTTTTACAGAAAACGGTTTACGTCTAACTGATGGAAGAGTTTTAAATAGGTTAAAAATGTTTGACAAATCCAATAAATAAACTTCCTTCACAAAAGTTGGTTCTTTTATTATTTTAGATTTTTTGAAATTTTTCTGAAATTTTTGAAAAACTTTCAAAAAATACCAAAAACTACGCTACCCTAGGGCATTTTAACGCAAAAACCTTGTTTAACAGGTATAATTTTTGTGAAAAAGGTCCATAAGTGTTTTATATTTTATTTTTCATTATTTATTTTATAATTTTTAAAATTATTTCTGTGTAAGTTTTTAAAACCCTATTTTTCTGCATTTTTCGGGGGTTTTACCTGCGAAACGATGAAAACCGAAGAGTTTGCACTATCTATAAATTTCAAAAACGATGCCACGAAATTATTTAGACTTCTTATGGCATTTTCTAGCATTCTCATTGGTTCCCATCATTTTTAACTAATTATTTCAATTTTTGATTTATGAAAAGACCAAAATACCCTTGATTTTCACTCTTTTTCATCCAAACCCTAGGGGTATTCTTGGAATTTCACATTCTCTCCTCCCAGCCCTGATTCTGGCCGCCCTTCACCCCCACTTGATGAGTCTTGAAGCTTCTCAAGTGTTCTAGATCCTAGATATTTATTAGGGTTTGTGAGATCTTTTAATTATCCTTGATTTTATAATTTTATGAAAAATAGGAAATTAAAAATATCTCCCCCTCTCTTCCCTCCTCTTGGCCGTGACCCTCCCCTATAAATAGGGAGGGGGTGCTCTTCCATTTTCACTCATCATCCACTTGAAGAATTCCTCACAAATCTCACTCAAAAATCATTTTTCTTTCCTTTGTTTTTCCTTTGGTTTTCTTTGTTACTAATCAAGCTTTTTGTGTGTTGTTCTTGTTGTTCTTAGCTTGTTCTTCCATCTTCATAAGAATAAGGTATGGGGAAATCCTTTCCAAGTTAGTTTGATCTTTGTTGTGATGGATAAATGTGTTTTGGGTGTTTGTGTGTTAAATAATTGTTTTTATTTGTAAAATGGTTTTAAAAAATATATTATGTCTTATTTTTATTTAAAATGTGATTTTTCAAATAGTAAAGTTACAATGCACAATTTAATTATAAAGTTTAAAAATTGTACCATTACGCTGGCGAAATTTTATCTATAAAGGCTTAATAACTCATTGGGCTATACCTCTGTGATCAACAAATCTAAGAATTTGTAAACTTGAACCTCTGTAGTTCTTTTGACGGATATGGATGGGGTGCTTTGGTCAGGCGTAAGAATACATCTTCGGTGTACTCATACGGTCGGGCTCAGGGGCCGTATCTCTATTACGCCATTGGGACGTGAGCAAGTGACTAAAATACGCTAAAATTCCTAAACTGGTGTTTTCCTTCCATTTCCATGTCCTTTTCAAAAATATATAAAGCTTGTGATTTTTACTCTTTATATACAGACTGATGATGGGTGAAGGTAGTTCATTTGTATGGTTCTGTCTAGGAAAGACAAAGGTCTTTGAAGGAGCCCAAAAGCTCACCAAGATCTTTCCTGGGAGCCATACCGATGCGCTATTTTCCTATCTTAGTAAGTTTGTATATACGTGGCAAAAATTACATCACTAGCTTCCAAAGGCTTTCCCAAAAAGAATAAACTTAAGTAATGATTCCCGTTAATATTATTCCGATTAAAGTTCGTTACCGCATTTGACTCTGTCACAGTGTAGTTATTATTAAAATAAATGAGTACAGCCGAAAAGAGTAATAAAATGGTTAAGTTTTCAAGAGTATTTCTGTGGTGATAGAGTAAGTGTATTCTATGTGGTTTTGTATTAAGAGATTTAATACAGTAAAACAGAGAACGTTTTACAAGAGAAACCAAAGTGATTTTATGCAATGTTTGAGTTATCATTTGCATAAAGGTTTTTGGGCTGTACAACCCAGACAGGGTTGAGAATAGAGTTGTGTTGGGCTACAATTGCCTTCTGGGATTATCCAGGTTTCGAAAGTCTCAATAGCCTTGCATGGTGAATACCCTTGAGCTGAGACGAGTCGTATACCCGGCTTGGATAAATCTGACTGATGGACCTATTTCATGATATGGATGTGAATGCACATTTCTGAATGTCTGCCAAGGGATCTGAGGGGGATTACCTAGTTGTTCTGTTAAGTCTTGTCGCAGGCCTATCACTCAATAGAGTTTGGTGGGAAAAGTCTCCTTGGTGCAACAAACCGGTGTATTATCAAAGAGACTGAAGTGTCATGCATAAATATATCTGTGATTGATGATCTAGATGTGACTGATAATATATCTGTGATTGATGTTTTATCTGTGATTGACATTGCTTTGTGATTGATGATCTAATCTCGACTATTTCTTGGTTTACGGTGTTTGATTCCCAGGTGTGATCTGTGTTTGTAAGGTTTCGAAAATATGTTGTATAAGTGTTGTATGAATACTTTTTAACTTGTGCAAGTTTTTCACCCTGCCAACTTTCCATTTTTTTTGTATATGGTTGAGTAGATGACTGATTCGAGGAGTGTTCTGGGTCCGGGACGACGTTTCAGCGTCCAACCTATGGAGATAGAGGGGATGCGGTAGAAGATAGATTCTCAGGCGCAATGTGCTACCTTTAATGGATATATACTGGTCACAGAGCATAGGGTCAATGAACCCGACTTATGGACAGTATGTAGGATTTTGGATTACACGCTATCTTTGCAATGGATCAGGGAGATGGTCCAGCAGGCGAGGGACGAGGCCAGAGAGAACGATGCACCAGCCCTTAATGCACCGTATATATCTTATTATGATTCGGGTAGTTGTTAGAGATTGAACCCGGCTTTTATATTACTTAGTAGTTTTTTATTTCAGTCTTTTCATTTCCATCTGCTTAGAGTTTTTACTACTTTTTGTTGTATAGTAGTTTTAAAACTCCTTGCTTGTACTGATGCAAGCTTTTGACTATATATATACTTGAGGAGGTTGTTTTTACTTTAGTATTTCTTCTAACACTGTTATTATTTTACCACGCAATAGAAAAGGGAAGTATGGACTCTCTATTCTTCTCATCTTTTAAAAAGGCAAAAATTTTATCCGCATTTTTGGGAACTTAACTTGTTTTAAATCAAAGATTCTTAGAAAATTACTACGAAAATACTTGTTACTATGGTGTAATATCCTTTTTGGAGAAAGGGTGTTGCATTCCCACTGGATGTTCTCAATGTGCTGTGTTTTAAGCAAAGTGCTTATTGTCTGTTATGTTGATATACTGATTACTTAAGTATGATTCCTCAGTGTTTGTGCTGAATATTGCTTGGTGCCATACTTTTCCTATTAAGTTGTTTAGAGTTTCACCGTTGCCTGCTTTGTTGTGTTGATGTGTGACGGAGTAGATGTTTGACCAAAGAAGTGGGTTAGCTCTTAAGAGAGGATCTGAAGGATGCTGTTGTATAGAGGGATATGGATTCCAAGAAGACTAGATGATTACTATATTGTTTTGGGTAGAGGTCTAGAGATTAGACTGGCTCAGATGTTCACTGTATCATTTTCACCCTTTTCTTGTAAAGACTCTGATGGTTATATGAAATGAGATTACACTCATACTAGTCTTATATATGCTTCCGTATTTAAAACCTTTTTGAAAACATTTAAAAAAGAATCAAGAGAACATACTCCCCATCCTTCTCATATTCTTTTAGAAAACGAAAAATTTTACCTGTATTTCAGAAGAAGGATTTGCTACTTTCTTTGAATATTTTCTAAGTTATTCGAAATTCATTGGTAACTATGGTGTAATATCCTTTTTGGAGAAAGGGTGTTACAGAGGACACCTACTATATAGTCTGATAGACCCATTCTAGCCGTTCCTGTTTCTTTTGCAGAACTTGGTGGGAGACCGAGGCCTTTTCCCCTACTGTTATGCATCTTGGAGAGCACGAGCTCGTCAGGAGGCCAATGACAGTAAAGGGAAAGGGAAGCAGATAGTGGAGGATGAGAGTAGGGGTGTTCAGCGGTTCGGGCAACCCGCGAGCCCGAACCGAACCAACCCGGTTTTTTGCAATTTTTTGCAGTTCCGATCAGAATCCGATCCAACCCGCGAGGAACCGGCCTGGTTTGGTTCGGATGACGGGTTCCAGGATTTGGACCCATGAACCCGTCAATCCGAACCGATGACGTGGCAATTACTTAAAAAAAAAAAAATTCCTACACTTGAATACTTCACTAGACACACGTTGTTCTGCTTCCGTGCTTCCTAAGTTGAAGACTTGAAAATTGAAATTTCAGAATTAGAAACCTAGACCTAGGTTCTTCTTCCTTGACCCCATCTCAGCCGCCGCGCCCCTAGGTCATTCCTCCGGCCACCGCCGCGGCTGGAGCCTCAGCAGCCACCACCGTGTCGTTCGCTTCGTTCAGCCTCAGCAGACACACGCTGTTCTGCTTCGTTCGCGTCTTCAGCCACCGTCTTCGCGTCGTTCGAGCCGCCAGCCACCGTCACGAGCGTCCTTCGAGCCGCCAGCCACCGTCACGAGCATCCTTCGAGCCGTTCAGGTAGTGAGTCCTTCTTTTTCATCTGTGAGTCCTTCGATTTGTCCTGTATTCTTTCCCTCTGTTTCCCTGCACAGTAGGCATTATTGTGTATAAATATGAGTGATGAATAAAATTGCATATTTGTGTATGAATAAAATTATGAGTGATATTTGTGTTTATGAGTGATGTTTACTTTTAACAAGAAACTAGTAAAGTCATAAAAGGGTAACTGCTTGTCAAGCAAGTAAATGCATTGGAGAATTGTTTCTTAAGACGCTGTAGATTGAGAGAACCAGTTAAGATGTACGGAAAATTGTGATTAGTTGTGAAATGGAGGAGATTCAAAATGCCCACAGACATTACTTCTGCAATTTTATTTGGATAGGAGAAGGAGACCCTTCTCATCAATAGATGTATACATGTTCAGCCAACTAACTTATACAGCGCATGATTGCAAGCAATGCTTTTCCATAATCACTTGTATTTGTGCAAACATATATGAGTGATGAATAAAATTGCATATTTGTGTTTATGATCTAATTGCATATTTGTGTATGAATAAAATTATAATTTTCTCTACTTTACTTTGTTTTTAGCAAATGGAAAACGAAAGTGCAACTGGGAGTGTTAATCCTCTCACTCCAGCACCAGCTAATGCTAATGTTGTTGACCCTACTCCAAGTCCTATTGAAGTTGCTCCATCACCACAAGGGCATCAAACTCCATCACAGCAAGTGCAAGGACAAGTGGCTCCATCACAACCACAAAAAGAGGTAAAGAAAAGAAAACCTGCTAGACCCCCTTCTGATGCTTGGGCACATTTTTCAAAGGATGGTGATAAGGCTATTTGTAAATACTGTCAAAAAACATATGCTGCAAATAGTTCTAGCCATGGCACCTCTAACTTGCGCAAGCATTCTTTGTCTTGTATAAAAAATCCACATCGGGTAATTGATAAGAAACAAAAGACAATTCATCTTGGAAAAGAAAGTGAAGGTGAGCCTAAATCTAATAGTGTTAGCATGAAACTAGTTGAATTCAATCAAGAGCGGACTCGTAGTGCACTTGCAAGAATGTTAGTCATCGATGAGTTGCCTTTTAAATTTGTGGAGGGTGAAGGGTTTAAACTATTCATGGATGAGGCTCAACCTAGATTTAAAATTCCTGGACGTGTCACTATGGCTAGATATTGCATGCAATTGTATAATGATGAGAAGGAGAAGTTGAGGTCCATTTTGTCTACAAACAAACAAACGGTATCACTTACCACTGATACTTGGACCTCTATCCAAAATATGAACTACATGTGTGTAACAGGTCATTATATTGATGATGAGTGGAAATTGAGGAAGAAAATATTGAAATTTGGGTTGATTGCTGACCACAAAGGTGAGACCATAGGGATAACCTTAGAGAGCTGCATGAAAGAATGGGGGATTAAAAAGATTTGTTGTGTAACTGTTGATAATGCAAGTGCTAACAATGTGGCTATTTCATATTTGTCTAGAGGCATGAGTATTTGGAATGGTAAAACTTTATTGAATGGAGAGTTTATTCATATGAGATGTTCTGCTCACATATTGAATTTGATTGTTAGTGATGGGTTGAAGGAAATTGATGCCTCAATTCGTAAAATCAGAGCTGCATGTAAGTTTGTTAAGTCTTCTCCAAGTAGATTGGCGAGTTTTAAGAGGTGTGCAGAAGCAGTAAATATAAGTTCTCAGGCAATGCTAACACTTGATGTACCAACTAGGTGGAACTCCACTTATTTGATGCTAGATGTAGCTGAAAAATATGAACAAGCATTTTATCGCCTAGAATATGTTGAGGCTGCATATATGATTACTCTTATTAGTGAAGGAGGAGGATGTCCTAAAGAGATTGATTGGAAACGTGCTCGTGTTTTTGTGAACTTTTTAAAGGTCTTTTATGATGCAACTCTTTGAGTTTCTGGGTCATTGCATGTTACAGCCAACTCTTTTTTCAAGCAGTTGGTTGATATTCAAAAATCACTAAATAAGTGGAGGCATAGTGATGATGTTGTCTTGCAGAGGATGACAGCAAATATGCAAGTCAAGTTTAATAAATATTGGGAAACTGGTGGGATAAATTATCTTTTATTTGTGGTTGTCTTTCTTGATCCCCGGTATAAGCTCCATTTTATTCAATTTTGTTTTAATCGGATGTATGATCGTGAGAAGAGCAAAGAGATGTTGAAAAAATTAGAAGATCTTGTCTCTAAGTTGTTTGAGTCTTATGCATTAGAGTATCCCTACTCTCTTGAAAGTAGTAACTCTAGTACTTTGGCTTCATCCCTTGGCTCACAACTTAATGCTGGTAGTGAGGATGAGGATTGGGATGGTTTGTTTAAACAAACAATGAAGAAAAAGCAGGGTGAGGTGCAAAGAAATGAGTTGGAAAGGTATATGGAGGATGAAGTTGAGCTTGATTCGAAAAAAGACTTTGACATTTTGGCTTGGTGGAATTCAAAAACAAAAAAGTATTATGTTCTTTCCTGCATGGCTCGAGATATATTGGCTATTCCAGTGTCTACTGTATCATCTGAGTCTGCATTCAGTACAGGAGGTAGAGTCCTTGATCCATTTCGTAGTTCTTTGAGTCCCAATACTGTTGAAGCTTTGATTTGTACCCAAAACTGGATCAAATCTCCTAAGATAATTGATTTACATGCTGAGATGGATGAAGTGGAAAAGCTTGAATCAGGTATAAAGACTTGGCTTCAATTCAACTGTTAAATTTATTTTTTTTGTATTTGTTTACAAATTGATTAATATTGTATTCTAAATCTAACAAGGTTGTGTTTAAATTTCTAGAGATCTCTGGATTGGCTTTAACTGATGTTGGGACTACGTCTTAATGTTAGGCTTAATGCCTTTACATCTAAAGGTATATTTACAAACTGTTAATAATCAATTCACTTCTTTTAGTTCTTTAGTTCTTTATTCATTATCTTTCCAAATTTATTTAATACAACTATTTATATAATACTTGCAGGAACCTCACGATTGGTGCTGAGGAATCATTTCAAAGTGTACAACATTGGAATCATTTGAACATTGTGTTTAATCTATGTACTTTAAATTGTAACTAATGTTGGAACAAAGTGTACAACATTTGATCATTTGAGCATTTGGTCCTTGTTGCATTTTTAAGACACAAGTGTGTGAATGTGCATTTTTTTTAATGTTTGAATGTTGCTCAAATCTATAAAAAAGCAGATTAATTTTTTTTTTCAATTTTCGGAAATTTTTTTTTTAGGAAAAAACATGGACCCGCGGGTCCAATCCGAACCAACCCGTTCATGTGCGGGTTGGTTTGGTTCGGATTTTGAAAGCAAAAAAGGAGAAATCCGAACCAACCCAACCCGTAGAGTTTTGATCGGTTCGGATAACGGATTTAGCCAAATCCGATCCAAACCGGCCCGTGAACACCCCTAGATGAGAGTGATCCTTCAGAGGAGTCTGTGGGCAGTGTGTAGGAGCTGACATAGTGCAGACTGTTGCATTATCTTATCTTGTTCTTTTTGTAGACTGGCTTTGTACCGGATTGGGCTCTTGTTTAGAGATATTTTGGATGACTGTACTTTATATTATATGACATTACTAGATGTTCCGTTTGATGTACTTATATACTTTGGACTAGTATTATATATGATGCATATTATTTATCCAGCAGTTGTTTATCTCATTTTTCAGTAATACGTTATGACATAAATGAGTTTCGAAATCTAAATAACGTAAGTGAGTGTTTCAAGTTAAAATAAGTTTCAGGAATTAAAGAAAAAAAATTTATACTCATTTTCGAAATTGACTTGGAGATAATAAAAAGAGAATTTTCTTTTGAAATGAAGATCAACAATATTTATTTTCAATAATAAGGTTACTTATGTTGTAATATCCTTTTATGAAAAAGGGTGTTGCATCCTCACTTTGTGAGTTGTGCGTTTTAAACACTTTTAATTGATTTTTTGGTGAGAGCCAGAAAGGGCTAAGTAGAAAAGAATAATTGAGTGTAAGCCTGAAGAGGCTAGATTAACAAAGAATACTTGGGTTTAAGCCTGGAGAGGTATCGGGTAAATAGAATACTTGGGACTTTGGCCTGAAGAGGCTGGTAAAGAATAATTGTAATCTTATCTAAAGGTACTGGATATCCCTTCAGGAAATAAGGGACTGAACGTAGTTCTTGGTTATAAAAGTTAACCAGTGAAATTCTATGTGTGTATCTCTTAAACTTTTCTCCTTTACATTCAGTTTTTATACTAACTGTAGGGATTGTTTTGAGGTATTTTAACTAAAGTTTTTAGTTAAACAAATTATTTTTGAACTACTTTGTCTTTGCATCCAATACGCTATGGCTAGAGTCCAACATTTTCGAAAAGGTTTTGAAAGTAAACAAAACAGAATTCAACCGCCCTTCTTGTATTTTATTTTGTTTCCTTCAATATCTACATTTTTATATTTCTCATCTATTTTTTATGTCCCATAACAATGATATTTCGTTCTATAATGCCATAATATATTAATTTATTAATTATTAATCCACTCCTCATTATTTAAGGAAATTACAAAAATACCCTAGAGAACATTCTTATATATATAGAAGATAGTTAGATATTTACTACTTTTTCAAATATGATTGTTTGTGAAGTTTTATTACGATAAAATATTTTAATAAAAATATTTTACCAAACAGTTTGATCGAAAAGTAGCTTTTAAGCCAAAAAATAAAAAATTTCAAACACTTTTAGCTTTATTGTTAAAGCTTTTGTTTTTTTATAGGCAAATGTTTGTATATTAGTATGTTATGTTAGTGGGGGGAGGTTTGAACTCATGATCTCCTTATCACTCCAACCCTTATGATTCAACCCGTAGTATATTAGTATAAGTTAAAGCTTTTTGTTAACTTTAACTTATAAATAGCTTTTAAACCATAATGTATTAATTCTTTCACTTAATACCACTTTAAAAATAATGTTTAATGTCATAATGTATTAATTTATTAATTATTAATTTACTCATCATTATTTTAGGAAATACCAAAAACACCCCAACAAACATTTATGTATATAGATAGATAGATTTTGTAACTCTTTGTAGTTGAGTCTAAAGAGAATAAGTGTGCAAAGTATACTCATTGTCTTGGTTGGGGGGGTTTGAGAGGCTTTCGTATGCAAACAATAATTAACATGTCCAATTTGGGTGTTGATAGTGAAAATCTTGAGGTCACAAAAACTGGACCTAATCCCAAGTGGTTATGGGGGGTAAGCCAGGAAAAATATCTTGTATGATTTTGTTAACCTTTCATTTTGTTTTCAATTTTTTAGTGAATTAACAATCTACCAAAGGATTAAAGTGTGATTCCAAGTGTTCATATAAACGTTTTTAAAAGGTTTTTTTATCAAGATTTATTGTTTAGGGTTAATAGACGATACATTTGTCCGATAAAAAAAAAAAGACGATACATTTGAAACACCACATAAATGAATCGAATGACATAAATTAGAAGGTACCATCATCTAACTTTTTTTTAACAACGCTTACACTCATTTCCACAAAAAAGGTTTTGCACTTTTTTTAAAATTTTTGAAACATAATTTAACCTCACTTCTTTTGTTTTTCTTGTATATCTATTTATATATTATAAAACAAAGTTATGTCACATAGGATAATGCCACATGTTAACACCACAATCATGTAGTTTTCCTCCAAAAGTAATTTTTATTTTATTTTTATTTATTATTTGATGGTATAATTCATTAATCATATTTTTAATGTTTTTAATTAGAGCTAATTATAAGTCATCAATAACCATTTATTACTCATATTAAATTTTAAATTTCAAATTAATTAATTGATGGCAATTGATCATTTTTCTATTTTATGATTATGATTATCAATCTATTTTTATAATATAAATCTTAATATATTGATATTTTTTGGTTATTATGTGTCATTATTATTGTTATTATTCTATTTATTACATTGACTTTTTATATGATAAAAGTTTTTTTCTCTATTGTGTAATTGATCATTGTTATTTAATACTTTCTTTTTTATTGATGGCAATTGATCATTTTTCTATTTTATTTTATATATCATTTTTCTATTATATGATTATCAATCTATTTTTATAATATAAATCTTAATATATTGATATTTTTTTGTTATTATTTGTCTCACTATTATTGTTATTATTCAATTTTTTATACTGACTTCTTATATGATAAAAGTTTTTTCTCTATTGTGTAATTGATCATTGTTATTTATTACTTTTTGTTAGTGTTGATGCTTTCATATCAATTTTTTTCTTAAATATTTTTTGTTATCATTGTATGTTCTTATACAAATTATTTTTTAAATATTTTTTATTTGATTCTATGTTTTTTAAAATTCATTTATTTTAATTTATAATATTGTTGTTGTGTTATGAAACAAGTCACTCAAAGTGTTTAGGTATAGAATGTGAATGAATGCAATTTTTTTTAACAAAGAATGAATGAATGAATGAATGTTCTACTCACAATGTATATATATTGATAACGATAGCAAAGAATGTCAAAATATGAATAATAAAGAGAAATTTAATTTTTTTATTTATTTAAATGTAGATAGAAGAGGGTGCTATATATGAATAATATTGACATCATTGTAACATCTCATTTATATATGACATATTTTAAATAATTTTGACAATCTAATTATATAATATAAAGCAAGGTTATGCCACATAGGATAATGCACATGTCAACACCACACTCATGTAGTTTTCCTCCAAAAGCAATTTTTATTTTCTTTATATTTATTATTTTATGGTAATTAATTTATTAACCATATTTTTAATTAGAGCTAATTATAAGTCATCAATAACCATTTATTACTCATATTCAATTTTAAATTTCAAATTAATTAATTGATAGCAATTGATCATTTTTCTATTTTATGTTAGACATCATTTTTCTATTTTATGATTATCAAACTATTTTTATAATATAAATCTTAATACATTGATATTTTTTGGTTATTATGTGTCTCACTATTATTGTTATTATTCTATTTTTTATACTGACTTCTTATATAATAAAAGTTTTTTCTCTATTGTGTAATTGATCATTATTATTTATTACTTTCTTTTTAGTGTTGATGCCTTCATATCAATTTTTTTGTTAAATATTTTTTTTATCATTGTATATTCTTATACAATTTTTTTATTTGATTCTATGTTTTTTAAAATTCATTTATTTTAATTTATAATATTGTTGTTGTGTTATGAAACAGGTCACTCGAATTGTTTTGTATAGAATGTGAATGAATGAATGTTTTGGTATAGAATGAATGTTCTATTCACAATTTATATAGATCGATAATGATAGCAAAGAATGTCAAAATATGAATAATAAAGAGAAATTCAATTTTTTTTATTTAAAAATAGATAGAAGAGAGTGCTATATATGAATAATATTGACATCGGTGATTGATTGATTGATTGATTGTAACATCTCATTTATGATATATTTTAAATAATTTTGACAATAAGGTAATATTGTAACGGATTTTAACAATAATCGATTCAATATCTTAGTTATTACTATAAGCAAAATATTATATTATGGTGAAATCTCTACACCCAACCTAATATTCATCTTCTACATTTTTTCATGCACCGTCTTGGTTCCACTCTCTATTGCTCGATCCAATCATATCGTTATTGCCAACTTCCATGCAATTAACTTTGAAATGGTGCGTCGACAATGGTTATAATAGGATCCTAACAAGGCAATATGATTGGGGGCATTTGATGATGGTAGTGGCTGCACTGATATGTTCCTCTATCTTTTTATTTCTTCTTTCTTCTCTTAGATTATGGTTTATCATGATGAATACAATTCAATAAATCAATTCGAGCATAAATGTTATCTGAAAAGTAGGAAAGATCTTCTTCTTTTTTATATATTTTTTTATTATTATTCATCTTCTTCTTTCGGTATATTTTAAAAGAGACAAATTAATTTCATGCGTCTATATTTATTTTATCGATTGACATTATTATATACGGCCTGATATTGGCTTTAAGTGGACATGAGTGCTATGAATGATGATTGTGATTGGGCAGCAACTGAAATCAACGTGATGTTTAAATGAATTGTGATAGGGGTGGCAAAGCGGGTTGGCCCGCCAACCCGTCTTTTTTTGGCAGGCCAGGATGGCATTTTAGGCTCGCGGTAGCCAGCAGGCCAACGGCAGGGCAGGGCCTGCCAGCTCGCCCCTTTTTTAAAAATTTAAAAAAAAAAGTTCAATACATTTTTTTTATTTTTTATTTTTTTTGGGCGCGCCAAAGCAGGCTAGCCTATTTTTTGGCCCGCCAAAACAGGCTAGCCTGCCGGCCCACCAACCCCACCGGCGAGGCGGGCACGGGATGTATTTATGGAGCCCGTTTTCGAAAACAAGCCAGGGCGGGCCGGCCTGCTTTACCATCCCTAATTGTCATTCTTTCATCGTTAATCTGATATTACATATTTACATGGTGGCTCCACCTTTACAATCCTATGTCGTGCCACCAACTTCTTCATGTCATTTTTAAATTTTATTTTCCTATGACTCAATTGATTTTATTTCCGTATCAATTTAGTCATTTAACGTGTTCTTATGCTTCTTTCTTATAATTTGCTTCGGACCTTTTGATTTTTTTTTACCAGACGACCATTTGATTTGTTATATCATATATGTATAATAGGTTCATATTTTTATAATATATAATAGGTTCATTTTCAATCAAATGAATTCATTTATCTGACATGCCCTTGATAAACATTAAAATCAATATAAAACCAAATAGAATTTTACATTAAGTTTTCATATGAAATTATGACAATGAGATTATTAAGGGTGTATTAAGTTTCACATTAAACTATTATTATTGTAGATTTGAATTCAAATATTAGCATTTATGAAAAAATTATATAATTCATATTTACAATAAATATTTGAAAAACTAAAATAACAATTCAATGAATGTTCCTTTTGATAAAAAATACAATTCAATGAATGATAATTAAAATATTATTAATATAAAATAAAATATCTTAATTAAATACTATTATTAATATTATCCAGCCAAACTAAGTATCAAAATTTAATTTACTATGTATTAATATAAAATTGAATCCAATAAAATTATGTTTAGAAGGATATTCTAATCTAATCATCGTGAATAATAATAATAATAATAATAATAATAATAATAGCATGGTGTGACGTGAATTATAGATATTTGGGTTTCTCAAATATGATGTCGGAGGGTTTAATCTCCAAGTCATGTGTATGGAAGAGTATTTATCTGGGTTCACCTAAAAAATATTTTAATATAAAATTATCTCATTCATGAAAAGTTTGATTTAACCTACGCTAAAGTATAACATTTTCTCAAAATTTAAAATTACAAAATATTTTTCTACTAATTTAATAATTAATTAATTCAATTTAATAATATATAATTTGCCATATAGAAATTATATCAAACAATACTATATTAAAATTAAAACTTTTTGATCTAAAAAAATTATATAGATTAAATATATATAATATCCCGTGCATAGTATGAGTTATTACGCTAGTTTTACACTATAATGTAGATGTACAACTCATTGCTTTTAAAAGGGAGAGAAAGGTGCAAGTGGGTCCCACATTTAAAATTTTATGTTCTACATTAAGCACAAAACATATGTGAAAAAACCACGGGGTTGAGCGCAAGTGGTTAATGTGCTCCATCTAAGGGGATGAGTTCGGTTAGTACCCGAGTTCGATCCTTGGGGATGGAACAATTCGTGGCCATGTTTTGCTTACCTCCCAGCCGAACACAGATTAGTTCAGGGGCCCTTTATCCCTAGGACACTGTTGGAACAAATTTTTGACTATGCTCATTTCGAGTGATGGACTCAAAGTGGAAAGGAAGCGCAATTCGAGTGACGGACTCGAATTGCAAAAGGAGCACAATTGAAGTGGGACTTCAGTCAAAAGAATTGGACCATCGAAGAGGCAATGTTGGCATAAGAAGATTCTAGAAAGATAAGGAGGATAAGACCCAAGGCAGTTATGCCCATGATCGGGAACGTGTAGTGGTTATTGAACAAAAGAACACACAAGAGAGAACATGGGGAGAGTGCCGAAGTGGATTAAACCAGGGGTAACCTCCAAGCAGGGACAGATCCAGAAACCTATTTAACAAGGGGCCGACAATTTTTTATCATAAATTTTTATGAAACAATAAATCATAGTAGTTAAATACATTTCGTAAAAAAAAGTAGTTAAATACATCATATTATTTATCTATGTCGTGCGCGTCATTCCTTCATAAATAATAGAGTTTGTATCAAATTTTTAGCAATTCTTTTCTCGATGTAAGTAATCAAGCAATCAACAAGAAATACATCTTTCATCTTGTTTCTAAGCCTATTTTTAACAATCTTCATAACTGAAAATGATCTCTCAGTTGTAGCAGTTGAAACAGGAAGAGTCAATACTAAACGAATTAAACGATCAATCAAAGGATAAGTCAAATATTTTCTTGTCGGTCTCACAAAGCTTTATGTTTTTGTCTTGTGATTTGTATAATATAATAATAATAATAATATGAGAGTTAATGAGATTTTTTTCTAATTTGAAATTTAATTTTTCAATAAATTTTAGATAGATCATAGTTTTAAAAAACAATTTGTATTTTTCTATTATCATATAAAATATTATAATATAAATGTTAAATTAAAATAGATTTTTCTTGATTTAAAATTTGAATAAGTTTTACATAGAGTATTTGTAATTTTTGTAGATTTTTATCCTTTATATTATATATTATGTTTTTAATTAAGCTAATATAATTTTAATAAATTTAGTGATAGTTTAGATTTTTTAGAAAATTTTAGATTGGATGAAAGTGAAATATATGTTTATAATATAATAATAGGTAAATATTAATCAAAAAACCACAACAGAGGCTCAATCCCACGACCTAGTGACTGTAGCCTCGAGCAGAACCACTGTGCCATCAGCGCTTTTGGTTCAACATGTCGTTACATTAATATATATTATATATTTACATTTATCTTGAACAAGAACTGTATATATGCTTTAAATAAAAGTATGGATGAAGGAGGGTGCCCTGGCCCACCCTTGCCCCCTACAAATCCGTCCCTGTCTCCAAGCCAAAGAAGCCTATAAATAGAGGCTCAGTAGAAGCATTAAGTATGGTTATTCAGCCTAATATACTTGCACTCTGAAAAATGTCATTCACATTCGCTATTCACCCAAAATCTTTGACAATTTGAAGGAAAATGCATGTGGTGTCACCGTCGCCAGTAGCTTAGGATTTAGTTCTAGCATTTTATCATTTGTTTCGTTTGAGTATTTAGCTTCTAAGATACTTTGTTTCCAATTAAGCATTTGACCTATCGCACTTATCGTCCATTTATTTTTGTTCTCCTTTACTTGAGGCCTGTACACCTGTTAGTTGGGTGATCACACTTTCGACTGATCAGATTCGAGAGCCTGAGCTATTCGAATCCAAAGATTCTCTTAAACAGATACTGAGGATGTAAAACAAAACACATGAAAAGGAGAAGTTGTGGTAAAAAATATTGAAAAATCTTCCTTCTTTGTCCTTTATTTTATTTTAAATAAAAAACTAAAATATTCTAAAATTTTTAAATTTATTCTTGAGATCTAACTTAATATTTATTGTCTTCTTTTGTATTGGTAGTAGTATATTTAATATTTTTGTTATCATTGTCATATTTTATTTGAGTGTATTTATGTCATTTAATAAACATTTTTTCTCTCATTTTTTTTCGAGGGTGTCTTCTGTGCGCAACTGCGGAGACTAATCTCTTCAAGGATCTGGAGTGCATTTCGACCACACAAGTTTGGTTTTCTCTCCCATTATTTTTGTTTTTATACAATCAGATAAAAAAATAAATTATCCTTTATTATCTTTTTTCTCTACTCTTAAATTTTTTTCCATCCATTTTTCTTTAACTTTCTTTTTGAAACAAAAGAATGATAGAGACGACAAATAACAAGTTAAAATTAATGTTTAATTACATTTTTGGTCCCTAATGATATGAACCAAGTGGAGGTTCATTGTTTTAAATAAATCGTCATTGAACTGACTTCTTGTATAGAGGATTAAGAAAGCATAAAAATGAAAATTTTAAGAAAGATTCTTAAAACCTTTTTTTTTTATACATATGGCGCATACTTCTCTTTAAGAAGTAGGAACAAGTACACTTGATCCCTATTGTATTTAACGCATAAGAGTGTGAATAAAGGTGATAACTTTGACGATAAAGAAGCAATTTTTTATCTTTAAAAGTACAGCGCAAATGAAGAACAAGTAAGAACAGAGCAAGAACAAAAGAACAAAGTACAAAAAAGGAAGAAGATAGAGATGAAAAGAAGACGCCACACTCTTCGAGAGTGATAAATCTTGTAAGGATTCGCCACAAAGGTAAAACTACCTTTTATAAGAACCAAAAGGTCCAACCAAGAACATAAGAGAGACTTAGCTCACAAAAATCCCAAAGAAATGCTCAAATTTCTATTGAATCAAAATGTGTCCAATACAAGGCAAATGGAAGACCATTTATAGCAAAAGAAACACACCTCCCCCCCTCTCTCTTCATAAATGGCCAGAGGCCAAGGCTCATTGGAGAGCATGTTATGTGCTCCCCTCAACCCTAATGGTGCAATGTAATAGGCCTGGCCTAATTGCGAAGATTGTACCACGTTCTGATATTTTTATGAGCCTAACAGGTGGGGGCCTATTACAAAATTTATTCCAAAGGAAATAAAAAAACAAAAGTAAAATTTGTCCAATACTTATAAAAATAAATTACAAAAATTCAAAGCCCATCAATTAGACTTTTCCTCCAATTGGATCAGTTGCAACATTTTGAACTTTTCTTTCGGGTTCGACTTTAGGCTTAGGGAGAAATTGACATCCTAACCCAATGCTTCAGAGAGGAAATAGTTGACCTCCTTCCCAAAGCTTCTTGGTCTTTCTTTTTCCTTGCTCTCATCATTGGGCCTCTAAGACCTTGCAATGCATTATTGGGCTTTGGGCCTGTTGGGCTTCCTTGGTCTTCATCACCTAGTATTGCAATTGTGCGATTTTGATTCATCATATTTCAATTGCACCAATTGGGTCCTCAAGTATCTCAATTGTTACAACCAAGTCCCTTCGTCACCATACTTTACAATTTTTAAAGCTGCGAGCCTATGTTGTGCACATGAGACTAATTTGACATTGAATTAGACCACCTTGACAATGATGACATGATAAACACTCTCACACGTTTTAAACAATATGTGTTGCATCACGTGTTACCAATTTGCTTTGGAGGTTTTTTGACAACATGCACAGTGCCAAATTGACCTGACTTAGTACTGAATTGGTTCCACATGTGTCATATAGGCTCTTAGTGTTAAAAATTGGATAACATACATGTGTCATATATGCTCTTGGTGTTAAAAATTGGATAACATAGTGTGGGAGGGACCCGATTATAACAACCGAGATACTAGGGTCCCAATTGGCGCTATAATTAGAAACTAGAAGCCAAAATAATATTCACAATACTTAGGAGACTAAAAATGCTATTAAGTCAAAATTTAAATGAGAATATACTAAATAGAAGTAAACTTTGAGTGAACTCACATATATATAAGTTACGAAGAAAAATGATTTATAGGCACCCATTTGGGTGTACACACACAAAGTGAGAAAGAAATAGAACAAAAAAATAATAAATATGATAAGTGATATGATGTAACAATAAAATAAAATATAAATAGATGAAAGGTGTCAAATGTGTGGTGATAATGTGTGGCACGGGTGGTAGATACCCGTGCCCCTTAAGCATGATGTCGATGGTTCGATCCCTAGCCATATGTATGAAAGAGTATATATGTTGGGAAAAGTCAACCCCTTAAATAGATCTCAGTATCTTGAGGAATTAGTCTCTACAGTTGCGCGGGGAGAATACTCGGGTTAAAAAAATAAATCAATGTTCAATTACAATGTGAAGCGGGAAATTCTAACCCGTTTTCATTTTTGCAGCCAATTTTTTTTTATTTAAGAGAGATTGAAAGAAAAAGAGAGAAATAAGAACATCCATAATAAAACATCTAATTTTGGGGTGTTTAAGTAGGTCCTATTAATACACATCACTTTATTTTATTTTTTTAAACTTAAGCATCTAATAAAATATCTCTCCAATCCAACACCTCCAAATTTTTTTTTTCTTAAATGGACCCTATAAATACCTCACATCACTATATTTCACCGATAACAATTTTTTAAATTTTTGAATTTAACTTTTTTTATCCATAAAACAAGATATATCTCACCATGCATTTAATGAAAAAATGCTTAAGAAAAATGTTTAACTAAGAACCTATACTTAATAAATACCCAAAAAAATACTCTCTAATGCATAGTTTTTAATAAATATTTATTCTTATTTTGTTAAATGCTTAATAAGTACTCAATCAGAGATATTAGATAATAAAATAAGTGATATAATAAAAAACATAAATAAAGTGTAGAAAATGCAATTAAATGTAGAAATATATATGCTTTCATGTGAATTATTATACAGGTCGGTCTCTTTAATTCTGAAAGGACCAAAAAGAGAAGTATTTAATTATTATCAGTTAAAATATTCCAATTGGCGAAAGAGTTGGAGTTGTAAGTCTAAACTGACAGGGTTATATATATACCCACACACACAAACACGGAGCTACGCATAAACAAATAGTCACTCCCCCATTTGTTCTCTCGTTCGTTCTCAACCACTTTAATTCCTTTCACCCTCTTCTTTTCTGGTGTATTATGGAAGAGACTAAATCAAGGTTCAAGAGGATCTGTGTGTATTGTGGTAGCAGTTCAGGGAACAAAGCTAGCTACCGTGAAGCTGCTGTAGAACTAGGAAAGGAGCTGGTAATCTTCACACACAGCGCTCAGCGTTCTAATCAAACTTTGCTTCTTAATATTGCTTTTCTTGTGGTCTTTTTTTTTTTTCATTTTTGATTTTTCTGCGTTTATATAACAGTATCACTTTCGTGAAGCAAGTTTTTCTTTTTTGAAGATGTCCTTTTCAGCACTGGTTTTTAACAGATTCTACATTCTTTATTTCTTTCTTTCTTTCGTGTTCAACTATTCTAAATTTAGACTCGGTAAAAAAGTCAGTTTAAAAATACACCTTTGAGTCTAAATCCTTCGCTTACATTCTCTTCTTATTACAGCCATTTCTCCTTTTCGCAACATTTTCCCCCTTCTTTAACCTTTTTTCCTCTCTCTGTCAAGGAGTGCTAGCTCGGTTGGCAAAACTTAGTTAGCTTTTTTAATACACCCGAGTTCTAATCCATATTTCTCTATTAAATTTTTTTTTCCTCCTATTATTCATTTAAGATTTATCACTCTGAAATTCCAGCCTTTTCTTTCTCCTTTGCGCCTCTTTCATGTTTCTTCTTCCTACTTTTTATTTTATTTTTATGGATTTTTCAGCTAATAATAATAGTCTCGAGTCTGAACGCTAGGTTATGATTGTTGCGGAATGAGAAGATTGTTTGTTTTTGCTAGCTGGAATCTGCCTGTCAGTTGAGCAGACTTCTTGCATGATCTCAACGCTCTAAATTTTTAAGAACATTCAAAAAAATAAAAATAATAAAAATTCTAATAATGTGTTAGAAAATAATAAAAAGAATATACCCATCAACAAAATGCTTTTCTGCTCTTTTTCTAGGAAAACGAACGTGCAACCCTTGGTATCATTACAACACTACGAAGCGTGCTCTTAGCCCTTTAGCATTCCTCACAAGCTTCCATGATTTTTCCCTATGGCCGAGGGTTTTTTTTTTTTTTGAATCCGAAAATTAGTTTTCCCCATTACTACTAAACTTTGTCATTGACCACTCCACTAAACCAATCAATGTTATCATCAATATTATATTATATAAATAATTTTAATTTAATGTTTTTTTTGGATGTGTCCGAGTATGTAGTAGTCGGTTTGGTTTGTTACTTTGATCAGTGTAGTGACACGTGTCGTTTTTGTTTGGTTCTCGATGTGTTTTCTGAAAGGTCGAGAGAAGGATTGATTTGGTCTATGGAGGTGGTAGCGTGGGGCTGATGGGACTCGTTTCTCAGGCAGTTCATGATGGTGGGCGCCATGTTTTGGGGTTTGTTCTCTCTCTCTTTCTCTCTATGTATCAATCTATCTATACTTTTTTTTTTATTTGACAAGTGAAAAATAAATAAAATAAATAATTTTAATCATTAATAAAAAAATTAAATATTAATATTTTAATTTATCTATAATTTGTTATTTGTTATGTATGTATGTGCTTATAATTATAATATAATATTAATTATTGATTTATGTATATTAATGATTGATATTATTTATTTGTTTTAAATTCTAAAATAAATTATTCACTCTAGATTTACTTTTTATCAAAGACTAAGTTAATCATTTTATTGATTGGTAGTAAGTGGGTTATATCCTTATATGTAACCTACTGACCCATGTGTTTCCCTGTTTCCTAAGTATTGAGTTCAATATAGGACATCATAAAACATTTTTTATCCCCTATTGATCGAAGCTTCCAAATGTGGGGGTGAAAGGGAGCATTTTGGAGTTTAATAAAATAAAAAAGTTTCCTTTGTATTGTGGTTAATCTGGCTTTTTGCTACATTGTGGAGTTTTAAAAAGGGGGAAAGAAAAAAGTAATTTTTGCAACCTTTTACTGAGGGATTAGGAGCTTTTTGAGCGCAGCTTTGCTCTTCTATTGGATAAAAGGTGAATGCCTTTTGGACGGTAGAAAGTTTTTTTTTTTTGCGCGGGAAATTGGAGCCACCGTTGCCTTTTCCTTTTCCCTTACGTTCACTTTAAAAAACATGCTTAATTAACTCTTCTCTTACATGGATAATCCTTGTTTCACATTGGCTTAAAACAGTTGTTAATTTTTTTAATCTTTAAATCATTAATTAATGGGAGATCAAATTGAACTGTGATTTCATTTTGTTGTCATTCTATATTCTATATTCTGTATTGAAATCGTGATCATTTATCTTTTAAAATATCCCGTCTTGTAACCGTTTGACTAATGATGTACATTATGGGCTTGTTTTTGCAGTATCATCCCAAAAAGTCTCATGCCAAGAGAGGTAAATTAACTACTGTGCTCCCTTGCTATATTATATAATGCCGTCTACATGTATTTTCTAATATAAACAATAAATGAATTTAATAAATTCGGTAAGTAAAATAATTTTAGTAAAAAATAAAATGATTAGAATTAAGGTGACACGTGATCAGCTTGAGAGGTGACACGTGTCTCAATAAAAAACTATTATTCTTATATAGTAATTGATTGATTGATGAAATTGATCTTATTAAGACTGATCAAAAGCTAGTGGTTAATGGCTGAAGATATGTATTAACATATATGGTGGAAAATGCAGATAACTGGTGATCCTATTGGGGAAGTGAAAGCTGTATCTAACATGCACCAAAGGAAAGCCGAGATGGCTAGGCAAGCTGATGCCTTCATTGCTCTTCCCGGTATGAATTCTAACCATTATTAATTATTAATATTAACACAAACACTAGGCAAAAAGAGACAACATAATCATGTGAAGTATGATTATTCTTTGAGTAGCACATGGAGGAGCTGCTACTAATTAATTAATGTGTCTTTCTATTTTCAAACATCAGGTGGATATGGAACCCTTGAAGAATTGCTGGAAATTATTACATGGGCTCAACTTGGGATCCACAGCAAACCGGTATTGCTCTTTTTTCAATCTGTGATTGGACAAATTTATTTGATGTAGTTTTAGTTTCCTTCTTGTTATGGTTAAGGGAGATACTAATGACGTTAGTTAGTTACAAATTAAGTTGACCAAAATTATTGTCATATATAGATACAACTGTGGCCAAAATGTTGTTATAGAATAAGTATAACCTAGAGACATGCCTGAAAGGTGGGAATGGAATAAAGTATCTAATAGAAACTACTAGCTTTTATAATTAAACAAAACAAGCAAGCTTCCCTTGCCCCTTGCGAACTCTCTGGAATCGAATTTCTGCTATATCTAATTCTAATTATAAAAATATCAACAGGTCAAATTCCATTTTATTAATATTCCCCCTTCAATATTATTCTGGGGACAGCACTTGCCTTAGGCAAGTTTGCTTCCTATCAATGATGCATGATATATATTTATATAGGTTCTTAGATTTGTGAGTTTAATTTATCTTTACAAACTTGATTTGTAAAGTGAAGATTGTCCAAACTTTATATATTATATTTAGAATTTATCTTTAGTCGACGTGGGACTTGAGTTTTTTTTCTCAATAGTTTTACATATGTTAATCTATCGTGTTACTCATAGATACATTTTATATTCTTTTGTTAATTATTAGCCTAGTAAACTTTGTAGAGTACTCGGCGAATAAAATGTTTTTCAGCATGGGGCAACACCGGGGAAGCTTCTTAACTTCATAACTGAACCGATACATGTGGGGTATTTAATTTAATTTAACATATATATATTCACATGAGAAGATAGTCCTGGATTTTGTTTTAGTTAATCGTTGTCACGTTACATTATTTGATGGTTCTCCGTTTGAATAGGAGAAAGATATGCCATAATATCAAAACTAGTATTAAAGTAATTATGAGGAACACAACAGAAAACAAAATAAAGTTGTTGGTCAATGAATGACTATACTGAAAGTGGTACATAACATATAAACATATATGATATGATAGCTATTGCTATTATTATTGTGTGACATAGTGTTTTGGTTTGTCAATTTTTTATGGCGCAGGTGGGCCTGTTGAATGTGGATGGATTTTACAATTCCTTGTTGTCTTTCATTGACAAGGCCGTTGATGAAGGCTTTATCTCCCCAAAGGCACGTCGCATTATCGTGTCAGCATCCACAGCCAAACAATTGGTGAGGGAGTTAGAGGTGTGTGTTCATTGCTTTTTGCCTCTCACTTTAATATTATGAATTATATAAAATATTACACTACTAGAAAAAATTAAATTATCGACAAATATTATAGATAGAAAAAATGAAATTAGTTTCAAATTTAAGTCTTTAATGCTTAGATACGGAATTAGAGATGAAATTTCATTTCTTTTCCATTGTTAATTTTGTCGCCAAATTCTATCGCTAATTTAATTTTTTTTTAGTAGTATTAAATATTAAATTAAATATTAAATACAAGTTGCTAAAAATACAAGTGGGTCATATAATGTCCCATGTTTTTGCAGAGTTAATGATCAATTAATGTTTTGTGAAGCAGGAACATGTACCTGAGCAAGATGAAGTTGTATCCAAGTTGGTGTGGGAAGACAGACAAAGTTTCGTGCCCGAATCGGAAGTTGCCATGTGATCTAATCTTAATATAATACTCTAGTGGGCGATCGTTGAAATTAAACATATAGTTTTTGGGGTCTTTATGATCTTTTTTTGATCTACTTTAAATGTATTTTGGGTACATAAATAGTCATATATGGGCATAGGAATCGTAGAAAGTCGATACACTATCTTTTTTTGTTTTTCCAACTAATGTTGATGCCCTTAGTATACAGTAAATTAATGTAGTTCGAAAAATATGGAAATTATCTTCAATGAAAGTTATGTTATCATTGCCTTTGCAATTACACGTGAATCATTCACAGGAATCTTGTTTGTTTTTTTCTTCCAAGCTTCATTTTTTAAAACAGAACATTACCCCAAATGCTACATTGGATAATAACCCTTTAACAACTCGTTTATATTGCTATATGAAAAACGAGGAATCTTACTCGCGTTATAATGGCACCATCCCAGATGAGATATGTACATACGCACGTGTTTGGAGAGACCCGTTTCTCGCGTCCCAATGCACTTCACCGCAAAAACTAGTTTGGATCGGCGTCAGGGGCAGTTCATAACCGATTCAATCGAATGCAAACCGGTGGCAACCAAACTGAATAATAAAAAACTAAACACATCAAAAACCAAAAAAATCAAAAACTGTAAAAATTGAATTTTCAAAAACTGTAAAAATTGAATTTTTTTATTGGATTAGATTAGATTTTGGATCCTGTAGTGGAAACCGATCCAATACAAACCGATATTTTATATGCATGTACTGTTATTTTAAAAAATATACTAATTATCCTATATTTCTATATAAGAGATGTTAAAATAATTTATATTTGAAGACAATATATTATATAATGTGATGCGTGTTGTGATAATACTATAATTGCTAACATATTCAATTTATTTATTTGTACCTAGTTTATTAAATGAGAAATAAAAATAAAATTTTAATAAATTCTTTTGTCTGTTTTTTTTTTGATCAAGTTTCTACATGTTTTTTTTGATCAAGATTCTTTTGTCTGTTTTAAAAACATATGTATGTTTTTTGAAAAATCGAAAACTGACCCAATCCAAACCGAAATAAAGTTGGATCAGATCGGATTTGATTTGATTTTAAAATCAAACCAAATGGATGGTCAAAGAATAAAATCGAAATGATTGAATCGGATGACTTTTCCTCTCAAAATCGATTCAATTCAATCCACGAACACCACTAATATTATGAGATGATATTATAGTGGGAGTTGATTGAATTTATATTGTTAGTGCATAACTCATTTTGAGATATTGTTAGTGATAATTGAAACATTACAAAATGTTAGGAATCAAACATTTTGTAGTGCCCAATTATCTTTGTGCAGAGCACACAACTATTCAAAAGCAATCTAACTACCGTTATTCTTGGGGAGGGCAATATGGTGTTAAAGAGAACCTGTGATAGTGAAGTGTATTACTTGGGATTTATTATTTAGGCCGGTTTGGTTAGGTCATTTTCCATTTTTACCAAAAATAAAAATGGTGCTGAAAACATGTTTGGTTGGACATTTGAAAATATTTTTAGGGAAATCATTTTTAGAATCGGACCCGTTTTTGAAAACAAAAAAAAAGTTGTTTCCTGGTTTTCATTTTCATTTTCACGAGAATTGTCATCTGAAACTTGCAAATCGAACCTGCATGCAAATCAATCCCAAATTCATGTCAAACCTGCAAATCTTGCAAACTTTTCTGGTCCATCTACATCACTGCCAGCAAGGCCTGTAAGAACCATGCGTTTGATTTGGATGAGAGTGGGGATGACATTGTTGGAACCAAATTGGTTAAAAGTATTTTTAATACAAATACTCCCTAAGTGATTTTATGGTTTTGATGATAACAAAATGTATTAAGCTTTTACAATGTATAACAAAGCTGCCTAACTAAGTTTATTGAAGGATGTTGCAGTCTGCGACCAATAATAAGTTCATCATAACATTGGCTCATATTCAAAGTCTGAGAAGCTTTGTGTCCAATGTTAAAGACATCGTCCAATGTTGGCACTGGAACATATATGGACACCAAGACCATGCATCCAATGATTCTCTGCGTCCAATAAACAGTATAAGGCAATACTGTTCTGCGTCCAATGCAATACGCAGTCTGAGTTCTCTGCGTCCAATAAACAATATGAGGCAATGATGTTATGCGTCCAATAATCAGCTTGAGGCAATGCGTCCAAAGAAGCAGAATCTATATGTATCCAAGTCATGTAGACATGCTACTCTCTGCGTCCAGTGTTTTCTAAAGAAGCAGAATCGCAGAAGTACAAGGAATCAATCATGGAGACAATACTACTCTCTGCGTCAAATGATTTCCAATGAAGCAGAATAGGACAAGTCCATCAGTCAATTGTTCTGCGTCCAATGAAGCAGAATGACAAAAGACTGTTCTGCGTCCAATGAAGCAGAAGGACAAAAGTACAATAGTCAACTGCTTCTGCGTCCAATGGAACAGAATTGGAAAAGGCCAACAATCAACTGCTCTGCGTCCAATGGAATAGAATGGGAAAAATCCAACAGTCAACTGTTCTGCGTCCAATGAAGCAGAATTGACAAAAGTCCAACAAATACTTCCCTGCGTTCAATGGAACAGAAAGGCAATGGCAAAAGTCCAATAATCAGCATGAGGCAATACATCCAATACTGCCTTGCGTCCAATGGAATGAAATGGTAAGCATGAGGATGCGTCCAATGAATGAATGAATATCATATACAAATGGTAAGCAAAGGTATACGTCCATTTGTTAAAAGGACTGAAAATCCAATATATTCTACATGCTGCGTCCAATACATTCTATATGCTGCGTCCAAAACGCAGAGTCCATTACTTGCTGTTTATTGCTCTTGCATTTAATATGAAACATATTTATTGAGCAAATGATTTGAAATAAATAGCTATATGCAATGCTTTTCTGTACAACCTATTGTCAACGTTTTTTAACGTACTTTTGAAAAGCATAAAACACTGTGGAAAGTGTACTAAGAGAGAGAATGTACTTTTATCTACTCTGTATATCTCTGAACACATCTTTCTACTTTACACAGTGTATTCTCTCTGTCTCAATAATATATTACTATTAACCACTGTACAATTGAGACTTTGAGTACAGGTTGCTTCTGTATTAGGAGAAAGAAACGCAGACATGCACACTGAAGTAGATCTCCTCAGAGCAACGGGAAAATAACATTTAATGCTATTAGAGAACGGTAACATTTATGAAGGCTGAAGCTGAGCTATTCGAAGAACAAGTCTGAAGCTTCATCAAAGCCTATAAATACCGTGAACAAGAAGAAGAATACAAGATACAAGAGACTGAACAAAGAAAAAGAAAGAGTTGAACTGCTGTGCAATTTGTTATACTCTGTATAGAAAGTCTTGTATATTTTCTATCTTCTTGTAAAAGAGAGTTTGCTTAACTCTCGAAGTGCTTTAGTTTTCATATCCTCACTTGTGTGAGTTAGACAGCACTTGAATCAAAAACACTCTGCTGAGTCGTTTAGCCTGAAGAGGCTGTGTGCAAAGAATACTTGGGATTTAGCCTGAAGAGGCTGTGTGCAAAGAATACTTGGGTTTTAGCCTGGAGAGGCTGCGTGCAAAGAATACTTGTATTCTATCAGGTTTGATAGTGAAATCTCTCTAGTTTGAGGGGACTGGACGTAGCTCTTAGGAAAGGGTGAACCAGGATAAAACTTGTGTTACTTCTTCTTTCCCTTAACTCTTTTTATATCTGTGCTTATTACTAACCAAGGGGATTGAATTGATTTTATTTCAACAAGTTTTTCATACACCTTAAATCGCACAAAGAAAACAAGTTTTCAACTTAGCAGAAGCCTCTGCGTCCAATCCTTTTGTGCGTCCAATATTTCACAACTATTGTGCGTCCAATATTTCGAAACTTTGTGCGTCCAATATCTTAGTACGCTGTGCGTCCAACGTTTTCACAAGCCAGCGTCCAACATTGCGAAAAGTTTTTTAAAAGCTTAGAAACACAATTCAACCCCCCCTTCTTGTGTTTCATCTTGTTACCTACAGTTGGCATCAGAGCTCGGTCTCTAGGGGTTGAGCACTTAACAGTGCAGAGAAGCAAGATCCATGGAGAACGAGGGACAAGCTGTGAACAGACCACCACTGTTCAATGGAAATGAATACGACTACTGGAAGCAGAGAATGATCACATTCTTTGATGCTCAAAATATAGACCTATGGGATGTCGTGGAAACTGGCTACACTGCTCCAGTAAATGAAGCAGGTCAACAAATACCAAGAGCTCAGTGGACAGCAGATCAAAGGACCAGATTCCAGCTGAACTCGAAGGCAAGGCACTATCTGATGTGTGCCATTACAAAGTCAGAATATGACAAGGTGCACAGCTGCACTACTGCCAAGGAGATGTGGGACACTTTAGCTTTGGCACATGAAGGTTCATCTCAGGTTCGTGAGTCCAAAATCAGCATGCTAGTTCATCAATATGAACTATTCAAAATGGAGGATCACGAGTCCATTGATCAAATGTTTGGAAGATTCCAAACAATCATTAACAACCTGAGGTCCTTGGGAAAAATCTACACAACCCAGGAGCATATCAGGAAAATCCTAAGGAGTCTGCCAAGACAATGGAGACCCAAGGTGACAGCCATACAAGAAGCAAGGGATCTTTCCACTCTTGCCATGGAGGATCTTCTAGGCTCACTGAAAGTACATGAGCTTGAGCTTAATGAAGAGGGAACCGAAAAAAGAGCAAAGTCCATTGCTCTTAAAGCTCAAAGAGGGAGCACCTCAAAAGCCTTGAGGGCCAATGATTCTGATGAAGAATCATGTAGCACAGAAGGAGAAGAAGGCTCAGATGATGATGAACTCTCCTTCATATCCAGAAAAATAAGGTCTATGTGGAAAAAGAAGGGTGGCTTCAGAAGGAAGCAATTCAGCAGAAGATTTCCACAGAAGGAAGCTGAGAAAAAGGAGGAAAGTCCAGTGGTGTGCTACGGATGCAGGAAACCAGGCCACTACAAGGCAGACTGTCCTGAGGCCGAGAGGACAAAGAAGAAGTTCTTCAAGAAGAAAAAAGGTCTCATGGCAACATAGGAGGACCTCGATGATTCCTCTGATGATGAGGATAAGGAAGAAGCCAATCTCTGTCTAATGGCAGGTCTATCCTCAACTGACAGTGAGGACGAAGAGGAGGTAATTTCCTATTCTGAATTAAGAAATAATTTTGATGATCTTGTTAGAGATTCATCCATTCTATCTGATGAGTACAGATCCTTAAAGAAAAAGTTTTCTCTAATAACCAAAGATTTTGAAAAACTTACTTTAGAAAACAATGTACTCAAATCAGAAAATGAAAAGTTAAGACTTCAAGTAAGTCAACTAAAAGATGAATCTCCAAAGGACTCTGAGTCCAATACTTCCTGTGAAGTACAAGTACTTCAACAAGAAGTAAATGAACTCACTGGACGATTGTCCAAATTTGTCAGTAGCTCTGAAAAGTTTGATCAAATTTTAAAAATTCAAAGAAAACCTTCTGACAAAAGTGGTTTGGGTTATGAAAAACCAAAACCAAAGTTTTCTAAAAGTCCATCAAAATTTAATATATACTATGGTCATTGTGGAAACGCTGGACATGTCACATCAACATGCGTCCATAACAAAAGGGACATGTCTGGACGCAGACCAAGGACTAACAAGAAAGGACCCAAGTCAATCTGGGTACCTAAAAATATGATAATTCCTGTTGCAGATTTGCTTAATGGGAGGAAAACAACACCAATCATGGTACCTGGACAGTGGCTGCTCACGCACATGACAGGAGAAAGGTCTATGTTCCAAGACCTAAAGCCTAGATCAAAGGGATGGGTCACTTTTGGAGGAGACCAGAAAGGCAGAATAGTTGGAATAGGTAAAATTGGTAAACATCCTTTTCCCTCTATTGAAAATGTCTTAATGGTTGAAGGACTCAAACATAATATGTTTAGCATAAGTCAATTGTGTGATAGCGGGTTTGATGTTTCCTTTAACAAGGATAAATGTATAGTCAGAAATTCTGATAAGTCCATACTTTTTCAAGCAAAGAGGCAGGACAATGTTTACAAAATTGATTTCAAAAATCTGTCCAAACAGAATGTCTCATGCTTCATATCTTTAAAAGATGAACAATGGATATGGCACAAGAAACTTGGTCATGCAAGCTTGAGAACCATCTCAAAGCTAAATAAGCATAACCTCGTGAGAGGACTTCCAAATCTTGTGTACAAATCTGAAGTTCTGTGTGAAGCATGTCAGAAAGGGAAACAAGTGAAAAACTCTTTTAATTCTAAAAATATTGTTTCCACTTCTAGACCTTTGGAACTTTTACACATGGATTTGTTTGGACCCACTCAAACTGCTTCTTTGAATGGAAAGAAATATGGACTAGTTATAGTTGATGACTATAATGGACATGGGTTAAATTCCTTGCACACAAGGATGAGTCTTTTAAAGTATTCACCATATTTTGTAAAAGAGTCCAAAATGAGAAAGGAGTTTGTATCAACTCCATTAGAAGTGATCATGGAGGTGAGTTTGAAAATGCAAACTTTCAGAGATTCTGTGAAGAGAATGGAATCCTTCACAATTTCTCTGCACCTAGAACACCTCAGCAAAATGGTGTGGTAGAGAGAAAAAATCGATCTTTACAAGAGATGGCCCGGACCATGCTCAATGATCACTCAACCTCTAAGAGGTTTTGGGCTGAAGCTGTAAATACAGCGTGTTACTTGCAAAACAGAATATATGTAAGGCCGATATTGAAAAAGACTCCTTATGAATTGTGGAAAGGAAGAAAACCCAACATTTCATATTTTCATCCTTTTGGATGTGAATGTTTTATTCTCAACACTAAGGATCAACTTGGTAAATTTGATTCTAAAGTAGATAATGGAATTTTTCTGGGTTACTCTGAAACTTCCAAGGCTTACCGAGTTTATAACTCAAGAACCTTGACTGTTGAAGAGTCAATTCATATTAAATTCAATGACAAAAAGCCTGACAAGGAACTGTCAGAGCTAAGTGATTCTCTTGCAGATATGAAAATACAAGCAGGAGGTGAAGGACCATCACCTAAGAGTGAAGAAGATGGACCAGACGCAGAAAACTGTGATGCGTCCAATACTGGAAGTGGAAGAAGCTGGCACTTTAAGACTTATCATCCTGAAGATCAAATCATTGGGAATGCAGATGATAAAGTCAGAACAAGGTCCACATTCAGAGAACAAACTGATGTTGCATTCATCTCTGAATTGGAGCCCAAAAACATAGATGAAGCCCTATTGGACGAATGATGGATTTTGGCAATGCAGGAGGAGCTGAATCAATTCAAACGAAATGATGTTTGGACGCTGGTAGCCCCACCTGAAGATAAGTCCATTATTGGAACCAAATGGGTATTCAGAAACAAACTGGACGAAGAAGGTAAAGTTGTGAGAAACAAAGCAAGGTTAGTTGCTCAAGGCTACTCCACAACAGGAAGGTATTGATTTTACTGAAACCTTTGCTCCAGTAGCTAGAATAGAGGCCATTCACATTTTACTTTCATTTGCTGCCCAACATGATATGAGGCTTTATCAAATGGATGTAAAAAGTGCTTTTCTGAATGGTATAATAACAGAGGAAGTCTATGTTGAACAGCCCCCTGGCTTTGAGGATCAAACTTTTCCAAATCATGTTTTTAAATTGAAAAAGGCTCTTTATGGCCTTAAGCAAGCTCCTCGAGCTTGGTATGAAAAACTAAGTTCTTTTCTAATGGAAAATGGTTTTTCAAGAGGAAAAGTTGACTCTACTATTTTTAGAAAATCCATAGACTCACATTTCATCATAGTACAAATTTATGTAGATGATGTCATTTTTGGTGCTATTGATGAATCTCTATGTAGAGAATTTTCTGAGTTAATGCAGGTTAGTAGGATTCTGTGATGTTGATTATGCTGGAGACAGGCTTGAAAGAAAAAGCACCAGCGGAGGATGCCATTTTATTGGATCCAATCTAGTATCATGGACAAGCAGGAGACAAAGCACAATTGCATTATCTATAGCTGAAGCTGAATATGTCTCTGCTGCAAGTTGTTGTTCTCAGCTCTTATGGATTAAACATCAATTGGAGGACTACAACATCTTCGAGAGTAAGATTTCTGTTCTTTGTGATAATACTGCTGCAATCAATTTATCTAAGAACCCAATCTTACACTCAAGAGCTAAGCATATAGAAATTAAACATCATTTTATTAGAGACTATGTGCAGAAGGGAACATTTGATATTCAGTTTGTTAGCACTGAAAATCAATGGGCAAATATATTTACAAAACCCCTCTCTGTAGATAGATTCATTTTTATAAGAAAGCATTTGAATATGCACTTTATAAAAGACTGATGTTTAGCGTTCAATATGCTCAAGCTGAGTTTGAGTCCAATGTGACTAGAGTCCAATAGGACACGACAGTCTATTTGAGACTTATAATTTTTTTTTAAAGACTCAAAAGCTTTTACATCTTAGTAATCCCACGCTGAGTCCAAACTATTTTCATAAAGATATATCTTACAGTTGGTAAGTTGGTATCTTACGCTTTGCAATAATTTTCAGTTTGATGATTATTCAAGCTTTCAAGAAAAACTTACTGTTATCTCTAATCTTGATTCAGATTTCTCTTCGTTTGGCATCTGTTCTAAAATCATTTATGTTGATTGTTTCTAAAATCTTCTCTACTGTTTTGAGAAAGCTTGTTTAGAAAAGGGGAGAAGGAAAAGGGTTTTTAAGTTTCTCTCTGTTTTTCAAAACTGTCTTTGGACTATGATGTTCTATGAACCTTTTTGCCTGATGACAAAAGGGGGAGAAATATATGGGATTAAGTTTTAAAATGAAAGAAGAATATATGAGAAGAATATGGGATTAAGTCTGATTGTGTTGTAGTAGTCTTATTACCATGTTCTAATTTGGTCTATTATCTGATAAGCTATTTGCTTTTTATTGGACTAATCTTGTTTTTATGAGTAAAAGAAATTTTCAGGTACTCTGAGTATATTGAATATCCAAAACCATGAGATGTTTATCTCAGGGGGAGAAGAGTAAGGAAAAACTGAGACGTTTATCTCAGGGGGAGTTTCCCTTAGAAAATTTCTGTTTATATATTTGGTTTATGTGCTTTATTGTTTGTAAAACTTAATAATGTTTGTCATCATCAAAAAGGGGGAGATTGCTGGAACCAAATTGGTTAAAAGTATTTTTAATACAAATACTCCCTAAGTGATTTTATGGTTTTGATGATAACAAAATGTATTAAGCTTTTACAATGTATAACAAAGCTGCCTAACTAAGTTTATTGAAGGATGTTGCAGTCTGCGACCAATAATAAGTTCATCATGACATTGACTCATATTCAAAGTCTGAGAAGCTTTGCGTCCAATGTTAAAGACATCGTCCAATGTTGGCACTGGAACATATATGGACACCAAGACCATGCGTCCAATGATTCTCTGCGTCCAATAAACAGTATAAGGCAATACTGTTCTGCGTCCAATGCAATACGCAGTCTGAGTTCTCTGCGTCCAATAAACAATATGAGGCAATGATGTTCTGCGTCCAATAATCAGCTTGAGGCAATGCGTCCAAAGAAGCAGAATCTATATGTATCCAAGTCATGTAGACATGCTACTCTCCGCGTCCAGTGTTTTCTAAAGAAGCAGAATCGCAGAAGTACAAGGAATCAATCATGGAGACAATACTACTCTCTGCGTCCAATGATTTCCAATGAAGCAGAATAGGACAAGTCCATCAGTCAATTGTTCTGCGTCCAATGAAGCAGAATGACAAAAGACTGTTCTGCATCCAATGAAGCAGAAGGACAAAAGTACAACAGTCAACTGCTTCTGCGTCCAATGGAACAGAATTGGAAAAGGCCAATAATCAACTGCTCTGCGTCCAATGGAATAGAATGGGAAAAATCCAACAGTCAACTGTTCTGTGTCCAATGAAGCAGAATTGACAAAAGTCCAACAAATACTTCCCTGCGTCCAATGGAACAGAAAGGCAATGGCAAAAGTCCAATAATCAGCATGAGGCAATACATCCAATACTGCCTTGCGTCCAATGGAATGAAATGGTAAGCATGAAGATGCGTCCAATGAATGAATGAATATCATATACAAATGGTAAGCAAAGGTATGCGTCCATTTGTTAAAAGGACTGAAAGTCCAATATATTCTACACATGCTGCGTCCAATACATTCTATATGCTGCGTCCAAAACGCAGAGTCCATTACTTGCTGTTTATTGCTCTTGCATTTAATATGAAACATATTTATTGAGCAAATGATTTGAAATAAATAGCTGTATGCAATGCTTTTCTGTACAACCTATTGTCAACGTTTTTTAACGTACTTTTGAAAAGCATAAAACACTGTGGAAAGTGTACTAAGAGAGAGAATGTACTTTTATCTACTCTGTATATCTCTGAACACATCTTTCTACTTTACACAGTGTATTCTCTCTGTCTCAATAATATATTACTATTAACCACTGTACAATTGAGACTTTGAGTACAGGTTGCTTCTGTATTAGGAGAAAGAAACGCAGATATGCACACTGAAGTAGATCTCCTCAGAGCAACGGGAAAATAGCATTTAATGCTATTAGAGATCAGTAACATTTATGAAGGCTGAAGCTGAGCTATTCGAAGAACAAGTCTGAAGCTTCATCAAAGCCTATAAATACCGTGAACAAGAAGAAGAATACAAGATACAAGAGACTGAACAAAGAAAAAGAAAGAGCTGAACTGCTGTGCAATTTGTTATACTATGTATAGAAAGTCTTGTATATTTTCTATCTTCTTGTAAAAGAGAGTTTGCTTAACTCTCGAAGTGCTTTAGTTTTCATATCCTCACTTGTGTGAGTTAGACAGCACTTGAATCAAAAACACTCTGTTGAGTCGTTTAGCCTGAAGAGGCTGTGTGCAAAGAATACTTGGGATTTAGCCTGCAGAGGCTGTGTGCAAAGAATACTTGGGATTTAGCCTGGAGAGGCTGTGTGCAAAGAATACTTGGGTTTTAGCCTGGAGAGGCTGTGTGCAAAGAATACTTGGGTTTTAGCCTGGAGAGGCTGCGTGCAAAGAATACTTGTATTCTATCAGGTTTGATAGTGAAATCTCTCTAGTTTGAGGGGACTGGACGTAGCTCTTAGGAAAGGGTGAACCAGGATAAAACTTGTGTTACTTCTTCTTTCCCTTAACTCTTTTTATAACTGTGCTTATTACTAACCAAGGGGATTGAATTGATTTTATTTCAACAAGTTTTTCATACACCTTAAATCGCACAAAGAAAACAAGTTTTCAACTTAGCAGAAGCCTCTGCGTCCAATCCTTTTGTGCGTCCAATATTTCACAACTATTGTGCGTCCAATATTTCGAAACTTTGTGCGTCCAATATCTTAGTATGCTGTGCGTCCAACGTTTTCACAAGCCAGCGTCCAACATTGCGAAAAGTTTTTTAAAAGCTTAGAAACACAATTCAACCCCCCCTTCTTGTGTTTCATCTTGTTACCTACAATGACGACATGGATGAGTCCTTCCATCAATTGGAGAAGAAGCAGAGCCTCTCCGCAGACATGGTTCAAAACAACCTAGCAAAGTGGAAGACGAAACACCACCGCCAAGCAAGATGGAAGACGAAAAACCATCACGCCGAGTGTAAGGAACAAAAATGGTGAGGGAAAGAAAAGTGCAGAAAAGTTTCTCCGTTGAGGGGAGAGACCTCCTTTAAACAAAATAAAAGATTCTCAACTTTCTTCTTTGCTTTATTTCCACAAACGTGAATCTACATATAGCACCCCCAAATTATAACAGTATACAACTCGACATAACTGTGAGGGCGAATACAAAGGTAAAAAGCAGTAAAAGCAACAAAGAAGTAAAAACAATAACTAATTACAACAGAGACAAACATCTAGATCATTCTCCTCAAGGCATTTCATAATCCTTCATCCACTTGGGCCTAACTCTATTTCTCTTGGGCCTAGTTTGAGGAATTGATTCATCCATTGTTCCCTGATCCACAACTTCCTCAAGCTCAGTTTCTCGGGCCATGACACTGAGCAAGGTGGAGCCTCCACTGCATCTCACCACTGCGTCTCGTGAACAAGTTTCCATCGAAACACCACCGCCGAGCATTGTGGAAGACAAAAAACCATCGTTGAGCAAGGCGGAAGACGAATACTGCATCTCGTCACCGCGCCTCGCGAGCAAGCCTCCAGCAAAACACCATTGTTGAGCAAGGTGGAAGACGAAACACCATTGCCAAAGCAAGGTGGAGCCTCCATTGCCTCACCACCAGTTTGCCCAATATTTGGGGATTAGGTTGAGAATTAAGGAAAATGAAAATGACGCACCAAACATGTTTTCAATTTTTTTTTTAAAAATGAAAATAGAAAATGAAAATTGAAAATATTTTTGCAAACCGAACAACACCTTATTAGACAGGTCTCTTTTGCAACTACAAGAGGTTGGTTTTAAGACTTAGAAGTGATCAAATAACTAGAAGGAAATTCCTTTTATCTTCTTCTTTCAATGGTTTAATGTGTGTTTGCTTTTCCAATCCCGAGCTCTCAGACGTCGTTTGCAAAAGGAACACAAGTGTTACTTCTTCAGCAGATGACTTTGGAATGTGTTCCCAATGAGAATCCAAACACACGTTTAGTAGTTTAGATATCAGGTTATAGATGTCTAATTACTAAAGCCGGGTCACGTGCGTTAAAATGACCAAATTATCCCTTAATTCCCTGCCATAGCAAATGTTATGGCTCCTGCTAGGCTGTTCTCTTTCTTGGATAAGCTATTCCACCTACTTAACCACCATCTTTTATGGGTGAGATTATTACACGTCTTGTGTATTTTCATTCAAAACTAGTCTAGAACATAGTTTGTGCAACTGGTCACAGCATATGGTTAATCGGATTAATAAGCACACTAAAGAGTTTAATTACTTTAATTGTACCTTCTGTTGAGTTGTTGATATGTAGAGTTGTTCCGTATAAAATGGAAAGGAATTATAGTTAATATATCTAGAAAATGAGGAATTTTTTATGTAGAGTCAATAATAATAATATACTTTTTGAATTCAACAATTCATGTATGCTACTTTTTGAATTCAACAATTATGTATGCAGCGGTCATTCAATTGTTGTTATCACTTCTTTAAATTATTTTATCATTATATTCATCATGGCAAAGTTTGTTGTGACCTTCATTTATATTAGGGAAAATTTTACTATAGCGTGTCACTCGGCAAATTGTATAATAAACAGAATTGTCCCCCCAATGGAGATATATATAATAGGAGAACAGTGATGTAACACAATACATGTGAGGCACATGATCTATAGTAAATTACAATCACCTACCTTTTGAAATCCAATCTGCTTGGAAAATTCCTAGTCACCGACCATCATATACCATATAGAAAATGAAATTAATGAAGTACGCTAACCAATTTCATTTATGTAAAGTCCTATAGTTCAACAAGAAACTAAATAATTCCCAACTACAGGCAGTTAGGTCTACATCTGGTTTGGCTGTTAGCCATATTTATATCTGATTTAATATTCACTATAATCACATAGAGAAATCATAACAAAGGCTTCCGGGAAAATATATTTATTCTTTATCTCTCTAGCTAGTACTTTTTAAATGCCATCCAACAAATTTGGAATGATAAGGATATCTGAGTTATTTTCTTCTTGAACAAATGATAGATCCTATCGTTTTTTGGTAACGATATAGATATCCTATCGACTATCGTTTAGCTGTACAAAGGAACAATATATCATTAATCCCTCAAAATAACCATGTGGTCGGGCATAAGTGATTAATATGCTCCATCTAAGAGAATGAGTTCGGCTAGTACCCGAGTTCGATCCCAGTGATGGAACAATCTGTGGTCATATTTTGCTTACCTCCGACCGAACACAGATTAGTCTAGGGGGTCTATTTTCCCATGGAATACTGTGGGTATAAACAAAAAAATTTAACCCGGAAAATAAATTCTTATGGTAAAATTCAATAACAAAAAAAAGAGGGATCCACTCACTCCAGGAGTAACTCTAGTCAGAATTGCTCCGCTTAATAACTTCTTATAGATATTAAATTTTAACAGTCCAACTGTCCAATTAAAAGTTCTTATTGAGTAGTCGAGTTTGCAAATTTTCATAAAATTTAAAAAATGTTTGATGCTTTATCAAATAACTTCTATTCAACATATAATATATTTTTTAAAATACATGTAAAATATCGACTATAAAATTATATAGCTATGAATGTCGAATTTATCTAAAATTTGATAAGATTGTAAAATGGTATCTGTTTTATTTCCTCTGTTTTATGCGGTCCAGGTTTAACAATAAACATGTTCCCTTGCGTATGTGGACTGTTAGGAATGTGGATAACAAAAGTTGAAGGAATTCTAGTCACAGAAATGTGGGGGAGCTGGTGTGTAAAACAATATACAACTTTGAAAAGATATTGAACAAAGATACATATCCAATATGCTATCGTTTGGAAAGATTTTCATAAGATCAACTTACATGTTCTATAATAATATTAGTATACCATTGGTTATTGGTACCTGAAATAAGAAAAAAAATGAGGATACAAACTTGTATCTCACGAGTCATGATTTATTTACCTAACCACCTTATTTTTATGAAAATTCCCAGCTGGATTTTATGGAATCTGCAGATTGCAATACTCTAAAGCCAAATGATGGGAGAATAATGATAGTTTAATTTATATATATAAGATGACATGAGCCAGAGGATTTTGTCCCATGTGGGAAATTTATATGGTGCAAGTGGTATGATACTATCATGTTTGGTGACTTTGACCAATGGCAAAGGCAGTGCCTAAAATTGCGTTGCATCTAATAAGATAGCACAGATATACAGAGATTCCCTTGAATTATTTCTTCTTTTATTTGTTTTTTTGTTAAATTATCGCTGTGGTATTTGGTCCATCGATATGGGATTTAGATACACTTAAAACTCTTAACTCTTTTCCAAGAGTGTGTTTTGTGGGGATCGAACCTTTGTTCTTTTATTTGTTCTAATTACTCTAAAAAATGTACTTATTAGTACTAAACAAATCCTTTTTATTTTAGCTAGGGAATTTGAAAGCTGAATACCAAGTAAAGGCACAAAGCCAAAAACCCGTGCAAAGTACAAAAGAAGTTCTCTGAACTATCATCTAACTGTTTCTCGTATATCAACCTCTAAAATCTCCTGAAAACAAAGCAGAAAGGGAACCACTTCCGGTAATCGTGATGCTTTTTGGTATACACACAACACTTGTTATGTGGGGCACAATTAGTTTTGCGTTACATTACAACAAACTAAATTTGCTGCTTTTGCAATAAAACATAAAGAAAAGAACCACAAGGCGCTTTCTGGATCATTCCCAAAGGGTAGGGATTTGGAACGCTTGGAAGAAGAGGAAATCTATAGAAGAACAAGATTTCTATACTTGGCACATTTGATACAAGAGTAGAGTCCCTTGCGCTAGAGTGCCATAGTTTTTACACTATCAAAATTCAAACATATATGTTGCACAATATCACTCAATGCTTACTTATAAATACACAATCTTTTAATTTCTTTAATTATTTCTAACATTCTCCCTGTTGGTGTTGGTAGTGATGGCTCTCCAATAAAGAAAGACAAACAAGGAGAATGTGCAAACTCGGAGATATGTGTGGAAACTAAACTTTAGGTTTAATTTGCCCCCACCGGTCTCTCTATATACTAGATGCAAAATGTGTCACAACGAATTCTCTTCAAGATACAATAAAGTTGCCTCTTGACTTGGTTTGCACACCCACAATCAAGGCTATTGCCAATGGTATTTTTTTAGAATAATAGTTTCCTTAATTCTCTTTGTGCACAAGGGAAGAAAGGAAGTGATTTGGTGTTCAGAAACTATTAGGATAAGATAAAACTATAATTAGTTAGTTACTTGGTTAGTTGTAATTGAGAGATTGGGTTTGTTAATTCTATTTTGCCTTCTGTTATTCCTTGAGCTCTCTGGCTATATAATGTAGGGTTCTTGTACAACTTACAAATAATAATGAATTCATATTTTCAGTTCTATTCTTCTGATCTTGTGTGTGAGTTCTCATATGATAATGTGGTATCAGTGAGAAACAATTTCTCATAAAGCTTCTGCGTTTTCTTTTCCCTAATCCCTAATCTTGTATAACTTGAGAAAGCCTTCTCTCCCGATGGTGGACGAAACCTCCAACCACTAGGGAGACACAACGCTGAAGTCTCCACCAATCGACTGTGACAACGATTCCCATCGATCTGACACAAAATCCTAACAATCCCTATTATATGCACCCGAGCGAGAGTCCCGACTTCGTTCTCGTCGCACCTCCTCTCAGCGGTGAGAAGAATTGCTACCATTGGAGACGCGCCATGCATCGAGCTATGTCATCCAAAAATAAGATCAAATTTGTCAACGACAAGCTACCAAAGCCTCTGGCGAATGACCCTATGTTGGATTGCTTGGAACGATGCAATAATATCATCGTCTCGTGGATCACAAGAACCCTAAATGCACAAATTTCTCATAATATCATTGGCATTGACAGTGCCTGTGACCTATGGCTCGGTCTTGAAGATAGGTTTTCAAAGGGGGACCATTTTCGAATGTCTAATGTTCTTCAAGAACTACATTCCATGCGACAAGGTGATTGCTCCCTCTCCACTTTCGTTACTGAAATGAAGATTCTTTGGGATGGAGTTAGAGTATTTGCGCCCCACTCCTACATGTTCATGTGCCGTGACTTGCACCTGTGCCTTGAGTAAATTTGTCAAGAACTTCAGGGAAACATAGTTTGTTATTTGCTTCCTTAACGAATTGAATGAATCATACTTTGCTATAAGAACACAAATCCTCATTATGGATCCTCTCCCTTCCATCAACAAATGCTTTGCTTTGGCTCTTCAACAAGAACGCCCACAACCCTCCTCTACTAGACTTCATCAGATGGTAGCTGACATTGCCCCACAAGACTTAGATCTAACTATCAAGGATGTGTATGTATAGGATAAATGGCAACTTAACAGATTGACAACACACTTACCTGAGTCAATCAAGGATGAAATTTCCAACAACATTTTAATTCTCCATGATCAAGTTTCGGACAAATATACTTGGATCAATTGCTTGGATGGCTACTATCCTACGAAGGCTAGATACAAGTGGATTTGCAATCGCACTGCTGAGGTTGCTGATCACCCTAACGGACCGGTTCATGGAGCTGGATTTGGAAGAACAATGCACCTAAAATGATAAAATTGTTCATATGGTGTACAGGGCACAAATCCCTACCTACATTATCTATGCTACATAATCGTGAGATGACAGTGGAAACATTTGTACCCGATGTCATAATGCTGAAGAGACCTTCCTCCACTACATACGAGACTGTTCTCGGCTTGAGCGGCTTTAGAGAGCTCTGGGTTTTGCTGTGTCTGCCTTCTTCACTCAATCAGACGAATTGGCTTGGATTAAACAGGGATTTTCTGGGCCATCTCCCAGCTTTTTTTTAGCAGCTTTATGGGTCTACTGGAGGGCTAGAAATAGGGAATGTCTTGGCAATGAAATTGTCAAACATTTTCACTTGGTCTTTTAGTTGAACAGCTTAGCTGCGCTAATCAAAGCCTTCTTCATGTCTGCAAGTCCGAGGCAGGTTTCACAGTGATGGGTGGCTTGACAAGAATTAAGGTCCGACACAACAGTTCTCAATGTTGATGGGAGTTGCGTGACTGAAACAAGACGTTCTGGGATTGGAGGTCTGCTCCGTAGTGGTGATGGAGAATGGATCGTTGGATTCTCTGGGTTTAGTGGCTCCTCAGACAGCCTGTTCGCTGAGTTGTTTTCTCTCCTGCGCGGTCTTGAAGTCGCGTGGTCTAGAGGAATTAGACGACTGATGTGTTATACAGACTCTTTGTTGGATTTCGACCTCATCTCTCAGCCATCTAGATTGACTCAAGTGTATGCTTCCATTGTTGAAGCTGTGAAGGAGAAATTGAGATGCCAGTGGGATGTCACTGTCAGACACACCATGAGAGAAGGGAATGGATGTGCTGATTTTTTGGCAAAGCTGGGGAAGTTGATGGACACTCACCTTGCGATTTAGGACTCACCTCCTATGAGGTTGGGAAGTTTGCTTAGGGCTGATGCAATGGGTATGTCTTTCCTGCGTGAATAGGCAGCCTATTTTTCCTGTTTTTCTCCTTTTTTTTTATTTTTTCTTTTAATGCAAGAACACTACCCCAAGAAGAAAAAAGAAAAAGAAATTGCAAATTATTAATACATAGTACACTTCAAAATCCGGTACACCAGCGTGCAATTATTACCACACCCTGCAGCTCGAAATTTAAGAACTAATAACATTACATTAAAATCGAGACTCTTTAATAACCCACTAATTGATAATTGATACAGATGCGCATGGCTACTCTTAAACTATAATTATCGTGGCTACACCGCTGCAAAGTAATCTTTGCTAAGTTTAGGGTCTGGTTTCATGGACTTCTCCCCAGGCTTCCACCCAGCAGGGCAAACTTCATCTGGGTTCTCCTGCACATATTGCAAGGCCTGCAAGCCCAATGCACATCAACAAGAGGGTATGTACACGTTAGAAAGGTAAAAAGAAGCAAACAAATCAAAATGTGATATTCTAAGAGTGTATTTGGATGAACAGTTTAACTAAGCAATTTATTGAAAGTACTTATTATATAAGTGCTTATCGATAAGCTATTTCTATAATTGAAGACAAAATGAGATTTAGGGACTATTTGGATAAACAACTTATTTAAGCACTTATGGCATAAGCGTTTATCATATAAGCACTTACGTATAATCTATTTTTATAATTGAAAAGAAAATGTGATGAAACTGATTTCATATAAGCTGTAAGCTATTTTGATAAGCTATTCTGGAGAGCTTATGAAAATAAGCCCAAAACAGCTTATGAGACAGTCATAAGCTGTTTTCATAAGCTCTGCCAAACACTGTCAAAAGTGTTTATGTCAGTAGATAAGCTCTACATAAGTCAATCCAAACAGGCCTTAACTGTATTCATATAAACTGTAAGCTATTTTCATAGGTCCAGTTTCGATAAACTTCTCTATAAGCACTTCTAGCATGTGTTTTTTAACTAACTTCTCACATAAGTTGAAATTAATTTTTGCTCTTCACATTTTTCAAAAGCTATCTTTTTTAACTTCTTTAGAAGCACCTATCTATTTATTAATTACCATTTAACAGCTTTCTCTCTTTTGCATATATGAGAAAATTAAGATGTAAAATAAGACTAACTTCTCCATAAGTCAAAAACTAGAGCTTTTGCATCCAAATAGGACCATAAGCTATTATGGGGATCTTATTGAAATAAGCTAAAAATAGCTTATGGACCTATCATAAGTTATTTTCATAAGTTTTCCCAAGCACCTAAATAAGTACTTATACGTATTAGAGTAGATATACTAAATGTAACATTTAGTATATATACTCTAATATACGATAAACTCAAATAAGTTGTGAATAAGTTCTTGCAAATGCACCCTAAATGGAAAATTGTTCAATCTTTGATGTTGCCCTAATTAAGTGGTATAATAAATCACCTGGAGTGTTCTCTTCGTCTCATCAACACTTCTACCAATTGCCAAGTTGTTGATGGTAGAATGCTGAATAACCCCTTCCTTGTCAATAATGAACAATCCTCTCAATGCAATTCCCTATTTCATTGGATATATTTGGAGTCAACATCATGAAACACAAGTCCAAAAAATGTGGAATGAAAGGCGATAGTTTAAATGGCAACTTTTGACCACTTGATGCTACCTACACTAAAGCTATTTTCCTACACAGCATCCTAAATTTCATCCTAGAGAACATTGAAACATGAGCATAGAGGAACAAGGGTTGGGAAAGGAAAAAGCATATTCATAATTCAATTCCTTAAAAAACCAAATAAAAACTTGGTTTGATTGGATAACAGGTCTGATAACTCACAAATTCTACAAAAGGGGAAATCATTCCTCATAAGAAACATGATATAACCTTGCTAGGTTCGTTTAGTGAGACGAGAACTAGATGATTGCTGCTTTATTATTATCCAGCTATACATAAGTAACATTTTCATAACAAATTTCATGTCAGAACATACCTGATCAGGAATGAGAATACCATAAGATTTTGATATGGATTTGGTGACATCAGAAATCAAAGGATACTTCAAGTCGCCAAGGCCACCTGACTTTCTATCCGTTTGAACCCATGCAAGGTGAGAGAACTACAATAATAACAATAGCATCACTAATCAAGAAGAAACAAACTCTAGAATTTCCATTAGGCTATGTCACAGACATAAGAACATAAAGAACCTATTAGTTGCTAAAACAAAGAGCCTTGCTTTTCAAGGGCATGCATCTACATGTGAGAGTAACCTTGCTGTCTATGCAAAGGTCATGTGCATTACTATACAAACATTATGAATCTCATTACATCTGCAGATCAACAAAAAATACATTTCAATTATCTATGTTTGAATGAAGTTTACATTCAGATATTTCCCTTTTCCTTTAATTATGAAGTAATTTCCCCTGACCACACTCTTATTCAATTCAGCAAGTGACAAACTAGCCGATAGACCCATACAAAGTATAGGTCTTTTTCTACAATAAACAATAAAAAAAATCCCATAAATGAAACAATTTTGGCGGAAAATAGAAAGACCTGAGAAGTGACATGTGTCTCAGCCTGGGAAGTAACGCGTGTCCCAGCCAATGACTTACTTTTCTCATATAGTAATTGAGTAATTGATGAAAATACAATACGCATGAAGTTTTAATCCTACATATTATGAAGGCCATAAACGGGCCTAATCTGAAATTGTGTATGAACTAATCTATGGTGAGAACTAGATTATCCCTACAAAAACAATCCTTAAACAGTATGAAGGTCATAAATGGGCCTAATCCTTCACAATTGCTTCATTTTCTTCACTAGTTAATATACAGAAAGCAAGTAGACTTATGTCATAATGAAGCAAAATATGAAATTATGTACACACACACACAACACCATTAACTAGTCAACAATAACAATAATAAAAGTAACAGTCTAAACCAACGCACCACACTGTCCACTGAAACACCCAAAACCTCAGTATTCAGTGCCTCAAACTCTGCATACCGGTCACTGAAAGCAGTGATTTCTGTGGGCAACAAGTAGCAGACATTATCGTTATTAGGAGGTTAAGGGATGAAATTTAAAAGCACACACAACTATCTCAACCTGGCTATAGTTTTAATCGACTAACCTGTTGGACAAACAAACGTGAAGTCCAACGGGTAGAAAAAGAGGATAACATACTTCTTCCCAATGTACTCAGAGAGTTTGACCTGGAATGACCAAAAAGCATAGAATTCTCCAAAAGCTATTACCAAGAAATAACCACATAACACAAAAACAACATGTCACAAGCTATTAATTAAGGTCCTGTTTGGGTTCAGAAGTTCAGTTCTAGCTTATGGAGAAGTTAGCTTTGCATTGCATTCTTATCTTTCTCATATATGGAAAAGAAAAAAAGTTGCTAAATAGTTTACCGCTAATAGATTGGTGCTTATGGAAAAGTTAAAAAAAGATAATTTTGAAAAATGTTAGTGTAAAAGTTGACATAAGCACTTGTCAGCGTGTTGAACTTATGCAAATCTTATTTGAGTTTATCTACTGACATAAGCACTTGTCAGCGTGTTTGACACATCTTATGAAAACAGTTTATTACTAATTATTAAGCTGTTTTAGGCTTATTTTCATAAGCTCTCCAAGATAACTTATCAAAACAGCTTACAACTTATATGAAATTAATTTTACCATATTATCTCTTCGAATACAAAAATAGCTTATACATAAGCGCTTATGCTATAAATGTTTAAATAAGTTGTTTATCCTTAGTTCAAAAACTTATAATATAAACTTATAGGAAAAAAAATTCCAAACTGGCTATAAGAATCAGCAGTTATATAAATATTACCTTGATAAACTCCTGATCAAAAACAGCCTCTGCTTCAAAATCAGGTGCTGTATTTCCAACTAATGGAAGCTCACTCTGTTTTTTTTTTCTCAAAAAAAAACCACAATTTTTCATCCAGGTCAGTAAATTTCAAAATTCAACTTATTAGATTAATGAAAATGGGTGATGGAAATGCTTACAGAGGCCTTGACAAGGAATGTACGACGAGAATGTTGGTGAGAGGAGCGAGTGAAAGAAAGGGAAGGATGAGAGAAGGGTTTGGAAAGAGTATTGTTGAGGTTAAGCGAGTTGGGGATGGAGAGAGTAGTGGGTTTGTGAGAGAAGAGGGATTTAGGGTTTAAAGAGAAGAGGGAAGCAGAGGTAGCTGAGCATGCTGCCATTGGGCAAAAATGTTGCTGTGTGCTGTGTTTGGGAAGTGTGAGGTTGAAAATGGGGCTGGGGTTGGGTGTGGGTTAGAATGAGATTACAAGATAAAAGAGTGAAAGTGGAGGAACAAACAAGGCACAGAGTAGGGGTTTGGTTGGGGAAGATGATAAATTGCTAACACAACCGGCTCACTGGTCCATACATTATTATGGCAATTGGCATTATCACTCGATGAATCTTCCCTGCTTTCTGACACCATCTTTCTCCCCTCCCGTTATTTTTTGTTTTTATTCCACGGGATATTCTTTGGTAGTAAGTAAATTTCATACTATTTTTACCAATATTACCTTTTTCTGATTGAACTAGACTCAGATATTTTAAAGAAAGTTTGGGATTCGCATTTTGTGGATTAAAAAAATGGTTGAGATGAGACATTTCACTAAATGTGGTTGGCTAAATTCTCCGAAATAACATGGTTATTTAAAAAAATTTATACTATTTTTTTTCCTAATATAATACTCCATTCAAACTCAAATATAAGTAAAAAAATAATAAGTGTACTATCAAAAAATAATAATAATTCAAGTGTAGTGAACTCAAATATAAACAAATATTAACTAAATCTATCCAATTGATTTTTTCTATAAAATACCATTTATTCAATGTAAATTTTAATTTTAATAGCCTCTTTTATTAAGAACAATATAGATAATAAAGTTCATTATTTGATAAGATAAAAAAATAATTAAATTAAATTTCTTAATCAATGTTTTTTTTTTATAAATACCAGGGGGCGAAGCAAAGAAAGGAATACAAGAAAAGCAAACACTACACTTATCTAAAATAAAGCCATTCTTAGCAAAACAGTCTGTCACTTGGTTGGCTTCACGAAGAACATGCTCCAAGAAGAAATCTGTCTCCAAATGTAAAAGATCCTGGATACTACTAACAAGGTTGAAAAGCGGATGACGGGATGAGCAGCCATCTTTGACAAAGCGAACCGCTGACAAAGAATCTGATTCAATCTCCACTTTCCGGAAACCCTTCAACCTAGCTAATTGGATACCCATTTGAATGGCTTGCAGCTCGGAACCAATAACAGACTCCAAACCAAGAAAGGAAGCAAAACCCAAGATGAAAGTGCCATTTTGATCTCTAATGACACCTCCAGCTGAGATTCATAATAGAAATAAAATTCATATTCATATTTTTTATATTTTTAGAAATAAAATTCGTTACTTTTACCGGTTAAAGTGTCTTTTGGCTTTTTTCTTAAGCAATAAAAATATTAATTATGTTTTTAGCCTTATTAATCTTGATATTAAGTGGGAGAAAACATTAATGAATTATAATAATATGATTTTGAATTTTTTTGAAAATATTAATTATTTCTCATTTATGTAAATAATAGATAATTAATCATTAAAAAAGAAATTGTGCAAATTTCATTGTTCTTCCCTTTTTTTTTTCAATTTTTCTTTTGAGTTCAATACATCCTGTTAAGCCAAAAAGTGGATGTTCTTTGCTCATGAGCGGACAATAACTCATTCACAATCTCCATGTGATGCTCTAGTAGTTTTGATTTCCCATTTCATGGGAAACCTTTCTCACTCCGCTTAGCGCTGACCCCTCCTAGGGCACTTTAGTGATAGGTTTTATAGGAACTGAATGATACTGTTTGGTCAAATAATACCTAGCGAAAAACTTCAATGTTCATTTCATTATAATATTTCTGAACAAGTTCCTAAATACCAATCCTAAGGATTGGGTTAAACGTTTGAATTTTTACGTGTGTGTATGTGTGAACCATATAGTTTTATTAGTTCAATTAAATTCTAGTTGTTTTATTAGTAGTTTACTATTTCATCTAATAAAATAATTCATCATCAATTAAATTAACTTTTTTTATTATGTTTACAACTTGTGAAACCAAAATTAGAATATCTAAAAATTATAGTTTTGTTACAAAAGTTAATATCTAAATGGTATTTCATTAAGGTGCATTTTATTATACTTATATGAGGTAATCAAAATTATGTATTGCTAGATTCATTCATATGTATAATACAAAAATAAAATAAAAAAATCTAATTATAGCATGGCGAGCTACCAACATGGTGTGACATGGATGGTAGATATCTGAGTCTCTTAAGCACGATGTTCGGGGCCGGGTTCAATCCTCAAGTCGTGTGTATGGATCTATTGGGAGAGGTCAACCCCTTAAATGGGTCTCAATACCTCGAGAGATTAGTCTCTGCAATTGCGCATAGAGGATACCCGAGTTCAAAAAAAAAATAAGCGATCGAATTTGTTCATAAAATACATAGTTTCTTTTTAACTTGTTACAAAATAATAAAATTTGAAGAATGCTAATAATACACTCTTATGTATTTTTTTTTGTAATTTGTAATTGGTTTTAAAACACACATTTTTTTATAGAATCATCAATATAAGAGATAAACAAATGTATATTTTTAAATGGGGTAGTGATCACAACTTGCGTGTTTTTAAAAGAGTGTTATCATTTCTCATAAATTTTAATTACTTCGTTAAAAAGACTAAAATGTAATTTTCATAATTATATTTGTTTCGGGCCATATTTGCACTCATTACTGGCCCAATAATCTACAATCCACGTTGGGCTCGAGCTCGAGCCCAACCTGGATCCAAGCCTACCATGCTCATAGGCATGACACTCAGGTGAGCCACAACCACTCCCAAAAAACGCAGAGACGGCTAGAACCGATTTTTTTTTTTTTGAAAAATAAAAATTTATTAAGAAGAAAGCAACTAAACCAGCGCACAAGATATGTCCAGATTTTGCTATATGAAAAGAACAATAATGTTATCAGTACAAAGACGATCGATCTCCTACGGTTAAAACAAAAGAGGTAGTGTGCAAAGCATCACAATAGGGAAAGACATCCCAACTAAGTTGACACCCCAAACCTATCTATCATTTGTAGCACGCCAAACCCACATAAGAAGCTAAAAAAATCACCACAACCTATCAAAATTACACCAAAGAAGATCAGACCCATACACACCTGTGGAAGAAACCCCAGCCGTGGTGTGAGGGCGAACAAACAAGTACAAGATTACATAGAACTATCCAGGTCGGTTCACAACTGTGTAAAATTTCCCATCCGCGGAGTGAAATCGCCAGACCCAACTGCAGAAATAATCCAGAGCAGATCACAATGGTAGAGGAATTCCCACTCCCCTTGTGAAAACGTCAGCCCCACATGCGAAAGTCCAGAGAAGAAACCAGAGCAGTCTACAGCTGTGAAATAAAATACATCCCCAGTGTGAAATAGACTGACCCAAATGCGAAAGTGTAGAGAAGAAACCAGAGCAGTCCACAGGTGTGCAAATAACGTAACACCCCCGGTGTTAACTCGTCAGACCCAGAATTCAAATATAAACCAGAGCAGCTCATAGTTGTGGTAAAAATCCCACCGCCGGCGTGAAAGCGTCAGACCCAAACGCAAAATGCAAAGTAGAATCCAGAGTAGTCCACAGCTGTGAAAAATTTGACTCCCCCGGTGTGAAGGCGAGAATACCAAAAACGGATTTGCTTCTTAGTCCTTGATGTCATTTTAAAATCTTAGAATGATAGGCAACAAAATGACACTCGCCAACAGCACAAATGCCCAACAACATTCTCTATATGAATATACTTTGGCCCCGTCCTACACTTTGCATCGGACACCAGAGTCTTCATGTAATCTCCAAACAAGGTAATGGATTCTCTAGCCAATTTGAGATAGGGTAGACAAATCCTTTTGCTCTCCCTCTCAACCAAGACCAAGCCCGCACTTTAACTTGTTCTGCTACTTGTGAACTAGTAAAATGCTTGTTATTGAAGATAATGTCATTTCTAGCAAGCCAAATACCCCAAATTGTGGAGAACCAAATAACTTGCCAAAGCTGTGGCATTTCTTTATCACATGATAACAATCCTTGAAATTGAAGGAAATGTTGCTTGCAATCCAAATGCATAACTGTCTTCACACCGATCCATTTGAAAATTGCGGCCCAGACTAATGAGAAAGTCTTACATTTAAAGAACAAGTGTTGAATAGATTTTGATTGTTGTTGACATCCAGCACAAAGAAGTTGATTAGCGTTAAGCACTCCTCTCCTTAACAAGTTATCCTTCGTAGGCAAACGTCCCAATACTACGCGCCACCCCAAAGCTGCAACCTTTGATGGAACTAGTTTGCTCCACAAAGACCTGTAAAAAAGATCTGGTGCACTAATTGAGTTTGTAGTTAGCTCCTTATAAGCTGACTTGACAGAGAACTTTTTGGTAGCATCGCCTTTCCACCGCCAACCATCGACCTCCCCTTGTTTGAGAGAAGCCCCCCCCCCCCCCCAACGGCCTCTAGCTCAGCCACCAATGGTAGTTCCCATTGGAACAGCTCCCTTCGCCACTGTCACCTCCACCTCCAAACTCTGTCAACCCACTCACCTAACTCACTAACTACAACATTCTTGTCTAGTGCAACAGAGAACAAACGTGGGCACTTTTCACTCAACCTCACATCCCCCACCCACCCAATCATTCCAGAAACTCACCTCCCTCCCCTCCCCTCCCCTCCCCCATCTTCCTCATAACATTGCTTTGCAACCAATTATCGTTAAGGCCGCGACCTGCCTTGTCAAGACTAGTGATATTTTGCCACCACTTGGAACTATTTCCACCTCGCGACCCCCTCACCGTCCCCAACCCTCCATACCTTGCCACTAGAACCCGACGCCAAAGCATGTTTTTCTCTTCCTTAAACCTCCAAACCCACTTGCCCAGCAGGCCAAGTTAAAAGCCCCCAAATTCCTAATACCTAAACCACCACATTCCCGCTCTCTGCGAATATCCTCCCACACAACCCAACAAATTTTTTTCACATTATCCCTTCCCCCCCAAAGAAAGTGTTTAAAAAAAGATTCAAGTTTCTGGAGTATACCTCTTGGAGCACGAAAGAAGGAGAAATAGTAGATAAGGAGAGATGATAGGACAGATTTGAGTAGGGTGATTCTTCCTCCCATAGATAATTGCTTATTGCTCTAAGCCAAAAGCCTCTTACGCACCTTCTCCAGCACCGGCAACCAAGTGTCACTGCTGCTACGATTTGCGCCAATAGGCAGGCCCAAGTATTTGAAAGGAACCCTCCCAGTAGAACAATTGAGGGTCAAGGCCGCCCTCTCCAACCACTCTTCCTCTACATTAAATCCAAGCAACTGGCTTTTATTGAAATTTACCTTAAGTCCTGAAGATGCTTCAAAGAGCTGCAACACACATTTTATAGCCCAAATGTTCTCCCAAGTAGCATCTCCCACTAACAAAGTATCATCTGCATATTGCAAGTGGGTTATCATCAATGGAGTACCACTTATTTTGTATCCACTGAACAAACCTCTCTCCGCTGCTTGGGCCATCATCACACTCAACCCCTCTGCCACCATGATAAATAGGAATGGTGATAAAGGGTCGCCTTGTCTCAGTCCTCTACCAAGGCCAAACTCATCAGTGGGGCTACCATTGACCAAGACTGATACTGTAGCTGAGGACACACACTCCATCATCTATTTTCTCCAAACTGGCGAGAAGCCCATCTTTGCCATGACAAACTCTAAGAAACTCCAACAAACCGAGTCATATGTCTTAGCAAAATCCACTTTAAACATAACACATTTATTTTTTAATTTTTTTGCCTCATCCACTATCTCATTTGCTATCAACACACCATCCAGAATCTGTCTTCCTTTAATAAATGCCAGAACCGATTATAATTGGGAGAAAACTATAAATACTTAGATCTTCTCAGAGGAGAACAAGTACGCACTTCAAATCTATCAACTCTATATACTCATCTTGTTCAAACACTAACTTAAGCATCGGAGTGCTTCTATACTAAGGATCTCCTTTTGGCAACGTTCTTCGACTGTTGCATTCCACCTCAGAGAGTTCTTGCACAAATATTGGCGCAGTATGTAGGGATCATTTCCCTAGTTTTCAGTGTACGTGGAACAATACTTGTGACGGTTACCACAAGGAGAAACGCCTCTCTGATCCACATTAACAAGAGTGCAATTCTGCTGTAGACGAACCGAACATCGACAGAAATATTGAAACAATTCCATCTCGCCAGAGGCACAACTCCGCCTTATTCAGCTGGCAACCATGTATGTGCTAGTCCTTGTCAATGATGCACCCCTGAATTAGCAAAACTTGCTCTTCTTGATTCGAGAACAAAATGATCTCCTTCGAGAATATTAAAACAACCGACTACTCACCTCGAGAGACAATTATAAGAAGCGTTGTCAGCGGGAATTCCATCGCCTGAACCGCGTCACTCTCAATCCACTTCTGAGCCTTCGATTACTTGTCCACCTTCACAACCACCGTGATGAGATCAATGTCGCACACTCTTCATGTTGTTAGGAATCGCCGCTCACCTCACATTCACGCTACACAACTTCGTTATGCACCATTTGTGCGTGGGTGTGTTGAAGACCCACGACATTCCTCTGAGGTGGCTAGCCACCACATCGTGCATCTTACCACCCGCTGTATACATCTAGCCCAATACAAAGAAGCCAACATTTATTTTTTTATTACGGTTGAATCTTATGTGTTTAACTGTTTATAAACGCTTACGGTGTAAATAATCTCACACAAATGTCTAATATATATATTTCATATTATCTTGTCATTGTGTGGTGAAATATGATTGAATAATATATATATAATTTTTAAACTCTTTTTTTGTGAACTTATATATATATATATATAAATTTTAAACTGATCTTTTTTTGTGAACTTTTTAAACTCTTTTAATATCAAATGTTTGAGAAGAAATAATCAATACTTATCTACAGTACAGAAGTTCAAATTTCTTCATTATAAGGTTTTGGATTTAATTCTGTGCATATTAAAAAGAGATGCCCTTTAAATGTGGTTGCACTACATTTCAACTGATATTGAAAATTTGAAACCATAGACATAAATCTTCAAAATGCAACGTCCTAATTGGTCCCCGACGCGGCATGATATTCTACAACGCTAGCAATCATTATTTGTCTGGATACTACATAGGCATTGTTGATAATTTTGAAGAGCATAAATATTTTTTCAGGTTTGCAAAATCAAAGAGTATATATTGTTGGGAGTTCTGGGGGACCTCACATGTATGGGAACATGGTGCGCGCAAAACAATACCACGAGTGAAACGTCAACACTGCATATTCACCCAAAACCTTAAGACATTGGGTATATGAGTCTTGCATTTTATACGACTCATTCTTAACGAGTATGAGACTTCCAACTCACATTTAAATTCCCAACGTATATATGGGCTACGTATAGACATTTATAAGGCGTAGAGGACCGCTTAGCTCAATGCCATTAATTTGGAATCGCCAACTAGCTGGGAAGACTAGTCCAAATTTTGCGGTCAGCTTCACGCATGCCTATACGTTTTTCATTTTTGTCTACATATATATTCATGGCTTTGATATTATTGATGAGAGCTCTACATACAAAGAGAGGAAAAACAACCGAATTAATCAGGACTCTATGAAAATAACATCAATTGCCATTTTCGCCGTAGTGTTTATGGAATGATATTGACAATTACAGCATGCTAATTGCGTGCCAAAGTTATACTCTTGAACATTCGTTCCATTTTGCTTCATCATTAATAATATCAAGATACATATTATCAAGGTACGTCATATTATTCATGCGAAAATATTTTGCTTATAAAAAAAATCAAGGTACTTGCATGCCACGAACATGGGAAAAAATTTAAACTCACATCACACCCAATTAATAATGCCTATATATCGCTTTTGTTGTGTTTGGTTTTTTTGCACAACCTCGTATACGGGGCAGAATACTCAACTCCGAACAACTGATTAGCCTCTTTTTTTTTAGAGTAAAATGTTAGTAAATTAATATGTTATATTAATGAGAGAGATTTGAACTTATGACCTTTTTATCACTCTAATCTTTATGCTCATTTCCCAAACCATCTTATGACTCCCAGGTTCACATGTAAATTTAACTTTATATCATAGGCGTAAATTGGTGTGAATTCTGATTTTTGAACCACTTCAAATTTTTAATGCCCATCCAACACATTTTTTTCTTCCTATTTCTCTTTTCTTGTCATATCACTCATTTATTACATCTATTACTCATCTCTTTTATATTTTTATCTCTCTCTAGGTGTAAAATGACATATGAGTGTCTATTGATCATTTTTCTATTGGTGCTGTTACAATCTCAATCACGATTCCAGTTAATTTATACTAATGGCTTCGCTTTTAAAACCGTTTGCAAGGTAGTTTGGGGAAGATGACAAATTAAAATCTTTTTGACGATTATCACAACAACAAAAAATTAAAATTGCGGCAAACGTTTTACGGCGGTTATATGACAACCGCCAACGCTAAATATTAACGTCGGTTCAAACGACGGGTTTGTGTAACCGCCGCTGGTTTATGAAGGGATTTTAGAAAAAAAATGAAGAGTGTCGGTCTCTCCCAAATTCCTAAAATAGCAAAACCTTAAAGACTCTTCTCCACACCAATTTTAGTCTGTTTTCTAATTTTTGTGCATTTTTAGTATATGGAACGACTAAGATTTGTGCAATTGGCATTTTTGTGCACTTTTCAAATGCAACAGGGCATTTTTGCTTGATCGAGTACTTATTTCGTTACTATACTATTAACCTTGTGTGTTTATTTTGCTTTCTGGTGATTGATAACTAGAGATTTTAGCTCAGGTAATCCACGTCTGGTTGTCCTTATACATCCATATAACTTAACTCAGGTTTACAATGGCCAATTTCTTTGTCCACAATTTCATATTGGTTCACATTCAGCTACCACCGTTATACTTCTTTTCATTTTGCAGTAGTTCCTTTCACAATAGAAAATTTAACAGTTATATGTTTGTCTACGAGTTCTCTCAAAGTTCTACAAGTTCTCTCAAAGTTCTATGATCTTATCAATCGATATGAATGATTCTTTATTAATTAGCTCTACTGGCACATTACTTGCTAATTGTATTCCCTTCTTAGGAGAGATGTAAAATCTAATCATTATTTTTTTCTCCACTGTATTGATTTTTAGGAACTTGAATATGCTTGCATTTATAAAGATTCTAAAGAAGTTTGACAAGGTAAGTGGATTAGAGGCTTCAAGCTGGTGTTAGAAATGGACTTTCATTTCAATTACATGTGTATTAACAAAAAGCACAATTCTTTGTTGTGGGTTTTTCAGGTCACTGCAAAACAAATTCTTCCCATCTATCTCAAAGTAGTTGAGAGTTCCTATTTCAATAGCTCAGACAAGGTAAATCACAACTTTGACAAGCACAAATAAAAAACTGCTGCCTCTGTTATGACTTGAACATATATCTTTTTAAAGTTCTGCAACTCTTCTTCAATAGCATTTTTCTTCTTCGTTGTGTTTTAAACAATTTTTTTTGAGGAAATTAATTTTTGCTTTATTACATCTAATATTTATTAACTGTGGATATTTTTTTTTCTCTTATTGCAATGCAATATTTGTAACATGGACTCTACCTTTATAAAATGTAACCTTGCAGATAAAGGTTTTTAGGCAAGAAAAGTACTTCATTCGAGGTATCTTATACTCAATGATTCTTTTACAGACAGTTTTGAATAGTTTAATTTGTTTTGAGGTATGTTATACTCGGTAATTAAAGCAATTGAAGAAAATGGTTGTTTTTTCTCAGTTAATATATTTAATAACTATTTCTACTGACCTTGAATGATAAGATTAAGTTTTGTTAATGGCAGGAGTAGAAGATAATGAGGAAAACATCTTGGAAACTCTGCTAACACTTGCTGTAATTAAGTATAGCTTATATGATCAGCTGCAGAGTACTTCCATTTCTTTAGGGAGTATCTCAGCTAGATACCTCACCATCAGTTCTAATTTGCAAATATATGGCTTCTAGCAGCCCAGTTTGAAATACAACCTTATGGCTTCCATTTTAGGCTCCTAAAGATAAGGTAACATCTATGGAGATGGAAATATTATGCCTTATTTTCATCTGTTAGTATCTTTCTTAATTACTAGTTTTCTACCTTTTGTCCAAGTTTGTCCAAAATCAGCTTGCTAGCTTTTGTAGGTGGTGCCACCAAATCAAGGACCCCACCATCTCTTTTGAGTGTAAGTTGTAACTCGTGTTCTGTGTCCTAGTAACAACACATTATACATATACATACCACTTGAAAAATGCTTACTTATTAATTGAATCCAAGTGGACATCTAGCAATACAAAACAAACTTCAAATTAAACTAAATTAGGAGTTGTTGATACTCAATGGGTTGTCCACCAAAGTGTTCCTTCACTTGGGAACTAGGTAAATAAAAAAGATGCTTTAAAGGTTTTTTCAAAGCTTTAAAGCTAGACTTGCTCTTGCTGGTACTTCCAGGATGATAAATTCATCTTTTTTGTTGGAGGTAAATTCATTTTTCATTTTAAATTGATACATGATTTTCATTTTTCATTTGATGATAAATTTGCTACAAGTTGCATTTCATTTGATTGATATATTATTAGAATTAGTTATGAAGATCAGGACTGATGGCTACTTCTTGTGAGCTATGCCTATTTCTTAAAAAAATGAAATACATTACAAGCTTTACGGCGATCGTAAACTGCCCCTGTTTTTTTAATTAACGTATCGACCTCTATATTTTTTAAATTTTTTTAACTCATTTAGCGGCTGTTTTCAACCGTCGCAATTTTTTTTTAATGTTTTGCGGCCGTTTGTGAGGCGGGTATAAAAACCACTGCAAAAGAAACCCCTCGACGCACAAATCTGCGACATATGTGTAACCGCCGCAAAATGTTCTTTTTGTTGTAGTGTATGTTTTGTTGCTTGTATTGGAGGGAACTGCCTCTGATAATTATATTTTGAAATCAAAGTTGAGATAGATCAGAAATGCACGGTTATAAATCGTTCATATACTGTTTACATTTTGACGATATATATGTGCTATTTTGTTTGATCGATATAGTAAAAACATGACATGCCAAATATTCTATCCCTAAGATATTTTCTTGGTCGATTTTGTTCAAAGTATATAGTGCAAATCCAATTATTAATGTACGACGAGCACTAATTAATATAACAAATTCACTATTTAAATAATTTTTTAATAAAAGATTAAACCAATTTTTTTTTGACAACAAAAGGTATTCATTCATTCAAATTAGTAAAATACATCGAATACATTACAAATTCAACCTCGCTAAAAACTGAAAGGGATGAATCTGCGAACAAGCTCACAGCACCCAAGTCATAATACAGCAAAATGCCATCAAAAGTGACAATGCCTACAAAAATGACAAACTCATATTGACCGGAGTACCCACGCCTCCGGATCTGCAACGTTGATGACTCAGTCATAAGAGAATCTATAGTGAAACAAAGTAGATCAGTCAATCTGAACCAAACGAACACCGCACAAAGACGGGAGAACAAAACGCCGCACCAAGACGGGAGAAACAAACACCACACCGGAAAAAAACGAGAGGAAAACGAGATCTATGTGAAAAAGTCACTTATTAAGGTAGAAATAGACTAAAAACAAAGTAGAAATGAAGTAGAGGGGTGGTTTCAGACCAAAAAATGGTCCAAAACCACCCCCTCAAGTGGAAGAAGAAAAAAAAAGAAGAGCAGACGGTTTTTAGAGAGAAGGCAGAGCTTCTCTCGCGCTATGACAATTCTATAAGATTAAACCAATTTTTGGATCTTTCTAAAATTGAAGGCTTCAAAAGTTTGGACTTTTAGATTTTAATTATTCATAAATGAGAATTTCAAATACAAATTAATAAGAGGAAAAAATATAAAATTGAATAGATGAAAAAGGGTGAAATGATTTTAATTTTGCAATTACGAATATTCTAATTTTATATTGGTAAAGGCCGAACACTACATATTGGGCTCACATTAGGGTTAAATCCATCATAGTTGCAATGAAATGACGAAGTCATATTTTAGAGGGTTTGAGTTTGTCCGAGTCTATTGTTTAAATGGTTCACTTGAAAACAATCAGCTGATATTATTGGATAGGATAATAAATAATTGAATAAATATATTTTTGAATTTGTAATTGAGTACATAGTTTAAATTCCTAATTCATGTGGGTGACTGACTAGAAAGTGAGAAACGATGTTGGGAGACTTGGGACAGAAAGCTGAAACAGAATGCCTGTGACCCAAAACAAATATGTGAACAATACTCCAGGTGGTGTTGAGGCTCATATTTTCTCACCATTCTGGTCGTTCACTTGAAGCATTATAGTGGGAAATATCAACAGTAGTGTGGGGAAAATTACTGCAAAATTTCAGCTTTACTAACCCTCCCACTTGAGTGCAAGGAAGAACTTTAGCATAGACCGGATGGTGGTGGAATCCTTACACATCTTCAAATTTGGATCACTTCGGGGCCAAATAAACGATCTTGATTGCATGGCTTGTCTAGCAATGTTCAAGGCCACAAATTATGCGGTTGTTGCCCAAATGCAAGCACGCATTCCTCGTCAAAAGTGAAATAATGGTTGGATACATTCGACTTACCCTTTGTCATTATGGAGTGGATCCAGATCATAGGATGGAAATAATGTTTCACGTCAAATAGAACGAAATAGGAATAAAAATAATTAAAATGTTAGCAAAGAAGAAATAAAGTTGCAAAATCTCATCAGCGATTATTAATAGTTCTTTGCGAACGTAAGAAAAGACATGAGCTCCGCTAGGGCTTGTCCGGAATCCGACGAACAGAGCTCCCGAGCTACCAAAAAGGTCAAGTCTCGCGAACAAGAAGAAGTGGTGACAAATATCTCTATGGAAGACAAAGTAGCAGAGACGAATGCCTCTTCTTTCAGGGAGGCTTTGCTTAATATACCAGGCATAACAGGAGAAGACGAGATGTTCAATTTAGAGAGGGATGAGGAGGATCTCCCAGAGAACCGCTGGTACAAGGAAGACAAGCAAGGAGAGATCCCTCACGTGTCAGGGGGTATCCCAAATATACCAGTATCGGATAAAGAGCTAGAAGATTAGAGTGAGCCATGGCGCAAAACCCTTATTATTAATGTGCTTGGGAAAAAAGTAAACTTCAGAGCACTGGAAAAAACAAGCTTAACAGGGATTGGAAAAGGGCAAGGCCAATAAAAATTATTGATATGCCAAGGGGATTTTACGCTGTTCAGTTTGACAAGGTGGAGGACTATAACAGGGTCCTCTTTGAAGGGCCATAGATGATTATTGATCACTACATTGTGATTCAATGCTGGAGAAGGAACTTTCTTAAAAGTGCCAGGGTTGAGACAAGAATGCTAGTGTGAGTTCGTATCCCTAAGCTGCCTCTCAAACTGTATAATGAAAAATTCCTCAAAAGGTTGGGCAGCAGGCTGGGTGTCCCTCTGAAGATAGATAATCTCACTACCTTCCAACAGGTGCCACTTTGCTAGGATTAGCGTTGAGATTGACTTGACCAAACCGGTGGTCCCGTAAGTGATGGTGTGCGGGGAGTATGAAGGGCTTCACACCACATGCTTCCACTGCGGAGTGTACGACCATAGAGAGAGTGAGTGTCTGGTCAAGCTAGCAGCAGAAGCAACAAAGAATCCAACATGGGGAGATGTGAATATGCAGGCCGAGGAAGCTATGGAGGAAACCACCACAATGGAAAAACTTACCCCTGGTGCACAAGGAGGTGAGCGTCTCTAACCACGCGTGTGTGGAGGGTGAGCCTCGTGATATAAACCTGGATGGGGACGAATCTGTGAGGCCACATTTCGGCCCCTGGTTGGTTGTCAACAAAAAGGATAGGGCCAGGAAAAAGGAGCTGGCTTCGGGGAAAAGTAAGAAGGAAAGGGAAGCAGGCCTACATGCCTAAAGATATGGGGACAGGGTCTCGTTTTGGCAGTTTGGCGGTGGAATCAGAGACAAATGGTAATGATCAGACTATTGAGTCAAAGCATCAGAAGGGGGAAATGGTTATTTACAATGACCTTGGAAATGGGCCTGAAGCCCTAGTGAATGTTAATTCCAAAGTCCGCAGTGCTTTGAGTGGTAAGACCCCCCAATTGGGGTCTAGAGTTAGAGACGCAAAAAAGCAGCAAGAGGTGGGTCGCTCAAAAAAGGTCAGCTGCTCCTAAGGGGCCCCAATGACACAATAGCTGTGGTGAAAGAAAATATTCACCCAAGCTTTTGCTAATGGGCTCGTGTTCTAACATAAAAGAAGTCCCCCAGGTTGGCAATTCTCAAGTTTTGCCAGGGAAGGTTTTACAACCAACCCACCCACCAAACGAGAAGGAGATAGATGTAAACCCCCTCCTTGGTTTCATCTCAGCGAACCAGGGTGATGAAAACAAGCTGGAATTTATTTCCAAAAGGATCTCCGCATCCAGTAGTAATGATGTTGTTAAGCAGCCAGAGATTAGGATATCAGAGCAACCCACCCTCACCATTTCTAAATGAATTATTTAGCTTGGAATTGCAGAGGGTCGGAGTGAATGGATTCACTTCTTTAGTGAAGGATATCAAGAGGGAATATAGGGCCTCTTTATTGTTTCTTCTAAAAACTCATTCCAGTGGTGAAAACGCAAAAAGAAGAATAAAAAAATGGGGTTCTCTAGGACTTATTTGGTGGAGTCTAGGGGCCAGGCTGGCGGAATTTGGTGCCTTTGGGATAACCAATCCTGGACAGTTGAGGTGATTGAAGCCACCTCCCAACTTGTTCATCTTCGAGTTGCTTGGAGAAGTCAGGAAAGTTAGCTCTTGACAGTAGTTTGCGCTAATCCCAATTATGTGAGAAGACAGACTTTGGGGGACGACCTCTCTAGGATTGCTGAGTCCCATGAGGAGCCTTGGTCAGTGATTGGGGGACTTCAATTGTGTTCTTTCTGACAGTGAAAGGAAGGGCGGTGCATATTTACCATTTACTAGAGGTAGGCAAAATTTCAAAAGGATGGTCCAAGACTGTAACCTCATTGACGCACGGTATCAGGGGAGCCCCTACACTTGGAGAAGGGATCATCTTTTCCAAAGGCTGGAAAGAGCGTTGATCAACATGAAATGGAGGTTATTCTGTCCTCATGCTGTTGTTTTTCACTTGCCTTTCTCTAAATATGATCACAGGGTTGTCATGATGAAAATGGATCAGAACTTCAGCGCCAACAAGCATAGGCATCCTTTCCGTTTCCTAAATGTTTGGCAATCTCATGCGAATTTTCCTTGTTTAATGAGGAGAACTTGGAATGGTTATGAGAATTGGACTAATCAGGTGCCCCGGTTCCGGTGTACTATGGTTCCCCGATTCCAGTGTGCTATCCAAAAATGGAACAAAGAAGTCTTTGGGAACATCTTCACTCGGAAGAGGAAGCTGATGAGAACGCTAGAGGAGTTGGACAATCAGCTATCATCCAATCCGTCCCCTCAACTTGAGAATGTTAAAGGTTGGAGTATGATAATGTTTTACAACAAGAAGAATTGCTTTGGTTTCAAAAATCTAGATCAAAGTGGTTGTTTTTTGGTGATCAAAATACTAGATACTTCCATGGAGTCACCACAGTTAGGAGGAGAAAGAATAGGTTTGATACGCTTCAAGATAGTAGTGGAGCTTGGATTGGTGACCCTAACCAATTGGAGCATATGGTGACTACTTATTTTCGGGATTCATTCACTGAAGATGTTAATAGGTTGCCCTTTCCTATTAGTTGTGCCTTTTCGAGAATCTCTAATGGTGAATTTTGGGAGCTAAACAAAAAGGTCACGAGGTGACATTTATAATGTTGTTCGCCACATGGATCCCCACAAAGCGCCGGGAAAAAATGGTCTGAATGCAGGATTTTTCCAAAACCAGTAGAGGTTTATTGGCGATCTTTTTGCAGCCCTGTGTTAGAAATTTTCAATGATCCCAGTAAGGTGAGTGCCCTCAATGATACTCTTATTACGCTTATTACCAAGATTGATCCGGTGGTTAGCATTAAAAATTTCAGGCCCATCAGTCTCTGTAATGTTTTTTACAAGGTCATCACCAAGATCTTGGCTCAGAAACTTCACATGTGAATCCTTGCCAAAGCAGTTTTATTCCTCAGAGGCAAAATAGAGATAACATTATTCTAGCTCAAGAAATCTTCCACTCCATGAAGAAGAAGGGGAAGTGTAAACACCCAATTTGGTCCGGTTTTCTTTTATTTCTCAGTAAAAATTAGGATTGAGCTCAATGCAAGAATTTATCCAAAAATTGATCACTTTTTTTTTGGTCAAGAAGTGAATATATATATATATAAAACAGGCCCAACGCCTGAAGGCCCGAAGCCAAACACAAGGGCAAAGCCCCAAACCAGCATAAGGCAGCATCGAAAATACATCATAATAAACACAAGATGCGCTGCCGAACTACCTACTGACAACAATAACTTCCCAAAGTCACAAAGTGGGAACAACTACTAGTCCCAAAGCCACTAAGAAGACAAAAAGCCAAGAACCAACAAAAAACAATTCTCTGAGAATCTCACAACACCCCCGTCCTTCAAGCTAACCCAGACGACAAAAAAACCAGTCCTCCAACCGAAGGAACAAGAACAACAAAAAAGTGTTCCAAGGATCTCAAAGAACATAACAACAAATGGGAAATAAGCAGCCGATACCCACTTCAAGGAAAGCCAATGCTAGGGTCAAACGGGTGAGAAGAGGATTGTCCCTCTTCCAGCAGAAACAAAGGCAGAGAAGTTTCTCTCAAACTCACCTCTTGAGACATTAGTTCTTCAGATCTATTTTGAGTTCGAATCCCACTTTTGTCTTTTTGCAGCAACTGCTTGATACACTCCGAAGGGTGTCTGATCCAATCACAGGGGAGACTGCTTCTACAGGCCATTTTTGCAACAAGGTGAGCAACTCCATTTCCTTCCCTAGGAGTCCAAGTAATCCCACAATTTTGATGATTCTGCTTTATATAAATGATATCCTTCACAACATTATATATTTCCCCTAAGACAATTTCATTTCTGCACGCTTTAACAAGATGCAAGCAGTCCGATTCTATCACCAGTTTCTCCGAGGTGCAATTGCAAATCTAATTTATGGCTTCCCGCAGGCTCAAAGCTTCAGCAGACAATGGGGAGACAACTAATAATTTCTTGGTAAGACCCATAACCAAATCCCCATTGTGGTTTCAAACGATAACACCAGCATATGCAATATTCTTGTCTTTGTTAAAAGCTGCATCAACATTGATCTTTAGAACCCCTGGCAACGGGGGTCTCCATCCTTTACTGACAGTAGTTTGATGACTCCAGGGAATAACTCTCTGGGTCCTTTTAACCGCATGGTGATAATAATCATTAGCTAAAATGTTAGCTCTATTGATAACTGACCATGGATTAGGATCAATCTTGGCATAAAACGCCTCATTTTTGCCCTTCCAAATTGACCAAATAGCACAGAATAGGGAAATCATAGCAAACTTAGTGAAATCTGCCAGCCCCTTGAACTCCTCTACTTTCTTTAGGATCCACTGGTGTATACTTCTCACTTCTTCTCTTCTCGGGATACATTGTATCTGTAAGCCCAGCCAGACCAGCCTTGTCCAATCACAGAAAAGGAAAGTGTGTTCCACTGTTTCTGGTTCAGTACGACAAAGAGGATAGATCGGTGATTGGGTAATCTTTCTTTTCCATAAATTCTCACCCACAGGAAGACAATTATTCATCACCTTCCACAGAAACACCTTAATTTTTTGAGGGATTTCTGCAGACCAGATAATCTTCCAAATAGAATCAGGGATTCCTTCCGAGGTAGACACCTCCACTCTAGCCTAATGATTCTGGTTCCGAATCTGGTAATAACTAGATTTAACTGTCAAATCCCCTGACCTGGAATGCGGCCACCAGAGAACATCCTCACTCCCCTACCAAGCAATAGGAGTCTGCACTATTTGGATTGCTGTAGCGGGATGAAAGTATCTTCTAATTTTCTGGATATCCCAACTCCTGGTGGTAGGATCGATCACATCACAAACAAGGTGGAAGTTATTCTCCTCCTGAAAAGTCACCTTATTACCCGAGGCTAACCACACATCTTGATAAATATGCACTTTGTCCCCCTTTCCAATTGTCCATCTTGCCGAAGAAAGTACCATGTCCCTGCCATGTAAAAGACTGGACCAGACCCAGGAGGCATTGCGTTTCCTTTTAGCTCTTATGAAATCCGTATCAGGGAAATATAAGGCCTGTAAAATTCTTACCCATAAAGCCTGTGGGTTTTGAATTACTCTCCAATCTTGTTTGGCTAGGAGAGAAGAGTTCATGTCCGTAAAATCTTTGAAGCCCAATCCTCCCTCCCCCTTGCTCCTAGTGATGTCAGCCCAACTCTTCCAGTGTGTTCCCCTGTTTCTCCCCTTAGACCTCCACCAAAACCGAGCAATCGCAGCACAAATGCTTTTACAGAAATTCTTATGGAACCTAATAATCGACATTGCATAAGAGGGAACCACTTGAAGCACTGCTTTAATAAGGATCTCCTTTCCCGCTTGATTGAGCAAATTTTCCTTCCGACCTTCTATTTTTGTCAAAATTCTGTCCCTAATCCAATGAAGAGCTGAACTTCGAGAGCTTCCCCAATCCGCTGGCAAGCCCAAGTATTTTCCTGGATTCTCCCATAGTTGCATTTGGAATAAATCAGCAATGTTCCTCTTCAATCTCAGCTCCATGAATTTCCCACCAATCACTCCTGACTTGGTCAAGTTAATGCGCTATCCTGAGGCTTTAGAATAGGAGTTCAAAATGTCAACAATTTGATAAACATTCCTTTCATTAGCTTTGGCAAAAAGAAGAGCATCATCTGCAAAAAAAAAAAAGGGTTAGTAAAGGAGCTCCTATTGCTAACTGCACCCCCTCAATCCTCCCTTCCTCCAACGCCCTATTTAGCATGTGGGACAATGTATCTGCAGCTAGTATGAATAAGTAAGGGGAGATGGGGTCCCCTTGCCTCAAGCCCCTTTGAGGAACAAGTTTTTGACTAGTAAACCCATTTACTTTATATTTATAAGTAACTGAACAAACTAGCTTTATGATCATCTCCAACCACCTCCTTTCATAACCATATGCCAACATTACATAGTGTAGGAAACCCCACTCCAGCCTATCATAGGCTTTGCTCATATCCAATTTGATAGCCACATTCTCTCTTCCCCTTTTATCTCTTCTTTTCAAGGAATGAAAAACTTCATGGGCTACCACTAGGTTGTCTTGAATTTGCCTCCCTCCCACAAAGGCACTCTAGTTGGGTGAAATGAGTTGGTCCATAATATTCCTCAACCTAAGCACAATCAGTTTAGATATAATTTTATAAGCAAAATTACAACAACTAATAGGCCTAAGCTGGTTAATAGATTCAGGGAGCAGGACCTTAGGCACCAAAGCAACAACAACTTCATTCAGTTCAGTTGGAATATTCCCCCCATCAAAGAAAGCCCATACTGCTCTACAAACATCCTCTTTAACACTTGTCCAATTTTTTTGATAAAAGAGCCCATTCAGACCATCAGGGCCAGGAGCTTTCAGGGCCCCAAGACTGAAAATTGCCCCCTTAATTTCCTCCTCCGTAATTGGTGCCAAGAGCATTTCATTCATATCACTAGTAACAATGTTGGGGAGGACATTACCAATGTGGAACAAATCAGTAGGAGGGTCTGCTCTGTACACTTCTTCAAAACTTTCCAGGATAGCTTCAAAGATTTCTTCCTTCCCTTCCACCCATTCCCCCTATGGTTTTTAATCCTATGCAACCTGTTTCTACCTCTTCTATGAATGGTGGAGGCATACAAAAACTTGGTGTTTCGGTCCCCTCCTTCCAACCATTTGAGTCTGGAGCGCTGGCTCCAATAGAGTTCCTCCCTCTTCCATAATTCATCAATGTGCTTTTGAACCCTCCTAATTTCATCCCCATTTGTACACTGTCCCCCTGAACTCATCAACTCCTCCAATCTTTTTTTATACCGTATGATCTCCTCATCTCCTCTTTTAAAAGTTTTTTTCTGCCAAGTCATCAACTCTTTTTTACAGCTCTCCAATTTCTTTAACACAGTCTCCCAGGGATCCTCACACCTCACACCCTTATTCCAACCTTGATCCACAATCTGATTACAGTCCTCATGTTCAGTCCAAAACGCCTCAAAGTTGAAAGAGTAGCCACTCTTATTTTTAGGGACAGGGAGGAGAAGTAAAGGGGAATGGTCTGAGCTAACCGTTGGAAGGGCCACCGTCATGGCATGGGGAAAATTTCTACGCCAGGCCCAGTTAGCCAAAATCCGATCCAATTTCTCCCGAATAATAACCCCATTTCTTGGGTTACTAGCCCAAGTGAATTTACAACCCATAGTCTCAAACTCCATAAGGCCTGACAAATTTAAAAAATCCCGAAATAGTTCTGCCCTGCTAGAATGATAAGGTCTAATACACTCTTTCTCCACCTGAGACAACAATTCATTAAAATCACCCATGCAACACCACTGTGTATTCCTGTCATCTTTTAACCGAAGTAACCTGCTCTACAAACCCCTTCTCTGCTGATAATTAGGATTACCATAAACATAGGTACAATAAAAAATATAACCCGACTCTTTGATCATAACCGAAGCATGTATAAAATTCTGGGATGCTTTAAAAATCTGCACATGAACTTCATCATTCCAAATCAGCCCAAGACCTCCAGATAAGCCCCTCGCTTCCACACAAAACATATTCTGAAATTTCAGTCTCCTCCTAACCGAATCGATCCTTCCTTCTGGAGCTCTAGTCTCCATAAGGAAGATAATGGCCGGCCTTTGAGCTTGGCACAACTCCTTCAGCTCCCTAATTGTCGAGGCCGCCGCCAAACCTCGGCAATTCCAACTGATTTGAGTCATGAGGAGGTTGGGGGCGTGGTCTGGCCCGCCTCCTCAGCCTGTAGTTGATAGTCAATTAGATCAGTCTCTATATCCTCCTGATCAAGGTTCCAACATAATCTCGCCCTTTTCTGTCCACACTCTTGCTTCCCTATCTCATCAGAGTCTGTTATTTCTGGTTCCTGTCTTGGCCTTTTTAGTTGTAGGGAATTACTAACACTCATAAGTAGAGAATGCTCTTCCTCCTCCCCCATATTGTATTTAGTTATCTGAACATCTTTTTCTTCGTCAGAGGGATACTCCACTCTGTAGTTTTGTTCCTGTTCATTATGTTTATCCAAATCTTCCCCTGAGCACCTTTCCCCGACCTCCTTACTTTTCTCATTATGAATCTAATTCAGTAATGCACACCTACTCTTGCATTTTGTAATTTCCTCCTGTGTCAGCATAATAGACATATATTCCATAGGAAGTTCTCGCATATGAGAATAATCCAGCACCCCAGCAGGTTCACAAACCCTCTCCACCGAGCCTATATTCAGTTTTGGGTCCGCAACCCAAGCATCTTTTTGGGCTGCTTCATTTTTAATTTCAAAATGGGCCTTAACCTCCTCTCTCAGCTTCTGAAGATCCTCTTTTATTTTTTTATAAGCCTCCAGATTGTCTAGTTGCTCTTGGGCCCACCAATCTGGTTTCCTCAGCTCCCCCCCAACCACTCTTGTCCGAAATATCCGACCCACCACAAAAACCAGGGGAAAAAACAATTGGATGAAACTCTGTGGGCCCTACACATTTTTCCTTGCCTTTTCTGTTAGTCCAATCACCAACCTGCCCCCTCTCCACTGTCCCTTCAATCATCTTCTTTTTCTGCGCTAACTGGGTCGTCGCCTGACATTCTTCTAGTTCCCTATTAGCAAGGATTTCCCCCAGATTTTGTGTTAACTCCAATACCCGAGGTGGGTTTGGGTCAACCCGCCCCATGGACTCCCTCTTGCGTTTCTCCTCCACCGCCATAGCCCACCAATGGAGCAGCTCTGCCTCCTCTGGTTCCCCATCCTCCATTCTATCAATATGAAATCCTAGTACGTCCTTGTGCAATCGGAGACTATTAAATCTGAACAAAATGTGATCTGGTGGAAAAGGTGATGAAGATGGGTCCCCCTCAGGCTGTCCTTCCTGCCACCCAGGTGGTAAGTTACCGTCTCCTTCAAGGGCTTCCATGGTTGCAGAGTATTCAAATCTCTCCTTGTTAATCATTAATTCCTTATTTTGAGTCCCATCCTCTAGTGAATATTGATCAGTCCACATTGAACCAGCATCCTTGTCCGCTTCAGCCTGAGATTTCTTCCTCCTTCTAGCCTGCTCTTCCAAGATCATTTTGATGGGTTTCGCAGGAGGAACACCCAGCCGAAGACTATATTTTTGAACATTCTTCCCCAGCGGAGACATCACGCTCTCCTTATTACAGTTTTTCTGTTCATGTCCAATAATGCCACATTTGAAGCATAAATCTTGTAGTCTTTCATACTTGATAAACACCCAGACCCTAGCCATATTCCTCCGCGGTATCCAGCACCCAGTAAATAGAGGTTGGCGGATATCTATTTCCACCCTGGCTCTAATAAAGGATCTGATCCATTTTCCTTCTATCATTGGATCCTCAATTTCGACCACTTTCCCCACATGTTTTAAGATTTTCTCAGCACATTTGATCGTCATACATTCCAACGAAAGTTCTTGCAGCTGAACCCAAAAATGAACTTTATGGAATACAATTTCTTTTAAGGGAACATGACTATTCCATCGTTGTAAGCTAATAAGTTTATTCATGACATACCAAGGTGTTTTGTCCAGGACCATTTGGAGAACCTCTTCCCTTTGAAACGTAAATAAGAACAGATTTGCCCCAATATCTGCAATTTGAATGTCTTCATCGCTACCCGAGGCTTTCAACAACATGTCTTTAATGGCTCCTCTATTTAACATTCTATCAACACTCTACCAACTAGAGTCGTTTGTATAGCTGATGCATTTCTGAAATCCGCCTCTTCGAGCTGAATGGTGACCTCATTTTCCATACCCGTATCAAGATGTTGGTTATGAGACCCCATCTCCATATCCCACCCCTCCCCTGTATCCCTCCCTTCTCCTGTAAACCTGAAAATGAGCCTTACTACACTCTTCTGTCACTGTTTCCCTCCCCTCTCAGTAAAACTAAAATAAAGTTTTACAACCACTCCTACACAAGAACCCGTAAGCAAGTAACAAAGAACCGCAAGAAGAGCTAATAAACCAGCTGATTCCAAATCACTACAAGAGACTAAGCCCTTTCCCACATGAAAGACCACACTCCAGCAGGAGAACACACCCTAGCAGAGCATCTAGGGAACCCCGGCTCTTCAATCTAATCTCCAAAAAAAAAATGTTTGGGCTCCTGGCCCAGCTACCATTCCACCGAATAATACAAAAAATATGTCGGCTCAAAATCCATTTCCAATCCAAAAAATCAAAAAATGGTTTGGGCTCTGGCCCAATTCAAATCTAAAAAATACAAAAAAAAGAGAAGTCTCTGTTTTCGGCGCCCCCAGTCCTAGACTCCATAGCCACTATGCGCCAACTTGCATTTTTCTCTACATGTTGAAGCAAGGATCAAATCAGCCACCTTCTAGCCCACAATTTTGCACTAAAGTAGCCATCCTCTTGCAACTTGTGTCTGCAAAAATTCAGCAAAATCAATAAAAAGCAAATTCTGGATCAAATTTGAAAAAAAAAACAGATCACGGAACTTCAGCATGAAGCAAACTTAGGCTATAAATAGCACAAAAATAGAGAGAATAAGGGGAAATCGAAAAAAAGAAATAAATTTGATAGTGTTCCAGTTGAAACAAAAATCAAAATAAGGGAGCAAAATACAGTTTTCCTTCATCCACACGCAAAAAGAACCAGAGAACAATAAGAAGCAAAAAACCAAAGAAAAAACCCAGAGAAAACAACACCAAAAACAGAGAGCAGAAATGGGAGGAAGAAGGAGATGTACCCTTATATTGCCACCGTGATGGCGGCCTAAATCGCCGCGCTCGGCCTTCCTCGTCGTCCATACACCACCGCACGCGACCTTCCTCAACCTCAGCACCGCTGCAGACCCACGACCCACTCTCCCTCTGCCGCGAAACGCGACCGAAACCACTGCCACTCTTCCCTTTCCTGTTTTCCACCGCCTTTCCTCTCTCTCTCTCTCTCTCTCTCGCTGTTCTTCTCGCTCTGCCTTCTCTCTCTCGCACTTCCTCTTCTCTCAACCGCGAAATCGCGGCCACTGCTGCTGGGAGGCGCCGTTGCTCCCTTCTCCTTCTTCCCCTAATGGCGGTGCTCCTCCCTCTCTCTCTCTCTCTCTCTCTCTCTCATGGGGGTGGCGCCCCCTCCTCTTCTCTCTTTCTCACGCTGCTAAGCAGCATTTTGGGAGGGGGGCTAGGTTCAAATGACCCTTTTTTTGCCCTTTTGTGTGATCCCCTCTCTTTTTTTGTTTTATTTTTTTTATTTTACTCTTCTTCTTTTACTTTTTTTGGTCAAAGCTCTTCTTTTTTTACTTGTGCAGCTCTTTTTTTTATTTTTTCATTTGGGCCTAGCCCTTTTTGTTTTTTTTGTTTTGAGTGTGTGTGTGGGATCAGCCCATACTTTTTTTAACTAAAGGTTTTGTGCCTTTTTGGGTCCATTAGACCATATTTATATTTTTATATACATGTACATTTTTTGACCAAAAAAAATAATCATGTACATTTTGTGAAAATCCAATAAAAACAAAATTCTTTTTTTAAATTTTTTTTAGTATTAATTAGATGTGACATCTTTTTAATGCTTTAAAAATTTAGAGACACAAGTTGTGACAACTTGGTGACTCTAAAATCTTTTTCTTGGCAAAATCATTCTCCAAAAGAATCAAATAAACTCAGTCAAAGAGATAACTTTGGTGTAACACCATTGTAAATTTCATTTTTCGAATGTACGAGTTGCGGCAGCTCAGAAATCCGAAATCCTTTTTCCAAAAATAAATAATCAACATAGAGTAATTTTCTACAAAGAACTACGTAGCTTTGATTTTCCTATTGCACTGAGGGACACGTAGGAGCAAGGGTCCACCTTCGTCAAGCGCAAAAAATAAATTTTCTTAATTTTTCTCCTTTTTATTTCAAAATTCAAAATTTGTAAATAAATAAAAATCTCTTTCTTTTTTCAGGGTAAAATAAATAATTTAAAAATTAACAAAGTTTTGCACGTTTTATTAGAGGTAACCGTTTTTTAACAGATGTCGTAGGGTGCTAACACCTTCCCTAGGCATAATTGACTCCCGAACCCGAATCTGCTAAGACCTTTTTTTTCTTTTCTTTTTTGGGTTTTTCCAATGTTTTCCTACAAATAAACATTGGTGGTGACTCTTATTCGATTTTGAAAAGATCCCTCCTCGGGGATTTTTTAGGTCGCTTCAGCGGACGACTCCACTGAGGACTGTTCGAGAGTCAAGCCTGTCATAGTTAAGCGAGCAAAATGGTTAGTTTTTTTATTTGTTTTACCTTATTTTTGTTTTGTTTTGTTTCATGTGAATATATGTATATATGTTTATATTTATATTATTTTGTGTATATATTTCTGTTTTGATTAAACTCTAAGATTGTAGACATGTGAATTTGTTGTATATATCTGTGTTTTTTGTTTTTGCAGAGTGGATAGTTTAGGTTTTGCTCCCTTCACACACTTCACCGTTTCACACACGATTATGAGTGACGTCTTATACCCGGGCTTGAGTGCAAATTGAGATAGGTGAGAGACTACGTAGTGATATCCTTTTGGATGTACATCATGTTTGGTTATCATGAAAGTCTCGCTTAGAGTTTGATTCTTTTAGTGGGTATTGTCGCTCCTAATAATTTACCTATTGTTGTGACAATGTTCTGAAAATTGAATCCTTAACTCTAAGGACCAGTTTTAGACCTGTAGAACTATCTGTTGGGAAGGTCCACATATTAGGAAGACCCATAGATCTTTCAACTATGAGGAAACCTGCATCTGTTGGCACAATTATTAATGTACGATGAGCACTAATATAACGAATTCACTATTTAAATAATTTTTTACTAATAGATTAAACCAATTTTTTGATCTTTCTAAAATTGAAGGTTTCAAAAGTTTGGAGTTTTAGATTTTAATTATTCATAAATGAGAATTTAAAATACAAATTAATAAGAGGAAAAATATATAATTGAGTAGATGAAAAAGAGTGAAATGATATTAAAAAACAAACGAAAACAAAAGCTTAGGAAAGAAAATAAATGATGGACTACCAATTTATTGCGGCATTCCAAAAATGGATTATACGAGCTTAGTTTAAGAACTTCATGAGTGTTGAGTAGGCTTGACAATTGGGCCTCAACCCATGGTTACCTGCCCGACTTTGACCCAAAAAAATTGTTTTCATCAGGATTGAGTTTTCTCTGCTTTTAAAATAATATCTTAAAAATAGAGTATTGAATTCCATTAATTCTACCGAATTAAAAAAATAAAAATCTAGGTTCTAAAATACTAGGTGCGGAGGCGGAAAAACCTAACCCCCCATCGGAGGGTGGGGATAGATGTTGGTTTTTTAACCCCGATGGTGGGGGCAGGGATGGGGAATGTAAAACCCGTCCATGCCCGGCCCCATTGCCATTCCTAGTTTTGAGTTCCTCATTACATTAGAGGATATAGGTAGGGGTACTGTATCTTAATAGTCAAGTCAAAGTAATTTTTTCTCAATTTTTATGTCATTTCTTTATTATTAATTCATTTTTTCATTTTTAAAACTATTCGAAATGGGCAAAATTAAGAAAAAAATATTTGCATAATCTTTTGAACAACCGTTTAAGGTAGAGTTGGTTATGTGGGCCAGGCCAACCCGTTTAGGCCCAGCCTGCATTGGCCTGCATTTTGAGTGGGTTGGGCCAACCTGGTCTACGATTTAAATGGGCTCGTTTTGTCAGGCCCGTGTCCACATTGCTAAGTCCGCGGGATAACAGGCCAGCTCGCGGACATTAAATAAAAAAGGAAAAAAACTAAAAATGGGAAAAACAATAAAAAATTAGAGAAAATAAATATTTTCTATTTAAGTACATTTTTTCATAAGCATTGGTGTGAAACTCCCAATCTGCGGGCCAGTCCGCAAAACCGCGGGCCAAACCCGTTGGACCCGCGGGTTAAACGGACCGGCCCAAAAAATCCGCATTTAAATGGGCTACTGTTTTCAAGGCCCGTGTCCCACGCAGACTGCGGGTTAAGTAGACCATCTGCGGATCAAACAGATGTGCTTGGGTGTGAGGTTTAGCCTTCATCTTTTTCCCTGTTATTTTTTTGGGTCAAATTTTTCCATGTTATTTGATTTTCAAAACTTGCTTGATTTCAAAAATTAATTTTTGAGTTTTTTTTTATTTTCTTAATTTATGACAAAATTAGATGCAGTGACAATTAACAATTATAAAGAGATAAAAAAATCGACCCAATTATAATAGATTAAAATAGATTGGTCTATTAATGTAAGAAGAAATAATGACGAAGAGAAATAATATAATTGTCTCACATTATCTTAAACGCTGAAAAATATAGTAGGTACAATAGGAAAGCAAGTAATATTTTAAGAAATGAGTTTTTAGTGGGTAAAATACTCTTTAGATTGTCAATACTACACTTTAGCCAAGTCATTACTGCACTTTAGCCAAAAGACCGAGAAAGGTATATGAACTGATTTTTTTATTTCTAATAACATAATTTTTAATTAATTAATTTAACAGTCTAGTCTTAAATATTTGTTTTCATATTTTTTATTTTACCTGAATTTATAATAAGTACCCTTAAAAGGAGTTGCTAGTTCATTTATATGTAAATTCTATGCTAGATGGATAAAATAAAAGATAAAGATGATTTGAGAAAATGTCGCGGAAATTGTGACTTGGTGACTGGTGAGGGAACTTCATGCAATAGGTGAAGGACTAAAAGAATTTGTCTACCTGAGATTCTTCGAACATGAGTAATTCTGATGAGAAACAACTATCCATATTCGTGTGTAGTGCTGGCAAAATGGGTTTTTGGGTCGGGTTTGGACTGGCCTATATCGGGTTTGAGTTTTGTCGGGCCGAACCAAAAAAGTCTAGATTGAAAACGGATTCGAATTTGTGTGTCCGAGCCCTCCACTTTTTGGGCTCGGGCTTTAGGCTATATTTTGCGGGCGGCCCGCTTCGGGCTCGGGTTTTACCGGGTTCGGATTTTGTCGGGTCGGGCCAAAAAAGACCAGATTGAAAACGGACTCAATTTTGTATGTCTAAGCCCTCTATTTTTTGAGCTTTTTTGACTCGACCTAACAACTCCGGCCCATTTTACCAGCTCTATTCGTGTGTGTCTCAAATGACAACATAGACCAAATGATCCTTCGAGGAACCCGTTTGGCCAAATATTCATGATGTGTGTGATTGTGATGTGATAAACATTAGTGCACAAAAAGTCTCAAACCCTTTTCACTTTAATCTCGTCGGCCTACTACAAAAGTGCGGAAAATGACTCAATTTCTTTGACACTTTAGAGACTTTAAGTCTCCTCTTATACTGTGTTCTCACAGTTTTTGACAAGACTTGCATATATATATATATATATGGCCTTAAGAGGGGGCAAAATCATAAAATGTGGGAGGAGACCTGTTTAGTTTTAGAGAAATGTTGATTTGAAGGGCAACTCCCGTGAGAGACGTGCTTAGGTTTTTCACCGTGAACAAACCCACCATTGCAAAAAATAAAATATTTTTTAACCCCTTATTTGTTTCAAATTTTAAAACGTTAACCTATGAAGCTTTTAAAAATAGAAAAGTGACCCAACCACCACAACCGCAAAGCTTTCCTCCTCCAAGCTGCTTCTTCCCTCATCATCGTCGAGACCACGGTCTTCTGACAAATCACTAAGCACAAGCATAGACAATTTCAACAACATCTCCGATCTCAGGACCCGCCTCGATGACGCCGTTTGAGGACCTGTTCCAAGCGAGCTTCTTAGAACGACCCGCATTGTCATCACTACCATCAGAGCTATCTAAAACGACTGGAGTATTCGAGTTATCCACCGACGGCAGAGCAAAAACTGCCTTCGGAGAATGATCAGACGGCGGCATCTGGTCGATGGCGAGAGAGAAGGAGGAAGACGAGGACGACGACAGCGATTGGTGAATACCGGTGGTCGATTCTATCTCGCCGCCACGAACAACAGTGGCCCATGGAGAAGGAAGGGTTTTTGGCGAAAAATTGGGGCTATTAATGTCACCGGACGGCGCCGAGGAGTAACAGATGTTGGGGTTGAAGCTATAGGAAAGGGTTGTCCAAATTTGAAAAACTTTCAGCTTCGTAGGTGCGCATTTCTGTCAGACAACGGGTTGGTATCATTCACAAAGGCTGCTCCATCAATTGAGAGCCTTCAATTGGAAGAGTGCCACAGGATTACCCAATTTGGATTTTTGGGACTCCTTTTTAATCGTGGTGCAAAATTGAAGGTTCGCACTGTGGTAAGCTGCTATGAAGGTTCTCCCAGGTTCACACCATTGGTGCGGTAGCCGCGGTTCTTGTTCTTGGTCAGTGTGAAACAAAAATATGCAAAATCCTCATTTTCTAATATGGGTCAATTGTGTAAATTTAAATAGTTAAGGGTTTTCTAATCTGGGTTAATTGTATAAATTTAAATAGTTAAAAGTTTCAATCTCTACCACTCATTATTATATAATTATATCCAACAGATGAAAGTTACTCTTTCACGGTGAGAGACCTAAGCACGTCTCTCACCTAAGAATTCCCCTTATTCGAAATACCGCAAAAAGAACGTGAATGATTACTTTTATATACTCCCTCTCTCCGTTTCAAAACTATAGCTCTTTTAGTCTTTTATTTTTGTTTCAAAACTATTGCAATTTTACAATTCTAAAGTATCATTAATTATTTTCTTCCACCTATACCCTTATTTAATAACTATTAGTGGGAGTAGTTGACATTAATAACATAGAGATTTGTAGATAATTTGTCATAAATACTCTTTCATTAAATAAGGGTATTTTAGTCTATCTATAATTATATTTTACTTCCATTAAATATTTCTTAATCTGTGTACATTAACCTTAAAAAGCTATAGTTTTGAAACAGAATGAGTATCTAATAACTACACATGATTTTCGTAAAATGTGCACTGAACTATTTTCCATTGGTTCAAAACCAGCCACATGTATATTCTTGTGTTCGTATCACATTCTTCATGGTACTGTTAATTTTAATCGTAAGATTTGGCTCTTAATTTTTCAGAAATGAATATTTTTGGGAGAACCATGATATCCTCCAAATGCAAAGTAGAGACTAATCCCTCGAGATATTGAAATTTATTTAAGGTATTTCTCAACAAATATTCTTTCATACAGTACCATACATATGGTTTGGGAATTGAACCCCGACATCGTAATTTTAGTTAGACTAAAATGTACTTTTTATACATGTTTTACTTCTTGATCATGATGTATTGGAATTAAATTAAAGCCATATATCAGATGACAGCAGGATTAATATACCACTGCCCTGTGCTAGCACATGCGCTAACGGGTGAAGTTCATGATGTAACTTGTGTTTGGAGTTAGTTTAAGAACACGTTACATATATATATTACTGTTTTATACCTTTATTTTACTTATTTTTGTCACATGTGATGTGAGTGTGACACAGTTAATGCTCATATCATATGGTGGCACATGTAGATGTAGGAAGGTTCGTCCTCAATAACAAAGAAAATCATTAAAATGGCTCCCACCATTATATATGTGCAATCTTTTCTCAGCGCAGCTCCTCCACACACACAAGCCTCCAATATTAGTATGTCTTTGTGTGATCTATAGGTTAAAGAGCATATATACAAATACAAACACGGTACTATCTGCATGTGTCTCACCGTGAGCACTCACGAACTTTCTCATAGTACGGACCACCTCATGAATCAGAATTGCAAGGAAGCAGGACAAGGAGGAATGCATATCTTGTTGTGGTACTAATAGAGAAACAGCAGTGATACTTCGTACGAAATTGTTTTGCATATATGAGCGAATGATTTTACAAAAATTGAGGCATACATATGGGTAAGATATAGAAAGAGAAGAACCATACATGACCGAGATGATTAATTTACAAGCCAGCCATGTAGGATTCATGCTCTATTTAAACTTTCATACTATTAGGCATTACCAATAGGAAAAATACTATGACATCCTTTCATGTACCTGAGGTCAGGGTACGGTGAAAGACTTATATAGGTCTCACCATGAGTCATGATAGAAATATAAATAAATAAAAAATTAGTTTTTTGATAAAGAATAAAAAATTAGATTTCAATTCCTTAACTTTGTGACACGTGGTTTTTGTGACACTAAACGTGTCAAATCAGCACCTCAAATGGAGTTAAGTGTTTGTGTTGATGTCAGAGACTTAACTGACTAACAAATGACACAATTTAGAAACTTTTTTTAATTTAATTACTTTTAGGGACTATTGTGATAGTGTCTATCACTTTCGGTGATTAAAATGATGGTTTACACAAAGAATATCTATTGGAATAGATCATTCCTTAAATAGATTTCAGACAGTATTACTCACCTTTTTTTGTTTCTTTTTGAATTACAAACAGGCCTAAGCCCATAAAGGAAACATCAACAGTTTACTTACAGTATTACTCCTTGACCAAAAAAAAACTACAGAGAATTTTCTAAACACATACATACACTTCAAAACACACATACACTTAAATATAAAAAGACCAAAAGACCCTCAATCATACACACACACTGTTCACTCGCACGCACAGACTCACACCTAAAAAAATTTACATTGCGGAATGTAACGCAACGTAAACTTACATTGTGGAACTAATAGTTCTGTAATGCAAATTTACATTGCAAAAAAAAAATTTACATTGCAGAACTAATAGTTCCGTAATGTAAAAAAAATTACAGAACTATTAGTTCCATAATGTAAATTTTAATTGTGGAACTAATAGTTCTACAATCCAAATTTACATTGCAAATAATTTACATTGCGGAACTAAATAGTTCCGCAATGTAGTTTGTTTGCAATGTAAATTTGCAGTGCGAAACTATTAGTTCTGTAATGTAAATTTACGTTCAAATAAATGGGGACAATATAGGCACAAATTCATGCACCGTACAAGATTTGTCCCTATTTGTTTATTTTAGGGTCTCGTTTTATGTGAGAAACACCTATTTAGATGACATAATATGTAATTAGAGTGATATTGATGACAGATTAACAAAACATTAGATAGATAAACAAAATTTAACAGACGAAACTAAACTCGGTAATAGAAATTTTTTATAATAACTAAAAACTAAGAAAAAATTAAATAAGACCAAAACCAAAAGTGTCTATATTAAATGTTATTAAAACCGGACCGGTCATTGAACCAGTAAAGATACTGGTTCAAGGTTCAAAGGTCTAACTAAGATTGAACCGCAGTTCAACCGGTTTTAATTAAATAATATTTTTATAATTTTTATTTTTAATATAATACATTAAGTAATATATTAAATTTTTTATATTTAATTATGTTAGATAAATGATAAATTAGGCTCAGTAGTAGCCCAAAAGACCAATCTTTTTTATTTTAATCCTTAATGGAAGGTGCAGCACTAACATTTTTCGAGGCAAAACTTTAATCTTTCAAAGCATCAGTTAAGTAACTGATCAACTATTCTTCTGTTCACGAGGAAAAATGTTATACGTAACTCCATAAAAATGAGTTCTAAAAAAACCTTATTTTATTCGTATGTGATGTGATGTGATTTCTACTTTTTCTCTCTGCAAGGCCGGCCCAAGACAATAGGAGGCCTAAAGCAAAATTCGAAAGGGGCCTAACATTTTATATATATATATATATATAATATATTAACATATATACTATTTACAATTAACAAACACCTTGGCCTAGCGGTAGTGGCATGTTTTACAACCTTCCAAACCCAGGTTCGAGTCCCATGTGAAGTAGTTTTTGAACATTTTTTCCTAAAAATATCAGTTTGTGTGCGCGTGGGGCGGATCTAAAAAAAATGCAAGGCCTTAGAAATAATTGGAGTAGTCGAGATTCGATCACAGTATCTCACAGATAAAAAACGAGACACTAACCACTAAGAGGAGGCCCATCGTTGTAATATGTATGACATCACATATACTAATAGTAAAAGAATTTTTTTGGTGGGCCTAAAGCAAGGGTTTGAGCTGCTTTACCCATGGGTCGGCCCTGTCTCTCTGAATTGCAAAGCTCTTCAAAAAGTAAAATCACTTATTTTCACAGAAGTTAAGCAACGAAAGTCATCGGAGTGATCTTCGCATTCGGTGTCTCTCTGTCGCGTAGCTTGTAGGTCTCGCATTCCTCTACAGAACGTCGACAAACTTGGACATTGGCTAAGGGCGCACAGAACAGGGGCGGGTGGGGTGGAGGCTCTTTGACGTCGAAGGAGAACCTTGGGCGAAGGCTTTGCAGAACGATGGTGAACCTTGGGTGTTAGTTTAGATTCTGCTCCAAAAGTGAGAAGAGGAATTCCTTGCAAATACTCATAGAGAAGGGGAGATAAGGCTGTTTTTGCATTTTTTATTTTGAAAAATAGATTTTTTCTTGAATCGCTCCAAATTGGCAAACCACCGATTTTGTCCAGTTTAAGGCCAGTTTTGCGGTTTTCTCCCCGGTTCTTTGACATAGCGGTTTGTAGAGTTGTCCGAACCGGATGGCCTTCCGATTCACGGTTCAACCGGCTGGTCCGGTTTTAATAACATTATTTCTAGAGACTTAAAACGTTAAAAGAAACATAGTAGAACCGCCTCAAAGCCAACGCTCAGAGGCCAGAGCTATTTTACTTTTGTCGTAGGCATTTGAAGCTCTGTCGTTTCATAAAACCCTAATTAGTGGCCGCAGAAGAGTAGAAGAGGAACCCACCAGAGCTCAAAAACCCTAACAATTCAGGAACTCAAAGAATGGGTGGCAAATGTCCACACAGACACGTGAAGAAAAGAAGATATTCTCACAAGACTACTCGCCACACCAAATTCCTCTACAAAGATATTCTTTTCCTTATGTTTGATTTTCATTATTGCCCCCAAATCTGATTTTTTTTGTTTCCCTCTTTCTCTTGGAATTTATTTATATGTGAATCCTTGACTCTTAAATCATACACGCAATGACATGGTTTATGATTAGCTGAACAAGTTTGAGGAAGAGAAGAACCTTTTACCTATAGACGAAGATTTACCTGGAATGGGCCAATACTATTGCCTTCACTGCGAGTCTGTCTCTAATACCTTATTCTTGCTTATTTATGTTGTGCCTTTTTTTTATTAATGTAAAAAAGTTTGCAATTTTGATGATTTTTTTAAATGGGACTGAAAAGTTTAGTGTTACTAAAGCACTTAGGTAGAGTGTTTAGAGCAAGTTGGGAGAAAAATCATTCATTTATTTCCCATTTTGATTATTTCATTTTATTATTATTGTTGAAGACAAAAGGATGCTGAAGTATTCAATTTCATACCCAACTTTTATTTTGTCTGTGTTTTAGTTGTTGGTTGGTTTTTTGATCTAGCACGGTTGTTCTTTTTGATATATGCAATCGATACTTTTCCAATGTAGCTGTGAGGGATGAGCATTTTAAGACCAAATGACACAGGAACCGGTATGCTGCTTTTGTTTTCGCTTCTGTTTCTATCTCTGCACCCCTCCTTCAATCCTATCTGACATTCTCCCCATAATTTATATTGGTGAAGAATGATTACATTGATGGCATTGCTTTGAGGCTATTCTTGTTTTGAGGTGTTTTCTTCTGCGCGAGCCTTTGGATGTGTGAACTCATAAAGTAGTTAGACATTTTGAAAAGAACAAATCTTACTTTCTAATAGGGATGTAATTGAGTGGAGTTGAACTGAATACTAGGAAGCTAAAGCTTGTTTAGCTAAAATATATTGAGCTTGATCTTTAATCAAGTTGAAATTTGTCCTTAATATAGGCTCTGTTAACAAAAAGGAAAATGACCAAGATGGAAGACCTTGTAAAGATTATGGATGAGAAGTGGTTATTGAAGTCATGCATGTTGTTAATGCATAATCGATTCAATGGCTTGATTAATCACTATACTTACCTCAGTCCTAAATATACCTTACCTTTCCTCTAAGCTATTCCCCCCTCTTGTTATATGAACTTATCCCAGCTTGTTGTACACACTTACATAAATTACATTAATATAATAAAAGTTATGAATTTGTATTATATGGTTGTATTATGTAGAGGTGTTTAGAAATATATAAATAAACTTAAATGACTCAATTATTTGATCAAATAATTGAGTTGTTTGTTGCAAGGTTAACGCCAAACATTCAAAGTTTGCATGTTCAACTGAGTAGTAATTCTACCAACACATACTATTGGTGCTTGTTCCACACTTGCTCAATAATATTTTTTATTGTAGACAATTTCTAAAGTGATTTGTGGGACGAGGCCCAAAAAAAATAGTGTGTGAAAAATATTGTTCAAAATAGTGTGTTGGTAGGCTTCCGACCTAGCAGTGCCGCGCGACGCCCTTCCCCCCTCCCTTGCCCCCCGTGTTTTTTTTCGTCGTTCCCCTGCCTTGGGGGTTGCTGCGCCGGCGATCTCCCGCCATACGCAGCTCCGCCCGGTGTTTTTTTCCCGTTTTGAGTTCCTTTTCGTCCCCTGTTGCTTTTTTTTTGTTCCCCTTTCGTTCTCCTCTTCCATCTCTTTTCCTCGCCCACCGGTTTTTCGTCCTACTCCTCTGTCATCTTTTATGAGCCACAATCCGCCACCCACTTGCCCCGGCGCCTGCGCGACGCGGTGGTGGGGATGGATGCTTTGCCGTCGTAGGGAAACTCTGCCTCTATCAGTTGGTGTGTTGGTGTCGCTACACACTTGTGCTCCTTGGCTGGGTTGGAGGTGCCGCTGTTAGCGATGGGTTGGACGAGCTCCACCCTCGTCTTGGACTGTGCTGTTGGCTCCTTCTAGCGCGGTGGCTCACTGTGGTTGCAACCGTCGCCTCAGCCGCTGTGGTGGTTCTGCAGTAGTTTCATCTCTAGATCTGCTGGTGTCTACTTGTTATTGTTGTTGTTGTAGCTGTTGTTGTTGTTGTTATTGTAGCTGCTGCTGTTGTTGTGTTGTTGTTTTTGTGTTCTTTAGTGTTGTCTGTGTTAGCCTGTTGTTGTTTGGTGTTGTCGTTTTGTTGCTGTTGTTGTTCTTCTCTCGTCATCTGCACGACCATGCACCTTGTTGAGTACTACCACTCTGCCTCTTGCTTCCTTCCTGCACTGCCTTTGCGTGGAATGTTTGACATGTGTGCAAATTTGTTGAGATTGAAGGTTCTGGGTGCCCCAAATGGGCCAAACCCATCCCACTCATATGTATCCTTTTTTCATGTCAGTGGTGTGCTAGACTAGACTTTTGTGTTAGGCTGTGTAGGTTGGTTGTTTTTATGTGTTTTTAACTTTTGTTGCTGGTTGTATTTTCCTTTGTTATTAGTTGGACAGTTAGGAGCTGAGTGAGTTCCGTCAGAGCGTAGCTTGGGTTTAATGCTTATGGGTTAGCTATCGCATATCTGTTATGGGCTTGTATATTCAGGATCATTTCTGTGTAATTGGATTAAACATGGTTTCAAGGTTCTGAAACTGGCTTCAGTTACTTGTGTCTGTATTTGAAGTCTTTAGTTCGGTTTCGTCTTTTTGGCATCTGATTGAATTTGGATCTTAAATCTCACTCTGTGAACTAAGTTTTTGTATTAATAATACGGTATTCTTACTGCAGCGTGTTGAACTTCAAACCTATTCCTCCTAGTTCATCGAATGCACAAATTTATTGGAGTGGAATGATATTGGTTCTGATATTATTGTTCATTTTGTGCAGTGTGAAACAAATGATGGGTCCTGCACCACACACTCAACTTGATGCCGAGTTAGCTGCAAGGATGGGAATGCCAGACAATGGACCAAAGCTAATGTCTATGTAACTTTATTTTTGTAGTGGTTGGGAGATTGTTTTAGAAGCTGGTGTTATAAGATATCATGCTAGTTAGTATATTACAAGATGAGCAATTTATCTTCATTTTGCTATCTAATATATATATGTTAGGGAAATGGGTGTAAGGTGAGAATCAAAATCTAAGAGGGGTCAAAATATAAATTTAAAAAATACTTTACAAATTGAAAAATAGCCACAGGGACTAAAAATGACACATTTTAAAAATAAGGGACCAAAAATAGACATTTTAAATTTGAGGGACTAAAAGCAACAAATACCCAAATTTGAAGGACTAAAAACATATTTAAGCCTAAATCTTTTATATATATATTTTTATTTGGATAGGCAAATATTAGTGAGAGAGGTTTGAACCCATGAGCTCCTTGTCACTCTAACCCCTATGTCTCTCCCACAAACCACCAAACAACCTTGTGACTCCTAAATCCTTTATATGTTAATTTTGCAATTACGAATATTCTAATTTTATATTGGTAAAGGCCGAACACTACATATTGGGCTCACATGTGGGTTAAATCCTTCATATTTGTAATGAAATGACGAAGTCATATTTTAGAGGGTTTGAGTTTGTCCGAGACTATTGTTTAAATGGTTCACTTGAAAACAATCAGTTGATATTATTGGATAGGATAATAAATAATTGAATAAATATATTTTTTAATTTGTAATTTAGTACATAGTTTAAATTCCTAATTCATGTGGGTGACTGACTAGAAAGTGAGTAAAGATGTTGGGAGACTTGGGACAGAAAGCTGAAACAGAATGTCTGTGACCCAAAACAAGTATGTGAACAATACTCCAGGTGGTGTTGAGGCTCATATTTTCTCATCATTCTGGTCGTACAATTGAAGCACTATAGTGGGTACTATCAACAGTAGTGTGGGGAAAATTACTGCAAAATTTCAGCTTTACTAACCGTCCCACCTGAGTGCAAGGAAGAACTTAGGCATAGACCGGATGGTGGTGGAATCCTTACACATCTTCAGATTTGGATCACTTCGGGGCCAAATAAACGATCTTGATTGCATGGCTTGTCTAACAATGTTCAAGGCCACAAATTATGCGGTTGTTGCCCAAATGCAAGCATGCATTCCTCGTCAAATGTGAAATAATGGTTGGATACATTCGACTTACCCTTTGTCATTATGGAGTGGATCCAGATCATAGGATGCAAATAATGTTTCACGTCAAATAGAACAAAATAGGAATAAAAATAATTAAAATGTTAGGAAAGAAGAAATAAAGTTGCAAAATCTCAACAACGATTATTAATAGTTCTTTGCGAACGGAAGAAAAGACATGAGCTCCGTTAAGGCTTGTCCGGAATCCGACGAACAGAGCCCCCGAGCTACCAAAAAGGTCAAGTCTCGCGAACAAGAAGAAGTGGTGACAGATATCTCCATGGAAGACAAAGTAGCAGAGACGAATGCCTCTTCTTTCACGGGGGCTTTGCTTAATATACCAGGCATAACAGGAGAAGACGAGATGTTCGATTTAGAGAGGGATGAGGAGGATCTCCCAGAGAACCGTTGGTACAAGGAGGACAGGCAAGGAGAGATCCCTCACGTGTCAGGGGGTATCCCAAATATAGCAGTATCAGATAAAGAGCTGGAAGTTTAGAGTGACCATGGCGCAAAACCTTGATTATTAATGTGCTTGGGAAAAAAGTAAACTTCAGAGCACTGGAAAACAAGCTTAACAGGGATTTGAAAAGGGCAAGGCCAACAAAAATTATTGACATGCCAAGGGGATTTTACGCTGTTCAGTTTGACAAGGTGGACGACTATAACAGGGTCCTCTTTGAAGGGCCATGGATGATTGCTGATCACTACATTGTGATTCAATGCTGGAGAAGGAACTTTCTTAAAAGTACCAGGGTTGAGACAAGAATGCTAGTGTGAGTTCATATCCCTAAGCTGCCTCTCAAACTGTATAATGAAAAATTCCTCAAAAGGTTGGGTAGCAGACTGGGTGTCCTTCTGAAGATAGATAATCTCACTACCTTCCAACACAGGGGCCACTTTGCTAGGATTAGTGTTGAGATTGACTTGACCAAACCGGTGGTTCTACAAGTGATGGTGCGCGGGGAGTATGAAGGGCTTCACACCATATGCTTCCACTGCGGAGTGTACGACCATAGAGAGAGTCGGTGTCTGGTCAAGCTGGCAGCATAAGCAACAAAGAATCCAACAGGGGGAGATGTGAATATGTAGGCCGAGGTAGCTTTGGAGGAAACCACCGCAATGGAAAAATTTACCCCGGTGCACAAGGAGGTGAGCATCTCTAACCACGCATGTGTGGAGGGTGAGCCTTGTGATATAAACCTGGATGGGGACGAGTCTGTGAGACCACGTTTCGGCCCCTGGTTGGTTGTCAACAAAAAGGATAGGGCCAGGAAAAAGGAGTTGGCTTCGGGATAGTAGGGCCATGGAGTCACCACAGTTAGGAGGAGAAAGAATAGGTTTGATACGCTTCAAGATAGTAGTGGAGCTTGGATTGGTGACCCTGACCAATTGGAGCATATGGTGACTACTTATCTTCGGCATTCATTCACTGAATAGGTTGCCCTTGCCTATTAGTGGTGCCTTTTCGAGAATCTATGATGGTGAATTTCGGGAGCTAAACAAAAGGGTCACGAGGAGTGACATTTATAATATTGTTCGCCACATGGATCCCCACAAACTGCCCGGAAAAGATGGTCTGAATGTAGGATTTTTTTGCAGCCCTGTGTTGGAAATTTTCAATGATCCCAGTAAGGTGAGTGTCCTCAACGATACTCTTATTACGCTTATTACCAAGATTGATCCGGTGGTCAGCATTAAAAATTTCAGGCCCATCAGTCTCTGTAATGTTTTTTACAAGGTCATCACCAAGATCTTGGCTCAGAAACTTTACATGTTAATGTGCACTTTGGTGAATCCTTGCCAAAGCAGTTTGATTCCTCAGAGGCAAAACAGAGATAACATTATTCTAGCTCAAGAAATCTTTCACTCCATGAAGAAGAAGGGGAAGTGTAAACACCCAATTTTGTCCGGTTTTCTTTTATTTCTCAGTAAAAATTAGGATTGGGCTCAACGCAAGAATTTATCCAAAAATTGATCACTTGAACTTTTCAAAAATGCAAACAGTCCAATAAATGTTTGGGCTCATGGCCCAGCTTCCATTCCACCAAAAAATACAAAAGAAATATGCGGGCTCAAAATCCATTTCCAATCTAAAAAATACAAAAAAATCAGAAAATGGTTTGGGCTCTGGCCCAATTCAAATCCAAAAAATACAAAGGCCGGGGACCGCCAACTCGCACCTTTATTTTCCTCTCTAAGTCGGGGACCGCCAACCTGCACATTTTATTTTTCTCATCAAAGTCGAGGACCGCTAACCCACACCTTTATTTTCTTCTCTAAGCCGGGGACCGCCAACCTGCACATTTTATTTTTCTTATCAAAGCCGGGGACCGCCAACCCACATCCTTTACTTTTCTTGTCAAAGCCGGGGACCGCGAACCCTCATCCTTCACTTTTCCTGCCAAAGTCGGGGACTGCCAACCCGCATCTTTTACTTCTCTTGTCAAAGCCGGGGAATGCCAACCCGCACCCTTCACTTGTCGTGTCCAAGCCGGGGACCTCTAACCCGCATCTTTTGTCTTTTTTGGTCACAATTGCAACACCTTTTCTCCAAAAAGGATATTACACCATAGTAACCAAAAGTTTCGCAAAGATTTAGAAAATATTTTTATAAAAGTTAATAATCATTCCCTGAAAATGTGGGTAAAATTTTTGCTTTTTCTAAAAGATGAGAAGGATGGGGAGTAAATCCCTCTAAGATTTTCTCTTTGTAAATATTTAGATGTAAAGAGTAAAACATAACTTTGTACTAAAAAATTCCTCATCTCATATATGAAATCATCAGAGTTTACAACAGAGGTTTATACAGTGAACACTGAGCTAGTCGAGTCTTTAGACCTCTACCCAATCTAAAACAGTAAATACAGATTCTTCTTGGAATCTCTATCGATCTAAGTAGCATCCTCCTTTGGATCATTCTTCTAAGAGCTAACCCACTTCTTGGGTAAACCATCTACTCAGTCATGCATTAACACAACATAGAATTAGGCAAGGGTGAAAGTCTAAACAAAGTAATGAGTAAAGTACAAGCACACCCAAACACAGATTATATTTAAATCAATTCGCACATCAAGTCATATATAAAAAATAATAGACCAATCAAGACTTATAAACAGATCTCATTTAAGCAGATATTACCTTGTGTCTTGTAAACCTACAAAAGTAATATACTCACAAGAATATAACACCAAGTCAAGGTATATTTATGCATGCCACTTCAATATCTCTCAAAACACACCGATGTAATGCTCCAAGGAGACTTTCCAACCTCACATCATTTGAGCGACCGGCTGCAGTAAACTTAACAGAATAATCAGGGAATCCCACTTAGACCCTTGAGAATACTTCAGAATACCGCATTTAAAACTTAATACCAAATCATAAATAGTTCTGCCAGTCAGATTTATCCAAGTCGGGTATACAACTCGTCTCGGCTCAGGGGGATTCACCAACAAGGCCATTGAAACTTTCAAAACCAGGATAATCCCAATAGACAATTGTAGTCCAACAGAACCTATTTTCAACCCCGTCTAGTGGGTTGTATGCTCATCGTCTTTAATGCAAATGATCGTCTAAATTTGCATCTACAAAATCTCTTTAGCATTCCGTTGTAAAACTTCTTTTGTTTTACCGTTGCTTCTTCTTGAAAATCTTTAATTCTTGTCAAAACACTTTATATGAAATAATTCATCACCTTATGATAAAAATTACTCTTGTATGAATAGATAACTGTTAAAAACCACATCCTTTATATCAAAAACCTTTTCACTGTAGAATTAAATAATTATTGCCCTCTTTTACTCATTTTACTGATCGTTTATGAGTTTTAAGTTATTTGCCCGGCTTCAATAATTCAATTTATGACTGATCACACCGCGGCAGAGTCGAACTAAGGTGAATAGCCCAACAGAGTGATTCGTTATATATAAACTAAAGGTTATTAATTTATTTCAGGCAAACCAAAACGGGGCATAGCCACCTATGATTGATTAAGAGAGAAGAGATTAACAATAATAAAATGTATGTCCACTTTTTAATCAGTAAGTGTCTGTTCTCATATTTTAGATAGGTTTTGGTAAAGGAATAATTACACAGTGGCTGAGTCGACTGCGGTAATCAGTGTCCGTCTTTTTGAAAGCTTGATATAGACTTAGTGAACGAAGTAAAGCTGATTGTTTCTGGCTTAGTTAATTTTTGAAGATAAAAGGATCACACGGCGGCAGAGCCGTCTTCGGTAATCAATACTCAACTTTTAAAATCGATTTCATATACTAAGTGAATGTAATCAAATTGTTTCTCTTCTGAAATACTTAAGCACCAATTATCTTCCAGGAAAGAGGTCTGTTAAAAGCCTATCTCACTAATTTCCACTACCGTAGATATTGAAAATTAAACTGAGTTAATTGTATTGTATACATATACAAATTGGATACCCACTCTATATTTTTCGCTATTAATATAATAGTGGAATTTACCGAGAATCCATTACCGTTATATTAAATTCCGATAGATGCTACAACAGTAGAATTCATCGAGAATTCATTACTGTTATACTCTTTTTATCCAATCCAATCTATTTATATATACGTTTATTAATAAAGCACTTCTTTCTCAATTTATCTTAGTCACGTATATACCGGGTCCCTAGGTTAAGAATTCCCCAAACAGCGTATCAGTACAGTTCCCACGAAAGAGAGACGGACTTAAAAAGCCCCTTCAAAGGTCTATGTCTTTCCTTGACAGCTCTATACTGATAAACCATTTATCTTAACCATCACCTTGTATATCAATGATAGACAACATCAGGGTTTTCACAAAAGAATAAATTGTATTTTCTTTACGGTAAAATTATATTTACGGTAAGTCTAAATTTTGCCATTATAACGATATGCTTACAAAAGCTCAAAATTAATTTTGCCATAGCCACCTTACTCACGAAAATTTAACGAATTTTGGGCATTATAACACTACAATTAAATTAAAGCCATAAAACATTTATAAAGCATAAATAAACAAACAAAGGCCATAACACACAAACACACAAGTCAAGCACAAACAAGAATCAAACTCATACTTCTCAAATTAATTTGCTAGAAGTTCCCCTTACCTTTGCCACAAATCTTGAAAGAACAAGGTGTTAGACTAAAATAACAAACCTGTGATGTTACACATAGCATATATCATCATCCAATGCTCATTGCATACATGGAATACATACATATCATAGAATGCTATAGGTAGATGCACGGCCAAACCATGCGGACATACCTGGAAATAAAGATGAAAAATTCAGATTACTAACCAGATGAATGTCGCCTATTCTTCTTTCAGTAGCCGCGGTCCCTTTTTTCTCAACCCTCCTTTTTTCTTCCCAATTTTTTGTGTGTCCAAACCCTAAAGTAAACCTCTCTATTTATAGCCCCTAATAGTGCATCTTAATTATGGAAATAGATTAATGGTTATCCTTTTATATTTCAAATTTGAATCAGAAGCAATAATTAAGATTTTTTTATTTTGATTTGCTCATAAAAACATGATATTTTTTTGATTTAATCATAAATAACCCTGATACCATTTAATTTATTGGTGATCTCTTGTAAATTTACCCTAATTGCCTTAATTCAAATTAATTACTTTTATTATTTATTTGCCAATGCACTTCTTTTATTTAATTACTATTGACACCATTTTTTATTCTAATTATTATTATACCCGGACAAAATTGGGTGTTAACACAACTTAAGAAACTGGAGGTTGATATGTCTGAGTCCTTCCTGGTGCACTTCATTCTGAACACCCTTATGTGGGAATACAGGCCGTTTAAGATTTCCTACAACACACATAAGGACAAATGGTCTATCAATGAATTAATGACCATGTGTGTTCAGGAAGAAGTAAGGCTTGTAATGGAGATGGGTGAGAGTGCATTGCTGACAACTGCTTGTGGGAAGAACAAAACTATTAAGTCTCAAGCTAATCAGAAGGGGAATGGTAGAATACCACTTCAGGCTGATATTAAGAAGGTGACAAAGTGTTTCTTCTGTAGGAAGAAGGGACACATGAAGAAGAATTGCCCTAGATTCTAGAAATGGCTTGAGAAGAAAGGTAAATCAATCTCATTAGTATGTTATGAATCTTATATGGCTAGTGTTAATATTAACACTTGGTGGATTGATTCAGGATTTACAATCCATATTGCAAACTCTTTACAGGGTATGAAAAACTTAAGGAAACCAGTGGGAAGTGAGCAAAGCATTTTATCAGGCAATAAGCTAGGCACACATGTGGAGGCTATTGGAACTTGCATTTTAACTTTAAGTAGTGGCTTTATTTTAAAATTGGAAAGGACCTTTTATGTGCCAAATTTTTCTCGAAACTTGATTTCTGTTTCCAGACTCGTACCTTTTGGATATTCCTTTAATTTTAAAGACACATCGTTTGAGTTATTTTATAATTCTGAATGTGTTGGGAATGGTATCTTGTCTGATGGTCTTTATATTCTTGGTTTACAAAATGATGCCACTTCTAGTTTAATGCATGTTCAAACTGGTACTAAGAGGTGTAATATTAATGAGAATTCCTCTATGTTATGGTACCAGAGATTAGGACATATCTCCAATGAGAGCATTAAAAGGTTAGTGAAAGACGGGATACTCAATACTCTAGATTTTGCTGACTTTGAGATTTGTGTGGACTGCATTAAGGGTAAGCAGACCAACATGTCTAAGAAAGGTGCTACTAGGAGTTCAAGCATATTAGAAATAATTCATACCAATATTTGTTGTCTAGATATGGATGCACGTGGTCAGAAATATTTTATCACCTTTATAGATGATTATTCACGATATATGAATGTTTATTTGCTTCAGAACAAAAATGAAGCATTGGATGCCTTCAAAGTCTTTAAGGCTGAAGTTGAGAACCAATGTGGCAAGCAAATAAAAATAGTGAGATCAGATAAAGGTGGAGAATATTATGGTAGATATACTGAGAATGGACAAGCACCTGGTTCCTTTGCGAAGTTTCTTCAAGAACATGGGATTGTTGCCCAGTACACTATGTCTGGTTCTCCAAATCAGAATGGTGTTGCAGAAAGATCGGAACCAAACATTATTGGACTTGGTGCGGAGTATGCTTAGGAACTCCAATCTTCCTAAATCGTTGTGGGCTGAAGCACTAAAGACGGCTCTGTATATATTAAACCGTGTTCCAACCAAGGTTGTCCCAAAGACACCTTTTAAGTTGTTAAAAGGTTGGAAACTGAGTTTGAAACAAATGCGCATTTGGGGTTGTCCGTCTGAGGTGAGGATATATAACCCACAAGAGAATAAACTTGACCCGAGGACTATTAGTGGGTATTTCATTGGATATATCGAAAGGTCTAAAGGTTATAGGTTTTATTGTCCATCTCATATAACTAGGATTGTGGAATCAAGAAATGCCAAGTTTCTTGAAAATGACTTGATCAGTGGGAGCGATCAATTGAGGGACTTAGGTTCTGAAATTAATCATATAGAATCTCAACCTTCCACATCAAGTGAAAGATTGGTTGTAATTCATACCCCTCAAGTTCAAAGGGATGAGAACAACCAATGACTGACAATCCACAACCTGTTGTTGATAATCCAGTAGATCAAATTGATCATCAAATTCCTAAAAATGATGAACAACCAGTTGAACAACATGATCCACAAGAAAATGTTGATGCAACATTAAGGAGATCTACTAGAGTAAGAAAATCAACTATTCCTAGTGATTATATTGTATATTTGCAAGAATCTGACTATAATATTGGAGCTGAAAATGATCCCAAAACTTTTGATCAAGCAATGAGTTGCAAAGAGTCAAATTTATGGTATGATGCCATGAAGAATGAGATAAATTCCATGCAGAGTAACGGAGTTTGGAACCTTGTAGAGTTGCCTAATGGGGCAAAGGCCATTGGCTATAAATGGGTCTTTAAGACCAAAAAGGATTCATTAGGCAACATTGAGAGATACAAGGCAAGACTCGTTGTTAAGGGATTTACTCAAAAAGAAGGAATAGACTACACAGAGACTTTTTTGCCTGTATCTAAGAAAGATTTTCTTCGTATTATCTTGGCATTAGTTGCTCATTTTGACCTTTAGTTGCAACAAATGAATGTGAAAACAACATTTCTTAATGGTGATTTAGAGGAGGAGGTTTATATGAAACAACCTGAAGGTTTCTCCTCTAGCGGAGGTGAGCATTTGGTTTGCAAGCTTAAGAAATCTATATATGGTTTAAAACAAGCCTCCCGTCAGTGGTACCTTAAGTTTCATGGGATAATTTCTTCATTTGGTTTTGATGAAAACCCCATGGATCAATGCATATATCACAAGGTCAGTGGGAGTAAAATATGTTTTCTAGTTTTATATGTAGATGATATTTTGCTTGCAGCCAATGATAGGGGATTGCTACATGAGGTGAAACAATTTCTCTCTAAAAATTTTGACATGAAGGATATGGGTGATGCATCTTATGTCATTGGCATTAAGATTCATAGAGATAGACCTCGAGGCATTTTAGGTCTATCACAGGAAATCTATATTAACAAAATTTTAGAGAGATTTTGGATGAAAGATTGTTCACCAAGTGTTGCTCCCATTGTGAAGGGTGATAGGTTTAATCTGAACCAATGCCCAAAGAACGACTTTGAGAGGGAACATATGAAAAACATTCCTTATGCTTTAGTTGTTGGAAGCCTTATGTATGCACAAGTATGCACAAGGCTTGATATTGCATTTGCAGTTGGAATGTTAGGAAGATATCAGAGTAATCCAGGTATTGACCACTGGAGAGCTGCAAAGAAAGTAATAGGGTACCTTCAAGGGACCAAAGATTACATGCTTATGTATAGATAGACGAACAATCTAGATGTGATTGGTTATTCAGATGCAGACTTTGATGGCTGTGTTGATTCTCGCAAACCAACATCTGGGTACATTTTCATGATGGCTGGTGGAGCTATTTCATAGAGGAGTGTTAAGCAGACTTTGACTACTACTTCTACCTTGGAAGCTGAGTTTGTATCCTGTTTTGAGGCTACATCACATGGTGTATGGCTTAAAAGTTTCATTTATGGGCTGAAGATAGTTGACTCTATTTCAAGGCCTTTGAGAATTTTCTGCGATAACTCAGCTACTGTGTTTATGGCTAAGAATAACAAAAGTGGAAGTCGAAGTAAGCACATCGACATTAAGTACTTAGCCATTAGAGAAAGAGTAAAAGACAAGAAAGTGGTCATTGAGCATATAAACACTGAGTTGATGATCGCTGATCCTTTGACTAAGGGCATGCCACCCTTTAAGTTCAAGGATCATGTAGAGAGAATGGGACTTGGTTCCACTTTATGATTGTATACATACAGGTTTGTGTTGAAACTCTTATATTGCAGTATTTTCTCATATTCAGGTGCACATTAATTTATTTGAGAAAATTTATAGCTTATTCATTAAGTTTAATTACCACATTAAGTATACTACTTGGGAAATTGAGCAAGTTGTAATACATAGATGATATTACTCGTTATAAGAGGAACTATCTCTATGATTCACGTGTTCATTTCTTAAGGAAATTGTGCATTGACTTATTTTTGTCAATATGTCAAAACGATTGGACCAAGTGGGAGAATATAATAAGTTTTGTTATTAAAACTGGAATTAATCCCCTTCTTAGTGGTCCATCAGTTTTGAACATGAAAGGTCTCTCATTTGGCTTAGTGTTTCATCAGTTTTGGATGTGAAGAGCCAAATATTGAATGACACAATCAATGGAGTGGTAATGGCTACTAAGTGCATTCTTGATGGTAGAATGCCTATATATAGCACATGTGTTTGGTCCCTGAGCTCATATCTTTTCATTTTCGTCTGATACACCATCTACAGAGAGAGAGTGAGAGCTTGGAAGAACCAAAACAAAGCAGCTCTTTCATGGCAATGGTTGGAGGTATATTTTGATTCTGTTTTCCGCGTTTGTTAATAACCTGTGTTTCGTTTTTGTTGTTTGTGATGCTGCATGCTTTACTTTTTTCGATTTACATAACAGATGCATGTTTCACTTTGTCCATTGTTCCCTGTAATATGCACACACCTTATCTCTTAATGTGAAAAAGCATGAAAGTTGTAATATTTTCAAACTGTAACATGAAGACTCGACCCAAAACGTCCTTTTACCCAATAATTAAATAATCGACAGAAAAATCAACAATGATAATAAATCTGATAACTAATTAATAAACATATAATAATACCCATTTGAAATATTCGCTTGGTCCAATGATAACATTTGAGTTTTTTTTCAAAGAATAATAATTGAGGGATTAATTAGGTGTAACATCTTCTTAATTCCATTTATTTTAGGACACAAATTGGGACAATTTAGTGGTCTTAAAATAAAATAAAAGTCAAAGAATTAAGTTGGGTGTAACACTCTTCTTAATTCCCTTGTTTAGGACACAAGTTGCGACAACCTGATAGTCTTAAAACATCCTTTTTCAAAATAATAATAATAATAATAAAATCAACCAACCCACAATCATTTTCTACCAAGAACTACGTGGCTTTGATTTCCCTATCGCACCAAGGGATACGTAGGAGCAGGAATCACTTCTGTCAAGCCAAATAAAAAAAATCTTTTTTTTTTCTTTTTACTGCATTGTTAAATATTTATGTATAGCTATAGTTATAGTTATAGTTCTTATTTGGGGTAAGGTAAATATTTTAAAAGCTATTATAATTTCAAACAATTAATTAGAGGTAACCGTTGTTTAAACGGACGACGTAGAGTGCTAATATCTTCCCTACTCGTAATCATTCCCGAATCCTCGTTTTGGTTCAAGACCATTTTTTAGGGTTTTTCCAATGTTTTCCCTCACCAAATAAACCTTGGTGGCGACTCCCTGTTTTCCGGAATTCCTTGCGAATTCCCGGTCACTTCAGCTGGCGACTCCTCTGGGGACTTTTGAGAATCAAGCCTAACCTAATTAATCATTTGAAATTAACAGCATTTATTTTATTTATTTTACCCCTTTCTTTGTTATTAATCTATTAATTGTGAATATGTTTATTGATTTCATGGTTTTGTCGTGTATATATTATTTTTGTGCAAGTTGTGTAGTTCTAGGTGTTGCTCCCTCCACACACTACACATTTTCACACACTTATGAGTGGGGCCTATACCCGGGCCTGAGTGTAGCTTAAGATAGACATGTGGCTGAGTAGCGGTAGCCTGTTGGATGTACATCCAGCTTGGTTATCACAATGGCCCAACCTAGAGTTTGATTCTTTTTGAGACTATTGTCACTCCTAATAGTTTACCTATTGTTGTGAGCAATATTCCAAAATGGAATCCTTGGCTCTAGGGACCCAAATTTAGAATCCTAGATCCACCTATTGGGAGGCCCACTTGCTATAGGGGCCCATAAACCTACGAATAGGACCAGCCTATATGGGCCACAAAGGGAGCATACTCTACTTCCGCTTGTATTAATATTTTTTTTAAAAAGCAAAAAAAGGAGAAAAAAAGAAACAATAATTTTTCCTCTTCATCACATACCATGATCATGCATGCTTTTGCCTTCACATTTTCATAACATTTTGCATTCATTCTCATTTAATCTTAGGACTATCATAACATTCTTTATATCATGCTCTTTGTCAAGAAAAATCATAAGAGCATCATAATATTTTGCATTCATAACATACTCATATCATAATTTTTGTGAGAAAAAGTAACAATTCGAGCAAGAAAATCAGCTTCAGATCATGGATAAACTAGGACATAAAGACTTGAGAGGCGAGATAAACGAACTAAAGGAGCAAGTGACTAAGATCCTAGAGACATTGCAAGCCTTGCAAAGGAAAGAGACAAAAGTGGTTCCTTTTGCGGTGAGTGAAGGACCGCCAACTATGCCTGCTCACCCACCTAGTTTCACTCCAGCTCAAGTTGCTGATGTCCTACCACATGGTCTCCCCCCTGTGTACACTCCACATCAGGCCGCCAATGTCTCACCATACCATCTCCCTCCCGGGTACACTCTACCTTAGGTCATTGTTTATGTGCCATATGTCTGGCCTCCTAATTTTGTGCCAACACTGGGCACCAACCCCCATGAAGCTATGCCAGTGATAACAAATCTACAAGGCAACTTTCCACCACAAGAAATCAAAGACTCGCAATATAAAGAGAAATGGCAGGTTCTAGAGGAGCGATTAAGTGTTATTGAAGGAATGAAAAACTATGGCCTTGATGCTTCCGATTTGTGTCTTGTTTCTAATGTGGTGGTCCCTCCTAAATTCAAGGTGCCAGAATTTTATAAATATAAAGGTTCCACTTGCCCATGGAACCACTTGGTCATGTACTACAAGAAGATGGCTTCTTGTGCCCACGACGACAAATTGCTAATTCACTTTTTCCAGGAAAGTCTGACTAGGGCAGCTTTAAATTGGTATGCGCACCATGAACGATGTCGTATTCGCTCGTGGAAGGACATAGCAGATGCTTTCCTGAAGCAATGCAAGTACAATATGGACATGGCCCCAGACAGAATACAATTGCAAAATATGATGAAAAGGGACGATGAAACTTTCAAAGAGTATGCCCAGCGATGGAGGGAAGTGGCCTCTCAAGTAGAACCTCTACTATCAGAGAAAGAGATGGTCACTATGTTTATCGATACACTTCAATCACCATTTTATAACAAGATGGTTGGAAATGTATCATTAGACTTCTCAGATCTCATTACCATAGGAGAAGAATGGAGATAGGAATGAGAAGTGGGAAGATTTTTCATAGTGGGGAAAGCAGTGACCTTGATCCATGAGGTGAAAATGGAAGCAATGTAGCTACTCAATGGTCTAAGTTGTTAGTTGATGTTTTGTTATTTTCTGAACTAATGTAACCTTCTTTAAGGCATTCAATTAAACAACTTGCATGATATGTGATTGTTCCTTTTGACCGAGTCATTCATTGTCCCTTTCTTTACATTGTTTAGCTCTTTCTCTTCCCCACTTTGCAAAATCACCTAAAATGAGTTTGATTCCCTTTATCCTAGTCTTAAATCTCATAAAAAAACAACTTGAAGGTTCCAACATTGGGGCAGATTCATTACGTTGTTTCCCAAATTGCTAGATACTAGGGGCAAGTTCTCTTGGGCAAAAAAAAAAATACAAAGAAAAAAAGTAAAAAGAAAAAGAAAAATAAAGAAAAAAGAAGAAAAGTCCGTTAGGTTGAAAACCCATAACGACAGCCTAAGCAAAAGTTAGGGCATACAAAAGAAAAAGAGCAAACATACCAATTTTGTTTTGTGCTAAACTTAATTGAGCAATCGTGATTTGAAATGAAGTTTGGCCATTTTTCTCTATCCTAAAAAAAATATCGCTGGCTACCCATTTTGAGCCTGAAAAGATTTTTTTCTTCATATACCCTGGACAAAGATCAATTCTGCTCAGCTCATGATCCAAAAGGGAAAGATGAGATTGTGTGGTACTATCAGGATTCAACACCATAACCAACTCCTCTATACTGTCAAAAAATGGGGGCAATCAAGGATGCAAGTAAGAACACTTCGATGAAGTCAAAAATGAAAAAAAAATAAAAGGAGGAAAAAGAAAAAAAAAACTAGAAAATATTGAAAATGAAAAGCAAGAAGATGCAAAATCAAGTATTGTGTTGATGGATAATGAAGTACATCATTGTGCTAAAGATCTTTGTTTCATAACCTTTAAACACTTATTTGAGCCTTTGATATCCTTCATTTCATAACCCCTCTAGCCACTGATCACGTTACAAGTCTAATAAAGTCCATTCTAATCAATGAGGGGTTGCTCTTAATTTTAGGACAAAACATTTGTTGGTATGTTTGCTCAAAAAGGAAAAAAAGACAAAAATAGAAAAAGAAAAAAAAATACGCTCTCAAGACTTGTCCATCCAAAGCTTCTTCAAGGAAAACAAATATTGGGGCAGAATTTTATCTATGAAGTGAAATTCTTTGTACATCAACGATTAATGGCTAGCGTACTCACTAGCTAGTGGGAATCTTTCAACTGGAGTTAAGGAAGTCCCTTCACCTCTCATTCTGGTATATCCCCAAAAGATCCAAATTAGGGCAATTTCACTGTTCATTCCATCCCCTGAAATAAAAATTGGGGCAAATTCTTCACCTTTCCTTGAATCCAGATTGGGTAATTACTCAATTCTCTTCCAACTACTATGACTACTCTTTGTCATCTTTCTTGGTCTGGGGGGCAACTACTTGTTCTTGTAATCTAGACTGGGGCAATCTTATATTGGGGCAACTACTTATCATTTCATTTATCCAATGCCCCAAATTACTTTCTTGGTCTCAGCTCCTAAGTCTACTTTCACAATAATGAAAGTTGGTCAAGAAAATGCTTCAAAAAAGAGGGAGCATAAGTTCAAAAGCATCAAATCTCTTAATTAACACCTTAGACCAAAAGGATTCAATTGGCTTAGATTTGACTATCTGAATGAAACCTTGTCAACGGGATACGGTCAAATGCTATCTTGATTGTAATGATCGACAAGTTCTCTGCCTATTCAGGCGGGGTTGGAGTGTAAGGTCATGTATAAGTCGTTGACAAGTTGGAATTTGTTCAAATATATCCAATCAACTCAAGAGTTATTTTTCTCACAAAGTTGCACCATGCATCAGTTTGGCATCGTTAGTTGATCTCACCCATAGCATCATACATTTTACAGAATCAGCTAATCTTATATACAGTGTCATGCATCATTTTGCATCCAATATCATCAATTCATCTCATACCTTGCATTTCGCATTAGCTTTGCCTCTTTTCCTAAGCCGGGAAGACGACCCGTGCCCTAAGCCGGGATGACAACTTGCACCTAAAGCCGGGGATACGACCTGCACCCTAAGCTGAGGAGACGACCCGTGCCCTAAGCTGGGATGACAACCTGCACCCAAAGCCGGGGATATGACCCGCACCCAAAGCTGGAGATACGACCCGCACTCAAAGTCCGCACCTAAAGCCGGGATGACGACCCGCACGCTAAGCCAGGAAGACGACCTGCACCCAAAGTCGAGATGACGACACGCACCCAAAGCCGAGAAGACGACCCGCACCCTAAGCCGGGATAACAACCCGTACCCCTTTATTTTTCTGCCAAAGCCGGGATGATGACCCGCACCACTTTATTTTTCTGCTAAAGCCAGGATAACAACCCGCACCCCTTTATTTTTCTGCCAAAGCTGGGATGACGACCCGCGCCCTTTTTCTTTTCTTACCAAAGGCAGGATGACGGTCCGCACCCAAAGCCAGGAAGACGACCAGCACCCAAAGCTGGGATGACGACCCGCACCCTTTTTTCTGCTAAAGCCGGGATGACAACCCGCACCTCAAAGCCATGATGACAACCCGCACCTCAAAGCCATGATGACAACCCGCACCCCTTTATTTTTCTGCTCAAGCCAGGATGACGACCCACACCCAAAGCCGGGATGACGACCCGCACCACTTTATTTTTCTACCAAAACCGGGATAACAACCCGCACCCCTTTATTTTTCTGCCAAAGCTGGGATGACGACCCACACCCTTTTTCTTTTCTTACCAAAGCCAGGATGACGGCCCGCACCCAAAGCTGGGATGACGACCCGCACCCTTTTTTCTGCTAAAGCTGAGATGACAACCCGCACCTCAAAGCCGGGATGACAACCCACACCTCTTTATTTTTCTGCTCAAGCCAGGATGACGACCCACACCCAAAGCCGGGATGATGACCCGCACCCTTTTATTTTTTTGCTCAAGCTGGGATGACGAACTGCACCCAAAGCTGCGAAGACGATTCTTACCCTCTTCCCCCTTGCTCGTCCCGGTTGAGTGTTAGGACCAACTTAGTCGAGACGGCTAAGTAATCCTACATCTCTAGGAGGCCTAAGTTGTGACAACTTAGTGGCCTTAGACGTTCAATTGCGACTGACCAATCCAAACATGGGGCTGACCTTTCCAACACTTGTGGGTATCTCCGAACAAAATTGGAGTTCCTATCTTTACTTATCTTTTACTACGGTCTCTCTAGTAGAATCTAAGTAAAGAGGGGCAGTTGTTAACACCCAATTTTGTCCAGGTATAATAATAATTAGAATAAAAAATGGTGTCAAAAGTAATTAAATAAAAGAAGTGCATTGGCAAATAAATAATAAAAGTAATTAATTTGAATTAAGGCAATTAGGCTACAAGAGATCGCCAATAAATTAAATGGAATCAGGGTTATTTATGATTAAATCAAAAAAATATCATGTATTTATGAGCAAATCAAAATAAAAAATCCTAGTTATTGCTTCTGATTCAAATTTGAAATATAAAAGGATAACCATTAATCTATTTCCATAATTAAGATGCACTATTAGGGGCTATAAATAGAGATATTTGCTTTAGGGTTTGGACACACAAAAAGTTGGGAGAAAAAAAGGAGGGTTGAGAAAAAAGAGACCGCGACTGTTAAAAGAAGAATAGGCGACATTCATCTGGTTAGTAATCTGAATTTTTCATCTTTATTTCCGAGTATGTCCGCATGATTTGGCCGTGCATCTACCTATAGCATTCTATGATATGTATGTATTCCATGTATGCAATGAGCATCGGATGATGATATATGCTATGTGAATGATGCTGCATGCTTTACTTTTTTCGATTTGCATAACAGATGCATGTTTCACTTTGTCCATTGTTCCCTGTAATATGCACACACCTTATCTCTTAATGTGAAAAAGCATGAAAGTTGTAATATTTTCAAACTGTAACATGAAGACTCAACCCAAAACGTCCTTTTACCCAATAATTAAATAATCGACAGAAAAATCAACAATGATAATAAATCTGATAACTAATTAATAAACATATAATAATACCCATTTGAAATATTCGCTTGGTCCAATGATAACATTTGAGTTTTTTTTCAAAGAATAATAATTGAGGGATTAATTAGGTGTAACATTTTCTTAATTTCACTTATTTTAGGACACAAATTGGGACAATTTAGTGGTCTTAAAATAAAATAAAAGTCAAAGAATTAAGTTGGGTGTAACACTCTTCTTAATTCCCTTGTTTAGGACACAAGTTGCGGCAACCTGATAGTCTTAAAATATCCTTTTTCAATAATAATAATAATAATAATAAAATCAACTAACCCACAATCATTTTCTACCAAGAACTACGTGACTTTGATTTCTCTATCGCTCCAAGGGATACGTAGGAGCAGGAATCACTTCTGTCAAGCCAAATAAAAAAAAATCTTTTTTTTTCTCTTTTCACTGCATTGTTAAATATTTATGTATAACTATAGTTATAGTTATAGTTCTTATTTGGGGTAAGGTAAATATTTTAAAAGCTATTATAATTTCAAACAATTAATTAGAGGTAAACGTTGTTTAAACGGACGACGTAGAGTACTAATATCTTCCCTACTCGTAATCGATTCCCGATTCCTCGTTTTGGTTAAAGACCATTTTTTAGGGTTTTTCCAATGTTTTCCCTCACCAAATAAACCTTGGTGGCGACTCCCTGTTTTCCGGAATTCCTTGCGAATTCCTGGTCGCATCAGCTAAAATATCTCGCATTTACATTATGTACTCACGCACACCTTTCACATTGGTGAGCCGAAGAGAGAAGAACTTCATGATCAGGGTGCTTACTAAAGCCTTATCTGAAGTGATGAAATGGTCATCAATAGACTTAAGCAAGTCTCTGACCTTTTCATGTTGGTCGACAGAACCACGTATCCCAGCCGAGATTTTGGTCTTAATGAACATCACGCTGAGCCGGTTGGATCGCTCCCACCGCTCATATAGCGCAACAGTAGCTGGGCTACTTTCATTAGTGATTACAGGTGGTTCGTTTTTCCTTATAGCATAGTCTATGTCCATCCACCCCAATTGCAGAAGAATTCTCTCCTTTCATATCTTATAGTTATCTCCTTTGAGTTCGGGAACATCACATTGAATATCAGGAAAACTAATAGTTTGAGAAGCTGCAAAAATCCAAAGGCTTATGTCAAAATTTGAGGCATACTAATCTTAATTGTCTGTTTTACCAATGTAAACATTCCAAAAAATTGAATCTTGTGACATAAAAATTGTCTGTGGGTTAAATTTTTAATTCAATAAGATACAATTAGACTTTATAATAGAATAATCAAATTCATGCTTTACGGGTACAACATGAAAATAATTTGATTTTCTATCGCAAATATTTACTTTATGATAAAACTGTCTAATTATATATGACTCATGATCCCTGTGGGTAAATCATGAAAAATAATATGACATTTTATCCTTATTAATCATACAAATATAATAAAAATTCCTGTGGGATAAAATTTATCATACCAAGTACAATTAATCACAATATTATGTCTAATTCCTTATGTGATCTTTGAACAAGTTAATTTATAATTTTAATCAAATTATAGATGCTGTGGCTAATCCATAATCAATCAAAATTATAAAGATCACTTAGACATAAAACTTAATTATATGAGAATAAACCATATCATGAACATCAAGACATAATACAATAATGAATAAAATCCTCATATACAATTGCATAATTAAACGTAATATTATGCATTTGATTTAATATATGCACAGAATAAATCTTGGTCCAGATATAAATATTCATGCATAAATAAATCATTAAAGCAAATTGCACAGACAAAACAACAAGTCTAGAAGCATATAAGAGTATGTCAAACGAATAATTAACACAAAAGTGAAACCAGCCCAGTGGTCAGGCGTCTGTGCAAAGAGAACAGGTCTCGGGTTCAAAACCTAGACAGCGCAAAAGTGGTCCGGTTTGTCCTTTTTTTTCGAACACAAAAAATAGATTACTATTCATCGTCTTCAACCTCCAGCGAGTCAATTCGACCCATTTTCGGACCCAATTCAAATCAGTGATTTGGGCACTGTTTTGAACGATTCAAAACCTAGAAAACATATAAATCAACCAAAATAAAGATTTCTAACCTTATTTTTAACAAACGAGGCTCTAAACACCAAAAACGAAGTTAGATCGAAAAAATACCAAAAATCGAAAATGGACAAGGCAGAGGCAACTGAGGCTCTGATACCAAATGTTAGACTAAAATAACAAAACTATCATGTTACAAACAACAAAAACGAAACACAAGTTATTAACAAATGCGGAAAACAGAATCAGAATATACCTCCAGCCATTGCCATGAAAGAGTTGCTTTGTTTTGGTTCTTCCAAGCTCTCACTCTCTCTCTGTAGATGGTGTATCAGACGAAAATGAAAAGATATGAGCTCAGGGACCAAACACATGTGCTATATATAGGCATTCTACCATCAAGAAAGCACTTAGTAGCCATTACCACTCCATTGATTGTGTCATTCAATATTTGGCTCTTCACATCCAAAACTGATGAAACACTAAGCCAAATGAGAGACCTTTCATGTTCAAAACTGATGGACCACTAAGAAGGGGATTAATTCTAGTTTTAATAACAAAACTTATTACACAAGGCTTAAAGAACCAAGAACATCAAGCTAGAAAACTAAGAACTTAAAAGGAGGAAAAGAGAGGATTTTTGGCTTTGTCAACACAAAGGCTTTGATGTGAGAATTTTATGAAGAACTCCCCTCCTATTTATAGCCATATGGGGCGGCCAAAGGGGGAGGAAGAGGGTATTTAAATTTTTGTGTTGTCATCTAGCTTTATTAGGATTATGTAATAAAGCCATTTTAATTAAATCCATCTTTTATCTAATTGGTTAATGCTTAAGACTAAGCTTATGACTCATATGAGAAAAACACATCCAAGGCTCCAAATTACTTGTTGATGTCGACCAAGTGAGGGCAAATAAGAGTCATGGGATAGTTTGGTTAAAAACTTTATGTTTTGGTAGTTTTAAGTGAAAATCAAGGGTAATATAGTCTTTTCATTAATAAAAATTCCAAAAATTATTTTAAATGGTAAAAACCTATAGGGATTCTTGAAAATGCCATGTAAGAGCTTCATGGAAGAGCTTCTGGATTTTTACGGCAAAGGTATGTTACGCGATTTCCAAAAATAAAGAAAAATGGACGCGCCGTAAGTGCAAAACGGACATTTTTCAAAAAATTCCAGAAAAGTTTCTAAGAAATTGCAAATCTGATATAAATACTAATGATCCCTCTTAAAAAATGATTTTGAGCATTCACTGATCACTAAAAATCCATTTTCGTTCAGAAACCCTCGTTTCTCGTGTTCGTAGGGACTGAAAAAGTAACTTTTGATTTGCTTTTCAGAAAATTTTGAAATAATTTTCAAAAATCTTAAAAAATGTAAAAACATGATTCAGCTTCTTAAAATCTCTTTTTGACCTCAACTTGGTCTCTGAATCAGTTATTAGTTCTTGCTGTAAACTATAGGGACCAAAACGGTAATTTCTAAATTTTGCTTTTCTAAAAATTATAGAAAAATTCCATAAAATCACAAATATTAAATGAAATAACTTTTGTGAAGGAAATTTGTTTTCAGGGTTGGTTTCAATATACTTTTTCTTTTTAAAACTGAATCCGTCAATAACGGTGGAAACTATTTTCTGTAAAAGCCTCAAATATTAAGTGAAAAATGACTTTTTAATGAATCAACTTAATAAGCCTATTGATACTATAATTGTAAGATAGAAATAAATCTCACAACAGTTAGATCACACAATTTCATAGAAAACAGATAATGCACGGTTAATAGGAAAACAGATGTTATATAGAACCTAACTCTCTTACTGTTTAAGCTATAACACCAACCGTAACTCATCATTTCTATTTTTCTTAGATTTCCTAATAGGTCTTCTAACCTCTATTTTATCCTTTCTTTAATTTCTAGTATTGATCCATTTCTTATTTAGTAGATTACAGAGTTTCTCTTAGAGGGACTAAAACAACAGTATTCCTTTATACTGTTCTCTAAAATTCCAAATTCAACTTCTAAAACCTTTATATGACACTAAGTTACTATTTATATCCTTAAATACCTTTTAGAAATATAGTATCAATTTTTCATATTCATTATCAACTGATTCTAACAGTCAAAATGTCCATAAAATACCGTTTTGATCCATTTCTTAGATTTCCTAATAGGTCTTCTAACCTCTATTTTATCCTTTCTTTAATTTCTAGTATTGATCCATTTCTTATTTAGTAGATTACAGAGTTTCTCTTAGAGGGACTAAAACAACAGTATTCCTTTATACTGTTCTCTAAAATTCCAAATTTAACTTCTAAAACCTTTATATGACACTAAGTTACTATTTATATCCTTAAATACCTTTTAGAAATATAGTATGAATTTTCCATATTCATTATCAACTGATTCTAACAGTCAAAATGTCCATAAAATACCGTTTTGACCTCTACGTTAGTTCTAAACCATTACCTATTATCCAAAAATCTTAAAGGTAATTCTAATCCTCCAAAATTGATACTCTGTCTTATAGAGTGAAATTTTCGGATCTTACAACAATCATGTCCAAGCCGGGGACCTCTAACCTGCACATTTGTAACTTTTCATCCATGTTTATTGCTCTTCTCAATAAATCACGGACAAAATTGGAGTTTATGTCTTTACTTATCTTTTACAACGATAATATGAAAACTACGGTTATTCATATTCTCTAGTAAAATATAAGTAAAGAGGGGCAGCTATAAATACCCAATTTTGTCTGTTTTTCTTTTATTTCTCAGTAAAAATTAGGATTGGGCTCAATGCAAGAATTTGTCAAAAAATTGATCACTTGAACTTTTCAAAAATGCAAACAGTCCAATACATGTTTGGGCTCCTGGCCCAACTTTCATTCCACCAAAAAATACAAAAAAAATGTGTGGGCTCAAAACCCATTTTCAATCCAAAAAATACAAAAAAAATAAAAAAAAATGCTTTGGGCTCTGGCCCAATTCAAATCCAAAAAATACAAAAATTGAAAATACAAAAAAAGAGAAGTCTCTGTTTTCGGCGCCCCCATTCCCAGATTCCATAGCAATGTGTGCCAACTTGCATTTTTCTCTACATGTTGAAGCAAGGATCAAATCGGCCACCTTCTAGCCCACAATTTTGCACTAAAGTAGCCATCCTCTTGCAACTTGTGTCTGCAAAAATTCAGAAAATATATAAAAAGCAAATTCTGGATCAAATTGAAGGAAAAAAGCATATCACAGAACTTCAGAGTGAAGCAATCTCAGGCTATAAATAGCACAAAAACAGAATTGTAAAATAGAGAGAATAAGGGGAAATCGAAAAAAAGAAAAAAATTGATAGAGTTCCAGTTGGAACAAAAATCAAAATACGGGAGCACAATACAGTTTTCCTTCATCCACACAAAAAAGAACTAGAGGGCAATCAACAATAATAGAACCAGAGAACAATAAGAAGCAAAAAACCAAAGAAAAAACCCAGAGAAAACAACACCAGAAATAGATAGCAGTAAAGGGAGGAAGAAGTAGATGTACCCCTATATCGCCACCGTGATGGCGGCCTGAACTGCCGAACGCGACCTTCCTCTTCATCCCTGCACCACCGTGCGTGGCCTTCCTCAACCTCAACACTGCCATGGATCCACGACCTACTCTCCCTCTGCTGCAAAACGCGGGTGAAACCACTGCCACTCTTCCCCTTTCCTCTTTTCCTCCACCTTTCCTCTCTCTCTCTCTCTCTCGCTGTTCTTCTCCCTCTGCCTTCTCTCTCTTGCACTTCCTCTTCTCTCTGCCGCGAAATCACGGCCACTGCTGCTAGGAGGCGTTATTGCTCCCTTGTCCTTCTTCCCCTCATGGCGGTGCTCCTCCCTCTCTCTCTCTCTCTCTCATGGGGGCGGCCCCTTCCTCTTCTCTCTTTCTCACGCTGCTAAGCAGCATTTGGGGGGGCTAGGTTTTTTTTTTTGGTCAAACGATCGAAACTTCATTAGAAAAGGGCCAAAGCCCAACAGGAGCAGGGAAAGGCTTGGCCTCAATAGCCAAACCCGATTAGCATACGCACTGTCTACTACAGATAGTCAAGACAATTAAAGACATGCTGCGAACTTTTGCCTGCCACTTGCAGAGAAATGAACGAAAACCAAACACCAATAAACTGAAAAACTAGCCTGATACAACCAACCAAGGAAGAGACAAAATAAGCACTCAAGTAGCCAAGCCACTCGAGGGGCGCATGATCCGAACTCAGCTACCAAAGTCCTTACCAGTCATGATCCAAACAGAAGCTAAATGGGATCCTTCCCACCCAGGTAGCACAAGACGCAACTTAAAGATCCAAGGGAATTGTAGTAGCAACGGAATCAGAGGTACTCATCTCTTTATCTCGGAGTATGATGATTTTAAGCACAAAGGGACAATTGAACACCCAGTTTAATGGGAGAGCATTTTTTATAGCCAGGTGAGCAATATTATGTGCAAGTTCATTTCCTTTTCTTGAGCACCAGCTAAAACCACAATAAGAGAACCCCTGTTTGAGAATCTGTATATCTCTGACAACATTCACAATTTCCCCTTTGATAATTTCACCCCTACACATTTTAATTAGATGCAAGCAGTGCGATTCGAATATAACTTTGTCCAGATTCAAGCTTTTTGCTAGGGCCACTGCATCTCTTAAGGCAAGAGCTTTCGAGGATAAACAAGTAGATGTTGCATGCTTCCTGTAAGATCCACTAAGTAAGTTTTCGTTATCATCTCGAATAGGAATTCCTGAGCAAGAAATATTCCTTTTGTTGTCAAAGGTTGCATCTGAGTTAATCTTTAAGAAACCAGAACTATAGGCCTTCTCCAGCATGTTGAGAATTGAGGAAAAACTTCTGCAGAACTTGTATTTTGACTTTCTCTTTGTGTGAAATTAATGAACTCTGAGAGAAGTATATTAGCTTGAGAAAGAGTAGCCATAGGATTAGGATCTTGGCCTTCAAACAGAACCACATTCCTCATTTTCCAAATAGACCAAAGGGCAAATCCTATGGAACTTAGAGCAAACTCTTTATAATCTGGGGAACTGCTGGACATTGATAATGGCCTCATTAATCCAATTTCCAAAAGTAGATATCTGGTCCAATTTAGGTACAATCTGCAGTTGCAGTCCGAACCAGGCAGGACGAATCCAACAACACTCTAAGAGGGCATGCTCTACTGTTTCCCCATGCTGGTGACAGATGGGACACAAACCAGAGTTGCAAATCTTCTTTTTGGATAAATTTTCCCAAACTGGAAGGATATTATTACAGGCCTTCCATAGAAAAATCTTAATTTTCTATGGAAGTTTAGCATTCCAAATCACTTTCCAAACTCCTTCTAGGATTGAATTTGAAGAAGAAGGGCCTGGTTCAGGGGGGGTTTCGTCTATTTCAATTAGGTGGTAGCTGGATTTAAAAGTAAATTCACCTAAAGAAGACTTAGGCCACCATGGTTCATCCTCCAGAGAGGTCCAACTTATTGGGGTTTGCAAGATTTTGTAAGCCAGACCGGGATCGAAGCTAGCTTTAACTTTTTGAGCATCCCAGCAACAGTTATTGGAATCTACTAACTCACTCACTTTACAGATTCTAGCATTAGGATGAGTAACTGCCCTGTCTCCTGAGGCAATCCACAAATCTTCTCTGATATCAATTTTTTGGCCTGAACCCACATTCCAACACAAATTTGGCTTCAGGTTGTCTCTTCCATGTAGTAGACTTGCCCAAGCCCAAGAATCTTGTCTTTTTCTTACAACATTTAGGAAATCCCCATTAGGAAAATAAAGACTTTTAAGAATTCTCACCCATAGAGCATTAGGGTTCTTGATAACACGCCAAGCTTGTTTAGAGAGTAAGGCCGAGTTCATGCGAGAGAAGTCCTTAAACCCAATGCCTCCTTCCACTTTCCTTTTAGTCAGAAAATCCCACTTCTTCCAATGAATACCCCTTAGTCTACCATTGTCACACCACCAGAACCTGGCCACATTGGAACAAATACTTTTGCAGAAGTTTTTTTGGAAACCTCACAATAGACATGGCGTAGGTTGGAATTGTCTGGATGACAACTTTAATCAAGACCTCCTTCCCTGCTTGGTTAAGTAAGTTTTCTTTCCATCCTTGAAGCTTGGCACAAATTCTTTCTCTGATCCAAGCAAGCTCATTTGTTTTACATCTTCCCCAATCTGCCGGGATGCCCAGATATTTCCCTGGATTGTCCCATAGTTGCATCCCTAGGACATTAGCAAGCTGTTGTTTCATGTTTGGGTTTATATACTTTCCACATACCACTCCACATTTAGACACATTTATTTTCTATCCAGAAGCCCTGCAGTAGATGTTAAGAAGACGGACTAATTGGCACACCTCCTCTATAGTCGCCTTCCCAAAAAGAATAGAACCATCTGCAAAAAAAAAGATGTGTTAGTTTAAGCCCATCCCTTGATAGAGCTAGACCTTGGATGGTTCCTCTATTCTGGTTTCCAAGAATCATGTGAGAAAGAACGTTTGCAGCCAGAATAAAAATGTAAGGGGAAAGAGGGTCCACCTGCCTAATTCCTCTCTTAGGGATAAGCTTGCTGGTGAGAAAGCCATTTACTTGGTAACGATAGGAAACTGTGGTGACCAGTTGCATAACACGCTCCACCCAAATCATGCTGAACCCATAAACAATCAAAGCTTTTCGGATAAACTCCCATTCGAGCCTATCATAAGCTTTACTCATGTCCAGTTTAATAGCAATTCCTTCTTTCCCCCTTTTTCCTTTCTTCTTTAGTGCATGAAAAATTTCATGGGCAACCAAAAGATTATCCTGAATAAGTTTGCCACCAATGAAAGCACTCTGGTTCTGAGTTATAATATGCCCCATCATGCTCTTCATTCTCAACACCAGAATTTTAGAAATGATTTTTGGTAAGAAATTGCAGCTGCTAATGGGTCTTATCTGATGTATACTTTCAGGCAAGGGAATCTTGGGAACCAAAGCCACAATAGTCTCATTAATGACATTAGGGAGTTGTCCATTTAAGAAAAATTCTTCTATTGCCGCACAGACCTCAGTTTTAACCACTTCCCAGTGCTTTTGAAAGAACATGCCATTATAACCATCCGGACCTAGAGCTTTCATACCTCCCAATCCATCCATAGCTCTTTTAATTTCTACATCAGTAACAGGGGCCAGCAAAGAATCATTCATCTCTTGCGTAATCAGCCTTGGAACATGCATTAAACATTCATAAATATTAGAAACCCCTTCCGAGTTGTAGACCTCTGTGAAATGATCCAAAATAGCTTTACAAATTTCCCCTTGCCCTTCAATCCAGTTTCCTGTCATGTCTTTTATCCGATGTAGCCTATTTCTACTTCTCCTCTGAATGGTAGATGCGTGAAAAAATTTAGTGCTCCGGTCTCCCCCTTCCAGCCATTTAATTCTAGATCTCTGCTTCCAAAATGTTTCTTCCTGTTTCCATAGTTGGGCGATCTTTAATTTAACATGTTTGATCTCCTCCCAGTTAGGTTGACTCGAGTTAACATCCAGCAGATCATTCAGTCTCTTTTTCAGATTAAAAATTTCTTCATCAACTCTTTTGAAAGTTTTCTTGTTCCATTTGAGAAGTTCGTTTTGGTAACTCCTAGTCTTGTCAAAAAGAGTTTCCCACAAGTCATCTTTACTCTAAGAGTTTCCCCACCCTTCTCTAATAGTAGCATCACACTCCTCATGCTCTTCCCAATAGGCTTCAAACTTGAAAGATTTACCACTTCTCAACTTGGGCATGGGCTGGAAAATAATAGGGGAATGATCTGAGTTGATCATAGGCATGGCAGTAGCAATGGCATGTTCAAACATACCTCTCTAGTCCCAAGTAACTAAGACCCTGTTAATTTTTTCACGAGTAACAAAGCCATTTCTTGGGTTGCTCATCCAAGTAAATTGGCAACCCTGAAGTTCAAAATCCATTAGATTTGAGGAGTCAAGAAAGTCTCTAAACAGTTGAATCCTATTTGATTGGGCAGGCCTCAATCCTTCCTTATCCCGCTGAGACAGTAATTCATTAAAATCCCCTATACAAACCCAGGGGTGGTCCCTGGACATTTGAAGAGTCAGAAGATGACCCCACAGATTCCTTCTTTGAGAGAAGGTAGGATTCCCATAAACAAAGGTATAAGCAAAAGATTTGATTTCCTTAACAAGAAGAGCATTACAATGGATAAAGTTTTGAGAGAATTGTTTGATCTCTAACTCCACATCACTATTCCAAAATAAGCATAACCCCCCTAAGAGCCCAACAGGATCAACAGCAAAAGAAAACTTAAAATTTAAAAACTTCCTAGTACGATCAATGCATTTCTGTGAGGCCCTAGTCTCCATGAGATATACAATTGACGGCTGATGAATTTTACATAAATCTTTGCACGGGTAAAATCCACGAAAGGTGCATATGGAAAAGAAAATACTACATAATACATTCCAAGAATATATATATATAAATACTCTTTCGCAAATCTTTCTCTAAGATATTCATACACCAAAAGAGAACACATCCTCAAGTTAAACACACATAGCACTCTAGCAGAATGTATGTCACTTCAATATCTCTTTAATACACCGGTGCACTGCTCCATGGAGACTTATCTTCCTCAACTAAGTAGAGTGAAATGACTGTAGCATAAACCTAACATAATTGCCCTGTCCCCTCCAGGATCCAGTCTCACAATTATTCAGTAGAGTCACTATTTAATTACCATAACATAAATAAGGCAGCCGGTCAGGATCATCCAAGCCGAGTACACTACTCTTCTCGGCGCAAGGTATTCACCAGGCAAGGCCATTGAGAATTTCGTAACCTGGATGCCCTCAAAGACTTATAGTCAGACTATCCTTATTTACAATCCATCGCCTTAGGATTGTATGCTCTAATTTTGGCAAAAGCCAACGTCTTTTGCAACACCCTTTCTCCAAAAAGGATATTACACCATAGTTACCAAGAATTTCAAAATAACTTAAAAAATATTTAGTGAAAGCTTAACATTCTTCTCCGAAAATGTGTGTAAAAATTTTTCCGCCTTTTAAAAGAAGATGAGAAGGATGGGGAGTATGTTCCCTTGATTCCTTTTTAAATGTTTTCGAAAAAAGTTTTTAGTGCGGAAGCATAAAACGGTATTTTTTATGAGTGAAATCTCATTTCATATAATTATCAGAGTTTTTACAAGGAAAGATTCAAAAACAATACAGTGAACATCTGAGCCAGTTTGGTCTTTAACCTCTGCCTAAAACAATACAGTAACCATTTATTCTTCTTGGAATCCATGTCAGCCTACGCAACATCCTCCTTCAAATCCTTCTTCTTAGAGTCAACCCACTTCTTGGGTAACTCATCTACTCCGTCATGCATCAAACAACAAAGCAGGTAAGGGTGAAACTTTTAACAAAGTAATAAGTAAAGTACAAGCACAACCAAACCGCAGATTACCCATCACCCAATTCATATATCAAGAACAGATAAACAACATATAGCAGACATACTGCACACAACAGATGAACCATTCAACGTCGTAAACAGAGAATTTAACACGGTAATATATCTCAAGGAATTATCAAACAAGTAAGGTATTTTCACACAAGAGTTTCTATACTTTCGGGATACACCCACGAGCATCCTGCCCGCTACTCCTGGGGATTTTACTTAATAATTTTGGGACACACCCACGAGTAAAGAACCCGTTACCCCGAGAGATTTTACGACATAATTTCGGGACACACCCACGAGAAAAGAACCCGCTGCTCCTAGAGACTTTACCACTTATATTTGGGACACACCCACGAGTAAGTCACTCGCTACTCTTGGAGATTTTACCATAGGAATTTCGGCACACTGTCACAAGCATTCAACCCGCTACTCCGAGAGATTTTTACTTAGTAACCACAGACACCAGCTTACGACTTAACTCTCAAATAAACACAGAACCACAAGTAAACACAGAACCACGTTTCTCAGATAAGAATACCAAATCACACATCTCAGGAAAAACACAGAATTTCACCACTCAGATACAACATAGAATCATTTATTCCAGATAACTCATACTTCATTTTTCGTTCAAATCTCAAAAATGTATCAGTATATGATAGAACTTAAAGTGCTTTAGTTTATTGAAGAAGTTTAAAACTAAATTATTACAAAAATATTTGAACACCAGTTAATTTTCAGAAAAAGCCCATTGAAGCTTGTTTCACAAATTTCCACTATTAAAAACATAGAGAATACCGAACCAAAAATATATAATAGTAGAATTCATCGAGAATCCATTACCGTTATATTCCCCAATCATCTTAGCCATGTATATACTGAGTCCCTAGGTTAAGAATTCCCCAAACAACGTATCCATACAGATCCTAGGCCAGATAGAGACGGACAAAATAAAAGCCCCTTCAAAGGTCTCTATTCCTTTCTAGACAGATCTATAGATAAGCCATTTATCTTAACCATGACCTTGTATATCAATGATGGATAATATTAGGGTTTTCACAAAACAATAAATTGTATTTTCTTTGCAATAAAATCATTTTTACGATAATCTATAATTCGCCATTATAACAGTATGTTTACAGAAGCTCAAAAATGATTTTGGCATAGCCACCTTACTTTCACGAAAATTTCGAGAAATTTGGGCATTATAACTCTACAATTATTAAATAGAATAAAATAATTAAATTAAAGCTTATAAAACAATTATAAAACATATTTAAATAAATAAAAGCTATAAACATACTAACAAACAATTCAGTTTGGTCTCCGAATCAGTTTTCTGACCTCAGTTTGGTCTCCGAATTAGTTATTAGCTCTTACTGTAAGTAATAGGGACAAAATGGTAATTTCTAAACTTTTTCAAAAATTCTAAGAAAATTTCAGAAAATCAGAAATATTAAAAGAATCAACTTTTGTGAAGGAAATTTTGATAAATGTATTAAAACCCTAATTATAAGACGGCCTTGGCTCAAGCAACACCATGTCCTATTTGTTTCCTTTGCTACTAGGGGCGCTGAAAGGGAGGTTGTAGTCTTTGGCATGGCGGACGAGGCTGTTACAGACGAGGAGGAGACGTGGGGGCGGTTGATGAGGACATTCTTGTAGTCGTCGTACTTGAGGCCGATGTTCGTGTGCGGCGGGAGAAAAGCCGGAGGATCAAGTTCTCCATCTGGAAGTCCTTCGTGTCGGAGAAGGACGAGATCTTATGCGGGAGGAAGATGGAAGAAGGAAGGTGGGACGCACAACCACACAAGGGAAGGGAGAGGAAGAAGAAAATCTGAAAACTGAAATATGAGAAATGAGAGAGAGAACACTCAGCCACAATGTCTCAAAGTTGAAAACAAGCCAAAGAGTAATTATGAAACCTTTCAAAAAAGTAGAAAAGGATTAAAAAACAAGACTTTTAGAGAGAATAAAGAAACACAGTGTAAGATGATCTTAGCCGTTCAGTTGATGTCCATGTCATCAATCCTTGGCAACTTAAAATCTCAACCATTGATTTCGGTCGGATTCGGGTTCCGATGGATTTAATTTTGTGGAACCAAACCTGCCCGAATGCACCCCTTTGAAACTGCGTTTTACCACTACCTTTGAAACTGCGTTTTACCACTATATCACCCGATACCCGCTGCAAACCATCAGCGACAACAATATTAGACTCGGATTTGTCGAAATTCGGTCGGATTAAATATTTTGCCCACCCGTTCCTAGCTGAAAGCGGAAGAATTCAGCGTATCCACCGTAAGATCCGTGCACCTCGTCACACGTTAACAACATCCCATGTGAGACAAGAAGTTGAAGCGCGCATGGTTCTAACTTCTACTTCTCCGTGTCCTCACCGCAGCACTACGGTACACCCTCGCGTTCCCTCACACACCGTAGTGCGCTCCAATAGTCCAAACCCAAATAAAACGGCACTCACCTTCACTCTCTGAAAAAAAAACCCTAGCAGCTCCTGATAGCAAGTGGCCGCCCCCCTCCCTTAAGAAGACTTTTTTTTTCCATTTTTCTCCCCCGCTGGAACCCATCTTCATTCTCTTATAAAGAAAACAAAAAACTCCTTCTCCTCCCACACTCCAGGCCTCCTTTCCTTTTCATCATCTTCATCTCCCTTCAACTTGTAGAGCACTACAAAACCAGCAAAACCACATCATCACTCATCCAAACCATCACCACCCCAAATACTCTCCATCTTCTTCCTACCATCTCCATTCTCCCTCAACCATTAAACATCCCAGCGAAAGGTGTAGAAGAAAAGAAAGAAACAGGGGAAGCTTCAACCGGCGATGCCATCTTCGGGACGGTGCACCACCTCAGGTTAGCCGCAGGGTCCACCGAGCAACACGGCGGTTTCCGCCCCCTGAACCGCTGAGCCACTCTCCGCACGAAGCTGTCGGAGCTCCCGTCGTGGAACCCCGGTCACGCCGAAACCACCGCCTTGGGCCTTTGCCATTCACGCCCCTCTGGTTGTTTGCTTTACTATATTATTGTTATATTATTATTGTTTAGCTTTATTTTGTTATTGTTTTTTTTGTCAATATTTACTTGCTATTACTATGGTTTGTGCGGCTGGATTTAAAAAAAGATGAGTTAGTCTTTTATCGGAAAAAAAAGACGAGTTAGTCTTTATTTTGATAGTTAGTGGAACTTGGTTTTTTCTATAGAAATAGAATAAAAAATAAACTGAATAAATATAAAAATAAAATATCATAATATGTGTTTAAGTCAGTGTTATTATTTAATCATGTGTGTTTTGTTATTGCACTAATACGGTTTTTTCTCAACAAGAGACTTTTTGGGCGTGATGCCTTTTTAGTTCTAACAAAAATAAATTCATTTTCATTGGTAGAGGTAGAGATCTTCTAGGTGCCTTGTTTGGTCTCTATCCCAGTTAGTACTTTACTAAATAAGAAACATTTTGGGTGTGACACTCTTTTAGTTCTCTAATAAATAAATAAATTCCTTTATCCGATAGAGACCTTTTAGGCGTGACGCTTTATTTGGTCTCTACTCGATTAAAAGTAATTTGTAGTACTTTACTGAAAAGGACTTTTTGGGCGGACACCCTCTTAGTTCATTTTTAATAGCATCTTTTGTAGGCATGACCTTAGTTTCGTAAATTTCACAATAAAACCATAATCAGAGGCCGCAGAAGAGTAGTAGCGGAACCAAGCAGAGCTCAAAAGTCAAAAACCCTAATAATTGAGGAACTCAAAGAATGGGTGGCAAATGTCCGCACAGACACGTGAAGAAAAGAAGATATTCTCACAAGACTGCTCGTCGCACCAAATTCCTCTACAAAGATATCCTTTTTTGTTACATTTAACTATCATTATTGCCCCCAAATCAAAAAAATTTTGTTTCCCTCTTTCTCTTGGAATTTATTTATATGCGAATCCTTAACTGATAAATTGGACACGCGATGACATGGTTTATGATCAGCTAAACAAATCTGAGGAAGAGAATAAACCTTTACCTGTAGATGAAGATTTGCCTGGAATGGGCCAGTACTATTGCCTTCACTGCGAGTGTGTCTCTAATACCTTATTCTTTCTTATTTATGTTGTGCATTTTAATATTAATGTAAAAAAGTATGCAAATTTTATTATTCTGTTACATGGGGTTGAAAAGTTTAGTGTTATTACTAAATCATTCATTTATTTCCCATTTTGCTTATTTCATTTTATTATTATTATTAAGACTCAAGGATGCTGAAGTATTAAATTTCAATTTCATTCCCTACTACCTTTTTTCTATGTTTCGGTTTTAGTTGTTGGTTGGTTTTTTGATATAGCATGGTTGTTTTTTGTTATATGCAGTCGATACTTTTCCAATGTTGCTGTGAGGGATGAGCATTTTAAGACCAAACGACATAGGAAGCGGTACGCTGCTTTTGTTTCACTCCTGTTCCCCTGCCCCTCCTTTAATCCTATCTGACATTCTCCCCATAATTTATATTGGTGAAGATTGGTTATATTGATGGCATTGCTTTTGAGTTTTGAGGCTAATACTGTTTTGAGGTGTTTTCTTCTATATGAGCCTTTGGATGTGTGTACTCATAAAGTAGTTGGACATTTTGAAAGGAACATATCTTACTTTCTAATAAGGATGTAATTGAGTGGACTTGAACTGAAAACTAGGAAGCTAAAGCTTGTTTAGCTAAAATATATTGTGCTTCATTTTTAATCAAGCTAAAATTTGTCCTTAATATTGACTCTTTAACAAAAGGGCAATGACCAGGCTGGAAGACCTAGTAAAGTTATGGATGAGAAGTGGTTAATGAAGTCATGCATGTGGTTAATTCATAATCAATTCAATGGCTTGATTAAATCACTTACCTCGGTCCTAAATATACCTTACCTTTCCTTTAAGCGATTTTTCCCCTTGTTAAATGAGCTTATCCCAGCTTGTACACTCTTACGTAAATTATATATTAGAAAAGTTGTGAATTTGTATTATATGGCTGTATTATATAAAATGTTTAGAAGTATATAATCTTAAATGGGTTATTTTATCAAATAATTGAGTTGTTTGTTGCATGGTTAACGCCAAGCATTCGAAATTTGCATGTTAAACTGAATAGCAATGCTACCAACAAATTTTACTATTGGTACTTATTCCATACTTGCTCAATAATTTTTTATTGAAGAGTGGCCCAAAAAAGTGTAAACAATTGTGGGACATTTACACGTTGAGGTATTGGATTATACATGATTCCAATGTTCTTAAACTGGCTCCAATTACTTGTGTCTGGATTTGAAGTCCTAAGTTCGGTTTAGTCTTTTGGGCATCTGAATGAATTTTGGATTTTAAATCTCATACTCTGAACTCTTAAATTTATGTATTAATAATTAATAATAATACAATATTATTATTGTAGTGCATTGAACTTCAGACCCTTCCTCATAGTTCATTGAATGCACAACTAAAATTGAAAATATTTTTATACACTTCATTTAGGGTGAACCTTGGTGCAACAGTAAGGATGTTGTCTTGTGACCTGAGAGTCACAGATTTAAATCTGGAAACAATCTCTCTGCTTGCGGGGGTAAGGTTGCGTATCTGCTCTCCCCAGACCCCATATAGTGGGAGCCTCGTGCACTGGGCTGCCTTATTTATAGTTTAGCTTTCCAACTTTTCTTTTGGGAGGGGTACATGGTAGGGGTGGGATGAGGGGGAAGGTTGCGTGGTAGTGGTAGAAGATCAAATTTGAATCCATGCCAATTAAGCTACTTAGCAGCTTTCCCACTTTTTATGAATTGGACTGGAATGATATTGGTTCTAATATTACTGTTTATTTGTGCAGTGTGAAACAAATGATGGGTCCTGCACCACACACTCAACTTGATGCCGAGTTAGCTGCAGGGATGGGAATGCCAGATAATGGACCAAAGCTAATGTCTATGTAACTTTTTATTTTTGTCGTGGTTGGGAGATTGTTTTAGAAACTGGTGTTATAAGATATCATGCTAGTTAGCATATTACAAGATGAGCAATTTATCTTCATTTTTCAGTATAATATATATATCTTTTTAATTCCTCTTATAAGCCTGCTATATCTTGATTAGAGATAGAAAAGTACCCTTTTTATTTGTGATTGAACGAGTTATTACATTATAGACTGTTGACCATAATAACAAATATGATTTTCTTAACGATACAAAAATTATTCAAATTTTATTTTGGTGAACAGAACACTACTTAATGGGCTTGCATGGGTATTAAATCCTTTATATGTTAATTTTGCAATGATGAATATTCTAATTTTATATTGGTAAGCAGAACACCGCATATAATGAAATGATGAAGTCATATTTTAGAGGTTGAGTTTGTCTGAGACTATTGTTTAAATGGTTCACTTGAAAACAATGGTGAATTCTAGGGTGGATCACTAATTCTAAAACTTATGAGTGGTGTATGGTGGACTACCAATTGTAAACTTTTACAAAAATTTAGTATTTATTAGATTTATTGATAAAAAATCAATGACCCAAACAAGAAACAGAGAACACACAAACATTGTCACACACAATCACACCTTATCCCTCCCCTACTCCCACCTCCATTGTGCTGCTGGTTAAACCAGGACCTAGTGGTTCTTACAACACCCCTTTTTCCCCATGTTCAACTTCACATCTGGATCCTATCATAATATTTTGGAAATTGAAAAGATGAGTAGCAACATAGCGATTAAAAAAAAATCCAATTCATAAAAAATAAAAAACAGATATGATTCAACCAAAGAAAAAGGCACACGAACAAAACCATCGCCACACCTACCGGAGCTTCACCATCAACAACCAGCCGAAACTTCCCTCTGCCGCCATTCACGCCGCCAACGGAGGCCGTTTGTCACCACTTGACACCGAGAACGACTTGATTGCAGAGGAATTGACCTTTCAGAACTCGCCGGGGTTGTTCTCCTGGTCCCGAAACTCTATCACGGAGGTTGCCCTCGGTGGTGGTGAAGCGATGGCGGCGTGAAGCTGTGAATCCGAGAGCTCCACAACTTTGAACCCGTTGGAGAAGCTGTGAAGCGATGGCGGTGAAGCTGTGGAAAGTGATCGAGATTTGTGAAGAACTTGAGATGATGTTGTTGTTGCGGGTTTGTGGTTTGGAGGAAGGAGATGAGATTGTAGAGGCTAGAGCTTGAGATGAAGATGGAGAATGTGCGAAAATTTTCAATCATGGGAACGATTTGGTACGATGAAGCCCGTGAAGGAGAGATGGGAGAGGGATTCTGTGAGGAAAAGTGCACATGTTCTCACTTTTATTATCAATCCATCTAGACCTTTCCTTTTAACTTAGTAAATCAGACAGCTATAATTAAATTTGTTCAAATTTTCAAAAACTTCTTCACGGTGAACTACCTATTTGGTGGTTCACCCTAGACAGAGTCGAAAACAATAAGCTGATATGTTTAGCAAAAAAAAAAAAACAAGCTAATATTATTGGATAGGATAATAAATAATTGAATAAATATATTTTTGAATTTGTGATTTGGTCCATAGTTTAAATTCCTAATTCATATGGGTGACTGACTAGAAAATGAGAAATGATGTTGGGAGAGACTTGGGACAGAAAGCTGACACAGAATGCTTGTGACCCAAAACAAGTATGTGAACAATACTCCAGGTGTTGAGGCTCATATTTTGTCACCATTCTTGTTCACTTTAAGCACTACAGTGGAAATATCAACAGTAGTGTGGGGAAAATTACTGGCAAAATTTCAAAAGATGAAAGGAAGTGAGACCAGAAGCAAAGGAAGACTTTCTCGTTTAGAGACACTAGAACTTAGTTGTAATAATTCTAACAATTTTAAGAACTCTAGTAAAACACGGGTTTCAAAATAATGTTAATTTGGTTCGAGTGTTCTAGATGCGAAGGTGAACGTGTAATGTCCATCTCCCCAAAGGAAATAGAGTAGCCATTTTCTGTTGTAGTGTCTCGTAAAAATAGGGTAGCTTATCTGAACTGTCATATCACGTAAAATGCCATCCAAAAAACCAAATACACATCACTAGAAACCCTTTCAGCTTGTTAGTGCCGGTAAAAATAAATAATTCACAAATCAGTTGTAGATAATTCACCTTAGAATAACCCGATTTTTTAGTTACCAAAAACCACGAGATGAAAAAATAAAATAAAAATTAAATCCTTGTTTCTGAAGTTCATATTGCATCATATATACACGATTTACTAAATTGGTTTAAAGTGACATAGCTTGGACCAGCACGACTATGCCAACGGCATCATCAAGAAATTGTTATGCTTAAGTTCTTGCAACTCATTAAATTCAAACCCACCAAGATTTAAAAATACATCATTCCAATGCATATGTAGCACAGGCATAAACACAATGAAAGACAAGGATGAGGAAGACACATTGGAATTGGAGGCAACAAAACCAAAGGGATCAAGTTGGTTTTGGATTCTTGCTTGAGTTACACATCCATTGTTTCCTAACTAGATTGCCATAAAAAGAAAAACAAACCTAACCGGATCTATGCCAGCATATTTTTTGGCAACCTTCAGGAGAAAAAGAAAAATTTCTATACTGAATTTCCCCGCAATAAGTTGAACTTCGATGTTGCCAGTCAAGCCCTAGCACCCTCACTAAACAAGGCGTCAACCTTGCCCATGATAAATTAAATACATCTTCCTGTATATAAAGCATGTACAAATTTCATACGGGTATTCATGGACATTGACACTTGGTACAACATTTTTGATTCCTGACAAGATGAGGTGGAGGCCATCATTGGTTATTTTTTGTTCTGTTCCTGTGGGAAGAGAAGGATTAGTTTTGCAAAATGGAGAAATATCCTCTACAGCGATGACTTTTCCATCCCAAAATTTCAACATTCCGCTATGGTCTTTTCACCGGATGATACGCTGTTCAACAGAGAAATCATCACTAGAAAACAATTCATGAACCATAATTTGAACAAAAAATGAAGGAAACCACTGGGGGGCATAAACAAAGACAAACCTGTTAAACACAGCAAGTAATCAAGAGCACTGTGAGTACACTTATATCTCTGCTACCTCGGGTGACCAGTTAAGTAGCAATCAAGAAGATACAGAAATTGCGTCATCTGAGTCCACCTTCAACTGAAAAGCAGAGACACATAGACTGATATGAACAACCATGCCAGGCAGAAGAAAAATTTAAAAAAATAAGACATTGTGCTTACAGTCTTCAGATGATTCTGCAAAGCCCCGTGTAACATCTTTTTGAGCTTGTCACAGTGATCTACCATGTGACCCATTCTGATTAATTCCTCAAGTTGGTATCGTAGCCGCTCAATAGTTGTGTATGGGAACCAAACATCAAATGGTCTCTTTCTTCTAATTATATCTGCTGGTCTCTGCAGAAGGTTAATGATAGCAACATTAGTGAAAACACAACAGATGTAACTTTTTTTGCATCTTGCACATAGAATATGCGCTACATAAATTTGCTAGTTGCCACCACACTGTAAATATCATGAAATATCAATGTGACAAGAGAAGAAATTGCAACCGTTTCCAATAGCAAGTTATCACCAAGAAGAAAAGCAAGACTCTGCTCCAAAACACAGCATAGAGAAGAAATGAGCCCAAGCCTTTACCACCCAATGTCAAAGAAGAGAAACTGGTATGACTTCTGGCTCCCAAACCTGCCACACCTAGTGAATAGCACAAACACAACCAATGGCACCTTTGGCCACACAGAGAAGAAGAAAGGAGGGAATAATAGGGTCCATTTATTTTGAGAAAACATTTTCTGTTTTTATTTTTTGTTTTTTTTGATCAATTTCTGTTTTCATTTCTTGTTTAAAGTGTTTTCATTTCTTGTTTTCACTTGTAATTACGAAACTATCACCTTGTTTTCAATTTGTTTCTTATTTTTAAATATTTGTACAGAAGACTCAAGGTATCTAAAGGAAGAATCTCTTTTCGAGGTGGAGGGTACAACTCTGATACCATGTTAAAGAATTATAGGTTTAGGATTAAAGAAAAAGTAAGAGCCCTATTTTCAATGCATCATAATCTAACACTCCCACTTATCCTACTAATAAGGTCAAGTACTAGTACTATTAGTACAAGCATAAGTCTACTAACAATAAGACTGAAAACCAAAGGAAACAAATAAAGAAAGATATTCAAATATAATATAAATATATCTTAAATATTCTGTAACAGTTACCAACAGATGAAGCTAGTCATGAAAGGCGAAGAGGGTTCTTATTATGAGAGAGTAAAAAGAGTGAATATTGACCATAAGATGAAGTCATGAAAGGTCAAGATTGAAACATAAAGTCGTGTGACTATTTTAAGTGGTCATGTGATCATTGGATAACTTTTAATCCTAACCATCCATGCATGAATATACAACTCAGATTTACTACTCTCACACTCTCATGTAAGCACTCCTCTCACTCAGGTGATGGTAAAATTGTAAAGCATTCTACATTCTATGCAGTGAAATCCATAAACGAACAATTTCCACCAATGTGTAAACGTAACAACAAATATCAATTGTGGGTCAATAGATGTCTTTAAAATTCTGTTATTTGATAAGGCTTAACAAATTTTATGTTGTTTTTATCTAATATTATCAATTTCCAAGACAACAAAAAAATATGTAAACTGTAAAATATATTACAAGGTGGCAGACAGGCACATGTTCAGTTGGAATTCTAATGATAAAAGTAATTAAATATGTAGATCACACCAGCTGAAAACATACACATCAGAATGATAAAGAGTATAAATTCCATCCATAATAGTAAAAAATAACTTACCATTGAAGCAAAAGATTCTATGCACTCAAGTAAAAGATAAGTGGCTTCCGTATATCGACCATAGTTAACATAAAGCTGAAATAAAGATGCAGGATTTGATTCCCGGCCAGTCATCCCCGACATCCTTTCCTTTTGACCCTCCTGTCACAAGCCATGTAAACAATGTCACATAAAATCCCATGTTATAGAAGCCAAGGTTGCATGATGAAAGAGAAGAAGTATCCCTCATATTGTATGGACCAGATCCAAGGTGTACCAATCTAGATTGTCTAGTCTAGTCCGGGTTGGTCACAGTGCAAGCTTTTGACCGAGAGGTAGCCAAAGGGAACTAAAGAGGACTGAAGGTGAGTGTGACTAATTTTATACTTGTAAAGAAGATTGAAGAACATGTACAAACCCTATCCATGCAAATTCTGAAGAGAAAATTTTAAAGCGAAAGAACTTATATTTAACATATATACCACTGATTTATTAGCCAAAATGTTGAACTAGATTTTATGTTAATGGTCAAGTCGGCAATTATAGGGCTTTTTTAGGAATCTACCACTATTTCAAAGTTTAATTTGGAAAATACCACTCTTTTCAGATTAATTAGCAATCTACCACTGTTTTTTTTAGGTGAGAAGTCCCCTCCCCCAAAAGGGACTTCTCACCATCGTTTTATTTTTTTTTTAAATTTCCTATGGGAAGTCCCCTCCACTAAACTCGACTTCTCACCATTGTTTTAATTATTTTTTCAAAATTACCTATGGGAAGTCCCCTCCCCCAAAAGGGACTTCTCACCATGATTTTTTTATTTTATTTTTTTTTCGGTTTGATTTTAGTAGTTTTAGGTTTTTGTTAGAGTGGTTTATGGTATTAAGTGGTTTGTGGTTTTAGGGTTTAGGTGGTTTTAGGGTTTTGGGGTTATTTAAATTAATTAATTAATTTATTAATTCATAATTATCATAATTAAATTGGTCTAAAACCTTAATAGTAAATAATAATACAATAAAATGATTACGATTGAAATTTTAAAAGAGGTACAATGATTCATATTTCCTACTCTGTGGAATGTCTAGGATGATAATTAGGACATCTATTCCTAGTATGACCCTCATTTCGACACAATCCACACCTTTTACTGTGACGACTTCTTTCTACCTGATCCATCTCAGTGCGAATGCGGGTAGATTGTGGCCGACCCCGTGGTAGCCTTCGCATTTGCGGATCGTGGCACACTTGAGGTCCAGTATATTCTGGCCAATATTCTTCGTTGGGCAACACACTGAACTCTTCGCGGTAAACGTTGAAGACGTTTTCCAACTTATACACGGGATGCACATATATCATGTAATCGTGGGAAACTGATGAACAAACAGCGATGACGTGTGAACACGGGATGTGTATTGCCTGAAATTTACCACAGTCACATTTTCTTCCATCTAGATCTACCTTGAATGTTCCCGCAGGTCGCCCCTCTCGTGGGTTAATAGTCTCTTTTACACAGAAAATACTTTGTTGTCGGTTAAAAGTATGAATGTGGTGAGAATGTGCTTTTTCCCATTCCTTCTCAATAGCCTTGGTCAGAATTTCAGTGTAAACGTGGCCAGATGCCATCATTGCAGCCGCTTGTCTTCCATTCTTAACAAATGTTTCAGACAACCTATAATAGATTGCTTGGACAATTGCAGTGATCGGAAGGTTGCGTGTCCCCCTTAGTACTTTGTTGTTGCATTCTGCAAGGTTAGTCGTCATGTGCCCCCAACGCCGCCCTTCATCATATGCTTGCATCCACTTTTCTCTTGGAAGGCTATCAACCCATTCCACAGCTTCTCGATTCCATTGCAAGATCTCATTCCGGTAATAAGTAATGCTTCTTTGAGTGAGGGAGCATCCTGAAGCAATGGAAAAGAAAAATGTTAAAATATGTATGAATAGAATAAAAATATAATTAATTACAACGTACATGATTGTGGTACTAACCCATGTTGACGATTTTCTTTCTCATGGCATTATTCTTGAATGTCCTTACAAAGTTTTGGCCGATGTGTCGAACACAGTACACAAGCGTTGACGGAGGTTGTTGCCATCCACTGTCTGGTCGCCGATAGGCACTTTTTATTGATTCATGCCTATCTGAAATCAAGCAAATGTTGGCCTGGGGTGTGACATGCTTTCTCAAGTTTTGTAGGAAGAAAAACCAAACATCTACTGTCTCACCTTCTACAATGGCAAAGGCTATGGGAAGTGGAAAGTTGTTCCCATCTTGAGCAACAGCCAACAGAAGTGTCCCCTTATACTTGCCATACAACCAGGTCCCATCAATCATAACAACAGGCTTGCAGAATGCAAATCCGCGAATGAGGGGATCGAAAGTCCAAAAGACACGATGGAAGACTCTCTTGTTGGGAACTAGTTGTCCCCCTTCATAATACCTAATTGTCTGAAGCTCATAAATTGTGCCCGGAACATGAGCCTTCAAGGCTATGAGAATCCTTGGCAGCTTGTTGTATGACATCTCCCAATTGCCATATATTTGTTCAATGACCTTTTGCTTCGCATTCCAAGCCTTCCAGTAAGAAGGGGTGTAGTTGAAAACTTTTTCAATGTGTGAAATCAACACTGAGACTGATATTGTCGAATCTTGCTTCACCAAGGGCTTGATACTTTCACAGATAATGTTTGAGTCAAGCTGACGGTGATATTTAGAAATGCTTGTTGATGCACACGTGTGTTCTCCATTCAGCTTTCGGATCTCCCAAAGTAGAGTCTTTTTGCGAATCAAGACTCTGCATTTCCACGCGCAATCCACCTTTCAGAATCAGAGTGTGTTACCTTAAAATTAAGAGATTTTTTGATATGATAACGCTTGATCATATGTTGGGCATCCTCTTTTGTGTGGAACTGCATACCAACAAAAAGTGCTTCTGGGATATCAGCTTCTTGCATCTGGGATCGGGACAAAATGTGGGTGTATTCATCTGACTCTTCAACTTCGTCCATGTTGACATTGCTGAAATGTGAAGGCGGGTCGTAAGGAGGTGGAGCTGCAGCAGGTTCTTCGCTGTCAATATCGTCAAAGTCAACATTCTGAAGGTGAATTTCATCCTCATCTTCACTGAAGTCTCCTACTTCTTCATTGTGGACACCAGCCATAATGCTTTCAAGGACAGCATGAGGTGTAGCATTAAGATTTGAGTGAATGTTGTCGTCAACTTGAGGACTTGATGGTCGGTAGTCCTCTGTTTGGGGAAATGATGAGTGGTAGGCTGAAGAAGATGGAAAAGATGGGTGGTAGTTTGAGGATGATGGAAAAGATGGGTGGTAGTCTGGATGTTGGGAAAATGATGTGTTGTTTGGTTGAAATTCATGAAATGAAGTGTGGTAAGGTTGTTGGTTAGCAAATGATGTGTCGAATGCTTGAGTTGGAGCATTAAGATCTATTTGATGGGTGTATGACGGTTGGGCTTGGGGGTCAACAGCAGAGACATCCTCCAATTGTGTGTACAACTCAATGGTAGAAACGCCAAGGTTTATAAATTTGTTGCTTACCTCAAACATGCTTTGTACGTCATCATCTTCTTCAAGATGTAATGGCTGGTATCGGACATACCCCGGTGCAATAGATAAAGGGTATTGATAAATAAGATTGGTCACCATCCTGCTATTGTCGGGTTGGATTTTTTTTTGGATTTGTTGTCGAAGATGATCACGATTCATGTTAGTCTTCACCTTGACCACTTTTGGATGTTCACAATGAAACAACACACCTTGTGAATCGTCGTAAACAATTTGTCCATCGTAATAGACAAATACAAAGACACTTGAAGAACTCATGATTTATGTAAGAGTGAAGTGTCTGTGGTATATGGTTTGATTTTATAGACATATGTCATCAATTACCTCTTACCCACACACAGTGCTCACTACACCCATCTCCACTCATTTTTCGATACGATGAAAAGGCCACTTAGTGAATCTGGAAAAGCCTGCACTCACCCACTCTCCTTTACTCATTTTTCTGAATAAAGACGAATGCCATCAAGTCCATCTGACCCGCACAGTACCCACTGCACCCATTCACTCTCCTTTACTCATTTTTCTGAACCCACTCTCCTTTACTCATTTTTCTGAATCAAGACAAATGCCATCAAATCCATCTGACTTGCACAGTACCCACTGCACCCACTCACTTTCCTTTACTCATTTTTTTGAATCAAGACAAATGCTATCAAGTCCCTTTCCCCAAACCTGACTTCTCACCGTTGTTTTAATTATTTTTTCAAAATTGCCTATGGGAAGTCCCCTCCCCCAAAAGGGACTTCTCACCATGTTTTTTTTTTTTTTAACGGAAGATCATAGCCATTCACAACTGTGGGAGAAACCCCACCCACGGTGTGAGGACGAACAAACAAGTGTGAAAATACATAGAACTATCCAGATTGGTTCACAATTGTGGCGAAATTCCCACCCGGGCTGTGAAACTGTTAGACTCAAACGCAAAAATAATCCAGAGCCGCTCACAGTTGTGGCGAAATTCCCATCGCAGGCGTGAATGCGTCAGACTTGAATGCAAAAATGCGTAGAAACCAGAGCAGTCTACAGTCGTGAAAAGCGTCACACCCCCGGTGTGATATCGTCAGACCCAAATGCAAATATAATCCAGAGCAGCTCACAGTTGTGAAGAGATTATTAATTCAATTTATTAATTAGTAATTATTACAATTAAGTAAGTTTAGAACCTTAATAGTAAATAATAATATAATTTCATGATTACCATTAAAATTACAAAAAGGGTACAACCATTCATATTTTTTATTAGGACATTTATTACCGCTATGGTTACAAATACACCATAAGTTAATATCCTAAATGGTGTCCCGTTCCACACCTTGGGGGTTTTCGATTGCGTGGAGGTTATATATGTCGTGAACGATGTCGCGTTGTTTGGTCTTCTCCAACAGCAGTGGCAAATTGCTCCTGTTGCAGCTCATTGTCATTGACATCAGGATTTGCTGTAGGGTGCAAGGAATCTTCTCTTAACTCACCGATATATGACGTTGAGGAACTACCAGCTGCGTAGTTAGGTAATGACGGTGTGCCAAATGTGTACATGTTTTGCATATAAGTAGCCGCCGACTGTGGCGTTCCAACGTCTACACCGAACAGATTGGACATGAAATCATTGTCACTAGATGTGAAAGAGTGTCGACGCGCATCAAAATTTTCAGGAGCCTCTTGTTGTGTTGGGCTGAAAGCAAATGAATGGCGAGGCGGGTCGAAGTGTTGTTGTGATGGAGTGAAAGCAATAGGAGGGCTAAGTTGTCGGCTTGCAGCACGACGTGGACATTGCTGTGTGGGCATACTAGGTCCAACATCCAAAGGATCCTATACGTAACCGCGCGGGTCTTGCAGTTGTGGTGGACTAGATAGGTACAGCTTTGAGTTACTCCTAAACCACACAATATACTCCTCTGAGTGCATGACATAACCCTGAATCGGCTGCCCCTCTATTACGTGACGTCGACGCTTCCTCCAAAGTTGGATCCAGTAGGCATGGACATCTTTCCAGTTTTCACTGTGGTTGCCTCGCATGTCCATCGCATGTAGCTTATCCATGTTTTGTGGTGCATCTGGTATTTCTTGTCGAAGACCAAACTGAAGCTTGACTCTATCTGTTTGATGCCATTCCACAATTTGGAAACATATCAAAGCAGTATTGGCAGTCCACATTGCAGAATCCTGGAATGCTTCTTCTGGCAGACTGTCTAGAATTTCTCTATATGACACCCACATAAACTGAAGAAGACAAAACTATGTTAGTAATATGTCATAAATCTGGAAAATGAAGCTCTTTTTTTGAACAATGACATTTTCAACCTGATGAATATGCATGTGATCCAGCCGAGATCTGTACCCGGCTATGTCACCACGAGGCGTTCCAACAAATTTCAGTCCCCTGCCACTCCATCTAGTGAAGGATATTTTAGGTGAGTGTAGTATAATTAGTATATAAGAATCGATGGAGTTTTTACTTACCGTTCTGCTAATGGAAACGATGGTCCACGGTTGCATTGTGGTGCAAGAAATGGCATGCGGTACCATACCCAAGATTGTAGGAGTAATGTACATCCACCCATGCAGGAAGTTGTTATTGCACTTCCATGACACATTTCCCGATATAGATTTGCCAGACACGCTGAACCCCAGCTGTATCGTCCAGCATGCTGAAAATCTTCCAACAAAGGCAGATACATCAGGTGAACTCTAGTGCAAGATTTTTCTGAAATCAAAACCCCCCCGATTAAACGTAAAATATAAGCTCTACAATGAGCTTTAATTTGTTCTTCTGTTGCTTCTTGAGGGAGGGTGGCAAAATTCTGTTGCAGCCATTTCAGCTTGATAGCCTGTCCTTTCATCTGTTCTTGTGGAGGAGCCTCACCCAAAAGTCGTTCGCATTCGAATTTCCAGTCAAGCATACTCGGTCCAGAAACAGGTATTCCGTCCACACGCAGACCTAGCTGTAGTGAAACATCCTCCAAAGTTATCGTACATTCTCCGACTGGAAGATGAAATGTGTGGGTCTCTGGCCTCCAGCATTCTACTACTGCAGTTACCAATGCTTTGTCAATTTTTACACTTCCCAATTTTGCGGCGATAGAAAATCCAGCTTGCTTCAAGTATGTAACTATTAACGGATTTGGTTCTTCTAAGAAGTGGTGGTAACAATCAATCAAATTCTGCATAGAAAAATTGAAGTCGTTAGATTGAAATTATTAATGACGAGCATTACAATTACTTATCATGTCCCCTATTTGTTGAGATCTGTGAAGGTGTTGGAGTCTTAACAAAGCCATAGAGTACTGGATGGGTGTAATGGGCGGGATAGATTCAGCAATTACTATTCCTTGGCAAAAACTGAAAACACACAACATCAAGTGTAAACAAAGTCAAAAATAGAAAATGAAAAACCCCGCCAGCCAACCAACAAGCTCACTCACTCACTGACTCACTAAGCTTACATGAGAATGGAAAGAGTAAAATGAAAAAACACAACTTGAACTCACCTTCTTTCTTCTCTTGGTTAGGAAGACCCTTATGGCTAACTTAGCACTCACGTGAAAGGAATGGTCAGTGAAAATAGAAGACAAGGGGAAAAATGGGATACTTTGGAGGATTCAGAATTTCCAAAGAAGAAAAAGATGGAAAAAAATAATAAAGGGGAGAGATGAGAAAGGGAGATGATGCTGGTGATGAGAATCTAATACACACATGCAAAAGATTTTCTTTATCACGTGTATAAGACTTAGCCTTGGCCCCCTCTCTTTATCACGTGTAAAAGGCAACCTAGTGTATGTCTATACCAAGGCCTTATAAAAACAATCATACAAGGAAGAATTCCACCCAAAAAAAATCATACAAGGAAAGAATAATAATTCAAACTTGCAGACATCTCTCTTGCACTCTTTATCACGTGTAAAAGGCAGCCTAGTGTATGTCTATACCAAGGCCTTATAAAAGCAATCACAAGGGGAAGAATTTCACCCAAAAAAATATAATTGTATTATTATATTATTATTTACTAATACATTAATTAATTACCACAAATATAATTATGATAATTATGAATTAATAAATAAATTAATTAATTTAAATAACCCCAAAACCACCTAAACCCTAAAACCACAAACCACTTAATACCATAAACCACTCTAACAAAAACCTAAAACCACTAAAATCAAACCGAAAAAAAGAAAATAAAATAAAAAATCATGGTGAGAAGTCCCTTTTGGGGAGGGGACTTCCCATAGGTAATTTTGGAAAAATAATTAAAACAATGATGAGAAGTCGGGTTTAGTGGAGGGGACTTCCCATAGGAAATTTTGAAAAAAAAAATAAAACGATGGTGAGAAGTCCCTTTTGGGGGAGGGGACTTCTCACCTAAAAAAAACAGTGGTAGATTGCTAATTAATCTGAAAAGAGTGGTATTTTCCAAATTAAACTTTGAAACAGTGGTAGATTCCTAAAAAAGCCGCAATTATAGCATTTATATAGTAAGGACTCCCGACATTTTTTAAGATGTGAGAGTAAAGAGAGACCAAGACACAATAGTCAACGGACAAATAGCTTGACTTGTTACAACTTGAAAAGGGTGGAGCACAAGCATTATCATTTGTATAAAATGCAAACTTGCTAAAGCTAGTAGTTCAACAGCATATTGACTGGGGGTTTTTTGTTCATGTGAAATAATATCAAGAAACTAAATTATCAAGAGACGTTACAGACTAACATGAAAACATATAGAACGACAAATCCTAATAAGATGGGATATAGATTCCCAATAGTCAGTTTTGTTCAACGAAAAGATGAAATGAAGAGAGCAATGCAGAGTTGGAAGATAAAGGATAGTCAAAGTCCATGTGAGGGCGATAAAACAGGCCTAGTGACTCACTCGACTCAATTCAGCTCCACATCTAATTTAAGATCATGAAATATGCTATTTAAACTTGTATCTTGTCTAAACTATGGAAGGACCTCGTGAACCCCTCGCTGATCCTACATATCTTAGTACCTCCACTGTTTGAACAAGGTGCAAGTCTGAACAACATATCTTTCTATGGCTTAAATATGTTTTTCGTCCTTCAAGTTTGGGTAATTGTTGCTTTTAGTCCCTCAAATTTAAAACACTTATTTTTGGTCTCTCATTTTTAAAAATGTGTCATTTTTAGTCTCTGGGGCTATTTTTCAATTTGAAAAATATTTTTTAAATTTATATTTTGACTCCTCTTAAATTTTGATTCTCACCTTACTCCCTTTTCTCTAACTTCTAAGGATTTTTTAAATTTATATTTTGACCCCTTTCAAATTTAGAAAATACTTTTTAGGCTTAAATATGTTTTTAGTCCCTCAAGTTTGAGTAATTGTTGCTTTTAGTCCCTCAAATTTAAAACGCCTATTTTTGGTCTCTCATTTTTAAAAATGTGTCTTTTTAGTCCTTCATTTTCAAAACTCATTTTTTTAGTCCCTCATTTGTCAAAAAGTGTCACTTTTAGTCCCTGAGGCTAAATTTTAAATTTATACTTTGACTCCTCCTAAAGCCTGATGTTCACCTTAACCCGTTTTTGTGTTTTCTGCCCCCTGAACTGATGCACCGCGACCTCATCCCTGCTAGGAGTAATTCCAAAGTCTTCCCTCGAAGCCGCCATGAGATGCGGTCTCTCTCTCGTTCTCCTCCCTGTGCGTTCGTTAGAGCTGGCAAAATGGACTTAGCCCGCCGGGCCGGCTCGAGCCCGCCCGAAAAAACACCGGGCTTGGACACACAAATTTGAGCCCGTTTTTAATCTGGACTTTTTTAGCCCGGCCCGATAAAGCCCGAACCCGTAAAAACCCGAGCCAGAAGCGGGCCACCTGAAAAACATAGGCCAAAGCCCGAGCCCGGCCCGAAAAATATAGGGCTCGGACACACAAATTTGAGCTTGTTTTCAATCCGGGCTTTTTTGGCCCGCCCCGATAAGCCTGAACCCGATGCGGGCCGGCTCAAGCCCGGCCCAAAAGCCCGAATTGCCACCTCTAGCGTTCGTGGTGGCCCCCTCCCTTTCTGCCATTGTGCACAACCTCCCTTGTCCGTGCGAAGCTCCTCCCTTGGCCGCGCGGGGATAGGGGGTCGCGGTGTATCAGTGGAGGGAGAGGAGAACGAAAAAATGGGTTAAGGTGAATATCAGGCTTTAGGAGGGGTCAAAGTATAAAATTTAGAAAATACTTTTCAAATTTAAAATATGGTCTCAGGGACTAAAAATGACACTTTTTCAAAAATGAGGGACCAAAAAAATGAGTTTTGAAAATGAGAGATTTGTTTTTATTTTTGAGGGACTAAAAGTGACATGGTTTAAAAATGAGGGACCAAAAATAGGCGTTTTAAATTTGAGGGATTAAAAGCAACAATTACCCAAACTTGAGGGACTAAAAACATATTTAAGCCTACTTTTTAAATTTAAAATATGACCCCAGAGACTAAAAGTGACACGTTTTTAAAAATAAGGGACCACAAATAGGCATTTTAAATTTGAGAGACCAAAAACAATAATTTTCCAAACTTGAGGGACTTAAAATATAATTAAGCCTCTTTTTATTTATAAATGACATTATATGGCAGAACCGAGTAAAGCAAGAAACATTTTTTTTTATCACTAGTACTTCAACTCTAATGGGATGACTTCGCCTTTTTCTCTTCATTTTCATCACTTAGTCTTTGAAATTCACCTTTAGCAGCATCAAAATTGGCAAACCAAATCTTATATATTTTCTTGTCAATCTCTAATGCCTATTGATATTTCAGTTTATCCACATGATTTCAGAAAAAGAAAATCCTAAAATCTCCAAAATTATCAGCATTAGCAAGTTTGTATCTTAAGAATGTCGCATTTTCCACAAATGAAAATGATAAATGCCTTTTACTTGTAACAAGTTAAAACATACTAGTGTCCAAGATTGTCAAAATCAAGATCCTATCTAAAATCGAGAAAACACACAAACCTTATGTAACATCTTAAAAATTCACTCTATGAGACAGAGTATTTATTTTGGAGGATTAGAAATATCCTTAGGATTTTCAGATAAAGTATAAATGGTTTAGAACTGACGGAGAAGTCAAAACAGAAATTACGGACATTCTTGACAGTCAGAATAAGTTGATAAATGAATATGGAAAATTCATACTTGATTTACCAAAAGGTATTAGAGGATAGACAAAAGTGACTTGACATTCCATAAAGGTTTTAGAAATTAAGTTTGGAATTTTAGAGAAAAATATAAAGAAAATTATAGTTTTGTCCCTCTAGGAGAAACTCCGTGATCTGTTAGTTAAGAAATGGATAAATACTGGAGATGGAGGAATAATTAAGATGGAGACTTTAGGATCTAGTATACTTTGGATAGTATGGAAATAATAAGTCTTGTTGATATTACAGTTTAGAACGGTAAGATAGTTAAGTCTTATATAAACTTCTGTTTGCTATTTTTCTTCAATTATCTGTTTTATATGAAATTGTGTGATCTAAGTGCTAAGCAATTTATGTTAGCCTTAGAATTAAGGTTTTGAAATACTTATCAAGTTATTTCATTAAAATAGACGTTTTTCATTCGATGTTTGGGTTTTTACGAAAAACTATATTTACCGTAATAGACGGATAAGATTTTAAATAGCTAAAGTATATCAAAACAACTCAGAAAACAAAACTTCATTCACAAAAGTTGTTTCTTTTAATATTTGTGATTTTCTGGAATTTTCTTAGAATTTTTAGAAAAATAAATTTTTTAAATTACCGTTTTGCCCTGTTGTTTACAATAAAGAGTTGATAACTGATTCAGAGACCAAGTTGAGGTCAAAAAGAGATTTTGAGTAGCTGAATCATGTTTTTTTTATTTTTTGAGATTTATGGGATTTATTTCGTAAAGCAGGACAAAAGTCACTTTTTCGCTACGAGAAACGAGGGTTTTCTAGAGCAGAAATGGATTTTTGGTGACCATAACATGCTCCGAATCATTTTTTGAGAGTAGTGTTTAAATTAAATTTGTGATTTTTGATAATTTTTTGGGAATTTTCTTAGAAATTTCAGTTTTGCCCTTACGGCGCGTCTGTTTTCCTTTGTTTATGCGAACCGTGAAGCTTACCCTTACCGTAAAATTTCAGAAACTCTTCCATGAAGCTATTAGGGCTATTACATGATATTTTTTAGATTTCCTATTAGTTCTCACCCTTTAAATTAATTTTGGGATTTTTTTATTTATGAAAAGGCCATTTTGCCCTTTATTTTTACTTAAACCCTAGGGATAAATATGTAACTTCACTTCCCTATTCTAGAAAACCTCTTGGCCGACCTCCATGGTGACTCCCCATGGTCTTGAAGCTTCTCCCTCTTTCTAAGGTGTTGAGTCATGCCATGAGTCATTTGCCTAAACCAATTAGAATTTAGATAATTGTTTTTATTTTTATTAAACCAAAACCATGATTACTTTTCAAGCTAATCATAGTCTTCCTAACCCAACCCCTTGGCTGACCCCTCTCCCTATAAATAGCCCCCCTTGCTTCATAAAATTTCACACACAATTCCAAGAAGCATTCAAGGCAAACACAATTATCTCTTTTCTCTTCTTAGTTCTTAAATTTCTTACTTTGTGTTCTTGGTTCTTCAAGCTTGTTCTTCATAGTTTTGTGGTCAAGGTAAGGGAAACCTCTTGCAAATTAATTTGAGAAGTATGTGTTTGATTTTTATTTCTGCTTGTCTTGTATGCTTTAGGTGTTTTTGCTTTTATGCTTTAATAAATTATTTTATAGCTTTAAAATAATTATTTTGTGCTAATTACTAATAGTAGGGTTATAATGCCCAAAATTCTTTAAATTTTCGTGAAGCAAGGAGGTTATGTTAAAATTAATTTTGAACCTTTGTAAACATACCGTTATAATGGCGAATTTCAGATTACCGTAAAAATAATTTTACCTTAGAGAAAGTGAAATTATTCTTTTGTGAAAACCCTGATATTATCTATCATTGATATACAAGGTCATGGTTAAGATAAATGGTTTATCATTATAGATATGTCTAGAAAGGAAAGAGATCTTTGGAGGGGCTTTTATTTAGTCCGTCTTTATCTGGCCTGGGATCTGTATTGATATGCTATTTGAGGAATTCTTAACTTAGGGACTCGGTATATATGTGGCTAAGATGATTGGGGTATATAATGACAATGGATTCTCGGTGAATTTGCTGTTATATATTTTGGTTCAGTATTCTCTATATTTTTAACAGTAGATAATTAGTGTAGGCTTCCAACGGGCCTATTTTCCTAGAAAACAAATTGGTGCTTAAGTATTTCCGTAAATACAGTTAAGTTCGTAAATTTAGTCTATGTTTTATCTGAGTGGTGAAATTATGTGTTTTTCCTTAGATATGTGATTTGGAATTTTTACCTGTTAAATGTGGTTTTGTGTTTTCTGGTGATTCTATGCTACTTGAGATAAGTGGTTCTGAGTGGTTGGAAGTGAAAGAGATATGTGTGGTGAGAGGCAATGTTCCCATATGATTAGTACTAATGTGATGTTCCCAAATGCTTTGTTTAAAGCGATGTTCCCAAATGCTTTGTTTAAAGCGATGTTCCCAAATGCTTTGTTTAAAGCGATGTTCCTACTCGATGTTCCCAAATGCTTTGTTTAAAGCGATGTTCCCACTGGATGTTCTCAATGTGCTGTGTGCTTATTGTTTGTTATGTTGGTGCACTGATTATTTAAGTATGATTTCTTAATATTTGTGATGTATATTGCTATGTGCCTATACTTTTCCTATTACTTTGAGTTAGAGTTCCACCATTGCCTGCTTTGTTGTGTTGATGTATGACGGAGTAGATATTTGACCTAAGAAGTGGGTTAGCTCTTAGGAGAGGACCTGAATGTTGTTGCTGTATAGATGGATATGGATTTCAAGAAGATTAGATGGTTACTGTATTATTTGGGTAGAGGTTTAGAGACCAGACTGGCTCAGATGTTCACTGTTTTATTTTTTCCTGTAAAAACTCTAATAATTATATGAAATGAGACTTCTTTCATAAAAATACTGTGTTATGCTTCCGTAATTAAAACCTTTTGAAAATGGATTAATACATATTCTTCATCATTCTCTTTGTTTAAAGGAAGAAAAAATTTTACACACATTTTCGGAGAAAGAATGTTGAGCTTTCACTAAATATTTTCTAAGTTATTCGAAATTCATCGGTAACACACTCCTATTAAAATACAAAATTTAATGATATTTAAATTAAAGCAAACATTTCATTAAATTGAAATTGAAAATGCATAAGAAGCTTACATAAAAGTCAAAGTTGCAAGCACACAACTTCAGCAAAAGTTTTAAGTTAACAACTCCAAATATGCAAAAATAAGTTGTTTGCAACATTTAAAACTAAAACAGCAAAAGAACAATAACTCTAGAGAGAACCACAAACTAGTCTGGCCTGGAACAAAGAATGAGAGAAGATTTAAAACAATTTGTGAAAACTTTGGATAAGTTGTGAGAATTTAAGAGTTTTAAGTAATGAAGAGTGATGGAGGGACTTAATTTTAACAACTAAAAAAATAGAGGGACTAAATTCACTAAAAAATTAGTGAGGGATCAAAATCACACATTAGCTATAGTAAAGGGACTAAAGTCCATTTCACTGTTAATAATAAATCTAGCTCAGCTCATAAAACACTGGTATTAATGTCAAATTCATGTACTTCCATTTTAAATGCTTCTCATTTCAGATTGTGTCAACAGGATGTGATGAATATTGAGCTTCAATATTCCTTATTAATATAAAATCACTCCAAGCCCCTTCTATCACTGCCTCCATCAGAAGTTTGAAGGATTGCCTGCCACCAAACCAGCAAATCCTATGCTTGATAAACAAAGAAAAACAACTAAGGATACTTGTCAGCATGGCCCAACCTTCAAAGGTGAAAACACTTTATACACACATTATATCAAGACAAGGTGGACCAAATGAAAATAAAGGGCACCTCAACTAGGTATATTACATGATGCTGACTTGAAGGTGAAAAGTGTTACAAATCAACCTAAAACTTCCACACTAGTGCCTGACCATATTCTCATAGTAAAGAAGTGTTGGAGCTTTGTATTTTACACACGCCAGATCTATCCAATATAACTGGGCTCATGTTTTCTTTTACTACTTCCCTACTTAGATCCTATATTTTCAATATCAATATCAACATCAAGTACAAAAATTTACAAAGAAAGATTCATGTTGGCGAGTTTAGGTAGTTTAAAAAATAGGAATCATATAATATGTTTTGTAGAAACATTACCAAAACTGGTTTTAAAACAAGCAGGCATTCTCTTGCATCAATAAACACCAATCATTGACTGCAATTTTCAGCCTATAAAATTACCTTGAACAATTGAACAAGCCAAAGAGGCAATTTCATCTTAGGATCTGCACGTAGAAGAGGATCAACAATAATAACTGGTAACCTACCATGAAAATTCCTTATACTTTTCCTGCAATGTAGGAGCAGTTTCAAAGGAAAGAGTGAACCATGGACACAAAAATGTAAACAAAAGATAAACACAAACAACCAACCCCCACCCCCAAAAAATAACAAAATGAGAGAATTTATCCCATTAAAATAAATTATCAAGAGACTTGTACAAAGACTAGATATAGCTTTTCACAAGGGAAAATTTCATATATAACCATTTACCATCTACACAGCTGAATGAGGTTCAAATGAATGTTGTCTTGCCAACATAGAGCATGGTAAACTGTTTCCAATACCACAAATTTTTAGGGGATTAAATTCCTCCCCCATCCTTTAAAATTTTGGGGGGGGGGGGGGGGGGGAGGAGATACTAGAACCTCAAGCCAACTTATTAAGACATAAAAGACAAGATACCCATTATGAGTTACAGTACAACAATGAACAAAAAAGAAAGTCAAAATGAAAATGACATTAGCCTAGCAAATACTAATACTAAGTATTTTCTCTTCCTCCTTCATAAATTTATTTTCTATAATAATAATAATAATGCTTACTAAAAAAACTTAACATTCTTCTTAACTTGATACCTCAGATCACATAATCTACATCTGCAGCAAGTTCTTAGAATTTGGGCTTAACCCCACAAAACCGGCTTATAAGGTGAGAAGGATAGCCCAGGCATTATAAGGACTACATTGGTCATATCTCTAGTCAATGTAGGATCTCAAAACACCTCATGCCCAAGACAGGACATCTGTAGTGTAAAAAAATGTGGGTGGCTTGGCCTAATTACAACTGTCATGGCTAAGAATAGGCATCTAGAGTGTGACAATACATGTGGCCAGTTCACCCAAAAAAAAAAATCAGTGGCCCAATAGCAGATCTAGGATAGGTTCTGATATTATCTTAGAATTTGGATTTTAGGGCCTAACTCAACCCCACAAAACTGGTTCGTAAAGTGAGGATTGTCTGAGCCTTATAAAGACTACATTGGCCATATCTCTAGTCGTTATGGGATTTTAACACAAGTTTTCCCTCTTCTTTCTCAACCCTTGCACAAAGGCTATAAATCCAAATGTTTCGGGGAAAACTCGTTATTCATTTAATTTGCAAAGATAGATTGTTTACCTTTTAAATCTCTCTTAATGGTTTGGCCTACAACTTTTCTTAATCTCCCTCTACCTCTAACTATTGTGCTTCTATGGGTTTTCTCCACACATCCAACCATATTCTCATTCCAACATTTATCATGGAGATTGTTAGCCAATTCAACCATCTCTTTCTGTAAACTAGATGTACAAGTTTGTGTGATAATTGATCATTAAACTAACCAAAGCCTAGCTATAACCTTACCGTGAAATCCTTATTGTGGATAGGCTCCAGATCAACTTTAGCTATCTAAGAACTAAATGCGTTAGTCTAGTTATGTATGTGTTTAGTTTTGAAAAGGTAAAAGATGATCCCTACTGCAACCTTGCTTATGTCCAATTAGATTAGCACCCAATCTATGATTAATTCACATAATGTAATATCAGACACCATGCATACCATAATAGAGTATGTAATACTCTAGAATAGTTAGTTTTCTATTCTGGTTTAGTTTAGTAACCACTGCCGAGTCAGCAGTGGCAGCTTACTATAAATACTGGAGTCTAGCTGTAATTCAGTTACCTTCATTTGAACAAATATCAAAAAATAGATCCCTCTCGGTGTGTGTCAAACCCAACCTCTGGCACACCTGCAAGGATCCCTATTGTTGCATCTTCATCTCATAGTTCAACACTAGTGAACTCTCAGTTTTGAGGCCCAATTTCAGTCTCTGCAACCCCTGCACCTGCAGGAAGCATGCTGAACAACATTCTTCTAGTGCAGACGGAGCTGCTGCTAGTGCAAATCTGAGTTCCCAAGCTGCTGAACAACATTCCTTTAGCACTGCTAGCGCAGACGGAGCTGCTGCTAGTTCAGATCTGAGTTCCCAAGCTACTGAACAACATTCCTCTAGCACAGCTGCAACCCCTGCAGTTACAGGCCAGCAAGCTGCCATTGCTGAGCACTCTTCAAGTGCAGTAGATGCCACTTTGAATGGTCCTAGCTCAGATTCTAGTCTTTCAAGTTCAAGTTCTGGTTCTGATCTTTCAGAACCTCTTATCTTTATTCACCCAGATAACATACATCCAATGCAGACAAGAGCCAAAAATGGAATTATTATGCCTAGACAGTAGCCAACTCTGCTACTTGTAGAAGTTGAGCCATCCAGTTTTAAGTCTGCCCTTACTAGTCCTAAATGGCATGAGGCAATGACTGAGGAGTATCAAGCACTACTCCGAAACAACACTTGGTCCTTGGTTCCCTTACCCTCTCATAGACAAGCTATTGGTTGTAAGTGGGTGTTTCGAATTAAATAAAACCCAGATGGTACTGTTCATAAGTAAAAGGCAGATTAGCGGCAAAAGGGTTTCATCAAAGACAGGGATTTGACTTTCAGGAGACCTTTTCTCCTGTTGTGAAACCTGTTACTGTCCGAACTGTCCTATCCCTAGCTGTTTCTAATAACTGGCACATCAAACAGCTTGATGTAAATAATGCCTTCTTGAATGAGATTTTAGAAGAGGAGGTCTACATGCAGCAGCCTCCGGGCTTTGAGTCTTCGGACAACACTCTTGTGTGCAAGTTGCAGAAAGCCATTTATGGGCTGAAACAGGGGGCCTGGTTTGAAAGGTTGGTGTCTACCCTTGTTAGGTTAGGTTTCAGCACCAGCAAGTGTGACCCATCACTCTTCACACTCACCTCTAATGGCCACAAGTTGGTCATCCTTGTTTATGTTGATGACATTATAGTCACTGGAGACTATCTTCCCTTAATTGAGGAGATCACTACAAAGCTCAATGATGAGTTTGCTCTAAAACAATTGGGCAATCTAGAGTATTTTCTGAGCATAGAAGTCCAAAGGCTGCAGGATGGGTCCCTGTTTCTTTCCCAAACAAAGTACGTTCGAGACTTGCTTGCCAAAGCTAGCATGCAAGATGCAAAGGCAATTAGTAATCTTATGGTCTCTAATCTCAGATTGAGTAAGCATGGAACAGATGTGCTCCAAGACCCTTCCTTTTATAGGTCCATTGTAGGAGCACTTCAATATGCTACTATAACAAGACCTGAGATTTGTTTCTTAGTCAATAAAGCTTGCCAATTTCTGTCTCAACCATTAGAAAGTCATTGGAAGGCAGTAAAAAGGATTTTGAGGTGCCTGCTTGGGACAATTAACCATGGTCTAATTCTGCATCCTGCAACTGAACCACTCACTCTAATTGGATTTTCTGATGCGGATTGGGGAGCAGATCTTGATGATAGGAAGTCTACCTCAGGATCCTGCATTTATCTTGGTCCTAATCTAATTTCCTGGTGGTCTAAAAAGTAGACTCTGGTTGCTAGAAGCAAAATATAGAAGCCTTGCAAACACTGCTTCAAAAGTGTTGTGGATTCAATCCTTGTTGACAGAACTGCAAGTCCCCTTCTCCACTCCTATATTGTACTGTGATAATCTCAATATAGTGTCCTTGTCTCATAACCCAATCCTCGATGCAAAGACAAAACACATGGAGCTCGATATCTTTTTCCTAAGGGAGAAAGTCATTAACAAGACTCTCATAGTTCAGCATCTTCCAGCTGAATATCAGGTGGCAGATTTTCTAACCAAACCCCTCTCAGCTAGCAGGTTTCTGGTTCTAAAAGATAAGTTAAGAGTTGTTGACAAGGCAGTGGTGACAAAGACCGCTTGCGTTTGAGGGTAAAGTAATAGAGTATGTAATACTCTAGAATAGTTTTCTATTCGGGATGTAGTGGCAAATGATCTCTTGCATTTGAGGGGAAAGTAATAGAGTATGTAATACTCTAGAATAGTTAGTTTTCTATTATGGTTTAGTTTAGTAACCACTATTGAGTCAGCAGTGGTAGCTTACTATAAATACTGAAGTCCAGCGGTAATTCAGTTACCTTCATTTGAACAAATAACAGAAAGTTGATTCAGAATCTCTTCTCTCTCTCTCTGTGTCCATTTATCGTTTTCTATTATACCATGTATCAAAACCACTAGAAAGATAGAAACAAAGAGGAGGGTGTAAAAAATGTTCGATGTTAAAATTTCTCCAATCATGAACCTCCCCTCTTCTAGACTGATCAGAGATTGGCTGATCAGACACTAAAATCAATCAAGGGCCAATATAGAAAGAGCAGAAGATATGAACAAGGTAAAGCTTGAGAGTTGCCCAACAATTATTTCTATCAGTTTGTGTGGTTGTAGGAACCGTAGCAGGTGAACCATGGACAACCATCTCAAGCTTTGATGATGTCAATAAATGTCCATGTTCCCTGTAACATTCGTTTTTGTGATTTACTGTTCTTATTTCGTTTTATATGAATTTTTGTGATACAAATGATTTGAGATTTATTTTTAGTTTAAAAATAGTATTTAAATATCCATGTTTAAAATTACTTCTGAAAACGGTCAATTTCAGCTTCTGTCAGGTCTACCTACACGATTTGTTTCCTTGTCTATCCGTCTCTATTCTGTTTTATATGAATTCTTGAGACAAAAATGTTTTGTGATTTATTTTTAGCTTAAAATTAGTAATAAAATACAGGTATTCCAAAATACTTCTGAAACGGTATTTTTTCAGTCAACGTTGAGTTTTTTTTACAGAAAACGATTTACGTCTAACTGACGGAAAAAAGATTTAAATAGCTTGAGTGTGTTAAATCGACTCAATAAATAAACTTTCTTCACAAAAGTTGGTTCTTTTATTATTTTAGATATTCTAGAATTTTTTTGGAATTTTTGAAAAACTTTTAAAAAATACCAAAAACTACGCTACCCCGGGGGCGTTTAAACGCAAAAACGTTGTTACACAGGTATAAATTTCGTGTCAAAGGTCCATAAGTATTTTATATTTTATTTTTAATTATTTATTTCATGATTTTTAAAATTATTTCTGTGTAAGTTTTGAAAACCCTATTTTTCTGTATTTTCAGGGTTATATCTGCGAAACGATGAAAACCGAAGAGTTTGCACTACCTATAAATTTCATGGCATTTTCTAGCATTCTCATTGGTTCTCATTAATTTTAACTAATTATTTCAATTTTTGATTTATGAAAAGACCAAAATACCCTTGATTTTCACTCTTTTTCATCCAAACCCTAGGGGTATTTTAGGAAAATCACATATCCATCTTCCCAGCCATGTTCTGGCCGCCTCATGCATGCAAGTGGGGAGTCCAAGTGGTCCAAGTTGATTATGAGTCATAGGTGTTGGCCAATGGGTTTTTTAATAATTAATTTTATTTTTTTTTAAATTGAATCATGGTTAAATTAAACCAAACCATGGTTGCTCTTTTAACCCACCCCTTGCACGAAAATTTGGCTATAAATAGAGGGGAGGGGTCTCATAATTTTCTCATTCAAATTCTTGATTCATTTAAAGGATTTCCTAGTTCAAAGTTTTAGTTTTCTTGTCAAAGTTCTTGAGTTTTGAAGCTTTGATCTTCAAAATATTCCCTTTCTTCAAGTTTGAAGGTAAGGGGAAAATTCTTGAGAATTTTGAAAAGATTATCCACTTTTGTGGTTTTAGGTGTTATTGCTTTATTAATTGTTTTATAGCTTTTATTTAATTATAGTAAGGTTATAATGGCAAGATTGGTATATGCCTTATAACCATTTTTATAGCTTTTTAATTATGTATTTTTATAGTAAGGTTATAATGGCAAGATTGGTATATGCCTTATAATCATTTATTTAAGCTTTATAATTGTTTTATTGCTTTAATTTAATTGCTTTGAGCTTTAAAATTTGTAGTGTTATAATGCTTAAATTGTGAAAACCCTGATATTGTCTATCATTGATATACAAGGTGATGGTTAAGATTTGAGTGGTTTATTAGTATGGGTCTGTCTAGGAAAGACAGAGATCTTTGAAGGGGTTTTAAGTCCGTCTCTCTTTCCTGGGAACCATACTGATACGCTATTTTAAAATCTTAACACTAGGGACCAAGTATATACGTGATTAAGATAAATTAGGAAAGATAGTGTAATGGTAAAGGATTCTCGGTGAATTCTTCTGTTATATTATCTAGTGAGAATTAGTGAGACAACATGAGATTCTATGTTTTATCTGAGTTAAGGGATTCCGTGTTTTAAATTGAGAAGTGTTATTTTGTTCTTATATGATTTTGGTGTTTTCTGAGAAATGTGATTAAGTGTTTTCTTGTGATTCTGTGATTATTGAGATAATATGATTCGGGGTTTTAACTAAGTGTTCATACTGTGTGAGAAAATGTTGGACTGTGTGTTCGTTATTGTGAAAGAGATTTGGATTGTGTTTCCCTATATGTAAAAGAGATTATGTTTAGCTGAGTTGAATGATTTTGTGATATGATACTATGTTTATTTGAGATAAGTGATGTGGAGTGGTTTTGAAGATGAAAGAGAAGGGCTTTGTAGAAGCGATGTTCCCACACGATATTCTCACACGATGTTCTCATACGATGTTCCCACATGTTTTGTTGAAAGCGGTGTTCGTATATACTTTCTTTGTTGTGTGCATTATATCTACTGTGAACTTGTTGTGTGCATTAGCTTGGCTATGTGCATTATGTCTGCTATAAATCTGCTCTGTGCCTAATATCTATTGTGTGTTACTTATTTATTCTTTAGTGATAAAATTCAATGATAAGGATTTTCACCCTTGCCTACTTTCCATGTTTTGTCCATATGTGGTTGAGTAGAAGTTTTCCTAAGGAGTGGGCTAAGTCTTAGAAGAAGATCTGAAAGAAGGTTGTTGCGCGAATTCAGAGAAGAATCGGTGTTATTGTATTGTTTTGGGTAGAGGTCTAGAGATTCGACCGGCTCAGATGTTCAATGTTCAAAGTATTTTGAGTGTCTTGGATTTGCCTTGTAAACTCCGAATATTTTTAGATGAGATGAGATTCTCTTCACAAGTGTATTATCTTACGTTTCCGCATTTAAAAACCTTTCGAAAAGATTTAGGGAAGCATATTCCCCATCCTTCTCATCTTCTTTAAAAAGGAAGAAAAATTTTATATGCATTTTTAGAGAAGGAATACCGAGTTTTAATCAGATATTTTTTAAGTATTTTAAAAATTCTTGGTAACTATGGTGTAATATCCTTTTTGGAGAAAGGGTATTACATTCCCTGAAATCATCAAAAACATTTATAAATTATTCAATGCACAATTACTAAATAAACAATAATAAAAACAATCTTAAAGCCATCGGAATGAGTGATAGGCTACAACAAGAATTCAAGCATCTTATTTCAACAACCTACAATAAAGACTGAAGAGTACTTTGAAAAATAAATGTAAGGAATAGGTCAAAGTACTCGACCCAAGAGTGCACTCTACTTTGTCAAGACAACATTTCAATGCCACTTCAGATAAAACTCTTTCCTGTTTCTTAAAGAGGAAGACCAAGTCACAGATATGAGCATATCAATACATACACACACGCACACACACACACACACACACACACAAACAAACAAAGAAACAAACACACAAATTGTGCAGGATGTAAACCTCTTCAGTCCTGAACCCTTGAAAAGTCAGAGAAGGATTGTAAAAGCCAAATCATATAAATTGTTTTGGACAAGAAGATCAGCCATATCTGATAGGGCTCCATGTTTTCCTTTAAAATGAAGAAAAGGGTAAACTCAGGTTTAAATTTCTATCAAATAAAAACACAGTATGAAAGATTTTGAGAACTCTATGTAGAACAAAGAGAGAGAGAGATAGAAATATGAATTTCATAAAATTGAACCTGAATGTTTTACAATAGAAAACATAATTTATAGATTTGGTTGTAACTAACTGCTGAGTCAGCAGTTAGTTCAACCGTGTTACGAGTCAGGAAGCTTTAACATAAAGCTCATTCTATTACTCTAATATTTCCCCCTCAATCCTAAGGGGAGTATGTTGCAGTTGGTGCAGCTGCAACTGTTGTTCTGTCAACAACTCTCATCTGTTGTTTGAGAGTGAGAAATGCGTTTGCAGCCAAAGGTTTTGTGAGCAGATCAGCTACTTGATCAAGGGCAGGCAAGTGCTGCACCCCAAGTGCCTTGCTTAAGACCTTTTCCCTTAGGAAGAAAATGTCCAATTCCATATGTTTAATCTTAGCATGTAGAACTAGTTTGTGGGACAAAGCAACGATGCTAAGATTATCACAGTACAAAACAAGTGTTTGAAAAGGAATTTTCAGCTCCTGTAACAGTGACTGAATCCATAATTTTACTGCAGTATTTGCAAGGCTTCGATACTCAACTTCTGTGCTGGACCGAGCCACTAAGTTTTGCTTCTTCAACCACCAAGACACTAGATTTGGCCCTAGATAAATACAAGACCCCGAAGTAGATTTTTTGTCTTCTGGGTCAAATCCCCAATCCGCATCAGAAAACCCAGTGAGTTTTAGTGGAGTGTGCATAGGAGAAGGCTGTAGGAGTAGACCATGTGATAGTGTGCCATTCAGGTATCTAAGTATCCTCTTGATAGCCTTCCAATGACCATCTAGAGGCTGAGATAGGAATTGACACTCCTTTTTTATAGAAAAACTAATTTCAGGTCTGGCAATGGTGGCATACTGCAAAGCCCCCACTATTGATCTATAAAAGGAAGGGTCCTCAAGAAGATCATTGCCATGTTTGCTGAGTCTAAGGTTTGCAACCATAGCGGTACTAATAGGTTTGGCCTCAAGCATGTTGATGAGCTTACAACCCACTAGACGGGGTTGAAAATAGAGTCTGTTGGACTGCAATTGTCTACTGGGATTATCCAGGTTTCAAAAGTCTCAATGGCCTTGTTGGTGAATCCCCCTAAGCCGAGACGAGTCGTATACCTGGCTTGGATAAATCTGACTGACAGATCTATTTCTGATTTGGTATTAAGTTTTAAATGCGGTATTTCTAAAGTATTCTCAAGGGTCTAAAGACGGGATTCCCTGATTATGCTATTCAGTTTACTGCAGTCGGTCGCTCAAATGATGTGAGGTTGGAAAAGTTTCATTGGAGCACTACATCGGTGTGATTAGAGAGATATCGAAGTGGCATGCATAAATATACTTTGATGTGAGAATATATTTTGTGAATAAGTTAGTTTATAGGGTTACAAGACACAAGGTAAGACCTATGTGATTGGAATCTGTTTATAAAGTCTTAATTGATCTGTTATCTTTGATACGGGTTTTGATGTGCGAGTTGATTGGTATATAATCTATGTTTTGTTTGTGCTTGTACTTTACTTGTTACTTTGTTTAGAGTTTCACCCTTGCCTATTTTATGTTGTGTTGGTACATGACTGAGTAGATGGTTTACCCAAGAAGTGGGTTAGCTCTTAGAAGAAAGATCTGAAGGAGGATGCTGCTTAGATCGATAGAGATTCCGAGAAGAAGCTATATTTACTAACTTAAATTGGGGTAGATGTCAAGAGACTGAGTTGGCTCAGATGTACAATATATTTAAAACTTATGCTTGTACTGAAGCAAAATCTTTATACATATATATGAGATGAGATTACGTTCACAAAAGGAGTTGATCATATTTCCACATTCAAAAGCATTTTGAAAAGAATTAGAACATATTCCCTATCCTTCTCATCTTTTTTAGAAAAACAAAAAATTTTACCCGCATTTTAGAGAAAGATTAACAACTTTTACAAAAATATTTTCTAAGTCTTTGCGAAACTTTTGGTTACTATAGTGTAATATCTTTTTTGAAAAAGAGTGTTACACTGCCCCACTAACTCTGTCATGGACCCCACTGGGAGGTGGTGCACCTGTACCCAAAAATCGATATGGTTTGGAGTAATATTGTGTAGTACCACTCCTATCCGCATCCGTTCCAAGGCTAATAGTTGGTTGTCGAACGACCAAGGTCCACCATTGAGGTAAGTGATAGTGATTAATCAAGCCATTGAATCGATTATGCGTTAACAACATGCATGTCTTCAATAACCAATTCTCATCCATAATCTTTACAAGGTCTTCCAGCTTGGTCATTTCCCTTTTTGTTAACAGAGCCTATATTAAGGACAAATTTAAGCTTGATTAAAGAACAAGATCAATATATTTTAGCTAAACAAGCTTTAGCTTCAGAGTATTCAGTTCAACTCCATTGGATTACATCCCTATTAGAAAGTAAGATATGTTACTTTCAAAATGTCCAACTACTTTATGAGTTCACACATCCAAAGGTTCGCGCAGAAGAATAGCCTAAAAACTCAAAAGCACTTCTGTCAATGTAATCATTCTACACCAACATAAATTATGGGGAGAATGTCGGATAGGATTGAAGGAGCGGTACAGAGACAGAAACAGAAGCAAAAACAAAAGTAGTATACCGCTTCCTGTGTCGTTTGGTCTTAAAATGCTCATTCGTCACAACAACATTGGAAAAGTATCGACTGCATGTAACAAAGAACAACCATCCTATATCAAAAAACCAACCAACAACTAAAATTAAGACATACAAAAAAGTAGTTGGGAATGAAATTGAAATTTAATACTTCAGCATCCTTGAGTCTTAACAATAATAATAAAACCAAATAAGCAAAATGGGAAATAAATGAATGGTTTTTCTCCCGACTTACTCCAAATACTCTACCTAAGTGCTTTAGTAACAACACTAAACTTTTCAATCCCATGTAACAGAGTAATTAAATTTGTAAACTTTTTTACATTAATATTAAAAAGCACAGCATAAAATAAGCAAGAATAAGATATTAGAGACAGACTCGTAGTGAAGGCAATAGTACTGGCCCATTCCAGGCAAATCTTCATCTACAGATAAAGTTTTATTCTCTTCCTTAAGCTTGTTCAGCTGATCATAAACCATGTCATCGCGTGTCCAATTTAACAGTCAAGGATTCACATCTAAATAAATTCCAAGAGAAAAGGGAAAACAAAAAAGAAATTCAGATTTGGGGGCAATAATGATAATCAAACATAAGGAAGAGAATGTCTTTGTAGAGGAATTTGGTGCGACGAGCAGTCTTGCGAGAATATCTTCTTTTCTTCACGAGTCTGTGAGGACATTTGCCCCCCATTCTTTGAGTTCTTGAATTGTTAGGGTTTTTGAGCTCTGCTTGGTTCCTCTTCTACTCTTCTGCGACCTCTAATTAGGGTTTTATGAAACGATAGTGCTTCAGATGTCTGCGATAAAAGTAAAATGGCTCTAGGCTCTGCCTCTGATCGTCGACTTTGGGGCGGTTCTACTATGTTTTTTTATTTTTTTTATTTATGATTTTTCCCCGAGTAACCTATAGGTATAACTAAGGATGAACGCCCAAAGGCCCAAATCCAACAGAATGGGAGCCACACTCAGTGGTGCTCAGAATCAGCATACGCAGTAACCATGTTTCACTTGGTTTGGGTTTTGGCCCAATTGTAATGACTCCCGGCCTCTTTGTTACTTATTTATCAAAGTTTAAAAAAAGAATAAGATAAGGAACGCTAGAGACTAGAGTTCGCTGCTGACACAAAATCTACCTAACCACAGTAAATCTAACATAGCTAACTTAATTGGAGGAAGCGTTAGAGGGCCATGGGGAGCTGGATGTGTTAAATTGGAGGGAATATTTACTCTCACGGCGCCGCTTTTTCACCATGTGAAAATCTGAATTTTGGTAAAATCCAATCTCGCTCTGAGTGCGAATATTTGCTCCAATAATGATTGAGCTATAATTTGCTCCTGATATCCCTCCGTTTAAGGGTTGGGACCCACCACCTCCCAATGCCATTACGTACATCCCGCATGTCATGCAAATCTAATGCATGGATCGCGGACGTGAATTGATTATCCGTTGACTCCGTTTTTGAATTGTCTCCATTTGCGCCTCCAGCCTCCGGATTAGGGTTCCGCTGTCCTCCTTTGTCTTCCTTCAGCCATCGGCTCCCTTGGCCTCAACCACCCCTCCTTTGCTCCACTTAGAGGTCAGCCCCCCACAGCATCACCCCGTCATCAATGTCCAGGGAAAAGAGGGCCTCATAATTCTGTTTTATATGTCCTATGCGACCAAAGTAGAAGCAAAGGGTAGTTAACTTCTCATATTTGAACTTGACAACACACTAGTTGCGCCCACCACTCTGACCTTTTGCTCCTTCTTCAATGGCTCCCTCACATGAATTCTCACTCTCAGCCATATATATGACCTCCAAACACTAGAGTTATTCATTAGGTCATAATCAACAAAGTACCAATGAAGTTTCCCGAGAGCTGCCCCACTAATTCTGTCATGGACCCCACTGGGTGGTTTTGCACCTGCACCCAGAAATTGATTTGGTTTAGAGTAATATTGTGTAGTTCCACTCCCACCCGTATCTGTCCCAAATCTATTAGATGGTTGTCGAACGACCAAGGTCCACCACTGAGGTAAGTGATAGTGATTAATCAAGCCATTGAATCGATTATGCATTAACAACACGCATGACTTCAATAACCACTTCCCATGCATAATCTTTACAAGGTCTTCCAGCCTGGTCATTTCCCCTGTTGTTAACAGAGCCTATATTAAGGACAAATTTCAGCTTGATTAAAAATCAAACTCAATATGCTTTAGCCAAACAAGCTTTAGCTTCCTAGTAGTCAGTTCAACTCCACTCAATTACATCCCTATTAGAAAGTAAGATATGTTCCTTTCAAAATGTCCAACTACTTTATGAGTCCACACATCCAAAGGCTCGCGCAGAAGAAAACACGTCAAAACAAGAATAGCCTAAAAACTCAAAAGCAATGCCATCAATGTAATCATTCTTCACCAACATAAATTATAGGGAGAATGTCGGATAGGATTGACGGAGGGGTGCAGAGATAGAAACAGAAGTAAAAACAAAAGCAGTATACCGCTTCCTGTGTCGTTTGGTCTTAAAATGCTCATCCCTCACAGCAGTATTGGAAAAGTACCGACTGCATATAACAAAGAACAACCATGCTATATCAAAAAACCAACCAACAACTAAAATTGAGACATACTAAAAAGTAGTTGGGAATGAAATTGAAATTTAATACTTCAGCATCCTTGAGTCTTAACAACAATAATAAAACCAAATAAGCAAAATGGGAAATAAATGAATGGTTTTTCTCCCGACTTGCTCCAAATACTCTACGTAAGTGCTTTAGTAACAGCACTAAACTTTTCAATCCCATGTAACAGTTTAATTAAATTTGTAAACTTTTTTACATTAATATTAAAAAGCACAACTTAAAATAAGCAAGAGTAGGATATTAGGGACAGACTTGTAGTGAAGGCAATAGTACTGGCCCATTCCAGGCAAATCTTCATCTACAGGTAAAGGTTTATTCTCTTCCTCAAGCTTGTTCAGCTGATCATAAACCATGTCATCGCGTGTCCAATTTAACAGTCAAGGATTCACATCCAAATAAATTCCAAGAGAAACACGGAAAACAAAAAAAAATCAGATTTGGGGGCAATATTGATAATCAAACATAACGAAAATGATATCTTTGTAGAAGAGTTTGGTGCGGCGAGCAGTCTTGCGAGAATATCTTCTTTTCGTCATGTGTCTGTGAGGATATTTACCCCTCCATTCTTTGAGTTCCTGAATTGTTAGGGTTTTTGAGCTCTACTTGGTTCCTTATCTACTCTTCTGCGACCTCTAATTGGGTTTTTATGAAACGACAGCGCTTCGAATTTTTGTGACAAAAGTAAAATTGTCGGCTTTGAGGCAGTTCTACTATGTTTTTTATTTTTTTTTATGATTTTTTCCCCGAGCAACCTATAGGTGTAACTAAGGATGAAAGCCCAAGGGCTCAAATCCAACAGAATGGGAGCCACACTCAATGGTGCTCAGAATCAGCATACGCAGTAACCATGTTTCACCTGGTTTGCTTTTTTGCCCAAATGTAATGAGGCCTGGCCTCTTTGTTACTTATTTATCAAAGAATAAAAAAAAAGAATAAGATAAGAAACGCTAGAGACTAGAGTTACGTTGCTGACACAAAATCTACCTAACCACAGTAAATCTAACATAGCTAACATACTTGGAGGAAGCCTTAGAGGGTCATGGGGAGTTGGATGTGTTAAATTGGTGGGAATATTTGCTCTCACGGCGCCATTTTTTCTCCATGTGCCAATCTGAATTTTGGTCAAACCCAATCTCGCTCTGAGTGGGAATATTTGCTCCAATAATGATTGACCTATAATTTGCTCCTGATATCCCTCCATTTAAGGGCTGGGACCCACCACCTGCTAACGCCACACTTGAAGGGATACGGTTACGTACATCCTGCATGTCATGCAAATCTGATGCATGGATCGCGGACGTGAATTGATTGTCCGTTGACTCCGTATTTTAATTGTCTCCATTTGCACCTCCAGCCTCCAGATTAGGGTTCCGCTGCCCTCCTTTGTCTTCCCTCAGCCACCGGCTCCATTGGCCTTAACCACCCTCCTTTGCTTCACTTAGAGGCCAGTCCCCCACAGCCTCACCCCGTCATCAACGTCCAGGGAAAAGAGGGTCTCACAATTCTGTTCTGTATGTCCTATGCGGCCACAGTAGAAGCAGATGGTAGTTTGTAACATCCTAAAATTTTGCTCTATAAAATAGAGTATTAATTTTGTAAGATTAGAACCATCCTTAAGATTTTTATATGAAGTATAATGGTTTAGAGCTGACGTAGAAGTTAAATGGTACTTTACGGACATTCTTGACTGTCAAAATAAGTTGATAATGAATATGGAAAATTCATATTTGATTCCTAAAAGGTATTAGACGACAGACAATAGTTACTTGATGTTTAATAAAGGTTTTAGAAATTAAGTTTGGAATTTTAGAGAAAGATATAAATGGAATTACAGTTTTGGTCCCTCTAAAAGAAACTCCGTAATCTACTAGTTAAGAAATAGACAAATACCGGAGATGGAGAAATAGTTAAGATAGAGATTCTAGGATCTAGTATACTTTAGATAGTATAGAAAAATAGTAAGTCTTGTTTGGTATTATAGTTTAAAACGATAAGATAGTTAAAGTCTTATATAGATTTATGTTTTCTATTTTTCGTCTATTATCTGTTTTATATGAAATTGTGTGATCTTTGTGATAAGTAAATTATGTTAATCTTATAATTAAGATTTTAAAATACTCATCAAATTATTTCAATGAAACAGACTTTTTTCTTTGACGTTTGGATTTTTACAAATAACCGTATTTACCGTTATTAACCAATAAGATTTTAATTAGCTAAAGTATGTCAAACCAACCCAGAAAAATATCTTCCTTCACAAAATTTGTTTCTTATAATATTTATGATTTTCTGAAATTTTTCTAGAAAGAAAACATTGGGAGATCAGATTAGTGTATTCAGTAATTTGACGAATTGTCGACTTTGAAATCTCATACATTACACTCTTCATGTGTGCGTGTGTCTATCTAATCCTCTCACAAGTGAGAGGGTTATTTTTATGAGAATGAAAGGGGAAAATGTAGACCATTAGATCTTCCATAAATAGTCAAGGTTAACATACAAAATCATATGATTTTTTTAAGGGATAATGTAACCTTTAACTTTAGGTAATTTGTACTCTTGATCATCAATGTATGGTGGTATGGTCTAGATTTGCTACTCTCACTCTTAAAAAAATAGCTGTTTCCTTTGATACACCCCCTCTATATAAGTAAATTGGTTTCCAAATTATATAATATAAATTACATTTTTTTTTTGCCTTCCGCGTATTTGGTTGTGGTTGCCTTAAAAGTGTGACCTGCACTATTTATTGGTTTTTAATTTCAGGTCTTCATCTAGAAATGGTGCATCTGAGGCTCTGCAGAGTTTATATGTTGACGTAAGAATTCCGTATCTTGGTTTTAGTGGGTATCCCTGTAGCTGAAATTCAATGATCTCAAGCAAACAGAATCTTAAGTTTTAGTTGCTTATTAATTTGTGTGGTTTTTATGCAGGTGGTTGTACATCAATTGCTGCATGGAGGCTTCAATACTATCAATGGGTAATGCAGCTATTTGAATGTTATAACATTAACGGAAATGTTTAACCGACCACTCCAAATTGCATACCATTGATAGACACCCGCCCATGTGGCAATTTTACTGACTCAGCAAGGTGACTCATCAAAGGTAAAATTGAAACTGCCGCTCTTTCTCTCTCTCAAAAAATTTCAACAATTCATTCCCCCCACTTTGTTCGCCCTAGCTCTCTGTTTCACAGAAAAAACAGAGCCACACTGCCCAAGTCTCTTTTCAGAATCGTCTCACTTGCTTCCTCTCTACAAGCCGTCACCGTCTCTGCTTCTCTATTCATCTCCCTTCATCCACCACAGAACACCGTGGGCAGCACTGTCAGTGTGTTCTCAGAGCTCAAACACCGATCTGTAGCAGCACGTGAACCCTTGCCCAAGTGAGTCCAGAATTTGTAGAATCTGTCCGTAACTATTTTTACCTATTTTCTCATTCTTTCTCTTCCCAAAACACCAATCTTAACCTTGTGCATTCTCTCTCATTAATCACTATTTTCAAGCTTATGTATTATTCCAAATTGCTGTAATGGAGGAAGTCAAGAGAAATGCCTGTTGTGGGGGGTAGTGGGATCTTCAGATATGTAAGGGGTTTTGCTTTGGTTAAGACATTTATGTTTAATGCCAACTCTGGTGTTGCAATTGTTGAATACATTGTGTCTGTCATACATGTTTGAGTATTAAAGCTGTTTTTTACGTTGTTTTGAACCTGACTTACTTGGCCTGGTTCATAATATGTGAGTATGTATGATTTTGAGTGGCACTTGAGAGTCTATTCAACTCATTATACTTCAAGACTTCTAGAAAGTATTATTACGGATTTTTAGTTATGCTCATGCCAGTAAATAATGTGTACTATGGACTGGTGCCATGTAAGTTTGTTTAATGATGCAAATGTATTCCAATTCTTCTTTATTTATTTTTTCCAAGAAAGGCTATCAATTCATTTTTAAATTACTCTTCAAAACATGGAATTAATGACTTCAAATTTAGAACTGCAACTTCTTGCTCTGCACTACACATCAATCATGTCATCATTTAGAGTTGTTCTCAAGTGAATTACTTTTGCTTTGTTTTCCTCCTTTAAATATCTGTTTAACCATTTTACTGATTTTTGATATTGAGCTCTTGATATTTAGAGCACAAATAAAGCTCTTGACTATTTACCATTGTTGACAAAACTGGCCCGGACTGGCCGATCGGATCGGGAACCGGACCCCAGTCCGGTACGCCTTGAAAACCGAACTGCGTAAGAATCGGTCAAAAACCGGAAAAACCAGGTAAAAACCGGTTGGACCGGTTCGTATTTTTTCTAATTTTTTTTAAAAAATCAAAAAAAATTCAAACTTTTTATTTTTTTTAAAGAAATAGATATCATTTTCTTCAATTATTTGTAATTTTGAACATTTTATGTTATGAATTATGACATTTAGTAGTGAAGTTTAATTTTTCTTTATATTGTGTTAATTTTTGCTCAATATTGTATAGAATTTAGGGTTTAAAATAATATTATATACTAGCGTAGTGACCCGTGTCATGCACGGGATATATAGAAGTTTACACATTTTGAAAATTATTGTTACTTCATATAAAATATTAAAAGCAAAGCAAACTATATAATATATAGATCAGTACGACGCACAATATTAAAAAAATCTAAATTTTATATTTAAAAGTTTATATTAGTGTTTAATTTCTACTAATATATATTTTCACTCAGTAATTTTTTTAAAGATTCACTTATAGTAAATTAAACAATGTTATTTCACATGTAAATTGTTCAAACTAAAATATATAAAAATATGCAGGTTTGCACAACGCACAACTTATATAAAAAAATATGACATAAAATTTATATATTAATCTGTAATTTAATTTTACTAAAATTTTTATTCATATTAATTTAGATAATAATGTTTTTTAATTTACAGATTCAAATCTGTTTACAATATATTTTTATTTTGTATAAGTATCATATAAATTTTATTTATAATAATGAGTTAGTTTCAAATCACACTTTATATTCAGAATAGAAAAATACTAAATCAATAAATAAAATAATTATTTTCTATTTAAAATAGATTTTTTGATACATCAAAAATCAATTAAAAAGTTGAAATTCATATTTCAAATTAGATGATTTTTCACTTTAGGAAGGAGTAAAAAAAACTAATAGATAAAATTTTAATGATATCATGGTTGCAATGCGTTGCACAGATTGTTAGTTTTATTGATATTATATTATCAATCTGATAATAGGTATCCAAATTAAATGTATTCAAATTATAGATTATAGATTTACTGGTAACAAACATTTGAATTCAATGAGTTGGGAATTCAAAATATAGGTATAGTATATTATAGGATTTAAACTAATCATATCATAAATAATCCTAATTGATACACGATAAGTCTGGAGAGATCGATTGAATTCACATTTGTAAATTGAATAATAATTAATTGTGATGGTCGAAATTTAAAATTTAAAAATTAAATTGAATATTAATTATAATTAATCACCGATAGTAAAAGAGAATGCGACATGTGTAAAAAAAGCACTATAGAAAATAGAAAATGAGACGGACTAAGAAAACCTCTTAAGGACACATAAAAGAAGAGTTCACTAACATAATAAAGTACATGATATGATTTAAACTAATTATATCACAAATAATCATAATTGATACACGATAAGCCGAATAATTTGAATTCAGATCTGCAAAATTGAATAATAGTTAATAGTAAACTTGAAATTAAAAATTAAATTAAATACTAACTAACGGCTAATAGTAAAGGAGAATGTGAGACGTGTAAAAAAGGTGCGAAAGCACCACAGAATGACACAGACCAAAAAACCCTCTTAAGATGACACATGTAAAAGAAGTACATGGTAGGATTTAAATTATCATATTACAAATAATCCTAACTAATCAATACACGATAAGCTGGAGAATTTGAATTCAGATTTGCAAATTGAATGGTACTATAGTAGTTAATTGTGATAAGAGTGATTTTTTTTAGGGAGTGAAGAGTGATTAGAAAACTTGAAATTCAAAATTTAAAAATTAAATTGAATGTTAATTAATTTTCGATACTAAAGAAGAATGTGATTTATGTAAAAAAAAGAACCTAAAAAAATTATAACATGACACATAGAGAAGAAGATGTCAACTTTCGTGTAGTTTATAATGCTTCTTCTTGTTCGAGAGACAAAAATAATGTATTTGCATAGAAGAAAAAAATAATCATAAATTGGAATTACAAAATGAAAAACTTATTAACACAAAATATGGAAATATTAAATAATCAATAACTAAAAATGATTAAAAAAAATAGACCCGTCTTAAAGAAGAAGTTTTTGTTGATGAACAAAAAAGTAGAAATGATCTTCGATATAATAATACAAAAACCAAACATTAATAATTTAGAGAATATGAGAAAATGAATTAAGAGAATCAAAATATAGAGACCTCAGCATTGAAAAAAAACTAAAAATAATTAAGAGTAAAAAAACTCACATTTGATGAGAACTCAGTGTTGATGATGAGAAGAATAGAAAATATACAAATAATAAAATAAAATGAATAAATAAATAAATAAAATATATCAATACATGAAGTTATTAAGATTTAAAATAAAAAAAATACAAAGATAGAAGTGAAATTTCATTGAGAGAAACAAGCAATAATATTGGAGGAAATGGAAGAACACATATATATAAAGAAACCAACTCCACTATAATGCCAAGATTGATACCTGAATCATGTGAATCTGGGTCTGTTACTTTAATGTTGATTTGTTCAATTTCATTCTCAGATGAAAGTTTAAAATTCTCGAATTACAATAGCAAAGAAGTGAATCTGCAGCGAAACAGAACTCATATTTGGTGCATAAAAAATCACAATTTTTTATAATAAATAAATTGGTATTCTTGCTCATGAGAAAGAAAACAGTGATACCAAAAATAGAATTTCTTGACAGTAATTTTGCAGCCAAATAGAGCCCATAATTCATGCACACAAAAAAATCACATGTTAAAAAAAATTAGAATTAGTGAATTTTGGAATTGGATCCAATATTTTACTCGCCTGATCGAATGACCTCTTTCCTCCTTTCTCCTGGTGATCATTTTGCTACTTGTGTGCGTGACCGTGTGCAACACGTGGTGGAGTTTGATAAAGGTGAGAGTGGGAGTGTCATGAGAAAAAGATGATGAAGATAATTGTGTCCCTTCTCTGCTTGTGCTTCCTCTTCGTTCTGTGTGAAGCTTAGATATATTAGATCCTTTTAAAATTTAAACATAATAGAGAAAGTAGTGTATAACAAATCTATAAGATCAAATCAAAACTACTCTAATAGAGAATATTAATTATTTATTGATAATTAAGGAGAGTGTCTCCCCACACAAATTTTATTTTTTTCTAAAATTCAAACAGAAAGATAAACTTTGTTATTGACTAAATAGTGTACTATTATTGTAATTTAAAAAATAGAAAAAAACAAATTTAGAATGCCACATAAGCCTAAAATCGCTCTATGAACGACACCCATAAAAATAAGAGTTCGCAAATATATATATTATAGATTATATTATAATTAAAATAATATTATTTAATTATATCTTGGTTCAACCGGTTGAACCCCGGTCGAACCTCTGAACATTGAACTTCTGCCCTCACCAGTTCAATGACCGGTCCGGTTCTGACTAACTTGTTATTTACTGTTACTTTCTCACATTTAGTGCCTATAATAATACTGGAGATGGGAAATAATACAAAAGTAAGTTTAAAAGATTTTAAAATCTCAAGTTTCTTTAGAAGACAAAAAGTGTTATTTTGTATCTAATTTTTTGTTCTCTAAATATGTTAGGTTGTAATCATGCGACTTGGTCTTAAAGAGATGAAGGCATTTTTAAAGTTGTTGTTTCCATCTATGTGTGTCTATGGCAGTGTCTGTTTAAATTTTCTATCTCAATATATCTGTCTTTAAGAGGTTATTTCTATAACTTCATACGTGAATAGTTATTTATCATTGAACAAGTCACAAAAGTGTGGTTAATGATACACACTAAATAGGTTAATCATGGGATCTATTCGGTTAAATGCAATTTCTTGTCATGCCACATCTAAATTTGTTGCTCTTCCAACATTTGTCTTGCTAATTTTACTTGAAGACATGGTTTATTGGGCATCAAATACTCTCCCATAAAGTTTTTTTTTATAGTTATCAATCTAATTTTTATACTCTCCCATCTACCTACGGATTAACATCCTCTAGTGACAGATTTTGTCTGTCACTAAAAGTCAAATTTCTTGTAATCTACCTATCATTGAATCACTCAAAAAATGTCGGTTAATAGAGCACAAAAAATGGGTTAACCATGATTTTTTTGTGGTAAAAAATCAATTTTGTGTCTTACAACTTTCAAATTTGATTGATAACTGTAAAAAACACTTTTGAGATTAAAGCCTGTAAGTTTATTAAGGATTAAAAGTCAATTTATGTATCATGTGAGTTAATAGTTTTCTGTGAATCACTTACAAACATTTGGTTAACAGGACACAAAAAATGGGTTAATAATGAAATATATGTGGTTAAATGCAATTTCGTGTCCTACTACAAAGAAATTTGCTTGTTAACTGTAAAAAAAAATATTTTATGGGAGGATATTTGATAATCATTATATCTGGTCTTCAAATAAATTAGGCAACTTGTGATGAAACGAAAAACTATCATAAATACATTGGTATGGTTAATTCTATTTGCAAATAAGGTTATTTTCAGGCCGCATGTGGTTAATTCCAGTTGCAAATATGGTTAATTAAAGGCCCGTTATGGTTAAGTACGCTCTATCTGAACCATTTCTACAATACCTATGGGAAGATATTTGATAAATATTATATCTAGTCTTCAAGTAAAATTAGGCAACTTGTGATGATGAAATGAATAACTATCATAAACACATCGTCGTGATTAACTCCATTTACAAATAAGGTTATTTTAAGGCCACACGTGGTTAACTACATTCTATTTGATACCATTCATCCAATACCTATATACTATGGAGATAGGTTGTTTAAAGTCTACAGAATTCATTGACGATTCAGAGTCTATCTCTATAGTTATACTGTGTAAGTGAATAGTTCTCTATGTTTGAAGTAGTAACAAAATATGTGGTTAATAAGAAATAGAAGACGGGTTAATCATACGAACTATGTGGTTAAATGCAATTATGTTTCCTTCTGCATCCAAATTTGTTTCATAACAATAAAAAAACACTTTTGTGATTAAATCCTATAAAACTCATTGATGATTCAGAGTCTATTTTCATATCATGTGAGGGAATAGTTCTCTATCGTTGAATTACTCAAAACAGTTTGGTTAATAAGACACAAAATACAGATTAATCACGAGATCTATGTGGATAATGCAATTTCGTGTCGTACTAGATCCAAATTCGATTTATCTATGTTAAAAAAACACTTTTGAGATTAAAACCTGTAAAATTTATTAAGGATTCAGATTCTATATCTATATCATGTGAGTGAATATTTTTCTATGAATCATTCACAAAACTCGAGTTATTAGGACACAAAAAAAAGGTTAATCATAAGATCTATGTGGTTAAATACAATTTCGTGTCCTACTACATTGAAATTTGCTTGTTAACAGCAAAAAAAAATACACTTTATGGGAGGATCATGAAAGTCAAGTAAAATTAGACAACTTTTGATGAAAAACTATCACAAACACATCAGTGTGGTTAATTCTTTTTACAAATAAGGTTATTTTCAGGTTGCATGTGGTTAAATATATGTTATATGATATCATTCCTCCAATAGCTATGCACTATGGAGATAATTTATCTAAAGCCTGTAAAACTCAATGGAGATTTAGAGTCTTATACCATATCATGTGAGTGAACAGTTTTCTAATCCTTGAATCAGTCACAAAATCTAGTTAATAGAATACATAAAATAGGTTAATCATGAGATTATTGTGGTTAAATTTAACAACACAAGTAGTGCAACTGAGGTTTATAGCAGAATTCAACACCTTACAAACTCCTTAAATGAATAGTTCCTAATAAAAAATACACCCTGACCATGATACCATCCAAGCTCATGCGACAGTAAAATAAAACATAATAAAATATCCTAAAGCATTAAACACATCAGTACGGTTAATTTCATTTACAAATAAGGTTATTTTCAAATCACACGTGGTTAAGTACATGCTATCTGATATTATTCCTCCGATAGCCATATACCAGGACTAGGATTCTCTGTTGTGATTATTTCCTGCTGTCACTGTTGTTGTGCAATATCAACCATTTGATCTATTCAATCTATCATCATAGCTTTTGATTTATTTTATCAAAATAAAAAATAAAAAAATGCAGATAGAGAGAGACAGACAGAGCTTACAGCAGAGAATCCAAATCCCATATACCATGGAGATAAGTTGTTTCAAACCTATAAAATTCATTGACGATTCATAGTCAATCTTTATAGCGATGTCGTGCGAGTGAATAGTTCTATATATTTTTTTAATTAGTAACAAAATATGTGGTTAATAGGAAACAAAAGACGGGTTAATCGTAAGAGCTATATGGTTAAATGCAATTTTGTGTACTACTATATCCAAAATTGATTGATAACGGTAAAAAAAACACTAAATGTGCAATTTTATATTAGCTACAGATTTAATCTGTCATTAAAGGTCAAATTTCTTGTAATGTGTCTACCCATGAATCACTCATAAAACTTTGGTTAATATAGAAAGAAAAAAATAGGTTAATCATGATATCTATATGGTTAAATAAAAATCTGTGTCCTACTACATTGAAATTTACTTGATAATTGTAAAAAAAGCACTTTGCGGGAGGATATTTTATCAATATTATACATGGTCTTCAAGTAAAATTAAGCAACTTGTAATAAAATAAAAAACTATAAACACATCAGTGTAGTTAGTTCCATTTAAAGATAAGGTTATTTGCAAGACACACATGGTTAAGTACATTCTATTTGATACAAACTTGTTCAACGTCATTTTTAGCAGAGCTCAAGAGAAAGTACAAGGTAAAGCCCCTAATAAATACACCAAACAAAACCAGAAGAATTTCAGAACTCCAACAAACCAGAAGCAACCAGGAAAAACAATTCGAAGAAAGCAACTATCAAGGCCAACAGAATAGTAACAATAGATAGAATCTTAGGACAGTAGCGAAGATAGAGTTTTGATTATGAGTGCACCCAACATTATTCAAGGCTTCCAAAAGCAACACATCCCAACACCATGATTAATTACTTCCATGTCTTCACGCCAAAGCATTGCAAGTGATTACAGCAATCCCAAATCCTATGATATTGTCACCTATGATACTAACTTGCTAAGATATAACCCCCAATCACAAAAGGACTTTTTACTATAATTATTGGTTTAGCTTTCAGGAATCAGGCTATTATTATCTAATCCAATGTCTGCATACTGCGAAAATCACTACAAGAAAAGACTCCATTACCGACGGCCAAATTTAACATTACGTAAGCCCTCGGTGATATGATTTACTAACGGATTACCGACGGCCACGTGACCGTTGAAAAATCGCTCGTCGGTAAATTTGACCGATGGCCCCGATAGCCATCGGTAATTATCGAGGGCTAAGCCCTCGGTAATCCCTCGGTATATCACTTCAAAAGGATCTGTTCTTTTCCGTAAATTACATAGGGCTACGCCCTCAGTAATGATGTGAAAAGAACAGGTCTTTGAAATTGCTATTTGGTTCCTATTACCCAGGGCTAAGCCCTCGGTAATTTCCAGAAATTACCAGTTCTTTGAAATTGCTAATTGGTCCCTATTACCGAGGGCTAAGCCCTCGGTAATAAATTTTTTTGTGAAAACATTTGATTGTTTGTTGTTGTCCACCTAATATAATTGAATTCCTACTAATATAAATAAAAAACAGTAATAAAATAAATATGCTTAAAACGTCAAATTGCATTCTTAATATATAACAAAGTACAAATCTAAATAGATAGAACATACATAAAAACAAAGTACAATAATCATAAAAAATGTCATACAAAAGCAGAACAAACAAAATTCACTCCTCCTCGGATGACTCATAGCACTCGTCCTAAGCAGCAGAAGGCTGGGCTGGCTGGGTTAGTTGGGCTGGCTGGGACAAATTCATCATTCCATGGAGACCAAAGCGCTCAGTGATCATCCTCATCTGCTCTGCATGTGTGTCCTGTTGGTTGAGGAACATCTCTTGGATGAGGGTAGCAGCAGCCGTTGCCTTTTGAGCTACCTCGTTCGCCTGTCAAGTCTCCGCCATTAATGCAGCACAAAAAGCTTCAGAGGAAGAGGCAGAACTCGAAGTGCATCCAAATGATACATGTGACTCCTGGGTCAAAGAAGTGCATCTTGGACTAAAGTGGCAGGAGTCGTCTCCGGTACCGTAGAGACGTCCCTGTGACTTCCCCCCAACCTCGTCGACCCGCGCTTTTATCCGTGAAGCAGGGTTGACCTCATGGGAGCCCCCAGATGATGACGCCTCCTGTGACATCTGTGTGAGTCTCTCCGTATAGGACTCCTACAAAAATGACATAATTACTATAAATATATTAGAGTAGGTTTATAATGTTAAAACAATTTAAATAGAAAACACAACTTAAGCATTTAATTAACTTACATAGGTTTCTTTTACTCTGTTGTCCACCCAGGAGCTGTCCTTCTTGGTATGAGTCTTCACAAAAACCTCATCCACAATCGATTCTCTACCCAACTCTAGTTCCTTAAACATAAAAAAAAAAGATAATCAAAGTTAGTAAGTTTATTATAAAACTGTAATGATAAACTTTATATTTATGATCACAGTTACTAACCAAGCGCTTCCTGTGCTCAGTGATAGAGACGGATCCACCTGTATGGAGGGATCCACCCTTAGCAGAAGCACGATTCTGCTTGGCTTTTTCACATGTCTCCTTGTAGGTCCCAGTCCCCCAGTGCTTCTGAAGACCTTCCCATGCACGAGCCCCATCCACTTTGGGCATTTGCCATCTTTTTTTGCTTCGCTGAGCATGTCCGAGAGCCTCTTAGAGCCCTTGCTCTTGAAATTTTTCTTCACTTGGTAATCATGCTCGGGCTTCCACGTAACATACTCTTGCAAGAATATAAATAATATTAATTAAATTTAGTAATACTAATAACAATAATTAAATGTATTTGGCAACTTATTGTATCATACCAAAAACTTTTTTAGATAACGCTTCATTTCCTCTTCCGGTATGGAGCCCCATGTCGGATATGGCTCTCGAAACTGGCTCTTGATGACCGCAGTGATGGCTTGGGTGGCCACCCTGCCTGGATCGAACTCGTAAACAAGACAAAAAATAAATCAAATTAAGTATACAACTATAAAGATAATGGAGAAGGCAATCTAATATATACTTACCCTCGACCCTCGGGTTTAATGAACGGCCGACCATCAGGTGCATACTCGATGGGCCTCACCTCCTTCCCACGACGCCTCATTGGACGTGCATCAGGCATATCCTCATCGGTGGGAGGTTGCTGTGATGAAGAACCTCACTCATCTAGAGTGGTTGCTGCTGATGTAGGAGATGGAGCGGCCGCTGCTGGTGTGGGAGATGGAGTGGCTGCCGATGCTGGTGTGGGAGATGGAGTGTGATCCGCTATAGGGGTGGGAGATGGAACAGGAGAAGGAGAGGAAGAACTGGGCCCAAAAGGGATATACGGTGACGTAAACCCCATGTCCGGATAGATCCTGCTGCCTGCCGGTAGTGTCGGCATAAACTACATATGTGGTTCCTAAGAATCAAGAACCGAATCTTGCTGCTACCTACATGCCTGCTGAGCATGTTGAGCCATGTGCTGCGGTAGAATCATGTTGCGACGTCACTGCGTCGCAGCAGCCTTGCCCTTTTTAATAGGGCAATCTCCAGGCTGTCTGTCTTTCGGAGACATCTAATAAGAAAATTAAAGTAAACATATTAATAAAACTTTTACTAACAAACTACTATTACAAAATACAACTATATTTGTTTACTTAATGTTAATCATCATATGTATCATCTTCTATGTCATCTATATGATAGTCCTCGTCACTATCTTCTATTGGTGAATCCCCTTCATTATCATGTTCGGCATTTGGACGCAACGTAACATTCATTGGATCAACTTCTTCATAGTTGTTTGTTTCGTCACGCAAGCCAGGTAGTTGTTCAACTTCGATTATCTCTTGAACTTGTGACAATTCTTCATTTTGATAAGCAATATCATCATCAAATTCATCAACCTCCACATGACCTCTGGGTTTTGTTTGTATTGCTACACACCAACTATGTTTGTCCTTTCGCATTTTAGGATATGGAACAAAATATACTTGTCTAGCTTTTTGAGGAATAATGAATGGGTCAAAATATTCATATTTGCCTCTCATATTGATTTCTACAATATTGTATTGTGGGTGAACCTTTGTTCCTCTATTTCGTTTTGGATCAAACCAGTCACAATAAAATAAGGTTACTTTGTGAGGCAATCCAAGATAACCTAATTCAAAGATATCTTTGATAACTCCATAGAAGTCATCTTCTCCTCCTTGTGTAATTCCCTTTACATACACCCCATTATTTATAGTTTTTTACCCTCACTTCATGCTTCTGTGTGATACTTGTACCCATTTATGAACTATTTGTGCCATAGAGTGACCTCTGACTTTGGACCCCAAGCTAATGCAATAATGTTTGGGTCGGTTACTCCATTGGCTGGATTCTGTGCCTACACATACAGACATGAATTAAGTACACAAATAACTTAATTCAGTGACAAAGAAGTTAATTGATCTTTTAGTGGAAAAGACACTTACATATACTCGAAACCAATAGAAAAATTCTGCATGGATACGAATTGAAGCATCATTTTCACTGATGGAGTTGCATTGCAAAAATGCACTACAAACAAGGATAGAGTTAAATGATATTATTACCTTAGTAAATAGGACTTAATATTTAATTAAATGATACTTACTCGAGATATGACTTCATCTCATTGCAGTTGATGACAACATGTATATGAGCTGACATCCATTCAATATCACTCAACCAATGCTCCCGAGGTTTTCCGCTAGGACGTCCTAATTGGTTGAAGATTGACAGCGCTGGTGGTACGCTATTGTTCATTACATGAGCTTCATTTATTATATTTATCCCATACAATGAAAAGTTTTTGAAATAATGCGAACAAAAATATGTTGTCTCACGGTGTAAGTAAGACATACATATTGAACCCTCCACCCGTGCCTTATTTTTCACCGTCCTCTTATACTCTCCCATCATTCTACATAACAAATAAAAATTGCATGTTAATTGAAATGCAAATTGAGAGAAAATAGTAAACTAATCAATTTTATTTTTTTTTACCTTTCAAATGGATACATCCATCGGTATTGGACTGGACCACCAAGTATTACCTCTCGTGGGAGGTGGATTGAGAGATGCTCCACTCTATCAAAGAATCCAGGTGGAAAGATTCTTTCGAGTTTGCAAATGATTATTGGAATGTTTTGCTCCAATCTTAGCAAGTCATCAATCTTCAAGTTATTGGTACACAAATTTTTGAAAAAAAGGCTTAACTCTGTAAGTGGCTTCCATACGTGGTCAGGTAATGAATGAAATGCAAATGGAAGTAAACACTCCATAAATACATGACAATCATGACTTTTCATCCCATGCATCATTCCCCGAGAAACATTAGCACATCTAGCCAAGTTTGAAGCATACCCATCTGGCATACTAAGCTCTTTAATCCATGCACAAACCATCTTTGCTTCCTCAGATAAAAGACAATAATTTGCTTTAGGTTTTAACATCTTTCCATTGTTCTGTGGCACTAACTCCAAGTCCTTGCGTGCACAATATAGAGGTAAATCCATTCTTGCCTTTTCGCTATCCTTTGTTTTGCCCTTAGCATTCATGACTGTGTTGAATATATTATCAAAAAAGTTCTTCTCTATGTGCATAACGTCAAGGTTGTGCTGTAACAAATTGTCTTTCCAATATGGAAGATCCCAGAATATGCTACATTTAGTCCAATTATGAGTAACTCCATAACCAGCTAACCTAGAAACCCCATGTTCTATCACACCCGGAATATCTCTAACCCAATCCCACATCTCTTCACCCGTCAGGATACGGGGTGGCCCATCTGTCTCAACCCTGTTCTTTGTAAATCGTCTCTTACTTATTCTAAAAGCATGATCAGGTGGTAAGAAACGATGATGACAGTCGAACCACGAGTTTTTCCCACCAAATTTTAAAGTAAAAGCCTTAGTGTCATTGATGCATACCGAACATGCTAATTTTCCATGAGTACTCCACCCAGATAACATACCATAGGCGGGAAAGTCATTGATTGTCCACATTAAGGCTGCCTTCATGATGAAGTTTTGTTTTTTGGAGATATCATATGTCAAAGCACCATCACTCCACAACTGTTTAAGTTCATCAATTAATGGTTATAAGTACACATCTATGCGTGCTTTTGGGTCAGATGGTCCGGGTATGAGACAAGTTAAAAACATGTACGGTTTGGTCATGCACATTTTAGGGGGGAGATTATATGGGGTGACAATAACAGGCCAACAAGAATACGGGGAAGCCGATGCTTGGATGTAAGTTGTGAACCCATCAGAACATAAGCCAAGCCTGACATTTCTAGGCTCATTTGCAAAGTCTGGATAGACATTATCAAAATGCTTCCAGGCTTCCCCATCAGATGGATGGCGTAAAATACCCATACTCGTTCTATTCTGATGATGCCATCTCATTGTAGCCACAGATTCGGGTGACGCATATAATCTTTGTAACCTAGGAGTGATTGGCAAGTAGATCATTCTTTTCATCGCAACATCTTTGTACTTACCCAACCCGGTCCTATGGGGAACATATCTTAGTTCATGACAAAACCTACACTCTCGCTTTTCAATACTTTCTTTGTAATATAACATGCACCCATTAACACAACAATCGATTTTCTGAGACTTCAATCCTAACATAGACACCAACTTTTTTGCATGGTAAAAATTAGTTGGTAATGACACCCCCTGAAGATGTGAGTTTACAAGCATGCTTGCCATTTCATCAAGAGCTTTTTCTGTACAATTATGGTTAGATTTAAGTGCCAAAAGCCTGACACACAAGGAAAGTTTTGATTCCGATATCCCCTCAAATAGGGGTTGATTTGCAGCAATTAGCAAATCATAAAATCTTTGAGCCTCTTGATTAGGTGGCTCACCCCAACTTAATTCTTCGTTCCCCCTATCTTGAGTAAATTGGGTATCAATCATTGGCCTAAAGCGATCTTCCACCATATGTTGCTTCTCGGCAAAATGATCTTTATTACCCATACTCCCACTAACCTCTGGTAAATTTCCTAGATCGACTTGTGGAACTTCTTCACCGTGATCAGTCCAGAACCAATAGTTCGGCTGAAGCCCAGACTTGTACAAGTGAACCATCACTTCATTAGCGTCCATTATCTTGCTATACTTGCACTTGGCACAAGGACACCTAATTCCACCCTCACTAAAAAAATATGGTTGTTCTGAAGCCTTTTGCACAAACTCTTTAATCCCTATTATAAACTTCCGTTTCAACCCCCCTCTCCCATGATTAAGTCTGTCATACATCCAACTACGGTTCAAAGGGTAAGGATCCATTTTCTGCAATCCAATCACATTATATGTTAGATACTAGGGTCACTTGCCAAAATCAAATTCGACAAAGTAACCCTTGTATTTCGGACTTCCTCAATTTTTTTTACAACTAAAAACACTACCTAAATAATACATATGACAAAATGTATTGATAAAATAAATACTTAGATACTAGGGTCATATGCCAAAAAAAATTTGACAGCATAACCCTTGTATTTCAGACTTTTCCAAATTTTTTTTGCAACAAAAACAATAGAACAACAATACATAAAACAATATAGAGCAATTAAATAACATATATCCTAATGAGTTCTGCTCTCCACTAACAAACAATACAATCACATGCATAGATTCTAAACTACCAGCACACAAACCCAGCATCTTGCATAAGGCAACAAGGCAAAGACTAGGGCTTTGCTCTCCACTAACAAACAACACAATCAAGCAAACACATGCATAGTTCTAAATTATCAGCACACAACCCAGCATCCTACATAAGGCAGGAAGGCAAAGTTTAGGAGTTTTGCCATCCCTTAACAAACACCTATTGAGCAATGCTCTACACTAACAAACAACATGTCAATTCACACAAACACATTGCACTTTAAATATTTAAATCTATACTAAAACATAATCAACGCACCTCAAATTCCAACCGTAAGCTCCAACCGTATGTAAGCTCCAACGAAAGCTCCAAGCACGAGTACTATCACATTTCTCATTCAAATAAGTTGCGGTTCAGTAATAGATTTGAAAAGAAATAACAACAATCAATGTTAAAGATTCATGAGTTGAACAACAATATTTGGGTGAGTTGAACAATTCTTAACATAATGAAATACTCTTTAAAACATGCTAATGCTAATGATTCACATAAACAACTCCAATAAAATACTTTGCAAATTTTTAGGCACTTCTAAATGATAAAATTGTAATAACGTGAATAAAATATTCTACAAAGATAACTCTATATACGCGAAATGTTATTATACAAAGGCATTTACTTAGGAGGCTCTAAGAAAATTGTGTCAATTCACCATTTTAATCAATGAAGTGACTATTTATAATGAAGTAGAGTAGGTAAAGAGCTAAAAAATGAAATTAAAAAACAAAAGCTTATGGAAACCACTAGTTCTCTTTCATACAACACATTCATATTGTAGGCATATTCAATGAAAAAGTAAAATGAAAATGAAAAACAAAAGGATTAATTAATTTTGAGTTGATATAATAAAAGTGAATGCAGAGGATTAAGCTAAGGCAAGAATCTGTTGGCATTGTCCTCCCTTACCTTGAATCTGGCGTCAGAATTTGGTGGCGGCGCGGTGGAGCTGGATCTGGCAGCGGTGGGTGGTGGCTGCAGGTTCAGAGAACGAAACAGAGACAGAGATAGAGACGGAGAAGGAGCGAGATAGAGACAGTTATGACGGCCACCACAGGTGGTGGTGGGTGGTGGAGCAGGTGATGGTGGTTTCATTCGCAGATCTATGAGCTAAGGGAGGGAGAGAGGAGCGAGACAGAGACGGAGAACGAGCGAGACAGGTGACGGCCATCGCAGGCGGTGGTGGGTTCAAGGGTGGTGGTTCGTTTGCAGATCTGAGCTAAGGGAGGGAGAGAGGATTTGAGAGAAGAAGAAGATAGATTGGGAAAGTGGGGTTTCAGATTGGGTATATGTTTATGCTGGATACTATAAAGAGGGCTAAGCCCTCGGTAATTGTACAGCACACCTGCACGATATTTTCACAGATTCCAGCAATTTACCGAGGGCTCGGTAATGCTTTTTTTACTCGTGGCCCTCGGTAAAAAGCCCTCTGTAATTCGCGTTTTTCTTGTAGTGAATTACCCATGCTCACTCAATATTCTTGAAGTCTTGGAATGCGAGTGCTGCCATGATGAGGCAACCAATAGCTACTCCTTTGAGAAATCAAGACCAATCACCTACAACACAAAAGATTCACAAAACCATAATTTCACTAGCAAACTAAAAAAATTTCCCCAAAAATACAAAAACAAAACACAAAGAAAGAGAGAGAACACTTTACCATCGGAGCGAACTTTCTCGGACAAAAGAAATGATAAATCCCCACTTCCATAGCACATGTCTCCCACTTTTGCTCTGTTCTCAAATTCACAAAAACACAAAATTAATTAATTTTTATTTGTCTATAAGAAAAGGTGATGTTTTGAAGGAAAAAATGTAGTGAACAAAATCTAAGAGAAAGGCAATAATGTCCCTATCCGGTCCAGGAAACTACTAACCATTACCACAAATTAAAACTTGCACATCACCAACAAAAGACATCCAACAAGTTGATTCTAAACATATAAGACATACCTTCAAGCCAGAACCAAGAAAAGATGAACAACAAGGGAAAGAGTGACCAATTTTTCCCCTCTTCTTCTTCATTGAATCCTGTCTCTGTTTCGATCTTTCATTGTAACTGCCTTCTTTTCATTTCCCTTTTTCTTTCTCGATCAGTCTTCTTCGTTGACTCACTTATTGCTGAGTCATCTTGTTTTTTTGTTGACTCGTCACTTATTGCCACATGGGCAGGTCTGGGAGGGGGTGGAGGGCCAAATGGGGGTGTCTAAGTATCGGGATTCTAACATTAATGAAGGTGCTTGCCAGTTTGCCCTTGCTGCACTTGAGCAAGTTGATGAAGCACTACATATGAAAGATGAAAATTAAATGAACAACTCAGTTAATGAATCAGTGACAACCATCAAGGGATAACTATGGGCAAATGTTTTCATATTTGCATTAGACCTTGGTGGGTATTATGATGCATATTGTGCAGTAATTTCAAATCTAGATGAGGAGAGCAAATATATTTGCTTGAGGTGTTTCATAATTGTTCTATATGAACAAGGTGCTATAAAGGTTGGATAAACTTATGATGAACTCTTTAGAATGTCCTTTGTTAATTAACATCTACCTATTGTTTTCCTTATGTGGATGTAACATAAAATGAAATAGACGTTAAACTATCCATGTTGTAATAATATTTTGATGGCTCTGTCCTCAAAGGCTAATTTCATGAATATTAATTTGTGATTACTAGTCGAGAGTGGTATTTGAGTTAAAGTTCACAAGTTTAAAACATAGTAATAGTACTGTGAAGTTTGTAGAAAGAGGATTTTCATTGATTCATTAGTAAAAGCATTACAAGGTGTATATATATACACACACACAAATGTACCTAAAGGACTAATGGGCTCATGGGCCTAACACACTAACTACACTAACACTCCCCCTCAAGCTGGAGCATATAGATTACATGCACCAAGCTTGTTACAAATAAATACATTCCGAGGACCCCATAGAGATTTAGTGAAGATATCAGCTAGTTGTTCATTAGAACCAATGTAACTCGTAACAATACAACCAGACAAAACTTTCTCTCTAATGAAATGACAGTCCACTTCAATATGTTTGGTCCTCTCATGAAAAATTGGGTTAGAAGCAATGTGAAGAGCAGTCTGATTATCACAAAACAACTTCATTTGAGAGACATCTATGAATTTTAATTCATGAATTAGTTGCTTGATCTAGATACGTTGACATGTGACCAAGGCCATGGCACGATACTCGGCCTCAACACTAGATCTAGCTACAACCTCTTGCTTCTTACTTTTCCAAGAGACAAGGTTACCTCCTACAAGAACACAATATTCTGAGGTAGAACGTCTATCGGAAAGAGATCCAACCCAATAAGCATCTGAGTAACCAATCATCTGGGAATGACCTTTATTTTCATACAGTAAACCTTGGCCAGAAGATCCTTTAACATACTTCAAAATACGAATAGCTGCATTCCAATGACTATCACAAAGAGACTGTAGAAATTGACTCACGACTGAAACAACAAAAGAGATATCTGGGCGAGTGATAGTAAGATAATTTAGCTTACCAACTAGTCTCCGATACCTGCCCGGATCAGTCAATGGCTCCCCCTGACCAGGAAGAAGTTTAACATTAGGATCCATAAAAGAGTCAGTCGGTTTGCAGTCTGACATACCGGTTTCCTCAAGAATGTCTAAAACATACTTCCTTTGAGAAACAACAACACCACATTTAGATTGAGCCACTTCAATACCCAAGAAATATTTAAGTAAGCCCAAATCCTAGTCTGAAAGTGATGGAATAAATGGTTCTTCAACTTTTCAATGCCATCCTGATCATCTCCTGTTATGACAATATCATCAACATAAACTACCAGATAGATGCAACTTCCCTTGGAGTTATGTCTATAAAAAACTGTATGACCAGAATCACAACGAGACATTCCAAATTCCTGAATAACAGTGCTAAATCTTCCAAACCAGGCACGAGGAGATTGCTTCAAACCATACTGAGAACGACGAAGTTTACAAACCAGATTAGACTCCCCCTGAGCAACAAAGCCAGGCGATTGCTCCATATAAATCTCCTCATGAAGCTCACCATGAAGAAATGCATTCTTAATATCAAGTTGGAATAATGGCCAAGAATGGATGATAGCCATAGCTAGGAAAAGGCAAACAGATGACATCTTAGCAACATGAGAGAATGTATCTGTGTAATCTTGGCCATAAACTTGAGTGTATCCTTTGGCAACAAGACGAGCCTTAAGCCTATCAACCTGACCATCAGGACCAACTTTAACAGTGTAAATCCAACAAGCAAAGGGAGTTTTACCTAGAGGAAGAGGGACCAACTCCCACATACCGTTAGTATGAAGAGCAGTCATCTCATCCATCATTGCCTGACACTATCCTAGATGTGAAAGAGCCCCACTAGTTGTGTTAGGAATAGAGACAGCAGACAAGGAGGAGATAAAAGCACAGTATGGTTGGGACAAACGATAGTAACTAAGAAAGTTATAAACAGGATGAGGATTACGAGTGGAACGAATACCTTTTCTAATGGCAATAGGAAGATGATCACTAGGTGACTGGTCCACAGTAGGAGGAGGTGTAGGAGCAGTGTAACACCCTCTTCCCCGGAGGACATTACACTTAAGTAACCAACTCAAACACGGAAAAAAATTTCATTAAGTATGGTTTTCTTTCGGAAAAATACTGACAACTTATTTAATTTTCACAAATGGATTTTTATTCCCATTTTTTTTCTAAAGATATTAAAAGAAGTCATAAATAAATTAACAGTCAACATATAAGAATGAAATACAGTGATTGGATACAATTTACATCTTTCTTTATAAGCCAATTTTGAGAAATAATACATCATACAAGAAACTTTTTCTTTCCAACAGAATACTGACTCCCTATGCTGGTCAAACACTAAGAACTTCTGCAAGAAGCTCTAACAAAAAAACTCTATCTCGAAACTAGGACCCGCTCGTCTTTCCACTTGGTTAATGCATCCTCAAAGTATGTCTCAATCTTCGAGTTCTGATAGGTCCACCCAGCTAGTGGTCCATCTATATGAATCATGTTCCAAAGAGCACAAAACATATAGGCAAGGGTCAAAATCTCTTTCGCAGTTATCACCATAATCACACAAGTAGCATACCACAGGAATTCATGCAAACTTATACCATAACCATTTATAGCAGAAATCACTCACACATGCATAATGTAATATATCAAGTATAAGTCACACAGACACGCCATTTTCAACTTCACACAGAAGTAACGTCTCATCTTTCACAGAAGACATATCATAAGAATTCAATATATATATATACACACACAAGACACTTCGATTGGCCTTTTCTTTATAATAGATTCGACACACAGTCACGAGCATTTAGCCCGCACTCCATGGAGATTACTTTCCCCAAACTCCTCATTTATTCGACACTCAGTCACGAGCATTTAGCCCGCACTCCATGGAGATTACTTTATCACACAACACGAAATGTCACTTAGCATTTCCAGAAGCACACAGCTCCTCGCACACAGCATTTGGCACACAGCTCTTGGCACACAGCCCTTTGCACACAGCACGAAATGTCACTTAGCATTTCCATATCACGCATAATTAAATGCCACACAGCCTTTCACATAGCACACAGCATTTAAATGGCACACAGCTGGCACACAGCCCCTCATATAGCACACAACATTTATATCACATAGTACTTTTCACAATATTTAGGTCACACAGACTTTGCACCCCACAGTATTTATATCACACAAAAGTAATACCACACACATGAATCACATCAATTCTTCACAGCAGGACTTTCAATCCACTGTCATTCAGTCCAATGGCCCTTAATCCATAGACACCCAGTCCAATGACATTCAGTCATAGACCCTCAATTTATATTATATCCTCTTTTACTTTTACAAATCACGTAGGAAGAACTTTTTCAGGAAAACTCATTTCCTTTGGGCTTAGCCTTTTTAAAGAAAAGTTTGCATAATTATGTATCTGACCCCAAAATGTCCAGATTTTCATTTCTGCCCCAAAACTTTTGAAATTTACATTTTTGGCCCAAGAACATTCCTTTTACAAATTCAGTCCCTATATTTTCAAAAATCACATCTTCACTTTTTGTTTCAGAACTTTCAAAATTACACTTTTGCCTCTAATCTTTCAAAAATTACATTTTCGACCCCTATATTTTCGCAACCGGTATTTTCAGGGCAGAGGAGTTCAAAGCCTGTGAAAACGCTCACACCCATGGCGGGAACCGTTCTGGAAAACCTTACAAAAATTCGAAAATTTAGTTTTCTCTTAGGGTTTGATTCTTTAGTCCATTCCTATCATTTTTAAGAATCAAAACCAGATTTTATCTTCATGAACTTTGGTCCATTAAATTGATTTTCAAAAAAATAACTAGGTAGGCATTTAGAGATCAAAGTCTTCTTGGAAAACATGGTTTAAACTTACTAATCCATCAACCTCCCCCCAATTATCAATCATCACTCATAAGAATATCATAACCATGCCTTTATTAAAAATCTCATATCACCAACTCATAAGAAAATCTCTTCACCCACACATAGGAAATCACTCCATCAATACACAAGAAAAATCACTTATCAACACATAACAAATCCTTCACCAACACAAAATAAATCATCCACCAACACATAGAAAATCACTTCACCAATAACATAAGAAAAATCCTTTCACAAAGAGCATAATAAAACTTCCACCAAGAATATATATAAGGTATCATCATCCAAGCATAAAAATCACATAGAACACAAGCTTATATGATCATGGTAGCTAGAGAGAGTTTCCCCTTACCTCTTGGTCTTTGTCCTTCTCTTCTCTCTTCTCCCAAATTTATTATCACAAAGCTAATCACCTTCAAAGATAACAAGAACACAACAACACAAACACAAATCAAAAGGGTTCATACCCTCCACAACAATAAGCCCTAACCCTAGAAGGAATAAAAAGAAATAACTTGTCTATAATCTTATTCTAAACAAGACCATAAAGATGGTAACTAACCCAAGGTCCAAAAACCCTATGCTTATTGCTTTTGAAAGGATAAGAGCAACTTGATGAATCCAAAGCTTTGATGGAAGTTTAAGTGTTTAAAGTGGATTCCCTACACTTGATTATTGCATAGGGGTTCAAAATCCATGGTAGAAGGGACATGAGAGCTCTTGAAAATGGAAGAAAGCTTAAGGAAGATGATGAAGGCTTAGAGAGAAGTTAGAGAAAATGGTAGTTTAGAGAGAGAAAGTATCATAAAAATGGAAAAGATCTCTCCCTTCCTTTCCCTTGTTGGCCGCCCCCCTAACCCAAGGAGAACCATGGTTGTTTCTTTATTAACTAGGGTTAAACTAACCATGACACCTAATGAGTCATTAATAAAATATCCATCCATGGTTTTTTTCTCATTGGTCCAAAATTATGAGTCAAGGGATTAAAAATGTTCCACACCCTTCTAGAGCTAGGCAAGGGCGTGCAGCTGATCCAAGAGCTGGGTTAAAATATTTTTCAACCTAACCATGGTAAAAGGTAGTCTCCAAGGTAATTAAATGTGGTAACTTTTGTATTTCATAGTAAAAATTGTCCAAAAATAACCTATTGAAGTAAAAACTCTCATGAATCTTAAAATAAGCCCTAGGCCATGAAAATAAGGTGCCAAAAAAGTTTTGGTACATAAAAATCAAGTTTAGAAGCATTACGGTAATTTTTCAGTTTTACCATAACCCGTAAATTACGGTTAAAATTAAATTTCTCTAAAAAACTCCCAGAAAATTTCTAAAAATTATAAATATTGTAAAAACACCATTAGTTACTCTTTTGGTTAATTTTGGATCATTTTTCAAGCTTCTGACATTCACATGTTCCCCCGTTTACCCTATTCACAGTCTACAGGGACCAAAACCGCAATTCTTTTTCTGCTATTCCAAAAATTTCCAAAATAATTTCTAAAATTCTAAAATAATATAAAACATCATTTGGCATCTCCAAAACTATTTCTCAACTTGTTCTAGTCTCCAAACCCACTCGCGGTTCATCCTGGTCAAACTACGGGAACCAAAACGGTAACATTTTTATCCGTTTCTCAGAAAATTTCAAAATAAATTTCTAAAATCCTCAAATATTATAAAATCACTATTGGTATCCTCAAATCATTTTTCTGACTCCAATTAGGGTTTCTATATCATTATATTCTTATTCTGACAGTCAAAACGTCTACAGACTTTTCCGTTTTGACCTTCCATGTTAGCACCAAACCATTATTAATCTCATCGAAATCCTAATATTAACTATAATCCTCTCTTATTATCACTCTGTCTCTTAGAGTGAAAATTTGGGGCGTTACAAGCAGGAGATGAGTCAAGGTGGACTTCTTAGAGAGTATCACCAACTTCGCAGTGTCGACGATGATAAACCTGTAAGGGTCTGGGGGCAGTAGAAGGCTCAGGTGCAGAAGCTTCTTCAGGTTTGCTAGAGACAGATGACATCAACGGTGGAAATTGAAGAATTGGAAGAACCTCCGTGAAGGATGGAGATGGAGCTGAGGAAGATGAAGGATAAAAGGGGGAAGACTCAAAAAAGGTCACATCAGCAGAAAGATAATATCTGTTCGTAGCTGGGGGAGTAACATTTGTAACCTTTTTGAACATGAGAATACCCAAGGAATATGCATTTGATTGACTTGGCTGACAACTTATCCTGTCTAGGCGTCATGTTATGAACAAAGCAAACACACCCAAAAATGCGTGGTGTAAGGGAATATACCTTCTGGTTAGCAAAAAGTATAGAGTGAGGAGTCTGGTTCTGCAGAACAGAAGAAGGCATACGATTAATGAGATAACAGGCAGTAATAACAGCATCCCCAAAAAAACGAGTAGGAACATTATGATGGAGCAAAAGGGTGCGAGTTGTCTCAATCAGATGTCTATTCTTTCGTTTAGCAACCCCATTTTGTTGAGGGGTATAAGCACATGAAGACTGATGTATAATTCCTTGAGAAGACATGAACTCAATGAAAGCTGTGGAAAAATACTTAGGTGCATTATCACTTCTTAGAACTTGAATGTTTGTGTGAAATTGATTTTTAATTTCGGTTAAGGATGAAAAGCTTGAGTTTAGAGAGAAAAATGGAGTTTTTGCTCTTAGAAATGAGATGAAATGAAGAGATGAAGACTCTCTCTCCTTCTTCCTTGCTCTTACACGGCTAGCCAAGAGAGAATTAGGGCAAGGATAAGCTTTGATCAACTTGACATTATCTTGGTTTTTAATTAGAAAATTAAAGGAATTTTCCCATTGGTTGAACAAAGGACTTTCAAGGCAAAGAACATGGGTCAAAAGTGCTTTTTGGCTGATGGAAATTTCGTGCAAAGCAACTGGCCAAGTGGGAGAAAAAAGATCTCACAGGTTAGGGCTTGTTTGGTTGTTCAAAATTAAAAAAAATGCTTAATTATTTAATCCTTTTGATATAAATAAAAACTAAATAAGTAATTAATGGAAAAATCACTTTTATGACCCAGTATTAATATAATAAAATTTAGAATCTCAAAACTTAATTTTTGATCATTTTCTGATACCTCGATTGCGCTACGGTTACCCGTAACGTGCCAAACGCGGGTAAAAATAAAATTTTTCTGGAAAATTTTAGAAAAATTCTCAAAAATCCAAAATATTAAAAAAAATAACATTTGTTTTGTTAAAATATTATTTTGACGCAAAAACGGTCTCCGAAAAAATACAAAACCATCTATGTTTTCAAACCGGGACACGGTTTCCGTCATTTTTCTGTTTTTCGAGTTTGGCCACTATCTACCCATCTAAAAATCATAAATAATCTAAAAACACTAATGATATCCCTAACTTTCCATTTGGATCATTTATTAGTCCTCTGGTAATTATCTGTGCACTACGTGTCACAAAAACGGTAACATCTTTATCCTAGAAAATTCCAAACTAAAATTCTTAAATTCTTAAATAATATAAAAATACTATTTGTCACTTTAATTCCTTGTGATGGCATTGTCTTGGCCTTCAGATCAGTATAATCTTATTTGTTCATCTATAACCAGAATCGTTTTTCTGTTGAAATTCTCAATTCTAACTCAAAGTCCTAGTTGCATTAATATGGGCAACTATAGTCATGACAGTTCATTTTCTAATATCATCTTGTAATATGTAATTTGATCTACTCACTCCGTGGTATAGAATTAACTATGGATCTTAAAATGCGGGTGTTACATTATAAGTATTTGGTTTATTATTACAATTGAGAATTAATTAAGATACTAACTTTGATTATGTTTTTAGGAGCTAGAGCTTGGTAGAGAGCCCCACTTAGATGAGGTCTTTGTGAAGATTCATATGAAGAAGGACAGCTCCTGGGTTGACAAGAGATCAAAGGAGACTTATGTAAGTTAATTAATCATTTAAGTTGTGATTTTTATTTCAATTTGTAATAACAATAAATTTAGTATAATATCTCTTTAATGTCACTCTTGCAGGAGTCGTATCAGGAGAGGCTCACACTATTTTCCCAGGCGGGAGAGTCTTCTGGGTGCCTCCCAGGAGGTCGACCCTGCTACCCAGATAAAGATGTGGATGGACAGTGCTGGGGGAAAGACACGGAGGTGTTGCTATGGTACCGAAGCCTATTCGTATATACTGAGACCAGGTGTGACTTCTCTCACCTAGGAGTCACACGTCTCACCAGGATGCACTCCGAGTTCCTCCTCTGCCAAAGATGCCTTAGTTGCTCAATTAATGGAGGAGAGTCGACAGACAAACGAGACGGCTCGACGGGTGACTGAGACGGTCCAGACCTTCATGGAGCACTAGCAAGAAATGGTCCAGCAGACGGTCAGTCAGGTAATGGCCAAGATGATGGAGAGTTTTCTTGCAGGGCAGCCGATCCTTACTCCCCAGCCGACCCAGCCTCTTGGCACTCCTATTGAGACCTACTCGGACGAGGAGGACAAGGATGAGGAGGAAGAGGAGGAGTGACTCTTTTAGGATTTTTATTTTATTTTATTTACATGTATTGTCGGATTATTATCAAAGTATTGACATTTATTAATTAATGCAATTGATGTTTTTTGTATATATATTTTTGTGAGTTATTTATTATTTATTAAATTTAATATAATTATTGATATTTAATTAGATGGAATCATATAAAATTTAAAAATTTTAAAAAAAATTCTTACTATTACCAACGGCTAAGCTGTCAGTAAAGTTAAAATAAAATTTAAATTAATTCATATTTTACCGAGGGCCTAGTCGTCGGTAATTACCAAGGGTTTAGCCGTCGGTAAACATTACCGACAAGGGATTTCAAGACGGCCACGTGGCCGTTGGTAAGCCGATCGTAATTATCTTTACCGACGGCTTAGCCGTCGTTAATTCAAATTTTGGCCGTCGGTAATGGACGCTTTTCTTGTAGTGATGTAAGTAAGAAATAAATTGAATGAAATGTAGATTATCATAATGAGAATAGTAAATAAAATATACAATTAATAATAATTATATATTGCAATAAAAAAATAATGTAACATATTTAGTCAAGAAAAATATCAAAATGAATATTGATCAGAATGAAAAAACTAAATACAATATCAATGAAATATATGTAACATTAGCCCCACATTCATTTTGAAATCATTTATCTTAACCTTTATCAAAGATGACACACTATATACTGTGTCTATTTTTTATAATAATTTGACATCAGGCGCCTTACATATACTGGAAATATTCTTATTGTGATCAATCCCTTGCAAAGTTTTTCACACCTATATGTTGTTAATGTGATGAAAATATACAAGGGAGCAAAACTTGGCGATTTAAGCCCACATGTTGGGAGTCATAAGGTGATTTGGGGGAAGAGCATAAGGATTAGAGTGATAAGGATGTCATAGGTTCAAACCCCCCCACTAATATGACAGAGTTAAATACAATTCTCTCTCTTGAGAGATATTGATATTACACCCCTCTCCCTTTTTGTTTTAAAACATATACTCTCCACCCTTCATTGATAAAAATATAGCACAAGTTAGTATATTTTAAAACAAAAGGGGAGGAGAGTGTAATAGTTGCATCTCTTAAAGGAGGGAAGTAACATTTGTCTATAAAAAAAAAGCCCACATGTTTTTGCTATCACTATGCCAAATATGTCTTCAAATAACAGTTCTCAGATAGCACTTAAAGGAGGAAATGTTATCTAAAAAGACACGGAGCTTTCCGATAGCACTTTATATAATAAGCGTTATCTGAGTGAATCACTCATATAGAGCTTTCCTGGGAAGCATTATAGGACTTAAAAACTAAAATAGTGCTTATGAATCAAAACGTTATCTGACATTTTTTTGTATTATTTTATTTAGACACTTCAATAGCACTTGCTTCGAAAATGCTATTGGAAGGTCAACACTCAGAAAGCACTTTATAAGAGAAACGCTATTGGAAGCTCAACATTCAGAAAACGTTTTATTCGAAAGTGTAAGCTATTGATTTTCTTTTTCAACTTTTTATTTTTATCCATTAAGATAGCACTTTAAACGCAAAATGCTATTGGAAGGTTGATATTCAGAAAATACTTTTATTTAAAAGCCCTATCTGATATTCCATTTTTATTTTTAATTTTTATCCATTCAGATAGCACTTTAACGCAAAATGCTATTGAAAGTTGTAACATCCGTAATTTTTTATTCTATCTTTATTATATTTTATATATATAATATGTGATTTGTGTATATTAGATATATTTTAAGAAAATTAATTCCATAGATTAAGTTTTCTTGATCTTAGAAGTTAGTAGTCTACGTCTGGAATTGATATTCAAACAGAATTCAGTTTGCAGTCAGATTGACGGGATGGTTGCTTCTTGAAGTGGAAACCCTAAATTGAGGTTAAAAAGGGATTTGAGGATACCCATAATGATTTTACAATATTTGAGAATTTTAGAAATTTATTTGAGAATTTTCTGAAAAACAGATTAGAAGTATTACCGTTTTGGTCCCTATAGCGTTTTGATCCCTGTAGTATGACTAGGATGAACTGTGAGTGGGTTGGATGTAACACCCTATTTTTTTATATAGTTGTTATTGATTTTTAATATGTTTTAATTTAATTAAAATTATTTAATTAATGATTTTTGGAATTTTAAGGTGTGAATAATAATACTCATATCTTAGGTTTATTTTTTAAGGGTTTAGAGTAATAGAGTTCGCAAAACTGAGTTTTTGCGGGAATCGCTTTCTCGCATGATGCGAGCAAGGGTTCAGTATTTTTCTAGAGGTCATTTTTATTCCAAAATAATATTTTAATGAACCAAAAATGGTTCTTATAATATTTGTGATTTTTAGAAATTTTTCAGAAAAACTTTATTTTACCCGCGTTTGGAGCTTTACGGGTAAACCGGGCGCAACTGGGACATGAAAAATAGTCCAAAAATTTAGTTTTGGGTTTCTAAATTTTTCTATGACATATTCAAATCATAAAATTTATTTCTCATGATTTTACCCATTTTAGAAAAATATTTATCTGAAAAGGGGTTCGAAAACTATACGTTTTTACTACTTTGAACTACCGATTTAACCCTAACTTGATTGGATTTAATCCCACCATTTCCCAGTCTGATTTGGGCGCACAAAGGGGGGCTGATCCACTCTCAAAAATATCTCAAAAGTCAATTGGGTCAAATGGGGTTGATTTTTGAATTTTTTTCAAATTAGGTGAGAGAGATATGGCTCCCAACCACTCAAGCATGCAAGCCCATACCTCCCTCATGCCTTTCCTTGGTCAGCCGAATTCTATAGGGAGAAGGGGGAGAGAAAATTCATTTTTACTTCATCTTCTTCACTTGAAACCAAAGAACTCCATTTTTCCTCTCCATTCCCAAGCTTTTCCATACACCAAAAAGGCTAAGTTTTGTTGAGTTTTTGCATAGTCAAGCTTCACAAAAAAGGTTTGGATCATCATTCTAATCCATAAACTTCTTTCATTTTTTCATTTCCACCACTTTCAATTTTTCCATGAAGCTTGTATTCTTCTCTTTACTAAAAGAGAGCTTTTTACTGGTTTAGGTTCACTTCATTGGAACCTACAAGCTTGAAAACTACCTTGGATCCATTTTCCTTCAAGATTTGAGTAAGTATTCATCAACTCAAATTTCTACTCTTTAGGGTTTGGTGGTTTGCATAAAACTTGCATTTTTATGGTTTTATTTTGGTGTATTTTGTGAAAGGTTAATTTTTCTAAGTGTTGGAACATCAAGGCTTCAAGGAGGCCACTTGGTGTTGGTGGAGAGTGAAGGTGATTTTGGTGTTTGCCCATTTTCATTGTCTTCAAGAGGTAAGGGGATTTTCTCAATAAGTTGGGAAGGATGTGTATGTGTGTGGTATATGTTGTATGTTCATGAAAAACTCAAAGACTTGAGTTTTCATATTGGGTGTTTGAATGAGAAATCATTTTTTTAGTAATATGTATTTTTATATATTTATGTATATGAGTTAAAGTATGATTTTGGTTGATGGATGATAATTTTTGAAAAGCCTATGTGTTGTTGGAAAAATCATATATATGCTTTGGGGTGATTTTGGATGCCTAAGTGTATGCTTGGTGAAGTATACTTTATGCTATATTCATGGTTTATGTTAATATGTTATGAATGATTACTTTGAGTGTATGTTTGATTTATGGCTTGGTTGTGTTCTTGCCTAATTGATGAATGTTGATTCTTGGATGTTTCATATGTTTTAATTCAATGTGATTGGGATTGGATTGAAAATATTTGATTAAGTGTGGAAAGAGGATTTAAAAGCTTTAATGAAAAAGTTTTTCCAAAATGAGATCAATGAATTAATTAGGATTCAAGCTAACACTTAATTAAATAAATTTCATTAAGTTTCTAAGCATAAGTCTTAAATCAATTTCATACTAAATTCTTTTTATCCATAAAACTCTAAGTGAGCTAGAAAATCAATTAATGAGGGAGAAAATCAAATTTTAGATTTTTACGGGGTCAAAAACAAAAACTGGATGTTTTGGGGTCAAAAATACAAAATTCTGGAATTCTGGGCATAAAATCGAAAATCTGGACACTTTGGGCCAACAATATGATTTTACAAAAGTTTTGGGGCAGAAACGTGAAGACTGGACAATTTTGGGGCAGAAACCTAATTTTACAGAAAACAGGGGCTAAAACGTGGAACAGAATATTTTGAGGGTTAGAATTTCAAATACTTAAAAATAAAGGAACTTAAGTAAAGTTATCAAAGTAATTAACTAAGACTTTGAATTAAATCTTTTTACAAAGAGAAGTGAGAAGAAAATAATAATGAAGATTTGAGAGTTGAAGTTAAGGAAGAGCTTTAATTTCAAAGAGAAACTTTTCATAAAAATTATGTTTTTCAATAAACGCTTTTACATGATATTGAATGAGGATCAATACGTGGCGACGATAAAGTCTTGAGGACAATAATATTACACGGTGTTGGATGAAAGCTAACACGTGGCGATGAAAAACCCTAAGACGAGGGACCGCATTGATTGTGGTTGCAAATATACTGTCATTTGCATTAAAGACGTAACTTTTGCCAAATTTTAGAGCACACAATCCTATGCGGGGATTGTAAATAAGTATGGTCTGACTATAAGTCTTTGAGGGCATCCAGGTTACGAAATTCTCAATGGCCTTGCGGTGAATCCCCTTGTGCCGAGAAGAGTAGTGTACCCGGCTTGGATGATCCTGACCGGCTGCCTTATTTGAGATGGGGTGTACGACGTAGCACTATGGGTCTGTACCGAATTAATGACAAACGATGGCCAAGAGTGAAGGTCAGTTTGCATTATTGATAAGTATACAATTCCGCCACATCGCTCTACTTAGTTGAGGAGGAGAAGTCTCCGTGGAGCAGTGCATCGGTGTATGAAAAGAGATATTGAAGTAACATGCATTATGCTAGAATGCTATGTGTGTGTCTGACTGTGTGTTTACCTTGATGATGTGTCTCTTGTTGATGATTGAATATCTTAGCTAAAAGATTTGCGAAAGAGTAATTCTATATATATATATATATATTCTTGGAATGTATTATGTAGTATTTTACTTTTCATATGCACCCTTTCGTGGATTTCAACTTGTGCAAAGAAATTCACTCTTGCATGTTTTTCTGTTATCCGTATGTACGCAGCGCGTAGATGTCCACTTCAAGACCTCTAGTTGCTAGAGTGCGGGAGAGCTCCCGGCCTCTTGAGGCCGATGGTGGGGGATGGACTTATGATCCCATCTCCCAATGGGCCACAGTGTGTGGACACGTGGTCAGGACGAGAGGTAGGGTGCTGGGCCCCGAGGAGGTTTTGGAGCGTGACATGGTTCTGGACGCTTACATTCCCTTAGAGAGGATGCACAGCTGGCTGGCAGCCTCACCCGAGGCACCTGTGGAACAGCTAAGGAGAGAGGCTCAGGCGGAGGAGAGACCTTTACCCTCGCGGGTAACCAGATCTGCTCGGGAGCACCGTCGTTGCTTTCGTCGCACTCCAAGGAAGAGTTCCTTGGAGCGGGATCGTCTACCGAGGATGGCTCCACCAATGACACCAGCTTCACCACCGGAGACAGTGAGACCGACGCTCTCCGTTTCTTACGTCCCACCATATGGGCGTTTCGTGCATTGCTCTTCTGACACTTCTGCCGGACCGTCAGGACACGCAGAAAGGGGGAAGAGGAAGGTTCGAGATGAGCCAAAGCGGGTATTCATTGAGATATCCGAGGAGGAGGAGGACCCGGAGGAGGACCCTGAGGAGACGTCATCGTCTTAGGTCTGTAGTGGTGGGGGTGTCTAGTGCTAGGTTATGGGTTGTCTATTAGCGACCAACCTAGGTTTGGGGTATACATGTTCAGTGTCGTGTATTTGACACACCTTTTTAATTTACAGCTTTCCTAGGTTTAGCTTTATCGCTTTATTTCCTTATGTCAGGTTGTTGTATTTTGGCCACTCTGTTGTGGTTTATGATTATACTTGCGAGCGCAAGGTTTGTGTACTTTGACATGATGATGTATATAGTTATGTATGATGTTTCTTTTCTTCTGAGTTTCTGGATGGCTAAATGAGATGTGAATAAATCTTTTCGTATAAGACTCCTTTTAAAAAAAAAATTAGCCACCAATTTTGGTAACCTTGATTTATGAAAGACGATTTTCCGCGTTAAATTTTAGTTTTTCATGTAACGTTCCTTGTGGGAAAAAGGGACGTTACATTGGAGGCTAGAACAAGTTAGGAAGATATTTTGATGAGTCAAATAATGTTTTTATATTATATTACAATTTTAGAAATTATTTTGGGAATTTTTTAGAATATCAGATTAAGAATTGTTGTTTTGGTTCCTCTAGAATGAAGAACAGGGTTAATTGGAGAACAAATGGATACCAGAAGGTTAGTAAATGATCAAAATCAAATGTGAGAGTAACCATTAGTGTTTTTATGGAATTTGTGATTTTTAGGAATTTTCTGAGATTTTTCAGAGAAAATTCAGCTTAACTCTAATTTACGTGTTACCGGAGAAATCGAAAAATTACTGTTTTGCTTCTAAACTTGATTCCTGACGACCAAGACCTTTTGGCACATGAATTTCGTTTGCATTTGGCTAATCATGAGAGTCTTTCACTTCAATAGGTCATGTTTGGACAATTTTTAACCATAAAACACCAAAGTTACCACACTTTATTACTTGAAATTTATTTTTTACCATAGTTAAAAGTGAAATTTTTATTTACCTCACTCCTTGACGAGCTGGACCGCCCTAGAACCCTTGATAAGAGTTTAAAATTTTCTTGAATTTCGTGAGTCATATTTATTAACCAATAAGAAAAATTCTTGATTTTTATTTTCTTAATTATCCTTCTAGTGTCATGATGACTTAGGGCAAACTTCTCCAAGAAGCCAAGGGGAGAGGGAGAGTTCGACCAGCCAAGGGGAGTGGAAGAGATCTTCTGAGGCCCTGTTTGACAAGAGTTTTTAAAAACAGTTTTCTGTTTTTAAAAAATTAAAAATTAAAAAACTTGTTTGGTAGTTTCTTTTGTCGTAAATGATTTAGAAAATTGTTTCCGATTTTTTAGTTTTTAAAACCGGAAAACAAAAACTACTCAGAGCTGTTTCTGTTTTCGATTTCAGTTTTCTCCTCTGAAATGAAAGAAAAACACGGAGAACTGTTTTCTCATTAATGACATATTTGGTAAATAATTGAAAATATATATTAGGGTTCACACTTTTAAAAAGGAACAAAACGCTTAGCTCTGTTCACTATTATGCGGCATTGTCACAATGTAACATCCTTCTCAAAGTCTCAACACACTACGTGATGAATTGTGTGACCCTATAATATACTATTTTCAAATACTATATATCTATGCTTGGTTTAACGAATAGATTAGGAATGGTTTCAGACTTTTACCGTAAGTTGTACATAACCAGTGAAAGATCTCCTGCATAAAAGTTATACAATGAACTTAACCTTTATCCTCTGCAAGGGTTTGACGTGTATGATTCGACAAAGGCTTTCTAATAATGAGTTAGGTGTGTCTTGTTGTGTATAGAAAATTATTAATATAAAATATCCAATTTTTATTCTTTCATTTCAGAAAATTATGAAAAGGATTAACACGCAATCAAACAAGTTTTTCTATTTTTATGTTTTCAAAATATGTTCTCAAAACAAATTTATCAAACAGTTTTTTTTTCTTATTTTTAAAACTGTTTTCAAATTAATACTTAGCAAACAAGATTTTTTTTATTTTGTTCTAAAAAACAGTTTTTTGAAGCTCTTTTATAGAATAGTTTTTAAAAACAAAAAAAAACACAATCAAACAAGCCCTGATTGGGGATTGGTGATTGGTGACAATCAAATCAAGCCCTAATTAGTTTTTTCTCTTGATTTTCAATCTTTAAGCTTCAAAGGTGATTGGTGAGCTGATAATCAATGAGTGATAGAACATCAAGAAGTTAGGGTTTTTCCCATACAAGCAAGAAGAGAAGGTAAGGAAAAAATTACTCTCACAAGGTTATTAGGGTTTTTGAAATACATATGCTAAGTTATTTATAGATTATTCCCTAAGCTTGAAGAACTATATTGAAAGAAGGGTTTGATTGACATAATAAGTGATTTTCTTGTTCATGTATTGTTGGATAGGTCAAGATATGTATTTATGCTTGATAGGAATTTTCTTGAATAGCTTTGTCATGATGAATGTCTTATTGATGATTTTTGAAATACTTTGGGTTTGGTATGATTGATGTTGATTTTATTGTTCTTATGACAATAATTTTGGATGTGAAGTAATCTTTGATTGGTTGTGATGACTTTGTTCCAATGTCTTGCTTAGAGCTTGTTGTTGTGGTTGTTTCTTTCTCCAAGTCATTTTATTGAGTTTAGTGGTGAGTGACTTAATTTAGATTTATCACTTGTAAAATCTTTATATATCCATTAAAAAAACATATTTTTACCTATGTATGGTGATTAGGTATAAATTGTGTAAAGAAGAAATTCAATTGGTTTTAATCTTGTGACAACCGGATCTGTCATGCCCTGGGTGGATTTATTTTCAAAGCTGTGAAAAATCGCAAGTTGTTTAGAAAATAGGGAATAGTCCTGTTCACCCCTCGGGTGTGAAAATTTTCACTCTTGTGAACCTTTCTGGACTTTGCAAAAAACTAACCCAGAATTTTATGAAATTTATTTTTTTAAGCTTATAAAATGAAGCCTTTTTAAGGGAAAATACCAGTTTATAGTTTAAAAATTATTAGGTATTTTGGTTCTACTTTATTGAAACTTAAATAGTTAAATATGGAGAATAATGCTTATTGAGAAGTAAACTAATAATTGAGTAAGAGAATTGAATAAAAGAGAAAGAGATGTGTTGATTGAGAGAATCACAACGAGATGAAAATAACATAACTAAGAGATAAGGTTATGTGTGATGGTGACAAAAAGTAACATAGAGAAGAGATTAATAGTGTTACAATAGAAATCAAAGTGAAATCATTGCGATTGATCTTGTGTGCAAAATATTATGTCATATGCATAAAGAAAGAGAGATTTGGCAAGTGGCCATGAGATGAGCATTACAACCCAGAGAGGGTTGGGAATAGTGATAGTTGGGCCACAGATGCCAATTAGGATTATCCAGGTTGCGAAACCCCTCAGATGGCAAGTGTAGGTGATAACCCCTGAGCCTAGGCAAGTCGCACAACCCGGTTTGGATAAATCTGACTGACTTGACTATTCATGATACGGTACTGTGTTTAAATGTAGCTTATATGAATGATTATCATGAAGTCTAGTGAGACTATATGATAAGTTTGTTAAGTCTGCTACGGCCGGTCGCTCAAAGGTGTTGGAGGTAGGAAAGTCTCCTTGGAACACTACGAGGGTGTTGAGAGAGAAATAGAAGTGACATACATGATATTATATCCATGATGATGATATATGTTTGATGATGAGTTGTATGCCTTGTCTGTGATAATTACAACTGTGTGTATGATAATATATCACTCCTTGGGTGACCATACAATTCTTGGCGATGGGAAAAATTATATGGTAGACAAAAATTCCTGTTATAAAACTACTATAGTTATTTACATTTGGTATGCATGATTTATTTTCTTCTCTCTTGTTGTCGTTATTATTATATAATTTGTGTGCGAGAATTTTTCACCCTTGCCTATATGTTGTGCTCTTTGGAACATGATCAATACAGATGAGTCACTAGCTGGGTGGGCTGACCAGACACCGGAGACTTAGTCTGCAGCCCCGTCGAGGAGAAGGGGTCGGGTGGGTGATAAACCCGAGCACCCAATGGGGGACATACACTGGTTACGTATTGTCCCTAGAGACATCTTCAGAGGGACCACATAGGTGGGTAGTGGAGAACATGATTTTAGATGTACATATGCTGATACAGGAGCTTGGGACTCTTGGAGAGAGTCCGAGAGACATAGCCCGGAGTCAGCTCAGCGGGAGCAGACATGGATTGAGCCTAGACAGCAGGAGCCAGTTAGGACTGAGCCATAGCAGCAGAGACCCAATACTCCACCATGTCGTAGGTATTTTGGTAGATGGAGACACACTGCTTGCAAGAGTACCATTCGTCGTTCACGCCAGACTAGGGAGACACCAGTAGGAGGGGTGTCTACTTGGGTGACACCGATAATGGGGGTTGACACTCCTATTGCGGTTGTTCCCGTTTCGTATGCGGTACCTGGCGAGAGACCGATGCCCTTTACTCCTACTGCCATGCCATCCTGGAGGGTACGAGCTGGTCAGGAGGTTGCGGATAGGAAGGGAAAAGGGAAGCTAGGGGAGGAGTGCGAGGGTCAGACTTCAGAGGGTCACACACACTCACATTTTTTAATCTGGACACACACACACACACTAAAGAAAAAAATAGAAAGCCGAGAGAGACAAGAGGGAAAAGAGATAAGAGAGAAAGCTGAAGAAGAGGTAAATACGAGGAAGAGGAGGAGGAGTAGAAATAGAGAGAGAGTTGGGACTTGATCTTCCACTAGTTTCCATTGTTCTCAAGCTTGCATGTGAGTCCCCTCTCTTATCTTTCATTAGAGTTCCTTAAAAATTTGAAAAATTGCATATGGGCTAAAAGCCGGAGATTATAGGAAAGTTCTCTCTGTGTTTTCTTGATCCTTGAATTAAAATCAAAATGCATGTGGTGCTTATGGGGTTTGAAGTTGAGTTTATGGCTATTCTGGTTGGGATTGAACATTCGAAGGTTGTATTTTATTGCTAGATGATGGGTTCCAACATGCATGTATGATTTGAAGGAATTGGGGTTTCATACTTCTTTGCAGTTTGATTTGAACTCATTTGTATGATTTAGTGAGTGTTTAACATGTCATTGAAGAGAGGATTGAGTTGACTTTAGGAGTTTAGGGTTGACTTGAATGAAGTTATATTGTTCACTGCTTTGAAAATTCGTGTTCTACTAAACCACTTCAGTAATCAATTCATTAAAAATCGTATACTTAACCATTTTTTAATAAAACTTGTCTTGTCTGAACCTTTGATGTGTTGGAAGTCTCTGGTTAAAATTTTGTGATTTTTGGATTTGATTTACTATCTAAACTAGTTCAAATACGTTTGACTGTCACTCTGATATGCGTTTTCTAGATGTTGAGCTGCGGTTTTAAATTTTCTGGTCAATATCCAAGTTAGTTATTGGAAAGTAAAATTATTGTGATGATTATATATGTGTTGGGATGTTCCAGTTTTAATTTCATGATTTTTGGACAAGTTTTGATAAAGCATAAAAATGTTAGAAGATGAACTGTCAGTGATGTGAGAATTCTGGAAAAACTGCTGTAAAAGCACTCTCTGTGAATCGATTCAAGCCTTTCCTGAATCGATTTACAGGCACTTTTTGGGCAGTTTGGGCTTTGAAATCATGTTGCTTTCATTCCTTTAAATTATGGAATCATAGTTTTGTTTGTGAATTTAATACTCTAAACATAAAAGTTGAATGTTTTGATTTAGTTATATATTGTCATACTATCTTTTGATTTAGTTCTTATCTTGTTAACTTTTAAAATAGCTCTGGTTTTGTTTGTGAATTGTAGTACTCTTAAACATGTAAGGGTAGTTTTTTTTAGTCCTTATGAAGGCTGAGGGTAAGTGCATAGCAAGTCAGGACACCGCTTGCGATCGTAGACGTTTGACCTGCTTTACAAGAGGCTATTCCATTCCAAGTTGCTCACACTTGGTGGATAGCAAGTTTTTCAAAAATAAAAAGCATAGATGATAAAGTTCATAAATGTTTATATGTTTATGAGCATGATACTACTTTTGAGACTATTATTGAGACTTATCTGAGGAATGGCTTCACACCGAGTAAGGACCCAGTAAAAAGAATCGGTGATGAAACGGTGAGTTATAATAGAAGGTGGTATAGATTTTGACTAATCTTACTCTAGTATGCATTGCTCTATGGAGTGCACCCAGGGCAAAACACTAGAAATGAAAAGAATATGTTAAACTATACCACTATGTAGATACCAATTTTTGTCCTCCTTTTTTTTATTTTATTTTCCTTTTTAATTTAATTGATTTAAAAGAGGTCCAATTGATTTTATTCATTGGGCTTTTGTTTGGTCGATCCAATTGTAATTGGGCCTGTGTTTTTGTTGGTGAGCCTCATGATCCAATTAGCAAAAGGCTTTGTACATTTCTTTTTTTTTATTATTACAAGTCCAATCCAAAAAATACAAAAAAAATACAAAATACAAAAAAAAAGTAAAAAAGAAAAAGAAAGAAAAATTGAAAGCAAAAAACTGCAATTCACTTTCAAGCTCTCCCTCCTCAGCTGCTTTTTCATATTGCCCAAAAGATCCAAGCTGTTAACACAAGGTGAATTGAAGAGTCACAAATCAAAATAAAGGAAAAGAAGGGCAAAGCAGGAAGAAATTACAAATTGGAGAGCAAGCAAAAAAAACACACACACACACATAATCTGAAAACCACACACACACACAGGCAAAAACACACACACACACAGTACGTACACACACACCCATAATTTCTGAAAAAAATCAGAACATACACACACACAACCGTATTCTCTTAAAAAAAACGCACACACACACCATACCACACTACTCTTTGTTTGCCCTAATTCTTCCTCATATATATACCAAATAGCACAATAGCAGACACAGGAGAGGACACAGAAAAAAAAGAGAGGAAAAAGGAGAGTAAACAGCTTTGATTGATAAACCATTTTTGTTTATCAATCACAGAGAGCAAAAATAGATACCCAGCAATCATATACATACCCAGCAATCATACAGCTCAAAAATCGCAGTTAGGAGAAGGAGAAGATTACCCTCACATTGTAGGCCACTAGCAGGTAAGGAGATATCTCCCTCTTGTGCATCTTGCCCTGTTCCATTTCGTTTTTTTCTATAATCATCTTCCTGCAACTCCCAAATAAGCCAATATCAGAAAGAAAAAAAAACAGAGTGAAAAATCAGAGAAGAGTGAAAAACGAGAGGGAGTGAGAGAGAGCACCACCACTGCCGGTGGCGGTGCGGCCGCGTCGTGGCTTTGCCGACACCGTCACCCTCCCCACCTTCTTCTTCCTTCTCGTGCCCTCCTCTCTCCTTCTCTCCATGGCCGCCCTGCTCCCCATCTTCTTCCATCTCCCCTCGCGTCCATTTTTTTTCTCTCTCCACCGCGTCACTCTCCTTCGTCGTGGCTGCTCCTCCCCATGCTGGCCACTGTGTGGCCGGTTACAGCACCACCGCCGCGTCGCCTGTTGCCATCATCGCCACCCACCTCTCTTTCGTTCCCCCCTTCTCCTTCTTCCCCTCTCTTTCTCCTTTCTTTTTTCCCCTTTTCCCTCACTTCTCAGACCCCTCTGTTTCAATTTAGGGATTTGAAATCCCGTGTCCTTCACTTCCCCTTTTTTCTTTGTTTAGTTTTTTTTGTTTGTTTTTTGGTTGTTTGTTTTTTTTCTTTCTTAGTTTTTAGTAGTCTGTGCGTTTTTTTTTGAGTTGGTATGGGCCTTTGGCCCATTTGCGTTTTTTCCTTGGCACAAAATCTGGTGGATAGCTAGTTTGTTGTCTGGGCCTAGCCCAGTCTTCGTTTTTTTAAGAAAATAAAGATGGATGTCTGATTTGGTATTTTAGCCTAGCCCAGTTTCGTTTTTTTTTCCTCTCTTGTTTTATCTGATACTATATTGGGCTCAGCCTATCTTTTGTTTTCATGACTCATGATTTTTGCCCTAATTTACTTCACAAATAGAATAAAGTTATTTCTAAATATTATCACCTCTTATTATTATTTAAATATGTCTAAAAAACATTAATCATAACCCCTTGCAATTTTTGTTAAAAATATATATAGAGTTGTAGTGATAGCCATTTTGGATCCTCTTCCTATTTGGCTATTGTGAAAACTCTATTTTTTATGTAATTAATTAATTAAGTAATTAGTGATAGTCATTTTGGATCTTCTTCCTATTTGGCTATTACGAAAACATTTTAATTGAAGACTAATTAGTGATAGTCATTTTGGATCCTCCTCCTATTTGACTATTGCGGAAAACTCCTTTTTAGTCGGTCAAAATTAGTAACCATTTTGGATCTTCTTCCTATTTGGTTACTATGAGACCAAATGAATTATTTTCAAAAGAAGCAAAATTCCACAAAAATTAAAACAAATCAACACAAAATCTTTTTCTACTAAAGAACTACGTAGCTTTGATTTCCTCACTGCACCTGAGGATACGTAGGAGCGGGGACCTTCCCTGTCAAGCACAAAAATAAATTTTCATAATTTTTCTCCTTTATCTTGTAAATAAATCATAAATCATTTTTTTGGGGTAAAATAAATAATTCTAAAAGCTAACAAAATTTGCACATTTAATTAGAGGTAACCGCTTTTTAGCGGACGTCGTAGGGTGCTAATACCTTCCCTACGCGTAATCGACTCCCGAACCCTAAATCTGGTTTCTAGACCATTTTTCTTTTAAAACGGATTTTTCCAATGTTTTCCCATTAAATAAACTTTGGTGGCGACTCCTTCTGTAATTTTTTGGGTTGCTTCACACTAAGAGAAGTAATTATGGATGACGTATTTGTATGTGTATGTATTTAAATTTAAATATATGTACTAGTGTTGTGAGTTCTTTAACTAAGAAATGTTAGGGTAACCATAAATTCCTATCATTATACTTTGTTGTGTTTTGTGTTGTAGGGACTCACTGAGATTTTATATCTCACTAATTATCTCTTTGTTTTAGATAGCAGGTGCACGTTGGAAACTGGAAAGCAAGTTTCGGAATTGCTTAACAGTTATTCCATAGTACCAAAAACTGGATCAAAGTCATAGTTTTATTTCAGAGTCTATTTGTATTTAATACTTTTGTGACTTGATATTGTACTTAATTATAGTTTGTAAGATTTTAGGTTTTAATTTCCCTTATATTTTGTATTCACTTAGCTGTTTTCTAAATAAATATATAATCGGTTACTAGTAGTGTCTTAATATGAATCAGGGTATTACTATACATATTTCCCCCATATGTTATGGGCAATGTGTTTAGATAACTCAAAACAAATACACTAAGAAAAATATAATCTTAGACCCGTCACAATAGCAAAAAAAGAGAAGTGCTAGCAAGTAGTGATACATTTCTGATATACTCTTTTCAACATATTGTCTATGTTTAGATATCCATTTGTGAATATAGAAATGTTTCACACATTTAAAAACACACTTTTTCAAAGCAAAAATTTCTTGCTTTCATAGCAAAGACATGTTTGAGGTGGATACAACTCATAAACATGCATTATATAATTGGTTGAAATCTATGTGAATTTCACTAAATTATTAGATCCCATGGCGGCTTCTAGGGTGAGAGGCCTTGCCATGTCTCTCACAGTGAGAGAGCCCTTCTTTGTAAAAAAAGAAATCATTTTTTAGTCCCTTAAATATATCAAATTTTAAAAATATGACCCACTAAAAAACTCAACCCTTGAAACCCCTCCCTTTCCCACCCCACTGCCACTGTATGTAATAGATATGGATTCAAATCCCTAACATGAATGCTCATCAATTGGTATTACTATTCATTTCAAAGAAAAAAAGGGCACAGAGCTGCGGATGAAGCTTGCTGGATGGTGATGGCTACCGTGGCCGAAGGAGAATTGTTTGGGGAAGAAGTTGTTACGACATAACAGGGTCACTTACAACATTGAAGATGCAACTGCGTAGAGCAACCTCGGCCATTTGCAGCGTCAACGGTGACTGGAATGAAAGGACCGCAACTCACAGTGGCAATGCTTGGAGTGGGGGTCATATCTCATGCAGCTGCAACCACCTGTAGTGTGTAATGATAGTTCCTTGGTTTATTTACCGGTTTGTGTTCAAGGACAATGGGGTGCAGGTTGTTGCTTCCGAATCCATTGTCTGCACATTGTTCACTAATCGCCACTCAATTGCCAGGGATTAGATTTCATAGCACCATCCCACCCAACACCATTAGCCGCCTCTTAGCGCTACAAATTGTGAGCCTTAAATCCAACGTGATAATTGGGCATTTCCCTTCTGATTTTCCCAATCTCAAAAACTTGTCTTTTCTCTATCTTCAATTCAACAACTTGTCAGGTCCATTGCCCGTTTCAATGGCAACATCCCGGTCTGACTTTCCAATCTCACTCAGCTTGCTGGTTCTGGGGTCTCATCGAGGAACCAACACAGTGATAGCTTGTTGCATGTATATGTGTGCAAGTATACATAGTCAAACAAGTAGTAAATGATAATGGCAATAAAAGAGCAGGAATGATAATGTAAAAACAGTTGGTGAAAATTGGTTAAGGATACTACTTCTTTGCAATTCATTTTACAGGTTCAAAAATATTACAACATCTGGGCCCAGAATTTGAATATGTGTTTTCCAACAACTTCCAATATGAGATTCACTAAAGTGAGTTGTTAACTTTAGAGGAATTGGATCCAATTCAAATTACGATTTATTTTTTATTTGAGGTTATCGTGATTATACTTTCCAAAACCAATTCCAAACAAATTAATTAGCACGAGAAGATTTGAGTTATCATCTCAATCGGGTGTTATGGGTAGGGGTGAGCATGACCCATCCCAACCCAGTGATCCATCTTGACCCAAGCTATTAGGGTCAGGTTTGACCTTGTCCCATAAAAAGGGACAAAATCGAGTCTCATTTGTTGACTCGATATCGGGTTAGGGACGGGTTCTGGGTTAATCAATCCATCCTATACACACACATTTTTATTTGTTTGAAAATAAACCCTACAATAGTAAGGGGACATTTATTAATACATCATATAACAATGTCCTAAAATTATAATGGAGAACAAAATGAAATCATATATGTCAAAAAGTTTTATATGAATGTATTTGCTAATTGAATGAACTTTTTCTTTTAAATATTATTATATGATATAATTTTATTTTGCTTGTAATTCAAGTCAACTTGGTCCCGTCTCATTTAGACTTATACATCATCGGGTCATTTTTGGTTTAGAGACTTGTTCGTGTTTGAATTTTGGCTTGGTCAAATTTTCAAAACAGGTGAGAGACAAACATAATCCCTCCCAATCCGTTCCTTGCACACCCCTAGTAATGGGGAGGGGTTGGCTAAGTTTTTAAAATTTAACGAAGTTAAGAGGTTAGTAAATTATAATATGTTTACAATATTGCTCCGACCCATGGTGAGAGACATGCTAGGGATGTCTCTCATCTAGAATTTGACCGGATATCATTCTCTATTTGATCAAATATTGTGTTTTTTGTTTGTTTTGTTTTTTGGCTTTTCCTTTTTACTAGCTTTAGATCTAACAAAATCTATAACTATAATAAAGGGGATATCCCTTTTTAGTGTTCACATTTTCTTCCCATTTTACCCCTTTAATATTTTAAAAAAATAAATTAAATAACTGTAAAATGTAAAAAAAACTGTAAACCAAAACTACTAGTAATAATAATAATAATAAGACAATGGCAATGTTTGTAAATACATGTAACGTAATAACTAGCAATGCAGGAACACTATTTTTTTTATTCATTTTTTGACACGAAGTTCCCTCCACATCTATCCGAAACAAAATTCCCTCCTTTCTTCCCTCGTTTTCTGCTCTCGCCTCCTTCACACCCTAAACTCCCTTTTGTTTTTCCTCCAAAAACCCCTTTTCTTCTCTCTCTCTAAACCCCACTTTCTCTCTCTAAAACTCTACTCCTCTCCGATCCTCTCCCATTTCCCCCAACTTCCACGCCAATTCGGATTTTCCGCCGTGACCGCGGCCAGTTTTCTCGCTCAATGACCGGCGGCGCAGGAGCTTCCGCCCGCCGCGCGTCTCCGCCGCGGGAGGCTGCCGGCGCCCCGAACCGGCCTCCGCTGAAGCGCCATCTGGCCTTTGCATCGACGAAGCCACCATTTGCTCCGCCGGATGACTACCACAGCTTCGCCAACGCCGACTCCTCCAGGAGAGTCGCCGATCACGTCGCTGAAGCCGTCGTTGTCCGATCTCCGGTGAGTCCTTCCTTGGAATCTACCTGTTCTTAAACTTCGTTTTGTGTTTGTTAAATTTGCACCTTCCGAATCCGAAATGGTCTTTACTTTTTTTTTTGTATGCGTTTGTGTTTTGTTGTTTTTGCTTCTGGAATTAGTTCAAGTAGCCTTCATATGCTTTTGATTTTGGTTTATTGGAGCGAAATTTTGATTCTTTTTTTTTTAAATTAGTTTTTTATTAATTTCACGCGGAAAGTCATGTTCATTTCCCAACCCCGGATCCAAACTCAAGCCGGTTAATCAAATTTGGGGGCCTTTTTTCGAAGCTTTGAACTTTCTCTAGTTTGGTAATTCTGTGCAATATTAAGTGGGGGGACAGAGAGGAGGTTGCTAGAGGGGCAATCTAACATCTGCATGCATTTTTGGGTTGCTTTGGAGGCCATAGGTTGATGAGACATGGTCTTTGCTTAATTGCAAAATGGTTAGATTTTTGGCGGATAAGATTATTGTACATTGGTATGTTCATTTGCAGTCTTGCATACAGGTTTATTCTTGTTAACTGACTTTTTTTGCTATGTCTAGTTCATTATGTCCGAGTGGCTTGGTAATGCTTGTTTATGAGCTCTTTCCATTCTTATGAGCTCTTTCCATTCGTGGCTTAATGTAATGAGATTGAGGGTGTGTTTGAAAGAGCTTGTTTGAGCTTATCTTATGGCATAAACACTAATGTAAGTGTTTGGAAGAGCTTATAGAAATAGCTTATGATAAGTTCATAAGCTTTTTTTAGCTTATTTTCCTAAGCTCTCTAGAATAGCTTATAGAAACAGCTTATACAAAGCTTATGTAGAGTTTAAGACCATAATTTCTTATATTTTAGAATTAGCTTATGCATAAACTCTTATACGATAAACGCTTATCGAATAAGCTCTTAATTAATTTGTTTATCCAAACACAACTTGAATTGCTTGAGCGTGTGTTTCCTTTTGTAGTTAGTGTCGTTATAAACTTATAATTTGTTGTACGTGTCATTTGTTTTGCTCGGTCGGTTTCATTATATCACCTCCATCTCACCTATATATTAATGTGTGCATATATCTTTAGTTATCTCTTTTTTCTTGCTAATCTTATTCTTTATGGAACCTGATGGTGGTGCCAGTTCATAAAGCCGAAGAATGGAATGAATGACAATGAAGGAGACCCGCAAAAGTGGAGTAACAGCCCTGGATACACCAATGTAGTGAATAGCCCCTTCAACACTCCTGTGTCTGCAAAAGGGGGAAGGGCACATAACAGGTCAAAGGTTTCCAAAGAAGGCAGATCATGTCCTCCAACACCCATCTCAAATGCTGGTGAGAAAATTTCCCCTTTATCTTTCCTGTTGAACTAAGTTCACCACTATTCCCCATTTGAAAAGTTTTTAGTGTTTGGAAACAACTTAGTCAAGTTGTGATTTACTTCCTCCTTGTTGTGCCCCAGCCATAATACATTGTGTTTAATCACAGTTTCTGATGACACGCAGGTTCCCCTTCTCCTCTTACTCCTGCTGGAAGCTGTCGTTATGACAGTTCCTTAGGTAATTTTGGAAGCAATGTTAATCAATAAGCTCTTCACATTTCACTTTCCTGATATGATATGGCTAATGTAGTTATTTCTATGAGAAAAAAATGACAAAATTGTACCAGAACTTCACAGGTCTGTTGACAAAAAAGTTCATCAATTTGGTCAAGCATGCAGAGGATGGTATTCTTGACCTAAATAAAGCAGCAGAAACTTTGGAGGTCTGTTTTTTATACACAAGATTATTACCATAATATCTGATATTTTTTCTTCCTATATCATATATGAATTTAAGTTCTCCTTTAGTATAGGTGCAAAAGCGGAGGATATATGACATAACTAATGTTTTGGAAGGCATTGGTCTCATTGAAAAGAAGCTCAAGAACCGAATACATTGGAAGTAATACGCAATACATTTTTTGCAATTTTTCTGTAGTATATATAGCTTCTCTATTGTGTAGATTAAAAGTTTAGATGTATGTGTTAGAACAAAATTCTTACATCAAACCTTGTGGAATGTAGAGGAACTGAATCTTCTACGTCGGGTGAGGTGGATGGTGATATCTCTACGCTTAAGGTATGTAATGTAGATGTTGCTTTCTTGTGAAGGACCTATTGACACTCAAGGAACTAATTCTTATATAATTATCCGCGTGATTGACATGGCTCATGTATCTTTCTTTCGATTCATAATGTCTATACCAGCACTCAACACCTTACTGGCTCTAGACCTTTGTTGGTCAAGTTATATGTTTATCATGATTGATGACATTGATATTAAAAAGGATTAAAATGACTCAGTAGCCTAGCATGTTATGACATTTTGTTAATTATGTTGTTTGCCTTGTGGCTTCGACTTAGTAGTTACGTCACAACATATTGTTAATTATGCTGTTGGCCTTATGGCTTTGTCTTGCAGGCAGAAGTTGAAGAACTTTCTTTGCAAGAGCAGAGACTAGATGATCAAATAAGGTTATATGGTTGCTTTGCATTAGAAAAAGCAGAAATTTGCTATTTTAAAACTGTTTGCTAATGCTGATCCTTCCAAACTATTAATGGCAGGGAAATGCAAGAAAGGCTGAGGAGTTTGAGTGAAAATGAAAATAACCAAAAGTAATCATCCCCATTCAGTTCTTAGATTCATTTTTCCACTGTCCTCCCTTCCAGAAGGAAAAAATGTTCTGTTATCGCTAAATGATTAACTTGTACCAATTTTCAAATTTTTAAGGTTCCTTTTTGTGACCGAGGAAGATATTAAGGGCCCACCTTGCTTCCAGGTGAGTTATTTTGTTTTTTTCCGCATTGCACTACCACCTTATCAATTGTTATTATGAACATTGCTGTCTTCTCATTTCATGCTGATTACTATTGAGGCTTTTCTTTCTATTAATACTAGTGCGTTTCTGGAAGCAGAATGAAACTTTGATAGCAATCAAAGCTCCACACGGAACCACCCTGGAAGTCCCTGATCCTGAGGAAGTAAGTTTAGGGCATAAATTGATGAAAGGTTCATGATCTTTCTAAAACTAGTGTTCTGATACATGATGGAGAATTACTGCTTCTATATGCATCAGGCTGTTGACTATCCACAGCGGAGATATAGAATCATTCTTAGAAGCACAATGGGTCCCATTGATGTCTACCTTATCAGGTATAACCTATGTCTTGAAAACCAGACCGGACCAGCCGGTTTGACTGGTTGAATCAGGAACTGGTCAGGTATTCAGTGTGTTTTACCCAAAAAATATACAAATCTCAAAACTGGTGGTGAAAACCGGTTTGAATACGAGGTCCAACTACAAGTTATAAAGATTCATATACATGAGTTTTATTATTTATTCTTATTTTTTATTATCTTATAAAACACATTATATGATTATTTTATATTAATTTAAATTTTGATTTATCTTAATTTCTTAATATATTCTATAATGTTAAAAAAATATTTAATTATTACCTGTTCTACCACGACTCAACCACAGTGGAACCATTGAATCTCAAAATAGTACCTTTACTATTACAATGACTAATTTGGCTTTAAAACATTGGCTAAAACTACTTGGCTATTATTTATTTATTTATTTATATATTCACTTTTCCTTATGTTGTCCATCTAGAAATCACATTATTACTCTGTATTTCGTATGTGATATTTTAATACCTTCCTTTGGTTGTAAGTGTTTTTTTTTTGCTAGTTTCCTGGTTAATCTATTTGATAATGCATTCTCCGTTTAATTGTTGGAATTTATGAACTGTTTTCAGTCAATTTGAAGAGAAATTTGAAGAGATTAATGGTGCTGAGCCCCCCATGAACTTCCCTCTTGCTTCAAGTTCAGGGTCTAATGAGCAACAAGTGACAGAAATGGTTCCTGCTGATTGCAGTGGACAAGGACTTGAACCTCAACCTCAACTCTCTTCTCATGCATACTCAGATCTAAATGCTTCACAAGAGTTTGCTGGGGGCATGATGAAGATTGTCCCTTCTGATGCCGATGTAAGTATATCATAGTCAAGGTGTGAGGTTTCCTCCTCCCCTTCGTGCTGGGGTTATGGGCTGCATTTGAGTAATTCCTGTTCTAATGATTAAATTCTTCTGATGGTTAAGTGTTTTTAAAATTCTTCAGTTGTTTTTTCATACATGGCATTTAATAGTTTGATAAGAGTGATTCTTTGACGGAATGCAATGGCACTGTTTGTTTTGCTGATATTTTTGGAATTTTTGTAGAATGATGCAGACTATTGGCTTCTATCAGATGCTGAAGTTAGTATAACAGATATGTGGAGAACAGACTGTATCCTTTTTGTTTTCCTACTTTTCGTTAATCCTTTATCCTTTTTCTTCAACTGTCTCATGTCTTGAACTTGAAGTAATACTAATTCCTTAACTCCAGCATAACAGCTAGTATTGACTGGAATGGAGTGGACATGCTTCATTCTGACTTTGGAGTGATCTCAAGGCCGCAAACACCATCACCCGGGTTTGCTGAAGCGCCATCCGCAGTATCTAACCCTAATCAGAGGTGATTTTGATTTGTTTACTAGTGCCATGTCAGAAAGTATGGTTAGCTTTTGCACGGTGGGATATTGCTTCCATAGAGTAATTGCTAGCCTTGTGAATGTTGAGGATGCTGTCAGAAGCTGTTGAATTTCAAGCGGGGACTTTAGTTAAATCATTGACTCTCTTATGAATAATCTAGTTATAGTAGACATAGTAAGCTCAAGGAGGATTTAGCTTGGAAGGTAGGGAAGTTGCAACAAATATATTATTAGAGTGTTACAACTGTATGAAATGCAACTATGCAAGCAAGGTAGACTCCATAATCAGTATAATCTGGTCATATGATTAGCCATATTTGCAGTCTGGCGTCGCGGGTCTAGATTTTTTTGAAGATGAGAGTTGCTATGTGGATGCTGACTGCAAACAATTGCAAGGTGCACTGGATCTTGTTAGGATATGACTGCCTTATTGTTAAATTATCATTCACACTTATTGTAAACATTTCATAAACAGTCTGCTGATAAAATTGTATCAATTATTTCCCCACATTGCTTCTCCAATTTTTTTTCTATTCTTTTCTACTTTTTAAATGGATATCATCTGAGATGTCTATTTGCTCGAATGCTTAAGATCATGGGGGTTCTGAATTAGAGGTGTCAAATTGGACCGTCTAGCCCGGCCTAGTGAGCCAAATTGCAAAATCAGGTCGGGCCAGCCCGTATATCTTATGGGCCACACATTTTCTTGCCCAACCTTGTCTAAAATACGTCGGGCTTGGTTTGACCCAAATCTATCTATCTATAAATAATACATTTATGAATAATCTTTCAAAACCTAATCACGCATGTTGCTCTCAGAGTGTTTTTAGGATGACATGTATTCGTGTTATGCGTTTATGCCAAATTCCATCCACCTGTCACACTCAGAGGAAAAGGCACATCAAAATTAATTCAGTATTAAATCAATAATTAATTAATAATTTATTGGCCAAATCAAATATTTCTTGCCCCCAAATTAATTATTGAATATTAGACCCCAATTGTGAAATAAAATCGTACAGTCTAATTTGAATTCAATTAATTCTTGCATTAATTATGAAATAAAATCGTGTCTTATCTATCTTCAAACCAAATAAAGTAATATAGAAAAGAATAAAATCATTTCCCCAATTAATTATTCAATCTTTCCTAATATATTCAAACATCTAAAACAAAATAAGAAAGCAAATAGGTCAAAATCGAGAGACCATCCATAATTTCGCTATTCTTCAAGCAATAGTGCTAAAGGTTTCCTATTATATTCCGGTACCAGAAAAAATAAGAAAGCAAATAGGGCAAACACGAGAGACCACTCCCAATTTCTTCTTCAAGCAATATTTTAACTCACAATCGGAAAAATGATAATAAATTATATTCAATAAATTCTATTCAATTCAGTATTATTTTATAATAATAATAATATATAAAGATGAACCCTCTCGATATAGACTTTTACAAGTGTCGCTTTGGGAGATCTGAAGACTCAATCGACTTGATTTGATTTGAATATATTCAGTGATTGTATTTGATTTTTTGTTCATTTAATTGAAATTTGGTTTGATGTGGTGTTTTTTCGCCTATTTTTTTTACACGTGTCATTCTCTCAACATATATTCCCAATCTTCTTTGAGGACCCATCTTAGTGCGTTGTGGTGGATCAATTGGAACATACACAGCACATCCAAAAATTCTTAGATGGGAAATATTTGGTTCCTGACCAAAAACCATTTGTAAAGGGGAGTACTTGTGGTAACTTGTTGGCCTGATGCGAATTAATGTTGCAGCATGCAAGATTGCATGTCCCCAAGCAGAAATGGGAAGTTTTGATCTCATTAGTAACGGCCTTGCAATCAACTTTAGACGCTTAATAAATGATTCTGCAAGTCCATTTTGTGTATGAACATGTGCTACATGATGTTCATTATCAATTCCAATTGACATGCAATACTCATTGAATGCTTGAGATGTAAATTCAGCCGCATTATCAAGGCGTATTTTCTTAATCGGATAATCGGGAAAATGAGCTCTTAGTCGGATCAGTTGAGCAAGCAATCTCGCAAACGCCTGGTTGCGGGTTGACAATAAACAAACATGTGACCATCTAGTTGATGCATCAATTAAAACCATAAAATATCTAAAAGGTCCACATGGTGGGTGGATTGGCCCACAAATATCACCTTGTATGCCCTCTAGAAATGCTAGAGACTCATTTTTAATCTTTATTAGTGATGGTCGAGTTATCAACTTCCCTTGGGAACAAGCAGTACATAGGAAATCATTAGATTGAAGAATCTTCTGGCTCTTCAATGGGTGCCCACATGAATTTTAAATTATTTTTCGCATCATAATAAACCCGGGATGGCCCAACCGGTCATGCCAAACAACAAAATTACTATGATTTGCAAACTTCTGGTTTACAATAGCATGTGTTTCAGTTGTGCTAATATAAGTGTAATATAAACCGGAGGAAAAGGCGGGTAATTTTTCTAACACACATTTTTTATCCAAATTAAGTCTCGTAATATAGAGATATTCAGTATCTCCTTCATTGTTTGTTTCAATATGATATTCATTTGAACGAATATCCTTGAAACTTAATAAATTTCTATGAGACTTTGAAGAATATAATGCAATATTAATGTGTAATATTGTTCCTTCAGGTAACAATATATTAGCTCTTCCGCAGCCTTCAATAATCTTTGTAGTACCAGATATGGTACAAACATTGGCTTCTTGCATTACCAAGTAAGAGAAATACTTTTTATCCTTGAGAATTGTGTGGGTTGTTGCACTATCAGCGAGACACATATCTTCGTTATTAATATTAGTTCCAACACTCATTTTCTTTGAATCTCAATTTGGTAGAGCTTCGTGCCGATAACGTGTTATAAAATGATCGAAATAAAAGTAAAGTATAGAGACAAGGGAGAAAGAGAGATGAGAGAAATGAGAGAATATTTTATTGTTACTCTTTGGGGTGTGGAACCATGTACAATATGGTTGATATATATAGCCAAAAGAAAACAAACCCTAATGCGACTATGGAGGAGATCCTATCATAATAAAGGAAATAGTGAAATAAAATCATTCTCTCTTAATGGGGAAATGATATCACCTAATCCAATTAACATTAATCATGGACATCCACCAAATATTCATAACACGTCTAATATTTTAAATTGATTCTTATAATAAAGACTTGCTTCTTCTGAATTTCAAAATGATCTCTAAAGATCTTATAAGTATCATCTCATTTATCTTTTTATTGGTTTTATTTTGAGTAAAATACACTCCCCTCCCCTAAGAGATATCAATATTACACTCTCCTCTCTTCTTGTTTGAAAAAAAAACACTTCCCTCCCCTGAGAGATACCAATATTACATTTGTCTCCCCTCTTGTTTGAAAACACAACCTCCTTTCCCTTCAAAGATAAAATATACAATTTTTTTTCACTTTTGTAATTTTTCATTGACATAAAAGTTAACATCCGTTAAAATGTTTTTTATTACTATAATAACTTTTTATCTTTTATTTCATTTTCGTTTTTACCTCATTTCCTTTCCCATTCCAATTTCTAATCCCTGAAATCAAAATCATCGTTTCACTGCGTTCACCACCGGTACATTCCACCAACAATGAGTTCATTTTGGTTTTAGTGGAATGTGGTGGTGAACGGTAGTGAAATAGTGATTTTGATTTCAGGTAGAAATCGGAATGGAAAAGGAAATGAGGCAAAAACGGAAATAAAATGAAAGATAAAATGTTATTATGGTAATAAAATAATATTTTAATGGAGGTTAACTTTTATGTCAACAAAAAATCACAAAAATGGATAAAAATGTATCATATTTTATCTTTGAAGGGAAGAAAAGTGTGCAATATTGGTATCTTTCAGGGGAGGAGAGTGTGTGTTTTCAAACAAGGGGGGAGGAAAGTGTAATATTGTATCACTCAGGGGAGAAGAGTGTGTGTTTTCAAACAAGAGGAGAGGAGAGTGTAATAGCAGTATCTCTTAAGGGAGGGGAGTATATTTTACTCTTTTATTTTTAGAGAATATTTTTCATGCTTATCTCTCTACCTATTTATTTTCTAACATTTTATTCAACTCTTCCCATTTTCCATCGGCAAACTTTCGTGTCTCTTCAATTCTACTTTCGCTGATATGACTTTTCTATTTTCTTTCTTTTTTGTTCTTTTTCTTTCATTTCATATGCATTTTATTCTCCATTATTCTCCTCCATTGCAGTCACTATCACTTGAAACTTTCAATTAAAGGTTAGTTTATGTTTTCTTTTTCATGCTTAACCATTTATACGTTTCAATTTTTGTATTTTTAATCTTAAATCTTAATATATGCATATGTAGATATGTTTTATTTATTCACTTTGTTTTGATCTTTATGTTATTGTCGTTCCTATGTTCATCAACACTTTCTCGTCTAAGGTGAGTTCGTAATTATTGTTATTTTTTCTATTTTACTATTAATCATTTTTACTTATTATGTTTTAATATTTTATTCATTTTCTTGATGTTGTTAGGTTTTTGTTTTGATTTTTTCGAAGACCATCATTACTTTCCTATATATTCATCAAGTCAAACTTTTCCACTAAGACGAATCTATTTTATATTAATCATTTTTAGTTATTAATTATTTTTGAAATTATTGTTCCATATTTTGCGTTGTTAAGTTTTTCTACTTTCCATTTTATTTTGTGATTAGTTTTTAATTTTTTATTTTCCTTTGTGATTAGTTTTTTTTTTATTTTGTGTAGATACATTATTCTTCTTTAACAAACAAGGAGAAGCATCGTAAATCTCAAAATTTTAGTTATTTATCTTTTAATATTTTTCAATAAATTATGTACGGGATAACAACAATTATATATATTACTATGTTTATTTGAAAAATATGTGCAATACTTTATTAGTTGTTTTAATAAAAAATACATATAAATTATACAAGGTTTCTGTTTTGGTAAATTTAGTTTGATATAAATTTTATTCCCTTAATTTGTAATTGTGTATTAAGCTAATAATTTGTAATAGTAAATCAAGTAGAAGAATAATATAACAAGCAAATCAAAAAGGAAAGAATTTTTGACATGCAATAAATATCTCAAAAAAATAGAATGTAGATTAAACTCATTAATTTATTCCTTTCTATTTTTTGTTTTTTTATTATATTTTCTGCTTTGTTAGGCATGCAATGAATATTTTGAAATAAAAAAAGTATGTAAATTAAATATATTAATTTATTAATTGATTCCTTTCTTGAGGTTGAGGTTGCTAAGGTGGTGAGAATGTGACACACGTAAAAAATGGACAGACATGAATCGCATGATGATACTTAGGCCTATAATTGGTCTAAAGGCGACACCAGTATTAAGCCTCCATAGTCTCCAAACCATTTATGTTTTTATGATTTTTTAAGAGGGTAAAAAATCTTTGATGAGTTCAAATTTGATCTTTTTAGGATTAATAAAAAAATTAAAATTTAAAAAATTTAATTTTAACGTTTAAGATTATATAATAATCTTAGGATGTCAAAAAAGTTTAAGATTTGATTTTAGGATGTGAAAGAATGTATAAAATTATGTAATAATTGTAACATCTATTTTTTTGTTTACCGTCTTTACTTTGTTTTAAATGAGATTTTGAGATGTAACGGATTAGTGATTTCTTTTTAGCCTAAAAATAATGTTTAAATATATATACTCATTATCCCTTTTGAAACGGACAGTTTTGGTTTGACGTTGGTGTTTTTACAGACAACGACTTTTGCCGTAATTGACGGTATAGGTTTTAAATAGTAAAAGTGTGTCAAACCAGTCCATAAAATTATCTTCCTTCACAAAAATTATTTATTTTAATATTTTTGATTTTGTGAAATTTTTCTGGAATTTTTTGAAAAATTTAAAAATTTATCGAAAAATACACTAAACGGGAGCATATAGCGTAAAAATCTTGTTTTGCATTATAAAACTTCGTGACAAAGGTCCACAAAAATTTCTATTTTATTTTTAATTATTTATTTGACGATTTTAAAAATTATTTTTGTGTAAGTTTTGAAAATACTGTTTTTTGCTCTCTTTGCGGAGTTATACATGATAAACGGCGAAAACCGAAGAGATTACACTATCAATAAATTTCAAAAATAATACCCTGAGGTTATTTTAAAGTCATCATGGCATTTTCAAAAAATCTCATTGGTTCTCACATTTTAAATTAATTTTGTGAATTTTTGATTTGTGAGGTGTGATTCTGTGGTTACTTGTGATTTTGTGTTCATTATAGATAATATGATTTTGTGTTTATTTGAGAGTTAAGTCATAAGTTGAACTAGTGTCTGTGGTTACTAAGTAAATCTCCAGGAATAGCGGGCTGAATGCTCGTGGCTGTGTGCCGAATTTCCATGGTAAAATCTCTAGGAGTAACGAGTTTTTTTCTCGTGGGCGTGTCCCGAAATTAAGGAAGTAAAGTCTCTAGGAACAGCGAGTTTTTTTCTCGTTGGTGTGTCCCAAAATTGAGAGAGTAAAATCTCCAGGGGTAGCGGGCTAAATGCTCGTAGATTGGTCCCGAATATTATTAAGTAAAATCCTCAGGAGTAGCGGGCAGAGTGCTTATAGCTAGGTGCCGAAAGTATAGAGTTTATTTGAGAGTACCGTAGATGTTATCAATTCCTTGAGATATATTACCGTGTGAAATTTCCCTGTATGAGATAAGTGTGATTACTTCTTTGTGAAATTAATGTTGTATGTCTAAATGAGTTATGTGAAATTAATGATGCTTAAGTGTGATTTCTTTTAAGGATGAGTATAGCGTTATTCATGCGTAATATCTGTTGTGTGAATTGCATTAGCTGTGTGTATTATATATGTTGTGTTGCTTATTCTCTTATGATATAATTCGATGATAAGGATTTTCACTCTTGCTTACTTTTCATGTTGTGTTGATGCATGATTAAATAGATGATTTACCCAAGGAGTGGGCCAGCTCTTAGAAGAGGATCTGAAGAAGGTTGATGCGTGGATTGATAGGGTTCCGAGTAGAATTGATGTTTATCATATTGTTTTGGGTAGAGGTCTAGAGACCAGACTGACTCAGATGTTCACTGTATAAATTATTTTGAGTATACTGGATTTTCTTTGTAAACTCTGATGATTATATATATGAGATGAGGGACTTTTATGTATGCAGTTGTACTTTACTTTTTCACGCTTAAATATTTACGAAAAGAAAATCTTAAAGGGATTTATTCCCCATATTTCTCATCTTTTAGAAAAGAAGAGAAATTTTACCTGCATTTTTTAAAGTAGTTTCTGTTTGAGAATGATTATTATCTAAGTAAATTATGAAATTCTTGATTATCATGGTGTAATATCTTTTTTGGAGAAAGGGTGTTGCAATAATTCTATGTGGTACCTTCCATCTTGATTTGATTTTCATTTTAAAATTTTGGAAATAATGTTATTTGATATTCATTTGAATTTGTTTTTTTTGCCAAAATTGATCTCTTTAAAATTAGTATGAATTTTAAATTTTAATTTTAATTTTGATATTTAAGAACAAGTAATAAAAGATATAAAAAAAATATTTCATCTTAATCAATGTTATAATCATTATTTCTTTTTTATTTAGCATTTTTTACCTAATAAATTCATTTAATATTTTCTTTTGTCCAAATAAATTTGAATTTGCTCTCATTAATGTATTGTCTATAAATAACGAGAATAAATATTTATTAATTATTATTATTCTACCATTTAACTAATTTATTGAACATTTTATTTTTCAGAGAAAATTTGTTATTTTTATAAATTAATACCGGTAAATTGATTAATGTAATAATTATAAATAAAATATAACACGCGTGATAAATATTTTACTTGAAAGTATACAACAAAAAGTTGAACCTATATTATTTTGTTAAATATTTTACATGAAATCTCATCGATATGTGAATTACTTAAATAATTAAACTGTAATATATTATTTAAATAGTTTTCTATTTTACTTTATGATAATTTTAATATAAATACATTTTTATTATTTTTTATTTTATCCCCAACTAATTTATTAAAGACTTGTTTTTTTTATATACAATTTATTAAAGACTTTCTTAATCTAAGAAAATTTAATTTTTATTTTTCACTTTAATATCTATATAGAAATATGCAAAATGATTAATTAGATACTATATAACACAATGGGATGAACAAATACCTGAAAGTGTATAGGGACAAATTAAAGTTAATACATGATAATGAACATTTTATTTTAAACCATATTAATGTATGAAATACAAGGAAAAATTATACTTTATTACAATTTCATTATTTTTATATTCATTGTTATAGTAAATTGAATATAAACATATTTATTTCTGAATTTGCTATTATTTTCTCACATAACTAATTTGTTGAAGATTTTTTTACAAAATATTAGTTATTTTTAATGAGATTATTACTTAAATGTATCATAAAAAAAAATTCTAATTAATATATAAAAATGAATTGTTTATGATGTTATATGGGAAAATAGACTTTTCAATATAGATAATATTTAATTAAGATTTACTAATATATATATATATAGATAAATAGATATAACAATATATTAAATGTGAAAACTAAAAAAGAAAAATTAGGAACAACAATTGTAATTGTGGTGGGTTATGTTTTCCCGCGGTTTGCTCCGGTGACTCGTTGTACCGATACACCTACCACCACCCCCAAAATCAAAACTTCCAATTCTGAGTCATGTGAAGGTTGCGTCCATGAACATGCGCCAGTCCTCTTTGGTATTTCCCGGTCCACGATGTACAACTCCATCACCACCATGCTGTCACGATGCAGGGAATCACGTTGTAATTCATAAAAGGAGTGTTTACAACGGGAATCTTCACACTGGGATGTAAAGTTTTTTCACAGCTGTGAACTTTTCTAGATTGTACACTGTATTTTTGCACTCGGGTCTGATGACTTCACATTGGGGGTGAAAATTTATCCACAATTGTGAATTGCTCTGGATTGTACAATACATTTTTGCACTTGGGTCTGACGACTTCACACAAGGGTGAGAATTTCTTCACAATTGTGAAATGCTCTAGATTGTACTCTACATTTTCACACTTGGGTCTGATAACTTCATATCAGGGGGAAGTTTTCCACAATTGTGAACAACTCTTAATAGTACTCTGCAATTTCGTAATTGGGATTGTCATCTTCACACTAGGGGTGGGGCTTCTTTCAAAATTGTGATTGGTTCTGATTTTGCTTGTTTTGTTTTCGGTAGATTGGGGGGGGGGTAAATTTATCAGCTTGTCTTTTTTTGTGGGTATTTTTTTGTCGTGCTGCAAATGATATATAGGGTATGGGGTGTCGACTTAGTTGGGATGCCTCTCTTTGTAGTGATGCCTTTGCATGCTAGCTTTATTTAAATAACGGTAATAGCTCGGTCGATTATGTACAACAAATAGTTCTTGTTCTTTTTCAAGTAGCTACATCGACGCATAACTTGTGTTCTGATTCAGTTGTTTTTAATAATACTTTTTGCTTTTCAAAAAAATAAAAGGAGTGTTTATTATAGGAATCTATTTAAAATCGTAGATGAAAAAATTGTATCTTTGTGGTATAGACTGATTTTCTAAATCTCTATGATGGGAGTCATTATAATTTTTCAAATTTTAGTTTTCTACAAATTGTAGTTTTAGTGATAAGGTTGAATTTCATAAGAGGAGTGTGTTTATTATAGGAATCAATTTAAAATTGTAGATGAAAAAATTGTATCTTTGTGATAGGGACTGATTTATAAATTTTTAAATTTCAAATGATACAAATTATATCTCTAGAGATCATGTTGATATTTATAAAAAGGTGCATCTTTATTATAGAAATCAATTTAAACTCGTTGTTGAAAAAATTGTATCTTTATAATAGGGACTGATTTTATAAATCTATATGATAATCATTAAAAAAAATCAAATTTCAAAGGATACAAATTGTATTTCTAGGAATCATGTTGAATATATCTTTATTGTAAAATTCAATTTAAAATCGTAGTTGAAAAATGTAATTGTGATAGTGACTACCCCGAGTTTTCCTTTTCTTATCAGCCCTTCGACCGTGTCCTTGAGTTGAATACACTCTTTTGTGTTGTGGCCTCTTGATTTGTGGAAGTGGCAGTATTTGGATTGGTACATTTCAAAGCGCGCGTAGAGCCTGTATCTCCTCTTCGTTGTTGATATATGTTTCAGCCTTCTTCAAGAATTCGTCCATCGAGGTGAGGGAGAAGTGTGGAACAGTGTCTCAGTAAGAAGTCCATCCTTTAAGAGGTGTAGCTCGACACCAGGGAGGAGATCATGGACCTGCAGGGCTTCTTTGGTGAATCTTGATATATAATCCCTCAAAGGCTCATATGGTTTTGGACGTATTCCCATCAAGGACGCTTCTGACTTAGGTTAGACGCATTTGGTGGAGAAGTGTGTAATTAATGAGTTTATTTTTCAATTCAGTCCATGAGTTAATGGACCTCAGTGGAAGTCCTTGGAACCACTTGAGAGCAGCTTTCTTTAGAGACAATATGAAAGCTCTACATAGATGTGGACCTTTAGCTCCCTTCAGGGTTGTGTTTAGAAATTTTGGGGCCTTAGGCAAAATTTGTATTATTTTTCTAACTTTTTGAGTGGCGAAATCATTTATCAAAGTTTTATAATCAAGTAATTTTAAAATTTCACTCTTAATATATAATATGACTAATTCATTCAAACGTTCTTGTAATATTATTGCTCTAAGATAGGATTTAAACAATTTTAATTTTGAAAAAGTATAAAAGCACTTTTTATTTGACATTTTTATTTCTACAAAGTATAAAAAGGTAAAATAAAATAAAAGACAAGACAAGAATAAAAAGAAAAAATATAAATAAAGTAGATGTTGCAAATTAAATAGAAAAAGTGATGAAACAATAGAACCTGGAAATGAAGAGAATTGCATGTTGATATTATCTAATGCAGTAATTCGATAACAGTTATCTCCCTCGAGAACTCACTTCAAATTAAAGAAAGTCAAGATGGAGAAGAAAAGAGACAATAGACTGATAAAGATAAATTTTTGAAATAAAACTATTGAGAAAAGTTTCGATAACAATTGCCTTCCTCTTATATTTCATTGGCTCATTCCCGATATCCTGATTCCTAGTAGCATGAGGAGTGCAATTTTAATTTCGTCATGACGGTAGCGAATGTGGACAAGCTAGCGATTGAACGCTTGGAAGCGGATTGGGAGCGATATGGTTCTGGTGATGGAATTCGTGCTGAAATCACCTCTTGCTGTTTCTTGAGGCAGATTAGTTGGTTGTTCTGTTCGCGTAGAAGATGATTTTACTCTTGGATCCAAAGGAACAGGTTCTGCTGATTTAATTTGGCGGTGCGTTGTTGATAGGGACTGGTATGTAAACGGTGGTTGGTTGAACTAGATGGAGTTGTGCCTCCAGCGTGACAGAGGTCTCATTTCCGTCAACATGTTGGCTCATTTGCAATGGGATTACACTCCAAAGAGGCATTTCTCCTAGTAGTGACCAAGCTTCCACAATAAGAGAGAGAAAGAAGTAGAGTTAAAGGATTATTCCTCACGGACGGTGCCAATGTTCGTGCTAGAACTTTGAGAGGTGGAACACGGTGGTCGGAGAGTGTCACTGGAAAGAGCAATCCAAGGCATAACGCTGTTGAGGAGGCATCGAAGAGAAATGGAACCACCTGCAAAAACTCCAACGATCGAGTCATTGTTTGAACTGTGAGAGAGTGTAGAATAAGTGGATCAGAAGTGTGTACCTGGTTTATGGCGAGATTCAAGTACTTATATTATCTTCAGTTTAGAAGTAGTTTTCAATTGTCCCCGTGTTTACCAGAGTCGGTTAAGGTCACATGTGAGATGCTTGCTCATGTAGTGGACTTGGGTTTGCATTGGATCTGGGACTGGCGCGAATGGCAAGTTATTGGGCCAATCATGGGCTTAAGTCCACTCCGAAACACTTTCCATCTTTTATTTTTTTATTTTTCAGCTAAATAATTTTTTTTGGAACAAATGAAGACCATTCAGAAGTTGATAGGCGCTTGCAACAGAGAAGCGACCCAACTGATTTCCATAATGCTTATTAACAAACATACAATATTTATTTTTTTGGTAAACAAAAATACAATATTTTTAATAATAATATCATTTATATAAATATAATCCTATCTCTCTCAAAACAATTGGTCGATTAATTCCAAAAGGGAGAAAATTAGGGATGTTTATGATTTCATGTAACTAGATGACCCAAATCGACCGAAAGAGGATGGATTGATTTTTTCTTTAGATTGTCTAACAACCCGACCTTGTTATGTGACACTAATTACCCGAATCGGCCCAATTACATGTTAGATTGATTTTTTCTCTTGACTGTGTCTAATTCGATCCAACCTATATTGACGTGATAATAATTTTTTCTTCATATTTTTTATGTTAGTCAAAAACAAATTTTTAAACATTAAACTTTATTGATATGTCCCGAACTAATCCATTTTTTATCAGTTTTGTTTGATTCTACTTTGGCTAAAAAATAGCATAAATCAGACTCAACTCAAACCGACACATTTTGATAGATTGGATAACGAGCTGAGTCAAATTCAACCCAACCTAACCTAACCTAGAGACATCCCGAGAGAAAATAATAAGTGAGAATCTTGAACTCAAAAGATGATAAAAGACAAATTCATAAATAATTGCAAAAAACCAAGCCGTTGGAGCAAAATTGATATGTAAATAATACTCCTTCCGGTCTGTTTTACAAAAAATATATGACAAAATTATCAAAATAAAGTAAATGAACTGAAATGAATTAATTATAATTAATGATACTATAATTTTCAAATTTATTTCCAAAAATACCCTTTATGATTTCGTATCCTTTCATATCCTCGGCAACCCTCTAGCCGCTTATCTCAGCTTCATTTAGCAACTCCTTATTCCTTGTTTCACCTGAACCTTGCACCCAATGTTCCACGCAATCAGAGGCCAAGTTATACCAATTCTCTGCTTCCATGCGTGATTGAAGAATAGAACATGTTACTTTTTTTTTCTTCTTTTTTTTTCTTTTTGTCTCAAAGAATCAACAACAATGCTTTTTTTTAAAAAAAAAAAAGAAATATTGCAAATCGTATATGTTATACTAGAATTATTAGAAGTGTATATCAATGAATTACACAATTTCTGGTATAAAAAAGAAAGAAAGAGAGAAAACAGAGAGTCTACTTCCACTTTGACACTATCTACAATTGTTACATAATATTACGATTGTCGACGTTGTGGGGTTCGAGAGTTTTGTGTATCTAACTTCCTGAGCCTTGCGCGAGCTTTGTTGATCCTGTCCTTCACGCTCACGCTCTTATCCTCATGGCCTTCTTCTTCCATATTCGTGATGGGTTCGGGACCGTCCTCTTCCTCCTCCTCCAAGCTATACTCAGTTTGGGAATCGTGTGCGGTTTGAGGCTTTGGTGTCTCTGTGGTGGCGCGGTGGATTGTGGTGGTGATACCGGGTGATGATGGGGGGCTTGGTGGCCACTTCTTGCTCTTGCTTATGGAACTGCTTTGCTTCATCTTAAGGGAAGATTGTATTGAAGTCATTTGTGGTGGAGCACTTTGACCTTGCTCCTCGTTTTTCTGCCACACAAAAAATGTGGCACTTAACTTCCTCAGTTCTACATTTATAACAATATTATTATAAGGATTTCACTAATTTATAGTGTGGAAAGAGATAATTTCAACAATTAATGAGAAAATGAAGCATTCATAATCCAAGGTATCCATGATTAATTTGTTATGTGTTTGTAATATTAACGATTGATTTATTCATATGTATATTAAAAAGTCACCTTAGATTGCTATGATTTATAATAACTGAGTGAGTCTCCAATTTAGTTCTTAAAATGTAGAGTTGTCGACTTAATCTCTAAAATTGAAAATATTCGATCATATTAATTTTTATTTAACATTTTCAAAAACTATATTGATTGATCTAAAAGGGCCAACATGATCAAAGATTTTCAATTTTAAAACTCAATTTGGAATATTAATAATTAATAATTTTAAGAGCTAAAAGTTGACCACGCCATATGGACCATTTTGATTTTTTTTGATGAAAATGGACCATTTTGATGACTAACTAAATAATGATTAGTTATATAATGATGGAGAGACCCGTTTAATTTGTGAAACTATGTATTTTTATGAAACTCTTAACAAATTTAAACTTTTTTTAGTTCTACCTTGTAACTAAATTGGCTTGTTAATTACCGTGATCTGGTCAACAAGAAAATAGCTAGGTTGTTCCTATATAGAGGGAGGGATTTGGCTCCTTTAAAATGGACAAATCATTTTACAATGTAAAATAATTAATCTCAACCATTGATGAAAAAATCAAAGGTTGATTTTTCAACACATCCATAATTTGTTATACATGTACTTATAATATCAATATTTGATTTTTTCATCAATGGTTGAGATTAATTATTTTATAATCTAAAGTGATTTGCTCACTTTAGAGGAGTTGGATATGGGAGAGAGAGTTTACCTGAGGAGTGGGCTTGTTGGAAATTCTTGTAGATTGAGAAGCCACGTGCTGAAGAGCCTGGATAAATGCAGACTGCCCAAATTGCGTGCAGTATTGCCAGTAAAATATGACATAATCCCATGCCCTAGCCTTGCACTCTTGTAATTTCCTGTCGATCTCATTCTCATGCCTCGAAAAGTAGGGCCTCAACACAGTCTCATAAATATAACCGGATCCCTGCATTTAAATTGGCCAACACTTTTATAATCTAATAATTGGAAATAAAATATGAAATTTATTGTTTTAATAGAGGTGTCAAATCAGGCCACCCACCCTGGCCAATTGGGCCAAATTGTAAAATAGGCCAGGTAGGGCCAGACCATATATCGTTCGAGCCACATATTTTCAAATCTAACTTAGCCTAAAACACACCGGGTTGGCTCAGCCGGCCGATTTTTAAAAAAAATATATCTAAAAGTACTAAAATAGTACATAAAATACGGGTTCATGTTGGCCCACAGCCAATTGGGTCGGGCCAAAATGGCCCAGTTCATTTCGAGCATATAACTAAGGAGCCCAATCGAGCCTAAAACACGGGCCTAGCGGATTGGCCCACAATTGACAGTTCTACCTTTTAGTAAATAAAATAAAATAATTAAATAAATTAATTAAATACACAGTTATGGTGTTAAGATGATATAACACTTATGGTTTGTAAATACAACCATTATTAAATTTAATCAAGAAGTGTAAGGAATAAAAAATGTATGTTGAAAGGCTTACCCTAGTTTTAGGATACCACATGTAGACAAAGAGCACCAGCTTCATCTCTCCATACATTGGCAGCCTTCATACAAAAAAGTTTAGAGTCAATTTACCACATGAAGTTAAAATCAAAAGGCAACTACATACACATATAGAAATTGTTAAAACGTTCAATATTCTCACCATGCAATAAATATATCTGTAAACTTTTCCAGTACAGTGAAGATTGCCACAATTACCCTACAAATAGATGTGCACAAAGATCAATCTTCAGAGGTTAAGCTTATACCATGCAAGCAATGTTATGTGAGAATTCAACACGTATTATAATAGGTGGATTGTATAACCAAAATCAACACAGCAAGATAATATTCTCATCTAGTTACCTTTGCTATCAATCTAATTTTTGTGAAATGCTTAACAACATTATTGTGCTTAAAAACATAAAGCAGCTTATTTTGTATATGAAACATTAATTCCATGAACGATGTAAATAATGCATGGCTTAATATGCTACACAAGTTCACAATCATGGTTGAGTCCTCTGTTTGCTCTGCTTTTCTCAACGTATACATAGCATAGGCCTCCATTTGGATATTTCAAATAAGATTCTTTTCTTGGCAACAAATTCAAGGATTCAATTTTTTTGTTCTTGACTCATTAATGTGTGCCCCATATAATTCTAATTCTAGTGCATAGCAAATTAGTAACCGACTTAAAATTTAATCCACGTCACAAACAACTAATCTTGCATCATCCAACATCTTAAAACTTAGTAAGTAACCCGAGTAACACAAAACTTAAAAAAATTAAGAGAAGAATAGTCCATCTCAGAAGAACTTGGTTGCAAAGGATTTTTTTTTTCTTCAATATATTTCATGTACCAGTATTTGCACCAGAAGCGAAGTTCCTCAATATCGACCCTATTTTTCTCCACTGTTTTATAGCATTCAAATCCGGGGTATGCATACCCGAGGAGAAGTCTGCAATCCAAAATGGATGAAGAATTTAATTAAGATAACATGACAATGACTCAAAAAATAAGTAGAAAAAGATTCATTTTTTGTTAAACATTGCATGGTAAATTGTATGCCACACCATTGCGGCCGCAACATTATGGTTTTTAGAATCTCTAAAACGGTATCGCGACCATAATTGCTATCGCATTGGCCACATTTATCCTCAATTTACAAAGATTGCGACGTAATTGCAATCACAATTGCGACTGCGACCACAATTTATAACATTTGTTAATGAAAAATTAAGAAATACACGTACATGAGGCACCGATTAATGAAATCCCCCAACATTTTCAACCGCTATAGCACCAACACAAACCGTGAAAACTCTGAAAACCAAATTAAGCAAGCAACCCATCAGATTCTGAATAAAAACATATCAAAAACATTTTGTGGGGTTGCATTTTGCTGTTTCAGAAAGACCAATGAGCACAAGAAAAAAAACTTGTATGCATCATTATCACCTGTCGTTTTACAATTAGATTCTGATGAGTCCCACACCGTTAACAGAAGCACCCAAATTTCAAACCGGGTGGGCTGGGAATTGGGGTGTTCCCAACCCAACTCCTAATAAGGGAATATTAACAAGTTGAGACTTTTATTTTATACTTTAGAAGGTAATGAGGTTTATAATTCTCTCAATGAAAGAATGGCCTCTGATTCTCTCTTTCTCTCGAAACAAAATGTGGAAGAAGCCTTAGATCATAGGAAATGAAAAAAGCTCAAGAAGTATAAATAGTAGTGTGTAAAATGTTTTTTTTTAACTATTTTTTTAATAATAGAAAATAGAAAACGAGAGGAGAGAGAAAATGAAAGGGTATTTTTTCGTGGATCGGATTCTCTTTTGGTTTTAGAAAGACGCAACCGTCCCGAGTTTGAGAGATTTCTTTGGTATTCTTTCTTCGGAAACGGATTCACGGTTTGGCGGTTGGACACGCACTGGTTCGAGGCTATTTTGGTCCTTTCGCGCTGGTTACTGTTGAATTGTGAAACGTAGATTTTGTTTCATTGTTTGATTAATACTTAATTCTGTTAATTAACAAGAGGAGAAATTTAGTGGAAGAAAATTTAATGACCAGATTGGTTAATGCTTAATTATAGACAATCTAATTACCCTGTTAATGAATGAATGATGGTGGATCAGTCAACCGATGAGTGGTGATTATTGTCCTGCTTAATCTACACATTGAAGTTGAACTAGCAAGTAGTTTGTGGATAAAACAATATTTTTAAAACTTAAAATAAAAAAATATAGCTATATAATGTTATGGTTGATATTTTATTTATATTTTAAAATGAATATTATACTTCAAATTGAAGTTATTTGATAGAGTATCAAATATTTTTTAAATTTTATAAACATTTACAAACTTGTTCTACTCAATAAGAACTTTTAATTTAACGGTTGGATTGATAAAATTTAATGTCTATAAATAGTTTTTAAGCTAAGTAACTCTAACAGAGTTACTCTTGGAGTAAACAGATCCCTCCTTATATAATATATATGTGTAGTTATAAAAAGTTTTAAAATTAATAATTGATAATTAATCTGGAATTGATTAAATTTAAGAAATAGCATGAAAAATAAAAATGTTAGCAAAAAGCAAAAAAATTGAAATTTTTAATATTAAAAAGTCACTAATGCGTCGAGAGAGGTAATAAATTAGGACTTATTAAAAAAAGATAATAAATTAGGAGAAATTAGTGATGACTAAAGTTTAATATCTAGAGATTATAAAGCCAAGAGTCTTATGAGGAAAGGTAGCAGTTTCTCATGGAAAATTTTTCCTTCAGAGTGCAAGGGACTGACAAGCTGTTTGGTCTCCCACTTTGCTACAATACAAGCATGTCACAAAAGGCCAACTGCTCTTGTCCTATAAGAATCCGTAATGTTCTATATCGACATAGGAGGAGAAGACCAGGACACTCCTTCACCACCTTTCATCAATTCGACCATCAACCTCCTTCCCAACCCAACCTATCCCATCCATCAAGACCTCACCTCTTTGCTGTTCATCGTGAGTCTCCAATCCACTACTTCCATCTATTGATGAAAACCATCATCCATAATCCAGAATCAATCAAGCTAAACACCAAGAAAAATTATGCATAAGAAGCGTATTTGAATTCATGATGACCAATTACTCTTCAGTGCAATTTGGTCTTTCAGATTTACATGTATCCATTATAGAGAACCCTTTAACTATCTCTCTGTCTTTTTCTGATAATGGGATGTCAGAAAAGAAAAGGACAATATTTGTGACCAGGGGACCATGACCTATTTATATGGATACACGAGTCTATTGTTATTCTTCTAGTATTTCTAATTCATCCCATAACTAAAATAGAAATTATCCTTAAGTCTCTACCACTACAAGAAAATCGGTCATTATCGACGGAAAAAATCGTCGGTAATGCAGAAAAACCGTCGTTAACGAACGATTTCCGACGGAATAAGTTCATCGGTAAATCACTTGTCGGTAATTATTACCGACGGAATTTTTAAAAAAGCCATCGGTAATTACCGACATAATTTTTCGTACGAAAATAAACCGTCGGAAAATTTTACGTTACCGACGGATTATTCTGTCGGTAACCACCCGAATTTAAAAAAAAAAAAAGAAAACCATTTATTTTACCGACGGAATATTCCGTCGGTAAAAATTTTACCGACGGCTTTACCGACGATTTTTACCATCGCTATTTATAATTATTAATAATATAATTTAATTCAAATTATTTTCAGTTTAATTATCAATAAATAAATTAATTTAATATTTTATTTTAATTATTAAATTAAATTACTATATCAAAATAAAGAAATTCATATAACATAATTAAAAGCAAACAAATATAACAAAACGTTAGTATCATAACATAAATACATTAAAAGTATTACAAAATCTGCATTCAACTAGCTCACCGTCATTTTTGCCGAATTCATTGTCGTAATACAACATGCAACCATTCATACAACAATCAATCCTCTTAGCCTCCATACCCAGCTTTCCCACTAACCTCTTAGCTTCATAGTAATTTTTTGGCAAACCTTCTTTTATAGGTGTCTCGTCCAACACCATTCTTGAGATAAAATCACAACACTGCTCGCTAACATTATAATTTGACTTCGCAGCTAAAAGCCTCACACACATTGATAATTTAGAGTCATCGGATCCTTCAAACAATGGCTTATTTGCCTTTAACAAAAGATTATAAAATCTCTGTGCCGAGTCATTTGGAAGTTCATCAGTGTCATCATACTACTGCTCTTCGTATGACACATTCACCCCAAGAGCATTACAAATCATCTCCTGCATCGACTCAAACTGCTCATCATTTCCCATGTCTGTGCAAGTACTTGAACCTCCTATGTTATCTTCGTCAACTCTCAAGTCAATATGAGGCGCTATTTCACCATGATTAGTCCATATCCAATAATTAAGCTTGAACCCAACTCTAAATAAATCACCAACCACATCATCCTCACTCTTAATCTTTCTACATTGGCATTTCAGACACGGACATCTTATCCCCCCTCTAACTTGAAACTTTCTTGTTCCTTTGCAAAAGCAACAAACTCTTCAACCCCACTCATAAAAGCCCATTTAAGACCCCTTTTCCCATGATATAACCTATCATACATCCAACTACGGTTTGAAGGATAACAATCTATTTTCTGCATATCAATCACATTACGTGTTAGATATTGAGGTCATGTGCCAAACAAAAATTAGACATCACGACCCCTATATTTTGGATTTTCCCAAAAAAATTCAGAAAAAAATCAACAACAATCAATCAATAAATTTATATGACAAATCTAAAGCTATAAAAGATATCCTATTGAGCTCTGCTCTCCACTAACAAACAACATACCAATTCAAACAACATGTTCCACTTAACATATGTAAATCTAAATTAAAACGTTGCAAACTCATAGTCTACCTCCTAACGTATGCTCCAAGCTAGTGAGACTTTTGGCTTCTGACAATACAAACACTTGTTGTCCTTGCCTTCAAGAGCCTTGTAAGACCAAAAATCAACATCAACAGAAAATAAAATGTAAGTTTTTGCATTAGTGAGTGAGAAATCTGAATTAATGGACAGTAAAGAGTAAGAAATTAATCATCATCACCTTCTCTGGCTTTGGATCAAGGAAGAGAGAGGACTGTGTTGGACTGTGTTTTTGGAGAGGAAGAGAGGGTTGTGGTGGTGGCTGGGCTCAGAACGGCGGCGGCAGCGTTCAGGCACGGTGGCGGTGGCGTTTGGGCACAGTGGCGATTCGGCGGTGGTGTGCTCGCTGAGGTTCGGTTCCAGGCGGCTGGCTCGCAGTAGTTCGGCGGTGGTTGTCTGTGCGATGGTTCGGCGGTGGCTGGCTGTGCGGCGGTTCGGCGGTGCGGTGGCGGCCAAGAGAGAGAATGGCGGATGAGAGAGAGAAGCTGTGGTTCGGCGGGGAGAGAGAGAGAGAGGCAGTTCGGTAGAGAGAGAGAGAGAGGCAGTTCAGCTGGGTTCGGCAGTGGCCATCGCGGCCAAGAGAGAGAATCGCAGCTGAGAGAGAGAGAGAAGCAGCGGTTCAGAGGAGAGAGAGAGAGAGAGAGAGAACCGAGTGAGATAGTGATCGAGTAGGGAGAGAGAAGATGAGTTTATTTGTCGTTTCCGATGGAAAATTCCGTCGGTAATTTTATATTTCCGACGAAATTTTCGTCGGTAACTTGAATTTCAATTTTTTTTAAAAACCGTGCCATTACCGACGGAATATTTTGTCGGTAAATTCAAAATCTTTGTATTTTCGACGGAATAATTCCGTCGGTGATGATAAAAAAATTAAAAAACAAAAAGCTGGTAACAGTCAAAATATTCCATTTATCGATGAATTTTTTTTTTACCGACGGAAAGATTCCGTCGAAAAAGTCAAATTTATCGACAGAATATTTTCCGTCAGTAAAATTCGTCGGTAATTTGCCTTTTGCTTGTAGTGTACACATTAAAGGCCCACACCCTATTAATTATTAAAACCTAAATTAGTGAAACCTGTTAGATTACTTTTAATTGGGCTTAACCTTAAGCAATAATCCACAATACATATTATTCACATAAGGCCAACGTTGGATTAGGGATCCAACAATCTTCCACTTGGACTATATGTGTAACCTTATAATTGTGTATTGCAAAGATAACCGTATGAGCTCAACTTTAAACTGTCAATAACGAATGTATTTATAACCAATCCTGTCTATCAATCATACCAACATAGGATCAAAGCAGCATTCAATATAATTGTTGTAACTCGACCCATCAATGGTCACATATGCCGATACAAATGAATGGCATGGACCGTGATGTAGATGTGTAGCATGGAAATTCCACTGCAGTTCTATCCCTCAAAAGGCTGATGACTCTTGAAAATAAGTTCATTGGATTAATCCAACGACTGAGAGTTTCGTTGGCCATTAGATTAATTCAATGGCCGAGATTTCTGTTACAAATGCTACAATTAGAGCTGGGTATACAGGGTTGGTCCGCTTGTTTAGTCCACTCCGCAAAGGCTTACAACTTAAATGGGTCGAGGCAACCTAGACTACGAAATAAATGAGTCAATTTAACAAACGGGCCAACTTGCGACCCATGAATAAAAAAAAAGAATATAAAAATAAAAAAAATGTAAAAATACAGTTAAAAATGAATAAAAATAAAAATAAATCTAAAATTGTGTTCAAATGAATTTCAAAAGCAACAACTAAATTATGATTAAAAGAAATAAATGTAAAAAAAAATCGAAGAGAACAACAACATAGTAACAAGATATGGCAAAATTATCTAAAACGTCTTTTTTTTAAAATAAAAAAACTCACAGATCGGCCTGCAAGCTCACAGGCAAAATCAGTTTTCTTTTTTTTATCAAAACGGGCAAAATCAATGAAACACGTGGTTTTTTTTTAGTCAACATGAACAAGTTCATAAAAGGGAAAAACCTTAGCCAAACGATATCTACAGCAAGGAAAATAGCATAAGCAGAGTCACAAAAAATATAGCAGTTCTAACCAAGACACACTGTTGAAACCTACACCAAGCTGTAAAAGACAACAGACAAGGAAAACAACTCAAACAACAACAAAAACTAAAACAAAACAAAAGACCAAACTGCTAAACTACACCTAGCACATGTAGCATCCCAAAAAGGACACCAAAAAGGATACAGACATGAAGAATATCCTTGGGATATCCTTGAGTGGGTTGGGTTCGGCCCATTTGGGGCACCCATAACCTTCTGTCATAACCAATAAAGCGCACATGTCACGGATCCAAAGCCCAGCACCCATCAAACAACCAGGGCATCCACCTTCAGCGGGGAGAAAAGGTCGGTGATGCAATGGCAAGATGCACTACGGCACAGGAAGCAGAACGGCGAAAACACCAAGAAAAGTAACAGAACCAGCAACAGCAAAGCGAAAGCTGGAGAATCAACAACACCAGACGAAAGAACAAAGAAAAAAACAACACCACCACCACCAAACAACAACACCAACATAAGAAAACAAACGAAAAAAACCAACAAAACCACCCAACAGGGACCACCAAACACACGGCCAAAACGCCGAGACCACCTCCGACCAGCGAAGATTCGACGAGGACAGTGGAGCACCGAAGCAGCTACAAGGACATCTCCACCAAGCCTCCACGAAGGGACAAGGAGACGACGAACACAACTCCAAAATAGGGTAAAACGCGTTCGACCCTTATCTGATTGAGGCGCTCCAACCTCCCAAATCGGAATGCTTGAGGTGCACAACCCAACAGACAACGATGCTCCTCGCAGGCCAAGTGGATGAAACACGTGGTTTAAATAGATCGTACTCAAAAGATCCACAGTATTTTTGGTCAACTGGCCCACAATAAAATGTGCTTGATATTTTAGGGCCCATAGCCCGTGGGCTATGGGTTAATCGAGTGGCCCACAAACCTCAGCTCTAGCTACAATGCAGCAGAGTATCTACTCTCATCTGATGGCCTGCGTCCTAAACTCCTAATACATTGATGAAACAATTGAACATTTGTTTATATATCCCAAAAAATCTGCGGTCCAGATCACTCTGATCACTATCACCAAATGAAAAACTTAAACATTAATGTTACACACCTCATTCCCTCATTTTACTCATTGGGGTAGGGTAGGGTGTGGTGTGGGTCTGTGGGTGTTAGTATATCATAGCTCTTAGCAGGGGTCCCACATTGCCCCACACATGCAACATAAATTGTGAACACCCCTTTCCTCCTCTCCCCCACCCACTTCCCTCTCCTCCCAAAAGCCACACACAACACACCTCGCAAAATCTGTTGCGCGCGTGTTTCTTTTCCTTTTCACGCCTCTCTGTTCCTTATCTCAGTACACACACACAGAAACAGAACACTGAAAACCGAGCACAACAAAATGTCTAGCTCCAGAAGAAAGGTAATCTTAAACTCCGTGTCCGTGAAATTGGGTTGCGGAACCTGCAGAAGACCAAAGCTAATTGGCTTCCTATTCCACACAAAACCAAAACCCAAAAACCCCACTTACCAAAAACACAAACTTTACCGTCACACTCACTCTTCTTCAATAGAAGACAGAGATGATAGCACCACCACTGCCACCACCAACACCACAAACACCTCATTCTCTCCTTGTTATGTCGATTCTTCAGGGACGGTGAAGAAGGGATTTGGAAGGGTTGGAACAGAAGGAGTGGCTGTGGAGAAAGATTCTGATGACCCTTATTTGGATTTCAGGCATTCCATGCTCCAAATGATATTGGAGAATGAGATATACTCAAAAGAAGATCTCAGGGAGCTACTTAACTGTTTTCTTCAGCTTAATTCACCGCAACACCATGGGGTTATTGTCAGGGCTTTCACTGAGATCTGGAATGGGGTATTCTCTGTGAGGTCCTCCACGAACTTACCCAGCAGGTTCCACCACCAAATTAACCGTAAGTCACGTGATTTCTAGCTAGATGCTGCACGTTGCTGGCTAACAAGTTGCATAAGATAGAGTGAACAGTCACTTTGTTTGTCAAGCGAAGCCACTTTGGTCTCCGATAGGTACGAGTCAACGTTAGTCACTTTGGTATTGACATTTTGATTCTTAAAAATGATTATTTTCTTGAAACAAGGACCAAAATGATTAACAACTCACAGTTAAAGATTTTTTTTTTAATTTTATATCTATTAAAAAGCAAAGTGACAATAGACGCTCTCGGCTATCAAAGTGACTATTTACGCTATAAAATAAGTGCCGCTAAATATGTGTTGTAATAGTGTACTATTTTGCTAACTAACGTTGTAGTATATATTGTGCTGCTACACATTTTTATCATCCAAACGTAAGGATTTCTGTTTTTTTTTTTTACTTCTGTACGAGTAACACTAGACCTGCTATCAAATCATTTTTTTTATTTATGGTTGAAAAGATTAAATCTCACTTTTTATTTATTAAAAAAATTAGTTTTTTCGAATTTTGCTTGTAATTTAGTTGTGTGGAAAACGTTACTTCATCGAAAATGCTAATAGTTTTTCTTTCGAAAAGCCAAAGAATTATTATTAAGAATCAGTCAAGCACAAGGTGTGCCTACTACCTAATCATGAAAATTACACGAAAATGCTAATAGTTGCCTTTTTATCTCTTCATATATTTTCCAGAGCCACTATATGTATTATACGTAAAACAGTCGTAATTGATTGTTTTTTAAATTCGTGCACTTTCATGCAAAATAATAAATTCGCCCTAGGAAGCAAGCAGTGCGCATTTGTATTTAGTTTTGGTTATGAAACTGGATACAATTTAAGGATAATATGATCGCAGGAAACAACTGCATAAATTAGAATTCGTCAAAAAAAAACTGCATAAATTAGAACTTGTCGCACGTATTTGAACCAGCTATTTTGAGATCAAAATCACATAATCAACAGTTATTAAAAGAGTTTTTCTAAATGAATTTTTTAATCATAATTTATAATTTAATCAAAACCAATCTCGTTAGCTGTTAGAATATAAAAAAGTACTGTATAATATAATATATTAATTATTGCATCTTAGAGTGTTAGAATTATGAGTCTAACTCATCCTTACAAACCCAGCACTATTGGACTTGGTGCGTGGATAATATGGTGGGCGGCCCGATATTCTAAGATAGGCTGTGATACCATCTTAGAATTGTGGGCCTAGCTAACTTATCCCTACAAAACCGGCTTGTAAGGTGAGGGATGTCATTATATTATATATTCTTGTATGACTTTATCTCTAGTCAATGTGGGACTTGAGTTTTTCCCAATGAGTATTTTTTTATAATTTCTTAAGAGTGATTCTAATATTTTGTCAAAAAGAGTGATTCTCATATTTCTTTATATAATTTTAAATCTGTTTCATTGATTATAATTAAGAATCTAATATGAGTATACATAAGACTAGTTAATGATGTCTTTCTTTTATGGCATGCGATATATTACTAAAATATTATTCATAAATATCTTTTATTTTTGCTTTTACCATCCCTCTCTTATTATATTGTTAGATCTTTTTAAATTTGTCATGAATCCCACATTGGAGACCCTCACCTAAGAAATGAGGCTTATAAGTCAAGAGGTTTTCCCATCTAATAGACTAATTATTTTGGGATGGGCTCTCCATTTTGACAATTAGAAAGTTGAGTGAAGTGTCTCCGAATGGAGTGTCCTGGAGTGAAAGCCACAAAAGATATTAGATCTCAAATGATGATATATTGTTATGAGTCTCATATTAGGTCTCATAAAAAATGAGGCTTATAACTCGAGATTTTTCTACCCAATATGAACCAGTCTTTTAGAATCTACTCTCATTTTGACTTATGGTCATAACAATTCATCGCATGGTATTGGTAAGCAGAGTGTGGAGCAGTGAATCCCATTGTGTCTGGCCCCCATGGGTTTTGATTTGGCATAAGGATTTGGTCAAGAATAGTTGTTGCCAACTTGCTAGGTTATGAGTGGCAAGGCAACGGTGGGAAAATATAGGCATCGGGATTTGAATCACAATAATATGAATGGTCCGAGTGAGGAGAGACACATGGTTTAATGCTTTTTAATAACACGAGAATAGAAATTTTAGTCACTAACTTGAATGCTTTTGCCAATATATAATTGCATATTAAACATTGGTACTCCGTACTCTTTGTTTTCAGTATAGTTGCCAGTTGGTATCATTGGTACTTTCTTGTTGCTTATATTTTATATATTTTTTTTTCCATTTATTTAAGGATATACTTTCAACACTGATCATTACTCTGTACTGTAGTACATGCATTTAGTTCCTGTTTGTATTTATTTGGTCATTGATAATTATGACTACGTGCAGATTTGAATTTAAGCCCCATAAGGGAGGTAGGTTCCAATAGGGGATCAATTCAAGGTCAGCAAGCATTTATATCTGACAGAAAAGACTGTAATCTTTTATTAAACATGGAATTAGTTTAATTAATATATCTCTCAACCTTGATCTTAAAAAAAAACTGAAGATTACTTGCTGGGGTTACTCTATATGAAGATACCAAAAGAATATTGGAACAGGATAAAATTGTATTTTTAAGTAGTTTGTACTTCTAGGATGCTATCTATACTTCCTACTAAAATGTGCTGAAGTTGTAAATAACAGGGTTTTAAATTGCGGTATGTGGCTGCAACATCAAGATTTTTAGGAACTCTAAAACTGCAATGCGACCACAATTGCAGCTGCATCGACCGTATTTGTCCGTAATTTCCTGCAATATCAAAGTTTTTGCCTTTTCGGAGTCTATTAAACCGAAACTACGACTGCAATTTAAAACTTTGATAAAGAATATGATTAGCATGGATTGGGGAGAGAGAGAGAATTTTACTTTTCGTTGCATGATCCATATTGATAAACGGAAGAGGGGGAAAAGCATAGATGCAGATTTTTTAGTAGCAATTTTAGTGAGTTTCATCTTCAAATGACAAAACAACACCCATATAAAGATGCGATTTTGATCTATCTGTCTCTCTTTGTACTCTAAATTGAGATTCAGGATCAGTAGATAGATTTAAAAGTGGCCTACTTTTTTAAGGGATGGTCAACTCTGTAGCAGGTATCGAATTCATGTTAGTGGAAACATAGTGGCCCATATATTCAAAAACAAAATCCAAGCCATAACTCAATATTTTTGATAAAGATATGGAACTAAATTAGCAAGTTGTCCAACTCAGCCTTGTCATCAAATACTTGCTATTATTGTGCTAGACAAATATGTTGATTACTTCCATGGCAAGTACTGTTTATCACACTTGTGAATGATTGAACTTGAGCTTATTCTGATTAACATGTAGGTTCTATTTTCACAGGAACTTGAGGGAAGTTGAGAACATAATGACAATCTTTATCCGGTCACCTTTAATTATTTGATAGTGGGGAACATCTTTGTACTTGTGTAGGCCAGAGTTAACATGATTTGTGTTATCTAAACTGAAATTAAATTTGTGTTATGACTTATCACCAACAGAGAGAAATAAAAGTTATACAGAAAGATGTTGATCTTGTCTTGAAAAGAAAAGCAAACCAGCTTCTGGTATGTCTATGGAATGAGATACCTTTGTGTGTTTAGCTCAACGGTTACAAAAATTAATTTTGTTTTAATTGATTTTATAAAATTAATTTTGGTTAAAATTGAGTTTGAAGTAAAGTGATTTATGCTTCGATATTTTTACTCTGAAAGTAAGTTTGAGGAAAAATTTAATGTAAAATTTTCCACCCAATACAAAAACTACAAATTCTAGTTTCAGATAGAATCAAATTATGGACGGTAGAGTTATTTTTACTGCAAAATCCTAAACACCCTTATATAAAAAACAAATCACACTTCACCTCCACAAACTTGAGTTTAGCTCCTACCATCGTGTTACCTAACACGCACAGTAGTTTGGGTTTTGGCACAAAAAAAGTAGTGAGGGTATTGTCACACACTTCCTAAAGATGAATTTCAATCAACCTTAATCGTTATTTGTTTATTTAATGACTACAGGGAGCTTTAATCTTCGTTAACATTTTGATCTAATGCGTACCCATTTGCTTCAATCTTTATTAACAGTCAAATTAATAGTACACTGCATCATTTTACATGAGTGGATGAGAACTTCTCTCTGTTCCATTTTCTTCTTTTGGTCCCCTATGGGAAAGGGTTGCTCTTGCCACTAGCTAGGCAAGGCTAGACTACTCAATGTGACTTTTGCACATGCTTGAGGACAAAAAAATCATAATTTACAGAAATGATTAGAAATGACAGTAATAATTTTTTTTGATCAAGTAAGAAAAAGAAAAAAGACAAATAGGAAGCTACTGCCTAAGCCTTAAAACGCTTAAAGCATCAGCGCAGCAAGCATATTTGAACCCAGCCGAGGTGGGCAAACATCCCAAACAATCAATTCTTGCTTTGAAGAGGCTCCACTCTTGGCAAACCAATCTGCACAATTCACTACCCTTCCTAAGGATGTGTTGATGACATTCATGATAGAGTAAGGCCCTTACTGCTCACTCATGTGTATCACTTAAAGCCACTCGTGTTTGCACTCAAATAAGACTTTTATGTAATAAAATCTCTCTTGCCTTTTTCCACTCCACTCAAGCCCTCTTGGAGTTCTTAAAGAAGAATCAAGCTCAAAGAGACACTACACCTAGAAAGCATTTCAACAGTATTTAATTTTAATTTCAACAGTGCGTAAAAACATTATTGATTGCCCCGTTGTTGTTTAGACGCGCTCTTACCACAATGTCTGCGAAGCGCTGTTGCTGCATCACATAAACCCCGCCCGCATTTCCTCACAGACAATGTGCGAGCAGCAAGCATTGTGTGTATCTATACATCACAACAACAGTTGCTGAAGAAAGTGTTGTTGAAATATATATATTAAAAAATATTATTTTTTCTCTAGTCAAATTTAAATCATATCACAAATATGAACATATATACAGATATGTACAGTTACCGAACAAATATATATATATACAATTATATATAATATGAACAAAAATCAATGAATCTTCATCTTGAATCCTTGATCTTCGTCTTATTCTTGTGGTTGTGCAGGAATTATTCTTTCATGCAAATATTTACATCATTTTTTCACAACTTGAGCTTGTTCTTCAGCAGTATAAGTACTTTTAAACTTGTACACGTGTATGTACTAAGGAAAAAAATCCAAGTTATTAATTATCTCAATTAATTAACATATATGAATGAAAAAATTCTTCAACTAAAACAGAAATCTTAACAAAATTACACACCTCTACTGGGATTTCCTTAACACTGAGGTGACAGTATCAGTCATGAATCTCATCACAAAGTAAGCACAATCGTCGCTGTTTTTTTTTTGTTTTGGACACTACAACATGAATACAGTCCTGGTTTATAAATCAAAATAGATTAATAATTGCAAATGATTACCATAAGCCTTAATTTTTTTAAAAATATACCTGAATTATTTTCCATTCAGGTTGAGTAGTATCTTTTAATTTTTTTTATCTTTAGGAACTTCGCTACAGCTCTGAGAAAAACAAACACAAATTAAACTTCGTTGTAAGTAATAAATTTGAAAACACATACATGCACATCACAGGTGACTACTTACTCATTGATAGCTTTGTAAATGGGTGTGTCTTTCAGCTCCCAATGTTTATCCCTTTTCAGAGAATCCAAATAGTATATGACCCCTTTAATAGGTTTGAATGCAACCAATGCCCAATGTCCACTAGAAAAATCAATAACTAGTTAGCGAACAAGCACATTAAAGCATAATGAAATAAAGGTACGTAGCTTTGAAATTTTAAGGTCTCTGACCCTGTATTCCATGGTGCAAGAACCAACTTCTCCATGTCGAAGCCAAGCTTTTCACTCATAAGATTAGCCATGTCCATAGGTCTTGTCTCACTATAATTTCCACATGTTTGTGTTGGTAACAAGAGAAAGTATTTTCCTTGATGGTATGGGTAAACCTCGAACAAGCATCTAAGAAAGTACAATAAAATTGGGTTAACTATAACGTGGACGAAACTTGTAAGCAAACTAATTAATAAAGTAATTAGGGTAGTTTAAAGTACGTCATGTAAACAGTAATAACAGAGGAGCCAAACCAGCTATGGTCTAAAATTTGGTTGATCTCCTCGGGATCAAGGTACTCTTTAGAGTCATATCTAAAAATCCTTTTGATTATGGGAACACGGCGAATTTTATTTTCCTTAATCAAAACATCTGCCACATGTTGACGAACCTTGTCCAAAAATGTTTGAGGCTGCTTATTTTGTTGGGGTGGCGGCTGATTTTGTTGAACTGCAGCCCTTTCAGGATCTTTTTTTGATGTGATGGCTGACCGAGCAGTGCTTTTCTTGTGCCAGTCGGTCCCGATGCTTTGATTTTGCCCGATCCCGGAGCTTTTAATCTGCACGATCCTGGAACTTTTATTCTGCACGATCCCAGTGTTTTTCCTCCTCTCTGCAGTACCCATCTTATTTGGATCCATTGGAGCACCCTGCAAAATTATTTATTACAGCATATTGGTTGGTATAAAATGATGTAATAATAAAATATGTTGTTTGGTAATGATATCGTTGTCGCTCACATACCACATCATCATCCACCGACATTATTAACGGCATAGGCCCAGGCCACAAATCTACATACGACATTTATGACTTTCACCATACCTTCGTTTTCGTTCGGTCCTGGCAATGGGGCATCTCGTTTAACCACAATCGTTATTGACACTCTTTCGTGTAAGTCAGGAATCTGGTTGTTGTGTACTCGACTACTTCTAGTGTTTACCGACGATCCCCTAACCACCGTGTGAAGCTATGGAGTGGACAATAACAACTTCACAAGTCCACATGCCTAAAGAATGTAGTGATGAATAATAAGTATTATGTAAGAGTAAGAACAAAGAACCGCGTATAGTAAAGAATAATTACCAGCAGAAGGATAGGAATAGGAGCTGTAGGAGCAGCAGGTGGAGGAGTTGTAAGGGTAGCTATCTCCTCATGGAGAGAATCAACTACATTGGTGTAATTGTAGTTGGTGCTGGGGTTGAAGGAGGGGACTTGCCCCTGCGACAGGTCACATTGTTTCAAGTGAGCAAACATCAATTCCTGCACTTTCTTCAACTGGTTTTTCATCTCCTCGAATTCTTCCTCGAATACATTCTTCCGTTAGGGGTTGTGAAGCAGTCTCTATGAGAGACCCCAAATCCCATCGCCCCAACATGCCCGGGGTACTTGGTTGCTTTAAGGCCCGGGAAAGTATGTCATTCCGATCAACTTGTTGTATCTTCTCATCTGGAGATAGAATCCTGAAACAAAATAATATGGTGGTTAAGGATATATAAGTGTTAAAACAAGACCCTCTCAAGCTTGTAGTTTCAATGATGACAAACTTTCTGAACAATAGCTTAAGTCTTCTAAGCATGTCATGTACTAATGGTTTCCTTGAGATTATTAAGAGACATAACAGGTATCAAAGTATGGAAACCAGAGAGGCTTAGAACTAAGGCTATTCATGATATAAGGACTGAGAAGATTAATATGGACACACATAAAGCACAAGTAACCAAAGAGGTTTAAAGTGAGATTTGCTTCTAAGAGTAAAGAAAAGATAACTCTCAGCAAGAGAAGTGAAAGAGACATCTTGAGAAGATCAACATTTTGCTAAGAAGCCACTGAGAGGACAAGTTGCTCTAGCAAAGAAGATTACTCTACTGATAAGGTACTGAGAAGATAATCGTCTCTAGCAGAAAAGGTCATTCTGATGAGAAGGTACTGAAAGGTTAAGCTTATCTAGAAAGGGAAGACATCAAATCAGATAGCTACTCAAGAAGAAAAGATCACAAATGAAGAAGAAGCTCCTCAAGACAATAAGCCTCACAACTGATTGAAGTATGCTACTATAACACAGTAAGATGATTCTCAAGACAGGAAGATTCTCAAGAATCCATGATGTAACATCCCGAAATTTTCACTCTGAGACAAAATATTAATTTTTGAGGATTAGAATTACTTTGAAGTTTTTCGGATAAAAACTTAGTACTTTAGACCTAAATACGGAAGTCAAGAAATTATATACGGACATTCTGATTATTAGGATAAATGATAAATGAATTTGGAAAATTCATACAACACTTCCAAAAGGTATTTGAGGGAAGATATAGTAGCTTGGTGACATATAAAGATTTTAGGAATTAAGTTTGGATCATTTGAGGAGGAAATAAAGAAATTACAGTTTTAGTCCCTTTAGAAGGAACTCCGTAATCTGTTAGTTAGGAAAGAGATAACTACTAGAGATGGAAAATAGCTAAGATAGAGACTCTAGGATCTAGTATACTTTTGATAGTATAGAAGATAATAAGTTTTGTTTGGTATTATAATTTAAAACGATAAAACAGTTAAAGTCTTATATAGACTTCTGTTTTCTATTTTTCGTCTATTACCTATTTTATAGGAAATTGTGTGATCTAAGATTTGTGTGATTTATTTCTATCTTATAATTATAGTATTAATAGGCTTATTAAGTTGATTCATTAAAGCAGTCACTTTCCCTTTGACGTTTGAGAAACTGTACTTACCGTAATAGATGGATAAGAGTTTAATTAGTAAAAATATGTTAAATCAACCCAGAAAATTATCTTTTTTCATAAAAGTTGCTTGTTATAATATTTATGATTTTTTGGATTTTTTATAGAATTTTTAGAAAAACTAATTTAAGAAATTACCGTTTTGGTCCCTATAGTTACAGCGAGAGCTAAAAATTGATATGGAGGCCAAAATGAAGTGAAAACAAAAAACTGGAACAGTACACTTTGTTTTACATTTTTTATGAATTAAAGAATTAATTTTGGAATTTGTCAAAAGACAGATAAAAAGTTACTTTTTCGGTCCCTGTAAATGTAACATCCGTTTTTCTGAGTAACTGTTCTAAATTTTTGTCTTATATGAAATCTTTGGAAAATAAATATTTTGAGACTTATTTTTGGTTTGCAAATAGGATTTAAATACATATGTTTAAAATTACTTCTGAAAATAGTCAATATTCAGCTTCTGTCAGGTCTACCTACACGATCTGTTTCCTTGTCTATTCGTCTCTATTCTGTTTTATTTGAATTCTTGTGACAAATTTTTTGTGGTTTATTTCTAGCTTAAAATTAGGGGAAAAATACATGTATTTCGAAATACTTCTGAAACAGTAGCTTTTCAATCAATATCGGGTCTTTTTACGGAAAACGGTTTACGTCTAACTGACGGAAAGAGATTTAAATAGCTTGTGTGTGTTAAAAAAACTCAATAAATAAACTTCCTTCACAAAAGTTGGTTCTTTTATTATTTTAGATTTTCTGGAATTTTTCTGGAATTTTTGGAAAACTTTCAAAAAATACCGAAAACTACGCTACCCGGGGGCATTTAAACGCAAAAACCTTGTTTAACAGGTATAATTTTCGTGACAAAGGTTCATAAGCATTTTATATTTTATTTTTAATTATTTATTTCATGATTTTTAAAATTATTTCTGTGTAAGTTTTGAAAATCCTATTTTTCTGTATTTTTCGGGGTTATACCTGCGAAATGATAAAAACCGAAGAGTTTGCACTATCTATAAATTTCAAAAATGAGTGCCACGAAATTATTTAGGCTTGTCATGGCATTTTCTAGCATTCTCATTGGTTCTCATCATTTTAATTAGTTATTTCAATTTTTGATTTATGAAAAGACCAAAATACCCTTGATTTTTACCCTTTTTCATTCAAACCCTAGGGGTATTTTGGGAAAATCACATATCCTTCTTCCCAGCCTTGTTCTGGCCGCCTTATGCATGCAAGTGGGGAGTCCAAGTTGATCAAGTTGATTATGAGTCATAGGTGTTGGCCAATGAGATTTTAGATAATTAATTTTGGTTTTATTTAATTTGAATCATGGTTAAGTTAAACCAAACTATGGTTACTCTTTTAACCACCCCCTTGCACGAAATTTTCCCTATAAATAGAGGGGGTTGCTCTTCATTTTCTTCACCATCAACTTGAAGAGAAATCACTCCCAAAATTTCCTTTCCTTTCCTTTGTTTTCTTTGAGTTTTCCTTGTGTTACTAATCAAAGTTTTTTTGTTTTTGTTCTTGGTGTTCTTCATTGTTCTTGGCCAAGGTATGGGGAAACTCTTCTTAAAGATGGTTTTGATCTTTGTTTTGATGAAAATTTGTGTTTTGGGTGTTTATGTTTTAAATAATTGTTATTTATTTTGTAAAATGGTTTTAAAAATATACTATGCCATATTTTTGTTTAAAATGTGATTTTTCAAATAGTAAAGTTATAATGCCCAATTTTATTATAAAGTTTAATAATTGTACCGTTACGCTGGCGAAATTTTAATTATAAAGGTTTGATCACCCAGCGGGCTATGCCTCCGTGATCAACAAATTTAAATACACTTAAATACGCTAAACTAGTGTTTTTCTTCCATTTCCATGTTCTTTTTGAAAATATATATACACAGACTGACTGGGTAAAATAATTTAATAGTAATGGTTCTCGGTGAACTTTACTGTTAAGTTATTTGGTAGAAATTCCTGGTTTGGAGTTCTGTTGTATATAAAAACTTGTGATTTTTACTGTTTATATACAGACTGATGATGGGTAAAGGTAGTTGATTTGTATGGATCTGTCTAGGAAAGACAAAGGTCTATGAAGGAGCCCAAAAGCTTACCGAGATCTTTCCTGGGAACCATACCGATGCGCTATTTTTCCTATCTTAGTAAGTTTGTATATACGTGGCGAAGATTACTTGACTAGCTTCCAAAGGGCTTTTCCCAAAGAGAATGAACCTAAGTAATAATTTTCGTTAATATTATTATAGTTATGATCCGTTACCGCGTTTGACCCTGTCACAGTGTAATTATTCTTAAAATAAATTAATAAAGCCGAAAAGAGTAAAGTGACAAGAGTATTTTGGAGTATGATGTTTTACCTGAGATTCTATGTTTTATCTGAGTTAAGGGATTTTGTATTTCTTTGAGAAATGTGATTTTATTTTTATCTGATTTTAGTGTTATCTGAGCTATGTGATTCGATGTTCCTATCTGAACAGTGTGATTCTGTGTTTGATTGATATATGTGACACTGAGTTCATACCTGAGAAACGTGATTCTGTGTTTACTTATGATTCCGTGTTTATTTGGGAGTTAAGTTGTAAATTGGTGTCTGTGGTTAACGAGTGACTTACTCGTGGGTGTGTCCCGAATTTAAGTGAAAAATCTCTCGGAGTAGCGGGCTGAATGCTCGTGGCTGTGTGCCGAAATTCCTATGGTAAAATCTCCATGAGTAACGAGTGACTTACTCGTGGGTGTGTCCTGAATTTAAGTGAAAGTCTCCAGGAGCAGCGGGTAGATATACTCGTGGGTGTGTCCCGAAGGTCATTAAGTAAAATTCCCAAGTGTAGCGGGCAAAGTGCTTGTGGGTGTGTCCCAAAAGTTTAGAGAGTCTATGTGAATTAATATACTATTGATATTTTGTGTTGTTTTGCTTTTACAATACAGGCAAGGACTTGGCATTTATATTTATTTTGAGGACGAGTATAACAGTATTATTGCGTGATATTTGTCGTATGAATTTTATTTACTGTGTGCATTATATCTGTTGTATGTTTTAAATGATGAAGATTTTCACCCATACCTACTTTCCATGTTTTGTCCATATGTGGTTGAGTAGATGTTTTTCCCAAGGAGTGGGCTAAGCCTTAGGAGAAGATCTGATGGAGGTTGCTGCGCGAATTCCAAGAAGAACAAGTGTTTATTGTATTGCTTTGGGTAGAGGTCTAGAGATTTGACCGGCTCAGATGTTCACTGTTCAAAGTATTTTGAGTACCTTGGATTTGCCTTGTAAACTCTGAATATTTTTATATGAGATGAGATTCTCTTTACAAGTATATCATCTTACGTTTCTGCATTTAAAAACCTTACGAAAAGATTAGGGAAGCATATTCCCCATCCTTCTCATCTTCTTCAAACAAAGTGAAAAATTTTACCCGCGTTTTGGAAGGAGGATTTCCAACTTCCACTATTATATTTTCTAAGTATTTTAAAATTCTTGGTAACTATGGTGTAATATCCTTTTTGGAGAAAGGGTGTTGCAGTAAACATGTAAAACGAAGATTACGGAAACCAGATTGGATTTTCAGTGATCAGTGAATGCTCAAAATCAAATTTTAAGAGGGACCATTATTGTTTAAATCAAATTTGTGATTTTCTTGGAATTTTCTGAAAAATTACTATTTTTCACTTACGGCGTGTCCGTTTTCCTTTGTTTTTGCAAACCATAAGGCTTACCCTTACCGTAAAAATCCCAAAACTCTTCCATGAAGCTTTTACATGTCAATTTCGAGATTCCTCATTGGTTCTTACTATTTAAAATTATTTTTGAATATTTGATTAGTGAAAAGTCCATTTTACCCTTGATTTTCATCCGTTTTCACTTGAAACCCCTAGGGGTAAAAATGTAACTTCACTTCCCTCTTCTAGAAAAGCTCTTGGCCGACCTCCTTAGTGACTCCCCACTATCTTGAAGCTTCTCCCTCCTTCTAGGTGTTGAGTCATGACCATGAGTCATTGGTTAGGCCAATAGGAAAAAGGATTGATTAAACCTAATTAATAATTATGTATTTTTGTAGTCATGGCTGACCACACAGAGGCCTTTTATTCCTTCCATGTCCTCCCTCTTGGCTGCCCCCTCCCACTATAAATAGACCCCCTTGGCTTCATAAAATTCTCACACAATCAAAGGAAGCCTAGAAGACAAACACTTTTCTCTCTTTTCTCTCTTTTCTCTCTTTAGTCTTAAATTTCTTACTATTGTGTTATTGGTTCTTCAACCTTGTTCTTCATAGTTTTGTGGCAAAGGTAAGGGGTTTTTCTTGCAAAGTAATTTGTGAAGTATGGGTTTTGATTCTTGTTTGTGTTTGAATTGTTTGTTTATGCGTTTATAGCCTTTATTTATTTATTTATTTATTTATTTATTTATTTATTGTTTTATAGCTTTAATATAATTGTTTTGTGCTATTTATAAATTATAGAGTTATAATGCCCAGTTTTATACTAAATTTTGTGGAAGTAAGAGGGCTATGACAAAATCACTTTTGAGCTTTTGTAAACATACCGTTATAATGACAAATTTTGGACTTACCGTAAATATGATTTTACTGCAAATAAGATACAATTAATTATTTATGAAAACCCGATATTATCTATCATTTATATACAAGGTGATGGTTAAGATAAATGGTTTATCAGTATGGATCTGTCTAGAAAGGAAGAGAAACCTATGAAGGGGCTAAAGCAACTTACTGATTAAGTTTTCAGAAAGACGGACACTGATTACCGCAGTCGGCTCAGCCGCCGTGTAATTATTCCATTCCCAAAGAGCTATCTAAAATCTGAGAACAGACACTTACTGATTAAAAAGCGAACACAAGTTTAAATACTGTTGATCTCTTCTCTCTTGACCAATCTTAGGTGGCTCTGCCCCGTTTTGGTCTGCTTAAAATAAATTAAATAACCTTTAATTTATATATCGAATCACTCTGTTGGGCCACTCATCTCAGTTCGGCTCTGCCGCGACGCGATCAGTCATAAATTGACATATTGAAGCCGGGCAAATAACTTAACTCATAAATGATCCGTGAAATGGGTAAAGAGAACAAGAGCTATTTATTTAAAAACAAATAAAAGAAGGCAAGAGTTATAAAGTATACAACAAAAAGAGTTTTTATCAGATAAAGGGATTTTAAACAGATATCTGTTCATACAAGTAATATTTTCTATAAAGTAATAGGGTTTTATTCAATACAAAGAGTTTTTGAGATTCAGAGATTTTGAGAAAAGTGGCGGTAAAACGGAGGAAGTTTTACAAAGAGATGCTAAAGAGATTTTATGTGCAAATTTAGACGATCATTTGCATTATAGACGATGAGCTTACAACCTCCAATTTGGGGTTGAGACTAGGGTTTAGTTGGGCTACAATTGCCTACTGGGATTATCCAGGTTTCGAAAGTCTTAATGGTCATATGGGATTGATCTCCTTGAGCCGAGAGGAATCGTATACCCGACTTGGATAAATCTGACTGGCTGACCTATTCATGATTTGGTATTCATTTTAAATGCAGTATTACCCAAGTATTTTCAGGAGTTCAGGTAGGATTCCTTGATTATTCTGTTAAGTTTATCGCAGCCGGTCGCTCAATGGTGTGAGGTTGGAAAAGTCTCCTTAGAGCATTACACCGGTGTGTTTTGAGAGATATTGAAGTGGCATGCATAAGAAAATACTTGGACTTGATGATATATTATTGTGAATGCATTGTTTTTGTAGAGTTCCAACGCAAGGTAAGATCTGCTTAAATAAGATTTGTTTATAAGCCTTGATTGCTCTGTTATTATTGATGTGTGCTTTGATGTGCGAATTGATTGATGTGTAAACTGTATTTTGAGTGTGCTTGTACTTTACATATTACTTTGTTTAGAGTTTCACCCTTGTCTGCTTTGTTGTGTTGATGCATAACTGAGTAGATGATTTACCCAAGAAGTGAGCTAGCTCTTAGAAGAAGGATTTGAAGGAAGATGTTGCATAGATGGATAGAGATTCCAAGAAGAATCTATATCTACTATTTTAGATTGGGGTAGATGGCAAGAGACTGAATTGGCTCAGGTGTACAGTTTATTTAAACTTATGCTTGTACTAAAGCAAGATCTTTATATATATATGAGATGAGATTATGCTCACAAAAGATGTTGATCACATTTCCGCATTCAAAAACATTTTGAAAAGAATTAGGGAAGTATATTCCCCATCCTTATCATCTTTTAGAAAAGAGAAAAATTTTACCCGCATTTTAGAGAAGGATTACCAACTTTTATCGACATATTTTCTAAGTCTTTGCTAAACTTTTAGTTATTATGGTGTAATATCCTTTTTGGAGAAAGGGTGTTACATTTTGTGGTATCAGAGCCTGGTTCAATCTTTTTGGGAATGTTAGGGTATGGGTCTGCTAAGCCTAAGTTGCGTGATTTTGTGATGATTTTGTGGCATCAGAGACTTGTTTGATTTTGTGAAACTTTGGTGCCAAGGTTATACTGGTATGGGACAGTATAGCTAAGGAAATCTGGACTATACTGGTATGGGGCAGTATAGTTGGGAAGAACTTAATAGAATTAATTGGTACTACCTATGCCAACAATACTGTATAGGTATGGGACTGTATAGGAAATGATTCCCTTCTGAAAAGCATGTTAGTGAGGACAAAACATGTGGATTGGAATTCATGTTGGTTTGTAGGAAAAAAGTCGTTAATTTGAAAGGTCACCAAATTATTACAAGAAAGTATAGACTGTGAATGTTTTTGTGTGAAGTTGCTTGATAACTTGTTTTCCTAAGGGGAGAAATGTTCTTGTTAGTTATGTAACATCCATTTTTCGGAGTTACCATTTAAAATCCGTTTTATATGAAATTTTGAGATGTAAGTACTAAGTGATTTATTTTAGTCTTATAATGAAGGTTATAAAATACCTATCAAGTTATTTCAGTAAAACAGTCATTCTTTCCTTGACGTTTGACATCCGTATTTACCGTTATTAACAGATAAGGTTTTAAATAGCACAAGTATATCAAAACAACTTAGACAAACAAACTTCCTTAACAAAAGTTGTTTCTTTTAATATTTCTGATTTTTTGGAATTTTCTTAGAATTTTTGAAAAATATTAAAAATTACCATTTTGTCCCTATTACTTACAATAAGAGCTAAACACTGATTCAAAGACCAACCTGAGGTCAGAAAAAGATTTTTAGTAGCTGAATCAATTTTTTTTATATTTTTTGGAATTTTTGGAAATTATTTCATAATTTTCTGAAAAACAGATCAAAACGCTACTTTTCCGATCCTTATAAAGTACGAAAAACAGAGATTTCTGGTCAAAAATGGATTTTCAGTGATTAGAGAGTGCTCAAAATCAAATTTCAAAAGGGATCATTAGTGTTTAAATTCAACTTGTGATTTTCTGAGATTTTTTCTAGAATTTTCTGAAAAATGTCCGTTTTGCACTTACGGCGCGTTCGTTTTTCTTTGTTTTTGTAAACAGTAAGGCTTACCCTTACCGTAAAAATCCCAAAACTCTTCCATGAAGTCTTACATGGTATTTTCGAGATTCCTCATTGGTTCTTACCATTTAAAATTATTTTTGAATGTTAGATTAGTAAAAAGACCATTTTAACCCTTATTTACGGAATAAGCCGAATAGAGACGAATAGAGACATAGTGGCTATGATATGGAAACTTAGGAACTTTGAGGGGTTCAAATACAATTTTAAGAAGTATAGAAATCTGTAGACATCATGATTAGCCTTGAATAGTATGGTGGGCATGTCCAATGACCACTTTACCCTTGATTTCCACTAAAACTACCTAAACTTAAAGTTTTTGTCCATGTAATCAAATGGTCTTCCTCCCCCCTCATTTTGGTCGACATCAAGGAGCTTTGGGGAGCCTTGGATCAGATTTTTTTCATGAGTCGTCAATCCTTGTGAAGTGGTTTAGGCCAATTAGAAAAAGAATGGATTAAACCTAATTAATAATTATGTATTTTGATAGTCATTGCGTACATCACACAAATTTTTAATCCCTTCCTTCTCCCTAGCTTGGCCTCTCCCTCTCATCTATAAATAGGGACCTTGGCTTCATAAATTTTCACACACCAAGCCAAGTAATCAAGAAGACAAACACTTTTCTCTCTTTAGTTCTTAAATTTCTTTTGGTGTTCTTGCTAGTTCTTCATCAATTTTGTGGCCAAGGTAAGGGGTTAATCTTTCAATATTAATTTGAGAAGTATGTGTTTGATTCTTGTTTATGCTTGTCTTGCATGCTTTATGTGTTTTTACTTTTATGCCTTAATAATTGTTTTATAGCCTTAAAATTAATTATTTTGTGCTAATTATTAATAGTAGGGTTATAATGCCCAAATTTTCTTAAATTTTTGTGAAGCAAGAAGGTTTTGTTAAAATCAATTTTGAAGCTTTGTAAACATACTGTTATAATGGTAAAATCAATTTTGAGCTTTGTAAACATACCGTTATAATGGCGAATTTTAGTCTTACCGTAAATAAGATTTTACCGCGAAGAAAATGAAATTATTATTTTATGAAAACCCTGGTAATGTCTATCATTGATATACAAGGTCATGGTTAAGATAAATGGTTTATCAGTATGAATTTGTTTAGAAAGGAAGTGAGACCTTTGAAGGGGCTAAAGCAGTCCATCTCTCTCTGGCCTGGTATCTGTTCTGATACACTGTTTGGGGAATTCTTAACCTAGGGACTCGGTATATACGTGGCTAAGATGATTGGGGAATATAATGGTAATGGAGTCTCGGTGAATTCAACTGTTATATATTTCTGGTACGGTATTCTCAATGTTTTTAACAGTGAAAATTTGTGAAACAAGCTTTCAATGGGCTTTTTCTGAAAATAAACTGGAGTTCAAGTATTTTTGGAATATTTCAGTTTTGACCCTTTTAATGAATTAATCACTTTTTCTATTTATATACCGATTTATTTTTGAGGGACTTGAATATAAATAAAGGATGAGTTATCTGAGATAAATGGTTCTATGTTTTATCTGAGTGATAAAATTCTGTGTTATTCCTGAGATGTGTGATTTGGTGTTCTTACCTGAGAAACGTGGTTCTATGTTTACTTGTGATTTCGTGTTTATTTGAAAGTTAAGTCGTAAGCGGGTGTCTGTGTTACTAAGTAAAATCTCTTAGAGTAGCAGGCTGAATGCTCGTGGCTGTGTGTCGAAATTCCTGTGGTAAAATCTCCTTGAGTAGCGAGTGACTTACTCGTGGGTGTGTCCCGAATATAAGTGGTAAAGTCTCCAGGAGCAGCGGGTTCTTTTCTCGTGGGTGTGTCCCGAAATTATGTTGTAAAATCTCTCGGGGTAGCGGGTTATTTACTCGTGGGTGTGTCCCGAAATTATTAAGTAAAATCCCCAAGAGTAGCGGGCAGGATGCTCGTGGGTGTGTCCCGAAGGTATAGAAGCCTTGTGTGAAATTCCCTGTTTGAGATATTGAATAATTCATTTGCTGCGTGCATTATACCTGGTGTATGTTCCTTATACGTCCTAGACATATGAAGTAAGACCTGCGTTTGTTTTAGTGCTGCACTTTTCTTATTAAGTTGTTTAGAGTTTTACCCTTGCCTGCTTTGTTGTGTTGATGCATGACGGAGTAGATGAGTTACCCAAGAAGTGGGCTGACTCTTGGAAGAAGGATTTGAAGGAGGATGCTGCGTAGGCTGATATGGATTTCAAGAAGAATAGATGATTACTATATTGTTTTGGGTAGAGGTTAAAGACTAGACTGGCTCAGATGTTCACTGTATTAAAATCTTTCCTTGTAAAACTCTGATGACTTTATATATATGAAATGAGATTATTTTCACATAAGTCTTGTTTCATGCTTCCGCACTAGAAAACCTTTTCGAAAACATTTAAAAAAGAAACAAGGGAACATACTCCCCATCCTTCTCATCTTCTTTTAGAAAAGAGAAAAATTTTACCCGTATTTTAGAAAAAGGATTTCCAACTTTCAATAAATATTTTCTAAGTTATCTGAAATTCTTGGTAACTATGGTGTAATATCTTTTTTGGAGAAAGGGTGTTATAAGTTACATGTTAGAAAACGATGTCTGCACGTAACGTTGATGCGATGGAACAAGCGATTAGAGCGATGAACACAATGGCTGCTACTATGGCCCAGCAAGCTGAATGAGCAGAATAGAGAGGCATACAGTCTCAGTCAAGGGCAGATAGGGCTGTTGTAGCTAAAGGACTTACTTACTTCACGAAACATGATCCGTAACAGTTTAATGGAGAACCTGATCTAGAGAAAGCTGATCTTTGGATTCAAAACTTGGAAAAGATATTTGTGGTTCTAAACTGTGCTGAGAGAGTTAAGGTATCTTATGCTGTGTACCTGCTTATTGGTGATGCAGAGTACTGGTGGAAAGGGGTACAACAACTGTTAGAAGCTGAACATCAAGAAATAACTTGGGAGATTTTTCGCACTAGGTTTTTAACTAAGTACTTTCCTCAAAGTGCTAGAACTGAAAGGGAACGGGAGTTCCGAAATCTACAAAAGAAAGAGATGTCTGTGGATGCGTACGTGGCTAAGTTTGAAACTTTGGTCAAGTACTTTCGCTTTTTCCAGCTTCAACCTAATGAGGCATGGAAGTGCGAACGTTTCGAAGCGGGACTTCGTTACGATATCAAGGAAGCTGTATCTGTTCAAGAGATCCGTCAATTTCAACCTCTGGTTGAAAAGTGTCGAAAGTTAGAAATATTGAAGAAGGAAAAGTGTAGGTAATAGGAAGCAACACAAGAAGGGGGGTTGAATTGTGTTTCAAAGCTTTTACAACTTTTTCGCAAATATTTGTACTCTTGCTGTGAACCCGTTGGACGCACAGCGTATTGGAATATTGGACGCACAAGTAGATTGGACGCAGAGGCTTCCACTTAGTTTAAAAACGTTTTCTTTGTGCGATTTAAAGAGTTTGAAAAACTTGATAATATAAAATTCAATTCAATCCCTCTTGTTAGTAAAGATAAATAAATAACTAGAGATAAGGGAAAGAGAGAATAACACAAGTATTTATCTTGGTTCACCCTTTCCTAAGAGCTACGTCCAGTCCCCTCAAACTAGAGAGATTTCACTATCAATCCAGATAGAATACAAGTATTCTTCAACAGTCATTTTCTGCGTCTGATCCTTCTTCTTCATTCTTAGGTGATGGTCTTTCACCTTCTGCTTGTATTCTCATATCTGAAAAAGAATCACTTAGCTCTGACAATTCCTTGTCAGGCTTTTTGTCATTGAATTTAATATGAATTGACTCTTCAACAGTCAAGGTTCTTGAGTTATAGACTCGGTAAGCCTTGGAAGTTTCAGAGTAACCCAGAAAAATTCCATTGTCCACTTTAGAATCAAACTTTCCAAGTTGATCCTTAGTGTTGAGAATAAAACATTCACATCCAAATGGATGAAAATATGAAATTTTGGATTTTCTTCCTTTCCACAATTCATATGGAGTCTTTTTCAATATAGGCCTCACATATATTCTGTTTTGTAAATAACACGCAGTATTTACAGCTTCAGCCCAGAACCTCTTAGAGGTTGAGTGATCATTGAGCATGGACCTAGCCATCTCTTGTAGAGATCGATTCTTTCTCTCCACCACACCATTTTGCTGAGGTGTTCTTGGTGCAGAGAAATTGTGAAGGATTCCATTCTCTTCATAGAATCTCTGGAAGTTTGCATTTTCAAACTCACCTCCATGATCACTTCTAATGGAGTTGATACAAACTCCTTTCTCATTTTGGACTCTTTTACAGAATATGGTGAAGACTTTGAAAGACTCATCCTTGTGTGCAAGGAATTTGACCCATGTCCATCTAGTATAGTCATCAACTATAACTAATCCATATCTCTTTCCATTTAAAGAGGCTGTTTGAGTGGGTCCAAACAAATCCATGTGTAAAAGTTCCAAAGGTCTAGAAGTGGAAACTGTTGGAACCAAATTGGTTAAAAGTGTTTTTAATACAAAAACTCCCTAAGTGATTTTATGGTTTTGATGATAACAAAATGTATTAAGGTTTTTACAAAGGATAATCAATTTGTATTAAGCTGTACAATGAATAAATGCTGCACTAACTAAGCTGATTGCAGTCTGCGTCCAATAAGCTCTTCATGACATTGGCTGGCATTCAAAGTGAGCCTTGCGTCCAATGTTGGCACTGGAATGGACACAAGAGTTTTGCGTCCAATGTTGGCACTGGAATGGACACAAGAGTTTTGCGTCCAATGTTGGCACTGAAATGGACACAAAAGTTCTGCGTCCAATGTTTGAGCAGAAGGAAGAATTCTGCGTCCAGCGTCCAATGTTTGAGCAGAAGGAAGAATTCTGCGTCCAATGTTTGAGCACAAGGCAAGAACAAAGTTCTGCGTCCAATGTCTTCTGAAGAAGCAGAATCACAGAAGTAGAAAAAATCAAGTCTTGAAGACACGCTACTTTCTGCGTCCAATGTCTTCTGAAGAAGCAGAATCGCAGAAGTAGAAGAAATCAAGTCTTGAAGACACGCTACTTTCTGCGTCCAATGTTTTCCAAAGAAGCAGAATCAGTAAGCGTCCAATAGAGCAAGACTGGCATAAGTCCAATGATAAGAACAAGGCAATACTGGCAGAGTCCAATGTTTGTATGAGAAGCAGAATTGCAGTAAGAGTCCAATGATTTTCAAAGGAACAGATTCAGTGAGCATGAAGGATAAAAGTCCAATGTTCAGTGTGAGCAAGAGTGCAATTCTGCGTCCAATAAAACTGAACAAACAAAAGAACTGCTCTGCGTCCAATGAAGTCAGAGTTACTCAAGCACTATTCTGCGTCCAATAAATAAGAAGGACAACAATATTGCTTTGCGTCCAATGGAGCACAAGGAAGCAGATTGACAAAGGTACATCAAACAATTGTTCTGCGTCCAATGAAGCAGAAGAACAAATGTACAACAATCAACTTTGCGTCCAATGGAACTATAGGGAAATGGAAAAAGTCCAATAACCAGAATGAGACAATAAGTCCAATACTGCCTTGCATTCAAATGGAATAGATTGGTAAGCATAAGGTATGCGTCCAATGTTTGCATAAGTCCTGTGCAAATTGGTAAGTGCAAAGGTATGCGTCCAATAGATTCTATATGCTGCGTCCAAAACGCAGAGTCCATTACATGCTATTTACTGCTCATGCATTTAATATGAAACATATTTATTGAGCAAATGATTTGAAATAAATAGCTGTACACAATGCTTTCTGTACATCTTTGTCAACGTATGTGAATGTACTTCTGAAAAGCATAAAGTACTGTGGAAAGTGTACTAAGAGAGAGAATGTACTTTTAACTACTCTATATATCTCTGAACACACCTTTCTGCTTTACACAGTGTATTCTCTCTGTCTCAATAAGATATTATTATTAACCACTGTACAATTGAGACTTTGAGTACAGGTTGCTTCTGATTTGGGAGAAAGAAACACAGACATGCACAAAGAAGTAGATCTCCTCAGAGCAACGGAAAAATAGCATTAAATGCTATTTGAGAACGGTAATATTTATGAAGGCTGAAGCTGAGCTATTCGAAGAACAAGTCTGAAGCTTCATCAAAGCCTATAAATACCGAGAAGCAAGAAGAAGAATACAAGAGACTGAAAACGAAAAAGAAAGAGCTGAACTGCTGTGCAATCTTTTATACTCTGAATTAAAAGTCTTGTATTTCTTTATCTTCTTGTAAAAGAGAGTTTGCTTAACTCTCAAAGTGCTTTAGATTTCATATCCTCACTTGTGTGAGTTAGATAGCACTTGTATCAAAACTCTGCTGAGTTGTTTTAGCCTGAAGAGGCTGTGTGCAAAGAATACTTGGGGTTTAGCCTGAAGAGGCTGCGTCCAAAGAATACTTGGGTTTTAGCCTGGAGAGGCTGTGTGCAAAGAATACTTGGGTTTTAGCCTGAAGAGGCTGTGTGCAAAGAATACTTGTATTCTATCAGGTTGATAGTGAAATCTCTCTAGTTTGAGGGGACTGGACGTAGCTCTTAGGAAAGGGTGAACCAGTATAAAAACTTGTGTTATTTCTTCTTTCCCTTAACTCCTTTTATATTTGTGTTTATTACTAACAAAGGGGATTGAAATTGTTTTTATTCAAACAAGTTTTTCAAACCAAAAAGGGAAGCATTCTGTGCGTCCAATCTTTAGAAAACCTGTGCGTCCAGTGTTTTAGCACTCTGTGCGTCCAATATTTCAAAAAGCACTGTGCGTCCAATATTTGAACTAAGCTGTGCGTCCAACGTTTTTAACAGCCAGCGTCCATCATTTGCGAAAAAGTTTTAAAAGCTTAGAAACACAATTCAACCCCCCCTTCTTGTGTTTCATCTTGTTACCTACAGAAATAATATTTTTAGAATTAAAAGAGTTTTTCACTTGTTTCCCTTTCTGACATGCTTCACACAGAACTTCGGATTTGTACACAAGATTTGGTAGTCCTCTCACGAGGTTATACTTGTTTAGCTTTGAGATGGTTCTTAAGCTTGCATGACCAAGTTTCTTGTGCCATATCCATTGTTCATCCTTTAAGGATATGAAGCATGAGACATTTTGTTTGGATAGATTTTCAAAATCAATTTTGTAAACATTATCCTGCCTCTTTGCTTGAAAAAGTATGGACTTATCAGAATTTCTGACTATACATTTATCCTTGTTAAAGGAAACATCAAATCCACTATCACACAATTGACTTATGCTAAGCAGATTATGTTTGAGTCCTTCAACCAGTAGGACATTTTCAATAGAAGGAAAAGGATACTTACCAATTTTACTTATTCCAACTATTCTGCCTTTCTGGTCTCCTCCGAAGGTGACCCAACCCTTTGATCTAGGCTTTAGGTCTTGGAACATAGACCTTTCTCCTGTCATGTGTCGTGAGCAGCCACTGTCCAGGTACCATGACTGGAGTTGACTTCCTCCCATCAAGAATATATGTAACAGGAATTATCATATTCTTAGGTACCCAGATTGACTTGGGTCCTTTCTTGTTAGTCCTTGGTCTGCGTCCAGGCATGTTCCTTTTGTTATGGACGCACGTCGAGGTGACATGTCCAACCTTCCCACAGTGACCATAGTATAAATTAAATTTAGAAGGACTTTTAGAAACTTTTGGTTTTGGTTTTTCATAACCTAAACCACTTTTGTCAGAAGGTTTTCTCTGAATTTTTAAAATTTGATCCAGTTTTTTAGAGCTACTGACAAATCTGGACAATCATCCAGTGAGTTCATTTACTTCGTGTTGAAGTACTTGTACTTCACAGGAAGTATTGGACTCAGAATCCTTTTGAGATTCATCTTTGAGTTGACATACTTGAAGTCTTAACTCTTTATTTTCTGATTTGAGTACTTCATTTTCCAAAGTAAGTTTTTCAAAATCTTTGGTTATGAGTGAAAATTTCTTTTTCAAGGATCTGTACTCATCAAATAAAATGGATGATTCTCTAAGGAGATCATTAAAATTTTCTTTTAGTTCAGGGTAAGGAAATACCTCTTCTTCATCCTCACTATCGGTTGAGGGTAGGCTTGCCATCAGGCAAAGATTTGCTTCTTCCTTATCCTCCTCATCCTCATCATCAGAGGATTCGTCAAGATCTTCCCATGTTGCCATGAGACCCTTCTTCTTTTTGAAGAACTTCTTCTTTGTCCGCTCAGCTTCAGGACAGTCTGCCTTGTAGTGGCCTGGTTTCTTACATCCATAGCACACTACTGGACTTTTCTCCTTCTGCTCAGCTTCCTTCTGTGGAAATCTTTTGTTGAATTGCTTCCTTCTGGAGCCACCCTTCCTTTTCCACATAGACTTTATTTTCTGGAGATGAAGGAAAGTTTATCATCATCTGAGCCTCCTTCTCCTTCTGAGCTACATGACTCCTCATCAGAGTCATTTGCCTTTAGTGCTTTTGAAGTGCTTCCCTTTTGGACTTTAAGAGCAATAGACTTTGCCCTTTTTTCTGTTCCTTCTTCTTTGAGCTCAAGCTCATGCACTTTGAGCGAGCCGAGGAGATTTTCCATAGCAAGAGTGGACATATCCCTTGCTTCTTGTATGGCAGTCACCTTGGGTCTCCATTGTCTAGGAAGACTCCTTAGAATTTTCCTGATGTGATCTTGGGTTGTGTAGACTTTTCCCAGAGATCTCAGGTTGTTAATGATTGTTTGGAATCGTCCAAACATCTGATCAATAGTCTCGTGATCCTCCATTTTGAATAGTTCATATTGATGAACTAGCATGCTGATTTTGGACTCACGGACTTGAGACGATCCTTCTTGCGCCAAGGCTAGGGTGTCCCATATTTCTTTGGCAGTGGTGCAGCTGTGTACCTTGTCGTATTCTGACTTGGTGATGACACATATCAGATAGTGCCTTGCTTTTGAGTTCAGCTGGAATCTGGTCCTTTGATCTTGCGTCCACTGAGCTCTTGGTACTGGTTGACCTGCTTCATTTACTGGAGCAGTGTAGCCAGTTTCCACGACATCCCACATGTCTATATTTTGCGCATCAAAAAACGTGATCATTCTCTGCTTCCAATAGTCATATTCTTCTCCATTGAATAGAGGTGGTCTGTTCACAGCTTGTCCCTCGTTCTCCATGGATCTTTGCTTCTCTGCACTGTTAGGTGCTCAACCCCTAGAAACCAGGCTCTGATACCAACTGTAGGAAACAGGAAGAAACACAAGAAGGGAGGGTTGAATTGTGTTTCAAAGCTTTTATAACTTTTTCGCAAATATTTGTACGCTTGCTGTGAACCCGTTGGACGCATAGCGTATTGGAATATTGGACGCACAAGTAGATTGGACGCAGAGGCTTCCACTTAGTTTAAAAACGTTTTCTTTGTGCGATTTAAAGAGTTTGAAAAACTTGATAATATAAAATTCAATTCAATCCCTCTTGTTAGTAAAGATAAATAAATAACTAGAGATAAGGGAAAGAGAGAATAACACAAGTATTTATCGTGGTTCACCCTTTCCTAAGAGCTACGTCCAGTCCCCTCAAACTAGAGAGATTTCACTATCAATCCAGATAGAATACAAGTATTCTTCAACAGCCTCTCCAGGCCTTACAACGAGTATTCTTTGCACACCTAGCCTCTCCAGGCTCAAAACAAGTATTCTTTACAAACAAGCCTCTCCAGTCTCAACACAAGTATTCTTTACAAACAAGCCTCTCCAGGCTCAAACAAGTATTCTTTCTAAACAAGCCTCTTCAGGCTCAAACAACTCAGAAGAGTGTTTTTGACTTAAAGTGCTATCTAACTCACACAAGTGAGAATCTGAAAATCTTAAGCACTTCGAGAGTTAAGCAAACTCTCTTTTACAAGAAGATAGAAAATACTACAAGAATATCTTAATGAATCAGAGTATAACAAAGTTTGCACAGCGATTCAACTCTTTCTTTTTGATAGTTCAGCACACTTGTATTCTTCTTCTTGTTTACGGTATTTATAGGCCTTTGTTGAAGCTTCAAACTTGTTCCACGAATAGCTCAGCTTCAGCCTTTATAAATATGACCGTTCTCTAATAGCATTAAATGCTATTTTCCCGTTGCTCTGAGGAGTTCTTCTTTAGCGTATTTGTCTGCGTTTCTTTCTCCTAATTCAGAAGCAACCTGTACTCATAGTCTCAATTGCACAAAGGTTAATAGTAATATTCAGTTGAGACAAAGAGAATACACTGTGTAAATCAGAAAGTAGTGTTCAGAGAGATATCAAAATAAACATAGTACATTCTCTCTCTAAGTACGCTTTCACAGTGCTTTATGCTTTTCATTTAATGCACGTTCAGAAATTTTGACGAGGTTGTTCAGAAAAGCATTATATACAGCTATTTGTTTTAAATCATTTGCTCAATAAATATGTCCTATATTAAATGCAAGAGCAATAAATAGCAGGTTATGTATTCTGCGTTTTGGACGCAGCATTTAGAGTGTATGAATGGACGCATACCTTTGCTTACCATTCGTACTTGAGACAGCTTGGTCTATATGGACGCATACTTATTGCTTACCATATGTACTTGAGACTTTGCTTCTCTGATAGGATACATCTCTACAATACTCATTGGTCGGTTATCACTTATGCTCATTTTGGACGCACTGTATAGCATGTCTCCATGAGTGATTTCTTTGGACGCTTATATGTTCTGCTTCTTTGGACGCAAAGCTTTATTGGACGCATTGCCTCTTTGAGTCCATTGGACGCTCCATTCTTGAATCGTACATATATATGCCAATGTCACACTAGACGCTGGACTTATCTTTGTTGTACCTACAAGAGCTTGTCAGCAGACTTTGTCAAATCCTTAATAACCTTTGTTATCATCAAAACCACAAAGACTACTTAGGGAAAATTTGCATTAGAAATGCTTCTGACCAATTTGGTTCCAACAAAAAGGTGGTAGGAAAAGGTAATGAGGGTGGACCATTTAGGTCTCAGCCACAAAATCAGAATGGAAGGCAGTTTCAGAATACGCCATATACAAGAAACTCGGGAAGTTTCGGGAATTCACGACCAAACCAAAATCATGCACCTGCTGTTAGGAATGGAAATCATAGGAATAAAGGGATAAGCACGATGAAGTGTTATAACTGCGAGAAGATAGGACATCATGCTGACAATTGCAATCAGAGGGGAGCAACTTGTTTCAGATGTGGGAAGATTGGGCATCTGTCAAACACGCGTAGGGAGCAAAAGCCAGTAGCCAACAATCCAACATTGGAACATAAGGGTCTTGAGCAAGGAAATGAAGATTTTTCTACGATTAGTGGGATATAGGACGATGCGTTGTTTTGTTTTCTATTTTCATAGATATGATCTAGTTATTAGTAGGCTTGAATCATAACACTCAAAAGTTAGAGGATAGTTTTTGGAGACATTCCATAGGATTAGAGCCTATTAGGAAATACTTGAACTTGGTTGCTATATATATATATATATATATGAATATATAAATATTTGATTACTTTGATGTTGTGTTAATTTTATATATAAATATATATATTATGTTTACTACTATAAGTAGAAACTTACCCTTACAAACTAAGTTTATGATCTGGATGACACAATCAATCATAAAATTATTATTGTTTTCTTACTACTTAAGGTCAAGGTATGGAAGTAATTAATTCATTAGTTTGCCGGTAGCAGAAAGATAATAATGGTAATGAGTATGAACTGGTAGGTCAAAATTCCTAAAAATAAAGGAACTTAATGTTTGATTCCGATAAAAGGAAAAGAAAATTCTGGCCAATATTTTGCACAAGTTATTGGCAAATATTTTCTACTAAGTATTCAAATGGAAAAAGGAACGGGAGTTTTTGGGGTTTATAGCAATAGGACCTGACTATAGGCATAAATACAGCTAAGCCTTAATATTTGGCTAAGTACTTTCGATTCTTAGTTCAAACTTGACAAGAGCATAGAAGTGCAAAATAATTTTGAAGCAAGACTTAGTTATAGATTAAGAAGATAGATTTTTGCACTAAAGAGACTCGTCAAAAATGGAAACGTCGGAAGATGGAGAAAGAGAAAGTAAAGCAAAGGAAAGGAAATACTAGTAGACGGTCTAGGTTACAGTAAATGGAGTAAGGACAGAGAAGCAAGAGGTTACACTCTGAACCATTAAATAGGCAAGTATGTTATATCTAAAGTTTGATGGAAGATTATTTGAATAAATACAGTGGTGTTAGGAAATGGCAATTATTTCAGATGGAGGACGATTGTCCTGTATGCTTATTTGCAAAATTTCGAGGACAAAATTATTTTTAGAGGGGAAGAATGTAACATCCCAATATTTTCACTCTGAGACAAAATATTAATTTTTGAGGACTAGAATTACTTTGAAGTTTTTCGGATAAAAACTTAGTACTTTAGAGCTAAATACGAAAGTCAGAAAATTATATACGGACATTTTGATTATTAGGATATATGATAAATGAATTTGGAAAATTCATACAACTCTTCCAAAAGGTATTTGAGGGAAGATATAGTAGCTTGGTGACATATAAAGATTTTAGGAATTAAGTTTGGATTATTTGAGGAGAAATAAAGAAATTACAGTTTTAGTCCCTTTAGAAGGAACTCCGTAATTTGTTAGTTAGGAAAGGGATAACTACTAGAGATGGAAAAATAGCCAAGATAGAGACTCTAGGACCTAGTATACTTTTGATAGTATAGAAGATAATAAGTTTTGTTTGGTATTATAATTTAAAACGATAAAACAGTTAAAGTCTTATATAGACTTCTGTTTTCTATTTTCCGTCTATTACCTGTTTTATAGGAAATTGTGTGATCTAAGAGCTGTGTGATTTATTTCTATCTTATAATTATAGTATTAACAGGTTTATTAAGTTGATTCATTAAAACAGTCACTTTCCCTTTGACGTTTGAGAAACCGCACTTACCGCAATAGACGGATAAGAATTTAATTAGTAAAAATATGATACACCAATCCAGAAAATTATCTTTCTTCACAAAAGTTGTTTGTTATAATATTTATGAATTTTTGGAATTTTTCTAGAATTTTTGGAGAAACTAATTTTAGAAATTACCGTTTTAGTCCCCATAGTTACAGCGAGAGCTAAAAACTGATACGGAGGTCAAAATGAAATCAAAACGAAAAACTGGAACAATACACCATGTTTTACAATTTTTATGATTTATGGAATTAATTTTGCAATTATTCAAAAGATAGATAAAAAGTTACTTTTTCGGTCCCTGTAAACACGTAAAACGAAGATTACGAAAACTAGAATGGATTTTCAATGATCAGTGAGTGCTCAAAATAAAATTTTAAGAGGGATCATTAGTGTTTAAATCAAATTTGTGATTTTCTGGAATTTTCTGAAAAATTACTATTTTTCACTTACGGCGCGTCCCTTTTACTTTGTTTTTGCAAACCGTAAGGCTTACCCTTACCGTAAAAATCCCAAAACTCTTCCATGAAGCTTTTACATGTCAATTTCGAGATTCCTCATTGGTTCTTACTATTTAAAATTATTTTTGAATATTTGATTAGTGAAAAGTCCATTTTACCTTTGATTTTCATCCGTTTCCACTTGAAAACCCTAGGGGAAAATATGTAACTTCACTTCCCTCTTCTAGAAATGCTCTTGGCTGACCTCCTTAGTGACTCCCCACTATCTTGAAGCTTCTCCCTCCTTCTAGGTGTTGAGTCATGACCATGAGTCATTGGTTTAGGCCAATAGGAAAAATGATTGATTAAACCTAATTAATCATTATGTATGTTTGTAGTCATTGTAACACCCTCTTTCCCGGAGGGCATTATGTAGGTAACAGGATGAAACACAAGAAGGGGGGTTGAATTGTGTTTCTAAGCTTTTAAAACTTTTCGTAAATGTTGGACGCTGGCTTATTTCAAATATTGGACGCACAACGTTTTTTGAAATATTGGACGCACAAAGTTGTGTAATATTGGATGCACAAAAAGATTGGACGCAGAGGCTTCTGCTAAATTAAAAACTTGTTTTCTTTGTGCGATTTAAAGTGTATGAAAAACTTGTTGAATAAAAATCAATTTAATCCCCACGGTTAGAATAAGCACAGATATAATAAGAGTTAAGGGAAAGAAGAAGTAACACAAGTTTTTATCCTGGTTCACCCTTTCCTAAGAGCTACGTCCAGTCCCCTCAAACTAGAGAGATTTCACTATCAACCTGATAGGTAACAAGTATTCTTCAGCAGCGTCTCCAGGCCTTACAACAAGTATTCTTTTACAGACAAGCCTCTCCAAGCTCAACCAAGTATTCTTTTACAGTCAAGCCTCTCCAGGCTCAATCAAGTATTCTTTTACAGTCAAGCCTCTCCAGACTCAAACAACTCAACATAGTGTTTTTGATTTAAGTGCTGTCTAACTCACACAAGTGAGGATATGAAAAACTTAAGCACTTCGAGAGTTAAGCAAACTCTCTTTTACAAGAAGATAGAAAATATACAAGACTTTCTCAACTATACAGAGTATGACAATGTTTGCACAGCGTTTTTGCTCTTTCTTTTTCTTTGTTCAGTCTCTTGTATTCTTCTTCTTGTTCACGGTATTTATAGACTTTGATGAAGCTTCAGACTTGTTCTTCGAATAGCTCAGCTTCAGCCTTCATAAATATTACCGTTCTCTAATAGCATTAAATGCTATTTTCCCGTTGCTCTGAGGAGATCCACTTCAGTGTGCATGTCTGCGTTTCTTTCTCCTAATACAGAAGCAACCTGTACTCAAAGTCTCAATTGTACAGTGGTTAATAGTAATACATTATTGAGACAGAGAGAATACACTGTGTAAAGCAGAAAGATGTGTTCAGAGATATACAGAATAGATAAAAGTACATTCTCTCTCTTAGTACACTTTCCACAGTGCTTTATGCTTTTCATTTAATGTACGTTCAAAAACGTTGACACTGGTTGTACAGAAAAGCATTGCATACAGCTATTTATTTCAAATCATATGCTCAATAAATATGTTCCATATTAAATGCATGAGCAATAAATAGCAAGTTATGGACTCTGCGTTTTGGACGCAGCATATAGAGTATATTTGACTTTCAGTCCTTTTAGCAAATGGACGCATACCTTGTACTTACCATTTGCACATGATATTCATTCATCCATATTGGACGCACCCTCATGCTTACCATTTTGACTTAGTTCGTTTTAGTTGTATAGCCTTATGCTGATTATTGAACTTATGCACTTATGCTCCATTGGACGCAAAGCAGTATTGCACTTCTGCTCCATTGGACGCAGGGCAGTTGACTGTTGTATTTTTGTCCTTCTGCTTTATTGGACGCAGGCAGTGTTGTGCATTTTGCCTTATGGGATCATTGGACTTTTGTCCTTCTGATACATTGGACGCATACTCAATGGTTCTGCTTCTTTGGAAATCATTGGACGCAGAGAGTAGTATTGCCTCCTACTGATTATTGGACGCAGAGCGTCATTGGACGCAGAGCTCTTAGACTGTGTGTACATGTGCCAATGTCACTTTGGACGATGGATTTATCTTTTTGTACCTACAAGAGCTTGTCAGCAGACTTTGTAGAATCCCTTAATAAAACTTTGTTATCATTGTAAAAGCCTTAATAAGCTTTGTTATCATCAAAACCATAAAATCACTTAGAGAATTTTTGCATTAGAAATGCTTTTAACCAATTTGGTTCCAACACATTACACTTAAGTAACCAACCCAAACGCGAAAAATAAATTTCTTTAAGTCTGGTTTTCTTTCGGAAAAATTATGACAAACTTAATTAATTTTCATAAATGGATTTTCATTGCCATTTTTTTTTCTTAAAAGATATTAAAAATAAACATAAATAACTCAACACTCAACATATGAAAATGAATTGCAGTTACTGGATAAAATTTACATCTTTCTTCATAAACCAATGTTTGGAAATAATACATCATATAAAAATCCGTTCCTTTACAAAAGAGTACTGACTCCCTATGCTGGTCAAGCACTAAGAACTTCTGCAAGAAACTCTAATAAGGAAACTTTAACTCGAAAATAGGACTCGCCTGCCCTTCCACGAGGTTAACTCATCTTCAGAGTACGTCTCAATCCTCGAGTCCTGACAGGTCCACCAAGCTAGTGGTCCATCTATATGAATCATGTTCCAAAGAGCAAAAAACATATAGGCAAGGGTCAAAATCTCTTTCGCAGTTATCACCATAATCATACAAGTAGCACACCCTAGAAATTCATACAAAATCATATCATGACCATTTTTAGCAGACACATGCATAACGTAACGTAACCCATATAAGTCACATAGACATTGGTTACACAGATCACCATTCCCACTTCACACAGAAGCATCACCGTTTCACACAGAAACATATCACAAGAATTCAATATATATATGTATCCAGACAAAACACTTCTATTGGCCATTTCTTGATAACAGATTCGACACACAGTCACGAGCACGTAGCCCGCACTTCATGGAGATTACTTTTTCCTAAACTCCTCATTTATTCGACACTCAGTCACGAGCATTTAGCCTGCACTCCATGGAGATTACTTTGTTTTGCACACAGCAGTTGGGACACAGCCTGGCACACAGCCCTTTGCACACAACACTTGGCACACAACCCTTTGCACACAATACGAAATGTCACTTAGCATTTCCCATATCACACAGCATTAAATGGCACACAGCTTTTCCCATAGCACACAGCATGAAATGGCACACAGCCTGGCAGCCAGCCAATGAAACAGCACACGTCCTCTCACACAGCACACATCATTTAATGACACACAACTTATGGCACATAGCCTTCCACACATCACATAGCAGTTATATCACATAGCACTTTTCATGTCACCAAGCATTTACATTCAACAATATTTAGGTCACACAGACTTTGCACCACACAGTATTTACATCACACAAAAGTGATATCACACAGTACTCATATCACACAGTATTTGTCACATAGAATGTATATCACAGAATTTATTTAACTTCCCTTATTGGCACTTAGTTTTCCCCAATCATTTTTCATCATCCATTTCACAACCCCCTTAAGCACATAGGTATTCTTCCATTTAAATTTTATTCCAAAATGTCCTTTTATGTACTAGATTCATTATTCTTGAAACCCCCAATTTATATTGTATTCTCTTTTACTTTTATAACTCACTTAGGAAAAACCTTTTTAAGGAAAACTTTCTATAATTATGTTTTTGACCCCAAAATATACAAATTTTCATTTCTGCCCCAAAGTTTCTGAAAATTACACTTTTGGCCCAAAAATATTCCTTTTACAAATTAGCCCTCATATTTTCAAAAACTTACATTTGACCCCTATATCCTCGCATACAGTGTTTTCAGGGAAGAGACGTTCACACCTGTGAAAACCCTCACACCCAGGGCGTGAACAGTTCTGGAACTTAGCCAAAAATCCGAAAATTCAATTTCTTTTTGGGATTTGATTCTTTAATCCATTCCTATCATTTTTAAGCACCAAAACCAGATTTTAGCTTCATAAATCTTGATCCATTAAATTGATTTTCAAGAAGATAACTAAATAGGCATTTAGAGATCAAAATTTCTTAGAAAACATGGTTTGATTAAGCTTGTTGCTCTCTCCCTCATCTATATCCATTTTCCATACACCATATAATCACTCCATTTTTAATATACTTCAAGCTTATAAGAACAATCATTCATTTCACATGATCCATAAACTAAAACAATAGTCTATCCCTTTTAAAGAATACACACATCAAGCTTTTTTAATAAATCCAAGCTTCAAGCCAATATCTATGTATCAAACATCCACCACCACATAGGAAAATCATCACCCAAGAACATATGAAAATTATCCTCTCAAGAAACATAAGAAATCTTCTACCAAGAACATAAAAACCATCATCAAGCATAAGAAATCACATCCAATACAAGCTTATACAATTGTGGTAGCTAGAGAGAGTTTTCCCTTACCTCTTCCTCTAGCTTGTGAAAGAAAAACCCTAACCTCTAGCCCTCCTTCTTCTTCTCCTTCTCCTTCTTGATTATTTCCTTCTAATCCATAATAACACATCCAAACAAAAATAAGCTTACTCATCCATGAAAACAAACTTAAGATAACCTATCACTACCCTAAGCTCTTAAACCATGAAGAAGAAAATTAAAGCTTAAGCTATGGAGTTCTTACCAAATAACTTGGTAGCATGAAGATCCCAAAATCAAGATCAAATCCTTGAAAAATTTGATTATTTTGAGTGCAAATTTGGAGAGAAAAATGGAAGAAATGGTTATGGTGTGTGAGAGCAAAAATGAAAAATGGAACAAGATCCTTCCTCTTCCTTTCCTTACTCGACCTCTCCCCCTCTCCTTTTCACTCTTGTGCAGATTTTTTCTAAGTCATTATTACACAAAATGAGTCATAAAAAAAATATCTATCCTTGTCCTTTTCCCATTGGTCCAAATTATGAATCATGGATAAAAAAATGTTCCACACCCTTCTAGAGCTAGGCAAGGGCGTGCAGCTGGTCCCAAGGGAGGGTAAAAATGTTTTTTCACCTTAACCATAGTAAATGGTAAGTTTCCAAGGTAATTAAGTGTGGTAACTTTTGTATTTCATAGTAAAAATTGTCCAAAAATTACCTATTGAGGTAAAAACTCTCATCGATCTTAAAATGAGTCTTAGGCCACGAAATTAAGGTACCAAAAAGGTCTGGGTTTGTAACAATGAAGTTTAGAAGCATTACGGTAATTTTTCAGTTTTACCGTAACCTGTAAATTAGGGTTAAAATCAACTTTCTCAGAAAAATCCCAGAAAATTTCTAAAAATCATAAATATCATAAAAACACCATTGGTTACTCTTTTGGTAGATTTTGGATCATTTCTCAAGCTTCTGGCACTTACCTGTTCTCCCAGTTATCTCGTTCTCAGTCTATAGGGACCAAAACTGCAATTCTTTGTCTGCTATTCTAAAAATTTCCAAAATAATTTTTAAAATTCTAAAATAATATAAAACATCATTTGGCATCTCCAAATATATTTCTTAACTTGCTTTGGTCTCCAAATCCACTCACAATTCAACCTAGTCAAACTACAGGGACCAAAACGGTAACATTTTTATCTGTTTCTCAGAAAATTCCCAAATAAATTTCTAAAATCCTCAAATATTATAAAATCACTATTGACATCCTCAAATCATTTTTCTGACTCCAATTAGGGTTTCTATATCATTATATTCTAATTCTAACAGTCAAAACGTCTACAGACTTTTCCGTTTGACTTTCCACGTCAGCACTAAACCATTATGAATCTCATCGAAATCCTAATATTGACAATAATCCTCCTTTATTAACACTCTGTCTCTCAGATTGAAAATTTGGGGCGTTACAGTCATGGCTTACCACACAAAGGCCTTTTATTCCTTCCATGTCCTCCCTCTTGGCTGCCCCCTCCCACTATAAATAGACCCCCTTGACTTCATAAAATTCTCACACAATCAAAGGAAGCCTAGAAGACAAACACTTTTCTCTCTTTTCTCTCTTTAGTCTTAAATTTCTTACTATTGTGTTCTTGGTTCTTTAACCTTGTTCTTCATAGTTTTGTGGCAAAGGTAAGGGGTTTTTCTTGCAAAGTAATTTGTGAAGTATGAGTTTTGATTCTTGTTTGTGTTTGAATTGCTTGTTTATGTGTTTATAGCCTTTATTTATTTATTTATTTATGCTTTATAATTGTTTTGTGCTATTTATAAATTGTAGAGTTATAATGCCCAATTTTATACTAAATTTCGTGGAAGTAAGAGGGCTATGACAAAATCACTTTTGAGCTTTTGTAAACATACCGTTATCATGGTGAATTTTGGACTTACCATAAATATGATTTTACTGCAAAGAAGATACAATTTATTATTTATGAAAACCCGATATTATCTATCATTTATATACAAGGTGATGGTTAAGATAAATGGTTTATCAGTATGGATCTGTCTAGAAAGGAAAAGAGACATATGAAGGGGCTAAAGCAGTCCGTCTCTCTCTGGCCTGGGATCTGTGTTGATACGCTGTTTGGGGAATTCTTAACACTAGGGACCCGATATATACGTGACAAGATAAAATTGGGAAAGAAGCAATTTTCTTAATACCATATATATAAATAGATTGGATTGGATAAAAGAGTGTAACAGTAATGGATTCTCGGCGAACCTACTGTTATAGTATCTTTCGGAATATAATGTAACGGTAATGGATTCTCGGTGAATTCTACTGTTATATTATTAATGGAAAATATCGAGTGGGTATCCAATCTGTATATATATGCACATAACTCAGTTTAATTTCCAATGTCTACGGCAGTGGAAATTAGTGAGATAGGCTTTCAATGGGCATTTTTCCTGGAAGATAATTGGAGTTTAAGTATTTATGAAGAGAAACAATTTGTTTACGTACACTTAGTGATGTAGGATCGATTTTTAAGACTGAGTATTGATCACCAAATATGGCTCTGTTGTCGTGTGACCTTTTCATCTTCGAAAATAACTTAAGCCGTAATTAATCAACTTTACTTCGTTCACTAAGCCTAGCTATATTAAGTTTTCAGAAAGACGGACACTGATTACCGCAGTCGGCTCAGCCGCCGTGTAATTATTCTATTCCCAAAGAGCTATCTAAAATCTGAGAACAAACACTTACTAATTAAAAAGCGAACATAAGTTTAAATACTGTTGATCTCTTCTCTCTTGACCAATCCTAGGTGGCTCTGTCCCGTTTTTGTCTGCTTAAAATAAATTAAATAACCTTTAATTTATATATCGAATCACTATGTTGGGCTGCTCACCTCAGTTCGGCTCTGCCGCGATGCGATCAGTCATAAATTGACATATTGAAGTCGGGCGAATAACTTAACTCATAAACGATCCGTAAAATGGGTAAAGAGAACAAGAGCTATTTATTTAAAAACAAATAAAAGAATTTATAAAGTATACAACAAAAAGAGTTTTTATCAGAAAAAGGGATTTTAAACAGTTATATGTTCATACAAGTAATATTTTCTATAAAGTAATAGGGTTTTATTCTATACAAAGAGTTTTTGAGATTCAGAGATTTTGAGAAAAGTGGCGGTAAAACAGAGGAAGTTTTACAAAGAGATGCTAAAAAAATTTTATGTGCAAATATAGACGATCATTTGCATTATAGACGATGAGCTTACAACCTACAGTTTGGGGTTGAGAATAGGGTTTAGTTGGGTTACAATTGCCTACTGGGTTATCCAGGTTTCGAAAGTCTCAATGGTCATATGGGATTGATCTCCTTGAGCTGAGACGAATCGTATACCAAACTTGGATAAATCTGACTGGCTGACCTATCCATGATTTGGTATTCATTTTAAATGCAGTATTACCGAAGTATTTTCAGGAGTTCAGGTAGGATTCCCTGATTATTCTGTTAAGTTTATCGCAGCCAGTCGCTCAATGGTGTGAGGTGGGAAAAGTCTCCTTGGAGCATTACACCAGTGTGTTTTGAGAGATATAGTGAAGTGGCATGCATAAAAAAATACTTGGACTTGATGATATATTATTATGACTGCATTGTTTTTGTAGAGTTCCAGCGCAAGGTAAGATCTGCTTAAATAAGATTTGTTTATAATCCTTGATTGCTCTGTTATTATTGATGTGTGCTTTGATGTGCGAATTGATTGATGTGTAAACTGTATTTTCAGTGTGCTTGTACTTTACTTATTACTTTGTTTAGAGTTTCACTCTTGCCTGCTTTGTTGTGTTGATGCATAACTGAGTAGATGATTTACCCAAGAAGTGAGCTAGCTCTTAGAAGAAGGATATAAAGGAAGATGTTGCATAGATGGATAGAGATTTCAAGAAGAATCTATATCTACTGTTTTAGATTGGGGTAGATGTCAAGATACTGAATTGGCTCAGATGTACAGTTTGTTTAGACTTATGCTTGTACTAAAGCAAGATCTTTATATATATATATATGAGGTGAGATTATGCTCAAAAAATGTGTTGATCACATTTCCGCATTCAAAAACATTTTGAAAAGAATTAGGGAAGCATATTCCCCATCCTTCTCATCTTTTAGAAAAGCGAAAAATTTTACCTGCATTTTAGAGAAGGATTACCAACTTTTATCAAAATATTTTCTAAGTCTTTGCTAAACTTTTGGTTACTATGGTGTAATATCCTTTTTGGAGAAAGGGTGTTACACATGACATACTTGATCAACCTATAAATCTCAAATAGAATAAGGTCTCTCTACATCAAAGTATTCTTCATTTTACACAGTGTGAAAATTCTGAAGTTAGTCAGATGTATGAATATTTAGAAGATCACAGAAGCAGACCAAGTGAGCCATCATATTGTATCTATGATGAAGACCTTCTCCAACACCACATACCCAGAGAAGGTCCCAGAGAAGGCTCATGTTTGGACCACACAGATTCCAGAGAAGATCTACACTGGTCCAGAGAATGTCCATACTATTCCTGAGAAGATCTACATTGGTCCTGAGAAGGTCCATACCATTCCTGAGATGGCTTAAAGAAGGAACCTACTCAACCATCATGTTCCAGAGAAGGCTATCAAAGTCTGTAAAAAAGTGATAAAGTACAACAGTACTATACTATTCAGAACCCGATAAGTGATGTTCTCTCTCCTCTACCTCTCTAACAGCTAGAAACTCAGAGGAATGACTGAGAGCACTATATTACAATAGATGTTGGTGAAGCAAAGTGTGAGAAATACATACAAGCTTGAAGAAACGCGATTTTCATCAGATATTTCTCATCAACATTCACGCATACACTCCAACCCATTTGCTGCGCTTTGACAGAAAAAATAGAAGTGTAATACAGCTTTATCTTAGATTTCGTTCTGTAAACATCGATCAAAAGCTGTAAACACAACAAACAATATCTTCATCTTAGTTGTTGTGATTTCTTTCAAGCTAGCTAGTGAGAGCTAAGCGTGTGAAAGGAAAGGTTTATGCAATCTGTGAGATTGCTTGTAGTGGGTTAGCTTGAAGAGGCTAGGACAATACTACTGGGTGTTAGCTTGCAGAGTCTAGGACAATACTACTGGTTGGAAGCCTGAAGAGGCTTGTACAAGAATACTGTGTAAGGCTTGAAGAGGCTCATTGAAGAATACTTAAGAGAATAGTGAAAAATCTCACTGGAAGTGGACACTGGACGTAGCCCAAGGTTTGGGGTGAACCAAGATAAAATATCCCTATCTTTTTTACTGTTTTTCTGTTTCATAGTTTAAACTGCACTGAAACACCTTCTCTGGCTGAGAAGGTCTAAACGTTTGTGAAACATTTCTATCGGCAAAGCTTTCACCAATCTAATCTTGATAAAGAAAATATTCTTCTGAAAAAGCTTTGTGAAACTATATTTCAGAAAGAAGATTAAGTCAAAACTTCTAGAGAAGATCTTTTGATCAACCTTCTCTAGCTGAGATACTCCTATTTACATTTCTGAAAGCAAGGATCTTGATTTTCTGATAACCTTCTCTAGTTGAGAAGATATCTTAAAACAAACTTTACACTTGATACTGATAACCTTCTCTAGCTAAAGAGTTTATCTTTTAACGTTTGTTTTAAATCTTCTCTGAATTCCAAGTTGTTTATATTTGAGAAAGGTTCAAAGTCTACAGATAAAAGCCGAAATTTTCAAAGGGTCACAATTCAACCCCCCCTCCTTGTGACTCTCTGTGCCACTTCAGTAAGGTTATCATATATAGATATGAGATGAAGGTTAAGGTTATTATACTTACACATCCATCCATAACTTTTTGAACATTTTCATTATCAATAACCCCTTCTTTGATGACGCGGGCTCGCTTTTCACTTCATGAGGAGATATGCCCGTCACCTTGGTTCCAGGCTCTTCTTGCTGTTGTAGGCACACAAGTTTTTTTTTTTGAATAGCCAAAATGAATAGGCACACAAGTTAAGAATCATTTATAGGCTAATGTAAGAGTGACTATATGAAAACACATGCATGGTGTGACAACTTACCATTTGATGCCCGAGACGAGCATATCCTAGGCGTGTCTTCCTATATGGATGTAGCTTCGCTTGTTTGGAAGCTCTCTCTCTATTAGCATTGTTTTTTTCTTGTATATAAAATTAATTAATTAGCAATCATGTCATATATAAGGGATAATACACACTTAATTGTGTTGATGTTAATATTACCTAAAACTTTTCACTTAAACAATAATCTACAAATTCCCTCCAGTCCTCCTCCTTGATGTGGTGTGCCCTGTCAGTACGAGACTTGTAGTTCGGGTTTCCCTCCTTATCGTAAAGACACTGTTTTGCCATGTTACACCTCCATTGCCGGTGAAGCTTCTCGGCTTTCTTAATGATGTAGTCTTTATGACGACACTCATCAAGTTCGAAAACTAACTGCAAAAACAAGTTTAATCAAATAAAGTTAGGATGGATTGCATTATGAGAAACATATCATAGCAAAATGTATAGATGTTAATTGTCAAACCTTCTTCTGTTTCATAATTTCATTGTTGTATGAGGCCATTGGATCATCACCATTTTTTCTTGGTTTCCAACCCCTTTTATTGATTGGAATTAACTGGCGGACAAGAGTTCTAAGATAACTGGCAAATATTGCACTGTTGCATTGATTTCTTTAGCTAAAAATAGCTGATTTCCGTAGTCGGCTACCAGCTAATATTTTTTTATTTGGGTGTTAACATATGCCCCCTGCATCCTTCAGTTGATTTCGAATGAAGCCGAAGCGATGCAACTGTATGCCTTCCTTGATTTCTGCGCACAACAGCCTTTGAAATATCTACCCAAGGAGCCTATTAATCCTTCTTTCTGAAGTCTTAATCTTCCTCACCCATCCTTGATTCGGATACATTCTCAAGGATGAATTGCTCGATGTAGGTAGCCTTAGAAGCCAGCTAACCCAAATCTGCACACTCTTGTGCCACCAACTCTTCTCTCAATTGAGGATGCATTTTTTAATGGCCATGGTCGAATATTCAGCCTCAAGAAGCTGCACAATACGTCTGCTTATCATCTTTCTAAATCTCTTTATAAAATTGGCAATAGACTCATCAACTTGTTGCTTGAGGCTCATTACATCAGCTATTGACTTCTGTGGTGTGTAAAAGCAATCATGAACGCATCACTCCATGTCTACTCAATTTTGAATAGAAATAGGGGTAGAGAGGAATACCAAGTAAAAACTTCTCCAGTTAGAGACAAAGGAAACAGCTAAAGCTTGAGGAACTCATTATAATTCACCTCTCCACATTGAGCTGTAAATCGTCCTATGTGCTCCATAGTTGATTTTTCATCTTCACTTGAAAAGGTGGTAAAATCTGGGGTCTTGAAATCTCTAGGTAGAGGCATCATATTGTCTACCCATTCTAGATAAGGTTTCCTATAAACAGGTTTATCCAATGGCCTCAGCTGAACACCAAAATATTTTCTGATGGTCTCTGCTATCATGTTGGGGTCTATTAGCTGAGATGCACCAGGCCTATTATCAAGTACCGTTGGCTGGGAGAAATTAGAAACTGGGGCCACACCTGGCTGTCTCATCGATACGGTTGACCCTTGAGGTTCCTAATATGTCTGCTCTAGCATGGTAGGGATAGCCGAATGATTGAATGCTAGGGGTGGATTAGAGTTCCATTACTGCCCTACACCAGCATCATTAGTCATCCTCACCCAAGTCACATGGACAACTGGAGGATTAGGAGAAAAAGGTGGAACGGTGTTCCATGGCTGCTCTCCACCATAATTTCTAGTTGTTTTATAATCAATCCCCCAAGGAGGATTTGAACCCACTTATATATATATATTGGGAGGCTGTTTTGGAGTCAGCTGATGGAATGGCTAATTAGCTGAGGTAGGAGGTACATAGTTCCATTGCTACTCCCTTGAGTAATCGCCGGTTACTTCAGCTGCGTTCTAGTGCCCATATTCTCATACATGGTAGGTCCTTGATTGGCATCCTGCACAACTGGCCCATACCCCTGAGCATTTGGTGTAACAGCCCCTTTCCCGGAGGGTGTCATGTTTCGTAACGGATACAAATGCGAAAATAAAAATAATTGATTTCTGGTTTTCTTTCAGAAAATACTGTCAAAATTATTTATCTTTCACAAATGGGTTTTTCATTTATCATATTTTTTTAAAGATGTAAGTCAGGAAAATAACTCAATAAATAAAATTCACACATCAATAAAAAAATAAACCATATACAAGAAACATTTCCCCAATTAGACTCAGACTCCCTATGCTGGTCAAGCACTATACACTTCTGTAGAAAATAACACTAAAGAACCCAACCCGAAAACTAGGACACGAATGTCCAATCCCTATGCTGACCTATCTCTGATACTTGTCACATTTTGAAACTCCACATCTGAATCTTCGAAAGAAACGTCTAAAGAACTCATTTGCAAAACTAGAGAAAACAAAACATAGCAAGGGTGAAAATCTCTTTCACAAGTTATATCGTGATAGTCACATAAGCAACAAATAACAGATATAAAAAATCACACATTTTATACTCATACTCAAAAGAAATCACATACATATAGTATCCATTCCCATTCAAGCATATAACATGACAATCGCATGTATGCATGACACTTCAAAGAGCTCTATAAGAACATCATAGGAATATCATTTCTCAATGCTCCATGGAGACTTATCCCAACAACGTTTTGAGTGATAGGCGCAGCAAGCTATTTTTCATGATTGCTCAGCCCGTTACTCTAGGGGTCCGATCCCACAATCTTTCCATAAATGCAACTCTCACCTTATCCTGAATAGTCCCATAAATGTCACTTTCTTGGCCATTGGTGGAAGTTCGAAACTCGGATAACCCCATTAGGCAATTGTAGTCTAACCATATCAATTCTCAACCACTTATATTATGGGTTGTAACTCAAATGGCACACAACCAAATACTATGCACGTGCCTCATAAGAACTCTAAGTTACAAATTTAAGTTCACAATACCGGAATTCTTGTAATTACGTAAATTTCACACCGGACACATGAGCAGTCCTTTTTACTATTTTCTGACGGGGACCAGAATCGTTCACAGCTGTAAAAAGTGTCACGCTGGGGTGTGAACAGGTCTGGCATTTTACAATTAATTTCAAAAATATTACCTCTCCTTTAGAATTCTCTTGCTTAATACATTTAAAACATTATTAAGTGATAAAATATGGTTACCCTTTTATGAACTTTCGTTCATAAAATCTTGATTTCAAAAGCTACCTTAATACACTTTTATAAACTTGTTAAATCATATCACTTGTTATAACTTCAATGAGAACAAGTTATTTATCTCAAAGCTTTGGCTTTTCTCTGCATCTCTAGTTATTTTTCTCAAAAACAATTTTGGCTATAGAGTCCTCTAAAGATCATGTCCACTCTCTTTGGTCTCTTGAAAAAGGCTTGGAATTATTTCCTCAAAAGTCTTTCTCTCCTTCACGACAACATATCACAAGCACATGTGAATATGCAGCCTCACATCACCCATCGCCACACGCATAATATTAAAGCAATACACATCTACTTTAAATATTACATGACTCAAAACTTAAAATAAACACAACTCTAAACAAGTATATCTATCACACCAATCCACATAAGAAAACACTTCACATGAAAGATCATTTCACAAAATCAACCACAAGTAAATAAGTTTCAAACACACTCAATCACATAAAGACACACAAACTCATGTAACCATCATAACTTACAGAATTTTTCCCTTACCTTTTACTCTTTGGCAAAAGAGTTTTACTCTTTTTCTCCAAAGAAAACTCCTCCACCTTCAAAAACACACAAATGAATACAACAAGAAAATCAAACTAAAAGGGTTTCATCCTTCATGAACACGAACACTAATCCAAAAATAAATGAAATAGAGTAACTTATTCTACAAATCCTTGTTAAAATCATGAGAGCAAGGTTGATAGCTTACTTGATGTCAAAAACTCAAGAACTTGTGTTCTTGAAAAATAAGAACACCTTGATGATTCAAGATAGATGAAAGTTAGTGTTTGTAAGTGTTTAAAAAGGATCAATCACACTTGATTTTTGTGTGAATGATCAAAACAAGGATGGAAGATGAAGAAAGCTTGATGTATCAATGAAAGAAATCGAAGGAGGAAGATAAAGACTTAGAGAGAAAATGAGAGAGTTTGAGTTTAGGAGAGAGAAAACAAGTAAGAAATGAGCAAATATCTTCTTCCTTCTCCCTTTAGCTCCATGGCCAAGAGGCCTTCCTTGATAAGCTTGGATTAGCTTGAAATGATTACCATTATGTCATAATTAGGTAAATGAATTATTAATCTATTTTCTGGTTCAAGCTTATGACTCACACATAAGGATGAACCTAGACCTTCTTAATTTGGCACATGGGGGGGAACCAAGAGCTGAGTGGGAGGAGAAGATAAGATCAAAATGATTCATGCATGACACATTAGGACTAGGATGGAATTTGGAACAAAGGCAAAAAGAGTAAAATGGACATTTCATAAATCAAAGCATAAGATATTATTTGTTTTGCTTTATGAGAACCAATGAGAATCCTTGATTATTACATGTGGAGACCCCACTGGCTTCATGGAAGAGGTAGGAGAAATTACAAAAAAGGGTAAGCTCCTTGGTTCCTCTTGTTTCCCTCGTATACCCTCCTCAATGGCAAAATAGTAATTGCACTGAAATTTCCAGAAATTATTTCTAAAATCCCCAAATAGTAAAATAAAAATAAAATATTTTTATTTTTATTCTTGGACCAATCACAAAATAGGGTCAACTAGGGGTATTCTAGTCTTTTGCCAGCGTAGGGGCATTTTGGTCATTTTTTAGAATATTTCAAAAATTCTAGATAAATTCCTAAAAAATAATAAATAATATAAAAACACTATTCAACTCGGTAATTTTCTTTTTTGACCTTGTCATGGTCTCCCGGTCTATACTTGATCCCAAGTTTAACTCATTTCAACTAGCGGGACCAAAACGATAATATTTTTATCCGTTTTTCTAAAAATTCCAATCAAAATTTCTAAAATCCTTAAATAATATAAAAAAAGCTTTAACATGTATTTAGTCCCTCTAAATATTCGCGTTTTGAATTTAGTCCCTCTATAAAAAGTCAAAGTTTTTTGGTACCTCAAGAAATAAATTTTTTGATTGCCCCTCTTTTGCGTCGACTGCTGACATGGCACACTAAGGTTCCTGTAAAAATCTTATGTGGCTTACATGCATTGCCACATCAGCTGACACGTCATTTGTAAGGATTACATGGCCTGCTTGCATGGTTATTTATAGGGACTAAAATCAAAATTTAATATATTTAGATGGACCATGTGACATTAATCAGATCACTACCACCACCACCACCACCCACACACACACACTCTCTCTCTCTCTCTCACCACCCCCCACCTCCACCACCACCGCCACCACACACTCTCTCTCTCGTTTTCTTTGTCTCCCCCCCCCCACCACCACCACCACCACCACCCCACACTTTCTCTCTCATTTTCTCTCTCTCTCTCCCCCCCCCCCCCCACCACCACCACCACCCACACACACTCTCTCTCTCACCACAACCACAAATCTGAAATTAACAGACGTATTCTACAAAGTCTTGACCCAATACCTTTTAGTCACAAGTTAATAGCAATTCAATTCACGGGCTTGTGTTTCCACGTTATTTGAGAAATGTATATTTGTTTTGAGCAATGTTACATTTCTACCATTAAAGTTGTTCTTTTCAGTCAGGCACTGGGGCATTTTATAGTGGGTTTTGTCATTTTGTGTCCCAAACAGTTATGAAGTAGTTTTAAGTCTGCCACTATTATTGGTTTGTTTTACTTACATGCGCTGGTGTCTCTACCAATTTGTTATACCTATGTGGGTGGGTGGAGGAAGGCGGTGGTGGTGGTGGGGGTGGGGGTGGGGGAGAGAGAGAGAGAGAGAGAGTGTGTGTGTGTGGTGGTGGCGGTGATCTGATTAATATCACATGGTTCTTCTAAATATATTAAGTTTTGATTTTAGTCCCTATAAATAACTATGCAAGCAGGTCATGTAATCCTTACAAATGACGTGTCAGCTGACGTGGCAATGCATGTAAGCCACGTAAGATTTTTATAGGCACCTCAGAGTGCCATGTCAGCAGTCAACGCAAAAGAGGGACCTAAATCAAAAAAATTATTTCTTGAGGGACCAAAAAACTTTAACTTTTTAAAGAAGAACTGAATTCAAAACGCAAATATTTAAAGGGACTAAAAACATGTTAAAGCCTATAAAAAATTATATGCCTCCCTGTAAAATTTAGTGATGACCCTGTCTTGGCCTCCATATTAGTATAAATCCATTTCTGACGTCCAGAAAACGAGAATTGGGTTTTCTGTCAAAATTCCATTTTTCTTTCAAATTCAGACCACTACTTCTTATAATAGGGAAAACTCCAAATATGATTTTATATTTTCAATCTTCAGCACTCTATCTCATAGAGTGGAAAATATGGGTGTTACATTTGCCATAACTGTGGGCATTCCAATCTATCCCACCATATTTGGTGGCCTTTTAGCCATTTGTACCTGCCCATATTGCAAATCAGTTGTATTAACCAAATCATTCGCCAAAGCTTACCCCTCAGGGTAAACATTAGCAAACGTATCAGGTGTTGGATTTGGAGTATAATGAAGTACTTGTTGTGGAATCACACTCGGCTGAACCTGTGAAGGCTCTGCCTGAATGGTACTTGGATGGACGTCAGTTAAGGATCCTACCGTTAGACGTTTCGGCAAGTGTACCGAATTGTACAAGTAATATAGTGATGAATGAGTAATCATTCCCAACGAGGATCGATTGCCAAGTACCAACTACTACCAATTGCTATACTATTTGGACTATGAAAAATATCCAGTGGATTGTGAAAGTTAAGATAAAATGTAAACACGAAGACACAATGCAAATGCAACACAAACGTTTAAAGAAACACATGGTGGGCACAAGACAAATGCAAAACACAATGCAAAGATTAGGCATAGGAATCACTCAATTGTCACTAGATGCAATCTCCAATCTCAATCAATTATCATTCAATTTCTCTAAATTTGGTTAAACCCAATCCCTTGGTGAATAACCCCTTTCCTCTTAATTAGAATCCTAATTCCTTAGGTGAAACTCAATTAATTGAAAGCATTAAGATTAAGAACTCATGAAGAATGCACATGAACCAAAGTCTATTCTTAGATCTCTGCACTCATATGGTTTATAATCCAAATCGAATCTCATACCTAACTTCCATTAGATACAAGACCATCACAACAATTTCCATGGTGGCCAATCAAGGAAAAGCATTAAGCAAAGGATTACAACCATAAATTGAATCAAAATTGGAGAACAAAATAGTCAAATTACATCAAGATCCAAAAAGAGTTCATCCTAGCCTAATCAAAACAAATCAGTCAAACATGGCAAAGAGAAAAGAAAAACCGTAAAGTGAAGAAGATGAAGAAGGTGGATCCATTGAATCTTCAAACCTTGTTCCCAAGGCTTGAATCTTCATTGGAGAGGGGAGAAGAGGTCTCTGATGGTTCAATCGTCCAAAGGAATGAAAAAAAAGATAAAAGATTCCCAAAATAGATCAAATTGCGCGTATTTAAACATCAGAACAATCGCGGCTAGCGCTCAGCGCACAAGTCCAGCGCTCAGCGCAGGAATTAAGTGTCCAGCTTCGGTATTTTGCATTTTCGACCTTCAAAACATCCAAACTTGGCTTCGGTGTCAACATGAAAGTTGTAGGCCTGCTTCTTATCTTTCCAACGCCATCAAAATCACTCAAATTGAATAAGTACATCCCAAGTTATCGCTATGGCAACATTGCAGCGCTGAGCGCCCCAGTCTGGGCGCTAGGCGCCCAGTTTCTGCCTTTCAGATCATATTTTTCTACTTTCGGGTCAGGTTTAGGGCGCTGGGATATGAGCGCTGGAATTCTGCCCTCCAGGAGAAATACTTCGCAGTCCAGACCAAAATCCGAGAGCTGAGCGCCAACTACCTGTCTAACACCAAAAATAGGTCAAAAAATAACTTTCTATGACAAAACTCTCTACTCATGCAAAATAATCTATTCTAACCTAAACTAGCACTAATATTTACACTGTTTAGTCTAATTAATCCATCAAACTCATCAAAATATACAATTGTACAGATTCACCACAACCCCAAACTTAAAGATTTTGCTTGTCCTCAGGCAAACATTAAAACACACAACAGGGGTTGGAGTGGATGAGTATGACTGATTCTCACTTTGCATCACTCAGTTATTGCCAAGTTCCAACCATGCACACTCTATACTCATGAAAACAACCACAAGCAACATACTCATTCATTCCATCTAGCATTAATTCCCATTTCAGCAATTCAAGGCAACAAACACATTAACTCTATTCAAGCACGTGATTTTCTTCACTATCCTCTCCAGATAAGTGTTTCCCTCTCACTCAAGTGTTTAAGGGTACTCTTTACTCTCAAAAGGTACCACATGCAACCATCTACCATAAGCTTGATAAAATTCTAAGTTAGAAGCTATAATGTAACAGTGACATACATCAAGAGGTCTTTTAAGGGTTGTAATGGGGCTTAGGTGACGTATGAGAAATTTGAGATCTAAGCTTTCTTAATTGGAGTTAAGAGATGTAATATTCTAGAGCACTCACAAGTTCCCCACTCAACAATATATACTTTCTCTCCCCAATTACAATTTATTTTATTTTTTCTCAGTCACACTTGCAGCTTTTCAACTCTTTTTTTTTCTTTTTTCTCTTTCGCTTTTCTTCAAAAAAAATTTTTTTGAATAGAACAGCTGTTGTGACAAAACTATGAACATGTATCCCCACCCCAAACTTAGAGATGTTGCTTGTCCTCGAGCAACCCCAAACTTAATCTACAAGCCTCTAGAATATGCACCCTTAACTCCACTTAACAGGGACTCATGGTTTTTCAGTTCATTGGCTTGTATTGAGCTAATTATATCAAAAAAATAGGATTTAGGCTCAAAGGGGTTAGCAAAGGTATAAATACAGTAGGGTAAGTTAATTTAGGCCTTGAGTTAAAGAACAAAACTGCCTCAATCATTTGTATGCAACCAATACACCACAGATTCACAGAGAATAGTGTCAAGTTCTAGAGATACATCACATGTGATACCACACACACACAAAAAATATGCAATGAATGCTCAAAAGCTCACTAGTGTGTTAGAGTGAAGAAATCATGCACAAACAACTTTGTTGCCGTGAGAGTTGCCAAAAATTTCTAACATGGTTCATATTTTAATCAGGAATTTAGAGTATGAGCAAGTAATGCAATTATGAGCATAAATTACACAGGCAAACTCAAACAATAATCTCATGTGCAGAGCAACAATTCAAGCATCACAAACACTCTCAAAAGTGAAAACAACACACAATAAAAACAATTATCAGTGGCAATTTAATAGCTCAACTTAAAAAAGCTAAAGTTAGAAAAACTTCTCTGTAGGCATGAGCTGAGCATATCATGAAAGGGCGTAGCCATCTGAAAGGTGATGATGTGCTGTGTCCCTACACAACTGCAACACAAAAAGGTGAGTCCTGGACAAATAAGACTACAGTGTTTTTTTATTTAAAAAAAACTAGGAAAATTGGGTTGCCTCCCAATAAGCGCTTCTTTAACGTCATTAGCTTGACGCCTTAAAATCCTCTGTTATGGTGGCCAATAGGACACAAAGAATGTCCTTCTCTCTTTTCTTGGGAAGAAACTCCATGAATTTGGTATAGAGGTGAAATTTCTTCCAATAGCTCACATCACTTGCATCATGGGAGAGCAACTTCTTAAGGATCTCTAAAACTAAACCAAGTTGCTCCTCCTCCTCCAACTGATAATTTTTTTCTGTTTTTTCTTCTACATTTTTATCAACACATTTTCTTTTCTTTTCTATGCTTTCTACTGCTAAACCTACACTCTCCTCACTGCACTCTTTCACTATCTCAAACTCTTTTTCTACACTCAACTTCTCAACTCTCTTAACTTTAGCCACTTGTTGAGCTAATATCCCAACTTGTACTTCAAGACTTTTCATTGACTTATCCACATTCTCAAAGTTCAGTTGAGTGACTACTATAACCTCCATAAATGTCTCCTCAAGATTGGCTATCCTATCCTCATATTGCAGTGGTTGTGGCTCATTGTGAAACTGAGAATCTTGTGGCATAAACACTTCAAACTCACAGCACCCATTCTCATGTTTTCCTCCATAGAAATCGCATTTGATAGGCTCCAATCATGCAACTTCCCTTTGCATTAATTGGACTTGTTGAGTTAGAGCCTCCAAATGTTGAGCAATGTTTTGTTGAGCTAGAAAAGAAAATTCAAAAGTTTGCATTAGTAGCAATGAATCCATGTCAAAGAGCAAAGATTAGCAGCAAATTTTTTTTAAAAAAAAATATTATTTAAACAAAGACACAAACAGAGACACTACCAAATACAAACAAAAGAAAAATGACCAGATTAGTAACCAATTAGATTTGTTGATATTGGTATCAATCAATTCCCGGCAACGGCGCAAAAAACTTGTTAGACGTTTCGGCAAGTGTACCGAATCGTACAAGTAATAGAGTGATGAATGAGTTATCGTTCCCAACGAGGATCGATTGCCAAGTACCAACTACTACCAATTGCTATACTATTTGGACTATGAAAAATATGCAGTGGATTGTGAAAGTTAAGATAAAATATAAACACAAAGACACAATGCAAATGCAACACAAACGTTTAAAGAAACACTTGGTGGGCACAAGACAAATGCAAAACACAATGCAAAGATTAGGCATAGGAATTACTCAATTGTCACTAGATGCAATCTCCAATCTCAATCAATTATCATTCAATTTCTCAAAATTTGGTTAAACCCAATCCCTTGGTGAATAACCCCTTTCCTCTTAATTAGAATCCTAATTTCTTAGGTGAAACTCAATTAATTGGAAGCATTAAGATTAAGAACTCATGAAGAATGCACATGAACCAAAGTCTATTCCTAGATCTCTGCACTCATATGGTTTCTAATCCAAATCGAATCTCATACCTAACTTCCATTAGATACAAGACCATCACAACAATTTCCATGGTGGCCAATCAAGGAAAAGCATTAAGCAAAGGATTACAAACATAAATTGAATCAAAATTGGAGAACAAAATAGTCAAATTACATCAAAATCCAAAAGAGTTCATCCTAGCCTAATCAAAACAAATCAGCCAAACATGGCAAAGAGAAAAGAAAAACCGTAAAGTGAAGAAGATGAAGAAGGTGGATCCATTGAATCTTCAAACCTTGTTCCCAAGGCTTGAATCTTCATTGGAGAGGGGAGAAGAGGTCTCTGATGGTTCAATCGTCCAAAGGAATGGACAAAAAAAGATAAAAGATTCCCAAAATAGGTCAAATCGTGCATATTTAAACATCGGAATAGTCACGGCCAGCGCGCAGCGCACAAGTCCAGCGCTGAGCGCAGGAATTAAGTGTCCAGCTTTGGTATTTTGCAATTTCGACCATCAAAACGTCCAAACTGGGCTTCGGTGTCAACATGAAAGTTGTAGGCCTGCTTCTTATCTTTCCAACGCCACCGAAATCACTCAAATCACATAAGTACAGCCCAAGTTATGGCTAGGGCAACATTACAGCACTGAGAGCCCCAGTCTGGGAGTTGGGTGCCCAGTTTCTGCCTTCCAGATCAGATTTTTCTACTTTTGAGTCAGGTTTAGGGTGCTGGGATATGGGAGCTGGGCGCTGGAATTCTGTCCTCCAGGAGAAATACTTCGTAGTCCAGACCAAGAACCCGAGAGGTGAGCGCAAAGAATCAGAGATGAGCGCCAACTACCTGTCTAACACCAAAAATAGGTCAAAAAGCAACTTTCTGTGACAAAGCTCTCTACTCATGCAAAATAATATATTCTAACCTAAACTAGCACTAATACTTACACTGTTTAGTCTAATTAATCCATCAAACTCATATCATAATATACAATTGTACATATTCATCACCTACCAAAATAAAGTTCGGCTGAATATGTTGTGCAGACCCTACCTGAACATTACTCAACTAGACTTGTGAACGTTATGCCTAATCTAGCTGGTTTTGGCTCAGCTGGCCCATCTGGCCAGCTATGGCTGAGGTGGCTGAATGTTCCTCACCATTTGTATGTTTGCTCTCAAGCTCTCTTGCCTATTGTACCTCATTGTGAACCATAGGTTTCACAATATCAGTTAGTTGCTTAGACACTTGATACATAATGTCGTGTATCCCTATGTCTATTTGTTGAAGGATTAACAAAGTTGTTATCACCATTGGCTGCTCCAAATCAGTCATTTAAATCACAGTTGAAGGTGCGGCCACTGAGACAGTTGTAGCCTGCACTTGTTGGGCGGTTGACATGCTCACTTTGGATGTAGGCATCCCCAAAGTTGTTGAAGTCTCAACACCTATTCGAGAACCATTATTTTTCTAGGCTGAATCCATGCTTCCAAGACTCTTGCCGAATCTTAAGTGCATATGCCAATTATGCACGTGACCAGGAGACACAAACTTGGTAATTTGTTCACCTATATGGTCCCACTGGGCATTCCAATTTGTGGACACTGGATAAAATTAGCTGAGGGATCGGCTAACTATTGCCAACAAATATTCCCATTATCAGACGATTATGCTAAGAAAAGGACTCTCTTTCTCAACTGCAGGTTCCCCAACTACTGCAAAGAGAATAGAGTGTTGTAGGTGAAACTAAAGACTAAAAAGGCATGATAAAATAAAGAATAAAAGGCATGGTAAAAGAAATGATAAAGGTGCTAAAAGCGATAAAGGTAAAGAAAAGTAAATTGGAATGAATAAGGCTTGTTTTATTGATTGATGGTGTGTGTCTGTGTTTAGATGTATGTACAAGTCTTATTTATAGTGCAAAATGCTATGCTACCCCTATTTGCCACGTTCCCACTAGTTCCTATAAAGTAGCTAACAGTTGCAACCCCACTATTACATCAGACGACTAGTTTAAACCTTAGTCAGCTAATAATCTCAACTCCAACTAACCATGACCTCAGCTGACCCCGACCTAATCGCTTCTCCTAAAATTTAAGCACATCCTTATTGCTTATATTTTGTGGCTTAAGTGCTCCCTCTAACAACTCTTAACAGCTATTTCCAGCTCATTTCCTTGGATTTTCAAAAATAACCACTTTCTCATATTTTTAAGGCATTTTGCTTTATCTTCAAGATTATTCCTTTTCCTCAAACATTTTTGCAATTCAAACCACGTTCAGTCCCATAAAATATCTTCAAACCCAATAATATGATTAATTTAATTAATCAATCATATTTTTTGAATTTCTGCCCTCAGTTGATTAGTCGTTAGTTGATGCTACCTCGACTGCTCCTCAACTCAACTGATGCTGCATCGACAGATTTGTTTTAGCTAAAAATAGCTTATTTCCGTAGTCAGCTACCAACTAGTATTTTTTATTTGAGTGTTAACAGGAAGGTTCGGGCATATATACATGGAGATTTCTCCCCCTCACTTACAAAACACGTGACTAATCTAACTAACTTTACTAACAGCTTTCTAACCAACTCTAACAGAAAACTAAAAGTTAAAGCTAAAGTAAATTACATGTGTGTATTGATATTCAGCAATTTTGCTATGAAAAATAGTCCAATAATTAGAGATAAAAGAAATAAAAAAAACTTCAAGTCAAATCGATAAGAGAGATATAGAGATAAATGATTTATCTTTAAATTTAATAAATGACATTGCATTAGTCAATCCCACCTTATAGAAAATGACTTGGTTGTCATTTTTAAGCATACCTAAGGTGAATAAGAACTGTTTTCAATTCTTACTATGCAATGTACCAAAAAAAATTCTTACTATGCATGACTAAGGGGTGACTTTTACGGTGTGAAGTTGTTAAATTTGTGCACCGTATAGAAGTAAAACGATAACCGCCTATTACCAGTTTTTTTTCCGGTTTTCATTATTTGAGTATTCCTCCACAAAAGACATAGATAACATCCTTTTGCCCCTCTACTATTTTGGTTGTGAATCTGAACCCCAACTAACGTAATAATGCTGAAATTTTTAAACAACTCCACTCCCACCGAAACAAAAAAAAAATCACCGCTCTGACATCCAAACTTTTGTCGTCTTATACTTCCTTGTGAGTTGTGACCACCACCGGTGCACGCAGATAATCATTCACATTTTTAAATAGGCTTTAACATGTTTTTAGTCCATTTAAATATCGACATTTTGAATTTAGTTTTTCTATAAAAAATCAAAGTTTTTTGGTCCTTCAAGAAATAGATTTTTTGATTTAGGTCCCTCTTTTGCGTTGACTGCTGACATGGTACACTGAGGTCCCTATAAAAATCTGACGTGACTTACATGCATTGCCATGTCAGTTGACACATCATTTGTAAGGACTACATGGCCTGCTTGCATAGTTATTTAGAGGGACTAAAATCAAAACTTAATATATTTAAAAGGATCATGTGACATCAATCAGACCACCACCACCACCATCCCCCGCACAATCTCTCTTGTTTTCTCTCTCTCACCACGGCCCCCACCACCACCATCACTCTCTCTCTCTCTCTCTCTCTTGTTTTCTCTCTCCCTCACCCCCACCACCACCACCCCAACCACCACCCCTCCACCCACGCACTCTCTTTCGCCAACAAAAGTTAAAAGAATTGTTGGATTATGTGAAGGAAAGATGCATGAAAGGTGAGGTTGTTGATATTGGTGAGGCTGTCTTTACAACAATCCTTAATTCAATTTCAAACACTTTATTTTCTATGGATTTGGCTCACTCTACACCTAATGAGAAGTCTCAAGAATTTAAGAACATTGTTTGGGGTATCACGGAAGAGGTTGGGAGGCCCAATGTTGCAGATTTCTTTCCCATTCTTCGTCCACTTGACCCACAACGGGTTCATGCCCGAATGGCCAATTATTTTAAGAAGTTGTTTAGGATTATTGATGGAATCGTTGCAGAAATGGTGCATTCCAGAGCTTCAAAAACTGATTTCGAAGTGTGCAATGGTGAGGGTGAGAGAGAGAGAAAACAAGAGAGAGAGTGGTGGTGGGGGGGTGGGGGCTAGTGTGGGTGGTGGTGGTGGTGGTGGTGGGGGTGGGGGCTGTGGTGAGAGAGAGAGAAAACGAGAGAGAGTGTGTGTGGTGGTCTGATTGATGTCACATGGTCCTTCTAAATATATTAAGTTTTGATTTTAGTCCCTCTAAATAACTATGCAAGCAGGCCATGTAGTCCTTACAAATGACGTGTCAGCTGACATGGCAACGCATGTAAACCACGTCAGATGCATGTAAGTCACGTCAGATTTTTACAGGAACCTCAGTGTGCCATGTCAGCAGTCAACGCAAAAGAGGGACCTATATCAAAAAATCTATTTCTTGAGGGACCAAAAAACTTTGACTTTTATAGAGGGATTAAATTCAAAATGTCAATATTTAGAGAGGCTAAAAACATGTTAAAGCCTTTCAAATAACATTGAATATATTTTTATTACATAATTATTACTATATCAAGATTAATAAAATTATTACATATAATTTGAAGTCAATTGAAATCAGTCAAATTGACAATATATATATATATATAATTAATTTCGTTAAATCACTTTTTTCTATTTTAATGAGTAAAATATAAACTTTACTATATGAAATTGTTAACAAGTATATGTTTTGTTTGCTTATTTTACCCAAAAAAAATTGTTAATAAGTATAACAAATTAATTATAATACGTATGCATATCTACAAGTAATTTTTAAATGATTATTACTATATCAAAATTAGTAAAATTATTAATTATTAATATATTAAATTTATAAATATAACGGTTAGAGTTATTATTTTTAATGTTATAAAAAAGAGTTATTATTTTTAAACACCAATCAATTGTCAACACCCATTTGACACATTTATCTATTTCTATCTCTTTTTTTTAACGCATCATTTATCTATCATATCTATCACTAAATATGTCTCTTCTATTTTTACTAGTGTATTCACCCGTGCTATGCACGTGACATATAATGAGTATTAATTATTTGATTAGTTATCAATTTTAAAATAGATTACAATGTAAAAAATATATGACTTAAATTTGTTTTTAGTCCCTCATTTTTCACTGAATTCCATTTTTAGTCCCTCAAAAATAAAACGTGTCTTTTTAATCCCTCATTTTTTTAAAAATGGTCTCTTTTAGTCCATGGGGCCATATTTTAAATTCGAAAAGTATCTTTTAAATTTATACTTTGACCCCTCCCAAACGTGATGCTCACCTTAATCCATTTTTTCGTATTTCTCCCCCCTCCATTGATGCACCGCGCCCCTCATCCCCGCGCGGCCAAGGGAGGCTGTGCATAATGGTGAGAAGGGAGGCGGCCACCGCGATCGCACAGGGAGGAGAACGAGAGAGAGACCGCATCTCATGGCAGCTTCGAGGGAGGACGTTGGAACTACTCCTAGCAGGGATGGGGGGCCGCGGTGCATCAGTGGAGGGGGAGGAGAGGGAAAAAACGGGTTAAGGTGAGCATCAGCCTTGGGAGGGGTCAAAGTATAAATTTAAAAAATACTTTTTGAATTTAAAATATGGCCCTAGGGACTAAAATAGACCATTTTTCAAGAATAAGGGACTAAAAGATGTATTTTATTTTTTAGGGACTAAAAACGGAACTCAATGAAAAATGAGGGACTAAACACAGATTTAAGCCAAAATATATTAATACTAAAATTAATCCTAATATCTGAGTTGAGACGAGCAAGTTCAACCTAAATAGAGGAACAACCACTAGTGATGGCAAAGTGAAAGGACAGGTCTGTAGAGACCCCGATTGGATGTATTTTTTCAAAATAAATGGGGTAGAATGATGGGAAAGAAAATCAAATAAATGGGCAGGTGAGATAAAACAAAACACAATAATCTTCTGATTTTGTTTTCAAATTTACATTTAATGTTGATTCAGACACAATAATATTTGATTAATCCTAATTTGCATATTCCATTTTGAATTGAAAGAGATTCATCTGGTTTCTATTTTTGTTAGCCTTTAGAATAAATACTGAGTAAAATTCTCTCAAATTGAATGTGGTATTGACACATGTAATTTTTTTTAAAAACATTTTGCTTTATGTTATAATAGATATGATATAGATGTAGATATAGATATAGATTTCTTTCTAGGTGTCTTTGGGGTGTATAAGTATCCATTGGTCATTTTTCTAATGGTTAATTATATAAACGCACGTATAACAGTAAAAAAAAGAGCGCTGATTTATAGACCCCCAAGCAACACTCGGTCAACACCTGTAATGTGACATATTCAATAAATTAAGTGGGTGTTGAATGAGTGAACAGGTGTTCAAATAACACTTTTGTATAAAAAAAATTACCAACGCTATTTAAATTTATAAAATAACCCCAATTTTCTTATATAATCAGTTATTAATTTCATATTCATATAAGCCCCTCTTTACAATTATTAAATAAGTTTAAGTTGATTTTTCAAACAAGTTGTCCACCAACAATCCCAGCCGCTAAATTATTTTATTATTATATCAATGGCCTCAATTTACTTCCATATATGGAAAGGAAGTTTTTTCACTTCCATAGCCTAAACGGACCCATGACTAAGGTAATACGTGAACAGTACCCCTGCAAAATCAGCTTATCATCATCGTATACAAAGTAGGTGTGGGCTAGGTGTTCATGATGGTTTTGTTGACCTGTGACTTGTCCAAGGTCTAGAAGAGTGCTGCCCTCCTAAAATTAAAAAATGTTACTTAGACACTCATTAGGTATATATACCTTGAGTAAAAAAGAGATAAAAGAGAGATAAATGATAGATATGATAGGTGATACTGCAACACTCTTTCTCCAAAAAGGATATTACATCATAGTAACCAAAAGTTTCATAGTGACTCAGAAAATATTTTGATAGATGTTTATAATCCTTCCCCAAAAGTGCGGGTAAAATTTTTTTGCCTTTATAGAAGATGAGAAGGATGGAAAATATATTCCCTTGGTTCCTTTTAAAAGATTTTAAATGCAAGGTAAAGCCATTATATACTGAAAGGTATTTCATCTCATATATATGTCATGATATTTTACAAAAGAGTTTGTTCTAAGACAAACTATGATTTTGGATACTATAAAAGAAAAAGAAGTTAAAACTACTCTAAACCAAAAAGTACAAAAGTGGTAAAAGAAAAATATACGCTATTATGTACAATCGAGCCATGATCCCATCAACTACCCATAAGGGATCTATTACTCTAAACTCTAACTCAACTATGCCTATGGGCAAGCCAAGTGGACCCTCCTAAACCTGGCAAACTAGACTCAAGGTTCCGGACCTGAGTCACCGGAATCCAATCAAAACCAAACCTGGATAGATCCGGCCTAGGTAAGGGTTCATTGGTGAGGTCAGAGGTAGCCCAAGAGTTGATGGACTCTTCAGGTATATCTTTGTATTTATCATCAGACAGGGATTCAGATAACCATATGATATCTTCCTCCTCTGATGGACTAGAATGAGGGGTGTATGCTGGCGGGTCTGCTTCTCCCAGAGGCGAAGCCGGAGTATACCCCATGGAACCGTCTGTCCCTACAGGAGCTATTGCTGAGGTGTCTTCAGAAGTTCCATCTTGGCCCACATCTGAGGGCTTGCACGATCTGATCCATCACCACCATGTCCTGATGGATGCGAACTACCACCACCGCTGTCTCCATCATCATCATTGTTCAAGAACATATCTTCTATACCATAACCCGTACTACCTAATCGATGTAATGGTAACTTAACATCTAGAATTATTATCTATTCTTGGATGGGAATTGGATTTTGTTGCTCTCCACTGTCTACATTCTCTACTTTTCCCACAAATCTACCCCACTGTGTATGACGATTTATGTTCCACCACACACTATCCCCACCTAAGGGTAATATCCTAAGGTGTCAAACATTCCCTAGTCCTGTATCCGGATGGGTCATCTACTCATTCATGCATCAACACAGCATAAAAGTAGGCAAGGGTGAAACTCTAAACAATGTAATAAGAGCAATACAAGTACACTAAAAAAACATAGATCACACAGCACGCAATTCATATCTTAAGAACATATGAATATCAAAGACAATCAAGTTATTTAAGACAATATAGTAGAGTAGCAAATTATTCAAGACATATAACTAGATCTCAATCAAACGAGTCTTACCTTGTATTTGCCAACCTACAAAACAACGCATTCACAAGAATATATCATCGCGTCAAAGTGTATTTATGCATGCCACTTCAATATATCTCAAATCACACTGGTGTAATGCTCCAACGAGACTTTTCCAACCTCACACCATTGAGCGATCGGCTGCAGTAAACTTAACAGAATAAACAGGGAGTCCCACTTAGACCCTTGAGAATACTTCAGAAATACCGCATTTAAAACTTAATACCAAATCAGAAATAGAACTGCCAGTCAGATTTATCTTAGTCGAGTATTTGATTTGTCTCGACTCGAGCATATTCACCGACACGACCATTGAGACTTTCGAAACCTGGATAATCCCCGTAGACAATTGTAATTCAATAGAACCTATTTTCAACCTTGTCTCGTAGGTTATATGCTCATCATTTATAATGCAAATGATCGTCTAAATTTGCGCACAACTTTCTTTTAATTTCACTTTGTGAAACTTCCTCTGTTTTACTGCCACTTTTCTCATAAATCTTTGAATCTCATAAAAAACTCTTCATATGAAACAAACCCATTACTTTATAAAAATATTATTTGTATGAACAGATAACTTGTTAAAAATCACTTTATCTTTTCTTTTCACTTTATCTCGTAAAAACCTTTTACTGCAAAGATCTCTGTCTTTCCTAGACAGACCCATACTGATAAAATATTTATCTTAATTATCACCTTGTATATCAATGATAGACAATCTTAGGGTTTTCACAAAAGAATAGATTGCATTTTCTTTATGGTAAAATCATATTTACGGTAAATCTAAATTTTTCCATTATAACGGTATGTTTACAAAAGCTCAAAATTAATTTTGTCATCACCACCTTACTCACACGAATTTTTAAAGGAAATTTGAGCATTATAACACTACATTTAATAAATAGCACAAAACAATTAAATTCAAGCCATAAAACAATTATAAAGCATAATTAAATAAATAAAGGCTATAACACACAAAACACACAAACCAATCACAACCAAGAATCAAACTCATGCTTCTCAAATTAATTTGCAAGAGGTTCCCCTTACCTTTGCCACAAATCTTGGAAGAGCAAGGCTTGAAGAACCAAGAACACCAAGCAAGAAACTAAGAACTATCAAGGAGAAAAAGAGAGAACTTTTGCTTGTCAACACAATGCTTTTTGTGTGGGAAATTTTATGAAGCCAAGATGGGTATTTATAGGGAGAGGGGGCGGCTAAGTGAGGAGAAGGAAGGGATAGAAAAATTGTGTTGTCATCTTACTTTATTAGCCTTATGTCATAAAGCCATTATAACTAAATCACTCATTTTTCTAATTGGCTTAAGCTTATGACTAGGCCTTATGACTCACATAGAAAAAGCACATCCAAGGGCCTAAAATTGATGATGATGTCGACCAAGAGAGGGGTGAGGGAGAGCCATTGGATTTAATGGTTAAAAACTTTGTTTTTGTAGTTTTAATGTAAAATCAAGGGTAAAATGGTAATTGAACATACCCCTACTGATTATGGTCAAGGGATGGGTCAACACCACTTATTTGGACTCCATAAAATTGCTTTTAAGTCCCTTGAAAATTCTAAGTTTCTCTTTCAAACTCGTTAGTTCTCTATTTACTTCTATACGACTGATATACCGCATAAAAGAGCCAAAACAGTCGAAAAATAATATTGTCTAGAAATATTTTTAAAAATCATAAAAAAAAGAATAAAAAATAAAATAAAATTTTTTTGGACTTTTTTTGTAACGTCCGTAAATTTTGATTCTGTTTTAATTTTATTTTTATGCGTGTGATGTATGCTTATGCATGTTAGATATATTCTAGTAAGAGTAAATTCATAGACAAAGTTTCTCTGACGTTAGAAAGTAGTGGTTTAAGTTGGACGTTTAGAAACAGACAGAGTTCTGTTCACCGTAAATAGACAGAGTGAGGACTTTATGAAGTAGAAACCCTAGATTTAGGTTAAGAGTGAGATTTGAAGGTACCAATAGTGATTTTCTAATATTTGAGGATTTTAGAAATTTATTCGGAAATTTTCTGAAGAACAGATAAAAATATTACGATTTTGGTCCCTGTAGAACGAGAACCGGATAGCAGGGAGAGCAGGTGAATGCCAGAGGCTTAGGAAATAATCCAAAATCAACCAAAAGAGTACCCAATGGTGTTTTTACAATATCTATGATTTTTAGAAATTTTCTAGGAATTTTCTGAAAAAGTTCATTTTTACCCTAAGTTACTGGTTACGGTAAAAACCGAAAAGTTATCGTAATGCTTCTAAGCTTGATCTTTTTGGTCCAAGACTTTTGTGGCATCTTATTTACATGGCTTAGGACTTATTATAAGGTTCATGAGAATTTTTACCCCAATAGGTTAAGTTTGAACAATTTTTACTAGGAAATACAAAAGTTACCACACTTAATTACCCTTGGAGATTTACCATTTACCATGGTTAAGGTAAAAAAAATTATTTACCCTTCCTTGAGGCAGCTGCTGCGCTGAATTAGAGAGGGAAGAATGGAGAGGATTCTTGAATCATGACTCACATGGGTTAGCCAATGGAAACCAAGCAAGTTGCTAACTATGGTTAAGGTGTGGTTAAGTGTAATGATTTATTAAGGAAAAAGTCTTTTTGAGATAGGAAGAGAAGAGGGAGAGGCCGTGAGCTTGAGGGAGAGAAGGAGAGGGGAGAGCTTGTGTTCATTTCTTCATCTTGCTCATCACCACAGCCAATCTTTGAGTGCTCTTTTCCAAAATCTTGTCCAAGTGAGCTAGATTTCCAAAGTTTGATCATCATCTTGTGACCAACAAGCTCCAAGAAGGCAAGCAAGAAGGAGAAGGAGAAGGAAGAAGAAGAAGTGAAGGTTAGGAGCTTTCTACAAGAATTGGTAAGGGGAAAGTTCTTCTACATGATTTCAAAGCCTAGAGGTCATACTAGGGTTCTTGTTGGTGTTGTGGTGATCAAGGAGATGCTATACTACCCTAGGGTTTATGTTTATTGGCAAACCATGTGTATTCTTGTTCTTATGACTATGTTTGATTCTTGAGTGATGGTTATGTTATGTGTATGAATTTCTTTGAGTGGTTTGATCATGAACAACCATGCTTGATGTTAGTTTGCATGATTGGAACCTTGATATGCATAAGGGCTTGTAACTCTTGTCTATGGAGAAAGTGACCATGTTGTGTGAGATGAGTTGCCCTATTTTGCATGCTTGATGATTTTTGTTCCATGATTGGTTTGAGTTGATTGGATGATTGTGGTTGTGCAAAAGTTTAACTCATGGCACGATGAAAGTGGTGTGTGCATGTTGATGAGCTTGGTGTGTAATGGTAATTGTGTTCCATTGCCTTGATGGTTGATTTCATGGCTTGATGATTGAAGGTTGTGTCTTGGAATTGATCTAAATATAGTAAACTTTACTTATTTTCACTCATTTGAACCTAACTATGCAAAGAGATGTTTTATTTTGGTTGCACATTGGATTTTCGAGCTGCTGTTATGCCCTGTGTGTGACCAGTCTCGCGGTTGGGAAAAGCTGGAAAACAGGGGACAGCTCTGTTCATACCGCGGGTGTGAAACACCCTCGCGCCTGTGAACAGTTCTGGACCCAGCATTTTTGGAAATTAATATTTTTACGAAAATCAGTTTTTCCAAATTTTTCCATAAACATACTTAAGAGAAAATAATATTTTTAAATATGAAAATTGGTATGTGATTTGGTTAATTAATTTTAGAACTTAACAATGTTTTGGATAATGCATTTGGTTAAAAGAGGAACCATTAATAAGAGTGTGAATTGAAAGAGGAAAAAGAGCCATGTGATGGAGAATTATGCACAAAGAGATGTGAATTATCATAAGTGATGATAATGTGATAACCTAGAGTGGAGGTTATGTGTGATTGTGCAAGTGATAACCTAGAGAAAAGGTTAAAGTGATTACAAGAGAAACCAAAGCTTAAAATGCTTGAGATGGTGATTTCGTATGCTTAATGTCATATGTCATTTTGCATAAAGAGAAAGAGAATTTGGCAAGTGGCCAATGTGATGAGCATTACAACCCGGATGGGGTTGAGAATAGGGATAGTCTGGCCACAGTAGCCTAAAGGGATTATCCAGGTTGCGAAACCCCTCAGATGGCCAGGTAGGAGATATCCCCTGAGCCGAGGCAAGTCGCACAACCCTGCTTGGATAAATCTGAAGGACTTGACTATTCAGGATATGGTGAGACGTAGCTTATCTGAATGATTACTATGAAGTCTGGTGGGACTCTCTGGTAAGTCTGGCAAGTCTGCTACGGCCAATCGCTAAATGGTGTTGGAGGTAGGGAAGTCTCCTTGGAGCACTACGAGGGTGATGTGAGGGGAATAGAAGTGACATGCATTATAATATATCTGAGTGTATGATATATTGTTTGATGCTGAGATATGTGACATATTGTTTGATACTGAGATATGTGTGTGACTATGATTATTCTCATTGTGTTTGTGAGAATGTCTTACTTGCAGGAAAATCTTATCCTCGTGTTTTGAGAAGGGTAAGTGGTAAATGATTTTCTAATGCATATGTGTCTGATAGATGTGGTATATTTCTATATCTGTTGTCTCTTTCCTTTGCTATTTGTGTATGAGGATTTTTCACCCTTGCCTATATGTTTTGTGCTCTCTTTTGAACATGACTCATATAGATGGATCGCCCACCCGAGGGGCTAGTGAAGGTTCGTAGACTCAGTCTGCTGCCCCGAGGGGCAGAGGGTGAGGGGTGGATCATCAACCCCGAAACCCAGTGGGGGACATACCTAGGATATGTCACTTCACTCGAGAATACTGCAGAAGGGCCTCATAGATGGACAGTAGAGGACATGATTCTGGATGTAAAGATGCCCATACAGGAGTTGTGGGACACATGGCGGGAGAGAGAAAGGCAGAGACAGCCGATAGCCCAACAGGTGCCTGCCCAAGGATCTGGGCCGGTGCAGCAAGAGCCTGCAAGGCCAGAGACCCAGCATAGAAGACCCAAGACCCCACCCTGCAAGAGATACTTTGGTAGATGGAGGCAGACTGCTCGCAAGAGTACTGTTCGCCGTACCAAGACTGTTAGGGTTGCATCAGCTGAGAAGGTGCTTGCTGAGAGGTCACCTGCTACTCAGTCTGACAGGCCCATTCCTGCCATACCAGTTTCTTTTGCAGATCCTGGAGGGAGATTGAGACCTTTTCCTTCTACTATTATGCCATCTTGGCGAACACCAGCTCGTCAAGAGGTCAATGACGGTAAAGGGAAAGGGAAGCAGATAGTAGAGGAGGAGAGTGATCCCTCTGAGGAGTCTGAGGGGAGTGTTTAGAAGCTGACTTAGCGCAGGCTGTTGCGTTATCTGATCTTGTTTTTTTTTGTAGACTGGCTCTATACCGGTGTGGGCTTATGCTTAGAGTTATTTAGGATGACTGTACTCTATATGATGTAATTTGTAAAACTTTGGACTAGTAGTATATGTGATGTACATTATTTACTCAATAGTCACTTATCTCGTTTTCTTTAATGATACGTTACGACATAAAAGAGTTTTCCAAATCGAAATAACGTAAGTGAGAGTTTCAAGTTAAAATGGTTTTCAATAACAAAAAGAAAAAAAATTATGCGCATTTTCGAAAATTAACTTAAGATAATTAAAAGAAGAATTTCTTAAAAATAAAAATCAATATGACGTATTTTAAATAAATTAGGTTACTTATATTGTAATATCCTTTTATGAGAAAGGGTGTTGCATTTTTCACGAAATTTATATACTGTAAAACAATATCTGTACGCTATACGTACCAGTTAACCGTATATTTTGGTAAATTTTGAAAGTTTTTCAAAAATTTCAAAAAAATTTCATAAAATCGAAAATATTAAAAGAAATGACTTTTGTGAAGGAAGATAATTTTCTGGATTGGTTTGATATACTTTTTCTATTTAAAATTTTATCCGTCAGTTACGGTAAATATGGTTGTCTGAAAAACTCAAACGTCAAAGGAAAAATGTCTGTTTCAATGAAATAATTTGATAAGTATTTTGAAACCTTAATTATAAGACCAATATAAATTACTTAACACTTAGATCACACAATTTTATATAAAACAGATAATAGACGGTAAATAGAAAACAGAAGTCTATATAAGACTTAGCTATCTTATAGTTTTAAACTATAATACCAAACAAAACTTATTATTTTCTATACTATCTTAAGTATAATAGATCATAGAGTCTCTTTCTTAACTATTTCTCCATCCCCGGTATTTATCCATTTCTTAACTAACAGATTACGGAGTTTCTCTTAAAGGGACCAAAATTGTAATTTCATTTATATCTTTCTCTAAATTTCTAAACTTAATTTCTAAAACCTTCATAGAACATCAAGTTACTATTTTATATCCTCTAATACGTTTTGGGAATCAAGTATAAATTTTTCATATTCATTATCAACTTATTCTAATAGTTTAAAATATCTGTATTATACCGTTTGACTTCTACGTCAGCTCTAAACCATTTTTCTTTGTCTGAAAATTCTAAGGATGATTCTAGTCCTCTAAAATTAATACTCTATCTTGTAGAGTGAAATTTTAGGATATTACAGATATGATGTGACAAAAAGAGAGAGATAGATAGAGATAAAAGGTGTTGTATGGGTGGTAGAAAATTTTGGGTGTCTAAGTATCATTGTTTCCTAAAATTTTAGCTTTCTCATTGAAACTCCTAGGCTACCTACTAGAATGGCTCTTGTAAGAAGAGGAGTGAATCTTATTGGTGTTGACAAGTTATGTCCCTTTTGCTTAGTTGAAGATGAGAATGTTGAGCACTTGTTCCTTAACTGTAATCTATATTTTTCAGTTTAGGTCAAAATTTGTGCTTGAATAGGGATCTCTACTTTTTTCAAATTAAAAAAAATGGGGATCTCTATTGTTTTACCTTTTCTTGTAGATTGGAATTGTTTCTGTAGCATGAAATTAAATTTCTTTTCAGGGAAGAAGTAAAAGAAATACAGTTTTATCTTGTGGCATGTAGCTGTTTGGTCTATTTGGATTTTACGGAATATAATTAATGATATCATTTGAGTAAATAGTCAATTTGTCCCCTGATAGATACGCTCTTTGGCAAGTAGGTCCCTGAAAGACAGAAATAAAAAACCCCGTTCCTGAGAGATGCCTTCATTAGTCAAATAGGTCCCTGACGTTATTTTTGTTATTATCAGGGGGTCATTTTGGAATTTTAAGAGTTTAGATGGATTGAAAAAAATATGGGAGCACTGATTCTTTCCTCACACAATCCCTCCTCCCCACCCCCACTCTCTCTCTCCTGTCCACCTCCCTCTGACTCTTCTCTCTCACCCTCTTCCTCTTCCTCTTCACCACCACCAACTCTCACAACTCCTTCGCCTCCTTCTTCTTCCCCCTTCTCCCTCCACCACCATCTTCCCATTCCTTCAAATCTCCACCACCACCACCCCAAAAATAAATAAAATAAAAAAGCTAAAAAGGCAAAATGAGAAGGGGTGAAACGAAATAGCAAAGGAGGGGTTTTCACATTTTCAACCCTAACTTTCAACAAAGCATCAGAAAGGGGAAAAGAGAGGGGGTGGTGCGGCTGCTGCTTGGGAGGAGGCGGACCGCCAGGCTCGTGGCGGTGAGCCCACGTGACGCGGGTGGCGGTCGCAAGGAGCCATTTCTGCTCTCCGTCAGATAAACGGGCCCCAAAACCAAGGCCTTAAAGGCCCGAGCCTAGGTCTGGTGGACGTCGTTATTGTCATCGTGGCGGCGATCGTGGTGGTGGTGGTGGGTCCAACGCCATTTGAAGAAGAGGAGGGCATTTCTCCATCGCCGCTTCTTCTTGTGAACCTTGTTGCTCCTTGTTGTATAAGATACATTGGAAATGGAGAAAGGGGGTGAGAAACTAAAGGGACCAGGAAATAGTTGAATTGGGGGGGTCAAAGCCATAGTCACTGAAGTGTTGGGGGTCTGGCATGGGAAAAACAAGGGACTTGTTGGACATTGTGTGTGTGGTAATGGGTTTGATGGAATTCCAGTTACTCTTTGTTTTTGTTTTCTAGTAATGGTAGTTGGTAGTTACAGGGGTGAAACAGGGGAGGAGAAGGGAATGAATGGGGTGGTGGAGGTGGAGATTTGAAGGAATGGGAAGGTGGTGGTGGAGGGGGAATGGGGAAGAAGAAGGAGGTGAGGGAGCTGTGAGAGTTGGTGGTGGTGAAGAGGGAGAGGAAGAGCGTGAGAGAGAAGAGTGAAAGGGCGGTGGAAAGGAGAGAGAGAGTGGGGGTGGGGAGGAGGGATTGTGTGAGGAAAGAATCAGTGTTCTCATTTTTTTCAATCCATCTAAACTCTTAAAATTTCAAAAAGACCCCCTGATATTTACAGAAATGACGTCAGGGACCTAACGAATACATCTTTTAGGGATGAGTTTTTTTATTTCTGTCTTTTAGGGACCTACTTGCCAAAGAGCGTTTCTTTCAGGGAAAAATTGACTATTTACTCGATATCATTTTATATAATGGCAAGTTTGATATGTTGGCTAATTTGTTGGATCTTATCAAAGTCCGATCATGGACTTGGTTTTCCAGGGTTGTCTTTGGCTTTCTCTTATTGGTGTATTGATCTCATGACTTGTATTTCTTTTAGTTTGTCAGGATTTTGGTGCTTTTCAGGTTCTTGGGGTTGGAGAATCTCTTATACTCTTTATTTAATATATATTTTTTTGATAAAAAATACCCTTTAACTAAAAACCAAGGTAGTTAAAACCAGATCGGTCATTGAATCAGTAAAGGCACTGGTTCAAAAGTTTAACCGGGGTTCAACTGGGTTATAATTTAATAATACTATTTTAATTTTTAATATAACATATAAAACAATATTGGGCAAAAATTAACATAAAATTCATAACTTTATAAAGAAAAGTTAAACTTCAATACAAAATGGTTAATTAAAGACAAAAAATATATTCATAGCACTGGCTGTGTCTTGTGCAATGCGCGCAAATTGGTAGTGATTAAATATTATTTTAAATATTATATAGTATATTAAATAATAAATTAAATATAAAATATTGAGAAAGTAAGACAAATCAAATTTCAAATTAATATAAGTTGATCATAAAATATATTTTGAGTAATAAAAAATTAATAGTAAAAAGATAGATAGTAAAAAATTCACATATATAATTTTTTTTAACTTATTAATGTACCTTTAGTTGACAAAAAATGCTTTTTTGAATAAAAAATACTATAATAAAAAATAACCAGTTCAATTCAATTTTTCCCATCAGTTCTTGATTGGTTTTCACCGATTTCAGACTGGTTTGACCAGTTCTCTCTGGTTCTCAAACCAGGCAATTTCTTTGATTTTTTGGACCGGGGAGGGATCTGGTTCCCGGTCCAACCAATTCGACCAGCTGATCCGGTTCGATTTTGACTACTATGCTAAAAACCCAACAACAAACCTTGTTTTCTAATGGTGTTGGCGGTGTTGCTCTATTTATGATAAGGAAAATCTAGGGCCGCAGATGGATCCTCGAAGGGATTAAACGCGAACCAATATCTCTCAAAGCCAATGCAGTGTGTGTTTGTTTTAGAATCTAGAATCATCTAGAATCAATTCTAGAAGTAAAAGCAAGTCTAGCAGAATTGAAAACGATATTATTCACTTGTTTGTGTAGCAAAATCATGGTGGTAAGAATTTCTAGATTTTGCATTAAATAAAATCAATTTTGGGTGTGAAACCCTCAAAATTCTTTGTGCCTGTTTGTTTTATAGTTCCGTTGCTACAGTAAGCGCCGTTTAGAGCCCAAAATTGTGTTTCACTCATAATGCTACAGTACCAATCCGTTTGGTTCATTTTCACTGTCAACAAATGTGTGTTTGGAGTGGAGAGAATTGATTTTGGTGAAAGCAAATGGGGGGTTGCTTTTCCATTTATCAAAACTAATTTTGGGTGTAGAACCCATACAATTTTTTATATTTACATATCAAAAGTTATTATACTTTTATCTTCTAAACACGATCAATTCTTCTAAACACACTTTTAAAATATTATTACCAAACACAAATTAATTTTTTTTAAATCAATTCTTCAAACACAATTCTATCAAATTAAATTCTACCAAATTCTAAAACAAACGGATACTTTATAGTTACACATCAAAAGTGGTTCTATATTTATCATCTAAACACAATCAATTCTTTTGAACACACTTTTAAAATATCATTACCAAACACAAACCAATTCTTTTAAACTCAATTTTTTCAAAATCAATTCTTTTAACATCAATTCTATCAAAATCAATTATACTAAAATCTAAAACAAACCGACTTGCAATAATTCTCTTAATTTATAAGTACTGCTACTTTTTTTTAAATTAAAATGAAAATGTTTTTCTTCATAAAACTTTTTTCTGAAAAGTACTTATGTTTTCTCAAAATAATCAAAATTAAACATACTTTATGAACGGCGGGATTTTGAGAAAATATAATTTGGTTGTTACTATCAATTCCTTTGGGACCGTACATCAAATGAATTCTTGGTAGTGACATTCTTCACTCTCAAGTCTCAACAGTATATGCTGACTCTTGTTTTTTCTAACAACCTCTAGTCTATTTGAAAAGTGAGCGACAAAGATATAATTAACTTTTGTGCTATTTGGTAGTATATGGAGATAATTGTCCTATGCAAGTTCTATCAGGGAAAAAATGGTCCAATTTTTTTTTGAAAAAACGCAAGAGAATATGAAAATTTCAAATACCTAACATCAATTTCAATCTGAATATATAGCTTTTTAGCAATTACAAATTAAGCTGAATCGCAGTTTTACAGTAGTACTCTTCCTGAATCTTGCAGGCAGATAAATAATTGATTCTTTTAACCACATTCCAAAATTGAAATACATATATACGTAAGTGCCATATGAAGACAATTTTTTTCCAACACAAGCATATGATATATTATAAGTACCTAAAAAAATGCATATGATATATATATATTATATGGATAGAATTATATGCATGTATCCATATATAGTTCATATGCCGAGCTTCCTTTATTTACCACAAAATCACGCCAAAATTTCTGCGCTGGATTTGTACCCGTCATTTGATAATAACTGGCCCCATTCAAAACCAACGGTTACGATTTGATCACCATGTCACTTCTGAAACCCATGTTTAAATGGAATTGTGAGATTTCCCACGAGAGGATCGAGCAGCTACACGTGTAAATATATGGTGTACAATTTGTATGTTGCATTAATAATTTGATTATTTTCCTTGAGTTTTTTTTTATAAACCTTTCCTTGAGTTATATATAGAGACATAACCCACAAAAAATTGTACATGGTTTTGCATTTTGTGGTCAATATAGGGTGTCACAGGTTTCAGATTTCCTTCAACACTTCTCATCAACTGAATCCAGAAGAGTGGAAATGATCACAGATTTCAAAGTTGGTCATGAAAAAAAAAACCAATTTTGAAAATGCATGAATGTCCTATTGTGAGCGGTGGTCTACCTAGCTACTTACTCTACATGCTTAGACTCCATCTTGATGTAGGGCAAAGATCCCATGTAAAAATTCATCACATTTTTTGGCCCATTAAATTTATCTACGTAACATCACACCAAAGTCACATGAAGCTCAATGGTTCACAAGAATTGTGCTTTTCTTTTTATCCCCACTTTTGTTCCCTTCAACTCTTCTTTTAACTGCCCACAAAAAAAAAAAACTCCTTCTCTTGTCAACTAATTATAATCATGGTGCTGAATGAGGGAGATTAAATCTCCCACGCTATTACCACATCAACTTATACATAAAAATATTTTTTTTAAAAAAACACCAATGCATTATGCCTTCAAATTTAATTACTAACACAATATGAGGGACGTACGTCCAGCATTGTCCACACCCACCTTGGGGTTTATCCACAGCTAGAAAATCATCAGGTGATCCTGCCAAACAACTGATGATTGATTCTATCAGTTCCATACCATTTCGCTTGATTAAACTTATTTCTACTACTGTTCATTTGTATTGGGTTTGTGGGGGGTGCATTAATAGGTTCTTGAATCTTGTAACTCGTGGCCAAATATAAGGGCGCTTCTTGTGCGTCTGTTAATTTTTTAATAATATTTTAGCTTGTCCAAAAAAACTAATTAACACAATAATATGGGAAAAATTAATAATATATTTTGCTAATCCAATATATATAATCGTTTGCAAAAGAATTAATCTCCCATATATCGAGTTCAGTTACCCAGTACCCACATATATAGGCCATAAACTCTGAAGCATGGGTACTCCGAAAATAGTGCCGTACCCGTACCGGGTACGTACCCGGTACCGGTACTTCTTGGGTACTCGTATAATACGTACCCAGGAACGTACCCTTTTATTTTTTATTTTTTTCCTTAGCTGGGTACTTGTATCGGGTAACATTCCTGGGCACGATTGGTCTAGAAAGACACGGGCTTCATCCAAAACGGGTGAGGTCACACTATTAGAGTAAGTGAAATTTACGATCTTTTCTATTTTTTTAAATCCTGGAGTACCTTGCTAGTACTCATTTGGACTTCTCTTCCATCTTCTCATGCGTTTGTCGTTATTCTTTTTGCACTTCATTGTTCTGTTCTTGTATATGTTATGTACTTTTTGTCGAGTCACCTGGATGCTTTATTTTTTCATCATCGAGCATATTTTTGTAATCATGTCAAGAGCATGATTTTAGTAGTCATGATTTTTTGTGAAGATTTTGGTCATGTTTAATCTTATAACATTATAATTTCTCTCTTTATTTGACGTACCCGTACTTTAGTTTTTTTAGAAATGTCGTATCGCCGTACCCGTACCCGTATGGGTATTGGTACCGTACCCGTACCTATGCAACATAGGCCATAAATGACACGATGCCGTTGAAGCAAAAGCACCACCTAACGAGCAGACCTCATTTTCTTCTACACTATATGTTCATTTGTGGTACATTTATTTGATTGCTATAAAACACCGTCATGTTTCGTGATGAAACTATGTTCAGATTGAGAAAGAGAGGGAGACAGTACCCATCGCAGTGAAAGCAACAGAGGATTTGCCATTGGCATTTAGCCGCAAATATATAATATATACGACATATCGAGATTGATATGTAAGAGATAATGAATTTACCAAATCAAAAAGAACTTCATAGACAAAAATAGGAATTTCCACCACCATTTCCTACCACTCCGATACGGAAATAGAGAGTGGGACAATATATAATTATGTAACTGTCTCTTTGGATTAGCGTTTGTTAAAAGTGATTCTAAATAAATTTGATTTTGTGAAATTGATTATATTCAAATAGTTTGAAGTAAAGTGATTAATTATCGTTAGATGTTCTTACTTTGAAAGCAAATTTAATGTAAAATTTAGTGTAAATTTTTCAACTTACGCAAGAGCAACTTTTTGTCACTATTTTTAGCGTAAATTTGGTTTCACGGTGGAGTACCCCTGGGCGCGCGTCTTGCACCCCTGGATCCAAAAGCTACTCTCTGTAGCTTCTACTCAAACTCGCGGTGGCGGTGGGTTCACCGTGTAAACAAACACTCTCTTAATGGACAGTAATCAAACATCTCTATTTTTACTTGACAGCAAAATCAATTCGAATACTTCCGACCTTCAAACCAAACACATTCTATAATTGCGTGTTTGGTAATGCAGTCAGAGCAACTAAAAGCACGTTTAAACGTACGTGATTTAATTACCTTTTTATTAAAAACAATACTGATGTTCAGAATTGATTCTACATGAAACAAAGATATATAGCTTTGCATTAGGTTGAAAAGTTTACACTAAATTTTACCCCAAACTTGTTTTCACAGTAAAAATATTTAAACATAAATCACTTTACTTCAAACTCAATATTAATCAAATCAATTTCAATCAAAATCATTTTTAGCAATCGCTCGTCCAAACACACATCCGGCACGCTTGCTTTCCACCACACACATGACCTTTTTGAACACACAGTTGAACACAACGGCACACAAATTGTGGTATCTTGAGAGATCAGAGAGAACCATTGAATACGAAGTCACTATTCATCAATATTATTCATAGTAATAAAAATTGGATGTTGTGCTTTTACACTACGGGGTTTAGAATTAGATATACAATTAAGTTCAGTACTACTCAATTAGCATGAAATCTGGCAGTTGAAGAGGAAGAGGAAGCATCATCTTCACGCCTAATTATCTCCTTACCCTTAACCCGTTCTAACAACAATGGCGAAGGAGGAGGAAGAGAACGAGTCTCATCTAAACACGACAGAAAAGGAGTGCTACAAGAAGAAGGAAGAGTCGTCGAATTAGAAGTACAAAACGATAACGGAGAAGTAGAAGGAGAAGAAGATAAAGAAGACGGTGAATTAGGAACAGCAGCAGAAAATGCAAGACGACGTCGTTCAGCCAACAAATCAACGAAAGCGTTCACGATATAACCGTGATTGCTTTTAACGTTGACCTTTAGGTACCAACACAGAAGTTCCTCCAGACCTTCCCAGTCGTTAACGATTCCGTTAGCTTCCACCATTTCCTCCATCGATTTTCTGAAATCCACGTAAGGATCCCGTGAATCCATCGTCACCATTTGCACTCCGCTTTTCAAGAAGCTTCCAGAAGAATCAGAAGCATCTTCTTCTTTGTTATTGGCCTCTACTAATATGGAACTTGTTTCTTCTGGCTCGAAGAAAAGCCGATCTGAACGCAACCCGCGAATAACCGTTTCGATTGGGTCGACACCATCATCGGAAGAAACGGTTGAGAAGCGAGCGGATTCAGAAGTTTCTAGAATCTCCTTCTTGGCGGTGGCTGAGTTAATGGTTTTGGATACGACGTCGTTTTTGTTGTTGTTGTTGTTGTTGTTGTCGACTCGGAAAGAGAGGGTTCTGGGTTGGTGGCAAGAAGGCCAAGCCCATGATGAGGAGGAAGAAGAGTCTGTGTTCTTGAGAAGAGAAAAAAACTTCATTTTTTTCACCATTGGTGTTTGTTTTTAAATTTAATGGACAGAGAAGTTATTGAAATCTGGGTTCAAATGGGTTGGCTAGATCCATGGGAAGGCATTAATGGGTGAGTCAGAGATGGGATTTGGGGGGAAGATTTTAAAGTATCGGTGGGAGAAGTAGATTACTACCCCCTCCCTCCCTCTCTCTCTCTCTCTCTCTACAGGGTTGTTGGTGGGGTCAACTCAATTTACTATCTCTCCCTATATTAAATTTTTACAGGCTTTGGTTTTAGAAATAAATGTAATTCTGCACCCAATTTATTATACTTTTCTACGTTTAATTAAATTTTTATACTCGGTTATTACAATTATGCGATTTTGATTTTCTAGTTTTTAATTGCACAAATTGAGTCTCGATTATCTCAATCGTTATAATTAGATCTCTCCATTACAATGTCATTTGATTTTTAATGCTGAAAGTCTACGTGACATGCACGGACTTATTTGACATTAAATCATATCATTTTGGTACCAATGACATGACAAAGACCCATCAAAAATTTTAAACAAGTGTTGAATCACATGTGTTACTGACTTATTTCAGAACTTTTTTAATAATGTGCACCATGTTAAAATGGTCTAACTCAATATTAAATCAGTCTCACATGTTCCACATGTAGGTTTTTGATATTAAAAATTGATGATATAGTGATAAGGGTACCTAATTGTAACAATTGAGTTACTTGGGGATCCAATTGGCATAATTGAAAACAACGTGACCAAAATCGCACAATCGCGATAACTGGGGAGCAAAAATACAACTAAGTCTTTCTTTTATTACCATAGAGTTTAATAATTATGCATCGACATATGGATATTCAATCATATCACACCATAATGTCACCTTGTAATATTGCTTCCTAAAATATTTGTATAACTATCTATATGGTGAGATATGATTAGATCTTTGTGTAAAACTTTTTAATATATTATTTTTTTTCAACGGTGATATGATAACTCCATGCTAATTTGGGCTAGGGATGTTCGCGGCTCGATTCGGTTTGATTTTGAGGCAAAAAATCATCTGACCCAAAGTATAAAAAAGCATGTGGTGTGGTTTGCTTTCTTACAAAAATTTGATCCAAAACAATGCTGTTTAGATTGGATCAGTTTTTGATTTTTCGCAGTTATAATTTAAAAAATATATCAACTGAAGTGTTATTGTTTTTGTTTCACTTCTAATATATTACTACCAATCAATGACCTTCATTTTAACAATTTGCATTGGGTTATCATTTCTAATGCCAATTTTTAAACACAGAAATATCATTTCTGGAAGAAAAAAAAAAGAATCATAGAAAAACAGTACTTGCAAAATTCAATTCTAGACAAATGATCGAAATGTGGTATAATATTTAACACATACACAAAGGTCATTGTGAATTAATATTTAACACACAAAGTACTTACAAAAACCAATTATAAAAAGGAAAGAACAATGCACACTAATAATTAATTAGTAGCCTATACGTACACGCGGGACACAATTAACGATTAAAGATACATTCAAAAAGTCCAAAAGGAATAACATTATAAGTTGCGATTCAATTTGGATCGGTTTGGTTTTAGTGAAGAGATCCGAAATCCGAGTGGTTCGATTCAGTTTTTCAAAAAAAAAAGTCATCCAAACAAATCCCAAAAAATGACTTTTAATCGGTTTTCAGTTTTTTGGATCGGCTTGCGGTTATTTTTTGAATCGGTTCAGTTTTGAACACCCCTACTTTGGGCACTATAATTAATAAAATTTAACATAAACAAGTTATTACTCCCTCCGGTCCAAATTATAAGAAAAAAAAACACTTTTTTATCCAAAATATAAGTAACATTCATCGATTTTCAAATAAATTAAATGTCAGTTTTCCAATTATACTCTATACCAAGATTCATATTTACGAGAGAGACACCAAAAAGGGCCAGTATTTTAAAAAAAAAACTAGTGAGTATTAATTGATATTACTCTATTTTAAAGCATTTCTTGGTCTATATATTTTTATATTATATTGCTTATAATATGGACAAGAGGGAGTATATCATGTAATTAATACTAATATTAACTAATGCAATAATACAGTGAATAAGTTCGTGAAGTATTTTAGTCAAAAAAGTTCGTGTAGTATTTAATATTTTCTTATCCAATTTGAAATTTATTTTTGATTACGTTACTATTATAAGTATAAATAATAAATAATTAAACAATTAATGATTTAGAAACATTAAATGAACAATAAACTTAAATTATAGGCTTAATTGCACTTTTAGTCCCCCTATTATAGTTGTTGTGCAATTTTAGTCTCTAAACTTTTAATTGCTTGATTTTGGTCCTCATATTTTTCATATCGTGCAATTTTGGTTCATCCGTTAAGTTAACATCCAATAATTAACGGAGGTGCTGATATGGCCGTTAAGTGATGACATGGATGGGTGCACATGGAGCTGATGTGGCTATGCACATGTGGAATGCTGACATGGGCGTGGAAATATAGATTATAAAAATCCAAAAATTGTAAACCTGGGATTCGACGACCAGTACTACAGCAAAGGAATTTTAAACAACAAAATCACCACCGTGCTGCTTCACAGATTTGACATTATTTCGCGGAAAAATATTCGACGAAGAGTTTTCACGACACATTAACGTACTTCAATGGTGGTATCTACTGCATCGGTACGCCCTGTCCCCTATATTGTGGAGAATTGGTGGTTTTTAAGCTTTTTAGTTAATTTCTATTACGAGCAGGTAGAGGGGTTTTCAATCTATTTAGATTTTCCCTCGGTAAGGTGTGGCCCGTGTGGGTATTTGTCTGCAATGCTATCAGATATGGGTTTTATCAGCAATAAATTGTGTTTTGTTTTTCCAAAAAAAAAAAATCTTCAAGCGACAATGAAGTGTGAGTGGGTTCATGGGTTTAAGGTGCGACATAGTGGAAGAACTAGGAACACAATGATGAGGATGGCAATGGAAATTATATGAAGGTTGAAAAAGGATGGTGGATATACGGGATAATGGAGTTGGTGATTAAGCCCCTAATTTCTCTATATATAACCGTGTTCCCACAACCGAACTTAATATGTAAGTGGTACAGCGGAAGTATTCTTGGTGCAAATTCATGTTGATGGTCTAGTGTTTAAATCCAAGAATTTGAATTTTTGCATTTTTAGAATTTAATATTTCCACGTCAGCTCCATGTGTATCCATCCATGTCATCACTTAACGGCCACGTCAGCACCTCCGTTAATTATTGGATGTCAACTTAACGGATGAACCAAAATTGCACGATTTGAAAAATATAGGGACCAAAATCAAGCAATTTAAAGTTAGAGGACCAAAATTACACAATCACTATAGTAGAGGGACCAAAAGTGCAATTAAGCCTAAATTATACTACCTCCGTTCCAAATTATAAGAGGTTTTTACCTAATTCTCTCTCACCAAGGAAGTTAGTTAATATAGTTTAAAATATTTGTCAATAATTTATATTGTGTTTCCAAAACTACCCATAGCAGTATCTCTCTCTTTCCACTTACTCTCACACATAATTAATGCATTATTTCTCTCTTCTCCATTCATCATATATAGGAGAGAGAGACAAAAAAATTCATAACAAATGAGGATAATTTGGGTAAAAGAACAATTAATACATGACATATTTTCAAAAATTTCTTATAAAAAGAGACAAATAAACTTGTCAAAATCCTTTTATAATTAGGGACGGCGGTAGTATATAGTAATTAATTTAATTTACTGTTATATTGTTTATTATGGTTGATTATGTTACAACAAGATTTCAAATTTTAAATTATGATTTGAGTAAATTACATTCTCCTCTCTTGGAAAAGCTTGAATTACACTCTCCTTCTCTCTTATGTTAAAATATATACTTCCCTTCCTTGAGAAGTAATTATATATATTACACTTTAGTCCAATTTAATACAATGAGCTGATCTTTTACATATTTTTTGCTCTATTTTTTATTCTCAAGATAATTGACATATAGTTTTGAACCCTACTATCAAATATGGAACAATAAAAGGAGAAAAAAAATACGATTTTTTAAAACTTTAAAGTTTTAAAAAATACGATTTTGGTTAAAGTTTTAAAGTCAGTAAAAGATTTTTTAAAACTTTATTTTATCTTCTATAGTTATTGTTAACTAATGGCTTTGGACTTAATCTTAGGGAAGTTAGTTAGTTGTTAGTTTTCTGTTTTGACTTGTAACAGAAAAGGGATATAGTTAGTTGGGAAGGGAAATCTATGTAGCTTGTATAAATAAGCTTGTAATCGATTTCTTTCCAGAGCAATAATAGAACGAGCAAATTCTTCCCAAAACACTCTCTTCTCTATCTCATCTATTCTCATCTGAATTCGCACAAGTTCTTGTTTCTGTGGTTACTTCAAGTTGCAGTTTATCTGCTCGTGACTCCAGCGTCCGATTCCAGCGTCCAACGCCTGCGTCCGATTCCAGCGTCCAACGCTTGCGTCCAGTCTGAGCGTCCAGTGTTCGAATCGTAACAAGTGGTATCAGTAGCTCTGGTTGGGTTTCGATCCAGGGAGTATGGGGTCTGCAAAATTCGATATTGAGAAGTTCACAGGAAAGAATGATTTCAGCCTATGGACATTGAAGATGAGGGCGTTTCTGGTGCATCAGGGACTTGAAGATGCTCTTGCAGGAGAGAAAAAGCTTCCTGACACACTTTCAGAGAAGGAGAAGAAGGACATGCTCGACAAGGCTCACAGTGCCTTGATCTTGTCTCTTGGTGACAAAGTTCTTAGGGAAGTCTCAAAAGAAAAATCTGCAGCTGCCATTTGGCTCAAATTGGAGAACCTATACATGACCAAATCTTTGGCCAACCGGTTGTATCTGAAGCAAAAGTTGTATACTTTCAAGATGCCAGCAGGAAAGTCATTAGAAGATCACTTGGATGATTTCAATAAGATCATTCTTGATCTGGAAAATATTGAAATTAAGGTGAATGATGAAGATCAAGCTTTGCTCTTGCTCAGATCACTACCAAGTGAGTTTGACAACCTTTCAGACACATTGATCTATGGCAGGGATTCCTTGTCACTGGAGGAAGTCCAAGCTGCCTTGTCTTCGAAAGAATTGAAGAAAACGTCAGAAGGGAGAGGGGATCAAGCTGCTGAAGGACTAAACATAAGGGGCATGCCAGAAAAAAGAGATTTCAAGAACAAGAAAGGTTCAAGATCCAAGTCAAGGGAAGGCAAGAAAAGGCGTTGCTTTATCTGTGGGAGTGAAGATCATCTAAAAAAGGAGTGTCCTGACAACAAGAAGAAAAAGAAGAATGGGGACCAAAGAAATCAAAGTGGTGATGCAGATGTAGCCTCAGAAGGTTATGAAAGTGCTGAAGTGATGTGTGTCAGAAGAAAAAACTCACCATGAATGGGTTCTTGATTCTGGGTGCTCTTTCCATATGTGCCCAAACAAGGACTGGTTCATTTCTTACACCAAGAACCATGGAGGACAGGTGCTGTTGGGGAATAACAAAGCCTGCAAAGTGACTGGAATTGGAGCCATTAAGTTGAAGCTTGCAGATGGGGTAACCAGAATTTTGCAAGAAGTGAGACATGTGCCTGAATTGAAGAGAAACCTGATCTCTCTTGGGATGCTTGATGCACACGGATATGGGTACAAGGCTGAAGGTGGAGTCCTGAAAGTCACAAAAGGTTCCTTGGTGGTGATGAAGGGAAGGCTGGAAAATGGCCTATATTTGCTTCAAGGAAGAGCTATAGTTGACACTGCTGCAACAGTTTCAGGAAGTGAACAATCTCGAGCAAGTCTCTGGCATATGAGGCTTGGACACATCAGTGAAGGAGGGCTGAGGGAATTGAGCAAACAGAAGCTATTGGGAAAGGATAGCATCCAGTCATTGGAGTTCTGTGAGCACTGCATTCTCGGGAAAGCCAAGAGATTGAGGTTCACCACTGCTGTTCATCACACCAAAGACACCTTGGATTACATTCACAGTGATCTTTGGGGGCCAGCAAAGTTTGCATCACACAGTGGAGCAAGGTATTTCTTGTCTCTTATTGATGATTTTTCTAGAAAAGTCTGGGTTTACATTCTGAAAAATAAAAATGAGTCATTCCTAAAGTTCAAAGAATGGAGGACTCTAGTTGAAAATCAAACTGGTAGAAAAATTAAGAGACTAAGAACTGATAATGGGTTGGAATTCTGCTTTGAGGAATTCAACCAGTTCTGCAAGAAAAATGGTATTGTTAGGGATAAAACAGTGAGGGGGACTCCACAGCAGAATGGGCTTGCTGAAAGAATGAACAGGACAATCATGGAGAGGGTTAGATGTTTGTTGTCAAATGCAAACTTATCTAAGCATTTCTGGGCTGAGGCAGTTACTACAGCTGCCTATTTGATCAATAGATGTCCTTCCACTGCCATTGAGATGAAGACACCAGAGGAGTTATGGTCTGGTCACCCTCCAAACTTGGAAAACCTTAAAGTTTTTGGGTGTGTTGCCTATGCTCACATTAATCAGGGAAAGCTGGAACCAAGGGCACTAAAATGTATGTTCTTGGGATATCCTGAAGGTGTGAAGGGATTCAGATTATGGTGCATGGAGAAAGGGCAGCCTAGAGTGTTGATCAGCAGGGATGTAGTGTTCAAAGAGTCAGAAATGTACTACTCCAAGGAGGAATCAAGCCAGCAGCATGGTACTGTGACCAATAATGAGAGGATTCAGTTGGAGGTGGAGCCAGTGCATTATGAGACCAATGAGGAACCTGAAGCTGATCATGAGGAGCAGACTGAAGACATCGCTCAACAGGATCAGGAAGACTATCTTCTGGCCAGAGACAGAGAAAGGAGAACCATAAGGCCTCCCAGCAGGTTTGCACATGCTGATATGGTTGCTTTTGCACTCACTGTTGCAGAAGAAGTTGAAGGAGAGGAACCAAGGAGTTATGATGAAGCTATGAATAGCAAGCAATCTCATAACTGGATTGCAGCCATGAAGGATGAAATAAGTTCTTTGAAGAAGAATGGTACTTGGGAGTTGGTTGATAAACCCAAAGGCAAGAAGCTGGTCAGCTGCAAGTGGATTTTCAAACTTAAGGAGGGGATTCCAGGAGTTGAAAAGCCTAGATTCAAGGCTAGATTGGTAGCAAGGGGATTCACTCAGAGGGAGGGCATTGATTATAATGAAGTGTTCTCACCTGTTGTGAAACACACCTCAATCAGGATGGTATTGGCCTTGGTTGCACAAGAGAACATGGAGCTGGAACAGCTTGATGTAAAAACAGCCTTCTTGCATGGTGAGCTTGAGGAGCAAATTTTCATGACTCAGCCAAAGGGGTTCATCAATGAAGGAGATGAGGACAAGGTGTGCTTGTTGAAAATGTCCTTATATGGACTCAAACAATCTCCCAGGCAGTGGTACAAAAGATTTGATACTTTTATTGTGAAAAGTGGATTCAATAGATGTGACTATGATGGCTGCGTTTACTGGAGAAGATCAACCAGTGGAGCTATTGTCTACTTACTCCTCTATGTAAATGATATGTTGATTGCTTGTAGAAGCAAGGAAGAAATTGGAAGGGTGAAGAAGATGCTTGAAAGTGAGTTTGAAATGAAGGATATGGGAGCTGCCAGCAAAATCCTAGGAATGCAGATTGTGAGGGATAGAACTAAAGGAGTTTTGTTCATCACTCAAAGAGACTACATAATGAAGGTGCTTAAAAGGTTCAACATGGATCAATCAAAGGCAGTTTTGACCCCTATGGCTCAGCATTTTAAACTATCAAGGCATGATTCCCCAAAAACTGAAGAGGAGGTTACTTGTATGGACAAGGTTCCATATGCCAATGCAGTTGGAAGCTTGATGTATGCTATGATCTGCACACGACCAGACTTAGCATATGCTGTGAGCTTGGTTAGCAGGTACATGGGGAACCCAGGGAAGATGCATTGGGAAGCCGTGAAGTGGATCTTCAGATGCTTGAAAGGTACATCTGAAGTAGGATTGATGTATTCAAGACATGAACACAGCAGTTTTGGAGTGATTGGGTTTGTTGATTCAGACTATGCAGGCTGCCTAGACACTAGAAGATCTTTGACTGGATATGTGTTTAAATTTTGTAGAAACACTGTGAGCTGGAAATGCAATCTGCAACATGTGGTATCTCTGTCCACCACTGAAGCTGAATTCATTGCTGTCACTGAAGCAATTAAAGAGGCAATCTGGATGAAGGGAATGGCCATGAGTTTGGGAGCAGATCAGGCAGTTAACAAGGTGTTTTGTGATAGTCAAAGTGGAATACACTTGGCCAAAAATCAAGTGTATCACGAAAGGACCAAACACATAGATGTCAAGCTTCATTTTGTAAGGGAGATCATTGCAAAAGGAGAGGTGAGCTTGGAGAAGATAAGTACTGATGACAACCCAGCTGATATGCTTACAAAAGCACTACCAGGGACAAAGTTCAATCACTGTTTGAAGATTGTTCAGGTTGTGGCAAGATGAAGTCAAAGCCAAGGTGGAGAAATTGTTAACTAATGGCTTAGGACTTAATCTTAGGGAAGTTAGTTAGTTGTTAGTTTTCTGTTTTGACTTGTAACAGAAAAGGGATATAGTTAGTTGGGAAGGGAAATCTATGTAGCTTGTATAAATAAGCTTGTAATCGATTTGTTTCCAGAGCAATAATAGAACGACCAAATTCTTCCCAAAACACTCTCTTCTCTATCTCATCTATTCTCATCTGAATTCGCACAAGTTCTTGTTTCTGTGGTTACTTCAAGTTGCAGTTTATCTGCTCGTGACTCCAGCGTCCAACGCCTACGTCCGATTCCAGCGTCCAACGCCTGCGTCCGATTCCAGTGTCCAACGCCTGCGTCCGATTCCAGCGTCCAACGCTTGCGTCCAGTCTGAGCGTCCAGTGTTCGAATCGTAACAGTTATAAAATAAAATCAATACTAAAAAATAGTTACGGGTATTTTTTTATAAAATGATCGTTCAAAATCGTTTGTCACCATTAAAAGAGTACTTTGTATTAAAATGGACTTAAGTATAATACATATTTATTTTTCAGGGGATGAGAGTGTATATTTTAACATAAAAGGGAAGGAGAATGTAATTTGTAATACCCTTTCTCCAAAAAGGATATTACACCATAGTAACCAAGAATTTCAAAATAACTTAGAAAATATTTGATGTAAATTTAGTATTCCTTATCAAAAAATGTGGGTAAAATTTTTGCTTTTCAAATACTGAGAAGGATGAAGAATATGTTTCCTTAATTCTTTTCGAAAGGTTTTAAATGCAGAAATATAAATCAACACACTTTGTAAAAATAATCTCATCTCATATATAACAGAGAACTTGCATCAGTACAAGCATAAGTTTTGAGAAAAAATCCTACACATTAGTACTACGAAAGCGATAAAGTATTTTTAAATAAAGTCTATGGGTAAAAGCATAAGTATAATATAACAACAAGGTGTACAGCTGTGCTGGTTCAAGTCTCTAACAACTACCCAAACTAACTGTCCTCATCCGAAGGTGTGCTAACAGCCGCAATCTTCTTAACTGGTGAGGTTAAGCGGGGTTTACTCTTTCTTGCTCTTGCACTACGCCTACCAAGATATGATATAAATGGTGTGTCAAGGGCTGGCGCGTCGTTCTCTCTTGTCTCGTCGGACGCCCTGTGGATCAGATCCCTCATCTACTCGCTAGGTGATAACATAAAATCAAGAAACATATACTCCCCCGTCCTTGCCTCGAGTCTGACGATCATACCTTCCGTAATGAGTGTATACCCAACATATGAACACTGCTGTGTATCAAGGTCTTTCTCTCATCCTACTCTACCCGTCTCTTGGAGTCGGAGACTAAGACGTCGTCCCAGATTCAACTAACTCCGAGGATAACTCATCTACTCATATATACACAAACACAACAAAGAAAACATGCAAGGGTGAAAACCTTATCATCAAGTTATATCATAAGAGAATACACAAGCAACACACAACAAATATCACTTATAAATAATGCTATACTCATCCTCAAAAGAAATCACACTTAGAAATATATCATCAAAGAACTCATAAGAAAATAACCAACAAAGATCATGCCTTGAAGAAAATACAGCTAACACACACGCACATTTCAACTCAGTAATATATCACTACATCAGATATATTTATGCATGTCACTTCTATATCCATAAGTACACTGGTGTAGTGCTCCAAAGAGACTTTTCCAACCTTAACACCCTTGAGCGATTGGTTGTAGCAACCTTAACAGAATAACCAGATAGTGCCTTCAGGACTTCCAGAGATCCTTCGGTAATACTGACATTTATTACATAATACCAATTCATGAATAACTCAGTCAGTCAGATTTATCTAAGTCGGGTATACGAATCGTCTCGGCTCAATGGTATTCACCTACTCGGCCACATAAGACTATCAAAACTCGAATAATCCCAATATGCAATTGTATCCCAACCGTACTATATTCCCAACCTCATTACATCGGGTTGTAAAGCTCAAAAACTCTTTATGCAAAATATGCAGAGAATAAATTACTTTATATTCGATGCAAATGAGACATAGAATAAATTACTTCTTATTCCATGCAAATTATACCGAGAATAAATTACTTCTTATTCTCTGTCTCCACATCTAAACAGGTAAAAATACTCTTGCATTCCTAGATACATATAGAATCGCATCTCTTCATTCCTCTCCTTTATATCGTAAAAATCCTTTATTTTATCAACAAATGAATAATTCTTGCTCTCGTAATTTATTTTACTGATCATTATGTGATAGGTTATTCTTCCCAGCTTTAATAGTTCAATTAAAGAGTGATCACACCGCGGCAGCGTTGAACTGAGGTGATCAACCCATAACAGTCAAAGTGAATCGGTATATAACAAAACTCAAGGTGATTAAAGCATTACAGAAGATCGAAACGAGGTAGAGCCACCAGGATTGATCAAGAGAGAAGAGATTAACAGTAATTTAAACTCAGGTTCGCTTTTTAATCGGTAAATGACTTTTCTCAGATTTAAATAAATTTAATGACAGAATAATTACACGGCGGTAGAGCCGCCTGCGGTGACCAACCATAACTTTATTAAAAGTGATAATATTATAACTTTAAGCCCATTTTCATAAAAGCCCTTTGGAAGCTAGTACCCAAAATAATTTTCGCCACGTATATACAAACTCCCTAAGCCAAGAAAAATAGACCATTAATAAGGTTCCCAGGAAAGATCTAGAGGTGAGTCGTAGCTGCTAAGAGACCTGACTTTCCTAGCCAGAACAGTACCAATGAACTATTTGACCCTACTATCTTTCTGTATATCTATGATAAAAATTGAAGGGTTTTGGCATAAAAAATAACAGTACAGGATTAATTAACGCGTTAATTACTTTTTCTCACGTAATAATGTCCAAGAGAGATACGTCCCCTGAGCCGAGTCAGACAGTACACCGAAGATGCACTCTCATACCCAACCAACCAACGTATTCCCTAGTGGCCAAAAGAACTACAGGGGTGTTAATTTTACAGATTCAAAATTCAATCGTTTAATATTGATTATGACGGTATAATCCAACCTCTCGTATTTAAAATTTCACCATTATAACGGTACAATTATTAAAACTCATAAATAAATTAAACATTATAACATTACTAATTATAAACTCATAAATAATTAAATAAAGCTTATAAGATATAAATCACCTAAGTGATTAGCAAACAAAGATCAAACCAAATACTTTGAAAGAATTTTCCCCTTACCAAATCTTTGAAAAAACTTTGAAGAACTATGAAGAAAATTGCAAGAACTTTGTTAAGAACACACAAAGAAAACTAGAGAAAAACTTATAAAGAGGGAGAAAGAAAAACTTGAACAATTTCACAAGATTGGTGCAATTTGGAATGAAGCATCCCACCCCTATTTATAGGGGAGGAACTCGGCCACAAGGAGGAAAAGATGAAGGCTTTGCAAGCTTGTTGAAGAAGGATGTGAGGTCATGGTAACTATTCATGGCTTATGTCACCTAAACTATGTCATAAATCATGTTTAGGGTTTTTAATAATTCAAGCTAAGTCCCCATTGGTCCAAGACCATGAGTCATGAAAAAATATCTTTCCCAAGGCCAAGAAGAGGCGGCCAAGAGGCTAGAAGAGGGAGGAGAGGAAGTTATCATTTTGCCCTTAGGGTTTTAAGTGAAAAAGAAATGAAAACCAAGGGTAAAATAGTCTTTTCATAAATCAAAAATTGAAATAATTTGATTTAATTGATGAGAACCAATGAGAATGCTTGAAAATGCCATGTTAGCCCTAAATAGCTTCATGGTGTCATTTCTGAAATTTAATGATAGTGTAATTTCTTCAGTTTTCACTGTTCGCAGGTATAACTCCGAAAAAGAGCAGAAAAATGGTATTTTCAAAACCTACTCAAAAATAATTTCTAAAATTCTCAAATAAATAATTAAAAATAAAATATAAATTGTTGTAGACTTGTGATACGAAATTTTGCACTGTGAAACAAGGTTTTTGTGCTATTCGCTCCCGTTTAGCGTATTTTTGGCAAATTTCAAAAGTTTTCCAAAAATTTTAGAAAATTAAAAATATTAAAAGAGACAATTTTTGTGAAGGAAGATAATTTTATGGGCTGCTTTGGTGTGTTCGTGCTATTTAAAACCTATACCGTCAGTTACGACGAAAACCATTTTCTGTTTAAAACTCAACGTCAAACGAAAACTATCTGTTTCAATATAAAAAAAGAATATGTAAACTAAAATCATTTTTCTAAGATTAAAATAAATCAATAAACACATATATCACATAACATTTAATTAAAACAGAATAAAGACGAAAATGATACAAACGTAAGTTATATAAGACTTAAACTAGTTTTTCGTTTGAATCTCCACACCAAACGAAACTTCTAATTTTTATACTAGATAAAACTATATTTGTCCCTCTTGTTCTCATCTTGATCATTTCCTAGTCTCCAGGTATTTGTCTGTTTCCCAATTAATGTGTTACGCGATTCATCTTAGAGGGACTAAAACCACTACTAGAATGTGATGCTGTAGCGTCAGAAGTTAGCGTCGGCCTAAACTAACTTCAAAGTGTTTTTTAATTTTTTTTATTTTTATTAAAACTAGCCGACGCTAAAATTAATATTTTTTAAATAATTTTTTTAAAGAAGAACTAGCGTCAGCCTCACCGACGCAAAATGTCATTTGAAATTGATTTTACTGATAGCGTTAGCGTTGACTTTTAGCATCGGCTAAGCTGACGCTAACTTAGTTCCTAAAATTCTCATATAACATTCAGCCACTATTTCAATCCTCAAATATCTCTTTTGAATCCAATTTGAAATTTCCATATCATTATAACTTATTCTGACCGTCTAAGACGTCCATAGAATACTGTTTTGACTTCTGCGTCAGTTCTAAACTATTACTTATTATCTAAAAATCTTAAGGATAATCTTAATCCTCTAAAATTAATACCTTGTCTCATAAAGTGAAAATTTGATATATTACATAATTTAATCATCTCTCAAGGGAAGAGAGTGTATATAGGGATGTAAATGGGGCGGGGCGGGCACGGGTAGTAGCTACCCGCTACCCGCCCCGTTGGGTACCCCCGCCCCCCGTTACCCGCCCCATACCCGTGCGGGTATCCGCTATCCAGGCTTTAGCGGGTACCCGCGATATCCGCGGGTATCCACGGATATCCACGGGTATTTTAAAAAAATTTAAAAATATTTAAAAAAAACTAAAAAAAAAGTTTTTTTTTCTATACAACATTGTCCATAATAAAAGTCATTACAAGTATAGCATGAAAATTAATAAAATACATTAATAATACATATTTACATATATCCACGAGTATTTTAAAAAAATCTAAATTTTTTTAGAAAAAACTAAACAATTTTTTTCCATACAACATTGTCCATAATAAAAATCATATAATAAAAGTCATTACAAGTATAGCATGAGAATTAATACAAATAAATTAATAATAGATATGTAGTAGTCACTTGTTTAATACTAAAACAAAAAAAAATAACTAAAAATTACATCACTCTACAACACTTGTATTGACCACTTTAGGAATATATATATATAAAATAAAGGTAGTTAATTGTCTTAGCGGGTACGGGTACCCGCGGGTACGGATACCTCACTACCCGTCCCCGTCCCCATTTATTAACGGGTACTTCAAATACCCGTTTACTTTACCCGCGGGTACCCGTTAAGGTACCCGCCCCGTACCCGTAGCGGATTTTATCCGCGGGTACCCGCGGGTACGGGTTTTTTTGCCATCCCTAAGTGTATATTTCCTATATAAATATAATAAAATTGATGATATAAGGAGTCAGTTGACAGTGGATATGGTATTAGTAAAGGTATGCATGGTAGTGTTCGGTTTACTTGTTTTTCATTTTTATTTTTTAATTATTAATCTGCACCTATATATAAAGACAATACAAAAGAGTAACTGCCATTTTGGTGTCCTAATTTACTTTTTAATATTATCCTTATTAATAATTAAAAGTTTAAATTTAAATTTAAACATGATATCAGTAAGTAACTTTTGCATAATCATCTGATGAAAAAAAAGAAGAAAGTGAGGCATACAAAAAGGCACGAAGTGCCTATTGTCTGCTAGTAACTATAATGATGTTGTATTATTTTATTTTTTCTTATGTTTTAGAAGGAAACTTTTAAAAAATTGTTGATTTTAACATTTATTGTATAAAATTTTCAGTGTACCGAGCGAACCGGCCACCACCCATATATTGGTCATATTTAAAATAATTTAACTCGTATATCCATTTTTTTAATCTAAAAAATTTAGATTAGGAGAGACACACTCTAATACAAGGTTAGAGAGAACCACCAACTTCATTGAAGATTTATAATGAAATTTAAGTATAGTCTACCAATAGGGGAATTCAGCATTCGAACTCAAGTCACAGCTAGTGCGAACGAAGGGTCTGACTAGCTAGCCAACCCTCGTTGGCAAATTGTATATCCATTTCTCTAATCAGTTCAAGAGTTTATGACATGTATGTATGACATGATCTGACTCAACAGTTGAATCATTTTCGGTATTGTAATTGAGTCATTTAAATCGTGACTCAACCAGTAACTATTTATTTACTACCAAAATAATAGTAATTTCCTTGATCAATAAACTTTAGGCTTAAATATGAACTTGGTCCCTACAAAAATTTGAGTTTTGAATTTAGTCATTACATTTAAAGTCAACGGTTTTTAGTCCTCCTAAATTTCAAGTTTTGAATTTAGTCTCTCTTTTGCGTTGACCAGTGCCATGTCACCCTTAAAACGCTGACGTGGCACACTACTGACCACGTCATTTATTTATAGGGACTAAAATCAAAACATATAATTTTTACAGGGACCTTCACCCCCTCCTTCTTCTCCTCCTCCTCCACCACCACCAACACCACCACCACCACCACCACCCCTCTCTCTCCTTCATCACCAGCCCCTCTTTCTCCCACCCTCCTCCAAACCCATCTTCCTCCAACCCCAACCCCAACCCCGTCTTCTTCTTCTTCTCCTCTTCAGCAACACCACCAAACCCAAAACCGCAACAGACCCAATAACAACACCACTCAATTAAGGTATGTCTACGCACTTTTTTTCTTTCAATTTGTTAATCATATGTCCTGGTCAAGATTATTTTGTTGCTATTTTCACAATCCATGAATAAATTGGTGCCTGTGCTATTTTCACAGACCACTTTTTTTCTCTTTCAATCTCCATCTCTAATGCATAAATCGGTGGAGGAGAGAAAGAGGGGGATGGGGGTGGTGGTGGTGGCGGAGGGGGGGAGAAAGAGGGGGTGGTGGCGGAGGAGAGAGAGGGGGTGGTGGTGGTGGAGGAGGAGGAGGGGGAAGAAGGAGAGGTCGTGATGGAGGAAAGTTTTGGTAAAAATTATGTTTTGATTTTAGTCCCTATAAATAAATAACGTTTTGATTTTAGTCCCTGTAAATAAATGACGTGTCAAATGACGTGGCCAGGACAATGTGTCACGTAGGCGTTTTACGGTGACATGGCACAGGTCAACGCAAATGGGGGACTAAATTCAAAACTTGAAATTTATGAGGACTAAAAACCGTTGACTTTAAATGTAGGGACTAAATTCAAAACTCGAATTTTTACAGGGACCAAATTCATATTTAAGCCTAAACTTTAAATAAATTTACTCATAATAAGGCAACAAAATTTTGAATTCAATCTGACAAATTAAGATAGCGATTTTGTTGATTCATATTTATTATATTATGTTACTACATAATAATGATAACATTCATGAGTAATGCTACATTTTCCTAGCACAACTTATAACTACGAGCTGTAAAGCGATGGTGACGTCTGTTAGGGTTTCATTGCAAGAGCAAGAATTGCTCAATCGGAGTACTAAAAAAGTAAAGACGAAGGAAATAGCAGAGATGACATGCTCTCATAGAGGTGGAGGGGATTCTACGTGAGCCAACCAAAGAAACATGTGACACTACAAGAAAAGGGTTATTACCGAGGGTTTTTTACCGACGGCCCTGTGGCTCTCGGTAAACAACAAATTACTGATGGCCAAACCGTCGATAAATCATTAGTAACTATTTTGATCTTAAATGTTCATTCTTGATGATTACCGAAGGCTAAGCCGTCGGTAATTACCGAGGGCTAAGCCGTCGGTGCGTAATTTGGCAAATTTCCGACGGCCAAGCCATCGGTAAACCGCAAGTAAAATTTTGAAAAGTAAAACGTTCTAGACTTTATTTACCGAGGGTTACCGACGGCTTAACCCACTGTAAGCCTGATTCATTAAACGCACAAATCCCCTCCTCTTTCATTTCTCTCTATTCTTTCAGATCTAAAACCCTTCTCCCTTTTTTTCTGTTCTTTCTCGCCACCAGACCCCAAAGCCCCACCCTCCACCACCGTCGTTCGTCCCACCGCCGGCAACCGAAGCTATGGCGCACCTGCACCACTCACCCAGTCTCTCTCTCAGTCTCTCGCGGCGCCTCTCTCAGATCCGATTGTCTCTCTCCGTGCGCCTCCAACCACCACTACGTCATGCCTCCATTCACTGCACCACTGTCACCGTGGCATCGCGCACCACCGTCGTGGACTGAGTCAGTGCTGTCATCGATGCTTTTGACAAGGTTTGCATCCTGTTCTTGATGCCCACCGAGTCATTGTGGTCCCTATTTTACTATTGTTGTGTTCTTAGTTTCTTATTATTGAGTGTGTGATTGGAAAACGGGATACAACCTGTCCTTGACCCCCACTGATTTTTGTTGCAATGTGTTCCTCAAAAGGATTATTGTTGCACTGTATGATGGAACCCTGTTTGAATGTTTATTTCATTTTACATTTCTGAATCTACCTCCTTGAATAACTAAAGCTTGGCATCTGATTAAAAATTTTGGTTTTCAACAAATATGGGATTTGTCACTTTTCATTGTTGTGCAAACCATTTGCTTGAATAGAAGTCTCATTGATTGTTTGCTTCCTTTGGTTTCTAGGGGTAACTTCTTATACCTGATTCATTAGGCTCTATCACTACTAGAAAATAATTAAACGGCGACGGAAATAAAATTATCAGAAGAAATTTTTGAAATAATTAATTAAAACATTGGAAGAAATGAATAAAAAACATAGTTTTATTAATAGAAAACACAAATAAAATTATGGAATATACATTCATGAGAATATCAAAAGGTCATAATGATATAAAAAACATAAGAGAAACTTTAGAAAATATAAATGAAGAAAAAGAAATTGAGGAAAATAATGATATTAAAAGAATTAAAGAAATTCTCCAGCAACTTGAAAATCTTTTAGAATGCGAAGAAAACAATAGAAGTATAACAAAAAAGAATTTAGAAGATTTATTAAAAATAAGAGAACAAAAACCTATAAATTTTTATAAACCATTATCTACATGGAAGAATTAAGACAGAAATATTTAGAAAATCTAAAAAAATCAAATGACATAGAAGAAATTCAACAATTGTTAGAACAATTAAAAAAAATAGAAGATGATAATAATAAAGTACAAAAAATTGAGCAAAAAGAAAAACTTAAAGAAAATAATGAAAATGAAGAAATAATCCTAGCTTACACTAGTTCATCAGATTTTGAATATGATGAAATATTTATGGAAAAAGGTGAAACAAGTGGAGTAAAATAAGAAAAAAGAAAATGGGATGAATATTATTATAATAAAGATGGTGCATGGGATAAATATGAAGAAGAAACAATGAAAAATAAAGGATATGCTAGAAAAGATGGAAAATAGTCAAAAATACCAAGTGAGTTTCAACCTCATCATGAATATACTAAATCAGGAAATATATTAAACCTAGATTGTGTTAGAAATAAAGAAGAAGCAATTATAGAATGGGTTAATGAAATAATATTATTAATATCAACGGATGATAGATTTAGTAATCTTTCTTTAGAAAATATAAAAAAATTAATTCTAATGAAAACAGCAGGAATCGTAAGACAATATTTAATAAGTATTAGTGATGAAATGTGGTATAGATATGCAGCTACTGTACATATTAATCATGATTTTGCTAGATTAATTAGTGAACTAATTTCTAGAGAATTTACTGGATATAAATATCTTCATAATAAAATAGGAGTAAATAACTTACTACATGAAGATGCAAAATCATATTTAAATAAAATGCAAATATGTGATATGTGTCAGATAGAGAGTTTTATCTGCGAATATCAAAAATATTATTATCAACTAGATAATGCATCAATGGATACATACAAGGAATTATTTATTGATAAATTACCATACCCTCTTAATACAAAAATAAAAAACATTTGGAAAACAAGAATAGGAGAAATAGCTAATACCTTAGGAGGAATTATACAAATAGTGTATGAAGAAATGAGAAATCAATGTCTGGCTAGAGAAACAATTAGACAATTAAATAGGGGAAGAAATGAAATATGTTGTGACTTACCAGAATTAGAATTACCAGAAAACTATGGATATAAACAACCCAAAAAAAGAAAAAGATATTATAGGAAGAAACCTAAGCTAAGAAAGACATATCCAAAGAAAAGAGCTTATAAAAATAGGAATAAAAAATATTTTAGAAAGAAAAGACAAATCCCTAGAAAATATTGTCCAAAAGGAAAGAAAAAATGTATGTGTTGGTTATGTAACCAAGAAGGTCACTATGCAAATGAGTGTTCAAAAAGAAAAGAAAAAGATGTAAAAGAAAAGTCAAAACAAATAGAAAGAATATATCAAATATATGATTTAGAACCATTAGAAGAAGAATTAAGTAATTCTGAAGAGAGTATATATGAATATTCAGAAGATGAATTATATGCACAGACAGAATCAGAATAGTATTTATATTAAAATAATAATAAAAAATAATGATAGAGAAACAGAAGCTTACATAGATACTAAAGCAAGTATTTGTACAGCAACAAAAACATTATTTGATAAATGGGAAAAAGTAAGAAACCTAGCAAGAGTTTCAATTGCAGATGGATCTGTACATTCTCTAAGCTAGATAGTAAAGAAAACAACTTTGATAATAGAAAATAAATTATTTATAATACCTATAATATATCAACAACAAACAGGAGTAGATATGATATTAGGAAATAATTTTCTTAGATTATATGCACCCTTTTGCCAATACTTAGACTATATGACATTAAGTACTCCTTATATTAGAGGAAAACAAATAAGAGAAATAATTAGGATACCAATCCTTCATTATACAAAGTGTCATTACTCAGAGTTTAGTCAGCTGAAACGTGGTGAGATAATAGGAATAGTATGTAAAAAAATGTGACATGCGTTAATGAACGCAGAAGAAGGTAGAATTATTCCAGCATATATTGAAGAACTTTTAAACAAGGTATGTAGTGAAAACCCACTAGATCCAAAAATTAATAATAAAAACACAGAGTTAGTAGAATTAAAACTAAAAGATCCTACAAAAGAAATAAAATGTAAACCTATGATTTATACAAAACAGGATAGAGATGAATTTGAAAAAGATATTAAACAAATGTGTGAAAAAGGATTAGTAAGACCCTCAAAAAGCAAACATTCAGCACCATCATTTTATGTTGAAAACCATAATGAAATTAAAAGAGGAAAAATGAGAATGGTAACAAATTATAAACAGATGAATGATGCTATGGAAGGAGATGCATATTTTTTGCCTAGAAAAGATTTAATTATAGAAAGAGTTAGGAATATGAATTGGTTTAGTACTTTTGATTGTAAGTCAAGATTCTATCAGATAAGGGTTACACAAGAATCAAAAACATTAACAGCATTTAGTTGTCCTCAAGGACAATATGAATGGAATGTGTTACCAATGGGAATGAAACAATCACCAGGTATTTTCCAAAGAAGAATGGATTATGTACTTAATGATTATAAAGAATTTTGTCTTAATTATATTGATGATATATTAGTCTTCACTAATAGGGATTTATATGATCATTTTAAAAAGGTAGAATTAATTCTAAAGAGGTGTTTAGAAAATGGAGTGGTTTTAAGTAGGAAAAAAACAGTCTTAACTCAGACTAAAATTAATTATTTAGGACTAGAAATAGAAAGAGGAAAAATAGTAATGCAAAAACATGTGTTAGAAAAACTTCAGAATTTTCCAACAAAATTAAAGGATAAAAAGGAATTGCAGAGATTTCTTGGATTACTAACTTATATTTCGAATGAAGGTTTTATAAAGAATCTTGCAGCTGAAATGAGAAAACTCCAGCAGAAATTAAAAAAGGATGCTCTTTGGTCATGGACCGAAGAAGATGAAGAAATTATTACAAACTTAAAGCATTTATGTTAGGATCTTCCTGAACTATATCATCCTTCGGATGATGATTTAATTATTATTGAAACAGATGCATCTAATGAATGTTGGGGAAGTGTTATGAAGGCAAAACCCCCTGGACAAAAGACAGAATTACTATGTCGATACATGTCTGGAACCTTTTCAGACAGTGAAATTAATTATCCTACTCATGAAAAAGAAACATTGGCCTTAATTTGAATGTTAGAAAAACATCGAATTTATGTGCTAGGCAAAGAATTTATTGTCAGAATCGATAGTACTTATGTTGCAGGTTTTAAAAATATTAACCATAAAGGCACTTATAAACAGGGAAGGCTAATAAGATGGCAGATGACACTGTTAATAATTATTAATTTTTTGACGTATTTTAATGACAGAAAGTTCATTATTCGTCACTATTTTAATGGTCACAGTTTTAGAGACGGTTATAAATTTCATATATTTCTCGTAATTCATTCTCTAATCTTATTAATATATTTTCTCTTTTATTTAATTTATTTTGATGTTTTATAAGAAATTTTGATACTCTATCAATTTCATTTGTATTTCCATGTTCTATATGATAATCTAAATGTCTACAAATTAAACTTACATTTTCTCTAGTTATGTTTATTTTGTCTTTTAATTCATTTTTTTTATTTTCTGTTTCAATTATTCTAATTTGTATATCTATAATTCCATTCAAAAATTTGAATTTTTCTTTTAATCTCAACAATCCTAATTATTAAGTTTTCAAAAATTATTTCTGTAACACCCTTTCTCCAAAAAGGATATTACACCATAGTAACCAAGAATTTCATAAAGATTTAGAAGTCATTTTGAAAAGAGTTTGTATCATTCTCGAAAAATGCGGATAATTTTTTTTTCCAAAAGGAGTAATAGTATCTCTCTGTCTTAAAAACGTATTTCATTATAGATAGTAACCAAACTATTTTACAAGAGTTTGTTTCAGTACAAACCTAAGCTTCAGAACTTGCAAAACATGTAATAAGCAAAAAATAACAGTAAACTGGAAATTACGAAAGTGTTTAAAGGAAAATATAAGCTACTATTCACGTAAGAGCCAGATCAATCTCAGACCGTCTACCCGACTTAACTATCTTAAAACGAAGGCGTAACGGCAACAACAACCTTCTAATCCTAACAGGGTGTGTCCTCTTCTGAGTAGTCTTCCCCTGCTTCTCCATCTTCCCTGCGTTACCATCTTCTTTGCAGATGATGTTCCTCAATTGCTCCAAGGGTAGCTTAACGTTCAAGACCAACCGAGTTTCTACTCTCCAGGTGCGTTTGTCAACCCTCCCCATAGTGGTAAGTACATAACCAGAATATGTACCCCACTGCGTGCCACTGTCTATCTTCCACCCTGTCTGTTCAACCTCAAGGGGTTGAATCCTAAGACGCTTGACCGGAACTAACCCAATCTTCGGGCAACCCATCTACTCCGTCATGCATCAACACAACAAAAGCAGGCAAGGGTGAATCTCTAAACAAATAATAAGAAAAGTAGATACAAGAACATATTTATAGGTTAGTCACTTTTACACCGCAATACACATATCAAAACACAGAACAATCAAGGCTTATAAACAATCATGGTTCAAATAACTCTTACCTTGGTGCTGAACCCTGCAAAACAATTCATTCACAATAATATATCACCAAAATCAAGTATTTTTATGCATGTCACTTCAATATCTCAAAAGTCACACCGATGTAATGCTCCAAGGAGACTTTCTCTTCCTCACTTCTTTTGAGCGATCGGCTGCGATAAACTTAACAGAATAATCAGGGAATCCTCTCTTTAGATCCCTGAGAATCACTTCGGTAATATCGCATTTAAAATGAATACCAAACCATAAATAGATCTGCCAGTCAGATTTATCCAAGCCGGGTGTACGATTTGTCTCGGTTCAGGGGGATTCACCGCAAGACCATTGAAACTATCGAAACCTGGATAATCCCAGTAGACAATTGTAGTCCAACAGAATCTATTTTCAACCCCGTCTAGTGGGTTGTAAGCTCATCGTCTTTAATGCAAATGATATAACACTTCTCTTCATCGTTCCTAAAAAACCTCTTCCGTCTTACTGTAGTTCCCTCTTTTGACAAATCTTTTGGAATCACTCACTAATTTTTGAAGAAATACTCTTGTTCTTATTTTATTGCGCATCAAGTTATTCTTCCGGCTATAATAATTCATTTATGACTGATCACACCGCGGCAGAGCCGAACTGAGGTGAAAAGCCCAACAGAGTGATTCGGTATATGAACTTAATTTTATTAACTCATTTAAGAAGACCAAAGCAGGGCAGAGCCTCTCTGTATTTGATCAAGAAAGAATAGAGTAACAGTAATTTAAACTTACGTCCGCTTTTGAACCCAATAACGTCTGTTCTCTGTTTTTAAGTAAATCTTTGCTAATGGAATAATTACACTGCGGCTGAGCCGACTGCAGTAATCAGTGTCCAGTTTTCTAAAAACTTGATATCATCTTGATAAACGAAATTCAACTATTTCTTTTTATCGGCTTACTTAATTTAGAAGATGAAATAATCACACGACGGCAGAGCCATCTTTGGTGATCAGTACCTATTTTCAGAAATTCGATAAAACTTAGGCTACGTGAACGCAATTCAATTGCTTCTCTTGGGAAATATTTAAACACTGATTATCTTCCAGGAAAAAGGTCCGTTGGAAACCTATCTCACTAATTTCCACTGTCTTAAACATTGGAAATTAAACTGAGTTACGTGCATACATAAACAGATTGGATACCAGCTCAATAATTCCCACTATTAACATAACGATATGTTCACCGGGAATCCATTACCGTTACATTAAATTCAGAAAGATGCTATAACAGTAGGTTCACCGAGAATCCATTACTGTTACACTCTTTTATCCGACCCAATCTATTTATATATACGGTATTAATAAATCACTTCTTTCCCAGATCATCTTAGACACGTATATCCCTGGTCCCTAGTGTTAAGATTTTTAAATAGCGTATTAATATAGATCCCAGGCTAGAAAGAGACGGACTTTATAAAAGCCCCTTCAAAGGTCTCTTTCCTTTCTAGACAGATCCATACTAATAAACCAATCAAATCTTAACCATCACCTTCGACCATATACATGTTAGATAATATCAGGGTTTTTCACAAAGAATAAAACGTATTTTCTTTACGGTAAAATCATATTTGCAGTAAACTAAAATTCGCCATTATAACGGTATGTTTACTAAACTCAAAATTCATTTTGCCATTCCAACCTTACTCCCACGAAAATATCAAGAAGAGTTGGGCATTATAATCCCACAATAATTAAAAAAAACAAAGACAAGCACTTTCCAAGCCATATAAACACCAAAAAGCACTCAAGCACACAACACTCAAGATCAAACACAAACTTCTCAAATTATTTTGCAAGAGGTTCCCCCTACCTTTCCAAAATTTTGGATGAAGAACAAGCTTTGAAAAACAAGAACACCAAGCAAAACTATCAAGAGTTTCAAAGAGGAAATAAGGATTTTTGCTTAAAAACACAAGGCTCTTTGATGTGGGATGTTTTTATGAATCAAAAGGGGTATTGAACCAAGGAGGAGGGCGGGTTTCTTGATGCTTGAAATGGGAAGAATAAAGCTTTGAAGATCAAAGCTTGATTTAAAGACAAAGAGAGAAAAAGGCTAGGATTTTCAAAGGGAGAAAGAAGTGGGTGTGCTTTGTCAATACAAAGGCTTTGGTGTAAGAATTATGAAGAGTGGAGGGGGGTATTTATAGTGGAGGGGGCAGCCAAGGGGTTGGGTTAAATGGGATCATGGTTGGCTTAAAAATAACCTTGGTTAGGTTTTTAAAAATAAACCAAAACATTTATCTAATTCCTAATTGGCCTAAACCACTTCACAAGGATTGAATCCAAGTGAAAAATCATCATCCAAGGGCTCATGGGGGAGGAGAGGGGCGGCCAAAGAGGAAGGGCAAGGGAGGAAGAGAATTATGCAAGTGATGTAAGCCATGACCATCAAATGCATCTTTAACTAATTAGTTTTAATCAAACTTTTTCCAATTGGTTCAAAACCATGACTCATTGATCAAAATGCATCTAGTCCCCTTTTTGGCTTAGTGGTGAGGCGGTTTTGAGGGCTGAACCAAGGGGGAGGTGAAGTTACATCTTTGCCCCTTGGTTTTTAAGTAGAAAGGATATAAATCAAGGGCAAAAGTGGCTTTTCACAAATCAAAATTCCCTAAAATCAATTTAAAGATTGAGAGTTGATAAGAAATCTTGGGAATATCATGTAATATCCCTAATAGCTTCATGGAAGAATTTCTGGAATTTTACGGTAAGTGTAAGTATCGCGTTTTGCATAAAAACAGAAAAACGAACGCGCCGTAAGTGAAAAACTGATATTTTTCAGAAAAATCCAGAAAAATTTCTAACAAATAGCAAATCAGTTTTAATTACCAATGGTCTCTTTCGAATTTTGATTTTGAGCTCTCATTGGTCAGTATAAATCCATTTCTGTTTAAAAACGTTCACTTTCCGTACTTTATGGAGTTTTAAGAAAACGACTTTTGGTATGTTTTTCAGAAAAATCCAAAATAATTTCCATAAATCCTAAAAAATGGAAAAACATGTTCTGGCTATTAAAAATCTTTATTTGCTTTTAACTTGAGCTCTGAATCAACCTTTTTAGCTTAAGCGGTTTACTATATGGACCAAAACAGAATTTTTAAATCTTTTTACTTCTAAAAATTCTAGAAAAAACTCAAAAAATCTAAAATATTAGAAAAACCAACTTTTGTGAATGAAGTTTATTTATTGAAGTCATTTGCTACTTTTAAGCTATTTAAAACTTCTTTCGTCGGTTAGACATTTTGTTCTCTGTAAATAGACTTGATAAAAGCAGTGAAATCATTGTTTCAGAAGTATTTCGGAATATGTGTATTTTATTCCTAATTTTAAGCCAAAAATAAATCACAAAAGATTTGCGGTACAGAAATTCATATAAAACAGAAAAAGTACAGTTTTGAACAGAGAAACGGACGTCGAATTTTGATCTGACGGAAACCAAAAATTTTCTGTTTTCAAAGTAATTTGGAACTCATATATTTAAATCCTATTTTTAAGCTAAAAATAAACATCAAAAGGTTTATATCACGTAAATTCATATAAGACAAAAATCTAAACAGTTAGCAAAAGAACGGATGTTACAATTTCAGTCTCAATAATCTTAGTGTTTATTATGATTTTTCTTATTTTGGTGATCTTAGTGCTCGACATTTTTTCTAAAATTATTTAAATGATCTTAGTGCTCTGATACCAATTCGGAGCGGGTGTATTTTCAGGATTCATCTAGGTTATTATTTTCTATATTTTTCATTAATTGTTCATAAGTTTCATCTATTTGCATCCTAGATAATGCTAAATCAAATTCATATTCTAATTCGTTATTATAAATTATTGTTTGTGCGCATAATTTTGCATATTCTTGACATATGTGTCTTTTTACTTCTTTTGGTAGGTTTAATTTCCATATACATTCTAGTTTTTTCATAAAAAAAATTTCACGATTTTTTATTTCATCTATATATATTACGTTATAAAAATCTTTTATTTTTACCCATGCTGTAATAGTTTTATCTTTTATTATAAACTTAGCAATATTTTTATCTGGTTTATCTTTAATTATAACCTTAGCAATATTCCTAAGTTAAAACTTCTTTCTAACTCTTCTTGTTCTTCTTCTAGTTCTAATTTTATTAAAGTTATAGTTAAAACATAATTCATTTCATCTTCATATAGTGCAATTTGTCCACATATTTTTCCATAATCTTCACATAATTTTATTTTTATTTCTTTTGGTAAATCTAATTTCCAAATTTGTTTTAGTTTTTCACTAAAATCTTTATCAATATTTTTAATATATTCCATATATATTTTTTTAAAGGGATTTCGTTCTTTTACCCATATGTTTATAATTTTATTTTTTATATTAAATTTTGTGATATTTTTACTCATATCTTATTTTTCAAATACTGAGTTAAATCATTTACTTGATTTGCCAATTTATTAATTATATCTTCTTCTATTTCTTTTTCAGGAATATTTGCTAGTAATGGTAATTTACACATTAATAAATTTGGTTTATTTATAAAAGTTCCTAATTCTGTTATTTCGTTTCTTTTAGGATAATAAATTTTTCCTATATTTTTAAATAAACTTGGTACATCTATTCTGTCATTATTTCTAAAAGTGATACTATGATGTGAATTAGTTAACGCATAATTAACGCAATAAGTTATTGAAAATATTTTGTCTCCTGTTCTCATTATGTTTTTTCTTAAAAATTTATGTTCAAGTGTTAATGATTGTTCTAATCTTTGAGTATTTAAAGGTATTCCATTATTTGGGTGAATTTCAAATTTTAATTTTACATAAGCTAAATTTTCTTCTATTACGCCCAATATTTTATCCTTTATATCGGTTATTCTATCATCTTTTAGTATTAATTCTATTGGTGAATTTATTCCTTTTTGAAAAGTTGCTTTTATTAATATTTGAATTGCACCTATATGTATATATCCATTTTTATTTCTGTGTTCTTCCTTTTTAATATTCTTTTTTAATTCCATCAATTTTTTCTTATTTAATAACTGTATACTAGTATTTCCTTGAGATTCTTCAATATCTATTGGAGCTTCATTAATCAATTTTCCATAATATATAATATTTTCTTTTTTATTAAATCTTTGCATAATTTTTCCAAGTTTTTCCTTACTTTTCATATTAGCATCTTTAGTTAAATTTAAATCTTCCTTTTGTATTTTTCTAAATAAAGCTGAATCAATTAAAATACTTCCTTTATAGTAACCATCTTGTTCAGTAATTTGTAAATGTTCTATATCATTATTACTAATTTTTTCACATTCCATGATAAATAAATAAATTAGATGCAAAATAACAACATACCTGACTTAGTTTAGTGAATTTTGTGCCCACAGCTGCTTCCGCGAACAGACTGAGTAGTGTAATAGTTGAACTCTAAAAATTGAAATAACTCAAGTGTATATACTAAAATAAGTAGAGATTTTATTTCTGAGTAATACTGAGTATAAAGGGGTTTTAGGTACACTCTCAAGTACCCGACTAATCCTACTAGGACTAGCACAAAGTTTCCTAAGGAAACATTTTCTCTTAAAGAGAAGGTTGACAGCTTTCTTCTTTTCGCCGTGCTTTGCTTCTGCCTTCGACCTTTTATTTATAGATACATAGAAACTATTATTTTACAAAGTTCTGATCCTAAGTAACAGTAATTTACATAATTGGAGGGCGGCTGCACTTATCTTCGTCCATCTTCATCCGCATCTTACGTGACAAGTCTGTCACTTATCCTATCTTTCTATATTTGACTTTTGAAACTTTTTTTTTTTACTTGACACGTAAACTTTTTTTTTTTACACGTAGCATATTTACAATGGCTTTTTACAAGGGGCCTTACATACTTACGTCAGCTCTTCTTCTACAATTATTTCATTTGAGCTGTTGTCTTTATCTTCTTTTTGGACTTCTGCTTTTGTAGTACATCTCTCACATGCATGATTTCCATACTGCCTGCTTATCTTTTTGCAGAGTTGGTTGAGTATATCCGGATGGTACTCCATCGTGGGTCCCTCAAGTGCATAGTATGGGTATTCATACTTTGTTAATGTCTTCATATCTTTTTCTCTAATTATCTTTCCATTTGTTTTGTTTACTAATATTAGATGAGGTCCTTTGTATATCATTCTGACGCAAGTGTCTTTTCCAATGCCCTGACACTGGTTGTAAATGCTTGCCAACTGGCTTGCAATTATTTACTTCATAAACTCCTCAATATATGCTTCCTTCTTTGGTTCATCCAGCAAAGGAAAATTATTGTTGCTGATTCCTATATACACAAAATGTTTTGCTTGCTGTCCAGTTGAGAAATCTGGATAGGCTGAGTAGAACTTCAAGTAAATAGTCATTTCTCGGGCAATATTTCTCTTGACAGCCTGAACTGCATCTTTGAAACCATGTGGAAACAAACTGATTTCTTCAAGATTAGTACTTAAATAAAGACATTCAATCATCCCAAATTGGAATAAATTGAATACCAATAATTGAGGTGCTCCCGGCGTAATAATTACTTTAACACCATAAATATTTCTATCAACTATGTAAAAGCAGTTGATTTTTTCAGATTTATTCCAATCAATTAATCTTTGAAAATGTTCTTTGAATTTTTCATGAGAAAATTGAGTTCGAAGTTCATGATCATTTTGACTAATTATTTGAAAATCATCTAAGGAAGAAGGAATTCTTCCTAGTATTTTCATGCCTGATTTAATTGGTGGTGAACTTTTTGTTGGTTCTGAAAAAGTTCTAGGTCCAAGATAAATCTCTTTCCCTTTTTTCTTTCTTTCTTCATCATTGTATTCCTCTAGAGCCTTTTTTGCTTTTTCTTCTGATGAGTATGATTTGTGGATGATTCTTGGGATTTTTGTGCAGTGTGGTGCTGCTTTGTACCAGTCATCATAAATTCCTGGAAATGGTCCATTAAAAATTACATATCATTTTTTATTTTCTTCTTCGTCTTGATTCTTCATGTTTGCTGGAACTGCTTCTATCAATAATCTCAATTCTTCAATTTGTAGCTCTGTTACTTCCATGTCTCTTTTGAGTAATTCTGCTTCTTGCATCTTTTGACCAAAGAGTGCCTGTTGCATTTTTAATTTGCTCTCCAATTTCTTGAAGTTCTGCTCCATTCTCTTGACAGTATATCTGCAAGAACATTCTTTTCACCTTTAATATGAGATATTGTATAATTATATTCAGCTAACTTCATTTGCCATCTTATTAGCCTTCCCTGCTTATAAGTGCCTTTATGGTTAATATTTTTAAAACCTGCAAAATAAGTACTATCATATCTGACAATAAATTCTTTATCTAGCACATAAATTCGATGCTTTTCTAACATTCGAATTAATGCCAATGTTTCTTTTTCATGAGTAGGATAATTAATTTCACTGTCTGAAAAGGTTCCAGACATGTATCGACACGGTAATTCTTTCTTTTGTCCAGGGGGTTTTGCCTTCATAACACCTCCCCAACATTCATTAGATGCATCTGTCTCAATAATAATTAAATCATCATCCGAAGGATGATATAGTTCAGGAAGATCCTGACATAAATGCTTTAAGTTTGTAATAATTTCTTCATCTTCTTCGGTCCATGACCAAAGAGCATCCTTTTTTAACTTCTGCTGGAGTTTTCTCCTTTCAGCTGCAAGATTCTTTATAAAACCTTCATTTGAAATATAAGTTAGTAATCCAAGAAATCTTTGTAATTTCTTTTTATCCTTTAATTTGGTTGGAAAATTTTGAAGTTTTTCTAACACATGTTTTTGCATTACTATTTTTCCTCTTTCTATTTCTAATCCTAAATAGTTAATTTTGGTCTGGACTAGAACTGCTTTTTTCCTACTTAAAACCACTCCATTTTCTAAATATTTTTTAAGAACTAATTTTATCTTATTAAAATGATCATTTAAATCCTTATTAGTAAAAACTAATATATCATCAATATATATAAGACAAAAATCTTTATAATCTTTAAGCACGGAATCCATTCTTCTTTGCAAAATACCTGATGATTGTTTCATTCCCATTGGTAACACATTCTATTCATATTGTCCTTGGGGACAACTAAACGATGTTAATGTTTTTGACTCTTCTGTAAGTCTTATCTGATAAAATCCTGACTTACAATCAAAAGTACTAAACCAATTCATATTCCTAACTCTTTCAATAATTAAGTCTTTTCTAGGCAAAAAATATGCATCTCCTTCCATTGCATCATTCATTTGTTTATAGTTTATTACCATTCTCCTTTTTCCTCTCTTAATTTCATTATGGTTTTCAACATAAAATGTTGGTGCTGAATGTTTACTTTTTGATGGTCTTACTAATCTTTTTTCACACATCTGTTTTATATCTTCTGCAAATTCATCTCTATCCTGTTTTGTATAAATCATAGGTTTACATTTTATTTCTTTTGTAGGATCTTTTAGTTTTAATTCTACTAACTCTATATTTTTATTATTAATTTTTGGATCTAGTGGGTTTTCACTACATACCTTGTCTAAAAGTTCTTCAATATATGCTGGAATAATTCTACCTTCTTCTGCATTCATTAATACATGTTTCATTTTTTTACATACTAATATTCCTATTATCTCACCACGTTTCACCTGACTAAACTCTGAGTATTGACACTTTGTATAGGGAAGGATTGATATTCTAATTATTTCTCTTATTTTCTTTCCTCTAATATAAGGGGTCCTTAAAGTCATATAATCTAAGTATTGGCAAAAGGGTGCATATAATCTAAGAAAATTATTTCCTAATATTATATCTACATTTGTTTGTTGTTGATATATTATAGGTATCATAAATATTTTATTTTCTATTATCAAAGTTCTATTCATTACTATCCAGCTTAGAGAATGTACAGATCCATCTGTAATTGAGACTCTTGCTGGGTTTCTTACTTTTTCCCATTTATCAAATAATGCTTTTGTTGCTATACAAATACTTGCTCCAGTATCTATGTAAGCTTCTGTTTCTCTATCATTATTTTTAATTATTAATTTAATATAAGTACTATTCTGATTCTGTCTGTGAAGATAATTCATCTTCTAAATATTCATATATACTCTCTTCAGAATTACTTAATTCTTCTTCTAATGATTCTAAATCATATATTTGATATATTCTTTCTATTAGTTTTGACTTTTCTTTTACGTCTTTTTCTTTTATTTCTAGACACTCATTTGCATAGTGACCTTCTTGGTTGCATAACCAACACATGCATTTTTTCTTTCCTTAGGTTTCTTCCTATAATATTTTTTCCTTTTTCTAGGTTGTTTACATCCATAGTTTCCTGGTAATTCTAATTCTGGTAGGTCAAAACATATTTCATTTCTTTCCCTATTTAATTGTCTAATTGATTCTCTAGCTAGGCATTGATTTCTTAATTCTTCATATACTATTTGTATAATTCCTCCTAAGGTATTAGCTATTTCTCCTATTCTTGTTTTCCAAATGTCTTTTATCTTTATATTAAGAGGGTATAGTAACTTATCAATAAATAATTCTTTGTACGTATCCTTTGATGTATTATTTAGTTGATAATAATATTTTTGATATTCGCAGATAAAACTCCCTATTTGACACATATCACATATTTGCATTTTATTTAAATGTGACTTTGCATTTTCATGTAATAAGTTATTTACTCCTATTTTATTATGAAGATATTCATGTCTAGTAAATTATCTAGAAATTAGTTCACTAATTAATCTAGCAAAATCTTGGTTAGTATTTACAGTAGCTGCATATCCATACCATATTTCATCACTGATAGTTGTTAAATATTGTCTAACATTTCCTGTTGTTTTCATTAGAATTAATCCTTTTATGTTATCAAAAGAAAGATTATTAAATCTATCATCTGTTGAAATTAATAATATTATTTCATTAACCCATTCTATAATTATATCTTCTTTATTTCTAACACAATCTAGGTTTAATATATATCCTGATTTAGTATATTCATTATGAGGTTTAAATTCATCTGGTATTTTTGACCATTTTTCATCTTTTCTAGCATATCTTTTATTTTTCATTGTTTCTTCTTCATATTTATCCCATGTACCATCTTTATTATAATAATATTCATCCCATTTTTTTTTGTTTTACTCCACTTGTTTGACCTTTTTCCATAAATATTTCACCATATTCAGAATCTGATGAACTAGTGTAAGCTAGGATTATTTCTTCATTTTCTTTAGGATTTTCTTTTTGTTCAATTTTTTGTACTTGATTATTATTGTCATTTTCTATTATTTTTAATTGTTCTAACAATTGTTGAATTTCTTCTATATCATTTGATTTCTTTAGATTTTCCAAATATTCCTTTTTTAATTCTTCCATATAGATAAAGGTTTATTAAAATTTATAGGTTTCTGTTCTCTCATTTTTAATAAATCTTCTAAATCCTTTCTTGTTATACATCTATTGTTTTCTTCATATTCTAATAGATTTTCAAGTTGTTGGAGAATTTCTTTAATTCTTTCAATGTCATTATTTTCCTTACTTTCTTTTTCTTCATTTATATTATCTAAAGTTTCTCTTATATTTTTTATATCATTATGTCCTTTTGATATTCTCATATATGTATATTCCATAATTTTATTAGTATTTTCTATTAATAAAACTATGTTTTTATTCATTTCTTCTAATGTTTTGATTATTTTAAAAATTTCTTCTGATAATTTCATTTCCGTCGCCATTTAATTATTCTCTAGTCGTGTGAAGTTAGCTGAATATAATTATACAATATCTCATATTAAAGGTGAAAAGAATGTTCTTGCAGATATACTGTCAAGAGAATGGAGCAGGACTTGAAGAAAATGGAGAGCAAATTAAAAATGAAAAAAGCACTCTTTGAACAAAAGATGCAAGAAGCAGAATTACTCAAAAAGGACATAGAAGTGATAGAGCTACAAAATTGAAGAATTGAAATTATTGATGGAAGCAGTTCCAGAAGACTTGTGGAAACAGACAGAAAAAGAAAATAAAAAATGGTACATAATTTTCAATGGACCATTTCCAGGAATCTATGATGACTGGTATAAAGCAGTACCACACTGCACAAAAATCCCAGGAATCATCCACAAATCATGCTCATCAGAAGAAGAAGAAAAAAAGGCTCTAGAGGAATACAATGATGAAGAAAGAAAGAAAAAAGGGAAAGAGATTTATCTTGGACCCATAACTTTTTCAGATACAGCAAAAAGTTTACCACCAAGTAAGCCAGCCATGCAAATACTGGGAAGAATTCTTTCTTCCTTAGACAGTTTCAATATAATTAGTCGAAATGATCATGAACTTAAAATTCAATTTTCCTAAGAAAATTTTGAAGAACATTTCCAGAGACTAATTAATTGGAATGAAAAAGAAAAAATCAACTATTTTTAATTGATAGAAATGTTTATGGTGTCAAAGCAATTATTACACCTGGAGCACCGCAATTACTGGTATTCAATTTATTCCAGTTTGGGATGATTGAATGTCTTTATTTAAGCATTAATCTGGAAGAAATTAGTTTCTTTCCATATGAATTTAAGGAAGCAGTCCAAGCGTTTAAGAAGAATATTGCCCGGGAGAGAGCTATTTTCTTAAAGTTCTACTCGGCATATCCAGACTTCTCAACCAAGCAACATGCAAAGCATCTGGTGTATATTGGCATCAGTAACAATAATTTTCCTTTGTTGGACGAGCCAAGAAATGAAGTATATACTGAGGAGTTTATGAAGGAAATAATTGCAAACTAGTTGGCAAGCATTTACAACCAGTGGCAGACCATTGGAAAAGGATCTTGTATCAGAATGATGTACAGAGGACCCCACCTAGTACTGCTCAACAAGACAAGTGGGAAGATAATTAAAGAAAAAGAAATAAAGATATTGACAGAATTTGAGTATCCATTCTATGCACTAGAAGGACCCTCAATGGAATACCATCCGGATATACTTAACCAACTCTGCAAAATGATAAGGCAGAGCGGAAACCATGCATGTGAAAGATGTACTACAAAGGCAGAAGTCCAGAAAGAAGATAAGGACAACAACTCAGATGAAGTTGAATTTTCAGACTAAGATATGGATAAGGTAGATAAAAAGCTTGCTAAATTTATAATGAAAGATAAAGTAGATAAAAATATTGCTAAGTTTATAATAAAAGATAAAACGATCACAGCATGGGTAAAAGTAAAAAATTATTGCAACGTAATATATATAGATGAAATAAAAAATCGAGAAAAAGATTTTTATGAAAAACTAGAATGTATATGGAAATTAAACCTACCAAAAGAATTAAAAAGAATTATATGTCAGGAATATGGAAAATTATGCGCACAAACTATAATTTATAATAATGAACTAGATTATGAATTTGATTTAGCATTAACTAGGATGCAAATAGATGAAACTTATGAGAAATTAATGAAAAGTATAGAAAATAACAACCTAGATGAATCCTGAAAAGACACCCCCTCTAAATTGGTATCAGAGCACTAAGATGACTAAAATAAGAATAGTTAAAATAAATACTAAGATTATTGAGACTAAAATAATTATTGGAAACCTAACAATTAGGAAAATTAAGATTATAAGAAAAATTCAAATTTTTGAATGGATATTATAGATATACAAATTAGAATAATTGAGAAAGAAAATAAAATAAATGAATTAAGAGACAAAATAAACATAACTAGAGAAAATATAAGTTTAATTTGTAGACATTTGAATTATCATATAGAACATGAAAAATACAAACGAAATTGATAGAGTATCAAATTTCTTATAAAACATCAAAATAATTTAAATAAAAGAGAAAACAAACTAACTAGATTAGAAAATGAATTACGGAAATTATATGAAATTTATAGCCGTCTCAAAAATTGCGACCATTAAAATAGCGACGAATAATGAACTTTCGATCATTAAAATCCGTCAATAAATTAATTATTATTAGCAATGTATGACGAATTCAGAGAAATACTAAAGATTCAGAAGTTTCGAAGATTGGTGTCTTATATTCTACTGCTTCACTACACTTATAAGCTATTATTATTATGTTAACAATACGTGAGCTGCACACTGTCAAAACTTTGTTCTTAACACTTGTCTATTTTTTTTTAATATCAACTGGTTAGCTTTAATTATCTTTGATGGATATATACCATGAGCTGAAATTATAATTTAATTACAAGAATCAAACTTCTGAACTTGTTCTTAGAGGTTCAAATATCTCGTCAAGAACCAACTAAATGAGAAGTTTAAGCTTTATAGGCTAATTTGGTTCTTGGTGTATGCTTTAAAATTTGTTATTGAACATTTTCTCTCCCAAGCTTGCTACAAAAGGGTGTGTGGTATGGTTTAATTACTCTATTGAGGCAACATTAATTCTCATTCTTCTGCGCGCGTTTGATTTCTTTCACAGCAACTTTAGTCTTTTGACTCATATATCTATCGCATTGCATCACTCCTGGTTCCTGGTTACCCCTTCTTTCTGTTGGGCTCAACAGGGGTAATATCAGTGTAAAATAAAAATCCCAAAATAAATTGGAACTTGTAACACAGCGTAGCGGAAGCAATAAAAATGAACACCAATATTTAACGTGGAAAACCCTAATGTCGAGGGAAAAACCACGGGACAAACTCCGAAAGATATTCCACTATATCAAAGAATAATTACAATATTCTCTCCACTCTCTCACGCACAAGAGTAACAATATAGTGTTTTCCGTGAGACCCCACTCCTATTCAAATACTGCAATTTTCACAGTACCAAGGAGCTATAGAGATGATACCCAACCCGGTGTATTTTTCCCACACTCTCTGGATTTACTCACACTCTATTTTTCCTCTCACGCTAAGAAGTAAGAAGCTCTCTTTTTTCTCACCTCTCGGTTGTATTTTTTCTCTCCACCGAATGAATACACTTCAACCTCTGCCTCACCATCTATTTATAGATGCTAAATCAAGTGTGAACACTTGATTCCAATTGCAAAGTTTAATTGTCAAACTTCGCTGCACCAAGGCTATAAATAATAGCACACCACCACCGCCTTCTACATTTCATATAGGTGGAGGAATTTTTCTAGCTTTCATTAAATGAGCACACACATTTGGCCTTGCATTTAATGCATCAAGTTGCATGGCTTGAGATTTTTTTTCGGTGGAAGGATTTTTCATCCTTTGCGGCTGGAGTCCAACAATTCTCCCCCTCCAGCCAAAGGGAAAATATCCTTCGATCATCAAATGCGATCCATGTCGACCAACTCGGCACAAAGTTGAAGCTTTTCACATGCTACAACTTTTGTCATCATATCAGCAGGATTTTTATCTGTGTGAATCTTTTCCAACTTAAACTGTTGTTCTTCCACTGCTTGACGCAACCAATGATATCTGACATCAATATGCTTTGTACGAGAGTGGTACATAGCATTCTTACTTAAATCCAGAGCGCTTTGACTATCGCAATGGATAACGTACCTTCCTTGCTTCCTTCTCAATTGCAGAAGAAATCTCTTTAACCAGAGCATTTCCTTTCCCGCTTCGGTCATTGCAACATATTCTGCTTCAGTAGTTGATAAAGCAACACATTTCTGCAATTTTGATTGCCAGGATACAGCTCCCCTTGCAAAAGTAAACAGAAGTCCTGACGTAGATTTTCTACTATACAAGTCACCTGCCATATCTGCATCTGTGTAGCTTTCCAGAATTGGTTCTGATCCACCAAAGCATAAGCACATATTAGAGCTACCCTTTAGATACCTCAAGATCCACTTCACTGCTTCCCAATGGTCTTTTCCAGGATTGAAAAGAAACCTGCTAACAACTCCTACTGCATGAGCAATATCTGGCCTGGTGCAAACCATGGCATACATCAAACTCCCGACTGCTGAGGAGTAAGGTATAGCAGCCATAGCTTCTTTTTCCTCCTGACTAGTTGGACAACTCTTTTTGCTGAGTTTAAAGTGATTGGCCAACGGTGTGCTAACTGGCTTAGCATCCTTCATGTTAAACCTTTCTAGAACCCGATCCACATATTGTTGCTGTGACAACCATAGCTTATTAGCTTTCCGGTCTCGCAAAATCTGAATACCCAGAATTTGCTTCGCAGGGCCTAGATTTTTCATATCAAAGGATTTTGACAATTCTTTTTTCAAATCACCAATCATCTTCTTGTCTTGTCCCACTATCAGTATATCATCTACATATAGCAGAAGGATTATGAATTTGTTACCTGGAAATGTTTTGGCATATATACAATGATCTGCATCGGTCTTGGTATATCCATGACCCGTCATGAATGAGTCAAATTTCTTATACCACTGTCTCAGAGCTTGCTTTAATCCATACAAGCTCTTCTTTAATCTGCAGACCATGTGCTCCTTTCTAGCCTTCTCAAATCCTTCTGGTTGAACCATGTAGATTTCTTCATCTAAATCTCCATGAAGAAATGCAGTCTTCACATCCATTTGTTCAAGCTCTAGATCCAAGCTAGCAACCAATCCGAGTATAACTCGAATAGAACTTATTTTGACAACTGGAGATAAGATTTCTTCAAAATCTATTCCTCGCTTTTGTCCAAAACCTTTGACCACTAGGCGAGCTTTGTACTTCAACTGCTTGTCATTATCTTTCTTAAGCTTGAACACCCACTTATTCCTCAAGGCTTTTTTGCCTTCAGGAAGTTTCACAAGCTCATAAGTATCATTCTTCTGCAAGGAATCCATCTCTTCTTGCATTGCTTTCATCCACTGGACTTTATCCTTATGAGTTTGAGCCTCTTCAAAACATTCTGGCTCCCCCTCATCAGTGATGAGGATGTACTCCGAACTAGGGTACCTGCTAGATGGACGACGCTCTCTATTTGATCTCCTGAGCTGAGGTGTAGGAGGTTGCTCTTCCTCCTCAACACCTTCGCCATCTGGATCTTCTATTGCTGGCTCATCATCAACCCGTAGTTCTTCATCAAGGTCTCCCCCTTCTATGGCAATTCTTCTAGGAGGAGTATTTGGTGTAAGATCAACCTTACCACCTGGTTCACTGGTTTCTGACATAGAAGAATCTGACATAGTTTCTTGCTCATGAAACACTACGCCTCTGCTTCTAATAATTCTTCTCTTTTCTGGATCCCATAACCTGAAGCCAAATTCCTCATCTCCATAGCCCAGAAATATACAAGGAATGGCTTTATCATCAAGTTTTTGTCTTTGCTCCTTGTTAACATGAGCAAAAGCTTTGCATCCAAATACCTTCAAGTGAGAGTAACTAATATCACGTCCAGACCATACTCTTTCAGGGATGTCAAAGCCCAAAGGAACAGATGGAGATCTGTTAATCAAGTAGCACGTGGTTTGAACAGCTTCACCCCAAAATGGCTTAGGCAGTTTAGCCATTTTGAGCATACATCTTACTTTCTCCATAATGGTTCTGTTGATTCTTTCGGCCACACCATTATGTTGCGGGGTGCCAGGTACCGTCTTCTCATGTTTGATGCCATGCTTAGCACAATAATTCTTGAATTCATGGGAAGTATATTCACCCCCATTATCCGTACGATGACACTTCAAAGGTTTACCAGCTTCTCTCTCCACCATGGCATGAAACCTTTTGAAGTATTGAAAGACCTGATCCTTTGTTCTTAGGAAGTACACCCACAGCTTTCTTGAAGAATCATCAATAAATGTCACAAAATATCTGCTACCACCAAGAGTCTCCACTTCCATGGGTCCACACACGTCAGAATAGACCATATCCAAAATATTCTCTTTCAGCTTCAAAGTTCCACTAACAGATACTCTATGATGCTTTCCAAACAAACAATAATCACAAGGATTCAATTTAGTACCTTTGGCAAATGGAATGAGGGACTTTCTTGCCAAAATTTGCAATCCTTTTTCACTTAAATGAGCCAGTCTTTTATGCCACAGATTTGGCAAAGCATCATCCTCGACTGCATTCAATCCATCTTTGATCAGCCTGACTTGAGTTTTGTACAGTGTTGAATACACTGTGCCTCTAGCAACCATCAACGAACCTTTGGTAAGCTTCCATTTTCTATCACCAAAGTTGTTATATCCGGCTACATCCAAAGCATACACAGAGATTAGATTCAGACGCAGATCCGGCACATGTCGCACGTCCTTCAGTGTTAGTGTGCAACCAATGTTGGTTTGAATGCACACATCACCAACTCCTACGATATCTGCATTGCTGCTGTTGCCCATCTTTACTTTGCCAAAGTCGCCTACTTTGTACGTAGTAAAGAATTCCTTGTTAGGAGTAGCATGGTAAGATGCTGCTGAGTCAACGACCCACTCAACACATGAATCTGCAACATGGCACTCTTCTTCTTCAACAGTAAGTAACACCACTTCCCCATCAATCACAGGGGTTGTGGTATTTTCATCCTCGTCCGGTCTTTGGTTCCTCCTGTCTTTCTTCTCTCTGTTCTTCCAAGCTTTGCAATTTCTTTTGATGTGTCCTTCTTCACCGCAGTGATAACACTTGAACTTTCTTCGAGGCTGAGACTGCGATCTATCTTTGAATTTGTTGAATCGTCCTCTGCTTTTACTTCTACCCCTGTTTTCTGTGACAAGGGCTTGGGAACTGCTTGTCTCCGAGTCTTTTCTCCTTGTTTCTTCATTGCACATACAATCTTTCACCTGGGACAGAGTCAGTTGTCCGTTTGGAGCAGAGTTGCTTAATGACACCACCAAAGTCTCCCAGCTTTCCGGCAAAGAACTCAAAAGTAGCAGTGCTTGTAATTCATCTTCCAGCACCAGCTTCATGGTAACCAACTGGTTTACCAAGTCTTGGAAGTCACTCAAGTGTTCAGCAACCGATCTTCCCTCCTTGTACTTTAGATTCACCAACTTTCTAATGACGAAAGTTTTGTTCTGAGCAGTCTTTCTTTGGTACATATTTTCAATTTTCTTCCATAGAGTTTGGGCATTTGTCTCTGTGGCAACATGGTGGAATACACTGAGATCCACCCACTGCCTGATTAAACTGATGGCCTTCCGGTGAGACTTCTTCCAATCTTCAGCTGGCACGTTGTCCGGCTTTGCGTCCCCCATTTCCACAGGATCATACATATCCTTGTAGAAAAGTATATCCTCCATTTTTGGCTTCCAAATGGAGTAGTTGGTAGAAGTGAGCTTGATCATAGTACCGGTGTTCTCCTCCATTTTACACTTAATAACACAGAGCCCAACCTGGAGCTCTGATACCACTTGTTGGGCTCAACAGGGGTAATATCAGTGTAAAATAAAAATCCCAAAATAAATTGGAACTTGTAACACAGCATAGCGGAAGCAATAAAAATGAACACCAATATTTAACGTGGAAAACCCTAATGCCGAGGGAAAAACCACGGGACAAACGCCGAAAGATATTCCACTATATCAAGAATAATTACAATATTCTCTCCACTCTCTCACGCACAAGAGTAACAATATAGTGTTTCCCGTGAGACCCCACTCCTATTCAAATACTGCAATTTTCACAGTACCAAGGAGCTATAGAGATGATACCCAACCCGGTGTATTTTTCCCACATTCTCTGGATTTACTCACTCTATTTTTCCTCTCATGCTAAGAAGTAAGAAGCTCTCTTTTTTCTCACCTCTTGGTTGTATTTTTTCTCTCCACCGAATGAATACACTTCAACCTCTGCCTCACCATCTATTTATAGATGCTAAATCAAGTGTGAACACTTGATTCCAATTGCAAAGTTTAATTGTCAAACTTCGCTGCACCAAGGCTATAAATAATAGCACACCACCACCGCCTTCTACATTTCATATAGGTGGAGGAATTTTTCTAGCTTTCATTAAATGAGCACACACATTTGGCCTTGCATTTAATGCATCAAGTTGCATGGCTTGAGATTTTTTTTCGGTGGAAGGATTTTTCATCCTTTGCGGCTGGAGTCCAACACTTTCCCTCTCTTCATTGAGCTTCGGTTCTCCTTTTTATGATAAAATCTTAGAGCTGATTGACTCATATATGTTGTATGGTGGATTGATTTTGCAGATCTAGTGTTAATTGTGAAGAAACTCTGTTCTATAAACTCAAGCAACCTGCTTGGATTCTCTATATCAGGTTTCTTTTTGGTTGTTTAAACTTTTTTTTTTGCTAAAGTTAGGAGGCTCAAGAAATGACTAATGTGATCTCTTCATTTTTTTTGTTAATTGTACCAAGAGGGTTTGACTCATGGATTGTGAGTAGATTGTAGCAATCAATAATATTGTGGTTTATATTGTAACTGGGTGCTAAGCAATGCGTAAAATAGTTATTTGTTAATATAATAAAAGAAGTCAGAGAATCTACACTATAATTTGTTTCCACTTGCACTTGTACTTGGGTGTCAAGTGATGCTTAGATAATTGTTAATCTAATGAAAGAGTCAAAGAATATACGCTAGAGTTTGTTGTTATCATTGTATTAGTTCTTACCAGTCTGCTGTATACCCTATTGTCAATACTGACAAATACATTGTTGAGTAAGTTCTTTGCTAATAGTAACAAATCTATCCTTTTACCTTACAATCCGTGTACTATATTGGAAATTAGAGTTTATGCGTTATTGTCATTAATCTTAAGATAAATATACACTTGAATATCTAATGTCATTTATTGCTAGTTATGTTCTTATAAATTTTAGCTTGCTAGTTATTTTTATTGGAGTAGAGCTTCCGTTTGCCTTTGGCCTAAGATGGTACATTTTTCTAAATCAAAATCCTAAGATGGGAACTTATCAATGATTCACAATGTTTGAATTTGGGTGATTTTTCAAAGACCATAACATTGTCTTGAGTCTTATCCTGTCCTTATTTTTGTAATTTTGAATTATCTTAAATCAAACTAAGGGTCTATTACTCTATTTAGTTTGAGAAAATGTTCTCCATTCTCATTTCCTATACAAAATCCTTTGGTCTAAGAATTGTAGGAAGAAACTCAGCAACTCGAACTCAGCAGGGGCATACCAATGTCATTTTTTTTTTGTCTTTTCGCCCTCCTTTCAGTTTGCTTCTTCTTCTTCTACAACCATTTTATACCTCTAGTTCTACTTGTATCCTCCCCTGTTTTTCCCTTGTTGTGTTTCCTTGTGTTCTATTTTATAATTTTGATTTTTTGCAACGCAGATAGTTCACTTATTAATCTCTTATTGTTATTTTAATTGATTTGCAATTTTTATATAACGTGCCTTGCTTTAAGCCTCAAGGCTTGTCAACTTGTTCATTTTTCTATAGCCTTGAGACTATAATGTTTACAATAATTGAATCAATATAGGCCTATTTGGTTGTGTTTCTTTTATGAAATATGTACTGTTTGCTACTAAACTTGATTGTTAATTACCTGTGTTTTGACGAGGTCTTGCCACATATCACTAGTGCAAAAATGAGATTAAAATCGACTTTTGAAGTCGGGTAGAAGCGCAAATGACTTGGAAAGAAACGTTGTGGCACTTTTGTAAATAAAATGAACCTTTTCAAGTCAGTTATTGAAATACCCGTCTTGAAAAGTCGTTTAAAAGAAACGCGCTGGAATTATCGTGTTACTTTTAAAGTCGGTTACTCTTTTAACCGACTTGGACAGTCTGTGTAAACTCAATATTCCCGAGGCATATGCACTTTTCAAGTGGGTTATTAGACAACCGACTTGGAAAGTCTCTCTAGACTCAATTTTGAACCCCCGCTAGCACACTTCCTCACTCAGTTCCCCAAACCCTTGTTCTCACTCCCACACTCCGTTCGCCACCGTTGTACAGTTGTTGACATTAGCCACCGTGAGGACGTTATCCACCACCGCGAGGTCTCTCTGTTTGTCGTCGCTATTCTCCAGGGCCGGCCCAAGACATTGGGAGGCCTAAAGCCAGCTCTGAAATTGGGCCTTTGTGAGAGCGAGTAAATAAAAAAGGGAAAAAAATTGGAGGCTTTTTGCTCCCGTGCAGGTTCGAACACGAGGCCTCACACATAGAGACACAGAGTGTTACCACTAGGCCACGGCCTCCCACAATGCATATTCTTAACGTACATATATTAATTACAAAAACTTTTTCCGGTGGGCCTAAAGCAAGGGCTTGGGTCGCCTTACCCTTGGGCCGGCCCTGCCATTCTCCACTACCGCGGCGCCACTAGTGAGTTCCTCCATTGCCACTACCGTCGCTGCTCACCGTGAGCCCAGCCACTCCGCGTTGCTGTTCTTCGTTCCATCGCCACCACCGTGAGCCCAGCCATCGACCTATTCACTCTGCCCTTAACCTTCAATTGCGTTTGCCTTGCTCCTACTGAAATCCCTAAACACCGAAAACCCTAACGTTCCAGCATGTGCTGCCGTGCCACAAAACTGACGACCACTACTCAGATATGAAGGGAGGCAGTAGAAGCTCATGCATCCTTGCCACGAGGTCGTTGATAGCGTTGAAGACGACTTCCTTCGAAGACGAACAACCCACTGCTGTACTTGCCCAATCTCGTCTCTTGCTCTTTAGATCTAATCGGTGGATCTGATTGCATTGCAATAACAGAGTGCTTTTTCGAGTTTGGGGGGTTTCTGATTCGAGTTTGCATTACATATGGATCTCTATTTTGTCTTTAGGTGAATTCTTCTCTCTTCATTTTTCAGTTATTTTTCTTTTTCTTCGTTGAGGTATACTAGATCTTGAATTTACATACTACATCTGAGCTGAATTTTCTTTGGCTCTGGATAAACATAGTTGCTCACTTATTTCTTTTATAATTGTTTGTTCTATTTAAACTATAGTTTGCATGTGAAGTAGATGCTTGTTTATAAGTAACATATACTGAGTCTTTTGCATTATCATTTATTTGTTCTAGGTCCTTGATGAAGCTGATCGGATGCTTGACATGGGTTTTGAACAAGTAGTTCGCTCTATAATTGGTCAGACATGTTCTGGTATAGTCATTAACTTCTTCCTTTTAATGTTTTCTAATTTTGTATGGTTGCCTTATATTTGTTGTTGTTAAACTGCTATGCACCTTTAATTCTGATTCTCCAATGAGTGTGCATAGATGTATTTTGTTGGCTTATGTTTGTTTCACTAAAAAGAGTGTAATTTTCTGCAGTTCATCAAATGGTTATGTTAAGTGCTAGATGGTCGTTACCAGTTTATCACTTAGCACAGGAGTTTATGGATCCTAACCCTGTAAAAGTCTGTCTCGTAATTTTTAAAATAGCTTTGGACTACTGTTTTTATATAAGTTGTTGGAGAGAGAGATATTTAAACTTGTGATATGTTTGTTATTGGTGTAATTATTTTTATGGCTGAGCTTGTACAAATTCTGCTATTTACAATAGAAGATTATAGCATGTTGTTTTGGAAAAAAAAATAATTAGACTTTTCCAAGTCGGTTGTTCTGTGAACCGACTTGGAAAATACCCCTTTCCAAGCCAGTTTTTGATCTGGCTGACTAGGAAATGGATACTTTCCAAGTCGGTTAATGTTATAACCGACTTGGAAACTATAGTTTTGAACATTAAAAAAGGCTTGTCAAGAATATTGGCCAATACCCGTCTTAGAAAAGTCCCAACATTGAAAGTTGGGGGATTTCATGTTGCCATCGGAACCGACTTGGAAAGGCCTTTTTAACCGACTTGAAAAGCCTTTTTTGTACTAGTGTATGCATCATGCCTAAGATGCCTGATAACTCTGTTAGTTTTCTATCTAAATTTAGTGGGAATTGCTAATTACTAATTCTATCTGAATTTTTTCCTTTTTGTTTACAGGAACTCCTTGAAAGAAGGAAATATAGGTAAAAAGCTCTAATAAGGTTCAACTTGTGGGATTGTTTTGCTTGATAGCATTCTAATTTTGTTTGATATTATCGCCCCACAAGTAACTAGATTGACAAACTCATGTCACATTGCTTAGTATTTATGAATTTGTAGTTTATTTTCAATTTGTTATTATTATGACTTTATTTTGGCTATTTATGCAATGATGTGAACTTTGCTGAGTTTCTATGTCTTTTATTCATTTAATGCTATTTATGTTATTAATGCAATTAAAAAATATTAATTAATTTTTTTTTTAATTATTACCGAGGGCTAAGCCCTCGGTAAGCCCAGCCCTCGGTTTACCGACGGCTTAGCCCTCGGTTAATTGCAACAGGTAAAGGTGGCAACATCTTCGCTTTATTGAGGGCTAAGCCCTCAGTAATTACCGACGGCTAAATGCTAAGCCCTCGGTACATATTTCTAACAAGACAAAAACCGAGTGCCACGCGGCCGTCGATAACTGTGTATTACCAATGGCTAAGCCCTCGATAAGATGAATTTTGGCTGTCGGTAACAAGCGTTTTTCTTGTAGTGTGAAGGGACTTCCTATAGGGAGAAAATTTTGTCTTTGTGGGGCATCAATTATAGAGATGTTGATTTTCTGAATAACATTGAAGAATTGGATGATCCAGAAGATAGGTGGTATAATGAGGACAATGAAGCGCTGATGAAAACTAAAGGACGAGTTCGACCCATGTCCGATGATCCATGTTTCGAAGGAGGAATATGTAGCATGGTGCTCATAATGGAAACGTGCATTAGTTGTCCATGTTCTCGGAAAAAAAAAGTTGCGTTTAGGGTCCTAGAGAGCAAACAATAGAGAAGTTCGGTAAAGGTAGGCGATATTTTTATCATTGATCTCTCTCAGGAATAATATTTGGTGCAGTTTAACCATGACGATGACTACAAACACGCCTTATTTGAGGGGCCCTTGTTGGTGGTTGACCATTACCTTATTGTGCAACGATGGAGTCCTTTCTTCCTCGCCTCTGCAAAAGTGGTGAGTCATGTGGCAATCTGGATTCGTATTCCATGTTTACCGATCAAACTGTATAATGATAAATTCCTGTGGAGGGTGGGCTCGAAGTTGGGAACGATGTTGAAGGTGGATCATCTAACCTCCGTTCATTCTCTAGGTCAATTTAAGAGGATATGCGTCAAGGTGGATCTCAAGAAGAAGCTTGTGCCAAAAATATAGGTCCTAGGGCATACTCTCCTTCAGGAGTATGAAGGGTTTCATTCTATTTGCTTTCGGTGTGGCAAATATGGTCACAAGCAATCCCATTGTTCAGAGTTCATCCTTGAGGTGGTCACAACTGGATGCTAGGGATGATGTCAGTGGAAAGAATCATGGAGATATACCTGACTTGGAGAAAGGGGAAGGTAAATCCTCTCAGATCACAGAAGTTGGGGGAATCAGGATTTTGGTCCCTGGATTATCATTAAAAGGCCAAATCGTAGGAAGGCAAGATTCTCACAATATGTTGAATAAGGGGAAGCAGTCGCCAGAAGCTGTGACAAGTGTGCTACATACTAGTGAGACTCAAAAGGAGGTTTTGAGCCCAATTGTCACTCGGGTTAGGAATGCTACCGAGGTTAAGAATAAACAGAATAGAGGCCGTGGGAAGGAAAATAGGGTTGTTAACTTAAAACAACAAGCCCCTAAGAACAAGCCTAATTAATTGGACGAGTGTAGGCAAGAAGCCACAAGAGGACCAAATAATGACTTTGACGAGCGTGACCCAGGTACGTGAGATATCTCATGCAGAAGTTCTTCATCATATGAAGATCATTGAAAAGTGTCAGTTACACCAAAAGATAGGACCTCAAGGCCTAAAAAATAATGAAGACAACCAAGATCCTTCATATGAAAGGAAGCTTGGAGCAGCTGTTTAAGTTGTTGTATGGATTCCTCATCAGACCCCGTAATGACCATGTCATCAACATAAATAAGAAGGAGAAGAATTACACTTATTGTGTGATGATAAAACAAAGAGGAGTCATGTTGACTCTGAGTAAATGAGAATCCAAGAATAGTAGACCGAAAGTTCTCAAACTATGCCCAAGGAGCTTGTCGCAAACCATATAAGGAACGTTATGCAGGTGTCTAACAAAGACATGACCTTGATTCCAAAGTTCTGTAGGACGAGGAAGCTCATGAAACTGAGGGAGGGGAGCAAAACTAGGAGAGCTAGAGGAAACACAAGAAAAAAATACTGATGATAAAAGAAAACCACATTCCAAGAGATGTGCAAGCATTGGGAAGTGGCATCATAACATAAGAACCCTTTCTGAGTGGGAGCATAACCCATAAGGGAACACTGCACAAACTAAGCGCCGAGTTTGTGACACTCCGAAGGCGGCAAGTGGACAAAACATACACAACCAAAAGTGTGAAGGTCGTGATAAGTAGGTGGTATGTTATAGATAGGGGTGTTCACGGGTTCGGGTAACCCGTGAACCCGAACCAAACCAAACCGACCCAAACCGAATTTTTCAATTTTTTGTCCACTTCGGGTTCAACCCGAACAAACCCGATGTGGTTTGGTTCGGATAACGGATTCCCAATTTCGAACCTGTGAACCCAACCCAATGACGTGGCAATTTTCACATATTATTCTATTATTATTATTATTTAACTTTTAATAACAAAGCAAACATTTTAATAACAACGCGCACAGCCTTATTCAACCTTTCTATTCCAGATCTAGGGTTCCTTGACTTCTTCCTTCCATCTCCACTGCTCCACCGTCGTTGACCATCCCACTCGTTGTCGTCATCTGCCTTGCCGTTCCACACCGCGTTGCCGTCGTCCACTTTTCCGGAACCATCGCGCACCTTGTGCTTGTGCCTGACCATGCTGCAGATCTGTTGAAGTCAAGCTGAGGACGAAGACGCTGCAGATTTAAGACATTGGTATTGGGATGGCAGCAATAGTTAGTCTTGCAGTGCAAGCCACAACAACAGTAGCGGAGTGGAGGAGAATGACAAGGTGCGAGCTTTGATTTGTTTGGGAAAAAAGAGAGAAATTTTGATTGAATCTGAGACAGTGGCGATCAAGAGAGAAAGTTGATCTCTGGGGGCTTCAGTTAAAGAGTATTTCTGAAGCATTTGGAAGCTTTTTATTTTATTTTTAAAAAAAATTCTCATACTTTGTGATAGAAAGTTTGAAAGCAGTGACCCATGCTTCTCGAGCCGTGGGATTGCCGATGAATAACATGTTGTGTGACCAATGTACCTTGGTTTTCCAACCATTTAATTGAAGGCAAGTTAAAAATCCCTTTGTTATGTTATTTTTTGTTTATTTTTCTTTTTCTGTTTATTTTTTTTAGCAATTTAAAAAGATTTTTCGAAGCTTGGACTCGTTGTTCCGAACCGAACCAACCCGTTCAGGTTCGGTTTGGTTTGGTTCGGATTTAGAGGAAAAAAAATGTAAAATCTGAACCAACCCAACTCGTGCTATTTTGATCGGTTTGGATAACGGATTTGGTCAAATCCAATCCAAACCGGCCCGTGAACAGCCCTAGTTATAGAGACGCAAGAATGGGCAATCAAAGTCCAAAACCTAAAACGGAAGGTGGTTGATCAAGTATATAGCAGTGGACAAGGCTTCAATACAGAATTGAGATGGAACATAAACTTGAACAAGTAACGTTCAGGTTACGTCAAGTAAGTGCCTGTTCTTTCACTCTGTAACACCATTTTCTTGAGGCGTTTAAGGACATGAACGTTGGGAAATAATACCTTTTTGCCGCAAGTACTCCTGAAAGTTATGAGAAATATATTCACTACTAGATCAGTACATAAAATCTTGATACACGTGTGAAACTGATTCTAATATGTGCCAAAAACTTCTTAAATAAGTTGAAAGCCTTAGATCTTGAACGAAGAAAATAGATCCATGTAAATCGGCTATAGTAATCAACAAATGTTACAAAGTACTTATACTTGGCATGAGATAAGACTGGTAAGATGCCCCAAACGTCACTATGAATGAGATCAAAACATTTATCAGCACAGTGAGCCTTAGATGGAAATGGAAGTGTTTTGTTTTTAGCAAGTTTGCACACAGAACAATTAAATGAAGAAGTAGAAAGATCAATTTTATTATTCAGTAAGCCATTTTTAAATAAACGAGACAAAACGGTAGAATTAGGATGACCCAACTTTCTATGTCAATCGTCAAACTTATTTGGAACACCATTACAAGCAAAAGACAAAAGACTCAGTAGAGAAAACTATAGAGGAAATAGTCTACCCACTTTAGGCCCCCTCGCGATCAATTTCCCAGACAACCAACACAAGAGAAAATAACATTGTAATTGTTATCCACCAATTGTCCAACCGAAATTAAATTAGATGCAAGTCCAGAGGGATACAAACACATCCCAAAAAGAGGAATTAATGTCTCCAACAACGTTAATAGAAAGAGTATTACCATCAGCAATCCGAATATTTTGGGTGCCATTGTAAGGGTGAACATTGTGCAACTACTCAGAAGAACCAATCATGTGATTGGAGTCCCCAGAATCAACAAACCAAGGTTGAGAGGCGTCATTGAACTTACCCTGAATTCCCAAGGCCGAAAAAGCAGATAGTACCATTTGCTGAACGCTCTATGGAGTCAAGACTGCAGGAGTAGAGGATTGACCCACCGATGTAGTAGTGGTGTGAAAGGCCTGGGCTGGTTTCTGCTCTGGTCCAGTTGGGCATTCTGTGATGATATGGCCACGTTGCTTATAGTAGTTGCAAAATTTCTTACACCAACTGCGAACAATATGACCAAACTGCTTGCAAGAGAGACATTGAACTTTTGTCATATCGCGACCTTTCCCTTTACCCTGGGTAGAATAGACAACGAAAACAGCATATGAAACAAAGTTATCATGGGTCATAGTTCGTTGAGCGAGGAGACACTGCTCCTCCCAACTACTAGAATGTGTTCTTGTAGCGTCAATTTTTAGCGTCGGCCCCGACACCGACGCTAATTGCGTCGGGTTAGCGTCGGCCAAACCGACTCTAAGTCGACATTTAGTTTTTTTTTTAATTTTAAATAATTAGCGTCGGCTTAGCCGACGCTAAATGTGTCACGAAAAAATTGAATTTATTTTAGCGTCGGCTTGACCGACGCTAAATCAATTGGTCCAATAAAATTTAAAAAAAAATGTAAATTTAAGGATAGCGTCGGCCTAGCCGACGCAAAAGATAAATTTTACCATTGTCTTTAGCGTCGGTCTGGCCGACGCAAATGGTCTGGTCCAATAAAATTTCAAAAAAATTTAAATTTAAGGGTAGCGTCAGCCTAGCCGACGCAATTTAGCGTCGGTCTGGCCGACGCAAATGGCCGACGCTAGATAACTTTACCAAATCAGAAATTTATCAAACCCTCTTCGCCCTCACTTTCTCAGATCACTCATCTTCTCTCTTCCACAACCCACAACCTGCGACGGCGAACCGTTTGCGAACCCAGAACCGGCGAGGCGACGGCGGCAACCTGCGACGGAGGCGACGGCGGCAACCTGCAACGGAGACAATATGCGCTGGTTCAAGGTGACGGCGTCGAGGCATGTCTGTAGCGTCGAGGCGTGCAAACTAATTAATGGCTACCACCACCAAATTCAAACCGTTTCTTCCACTTTCTCTTTCTCCTTCGCCAAAACAAACCACTTCCCCTCTAACTTCATGCCTTAGGCTTTCCTGCAAACCCATTTCCGACCCTTTGTCTTTCCTTGGTGTGTATCATCAGCGTGGAAATGTTGCAGTCTCCGTTGCCTTCAACCCCCAAGGCAACTTCGACCTCTCTTTATTTGATGATGACGGTATAACACCCATATACTATCACTCAATCATTCCCTTTTCCATTTTATTATGCTTTTCTAATTCATTTGACTGAAATGAAAATATGTAACATTTTGCCAATAAATAGGACATTGTCATGGCAAATAATTCTAATGTTGGAGCACGTCCAATTATTTATTAGTATATGATAATGATATGCATAGACCATTAATTGGTGCTGTATAGAGATTCAGAGAAACATTAAAATTTCATTTAAGCTTATGATGAATTGATGACATATTATATAGTACTGTATGTTATAATGTGCTGGTCTTGGTTTGTTACTGAATGACCCTTGATGGCTATTGCAGCTACATCATGTGCTCTTGCTGCCATTTCTGCAATTGGGTATGTCCCAAGCCATATTGTTGACTTTTTTCTTGGCTCACGAATCTCACACACCCATTTCCCCCAATTCCTCATTCTTACTCCCCTATAAGTAAGGTGCTTGCTATTGCTATTATCACTTGGATCAGTCTCACTTCTCTGCCTCTTCTTGTTGCACTCCTTTGATGAGTCCTTTCCATTTGGAGGAGGATTTTTTTGGTGCATGAATCCGAATTATTTGAGGTAGAAGCTGCTGCTGCTGCTGTTGTTGAGGAGGAGGTGCCAGAAGAAGTGTTGGTGTCAGTGAAGATGGTGGTGGAAGTGGATGTGGCAAAGATGTTGTTTTCAACATCACTTTCCATGTTGATTTATTTTCTCAGTGTAGGGAGTTTGATTAGGGGTACACAATGAAGTGAAGGGTGCTTAAAAATAAATAGAGCATCTTGGTGGCTTATTATTCTCCCAAAAAGAAATGAGATTTATGTAAATAAAGGAAAGAAAAAAGGAGAAAAAGTAGAAAAAGGAAGGGGAAAAAAAAAGAATATAAAAGAAGGCATGGGTTGCACAAGGTACAGAAGTCCTAATTTTCTTTCCATGTGGGAATTGAATAACATGATCACAATCTTAATATTCTAATACATTAATATGACTTACCTCTGGTCGTTTCTAGTGTCTATATTCCATTTATGTTTCATAACTTTCCCTTCTCTTCTAATTTTACATGTGTTTGCACAGTTTGTACTTCTCCTTTCAGTAACAACTACTCTTAGTAAGTGGTAGGCCCTTGCAGTTTGGTTTTGTCAAAGATGATTTTTTTGCATGAATGCTAGCTTCATAATGATCCTTCTGAATATTTATCTGTCATTCTAACCATCGATTTGTGTGTGGCCAGCTAGGCCCTCCCTCAGATGGAACAAGATCCGGTAAATTCTTTAATACTATCTCAACCTTATAGATAACTTGCGTGTGTGTCTTCATTAATATTAATCTTTATTTACTCTTGATGACATATATAAACTTTTTAAATATAATTATTAGTTAACCAAGCACTTTAGAATGAAATTTTATATCATCAGCTTGTTAGTATGTCCTCTTCAACTTGACCCAATTATGTCTTAAAAACTGATCTGGCCTTCTGCCAGAGATTGTTCCAATCCCATAATTGTTATTACTATGTGTAAACTAATTGTCAAAAAAAAAATGTATAAACTATTTTCTCAAAGAACTTCTTTTGCGTCGAAGCTGCCTTTGTAGCATGGGAATTAGCGTCGGCCTTGGCCGACGCTAAACCTCAAACTTCTTTTGCGTCGAATCTGTCTTAGTAGCGTGGGCTAAGCCAACGCTAATTAGCGTCGGCCAAGGCCGACGCTAAATCTCAACGAACTTCTTTTGCGTCGAAGCTATCTTAGTAGCGTGGGATAAGCCGACGCTAATTAGCGTCGGCCAAGGCCGACGCAAATTAGCGTCGACCAAGGCCGACGCAAAGTTTAGCGTAGGCCTTTTTCATTGGCTTCGTGCGTCGGCTTAGCGTCAGTTTAGCCGACGCTAATTAGCGTCGGCCATACAACAGCCGACGCTAATTCTTTGCGACGAGCAATTTAGTGTCCGCCCCGTGGCCGACGCAAGGCCGACGCTAAAATGGCTGTTAGCGTCGGTTTTTCAAGATTAGCGTGGGCTTTTGGCCGACGCTAATAGCCAAAATTCTAGTAGAGCTGCAATTCACCAAAATAGACATCCAAAGAAGGAGCAGGAGTCTAATTGATCAAAGCAGCACACACAAGTTCAAATTCAGGACGAAGCTTCATAAGAAATCGGTCCCGCTTACTGACTTCATAAACCTGTTGAACAGCAGTAAGCGATTCTTTGGAAACATTAGCATGTAGAATAACTAAGTGTTCATGTAACACCCCAAATGTCCATTATGAGACAGAGTGTTAATTTTAGAGGATTAGAATTATTCTTATAATTTTCATATGATAAGTAATGGTTTAGAGCTGACATAGAAGTCAAAATGGTATTCTATAGACATTTCTGACTGTCAGAATAAGTTTATAATGATATAAAAATTCCAATTTTGGCTCAGAAAAGAAATTTGAGGATTCAAATAATGATTTGATGTTATTTGAGGATTTTAGGAATTTATTTGAGAATTTTCAGAGATGCGAATAATAAATGTTACTGTTTTAGTCCCTCTAAGATGAATTACGTGATATGTGTTAATTGGGGAACGGATAAATAACTGGAGACTAGGAAATGATCGAGATGAAAAATTACTAGGACAAATAGAGTTTTACCTAGTATAGAAATTGGTAGTCTTCTTTTAACGTTGAGATTTAGACTGAAAACGGTTTACGTTTTAACTAACGATATAGGTTTTAAATGGCTTATAAATCCTATATGAGTCAGAAAAATATTTTACTTCACCAAATAGTGTTTTTGCATTGTTTAGGATTTATGAAAAATTTCTGGAATTTTTGGAAAAAAAATTCTAAAAAATGACCAAAATGCCCTACCGTTGCCAAAAGACTAAAATGCCCCTGAATTATACCGTTTAATTACTATTCATAAAACAAAAATTTTCATATTTTATTTTCAATTTATTTTTTGGAGATTTTAGAAATTATTTCTGTATAGGTTTTTGAAATTACCGTTTTGGCCTTTTGGTCTATACGAATTAAGCGGTAAATAATACCGAAGAGTTTGTGTTTTTCGTAATTTCCAAAAACTCTTCCATAAAGCTATTAGGGCTAATATGGCATTTTTTAGCATTTGCATTGGTTCTCATAATTCAATTTAATTATGTGGAATTTTTATTTATAAAAAGACCATTTTACCGTTCCATTTTCTTCCTTTTTCACTTAAATCGTCAAGGGTAAAATTGTAACATCACACCCTCCTCTCACAAGCCCTTACAAGCCCTTTAAACCGCCCTGCTATTCATTTTGGTGATCCTTGTGAATTAATTTGGACCAATAAGGAATTAGTTGATTTTCCTATTTATCTAAATTCCTAATTATGACAACTTTGACATTACATCATCAAACAAATCTTCTTCCTCTCATGTCCTTGCTTGGTTGCCCTCCTCCCCTATATATAGGAGGACGGGGTCTTCATAATTCTTTGCACAAATCTTCGACACAAAGCCAAAGATCTCTTTCTTTCTCCAATTTTATCTCTTCGCTTTCTAAGTTTTCTTCAAAGTTTTCTTGCTTTGTTCTTGAGTTTTGAAGCTTTGATCTTCAAAATCTTTTTTCTTCAAAGTTTAGTGGTAAGGGGAAAACTCTTCAAAGTTATTAGAGTTTACATAAGTTTAATTGTTTATGAGCTTTATTTGAATTGTTTATGATCTTTTTTTTAATTGTTTATGAGCTTTGATATAGTAATGTTATAATGGTAAATTTTAATTCGAGCATCTTTAAGCGTATTTTTATTTATTACAGCTTTGTCAATCTCTTCTCTCCTAAGATCGTTTACATGTGGCTTTGCCGGAAAACTCGATCTTTTCTCTTAATTTAATTTCTTGCAATTAAAACCTCTGTAATTTTATTGGCCACTAGTGTATATTACGATTTGGTATGAAAGTGCATTTCTGATGTACTGTCCTGCCTGCTTCGAGTACATAACACTTTTGGGAATAATTACTAGAGAAAAGTTAATTTAATATCTTTGCGTTTAAACCTCTATGATTTTATTGGCCATTAATGTATATGAAGGTTGGTTAGGTGAGAGGGTGCATTTCTGATGTACCTATCTGCCTGGCTTAGGGTTTGTATACACTTTTGGGGAAAGTTATTAGAGAAAAGTTAATTTAATTTTTCTTCGCGTTTAAATCTCTATAAATTGGCCATCTATATATGCAAAGGTTGGTTGGGTTAGTTAGTGCATTATGGGGTAATTCTGGCAAGGAAAGACTTGGTATTTAAGTAGTCTTTGACTCACCTCTCTTTCCTGGAAACTCTCTTGGTGTACTATTCTTCCGGATTTAGGGTTTGTATATATATTTTTGGGCAAGACTATTAGAGAAACACTAATATAATTCTTTTACGAAAAATCTCTATAATTTCATTGACTCTCTGTATATATAAAGGTTGGTTGGGTTAGATAGTGCATTTCTGATGTACTTTTCTTCCTGGCTTAGGGTTTGTATATACTTTTTGGGCAACAAAAAAATTGATAGAGAAGGCTTCCAAAGGGCTTTTTACCAAAAATGAACCTATGTTATATTATTGCGAATCACTTTTAACTGCTATGGCTTGATCACCTCAGTTGGCACAGCCACTGTGTGATTATTCTTTCGTTAAACTATTTTGAATCCGAGAAAAATCACTTATCGAGTAAAGAGCAGTAACAGAAATAATGAGTACGAGAATTTATTCCGTGTTGGTAAAATAAGAGTATTTTACGAGATTTTTATTGCAAGAGGTAATGCAGTAACATGTGAGAAAGTTTTACAAAAGAAACCAAAGCAAGTTTATATGCAAAATGAATTTTCATTGCATAAAGACGTATGAGTTTACACTCCAGATTGGGGTTGAGAATATAGCACGGTTGAGTTACAATTGCCTATTGGGATTATCTAAGTTTCGATAGTCTTATGTGGCCGAGTTGGTGAATACGTTGAGCCGAGACAAAGGTCGTATACCCGACTTGGATAAATCTAACTGACTGGCTTATTCATTGTAACACCCTTTCTCCTAAAAGGATATTACACCATAGTAACCAAAAGTTTAGGAAACTTTAGAAAATATTCAGAGAAAACTTGATAATCCTTATTTAAAAATGCGGGTAAAATTTTTCTTTTTACTAAAAGAAGATGAGAAGGATGGGGAGTATGTCCCTTTATTTCTTTGTAACTGTTTTTCGAAATAAAAATTGAGAGCAACACATATTGAAAAGTACCTCATCTCTCATATATGTAACATGATATTTTACAAGAGCTTGCACCAAGGCAAACTATGATTTCTGATACTGCAAAGCAAAAGAAAGTTAATACTACTCTAAAACAAAGAGTACAAAAGTGGTAAAATAAAAACACACTACTATGTACAGTCGAGCCATGATCCCATCTTTTCCCCGGAAATGATCTATTATTTCAAACTCTAAACTCAACTACTTCTAAGGGCATGACCAGGTAGATCCTCCTACCCCTGGAAGACTAGAATCAAGATTCTGGGCCTGAGTCACCGGAACCCAATCCATCCCAAACCTGGCTAGATCTGGATGATATGAAGGAGTTTTGGTTAAGTCAGAGGTATTCCAAGTGTCAATGGACATGTCGGGTGTCTCATCAACCTCATCATCAGAAAGAGACTCGGATAACCAAATGATATCCTCCGACTCAGACTAATGAGAACAAGGGGTATACATGGTTGGTTCTTTCTCTCCTAAAGGTGAAGCTGGGGTATACCCTACAGAATCCTCAGTTTCTACAGGTTTAAAAACTGGTGACTTCTTAGTGGATTTGACTCGTCCTTTGCTTGATGATCTGCTCCTTCGACGTTGGTCTCCACGATCTGTTCCACCACTATCATGTACAGATGGATGTGAACTGCCTCTACCACTATCTCCACTATCTTCACAGTCAAAAAGTAAGGTACCTGAGATAGTTCCTAGTGGTCGTAGCTGTTGCCAGGGTAACTTAACATCTAATATGATTTGTTCCTGAATGGGTTGTGCGTTTGGTGACACTACTCCTCCTCCAGTATCTAAGGTTTCTACATTTCCTACAAATCTTCCCCATTGTGTACTAGGACATATTTTCCACCATACTGAGTCTCCACCCAAAGGTTCTATGCGTTAATGTCGAACAGTTCCCAGTCCTCTGTCTTGCGGGTCCATCTACTTAGTCATGCATTAACACAACAAAGCAGGCAAGGTGAAACTCTAACACAAAATAATGAAAGTAGTACAAACATAGAAAAACTCATATCACACAGCACCCAATTCCTACAAACCACAAGTAATTACCAGAGACACTCAAAACATTCAATCAGGTATTCAATCTTTCACACAAGTCAAATATATTATAGTCAAGTGAACCTTACCTCGCACATCATAAACCCATAAATAACTCATTCACAGTTTATATTCTCACATCAAAGTATTGTTATGCATGTCACTTCAATATTTCTCTATTCACACCGGTGTAATGCTCCAAGGAGACTTTCTCTTCTTCCCAACTTCTTGAGCGATCGGCTGCGATAAACATAACAGAATAATCAGGGAATCCCGTCTTTAGACCCCTGAAAATCACTTCGGTAATACCGCATTTAAAATGATTTACCAAATCATGAATAGGTCAGCCAGTTAGATTTATTCAAGCCGGGTATACGAATTGTCTCGACTCGAGGGTATTCACTCACTCGGCCACCTAAGACTATCAAAACCTGAATAATCCCAGAAGGCAATTGTAGTCCAACTTAACCCTATTCTCAACCATGTCTTATAGGTTGTAAGCTCATCATCTATAATGCAAATGCTCGTCTAGGCTTTCTCTATAAAATCTCTTTCTCACTTCCTCTTAGTAAAATTGCTCACATATTTTACTGTAGCTTCTCTTCAATACCATCTTTTAGTCTCGCTCATCTCTTTATGATTTTCCCTTTTACTCTTTCCCTTAATACACAAATTATCGCAATTCCGTTTATTCTTTTGGCTGTATTAACTTAATTATGACTGATCAATTGCGGCAGAGCCGGACTAAGATGAACAACCCAACAGAATGATTCGATATATGAACATCATTTTTATTAACTCATTTTAAGAAGACCAAAACGGGGCAGATCCTCTCTGAATTTGATCAAGAAAGAAGAGAGTAACAATAATTAAACTTATGTCCACTTTTTAGTCCAACAACGTCTGTTCTCTGTTTTTAAGTCAATCTTAGGTAATGGAATAATTACACGGCGGCTGAGCCGACTGCGGTAATCAGTGTCCAGTTTTTTAAAAACTTGATATAACTTGATGAACGAAATTCAGCTATTTCCTTTTACCGGCTCACTGAGCTTAAAAAGATGAAATGATCACACGACGGCAGAGCCATCTTTGGTGATCAGTACCCATTTTCAAAAATCGATGAAACTTAAACTAAGTGAACACAATCCAGTTACTTCTCTTTGGAAATAATTAAGCACTGATTATCTTCCAGGAAAAAGGCCCATTGGAAGTCTATCTCACTAATTTCCACTGTCTTAAATGTAACACCCTCATTTTTAAATAGTTTTTATTGATTTTTAATCTTCTTTAAATTAATTAAAATTATTTAATTAATGATTTTTGGGATCTTGAGGTGAGGATAGTGATAGTAATATCTTAGATTTATTTTAGAAGAGTCGAGAGTAGTAGAGTTCGCAAAACTGAGTTTTTTGCGGGAACTGCATTCTCTCCTAATGCGGGGATAGGGTTCAATATTTTTCTGGAGGTCATTTTCACTCCAAAATAATATTTTAACGAACCAAACGTGATTTTTATAATATTTGTGATTTTTAGAAATTTTTTTGGAATTTTTCAGAAAAACTTTATTTTACCCGCGTTTGGAGCTTTACAGGTAAACCGGGCGCAACCGAGACATGAAAAATGGTCCAAAAATTTAGTTTTGAGATTCTAAATTTTTCTCTATCATTTTGAAGTCATAAAATTGATTCCTCATGATTTTACCTATTTTAGAAAATATTTAGCTAAAAATGGGTTATAAAATTAAGTTTTAATTACTTTAAACTACCAATTAAACCCTAACTTGATGGGACATAATCCCACCAATTTTTGGTCTGCATTTGGCCGAACCATTGACCCAAAAATCTACTCTTGAAATTCAAATACTCACATTTGACCAAATTGGAAATATCTTTGATTTTCTAATTAAAAGAATGGAGTAGGTGAACCAATTCAATCAAAGCCATGCTTCCCCCATTCCTTCTTGCTTTTGGCCGTGTAACATTTAGGGAAAAGAAGGAGAGAGAATTCAGTTTTACAAATTTATCTTCCTCATTCTTGCAAAAACTCCATTTCTCTCCATTTTTCCAAGCTTTTCTCCACACCCAAAAGCTTGAGTTTTATTGAGATTTTGCATAGTCAAGCTTCACAAAAAAAGTTTGGATCATCATTCTAATCCATAAACTTCTTTCATTTTTTCATTTCTACCACTTTCATTTTTCCATGAAGGTTGTGTTCTTCTCTTTACTAAAAGAGAGCTTTTTATTTGTTTAGGTTCACTCCATTGGAACCTACAAGCTTGACAACTACCTTGGATCCATTTACTTCCAAGCTTGAGTAAGTATTTTTCTACTCAAGATTTCTATACTTTGGGGTTTGATTGTTTTCATAAAACTTATATTTTTATGGTTATGTGTTTCATATATTTTGAAAAAGGTGATTTTTCTAAGTATTGGAACATCAAGGCTTCAAGGAGACCACTTGGTGTTGGTAAGGAGTGTAGGTGATTTTTGGTGTTTGCCCATTTTCATAGTCTTCAATAGGTAAGGGGATTTTCTCAATAAGTTGGGAAGGATGTGTATGTGTATGGTGTATGTTGTATGTTTCATGAAAAACTCAAAGACTTGAGTTTTCATATTGGGTGTTTGAATGAGTTTCATTCTATTAGTAATATGTAATTTTATATATTTATGTATGAGTTAAAGTATGATTTTTGTTGAGGCATGATAATTTTTTATAAGCTTATGTGTTGTTGGAAAAATCATATGTATGATTTGGATTGATTTGGAATGCCTAAGTGTATGTTTGAGGAAGTATGTTTTATGCAATGTTCATGATGTATGTTGATATGTTATGAATGATTACTTTGAGTGTATGTTTCATTTATGGCTTGGTGGAGTTTTTGCCTAAAAGGATGAGTATTGATTCTTGGATGTTTCACATAATTTAATTTAATGTGATTGGAATTGGATTGAAGTATTTGATTAAGTGTGGGAAGAGGGTTTAAAAGCTTTAATGAAAAAATTTTCCAAAGTGAAATCAAATAAATTAATTAAGATTCAAGTTAATACATACTTAGATAAATTTCATAAAATTGCTAAGTATAAGTCTCAAGTCAATTTCATACTAAGTCATTTTTATCCATAAGACTCTAAGTGAGCTAGAAAATCAATTAAAGAGGGAGAAAAATCAAATTTTAGATTTTTAGGGATCAAAAACGAAAACTGGATGTTTTGGGGGCAAAAATGTAAAATTCTGGAATTCTGGGCACAATTTCAAAAATCTGGACACTTTGGACCAAAAACATAATTTACAAAAGTTTTGGGGCAGAAACGTGAAGTCTAGACACTTTGGGCCAAAAACATAATTTACAAAAGTTTTGGGGCAGAAACGCGAAGTCTGGGCACTTTGGGCGAAGTCTAGGCACTTTGGGCCTAAAACATAATTTACAAAAGTTTTGGGGCAAAAAACGCGAAGTCTGGGCATTTTGGGCCAGAAATCTAATTTTTTAGAGAATTAGGGGCTGAACTGCGAAACTGAACTTCTTAGGGGGTCAGAATTGTAAATACTTAAAAGTAAAGGAGATTAAGTAAAATTATCAAAGAATCTACTCAAGTTTTTAATTAAACCTTTTATAATGAAAAATGAGAAGAAAAATTAATTAAGTGAGTTTTAAATAAAAAGTAATTCTTTTATTAAAAACAAATGAAGATTAAAGATTTTAGAGTTAAAAGAAAATTTAAAAATTCAAAGAGGAATTTCTTCTAAAAACTTATGGTTTCAAATAACGTTTTAAAAACGGCATTGAGGAGGATCAAAACGTGACGACGATGAAGTCTTGAGGACAATAATGCCACACGGTGTTGGAAGAGAGCTAACACGTGACGACAAAAATCATAACGTGAAGGATTAAAACGTTACAATCCAGCTTTGAGGATTGCGCAATATATATTGAGGCCATGCTACAATCTAGCTTGGAGGATTGGCAATAAATGTAGATGACGTTGCTACAATCCAGCTTGGAGGATTGTGCAATATATGTAGATGTCATTGCTACAATCCAGCTTGGAGGAGGATTGTGCAATAAATGTAGATATCATTGCTACAATACAACTTGGAGGATTGTGCAATATATGTAGATGTCATTACTACAATCCAGCTTGGAGGATTGTGCAATATGTATATAGATGTCAATTGCATTCGATGATTGGCTTTGCCAAATTTGAGCCACAATCCAGCTTGGAGGATTGTGCAATCCAGCTTGGGGGATTGCGAACGGAGGACGGTTTGAGCTGTATTGAAAGATATTGAAGTGACATGCATTATGCTAGAATGCTATGTGTGTGCTTGACTATGTGTTTACCTTGATGATGTGTCTCTTGTTGATGATTGAATATCTTAACTAAAAGACTTGCGAAAGAGTAATTCTATATATATATTCTTGGAATGTATTATGTAGTATTTTCTTTTTCGTATACATCCTTTCAGTGGACTTTCAACTTGTGCAAAGAAATTCACCCTTGCGTGTTTTTCCGTTATTTTATGTACGTTACGCTTAGATGTCCACTTCGAGACCTCTGATAGCCCGAGTGAGGGAGTGCTTCCGGCCTCGTGAGGCCGATGGTGGGGGATGGACTTACGATCCCATCTCCCAATGGGCCACTGTGACTGGACACGTGGTCAGGACTAGAGGAGGGGTGTTGAACCCCGAAGAGGTTTTGGAGAGGGACATGGTTTTGGACGTTTACATACCCGTTGAGAGGATGCGCTACTGGCTGGGAGATGCATCATTTGCACACAGTATCACTTTGGAGAGCCGGGAGGCCAGAGTTCCGCCCACGGCGCCGCCTAGGAGAGGGGCGAGGGAGGATCAGAGGCCTACACCTCAGCGGATAGCCGAATCGGTATCTAACCGTTGTCGCCTGATTCGTCGCCCTCCAAGGAAGAGTTTCTTGGAGAGGGTACGCTTACCAAGGATGGCTCCACCGGTGACACCAGTTCCATCACCCGAGACCGTGAGGCCGACACTTCCTGTTCCATACGTCGCACCTTCTGGACATTTTGTGCGCTGTTCTTATGACACTTCTGCCGGACCTTCGGGACACGTAGATAGAGGGAAGAGGAAGGTTAGAGACGAGCCATATCGTGTATTGTTCGAGGTGTCTGAGGATGAGGAGGACCCCGAGGAGACGTCATCGTCTTAGGTCTGTAGAGGTTGGGGTGTCTAGTGCTAGGTTGTAGGTTGTCTGTTAGCGACCAGCCTAGGTTTGGGGTGTACATGTTCAGTGTCGTGTATTTGACACACCTTTTGATTTACAGCTTTCCTAGGTTTAGCTTTATCACTTTATTTCCTTATGTCAGGTTGTTGTATTTTGGCCACTATGTCGTGGTTCCAAACTATACTTGCGGGCGCAAGACTTGTGTATATTGACATGATGATATATATATATGTATGATGTTTCTTTTCTTCTGAGTTTCTGCATGGCTAAATGAGATGTGTGTAATCCTGCGTATAAGATCTTGTAAAAAAAAAATTAGCCACCAATTTTGGTAACCTTGGTTTATGAAAGACGATTTTTCGCATTAAGTTCATGTTTTCCATGTGACGTTCCTTGTGTGAAAAAGGGGCGTTACATTAAACATTAGAAATTAAACTGAGTTCTTTGCATATATAAACAGATTGGATACCAGCTCAATATTTCCCACTTGTTAATATAACGGTAGAATTCACCGAGAACTCATTACTGTTATTTTAACTTCCGAAAGATGCTATAACAGTAGAATTCACCGAGAATCTATTACCGCTATACTCTTTTATCCAACCCAATCTATTTATATATACGTTATTAATAAATCACTTCTTTCCCATATTATCTTAGACACGTATATACCTGGTCTCTAGTGTTAAGGTATTTAAATAGCGTATTAATACAAATCTTAGGCTAGAAAGAGACGGACTTTATAAAAGCCCCTTCGAATGTCTCTTTCCTTTCTAGACAGATCCATACTAATAAACCAATCAAATCTTAACCATCACCTTTGAATATATACATGTTAGATAATATCAGGGTTTTTTACAAAGAATAAAACGTATTATCTTTACGGTAAAATCATATTTGTAGTAGACTAAAATTCGTTATTATAACGGTGTGTTTACTATACTTAAAAATAAATTCTTATCTCCTCACCTCATTCCCACGAAAATCTAAGGATTTTTGGGCATCATAACATTACAAATTATAATTAATTATCACAAAATAATAATTTTATAACAATAAAACAATTTATAAAGCATAAACAATCATTTAAATGCTATAACACCCAAAGCACACAAATCAAACACAACCAAAGATCATATGTAACACCCTCATTTTTAAAAAGTTTTTATTGATTTTTAATCTGTTTTAATTTATGTTTTTAGTCCATCAAATTTGGGTAATTATTGCTTTTAGTCCCTCAAATTTAAAACGCCTATTTTTTGTCCCTCATTTTTCAAAATGTGTCATTTTTAGTCCCTGGGGCTATTTTTCAATTTGAAAAGTATTTTATAAATTTATATTTTGACCCCTTTTAAATTCTAATTCTCACCTTACTCCATTTTTCCTAACTTTTAAGGATTTTTTAAAATTATATTTTGACCCCTCTCAAATTTAGAAAATACTTTTTAAATTTAAAATATGACCACATGGACTAAAAGTGACACATTTTCAAAAATGAGGGACCAAAAATATGCGTTTTAAATTTGAGGGACCAAAAGCAACAATTTCCTAAATTTGAGGGACTAAAAACATATTTAAGCCTAATTAAAATTATTTAATTAATGATTTTTAGGATTTTAAGGGGTGAATAATAATATTCATATCTTAGATTTGTTTTTGAAGGGTTTAGAGTGGTAGAGTTCGCAAAACTAAGTTTTGCAGAAACCGCGTTCTCGCGTGATGCGGGAAAGGGTTCAATATTTTTCTAGAGGTCATTTTTACTACAAAATAATATTTTAATGAACCAAAAGTTGTTTTTATAATATTTGTGATTTTTAGAAATTTTCTGGAAATTTTTCAGAAAAACTTTATTTTACCCGCGATTGGAGCTTTACGAGTAAACCGGACACAACCGGGACATGAAATATAGTCCAAAAATTTAGTTTTGGGTTTCTAAATTTTTCTATACCATATTCAAATCATAAAATTGATTTCTCATGATTTTACCCATTTTAGAAAAATATTTATCTAAAAAGGAGTTTGAAAACTACGCGTTTTTACTACTTTGAACTACCAATTAAACCCTAACTTGATGGGATTTAATCCCACCATTTTCCAGTCTGATTTGGGCGCACAAAGGGGGGCTGATCCACTCTCATAAATATCTCAAAAGTCAATTGGGTCAAATGGGGTTGATTTTTGAATTTTTTTTCAAATTAAGTGAGAGAGGTATGGCTCCCAACCACTCAAGCATGCAAGCCCATACCTCCCCCATGCCTTTCCTTGGTCAGCCGAATTCTATAGGGAGAAGGGAGAGAGAAAATTCATTTTTACTTCATCTTCTTCACTTGAAACCAAGAACTCCATTTTTTCTCTCCATTTCCAAGCTTTTCCATACACCAAAAGGCTAAGTTTTGTTGAGATTTTGGCTAGTCAAGCTTCACAAAAAAAGTTTGGATCATCATTCTAATCCATAAACTTCTTTCATTTTTTCATTTCTACCACTTTCATTTTCCATGAAGGTTGTGTTATTCTCTTTACTAAAAGAGAGCTTTTAATTGGTTTAGGTTCACTCCATTGGAACCTACAAGCTTGAAAACTACCTTGGATCCATTTGCTTTCAAGTTTGAGTAAGTATTCATCTACTCAAAATTTCTACTCTTTGGGGTTTGGTGGTTTGCATAAAACTTGCATTTTTATGGTTTTATTTTGGTGTATTTTGTGAAAGGTTAATTTTTCTAAGTGTTGGAACATCAAGGCTTCAAGGAGGCCACTTGGTGTTGGTGCAGAATGAAGGTGATTTTTGGTGTTTGCCCATTTTCATTGTCTTCAAGATGTAAGGGGAATTTCTCAATAAGTTGGGAAAATTGTATATGTGGGTGATGGTGTGTTTTGTTCTTGATGAGAAACTCAAAGACTTGAGTTTTTCTATTGGGTGTTGAATGAAGTTTCCTTCTCTTAGTAAATATGTATTTTTATATATTTATGTACACGAGTTAATGTATGATTTTGGTTGATGAATGATAATTTTTGATAAGCTTATGTGTTGTTGGAAAAATCATATGTATGATTTGAAGTGATTTGGAATGCCTAAGTGTATGCTTGATGAAGTATGTTTTATGCTATGTTCATAATGTATGTTAATTTGTTATGGATGGTTACTTTGAGTGTATGTATGATTTATGGCTTGATTGTGTTCTTGCCTAATTGATGCATGTTGATTTTCTTTGGATATTTCACATACTTTGAATCTTGGTGTTTGGGATTGAATTGAAGTATTTGATTAAGTGTGAAAAGGATCTTAAAAGCTTTAATGAAAAACTTTTCCAAAGTGAAATCAAATAAATTAATTAGGGTTCAAGTTAATACATACTCAGAGAAATTTCATTAAATTGCTAAGTATAAGTCTCAAGTCAATTTCATACTAAATCATTTTTCTCCATAAAACTCTAAATGAGCTAGAAAATCAATTAATGAGAGAGGAAAATCAAATTTCAGATTTTTAGGGGTCAAAAACGAAAACTGGATGTTTTGGGGTCAAAAATACAAAATTCTAGAATTCTGCGCATGAAATCGAAAATCTAGGCACTTTGGGCCAAAAATATAATTTGACAAAAGTTCTGGGGTAGAAACGTAAATATTGGACAAATTTTGGGGCAGAAACGTGAAGACTGGACAATTCTGGGGCAAAAACGTGAAGACTGAGCAGTTTGGGTCAGAAACCTAATTTTCAAAAAAATAAGGGCTAAAAACGTGAAACGAAATATTTTGGGGGTCAGATTTTTAAATACTTAAAGTAAAGGAACTTAAGTAAAATATCAAAGAACTTAACTAAGATTTTTAAATAAATCTTTTTACAATGAAGAATGGGAAGTAAAATAATAAAGATTTGAGAGTTAGAAGTTAAAAGAAGAACTTAAGAATTCAAAGAGGAAGTTCTTCTAAAAACTTATGTTTTCAAATAACGTTTTAAAACGGCATTGAAGAGGATCAAAACGTGGTGATGATGAAGTCTTGAGGACATTAATGCTACACGTTGTTGGAAGGAAGCTAACACGTGACGACGAAAACTTTAAGACGAGGGACCGCATTAATCATATTGTTGTGATTGCAAATATATTGTCATTTGCATTAAAGACGTGGCTTTTGCCAAATTAGAGCATACAATCCTATGTAATGAATTGTGAATAATTGTAAAACCTGTTCATGAAAAAGGGGACCGATGGTTACCATGTCCATGAAAAAGGGGACCGATTGGTTTATTATGTTGCTCTGCCGAACAATTGTAAAACTTGTTCATGAAAAAAGGGACCGATGGTTACCATGTCCATGAAAAAGGGGACCGATTGGTTTATTATGTTAGGTTTATGCTACAACCATTTCGCTCTACTTAGTTGAGGAAGAGAAGTCTCCATGGAGCAGTGCACCGCTGTATTAAAGAGATATTGAAGTGACATGCATTATGCTAGAGTGCTTGGTGTGTGTTTGACTGTGTGTTAAACTTGATGATGTGTTCTCTTTTGGTGAATGATTATCTTAGAGAAAGATTTGCGAAAGAGTAATCCTATATATATATATATATTCTTGGAATGTATTATGTAGTATTTTCTTTTTCGTATACATCCTTTCAGTGGATTTCAACTTGTGCAAAGAAATTCACCCTTGCATGTTTTTCTGTTATCTGTATGTACGCTACGCGTAGATGTCTACTTCGAGACCTCTGGTAGCCCGAGTGAGGGAGAGTTTCCGGCCTCGTGAGGCCGATAGTGGGGGATAGACTTACGATCCCATCTCCCAATGGGCCACTGTGACTAGACACGTGGTCAGGACTAGAGGAGGGTTGTTGGGCCCCAAAGAGGTTTTGGAGAGGGACATGGTTTTGGGACGTTTACATACCCGTCGAGAGAATGCGCTACTGGCTGGGAGATGCACCCTTTGCACGCAGTATCACTTTGGAGAACCGGGAGTGTAACATCCGTTTTTCTGAGTAACTGTTCTAATTTTTGTCTTATATGAATTTTTGGAAAATAAATATTTTGAGACTTATTTTTGGTTTAAAAATAGGATTTAAATACATATGTTTAAAATTACTTCTGAAAACAGTCAATATTCTGCTTCTGTCAGGTCTACCTACACGATCTGTTTCCTTGTCTATTCGTCTCTATTCTGTTTTATTTGAATTCTTGTGGCAAAAATATTTTGTAGTTTATTTCTAGCTTAAAATTAGGGGAAAAATACATGTATTTTGAAATACTTCTGAAACGGTAGCTTTTCAATCAATATCGGGTCTTTTTACGAAAAACGATTTACGTCTAACTGACGGAAAGAGATTTAAATAGCTTGTGTATGTTAAAAAAACTGAATAAATAAAATTTCTTCATAAAAGTTGGTTCTTTTATTATTTTAGATTTTCTGGAATTTTTCTGGAATTTTTGGGAAACTTTCAAAAAATACCGAAAACTATGCTACCGGGGACGTTTAAACGCAAAAACTTTGCTTTACAAGTATAATTTTCGTGTAAAAGGTCCATAAGTATTTTATATTTTATTTTTAATTATTTATTTCATGATTTTTAAAATTATTTCTGTGTAAGTTTTGAAAACCCTATTTTTCTGCTTTTTCGGGTTTATACCTGCGAAACGATGAAAACTGAAGAGTTTACACTATCTATAAATTTCAAACATGAGTGCCACGAAATTATTTAAGCTTGTCTTGGCATTTTCTAGCATTCTCATTGGTTCTCATCAATTTTAGTTAATTATTTCAATTTTTCATTTATGAAATGACAAAAATACCCTTGATTTTCACTCTTATTCATCCAAACCCTAGGGGTAAAAATGGAAATTCACATTCCCTCTTCTTCCAGCCAGTTTGCATGAATTTTTCATGTCTCTTGGAGGCTCTAGGAGCTTCTCAATTGTTCTAGGGTTTTTAGATATTTTTAGATATTAATTTTTAGATATTTTGTTTTAGATATTTTAAAAAACTAAACCATGGTTTTGGATGAAAACCATGGGCTTCAAAACCACCCCATTGAGCTCTAAATTTTGCCTATAAATAGAGGGGGTTGCTCTTCATTTTCCTCACCATCAACTTGAAGAGAAATCTCACTCCAAAATTCTTTTTCTTCCCTTTGTTTTCTTTGAGTTTTCTTTGTGTTACTAATCAAGTTTTTGTGTTTTTGTTCTTGGTGTTCTTAGTGTTCTTCATTGTTCTTGGCCAAGGTATGGGGAAATTCTTCTTAAAGATGGTTTTGATCTTTGTTTTGATGAAAATTTGTATGTTGGGTGTTTATTGTTTTAAATAAATTGTTATATATTTGTTAAAATGTTTTAAATGGTTACTATGTCCAATTTTTATTTAAAAATGTGATTTTTCAAATAGTAAAGTTATAATGCCCAATTTATTTATGAGGTTTAATAATTGTACCGTTACGCTGGCGAAATTTTAATTATAAAGGTTTGATCACCCAGTGGGCTATGCCTCCGTGATCAACAAATTTAAGAATTTGTAAAATTGAACCTCTGTAGTTCTTTTGACGGATATGGATGGGGTGCTTTGGTCAGGCGTAAGAATACATCTTCGGTGTACTTATACGGTCGGGCTCAGGGGCCGTATCTCTATTACGCCATTGGGACGTGAGCAAGTGACTAAAATACGCTAAAAATCCTAAACTGGTGTTTTTCTTCCATTTCCATGTTCTTTTCAAAAATATATAAAGCTTGTGATTTTTACTGTTTATATACAGACTAATGATGGGTTAAGGTAGTTCATTTGTATGGATCTGTCTAGGAAAGAAAAAGGTCATTGAAGGGGCCTACAAGCTCACCTGATCTTTGCTGGGAACCATACCGGTGCGCTATTTTTCCTATCTTAGTAAGTTTGTATATATGTGGTGAAGATTACTTGACTAGCTTCCAAAGGGCTCTTCCCAAAGAGAATGAACCTAAGTAATAATTTTCGTTAATATTATTATAGTTATGATCCGTTACCGCGTTTGACCCTGTCACAATGTAATTATTCTTAAAATAAATTAATAAAGCCGAAAAAAGTAGAGTGACGAGAGTATTTTTGAGTATGATGTTTTACCTGAGATTCTATGTTTCATCTAAGTTATGTCATTCGATGTTCCTATCTGAGCAGTGTGATTCTGTGTTTGATTGAGATATGTGACACCGAGTTCTTATCTGAGAAACGTGATTTTGTGTTTACTTATGATTTTGTGTGTATTTGGGAGTAAAGTTGTAAATTGGTGTCTGTGGTTAACGAGTGACTTACTCGTGGGTGTGTCCCGAATTTAAGTGAAAAATCTCTCGGAATAGCGCGCTGAATGCTCGTGGCTGTGTGCCAAAATTCCTATAGTAAAATCTCCATGAGTAACGAGTGACTTACTCATGGGTGTGTCCCGAATTTAAGTGAAAGTCTCCAGGAGCAGCGGGTAGATATACTCGTGGGTGTGTCCCGAAGGTCATTAAGTAAAATTCCCAAGTGTAGCGGGCAAAGTGCTTGTGGGTGTGTCCCAAAAGTTTAGAGAGTCTATGTGAATTAATGTACTATTGATATTTTGTGTTGTTTTGCTATTACAGTACAGGCAAGGACTTGGCATTTATATTTATTTTGAGGATGAGTATAACAGTATTATTGCGTGATATTTGTCGTATGAATTTTATTTACTGTGTGCATTATATCTGTTGTATGTTTTAAATGATGAAGATTTTCACCCATGCCTACTTTCCATGTTTTGTCCATATGTGGTTGAGTAGATGTTTTTCCCAAGGAGTGGGCTAAGCCTTAGGAGAAGATCTGATAGAGGTTGCTGCGCGAATTCCAAGAAGAACAAGTGTTTACTGTATTGCTTTGAGTAGAGGTCTAGAGATTTGACCGGTTTAGATGTTCACTGTTCAAAGTATTTTGAGTATCTTGGATTTGCCTTGTAAACTCTGAATATTTTTATATGAGATGAGATTCTCTTTACAAGTGTATTATCTTACGTTTTCGTATTTAAAAACCTTACGAAAAGATTAGGAAAGCATATTCCCCATCCTTCTCATCTTCTTCAACAAAGTGAAAAAAATTTTACTCGCATTTTGGAAGAAGGATTTCCAACTTTCACTAATATATTTTCTAAGTATTTGAAAATTCTTGGTAACTATGGTGTAATATCCTTTTTGGAGAAAGGGTGTTACAGGGAGGCCAGAGTTCCACCCACGGCGCCGCCTAGGAGAGAGGCGAGGGAGGATCAGAGGCCTACACCTCAGCGGATAGCCGAATCAGTATCTAACCGTTATCGCCTGATTCGTCGCACTCCAAGAAAGAGTTCCTTGGAGATGGCACGCTTACCATGGATGGCTCCACCGGTGATACCGGTTCCATCACCCGAGACCGTGAGGCCGACACTTCCCGTTCCATACGTCGCACCTTCTGGATGTTTTGTGCGCTGTTCTTCTGACACTTCTGCCGGACCTTCGGGACACGTAGATAGAGGGAAGGGGAAGGTTAGAGACGAGCCAAATCGTGGATTATTCGAGGTGTCTGAGGATGAGGAGGGCCCCGAGAAGACGTCATCGTCTTAGGTCTGTAGAGGTTGGGGTGTCTAGTGCTAGGTTGTAGGTTGTCTGTTAGCGACCAGCCTAGGTTTGGGGTATACATGTTCAGTGTCGTGTATTTGACACACCTTCTGAGTTACAGCTTTCCTAGGTTTAGCTTTATCGCTTTATTTCCTTATGTCAGGTTGCTGTATTTTGGCCACTCTGTTGTGGTTTATAACTATACTTGCGAGCGCAATGTTTGTGTACTTTGACATGATGATGTATATATTTATGTATGATGTTTCTTTTCTTCTGAGTTTCTGGATGGCTAAATGAGATGTGAATAAATCATTTCGTAAAAGACTTTTCAAAAAAAAAAAATTAGCCACCAATTTTGGTAACCTGGATTTATGAAAGACGATTTTTTGCATTAAGTTTTCGTTTTCATGTGACGTTCCTTGTGTGAAAAAGGGGCGTTACATCATACACATACTTCTTAAATTATTTTGCAAGAGGTTCCCTTACCTTTGCCAAAATACCTTTGAAGAACAAGGCAAGAACACTAAGAACACCAATATAAACAATTTAAGACTTAGAGAGAAAAAAAGAGAGAAAGTGTATGCTTCTTGAATCCTTGAGCTTGGTGTGTGAAATTTTTATGATGCCAAGGCTCTTATTTATAGCCCAAGGGGCGGCCAACATGAAGGGACAAGGGAGGGATTAAAAATGTTTGTGATGTATGCCATGATTCACAAATTAACTAATTAATAAATAGGTTAAAACATGATTTATTCTAATTGGTCCAAACCAATGACTATGTCCATGACTCATACAACAAAAAGCTCATCCAAGGGCCCTAAACTAATGGTGATGTCGACCAAGGAGGGAGCCAAGGGGGACCATTGGATCAAAGTAACAAATGCTTTATGTTTTTGTAAATATGATACAAAATAAATGATATAATAGTCTCCATTCAAACCCTTCTTGACCAAGGCTTGTGGCTGAGTCAAAAACACTATTTTAGACTTTATAAAATTATTCCAAGGTCCTTTGAAAATTTCCAGTTCTTATTTCAAGCCCGTTTGCTTCCTATTTGCTTTTATACGGCGAATGTACAACATAAAATAGTTAAAACAGTAGAAAAATAATATTGTCTAGAAATATTTTTAAAAATCATGAAATAAAGAATAAAAAATAAAATAAAAATTGTTTGGGACCTTTTTTCGAAATTTACTTATACTGTATAGCAAGTTCTATACGCTATACGGACCAATTTGTGGTATATTTCGGTATTTTTTTAAAGTTTTCAAAAATTTCAGAAAAATTTCAGAAAATAAAAAATATTAAAAGAAGAAACTTTTGTGAAGGAATATTAAATTCTGGGTTGGTTTGACATACTTTCTCTATTTAAAATCTTTATCCGTTAATAACGGTAGAATACAGTTTTCTGTAAAACCCAAATGTCAAAGAAAAAGCGTCTGTTTTGATAAAGTAATTTGATAAGTATTGTAATATCATGATTCTAAGACTAACATAAATTTCTTAGCACTTAGTTCACACAAATTCATTAAAAACAAATAATTGACGGAAAATAGCATACAGAAGTCTATATAAGACTTTTACTATCTTACCGTTTAGAACTATAATATCAAGCAAATCTTATTATCTCTGTACTATATAGAATATACTCTATCCTAAAGTCTTAACCTTAACTACCTTTCTTTTCCCAGTATCTAATTCCTTTCTTATTTACTGAATACAGAGTTTCTCCTAAAGGGATCAAGACCGTAATTCCCTTTTATCTTTTCTGCTAAAATTCAAACTTAGTGTCTAAAGCCTTTTTGAACATCCAAATAACTCATAATCTATCTTCTAATACTCTTTGGAACCTAACATGAATTTTCCATATTCATTTTCTGCTTATTCTGACTGTTCAGAATGTCTGTATTTTACTGTTTGACGTTTACGTCAACTCTAAACTATCTATACTTAATCTGAAAATCCTAAGATTAATTCTAATCTTCCAAAATTAGGTATTTTGGGATGTTACATTCATGATTTGGTATTCATTTTAAATGTAGTATTACCGAATGATTTCTAGAAGTCTGGAGGGACTATCTGGTTATTCTGTTAAGTTTGCTTTAACAATCACTCAATGGTGTTAAGGTGGAAAAAGTCTCCTTGGAGCATGACACTGGTGTGATTATGGATATAGAAGCGGCATGCATTAATGTATCTTGAATATCAGGAAGCGCTCTACCTCATCCAGAGGGAGAGGTGGAAGATCAGGAAGCAACCGGTTAGTCCTAGCAAGACTAGCCTCCAATAAAAAATTATCAGGGTCATCCACTCCGACTAGGTCATCTACCCAGAATCAATCAATTGGGTCATCCACCCAAATTCAAACTTTCGAGTCATTGACTCCTTTACCCCCAAATCAAGCTGGGTCATCTACCCAAAATCCCAAACCTGAATCATCCAAACAAATCGAGGCTGATTATGCCTTTCCAATTGAAACTCTTTTAGCCCTTCAAAATCAAGGCCTAAAATAGTTACGTACAAAATCACGGTCTGACATATTTAGTGAGACCAACCTTAACAAAGAAGATGATGATGCTGATAAAGAGTCATTGGCTCCAATGATTCAGAATCTAAAAAACAAACAAACAGTGGCCAATGTTCTGAAAGCTAAATCGAAACAATTAGCCCAACCCAACCAACCTTCACAGATGGTGACGACACAAACCCAAGCTCAAACTTAAACCCACTACATCTACAAAGAAAAGGTAGTTCAAGTGATGCAAATGGAACCTAAATATTGGGATAACAATCCTAACAAAGTTCCTGGAAAAATATTTCCCCTTGGATTCCATTATAAACCAATTGCCTTAAACAAAACCCAATCATTTTATGAGTTTATACTGTTAGACTCAGACTCTGTCTCGATTAAACATTACCGAGACCCAAAAGATAATTCTTTGATAACTCACTCAACTCTCCAGATTTTCATGTCTCCTAAGGAATGGGGGGAAAATCCAAATGCAATGAGAAAATTTTCTCAAGTTTTTGATCCATTCGGCTACAACTACTGGGACTATACCCAAGCTTGGAATAATGTCTTCTGGACTCAGAATAAGCAAAACATACATTATTGGTTAATTTACTTTAAGCAAGGATCAAAATATTCATTTCCGCAGTGGTTCATCGTATGGTGGGACTTCTTCAGATCAATCACCAAGATCCTCCCTGAAGAAGTTTTGGAAGGATTCAAACTATTCTCGAAGAAATTTAACCGTGACAGTGATCCATATCCTGTTGAATCACATTCTTTCTCCAAGTTTTCATTAGCCTGGATATTCTCTTGGCAATATAAATACAGTCCAATCCTAGATACCTCACCAGGCATTTATCCAGCTTTACAAAGGAAGGTTTATATTAAATGGTGGAATATCTTTGACGCTTCCAGAGCAACAACGGAAAACGTTAAGCTTTGGTTTAAAAACAATCCTAAGTTCTTTCAGGTTGCTGATCTAGAAACTTGTAAGTTCCTCAATCAACGGGCTCACATCACAGCAGCCCTTGCATCTTCCAGTTCAGAGGAGAACTTTGTTGAAAATCTTGAACAAATTCTTCAGATGATCAAACAAAAGTCCAAAGGAAAAGAGAAGGTGAACAATGAAGATCAAGAGTCTTCAGCACCGACAACCCTGTCAACAGCATCGTCAGGAGGGTTCTACCAGAACGAGGACGACTGTTACAGAATATTCCCTCCAATCAAGCTGTCTGATGACTGAAAAAAGCAGCACCAACACCGAAAGTAATTTTGTCATTTTGCAATTATGTAATGGCCAAAGTTATTGTACAAAAGTCAAATTTACTGTTGAAATAGTTCAGGTCATGATACCGGTACCGTTTAAATAGTAAATTTTAATTTCTGTAAAAGGGCTAGCCAGTCTCAGTTGTAAGGCACCCTTTTCTTTTACGAGTTTGTTTTCAGAGGAAGCTCTCTGAGTTACTTGTAAGAATTTTCAATCTTGAATTCAATCTTATTCAATATTTTATCTCTTCTCCCTCTCTGATCGTCTCAGTTCGGCTCTGCCGCAGTTCGATCTTCTTTTTGTTTTCTTTATTTTTTTTGCATATTTAAGTTTCTGCATTAAATTTATGTAAGTAGCAGTTCGTCTGCTCCCCTACTTCTCTCTTATCCTCTTCATCTCTCCCCCTCCTCACTTTCAAACCCTACTTGGTATCAGAGCCTGGTTGGGGAAGTAGGAAGATGTTATTAATTTTGTGTTAAGCTTTATTTATCTTGATTATACATCTGCATGTTGTTATTATGGCTAACTGGAATTTATGTGTGATTTTAACTGGAACGTATGGATGTTCTAGATCAGTTTATTTTACTTAGCTGTAGCAGTAAGTCCCGATTGTGTGAAGGGCAGTAAGTCTATTTTGCCGTTGTTAAGTAAAATAAGATGATATGAGAATGAACCAGGACTGTAGTTAAAACCACCTTATTGGCTTGGTTAGGAATAATAACTTATTAACTAGATGTATAATCTAGAAGATAAAACTTAACACAGAATTAATAACATCTTTCTACTTCCCCATCAGGCTTTGATACCAAGTATGGGCCGTTTATGTTTTTCTTGATTGAATACGCATGGAACCAGTCAAAAAATGGGATATTGAGTTTGATTCTTTTGAGAAATTCATAAAATTCCTCTTGAATTTTAGTTTTGTTTGTTCTCTGAAAATTTCTAAGAAACCACTCTCTTCGAGGAGTCCATTCCTCAAAGCAAAAATCTTTCCTAAGGGCTTCCAAATTTGTAATACCTTGAGGTATTTGGCTAGATGTTAAGTAAAATAAGATGAAATGAGCATGAACCAGGACTATAGTTAAAATCACCTTATTGGCTTGGTTAGGAATAATAACTTATTAACCAGATGTATAATCTAGAAGATAAAACTTAATAGAGAATTAATACTTATTTCCCTATGCAACCTCAATTTGATTTTGAGCTGCAACGTACTCTTAATTTATCTCTACCCTGAGATAGATTTGGACCGTCCAATCCACGTAGGACCCCATATTAGATAAGTAAAACATGTAGTATGTGCTTAAGTGTAAGTCTATTAGTCACGTTAGCATTTAACTTAACTAAGTCAATCAAAGGGACTAAATGTGACCTATTTCCAAAAATGATCGAGGGACTTAAAAGTTATGATTTAAATATGAGGGAACAAAAATAAAAATTACAGAAAAATATGGGAGCAAAACCAAATTTAACCCTAATTAATAAAAAGCATAATTGGTATTTGTAAGTGATTCTCGTAGAAATAATATTTTTAGAATATAAAAAATACTTCTATTATTACTTGTTGACAGAGTTCCACTTGCTCGTCGCATATTTTGTGGTGTACATAAATTAACAAATTTTGAAACACATAAAAATATTATTTTCTTTCGATTTTATAAAATAAATTTGATAAAATTTACATATAATTACTCAACTCTAACAGTTTTAAACGTAATTACCTTTTTACAATAATAATTCACCAAAAGGTTGACAAATCTTGCTATTAAAAATAGAGAAAATTATGTAGATTGCAAAAAATGTTATTTAAAATAAATTATTTAATAATGTTTTGGTATGTATATTTGATTTATATTTTCGAATTATATAATTTAAAATTAACAAAGTTTTCTCAACAAATTCTTCATATATTTAAATTATGATTATTTTTATAAGGTTACCTTTATAAATTATTGTAAATATAAAATTGAAATAAACCAACACGATACAGAGACATTGTTTCCATTATATAAGTAGTTTTATATTTATTTATTACTAATAATTAATACACTTAATAGTGCAATAAAGCATGATTAAATATATATAAAAAAATTTAACTTAGATAATTGAATATTGTTATTAATGATTCCTCAAGTGTATTTTAATAATATCTAAGTATAGATAAATATATATAGATAGAGAGAGGTTAAGAATAACCAACTTCTTGCGAAAAAAAATAATAGTGAACGCTTATCCAAAAAAACTATAGGGAACTATTTAATTGTTCATTAGGCTGAAGAATTGTTAATATTAAAATATTATTAATTTAATGTCGTTGATTTCATTAATTACTTTATTAATTTAAAATAAGAAAGATATCTATTTAAATATCGATAATTTCATGATTAATTAATATTATAGTTTCAATATTCATATCAAGCATTCGAATTTACAAGGAAAATAATTCAAATTATTCACATACACATAGGAGAAAATTTCCTATTTTTATTGATAATAAAATAAAAATAACTTCATTTGGAAAGAGAAAATTAATATATTATTTTAAATTTTCTTTATAGTTTTCCTTATAATTGTTAGATATATAATCAATTATATCTATATAGATATTATTAGGTAAACCACTTTCTATAATAATTATATATATATAATGAATTTCACAAATTGAATATATTATTTTAAATTTTCTTTACAGTTTTCCTTATAATTGTTAGATACAATGTATTTTGCTAACAATATATATACAATGTATTTTTTTCTAAAACATTAGGTTCAGTTGAAAAAGTAATTAATTTGGATCATACCACATTTGGGAAACCACTCATATTTTAATATAATTTTTACATTTTATTTTATTTAATTGTGAGATACAATGCATTTTACCTACAATATATATATCATTTAAAGTACCCCATGTAAAATATTATTTTAACAATTATAATGATAGATTGATTTTGATTTTAACAATTTAAAGGTACAATCTAGTCAAAAAAACAATTTAAAGATACAATGTATTTTAACTATTATTTTTACATTAACTTCATTTGTAAAAAAAAAAAGTAATATATTGAGAAACCTAATATGAGAAACCACAAGTTTATTAATATCAATTTCATTAATTTTACAATTCAATGTATTCTTATTAGTTTCATAGATATGAATCTATTTAATTAATAGTATGCATAGTATATACAAACGAAGAACTCCCACCAACCCCAAATGGAGCTATATATACCAGTAACTCGTAATGCAAGTTTAGTTTTAAACTCATACAATACAATATACATTTTTTGATGAACCAACATCAATATATTGTAGAGATTGAAGAAAAAGAAGATGATGATGGCAAAAATATAGAGTCTCCTGAATCAAATCAATGGAGTACCAATTCATATGCAATCACTAATTCACTCAATTCAAATATTTATCAACGCTCTTCATTTGGCTCTTGCTTTTCATGTAGTCACTTTTTCTTTCTTGACCTTCTTGTGTGCCTATTACTTTGAACTTCTAAAGGTCTGGTCTATCTCTCTGGGAAAGACTCGCATCTTCATTAGCCACTTTAGGCATCAAATTTTTTGCAACATCATATGCAAGGTTCATATTAGTGTCTTCCAACAAGCAGTGAACACGTTGGGCGCTAGACTCAGTCAACACTCAAAAAATTGATGTTCTCCAAGACTATGCATTACCAATATTTTTGTAAGCTCCTTGTCTTCAGCATATTCCACCCTTCCTCTCATGAATGCTCTTCATTTGGCTCTTGCCTTGATGTAGTCTTTTTTTCTTTCCCTACCTTCATATATGTGTGCCTCTTCCTTGGAACTTCGAAGGGCTCAGTCCACATATGTTGGGAAGACTTAACATCTTCATTAGCTAACTTAGGCATTAAGTTTTCTGCAATATCAACATAGCTTGGGTTAGTCTCTTCCAACAAGTAGCGACTGACGTTAAGTTACAAGTTGGACTCTAGGTACTCAACCAACACTTTTAATATCTCACAATGTAAGTAGGACAATTCAACATGTATTTCCATTATTTCTAAACGAGGGTGCCCGTACAATTTTCTCCACATATCTAGTGGTGAATACAATGAGCTTGAGAGATAATTCAAAATAATATTGTATACTAATATAAATTACATGAGTGAAAACATTGTATATCGTATAATAATTTGGAGAAATATTCCAGTACTATTGGAGATAAGTATAGAATTGTATGTATGCAATAATAACGGAATATTTATTTGAATTACTATACCATATACAATATTTTCTCTCATGTAATTTATGTTAGTATACAATATTTTTTTTGAATTATCTCTCAAGCTCATCGTATTCACCACTAGATATGTGGAGAAAATTGTACTTGCACTCTCTCATTTAGAAATAATAGAAATACATGTTGAATTGTCATACTTACACCGTGGGATATTAAAAGTGTTGGTCGAGTACTTAGAGTCCAACATGTAATTTAACACCATTCGCTGCTTGTTGGATGAGACTAGCCTAAGCTATGCTGATGTTGCAAAAAACTTAATACCTAAGTTAGCTAATGACGATGTCAAGTCTTCCCAACATATGTGGACCGAGCCCTTAGAAGGTCTAAAGGAAGAGGCACATATCAAGGCCGAGAAAGAAAAAGGCACTACATCAATGAAAGAGCCAAATGAAGAGCATTCATAAGATGAAGAGGTTGCAAAATGTTGATCACAAGGAACTTATGGAAAAGATTGATGGCACATGGTCTTGGAGAGCATCAATTTGTTGAGTGTTGGCCGGGTATGGAGTTCTACGTGTTCATTGCTTTTTGGAAGAGACTAACATGAACCCTACAGATGATGTTGCAAAAAATGTGTTGCCTAAGGTAACTAATGAAGATTTTAATCTTTCATAGATAGATAGACCATGCCCTTAGAAATTCAAAGGAAGAAGCACATAAAAAGGTCGGTCAAGAAAGAAAAAATGACTACATCAAGGCATGAACCCAATGTAAAGCATTCATAAGAGGAAAAGGCAGCACATGTTGAACACAAGGATCTTATGGAAGAGATCGATAATGAATAGTCTTGGAGAACATCAATTTGTTATTGGGTATTTTCATACATTTTCTTAGAGTCTTGCTAAAATATCAATATGAATATCTATTTGTAATATTATAGTTATATTAATATGTTTAATCTTAAACACTTGCGTTGAATTAATTACAAACTTATCCTTTATGCTCTAGACATATTATAATAGTGTATGTTCAATATGTATAGAATTATAAAGATTTTGAAGTGTGTGTGCATATATATATATGTGAGAATCCCAACTTGTATTGAACATAAAAATAATAGACACTAGTGCAAAGCTTGGTGCACGATGCTAAGTCAACTCCTCGAGTTTGCTCGCGGATGAACTCTTTGAATACCAGTAAGCATATCCTAATCAGTATAGAGTGAAAAAATACCACCACATCTCCGATCTGACCATCCGCGATGAGGTTGCCATAATAAGAGATAATCTGTCTGGTGATGTTCAACAATCATTCTCTTTGTTCGGCTTAAAAGGTTGCACAAATCTCTTGTCTTGGCAGAGGTACCGTCGTAGACTACCATTGACCAACAAAAAGACATACAAGATAGGAAAACAATAATATATAGTAGGTGTGAGAATTCGTACACAAGCATCAATGAAAACATGACAGACAACACACACATATATAAGCACACATGTCCATAACCATATAAGCGTCGCAATTAATCACAATCCATATCAAATATTAAAGATATACCAATGATGCTTAATCATACATGAGACTCAGACTCAATCCTACTCCATTGAGCTAACTCAATTGTCGGAGAAGCATACAACCAGTAGTGACCCTTAACATAGCCCTTTCATCAATGATACTATCTCATACTTGGTGATACATATCTGCTATTCAGGCCTACACACGACGACTGATATTGAGTAATTTAGGCAACAACACGTCAAGACCATTCAGTGAGGGATTCCATCTTACCACTACACGGGGGAGCTACCCTACGGTCACTTGTGGGGTTATGGCCACCCAAACGTCCATAAGGCCTTTGGCGACCTCCATTGCTTTTACTCGCACCCTTTTCCCGTAGGTGTAGCTATCCCTTCTTTCATATTTTGGACTATGCATATGAATGTACTCACAACATATATACATTATAGAATCATAGTCCTTTTATTCTTATCATGACTTGGTGTGTATCCTCGCTACTTTTAAGCTTCTTTTTGGTTGAAGATTAAATTATTTCTACACAATTAAATTAATGGGTTAATTAATAACTAACAATTTGTTGGGGCGCAATTACTACCATAATATTAATCTCGTATATCAATTGGGGCTTATTAGTTAGAATAAATAGGGTTGGCAATAGAATAAGAAAACATGTTTATACAGGAATAGAGTAAGATAGAGACATTATATTTAGGTGAAGAGCCCTAGGTTCTACCGGATCATTGAATTCTTGAAATATGCTTAAGGTCTCAATTTTATTTTCTTATTGCTTTTTATTTGTTGCTTTCAATAATATTGCTCACAAATGTATTTTCTAGTTCCCTTGATAGCATAAGTGGTACTTGTAAGTGATTCACGTAGGAACAATATTTTAAGAGAAAAGGGACCAAATTGAAAAAAAAAATTAAGATAAAAGACTAAAACTATAATTTTGCCAAAAATTTATCAATAAAAAACAACTAAACCAGAACACAAGATATGCCCAGATTTATCAACTTAAAAGATAACAATAATTTGTTTGCTGTACAAAACACCCATCTCATACCAAACTACAAAATAAATTTAGCATGCAAATGCATCACAGTAGAGAATTACATCCCAATTACGTTGACACCCCAGACCCTATCTATCGTTTGCAGCATGCTAACAGAATATATGTGTTACCCCCAAATTACCAAAACTGAAGAAAATAAGATGCCTCGAAAAAGATGATCTTGGACCTAGTTAATCTCATCCATTCTTGACAATATCCCACACAAGCAACAATTCCAATGATGTTCATTCCTTGCAAATACAATGTGCCTCCTGCACGTGACGCCACCTACATATTACAGCTAATGGGATAAAGGGAAAATTTGTTCAGTTTTTGTTTCCCAGGTATCCTAGGCATGCAACTACTTAAGAACCCAAGCCGCTTACCATTCAGACCACACCCATTGGTATACACAGACATTTTTTTTCTATCGTATAAATAGTGTTTATATTTATTAATTAATATAATTAATAGTGAAATAAAGCATCATTAAGTATACTTAATTTTTTTTAACTCAGATGATTTAATATTGTTATTAATGCTTCCTTAAGTGTATTTTACTATTATGAGTAATATCTAGGTATAGATAGATTGATATATAGAGAGAGATTAAGAATCATATCAAGCATTCTCATTTACAAGGAAAAGTATTCAAATTATTCACACACATAGGAGGAAATTTCCTATTTTATTGATAATAAAATTAAGGATTAAATACATTTTTAGATGCCGTAAATAAGTTAATATTCACTTTTAGTCTCTCATTTTTTAGACGTCCATTTTTTGTCCTCCATTTTCTGAAATAATCCCCTTGTAGTCCTTGATAATATCTTTGTTCAGTCAATTGATGATATGTCAAGCTGAGTGATGACTAAGGTTTGACCATGTTTAATCTAAATGAAAGATTAATTATGTGGTCAAAACTCTTCAATACACCTCACTTATACCTCAATGAAGTTACACGAGAGACTAAAAATGGTCTATTTCAAAAAATGAGCGACCGAAATAAGATATTTTAAAAACGAGGGACTTAAAAATGAATATCTCTCAATTTACGGGAATCTATATATATAATAAAGCAAAATGTTTTCAAAAAAAAAAAATTACACGTGTCAATACTACGTTCAATTTGAGAGAATTTTACTCAGTATTTATTTTAAAGGCTAACAAAAATGGAAACCAGATAATTCTCTTTCAATTCAAAATGGAATATGCAAATTATAATTAATCAAATAATATTGTGTCCGAATCAGTATTAAATGTAAATTTGAAAACAAAATCAGAAGATTATTCTGTTTTGCATTCTCTCACATGTCTATTTATTTGATTTTCTTTACTATCATTTTATCCCCTTCATTTTCAAAAAATACATCAAGTGTCTCTACCGACCCGTCATCTCACTCTGTCATCATTAGTGAATGGTTCTCTCTTTGGGTTGAAGTAGCTCACCTCGATTCAGATATTTGGATTAATTTTAGTAATTTTGTTTTTAAATATGATTGTCCTATTTCACCTCCTCCTAAAATGCTCATGATCAACGATTTTATTTAACAAAATTTATATGAACATTATGCAGCATTTGATTAGCACCCATGACACGCACAATAGTCTCGAAGTCATAGCGAAACACTTCCAGCCTTTCTCGCCTCCAAATTTTTATGTCACTTCAACTGTCCATTCTCTGGTATGATTTTTTTCTCCCTTTTTTGTTTTTTCATTTCATATATATTTTCTTCTTCGTTCAACTATTTCATTGTGATGCTATCACTCAAGACTTTCGATTATGGGTTAGTTTTTGTTTTCTTTTTAGTCTTTTCTCTCTCTCGATTACATGTTAGTTTTTGTATTTTTAATCTTACATCATAATAATTTCATGTTGTTTAATTTTTGTTTTGATTCTATCGAAGATCATTACTACTTTTCTATTCATTATCCTAAACTTCTTTTTTAAGGCGACTCTTTTTTTTTTTATTAATCACTTTTAGTTATTTAGAATTAATGTTTCTATACTTTATGTTGGTAAGATTTTCGATTTTTATTTCTAATATGTGATTTTTTTTAATTCTAAACAGATATATTATTTTTGCCTCACAAATAAGATGCATCATGAACGAAACAAAATTTAGTAGCTTATTTTTCTCGATATTTCTAATTTGTGATTATTTTTTGATTTTATGCAGATACATTATTTTTGCCTCTCAAACAAGAAGCATCATGAATGACACGAAATTTAGTAGCGTATCTTTCTAAATATTTTTCAAGAAATTATGTATGGAATAATAGAAAAAATATTAAAAATATTATTTTCTTTGATTTGATTGCATAATGATACTAGTAGACATGTGTTGTCTTTTATTTTTCTTTTATTTATATAAGATGTCATACTAATTTTTAAATTTTGCAGATTTGAGTTTATGTGGCAAATTTTTTTTGATGAATTTGATTTTGATCTTTTTTAGGCTTTGGGAAAATTGTTAAAATTTTAAATTTTTTATTATAACGGTTAATATTAGATGAAATAAATAAAAAGATATTTTTCATCTTTTTTGAAAGGAATATCTCTTCAATCTTGATTTCTTCTATCTTGATTTGAATTTGATGTTTAAATTTAGGAAATAATTTTATTTGATCTTAATTTGAAATTGATTTTTCTCAAGATTCCATAATAAATAAAAGATTTTTTTATGTTAACTCAAATTTGATATCATCGATATTAGTATGAATTTTAATTTTTTTTATATTTAGGAACATGTAATAAAAAATAAAAAATATTTATTTGATATTAATCAATATAGTTATCATTATTTATTTCTCATTTAGTGTTTTTACTTAGCTAATTTATTCATTAAATCTTTTCTTTTATCCTAGAAAATTTGATTATTTTCTCCTTAATACCTATAAATAAATTGATTATTATTAAAAATATGGATAAAACACTATAAATGAGAATAAATAATTTTTAATCAATATTTTCATAATCATATAATCTCACATATCAACGAACTCAATTAATATCAGATTCTCAGAACTCAGAACATTAATGCTTAATATACCACATTTTAAATTTTAAATTGATTACAATGCACGATATGATTTCCCTCTATTGTAGTAATAATCAATTAATATTAGTTTTCTTTCCCCAATTTATTAATTATCATTAAATTGAGTTTGTGGGTTAATATTGGTTTCCAACTATGGTAATAATAATAAATGATTTAAATTTAAATTACATTGACGATGTGGTTTCTCTGAAGGTGATAATAAAAAATTGATATTTATTTTCTTTTCCCAATTTGTTAATTAACATAAACTTATTCAAATTGGGTTCACGGGTTAATATTGGTTTCTCACTATGGTAATAATAACAAATTAATATCACAATCCCATTATGAAATACCTTTTTCAAATATAGATCTTTAGTTTGATGGTAATTATATCACTGAAATAGAAGAATTCACAATTGACATAACAGGAGAATAAAAACAGAATAACATCCAACCTACTTCTATTATAACATGACACCTATAAGACAATATCTATGAAAGGATAATAACCAGGATTTAACTATTTGTAAAAAAAATCAAATATCTAACTAAATTATCTATTCAACAATAAAAAGTAGAAAAACTAAATATTTAAGAAAGACACAAATTTCAACACCACTAAACAAGCAAAATTATAGTTTATGTAAAATGGTTTCCAAAAAAAGTTCATGTTAAAGTAATTTATGCAAAATTATTATTATTATTATGTTATATTGGTTTTAAAAACAAGTGGTTCATTATTACGGCTAGCAAATTGAAAATTGTTTTAAATATAAATCTATATAGGTAAAGAGACTAATAAAAATATCTTTCAAAAAAATATAGATTTAATTAACATCTTATTTACTATCAACAAACTTAATAAAAATATATGTAAACAAATTAGAATTTTCTTTTGAATGTTAATATCATATGTAAAGTGATTAGTAAAAAAATATAAAATTATAATACATAGATAAAATTTAGATTTAGTTTCTATCCTATTTTTTATTTTCTCACTTAATTTATTGTGGATTTTATTTTATATAAACAAATTAAAAAAAATTTAAACACTAATATCTATACGTATAGTCACTAATATCGAAATACTAAATATTTATATTAGTGAGTATTATCTCATGGGGATTAAAACTACAAATATAAGAAATTTTTTTTGATACAAATATATATATAAGAAAATATTTTTATATGAGTACAAATATAGAGCAACTAAGACATGCAAGTAATTAAAGATAAAAATATGACAAATTAACTAAGTTAAAATATAATACACTTAGATGAATATTTTATATCAAAACTTATCTATATCTACAACTAACCTAAAACCATAAACCAACCTAAGACCATAAACAAAATCCCAGAATAACCTAAGCCCATAATTCAAGTCCCAGAATTCTATTATTTTTAAATTAATATTATATACTTCAGGGTGAGTTCGAGGGCAATTTAATATCCCCGCCAATGTCTGACTTTGAAAAACAGTGAAAACCCAAACTCGACCACTAAACCTGCCAAAGCAAGTTGTCCTCGTCAAGTTTGGGTCAGTTCGGGTAAATTCATGTTCATTTGTGTTTTTAACATGTTTACTCACAATAGCTATTTAAATTATTTTACTATTTCATGCATAATTAATATATTTTTTACATTATAATATACTTTAAAGTTGAGAACTAATCAAATAATTAATACAAATTATATGTCCCGTGCACAGCACAGGTGAATATACTAGTTAAAGATATATTTAATCCTAAAGTCAAAATAACTTCATTTGGAAAGAGAATATTAATTTAGATACCATATATAGGAAACCACTTTCTGTAATAATTATATACATATTAAATAAATTTCACAAATTGAATGTATTTTTTTTAATTTTCTTTACATTTTTCTATTTAATTGTTAGATACAATGTATTTTACTAACAATATATAAAATGTATTTTACTTTGTACAATGTATTTTCTTCTAACACATTAGGTTCAATTGAAAAAGTAATTAATTTAGATACCACATATGGGAAATCACTTATATTCGAATATATATTTCATAAATTTTACAATTGAATATATTATTGTAAACTTTCTTAGATATGATTTTACTAATAGTGTGTACAATGTAATATCAAGAAAGAATTCCCACCAATTCCCGATTGAGCTATATATAAGCTAGTTATCCATCACTAAATTTAGATTTAAATTCATACAATAACATCAGTATAACATATGTCGTCGAACCAACATCAATGTTGGATAGTGAAGAAAAAGAAGAAGATGATGGTGATGAGAAAAATATGGAGTCTCACGAATCAAATCAATGAAGTACCATATCAAAAAGGTATATGTCACTTACTAATTTACTCAATCTATTAAATGCTTATGGGGTTTGAATAGAATGTTGTTCTTAATTAAGCATTTTTTTTAATTTTGTAGCTTTTCCCTACTTTATCTACTATCCATCTGGACCCTCAATTATATTTTAATCTAATGGTTAAATATGATTTTTAGTTAGATGAAAAAAAAATTAAGCATAAGGTGATTTTTCAGCCCTGCTTCCTTTTCTCTTCAAATTGGCAACCACACCCTTGAATAAGTGGCTAGCGTGAATGAGTGGATTGCGTTCATGTGCATATATAGGGGCTGGAAAATATTTTTCCATCTAATTTTTTTTATTATGTGCATGTTTGATATCACAGTGGGAGGAGCCAAACTCAAGTTTGTGGGGTCAAACATGATTTGTTTTTTATATAAAGGTGTTTCAGACTTTGCAATAAAAGCAAATCTGTTATCCAGAATTGATTCTAACTGAAGCTAGAATTTGTGCATGTTTGGTAACACGGTGGGAGGAAGGAGCTAAACTCAAGTTTGTGGGATCAAACTTGATTTGTCTTTTATATAGAAGTGTTTGAGATTTTGTAGTAAAAGCAATTATGTTGTCTAAAATTGATTCTACTCGAAGCTAAAATTTGTTTCAATGTAAAAACATCCAAACATTAATCATTTTACTTCAAACTCAATTTTAACCGAAATCAATTTTACAAAATCGATTCAGTGAAAATCAATTTTCGCCACCGTAGAACCTAACACACTTTGTATCTTTTACGTTCAGTTGAAAATTTTACACTAAGTTTTACCTCAAACTTGTTTTCAGAGTAAGAATATCCAAACATAAATCGACCACTTTACTTCAAACTCAATTTTAACCAAAATCAATTTTACAAAATCAATTCAGTCAAAATCAATTTTCATCAGCGCAGAACCAAACACACACTATGTTGTAAATGAACATTGCAAAAGTATTTATTGTGTATGGATATGTAAAGTATTGTACAGAGGATTTTACTATTTGCTATATCTATTATGTATTGATACAGTTGTTTGAGAGTTCGCATGTTTGGATAGGATACAAGTCTGATTAATGAACACTAAGCAGTTTGTGGTTCAGACTCTTTTTCTTGGTCATTGCCCTCTTGGATTTGAGTTTTTTTTTCTTGTATCAACCGCTTCAAAACTAGAGCTTGAGGCTTGAGATAGCAATGGCACTGCCGAGGGGAATCTTCACAATTCATGATTTTTTTTACTGGACATGAACTTAATTTGTTTCATTGGTGTTGTTATTAACAACTATATCAAGCTCAATTTGCTTAGGATTGAGATTTAGTTAATCTTAAATCTCTTATATTTAGAAAGTTTATTAAAATGTCTTGGTCATTGCCCGCTTGGAACTTGGAATTTTTTTATTAATTACTCAGCAATTGTGATTTTTCTCTTGTATATCTACCTCTTTTCTTTTCAGCATTCTGGAACCAGATTTTTAGCAACCAAGTATGTTTGCACGGATCCGACTCCTCTAAAGTGAGCCATCTCACTTTAGGGAGTAAAGTGAGCATACCCTGAACATTGGTGAATTAAACGGTTGAGATTGATTTCAGATTTAAAATTATTTTCAAAAATTCAAAATCAAATCCCACTTACATCTCAAATAAAAAAATTAACAAATTCGCGTACTGATGCACTTCTTGTGCATGCATTCAACCTCATCGTTCCAAGGAAGAGTTTGCAACCGCTGCACATCATTCTTCTGTAAAAAACTTTCAGAGAAAAGAAGGGACTTCAAATGAGCCCAATTCCACACAACAATTTCCAACTCTTCTCATAGTCTCCTCCTTCCGAAAAATGAAGCCTTTTTGTCTCCATTTAGGCCAGTCTTCACTTTGCAGTTTTCATGGAGTGTAACTGGTCAAAGTGCTTTTGGAAGCGAGAAAAACTATTGTTATTGGTGCTAAATTGAATACCATGTGAAGGGGAAATGGATAGACAAGTATACATGGCGAGAGAGAGTTGCGCTGAATTCTAAGTAGAAGATGTAACCCTCAGACAATATCTACCAAGAGAAGATGAAAAATTGTTTCATTTTTTTTCTTAAATGCAAAAACAAATTCATTAATGAAAGACTGTAGCCGCACCAGCTGTCATATTGCAGAAAAACTTACAAAGTTATTCCCAAAGGCAACCCCAGGGTTGTGATGTGAAACTCAAAAAATATATATTTTAACAGCCCTGACAGTGAAATCTGCCCCCCCCCCCCCCAAAACATGTAGTCAACAAGAGCCTTGATGTAATAGAATAAAGGATCTATTGTTCCCTGATGATAATTCAATTTTAAAGCACTAATCTATGACTTTGTTTAGGTTTGCCTCTTATCAGCAAACATGCAGCTATGTGTTTCCCATTTAATCCATTGCAGAAGTAACACTCCAGCATTCACGATCGGAAACCACCATTTAGCCTAGCAATGAGAGGGAGATTGTGGAATCGTTGTGGGTGATTAGAGAAAGAGACATTAACGGAGGTTGATAGAAGGGATTTGTAATTGTTAATTTTTTAAAAAATTTAAAACTGAATCAATCTCAACCATTTAATCGACTAATGGTCAGGATTTGCCCACTTTACTCCCTAATAAAGTGAGATGGCTCGTTCATTGCCATGTTGGCACGCACACATGTCAAGAGAGAGAGAGAGAGAGGGTATGCATATAGTGAGAGTTTCTCCTCTCTCATTCTTCTCTTCCTGAGTGTTTCTTCTCTGTCTCGTAATCATGGCGGACCTGTTATTGGTGGATGGGAAAATTGCATATTCTTGTAATTTTTTGAAATCAATAATTAAAAAATAAAATACAGATTAATCTAGACCGTTAAAGTCTATTAATGGTAAAGATTGACTCACTTTACCCTCTAAAGTGAGAAGGCTAGAGTTGCCAAATCCTTTTTTACTACCAAAATAATAGTGATTTCCTTGATAAATAAACTTATTCATAATAGGGCAACAAAATTTTGAATTCAATCTGACAAATTAAGATAGCAATTTTATGTATTCATATTTATTATATTATATTATATTACTACATAATACTGATACCATTCATGAGTAATGCTATATTTTTTAAATATTTTCCCTACCATTTTATAAATGAATTAAGTTTTACATGAAAAAATAAATACATTTAATATCTTAAATATTAAACTATTTAATTTTTTTGACGGAGTGAGTTGACCTCTGAGGTGGCTCACTTAAGTCCACCTCATCACACCTACGTGGTGCCAAATCAATTGACACCTGATCTTTTTGTTTTCTTGGTAGTGCCAACTCAACTGATACCTCATCATCACTTCTTCTATCTTTATCTTCCCCCTTCCCCTTTTTCTCTTTCTGCTTCCCCTTCTTGTCCCCAACAACCCCCTTCCAGATGAACCTTTATATGGCTATTCAAATGGATTGAAACTATTTGTTCCCCTTCCGTGTCTCTTTTCCTGAATTTTTGTCCCCTTTATATGTCCTTTTTTGTGTTTCTCCTATAAAAAAGAGTAAACTATCACTTTGGTCTTGATATTGTAGGGTGCTGGCAAGTTGGTCATTGACATTAAGAAATTGACAAAAAATATCTTTAAATTTGAGAATCATCCGTCATGTTAGTCCCTCTGTCATCCCAGTTAGCAAAGGCGTCAAAGATATTATTTTGGCATATTAAGTGCTTAGATGGTACCCATGTGGGCTCACATGTGGCAGCCTAATCCCTAAGGACCAAAATGACATTTGTGATTTGTCCCTAACCTCTCATCTCTCTTTAAAATTGGGAAATGATCCCTCTGTCTCTTCTCCTTCCACCTCCACTCTCCTCCTCCCTCAACCCCTCACCTCGACTCCCTCTACATCAATCATTTTCTTTTTCTTTTTTGATTGATGCCACAATCTCCATAAGCACTGAATCATTCACCCTTTTCTTCTTCTTTCGGGGCATATTTCTTCAATCTTCTTTTTGAATAATTAAGAAACCCTATGAGTAAATTTTGTGTCCTCGGGTCAAACTTACTTAAGTAAGTTGGGTTGAGTTATAGATGATTTTATTCTCTTGACGTACCCAACGAAGCTCACTGTTTTGATAAGGATGCAATTTAAAAAGAGTTGTGCTATTTATTACAAAAATCTTAGGCATGAATAAGTTATGAAAGGAGTAAACCCTCAATTTAGTCCCTGAAATTGTAGGCGCTAGCAAGTTGTCCCTGACATTAAGAAATAGACAAAAATGTTCCTAAAATTGAGAACCGTCTATCAAGTTAGTCCCCGTCATCTCAGTTAGCAAACAGTGTCAAAAGATGGTGACTTGACAGGTTAAGTGCCTGCATGACACCCACGTGGCTCACATATGGTAGCCTAATCATCAGGGACCAAAATGACATTTGTCTATAACTTGCACCCTCTCTTTAAAAATTGCAAAATGATCCCTCACCCTCTTCTCCTTCCACCTCTCCGCCACTGCAAGTTGAGTCTTGATTGATCAAGTTTAGGGAGTCTATCATAGTGTATCTATAGCATTGACATTTTCCAAGTTATTTATAAAATTATTTTATTCTTAATGTGTTTTCTTAGAAATGGATTAGAAGGGTTTGTTTTTGAAGGAGTTAGAGTAGTGGTGAGAGGGTGAAAAGTAGGAGGACCAAAATAGTATTTGGATTAAAAGGGTAGTACACACTCACTTAAAATTCAAACTCACTCCCACTCACTCACTTAACACAAACTAACACTCAAACTCACCCACTACCACTCACCACCCCTCACTCTCACCCACTCTCTTACACACATTTCACTTAATCACACATACACACACATCACTCAATAAAGGAAGGAAAAGAAAGAAGATAGGGAAAGAAAGAATGATCAGCCGAGAAAGAAAAAAAAAGAAAGAAAGAAGAAGAGAAAAAAGAAGAAGAAAGAAGAAGAAGAGAAAGAAGGAGAAAAGGAAGGAGGAAGAAGAACAGGAAGGGAACGAAAGGGAGCTTTGGATTCACTTCCATCTTATTATCTTGTCTTCACCTTGATTTGTGACTTCCCGTCTATGCCTTACACTTTGGATTGTGTAGATTTCTGAAAATGCATGTTGTTGATTTAATGAGTACCCTTGTTCTTTCTCCTTGGTTTTGGTTTGATTCATATGAAGTATGTGATGCTTGTTGGTAATGCTGCTTCTAAGAGTAGAATTGATGGTAGATTATGGTAAATCATGTATGTGTGGGTGTGTTCTATCGCTTATTTTGAATGAAGTGTTAAGAGTGGGTTTTGGTTGTTCTTGTTGAAAAGTAACATGCATGTATTAATGTTGGGTGTTGATGTTGAGATTCATCATGCATGTAGCAATTAATCACATTTACATGATTTGAGAAGTAGTAACATGCTTTGGATGGAAGTTTGGAGTGAATTTATGCATTGACTTGGGATTTGTTTTGATCTTGTTCTATTCTAAAATTCGCATTTTACATGCTTTACTCATGCATTGAGCTAACTCAATTGTCGGAGAAGCATATAGCCAGTAGTGTCCCTTAACATAGCCCTTTCATCAAGGATATTATCTCATACTTGATGATACATATATGCTATTCAGGCCAACACACTACGACCAATATTGAGTAATTAAGGCTAGCATCACGTCAAGACCATTAAGCGAGGGATTCCATCTTACCACAACACGGGGGAGCTACCCTTCGGTGACTTGTGGGGTTATTGCCGCCCAAACGTCCCTAAGGCCTTTGGCGACCTCCATTGCTTTTACTCGTACCCTTTTCCCATAGGTATAACTATTTCTTCTTTCATATCTTGGACTAGAATGTACTCACAACATACATGATAGAATCACAGTCCTTTTATTCTTATCATGACTTGGTGTGTATCCTCAACTACTTGAGCTTCTTTTTGGTTGAAGATTAAATTATTTCTACATAATTAAATTAATGGGTTAATTAATAACTAACAATTTGCTGGGGCGTAATTACTACCTTAATATTAATCTTGTATATCAGTTGGGGCTTATTAGTTAGAATAAATAGGGTTGAAAATAGAATAAGAAAACATGTTTATAGAGGAATAGAGTAAGACAGAGACATTATATTCAGGTGAAGAGCCCTAGGTTCTACCGGATCATTGAATTCTTGAAATATGCTTAAGCTCTCAATTTTACTTTCTTATTGCTTTTTATTTCTTGCTTTCAATAATGTTGCTCACAATTGTATTTTCTAGATCCCTAGATAATTAATAAAAAACATAAATGGTACATGTAAGTGATTCTCGTAGGAACAATATTTTTAGAGTCTTAAAAATATTTCTCTTATTACTTGTTGACGAAGTCCACTTGCTTGTCGCATATCATGTGGTGTGTAGAAACCAACAAATTCAAAACACATAAAAATATTATTTTTCTTTCAATTTTATAAAGATAAATTTCATAAAATTAAGGTTTAAATACTTTTTTCGTCCCTGCAAAATGACTGAGTTTCATTTTTCGTCCCTGTAAAATTTTTTATTTGTTTGTGATCCCTGTAAAACAAAAAGTTTTATTTTTAGTCCCTGCAAAATTGTTTTAGTCCTTGTAAAATTTAGATCATGTTGAATTAGTCCCTGTAATATGTGAACAATTTTGTTTTTAGTCCCTATTAAATTTATTTTACAAGGACTACTTTGGCAATTATCTAAATATTACAGGGACTAATTCAACATGATCTAAATTTTACAGGGACTAAAACAATTTTGCAGGGACTAAAAATAAAACTTTTTGATTTACAGGGATCACAAACAAACAAAAATTTTTACAGGGACGAAAAATGAAACTCGGTCTTTTAACAGGGACGAAAAAAATATTTAAACCTAAAATTAATATAAATTTTCTCAACCCTAATAGTTTTAAATGTAATTACCTTTAAAATATTTTATTTACAATAAAAATTCATCAAAAGGATTGACAATCCTTACTATTAAATATAGAAAAATTATGTAGATCACTAAAAATGTTATTTAAAATAAATCATTTAATACACTCTTTATATGTATATTTGATTTATTTTTTTGAATTATACAATTTAAAATTAACATAGTTTTCTCAACAAATAATTCATAAATATAAATTATGATTTTTTTATTTTTCTAAAAATTACCTATATAAAGTATTGTAAATATAAAAATTAAATAAGCTAGTGCAATACAGAGACATTAAATTTTTGGTCCATAATTTTTTTTCAAATTGGTCATTTATCTTTTTTCACTTACTTTTTCATTTTTATAGACATGTATATTGCCTCTATCTTTGTTCACACAGCCTACTCCTGATTTATTTTGATCTATTTAACTATTTTGTTGGCCTATTTTAGCTTGTATACATGCTTGATTGTGTTATAAAAGGACTACTTTATCTTCCTTGTTGTAACATCCTAAAATTTTACTCTATAAGATAGAGTATCAATTGTAGAAGATTAGAATCATCCTTAAGATTTTCAGATAAAGTGAAATGGTTTAGAACTGACGTAGAAGTCAAACGGTACTTTACGGATATTCATGACTGTCAGAATAAGTTGATAATGAATATGGAAAATTCATATTCGATTCCCAAAAGGTATTTGAGGAGATAAAATAGTAACTTGATGTTCCATAAAGGTTTTAGAAATCAAAGTTGGAATTTTAGAGAAAGATATAAAAGAGAATTACAGTTTTGGTCCCTCTAGGAGAAACTCCGTAATCTGTTAGTTAAGAAATGGATAAATACCGGAGATGGAGAAATAGTTAAGAAAGAGATTCTAGAATCTAGTATACTTAAGGTAGTATATAAAATAATAAGTCTTGTTGATATTACAGTTTAGAACGGTAAGATAGATAAGTCTTATATAGACTTCTGTTTGTTATTTTCCGTCAATTATCTGTTTTATAGGAAATTGTGTGATGTAAATGTTAAGTAATTTATGTTAGTCTTATAATGAAGGTTTTAAAATACTTATCAAGTTATTTCATTAAAACAGACGTTTTTCATTCAACGTTTGGGTTTTTATGGAGAATCGTATTTACCGTAATAGACAGATAAGGTTTTCAATAGCTAAAGTATATCAAAACAACTTAGAAAACAAAACTTCCTTCACAAAAGTTGGTTCTTTTAATATTTGTGATTTTCTGGAATTTGTTTAGAATTTTTAGAAATAATAAATTTTAAAATTACCGTTTGGTCCCTTTAGTTACAGTAAGAAACTGATCACTGATTTGGAGACAAAGTTAAGGTCAAAAAGAGATTTTGAGTAGCTGAATCATGTTTTTATATTTTTTAGGATTTTTGGAAATTATTTCAAAATTTTCTGAAGAGCATATCAAAAGTTACTTTTTCAAGTCCCTATAGGACACGTAAAACGAGGATTTCTCAGCGGAAATAGATTTTTAGTAATCAGTGAATGCTTAAAATCATTTTTTAAGAGGGACCATTAGTTTTTAAATTAAATTTTTGATTTTTGGGAATTATCTCAAGATTTTCTGAAAAATGTTCGTTTTGCACTTGCGGCGCGTTTGTTTTCCGTTGTTTATGCAAACCGCAATGCTTACCCTTACCATAAAAATCCAAAAACACTTCCATGAAGCCATTAGGGCTATTATTTGGCATTTTTTAGATTTCCTATTGGTTCTCATAATTTAAATTAATTTTGGGAGTTTTTTCATGAAAAGTTCATTTTACCCTTGATTTTCATCCTTTTTCACTTAACACCCTAGGGGCAAAAATGTAACTTCACTCCCTCCCTCTTTCAGCCCTTAAAACCATCTCACCACCATGCCAAGAAGAGGACTAGGTTCATTTTGTTACATGAGTCATAGGTTTAAACCAATTAGAAAAAAGATTGATTAAATCTAAATTAATAAATAGGTATTTTGATAGTCATGACTTACATCACTTAAGCTTTCTTCTTCCTTCTTTTCGCTCCTTCATGGCCGCCCCTCTTCTTCATCTAGAGCCCATGGATGATGTTTTCACTTGGATTGAATCCTTGTCATGTGCTTTAAACGAATTAGGATTTAATTAATTAGTTTTTATTTGTTTTAATTACTTTTTCCTAAACCATGGAATTGGCAAAACTATGGGCAAATACCACTACCCCTTGGCTGCCCCCTCATCTATAAATAGCCCCTCTTGCTTCATAAAATTTAAACAAATCCAAGAAGCATTTGAAGGCAAACAAAACTCTCTCTTTTTCTCTTCTTAGTTCTTAAATTTCTTATTTTGTGTTCTTGAAGTTTTGAGCTTGTTCTTCATAGTTTTGTGGCAAAGGTAAGGGAAACCTCTTGCAAATTAATTTGAGAAGTATGAGTTTGATTCTTGTTTGTGCTTGACTTACATGCTTTATGTGTTTTTGCCTTTGTTTATTTGTTTATGCTTTATAATTGTTTTATGACTTAAAATTAATTGTTTTATACTATTTTTAATTATAGTGTTATAATGCTCAAATTTTCTTAAAATTTTCGCGAATCAAGGTGGGAATGTTAAAATTAATTTTGAACCTTTGTCAACATACCGGTATAATGGCGAATTTCAGATTACCATAAAAATGATTTTACCGTAGAGAAAGTGAAATTTGTTGGAACCAAATTGGTTAAAAGTATTTTTAATACAAAAACTCCCTAAGTGATTTTATGGTTTTGATGATAACAAAATGTATTAAGGTTTTTACAAAGGATAAACAAAATGTATTAAGCTTTTACAATGTATAACAAAGCTGCCTAACTAAGTTTATTGAAGGATGTTGCAGTCTGCGTCCAATAATTAGTTCATCATGACATTGGCTCATATTCAAAGTCTGAGAAGCCTTGCGTCCAATGTTGAAGTCATCATCCAATATTGGCACTGGAACATATATGGACACCAAGAGTTCTGCGTCCAATAAATCAGTATTAGGAAATAATGCTCATCGTCCAATATTAAGAATACTGTTCATTGTCCAACATTCAGCACAAGGCAAATAAACATAAGCATAAGGCGTTCTACGTCCAATGTTCAGAATATAGCTATACGTCCAATGTTCAGGATATGCTCATTGTCCAAGGTTCAGAATGCTTATCGTCCAATGATCAGTAAGGCAATACAGTCATAAGTCCAATGATTTATAAGGAAGCAGAATCGCAGAAGTACAAGGAATCAGTAGGAGGCAATGCTACTCTCTGCGTCCAATGATTTCCAAAGAAGCAGAACCAGTGAGTATGCGTCCAATGTATAAGAAGGACAAAAGTCCAATGTTTAGTATAAGACATTGATGTTCTGCGTCCAATGCAATACGCAGTCTGAGAGCTCTGTGTCCAATAACCAGTAGGAGACAATGCTACTGTTCTGCGTCCAATAAATAAGAAGGACATCAATCAAGTGTCATACGACCAATGAAGCAGATTGACAAAGGTACATCAAACAACTGTTCTGCGTCCAATAAAGCAGAAGAACAAAAGTACAATTATCAACTGCTCTGCGTCCAATGGAACTATAAGGAAATGGCAAAAGTCCAATAACCAGAATGAGGCAATACGTCCAATGTTGCTTTGCAACTAATCATCAGAATGGTAAGCATAAAGATTCGTCCAATGATTGAATGAATATCATATACAAATAGTAAGTACAGGGTATGCGTCCATTTGCTAAAAGGACTGAAAGTCCAATGATTTCTACTTGCTGCGTCCAATACGCAGAATCCATAAACTTGCTATTTACTACTCTTGCATTTAATATGAAACATATTTATTGAGCAAATGATTTGAAATAAATAGCTGTATACAATGCTTTTTTGTACAACCTATTGTCAACGTTTTTGAACGTACATATGAAAAGCATAAAGTACTGTGGAAAGTGTACTAAGAGAGAGAATGTACTTTTATCTACTCTGTATATCTCTGAACACATCTTTCTGCTTTACACAGTGTATTCTCTCTGTCTCAATAAGATATTACTATTAACCACTGTACAATTGAGACTTTGAGTACAGGTTGCTTCTGATTTAGGAGAAAGAAACGCAAACATGCACACTGAAGTAGATCTCCTCAGAGCAACGGGAAGATAGCATTTAATGCTATTAGAGAACGGTAATATTTATGAAGGCTGAAGCTGAGCTATTCAAGAGAAAGTCTGAAGCTTCACAACACATATAAATACCGTGATACAAGAAGAAGAACATAGAGAAAAAAGTGAACGAACTTCAACAATAGAAGAGACTGAACTGCTGTGCTTATACTCTGTATAGAAATTCTTACATATTTGTCTTTCTTCTTGTAAAAGAGAGTTTGCTTAACTCTCGAAGTGCTTTAGATTTCATATCCTCACTTGTGTGAGTTAGACAGCACTTAAATCAAAAACACTCTGCTGAGTTGTTTGAGCCTGGAGAGACTTGACTGTAAAAGAATACTTGATTTAGCCTGGAGAGGCTGTGTGCAAAGAATACTTGGGATTTAGCCTGGAGAGGCTGTGTGCAAAGAATACTTGGGATTTAGCCTAAAGAGGCTGTGTGCAAAGAATACTTGTATTCTATCAGGTTGATAGTGAAATCTCTCTAGTTTGAGGGGACTGGACGTAGCTCTTAGGAAAGGGTGAACCAGGATAAAACTTGTGTTACTTCTTCTTTCCCTTAACTCTTTTTATATCTGTGCTTATTACTAACCAAGGGGATTGAATTGATTTTATTTCAACAAGTTTTTCATACACCTTAAATCGCACAAAGAAAACAAGTTTTTAACTTAGCAGAAGCCTCTGCGTCCAATATTTCACAATTCTGTGCGTCCAGTGTTTTAGCACTCTGTGCGTCCAATGTTTTAGCACTATGTGCGTCCAACATTTCAGAAAAACACTGTGCGTCCAATATTTGAAATAAGCTGTGCGTCCAACGTTTTTCACAAGCCAACATCCACCATTGCGAAAAGTTTTTAAAAGCTTAGAAACACAATTCAACCCCCCTTCTTGTGTTTCATCCTGTCACCAACAAAATTATTCTTTTGTGAAAACCCTGATATTATCTATCATTGATATACAAGGTCATGGTTAAGATAAATGGTTTATCAGTATGGGTCTGTCTAGGAAAGAAACAAAGTCCTTTGAAGGGGCTTTTTAAGTCCGTCCCTCATTCCTGGGAACTGTACTGATACGCTGTTAGGGGAATTCTTAACCTAGGGACTCGGTATATACGTGGCTAAAATGATTGGGGAATATAATGGCAATGAAATCTCGGTGAATTCTGCTGTTATATATTTTTGGTTCAGCATTCTATATGTTTTTAACAGTGAAAATTTGTGAAAGAAGCTTCAATGAGCTTTTTCTGAAAATAAACTAGTGTTCAAGTATTTTTGGAATAATTCAGTTTTAAACTTCTTCAATGAACTAAATCACTTTTAGTTCTGTCATAGACTGATACATTTTTGGGATTTAAATAAAACGAATGAAGTATGAGTTATCTGGGATAAAGGGTTCTATGTTCTATCTGAGTAGTGAGATTCTGTGTTTACCTGAGATATGTGATTTGGTATTCTTATCTGAGAAATGTGGTTTTGTGTGTGTACTTGTGTTTCCGTGTTTATTTGAGAGTTAAGTCCTAAGTTGGGGTTTGTGGTTACTAAGTAAAATCTCCAGGAGTGGTGGGCTGAATGCTCGTGGCTATGTACCAAAATTCCTAAGGTAAAATCTCAAGGAGTAGCGAGTGACTTACTCGTGGGTGTGTCCTGAATATAAGTGGTAAAGTCTCCAGGAGCAGCGGGTTCTTTTCTCGTGGGTGAGTCCCGTTTGGTTCAGCATTCTCTATGTTTTTAACAGTGGAAATTTGTGAAACAAGCTTCGATGGGATTTTTCTGAAAATAAACTGGTGTTCAAGTATTTTTGGAATAATTCAGTTTTAAACTTCTTCAATGAACTAAAACACTCTTAGTTCTGTCATAGACTGATACATTTTTGGGATTTAAATAAAACAAATGAAGTATGAGTTATCTGGGATAAATGGTTCTATGTTCTATCTGAGTAGTGAGATTCTGTGTTTACCTGAGATATGTGATTTGGTATTCTTATCTGAGAAATGTGGTTTTGTGTGTGTAATTGTGTTTCCGTGTTTATTTGAGAGTTAAGTCGTAAGTTGGGGTCTGTGGTTACTAAGTAAAATCTCCATGAATAGCGGGCTGAATGCTCGTGGCTATGTGCCGAAATTCCTAAGGTAAAATCTCCAGGAGTAGCTGGTGACTTACTCGTGGGTGTGTCCCGAATTTAAGTGGTAAAGTCTCCAGGAGCAGCGGGTTCTTTTCTCGTGGGTATGTCCCGTTGGTTCAGCATTCTCTATTTTTTAAACAGTGGAAATTTGTGAAACAATCTTCAATGGGTTTTTTCTGAAAATAAACTAGTGGTCAAGTATTTTTGGAATAATTTAGTTTTAAACTTCTTAAATGAACTAAAACACTTTTAGTTCTCTCATAGACTGATACATTGTTGGGATTTAAATAAAACAAATGAAGTATGAGTTATCTGGGATAAATGGTTCTATGTTCTATCTGAGTAGTGAGATTCTATGTTTACCTGAGATATGTGATTTGGTATTCTTATATGAGAAATGTGGTTTTGTGTGTGTACTTGTGTTTCCATGTTTATTTGAGAGTTAAGTCGTAAGTTGGGGTCTGTGGTTACTAAGTAAAATCTCCAGGAGTAGCGGGCTGAATGCTCGTGGCTGTGTGCCGAAATTCCTAAGGTAAAATCTCTAGGTGTAGCGGGTGACTTACTCGTGGGTGTGTCCTGAGTATAAGTGGTAAAGTATCCAGGAGCAGCGGGTTCTTTTCTCGTGGGTGTGTCCCGCTTTGTTCAGCATTCTTTGTGTTTTTAACAGTGGAAATTTGTGAAACAAGCCTCAATGGGTTTTTTCTGAAAATAAACTAGTGTTCAAGTATTTTTGGAATAATTCAGTTTTAAACTTCTTCAATGAACTAAAACACTTTTAGTTCTGTCATAGACTGATACATTGTTGGGATTTAAATAAAACAAATTAAGTAGGAGTTATCTGGGATAAATGGTTCTATGTTCTATCTGAGTAGTGAGATTCTGTGTTTACCTGAGATATGTGATTTGACATTCTTATCTGAGAAATGTGGTTTTGTGTGTGTACTTGTGTTTTCGTGTTTATTTGAGAGTTAAGTCGTAAGTTGGGGTCTGTGGTTACTAAGTAAAATCTCCAGGAGTAGCGGGCTGAATGCTCGTGGCTGTGTGCCGAAATTCCTAAGGTAAAATCTCTAGGTGTAGCGGGTGACTTACTCGTGGGTGTGTCCTGAATATAAGTGGTAAAGTATCCAGGAACAGCGGGTTCTTTTCTCGTGGGTGTGTCCCGTTTTGTTCAACATTCTCTGTGTTTTTAACAGTGGAAATTTGTGAAACAAGCCTCAATGGGTTTTTTCTGAAAATAAACTAGTGTTCAAGTATTTTTGGAATAATTCAATTTTAAACTTCTTCAATGAACTAAAACACTTTTAGTTCTTTCATAGACTGATACATTGTTGGGATTTAAATAAAACAAATTAAGTAGGAGTTATCTGTGATAAATGGTTCTGTGTTCTATCTGAGTAGTGAGATTCTGTGTTTACCTGAGATATGTGATTTGGCATTCTTATATGAGAAATGTGGTTTTGTGTGTGTACTTGTGTTTTCGTGTTTATTTGAGAGTTAAGTCGTAAGTTGGGGTCTGTGGTTACTAAGTAAAATCTCCAAGAGTAGCGGGCTGAATGCTCGTGGCTATGTGCCGAAATTCCTAAGGTAAAATCTCCAGGAGTAGCGGGTGACTTACTCGTGGGTGTGTCCCGAATATAAGTGGTAAAGTCTCCAGAGCAGCGGGTTCTTTTCTTGTGGGTGTGTCCCGAAATTATGTAGTAAAATCTCTCGGGGTAGCGGGTTCTTTACTCATGGGTATGTGCCAAAATTATTAAGTAAAATCCCCACGAGTAGCGTGCAAGATGCTCGTGGATGCTCGTGGGTGTGTCCCGAAAGTATAGAAAGTCTTGTTTGGAAGCACCATACTTGTTTGATAATTCCTTAAGATAATATTATGTGTGAAATTCTCTGTTTAAGATGTGAATTGATCCATCTGTTGTGTGCATTAGGTTTACTGTATGTTGTTATATATTCTTAACATATGAATTGAGTGCAGTGATCTGTATTTGTTTTAGTACTTGTACTGCTCTTATTACGTTGTTTAGAGTTTCACCCTTGCCTGCTTTGTTGTGTTGATGCATGACTGAGTAGATGTTTCCCAAGAAGTGGGCTAGCTGTTAGAAGAAGAGTTTGATGGAGGATGCTGAATAGATTGATAGATATTCCGAGAAGATTAAGTGCCTACTGTATTATTTTGGGTAGAGGTTTAGAGACTAGACTGACTCAGATGTTCACTGTCTTACTTTAAATTCTTCCCTGTAAAAACTCTGATGACTTTATATATATGAGATGAGATCACTTTCGCATAAGTTTTGTTTCCGCACTTAAAACCTTTTGCAAAGGATTAATACATATTCTCCATCATTCTCATCATCATTAAAAGGAGAAAAAATTTTACATACATTTTAGGAGAAGGAATGTTGAACTTTCACTAAATATTTTCTAAGTTATTTGAAATTCTTGGTAACTATGGTATAATATCATTTTTGGAGAAAGAGTGTTACACTTGTAAAACATAAGGGACTATTTTGTTACAAAAAAAGAGATAAGGGACCAAATTGAAAAAAGAAATTAAGTTAAAAGATTAAAAATATAATTTTGCCAAAAATTTATCAATAAGAAACAACTAAATCTGAGTACAAGATATGCCCAGTGTTGAAATAATTTTATTAAAAAATAGATTTGATAAATTATTTTAGCTATATTTAATATATAGTTTTATACTTTAACTTTGGATTCTATTTTACCTTTGGATTCTATTCTATGTAGCCGTATGAATCAATTCATTAGAGTTTAATTTGGTTGGTTTTGGTTTAATATTGGTTATTGGTTTTTAATGGCTTAATGGCTATTAACACAATTAAAGGTTTTGTCTCATGCTCACATGCATATAAAAGGAGACATCCGTGTAGAAGTTTTTTGGTGAGATGAAAAATTTCTATTGTGTCCTTTTTGAGATACCGAGTAGTTTGAGTATTTTGGTGGGTGTTGGTTTGTTGAGTTCTCTTATGTGCAGAGGGTTCCCAAACTCAGTATTAGAGGGTTGTTTTATCCTGGGGACGACGAGGCTGTATACTGCTGCACACAACGGGCAGAGCCGCGAAATGTCTTAAAGAGAGCGACTTAGTCCGCGACTCAACCTATTTACTTACTTATTCATTTATTTTATTTTATTATTATTATTATTTTTGTACTTGTTAGACATTTGCAACAACAATTTTAAGACTTTTTTTTTTATTTTCTGCCATGTCTGCCGAGCACAAATCCGTTCCTGTTGATCTCAACAAATCGTAGAAGCTCAGTCTCACGAACTCAAGAAAATTGCTCATGAAATCATCTCTAAAGGTATGACTTTAGTTGAACAATTTTTGAGTAGCTGTAATGATTGTTAAATTAATTCATAGCTAGAAAGTTTTTTTTTTTTAAAGAATATCCTCAGACATAAAATCAAAGTTTTCTTTAGAGAGTTTAATTACTTAATTGTGTATAGAGGAGGAAGCCCGAAAATACGATAAAAATATGAGATTCTTTTTATCAAATCCACTTTTCTTGTTCGAAAAAATAAACCCCCTCATGACAATTTAACTGATATAACTATGGTAAGCATGACCATTTGACTAGAAACTGCCGACTTAAGGGTCAATTTTGTTGGTGGATCCGAGGGGTGGTGGGTAGACATTGGCGCAACGCGTCACGTCTACTATGATAAGTCTCTATTTAAGACTTATTTTGTTGCTAAGAATCAGAAATTGTTGTCGGGACAAGGGAAGTGGAAATTGAAGTTTGCCTCTGGAAAGGTTGTGGTTCTTAAAGATATTATGTATACTCCAGAGATGATAAAGAACTTAATTTCGGGTTATCTTCTTAACAAAGTCAGGTTTACTCAAACTATAGAGGCTAATTTGTATACCCTTACAAAGAATAATATTTTTTGTAGGGAAGAATTATGCTTGTGACGAAATGTTCAATTTGGTTATTGAATAATTTTATTAAAAATATATTTGACCACATAGATATTAGCAATTGATATATTTATGTTTTTGGTCATTGTTTTCTAGCTTTTTTGCTACCCTTCAATTTGATTAATTTGGATTTATTGGCTTTTATTGCTTTAGCCATTGTATGCCATTAGCCTTTGTATGCTAATTGGTTTTAACTTGTTTTATTGTTATTAAGACAATTTAGTTTTTTTTCTCTCATCTCATATGCTTATAAATAGAATAGCGCCCATGCAAGAATAAATATGATTTGGAATTAATTCCTAATTTGTCTATAATTGACTTTGATATTGTGAATTTTGTAGTCAAGCTAATATTACTAAGGCTTCTTAAAAGTCAGTTGATAGAGAAAGTGAAATTCTTGAGTATTTGTTACATTTTGATATATATGTGAATTTGATGGAGTGCTAACTAGAAATAGGAAGCATGATTTTATAAATTTTTATTGATGATTGCGCTAATTTCACATATGTATACCTTACGAAAAATAAGAGTGATGCTTTTGATATGCTTAAATTATTTGTTTTTCAACGTGAATATGTTTACATATATGCAATGCTCTATTGATTGTCATTTTTATTGCATATGAATGTGTTTTTATAAACTACATTGTTCATAGCAAAGCTTATAGAATTTTTTAATTTAAATGAGAAAGTTGTTAGTGATTCAAAAGACTCTAATTTGTATGAAGATTGTTTTTCATTTAATTGAAAAATAGTGGGGGTTCTACTTCTTATAGTGCACCAATTAGAACAAGTATTTGTAATGTTTATTTTTTATTTTTGGATGAACATATAAGAAGTAAGAGTATATGTGGCTAAAGTTTTGGTCCTGATTTTTTTTGTTTATAATGTTGAGGAAAATACTTCCTATATTTTGGTTTTCTGGTCAAGATATTAAAGTATGTAACTTATATGGCTTGGAACGAGCACCTAAGCAATGGCAAGATAAATTTGATAATCTAGTTATCTTACATGGTTGTAATATTAACGAAAGTGACAAGTGCATATTTTATAAATTATATATTTATGTTTGCACTATTATTTGTTTATTTGTGGATAACTTGCTTATTTTTTGTTCTAATATCATGCTGTGAAAAATGTCAAAAAATATGCTTTGTGGAAATTTTGATGTGAAGGATCTTGGTGAAGTAAATGTAATTCTTGGAATTAAAATTACTAGAACTGGAAATGGTCTTTAAATCAATTTCATTATATTGAGAAAGTTTTAAAGAAATGTAATTACTCCGATAGTAAACCAGCATGTACCCCTATGATCTTAGTGTCAAAATGTTCAAGAACATTGGTGACAGTGTTAATCAATCTGAGTATGCGAACATCGTTAGTAGCCTTCAGTATGCTGTTACTAGGCTTGATATATAGCTTATGTTGTGGGGTAACTATGTAGGTTTACTGGCAGTTCTAGTAATGAGCAGTAGTGTGCTATTGAGAGGGTCATGAGGTACCTTAAAAGGACCATGAACCTAGGATTACATTATCAAAAGTTTCCCACTGTACTAGAAGGTTACAGTGATGTTGATTGAAATAATTGGACTGACAATTGCTTGTGAGGAACCAACATGGTTGAGAAACTTTTTGTCAGATATTTCTATATGTGAAAATTGATACCAGCCACATTGATCCATTGTGATAGTACCGCGGCTATTACAAAGATTCAGAACTATTATTATAACGGTAAAAGGGATCATGTGAGGTCTGAAGAAAATTTGGCTGATTCTTTGACGAAAGGATTAGCAAGAGAGAAGGTTTTCAAAACCTAAAGAGGAATGAGACTAAGGCCCATAGATTAAATTGTCTCTTATAGGGGTAACTCAACCTATGGACTGGAGATCCCAAGAAATAGGTTCAAAGGGTAATAACAACTTATAAGAAGATGTGAGAATCATGCTATGATAATTTGTTTAAGTCTCATTCATATATTTAGAGCAAGATATCCTCTAGTGGTGAAAGGTTGAATTAATTTCTTAATGAGTTCTATATTCCATTTGGAGTGGGGCACCTAGCTACATGAGTACTCTTGATAGACTCACCTATGTTAATGTTAATGTGAGATCGCTTTCTATGAAATTTTGGGCAAAATTTCTAGAGCATTCACTATACTGGGATAACGTGTATGGTCGTAATGCACGTGGTTTGAAACTACACCCTGAAAGATTATGTGTGTGATGTTGTTAGAGATAGAGTTCAAGACTACGAGTCACTCTAGTAAAATCTAAAGCATCAATACTACGTAATGGTTCAAGTCTACAGATACCATTCCTTATGTTCAATCTTATTTTGTATTGCCTTACTGCTCGTCGAAAAAGGATTTTTTAATAAAATTTAGTGGGGGATTGTTGAAATAATTTTATTAAAAAATAGATTTGATAAATTAATTTAGCTATATTTAATATATAGTTTTATACTTTAACTTTGGATTCTATTTTACCTTTGGATTCTATTCTATATAGCCGTAGGAATCAATTCATTAGAGTTTAATTTGGTTGGTTTTGGTTTAATATTGGTTATTGGTTTTTAATGGTTTAATGGCTATTAACACAATTAAAGGTTTTGTCTCATGCTCACATGCATATAAAAGGAGACATCCGTGTAGAAGTTTTTTGGTGAGATGAAAATTTTCTATTGTGTCCTTTTTGAGATACCGAGCAGTTTGAGTATTTTGGTGGGTGTTGGTTTGTTGGGTTCTCTTATATGCAGAGGGTTTCCAAACTCAGTATTGGAGGGTTGTTTTATCCTGGGGACGACGAGGTTGTATACTGCTGCACACATCGGGCAGAGTCACGAAACGTCTTAAAGATAGCGACCTAGTCCGCGACTCAACCTATTTACTTACTTATTCATTTATTTTATTTTATTATTATTATTTTTGTACTTGTTAGACATTTGCAGCAATACCCAGATTTATCAACTTAAAAGATAACAATAATTTGTTTGCTGTACAAAACACCCATCTCTTACCAAACTACAAAATAAATTTAGCATGCAAATGCATCACAATAGAGAAAGACATCACAACTATGTTGACACCCTAGACCCTATCTATCATTTGCAGCACGCTAACAGAATACATGTGTTACCCCCAAATTACCAAAACTGAACAAACTAAGATGCCTCTAAAAAGATGATCCTAGACCTAGTTAATCTCATCCATTCTTGACAATATCCCACCCAAGCAACAATTCCAATGATGTTCACTCCTTGCAAATACAATGTGCCTCCTGCACGTGACGCCACCTACATATAACAGCCAATAGGACAAAGGAAAAATTTGTTCAATTTTTGTTTCCCAGGAATCCTAGGCATGCAACTGCTTAAGAACCCAAGCCGCTTACTATTTAGACCATACTCATTGGTATAGAGAGACATTGTTTTCATCATATAAATAGTGTTTACATTTATTAATTAATATAATTAATAGTGAAATAAAGCATCATTAAATCTACTTAAAGATTTTTGACTCAGATGATTTAATATTGTTATTAATGCTTCCTTAAGTGTATTTTACTAATATGAGTAATATCTAGGTATAGATAGATTGTTATAGAGAGACAAATTAAGAATCATATCAAGCATTCTCATTTACAAGGAAAAGTATTCAAATTATTCACACACACATAGGAGGAAATTTCCTATTTTATTGATAATAAAATCAAGGATTAAATATATTTTTAGATCCTGTAAATAAGTTAATATTCACTTTTAGTCTCTATTTTTAAGATGACCATTTTTTGTCCTCCATTTTCTAAAATAATCAACTTGCAGTCCCTGATAATATATTTGTTCAGTTAATTGATGATGTGTCAAGCTGAGTGATGACTAAGGTTTGACCATATTAAATCTAAATGACAGATTAATTATGTGGTCAAAACTCTTCAACTCACCTCACTTATACCTCAATGAAGTTATATGAGAGACTAAAAGTGGTCTATTTCAAAAAATGAGTGACCGAAATGAGAATTTTTAAAAATGAGGGACTTAAAAATGATTTTCTCTCAATTTACGGGAATTAAAGATATATTTAATCCTAAAATCGAAACAACTTCATTTGGAAAGAGACTATTAATTTAGATACCACATGTAGGAAACCACTTTCTATTAAAATATTATATATATGTTAAATAAATTTAACAAATTGAATGTATTTTTTCAATTTTCTTTACATTTTTCTATTTAATTGTTAGATACAATGTATTTTACTAACAATATATAAAATGTATTTTACTTTGTACAATGTATTTTCTTCTAACACAGTAGGTTCAATTGAAAAAGTAATTAATTTAGATACCACATATGGGAAATCACTTATATTCTAATATATATTTCATAAAATTTACAATTGAATATATTATTGTAAACTTTCTTAGATATGATTTTACTAATAGTGTGTAGTGTGTACAATGTATTATCAAGAAAGAATTCCCACCAATTCCAAATTGAGCTACATATAAGCCAGTTATCGAACACTAAGTTTAGATTTAAATTCATACAATAACATGGGTATAAGATTTGTCGTCGAACCAACATCAATGTTGGATAGCAAAGAAAAAGAAGAAGACGATGGTGATGAGAAAATTATGGAGTCACACGAATCAAATCAATGAAGTACCATATCAAAAAGGTATATGTCACTTACTAATTCACTCAATCTATTAAATATTTATGGGGTTTGAATAGAATATTGTTTTTAAGCATTTTTTTAGTTTTGTAGCTTTTCCTTACTCCAGGAGTAACTGTCTAAAGCTACTCTCCATCTGGACCCTCAATTATATTTTAATCTAATGGTTAAAGATGATTTTTAGTTAGATGAAAAAAAAATTCCGCATAAGGTGATTTTCCAGCCCTACGTCCCTTTTCTCTTCAAATTGGCAACCACTGCACCCTTGAATAAGTGGCATGCGTTCATGTACATATATTTGAGCTGCAAAATATTTTTCCATCTAATTTTTTTATCATATGCATGTTTGTCGTTCAATATCACGGTGGGAGGAGCCAAACTCAAGTTTGTGAGGTCAAACATATGATTTGTCTTTTATATAAAGGTGTTTGAGACTTTGCAGTAAAAGCAAATCTGTTATCCATAATTGATTCTAGTTAAAGCTAGAATTTGTGCATTGAAGCAACCCAAAAAATTACAGAGGAGTCGCCACCAAAGTTTATTTTTTGGGAAAAACATTGGAAAAATCCGATTTTGAAAAAAAATGGCCTTTGGAACCAGATTTAGAGTTCGGGAGTCGATTACGCGTAGGGAAGGTATTAGCACCCTACGACATCCGCTAAAAAGCGGTTACCTCTAATTAAATGTGCAAACTTGTTAGCTTTCTAAAATATTTATTTTACCCCAAAAAGAATTTATTTATTTACAAAAATATAATTTAAATTAAAAGAGAAGAAAAAATTATGAAAATTTATTTTTGCGCTCGACAGGGAAGGTCCCTGCTCCTACGTATTCTCAGGTGCAATGAGAAAATCAAAGCTACGTAGTTCTTTAGTAGAAAAAGATTGTGTGTTGATTTGTTTTAATTTTGTAGAATTTGCTTTTTTCGAAAATAATTCATTTGGTCTCATAGTAACCAAATAGGAAGAGGATCCAAAATGGTTACTAATTTTGACCGACTGAAATAAAGAAGTTTTTCGCGATAGCCGAATAGGAAGAGGATCCAAAACGACTATCACTAATGAGTTTTCATCTAAAATGTTTTCGCAATAGTCAAATAGGAAGAAGATCCAAAATTGACTATCACTAATTACTTAATTAATTAATTACATAAAAAATAGAGTTTTCACAATAGCCAAATAGGAAGAGGATCCAAAATGGCTATCACTACAACTCTACATATATTTTTAACAAAAATTGCAAGAGGTTATGATTAATGTTTTTTAGACATATTTAAATAATAATAAGAGGTGGTAATATTTAGAAAAAACTTTATTCTATTTGTGAAGTAAATTAGGGCAAAAATCATGAGTCACAAATAATGGACTAAGCCCAACATATAGAGGCACGTAAAAACAAAAGGAAAAAAAAAACACAAACTGGGCCAAATCCCAAAGCCACAAATTTTATTTTTATACAAAAAAAAAACGCAAAAACGGGCCAGAAACCCAAGGCCACAAATCATATTATTGTGCAAAAGTAAAAACGCAAAATGGGCCAGAAGCCCAAAGCCACAAATCAGATTATTGTACTAAAGGAAAAGAGGCCAGAAACGGGCCAGAGGCCCATCCAAACTCATGTCACAAAACAACCAAAAAAAAGCAACAGACAAACAACTAAAAAGAAATAACAATAAAACTGCAAAAAAAACAAAAAAAGAAGGGAGAGAGAGAATGAGTTACGGGATTTCAAAATCCCTAGATTAAAAAACAGAGGGTCTGAGAGGAGGGAAAAGGGAAAAGAGGAAAGAAAGAAGAAAGGGGAAAAGGAAGAGAGGGGGGCGAAAGAAGAACGGGGAAATGGAAGAGAGGGGGGCGGTTGGAGCGAGGGACGACGCGGCAATGGCCAGTGTGGCCACCACCACGGCGGTCATGCTGGTGGCGGCGAACCGCCGCGACTGGAGCCTGGCCCACGAAGAGAGGGAAGAAAAACGTGAGGGGAAAGGGAAGAAAGAAGAGGGAGCAGAATGGTGGCGGTGGTGCTCGAAGGAGAGGGAAGGAGAGAGAGAGAAGGAAAAGGAAAACGAAAAGGAAGGGGAAGAGGGGTGGTGGCCGCGCCGCCCGCCGCGGCGGCGGCGGCGGCCAAGGAGGAGCACTCGCCCTCCCCCTCTCTGGTTTTCTGGCCTTGCTTTCTTTTTCTTTTCGGTTTTTTTTCTTTCCTCTCTGTTTGTTTTTGCTCACTGTTTTTTTTTTTACTTCACTGATATTGGATTTGCAGGACATGAAACAAAACGAAAATGGACTGCAACACAACAAACTAGAGCATATGGAAGAAGAGGTTTTTTCTCTACCTGCTAGTGGCCAACGGAACAGTGAAGGTAATTTTCCCTTCTCTGCTGCTCTCCTCTACTGCGTCTTCTCTTCTCTGCTGCTGTTTCTTGAACTGTATATGATTGCTATGCCTTTGTATTGTGCTCTCTGTGATTGATGAACAAAATTGGTTCACCAATCAAAACTGTTTTTTCTCTCCTTTTTCTCTTTTTTTTTTCTGTGTCTTTTCGTTTCTGTTACTGTGCTATATATATGAGGAAGAATTAGGGCAAACAAAGAATAGTGTGGTGTGGTGTGTGTGATGTGGTGTTGTGTGTGCGTCTTTTTGCCTGTGTGTGTGTGTGTGGTTTTCAGATTATGTGTGTGTGTGTGTACGTACTGTGTGTGTGTGTTTTGCTTGCTCTCCAATCTGTAATTTCTTCCTATTTTGCCCTTCCTTTCCTTTGTTTTGATTTGTGTCCCTTCAATCTCCTTGTGTTAGCAGCTTGGACTTTTTGGACATTATGAAAAAAAGAAGCAGCTGAGGAAGGAGAGCTTGAGAGTGGGTTGCAGTTTTTGCTTTCAATTTTTCTTTTTTCCTTTTTTTTGTATTCTGTATTTTTTTTGTATTTTTTGGATTGGACTTGTAATAATAAAAAAAAAAGAAATGTACAAGGCCTTTTGCTAATTGAATCATGAGATTCATCAAAAAACGCAGGCCTAATTACAATTGGATCAATCAAACAAAAGCCCAATGAATAAAATCACTTGGACCTCTTTTAAATCAATTAAATTAAAAAAGTAAAATAAAAAAAAGAGGACAAAAATTGGTATCTACAGCTGCCTCTCTTTACTTGTTTTTTGCTTGATAATATGAATAACAAGTGTTTTCATATTGTCATGGCAAGAAATAAGTAAAGAAAAGGAGACCAAAATTTTGTCCGATGATTCTTGCTGAAAAACAAAGTAGAGTATTCCTTTTTTTTCTTTTTTCTTTTCTCTTATTTTTTTTCTCTTTTTCATCTCTTTTTCCTCTTTTTCCTCTTTTTTTTCTTTTCTTTTCTTTTTTCTTCTTTTTTTATGTAAGCTTGCCTTTGACGAAAAGTAAGGGTGCGGGTCGGGCGCCCGGCTTTGGCGAAAAGATAAAGGTGCGGGTCGGATGCCCGGCTTCGGCAGAAAAGTAAAAGGGTGCGGGTTGGTTGCCCGGCTTTAACAGAAAAATAAAAGGGTGCGAGTCGGATGCCCGGCTATGACAGAAATATAAAGGGTGCGGGTCGGCTGCCCGGCTTTGACAGAAGAACTAAATGGTGCGGATCGGATGCCCGGCTTTGACAGAAAAATAAAGGGGTGTGGGTTGGATGCCCGACTTTTGACAGAAAGACAAAGTGTGCGGGTCGGCTGCCCGGCTTTGACAGAAGAACTAAAAGGGTGCGGATCGGATGCCCGGCTTTGACAGAAAAATAAAGGGTGCGGGTCGGCTGCCCGGCTTTGACAGAAAACTAAAAGGGTGCGGGTCGGATGTCCGGCTTTTGATAGAAAGATAAAAGGGTGGGGGTCGCTGCTGCCCGGCTTTGACAGAAAAGTAAAAGGGTGCGGGTCGGATGCCCGGCTTTGACAGAAAAGCAAAAGGGTGCGGGTTGGATGCCCGGCTTTGACAGAAAAGTAAAAGGGTGCGGGTCAGCTGCCCGGCTTTGACAGAAAAGTAAAAGGGTGCGGGTCGGCTGCCCGGCTTTGACAGAAAGATAAAGGGTGCGGGTCGGATGCCCGGCTTTGACAGGAAAATAAAGAAATGCGGGTCGGATGCCCGGCTTTGATAGGAAATGAAATACAAGACAAAAATTTTCTCTTCTTTTTCTCTTTTTTCTTATTTCTTTTTTCCCTCTTTTTTCTTTCTTTTTTCTGTTCCTTTTTTCTCTTTTTTTTTTGTATAATGCAATGGCATGAGATGCATGAACTAGTGCAGTAATGATTGGTATGCGATGCAGCTAGAGTGATGCATGATGCAATGAATAAGACCAATGACTCAATTTTCCTTTTCTTTTCTTTCCTTTTTCGTCTTGATCCCTCAACCCTTTCTTGCCTTGCCGGGCGAGGCCATCTTGATACTTACGGTCAAACCATTCTCCTTTGAATCTTTTGACCGATTTTTGCGAATCCCTTATACTTCCATGTACGGAACTGGGACTCTTTTGTTAAACCGTTTCGCCTTGCTTGTAATGTTGATTGTGTTGCTAGCTTTTTGTTCTGCTATTTCCCTTTCTTTCTTTCTTTCTTCCTTTCTTTTTTTTTTTTGATGTAGGCAACACAGAGATTGATCGCGTTTCCTATGGTTTTTGAAGCTTTCACAATAATCATGATGCATTTTAATATGTCAAGACAAGTTTCAAATTTCAGCATAGATTATCATAAAGTAACACTTTGAACCTGCAGAAAGGGTCAAGATAAGAACATTTTATAGACAGGAAATATGATGCAGTGCAGATTTTATTCATGTGAAATGGGGAAAATACAAAGGGAAAGCAAGCATGTAAAATTTGTCCAAAGGTACAAATTAAACAAAATTTCAGCTGAAGGATTGTCCTTTAGAATAGACGATGCTAGCTTCTCATGCCCATAACTTTGAAAATCCATTAACCAACTTCGAAGGATGTCAACTGCTCATTCCTTGTGCACCCTGAATATCTCACATGCCCCAGCCTTGCAGCATTGAACATCTGTTTATTTCGCCTCTTTTTTTTTTTTGACCCTAACTTTTGCCTGAGTCGCTCTTTTGAGTTTTCAACTCACCGGGTCGCTCTAACTTTTGCCTAGGCCGCCTTTTCAGGTTTTCAACCTAGCGAGCTTTTTTATATGTTTTTATTTATTGTTTTAGGCGTAATACTTTTTGACCGCATCAGAGTTTACTGGGAGTGAGACATCTTCACCATCCATTTTAGTAAGGATCAAGGCCCCTCCAGAGAAAGCCTTCTTCACAACATATGACCCTTCATAGTTCGGAGTCCATTTCCCACGATGATCCTTTTGAATTGGTAGGATCTTTTTAAGCACAAGGTCCCCTTCTTGAAATTCTCGAGGTCGAACCCTTTTCTCATAAGCAGTCTTCATTCTTTTTTGGTACAGTTGACCATGGCACAGGGCATTCATTCTCTTTCCCTCAATAAGATTAAGCTGATCGAGTCGGGCCTGAACCCATTCCGCCTCTTCTATCTTTGTTTCCATCAACACCCTTAACGAAGGAATTTCTACCTCAATAGGTAAGACTGCTTCCATCCCATATACCAAGGAAAACGGGGTTGCCCCTGTTGAGGTGCGAACTGAAGTGCGATAACCATGTAAGGCAAAAGGCAACATTTCATGCCAATCTTTATATGTTACCACCATCTTCTGAACTATCTTCTTGATATTCTTGTTTGCCGCCTCGACAGCACTATTCATCTTGGGACGGTACGGGGAAGAGTTATGGTGTTGGATCTTGAAATTTTCACATAACTCCTTCATCATCTTGTTGTTCAGGTTGGTTGCATTATCTGTTATGATTCTTTCTGGCAAACCATAACGACAAATTAACTCTCTTTTGATGAACTTAACTACCACATTCCTGGTCACATGCGCATATGATGCCGCCTCAACCCATTTTGTGAAGTAGTCAATGGCAACAAGGATGAATCGGTGTCCATTTGAAGCTTTGGGCTCAATCGGCCCTATTACATCCATTCCCCACATAGAAAAAGGCCATGGCGCCGTCAAGACGTTCAGCGATGTTGATGGTGCATGAATATTATCGGCATATATCTGACACTTATGGCATTTCTTGACATGATTAAAGCAATCAGTTTCCATTGTCAACCAATAATAACCAGCTCTCAAAATCTTCCTGGCCATTGCATGCCCCCCAGCATGGGTCCCAAATGAACCCTCATGTATATCTTGCATGATCCTTCCGGCTTCTGCGGCATCGACACATCTGAGTAACACCATGTCATAATTTCTTTTGTAAAGCACATCACCATTCAAGAAGAAACCCATTGCTAACCTTCTCAGGGTTCTTTTATCATTTTCAGTAGCACCTGGGGGATATTTTTGGCTTTGGATAAAACATTTGATATCATGGTACCAGGGTTTTCCATCTAATTCTTCTTCCACTTCTTGACAATATGCTGGTTGTTCTTGACTTTGTATTTTTATGAGTGGCATGTCTTTCTCTTGGCTTATTTTGAACATGGATGACAATGTGGCCAGTGCATCAGCTAACTGATTCTCTTCGCGTGGAATGTGATGGAGAGTCACTTGCTCAAATTGCTCCATTAACCCCTTAATATAGTCATGGTAAGGGATTAATTTCGCATCTCGAGTTTCCCATTCACCTCTTAACTGATGAATGACTAGAGCTGAATCCCCATACACCTCCAGGATTTTGGCTTTTGATTCAATTGCAGCTTGGAACCCCATTGCGCAAGCCTCACATTCTGCCATATTGTTTGTGCAATCAAAGCATAATCTTGCAGTGATAGGGATATATTGAGACTCCGGGGAAATCAACAACACTCCGATCCCATGCCCCAGCGCATTGGAAGCTCCATCAAACAACAAAGTCCATTTTTCTTCATCGGGGGATTCTTCTTCTTTTCCAAATAGAGCCATTATATCTTCATCAGGAAAATCATTTTGCATTGATTGATAATCTTCTATGGGTTGATGAGCCAGATAGTCAGCCAAAGCACTGCCTTTGATCGCTTTCTGAGTGACATACACTATCTCATATTCTGACAATAGCACTTGCCAACGAGCAATCCATCCAGTGAGGGCAGGTTTTTCAAAAATATACTTGATCGGGTCCATTTTGGAAACCAGCCAAGTAGTATGACACAGCATATATTGTCTCAATCGGCGAGCGGCCCAAGCCAAGGCACAACAGGTTTTCTCTAACAAAGAGTATCTCACTTCACAACTGGTGAATTTCTTGCTCAAATAATAAATGGCATGCTCTTTCCTACCAGACTCATCATGTTGGCCTAGCACACAACCAATTGATTCGCCAAGCACTGTCAAGTACATAATGAGGTGCCGTCCCGGCACCGGGGGAACCAAGACCGGGGGATTTTGTAGGTACTGCTTGATCTTTTCAAAAGCTTCTTGGCAATTTTCATTCCATTCAACAGCCTGATCCTTGCGCAACAATTTGAAGATCGGCTCACAAGTTTCAGTTAATCGGGATATAAATCTAGCGATGTAGTTTAGTCTTCCCAAAAAACCTCGAACTTCTTTTTCGGTGCTGGGAGCGGGCATTTCCATGATAGCTCGAACCTTGTCTGGATCAACTTCTATTCCCTTTTGGCTCACCATAAATCCCAACAACTTCCCTGATCTCACCCCAAAGGTGCATTTAGCGGGGTTCAGTCTGAGTTTAAACTTCCTTAAGCGTTCAAACAATTTCTGCAGGTTTACTATGCGATCTTCATCAGTTCTTGATTTTGCAATTATGTCATCCACGTAAACCTCTATCTCTTTGTGCATCATGTCGTGAAACAGAGTTACCATGGCCCTTTGGTACGTTGCCCCAGCGTTTTTCAATCCAAAAGACATCACCCTATAGCAAAAGGTTCCCCACGGTGTGATGAAGGTTGTCTTTTCCATATCCTCAACTGCCATTTTGATCTGGTTATACCCCGAGTAACCATCCATGAAAGAGAAACGTGAGTTCTGAGCAGTGTTGTCCACAAGAACATCAATGTGAGGCAAAGGGAAGTCGTCTTTAGGGCTTGCTCTGTTTAAATCCCTATAGTCAACGCACATCCGAACTCTTCCATCTTTCTTAGGAACTAGGAAAATATTGGCGACCCATTCAGGGTATGTAGCCACAGCTAGAAAACCGGCATCAAACAACTTCTTGACCTCTTCTCTAATCTTCAGCGACATATCAGGCCTCATTCTTCTCAACTTTTGTTTAACTGGCGGGCACTCAGGCTTCAGTGGTAACTTATGCTCGACTATGCTAGAGTCGAGTCCAGGCATGTCCTGATACGTCCATGCGAAGACATCAATATAGTCGAATAAGAGTTTAACCAACTTGTTTCGCTCACTTTCTTTCATAAGAGTGCCAATTTTTATTTCTTTCTTATTATCCTCAGTTCCCAAATTGATTATTTCAGTCACTTCTTGATGGGGTTGGATTATTTTGGCCTCTTGTTCTATTAACCTCATTAATTCAGGGGGAGTCTCCCACTCTTCCTCACGTTCCTCATCAGTGTGATTAATGGGAGATTCAAAGTTATAGGATGAGATGCTAGCATCGCCATTTTCTAGGAGAACATTTTCTGATCTGCACGGATTGAGATTTGCAAGAGGGAAATGAATAGACAATAAATAAGAAAAAGAAAGGCTAGTAAAGGAAGAAAGATGAGCTAGAAAGTTCAAAATGCATGCACTTTATTAATAACTATGCTGAAAGGAAACATGTGTGCCCATTTAACAATGTATCGATCCTAAAGCCTTGGGCAGAGCAATAGGAGTTGCATTACATAATTACTTTGAAGATGAAACAAAAACCACAGGAAACTCGACGATCTCCCAATTGCCAAGCTCTTCTTGCGGGGAACAGGGATAAACCAGATTGATATCATCAGTAATAGCACAACCATCTTCAGCAACGGCTATATGATCTGGATACAAAAGTCCCGCACTTCGGAAGCTTTCACGGATATCACAAATGGGGACCCTCTTGGCACTTGGCTCTCGATTCTCCAGCCTGGCGAGCCTTTTCTCTTTCTTCTCTTCTACAATTCTCCTTTTGCCAGCTTTTGTGGGGTGATATCCCAACCCAAATCGGTCTTTGTTGTCAGACAGTTCCAACAACTTTCCACACTTCCCCACCAGTCCTCCTTGAATCATCATCTTGGCAGTCATCATAGCTGTCTTGTGTAACGTCCGTGATTTTTGACTCTGTTTTTAATTATATTTTATATGGGTGATATGTGATTTGCATATGTTAGATTTATTTTAGAAAGATTAAATTTTATAGATAAAGTTTCTTAACGTTAGAAATCAATAGTTTAAGTCAAACGTTGAGTGGCAGACAGAATTCTGTTTACCGTAAATAGACAGAATGAGGACCTTGTGAAGTAGAAACCCTAGATTTAGGTTAAGAAAGAGATTTGAAGGTACCAATAGTGATTTTCCAATATTTGAGGATTTTAGAAATTTATTTGGGAATTTTCTGAAGAACAGATAAAAATGTTACCGTTTTGGTCCCTATAGTTGGACTAGGTTGAACTGTGAGCGGGTTTTGAGACCAGAACAAGTTTAGAAATATTTTTGAGGATGCAAAATGATGTTTTATATTATTTTAGAATTTTAGAAATTATTTTGGGAATTTTTAGAAGGACAGACAAAGAATTACGGTTTTGGTCCCTGTAGACCGAGAACAGGATGACAGGGAGAGCTGGTGAATGCCAGAGACTTAGGAAATGATCCAAAATCAACCAAAAGAGTACCCAATGGTGTTTTTATAATATTTATGATTTTTAGAAATTTTCTGGGATTTTTCTGAGAAAGTTCATTTTTACCCTAAGTTACGGGTTACGGTAAAAACCGAAAAGTTACCGTAGTGCTTCTAAGCTTGATCTTTTTGAACCAAGACCTTTATGGCATCTTATTTTCATGTCTTAGGACTTATTATGAGGTTCATGAGAGTTTTTACCCCAATAGGTTAAGTTTGGACAATTTTTACTATGAAATACAAAAGTTACCACACTTAATTACCTTGGAGACTTACCATTTACCATGATTAAGGTGAAAAATTATTTTTACCCATTTGAGGACAGCTGCAGCGCCCAGCTCCACTTGAGAGGAAGAGTGCAGAATTTTCTTGAATATGCATGACTCATGAGTGGTTAGCCAATAGGATTTGTCCAAGTGATTAACTAGGGTTAAACCATGGTTAAGTGTAATCATGGCTTAGGAAAAAATCTTTTGGCTTAGGAAAAGGGAGAGGGCTGCACGAAATTTTCAGGGAGAGAAGAAGAGGGAGAGCTCTTTGCTTGTGCACTTTCATCTTGTCTCTTCACCATAGCCATAATCCAAGTGGTGCTTTCCAAAATCTTGTCCAAGCTAGCCAAAATCCAAGTGCTTGTTCTTAATCCAGTGACCAACAAGCTACAAGAGCTAAGCAAGAAGGAGAAGGAGAAGGAAGAAGGAGAAGTTGGTGGTTAGGGTTTTCTATAAATTTGGTAAGGGGAAAGTTCTTCCTACATGATTTTCAAAGCCTAGTGGACATATTAGGGCTATGTATGTGTTATTTTGATTAAGAGGATGTTATGCTATCTTAGGGTTCATGTTGATTGGTAAGCCATATAGTTTTGTGTTCTTATGATTATATATGATCCTTGAGTGATGATTATGCTATGTATATGATTTCTTTTGAGTGGCTTGATTATGAATAACCTTGCTTGATGCTAGTTTGCATGATTGTGACCTTGATGTGCATAAGAGTAAGTGGCTCTTGGCTATGGTAAACTAACTATGTGGTGAGAGATGTGTTTGCTCTAACTTGGATGCATGATGAGTTTTGTGCCATGCTTGGTTTGAGTTGGTTGAATGATTGTGGTTGTGCATATGTTTAACTCATGGCATGATGAAAGTGGGTGTGTGCATGTTGATGAGCTTGGTGTGTAATGGTAATTGTGTTCCATTGCCTTGATGATTGAAACCATGGCTAGATGATTGAAGGTTGTGTCTTGGAATTGATCTAAACATAGTAAACTTAACTTATTTTCACTCATTTGGACCTAACTATGCAAAGAGATGTTTTATTTTGGTTAAGCATTGGATTTTCGAGCTGCTGGTACGCCCTGGTTGTGACCAGTCTCGCGGTTGGGAAAAGCTGGAAAACAGGGGACAGCTCTGTTCATACCGCGGGTGTGAAAAACCCTCGCGCCTGTGAACAGTTCTGGACCCAGCATTTTTGAAAATTAATGTTTTTGCGAAAATCATTCTTTTTCCAATTTTTTTCATAACAATTCTTAAGAGAAAATGACACTATAAATATAAAGGTTGATAAGTATTTTGGTTAATTAATTTTAGAACTTAAGCAATGGTTTTGAAAAAAATGCCTTTTGTTAAAAAGACAAAGATGTAAAAAGAGTATGAGTGAAAGAGGAAAGAGTCATGTTGAAGAAGAATTATGCACAATGAGATGTGAATATCCTAAGAGGTGATAATGCTATAACCAAGAGTGAAGATTTTATGTGATTGTGCAAGTGATAACCTAGAGAAGAGGTTAACATGATTACAAGAGAAACCAAAGCTTAAAATGCTTGAGAGTGAATATCTTGTATGCTAAGTGTATGTGTCATTTTGTATAAAGAGCCTTGGCGGATGGCCAAGAGATTTGGCGGATGGCCAAGAGATATTGTGTGCTTAATGTGTTATGCATAAAGAGATTTGGCGGATGGCCAAGAGATATTGTTTGCTTAATGTGTTATGTCATATGCATAAAGAGAAAGAGCCTTGGCGGATGACCAAGAGATTTTGGCGGATGGCCAAAAGATTTGGCGGATGGCCAAATGATGAGCAGTACAACCCGGATGGGGTTGGGAATAGTGACAAGTTGGGCCACAGTTGCCTATTGGGATTATCCAGGTTGCGAAATTCCTCAGGTGGCCAGTGTAGGTGAATACCCCTGAGCCGAGGCAGTCGCACAACCCGACTTGGATAAATATGACTGACTTGACTATTCATGATACGGTACAGTGGTTTAAACGTAGCTTAGCTGAATGTTTATCATGAGGTCCGGATGGGACTATCTAATAAGTCTGTTAAGTCTGCTACGGCCGATCGCTCAATGGTGTTGGAGGTAGGGAAGTCTCCTTGGAGCACTACGAGGGTGATGTGAGGGGAAATAGAAGTGACATGCATTATAATATATCTGAGTGTATGATATATTGTTTGATGCTGAGATATGTGACATATTGTTTGATATTGAGATATGTGTGTGACTGTGATTATTCTCATTGTTTCTGTGAGAATGTCTTACTTGCAGGAAAATCTTGTTCTCGTGTGCTTGAGAAGGGTAAGTGGTAGATGATTTTCTAATGCATATGTGTCTGATGATTTTCTAATGTAAATGTGGTTGATAGATGTTGTATATTTCTATATCTATTGTCTCTTTGCTTTGCTATCTGTGTATGAAGATTTTTCACCCTTGCCTATATGTTTTGTGCTCTTTGGAACATGATGCATATAGATGAGGCACCAGTTGGATGGTCTGACCAGAGCCAGGAGGCTTAGTCTGATGCAAATATCTTCCAGATAGCATTTGAAGAGGATGCAGCCTGATGTTAGAGCTGTGGTAGAAGGAGAGATAGACTGTTGGACTCTTTTGTTCTTATTTTGTAGTTGACTCAACCAGATGGGCAGTAGTATGGATATTTCTTTTGGGATGACTGTACTATACTATATGACACTACTTGGTGTACATGATGTAAATTAATTATGTTTAGTTGAGACCATGTTACTTATTAGTAAAGTGTTGTGATGCGAGATGATTATCGAAGCGTGAAAGTTCTAAGTGAAAGTTTCAAATTAGATACTCTTTCAGTTAAAAGAAAAGAAAAAAAAATTCATTCATATTTTCAAATAATGAATAATCTAATCAGAATTAATATGGACATCCGATAAAATAGGTTATTTATGTTGTAACATCCTTTTATGAGAAAGGGTGTTGCATCTTGGATAAGCTTGGTTTTGCAATCGGAGTCCCTTCACCCACGAAGGTTGTATTAGCAACCTCAAGTGCCTGGAAAGAAGTTTCAAGCGCTTCTTCCGCTGCTTCAATGTAGGGAGTTGATGATGGTTTGCTCACCAACAAGTCTTCCTCACTTGAGATAATCACCAATTTGTTGTCTATTATGAACATCACTTTCTGGTGAAGCGTGGAGGGCACAGCTCCTGCAGAATGAATCCAAGGCCTACCCAGGAGGCACTTGTAGGCTGGCATGATATCCATCACCTGGAAAGCAACTTCGAAGACACAAGGGCCGATTTGAATTGGCAATTCAATCTCCCCGATCACTTCTCTCCTAGATCCATCAAATGCACGTACCACCATAGTGCTAGGCCTCATGTGGGTTCCGTCAACAGACAGCTTCCCAAGTGTTGACTTGGGCATGACCTTTACAGATGACCCATTGTCCACCAACACCCTCGCAATGATATGGTCTTGACATTTCACAGAGATGTGTAGTGCCTTATTATGTCCCATTCCCTCCTTGGGTATCTCATCATCTGTGAAAGTGAGGTAGTTATTGGCAACGATGTTACCAACAATACCATCAAATTGGTTAACCGTGATGTCTTGGGTGACATGAGCTTCATTCAGCACCTTCATCAATGCTTTCCGATGTGGTTCCGAACTCAAAAGCAGAGACAAAATAGTTATCCTTGCAGGAGTACGGTTCAACTGATCAACCACCTTGTACTCACTCTGCTTAATCATCTTTAAGAACTCAGAAGCTTCTTCATCAGACACCGTTTTCTTGCAGTCCGGTTCCCTTTTTGTTGTATCTCCCAGTCGTTCTTCATTGATAACCTCTTTTTCTTTCCCTTTCTCCTGGTGGACCCTATCTCCTTCTTTTGGATATTCATTTCTCAGCTCAGCAGGAGTATAAATTCGCCCACTACGGGTTATCCCACCAACGCCTGCAATGTTGGTAACAACAGTATTTCCAAATTCAGGAGAGACCCTCGTCTGGTTCTCTTCAGAGAGAACTTTCACACCGTAGTTCCATGGCACTGCCTTGTTATCCTTGTAGGAAAAAGGAGTAGGAACTTGAATTGTAATGGGCTTTGGCCCCACAAGGATTTACGCTGGTACTTTCATGGAGTAGCGGATTTCCAATGGCTTTACCATAAATGTGGCATCCTCCCCTCCTGATTGAAGTGTCAACACATCTTCATTATCCACCGCACGACTTATCTGGATTAAGTGTGCGTCCATCAGACTTTGCAGGACTTTCTTGAATTCATCGCATTCTTCTATGCGGTGTTCGAAGCTTGCATCAAAGCTACAAGTCCCCTCCTTTTCGCAACCTCCTTGAATCATGCCACATTGGCGTAATCCAATGAGAATGTCTCTCAAAGGGGTCCTGACATCTTCTACTTTCCTGATCAGGCACTGGCCCATAAAATCTTCAACTGCATTGACTGTGGAGCCACTGTGCCCAGGTAAAGGATTTCCTCCCACATTTGGACCATCACCCTTGAAGGTTAACCACTTGCGGTCAATCAAATTTTGCACCTTGAACTTTAAAGCTCTACAATTCTCCGTCGAGTGCCCAATTGCTCCGGCATGATACTCACACTTGGCATTCGGGTCATACCATTGTGGATACGGGGGTTCAGCTGGATTTGCTGGGCAAGGCGCAATCATCTTATTGTCGTAGAGGTGACGAAACACTTCTGTATACGACATAGGGATGGGGTCGAACCTTACTTGTTTTCTCTCTTGGTTGTTTGATGGTCTTTGTTGCTGGTTAGGGGAGGGGTTTTGGTTGGGTTGGCGAGTTGGCTGAGGAGGTGGCATTTGTGGCGCGGTAGGGGGTGAGGGTTGAAAAGGCATTCTCGAGTAGTTGGGTTGTGGGAAAGGAGTTTGGGAAGTTGCGGCAACATATGGTGGTGGCGGCGGGTAAAAGGCTTGGTATGGTTGTTGGAAATGGGCAGGGTAAAGGTAAGGTCCTCTTGGAGCTTGTTCTGCTTGACTGGCCATCACTACTTGGGCCTCTCCTTCTTTCTTCTTGTTGAACCCCGTGGGAGGTTTCTTTCCATTGTTTGCCCCAAGATTATGGGCGATTTTTCCACTTCTCATCCCTCCTTCCACCCTTTCTCCTATGATGACCATGTCTGAGAAGTTTGACGACACACTCCCAATCATTTTGTCATAGAAAGGCGACTGTAGTGTGCCTATGAACATAGCAACCATTTCCTTCTCAGTCAAGGGTGGCTCTACCTGTGCCGCTAATCCCCTCCAACGCTGGGCATACTCCTTGAACATTTCATTGTCTCTTTTCCCCATATTTTGCAACTGCATACGATCGGGGGCCATGTCAATATTGTACTTGTACTGTTTCAGAAAAGCATCAGCCAAGTCTTTCCAGCATTGAATGTGGACACGCTCAAGGTGAGTATACCAGTTTGCGGCAGCACCAGTCAGGCTGTCTTGGAAGCAATGAATCAGAAGCTTATCATCATAAGCATGAGCTGCCATTTTCCTACAATATTTGGTAAGGTGGCTTTTCGGACAAGTAACACCACTATATTTCTCAAAGTCCGGAACCTTAAATTTAGGCGGGATGACCACATCTGGGACTAGACACAGCTCCGAAGCATCATTTAGGCCATAGTACCTACTCCTTCAATGGCCCTCAATCTATCCTCAAGGGTTTGCCACTTAGCCTTATGAGGGTCTTCAACTGAAGATCTTGGCACGGGTCCTCCAGTTGCCTGATGAGGCAGCGACATCATGATAGGGTTAGCGCTAGTGTGGGTCCCTTGGGAATCAGCAGGGTATGCTTGTGCTGCGACAGGGTTTTGGAAATTCGGTATTGATACCACTGCAGGTGTAGTAACTTCTGGAGTGCTGAAGAATTGGAAGGGAATATTGCCAGCCTGTGAGTTATATGTCATGGGAATAGGGATAGAAGCTTGCACTTGCGGTACTTCAGCATTTGAGTCTGGTCCCGGGGATTGGGAAACATTGGGCATAAGGATTGCTTGCGGGTTACCTTCAGAAGCAGTGATAACCAAATGGGAAGCAGGCCCTTGAGGTTGAAACTGGACAGTTTGGGTCTCTGCCGATGCAGTTGCGAAGGGAGGTGTGTATCCGATTGGGAGACCATAAGGCGGGAATGAGATCGTCTGTACACCTTGAGGATCGGAACCTGGTTGACGTGAGAACCCTTGTGGGTACACAGGGAAAGGTATCACAATTCCTTGAGACACAGGACTAAATCCAGGTGGATAAACTGCAGTAGTGGAATGCTCTCCATCTGCCATCAGGGGTTCCCCATCCGTGTTCTTGCTCTTCTCCATGGCCTCTAGCAGCTTGGCCATTTGCTCCTTCAGTTGGTCAATCTCGATCCTCATCTCTTCCTGGGTCCTTTCCGCCATGATCCTCGCTTGAGTTCGGGTAAGGTAGGGGTGCCGAGGGAACAGTTTGACGTTTGATTAATTACTTCCTGCTAAAGAATGATATGAGTATGCAATCAATGAAAAAAAATGGATGAAAATGCATGTTTCCTAATTATGATGCCCATTCTCAATTTATTGCCTTGGAGAACCGTAACTTCCATTGTTTGTGGATAATCATTATCATTATCTTCATTTTTCTTTTCTTTCTTTCCTTTTTTTTTATCTTTTATCTTTTTTTTTCTTTTTCTACATATTCTATTACTCTCTCTCTTCTTTCTTTTTTTTTTTTGAATTTTTTTGAAACAAAATCAATCAAGGATAATATGGGATCAAAATAGCAAAAGATTTCATTCAATAATCAGAGCAGAGTACATCATTTCCTAACTCATCAAACTGGAGTACATTTCACCCAAACTTGTACATGGACCCCATTAACCACAGACCCTTTTTTCAACTCTTTAATCTCTTCTTTACAATGCTTAATAAAATCAGAGACTTCTATTGGTGGTGAACGGGTTCATTGTCTTTTCAGCCTCTTTCAGGAATCTTGGTATATTTGTGAGTGCTTGATTGGTGAGTTCTGCCAACTTTACGTATCGATCTCTCCAGAATTCACCTTCCTTTTGGAGCTGTTTAAGGGTCTTTTGGCATTCTGCAAAACTATTCAACCTTATGACTTGGTCCCTTAAGTAAGCATTTTCGTCATTAAGCTGCTTGATGATTATTTTCTGGTCTTCAATGAGATTTCTCAACCCATGTGATTTTTCTTGCTCTCTTCTCCATGCTTCTTCACGGAGTGCAGCCATCTTTATCGCATCCTCCTTGCACTGCCTTTCACCGTCAACTCTTTTCTCATACTCGGCCACAACCCTTGTCAATTGTTCATTTAAATCTCTAAGGTGCTTTATTGCATTCCGCTCGGCCACCTTGGAATTCCTGATCATGTCTTTCAATCGTTGATTCGCGGCTAGTGCCTCATCCCTCTCTTGCCTTCGCTTTCCCAATTCTGTATCAGTAGCATACAAGCAATCTCGAGTTTTGAGCTTACTTTCCTCTTCCGACCTGGCTCTCTTATTTGCCTTCTCAAGAGAGGTTGTCTTTTGAGCAACTTCTGACTGCAACTTTTCATAGGCTCGTCTTACTTCGGCAAGTTCCTTTTGTAGCCTATCCTTCTCTTCATCACTCTTGGTCAACGCTGCTTTTAACTTTTCTACTTCTTCATTACAGGGAGGTTCCTGAACTGGTGTCTCCTTTGTGACAGTTATTAGACCATAAAACGACAATTTAATCTTCAACACCCTTTCCTTGAGCCATTGGCGATAGCTGTCTTTTGCATCACAACTCCGCACTCCAATCTCACGCCCCTTTTTGGTGACTACCTTATCCCAGGCTCGCGAAACTTTCCTCGTCATCTCCCCATTTTGTGGGCCCATATCATACAGGACAAAATGAGTGATCACTTCATCTGATGGCGGCCCCATGATAGGATAGCCGAGCTGTCTCAAAGCCAGAGCAGGATTATAATTGATGCAACCTCTAGTTCCCATGAGTGGAACATTGGGAAAACCTCCGCATTGATAAATCACTTCTTCTATCTCCTTCCACTTCGGATACCATCGAATTGTTCCTTCACCAAGGTTTACCAGAGTCTGGGCCCACTCGTGACTGGTCTTGGTCTTGACTTGACACATTTTGAAATCATCAATTGGACAATGAGTCTTGCATCCACTATTGAACACATGGGTGATCAGCCAAATATACAAGGCAGGCAAGCAGCACAGAATCCTCTTACCCTTCTTTTCATGGCAAAAATCAAGGGTGTGGTACACATCTGCAAGAACGGCATGTACAGGGTTCTCCTTCCTTAGCTTGAAAGCCAGAAACACGTCGATTGCAGCGAAGTCCATAAGCTCATCGGCATTCGGAAACAAAATAATCCCAAATATAGCAAGAGCCAACACGTCCCTGAAGGTGCCCCAATCTTCCTTTTTTGCTAGCTCATGTGCTTTTTTCTGCAAGTAGCTCCTTGAGATTTCGTCAGTGCCCTTTTTGATCTCTCTCCCTTGTTCAAATCTCCTTCGGCAACTTTTAATACTTCAGCAATCAAGGGGATAGAAGGGTAGTGTCCCATATACTGATAAGGCTTCCCATTCTTCAAAGGATACCCTAGAATTTGCTCAAACTCTTCCAAAGTAGGGGCTAGCTGGAAGTCTCGAAAAGTAAAGCATCTGAGGGGAGAGTCATAAAACTGAGCCAATGCGGTGATAGCTTCTACCTGTACTTCAATTTTCAGCAAGTCGAGAATCTTCCCATATTCCTTGTAGAAGGTAGAGCGTTGATTCCCTTTTAACAAATCTCCAAGAGCTTTCAAACTTTCCACTTCAGGCCTTTTGGCTTTCGCATGCATGAGCCTCTTTGACATGGTTGGGGTTGTTCCATCGGCTGATCCCATATTATCCTATCCACAAACAATGTCTTCTTACGGTCCTCCAACAACCCTAGTTTGAAAAGGATAAAATGAGAATGGATGCAACACATGATATGCAAATGTCAAATGTCTTGATGATGCAATGGATGGTAAACATGATAATGCAACATATCTTTTTTTTTTTTACAATAGTACAAATGCTGGAATGCCTATTACTAATGCACAAGAATCTTTTGTTAACAGCTGGATAGTTTGCCCCCTTGTGTCCTAAACCATGGGTTTCACCTTAATTTGAGGGTTTCTACCTTGGTCCATAAGTCCTTTTACTTCGTGGATACTTACACGGGTGGTTCTAATCACTCACTCACAAAAGGCCTCTAGAGCTAAGTACCCATTCCGGAATGTGGACCACAAATAGGAAGAGGATCCAAAATGTGGGCATTCGCGAAAGAGTCACACTCTAGATGAGGTTCTCGCGATAATCAAATAGGAAGAGGATCCAAAATGATTACCACTGTCAACCTCGCACTCCCTAAGGTACACTCAGCCCGGGTATAGGGCCACGCTCATAAGTGTGAATAGTGTAAGTGTAGTGTGTGATGGGGGCACCCTAAAACTACCCAACCTGCAAAAGAGAAACAAACAACAGCAGAACCAGCGGTCTTCTATCCTAAGATTCTATTCAACAGATATATTTACAAACAATAATAAAGAATATTTACAACAAGCAATAAATAAACAAATAAAAACAACAAACAAAGAAAGGGTAAAATAAATAAAGAAAAAAAACTAACAATTTTGCACATTTAATTATGTAAGGCTTGACTCTCGAACATCCCCAGTGGAATCGCTAGCTGAAGCAACCCAAAAAATTACAGAGGAGTCGCCACCAAAGTTTAATTTTTGGGAAAAACATTGGAAAAACCCGATTTTGAAAAAAAAAGGCCTTTGGAACCAGATTTAGAGTTCGGGCGTCGATTACGCGTAGGGAAGGTATTAGCACCCTACGACGTCCGCTAAAAAGCGGTTACCTCTAATTAAATGTGCAAACTTGTTAGCTTCTAAAATATTTATTTTACCCCAAAAAGAATTTATTTATTTACAAAAATATAATTTAAATTAAAAGAGAAGAAAAAATTATGAAAATTTATTTTTGCGCTCGACAGGGAAGGTCCCTGCTCCTACGTATTCTCAGGTGCAATGAGAAAATCAAAGCTACGTAGTTCTTTAGTAGAAAAAGATTGTGTGTTGATTTGTTTTAATTTTGTAGAATTTGCTTTTTACGAAAATAATTCATTTGGTCTCATAGTAACCAAATAGGAAGAGGATCCAAAATGGTTACTAATTTTGACCGACTGAAATAAAGAAGTTTTTCGCGATAGCCGAATAGGAAGAGGATCCAAAACGACTATCACTAATGAGTTTTCATCTAAAATGTTTTCGCAATAGTCAAATAGGAAGAAGATCCAAAATTGACTATCACTAATTACTTAATTAATTAATTACATAAAAAATAGAGTTTTCACAATAGCCAAATAGGAAGAGGATCCAAAATGGCTATCACTACAACTCTACATATATTTTTAACAAAAATTGCAAGAGGTTATGATTAATGTTTTTTAGACATATTTAAATAATAATAAGAGGTGGTAATATTTAGAAATAACTTTATTCTATTTGTGAAGTAAATTAGGGCAAAAATCATGAGTCACAAATAATGGACTAAATCCAACATATAGAGGCACGTAAAAACAAAAGGAAAAAAAAACACAAACTGGGCCAAAGCCCAAAGCCAAAAATTAGATTTTTATACACAAAAAAAACGCAAAAACGGACCAGAAACCCAAGGCCACAAATCATATTATTGTGCAAAAGTAAAAACGCAAAATGGGCCAGAATCCCAAAGCCACAAATCAGATTATTGTACTAAAGGAAAAGAGGCCAGAAACGGGCCAGAGGCCCATCCAAACTCATGTCACAAAACAACCAAAAAAAAGCAACAGACAAAAAACTAAAAAGAAATAACAATAAAACTGCAAAAAAACAAAAAAAGAAGGGAGAGAGAGAATGAGTTACGGGATTTCAAAATCCCTAGACTAAAAAACAGAGGGTCTGAGAGGAGGGAAAAGGGAAAAGAGGAAAGAAAGAAGAAAGGGGAAAAGGAAGAGAGGGGGGCGAAAGAAGAACGGGGAAATGGAAGAGAGGGGGGCGGCTGGAGCGAGGGACGACGCGACAGTGGCCACTGTGGCCACCACCACGGCGATCATGCTGGTGGCGGCGAACCGCCGCGACTGGAGCCTGGCCCACGAAGAGAGGGGAGAAAAACGTGAGGGGAAAGGGAAGAAAGAAGAGGGAGCAGAACGGTGGCGGTGGTGCTCGAAGGAGAGGGAAGGAGAGAGAGAGAAGGAAAACGAAAACGAAAAGGAAGGGGAAGAGGGGTGGTGGCCGTGCCGCCCGCGGCGGCGGCGGCCAAGGAGGAGCACTCGCCCTCCCCCTCTCTGGTTTTCTGGCCTTGCTTTCTTTTTCTTTTCGGTTTTTTTTCTTTCCTCTCTGTTTTTTTTTGCTCACTGTTTTTTTTTACCTTCACTGATATTGGATTTGCAGGACATGAAACAAAACGAAAATGGACTGCAACACAACAAACTAGAGCATATGGAAGAAGAGGTTTTTTCTCTACCTGCTAGTGGCCAACGGAACAGTGAAGGTAATTTTCCCTTCTCTGCTGCTCTCCTCTACTGCCTCTTCTCTTCTCTGCTGCTGTTTCTTGAACTGTATATGATTGCTATGCCTTTGTATTGTGCTCTCTGTGATTGATGAACAAAATTGTTTCACCAATCAAAACTGTTTTTTCTCTCCTTTTTCTCTCTTTTTTTCTGTGTCTTTTCGTTTCTGTTACTGTGCTATATATATGAGGAAGAATTAGGGCAAACAAAGAGTAGTGTGGTGTGGTGTGTGTGCTGTGGTGCTGTGTGTGTGCGTCTTTTTGCCTGTGTGTGTGTGTGTGGTTTTCAGATTATGTGTGTGTGTGTGTACGTACTGTGTGTGTGTGTTTTGCTTGCTCTCCAATCTGTAATTTCTTCCTATTTTGCCCTTCCTTTCCTTTGTTTTGATTTGTGTCCCTTCAATCTCCTTCTGTTAGCAGCTTGGACTTTTTGGACATTATGAAAAAAAAGAAGCAGCTGAGGAGGGAGAGCTTGAGAGTGGGTTGCAGTTTTTGCTTTCAATTTTTCTTTTTTCCTTTTTTTTTTTGTATTCTGTATTTTTTTGTATTTTTTGGATTGGACTTGTAATAATAAAAAAAAGAAATGTACAAGGCCTTTTGCTAATTGGATCATGAGATTCATCAAAAAACGCAGGCCTAATTACAATTGGATCAATCAAACAAAAGCCCAATGAATAAAATCACTTGGACCTCTTTTAAATCAATTAAATTAAAAAAGTAAAATAAAAAAAAGAGGACAAAAATTGGTATCTACATGCATGTTTGGTAACACGGTGGGAGGAAGGAGCTAAACTCAAGTTTGTGACGTCAAACATGATTTGTCATTTATATAAAAGTGTTTGAGATTTTGTAGTAAAAGCAATTTTGTTTTTTAGAATTGATTCTAGTCGAAGCTAGAATTTGTAACTTTTGCATTGGGTTGAAAATTTTACACTAAGTTTTATCTCAAACTTGCTTTCAAAGTAAAAACATCCAAACATAAATCACTTTACCTTAAACTCAGTTTTTGCCACCGTAGAACCAAACACACTTGGTATCTTTTGCGTTGGGTTGAAAATTTTACCCTAAGTTTTAGCTCAAACTTGTTTTTAGAGTAAAAATATCCAAACATAAATCGACCATTGTACTTCAAACTCAATTTTAACCAAAACCAATTTTACAAAATCAGTCTACACAAAATCAATTTTCGTCAACGCAGAACCACACATACACTATGTTGTAAAGGAACATTGCAAAAGTACTTACTGTATAGGTAAAGTATTGTGCAGAGGATTTTACTATCTGTTGTATTTATTGTGTATTGATGCAGCTGTTTGAGTGCACACATGTTTGGATAGAATACAAGTCTGATTAATGAACACTAAGCAGTTTGCGGTTCATACACTTTTTCTTTGTCATTGCCCTCTCGGATTTGAGTTTTTTTCTTGTATCAACTGCTTCAAATCTAGAGTTTGAGGCTTGAGATAGCAATGGCACTGCCGAGAGGAATCTTTACAGTTCATGAATGTTTTTTACAGGACATAAACTTTGTTTCATTTGTATTGTTATTAGCAACTATACCAAGCTCAATTAGCTTAGGATTGAGATTTACTTAATCTGAAATCACCTATATTTAGAACGTTTATTATAATTTCTTGGTCATTGCCCTCTTGGAACTTGGAATTTTTTCTTTACTAATTACTCAGCAGTTGTATTTTTTCTCTTGTATATCTACCTCTTTTCTTTTCAACATCCAGATTTCTAGTAACCAAGTATGTTTGCATGAATTTGGCACCTCTAAAGAGAGTCATCTCACTTTAGGGAGTAAAGTGAGCATACCCTGACCATTGGTGAATTAAATGGTTGAGATTGATTCAATTTTAAAATTTTCAAAAATTCAAAAACAAATCCCACTTACCTCTCAAATCAAAATTTAACAAATTCACGTACTGACGCACCTCTTGGGCGCACATTCAACCTCGTCGTTTCAGGGAGGAGTCCGCAACTGCTACACATCATTCTTCTATAAAAAAGTTCAGAGAAAAAAAGAGACTTCAAATGAGCTCAATTCCACACAACAATTTCTAACTCTTCTCATAATCTCCTCCTTTCGTAAAATGAAGCATGTTTGTCTCCAGTTTGGCCAATCTTCACTTTGTAGTTTTCATGGAGTGTAACTGGTCAGAGTGATCTTGGGAGCGAGAAAAAACCACAGTTATTGTTGCTAAATTGAATACCATGTGAAGGGGAAATAGACAGGCAAGTATACATGGCGAGAGAGAGTTGTGCTTGATTCTAAGGAGAAGTTCCTTAGGCAATTTCTACCAAGAGAAGATGAAAAATGGATTTTTTTTTAAATGAATAAATTCATTAATAAAAGACTGTAGCCGCACATGCTGTGCATACTATAGAAAAACTTACAAAGTTATTCCCAAAGGCAACCCCATGGTTGTGATGTGAAACTCAAAATATATATAATTTAACAGCTCTGACACTAGGGCCTCGACCCAATGGGAACCCGCAAAATTACCCGTGATGAGGAGGGTAATTACCCGCTTAATAGGTATGGGTACGGGTAATTACCCGCTTAATGGTACGGGCACGAGTACGGGTAATCACCCGCAAATTTTGACTGCGATGGGTGCGGGTATGGGTACCTTAGTACCCACCCCGCCTGTAACACTCTGTTCCCCGGAGGGCATTACACTTAAGTAACCAACCCAAACGCGGAAAATAAATTTCATTAAGTCTGGTTTTCTTTCGGAAAAATAATGACAAACTTATTTAATTTTCACAAATAGATTTTCATTGCCATTTTTTTTAAAGATATTAAAAGAAGACATAAATAAATTAACATTCATCATATAAGAATGGAATACACTCATTGGATACAATTTACATCTTTCTTTATAAACCAATGTTGAGAAATAATATATCATACAAGAAACTTTTCCTTCCCAAAAGAATCCTGACTCCCTATGCTGGTCAAGCACTGAGAACTTCTGCAAGAAGCTCTAATAAGAAAACTCTAACTTGAAACTAGGACCCACCCGTCCTTCCACTTGGTTAACGCATCCTCAGAGTACGTCTCCATCTTTGAGTCCTGATAGGTCCACCCAGCTAGTGGTCCATCTATATGAATCATGTTCTAAAGAGCACAAAACATATAGGCAAGGGTGAAAAATCCTCATACACAAGTTATCAAAACATAGTGACACAAAATATAGGAAATAAATCATGCTTACCAAACATATGACACAGAATAAACATAAATCACACCGCACATATACACCAACAGTGCTATACTCATCCTCAAAAGAAATCACATTCAATAATCACATATCCAACATAGGTCACACAGACACCAGTTACACAGACCACTATTTCCAACTTCACACAGAAGCATCACCGTTTCACACAGAAACATATCACAAGAATTCAATATATACATATATACACACAAGACACTTCAATTTCCTTTTCCTTTTCTTTATAATAGATTCGACACGCAGTCACGAGCTCGTAGCCCGCACTCCATGGAGATTACTTTTCCCCCAAACTCCTCATATATTCGACACTCAGTCACGAGCATTTAGCCCGCACTTGTAGGTAACAAGATGAAACACAAGAAGGGGGGGTTGAATTGTGTTTCAAAGCTTTTAAAAACTTTTCGCAATGTTGGACGCTGGCTGGTGAAAAACGTTGGACGCACAGCTTATTTGAAAACTGGACTCACAGTGTTTTGAAGTATTGGACGCACATGGTGCTAAAACACTGGACGCACAGAGTGCTAAAACACTGGACTCACAGAGTTGTGAAATATCGGACGCACAAAAAGATTGGACGCAGAGGCTTCCCTCTTAGTTTAAAAACTTGTTTTCTTTGTCCGATTTAAAGTGTATGAAAAACTTGTTGAAATAAAATCAATTCAATCCCCTTGGTTAGAATAATCACAGAAATAATAAGAGTTAAGGGAAAGAAGAAATAACACAAGTTTTTATCCTGGTTCACCCTTTCCTAAGAGCTACGTCCAGTCCCCTCAAACTAGAGAGATTTCACTATCAACCTGATAGGTACAAGTATTCTTTGCACGCAGCCTCTTTAGGCTATAACCCAAGTATTCTTTGCACTCAGCCTCTCCAGGCTATAACCCAAGTATTCTTTGCACACAGCCTCTTCAGGCTAAATCCCAAGTATTCTTTGCACACAGTCTCTTTAGGCTAAAACCCAAGTATTCTTTGCGCACAGCCTCTTCAGGCTAAATCCCAAGTATTCTTTGCACACAGCCTCTTCAGGCTAAACGACTCAGCAGAGTGTTTTTGATTCAAGTGTTGTCTAACTCACACAAGTGAGGATATGAAAACTAAAGCACTTCGAGAGTTAAGCAAACTCTCTTTTACAAGAAGATAGAAAATATACAAGACTTTCTCAACTATACAGAGTATAACAAATTGCACAGCGTTTTTGCTCTTTCTTTTTCTTTGTTCAGTCTGTTCTTTCAGTTGCTTGTATTCTTCTTCTTGTTCACGGTATTTATATGCTTTGATGAAGCTTCAGACTTTCTCTTGAATAGCTCAGCTTCAGCCTTCATAAAAGTTACCGTTCTCTAATATCATTAAATGCTATTTTCCCGTTGCTCTGAGGAGATCTACTTCAGTGTGCATGTCTGTGTTTCTTTCTCCTAAATCAGAAGCAACCTGTACTCAAAGTCTCAATTGTACAGTGGTTAAATGTAATATCTTATTGAGACAGAGAGAATACACTGTGTAAAGTAGAAAGATGTGTTCAGAGATATACAGAGTAGATAAAAGTACATTCTCTCTCTTAGTACACTTTCCACAGTACTTTATGCTTTTCATTTAATGTACGTTCAAACACGTTGACAATGGTTGTACAGAAAAGCATTGTATACAGCTATTTATTTCAAATCATTTGCTCAATAAATATGTTTCATATTAAATGCAAGAGCAATAAATAGCAAGTAATGAACTCTGCGTTTTGGACGCAGCATATGGAATGTATTGGTCGCAGCATGTAGAATATATTGGACTTTCAGTCCTTTTAACAAATGGACGCATACCTTTGCTTACCATTTGTATATGATATTCATTCATCTATTGGACGCATCCTCATGCTTACCATTCTATTCCATTGGACGCAAGGCAGTATTGGATGTATTGCCTCATGCTGATTATTGGACTTATGCTCCATTGGACGCAAGGCAGTATTGTACTTCTGCTCCATTGGACGCAGGGCAGTTGACTGTTGTACTTTTGTCCTTTTGCTTAATTGGACGCAGAGCAGTATTGTTGGACTTTTGCCATTCTGCTTCATTCTGTTCCATTGGACGCAGAGCAGTTGATTATTGGACTTTTGCCATCGTGCTCTATTGGACGCAGAGTGGTACTGTCTGTATTGAACATTGGACGCACAACAGTATTGCCTTATACTGTTTATTGGACGCAGAGAATCATTGGACGCATGGTCTCATAATGATTATTGGACGCATAGCTCTCATTTTGATTATTGGATGCAAAGCGTCTTTCACTGTATGTACATGTGCCAATATCGGACGATGACTTTAACATTGGACGCAAGGCTTCTCAGACTTTGTATATGAGCCAATGTCATGATGAACTAATTATTGGACGCAGACTGTGTAACACCCGTATTTTTAGATCCGTAGTTAATTCTATGACACTGAGTGAGTAGATCAAATTACATATTATAATATGGTATTAGAAAATGAAATATCACGAGTATAGTAACCCATATTAAAGTAATTAAGATTTCGAGTTGAAATTGGAAATTTCAACAGAAAGCGATTTTGGTTATAGACAGAAAAATAAGATTTTACTGATTTGAAGGCCAAGACAATGCCATCATGAGCAATTAAAGAGACAAATAGTATTTTTATATTATTTAAGGATTTTAGAATTTTTAGTTTGGAATTTTCTGAGATTAGGATAAAGATGTTACAGTTTTGGTCCCTGTAGAATGGACTACGTGACACGTAATGAACAGATAATTACCATAGGGCTAAGAAATGATCCAAATGGAAATTTAGGGATATCATTAGTGTTTTTGGATTATTTATGATTTTTAGATGGGTAGAAATTGGAAGAAATTGAAAAACTGAAAAATAGCGTAAACCGTGACTCGGTTTGCAAACGTCGAAGGTTTTATATTTTTCCCGAGACTTCTTTTATGTCAAAAAAATATTTTAACGAAACAAAAGTTATTTCTTTAATATTTATGATTTTTAGGAATTTTTCTAGAGTTTTTCAGAAAATTTTATTTTTAGCCGTTTTTAGCACGTTACGGGTAACCGTAGCGCAAACGGGGTATCAGAAAATGATCAAAACTTGAGTTTCGAAATTCTAACCTCTATTATACTAATTTTAGGTCTCAAAAATAATTTTTTCATTAATCAATTACTTGGAGAAATATTTATTTCAAAATATATATTATAATAAGCATTTTTGGCCACTTGTGCTTCCAAAAGCAAAACCCCAAGTGTGAACACTCCTTCCTCTCATTTTCAGCTGCAATCTTGCGCCCCACACAGCCCCCAAAATTCTGATTTGTGCCCATGTGTTCATGCCTTGAAAGTCTTGGTTGGAAGAAATATTAAAACACCTTTAACTCTTAATTTATTCCAAGTTAATACCACTTGCCTCTAAGCAAATCTTGGCCCTCCATTTCCTTTTGGTTCAGCCGAAATTATACAAGGGGAAGGGGAGAGAGAAACTCATCTTCCTCATTTGCATCTTGCTCCCAAAGAAAACCCATTTTTCTCTCTAAGTTCCAAGCTTTCACTAAGCCTTTTCCTTAGTGTTCAAAGAGCTTTTGGACTTCAAGCTTCACAAAAAAAGGTTGGTTGATGATTCTAAACCATAAAACCTTCTTAGTTTTCCATTATCTCCATTCTTTGATTTTTTTAAATCATGTGTTCTTCCATTTTTAAGCCAAGCTTTATTCTTTTGGCTATAGGTTTGCACCTTGTGAACCAAGAAGCTTGAAACCATTCCTTGATCTATTTTCTTCAAGGGCTTGAGTAAGTTATCATCCTCTCATATTTTTTTCTTCTTAGGGTTTTGGTTTTTCTACAAAGAAAGTGTATTTATGCTTGTAGGTTGTATTTTTTTTTATGAAAGGGGTTTTGATTCTAGTGGAAACAACCAAGCTTTGGAGAAGTGATTTTAGGACTCAAGTGATCTTCAAGAGGTAAGTGGGATGTTCTTCTAAAAGACATAATTTTTATGTAGTAGTATGTTGTATGTTTTGGATGGCTTGATGATAACTCAACAACCTTGAGTTTCATCTTTGATTTGAGTGGTTAAAACCATCCTTGATGGGTTTTAGATCACTAAACTAAGATTGGTAGCTCTAGGGTTTTTGTATGAGGATTGGTAAATTTTAATGTCATGGATGTTTTCTTAATACTTGGGTTAAATGAGAAGTTAAGAAATTTACCTAATAAGGAAAATGTGTGTGTATGCTTGGATTTATTAAAAATGTAAATTTTGGCATGTGTTAACTCTATGGTTTTTGTATGGTAGAAATCTTGTGTTTTGTTGTATGATTGTTCTCTTGATTGTGTATGAGAAAATGGTATGTCTTGAAGTGATTGAGTGTATTTAATTATTTGTGATTCATTTGATCCATTTGGGATGATTGTAATATTTAAAGTAGTGTTATGCTTTATTTATTATGTGTATGTGATGTTTGTTATGATTGGGTAAATATAATCAAGAGGAAAATAAAACCAAGTGACCCAAGCATCATGGAAATTGGAAAAGGAAGTAGAGGACTCTATAGTAAAAAGTATTTTAAAGACAAAGACTAAATTGAGTTACATGCAAGCCAAAGTTTCATTTTGGACTTTACTAATTAATTCTTTTGGATAAGTCTCCAATGGACTTTAATGGGATTTTTCATAAAATAAAGAAGTTTTGGAAGTTCCATTTATATCAAGTTTAACACATAAGTTTTAATCAATAAGATTAGACAATTATTTGTAAAAAGGAAATAAAATGGATGTAACTAATCTTTTTGAAAATTCAAAGCTAAATAATTAAGTTTCATAGATGGGTAATTAAATTTTGAGGTTTAAAAATATTGGTACCGGAGGATTTAATAAAAACTAAGAAAAGTGAAATTTTTGAATATTAAAGGGTTTGGGGTCAAAAGTGTAATTTTAGCAGTTGTGGGGTAAAAAGTCAAAATCTAGACTTTTGTGGTCAAAATCGTAATTTTGAAAGTCTAGGGGCAAAAATAGAAACTGGACGTAGAAACTGGACGCAGAGACTGGACGCAGGAACTGGACGCAGGAACTAGACGCAGAAACTTGACGCAGGAACTGGACGTAGACTGGACGCAGGAACTGGACGTTTTGGGGTCAAAATATAATTATAAAAAGTTATGTGGTTTTAACAAATAATAAGAAGTAAGGGGCATTTTTATAAATGCGAAGAGTCCCACACGTAGTTGGAAAAGAGTCCAAACGTGGCGTTGTTAACTTAAAATTTTACACGTTGTTGAGAGAGGGTCAACACGTGGCGAGTTGAAGATTGGAGGAATAATGCTACACGGTGTTGGGAGAGAGCTAACACGTGGCGATGAAAATCCTAAATGAAGGATTGCATTATTCTCCTTGTATGTGTGTATGAATTGTATTGTCATATGCATTTGAGATATTGGCTTTTGCCAAGCTAGCTTTATGCTATGATGAGAGTATACAATCCTAAAGTGATGGATTGAGAATAAGCATAGTCTGACTATAAGTCTTTGAGGGCGTTCAGGTCACGAAATTCTCAATGGCCTTGAGGGGAATCTCCTTGTGTCGAGAAGAGCAGTATACCCGGCTTGAATGATCCTGACCGGCTTGTCTTATTTATGATGTGGTGCACGAGTTAGCACAATGGGCCATACCGAATAGATGACAACGAGGGCTAAGAGATGGTCAGGTTGCATTTATGTTAGGTACAAGTTCCGCCATATCGCTCACTTAGTTGAGGAAAGAGAAGTCTCCATGGAGCAGTGCACCGGTGTGACGAGAGATGATTGAAGTGTCATGCATATTGTTTGGATCTAATTGGGTGATTTTCATGATGATGTGTCTTGGGTAATTTTGTGAACTTAGAGAAAAGTTTTCAAATGATATCTGCTTATTTTTTTGAAGTATAATAAGTAGTATTTTTCCTTTTACTATGTATGTTTCTTGATTGTGGCTTTTGGGAGAAACTCACCCTTGCCTATATGTTTTGTGCCCTTCGGGACATGATTCATATAGATTGATTACTAGCTGAGTGGACTAGACAGGACTCGAAGAACGAGACGCGCATTGAAGACGTGTCAACAATGTGGAAGGACGTGCGAGTCCTAGTTTTGTTGGAGTTTTTCTTATTTGAACTTTTTGTAGAAGTTCTTAGTGCTTGACCAGCATAGAGAGTCTGTACTGTTTTGGGAAAGGGATTTCTTGTGTATGATACGTTCCATTATAATTGAATAAGTTTTAGTTCCTATGAGGTTTTCTGGTTGGTGTTTATTCTCACAAAGTATTTCTTTTAAAAAGAAAAAAAATTGACAGAGAAAATCCATTTGTGAAAATTAAATAAATTTTGACAGCGTTTTTCGAAAGAAGAATTAGAAGAAAGATTTTAATTTCCGCATTAGAGGTTCAGTTACGAAGTGTAATGCCTCCTGAGAAAGGGGTGTTCCAGACTGCAACATCCTTCAATAAACTTAGTTAGGCAGCTTTGTTATCGTTGTAAAAGCTTAATACATTTTGTTTATCCTTTGTAAAAACCTTAATACATTTTGTTATCATCAAAACCATAAAATCACTTAGGGAGTTTTTGTATTAAAAATACTTTCAACCAATTTGGTTCCAACAATCTCCCCCTTTTTGATGATGACAAACATTATTAAGTTTTACAAACAATAAAACATATTAACCAAAAAACAGTCAGCATAAATAAACAGAAATTTTCTAAGGGAAACTCCCCCTGAGATAAACGTCTCAGTTTTTCCTTACTCTTCTCCCCCTGAGATAAACATCTCATGGTTTTGGATATTCAATATACTCAGAGTACCTGAAAATTTCTTTTACTCATAACACAAGATTAGTCCAATTTATAAAGCAAATAGCTTATCAGATTAAAACATGGTAATAAGACTACTGCAACGCAATCAGACTTAATCCCATATTCTTCTTATATATTCTTCTTTCTTTTTAAAACTTAATCCCATATTCTTTCTCCCCCTTTTGTCATTAGGCAAAAAGGTTCACAGAACATCATAGCCCAAAGACAATGTTGAAAAACAGAGAGAAACTTAAAAACCCTTTTCCTTCTCCCCTTTTTCTAAACAAGCTTTCTCAAAACAGTAGAGAAGATTTTAGAAAAGATGCCAAACGAAGAGAAATCTGAATCAAGATTAGAGATAACAGTAAGTTTTTCTTGAAAGCTTGAATAATCATCAAACTGAAAATAACTGCAAAGCATTTGTAAGATACCAACTGTAAAATATATCTTTATAAAAAAAAATTGGACTCAGCGTGGGATGACTAAGATGTGAAAGCTTTCTTTAAAAAATTCTAAGTCTCAAATAAACTGTCGTGTCCTATTGGACTCTAGTCACATTGGACTCAGACTCAGCTTGAGCATATTGGACGCTAAACATCAATCTTTTATAAAGTGCATATTTAAATGCTTCCTTATAAAAGTAAACCTATCTACAGAGAGGGGTTTTGTAAATATATCTGCCCATTGATTTTCAGTGTTAACAAACTGAATATCAAATGTTCCCTTCTGCACATAGTCTCTAATAAAATGATGTTTAATTTCTATATGCTTAGCTCTTGAGTGTAAGATTGGGTTCTTAGATAAATTGATTGCAGCAGTATTATCACAAAGAACAGAAATCTTACTCTCAAAGATGTTGTAGTCCTCCAATCGATGTTTAATCCATAAGAGCTGAGAACAACAACTTGCAGCAGAGACATATTCAGCTTCAGCTGTAGATAATGCAATTGTGCTTTGTCTCCTGCTTGTCCATGATACTAGATTGGATCCAATAAAATGGCATCCTCCGCTGGTGCTTTTACTTTCAAGCCTGTCTCCAGCATAATCAGCATCACAGAATCCTACTAATCTGTATTCATCTGATTTCTTAAACAGCAAACCAAGATTAGTAGTTTCTTTCAGATATCTAAAAATTCTCTTGACAGCAGTCAAATGAGAATCTCTAGGATCTGATTGGAATCTTGCACATAAACAAACACTAAACATGATATCAGGTCTAGATGCAGTAAGATATAAAAGAGATCCAATCATACCTCTGTATACCTTTTGATCTACCTTTTTATCCTTATTATTCAGGTTCATTATGCAAGTTGGATGCATAGGAGTGTTCATGGGTTTGCAATCGTCCATATTGAATTTCTTAAGAAGCTCCTTTGTGTATTTGTACTGATGCACATAGATCCCATCTTGCGTCTGTTTTACTTGAAGTCCAAGAAATAACTTCAATTCTCCCATCATGCTCATTTCAAACTCCTTCTGCATTAACTCAGAAAATTCTCTACATAGAGATTCATCAGTAGCACCAAAAATGATATCATCCACATAAATTTGTACTATGATGAAATGTGAGTCTATGGATTTTCTGAAAAGAGTATTATCAACTTTTCCTCTTGAAAAACCATTTTCCATTAGAAAAGAACTAAGTTTTTAATACCAAGCTCGAGGAGCTTGCTTAAGGCCATAAAGAGCCTTTTTCAATTTAAAAACATGATTTGGAAAAGTTTGATCCTCAAGGCCAGGGGCTGTTCAACATAGACTTCTTCTGTTATTATACCATTCAGAAAAGCACTCTTTACATCCATTTGATAAAGCCTCATATCATGTTGGGCAGCAAATGAAAGTAAAATGCGAATGGCCTCTATTCTGGCTACTGGAGCAAAGGTTTCAGTAAAGTCAATACCTTCCTGTTGTGAGTAACCTTGAGCAACTAACCTTGCTTTGTTTCTCACAACTTTACCTTCTTCGTCCAGTTTGTTTCTGAATACCCATTTGGTTCCAATAATGGACTTCTCTTCAGGTGGGGCTACCAGCGTCCAAACATCATTTCGTTTGAATTGATTCAGCTCCTCCTGCATTGCCAAAATCCATCCTTCGTCCAATAGGGTTTCATCTATGTTTTTGGGCTCCAATTCAGAGATGAATGCAACATCAGTTTGTTCTCTGAATGTGGACCTTGTTCTGACTTTATCATCTGCATTCCCAATGATTTGATCTTCAGGATGATAAGTCTTAAAGTGCCAGCTTCTTCCACTTCCAGTATTGGACGCATCACAGTTTTCTGCGTCTGGTCCATCTTGTTCACTCTTAGGTGATGGTCCTTCACCTCCTGCTTGTATTTTCATATCTGCAAGAGAATCACTTAGCTCTGACAGTTCCTTGTCAGGCTTTTTGTCATTGAATTTAATATGAATTGACTCTTCAACAGTCAAGGTTCTTGAGTTATAAACTCGGTAAGCCTTGGAAGTTTCAGAGTAACCTAGAAAAATTCCATTATCTACTTTAGAATCAAATTTACCAAGTTGATCCTTAGTGTTGAGAATAAAACATTCACATCCAAAAGGATGAAAATATGAAATGTTGGGTTTTCTTCCTTTCCACAATTCATAAGGAGTCTTTTTCAATATCGGCCTTACATATATTCTGTTTTGCAAGTAACACGCTGTATTTACAGCTTCAGCCCAAAACTTCTTAGAGGTTGAGTGATCATTGAGCATGGTCCGGGCCATCTCTTGTAAAGATCGATTTTTTCTCTCTACCACACCATTTTGCTGAGGTGTTCTAGGTGCAGAGAAATTGTGAAGGATTCCATTCTCTTCACAGAATCTCTAAAAGTTTGCATTTTCAAACTCACATCCATGATCACTTCTAATGGAGTTGATACAAACTCCTTTCTCATTTTGGACTCTTTTACAAAATATGGTGAATACTTTAAAAGACTCATCCTTGTGTGCAAGGAATTTAACCCATGTCCATCTAGTATAGTCATCAACTATAACTAGTCCATATTTCTTTCCATTCAAAGAAGCAGTTTGAGTGGGTCCAAACAAATCCATGTGTAAAAGTTCCTAAGGTCTAGAAGTGGAAACAATATTTTTAGAATTAAAAGAGTTTTTCACTTGTTTCCCTTTCTGACATGCTTCACACAGAACTTCAGATTTGTACACAAGATTTGGAAGTCCTCTCACGAGATTATGCTTATTTAGCTTTGAGATGGTTCTCAAGCTTGCATGACCAAGTTTCTTGTGCCATATCCATTGTTCATCTTTTAAAGATATGAAGCATGAGACATTCTGTTTGGACAGATTTTCGAAATCAATTTTGTAAACATTGTCCTGCCTCTTTGCTTGAAAAAGTATGGACTTATCAGAATTTCTGACTATACATTTATCCTTGTTAAAGGAAACATCAAACCCGCTATCACACAATTGACTTATGCTAAGCAGATTATGTTTGAGTCCTTCAACCAATAAGACATTTTCAATAGAGGGAAAAGGATGTTTACCAATTTTACCTATTCCAACTATTCTTCCTTTCTGGTCTCCTCCAAAAGTGACCCATCCCTTTGATCTAGGCTTTAGGTCTTGGAACATAGACCTTTCTCCTGTCATGTGTCGTGAGCAGCCACTGTCCAAGTACCATGACTGGTGTTGTTTTCCTCCCATTAAGTAAATCTGCAACAGGAATTATCATATTTTTAGGTACCCAGATTGATTTGGGTCCTTTCTTGTTAGTCCTTGGTCTGCGTCCAGGCATGTCCTTTTTGTTATGGACGCATGTTGATGTGACATGTCCAGCCTTTCCACAGTGACCATAGTATATATTAAATTTTGATGGACTTTTAGAAAACTTTGGTTTTGGTTTTTCATAACCCAAACCACTTTTGTCAGAAGGTTTTCTCTGAATTTTTAAAATTTGATCAAACTTTTCAGAGCTACTGACAAATTTGGACAATCGTCCAGTGAGTTCATTTACTTCTTGTTGAAGTACTTGTACTTCACAGGAAGTATTGGACTCAGAATCCTTTGGAGATTCATCTTTTAGTTGACTTACTTGAAGTCTTAACTTTTCATTTTCTGATTTGAGTACATTGTTTTCTAAAGTAAGTTTTTCAAAATCTTTGGTTATTAGAGAAAACTTTTTCTTTAAGGATCTGTACTCATCAGATAGAATGGATGAATCTCTAAGAAGATCATCAAAATTATTTCTTAATTCAGAATAGGAAATTACCTCCTCTACGTCCTCACTGTCAGTTGAGGATAGACCTGCCATTAGACAGAGATTGGCTTCTTCCTTATCCTCATCATCAGAGGAATCATCGAGGTCCTCCCATGTTGCCATGAGACCTTTTTTCTTCTTGAAGAACTTCTTCTTTGTCCTCTCGGCCTCATGATAGTCTGCCTTGTAGTGGCCTAGTTTCCTGCATCCGTAGCACACCACTGGACTTTCCTCCTTTTTCTCAGCTTCCTTCTGTGGAAATCTTCTGTTGAATTGCTTCCTTCTGAAGCCACCCTTCTTTTTCCACATAGACTTTATTTTCCTAGAAATGAAGGAGAGTTCATCATCATCTGAGCCTTCTTCTCCTTCTGAGCTGCATGATTCTTCATCAGAATCATTTGCCTTCAAGGCTTTTGAGGTGCTCCCTTTTTGAGCTTTAAGAGCAATGGACTTTGCCCCTTTTTCGATTCCCTCTTCATTAAGCTCAAGCTCATGTACTTTCAGTGAGCCTAGAAGATCCTCCATGGCAAGAGTGGAAAGATCCCTTGCTTCTTGTATGGCTGTCACCTTGGGTCTCCATTGTCTTGGCAGACTCCTTAGGATTTTCCTGATATGCTCCTGGGTTGTGTAGATTTTTCCCAAGGACCTCAGGTTGTTAATGATTGTTTGGAATCTTCCAAACATTTGATCAATGGACTCGTGATACTCCATTTTGAATAGTTCATATTGATGAACTAGCATGCTGATTTTGGACTCACAAACCTGAGATGAATCTTCATGTGCCAAAGCTAAAGTGTCCCACATCTCCTTGGCAGTAGTGCAGCTGAGCACCTTGTCATATTCTGACTTTGTAATGGCACACATCAGATAGTGCCTTGCCTTCGAGTTCAACTGGAATCTGGTCCTTTGATCTGCTGTCGACTGAGCTCTTGGTATTTGTTGACCTGCTTCACTTACTGGAGCAGTGTAGCCAGTTTCCACGACATCCCATAGGTCTATATTTTGAGCATCAAAGAATGTGATCATTCTCTGCTTCCAGTAGTCGTATTCATTTCCATTGAACAGTGGTGGTCTGTTCACAGCTTGTCCCTCGTTCTCCATGGATCTTGCTTCTCTGCACTGTTAAGTGCTCAACCCCTAGAGACCGAGCTCTGATACCAGTAACAAGATGAAACACAAGAAGGGGGGGTTGAATTGTGTTTCAAAGCTTTTAAAAACTTTTCGCAATGTTGGACGCTGGCTGGTGAAAAACGTTGGACGCACAGCTTATTTGAAAACTGGACTCACAGTGTTTTGAAGTATTGGACGCACAGGGTGCTAAAACATTGGACGCACAAAGTGCTAAAACACTGGACTCACAGAGTTGTGAAATATCGGATGCACAAAAAGATTGGACGCAGAGGCTTCCCTCTTAGTTTAAAAACTTGTTTTCTTTGTCCGATTTAAAGTGTATGAAAAACTTGTTGAAATAAAATCAATTCAATCCCCTTGGTTAGAATAATCACAGAAATAATAAGAGTTAAGGGAAAGAAGAAATAACACAAGTTTTTATCCTGGTTCACCCTTTCCTAAGAGCTACGTCCAGTCCCCTCAAACTAGAGAGATTTCACTATCAACCTGATAGGTACAAGTATTCTTTACATGTAGCCTCTTCAGGCTATAACCCAAGTATTCTTTGCACTCAGCCTCTCCAGGCTATAACCCAAGTATTCTTTGCACACAGCCTCTTCAGGCTAAACCCAAGTATTCTTTGCACACAGCCTCTGAGGAGATCTACTTCAGTGTGCATGTCTGAGTTTCTTTCTCCTAAATCAGAAGCAACCTGTACTCAAAGTCTCAATTGTACAGTGGTTAATAGTAATATCTTATTGAGACAGAGAGAATACACTGTGTAAAGTAGAAAGATGTGTTTAGAGATATATAGAGTAGATAAAAGTACATTCTCTCTCTTAGTACACTTTCCACAGTACTTTATGCTTTTCATTTAATGTACGTTCAAACACGTTGACAATGGTTGTACAGAAAAGCATTGTATACTGCTATTTATTTCAAATCATTTGCTTAATAAATATGTTTCATATTAAATGCAAGAGCAATAAATAGCAAGTAATGGACTCTGCGTTTTGGACGCAGCATATGGAATGTATTGGACGCAGCATGTAGAATATATTGGACTTTCAGTCCTTTTAACAAATGGACGCATACCTTTGCTTACCATTTGTATATGATATTCATTCATCTATTGGACGCATCCTCATGCTTACCATTCTATTCCATTGGACGCAAGGCAGTATTGGACGTATTGCCTCATGCTGATTATTGGACTTATGCTCCATTGGACGCAAGGCAGTATTGCACTTCTGCTCCATTGGACGCAGGGCAGTTGACTGTTGTACTTTTGTCCTTCTGCTTCATTGGACGCAGAGTAGTATTGTTGGACTTTTGCCATTCTGCTTCATTCTGTTCCATTGCACGCAGAGCAGTTGATTATTGGACTTTTGCCATTGTGCTCTATTGGACGCAGAGTGGTATTGTCTGTATTGAACATTGGACGCACAACAGTATTGCCTTATACTGTTTATTGGACGCAGAGAATCATTGGACGCATGGTCTCATAATGATTATTGGACGCATAGCTCTCATTTTGATTATTGGACGCAGAGCGTCTTTCACTGTATGTACATGTGCCAATATCGGACGATGACTTTAACATTGGACGCAAGGCTTCTCAGACTTTGTATATGAGCCAATGTCATGATGAACTAATTATTGGACGCAGACTGCAACATCCTTCAATAAACTTAGTTAGGCAGCTTTGTTATACATTGTATAAGCTTAATACATTTTGTTTATCATTTGTAAAAACCTTAATACATTTTGTTATCATCAAAACCATAAAATCACTTAGGGAGTTTTTGTATTAAAAATACTTTTAACCAATTTGGTTCCAACAGCACTCATGGAGATTACTTTATTTTGCACACAGCAGTTGGCACATAGCCCGAAATGCACTTAGTATTTTCCATAGCACACAACATGAAATGGCACACAGTCTGGCACATAGCCCGAAATGCACCTAGCATTTCCCATAGCACACAACATGAAATGGCACACAGCCAATTAAACAGCACACAACCTCTCACATAGCACACAACATTTAATGGCACACAGCTATGGCACATAGCCTTCCACACATTACACAACATTTATATCACATAGTACTTTTCACATCACAAAGCATTTCTCAGATCACACAGCGTTTACATTCCATAGTATTTAGGTCACACAGATGTGATACCACACAGTACTCATATCACACAGTATTTATTTATCTTTCCTCATTGACACTTAGTCTCACAATCTCTTCGTACCGTCTGTTACTCAACTCCTTAAACACATAGTACGAAATGACACATACATTAAGCATACAAAGCAATCATCTCAAGCATTGTTAAGCTTTGATTTCTCTTGTAATTTCATTAACCTTTTCTCTAGGTTATCTCTTGCACAATCACATATAGCCTTCTCTCTTGGGTATAGTATTCTCATCTCTTATTATATTCCCATCTCTTATAATATTCTCTTTCATATGTCTCTTCCTCTTTCATTCATACTCTTTATTAATCTTTGTCTTTTAACAAAAAATAGCATTTTCTATGGTAAATGTTTAAGATCTAAAATAACTTAACTAAAATACTTACCAACCTTTAGATTTAACAATAACATTTTTCTCTTAAGCATATTTGTTTAAAAAGCTGGAAAAAGTGATTTTCGCAAAAATCCTAAGCTGTTTAAAATTCAGGATCCAGAACTGTTCACAGGCGCGAGGACTTTCACACCCGCGGTGCAGACAGTTTTGTCCCCTGTTTTCCAGATTTTCACAAGTTAAGAAATGATCACACCCAGGGCATGACAGAAACTCGATTTTTCAAAGTTCAAACCAAATAAATTTTTTCTTTACATAGTTAAGACAAAATGAATAAAAATAAGCAAAATTTACCATCATTGGATCAATCCCAAAGCACAACCATTCAACATCAAGCCATGGATTCAAACTCATCAAAGCATAGAGCAAGATCATCACACATCAAGCATATTATTCTTCCTCACCAAGAACAAACCACATCAAAGACAACTCAATCTCAAGCACACCACATCCAAACAAATTAAAATCCATCAACCAAGCATGAATATATATGTCTTTTGAGTCATCCAAGCCATAAGAACAAAATTGCACATACCATCATGATCAAAGCATACTCTAATTAAATTCACAAGCATCTTGAACAAACCATAACAAACATACTACTCATATGTCAACAAATGCCCTAATAATCATGTATAAGAAAATCTCCCCTTACCTTCTTCCTTTTGCTTATGTAAGAAAACCCTAGCTCCAAGCCCTTCTTCTTCCTCTTCTTCTCCTTCTTGATTGACTCCTTCCAAATCAAACACAACACCATCCAAATACCAAATTAAATTTCCTCATCCATGGATAATCTTTAGCATTTGAGAGATGAGATTAAGATAAACCAAACTCTACCCTAAGCTCATAAACTATAAAGAAAACAGTAAAAACCTAACCTATGGAATCCTTACCAAATAACTTGATAGCTTGGAGATCCTAAAATCAAGAGCAAACCCTTTGAAAATTTGATTAACTTGGATAAAAATTTGGAAAGAAAAGCTTGAAGTATGACTGGTGTAAGAACAAAAATGGAGAAATGAAACAAGAGCTCTCCTCTTTTCTCCCTTATGTCTCGGCCTCTCCCTCTCCTTTCCTACTATCCAAGATTTTTTTTCTTAAGTTAATCATTGCCTAAAATGAGTCATAAGCCTAATTACCACTTGGATTAATCTAATTGGCCAAAAACTATGAGTCAAGGAGTTAAGAATTTTCCACACTCTTCCTCACACAGACCAGGGGCGCTGCATCTGATCCAAGGGAGGGTAAAATATTTTTTTCACCTTAACCATGGTAAACGGTAACTTACAGGTAATAAAGTGCGGTAACTTTTGAGTTACATGGTTAAAATTGTCCAAAAATAACCTATTGAGGTAAAAAACTCTCATGACCCTTATAATTACCCTAGACCACGAAATTAAGGTGCCAAAAAGGTCTTGGTACATAAAAATCAAGTTTAAAAGCATTACGGTAATTTTTCGATTTTACCGTAACCCGTAAATTAGGGTTAAAATGAACTTTCTCTGAAAAATCCCAGAAAATTTCTAAAAATCATAAATATTATTAAAAACAACATTGGTTACTCTCTTGGTTGATTTTGGATCATTTCCTAAGCTTCTGACATTCATTTGTTCCCCCCGTTTATCCTGTTCTCAGTCTACAGGGACCAAAACTGCAATTCTTGATCTGCTATTCTAAAAATTCCCAAAATAATTTCTAAAATTCTAAAATAATATAAAAAATTATTTGGATTTTCGAAAAATAGTTCTTAACTTGTTTTGGTCTCCAAACCAACTCACAGTTCAACCTGCTCAAACTACAGGGACCAAAATGGTAACATTTTTATCCGTTTCTCAGAAAATTTCCAAATAAATTTCTAAAATCCTCAAATATTATAAAATCACTATTGGTATCCTCAAATTATTTTTCTGACTCCAATTAGAGTTTTTATATCATTACATTCTTATTCGGACAATCAAAACGTCTACAGACTTTTCGGTTTGACTTTCCATGTCAGCACTAAACCATTATTAATCTGATAGAAATCCTAATACTAACAATAATCCTCTCTTATTAACACTCGGTCTTTTAGAGTGAAAATTTGGGGCGTTACACCGCCCCAGACCCGCGCACACACACACACACACACACATTTATATTTATATTTATATTTATATTTATATTTATATTTATATTTATATTTATATTTATATTTATATTTATATTTATATTTATATTTATATTTATATTTATATTTATATTTATATTTATATTTACAGGTATGTATATATAATATTAAATTAATAAATTGCCTAAACAAACATACAAATGAGAGGGAGATTGTGGAATCGCTGTGGGTGATTAGAGAAAAAGACACCGGCGGAGGTTGACAAAAGGGATTTGTTATTTTTAATTTTTAAAAAATTTAAAATTGGATCAATCTCAGCCATTTAATCCACTAATGGTCAGGATTTGCTCACTTCACTCCCTAAAGTGAGATGGCTCATTCATTACCATGCTGGCATGCACACATATCAAGAGAGAGAGGGGGAAGCATATAGTGAGAGTTTCTCCTTTATAATTCTTCTCTTCAGTGTTCCTTCTCTGTCTTGTAATCATGGCAGACCTATTATTGGTGGATGGGAATGTTGAAAGTAGTTAATTTCTGGTTTAGGAAGTTAGTTAGTTAGTTGTGTAACTAGCTTAAAGTGGTTAGTAGTTAGTGATGCTGTTGTAACGTGTTAGTGAGAACTAAGCACCCAACCGACGTGGGACATAATCTGAAATGTATAAGTACATTTTGTAGTGCAATAAATAATAACAATCAGTGTGTGTGTGGAAGTGTGATTTCCACCACTTTCTGTAAAATTTTCTTCATTCATATCCCTCATTCTTTCTCTCTAATCTGTGAGTGATCAAACCGTGTGTAAGGATTGTGTGTGAGTGACCACAATTACAACAAGTGGTATTAGTGGCAAGGTTCGATCAGGGAAGAAAAGTGTGCTTCTTACTGTCGTGCTGCATCAATGGCAACTTCAAGCAATGGCGGTTTTCCAGCAACCATACCCGTCCTTGATGGGAAGAATTGGGACAAGTGGAGCAACCAGATGACTACGATTCTTGGCTTCCAAGATGTGTTGGAAGTAGCGACAACCAGGTATGACAATCTAAGTGAAAAGCTTGATGAAGCGCAGGCCAAAGAAGTGAAGAAGAAGGACTACAAAGCCCTTTTCATCCACCATCAATGTGTAGACACAAGCAATTATGAAAAGATTTCCGGAGCTTCCACATCCAAAGAAGCCTGGGATATCTTGGAACAAGCATGCAGGTGCTTAGAAGATAAAGAAGGTGAGATTGCAAACACTGAAGACAATATGAATTGTTGGGAAAGGAGGCAAATGAAGGTGTAGGGAGTTACTTCAATCGGGTTCAAACTCTTTAATCAGATGAAGAGTTGTGGAAATAAAATCTCATATCAATCCATAATTGAAAAGATCTTGAGAATATTTCCCTCAAGATTCGATGTCATAGTTGTTGCCCTTGAAGAGACAAGAGATCTATGCAAGATGAAAATTAAAGAGCTGCAAGGTTCATTGGAAGCCTATGACCAAAGGATTAGTGGAAGGGGAAATGAGAAGGTTGGAGCACAAGCTCTGCAGGCCCAATCAAACTAGAAGACAGATGGAGAAAATTCAAAGAACAAAAAGTGGAAGGGAAAATGGAAAGGTGGCAGAGGTAGGGGTCAACAGAATTGGAATCAACAAAATTCTAATTCTGGAAAACCTCAATTCAATCAGAAAATTGGTGACAGTAAACAAAAAAAGGTAGATGCTGGTGGATCTAGAGGAAGGGGAGAAAAGAAGAAGACTGATAAAAGCCACATTCTATGTTATCATTGTGGAAAATGTGGCCATTTCCAAGATATGTGCTACTCTAATCCCAACAGAAGAGAATCTAGAGATGATGAAGCATAACTTGTCCAAGAGGAGTAGGATGATTCTGGGCAAGTTCTATTGATGGTGACCAATGAAACTGAAATCAGTGATGCGAAATTTTGGTACTTAGATATTGGATGCTCCACTCATATGACAGGAAGAAGCGAATGGTTTGTCAATCTGAATCCAGATGTGAAATGCAAGGTGAAATTTGTAGATGACACAACACTTACTGCTGAAGGTGTTGGCAGAGTTTTAATCAAAAGGAAGAATGGGAAGCACTCATACATCTCTGATGTTCTTTTAGTGCCCGGGATGAAAAGTAATATGCTTAGTCTTGGGCAACTACTTGAGAAAGGATACATGAAGACTATGGAGAATAAAGCACTGAAGGTGTTTGATGACATAAAAAGGCTGATTCTCATGGCTCCTTTATCTGCGTGCAAACAGAGCTTTCAAGGTGGGGATTCAGGTGTAGGAGCATAAATGCTTGGTTACCTCTATAAATAGAGATGAATGGATTTGGCACTATAGATTTGGGCACCTAAAATTTAGGGACCTAAATCTGGTTGGCAGCATGGTGAATGGCAATCCACAAGTTAACATGCCAAAGGAGATGTTTGAGGAATGCTTGGAGTCAAAACAACCAAGAAATTCCTTCTAGAGCCAAGTTCTAGCCAGATCAAAGGAGAAACTTGAAGTGGTGTATTCTGATGTTTGTGGTCCAATGCAAACAGAATCACATAGGAGGAACATGTATTTTGTTTGATCACTTTACAAGAAAAACATGGGTTTACCTGATTGCTAGAAAAGATGAAGTATATGAAACTTTTAAGAAGTCTAAAGCTCAAGCTAAAAAAACAGTGTGGAAAATATCTGAAAACATTAAGAACAGATGGAGGGGTGAGTATCTATCAAATGATTTTCAAAATTTGTGTGAAAAAGAAGAATTGTGCATGAAATTATACCTTCCTATACTCCCCAACACAATGGCATAGTAGGAAAAAAAAATAGAACCACAATGAATATGGTTAGGAGTATGTTGAAAAGTAAAAATTTACCCAAGTTTCTATGGGGAGAAGCAGTTTCTACTGTAGTGTATATTTTGAATAGAAGTCAGACCAAAAGCTTGGATGGAATTACACCTGAAGAGGCATGGACAGGTTGTAGGCCAAGTGTGGCATATTTTCATGTGTTTGGATCTATTTGTTTTAGGCACAACCCTGATCAAGTCAGAAGAAAGTTGGATGATATAAAGGGGAGCAACTGATACTTCTAGGCTACCATCTCACTGGTGGCTATAGGTTCTATAATCCAAGAAGCAAGAAGTTGTTCACCAACAGAGATGTTGTGATAAATGAGTCAAGAAGCTGGAATTGGGAAGATAAATCTGAGACTAGACATGTTGGAACCAAATTGGTTAAAAGTATTTTTAATACAAATACTCCCTAAGTGATTTTATGGTTTTGATGATAACAAAATGTATTAAGCTTTTACAATGTACAACAAAGCTTCCTAACTAAGTTTATTGAAGGATGTTGCAATCTGCGACCAATAATAAGTTCATCATGACATTGGCTCATATTCAAAGTCTGAGAAGCTTTGCGTCCAATGTTAAAGACATCGTCCAATGTTGGCACTGGAACATATATGGACTCTGAGAGCTATGCGTCCAATAATCATTATGAGACCATGCGTCCAATGATTCTCTGCATCCAATAAACAGTATAAGGCAATACTGTTCTGCGTCCAATGTTCAATACAGACAGTACCACTCTGCGTCCAATAGAGCAAAATGGCAAAAGTTCATCAGTCAACTATGGAGAGTGAAATGAAACAGAATTACAAAAGTCCAATAATAAGCTTGAGGCAATGCGTCCATAGAAGCAGAACCTATATGTATCCAAGTCATGTAGACATGCTACTCTCTGCGTCCAATGATTTCCAATGAAGCAGAATTGCAGAAGTACAACATTGTCTGCGTCCAATGGAACAGAATGGGAAAAATCCAACAGTCAACTGTTCTGCGTCCAATGAAGCAGAATTGACAAAAGTCCAACAAATACTTCCCTGCGTCCAATGGAACAGAAAGGCAATGGCAAAAGTCCAATTATCAGCATGAGGCAATACGTCCAATACTGCCTTGCATCAAATGGAATGAAATGGTAAGCATGAGGATGCGTCCAATGGATGAAGGAATATCATGTACAGATGGTAAGCAAAGGTATGCGTCCATTTGTTAAAAGGACTGAAAGTCCAATACATTCTATATGCTGCGTCCAAAACGCAGAGTTCATTTCTTGCTATTTATTGCTCTTGCATTTAATATGGAACATATTTATTGAGCAAATGATTTGAAATAAATAGCTGTATGCAATGCTTTCTGTACAACCATTGTCAACGTTTTTGAACGTACATTAAATGAAAAGCATAAAGCACTGTGGAAAGTGTACTAAGAGAGAGAATGTACTTTTTTCTACTCTTATATCTTTGAACACATCTTTCTGCTTTACACAGTGTATTCTCTCTGTCTCAATAAGATATTACTATTAACCACTGTACAATTGAGACTTTGAGTACAGGTTGCTTCTGATTTAGGAGAAAGAAACGCAGACATGCACACTGAAGTAGATCTCCTCAGAGCAACGGGAAAATAGCATTTAATGCTATTAGAGAACGGTAACTTTTATGAAGGTTGAAGCTGAGCTATTCGAAAAACAAATCTGAAGCTTCATCAAAGCCTATATATATACCGTGAACAAGAAGAAGAATACAAGAGACTGAACAACGAAAAAGAAAGAGCAAAAACGTTGTGCAATTTGTTATACTCTGTATAGAAAGTCTTGTATATTTTCTATCTTCTTGTAAAAGAGAGTTTGCTTAACTCTCGAAGCGCTTTAGTTTTCATATCCTCACTTGTGTGAGTTAGACAGCACTTGAATCAAAAACACTCTTCTGAGTCGTTTAGCCTGAAGAGGCTGTGTGCAAAGAATACTTGAGATTTAGCCTGAAGAGGCTGTGTGCAAAGAATACTTGGGTTATAGCCTGGAGAGGCTGAGTACAAAGAATACTTGGGTTATAGCCTGAAGAGGCTGCGTGCAAAGAATACTTGTATTCTATCAGGTTTGATAGTGAAATCTCTCTAGTTTGAGGGGACTGGACGTAGCTCTTAGGAAAGGGTGAACCAGGATAAAACTTGTGTTACTTCTTCTTTCCCTTAACTCTTTTTATATCTGTGCTTATTACTAACCAAGGGGATTGAATTGATTTTATTTCAACAAGTTTTTCATACACCTTAAATCGCACAAAGAAAACAAGTTTTTAACTTAGCAGAAGCCTCTGCGTCCAATCCTTTTGTGCGTCCAATATTTCACAACTATTGTGCGTCCAATATTTCGAAACTTTGTGCGTCCAATATCTTAGTACGCTGTGCGTCCAACGTTTTCACAAGCCAGCGTCCAACATTGCGAAAAGTTTTTTAAAAGCTTAGAAACACAATTCAACCCCCCCTTCTTGTGTTTCATCTTGTTACCTACAAGACAAACCAGAATGTTCATGGAATTGGACCCAGGTGAAAACAGAGAAGGAGAGTTTACTACTACTGCTGAAGTAAGGAGACCTAAAAGGACCAAAGCTATGTCATAGAGATTACAAGATTATGATGTGATCTCAGACTCTGTAGTAAACTCAGAAGATGATTTAGTGCATTTTGCTTTATTTTCAGAAGCTGAACCTGTGAGTTTAGATGAAGCTATGCAGGATCCTAAATGGATTGGTGCCATGAAGGAGGAATTGAATTCAATTGAGAGGAACCAAACTTAGGAGCTACTGTCTCCACCGCCTCACAAACAACCCATAGATGTCAAGTGGATTTATAAAGTGAAAGTGAACCCAAGTGGTGAGGTGATCAAATACAAAGCTAGACTGGTTGCAAGAGGAATTATGCAGAGAGCTGGAATTGATTATGGTGAGGTATTTGCACCTGTGACAAGGCTAGAAATAATGAGAATGGTGGTGGCCATTGCTAGTTAAGAAGGTTGGCCTATCCACCAAACGGATGTTAAGTCTGCCTTCTTGAATGGACCACTTGAGGAGGAAGTATATGTGACCGAGCCACCTGGATTTCTTGCAGCTAGTCAAGGGGACAAAGTTTTCAGGTTAAGAAAGGCCTTGTATGGCCTGAAACAGGCTCCAAGAGCCTGGAATAAAAGAATTGATAGCTTCTTGCAGCAGATTGGTTTTGCTAAATATACATGTGAGTTTGGTGTATATGTTAAGAAGGAAGGGGGAGCAAATTTCCTCTTTATGTGCTTGTATGTAGATGATCTGCTTGTGATAGTAAGTAGTGAGGAAGAAGTAGCAGAATTAAAAAAGAAAATGATGAATGAATTCGAGATTACTGACTTAGGGCATTTGTCCTGCTTCCTTGGTATTGAGTTTGGGAGAACTGAAAGAGGAATCATAATGAATCAAAACAAGTATGCAACAGATTTACTTAAGAAGTTCAACATGTTAAACTGCAACCTTGCAAAAACTCCAGCTGAAACAAGTTTGGTGCTTGTGAAAGATGGAGATGAAGAGCTAGTGGATGCCACTTAGTTTAGACAAATGGTGGGTTCTCTTAGATATTTGTGCAATACCAGGCCTGACTTATCATGCAGTGTTGGTTTGGTCAACAGGTTTATGGAGAGACCAAGGATTCCACATTTATTGGCAGCAAAAAGGATCATGGGATATGTAAAGGGAACCTTGGAGTATGGCATTTTGTTTCCTGACAGAAAAGAAGAAGAGAAAGCTTAAATTTATGGCTATTCTGATGCAGATTGGAGTGGGGATAATGATCACAGAAAGTGCATAGGAGGGTATGTTTTCTTGTATGGGAAAGCACCATGGTGTTCAAAGAAGGAATCAATTGTGGCCTTTTCCTCTTGTGAGGCTGAATATGTGGCAGCTTCTATGAGTGCCTATCAAGCACTTTGGCTTGATACTTTGTTATAGCAAATGAAGACCAAGGAAGGAGGAACTATGTAGCTCTTAGTGGATAACAAGTCAGTAATAAAATTAGCAAAGCACCCGGTTGCACATGGAAGAAGCAAGCACATTGAAACAAGGTTTCATTTTCTAAGAGACCAAGTTAGCAAAGGGAGATTAGAGCTTGAGTACTGCAAAACTAAAGATCAAATTGCAGATGTTTTGATAAAGCCTATGAAGAGGGATAGACTTAATAAATTGAGAGCTGAGATGGGAGTGTTGAATGTTGTAAACCTGAATTAAAGGGGGTTAGTTAGTTGTGTAACTAGCTTAAAGTGATTAGTAGTTAGTGATCCTGTTGTAACCGTGTTAGTGAGAACTAAGCACACAGCCGATGTGGGACTTAGTCTGAAATGTATAAATACATTGTGTAAAAGTGCAATAAATAATAACAATCAGTGTGTTATGTGGAAGTGTAGTTTCCACCACTTTCTGTAAAATTCTCTTCATTCTTATCCCTCATTCTTTCTCTCTATAATCTGTGAGTGATCAAACCGTGTGTGAGGATTGTGTGTGAGTGACCACAATTCCATCAGGGAAAACTGCATATTCTTGTAATTTTTTGAAATTAATAACTAAAAAATAAAATACAGATTAATCTAGACCGTTAAATCTATTAATGGTAAAGATTGGCTCACTTTACCCTCTAAAGTGAGAAGGTAGACTCACTTTAGAGGAGCCAAATCCTGTATTTACTACCAAAATAATAGTATTTTCCTTGATAAATAAACTTTAAATAAACTTATTCATAATAAGGCAACAAAATTTTGAATTCAATCTGACAAATTAAGATAGCAATTTTGTTTATTCGTATTTATTATATTATATTACTACACAATATTGATACCATTCATGAGTAATGCTATATTTTCTAAATATTTTTTTAAATTTTTTCGTACCATTTTATAAATGAATTAAGTTTTAAATGGAAAAATAAATACATTTAATATCTTAAAAATATTAGACTACATAATTTTTTCATTTATTTATTTTTTTGACAGAGTGAGTTGACCTCTGGGGTGGTTCACTTCAGTCCACCTCATCACACCTATGTGGTGCCAAATCAACTGACACCTCATCTTATTTTTTCTTGCAGTAGTGCCAACTCAACAGATAAGTATCACCTCTTCTATATTTTGCCTTCCCCTTTTCTCTTTTCACTTCCCTGTCCCCAGTCACCCCCTTTCGGATGAGCATTTATATGGCTATTCAAATGAATTGAAATTATTTGTTCCCATTCTGTGTCTCTTTTCCTGAATTATTTGTCCCCTTTATATGTCCCTTTTCGTGTTTCTCCTGTAAAAAAGAATAAACTATCATTTTGGTCCCGATAGTGTAGGGTGTTGGTAAGTTGGTCCATTACATTAAGAAATTGGCAAAAATATCTTTAAATTTGATAACCATCCGTCAAGTTAGTCTCTCTGTCATCCCAGTTAGCAAACGGCGTCAAAGATACTTTTTTCGCATGTTAAGTGCTTGGATGGTACCCACGTGGGCTCACATGTGGCAACCTTATCACTAAGGACCAAACTGACATTTGTCCAACCTCTCATCTCTCTTTTAAAATTATGAAATGATCCTTGTCTTCTCCTTCCACCTCCACTCTCCACTCTCCTCCTTCCGCAACCCCTCACCTCCACTCCCTCTACATGAATCTTTTTCTTTTTCACAATCTCATAAGCACCAAATCATTATCTTTTTTTTTTCTTCTTTCGGGGCATAATTCTTCAATCTTCTTTTTGAATAATTAAGAAACACTATGAGAAATTTTCTGTCCTCAGGTCGAACATACTTAAGTAAGTGGGGTTGAGTATCAATGATTTTTTTTTCTCTCGACGTACCAAACTAAGCTCACTATTTTGATAAGCATGCAATTTAAAAATAATTGTGCTATTTATTACAAAAATCTTACGCATGAATAAGTTATGAAACGAGTAAACCATCAATTTAGTCTCTGAAAATGTAAGGTGCTAGCAAGTTGGTCCCTGAGGCAAAAACGTCCCTAAAATCAATAACTGTCTATCAAGTTAGTTCCTCCGTCATCCCAGTTAGCAAACGGTGTCAAAAGATGCTGACTTGGCAGGTTAAGTGTCTGCATGGCACTCACGTGGCTCACATGTGACAGCCTAAACATCAGGGACCAAAATGGCATTTGTCTATATATCCACCCTCTCTTTAAAAATTGCAAAATGATCCCTCACCCTCTTCTCCTTCCGCCTCCCCTCCACCGTCCACCGTCCCCCTCCCTCAACCCCACACTTCCACTCTATTGTTACTTTAGATTTTAAATTTAAGTTTTTATTGTTGAACGAATGTGCTTGATTGATCATAAAAAATGTTGTTTTCCCTTTTTTTAGTATGCAAAATATCGAGCTATCAAATATAACATGACAGATGTTGAAAGAGGAAATAAATTGAAAGAACAATAGAGGTTCAACTGTCCATGGCTATCAAATATAACTCAATGGATGTCCATCAAGTACAAATTAAAAAAGATAAAGTAAAATGGACTAACACAGCACATTGTTTTTACATGATGAGGTGATAAGTTACTAACAAAAACAAAAGAATTAGATAATGCTAAACACGGGTTATCTGGTTGAGTTTTCTCTCATCCCATAAAGCCCCTTCCATAGTTCGATGGCCATCGACCGACCATCAAATTTCAAGATTCGTGAAAGATTCCACCTGGAAAATAATGAATTATCAAGAGTTTAACATAAAATGAATTAGGCTTAAATATGTTTTAGGTCATTGCAAAATTTGAGTCTTGAATTTAGTCCATTAAAAAAAAGTCAAAGTTTTTTAGTCCCTTAAATATATATTTTTTATTTAAGTCATTTAAGTGAGTTGACTTGTTAGGTGGCACATTATGACGCAGTCATCATTCCTACGTGGCACGAAACCCTGATGTGGTCTTCCTAACGTCATCTCATTAAACCAACGTGGCTTACATAAATGACATATCCCTATAAAAATATTAAGTTTTTAACTTAATCCTTATGAAAAATGAGTTTTGAATTTAGTCCTCCTCCACCCACATCCCTGCTCCTCCACCACCATCCCCATCCTTCTCCCCCCTTCTCTCATGACTTCCACCCTTCTCCACCACCCCCTCCTCTCATGGCTTCCCCCTTCCTCCACCACCATTGCCCTCCTTCCCTCACAGTGCTTCTTCCACAGAAATTCATTCCTCTTGGAGAAAAATTACAGAAAAAAAAGCTTAAACTGAAAGATTATGTCAGATTCATGGGTGTTGGTTATTAGTGAGGGTCCATAACCCCTGTTCTTGTCATTAGAGCTGGCAAAACGAGCTACCCAACCCGCATCGGGCCCGAGCTTTATCGGGCCAAACCAAAAGGCCCATATTGAAAACGAGCTTAAATTTAGTTGTCCAAGCCCAGCCCACATAGGGCCAATCCGCACTGGGCTCGGCCTTTAGCGTTGTATTTTTTGGGCCGGCCCGGCTGTGCCAAGCCGAATCGTACTCGGGCTTTATCGGGCCGGGCCAAAAGGCCCAAATTGAAAACGTGTTTAAATTTGTGTGTTCAAACCCTCTGTTTTTTCGAGCGGGTTTGGGCCGACCTGACCGAGCCAGCCCATTTTGCCAACTCTACTCGTCATTCATGTCTTCCACCACTGCAAAATTATCTTCCATCAATTAGGGTATTGTCACGGCGGCAATCATCACGGAACAGAGAAAAAATATCCCTGATACACCATTACTCAAATACCATAGATTTAATACTGGAGTTTTAATGAATAAATTAATTAAAAGGCTAAGACAAAGGACCAATTACTTATTCAAAAGATGAAAATAGTGATCATGGTCCATGGGTCACTGACTCACCAGTCACCACCAACAACCACCTGCCACTCATCGCCTAGAATCCTAGACTCCTCAAACTCGCAAGAATCACAACACTTCTACGCCAGCCATCAACGACACTAAGCCACGCCGGCAAACCCAACCATAACCATGACCGACGTCAAACTTTCCCTCAATTTTATAGGGAAGTTTTTTGCTATTTCTTAATGAGAGGGACCAACTTGTTGAGTAAAAATATACGGGGGCATGGGTTATATAATACATCGCAAAACTTGTTATTGAAACACGTTAGCTTTCGTTCACTTTTCGTGTAGAAATATTCGTATTACTAAGTATTTCCCATTTAAAAATATCTCAAAACCCACTAGTAGATACTCATAAGACCAATGACAATATTAATTAATATTTGGACCAAAATTAACAATATTAATCGCACTTCTGAACCCAAGAAGGAAATATCATTAACATCCAATTTGGTCTGCTGTAAGGCAATTCAAACTCCACTTACACAAAAAAAATGGTGATAAAACCAAAAACAAAAATAGAAGAAAATAGAATAATAATAATTTAATTGATAGAAAATCGCTGATAACAAAAAAGTGCACAGTTAAATCAGAATTTGTAACTTATAAATGAATTGTTTTCAGAAGATTAAAAATTAAAAATAAAAATTAATTTAATTTACAAATAAAAACCGATTTAAGTTATATTTTGTTTTTAGGTTTAACTATATTTTTAGTTCCTCTTGTAACATCTCGACCTGCTTTTCAGATTGACGACTGTCCCCACACACCAACACGGTCTTTTCAACATGCTTTGTCCTCACTCACATGCTTTCTAGGAAACTTCCCAGAAGGTCACTCATCCCAAAAATGCTCCAAGTCAAGCATGCTTAACTGTGAAGTTCTTAAGTGATAGGCTACCGTAAAGAAGATGCATCTTGTTTGTATAGGTAGTACCAATCAATTCTATTAAGTTATCCTCAATTGTACAGTCCCACACCTGCACAGTCTCGGAACCAATCAATTCTATTAAGTTATCCTCAACTGTACAGTCCCACACCTGCACAGTCTCAGAATTCCTATCATTCGGGTATGATTTCGATTCATTCATGTACCCCTTTGCCTAGAAGCCTGCCAGGAGCCGCTTCTTGTCCGTTACTCTCTGCACTGGGGTCACTCCCCGCCTTCGTCGGCCTCAGGGTGTCACATGAGATGCACTGAGCCCAAAGTTTTGAATAATGGTTGATTTTGATTTGATATGGCAAGTGTTGTTTATGATGGCTTTGCTATAAGATGTTAACATGTCTGATTGTGTCATCATAAGGGCATCCTTGCATTTACATGATAGTGGCCTTTGTGCTGGGCTGCCGAGGCAGTTGAGTTACACCTTAGTGCGGGTGCGAATACCTTAATGAAGGTCATGGTAAGACCTTGGGGCCGATCTATTGTGCAGAAACCCTCAGGTGGCTAGGAGGTAGCATCCCTATGCCGTGGTATCTGATGCAATGCAATAGCCAGTGCCCGATGAGAACACTATCGTATTCAAGATCGATGGTAGAAATGTTCTGGTAGAGCCTGATGGCATGCCTTTGAGATATGAGAAATTGCATTGATATGGGCTGTGGGTACGGACATATTCTCCCGATCACTCACTCCAACTATATGTTTTGCTCCATGGAGTAGAGGAATGGGCCCCATTGATGAATCTGAGAAATATATCATTTGATGGGTGTTTTCATGGACTAATTTTGCATAATAGTTTAAATATTAGTGCTAGTTATGTTAGAATAGATTAGTATGATTAATGAATAAATCTTTGTTTGATTAGAGAGTTTTGTCAGAGAAAGTTGCATTTTGACGTGTTTTTGGTGTTAGACAGGTTTCTGGCGCTCAACTCTGATTCCTGGCGCTCAACTCTGATTCCTGGCGCTCAGCTCTCGGATTTTGGTCTGGACTACAAAGTATTTCTCCTGGAGGGCAGAATTCCAGCGCCCAACGCTCAAATCCTAGTGCTCAGCGCCCTAAACCTGACCCGAACGAAGAAAATTTGATCTGGAAGGCAGAAACTGGGCACCCAGCTCCCATACTGGGGCGCTCAGCTTTGCAATGCTGCTCGAGCCATAACTTGGAATATAGTTTTCCGATTTGAGTGATCTTGGTGGCGTTGGAAAGATAAGAAGAAGACCTACAACTTTCATGTTGACACCGAAGCCCATTTCGGATGTTTTGATGTTCAAAAATGAAAAATACCGAAGCTGTCCAGATTTGTACGAGAATTGGACTTTTGTAGAAATTTGGACCTGAAAACAGAATCACAGCGCTCAGCGCCCCATGCCAGCGCCCAGCGCCCAAATGCTAGTCCTGTACTGCACGTTTTGTCTTTTGAAGGCAGAATCCTAGTGCCCAGCGCCCAATACGTTACTGCAGTATAAATGATCATGTTCTGACCTATTTTGGCATAACTTTTGGTTTAGAAAAGGGACGAGACAGCCTCCTGAGACCTATGTGTGCACTCTCCTTGGAGCTTTAACACTTGGGAACAAGTTTGGTGACTCTATGGATCAATCTTCATCTTATTTCTCTATTTTTCTGCTCATTAGCATGAGTTTCTAATTTCCTAAGTTAGGTTAGGTGGACTCTCTACGAATTCTTGATGTGATACATTTGGTTTGTAAGTTTGATTCAATGTTATGCAATTTTATATTCTTGATTCTGTTTTTAATGCTTTCCTTTGCTTGATCATCATTGGACTGATATCAAATGCTAAATGAAATTGAAAAATTCTGTTTAGTATTGGAAATGAATCAAGAGGACTTGTATGTTATATTTTAGGAATGAAATTTAACATACTTGACTTATGAAATGCTTCACTTCATGCTTGTTTCAATTTTATTCACCTAAGGGATTAGGGCTTTTAATTGAGAACAAAGGGGTTTTTTACCAAGGAATTTGAATTAGCCTAGTTTTTGACATTTGAGTATGAATTGCATATGTTGAATTGAGTTTATCAAGTGTATTACATTGGGGTGAAGTAGAGAGGATACCGATACCTAACTGTTCTTATCTCTGATTTAAATCAACCTTAGTTTTGCTTACTTGAGTTTATGCTACTAAAAAAATCACACAAAAATACTGTTTACTTTCTCTATTTTTAAATTCAGTTTTAAACAATGATTTCTTTTGTCCCTAATCATCTAACTAATAGTAATAATTTGTGTTGATAATTGAACAATAATCCTCGTTGGGAACGACAACTCTCTCATCATTTTTATTACTTGTAACGACCGGTGCACTTGCCGTTTTTCGTCTAACAAGTTTTTGGTACCGTTGCCGGGGATTATTGATTTTAATTTCAACAAAGCTTATTGTTATTAGTTAGATACTCTCTGCTGTAATCTTGTTTGGTGGTTGTTTCTTTTATGCAAGGTAAGAAGGCAGCTGAATTGTTATTTGATCCCGAGATAGAAAAGACTGCGAGAGCAAACAGAAAGAGAACAAAAGCGCAGAAACAACAACTCAGACAAGCACAGGCAAGCACTCCATCTACACCAAAGCCACAGGAAAGTCCACAAACATCACTGGAGGTTGAACAGATGGCGGAAGAACAACCACAACCAGTGAGACGTACGCTTGGTGACTATGTCAACAAGCCTACGAGAAATGTTCCACCAATTGTAGCTGCAACTGACATTGAACTCAAGCCATCACTTCTTGCGGTGGTGCAACAGGAGCAGTTTGGTGGGAGTGAAGCAGAAGACCCAAATCTCCACATCTCTAATTTTTTGGATATTTGCAGTACTATTTCGGGACAAGGAGGAGATAGAGAGGCCATTAAGCTAAGACTTTTTCTTTTTTCTCTCCGAGATAAAGCGAAAAAGTGGTTACAAACACAACAGCAAGGCAGCATCAGTACTTGGGATGATTTGGAGGCTAAATTTTTAACCAAGTTCTTCTCCAATGCTAAATACTTCAAAGCAAGAGGTGACATTACAAGTTTCCATCAAGAAAATGATTTCTTGTATGATGCATGGGAGCGTTTTAAAGAACTCTTGAGGAGGTGTCTGAATCATGGCTTTGATGATTTGGAACAAATGCAGATATTTTATAATGGACTGAAATACAACACAAGATTAATGCTTGATGCATCAACTGGTGGTTCAATGAATACCAGAACTGCAGAAGAAGCAAGAGTGCTTGTGGAGGCTATGGCTTCTAATGAACATCATGCTGAAAATGAAATAGGAGGACCGGCTAACTCAATGTCTTTGCAATCCAAGAGAGGTGTGTTAGTTCTTGACACACAAGATGCTCTTTTGGCACAAAACAAGCTTATTACTCAGCAGCTTGAAGGTCTCACCAAACAATTTCATAATATGCAAGTGAATTCCGTTCAAGCTCAACCTCAACAGTGGAAGCAAGTTTTGGTTTGTGATTTTTGCAAAAGTGATCATGAAAAGGGTGATTGTGAGGCAGCGTATGCTCAAGAGCAAGCTAACTACATGGGAAACTTTAATAGCCAAGGAGGAAGGCCTCATTCCAATAGTTATAACCAAAGTTGGAGGAATCATTCTAATCTCTCTTGGAAACAAGATGGGCCTCAAGCTAGCAATCAAGCTCAATTGGCTCCTCGAGGCCAAGACCACCCTTCTTCATTGGAGAACACCTTGACCCAGTTTATTCAAGTCACTCAGTCCAATTTTCAAAATTAGGGGGCCTCTATAAAGAATTTGGAGAATCAAATTGGCCAGCTGGCTAAAGAAGTAGCAAAGATTGGTGGTGGTGCTTTTAGTGGTAACGCCATTGATAACCCAAAAGAGCAATGTAATGTTATTTTCTTGAGAAGTGGAAAAGTAGTAGAAGCAGAGGATGAGGAAAAGAAAAAGAGTGAGGAGAGTGAAAATATAAGAGAAGTGAGTGAAAAGAAAGAAGAAGAAGAAGAAAAGAGTGTAGAAAAAGAAAAAGTTGAAAATCAAAGTGAAAAGAAAGAGAGTGCTAAAAAAGAAAAAGAGAAAGATGATGTGAGTGAGAAAGAGTTAAAAAAAAGGAAGGATAAGTTAGTGGATGAGGACTCCATCTTGAGAAAAACCAAGAATCAATTGCTCAAGGAAGGAGATAAAGAGCAGAAAATTCCTCTTTATGTGAAACTCCCCTATCCTCACTTGAAAAAGAAGGAACAAGATGACATACAATTTGGAAAATTTGGAGAGGCACTCAAGAAGTTGCATATTAACATCCCATTTGTAGAGGCTATAAGGCAAATACCTTCCTATGCTAAATTCATGAAAGAGATCTTATCCAAGAAGAGGAAGGTTCTTGATGAGGAAACCATTATGCTCACTGAGGAGTGTAGTGCCATCTTGTAAAAGAAAATGCCTCCAAAGCTGAAAGATCCAGGTAAGTTCTCTATCCCTTGTGCAATTGGTAGAACTAGTGTTGAAGGGGCTCTATGTGATTTAGGAGCTAGTGTCAATCTTATGCCTCATTCTTTATTTGAAAAATTGGGTATTGGGGGTTTAAAGAATACAACAATGTCTTTACAGTTAGCGGATCGTTCCGTTAGACACCCTATGGGCATCTTGGAAGATGTCCCTCTTCAGCTGGGTGAGCTTTTCATCCCTGTAGACTTTGTGGTATTGGATATGGAAGCAGACCCCAATATTTCAATCATTTTAGGAAGGTCCTTTTTAGCCACTATTGGGGCAATTATTGATGTGAAAAACAATGTTATATCTTTTACTATAGGGGATGTTAAGGTATAATATAAACTGCATAACCCTTCCAACCATTCTTGTGTTGAGGACTCTGTGTGTAGTGTTGATTTGATCTCACAGGTGGTTAAGGAGGAAGTACCTAAGCATGGTCCAAAAGACTCCTCACAAAAGAGCTCGCTTGATATAAGCTCAAAAGTAAAAAGTGGTCAAGCCTCCAAGCAGGCTCATCACGGGAATGCTTCATGTGATCCCCCATGGCCTGATGATAAAAAGAAAAATAATACAAATTTTGGGGGGAAGAAGAAGAAGAAGAAGAAAAGAATCCTCGAGATTTGGAGAGTCAAGGGGATGGAGGCCTCTTTCTTGGAGAATGGATGATTACTATACTCGTCAGGCTCGAGACGTTAAACACGCGCTTCGTGGGAGGCAACCCATTGTAGGCTTTTCTTTATCTTTCTTTTGCATTTTAATTTCATAAGTGTGTTTGCATTTTCAATTAGACTGTGACTCACCCATTTCAGATGTATGACTTTTGCACTGCCCATTAGATCATTGATTGAGTTTACCTATACATGATATGCTTATGGTCACATTGCTTTCTTGTGTACTGAATATGTGAACCATTTTCAACAACTTCTTGGCGACTTTCACTGCAACAAAGTTGTTTGTGCGTGTTCTCTTCACTCTCACACACACACTAGTGAGTTTTTGAGCCTACAATGCATTTTTTGTTCTTGTGTGTAGTATTACATGTGATTTATCTCCAGAATTGGACATTTTTCTTTGAGAATATGTTTTGTATTGGTTGCATACATATGATAGAGGCGGTTTTGTTCTTTAACTCAGGGCCTAATTTGGACGCTCCCTATTGCATTTACCTTTGTTAAGCCCCTTTGAGCCAAAAATCTCATTCTTTGTTTATAATTAGCTCATTACAAGCCAATGAAGTGAAAAACCATGTGGTCCCTGTTAACTGGAGTTAAGGGATACATTTTTGTTTTGTTTTGTTAAGGTGCTTGTGGATTAAGTTTGGGGTTGCTTGAGGGCAAGCAACATCTTTAAGTTTGGGGTGGAGATACATTACTATTTTTGTGTCACAGCAACTCACTTATAAAGGTGGTGAAAAATCGCAAGAAAAAAAATTAGAGAAAAAAAGAAAAAAAAAAGAATGTTGAGGAGCTGCAAGTTTGGCAAAGACAAAAATGGAAATGAGTTGTTATTGGGGAGTAAAAATTTACATTGTTAAGTGGGGGGGATTGGGAGTGATCAAAAGCAGTGCATCTCTTAACTCCAGTTAAGAAAACTCAGATCCAAATTTTTCCTACCTTACCGAAACCGCATTACAACCCTTAAAAGACCTCTGGATATATGTAACTGTTGCATTATGGTTTCTAACTTGGAATTTTATCAAGCATATGACAGATGGTTGCATGTGGTATGTATTTGAGAGTAAACAGCACCCTTAAACACTGAGTGAGAGGAAAACACTTTTCTGGAGAGGAGTAATGAAGACATTCATGCTTGTGCAAAGGAGTTAATGTGTTTGTTGCTGTGATTTTGATGAAATTGAATCTGACAAAAGATATGAGTGCATCTTGCTTGAATTTGTTTCATGAGTATGAAGTGTACAAGGTTGGAACTTGGCAATGATGGATTGGTGCAGTGTGAGAGTCATTCATTTTAGTTTACTCCAACCCTGTTTTGTGTTTTATTGTTTGCTTGAGGACAAGCAAAGTTTCTAAGTTTGGGGTTATGACGAATCTGAGAAATATATCATTTGATGGGTGTTTTCATGGACTAATTTTGCATAATAGTTTAAATATTAGTGCTAGTTATGTTAGAATAGATTAGTATGGTTAATGAATAAATCTTTGTTTGATTAGAGAGTTTTGTCAGAGAAAGTTGTGTTTTGACGTGTTTTTGGAGTTAGACAGGTTTCTGGTGCTCAACTCTGATTCCTGGCGCTCAGCTCTCGGATTTTGGTCTGGACTGCGAAGTATTTATCCTGGAGGGCAGAATTCCAGCGCCCAACGCTCATATCCCAGCGCTCAGCGCCCTAAACCTGACCCGAATGAAGAAAATTTGATCTGGAAGGCAGAAACTGGGCGCCCAGCGCCCATACTGGGGCGCTCAGCTTTACAATGCTGCCTGAGCCATAACTTGGGCTATACTTTTCCGATTTGAGTGATCTTGGTGGTGTTGGAAAGATAAGAAGAAGACCTACAACTTTCATGATGACACCGAAGCCCATTTCGGATGTTTTGATGGTCAAATACCGAAGCTGCCCAGATTTGTATGGGAATTGGACTTTTGTACAAATTTGGACCTGAAAACAGAATCATAGCGCTCAGCGCCCCATGCCAGCGCCCAGCGCCCAAATGCTGGTCCTGCACTGCACGTTTTGTCTTCTGAAGGCAGAATCCTGGAGCCCAGCGCCCAGTTCCTGGCGCCCAGCGCCCAATACGTTACTGCAGTATAAATGATCATGTTCTGACCTATTTTGGCATAACTTTTGGATTAGAAAAGGGACGAGACAGCCTCCTGAGACCTCTGTGTGCACTCTCCTTGGAGCTTCAACACTTGGGAACAAGTTTGGTGACTCTATGGATCAATCTTCATCTTATTTCTCTGTTTTTCTGCTCATTAGCATGAGTTTCTAATTTCCTAAGTTAAGTTAGGTGGACTCTCTACGAATTCTTGATGTGATACATTTGGTTTGTAAGTTTGATTCAATGTTATGCAATTTTATCTTCTTGATTCTGATTTTTAATGCTTTCCTTTGCTTGATCATCATTGGACTGATATCAAATGCTAAATGAAATTGGAAAATTCTGTTTAGTATTGGAAATGAATCAAGAGGACTTGTATGTTATATTTTAGGAATGAAATTTAACATACTTGACTTATGAAATGCTTCACTTCATGCTTGTTTCAATTTTATTCACCTAAGGGATGAGGGCTTTTAATTGAGAACAAAGGGGTTTTATACCAAGGAATTGGGATTAGCCTAATTTTTGACATTTGAGTATGAATTGCATATGTTGAATTGAGTTTATCAAGTGTATTACATTGGGGTGAAGTAGAGAGGATACCGATACCTAACTGTTTTTATCTCTGATTTAAATCAACCTTAGTTTTGCTTACTTGAGTTTATGCTACTAAAAAATTCACACAAAAATATTGTTTACTTTCTCTGTTTTTAAATTTAGTTTTAAACAATGGTTTCTTTTGTCCCTAATCATCTAACTAATAGTAATAATTTGCGTTGATAATTGAACAATATTCCTCGTTGGGAACGACAACTCTCTCATCATTTTTATTACTTGTAACGACTAGTGCACTTGCCGTTTTTCGTCTAACACCCATGAATTGCATATCATGTGACACCCAGAGGCCGATGAGGGCAGGGAGTGATCGTCGATGCAGAGGGAACAGACAAGGAGCGGCTTCTGGCAGGCTTCTAGACAAAGGGGTACATGAATGAACCAAAATCATACCCGAATGAGAGGAATTTCGAGATTGTGCAGGTGTGGAACTGTACAGCTGAAGATAGCTTAATAGAATTGATTGGTACTACCTATACAAACAAGATGCATCTTCTTTTCGGTAGCCTATCACTTAAGAACTCCACAGTTAAGTGTGCTTGACTTGGAGCAATTTCGGGATGAGTGACCTTCTGGAAAGTTTCCTAGAAAACATGTGAGTGAGGACAAAGCATGCAGAAAAGACCCGTGTTGTGTGTGGGGACAGTCGTCAATCTAAAAACTAGGTCGGGATGTTACACCTCTAGTTTAGATTATGTGCAATTTCAGTCCCACAAATTGTTTTAGTCAATCAAATTCTTTTATTTTTCAAATTAAAAAAAAATTATCTTACTGTCATTTTTCTTTTATCTAAAACTCTTAAATTATAAATTTTTATCTAAATACTTATGGGTTTATAATAGATTTCGGGTATGAATAATTTTAAAAATTTAGTGAAAATTAGACAATTTAAAATATTTTGTAAAATATGAAATTCATGTTTGATGAGGGGAAAATTTTAAGTTTTTTATTTTAAATGAAATTTAATATGTTGGTTGGTAATTTAAAAAAAATTAAAATAAGTAAAAGATTAACCAAATATAAAATAAGAATTTCAAAATATCAAAAAGATCTTAGGGTTAATTATGTTTTTAGTCCTTTAAAAATTGCCAGATTTGAGTTAGGTCCTTTAAAAAAGTCAAACTTTTTTAGTCCTTTAAAAAAAATTTGTGTGATTTAGGTCCTTTAAGTGAGTTGACTTGCTAGGTGACACATTTTGACCCAGTCATCATGCCTACGTGGCACGAAATGCTGACGTGGCAATATTAAATTTTGAATTTAGTCCCTCTAAAAATTAAGTTTTGATTTTAGTCCCTCTAAAAATTGATGAGTTTTGATTTTAGTCCATCTGGTTTTTCTCTCTCTCTCACCTCCACCACCGCCACTCTGTCTCTCGTTTTCTCTCTCTCTCACCCCCACCCCCACCACCACCACCACTCTCTTTTTCTCTCTCTCGTTTTCTCGCTCTCTCTTACCCCCACCACCACCACACACTCTCTCTCGTTTTCTTTCTCTCACGATTTGTTACATAACAAATCGTGAACCTTGATAAATCAATAACAAATCAATGGTGGTGATGGTGGGGGTGAGAGAGAGAGTGGTGGCGGTGGTGGTGGTGGGGGTGAGAGAGAGAAAATGAGAGAGAGAGAGAGAGTGGCGGTGGTGGGAGTGAGAGAGAGAAAACGAGAGAGAGAGAGAGAGTGGTGGTGGTGGGGGTGAGAGAGAGCGAGAAAACGAGAGAGAGAGAGAGAGTGGTGGTGGTGGTGAGAGAGAGTGGCGGTGGTGGGGGTGAGAGAGAGAGAAAAAAAAACCAGAGGGGCTAAAATCAAAATTCAATTTTTAGAGGGACTAAAATCAAAACTCATCAATTTTTAGAGGGACTAAATTCAAAAGTTAATATTGCCACGTCAGCGTTTCGTGCCACGTAGGCATGATGATTGGGTCAAAATGTGCCACCTAGCAAGTCAACTCACTTAAAGGACCTAAATCAAACAAATTTTTTTTTAAAGGACTAAAAAAGTTTGACTTTTTTTTAAAAGACCTAACTCAAATCTGGTAATTTTTAAAGGATTAAAAACATAATTAACCCAAGATCTTTAAATATTACCGAACAAATGAAGATCAAGGTTACTGAACATGTAACTTAACAAGCGAAAGCTCTTTGGAGATGTCCAACACAATAACATTCCAAAACCATCTCTAGTCTCTAGTAACTCATAACTCAGAATAATTCTAAATCATTTTATATTTTATTTTTATAAATCTTTCTAATTACTAAATAAAGAAAATATTAAATATTTTTTATATTTTTAAAATATTAATTGTATTCTTTTTTTTATTTTATAAAATAGTAAAAAAATATATAAGAGGATTTAAAAAAAATATAGCATTTCTCTAAATCATAAATGCAATTCCTACAATTAATCGGCAGTACACCCGTTCAACCAGTCAGATAGTAGAAGATGATGGATTCTGCACTTTAAATTCTTTACTGACATCTTTTCCTTTTTCTTTCATTGGAGGACATATATAAAAATCATGTACCACCAAGAGTGAATAAATGAAATTTGCAGAGCAAAAAAACCTGAGCGAAGTTTGTCACGTCAGATCACAACCTATATTTACATGGATAATTACATACTTTTCTGAACATGCAGAAAAACTTAGAGTATCTTTGGATATTTTGAAATGAACGGAGTGGAGTGGAATGAAATAGAATGAAATGGAATAGAATAGAGTAGAGTGAAATGGTACATATCTTCCATTCCATTGTTTAGATATTTTATAACGAAATAGAATAAAGTGTTTATTCTATCGTTTGAAAAGTAAACGAAATAGAACGAGTTATAATTTTTTTGTCCTTTTTTATCCTTATTTAAAGAGTCTATATTAATTTCTTTTTTATATTCAACACTTTCACTAACACTTTCATTTTTGTTTAGTATAGGAAATCAAATATTTATTAATATAAAAGAGTTAAGCATAAGAAATATTTAACCCAAGAGAAATAGATAAAGTCATAAAACTAAATATTGGGAATTCAATAATCCCCTGCATAACAAAAACGAGAAGCACCAGTCAAAATCAACACAAAAGAGTCGCAAAACCAATATCTCAGCACCTACACTTGTAGAACTCTTCCGAAATTTAGATTAGAAGCGACGTATAGGAAGAAGAAAAATACAACGAAGTCGTTGCAGTGCATATACACAATACACGAAGGCGTTGCAATTTCCAGAACAGAAACAGGTTCGTGAATGGTGAATGATTTGAGTGTGTCTAAATTGATAATTTGTCCTTCATTCCATCGTGTACCTCCCAAATTGGAAGGGGAAGAAAAATGGGGGTAGTAGATGAAATGTGATGGAATAGATGCCACCAGGTTTCATTCCATTTCATCCATTTTTTAAAAATCCAAACAATTGAATCTTATCATATACCATTCCATTCCACCGCATTCCATCAATCCAATTTGGGAGGATTTCACCCAATGTGATGGATATTTCAAAATGAGCGGAACGGAGCGGAATGAAAAAGAATGGAGCGGAGTGGAATAGAATATATCTTCCATTCCCTTGTTTGGGTACTTTACGATAGAACGGAACAGAGTTTCCATTCCATCATTTGAAAAGTGAACGGAATGAAATGAGTTATAATTTTTTATTTCTTTTTTACCCTCGTTGAAAAACTAAAATAAATTAAATTAAAAATGAAAATTTTAAATTAAGTCAATTAACGGTAATATTTCTGTGTTAGTTGTTTTTTTTGTTACAGCAATAAATTAAAATTGCTTTCAAAAAAATTCTACAATTTATGATAGTGTAACTACATTTTATTCTGGTGAGGGGGACCGTGAATGTTGTCGTTGATGAACGTCACATGAATGTGAATGTCTCTGGTGGAGTTGCCAATGTCCAATGTGAACGTCATCGACTCGTCTTGGTGATACTGAAATCATCTTCTGGCAATCTTTGGCGACGGCGGAATGTGAGAACTTTGTCGAGTACGCCACCGTAGAGCTCATTGTGGTCTTCGTGAAAGAAGCCTAACTTGAATATTGTAATTTGTTAATTGGTTTATTGATCATTTACTAATCATAAAGAGTGATTTCATCCCATATCCTCCAATTTAGAGGGGAAGAAAAATGAGGGTAAATGATGGAATGGGATGGAATGAGTTTTATTGGGTTTCATTCCATTCCATCTAGTTTTTAAAAATCTAAATAGTGGAATTTCATACTATTCCATTTCATTCCACCAATCCAATTTGGGAGACAGACGATGTCATGCTTTGGGTTATGTGAAATTAGGACACTATACATGCTCACTATATCCAGTCATGATTGTTGGGTTCAATCAGTTTTTCTGGTTCACTCTGTTCATTATTTGCCCCATAGTTACATAATTCGCTCTCTCCCCCTCCGAACCGCGTACCAATTCGCGGTTCTTTTGCGAATTGGTACTCGATAATTCTCAGCTTAATTCCTCGAAACGGCGAACCGGTGATGAAAACTAAAGACGGCAACTTTCCCCTTTTTTATTGGGCGACTCTGTTCACGTAATAAATTCTAGAAGACTATACTTGATTACTTGCACCCTACTGACTCCAGGGAATTTGAAGTGGGATAATTAAAGCAGAGAGAAAGTGTGTTGTATTACTAATTAAATAAATGTTAGTATTTGCTCTTCTTGATAAGATATACATAGAAACAAATGAAGTCATTATGAAGTCACTTTAATATCAAACGACACAAGACAAACAAATTTATTTTTTATAAAAAAATTAATCAATGTATTAATTAATATAATTTAGTAAAAAAGCTAGATTATGTCATTTTTTAATATTTAAGTTAATTTTTGTTCGTAATATTTTATATTTACATTGAGTGAATGGTCATTTTAGTCCCTGAGAGATTTGGGCGGTGTCACATTAGTCCTTGCGAGATAGGATATTAAAATTTAATCCCTGATAGATTCAAACGTTTTTCATTTTAGTCCCTACCGTCATCTCTCCGTTTGCACTGCTTAGTTGTCACGTTAATGGCCACGTAGGAGTCCTACGTGGCAGTCCACGTGTGGAGGAGCTCAGGCCACGTGTCTCTCTCTCCCCTCATCCACACTCTCTCTCTTCCCCTCCCCTTTCTCCCATCTCTCTCTTCCGTCTGCCCCCTCCCCATTCTCCCCCTCTCTCTTCTATTTTTCTGCATCTTTACATCCATTGTTGATGCTGGTTTTCAGCAAACTCAAGTCCCTATGAAATGCACTGTTGACTGTAACCAATAAACCAAAAAGGCCTCATGCTCCACTCGGGTTTCATTCTCCATGAAATGCATCATCCATGGCTTATGAACAACCTTTTTGGATTTAGAGCTGTTAAACATTCTTCTTACTTGAAATAGTTTAGCTTCGGTTTCCTCTTGCTCATGGGTCACTAGAGGGCAAGAAACAGAACCACCCAGAACAGAGAATGGGAGAAGAGCCCGAAATTGAAAAGAAAAAAGAGAAGAAAAAAGGGTGAGCAGAGAAATGAAAAGGAAGAAGTTAAAAATTAGAGGCAAAAAAAAATTGAAATAGAAACAGAGAGAGGGAGAGCTCCAAAAGATTGAAATAGAAACAGAGAGAGAGCTTGAAAAAATTGAAAGGAAAAGGAGAGGAAAAATTGAACATTATTGAAAAAGGAATTTTGATAAAAAATGGAGTGCCCAGGCAAAATCAAATCAAAACCAAAATTGGTGAACAAACACCATTTTTGGTCATCAAACCAGTAAGAAAAAGGGGAAAGCAAGTAGAGGGGAAAGCAAGTAGAGAAGCACCAAGAAGCACCACCCATCATCTTCAACCTTCCCCTTCTTTTTCCATTCGTTTTTTTTTCCTCTCGCCTGAACTTGCTACAGCCAACAACCACAACAGCAAACAAAAAGGGAAAATAGAAGAAAATGCACAAAGGGGAGAAGTTGAACCAGAGAACCATAGAGCCAATAACAGCAACCAGAAAAAGATAAAACAAAAGAGAACAAGAAGCAACAGCAAGCAGAGGAAAGGAAAAGAGAAGGAAAAAGGGGTAACATCCTAGTGTCGTCGTCACGTTGGTGGCCAGGCGCCGCCGTGCGCAGCCCCACACCGCCGAGTCGCAAAGCCCCGATGTTTCCCGTCACCGCTGTTTGCTTGCATGGAGGCCACGATGCAAATCAGAGAAATTGGGGAAGAAGGTGAAGTTAGGGTTTGGGGTTGGGGAAGAAGATGACCTCAGATGAAATTGGTCATTTTAGTCCCTCTCATTACTAGTCCAACGTGGCCTGCAACTCAATCCTACGTGGACTGCAACATGGACATCCTACGTGGCCTTTAACGTGCCAACTAAGCAGTCTAAACAGAGATATAACGGCAGGGACAAAAGTGACAAACGTTTGGCACAGTGGGGGACTATTTTTTAATTTCTTATCTCTCAGGGACTAATGTGACACCGCCCAAATCTCTCAGGGACTAAAATGACCCTTCACTCTATTTACATTATATAGAGTATATATTGTAATGTACCGCGAACCCAAATAGCGTACCAACTCTGTATACCCCCTACGTACCGAATACTTCATAAGGTCGCGTACCGCGTACCGGTACCCGTACCACGTACCGGCGAGTACCGCGAACCTGGTAACTATGATTTGCCCTCATTGTTCTTGGATCCCCACTTCACAAGACTTAATACCATAATCCTGCAAAAGTATCATTATTCTCCTTTGACTGTGGCTGGTCCATTTCATATTACTCCGTTTATTTATACTAACTTTTGGGTGAAACTACCATGGAAAATGTTTCTTTCACTTATTCATCTGATTATGCAGTAAACTAGAAAATGCATCATAGTTCGATTTTTATGGTTATTTCTTCTGATATGCTTGATGCCATTTTTTTCTCTGATATTTCAATGGTAATAAGAAATCAGTTACTTTATGTGAAGTTGTCTTTAGTATAGATTTATGAAATGGAATATTGTGAAGTTGTCTTTAGTATAGATTTATGAAAAGGAATATTGTTCTGTATCTTTCCCCACTTCAATCCCAAAAAAATCCTCGAATAATAATGTGAATTTGACAAATTCATGCTGTTTTTTAACCAGTTAGCTTACACTTTAGAGTTGGAATTAACTTGACTTAGATGCATCTTTCTAGCAGATTACTGAATGAAGAATGTGACATGATATATGTACCATTACTTTGTTGTATATCTGATATTTTAGAAGATAGCATCTCCCATGGGGTTAAACTTTTTCTAGTTTGGTGCATTTTACTTGCAAGTTTAAGTTCTGATTTGTTAGTTTTATTTATATTTTGTGTGATATCTAGTCATGCTACATTGATTATCTTGTTATATTGGTTGGCTTGTTCATGCCGTAGCCTTGCGGTTTATCTGATATGTAATCTTTCTCTAATTTGGTGATTTGAATTTTGCAGTTAACACTAGAAAGATGACAATTTTTTGGGTTGGACTATACAGATATATGTGAAGAAATACATTTAGTAGAGATATGATTTATAATTGTATATGTGACATTCTCAATGTGGAGTTGAGTAGCATTTATAGATATACGAGTTATATTTTCTATATATGATATTCTTCATGTAGAGCAAAATAACATTTATAGATACATTGTTTATATTTATATATACTCACAGTTCTTTTGGTTAATACTAATTTTAGGTTGAATATTTCTTTATTAATTTGATCTTTTATATAATTTTAATTCGTATTATAAGTCATGATAATTTAATTTAAATTTTAATGGATAAACTATATTATTATTTTTAATAAAAATATAATAACATTTTACAATGTATAATATCAACTATTAAAGGTTTAATAAAAATAAATTATAATTCATTATGACAAATAATAAAGTTAAATATAAGTTTTTAAAATTACAACTATTATATCCAAACAACAAAATTTAAAAATAAAAAAATTTAATTATTCAGTCAATTACGTTATCCAAACAAAAAAATTTAAGATTGAAGCAATTTAATTACTCCATCCAAACAAAAAAATTTAAAAATGAAAGAAATTCAATCGAAGCAATTACATTTCCAAGGATTCTAAATTCTCTAGAATTTCAAAATACTCCATCCAAACACAGGTACCGGTTCAGAATCTTGAAAGAAAAGATCTTTTATCATAGTTCTCGTTATTCAATGGTTGTACCAATGGGGTAACCAGCCAGTGAATAAAAAGATAATGCAAACACAAAGTACAGCAATCACTCACAAGGTCTCCCTAATGAAAAATACTAGCGACACACTCTCTAATACACTCTTTCCAATACACCCCACATGGTTGGTTGATATTCATGTAAGTCCCACCACTTTGGGAATGGGTACCATTAAATAGGATATGTAATCCACATGATTTAATAGAATCCGCATGGATTTCAACCAATCATATGAAGTGTATTGGAAAGAGTGTGTTAGTAGTACTCCTCCCTAATTTCTTTTCCAAAACTAAATAGACCTTCTAATCTCTCCATCCTATTATTCACAGTTTTATACCCTATCATCTCTCACTCTCTAATTAACTATTTCAACTACTGGGGTTGTCCCCCCAGACCCCAAATTTTCACCTTGTTCTCGAGGTGAACTTCAAAACAATGCTCCTTCATCCATGATCAAGCAGCAACCCAGAATCTCCTCCTTCCCTTGAGTATTCCTCCATCAATATCATGTGAAATTGCTTGTTTTTGCTTACATGGGCTGGGTGATATTTCTCATTATACTTATAACAGCTCTTCTCTTGATTTTTCTCGTGTAATTCGACCTCTGGCAACCTCCTGAATCTCCTTGCTTGGCTTACCAAAAAAAACCATTGGAACTGCTTGCCACTGAGTCCATTACTGTGTCTCCACCCAAGGGACTTGCATAGAGCTCAAATTGTTCTTTGTAATCTTTACCTAGAGACCCTCAATTGTTACCATGACCGCTTGTGTTCTTTCATGTCTACTACTCTCTTGAGATCGAAATAACGCTCAACTCTATTTACCCACCCATAGGCATCTGCACCAAAAAAGAGGGGAAAGATTATCTTAGTGAAGCAAATCAAAACAGAAACTCCAATGAACATTTTTCAAGACCACCCGTCTAGTGGCTACAACCATTAATCCGACATTCATGATCCTCCTACAAAGACAGAAGCTGAAATGCTGACATTACCCTCAAGAATCCATAAAGTGAAGAAATCAAAGGCATATTCAAAAACCATTAGAAGTTGAAATACAAGACTTGTGTTACAACTTACACCAGCCAATAGCTGTTTCCCTCAATACCATGATCTTCTCCAAGGGAACATTTTAGGGGAGCGGAATTGGTCCAATGCGAGATCAGGACATGCCACAAGTCTCGGCAAGGCTTTCAGTGATATTTCCAGATAACCTACAAATGAAAGACAACCAGCAAGATTCTCCCCTCAGTACTATCACACAATCGGTGGAAGAAATGAAAAAATAACACCAGATGAGACTGGCTACTATACTTATAGTACCAGCAGTATTCCCCAGATACTTCATATTTACTTGCAATGGGTTCCAAAAGGATAATAGGCAATTCTGGAGCTCACTTTTCATTTGTTTAATTCAAGAGGATTTACAAGTTACTTGGTTATGAAGAAAGAAAACTGAATGTTGCAGTTGAACTTACTATATGTGCTCTACAACAAAATGCAGTCTTCTCAACCCAATAATGACAAAATCATCCAAAAGCCAAGAAATATGCTGCAAATGAAGTGAAACTACTGTCCATGCTATGTTCTTCCATTATTCAGTTTTTGCAACCCAAAAATTTAAGTCATCCAAAAGGAAAGAAACATGTTTCATTTGAATCGTATCATCTATCCATGCCCTTCCACTATGTAGTTTTTGCAACCCAAAGATAGAAATAATCCAAATACTAAAATACACCTTAAATAGGTGAGTTTGATATACCGGGGGTCTCTGCCATAATGGATTGGACCCAAGTCCAACTCACAGGGTCTAGCCTCTTTTTTATTCTTCAAACAGAACTAGCTTTATGAATCAATGAACATGCACTGAATACACAGCAACACAACATTTCCCAGTAAATATCATATCATTCCATATAATACTAGTAATGAATTTGTAGAAGATGCAAATACTTTTTACTCTTATAGCTTTGTTAGAATATCGGGAATGCATACTGCTGTTGTTGCTAGTTCATAGTTACAAGGTTCACAATACTCTCTGGTATGCGGTACGGGTTACACAGTACACTACCTCACTAAGTATGTGATACATGGGGGTATACTGTATACATAGTTGTTATGCTATGCGAGTTTGTGGTATCAGTATGTTTCAATATTTGAATTGGTATGCTACCGATAAAAACTTTTCTAACTAGTTAAAAATTATAAATTACATAGTTCATAGTATAAAATAACATAAATAAAAATAAACTTTGAATATTAAAAAGGACATAATCTGCATAAGAATTTCAGCATATAAATATAAAATGAATAATGAAGACGCTATTAAATACAAAGTTGGAAATAAAAAAGGATAACATTAGAGGCATGTACAACCATGGTTGTCAAACTCGCGAGTTAACTCGTAGAATCGGTAGACTCGCGAGTCTAGGTAGCAAAAACGAGTGAACTCGCTGCAAACTCGGAAATTGGTAGAATCGGGTGGAAACGGGTAGAATCGGGTAGAATCGGTAGACTCGCGAGTCTAGGAGCGAGTTTACGATTCTGAAAAAAAATGAAGATGGTGATGAATTTGTGGATGATGATGATGATGGAGATCATACTAATGAAGATAAGGATGAGGATGTGGGAGGATTGGACATGGATTAGCTTAGCACTTTATTTTTTAAGTGTTTTCGCTTTTAGAACTTATGTTTTTGATGTTTTATATGTAGTATGACTTACCTACATACTTTGCTACTTGCCTATTTTGCTTTATTATGGATTTGGAAATTAGAATGTTGAATTTTTATTTTATTATTGTGTTATATTATGCACATGTGTCATTTATATGTTATTTTAATATTCTTACGAGTCTATGGTAGAATCGGCGAGTCTACGAGTTGAGTCGAGAGTCGAGTCTACGTGCCCAAAACGAGTCTACCTAGACTCGCGAGTTTGACAACCTTGTGTACAACAACAAAAATAAAAAGCTTCAAAATTAAAAATTTACTACTTCAATTTTCCATGTATCTGTTACCAAGAAGAATAATTGACAGTCACAAAACCAGAAAAATGAGCCACAATATAGATTAAAACTGCTAGACAGCTGAAAAAAATAAATAAGCAACTCATTAATTTATAAAAATATTGAAACACCTGTAATTCTTTCATCTGAGACTGAGGCAGCAGCAGAGCACGCTTGTCTTCCTCTCTTCAACGAATACAATTTTCCCACTCTAGCTTGTGGAACAATAATTAAGATATTCAATTCCCAACACCTACGTCACCCTCCTCCACTTCTCTGGTTCAAGTTCTTCAAACTTATCATCTCCTCAACCTGACCAAACTCCTTATACTGCCTCTGCCATTAACTTCCAATTGAAATCCAATAAGGCCACCCAACATTAATCCAACGCAAAGTATCAATTTCTCTCACAGACCCTGGAAGAACACTAGGTGGTAAAAAGGATTTTGAGGTATCTTAAAGGAACTATCATGGACTTTTGCTTCAACCAGCTCAACCTCATCACCTTCTCTCTAGTTCCCTACAGTGATGCAGACATGGCATCTAAACCAGATGACAGTAGATCAACCTCTGGCTCCTGCATATTCCTATGCTCAAAGTTAATCTCATGGTGGTCAAAGAAACAAGCACTGGTTACTAGGTCCAGTGCAGAAGTGGAGTACTGCAGTTGAGCACCAGTCTTTACTCAGAGAATTGGGTGCTCCTGTTTCCACCCGTTGCATTTTCTGTGATAACCTCAATACAGTGGCTTTGACTTGCAATCCAATGCTCCACTCAAGGACTAAACAAATGGGGCCAGACTTTTTCTTTGTCGTGAGAAAGTTCTCAACAAAACTCTAGTTTGCCACATTCCAGCACAAGATCAGTATGCTGAAATCCTAACTATGGCATTGTCCTCACAGAGATTCACAATTGTAAGGGACAAACTTAGCCTATTTGATCAGTTTGTTTTTGCTCAATCACCCTAAGTTTGCAAGGGGGGATGTCAGAGTATGTGAATGCATACCACTGTATTAGCTAGTTATCTCTAGTATTTGTCACATGTATCTGTCATCAAACTACTGCTGTAACCATTTGTGTTAGTTAGTCCAGTTAGTTGTTAGTGGGCATCCTAAACGGTTCTGTTTTGAGAATCTAGCAGGTGCTGTTAGTCTATATAAATAACTGCTCTCTGTTCAGAGATACTTTCAGATTGTAATAAAAATTCAGATCACTCAATACACTCAGTGATTCTCTCACTGAAACCCACTCCTATTTTCTCACTCTTTTCTTCATTTCCTTTCATTTTCTCACATGCTCAAACTCTAATAAGCTTCCTAAGTTCCTTTCAAGCAGGGCTGGAATTACTTGATGGTTAGTGATGCAGCCATGCCCCAAATAATTTTAAAGTACCTACCGTCAAATAGTTGAAATCTGCACCCTTTTTTTGAAAATTTTATAGTCTATTTAAGTATGTAGCATCTTCCCCCCCAAAACTAAAATTTTATAGTTTCACTTTCACCTAAGAAGTAAAAGCAAAATCCAAACATTCCCCAATTGAGCCCAGAAAATCTCACTTAACCAAATACTATATTCTAACTTGACGGATTAACAAATCATTAGTGAGCCCATTCCTCATTCTACATTAGTGCATTACATTCAAGGTACTTGCTTTTACTGAAATACATCCTAAATAGGGGTGGTTAATTTACCAGGGAAGGTCTCAATCAAAAAGGATTGGAGCCAATACATAGTTTCTATCCGTCATTTATCCTTCTTTAAGTCAGAAATAGCTTTATGAATACTAACATGAACTGACCACTCATCGATCCAATATCTTCTGCTAAATATCATACCATCACATAAAATACTAGTAACGAATTTTTTGCTCTCCTGTAACTTCCATTCAAGGAGGGGAGGAACAGGAACAAAATTCATTTCCTTTGAAAAAAATGAAGTCTGCCTCTATGAAAATTTTGCTTTACAATGTAAGTATGTATGTATTTACTATTTAGCACCCCACCCCAAAACATTCTAGTTCAGAATCTCAGTCCCTACTCTTCAAAGCAAAAAGGTCATCAAAAACTTGCCACTGATCACTGACCTGAGCAGAAAGAGCAAAATCTAAAGCATTTCCCAACCCATTACCACATTCTAAAACTAGCAGTAGCAGAACATTCACTTCTCACCCTACATTGTTAGTTATATAACACTCATTAGTTTTAAAACCCCAATTCCCAGCAACAACATCATCATCTTTAATTCATGGTAAAATAAAAGAGCCAAAATATCAATACCAAAAAGTCACAGGGGAGGGGAGAACAACAGGTGCAATGCAAGGACACAGAATTCAAAAGAATTGGTGAAAACCTAATCTCATTGATAGGCCCAAAATGTGTACAATTTTCACAGTTTATGTCGAAAAATAAACAAGAAGCAATTTTTTTAAAAAAACAATTAAAATCTACATTGATGGAAATTAGATTTTTCCATGAGGGAAATTGAAAATCAGAGAACCTCTCTATTCTATTCTATTCTATAAGCCATATAAAACACCAGCGTACTTGAGAAGCACCTCATCATCGCTGTGAAAATAAACCTCCTTAATCCTCTCGAAAGCATGCAGAGTAAGCAAACTATCTGAACCGGCTTGGTGGCATTCCCCAACAACCCGGTCCACTTTCAATGAACCACAAACCCGGTCCAAACCGCCATAGAGTCCCTTACAATGCCTCATTAAATGCTTCACGTCGAAAACCCTATCCCCAAAGAAAACCCTAACGAGAACCAAAAAATCGCTGAGCGCTTCCGGCAACACGCGCTGCGTCAGCGCCTTCACAAGGTAACCGAAATCGTACGCGCTGTGGAACGTGACCCAGCTGACGTCATCATTGCAGACGAGCCCCGACGACATCAATAGTTCCGCGAAACGCACCGTTTCGGCGCCGAGCTCGCGGTTCCGTTCGAAGTCGATTCCATGGGTTCGCAGAAGCTCGATGGACTCCGGCGCGTGGGGGTCACGCGCGACGTCGAAGTCGCGTAGGTTGAACTCCCAGATGAATGACTCGTTGTTGTTCGTGGCTCCGAGGTTTGGGAGGTTACCGTTGATGTCTGAGAGGGTGAGACCGACTTGGATCAGTTTTGTTCCGTCGACGTTCTTCTTCAGGACGGAGTAGTTTGCCTCCGGTCGCCGGTAACGGTAACCTGGGTTTCCGGCGTCGGGACGGTAAACGATTCCGGGGAACTCCGTGTCCATTGAGATGAATGGGTATGAGTTTACCACGGAACGGATCAGTTTGAACTCCGATTCGAGGTTCGATGACCACACCGATCGCGTTACGATTGTACCTTGCGGCGGTTTCGGGAGTAGCAGCATGGTTGTTTTGGAGATTGGAAGCTTCTGGAAACTGAGAATGAATTGAGGGTTTTTGAGTTTAAGAATGTTTGAGAGAACTATGGGAATGAAAGATGCATCAATGGATGTTTTATAGGAATATTGATTGATTGAATCGATGATGTTGATGATTGTAATGTTCATATATGCGTTACTTTCTCGGGTTTTGATTGACCGGACAATTTCGTGATTTTTTTTTTTTGAAGGAAAAATCCGATTCGTTATCAGTGATCTTATGTGTCAGTGTGTGTGTGATGTGAAGCTCGTTAATGAAAATTAAAATATCTAATGTATTGCAATGATATATGATATATATGATAAATCTAAATCTAATCTAATCTGTTGATTTGATTCTATCGTTTGGATTTTAATTCATTTCGATATGTAATGAAGATATTGCTTCTTGGAATTTTACTTGGACATATGAAAAAACTTTTTTCAAAAGTCACCGTTTTATCACTATTGCATTAATATATTTTTTTGGTTACTATTGCATTATATCATGCTTGATATTAAATTTTGTATATCTGATTCCCTATTTTAGTCAGCTTTTTAGTAAATAAATATTTATCAATATTTATTTATTTAAAACTAAAAATATTTATATTTATATTTATTTGTAAATAATAAATACAAGTAATACATTCTTATTGATAACTTTTAATTAAGACAAAATATTGATTATTTTTATGAAGATGCCAAGAATTGTTAGTTTTATATTTTACTGCTTTAAAAAAAAAAGAATTGTTATTTTTATGTTTTATTATAATTGAAGCCCTGGAGTTTTTCAGAGATCTATTTCACAATAATGACCTGTGTCATCCTTATAGCCTGCAGCTAGGAATCAATCATCACACTGATCCTGAGCTGCAAAGTGTTCTTGTCAGCCCATTCACTAATGAGGAAGTCAAGGATGCTTTATTTTCTATGCAATCTTATAAGGCACCCGGACCCGGCGGATTCCAACCGATATTCTTCAAGACTTATTGGCATATTGTAGGACATGACATTTGGCAACAGATGGTTGCCTTTCAATCGGGTAATATCATTCCTAACCTTACTGAGACTTTGATTGTTCCTATTCCTAAAATCAATGTTCCTCTTCATTTCAAAGATTTTAGGCCTATTAGTCTTTGCAATGGTTTGCTTAAAGTTATTTCTAAAGTGCTTGTGCGTTGAATTAGACCTTATCTTGATTCTTTCATTGGGCCCTTCCAAAGTAGTTTTATTCCTAAAAGGGGCACATCGGATAATGCTCTAATTGCACAAGAGATTGTTCATACCATGCATAAAAAGTGAGGTAGGAAAGGTTTTCTTTTGTTTAAAATTGATTTTGAAAAAGCATATGATAGGGTAGATTGGAATTTTCTTCATCTTACCCTTGAGGAGTTTGGTTTTCCTTTACATACCATTGAGCTCATTATGACTTGCATCACCTCTTCTAGACTTGCTTTAAAATGGAATGGTAAGAAACTTGATAGCTTTGCTCCGAAGAGGGGTCTCTGTTAAGGGGATCATTTATCACCGTATTTGTTTGTTTTGTGCATGGAAAAACTTTCTTTGTTGATTCAGGAAAAGGTTCAAGAGGGTAGATGGAAGGCAGTGAAGATTTCTCTTAATGGGCCTACTAATTCTCATCTTCTTTTTGCCGACGATTGCCTTTTGTTCACTGAGACTTCAGTTTCCCAAGCAAGACTAGTTAGGAATGTTCTCCAAAGCTTCTGTTTGGCTTCCGGATTGAAGGTTAATATTCAGAAATTGAAGTTTATGTCGTCCACCAACATTGCTAGACTGTGTGTTCAGAGGTTCAGAAATATTGTTCAGTTCATGCATACAAAGAATCTTGGCAAGTACCTCGAATTTGCCTTGTTAACAGGGAGGGTCAAGAATTCTGACTTCAGCTACATCATGGATAACATTAAAAAGTGTTTAGCGGGGGGGAAACAGGGCAGGGAGGGTAGAGTTACTTTAGCCAAGTCAGTGGTCTCTGCTTTGCCCGTCTACACGATGCAAAATTTGTGGCTCCCTAAGGGTGTTTGTAATCAGATTGATGCTATTGTTCGTCAATTTGTGTGGGGCGAATGCTCCTGCCATTGGGTTAATTGGCGTACGCTAACTCAGAACTGGGCCAGTGGTGTTTTGAATAGTTGGGCTGTGCAAAAGACTAATATTGCTCTTCTAGGGAAGCACATTTGGGAACTCCTACACCAACCAGATAAGCTATGGGTCTCCTTGCTGTCTGTAATACCCTTTTTCCAAAAAGGATATAACACTATAGTAACCAAAATTTAGTAATAACTTAGAAAAATATTTGATGAAAACTCAGTGATCCTTCTCCGAAAATGTGGAAAAAAAATTTTGTCTTTTAAATAATGAGAATGATGAGGAATATGTCCCTCTAATTCTTTTCAAAGGATTTTAAATGTGGAAACATAAAACAACACACTTGTGAAAGTAATCTCATCTCATATGTATATAAAACCATCACAGTCTACAAAAGGAGCTTACATCAGTACAAGCTATGGTTTTTAAAAGATCTCTTGTACATCAGTAGTGCTGAAACTAAAGAAAGCGATAAATCCTAAGTAAACTAAAAGAAAACATAAGTGCAAAAAGAAAATATATGTTACTATGTATATGTGAGCCAGATTAATCCCAAACTAATTACCCAACATAACCATCCTTAATCGAAGGTGTAATAGCAGCAGCAACCTTTTAACCCTAAAGCGGGGTTTTCTCCTCTGAGTAGTCTTCCTATGCCTCTCACCCTTCCTGGTGTTGCAGTATTCTTTCCAGACGATATCTCTCATTTTCTCTAGGGGTAGCATTATGTCTAAGACTAACCGATTCTCTACTCTCTAGTTGGGTCTATTGACCCTGCCTGCAGTGGTAAGCACATACCCAGAATATGTACCCCACTGTGTCTCGGGGTTTATCTTCCACCCCACCCTCTCAACCTCAAGGGGTTGAATCCTAAGCCACCGGATCGGGACCAACCCACTCCTCGGGTAAACCATCTAAGCATCAAATACAAACAAGGAAAATATGCAAGGGTGAAACTAATATCCATAGTATAAGCCCACATTCACAACTCATGCATCACTCAATACATACATCAAGAACAAATATCACAGCATTCAATACAATACATGCCTTATATACTCAAAACTACACATACACAGATCATGCCTTGTATTTAAATACATCAAAGCAATATATACTCAAAAATATATCATCAATACAAGATATATTTATGCATCACCACTTTTACATCTCTTTGAAAACACATCGGTGTATTGCTCTAATGAGACTTTTCCAACCTTAACTCCAGTGAGCGATAGGCTGTAGTAAACTTATCAGAATAACCAGGGAGTCCCTCCAAACCTCTGAAAATCATTCAGTAATACTACATTTAAAATGAATACCATATCATAAATAGGTCTATCAGTCAGATTTATCCAAGTCGAGTATATGACTCGTCTCGGCTCGAGGGTTATCACCGACCCGGCCATTGAGACTTCTGAAACCTGGATAATCTCAGTAGGCAATTGTAGCCCAACAAGACGCTATTTTCAAACCGTCCTCTAGGTTGTATGCTCAAACATCTTTATGCAATAACAATTCAAATTGCATATAAATTCACTTTGATTTCTCTTGTAAAACTTTCTCATGTTTTACTGTATTACCTCTTGTAATACAAAATCTCATAAAATACTTTTACTCTTTCATCACAGAATAAATTATTGTACTTATTATCTCTGTTACTGCTTTTTACTCGGTTAGTCATTTTCCTTGGTTTTAAATAAAACTGATGATGAAATGATCGCACGACGGCAGAGTCGATAGCAGTGATCAACGCCCAACTTTTGGAGTGACTTGATAAAAAATAAGTAAACGAGATCAAACTGATTTATTACCAAAATACTTAAACACAAGTTTATTTTCAGAAAAAACCCGTTGAAGACTTCCTTCATTAATTTTCACTGTCAGATATGTAAAAGACCCCAAACTAGGAATTTCTACCAAATAGTATAACAGTAGAGTTCACTGAGAATTCTTCACTAATTCTACTATTTTACCCAGTCAACCTTTGCATAGCAGTATGGCATTGAAAACTAAAATGAGTTTATATATATAACGAACCCCATACCAGGAATTTCTACCAAACAATACAATAGTAGAATTCTCAAAAGAACCCCACGGTAAGCATTGTTTTACCCAATCAACCAATATATATATTTAGCGAAATCATTATTAACAGTTGAAGATCAATTAAAAGCAAAGACCGAGTTTTCCGGCAACGCGTCTTCACTCGATGTAAAGAGAGAAGAGATTTATTTTAAACGCACATTCGTGTATAGTCAGTAACCCAATAAAAATCTTTCCCAATTTATCTTAGCCATGTATATATAGACTCCCTAGGTTAAGATTTCATAAATAGCATATCGGTATGGTTCCCAGGAAAGAGAGGCGAGCTAAAGCTTCTCAAGAGACCTAATCTTTCCTTAGCCAGAACCATACTAATAAACCATTCATCCCAACCATATTTCTGTATATTAATGGTAGACAAATTTTAGGGTTTTCATAAAGAAATAAATTACAATAGTTTTGATAGTCTAAAATTCGTCATTATAACGGTATAAATATTTAAAGCTCAAAACCAATTTTGTCATTATAACATTACTATCACAAAAACACATAAACAAATTAGCCATTATAACATTACTAATAATAAAAGCAAATAACATGAATTAAATCAAAGTCATGAAACAATTATAAAACTTAAATAAATAACTATAAAGCTATAACACATAAATCACCTAAATGATTAGCAATCAAAAATCAAACTTATACACTACTAGAATTTTGGCCGTTAGCGTCGGTCAAAAGCCCACACTAAACGCAAAAAATTGACGCTAATGGCCATTTTAGCGTCGGCCTTGCGTCGGCCACGGGGCGGACGTTAAAATGCTCGTCGGAAAGCATTAGTGTCGGCCGTCGTATGGCCGACGCTAGTTGCGTCCAAAAAATCGACGCTAAGCCGATGCACGAAGGCAATGAAAATGGCCTACACTAACTTTGCATCGACCGTGGCCGACGCTAGAAAGCCAGGTTTGACGCAAGAAATGTTCGTTTGGAATTAGCCTCGGCTAAGCCCACGCTATGAAGCCAGGTTCGACACAAAAAATGATCGTTGGCCGACGCTAATTTGCGTGGGCTAAACCGACGCTATGGTGTACTATTTGCTATATCTAGCATAAAAGAATTTATGATTGTAATTCAGGATCATATAGAATCTCTTGTAGCCAGCAATAGCAGTGTCAACAAAAATTGAAATACCTATTATTTCCATGGCAATATATAACACAGGGAAGACAAATATCTTCAGGGAAAGGTGAAGGGAGATAATGACTGCATTGCAAGGTGTATCCTCTGGCAATTTTGTGTTGCAAGGCTTTATAAAAAAAAGAAGATAATCTAGTTTTCAACAAACTTTTGTAAATTGTAATCATGAAATAACTTCTAAAAATGGACAAGACTAAACCATATTTAAAATGGGCAATAACACACCTGAACCATGAAGCACAACATCTAATCCAAGCAAGTCTAGTACAACACCAGAAAGATATAGGCAATTTTATTAGTTTGGTACAACACATACAAAGCAATTTACAATCCCTAGATCTCCTCAAACTTTCACAGTATTACATAATAAATCAGCGGGAAAGATAAAGCTAAATACAGGCTGTTGCTATTAAAATTTCCACAAGGTAGTGTTAGAAACCACTTGATATAGAAGTATATCAGCTGAATCAAAAGAGCAACCCCAACTTCTTCGTCTCCTAAAAAAATCCAATTCCAAAAGAATAAGTTAATTGGATCAATGAAAATATATAAATAAATTACATGAGGAGAACTAAGGAAAAAACAATAACCCAGTTTAGCAAACCTACATTGGCCAAAGACATGCAACCTACATAGTACAATGAAACAGGAAGTAAAACAAATAAAGAGCTTCTACATTATTATTTTAGAAAAGCTTCACTGACTATAAAGGCCTATGCATCTGAACAGAAACTTTTGCCTTCCATTATTTGAAGAGCAGTAACAAGAAGGTCAATAGTTGGTAGTATTGAGAACCAAAGCACAATCTAAGCTCAAAAAGGATGTGGCATGTACTTAAGTTCTTGTACGTATTCATGAATAGTTATTTAGTATGTATTATGTATGACAATTGTTTTATTTTCTGATTGTTCCTCAAATTAAATGTGCAGTAGTTGTAACACAACCACAACCATCTTAGAATTAAAAGATAAAAAGATAAAGTCAGTCCAAAGTAAATCTTCTATTTAAATCCTATTCCCAAAATAGGGATTGGTACCAAGGCCTACTGTGAAGAAAAAGTGCCTATCCACTTCAAATACGATTGCAACCAAATCGGAATTGAAATCTCAAACTGAAATCCCTAATCTTTTCCTTCTTATGAAAATATAGAGCGCTTTACTAATATTTCAGCATGCCATGATATCTGTCAACATTTCCTTTAGCTAGCCCACAACATTACATCACTTCCAGCTAATGTGAGTCTTCATTAAATATTTTTAATGTAGAAACTAAACAAGTCCAGTGAATATAAATGGTTTTAATGAGGAAGATAAAAAAAAAGCGGACTTCTATTTTTTCTGCGAGACTACGACGAGCACGGCGGCGACGACCACGGGTCTGTGACAAGCACGGCGGCGGTAGAGACTGGGGGTGGGGGAGCCGCATCTCTCTCTCTGCTAGGGTTTGTAAGATAGAAATGGGGGTGGAGCATGAAAACGGGTTCTGTGGTGTCTGATTCGGGTTTTGTTAGATTTTAACATTGCGTCGGCCAGTCGATGCTAATGTCAACGGTACTAAATAAAAAGTTTACGTCGCCTTGGCCGACGCTAGTTTCAAATTTTGAATTTTTTTTTGACTGCATACGTAGCGTCGGTTGGCGGACGCTAAAACAATTTAAAATGTCGCATCGATTTATTTGCGATGGCTAGGCCGACGCTAATTATACAAAAAATAAAAAAATAAAAAAACTGAAACGTCGATGTAACGTCGGTTTGGCCGATGCTAAATCGACGCAATTAGCATCGGTGTCGGGGCCGACGCTAACTTCCAACGCTAAAAGAACACATTCTAGTAGTGATAACTTCTCAAATAATTTTGCAAGAGCTTCCCCTTGCCTTTTGAAGAAAAGCTTATGAAGAACAAAGCGTGAGAAAAAGACTAAAACTCAGAAAGAAATATGAAAGATTTAAAGAGGCAAGAAAGAATAAACTTGGAAATGCTTCAAGTTGGTGTAGACAATTATGAAGCATGAAGGGGGGTATTTATAGGGTAGGGGCGGCCAAGCTTGGGTTTCAAAATATGGTTAGGTAGTTAAAGTCTGCTGTAAAGTGATTGGGGTAGTTAAAAGCGGTTGGTGGTTTGTTAGTGTTAGTATGCACAACGTGTGTAAGCAGTGTGAGACTGGGCGATGTGGGACTCATGCAAAGTTTATAAATGTGTAAGTGCTGTGATGAATGAAAGGAGTGATGTGCCCCAACTCAATATGTGATAACTGTGTATGTGTGATCTAATTTTCTCTAACAGGGTTAAATAAGGCAACCATATACAGTTGACTTTAACCTAACCATGGTTCAATTTAAATAAATCAAAAACTAATTAACTAAATCCTAATTGATTCAAGGCAATCCACTAGGATTCAATCCAAGGGACAAGAGCAATCCAAGCCTCCTAAATCACTTAATGAGGGCGACCAAATGAGGAGAAAAGAGAGTCATTGGATAGTTAGGTTAAAAAGCTTAGTTTTTGGTAAATAAATGTACAACCAAGGGTAAAATAGTAATTGTACATAACCCTCCACTATTCATGGTCAACATTTCCATCTACAGTTGACTAATCACTATTCACATTGCATAAAAGTCCCTCAAAAATCCTAAGTTCCTATATTATACCTGTTAACTCTCTATTCGTCTTTATTCGGCTGATATACTGCATATATGTGAACAAATGATGTTTTAATAATCTTATATACAAATAATTTCTAAAATCCTCAAATAAATAATTAAAAATAAAAGGGTTTTGGACTTTTATCACAAAATTTTTCACTGTGAAACAGATCTTTACGTTTTTTGCTCCCATTTAGCGTATTTTTTTGTAAATTTTGAAAGTTTTTCAAAATTATAGAAAAATTACAAAAAATAAAAAATATTAAATGAAATAACTTTTGTGATGGAAGAAAATTTTTTGGGTTGATTTGGTGTGTTCATGCTATTTAAAACCTATACCGTCAGTTACGACGAAAACCGTTTTCTGTTTAAAACTCAACGTCAAACAAAAATTGTCTATTTCAATATAGAAAATGAATAAGTATATTAAAACCATTTTTCTAAGATAAAAATAAATTACTAATCACTCATATCACAAAATTTCAAATAAAACAGAATAAAGACGGTAAACAGAAAAACAGATGTTACACTATCTGCTAAATATTTACAGGGTGGTAATATTCTACAGGCTTCTTGTTCGGCTAGAATCTCTTGTGTTTGGCGTGCTATTGTGAAGGCGAAAGATCTTTGGCAAAATTATACTTTTGGTCCCTATTTAGAGACCAATTTAGTGACCGATTTGTAGACCTATTTAGTGACCGATTTAAAAAATCAGTCACTAATTTTCTCACTGGATTAAAAAAAAATTAAATTTATTTTTATGATTCCATTCCCAAACACATCTACTCTTTCAAAATTAATTTTTTATGAATCAATTCTACCAAAAAAAATAGGCGTAGAACTCTGCATTGGGCACGGTATTGGAAAGTATTTGAAAGAATTATATAACCTAAACCAATATCTTCCCCTCTTAATAGAATGTGTCATATATCAAGACTCAAATTCATAATAAACAACATGATTGAATGAAGTCATAATAGTTTATTTCGGTACAATATATATATATATATATATATATATATATATATAAACATGTATTCATTGTTGAACAAAATAAAAAGACATGCCAAGGGAGTTCCAATTTCCAAAGGGTTGAACTTGTTACGCCTACACCCGAGTTAAGTAGTTATGCTCCTCCTTAGGCAAATAACCTTGCTGCATCACAAAAAAAAAGTATAAGATATCTATATAAAACTTCATAATATTGAAAAGAATTAATATCAGAACTTGAAAAAATCATCAACCACTAACTATTTAACTTGCATATCAGAAACCATAAACCGTAAAAAAGATACAGACTTGTAGTACCCTATATAAGAGGTAAGTGTGAGAAAAAAGACATCGCAAAAGATAAATAAATATTGAAAGTTACCATGGACGTTCACAAAGATGCATACTATGACATAATTCCAAAGTGGCCAGCTGTAAAATTGAAAAAGGTAATTTTCAGCTCCAAGTTGTTTTCACCATGTTTTTCTTTATACTGAATGCATGAATTAATAAACCTTCAGTGGAAGCAAGTGTCCCAAAGAACTATTGATGCACTTAAACACCATAATATCAAGCCAACAGAACTCAATGTATTATCATGTAACAAAACTACAATATTCATACATAACGTAAGCAAATTGGAAAGCTAAACAAGACTATAAATACAATTTAAAAGCAAATGCAACAACACAAAATCCAATATATATAAAACTAGAGTAGAGAAGGAAATAATAAACAGGCTTAAATATGTTTCAAGTCCTTCCAAATTTGGCCGTTTTGATTTTAGTCCCTAATAATTTTGGTCAAACTTTTTTAGTCCAATAAAAAAAAATTTGTTTGATTTTAGTCCTTTTAGTGATTTAGGGCTGAGGTGGCATGGACACGTCACCTCATTAATCTGACGTGTCATATGCAAGTGTCAACTAATCATGCCACGTACATAGAGTGAAATTTGTAGGGACTAAAATTAAAATTAGTCAAATTTACAGGGACTAAAATCAAAACAGACCAAATTTTTTTCTTCCCTCCATCTCTACCACCACCCCCAATGTCTCTCTCATTTTCTCTCTCCTCCCAACCCCCCACCACCACCACCTTCTTCCTCCTCCCTCCACCGCCACCACCAAATTTTTTTTCTTCCCTCCATCTCCATCTCCACCACCACCACCCCCACTCTCTCTCTCGTTTTCTCTCTCTCACCACCTTCTGTTTTAGAAAATATGGAGGTGAGGAAAATAAGCTTCAATTTACAAGTTATGTGATGCAAAACGCAAGATTTGTCCTTCTGAGTCTCGTCCTTTATATAACTTCCTAACATTCTTTCGTTCGTTATATAGGGATCATCGCCCTTATGAGGCACTTTCACTAGGTTCTCATTTCCACCCAAGGAAAGAAGAAGAGCATGTTTAGGAGCAGCCCCTCAGTGAAGAGCAAGCAAACTCCACCCCTATCTGCCGGCTATAGGTCACTAACTATAAGACCCAGGAAAGCAACCTCTCGTTAAACCACTTTAATGTTGCCTTTGAGGATATCCAAGAGAAGAGAAGGCTGGCTTGGGGGTGGGGGTGGGGGTGGGAGGAGAGAGAAAACGAGAGAGAGAGTGGGGATGGTGGTGGTGGTGGTGGTGGTGGAGATGGAGATGGAGGGAAGAAAAAATTTGGTGGTGGGGGTGGAGGGAGGAGGAAGAAGCTGGTGGTGGTGGTGGTGGTGGTGGGAGGAGAGAGAAAACGAGAGAGAGAGTGGGGGGTAGTGGTGGGGCGGTGGTGGTCGAGATGGAGGGAAGAAAAAAATTTAGTCTATTTAGATTTTAGTCCCTGTAAATTTGGCCAGTTTTGATTTTAGTCCCTGTAAATTTTATCCTATGTACGTGGCATGCTTAGTTGGCACTTAAATATGACACGTTAGATTAATGAGGTGACATGTCCATGCCACCTCAGCCTTAAATCACTAAAAGGACTAAAATCAAACAAAAAAAATTTTATTGAACTAAAAAAGTTTGACCAAAATTATTAGGGACTAAAATCAAAACAACCCAATTTTAAGCCTAATAAACAAATAAATGAATAAATAAACAAGTTTCATTTGATTACAAACTAGAGACATAAAAGTTTGGGATTGAAATATGGAACAGAATTTGTCAATACCTCTTTTACTTCTTCCGTGATTCTACCATCTTCGTTCTTGTCCACCCTGTGAAGATGAATAAGATTAAAATTAGGACATATGATAAGAAAGACAAGTAAGCTGACAAGCAAGGAAAAGACAAAAAGAAAAGAAAAGAAAGAAAGATAAACTTGAAGTGGTCCATAAATTACAAGTTACATACCAAACTTGGTTTCTCGTCTCTGACCCTAGCAATCAAATAGTTACATACCAAACTCCTTAAAATCTCCCATCCCTTCCAAAAAAAAAAACAAAAAAGAAAAGAAAGATAAACTTGAAGTGGTCCATAAATTACAAGTTTCAAAAGATGGAAAGTAAACAAGGATTATATCTGACAATCAACTGCAAAAATACTTTATGAAACTTCACATGAATTAGGTCCTTTAAATCCTTATTCCAACTCAAGAAGTAAAATTAGTTACACCCCAAAATTGTTGATTCAATTTGCAGAACAAACATACCAGGGAACAAGAGTACTGCTAAAGCTTAGTAGCAGGTGTTCATTAACAATGGGAACAACATCCTCCAATCAAAACAGTCCCCCAACCAATTAAAATACAACAGCTTGACTTTGAGAACTACAATACAGCAGGCCCCCAAAGCAATTTAACCATCTGAAGCAGAACTAACAATCATCCACAATAGCAGCCAACTGAATTTAACAAACCACATCTTCAAACTTGTTAAAATAGAACTAGCCTCACAAGTCACAAACCAAACTCTGCCAACATGTTTCAGCACCACTTAGTCAATTACACCTAGAAAGCTATCCACTAATAACCATCAAGACCAACATATAGGAATAAGACTACATCAATAGATTAAATCAATAAACTTTGAGACAACCAAATACTAATATGTGGTCGGTGTGGTGCTATGTATTGTATGCATAATACAGGCAATAAAATCAAATGAAATAAATACCTTTTACGGCGTGCCATCCAGAAAGTGAGACAGAGACCGAGTCTAGCAAAAATACCAAATTAACTTCAAAAAACAAAATCACTGCAAGCAATAACTCCAATAAATAAAGCAAAAGGTTCACAATCCCACATTCTTTGTTTAGAGGTCCTATCATCTCTAAAATATTGAGGCATTAGGCAAGGAAAAAACATAAACACTTGTGACGAAGGAAGAGGAAGAGGAGGAATAGATAGCCTATGACGAAGGACCTATGACGAACGAACCTATGACAAAGGACCTACGATGAAGAGCTCTAATGGCGGTGAGCAACAACCTTCCAACTACGGTAGCGAGTGGTGGTGTGAGCACGAATGAAGATTGAGTTGCATGATGGGAGGTTACGGGAGGGAAGGTTTGAGGAGCGAGGGTTTTTGGTGTTGGGAGGGAAGGTTTTAAAAGGGAGGGTTTCGAGAGGGAGGGTTTTCGGTGTTGAGGGGGAAAAGAGGGTTGGGAAAAGTTAAATATATATTAAAAATACATTAAATATAAATTAATTAATTAATTAAATAATTAAAATCATATTAAATAACCAATTAAATAAAAACTAGTGAAATTAAATAAAAAATTTAAAAATCTTTAAATTCGGTCACAAAACTGGTCACTAAACAACAATTTTTTTATTTTATTTTTAATAAATGGATTCGGTCATTAAATCGGTCACTAAAAAATAATTTTTTTATTTTATTTCTAATAAATGGATTCATTAAAAACAAATTTTTTTTTTATTTCTAATAAATGGATTCGGTCTCTAAAAATCGGTCACTAATTAATAAATGGATTCGGTCACTAAAATACAATTTTTTTATTTTATTTCTAATAAATGGATTCATTAAAAACAAATTTTTTATTTTATTTCTAATAAATGGATTCGGTCTCTAAAAATCGGTCACTAATTAATAAATGGATTCGGTCTCTAAATCGGTCACTAATTCCGAAAAATCGGTTTCTAATGATAATCGGTCGCTATTTCGATCTCTAAAGCTTACTCACGACTGAATTAAACAAAACTTTAAAAATCTTCGAAATTGATCACTAGTAAATCTGTCTCTACAATGATCAAATATTTTTTGTTACTAAATCGGTCACTAATCAACTGTTTTCTAGTAGTGCCCAACCAGATTCCGTTTGTGGCTATTCATGACATTGACTTGCACCTTGCTGACATTTATCATGATACTAGTTGGGATTTCGCTCGCTTAGCAACCTTATTGCCTGCAGAATTAAAGGCTGAATTTAACAACATTTTCATAGATGAAGATTCCCTGGATAGGGTCATTTGGCGTGGAGCTTCTAATGGTTGTTATTTGGCCAGCAGTGGTTATACATGGTTATCACGCATGGAACATCAAGTGCAGCAGCCTGTTGCCATTTCTTGGAGTTGGATTTGGCGTTTATCCCTTGCTAAAAATGTGAAGCATTTTCTTTGGCTAGCTTATCATGGCAACTTGCCTACGAATCTCAGTTTCGGGAATCCTGGCACATCACTGATCAAGGATTCAAGATCCTTCTTGTCCTAGTTGCGGTGCACCTCATGAAACCATTCTACATACACTAAGAGATTGTCCTCAATCCAAGAGTGTTTGGCAGAGTCTTCTTTTCCCTGCAGACCAGACTTTCTCATTGCATGTTGGTTTATGATCTGGAGAGCTTGTAACGACGTGGTTTTCAATGATATTGCTTGGGTGCATCGAAGATTGGAGAATGGCTTGCTGGCTTTTCTGGATCCTGTGGCATGGCTTCCAATCTCGTGGCGGAGCTACTTGTCATCGAGCATGGCTTACTGATAGCACGTTGTCTTTGTTACCGGATTGTTATTCTGGAATCCGATTCGAGGACTGCTTTGGATCTCATTGAGGATACCACTCAGGGGTTTCATCCTTTAGCCTCTCTGCTGAACTGCATTCACAGGTTTAGGTCCATGGATTGGTTGTTGTCCTTCCTCCACACCTTGCGAGAGGGGAATGAGTGCGCTGACTGGTTGACGAAACACGGTGCAGCTTCGGATGTGCAGATAAAGATGTGGGATTCATGTCCCTCCCAAATCAGCTGTGTTATTCTTGTTGATGCTATAGGACACTCTAGAGTACGTTTATAGTTGTTTGGTTCTGTTTTGTTCTTTTTTCTTCCTGTTGATAAAAAAAATTATAAGTTAGAACATACATATGTGTAAAAAGGTGTCCACTGTTTCTAAACAAATTATTTTTTGCAAAAAAAAGAAAAATTATTTTTTAGCCTAAAGTTCAAGTTCATTAATTGTTGTTAGAATATCTTGATTTGATTTTATCATTTAGATTCTAATTAATTCCGATATGTAAAGAAAATATTTGCTTCTTGAAAAGGTGTACACGGTTTTAAGACATTATTTTTTAGCCTAAAGTTCAAGTTCATTAACTGAAAATACGTATTAACAAAAAGAATGGTAGTCAATGGGTGTTATCTCAATTGGCAGTGTTTAGCATTTGTAGCTATTAATGTCCAAGATTGAATCCCTCCTCACCTAAACAAAACCAAAAAAAACGTGGTAAAAAGATAAAACAATTCTTCAAACTATGTGCTTAAATCACATATATAATTAGCAACACAAATTGGTATTTTTTTTATAAATCAAAATTGTATTAAAATGGGACTAAAAGCATAAGGACACAAATTGGTATTGAATTGTATAAGTGTAAAACATTGTCAAAAGTAACAAAAATCTATTGAATCATGAATATTTTGATTTAAAATATTACATTAGTGATAATAAAAAAGAAATTAAATTAACAAATAGTATCTACTATAGCCCAAATTATGTATTTAGTGAAACCTATTCAATAGGAAACATAAACAAAACAAGATAAATATCAAATTCTAAAAAGCTACTTGAAAGAAAGAAGCTAGGTACTTGATGTATCAAAAAAAATAAAGAAAGTCCTTCAAAGAACGGTTCATTGTGGTAGGTAGATGAGAGTGGTGCTTGTTCTAGCCTAGTTTTCTTGTGATTAGAGGTAGAGCTAAGTATGCAGGCTGACTCGGGCCATTTAGGCGCAGTTCGCATTGACCCGCATTTTGAGTAGGCCAACCCAACTTGGTCCGTGACATAAATGGGCTAGATTTTGTAAACCCGCGTCCGCACCGAAAAGTCCATGGGCTAATGACTCGGCCCGTGGACCATAAATAAAAAACGGAAAAATGAGGAAAGAGACTGAAAAATTAAAAAGAAAATTGGAAAAAGTAGAAGAAAAAAGCAATCTATTGTTGTTATTGTTTTATTTTGATTTTTTGAGGTGATAACATTTTATTTAATTTTATGAAATGATAAACTTTTATTAGTCAAGTACTAACAAAAATAAACATAATTAGTCTAATATTAATGAAAAACCAAATTAACATTAGTCCGTGGGTCAGCCCGCCAAACCGCGGACTAAACCCATTGAACCCGTGGGTTAAGTGGACCGAGCCAAAAAATCTCTTGGAGTAGCGGGTTGAATACTCGTGGCTGTGTGCCGAAATTCCTATGGTAAAATCTCCTTGAGTAGTGAGTGACTTACTCGTGGGTGTGTCCCAAATATAAGTAGTAAAGTCTCCAGGAGCAGCGGGTTCTTTTCTCGTGGGTATGTCCCGAAATTATGTCGTAAAATCTCTTGTAGCAGCGGGTTCTTTACTCGTGGGTGTGTCCCGAAATTATTAAGTAAAATCTCCAAGAGTAGCGGGCAGGATGCTTGTGGGTGTGTCCCGAAAGTATAAAAAGTTCTGTGTGGAAGTTCCTTAGTTGTTTGATAAATTCATTGAGATATATTACCGTGTTGAATTCTCTGTTTACGACGTTGAATGATTCATCTGTTGTGTGCAGTATGTCTGCTATACGTTGCTTATATGTTTTTGATATATGGATTGGGTGATGGGTGATCTGTGTTTTGGTTGTGCTTGTACTTTACTTATTACTTCGTTTAAAGTTTCACCCTTGCCTGCTTTGTTGTGTTGATGCATGACGGAGTAAATGTTTGACCCTAGAAGTGGGTTAGCGCTTAGGAGAGGAGCTGGAGGATGCTGCGTAGGCTGATATGGATTCCAAGAAGAATAGATGGTCACTGTTATTAGGGTAGGGTTAGAGACCAGACTGGCTCAGATGTTCACTGTATTTTACAACTTTCCTTGTAAAAACTCTAATAGTTATATGAATTTTGATTCATTCATGAAAATACTGTTTTATGCTTCCGCCCTTAAAAACCTTTTGAAAGGAATTAACACCTATTCTCCATCCTTCTCTTTGTCTAAAAGAAGAAAAAAATTTACATACATTTTCAGAGAAGGAATGTTGAGTTTTCCCTAAATATTTTCTAAGTTATTTCGAAATTTATTGGTAACTATGGTGTAATATCCTTTTTGGAGAAAATGGTGTGGCAACTTGAATATCTCAAAAGTCACACCGGTGTAGTGCTTCAAGGAGACTTTTCCAACCTCACATCATACGAACGATCAGCTGCGGTAAACTTAACAGAATAATCAGGGAATCCTAGCTGAACCCCTGAGAATCACTTCAGAAATACCACATTTAAAATAAATACCAGATCATGCATAGGTCAGCCAGTTAGATTTATCCAAGCTGGGTATACGACTCGTCTCGACTCGAGGGTATTTCCTACTCGGCCACATAAGACTATCGAAACCTGGATAATCCCAGTAGGCAATTGTAGCCCAACTAAACCCTATTCTCAACTCCGTCTCGTAGGTCGTATGCCCAACGTCTTTAGTGGAAATGTTCGTCTAATTTGCACACAAAATCTCTTTGTAAAACTTCCTCTGTTTTACTATAGCTTCTCTTAAAATCTTTATAAAAATCCTTTGTATGAAACAACTCTTCACTTTAGATAGCTGTTAAAATCCACACCTCTTCTCTTGATATCAGAAAAACCCTTTTCTATTTTTAAATAAATAGCTCTTACTCTTTTTACCCATTTTACAAATCGTTTTTGAGTTAAATTATTTTTCCCAGCTTCAATATTCAATTTATGACTGATCAGACCACGGCAGAGCCGAACTGAGGTGAGCAGCCCAATAGAGTGATTCGACATATAAACTAAAGGTTATTAATTTATTTTAAGAAGATCAAAACGGGACAGAGCCACGCTGAATTTGATCAGGAGAGAAAAGATTAATAGTATTTAAACTTGTGTTTGCTTTTTAATCCAGTAAATGTTCGTTCTCTGTTTTTAAATGAATCTTTGGGAATGGAATAATTACTCGGCGGTAGAGCCGACTGTGATAATCAGTGTCCAGCTTTCTTGAAAATTATAAACTTTGTGAACGAAGTAAACCTTGATGAAATCACCAGCTTAATTAATTTTCAAAGATGAAAGAATCACACGACGGCGGAGCCATCTTTGGTGATTTATGCCCACTTTCAGAAATCGGTTTAGGAATAGACTAAGTGGACGAGATCCAATTAGTGCATACATAAACAGATTGGATACCAGCTCAATATTTTCCACTTCCTAATACAACAGTAGAATTCACCGAGAATCCATTACTGCCATTTTAACTTCTGAAAGATGCTATAACAGTAGAATTCACCGAGAATCAATTACTATTATACTCTTTTATCCAACCCAATCTATTTATATATATGTTATTAGGAAATCACTTCTTTCCCAATTTATCTTAGTCACGTATATACCGGGTCCCTAGTGTTAAGAATTCTCCAAACAACGTATCAGTACAAATCCCAGGCCAGAAAGAGACGGACTCTATAATGCCCCTTCAAAGGTCTCTTTCCTTTCTAGACAGATCCATACTGATAAACCATTTATCTTAACCATCACCTTGTATATCAATGATAGACAATATCAGGGTTTTCACAAAAGAATATTTTGTAACAATCATATTTACGGTATATCTAGATTTTGCCACCATTATAACGGTATGTTTACAGAAGCTCAAAATTGATTTACCATAGCCTTCTTACTCACACGAAATATTCAAGAATTTTGGGTATTATAACCCCACAAGTTAATAAGTAGCACAAACAATTAATTTCAAGCCATGGAACAATTATAAGGCATAAAGAGCTATAACACCAAAAACACACAAGCACACAACAACAAAGATCAAACACATACTTCTCAAATTATTTTGCAAGAGGTTCCCCCTACCTTTCACCAAAAATCGATGGAGAACAAAGCTTGAAGATCCAAGAACACCAAGCAAGAACACAAACACTTCAAGGAAAAAAAGGAAGAGTTTTTGCTTGTAAACACAAGGCTTTTTGATGTGGGAATTTTTATGAATCAAAGAGGGTTATTTCAAGAGGAGAGGAGGCGGTTTTCTTGGAGCTAGAATTGAGCAGAACAAAGCTTTGAAGATCAAACTTTAAGCTTAAGAACAAAGAGAGAAATGGCTAGAAATGCAAAAGGGAGATTAGAAAGGATTTTGCTTTGTCAACACAAAGGCTTTGGTGTGAAAAATACATGAGGTATGAGGGGGTATTTATAGTAGAGGGGGCAGCCAAGGGGTTGGGTTAATGGAACTATGGTTGGCTTGGAAAGTAACCACGGTTTGGCTTTTCAAACAAATCAAAACATTTAACTAATTCCTAATTGGCTTAAACCACTTCACAAGGATTGAATCCAAGTGAAAAATTGTCATCCAAGGGTTCTTGGGGAAGGAGAGGGGCGGCCAAAGAGGAAGGACAAGGGAGGAAGAAATTTATGCAAGTGATGTAAGCCATGACTATCAAAATACATATTTAACTAATTAGTTTTAATCAATCGTTTTCTAATTGGTCCATAACCATGATTCATGCACGAAATGCACCTAGTCCCTTTCTTGGCTTAGTGGTGAGGTAGTTTTGAGGCTGAAAGAAGGAGGGAGTGAAGTTACATCTTTGCCCCTAGGGTTTTCAAATGAAAATGGATGAAAATTAAGGGTAAAATGAACTTTTCACTAATCAAAAGTTCTCAAAATTAATTTAAAGGATGAGAACGAATAAGAAACCTTGGAAATACCATGTAATAGCCCTAATAGCTTCATGGAAGAGTTTTTGGAATTTTTTGGTAAGTGTATGCTTCGCGGTTTGCATAAACAAGTGAAAACGGACACGACGTAATTTAAAAACGGACATTTTTTAGAAAAAATACCAGATAATTCTCAAAAATCACAAATTTAATTTAAACACTAATGGTCCCTCTTGAAATTCAATTTTGAGCTTTCACTGATCAGTAAAAATCTATTTCTGCTCAAAAATCCTCGTTTTACGTGTCCTACGGAGTTTTGAAAAAGTGACTTTTGATCTGCTTTACGAAAAATTACAAAATAATTTCCAAAAATCCTAAAAAAATGTAAAAACATGATTCAGCTACTTAAAATCTTTATCTGACCTTAATTTGGCCTCTGAATCAGTTATCAGTTTTTACTGTTTATTATTTGGACCAAAACGTAAATTTTAAAACTCATTATTTTAAAAATTCTAGAAAAATTCCAGAAAATCTAAAATATTAGAAAAACCAACTTTTGTGAAGGAAGTTTATTTATTGAGTTCATTTGATACTTTTAAGCTATTTAAAACTCTTTCTGTCAGTTAGACGTATTGCTTTTTGTAAAAAGACCTGACATCGATTTTAAAACTACCATTTCAGAAATATTCCAAAATATGTGTATTTTATTCCTAAGTTTAAGCTAAAAATAAATCACAAAACATTTATAGCACAAGAATTCATATAAAATAGAAAAAGTACAGTTTTAAACAAAGAAACAGAGGTTGTAACTAGACCTGACGGAAGCTGCGAATTAACCGTTTTCAGAAGTATTCTTAAACATGCACATTTAAATCCTATTTTCAAACAAAAAATGAATCACAACACATTTGTATTGCAACAATTCATATAAGACAGATAATAGGCGAAAAAACAAAAGTCTATATAAGACTTTAACCATCTTACCGTTTTTAAACTATAATACCAGACAAAACTTATGATTTCTATACTATCAAAAGTATACTAGATCCAAGAGTCTCTATTTTAACTATTTCTCCATTTTCAGTATTTATCCATTTCTTAACTAACAGAGTACGGAGTTTCTCGTAGAGGGACTAAAACAACAGTATTCCTTTATACTATTCTCTAACATTCCAAACTTAGTTTCTAAAATCTTCATATGATACTAATTTATCATTTATATCCTCAAATACCTCTTATGAATCAAGTCTGAAATTTTCATATTATCATAAACTTATTCTGACAGTCAAAACGTCCATAAAATACCCTTTTTGACCTCTATGTCAGCTCTAAACCATTAATTATTATCTGAAAATCTTAAAGGTAACTCTAATCCTCCAAATTTAATACCTTGTCTCATAATGTAAATTTTCGGGATGTTACATTTGCCAATATTATTAGTATGTTGATAACCAATATTATTAGTGAAAAACTTGAATCTTTCATGCCAACTAGAGGTTTGAGGCAAGGAGACCCCATGTCCCCTTATTTACTTGTCATGTGCATGGAGAAATTGGCTTTGCTTATTTAGGAGAAAATACATAAAAAAAAAAATGGTGTCCTGTTAAGATATCTAAAGAGGCTCCTCCTATTTCTCATCTATTTTTTTGCAGATGACTGCCTTCTCTTTACTAAGGCAAAATCTTCTCAGGTGCGCTTGGTGAGGGAGGTCCTTGAGGAGTTTTGTGTAGCATCGGGTTTAAAGCTGAATATTCAAAAACCAAAATTTATTGCCTCCAATAATGCCTCCAACGCAAATTGCTCCAAATTTTTATAATAAGTTATAAGTTTGATCATTGATTCTAATTTCTAAGCATAGATAATTATAAGGCTTAAATATGTTTTTAGTTTCTCATTTTTCACTATGTTCCGGTTTTAGTCTCTAAAAAATAAAACACGTCTTTTTAGTCCTTCATTTTTTTAAAATTTGTCACTTTTAGTCCCTGGGACCATATTTTAAATTTGAAAAATATTTTCTAAATTTATACTTTGACCCCTCCTAAAGCCTGATACTCACCTTAACCCGTTTTTTCCGTTCTCTTCCCCCTCCACTGATGCACCCGGCCCCCGATCCCCGCACGGCCAAGGGAGGCTGCGCACAATGGCGGGAAGGGAGGTGGCCACCGCAATCGCACAGGGAGGAGAACGAGAGAGAGGCCGCATCTCGTGGCGGCTTCGAGGGAGGACGTTGGAACTACTCCTAGTGGGGATGGGGGTCGCGGTGCATCAATGGAGGGGGAAGAGAACAGAAAAACAGGTTAAGGTAAGAATCAGGCTTTGAGAGGGGTCAAAGTATAAATTTAAAAAATATTTTTCAAATTTAAAATATGGCCCCAGGGACTAAAAGTGACATTTTAAAAAATAAAAGATTAAAAAGACGTGTTTTATTTTTGAGGGACTAAAAACGAAACTCAGTGAAAAATAAAATATTGAGAGAAATCTTTGTTTTTGGTACCCACTCTGAGAGATTTGTCTTGCTTACCAAATTAATTGACAGAATACTTTGGTTTCTCAAAATAAATTTTTAATTTCAAAATATAAATAAATTAGTCATGCATGTTTTTCAAAACATGATCTCTAGAATGTAAAATGTAGGTCAGACTAAACTAAAACATTTTTTCTTATTTTTTTTGGTCAAAACATTTTTATTTTCTCTTATTTATACGACTCACTTGTGTTTTTATAGGAAAAATGATTAATGGCCTGAATCCAATTTCGTATTAACGGCACAAATGACGTGACTATTGTAACACCTTTTCTCCAAAAAGGATATTACACCATAGTTACCAATGAATTTCGAATAACTTAGAAAATATTTAGTGAAAACTCAACATTCTTTCTCCGAAAACGTGTGTACAATTTTTTCTTCTTTTAAACAAAGAGAAGGATGAAGAATATGTATTAATTCTTTTCAAAAGGTTTTTAAGTGCGGAAGCATAAAACAGTATTTTCATGAATGAAGTCTCATTTCATATAACTATCAGAGTTTTTACAAGGAAAGTTGAAAAGTATAGTGAACATCTAAGTCAGTCTGGTCTCTAACCTCTACCCAAATAATACAGTAACCCTCTATTCTTTTCGGAATATTTATCAATCTATTCAGTAGCATCCTTCAGCTCCTCTCCTAAGAGTTAACCGACTTTTTGGGTCAAATATCTACTCTGTCATGCATCAACACAACAAAGCAGGCAAGGGTGAAACTCTACTCAAATTAATGGGAAAAGTATAGGCACACAGCAACACACAGCACAAGTGCTAAAGAATCATACTTAAATAATCAGTATACCAACATAACAAGCAATAAGCACACAACACTTTTAGGAACATCCGGTGGGAACATCGCTTTCAACAAAGCATTTGGGAATATCAAGTGGGAACATCGAGTAGGAACATCAAGTAGGGAACATCGAGTAGGAACATCGAGTAGAAACATCGCTTTCAACAAAGCATATGGGAACATCGTGTGGGAACATCGCATTAGTACTAAGCATATGGGAACATCGCCTTTCACTAGGCATATCTCTTTCACTTCCAACCACTCAGAACCACTTATCTCAAACCACATAGAATCACCAGAACATACAAAACCACATTTAACAGATAAGAATTCCAAACCACACATCTCAGGAAAATCATAGAATTTCACCACTCAGATAGAACATAGAACCTTTTATCCCGGATAACTCATACTTTGTTTATATTTAAGTCCCACAAAAATAAATTGGTATATAACAGAAATATAAATGATTACTTCCTTGAAAAAGGTTCAAAACTGAAATATTCAGAAAATACTTGAACACCGGTTTATTTTCAGAAAAATCCCATTGAAATTGTTTTCACAAATTTTCATTGTTAAAAACATAGAGAATACTGAACCAAAAATATATAACAGTAGAATTCACCGAGAATCCATTACCATTATATTCCCCAATCATCTTAGCCACGTATATACCGAGTTCCTAAGTTAAGAATACCCCAAACAGCGTATCAATACAGATCCCAGGTCAGAGAGAGATGGACTGCTTTAGCCCCTTCAAAGGTCTCACTTCCTTTCTAGACAGATCCATACTGATAAACCATGACCTTATATATCAATGATAGATAATATCGGGGTTTTCACAAAATAATAAATTGTATCCTCTTCGCGGTAAAATCATATTTGCGGTAGTCTAAAATTCGCCATTATAACGGTATGTTTACAAAAGTTCAAAAGTGATTTTAACATTCCCATCTTGCTTCACGAAAATTTAATAAAATTTGAGCATTATAACTCTACAATTATTAATTAGCACAAAATAATTAGTTTAAAGCTTATAAAACAATTATTAAGGCATAAAAGCAAAAACACATAAAAGCATACAAGACAAGCATAAACAAGAATCAAAACTCATACTTCTCGAATTAATATTGAAAGATTAACCCCTTACCTTGGCCAAAACTTGAAGAAGAACAAGCAAGAACACCAAGAACACAATAGTAAGAAATTTAAGACTAAAGAGAGAAAAGAGAGAAAAGTGTTTGTCTTCTTGATTCCTTGGCTTGGTGTGTGAAAAATTATGAAGCCAAGGGGTCCTATTTATAGGGAGAGGGGCGGTCAAGAGCTAGGGAGAAGGAAGAAAATAAAAATTTGTGTGATGTTAGCCATGACCACATAAATACACATTTATTAATTAGGTTTAATCCATTCTTTTTCTAATTGGTCCAAAGGCTTTCACAAGGATTGATGACTCATGTAGAAATCTGATCCAAGGCTCCCCAAAGCTCCTTGATGTCGACCAAGATGAGAGGGAAGGAAGACCATTTGATTGCAAAGTGAAAAACTTTAGGTTTAGGTAGTTTTAAGTGAAAATCAAGGGTAAAATGGTCTTTTTACATGCCCACCATATTATTCAAGGCAATTATAGTGTCCACAGATCTTTTATGCTTCTTAGAATTGCATTTAACCCCTCAAAGTTCGTAAGTTTCTATATCATAGTCACTATGTCTCTATTCGCCTCTATTTGCTAATATTCCATAAATAAGGGTCAAAAATAGTATTTTCACTAATCAAATATTCCAAATCAATTTTAAATGGTAAGAATCAATGGAGATTCATGAAAATACCATGTTAGAGCTTCATGGAAGAGTTTTGGGATTTTTATGGTAAGGGTAAGTCTTACGGTTTGCAGAAACAAAAGAAAACGGATGCACCGTAAGTGAAAATCAGTAATTTTTCAGAAAGTTATAGAAAAATCACAGAAAATCACAAATTGAATTTAAACACTAATGGTCTGTCTTAAATTTTGATTTTGAGCACTCACTGATCACTAAAAATCCATTTTTGACCAGAAATCCCTGTTTTCCGTACTTTATAAGGATCAGAAAAGTAGCGTTTTGATATGCTTTTCAGAAAATTATGAAATAATTTCCAAAAATCTCAAAAAATATGAAAACATGTTTCAGCTACTCAAAACCTTTTTCTGATCTCATTTTGGTCTCCGAATCAATGTTTAGCTCTTACTGTAAGTAATAGGGACAAAACGGTAATTTCTAAATTTTTCCAAAAATTATAAGAAAATTCCAGAAAATCAGAAATATTAAAAGAAACATATTTTGTGAAGGGAGTTTTGTTTTCTGGGTTGTATTGATATACTTAGCTATTTAAAACCCTTATCCATTAATAACGGTAAATACGGATGTCAAACGTCAAGGAAAGAGTGACTGTTTTACTGAAATAACTTGATAGGTATTTCAAAACCTTCATTATAAGATTAAAATAATTTTCTTAGCACTTAGATCACATATTTTCATATAAAATGAATTTTAAACAGTAACTCAGAAAAACGGATGTTACAACTACTGTCGTGGACACCCACTAGCGTTTGGCTTCGATTTCCCTTTTGTTTTCTCTACCATTGCAATCCCAATTAAAAGCTCTCTTTCCTCGAAGAAACAGAGGCATTGAAGCCGTAGAAACCTCCTCGGAGAACTTCACCCTGTCACTATACCTCTCTTTGAGACTTTAACATACAGAGGCAAAATCAGTTTTAGATATTTCTGCAACCCCTCCGAAAATTACTCTGGCTTTGGTTCCTCCTACCCCTCCGAGTTGTCGAAACTCTTTTGGTGCGATTTTCCTGATTCCGTCAAAGGCTTTTGATATCTTAGCTTTCAATGCAAATTTATTTTTTTAACAGAACAATGTGGCAGAAGTGGTTTCCTGAGACAAGGACGTGGTGGCCACTTTCCAGAACAATGCGCCAAAGAGGGAGGGCTTGACATATTGTTCTTTGGTTTTAATATGTTTTGGGTTCCTGTAATATTTTAGATTTTGAATTTACTATAATAAAAGTCATAGTTTTTTGTCCTCCATTTTTTTTATTTTAGACCATGTGCAGAGTTGACTGTTTATGTGGCATATTTTAGTATTTGTCATCACTCTTATGTGGCAAAAATGCTGATGTAGTCTTCTTGACGTCAGCTGATTAAACCCACGTGGTTTGTATCAATGACAAATCATCTGACACATCCCTATAAATATATTAAGTTTTTAACTTGGTCCCTCTAAAAGGTAGGTTTTGATATTAATACCTATCGTCTTCCCCCTTCCTCCTCCCCCAACCCACGTCCCTCCACAACCTCCCCCCATCTTCCCCCTCACTTCCATGGTTTCCCCCTCCCTCCTCCCCCACCTTCCCTCTTCCCCACGGCCCCCACCTTCCTCTTCCCCCCCACAACCCCATCCTCTTCCGTGAGGTGCAACCACTGTTATAAAACAACAACCTTTTCCCATCCTCGTCCCCAAGCTAAATCCAAATCCAACCCCGCTCACTCAACCTTTCATGTGACCCTTCCTTACTTTTTTTGTCAACTTCAATAGAAGAGGAGGAAAAAAATCGAAACTATATCAACAACGAGCACCAGGTCCCCCCGCCCCCCCCCCAATATTACCATTAAGTTTAAAGAGATTAAGTCTTAATAAAATGAGGTTGGATGGAGTAATCATTGATTATATATATATGTTACTGGACTAACCTGCTATTTGAAGATAAAGAACTTTTCAGGTACTCAAATAGTTAAAAATCCAAAACCTATGAGATGTTTATCTCAGGGGGAGTTGAGTAAGTTCAAAGAAACACTGAGATGTTTATCTTAGGGGGAGTTTCCTTGAAGGAAAAGTTTTATTGCTTAAGCTGACTGCTTATTATATTTTACTTGCTGATATATGCTTGTAAAACTTAATAATGTTTTTCATCATCAAAAAGGGAGAGATTATTGGAACCAAATTGGTCAAAGGCATTTTTCATTGTTTAAATCCCTAAATGGTTTTGATGATAACAATTATTATTAAGGGTTTTACAAATTCTAATAACGAGCTCTTGCAGGTACAACAAAGTTAAGTCCATCGTCCAGTGTGACTTTGGTACTTATATGTACAATCTATGAGCTAAGCGTCCAATGGACTCTGGTACTTGACCTATGGTAAGTATCGTCCAATGGACTCAGGATGCTATGCGTCCATTTGGTATGACATGTTATGCGTCCAAATGGTAAGACAACTGAGCGTCCATTTTGTTTTATGTTGCGTCCAACATACATGTAGTTATGATTTCTGAATACGCTATTTATGGCTCTTGCATTTAATTTGAGACATATTTAATGAGCAAATGATTTGAAATAAATAGCTGTACATATGATGTTTCTCGAACTTAATTGAAAATGATTTGAGATAGCATTTAATGAAAAGCATAAAGCATTGTGGAAAGTGTACTTGAGAGAGAATGTAGTATGAACATATCTGTCACTCTCTGAACGTAGCTTTCCTATCACACAGTCTATTCTCTTTGTCTCAACTGGATATTACCTTTAACCATTGTGTAATCAAAGTTTTGAGTATATGTTGCTTTTGACCATGGAGAAAGGACTGCACAACCTACGCTGAAGTAGCACTCCATTGAAACAACAGGAAGATAGCATTTAATGCTATTAGTAAACGACTATTTTATGAAGGCTAAAGCAGAACAAGCTCAAGGCCATCCGGGACAGTATGGCTTCACTGGAGCTGCTCGCTTAGCGCCTAGGATTCGCTTAAGCGAATCTGAGGCAGAAATGAACCCCTGCACCTGCGTGACTTCGCGCTAAGTAAGATCCCATTCGCTAAGCGAATTCTTGACAGCAAAAGACAGATTTTGAGTCACACAACTTACAATTCTCCACCTTGACTCTAAATCCTTCAAAATCTCAGAGTTTCTACATTCATCCTTTGATTATGGTTGCTCCCCCACTTAACTTCATCAACTTTCTCTGAAGTTTATCAAGTCCAGGCATTTCTTGAACTTGATATTTGGCAAGCACTTAGTAAACATGTCAGTTGGGTTATCTTTAGTGCATATTTTTTCAATCACCACTTCCTTTGATTCTGCAACATCCCGAACAAAGTGAAGTTTGATGTCAATGTGTTTAGTCCTTTCGTGATAGACTTGATGACTTGCCAAATGAATTGCGCTTTGACTGTCACAGTGAACCACAACATTTTCTTGAGCTATTCCCATCTCATTCAACATCCCTTTCAACCAAAGAGCTTCCTTCACCCCTTCTGCAAGTGCTACATACTCTGCTTGTGTTGTTGATAATGCTACCACCGATTGTAAGGTAGACTTCCATGTAATTGCAGTGCCATGCAAGGTAAACACGTAACCTGAAAGTGACTTTCGTGTGTCCACATTCCCTGCATAATCTGCATCTACATATCCCACAATGGCTTCAACTTTCCCTGCTGTCTTCTTGTACATGAGTCCAGAACTTAGAGAACCTCTCAAATACCTCAACACCCACTTCAAAGCTTCCCAATGTGCTTGCCTGGGATTGCCCATAAATCTAATGACGATGCTGACTGCATGTGCTAAATCCGGTCTGCTGCAAACCATCCCATACATAATGCTCTCAACACCACTTGCGTAAGGTACTGAATTCATCTTTTCCCTTTCCTCTTCTGTGTTAGGACATTGAGTAACTGAGAGCTTAGTGTGATGTCCTAAAGGTGCAGTGACCGCCTTGCATTCATGCATGCGAAACCTCCCCACAACCTTCTTCAAGTAACCTTGCTGAGATAAGAACAATTCCCCTTTCTTCCGGTCTCTTACAATGTCCATGCCAAGAATATGCTTTGCTTCACCAAGATCCTTCATCTCAAACTGTGAATTGAGCTGTTCCTTGAGTAACTTGATCTCGTCCTTGCTAGTGCTTGCCATGAGAATGTCGTCTACATATAAGAGGAGGTAGAGAACACAAGTTTCCTCCCTCTTAAGCATGTAAACGCAGCTGTCGTAGTTGCTTCGTAAGAACCCCATCTTCAAAAGAAAATCATCGAATTTCTTGTACCATTGCCTTGGGCTCTGTTTCAACCCATAAAGAGACTTCTTCAACAAACAGACCTTACTCTTGTCTTCCGCATAACCTTCTGGTTGTTCCATGTAGATGGTCTCCTCCAAGTCTCCGTGTAGGAATGTTGTCTTGACGTCCATTTGCTCTAACTCAAGGTTGAACTGCGCAACAATCGCCATTAAAATTCTTATGGAGCAGTGCTTCACCACAGGAGAGAAGATTTCGTTGTAATCTATCCCCTCTACTTGTGTGAAGCCTTTCGCTACAAGCCTTGCCTTGTATCTTGCCTTTTCAACACTTGGGATACCTTCCTTCCGCTTGAAGATCCATTTGCAACCAACAACCCTTTGATTTTTGGGAAGTGGCACAATGGACCAGGTTTGATTTTTCTGCAAGGACTCCATCTCCTCTTTCATAGCATGTAACCAATTCTGCTTGTCTTTGCTTTCCAATGCCTCCCTCAAGTTTCTTGGTTCGGTTTCCTCCACCTCTTGAGCTGCATTCAAAGCATAGCAAATCAAATCTGCATACCCAAATCGTTTAGGAGGTACAATGTCCCTCCTCACTCTATCTCTTGTCAACTGATAGTCTGATACTTCCGGCTGCGATTGATCTTCCTCTTCCGGTGGTTGAGAACTTGTTTCCTCTGCACTTTGATCTTGAGACTCCACCTCAAACTGAGCTTTATCTTTTCTCACTGTTTCAGTACTGCTTTCATCATTGTCTTTGCTTGACATAGCCATCCTTGTTTTATCAAACGTGACGTCTCTGCTGATGAAGCACCTTGAGCCTCCACTTGCATCCAATCTCCACAACTTGTAATCTTTCACACCTTCCGAGTAGCCAATGAAAATGCACTTCACTGCGGAGGGTCTAACTTTCCCTCCTTGACATGTGCAAATGCTAAAGAACCAAACACCCTTAGCTTGGTGTAGTCTGCTGGCTTCCCACTCCACATCTCCATAGGTGTCTTGAAGTTTAAAGCGGACGAAGGACAACGGTTGATCAAGTACGCTGCTGTGTTTGCAGCCTCACCCCAGAAGCTTTTAGGCAAGCCTGCGCCTAAAATCATACATCTCACTCTTTCCAAAATAGTCCTGTTCATTCTTTCTGCAAGACCATTCTGCTGTGGTGTGTGAGTTACCGTTTTGTGCCTCTTAATTCCCTGTTTCCTGTAAAACTGATTAAACTGCTCTGAAACGAACTCCAGGCCATTGCCAGTCCTTAAAACATTCAGTTTAGTGCCTAATTGATTGGCTACTAGTGTGTGCCACTCCTTAAACCGAAGGAAGGCTTCTGTTTTATCCTTGAGGATAAACAACCACACTCTTCTTGAGTAGTCATCAATTACGGTGAGAAAATAGGATCCTCCACCGTGAGTCTTAACTCTTGAAGGACCCCAAAGATCCGAGTGTACATACTCAAAAGGTCTACTAGAATGATGCATGCCAACACCGAATTGAACTCTATGTTGTTTACCCAATATGCAATGATCACAAAATTCTAGTTTCCTTATTTTATCACCATTAAGCAAGTCTTGTTTAGACAGTTCATGCAGGCCTTTCTCACTAACATGACCTAGTCTAAGATGCCACAACTTAGTCTTATCATCATGCGATTGGCTAGCTACGGATGCATGAGCAATAACAGTGGAACCATTCAAGATATACAGGACATTATTTTTAGTTCCCTTAGCAATGATCATAGCACCATGCGAAATCTTAATCATGCCATGTTATATCCTACTGCAGTAACCCAAGGAATCAAATACACTAAGAGATAAAAGATTTGGCTTAAGTTCAGGAACGTACCTAACCTCTTGCAGCAGAATTTCACGGTTATCAAACATTTTTAATCGGATGGATCCCATACCTTGCACTTTGCATGACTTGTTGTTGCCTAACAACACCATGCCTCCTTCCTTGAGCTCTAGTGACTCGAAGAAGTCCTTCCTTGGGCACATGTGGTATGGGCACCCTGAATCCATAACCCAATTCCTTTGCGATTCTGAACTTGAGACAACCAACGCACCTACAGACTCATAGCCATCCGAGACGGTGACTACATCTATAGAATCAACAGAACTAGTGTCATTACGATCCCTCCTCCTCGATGGTTCTGGACAATCCTTGCGCCAATGCCCCAACTTGTTGCAGTTGAAGCACTTGTTCTTGTTGTCCTTGGACCCATCCTTTGCAAACTTGGATTTTGACTTGGACCTCTTCTTGCCCTTGTTCCCTTTCTTGCCATTCCTTCCCCTCTGAACATTCAAGCTCTTACCATCGCCATCATTCCTTTGGTCTTGCTGTTTTTGCAAGTCTTTGGTGCGTATTGCGGTTACCACCTCTTCTAGAGTGATGGTTTGGTCTTTGCCACACAATAAGGCATCCTTGAAGTGCTCATAGGTTTTAGGCAATGAGCTTAGGAGCAATAGAGCCTTGTCCTCATCATCCAATTTCACTTCGATGTTCTCTAGGTCGTCAAGGAGCTTGTTGAATTCAGAAAGTTGTTCAACCAATGATCTTGACTCATTCATTCGGAATGAATACAGTTGTTGCTTTAGACATAATCGGTGTGCTAGGGACTTCATGTATAGTGATTCGAGCTTTGTCCACATTGAAGCGGCAGTTTTCTCCTTCGAAACTTCTCTGAGCGCCTTATCACCAAGGCACAATATTGTTGGAACCAAATTGGTCAGAAGCAGTTCTAATGCAAATTTTCCCTAAGTAGTCTTTGTGGTTTTGATGATAACAAAGGTTATTAAGGATTTTACAAAGTCTGCTGACAAGCTGTTGTAGGTACAACAAAGATAAGTCCAAGCGTCCAGTGTGACATTGGCATATATATGTACGATTCAAGAATGGAGCGTCCAGTGGACTCAAAGAGGCAATGCGTCCAATAAAGCTTTGCGTCCAAAGAAGCAGAACATATAAGCGTGCAAAGAAATCACTCATGGAGACATGCTATACAGTGCGTCCAAAATAAGCATAAGTGATAACCGACCAATGAGTATTATAGAGATGTATCCTATTAGAGAAGCAAAGTCTCAAGTACATATGGTAAGCAAAAAGTATGCGTCCATATAGACCAAGCTGTCTCAAGTACGAATGGTAAGCAAAGGTATGCGTCCATTCATACACTCTAAATGCTACGTCCAAAACGCAGAATACATAACCTGCTATTTATTGCTCTTGTATTTAATATGGGACATATTTATTGAGCAAATGATTTAAAATAAATAGCAGTATACAATGCTTTTCTGAACAACCTCGTCAAAGTCTCTGAACGTGCATTAAATGAAAAGCATAAAGCACTGTGAAAGCGTACTTAGAGAGAGAATGTACTATGTTTATTTTGATATCTCTCTGAACACTACTTTCTGATTTACACAGTGTATTCTCTTTGTCTCAACTGAATATTACTATTAACCTTTGTACAATTGAGACTATGAGTACAGGTTGCTTCTGACTTAGGAGAAAGAAACGCAGACAAATACGCTAAAGAAGAACTCCTCAGAGCAACGGGAAAATAGTATTTAATGCTATTAGAGAACGGTCATATTTATGAAGGCTGAAGCCGAGGTAGTTGAAGAATAAGTCTGAAGGTTCAACAAAGCCTATAAATACCGAAAACAAGAAGAAGAAAAAGAAGAAGATACAAGTGTGCTGAACTATAAAAAAGAAAGAGCTGAATCGCTGTGCAAACTTTGATATACTTTGATTCATTAAAAAATTCTTGTAATATTTTCTATCTTCTTGTAAAAGAGAGTTTGATTAACTCTCGAAATGCTTAAGAATTTCAGATTCTCACTAGTGTGAGTTAGATAGCACTTTAAGTCAAAAACACTCTTTTGAGTTGTTTGAGCCTGGAGAGGCTTGTTTGTAAAGAATACTTGTGTTGAGCCTGGAGAGGCTTGTTTGTAAAGAATACTTGTTTTGAGCCTGGAGAGGCTAGGTGTGCAAAGAATACTCGTTGTAAGGCCTGGAGAGGCTGTTGAGGAATACTTGTATTCTATCTGGATTGATAGTGAAATCTCTCTAGTTTGAGGGGACTGAACGTAGCTCTTAGGAAAGGGTGAACCAGGATAAATACTTGTGTTATTCTCTCTTTCCCTTATCTCTAGTTATTTATTTATCATTACTAACAAGATGGATTGAATTGAATTTTATCTTATCAAGTTTTTCAAACTCTTTAAATCGCACAAAGAAAACGTTTTTAAACTAAGTGGAAGCCTCTGCGTCCAATCTACTTGTGCGTCCAATATTCCAATACGCTGTTCGTCCAACGAGTTCACAGCAAGTATACAAATATTTGCAAAAAAGTTTTAAAAGCTTTGAAACACAATTCAACCCCCCTTCTTGTGTTTCTTCCTGTTACCTACCATTGGCATCAGAGCTCGGTCTCTAGGGGTTGAGCACCTAACAGTGGAGAGAAGCAAAGATCCAAGGAGAACGAGGGACAAGCTGTGAACAGACCACCTCTGTTCAATGGAGAAGAAGACGACTATTGGAAGCAGAGAATGATCACGTTCTTTGATGCGCAAAATATAGACATGTGGGATGTCGTGGAAACTGGCTACACTGCTCCAGTAAATGAAGCAGGTCAATCAGTACCAAGAGCTCAGTGGACGCAAGATCAAAGGACCAGATTCCAGCTAAACTCAAAAGCAAGGCACTATCTGATGTGTGCCATCACCAAGTCAGAATACGACAAGGTGCACAGCAGCACCACTGCCAAAGAAATATGGGACACCCTAGCCTTGGCGCATGAAGGATCGTCTCAAGTCCCTGAGTCCAAAATCAGCATGCTAGTTCATCAATATGAACTATTCAAAATGGAGGATCACGAGACTATTGATCAGATGTTTGGACGATTCCAAACAATCATTAACAACCTGAGATCTCTGGGAAAAGTCTACACAACCCAAGAGCACATCAGGAAAATTCTAAGGAGTCTTCCTAGACAATGGAGACCCAAGGTGACTGCCATACAAGAAGCAAGGGATCTGTCCACTCTTGCTATGGAAAATCTCCTCGGCTCACTCAAAGTGCATGAGCTTGAGCTCAAAGAAGAAGGAACAGAAAAAAGGGCAAAGTCCATTGCTCTTAAATTCCAAAAGGGAAGCACTTCAAAAGCACTAAAGGCAAATGACTCTGATGAGGAGTCATGTAGCTCAGAAGGAGAAGAAGGCTCAGATGATGATGAACTTTCCTTCATCTCCAGAAAAATAAAATCCATGTGGAAAAGGAAGGGTGGCTCCAGAAGGAAGCAATTCAACAAAAGATTTCCATAGAAGGAAGCTGAGCAGAAGGAGAAAAGTCCAGTAGTGTGCTATGGATGTAAGAAACCAGGCCACTACAAGGCAGACTGTCCTGAAGCTGAGCGGACAAAGAAGAAGTTCTTCAAAAAGAAGAAGGGTCTCATGGCAACATGGGAAGATCTTGACGAATCCTTTGATGATGAGGATGAGGAGGATAAGGAAGAAGCAAATCTTTGCCTGATGGCAAGCCTACCCTCAACCGATAGTGAGGATGAAGAAGAGGTATTTCCTTACCCTAAACTAAAAGAAAATTTTAATGATCTCCTTAGAGAATCATCTATTCTATTTGATGAGTACAGATCTTTGAAAAAAGAAATTTTCACTCATAACCAAAGATTTTGAAAAACTTACTTTAGAAAATGAAGTATTTCTTCAAATCAGAAAATAAAGAGTTAAGACTTCAAGTAAGTCAACTCAAAGATGAATCTCAAAAGGATTCTGAGTCCAATACTTCCTGTGAAGTACAAGTACTTCAACAAGAAGTAAATGAACTCACTGGACGATTGTCCAGATTTGTCAGGAGCTCTGAAAAACTGGATCAAATTTTAAAAATTCAGAGAAAACCTTCTGGCAAAAGTGGTTTAGGTTATGAAAAACCAAAACCAAAAGTTTCTAAAAGTTCTTCCAAATTTAATTTATATTGTGGTCACTGTGGGAAGGTTGGACATGTCACCTCGACGTGCGTCCATAACAAAAGGAACATGCCTGGACGCAGACCAAGGACTAACAAGAAAGGACTCAAGTCAATCTGGGTATGTAAGAATATGATAATTCCTGTTGCAGATATGCTTGATGGGAGGAAGTCAACTCCAGTCATGGTACCTGGACAGTGGCTGCTCACGACACATGACAGGAGAAAGGTCTATGTTCCAAGACCTAAAGCCTAGATCAAAGGGCTGGGTCACCTTCGGAGGAGACCAGAAAGGCAAAATAGTTGGAATAGGTAAAATTGGTAAGCATCCTTTTCCTTCTATTGAAAATGTCCTACTGGTTGAAGGACTCAAACATAATCTGCTTAGCATAAGTCAATTGTGTGACAGTGGATTTGACGTTTCCTTTAACAAGGATAAATGTATAGTCAGAAATTCTGATAAGTCCATACTTTTTTAAGCAAAGAGGCAGGATAATGTTTACAAAATTGATTTTGGAAATCTATCCAAACAAAATGTCTCATGCTTCATATCCTTAAAGGATGAACAATGGATATGGCACAAGAAACTTGGTCATGCAAGCTTAAGAACCATCTCAAAGCTAAACAAGCATAACCTCGTGAGAGGACTACCAAATCTTGTGTACAAATCCGAAGTTCTGTGTGAAGCATGTCAGAAAGGGAAACAAGTGAAAAACTCTTTTAATTCTAAAAATATTGTTTCCACTTCTAGACCTTTGGAACTTTTACACATGGATTTGTTTGGACCCACTCAAACAACCTCTTTAAATGGAAAGAGATATGGATTAGTTATAGTTGATGACTATACTAGATGGACATGGGTCAAATTCCTTGCACACAAGGATGAGTCTTTCAAAGTCTTCACCATATTCTGTAAAAGAGTCCAAAATGAGAAAGGAGTATGTATCAACTCCATTAGAAGTGATCATGGAGGTGAGTTTGAAAATGCAAACTTCCAGAGATTCTGTGAAGAGAATGGAATCCTTCACAATTTCTCTGCACCAAGAACACCTCAGCAAAATGGTGTGGTGGAGAGAAAGAATCGATCTCTACAAGAGATGGCTAGGTCCATGCTCAATGATCACTCAACCTCTAAGAGGTTCTGGGCTGAAGCTGTAAATACTGCGTGTTATTTACAAAACAGAATATATGTGAGGTCCATATTGAAAAAGACTCCATATGAATTGTGGAAATGAAGAAAACCCAACATTTTGATATTTTCATCCATTTGGATGTGAATGTTTTATTCTCAACACTAAGGATCAACTTGGAAAGTTTGATTCTAAAGTGGACAATGGAATTTTTCTGGGTTACTCTGAAACTTCCAAGGCTTATCGAGTCTATAACTCAAGAACCTTGACTGTTGAAGAGTCAATTCATATTAAATTCAATGACAAAAAGCCTGACAAGGAATTGTCAGAGTTAAGTGATTCTTTTTCAGATATGAGAATACAAGCAGAAGGTGAAAGACCATCACCTAAGAATGAAGAAGAAGGATCAGACGCAGAAAATGATGATGCGTCCAATTCTGAAAGAAGAAGAAGCTGGCACTTCAAGACCTATCATCCTGAAGATCAAATCATTGGAAATGCAGATGATAGAGTCAGAACAAGGTCAACATTCAGAGAACAAACTGGTGTTGCATTCATCTCTGAATTGGAGCCCAAAAATGTTGATGAAGCTCTATTGGACGAAGGATGGATTTTAGCAATGCAGGAGGAACTAAATCAGTTCAAACGCAATGATGTTTGGACGCTTGTAGTCCCACCTAAAGATAAGTCCATCATTGGAACCAAATGGGTATTCAGAAACAAACTGGACGACGAAGGTAAAGTGGTGAGAAACAAAGCAAGGTTAGTTGCTCAAGGTTACTCACAACAGGAAGGTATTGATTTTACTGAAACCTTTGCTCCAGTAGCTAGAATAGAGGTCATTCGCATCTTACTTTCATTTGCTGCCCAACATGATATGAGGCTTTATCAAATGGATGTAAAAAGTGCTTTTCTAAATGGTATAATAACAGAGGAAGTCTATGTGGAACAACCACTTGGTTTTGAGGATCAATCTTTTCCTAACCATGTTTTTAAATTGAAAAAGGCTCTTTATGGTCTTAAGTAAGCTCCTCGAGCTTGGTATGAAAAACTAAGTTCATTTCTTATGGAGAATGGTTTTTCAAGAGGAAAAGTTGACACTACTCTCTTTAGAAAATCCATAGACTCACATTTCATCATAGTACAAATTTATGTGGACGATATCATTTTTGGTGCTACTGATAAATCTCTGTGTGGAGAATTTCCTGAGTTAATGCAGAAGGAGTTTGAAATGAGTATGATGGGAGAATTGAAATTCTTCCTTGGACTTCAAGTAAAACAAACTCAAGATGGAATCTGTGTGCATCAGTCCAAGTATACAAAGGAGCTTCTGAAGAAGTTCAAAATGGACGATTGCAAACCCATGAGCACTCCTAGGCATCCAACCTGCATAATGAACCTGAATGATAAGGATAAAAAGGTAGATCAAAAGGTATATAGAGGTATGATCGGATCTCTATTGTATCTTACTGCATCTAGACCTGATATAATGTTCAGTGTTTGTTTATGTGCAAGATTCCAATCAGATCCTAGAGATTCTCATTTGACTGCTGTCAAAAGAATTTTTAGATATTTGAAGGAGACTACTAATCTTGGTTTGCTGTTTAAGAAATCAAATGAATACAGATTAGTAGGGTTCTGTGATGCTGATTATGCCGGAGATAGACTCGAGAGAAAAAGCACCAGCGGAGGATGTCATTTTATTGGATCCAATCTGGTATCATGGACAAGCAGAAGACAAAGCACAATTGCATTATCTACAGCTGAAGCTGAATATGTCTCTGCTGCAAGTTGTTGTTCTCAGCTCCTATGGATTAAACATCAACTGGAGGACTACAACATCTTTGAGAGTAAGATATCTGTTCTTTGTGATAATACTGCTGCAATCAATTTATCTAAGAACCCAATCTTACACTCAAGAGCTAAGCATATAGAAATTAAACATCATTTCATTAGAGACTATGTACAGAAGGGAACATTTGATATTCAGTTTGTTAACACTGAAAATCAATGGGCATATATATTTACAAAACCTCTCTCTGTAGATAGGTTTACTTTTATAAGGAAGCATTTAAATATGCACTTTATAAACGACTGATGTTTAGCGTCCAATGTGCTCAAGCTGAGTCTAAGTCCAATATGACTAGCGTCCAATACGACACGTTAGTCTATTTGAAACTTAGAAGTTTTTTTAAGGCTTTTATCTCTTAGACTTCCCGCACTGAGTCTAATTTTTTTTATAATATATTTTTATCAAAAACCGTACGCCTGCTCTGCAACCGTTTTCCCGGTTGATGATTACGCCTATTTTCAAGAAAAATTTGCTGTTTTCTCTTTCCCTTCATACACACGTCTTTAACCCCACTCTCTTTCACTTCTCAACTTCCCTCAAAATCTCTCTATATTTGCTCTCTCTTTCGTAAAACCCTCTCAAAACCTTTCTTTGAAAAATCTCTTCTCTTTATCTTTCAAAAATGGAGAACATTCAGAACATGGAAGTCAATGTGGAATACTGGACGGATCTCTCAATTTTGGCTGGCCTGGGTGTGGATATCTCACCTGAAGTTTATGCCGCTGGTTGGGAAAATTTCTTTGGGAAAGAAGTTAATGTTCATCAAAGCTTGATTCGTCAATTTTGGAAAACTATGAAGATCCAGGACAACCTTATCACAGGAACAGTCCTAGGCAAGGAAGTCATAGTATCCATAGAAAGCATCTCAGAAGCTATTAGCTGTGACTCTGCTGGAGTCTGTTTTCATGGAGGATGGGCTCATGAAGTTGGTGGAAAGACAGAAATCAGCAAAATCTTGCTAAAGACAGGAGAGGAAGACGGAGACCTAATCTCTTCAAAGATGACTGACAAAGCCAGAGTACTTCATCAAATCCTGAACAAAATGGTGCTTCATAAGATCGGATCAAAAGACTCTGTGTCGTCACTACATGGGTTTTTGTTGGTACACCTTCTAACCCATCAACGAATCAATCTTCCTCGTACCCTGTTCTACTGCTTTAAAAGAGATGCAAAAGGGAAAGGGAAAAGGACTGTTATTCCCTACGGAGCTCTGCTTCAGAGAATTCTTACCACTCAAGGAATCATGGCAATCCTGGAAACATACTCTGGGGAAGATAAAGCTGCTCTCTCCAAGATAATCCATCAAGCACCTTTTGGCTGAACCAACATTCTGAAAATGAGACTGGTAACTGTCAAAGAACATTTGGCCAAACTCAAAGAGGGAGAAGAAGAAGACAATAAGGATGCCATCAGGGCTGCAATTGAAGCGAATAGAGATGAACAAGCAGAACAAGCAACCAAAATCTCTAGTGGAGTTCCTGCTGCCTCAAAGAAGAAGACTACTTCCAGGAAACCTGCAAGGAAGTTAGTCTTGGCTGATTCGGACGAAGAAACAGTTGGAGAATTTCTCTCCAAAAGAGCCAAGCTTGCTGCTGAAAAGGCAACCAAAAAGAGAAAAGCCTCTGAGTCCAAGTTAGTTGAAAAAGAAATCATTGGACCCATAATAAAGAAGGCAAGATCTCAAAGGAAACCATCCGTTGTCAAGATTGCTGACAAGAAAGCAACAGATGTACTTACTCGTGCTAATCTTGATAAGTCTGTGGATAAATAATTAAAGTTGTGGTTACCACAATCTCAGAAAACCCTGAGTCCATTTCTTCACCCATTCGTCCAAACACTGACCCTCAAACTCAACCACAACCACAAACACAAACCCAAACACCTTCTCCATCTCAACCAGAACAACCATCCCAAACACCACCTCCTGCTTCACCTGAAACCTCTCCTCCATCTCCTTTCTATCTTGAACCATCGTCCAATCCTATTCAAACACACTCACCTTCACCTTCACGTGAACAACCGCATCCATCAACCTCACTCTCACCCTCACATGGCCAATCTCCACGTTCCTCATCTCCTACCAACCTGGACGTATCAGATGCTCTTTCTCTACCTCCATCTGAGTATGTCTTCACGGCTGGGAAGTTGTAGGTCCTGACAAAAGGGGTAAAAGTCATGGAGATTCCTCTTCAGGAGGATAAGATAAAGGAGAAAATGCCCCTGGCGGAAGTAAGGGCCAAGTCTATAGCTCCCAATTCATTAGGACTTTCCAAAATGAGGCTATATGACTTCAAGCCAACTTACTCTCCTCTGACTGCAGAAGAACTGGGATCATTCCTCTCCCCTCTTGACAGGATGATCATCAGAAACATAAAGGATGGACTGCAACTACAGAACCACTTCAACGTTCCTCCGTCTATGAGGATCAGGCCAACAACAACAATAAAGATCATGCCTGACAGGATAGTACCAAGGGTCTATCTAGTGGATAAAAATAAGGACAAGTTTCCCAAGAGGAACGTCAACAAGAGTCAAATGCCATCTCCCATCAGGATTGATGAGGACTGGGCAAAGAAATCCATGGTGAATGTGGATATGGATTTCTTAATGCTCTTGTCCAAGACGGGACAAGCAACGGAGCAGGAAGCAAGAACCGTCTGGGAGAGATACCTTGCGCAGTGTGAGCAAGAAGCATCTACTTCAGGGGTTTCAGATGCTGAGAAGGCTGCAACAACGACCGAAGGATCAGTCACAAGAAACATGGCACATCAAAGATATATGTTTAACGATGTCATTGGTGCTCCTACTAGATCCACTCAGCCAATCATTGAATTTCCTCCTGAGCCTGAAGATGCCATTGACTCTACATATACGGAATCCAGCAGTGCGCAAATCTTTATACCACCTTCAGCAGAAGATATTGACAATTTGAAATTTCTGTTGGGGCAGTACAAAAAGTATCTGGAATCAAGGAAATATCCATGAAAGACTTGTTCTTCTGTTCTTCTTTTTGAAAGTTTCTTTGTTTTCTTTGTTTTTTTTTTGGACTATGATGTTCTATGAACCTTTTTGTCTAATGACAAAAGGGGGAGAAATTGGGAGAATTAAGTTTTAAAAGCTCAAGTCATTAATAAAATGATATTGAGTCTAAAATTGCATTGCAGCAGCCTTATTACTTATGTATACTCCAATTATGCTATACTGCTATTTTAAATATGCTGGACTAATCTGTTTTGTGAGAAAGAGAAATTTTTCAGGTACTTTGAACTCATTGAATATCCAAAACCATGAGATGTTTATCTCAGGGGGAGAAAAGTAAGAAAGACTGGAACGTTTATCTCAGGGGGAGTTTCCCTATGAAAAGAAAAATCTATCTTTAAAAGTATATTTTAAATGTTTATTAGTTTTATTTGCTTTACTGCTTGTAAAACTTAATAATGTTTGTCATCATAAAAAAGGGGGAGATTGTTGGAACCAAATTGGTCAGAAGCAGTTCTAATGCAAATTTTCCCTAAGTAGTCTTTGTGGTTTTGATGATAACAAAGGTTATTAAGGATTTTACAAAGTCTGCTGACAAGCTCTTGTAGGTACAACAAAGATAAGCCCAAGCGTCCAGTGTGACATTGGCATATATATGTACGATTCAAGAATGGAGCGTCCAATGGACTCAAAGAGGCAATGCGTCCAATAAAGCTTTGCGTCCAAAGAAGCAGAACATATAAGCGTCCAAAGAAATCACTCATGGAGACATGCTATACAGTGCGTCCAAAATAAGCATAAGTGATAACCGACCAATGAGTATTATAAAGATGTATCCTATCAGAGAAGCAAAGTCTCAAGTACATATGGTAAGCAAAAAGTATGCGTCCATATAGACCAAGTTGTCTCAAGTACGAATGGTAAGCAAAAGTATGCGTCCATTCATACACTCTAAATGCTGCGTCCAAAACGCAGAATACATAACCTGCTATTTATTGCTCTTGTATTTAATATGGGACATATTTATTGAGCAAATGATTTAAAATAAATAGCAGTATACAATGCTTTTCTGAACAACCTCGTCAAAGTCTCTGAACGTGCATTAAATGAAAAGCATAAAGCACTGTGAAAACGTACTTAGAGAGAGAATGTACTATGTTTATTTTGATATCTCTCTGAACACTACTTTCTGATTTACACAGTGTATTCTCTTTGTCTCAACTGAATATTACTATTAACCTTTGTACAATTGAGACTATGAGTACAGGTTGCTTCTGACTTAGGAGAAAGAAAAGCAGACAAATACGCTAAAGAAGAACTCGTCAAAGCAACGGGAAAATAGCATTTAATGCTATTAGAGAATGGTCATATTTATGAAGGCTGAAGCCGAGGTAGTTGAAGAATAAGTCTGAAGGTTCAACAAAGCCTATAAATACCGAAAATAAGAAGAAGAAAAAGAAGAAGATACAAGTGTGCTGAAGTATCAAAAAGAAAGAGCTGAATCGCTGTGCAAACTTTGATATACTTTGATTCATTAAGAAATTCTTGTAATATTTTCTATCTTCTTGTAAAAGAGAGTTTGATTAACTCTCGAAGTGCTTAAGAATTTCAGATTCTCACTAGTGTGAGTTAGATAGCACTTTAAGTCAAAAACACTCTTCTGAGTTGTTTGAGCCTGGAGAGGCTTGTTTGTAAAGAATACTTGTGTTGAGCTTGGAGAGGCTTGTTTGTAAAGAATACTTGTTTTGAGCCTCGAGAGGCTAGATGTACAAAGAATACTCGTTGCAAGGCCTGGAGAGGCTGTTGAAGAATACTTGTATTCTATCTGGATTGATAGTGAAATATCTCTAGTTTGAGGGGACTGGACGTAGCTCTTAGGAAAGGGTGAACCAGGATAAATACTTGTGTTATTCTCTCTTTCCCTTATCTCTAGTTATTTATTTATCATTACTAACAAGAGGAATTAAATTGAATTTTATCTTATTAAGTTTTTCAAACTCTTTAAATCGCACAAAGAAAACGTTTTTAAACTAAGTGGAAGCCTCTGCGTCCAATCTACTTGTGCGTCCAATATTCCAATTCGCTGTGCGTCCAACGGGTTCACAGCAAGTATACAAATATTTGCGAAAAAGTTTTAAAAGCTTTGAAACACAATTCAACCCCCCCTTCTTGTGTTTCTTCCTGTTACCTACAAATATGATAGCGCTTCTTGCCTTGTCAATCATTTGTTGCTTCTCTTCTTGTGTCAGCAAAGAGGACATTTTCGCCTCTCCCTTCAACGCTTCTGCAACTCCCTGCTGCACTAAGATGGCCTCCATCTTAATCTTCCATAAGCCAAAGTCGTTGTTACCCGAGAATTTCTCTATATCAAATCTTGCTGACTCCATTCTTGTAGTTCTTGATTCGATCCAATCCCCACAGACGACGCCACTTGTTGGTTCGATTGTGCGGAAATAGAAACGAATCCTACGATCAAGCAAATAAAGAAAGCGCGAGTAGAACGAACAAAGGAATAATATGAAGAATGCAGTAAACTAAAACTGAGAATTAAACGCTAAACGAATCGCAAGAATAGAAATCTAAACGAAACGTAAAGAGATTAGGGAGAAGAGGTTGACACCGGATATACGTGGTTCAGCCAATGTGGCCTACGTCCACGGGAGAGAGCAACCGATCTTTCTTCACTATGATCAATGGAATCCAGTTACAACAGAGTTAACCTCTTAGCAAAACGTTTCTGTGGTTCCTATGCGTTCATGCAAGAACACTACCCTTGAACCCACCTTGCAAATCACTCTTGAATCTTCTCTCAATCCCAATCAAGGTTTTAAATTGCGGACCGCATCACGTGATGCGGCCGCAATATTACGGTTGCGGTGGCCTCCGCAACTGCATCACACCGCAATTGCGGTGTGATTTGAAATCACACTAAACGGCCGCAACATAACGCCGCAACGGCCGCATCGGACCCGCATCAGACCGCATCAAGCCGCATCAGACTGTAACGGACCACAACGGACTCTGTTTTGTTCATCTTTCACATTAAAATAAAAATTTCATATATAAAAGATATAGAAAGAATAAAAATAATTATAGAATTTATTTTGCATTCGGTGCAAATATAAAATAAATTCACGCCGCAGTGACCGCGACCGCATCTGCGACCGCAACCGCAATTTAGAACCTTGATCCCAATTGATACTCTCAAGTGTTTTCCTCAATGCATGAAACCCTAGCAGAGCCCCACAACTCCCAAAGCGTGTTTCCAGAAGTCCCAAAATGATCTCACTTCACAAAACAGGCTTCAGATCACCTTATAACCGTTTTCAGTTACAGTCTGCTCGCTTAGCCCATGAAATTCGCTTGAGCTAATTTAACAGGACTTTAGACGCTGAGAAATTCGCTTAAGCTAGCCATTTTAGCTTAAGCAAATCTGGGACAGTATGCTTCACTGGAGCTGCTCGCTTAGCGCCTAGGATTCGCTTAAGCGAATCTGAGGCAGAAATGAACCCCTGCACCTGCGTGACTTTGCGCTAAGCGAGATCCCATTCGCTAAGCGAATTCTTGACAGCAAAAGACAGATTTTGAGTCACACAACTTACACCATCGGTAGTTGACTTGTCCTCAGATGCAATGGTTGGTATATCCTCACTGGAAACAGGGACACCTTGCTAGAGGATAGGGGGATCAAGAAATTTCTATTCCTTAGGCTTACGAAGAGTTGTGTTAAGAGGGTGTGCCAAGGCATCCCAAAAAGGAGAACCCATGACCACATTCTTATGTAACTCATCATCCATACATTTTATAGTGTGGTATACATCTTCTTCAAATATTTTATCTTTATCAGCTGAAAAAGGAGAATCCTTGAAAATTCTCTGTTTAGACTGGCCTTTTCTGATAGCTTTCGAAGGCTTAGACTTGGATATAGCTGGCTTGGGGGGAATATGGCCCTGTGTTTTAGAAATCTTAGGGGCTTCCTTATGAGAGAAGGAGCTCGACACATGCTTCACTCTAGGAAAGTTAGTTCCACATGTGTTGATTGTATTTCCAATTGTATATCATCCTCGGTTGCAATAGCTAGAGAAGCAAATCGGGATCCAGCTTGAGAGGATTTCTCATCATTCCACATTGCTTGCAATAGCCAAAGAATCCTTTGGTGTTCCAGATTTTGTGTTTCCTTAAGACACGTTTGCGTAGAGGCTTCTTGGCAATCATCCAAGGCCCAAAGAATGCACCATGCTCGTCTTGATTCAGGCCCTCGTGGGTAGACAGTTGCTCCGGTTGAAGACCCTAACACTTATTAACCGCATTTGAACCAAGAGAAGAGGATGGCACCAAATTGGTTTCCTGGTTTACTGCCACCATCAAAGTAGTAACATTATTGGGACAAAGATCATCCCTATGACCATACTTCCGCAAGAGAAACATATTAAATGCAATCCTTCATATTCCACCAAAACATCATGGCCAAGAACTGAGAACACTGGGACCAACGATTGGTTAAGGTCTATTTTGACACACAAATGCACGAACTTGCTACGCTAGTGGATAGAAGTGTGATTGTCCACCTTCAACATATTACCAAGTAGAGTTCCCGCCCACCATATAAGAAGTTGTCATTGTAGAACTCCACTGGAAAATGTGGGAAACGAACCCAGCAGCTATCCTCTGAACTTTCGTGTCTTGGGGCTTAAAGAGAGGCTGCCATCTTTGAACAAGCAAGTAATGATCAAAGATGAGCCAACGGCCTTCAAATAGTGCAAATTTGTAATCATCTATATTGTCAAACTTCACTATGAAAAAGTCTTTATTCATATCCATCACTGTGACCTTACCCTTCTTGGCCCAAAGATTTTGAAGCCTTGCCGCCATGTAAGTGGCAAGGTTTTAAATTGCGGACCGCATCACGTGATGCGGCCGCAATATTGCGGTTGCGGTGGCCTCCGCAACCGCATCACACCGCAATTGCGGTGTGATTTGAAATTACACTAAACGGCCGCAACATAACGCCGCAACGGCCGCATCGGACCCGCATCAGACCGCATCAAGCCGCATCAGGGCGCATCAGACTGTAACGGACCACAACGGACTCTGTTTTGTTCATCTTTCACATTAAAATCAAAAATTTTATATATAAAAGATATAGAAAGAATAAAAATAATTATAGAATTTATTTTGCATTTGGTGCAAATATAAAATAAATTCACGCCACAGTGACCGCAATGCGCGTCGTAGCAATCGCATTAGCCGCAATCGCAGTGACCGCGACCGCATCCACGACCGCAACCTCAATTTAGAACCTTGCATGTAACGGAAACTCACTTTCTTGCCCAGAACCTTCACAATAAGTGTGAGTTTCCAAGGTTTACACCGAGCTTCATATTCAGCAATAGAGATATTCACCTTGGATTTGGACGAAGGATCCCGTATAGGCAAATCTTGGGTTTCTGGGTTAACAAGATCCGGATAGACTTCTTCTGTCACCCAAGCGACGATGTCTTCTAGCAGGATGTCCTCAATGAGCATTGAGGACTCACCACCCATGACAACATCTTTGTAAGAAATTGCAGGCTTCTCTTTTACCACAGGGGTCTCAGGTTGCACCACAAGTCGAACCTCCATGATATCCGCTTCAGGTATCAATGCACCATCATTAGTATATTTTGGCATTTTGACCTTCTTCCTACTGCTGGATTAGAGGTCTTCTTCTTCCTTTGAATGAGAATTCTTGGGAGAAGATTCAAGAGAATTCTTGGAGGACATTGCAGCGCTCTTATTTCATATGAAATCTTTAGGTTGAGCTATTGTCATAGTGGTAGTATTAATTAACAATTAGAAGGTTGAGCCAAAAAATTTAACAACTAGAAGGATATTTGTGTTACGCGCATGACACTTTTTTTTAATAAATAAGTTTATTCAAATCATATAATTAATTTAACATATGAAAATATATAAAATAAGGTTTTAAATTTTTTGTATTTGAGTTTTATATTACGTGTAATTTGTATTTTATTTTTTTAAATTAATTATTATAATAACTTACCTTTTAAATATTTTTAATATTTAATCTTTCTAGATTAATTAAGTTAATATTAATTATAACTATTTTTAATTGAACAAATAAATAAAAACAATTAATCAAATGTCATTTAAATAAATGAATAAATGAATCATATAAAATAAAAATCTTTGACTCAATTAAACAAGTTCATCAAATATAATAAATTTCTTATATTTTTATAATTCATCAACTATATATAGCAATTATTTAACAAATTATAATTCAATTTATTCATATTGGTCAAACATAATAATTTTTATTATAGTAATTAATTCAATCATTGTAATTACTATATTAATTTCATTTTTTTTAATTTCTCTGTTTGTACGTGGTGAAAAATCCGATTGTAGTCCTTAAAGAAGTACATGGGCGAGAGATTGTACATACCTCTCCTTAAGCCCATTGCCTTCCACTCTTCACTACAAGTCTGCTTGCATTTCAACTATTAAATTTCTTATGTCCCATAGACATAGTATTGTTCGTGTGAATCTCAATTTGGTGGATTATCCACAAACCATTTCGAAATTATTGGCTAAGCAACAAAGGTAAGAAGGGCCCTTCTTTTCTTTCTCCTTTACAGGAGTGAGCTTTTGCAAAGCGATAATGAAGTCTTTTCAGCTAGTACTATAGGCCACAAATTTGCACCTTTATTTTGTTTATCGTTATGGATAAGAGAGAATGTCATAAATGTGTGTTTTGTGGCCTAACATTTTCAAGAGTTAATGCCTTGAATGGTCACATGAGAGTGCATAGAGGAGAGAAGAATAAGGCCATGCAGGACTTGATCATGAATCTTAACCAACATCAAGCCAACCAACAACGAGTCGCCAATCCAAGTCAAGGAAGAGCAGAAGTTATAGATCTAGAGTTAAGACTTGGTCCAAGTAAGACCGAATTGGATTTGGAGCTCAAGCTCTTAATTATGTGAGCCAAATCTTATGGATTTATTTACGTTTTCTTATTATGTATTGACTATTCAGTAGAAGATATTTGTGTTATCATCTACTTGTTTGGAATAGTGATTACTGTTTGGTACGGCGTTTTAGGCCCATTAGCTTTTTATGATGTACAACTCGCCCCTGAGGTCACTTGATTGGGCCCCAGCATTCTCTAGGCACATGAGGCCAAATCTTTGACCTCATGTGCCAATGTGCCAGGTGCCAATGTGTCAATGTGTTCCCGTCAAGGAAGCAGTTGTTGGAACCAAATTGGTTAAAAGTATTTTTAATACAAAAACTCCCTAAGTGATTTTATGGTTTTGATGATAACAAAATGTATTAAGGTTTTTACAAAGGATAAACAAAATGTATTAAGCTTTTACAATGTATAACAAAGCTGCCTAACTAAGTTTATTGAAGGATGTTGCAGTCTGCGTCCAATAATTAGTTCATCATGACATTGGCTCATATACAAAGTCTGAGAAGCCTTGCGTCCAATGTTAAAGTCATCGTCCGATATTGGCACATGTACATACAGTCAAAGACGCTCTGCGTCCAATAATCAAAATGAGAGTTATGCGTCCAATAATCATTATGAGACCATGCGTCCAATAAACAGTATAAGGCAATACTGTTGTGCGTCCAATGTTCAATACAGACAGTACCACTCTGCGTCCAATAGAGCACGTTGGCAAAAGTCCAATAATCAACTGCTCTGCGTCCAATGGAACAGAATGAAGCAGAATGGCAAAAGTCCAACAATACTGCTCTGCGTCCAATGAAGCAGAAGGACAAAAGTACAACAGTCAACTGCCCTGCGTCCAATGGAGCAGAAGTGCAATACTGCCTTGCGTCCAATGGAGCATAAGTCCAATAATCAGCATGAGGCAATACATCCAATACTGCCTTGCGTCCAATGGAATAGAATGGTAAGCATGAGGATGCGTCCAATAGATGAATGAATATCATATACAAATGGTAAGCAAAGGTATGCGTCCATTTGTTAAAAGGACTGAAAGTCCAATATATTCTACATGTTGCGTCCAATACATTCCATTACTTGCTATTTATTGCTCTTGCATTTAATATGAAACATATTTATTGAGCAAATGATTTGAAATAAATAGCTGTATACAATGCTTTTCTGTACAACCTATTGTCAACGTTTTTGAACGTACATTTGAAAAGCATAAAGCACTGTGGAAAGTGTACTAAGAGAGAGAATGTACTCTGATTAACTCTGTATATCTCTGAACACATCTTTCTACTTTACACAGTGTATTCTCTCTGTCTCAATAAGATATTACTATTAACCACTGTACAATTGAGACTTTGAGTACAGGTTGCTTCTGATTTAGGAGAAAGAAACGCAGACATACACACTGAAGTAGATCTCCTCAGAGCAACGGGAAAATAGCATTTAATGCTATTAGAGAACGGTAATATTTATGAAGGCTGAAGCTGAGCTATTCGAAGAACAAGTCTGAAGCTTCATCAAAGCCTATAAATACCGTGAACAAGAAGAAGAATACAAGAGACTGAACAACGAAAAAAAAAGAGCAAAACCGCTGTGCAAATACTCTGTATAGAAAGTCTTGTATATTTGTCTTTCTTCTTGTAAAAGAGAGTTTGCTTAACTCTCGAAGTGCTTTAGTTTTGCATATCCTCACTTGTGTGAGTTAGACAGCACTTAAATCAAAAACACTCTGTTGAGTTGTTTTGAGCCTGGAGAGGCTTGTCTGTAAAAGAATACTTGATTGAGCCTGGAGAGGCTTGACTGTAAAAGAATACTTGGGATTTAGCCTGAAGAGGCTGTGTGCAAAGAATACTTGGGTTTTAGCCTGAAGAGGCTGTGTGCAAAGAATACTTGGGTTTTAGCCTGAAGAGGCTGTGTGCAAAGAATACTTGGGTTATAGCCTGGAGAGGCTGAGTGCAAAGAATACTTGATTGAGCCTGGAGAGGCTTGACTGTAAAAGAATACTTGTTGTAAGACCTGGAGAGGCTGCTGAAGAATACTTGTTACCTATCAAGTTGATAGTGAAATCTCTCTAGTTTGAGGGGACTGGACGTAGCTCTTAGGAAAGAGTGAACCAGGATAAAAACTTGTGTTATTTCTTCTTTCCCTTAACTCTTTTTATATCTGTGCTTATTACTAACCAAGGCGATTGAATTGATTTTATTTCAACAAGTTTTTCATACACTTTAAATCGGACAAAGAAAACAAGTTTTTAAACTAAGAGGGAAGCTTCTGCGTCCAATCTTTTTGTGCATCCAATATTACACAACTCTGTGCGTCCAGTGTTTTAAAACTATTGTGCGTCCAATATTTCAGAAAACGCTGTGCGTCCAATATTACACAACTCTGTGCGTCCAGTGTTTTAAAACTATTGTGCGTCCAATATTTCAGAAAACGTTGTGCGTCCAATATTTGAAATAAGCCAGCGTCCAACTTTTGCGAAAAGTTTTAAAAGCTTAGAAACACAATTCAACCCCCCTTCTTGTGTTTCATCCTGTTACCTACAGCAGTTACCCACGTCAAGCACGATTGGGAGCGAGGCACATAGTGTCCACGATGGTTGGAGTGGCCCTAGAGGCCGCATAACTAGGGACCTGGATAGCTTTAGGACTTGCATAAATTGGCCAAGATAGGGTTGTAGGGGATCATCCAACAACATAGCACAAAACTTGTATCAAATGAATGTTCATCAATGAATTAGGGTAAGATTCCCATATTTTGATGTGAACAATCACTATATTTTTCAATGTGGCTTGACAACTCACTTATAAAATATGCTATCTTGTACCATGCACTACATTTAATCTCATGAACTTGCATGTAGTAAAAAATTTAAAAAAAATTGTTATCAAAAAATTTTTTTAAAAAAAAAATTAGTTATTTTTAATCAAAACCCTAAAAGTGCACAACATTCCTAAAAATTAAAACTAACAGAAAAATGAACCAATTAGAAGCATGGAAATCTAAAATGCAAAATTAAAAAATTGAGGCCGGCTAGAGATTCCTCTACAAAAATCGCAATTCTACTAATCTAATACATGAAAATGAAAATCTTGCCACTTGAAGCTCCTTTCTTCCTCCCTTACCTTGAAGATTCATTCTCGGTAGTGATAGTATCCTTCATAGCTTCTTCCTAGTCTTCTTCAACCTTCCTCTGATCTACCAACCCCCCACCAACACCCAAAAAAATCATGTGATATTTACACAAAAGAAACCAAACAGAAGAAAAGGGAACACTGAGCACAACTTGCTCACCCACAAAAAAAACCTCAATTTGGTGCTCCTTTGGCCACAATGAGCACAATAATGACATTGCACAAGGTAACTCACGCGGTGGTATAGTACAAGGACGAAAGTGACCTCCAGTAATAAAAACGCAATCCACAATGTGGTAGGATGTTTTAAGGCCAATATCTAAACGTAAAATTGAGTTAGGGTCTTAGAATTTAAAGGAGATGAAAAGAGGCACTTCAATCAGTTTAGTTCTCTCAATTGGGGCCCATGGAGGCCGAAAATTAGAACAGTGGCGCCGAGTGTTAGGGTTTCAAAGGAGATAATTTGAGATATTGTAGGAGGAAGAGGGATATGGATTTCCTGCAGTCGAGAAATGATGCATTTAATACGGTTATGAGGTCAAAACCGTTGAATGGAGATCGATGGCTCACATTTCATGTGTTTTACATCGATTTTGGTAAAATAAAAATATGACCTATCCGATCTCTATCCAATGGTTCCAATCTTGTAACTATGTTAAATAAGTTATTTACTGACTACAATAAATCCACAAATGTGGAAGAGAGAAAACTGATTGGTAGAAATGAGAGAAAGGATAATTGGCTAGTGGGGTAGAAATTAGGGTTGTACAAATTCAAATCCAACGATTAGGATTTAAGGAGAGTTTATGATTAAATTTGAACCATTGGTTTATGTTAAAAATGATTCTAAATTCTAAAATGAAAAGAAAATTAAATAGAAAGGTAACACAACAATTTTTTATTCTAAAAGGGTTACTAGGCAATTACTAATAATTTAAGGACATGGGATAAAAAAGCAAGGAGAAAGACTTTAATGTTTAAGGCTTTTTTTGAAATATCTTTCATTTGCAGATTAGGGTTTCTATCCTGATTAACTTAGTTTAACTAATAAATATAATTATTTTAAATACTTAAGGAACCTTATAAATTTAAATCCTATACTAGGAGAAATATAATTTCCTATCTTCTAACAAAAGTTAAATTTATTTATAATCATAATTATCTTTCAATAGCAATGAAAATTCACACAGTCATTTAAATATAATTATAAATCTATGTTATTTCCTATAATCAAACAATTATCCTATAATATAATAAATTTTCATAAATTGTCCTATATTCAAACAATATAAACATGTGCTCTAAGGAACCATGCTAGGACCCTCTTCCTTCTCCTCCTCCTCAATGTTAGTCACGATGTCGAGTAGGATGAGTAGGATAGGGCTGTAATCGGTTCGATTCGGTTCGGTTTTAGCCGAACACGAGAACTGAACCAATTAAAATAGCCTAGTTTGGTTTGGTTCGCTTTTTCACAATTTCTTAGAGTAATCCGAACCAAACCAACCCAATGAAGTACGGGTTGGTTTGGTTCGGTTCTATCGGGTCTAATACAATTTAAAATTTAAAAAATCTTTTAAAATATTTAACAAATCAGTAATCCTTTTCTATCATTTTTTTTACTAAAGAAAAATTCATTCAAACTCCTCTAAGATCCAGAACGCAGCAATACAATCGGGAATGTCTTCAATCTGTTAGAAATAATTAAAAAAATAAATAAAATAGGTGTTACAAAAGTTGAAAGGTTGTAACCATTTAGCACTTATTTCTTTCTTATTATTAGACATTATGTAGTGGTTATTATGTGTGTTTATTAGCACTTATGTAATGGTTATGGTAGCACAAGGGTCACTCTTTATCTATAAATAGAGGACCACCCTCTTGTATCTTGTGTGCCAAAGTAATAAAATTCCTCTTCCATATCATATCTCTTCTTCCTACCACTAACAAAGTGGCATCAGAGCTTGAGTTCTAGAGAGTTGAGAGAAACACTTTGTGAGTTGAGAGATATGTTTAAAATGGCTAGCAATGGCTTGAATATGTTTCAATTCCCTCGTCTTACCAAAGGGAACTATGATAGTTGGTGTCGTCGCATGAAAGCCTTGTTAGGCTCTCAAGATGCTTGGGAGGTTGTAGATAAAGGCTATGCTCAACCTCAAAATGAGGCTACTTTGTCACCAAATGAAAAGGAGAACTTGGTGAAGGTGAAGAAGAAGGATCAACAAGCACTTACCTTCATTCATCAAGGCTTGGATGAAGCCATGTTTGAGATGGTGTCAAATGCAACCACATCCAAAGAAGCTTAGACAATTTTGAAGACCTCCCTTGAAGGAATTGACAAGGTGAAAAAGGTGCGTTTACAAACTCTACGTAGAGAGTTTGAATCCTTGTATATGAAGGATTCTGAATCTATTTCGGAATTTGGCAACAAGGTGTTGGCAATTGTGAACCAAATGAAGCGTTATGGAGAAAATGTAGAAGATGTTTGTGTGGTTGAGAAGATCCTTCGTTCCTTGACCGCAAAATTTGATTATGTGGTTTGTGCTATTGAAGAGTCGAAGGATTTAGACAGATTGTCCGTCGATGAACTAATGGGCTCGCTTCAAGCCTATGAAGAAAGATTCAAGAGGAGACATGATGAGCCTTTGGAGCAAGTCCTTAAAGCCAAAGCCTCTTTGAAAGAAAATGGAGAAAGTAGTCAAAGAGGGCGTGGACGTGGTCGTGGTCGTGGCCAAGGAAGAGGAGGAAGAGGAGATCGTGATAATTTTAACAATAATGAAGGATGGATCAGATCTCAACCCACTAGAGGTCATGGAAGAGGAAGAGCAAGAGGAAGAGGCAATAATGATAGAACACATGAAAGGAGGTATGATAAATCTAATGTTGAATGTTTTAATTGTCACAAATATGGTCATTACTCTTGGGAGTGTAGAACCAATGTGGAAGAGGAGGCTAATCTTGTTGGTGATGAAGAAGTTGAAGAGCCAACATTATTGTTAACAATTTTTTTTTTGATCAGCAAAATGGAAATATTATTACTAACCACCCCGCTACAAGTTGTAGAAGGGGAAACTTTACATCAGTAATGATGAGAAGGATGACAAATGCTTATGGTATCTGACAATGGAGCAAGCAATCACATGTGTGGGTACAAAGAGAAATTTGTGGAGATTGATGAGAAGGTGAAAGGAAATGTTTCTTTTGGAGATTCTTCCAAGGTGCAAATTCAAGGGAAAGGTACCATTTTAATTTCTTTAAAAGATGGTGGTCATAAATTGGTCACTGATGTTTACTATGTTCCTAAACTAAAAAGTAACATTTTGAGTTTGGGACAACTTGTTGAAAAGGGGTATGAAATTCATATGAAAGATTGTTGTTTATGGCTTCGAGATCAAAATTCTAATTTGATTGCCAAGGTGTCTATGTCAAAAAATAGAATGTTCACTTTGAACATCAAGACCGATGATGCAAAATGCTTGAAGGCTATCATAAAAGATGAATCATGGTGTTGGCATATGAGATTTGGTCACTTGAACTTTGGAGCACTCAAGGCCCCAGGAGATGAAAAGTTGGTGAAAGGAATGCCTCCCATCAACCATCCTAATCAATTGTGTGAAGCTTGTCTCCTTGGCAAGCATGCAAGAAGAAGTTTTCCAAAAGAAGCCGATTCAAGAGCAAAGGAGCCTCTCCAACTTGTTCACACCGATGTGTGTGGCCCAATTGATCCACCTTCTTTTGGTAAAAATATATATTTCTTGCTCTCTATTGATGATTATAGTAGAAAGACTTGGGTTTATTTTCTAAAGCAAAAATCTGAGGCATTTGTAGCTTTTAAAAATTTTAAAGCTCTTGTTGAGAAGGAGAGTGGCTATGTAATCAAATCTCTAAGATCCGATAGAGGTGGCGAATTCACATCAAAAGAATTCAATGAATTTTGCAAAAAATATGGGATTCGTCGCCCTCTAACGGTTCCTAGATCTCCACAACAAAATGGGGTAGCGGAGAGAAAAAATAGAACTATTCTAAATATGGCTAGATGTATGTTAAAAGCTAAAAATATGCCCAAGGAATTTTGGGCCGAAGCTGTTGCTTGTGCAATTTATTTGACTAATCGCTCTCCAACAAAGAGTGTCAAAGATCAAACACCACAAGAAGCATGGAGTGGAGTAAAGCCAAGAGTTGATCACTTGAGAGTATTTGGAAGCATTGCATATGCTCATGTACTAGACCAAGGAAGATCCAAGCTTGATGATCGAAGTGGGAAGCATGTGTTCATTGGCTATGATGCAAGTTCAAAAGGCTACAAGTTGTACAACCCAAGCAATGGAAAGACTATTGTAAGCTGAGATGTTGAGTTTGATGAAGAAGGCAGATGGAATTGGGAGAAAGAAGAAGGCACCTATGAATTCTTTCCATACATTGAAGAAGATAAAGAAGTCATGACACCAAATGAGAATTCAACTCCACCTCTTTCACCAACTCCTTCCACCAATGAAGACTCATCATCTTCCGAAGGGAGTTCAAGTGAAAGGCCAAGAAGAATGAGAAGCATTCAAGAATTATATGATGAAACTGAACCTATAAATGATTTGTTTTGTCTTTTTGTTGACAGTGAGCCTTTAAACTTTGATGAAGCCATGAAAGACAAAAGGTGGAGACAAGCCATGGAAGAAGAAATCAAAGCCATTGAGAAGAACAACACTTGGGAGTTGTCAAGCCTTCCCAAGGGCCATGAAGCAATTGGAGTCAAATGGGTGTTCAAGACTAAAAAGAATGTCAAAGGAGAAGTGGAGAGATACAAAGCAAGACTTGTTGCTAAAGGCTACAAACAACAACATGGAGTTGATTATGATGAAGTATTTGCACCGGTTGCCCGTATGGAGACAATTCGTCTTCTTATTTCTTTGGCGGCCCAAATGAAGTGGAAGATTTTTCAGCTTGATGTGAAATCGGCATTTCTAAATGGCTATCTTGAAGAAGATGTCTATGTTGAACAACCAATGGGTTTTGTTGTGAAAGGGAAAGAAGGACAAGTCTTAAAATTGAATAAGGCTTTGTATGGCCTAAAACAAGCACCAAGGGCATGGAATAGCCGCATTGACAAGTACTTCCAGGATAATGGGTTTGTCCGTTGTCAAAATGAGTATGCTCTCTATGTCAAAACTTTTGATAATGGTGATGTTTTGCTTGTTTGTCTTTATGTGGATGATCTTATATTTACTGGCAATAACCCAAATTTATTTAAAGACTTCAAGAAGGTTATGTCTTGTGAATTTGAGATGATTGATATGGGGCTCATGTCATACTACTTGGGCTTAGAAGTGAAGCAAATGGAGAGCGACATTTTCATCTTACAAGAGAGCTATGCAAAAGAAGTGTTGAAGAAGTTTAGAATGCTTGATTGCAATCCCGTGAACACACCCATGGAGAGCAGGTTGAAATTGTCAAAGTTTGATGATGGAAAAATAGAAGATCCCACAGTCTTCAAGATTCTTGTGGGGAGTTTGAGGTACTTAACCAGTACAAGACCTGATATTTTGTATGCAGTTGGGGTTATGAGTCGTTTTATGGAAACTCCTACTTCTACTCATCTTAAAGCTGCAAAGAGAATTCTTCGTTACTTGAAAGGTACAAGTGATTTTGGACTATTTTATTCTCCTTCTAATGACTTCAAGCTTGTGGGGTTTTGTGATAGTGATTTTGCGGGAGATGTTGATGATAGAAAAAGCACTACCGGGTTTGTATTTTTCATGGGTAACTCTGCTTTTACTTGGAGTTCTAAGAAGCAAGCTATTGTCACACTTTCTACTTGTGAAGCTGAGTATGTGGCAGCAACTTCTTGCACATGTCATGCCATTTGGCTTAAAAGATTGTTGGAGGAACTTCACTTGATGCAAAAGGAGACTACAAAGATCTATATTGACAATAGATCTGCACAAGAGCTTTCCAAGAACCCGGTGTTCCATGAACGAAGTAAGCATATAGACACAAGGTATCATTTCATTAGAGAATGCATTGCCAAGAAAGAAATGGAGTTGATTTATGTGAAGACTCAAGATCAAGTTGCAGATATTTTCACCAAGCCCCTCAAATTTGAAGATTTTCGAAGATTGCGAGGAAGACTTGGAGTGTAGAAAAATTTCTAAAGAGTTTTCTAATTAAGGGGGAGTGTTAGAAATAATTAAAAAAATAAATAAAATAGGTGTTACAAAAGTTGAAAGGTTGTAACCATTTAGCACTTATTTCTTTCTTATTATTAGACATTATATAGTGGTTATTATGTGTGTTTATTAGCACTTATGTAATGGTTATGGTAGCACAAGGGTCACTCTTTATCTATAAATAGAGGACCACCTTCTTGTATCTTGTGTGCCAAAGTAATAGAATTCCTCTTCCATATCATATCTCTTCTTCCTACCACTAACACAATCCAAATAGAATCAACATTATGCAAAGCCAATCGTAACAGCAGACGCGGCATGGCGACGAAGGAAGAACTGCGATGAGGAAGATGGAAGGACAACAGAAACAAAGATGGAAGGACTGCAGAAAGCTTGAGGAAGATGGAAGGACTGCGAAGAACTGAAGAAAGAGCAGTGAGCTCAGCGCAAGGCTTCACGAAGACCTGTGAGGTGCGATGCTGTCAAAGACTGCGGAAGAGCAGTGAGCTCAGCGATGGACAAACAAAGAGCAGTGAGCAGCAGCGCAAGTCTTCATGAACACGAAGAGCAGTGAGCAGCAGCGCAAGGCTTCATGAACGGCGAACGACAGGTTCACGAACGTCCTGACGTCAACGAGCGAAGAGGAAGGTAACTGCAGAAAGCTCGAAGCACAGCGGAGATGGAAGGACTGCAGAACAGAAAGCTCAAAGCTTGAGGATTGAGGAAGATGAAGATGGAAAGACTCAGGGCTGAAGAGAGAAGAATGAAGATGAGGAAAAATAGCTAACCCTAGCTATTGTGTTTCTCACTCTCCCCTCGGTTTAGTCTCTCTATTGTGTTAGGAAAGTAAAAAAAAAACGCAAGTAACCTATAGGCTCGGTTCGGGCCTCGGTTCATTGGTTTTTAAAATCATGAACCCGAGAATTGAACCAAAAATGGTCGATTTTTACACCCCTAGAGTAGGATGACTACTAGATGCTCCATCAATTTTCCCCGCAGGTCCATTGACTAAGACATATGAAAAATTTGGTACAAGATGTGGTGGTTGTCTCCGCATACAAATAAGAGGAAGTCAAAGAATAATCTTGAACAGTTCATACAAACCTCAGAATATGACCCATTGATATATATAACGATATATAATTACAGTAAATAGCAATGAAGCAATCCCTTTGAAGAATCCGTCCATCGTCATTGGAAAACATGATTTCCATGGTTGCCTGATAAAGATATTGACCCGCCATCAATAGAATCTATTGCAATCCAAAAAGCATAAGACAAAGCATGCAAATTTATAGGGAGGTAAGAAAGTGATCAACAAGTTAAATAGCAAATTATTACCATAGATTAGTAGTTAATTTTACAAATAATCTCAAGTTCATATACGTCGAATATATTTAACATATATATCACTAAATTATAAAGAGAAAAGAATGTAATTCATATCATATGCTCATAATATAGACTCAATGTCTATGGAGTTTACTTATTCAATTCGAGGTAGCGATTAGGTAGCCGTGCATCATCCATAAGCCCAACTCAAGTGCATTTTATCTCGATTTGCATGCAACTGGCTAACAGATGCACACTAGACTGATCATAATATAAGTAATGACTAGTTGGGATTACCAATGTTGTTATTCAGGTGTCACATCATAGGGGAGCCAACACTTAACCACTTGTGGAGTTTCGCACAATGGTATCTCCAAGGTCTCCAATGCCTCCATTAACTTTGCTTATGCCTGCACTTTTAGTGTCGCAGCTCCTCGACATATAGCCCAAATCAACAAAAATCATTTTTATAATGCAAGTATGCTCATGAGAATCACAATCCATTTACACTAAAAAAAAAAAAGAATCACAATCCATTTCACGTGATAGGATTCAATATCAGTATTTGAATTTGTGTTGACAGTTGATACTTCTTCCAACTATTATCTCGATTGGGCCTTTACCACAGGTTAGGCCTAATAGCTTATTTTCTACACTTGATGTAACACTTCTCATTTAGATGATACAATTAAGTAATATCTTAAAATTGGGTATTCCACTTCTTTAAGTTTAACTACCTTTAGTTTATTGATTATTGGGCTTATCTATAAATTTTTCTCATTATTTCTTCGAGGTTCCTTATCTAAATCTAGAGATAAGAAACTTGTTGTGCTATACCTCCTAAATTTGGCCCAAATTTGAGGTTCAATTTAGACTTGTACTCCAGTTTAATACTACACCTATAAAAATTGAGTTTTTCTATCTACACATACCTAATTTTTTAAACACACATATACTTGAAGATTTTTTCAATATGACAAAAATACCCCCATTAGAAAAAATAACCTCTCACCCCTTTTGGCTTCTCCCACACTTCTTCTTCCCCCTATTTCTTCAACCCTATTCGCAACTCCTTCTTCTTCCATCTTCTTTGAAAATTTTCCCCCCTTCCATCCCTTTCCCCTCCTCTGCAAAGGTCACAAAAGTCGCCTTCCCACCATCTCCAACTCCATTGCCGCCGCCAAAGGTCGTACGAGTCAAGTATAAATCGTGATGAATTTTTTTCGCAGTTTCGAGATAGTACGGAACTAATAGTTCCGCAACACAATATCTAAGACACATACATACAGAAGTTGTAAGACCATAAGCGAAATTTGGCTTGTGGAACTAATAGTTCCATAATTAGCATAGGCCAGCGGACGCTAACAACATGTATGTTTTAATAAAAACATACATTCGGAACTATTAGTTCTGCGCATTGTAATTCAATTGCGGAACTAATAGTTTCGCATGTATGTTTTTATTAGCGTCAGCCTTTAGCATCAGCTGGCCTATGATAATTATGTTCTGCAAGCCAAATTTCTGTTATTGACTTACAACTTTCATATGTATGTGTCTTAGGTATTGTGTTGCGGAACTCTTAGTTTCGTACTGTCTTAAAATCGCGAAAAAAGAATTCATCACGATTTATACTTGACTCGTGCGACCTTTGGCGGTGGCGATGGAGTTGGAGACAGTGGGAGATGACTTTTATAACCTTTGCAGAGGAGGGGAGAGGGATGGGAGAGGGGGCAAATTTTCAAAGAAGAAGGAAGAAGAAGAAGCTGCGAATGGGGTTGACGAAAGTGGGGGAAGAAGAAGTGCGGAAGAAGGGGTGGGGGATTATTTTTTTCTAATGGGGTATTTTAGTCATATTGAGAAAAAAATCTTTAAGTGTATGTTTTAGAAAATTAGGTATGTGTAGATAGAAAAACCCATAGAAATTTCATTCTTATCAAATTGGGCTTCCCGCTCTAAGCCCAATATGTTAATTGCTCATTTTCTCTAACATTTAGATGTAGCATCTAAACTCAGTCATAAATACCTGATTCTCTAACTAATTTTTATTCTCTCTCAAAACAACAAAATCTTACATTTATTACTAAAAAGACTTTAACATGTTTTTGGTCCCTCTAAATATCGGCGTTTTGAATTTAGTTCCTCTACAAAAAGTCAAAGTTTTTTTGTCCCTCAAGAAATCAATTTTTTGATTTAGGTCCCTCTTTTGCGTTGACCGCTGCCATGACACATTGAGGTCCCTGTAAAAAGCTGTCGTGGCTTATACGCATCTGACGTAGAGCTGGCAAAATGGGCCGGGCTTGCCGGGCTGGGCCGAAAAAGCCCGAAAAATAGAGGGCTTGGACATACAAATTTGAGCCCGTTTTCAATCCGGGCCTTTTTGGCCTGGCCCGACAAAGCCCGAGCCCGGTAAAGCCCGAGCCTGAAGCGGGCCACCCGCAAAATATAGCCTAAAGCCCGAGCCCGAGCCCAAAAAGTGGAGGGCTCGGACACACAAATTCGAGCCCGTTTTCAATCCGGGCTTTTTTGGCCCGGCCCGATAAAGCCCGAACCCGATGCGGGCCGGCCCGAGCTCGGCCCGAAAGCCCATTTTGCCAACTCTAATCTGACGTGGCTTACATGCATTGTCATGTCAGCTGACACATCATTTGTAAGAGGGACTAAAATTAAAACTTAATATATTTAGAAGGACCATGTGACATCAATCAAACCACCACCACCACCACTCTCTCTCGTTTTCTCTCTCTCTCCCCATAGCCCCCCCCACCACCACCACACACACTCTCTCTCTCGTTTTCTCTCTCTCTCTCTCCCCACAGCCCCCCCACCACCACCACCACACACTCTTGTTGGTAACAAGGAGAAACACAAGAAGGGGGGTTGAATTGTGTTTCTAAGCTTTTTTAAAAACTTTTTGCAATTATGGGACGCTGACTGTGTAAACTTTGGATGCACAACGTGTATTGATTTTGGACGCACAAACAAGTTGGACGCAGAGGCTTCCACTTAGTTTAAAACTCGTTTTCTTTGTGCGATTTAAAGAGTTTGAAAAACTTGTTAAAACAAAATTCAATTCAATCCCCTTAGTTAGTATAAATAAATAAATAAATAAATAACTAGAGATAAGGGAAAGAGAAAAACACAAGTATTTATACTGGTTCACTCTTTCCTAAGAGCTACGTCTAGTCCCCTCAAACTAGAGAGATTTCACTATCCATCCAGATAGAAGACAAGTATTCTTCAACAGCCTCTTCAGGCCTTACAACAAGTATTCTTTGCACACCTAGCCTCTCCAGGCTCAAAACAAGTATTCTTTACAAACAAGCCTCTCCAGGCTTAATCCCAAGTATTCTTTGCACGCAGTCTCTCCAGGCTAAACACAAGTATTCTTTATAAACAAGCCTCTTCAGGCTCAAACAACTCAGAAGAGTGTTTTTGACTTAAAGTGCTATCTAACTCACACAAGTGAGAATATGAAAATCTTAAGCACTTCGAGAGTTAAGCAAACTCTCTTTTACAAGAAGAAAGAAAATATACAACACTTTCTTAACAAATCAGAGTATGAGAAAATGTGCACAGCGATTCAGCTCTTTCTTTCAGTAGTTCAGCGCTCTCTCTACCCTTATTCTTCTTCTTGTTTTCAGTATTTATAGGCTTTGTTGAAGCTTCAGACTTATTCTTCGACTAGCTCAGCTTCAGCCTTCATAAATATGACCGTTCTCTAATAGCATTAAATGTTATTTTCCCGTTGCTCTGAGGAGTTCATCTTTAGCGTATTTGTCTGCGTTTCTTTCTCCTAATTCAGAAGCAACCTGTACTTATAGTCTCAATTGCACAAAGGTTAATAGTAATATTCAGTTGAGACAAAGAGAATACACTGTGTAAATCAGAAAGTAGTGTTCAGAGAGATATGGAAATAAACATAGTACATTCTCTCTCTAAGTACACTTTTCACAGTGCTTTATGCTTTTCATTAAATGCATGTTCAAAGCACGTTGAATACAACTATTTATTTCAAATCATTTGCTTAATAAATATGTTCCGTATTAAATGCAAGAGCAATAAATAGCAAGTTATGTATTCTGCGTTTTGGACGCAGCATTTAGAATGTATGAACTATTCAGGTTATGTACAAAACGGACGCATACCTTTGCTTACCATTTGTACTTGAGATAGCTTGGTCTATATGGACGCATACTCATTGCTTACCATATGGACTTATGACTTTGCTTCTCTGATGGGGTACGTCTCTATAACACTTATTGGACGTTTATCACTTTTGCTTCTTTGGACGCAAAGTATAACATGTCTCCATGAGTGATTACTTGGACGCTTATAGGTTCTGCTTCTTTGGACGCAAAGCTTTATTTGACGTATTGCCTCTTTGAGTCCATTGGACGCTCCACTCTTGAATTGTACATATATGTACCAATGTCACACTGGACGATGAACTTATCTTTGTTGTACCTACAAGAGTTTGTCAGCAGACTTTGTAAAATCCTTAATATCCTTTGTTATCATCAAAACCACAAAGACTACTTAGGGAATTTTTGCATTAGAAATGCTTTTAACCAATTTGGTTCCAACAATCTCCTCCTTTTTGATGATGACAAACATTATTAAGTTTTACAAGCAGTAAAGCAGTTAAAAACCAATAAGCAGCCAACATATATTTCAAAAGGAAATTTTTCTTAGGAAAAACTCCCCCTGAGATATAGACTTAGTTTTTCTCACTCTTCTCCCCCTGAGATAAACATCTCATGGTTTTGGATATTCAATAAGTCCAGAGTACCTGAAAATTTTTTCTTTCTCACATAGCAGATTAGTCCAGCATATAAGTATATTATAATCAAAACATGCATAAGTAATAAACTACTGCACTGCAATTTAGACTCAATCTCATTTTATTAATGAATTGTGATCTTTAAAACTTAATTCTTCCCAATTTCTCCCCCTTTTGTCATCAGACAAAAAGGTTCATAGAACATCATTCTCCAAAAAAAAATGAAAAACAGGGAACATGGATTTTTGAATTTGAAGAATAAGAGAACAAGACTTTCATGGATTCTTCCTTGATTCTAGATACTTGCGGTACTGCCCCAACAGAAATATCAAATTATCAATATCTTCTGTTGAAGGTGGAACTTGGACTTGTGCACTTCTGAATTCCTTATCTGTAGAGACAATGACATCTTCTGGCTCAGGAGGAAATTCAATAATTGGCTGAGTGGATCTAGTAGGAGCACCAAAGACATCGTTAAACATATATCTTTGATGTGCCACGTTTTCTGTAACTGATCCCTTGGTCGGCGTTGCAGCCTTCTCAGCATCTGAAACCCCTGAAGACGATGCTTCTTGCTCACACAACACAAGGTATCTTTCCCAGAGTGTTCTTGCTTCATGCTCCGTTGCTTGTCCTGTCTTGGACAAGAACATTAAGAAATCCATATCCACATTCTCTATGGATTTCTTTGCCCAGTTCTCATCAATCCTGATAGGAGATGGCATTGGACTCTTCTTGACGCTCCTCTTAGGAAACTTGTCCTTATTTTTGTCAACCAGATAGACCCTTAGTACTATCCTGTCAGGCTAGATTTTTATTGTTGTTGTTGGCCTGATCCTCATAGATGGAGGGACATTGAAGTGGTTCTGTAGTTGAAGTCCGTCCTCTATGTTTCTGATGATCATCCTGTCAAGAGGGGAGAGAAATGATCCCAGTTCTTCTGCAGTCAGAGGAGAGTAAGTTGGCTTGAAGTCATATATCCTCATTCTGGAAAGTCCTAATGAGTTAGGCGCTATGGACTTAGCCCTTACTTCCTCCAAGGACATATTCTCCTTTTTCTTATCCTCCTGAAGAGGAATCTCCATGACCTTCAACCCCTTTGTCAGAACATCCAGTTTCCCAACTGTGAAGACATACTCAAAAGGTGACGAAGAAGGAACTTCTGATATGTCCAAGTTGAAGGAGGGTGAAGGTGAGGTTGATGGTTGCGGTTGTTCACGAGAAGGTGAAGCTGAGTGTGTTTGGATGGGATTGGACGATGGTTCAAGATTGAAAGGTGATGGAGGAGTGGTTTCAGGTGAGGCGAGAGGTGATGTTTGTTCTCTTGATTTGGTGGACGGAGAGGGTGAGAGAGTTTGAGGTGGTGTTTGGGATGGTTGTTCAGGTTGAGATGGGGGAACTGTTTGGGTTTGTGTTTGAGGTTGTGGTTGTGGTTCAAGAATAGTATGGATGGGTGATTGTGATTGAGTTTGAGGGTCAGGGATTGGACGAATGGGTGAGGGAATGGACTCAGAGATGTTCTTGTAGGTAACAAGATGAAACACAAGAAGGGGGGGTTGAATTGTGTTTCTAAGCTTTTAAAACTTTTTCGCAAATAATGGACGCTGGCTGTTAAAAACGTTGGACGCACAGCTTAGTTCAAATATTGGACGCACAGTGCTTTTTGAAATATTGGACGCACAGAGTCCTAAAACACTGGACGCACAGATTCTTTATAAAAACTGGACGCACAGGTTTTCTAAAGATTGGACGCACAGAATGCTTCCCTTTTGGTTTGAAAAACTTGTTTGAATAAAAACAATTTCAATCCCCTTTGTTAGTAATAAACACAGATATAAAAGGAGTTAAGGGAAAGAAGAAATAACACAAGTTTTTATACTGGTTCACCCTTTCCTAAGAGCTACGTCCAGTCCCCTCAAACTAGAGAGATTTCACTATCAACTTGATAGAATACAAGTATTCTTTGCACACAGCCTCTTCAGGCTAAATCCCAAGTATTCTTTGCACACAGCCTCTCCAGGCTAAAACCCAAGTATTCTTTGGACGCAGCCTCTTCAGGCTAAACCCCAAGTATTCTTTGAACACAGCCTCTTCAGGCTAAAACAACTCAGCAGAGTTTTGATACAAGTGCTGTCTAACTCACACAAGTGAGGATATGAAATCTAAAGCACTTTGAGAGTTAAGCAAACTCTCTTTTACAAGAAGATAAAGAAATACAAGACTTTTAATTCAAATATAAAAGATTGCACAGCAGTTCAGCTCTTTCTTTTTCGTTTTCAGTCACTTGTATTCTTCTTCTTGCTTCTCGGTAGTTATAGGCTTTGATGAAGCTTCAGACTTGTTCTTCGAATAGCTCAGCTTCAGCCTTCATAAATATTACCGTTCTCAAATAGCATTTAATGCTATTTTCCCGTTGCTCTGAGGAGATCTACTTCTTTGTGCATGTCTGCGTTTCTTTCTCCCAAATCAGAAGCAACCTGTACTCAAAGTCTCAATTGTACAGTGGTTAATAATAATATCTTATTGAGACAGAGAGAATACACTGTGTAAAGCAGAAAGGTGTGTTCAGAGATCTATAGAGTAGTTAAAAGTACATTCTCTCTCTTAGTACACTTTCCACAGTACTTTATGCTTTTCAGAAGTACATTCACATACGTTGACAAAGATGTACAGAAAAGCATTGTGTACAGCTATTTATTTCAAATCATTTGCTCAATAAATATGTTTCATATTAAATGCATGAGCAATAAATAGCATGTAATGGACTCTGCGTTTTGGACGCAGCATATAGAATCTATTGGACGCATACCTTTGCACTTACCAATTTGCACAGAACTCATGCAAACATTGGACGCATACCTGATGCTTACCAATCTATTCCATTTGAATGCAAGGCAGTATTGGACTTTTGCCATTTCCATTGGACGCAAAGTTGATTGTTGTACATTTGTTCTTCTGCTTTATTGGACGCAGAACAATTGTTTGATGTACCTTTGTCAATCTGCTTCATTGTGTTCCATTGGACGCAAAGCAATATTGTTTTCCTTCTTATTTATTGGACGCAGAACAGTGCTTGAGTAACTCTGACTTCATTGGACGCAAAGCAGTTCTTTTGTTTGTTCAGTTTCATTGGACGCAGAGTTGCACTCTTGCTCACACTGAACATTGGACTTTTATCCTTCATGCTCACTGAATCTGTTCCTTTGAAAATCATTGGACTCTTACTGCAATTCTGCTTCTCATACAAACATTGGACTCTGCCAGTATTGCCTTGTTCTTATCATTGGACTTATGCCAGTCTTGCTCTATTGGACGCTTACTGATTCTGCTTCTTTGGAAAACATTGGACGCAGAAAGTAACGTGTCTTCAAGACTTGATTTCTTCTACTTCTGCGATTCTGCTTCTTCAGAAGACATTGGACGCAGAACTTTGTTCTTGCCTTGTGCTCAAACATTGGACGCTGGACGCAGAATTCTTCCTTCTGCTCAAACATTGGACGCAAAACTCTTGTGTCCATTCCAGTGCCAACATTGGACGCAAAACTCTTGTGTCCATTCCAGTGCCAACATTGGACGCAAAACTCTTGTGTCCATTTCAGTGCCAACATTGGACGCAAAACTCTTGTGTCCATTCCAGTGCCAATATTGGACGCAAGGCTCACTTTGAATGCCAGCCAATGTCATGAAGAGCTTATTGGACGCAGACTGCAATCAGCTTAGTTAGTGCAGCATTTATTCATTGTACAGCTTAATACAAAATAGATTATCCTTTGTAAAAACCTTAATACATTTTGTTATCATCAAAACCATAACATCACTTAGGGAGTTTTTGTATTAAAAACACTTTTAACCAATTTGGTTCCAACAATCTCCCCCTTTTTGATGATGACAAACATTATTAAGTTTTACAAACAATAAAGCATATAAGCCACATTCAGTCAGCAAAAACAGAAATTTTCTAAGGGAAACTCCCCCTGAGATAAACATCTCAGATTTTCCTTACTCTTCTCCCCCTGAGATAAACGTCTCATGGTTTTGGATATTCAATATACTTAGAGTACCTGAAAATTTCTTTTACTCATAGAAACAAGATTAGTCCACAAATAGCTTATCAAAATAACAACATGGTAATAAGACTAATGCAATCAGACTTAATCTTTCTCCCCTTTTAGTCAAGATATAAAAACTTAATCCCATTCTTTCTCCCCCTTTTGTCATCAGGCAAAAAGGTTCATAGAACATCATAGTCCAAAGAGAGTTTTGAAAAAAAAACTTGGAGCTTTTAAAAACAGACACCTCTTTAAAACTGAAAAAAAACTTTTTCTTCTCCCCTTTTCTAAACAAGCTTTCTCAAACAGAAAAGATTTTAGAAAAGATGTCAAACGAAGAGAAATCTGAATCAAGTTTATAGAGAAAAACAGAAGTTTTTCTTGAAAGCTTGAATAATCATCAAACTGAAAAGATACTGCAAAGCATTTGTAAGAAACCAACTGTAAGATATATCTTTATGAAAAAAAATTGGACTCAGCGTGGGATTACTAAGAGGTAAAAGTTTCCTTTTTAAAAAATTCTAAGTCTCAAATAGACTGTCGTGTCCTATTGGACTCTAGTCACATTGGACTCAGACTCAACTTAAGCATATTGGACGCTAAACATCAGTCTTTTATAAAGTGCATATTCAAATGCTTCCTTATAAAAGTAAACCTATCTACAGAGAGGGGTTTTGTAAAAATATCTGCCCATTGATTCTCAGTGTTAACAAACTGAATATCAAATGTTCCCTTCTGTACATAGTCTCTAATAAAATGATGTTTAATTTCTATATGCTTAGCTCTTGAGTGTAAGATTGGGTTCTTAGATAAATTGATTGCAGCAGTATTATCACAAAGAACAGAAATCTTACTCTCAAAAATGTTGTAGTCCTCCAATTGATATTTAATCCATAAGAGCTGAGAACAACAACTTGCTGCAGAGACATATTCAGCTTCGGCTGTTGATAGTGCAATTGTGCTTTGTCTCTTGCTTGTCCATGATACCAAATTGGATCCAATAAAATGGCATCCTCCGCTGGTGCTTTTTCTTTCAAGCCTGTCTCCAGCATAATCAGCATCACAGAATCCTACTAATCTGTATTCATCTGATTTCTTAAACAACAAACCGAGATTAGTAGTCTCTTTCAGATATCTAAAAATTCTCTTGACAGCAGTCAAATGAGAGTCTCTAGGATCTGATTGAAATCTTGCACATAAGCATACACTGAACATAATATCAGGTCTAGATGCAGTAAGATATAAAAGAGATCCTATCATGCCTCTATATACCTTTTGATCTACCTTTTTATCTTTGTCATTCAGGCTCATTATGCAAGTTGGATGCATGGGGGTATTCATGGGTTTGCAATCATCCATTTTGAACTTCTTCAGAAGCTCCTTCGTGTATTTGGACTGATGCACATATATCCCATCTTTAGTTTGTTTCACTTGAAGTCCAAGAAAGAACTTCAACTCTCCCATCATGCTCATTTCGAATTCTTTCTGCATTAACTCAGAGAATTCTTTACACAAAGATTCATCAGTAGCACCAAAAATAATGTCATCTACATAAATTTGTACTATGATGAAATGTGAGTCTATGGATTTTCTGAAAAGAGTGTTATCAACTTTTCCTCTTGAAAAACCATTTTCCATTAAAAATGAACTCAGTTTTTCATACCAAGCTCGAGGAGCTTGCTTAAGGCCATAAAGAGCCTTTTTCAATTTAAAAACATGATTTGGAAAAGATTGATCCTCAAAGCCAGGGGGCTGTTCAACATAGACTTCTTCTGTTATTATACCATTCAGAAAAGCACTCTTTACATCCATTTGATAAAGCCTCATATCATGTTGGGCAGCAAATGAAAGTAAAATGCGAATGGCTTCTATTCTAGCTACTGGAGCAAAGGTTTCAGTAAAATCAATACCTTCCTGTTGTGAGTAGCCTTGAGCAACTAACCTTGCTTTGTTTCTCACAACTTTACCTTCTTCGTCCAGCTTGTTTCTGAATACCCATTTGGTTCCAATGATGGACTTATCTTCAGGTGGGGCTACCAAAGTCCAAACATCATTTCTTTTGAACTGATTCAGCTCCTCCTGCATTGCTAAAATCCATCCTTCATCCAATAGGGCTTCATCTATATTCTTTGGCTCCAATTCAGAGATGAATGCTACATCAGTTTGCTCTCTGAATGTGGACCTTGTTCTGACTTTATCATCAGCATTTCCAATAATTCGATCTTCAGGATGATAAGTCTTAAAGTGCCAGCTTTTACCTCCTGCAGTATTGGACGCATGACTGTTTCCTGCGTCTGGTCCATCTTCTTCAATCTTGCTTGATGATTCTTCACCTCCTGGTTGTATTCTCATATCTGCAAGAGAATCACTTAGCTCTGACAGATCATTGTCAGGCTTTTTGTCATTGAATTTAACGTGAATTGACTCTTCAACAGTCAAGGTTCTTGAGTTGTAAACTCGATATGCCTTGGAAGTTTCAGAATAACCCAGAAAAATTCCATTATCAATTTTAGAGTCAAATTTACCAAGTTGATCCTTGGTGTTAAGAATAAAACACTCACATCCGAAAGGATGAAAATATGAAATGTTGGGTTTTCTTCCTTTCCACAATTCATAAGGAGTCTTTTTCAGTATAGGCCTTATAAAAATTCGGTTTTGCAAATAACATGCTGTGTTTACAGCTTCAGCCCAAAACCTCTTAGAGGTTGAGTGATCATTGAGCATGGTCCTGGCCATCTCTTGTAAAGATCGATTTTTCCTCTCTACTACACCATTTTGCTGTGGTGTTCTAGGTGCAGAGAAATTGTGAAGGATTCCATTCTCTTCACAGAATCTCTGAAAGTTTGCATTTTCAAACTCACCTCCATGATCACTTCGAATGGAGTTGATACAAACTCCTTTCTCAGTTTGGACTCTTCTACAAAAAATGGTGAATACCTTAAAAGACTCATCCTTGTGTGCTAGGAATTTAACCCATGTCCATCTAGTATAGTCATCAACTATAACAAGTCCATATTTCTTTCCACTCAAAGAAGCAGTTTGTGTTGGTCCAAACAAATCCATATGTAAAAGTTCTAAAGGTCTAGAAGTGGAAACAATGTTTTTAGAATTAAAAGAGTTTTTCACTTGTTTCCCTTTCTGACATGCTTCACAGAGAACCTCAGATTTGTACACAAGATTTGGAAGTCCTCTTACGAGGCTATGCTTATTAAGCTTTGAGATGGTTCTCAAGCTTGCATGACCAAGCTTCTTGTGCCATATCCATTGTTCATCATTTAAAGAAATGAAGCATGAGACATTCTGTTTGGACAGATTTTCGAAATCAATTTTATAAACATTATCCTGCCTCTTTGCTTGAAAAAGAATGGACTTATCAGAATTTTTGACTATACATTTATCCTTGTCAAAGGAAACATCACATCCACTGTCACACAATTGACTTATGCTAAGTAGATTATGTTTGAGTCCTTCAACCAATAAAACATTTTCAACAGTAGGAAAAGGATGTTTACCAATTTTACCTATTCCAACTATTCTGCCTTTCTGGTCACCTCCAAACGTGACCCAGCCCTTTGATCTAGGCTTTAGGTCTTGGAACATAGACCTTTCTCCTGTCATGTGTCGTGAGCAGCCACTGTCCAGGTACCATGACTGGTGTTGCTTTCCTCCCATTAAGCAAATCTGCAACAGGAATGATCATGTTCTTAGGTACCCAGATTTTCTTGGGTCCTTTCATGTTAGTCCTTGGCCTGCGTCCAGGCTTGTTCCATTTATTATGGAAGCATGTCGATGTGACATGTCCAGCCTTTCCACAGTATCCACAATATATATTAAACTTTGATGGACTCTTGGAAAACTTTGGTTTCGGTTTTTCATAACCCAAACCAGTTTTGTCAGAAGGTTTTCTCTGAATTTTTAAAATTTGATCAAGCTTTTCAGAGCTACTGACAAACTTGGACAAACGTCCAGTGAGTTCATCTACTTCTTGTTGAAGTACTTGTACTTCACAGGAAGTATTGGACTCAGACTTCTTTGGAGATTCTTCTTTCAATTGACTCACTTGAAGTCTTAAATGTTCATTATCCGATTTGAGTACTTTGTTTTCTGAGGAAAGCTTTTCAAAATCTTTAGTTATAAGAGAAAACTTTTTCTTTAAAGACTTGTACTCATCAGATAAAATGGATGAATCTCTAAGAAGCTCATCAAAATTATCTCTTAATTCAGAGTAAGAAATTACCTCATCTTCGTCTTCACTTTCAACTGAGGAGAGTCCTGCCATTAGACACAGATTTGCCTCTTCCTTATCCTCATCATCAGAGGAATCATCAAGGTCCTCCCATGTTGCCATGAGACCTTTTTTCTTCTTGAAGAACTTCTTCTTTGTCCTCTCGGCCTCAGGACAGTCTGCCTTGTAGTGGCCTGGTTTCCTGCATCCATAGCGCACCACTGGACTTTCCTCCTTTTGCTCAGCTTCCTTTTGGGGAAATCTTCTGTTGAATTGCTTCCTTCTGAAGCCACCCTTCTTTTTCCACATTGATTTTATTTTCTTGGAGATGAAGGAGAGTTCATCATCATCTGAGCCTTCTTCTCCTTCTGAGCTGCATGGTTCTTCATCAGAATCATTTGCCTTCAAGGCTTTTGAGGTGCTCCCTTTTTGAGCTTTAAGAGCAATGGACTTTGCTCTTTTCTCGGTTCCCTCTTCATTCAGCTCAAGCTCATGTACTTTCAATGAGCCTAGAAGATTTTCTAAAGCAAGAGTGGAAAGATCCCTTGCTTCTTGTATTGCTGTAACTTTGGGTCTCCACTGTCTGGGCAGACTCCTCAAAATCTTCCTTACATGTTCCTGGGTTGTGTAGACTTTCCCCAAGGATCTCAGGTTGTTGGTAATAGTTTGGAATCTTCCAAACATTTGATCAATGGACTCTTGTTCTTCCATCTTAAATAGTTCATATTGATGAACTAGTATACTTATCTTAGATTCACGAACCTGAGAAGAGCCTTCATGTGCCAAGGCCAGAGTGTCCCACATTTCCTTGGCAGTGGTGCAGCTGTGCACCTTGTCATATTCAGATTTTGTGATGGCACACATCAGGTAGTGCCTGGCCTTCGAGTTCAGCTGAAATCTGGTTCTTTGATCAGCTGTCCATTGGGCTCTAGGTACTGGTTGACCTGCATCATTTACTGGGGCCGTGTAGCCTGTTTCCACAACATCCCATAAATCTATATTCTGCGCATCAAAGAATGTGATCATTCTTTGCTTCCAGTAATCATATTCATTGCCATTGAACAGTGGTGGTCTGTTCACAGCCAGTCCTTCATTCTCCATGGATCTTGCTTTCTCTTCACTGTTAAGTGCTCAACCCCTTAGAGACCGAGCTCTGATACCAACTGTAGGTAACAAGATGAAACACAAGAAGGGGGGGTTGAATTGTGTTTCTAAGCTTTTAAAACTTTTTCGCAAATAATGGACGCTGGCTGTTAAAAACGTTGGACGCACAGCTTAGTTCAAATATTGGACGCACAGTGCTTTTTGAAATATTGGACGCACAGAGTCCTAAAACACTGGACGCACAGATTCTTTATAAAAACTGGACGCACAGGTTTTCTAAAGATTGGACGCACAGAATGCTTCCCTTTTGGTTTGAAAAACTTGTTTGAATAAAAACAATTTCAATCCCCTTTGTTAGTAATAAACACAGATATAAAAGGAGTTAAGGGAAAGAAGAAATAACACAAGTTTTTATACTGGTTCACCCTTTCCTAAGAGCTACGTCCAGTCCCCTCAAACTAGAGAGATTTCACTATCAACTTGATAGAATACAAGTATTCTTTGCACACAGCCTCTTCAGGCTAAATCCCAAGTATTCTTTGCACACAGCCTCTCCAGGCTAAAACCCAAGTATTCTTTGGATGCAGCCTCTTCAGGCTAAACCCCAAGTATTCTTTGAACACAGCCTCTTCAGGCTAAAACAACTCAGCAGAGTTTTGATACAAGTGCTGTCTAACTCACACAAGTGAGGATATGAAATCTAAAGCACTTTGAGAGTTAAGCAAACTCTCTTTTACAAGAAGATAAAGAAATACAAGACTTTTAATTCAAATATAAAAGATTGCACAGCAGTTCAGCTCTTTCTTTTTCGTTTTCAGTCACTTGTATTCTTCTTCTTGCTTCTCGGTAGTTATAGGCTTTGATGAAGCTTCAGACTTGTTCTTCGAATAGCTCAGCTTCAGCCTTCATAAATATTACCGTTCTCAAATAGCATTTAATGCTATTTTCCCGTTGCTCTGAGGAGATCTACTTCTTTGTGCATGTCTGCGTTTCTTTCTCCCAAATCAGAAGCAACCTGTACTCAAAGTCTCAATTGTACAGTGGTTAATAATAATATCTTATTGAGACAGAGAGAATACACTGTGTAAAGCAGAAAGGTGTGTTCAGAGATCTATAGAGTAGTTAAAAGTACATTCTCTCTCTTAGTACACTTTCCACAGTACTTTATGCTTTTCAGAAGTACATTCACATACGTTGACAAAGATGTACAGAAAAGCATTGTGTACAGCTATTTATTTCAAATCATTTGCTCAATAAATATGTTTCATATTAAATGCATGAGCAATAAATAGCATGTAATGGACTCTGCGTTTTGGACGCAGCATATAGAATCTATTGGACGCATACCTTTGCACTTACCAATTTGCACAGAACTCATGCAAACATTGGACGCATACCTGATGCTTACCAATCTATTCCATTTGAATGCAAGGCAGTATTGGACTTTTGCCATTTCCATTGGACGCAAAGTTGATTGTTGTACATTTGTTCTTCTGCTTTATTGGACGCAGAACAATTGTTTGATGTACCTTTGTCAATCTGCTTCATTGTGTTCCATTGGACGCAAAGCAATATTGTTGTCCTTCTTATTTATTGGACGCAGAACAGTGCTTGAGTAACTCTGACTTCATTGGACGCAAAGCAGTTCTTTTGTTTGTTCAGTTTCATTGGACGCAGAGTTGCACTCTTGCTCACACTGAACATTGGACTTTTATCCTTCATGCTCACTGAATCTGTTCCTTTGAAAATCATTGGACTCTTACTGCAATTCTGCTTCTCATACAAACATTGGACTCTGCCAGTATTGCCTTGTTCTTATCATTGGACTTATGCCAGTCTTGCTCTATTGGACGCTTACTGATTCTGCTTCTTTGGAAAACATTGGACGCAGAAAGTAACGTGTCTTCAAGACTTGATTTCTTCTACTTCTGCGATTCTGCTTCTTCAGAAGACATTGGACGCAGAACTTTGTTCTTGCCTTGTGCTCAAACATTGGACGCTGGACGCAGAATTCTTCCTTCTGCTCAAACATTGGACGCAAAACTCTTGTGTCCATTCCAGTGCCAACATTGGACGCAAAACTCTTGTGTCCATTCCAGTGCCAACATTGGACGCAAAACTCTTGTGTCCATTTCAGTGCCAACATTGGACGCAAAACTCTTGTGTCCATTCCAGTGCCAATATTGGACGCAAGGCTCACTTTGAATGCCAGCCAATGTCATGAAGAGCTTATTGGACGCAGACTGCAATCAGCTTAGTTAGTGCAGCATTTATTCATTGTACAGCTTAATACAAAATAGATTATCCTTTGTAAAAACCTTAATACATTTTGTTATCATCAAAACCATAACATCACTTAGGGAGTTTTTGTATTAAAAACACTTTTAACCAATTTGGTTCCAACAATCTCCCCCTTTTTGATGATGACAAACATTATTAAGTTTTACAAACAATAAAGCATATAAGCCACATTCAGTCAGCAAAAACAGAAATTTTCTAAGGGAAACTCCCCCTGAGATAAACATCTCAGATTTTCCTTACTCTTCTCCCCCTGAGATAAACGTCTCATGGTTTTGGATATTCAATATACTTAGAGTACCTGAAAATTTCTTTTACTCATAGAAACAAGATTAGTCCACAAATAGCTTATCAAAATAACAACATGGTAATAAGACTAATGCAATCAGACTTAATCTTTCTCCCCTTTTAGTCAAGATATAAAAACTTAATCCCATTCTTTCTCCCCCTTTTGTCATCAGGCAAAAAGGTTCATAGAACATCATAGTCCAAAGAGAGTTTTGAAAAAAAAACTTGGAGCTTTTAAAAACAGACACCTCTTTAAAACTGAAAAAAAACTTTTTCTTCTCCCCTTTTCTAAACAAGCTTTCTCAAACAGAAAAGATTTTAGAAAAGATGTCAAACGAAGAGAAATCTGAATCAAGTTTATAGAGAAAAACAGAAGTTTTTCTTGAAAGCTTGAATAATCATCAAACTGAAAAGATACTGCAAAGCATTTGTAAGAAACCAACTGTAAGATATATCTTTATGAAAAAAAATTGGACTCAGCGTGGGATTACTAAGAGGTAAAAGTTTCCTTTTTAAAAAATTCTAAGTCTCAAATAGACTGTCGTGTCCTATTGGACTCTAGTCACATTGGACTCAGACTCAACTTAAGCATATTGGACGCTAAACATCAGTCTTTTATAAAGTGCATATTCAAATGCTTCCTTATAAAAGTAAACCTATCTACAGAGAGGGGTTTTGTAAAAATATCTGCCCATTGATTCTCAGTGTTAACAAACTGAATATCAAATGTTCCCTTCTGTACATAGTCTCTAATAAAATGATGTTTAATTTCTATATGCTTAGCTCTTGAGTGTAAGATTGGGTTCTTAGATAAATTGATTGCAGCAGTATTATCACAAAGAACAGAAATCTTACTCTCAAAAATGTTGTAGTCCTCCAATTGATATTTAATCCATAAGAGCTGAGAACAACAACTTGCTGCAGAGACATATTCAGCTTCGGCTGTTGATAGTGCAATTGTGCTTTGTCTCTTGCTTGTCCATGATACCAAATTGGATCCAATAAAATGGCATCCTCCGCTGGTGCTTTTTCTTTCAAGCCTGTCTCCAGCATAATCAGCATCACAGAATCCTACTAATCTGTATTCATCTGATTTCTTAAACAACAAACCGAGATTAGTAGTCTCTTTCAGATATCTAAAAATTCTCTTGACAGCAGTCAAATGAGAGTCTCTAGGATCTGATTGAAATCTTGCACATAAGCATACACTGAACATAATATCAGGTCTAGATGCAGTAAGATATAAAAGAGATCCTATCATGCCTCTATATACCTTTTGATCTACCTTTTTATCTTTGTCATTCAGGCTCATTATGCAAGTTGGATGCATGGGGGTATTCATGGGTTTGCAATCATCCATTTTGAACTTCTTCAGAAGCTCCTTCGTGTATTTGGACTGATGCACATATATCCCATCTTTAGTTTGTTTCACTTGAAGTCCAAGAAAGAACTTCAACTCTCCCATCATGCTCATTTCGAATTCTTTCTGCATTAACTCAGAGAATTCTTTACACAAAGATTCATCAGTAGCACCAAAAATAATGTCATCTACATAAATTTGTACTATGATGAAATGTGAGTCTATGGATTTTCTGAAAAGAGTGTTATCAACTTTTCCTCTTGAAAAACCATTTTCCATTAAAAATGAACTCAGTTTTTCATACCAAGCTCGAGGAGCTTGCTTAAGGCCATAAAGAGCCTTTTTCAATTTAAAAACATGATTTGGAAAAGATTGATCCTCAAAGCCAGGGGGCTGTTCAACATAGACTTCTTCTGTTATTATACCATTCAGAAAAGCACTCTTTACATCCATTTGATAAAGCCTCATATCATGTTGGGCAGCAAATGAAAGTAAAATGCGAATGGCTTCTATTCTAGCTACTGGAGCAAAGGTTTCAGTAAAATCAATACCTTCCTGTTGTGAGTAGCCTTGAGCAACTAACCTTGCTTTGTTTCTCACAACTTTACCTTCTTCGTCCAGCTTGTTTCTGAATACCCATTTGGTTCCAATGATGGACTTATCTTCAGGTGGGGCTACCAAAGTCCAAACATCATTTCTTTTGAACTGATTCAGCTCCTCCTGCATTGCTAAAATCCATCCTTCATCCAATAGGGCTTCATCTATATTCTTTGGCTCCAATTCAGAGATGAATGCTACATCAGTTTGCTCTCTGAATGTGGACCTTGTTCTGACTTTATCATCAGCATTTCCAATAATTCGATCTTCAGGATGATAAGTCTTAAAGTGCCAGCTTTTACCTCCTGCAGTATTGGACGCATGACTGTTTCCTGCGTCTGGTCCATCTTCTTCAATCTTGCTTGATGATTCTTCACCTCCTGGTTGTATTCTCATATCTGCAAGAGAATCACTTAGCTCTGACAGATCATTGTCAGGCTTTTTGTCATTGAATTTAACGTGAATTGACTCTTCAACAGTCAAGGTTCTTGAGTTGTAAACTCGATATGCCTTGGAAGTTTCAGAATAACCCAGAAAAATTCCATTATCAATTTTAGAGTCAAATTTACCAAGTTGATCCTTGGTGTTAAGAATAAAACACTCACATCCGAAAGGATGAAAATATGAAATGTTGGGTTTTCTTCCTTTCCACAATTCATAAGGAGTCTTTTTCAGTATAGGCCTTATAAAAATTCGGTTTTGCAAATAACATGCTGTGTTTACAGCTTCAGCCCAAAACCTCTTAGAGGTTGAGTGATCATTGAGCATGGTCCTGGCCATCTCTTGTAAAGATCGATTTTTCCTCTCTACTACACCATTTTGCTGTGGTGTTCTAGGTGCAGAGAAATTGTGAAGGATTCCATTCTCTTCACAGAATCTCTGAAAGTTTGCATTTTCAAACTCACCTCCATGATCACTTCGAATGGAGTTGATACAAACTCCTTTCTCAGTTTGGACTCTTCTACAAAAAATGGTGAATACCTTAAAAGACTCATCCTTGTGTGCTAGGAATTTAACCCATGTCCATCTAGTATAGTCATCAACTATAACAAGTCCATATTTCTTTCCACTCAAAGAAGCAGTTTGTGTTGGTCCAAACAAATCCATATGTAAAAGTTCTAAAGGTCTAGAAGTGGAAACAATGTTTTTAGAATTAAAAGAGTTTTTCACTTGTTTCCCTTTCTGACATGCTTCACAGAGAACCTCAGATTTGTACACAAGATTTGGAAGTCCTCTTACGAGGCTATGCTTATTAAGCTTTGAGATGGTTCTCAAGCTTGCATGACCAAGCTTCTTGTGCCATATCCATTGTTCATCATTTAAAGAAATGAAGCATGAGACATTCTGTTTGAACAGATTTTCGAAATCAATTTTATAAACATTATCCTGCCTCTTTGCTTGAAAAAGAATGGACTTATCAGAATTTTTGACTATACATTTATCCTTGTCAAAGGAAACATCACATCCACTGTCACACAATTGACTTATGCTAAGTAGATTATGTTTGAGTCCTTCAACCAATAAAACATTTTCAACAGTAGGAAAAGGATGTTTACCAATTTTACCTATTCCAACTATTCTGCCTTTCTGGTCACCTCCAAACGTGACCCAGCCCTTTGATCTAGGCTTTAGGTCTTGGAACATAGACCTTTCTCCTGTCATGTGTCGTGAGCAGCCACTGTCCAGGTACCATGACTGGTGTTGCTTTCCTCCCATTAAGCAAATCTGCAACAGGAATGATCATGTTCTTAGGTACCCAGATTTTCTTGGGTCCTTTCATGTTAGTCCTTGGCCTGCGTCCAGGCTTGTTCCATTTATTATGGAAGCATGTCGATGTGACATGTCCAGCCTTTCCACAGTATCCACAATATATATTAAACTTTGATGGACTCTTGGAAAACTTTGGTTTCGGTTTTTCATAACCCAAACCAGTTTTGTCAGAAGGTTTTCTCTGAATTTTTAAAATTTGATCAAGCTTTTCAGAGCTACTGACAAACTTGGACAAACGTCCAGTGAGTTCATCTACTTCTTGTTGAAGTACTTGTACTTCACAGGAAGTATTGGACTCAGACTTCTTTGGAGATTCTTCTTTCAATTGACTCACTTGAAGTCTTAAATGTTCATTATCCGATTTGAGTACTTTGTTTTCTGAGGAAAGCTTTTCAAAATCTTTAGTTATAAGAGAAAACTTTTTCTTTAAAGACTTGTACTCATCAGATAAAATGGATGAATCTCTAAGAAGCTCATCAAAATTATCTCTTAATTCAGAGTAAGAAATTACCTCATCTTCGTCTTCACTTTCAACTGAGGAGAGTCCTGCCATTAGACACAGATTTGCCTCTTCCTTATCCTCATCATCAGAGGAATCATCAAGGTCCTCCCATGTTGCCATGAGACCTTTTTTCTTCTTGAAGAACTTCTTCTTTGTCCTCTCGGCCTCAGGACAGTCTGCCTTGTAGTGGCCTGGTTTCCTGCATCCATAGCGCACCACTGGACTTTCCTCCTTTTGCTCAGCTTCCTTTTGGGGAAATCTTCTGTTGAATTGCTTCCTTCTGAAGCCACCCTTCTTTTTCCACATTGATTTTATTTTCTTGGAGATGAAGGAGAGTTCATCATCATCTGAGCCTTCTTCTCCTTCTGAGCTGCATGGTTCTTCATCAGAATCATTTGCCTTCAAGGCTTTTGAGGTGCTCCCTTTTTGAGCTTTAAGAGCAATGGACTTTGCTCTTTTCTCGGTTCCCTCTTCATTCAGCTCAAGCTCATGTACTTTCAATGAGCCTAGAAGATTTTCTAAAGCAAGAGTGGAAAGATCCCTTGCTTCTTGTATTGCTGTAACTTTGGGTCTCCACTGTCTGGGCAGACTCCTCAAAATCTTCCTTACATGTTCCTGGGTTGTGTAGACTTTCCCCAAGGATCTCAGGTTGTTGGTAATAGTTTGGAATCTTCCAAACATTTGATCAATGGACTCTTGTTCTTCCATCTTAAATAGTTCATATTGATGAACTAGTATACTTATCTTAGATTCACGAACCTGAGAAGAGCCTTCATGTGCCAAGGCCAGAGTGTCCCACATTTCCTTGGCAGTGGTGCAGCTGTGCACCTTGTCATATTCAGATTTTGTGATGGCACACATCAGGTAGTGCCTGGCCTTCGAGTTCAGCTGAAATCTGGTTCTTTGATCAGCTGTCCATTGGGCTCTAGGTACTGGTTGACCTGCATCATTTACTGGGGCCGTGTAGCCTGTTTCCACAACATCCCATAAATCTATATTCTGCGCATCAAAGAATGTGATCATTCTTTGCTTCCAGTAATCATATTCATTGCCATTGAACAGTGGTGGTCTGTTCACAGCCAGTCCTTCATTCTCCATGGATCTTGCTTTCTCTTCACTGTTAAGTGCTCAACCCCTTAGAGACCGAGCTCTGATACCAACTGTAGGTAACAAGATGAAACACAAGAAGGGGGGGTTGAATTGTGTTTCTAAGCTTTTAAAACTTTTTCGCAAATAATGGACGCTGGCTGTTAAAAACGTTGGACGCACAGCTTAGTTCAAATATTGGACGCACAGTGCTTTTTGAAATATTGGACGCACAGAGTCCTAAAACACTGGACGCACAGATTCTTTATAAAAACTGGACGCACAGGTTTTCTAAAGATTGGACGCACAGAATGCTTCCCTTTTGGTTTGAAAAACTTGTTTGAATAAAAACAATTTCAATCCCCTTTGTTAGTAATAAACACAGATATAAAAGGAGTTAAGGGAAAGAAGAAATAACACAAGTTTTTATACTGGTTCACCCTTTCCTAAGAGCTACGTCCAGTCCCCTCAAACTAGAGAGATTTCACTATCAACCTGATAGAATACAAGTATTCTTTGCACACAGCCTCTTCAGGCTAAATCCCAAGTATTCTTTGCACACAGCCTCTCCAGGCTAAAACCCAAGTATTCTTTGGACGCAGCCTCTTCAGGCTAAACCCCAAGTATTCTTTGAACACAGCCTCTTCAGGCTAAAACAACTCAGCAGAGTTTTGATACAAGTGCTGTCTAACTCACACAAGTGAGGATATGAAATCTAAAGCACTTTGAGAGTTAAGCAAACTCTCTTTTACAAGAAGATAAAGAAATACAAGACTTTTAATTCAAATATAAAAGATTGCACAGCAGTTCAGCTCTTTCTTTTTCGTTTTCAGTCACTTGTATTCTTCTTCTTGCTTCTCGGTAGTTATAGGCTTTGATGAAGCTTCAGACTTGTTCTTCGAATAGCTCAGCTTCAGCCTTCATAAATATTACCGTTCTCAAATAGCATTTAATGCTATTTTCCCGTTGCTCTGAGGAGATCTACTTCTTTGTGCATGTCTGCGTTTCTTTCTCCCAAATCAGAAGCAACCTGTACTCAAAGTCTCAATTGTACAGTGGTTAATAATAATATCTTATTGAGACAGAGAGAATACACTGTGTAAAGCAGAAAGGTGTGTTCAGAGATCTATAGAGTAGTTAAAAGTACATTCTCTCTCTTAGTACACTTTCCACAGTACTTTATGCTTTTCAGAAGTACATTCACATACGTTGACAAAGATGTACAGAAAAGCATTGTGTACAGCTATTTATTTCAAATCATTTGCTCAATAAATATGTTTCATATTAAATGCATGATAAGGTGAGGATACACCCTGACATCTCCCCTAAAGAAGTTATTCCAACCGGCACTGGTGATTTCCTCAGCGACAATGATTCCTAGTTCAGCCAATTCAGATGGACAGAAACGATGTTCCACAAGGACTTCCATGTTCTCAATGTTCTCCAATTTCGAAAGATAAAGAAGTGATTTTTCAAAGAGGAGGATTTTGAAAGGGTTTTTCGAAAGAGAGAGCGAATACAGAGAGGATTTGAAGGAAGATGAAAAGTGAAAGAGAGTGGGGGTAAAGACGTGTGTGAGAAGGGAGAGAGAAAACAGTAAATTTTCCTTGAAAACAGGCGTAATCATCAACCGGGAAAACAGCTGCAGAGCAGGTGTACAGTTTGATAAAAATATATTATTATAAAAATAGTTTAGACTCAGCGCGGGAAGACTAAGAGGTAAAAACTTTTAAGCCACAAAAAAAACTTCTAAGTCTCAAATAGACTAACGTGTCCTATTGGACGCTAATCATATTGGACTCAGACTCAGCTTGAGCATATTGGACGCTAAACATCAATCTTTTATAAAGTGCATATTTAAATGCTTCCTTATAAAAGTAAACCTATCTACAGAGAGGGGTTTTGTAAATATATCTGCCCATTGATTTTCAGTGTTAACAAACTGAATATCAAATGTTCCCTTCTGCACATAGTCTCTAATGAAATAATGTTTAATTTCTATATGCTTAGCTTTTGAGTGTAAGATTGGGTTCTTAGATAAATTGATTGCAGCAGTATTATCACAAAGAACAGAAATCTTACTCTCAAAGATGTTGTAGTCCTCCAGTTGATGTTTAATCCACAGGAGCTGAGAACAACAACTTGCAGCAGAGACATATTCAGCTTCAGCTGTAGATAATGCAATTGTGCTTTGTCTTCTGCTCGTCCATGATACTAGATTGGATCCAATAAAATGGCATCCTCCCCTGGTGCTTTTTCTCTCAAGTCTGTCTCCAGCATAATCAGCATCACAAAACCCTACTAATCTGTATTCATTTGATTTCTTAAACAGCAAACCAAGATTAGTAGTCTCCTTCAGATATCTAAAAATTCTCTTGACAGCAGTCAAATGAGAGTCTCTAGGATCTGATTGGAATCTTGCACATAAACAAACACTGAACATTATATCAGGTCTAGATGTAGTAAGATACAGGAGAGATCCGATCATACCTCTATATACCTTTTGATCTACGTTTTTATTCTTATCATCCAGGTTCATTATGCAAGTTGGATGCATAGGAGTGTTCATGGGTTTGCAATCGTCCATTTTGAACTTCTTCAGAAGCTCCTTTGTATATTTGGACTGATGCACATAAATTCCATCTTCAGTCTGTTTTACTTGAAGTCCAAGGAAGAATTTCAATTCTCCCATCATACTCATTTCAAACTCCTTCTGCATTAACTCAGAAAATTCTCCACACAGAGATTCATCAGTAGCACCAAAAATGATATCGTCCACATAGATTTGTACTATGATGAAATGTGAGTCTATGGATTTCTAAAAAGAGTAGTGTCAACTTTTCCTCTTGAAAAACCATTTTCCATAAGAGATGAGCTTAGTTTTTCATACCAAGCTCGAGGAGCTTGCTTAAGACCATAAAGAGCTTTTTTCAATTTAAAAACATAGTTAGGAAAAGATTGATCCTCAAAGTTAGGTGGTTGTTCCACATAGACTTCCTCTGTTATTATACCATTTAGAAAAGCACTCTTTACATCCATTTGATAAAGCCTCATATCATGTTGGGCAGCAAATGAAAGTAAGATGCGAATTGCCTCTATTCTAGCTACTGGAGCAAAGGTTTCAGTAAAATCAATACCTTCCTGTTGTGAGTAACCTTGAGCAACTAACCTTGCCTTGTTTCTCACTACTTTACCTTCTTCATCCAGTTTGTTTCTGAATACCCATTTGGTTCCAATGATGGACTTATCTTTAGGTGGGGCTACTAGCGTCCAAACATCATTGCGTTTGAACTGATTTAGCACCTCCTGCATTGCTAAAATCCATCCTTCGTCCAATAGGGCTTCATCAACATTTTTGGGCTCCAATTCAAAGATGAATGCAACATCAGTTTGTTCTCTGAATGTGGACCTTGTTCTGACTCTATCATTTGCATTTCCAATTATTTGATCTTCAGGATACTAGGTCTTGAAGTGCCAGCTTCTTCTTCTTTCAGTATTGGACACATCATCATTTTCTGCGTCTGATCCTTCTTCTTCATTCTTAGGTGATGGTCTTTCACCTTCTGCTTGTATTCTCATATCTGTAAAAGAATCACTTAGCTCTGACAATTCCTTGTCAGGCTTTCTATCATTGAATTTAATATGAATTGACTCTTCAACAGTCAAGGTTCTTGAGTTATAGACTCGATAAGCCTTGGAAGTTTCAGAGTAACCCAAAAAAATTCCATTGTCCACTTTAGAATCAAACTTTCCAAGTTGATCCTTAGTGTTAAGAATAAAACATTCACATCTAAAGGGATGAAAATATGAAATGTTGGGTTTTCTTCCTTTCCACAATTCATATGAAGTCTTTTTCAATATAGGCCTCACAAATATTCTGTTTTGTAAATAACACGCAGTATTTACAGCTTCAGCCCAGAACCTCTTAGAGGTTGAGTGATCATTGAGCATGGACCTAGCCATCTCTTGTAGAGATCGATTCTTTCTCTCCACCACACCATTTTGCTGAGGTGTTCTTGGTGTAGAAAAATTGTGAAGGATTCCATTCTCTTCATAGAATCTCTGGAAGTTTGCATTTTCAAACTCACCTCCATGATCACTTCTAATGGAGTTGATACAAACTCCTTTCTCATTTTGGACTCTTTTACAGAATATGGTGAAGACTTTGAAAGACTCATCCTTGTGTGCAAGGAATTTTACCCATGTCCATCTAGTATAGTCATCAACTATAACTAATCCATATCTCTTTCCATTTAAAGAAGCAGTATGAGTAGGTCCAAACAGGTCCATGTGTAAAAGTTCCAAAGGTCTAGAAGTGGAAACGATATTTTTAGAGTTAAAAGAGTTTTTCACTTGTTTCCCTTTCTGACATGCTTCACATAGAACTTCGGATTTGTACACAAGGTTTGGTAGTCCTCTCACGAGGTTATGCTTGTTCAGCTTTGAGATGGTTCTTAAGCTTGCATGACCAAGTTTCTTGTGCCATATCCATTGTTCATCCTTTAAAGATATGAAGCATGAGACATTTTGTTTGGATAGATTTTCGAAATCAATTTTGTAAACATTATCCTGCCTCTTTGCTTGAAAAAGTATGGACTTATCAGAATTTCTGACTATACATTTATCCTTGTTAAAGGAAACATCAAATCCACTGTCACACAATTGACTTATGCTAAGCATATTATGTTTGAGTCCTTCAACCAGTAAGACATTTTCAATAGAAGGAAGAGGATGCTTACCAATTTTACCTATTCCAACTATTCTGCCTTTCTGGTCTCCTCCGAAGGTGACCCAACCCTTTGATCTAGGCTTTAGGTCTTGGAACATAGACTTTTCTCCTGTCATGTGTCGTGAGCAGCCACTGTCCAGGTACCATGACTGGTGTTGTCTTCCTCCCATCAAGCATATCTGCAACAGGAATTATCATATTCTTACGTACCCAGATTGACTTGGGTCCTTTCTTGTTAGTCCTTGGTTTGCGTCCAGGCTTGTTTCTCTTGTTATGGACACATGTCGAGGTGACATGTCCAGCCTTTCCACGGTGACCACAGTATAAATTGAATTTAGAAGGACTTTTAGAAACTTTTGGTTTTGGTTTTTCATAGCCCAAACCACTTTTGTCAGAAGGTTTTCTCTGAATTTTTAAAATTTGATTCAGTTTTTCAGAGCTACTGACAAATCTGGACAATCGTCCAGTGAGTTCATTTACTTCTTGTTGAAGTACTTGTACTTCACAGGAAGTATTGGACTCAGAATCCTTTTGAGATTCATCTTTGAGTTGACTTACTTGAAGTCTTAACTCTTCATTTTCTGATTTGAGTACTTTATTTTCCAAAGTAAGTTTTTCAAAATCTTTGGTTATGAGTGAAAACTTCCTCTTCAAGGATCTGTACTCATCAAATAAAATGGATGATTCTCTAAGGAGATCATTAAAATTTTCTTTTAGTTCAGGGTACGGAAATACCTCTTCTTCATCCTCACTATCAGTTGAGGGTAGGCTTGCCATCAGGCAAAGATTTGCTTCTTCCTTATCCTCCTCATCCTCATCATCAGAGGATTCGTCAAGATCTTCCCATGTTGCCATGATACCCTTCTTCTTTTTAAAGAACTTCTTTGTCCTCTCAGCCTCAGGATAGTCTGCCTTGTAATGGCCTGGTTTCTTACATCCATAGCACACTACTGGACTTTTCTCCTTTTGCTCAGCTTCCTTCTGTGGAAATCTTTTGTTGAATTGCTTCCTTCTGGAACCACCCTTCTTTTTCCACATGGACGTTATCTTTCTGGAAATGAAGGAAAGTTCATCATCATCTGAGCCTTCTTCTCCTTCTGAGCTACATGACTCCTCATCAGAGTCATTTGCCTTTAGTGCTTTTGAGGTGCTTCCCTTTTGGACTTTAAGAGCAATGGACTTTCCCTTTTTTCTGTTCCTTCTTCTTTGAGCTCAAGCTCATGCACTTTGAGCGAGCCGAGGAGATTTTCCATAGCAAGAGTGGACAGATCCCTTGCTTCTTGTATGACAGTCACCTTGGGTCTCCATTGTCTAGGAAGACTCCATAGAATTTTCCTGCTGTGATCTTGGGTTGTGTAGATTTTTCCCAGAGATCTCAGGTTGTTAACGATTGTTTGGAATCGTCCAAACATCTGATCAATAGTCTCGTGATCCTCCATTTTGAATAGTTTATATTGATGAACTAGCATGCTGATTTTGGACTCACGGACTTGAGACGATCCTTCATGCGCCAAGGCTAGGGCGTCCCATATTTCTTTGGCAGTGGTGCAGCTGTGCACCTTGTCGTATTCTGACTTAATGATGGCACACATCAGATAGTGCCTTGCTTTTGAGTTCAGCTGGAATCTGGTTCTTTGATCTTGCGTCCACTGAGCTCTTGGTACTGGTTGACCTGCTTCATCTACTGGAGCAGTGTAGCCAGTTTCCAAGACATCCCACATGTCTATATTTTGCGCATCAAAGAACGTGATCATTCTCTACTTCCAATAATCATATTCGTCTCCATTGAACAGAGGTGGTCTGTTCACAGCTTGTCCCTCATTCTCCATGGATCTTTGCTTCTCTGCACTGTTAGGTGCTCAACCCCTAGAGACCGAGCTCTGATGCCAACTGTAGGTAACAAGGAGAAACACAAGAAGGGGGGTTGAATTGTGTTTCTAAGCTTTCTTAAAAACTTTTTGCAATTATGGGACGCTGACTGTGTAAACTTTGGATGCACAGCGTGTATTGATTTTGGACGCACAAACAAGTTGGACGCAGAGGCTTCCACTTAGTTTAAAACTCGTTTTCTTTGTGCGATTTAAAGAGTTTGAAAAACTTGTTAAAACAAAATTCAATTCAATCCCCTTAGTTAGTATAAATAAATAAATAACTAGAGATAAGGGAAAGAGAAAAACACAAGTATTTATACTGGTTCACTCTTTCCTAAGAGCTACGTCCAGTCCCCTCAAACTAGAGAGATTTCACTATCCATCCAGATAGAAGACAAGTATTCTTCAACAGCCTCTTCAGGCCTTACAACAAGTATTCTTTGCACACCTAGCCTCTCCAGGCTCAAAACAAGTATTCTTTACAAACAAGCCTCTCCAGGCTTAATCCCAAGTATTCTTTGCACGCAGCCTCTCCAGGCTAAACACAAGTATTCTTTATAAACAAGCCTCTTCAGGCTCAAACAACTCAGAAGAGTGTTTTTGACTTAAAGTGCTATCTAACTCACACAAGTGAGAATATGAAAATCTTAAGCACTTCGAGAGTTAAGCAAACTCTCTTTTACAAGAAGAAAGAAAATATACAACACTTTCTTAACAAATCAGAGTATGAGAAAATGTGCACAGCGATTCAGCTCTTTCTTTCAGTAGTTCAGCGCTCTCTCTACCCTTATTCTTCTTCTTATTTTCAGTATTTATAGGCTTTGTTGAAGCTTCAGACTTATTCTTCGACTAGCTCAGCTTCAGCCTTCATAAATATGACCGTTCTCTAATAGCATTAAATGCTATTTTCCCGTTGCTCTGAGGAGTTCATCTTTAGCGTATTTGTCTGCGTTTCTTTATCCTAATTCAGAAGCAACCTGTACTCATAGTCTCAATTGCACAAAGGTTAATAGTAATATTCAGTTGAGACAAAGAGAATACACTGTGTAAATCAGAAAGTAGTGTTCAGAGAGATATGGAAATAAACATAGTACATTCTCTCTCTAAGTACACTTTTCACAGTGTTTTATGCTTTTCATTAAATGCATGTTCAAAGCACGTTGAATACAGCTATTTATTTCAAATCATTTGCTCAATAAATATGTTCCATATTAAATGCAAGAGCAATCAATAGCAAGTTATGTATTCTGCGTTTTGGACGCACCATTTAGAATGTATGAACTATTCAGGTTATGTACAAAACGGACGCATACCTTTGCTTACCATTTGTACTTGAGACAGCTTGGTCTATATGGACGCATACTCATTGCTTACCATATGGACTTATGACTTTGCTTCTCTGATGTGGTACGTCTCTATAACACTTATTGGACGTTTATCACTTTTGCTTCTTTGGACGCAAAGTATAGCATGTCTCCATGAGTGATTACTTGGACGCTTATAGGTTCTGCTTCTTTGGACGCAAAGCTTTATTTGACGTATTGCCTCTTTGAGTCCATTGGACGCTCCACTCTTGAATTGTACATATATGTGCCAATGTCACACTGGACGATGGACTTATCTTTGTTGTACCTACAGCAGACTTTGTAAAATCCTTAATATCCTTTGTTATCATCAAAACCACAAAGACTACTTAGGGAATTTTTGCATTAGAAATGCTTTTAACCAATTTGGTTTCAACAACTCTCTCTCTCTCATTTTCTCTCTCCCCCCCCCCACAGCCCCTGCCACCACCACCACCACACACTCTCTCTCGTTTTCTCTCTCTCTCACCACAAGGGCGTTGTTGATTTTGTCGCTGGTGTCGTCTTCATCGCATTGTGAGGAGGAATTGGAGTTTGAGGCGTTCTCCACTCCCATTTTTTCTTCCACGAATGGAATAATAAATAACCTTGTATGAGAATCACCTCTCCTAGCTCTCACGTTCATGGTCCTTCTTAGTCCAAGCAAGTTTTTTTTTGTTTAGTCTTTTGTCCATTGTTGATAAATCTGATGCGTGAACTTGTGAAATGGGGTTTGAAATTGAATTTATGAAATGGGTTTCGAAATCTGCGAATATGAAATCCTTTGACCCGATTTGACGTCGATTTGAGAGAGAGAAAACGAGAGAGAGAGAGAGAGTGTGTGGTGGTGGTGGGGGGGCTGTGGGGAGAGAGAGAGAGTGGTGGTGGTGGTGGTGGTCTGATTGATGTCACATGACCCTTCTAAATATATTAAATTTTGATTTTAGTCCCTCTTACAAATGACGTGTCAGCTGACATGGCAATGCATGTAAGCCACGTCAGAGCATGTAAGCCACGTCAGCTTTTTACAGGGACCTCAGTGTGTCATGTCAGCGGTCAATGCAAAAGAGGGACCTAAATCAAAAAATTGATTTCTTGAGAGACAAAAAAACTTTGACTTTTTTTAGAGAGACTAATTTCAAAACGCCGATATTTAGAGGGACTAAAAACAGGGTAAAGCCTACTAAAAATTATTACTCCCTCCATCACATATTGTTTGTTGTTTAAGGTTGTGGCACAAGAAATAAGAAATACAATTATTAGCTTAGAATTCATAAAAATTATTTTAGTATTTCTTGATGTGTCATTTGTTAATCCCTATCTCTCATAGTAATTGACAATCAATTACTCTCTCCCTCTCTCACGTAAAGCCATAAATGCTTTAAGGGTATAATAGAAAAAAAATATTAAATGCTTCATTGATATTGTAAAATAATAATCAAAATGGACAATTTTTTTTGGCTAAAACAATAAACAAAATGGGACAGAGAGAGTATCTTCAAATCAATTTTAGCAAACAACTTCAAATCTGATTGTAATTCAATAATTAGTATTACCTCGTATTCTCCATCATTAAATTCTGATTTCTGATCTCTTCCAATTTACAAGTTGATATCCTAAAAAAGGTAACTAGTATCAGCAATTATAACACAAATGTTTGTCTTGATCCATAAATCTTATCTTTGTTCTTAAATTTTAAAAGGGCTTCTAATATTATTTATACAAGCACCAACATTACGGTTGTCTGAGTAAAATTGGACTTGGATCCCTTAAGCAAGGTCTCATGTTTGAGCCTCGTGGATGAAAAAAACATAGTTGAGAGGGGAAACCCCACTAAAGGTAGCTAGCCAGGTTCCCCGACAGAGATTAGTCATCGGCGACAGTGGATACTTCACACCAACAATATCGTGATCCAAAAAATATTATTTATACAAGCTGACTTACATGCAACCCACAGTGTGATGGGATTTTTTCTTCACAACGTTACACAAGGTGACTCACATGGTGGTATAGTTGCGAGGACAAAGGTGACCTCTAGTGATAGAAATGCAACCCACAATGTGATGGGATGTTTTCTTGCCGAGATCCAAACATAAAATCGAGTTGGGGTTTTAGAAAGAAGATGAAAAGACACACTATAATCAATTTATTTTTCTCATTTGAGGCCCATGGAGGAAATTGGAGTGGTGGCGGCGAGTGTTAGGGCTTTAAAGGAGAGAATTTGAGACATTGTAGGAAGAAAAAAGAGAACAAATTGGTACAAATGAGAGAGAGGGTAGTTGGTTAGTGGGGTAGAAATTAGGGTTGTATGGATTCATATTTAGCCGTCGGTAAAACGAATTTACTGACGGCTTACCGACAGCCACGGGGCCGTCTTGAAATCGGTTGTCGGTAATGTTTACCGACGGCTGATGGCTGAGATCAGCCGTCGGTAAGTTTATCGACGGCTAAGCCCTCGGTAATTCACGAAATAATTAAAATTTTATTTTTAAATACTGAAGGCTAAGCCGTCGGAAGTGGTAATAATTTTTTTTATATTTTTATTATAAGCACTAATTAATTATCAATAATTCTATTAAATTTAATAAATAACTCACAGAAATATATGTAAAAAAACGTCAATTGCATTAATTAATAAATGTAAAAAATGTAATAATAATCCGACAATACATATAAATAAAATAAAAAATCATAAAATAGTCACTCCTCCTCCTCGTCCTCGTCCTCGTCCTCCTCATCCGAGTAGGTCTCAATAGGAGTGCCAAGAGGCTGGGTCGCTGGGGAGGCTGGGTCGCCTGGGGAGTCAGGATCGGCTGCCTTGTAAGAAAACTCTCCATCATCTTGGCCATCGCCTGACTGACCGCCTGCTGGATCATTTCCTGCTGATGCTCCATGAAGGTCTGGACCGTCTCAATCGCCTGTCAAGCCATCTCGTTTGCCTGTCGAGTCTCCTCCATTAATCGAGCAACTAAGGCATCTTTGGCAGAGGAGGAACTCTAAGTGCATCCTAGTGAGACGTGTGACTCCTGGGTGAAAGAAGTCACACCTGGTCTCAGCATATACAAGTAGGCTCCGGTACTGTAGCAACGCCCCCGTGTCTTTCCCCCAGCACTGTCCATCCACGTCTTTAGAGACGTGGCAGGGTCAACCTCCTAGGTGGCACCAAAAGACTCTCCCGCCTGGGACAACTGTGTCATCCTCTCCTGATACGACTCCTGCAAGAGTGACATTAAAGAGATATTATACTAAACTTATTGTTATTACAAATTGAAATAAAAATCACAATTAACTTAAGCGATTAATTAACTTACATAAGTCTCCTTTGATCTCTTGTCAACCCAGGAGCTGTCCTTCTTCATGTGAGTCTTCACAAAGATCTCATCCACGCGGGGCTCTCTACCAAGCTCTAGCTCCTAAAAACATAATCAAAGTTAGTATCTTAATTAATTTTCAATTGTAATAATAAACCAAATACTTATAATCCTAATCCTAATTACTTACCAACCGCCTCTTGTGCTCAACAATGGAGATGGATCCACCTGTATGGACTGATCCACCCTTAGCAAAAGCACGGTTCTGCTTGCAAAGGGTGCTCTCTTCCTTAAATTCATCAGAGCCCCAATACTGCTGAAGACCAGCCCAGGCACCCCCTCCCATCCACTTTGGTTTGTGACCAGCAATCTTGGCATCCCTAAGCATCTCAGACAATCTCTTAGATCCCCTGCTGTTGAAGATCTGCCTCACCCGGTGGTCATCCTCGGGTCGCCAAGTGACATATTTCTGCAACAATGTAAATAATGTTAAGTGTCATACTAACAACAATAATTTAATTGAATTATAATTATAACGTACCGCAAACTTCGGCCAGAATTCATCCTCAACAGTCTTTGCCGGGATCTTACTCCACTTTGGCCATACCTCCCGGTATTGGGCCTTAATGGTCGCAGTGATGGCTTGGGAGGCCACCCTGTCTGGATCAAACCTACAAATAATACATAAACACACACGTCAGATTAACTATACAACTATAAAGATAAATAGAATAATAATTAAATATTTACTTACCCTCGACCAACAAGCTTAATGAATGGTCGACCATCGTCTGCATACTCTATGTGAAGAGCATGCCTACGCCTCGAGCTCGTCAGAGGTGCATCAGACATCTCCTCATCAGGCATCTCCTCATCAGCGGGAGGTTGCTGTGAGGATGAATCTCCCGCTGCTGCTGAAGATGAGGGAGCCGCCGCTGCAGGGGATGTAGATGAGGGGGCCGCAGCTGCAGTAGATGCAGATAAAGTGGCCACTGCTGCACGGGATGTAGATGAGGGGGATGCTGCTGGAGGGGATGAACCTCTCACTACTGGAGGCATGAAGGGTACCCCCGGCGTTGGCATAAACTGCATCTGAGGAATGCCATCTGGCTGGTCCTGTGGCCGACCCGTTGATGTCTCAACTGCCTGCTGAGCATGTTGAGCCACCCGGTGCGGTAGAATCATGCCAGAACGCCTAGAGGTCTTGCCCTTTTTAGTAGGGCGATCTCCCTTCTGGCTATCTTTCGGAGCCATCTAATAGGAAAAACAAAATAAACAACAAATCAATATAATTGTGATAAACATAGTTACTTATACTAGGAAACTACTATAGCAAATATAAAAAAAAAATCCATTACAAAATTATTGTTAATCATCAGATGTGTCATTGTCATACTCTCCGACGTCTTCCACATCATCAGGATCGTCCTCATCACTATCTTCTAGTGGCGAGTCCCCTTGATTATCATGTTCGGAATTTGTAACATTTATTGGATCAACTTCTTCATAACTATTTGTTTCGTCACGTAATCCAGTTAGTCGCTCAACTTCGGTTATCTCCTCAACATGTGACAACTCTTCGTTTTGATAAGCAACATCATCATCAAAGTCATCAACCTCCACGCGACCTCTGGGTTTTGTTTTTATTGCTACACACCAACCAACTTTGTCTTTTCGCATCTTAGTGTAAGGAACAAAATATACTTGTCTAGCTTTTTCATCAAAGATGAATGGGTCGAAATTTTCATATCGCCCTCTCAGCTTGATTTCTACAATATTATACTGTGGGTGAACCTTTGTTCCTCTAGGTCTTTTTGGATCAAACCACAAACAATAAAATAGGACTATTTTGTATGGCAAATGAAGATACGACAATTTGAACACTTCTTGGATAACTCCATAGTAATCATCTTCTCCTCCTTGTGTAATCCCCTTTACATACACCCCACTGTTTATAGTTTTTTTACCCTCACTCCATGCTTGTGTGTGAAATTTGTAACCATTTATGAAGTATTTGTGCCATAGAGTGACCTCTGATTCTGGACCCCAAGCTAATGCAAGAATGTTTGGGTCGATTACTCCATTGGCAGAATTAAATGCCTATATAAACAAACAATATAATTGAGCGACAAACAAGTTAATCGATATTGTACAATGAAAGACACTTACATAGTCTCGAACCCAGTTGAAAAATTCTGCATGGATACGAGTGGTGGCATCATTTTCACTGATGGTGTTGCATTGCAAAAATGCACTGCAAACAAGCATAGAGTTAATTGTAATATTACCTTAGTCACATAGGACTAAATATTTAATTAAATGATACTTACTCGATATATGGTTTCATCTCGTTGCAATTGATGACAATATGTATATGAGCTGACATCCATTCAACATCATCTAACCAATGCTTCCGGGGTCTTCCACTAGGACGTCCTAGTTGATTGAAGATTGAGAGCGTTGGTGGGGAGTTATTGTTCACAACAAAAGCTTCATTTCTGATATTCGTCCCACATAATGTAAAATTTTTAAAATAATGGGAACAAAAATATGTTGTCTCACGGTGTAAGTAAGACAAACATATTGAACCCTCCACTCTCGCTTTATTTTTCACTGTTCGCTTATAGTCTCCCATCATTCTACATAATAAATAAAAATTATATCTGAATTGATGTACAAATTAAGAGAATTTAAGTAGTAAATTAAGTTAGTAAAGTTTTTCTACCTTTCAAATGGATACATCCATCGGTATTGGACTGGACCACCAAGTATTGCCTCTCGTGGGAGGTGGATTGGGAGATGCTCCATTCTATCAAAGAATCCAGGTGGAAAGATTCTTTCGAGTTTGCAAATGATTATTGGAATGTTTTGCTCCAATCTTAGCAGGTCATCCATCTTCAAGTTATTGGTACACAAATCTTTAAAAAAAAGGCTTAACTCTGTAAGTGGCTTCCATGCGTGGTTAGGTAATGAATGAAATGCAAATGGAAGTAAACACTCCATAAATACATGATAATCATGGCTTTTCATCCCATGCATCATTCCCCGAGAAACATTAGCACATCTAGCCAAGTTTGAAGCATATCCATTTGGCATCCTAAGCTCTTTAATCCATGCACAAACCATCTTTGCTTCCTCAGATAAAAGACAATAATTCGCTTTAGGTTTTAACATCTTTCCATTGTTCTGTGGCACTAACTCCAAGTCCTTGCGTGCACACTATATCCTTGCGTGCACACTATAGAGGCAAATTCATTCTTGCCTTTTCGTTATCCTTTGTTTTGCCCTTAACATTCATGACTGTGTTGAATACATTATCAAAAAAGTTCTTCTCTATGTGCATAATGTCAAGGTTGTGCCGTAACAAATTGTCTTTCCAGTATGGAAGATCCCAGAATATGCTACATTTGGTCCAATTGTGAGTAACCCCATAACCAGCTAACCTACAAACCCCATGTTCTACCACACCTGGAATACCTCTAACCCAATTCCAGATCTCTTCACCCGTCAGGATACGAGGCAGCCCATCGGTCTCAACCCTGTTCTTTGTAAACCGATTCTTACTTCTTCTGAACGCATGATCACGTGGTAAGAAATGATGATGACAGTCAAACCACGAGTTTTTCCTGCCAAATTTTAAGGTAAAAGCCTTTGTGTCACTCATGCATATAGGACATGCCAATTTTGCATGAGTACTCCATCCAGATAACATACCATAGGCGGGAAAGTCATTGATTGTCCACATTAAAGCTGCCTTCATGATGAAGTTTTGTTTTGTGGAGATATCATATGTCAAAGCACCATCACTCCACAACTGTTTAAGTTCATCAATTAATGGCTGTAAGTACACATCTATGCGTGCTTTTGGGTCAGATGGTCCGGGTATGAGACAAGTTAAAAACATGTACGGTTTGGTCATGCACATTTCAGGGGGGAGATTATATGGGGTGACAATAACAGGCCAACACGAGTACGGGGAAGCCGATGCTTGGATGTAAGGTGTGAACCCATCAGAACATAAGCCAAGCCTGGCATTTCTAGGCTCATTTGCAAAGTCTGGATAGATATTATCAAAATGCTTCCAGGCTTCCCCATCAGATGGATGGCGTAAAATACCCATACTCGTTCTATTCTTATGATGCCATCTCATTGCAGCCGCAGATTCGGGTGATGCATATAATCTTTGTAACCTAGGAGTGATTGGCAAGTAGATCATTCTTTTCATCGCAACATCTTTGTACTTACCCAACCCGGTCCTACGAGGAACATACCTTGGTTCATGACAAAACCTACACTCTCGCTCTTCAATACTTTCTTTGTAATATAACATGCACCCATTAACACAACAATCAATTTTCTGAGACTTCAATCCTAACATAGACACCAACCTTTTTGCATGGTAAAAATTAGTTGGTAATGACACCCCCTGAAGATGTGAGTCTACAAGCATGCTTGCCATTTCATCAAGAGCCTTTTCAGTACAATTATGTTTCGACTTAAGTGCCAAAAGCCTGACACACAAGGAAAGTTTTGATTCTGATACCGCCTCAAATAGGGGCTGATTTGCAGCAGTTAGCAAATCATAAAATCTTTGAGTCTCTTCATTAGGTGGCTCATCCGAACTTAATTCCTCGTTACCCCTATCCTAAGTAAATCGGGTGTCAAATATTGGCCTAAAGCGATCTTCCACCATGTGTTGCATCTCCGCAAAATGATCTTCATTACTGATACTACTCCCACTAGCCTCTGGGAAATTGCCTAGATCGACTTGTGGAATTTCTTCACCGTGATCAGTCCAAAACCAATAGTTCGGCTGAAACCCAGACTTGTACAAGTGAACCTTCACTTCACTAGCACACATTATGTTACTACACTTGCACTTGGCACAAGGACACCTAATTCCTCCCTCACTCAAAAAATATGGTTGTTCTGAAGCCTTTTGCACAAACTCATCAACCCCTTGTACAAACTTCCGCTTCAACCCCCCTCTCCTACGATTAAGTCTATCATACATCCAACTATGGCTTGAATCCATTTTCTGCAATCCAATCACCTCACGTGTTAGATACTAGAGTCATGTGCCAAAAAAAAATTTGACAGCATAACCCCTGTATTTCGGACTTTCCCAAATTTTTTTACAACTACAAACACTACCTAACAATATGACATTATCGATTAATCTATTATAAAAAAATATAATTACGTACTAGGGTCACTTACCAAAAAAAATTCGGCAGCATAACCCCTGTATTTCAAACTTTTCTTATTTTTTTTCAACAAAAACAATAGTACAATAATAAATATAACAATAAAGAGCAATTAAATAACATATATCTTAATGAGCTCAGCTCTCCACTAACAAACAACACAATCACATGCATATATTCTAAGCTACCAGCACACAAACCCAGCATCCTGCATAAGGCAGGAAGGCAAAGACTAGGGCTTTGCTCTCCACTAACAAACAACACAATCACATGCAGGAGTAGAAATTACCAACACACAATCCAGTACCTATTGAGCTCAGCTCTCCACTAACAAACAACAAGTCAATCCAGACAACATGTTGCACATTACATATTTCAATCTACAAAAATAAGTTGGTTATTTACCTCAAAGTCCAATAGTAAGCTCCAACCGTAAGCTCCGAAAGAATGGTACGTCACGAACAATACTCTACTAAGCACACAAACTAACATAAATACAAAGACCAAACATAGACACAACAAATATAGACAGAACTAATCATCTCATGCATCAAGCAAAAAATAGAGCAAAATATGCAAATAGCATAGTAGTCATAGCTAATTATTACATCTATGCTAATTTCCTCTAACTAACCAACAATTTCAATAATCTCTAAAACTAAATTGATAGATTGAAAAAAACTAAATTGAATAAACACATACACACACCAACATTCAACAACACATACACACACACACACAACAAAATTGAATTATTGAACAAAACACACACACACACTAAAATTTAGCAGAACACGCGGTAAAATTGAACCAAACTCACACACACAGTCACAAAACACACACACACACACACATCGAGAGAGAGCAGAGAGAAAGAGAGATGCGTACCGATGGCGACAATGGCGGGTCAGTCCGAACTCGGTGGCCCGCGGTGGAGACCTACACAGTGACAAAGAAACCAGTGAGAGAGAGAGAGAGAGAGACAGAGAGAGAGGGCGAGAGAGAAAGAGAGTGAGAGAGAGACACAGACAGACAGAGAGGGCGGAGAGAAAGACAGTGAGAGAGAGACAGAGAGAGGGCAAACCTGTGGCGAGGCGGCGGCGAAGTTGACAACCACGGTGACGAGGGGGCTAGGATGCGGTTGTGGTGGTTCACGGTGCCGAGACAGAACAGAGAGAAGGAGAGGGAAAAAGAAAGGGCTTAGGGCGTGGGGTTCTGGTGGTCACGGTGGTTCGAAGTCGGTGGCGGTGGACTGAGCAATTACTAATAATTTAAGGAGGGCACTAGAGTAAAAAGACAAGGAGAAAGGGGGTACCGATGATAGACTTTAATGTTTAAGGGTTCTTTTGAAATATTTTTCTTTTGCACATCAGGGTTTCTATTCTCATTAACTTAGTTTAACTAATAATTATTTTAAATACTTAACAAACCGGATAAATTTAAATCTCATAATAGGAGAAATTAAATTTTCTATCTTTGAACAAAAATTAAATTTATTTATAATCCTAATTATCTTTAAATAGCAATGAAAATTCACCTGTCATTTAAATATATTATAAATGTATATTATTTTCTATATTAAAACAATAGGAAAAAAACTTCTAGATTCCTATTTAACGTATGTCTGATACACATGAAAAAGGAAAGAAAGAAATATCAAAGAAAAAATAATGAAAATAATACAGTCTTCCTTTCATTCGGTATTTTGGAGAAATAGTAAAGAGTAAAAAGACAAATATGGGGCCCACATATTTTTCTTCTTCACATAAGGGCTTTTTTTGGAATCTACCATCTTTCCAAAATTTAATTTGGAAAATACCATTGTTTTTATATTAATTAGCAATCTACCACTGTTTTTTTTAGGTGAGAAGTTCCCTCCCCCAAAAGGGACTTCTGACCGTCGTTTTATTTTTTTTTCCCAAAATTTCCTATGGGAAGTCCCCTCCTCCAAAAGGGACTTCTCACCATCGTTTTATATATTTTTTTTAAAATCGCCTATGGGAAGTCCCCTCCCCCAAAAGGGACTTCTCACCATGATTTCTTTATTTTATTTTCTTTTTTCCGTTTGATTTTTGCGGTTTTAGGTTTTTGTTAAAGTGGTTTATGGTATTAGGTGGTTTGTGGTTTTAGGGTTTGGGTGGTTTTAGGGTTTTGGGGTTATTTGAATTAATTTATTTATTTTCTTTATTAATTCAATTTATTAATTAATAATTACCATAATTAAGTTAGTCTAGAATCTTAATAGTAAATAATAATACAATAAAATGATTACCATTAAAATTTCAAAAAGGGTACAACGGTCCACATTTCCACTCTGTGGAATGTCTAGGATGGTAATTAGGACATCTATTCCTGGTATGACCCTCATTTCGACACAGTCCACACCTTTTAGTGTGACGACTCCTTTCTACCTGATCCATCTCAGTGCGAATACGGGTAGATTGTGGACGACCTCGTGGTAGCCTTCGCATTTGCGGATCGTGGCACACTTGAGGTCCAGTATATTGTGGCCAATATTCTTCGTTAGGCAACACACTGATACCACAAACCACTTTAACAAAGCCCAAAACCCTAAAACCACCCAAACCCTAAAACCACAAACCACCTAATACCATAAACCACTTTAACAAAAGCCTAAAACCGCTAAAATCAAATGGAAAAAAGAAAATAAAATAAAAAAATCATGGTGAGAAGTCCCTTTTGGGGGAAGGGACTTCCTATAGGCAATTTTGAAAAAAATATAAAACGATGGTGAAAAGTCCCTTTTGGGAAAGAGACTTCCCATAGGGAATTTTGAAAAAAAAAATAAAACAACGGTGAGAAATTCCTTTTGGGGGAGGGGACTTCTCAACTAAAAAAAAACAGTGGTAGATTGCTAATTAATCTAAAAACAGTTATATTTTCCAAATTAAATTTTGGAAAAATGGTAGATTCCAAAAAAAGTCTGACATAAGTTCAATGAAAATCGACATTCAAATGTCTTATTCAAATGGTAAAATACTAAATTTAACAATATAAAAAATATATAGAAAGGCCTAAATAAATATTTAATTATTTAGTGATAATTAATATATTATTATTTTATACGAAATAATTATACAACTTGTGTTATACATAATTCTTATGTTTTAAAACTAGGGTCGTGCCTAGAAATTTTGGGGCCTTAGGCAAAATTAAAACATTTAAGTGTAATAATAAATTCTTAATACACATATTCAAAGTTTTATAATTAAGAAATTCTAAAATTTTATTCTCATTAGATAATATGACTAATCCATTCAAAGAATCTAGAAATTTCTCAAATGAAAAGCACAAAATGGATCCATTATTTCGCTTTTCTTTTCTTATACTTATAATAATATCAGCCAATATCTTAAAAGTATTGATTGGAAAATATATAAATAATATATTTTTAAAATAAATTTAAACTCTAATTAATATGATTCATTGGTCGCTTATCAAAAAAATAATATGATTAATAGGTCAACTATAAGACCAAAATATGTGTTTGGTCCCGTGGCCAAAATATATAATTGTGTTATGCTTAAGTATTATAATAAACTGAATAAAACTGTCAAAAATGAATCAAATAAAAACATTTCAAATTATAAATAAATATAATTAATTAAAAAATTACATTTGAGATGTGATAAAATAAGTTTAGAGTGGTAAACATTATTTTAAAGAAATAGATAGTTTTTTTTTCTTTGCTCATATAAAAAATAATATTGTTTTTTCTTCTTTTTCTTCTATTTTTTTTGTATAAAGCAATACAAAAGTCTACTCTTTTACATACTACATTATTTGTTCTTTTTTTCTTCAATTTTTCTCATACTAAACAATACAAAATCTACTCTTTTTCTTACTTTTTTTCTCTCAATTTCAACCCTTTTTTCACTTTCTCTTGTGCAACCAAATGAAACATAATCCTTGGTTTGGATGAGATGAAAATGGGAGGAAGGATTGTGAGAGGATGGAAAACACATAATTCAAGAAATTTTCCTTTGCTTGGTATTAGAGGAAAATAGAGAGAAAGGAAAAAATTTATTGGGAGTTGTAAAAACTCCTTTCCTCCATAATTGGAGAGAAAGGAAGAAAATGACCAAAAAATTACCACTAATTCCAATACTACCCTTTGTCTTTTTATTACATCTAATTTTTTATCTAAGGCTACTGACGTAATTTTTTAGGCATATTTTTCCTTTTCTCTCATTTTCTACACAATCAAACAAGAGAAAAGAACAAATTTAATTTTTCTTCCTTTCACTTTCACTCATACCAAACAACTAATAAATCATCTAATTTTCTATTCATTTTCTCTTTGACACCTCTGCTGTTTGTTTGTATGGAGAGAGAGATAGTAGAAGACTATAACACTATGTTTGGTTAGTAAAAGAAAGTGAAAGGAAAGAAAGTAAAAGTAAAGAAAGAAAGTAGAAAATGAGATGATTTTTTAGTTGTTTGATAGGTAAGAAAGTGGAGGTAAAAATAGGTAAAAGATTTCTTTTCTCTTGTTTGATTGGGTAGAAAGTGATAGGAAAATAAAAGGTATATTTGTTGAATGTCTAAAATAACCTTAAGTAAAAAATGAGGAAAAAGAGAGGAAAAAAATGGAATATAATTATAATTTTTTAAAAATGTCATTACATTTAAAATATTTGATTGGATAAAAAGTGAGAAGAAAGAAAGAAACATATTTGGTAAATGACATAAACATACCCCAAATAAAAATGAGATGTAATAAAAAAAGATAAAATGAAAAATATATTTTTTCTAATGAAAAAAAATTCAATCAAAACTTAGAATAAATTAAAAACAATAATAAATTTAATATTTTTAAATGCAAAACACTATGAATAATAATATATAATAGGAAGCATTTATAAAAAGTACATAGGATAGGAGCATGGGGCAATTTTGTCATTCACGACCAAAACCTCTTCCTTCCATCAGTTTTTTGCGCACAACTGAGCGGAAAGAATCTGGCGGTGGGACAACCCAATTATTTCCTCTTTCCCTTCTCTAGGTTTCTTTCCTTTCTCATTCTATTGAACCAAACGAAGTGTAACCCTATGTTTGGTTGATAATAGAAAATGGAAGGAAATAAAACAAAAGGAGAGAAAGTTGAAGGAAAGAAAGAGAGTAGAAAAGGAGATGATTTTTTGGTTGTTTGGTAAGAAAGAAAATGAAAGAAAAGAAAGATAAAAGTTTTCTCTTCCCTTGTTTGATTGGAAAGAAGTAAGAGGAAAGAAAAATGTATATTTATAAAATTACATAAATACCCTTGACTAAAAATAAGATGTCATAAAGAGGATATAAATGGAAAATACATTCTCACTAATAGAACAAAAATCTGTGTCCAACACGAGATAAATAAAAATATTGGTAATTTTAAAAATATTTATTTACCCTTAAAATAAAGGTTTAATTGCACTTTTGGTCCTTTATATATTATGATTGTTTGATTTTGTTTTCTCAATTTTCAATTGTGTGATTTTAGTCTTGCATGAAACATGATTGTGCAATTTTGGTCATCCAAGTTTCGGTTGATTGTGCGATTTTGGTTCTCAAATATCACGATTGTGTCGTTTTGGTTCCATAGGTATCTCAATTGTTACAATCGGTCTCTTTGTTACTGTCATTTCTTAACACCAAGAATCATTCATAGGTCACTCTACTTAGTGTCAAATCAATCCCACGTGAAGTAAATAGAAAGCAAGGCTTACACCAAAATGTGTGAATTCAAACGTTGTCCTCCTTGACCAAAAATGGAGATAACTTCCAAGTATTATTGATTTGACAAAATGACAGTTTCAAAGTTGTTCACTGTCTGGTTAATGGCATTTAACTTTCATAGTTAAATAACATAGGAAAAATGTAGAAAAACATAGCAGCCCTTTCAAAGAAGGAGAATAAAAATGAAGACAAGGAGTAAGGAAAAAGGAGAAGGAAATAGTATGAGTGAAGAAGAGATAAGAAGAAGAAGAAGAACATATTTACCTCACTCACAAAGGAGTAGAGCGCTGGTGAGTTGAGAGATGATAGAAGCTTAAAAATACTACTGATTCAGGATTATTAGGGATTGAAGATTAAAGAAGAATCATAGAAACAGAATTCGCTCCCCTCCCCTGAGAACCGCGAATTGGTACTTGCGTACCAATTCGCGGTACTTTTGCGTATTGGTTCTTGCAAATTCTCCATCGAATTCGTATGAGTGGAGAACCAGTGGGTGAAGAAGCATTCCCCTCTTTTGTAGCTTTCGCTTCTTACTACTCCAAGAAGAAGAAAACGTGTGAGAAGAATAAGAGATGAAGAAGAAGCAAGAAATAGAAGGAAATATGAAGAAGAAAAATAAACAAAGAAAGAAAACCCAAGAAGAAGCATTTGTCAAACAAAGGAGGAAGAAGCAACATATGCAGCAAGCAGCAAGGCAACGTCACAGAGAAGAAGAGGAAAGGGGGAAAAAAACTGAACGTGAAATGGGGTGTGGCGGCACATCTTACGGATAAGTAAAAGTAATAGTAAATTTATGGTTAGGTTATGTCATATAATGGGCTGAAGCCCATATTCTGTGTGTTTTTTTTTGCTTGGTCCAACACAAATTAAATGTTATAAAAAATGAAAAATCATCAAATATGTGTATATTTTTTTAATATTTGAAGTTAATTTTTGGTTTATAATATTTTGATTTATATTTCATTTACATTTTATTTTATATATTTTAATTTTTATAATTTTTATTAATAGTGCATATCAATTAATATATTATAACGTACCGCGAACCTAAACAGCGTTTCGACTCTGTATACCCCCCACGTACCGAATACTTCATAAGGTCGCGTACCGCATACCCGTACCACGTACCGGCGAGTACCGCGAACCTGGTAACTATGAGAAGAATAGTTATGTCTTTTTACCCAAAATTTGAGCGTTCCCTCCTCTTTTCTTCCCGATTTGGGCGAAACAAATTTTTTATGTGGGACCCACCAATTGCAATCTCTTCCTCCCATTTTACCGGAGAACCAAACGAGGGAGCATGTGGGTTTTCCATTCCTTTCTTTTCTTTCTTTTCTGTTTTCATCTCTTCCAAACATAGGGTAAGTGCTTTAGAAGGGGAACAAACTTGATTTTCTCTGTTTAGAAATGAAGAATTTTTTTTTTAAAAAAAAAAAGAGAGAGTAGAATAGCAGAGAAAAAAAGTCTTCCTCACGTTTCCATCCCATCCTATTTACATATCTACACACCTCTTTGTTCTGTTTTCCATAACTCCCTCTGAAGTCCCTCGGAGAATGGTTTCAGTCTTGGTTATATCAATGGATTGGATAAGAGCTTTTTGTTGGCATTCATGTCAAACAATATTTCGCGTTCGCCATTCCGATGAGGATGACACACCCAACAGTCATCTTGAGAAGTCCACCTATACACTCTGTACTGCAGGTCAAGTTGCGGCTTTCCAATAGCTTCAGCTCCACAGCATGACCATGGCAAAATAAAATTCCAACAGTTTCAAGGGCATAAACATAAACATCATTTACAAACAAACCCATTTTGTTTTTTCACTGTTTAATCCATGCAAACAAGCAAAGGGAAAAAAAGATTTACATTTCTTTCTTCTTATTTTCTATTTTCTTCATTTTTGTACCTCATATTTTGTATCTTCTAATTTTCTCTCCGCATCCAAACATGCAAGAACTAAACGAGCACCACCATACCCAAATATAAGGCACACATCCAAATAGCTACTCACAATTTTCCATTTGGCTCCAGCTTAATTACAAGGCAATAAAGGAAGCCAGACTTAAATTGAAAACATCTTTGTCATTGGAATGAAAAATACTACTTAAAGGGTTGCTATCAATATTTGACACACATAATATTAATCAAACAGTATCCTTTCAGCACCGTTGACAAAGTAAGACAAAAACAACTCTGAAGCCATGGAGATGGAAATATGAAGCTTTTTTGGGGCATTCCCCTACATGTTCTTGAATTCAGAAGGATCCACAAAGCATTACACACTATATATTGCATACTGCAAATGCAATATGATCCAACAACTATGTGATTTTCTTGGGTGCTAAAAGCAGGTGCCTTCTGGAGGCTGGACAAGCTTCCGGTTATGAGGAGCTGCCATTTCCTTCTTCAGCTGGGTCAGTATATCCTCCATGGTGTACTCCCTTTGCCAATTTGCAAGAAGACCAAATTTCTTTGGCTCAACCTGTTTCATTTACAAGACTATAAATCTTACTGCAAAGTTAATCAATCAGTTATTAAGTTTGCAAAATGGCCTAGATTTCAATATTTCATGTTATCATAAATATGAGAAGTGGGATGGGATGGTGATCAGGCAACCCTGTACTTTCTCATCAAGGAAGAACGAAATATATATATTTCATTATTCCCTTCCCAAAAGCCACATCAATCTTGATTACATCTCTAATATAAGTCTCAAAGTTATCACCAATTGAAAAAACAAAGTCATTGTGTTAGCACAGTTTGTAACTTTATATATCCGACAACAGCATAAAGCAAGTCAAAAATTATAACTGATACCACTCCAGTTTCATGATTAACACAAGTCATATTGATCCGTGAATGAAACCGAACACTTGGGGGCTTTTCTGGGTAGTCTTTATCACAAAACAGCTTCAGTTGATAAATTCTTCCTTCATGTACAGTCTGACAGAAGAAAAGATAAAAGAGAAAAAAAAAAAAGTAATTATAAGATCAGCAAGCAACCTCTTTGTTAAGTATGCACAAAATGAAAGCAGATACAATATACAGCAAAAAAGAAAAAAATTTGTCAAAATTTTCAAATTTAAGGATAGTCCAGTAATTCATGCTCCAGAATTCTTTGCCATGCTACATTAATCAAGTCATTTAAATGATCCACCAGAACACTGGAAGGGTATATGTATTGTACATTAAAAGACAGCCAATAATTCATCTATTATAAGTTATAATAGATGAATTATCAGTTCTACAGGCATGTTAAATTGTAACTAGTTAAGCAAACACATGCTTAAGTTGGGTAGTTCTTACTTACAAATTACAATTATAATTTAATAGCTCAATTATGCTCACAACAGTTGTAGAAAGATAGCAAGTGTGCAAATACACAGAAGTTTATTCTCACGAGCATCTAACGAAATTTTTAATTCTGAACAAGAACATGAAAACCTTATTGGTGGTCACGCTACACATACAATAGTATGTTCAAGGAATGTAACACATGCTCTGTTGCTTTGAGCTTTAAGTAAGGACTTTAGAATGTCTAACTTCCACACATGATCTGGTTCTGCTAAATTAAAGCCAATTGCTGCATGTGAATTTACTTGCTCGAATAACACACATACACACACAACAAAAATGAATGTAGAGCATTGACAGAGAAATATTTACATTATGGGGACCAATAATGGTGCCAGTCCAAGAGCGCATGTAAATGTCATCACCGTCATCCATTCCATAGCTAACTGTGCCATCACCAATCCCCTTTTCTCCCCGTTCAAGCTCCTCCAGCAATCTAAAGTTCCTTGGAACTGCATTAAAGTACAGTAAGATTTAACAAGACACACTTGCAATTTTGAAACAAACTGAAATTAAACATATTATATTTGACTAACACCATGTAACTAGCCATTGTATGGTCCGTCAATGTCAAGAATGCCTACATGTATTATTATTATTAATTATTTACAATCCTTTCTCCAGAGTTTAATCAAGCCCAATTCAAAGTCCTAAAACTCAAGGACCAGAACAAGAGCACCACGCATGAACCTTGATATCATTCTTCAAGTGTTTTAAAATCATTCTAAAAAATTACAAGGACAAGATTAACTCATACAACAGATGGAACCTTCCATATTCACGAGGCATATACAATGAACTTAAGATTTGCATTGTCTTTGAGGATAAAGACATGACTTAAAAAACGTTAGATGAACAAAAACCATCAGAGTTGCAAAAAAATACAGCAAGTGACAATGTCTTCCTTTTCTTCCATTGTACAAACAGATATAAGCTCATTTTCAAATCTCTCAAGTCTCCACCATCCATGCATTTTCTTATCGTAGAGATTGGTTAAATAAGAATGTTATGTGTTTCGTTTTATAAAAGAGCGCATGCTAATGACAAAAAACTTGTACACAGCCATCAGCATCAATCCCACGAATTAAATTAAAAAAAAAATGTACACTTCAATGCCCAAACACACTTATCCTCTCGTGTAGCCTTAAACTTCAACATGTGAAATCCAAGAAATATCCTCATTCCTCAAAGAACATTGCTCCAGCAGATATATCACAACAACAAGTCATTCTTATACTACCAAAAACAGTCAATTAACAAGAGTATCAATGAAATACAACACATTTCAAAGAAGCGCAAACACCCACAAAAACCTTCCGGCCAAAACCATAATTAACAATTTAAAAAAAAAGCAGGGCAAATGATGAATATTTCGATTTCAATTAAAGTAATAATGAAAAAACGTTCAAAACAATTATTTATTAAAAATTCATCAACCAAAAAATCGCAGCAGGAAGGTTCGGTCACCGATCCAAAATTCCATCGGTGTAAGATGATAAAAACAGAAGAAAAATAACCCAAAAGAAATAAATAAATAATAATCATAAAATGATAAAGCAACTTAAAAAAAAGCCCGCATCGAGTGTTTTAGGTCAACGGCAACAAAACCTACAGAACCAGAAAAGAAATTCCAAAAACAAAAATAATCCGATAAAGAAAGAAAAAAGAAAAAAGAATAGAACAAAACGGCGTCGTCGATTAATTTGGGTTAGGGACTAACCCACGACACTGGATCCTCCTGAGCCAAGCGTCATGGATGGGTAGCAGAGGTGGGTGCTGCGGATCTGATCGGAAGAATCGAAAATTTGTTGAGAGCAAAGGGACACACGCAGGGAAGGAAGGAAGGAAGGAGAATCTTGGGAAAATGGAAGGCGACGAGTGCGAGTGTGGGAATAAAGAAAGGAAATAAGGGTAAAGAAGGATTTGGGATAGGAGGAGAATTATGAAAGGGGTCACACCGGGTGAAGATTTTCGCGAACTTCTATGGTCCCCCGACACCGTTCCTTTTGTTTATGGACCCAAGGGCCCATTTTGTTTCGGCCCACTATTTTAAATGCTTTGCCATAATAAATGGAAATTGTATATTTAGGGAAATTGACCAAAAAAAAAATGGAAATTGAACACAAAGAAATATATATAGATATATTTTTTTTTGCTGTTTTAGTCCTTTATATTTGACTAAAATTTATTTTTAGTCTTTCAAATTTTAAGAGTATTGTTTTAGTCTCCAATTTTATGAAAATATGCCATATTTAGTCCATGACCGGACTCTGTTAAGTTTATAATTGCTTACAAGGCAAATAGCGTTAGACGTAAGCATTTGTCATGTATCTCACTTATCCTAATTTGTGTCCTAAATGGGTTCAACGGTAAAAAAAAGGGAACAAGGAAGGGAGTGGGCTGGTGGTCTGGACCATTGAATCCACTTAAGACGTCAATTAGGATAAGTGAAATACATAGTAAGTGTTTACGTGTAAACAATTATAAACTTAACGGAATCTGGTTAGGGACTAAATGTGGTATATTTTCATAAAATTGAGGACTAAAAAATACTCTTAAAATTTAAGGGACTAAAAACAAACTGTGTTCAAATATAAGGGATCAAAAACATATTTAAGCTTATTTTTTTTTACACCTAGTATCTTAGAGGGAAAGAGGCCTGACGGTAAGTAAATACTGACCATGAATTATTCTGTCATCGAGGATCAAACTTGGGTACCGGCCAAGTCTGTCTCTTAGATAAATGACATTAACCACTTGCGTCTAACCTTGTAGTTATATAAATATATAGGTATAGATATTTATTTATTAGTGACCTCTTGGATGGTGGGGTAATTCTTGAAAGGAGAGGCAGATGGAGAGAGTTGGGTCGGTTTCTAACAACAACAAAAACTAAGACTCATGGATCCTATTTCACTTTTCTGTAAAGATTTTTTTTTACTCACTTTTGTGTAAAGATTTGAAAGCCTTTTGTTTGAAAAGAATATATAAGTAGTAAATGGTCACTTTGGTCCCTGACAGTGTTAGGCGGTGTCACTTTGGTTCCTAACAAATAAGAAATTAAAAAAAAGGTCATCAACTGTCAGCCGTTAGTCACTTTGGTCCCTGAAAGTGATTACTTACTATCATGTTGGTCCTTAAAAAATTATTACTTACTGCATTTTCTTCCCTAAAAATGATTACTTTTCTACGACAGGGACCAAAGTGACACCGTTTGACACTTTTAGGAACTAAAGTGGTTGTTTATTCAATATATAAGAGGAAATTTTAGAGGTGAGAAAATGTTGATTATAATTATGAAATGAAAATTATTATGTTACTACTAGTGCATCTACACGAGTCATTTTGGGCTTTATGCTTGTTAATAATGGTCTGTTTGATTCAAAGGAGGAGAGGGGAGGGGAGAGGTTTAATTAGATATTGTGTTTGGTTGGGAGGAGGGGAGGGGAGAAATTTTAATGGAGGGAATATATTAATTTGTTTTTTAGACCCTATGAGCTTTTATGTCAAATTTAATATAAGGTTATTTAATTAAATGTCTTAAATTTCTTCAAAAAAAAAGTAAATGTTTTAAAATATTTAACATAGTGTTTGGTTGGAAGGGAATGGAAGGAAGGGGAGGGGAGGGAATATTTTAAATCTTTCATGTTTGGTTCATTTTTTTAAGGAGGGGAGGGATTTGGCTCTCCTCCAATATTGGGGGAATTTGGAGGGGAGAGAAGAATGCTTTAATTATTTGAAATATATTTACTTAAATAACCTTACATTAAATTTAACATAAATGATTATAAGGGTCTAAAAAGGAAATTAATCTATTCCCTCTATTAAAATCCCTCCCCTCCCCTCCTCTCAACCAAACACAATATCTAATTAAATCTCTTCCCTCCCTTTTCCTCCCCTCCCCTTCCCTCCATTAAAATCCCTCCCCTCCCCTTCTTTGAACCAAACAGACCCTAAAGCATTCTTCTCTCCTCTCCAAATTCCCCCACTATTGGAGGAGAAATCCCTCCCTTCCCCTCCCCTCCCCTCCCCTCTCCTCTCTTCCCCTCCTTAAGAAAATGAACCAAATAAATAAAATTAAAAATATTCCCTCCCCTCCCCTCCATTCCCCTCCAACCAAATACTATGTAAATGAGTTGTGTATAAAATTAAACATTTACTTAAAAATAGTTATTAATTAAATTGGTTGGAAGTAAAAGCAACTATATATTATAAAAAATATTAATAAAAAAGGAGAAAAAACTAATAATAATAATAATAGTAATAATAATAATGAAAAGTTGATAACAACAATAAAATAGAACAAAAAGGTTTTGATGAGAAATAAAACTATTCTAGAAGTGATATGTGTCCTTTGAAGACATAGTAAATAAAATAGAAGTAAATAGATAAAAAGAAATAAAAAGATAGAAATTAACAAAATATATAGTGGGATTACATAATTATTTATCCCTCACATGAGAAGAGAATAAAAAGAAAGAAAAACCTTTGATAAAATGTCAAATTTATATATGACTTAATTATGTTTTTAGTTCTTTAAAAATTGTCAAATTTGAGTTTAGCCCTTTAAAAATAAGTCAAACATTTTTAGTCATTTAAATATTATTTTTTTGATTTAGGTCCTTTAAGTGAGTTGACTTGCTAGGTGGCACATTTTGACCCAGTTATTATTCCTACGTGGCATGAAACGCTGACGTGGTCTCCTATACGAAATATTGAGTTTTGAATTTAATCCCTCAAAAAATTAAGTTTTGATTTTAGTCCCTCTAAAAATTGAGTTTTGATTTTAGTCCCTCTGGTTTTCCTCTTCCTCTTCCACCACCTTCCTCTTCCTCCTCCAATGGCCTCCCCCTCCTTCTCCCCCCTCCACCACCACCACCCCCACCCCCTCTCTCTCCTCCTTTTCCCTCCTCCTCTCTCCTCCACCACCACCCACCTCCTTTTCCCTCCTCCTCTCTCCTCCACCACCACCCTCGGATTGAGAGATATCAATCGTTTTTGTCATGATATCAATCACTTTTGGTTGCAGAAATCTCAGGTTTGCTGTTTGAAACTTATTTGAGAGAGAGAGAACGAGAGAGTGTGTGTGGTGGTGGGGGCTGTGGTGAGAGAGAGAGAGAGAGAAAACAAGAGAGAGAGTGTGTATGGGTGGAGGAAGGTGGTGGTGGTGGGGGTGGGGGTGAGAGAGAGAGAGAGTGTGTGTGTGGTGGTGGTGGTGGGGGGGGGGGGGGCTAGAGTGGAGGAGGGTGGAAGAGGAGGGGGAAGCCATTGGAGGAGGAAGAGGAAAACCAAAGGGACTAAAATCAAAATTCAATTTTTAGAGGGACTAAATTCAAAACTCAATATTTCGTGTAGGAGGCCACGTCAGCGTTTCGTGCCACGTAGGAATGATGACTGGGTCAAAATTTGCCACATAGCAAGTCAACTCACTTAAAGGACCTAAATCAACAAAAAAATAATATTTAAAGGACTAAAAAAGTTTGACTTATTTTTAAAGAACCAAACTCAAATTTGACAATTTTTAAAGGACTAAAAACATAATTAACCCTTTATATATTTACCCATTTATTCATTAATTATTAGAGTTTAATTTATATGCTATGTCAGTGTAATGTTGTTTTACACTGACATTCAATAAGATCCAACTAATTTGCTATGTCATTTTATTAAATAAAACAAAATAAATCAATTCCAATTGCTCTTCACGTCTTCTTCCTCTTTAATAATTTCCCCTCCCACCTTTCACTTTGCAGCATTCTCCATATGCACTGTGGGAGATGGCAACATTTATCTTCTCTTCATCTATAGCAAATCCTCTTTCATTACTTTGTCAGAATCCAAACCAAAGCATATCTTGCACGGTAGTTGCATTGACGGTGTGGTTGGGTGCGAGTTCACGTACGGTGGTGGTCCGACGACAATGACGACAATGACGGTTGGCTATGGGGTTCACGGTGACAACGGTGGTTGGATGAGGGCTTCACTGTGGTGGTCCGACGGGTCACAGTGGAGATGGCATCACTACCCATCGTGACAGATCCCAAAGACGGTGACAACAATGGTGGTTGGGTGCGGGGTTCACGGTGATGGCGATGGTTGGGTGTGGGGTTTACGGTGGTGTTCGACGACGGTGATGCAGTGGAACTGGCAAAGAGGAATGTTGATGCCCGTCAACAGTGGCGGATCCAAGACCCAGAGTCAGTGGGGACAATATTTTTTAAAATTAATTAATTAATTAATAATAATTTTTATAATAATAATTAATAATAATTATTATCATACACTACATATGAAAATAAAGACATAAAGCTTAGCTAGAATTAAGGTTCAAAAATCTCATATTGGAATAAAGTAAATAGATTTTTTCTGGAATTAAACGGGGCCGAAGCCCATAAAGCAAAAACTACACGAAAACACTACGAGGAGTTGCAACTCCTAACAAATCAGCTAATAACAAGTTTCCTAATGGAGTAGGAGGCTAATCATACAAAGTCAAAGTGAAACTATGATTGCATCCCAAATTAGCCAACGCATCCACACATGAGAGACTGCTTAGACGCCCCGTCAGTGTTGAAGCACACCCATCTTGTCGGGAGGGCATCCAACGGACATCAACAGAATGCTGAGCTCCCACTATCATCGTCACACCTGCCTCCATGGCTTTACTATATTGGTCCAACATCCTACAAACATGCACCACCGGAGATTGAGGCCTGATAAACGATGCATTATGCACCTCAAGATTGCGCTATTTCCAAAGGCAATGGCACGTAGTTGCCCAAGTTTCCGCCCAAGGGTGACCATAGCGGCCATCAAAATCACCACGAAGGTTTGCCTGTAGCCACTCATTTGATGAGAGCATAAAGAAGAGAGGTTGATCTTCAAGATTAAGGAGATCCCTACATACCCTAGTAAATAAGGGGCAATCCCTTAATACATGAGTTACTTCCTCCACCTAGTCACCACAGTGGGTACAAAAAGGATCTCCAAGCCCACTCGATGCTTCATAGTCAAAATTCTACCATACAAAATGTAACATCCCAAATTTTCACTCTATGAGACTGAGTGTTAATTTTAGAAGATTAGAATTATCCTTAAGATTTTCAGATGATAAGTAATGATTTAAAACTGATGTAGAAGTTAAAATGGTATTCTATGGACGTCTTTGACTGTCAGAATAAGTTATAACAATATGGAAATTTAAATTTGAATCAGACGAGGTGTTTGAGAATTAAAATAGTGGCTTGATGTTATATGAGGATTTTAGAAACTAAGTTTGGAATTTTAGAGAAGAACATAAGAAATATTACCGTTTTAGTCCATCTAAGATGAATCGCGTAATACGTTAATTGGGAAACAATAAATACCCGGAGAGTAGGAAATGATCAAAATGAGAACTAAAGAGACAAATGTAGTTTTTTCTAGTTTAGAAATTAGAAGTTTCATTTGGTGTTGTAATTCAAACGAAAAACCAGTTTTAAGTCTTATGTAATTTTCGTATGTATCATTTCTGTCTTTATTCTGTTTTAACTGAATGTTATGTGATATATGTGTTTATTGAATTAATTTTATCTTAGAAAAATGGTTTTAGTTTACATATTCATTCTCTTTATTCAAACAAATAGTTTTCGTTTGGCGTTGAGTTTTAAACAGAAAACGATTTATGTCGTAACTGACGGTATAGGTTTTAAAAGCATGTATATGCCAAAACCAACCCAGAAAATTATCTTTCTTCACAAAAGTTGTTTATTTTAATATTTGTGATTTTCTAAAAGTTTTGAAAAACTTTCAAAATTTACAGAAAAATACGCTAAACGGGAGCAAATAGTGCAAAGATCTTGTTTCACATGGTAAAATTTTGTGACACAAGTCCACAAACAATTTATATTTTATTTTTAATTGTTTATTTGGGAATTTTAGAAATTATTTTTATGTATGTTTTGAAAATACCGTTTTCTACACTATTTTCAGAGTTATGCCTTAGAAACGGCAAAAACTGAAGTTATTGCACTATCATTAAATTCCAAAAATGATACCATGAAGCTATTTAAGGCTAACATGGCATTTTCAAGCATTCTAATTGGTTCTCATCAATTAAATCAAATTATTTCAATTTTTGGTTTATGAAAAGACTATTTTACCCTTGATTTTCATTTCTTTTTCACATAAACCCTAAAGGGTAAAAAGGTAACTTCCTCCCCTCCCACTTCTTGCCCCTGGCCGCCCTTTTCATGCAAGTGGGAGAGGATATTTTTCTTCTTATTGCTTTGAACCAATGGGGGAATTATTTGATTTTTCTAAATTCCTAAAAATACCTATTTAAAATCATCATGACTTACATCATTCAAGCAAATTTCTTCCTTTCTTATCCCTCCCTTGGCCGCCCATGTTCACTATAAATAGGGGTGAGGGTGCTTCATAAATCTTCACCCTATTTCTTTGATGCAATTCCAAAGAAATCTCTTTCTCCCTCTTTATAGTTTTCTCTAGTTTTCCTTGTTTTTCTTTAGCAAAGTTCTTGTGTTTTTTCTTCATAAAGCTTAGTGTTCTGCAAAGTTCATAGGTAAGGGGAAAATTCTTTCAAAGATATGTGGTTTGATCTTTGTTTGTTAATCACTTTGGTTGTGTTTATAAGCTTTATTTAATTGTTTTAAGCTTTTTGTTTATATGCTTTAAATTATTCTATGTGTTTTATTTAAGTTATTTATGAGCTTTATAATTAGTAATGTTATAATGTTAAAATTATTTATGAGTTTTAATAATTGTACCGTTATAAGAACCCATGAGTGATCAGGTCCGTCATCATTCGACTTCTAGGGAAGAAGAAGATCTGAAGGCTCGTAGCTCCAAAAAGGTTAAAGGGGGTGAGCATCGCTTCTCCGTGAGGTCATCGCTCCCGGTCTCGTACTTCGAAGTCCACGAGGGAGGGTTTACAAGTTCCCACGTTGCCGACGGCTGCTCGTACAAAGATTCTCTGATGGGGGCATCCGATGTGGCCAGTGAGGAAGGGGTTCCAGAGGATGATGAATGGGAGGAGGCGATTGGGGACGAGGCTTTGAAGGAGGCGTAGGCTTCGGGGCCCTCTGCGGCTGTGATTTCCATCGTTGAGAAAAAGCATGGTGACTTTGATTGCCCGGTTCTTGTGCTTACTGAGAAGGAGGAACAACGCCTCTACAAGCCTTGGAAACAAGGCGTTATTGTGAAACTGTTGGGCCACAGGATTGGATTCAAGGTGCTGGAATCTCGTCACAAGCAAATGTGGGTCAGGAAGGGGGTTATCCAAATTGTTGATCTTGGTAATGACTTCTTCTTGGTTACCTTTTCCAACGAGGATGATCATCAATTTGCGCTGACTGAGGGACCTTGGCTTATTTTTGATCATTATCTAACGGTGCGTGAGTGGTGCCCCAATTTTCATCTGTCTGAGGCAACTCTGGAGAAGGTGGTTGTGTGGGTTCGGTTGTTTGGTCTCCCCATTGAATACTATGACGAGAAAGTTCTGAAGGCCTTGGGGAATCGGATTGGAAAGACTGTTAAAGTGGATAAAACAACTTTGAAGCAAGAGAGGGGCAAGTATGCATGCATGAGCGTCGAGGTTGATCTATTGAAACCGTTACTGCCTTTCTTTGAGATCAAGGGAAGGTGCTATAACATCGAGTATGAGGGTCTTCACCTATTGTGTTTATCCTGTGGTAAATTTGGGCATTACCTAGATGGATGCCCAGATAAAGAGGCCTTGGCCAAAGGAGCAGAGCCTTCAGAGGGACACACTAAAAAACATAAGGAAGGTTGTTCTAGTGCTGCAGGTCAACAGGGACCCTGGGTTGTTGTGCAGAAGCCTCGGCGTCCAAGGAAAGGGGCACCTTTTGGTCTGAAAGTTTCCCAGCAGCGGGTTGAACCCAATGGATCTGGTTCGCGGTTTAACATACTTCATGAGGAAGCTGGAGATGGTGACCAGAATGGTGGGGGCATGGAAGATCTTTCAAGGGTTGTTGTTGTTCATCAACCTTTGGTTGATAAGGAATAACATGTGGTGACTAATTTGGCTGCAAAAAACAAGGGAAAGGGGAGCATGGGTTGTGACAAAGGAGATGGCAAGCCGGAAGCCAGTGGGTTCAATGCGAGAATTGTGGTGGCCTCTCGGGTTTCTTCTCAGGCAACAGTTAAGGGCATCGGACAGAGCATTTTTCAGGGGCATCGTAGGGTCTCTTCTCGTCATTCTCATGAGGATTTGGCAGGGAAATCTCAGGATAGGACACATGGTCATTCTAAGGAGTAGCAACCATGGCAATAAGTGGAGGAGGCAATGCTTTCAACCTTGCTTCTGCGGGCCAATCTGTCCATGGCCTTCCCCCCAAGCCACCAGACTTATATACGGATGCACGATCCTCTGGCTTGGGACGGGAACTGGACACTGATCAAGTCACCATGACGGAGGTGGCGAAGTTCCTAGTGCCGACCGAGGCATCATGCAGCTTGATTGATTTTCTTTGTTTCCCCCCTTTTTCTTCCTTTCTTCCATGGATAATAGTTATAAAATCATGCTGTGGAATTGCCGAGGGGCAGCCAATCAACGTTTCTACCGTTTTTGCAGGCAGTATGTACGGGATGTGCACCCTGATATCCTTGTGATCATGGAAATTAGGACTCACCCTACGCAGCTTCAACGAACCTTCTCTCTTCTTGGGTTTGATGGTTGCACCTTTGTGGAGGGGAGGGGGTTTGCAGGAGGAATTATCGTGGCATGGAAAACACGTAACATTTCCATTTCAGTTTTAGAAACAAACTTTCAGTTTATTCATATGCAGGTTCAGGTCAGGGATAGTTCTCCTTGGTGCTTTACTGCAGTGTATGTAAGCCTGGTTGATGCTACTCGGGCTGAACTTTGGTCTCGCCTCCATGTCTTGGCTTCAGGCATGGGGTCGTGGCTTGTGGCGGGTGACTTTAATGATATCATCAGTTCAGAGGAAAAGAAAGTAGGGGCCCCGGTTAACTTTAGACAGTGCAATATCTTCAGAGACCGTATTTCTTAGTGCCATTTACTGGACTTGGGTTCTGTTGGGTCCCGTTTTACTTGGCGTGGGCCTCTTTTCCAGGGAATGACACGTATTTTCGAACGTTTGGATAGAGCTCTTAGCTCTGCTGATTGGAGATTGCAATTTTCAGATGCCACGGTGAAAGTCTTTCCTCAGGTGGATTTCTCGGATCACCATCCTATCCTTATTCATTCTAATGGCTTACACCTTGTTCATGATGTGGAGCGGCCTTTTCGGTTTTTAGAATTCTTGGCAAGCTCATCTGGGATTTAAGGAGCATCTCAAGGGCTGGTGGAACATGGGGGACTTGCTACATCACAAGTTACCCAGAATTGAAGATGATCCATAGTATGCGAAAGATGCATGGGAAAATAGGTTTTTTTGCTATTAAGGTTGATCTTAAAAAAGCTTATGGTCGTTTGAATTTGGACTTTATTAGGGATGTTCTGATTGAATTGAATTTTCCTTCGCATGTAATTATCATCATTATGCATTGTGTGACTAGTGTGAGAACTAATGTTTTGTGGAATGGTGTTAGAACAGGTTTTTTTCCCCCGAACGTGGTATTCGACAGGGAGACCCTTTATCTCCTTACTTGTTTGTTTTGTGCATGGACAAGCTTTCTCATTTAATTGCAGAGGCGGTTGATGATTGTTCGTGGACTCCGTTGCGTGCTGGTAGGAGGGGCCCTTAGATTGCACATCTCATGTTTGTAGATGATATTCTCTTATTTGGGAAGGCGTCTGTCAGACAAATGGACAAAGTCAAGGATGTTCTTCACAAATTCTGCCTTTATTCTGGTCAAGCGGTGAGTTTTGAGAAGTCCAACATCTTGTTCTCCAAGAATGTTCCTGCGCAGCTTCGACGGGAGATTATTGGGGATTCTGGATTCACAGAGACGTTCTCTTTTCGGAAATATTTAGGTGTCCCTCTTACGGGAAAGGTACCCCGTTATCAAGACTTTCATTACTTAATTGACAAAGTTAAGGCGAAACTTTCTGGATGGAAAGCCAAGCAACTCTCATTTGCCGGGCGTGTCATGCTCTCCAAAGCCGTTATTCAAGCCATACCGGTTTACCCAATGATGACCACCTTGATTCCCCGTGGGTGCCTTGATGAAATCCAACGTCTCCAAAGGGACTTCATTTGGGGAGACACTCATGAGCAGTGGAAGATCCATTTGATCAGCTGGAAAACTGTCATGCTCCCTAAGAAAAATGGGGGGTTGGCTGTTCGGGATCTTGCTTTAATGAATAAAGCTTGCATTATGAAGCTTGGGTGGCAACTTCGCAACGACGAGCAAAGTTTGTGGTGTTCGGTGTTACGTGGTAAATATGATCGTGTTAGGGATGTTAGTGATTATCCGATTTTGCAGCCTTCCGATTCTCCAATATGGAAGGCCATTGTAGATATCTGGGAGCATATTCAACAATTTCAGGCTTGGGCAGTGGGGGGTGGCACCCGTATTGATTTTTGGGACGACCGTTGGTTTGATCCGTACACATCCCTTCGTGACATGGTTGATGTTATTCCCCTTCATCTTAATTCTGTGAAGGTGAATGAGCATGGTGACTGGGACCTCGCGGTTTTATCCCGTTTGTGTCCACCCAAGGTGCTGAAGCGGTTTAATGCTATTTTGCCTCCTAGTGTTGATCATGGCGGTGATAGGAGGATATGGCCTGGGAACAGATTGGGTTTGTTCTCTGTTGCTGGAGCCTATGAGCTTTTAGGTGGGTTTCTTCACTTGGAGAAGGCTGACGTCTGGAATAAAGTTTGGAAATTACATGTCACGGAGAGAGTTCGGGCTTTTATTTGGCAAATCACCCATGGGAAGTTGCTTACTAATGCTCAAAAGCATCAGTGGGGTCTTGGAGCTCCCTTCTGTCCACATTGTCCCAATGAGCTGGAGACAATCCTTCATGCCTTGCGTGACTGCTCTCTGGCTATGACTGTTTGGAATCAGCTTGTTAGACCAAGTGATAGAAGGGCATTTTACTTAGAAGCTTTGGAGGATTGGATCAGTTCTAATCTCACCAAGAATTTGGGAAGTGGCTCGGTGTTGGAGTGGGCCTCTTTGTGGGGGTTCACTTGCCATCAACTATGGCAGTGGCGGAATAAATCTGTTCACGTGCCTTCTTTTAGAAGATCACCTTGGCCATGGATGTATGTGTCTAAATGCCATAAGGAGTATCAACATGTGACTGGAGTGGGGGCGGTTGGTATGGGGAGAGCTTCCAAGTTGCTGCACATTTGTTGGCAGCCTCCTCAAGATGGTTGGATTGCCCTTCACACGAATGGTGCTTCTCGGTCCATGCTTTCTGCTGGTTGTGGGGGCCTGTTGAGGGGTGCTCATGGTGAGTGGTTAGGCGGGTTTTCTAGGAATCTGGGGATCGCTTCTGCTTATGAGGCTGAGTTGTGGGGGGTGTTGGAAGGCTGGGTTTTCAAATGGTGGATCTTCGTATTGATTCCACTTGTGTGATTAATGGCATCCAAGGCAAGGCAACAGGATGTGTTCGTGGTGTTGTCCTGGTGAGCCACATCAGAAAGCTCTTAGATGTGAACTGGCCGGTGCACATCTCTCATGTGTATCGTGAAACCAATAAGTGCGCGGATTGTTTGGCTAACATTGGTTGTGATCAGCAGCAAGCTTTGGAGTTTTATGTTCAACCTCCTTTGCTCTTAGAGGTCCTATTGGACAATGATGTTAGGGGAGTTTTTACTCCCAGGCTTGTTCCTATGTAATCTTTTTTTCAGGCTTTTGCCTCTTTTGTTTCAAAACAAAAAATTTAAACATTAAAGTGTGATCACCATAGTGGGCTATACCTCCGTAATCAATATTAAACGATTGAATTTTGAATCTGTAAAATTAACCCTCTGTAGTTCATTTTGTCAGGCCCGTGTCCGCACCACTAAGTCCGCGGGCTAACGGGCCGACCCGCGGACCATAAATAAAAAATGAAAAAAATAACTAAAAATGGAAAAAACGTTAAAAATTCAGAGAAAATAAATATTTGCAGTTTAAGTACATTTTTTTATAAGCAAAATTATATATTATTAATACTAAAAATTGATTTTCAAGAGCACAAGATATGCCCACAAAAACACCACAAATGAATACAAGATAACATAAAATGCTAGCTAAAGGCAAGGGAATACAAGATCATAGATATAGCTACTTCCCTTGAAGATAATTGCATCATGTAAAAAAAGCCACACCCATGGTGTGGATACTGCAATTGTCTGAATTGATTTGACACACTCAAGCTATTTAAATCTCTTTCCGTCAATTAGACGTAAACCGTTTTCCGTAAAAAGACCCAAAGTTGATTGAAAAGCTACCGTTTCAGAAGTATTTCCAAATACATGTATTTTACCCCTAATTTTAAGCCAAGAATAAATCACAAAACATTTTTGCCACTAGAATTCAAATAAAACAGAATAGAGACAGATAGACAAGGAAACAAATCGTGTAGGTAGACCTGACAGGAGCTGGAAATTGACTGTTTTCAGAAGTAATTTTAAACATGGATATATAAATCCTATTTGTAAACCAAAAATAAATCTCAAAACATTTATTTTCCAAAAATTCATATAAAACATAAATCAGAACAGTTATCCAGAAAAACGGATGTTACAACTCTTCCCCTCTAAAAAGAATTTCGTCCTCGAAATTCGCGGTTATACTTAGGAATTAACTTATCAATTCATATCAATTACAATTGTTATCTCACTGCTACCAGCAAGCTAATGGGTTAGCTAGACCCACACCTTGACCTTAAGTAGTAAGAAAGCAATAATAATTTATGACCAATAATATCATCCCCAAAATCATTTCCACACAAACAAGTTTCAGAGAATATATATTGTAAGCACACATACTCAATCAGCATGATATTAATGCAACCAATTACTCATATAATCATATATAATCAACCAGCACAAGCAATTCCTAATAGGTCCTAACCGGCCTCGCAACTTATCCCAAGATTCTCACTACTTCAACATACCATCACCCAGGAAAGAAAGGTATCACTAGACATGGTTTCCCACCAGACAACTACCCAGGGAAAACTAAGTTAAAACCCTAGTCAAGAACTCCCCAATCACTAAACACCACACACAAAATTTCACACAGAAAACAATCCAACAGATTCACCCAACTCTATATCATCCCGGAATCACCTGGCTACCTTCAGATTTATGACTTTATCCCTACAAACCAACACGGATGCCAACCACATGTGTTGTCCTCACTTACATGCTTATCAGAAGGTCATCCTTTCCTGTACAGTCCCATACCTGTACAGTATCGTTGGCATAAGTAGTACCGATTAATCTTACTAAGTTCTCCTCAACTGTACCGTCCCATTTCAGCACAGCTGCGGATTCCTCAGTTGTACTGTCCCATTCCAGCACAACATGATACCAGATTCTCCCAGAATAATATAAACCAAACAAATAATCAAAGTTCACACAATTTCACACAGCACAAACAACTCATCAGAGTTCACACAACAGAACACAGTAAACCTATACCCAACAGTACCCAAAAGACTCAAACTTGGCTCTGATACCACAAAATGTAACACCCTTTCTCCAAAAAGGGTATTACACCATAGTTACCAAGAATTTTTGAATACTTAGAAAATATATTAATAAAAGTTGGAAATCCTTCTTCCAAAATGTGGGTAAAAATTTTCTTCCTTTAAAAGAAGATGAGAAGGACGGGGAATATGTTTCCCTAACTCTTTTCAAAAGGTTTAGAACGCGGAAACGTAAGGTATACACTTGTAAAGAGGATCTCATCTCATATAAAAATATTCAGAGTTTACAAGACAAACTCAAGATACTCAAAATACTTTGAACAGTGAACATCTGAGCCGGTCAAATCTCTAGACCTCTACCCAAAGCAATACAGTAAACACTGGTCCTTCTCGTAATTTGCGCAGCAACCTCCATCAGATCTTCTCCTAAGGCTTAGTCCACTCCTTGGGAAAAATATCTACTCAACCACGTATGGACAAAACATGGAAAGTAGGCAGGGTGAAAATCTTCATCATTTAAGACACTCAACGCATATAATACTCACAACAATTAAAAATTCATATGACAAATATTACGCAATAATACTGTTATACTCATCCTCAAAATAAACACAAATGCCAAGTTCTCGCCTGTACAGTAATGGCCAAACACAAACAAATCACCGATACAGTAATATCACATAAACTCTCTAGACTTTCGGGACACACCCACGAGCACTTTGCCCGCTACTCCTGGGGATTTTTCCTTAATGACTTTCGGGACACACCCACGAGCACTCGGCCCGCTACCCCATGGAGATTTTTCTCAAGACTTTCGGGACACACCCACGAGTATAACAACCCGCTGCTCCTGGAGACTTTCACTTAAATTCGGGACACACCCACGAGTAAGTCACTCGCTACTCATGGAGATTTTTCATAGGAATTTCGGCACACAGCCACGAGCATTCAGCCCGCTACTCCGAGAGATTTTTCACTTAAATTCGGGACACACCCACGAGTAAGTCACTCGTTAACCACAGACACCAATTTACAACTTAACTCCCAAATAAACACGGAATCATAAGTAAACACAGAATCACGTTTCTCAGGTACGAACTCAGTGTCACATATCTCAATCAAACACAGAATCACACTGTTCAGATAGGAACATCGAATCACATAGCTCAGATAACACTAAAATCAGATAAGAATAAAATCACATTTCTCAAAGAAATACAAAATCCCTTAACTCAGATAAAACATAGAATCTCAGGTAAAACATCATACTCCAAAATACTCTTGTTACTTTACTCTTTTCGGCTTTATTAATTTATTTTAAGAATAATTACACTATGATAGGGTCAAACGCGGTAACGGATCATAACTGTAATAATATTAACGAAAATTATTACTTGGGTTCATTCTCTTTGGGAAAAGCCCTTTGGAAGCTAGTCAAGTAATCTTCGCCACGTATATACAAACTTACTATGATAGAAAAAATAGCGCATCGGTATGGTTCCCAGGAAAGATCTTGGTGAGCTTTTGGGCTCCTTCAAAGACCTTTGTCTTTCCTAGACAGATCCATACAAATGAACTACCTTAACCCATCATCAGTCTGTATATAAACAGTAAAAATCACAAGTTTTATATATTTTTGAAAAGAACATGGAAATGGAAGAAAAACACCAGTTTAGGAATTTTTAGCGTATTTAGTCACTTGCTCTCGTCCCAATGGCGTAATAGAGATACGGCCCCTGAGCCCGACCGTATGAGTACACCGAAGATGTATTCTTACGCCTGACCAAAGCACCCCATCCATACCCGTCAAAAGAACTACAGAGGTTCAATTTTACAATTTCTTAAATTTGTTGATCACGGAGGCATAGCCCACTGGGTGATCAAGCCTTTATCGATAAAATTTTGCCAGCGTAACGGTACAATTATTAAACTTTATAAATAAATTGGGCATTATAACTTTACTATTTGAAAAATCACATTTTAAATAAAAATATGGCATAGTATATTTTTAAAACCATTTTACAAATAAATAACAATTATGTAAAACATAAACACCCAAAACACAAATTCTCATCAAAACAAATATCAAACCAACTTAAGAAGAATCTCCCCATACCTTGGTCTTATGAAGATTGAAGAACACACTAAGAACACAAAGAACAACAAGAACAACACACAAAAACTTTGATTAGTAACAAAGAAAAACCAAAGGAAAAACAAAGGAAAAGAAATGAAATTTGGAGTGAGATTTCTCTTCAAGTTGGATGTGAAGAAAATGAAGAGCACCCCCTCCCTATTTATAGGGGAGGGTCTGGCCAGAACATGGAGGAGAGAGGGGGAGATATTTTATTTTTCATTTTTCACAAAATTAACAAAATCCTAATTATTAAAAATATCTAACAAAATATCTAACAAATATCTATGCCTAGAACACTTGAGAAGCTCCTAGACTCTTCAAGAGGGAGTGAGGGTCGTGCAGATCAGGGCTGGGAAGGAGAGGATGTGAATTTCCAAAAATACCCCTAGGGTTTGGATGAAAAAGAGTGAAAATCAAGGGTATTTTAGTCATTTCATAAATCAAAATTTGAAATAATTAGCTAAAATTGAGGGAAACCAATGAGAATGCTAGAAAATGCCATAAGGAGTCTAAATAATTTCGTGGCACTCATTTTTGAAATTTATTGATAATGCAAACTCTTCGGTTTTCATCGTTTCGCATGTATAACCCCGAAAATACAGAAAAATAGGGTTTTCAAAACTTTCACAGAAATAATTTCTAAAATCATGAAATAAATATTTAAAAATAAAATATAAAATGGTTGTGGACCTTTGACACGAAAATTATACCTGTGAAATGAGATTTTTACGCTATACGTCCCCGGTTAGCGTAGTTTTCGGTAAATTTCGAAAGTTCTCCAAAAATTCCAGAAAAATTCCATAAAATCATAAATATTAAAATAAGCAACTTTTGTGAAGGAAGTTTATTTTCTGAATTGATTTGACACACTCAAGCTATTTAAATCTCTTTCCGTCAATTAGACGTAAACCGTTTTCCGTAAAAAGACCCAAAGTTGATTGAAAAGCTACCGTTTCAGAAGTATTTCCAAATACATGTATTTTACCCCTAATTTTAAGCCAAGAATAAATCACAAAACATTTTTGCCACTAGAATTCAAATAAAACAGAATAGAGACAGATAGACAAGGAAACAAATCGTGTAGGTAGACTTGATAGGAGCTGGAAATTGACTGTTTTCAGAAGTAATTTTAAACATGGATATATAAATCCTATTTGTAAACCAAAAATAAATCTCAAAACATTTATTTTCCAAAAATTCATATAAAACATAAATCAGAACAGTTATCCAGAAAAACGGATGTTACAATTGGTACTGTTCTGGCTAGGAAAGACGGGTCTCTTAGAAGCCATGGCTCACCTCTAGATCTTTCCTGGGAACCTTATTGATGGGCTATTTTTCCTGACTTAGGGAGTTTGTATATACGTGGCGAAAATTATTTTGGGTACTGGCCTCCAAAGTGCTCTTTATGAAAATGGGCTTAAATTATATTATTATCACTTTTAAACGGTTATGGTTTGGTCACCACAGTCAGCTTTGCCACCGTGTGATTATTCCGTCATCAAATTATTTGTAAATCCGAGAAAAATCCCTCAACGAGTAAAAGCAATAACAGAGATAAATACGTACAAGAATTTATTCCGTGTTAAAAGAATAAGAGTGTTTTATGAGATTTTGTATTTCAAGAGGTAATACAGTAAAATGCGAGAAAGTTTTACAAGAGAAACCAAAGTGATTTTATATGCAAAATGAATTATCATTGCATAAGTGTTTTGAGTATACACTCCAGATTGGGGTTGAGCATACACTTCAGAGAGGGGTTGAGAATATAGCACAGTTGGGCTACAATTGCCTATTGGGATTATCCGAGTTTCAATAGTCTTATGTGGCCGAGTAGGTGAATACCCTGGAGCCGAGATGAGTCGTATACCTGACTTGAATAAATCTGACTGACTGGCCTATTCATGATTCAGTAAATTATTTTTAAATGTGGCATTATTGAATGATTTCCAGAAGTTCAGATCGGACTATCTCGTTAATCTGTTAAGTTTGCTACAACCAATCGCTCAATGGTGTTAAGGTTGGAAAGTCTCCTTGCAGCAGTGCACTGGTGTGTTTTCAAGAGATATAGAAGTGACATGCATAACTATATCAAGTATTGATAATATAATTTTGAGTATACATTGCTTGCGGTATTTTAATACAGGGCATGATCTGTGTATGTGTAATTCTGAGAATATGAAGCATGAATGTTGTGTTTATATCTCTTGTATTCTTCATTATGACTTTGTGAAGATTTTCACCCTTGCGTGTTTTCCTTCTTGTGTTTGTTGTATGTTTAAATAGATGGTTGATCCTCGGAGTGGGTTGAGTTCAGGACAACGCTTTAGTGTCCAACCTCTTGAGGCAGAAGGGGTAGGGTGGAGGATAGACCCTTTTACGCAGTGTGCTACTTTTACTAGATATGTACTTATCACGGAAAGTAGGGTCGATGGACCCGAAATAAGGATAGTATGTAAGGTCCTTGATTTTGCGCTACCTGTAGAGCAGATAAAGGATATGGTCTGAAAGGCGGATGACGAGACGAGAAGGAACGACGTGCCAGCCCTTGATGCACCGTTTATATCTTTCTTTTGGTAGTCATAGGAAAAGGACAAGAAGGAGTACACCTACTTAACTTCACCGGTTAAGAAGGTTGTTGCTACTATTACACCTTCGGATGAGGATGGTTACTTTGGGTAGCTAGTTGTGACTAAACTAGCTCATATGTACATAGTAACTTATATTTTATTTATCTAACTTGTATTTTTTTATTTTTAGCTTTCTTAGGATTTTATAGCTTTCTTTAGTTTTCCGCAGGTACTCATGTACAGTAACTTTGTAAAATCTTCATGCTTGTGCTGAGGCAAGCTTTTTGATGTATATATGAGGATGTTGTTTTTTCATCAAGTGTTTAATACTTTATGTTCTTAATTTTCAACAAAAAGAAGTAGAAGGAATGGATTCCCCATTCTTCTCATCTTTTAGAAAAGCAAAAAAATTTATTCACATTTTTTGGAATAAACTTAGTTTTAAATCAAGGTTACTTAAGAAATTTGCGAAATCACTTGTTACTATGGTGTAATATCCTTTTTGGAGAAAGAGTGTTACACAAAACTAGCCAAATAAAGGTCCGAACCTGCTCTGGAGTGGCTAGCTTCCACACTTTTCCCTGAAAGGAGATTTTAGTAAATAACCAAATATAATACTTGGACTAAGGGTTAAGTTGGTAATTTTTCTTACATCTCCTCCTCCCGGAGCCCGATCAACTTCTCTCATAATGATATCTATACTACCTAGTATTGTCATAATATCAACCAATTTCATTCTTTTAACTAAGTGAGGAAGAATTTGCAAATTATTTTATTGGAAAAACTAAAAAAAAGATAAATAAATATAAAAATAAAAAATAGAAAAATTGGAATTAATTCGAACATTAATTACATATTATTCATTAATATAATAATATAAAATAAATAAAAATAAATAAAAAGAAAAAAAATGAAAAGAGAAAGAGTATATAAAATCGTAATTTGAATTCTATTATATATAGAATAAAATATTAATATATATATATATATATATAATATCATAGAAAATATATCGAATAAAAAGATATATGGATATTCTATATCTATGATATTTATATATGAATATATTTTGAAGAGGAGGGATCAAATTACACCGGTGTAACTCTTGGACGATATTACACTACTAATAACTATTAACCGGATAATTATATTCTAAAACTCATTGTTGGATTAAAAGATACTATCATGTAGATCATTCCTATAAAATTTCACATCAATCTAAAATCATTTGATGTGTCATTGAGATACGTCAAGATTAATGTCTTTTAAAGTGACATATCTCAATGACACATCAAACAATTTTAGATTGATGTGAAATTTTACAGGAATGATCTGTATGATAATAACTTTGAATCTAACGGTGTGTTTTAGAATATAATTATCCGCTGAAGAATTATTAGCGGTGTAACATTGACCAAAGTGTTACACCAGTGTAATTTGATCCCTCCTCTATTTTGAATTATCCCTAATAGATATCAGACACAGTTTCGCGTAAATAAAATCGATATATTACGTATCAAGTATGATAAAAAGAAATATGCGGATATAGTTGAATGGTAAAATTTCTCCTTGCCAAGGAGAAGACGTAGGTTCGATTCCCGCTATCTGCCCCTGCTTTTTTTGTACTGAATATTAATAGTATAGTAGTATATTTCTATATATATTATAAAATATTTTATAGAGTTGATTGTGATAGTATAGTGTAACATCCGTTTTTTTCAGTTTATCGTTTAAATTCTGTTTTATATAAAATTTTGTGATCTAAGTGCTAAGTGATTTATTTTTAGCTTATAATTAGGATTTGAATATATTTATCAAATTATTTCATTAAAACAGTCACTTTTTCTTTGACGTTTAACAACCGTATTTACCGTAATTAATGGATATGAATTGTATTAGCTAAAGTACATCAAAACAAACCAGAAAACAAAACTTATTTCACAAAATTTGGTTCTTTTAATATTTGTGATTTTCTGTAATTTTCTTAGAATTTTTGGAATTTTTTTTTTAAAATTACCGTTTTGGTCCCTATAGTTTACAACAAGAACTAATAACTAATTTCGAGACCAAGTTGAGGTCAGAAAAAGATTTTAAGAAGCTGGATCATGTTTTTTACATTTTTTAGGATTTTTGAAAATTATTTCATAATTTTCTGAAAAGCATATCAAAAAGTTACTTTTTCAGATCCTTGTAAAGCACGAGAAATGAGAATTCTGAACGAAAATAAATTTTTAGTGATCAATGAGTGCTTAAAATAATTTTTCAATAGGGATCATTAGTGTTTAAATTTAATTTGTGATTTTCTGGAAATTTTAATGGAATTTTCTGAAAAATAACCGTTTTGAACTTACGGCGCGTCCGTTTTCCTTTGTTTATGCGAACCGCGAAACATACCCTTACTGTAAAAATCCAAAAACTCTTCCATGAAGCTCTAAGATGGTATTTTCGAGATTCCCTTTAGATTCTCATCATTTAGATTAATTTTTGAAATTTTTGATTAGTGGAAAGACAATTTTACCCTTGATTTTCACTTAAAACTACCTAAACCTAAAATTTTTAACCAAGCAATCCAATGACTCTTCTTTCTCCTTACTTGGTGGACATCAACCTTCATTCTTAGCCCTTGGATGTGCTTTTTCTCTTATGAGTCACCAAGCTTAGTCATAAGCCGTAACCAATTAGAAAATGGATTGATTTAATTAATTAGGGTTTATGACATAATCATCAAAAAGTACCATGAGCTCACAAATTTTTATTTTCCTCTTTCTCCCTAGCCTTGGCCGCCACATTCACTATAAATAGGAGGGGAGTTCTTCTTAAATTTCACACAAATCCTAAGTCTTGTGTTGATAAGCAAATTCTCTCCTTTTCCTCCTTTATAGCCTTAAGCTTTCTCTCTTGGTGTTCTTGGTTCTTCAAGCTTTGTTCTTCCAAGATCTTGTGGGAAAGGTAAGGGGAACCTCTTGCAAATTAATTTGAGAAGTATGAGTTTGATTCTTGTTTGTGTTTGACTTGTGTGTTTGTGTGTTATAGCTTTTGTTTGTTTATTTATGCTTTAATAATTTATTTATGGCTTTAATAAAATTGTTTTGTGCTATTTATGAATTGTAGTGTTATAATGCCCAAAACTCATTAAATTTTCATGGAAGTAAGGTTACTATGGCAAAATTAATTTTGAGCTTTTGTAAACATACCGTTATAATGACGAAATTTAGATTTACCGTAAATATGATCTTACCGTAAAGAAGTGAAATGTATTCTTTTTGTGAAAACCCTGATATTGTCTATCATTGATATACAAGGTGATGGTTAAGATAAAAGGTTTATCAGTATGGGTCTGTCTAGGAAAGACAAAGACCTTTGAAGGGGTTTTTTAAGTTCGTCTCTCTTTCTTGGGAACTGCACTGATATGTTGTTTGAGGAATTCTTAACCTAGGGACCCGGTATATACGTGACTAAGATAAATTAGGAAAGAAGTGATTTCTTAATAAATGTATATATAAATAGATTGGATTGGACGGTAATGGATTCTCGGTGAAATTCTATTGTTATAACATTTATCGGAATATAATATAAACAGTAATGGATTCTCGGTGAATTCTACTGTTATATCATTAATGGGAAAAGTCATGTGGGCATCCAATCTGTATATGTATACAATTAACTTAGTTTAATTTCCAACGTTTATGACAGTGAAAATTAGTGAGATAGGCTTTTAATGAATCTCTTTCTTGGAAGATAAATTGGTGCTTAAGATTTCAGAAGAGAAACAACTTGATTACGTTCACTTAGATTATATCGTATCGTATTATTTTAAAAACCGAGTACCGATTACCGAAGATGGCTCTGCTGCCGTGTGATCTTTTCATCTTCGAAAAATAATTAAGCCGAAAATATTCAGCTTTACTTCGTTCACTAAGTCTATATCAAGTTTTTAGAAAGACAAATGCTGATTACCGCAGTCAGCTCAGCGGCCGCCGTGTAATTATTCCATTCCCAAAGAGTTATCTAAAATCTGAGAACAGAGACTTACTGATTAAAAAGTGGACGTAAGTTTAAATACTGTTGATCTCTTCTCTCTTGATCAGTCCTAGGTGGCTCTGCCCCGTTTTGATCTTCTTGAAATGAGCTAATGACCTTTAGTTATATATTGAATCACTCTGTTGGGCTGCTCACCTCAGTTCGGCTCTGCCGCGGTGTGATCAGTCATAAATTGAATTATTACAGCCGGAAGAATAACTTAACTCGTAAATAAGTGAGTAATGATGGCAAGAGTATTTTACCAGAAAGAGATAAGTTATTCTATACAAAGGTACTGAAGAGAAGCTACAGTAAAACAGAAGAATTTTTACAAAGAGAAGTTAAAAAGAAGTTATATGTGCAAATTTAGACGAACATTTGCATTAAAGACGATGAGCATACAACCTACTAGACGGGGTTGAAAATAGGTTCTGTTGGACCACAATTGTCTACTGGGATTATCCAGGTTTCGAAAGTCTCAATGACCTTGTCGGTGATAACCCCTGAGCCGAGACGAGTCGTATACCCGACTTGGATAAATCTGACTGGCAGATCTATTTCTGATTTGGTATTAAGTTTTAAATGCGGTATTTCTGAAGTATTCTCAGGGGTCTAAGGTGGGATTCCCTGATTATTCTGTTAAGTTTACTGCAGCCGGTCGCTCAAATGATGTGAGGTTGGAAAAAGTCTCCTTTGAGCACTACACCGGTGTGTTTTGAGAAATTTTGAAGTGACATGCATAAATAAAACTTGGACTTGGTGATATATTATTATATTACTTTTGTAGGATTGCAGCACAAAGGTAAGATCTGCTTAAACGAGATCTGGTTATAAGTCTTGATTGATCTGTTATTGTTGATATATGCTTTGATGTGCAAATTGATTGATAGATGATCTATGTTTTGGATGTGCTCCTACTTTACATGTTACTTTGTCTTAGAGTCTCACCCTTGCCTACTTTATGTTGTGTTGATGCATGACTGAGTAGATGGTTTACCCGAGGAGTGGGTTAGTTCCGGTCCGATGTCTTAGGATACAACCCCTTGAGATTGGGAAGTCGGGGTGGAAGATAAACCCTAGTACACACTGGGGTACGTATACTGGTTATGTACTTACCACTGCTGGAAAAGTTGATAAACCCAACTAGAGAGTAGAAACCCGGTTAGTCTTAGACGTTAAGCTACCCCAGGAGCAGATGAAGAACATCATCCGGACAGAAGATGGCAACGCAAGGAAGGAGGAGAAGCAGAAGAAGACTATTCAGAAGAGGATTTACCGTGTTAGGGTTAGAAGGTTGATGTTACCATTACATCTTCGCTTTAAAAATGCTTAAGTTAGAAGATTGATCTGGCTCACACCTACATAGTAGTATATATTTTCTTTTAACACTTTCGTATTTTCGGTTTACTAGTATTTCCTATTTTTTTTACTTTTGCAGAATCTATACTAAGGTTTGTACTGAAGCAAACCCTTTGTAAAATAGCATGGTTTATAACATATATGATGAAGTACTCTTTTCAAATACGATGGCGTTAATCTATACTTACCATTCACTTTAGAAAAGAAAAAATTTATCCGCATTTTTAGAGGATGATTATTAAGTTTACATAAATACTTTCTAAGTTGTTTACGAAACTTTTGGTTACTAAGGTGTAATATCATTTTTGGAGAAATGGTGTTGCATATAGCACCCCCTCTTCTTCTTGAACTCCAGTTTTTATAAAAAATGTTGCGGAGACGGGATTTGAACCCGTGACCTCAAGGTTATGAGCCTTGCGAGCTACCAAGTTGCTCTACCCTGCGATAAAAAGAAGAATTGACAATTAACGAACAAACAAAAACTGAATGTGCCCCTCCACCATATCTGTACAAATAGAATAAACTATTTACACAGAATGGTAAAGGGACCGTCCTATGATCGTTGATCATAAAAATAAATAAAAAAATGAAAAGATTTTTATATTCTTACCAACTCGATCTTGTTGCACCAAGCAACAAACATTCATAAATCATTTCACGAAGTATGTGTCCAGATAATCCAAAGTCTCAATAATTAGCTCTCGGTCTTCCAGTCGAAAAACAACGTCGAACTGAAAAGTTGCCCAATCTATTACCTGGCCACACTCGAGAATCTATCCCTCTATTAGACTCAGGAGGAAGGACAGATTGGAGCCTGAGAAGCACATCATGGGGCAAAAATTGCCTCAACAAATCAAGGTTCCATCCGCTACAGTTATCTATGAGATCCGCCACCTGCCAATGGTGCATAGCTGAAGGAATGTTAACTCCCATATCACAGATCTGCATACCTGGGGAGATCCATTGAGCATTCCAAGCATGAATCCTCGATCTCCCCATTACCGATGGACCAATACTCAAACCTGTCAAAGATATGCCACTGATCAGCCACCTTCTTCCAAAGAGAAGAATTCGTGGGTTTGGCAATCGCCACCCCCTATCCAGGGAACCTCGGCTATACTTCCCTCTCATCACCTCACACCACAAACTTTGGTTGTGCTACCTTCTTCAAGGAGGGACTTTAGATGTTGAGCTTATGGAGTTTGATCTGCATCAAGTCATTAAAGCCAATGATGATTTAACAAAAGAACACTATCAGTTTTTTCTTTACAAGTTACTTCGAGCATTGAAGTATGGTGGCATTTACGGTGGTCAAGGGCTAAAACTTCACCATCATGGTGAAGTGGGCCCTGTACCTGATATAGTAGGTTATCCAGTTTTTCACTTAAATACATATTCACCCCACAATTATCTGTAATAGTTAATTTGCCCCTGAAGTCTAATAATTTGTAGAAATTTCCCTGCATTGTTTGAAATCATTAATTGAAGACCCTGAATTGTTTGAATTTAGTAATTCAATCTTCCTTTTGTTTTCAAATAATATTATCAGTTTACGAAGACAGGGAATCAGTTTTTCAGAGGGAAACACATTGTAAGCATGGAAAACCAGCTATGCGAGGCTCCATCAACCAGTAATGCGACTGAGGAATAGGGAGACGGCTAACGGGGAGGCAGCGACGACGGAGGTAGACCCATTTGAAGTGCATACTCGATTTACCGGCAACGGCGGAAAATTTGACCGGCGAGGGGCGAAGGGGTTTGCGAACAAAGGGACTGCAGTTGCTGAACTTCAAGATATGGTAACGGTTAATGTTGATATGGAGGAACATGAATGTAAGGCTTTTACAGAAACCCTAAATGTGAAATTCGATTAAGATTGGGTTTAGTTGAGGTTGATGATGTTGAATTAGATACAATTATTTTTGGGAAATGATATGAGGCCCAATAGAGATGCATCTTACACCACAAACACTGGGACCCATTACTCAAAACTCTACTATATTTGATTAGGAATTTTCCTTTATGTTTTATTTTCAACTCTATTAGTATATCGGGTTGTTTTGAGCTGTTGCTGTGCAATTCTACAAGCTTTTCTGTTATTGATGTGTAAGGATCCAATGCCACTTGGCTGTTGATCCAGAATTATGGGGCCTGCACTTGTCTATATATTCGGTTGCATGAGTAAAAGGAAAGCAGAGAAAAGGGTTAATGAAATTAGTTTTGTAGCTTCTTATTATCTTCTTCCTCTATTATGTTGGAGCAGCCCTGCTCGAATTGGGCATTTACTTCTTCTTCTCTATCAATTGTGAAATTGTGTTAAAGTAAGCATAACCTGAAATTGTGAAAGGTCCCCCCCCCCCTAAATGTCATTTGGGAAGAAGAAGAAACCCCCCATTTTTTTTATTATGTGATAGTGTTGCCTTACTTTATATCTGACAGATCTATGTGGTGCGTAGCATTTTATTGGGGATTGATATGTTCATTGTGTTGACTTGTGCAGACAGTTTGTTGAGGTAGTATTTTGTTGATATGCAATTGGTCTAGTTTTGGAATGGATCAAGCAGAGGAAGTGACGGCTACCATAGTAGAATCAGCAGCACGGGTGTGTTTTGAAATTGAAATTGATTGTTATATATCTGTGCACATAATTAAAGAGTTGTGTTTACTTTGAACTTTTGCAGGGGCTGGATGAGATATCTTTGTGGAATGAGCATGAATGTTCATGTCAAAATGAAGGTTCTGGTTGTGAGACAGATGAGGAAGATGCTGGAGGCGAAGGAAATGGTCAATGTAGATTTCAGTTGAACGGTGATTATGCACTGAATTGTGTTGAAGACTTTGGGAAAATCAACATAATTGATCATTGTGATGAATTATGTCAATAATCTTGGTGTTCGGGATTGTTTCTTTGAACTACTGAATTTTATTCTGTTATTATTAATTGCTGTTATTTCAATTCTGAAAATCATAAAACCTCCTTTGTTTTTATTTATTAATTTCGACTTGATAACATAATTGTTGTGCTATTAGCAAGAATCACGAGTTACTTAATACTATAAATAGGGGGACTTAGACCATTTTGATAGTGACCACGACAATGCTATCAATAACTAAATTAACAAATGCATATCTTTAATTGTATTTTAAACATTTAATTTCAACTTCACTCTTACTCTATCTTTTTCACAATTTTTAATCATTTTATATATGTATATATAAACACATTATTAACGACGAGGTTGGGCATAAGTGGTTAATATACTCTTCCATACACTATTTGAGGGAGGTATTGCTAGCACTTCTTTTGTTTTATCACAAATTAAAGTTGCTTCTTGGGGTTGGTTTATTGATAGGGAGAGTAGACACTCGGGATTGACTTTCTCTGATTGGTGTACAAGTCCTATTAGCTATTTTAGAACCTTATGCTGACCGGAACCTCCTTTGGTGTGGATTGGTTTTGAAAACATCTAGGATACTGGGAAGTACTTCACTGAGCTCAATTATGCAATTTCGTACTTGGGTTTGTCGCGTTCACACTGGGGGTGTCAAGATTATCACATCTAGGAACTTATCTGGACGATAGTCTACCCTTTTGCAATACGGTCTCACGCCTTTACACCTGGGGTGTGAGTTTCTCCACAAGTGTCAACTATTCTGGTTTGTACTTCGTTTTTTCGCATAGACAAGTTTACACCAGGCGTGGGAACTTTTCCACAATTGGGATCCGATCTGGATTGTCTTATGCATTGTCGCACTTGGGCCTGACGCTTTCACATTGGGGATGGGAATTTATCCACAGTTGTGAACTCCTTTGGATCGTACTCTGCTCTTTCACATTTGGGTTTGACGCTTTCACACCGGTGGTGGGAATTTATCCACAGTTGTGAAATCCTCTGGATCGTACTGTGCTCTTTTGCATTTGGGTCTGACCCTTACACACCGATGGTGGGAGTTTATCCACAGCTGTGAACCAATCTAGCTTTTACTCTGCAGTTTTGGAGTTTGGTCTGACGTCCTCACACCAAAGATGGGATTTATTTGGTAATTGTCAATGGTTCTGACTTTACTTATTCTCTAATTGGTTCATTGGGGGACACTTGTCTCTATTGTGGATTTTTTGGGTGTAGGATCTGGGGTGCTAATTTAGTTAGGATATCTTTCACCATAGTGATGTTTTTGCACGCTAGCTATTTTTAATAACGGTAGGAGCTAGCTTGATAGAATTTTGTACTAGACAAACTCTTTGTTCATCATCTAATAGCTAAATTGGGTCATAACTTGTGCTCTGATCTAGTTATTTTTTGTTTAATAATATTTTTTATTTATAATAAAAAAAACACCTAATCGTATAATAATTAACCAAAATATATGTCAACATTTTTGCTCATGTATTTCATGCCCTTTCAATTACAACATTTAAATTTAATTTCTTATATATTAACTTTAAATTTTCAACCTGATAGTTTATTCACTCCATACAATACACAGATATAAGCTGGCGTAAAGTTGGACTTGTGGGCTCAAACCCCTACTCTCTACTGTTTAACAGTTAGGGCATGTTTGGATTGACTTATGCAGAGCTTATGAATACAGCTTATGACTGATTCATAAACTGCTTTGGGCTTATTTTTTATAAGTTACACATAATAACTTATCAAAACATCTTATGACTTATATAAAATAAGTTTCACTATAATTTTTCTTCGATTATAAAAGTAGATTATAGAAGTAGCTGAGTTTGTTATCCAAACAGAACCTTAATGTATTAATTACTAACCAGTTGTTGTATACAAAAATTTATTTTGTTTTTTAAAATTACAACTTATTATATTTTGTTCAAAACACATTTGTGTCAACGAAATTAACTTCTTATACGTTAAATGGGTGTTCAAAACAATAATAGTTGAATTCTATGCTAAAAGACAAATTTGGGCCACTAAACTAATTTTTAAAAATGTTGGGCCAAGGAATTAATTAAAAAAAAATATGGAATTTTACGTATTGCTTCATAATGTAAACCTACCTGTGCAAATTAATATAACTTGGTTCTAAACCTTGTTAGTAGGTCACTAGTCTCAAATCCTAACCATTAAATATTTTTTTATTTTATCAATGGATGTGATTAGTAGAGGACCCACTTCACCATGATGGTGAAGTTTTAATCATTGACCACGGTAAATGGCACCTTGAAGTATATGCATATTGCAAAGGTCTATCATCGAGACTTGAAGCCAAAGAATATATTGGCCAATGCAAACTCTAAACTTAAAATCTGTGATTTTGGATTAGATAGAGTTGCTTTCAGTGACACACCAACATCTGTATTTTGGACAGATTATGTTGCTACAAGATGGTATAGGGCACTAGAGCTTTGTGGATCATTTTACACAAAGTATACTCCAACAATTGATATTGGGAGTATAAGTTGCATCTTTGCTGAAGTATTTATAGGAAAACCACTTTTCCTTGGAAAAATGTTGTCAATCAGTTGGATCTGATTATATATATGCTTGGGACTCCTAACTGGATGTTATATACCAGGTACACAATGATAAGGAGATGCCTAATGTCTAGCATGAGGAAAAGGCAACATGTACCATTTGCACAAAATTTTTCTAATGCATTGACAAGTTATTTTAGTCAGATAATTAAATGTTTATTGAGCTTATACCTTTCCTTTGAAAAACACAAGGTATAATCAATCATAGAGCAAGTATATTTGTGAACACACAATTTTGGGTTTTCAAATCTCCTTCATGTTTCTTTTTTTTTTTTTGCTATTTTGCATTGCTTGTTATTATGTAAAAAAGACAAAAAATTTATATTAGTTGTTCTCTTTTATGTATTTCTTGCAAATTTAAATTGTCTCTTTTTCAAAATTCAAAATTCATTCTTTCTAAAAAATTGCTTTAATTTATGTAGATTTTTGCATACTTCATTTATTGCATGTTAAAAAAAGCTAGATAGAGATATTACTTTGTCTAGTCTTTTGCATATTACATTCATTGCATGTGTTAAGACAAAAAATGGAAAACTACTTTATATATATAACTTTTTTTACATATTGCATCCAATGTATGTTAAAATAAAAAAAAATTACTTTACTTAAACTTTCACAAATTGCATTCATTTCATGGTAGAAAAAAAGTGAAAAAATTTCTTTTGCACATATTACATATATTGATCTTTGCATGCATTTGAAAAAAAAAAACACTTTTGTATTTTCACTACATTTTAGCGTGATGTTTATTCTCTATTTGGCATCATTTTCTAAAAAAAAATGAGTTTAAGTGTATACCTTAAAAGATTATCATTATATTTTCTGAAGAAAGCAGACACCAATCAAACTCTGGCTCATTAGGTGGATTCATGACGGTTGCTGGCAGTGATCAACATGAAAAAAAAAAATCCCAAGCAAGAATAGAAGGCATGCAAAAAGCTAACCAATAGTACTTGGTGCAATCAAACAAATCATGTGATGATTAAAAGTCAAGATATCAAAATTGTGGCAAATTAAACTTAAATTAGCTCATGTTGCTTTGTGATATTCTCAACCTATTTTCCTTAAAGTCCTTGTTGCCCCAAGAGACAAGTCTTAGAAGTGTTAGAACTCTTTGTTTGGTTCGTGTTGCTGCAAGGATGAATTAGTGGATGAATATTGTTTTGTCAAAGGATCATTTTCCCAAAAAAAAAAAGAGAAGGAAAAGAGAAAAGAAAGTGTAAAAGAAAATTTAGTTACACATCAATAATGTCTCGAATTAAAATTTGAAAATAAACAATCATACTTTGAAATAAAGAATGATCATCTTTTTCTATCAATACAAAAATTATTATATCCCTTGATGTCCCTTTAAATTGAGCCTAAAAATTATTTTCATTAAACGTTTTAATGACAAAGATCGAACGATGCTTTAATATTTCAATGGTGAATTACTGCAATCATAACAAAATAGATGAGGTGGAGAAAAATATAATATCATGAAGAAATCAAACAAAAGGAGAGAAAAAAAATAATCAGACAGAATAAGAAAGAGAACAATTTAGAGTTTTCATCAATCATCAAACCACTCGGCTCCACGAGATCGTGCTACTCAATCAATTTTCGTTCAGTCCAAAACCCATGGCATGCAATACCGAGGAGCTCTATCCGTTTGGTTATCATTCGAGCTCGCCTTCAACAATTCGGTTCAAAGCTTAGACATAAAAGTTTTGGTTTGTCACCTTTACCCATGGGTGCAACTGCAAGCTATATGCCCACTACTGCCTTTTATAATACGTTTATTGACGTGAAATTGAAGCTATGATCTCACGTGTTAATGCATGGCTGCTTGTTATTGTTACTCCATTTTGAGATTAGTACTTGGATTTCTTGCCGTGGGTGGAGATCGAGTATGAAAATATCGAAAGCACCTAAAAGTGAAAAAGGATAAAAGATTAACAAAATAATTTTTGGGATAACTTAAAACTTTCCCTTTTAGTGGTTCAATTTTATTTTCAAATAAAAAAATAAACTGAAGATCTTTTTATCTTGATTTGAATTTGAATTTGAATTTGAATTTGAATTTGGTTTTAAAATAAGGTAAAAAATTAAAAAAAATACTCAATCAATATATTATCAATTTAGACCGGGACACGTGTCACTTATCGTGTTATGACACATGTTACCTCTTAGGCTGGAATACGTGTCACCTCATATTTTATTTTCTAAATTTTATTTTTTATAATAAAATTTGATTTAAAAAAAAAACAAAATCTTTCACAAGACAAAATTGTTTCTTGTGTAGAGATATAGTTGTTACTATGTACAAGTGATATTTTGGTTGAGACACGTTTTACCCGGGGACGGAGGGAAGGGGGCAAGCAGGGGTTTGAGTCCCTCCCTCCCCTCAACTTCATTGTTTCATATACATACAATTATCATGGCTAAAAAATATATATACATACAATTATACACACATATTAATATTATATTATAATAAACACACACACATATTATATCATTGTATAATTAAATGTTATTGTCATAACTAATTTGTTTATTGCTACACATTATATTTAGATACATAAGCTTAATTAGCAGTAGACTTTGTAAAAATATGATAAATTTGTTTACTTTTTGTTTAACTTAAGGGGGGTGTATTGGATTGAAATTTTAAAAGACTACGTAGAAATATAATAACTTATCAGATTTTTTTTAAAAGTCTTGTTGATTTTAAAAAAATCTTGTGGATTTTAAATGACTTTTATATCATAAGAATTTATAAGATTTGAAATGACTTTATGGATTTATAAAAGGACCCCATGGATTTTTAACAAACTTTGAAAGTTATAAGAGTCAATAAAAATGAAAATAAAGAAATTGATTGTCTCTTATCTCCTCCTAAGTAATAATTCTCCACATAAGTCATACTAGCTGGTAATACTGAAGACAATATTGAAGGTGAAGATTCGTCCGCTAGCTCAAAATTATAGTATTCGTTAACTGGTAATACCGAATGTGAAGATTCGTCTGCTGGGAAATTCATCAGAATGACATTCTTTGTGAAGAAAATTATGTAGTGTTGCACACGCTAACACAAATTCTTCTTGTGTTAAGCACATCACATAGTATATATATATAAATAAAATAGTTTTTCGGTCTATAGTAATAATAAAATTATAAAAATAAATGAGAAATCAGTGAAAAATACTTTTTATTTATCAAAAATAAAATTAAAGAAAGAATTGTATATCTTAAAATTATAGAAATAAAAAATATGAATGAAACCTGTTAAGAAATGTTATTATATTTATCAAAAATAAAATTAAAAAAATTACAGCCTGAAATGTTATAAAAACAAAAAATATGAATGAAACCCGTTAAGAAAATTATTATATTTATAAAATAAAAAAGAGGGTAACGAATGGAAAAATAATTGAAATTTGAAAAAGGATAAATTTATTATATTAATTAAATTTGTAAATACAAAGAGTTTGTAAAAAAATTTAAAAAATCACATTTGACCAGAAACTGTAGTGGAAGATTGTGAAATAAAAAGATGGAAAGATCAAGTATGGTTATTATAGCGTTTGAGGAGGTAAAGTACATAAAGAATGTACACACACATATTTACAATGTTGTCATCCAAGTATATTCAACGTAGAAAAAATGTATAAAGAAAAACAGTCGGGAAAAGAAAAAAAGAAGAACAAAGATCCGTCTCTGGTTTTACCTTCAATGTTGTTCTTAAATTTTAGTTTTTTATGATAAAATTTGATTTTGGAAGAAATCATATCTTTAAGTGTATTTGCTGGCCTTTTGTGCCTCCTTTTGAGAAAAAAAATTAGATAAAGTTTTTTTGTGAAAAGATCAAGTTGTTACTATATGTATGATAAAAATTGTTTTTTAAACAAATAACATATTTTTAACAAGATAAAGTTATTTTTTTAAGCAGAAACAAAAATCTAACGAATTAATGACTCAGGGAAGACAAGCCCCTCGATCATCCTCACTACGGATTAACAAGAGTTGAGGAGGAGCTTTGTCTAACAAGTCCAATTAAAGTCTCCAGAGTTCCCCATATATTAGCAAGTAGATCTGCGCTTCGATTTGCCTCTTTGAAAATATAATTGATCGACGTAGATCGACTAATACTGACATGAGAGTCAAGAATCTTAATAATCTCAAGAAAGCAAATTAAGGCTTGTAGAAAGGACAATTGGTAAACCTCATTATTGACCTTATTCATTGCCACTATCGAATCCATTTCAAAGATAATCGATTGGATATGCATGTTCCTAGTTAGCAAGATACCCTTATATAAGCCCCATAGCTCTGCCAAGTGGAGGTACAAATGCCTAGATTAAAGTGACCCAAGTGATCACGTATGATAAATTTGTTACTATAAATGATTACAATTTAAAATCTAATCTAATATAATAAAATTCGATTTTGAAAGGGAATATAAAGTTGTTACTATAAGTGATAATTTTATAATAAAATTTGATTTTAAAAGAAATGATATCTTTAACAAGATAAAGATTTTTTTCTCAAAAAGATAAAGTTGTTACTATAAATATATTTTATTTTGAAAGAAAGATAAAGTTGTTATTATAAGTGACAAAGTTATTACTATAAGTGATAATTTTAGAATATGGTGGCTTCTATGGTGAACAACTTTGTCTGTGTTTTTTTTATTAGCAAAATTAGATTATTATAGGATTGGAAGCATAAGGTGTGCCTAATCAAACAAGAGATTAAGATAGAAGAGAGATGAACACCCGGATTTACGTGGTTTGGCTAGTGTAGCCTACATCCACGGGAGAGAGCAACCAAATTCTTCACTATATGATCAAAGATTACAGATTACAACAGTTGATGATAACCTCTTGGTTCTTAGTTTCTAAACTGATTCAAGGTGAATCACAATTGCATGAATACTAATCCCCAATCTCACCAATCCCTCAATCTTCTCTCAATTGATCCTCAAGTGTTTAAGCCCCAATTGGAAACCCTAGCAGAGCCTCACAACTCCCCAAGTGTGTTTCCCAAAGTTCCAAAATGATCTCACATCGTAAAACTGGCTTCAGATCACTTTAAAACCGTTTTCTGTTATAGCCTGCTCGCTTAGCCCATGAAATTCGCTTGAGCGAATTTGACAGAAGATTTGGAGCTGAGAAATTCGCTTGAGCGAGCTGTCCTAGCTTAAGCGAATCTGGGGCTGTATGGCTTCACTGGAGCTGCTCGCTTAGCGAGCTGGATTCGCTTAAGCGAATCTGAGGCAGAAAATAACCCCTGGAAGTCTGCAGGTCCTGCGCTAAGCGAGTGTCTCTGCGCTAAGTGAATCCTTGACAGAATTTTGAGTCACACAACTTACAAGTACAATAATAAGACTTCAACCCTCTACAAGAAAAGACAATCCTCGCCCCCAATGGGTTTAAGATCCCCACAACAAAGCAGTAGCCTGTAGATATGAGAGTGTTTTATAAGGTATTTCCCCAGTAACCTACATGGTCCCAAAGAGATCCCAAGACACATGTCAGGTAATTCCCCAGTAACCCGTCAGTGTCAAATGGATACATAAAAAACCTATTCATATAAAAATATAAATAGGAATTTAATACGCATTTTCCAGTAACCTACATGGTCTCAAAGAGGTACCAAAACATATGCCAGAGAATTGCCAGTAACCCGTCAGTCTTAAAAGGGTACCAAATAAAACACAAACCACAATTCCTAAAAGCACAAAATTGGTCTTTCATAAAACGTCAACCCATTACACACTAAAAAAAAAAATCAGCTGCTCTCCTACAAGAAATGCACCCTTGCCACAAAATAAAGGCTCCACCACAGTGATAGGACGCCAATGGTTGTATCAGTCCTTGGTATATGACAATTGCCATCAAAGAATGAATATCACCATCCGCCAGCATAACTTGATCGCCCTCTTAATAAGATGTATCACGCACCCACATACACCTGCATACTTGAAAGAACAAAAATAACACAGCAAGCCTAAACATCAAGTTCCTACTATACAACCCACTGGATTAGTGCACCATTCGGAGTATAAAAACCAACAATTTTTACCCCTTATGTTTACAAACCAATTCCAAGAAAGTATTATAATGTTAGCAATCATATCAAATAAATTTACGGCACCATCTTTGAAAATAATATTGTTCCTGTTCATCCAAATTACGCACACCACGACCATTCAGATAATGTGTCGACCTCTACGCCTCTTCTTGCCTTTAATAGTTCCTGCAAAAGCCAAAAAATGATTAATCCCACTAAAGTGCAGTGGCCCAACAGCCCCTGACACTGCTCTCTGCGACCCTGGAACACAAGCCACACGTGACAACATTATTATCAACAATTACCCCTCTAGCCATGAGTAAGTCCTTTGTTGGAAGTTTGTTTTGCAACAAGTTCCAAACAAACATAGAAATCTTTGATGGGACATCACATTGCTAAATCATATCACAAGCTACACCAAAGAGCTAGTCAAACTGATCGGGACACCGCAGCCCAGCTAGTACACCGTAGGTTGACTTGACAGAGAACCCCTTGCTAGAATCGGGTTTACAACACCAGGAATCTTTAGTGTTTTTTAAAGGGAAAACCTGCGCTAAGGATTCTTGAAACTCTGTGAAAATTTCCTCTTCCCATACAAAAAAAGGATTGCCTCCATCGCCAATCCCAAGTCCAGATATTCCCCCTCTACTCCCCCATATCTGCCACCATTCCATCCTTACTAACAGACAGCTGGAACATTCTTGGGGAAAGATCCTTTAGACATGTTGTCCCCACCCATTTATCATGTCAAAAACTCACTAGAGATCCATCTCCAAGTTTTCTTCCCATCGCCTCTGTAAACTATAAGCCCGAATCCTCCCTTGTAGATTCTAAAAGAAATAGGTCTTTGACCTATCTAGAAGCAAATTGTGGGCAAGGATGATTCTCACTTCCCCTTCTCACTAGCGACCCATACCTGAACACCAATAAATCATGCCAAATAGCATAATGATCCATACAAAAGCGCCATCTCCATTTGGCAAGTAAACTCAAATTAAACACTTCAATATTCTTTACCCCGAAACCACCTTTTTTCTTTGGTAAACAAATTTTATCCCAGGATACCCAACAAATCTTCTTTGATTACTCACTCCCACCCCACAAAAACCTTCTTTGTGTTGAAATAATGGACTTCAAGACTTTCTTTGGAGCTCCGTAAAAAGAGAAGAAATATAATGGCAAGTTGTTCAAAACAGAATTTATTTAAGTTACCCTTCCGCCAAGAGACAGAAACCGTCCTCTTTATTTCTGAAGCCTCTTCCACAAGCTTGTCAGTATCAGTTCCCAAGTGCTACATTTCCTTGGATTGGCGGCCACGGGAATACGAAGGAATTTAAAAGGCAATTTCCCCACTCTACATGATAGAAATTCAGCTGCACTATTCAAAAAGAAGTCATCAGTATTAATACCAAACATACAACTTTTAGAAAAATTCACCCTCGAACCAGAAACAATCTCAAAATTGCAAAAATTGTCTTAATAGCCCAAAGGTTGGACTTATAAGCCTCTCAAAACTTTGTTTGTGTAATATTGTTTAGGGTTATTGGATGTCAGCATAAAACAATATTTCACAGACAGAACACATAAATTAAACTCTAATTATTATACTAAAAGGACATAGAAGTTGTTCAATAGAAAAAAATGTACACTTTTTTCCATTTTTCTTCATCAAAATAATATGTTGAATTGTCACATTTTATCACATTTTTCAGTTTTTTTCTATTCATTTTCTATTCTATCATTTTCTCTTTGCATGAAAAAAGCTTTCGTATATATCTTAAGGTTATGCGTGGATTACTGAAAAATATTCAATAAAGAAGAATATATTAAAATCACATTGGTTATTATTATTTATGTTATGTAAAATAGGGTGATAAAATGTTGAGAATCCAAGTGAGTAGTTAATTCCACATTGACTAGGAAGAACTCAAATGAAGAGAATATAAGAGACAAAATCCACATACCCAATGCCTTAAGGTTTTGAGTGAAGATGTGATGTTGATGTCTCGCTCGTGGTGTTGCTTAGCCAATTCGCACAGGTCCCCTACATGTGGGCTCTCCCGGAACTCCCTACAAGTGTTATCAGAGCTGATGGTTCGACTACCAAGTATGTGGCCCCAGTACTTGAAGATGCTTAGGCCTAAGAGGGAGGGAGTTTGTTCGAGTAATTGGAGGCAGAGGGCCCAATACTCGAGGAGTCTTAGGCCTGACGGGGAGAATGTTTGGAATCCAAGTGAGTTGTAAGTCCCACATTGCTAGGAATGGGCCAAATGAAGAGAATACAAGAGACAAGACACACGTACCCAATGCCTTAAGGTTTTGGGTGAAGATGTGATGTCGATGTCTAACTTGTGTGGTTGCTTGGTCCATTGGTGCATGTCCCCCTGCATGCGGACTCCCCCAGAACTCCTTACTAGTAGTATTAGAGTCGATGGTTCGGCTATTGAGTATGTAGTCATAGTAGTCGAAGAGGCTTAGGCCTAAGAGGGAGGGAGTTCGTCCGCTTAATTGAAGGCAAAGGGCATAATACTCGAGGAGGCTTAGGCCTGAGGGAGAGAGCCCAGTGATCTAAGTAGTTGGAGGCAGAGAGGTCTGATACTCAAAGAGCAACGTAGATGTTGAGACTCATACTTGAGAGAGATGCAACACTCTTTCTCATAAAATGATATTACAACATAAGTAACCTGATTATTTAAAACAAATAATATTAATCTTCATTTTAAAGAAAACTTCCCTTTTAATTATCTCAAGTCAATTTCGAAAATGAGTATAATTTTTTTTCTTTAATTCTTGAAACTTATTTTAATTTGAAACTCTCACTTACGTTCTTTAAATTTTGAAACTCATTTATGTCGTAACGTATTACTGAAAAATGAGATAAACAACTGCGGATTAAATAACATACATCATATATAATACTAGTCCAAAATATATAAGTACATCAAACTAAACATCTAGTAATATCATATAATATAAAGTACAGTCATCCAAAATATCCCAAAACAAAAGCCCAATCCGGTACAGAGTCAGTCTACAAAAAAAAACAAGACAAAGTCCAAAAAGATAACTCAACAGCCTATGCGATGTCAGCTCTTAGACACTACCCACAGACTCCTCTAAAGGATCACTCTCCTTCTCCACTATATGCTTCCCTTTCCCTTTACTGTCATTGGCCTCATGACGAGCTCTTGCTCTCCGAGATGGCATAATAGTAGGGGGAAAGGCCTCGGTCTCCCACCAAGTTCTGCAAAAGAAACAGGAACGACTGGAATGGGTCTATCGGACTGTATAGTAGGTGTCCTCTCAGTAGGCACCTTCACTGTTGTTGTATCTCCAACTGGATAAGAACGACACACAGTACTCTTGCACGCGGTCTGTCTCCATCTACCAAAATACCTCTTACAAGGAGGAGTCCTAGGTATCTGCTGTGGCTCTGCCTCTGGCCTTGCAGGCTCCTGCTGCACGGGCTCAGATCTCTATGCAGGCTCCTGTTGAGCTACCCGTTGCCTCTGTCTCTCTCTTTCACTCCAAGTATTCCAAAGTTCCTGGATTGGCATCTTTACATCTAATATCATATCCTCTACCGTCCAACGATATGGTCCCTCCGCAGATGTCTCTAATGAAGTAACATACCCGAGGTATGTACCCCACTGGGTTTCGGGGTTCACTATCCACCCCTCCCCATCAGCCCCTCGGGGCAACAAGCTCAGTCTACGGACTTTGGTCAGCCCCTCCAGCGGGCGGTCCATCTATATAAATCATGTTAAAAAAAAAGAGCACAAAACATATAGGCAAGAGTGAAAAATCCTCATACACAGATAATATAGCATAGAGACAACAGATAGAAAAATGAATCATACTTATCAAACATATCTACATTAGGAAATTATCTACCACTTACCCTTCTCAACACAAGAGTATATAGTTTTCTGCAAATGAGATATTCTCACATACACAATGAAATCATCACAGTCACAACACATAACTCAGCATTAAGCAATATATCATCAACTCAGATATATATCATAATGCATGTCACTTCTATTTCCCTCACATCACCCTCATAGTGCTCCAAGGAGACTTCCCTACCTCCAACACCATTGAGCGATTGGCTATAGTAAACTTACCAGACTTATCAGAGAGTCCCTCCAGATTTCATAATAATCATTCAGATAAGCTACATCTCACCATATCATGAATAGTCAAGTCCGTCAGATTTATCCAAGCAGGGTTGTGCGACTTGCCTCGGCTCAGGGGATATCGCCTACCTGGCCATTTGAGGGGCTTCGCAACCTGGATAATCCCGGTAAGTAGCTGTGGCCAGACTATCCCTATTCTCAACCCTCTCTGGGTTGTAATGCTCATCTCATGGCCTCATGCCAATTCTCTTTCTCTTTATGCAAAATGACACATATATTAAGCATACAAAACAATCATCTCAAGTATCAATAAGCTTTGGTTTCTCTTGTAATTTAATTAACCTCTTCTCTAGGTTATCTCTTTGACACCATCATACATAACCTTTCTCTTAGGTATGTTATTCTCATCTCTTATGACATTACACATAATCTTCTCTTGGTCATGGTGTTCTCATCTCTTATAGTATTCTCATCTCTTGTAATATTCACATCTCTTGGTGCATATTCTCAATCAACATGGCTCTTTCTCTTTCATTCATATTCTTTATTAATCTTTGTCTTTTAAATAAAAAGGCATTTTCCAAATCCATTGTTTAAATTCTAAAATAAATAAACCAAAATACTTACCAATCTTTAGATTAAAAATGCCATTTTTCCCTTAAGCATATTTGTTTAAAAAAAACTGGAAAAAATGATTTTCGCAAATTTCTTGGCTGTTAAAAATCCAGGATCCAGAACTGTTCACAGGCGCGCTTATTTTCACACCTGCGGTGCAGACAGTTCTGTCCCCTGTTTTCTAGTTTTCCACAACTTCGAAAATTTACACACCCAGGGCATGACAGAAACTCGATTTTTCAATGTTCAAACCAATTTAATCTTTCCTTTACATAGTTAAGACCAACTGAATAAAAATGAACAAAATTACCATCCTTGGATCAATCACAAAGCACAATCATTCCACATCAAGCCATGAATCCAAACTCATCAAGGCATAAGCAAGATCATCATACACCAAGCATATTATTCCATCACACCAAGATCAAATTAATCATACCAAGCTTGAGAAGATAGTCACAACAACAACCTCTCAATCACTTCAAATCAAGCATGAAATAAGGATCATCATGCATCCAACATAGAGCAATCCACATCAAGAGCAACTCAATCTTATTCACACCTAGGTTAACCAATCCCAAAACTATTATCAAGCAAAACTTTCACAACCGAGCCTCTTCAAGAGAGTTCATATCAAACATAATACAACTCTTGGCTCATCCATCACCATAGGAACAAAAGAATACATAGCTTACAAATCAACATGCACCCTAAGTTAATTTAGCATCATCTTAATCAAACCAATACAAACATGGCACTCATATGTCAACTAAGCCTTAAAAATCTTGTATAAGAAAATTTTCCCTTACCTCCTTCCTCTTGCTTGGGTAAGAAAACCCTAACCTCCAACCCTTCTTCTTCCTTCTCCTTCTCCTTCTTGATTGGCTCCTTGTAGCTTGTTGATCTCAAAATCAAGAGCAAACCCTTGAAAATTGACTAACTTGGACAAAATTTTGGAAAGAAAAGCTTGAGAAAAATGGCTATGGTGTAAGAGCAAAATGAGAAGTATGAACTCTTCCTTCCTCTCTCCCTACATGGCCTCCCTCTCCTTTCCTATTGTCCAAGATATTTTTTTTCAAGTTAATCATTACTTTTAAAATGAGTCAAATGCCTAATTAATCATGGATTTTTCTAATTGGTCCAAAATTGTGAGTCATAGTGTTTAGAAATTTCTACTTCCTTCTTCACATGGCAAGGGCGCTGCAGCTGGTCCAAGGGAGGTAAAACTAATTTTTCACCTTAACCATGGTAAAAGGTAAGTCTCCAAGGTAATTAAATATGGTAACTTTTGTATTTCATAGTAAAAATTGTCCAAAAATAACTTATTGAAGTAAAAACTCTCATGAATCTTAAAATAAGTCATAGGCCATGAAAATAAGGTGCCACAAAAGTCTTAGTTCATAAAAATCAAGTTTAAAAGCATGGTGGTAATTTTCGGTTTTTACCGTAACCCGTAAATTAGGGTAAAAATGAACTTTCTTATAAAAATCCCAAAAAATTTCTAAAAATCATAAAAACATCATTGGTCACTCTTTTGGTTGATTTTGGGATCATTTTCCAAGCTTCTAGCATTCATCTGTTCTCCCAGCTACCCTGTTCTCCGTCTATAGGGACCAAAATTGCAATTCTTAATCTGCTATTCTAAAAATTTCTAAAATAAATTCTAAAATTCTAAAATAATATAAAACATCATTTGACATCTCCAAAAATATTTCTTAACTTGTTTTGGTCTCCAAACCAACTCCCAGTTCAACCTAATCAAACTACAGGGACCAAAACGGTAACATATTTATCCGTTTCTCAGAAAATTCCCGAATAAATTTCTAAAATCCCCAAATATTGTAAAATCACTATTTGTACCTTCAAATTTTTTTCTTAACCTAAATCTAGGGTTTCTACTTCACAAAGTTACCATTCCGTCTATTTACGGTAAACAGAACTCTGTCGTATCTAAACGTCGGACTTAAACTACTGTTTTCTAATGTCAGGGAAACTTTGTCCATAAAATTAATCTTACTAAAATATATCTAACATGTACAAGCACATATCACACACATAAAAATAAAAATAAAATAGAATCAAAATTACGAACGTTACAAGAGAGAATGTTGGGAATCCAATTGTGAGTTGTAAGTCCCACGTTGGCTAGGAATGGACCAAATGAAGAGAATAAAGAGACAAGACAACGCCTTAAAGTTTTGGGTGAAGATGTGGTGTTGATGTTCCACTTGTGTGGTTGCTTGGCCCATTGATGTAACACCCCATTTAAAATACTAAATAATTATATTTATAAAATAAAAGCTTATCGAAAATTTCAAGAGTTTTCTTTAGATAAAAAAAATAGAGATCTCAAAATTTCACGCAACTTCCAATACAAAATCTAAAATTGTATCAAACTACGTACATCTCATTATATACATAAAAGTGAGACAAAAAATATAATAATAATTATATAACTACCAAAAAGATCCATCTACTACATACATACACAAAATAACAACTTCTAATCATAAACTGGCCAAACAAGATATAAAGATCAATATCCACTCTCTTTACTTCCCGTGCTGACATTGTGGTCTTCCTCAAAATTCTCCTCCATTGAACTAATATATATATGTTCTCTATCTTCGCCAAGATGGGTGACTCCTCTGCCATCTACTTAACCGGATTCCAACCAATAAAAAAGATAGATGGAAAACAAAGAACATATATGAGGTAAGATTTCTAAACTTGTAATTACAATAAGACAAAATAGCATTCAAGTATCTAATCCAAAAGAAACAAATTACAATAAAATAAGACTTGAATATGTTTTTAGTCCCTCGTATTTGGCTTAAGTTCATTTTTAGTCCCTCAAATACCAAGAATATTATTTTAGTGCCTAATCTTTTGAAAATCAGTCACTTTTGGTCCCTCACATGATTATTTTAGTCCCTAATATTTTAAAAATGTGTCACAAGTAGTCCCTAATATTTCAACGAAAAAGACCAAAAGTGATTGATTTTTAAAAAATTAGGGACTAAAATAATTTTTTGGTATTTCAGAGACTAAAAATGAACTTAGGCCAAACATGAGGAATCAAAAACATATTTAAGCCATAAAATAAATATCATGCAAGTATCAAATAAATTAAAACAATTGAAAATAGAACAAACCACATTCAAGTATTTAATCAAAGAGCAAACCCCTTGTTGACTCTTCCACAACTCTGTTAAAAATCAACACATGCAACAACTAAGAACCTAAGCTTTCAAGAATACATGTCTACATGGATGAAGAGCAAGGATTTGACACAAAGTGAGAGTAACTCACCCTTGAAAAGACCCAACCACTCCAAAACAGTGGTGAGGAAGGTGAGCAATGACGGCCAGTGGTGACGTGACGGCGGCCAGAGGTGGCGCACGGTGGCAGCCCAACAAACTGTTTGGATCAAAAGATGGAGAACGACGAGGCGAGTCTTTTAATCGGAAAAAATTGATTTTTGACCTATGGTGGTCGGAATCTTACTGGAGAAAAGTTAGGGTTTCGGAAAACTTATCGGAATCCAAAATTTCTTGAGGGGTTTTGCTTGCAACAACGAGGGAAACGATTTATTCGGTTGAGATTTTTGATTTCCGGCGAGATGTGGTCGGAAATCGGCCGGAAAGAAGGTAGGGCGATGGAGGAGTAGGGAGGAAGAAAGAGAAAGGTGTGGTTGAAGAGAGAGAAGGTGGTAGACTGAAATGAGGAGAAGAAAAGGTTTTGTGATAGAGTGATGACCTTGGACGGCCCAGATGCGATCTGATAGAAGAACATATATCAGCCCTTAGTTTTAGGTGCGAGGTCAACCACGTAATTTTTAAAAGTTCATGTGGGTTCTTTGTATTATAAGAATAAATTGCAGAAATGGACCTCTACTAAAAAAACACGAATTTCTAACCCCAGATTGGATGAGCGGGGTCAGTAACGAATTTTTAAAAAGTAGAGTGCTGCCATTGATATAAAAGACGAACTGCAGAATAGGGCTTTTACTAACTAATAGGAAAGGAAATCGAATGTCCAAATAAAAGGTTTTATGATTAATTCTAACAACCAAATTAAATTCTAAAAACAATTTAATAATATATTCACACAATATCCAAATAATAGAAAGAAAAAAAATATTTCTTGGAATTATTTTCTAAAATAATAATAAAAATGGACATTACAAGTGTCCCTCACTAACAAAAATTTTGTCATCGAAATTTGCATACCTATGATAACTATCCTACTACCCCCTCATCTGTTCTTTCCGTTCTTACATAGCTTACCTACAATATCATCCTACATCAATCTGCTCATGAAGTTTGCTTATCTCTCAATCAGTTTTTTTTCCTAAAGGCAATTTATTCCCAACACTCCATCCTTTTAAATCATAATTTTTTTTAAGTAACTTATCCTATAAATCATTTTGGCTTAAATATATTTTTAGTCCCTGTAAATATCCAAATTTTGATTTTAGTCCATTAAAAAAAGTCAAACTATTTTAGTCCTTTAAATTTTTTTTGGTTTAGGTCCTTTTAGTGAATTAACTCTGTATTGTGTTGACGTGGCACTGGTGATGTCATGTCATTAATCATATGTGGCATATTTATCGACATATCAGCTGACACATAATTAATTTATTTTTTCATAGGGACTAAAATAAAAAACTATAACTTTTATAAGGACTAAGTAAACAACTTAAAATTTTTTAGGGATCAAAGTACATCAAATGAGTCCAAACTTCTTATTCTTCTTCTTCACTTGATTATTAAAAATTAAAACACACACACTCACACACAACACATATTGAAAGCACACACATATTCTTCTTCATTCTTGGATCTGACCCTGCTCCTCACAGTTGGTGAATCAATCAAATTTTTTTTGGTGCTAAGTTAAAGATCCAATTGTTGTTGCTGCGAGAGGAGGCAGTGGTGGATCCAGCTTCCGTGGCTTTTTCTCGTTTCGGATCTTCATCTGTGCCATGTTTTTTCTCCTTTTCATTGCCACCCTTTCAGTTCTCTTCACCACAAATCCCTCTACACCAAACGATGACTTTGTAAGTTCGTTCCTATGTTTTTCCATGCCCCCCTTTTTTCTGTTTTCCATTTTTTGTGTGTGAAGTTTTGATTTTGATTGAAACCCATTTAAAATTTGTGAAAGAAGAAGAAGAAGAAGAAGAAGAAGAAGAAGAAAAAGAGGAAGAGGAAGTTTAGACTCAGTTAATGTATTTTGATCCCTAAAAAATTTTAAGTTGTTTACTTTGTCCTTATAAAAGTTATGGTTTTTTATTTTAGTCCCTATGAAAAAAATAAATTAATTATGTGTCAACTGATGTTTTCATAAATATGCCACGTATGATTAATGACATGATGTCACTAGTGCCACGTCAGCACAATACAGGGTTAATTTACTAAAAGAACCTAAACCAATTTTTTTTAAAAGACTAAAATAGTTTGACTTTTTTTAATGGACTGAAATCAAAATTTGGATATTTAAAGAGACCGAAAACATATTTAAGCCATTAATTTTCCTTAAACACTTCGAGAGCCATTCATAAAGCAATTCATATATTCTTTATGACTCAGAGAGTAAATATATAAATATATATCTCCAAACCTTTCACCCATAGGTAATAACTAGACCCTTCATTCATTTTAGAAATATCGCAACTCTTCTCAACGACGGATCCATTCAATTTTTCTATTCTTAAGAAAATAGTCTAACCTTATATAATAATTAGCAGCTATTACATCATCACGAATCTAACACTTTCTTTAGTTCCACTCGTTCTTGTCATCCACTCAAAGGAACTCAGTCGCTGATTCTAATGACATTCCTACATGAACTATCCTTTCGAATCAATCTAAAATATAAATAAATCCCTATATATATAATTCTCTCAATAATAATATCACTCATGCACACTTCCTTCATGCATATAAAAACACCAACTTTCTCATGAATCATTCTTTTTAACAAACAGCCAAGGGACGTAGACATTTTCTTTTCAAGGATGAATAAATATTTAGTTTAGCAAAATATTGAGGAAGGCATAATACTTAAAAAAAAAACTCCACTGTAAAATTCTCGCCTATACTCAAACTTTGCTTCTCCCTCTTGTTTTAATATCTCCTAATCATATATCTACTTCAGTTCCCCTTCGAGTTAATGCCATACCAACACAAGTGAGGCAATGAAATGAGATCTTAGTTCTCTAGTGCTACTCCGACACTTATATGTTCACATTATAACTCTATTACCTTCAGATTATCTACATATATGACCATACAAGCTTAGAAAATCCTCTATAAACCTTCAAAAATGAATTACTAGCTCAAGATGACTATGAACTTTACTTACTATATTGGTTTGTTTTGTAATAAGTTTTGTTATTAAAGCTGGAATTAATCCCCATTTAGTGGTCCATCAGTTTTGAACATGAAAGGTCTCATTTGGCTGAGTACTTCATCAGTTTTGGATGTGAAGAGCCAAATCTTAAGTGGCACAATCAATGGGTGGTAATGGCTAGTTAGTGCATTCTTGATGGTAGAATGCCTATATATAGCATGTGTTTGGTCCCTGAGCTCACATCTTTCATTTTTCGTCTGATACACCATCTACAGAGAGAGAGAGAGAGTGAGAGCTTGGAAGAACCAAAACAAAGTAGCTCGTTCATGGCAATGGCGGGAGGTATATTCAGATCCTGTTTTCCGCATTTGTTAATGACCTGTGTTTCGTTTTGTTGTTTGTAATATCACAGGTTTATTGTTTTAGTCTTACATTTGGTATCAGAGCATCATTTGCCTCTGCCTTGCTTCATTTTCGGTTTACGGTATTTTCCGATTTATTTTGTTTTGGTTCTTGGAGCCTCGTTTGTTAAAAGTAAGATTAGAAATCGTTTATTTGGTTGATTTCTATGTTTTCTGGGCTTTGAATCGATTAAAATGGTGCTCAAATGAGTGAGAACTGATCGGGTCCGAAAACGGGTCGAACTGACCCGCTGGAGGTTGAAGACGATGAACAGTGTTCTTTCTGTCTTCTGTTTTTCGAAAAAAAAAAAAAAGGTAAAATCCGAACCTCTTTGCGCTCCCTGGGTTTTGAACACAGGACCTGTTCTCTCTACAAGAGCGCGTGACCACTAGGCTGGCTTCCCTGTTGTGATAACTGTTCGTTTGACTTCCTCTTATATGCTTCTGCGCGTGTTTGTTCTGTCTGTGCAATTTGCTTGTATATTTATGCATGAATGTTTATATCTGGACCAATATTATTCTGTGCATAAATTAAATCAAATGCATAATATTATGTTTTAATTATGCAATTGTATTTATATGAGAGTTTTATTCATTATTATATCTTCATCTTGAAGTGCATAATATGATTTATTCTCATATAATTAAGTTATATATGTCTAAGTGATCTTTATAATTTTGATTGATTATGGATTAGCCACAGCATCTATAATTTGATTAAAATTATATATTAAGTTGTTTAAAGATCACATAAGGTATTAGACATAATATTGTGATTAATTGTACTTTATATGATGAATTTTATCCCACAGGAATTTTTATTATATTTGTATGATTAATTAGGATAAAATGTCATATTAATTTTCATGATTTACCCACAGGGATCATGAGGTAATATATAATTTGATAGTTTTATCATAAAGTAAATATTTGCGATAGAAAATCGAATTATTTTCATGTTGTACCCATAAAGCATGAATTTAATTATGTAATTTGATTATTCTATCATAAAGTTTCAAATTAATCTTATTGAGTTAAAAATTTAGCCCACAGGCAATTTTTATGTCACGAGATTCAATTTCTGGTATGTTTACATTGGTAAAACATACAATTAATATTAGTGTGCCTTAAATTTTGACATAAGCCTATGGATTTTGCAGCTTCTCAAACTGTTAGTTTTTCTGATATCCAATGTGATGTTCCCGAACTCAAAGGAGATAACTATAAGATATGGAAGGAGAGGATTCTTCTGCAGTTGGGGTGGATGGACATAGACTATGCTATAAGGAAAGATGAACCACCCGCAATCACTAATGAAAGTAGCCCAGCTGCTGTTGCGCTATATGAGCGGTGGGAGCGATCCAATCGGCTCAGCGTGATGTTCATTAAGACCAAAATCTCGGCTGGGATACGTGGTTCTGTCGACCAACATGAAAAGGTCCGAGACTTGCTTAAAGCTATTGATGATCAGTTCATCACTTCAGATAAGGCTTTAGCAAGCACCCTGATCATGAAGTTCTCCTCTCTCCGGCTCACCAGTGTGAAAGGTGTGCGTGAGTACATAATGAAAATGCGAGATATTTCAGCTCAACTTAAGAAACTGGAGGTTGATATGTCTGAGTCCTTCCTGGTGCACTTCATTCTGAACACCCTTCCACCGGAATATGGCCCGTTTAAGATTTCCTACAACACACATAAGGACAAATGGTCTATCAATGAATTAATGACGATGTGTGTTCAGGAAGAAGAAAGGCTTGTAATGGAGATGGGTGAGAGTGCACTGCTGACAACTGCTTGTGGGAAAAATAAAGCTGTTAAGTCTCAAGCTAATCAGAAGGGGAGTGGCAGAATACCACCTCAGGCTGATATTAAGAAGGTGGCAAAGTGTTTCTTCTGCAAAAAGAAAGGACACATGAAGAAGAATTGCCCCAGATTCCAGAAATGGCTTGAGAAGAAAGGTAAATCAATCTCATTAGTATGTTATGAATCTAATATGGCTAGTGTTAATATTAACACCTGGTGGATTGATTCTGGATCTACAATCCATATTGCAAACTCTTTACAGGGTATGCAAAACCTAAGGAAACCAGTGGGAAGTGAGCAAAGCATTTTATCAGGCAATAAGCTAGGCTCACATGTGGAGGCTATTGGAACTTGCATTTTAACTTTAAGTAGTGGCTTTATTTTGAAATTGGAAAGGACCTTTTATGTGCCAAGTTTTTCTCGAAACTTGATTTCTGTTTCCAGACTCGTACCTTTTGGATATTCCTTTAATTTTAAGGACACATCGTTTGAGTTATTTTATAATTCTGAATGTGTTGGGAATGGTATCTTGTATGATGGTCTTTACCTTCTTAGTTTACAAAATGATGCCACTTATAGTTCAATGCATGTTCAAACTGGTATTAAGAGGTGTAATATTAATGAGAATTCCTCTATGTTATGGCACCGGAGATTAGGACATATCTCCATTGAGAGGATTAAAAGGTTAGTGAAAGATGGGGTACTCAATACTCTAGATTTTGCTGACTTTGAGACTTGTGTGGACTGTATTAAGGGTAAGCAGACCAACATGTCTAAGAAAGGTGCTACTAGGAGTTCAAGCATATTAGAAATAATTCATACTGATATTTGTTGTCCAGATATGGATGCACGTGGTCAGAAATATTTTATTACCTTTATAGATGATTATTCACGATATATGAATGTTTATTTGCTTCATAATAAAAATGAAGCATTGGATGCCTTCAAAGTCTTTAAGGCTGAAGTTGAGAACCAATGTGGCAAGCGAATAAAAATAGTGAGATCAGATAGAGGTGGAGAATATTATGGCAGATATACTGAGAATGGACAAGCACCTGGTCCTTTTGCGAAGTTTCTTCAAGAACATGGGATTGTTGCCCAGTACACTATGCCTGGTTCTCCAAATCAGAATGGTGTTGCAGAAAGAAGGAACCGAACATTATTGGACATGGTACGGAGTATACTTAGCAACTCTACTCTTCCTAAATCCTTGTGGGCTGAAGCACTAAAGACGGCTGTGTATATATTAAATCGTGTTCCAACCAAGGCTGTCCCAAAGACACCTTTTGAGTTGTTAAAAGGTTGGAAACCGAGTTTGAAACATATGCGTGTTTGGGGTTGTCCGTCTGAGGTGAGGATATATCACCCACAAGAGAAGAAACTTGACTCGAGGACTATTAGTGGGTATTTCATTGGATATGCCGAAAAGTCTAAAGGTTATAGGTTTTATTGTCCATCTCATATTACTAGGATTGTGGAGTCAAGAAATGCCAAGTTTCTTGAAAATCACTTGATCAGTGGGAGCGATCAATTGAGGGACTTAGGTTCTGAAATTGATCATATAGAGTCTCAACCTTCTACATCAAGTGAAAGATTGGTTGTAATTCATACCCCTCAAGTTCAAAGGGATGAAGAACAACCAATGACTGACATTCCACAACCTGTTGCTGATAATCCAGTAGATCAAATTGATCATCAAATTCCTGAAAATGATGAACAACCAGCTGAACAACATGATCCACAAGAAAATGTTGATGCAGTATTAAGGAGATCTACTAGAGTAAGGAAATCAGCCATTCCTAGTGATTATATTGTATATTTGCAGGAATCTGACTATAACATTGGAGCTGAAAATGATTCAGAAACTTTTGATCAAGCCATGAGTTGCAAAGAGTCAAATTTATGGTATGATGCCATGAAGGATGAGATGAATTCCATGCAGAGTAACAGAGTTTGGAACCTTGTAGAGTTGCCTAATGGGGCAAAGGCCATTGGCTGTAAATGGGTCTTTAAGACCAAGAAGGATTCATTAGGCCGCATTGAGAGATACAAGGCAAGACTCGTTGCTAAGGGATTTACTCAAAAAGAAGGAATCGACTACACAGAGACTTTTTCTCCTGTATCTAAGAAAGATTCTCTTCGTATTATCTTGGCATTAGTTGCTCATTTTGACCTTGAGTTGCAACAAATGGATGTGAAAACAGCCTTTCTTAATGGTGATTTAGAGGAGGAGGTTTATATGAAACAACCTGAAGGTTTCTCTTCTAGCGGAGGTGAGCATTTGGTTTGCAAGCTTAAGAAATCTATATATGGTTTAAAACAAGCCTCCCGTCAGTGGTACCTTAAGTTTCACGGGATAATTTCTTCATTTGGTTTTGATGAAAACCCCATGGATCAATGCATATACCACAAGGTCAGTGGGAGTAAAATATGTTTTCTTGTTTTATATGTAGATGATATTTTGCTTGCAGCCAATGATAGGGATTTGCTACATGAGGTGAAACAATTTCTCTCTAAGAATTTTGACATGAAGGATATGGGTGATGCATCTTATGTCATTGGCATTAAGATTCATAGAGATAGACCTCGAGGTATTTTAGGACTATCACAGGAAACCTATATTAACAAAATTTTAGAGAGATTTCGGATGAAAGATTGTTCACCAAGTGTTGCTCCCATTGTGAAGGGTGATAGGTTTAATTTGAACCAATGCCCAAAGAATGACTTTGAGAGGGAACAGATGAAAAACATTCCTTATGCTTCAGTTGTTGGAAGCCTCATGTATGCTCAAGTATGCACAAGGCCTGACATTGCATTTGCAGTTGGAATGTTGGGAAGATATCAGAGTAATCCAGGTATTGACCACTGGAGAGCTGCAAAGAAAGTGATGAGGTACCTTCAAGGGACCAAAGGTTACATGCTTATGTATAGACAGACGGACAATCTAGATGTGATTGGTTATTCAGACTCAGACTTTGCTGGCTGTGTTGATTCTCGCAAATCAACATCTGGGTACATTTTCATGATGGCTGGTGGAGCTATTTCATGGAGGAGTGTTAAGCAGACTTTGACTGCTACTTCTACCATGGAAGCTGAGTTTGTCTCCTGTTTTGAGGCAACATCACATGGTGTATGGCTTAAGAGTTTCATTTCTGGGCTGAAGATAGTTGATACTATTTCAAGGCCTTTGAGAATTTTCTGCGACAACTCAGCTGCTGTCTTTATGGCTAAGAATAACAAAAGTGGAAGTCGAAGTAAGCACATCGACATTAAGTACTTAGCCATTAGAGAAAGAGTGAAAGACAAGAAAGTGGTCATTGAGCATATAAGCACTGAGTTGATGATCGCTGATCCTTTGACTAAGGGCATGCCACCATTTAAGTTCAAGGATCATGTAGAGAGAATGGGACTTGGTTCCACTTTATGATTGTATACATACAGGTTTGTGCTGAAACTCTTATATTGCAATATTTTCTCATATTCAGGTGCACATTAATTTATTTGAGAAAATTTATAGTTTGGACCAAGAATAAACATTGGGTTTATTCATTAAGTTTTATTACCACATTAAGTATACTACTTGGGAAATTGAGCATGTAGTAATACATAGTTGATATTACTTGTTATAAGAGGAACTATCGCTATGATTCACATGTTCATTTCTTAAGGATTGTGCATTGACTTATTTTGTCAATATGTCAAAACCGATTGGACCAAGTGGGAGAATGTAATAAGTTTTGTTATTAAAGCTGGAATTAATCCCCATTTAGTGGTCCATCAGTTTTGAACATGAAAGGTCTCATTTGGCTGAGTACTTCATCAGTTTTGGATGTGAAGAGCCAAATCTTAAGTGGCACAATCAATGGGTGGTAATGGCTAGTTAGTGCATTCTTGATGGTAGAATGCCTATATATAGCATGTGTTTGGTCCCTGAGCTCACATCTTTCATTTTTCGTCTGATACACCATCTACAGAGAGAGAGTGAGAGCTTGGAAGAACCAAAACAAAGTAGCTCGTTCATGGCAATGGCGGGAGGTATATTCAGATCCTGTTTTCCGCATTTGTTAATGACCTGTGTTTCGTTTTGTTGTTTGTAATATCACAGGTTTATTGTTTTAGTCTTACATGTTTTTCTCTCCTTTTGAACAAAAAATAACTTCCATCTTAACAAGACTCACCACAATTTTCTTCTCAAGACTACTTTATCCCTAGAGCTCCCCTTGTACCAAGCAGTATTTACACTTAATTAAACCCTTGTACCAAGCAGTATTTACACTTAAACAGTTACTCGCTTACTCTATTTTCCTTAACACATGAAGAACTACACATACAGTTAAAGTAATTTATAAGCTCTTAACTATCCAAAGAATAAATATATTTGAAACCACCGACTTATGCTATTCAAATCTTCAATCCATCAAAAATGCTACTTACTCTAGCTAATCCACCCACTTATCTATCCTTAAGAGAGAGAAAATATCTTATTCTATTGTATATCTTACTCGGTTGTCAATAACTAACAGCTCTTTGTGTCTTCATCACTTACAGCTTTAGATTTTTCTACACCTGTTATTGATATTCAATCAAAAGAATATTCTATATTTTGTAGTATTTGTAGCTGAAATATTTTTTTTCAAAAAATCAATCCTAAAGAAATTTCTCACATTAGACCTCTCACTTACAATTATCACCCCTTATTCCTATAGGAAGAATAAAATATAACTATACCTACGTATGTTCCTAACCTTAAAATTATGATAAAACCTGCATTAAAACTAATGGAGAGTTCTTTCTAATTTTTTTTTTTTTGGTCAAAAGTTCTTTCTAATTTTAAACAAGCATAACAAGATATTTTCATGAATACTAGTCAACTAACTCCTTAAGATTTCGGTCTCTAGATTGTGATTATTGAGTCTAATCCTTTTTAAAACTATTTTAAATCTCAATACATCTTATATAGGTCAATAATCAAGCATAAAAACATGTACTTTGTGCATTTGATAATCTCAGCAAGAATTTAAACCAAGGTAATATACATTTATAGATATATTCATACATAAACAAAATTCTAAAGTATGAATAAAAAAAATGGGAATCACATTATGTGCATGTATCCTACGTTTTTTTTTTCAAAAGTCAAACTAACTTAGTTTTATTCCAATTTTAAATCTTACAATCTACTTGTTCTCTTTCCACATTAGACTAAGTTACAAATGAGAATTCCTACCACACAATCGAAATAAAATGCAAAAATTCAGCAAACAGTAGTTATGTGTTGTGTTGCAAACCTAGTTCATTAGATCCATCAAAATTAGGACTTTCAACTTGCATAATTCCATGCCAACTTCACCTGCAACTATCCCAACTCTATTTACGCTCTTTAAACTAATTTGAAACTATATATTTTTTTTAAACTTCTCCATTCAAGAATTAAACCCCCAGACACACATATTTTAATTCAAACACACTAAGATATCATATCAAAAACATTATATGCATATACATATAGAAATCTAGCTAAGAGATCATTAAGAAAACTCTTACCTTTCTTTCAAGCTATAATTTGAAACTCCTTCCCAACAATACACACACCACTACCATCAATAATCAAGAAAATAAAGGAAAACACATGACAATTGCACAAAATTCTAATCTCTGAAACCACATCAAATTAAATGATAAGAATTACCTAGTCTAAAATCAAGTTGACATCACCTTAAACCAAAATGAAAGCTTCCACTAATTGCCTATCAACTTTAAAGTAGCTTTAATCATGATCACACACTAGTTGATTGAATCCATTCCCCTACTATACATAACGCCATATTTACACACACACACCCAATATAATAGCTACAAGAACGTGACCCATTCAATGCACGGGTAATTTATATATTTTTTTAAATAAAATACTAAGTTATAGATATAGTTGATAATATTATATTAATTTAAAAGAACTTAATATCATATTTTAGAGTAAATAAAATCATTTTGGTCCCTGAATGTGTCCGGCGCTGTCAAGTTGGTCCTTAAAAGTAAATAAAATTAAAAAAAAGTCCCTCTAAGTGACTTTCGACCGTCATGTTGGTTCTAACATCATCTCTGTGAATTAAATCTATTTAAATTGGTGACTTGACACTTTACCCTGCCATATGTCCTCCACTTGTCATCCAGTCATAAGCACACAGTATCCAAAATCTAAAAAAAATAAATTAAAACCACATATTGAAAGATGACATATTAATATGCAATTGAACATGATAGCTCAACACCACTTAATAACCAATGGGATATATATTCCGTACTTAACAAACATTTAAAGGAAAAAAAATTATACACCTACATATTATCCCTGAAAACAAAAACACTAAATATTTGAAAAAATCATTTTGTAATGAGCCTCCCAAAAAAATCCCAACTAAAATCAATACACAAAAAATTAATTGACCAATGCTAAAAACAAATAATGGAAAACCACATATTGTTTTTAGGGATCAAATGTCCATAAAGAAAGTCTTTATCACATATCAAAAAAAGTCAAAACCAAAACCAAAACATCCATGAATCACATTTGAATGGTGTCCTAATCAATTGTTTAAGTTTCATCCCTATACCAAGCGAGCCAAACAAACATTTCCAATTTATGAAAATTAAATAAACAAACAAATAATCATAATACATAAATCAACACCAAAAAAATTAACGGTTAAGTGCTAACACAGAAGTTTTTGGCACACATCATGAAAATCCCAAATCAAAATGACGTCGTATTATATATAAATCATGTCAAAATCACCTTATTCAGTTTTATCTCTCTCTCCATTAGTGACCCCAAACCAAGACTCTTCCAAGAGATGAAATTAAATGCCACTGAGGTAGGGGAAATATGATATGGGCGAGTTGTATATAGACGACAGACAGATCCAAAATGCAGATATAAGGATAATGTGATGGTAGATTGTGAATATCTCTATCTCTATATATAGAAAATAAAAGCACAGTCATTGCCTTAAACATCTCTTCACATTTCAATACACTGAAACGGTGGAAACCAAAGAGTCGCCCCATGAAGACGTCGCTGAAGCATTATTGTTTAACATTTATTTGTTGGCAAAGCGTGGCCTCCAACATCAACACTACAACAATAAAGATATTAATAAATTTATTTTTAATTACCAAATCCATTGTCCATTAATATATTCCAATAATAGTAATAAAAAAATAGAATACAAAAGTTCTAAAACTACATATAATTTCCCAAAATATCTCAATTTTTCTTGATAGATGTCCAAAACATCCCAACGAACATTTTTTTAGATAGATAGATAAATTATTGTTTTTCCTCTCATACTGTGTTTGTAGCCATTCTGAGAATTATAAATTATGTAATTCAATTAAGAATAATAATATAATATATAAAACAAAGACCCAATACTTATTACTATTGGGTTCCACCCATTATTTAATATGCGATTGATAAATATCTTATGCACAAAAAGGGGCAACATTATATTATTGTTGGTACAAACAGTGCACACACAATAAAATCAGCTTGGAGTTCGATTCACAGTTGAAAAATTAGAAAACCAAGATGGGAGGGAAAAAGTAATATTAACTATTATGCTCTACTTGAATAGAAGGAGACGCATGCCAACATAATTAAAACAACATAAAAAAGAACGAAGAAAAAAAAATAGAGAATAGATCAGTCGTAATTACCTGTACTTCTATCACTGCTTTTAGGTTTGGTCAGTTTGAAGTTGTTGCTGATATAAACTGATCAAATTAGTTGAAAATTTCAAAATAACATCAGAAGATCAAATTCAAAATTAGATCAGAAATATGGTGAAAAGAGAGAAAAAAAATTAGAAGGTCAAAATTAGAAACTTACTTAAAAACCTAACTTAAAACAACATATTTGTATCTCAAGTCCCCAACCCAAGTCACGAAAGGTAGAGCTGTCAAAATGGGCCACTCGTCGGGCCAAATTGTAAAACTGGGCCAGGCCATATTTTCCATAGGGCACATATTTAGTGGCCCAGCCTGGCCTAAAACACACCGGGTCCGACCTAGTCTGCATCTTTTACAAAGAAAAAAACACCTAAATACCATGAAAGTGCAAAACAAAATTAGGTCTAGCCCGGCCCATCGGGCCCACTGGACCGGGCCAGAATGGCCCGATCTATTTCTGGCCTACGGTTATGGTGCCCAACCCGGCCTAAAACACGGGCCAAACACCAATTTTGACACCTCTAACAAAAGGTAAAGCAAAAAAGTTAAGAAAAACTAACTGCATGGACACAAAGCTTGACACAGTTACACCAAAAGGGAGAGGGACAAAGCTTTTGACTGCTGCAATGTGCAGCGTTTTGGTACATAGGCCTATAGAAGTTATAAGTCTATATTTGCTAATTATTAGAATATTAATAACCCCTATTAATATTATTAAAATAACATTAATAATGTCTCCACAATATATCCCTTCACCAAATTATCCATATTCTACTTAAACTATGACAATAATACCCTAGCAACCTTCTTTTATATATATATATATATATAGATATGTATACACCTATGAACCTCAAGGGATTACTCTTTCCAAAACTCAGAGAGTGCTTAACTTCACTTTCAGATACTACCTAAATATTATATTCTTGTCACAATATACTACTTGCTGCCTAGTATATTTCTTGGATAACCTTAAATGTTCTAGTCTTCTATTCTACTCACTTCCCGGCCACTGTACCATGTCACACCAAAACATAATTATTGAGGTGATCAGGCTCAATATTATAAATGATGTAACCGTTATCAATGGCTAAGGTAGTGTTTGGCTGGGCTTTTTTCTAGCTTAGCTTCTCCTTAAAGTAAAAGTTGGGCCAAACAGTTTTTCATAGAAGCTCTTGAAATAAAAAGGAGCTTATTTGTAGAGTACAAAATGTAAGAACAAGGAGCTTTGGAAAAAGCTACATATAGGAGCTTTTACAGAGCTTTTATGTGAAGACGTCCTTCGAATCCCAGCTGGGCCAGATTTTATCGTTCTCGTTTTTTTTGTCGTGATTTTATCGTTCATATTATTTCAATATATTTGCATTAGAGCTGTCAAAACGAGCCAGCTCGGCTCACACGAGCTGGCTCGGCCCGAGCTGGTAGATAAACGAGCCGCGCCGAGCTGGCTTGAATTTTTCAAGGGCCAGAAAATGGCCAGCTCGGCTCGGCTCTCCCTAAGCTCGCAGGTTACTCTAGCTAGCTCGCGAGCTGGCTCACGGGCTGAATCAATAAGAAAATATTAAAAATGATTAAAAAATATTTAAAAATGATTAAAAAAATATTTAAAAAATAAAAATAAAAAAATATTTAAAATGATTAATTTTTTTTTTAGTGTGGCTCACGAGCCAGCTCGGCTCGTGACGAGCTAGCCCTCTTAAGCTAGCGGGTTAAATGAGCCGAGCCAAAAAGACCTGAAATTAAACGAGCCAGCTATTTAGTAACCCTTTTAGCCCACGAGCCGAGCCGAGCTGGCTCACGAACCACAGCTCATTTTGACAGCTCTAATTTGCACCACAGCATGAAGCATATACAAAGCCCATACACCATCTGGTGGATATCTCCAGTAATGAATTTCATTTGAGTTGATATCTCTATGCATTTGGTTGGTGAAAAATAATTATTCATATCCACTCTCAATGCGATAAAATTTCATTTGTTTTCTATTTATAGATTTTTGAATGATTTTTTTTTATTTTGTTAATTTACAAAATATTTACAATATTATTTTATAAAAGTTTATAATTAGATATTATTTATAATTGTTTTAAATTAAATTTAAAGTTTTATATAAATATTTCATCAAACAACTTCTAATTTGAAAATAGTTTTTATGTTAAAAAATGAAAACCACCAAACAGCTTTAGCTTTAATTTTAAAGCTATTTTTTTTTAGCTATAACTTAAAAGTAACTTTTAAGCTTAAAAAATCTGGGCCAAATGTACCCTAAGAATCCTACCTTCCAAAAATCTAACTCCTTCAATTCCAATCAAAATCAAACAATCAAAATATTATCCTTTGAGGTAACTGTGGCCCTAAGAGAAGGAACCATGCTCTGATGCTACTAATGTAACACCCCATTTAAAATACTAAATAATTATATTTATAAAATAAAAGCTTATCGAAAATTTCAAGAGTTTCCTTTAAATAAAAAAAATGGACATCTCAAAATTTCACGCAACTTCTAATACAAAATCTAAAATTGTATCAAACTACGTACATCTCATTATATACATAATAGTGAGACAAAAAGTATAATAATAATAATAATAATAATAATAATAATAATAAATAACTACCAAAAAGATCCATCTACTACACACATACACAAAATAACAACTTCTAATCCTAAACTGGCCAAACAAGATATAAAGCTCAATATCCACTCTCTTTACTTCCCATGCTAACATTGCGGTGTTCCTCAAAATTCTCCTCCATTGAACTAATATATATATACATATATACACGATCTCTATCTCCGCCAAGATGGGTGACTCCACTTTTTTGATCAACCGGATTCCAACCAATAAAAAAACATAGATGGAAAACAAGAACATATAGGAGCTAAGATTTCTAAACTTTTAATTACAATAGGACAAAATAGCATTCAAGTATCTAATCCAAAAGAAACAAATTACCATAAATTAAAACAATTGAAAATCAAAGAGGAAACGAATTGCAATAAGACAATTACCATACACATATCAAACCAAAGGAAGAATTTAATAAAAACTTTATGATCAATTATAAAAACCTTAGACATCTTATTAGACAATGAGACTCTACTATGCACGACTTTAAGACTCACTCCATGGAGATAAAATACTATATGGAGTAGCCGAATCCACACTTTGTATTATCTATATTATGGCCATTCAAGTGCTCATATTGATAATTTTCACGCGGATCCTGGCCTTATAAAAATACTTTAAGTGATTCATGTATAATAACAGTGGCTCGTCGGGATCGTCAATGCGTTTTATCGACTTACCACGACACAGGGAAGCTACCACCTGGCCACATATGAATTTTCGTGCACTGAATGTCCCCAAAGTCTCCAAAGCCTCCACAGTAAAATTCTCACTGGCACTTTCGGTGTTTGCTAACTCCCGACATATAGCGAAGACTCAAAATGAATGATTTTGTTATGCTCATCCCAAAATAGAAGTACACTAAGTCCTAATAGATAACATGAAATTTTCAAACAATTCAATACCAAATATCAACATACACCATCAAGTGAGTTTCGTGAAAAACATTCTTAAATTCTTGATTTTTCCAAATAAAATAGAAAACTTTCAAACTTTAGGAACTCTCATTATTTCATTGTCGTATCACACATGGACTCACACGCCTTATTTCTCCCTTGCTTTCCAATATCATAACCCACACCCGTTCACAAACCATCACTTCCATTTTCAATACCAAGTCCTTAGAAACATATCAAAATAACCCAATCATAACATACAAAAGCAACAAGTACTTATAACCATATAACATACATCAACTCTGAATATAAAATCCAATGCTAATACATATCAAATTTTCATGAATCAAATATTAACACTTTACTCATAGCATACACAAACAATGGTAATCACATTCAAAAAAACAACAATGTAATAAAATTTTAGTTTTAAATCCAAACTCCCAAGTAGTTATATGTATTAAAATCAGTATAAGAAAATCTACATATTCTACTAAGTTTTCCTACAACCTAAATGCTACCATGCCTCTTACAAGTCAAAAATCATCCCCTACCTTGAAGTGGATAATGTATAAGCTTTTGAGTGAAACCCCTTGTTAACTCTTCCACAACTCTTTTAAAAATCAACACATGCAACAACTAAGAACCTAAGCTTTCAAGAATACATGTCTACATGGATGAAGAGCAAGGATTTGACACAGAGTGAGAGTAACTCACCCTTGAAAAGACCCAACCACTCCAAAACAGTGGTGAGGAAGGTGAACAACGACGGCTAGTGGTGGCACAACGGAGGCCAGAGGTGGCACATGGTGGCAGCCCAACAAACTGTTCGGATCAAAAGATGGAGAACGACGAGGTGAATCTTTTAATTGGAGTAGAAAATTGATTTTCGACCTATAGAGGCTGGAATCTTAATGGAGAAAAGTTAGGGTTTCGGAAAACTTACCGGAATCCAAATTTTTTTGAGGGGTTTTGCTTGCAACGACGAGGGAAACGATTTAATCGGTTTAGATTTTTGATTTCCGGCAAGATGTGGCTGAAAATCGGCCGGAAAGAAGGTAGGGCGATGGAGGTATAGTGAGGAAGAAAGAGAAAGGTGTGGTTGAAGAGAGAGAAGGTGGTAGGCTGAAATGAGGAGAAGAAAGGGTTTTGTGATAGAGTTATGACCTCGGACGACCCAGATGGGATCTGATAGGAGAACATATCTCAACCCTTAGTTTCAGGTGCGAGGTCAACCTCGTAATTTTAAAAGGTTCATGGGTTCTTTGTATTATAAGAATAAATTACAGAAATGGGCCTTCACTAAAAAAACATGAATTTCTAACCCCATATTGGATGAGCGGGGTCAGTAACGAATTTGTAAAAAGTAGAGTGCTGCCACTGATATAAAAGACTAATTGCAGAAGAAGGCTTTTACTAACTAATAGGAAAGGAAATCTAAAGACCAAATAAAAGGTTTTATGATTAATTCTAACAACCAAATTAAATTCTAAAAACAATTTAATAATATATTCACACAATATCCTAATAATAGAAAAAAAATGTTTTTTGTAATTATTTTCTAAAATAATAAAAAAAATGGACGTTACAATTGACGCAGGTCCGCCCTGCATCTGAGCTCCCCCGGAACTCCCTATAAGTGGTATCATAACCGATGGTTCGGCTACGGAGTATGTGGCCCCAATACTCGAAGATGCTTAGGCCTAAGAGGGACGAAGTTCGTCCGAGTAATTGGAGTCAGATGGCCCAATACTTGAGGAGGTTTAGGCCTGAGCGTAAGAGCCCAGTGATCCGAGTAGCTAGGCTTAATATTTGAAGAGCAATGTGGATGTTGAGACTCACACTTGAGGGGGAGAATGTTGGGAATCCAAGTGTGAGTTGTAAGTCCCACATTGGCTAGGAATGGGCCAAATGAAGAGAAAACAAGAAGCAAGACCCACATACCTAATGCCTTAAGGTTTTGTGTAAAATGTGGTGTCGATGTCTCACTCGTGTCTTGGCCCATTGGTGCAGGTCTCCCTGCATTTGGACTCTCCCGCATCTCCCTACTAGTAGTATCAAAGCCGATGGTTCGGCTACCAAGCACATAGTCCTAGTAGTTGAAGAGGCTTAGGCCTAAGAGGGAGGGAGTTCGACCGAGTAATTGAAGACAAAGGGCCCAATACTCGAGGAGGTTTAGGTCTGAGGGGGAGAGCCCAATGATCTGAGTAGTTGGAGGCAGAGAGGCCCAATAGTCGAAGAGCAATGTGAATGTTTAGACTCATACTTGAGAGGGAGAATGTTGGGAATCCAAGTGTGAGTTGTAAGTCCCACGTTGGCTAGGAATGGGCCAAATGAAGAGAATATAAGAGACAAGACCCACATACCCAATGCCTTAAGGTTTTGGGTGAAGATGTGGTGTTGATGTCTCACTTGTGTGATTGCTTGGCCCATTGACACAGGTCTGCCCTGCATGTGAGCTCCCGCATAAATCCCTACAAGTGGTATCAGAGTCGATGGTTCGGCTATTGAGTATGTGGTTCCAGTGCTCGAAGAGGCTTAGGCGTAAGAGGGAGGGAGTTCGTCTGAGTAATTGTAAGCAGAGAGCCTAATACTCGAGGAGGCTTAGGCCTAAAGGGGAGAGCCTAGTGATCCGAGTAATTGGAGGCAGAGAGGCCCGCTACTCAAAGAACAATGTGGATGTTGAGATTCACACTTGAGGGGGAGAATGTTGGGAATCCAAGTGAGTTGTAAGTCTCACATTGGCTAAGAATGGGCAAAATGAAGAGAATATAAGAGGCAAGACCCACATTCCTAATGCCTTAAGATTTTGGGTGAAGATGTGGTGTTGATGTCTCACTTGTGTGGTTGTTTGGCCCATTGACGCAGGTCCACCCTACATGTGAGCTCCCGCTGAACTCCCTATAAGTGGTATCAGAGTCGATGGTTCGGCTACTAAATATGTGTTCCAGTACTCGAAGAGGGTTAGGTGTAAGAGGGAGGGAGTTCGTCCAAGTAATTGGAAGCAGAGGACCAACCCAATACTCGAGGAGGCTTAGGCCTGAGGGCGAGAGCCCAGTTATCCGAGTAGTTGGAGGCAGAGAGGCCCGATACTCAAAGAGCAATGTAGATGTTGAGACTCACACTTGAGGGGAGAATGTTGGGAATCCATGTGTGAGTTGTAAAGTCCCACATTGGCTAAGAATATGAGACAATACCTATATATCCAATGCCTTAAAGTTTTGGGTAAAGATGTGGTGTCGATGTCTTACTCGTGTGGTTGCTTAGCCCATTGGCATAGGTCCCCCTACATGTGAACTCCCCCGGAACTCCTTAAGAAAAATCAATTTGACATAGTTTTATTCAATACATATATTTTAGTTATGGCGTGAAAGCAAATTATTATTTATTGATATCTTCTTACTATTTTGTTAACTTTCCACATTATGAAATTGAAAATTTCCTCCATTCCATCACAATCAATGTCATAATAAATTTGTTCTATTATATATCATCTTTTTCATTTCATTTTGTTTAAATAGTTATCAGGCATTTGAATGTAGCCTAGTGAAAAGAAAAGGGAGATGATTGAGGAGAAAAAATTCATAATTTTTTATTAACACTTCAATAACGGAAAGGAAATGTTTTGAGGAATAAACTTTTAAATGTGATCACTCGCATATGGAGTCCGAGTTTATTTTATCAATGGATAAACCAGTTTGGGATTACTTGGCTCCTCAAGATCGTTTGATGGTTTCCTCTAGTATGAAATTAAGGGGTTGGGTTATGTCCAACATATGGACTTCTCACTCTCAAGCTATAAGGGGTGGTTGGCCTATTGTGTTTGACCTCACAATTTGGAGTCTTTGGTTGCAATGATACCAAGTTGTGTTCGCTGGTAACATGTTCCATGCACAAAAGGTGGTTCAAAGCATTCAGTTTATGTTGCTTGAGGTATGTAGGTGTGTCTCTAGGGCCCCACACTTGTCTCCGACCTATTTGAAACATCTAGTGGGATGGAAGTTTTCCCAATATTCTTGGATGAAGTGTAATGTGGATGGTTTTCTTCTATAGAGGATGGGTGGTTGTGGCTAGGTCTTTAAGGTCTCATTTGATTTTTGGTTGGAAGGTTTTTCCATGAAAAATTGGTATATATGTGCACTGTTCTCATGGAGTGATAAAGTGGTTTGATGAATTGAGGTGAGGGACATACGTTTTGGAGTAATAAGGCGGTCATGAGTTCAAATTACTAATATTTACAACACCCTTTCTCATAAAAGGATATTGCAAGATAATAAGATGTTCTTACAAAATAATTATAAAATAAATTTTTATTTCGAAAGTTATTATTTTAATAACTTATTTGTTATTCAGAAATGTGAGTAATTTTTTTTCTTTTTAAAGAAGATGAGAAGAATGAAAAATATGTTAATTGAAAATTCTTCTAAAAAAGAAACAGTTCACACAAATACTCAAACTCATTCTTACAAACATATGTCTCATATATTCATATTACATTGCAGATATCCACAACAGACCACATAGTCAAACAAGGATTAATAATTTAGTAAAATCCTCTAGCAAGGACAGCAATCACAGCCTACCTAAAATGAGCCTAAGCCGGTCGAGTCTCAAAGCACCCTTTAAGGGTAGTCTTCGTCCCTCTTCTTCAAGTCTTGGCTAGTCCACCTAACTGATGGTCCATCTATATGAATCATGTTCCAAAGAGCACAAAACATATAGGCAAGGGTGAAAAACACTCTTATGCAAGTCATAAAGATATCATAGACAACAGATATAAATCAAGGAATTAAGAAAGAATCATGCATAACATACACAGTTACTATCTCATAACACATATGATTTATATCCTCACCAAACAATCCATCAACAAACAAGACATATCATAATGCATGTCACTTCTATTTCCCTCTCAAACACCGGTGTAATGTTCCATGGAGAATTTTCTCTTCCTTAACCACATTTGAGCGATAGGTTGTAGCATAAACTTAACATAATAAACCAAACTGTCCCCTTTTTCATGGACTTGGTTAACCAACTGTCCCCTTTTTCATGGACTGGTTTTACAATTATTCAGTAGAGCTACATTTAAACTTTAATACCATATCATAAATAGGTCAGCCAGTCAGATTTATCCAAGCCGGGTATTCTACTCATTCTCGGCTCGCTGGGATCCACCACACGACCATTGAGACTTTTGAAACCTAGATAATCCCAGTAGGCAATTGTAGCCCAACCGTACCCTATTTTCAACCCCTCTCTGGGTTGTAGGCTCACGTCACAACCCTCTCTGGGTATGACCACTTGGCAAAGCCAAGAAAATCTCTTTATGCAAATGGCATGACATATTACATATACACAATCAACCACAATCACTTCTTTATGTTACCACTTGTAACAATCATCATATAACCTTCTCTTAGTTATATACTCATCATTATGCTACCTCTTGTAACAAATACCACATGACCTTATCTCTTGGTCATTAAATCATCACATGACCACATCTCTTGGTCCCATATAAATTCTCTTTTATGCCACATCGTATTTTGCACATGCAAAACGTTGTAATTTTTCTTTTATTGCTTTGGTTTCTCTTGTATATTCTTGAATCTCTCTTCTTTGTTATCTCTTGTAACATTCAATATATGACTTTATCTCTAGTTATTTCAAATACTCTTTCTCTTTAGTCAACTCAACCAAATATCTCATTTTTATTCAAAAACCGATTAACCATATTTATCGTATTATCTTCAAAAATTAATATAAAATACTTAGGCTAAGGTAATTTCAAAATAAATACTTTTCCTTTAAAAAGACATTAATTTATGAGCCTTTAAGCATAAAATTTATAAATTTCGAATTTTAAGACCCCTGACACTTTCACAGGTGTGAGGAAGATCACAACGCGGGTGTGAACGGATCTGTTTTTCTGCTTTCTGCTTTCTATATAAAACCCAATTTTCACACCCTATTTCTGAAAATCACACCAGAGGTGTGACTGGTCTGTTTTTCCAAGGTTTATTAGATTTAGAAACTTCATTTTAATTTTGAAAACACCATGCCCTTTATTTTAAAATTAGTTAAATTAAAAACAACATATTTGAGTTAAAATGGTGACTTTTCTTCTAATGATTCATTTTTAACTTATCAAGTTATAATTAAAATCTTTGCTAAAAGTCCATTGGAGACTTTATTTTTGAAAAACTCTTAGCTTAATGAATCCTAACAAGGCTTTGGACTTTGTACTAATTAATTCATTATGAAAAATTCTTTTTTGTCCATGTCCATGTCCTTTTCACCACACTCCATAATGCTTGGGTCATTAGCCAATTTTCCATACTTTAATATTTTCATGCTCTTCTTCAATCATCAAGCATCAAGCATAATAATAACAAAGCAATAACCTACTTTAAATATTACATTCCCAAATTGAATAGAAATAAGAAAAGGAAACATAGAACATAGAGGATAGCTAAAAGACAATCTTCACAAGCCAAAAGACATCAAGCACCAAATAACATCACAATCAAACATAACAAAACATCACCACCAAGCAAAAGTAAACATCCACATCAAGCATAAAATAATATCACAATCACACATAGAACAATATGAACTTCAATCATAAAGACAAAGTCACAATCACAAAGAAGTCATCATAACACTTTTCACTCCATGATCACTTAATAAAAAATCATCTCTTTGATTTAAAAATCACATCTTTAACATAGATCATAGCTTTCACAAAGATCAATTAAAAAAATCATAACTTTATTAAAGATTAGTACTTTATAAAAGACTCATCATTTAAATAAAGATCACTACTCTAGTAGATCATTATTTTTCGCAAAGATCACTTCCTTATTAAAAATCAAAGCTTTTTATAGAGATCACTTCTTTATTAGAAATCAATGCTTTTTATAAAGATCACTTCTTTATTAAAAATCAAAGCTTTTTGTAAAGATCAAGACTTTAGCAAAAATCATAGTTTTTAGAATGATCAAGTCATCCTTTTTAAACATGATCCTCAAGCTTTAAAAAAAATATCATAGACAAGCACATAGCACTCCATGAATCCTACAACTCACAAAAGGATAGATTTCCCCTTACCTTTACTCCTAGTTCCTTGGGAAGAAACTTTACTCTCTTAGTTCACAAGCTCACTTTGTTACCTTCTTGAAACACAGCATGAAACATACCAAAAACCACTAAAAAAAGGTTTTTCTCTTTTATGAAACCATCTTAAAATCTCAAAGGAAAAACTAAAAAAGATGGATATTTTACCAAATCCTCTTAAATATGAAATCAAGAGTTTGACCTTGAACTTGTTCCAAGAACACAAAGTCCCTTCAAGAAAAAGTTGAAGCAACCAACTTTTAGTCATATGAACGAAATGGTCATGAGCCAAGAAGATGATTTAATGGATTGAAATAAGAAACCAACCTTGGTATCTTGAAGATTCAAGCTCAAAAATCTAAGAACATGATGAAGAACACCTTGAAGAACATATATGAAGATCTTGATGATTTGATGAAGGCTAGTGTTTAGAAAATGTTTAAAAGAGATGCTCTACACTTGATTATTGTATAGAGGATCAAAAATAAAGTTGAAGATGGTGAGGAGCTTCCATGGAAATGGAAGAAAAAGCTTGAAGGAAGAAGAAGAAATTTAGAGAGAAGTTAGAGAAATGGCTTGAAGAGAGAGAAGTTGTCTTACTAAATGAATAAAATCCTCTCTTCCTCTCCCTATGTTTCACGCCTACACACACTAAGGGAGTCTTAGAGATTAAGTTTGCTAAAACACATCATGCACTCCACTAAGTTAAATGAAAGATAAATTAAAAACCAACACTTGTCAACTTCTAATTGGTGGATTTCAAATTACATTCCAATCAAGTTTTTAACAAACAAATATCTCCCTTGCTTTAAGAAGAATATGGGCGGCCAACTCAAGGAAAGGATAAGGAGATAATATCAAATTCAACTAGGGTTAAGACTTAGTTAAAAGAAACTAGATTAGGTTAAGTTTTAACTATGATTTGTGTAGTTAAATTAAATCAATGGCCAAGATGTTCTCTCCATTAAATGGAGTGCCTAATCAAGGGTCCAAATTGTGCAAGGTGGCTTCTTGGTTCTTTGGTAATTATAGAGCAAGTTCAAGGGTAAAGATAGAGGGGCAAAATGGTCTTTTCCCAAAAATTACTAATAATTACCAATTATATCTAATATGACTTTACCCTAATGACCTCACTACTATGACATCACCATGCCTATGTCATCTTTCCCCTTCTGGTAATTTTCCAGTAACCCCAAGGTCTGGTACCGGTTCTTTTCTCGTTCTACGGTTTTACCGTAATACATAAACTAGGGCAAAACTGATCTTTCTCTAAAAATTCCAGAATAATTCCTAAAAATCATAAATCTTATAAGAACACTAATGGTTACCCTTAAGTTTGATTTTTGATCATTTTCTAATCTTCTGGTATCCATCTGGTCTCCCGTTTACCCTATTTTTCATTCTACAGGGACCAAAACTGCAATTCTTAATCTGCTATTCTAAAAATTCCCAAAATAATTCTCATAATTCTAAAATAATGTAAAAACATTATTTGTCTTGGTGAAATATTTTTCTAAGGTGTTTTGGTCTCCAAACCCACTCGCAGTTCATCCTAGTCATACTACAGGGACCAAAACGGTACTCTTTCTTATCCGTTTCTAAGAAAATTCCCAATTAAAATTCTAAAATTCTCAAATATTGTAAAATCACTATTGGAATCCTCAAATCCCTTTTATGACTCCAATTTAGGGTTTCTATCTCATAATATAGTCATTCTGTCAGTTAAAAACGTGAACCGATATTCGTTTGTATCTTGACGTCGAACTTAAACTACTGCTTTCTAAGCTTAGGAAAACTTTATCTATTGAATCATATTTCCTAAAATATATTTAATACACTTGAATCACTTATCCATATATTAAAATATAATTAATGCATAAATCCCAAAATTACGGATGTTACAACATTTGTTTATAAAAAATGAGCACAAATTCTCATGACTGTGTTTGTGGGAGAATCCTAATTAATTGCCCTCCATCTAGCCTGGGACACCAATTATTGCTGTCTTGGGTTGAAATTGACTCTTCTGTGTCTTTGGGTTGAATTTTCGTCCACATAATCATTCAACTCATCCTAGTGGTGGAATTTTGTCCCCCATCTCTCAAGCCTTGCAATAAGAGACTATTCATATTCTTATTATTCTAGGGAAGGAAATAAAATGATTGATAGGCGGGCTCGCTTTGTCCACTCTTGACCTTATGGGTTTTACTTTTTTCGGTCTCACTCTTGGATGTATTTCCCTTCCTTGACAAGATTTTGTTGGAGTTAGATTTTTTTTTCCAAAAGTTTTAGTTCAATGGCTTTTGAGCCTCACCCTCGACAAAAAAGGCCCCATTATTTTCTTATATTATCTTTTAGAATGAAAGATAAAGAAAATTATGTAAATTCACATTTTCCTTATTTATAAACAATTACATTCTTTCCCTTTACCAAATAATGAAAAGGAAATATTTACAAATATATATGCAATGCAAAATATATCTATTAGTTATAATTATTAGTTTTTTTTGTTTATACGAGAGTATAACGAGGATCCAATCCCTATGATTATTGTAACACCCCATTTAAAATACTAAATAATTATATTTATAAAATAAAAGCTTATCGAAAATTTCAAGAGTTTCCTTTAGATAAAAAAAAAATATGAACATCTCAAAATTTCACACAACTTCTAATACAAAATCTAAAATTGTATCAAACTATGTACATCTCATTATATACATAAAAGCGAGACAAAAAAATATAATAATAATAATAATAATACTATAACTACCAAAAAGATCCATCTGCAACATACATACACAAAATAACAACTTCTAATCCTAAACTGGCCAAACAAGATATAAAGTTCAATATCCGCTCTCTTTACTTCCTATGCTGACATTGGGGTCTTCTTCAAAATTCTCCTCCATTGAACTAATATATATATGATCTCTATCTCCGCCAAGATGGGTGACTCCTCTGGCATCTACTTAACCGGATTCCAACCACTAAAAAAATAGATGGAAAACAAAGAACATATAGGAGGTAAGATTTCTAAACTTGTAATTACAATAAGACAAAATTGCATTCAAGTATCTAATCCAAAAGAAACAAATTACAATAAAATAAATATCGTGCAAGTATCAAATAAAATAAAACAACTGAAAATAGAACAAACCACATTCAAGTATTTAATCAAAGCACAAACAAATTGCAATAAGACAATTACCATACACATATCAAACCAAAGGAAGAATTTAATAAAAATTTTATCATCAATTATAATAAACCTTAGACATCTTATTAGACAATGAGACTCTACTATGCATGCCTTTAAGACTCACTCCATAGAGATATAAAATACAATACGGAGTAGCCGAATCCACACTTTGTATTATCTATATTATGGCCATTCAAGTGCTCATACCGATAATTTTCCCGCAGGTCTTGGCCTCATATAAATACTTTAAGTGATTCATGAATAATAATAGTGGCTCGTTGGGATCGTCAGTGCGTTTTATCGACTTACCACGGCACAGGGAAGCTACCACCTGGCCACATATGGATTTTCGTGCACTGAACGTCTCCAAAGCCTCCACAGTAAAATCCTCACCGGCACTTTCTGTGTTTGCTAACTCCAGGCATATAGCCAAGACTCAAAATGAATGATTTTGTTATGACCATCCCAAAATAGAAGTACACTAAGTCCTAATAGATAACATGAAATTCTCAAACAATTCAATACCAAAGATCAACATACACCATCAAGTGAGTTTCCTGAAAAACATTCTTAAATTCTTGATTTTTCCAAATAAAATAGAAAACTTTCAAACTTTAGGAACTCTCATTATTTCATTACTGTCTCACACATGGACTCATGCGCCTTATTTCGCCCTTGCTTTTCAATATCATAACCCACACCCATTCACAAACCATCACTTCCATTTTCAATGCCAAGTCCTTAGAAACATATAAAAATAACCCAATCATAACATACAAAAGCAACAATTACTTATAACCATATGACATACATCAACTCTCAATATTGTTGGAGAATAGTTAGGTATGCCCAAGATCCAATCCATCATGTAATCATTTTTGATTTAATAAAGCGTTATTTTCATTATCATATTTACTGTTTAATTAAATAGTTAATTTGATAAAGTCCTTGATTAAAATTGTAGACTTGTTATCATGATAGAGATTATGATAATGAGAAACAAGTCTTTTATAATTTTAATCTAAATTGTTCTTGATCATAGGATTATTGTGAATAGGATAACAATAATCCGGATAGACCAATATATATGTGAATGTCTTTATTGGATAAAGATTAATAGATCTCATTTATTAATTACATATATAAATGATGCATATGTGGATATGATCATTGAACTGACTCAATTGAGAATTTCTAATAGTTAAAATTACCTTAAACTGTCAATAGAAAATTCTCAAGAAGAAATGTTATACTTTTCTTTGACCTGAGATTGTCATAGTAATTAATAAGTTATTTATTGTATTTTAATTCCGGACACCTAACACCTTAGGGTGCTAGTTGAATGGATATTGGGTATGATTAAATACTTATATAATTGATGACTAGTCAAGATGGAATCCATCAACTCTCGGTAATGAGTTTAAGCTCTATAATAAAATAATATCCTGGCCAGGAAAATGGAATGAATGAAGAAATGAGTTTCTTAAGTCATTCATATATGTTAACTTATTAGAGTTTGACAATAATACCATACTCTAGAGTTAACTTAGAGCTACAATGATGGAAGAAAATATTACATTACTCTTCTATTGGTTCTTGAAGGTAAAAGAAGTTACTTCATACTATCTGGACGTTAAGGAGTGTTGCTAGATGCCTACCTTGATTAATAAATTAATTTAATTAATTTTTTACCAGCTTAGTATTGAACCTACGGGGTCACACACAAACGAGTGTTCTAATCTTTGCTAAAAGATTATTTTATTATTTGATGATTAAATTAGAGAATTTAATTTATTCAAATAAATAAATTTTTCTTAAGTGAAATATTATTATATTTTTTGCTAGCACCAAAAAATATGATAATAAATAAATGACAATGCACCTAGTTGAAAAAGTGCTTGTACTACTGTACGTGCACTTCATGAAAAAAGGGGTGAAATGTTTTTGAGATGGAAATGTGCCGTGTGTATGTGCTGTACGTGGACCTCAAGTTTCTAGGCAATGTAGTTGTAACAGAAACACTCAAAAGCAGAGACCAAGTCAAATGTTTTCAAAAACTGATTAAGATAAGATAAAGTGAAAGTGGGTTGTTTCGGTGAAGTAATGTGATAGTGGTTCCTATCTAATAGGAACAGTTATCTCCAAGATTGCTTTATATAAGGCATTGATTGCACATTATAATACAACGGTTCTTCTTCTCTTTAATCTATCTCACAGAATATTTTGAAATAGGACTACTGGTCACGTTCATTTATTCACTTCTCAAAGGTTGATAGTAAAAGTTTAGTCTCGGTGTGGATACGCATAGAGCCTTCATTCTTTTGAAGGAAAGATTTTAAATGCTTGAGGAACTCATTGCCAGGTGTTTATTTAGAATTTTATCTGGTTTAATATAATTTTAAACACAAAAACAGACCCTTTTTCCGCAATATGTGTTATGAACACTATTATTTTTTTTTTCACTTCAAATATAAAATCCAATGTTAATAAGTATCAAATTTTCATGAATCAAATAAGAACACTTTACTCATAGCATACTCAAACAATGGTAATCGCATTCATGTACTTAACATATGGACAACTTTTTAGGAATAATCTGAAGTAGTCTTTCTCTGTGGTAGTAATTTGCTCATATAACATGAATAATTAATTTTTCCTCCTCATTTTGATGCATAATAGTTTAGCATCCTTGTTGCTTTGTTGGGTAAGTAGTTTGTTATTCTTGTCGTGAACTTTATGCTATTCTTTCATGGTATCATTTAGTTATGCCTTTTATATTATTTTCCTCTGCAATTAGGTGAATTTTTTTTGGTTTAATTATGTTTTTAGTCCTTTAAAAATTGCGAGATTTGAGTTAGGTTCTTTAAAAAAAAGTCAAACTTTTTTAGTCCTTTAAAAAAAATTTGTTTGATTTAGGTCCTTTAAGTGAGTTGACTTACTAGGTGGCACATTTTGACCCAGTCATCATGCCTACGTGGCACGAAATGCTGACGTGGCAATATTAACTTTTGAATTTAGTCCCTCTAAAAATTGAGTTTTGATTTTAGTTCCTCTAAAAATTAATGAGTTTTGATTTTAATCCCTCTAAAAATTGATGAGTTTTGATTTTAGTCCATCTAATTTTTCTCTCTCTCTCACCTCCACCACCGCCACTCTCTCTCTCGTTTTCTCTCTCTCTCACCCCCACCCCCACCACCACCACCACTCTCTTTCTCTCTCTCGTTTTCTCGCTCTCTCTTACCCCCACCACCACCACACTCTCTCTCTCTCGTTTTCTTTCTCTCACGTGAACCTTGATAAATCAATAACAAATCAATGGTGGTGGTGGGGGTGAGAGAGAGAGAGAGAGAGAGAGAGAGAGAGAGTGGCTGTGGTGGGGGTGAGAGAGAGCGAGAAAACGAGAGAGAGAGAGAGAGAGTGGTGGTGGTGGGGGTGAGAGAGAGAGTGGTGGTGGTGGGGGTGAGAGAGAGAGTGGTGGTGGTGGTGGTGATGTGAGAGAGAGAGAAAACGAGAGAGAGTGGCGGTGGTGGGGGTGAGAGAGAGAGAAAAAAAAATCAGAGGGACTAAAATCAAAACTCAATTTTTAGAGGGACTAAAATCAAAATTCATCAATTTTTAGAGGGATTAAAATCAAAACTCAATTTTTAGAGGGACTAAATTCAAAAGTTAATATTGCCACGTCAGCATTTCGTGCCACGTAGGCATGATGACTGGGTCAAAATGTGCCACCTAGTAAGTCAACTCACTTAAAAGACCTAAATCAAACAAAAAAAATTTTAAATGACTAAAAAAGTTTGACTTTTTTTTAAAAGACCTAACTCAAATCTGACAATTTTTAAAGGACTAAAAACATAATTAATCCATTTTTTTTTATCATATGCATTTTTGGAGAGTCTTACATACTCTGCCTTTGTAGTCAATGTGCAGTCATTATCTGGATCCCCTTCTAACTTCGATGTTTACACTGCTTTATTGAAACCTCATGAGAGAATTATGGCACTTGATCTTCCCCATGGTGAGCATTTATCACATGGCTATCAGGTTAGATTCTGCTTCTGATTATCAGTTGTGGTCATTGCACTTGCTGCAATGAGTTGACATTCATCACTTTGGACTATTGCTTTTATATAAGTTGTTGGAGAGAGAGATATTTAAACTTGTGATATGATTGTTATTGGTGTAATGATTTTTATGGCTAACTTGTACAATTTCTGCTATTTACAATAGAAGATTATAACATGTTGTTTTGAAAAGAAATAATTAGAGACTTTCCAAGACTTTCCAAGTCGGTTGTTCTGTGAACCGATTTGGAAAGTATCCCTTTCCAAATCAGTTTTTGATCTAACTGACTTGAAAATGGGTACTTTCCAAGTCGGCCAAGGTTATAACCGACTTGGAAACTCCAGTTTTCAACACTAAAAAAGGCTTTTCAAGACGGTTGTCCAATACCCATCTTGGAAAGTACCACTTGCCAAGTCGATTAATACCCGACTTGGAAAAGTCCCAACATTCAAAGTCGGGGGATTTCATGTCGCCACCGGAACTGACTTGGAAAGGCTTTTTTAATCGACTTGAAAAGCCTTTTTTATACTAGTGTATGTTCACATTATAACTCTATTACTTTCAGATTATCTACTTATATGACCATATAAGCTTAGAAAATCCTCTATAAACCTTCAAAAATGAATTACCAGCTCAAGATGACTACGAACTTTATTTACTATATTGGTTTTTTTCTCCTTTTGAACAAAAAAATAACTTCCATCTTAACAAGATTCACCACAATTTTCTCTCTCAAGACTACTTTATCCCCAGAGCTCCCCTTGTACCAAGCAGTATTTATACCTAAACAGTTACTCACTTACTCTAGCTAATCCACCCACTTATCTATCCTTAAGAAAAAAAATATATCTTATTCTATTCTAAATCTTACTTGGCTGTCAATAACCAACACCTCTTTGTGTCTTCATCACTTACTTCAACGCATTCCAACTTTAGATTTTTCTACATCTGTTATTGATATCCAGTCAAAAGAATATTCTATATTTTGTAGTATTTGCAGCTAAAATATTTTTTTCATAAAAATAAATCCTGAAGAAAATTCTCACATTAGACCTCTCACTTACAATTATCACCCCTTATTCCCATAGGAAGAATAAAATATAACTATTATGTTCCTAACCATAAAATTATGATAAAACCTGCATTAAAACTAATGGAGAGTTCTTTCTAATTTTAAACAAGCATAACAAGATATTTTCATGAATACTAGTCAACTAACTCCTTAAGATTTCGGTCTCTAGATTGTGATTATTGAGTCTAATCCTTTTTAAAACTATTTTAAATCTCAATACATCTTATATAGGTCAATAATCAAGCATAAAAACATGTACTTTGTGCATTTGATCATCCCAGCAAGAATTTAAACCAAGGTAATATAGGACAACATTTATAGATATATTGATACATAAACAAAATTCTTAAGCATGAATAAAAAAAATTGGGAATCACATTATGTGTATGTATCCTACGTTTTTTTTTTCAAAAGTCAAACTAACTTAGTTTTTTTCCAATTTTAAATCTTACAGTCTACTTGTTCTCTTTTCACATTAGACCAAGTTATAAATGAGAATTCCTACCACACCATCGAAATAAAATACAAAAATTCAGCAAACAACAGTTACGTGTTGTGTTGCAAACCTAGTTCATTAGACTCATTACATCCATCAAAATTAGGACTTTCAATTTGCATAATTCTCTGCCAACTTCACCTGCAGCTATCCCTACTCTATTTACGCTCTTTAAACTAATTAATTTGAAACTATATATATATATATATAATTTAAACTTCTCTATTCAAAAATTAAACCCCCAGACACACATATTTTAATTCAAACACACTATGATATCATATCAAAAACATTATATGCATATACATATAGAAATCTAGCTAAGAGATTAAGAAAACTCTTACCTTTCTTTCAAGCTATAATTTGAAACTCCTTCCCAACAATACACACACCACTACCATCAATAAACACGAAAATAAAGGAAAACACATGACAATTACACAAATTCTAATCTCTGAAACCACATCAAATTAAATGATAAGAATTCCCCAGTCTAAAATCAAGTTGACATCACCTTAAACCAAAATGAAAGCTTCCACTCATTGCCTATAAACTTTAAAGTAGCTAATTTAATCATATGACCACACACTAGTTGATTGAATCCATTCCCTTACTATACATAACGCCAGATATTAGACACACACCCACACACATATTTAATATAATAGCTCTATGTATACACCTGTGAACCTCAAGGGATTACTCTTTCCAAAACTCAGAGAGTGCTTAACTTGACTTTCAGATACTACCTAAATATTCTATTCTTGTCACAATATACTACTTGTTGCCTAGTATATTTCCCGGATAACCTTAAATGTTCTAGTCTTCTACTCTACTCACTTCCCGGTCACTGTATCATGTCACACCAAAACATAATTATTGAGGTGATCAGACTCAATATTATAAATGATGTAACAGTTATCAATGGGTAGGTCCTACTTTCCAAAAATCGAACTCCTTCAATTCCAATCAAAATCAAACAATCAAAAGATTATCCTTTGAGGTAACCCTGGCCCTAAGAGAAGGAACCATGCTCTGATACCACTAATGTAACACCCCATTTAAAATACTAAATAATTATATTTATAAAACAAAAGCTTATCGAAAATTTCAAGAGTTTCCTTTAGATAAAAAAAATATGGACATCTCAAAATTTCACGCAACTTCCAATACAAACTCTAAAATTGTAAAATTGTATTAAAAAAAATCTAAAATTCTATCAAACTACGTACATCTCATTATATACATAAAAGTGAGACAAAAAAATATAGTAATAATAATATAACTACCAAAAAGATCCATCTACTACACACATACACAAAATAACAACTTCTAATCCTAAACTGGCTAAACAAGATATAAAGTTCAATATCCACTCTCTTTACTTTCCATGCTGACATTGGGGTCTTCCTCAAAATTCTCCTCCATTGAACTAATATATATATATATATATATGATCTCTATCTCCGCCCAGATAGGTGACTCCTCTGCCATCTACTCAACTGGATTCCAACCAATAAAAAAATAGATGGAAAACAAAGAACATATAGGAGGTAAGATTTCTAAACTTGTAATTACAATAGCACAAAATAGCATTCAAGTATCTAATCCAAAAGAAACAAATTACAATAAAATAAATATCATGCAAGTATCAAATAAATTAAAACAACTGAAAATAGAACAAACCACATTCAAGTATTTAATCAAAGAGCAAACGAATTGCAATAAGACAATTACCATACACATCAAACCAAAGGAAGAATTTAATAAAAACTTTATTATCAATTATTATAAACCTTAGACATTTTATTAGACAATGAGACTCTACTATGCATGACTTTAAGACTAACTTCATGGAGATAAAATACAATACGGAGTAACCGAATCCACACTTTGTATTATCTATATTATGGCCATTCAAGTGCTTATACCGATAATTTTTCCACGAGTCTTGGCCTGAAAGAAATACTTTAAGTGATTCATGAATAATAACAGTAGCTCGTCGGGATCGTCAATGTGTTTTATCGACTTACCACGGCACAGGGAAGCTACCACCTGACCACATATGGATTTTCGTGCATTGAACGTCCCCAAGGTCTCCAATGTTGGATTTGTGGTCACTCACACAATCCTCACTCAGTGTTTCACTCACTCACAAAGAATTGAGAGAGAAGAAGAAAGGCACGAAAGGAACACAAGTTTTACAGAAATTGGTGGGGATCAGTTCACCCACACATACACAGATCTTATTATTCACTTTCACGCATTACACTTGCATTTATACATTTCACCCAAGTCCCACATCCGCTGGGTGCTGCATCATTGCACACGCGGTACACACATCATATTCTAACAGACTTAACTGCCTCCACTAACATAACTAACTTTCCCACACTAACTAACTACCTCACTTGAATTAACAACTCTTAACACACACCCCTTAATTCAAGTTTACAACATTCAACACACCCATCTCAGCTCTTAATTTCTTAAACCTACTTCATAGGCTTTGTCAAAACATCGGCAACTTGATCTTCAGTCTTGTAGTATTTGAGCTCCAATCTCCCTTTGCCAACTTGGTCTCTAAGAAAGTGAAACCGTGTCTCAATATGCTTGCTTCTTCCATATGCAATTGGGTGTTTTGCCAAGTTTATTGCTGACTTGTTATCCACCAAGAGCTTCACAACACCTCCTTCTTTAAACTTCATTTCCTGCAACAATGAATCAAGTCAAAGTGCTTGGCAAGCACTCATGGAAGCTGCTACATACTCAGCCTCACATGATGATAAAGCCACAATCGATTCCTTCTTTGAACACCATGAAATTGGTGCTTTCCCATACAGAAAAACATACCTTGCTGTACTTTTCCTGTCATCCTTGTCCCCACTCCAATCTGCATATGAATAGCCATAAATCTCAGCTTGAGATCCTCCTTCACTATCAAGGAAAATAATGCCAAAATCCAAGGATCCTTTCACAGATCTCAGAATTTGTTTTGCTGCTAGAGAATGTGAAATCCTTGGCTTCTCTATAAACCTATTTATCAACCCAACACTGTATGAAAGGTCAGGTCTTGTATTACACAAATATCTTAGGGAACCCACCATTTGCCTATATTGAGTAGCTTCTACCCGCTCTTCATCTCCATCCTTCACAAGTACTAAACCAGTTTCAGCAGGTGTTTCAGCAGGATTGCAGTTTGACATATTGAACTTCTTAAGCATATCAGTTGCATACTTTTTCTGACTCATTATGATTCCTTTTTCAGTCCTAGCAAATTCAATGCCAAGAAAGTAGGACAAGTACCCCAAGTCTGTCATTTCGAATTCATTCATCATCTTCTTTTTGAATTCTTCCACTTCCTTATCACTGCTTCCTAAAACCAATAGATCATCTACATATAGAACCACAAAGAGGAAATCAGTTCCCTCTCCCTTCTTCACATATACACCAAACACACATGTACACTTAGTAAATCTAATCTGTTGGCGCAGGAAGCCATCTATCCTTTTGTTCCAGGCCCTTGGAGCTTGCTTCAGGCCATACAAGGCCTTCCTTAATCTGAGAACTTTGCCTTCTTGACCAATTGCAACAAAACCAGGTGGCTAGCTCACATATACCTCCTCCTCAAGTGGTCCATTTAAGACTTAACATCCATTTGGTGGATTGGCCAGCCTTCTCGACTAGCAATGACAACTACCATTCTCACTGTTTCCATCATTGCCACAGGTGCAAACACTTCACCATAATCAATTCCTGCTTTCTGTAGGAATCCTCTTGCCACTAGCCTTGCTTTATACTTAATCACCTCACCAGCTGGATTCACCTTCACCTTGTAAACCCATTTGACATCTATAGGTTGCTTGTGAGGTGGTAAGGACACTAGCTCCCAGGTCTGATTTCTTTCAATTGAACACAGCTCCTCCTCCATAGCACTGATCCATTTAGGATTTTGCATAGCTTCATCTAAGTTCACAGGTTCAGCTTCTAAAAATAAAGCAAAATGCTCAAGATCACCTTCTGAATTGACTGCAGCATCAGAGATGACATAATAGTCCTGCAATCTTTGTGGCATGACTCTAGTTCTCTAGGGTCTCCTCCCTTTAGTAGCTGCAGCTGGCTCTCCTTCTTTGTTTTCAGCTGAATCTAGCTCTAAGATCATTCTGGATTGCCTAGGCATAGTTTTAGTCTCCCAGTTCCAGCTTCTAGTTTCATCCACAACTACATCTCTGCTTGTGATCAGCTGCTTGCCTCTGGGATCATACAGTCTGTAGCCACCAGTTGGATGGTAGCCTACAAGTATCAGCTGCTCTCCTTTGTCATATAATTTTCTTCTTACTTGATCAGGAATGTGCCTGAAACAAATAGAACCAAACACACAAAAATGTGCCACACTAGGCCTGCAACCAATCCAAGTGTAACACACTTTCTCCAAAAAGGATATTACACCACAGTAACCAAAAGTTTTGCAAAGATTTAGAAAATATTTTGATAAAAGTTGGTAATTCTTCTCTAAAATACGGGTAAAATTTTTTGCTTTTCTAAAATATGAGAAGGACGGGGAATATGTTTCCTTAATTCTTTTTAAAATATTTTTGAATGCAAAAATATAATCAACACCTTTTGTGAGCATAATCTCATCTCATATATATATAAAGATTTTGCTTTAGTACAAGCATAAGTTAAAATAGATTGTACATCTGAGCCAATTCAATCTCTTGACATTTACCCCAATCTAAGACAATAGATACAGATTCTTCTCGAAATCTCTATCAACCCATGTGGCATCCTTCTTCAGATCCTTCTTCTAAGTGCTAGCCCACTTCTTGGGCCAATCATCTACTCACACTAGTGCAAAATAGGGAATACAATTTACTTTTTAAATCGGTTATTAGCGGATCCGATTTAAAAACTAGACGCGATGACAATTTTTAAATAACGATAGACTTTTTAAATCAGGTGTTCAAATAACCTTCATAAAAAGTGATTGAAAGGCTTTTTAAATCGGTTATATTAACAACCGATTTAAAATATCTCACTTTTTAAATCGGTTATTAATATAACCGATTTAAAAAGTGAAAACTAAATTGAAAAACACGAACCCGCCCTGAACTCTCACTCTCACTCTACTATTTGCAATCTGTGTCTCCAAACCCCCAAACTTTTTTTTTCGATACACCAAAGCCCCAAACTTTGCTCCGCCGTGAGGAACCGCTGCCGCGCCGCCATCTTCTCCGCCACCGCGAAGGTACTCCCCCTCTCTCAGTCACGGCCACCAGTCAACTTCTTTGTTTGTTGTTGTTTTCTTCTTTTTAAGTTTTCACTAAGATTGAAATGTGGGAAACTTCGAGACCCAAACTTCGATATTTTGCCAAAGTTTCCATTTTTATAATCTGGGTTTTGTAGACATTTGGGTAGTCCCTGGTTGTTGCAGTTTTTAGTGTGTAGTTTTGGGGTATTTGCAAAAAAAATTGTTTTATGGCATTATGTTCATTGCAAGGCCTTTTATGTGCTCGTGTGTGTCTGCTCCTGTGCGTGTGAGAGGTATTTCATTTGATTCCTGGTCTTGCAACTAAAATATGTATTTGGTTGTATTTTCTGTTTTGTTTTCTACCAATCTATGATATGGATGTGTTAAAATAATAAACATGCATTATGTGCTTTATTGAACCTTCGGGCCAAAATGATGTAGAGCAAAATTATACTACAGCAATTGCTTCTTTTTATTCTCAAAGAGTTTCAGTTTCTTGCAAAAGTATCATGTTTTTTTTTCACAATCAGTGGAAATCCTAGGAATATTCTATTATTATTAACTGCTTTGGCATTGCTGACCATAATATTCTTCATGCTTTAAATGGTTTTTTTTAATTATCAGATTAAGTGATTGACTATCCTTTCCCTATGAAGAGATTGATTATATTTATGATTTTTTTTCTTTCTTTTTCAGTTTTCTGCTATCAAAAGAATTTATTACTTATTTCACAATATAATCCACGTGCTAAAGGGACCTCTTCGATCTAACTCGTGAGAGTGAAAGCCTGCTAAAGGGGATTTCTTCACACCAGGTACAACTATTTGATATTGGTTTTTAAATGTGGTTTACTAGTTAATACTTCTAGGCTTAAACCTCTTTTTGGTCCCTCATTTTATAAATGATTTTCAAATTTAAAAACAAAAATTGTTATAAAATGAGGGACCAAAAATATGTTTAAGCCATACTTCTATTAGTTACTAGTTTGCATATTAAAAATGGATTGCTATATATCACGATTCCTTTCAAACTTGAAAATGGAATTAGGTGTAGATAAGCATGATTCTAGTGAGGGACATGATCTGTTGACAACAAATTATGATCCCTCTTTTGAGATCGAATATAATGAGGGTGTGTTTATATTATTTCAGAACGTAGTGTTATGGATCGTAGTTGGATGCAAAATAGTCGCATGGGTGATGAGTATGGGAATGGAGTGGAAGAGTTTCTAGAGTTTGCTCAAAGAAATGTTCCTGATAGTAATGGAACGTTTTATTGTCCTTGTATTAAGTGTTTTAATCAAAGAAAACTAGAAGTTGGCGAAATACGGGACCATCCTTTTATTAATGGGATTTGTAGAGGTTATACGAAATGGACATGGCATGGTGAAGTGTTAGGCATGCCAAGTGTGTCCGAAAGGGCGGAAGTTGAAGTAGACATGGACGATCGACTAGAGGACATGATCCATGATCTAGGCCCGGAGTCTTTTAAGCGAGCGCATATGTATGATACTTTGTGCAGTGACAAGGAAGAGCCTTTGTATCCGGGGTGCACAACATTCACACGGTTGTCCGGGATGCTAAGACTGTTTAACGGGTATTCTGGTGAATATTTCAAGCTGCGTGCCATGTTATTTTGCACCATCAATGACTTTGCAACATACGACAACTTGTCCGGGTATAGTGTTAAGGGGCATAAAGCGTGCCCTATATGTGAAGAAGGTACATGCTACCATCAACTGCGACATGGAAAGAAGACCGTTTACCTTGGGCATCGAAGATTTCTCAAGCGTGATCACCCATATCGTAGGTTGAAAAATGCTTTTAATGGATGCCAAGAGAATAAAATTGCCCCGAAAGCCTTAACTGGAGAAGAAGTCTATCAACAGTTGAAGGACATCAATGTTACATTCGGAAAGAAGAACAAGCAGTCTACTGAGAAAAACATATGGAAGAAGAGGTCAGTGTTCTTTGATCTTCCATATTGGTCCTGTCTTGATGTAAGGCACTGTGTTGATGTGATACATGTGGAGAAAAATGTGTGCGACAGTGTAATTGGAACACTTCTCAACATTCAGGGCAAGACAATGGATGGTGTGAATGCTCGTCTAGATCTGGTTGCGATGGGTATAAGAGAGCAGTTAGCGCCACAACCAAGAGGTAACAAGACATATTTGCCCCCAACATGTCATACTTTATCAAAACAAGAGAGAAAAAGTTTCTGTGAGTGTCTTCAGGGCATCAAAGTGCCACAGGGTTACTCTTCAAATGTCAGTAGGCTTGTTTCAATGAAAGATCTCAAATTAGTTGGCTTAAAGTCTCATGATTGCCACGTTTTGATGCAACAACTACTACCAGTGGCTATTCGTGGCATCTTGCCAAAAAAGGTTCAAGATTCAATTACTAGGTTATGCTTATTCTTCAATGCTATATGTAGCAAAGTCATTGACCCTCAGAAGTTGGATGAGTTGGAAAATGAGGCTATTATCATCTTGTGTCATTTGGAGATGTACTTCCCTCGATCATTTTTTGACGTAATGGTTCACTTAATTGTTCATCTAGTGAGGGAGATTAGATTGTGTGGCCCAATTTATTTAAGGTGGATGTACCCAGTTGAGCGATACATGAAGATCTTGAAAGGATACGTCAAGAATCCACACCGTCCCAAAGCATCTATAGTTCAAAGGTACATCACAGAAGAAGCCATTGAGTTTTGTTCAGAGTACATGTCAGAAGCAGAACCCGTGGGGCTTCCCAAGTCTTGTCATGAGGGAAGATTTGAAGGTAAGGGTATACGAGGTCCAATTGCTATAAGCATGGGTCGGGAGGAAGTGCTTCAAGCACATTTGTACATATTGAATAACACTGATGAAGTTGAACCTTACTTATCTGGACACAAACGTATTGTCAAGGAAAAAAACTATCGAATGAATGAAAAATGATTGTTGAATGAGCACAACAAGACTTTCTGCAATTGGTTTAAACAACAAATTGTGAATGATGATAATGCTTCTGAGACGTTGAAATGGCTAGCATATGAGCCCTCTTTTGATGTCATATGTTGGAGCGGTTGCGATATCAATAAATTTTCCTCCTGTACGAAGTCACAAGATGACAAGAGTACCATGCAAAATAGTGGGGTTATGGTCATGGCTTCTTCCATGCACTTCTCTAGTTCAAAAGATAAAAACCCTGTTATGGCATCCATACCTTACTTTGGGGTCATTGAAGAGATTTGGGAGCTCGATTACTGTAAGTTTAGAGTGCCTATTTTTAAATGTAAGTGGGTTGACAGTAACATGTTGGAACCAAATTGGTCAGAAGCAGTTCTAATGCAAATTTTCCCTAAGTAGTCTTTGTGGTTTTGATGATAACAAAGGTTATTAAGGATTTTACAAAGTCTGCTGACAAGCACTTGTAGGTACAACAATGATAAGTCCAGCGTCCAGTGTGACATTGGCATATATATGAACGATTCAAGAATGGAGCGTCCAATGGACTCAAAGAGGCAATGCGTCCAATAAAGCTTTGCATCCAAAGAAATCACTCAGGGAGACATGTTATACAGTGCGTCCAAAATAAGCATAAGTGATAACCGACCAATGAGTATTATAGAGATGTATCCTATCAGAGAAGCAAAGTCTCAAGTACATATGGTAAGCAATAAGTATGCGTCCATATAGACCAAGCTGTCTCAAGCACGAATGGTAAGCAAAGGTATGCATCCATTCATACACTCTAAATGCTGCGTCCAAAACGCAGAATACATAACTTGCTATTTGTTGCTCTTGCATTTAATATGGGACATATTTATTGAGCAAATGATTTAAAATAAATAGCAGTATACAATGCTTTTCTGAACAACCTCGTCAAAGTCTCTGAACGTGCATTAAATGAAAAGCATAAAGCACTGTGAAAGTGTACTTAGAGAGAATGTACTATGTTTATTTTGATATCTCTCTGTACACTACTTTCTGTTTTACACAGTGTATTCTCTTTGTCTCAACTGAATATTACTATTAACCTTTGTGCAATTGAGACTATGAGTACAGGTTGCTTCTGAATTAGGAGAAAGAAACGCAGACAAATACGCTAAAGAAGAACTCCTCAGAGCAACTGGAAAATAGCATTTAATGCTATTAGAGAACGGTCATATTTATGAAGGCTGAAGCCGAGGTAGTTGAAGAATAAGTCTGAAGATTCAACAAAGCCTATAAATACCGAAAACAAGAAGAAGAAAAAGAGAAGACACAAGAGTGCTGAACTATAAAAAAGAAAGAGCTGAATCGCTGTGCAAACTTTGTTATACTCTGATTCATTAAGAAATTCTTGTAATATTTTCTATCGAGAGTTTGCTTAACTCTCGAAGTGCTTAAGATTTTTAGATTCTCACTAGTGTGAGTTAGATAACACTTTAAGTCAAAAACACTCTTCTGAGTTGTTTGAGCCTGAAGAGGCTTGTTTAGAAAGAATACTTGTTTGAGCCTGGAGAGGCTTGTTTGTAAAGAATACTTGTGTTGAGCCTGGAGAGGCTTGTTTGTAAAGAATACTTGTTTTGAGCTTGGAGAGGCTAGGTGTGCAAAGAATACTCGTTGTAAGGCCTGGTGAGGCTGTTGAAGAATACTTGTATTCTATCTGGATTGATAGTGAAATCTCTCTAGTTTGAGGGGACTGGACGTAGCTCTTAGGAAAGGGTGAACCAGGATAAATACTTGTGTTATTCTCTCTTTTCCTTATCTCTAGTTATTTATTTATCATTACTAACAAGAGGGATTGAATTGAATTTTATCTTATCAAGTTTTTCGAACTCTTTAAATCGCACAAAGAAAACGTTTTTAAACTAAGTGGAAGCCTCTGCGTCCAATCTACTTGTGCGTCCAATATTCCAATACGCTGTGCGTCCAACGGGTTCACAGCAAGTCTCCAAATATTTGCGAAAAAGTTTTAAAAGCTTTGAAACACAATTCAACCCCCCTTCTTGTGTTTCTTCCTGTTACCTACAGTTGGCATCAAAGCTCGGTCTCTAGGGGTTGAGCACCTAACAGTGCAGAGAATCAAAGATCCATGGAGAACGAGGGACAAGCTGTGAACAGACCACCTCTGTTCAATGGAGAAGAATATGACTATTGGAAGCAGAGAATGATCACGTTCTTTGACGCGCAAAATATAGACATGTGGGATGTCGTGGAAACTGGTTACACTGCTCCAGTAAATGAAGCAGGTCAACCAGTACCAAGAGCTCAGTGGACGCAAGACCAAAGGACCAGATTCCAGCTGAACTCAAAAGCAAGACACTATCTGATGTGTGCCATCACCAAGTCAGAATACGACAAGGTGCACAGCTGCACCACTGCCAAAGATATATGGGACACCCTAGCCTTGGCTCATGAAGGATCGTCTCAAGTCCGTGAGTCCAAAATCAGCATGCTAGTTCATCAATATGAACTATTCAAAATGGAGGATCACGAGACTATTGATCAGATGTTTGGACGATTCCAAACAATCATTAACAACTTGAGATCTCTGGGAAAAGTCTACACAACCCAAGATCACATCAGGAAAATTCTAAGGAGTCTTCCTAGACAATGGAGACCCAAGGTGACTGTCATACAAGAAGCAAGGGATCTGTCCACTCTTGCTATAGAAAATCTCCTCGGCTCGCTTAAAGTGCATGAGCTTGAGCTCAAAGAAGAAGGAACAGAAAGAAGGGCAAAGTCCATTACTCTTAAAGTCCAAAAGGGAAGCACGTCAAAAGCACTAAAGGCAAATGACTCTGATGAGGAGTCATGTAGCTCAGAAGGAGAAGAAGGCTCAGATGATGATGAACTTTCCTTCATCTCCAGAAAAATAAAGTCCATGTGGAAAAGGAAGGGTGGCTCCAGAAGGAAGCAATTCAACAAAAGATTTCCACAGAAGGAAGCTAAGCAGAAGGAGAAAAGTCCAGTAGTGTGCTATAGATGTAAGAAACCAGGCCACTACAAGGCAGATTGTCCTGAAGCTGAGCGGACAAAGAAGAAGTTCTTCAAAAAGAAGAAGGGTCTCATGGCAACATAGGAAGATCTTGACGAATCCTCTGATGATGAGGATGAGGAGGATAAGGAAGAAGCAAATCTTTGCCTGATGGCAAGCCTACCCTCAACCGATAGTGAGGATGAAGAAGAGGTATTTCCTTACCCTGAACTAAAAGAAAATTTTAATGATCTCCTTAGAGAATCATCCATTTTATTTGATGAGTACAGATCCTTGAAAAAGAAATTTTCACTCATAACCAAAGATTTTGAAAAACTTGCTTTGGAAAATGAAGTACTCAAATCAGAAAATAAAGAGTTAAGACTTCAAGTAAGTCAACTCAAAGATGAATCTCAAAAGGATTCTGAGTCCAATACGTCCTGTGAAGTACAAGTACTTCAACAAGAAGTAAATGAACTCACTGGACGATTGTCCAGATTTGTCAGTAGCTCTGAAAAACTGGATCAAATTTTAAAAATTCAGAGAAAACCTTCTGACAAAAGTGGTTTAGGTTATGAAAAACCAAAACCAAAGGTTTCTAAAAGTCCTTCTAAAATTAATTTATACTGTGGTCACTGTGGGAAGGCTGGACATGTCACCTCGACGTGCGTCCATAACAAAAGAAACATCTAACAAGAAAGGACCCAAGTCAATCTGGGTACCTAAGAATATGATAATTCCTGTTGCAGATATGCTTGATGGGAGGAAGTCAACTCCAGTCATGGTACCTGGACAGTGGCTGCTCACGACACATGACAGGAGAAAGGTCTATGTTCCAAGACCTAAAGCCTAGATCAAAGGGCTGGGTCACCTTTGGAGGAGACCAGAAAGGCAAAATAGTTGGAATAGGTAAAATTGGTAAGCATCATTTTCCTTCTATTGAAAATGTCCTACTGGTTGAAGGACTCAAACATAATCTGTTTAGCATTAGTCAATTGTGTGACAGTGGATTTGATGTGTCCTTTAACAAGGATAAATGTATAGTCAGAAATTCTGATAAGTCCATACTTTTTCAAGCAAAGAGGCAGGATAATGTTTACAAAATTAATTTTGAAAATCTATCCAAACAAAATGTCTCATGCTTCATATCCTTAAAGGATGAACAATGGATATGGCACAAGAAACTTGGTCATGCAAGCTTAAGAACCATCTCAAAGCTAAACAAGCATAACCTCGTGAGAGGACTACCAAATCTTGTGTACAAATCCGAAGTTCTGTGTGAAGCATGTCAGAAAGGGAAACAAGTGAAAAACTCTTTTAATTCTAAAAATATTGTTTCCACTTCTAGACCTTTGGAACTTTTACACATGGATTTGTTTGGACCCACTCAAACAGCCTCTTTAAATGGAAAGAGATATGGATTAGTTATAGTTGATGACTATACTAGATGGACATGGGTCAAATTCCTTGCACATAAGGATGAGTCTTTCAAAGTCTTCACCATATTCTGTAAAAGAGTCCAAAATGAGAAAGGAGTTTGTATCAACTCCATTAGAAGTGATCATGGAGGTGAGTTTGAAAATGCAAACTTCCAGAGATTCTGTGAAGAGAATGGAATCCTTCACAATTTCTCTGCACCAAGAACACCTCAGCAAAATGGTGTGGTGGAGAGAAAGAATCGATCTCTACAAGAGATGGCTAGGTCCATGCTCAATGATCACTCAACCTCTAAGAGGTTCTGGGCTGAAGCTGTAAATACTGCGTGTTATTTACAAAACAGAGTATATGTGAGACCTATATTGAAAAAGACTCCATATGAATTGTGGAAAGGAAGAAAACCCAACATTTCATATTTTCATCCATTTGGATGTGAATGTTTTATTCTCAACACTAAGGATCAACTTGGAAAGTTTGATTCTAAAGTGGACAATGGAATTTTTCTGGGTTACTCTGAAACTTCCAAGGCTTATCGAGTCTATAACTCAAGAACCTTGACTGTTGAAGAGTCAATTCATATTAAATTCAATGACAAAAAGCCTGACAAGGAATTGTCAGAGCTAAGTGATTCTTTTTCAGATATGAGAATACAAGCAGAAGGTGAAAGGCCATCACCTAAGAATGAAGAAGAAGGATCAGATGCAGAAAATGATGATGCGTCCAATTCTGAAAGAAGAAGAAGCTGGCACTTCAAGACCTATCATCCTGAAGATCAAATCATTAGAAATGCAAATGATAGAGTCAGAACAAGGTCCATATTCAGAGAACAAACTGATGTTGCATTCATCTCTGAATTGGAGCCCAAAAATGTTGATGAAGCTCTATTGGACGAAGGATGGATTTTAGCAATGCAGGAGGAGCTAAATCAGTTCAAACGCAATGATGTTTGGACGCTTGTAGTTCCACCTAAAGATAAGTCCATCATTGGAACCAAATGGGTATTCAGAAACAAACTGGACGAAGAAGGTAAAGTGGTGAGAAACAAAGCAAGGTTAGTTGGTCAAGGTTACTCACAACAGGAAGGTATTGATTTTACTGAAACCTTTGCTCCAGTAGCTAGAATAGAGGCCATTCGCATCTTACTTTCATTTCCTGCCCAACATGATATGAGGCTTTATCAAATGGATGTAAAAAGTGCTTTTCTAAATGGTATAATAACAGAGGAAGTCTATGTGGAACAACCACCTGGTTTTGAGGATCAATCTTTTCCTAACCATGTTTTTAAATTGAAAAAGGCTCTTTATGGTCTTAAGCAAGCTCCTCGAGCTTGGTATGAAAAACTAAGTTCATTTCTTATGGAGAATGGTTTTTCAAGAGGAAAAGTTGACACTACTCTCTTTAGAAAATCCATAGACTCACATTTCATCATAGTACAAATTTATGTGGACGATATCATTTTTGGTGCTACTGATGAATCTCTGTGTGGAGAATTTTTTGAGTTAATGCAGAAGGAGTTTGAAATGAGTATGATGGGAGAATTAAAATTCTTCCTTGGAATTCAAGTAAAACAAACTCAAGATGGAATCTATGTGCATTAGTCCAAGTATACAAAGGAGCTTCCGAAGAAGTTCATAATGGACGATTGCAAACCCATGAGTACTCCTATGCATCCAACCTGCATAATGAACTTGAATGATAAGGATAAAAAGGTTGATCAAAAGGTATATAGAGGTATGATCGGATCCCTATTGTATCTTACTGCATCTAGACTTGATATAATGTTCAGTGTTTGTTTATGTGCAAGATTCCAATCAGATCCTAGAGATTCTCATTTGACTACTGTCAAAAGAATTTTTAGATATCTGAAGGAGACTACTAATCTTGGTTTGCTGTTTAAGAAATCAAATGAATACAGATTTGTAGGGTTATGTGATGCTGATTATGCTGGGGATAGACTCGAGAGAAAAGCACCAGCGGAGGATGTCACTTTTATTGGATCCAATCTGGTATCATGGACTAGCAGAAGACAAAGCACAATTGCATTATCTACAGCTGAAGCTGAATATGTCTCTGCTGCAAGTTGTTGTTCTCAGCTCCTATGGATTAAACATCAACTGGAGGACTACAACATCTTTGAGAGTAAGATATCTGTTCTTTGTGATAATACTGCTGCAATCAATTTATCTAAGAACCCAATCTTACACTCAAGAGCTAAGCATATAGAAATTACACATCATTTCATTAGAGACTATGTACAGAAGGGAACATTTGATATTCAGTTTGTTAACACTGAAAATCAATGGGCAGATATATTTACAAAACCCCTCTCTGTAGATAGGTTTATTTTTATAAGGAAGCATTTAAATATGCACTTTATAAAAGACTGATGTTTAGCGTCCAATGTGCTCAAGCTGAGTCTAAGTCCAATATGACTAGCGTCTAATAGGACACGTCAGTCTATTTGAAACTTAGAAGTTTTTTTTTACTTTTATCTCTTAGACTTCCCGCACTGAGTCTAAATTTTTTTTAATAATATATTTTTATCAAAAACCGTACGCCTGCTCTGCAGCCGTTTTCCCGGTTGATGATTATGCCTGTTTTCAAGAAAAATTTACTGTTTTCTCTTTCCCTTCATACACACGTCTTTAACCCCACTCTCTTTCACTTCTCAACTTCCTTCAAAATCTCTCTGTATTTGCTCTCTCTTTCTTAAAACCCTTTCAAAACCTTTCTTTGAAAAATCTCTTCTCTTTATCTTTCAAAAATGGAGAACATTGAGAACTTGGAAGTCAATGTAGAATACTGGACGGATCTCTCGATTTTGGCTGGCCTGGGTGTGGATATCTCATCTGAAGTTTATGCCGCTAGTTAGGAAAATTTCTTTGGGAAAGAAGTTAATGTTCATCAAAGCTTGATTCGTCAATTTTGGAAAACTATGAAGATCCAGGACAACCTTATCACAAGAATAGTCCTAGGCAAGGAAGTCATAGTATCCATAGAAAGCATCTTAGAAGCTATTAGCTGTGACTCTGCTAGAGTCTGTTTTCATGGGGGATGGGCTCATGAAGTTGGTGGAAAGACAGAAATCAGCAAAATCTTGCTAAAGACAGGAGAGGAAGACGGAGACCTAATCTCTTCAAAGATGACTGACAAAGCCAGAGTACTTCATCAAATCCTGAACAAAATGGTGCTTCATAAGATCGGATCAAAGGACTCTGTGTCATCACTACATGGGTTTTTGCTGGTACACCTTCTAACCCATCAACGAATCAATCTTCCTCATACCCTGTTCTACTATTTTAAAAGAGATGCAAAAGGGAAAGGGAAAAGAACTGTCATTCCCTATGGAGCTCTGCTTCAGAGGATTCTTACCACTCAAGGAATCATGGCAATCCTGGAAACATACTCTGGGAAGATAAAGCTGCTCTCTCCAAGATAATCCATCAAGCACCTTTTGGCAGAACCAACATTCTGAAAATGAGATTGGTAACTGTCAAAGAACATTTGGCCAAACTCAAAGAGGGAGAAGAAGAAGACAATAAGGATGTCATCAGGGCTGCAATTGAAGCAAATAGAGTTGAACAAGCAGAACAAGCAACAAAAATCTCTAGTGGAGTTCCTGCTGCCTCAAAGAAGAAGACTACTTCCAGGAAACCTGCAAGGAAGTTAGTCTTGGCTGATTCGGACGAAGAAACAGTTGGAGAATATCTCTCCAAAAGAGCCAAGCTTGCTGCTGAAAAGGCAACCAAAAAGAGAAAAGCCTCTGAGTCTAAATCATTTGAAAAAGAAGTCATTGGACCCATAACAAAGAAGGCAAGATCTTAAAGGAAACCATCCATTGTCAAGATTGCTGACAAGAAAGCAACAGATGTACTTACTCGTGCTAATCTTGATAAGTTTGTGGATGAAATAATTAACGTTGTGGTTACCACAATATCAGAAAACCCTGAGTCCATTTCTTCACCCATTCGTCCAAACACTGACCCTCAAACTCAACCACAACCACAAACACAAACCCAAACACCTTCTCCGTCTCAACCAGAACAACCATCCCAAACACCACCTCCTGCTTCACCTGAAACCTCTTCTCCATCTCCTTTCTATCTTGAACCATCGTCCAATCCTATTCAAACACACTCACCTTCACCTTCACGTGAACTACCGCATCCATCAACCTCACTCTCACCCTCACATTGCCAATCTCCACGTTCGTCATCTCCTACCAACCTGGACGTATCAGATGCTCCTTCTCTACCTCCATCTGAGTATGTCTTCACGGCTGGGAAGCTGCAGGTCTTGACAAAAGGGGTAAAAGTCATGGAAATTCCTCTTTAGGAGGATAAGATAAAAGAAAAAATGCCCCTGGAGGAAGTAAGGGCCAAGTCCATAGCTCCAAATTCATTAGGACTTTCCAGAATGAGGCTATATGATTTCGAGCCAACTTACTCTCCTCTGACTGCGGAAGAACTGGGATCATTCCTCTCCCCTCTTGACAGGATAATCATCAGAAACATAGAGGATGGACTGCACCTACAGAACCACTTCAACGTCCCTCCGTCTATGAGGATCAGGCCAACAACAACAATAAAGATCATGCCTGACAGGATAGTACCAAGGGTCTATCTAGTGGATAAAAATAAGGACAAGTTTCCCAAGAGGAACGTCAACAAGAGTCAAATGCCATCTCCCATCAAGATTGATGAGGACTGGGCAAAGAAATCCATGATGAATGTGGATATGGATTTCTTAATGTTCTTGTCCAAGACGGGACAAGCAACGGAGCAGGAAGCAAGAACCGTCTGGGAGAGATACCTTGCGCAGTGTGAGCAAGAAGCATCTACTTCAGGGGTTTCAGATGCTGAGAAAGCTGCAACAACGACCGAAGGATCAGTCACAAGAAACATGGCACATCAAAGATATATGTTTAACGATGTCTTTGGTGCTCCTACTAGATCCACTCAGCCAATCATTGAATTTCCTCCTGAGCCTGAAGATGCCATTGACTCTACAAATACGGAATCCAGCAGTGTGCAAATCTTTATACCACCTTCAGCAGAAGACATTGACAATTTGATATTTCTGTTGGGGCAGTACAAAAAGTATCTGGAATCAAGGAAATATCCATGAACGTCTTGTTCCACTGTTCTTCTTTTTTTTTTTAAAGAATTTTTTTTGTTTTCTTTGTTTTTTTTTGGACTATGATTCTATGAACCTTTTTGTCTGATGACAAAAGGAGGAGAAATTGGGAGAATTAAGTTTTAAAAGCTCAAGTCTTTAATAAAATAAGATTGAGTCTAAAATTGCATTGAAGTAACCTTATTACTTATATTATGCTATTCTGCTATATTAAATATGCTAGACTAATCTGTTTTGTGAGAAAAAGAAATTTTTTCAGGTACTTTGAACACATTTAATATCCAAAACCATGAGATGTTTATCTCAGGGGGAGAAAAGTAAGAAAGACTGAGACGTTTATCTCAGGGGGAGTTTCCCTATGACAAGAAAAATTTCTCTTTAAAAGTATATTTTTAAATGTTTATTGGTTTTATTTGCTTTACTGCTTGTAAAACTTAATAATGTTTGTCATCATCAAAAAGGGGGAGATTGTTGGAACCAAATTGGTCAGAAGCAGTTCTAATGCAAATTTTCCCTAAGTAGTCTTTGTGGTTTTGATGATAACAAAGGTTATTAAGGATTTTACAAAGTCTGCTGACAAGCTCTTGTAGGTACAACAATGATAAGTCCAGCGTCCAGTGTGACATTGGCATATATATGTACGATTCAAGAATGGAGCGTCCAATGGACTCAAAGAGGCAATGCGTCCAATAAAGCTTTGCGTCCAAAGAAATCACTCAGGGAGACATGCTATACAGTGCGTCCAAAATAAGCATAAGTGATAACCAACCAATGAGTATTATAGAGATGTATCCTATCAGAGAAGCAAAGTCTCAAGTACATATGGTAAGCAATAAGTATGCGTCCATATAGACCAAGCTGTCTCAAGTACGAATGGTAAGCAAAGGTATGCGTCCATTCATACACTCTAAATGCTGCGTCCAAAACGCAGAATACATAACCTGCTATTTGTTGCTCTTACATTTAATATGGGACATATTTATTGAGCAAATGATTTAAAATAAATAGCAGTATACAATGCTTTTCTGAACAACCTCGTCAAAGTCTCTGAACGTGCATTAAATGAAAAGCATAAAGCATTGTGAAAGTGTACTTAGAGAGAGAATGTACTATGTTTATTTTGATATCTCTCTGAACACTACTTTCTGTTTTACACAGTGTATTCTCTTTGTCTCAACTGAATATTACTATTAACCTTTGTGCAATTGAGACTATGAGTACGGGTTGCTTCTGAATTAGGAGAAAGAAACGCAGACAAATACGCTGAAGAAGAACTCCTTAGAGCAACGGGAAAATAGCATTTAATGCTATTAGAGAACGGTCATATTTATGAAGGCTGAAGCCGAGGTAGTTGAAGAATAAGTCTGAAGCTTCAACAAAGCCTATAAATACCGAAAACAAGAAGAAGAAAAAGAGAAGACACAAAAGTGCTGAACTATCAAAAAGAAAGAGCTGAATCGCTGTGCAAACTTTGTTATACTCTGATTCATTAAGAAATTCTTGTAATATTTTCTATCTTCTTGTAAAAAGAGAGTTTGCTTAACTCTCGAAGTGCTTAAGATTTTCATATTCTCACTAGTGTGAGTTAGATAGCACTTTAAGTCAAAAACACTCTTCTGAGTTGTTTGAGCCTGGAGTGGCTTGTTTGAGCCTGGAGAGGCTTGTTTGTAAAGAATACTTGTGTTGAGCCTGGAGAGGCTTGTTTGTAAAGAATACTTGTTTTGAGTCTGGAGAGGCTAGGTGTGCAAAGAATACTCGTTGTAAGGCCTGGAGAGGCTGTTGAAGAATACTTGTATTCTATCTGGATTGATAGTGAAATCTCTCTAGTTTGAGGGGACTGGACGTAGCTCTTAGGAAAATGTGAACTAGGATAAATACTTGTGTTATTCTCTCTTTTCCTTATCTCTAGTTATTTATTTATCATTACTAACAAGAGGGATTGAATTGAATTTTATCTTATCAAGTTTTTCAAACTCTTTAAATCGCACAAAGAAAACATTTTTAAACTAAGTGGAAGCCTCTGTGTCCAATCTACTTGTGTGTCCAATATTCCAATACGCTGTGCGTCCAACAGGTTCACAGCAAGTATACAAATATTTGCGAAAAAGTTTTAAAAGCTTTGAAACACAATTCAACCCCCCTTCTTGTGTTTCTTCCTGTTACCTACATAACAGTGGTGTAAAAAGCGATGACCATGGATTTACATTGGTGGACCTTAATAAGGTAGGTTCTATGGATGAGCCTTTCATCATGGCATTTCATGCAAAACAAGTATTTTATGTCAATGATCCTTCTAAGAAAAGATGGTCAGTGGTCCTCCAAAGAGGAATAATGCATGATGATCAAGATTCAACTCTAGATATTTGTGAGACTCCCTCTTTCTCAAAAGGTCTACTTTCATTGAAGAAAATGAAGTGGATGTTGTACATGCCACTCGTGATGATCATCATGAAGGGATATGGAAGACATTATAAGTTAATACATTTCTGTTATTTTTCTAATATTTTTCTATTATTTATAGTTAATAATATCATGTACTTATAATTTATTTATAAGTTATTACATTTATAAGTTAATACATGTCTGACTGTTTTTTTTGTATAAACAAACACATGGATGATTCATCGACCAGACCCACAGATAGCGCATCAACAAGAAAGGGTAGACAAGCCACAAAGTTGAAGGATGTGGCTCTTAAACGTCAATCTGGACAGAAACTAGAGCTTGAGTTTGATATGCGTACTTGTGCCCCCATAGGTAATAATGCCACGAAGTTCAAGAGTTACGTAGGGGTACTTGCTCGAACCAAAGCTAGTATTTTGATTGACGAATGGTACAACGTCCCCACATCAACAAAGGATCAAATTTGGGATGATATCTTGGTATTTAACTTTTACCCTATATGTTTGGTTCTATTTTGTATTTAATTGTATTTAACTAACACAACAATTTTGTTTTGTATTGTAAGAAACTTTTACTGTTCCGAATGACAATAAATTGAAGCATGTATGGATTTCATATGCGGGTGAGCGGTAGAAAGCATTTAAGGCAGACCCCACCAGGTGATACGTATTTGGGGATTGTGGTCCTGCTTATGAAAAATATCCCTTCATTTCATAAGATGAATGGGTGAGGTTTGTTGAGTCAAGAAATGCACCCGAGTTTCATGATTAGTTGACATTTTAGTTTTTTACTTGGTCTCCCAAATTTAATTGTGTACTGAATTTTGTGGTGTTGTATATATCAGGTGAAAAGACAAAAGGCAAGAGAATGTCAAGCAAAGAACCTTTACCCCCATACATTGTCTCGTATGGGCTATGAAGGACTTATGAAGGATATAAAGTTGAAGGCCAACGTAGACGGATCCCTTGAGAATCCTCCATCTCCACCGCACCATGAATTGTGGAAGTTAGCCCGAAAGAAAAAATCTGGAGAGTATACATCTGAACCAACAGCATCAGTTGCTAAGAAAATTGTAAGTACATATTCATTTGTAATTGTAATTTTATTTATTTATAACGTGCTTACAATCTCTTACACGTGGTTTTTGTGAATTATATGTTGTAGGACTCCCTGGTTGAACAGAGCATGTAGGGAGCTTTTGTTCCACTTGGACGTCAAGATATCTTGACTATTGCCATTGGAACACAGAAGCACCCCGGTAGTGTTTGTAACATCCGTTTTTCTGAGTTACTGTTTAAAATCCATTTTATATTAAACTTTGTGATCTAAGTGCTAAGTAAATTATTTTGGTCTTATAATGAAGGTTTTAAAATACTTATCAAGTTATTTCAGTATAACAGTTACTCTTTCCTTGACGTTTGACATCCGTATTTACCGTTATTAATGGATAAGGGTTTTAATAGAACAAGTATGTTAAACCAACTTAGACAAACAAACTTCCTTCACAAAAGTTGGTTCTTTTAATATTTCTAATTTTCTAGAATTTTCTTAGAATTTTTGGAAAACTTTAGAAATTACCGTTTTGTCCCTGATACTTACAGTAAAAGCTAAACATTGATTCGGAGACCAATCTGAGGTCAAAAAAGGATTTTGAAAGGTTGAATCATGTTTTTATATTTTTTTTGGGATTTTTTAGAATTATTTCGTAATTTTCGGAAAAACCGATAAAAATGCTACTTTTCTGATCTCCATTAAGTACGGAAAATAGGAATTTTTGGTCAGAAATAGATTTATGGTGATCAATGAGTGCTTAAAATCAAATTTCAAGAGGGACCATTAGTGTTTAAATTCAATTTGTGATTTTCTGGGATTTTTTCTGAAGTTTTCTGAAAAATTACTGTTTTTCACTTACGGCGCGACCGTTTTCCTTTGTTTTTGTAAACAGTAAGGCTTTCCCTTACCGTAAAAATTCCAAAACTCTTCCATGCAGTTTTATATGTCAATTTCGTGATTCCTCATTAGTTCTTACCATTTAAAATTATTTTTAAACATTTGATTAGTAAAAAGATCATTTTAACCCTTATTTGCGGAATAAGTCGAATAGAGATGAATAGAGACATAGTGGCTATGAAATGGAAACTTAGGAACTTTGAGGGGTTCAAATACAATTCTAAGAAGCCTAAGAGAGCTTGGGACATCATGATTGCTTTGAATAGTATGGTGGGCAAGTATAAAGACCATTTTACCCTTGATTTTCACTTAAAACTACCTAAACCTACACTACTAGAAAACAGGCAATCAGTGACCGAAAAATCGGTCACAAAAAGGCTAAAATCGGTCACTAATTCACTCTGTGACCGAATTAGTGACCGAAACAAATCGGTCGCTAAAGTGCTGGTCGCTGATTAGTAGTGACCGATTTTAGCGACCGATATTTTTAGTAACCGATTTAGTGACCGATTTTCAGTGACCGAATCAGTGACCGATTTTTTGTGACCGAATCAGTGACCGTTTTTTGGAGACCGAATTAGTGACTGATTTTCAAAGACCGAATCAGTGACCGATTTTTTGTGACCGAATCAGTGACCGATTTTTAGAGACCGAATCAGTGACCGATTTTTTGTGACCGAATTAGTGACCGATTTTCAGAGACCGAATCAGTGACCGATTTTTTGTGACCGAAACAGTGACCGATTTTTGTGACCGAAACAGTGGCCGATTTTCAGAGACCGAATCAGTGACCGATTTTTAAAACGGATTTTAGTGACCGATTTAGTGACCGATTTTATAATATCGATTTTTAATGATTTTTTTACAAACTATATATTCTTTAAAATACAAATATAACCTGGTAAACACATATCAATCACTTCCAATATAATAAAATACATCAATACCACTTAATTTACTAACGTACATAATATTTGATAGATAGATTCACTATTTACAAGAAAGTCCTAAATAATGTATTAATTACAAAAAGTTTGTTAGTCACAACAAAAAAGTAAGACATGAAAACTTTCAATCCTGTGCACTTGGAGGCTGAGTCTCATCGTCGTCGTCCTCATCATGACTTGACTCAAAAGTAGGTGGAATGGGCTGACGGTTAATGCTTTCTATCAATTCTTGCATCAACCTATTGTTATGTTCAACTATTTTTTCTGCATTGGCAACTCTATCGCGAAGCTCATCTCTTTCATTTCTAACTTCTTCAACCTGTTTTCGCAATTGTTCAAGCTCTTCTCTTTGTACCCACTCACCCGATGTAGAAGATGATCCACGATAGCAAGGCCTCCCTACCAACACCGTCGACTCCATTCCTAGGCCATATGCTTTCCCTTTCTTCACTCCAGCTATATCGCACCACACATCTAACTCACATGGTGTAGGGGTTCCTTGCGTCAATGCTTGTTGGGTTAATTCTTCTAATGTGCGTGTAAACTCCGCCTGCGAACACCAATATAAGTCATCTAATTACGATGCAGAATAAAGCAAAATACAATAAAATCAACACTGAGAAATAAACTACAAATAAACCAAAATAGAATTCATTACATTTACGTGTTCTGATCTCTTATCCACCCATGTGTTATCCTTACGTTGGTGTGTGCGACGAAACAACTCTAATGGAGTAGGGGGAGTTCCTGTCGACTTCGTCTGAAATAGATTAAATAAGAATACAAGTTAATAATGTGTTCCTTTATAAGAGATTATTACACTAAGTCATATGAGATAAATTTTAAATTAAAAAAATAGAGTAAACATTACCATATTAGCTCTATGTTGAGATGTTGTAATAGAGCCACTAGTGTGGAGGGACCCTCCAAACCCTCCACAATCGGATGCCCGATTTTTTTTCCCCTGTGAACTCTTCTTTTTAAATCCATCAGTATCCCAATGCTTACTTAAAGTATCCCAGTCTTTATCTGAAATCCAATCTGGTTTATCCTTTGTGCTACGAGCCTTATTTAGACTATTTTTCATTACTGCTGCACCTCGTATCTCAAAATTCTTTCTTGCCCACCTCTCATTTGGTGGACAAATAGAAAACTTTTTCTATAGGTAGAAGGAAACAAGTTAGCTAAAAGTAGACTACATATAAATATCAAAATTAAATCTAATTAACATATTAAACTTACCAGAAACTCTCCAAACCACTGCTCTCTTGTCTTAATTGGTATCTTCTTCCATGATGTCCATGGTTCCTTGTAACGACTTTTAAGAATCTCTGCAATGCCATGAGCTGCTGGGTGCGAAGGTAAGAATCTACAAATATTACATGTAAATATTTACAATTTTATAGAATATGCTAAAATAACAAACAAAATAGTACACACGTACACACACCCTTGTCCATCAAGATATACAAATGGTTTGGCAGCATTGCCCTGTGTCTCTGCAATAATAGTTTCACTTGATCTAGGTGTTGGCCCCCCATCTGAATGAGTTGGTTGTGAACTTGATGGTATTGATTGTACCCCTCGCACTGTAGGATGAGGTGTGACATGAGATGCCCTAGGTGATGGGTCTGGACCAGGAGATAATGTAGGAGATGAAGCTTGTGGTAGAGAAGTAGTTGTCTGTGATTGTTCTCTTCGATGCTTTTTTTTTTATAGACTCTTAGAAGCTTTTGCTTTACCCCGATCTTTGTCTGACATCTGAAATTAACACAAAATCAATACTTTTGAATATATTGATAACATGATTAAAACAAATTAATAATAACATAGTGTATATAGTATATGAATACATTTTTACCTTTACTAAGACATGAAAAACATCATAATTCAATCATCATCGTGATCATCATCATCATCGTCATCATCATCATCATCAGATTGATATTGATTATACAAATCATCATCATTTTCAGAAATATTTTCAAAATCAAATTCGTCTTCCTCCTCCTCATCTTCGTCATTTTCTCCTACATCGTCAACAACATTCATCTCTACTTCGTCAGACTCTCCTTCTTCATCTCTTAAATGATCAAGTAGCTCATCATTTGTTACAAAATCCACATTAGTTGTTGAATCTTGATATGCGATCTCAAGTGTATATCGATCATCAACTGTACCTCTTGGTTTGGTTTTAATAACAACCCACCAATCAACCTTTTCTTTTATTTTTTCGGGATAAGGTACATAATACACCTGGATTGCATTTGTTGCACATATGAAAGGATCATACTCTGCATATCTCCTCCGATGATGAACCTCCACAATCCCATATTTACTTTGAACCTTCACACCATGATTGATGACAGCATCAAACCATTCACAGTTAAATAAAACTATCTGTTTGGTTGGTTCTCCTGGGTATTCTACTTGTACAATCTCTTTAACAATACCATAATAATAATTCTCATCAGCTCCTTGATCATCAGCCTTAACACAAACTCCACAATTGATTGTTTTCTTACCGACACTCCAGTCTTCCGTATGAAACTTAAAACCATTGACAAAGTACATAGGCCAAGTATGAACCTTTCTATTAGGACCCCATGCTATGTGATGCAAATACTGATTTTGTACCATGTTATTTCTATCATTCACCTATCAATTGCAAATGTAAACTCATTATTTTCCCCAACTATAAGATTAGCTCATGTATTATACTACAATGATAAGACACGTACATATGTTTCAAACCAAGCTGGAAATTCGGATGTAATCCTGCGATTGACATCAGCTAAACAGATATTTTGATTAGATGCCTCCAAATATTGCACAAAGTATCTGGCATAGAGTATGTCATTAGATATCATAGGATTAATGTAAAACTCTTAAATCAAGTAAAAGTTAAGGAACTCACTGAATATATGGTTGAACTTCTTCACAGTTTAGTAAGACATGCAAATGTGCAGCAGCAAATTCTCTATCCTTTAAATATCGACTTGTACAACTTCCAGCTGAGCGACCAGAATGATTGAAAATTGATAAAGTTTGTTGAACATCATTTTGACCTCCATCATCATTGCGACCAACTCTATTTCTCATTGATTGCACATGAGAGTCAAAATAATATGAACAGAAATGAGAAGTCTCTTGGCATAAATATGCCTCACAGATAGATCCCTCCACACGTGATCTATTTTTAACCATTCGTTTCAACCGACCCAAGTACCTAAAAGAACATCATATTTTTAACTAAGATCCACAAATAAATAAGAGATAATTTGTACTATGATGGTGAGAATAATTACCTCTCGAATGGATACATCCATCGATATTGAACAGGACCTCCCAGTCTTGCTTCATAAGGCAGGTGAATAGGTAGATGCTCCATGGAATTAAAGAATCCCGGTGGAAAGATTCGTTCCAATTTACATGTTGTAATGACAATGTTTTGTTCCATCAACAACAAATCATCCACACGCAATATTGTTGAACATAAATCCTTGAAAAATTTACTTAACTCAGCTACAGGAGTCCACACTTGATGTGGTAGTGCACTAAAAGCAATTGGTAACAACCTCTCCATAAAAACATGACAATCATGACTTTTCATTCCAAACAACTTCCCTTCTCTTATGTTTACACATCTATGCAAATTTGATGCATATCCATCAGGCATTCTCAACTCACTAACCCATTTACACACTGATTTTTTTTGCTCATTGGACAAAGAAAACTTTGCTTTAGGCTTTAAAACTTTTCCATTAGGTTGCACTTGTAGTTCTAGCTCCCTTCGTCGACAATACTCCTTCAAATCCTTTCTTGCCTTAATATTATCTTTTGTCTTATCTTTGATGTCCATGACTGTATTAAAAACATTATCAAACACATTTTTCTCAATATGCATCACATCAAGATTGTGCCTTATTAAGTTGGTTTTCCAATAGGGCAACTCCCAAAAGATGCTTTGCTTTATCCAGTGATGAGACACACCATATCCAGCACACTTACAAGGACCAACCTCAGTTATTTTTGGAAGACAAGAAACTTCTTCCCACACATCATCCCCAGTCAAGAAATGTGGAGGTTGAGACTTTTCAATTCTATTCTTATAAAATGCATCCTTATTTCTTCTAAATGCATGATCCATAGGCAAAAATTGACGATGTGAATCAAACCAAGAACATTTACCACCATATTTCAAAGTAAAAGCCTTTGATTGATTCATGCAATAAGGACATGCTAATTTTCCTGATGTACTCCAGCCCGACAACATTCCATATGCAGGAAAATCATTGATAGTCCACATCAAGGAAGCTTTCATTATAAAATTTTGTTTTTTTGAAATGTCATATGTCAGCACTCCTTCATTCCACAATAATTTTAGCTCATCTATCAGTGGTTGCAAATAAACATCTATTCTGCTTCTTGGATCATGAGGTCCAGGAATAATCAATGTCAAAAACATATAGGGAGTTGTCATGCATAGTTCTGGAGGAAGATTGTACGTGGTCACAATTACTGGCCAACACGAATACCGTGTGGCTGATTGACTAAATGGCGTAAAACCATCCGAGGATAAACCCAACCTCACATTTCTTGGTTCAGCTGCAAAATCAGGATATGTTTCATCAAAGTGTTTCCAAGCTTGTCCATCTGATGGATGGCACAACACTCCTGGTTCTCGCCTATTTTCATAATGCCACCTCATATGCGGAGCAGAACTCATTGAGGCATATAATCTCTTAAGCCTAGGAATTAGGGGTAAATAATGCATTCTCTTCACAGGCACTTCTTTGTATCTCCCCTTCCCAATTTTCTTCTTCTTATAACGAGAAGCACCACAAAACTTGCATTCTTTTAATTGTAAACATTCATCAGTGTAGAACAACATGCAGCCATTTACACAACAATCTATTTGTTTGGAAGTAAGGCCAAGTTTTGAAACTATTTTTTTTGTCTTATAATAATCTTCGGGAATAACATTATTTGGGGGATGTGTCTCTTTCATAAGTGCCACTGTTTGATTAAAAGATCGTTGAGAAATGTTTCCCTCTGATTTAATTGTCAATAATCTAACAGCAAGAGACAATTCAGTGTGATCATTGCATCCTGGCCACAATGGCTTCTGGGCTGCATGTAGTAAATCATAAAACTTTTGGGCATCTACATTTGGACACTCATCTATTTCTTTATCATAATGCATTTGATACCCCGGATCAATAGCATCATAGACCATGCTCTCAAATCTACTAATGTGTTCATTATGTCCCTCTTGAGTAGTGGTAGCAGTCCTAGGATGAGTATCAAACTCCGGATCACTTTCTCCATGACATGTCCAATACCAATAATTTGGTATGAATCCCTTCCTATATAGATGAACTTTAACTTCTTCAGTATCTAAGAACTTGAGATTTTTGCATTTACAACAAGGACATCTAATTTTTCCACTTGACAAGTCTGCTTCTTGGCATGCAAAAGACACAAATTCATCTACCCCATTTACAAATGCATCAGTATATCCCTTTCGTCCAGGCATTAATCTATTGTACATCCAACTACGATTTTCTCGAATGTCCATTTTCTGTCATATAATCAATCAAAAGCTATATATTAAAGTTAACACATTTTATAGCACTTTAAGATCTTGCACATTTTGCACTTTAAAATTAACACATTCAATGATACAATCTAGCAAAAGCTACACATTAAATGGATAAAATTGGGTGCAAGTGTAACTAACCTCTCACGAGAGCTCCAAGAATGCCTCCTTTAATAAAGCTTTTTATTACCCCAATCAACTAGGTATCAAACTGTTCATGATATTGAAAAAAATATGAGAAAGAAAGGGGGAATTAGCAATATATTTATGCCAATAACCAGGTGACAACTACACTAACATAATTATCTTGATCAATCATCAATACTATACCAATTACTGTAATGCAAAATGTATACATTGCTGCCCATGTTTTTCTTATAACCAAAATAGAATCTTATAATCAAAATAATCAAAAATATCAAACAAAGTCAATTCAATTCATTCAAATATTATATAATTACTTAACACATCAATAAATAAAAAATAACAAAAATAATAACTAAATAAGATATTGGTTCCTAATGCTAATTTTATACCCCTTTTTATAGCATAGAAATCTTTACAGAAAAAAAATCCCAATGCTAAATAGATCTAATTATGGCCATCTAAATTAACTTGAATAATATATTTGTAACTATTCAAAAGCTGCATGTTGTTAACTTCTCATGGTACTGGTGCCCTGTAAAAGAGCATGGTAATTTGCTAAAACTATGATTACTTAGGCAAGTTGCTAAAACTTGATATCAAACTTGATATACAATATTTCTCTAACAAAATAATGCATATAGACCAGTTAATCTAGAGAGATTACCGTGCTATAACTACAAGTTCATATAAATCCCTTTAATAGCATATTCCAGAGAGATTACCCTGTTACATTTTAAGCAAGATTCATGCATGCCACCCCAAAAATGAGCCTCAAGCGTTGAGTATGTGTGTGTGTATTAACTAGATATTAGATTACAATAATGAGGAGAACTAAGAGCATCATTCATTGGGTTACAAGAGACAAAATAATTCATTGGATAGGAGACTAAAGTGGGGCAGGCTCTCAGGCCTAACTTTACTCTGAAAAGTGGGATGCGAGCGACTATTTGTCCTGATCCCAATTGCCAAGCAAAATAATATATATATACTATTTGTCCAACTTTACTGATATAATGAACACTAGCAACAACATCTAGCAGAAAAAATATAGAAGACCTAACAACTAGGAGCAATGAATGCAAACACAAAAAATATAGGAGGACATGGAATCCAAAAGCGAGAAAACTAGAGGATACTAAATATTACCAAGTTATAGAAGCAAAATGATGAAACAATCAATGCAGCACTCTACAATTCTGGATTGGTTGTGTGTAACTCTTCCTTCAAACAAAAAGAAAGGAGAATCACAATGGGGGCAAAACCTGAAAAATACAAACAAAAATCAGTGCCCATAATCCAGTACATAATCTTAAATCAAAGTAACCTTGAGCAATATTAAACTAGACCAGTTCTTTAACATGAATAGTTACAAACAAAATCTGCAATATAAAGTTCAATCCCCCTATTACATTATCCATGCTCAATAATTTAAGCTTTTTGAAAAGATATTAATGACATTAATAGTATATTAAAACCTTTTATTTAATTATGTGATATAGAATTCAATCCTTGCTGTGGTGATGAATGATGACACCCCCACCTTCCTCGCTCTTGTTTAGAAACCAGAAATAAAAAAATAAAGATACACTCAGCATGCATATTGTTGTCAATTTATCCTTGCCCATGATTGGTATTCTATTATATGATCTAAGATTATCTGCTATATCCGCTGCTTGAAGATTCCAAATCTGATTCAGCTTCACTCGGTTTCTGATATTTTTTCAAAAAAAAAAACTAACTGGGAAATATGAAACGGTCCTTGGTCATGCATTTCTATCCAACACACCACTGCTTTTCCTTTTGCTTTATAAAAGCTAAAGATGACATCAAAGTAGTGTGTGTATGTGTGTGTGCGTGAATGTGGGAGAAAAGAATTGAAGAAGAGAGTGAACAAAATAAAGGGAAAGAGAAATTGAAGAACAAAGACATAGGATGCTGTTAATTTATTACCTCTTCCTTCCATTTCATTACAGCAAAACTCTCATCAGTTCACCCTTTCTCTGCATCTACTAGTGCTTATTCATGTATAACTCTATGATATTCTAAACTTCACCTTCACTCTCCTACTAGTATATTTGGTTCCTTCCACTAGAATAAACCAAATCCTACTCCTCTAAGCTATTTATAACCCACAAATAGATACTTCTACTTCTTTCAGTTTTGTACTGTATTATAGCCTACTCCTTTTGTGCCTCAATAGTGCTACTTTTTCTGTTCCTTCACTTCCTATTATGCCTCTGAGAAGGCAAGCTTCTATCTTGGTTGCTCTCAAACAAGACTTTGAAGCTACCAATAACACTTGAGCAAGAATCAGAGATAACATTATTACAAGACAAAACATACACCGAAAAATAAAAAACTAAAACTAAGAGGGATAGAAATCCCTAACATCAGTAGCGCACAAGTTGACAAAAAAGAAACTCACAAGATAAACAATAGAGAGCAGGGGTTACCACAGAGCAAGATGATGGTTCGGGTGGTGGTTGAACAACGCGTGACGGCTTACGGCGGTGCTTCCCGATGGTCCTCGTGGCGCGAAGGAGACGAAGGAAGAACAGTGAGCGAAGTACGGGAACAATGCTGCAGTTACGGAGGAGGAAGGAGCTAGCTGGGTACGAAGGACAGTGCTGCAGTTACGGGAATGAAGCTTGATGGGCGAAATGGGAACGAAGTAAAGGGCAGGGAACCAAGAAACGCTTGGAACGAAGAACAAGAGCTGGGAACGGTGCTTCAAGGGCTTGCTAGTGCTAATGTGATTTTTGAAGTTTTTTTTTTGGTCAAAATGTGATTTTTGAAGTTAAACATCAGACATTGTTACCATATACTATTCTAAATTAATTTTAAATAAATACAATAATTACTCTATCAAAAAATAAAAAAATATATAATTACATTAAATTAATTAAAATCATATTAAATAATCAATTAAAAAAATAGTGAAACTAAATAAAAAATTTAAATTTTTTAAATTCGGTCACTAAATCGGTCACTAATTAGTGACCGAAAAAATCGGTCTCTAAATTCACTACGTACAAGCGTTTTAATTCGGTCTCTAAATCGGTCACTAATTAGTGACCGAAAAAATCGGTCACTAATTAGCGACCGAAAAATCGGTCTCTAAATTCTCTATGTACAAATGTTTTAATTCGGTCTCTAAATCGGTTTCTGATTAGTGACCGAAAAATCTGTCACTAATTAGCGACCGAAAAATCGGTCACTAAATTTCCAACAGTACAAACATTTAAATTCGGTCACTAAATCGGTCACTAATTAGTGACCAAAAAATCGGTCACTAATTAGCGACCGAAAAATCGGTCACTAAATTTTCAACAATACAACCATTTAAATTCGGTCTCGAAATCGGTCACAAATTAGTGACCAAAAAATCGGTCACTAATTAGTGATCGTTTTTTCGGTCACTAATGATATTCGGTCACTAATTCGGTCTCTAATGCTTAAGTATCACCGAATTTAACAAAAACTTTGAAGATCTTCGAAGTTGGTCACTAAATCGGTCTCTACAGTGACCGAATATTTTTGGTCACTAAATCGGTCACTGATCGCCTGTTTTCTAGTAGTGCTAATGTTTTTGTCCATGTAATCAAATGGTCTTCCTCCCCCCTCATTTTGGTCGACATCAAGGAGCTTTGAGGAGCCTTGGATCATATTTTTTTTCATGAGTCATCAATCCTTGTGAAGTGGTTTAGGCCAATTAGAAAAAGGATGGATTAGACCTAATTGATAATTATGTATTTTGATAGTCATTGCTTACATCACACAAATTTTTAATCCCTTCCTTCTCCCTAGCTCTTGCCGCCCCATTCATTATAAATAGGGGTGGGGTGCTTCATAATTTTTCACACACCAAGCCAAGGAATCAAGAAGACAAACACTTTTCTCTCTTTTCTCTCTTTAGTTCTTAAATTTCTTTTGGTGTTCTTGCTTGTTCTTCATCAAGTTTTGGCCAAGGTAAGGGGTTAATCTTTCAATATTAATTTGAGAAGTATGAGTTTTGATTCTTGTTTATGCTTGTCTTGTATGTTTTATGTGTTTATGCCTTTATGCCTTACTAATTGTTTTATAAGCTTTAAATTAATTATTTTGTGCTAATTATTAATCGTAGAGTTATAATGCCCAAATTTTCTTAAGATTTTCGTGAAGCAAGGTGGGAATGTTAAAATCATTTTTGAGCTTTGTAAACATACCGTTATAATGGCAAAATCACTTTTTGAGCTTTTGTAAACATACCGTTATAATGGCGAATTTTAGACTTACCGTAAATACGATTTTACCACAAAGAAAATACAATTTATTAGTTTGTGAAAACCCTAATATTGTCTATCATTGATATACAAGGTCATGATTAAGATAAATAGTTTATCAGTATGGATCTGTCTAGAAAGGAAGTGAGACCTATGAAGGGGCTAAAGCAGTCTGTCTCTCTCTGAACTGCGATCTGTACCGATACGCTGTTTGGGGAATTCTTAACTTCGGGACTCGGTATATACGTGGCTAAGATGATTGGGGAATATAATGCTAATAGATTCTCGGTGAATTCTACTGTTATATATTTTTGGTTCAGTATTGTCTATGTTTTTAACAGTGAAAATTTGTGAAAACAAGCTTTCAATGGGCCTTTTCTGAAAATAAACCAGTGTTCAAGTATTTTTGGAATATTTCAATTTTGACCCCTTTTTAATGAATTAATTACTTTTTAGTACTGTTATATACCAATTTATTTTTGAGGGACTTGAATATAAACAAAGTATGAGTTATCTGGAATAAATGGTTCTATGATTATCTGAGTAGTAAGACTGTGTGTTTTCCTGAGTTGTGTGATTTGGTATTCTTATCTGTTAAACGTGGTCTTTGTGTTCTCTGGTAATTCTGTGTGGTTTGAGATAAGTGGTTCTGAGTGGTTGGAAGTGAAAGAGATATGCCTAGTGAAAGGCGATGTTCCTACTTGATGTTCCTACTCGATGTTCCGAAATGTTTTGTTTAAAGCGATGTTCCCACTGGATGCTCCCAATGTGCTATGTTTAAGTGAAGTTCTTATTATACTGATATACTAATTGGTTTAAGTACAATTCCTTAGTATTGTGTTGTCTGTTGCTGTGTACCTATACTTTTTCTATTAATTTGTTTAGAGTTTTACCCTTGCCTGCTTTGTTGTGTTTATACATGACGGAGTAGATGTTTGACTCGAGAAGTGGGTTAGCTCTTAGGAGAGGATCTGAAGAATGTTGTTGTATAGATGAATATGGATTCCAAGAAGCATAGATGGTTACGGTATTATGTTGGGTAGAAGTCTAGAGATTAGACTGACTCAGATGTTCACTGTATCATTTTCAATCTTTTCTTGTAAAGACTCTGTTGGTTATATGAAATGAGATTACACTCATACAAGTTTTATTTATGCTTCCGCACTTTAACCGTTTTGAAAACATTTAAAAGGGAATCAAGGGAACATACTCTCCATCCTTCTCATCTTCTTTAAAAAGGCAAAAAAATTTACCTGTATTTCATAAGAAGGATTTCCAATTTTCACTAAATATTTTCAAAGTTATTCGAAATTCTTGGTAACTATGGTGTAATATCCTTTTTTGGAGAAAGGGTGTTACAGTGTTCGCACTGCTGGACGAGGTGTGGGTTTGCGGATGTACTATGGACCACATGCACGTTATGGCCCCACCCCAAGCTTGAATGAGGGATTGCTTGATGACATGCGAGAGGATTTGTGAGAGGAGTTGGTTCCACACATACGTGCGCGGATGCATTTGGAGATGCGTTCGGAGATGGTAGGTATAATGGCGGAGATGGGTTATTCACAACAGAAACTAGATGTCGATGCTAGATCTCCTAAAGCTACCGTGCATGTGAGCACCAAGGGTAGTTGCGCAGCTCCATCCATTGAAGAGTGGCCTCAAGGGAAATCTCAACTAAAGCCTACTGCATTGTTGGGTGCGAAGCTAGTGGGATTTAGGGGAGAATCTGTAACGCCCCAAATTTTCACTATAAGAGATAGAGTGTTAGTAAAGGGGGATTATTGTCAATATTAGGATTTCGATGAGATTAAAAGTGGTTTAGTGCTGACATGGAAAGTCAAACGGAAAAGTCTGTAGACGTTTTGACTGTCAGAATAAGAATATAATGATATAGAAACCCTAATTGGAGTCAGAGAAATGATTTGAGGATACCAATAGTGATTTTATAATATTTGAGGATTTTAGAAATTTATTTGGGAATTTTCTGAGAAACGAATAAAAATGTTACCGTTTTGGTCCCTGTAGTTTGACTAGGCTGAACTGTGAGTTGGTTTGGAGACCAGAACAAGTTGAGAAATATTTTTGAGGATCCAAATAATGTTTTTACATTATTTTAGAATTTTAGAAATTATTTTGGGAATTTTTAGAATAGCAGGCAAAGAATTGCAGTTTTGGTCTCTATAGACTGAGAATAGGGAAAACGGGGGAACATGTGAATGCCAGAAGCTTAGGGAATGATCCAAAATTAACCAAAAGAGTAACCAATGGTGTTTTTATAATATTTATGATTTTTAGAAATTTTCTGAGATTTTTCTAAGAAAGTTGATTTTAACCCTAATTTACGGGTTACGGTAAAACCAAAAAATTACCGTAATGCTTCTAAACTTCATTTTTATGAACCAAGACCTTTTTGGCACTTTATTTTCGTGGTCTTGGCTTATTATAAGAGTCATGAGAGCTTTTTACCTCAATAGGTTATTTTTAGACAATTTTAACCATGAAACTCAAAAGTTACCGCACTTTATTACCTGTAAGTTACCGTTTACCATGGTTAAAAGTGAAAAATATTTTTACCCCTTTCTTAACCCAGCTGGGTGCCCCTAAGGAGGATGGAGAAGAGTGTGGAAGACTCTTGAATCTAGTGACTCATATTTCTTATCCAATGAGAAAAATTCCTAATTATTATTTTCCAAAATTATCTTTAATCTAATGATGGCTAAAGGGCAAAATTGTCCAAGAAGCCTATGGGGGAGAGGGAGCTCGGCCAGAATAAGTGGGAGAGAGAGAGTTGGTGTTTCATTTCATCCATTTTCATCCTCTTGCACCAAGAACACTTGCCATACTTCCTCTAGTTTTTCTTCCAAAAATTTCTAAGTTTTCTCAAGCTTTTCTTCTTGATTTTCAATCCACAAGTATCAAGGGAGTTAGGTGAAGGTAGAGCTTCATGGATTGAGTTTTGGCACCATCTCTTTAGGGTTCATGAGACTAAGGTTTGATTTGGGTTAATTTCATCTTATGTTCATCTTGATGTTCTAAAGATTTTCTTAATTGATATGAAAGCCCACCTTGAGTTTTTGGTATGATATGTTTGATTTAAAAGGTGATCTTCAAGAGGTGGTAGAAGACAAAGGATTTAGGGTTGTTCATATTCAAGGAAGAAGGCAAGGTAAGGGGAAATTTGCTTATACATGGCTATTAAAGCTTGATTGACATATATATGCTATGTTTGGTTGTGGTTAGTGCAAGAAGCTTGTAATTTTAGTTAGAGAGCATGATGATCATTAGGTTAAGTACTCTTTTGTTTACATGGTGTTCAATGACCCAAGAGATGTGCTTATGGTTAGTATGGAATTTTCCTAAATGGCTTTGCCATGAAAGCTTAGTTTTATTATGGATTTGGATTTTTGACTCTTATATGATTGAGGTTGGTTTTCTTTGATGTGGGTTATTCTTGGTGGTGAAGGGAAAATTGATTGTGCATGATGGTCTTGGCTCTACGTTTTGATTTGAGTTGATTGAGTGGCTTGTTGTGGAAATCTTTTCTTTGGTCCCTTTTATGTTCATTTTCTAAAGTTTGGTGCCATAGTTTTGATCCTTGATTATGGATGAGAGTATGGTGGTTTGTGATTGAGTATAACTATTGAACTTTGGAATTAAGTCATGAGTATAATTTCCAAGAAGATTAAAGAAAAGTTATAGGTGTTAAGATTTAAATCAAGTTTTGCAAATTATTTCAAAAGAGGCAAAATAGTAATCTTTGAAAAACCAATTTAATGGACCAAGGTTCATGAAGCTAAAAACTGGTTTTGGTAATTAAAAATCATAGGAATGGAGTAAAGAATCAAATCCCAAAAAGAAAATCAATTTTTGGATTTTTAGACAATTTTCCAGAACTGTTCACGCCCTGGGTGTGAGGGGGTGTGAGCGTCTTTGCCCTGAAAACACTGTATGCGAGGATACAGGGGTCAAATTGTAATTTTTTAAAGATTAGAGGCAAAAGTGTAATTTTGGAAAGTTTTCAAAACAGAATGTGTAAATGTAATTTTTGAAAATATAAGGGCTAATTTGTAGAAGGAATATTTTTGGGCCAAAAATGTAATTTTCAGAAATTTTGGGGCAAAAATGAAAACTTGTATATTTTGGGGCCAAAAACATAATTATAGAAAGTTTTCCTTAAAAAGGACATTTTGAAATAAAGGTTAAATGGAAGAATAGCTATGTGCTTAAGGGGGTTGTGAAATGGATGATGAAAAATGATTGGGGAAAACTAAGTGCCAATAAGGGGAGTTAAATAAATTCTGTGTGATATACATTCTATGTGACAAATACTGTGTGATATGAGTACTGTGTGGTATCACTTTTGTGTGATGTAAATACTGTGTGGTGCAAAGTCTGTGTGACCTAAATATTGTGGAATGTAAATGTTTGGTGACGTGAAAAGTGCTATGTGATATAACTGCTGTGTGATGTGTGGAAGGCTATGTGCCATAAGCTGTGTGTCATTAAATGATGTGTGCTGTGTGAGAGGCTGTGTGCTGTTTCATTGGCTGTGTGCCATTTCATGCTGTGTGCTATGGGAAAGGCTGTGTGTCATTTAATGCTGTGTGATATGGGAAATGCTAAGTGACATTTCGTATTGTGTGCAAAGGGCTATGTGCCAAGTGCTGTGTGCAAAGGGCTGTGTGCAAAACAAAGTAATCTCCATGGAGTACGGGCTAAATGCTTGTGACTGAGTGTCGAATAAATGAGGAGTTTGGGGGAAAAGTAATCTCCATGGAGTGCGGGCTACGTGCTCGTGACTGTGTGTCGAATCTATTATCAAGAAATGGCCAATAGAAGTGTTTTGTGTATATATATATATATATATATGTATTGATTTCTTGTGATATATTTCTGTCTGAAATGGTGATGCTTCTGTGTGAAGTTGGAAATGGTGGTCTGTGTGACTGATATCTGTGTGACCTATGCTGGAATGTGGTGAGTGAATGTGATTTCCTTTGAGGATGAGTATAGCATTGTTGGCATATATGTGCGGTGTGAATTATGTTTATTCTGTGCCATATAGTTTGATAAGCATGATTTATTTTCTATATTTTATGTCACTATGTTTTAATAACTTGTGTATGAGAATTTTTCACCCTTGCCTATATGTTTTGTGTTTTTTCGAACATGATTCATATAGATGGACCACTAGCTGGGTGGACCTGTCAGGACTTGAGGAGTGAGACGTACTCCGAGGATGCGTTAATCAAGTGGAAGAATGGGCGAGTCCTAGTTTCGAGTTAGAGTTTTCCTGTTAGAGCTTCTTACAGAAGTTCTTAGTGCTTGACCAGCATAGGGAGTCAGTATTCTTTTGGGAATGAGCAGTTTTCTTGTATGATGTATTATTTTCTCAAACTTTGGTTTATAAAGAAATATGTAAATTGTATCCAAAGACTGTATTCCATTTTATTCTTATATGTTGAGTGTTAATTTACTTATGCTTCTTTTAATATAAAAAAAAATGGCAATGAAAATCCCTTTTGTGGAAATTAAATAAGTTTGTCAGTTTTTTTTCCGAAAGAAAACCAGACTTGATGAAATTTATTTTCCGCATTGGGTTGGTTACTTAAGTGTAATGCCTTCGTGGAAGAGGGTGTTACAGAATCGACTACTCTAATATTAGAGCATGACGACGAGTTGTCATTTTTTTTCATCAACACAAAGGATATAACAGACATGCTTGGCAGTGAATTGTGGCTTTCAATGACTGCTCTACAAATGTGGTGCACGTAAGTATCTCATACATATTTGTAAATATAGTTTACTTTTTAAGTATCAATTTTAAATGATATTTTTTTTTCTACATTTTAGGTATATACACCACCGCCTCTGTATATCAAAGAACATCAGTGATGTATATGGGATCTTGGATCCTTTTTTGTTCAGTCCTTCGAAGGGTCGTAATGGAGATGATGTTCAATTATACCTCTTTAACAAATTTACTACAATGAAGAGAAAGTTTTACTTAGCACTGTATTTGCATTCGTAAGTATACATATATAGTATCCTGTTTTGTCTGTGGTAGACAAGTCAATTGATGATCTACACTACTAATTGTTATCCAATAATGCAAGGAACATTTTCAATTAGCAATCCTTTGTCCTAAAGATGACTATGTAGTTGTCATGTGTTCGCTGAGTAAAAAACCGAACGACGTCATAAAGGGCATTGTCGATCGGTAAGATTTTATAAAAGTCACAACTTCGACTTTGTGATGAATATATAACTTATTTTTCATAAATATTGCTTTTATCAAAGGGCTATGGATTCATATTGGAGGATGCACCCTCAAAGAAGGAAGAGAAACATATATAGATGGATTCAACTCACGGTGAGTAGTTTAAATGTATATATTTGATTCGATATCTATCATGATTTTTAATGTATATAATATTGAATATTCAAAATTTTATTATTCATTTATAGTCGCCGCAACAATAGGACGCTGGGAGTGTGGCCATTATGTTATGCAGAATATGCTCACCATAGTCCTCTCGCAAATTACCAACAATTGGAATGAGGTAAATGTCATTTTTAACCACTTGCATTGAGAAGTTTAAACTTGCAGACATTGAGTGATCTGTCACCATATTCTGAAGAAGTCATTGATGACAACAAGCAATGTTGGGCATCAACTTTTTTGGATTTAATGACATCTAAAAAAACTTTAGTATGACTTGTGTCTCACTTTTCTTGGACTTTTCTTGGACTTAGCTAGTGTTTTGGTAATTATGGGTTAGTTTAGTATTTATTAGATTGGAAGTTTAGTACTTATTGCCTAGTTTATTTGTTAGTTAGTTTACTAGGTACTTGTATCATTAGGCACTAGTGATGTTATTTTATTGTTAGTTGGATTGGTTATATTGTTGGTTGAATTGTTGGTTGAATTGGCTGTGTTCTGGACTGTTTACAAGGAGGTTATATATGTACAAATAAAAAAAAATTAAAAAAAAACGTAGACTTTTTAAATCGATTGTAACTACAACCGATTTAAAAAGTCTATTTTTTAAAAAAAAACATGTTTTATGACGGTTAAAAACCACGGTAAAAAAGATAATTTAAATCGATTTTTTACAACCGATTTAAAAAATACCCCACTTTTTAAATCGGTTGTATCTAAATCGGTTGATAACCAATTTAAAAAGTGTTTTTTAACCGATTTAAAAAGCCTTTTTTGCACTAGTGTCAGTTATGCATCAACACAACATAAAGTAGGCAAGGATGAAGCTCTAAACAAAGTAACAAGTAAAGTACAAGCACAAACACAACACAGATTATATACCAATCCATTCGCACATCAAGACACATATCAAAGATAACAGATCAATCAAGACTTATAAACATATTCCAATCAAACAGGTCTTACCTTGTGTCTTGTAAACCTGCAAAATAACTCATTCACAAAATGTATTCTCACATCAAAGTATATTTATACATGCCACTTCAATATCTCTCTAATCACACCGGTGTAGTGCTCCAAGGAGATATTTTCCAACTTCACATCATTTGAGCGACCAGCTGCAGTAAACTTATCAGCATAACAAGGGAATCCCGTCTTTAGACCCCTGAGAATACTTCAGAAATACCGCATTTAAAACTTAATACCAAATCAGAAATAGATCTACCAGTCAGATTTATCCAAGCCGGGTATACGACTTGTCTCGACTAGCTCATGGGGATTCACCGACAAGGTCATTGAGACTTTCGAAACCTGGATAATCCCAGTAAACAATTGTAGTCCAACAGAATCTATTTTCAACCCCAGCCTCTAGGTTGTATGCTCACCGTCTTTAATGCAAAATGATCGTCTAATATTTGCACATGTAATTTCTTTCTAACTTCTCTTTAATTTCTCTTTGTAAAACTTCTTCTGCTTTACTGTCACTTTTCTCAAAATCTCTGAATCTCAAAATCTCTTCATATATAAAATAAAGCTCATCACTTTTAAAAAAATCTTTAGATAACTATTAAAATTACTTTCTCTTGTAAAAACATTTCACTGTATAATTGAAATAAATAACCCCTAGTTCTCAATATTCTTTTTACGGATCGTTACGGATTAAATTATTGATTCGGCTTCACTAATTCAGTTTTATGATTGCTTTCACCGCGGCAGAGCCGAACTGAGGGAAAACAACCTAACAAAGTGATTCGGTATATGAACTAAAGTTATTAATTCATTTCAAGCAAACCAAAACGGGGCAGAGCCACCTACGATTGATCAAGAGAGAAGAGATCAATTGTATTTAAACTTACGTCCACTTTTTAATCAACAAGTGTTTGTTCTCAGATTTTAAATAGCTTTTTGGGAATGGAATAATTACACGGCGACTGAGCCGACTACGATAATCAGTGTCCGTCTTTTTGAAAACTTGATATAGATTTAGTGAACGAAATAAAGCTAATTATTTTCTGGTTTTAGTTAATTTTTGAAGATGAAAGGATCACACGACGGCAAAGCCATCTTTGGTGATCAATACCCAATTTAAAAATCGATCCAATATAACTAAGTGAACGTAATCAATTTGTTTTTCTTTTGAAATATTTAAGCACTAATTATCTTCCAGGAAAAAGACCCATTGAAAGCCTATCTCGCTAATTTCCACTGCCATACACATTGAAAATTAAACTGAGTTACGTGCATATATATACAGATTGGATACCCACTATATATTTTCCCACTGTTAATATAACAGTAGAATTCACCGAGAATCCATTACTGTCGTATTAAATTCCGAAAGATGTCATAACAGTAGAATTCACCGAGAATCCATTACCGTTACACTCTTTTATCCAATCCAATCTATTTATATATACGTTATAAGAAAATCACTTCTTTCCCAATTTATCTTAGTCACGTCTATATCGGGTCTCTAGTGTTAAGAATTCCCCAAACAGCGTACCAGTACAGTTCCCAGGAAAGAGAGACGGACTTTAATCAGCCCCTTCAAAGGTCTCTGTCTTTCCTTGACAACTCTATACTGATAAGTCATTTATCTTAACCATCACCTTGTATATAAATGTTAGACAATATCAGGGTTTTCACAAAATAATATTTTGTATTTTCTTTGCGGTAAAATCATATTTACGGTAAGACTAAAATTCGCCATTATAACGGTATGTTTACAAAAGCTTAAAAATGATTTTGCCATAGCCATCTTACTTACACAGATTATTAGAGAAATTTGGGCATTATAACTCTACAATTATTAAATAGCATAAAACAATTAAATTAAAGCTATAAAACAATTATAAAGCATATTTAAATAAATAAAAGCTATAAACATACAAACAAACAATTCAAACACAAACAAGAATCAAACTCATACTTCTCAAATTAATTTGCAAGAGGTTCCCCTTACCTTTGCCACAAAACTATGAAGAACAAGCTTGAAGAACCAAGAACACAAAGTAAGAAATTTAAGAACTAAGAAGAGAAAAGAGAGAATTGTGTTTGCCTTGAATGCTTCTTGGAATTGCCTGTGAAATTTTATGAAGCAAGGGGGCTATTTATAGGGAGAGGAGCGGCCAAGAGGAGGGAGGAAGAGGGTATTAAAAATTTGTGAGGTCATGGTACTTTTCCTTGATTATGTCATAAACCCTAATTAATTAAATCATTCCATTTTCTAATTGGCTTAAGCTTATGACTAGGCCTCATGACTCATATGCAAAAAGCTCATCCAAGGGCCTAAAATACTTGTTGATGTCGACCGAATAAGAAGGGAGGAAAGCCATTGGATAGTTTGGTTAAAAACTTTAAGTTTTGGTAGTTTTAAGTGAAAATCAAGGGTAAAATGACATTTTCCTTAATCAAATATTCAAAAATAATTTTAAATGGTAAGAACCAATGAGGAATCTCAAAAATGACATGTAAGAGCTCTATGGAAGAGTTTTGAGATTTTTACGCTAAGGGTATGTGTAACACCCTTATTTTTATATAGTTTTTATTGACTTTTAATCTGCTTTAAATTTATTAAAATTATTTAATTAATGAATTTTTGATCTTGGGGGTGAGAATAAGGATATTAACATCTTAGATTTATTTTAGAAGAGTCAAGAGTAGCCAAGTTCGCAAAACTGAGTTTTTGCGGGAACCGCATTCTCTCTTGATGCGGGGATAGGGTCCAGTATTTTTCTAGAGGTCATTTTTACCCTAAAATAATATTTTTAACGAACCAAAATTGGTTTTTATAATATTTATGATTTTTAGAAATTTTTCTGGAAATTTTTCAGAAAAACTTTATTTTACCCGCGTTTGGAGCTTTACGGGTAAACCGGGCACAACCGAGACATGAAAAATAGTCCAAAAATTTAGTTTTGAGATTCTAAATTTTTCTCTATCATTTTCAAGTCATAAAATTGATTCCTCATGATTTTACCTATTTTAGAAAATATTTATCTAAAAATGGGTTATAAAACTAAGCGTTTTAATTACTTTGAACTATCAATGAAACCCTAACTTGATGAGACATAATCCCACCAAATTTTTTTGTGTGTTGGGCGAAATTCTTGGCCAAAAATTTGGTCTCAAAATATCTCAAGTCAAAGTGTGAGTCAAATGGTATTATTTGAATTTAAAAATCAAAGCATGGATAGTAGGTTTCCCATCCAATCAAAAGCACAACACACCATGCCCTTGTGCTTCCTCTTGGCCGTGATTCTTCAAGGGAAAGGGAGAGAGAGAATTCATTTCTCAACTTCATCTTCTTCTTGCATCAAGAAACTCCATTTTTCTCTCTTTTCCAAGCTTTTCTCCACACCCAAAAGCTTGAGTTTTGTTGAGTTTTTGGCTATTCAAGCTTCACAAAAAAGGTTTGGATCATGATTCTAAACCATAATATCTTCTTAGTTTTCCATTCTCATCATTTTTTATTTTTTCAAGAATCTTATGTTCTCCATTTTTGCTAAAAGAGAGATTTTTCTTGGTTTAGGTTCAAACTCTTTGAACCTACAAGCTTGAAATCCTTCTTGAGCTCTTTTTCCTTCAAGTCTTAGGTAAGTATTTTTCTACTCAAGATTTCTATACTTTAGGGTTTTGTTAATTTCATAAAAACTCATATTTGCATGGTTATGTGTTTTATATATTTTGAAAAAGGGTATTTTGTAAGTGTTGGAGCATCAAGGTGGTGAGTAGATCTCTTGGTGTTGGTGTTGGTGACTTGTTGCTAGAAGACCTCTTGGTGATCTTTCTTTAAGTGCTTCAAGAGGTAAGGGAATTTTCTCAATAAGTTGGGAAAGATGTGTATGTGTGTGGTGTATGTTGTATTGTTCTAAGTTAAACTCAAAGACTTGAGTTTTTCTCTTGGTTGTTGAATGAGTATCTCATTCTCTTAGTAATATGTATTTTCATATATCTATATATATATGAGTTCAGACATGATTTTTGGTTGATGAATGAGTATGTTTGAAAAGCCTATGTGTTCTTGAAAAAAATGCATGCTTGATGAGTTGATGATTTTATGCTATGTTCATGATGTATGTTCATATGCTATGGATGGTCACTTTGAGTGTATGTATGATTTATGGCTTGATTGTGTTCTTGCCTAATTGATGTATGTTGATTTCTTTGAATATTTCCATATACCTTGATTTCCTTGTGATTGGGATTGAGTTAGAAATATTTGACTAAGTGTGGTAAGAGGAGTTAAAAGCTTTAATGAAAAAATTTTCTAAAAGAAATCAAATAAATTAATTGGGATTCAAGTTAATACATACTTAGATAAATTTCATTAAATTGCTAAGTATAAGTCTCAAGTCAATTTCATACTAAATCATTTTTCTCCATAAAACTCTAAGTGAGCTATAAAATCAATTAATGAGGGAGAAAATCAAATTTTAGATTTTTAGGGGTTAAAAACGAAAATTGGATGTTTTGGGGTTAAAAATGCAAAATTCTAGAGTTCTGGGCTTAAAATAAAAAAATTGAGCACTTTGGGCCAAAAGTATAATTTTACAAAAGTTCTGGGGTAGAAAACGTGAATACTGGACAATTTTGGGGTAGAAACGCGAAGACTGGACAATGCTGGGGCAGAAACGTGAAGACTGGTCAGTTTTGAGGCAGAAACCTAATTTTTCAGAAAATAGAGGTTAAAAACGTGAAATAGAATATTTTGAGGGTTAGATTTTTCCAATACTTAAAAGTTAAGGAATTTTAAGTAAAGTTATCAAAGAGTTTAACTAAGATTTGTAATTAAATTTTTTGACAATGAGAAGTGAGAAGAAAAATAATAAGGATTTGAGAGTTTGAAGTTAAAAGAAGAATTTTAATTTCAAAGAGGAGTTTCCATAAGACTTAAGTTTTAAAATGACGTTATTACACGGTATTGAAAGAGGATCAATACGTGGCGACGATAAAGTCTTGAGGACAATAATATTACACGGTGTTGGATGCGAGCTAACATGTGGCGACGAAAAAAAAAACCCTAAGACGAGGGACCGCATTGATTGTATTGATTGTGGTTGCAAATATATTGTCATTTGCATTAAAGACGTGGCTTTTGCCAAATTAGAGCACACAATCCTATGCGATGGATTGTGAATAATTGTAAAACATGTCCATGAAAAGGGGACTGATGGTTACCATATCCATGAAAAAGGGGACCGGTTGGTTTATTATGTTGCTCTACCGAAGAATTGTAAAACCTATCCATGAAATAGGGGACCGATGGTTACCATGTCCATGAAAAAGGGGACCGATTGGTTTACTATGTTATGGTGATAGTAGCTCTACTGAATAATTGTAAATCCTGTTCATGAAAAACGGGACAGATGGTTACCAAGTCCATGAAAAAGGGGATAGATTGGTTTATTATGTTCGGTTTACGCTACAACCATTTCGCTCTACTTAGTAGAGGAAGAGAAGTCTCCATGGAGCAGCACACCAGAGTAGTAAAGAGATATTGAAGTGACATGTATTATGCTAGAATGTTATGTGTGTGCTTGACTGTGTGTTTAACTTGATGATGTGTCTCTTGTTGATGATTGGATATCTTAGATAAAGATTTGCGAAAGAGTAATTCTATATATATATATATATATATTCTTGGAATGTATTATGTAGTATTTTATTTTTCATATACACATTTTCAGTGGATTTCAACTTGTGCAAAGAAATTCACCCTTGCGTGTTTTTCTGTTATTTTCTGTACGTTACGCGTAGATGTCTACTCCGAGACCTCTGGTTGCCCGAGTGAGGGAGAGTTTTAGGCCTCGTGAGGCTGATGGTGGGAGATGGACTTATGATCTCATCTCCCAATGGGCCACTGTGACTGGACACGTGGTCAGGACTAGAGGAGGGACATTGGGTCCCAAAGAGGTTTTGGAGAGGGACATGGTTTTGGACGTCTACATACCCGTCGAGAGGATGCGCTACAGGTTGGGAGATGCACCCTTTGCACGTAGTATCACTCTGGAGAACCGGGAGGCCAGAGTTCCGCCCACGGTGCAGCCTAGGAGAGAGACAAGGGAGGATCAGAGGCCTACACCTCAGCGGATAGCTGAGTCTGTATCTAACCGTTGTCGTCTGATTCATCGCACTCCAAGGAAGAGTCCATTGGAAAGGGCACGCTTACCAAGGATGGCTCCACCAGTGACACCAGTTCCGTCACCCGAGACCGTGAGACCGACACCTCCTGTTCCTTACGTCGCACCTTCTAGACGTTTTGTTCGCTGTTCTTCTGACACTTCTGCCGGACCATCAGGACATGCAGGGAGAGGCAAGAGGAAGGTCAGAGATGAGCCTGGATGTGGTTGGCTCGTGGAGTCCGAGTCTGAGGATGAGGAGAAACCTGAGGAGACGTCATCGTCTTAGGTCTCTAGGCGGGGAATTGTAGAGTGCTAGGTTGTGGGTTGTCTGTTAGCGACCAGCGTAGGTTGGGGTATACATGTTCAGTGTCGTGTATTTGACACACCTTTTGATTTACAGCTTTCCTAGGTTTAGCTTTACCGCTTTATTTCCTTATGTGAAGTTGTTGTATTTTGGCCACTCTGTTGTGGTTTATAACTATACTTGCGAGCGCAAGGTTTGTGTGTACTTTGACATGATAATGTATATATATTTATAAGTATGATGTTTTCTTTTCTTCTGAGTCTCTGTGTAACGCCCCTTTTTCCCACAAGGAACGTCACGTGAAAATCTAATATTTAATGCGGAAAAACATCTTTCATAAATTAAGGTTACCAAAATTGGTGGCTAATTTTTTTTTTAAAAGAATCTTAAACGAAAAGATTTCTCACATCACACTTAGCCATCCTGAAACTCAGAAGAAAAGAAACATCATACATGTATATATATATATATATCATCATGTCAAAATATACAAGTCTTGCGCCCGCAAGAATAGTTTGAAACCACCACGTAGTGGCCAAAATACATCATCATAACTTATAGAAAATAAAGCGATAAATCTAAACCTAAGAAAACTGTAAATCAAAAGATGTGTCAAATACACGACACTGAACATGTACATCCCAAACCTAGGCTGGTCGCTAACAAACATCCCACAACCTAGCACTAGACACCCCCACCACTACGACCTAAGACGATGCCGTCTCCTCGGGGTCCTCCTCGGGATCCTCCTCTGGGTCCTCCTCCTCCTCGGATATCTCAATGAGTACCCGCTCTGGCTCATCTCGAACCTTCCTCTTCCCCCTCTCTGCGTGTCCCGACGGTCCGGCAGAAGTGTCAGAAGAGCAGCGTACGAAACGGCCATAAGGTGGAACGTAAGAAACGGAAAGCGTCGGTCTCCCTGTCGCTGGTGGTGAAGCTGGTGTCACTGATGGAGCCATCCTCGGTAAACGATCTCGCGGCAAGGTGCTCTTCCTCGGAGTGAGACGCATGCGGCGAAACATGCGACGATACTCCTGAGCGGATCCGGTTACCCGTGAGGGTAAAGGTCTCTCCTCCGCCTGAGTCTCTCGCCTCGGCTGCTCCACGGGTGCCTCGGGTGCGGCTGCCAGCCAGCTGCGCATCCTCTCTAGTGGAATGTGAACGTCCAGAACCATATCGCGCTCCAGAACCTCTTCGGGGCCCAGCACCCCTCCTCTAGTCCTGACCACGTGTCCACACACAGTGGCCCATTGGGAGATGGGATCATAAGTCCATCCCCCTCCCTCGGACTCGGCCTCAAGGGGCCGGAAGCTCTCCCTCACGCGGGCTATCAAAGGCCTCATCTACGCGTAACGTACATACAGATACAGGAAAATATGCAAGGGTGAATTTCTTTTCACAAGTTGAAATCCACTGAAAGGTTGCATATGAAAAATAAAATACTACATAATACATTCCAAGAATATATTTATATAGAGTTACTCTTTCGCAAATCTTTTAGCTAAGCTATTCAATCATCAACAAGAGACAAATCATCAAGGTAAACACACAGTCAAGCACACACATAGCATTCTAGCATAATGCATGTCACTTCAATATCTCTTTTCATACACCGGTGCACTGCTCCATGGAGACTTTTCTTCCTCAACTTAGTAGAGCGATGTGGCGGAATCGTATACCTATCATTAATGCAAACTGACCTTCACTCTTGGCCATCGTTTGTCATTTATTCGGTACAGACCCATTGTGCTACGTCGTACACCCCATCTCAAATAAGGCAGTCGGTCAGGATCATCCAAGCCGGGTACACTACTTTTCTCGGCACAAGGGGATTCACCGCAAGGCCATTGAGAATTTCGTAACCTGGATGCCCTCAAAGACTTATAGTCAGACCATACTTATTTACAATCCCCGCATAGGATTGTGTGCTCTCATCATAGCAATAAATGCTAGCCTGGCAAAAGCCAATATCTCAAATGCATATGACAGTTTATTTGCAACCACAATCAATTCGGTCCCTCGTCTTAGGGTTTTTCATCGCCACGTGTTAGCTTTCACCTAACACCGTGTAATATATTTGTCCTTAAGACTTTTATCTTCGCCACGTATTGGTCCTCTTCCAATACCGTGTAATATTATTGTCCTTAAGACTTTTATCTAAAACCCACTTTATTAGTTTTCTTCTCACTTATTCATTATAAAGGATTTAATTAAAAACCTAATTAAATTCTTTGATAATTTTACTTAAAATCTTTTACTTTAAGTATTTGTAATTCTGACCCCTTAAGAAGTTCAGTTTCACAGTTCAGCCCCCAATTTTCTGAAAAATTAGGTTTCTGGCCCAAAATGCCCAGACTTTACGTTTTCTACCCCACAACTTTCGTAATTTATAATTCTGGCCCAAATGTACCAGACTTCGCGTTTCAGCCCCAAGTTTTCGTAAATTATAATTTTGACCCAAAAGTTTCCAGACTTCGCATTTCTGCCCCAAACTTTCTTAAATTATAATTTTGACCCAAAAGTCCAGATTTTGCAATTAAAGCCCAGAATTCCAGAATTTGCATTTTTGACCCCAAAAATCTGCAGTTTTCGTTTTTAACCCCTAAAAATCCAAAAATTTGATTTTTCTCTCACATTAATTAATTCTCTAACTCACTTAAAGTTTTATGCATAAAAATGATTTAGTATTAAATTGATTTAAGACTTATGATTAGAATTCTAATTAAATCATTTGGAAAACTTTTTCATTAAAGCTTTTAAACTCTCTTCCCACACTTAAGCAAATCTCATCAATCCAATCCCAATCAAAGTATATGAAATACACATAAATCAATATACATCAATTAGGCAATAACACAACTAAGCCATAAATCAACATACATCATGAATATGACATTAAATCATACTTCACCAAGCACACACTTGGACATCCAAAATCACCCCAAAGCATACATATGAATTTTTCCAACAACACATAGACTCATAAAAATTTATCATGCCTCAACCAAAAATCATATTTTTACTCATATACATATACATGTAAAAATACATATTACTAAGAGAATGAAAAATCATTCAACAACCAATATGAAAACTCAAGTCTTTGAGTTCATCATCAAGAACAAAATCACATAATCACACACATACACAACCCTCCCAACTTATTGAGAAAAATCCCCTTACCTCTTGGAGACTTGAAAATGGGCTAACTTCAAAATCACCTCCTTCACACCACACCAACACCAAGTGATCTACTCAACCCCTTGATGTTCCCACACTTAGAAAAATTTACCTTTTACAAAATACATCAAAATACAACCATAGAAATATGAGTTTTATGAAAACCAAGAAACCATAAAGAGTAAAAATTTGAGAAGATGAATACTTACTCAAATCTTGAAAGAAAATAGATCCAAGGTAGTTTCCAAGCTTGTAGGTTCCAATGGAGTGAACCTAAACAAAGGAAAAGCTTATTTTTAGTGAAATGAAGAACTCAAGCTTTCATGAAAACATGAAAGTGGTGGAAATGAAAAAATGAAAGAAGTTTATGGATTAGAATGATGATCCAAACCTTTTTTGTGAAGCTTGGGTATGGAAAATCTCACTAGAACTTGGTCTTTTTGTGTATGAAAAAAGCTTAGGAATATGAGAGAAAATGGTGTTTCAAGAGCATGAAGAAGATGAAGTGAGTGAAATGAATTTTCTCTCTCCCTTCTCCCACACAAAACTCGGCTGAAGCAAGGCAAGGCATGGGGGAGGTATGGGCTTGCATGCTTTGGTGGTTGGGAGCCATACCTCTCTCACCTAATTTTGGGAAAATTCAAAATCAACCCCCAATTGACCTTTTGACTTTTGGGATATTTTTGAGAATGGAATCAGCCCCTCATGCGCCCCAGCTGACCAGAAAAATGGTGGGATTAAGTCCCATCAAGTTAGGGTTTAATCGGTAGTTCGAAACGGTAAAAACGCGTAGTTTTCGAACCCCTTTTTTTGATAAATATTTTTCTAAAATGAGTAAAATCATGAGGAATAAATTTTATGATTTGAATAGGTCACAGAAAAATTTAGAAACCCAAAACTAAATTTTTGGACTATTTTTCATGTCCCGATTGCGCCCGGTTTACCCGTAAAGCACCAAACGCGGGTAAAAATAAAGTTTTTCTGAAAAATTTCCAGAAAATTTCTAAAAATCAAAAATATTATAAGAACCATTTTTGGTTCGTTAAAAATTTATTTTGGAGTAAAAATGACCTCCGGAAAAATACTGAACCCTTCCCGCATTTCGCGTGAACGCGGTTCTCGCAAAAACTCAGTTTTGCGAACTCTATCAATATAAACCCTTCAAAAATAAACCTAAGATATAAATATTATTATTTATACCTTAAAATCACAAAATCATTAATTAAATAATTTTAATTAATTTAAAACAGATTAAAAATAAATAAAAACTATATATATAAAAACAGAGTGTTACACTCTGGATGGCTAAATGAGATGCGAGTAAATCTTTTTGTATAAGATCCTTTTCAAAAAAAAAAATAGTCACCAATTTTGGTAAACTTGATTTATAAAAGACGATTTTCCACATCAAGTTCATGTTTTCCATGTGACGCTCCTTGTGTGAAAAAGGGGCGTTACAATATGCTTCGTGGTTCGCATAAACAAAGGAAAACGGATGTGCCGTAAGTGCAAAACGGTCATTTTTCAGAAAATTCCATAAAAATTCCCAGAAAAACACAAATTGAATTTAAACACTAATGATCCTTCTTGAAAAATGATTTTAAGCACTCACTGATCACTAAAAATTTATCTCTGGTCAGAAATCCTCGTTTTTCGTGCTTTTATAAGGACCTGAAAAAGTAACTTTTGATATGCTTTTAAGAAAATTATGAAATAATTTTCAAAAATCTCAAAAAGTATAAAAACATGATTCAGCCTTTCAAAATCTTTTTCTGACCTCAGCTTGGTCTCCGAATCAGTTATTAGTTCTTACTGTAAACTATAGGGACCAAAACGGTAATTTTAAAATTTAGTATTTCCAAAAATTCTAGAAAAATTTCAAAAAATCACAAATATTAAAAGAAACAACTTTTGTGAAGGAAGTTTGTTTTCTGGGTTGGTTTCAATATACTTTTGCTATTTAAAACAGAATCTGTTAATAACGGTGGAAACTATTTTCTGTAAAAGCCCCAAGCGTTAAGTGAAAGATGACTGTTTTAATGAATCAACTTAATAAGCCTATTAATACTATAATTATAAGATAGAAATAAATCACACAACACTTAGATCACACAATTTCATATAAAACAGATAGTAGACGGAAAATCACTAAAAGAAATTCGTCCGTTAGCGAGGGCCAAAAGCCGTAGGCAACAACAAAAAGCCGTAGGTAATGGTAAGTTACCTACAGCTGAGCGACGACCTCACTTCCGTAGGAAAAACGGTCATTGCTACTTATTAGCAAGGGCCACTTTAAAAAAGTCGTAGGTAATTACCTAGGGTCTGGAGCAGTAGGTAATTACCTACGACTCATGGCCCTAGGTAATTACCTACGGCTCCAGGCCCTAGGTAATTTACCTACGACTTTTTTTGAAAATGTCGTAGGTAATTAATAAAAAAAACCCCATCGCAGATCCAGTACCACCCCTTCCTCTATCATTCAAAAAACATCCCCATCGCAGATCTAGCACCGATTCTTCCTCCGTTGTGGACAACAACAACAACACACCAGAGGAATAAAAATAAACACTCAAAAAAAGGAAGAAAAAACCAAAGAGAACAACTAGTGAAAAAAGGAAGATGAAGAAGAAGAGGGGTTGTGGCCCCTACGTGGCCGCCACTGCCATCGTGGGCGCGGTCACCTCCCTCCGTCGTGCCTCCGTGGCTTTGCGATTTGCTCCGTCATGGCCGTTAATAGCGTGGCGTCTTCCTCCCCTTCCCGTACCGCCGCAGTGCGGCCTCTTCTCCCCTTGCCGCAAGACGCAGCCGTTTCTTCGTCGTCTCGTGCAACCTTGGTTCTGCTTCACATTGGGTCGCACGATTTGGGGATAGAGAAGAAAGTGGAAGATGGAAGTTGGAAGATGGAAGGGGTTTGTGGGATCTAGAAGTAGAGGAAGAGGATGGGGTTTGAGGGATCTAGAAGAAGAGGAAGAGGAAGGGGAATCATTATTGGTGTTGGTGTAGGGGCGTGATCAGTGTTGTTGGAGAAGAAGGGAAAGTTTCTAAGCAAAAAAAAGAAGGGAAAGTTAGAGGAGAAGAGGAAGTAGGTGAGCAGTGGGTTGGGAAGGTGAAAAAAATTAAAAGAAGAGACAGAGGACTGAGAGAGAGAGGTAAGAAAATAGGGATTTAAAAAATGTGGGGGGGGGGGAGAGGCCGCGTGGGGTTGAAGAAGTTAAAGGTTAGCGATGGCCATGGCCATAGCTAAGTTACCTACGGCCTAAAGTCGTAGGTAAAGTTCCCGCGTTTAACTTACCTACGGCCTAGAGCCGTCTCTATTTTATCTATGGCTCAGGGCCCTCGCTAATTGCCTTTTCTCTCTCCTCACTCCTTACCTACGGCTATATGGCCCTTGGTAAATTCGTGTAGATAAATCAAGTAATTCTTGTAGTGAATAGAAAACAGAAGTTTATAAAAGACTTTAACTATCTTACTGTTTTTAACTATAATACCAAACAAAACTTTATTGTTTTCTATACTATCAAAAATATACTAGATCCTAGAGTCTTTATCTTAACTATTTCTCCATTTCTGGTATTTAATCTGTTTCTTAATTAACAGATTACGGAGTTTCTCCTAGAGGGATTAAAACAACAGCATTCCTTTATACTGTTCTCTAAAATTCCAAATCTTAATTTTCTAAAACCTTTATGGAACATCAAATGACTATTGTCTATCCTCTAATATCCTTTGAGAATCAAGTATGAATTTTTCATATTTATTATCAGCTTATTCTGACAGTCAAGAATGTCCGTAAAATACTGTTTGACTTCTACGTCAGCTCTAAACCATTATATTTTATCTGAAAATCTTAAGGATGATTCTAATCCTCTAAAATTAACACTCTTTCTTATAGAGTGAAATTTTAGGATGTTACACCAAGCCTCTTCAGGTGTGACTCCCTCCAAACTCTTGGTCAGACTTCTCTTCAGAATATACACAGCAGTGGAAACTGCTTCACCCCAGAGAAACTTAGGCAGATTTTTCCTTTTCAACATACTCCTAACCATATTCATAATGGTTCTATTTTTTCTTTCAGCTATGCCATTATGTTGAGGGGTATAAGGTGGTGTAATTTCATGTATGATTCCGTCCTTTTCACACATGCTTTTAAACTCATTTAATACAAACTCACCCCCTCCATCTGTTCTAAATATTTTCGGACTCTTTCCACTATGTTTTTCCACTTGCACCTTAAACTTCTTAAAGGTCTCAAATACATCATCTTTTCTAGCAATCAGAAAAATCCATGTTTTCCTTGTAAAGTCATCAATGAAAGAAACAAAATACCTATTCCTTCCATGAGATTTTGTCTGCATTGGGCCACAGACATCAAAATACACCACTTCAAGCTTCTCCTTTGATCTGGCTGGAACTTGGCTCTTAAATGAATTTCTTGGTTGCTTTGCCTCTAAGCATTCTTCACACATCTCTTTTGGCATATTGATCTGTGGAATGCCATTCACCATGCTGTTTGCCAGATTTAGATCCCTAAAATTTAGGTGTCCAAATCTGTAGTGCCAGATCCACTCATCTTTGTCATGTGTGGTAGCCAAGCATCTATGCTCCAGCACCTGAATTCCCACCTTGAAAGTTCTGTTTGCAAACAAGGGAGCCATGAGTATTAATCTTCTGTTATCATTAAACACCTTAAGTGCTCTATTCTCCATGGTCATCATGTATCCTTTTTCAAGCAATTGCCCAAGGCTAAGCAAGTTGCTTTTTATCCTTTCATTTGATAAGAACCCTGCCAACCCCTTCTGCAGTAAAGGTTGTATCATCTGTAAACTTGACTTTGCTCTTCATTGCATGATCCAGATTGACAAACCAATCCCTCATTCCTGTCATATGAGTGGAGCATCCAGTATCTAAGTACCAGAAATCACAATCACTGATCTTAGGCTCAGTTGTCACCACCAGCAACACTTGTCCAGACTCATCTTGCTCTTCTTGGACCAGTTGTGCTTCATCATCTCTGGACTCCCTTCTATTTTGATTTGAGTAGCACTCATCTTGGTAATGACCCCACTTGCCACAATGATAGCACTGAATGTGGTTTTTATCAATTCTTTTCTTTTCTCCCCTCCCTTTGAATCCAGCAACATCAGACTTCTTTTGCTTGCTATCACCATTTTTCTGATTAAATTGGGGTTTTCCAAAATTGGAACTTTGTTGATTCCAATTCTGTTGACCCCTACCTCTGCCACCTCTCCATTTTCCTTTCCCCCTCTTATTTCTTGAACTTTCTCCTACATTTTTCCTCTAATCGGATTGAGCCTGCAGTGCTTTTTCTCCACCTTTTGTATTTTCTCTTCCACTGAGTCTGCATTCATAGGCCTCGAGTGAACCTAGAAGTTCCTCAATCTTCATCTTGCTGAGATCCCTAGTTTCTTCAATGGACACGGCAATAAAATCAAACTTTGGGGATAAGGTCCTCAAGGTCTTCTCAATTATTGACTTATCAGAAACCTTCTTCCCATAACTTTTCATTTGATTCACCAAGACTTGAACACGATTGAAGTAAACACCTACACCTTCTGTTGCTTCCATTGCAAGCAACTCATACTGCCTCTTTAATGTCTGCAACCTTACTTTCTTTATCTTTTTAGCACCAACATAGGCCTGTTCTAAGACATCCCATGCAGCCTTCGCAGTCTTGCATTCAGAGATCTTTTCATAGTTTCCTGCATCAACTCATTGGTGGAGTATGAACAGGGCCTTGTAATCTCGCTTCTTCACTTCCTTTGCCTTATCTTCATCCATATTCTCCACGATAGTTTCATAGCCAACTGTAACAACTTCTAGCACATCTTGAAAGCCAAGAATCGCCTCCATTTGGTTGCTCTATTTGTCCTAATTCTTGCCATCAAGAATTGGTAAAAATGCTGGAAAGCCGTTGTTATTAGAAGTCGCCATAATTGCACCACATAGCAAGAACCACCCACGAACGAACCTTGCTACTGATACCACTTGTTGGATTTGTGGTCACTCACACAATCCTCACTCAATGTTTCACTCACTCACAAAGAATTGAGAGAGAAGAAGAAAGGCACAAAAGGAACACAAGTTTTACTGAAATTGGTGGGGATCACTTCACCCACACATACACTGATCTTATTATTCACTTTCACACATTACACTTGCATTTATACATTTCACCCAAGTCCCACATCAGCTGGGTGCTGCATCATTACACACGCGGTACACATATCATATTCTAACAGACTTAACTGCCTCCACTAACACAACTAACTTTCCCATACTAACTAACTACCTCACTTGAATTAACAACTCTTAACATCCAAGGCCTCTACCGTAAAATTCTCATCGGCACTTTCGGTGTATGCTAACTCCTGGCATATAGCGAAGACTCAAAATAATGATTTTGTTATGCTCATCCCAAATAGAAGTACATTAAGTCCTAATAGATAACCTGAAATTCTCAAACAATTCAATACCAAAGATCAACATACACCATCAAGTGAGTTTCGTGAAAAACATTCTTAAATTCTTGATTTTTCCAAATAAAATAGAAAACTTTCAAACTTTAGGAACTCTCATTATTTCATTACCGTCTCACACATGGACTCACCTTATTTCTCCCTTGCTTTTCAATATCATAACCCATACCCATTCACAAACCATCACTTCCATTTTCAATGCCAAGTCCTTAGAAACATATAAAAACAACCCAATCATAACATACAAAAGCAACAATTACTTATAACCATATAACATACATCAACTCTCAATATAAAATCCAATGCTAATAGATATCAAATTTTCATGAATCAAATAAGAACACTGTACTCACAACATACTCAAACAATGGTAATCAAATTCAACAACCCAACAATGTAATAGAATTTCAGTTTTAAATCCAAACTCCCAAGTAGTTATATGTATTAAAATCATTATAAGGAAATCTACATGTTCTACTAAGTTTTCCTACAACCTAAATGCTACCATGCCTCTTACAAGTTAAAAATCTCCCCCTACCTTGAAGTGGATAATGTAGAAGCTTTTAAGTGAAACCCCTTGTTGACTCTTCCACAACTCTGTTAAAAATCAACACATGCAACAACTAAGAACCTAAGCTTTCAAGAATACATGTCTACATGGATGAAGAGCAAGGATTTGACACAGTGAAAGTAACTCACCCTTGAAAAGACCCAACCACCCCAAAACAGTGGGGAGGAAGGTGAGCAACGATGGCTAGTGGTGGCACAACGGAGGCCAGAGGTGGCGCACGGTGGCAGCCGAACAAACTGTTCGGATCAAAAGATGGAGAACGACAAGGTGAATCTTTTAATTGGAGTAGAAAATTGATTTTCGACCTATGGAGGTTGGAATCTTAACGGAGAAAAATTAGGGTTTCGGAAAACTTACCGGAATCCAAAATTTCTTGAGGGGTTTTGCTTGCAACGACAAGGGAAACGATTTAAGCGGTTTAGATTTTTGATTTCCAGCGAGATGTAGCCGAAAATCGGCCAGAAAGAAAGTAGGGCGATGGAGAAGCAGAGAGGAAGAAAGAGAAAGGTGTGGTTGAAGAGAGAGGTGGTAGGCTGAAATGAGGAGAAGAAAGGGTTTTGTGATAGAGTTATCACCTTGGACAGCCCGAATGCGATCTGATAGAAGAACATATCTCAGCCCTTAGTTTCAGGTGCGGGGTCAACCACATAATTTAAAAAGTTCATAGGTTCTTTATATTATAAGTATAAATTGCAGAAATGGGCCTCTACTAAAAAAACACGAATATCTAACCCCAGATTGGATGAGTGGGGTCAGTAACGAAATTTTAAAAAGTAAAGTGTTGCCACTGATATAAAAGACTAATTGCAGAAGAGGGCTTTTACTAACTAATAGGAAAAGAAATCTAAAGTCCAAATAAAAGGTTTTATGATTAATTCTAACAACCAAATTAAATTCTAAAAACAAATTAATAATATATTCACACAAAATATCCTAATAATAGAAAAATAATTCTTGTAATTATTTTCTAAAATAATAATAAAAAAATGGACGTTACAATTATTCCATTGTATATATTAATTGAAAAATCTTAGACTTCAATATGAGATCCTCACTCACTATACTTTAATATTTTATTTTTTGGATAAGCAATGTTAGTAAATTAGTATGTTAAAACTCTCTTATATGAGAGTGAGATAACCTCTTTAATTTTTTTTCTCACTTTTTGAATTTAAATTTAGATAGCTATTCCAAATTTTTTCTTTAGTTATTCCTTAATATCAATACATCAAATTCAAATTAATTATCCCCGAATATAAACATATCAAATTAAAAGTCAAAGTGACTATCTGCCTATCAAGTTCAATTCAAATTCCTAATTTTATTTCTTTACACGATTTTTAAAAATAAATAAATGTAGCCAAACTTTAAATTCATAGTATATATTATACATTTTTTTTGACGGAATAGTATACTTTAAATTCATTGTATATTATACTTAAATTTAATTTATACACATATTGAAATATCTTTTTCTTAAATAAAACTTTAATATATTAAAATTTAGCTAAAAAATATACATTACACTTCACTTCTAACATATATTTTTTAACTAATAATTTTTTTAATAAGTTAAAATTAACATTTTATTTTACTTTTCTCAAAAACTATGTTTTTGATTTCTTAATAAGCAATTATTTATTTATTTATTTATTAATAATTATTTATTTAATAATTTTTTTCTTTTCATAAATATGTAATTTTTTTATAAGTTAAAAGTTGAGTTTTTCGTCAAACCAGAAGCAATAAAGTTAAAGTAAATGCAACAACGCTGCAGGGCTCTTTCCTTCGTCTACAACCCCAACAGTGTTTACTAATATTCCGTTCATTTCCTTTAACTTGTGCTTCTTTCGCCCTTTCGGTTTCCACTTCCAGGTCGATACCATTGCAGAGTTTCTTCACAGTCGCACCTCTCCATTCAGATTTCGACGATTCCATCGCCCCTCGTTGCGCACCATTTCCGCTGCTGACGCGATTCCAACTCAACTAACCGAGTCAACTCTGTGTCAACTCGGAGAGGCCCCAAGTTCACTCCCTCGCTCGCTTCCAGAAGGTTCGCCTCATCACTTTTTTTCACCTCACACTCTCAACTGTTAACCACTGCATTTAGTGAAACTTGTTAATCATCTCTGTGGTTTGCAATTAGGGTTTTCTCGTTACTCTCTTCATTCATGCATTTTACTCGTTCGATGAAATTCCTGTTCCAACGTTTCTTCTTGTTTTTGTGTCATTATATAGAAATGAAGATGTTCTTAAGTTCGTGTTTGCTTAGGTTGTGTGATTTACTCTGATGTTTTGTTTGCTTGGAATGAAATGTTTCCTTTGTTCAATCTTCTGATGATCCTGCAGATGTCGCTGTATATTGGTAACCTGTCGGAACACGTTCGGGGAGAGGAACTCGAGCGTGTTTTCCGTAGATTTGGACATTGCAATGTTCGGATGAAAAGAGAAGGCTATGGCTTTGTGGTATTTGACTTCCCTTCGGATGCGGAAAAAGCCTTGAGGGCACTGAAAGGGAGAAATATTTGTGGGGAACCACTGACTCTGATGTGGTCCAATAAACAGCCCAAGTCACATTTTCCGAAATTTGCTCGGGGTGGTGGTGGGAGAAGTACCTATGAGTTGCACAGTGCGAGGGATTCCGATAGATTGGGATACGGAAGAAGGAAGACGGGTTTCAGTGGATGGAGGAATCACAAGATCGGTGTTGATGGAAGAGGTAAATCTGTTGATGTGTCTGGTGGTGAAGAGAGGGGATATCATCAAGATGATTATGATGGGGAAGAAAAAGATCACGGGGGAGACTATCCAGATGAAGGTGGTGGAGTTGTACCTAACCGGGAGGACAATGTTACATGGGGCGAGCCAACTCATGACACGCCAATTGACAATGGGAATGGAAATGCTATAGAGTTTGATCGTTATGAACCTTACCATGGCTATGACAAGAAGCATGACAGTGAGGATAATCATGCAGGTTACCCACGTGGTTATCCTGCAGCGAATTCCCAGGAGAACATTGGCAGAGCACAGATTGGTGAGGAAACCTCAAATCGTCCAAATGATTCAAAATTCCAGCAAACTTGTTATAGATGTGGAGATACAGGTCACAAAATGCGAAATTGTCCAAAAGAACACTCTTCATGGAGAAATTATAACATGTTGGATGTTAGGCAGGATAATAACACAGCCAAAAAGCACAGTGTTGAAGATGAGAGTAAATTCGGATCTGGTTCCTGGGTGAAGCGGCAGTCAAGTGGGGATGCTTTATTAATGAGGCACCAGAGAGATAAACGGAGGGTGACTGGTTCACGACATAATGGTGCACCATTGAGAAATGAATCATTCCCTGTGACAAAGGAAACTGATAGACATCGAAGAAAGGAGTACGGAGGAAAGAAGCGAAGCAGAAATGAAATAGAATCACCTAAAAGATCTAGGGCAAAGATGTCAAGGCGGTCGGTCTCATCCTCTTTGCCCTCGGATTACTCCACATCTCGCTCACTCTCAAATTCTCAATCATCCAAGTCATTGCGTAAGTCTAATTTTCATTCTAGATCAAGATCATTGTCTTCTAGAGCACATTCTTCATCTTCAAAGTTAAGGTCTTGCTCAAAATCCCAGAATTGTAGAGGCAAAGGTTTACATTCTATGAGGTCAAGCTCCCCTACATCTTTGTCCGTATCACTCAATCAGCCTTTACCGCCACCTCCGAATAAAATCCAGCTGAATTTAAGAAGTGCATCCATTAACGGTACTGCACCTGAGTCTGTGGATCATTTGGCTGCACAGGGACAACAGGTTGGCAGTATAATGGAATTGGAGAATCTTCAATCCAAGGACACAGGTATTGCTGTAAATGGAAAAGCTGCAGTGTCCACTACAGTCGTGGATGCCATGGAAAAGGACCAACATGTGCAGGAGGACAATAATGAGAATCATACTCTCTTAAATCCATCTGATGGAATAGCAGATTTAACCAAACCAATTGTTGCAGGGATTTTGTCCCCCAGGATAGTGAAAGAGGCAGAGGGCTTTCAGCATTCTGGAGCACTGATGATGGACAATATTCCAACTGAAATTCAGAAGCCAGTGTCTGAAACTAATGTTAATCCTCATGCTGGCCTTTCAACCCTCATGTCCACAGAGGAAATGTGCATGGTTCTTAATAACCATGGCCTGGAACTTCCAAAAGATTATGAAAGGAATTCAACAATGGACTCCTTCTTCGGTGCTGCTCGGTTGTGGCCTTGGCATATTATTTATTACCGAAGGTTGAAGAAGGGCCCAATTTCAACTGAGAACTATGCCAGGCGGGTTGCTCAGAATCAGGAATTTGGCATTGTTGATAAGTATATAAGAAGCAGTAGTGGATGGGGAGAATTCAGTCTTGAGAACTCTTAATAGCTAACACTGCTACAAATGATGGCACGTGGGTTGATCTATCCTGTAAGAGCTCTGTGTCTATGATGCTTCTTCTCATCTGCATGGCTCTCAATGGAATTCAGATCTGATAATTCAGTAATGATTTTCAAGAAGTTTGCCCAGGTAATTTTTGCAAAATCATACAATAACTCATGAAATTGCTTTGTCTACTTGTAGTCTCCACTCAATTAATATTTATAACAATGATAGTATTCTGAATGTTTAAATGATGGTACAGATTCTGGAATGACAGGAAATCTACTCTATTATTTTATCATTCTGTTTGTTTTCTGTGCTTCCTTAAAGAAGGGTAAAACGAGCTCCTTTACTGCACTAATAAATTCACACCTTTATAATGCTAGGGGTATCAGGTAGGAAGCATGAACAAAACTAGACAGACATGGCATATTTCTACAAGTATAGGACCCGATCACATGACATGGCTGAACAATTATTTAATAAAAATTTAATATATATCATAATTATAATATTATAATCATTAAATGACATTCTGAACTTGAAAAAATGAATCCTTAACATAAAGTCAAACTCATCTTAACGACTACAAATATTTAAAAAACTAATTCTATTTATCTTGATCGACTGTTTAATTTCTATTTGGTTGTTTATTGTCTTTCAGTTATTACCTGAAATGACTATGTTGGTTTCGCTCTCTGGTCTTTACCTTTTATTTTATCAGTGCTATTTGTCTTGTATTTTTTGTTCATGGCTTCTATCTATTTGGGTAATGATAGATACACACTTCACATTACATTCTATTAACCAACTATTGAACTTATATAACCATTGATTTTCCTTTAATTAGACAGGGAGTTTGTGGTAAGAAATTTATGGGTGTTTAAGTGGTTATGGCTAATGATGGATAAGTTTTGGTTAAATAAGTTTAAGGTAGCGTTTGATTCATCTTTTTTACAGCTTAAAAGCTACTTTAAAGCTGAAACTAAAAATAAGAGCTTTAAAAGTAAGGTTCAAACTGATTGATAGCTTCATATTTTTTTGTTTAAAAACTACTTTTAAGTTAAAAGTAATTCATTGAAATATTTTTTTTTTATAAAAACTTTGACTTTATTTAAAATTACCATAAAGGGTACAACCCAACTACTCTGATGATATACCTCACCGGAGGGTAGGGGCAGGTGGTTGGAGGGAGCATGGTTGGGGAGCTTATGATGGTAAGGCCAGTGATCATGATCATAGGCTTCATTCACCAATGTGACTTACAAGAGATTGCCGTTGGAGAAGGAGGGACAACAGTGATATAACTCATTGGAAGAACAAGAATAAGAACCAAATTGTGGGACTGAAACCAAGTTTGCAGAGGCATATACGGATAAATTAAGTATGCAGAGGCATATACGGATAAATTAAGCTTCTTCCTTTGAGTTGATTCGTTCCTAGCAAACGCGGTAGTTGTAGGTTTGGTTCCAATGAGAGATGCATCAGCAATTCGCATAGCGTGGCATGGAAGGTTTTGTGCGTAGTAGAGATTGGTGACAACAAAGATAAAGGCAGTGACTATCATGTTGGGGAGGAATATTGTGGAGTGAAGGTCTTAGTGACAATGATGGTGCAAATTGATGGGTGTTGTAAGTTTGGGATAATATTTGACTGAAAGAGAAGTGAGGTGGTCAGTCAACATCATTAGTGCCAATCTATGGCAGCTGATAATGCCTGGAGATGTGATCACACTCCAGGGAAGATTCGAGAGACTGTCTCTGTTGGGGTCCTTCCTGAGTGTTCCATGTCCTTGCATTGAAAAGGAGAAGATATGGAAAAGATCTTAAAAGTAGCTTTTATAAAACTACTTTTTAAAATTTCTCTTTGTTAAAAATAAGCTACTTTTTTAAAGTTTTTTTTTATTTAAATTGTTTGCCCCAACTTCTCCTTTTAAGAAGAGAAGCCTAAAAAAGGTCAGGCCAAACACTACCTAATGTTGTTAGTGGAAGTGATATAGGTGATGTTTGGGGAAGTGTGTGTGTTCAAACCTATTCTTTGGTTTTGGGGAAAATTGAGAAGTTAACAGAGACAAGTGGGTATCACGATCAAACCTAACTAGGTAAAGCGAAAAATAAAAAGCTAATTCTTGAATGAACAAAAAAGTTTCTAACATGTCATTAATAACTTCTAAAGCTTTTAATAACTAACGGTTAGGATGAGCAGAGAGAATGAGAGGGTTGAGAGGTAGAGACTGGAGAAAGGACAGATCACTGTAGTGAGTGCTGCATGAGGAAGAGGACTATTGTGTCTTGAAGGCAGTGAATTATGATTCTGTGCTACTGCCATTGTGAATGTTGTATGAGGAAGAGAATAACTAGGCCATTGCAGCACAAATTATTATTGTGGCAATTTGGTTCAGCTGCTTTTCCAATTTTTTGAGTAGATTGTGATAGAGTTGAAACCGTTTTCCACTCTAGCCCTAGCAGAATCCACGAATTGTGAGCTTTGCATTATAGAGTAGCCTCTTAATTATTTTTGGTATTTAAAATTAATAGCCATGTATCAAGAATGTAGAAAACAGATAAGAAAGAAAGATTATTGAAAACCATAGTTGACATCAATTAACACTTGAAGCAAGCACTATGTTACCCGTTTTTGGATCAAGATCCTCTCGTGTCATTTTTTCATGTTAATGTTCCTCAGTCATGTATTTTTTTAAGACAAATCAACGGCACAGGCTTAAAATTATAGGTTATGGGACCCTTTTCTCATTGTCTGCGCCCTCCCTCAACATCAGTACCAATCTCCCATTTCTCACCTGTCGTCATTAGGAGATTCCATATCTGTCTTGACTTTGGGAAATTCTTCAAGGTTACGTTCTCTCTTTTCTTCTTTACGTTCACATACCCAAGCCTACAAATTGTTTCTACTCAAGAGAGGTGCTATTTGTTAAAGGAGTTCCAAAGAACTACTTTCCTTTCACCCAAACTCCAGGCCTAAGCTCTTGGAAGTGGGTTGCGGCAATAGCAGTGCTGCTCTTCCTATAATACAGTTAGTTTCTTCTCTTTCACTTTTCTATATAGGCTTTGTTTATCCCTCCCGAATCCGATCAACTATGTGTCTGTAGGTTTATACTCCATGTCAATCATGCTTTTTTTAACCCAAAACAAGGCTTTCACAATCGCAATTTATTCACATATAATTATAAAAAAATGTTAGGAGGAACCAAACTTTACAGCATAGAAATTGTGGCAAGGATGGTTGTGTAGTGGGCTGATCATTGCTCAGAAAGAGTCAAGAATGCCAGAGAAGAAAAGTAAAAATGTAAGGGAAAATATCACCGGGAAATGAGACTGTGGGAAGGGATGGGCATCAGTGCTGACGACTGGTAGGGGGTAGAATTCCAAGAAATGAGAGTGTGAGGGAGAGAAGGGGAGGATGTGTTGGTGGTGATGTTGTCGCTCTGGCGAGGGAGGACTTCTTAGAGGGGGAGGGGATGTTGCAGGATGCAGAGGATCCTTACAATTCACAAGAAGCACAACAAACTCTTGAAATAGTAGAAGCTAACTTGAGTAAGGCTGAAGGCAAGAGACAAACAATTGAGGCAAATCTAGCTCTCAGACAAGGGATTGTAATTCAATCGGTCAGAGCACCGCCCTGTCAAGGCGGAAGCTGCGGGTTTGAGCCCTGTCAGTCCGACCCCTTTTCTAATAGAAAAACAAAAGCTAACATGTTATTCTTTCTTGGCTGCATCAAATGATTAACTCCTTTTATTGTCTTGTTCCAACTTCCAAGAGGTTATCTTATGGGTATTTAGTCATTCCTGAAAACTGAAAAGTTCTTCTTGGAAACATGCCAGATGATATTCATCTTAAGCACGGGATCAGTTGTATTTGTTAGTTGCCACATTTTGGATTTTTCATCATGTGATATAGTTATGCTCTTCATAAGCTGTGAATGTATATTGATTCCCTCAGGAAACCGACTAACCTATTTAATTGCATGGATTGTGATTTTAAAAAATCTTTTCTTTTTTTAGGTTTACACAGGTGAGAGGAATTAGGAAAGAAAGGATTTTGTTCTTTCTATAATGCATACTGATAACAAGGGTAGGGACTTTCTGACCACCTTGAAAAACCAGTTTGTTTAACTCATTCTTTTTTGTCAATTCTTTGAACTTGAAACATTCTGACTTCTTGAGTCACTAGATTCTTGAACTCACTCTTAAGTCGGGGTGAGAATAGACTAGGTGGCCAATGGGTGCTTATAGCATGTCCTATATTAGGTCAAACCTAACCTAGAACTATTTGCTAAATAAACTAGGCCAAAATTATTTTAAAAGTATACTTAGCTAAAAAGCTATGTTTTAGGGTATTCAAAAAGTTTTTTTACACCTAATGGACCGACCTATTTAAATAAAATAAATAATATAATAATATCATTATCGTTATTATTACTATTATTATAATATTATATTATTGTATTTGATTTTTATTTAATATGTTAAAATTATATATTTGTTGGCCATATTTAAAAGCTTAGGCCTATTAGCCCATTTAGAAGTAGGTTTTTAGAAGTAGGCATTTGAATTGGCTCTCAGGCTAGCTTAGACTTTAAACAAAAAGGTTAGGTCTTAAAAAATGGGCCTATATCAGGTAAATGGGTCAAGTTTAGGCCCTAGATTTGGGAAATAGACCAAGCCCATTTATGGTAAGGCTTGCCTAGCTTGACCCGACCCATTTTTAGTCCCTCGTTTTTAAAACATCTCTTTTTGGTTCCTCATGTTCTAAAATAGACCACTTGTAGTCCCTCATAATATCTTTGTTCAATCAATTGATGATGAGTCAAATGGAGTGACAACTCAGGTTTCACTATGTTAATAAAAAATGACAGATTTTGTGGTCAAAGCTCTTCAACTCACCCCACTTATACTTCAATGAAGTTACCATGAGGGACTAAAAGTGATCTATTTCAGAAAATTGGGGATCAAAATGAGACGTTTTTAAAACAAGGGACTAAAAATGAACATTTTAAAAATGAGGGACTAGAAACATATTTAATCTTTATATTATAAAATATTTTTGTTGTTATCTCTATAATATGACTGTCATGTTATCCAACAACAAAAGAGAATCCTGATTCATTGATAATTTGTTATTTCTTACACCATGAAAATCAAAAGTTGATGCAAATACTTTGAAAAAGACCCAATGGGTGTCGTGTCGCTTAGTTGGCAATATATGTTGAGCTTGTGGCTGGGTTTCAATTCCCATAAAACACACTCTTGGGAAGGGGTGAGTGTGACTATGAACGAATTTAAGAAATCTATGTAGAGAGAGAGAGAACAGAGTAGAGAGAGAGATAGAGAATAATCTTTCTTCTTTTGTTAAAACTGAACTCAGTTCTGTTAGTACAACAGAAACTAGTATTTATACTAAGAGTTAGCTAACTGCTGAGTCAGCATTAGCTCAGCATTAGCTATACTCACATTACATAAGAAGAGCTTTAATCATAAAGCTAACTATCTATTACTCTAACATTTCCCCCTCAAATCTGCGGGGACTCTGTTGCTGTTACTGCTGATTTATCAACAACTCGGAGTTGCTGTTTCAGAGTCAGAAATCTGTTGGCGGCAAGAGGTTTAGTAAGCAGATCAGCAACTTGGTCAAGAGCTGGCAAGTGTTGAACAATAAGGGTCTTGCTTAAGACTTTTTCTCTCAAGAAAAAGATGTCCAACTCCATGTGTTTCGATTTAGCATGTAGTACTGGGTTATGCGATAAAGCCACTGTACTCAGATTGTCGCAATACAGAATTGGAGTTTCAAAAGGAATTTTCAGTTCCTGTAGAAGGGACTGAATCCACAGGACCTCTGCAGCTGTGTTTGCAAGACTCCTATACTCAGCTTCAGTGCTTGATCTCGCCACCAATGACTGCTTCTTTGACCACCAAGATACTAAATTGGGGCCAAGATAAATGCATGATCCCGACGTTGATTTTCTATCATCTGGATCTGAGCCCCAGTCAGCATCAGAAAAACCAATTAGTTTCAGTGGGGCATGAGGTGAAGTAGGCTGCAGTAAAAGCCCATGATGTAAGGTGCCATTTAGATACCTAAGTATCCTTTTTACTGCCTTCCAGTGACTTTCTAGGGGCTGAGACAGAAATTGGCATGCTTTATTTACTGAGAAACAGATTTCCGGTCTGGTTATGGTAGCATACTGCAATGCTCCAACAACTGATCTGTAAAATGAAGGGTCTTCAAGCAGATCATTGCCATGCTTGCTTAACTTTAAGTTTGCCACCATAGGAGTACTAATGGGTTTGGCATCCAGCATGCTAGCTTTGACCAATAGATCTCGAATGTATTTAGTTTGGGATAGTAACAGAGAACCATTTTCCATTTTCTGGACTTCAATCCCAAGAAAATATTCCAAATCACCTAGTTGTTTGAGTGCAAAGTTGTCATTGAGCTTTGATGTAAGCTCTTGAATTAAAGGCAGAAAATCACCAGTGATTATTATGTCATCAACATAGATGAGCATAATAACATGGTGTCCTCCACTAGCAAAAGTGAACAACGAAGGATCACATTTGCTGGACACAAAGCCTAGTTGTAGTAAAGTAGAAGTCAGCCTCTCAAACCAGGCTCTGGGAGCCTGTTTTAAGCCATAGATGGCTTTGTGCAATCTGCAGACAAGACCTTTCTCTGAGGATTCAAAACCCGGAGGCTGCTGCATATAGACCTCCTCTTCCAAGACCATTTAAAAAGGCATTGTTCACGTCCAACTGCTTTATGTGCCATCCTCTTGAAATTGCTAATGAGAGAACTGTTCGGACTGTAACTGGTTTAACTACTGGGGAGAAGGTTTCTTGAAAATCAAATCCATGGATTTGATGAAACCCCTTTGCCACAAGTCTGGCCTTATATTTTTGAACTGAACCATCAGGATTCTGCTTGATCCTAAAAACCCACTTTTATCCAATCGCCTTCCTTTGAGGCGGAAGAGAAACTAAGGACCACGTACTGTTTCTTAGTAGGGCCTGGTACTCTTCTGTCATGGCCTGCACCCATTTGGGATCAGTGAGAGCTGTTTTATAGCTACTTGGTTCAGTTTCTGTCTATAGGACAGTAGGATTTAGGCGTGGTTTGACTATTCCATTCTTGGCACGGGTTCTCATAGGGTGAATGTTGTCAGGATGAATAAAGACAAGTGGAGGGGAGAGATCAGATACTGGACTTTGTTCCTCAGAATGTGACTGAGAGTTATCCGAGACCTGAACATCATCATTAGGCGATGGGGAGCCAGCAACTGACGTGTGACCCAAGGATTCTGATTCGTGTATAGGTGAAACACTTGAATTAGTATTGGCATGAACCGAGGTGGGCCTGCATGCAGACTGCAACGAGCCAGCAGCTGTAGAGGGAGAATCATGTGCAGAAGCGGTTGCACTATGAGAGGTAGAGGTTGTGCAGTGAGGAGTGAAAGTGGTGTGTGTGGTTAGCTCAAAGGGAAACGAGGCTGGCAGCAAGCAGGAGTCATCTGGCGATGAGGTAGATTTCTTTGAAGACAGTTGCACATAGGGAAATTTGTACTCATTAAAAATCACATCCTTCGAAATGAAGATCCTCCCATCCGGAGCAAGGCATTTATAGCCTTTATGAGAGCTTGAATACCCCAGAAACACACACTCTTTTGTATGGAAGTCCAGTTTGTGAGTGTTGTAGGGACGAATATGAGGATAACAGGCGCATCCAAAGACCTTCAGAAACCTGTAATCAGGTTGTTGTTTGTAGAGTACAGAGAATGGTGATTGCATATTTAACACTGCAGTTGGCATGCGATTGATGAGGTAGGTTGCTGTAAGAAAAGCATGATCCCAAAACTCGAAAGGCAGTCCAGCTTGTGCCAGCAGTGTCAATCCAGTTTCCACTACATGACGATGTTTTCGCTCAACAGACCCATTCTGGTGATGGGTATGTGGACAGGCCAATCTGTGGTTTATGCCACACTCAGCAAAGTACGGAGCAAGAACTTTAAATTCTCCTCCACCATCAGTTTGCACTGATTTTATCTTTGTATTGAACTGTACTTCAACCAAGGTTTTAAACTGTTTGAAGACAGCTGCAGTGTCAGATTTCAGTTTTAAAGGAAAGGTCCACGTGTACTTTGTACATCCATCTACACAGGTGAGTAGATACTTGTAATCACAAGACGAAATCATGGGTGCCGGACCCCATAAATCACAGAAAATTATATCAAGAGGAGATCGATATATTGTGACAGACAAATGTGAAGGCAAACGATGAACTTTTCCCATGCAGCAGGCAGTACAAAATTCAATACTTGCTTTATTCGGTAAAGGAACTCTACAGAGTGATAACACTGCTTTGAGTGCCTCAAAATGCGGGTGTCCCAATCTATAATGCCACAAAGTATAAGATGTAGGTCCTAAAGTAGGTGCAGTACGTGTATTACTAGGTGTAGGTTGTGCAGATTGTGAATTACAAACAGTGGAGAAAACAGTGGACGAAGAAGCAGCAGCTGAAGGAGTGGATAGGATATTACCGAACTGTATAAACCGTCTTGGCCAAGAACCCCTCTCAGCAGCACTTCAGAGGTGGCCTGTGATTTCACAACACAGTAGGTAGGGTGAAATTCAAAATACACTTGATTATCTCGTGCAAATTGGCTCACACTGATCAGGTTTTTAGTAATTGCAGGGACTAGTAGTAAGTTCTTTAAGGAAAGTGAAGTGTGTGGTGAATAGGGTGATGTGATTTGTGCTGATCCAATAGACATAATTGGCAAACCTTGGCCATTTCCCATGAGCACTTGATCAGACCCTGGTAAGGAGATGGTGTCCAAAAGGTTTGCAGGACTGTTGGTCACATGGTGAGTTGCTCCAGAGTCTGGGAACCAATTCTGAGAGTTTGCTGGAGTCTGTGATCCTGTGAGGTACGCTTGCGGTGGGACTCTTTGCACCTCTGAATTTCTGTTTCCACTGATGGTAGAAGAGGAACTACATGCTGGACTGGGTAAAGCATAAGGACGAACTGATCCAGAAGTGTTGCTATGAGAGACATCCCAAGAAGAGTGGGGTCCGCTCCAGTTAGCTGGATACCAGGTATTCACAGGACCTTGGTGAGAAGAAGAGGCCCACTGATTGGGCGCTGGATTAAAGCCCATGGTGGCACTGACCACGGGTTAGGCCCAGTCCAGTTCGGTCCAAACCAACTTGGAAAGGGCTGAGAACCTGAAGTTTGCCCAAACAGGTGAGCTGCCTGAGTTGGCCCAAACCACTGAGGTGGCCCAGCGGATGATCCATTTGCTGGAGAAGGCCCAGTCCCATTGGTCTGGCCCAGATTGGAGTTCCTGTGGTAGCAGATTGAGGCATCGTGTCCATACTTGGAACAAATCTGACACTGGACACGATTGCGACCGCCGGAGCGACCTCCTTCGCCGCCATCACGGCCGCCACCGCCGCCGCGGCCGCCACCGCCACTGCCGCCGCGGCCGCCACCGCCACTGCCGCCGCGGCCGCCGCGGCCGCCACCGCCGCCGCGGCCGCCGCGGCCGCCACCGCCGCCGCGGCCGCCGCGGCCGCCACCGCCGCCGCGGCCACCTTGATTTCCTCGACCACCACCAGAATCATCACTAACTTGGCGATTTCCCCCAAAATCATCAGCAGATTGCTGAATCTGAGTATTAGGTTGAAGTTGGAAGGTAGGATTAGAGACTTGAGTCTGCGATTGAGTGAAATTAGGGTTCATTTGTTGCATTTGAAGCAGTAAAGGATTGGAACTGGCTTGCGCAACATTAATCGAGAGCGGTTCAGCAAGGACATGTTTCTTTTGTTTCTCCAGCTTCGCTTCATGAACAAGAAGCATGGATTCAACATCCAAAATGTCACAGAGTGCAGTTCGATACTGGATAATCGCTGACAGAGCTTCATATTCCTCTGGAAGTCCTTCAACAATAGCGTCCAGATGATCACGATGAGTAACAGGATCACCGATCGACTGGAGCACATCAACAATTGTCTGAATGCGAGTGAGATACTCCGAGATGGATCGATTGCCCTTCGTAATCGATTTTAGCTCAAATCGGAGCTGCCTGGATCGCGCTTGCGTTTGTGCTTGAAAATACTTGTGGATTTCATCCCACACTTGATACGAATGAACACACCGAACAACACGTGGAAGTAGGGATTCAGAAAGCGTGGACAACAGCCACGTGAACAGGAGAGAGTCTTGTTGTTCCCATTCCAGAAATGCAGGATTAACAGTGTCTTGATCACGATCGCGTTGAGTGAGATAGCGAAGAGGAATAGTTGGATTTATCAGAAATCTCTGCAATTTGTGGCCACGGATGATTCCTTCCACCTGTTGCTTCCACGAGAGATAGTTTTTCGCATCAAGCTTGATAGAAATTTGTTGAGAAAAGGTAGATGGAGCTCGATTAGGGATCTTCACTCCAGATCGAAGATTCGTGCGACGAGACCGAGTCGACCTCCTTCGAGGAGAAGAAGAACTATCGCGATCAGATGCAGAAGAATCATGGCGCGGAGATTCAGAGCGCTGAGATTCAGGACGCGGAGATGCAGAGCGAGCGGAAGACATTTGGATCGAGAAGCGAATGATACCATGAACGAATTTAAGAAATCTATGTAGAGAGAGAGAGAACAGAGTAGAGAGAGAGATAGAGAATAATCTTTCTTCTTTTGTTAAAACTGAACTCAGTTCTGTTAGTACAACAGAAACTAGTATTTATACTAAGAGTTAGCTAACTGCTGAGTCAGCATTAGCTCAGCATTAGCTATACTCACATTACATAAGAAGAGCTTTAATCATAAAGCTAACTATCTATTACTCTAACAGACTAAGCCCCCGAACCGAGAATTAGCCCCGTAGTCGGCCCAAAGGGTTGAAGCCGTAGAAATACAGGTGCCACTTGGGCCAAAGGCCCTAATTATGGTGATTTACCAAATAAAAAAACTTTGAAAAAGGGCCGAGGGATAAACCTTCAACAACATGATGTGGCGTTAAAACAAATACCTAGGCTGAACAGTGGGAGACTGTTTTTTTTTTGGTAAGGATTTCTAAGGATTTAGGCTGGTCTCTTTTGTGAATAGATCACTGAGGTTTCAAAATAAGTCATTGTCCGATTGGATACTCTGAAGTCTGAACATCTGGTAGGTATTTGGAGCAAACTATGATTTTCTTACATTCAGGAGGGTTTGTATTCATATGGGGCTGTAAATTTTTTTTTTTTGGGTACCATTGCATTGGCGGGAGGATGGCTACTAGAACAGAGACTAATTTTCCTCAGGACCTTGGCTGCATTAAGGCTATCCCTCCCAGCGCTGTTTTTTTTATCAAACCCAAGGCTCGAACACAAGACCTTGGGATGAGGACCAACTGCAGTTGGCAGTCGGACCAACAGACGTTGGTATGGGGCTGTAAATTGTATGTACTTAGCAATATTCTCATAAAAAATGAAATCCTTTTCCATCAGTACAGTGTCTAAGATGTAACATCTGGAACAACCACCTCGATGGATTTTATGTTGCCTTCATAGGTAATATTAACTCCCTTGAAATTTAGACTCAACTTATTTTCATCCTTAATAAATATGGCGTGTCATATATTCTGATAGATGAAGTGATGATACCTTGTTTCTATCCTTGCAAAATATGAATATGCATTTATGAAAATTAAGGAACATTTACTGACCTTTTATGGTTGCAGGTTGGCTGTGTCATAGAGATAAGGGTGTTGCTGATCATCATCATAAAACATCCATTTGACCGGTAGACTATAGCTGTTCTCATTCTTCTACGAAGAGGGTGGGTTTTGGATTAAATCGTAGTAGCAGATCTGTGTAAATATTAATCTCGTGTCTATGGGCAAACCCTAAGGAAAAGTAGGAATCAGAAAGGAAAGACATGTCCGTAATGGTTAATTTGTTATTTTGATTAACAGATATTATACAAGACAGAAAACGCATTGATATGGATGGTGCAAGGGAGAACAATGCAATTGATTAGTGTTGCCAGACAAAGTTGTTTGACATGTGAATTAAAAGGGAACGATAAAACAAGTAAAAGCAGATATGATGAATGAAAAATATGATACACATGCATCTAGAGAATGTATGCATTGCCAAATAACATTTTTAGCACCAAAGCCTGTTGGTCTATGGTAAGGAGTACGCTTTTCCTTATGTAGTGTTTCGGATTTGAGTTTTGGTGGAATAAATAAACCAACATTATTAACGCAACAAATAAATAAATAAAACTGGAAATTGTAGTGGATATCATCAATTATCAACTGTCCTGTTATGATTTATTACCCAAGACTAGAATCGTCCATGACTTTAAATGATTTTTCTCGTATTGATGACTGGTTTTAATGCATTGATGTTTCTTTTTTCAACCCTGCTCGTAAGCTTTTCTTGGTAGGGTTGATTGGGGAGGCAAGGAAACGTTACATTGTTATGACGTGGACTTCTCTTTCTTTTGTATCACGTTCATGAAGGAAAGGAGAGGTGTGGATTAGTTTTCTGTTGTGCTCATTGAAATTGTGTTATTAGCAATTCTTCACATAAAGGGTGAAATTTTTCTGTTGTGATCCTTTGTTAAACTGCTCTTTCTACATGAGATCCTGCATTGATGATGCCCTTGAGCATGTATTTGAGTTAAGAGTGGAATCAAAAATCAAATTGAACAGACATGAATCGAGAAAGAAAAATAAAAGGAAAAATGAATAGAAGGTAAACAAGAATTTTATGCCGGCTTGTAGATGAGTGTGGACAAAACATTTTTTTAGTGAATCTGAGTATCTTTCACGGGTAATTGTGGAAATTAATTCTTCGATGTATTGAGATTTATTTAAGGGTTTGATTTCTTCCGACAAATGTTCTTTCATATACATAGTTGGGGATTAAACCCTCGACATTGTACTTAAGGGGCTCTGGGTATTTATCACCCGTGTCGCAGGATGTTGGTGACAAAACATTTTCAATTTTGGGGTTTAATGGATGTGTGGACTTTTAGTTGACAAACGTGTACTTGGTAAATGCAATATATTAATACAAAGACAAGGGATCATCAACATGGGAGCCGTTCGCGGAGTAAGCGGGAGGAAAAAAAAAAATGGATGGAGAAAGGTGGGCATTTATCATCTGAACAAAATATCTCCTTCATTATTCTCAACCGTCTCAATTACTCTTGCATTTATGTGATTTAAATGGTCTTAATAGAGTTCCCTTTTTTTTTCAATGCTCGGAACTACCCAACCCACTCTCTACCATCCCCCTCTCAATTCACTTAATTCATTATCCTTGTATTCCAAACCTACAATAAAATTTTCTTATACTAATACTACTACTATATTTTCATGCCATTGCTCTCATTAACCTTACACTTGCCATTTGTTATGCCTAGGATTTCAACCTTATTTTGGTTCCCAGCTTAGGATTTCAACTTAGAAGCCTTTTATATTATATTAGTTAATAATCTAGCAGTAAAGTTACGTGTCAAGCATGTTGAGGTGCACGAGTCACCGTTAAACTTCGCAGGTGGTCAATGCTGTGTGGACTATGCCAGCCATCATGATTCATGAGTTTTACACAACCACCAAGTGGGCCTAGCAGTGCAATCTATTTTAACTGTTGACAAAGTACAAAGTATCTACATGCTCTCACAAAATAAACTTTTTGATGCTGAGCTACTGTTGTCTGTAAAAGTTTTAAATTGCAGTCGTCACATTGCAGAAAATTGCAGACAAATACAGCTGATGCAGTCATAATTGCTATCACAATTCGATTTCAGAGACTTTATAAACTATTATGTCGCGGCCGCAATTACGTTTTCAGACCTTTACTTAAAACCTTAGTCTTTAGTTTTAACCTTTTGGCATTAGTTTTAAATTGCAGTCCCCGCAGAAATGTTTTTGAGGTTTATGCATATGTATCGTGGCTATAATCCTGACCACATCAGCTGTGTTTGTCTATATTTTTTCACAATATCAACAATTGCAACTTTAAAACCTTGCTTTTTAGTTATGTATGGTGGCTAACAATAACGACATGCGTGCTTGGTTGGTTGCATGAAAAAGTAATATCATTGAGAAAAAAAACATACTTATAATAATAACTACCAAGGTTGATTTCACCTAAAATTTCATAAGCAAACTATGAGGGCATGCACCTGATGAGGTTAAGTCCTATGACATCGTTGCTGCTAAAAAGCAGAACCCAGTCCCTAGCATTCTCAAATTATCTCTTAACCAAAAAAAAAAAGCATTCTCAAATTATCTGAGTAGCCTTTTTCTTTCTAGTTTCTAATTCTATACTGGAGAGAAAATGGAGAGGATTTTAAAACAAAAGAGAAAAAAAGAAACATCTTGAAATGGAGATTCCTAGGTTGTTAAAAAAGCTAACATATGTCCTACTTAGCATTTGAGAATGTAGAACATGGCAACAGGGTAGCCTATTACTACTAACAACTCTAGCTCATCCTTTTTTGGCAGTGTTGTTGTTGTCATGAAGGAAATCAAGCAAAACAGTGCTTTTGCATTTGGGGCATTTGGGGTCATTCTCAGAAAGCATGACATACATAAGGCAACGAGGGCACCCTACAAGCACCATGGAAGTGGCTTCAGGGCTGTTAGAGTATTTGTTTCCATCTTCCTGGCTTAACTCAGTGGACACACATGAGCTCGGCGGCGATGTCGGCGACACAGTTGCCGATCGGGTCGGCGATGACAACTCCACCAGTCTTCGGTGGTGGTCAACAACTACCCTTGGTGGTGATAGGTTCAGCTTCAAGTCAAGCTTTGGACCACTTCCATTCCTGCGACTCATGGCTTTTGGTTTTTGTTGGTTTTTCTGCCTCTTTGTTAATTTCTGCTAAAGTACTTTTACCTGTTTTGACACAAACCAAAACCATTAACCACAAAAATATATAAGGAAAATGTTTCATAAACACCAAGTTGGCGACTCTATATTCAAAAAGAAAAAGAAATAGAACTGATATAGATGTGATATTGAGATGATGCGACAAGAAGAGAAAGACAGAAAGAGATAAAAGGTGTTGTATGAATATTGACACTATAGGGGTGTCCAAGTATCAGTGTTCAAGATAAAAAGGTAAGGAACACACGCACAAAAAAACAGAGAAAATTGAAATTCAAAAGAGACTGCATAAGAAAAGGTGATCACTCTTAATGTTATGTACCTTAAAGAAGCTTGAAGGAGCAAGTTGTTGATAAGGCTAATTCAGGGGAAGGAAGATAGAAAAAGGGTAGGAGTGAATGGTATTGATAATAAAGCTTGAAGCATGAGAAGCTCTACTAGCACAAGCTGCAAGGTGATCTGTGTTGCGTGGATGAAACTTGTTGTAGGCCATTTTATATATAAGGGAAAATGAAGGAGGGGGTAGGGGTGATTTAAGGCTTAATTTAATTGTGGGAGAGGTGGTGGAGGAGGGTATAGGGTGGAACTTAAGACAGAGAGAGAGAGAGAAAAGAGAAGTGATAGAGCTGAATTGAATTGAATTGTTGGGTAGAAGAAAGGGTGTAAATTGTGGCCAGGAAATGTATTAATTGTTAGGAAAAATCCCAAGGAGTATGCAGAATAGGGAAATTTGAAGTAAATATTGGCAATTACAAAGTGCAGGGTGAGGGCCTTTCTTTTCATTCATTGCTTATAACAAGAGTCGGTGTTTAAGAGTCTCTCATCAGAACAACACAAGACAACACACAGCATGGGAAAGAAACACATACAAAAAAAAAAAGAAAAAGAGAGGGGCTTTTAAAGCTAAAACCCCCCATATTTAAAAAGAAAAATCCAACCCCACCAAGAAAATTTAAGGAAGCAATGGAAATTGGAAAACCAAGTGCAACAGTCGAACCTCGAATTTAAATACTCAACAGCACCCCAAAGAAAAGTGACACCATCTAAGTGAAATAGGACAATATGATATAAATTTTATTAGAAGTTTTAGATATGAACTCTTATTATTATTATTATTATTTAAAAAAATAATAATACTTGCTTCTCTTGTTAGTTCTTCTTCTCTCATTGATTGCTCATATTGTGGAAGAATGACAGGGTCCTAACAGGTAGCTGCACCTTTCCCGATGACTCTCCAAAGGAGATTAATCATAATATAGGGAAAAAAAAGAGGTAGTGGAACACAGATTAGTACAGGTATCTCTTTATTTACTTCTCAGCCGAACACAGATTAGTACAGGTGTCTCTTTCTCTTGGGATACTGTAGGTGTAAACAAATAAAATAAAATTTTCTTTTGGGTTGGGGTGGTGTGGATTGGGAAAGGCTTTGGTGTGGCTTCTTTTTTGTGGCTTGATCTAACTAAGCATATAGCTTAGTTAATGGATTTCTCATGGTCTGAAGTCTCTGATGTTCTTCTGAGGAATTAGTTCTGATGACTTGTTGCTTTGGGAAGTACAAGACATGTGTTCATCGTCCGACAGACATTACAGGATCTCATATGTGTGTTTTTTTTATGACTGGCACCAAATGGACCATTGGTTGTTCTGAAAACATTGTTGCAATAACCAAACAATCAATGCTTTTTTTTTTCTTCCTTTTTTTTAAACTATTTTATTCATGAATTGTTATGCAGCATGAGTATGACCCCCAATGTCTGCCTTTGGGGTTTTAGGCTTGTTTTGCTTTGCGATAAACTGTAGCTTTATACAGGGATCATACTATGAAATTTATTAATATATTCTATTTACTATCTAAGAAAAGAAGCCCCTCTTGGACACATGACACCTTCTCCATCATTCACTCTTTGGTGGACACTTGGTAATCTCTCCTTCATTTTTGCTTTTTGTTCATGTTTTTTTTTCTTCTAATAGGTTTCAAAATTATTATTTTTATTTTATTTTGATAAATAAAATAGTATTTGCTCACGAGTTTTATTAATTTTTTTTATTCACGTAAATTTTTAGGTTAATTTTTTTCTTTTAATTTTATTTACGGTAAATAATATCTATTTACTATCTAAGAAAAGAAACCCCTCTTGGACACATGCCACCTTCTCCATCATTCACTCTTTGACACTTGGCAATCTCTCATTCATTTTTGCTTTTTGTTCATTTTTTTCCTTCTAATAGGTTCCAAAATTATTACTTTTATTTTATTTTGATAAATAAAATAGTATTTACTCACGAGTTTTATTCATATTTTTTTGTTCTTGTAAATTTTCAGGTTAATTTTTTTAAATTTTTTTGGTAAATAATATCTATTCTATTTACTATCTAAGAAAAGAAGCCCCTCTTGGACACATGGCCCCTTCTCCATCTCCATCATTCACTCTTTGGAGGACACTTGGCAAGCCTTGAATTGAATTGTTTTTGAATTAATTTCTTTCAATATTAAGAATATTACAACAACGCTTCCTCTATGAATCGTTGTGGGAATACTAGCCTTGAGAAATTAGAACATCAATTGTTAAATGAAGCTTTGTCTATCTCTTTATTTTGACTATTAAATAAAACTTATATAAATATTACAACAACGGTTTGTATATAACGTGTTGTGGGAATAATAAGAGTGGTTATTTACAACAATGCCTTCTCAAAGAAATGTTGTCGTAATGTCTAAGTCAGTTAAAAGAAAAATGAACGTTCCTTCCCTCGATACTCGTCTCTCTCTCCTCTCAGAAAATTAAACAAGATATCTCATCTCCGCTGCGACCACTACGCCATCGCCCTTCACTATCTGTCGTAGTCGTTGCCCTTGTCGTCACCGCCACTGTGCCTTACTGATTTGTTTCTCTTTACCTTCTCTCTTTCGCAGTTCCCTTCTCTCTTTCGCCGTTCTCTATCTTCCCTAATATCCTCTTTTGTCGTTCTCTTACAAGTCACAGATTCTGCCATCGTGCGTTCTCTCCCTCACTCGCAAGTCAAAACTACAACTCACCCATTCTCCCTCGTGCCCTAATATCTTCGAGAGTAACTAGGTTTCACTCCCTTTCTCTGAACTTCGTTCGCATATAACTTTTTTTCCTTACTCTGTTGGGATACAAAATGGTATCTGTAAGTGTATGTATCTAGTTTTCACTAAGAGTGATAACTCTCTAGACACTTTCAGTAAGAGTGAAAACTCTTACTACATAATAGCTTGTATTGAACTGAATGTATGGATCGAAAATAGATGTCAGCTGATAGAATGACATAAGAATATGAGGATGAATGCAAAGAGTTTATTAGGTTTGTTGTTGAACATGCTGAAAACCCAAGAAAAATCACTTGTCATTGCATGGAATGTTGTTATTCAAATGGAGTCAATGCAGATGAATTGTTAGATCATTTAATTATATATGGAATTGATAAAACCTATACATTATGGACAAGACATGGTGAGAAAGAAAGCAAGTATGTTGATTCTGGACAAAGTAGTATGGGTGCAACAACTGACTTTGACACAGACATATATGACTACAATTGGGTTGACGAGATTCCAAATGTGATTGAAGATGAGCTTTTGGATTGTTCCCAGATGTTTGAGAGACTGAAAAGTAATGCAGAGATACCATTGTATGATGGTTGTACTAAATCCACAAGACTCTCGACGGTGTTGAAGTTATATAATTTGAAAGCTGGCAATGGAAGCTCTGATAAGAGCTTCACATAATTGCTAACTCTTTTGAGAGATATGCTGCCTAAGGATAATGTGCTTCTTGGTCGGACATACGATTCTAAAAATTTGTCCTCTATTGTCATGAGCTACAAAAAGATATATGCTTGTCCTAACAATTGCATACTATTTTAAAAAGAAAGAGTCATCTCCTCTAAAGGTGGTGTGATATTTCCCCTTAATACCAAGATTTAGGCACATGTATAGTAGTAAAGAGGATGCAAGGCACTTGACATGGCATGCAGATGAAAGAGTGCAAGATGGAAAGCTCTGACACCCTGCATATTCTCCTTAATGGAAGAGAATTGATCACGGTTACCTTGATTTTGGGATAGAACCAAAAAATTTGTGCCTTGCATTGTCTACCGACGGATCAAACCCACATGGTATGCAAAGCAGCTCCCACAGTACATGGCCGGTGATTATCATGATTTATAATCTACCTCCATGGCTTTGCATGAAGCGAAAATTCATGATGTTGTCTATGTTGATATCGAGTCCTAAACAACTAGAAAACGATATAGACGTATAGTTGGCTTTGTTGATTGAAGACTTGAAGCATATGTGGGAGACAGATGTGGAGGTGTATGATAGGTACAAGAAATAAACATTCAACTTGAGGGCAATGTTGTTCAGAACAGTTAACGACTTTTTGGCATATGGTAACCTATCAGGTTATAGTATAAAATGTTGGAACCAAATTGGTCAAAGACATTTTTCAATGTTTAAATCCGTAAATTGTTTTGATGATAACAATTGTAAGAATGAGACTGACACCAGTGGAGGCAGAACAGAGAGAAGGCCCTGTTTATGTTCAGGAAGTTTTAGAAACTGAAGAAGAGAGTGAACAAAACTCTCTAGCTGAAGAAACAGAGGAACAAAGAGAAGCTCGGTTTGCTAGAGCAAGAGAAGAGATAAGAAAGTTCAAAGAAGGACGCCTGGCTGCTGAGAGAAGAGAAAGAGAGGCTAATAAATGTAAGAGAAAGGGCAAAGAAGTAGCCAAGCACATTCTAGACCTCTTAGATGAAGAAAGCAGAAGAACGAATGTTGGTGATATGCTTACTCCGTCTTAAGCAGAAGAAATAGTAATGAGTGTAGATCCTTTTGAAGTTTCTACATCTCAGATAAATCTGGTTATTGCTCCTCAGAGGATTGATGTTCATCATCAGTCTCCATCTATAGGAGTAAAAAGGCCTTTTACAAGATCACAGAGAAAGGAGTTGAACACTTTGCCTGAAGCTTCTTCAAGAGAAAGAAGGTCAAAAAGAAGAGCTGAATAACTATCCTCAGTCTGCCAGACCATTTAGGAGCCTGATACAGTTCTATCTGTAGAAGACAACACTCCAGCAACCGAACCTGCTGTTGTGGCACCAGATGCTGGAAATGTTTCTCAAGGCTCTGTATCAAGAGAAGAGTTTCAACAATTGTCTGCAAAAGTGGATAATTTGATAGCTCTTGTTCAAGATCTTGTCAAGTAGAAGGATTGAATGATTTTGTTTTTTTTCTTTTTTCCTCTCTTTTGTTTTTCAAAATTTTTTTTGGACTATGATGGTCTTCAAACCTTTTTGTCTGATGACAAAAGGGGGAGAAAAAGGGAAATTAAGTTTAAGTTTTATGAAACTCAAGTCTTAATAAAACGAGATTGAGTCAATTGCAGTAGTCTTGTTGCATACATATATGTCTCTGATTCGTTGATTATATATATATGTTGTTGGACTAACCTGCTATTTGAGATAAAAAAAAATTTCAAGTACTCAACTAGTTGAAAATCCAAAACCTATGAGATGTTAATCTCAGGGGGAGTTTCCTTGAAGGAAAAAGTTCTTAATGATTAAGCTGACTGCTTATTATTTTTTACTTGCTGATATATTGCTTGTAAAACTTAATAATGTTTGTCATCATAAAAAAAGGAGAGATTGATGGAACCAAATTGGTCAAAGACATTTTTCAATGTTTAAATCCCTAAATGGTTTTGATGATAACAATTATTATTAAGGATTTTACAAAGTCTGATAACAAGCTCTTGCAGGTACAACAAAGTTAAGTCCATCGTCCAGTTTGTCTTTGGTACTAATATGTACAATCAACGAGCTGTGCGTCCAGTGGACTCTGGTACTTGACCTATGGTAAGTATCGTCCAATGGACTCAGGATGCTATGCGTCCATTTGGTAAGACATGATTTGCGTCCAAATGGTAAGAAAGCTGAGCGTCCACTTTGCTCACAACTGCGTCCAACACGCAAGCTGATATGTTTTCTGAACATGCTATTTATTGCTCTTGCATTTAATATTATGAGACATATTTAATGAGCAAATGATTTGAATTAAATAGTTGTATATGTGCTTTTCTTGGACTTAATTGTCAACGAATTCATATAGCATTTAATGAAAAGCATAAAAGCACTGTGGAAAGTGTACTTGAGAGAGAATGCAGTTTGAACACTTCTGGCACTCTCTGTACACATCTTTTTTGTTAACACAGTATATTCTCTTTGTCTCAACTGGATATTACCTTTAACCACTGTGTAATTGAGACTTTGAGTACAGGTTGCTTCTGACCTTAGAGAAAGAACTGCACAACCTACACTGAAGTAACACTCCATTGAAGCAACAGGAAGATAGCATTTAATGCTATTTGTAAACGGCTATTTTATAAAAGCTGAAGCAAGAACAAATTCAAGATCAATCTGAAGCTTCACTCAAAGCTTATAAATACCGTGAACAAGAAGAAGAATAGGAGAAGACTAAAAACGCGAAAAAGAGTCATTACGCTGTACAAATATTTTCATATACTCTGTAATCTTTGAAGAGTCTGGATATTTCATTTTTCTTGTAAAAGAGATTTTGTTTAACTCTCAAACTGCTTAAGATTTCAAATTCTCAGTTGTGTGAGTTAGTAGCACTTAGAAACACAAACACTCTTTTGAGTTGTGTGAGCCTGAAGAGGCTTGACTATAAAAGAATACTTGGGGTGAGGCTTGTCTGTAAAAGAATACTTGGGTTTGAGCCTGGAGAGACTTGTCTGCAAAAGAATACTTGAGTGAGCCTAGAGAGGCTAGGTGTGCAAACAATACTTGTTGTAAGGCCTAAAGAGGTTGTTGAAGAAAACTTGTATTCTATCTGGTTTGATAGTGAAATCTCTCTAGTTTGAGGGGACTGGACGTAGCTTTTAGAAAAGGGTGAACCAGGATAAATATCTGTGTATTTTCTCTATCCCTTAACTCATTTACTTTTAGTTTATATACTACACTACAAGAATACACTGTATTACCGAGGGCCCTTTACCGACGGCCACTTCGACGGCCACACAGTGGAGTGAACTGGAAAAAAATTTGAGCTTACCGACGGCTAGGCCGTTTGTAATTACCACATGAACAGTACCGACGGCTTAGCCGTCGGTAAATTTTGGGCGATTTAAAAGATAAAAAATAAAAGAAATCAAAACGGTGGATGTTAGCGACGGCTAATCCGTCGGTAATTCAAATTTAATATTACTGACGACTAAGCCGTCCGTAAAGTTTTGGCGATTTAAAAAATAAAAAATAAAAGAAATCGTAATGGTGGACTTTAGCGACGACTTAGCCGTCGGTAATTAAAATTTAATGTTACCGACAACTAATCCGTCGGTAATATCTAACTTAATCTCTGAAAAAAACCTCCCCCTATTTTCCTATTCTCGTTCTCTCTCGTCTCCCTCTCTTCTTCTTCTCCGGCGATTGCCCCTAAACCGCCACCACCGAGCCACCACCTAGTGACCACTACACCCCCTGAGCCACCACTGCCCCCTTCCGAGCCCTAAACCTCCAACCCACCACACCCAAACCCCTAAATCGCCTCATCACCCCCTCTGGTTTCCCTTCACTGCGAGCCACCACCGTCGCAGCATCACCGCGAGCCACCACCAACCTGCGTGAAGGTAAGTCTCTCCCCCTCTCTCTCTCTCTCTTTCTCTGTACTTCTATCATTGATCTCCCTGTCTCTCTCTCAGCCATTGTAACACCCTCATTTTTTTTATATATAGTTTTTATTGACTTTTAATCTGTTTTAATTTAATTAAAATTATTTTATTAATGATTTTGGAATCTTGAGGTGAGAATAAGGATATTCATATCTTAGATTTATTTTAGAAGTGTCGAGGGTAGTAGAGTTCGGAAAACTGAGTTTTTGCAGGAACTGCATTCTTTCCTGATGCGGGGATAGGATTTAATATTTTTCTGGAGGTCATTTCTACTCCAAAATAATATTTTAACGAAACAAAAGTATTTTTTGTATTATTTGTGATTTTTAGAAATTTTTATGAAAATTTTTCAGAAAAACTTTATTTTACCCGCGTTTGGTGCTTTATGGGTAAACCGGGAGATGAAAAATGATCCAAAAATTTAGTTTTGAGATTCTAAATTTTTGTCTATCATATTTGAGTCATAAAAGTGATTTTTCATGTTGTTACCTATTTTAGAAAATATTTATCTAAAAAGGGATTATAAAACTAAACATTTTTACTACTTTGAACCACCAATTAAACCCTAATTTGATGGGACATAATCCCACCATTTTGTTTGGCCTTGGCCAAATTCTTAGTGCCAAAAATGTGCTCATAAAATATCTCAAAGTCAAAGTGTGAGTCAAATGGGAATTATTTGAATTTCTAATTAAAGAAATGGGATAGGTGACCAAATCAAATCAAGCCATGCTCCCTTGTCTTTGGCCGCCCCATCTAGGGCAATGGGAAGGGAAGAAGTTTCATTTCATTCACTTCATCTTCTTCCTTGAGACAAAAACTTCATTTATCTCCATTTCCAAAGCTTGATTCCATAACTAAAAACTTGAGTTTTATTGAGTTTTTGACTATTCAAGCTTCACAAAAAAGGTTTGGATCATGATTCTAAACCATAATCTCTTTTCATTTTTCCATTTCCATCACTTTTATTTTTTTCATGAAGCTTGTGTTCCTCATTTTGCTAAAAGTAAGTTTTTTCTTGGTTTAGGTTCATTCCCTTGGAACCTTTAAGCTTGAAAACCATCTTGGATCTATTTTGCTTCAAGGTTTGAGTAAGTATTTCTCTACTCAAATTTTTATACTTTAGGGTTTGAGTGTTTTCCTAAAACTTGCATTTTTATGGTGGTTTTTCTTGTGTATTTTGTATAAGGTTGCTTTTTCTAAGTGTTGGGAACATCAAGATCCTTGGGAGACCACTTGGTGTTGGTGTTGGTGTGAAGGAGATTTTTGGTGTTAGCCCTTTTATTAGCTTCAAGAGGTAAGGGGATTTTTTCAATAAGTTGGGAAGGATGTGTATGTGTGTGGTTGTATGTTGTATGTTTAAGGTTAAACTCAAAGACTTGAGTTTTGCTATTGGTTGTTGAATGAGAAATCATTCTCTTAGTAATATGTATTTTTTTATATTTATGTATATGAGTTTAAAGCATGATTTTGGTTGATGAATGATGATTTTTGAAAGCCTATGTGTTCTTGGAAAAATCATATGTATGGTTTGAAGTGATTTGGAATGTCTAAATGTATGCTTGATGAAGTCATGTTTGATGCCATGTTAATGATGTATCTTAAATCCTATGGATGATTACTTTGAGTATATATATGATTTACGGCTTGAGTGTGTTCTTGCCTATTTGATGTATGATGATTTTTGGATATTTTGTATATTTTGATTCATTGTGATTGAGATTTAATTTAAAGTATTTTTACCCAAGTTTGGAAGAGGACTTAGAGATTTTTTTTTAATGAAAAAGTTTTTCCAATGAAATCAAATAAATTAATTAGAATTCAAGTCAATATTTGATTAGATACATTTTACTAAATTTTTAAGTATAAATCTCCAATAGACTTCATACTAAATTCTATTTTTCCATAAAACCCTAAGTATGTTAGAAAATTAATTAATGACGAAAAAAGTAAAATTTCAGATTTTTAAGGGGTTAAAAAATGAAAACTAGGTGTATTTTGGGCCACAAATATAAATTTCTAAAATTCTGGGCAGAAAAATGAAAACTGGGTGTTTTGGGCCAAAATTTTAATTTACAGAAGTTCTAGGGCAGAAACGTGAAACTGGGCATTTTTGGGGCAGAAACATAATTTTTCAAGAATCTAGGGCTGAAGCGTAAAACTGAACTTTTTAAGGGTCAGATTTTAAATACTTAGAAGTAAAGGAATTTAAGTAACGTTTTATCAAAGTATTTAATTAAGATTTTTAACTAAATCTTTTTACAATGAGAGGTAGGAAGAAAATAATGAAGTTGGTTTAAATAAAAGATATTTCTTTTATTAAAACAATTGAAGATTTGAGATTTTAAAGTTAAAGATGGACTTTAATTTCAAAGAGGAATTTTCTTCTAAAACCTATTGTTTTAAATAACATTCTTACACGGTATTGAACGAGGATCAATACGTGGCGACGATGAAGTCTTGAGGACAACAATGCTACACGGTGTTGGAAGAAAGCTAACACGTGACGACGAAAATCCTAAGAGGAGGGATTGCATTAATTGTCTTGTTTGTGTTTGCAAATTATACTGTCATTTGCATTAAAGACGTGGCTTTTGCCAAAATAGAGCATACAATCCTATGTGGGGATTGTAAATAAGTATGGTCTGACTATAAGTCTTTGAGGGCATCCAGGTTACGAAGTTCTCAATGGCCGTTTGGTGACGTCCAACGGACCAAGACGAGTCGTAATACCCAGCTTGGATGATCCTAACCAGGGCTGCCTTATTTATGTTATGGTGATAGTAGCTCTACTGAATAATTGTAAAACCTGTCCATGAAAAAGGGAACTGATGGCTAACCAAGTCCATGAAAAAGGGGACCGATTGGTTTATTATGTTAGGTTTACGCTACAGCCATTTCGCTCTACTTAGTTGAGGAAGAGAAGTCTCCATGGAGCAGTGCACCGATGTATGAAAAGAGATATTGAAGTGACATGCATTACGCTAGAGTGCTATGTGTGTTTAACTTGATGATGTGTTCTCTTTTGGTGAATGATTATCTTAAAGAAAGATTTGCGAAAGAGTAATTCTATTTATATATTCTTGGAATGTATTATGTAGTATTTTACTTTTCATATGCACCCTTTCAGTAGATTTCAACTTGTGCAAAGAAATTCACCCTTGCATGCTTTCCTGTTATTTTTTATGTACGCTACGCATAGATGTTCACACCGAGACCTCTGGTAGCCCGAGTGAGGGAGAGTTTCAAGCCTCTTGAGGCCGATGGTGGGGGATGGACTTACGATCCCATCTCCCAATGGGCCACAGTGTGTGGACACGTGGTCAGGACTAGAGGAGGTGCGCTGGGACCCGAAAAGGTTTTGGAGAGGGATATGGTTTTGGATGCCTACATACCCATCGAGAGGATACGCAGCTGGCTGGCAGATGCACCATTCGCACGCAGTATCACCTTGGGGAGCCGGGAGGCCAAAGTTCCGCCCACGGCACAGCCTAGGAGAGAGACGAGGGAGGACCAGAGACCTATACCCCAGCGGGTAGCCGGACCGGTTTCTGATCGCTGTCGTTTGATTCGTCGCACTCCAAGGAAGAGTTCCTTGGAGAGGGCACACTTGCCTAGGATGGCTCCACCGGCGACACCAGCTCCACCACCCGAGATCGTGAGGTCGACGCTTCCTGTTCCATACGTCGCACCTTCTGGACGTTTTGTGCGCTGTTCTTCTGACACTTCTACCGGACCATTGGGACACGCAGAGAGGGGGAAGAGGAAGGTTAGACACGAGCCAGATCGTGTGTTCTTTGAGTTGTCCAAGGATGAGCAGGACCCCGAGGAGGACCCCGGGGAGACGTCATCGTCTTCGGTCTTTAGTTGTGGGGTGTCTAGTTCTAGGTTGTGGGTTATCAGTTAGCCGACCAGCCTAGGTTTGCGAGGGTAGATGTTCATGTCATGTATTTGACACATCTTTTGATTTACCGTTTTCCTAGGTTTAGTTTTATCGCTTTATTTTCCCTTCAGTTTGGATGATGTATTTTGGCCACTCTGTTGTGGTTCTTGACTATACTTGCGGGCGCAAGACTTGTGTATATTGACTCTGATGTTATATATATATATGATGTATGTCTCTTTTTCTGAGTATTCTTTTCGTATAAGACTTTAAAAATAAAATTTAGCCACGAAATTCGGTATACTTTAATTTTGAACGAGGTATCTTTTAAGACAAACCAGTTTTATATTAATCCCGCATTAAGTTTTGTTTAGTTTTCATGTGACGTTCCTTGTGTGAAAAAGGAGAGTTACAACCACCACGAGCTACCACCACACTCGGCCACCACCGCAACGAAGGTGCCCCGTCCACCACAATCTGCCACCACTGCCACCACCAAGGTGTGACTCTCCCTCTATCTCTCTCTCTCTTTGCCTCTTTGTCTCTCTTTCTCTGAACTGATCTGTGTGTCTGTGTGTGTGTGTGGGTTGATAATGTGTGTGTTCGAAATGAGTGTGTGCGTGCATGTGTGTGCTGGAAAATGAGTGGCTTATTATATGTTGTTGTTGTTGGAAAATGAGTGTGTGTGTATTGGAAATGTGTGTGTTTGAAATGGGTGTGTGTGGAAATTGGGATTGTGTTTGTGTGTGGAAATTGGGAAATGGGTGTGTGTGTGGAAATAGGTGTGTTTGCTTGTGGATTTATATTGACTTGAATACTTATAAAGAAGTTTGAATTTGAACTAATTTAAGAAAATGACAATGAATGGAGTGTTAGTTGATAGGTTGGGTTGAATGACTAATTGTAAGTGTTAGCTTTATGCATGACTAATTGTAAGTGTGGATTGTTGTTGTCAATATTGGGCTGAAATTTATTCCTTGTGTCGTAGTTTAAGTTCTTTCGGAGCTTATACGGTTGGAGCTTGCCATTGGAATTTGAGGTAAATAAGCAATTTTGTTTATAGATTTAAACATGTAAATTAAGTACAACATGTTGTGTGAATTGATGTGTTTCTTGTTAGTGGAGAGATGAGCTCAATAGGCATTGGGATTGTGTGCTAGTAATTTCTACTCCTGCATGTCATTGTGTTGTTTGTTAGTGGAGAGCAAAGTCCTAGTCTTTGCCTTCCTGCCTTATGCAAGATGTTGGGTCTGTGTGCTGGTAGTAGTAGAATCTATGCATGTGATTGTGGTGTTTGTTAGTGGAGAGCAGAGCTCATTAGGATATATATTATTTAATTGGTCTATTTTGTTATATGTATTGTTGCACTATTGTTTTTGTTGATTTTTTATTTTGGAAAAGTCCGAAATACAGGGGTTATGCTGCCGAATTTTTATTTGGAACATGACCCTAGTATCTAAGTATGTTTCTTTATCAATAAGTTTTGTTATATGTATTGTTTAGGTAGTGGTTGTAGTTGTAAAAAAATTTGGGAAAGTACGAAATACAGGGGTTATGCTGCCGATTTTTTTTGGCACGTGACCCTAGTATCTAACATGTGAGGTGATTGGATTGCAGAAAATGGAGCCAAACCGTAGTTGGATGTATGATAGGCTTAATCATAGGAGAGGGGGGTTGAAACGGATGTTTGTAGAAGGGGTTGCTGAATTTGTGCAAAAGGCTTCAGAACAGCCATATTTTTTGAGTGAGAGAGGAATTAGGTGTCCCTGTGCCAAGTGCAAGTGTATGCACATAATGTGTGCTAGTGAAGTGAAGGTTCACTTGTACAAGTCTGGGTTTCAACCAAACTATTGGTTTTGGACTGATCACGGTGAAGAAGTTCCACAAGTCGATCTAGGCAATTTCCCAGAGGCTAATGGGAGTACTATCAGTAATGAAGATCATTTTGTGGAGATGCAACACATGGTGGAAGATCGATTTAGGCCGATGTTTGACACCCAATTTACTCAGGATAGGGGTAACGAGGAATTAAGTTGGGAGCCACCTAATGAAGAGGCTTAAAGATTTTATGAGTTGCTAACTGCTGCAAATCAGCCCCTATTTGAGGGGGTATCGGAATCAAAACTTTCATTGTGTGTCAGACTTTTGGTACTCAAATCTAACCATCATTGTACTAAAAAGGCTCTTGATGAAATGGCAAGCATACTTGTAGACTCACATCTTCAGGGAGTGCCATTGCCAACTAATTTTTACCATGCAAAAAGGTTGGTGTCTATGTTAGGATTGAAGTTTGAGAAAATCGATTGTTGTGTTAATGGGTGCATGATATATTACAAAGATAGTATTGAAGAGCAGGAGTGTAGGTTCTGTCATGAATTGAGGTATTATCCCCGTAGGACTGGGTTGGGTAAGTACAAAGATGTCGCGAAGAAGAGAATGATCTACTTGTCAATCACTCCTAGGTTACAGAGATTATACGCATCACCTGAAACCGCGGCTGCAATGAGATGGCATCATCAGAATAGAACGAGTATGGGCATCTTATGGCATCCATCTGATGGGGAAGGCTGGAAGCATTTTGATGATGTCTATCCAGACTTAGCAAATGAGCCTAGAAATGTCAGGCTCGACTTCTGTTCTGATGGATTCACACCTTACATCCAAGCATCTGCGTCCCCGTACTCGTGTTGGCCTGTTGTTGTCATCCCATATAATCTCCCCCCTGAAATGTGCATGACCAAACCGTATATGTTTTTAACTTGTCACATACCTGGACCAATAGATGTGTACTTACAGCCATTAATTGATGAACTTAAACAGTTGTGGAGTGATGGTGCTTTCACATATGATATCTCCACGAAACAAAACTTCGTCGTGAAAGCTGCCTTAATGTGGACAATCAATGACTTTTTCGACTATGGTATGTTATCCGGGTGGGGTACTCAGGGAAAATTGGCATATCCAGTATGCATGAGTGACACAAAGGCTTTTACCTTAAAATTTGGTGGGAAAAACTCGTGGTTTGACTATCATCGTCGTTTCTTACCACCTGATCATGCGTTCAAAAGAAGTAAGAATCGGTTTACAAAGAACAAGGTTGAGACCGATGGGCTGCCTCGTATTCTGACGGGTGAAGAGATCTGGAATTGGGTTAGAGGTATTCCAGGTGTGGTAGAACATGGGGTTTCTAGGTTAGCCAGTTATGGGGTTACTCACTATTGGACCAAATGTAGCATATTTTGGGATCTTCCATACTGGAAAGACAATTTGTTACGGCACAACCTTGACGTCATGCACATAGAGAAGAACTTTTTTGACAATGTATTCAACACAGTCATGAATGTTAAGGGCAAAACAAAGGATAACGAAAAGGCAAGAATGGACTTGTCTCTGTATTGTGTGCGCAAGGACTTGGAGTTGGTGCCACAGAACAATGGAAAAATGTTAAAACCCAAGGCGAATTATTGTCTTTCGTCTGAGGAAGCAAAGACCGTTTGTGCATGGGTTAAGGAGCTTAGGATGCCAAATGGATATGCTCCAAACTTGGCTAGATGTGCTGATGTTACCCGGGGAAGAATGCATGGGATGAAAAGCGATGATTGTCACGTATTTATGGAGTGTTTACTCCCATTTGCGTTTCATTCATTACTTGACCATGTATGGAAGCCACTCACAGAGTTGAGCATTTTTTTTTAAAGATTTGTGTACTAATAACTTGAAGATGGATGACCTGCTAAGATTGGAGCTAAACATCCCAATAATCATTTGCAAACTCGAAAGAATCTTTCCACCTGGTTTCTTTGATTCAATGGAGCATCTCCCGATTCATCTTCCACGGGAGGCAAGACTTGGTGGTCCAGTTCAATACAGATGGATCTATCCATTTGAAAGGTAGAAAAACTTTACTAACCTAATTTACTACTTAATTTCTCTTAATTTGCACATCAATACAGATACAATTTTTATTTATTATGTAGAATGATGGGGGACTATAAGCGAACCGTGAAAAATAAGGCGAGAGTGGAGGGTTCAATATGTATGTCTTACTTACACCGTGAGACAACATATTTTTGTTCCCATTATTTTAAAAAATTTACATTATGTGGGACGAATATCATAAATGAAACTTTTGTTGTGAACAATAGCTCCCCACCGACGCCCTCAATCTTCAATCAACTAGGACGTCCCAGTGGAAGACCCCGAACGCATTGGTTAGATGATGCTGAATGGATGTTAGCTCATATACATATTGTCATCAATTACAACGAGATGAAGCTATATATCAAGTAAGTATCATTTAATTAAATCTTAAGTCCTATGTTAGTAAGGTAATATTACAATTAACTCTATGCTTGTTTGCAGTGCATTTTTGCATGCAACAACATCAATGAAAATGATGCCACCACTCGTATCCATGCAGAATTTTTCAACTGGTTTCGGGATTATGTAAGTGTCTTTCACTGTAGAATATCGATTGACTTGTTTTTCACTCAATTATCTTGTTTGTTTGTATAGGCATTTAATTCAGCCAATGGGGTAACCGACCCAAACATTCTTGCATTAGCTTGGGGTGTAGAATCAGAGGTCACTCTATGGCACAAGTACTTCATAAATGGGTACAAATTTCACACACAAGCATGGAGTGAGGGTACAAAAAACTATAAATAGTAGGGTGTATGTAAAGGGGATTACACAAGGAGGAGAAGATGATTGCTATGGAGTTATCCAAGAAGTGTTTGAATTGTCGTATCTCCATTTGCCCTACAAAGTAGTCCTAGCAGTTATGAATTGTGTGACAAAACAAACAGTTATGAAGAAGTTGATCCAATAAGTGTTAGAAACTCCGAACATGATAATGAAGGGGACTCGCCACTAGAAGATAGTGATGAGGACGATCCTGATGATGTGGAAGACGTCGGAGAGGACGAAAATGACACATCTGATGATTAGCATTAATTTGTAATGGATTATATTTGTGTTTTTTGTTATTTGTTATAGTAGTTTGCTAGATAAGTAACTATGTTTATCACAATTATATTGATTTGTTGTTTATTTTGTTTTTCCTATTAGATGGCTCCGAAAGATAGCTAGAAGGGAGACCGCCCTGCTAAAAAAGGCAAGACCTCTCGACGTTCTGGCATGATTCTACCGCAGCGGGTGGCTCAACATGCTCAACATGCAGTTGAGACATCAGCGCATCGGCCACAGGACCAGCCGGATGGCATTCCTGAGACCCAGTTTATGCCGACGCCGTGGTTAGGGCCGCAGATGATTCAGCAGGGCATGCAGGGGGTACGCTTCATGCCTCCGGCAGCGAGAGGTTCATTCCCTCCAGCAGCCCCCATTGTTCTACATCCCATGTAGCAGTGGCCACTCCATCTGCATCCCCTGCAGCGGCGACCCCCTCATCTTCTGCAGCAGCGGGAGGTTCATCCTCACAGCAACCTCCCGCTGATGAGGAGATGTCTGATGCACCTCAGACGAGCTCGAGGCGTAGGCATGCTCCTCACAGAGTATGGAGACAATGGTCGACCATTCATTAAGCCAGTTGGTCGAGGGTAAGTAAATATTTAATTATTGTTTCATTTATCTTTATAGTTGTATAGTTAGTCTGACGTGTGTGTTTATGTATTGTTTGCAGGTTTGATCCAGACAGGGTGGCCTCCCAGGCCATCACTGCGACCATTAAGGCCCAGTACCGGGAGGCATGGCCAAAGTGGAGTAAGATCCCGCCAAAGATGGTTGATGATGTATTTTTGCCGAAGTTTGCGGTACGTTATAATTATAATTATAATTCAATTAAATTATTGTTGTTAGTATGCCACTTAAAATTATTTACATTAATTGTTGCAGAAATATGTCACTTAGCGACCCGAGGATGACCACCGGGCGAGGAAGATCTTTAACAGTAGGGGCTCTAAGAGGTTGTCTGAGATGCTGAGGGATGCCAAGATTGCTGGTGAAAAACCGAAGTGGATGGGAGGGAATGCCTGGGCCGGTCTTTAGCAGTATTGGGGTTCTCTAAAATTTAAGGAAGAGAGCGCGCGGTACAAGCAGAACCGTGCTTCTGCTAAGGGTGGATCAGTTCATACAGGTGGATCCATCTTTATTGTTGAGCACAAGAGGCGGTTGGTAAGTAATTCAGATTAGGATTATAAGTATTTGGTTTATTATTACAATTGAAAATTAATTAAGATACTAACTTTGATTATGTTTTTAGGAGCTAGAGCTTGGTAAAAAGCCCCGCTTGGAAGAGGTCTTTGTGAAGACTCATATGAAAAAGGACAACTCCTGGGTTGACAAGAGATCAGAGGAGACTTATGTGTTGGAACCAAATTATTCAAAGACATTTTTCAAATGCTTAAATCCCTAAGTGGTTTCGATGATAACAATAATTATTAAGGATTTTACAAAGTCTGCTAACAAGCTCTTGTAGGTACAACAAAAATAAGCCCATCATCCAATGTGACCATGGAACTCATAAGTACAGTCTAAGAGCAGATCGTCCAATGGACTCTGGATGCCTTGCGTCCAAATGAGCAGAAAGATATAAGTCCAACAATCAGTAAAGCAGTAAGTCCAGAGAAGCAAAGTTATGAGTCCATATGGTAAGCATAGGTATGCGTCCATATGACCAGAGAAGCCTTGCATCCAAATGGTAAGCATAGGTATGCGTCCATTTGGTAAGTGAACAGAAAGTCCATTCTGTGTCACAAAGCTGCGTCCAAAACGCAGAGTCTATAACATGCTATTTACTGCTCTTGCATTTAATGAGACATATTTAATGAGCAAATGATTTGAAATAAATAGTTGTATACAATGTTTTTCTTGTGCATAATTGTCAACGATTTGAACATGAATTTAATGAAAAGCATAAAGCACTGTGTAGAGTGTACTTAAGAGAGAGGATATTGTCTGAACAATTCTGTATATCTCTGAACATACATTTTTTCTTACACAGTGTATTCTCTCTATCTCAATAAAATAACTATTAACGTTTGTGTAATTGAGACTTTGAGTACATGTTGCTTCTGACATAGGAGAAAGAAACGCAGAAAATACGCTAAAGAAGCACTCCTCAGAGCAACGAAAAAATAACATTTAATGCTATTAGAGAACGGCTATATTCAAGAAGGTTGAAGCTGAGCTTATTCGAAGACCATGTCTGAAGCTTCATCAAAGCCTATATATACCATAAACAAGAAGAAGAATACAAGTGACTGAACCACGAAAAGAAAGTATCAAAACTCTGTGCAAATATTGTCATAACTCTGTATATCTAAGAAAGTCTTGTATTATTTCTTTCTTCTTGTAAAAGAGAGTTTGCTTAACTCTCGAAGTGCTTTAGAGCCTATATCCTCACTTGTGTGAGTTAACAACACTTTCATCTAAAACACTCTTCTGAGTCGTTTGAGCTTGGAGAGGCTTGTTTAGAAAAGAATACTTGGGTGAGCATGGAGAGGCTTGTCTGTAAAAGAATACTTTGGTTTTAGCCTGAAGAGGCTGTGTGCAAAGAATACTTGAGTTAGAGCCTGGAGAGGCTTGTCTGAAAAAAATACTTGGGTTGAGCCTGGAGAGGCTAGGTGAGCAAAGAATACTTGTTGTAAGGCCTGAAGAGGCTATTGAAGAATACTTGTATTCTATCTGGATTGATAGTGAAATCTCTCTTGTTGGAGGGGACTGGACGTAGCTCTTATGAAAGGGTGAACCAGGATAAATACTTGTTCAATCTCTCTATCCCTTAACTCTTTTATTTTTAGTTTATATACTAACAAATGGGATTGAATTGAATCTATTTTCAACAAGTTATTCAAACGTTTTAATCGCACTAAAACTTGTTTTAAACTAAGTGGACGTTTCTGCGTCCAACTTAATTGTGCGTCCAATAGACATACGCTGTGCGTCCAACATTTCTATAAGCAGCGTGCAACGTTTTGCAAAAAGTTTTAAAAGCTAAGAAACACAATTCAACCCCCTTCTTGTGTTTCATCTTGTTACCTACATTATTTAAGTTAATTAATCGCTTAAGTTGTGATTTTTATTTCAATTTGTAATAACAATAAGTTTAGTATAATATCTCTTTAATGTCACTCTTGTAGGAGTTGTATCAGGAGAGGCTCACACAGTTGTCCCAGGCAGGAGAGTTTTCTAGTGCCTCGCAGGAGGTTGACCCTGCTACCAAATAAAGACGTGGATGGATAGTGCTAGGGGGAAAGACACGGGGGCGTTGCTATGGTACCGGAGCCTATTCGTATATGCTGAGACCATGTGTGACTTCTCTCACCCAGGAGTCACACGTCTCACCAGGATGCACTCCGAGTTCCTCCTCTCCCAAAGATGCCTTAGTTGCTCAATTAATGGAGGAGACTCGACAGGCAAACGAGACGGCTCGACAGGCGACCGAGACGGTCTAGACCTTCATGGAGCACCAGCAGGAAATGATCCAGCAAGCGGTCAGTCAGGCGATGGCCAAGATGATGGAGAGTTTTCTTGCGAGGCAGTCGATCCTTACTCCCCAGCCAACCCAGCCGCCTATTTAGACCTACTCGGATGGGGACGAGGAGGAGGAGGAGGAGTGACTCTTAGGATTTTTTATTTTATTTTATTTACATGTATTGTTGGATTATTATCAAATAATTGACATTTATTAATTAATGCAATTGATATTTTTTGTATATATATTTTTGTGAGTTATTTATTATTAATTAAATTTAATATAATTATTGATAATTAATTAGGTGGAATTATATAAAATATTAAAATTTAAAAAAATTTACTAATATCGACGGCTAAGCCGTTGGTAAATTTAAAAAAAAAATCGTGCTTTACCGAGGGCTAAGCCGTCAGTGAATATACCGAGGGTCTAGCCGTCAGTAAACATTACCGACAAAGGATTTCAAGACAGCCATGTGGCCATCGGTAAGCCGTCGGTCGTCGGTAATGCAAAATTTGGCCGTCGGTAATGGACGCTTTTCTTGTAGTGCTAACTGTGGGGTTTGAATTGAAATTATTTTTAACAAACGCTACAAACATTTTAAACGCACTAAAACTTGTTTTAAACTAAGTGGACGTTTCTGCGTCCAACTTATACTGTGCGTGCAATACTCGTTGTGCGTCCAACTCTTCTCAAGCAACGTCCAACATTTACGAAAAGTTTTAAAAAACTAAGAAACACAATTCAACCCCCTTCTTGTGTTTCACCTTGTTACCTACATAAAAGGGGCAATGTGCATGCCTTGTATGTCAGGAGGAGACAAATTAGATGCGATTGGAACATGGTAAGAAAAATGTCTTTCCTGGCCATCGTAGGTTTTTACCTCCTAACCATTAATACCGACAATGGGCACAAGCATTTAATGGGAAAACCGAAGAAAGTAGGCCTCCAGAGATGATAGCAGGTACTGAGATGTTTGAAAAGGTAAAAGACCTAGACACCAAATTTGAAAAGCCTTTTGCAGGACAAGTAGTCACAAAAGGGTGGAAAAAAGGTCATTCTTATTTGAATTACCCTAGTGGAAGAAACTGTACGTGAGACATTTCCTTGATGTGATGCACATAGAGAAAAATGTTTGTGATAGCATTATCAGTACACTGCTCAATGTGCCTAGAAAGTCAAAGGATGGTATCAATGCACAGTACATGGTCAGCATGGGAATAAGAACAGAACTGACCCCAATAAAGAAGAGCAAAATGCATATCTCATTTATGAAGGACAAACCCCCCCCCCCCCCCGATATGCAAACATGCCATATTTTGGAGAAGTTGAGCGCATGTGAGAGTTGGATTACATAGATTTTTGGGTTCCCGTATTTGGTTGTAAATGGTTTGACAACAATAATGGCTTAAGAGTGGATAACTCAGGGTTTATGCAGGTGGACCTTAACAGGGTAGGGTACAAAGACGAGCCCTTTATATTAGCTCACACATGCTACACAAGTGTTCTATGTCAATGATCCTACTGATACACAGTGTTCTACGGTGCTTCTGACAAACAAAATAACTGATAATGACAATAATCACGACTACCAAGATATTGAGGATGATCCTTACTCGGGGAGATCACAAAGAGAATTAACAAAAGATGATAGAGTTTATTTCAGAGACGATTATGAGGAGAGCATTTGGATCAATCCATCATTTCGTGTCAACAAGACACATAAAATTCAAAATTTGAGAAAGAAGAGGAAAATGTAGAGTACTTGAATTGGAATATGTTGAATATGTTGTCTGAATAACTCAATAACTCTTTTAAATTATTTGAATATGTTGTCTGATCACATTTTTCTTATTTGGCAGGTAATTAATGGCGCCAAAAACTAAGAGTAAAAACCTCTACAAAGTGGAAAACAAGCAAGGTATATATATTCTTACTATTCATGAATTCCTGATTTGATTCATTCATATCATTGTGTAACTTTATATATCATAATGGGTAAACAACCACTTCGGTCCTTCAGAGTGTTAGGCGGTGTCACTTTGCTCACTGACAGATGCAAAATTAAAAAAAGGTCCTCAACTGGTGTCATTTGTTAGTCACTTTGATCCCTGCTATTTGGCATTATGACACTGTAATACTAAGCTTGAGAAACATCTGCTTTCTGAACACACCTAAACTCAAAATACTTAGAATTTGTCTCAGAAAGTTTGTCATAATTAAAACCACAAGGTTCTGAACTCAACAAGTATTGGGGATAAAATTGCTTGTAGTTTAAACATATAAAATAGAGTAAACAATCACTTTGGTCCTGAGAGTGGTAGGCGGTGTCACTTTGGTCCCTGACAGATATGAAATTAAAAAAGGTCCGCCACTGTGCCAGATGTTATTCACTGTAGTCCCTGCCATCAGATTTGCTACATTACTCCATTTGGGCTGCTGAACTAGGACGTTAAATGCTACATAGTGCTACAACGTGGCAGTCCACGTTGGATGGGTATTCGGAGGGACTGAAATGACCAATAAACTCACCCATTAATCTTTTTAAAGTCTCCTATGTGGCCCGTTAATGTCCCAGCTCAGCAACCCAAATGGAGTTATGTAGGAAATCTAACGGCAAGGACTAAAGTGACTAACAATTGACACAGTGAAGGACTTTTTTTATTTCGTATCTGTCAGGAACCAAAATGACAACACTTGCCACTCTCAGGGACCAAAGTGGCTATTTACTCATATCAAATAATATTTTGGGTGGGCCTTTGCTAACAACCCCAACTTGTCATTAACATCCTATCCAGTAATATTGGGAGTATCTCCCCGTTCTACCACATTTCTTACAAAAAAAAGGTATCTATTTGTCTTGAAATAAAGAACTTCACTTTAGAATCAAAGGGGAAAGAGAGGCTGGACCAACAATATTTATTGTGCCACTCTTCCCACACTGTGCGCCGCGCCGCTGTGCCTACATTTCTCGGCTAACAGAAGCATCATGTCGCTGCTAGGTTTTTTTTGCACTTCTATGTGCGTCCCTCCTAGACCAGGTAGGATCTGTCACGGCTATAATATTGCACTGCCTCCTCTAGTATTGTTGGAGCTTGTCTGCAACAAGACCACTCTCCCCCGCAACATCGTGAAGCCTCGTCGCACCACTGCCCCTTGCTCCTTGACCACCTTCCCCGCACCTTTGTTAGTTTTGTCACACCACAGCTCCATGACCCCCTTGTACCATCGTTAGTTGTGTCACACAACCACCGTCACCATCATATCTGCGACTTACCCTCTTCGACAAGCACTACCCTCGCTCCTCCATCAAAATTCGATGTTAAAATCTGAGATAACTGATTCCCTTTCTCTGTTTTGCTTTCTTGCGGTTATTATGTGCCGAAAGAGCTTTACACTAGAGCTCACTCCTTTCATAAGGGGACTTTACCTTCTCGGTTGTGAATCTAGCCTCAATGCTCTGACGGTCAAGCTTCCACTATGGGTGTTCATCTACTAATCCAATCCAATGTAAACTGCGATAACTGAACCGAACTGGACAAACCGAAAACTGGAAAATTGAAAATTGAAAAAATCAAATTGTCTTTTATTAGATTGGATTGGTTTTTGGATCCCATTGTGAAAATCGATCCAATCCAAATCAAATCGATCTCCTATATACATATACTCTTATTTTCAAAATTACACTAGTACCCTATATTTTTATATAAGAGATGTTGAGATAATTTATATTAAGACAATATTTTATATAATGTGATGTGTGATGTAGTGATTCTATAATTGCTAGTATATTCTTTTTTTTTTTGTATCTCGTTTATGAAATGAGGAATAAAAATATTTTTTTAAGGAATTCTTTTGTTCATTTTAAAAATGTTTTAATTATATATTTTTTTTTAAAAAACTGAAAACCAATCCAATCTAAACCGAAATAATTTGAATAAGATCGAATTTGATTTTAAAATCAAACCGATCGGATGGTCAAAGAGCAAAACCAATAGCATATTTGATGCCCAAAACCCCTCTACTAGAGTCACCACCATAGTCTCACTGTTTGCATAACTTTGCTCCTTCTAAAGCACTGAGTGTCTGAATCATTCTTGTTGCACCCCTATTTTGAAGTTCGAAAGTATCACTGGTTTTGCCCCAAATATCTTTGCAATTAGAGGCTATTATAGAAGAATAACCAGTTAGAAATTCCATGAATTTATCATTTTCCATCCTCTGCCAATAATCATACCTTAGCTTTTGAGGCTGCAAGTTAGGAATGGCCTGGTATTTCAGAGAAACTGTGAAGTAGGCTTTGTGGAGAAGAAGAAGGGCAATTTGGTCTTTCTATTTTTCGAGACGTAGAAACCCTAATGGATCATGCCCAATTTAATGTAGCTCTTTCGGTTTATGAAAACAAGGGCAAAATAGGATTGAGCATGATGTCTTTATGCTTTGTTGGTGGTCTTAACATAGTAGGATTTCTGTTAGTATTTTATGTTAGTTTGAGGTGTTTTAAATTTGTTCTGTCAAGTGCGTGTCTATGCAATGCTAGGTGTATGTTAGATTCAATACTTTATTTTGGGGTCAATATTAGATTCACTACTTTAAGCTTCACTCTAACCGTAATAGATGTTAGGCCTTTGATGTAATGCCCTTTGGACGTTGCTCTGACAAAAAAAAAATATTTATTGTCTTCAATTATAAACCTGGGCTCTGCTTTCAGATGAACAACCACATATAGTGTGCAAAATCGAAAAGCTTTGCTTTCAATATTCATTTGATTGTGTGTGTTAATAATATAAGTTTTCTCATCGTAAATCTACTAGTGCTTCTTTACAAAATGATGGCAGCAGTACCGTTCAAGTCTATTGGAAAAAATTATCATAGCTTTTCTATGTACAAATGCTGCCTTTGAAATTAATGTCATATCATAGCTAGATCAAGAACTTAGACCATCTCCATTGCAAGAATCATTTTTTGGTTTTTAACTCACCTTTATGGGTCCATAGTTGCCACGTACATTTTAAGAACCATCACCCATTTTTACTTCAACCCAAGAATCATGTTTTGGTTCTTAATTTTTTTTAAATGGGTCCCACAATGGACACCTCATATTTATACTTTTATTTATTTTTATTTTAACTTTAAATATAAAAATATTAAATATTAAAAATTAAAAATTGGACAATTTTTTTATTAATCACAAAAAAGTTAAAACGATGAGAAACACATAACATTACATAAAAGCGATGAAAAATACATGACATTAGATAAAATTACAACATTAGGCTAGTTCTTGTCAGGTTCTTGCTGCACAACGGTTCTATATTTTGGCAGCCAGATCACTCTCCAACGCAGAAATAAAATAAGAACCATTTTTGTTTGTTCTTAAAGTTTAAGAACCTTGCGCCGGAGATGGTCTTAGGCATGATTAAACAACGGGGGTACGTATAACAAGAAAATGCTGGTGAGCGTAGTTATTTCATTGCAACTTTTTAAATTTGGCTTGAACTTGAAACCAATGTGTGATACTCTTTTGGAGATGGACAAAGGTGAGCTGGCCCTAATCCAACAGTGAATTCATCTGATGCTTTTGAAAAACGTGTACTCTATGTGTGTCCTTAATTATTAAGACCTTATCTTCCCACCAACAAGCCACAGATAGTTTGCGAACAAAACATATTTAGAGGGAACTTTATGGGTAAGAGAGACAGGGTGGAGTTTGATTAATTTCTTTCTTAACGCTTCAGGAGGCTTAACAATTGAGACGTATCATTATTCAAGGGCTGACCTTGGTTTTTCTTCTTTGTCTAGATCAGGGTATTCCCGCGCGTGTCGGGACTAATTCTTTCGAATCGGATAAGACCTATAGGCAGCAAAGCTTTACAACATGAGATTTAAGGTCAAATTAAAATTTTCTTTAATTTTTTCTAGATCTATCTGCCACAATGAATAAATTAATTTTTTTTATTTGACTGTTATCTTTATCGATATCATATATAATTCCAACCAGCCCATCTTGAAACTACAAAAAATTGATCTGATCCATAACCTCTCCAAAAAAAATAGAAAATATTTTATTGTTTAACTTATATTTAAATTTTATTAATTTTTACTCTCCAAATTTAATAAAAAGTGTTTTTAATTTTTTTTATCAAAGATTAAAAATATGTAACATTTTTACGATTTAAGGACTTAAAATAAATAAAATTTAGTTGCAAAAAAATTATATTTTCATATACTCATAAATACATATTTATTACAAAATGTTTTCACTTTGTGTCATCATATATAGATAAGATAGGGTAGGTAGAGTATCTTCCTAGAATGTTTGTAGAATTTAGTGATGGACAAGTACGTGTATGAATGCAGGTCGTACAAAACCATTAACATAACGAGTAATTTATTTTAAAGTGTAAAATAATCTTAACATATTAAAATAGAATTTGTAATAATAAAAACAACATTTGTAATAAAATCATGTTTTCTCAAACAATAATTTAAGTCAAATTAAAAATTACTATTTAATTAAACTATAATTTCTAGTTTGAATCTCAACCGTGAGGTATTGGGTTTGAATCTTGGGTGGGTAAGGTCTCTAATTTTTTTTAACTTCAAAGTTTGTTTTACATCTACAAATGTATTGAACCGACCTTGATTGTTTATATTTTGAAAATTTTAAAAACTAAATCTAGTTTTAATTCTGAGTTTTGAGTTTTTTGTTTAGTTCAGTCATTCTCTTTACCTCGCCTCACTATGAATGGTGAAGGCACAAGAGGGATGGCAATAGGGTGGCAAAACGGGTTGAGCCCGTCCTCCTAACTCGCTTTTTTGGCAGACTGGCTGATTTTTTCAACCCACAACTCGCTTTGGCCCATCAACTCGGCGGGCTGGTCCGCCGAGTTGATTAATTTATTTTTCAAAATGTAAAACATTTTAAAATATTTTTTTATTTGATTTTTTTGGTGAGTTTAGGCGGGCCAGCCCGCTTTTGCCCGTCAGCCAGCCAAAAAGGGCCAATTCGCTTTTCTCTGCCCACTTTTCTCGGCGGGGTGGGGCGGGCTTACCTGGTTTGTCATCCCTAGATGGAACGAGAGGATGCTGAACAAAAAAGAGAGAACGGGAGAACGTATTTAGCGTTTAAAACTAAAAAAAGAATCACAAAACCTATTTTAATAGATTTGGAATTTATGTGAAAACTATTTTAAAATTAAGTAAAAAATCAATTTAATCCCATTTTATCCGAACATATTTTGTTTTCAATTTTAGCTTTAAAATAAAATATCAGAAACTTGGAACCACCCCGAACAGTTCTAAGACTTCTAGAATTTGATTGATACTATTTTTTAACTGTTTGGAACTACTGGCGCTAAGGATTAAATTACAAAATGGTTGTTTGCTACTACTCTCTCTTCTTTCACCAAACTCAATCCTATAATTAACTAATATTTCTGGGTAGAGTTAGTATCATTTAACTAGTGTTCTGTCATACCCAGATGACATTTATGCGCATACAATCGGTGTAGTTTCAAATATCTTTACTCATAAATATATACCAATAAATAACGTGATATAAATAATACCCAATAAATTGGCTCACCATGCATTTTTAATGTGCAGCCTGATAGGTATATATAATGAAATGAATACCAATCAAACTAACTTTTGGGACAATTTCTATGTCGTTTATTTAGTTTTTAATAGTCGTTGGTATAATTAATTGAATGTACAATGTTGTTGTGGATGAGGCCTTCGGCCGCTTGATAAGATACCAGCACTTAAGGAAAGATATATATTTTGATTAGGTTGAATTGCAATTTAAGTCACCCTTGTATTATTATCGTGCGATTTGAGTCCTCTAATATTTTTCAATTGTGTAAATTGGATCTCTTATCTTTTCATCGTATTACAATTAAGTCTCTTCGTCTAATTTATGTCCATATTTTTGTTGATGTGACAGGCACAAAAATGAGGGAGCAATTGCAGACCTGGGAATTAAACTCATGTCTTAGATGATACAAGACTTAAATCTATACCACTGGACCAACTAGTATTTTTGACATATTTGGGTAACTATATATCAAATATTTTTCAAAGTTTATTATTGTATATAAATAAATATTATTAATATACTTATTCATATATATTCATTTTATTAATACATATTTATATATCTTATTAATATAACATTTATTAATACAATAATAACATACTATATGAATAATAAAAATAATAATGAACTAAAATTTGAAGAAAATCTAGCAATATAAATTAAAAAGTAAATTTACTATATATATATTCTACATAATAGAAAACTATCGTTCGTTTGGGACACAAGATAGAATAAAAGTAAGATAGGATATGGATATGATAAGTCTTTATCCTATCATATGTTTGATGCACACCGGATAACAAACATGATAACATTATATTATCTCATCATTATATTTGCAATAGACTAAATAATAATGTGATATAATATAAATAATATAAAATGACAAAATTATATATAACATAAAAATATAATTTTCTAAAATTAATTTTAATATTTTTTATTGTTATTAATTTAAATTATTTTGCATTTTTAATTCTAATATGTATTTTTAAAATATTTTTAAATTTTATTATATTTTAAAATACTATTGTATTTTTAATTAATTTTTAAAAAATAATTTTTATTATTTTTAAATTTTTATTAATCTAAATCAGTTTTTTGTATTTTTTTAATTATTAATATTAGTTTTTAAATTTTTAGTTTTAAATTTTGGGGTTAAATATGTTTTTATTTCCTATAAATAGGTCAATGTTCACTTTTAGTCCCTCAAAACTTTTTTGTCTCCTTTTAGTCCCCCATTTTTTAACCCTCTTAATTTTCAATTCCTAATTTTCACCAAATCCTTCTTTTCTATTCTTAGAGATATCAATTTTGGCCCAACTCGATATCCCAATCCGATGGACACGTGTTTTGGGCTACACTAGACTCGTTAATTACATGCTTAAAAGAAATCGAGCCATTTCTGCCCAACCTGATGGGTCCACGGAGCCAAGCTAGACCCTCATTTTATGCATTTTTTAATACTTTGAACTATTTTTATTTGTAAATAATTTGGGCTCAGCTTGGCCTAGTGCATTGGGAATTGAAAAATTCAAGCGAAGGTGGGTTTGGTAAAAATTGAGAATCAAAAATTGAAAGGGGTGAAAAAGATTTTTTTAAGAATATTGGCTTAAAAATATTTTTCATCCCTACAAATATGTCGGTTTTTGGCAAACGGAGGGTGATATGTCACTGCCACGCTAGATAAGTGATGTCGTCTGTCACTTGGTGACGTGGCTAAGATGCTGACTCAGCATCATTAACATTTTAAACATTTATTAAATTTTTTAATAGAAGAATCATATTAAGCTTTGCTACCTCGTTTGTCTCCCTCTTGCCCCCCATTTGAAAACCATAGTTTGACCCTACCCCCATTTCAGAAGAAGGACGAGGCAGAGAAGAACTACCACGAATCATCAGCTAACCCACAACGGATGCAAGCAAGGGTTCGTCTTCTGCATTGTCGATGTAAGGTGTAGCCTCGGTATGTGGTTGTGGTTTGTCCATGCGGCAGTTCATCTCTCGGACTGAAGAAATCTCAATGCAAAAGTTCTGGCGATGTAGAAGACCTAATGTGAGTGGTTGGGTATTTAGGGCTCTTTGTCATTTTGGGTTATGGGCACTTTGTCTGAGATTTTTGCATTTCTATGCAAAACCAAGGGGATGTGGATTGTTTCTATGGGATGATGAGCTTAACGCGGAAGGCTGGTCCAACTGTGGTGTTGTTGAAGGGGGACGGGTTCGCTGTCATTGTTCTTCAATTCTAATGGATCTGGGGTTAAAGAAGAGAGGGACGGTGAAAATTAAGTTAGAGAGTGAGAGGAGAGAAGTGAAAATTTTAATGGGTTGTCTGTTGGTGTCTTGTGTAATTTTTCTGGTTTTTTTTTCTCATCCAGTGTAGCAATCACAACAAGAATGATCGTGTTCTTCTGTAATGCAATGAATGTTGTGTGTTTTGTGTTTGTAATGTAAACTGTTTTGATTCCAATGAATCAAATTTGCGTTTTGTTGTTATGTGAATGTCTGTGTGATACATTGGTAATTTTACAGGGACTAAAAACTAAATGAGTGCAAAATAGAAGGACTTGTATCGGTTACAATTTATATTTGCTTAATCAGATAACCCAAGCAAAATCTGAGATGTTTCCAAATTCAAGTATACATTCGGTTAATGATATTGAGTAACTTTTTCCCCAATTCAAGCAGAATCTGACTTGGTAGTGCATAAACTCGGACAATCAACAAAAAACACAAATGAAGGGTGAAACATATATAGCCATAGAAACCAGTCTTTAACATAAACATAAAAAACCATGAAGGTTATAACATCCTGAGTCTGGAGAAAGCAGTCTTAACCTTAAAGGTTACATACCATAAAGTTAACAAACACATATTGTCTTAACCATAAAGGTTACAAAACATAATGTTCCAAAACATAAGAAATCCAAAACATAAATGCATCATTGCCTAGACAACAACTACATAAGCATCTTCATTCTTAAGCCTCCTTGTCCTTTCCCTTTCCATTTGGTTGGCTTGCCTCAAATGGTGGTTTAAGAGCCTTCGCTGCTGAAATGCACTGGTTGACTGACTCCACCAGCTCATGTGGTGCTTTAAGTTGCTCCATAGATGTGAGGCAGATTTTTATAGCCTTCCAATAATCAGGGACTTTCTGACATTCCTGAAGAGCAGTCATGTAATGGTAAGCCGTATCCCCAGCCTCTTCATTGATCTTGAGTAGGTCTTGTATTAAAAAGACTGTAATACGTAATGTTACTTAACGAGTACATAACATTATAGGAAACATATACAGAACCATGAGAGTACATTTAAGTTCTTAAAGTCACAAAATACAAACCAAAGCTAACACTTAATGTTCAGATTTCATCAAACATACTATAATATAATTTCAAAATCACATTAGTCTGAACTAGTTTAGAACACACACAAGCCTAGTACAAATCAACTTAAGTAAAATAGTCTTCTCTATTACCACCTCACTTCAAGATCCAGCAAGGACTAACCTTGCTTGTCTGCAAACATAAGGATAAAGGGGTGAGATATAAATCCCAATGAGTCCTAAGGGAATGGGTCTCATCCACAATATAGCAAACTTAAACATAACATGATTAAGGAATAAATGATAAAGTCTCTTTGATGTCTCGGGACATGGTCTCCTTGATGCACTTCTTCTTCTTCTTACTGATCTTCTCCATAATCTCATGGTTCTCATTAACCGTAGTCTCATGGAGAGTTTATTCCATAGTCTCATGGTATTCACCAACCATAGTCTTATGCATAAGCATACTTTCAAACAAACATTATAAACCTTCATAAACCGTCACAAATCATGTCTAACATAGAGAAATTCATGCATAATCGGTCAAAGTTTACATACCATACACAAACAGAATCTAACTTGAAATCTTTAGACTGTGAGTCAATTCTTCACATAGTTAAAATAGAACAACACATAATTTCTAGAATCCTCACAGCATTGACAATTTGTCTTCTAACATTTTTCTATCTAGCCAAAATTGGTCAAAAAATAATGAAATTAAAACTGGGACATCCCAACACATATACAATCATCCAAATATTTTTTCTTTTCAAAGAACTAACTTGGATGTTACCCAAAAAATTTAAAACCGCAGCTCATCATCCAAAAAACATGTCAGAGTGGCAGTTAAACGTATTTGAACTAGTTTAGATGGTAAATAAAATCCAAAAATCATGAAATTTTAACCATAGATTCCCAACACATCAAAGGTTCAAACAAGACATGTTTCTTCGAAAATGATTAAGTATTCAATTTTTAATAAATTAAATACAGAGGCTGTTTTGTCAGGACTATTTTTTTTTTTTTCAGAAACTCACATTTCACACCATATTCAATGAAAGGGACTTTAAACCCCAAATCATAACATGTAATCCTCTGATAATTCCCAAACATACATACAGTTCAACAAATTAGAAATCATTCATCCCCAACCCAAATTTAGCTTTGCATGCATCAAAAACATATAGATGAACATCTTCCATGGATTTTCCACAAATATAGAGTATCATGAAGAAGCAAAAACACAAACACCTCACATACAACCTGTAAAACTCACAAATCTCCCTCCATATTAACACATGCAAAACAAGAACCAAGAATAAAAGAGGGAGGGGAACTCACTTTTGAAGATGCAGCCACTAGTCTAGGGAACCAAAGCTACCAAAGTCCCTCTCTTCCTTCTCCTCCTCCTTCTCCCTCTTCCTCTTCTCTTCTCTTTTCCTCCTCTCTCTCGGCCCTCTCTCTTTCTCTCCTCTCTTCTCTTTTTTTTTCTCCTTTGCTAATTCTAAAATGTGTGTGTCTAAGTGAGTGTGTGTGTGTGAGTTTTAAGCGAGTTTGTGTGTGTGTGTGTGTGTCACCAAGAGGGGTTAGGTGTGTGGGTAGAGGGAGTTTAAGTTTTAAGTAAATGAATGCTACCCTTATGTTTCCAAATACTAAATTAGTCCCCCAACTTTCTATCCTCCTCTAATTCTACTCTTTGCTCTTTCTAAGTACTAAAAATCCTCTTTTCCCATCTAATCAATCCATTAAAGAAATAAAAGGAAGGAAAGCAGAATAAACAAAAGTACAATTATTAACTTATCATTATCACATAAAGCTCAATTATTGGGGATGTTACAAAGACATTGTCTGTTATACTGCTAAAGAGGAAATAAGTTAAGAAAAACTATTCAACTCAAGACTTACAGCTGGGTTGAATATGGATTCCTTGGTCGAATCCCCCAGATGTATTCCAGATGCAGCATTGGGAGCCTCTTCACCAAGAACATTTGAACCTTCTTGAGTCATACCCCCAAGTGGTTGACTCACTCCACCAACTGCTTGACTCAAATCACTCAATCCACCCACACCAGGCTACTGGTTCACTCACTCCACTAACTGGTTCAATAACTCCACTCACATCATTATCAACTGTCTCAAATTGTTTTCTCAGCCTCTTGAACTACAAAAATAAAGAACGTTAATATTGTCAAATGTGGTAACATTTAAATAGCTGGGATGCAAAGACAATATTACCTTCTTGGGCTTTTCAGCTGCTGCTGGTTCCTTCCCCGTAGATACAGCTGCTAGTTCCTTCCCCTTCTTTTAAGCTGGTGGTGGTGGTGGTTTCATCCCTTTCTTTGTTGCTTCTGCTACTTCTTTTCCCTTGGATACAGTTGCTGCAATCCTTGCCAATACTGGTCCCTCATGTCCTTTCCCCTCCTTTCTCTTTGACTATAACAGAATTAATAAGTGTAGTGACACACAGAAGTCATTAATACTATAATGACAATTATCTTGTTGACTCCAAAACCCTTGGAAAATAGTTTTAATGACAACAAACATTCTGAAGCTAATTTAAGCATTTAAGAATGGTATAAGAACTAATGGTGTGCTTGAGAATGTTTAACAAGAACAGGTCAAGTAAGAAGAGCTCGTAAGAATGTTTCAGAAGGAACAAGTCAGAATGTTCTGATGAACTCAGAATGCTCAACATTCTCATGAGAATCATACACAAACATGAACGTTCTCAAAGACTAGAGTCAAGACATCCAATGATCAAGATAAAGATATACTGTGATGGGATAGTCAATGATCTAAGGAAAAGACAATCGAGTCAGAATTCACAACATTCACAAGATCAAAAGACTGGTCAGTGTAAAAGAATGTTCAAACACAGAAGACCTATTGAACCTTCTCTGAAGACAGAATTACACATTCATAAGAAGGTTCCAAAGGAAGGTCAGAAGAAATAGAGTACCACCACATCTAAGCTACAAGTGTTCTCACACAGAAGCTTGAGGAATATCAGAAGAAAGAACACATCTGATATCAGAGAAGATCATAGAAGGCTCATCGTAAACATCAGAATGTTCATCAGAAGGACGGACATCAGAAGGTTCAGTAGAACATTCTAATAATCTGATGAACAAGTACCAAAAGTTAATTGTCACTGTTAACTTTTGGTAAAAGCAAGGGAACGTCCACCTGTACGAACAGAGGCCTCTTGTTATGTGTCTAACGGCTAGATTCACCATGGAACTTCATTAAAAGCAAAGGCAAACACTACTGGACAACTTGGAAGAGCTTATTACGAGTTTATACAATCTGAACCAAGATCCATCTTCCCATCAAGTCTGAACTTGAAACACTCACTCATCGAAATATATTCTTGTATCTGTTAGAGAGTGAATACAGTTTTCGTTTGTTCATTTATGAATGATTTGTAAGCTGTAAGATAGTGACACAACCTATATTTTTAAATCTGTAAAGGTTGTTCTTTTACTACATAGTGAGCGAGCACTAGTGTGAGTAGAAGAAAGACATAGAGTCCAGAGAGGCTAAGTTTCTAAAGAATACTCAGTTGCTGTGCCTAAAGAGGCAAGTGAAAAGAATACTTGTAAAGGTCTGAAGAGGCTGTGTGAAGAATACTTGTACTGGTGGTTAAACTAGTGGAAAATCTCACAGGGAGTGGGGACTAGACGTAGCCCAGGAGTTAAGGGTGAACCAGGATAAAATCGCATGTGTGGTATTCTCTATCATTCTCCTTTATACTTGTGTTAAGTAGGTTGTTTAAATTTGTATCACAAACTCATCCTTAGATTGAGAACTTGTACTATCTAAAGAAGAAGGAATATAATCATTAAGAAAGATATCTGAGAAAGTTATTTAGCCTGAGAAGGTTGAAGAACACCAGAACGTTGAAGAATCTCAGAAGGTTCATACTCAACAGTAACATCAGAATGTTCTCAAGAGTGAACATTCTGAAGTGAACATTCTCAGTAAGAAATCATTAATCTTTCCTTAGTTATATAAACTTATCACGTGTTATTGAATCATTATCAATATATATTTATTAACTAACTGCGGTAGCTCATTCTGATATCCAAGTCATTGAACTTGAGAAGGTTAGGTCAGAAGGTTCCCTAAACATTCTTGTAGGCCAAAAATATAAAAGGGTAACAATTCAACCCCCCTTCTTGTTATCCTTTGGTTCACTTCAATCTTCACTTGACATTACCTTATTCGTTACTGGTGCCTCACTGTTGGTACAACATCAGGTGGTAATTGTGCCTCACTGTTAGATACAACAACAGGTGGTACTGGTGCCTCACTGATGAGAATCAAGAATCAATAAAACAAGGACAAGATTGAAGAAGCTAGGATAAGCTTTGATCAAGAATGTTTCATGCAATTAGGAGTTACTTAGCTTTATAATTAGGAACTTTACTTGAGTTATTTTTCCTAAAGTGTAAGGGACTTAATATGTTTTTTTTAGTTAGCTCATTAGTGGGCCTTGGATCCACTCCCTTCCCTTATAGCCTTGGAGCCTATATAAGTCCTCTTGTAAGACTCATTTTGTAGATTTGAATAAAATTGATAGTTGCTCCATTTGTAAGTCTGAGAGTTGAGCATTGGCTCCTCTAGGGTTCTTGGAAAAGAATCAAATGATCTTATCAAAGGTTTATTCCTTTGTGGCGATCTTCATAGGCTTATCAATCATCTTTCCTTGAAGGTGTTTGTGGCGCCATTCTTTCTTCTCTTCGTTATCCATGTTTTTGATTTCTTCTTCTTTCGGTAAGTGTTCTTGTTCTTGAATCTTTCTTGTTGAAGTTAATCCATCTTTTTGTGTGAATCCAATCAAAGGTAGATCTCTATTTCTTATCACTCACTGACATTACCTCCCAGAGCAACAGCTTCACCACTGACATTACCACCCTCAGGTGTTTCATTGGGTTCACACGCAGACTTCTTTGGCTTCCTCTACACAAACACAAAATAAAAATTAATCCACTTATGTAAACACAATAAACCATTTAAAAACTACTTAATGTAAACAAAATTCATACCTTTTGAGCTGCAGGATTTGGATTCTGAGTTGCACTCTTACAACTTTTGTTGTTATGTCTAAAAGCATCATAGTTGGTATATCTGTATGAGGTATGTGTTCTCCTTAACTTTGTTGAATTAGGATCCTCATCTGGCTCCCTTTTTCTCATCTTTTTGGGCCTGCCAGGACCCCTCTTGTATTGGGGTGGTAACATTTCCTCACACTAGACTTTTGGCCACATGTCTTGTCTAGTGATAGGACTTACACTGTGACTGTAACACTTGTCATATGTTTCTCTTGAGTAGCATTTGTCAACATACTCCTCTGGATTCACTCCTTTGAAACTCATGGTAGCAACTACATGCCTACATGCTATCCCCACCAATTCCCAAAAATTACACTCACACCTCTTCTTCTCTATGTCCACCACAAATTTTGTTCACAAATATGGTGTGTGTCACCTCACATCTATTTCCCCCTAACCATGTAGGAATCCAATTTCCACTAAGTTCAACCTCCTTATCAAGTCTCTTCCTAGGTCGAGGCATAACTCTGTGTGGCAACCTACCCAGCTTTTCTCTAAGAGTAGCAATCCTACTCATAAGGTAAGTCCTTATCCACTCACATATTGTGACTATTGGGTTATCCCTAGCCACTAAAATGGTACTATTAAAGGCTTCAGAAATGTTATTCATCAACACATCACACTTGGGATAGTAAGAAAAAGCATGCTTACACCATGCTTTGGTTGGGACACCCATCAGCCACTACTATGCTTTGACATCAATCTTCTTAATTTCATTCATCTTCACTTCCCAAAATTGATAATATGTTGCCTTTGTAGCACCCATCATGAGATCCCTGATTAGGACTCCAACCCCAAACTTCTTCTTAAAGTTGGCATACAAATGCCTTAGGCACAACCTATGCTCTATACTCTCATACATCTTTTCAAAGACTAGAATCAAGCCCTACAAAACATATCATGAATAGATGTCAGAGGGACTAAAAACAAATTAACTTGATATTACAGGGACCAAATCTAGTATTTATGAATAAGTACCTTTTGTTGATCAGATATGAAGACTCATCGCCTGTCAGCTCCAATATCATCCAACAAGAGATTTAGGAACCACCTCCATTACTCCTTGGTTTCTGTCTCACAAACACCAAATGCTTAATGGGAAGTATTGGTCATTTGGGTCTCTTCCAATAGTTATCAATAGGGTATCTCCATATTTGGTCTTCAAATGGAACCCATCTACCCCAATAAATGGCCTACATGTAGTGTTCCCTTCTTACATCCTTCAAATGAAAAATAAAAGCTTCCAAACCTTGGCTCTATTGTGGGGGCAGTCTCTCCACATGGATCTTGCAAGTGTTCCCTTTGGATGCCCTTAACAACTCGGCAGAGCACCTATGCAGCAGGGTATACTGCCGCGCTGCATCCCCTTCCACTATCTCCTTGGCTATCTTCTTTTCCTTCCAAGCTCGTGACATTGAGATTCCAGCAGAGTATTTCCTTCTAATGTCATTAATAATCTCAGATAACTTCACATTTTCACAAGACATTAGCTTTTTTGCCACACTCTTAGCAACCCACTTACTTTTCACACTTTTATTTCCAAATACCCTTGCACACTTGTGGTTCCCCACAAGGGTCTTCATTCTAAATGTGTGGTTGTTCGCCACTTTACTTATCAGGGCTACAAACCCACAATTACCCTTGCACTCAACACTAACTCTAATCTTGTCATTTTTTGTAAACTTTATCTCTTTCCCAATTAAAACTAAATGCTCTAATATTGCCTCCTTTAACTGAGCAAGAGAAATAAATTCCATCCCCAACTCCCACTTAAAGTTTTTGTCTAAGTCCTCCTTCACAAACTTTGGATACTTAAGCTTTTTCTCATAGTCTGAATTTTCACCATCAGAACTAAACAACTCCTCACTCAAATAGTCATGATCCATCACATGGTTGTAGGAACTATCACCCGTGTTAGGGAATATAACCTTCCTCTTTGCAAGACTTTTCACCCTAAACCTCTTACCATCAATGGTCCTCTCATTTGTATATGGACCATCACCCACAGGTTCACCAAATCCATCATCCACATCCATTGCCCTTTCCTCCTCACTATCATCAAAATGCACCCCATCTGCATTATCATCATCATCACTGCTATCACCCTCACTGCCATTGTCATCAATAACCTCCACTTCTTCAGCATTCACATTACCATGCATGTCCACATTTCCTCCAACTTCATCATTCACTGTTTGCTCATTCCTTGTAACCTCAACAACTGTTGGAACTAACTGTTCTGAACCAATAACATCTCCAACATCATGCTCTACATATATCTATGCTTCACATCTGTTTTTCAATGCAAAATCACCCAACTCAAATGCATCTGTATCAATCCTTAAACCTCAATAGCCTTCATGAGATTGAGAACAATCCACCTCTCACCGTAGCCGAATGCCTCTACCTTGCCCAAGCTCATTCAATATACCAATTGCCTCAAAGTAGCTCCACTTGTCAATATCTACCCTCAACTCAGCATGTTCATAGCCCCCTCTATACACCAAATCGGGTTCTCTCACAAAGAACCCCCAAGATGAAAGCTCACAACAAAGTAATTCACACCTGCACCAAATGATCCCTTCAGAAAGGAAGACCAATAGAAATACACACAGAAATACAAAATACCCAAATATGAAATACACACCCAAATACAAAATGCAAACCCTAAATACGAAATACACACCCAAATACAAATATATATACATATACGAAATAAATATATTGTCCTTAACTGTAAACCCACATGGTAGGTTTCCCCCGAATACCTTGTTCACTCGCAGTACCAGACTCGCTCTTCCACGCTCTTCCACGCACAATTCTCGGCCGTTCGTCACTTTCGGTGGTCAATCATGAGGATGGTGGGACGTGGGTTGTCTTCTTTCGAGGATCACTTTTCAAAACTTTTTTGACTTCTTGTAGGGATGATGATAGAAAGTAGTGGGAAATGAAAACCCTAAGTCTTCTTCAATATAAACAAGGGTTTTTTTGTTTTCAGTTTATCTATTTTTAATTTATTTTAGTTTTAACTTAATTGGTTTAGGGTTTTAATAATTCTGATTGATTAACGTTAATAACCATGTTTAAAATGCTAATGATGTTGAGTCAGCATCTTAGCCACACCACCAAGTGATAGATGGCAACGCTTATCCAGCGTGGCAGTGATAGATCACCCTCCGTCTGCCAACTTAGTGTTTTTTTTAACGGCATTTGACAGCGAGAGAGCACGACATTGCAGGGAGGAATAACAAAAAAAATTTACAGGGACGAAAAGCAAAAATCGATATATTTGCAGGGACGAAAACTATTTTTAAGCCAAAAATATTTTTAAAATTTAAAAAAAATGCCATGGGGACTAAAAATGAGAGACTAAAAGGAGACAAACAAAAATTCGAAACATTAACCTATTTACGGAGACTAAAAACTTATTTAAACCTAAATTTTGAATATTTTTATTCACAGCCTCCCCCTCAGAATAAAGTTTTACTAGAAAGACAGGATATGATAAGGTGATAGGATTAACTTATCATATCCTACTGGCTCACCAAACAATGGATTAAGACAGGATATGATAGGTTATTCTATCCTGTTTCTCTTATCCTAACCACTAAACGGGCTTAGTGTACAAACGGGTCTTATTGTGTAAAGCCCATTTCTTGACCAATTCCAAATCATCTTATCCTCTTGAATACAATTAAGTAGTGGGATCGATAAAACCTTGTGCAATTCTGCCTGAGATAATACATGAGTAAGGACATCCAAGTTCCATTCCTTCCTATCAGGCAATATTAACTGTGAGATTAGTGTGTGCTGGATCAATAATAGTCTCTAGTAAAGGATTAGTTTGGTTTCGAAGCCATGGTTGGTTCCAGATTGGGATAGAAGACCCATCCCCAACTCTCCACCTATAATCTTCTATTAACAGAGCTCAGGAACACCAGATGCTGCGCCAATAGAAGCATGGGTTGTGACCAATGTAGTTGTCATAAAGTCCCCTCTTGGGTAATATTTAGCTTTGAAAATTCTGCTCACCAAAGCCTCTGGGTTAGTAGCAAGCTTCCAACCTTGTTTACCCAACAATGCTAAATTGAAATCGTAGAGATCCTAAAACCCAACCCACCATCCTCCTTTCTTATAGTGAGTTTGTCTTATGATAGCCAATGGATACCCTTCCTTTCTTGATTAGATATACCCCACCAAAACAAATTTAGCATCTTTTGAATCTCATCCCCTAAAGTTTGATGAAAGTGGTAGATGCTCATGCAATATGTTGGGATAGCTTGAACCACGGATTTGGTCAAAACTTCTCGCCCAGCCCAGCTTGTGACAGATTTTGCTGCTCCATGAGTTAATTTTCTTCCAAACTCGGTCCTTAATATAAGAGAACATAGATCTTTATTTCACTCGATCATAGATGGAAGGCAGAGGTATCTACCAGTCCCTAGAGTAATGCGAACTTGAAGACATTGAGATAACTATTGCTGCACATCGTGTTATATGATCATTCAAAAAAATAGTTATCAATATAACATTGTGCTAACAATATGTTTAAATGAACTATTGTTTGTCTATTGTTATATGATCATTTTTATTTATTTGAAAACATATTTTATACATAAATGAAATATTATTGTTATATTGTTAGCAATGTCCCAATTTCAAAGAACTATTTTTTGAATGAACTGTTTTTTTTTTCTATTGTCATATAACATCGTGCTAAAAATATAACAATAATATTTCATTTATGTATAAATATATGTTTTCAAATAAATAAAAATAGGGGAAATTGCACTGACTACCCTTAAAGTCTTTTCAAATAATACTGCCACCCCCTCTAGTTTTTAAACAAATATTGACCTTCCTTATTTGTTTAATTAATTGACACACATATCCCCTTCATCTTAACGATGGTTACCTCTATTAACAGAAGCACTGATATCCTTATTCTCCAACTCTTTGCTCACAAATACATAAAAGCTAGTTACATTGCAGAAGCAGACTTAGGAGCGGCACAACTATGTAAAGGGGAGTTGCTTTGCAGATCACTACTCAGCTTAGGAGTGGCACAACATAACAGACTCCGGGGCAATGTAGTTGGCACAAATTCCTAATGTTGGGGTATTGATATTCTTGTATGGGGCAGATAGTTATTGTATTGAGGTATTGAGGAGATTGACAGTATTCAATTTTTGTGCTTGTATTTGGTATATTGATGTATTGTTTTGCTACTAAACACACAGGTGCACACCTTGTGTTGTCATGCAGCTTCATTAATAAATATTTGTATCTACTATATCGTGTCCTAATTTCACCCCAAATCAGGCCCTTGTATTCCTGTGTGACTTACTAGTTTATTGTCTTACTAGTTTATTATCCAAATTAGTAGATTAATAAGACCTAAAATGACAGGGGCGATAAGTTTTATAATAGGACCAATATACAATAAAGGGCCAACTAAGCATTATATTGCTTGTGGTATATGTAGCTTTTGTTTAAAGCCAATAGGACCACCATTTGGAGAATGTGGCTCACAATTTGACAATTCGGCCTTCTCCTGAGCTTGAGCTTGCTCGGAAAAGGCTTTGGGGTGAATATGAGCAAGTTCTTATCCAAGAAGAGTTACTTTGGTTCCAAAAATCCAAGTCTAAGTGGTTGCTTCATGGAGATAGGAACATGAAGTTTTTCCATGGGGTGACTGCGATTAGGAGGAAGAGGAATTCCTTTGATATGCTCCAGGATACGGATGGTGACTGGGTGGGAGAGACTAAAAAGCTAGAGGACATGGTGACTAGCTACTTTCGAAACCTTTTTACTGATGATGGCATTAGGGAGAGTCACTGCATTATGGGAGCTTTCCCTGTTCTTTCCAATGAAGAGTTGAGTATGATTGATAGAGAGGTCTCTAGAAGTGACATATTCAATGTTGTTAGCCATATGGGAGCCTTCAAAGCTCCTGGCCCATATGGTCTTCAGGTAGGGATGGCAAAATTACCCGTACCCGCGGATACCCACAAATAAAATCCGCGACGGGTACCTTAACGAGTACCTGCGGGTAAGCTAAACGGGTATTTGAAATATCCGTTAATAAACGGGGATAGGGGCGGGTAGTGAGATACTCGTACCCGTGGGTATCCGTACCCGCTAATATTAGTAAATTACAAAACTAACCTTATTTATATATTAACCTAAAAGACCTAGATTGATTGAAGATTTTAGCGTCGTCTAAGACCTTTAGTTCACTGGCTTCACTCTTTCTTCCCTCTTCTCTTCTTCTTTGCATTTTTTTTGCTATTGTAACAACTTTTTCTTTTTCTTAATGCTTGTTTTTCTTCTTTCTTTACTTTTTATTGTGCTGTTTGAGTTGCTCCAATGGGAGAAAATTTTGAGATGTAAATATGTTGATTTCTAAAGCTAGTCCTTGTGTTTAGTGGGGGGAAATTTTGTTCTGCACTTAAAGTTAGTTTTATTGTTCTGCACAATATGTTTGATTGTTTTTTACTTAAAGCTAGTCCTCGTATTTTGGGGGGGTAATTTCCTTGCAATGCTGGGTTTTGTAATTTTGTGAAATAATTCAATCTCTAACAACTTTATAATTTTATTATGGCAAATATAAAATATTGTATGAAAAACAATTTTTTCTATAGATTTTTTTAGTTTTTTTTTTTAAAATAAATATCCATGGATACCCGCGGATATCGCGGGTACCTGCTAAAGCATAGGTAGCGGATACCCGCACGGGTATGGGGCGGGCACGGGGGACGGATTTATCCAACGGGGCGGGTAGCGGGTAGCTACTACTCGTGCCCGTCCCGTCCCATTTACATCCCTATCTTCAGGCTGCCTTCTTTCATACTCAATGGCAAGTTATTGGTGATTCCTTGTGCAGCCTAGTTTTTGACATTTTTAGGAATCATGAGAAGCTAAGGGACTTCAACCAAACTCTTATCACTCTTATTCCTAAAATTGATCCTATTTGCAATATTAAAGATTTTAGGCCCATTAACTTGTGCAATGGTGCCTATAAAGTTATCACAAAGATTCTTGCCCAACGACTCATATTAGTTATGGGAACTTTGGTAAATCCTTGCCAAAGTAGTTTTATTCCTAATCGTCAGAGTCGTGATAATATTATTGTGGCACAAGAAGTCTTTCATTCCATGCATTCTAGGAAAGGGAAAGTTGGTTGGATGGAAATTAAAACTGATCTGGAAAAGGCGTATGATCGGTTGAATTGGGGGTTTATCAAGGAGACTCTAGATGACATTGGGCTTCCTAGTAATTTTGTGGATCTTATTTGACATTGTATTTCCTCCTCCAGCTTAAGGATGTTGTGGAATGGGGAGGCCTTAGAAGAATTCTCTCCTTCTAGGGGAATTAGGCAAGGGGACCCTATATCTCCCTACCTATTTGTCCTATGTATTGAGAAATTGTTTCAAATGATTAGTCTTGCGATGGACCACAGGGATTGGAGGTCGATTAAGGTTTCCAGGGAGGGGCCGCTCTTGTCTCACCTTGCCTTTGTGGATGATGTCCTCCTCTTTGTGGAAGCTAGGGAGGACCAAATTTTACTAATCAAACAAATTTTAAATTTGTTTTGCAGGTGCTCGGGGCAGAAAATTAGTGAAGAAAAGACCCGCATTTTCTTCTCTAAAAATGTTGATTGCCATGTCAGGAACCACATTGGTCAAGTCTCGGGCTTCCAAATCACAAATGACCTTGGAAAGTATTTAGGTGTTCCCATTCTTCATGAGAAAGTCAACAAGAGAGCCTTTCAATTTATTCTAGATAAAGTGGACAAAAGGCGTAGCAATAAGCAAAGACTCTATCCTTTACGGGGCGGGTCACACTTGCTAAATCTGTGGTTTAGGCTATGCCCACCTATGTCATGCAATCGACTTATCTCCCCAAATATTTTTGTGAAGAAATTGATAAGCGTTGTAGGAGATTTCTTTGGTGGGATGCCAGTGGGGGGAGGCACATCCATACTGTTGGCTAGACTAAGGTTTGCAGACCTGAGAGTTGGGGGGTTTGGGTCTTAGATCTGCTTATCACATCAACCAAGCATCCCTGATGAAAGTTGGTTGGCAGATCATGACTAAGAGAGATGATCTTTGGGTCAAAGTGGTTAGAGCTAAGTATAAGTGTGGGCCTGACCTTGTGCCCAGAATTGTGTCCAAGAAGCTTGCTTCTAACCTTTGGAGGGGCATTTGTAACTCTTGGGACTCTGTCAATAAGAACTTGGTTAAGACAACCTTCCATCGTGGAATCCAATTATCGGGTTTGTGATCTGACTAACAAGCAAGGTGAATGGTCCATTGATATTTTGTCCCAGCCTTATTCCTGATGATGTGATCAAATTAATTCTTCAATTGTTGTCCCCTAGTGCCGAGAGGGAGGAGAATCGTATTGCTTGGGGGGCTTGTAAGGATGGTATTTTCACTAATAGATCTGCTTATGATTCGCTTCTTGATCAGAACCTGTCAGATTCCAAACTGTTATTTAAGCTTATATGGAGCTGGACGGGTCCTGAGAGGTACAGACTCCATTTATGGAAGTTAACTCAAGAAGCTCTTGTGACTAATCTCTTCCGTTTCAAGAGAGACTTGGCTTCGAATGCTGCTTGTGGTGTTTGCGGTAGGGAGGATGAGTCAATTCTACATTTGATGAGCGATTGTACCAGGGCTTCTCAGGTTTGGTTATATTTATCTAATCACAGATTACCGGACAATTTCTTTGAGGAAATCTTGAGGTATGGTTGACTGATAATTTAAAGGTTGATACCCTCTACAAGGATGTCAGGTGGAAGACCATTTTTGCGATTGGGCTGCTGCTTCTCTGGCAAAGCCGGAACCAGTTAATCTTCTAAGGAAAGTGTGAGAATGCGATTGAGGTGGGAAGGAAGATCCTCTACCAAGTTGATGTTGTCCAAAAGTATTACAATAATTGCCTTTTGAAGTCTCAATTCCCTCACCCAATTAGGAATCCTATCAGCTGGATTTCTCCTGTTGGGGACAGCTTCAAGCTGAATTGCGATGGAGCAGTCTCTCGTCTTGGTGAGGTCGCTGCAGCTGGAGGGATTCTCAGAAATTAGTGGGGCAAATTTCTGCTTGGTTTTTCTTCTCACCTAGGGCATTATTCTATCACTGAAGCTGAATTGAGAGCAATCCACATGGGAGCCATGTTGATCAAGGTGCGTGGGTTGCTCAGTGTGGAGATTGAAACAGATTCGATGGATGCCATCAAACTCATCAGTGAAGGATGTTCTCAACACCACCCCTTCTTCAATCTGATCGTGAGATTCGCAACGTCTTGGAGCCCCATGGAATGTGGTATGTTACCCATACTTTACATGAGGGTAACCAGGCTGCATATTGTTTTGCTAAGTTTGGCCTTAGTTTAGATTCTTGTAGCAAGGTTTTTAATTGTATTCCTCATTTTGCTTCGCTCTCTGTGAGAGTTGACTTATTTGGGACCTCTTTCCCAAGGGGATTGTAGTTTTCTTTGTTGGTCTTGGGGGGTTTTTCCCCTTGCACTCACCAAAAAAACATTTAATTGGTTCTTATATATGCCTTCTTCCTTGAGTTGGCGAGACCTATTGCAAAGCAAGATTTTGGGCTTTTGAGAAGCTATAGGGCGTGCAAATATTTTTCACCTTGAAGTTCAAACAATTGGTAAACGGTGTTATTTTAGGGGAGGTTAGTGTTTTTTAAAAACCAGAGGGGGTGTAAGTATTGTTTGAAAAAATCTCAAGGGAGGTTAGTGCAATTTCCCCATAAAAATATGAAACAGTTCGAAAACCGAAAGTTATATATGATAAGGGAGATTGAATTTGAAATAACAATGGTGAGAAGTCGAATTCAAAATTAAATCTCAACTAAATGGGGTAAAATATATTAGTTTATTGATATGCGCACATCAACTAGGTAATATATGAAGGTTACTATGTGTGTGTGTGTGTTTGTTTGAAAGAGCCCATATACCACAGATGTAGGATTGATATTTGCATTTGCTTACACGCATGCACACATGCATGTATAAACTTATTTTAGTAGTCTTTTTATATATACTCTAACAAATTCATGATAATTAATTTTTATTTAAGTCAACATTTCTTAATCGAAGTAACGAATGAATTGGGAACGACATGTTGCATGTCTTTGACTAGAATTGGAGATAGATTAGTTAGGGCAAATGCAATCGGCTAAGATACCACCTAAGAGTAAAAAAAAATAATGAAAAAGAAATAAGATAATTTTTTATAATAAAAGTCCAAAAGCCAAGTGTCATAATTTTGAATGAGTTAAAAAAAATAAAAAGTTATTTTGAAATTGAAATAATAATAAAAAATAAAAACCACCTCATTTTAATTTAAGTTCTTTCTGGCCAAGTAACATTTAATCATTTAAACTTACTAGCGTAATGACCCGTGCTATGCACGGGACATATAGTGGTCACTAATTATTTGATTCAATTTTAAAATAGAGTACAACAAAAATATATATAAATTATGGTTGAAGTAGGAAAATAATTTAAATAGTTGATATGAATAATCATGTCAAAAACTCAAATTTGCACGTATTCACCCTAATTCACCCCAATTTTGTCAGGGATAACTCACTTTGATGGAGTTAGGGGTCGAGTTTAGATTTTTTTTCCCTTTTTCAAATGCGAAGACATTGGCAGTGATGTTGCACCTGCTTGCTATTTAAAAATATTACATTAAATTAAAAAATAATAACTTACAAGGATGTTGCACATGTCCCACTATTTAAAATGTTTTATTAATTTAAAAAACAGTTATGCTAAATGGCTCAAAAGCACAATTCAATATGTGGCAATCAGTCATTTTTTTTTAAAATAAATATGAATAAAAAATAAAAAAATGTAAAGAGCTCTTTGGCAGAAATCATGCCACGTGTGGTTTGTATTTGAATTCGTTGGAAACTTTTCGTTCTCACCTGCATTTCTCTTTAAAAAATAATAATAGAATTGTTACACCTCCCCTTAGTTTGATGCTTAGAGATAATGTAAATTATAAATTATAATTATAGATTATAATTATAAATTATACATTATTAAATTTTTTATAGACATTAATGAGAAATAATTCAAATTTGTTTGGACTAAAGATAGCATTTAATGAAATAATTAGTTAGATGAATGACGCTAAATGAGAAAGAAATAATGAATACTCCATTAAGATAAAAGAAAATATTTTTTATTTTTATTACATATTCCTAAATATAAAAAAAAATCACACTGTTCCTGAAGAGATCAAATTTAAATTGACGTAAAAATAAATTATTTTAATTATTATATAATCTTGAAAAAAATTCAAATTAAGATAAAATAGTATTACCTAAATCTGAAAATCAAATTCAAATCAAGTTGTTAAAATCAAATTTTCTTAAATTTTAATTTTTTTTTAATCCTAAAAAGATGAAATATAAAATCATCAAAAAAATTTACGTCCTAAACTCAAATCTACAAAATTAAAAAATTTATGATGACATCTTGTATAATATGATAATAAAAAAACTAATGTTTTTAATATTTCTCTCTAAATATGACTTGTATTTCATTTACGTCACACAAATAGTTTAAAAAATATATACATTTTCTAAAAGTTAAATTAATTAATAGAATTCCTCAAAAAAATTAATAACTTATTATGTGTATTTTTCAAAATAAATCTATCCTAAAATATACAAAAAGAAGTAGTAATTTATATACCATTATTGTTGTTTTATATATAATTTCTTCAAAAATATTGAGAAAATAAGCTACTAAATTTAATGTTGTTTAGATGTTTATTCTTGTTTGAAAGGCAAGAATAATGCATCTACATATAATCAAAATAATAATCACAAATTGGAAATATATAATGAAAAACTTAACAATACAAAATATGGAAATGTTAGTTCTAAACAGCAATCAATAACTAAAACCGATTCATCAAAAAGTAAAAAAAAAAATTCTCGCCTAAGAGAAGAAGTTTGGGTTAATGAATAGAAATGTAATGATGTTCTTCTATCAAAACAAAAACCAAACATCAATAATTTGGTGGCTATGAAAAAATAAATAAATAATATCAAAATATAGAGAACTCAACATTGAAAAAAATAATAACTAAAAATGACTGAAAGTAAAATAAAAAAGACTCACCTTAAATGAGAAGTTAATGTTGACGATAAGAAAAATGTTAACGATACGAATAATAGAACAAAATGAACAAATAAAATATACAATCCAAGAAGCTATTAAGATTTAAAATAGAGAAAAGACAAACCATAAAAAAGAAAACAAAAACTAACCTTCAATCAAAAGAACCGATGACATCCAAGCACACGTAAATGTATTTTTTCAACAAACTTGTGATAAAAGTGAGTAATTCTATAATTAAGATAGAGTAGTTGTAATTATTAATAACTATAATTAGAAACATATCCAAATAATAGAGCATAACAATAAAAGAAAAAAATTGACAATTTGTATATAAGAAAAATAAAAGAAAAGTTGGAAGATTACATACTGGGGAGAGAATTCGTTGATTTGGTAACTATAAAGAACGAAACTGAGTCGAACCAATCCTTGGAGCACAATGAATTGGAGTTAATCGATTTGAGAGAACACCTGATTATGCCATTCATAAGGATGATATTAATTTTGATAAAAATCTATTTTGAATTATACAATAATTAGAGATAATGATCGATATCAGTTTGTTATCCGTATTGATAAGATACCTAATAAGTTGTTATTTGAATTTAGATTAGAAGATTAGGTTGTTATTTCGTTTAAAAATTAAAATTTATAAATGGGAGGGAAACAATTATAGGGTAACACTTAGGCCTAAAAACGCTCTCAAGATGACACGTAAGAAAGTAAGGGTTTGCAAATTTATATATTATAGATTCTTTGTCTTCACTCAAACCCTTTTTTAACTAGTCTTGGTAAAAAGTTTGAAAAAAATAAAGGAAAAAGAAAATGAAAATTGCCATCCAACAAAATTCACGAAGTTTGTCCTCTTAGAGCATCTCCAATAGGGGTGCTTATTAAGCATTTCACCAAATAAACATTATTAAGAACTTTGTATTGGAGAGTATTTTTCTTGGGGTGCTTATTAAGCATAGGTGCTTAGTTAAGCACTTCTCTTAAGTATTCCCTCATTAAATGCATGGTGGATCATATCTTGCTTTATGGATTAAAAAAGTAAAATTTAAAAATTTGAAAAGTTACTATTGGTGAAATGTAATGATGTGAAATATTAGTGGGACCCATTTATTTATTTTTTTGAAAAGTTGGATTGGAGATGTTGAATACTTATGAGATGCTTAAGTTAAAAAAGATAAAAATAGATTATATATACTAATAGAACCCACTTAAACACCCGAAAGTGAAATGTTGCATTGTGGATGCTCTTATTCATGTTGCTGCATGAATATTGCGAGTAGTGTAATAAAACTTGACTTGAATCAGTGAGTTAATCGATATAGGCGAGTAACATAATAAATCAGATGTGCATCAAAACCGGATTGAACTGGGACGACTCAGCCAGTTATTAACAAAACTTAGTGACTTAGATAAAAAGATAATAGATAATTCATCTTGAACTGAAGGATTCGTGTACTCCTATTTTTTTTAAAAAAGAACAAAAAGTGAAAAACAGGAATAATTTAGAATGCCAGACGCCATACCACCCAAGCGTCTACTCCAGCCACATTTTGGTTTGGGAGATGAAGACACATCTTTAAGAGAGATAAAAAGTGACAAATTAAAAGAAGCTAATCAGAGCGAGAAACTGTTATGTTGGCCGTGATGGTGGCAGGTTGATGAGGTTATTTTGAGTCATTTGACGAGTGATGAGGCATAGTGTGTGTGTGTGGTGGAGGAGAAATGTTATTTGAAAATGTAATTTCATATATATATATATATATGCATGATGGATAAGGAGAGCTTGGAGTAGTAGAACGTTACTTGAGAAGCTCTCTTCGCGTTATTTTTTTATCCTATCAAAAAGATCTTTCCCATTGCTTTTGTAGGAAAAGAAAACAACTATCAACAGAAAAAGGTATATTAAATTTTACTACCTGTATCTCTAATTACAAGAAATTTTTGACAACTTTTTTGTCTCTTTATATAAGAATTCTTTGAAAATGTGTCTCGTATTAATTGTCTTTTTATCCAAATTTTATCCAAATTACATTTATTTATTATTAACACTTTTTGTCTCTCCTATAATAAATGAAAAAAAGAAAGATAATACATTAATTAAAAGAGAAAGTGAAAAGAAAGAAATACTATTAAGGACAATTTTGAGAACACTATAAATTATTGATAAATTTAATATTTTTAACTAAACTAACTAATTTTCTTGATAAATGAGAATTAAGTAAAAACTTCTTATAATTAGAGATGGAGATAGTATACATTATGTGTGATGTCTACTTTTGTAACACGAGTATAAAATCCCTAGTAGGTGGCTCACTTGGTTGAGCCGAACAATATAAAATGGTGTAAGTTGAAATACATGGGTTCAAATCCCTTTTCCTTCCTTCTAATAACTAACACGGTAACCACTAACCAGTTGGCCCGTAAAAAACAAGACGAGTACAAAATTGACATATCATGCTGTATATTGCATTAACCACTTCAACCAATGATTCGTGAACTTGACGAGTGAGTGACTTCATATCCTGATTCAGTCGATGATCTATCTGAATTCCATAACATTGGTAGTGAGACTAGGCCTCTTAGAAGAGGTACAAATGGAATTGGAGAAGTCCGGGAATGGATTGAAAATAGGAATTACTACTGTCTATCATTAGAAGGCTACTACTATCCATCACTTGAACAATCATTATGGGCATCATCCTACATAGCAATCCTTTTTTTACTTCACGCACAAATAGCATAGTTTGCTTTTTAGAACAAAAAAAACTCCAAACTGCATTGTACCCACAATGACCCATAATCCATCTCCCAAGGCACCAACGTTCCAACCAATAACCACCATCAACTCATTCCCAAGTCACTACCATGGTATTAACGTTTACACCATCTCTTGCGCAACCATGAATTGCCAACACAGCAACCATAAACTGGCCACTACAATACCTTAATCCCAATCCCAATTCATAACAAGAAGCCACAAAAATGGAACTTCCAAATCCATCAGTGCCATCTGAAACTATCTCGAAATAACTATAAGATGATGCAACCTATATAAATATATTGTTCATCAGTCTTGAAATGGCAGACGAAACTGCTTTGTCTAAACATAATTATGCTCAACAAACACCTCCAAAATGATAGAATTCCAAAAATTCCAGAACAAAATACACTCTAAGCCATTCCTCTACATCGAGTTTCAAATTTTCAATTGCAAACCAAGAAGGTGGTATAAACTACCCACTGTCCCTATTAGAGCACCCACCATTAAGACCCAAACTCTTTAAGCTGCTATCCCAAATTGAATCGCCCCAGTTCATCTCTACCTCTGCGCCACCCCACCATTCATTTCACCAACAATATCCAAACTTAATAGTAAACTACCTATAGTGTGTTTGTTATAGATTTTGCAAGGCCTCAAACGGCCATTTGCAAGGAGCCTCCTACCTCCTTTGTAAAAAAGTGCATTGGAATGTGTGTTTTTTCGTTTGCAATCTATCAAAATCTTAAACAAACACACTAGGCGTTCCCCAATGCCAAAGGCAACACAATAAATTGGACAGCCGAAAATCAAACACGTGCGCTTCAAGCCGAAGACTCCAAATTAGTTTTGTTTACACATGCTTTTTGTAAGCTTAATTACAATTACAACTATAATTTTAGCATCGTTTATCTTTTTGTAGAGTAGGTAGTTGGAGAATTCATCTTCATCACACAGGGGAGTTAAAAAAATTCACAACCATTAGACCATAATTAATTAATTAATAGTAACAAATAACTAGAACCAACAATTTGGTTTATAGAATATCCTGAAAGTACAGCAATAAATCGTATGTGTTACAATTAACCGCATAACGAAGTCCATTTTTTTCAGCTTCGCCTACCAAACAGGAACAACAAGGATCCCCATTCCCACACCAGCAAAAACCAAAACAACATCGATTTACGAAAATTAATCTAAATATATATCAAAACATACCACAACATGAAAAAAGAGATAAATTCGATAACAACCACTTAAAACTTAAGCGCAACGAGTTCAATGTTCCAAAACACAGTAACCAAATTTTTCTTAAAACCAAAACAAAACTCAAAGTCCTCTAAAAGATAGCATGGTTAAAAGGGGAAGGGGGAAAATCAATACCTCCGGCCAGCAGCACCGCCGCGACCGAACGGAATCTGCGGAACGGGAACAGGGTCAACCTGAACAACGCCGGGAATTTCGGCCATTCCAAGAGCAGCAAGCATGTCAAGTGTTTCCTTATCGACCTCGATCTGTTCAGTCCTAATAGCAGAGACATCAGGAACAAAGTCCATGCGGCGTTCACGCTCTTCCTCCTGAAGCTTCAGTGAGATTCCACGAACTGGTCCCTTTTGGATCCTCTTCATTAGATGGGTTGAGAATCCCGCGATCTTGTTCCTTAGCCTCTTCGAAGGGATTAGTGCTACTTCCTCGAGGATCTTCTTGTTTGTGTGGAAGTCTAGTGTCATTCGGGAATAGTATCTCTCTATCACTTGGCGTGATGACTTCTTCACTGTCTTTGTGCGAACGCGACCCATTCTTGCTACCGGCGAAGGGTTGTGTGAGTGTGTGCGGCAGGGAGAAGAGAAGAGATAACGCTGCCTGAGAGACTAGGGTTGCGGTTGAGGGTTTCTGAGGTTCTTACAAATTTTATATAAAAGGATATCAAGTATTGGGCCTTTCAAATGGGCCTAGCCTGGATAAACACACCCAAAAGCTTTTGATATTATTGAAAAAAAAAAGCTTTTGATATTGGATGTTCACCAAAAAAAAACACGGAGCGGCTTGACAAAAAGAAATAGAAATGGGGCGGATAATAATGACCAAAAAAGAGAAAAGAAACGGTGCGAGCGACTATTGTTGATTAGATTAAAGGCTTTAACATGTTTTTAGTCCCTCTAAATATTTAATTTTTGAATTTAGACAATGTAAAAAAAGTTAAAGTTTAGTCCCTCAAATATGAAAGTTTTTTATTTAGGTCCCTAATTTGAGTTGACCTCTGACATGGCACACTGAAGTCCTTATAAAAATCTCACGTAGCACCTCATTAAATCTACGTGGCTTACACGTCACCTGACTATACCTATAAAAATATTAAGTTTTTAACTTAGTCCCTCTGAAAAATTGTGTTTTGAATTTAGTCTCTCTCCCTCCTCCCCCTCTCCTCCACCACCACCCCCTCCTTCTTCTCCCTCCTTTCATGGCTTACCTCTCCTCCACCATTAGTCCACCTATAACATCTCGAAATTTCACTCTATGAGACAAAGTATTAATTTTGGAGGATTAGAATTACCTTTAAGATTTTGGGATAATAAGTAATGGTTTAGAACTGACGTAGAGGTCAAAACGGTATTTTACGGACGTTTTTGACTGTTAGAATAAGTTATAATGATATGGAAATTTCATACTTGATTCATAAGAGGTATTTGAGGATATAAATAGTAACTTAGTGTCATATGAAGGTTTTAAAAGTTAAGTTTGGAATTTTAGAGAACAGTATAAAGGAATATTATTATTTTAGTCCCTCTAAGAGAAACTACGTAATCTGTTAGTTAAGGAATTGATAAATACCAGAGACTAACAAATGGTCTTGATAAAGACTACAAGATCAAGTAGAGTTTTAGATAGTATAGAAATGATAAGTTTTGTTTGGTGTTGTAGTTTAAACGGTAAGACAGATAGGCCTTATATATATATATATAACTTCTGTTTGCATCACTTCCGTATTTATTCTATAGTACTTTGTGTGTATATGTTTATTGATTTATTTTCATCTTAGAAAAATGGTTTTAATACTCTTATCCATTTTTAGAATAGAAACAGATAGTTTTATTTGATGTTAAGTTTTAAACAAATAGTAAACTCCGTTTTTCCATTTACCGTCTGTTTTTTATTTTATATGAAATTTTGTGATCTAAGTGTTAAGTGATTTATGTTTGTCTTATAATTAAGGTTTTAAAATGATTATTCATTTATTTCATTAAAACAGTCACTTTTCCTTTGACGTTTGGATTTTTATAGACAAACCGCTTATACCGTAACTGTTGGATAAAATTTTAAATAGCTAAAGTATATCAAACCAATCCAGAAAACAAACTTCCTTTACAAAAGTTGTTTATTTTAATATTTTTGATTTTTTTAAATTTTTGGAAAACTTTCAAAATTTACCGAAATATACGCTTAACTAGTACGTATAGCGTGCAAATCTTGTTATACAATGTAAAATTTTCGTGAAAAAGGTCCAAAATAATTTATATTTTATTTGTTATTATTTTTTTATGATTTTTAAAAATATTTTTAGACAATATTATTTTTCTACTGTTTGACTCTTATTTGCGGTATATCAGCCGAATAGAGGCAAATAGAGACATAGTGACTATGATATAGGAACTTAGGGAGTTTGAGGGGTTCAAATACAATTCTAAGAAGCCTAGAATATCTGGAGACATAATCATTAGCCATGAATAGTGTAAGGGCATGTACAATTACCATTTTATCCTTGATTTTCACTTAAACTACCAATACCTAAAGTTTTTAACCAAGCTATCCCATGACCTCTTGACTAGCCTATGGCTTTCCTCCTTTTATTTCCAGCATGGTTGTTATTTTCTTCCTTCACTTTGTGCTTTTTTTTGGTGTTGGTCATAGTCATATGGTATAGGTCTCCAAGGTTCAATGGTCCAGATCACTCCAGTCCAACTCCCTTCTCTGTTCCCTTTTTGACCATTGAACCCACTTAGGATATCAATTAGGATAAGCGAGACACACGACAAGTACTTCTGTCTAATGTTGTTTGCCACGTAAGTAATTATAAACTTAATGGAATCCGGTCAGGGACTAAATGTGACATATTTTCATAAAATTTGGGACTAAAAAAATAGTCTTAAAATTTGAGAGACTAAAAATGAACTTTGGTCAAATATGAGTGACCAAAACATATTTAAGCTAAAATTAAAATAATAATATTTAACTATTTTCGGTTCAACCTCGATTGGACCACAGTTGAACCTTAGTGCCTTCACCGGTTCAATTGTCGGCCCAATTTTAACTACCTAGATAAATCCTCTTTATTATAATTTTTATTTTTTTGTCACAAATTCTATGCTACATAATGCACAAGTTAATCTTCCTGCAAAATGTATTGTTGTTGGAAGAATTTACTAATGAACTTATTGTTGTTGGGAGAATCTACTATTGGGAGAATTTGTTGATGAGTTTATTGCTCAGTGCTCACTTACCAGCAATATAATAATCGTGTGAGGGGGCTTAGAGGTTCTGTAGGAACAAAATAGAAGGAGAACGTTATGTAGGAGCAAAACCAAAAGAAGAATAGAGGTAATTTTGGGAGGGAGCTCAGAGGTTGTTTGCTTGATCTTGGAGCTATGCTTGATCGTTTTAGTTCTATAATATTACTGGATGATTTGGTTATGTTATTTTGATGCATTTGTTTGTATTTAAGGTGTATGATAAAATGTCTCTGCCCCATCTTTTTGTTCTCTCCTGTTTTTTAATCTGATTCTACGTGGTTTTAGTAAAATCCTGCACATTATAATTTTTAATCTGCTGAAGTGCTACCTGAGATGCACTAGTTTGCTTGTGGTTCATCTTGATCCTTAATCAATATCACTTTTGAGGCTTTGTGTGCAGACAACGATTTTTTTTTTGACCATTTAATTGGAAAGTCCTCTTACACACCAACCAAGTTGGGTAAGGTAGGGGCTTGTGTTGGGCCGTGTCATCAACTTTTATCTTGCTTGTTGATGGTACTTTCTTATCATATTGATGGACCAGGTGTAGCTTATCAACTAAATTAAAGAAAACATGATAAAGAGAAATAGATGAAAAAGAAATAACAGAGAATGATATCCATTTAGTTTATGCAGTGCTCATAAGAAACTTATGTAGTTTTATGCAGTTGCTAAGGTATTCAATTGTTGTTAATATATTTTCGTGTTGCAGTTTCACTTTCACAATATTCCTTTCTCTGCATTCAAATATATTCTATTTTTTCTCATGAAATGTGTATTTTTCAGGATAATTAATGAGACCTTTGCAAGTTATTACAAGATTTCAAACACAATTATTTGGTTGCAAGATGTACTTGTGAGAAAAATTGTATTTCAAAGAATCAAGTTGTCTGTTTTTGAATTCATTAGCCACTCAGAGATCACCATCAAATTTATCGAGATCATGCATGTGATAAACTAAAAAATTTATATTCTCTGAGACTAGGACATTAATTACTAGCTAGGCTAGCTTAATATAACAGTGGGGTCTATTGAGAAGTGTGCTCTTTTTACATTTAAGTTTACTTATATTTAAGTTTATTTTATGTTTCTACAAAGGTTTGCGTCTCAATCATTTATATTTATATACTTCATTTCTACCTTATGTGTATAGAATTATGAGTACTTTTAGAGGAATACTGTGGATTCCCCTTCAGCTAATGATGAGGTGCAGAAAAGGAAAAACTGTTTGGGATACTAGGGCTATTGAATATTTTATTCAAGCATGTCTCGATCAAGTTTTCAAGGGAGAACACGTTGGTACTAGTTTTACAAAAAAAAAAAGGATGGAAAGGTATCGTTTCCCAATTTGGTGGCTTAAGCAGAAGGAAATATAACAAGGCTGGGCTAAAGAACAGGTATGAAAACCTGAGAAATGATTGGCTAGCATGGTGGGAGAACAAGCAACAGGTATGTGATAAACAAATTTGGTGTTTTGTAGGACTTACAATTATATTTTGTGTTTATTATATGATGATGAGATATGAACATGCAGGGAAATCCTCTATATGGCAAATTTAGAAACAAGAGACTTCCATTTGCTCTTGAATTAACCACACTTTTAAAGGATATAGTGGCTAATGGAGAGTTCATTTGGGTATTGCCAAATGGACCTAATGATGATGATAATAATGGATATCACTCATGCCTGGAGAATATTTGCCTAGATATGGAAGAAGGCTCGGGTGATAGTGAATATGCAAGTTTTGGAGCAATAAATGAATTTGCGAATATTGGGTTGAATTCTTCGCAAGGAAATGTTAGCCAAAGAAGTGGAGAGAAGAGAAATAGAGTTGGTGGGGTGGAAAAGATAAGCAAGAAAAGGCAACTTCCTTCTCAAAGTGAAGTGGCACAGAGAGTCACAAGTAGAGGGGTTGAATTATGACCTTTTGAAATTGTGGCCTTACCTGCAGATTTTGAACCTTTCTCAAGTTTGCACAACTTGAAGTTCAGAGAAGATTAAAAACAAATGTCAATATGTAAGCTCCTTAGCTAGATAAGGTTATCAAAGTTAAGTGTATTGTTTGTTTTAAAAGATCTTCTCAACTAGAGAAGGTTATCAAAAAATTAAGTTCCTTGTTTTCAGAAAATTAAGCAGAAATATCTCAGCTAGAGAAGGTTGATCAAAAGATCTTCTCTAATGGTTTTAACTTTAGCTTCCTTTTGAAATACAGTTTCACAAAGCTTTCTCAGAAAATTGATTTCTTTAACAAATAAAATAAGAACTGTGAGTGCTTTGTGGATAAAGCTGATTTCACAAACTCGTATGGACCTTCCCAACTAGAGAAGGTGTTTCGGTTCAATTAAGCTATAAAACAGAAAATTATAAAAGAGATAGGGAGAAGAATATCACGCAGATATTTTATCCTGGTTCACCCCAAACCTTGGGCTACGTCCAGTCCCCACTTCCAATGAGATTTTTCACTATTCTCTCAAGTATTCTTCAATGAGCCTCTTCAGGCCTTACACAGTATTTTTGTACAAGCCTCTTCAGGCTTCTAGCCAATAGTATTGTTCTAGCCTCTGCAAGCTAACACCTAGTAATCTTGTCCTAGCCTCTGCAAGCTAACCCAATACAAACAATCTTACAGATTGCACAACCCTTTCCTTTTACACGCTCAGCTCTCACTAGCTAGCTTGAAAGAAATTACAACAACGAAAATGAAAATTTTGTGTGTTGTGTTACAGCTTTTAATCAATGTTTACAAAACAAAATCTAATATAAAGTTGTATTACACTCCTATTTTTCTGTCAAAGCACAGCAAATGGGTTGGAGTGTATGGGTGAAGTTGATGATGAGAAATTTTTGATGGCTATAGCTTTTTTTCAAGCTTGAATGTATTTCTCACACCTTGCTTCACTGAAGTCTGTTGTAATATAGTGCTCCCATCCCTTCACTTGCGTTTCTAGCCGTTAGATAGGTAGAAGAGAGAGAAACATCACTATCGGGTTCGGAACAGTACAGTACAATTGTACTTTATCACCTTTTTGCAGACTGTGACAGCTCACATGTTTGCTGTCAATAGACCTTCTCTGGAACTCGATGCTTGAGTAGGTTCCTTCTCTTAAGCCATCTCAGGAACCTTCTCTGGTTCCAGTATAGATCTTCTCTGGACCAGTATGGACCTTCTCTGGAATCGCCTTTGGTCCAATCGTGAGCCTTCTTTGGGACCTTCTCTGGGTACGTGTTGCTAGAGAAGGTTCTCAGCATAGTTGAAATATAATGGCTCATGAGTTCTGCTTTTGTGATCTTCTCAGTATTTAGAATTGAGAACTTTGAATAACTTCAAGAATTTTATATTGTGTAGAGTGAAGAATACTTTGATGTAGAGAGAGATCTTATCTTCTTGAGGTTTATAAATTGATCAAGCATGATGTAGTTCTTGAGAAGCTTCTTACTTTGAGAATCTTCTCACTTTGTCATACTGAATTGCATACTTCAATCAGTTGAGAGGCTTCTTGCCTTGATGAGTTTCTTCTTCATCCGTGAGCCTCTCTGCTTGAGTAGCTTTTTACCATGATGACCTTCTCTTCTAGAGAAGCTTATCTTCTCAGTAACTTCTCAGCAGAATGACCTTCTCTGCTAGAGAAGCTTATCTTCTCATTCGCTTCTTAGCAAGATGTTGATCTTCTGAAGATTCCTTTTACTCCTTTGCTGAAGATTATCTTTTCTTCTATCTTAGAAGCATGTCTCACTTTAAACCTCTTTCATCTCTTTGACTTTATGTGTGTTCACATGGATCTTCTCGGTCCTTACAACATGAATAACCTTAATTCTAAGCTTCTCTGGTTTCCATACTTTGATACCTATTATGTCTTTGAATAATCTCAAGGAAACCATTAGTACCTTACATGCTTAGAAGACTTAAGCTATTATTCAGAATGTTTGTCATCATTGAAACCACAAGCTTGAGAGGGTCTTGTTTCAACACAAAGATGGTTGAGGCTGTTAATGTGATTGCCTCCATGTAGGTCACACAATTATGCTTTATCTAGCTAGTGCATCTATTGGGGAAGTGATTGCTGAAATTAAAAACTTGGATGAAGTTTCAAATGTTGGAACCAAATTGGTTAAAAGTATTTTTAATACAAATACTCCCTAAGTGATTTTATGGTTTTGATGATAACAAAATGTATTAAGCTTTTACAATGTATAACAAAGCTGTCTAACTAAGTTTATTGAAGGATGTTGCAGTCTGCGACCAATAATAAGTTCATCATGACATTGGCTCATATTCAAAGTCTGAGAAGCTTTGCGTCCAATGTTAAAGACATCGTCCAATGTTGGCACTGGAACATATATGGACACCAAGACCATGCGTCTAATGATTCTCTGCGTCCAATAAACAGTATAAGGCAATACTGTTCTGCGTCCAATGCAATACGCAGTCTGAGAGCTTTGCGTCCAATAAACAGTATAAGGCAATACTGTTCTGCGTCCAATGTTCAATACAGACAGTACCACTCTGCGTCCAATAGAACAGAATTGGAAAAGGCCAACAATCAACTGCTCTGCGTCCAATGGAACAGAATGGGAAAAATCCAACAGTTAACTGTTCTGCGTTCAATGAAACAGAATTGACAAAAGTCCAACAAATACTTCCCTGCGTCCAATGGAACAGAAAGGCAATGGCAAAAGTCCAATTATCAGCATGAGGCAATACGTCCAATACTGCCTTGCATCAAATGGAATGAAATGGTAAGCATGAGGATGCGTCCAATGGATGAATGAATATCATGTGCAAATGGTAAGTACAAGGTATGCGTCCATTTGCTAAAAGGACTGAAAGTCCAACTTTATTCTACATGCTGCGTCCAATAAATTCCATATGCTGCGTCCAAAACGCAGAGTCCATTACTTGCTATTTATTGCTCATGCATTTAATATGGAACATATTTATTGAGCAAATGATTTGAAATAAATAGTTGTATGCAATGCTTTCTGTACAACCATTGTCAACGTTTTTGAACGTACATTAAATGAAAAGCATAAAGCACTGTGGAAAGTGTACTAAGAGAGAGAATGTACTCTTATATCTCTGAACACATCTTTCTGCTTTACACAGTGTATTCTCTCTGTCTCAATAAGATATTACTATTAACCACTGTACAATTGAGATTTTGAGTACAAGTTGCTTCTGATTTAGGAGAAAGAAACGCAGACATACTTACTGAAGTAGAACTCCTCAGAGCAACGGGAAAATAGCATTTAATGCTATTAGAGAACGGTCATATTTATGAAGGCTGAAGCTGAGCTATTCAAGAGAAAGTCTGAAGCTTCACAACACATATAAATACCGTGAACAAGAAGAAGAATACAAGAGACTGAACAAAGAAAAAGAAAGAGCAAAAACGCTGTGCAATTTGTTATACTCTGTATAGTTGAGAAAGTCTTGTATATTTATTATATTCTTGTAAAAGAGAGTTTGCTTAACTCTCGAAGTGCTTTAGTTTTCATATCCTCACTTGTGTGAGTTAGACAGCACTTGAATCAAAAACACTCTGCTGAGTCGTTTAGCCTGAAGAGGCTGTGTGCAAAGAATACTTGGGATTTAGCCTGAAGAGGTTGTGTGCAAAGAATACTTGGGTTATAGCCTGGAGAGGCTGAGTGCAAAGAATACTTGGGTTATAGCCTGAAGAGGCTGCGTGCAAAGAATACTTGTATTCTATCTGGTTTGATAGTGAAATCTCTCTAGTTTGAGGGGACTGGACGTAGCTCTTAGGAAAGGGTGAACCAGGATAAAAGCTTGTGTTACTTCTTCTTTCCCTTAACTCTTTTTATATCTATGCTTATTCTAACCGTGGGGATTGAATTGATTTTTATTCAACAAGTTTTTCATACACTTTAAATCGCACAAAGAAAACAAGTTTTTAATTTAGCAGAAGCCTCTGCGTCCAATCTTTTTGTGCGTTCAATATTACACAACTCTGTGCGTCCAGTGTTTTAAACTATTGTGCGTCCAATATTTCAGAAAACGCTGTGCGTCCAATATTTGAAATAAGCCAGCGTCCAACATTTGCGAAAAGTTTTAAAAGCTTAGAAACACAATTCAACCCCCCCTTCTTGTGTTTCATCCTGTTACCTACATCAAATGATCCTGAGTTGCGAATCAGATGCTTTCAATTGATGATGTTTAAGCCAGCGAGGGAGATGTTTATTGTTTTAGGAGGTTCCGAATATAGAAGGTTGATTTGTCTTAGACATGCAACATATAACCCTTTACCATTTATGACAATGTAATGGAATTATTATATTGAATTAGCTGGAATATTAGGAATTATTAGTTTTTGTGTTAAGAATTATTAGGATTTGTTGTAATGAGTAATATGTTTAATATCACAGTAAGTAATCTTGTCACTTAACTTTGGTGTAATGTTGTAACTTGTATTCTTCATAATGATCTCATACACATTGTGTATTTCTTTTTAATAACTGTTGGATCGAGCGCTTACCACTATGCCAAAAGTTCTAGTTATTAGTTAGGGTGCAACCCTTTCTAGTTAACCATAACAGCGCAAGTGCCACGTGTTGATTGTGACTTGAACCCACGTACATGGGCCTCCGCCATGGGACAATTTATGCCACAACCCGACATCAATCTCCCCCTCAGCAATTGCTCCCGCTGGAAATCAAACATGAGACCTTGGCTCAGACACCAATTGTTGGACTGAGTGTTTACCACTAGGCCAAAAGCTATAGCTATTAGTTAGGGTACAATGTTTTCTTCTTAACAGTAACAGCCCAAGCGCCACGTGTCGATTGTGACATGACCACACCCAAACCTCCGCCACAGGACAATTGATGCTACAACCCTTTGGGTGGGTCCCTCCTCAAGTGGGAACCCACACCAACTTAAAAGAAAAAGAAAGAAAAATAAATAAAAAGAGTTTGTGTTTGGGTCGTAGCCCATTGGTTGCTTTTAAAGGGAATTAAATCCCTAATTGAAGAATGTGGTGCAATTTGTGTGAGAATGTGGTGCAACATCCAGGCACACAAAAATTGATGGCACAGTAGCGTGAAAGTGCAGCGGGAGAGGCAATAAGAGAAGAGGAATTGGGTCTCTCAACAGATGAATTGGTATGGCAAACGTGCTTCATTTTGGATGAGATTTTAGTGAGTTGTTCCTGTTGAAGAGCTCTTTATTTTGGTATATTTTATTGGTGGTTTTGCCTTCTCTATCGTCAGTGCTAGGTGTCCATTGTTGGGTTTTATTGTGTTGATTTCCACCTTGTTGATGATGGTTTTGATGCTCTGTTAATCCTTATTATTGATAGGAAGACTTTGTTGGTGTACCCATTATTTTTATAGTGGAAGGTTTCTGGACTATGTCCTGTGGTTTTTTACTCTCTTACATTGTGGGAGGTTTTTTCACGTTAAAATTTACGGTGTCCTTATTTTATTTTTTTGCTCCTTTTATTACTATTATTATTGGAGTTGGCTTCGCTTGGTTATTTTTCTAGTTAGGTTCTCACAAGAAGGGGAGAGTAATTGAACTATTAATATTTCGCTGTGTACTCTGATCCCAACAACTGGTATCAAAGCCCTTGATTCTTTTGTGGTGATTGTCTTGTGGAGAACATGGAAGCCAATACGAATCGAATGGTGACTTTAAATGGTTCGAATTATGCCCTCTTGAAAGGCAAGATGGAGGATCTGCTTTATGTGAAGAATTTTCACCAGCCTGTGTTCGCTACAGAGAAGCCCAGTGAAAAGACTGATGAAGAGTGGACTCTAATGCACCGACAGGTATGCGGGTACGTCCGTTAGTGGGTTGATGACAATGTGTTGAACCACATTAGTGGGGAGACAAATGCTCAATTATTATGGGATCACCTTGAACAGCTGTATGGGAAGAAGACAGGAAACAATAAGATGTATTTGATCAAGCTGAAGTTGAGCTTGAGATATGAAGACGGGTTTCCGTTGGCAGATCATTTGAATACTTTCTAGGGAATTATGAATCAACTCTCTGCTATGGGTATTGTAGACACCCAATTTTGTCTGGGTTCTTAATTATTTTCAAAAAATTTACAAAAAAAAGAAAGGAAAAGGAAAAGAAGAAAAAAGAGACAACAAAAAGAAGAAAAAGAAAAAGAAAAAGAAAAAGAAAAGAAATAAAAGAGAAAAAGGGGAAAAAATGAAAGCAAAAAAAGGGAGAAAGAAAACGCTCTGCATCCCCACCGTAAGGTCCGTGCACCCTCGCACACCGTAGCAGCGTCCCAGGAAGAGAATATCTTTCCGCGTCCTCACCGTATCCCCATGCACCCGCGCGCACCGTACCAGCACCCCAAAGAGAGAAGCCCGAGTCCTCGCATGCCCAACTCCGCGTACCCACCATACACCATACACCATACACCCTAGACTCCGCGTCCTCACCGTAGCGCGCTCCAAGTGGTTATAAAGCCACCTTCACTCTCAGGAAAACCTAACATTTTCCTCCTCGTTTTTCTGCGAAGAAGCGCCGCCCCCCTCCCTTCAAAAAAACATTTCCTCCTACCCTTCACGCTAACACTCTTGGAACCAGCGGCGCCTAGAGCTGGCAAAATGGGCTTAGTCCACCGGGCCGGCCCGAGCCCGCCCGAAAAAACACCAGGCTTGGACACACAAATTCGAGCCCGTTTTTAATCTGGGCTTTTTTGGCCCGGTCCGACAAAGCCCGAACTCGTAAAAGCCCAAGCCCGAAGCGGGCCACCCGAAAAACATAGGCCAAAGCCCGAAAAAAGCCCAAAAAATATAGGACTCGGACACACAAATTTGAGCCCGTTTTCAATTCGGGCTTTTTTGGCCCGGCCCAATAAAGCCCGAACCCGATGCGGGCCGGCCTGAGCCCGGCCCGAAAGCCCGAATTGCCACCTCTAGCGGCGCCCCCTTCCACCCTTTCCTCACTTCCTTTTTCATTTTCTCATTTGCAACCTATTTCCCCAACCTTCAAAAACAACCCCATGGCCATAACCTTTCCTCTTCATCATCAACTTTCCACATAAAGCTCTATTTTTTTCCTTCATCATTTTTCTTCTTCCAACCACCGTTTCCAGCTTCAACCATTATTATCAATCACCAACATAAACACCACCATGGACTACACTTGAGAGCAACCTTCCCCACCACTCTTATCCTCCATAACAGAAAACATTTCCTCACCACACACCATTTCTAACCCAAAACCAAACCTCTCCTTCATCATCAAACTCTAGCCACAAACCACAGTAGTCACCCACTTTCTCTCCAACCCGCAACAACCATTGGTGCGCCCTGCCACCAGACATCCTTAGCAGACCACTGAAGCTTCGCGATTAACCGCCATGAACCACCAAACACCCACCGTCCTTCACGTCAAAAAGCACCCCTCGGGCGCCTCTGTAATGCAGTTTTTTTTCCATTTTTAGTTTTGGTTGTTCTTTCTTTTAGTTTTGTTATTTTTATTACTGTATTATTGTTTTGTCTTAATGTCTCAATTCATTCACTTGTTATTTTTATTTTCCAATATCTACTTTTTTATTGCTTTGACTTGGCATCTGATGCATAGTTAGTTCGCTGGATTTTTTTGAAAAGGGAGAGGCTTGATTTTGTTCAGCCCTCCCTTTTTTTAAAATAAAAAGGGGTAAACAGAATATAAAAATAAAATATCATAATATGTGTTTAACTCAGTGTTATTTAATCATGTGTGTTTTATTATTGCACTAATACAATATTTTTTAAATAAGGGAACCTTTAGGCGTGACGCTTTTTGAGTTCTCTAATAAATAAATTTCTTTCTCCGGTAGAGGCCTTCTAGGCGTGACGCTTTGTTTGGTCTCTACTCGATTAAAAGTATTTTTTATCACTCTACATAAAAGGACTATTTGGACGTGACGTCCTCTTAGTTTAACTTTTTAATAGGGACTTTTGTAGGCGCGACGCCTAATGAGTTCCGACAATTTGATAAAAAGATTTTTTTTAATTAATTAAAATTAATTAACCCACAAACATTTTCTACTAAAGAACTACGTAGCTTTGATTTTCTCATTGCACCTGAGAATACATAGGAGCAGGGACCTTCCCTGTCGAGTGCCAAAAAATATTTTTTTATAATTTTTTTTCGTTAATTTAAATTGCATTTTGTATATAAATAAGCAAGTATTTGTTTTGGGGGTAAAATAAATAATTCTAAAAGCTAACAAAACTTGCACATTTAATTAGAGGTAACCGCTTTTTTAGCGGACGTCGTAGGGTGCTAATATCTTCCCTAGGCGTAATCGACTCCCGAACCATAAATCTGGTTTCTAGACCATTTTCTTTTAAAATTGGATTTTTTCAATGTTTTTCCCAAAAAATAAACTTTGGTGGCGACTCCTCTGTAATTTTTTGGGTTGCTTCAGCTGGCGACTTCACTGGGGACGTTCGAGAGTCAAGCCTTACGGGATGTCCGGTGGCAGGGCGCACCAATGGTTGTTGCGGGATGGAGCGAAAGTGGGTGACTACTGTGGTTTGTGGCTAGAGTTTGATGATGAAGGAGAGGTTTGTCGCTCCTAATAGTTTACCTATTGTTGTGGCAATATTTCGAAATTGGATCCTTGGCTCTAAGGACCATGTTTAGTATTGTAAAACCACCCTGTGGGAGGAGTCACATGCTAGAAACACCTATAGACCGCTCGTCAAGGTAAAACCCATGTAGGTCACAAAGGGAGCATACCATATCCCTTGCATTTGGATAACATGATGTTCTTTGAAAAAGGGGCAAACACTCACAAAGTACTTTTTTTTGTTGCATTGCACATCATGTATATATTTCATCACATTTAAAAAAAATGAATTTCACTTTCCTGTCATTGCATTCTCTTGGCATTCATACATCATTGGCATCTTGAATTTTAGTTCATGCAAATACACACATCATTTTTCCAACATGCATGCATGCATCATTCTTCAACTAAAGAAATAGAACGGAAAGTTTCTTTTCCTCAAAGTTGAATTGTCAATTTTAATGCATGTTTCCCTATGCAAAAATAAAGTGCATAGGCATTTTCAATACTCATCATGCTACATGTAGGGCATTGCATTGTGACAATATAATGTCTTTGCATTCCCAGCATGCATAAAAAGTTCAAAAATAACTCATAATTTTTGCATCCTCTTTAAGCGTGTCTCATCTCATGCATCTGTTACCTTCTTCACATAGTCCTCATTTGTATCTAGGCATTTTGTGATAAAAATAAATCATGCATCTAAAAATATTCATATTGCATCCTTGCATCTTAAAAAAAAAAAAAATGAAGCATCCCGCTTTCCATCTTTCCCTGCATATAATTTTGGCATACTAGGATATTGTTAAAAAGTTTTCAAAGAAATAGCTTCCATTCTCAACTCCTAAAAAAACACTTTTCTACAAAAATAAAGGAGAAGAGCAAAATAAATAATGTTTTTCGCATGAGTGTCCGTAGAGAGCATATCTAGGCATGTTAGTCTTGCATAAGCATCTTCACCTCTTTCACTTGGTGTAGGTCTACCATGAAATTTCAATTGTGCATAACATTTTGATTCCTAGCAAAAAAATACAAAAATGTGTTGCAATTCATTCATGCATTTCAGCATTAAAAAAACCAAAAATAAATAAATAAGGAGGAAATGGGATTCAGAGCTGCATATTAGAATGATTTTATCTCAAGATTCAAAGTGGTGCTTATGAGTGAAAAGCTTTTGAACTGTGGTGCTTCCTGAAAAGCTTGAATTCCATGATATTAAAACTCAGTTGCAAACTCAAGGTTGGGAACATGAACTCTTGGCAAACATGTGGCGCTTAAAACTCAAACCATGATGGATAGAGGCAAAAGAGATGAATACAAGAGGAAAATGGAAGGGTGAGTTGAAAAAAATAAAAGAGAGGCCATGTGCAAAAAGAGCCAAGCAACGTCTCAAGAGCCCAAATGGTATTCCAATGATGATGGTGAGCCCACCATTCCCAACCCATAGTCTTCTAATAACATGAGAGATTTCCACTGATGGCAAAGTTCATCCTCAAGGGAAATTTCATGCCAAATTACTGCTATACCTTCTCAAAATGTTACCATGTGTGAAGAGAGCATTTGCAAAAAAGGGGTTGAATTCCCAAGGATGTTCACCAATAAATGCCAGTGAAGAAGAGAATGACATCGTTGAGTAGATACATAGAAAAAAATCGAGCACCTTGGGATTCATACCTCTAAATGCCAGTGGCTTGGAAACAACACAAGAAGTGAAGAAGTTGAGGGTAAAACTTATGTGGTGGTAATGAGCTCGTTCATCTTACAACATGCCACCCATTTCCACCAGTCATCCAATCAATTATCCTTATCCTACTCTTCAAAGCTATTCCAACTTAGCCATCCAAACCCTTTCCCATACCTTAAAAGTCATCCACCAAAATATATCTTTGTCAAAGTCATTCATTCCACCTTGACCCAGCCACTCTAACCACTGCCTACATGGGCTTTACCCTCACATCAAAGTTGCTTAAAAAAGGGGATAAAAAAATAAACCTGAGTTGCCAATAGTTTCAGTATGCTTGATGGAGAACTTTCCAATCACTTGGTTGACAGATACTAGCAATTCTTGTGGGATCATACAAATCATGGCATTGAAGACTAGGGTTTCTTGAGATGGCTGTCAAAATTTTGGGCCCATGGTGAACCAAATATTCCCAAAGGAGAAATTTTCACTATTAGTAGTTTGATCCCAAGAGAAAAGCCATATGAAAAGGGATCTCTGGGTACATCGTTGGTCATGTGATTATCATAATACAATTGTTTTGTCATGTTAGCTCTCAATGGCATTTTGAATTTATTGTTAGCTTTCTTTGAAGCATTCATTTAATAAACTTGCATGGCATACTGTCTTCAATGTTCTCTCTGAACCATTCTTTCCGATATCACCTCAATCACCCAAAAAGTTTGATACACCATAATTCTTGAGGGTTCATTTGAATGATTTCCAATCCTGAAATCTCACAGGAGAGCAGTTTGAAAACTCCACATTGGGGCAGATTTATAGTGTCTTGGATGTCTATCAAGCTATTCGCCCAAGTTTACAGGGGGCGAGTCCATTTGAGCAAAAAATAAAAAATTGAATAAAAAGAAAGGCTCGTTAGGTTGAAAACTCGAAAGGGCAACCTAAGCAGAAGTTAGGGCACTAAAAAAAAGGAGAAAATGTACAAAATTCATCAAAAATTTGTTCTAAAATTAAATTTTCTGAAAAAAAAAAGCAATCAAGATTTGAAATGAGGTTTGGCCATCTTTCTCTATCCTAAAAATGATCAAATATCCCTTGCTACCCACTTTGAGCCTGAAAAGAAAATTTTCTTCATTACCCTGAACAAGGATCACCCTTACACTGAGGGCTAGTGTGGTGTTTGCATCAATCGGAATCAGCTCATGTCAAAAAAAAAAAACAAAACAAAAGGAAATTGAAAGTGATACAAAAGGCTGAAAATCAAAAAGCAAAAAAGGGAGATACATATGAAAAAGGACATGCACTAGAAATTATTGAGCTGATGTATCGCACCATGCAAGATGCAACATCATACTAGAAATCTTTGTTTGTATCAACCCCAAAACACTAATTTGAGCCTTTTAAATCCTTCCTTTCATACCCTTTAAATCATGGCCACATTACAAGCCTAATAAAGTCCATTCTGATCAAAGATTGATTGCTCTTATTTTCTTAAACTTTAATTCTAGGACAAAACAACATGAGACAAAAACAACTTGATCCATTCATAATTGTTTGTATGTTTGCACAAAAAAAAAGAGAAAGGAAAATAAAAAGAACAAAAATAAAAAGATGCTCTTGAGGCTTGCACATCTAAGTTTGTATCATGAAAAGCATACATCGGGCAAAAATTTATCGATCATTAGGGCAAAATTGTCATGACATTCAAATTCAATAGATATTGTGCTCACTTGCCCTAAGGGAATCATTCAAATGAGAAATCTTAACTGGGGCAATCACTTCATGCTCATGTGCATCACCCTCAGTTCCATTCTTCCAAACCCAATTTGAGGCCATCATTTCATTCTCACATCCTATCACCTAGCCTCTCAATATGCAAACTGGGGTAGTTGCCCAGTCCTCCATTCCATCCTCAAATCTTTCTTTGAATGGGGCAATTACTTGACTTGCCATTCCTTTCATATGTCATCATGGTCATTTAGCGACCTCAACCACATCCATGTCTTTCAGACTTTCCTTGAATTGTCACGCATTTTTAATAAACAATGCTTCAAAGAGGGGTAATATGGGTTCAGTAACATGATCTAGCAATTTGGTGATAATCCCTCTGTAACGCCCCAAATTTTTACTATAAGAGATAGAGTATTAGTAAAGGGGGATTATTGTCAATATTAGGATTTCGATCAGATTAATAGTGGTTTAGTGCTGACGTGGAAAGTCAAACGGAAAAGTCAGTAGACGTTTTGACTGTCAGAATAAGAATTTAATGATATAGAAACCCTAATTGGAGTCAGAGAAATGATTTGAGGATGCCCATAGTGATTTTATAATATTTGGAGGATTTTAGAAATTTATTTAGGAATTTTCTGAGAAACGGATAAAAATGTTACCGTTTTGGTCCCTGTAGTTTGACTAGGCTGAACTGTGAGTTGATTTGGAGACCAGAACAAGTTGAGAAATATTTTTGAGGATCCAAATAATGTTTTTACATTATTTTAGAACTTTAGAAATTATTTTGGGAATTTTTAGAATAGCAGACAAAAAATTACAGTTTTGGTCCCTATAGACTGAGGACGGGATAACTGGGAGAACAGATGAGTGCCAGAAGCTTGAGAAATGATCCAAAATCAACCAAAAGAGTAACCAATGGTGTTTTTATAATATTTATGATTTTTAGAAATTTTCTGGAATTTTTCTGAGAAAGTTGATTTTAATTCGAATTTACGGGTTACGGTAAAACCGAAAAAACTACCGTAATACTTCTAAACTTGATTTTTATGAACCAAGACCTTTTTGGCACCTTAATTTCGTGGTCTAGGGAAGTTATAAGGGTCATGAGAGCTTTTTACCTCAATAGGTTATTTTTGGACAATTTTTACTATGAAATACAAAAGTTACCACACTTAATTACCTTGAAAACTTACCTTTTACCATGGTTAAGGTGAAAAAATTATTTAACCCAGCCCTTGGACCAAGCTGCGCCAGAATTGAAGGGAAGGAAGTGGAAAATTCTTGAACACTTGACTCACAATTTTGGACCAATGAGAAGAAGCCAAAGATAGATATTTTATCTAATTAGTAATTAGGTGTCATGGTTAGTTTTAACCCTAGTTAATAAAGAGAAAACCATGGTTCTCCTTGGGGTTAAGGGGGGCGGCCAGCATAGGAGAGGGAAGAAGAGTTCTTTCCATTTTTCATGGTACTATCTCTCTCTAAACTACCATTTTACTCTAACTTCTCTCTAAACCTCCATCATCTTCCCCTAGTTTTCTTTCATTTTCAAGAGCTCTCAAGCACCTCCTTCCACGTATTTTGATCCTCTAAACCATAATCAAGTGTAGGGAATCCACTTTAAACACTTAAACCTTCATCAAAGCTTTGGATTTATCAAGGTGTTCTTATCCTTTCAAGAGCAATAAGCTTAGGGTTTTGGACTATTGGTGATTGATTAGCTTTGTGAGAATAAATTTGGGAGAAGAGAGAAGAGAAGGAGAAAGGCCAAGAGCTAAGGGAAAACTCTCTCTAGCAAGTTATTAGCATAAATATGATTAGATTTGGTTGAAATGATTTTCTTGATAATATTAAGTGATTATCCTATATCTTGATGGTGATGTATTTTGAAATGGATTGGTTCCTTGTGAGTTGTTGGTTGATGATTTTTCTATGTGATGGTGAATATTTGATACATATATATATATTGGCTTGAAGCTTGGATTTGTTCAAAAGCTTGAGGTGTATATTCTTTGAAGTGGATGGACTATTGTTTGAATCTATGAATCATGTAAAATGGATTATTGTCCTTATAAGCTTGAAGTATATTATAAATGGAAAGATGAAATGGTGTGTGGTAAAATTGATATGGATGAGGGAGAGAGATCAATAAGCTTAGCTAAACCATGTTTTTCAAGAAAAAATTACTCTTTAAATACCTACTAGTTGTCCTCTTGAAAATCAATTTAATGGACCAAATTTTAGAAAGCCAAAATCTGGTTTTGGTACTTAAAAATGATAGGAATGGAGTAAAGAATCAAATCCTGAAAAGAAAATCAATTTTCGGATTTTTAGCCAAGTTTCCAGAACTGTTCACGCCCTGGGTGTGAGGTTTTCACAGGTGTGAACATTTTCACAGGCTGTGAAATCCTCTGCCTTGGAAACCACTGTACTCGGGAATGCAAGGGTCGAAAATGTAATTTTTGAAAGATTAGGGGCAAAAGTGTAATTTTGAAAGTTCTGAGAACAAAAAGTGAAGTTGTAATTTTCGAAAATATAGAGACTGAATCTGTAAAAGGAATGTTCTTGGGCCAAAAGTGTAATTTTAAAAAGTTTTTGGGCAGAAATGAAAATAGGAATATTTTGGGGTTAGAAACGTAATTATGAAAAAAAAAATTAAAAAGGTTTTTCTAAGTGATTTGTAAAAGTAAAATAAGATATAATGTAAGTCTAGGATTTCAAAAATAATGAACCTAGCAGTTAAAAGAAAGTTTTAGAATAAAGCATCAACGAATAGAGAGCTATGTACCAATTTCTCTTGACACATTATTAATTCCCCAGGTGTCGATCTACTTGTTAATAGATCGATAAGAGTATTGTTCCGATAGATAACTCTTCTATAGAGTTCATAATATCCGAACTCATTAGTTTACCCAAAGTCTGTGTGACCTAAATACTGTGAAATGTAAAGGCTGTGTGCCATTGGATTGAATATCTATAGATTGTGCTATAGGTTGTGTGCCGTTTTTGCTGTGTGCTATGTGAAGGGTTGTGTGCCATAAGATGTGTGCTACGTGAGAGGTTGTCTGCCATAAGCTATATGTTATTTAAATGATGTATGCTGTGTGAAAAGAGCTGTGTGCTTTGGAAATGTTAAATGACATTTTGTGCTGTGTGAAAAGGGTTGTGTGTCAAATGCTGTGTGAGAAGAGCTGTGTGCTCTTGGAAATGCTAAGTGACATTTCGTGCTGCGTGAGGGGAGCTGTGTGCTCTCGGAAATGCTAAGTGACATTTCGTGCTATGTGAAAAAGGAATCTCCATGGAGTGCGGGCTAAATGCTCGTGACTGAGTGTCGAATAAATGAGGAGTTTGGGAAAAGGAATCTCCATGGAGTGCGGGCTACATGCTCGTGACTGTGTGTTGAATCTGTTATCAAGAAATGGCCAATAGAAGTGTTTTGTGTGGATATATACATATATATATTGAATTCTTATGATATATTTCTGTGTGAAACGGTGTTACTTCCGTGTGAAGTTATCAAGGTGTGTCTATGTGACTTATATGGATTACGTTACGTTATGCATGTGTGAGTGATTTCTGCTATAAATGGTCATGGTATGATTTTTGCATGAATTTCTGTGGTATGCTATTTGTATGATTATGGTGATAACTGCGAAAGAGATTTTGACCCTTGCCTATATGTTTTGTGCTCTTTGGAACATGATTCATATAGATGGACCATTAGCTCGGCGGATTAGTCATCGCTAGATGTCTATGGGAATACAAGTACGAGGGTACATTGAGACGATGGAAACCATGTACGTGAGGAGCAAAAATTTGGGTTCTTGTTGGAGTCTGTAGCATTTTCAGTGCTTGACCAGCATAGGGAGTCTGTTCTTATTTGGGAGAAAGAGTCCTTGTATATGGTACACTTTATTAATAATAAATGAATTTTTATTCCCTATGCTATTTACTGTTTGATGTCTGTTCACAGAAGTACTTCTTTTAAAAAAAATAATAACAATAAAGAAAAATCCATTTGTGAAAATTAATATACCTTTTGACAGTATTTTTCCAAAAGAAAGATTAGAAGAAAAATTTTAATTCCGCATTAGAGGGTTGGTTACTTAAGTGTAATGCCCTCCGGGAAAAAGGGTGTTACACCCTCAGTCAGCAGCTTGGACCAAAGAGACTCAGTTGACTTTGGAAAGAGCTATCATTGTCATGAATTTATACTTCTACTGATTATAATTTGGGAAAAAGGCTTCCTCCTTCCAGAGTATATCCATGAGGAGAAAAGAAGACACATGTCTACGCAATTTGATGAAAACATGAACAAGCCGCAAGTTGACCAGCTTGAGTTTGCCTGAATTTGGATTCAGATGCCGATTTTTGAAATTAAAGTTTTTCAAGGAAGTGATTCAGTCTAAAGGTTCACTTCTCACACTAAAAATCTCATTTCTGACAAAACAAGGTCTTTGTACCTCACCTTTTCCAAAATAAACATTCTGCCCTCTACATGCTGCATCATTAGTTTCATCATGCATCATTTTCACTGCATTGCGTCCTCATATTAGGCAACAACTTATGCATGTTTGGTCTTTATTTAGGCATGTTCATCACTTTGTGCATTATCATTGCATAAAAAAAGAACAAAGACAAAGACAAAGAAAAATGGGGCAAAAAAAAAGGAAAATCAAAGAAAAAAATCAAAAAAATCAAAAAAAAAAGAAAAGAAAAAGAAAAAGAAAGAAAAAAAGAAAGAAAGAATAAAGATGAAAAAGAAGAAGTTTTTGCCCTTTTATTTTTCTGCCAAAGCCGAGCAGCCGACCCGCATCCTTTTACTTTCCTGTCAAAGCCGGGCAGCCGACCCGCACCCTTTATTTTTCTGCCAAAGCCGGGCAGCCGACCCAAACCCTTTACTTTTCTGCCAAAACCGGGCATCCGACCCGCACCTTTTTATTTTTCTGCCAAAGCCGTCCAGCCGACCCGCAGCCTTTTACTTTCCTGTCAAAGTCGGGCAGCCGACCCGCACCCTTTATTTTTCTGCCAAAGCCGGGCATCTGACCCGCACCCTTTTATTTTTCTGCCAAAGTCGGGCAGCCGACCCGCACCCTTTTACTTTCCTGTCAAAACCGGGCAGCCGACCCGCACCCTTTATTTTTCTGCCAAAGCCAGGTAGCCGACGCGCACCCTTTTACTTTCCTGCCAAAGCCGGGCAGCCGACCCGCACCCTTTACTTTTCTGCCAAAGCCGAGCAGCCGACCCGCACCCTTTATTTTTCGGCCAAAGTCGGGCATCCGACCCGCACCCTTTATTTTTTTTGTCAAAGCCCAGAACCTGCTCGACACCCACGGTCGTAGTCCAGTACCTGCCTGGTGACCTATCTCTCTCAACGGTTGTAGTCCAGTACCTGCCTGGTGACCTCATCCTCTTCACGGTCGTAGTCCAGTACCTGCCTGGTGACCTATCTCTCTCAACGGTCGTAGTCCAGTACCTGCCTGGTGACCTTTTCTCCTCAACGGTCGTAGTCCAGTACCTGCCTGGTGACCTTTTCTCCTCAACGGTCGTAGTCCAGTACCTGCCTGGTGACCTTTCTCCTCATGGTCGTAGTCCAGTACCTGCCTGGTGACCTGTCTCCTCCACGGTCGTAGTCCAGTACCTGCCTGGTGACCAAACCTCTTCGTGGTCATAATCCAGTACCTGCCTGGTGACCTATCTCCCCTCAATGGTCGTAGTCTAGTACCTGCCTGGTGACCTTTCTCTTTATGGTCGTAGTCCAGTATCTGCCTGGTGACCTGTCTCCTCCACGGTCGTAGTCCAGTACGGCTGCCTAGTGACCAAACCTCTTCGTGGTCATAATCCAGTACCTGCCTGGTGACCTATCTCCCCTCAACGGTCATAGTCCAGTATCTGCCTGGTGACCTGTCTCTCTTCAACGGGCGTAGCACAGAACCTGCAGAAAATTGGGAGTTGACCCGCACCTTTGCCAATTCAGTCAAAGTTGGGCTCTCATTTTATACTGACTCGTGTGAACTTCCGAACAAAATTGGAGTTCATATCTTTACTTATCTTTTACTTTAATAATATGAAAACTAACATTTTCATATTCTCTAGTAAAATATAAGTAAAGAGGGCAGCTGTAGAAACCCAATTTTGTCTGGGTTCTTAATTATTTTCAAAAAAATTACAAAAAAAAAAGAAAGGAAAAGGAAAAGAAGAAAAAAGAGACAACAAAAAGAAGAAAAAGAAAAGAAATAAAAGAGAAAAACGGAAAAAAATGAAAGCAAAAAAAAGAGAAAGAAAACGCTCCACATCCCCACCGTAAGGTCCGTGCGCCCTCGCACACCGTAGCAGCGTCCCAGGAATAGAATATCTTTCCGCGTCCTCACCGTATCCCCATGCACCCGCGCGCACCGTAGCAGCACCCCAAAGAGAGAAGCCCGAGTCCTCGCATGCGCAACTCCGCGTACCCACCATACACCATACACTGCGTACCCACCATACACCATACACCCTAGACTCCGCGTCCTCACCGTAGCGCGCTCCAAGTGGTTATAAAGCCACCTTCACTCTCAGGAAAACCTAACATTTTCCTCCTCCTTTTTCTGCGAAGAAGCGCCGCCCCCCTCCCTTCAAAAAAAACATTTCCTCCTACCCTTCACGCTAACACTCTTGGAACCAGCGGCGCCCCCTTCCACCCTTTCCTCTCTTCCTTTTTCATTTTCTCGTCTGCAACCTATTTCCCCATCCTTCAAAAACAACCCCATGGCCATAACTTTTCCTCTTCATCATCGACTTTCCACATAAAACTCTATTTTTTTCCTTCATCATTTTTCTTCTTCCAACCACCGTTTCCAGCTTCAACCATTATTATCAATCACCAACATAAACACCACCATGGACTACACTTGAGAGCAACCTTCCCCACCACTCTTATCCTCCATAACAGAAAACATTTCCTCACCACACACCATTTCTAACCCAAAACCAAACCTCTCCTTCATCATCAAACTCTAGCCACAAACCACAGTAGTCACCCACTTTCTCTCCATCCCGCAACAACCATTGGTGCGCCCTGCCACCGGACATCCTTAGCAGACCACTGAAGCTTCGCGATGAACCGCCATGAACCACCAAACACCCACCGTCCTACACGTCAAAAAGCACCCCTCGGGCACCTCTGTAATGCAGTTTTTTTTTCCATTTTTAGTTTTGGTTGTTCTTTCTTTTAGTTTTGTTATTTTTATTACTGTAATATTGTTGTCTTAATGTCTCGATTCATTCACTTGTTATTTTTATTTTCCAATATCTACTTTTTTATTGCTTTGACTTGGCATCTGATGCATAGTTGGTTCGCTGGATTTTTTTGAAAAGGGAGAGGCTTGATTTTGTTCAGCCCTCCGTTTTTTTAAAATAAAAAGGGGTAAACAGAATATAAAAATAAAATATCATAATATGTGTTTAACTCAGTGTTATTTAATCAGGTGTGTTTTATTATTGCACTAATACAATATTTTTTAAATAAGGGAACCTTTAGGCGTGATGCTTTTTGAGTTCCCTAATAAATAAATTTCTTTCTCCGGTAGAGGCCTTCTAGGCGTAACGCTTTGTTTGGTCTCTACTCGATTAAAAGTATTTTTTATCACTCTACGTAAAAGGACTATTTGGACATGACGTCCTCTTAGTTCAACTTTTTAATAGGGACTTTTGTAGGCGCGACGTCTAATGAGTTCCGACAATTTGATAAAAAGATTTTTTTAATTAATTAAAATTAATTAACCCACAAACATTTTCTACTAAAGAACTACGTAGCTTTGATTTTCTCATTGCACCTGAGAATACGTAGGAGCAGGGACCTTCCCTGTCGAGCACCAAAAAATAATTTTTTATAATTTTTTTCCTTAATTTAAATTGCATTTTGTATATAAATAAGCATGTATTTGTTTTGGGGGTAAAATAAATAATTCAAAATGCTAACAAAATTTGCACATTTAATTAGAGGTAACCGCTTTTTTAGCGGACGTCGTAGGGTGCTAATACCTTCCCTAGGCGTAATCGACTCCCAAACTCTAAATCTGGTTTCTAGACCATTTTCTTTTAAAACTGGGTTTTTCCAATGTTTTTCCCAAAAAATAAACTTTGGTGGCGACTCCTCTGTAATTTTTTGGGTTGCTTCAGGTATTTAGTTTGATGAAGAAATTCAGGGGTTATTGCTTCTTGGTTCCTTGCTAGATACGTGGGAAACTTTTAAAATGTCACTGTCAATGGACCTTGTTAAGAGTAGTATTTTGAATGAGGAGATGAGAAGAAAGTCTCAGGGTTCACATTCAAAGTCAGAGGTCTTGGTTACTGATTCAAGGGGGAGAAGCAAGAACCGGCATTCAGGTAGTAAAGAACATGGCAGAAGAAAATCTAGAGGCAGGTACAAAGATGTTGAGTGCTACCATTGCGGTAAGAAAGGGCATATTCAGAGGTATTGTCGGCTTTTGAAAAAGGAGAATGAGGACAAAGATAAAGATAGCGATAGAGGAAAGAAAAAGGAAGAAGATTTTGATGAAGCCAGAGCTAATGTGACATCCGATGATTTACTTCTTGTTGAAGAAAATGATGTTGTTAATGTTGTTGATAGTGCATTGAGTTGGGTGATCGATAGTGGTGCTTCGGTACATGTTACATCCAGGATAGATATTTTCAGCTCTTATACTCCAAGTGATTTTGGTGATGTGCGACTCGTGCATGAAGGTGTGTTAAAGTGTGTTGCCATTAGAGAGGTTAATTTGGAGACATCTAATGGTACTCAGTTAACACTTAAGCACGTGAAGCATGCACCAGACATTCGAATAAATTTGATTTCAGTGGCTAAGCTATGTGATGAAGGTTATGACAACTTGTTCTCACGGAAAGCTTGGAAACTCACCAAGGGTTCTATGGTTGTTGCTAGAGGTACGAAATGTTCTACCCTTTATGTGGCACACGCAAAAATAATTAAAAATGTTCCTGCAGTGGAACTAGCTGATAAAGTTAAGTTATGGCATCGGAGGTTGTGTCACATGAGTGAGAAAGATATGGTTGAGCTAGCCAAACAGGATGTGTTGTTTGACATGAGAAATTCACATTTGCAAAAATGTGATCATTGTTTTGTGGGGAAGAAAAATAAAGTTTCTTTCGAGAGCCACACACCTACCAGAAGACCAGGGATTCTTGATTTGGTGCATTCTGATCTATGCGGCCCTATACAGATGAGATCGCTTGGTGGCAATGCATACTTTGTGATGTTCATTGATGACCATTCAAGAAAGACTTGGGTTTACACCTTGAAGAGTAAAGATGTTGTTCTGAGTGTGTTTAAGCATTTTAAGGCCTCAGTTGAGCGTGAAACTGGGAAGAAGTTGAGATGCATACGCACAGGTAATGGAGGTGAATACCCAGGAGCTTTTGATGCTTATTGTAGAGAACGAGGGATTAGACATCAAAAGACTCTACAGTTGAATGGTGCTGTTGAGAGGATGAGTAGAGTATTGGTTGAAAGAGTTAGATGTTTGCTTTCATATGTAGAGCTTCCACATTCATTTTGGGGGGAAGCGTTTAGTGCGACTGTTCATGTCCTAAATCTTTCACTGTGTGTGTCCTTGCGACATGAATTATCGAAAAAGCTTTGGTCAGGTAAAAGTGTTTCTTACGATCACTTACGTGTTTTTGGATGTAAAGCATTTGTGCATGTTCCTACAGATAAGAGATCTGAAGTGGATGCAAAGAGGAAACTGTGTGTGTTCATTGGCTATGGTCTAGATAGGATTAGGTACAGGTTTTATGATCCTGTTGTGAATAAACTTATCAAAAGTTGTGATGCTGAGTTCATGGAAGACCAGCAGTTGAGAGACATTGACAGGGATATTTCAGTGCCCCGTGTCAATGGTAGTGTGGATGTTTCTTTTGAGCCTAGACCAAAATTAGACAGAGTTGAGGTTTTTGATCAGCCAGACAGATTTAATGTTGATAGTGCTGCTTTGATGACTGATGATAGAGAGCCTGTTTTTGCTGGAGATACAGATGATATGTTGACAAAACCCCAATCAAGGAAGAAGCTTGAGACTTGCAGCAAAGTTGCTATGATGGCAACACTTGGCCCCACTTGAGTCGTGAAGGGGAGATATGTTGGGTGGGTCCCTCCTCAAGTGGGAGCCCACACCATCTTAAAAGAAAAATAAATAAAAAGAGTTTGTGTGTTTTTGTTTGGGTCGTAGCCCATTGCTTGCTTTTAAAGGGAATTAAATCCCTAATTGAAGAATGTGGTGCAATTTGTGTGAGAACGTGGTGCAGCATCCAGGCACACGAAAATTGACGGCACAGTAGCGTGAAAGTGTAGTGGCAGCGGCAATTAGAGAAGAGGAATTGGGTCTCTCAACAGATGAGTTGGTATAGCAAACGTGTTCCGTTTTGTCTGAGATTTCAGTGAGTTGTTCCTGTTGAAGAGCTCTTTATTTTGGTATGTTTTATTGGTGGTTTTGTCTTCTCTATTGTTAGTGCTAGGTACCCATTGTTGGGTTTTATTGTGTTGATTTCCACATTGTTGGTGATGGTTTTGATGCTCTGTTGATCCCTATTATTGATAGGAAGACTTTGTTGTGCCCATTATTTTTATAGTGGAAGGTTTCTGGACTAAGTCCTGTGGTTTTTTACTCTTTCACATCGGGGAAGGTTTTTCCACGTTAAAATTTGCGGTGTTATTATTTTATTTTTTTGCTCCTTTTATTACTATTATTATTGGAGTTGGCTTCACTTGGTTATTTTTCTGGTTAGGATCTCACAAAAAAAAAAGAGTAATTGAACTATTAATATTCCGCTGCGTACTCTCTGATCCTAATAACTCGACCACAATAACCACACAATATGACATCATTGACATCATTGGAATGACAATGGTTAGGTCTCAGTAATAAACACACAAAATTGCCATTTGTTCTGTTATTATTAAATTATGTTATTTTAGATAAAGTTTTGTCATATCTGCAACTTAGTATTTACCTAATTAACTTTTGGTGGATCTTGACATTTTTCTCACCAAAGGCTTAGTTTATTTTAACTAGATTTATCTTGATTTATAAGAGACAGATTTATACTTTATATTGTAGGCCTTTTATGGATTATTATTCCTATTCAATGTTTGGTTTGTTTATATTTTGTTCTTCATTTCAATTATCCTCTAACTAGTTAAATTATTAGCTCATGCACCGTAGAATATGATTTTATTTTTTGAAGGAAAAAATGAATTATTGGAATGAACAATTGGGGCTCAATATAAACGAAGATGATGATGTTTTTGAAGAAGCTTTTTATGTGGTTGCACTAATTGGTGAGTATGCAATAAAACATTTATGCAAATAGCCATGTAGAACTAGTAACCTAATGGATCATGCATGGGTGCAAGAAATATTGCAAGGGAACCACACTCGTTGCTATGAGATGTTTCGAATGGAAAAACATATTTTCCATAGACTTTGCATTGAATTAGTTGAAGATGGTTTGAAGTCCACTAACCACATTGGCATTGAAGAGATGGTTGTAATGTTCTTAGTTGTTGTTGGCTGTGTGGTAGTTAACAAAATGATTCAAAAAAAGTTTCATCACCCAGGAGAGACTGTAAGTAGACATTTCTATCTGGTACTATTTGCTTGCCTTAAGTTATCCTTCAAATATATTAAGCCCAAAGATCCTATGTTTCGTGATGGTCTTGATCGAATTCGAAGTGACCAATGATATTGGCCATTTTTTAAGAATGTCATAGGAGCAATTGATGGTACACATGTGTCGTGTTGTCAGTGCTAGTGAACAAACTAGGTTTATTGGAAGAAAGAGATATCCAACACAAAATATAATGGTTGTATGTGATTGGAACATGTATCTCACTTTTGTATTAGCTGGATGAGAAAGTACTGCCCACGAGGCTCATGTTTCTGACCAACCTCTCACAAATGCGAACCTGAATTTTTCACATCCTCCTCTAGGTATGTTCTTTTGTATGACTGTGGCTTGGTTAAGGGAAACCACCGGAGCCATAGCGAAAGCGACTCTTAATAGGGCAATTGTCACTGCTTATGGACCCGAACCTGGGTGATCTATCCATGACCAGGATGAAGCTTGGGTGACACTAAGTGGAGGACTACAAATAAAATACTCTATTATTAATTTTTCTTCTTTACATTTTAATAATTTTATATTTTATTAGGTAAGTATTATTTGGTGGATGCTAGCTATCCAACACCAATAGGGTTCCTTAGTCTCTATAGATGTGAACATTATCACCTTCCTGATTTTAAGTGTTCTCATAGGTGTGCAAATCATAACGAGGTTTTCAATTATTATCACTTAAGTTTAAGGTGCACAATAAAGAGGACTTTTGGTGTATGGAAGAACAAGTTTGCAATTCTATGTCGCATGCCTAAGTTTAAAATTGAAACATAAGTTTAAATAATCGTTGCAACAATTGTCATACACAACTTTATCAGAAGAAATGCTGAAATAGATATTGATTTCAATCATTATGAAGATGATGATTGTGATAGACCAGTTAACTTGAATCTATCCCAAATTTTAAATATAATTTCTTAATCAGAGATGGAAGATGTCCGAGACTCTATTCGAGATCAAATTATAGAATACAAGCAAAATAATTAGTATTGTAGTAATGTTTCAATACTGCATTGCACTTTAAATTATATTCTCTATTTGTAATTTTATTTAGATACTCCATATTTAAGTGTTGTTAATTTAGTACTTTTATTGTTGATTTTATCAAATTTTTAGTTTCCAATATACTATTCATTTTACTTTTAAAGTTTTAATAATCTATATACAATTATATTAAATTTAATAGTTTAACTTAAAACTTTTCAAAAAACATGGATTAAAATAATTATCTAAAATGGAAAAGAAATTTAGTTTTTTTATACATGTATGTTAGGATCTATTTTGGTAATTGTACACCCAAGAGCAATTTTGAACCGAACTATCCAAAGAATGTGAATTGATCAAAATCACTTTTTTCTCGAATGTATTCAAATACAAATAACATTAGATTCAACTCACTTTTAATCAAAATTAATTTTACAAGATCAATTCAATCAAAATCACTTTTTGCCACCACAGAACCAAATTAACACACACTAAAAATGAGTTTGGTTGATAAATTAAAATTATTTAATTTATAAATATTAAAAAAATTCATAGGTCTCATAGCTATAATCAATTTCACTTAACAAAAAAGTTAAAAACCATTGCTTCTCTTAAAATCAATTTTACTTACTCTAAAATTGATTTCATTCATACAATTTCTATTCAAACAACTCAAATAGTGTAGCAAATTGATTTTATTCCCCTGTAACAACGAGTGAGTGCGCTGCTAACCAAACCAGCACAAAATGGTGATGTGGTCGTACCCACCCACGGCCAGGCAAATGGCCGTCACCGGCGGCGTATTTGTCATTGGCGCTTCGTTTGTCGGTGTCGGAGCTTATTTATCGTTCGTTAATGTAGCTCCTCAGCAGGCTCGTGCAAAAGCTCGCAGCGAAGCAATGAGGGCTTATCTCAGGAAGCGATTCGGTGATTAATGCCGTCATGGATAATTTCATTATAACTTTTTTTGTTTGTTGAGGTTGGTGATTTGTTATTTCGATATTGTTATTAAGAGTAAGCTCCGGTTGTTAATCCTGAATGGCGGCTAGGTTTATTGTGTGGCATACTTCTCTTGTGGTGGAGTTTTATGATCGTGTTTTTTTGTTGTTTACTCTGTTATTGGGTTTCTCTTTTGAATTGTATAGGGGACAATACTTGGGTTGGTTTGTGAGGGTTATAAGTGTGAAGTGAAAATGGTTTCTGTTTCGGTGTGAAATTTGTGAGCATGCTTTAGGTTTACACCTTTCCCTTTTATACTGTATAGTAAAATGATTAACTAGATAGATTTGGGCAGATTTCGTAGATTTTCTATGACATTGTTTCAGTTTTTTTTTGGTTTGATTGTGTAATCAGTGATGTACAAACATATTACATATATCTGGATTTCATGTTGGGTTGGTTTGAGTGAGCAGGTTTTAAATTGTGGTCGCGGTTTCGGTTTCGAAGATTCCGAAAACTTTGATATTGCAGAAAATTGTGGACAAATACGGCCAATGTAGCTGCAATTGCGGTCGCAATGCCGACCGCAATTTAAAACCCTCTCATAAGCCTGGGAGCACCATGTGAGTGGCAATGGAAGTCGTGCCAGCCATAGGGTAGTAATTTAATGATGGCTTGTATCCCGTTCTACTCCAATTTGCTTTGAGAGGTTATTCACCAGTTTTGCTTCCATTTTTCATTTATTAAAGATAACTGGAGAAATGGTCAAAGTGATTAGTTCTTTCTTTTTCAAAAAAAAATTCTGATTCTGGATCCCCTCTTTTAGCTTTGTTGGCACATGTCTCCATAAATAACACATCTATTCAGTCTCAATTGTGTATCTCGAATTGGAACTAAAAAAATTGGGCCTATATGATTATAGTTTTCTGTTCCTTTAGTTTCTTGATGTTTCAAACATAAAACACCTAGATGCATGTTTTCGTGCTGGTAATAATTGTCAGGGCTTGAGTTTTTGTTTCATTCGAAATTTAAATTGATACATAAATTTTGCTCCACTAGATTTAGTTTTGAGATTCTAGTGAGCAGTAGAAGGCTCATTCTGAAGCAGCCAAAACACATGATTAGTTAAACTTAGTGACATGGAAAATTTGGAAATTGCTGGTCAGTATAAAAGTCTTGATATATGGAAAATCTCCTTTCATTGCATTTGATTATACATCCTTTTTCAGGGTCTTCATCATGTGGAAAGTCTGATGTTGCAGTTTATGATGGATCTTTGACTGAAGGGGGAGCAGATTCTGATGACATACCTGTTGAAACCTCACAAACTCAATAGAGTTTGTTGTGGCCACTTAAGCCCCTCAAGTTCCCATTTGAGTTAGAAGTGAGGGGATTAAAGTTTTTCTTCTTTTTGAAACATTTTTTGGGTGTCTTTTTTGACAAGCAGCGGAGAGAAAAAGGGCAACATGTAATACAAGGAAAGATGAGACCTGTTGTGGGTTGATTGTAGGCATTGATTCCTTGACTTTAACTTGTAAACAAAAAAAAACTTTCTGGTTGCACTGCAGTAACTCCAAGGGAAAGAAAAATTAAGATAATTTAATTACTTTCTTATTGCATCTATGAGGCCTACCAATTCACTGAGAGACCCTTCCGTGTCAAAGAAATTATCTGCGATTGTAATTATCATAGCACTCTTTGCCACTAAAGTTTGTGTGTAAAACTGTAAAAGTCATGTAGGAGGGAAGTTCCAGCAGCTATAGCAAAATAGCCATAGGTAGTTTTCTCCTTGCCAAATCCCACACTACTAAGATCCCATGTTTCACACCTCCTATATCCTGAATGAAAGACAAATTAGAGTTAATAATGTTGTGAGAATGCACAAATTATTGATAGCAATGCTATTTTAACAGCTGTTGCAAAATCTCTTCTCAATGGCATAGGTGGTTCATCTTAATTGATGTGGCTTTAAACTCAAATGGGGCTACTCAAGTATCCTGATAAATAATGTGGCAAATGGTAGAGTGGTTGATATGGTTTTGTTGTTATTTGTGTTAATTTTAGCTCCACAGATATTGTTTCATGGAAGGAAGTGAACTGTAATGAATATGGCTCAATTAATGCAGGACCAAATTGAAGCAGATTGAAGTGGATTGTGAATACTTGAAGAAATGATGTGAGAACCTAACCGAAGAGAATAGAGGTTTGTCTATCCAAGGATATGACTTTGGTTAACTCTTCAGTGAAGGATTGTTTCATTTTGTCTCTGGTATTTGTTTTAGTTAACTTTAGGATCTTTGGTGGAGATACGTTACCATTTACCAGTGGAATACGGTTTCATATGCTGAACATTACAAGGATTTATTGGTTTAAATCTAAAAAATATGAAAATCATATTCTATCATTTACTATTTTTCTCAAACATCTTTTCATTCTAACTTCTTGCTCGCACTAATATAGTTTTTGTTGCTGCTATAAAGCTTGTTTTCTGTTTTGATTGCACTTTATCTTCCTCTATTGCGCTTTATCATGTTTTTTTGGTATGTGATCTATATTATTTAAGGTGAAAAGTAAAAACAAACGGGTTTTATCTAATAATATGTCATTGCATAAAAATTAAATGATGCAAATCAATTTTCACTGGCGTAAATGATGTTTGGACGTTGTAATTCTACAACCACGCGTATTATACATTCTCCTCAATTTTGTAGTTTTTTCATTCTCTACTCTCTTTCTAGCCATGAGAATGAGAATTTCACACCTCACACAGACTTCACCAAAAATATGGCTATCACTTGTTGGAACAACCTCCACATAATTTTCTCTCTTGTATTTGTATTTTGAATTTTGAATTCAAATTGTAATCTGATAAAATATCAGAACCTTAGAATAGGTGGTTGTTATCCTTTCCTTCCTTTGTGTAACAAACTCGGTATTATATATGTCCTTGTATTGGCTCGGATCTGGTCCACCCAGCTTTTCCTTTTATTCTTGTTTTTTACTTGTTAGTCATTAGCCTAGCCCATTAATTAACATACATTTGTGACTTCCACATGCAAGGTGGACAGAGAAGTGTGCATCGTTGATATGTATATATACCATACACAAGTAAACCGTCATGCTACCTGTGGAGGAGGCATCATGGCAAAATTATGATTGCAAGTTCCATATATATGTAGCTGAACTGTGTAGTTCTTCTGGCTGGCTTGTTTCATGGAAAAGTAAGAAGCGAGGTTATGGTTGAATCTAGTGCTGAAGCATAATATTTGAGTTATCACTTTGGTTACATGTGAGCTCATGGATTAAGAAATTAATTCTTGAACTAAAATCTGCAAAATTCTCTCAAAATGATGTTTCATGATAATCAAATTGGCTTCAACTCGATCTTTGGTAGAGGACCAAACCTATTAAAGTTGACAATCATTTTATTAGAGAAAATCTACTTATATATTGACCGTATTGTCACTATCTATGGGATTCATTTGTAAGAAGCTGGGTGCATATAATTTGTAGGAATTGAAGTGTTAGTGTACAGTAGTTTATTTAGGGTAGTATGGGCCAATTGCCCCCACATATGTCAGGTTTAATTTATGTATTCATATATTGCATTGTAATGATGAGAATGAAGAAATTACATAATTTCTTCTATCTGTATCTGTACTACATATTGATTGATAATAGAATCCCAATATCAAGTTAAAATTAACGTTTAGGGTTAATAATTTGTTCTTGATATACGCCCAGTCTTTCTATTTACACTATTTTTCATTTAATCAATATATTTAATTGGAGTTCTTATTATCTGTAATCCAATAAATCATAAAAAAATAAATACAGATCAAACAAGATTTTTTTTTAAGAATATGTGCTTAAAACAAGTTTGCCAAGTAGATTTGTTTTCTTTGATTTTTAAAATTGTTTCCAAAATAATGTAATCAAAACAGGTTTTCATGTTTATTTTTTTTTCCTGAAAACTGTTCATCAATATTGCTTTATAAACTAATTAAAAATGAAAAGAAATTCAGAACTGAATTAAACATGCCCCTTGTTCAGACATCTCTGCTTAAACAATTTGTTCACCATTACTATGCACTTGATGGGAGAAAACAAATTTTTAATCACCTTCAGAATATATTACAGGAAAGAAAACACTAGTCGGATTTTTAATCAAAATTGTAACAATGATAAATTTATCGCTTTTAACCAAGTGGCATTGTTATGATAATATAGAGTTTCCATATTTAACTAAGATGCATAATGTCATAGAATTAACACCGTTATAATCAAGTCGTGTCATATTATATGTAAAAAAACAACAACGCGAACTGTGTGAATGCTCAAGTCAACTGGCTAGTTGTTGATTGAAAACTCATATGCGCTATGTTTTTTTTAATATATAAATGTTAATAATTAATATATTATATTAGTAAAAGATTTGAACACGGCACATCTTATCACTCTAACTCCAATGTAGATTCCCTGTGGTCAACTTCATATTCCTCCTCGCAAAATCACAAGAATACTCACATCATTGCAGTTTTGAACCCAAAATCTCGGACAACAAGTCATTAAGTCCATGTCAATTATTACAGGGCCTTCCCAAAAAAGCTCATCACTTTGACAAAAAAAGAAGCTCATCACAAATATTTGAGAGATGTGTGGATCTTTTGACCAAAAAAAGAAAGAGATGTATGGATCTCTAACGTGCACCCAAAGACGCTTGTGTGAATGTAAAAGTCGAGTTTTTCGTTTTCCTTTTTTGTGTGAAGGTTAAAATTGAGTTGCTTCCTCATCGTGTCGTGCGCTGGAATGAATATATATGACGAGCAATCTATTATGTTAACGTTAAAAGAAACTCAAAAGCAACAATGTTAGTCAAAAATGTTTATTTTATGAACTTTGTGGTGAATTGTTAAACTTTACAGAGTTTTCATCGATGCCTAATTGAGAGAGATAGGCCGAGACATGTGTCGCGTAAGGAGACAATTTTATGTCATATATATATCCATTTTAATTTAATTTTTCTAATTCGTACAATGATTTATTCGTCAACATAGGAGTATCTCCTTTAACAAAACCTCATGTTCCGTGTAGAAGTAAAATAGAATAACAAAGAATTAGAAAGATAAGGATAACAAGAGATAAAATGAGACAAATATATCGAGAGATAATGTGGGATCGAATATATAGGAGAACTGACATTTTATCCGTAGCATTATTTATTTGATTAACCTGATTTTTTTGTCTATATATATATATGACACCACACAACATACACCGTGTCTCTGTGTTAATTGTTAATTTGCTATGACTCTGTTTAGCAAAAATAGCTGATAAGTTAGCTTATAGTTGATAGCTTATAGCTAAAATGTTAGCTGATTGAATTTAAAGTGTTTGATAAAATTAATTGTTCAATTAGCTGATAAATGTAAAATGACATAAAAAAACATACGGTATAGATTATATATATTATTTTAGAATAATTATTACTTTATTATCTTAATTTATTTCAAATTATTTATCATGTTAAAAATTAAGATAAATTTTTTAACTTTTTTATTAATTATTTTTATGAAATGAAATAATAAAATAAATAACATGTTTATATGTTTCTTAATATACTTTTGTTTTATAAATAAAAAGTATATTATGAGTCATGACATAGAAAATTTGTGTCTACTATGATATAGAAAACATAAACAGGAAAAATAAACAAATAAATTAAAAAAGTAAAAATAGTATAATATTTAAAATAAAAACTTAAGATCTTTTATATATTAATTTAAAATCCTTTGATTTAAAGAGAGGGTAATAGCGGAATAAGATTAAACTAATGAGGGTAGAAATGAAAGAAAAAATAATAAGCTATAAGTTAATGAAATAAGCTCATTTATCGAACACTTCTATTGTGGTCAAACAAACTAATAAGCTAGTCAAATAATCTATAAGTTAGTTTATTGGCCTTGCCAAACAAAGCCTAAATATCATTGTTGTAATACAAATTACACTTCCTTCTTCTTTTTTTGATACAAAACAAATTACACTTCCTCCAATTTGTTAGTTTTAAAAATAAAATATTTTTAATACTAATTGGGTTAACATCCCTATTTTTTTTAAAATGATATAAGCTATAATATATCTGTTGATTCAAGAGTAATAAGAAATATGTTTTCTCTTATGCGAAGACGAAGTTATAGGTTTAATTGGATTAGTCCAGATCTAATGTATTTTGTAGATATTAAGAGTGTAGAAAAATAAAATATAACAAATGTTAATATTACACATCCACACAAAATAACGAACTTAATTATATTTAACTTTTTTTTGACAAAATTATATTTAAATTTTCAGTTCGCGCGATCAACCTATATTTATCAATATGTAAAAATCTTATTAATTAAATATAAATGATGATTGAAAGTATTTACAACCGTTAAATTAATAACAAAAAATCAATGAAAATTAATATTATCCGTGCTTGTATACTGTTTTTCATTAAAATTAACTTCCTCATTTTCACAGAGACGGATTTTCTATTTGTAGGACGAAAAAATCACTGTGACTTTCTCTCTATCTATTTCTTTATTAACTCTCTCTCTCATCTAATCTCTCATTTCTCTGAATTCGGATTCCTTGTGGTCGGAAATCCCACATTCACGCAGTCGAGGCTATCTGGGCCGTTCGATTGAGATCGGACGGTTAACTATTTTCGGGGTTAAACTCGGTTTAAAATAAAATTAAAATCTCCGGCCGTCCGATCTTGATCGAACGGCCCAAATCACCCCAACTGCATGAATGCGGGATTCCCCCGACTATAGGGAATCCAAATTCCATTTCTCTCTCATCTTTTTCTTTCATAAAATACACTAAAGTCACTGTGATTACCAATCATAAAGATAGGGAATCCATTTCCCTCACTTCGCAGTTCGCATACTAGCTAGAATTGACAATAATTCATTAATGGTAAATGGTGATGATATATAGACCTAGTCACATGGAGCTAGCTACATGAAATAGGAACTTCTATTGAGTCTTCAACCAATTGACTTCACTGACTTCATTCATACAAAAGTAGGCCAAGATTATGACATGTCGTTCGTCTCCATTCTCCAGTTACCCACATAAGCGATACTGATCATAAGTGTCGTGACAATTGTCAACATGTACACGTGGAGACATATAAATTCCAGTGACAGTATTAATAAAAAAGACCAAGAGAAAGTGAATGAAAATAATTGCGTAAAAGAAAAACCTATTAGACGATCAGAATGCAATTTTCTCCACCATTTTTTTTATAAGCCAAACTTTATTAAAAACTGACTTGAAGCACAAAGAGTGTCCAAAATCAGAGTAAGAAGACACAGATCAATCCACGAATACCCCCAACCTTACAACAGAACCACCAAACCTGGAAAAAAAAGGTAATGCCAAACCAACGCTCCCACCCACTGATATCCACCCCTGACTAGTTACATACACAGTCAGACATATAAGTCAATAGGAGTATTTAATAAGTATTTCTCTAATAATTTACATGATTTCAAATGGGTAATTGAACATGCCAGATAAATCCCCAGTAACCAATCTGGCCTCAAAGGGATACCTGATTTAATTCATGACAAATAATTCTCCAATAATCCATTTCGGTCTCAAAAGGGTACTTATTAAACACCATACACATATCCCCTCTAGGCAGCTCAAGTGGTATGAGCGCTGGGTGATATGTTGTGGGTGTGGGCTTCGATCCCCACCCAACCCCCCAAAAAAAAATCCCCCTTGACAAAAAAAAAACACCATACACATTGCACCTTCAAGACTAACTTAACAACAAAGCCTTTATCCACCATTAAATTCTTGGTTACAAAATTGATTTTCTTTAAAATATTTTCCTATTATTTAAAACACGGTAAGAGCAATAGGACTCGTTCAAATTTAAGGATAAGATAGATGTATCATGTGACTTGATATGATGAGAATTCAAAAGTGATTGCAGTATTGTTACGAGGTAAAATCCAAATTTTGACACTGATAACAATGAAACTTATGTCAAGTGAAAAAGTCACTTCACACTTGGAACTAAAATACGTACTGGGAATTAAGTGGTAAAAGAATGTCAAAATATTATTCAACAGATGTTGTTGCTAACAAGGGGTTATAATCTGTGTCCCTATTTGTAGACCGGCTTGGCTATCCACTCATTATCCCATCAAATATAATACTCATGAATTCCAAAAACCGAAGATTTTTTTTTGTTGATAAAACCAAAAACCGAAGATTTGTGTCAAACCTAACTTCACCAAAGACATAAATTAATGCACTTCTTCCTAATTCCTAGTCTATAGTTGCGTGTTCAGTGTATAAGAGAAATTATCATATGGGCAAAAAATGCTATCATTATGTGAGTAGTCATAGACATTATTTGGGTGCAGTGGATAGTCATGGACTCATAGATCATCTGTGTCTTTTTTCTTTATAATAATTTAACATACGTACACAATGTCTACATAAACACATGCAACGTCTTAATCAAATTATCGATCGCACGCATATGCATGCATCTATTTATTTAAGCTATATATTTTATTCCTCAGTGTTCATCGATCGCGCGCACGAGCTTCCCATGGATTTATTATATATATTCCAAATTATCTTTCCTTTTATTTTTGTTCTGTTGTACATAAATTCTTTTCTACTTTTTCTATAGTAACTTTGCATGATGCATGCATCTGTTTAGCTAAGACGTCTCATTTTCTCTGCAGAGAAAGGTAATAAATAAAATAGGAAGTAAATTAAATCACATGAGAAATGATAGCAACACATTATTTAACATATTCTTTTCAGTACACTCTCTATGATTAGTTGAAATCTATATGGATCTCACTACTTTGGACTAAATTGTATATGAGACACATACGATTTAGTGGAACCCACATGGATTTTTACCAATCATGAAGAGTGTTACTGGTGAAAAAGTTAAAAGTCTCACATCGACTAGAAATAAAGCTTAAACTGAATATATTAGAGTGAACAATCGTCACCTTATAAGTCGATTTTGTGAGGATGAGTTAGACCGTTAGATCAAAGATAAATGATCAATGATATCTAAGAAGTGTGAAGGAAAGAATGTGTTAGAGAGTCTATTGATAGCACTCTTAAGATCATATGGAGGACTTGTAGACATTACTCTGATGTCTTGTTTAGTTTGTTTTTGTTTTGGTAAATAGATTCCTTGATGTCATGTAAGGCGCGCATGCATATCCCATTTTCTTTAGAAGGCAAGTCAAAATTGATGTTCTTTTGTTACCAAGAGGTGTCATGTATCTCACTCATTTTTCTGTCCAAAATAAAAAAAATAGCATCTCTCTGATCATTCACTTTTAGGAGTAAAAGTGCAAAAACAAAGAAAAAGAAAACAATTAGACGGATGGGGCCTAGTGGACCATGCTATTGGGCCTTCTTTGAAAAGTGGATGGTCCCACATCTAGAATCTAGATCCATCCCTACTATCCTAGCACAGTGATCACGTGCCACGTGCCGATTACCCAATTCCATCATCATTCTCTGCAACTCTTTTGTTGCGCCATGTACACAAGCAACAGAGGAGATGAGAATAGAGAAAGCATCATGCCAATAACAACAACTGTGAAGGAATAAAGATTGGGTTGACAAAGGGGATGGGAAAAAGAGAGAAAAGGTAAAATAGTAGTACTAGTTTGGGCTTCTGATCCTGTGGGCCCAATAATGCTATCCGTTGATTTTGTGGGCCCCTTTTAGGTAGCCCCACCACCACCCCGCATGCCTTCCATTTCGTTTTGTTATGGGTCAGAAAATTTAATTCCGCAAAACTGAACCATTTAATTTTTTTATGAATGTTATTATCAAGTCCCAAATCACTTGATTGAGTTAAAGGATATAAAATGGTGTAAATTGGAGTATCGGTATTCAAACCCCTCCTCTCTCTTTTTTAACCACTAATTACTAACCAGTTATCCTATAAAAAACAAATGTTATTGTAAAAAAAATATATTTATGAATGTTGACTCAAACAAAATTTATTTTACGAATGTTATTCACGAGGATTTTAAGAATATTAGTTAAGGATTATTTAATGTATTTAGTACATACTTAAATACAAAAATAAATATTAAGACTTTTATATTGTTTATAAAATATAATAAATATTTTTATTAAATATAGTTTTAAAAAAAATTCTTTAATAGAACAATCATTAACGTTCTCCTTTATTTATTTAGGGTCAGGCGGCCAGGCAAAGACAAGAATGGCAGCACATGGTCTCTTTTATTCCATTTATATACTGTTTTGGCTCCCACAGTATATTTTTCACGGCGTGAATGGAGGGGTTAATGTACATTTTTTATAAGCAATTAGTGTATGGACTTGAATAAAAAAATTACCGATTTTTTTCTTCTAACAAAATAATAAAAATTGAAAAGAAGTGACACATGTCACATTTTAGACGTCAGGAACTTAAATTCCTTACATAGTAATAGTAATAGTAATAGATAAATAATTGAGTAATGAGTAATTGATAAAAGGAGTGGAGAAATGACATATGTCAGACACACGGTATAATTTGATATATTTTTTTGGATAGATTGAGAAATGTTAGTAATTAGTATGTTATGTTAGTTGAGAGATTTGAATTCATGACTTTCTTATCACTCCAACCATTGTGTTTCTCCCCTTAACCACACCAAACCACCTTAGGACTCTCTTGTTATAATTTTTTCTTGATAAACCAAAATGCATTAAGCAGGATTGATAGCACAAAGAAATGTTACAAACCCAAACTCTCAAAATATTACAAAGAAATGTTTATGAACCCAAACTCTCAACCTCCTCAAAGTGGCCATCCCCCACACTCAAATACATCTCCTTCATCTCAGCAACGCCAACCTATAATAAAATAAAAGGTAGCTTATAAAACATTTCCCTAGTAACCTACATGGTCTCAAAGAAGAATTAAGACATATACGAAGGTATTTCCTCAATAACCCATCAGTCTCAAAGGATGTTTTAAAAAACGTTATTCACAAAAATGATAGCATACTCCCTTGATATAATTTGATATATGTCTCGTGTCACATTTTAAAAAATATGACTCAATTTTTTTATACAGTAATAGATTAACAGTAGCATGTTTTCTTATACTCGGAAGACTTCCTTTTATTCTTATTCTTATATTTTAAAATTTAAATCCCAATGAAATCGTCTTTGTGACCCACTGGTATGATATATCGCATTGCATTAACAGTTCGAAAAATGTTGGTATGTAAAAGCATATCTCATTATGGATTAAAGTTAATATAATAGTTTGTGATTTGTTTTACGATGTCACAATTTGCTCAACGTATACATGTGATACACTCGAAATATATTATTATTATTATTATTATTATTATTATTATAATATAATAGAGTTTTACAACTTTTTCTATTACTTGTGAACTTCTTCTGAGCTTTGAGAGGTTGCAGCATCTAATTCCTTGGGGTGGGGGAGTTGTTATTTGGTCGTCTTTTTATTCAATAAATTATGTATATTGTTTTTTTATTCAATAAATTATGTATATTGTAAATGTTGGTTTCTTGCTATAGCTAGGTATAGGCTGTTTTGTTCAGTAGGGCTTTAGACCGGTGATGACACCATAGTCCGTTCATCTGTTGTTTGGATTCAAGAGTAGGTGAATGCTAACGTGGACTAGTATTATGTATAATGAACCATGGAAAATGATTAAGAATAGCAGGTTAAATCATGTTTTGATTTTTTTAATAACCAAAAATGAATTAATACGCGATATGAATACAAGATGTAGAGTTGGCAAAATGGGCCGGACTTAGCGGGCTGGACCGAAAAAACAAAAAAAATATAGGGTCGGACACACAAAATTGAGCCCATTTTCAATCTGGACCCTTTTGACCCGGCTCGACAAAGCCCGAACCCAATAAAACCCTAGCCCGAAGCGGGCCGCTCACAAAAAATAGGCTAAAGCCCGAGCCTGAAAAGTGGAGGGCTCGGACACACAAATTCGAGTCCCTTTTTTAATCCGGCTTTTTTGGCCCGACCCGATAAAGCCCGAACCTGATGCAGGTTGAGCTCGGGCCGGCCCGGAAGCCTGTTTTGCCAGCTCTAACAAGATGTGTCCAATTTGAAAACAATACAAGCAGTCCAGCTGGGTTACTACCACACACCCCTCACTCAGCTGCGAAACCAGTACACCAAAATCTAACCATTACAAAAGATTGCTACAAAATAAAAAGCCGGCCACACCACAACCTGACCACAATTACACAAACCAACATCTCCGTTCAGAGTATAAAGTACTGGTTTGGTGATTTGGGAAAGAAATATAACAGATTAGAATAATTGGATGTCATGAGTTCAAATTTTTCAACTAATATAATATACTAATTATTAATATTTATCTATCTTAAAAAAATAAACTCATATATATTTCCAGCTAAGGGTGTCCAAAACTCCAACTGTATAAATATGATAGAAAGCCTAACCTATAACTAGAAATAATTCGATCGCTCCACCTAAAGTACTATATCCCTGTCAACATTTTGCTCTGGGGGGCCAACTTTACGTGGAGAAATACCTAATCAGAATATATCTTTTTTATGTAATTAAGACAAACAATTAAAAAAATAAAAGGATAATGGGAAGAAGAATGACACGGAGAATTTTAAAAAACCCTCAATATAAAATAAAGGAAAAACCATATTGGGACCAAAGTCTAGAAAAATATCTCTGCAATATATATTTACATGGCTCCATTGAGACTCTCTCGACCCAATTAAAATGTTTTATAATATCTTACAATTCTACCAAATTTTATAATGGTGCAAAATATGACTCTTTGTCTTAAAATTAGCTAGGGGATTACAATTAAGAACTCTCATTTTAATACTCTTCACAAGTATATATATAGCCGAGGGATGTGACTTTATTAATGATTATGAGGTCGTGAATATTATGTTGGATCCAAATTGTTTAAAGGCATTTTTAATGCATAACTTCCCTAAGTGGTTTGATGATAACAATGATTATTAAAAGGTTTTACAAACTCTGCTGACAAGTTCATGTAGGTACGTACAACAAAGATAAGTCCATCGTCCAGTGTGACTTTGGCAAGCCTATGAATAGTCCAAGAGTAGATTGTCCAATGGACTCTAATATTTGATCTCGGGTAAGTATTGTCCAACGGACTCTGTGAGCAATGCGCTCATTGATGTTTTGCGTCCAAAGAAACATAATGATAAACGTCCAATAATCATCATGAAGCTATACATTCTAAGAAGCAAAGTCATAAGTCCATATGGTAAGCAATGAGTATGCGTCCATATGAACTAAGATGCTTCACGTCCAAATGGTAAACAAAGGTATGCGTCCACTTGGTAAGAGAACAGAAAGTCCAATCTGTTCTGCATGCTGCGTCCAAAACGCAGAATCTATAACTTGCTATTTATTGCTCCTGCATTAAATATGACTATGAGACATATTTAATGAGCAAATGATTTGAAATAAATAGCTATATACAATGCTTTTTCTGTGTAACATTGTCAACGTTTTTGAACGTGCATTAAATGAAAAGCATAAAATACTGTAGAAAGTGTACTTAGAGAGAGAATGTATTCTAATCATTTCTGTATCTCTCTGAACATACCTTTTTCTTTACACAGTGTATTCTCTTTGTCTTAATAGAATATTACTTTTAACGTTTGTACAATTGAGACTTTGAGTACAGGTTGCTTCTGACTTAGGAGAAAGAAACGCAGACAAATACGCTAAATTAGAACTCCTAAGAGCAACGGGAAAATAACATTTAATACTATTAGAGAACGGTTTCATTTATGAAGGCTAAAGCTGAGCTATTAGAAGAACAAGTCTGAAGCTTCATCAAAACCTATAAATACCGTGAACAAGAACAAGAATACAAGTGTGTTGAACTACTGAAAGAAAGAGTTGAAATGTTGTGCAAATATTGTCATACTCTGTAAATCTAAGAAATTCTTGTATCTTTTTCTTTCTTCTTGTTAAATAGAGTTTGCTTAACTCTCAAAGTGCTTTAGAGTCCATATTCTCACTTGTGTGAGTTGATAGCACTTTCATCAAAAACACTCTTCTGAGTTGTTTGAGCCTGGAGAGACTTGTTTAGTAAAGAATACTTGTTTGAGCCTAGAGAGGTTTGTCTGTAAAAGAATACTTGGGATTGAGCCCGGATAGGCTTATTTGTTAAACAATACTTGGGTTAAGCCTAGAGAGGCTAGGTGTGCAAAAAATACTAGTTGTAAGGCCTGAAGAGGCTGCTGAAGAATACTTGTATTCTATCTGGATTGATAGTGAAATCTCTCTAGTTTGAGGGGACTGGACGTAGCTCATAGGAAAGGGTGAACTAGGATAACTTGTGTATCTCTCTATCCCTTATCTCTTTCGTTTTTTGTTTATTAACTAACTGAGGGGATTGAATTGACACCACCTTTTAACAAGTTGTTTGAGCGGTTTTAATCGAACTAAAACTTATTTTAAACTAAGTGGACGTCTCTGCGTCCATCTTAACGATGCGTCCAATATTCATATACATTGTGCGTCCAATCTTTATAAACAGCGTCCACCGTTTGCGAAAAGATTTTTAAAAGCTAAGAAACACAATTCAACCCCCTTCTTGTGTTTCCCCTTGTTACCTACAGTTGGCATCAGAGCTCGGTCTCTAGGGGTTGAGCACCTTACAGTGCAGAGAAACAAAGATCCATGGATAACGAAGGACGAGCTGTGTAACATCCATTTTTCTGAGTTACTGTTTAAAATATATTTTTATATGAAACTGTGTGATCTAAGGGCTAAGTAAATTCTTTTAGCCTTAGAATGAAGGTTTTAAAATGCCTATCAATTTATTTCAGTAAAACAATCACTCTTTCCTTGACGTTTGACTTCCGTATTTACCGTTATTAACGGATAAGGGTTTTAATAGCACAAGAATGTTAAACCAACTTAGACAAATGAAATTCATTCACAAAAGTTGGTTCTTTTAATATTTCTGATTTTCTGGAATTTTCTTAGAATTTTCTGAAAACTTTGAAAATTACCATTTTGTCCCTATTACTTACAGTAAGAGCAAATCACTGATTCAGAGACCAACCTGAGGTCAGAAAAAGATTTTAAGTAGCTGAATCATGTTTTTATATTTTTGGGGATTTTTGGAAATTATTTCGTAATTTTCTGAAAAGCAGATAAAAATGCTACTTTTTCTGACGTTCATAAAGTACGGAAAACAGAGATTTCTGGTCAAAAACGGATTTTTAGTGATCAGTGAGTGTTCAAAATCAAATTTCAAGAGGGACCATTAGTGTTTAAATTCAATTTGTGATTTTCTGAGATTTTTTCTGAAATTTTCTGAAAAATGTCCGTTTTTCACTTACGACGTGGTCGTTTTCCTTTGTTTTTGCAAACTGTAAGGTTTACCTTTACCGTAAAAATCCCAAAACTTTTCTATGAAGCTCTTCCATGGTATTTTCATGAATCCCCATTGGTTCTCACCATTTTAATTTATTTTGGAAATAATTGATTTGTGAAAAGTCTGTTTTACCCTTGATTTTCATCCGTTTTCACTTGAAAACCTTAGGGGCAAAAATGTAACTTCACTCCCTCCCTATTCAGCCCTCACAATCGCCACATGAAGCAAGTAGAAGAACTCAATTTTGAGTCATCACCATGACTCACTCCTTTGGACCAATTAGAAAAAGATTGATTTTCCTAATTACCTAAATAAGCATTATGACATAGGTTGCATGACATAGGGCAAGAAAAGCTCCATGACCTCATGATCCTTGTCATGCCCTCTTAGCCAATAGGAGAAATTTGTGTCTTCAAGAAGCCTTGAGTCATGCCAAGAGTCATAAGTTTAAGCCAATTAGGAAAAAGCTTGAATTAACTTAATTAATAAAAGTGTATTTATGTAGTCATTGCTTACCACACAAAAGCCTTTTATTCCTTCTTTGTCCTCCCTCTTGGCCACTATAAATAGACCCCCTTGGCTTCATAAAATTCACACACCAAGCCAAGGAGCAAGACAACATACAAGTTCTCTCTTTTTCTTCTTAGTTTCTTAAATTTTTTGGTGTTCTTGCTTTGTTCTTCATCAAGTTTTGGCCAAGGTAAGGGGTTAATCTTGCAATTTAATTTGTGAAGTATGAGTTTTGATTCTTGTTTGTGTTAGGATTGTATGCTTTAGGTGTTTTTACTATTAAGCCTTAATAAATAGTTTTATAGCCTTTAAATAATTATTTTGTGCTTATTATTAATAGTAAAGTTATAATGCCCAATTTTCTCTAAATTTTCGAGATAGTAAGGGGGTTATATTAAAATCATTTTTAAACTTTTGAAAACATACCGTTATAATGGCGAAATTTATACTACCGCAAATATAATTTTACTGCGAAGAGAATACAATTAATTATTTTGTGAAAACCCTGGTATTGTCTATCATTGATATACAAGGTCATGGTTGAGATAAATGGTTTATCAGTATGGATCTGTCTAGAAAGGAAGTGAGACCTTTGAAGGGGCTAAAGCAGTCCGTCTCTCTCTGGCCTGGGATCTGTATTGATACGCTGTTTGGGGAATTCTTAAACTAGGGACTCAGTATATACATGACTAAGATAATTGGGGAATATAATGGTAATGGATCCTTGATGAATTCTACTGTTATATATTTTTGATTCAGTATTCTCTTTGTTTTTAAACAGTGAAAGTTTGTGAAAACAGTTTCAATGGGCTTTTTTCTGAAAAATGAACCGGTGTTCAAGTATTTCAAAATATTTCAGTTTTGACCCCTGTTTAATAAATTAATTACTTTTTAGTACTATTACATACCTTTGAATGAAAATGAAGTATGAGTTGTCTGAGATAAATGGTTCTGTGTTTTATCTGAGTAGTGAAATTCTGTGTTTTCCTTAGATGTGTGATTTGGTATTCTTATATGAGAAACGTGGTTCTGTGTGTACTTGTGATTCTGTGTTTATTTGAGAGTTAAGTCGTAAGTTGGTATCTGTGGTTACTAAGTAAAATCTCTTGGAGTAGCGGGCTGAATGCTCGTGGCTCTGTGCTGAAATTCCTATGGTAAAATCTCCTTGAGTAGCGAGTGACTTACTCGTGGGTGTGGTCCCGAATATAAGTGGTAAAGTCTCCAAGAGCAGCGGGTTCTTTTCTCGTGGGTGTGGTCCCGAAATTGTGTCGTAAAATCTCTAGGGGTAGCGGGTTCTTTTCTCGTGGGTGTGGTCCCGAAATTCTTAAGTAAAATCCCCAATAGTAGCGGGCAGGAAGCTCGTGGGTTTGTCCCGAAAGTATAGAGAGTCTTGTGTGAAATTCCCTGTTTAAGGTGTTGGATGATTCATTTGCTGTATATTGTTCTCACTGGATGTTCCCAAATGTGCCGTGTTTGAGTAAAATTCTTACTGTGCTGATATATTAATTTCTTTAGTATGATTCCTTAGTGTTTGTACGGTTGGTTGTTGTGTGCCGTACTTTCCTTATTAAGTTGTTTAGAGTTTCACCTTTGCCTGCTTTGTTGTGTTGATGCATGACGGAGTAGATTTCTGACCCAAGAAGTGGGTTAGCTCTTAGGAGATGAGCTGAAAGATGCAGCTGAGTAGATGATATGGATTTCAAGAAGATTACATGGTTACTGTGTTATTTGGGTAGGGGTTTAGAGACCAGACTGGCTCAGATGTTCACTGTCTTACTTTAAACTCTTCCCTGTACAAACTTTGATGCTTTTATGTATATATGAGACGAGATCTTTTTCGCACAGTATTGTGTTATGCTTCCGCACTTAAACTCTTTTGGAAAAGAATTAATACATATTTCTCCATCCTTCTTTGTGTTCAAAAGAAGGAAAATTTTTACTCACTTTTTCGAAGAAGGAATATTGAGTTTTTCCTAAATATTTTCTAAGTTATTTCGAAATTCATTGGTAACTATGGTGTAATATCCTTTTTGGAGAAAGGGTGTTGCAAGCTGTGAACAAACCACCATTGTTCAATGGTGATGAATATGACTATTGGAAGCAAAGAATGATCGTGTTCTTTGACGCACAAAATATTGACATGTGGGTTGCCGTTGAAAATTGTTACACTGCTCCAGTAGGTGAAGCAAGGCAACCAGTGCCTAGAGCTCAGTGGACGCAGGATTAGAGGACAAGATTCCAGCTGAACTCAAAGGCTAGGTGTAACATCCGTTTTATTTATTTATTTATTTATTAATTCTTTATTCTGTTTTAATTAAATTATTGTGTGATATATGTGAATAAAAAAATTAAATTTTTATTTGAGAAAATGAATTTCATAAATAGAGTTTTTCTGAGTATATAATTTAGTGTTTCAAGTTTGAAATTTAAATTCAAACGAAATGCAGGTTATGTTTAGCTGACAGAATAGGTTTTAAAATGGCGTCAAAATCCAAAATGATTCAGAAAATTATTTTACTTATCAAAATAGTGATTTTATATTATTTAAGATTTTTAAAATATTTTCTGAGATTTTTAAAAAATTTACTGTTTTGACTTTGAGTGCAGTTTACAGGTAAAATAGGAATTACCAAAGCCCAAAATTTTTGAGATAATTTCTCCCTCACCACAGCCCTTAACCGAACCAAGAGAACCAAGAGAGGGGAGAGAAGAGCCTAGGAGCTTCTTGCATCCATGAGTCATGAAGTTTAGCCAATGAGAAAATAGTTTAATTTTCTTAATTTTCTAATAATCCTAAAGTGATCATTACACCTTTAACCAAGCTTATCCAGGCTCTCCTTGGGAAGGACTCAGCCGAGACTTTTAGGAAAGAGGTAGGAGAGTCTTATTCACTTCCTTAATTGCTATCATCTACTCAAAGTTTAGTTCTTCCATTTTCTTACTTGTTCTGAAAGTCTTTCAAGCTTTTCTCTTCAAGTCTTGAGCTTTTGATCTTCCAATTCCATAACAACAAGCTAAGTTTGTACTTACAATCCATAAACCCTTGTTATTCACTTATAAGTTTCATCTTCATATTTCTAAATCATGTGTTTCTTCAATCTTTTTGAAGAAACTAGTGTTTGTGTAGGTATTGTGTTCTTGAAACCAAGCTCTTGACCTTTTATCCAAAGAGGGTTTGATATTAATAATTATTTCTACTAGTTTTCATTTGGGGTTTAAGGTAGTTTTATGAAAGGTAAGGCCTTATGTTTGTTCTCCTTGTGTTTATGTTTGTGTTTGAAGGGGGTGTTAGTAGTGATCTTGGAACTCAAGCTAGTGAGGAGCATAACTCGGTTGGAGCTTCAAGAGGTAAGAGGAAAAACTCTTTAGAGTTATTAGAGATATATAAGTTTGTGTGTGGTTGTGTGTGCTTATGATTATGGATTGATTTCTAGACATATATGTGTGTATTTTGAGGTGTTGATGATGATCCATATGTTATATGTATTCTATATGTGCTTGAAGATGATTTTGTGTCATGATAAATAGTTTGTTTTGATTGTGATGCTTTGGTGATTTGAAGCTATGTACATGCTTGGTGTTGTAATATTTAATTAGATTTATGGTCTTTGATAATTTGATTTTTGATTATGATTAGAGAGTTGTGATTGGAGAGAGTAAGGTTGATGCACTTAGTACCAAGAGAACTAAGAACTAGACCCAAGCTTTATGGAGTGCGTGGAGTTTTAGTGGAATCATTGAATTAATCAAGTCTTTGGAATTAAAAATGAGATAGAACACAAAAACAAAGTTTTGTCTTAGGTTTAATCACAAACTGAATTTTAGAGGAAAAAAAACAAGTCTCCAAAGGACTTGAAATTTATGGTTAAGAGTTATAGATTTTATGTTTTCAAATTTACACCAAACATCATGTTTTTATTCTGGTTATTTCGATTTACAAGTTTAGAATTTTTAAAAGTTGAAATGGGACTTTTAAAACTAGGTCAATTTTTGGAAACCAGAGAGGTTCATACCCTGGGGTGAATTTTTAAGCAAGCTGTGAAATTTAACGGTAAGTTAAAAACGGAGAACTGAAGACAGACGTTTTCCCATCCTTACTGTGATCCTGACCACAGCTGTGAAAGAGTCAGTGGTTAAAAAAAATGAAACTCGAATTTTTGTAAAGAGAGGTTTGAATGCTCCTAAGACAGTGCTTTTTTTAACATAAAAATGCTTAATTTAGGTTTCCACTATTAAAAGTATTTTATTTTGATTTTAAGGATAAAAACGTTAGAAACAGGAAACAAAATTTTAGGAGTTTTGAGAGGTTTTGGTTGAGATAAACAAATAATTAAAAGATTATATACAGGAAATGAGGATTTCAATATAACCGGGATGTTGGTTGTATGTGTAGTGTTTCTCAGAGTTTATGAGGAAAAGACGGCTAAGCATTTTACGTGTGAAATTTGTGATAATTGCAAAATGAGTGTCATTTGCATAAAGCTAGTGATTCGGCATTACCAAATGAGCTTACAACTCACAGCAGGGTTGAGAATGGAGTTTAGTTGGGCTACAATTGCCTATTGGGATTATTCTGGTTTCTAAAGTCTCAATGGTCGGGTAGGTGATAGCCCTCGAGCCGAGACAAGCCGTATACCCGACTGGGATAAATCTAACTGACTGATCTATTCATGATATGGTATCCATTTTAAATGTAGCATTACCGAATGTTTATCAGTGGTCTGGTGGGACTCTTTGATAATTCTGTTAAGTATTACTACAACCTATCTCTATGATTATGTTTTGGATGCAATATTGTGAGTATGAACTAATTTTGTATGCAAGGTATGATTTTTATTTCACCTATTTCTTTTTCTTTCTTATGTATCTCTTATGATATAACTTGTTTATAAGATTTTTCACCCTTGCATGTTTATCCATGTTATTATGATATATGTGGGCGTAGATGGATCGAAGGACTGGATTGGTCTCGTGTCGGAGGCTTAGTTTCCAACCGTTGGTGGGTAGGGGTGCTGGAGAATGGGGGTTTGACTCCAAGACCCAGTGGGGTACCTATTTTGTGTATCTGATTATGATTGAAGGAGGTATATTAGGGTCAAAGCAACGTATAGAAGAGAACATGGTACTGGACATGCAGTTTCCCTTTGAGCAGATCATAGTGATGGCCCCGGATGCTACTAGTGTGATCGGCGAGACCTGTGAGACAGCCAGGCAGGAGCCCAGCACACCACCGTATCGTAATCGTGGGGCAAGGTAGAAGACGACACCGAGGAAGAGTACGCTCAACCAGGCACGATTAGCTCGACAGGGAGTGGTGATTGCCCCTACTGTAGCACCGATGGTTGATATTCCTGTTGTGAAGGAGTATGTTCATACACCTATAGTCCCTTCTCCATGTGTCCATCTGTCCGGTGAGAGATTCCATCCTGCTCCAGTAACTTCCAGGTATTCCTGGGAAGTTGCAGCTAGGGTAGAAGCCTTCGAGCGCATTAGGAAGGGAAAGAGAAAGATTGGAGAGAAACCTAAGGGAAAGGTTTCTGAGGATTCAAGCGAGGAGGATCCAGAAGAGTTCGACAAAGGTGTTCGTTAGTAGTGTTTCTGGTTGGGTTGTTGTTGTTTTGGTTGTTAGATTTCTAGAGGCTGGACCAGCATGGGTGTTCCTAGGATAGGTTGTCTGCGTTGGTATTTTGGGATGACTGTTATGACTTGACTATGACGGTTTACTTTACTTTATTTTGCTTATTGCTTTCTTTAGAGTACTTTACAGTTTCCTTAGTCCCCATAGGAATCATGTACAGGTCGCTATGTAGTGGCCAATTACTTGTGCTTGTACTGAGGCAAGCTACTCTTGTATGATATATGGTGTATATATTTTATGAGACATGTTTTTATACAAGGGTGCATTTTATTTTCACAATTTAAGATTTCTACAGAAAATTTTAAAATAAAATTAATTCCCCGTACTTCTCATTTAAAAAAAAAAATTTTTACTCACATTTTTTGTAAGCGAATAATATTCAAATAGATATTTTACAATGTTAAATCGGAGATTATGATTAAATGCGAAAATCTTAGTTAACTATAATGTAATATCCTTTTTGGAGAAAGGGTGATACACTAGGCACTATCTGATGTGTGCCATTACAATATCAGAATATGACAAGGTGCATAGCTGCACCACTGCCAAAGCGATATGGGACACTCTAGCTTTGGCACATGAAGGATTAACTCAGGTCTGTGAGTCCAAAATCAGCATGCTAGTTCATCAATATGAACTATTCAAAATGGAGGATCACGAGACAATTGATCAGATGTTTGGAAGATTCCAAACAATCATCAACAACTTGAGGTCCTTGAGAAAAATCTATACAACCCAGTATCATATCAGGAAAATCCTAAGGAGTCTACCAAGACAATGGAGACCCAAGGCGACTGCCGTACAAGAAGCAAGGGACATTTCCACTCTTGCAATGGAAGATCTTCTAGGCTCACTCAAAGTGCATGAGCTTGAGCTCAGAGAAGAGGGAATAGAAAAAAGGGCAAAGTCCATTACTCTTAAAGCTAAAAAAGGGAGCACCTCAAAAGCCTTGAAAGCTAATGATTCTGATGAAGAATCATGTAGCTCAGAAGGAGAAAAAGGTTCAGATGATGATGAACTCTCATTCATCTCCAAGAAAATAAAATCCATGTGGAAAAAGAAAGGTGGCTTCAGAAGGAAGCAGTTCAACCAAAGATTTCCACAGAAGAAAGCTGAGCAAAAAGAAAAAAGTCCAGTAGTGTGCTATGGATGCAAGAAACCAGGCCACTACAAGGCAGATTGTCCTGAAGCGGAAAAGACAAAGAAGAAGATCTTCAAGAAGAAGAAAGGTCTCATGGCAACATGGGATGGTAGCCCCACCTGAAGATAAGTCCATTATTGGAACCAAATGAGTATTCAGAAACAAACTGGCTGAAGAAGGTAAAGTGGTGAAAAACAAAGCAAGGTTAGTTGTTCAAGGTTACTCACAATAGGAAGGTATTGACTTTACTGAAACCTTTGCCCTAGCAGCTAGAATAGAAGCCACTCGTATCTTACTTTCATTTGTTGCCCAACATGATATGAGGTTTTATCAAATGGATGTAAAGAATGCTTTTCTGAATGGTATAATAACAGAGGAAGTCTATGTTGAACAACCTCCTGGTTTTGAGGATCAAACTTTTCCTAATTATGTTTTTAAACTGAAAAAGGCTTTTTACAGCCTCAAGCAAGCTCCTCGAGCTTGGTATGAAAAACTAAGTTCATTTTTAATGAAAAATGGTTTTTGAAGAGGAAAAGTTTATACAACTCTTTTCAGAAAATCCATAGACACACATTTTATCATAGTACAAATTTATGTGGACGAAATTATTTTTGGTGCTATTGATGAATCTCTATGTGGAGAATTTTCTGAGTTAACACAAAAGGAGTTTGAAATGAGTATGATGGGAGAATTGAAATTCTTCCTTGGACTTCAAGTAAAACAGACTCAAGATGGGATTTATGTGCATCGGTCCAAGTATACAAAAGAGCTTCTGAAGAAGTTCAATATGGACAATTGTAAGCCCATGAACACTCCTATGCATCCAACTTGCATAATGAACCTGAGTGATAAAGATAAAAAGGTAGATCAAAATGTATACAGAGCTATGATTGGATCTCTCTTGTATCTTACTGCATCTAAACCTGATATCATGTTCAGTGTTTGTTTATGTGCAAGATTCCAATCAGATCCTAGAGATTCTCGCTTGACTGTCGTCAAGAGAATCTTTAAATATCTGAAGGAGACTACTAATCTTGGTCTACTGTTTAAGAAATCAGATGAACACATATTAGTAGGGTTCTATGATGCTGATTATGCTAGAGACAGGCTTGAAAGAAAAAGCATCAGCGGAGGATGCCATTTCATTGGATCCAATCTAGTATTATGGACGAGTAGGAGACAAAGCACTATCGCATATCCATAGCTGAAGCTGAATATGTCTCTACTGCAAGTTGTTGTTCTCAACTCCTATGGATCAAACATCAACTGGAGGACTACAACATCTTCGAGAGTAAGATTTATGTTCTCTGTGATAGTACTACTACAATCAATTTGGCTAAGAACCCAATTTTACACTCAAGAGCAAAGCATATAGAAATTAAACATCATTTTATTAGAAACTATGTGCAGAAGGGAGTATTTGATATTCAGTTTGTTAGCACTGAAAATCAATGGGCGGACATATTTACAAAACCCCTCTCTATAGATAGATTCACTTTTATAAGGAAGCATTTAAATATGCACTTTATAAAAGAGTGATGTTTAGCATCCAATATGCTCAAGCTAAGTCTGAGTCCAATTTGACTAGCGTCCAATAGGACACGTCAATCTATTTGAGACTTAGTATTTTTATTAAGACTCAAAGGTATTTTACCTGTTAGTCTTCCAGCGCCGAGTCTAAGTTATTTTTATAATAATATAATTTTATCACAAACTATCCACCTGCTCTGAAGCCATTTTCCTGTTTGATGATTATGTCAGTTTTGAAGAAAAACTTACTGTTTTCTTTCTCTAAAACTTTCTTCTTACACACGTCTTTACCCCATTCTCTTCCACTCTCCATCTTCCTGAAAACTCTCTCTGTGTTTGCTCTCATTTTCGAAAAACCCTTCCAAAACCCTTCTCTTTCGAAAAATCAAACTTTTACTTTCAAAAATGGAGAACATTGAGAACATGGAAGTCCTTGTGGAACATCGTTTCTATCCCTCCGAGTTGGCTAAACTAGGAATCTTTGTGGCTGAGGGAATCACCGGTGTTGGTTGGAGTAACTTCTTTAGGGGGAAGTCAGAGTGTACTCTAATCTTATTAAGCAGTTCTGGTTGACAGTTGAGGTTGAAGACACTGAAATCACTTGAACAGTTACTGGTAAGAAGATAGTAGTTTCGGTTGAAACCATCTCATAAACAATCAACTGTAAAACTGAAGGAGAAGTTCCCCTTACTGATTGGAAGAAGGGAAGGCCAAGGGAAATGACATTCTTTTTGACTCACCAGGATATACTCAACCATTAGTTACATCACAAATGCACGACAGGGCACGAGTTCTGCATCAAATTATTAACAAGATGATTCTTCACAAAACAGGATCTAAAAACTCTGTATCTGCAATACATGAGTTTCTCCTAGTAAATTTGCTGAATCGGAAGAAGATTAATCTACCTCTTGTTCTCTTTATGAAGTTCAAGAAGCACGTCAGCAGAAAGTGTTTGTTAAAAAAAATCCCTTATGGGGCACTTCTTCAGAAGATAATGAACGAACAAGAAATTGGTGAAGAAGAAATCCTGTCCCTGAGTAGTATCAAACAACCCAAGCTTACCAAAAGGAACTTTGAGAAAAGGAAGCTTCGTTCTGCTATCCGAGGTGAAAAGGAATATCAAGAAATAAATGAAACTGCTATGAAAGAAAAGATTTTAAGAGAAGTAAGATCTAAACAAACAGAACAAGTATCTCAAGAAGCTGTGCCCAAAGAAGTACAAACTAAAAACAGAAAGACTGAGGAAAGGCTCAAGGTGAAAGAAACACAGCCTTCCAGAAAAAGACAATTCAGTCAAGAGCTTGCTGGACGACCTGTTAAGAAAAGAACAGGTACTAGAAAACCCTCACAGACTATTTATGAGATTGCTAAAGATTTTAGAAATGTTTTCTCTCGAAAAGGAAGAAGGGATATTGTTGATGAAATCCCTGAGTTCATTTCCTCACCCATCCGTCCAATGCCTGAACTACAAACCCAAACACCAACCCAAACAGTTCCCCCACCTCAAACAGAACAACCATCCCAAATACTACCTCAAACTCTCTCACCCCCATTGTCCACTCAACCGAGACAACAAACACCACTACTTGCCTCACCTGAACCTACTCCACCATCACCTTTTAATCTTGAACCATCGTCCATTCCTACCCAAACACACACACATTCACCCTCACATGGCCACTCTCAACATTCCTCATCTCCCTCTGACCTAGATATATCAGAAGCCCCTTCCCTATCACCTTCTGAGTATATCTATACAATCAGGAAGCTGAATGTCCTGATTAAGGGAATAAAGATCATAGAGATTCATCTTCAAGAGGATAAGAAAAAGGAAAATATGTCCTTAGAGGAAGTAAAGGTCAAGTCCATACCACCTAGCTCCTCAGGACTTGCAAGGATGAGGATTTATAACTACCAGCCAGAGTACTCTCCTCTGACTGCAGAAGAGTTAGGTCCATTCCTCTCAGTCCATGACGGAATGATCATCAGAAATATAGCAGACGGACTCCAGCTTTAGGATAGATTTAATGTCCCTCTGTCTATGAGGATTAAGCCAACATCAACAATAAAAGTCAAGTCTGACATGATAGTACCAAGGGTTTATCTTGTTGACAGAAATAAGGACAAGTTCCCCAAGCAGCGCATCAACAAAAGTCCAATGCCAATTCCTATCAGGATTGATACAAATTGGGCTAAGAAGTCCATAACGAATGTTGACTTGGATTTCTTAATGTTCTTGTCCAAGACAAGACAAGCAACCGAGCAGGAAGCAAAAACTGTCTGGGAAAGATACCTCAAACTATGTGAGCAAGAAGCTTCGTCTTCAGGGATCTCTATTGATGAAAAGGCTGAAACGCCAACAATGGGATCAATTTCAGTGAATGAGGATATCAAAGATATATGTTTGATTATGTCTTCGGTGCACCAACTCGATCTACTGAGCCCATAGTTGAGCTGCCTCCTAAGCCTGAAGATTTTGAGGTCATAGAAGATGTACAACCATAAGCTACATCTGAACAAATTCAAGCACAAGCTTCAGTTCCAAGAGAAGAAGTTAAAGACCTTGTGTTTCTCTTTGGACAATATATCAAGTACATCCAGAAGGATCAGCAGAAGCCTTGACTCCATCTTTTTGTTCCTGATTCTCAAATTTTTTTTTGTTTTCAAAAAATTTTGGACTATGATATTCTGTGAACCTTTTTATCTAATGACAAAAGGGGAGAAGAAAAAGAAGGTTTTAAAAGCTCAAAAGTCTAATTAATAAAAAGAGATTGAGTCTAAATTGCAGTGCAGTAGTCTTATTACTTATACAAGCTCTGATTATTCTATACTCGTATCTGATTGCTCTGATATTATATATTATGATGGACTAATATGTTTTATGAGAAAAAGAAATTTCCAGGTACTCTAAACATATTGAATATCCAAAACCATGAGATGTTTATCTCAGGGGGAGAATAGTAAGAAAAACTGAGACGTGTATCTCAGGGGGAGTCTCCCTAAGAAAATCGGTTAAAAGTATATGCTGACTGATTATTTGGTTTATCTGCCAAGTTTTATAATGGTGCAAAATATGACTCTTTGTCTTAAAATTAGCTAGGGGATTACAATTAAAAACTCTCATTTTATCACTCTCCACAAGTATATAGCCGAGGGATGTGACTTTGTTATTGATTATGAGGTCGTGAATATTATGTTGGAAACAAATTGTTTAAAGGCATTTTTAATGCACAACTTCCCTAAGTGGTTTTGATGATAACAATGATTATTAAACGGTTTTACAAACTCTGCTGACAAGCTTTTGTAGGTACAACAAAGATAAGTCCATTGTCCAGTGTGACTTTGGCAAACATATGAACAGTCTAAGAGTAGATCGTCCAATGGACTTTGATAATTGACCTCAGGTAAGTATTGTCCAACGGACTCTGTGAGCAATGCGTCCAATGATGTTTTGCGTCCAAAGAAACAGAATGATAAACGTCCAATAATCAACATGAAGTTATAGGTTCTGAGAAGCAAAGTCATAAGTCCATATGGTAAGCAATGAGTATGCGTCCGTATGAACTAAGATGCTTCACGTCCAAATGGTAAGCAAAGGTATGCGTCCACTTGGTAAGAGAACAGAAAGTCCAATATGTTCTACATGCTACATCCAAAACGCAAAATCTATAACTTGCTATTTATTGCTCTTGCATTTAATATGACTATGAGACATATTTAATGAGCAACATTGTCAACGTTTTTGAACGTGCATTAAATGAAAAGCATAAAACACTGTGGAAAGTATACTTAGAAAGAGAATGTATTCTGATCATTTCTGTATCTCTCTGAATGTACATTTTTCTTTACATAGTGTACTCTCTTTGTCTCAATAGAATATTGTTATTAACCTTTGTACAATTGAGACTTTGAGTACAGGTTGTTTCTGACTTAGGAGAAGGAAACGCAGACAAATACGTTGAAGTAGAACTCCTCAGAGCAACGGGAAAATAGCATTTAATGCTATTAGAGAACAGTTACATTTATGAAGGCTGAAGCTGATCTATTCAAAGAACAAGTCTAAAGCTTCATCAAAGCCTATAAATACCGTGAACAAGAAGAAGAATACAATTGTGTTGAACTACTGAAAGAAAGAGTTGAAACGCTGTGCAAATATTGTCATACTTTGTAAATCTAAGAAAGTCTTGTATTTTTTTTTTCTTCTTGTTAAAGAGGGTTTGCTTAACTCACGAAGTGCTTTAGAGACCATATTCTCACTTGTGTGAGTTGATAACACTTTCATCATAAAACACTCTTCTGAGTTGTTTGAGCCTGGAGAGACTTGTTTAGTAAAGAATACTTGTTTGAGCCTGAAGAGGCTTGTCTGTAAAAGAATACTTGGGATTAAACCTAAAGAGGCTTGTTTGTTAAACAATACTTGGTTGAGCCTAGAGAGGCTAGGTGTGCAAAGAATACTCATTGTAAGGCCTGAAGAGGCTGTTGAAGAATACTTGTATTCTATCTAGATTGATAGTGAAATCTCTCTAGTTTCATGGGACTGGACGTAGCTATGAGGAAATGGTGAACTAGGATAAATACTTGTGTATCTCTCTATCCCTTATCTCTTTTATTTTTTGTTTATTAACTAACTGAGGGGATTGAATTGACACCACCTTTTAACAAGTTGTTTGAACGGTTTTAATCGCACTAAAATTTATTTTAAACTAAGTGGATGTCTCTGCGTCCATCTTAACGGTGCGTCCAATATTCATATACGCTGTGCGTCCAATCTCTATAAATAGCATCCAACGTTTGCGAAAAGATTTTTAAAAGCTAAGAAACATAACTCAACCGCCTTCTTGTGTTTCCCCTTGTTACCTATATATTAATTGTCTCTATGCCAAATTAAATTTGTTAAATTTGGCATAGTATAATTAATCCCAAAAGGTAACGGTTTCATGTGGAATTGCCACTACGCGAGTGACAACAACATTCATATAAAGTGTGAAGCGCATAAAGCGTTGCAAGAAAAAACACAGAGATGTTCGATATCGTTTTGTTGAGAAAATAATGTGTGCATGTATACTTCATACAAGGTTGTCGCGGTAGGTATTGTGATAGCTCGCGTGTTTTTATAATAAAAACACGGTGGTTTCCGAGAATGCCTCCCTGGGCAAACGTTGGATATACATTGTCTGATAGCATCGTGTTTTTATAATAAAACACGGTGCTTTCAGACAATGGCTTCCTAGGCAAACGTTGTTGTGCATTTTACATTTCTGTCATTTATGCGCACTCTCATGAATTGATGCCTCTGGACGAGGGACGACTATTTACTTCACTTGAAACAAATCGTCACCATCGCTTAATTAGTAATATAATATAATAATAACTCTAAAATGAGTAGAAATCCTACATTGCACTTCCTTGCACTTTCGCGCCCCCTTTGTGTACTTTGTTTTCCCTTCATTTTCTTACCCTTCAAGCTTTCACTTCACACACACTCCAAACTCCAACAATGACACTTCTTCAATACAGACATGCTGGTGGAGTTCTTCTTGGACCTGTATCGTCTTGCTGAGTATATGATGGATTTCGTTGATAAACTTATTGTGGCTGGATGGTTTGAATACATTGACAAGAACAAACCACCTTTGTTTCCTGGACTGGTTAAGGAGTTTTGGACTTTTGGTCTTTTTTTTTTAACAGTAAAAAGTGAATGATATTAATAAACCAACAACAGCACAAGGGGTGCCACGTTGGGACAGCAATACATCATCTGTCAGATAGTGAACACTAACCAATTACATGACAAATCAAAGAGCCAAAACTCAAAAAGGAAGGCACATGACAATATAACAATTACAAAGACCAGTAACACATTTGTATGGAATAGCCTAGACAGAATGCTTGCGCCAATGAGCAACAGCAGCTAGATTATGTTATGCCCCTGGTACCAAAACAGAGACACATTCCATGTGATTCAAAGTCCCAGGCACGATCCTGGACTTTTGGTCCAATGCAAGAACAAAAGGAGACAAGATTGTTGCAATTGTGCTTGGAGTGCATGTCTCTGTCTATAGGACTTCTATTTTAAAAGTAACGAATTGTCCAAATGAGGGTCTCATCTATGGGCATGGCTAGGACAGAGCAGCCTATTCCGTTGATGAATTCTTGCTTTAAAAGATGAGGATGTCTTGGAAAGAGCCTCACAAATGAGGGACAATGCCAGAGTACTTCTCAAAATCTTCAACTACGTATTTTTACCAAATGACGTTGATGAAGATGATGAAGAATTATCTGACTTCTAAAATTTTTGTCTTTGTAGCTTGCTGCGGAAGAAAAAGGTTAATCTACCACATTTGTTTTTTAACCATTTCTTAAAAACCTTTCACCATGTCACTCTAGGCATGTCTCCTATGATGTATCCTATTCTGTTGACTCTCATCTTTGAAGACTAGTGAGTTTTGGAGGTGTTTAATCAGATGGCTTCATGTGAATCAAAGTCTTATGGAGAATGCATTTCTATACCTATGTTTTCTACTCTCCACCTGAAAAGGATGAACATCCATGTGAAATCCAATAAGGAAGTAATAGTGGAAAGGACAAGGTCTATAAGAGCAAGTCTCCGCATCACAAATCCTCAAGCTCAAACTATTGTAGCAGAATCTCCATCTATACTAACAGAGTCAGAGTCACTAGATAAGGAGAAGGAGGAAGAAGAAGAGTCTCCTCAAATAAAAGGAGATGGACTGAGGAAAGGTCATTAGATTCTTTATGATATGTCCCATTTGTATTTTTTTACCGTGCTTAAGATACTGAGTAGGACAATACAATATCATATGTATACTTAAAAGTTTAGAAATAAATGATGATAATTTTGAGTACACCCACAATTGCCTTTTTTCATTTTTCTTATTTTTCTTGATCAAGAGCGACAATGCTAGTCTCATTATACTATGGCTTTAAGTTGTTATTAAATGGTGGTGGCGATGAAGACCAAGGAAGCAAAACAGGCCCAAGGCTCAACGGTGCACGCCAAGGGCTTGGAGGCCCAATGACAAGAACAAGGACAAAGAAGGCTCAAGAACCATTGGACCAGGAAGTCAACTACTTCCTTTCTCGAGCTTTGGGCAAGGATGTCAACTTTCCCCTGAGCCCAAGGCCCAACCCGGAAGAAGAGCCCAAATTGCTGCAGTTGATCCAATTGAAGGAAGAGCCAAATGAGGGCATCGACTTGAATTCTTGTAATTTATTTTATAAAGTCTTAGACAATTTTTTTTATTTGTTTTGGTTTAGAATATTTTTTTTGTAATAAGGCCGGTTCCTAAGCACGTAGAAAATCCTAGAACGCGGTGCAACTTTGTTTTTGGGCCATACCTATATTAGGCTTCTCCTAGGGTTAGAAAGGAACATTCATGCTCCTCATACAAGCATTTGGCCGCCGGGCACTTGGTGTAAATGGGAGGGGTTTGCTTCTCCTTTTTTATAAGCCAAATTGAATTAAAAATGGACTGGAAGCACAAGGTGTGCCCGATCCAAAAACCAATACAAGATAGTGTACATGAGCAAAACTCCATTCCTCCAAAAAATGAACGGCTCCACCCCCTAAGTGTACAAAGCCTCCATATCAATATAACAACCTACAAATATAAATAAGTGCTTTAAAAAGTATTTCCCCAGTAAACTATATGGTCTTAAAGGGGTACAAAGACACATGCTAGATAATTCTCCAATAACCCATCAGTCTCAAAGAAGTACTTAATAAAACACTATTCATATTTAAAAATGAAAATATGTATTTTAAAAAATATTTCCCCGGTAACATACATGGTCTCAAAGGGGTACCTTTACAAGTGCCAGATAATTCCCCAATAACCCATCAGTTTCAAAGGGGTACTTATAAAAAACACTTTTCACAGTTTCTCCTTTGAACTCAATACTAGCGTAACAACAAAATGTCTTTATCTATTACACACGATATGCAAATCATAATCAACCCCCCTCCTACTGCAACACACAAATATACTTATGTCATGTACCCCCTGCATCAAGATAGGAACTCCACTGTGGCAGCAGTAAGCATAAAGGAAACCACAACAAGCCTTGATGTATATCAGCACCAACACCCACCTGCATCCACAACTTAATTAAGATTCCTAAAAATCACATAAAACCGTAATGATTAAATATTTCATAATGTATCAGGCTCCACCATCCCTGCAGCACTGCAAAACATCCCCTCGGGTTAGTTCACCATTTAGAATACAAAACCCCACTATTTTTACCACTCCTATGGGTACTCAAACCCATAATACATCATTCCTTGATAGATTTTTATACTTATGTAATTCCCTTCGAGAAGGACTTTTAACTTTGAATAGAGTTACAGTCTTTGGAGTTTTTGTGAGGGATGTCTCTCTTGGGTTCTTACCAAATTTGTTTTTACCTTTGTGGCGAATCCTCATAGGACTTATCTCTTTGCAATAAGAGTGGGGCGTCTTCTTATTATTTTCTTCCTTTTTGATTTTCATTTTGTGTTCTTATTTGTTGTTCTATTTTGTTATGCTCTACACTTATTGATTAGAATTGCTACTTGATCAACTTTTTTTAATCGTGCATATGCGCACCCTCTCAAAAGTACACCATTGATTCAAGTTGTCATTTTTTATTCATACAAGTTGCATCCTTTATTCGTTTTACTAATTCCTATGCGCTTTCTTCTCCATAACGCTACTTTAGCATAAAACTTGCATCTTGTTTTCATCCTTATATCCTCTACATTGCTTTGGGAAGCTATAACATTCAAAGGCAGCATCTTGTTGTCCTTCCACCTTTAAAAGAGGGTTAAACACATAGCAAGAGGATTTTTGTTAAGAATTGATATGAACCAACGTGGGGTTCATTTATTTTTATTAGATTGTCCTTGAAATTGACTTCTTATTTGAAAGCAGATTAAGAACAAATAAAGATTAAGACTTGAATTAGGTTCTTTAACGCCCCTTGCATAGTAACTTGATGGATCAATGTAGAAACCAAAGGATTGGTGCATATAAGATATTATTTAATGCTTAAGAGATAATAAGCAATTTAAAAACTATAGCGCTTATATATTAATCAACAAGAACAAAATACGAACAAAGGAGAAAGAAAAACAGAGAAAAAAGACGCCACACTCTCAAGTGAGAGATAAGTCAAGTGTGGATTCGCCACAAAAGTAAAGATACTTTGATAAGAAACAAGAGGTTCAACCAACGACCCAAGAGTGACTTAGCTCCCAAAAACTCCAAAGGAGTACTAAAATTTCAATTGACTAAAAAGTGTTCAATACAAGGCAAACGAAAGGCCATTTATAGCCACTAAAGTGTTGCCTCCTTCCCCTTACTTTCCTATGCGTGACTTGAGCCACATTTTGAATTCAAAATAATACTAAAAAGCCTAAACGAAATGCAATATTTCTATCCAAAACTTTGCGCTTAAAGTCTAGCCCAGTTTTCATCACGGTAGAAGTAGAATTGGGACTTGTAACTAGAAATACAACTTGTAGGAATTGACATATCTTTGTAACATCAAAGAACACCTAAAACAGATATCCATAACTCAAGTTACGTTCAAAATAGTGAAGCAAGGTCATCCAAAATGGGATTTATTGACCTTTTCTCTTCTTTTTTTTTTGAATTCATCAACTTGGATCAATTGGACCATTTTCGGCTTTATCTCTTCTAGAATGGCTTAAGAGATAGGAAGTGGGTTTTCTATCCACACATACTCCCTTTACTATTCACATACACTTAAAACTCAAAAGACTAAAGTACCCTTTTTATATAAAAAAACACCAAAACCCTAAAAGACTAAACCTCCCTAAGTTCTGCACACACACTTGTTCTTTCTCAATGACAAATCCACACTGAACCTTACCCTCGCTCTCCCTGACCTCCGCAACATGTAACACCCGCATTTTTAGATCTATAGTAAATTCTATACTATTAAGCTAGTAGATCAAATTGCATACTATAAGATAATACTAGAAAATGAAATGTCATGACTACAGTTGCTCATAGTAAAACAACTAGGATTTCGAGTTGAAATTGAAAATTTCAACAGAAAGCAATTTTGGTTATAGATAGAAAAATAAGATTTTACTGATTTGAAGGCCAAGACAATGCCATCATGAGCAATTAAAGAGACAAATAGTATTTTTATATTATTTAAGGATTTTAGAATTTTAGTTTGGAATTTTCTGAGATTAGGATAAAGATGTTACAGTTTTGGTCCCTATACAATGGACTACGTGACACGTAATGAACAGATAATTACCAGAGGGCTAAGAAATTATCCAAATGGAAAGTTAGGGATATCATTAGTGTTTTTGGATTATTTATGATTTTTAGATGGGTAGAAATTGGAAGAAATCGAAAAACTGAAAAATAGCGTAAACCGTGACTCGGTTTGCAAACGTCAAAGGTTTTATATTTTTCCGGAGACCGTTTTTATGTCAAAAAAAATATTTTAACGAAACAAAAGTTATTTCTTTAATATTTATGATTTTTAGGAATTTTTATAGAGTTTTTCAGAAAATTTTATTTTTAGAACGTTACGGGTAACCGTAGCGCAAACGGGGTATCAGAAAATGATCAAAACTTGAGTTTTGAAATTCTAACCTTTATTATATTAATTTTAGGTCTCAAAAATAATTTTTCCATTAATCAATTATTTGGAGAAATATTTATTTCAAAATAATATTATAATAAGCAATTTTTGGCCACTTGTGCTTCCAAAAGCAAAACCCCAAGTGTGAACACTCCTTCCTCTCATTTTCAGCTGCAATCTTGCGCCCCACACAGCCCCCAAAATTCTGATTTGTGCCAATGTGCTCATGCCTTGAAAGTCTTGGTTGGAAGAAATATTAAAACACCTTTAACTCTTAATTTATTCCAACTTAATACCACTTGCCTCTAAGCAAATCTTGGCCCTCCATTTCCTTTTGGTTCAGCCGAATTATACAAGGGGAAGGGGAGAGAGAAATTCATCTTCCTCATTTGCATCTTGCTCCCAAAGAAAAACCCATTTTCTCTCTAAGTTCCAAGCTTTTCCATAAGCTATATCCTTGGTGTTTTGAGAGCTTTTGCACTTCAAGCTTCACAAAAGAAGGTTGGTTGATGAGTCTAAACCATAAAACCTTCTCATTTTTCCATTATCTCCATTCTTTGATTTTTTAGATAATGTGTTCTTCCATTTTTAAAGCCAAGCTTTGTTCTTTTGGCATAGGTTTACACCTTGTGAACCAAGAGGCTTGAAAACCACTCCTTGATCTAATTTTTTTGGGCTTGAGTAAGTTATCATCCCCTCATATTTTTCTTCTTCTTAGGGTTTTGGTTTTTTCTACAAAGAAAGTATATTTATGCTTGTATGTTGTATAATATTATGAAAGGGGTTTTGATACTAGTGGAACAACAAAGCTAGAAGTGGATCTTAGTGTTCAAAGCTTCTCTTCAAGAGGTAAGTGGGATGTTCTTCTAAAAGACATAATTTTTATGTAGTAGTATGTTGTATGTTTTGGATGGCTTGATGATAACTCAACAACCTTGAGTTTCATCTTTGATTTGAGTGGTTAAAACCATCCTTGATGGGTTTTAGATCACTAAACTAAGATTGGTAGCTCTAGGGTTTTTGTATGAGGATTGGTAAATTTTAATGTCATGGATGTTTTCGTAATGCTTGGGCTAAAATGAAAAGTTAAGAAATTTACCTAATAAGAAAAATGTGTGTGTATGCTTGGATTTGTCAAAAATGTAAGTTTTAGCATGAGTTAGCTCTATGGTTTTTGCATGGTAAAAACCGCAGAGACTGGACGCAAAAACTAGACGCAGAGACTGGACGCAGGAATTGGACGCAGAGACTGGACGCAGAGACTGGACGAAGGACTGGACGCAGGAACTGGACGCAGAAACTTGACGCAGGACTGGACGCAGAAACTTGACGCAGGAACTGGACGTTTTGGGGTCAAAATATAATTATAAAAAGTTATGTGGTTTTAACAAATAATAAGAAGTAAGGGGCATTTTTATAAATGCGAAGAGTCCCACACGTAGTTGGAAAAGAGTCCAAATGTGGCGTTGTTAACTTAAAATTTTACACGTTGTTGAGAGAGGGTCAACACATGGCGAGTTGAAGATTCGAGGAATAATGCTACACGGTGTTGGGAGAGAGCTAACACGTGGCGATGAAAATCCTAAATGAAGGATTGCATTATTCTCCTTGTATGTGTGTATGAATTGTATTGTCATATGCATTTGAGATATTGGCTTTTGCCAGGCTAGCTTTATGCTATGATGAGAGTATACAATCCTAAGGTGATGGATTGAGAATAAGCATAGTCTGACTATAAGTCTTTGAGGGCGTTCAGGTCACGAAATTCTCAATGGCCTTGAGGGGAATCTCCTTGTGTCGAGAAGAGTAGTATACCCGGCTTGAATGATCCTGACCGGCTTGTCTTATTTATGATGTGGTGCACGAGTTAGCACAATGGGCCATACCGAATAAATGACAACGAGGGCTAAGAGATGGTCAGGTTGCATTTATGTTAGGTACAAGTTCCGCCATATCGCTCTACTTAGTTGAGGAAAGAGAAGTCTCCATGGAGCAGTGCACCGGTGTGATGAGAGATGATTGAAGTGTCATGCATATTGTTTGGATCTAATTGGGTGATTTTCGTGATGATGTGTCTTGGGTAATTTTGTTAACTTAGAGAAAAGTTTTCAAATGATATCTGCTTATTTTTGAAGTATAATAAGTAGTATTTTTCCTTTTACTATGTATGTTTCTTGATTGTGGCTTTTGGGAGAAACTCACCCTTGCCTATATGTTTTGTGCCCTTCGGGATATGATTCATATAGATTGATTACTAGCTGAGTGGACTAGACAGGACTCGAAGAACGAGACGTGCATTGAAGACGTGTCAACAAAGTGAGAGGACGTACGAGTCCTAGTTTTGTTGGAGTTTTTCTTATTTGATTTTTTTTTGTAGAAGTTCTTAGTGCTTGACCAGCATAGAGAGTCTGTACTGATTTGGGAAAGGGATTTCTTCTGTATGATACGTTCCATTATAATTGAATAAGTTTTAGTTCCTATGTTGTTTTCTGGTTGGTGTTTATTCTCACAAAGTATTTCTTTTAGAAAAAAAATTGACAGAGAAAATCCATTTGTGAAAATTAAATAAATTTTGACAGCGTTTTTCGAAAGAAGAATAAGAAGAAAGATTTTAATTTCCGCATTAGAGGTTCAGTTACGAAGTGTAATGCCTCCTGAGAAAGGGGTGTTACACAACACACTCAAGTCCACTGTCTCCTTCACTCTCCCAACACACACGCTGATCAACCAAGTTGCCCAACAGACGACCACCGAAGAAAGAAGTTGACGCCGGGAAGCTCATCACCACAGATTTGGAAGTCCATCGTCTTTTCTGTCATCGTAGGTAACGTTTCTTCGGACTTTTTTTAACAGCATTGATACAGAATTAATAGTTCCGCATTAATGCATTTGTTGCATCTTGCGGAATAGTTAGATCGGCCTTTAGCGTTAGCTAGCCTACGCTAATTACGGAACTATTAGTTCCGCAAGCCAAATTTCTGTTCAGGACTTACATCTTCCGTATGTAAGGATCTTAGGTATTGTGTCTTAGCGTGATAAACTTTTTTAACAGTTTCGCGACAGTACGAAACAAGTAGTTCCGCAACACAATACCTAAGACACATATATACGAAAGTTGTAAGTCTGTAAAGAAATTTGGCTTCCAAAAGTAATAGTTTCGTAATTAGCATAGGCTAGCCGACGATAAAGGCTGACACTAACTATTCCATAATGCATTTGTTGCATATGGAACTATTAGTTCCGCAGGTATGTTTTTTAAAAAAACATAAACACACTTGCGGAACTAATAGTTCTGTATGCAACAAATGCATTGCGGAACTCATAGAGTGAAAATTTATGATGTTACATAGACCATCGTTTAGTAACATCAATATACCTTCTTTGGGTGAAGCCGAGAACACTTGCAAATTGCCCCCTTCTCAAAAGAGGAAATTAAGGTTGCCGCGTGGAATTGCGAGAATTATAAGAGCTCGAGCCCGAATGGATTTACTTTTTCCTTTATTAATCAGTTTTGGAGTGAGATCAAACCCAATTTTATTGCTTTTTTGGATGAATTCCATGCGAATCGGAGGTTGGTGAAGGGTCCAATTGTACTTTTATTGTGCTAATTCCAAAAAGGATAATCCTCAAAAAGTCAGTGATTTTACGCCAATTTCACTTATTGGTTGCATGTATAACATTCTTTCTAATGTATTGGCCAATAGGCTATGGAAGTTGGTACCCTGGTTGATTTCTGAAGGCCAATTTGCATTTGTAAAAGGGCGGCAGATTTTAGATGGTGTCATGATTGCAAATGAGGTGGTTGATGATGCAAAAAAAGCTTTAAAGTAGTTTTCGAAAAGGCAGTGCCATGTGTGTGTGATCTTATTTTCTCTTTGAATCTAGAAACTCGATCTCTTTTCTATTCTTCTTCTTCTTCATACACGAGTGACGATTGTGTGTGGGCGAGATTAATCTGAGGGAGAGTGAAACACTTGGTGAGGATTGTGTGAGTGACCACAAGTCTTGCGTCCAGTGTTCTGCGTCCAGTACGTGCGTCCAACGCCTGCGTCCAGTACTTGCGTCCAACGCAAGAGGTTGTTGATTCCAACAGTGGTATCTAGAGCTCAGGTTCCGAACCTGGGAAGAGTGACCTGTGACACCTACTTGTTGCTGAAATGGCCACCTCCAACAATGGTGGTTTCCCTGCGACCTTACCAATTCTTGATGGCAAAAATTATGATAAATGGAGCAACCAAATGAGGGCGATCATAGGGTTCCAGGATGTGCTGGATATGGTGACCACTGGATATGATAAGCTCAGTCAGAAGATGGATGAGGATAAGGCCAAAGAAGCTAAAAGGAAAGATTACAAGGCACTCTTTATTCTCCACCAATGTGTAGATCCCAATAACTATGAGAAGATTTCTCGGGCCTCTACATCAAAAGAGGCATGGGACATTCTGGAGAAGTCATATGCAGGTGCTGACAAATTGAAGAAGGTGCGATTACAGACCTTGAGAAGGCAGTACGAATTGCTACACATGGAGGCCAATGAAGGAGAGGGGACCTACCTTAGTCGGGTCCAGACCCTGACCAACCAAATGAAGAGTTGTGGTGAGACCATGACAGATCAGGCAATTGTTGAAAAAATCCTAAGAACCTTGACCTCGAAGTTTGATGTCATAGCCATCACAATTGAGGAGACCAAGGATCTTGAGAAACTGAAAGTTGAAGAACTGCAGGGTTCCTTGGAGGCTTTTGAATAAAGACTTGCTGAAAGGGGAGGTGATAAACAAGTGGAGCAGGCCCTGCAGGCTCAAAATCCAGCAAGAACCGATGGTGGCAACCTCAAGAAAGGAAAGTGGAAGGGAAAGTGGAAAGGAAAGAAGCAACAGAATTCTGGTTCAGGCAAAGATCACATGACACCAGAAATGAGAGCAAGGGAAGTTTCAAGAATGCTGGAGAAAACAAATACAAGGGCGAGAGGAAGAGGATCGATTTCAGCAAGGTCCAGTGTTACAATTGCCAGAAATATGGGCACTTTGCAGATCAATGCCACCTTCCTGATAGAAGAAACTCTAGAGATGATGAAGCAAGATTGGCCAAAGAAGATGGTTATGAGGGACAAGTTTTGCTGATGGTGACCACGAAAGAAGATGAGGCATCTTCAGACTTCTGGTACCTGGACACAGGGTGTTCAACCCACATGACAGGCCATAGAGAATGGTTTGCCAATCTAGATGATACAGTCAGAAGCAAAGTTAAATTTGCTGATGACAGTACACTCACTGCAACAGGCATTGGCAAGGTCTTGATTCAGAGAAAGGATGGCCTGCATTCCTACATCAGTGATGTGCTCTATGTGCCAGGTATGAAAAGCAATCTTCTGAGTCTTGGCCAACTTCTAGATAAAGGTTATGTGATGGAGATGGAGAACAAGATGTTGAAGGTGTTTGATAACAAGAAAAGGCTGATTCTGAAAGCACCCCTATCTAAGAATAGAACATTCAAGATAGGGATTCAGATTATGGAACATAGATGCTTGGCCACATCAGTTGACAAAGATGAGTGGCTGTGGCATTATAGGTTTGGGCACTTGAATTTCAAGGACCTATCCTATCTGCAGAAATCTAAAATGGTGACTGGTCTGCCTCACATCCACCTGTCAAGAGAGTTATGTGAAGAATGTTTACAGTCCAAGTTGCCTAGGAGCTCTTTCAACAAGCATGTACCAACTCGAGCCAAAGCCAAATTGGAATTGCTATTCTCTGATGTGTGTGGACCAATCCAGGAAGAATCAATTGGTGGGAACAGGTACTTTGTCACTTTCATTGATGATTTTACTAGAAAGGTCTGGGTTTACTTGCTTAAGAGGAAGAGTGAGGTGTTTGAGACCTTCAAAAGGTCTGGTTGAAAAGCAGTCTGAGAGAAAAATCAAGATGTTAAGGAGTGATGGAGGAGGTGAGTATGTCTCTGATGACTTTAGAGAATTCTGTGAAGCAGAGGGGATAGTCCATGAGGTAACCCCTCCCTATACCCCTCAACACAATGGTACAGCTGAGAGGAAGAACAGAACCTTGTTGAATATGATCAGGACCATGCTCAAAGGAAAAAACTTACCTAAGTGCCTGTGGGGTGAGGCTGCAGCAACAGCAGCCTATATCTTGAATAGATGTCCAAGCAGAAGGTTGAATGGAAGGACACCAGAAGAGGCCTGGACAGGGACCAAACCAAATGAGATGCACCTGAAGATTTTTGGCTCAATCTGCTACAAGCATGTTCCAGATCAGCTGAGGAGAAAGCTGGATGACAAGGCTGAACAACTTATCCTTGTTGGCTACCACTCAACTGGTGGATACAAACTGCTCAATCCCAAAACCATGCAGATCATGGTGAGCAGAGATGTAGTGGTGGATGAGGTGAAAGAGTGGAATTGGGATGAGGCTGAGAAAAGGTCAAAGCAGGTCATGTTTGATCTCAGTGAACCTGCTGAGAGGAATGAAGTAACAACTGTGAATGTGGACGAAAGGGGAAGACCTGCAAGAGTCAGACAGCCACCTCAAAGGCTGCATGACTATGATCTGATCTCTAATGATGTTGTGACAAATGAGGGAGAACTGATCCACTTTGCCTTACTTGCTGAATCAGAACCAGTGAATTTTGAGGAGGCAATTCATGATAAAAAATGGATCAAGGCAATGCAAGATGAACTGCAAGCAATAGAGAAGAACCAGACTTGGGAGTTGGTGGACCTTCCAAGCCAGAAAAAGGCCATTGCAGTGAAGTGGGTATATAAGATCAAGCTGAATCCAAATGGAGAGGTGAACAAGTATAAGGCAAGATTAGTTGCCAAGGGGTTCTTGCAGAAGCCAGGAGTGGATTTTGGAGAAGTCTTTGCACCTGTGGCTCGGATTGAGACAGTGAGGCTGGTCATTGCCTATGCACATTGGCACAACTGGCCAATGTATCACCTAGATGTAAAATCAGCCTTCCTTAATGGTCCCTTAGATGAAGAGGTGTATGTGGCACAGCCACCAGGCTTTGAAGTGGCAGGCCAAGAAGAGAAAGTTTTCAAATTAATAAAGGCTTTATATGGATTGAAACAGGCTCCAAGAGCCTGGAATAAAAGGATTGATGGGTTCTTACAGGAGATTGGATTCAGCAAATGTGTTTCAGAACATGGTGTGTACATAAGGAATGAGACAGATTCAGATTTCCTGCTGATCTGCCTCTATGTTGATGACCTCCTAGTGACTGGGAGTGATAAGAAGGAAATTGACCAGATCAAGAGAAGAATGATGGAGGAATTTGAGATGTCAGACTTAGGAAAATTGTCCTATTTCCTAGGTATGGAGTTGACTGACACAAGTGATGGAGGAGTGATGCTGCATCAGAGTAAGCATGCAGCTGATCTACTTAAAAGGTTCAACATGTGGGAGTGTAATTCAGCTGAAACCCCAGCTGATACTGGCCTTGTACTACAAAAGTATGGAGCTGGTGAGCTAGTCGATCCAACCTACTATAGACAAATAGTAGGATCCCTGAGATATCTTTGCAACACAAGACCTGATCTGGTGTTCAGTGTTGGCTTAATCAACAGATTTATGGACAATCTGAGGTCCTCACATCTGCTGGCAGCAAAGAGAATACTGAGATATGTAAAGGGTACTGTAAATTTTGGTGTCCTATTTCCCTGCAAGAGAAGAAAATCTGAAATTGAGTTGCTTGGCTACTCAGATTCTGATTGGAGTGGAGATAAAGAAGATAGAAAGAGCACTGCAGGCTTCCTTTTCAAGCTTGGTGATGCCTCAATATCGTGGGGTTCAAAGAAGGAATCTGTGGTTGCATTATCCTCTTGTGAAGCAGAATACATTGCTGCATCAATGTGTGCTTGTCAGGCACTATGGCTGGATGCTTTGATGAGGGAGTTAGGCATGAAGAAAGAAGGATCAGTGAAGCTGTTGGTTGACAACAGATCTGCAATTGACTTGGCGAAGCACCCGGTGGCTCATGGAAGAAGCAAACACATTGACACTCGATTTCATTTTCTAAGAGATCATGTGAACAAGGGAACATTGGTTCTGGAGCACTGCAGAACTGATATACAGCTAGCAGACATACTAACAAAACCGATGAAGAGGATCAGATTCAAGGAGTTGAGAGAGAAGCTTAATGTCTTTCCACTATCAAGCCTGAATTAAGAGGGGTGTGTTGAGAGTTTTGTAATTCAGTTTTGTAATTGAATATGAGTGAGGGGTTAGTTTTGTTAGTTAAAATGTGAAAGTGGGTAGTTAAAAGCTGTTAAGCTTCTGTTAGTTTGTTGTTGGAGTTGTAACCGTGTAGTTGTGGTCCAATACTCCAAGCGATGTGAGACCTGTGAGTATATAGGTGTAAAGTGCATTATAATGAATAAGATGAAGTGAAAGTGCAGTGCCATGTGTGTGTGATCTTATTTTCTCTCTGAATCTAGAAACTCGATCTCTTTTCTATTCTTCTTCTTCTTCATACACGAGTGACCATTGTGTGTGGGCGAGATTAATCTGAGGGAGAGTGAAATACTTGGTGAGGATTGTGTGAGTGACCACAAGTCTTGCGTCCAGTGTTCTGCGTCCAGTACGTGCGTCCAACGCCTGCGTCCAGTACTTGCGCCCAACGCAAGAGGTTGTTGCGTCCAACAATAGGAAGCAGTTTTTCCTAATTGTAAAATTGGTGGGTTCCATTTTGTATACCTCGGGTTGCCTATTGGGGTGGATGATAAAAGGAAATCAACTTGGAAGCCAATTTTGGAAAAGATTCAGAACAAGTTATCGTCATTGAGCAGCAACATTTATCTTTCGGAGGCAAGGTTGTCTTACTCAAGTCGGTTCTCCACGCTCCCCCGATTTATTTCATATCTTTCTTTAAAGCATCGATGGGAGTTATTCAAGCAATTGAGGCACTTTTTGGACGATTCCTATGGGGGGAGGGGAGAACAAAGATCCATTGGGTGGCATGTCATAAAATTTGTAAGGATAAATCGGAAGGGGGCTCGGGTCTAAAAAACTTAAAAGCCTTCAATTTTGCGTTACTAGGGAAGTGATTGTGAAGATTGAGATCGAAAGATATATTGTTTATGGGTGAAGGTATTAAAGGCAAAATATGGTTTGGTAAGGGAGGAAGGTTGGACTCTGGGTGGATAAGTGATTTGTAGAAAATTGTAGCACAGGGATATGGTTTTCAAGTAAATTGGTTCTTTGCAGCCATCTCTAAAGTTGTAGGGAATGGTTCATCTATGTTTTTTTAGACAGAATCATGGATTGAGGGTGGACCATTGAGTGAGCGCTTTCCGCAGCTGTTTTCACTAAGTCTAGGAAAAGAGGCTACTATGGCGGATCTAGTTTGTTTAAAGGATGGGGAGGGGTTTGGAAGTGGAGGTGGAGGAGAAGATTTTTTTTCAGTGGGAGGAGGAGCAATTGTTGGAATTGCAAACATTGATCTTGCAATCTGGTCTTAAGGGAGTGGGAGATGATAAGTGAGCGTGTAACATCCCAAATTTTCACTCTATGAGAAAGAATGTTAATTGTGGAGGATTAGAATTATCCTTAAGATTTTCAGATGATAAGTAATGGTTTAGAACTGATATAGAGGTCAAAACGATATTCTGTGACGTCTTTGGCTGTCATAATAAGTTTATAAAATATGAAAATTTCAAGTTGGGTTCAGAAGAGGCATTTGAGGATTGAAATAGTGACTTAATGTTATATAAGGATTTTAGAAATTAAGTTTGGAATTTTAGAGAATAGCATAAAAAGTATTATTGTTTTAGTCCCTCTAAGATAAATTACGTAACAGTTAAATGGGTAACGGATAAATACCGGAGACTAGGAAATGATCGAGAAGAAAACTAAAAGAACAAATAGAGTTTGATTTAGTATAGAAATTAGCAGTTTTCGTTTGGTGTTGTAATTCAAATGAAACACCAATTTCAGTCTTATATAATTTCCATCTGTTTCATTTCCGTCTTTATTCTTTTTTTTTGAATATTATGTGATATGTGTTTATTGATTTATTTTCATCTTAGAACAATGGTTTTAATATACATATTCATTATCTATATTAAAACGAAAAGTTTTTGTTTGACGTTGAGTTTTAAACAGAAAACGGTTTACTTCGTAACTGACGGAATAGGTTTTAAATAGCATGAATGTACCAAACCAACCCAGAAAATTATATTCCTTCACAAAAGTTGTTTCTTTTAATATTTTTATTTTCTAGATTTTTTTGAGATTTTTGAAAAACTTTCAAAATTTATAGAAAAATATGCTAAGCAGGAGCGAGTAGCGCAAAGATCTTGTTTCACAGTGTAAAATTTCGTGATAAAAGTCCAAAAACCTTTTATTTTTATTTTTAATTATTTATTTGGAGATTTTAGAAATTATTTTTGATAAGATTTATAAAACATCGTTTGTTCAATAAAATACGGTATATCAGTCAAATAGAGACGAATAGAGAGTTAACGGGTATAATATAGGAACTTAGGATTTTTGAGGGACTTTTATGCAATGTGAATAGTGATTAGTCAACTGTAGTTGAAAATGTTGACCATGAATAGTGTAGGGTTATGTACAATTACTATTTTACCCTTGATTGTACGCTTATTTACCAAAACCTAACCTTTTTAACCTAGTTATCCCATGACTCAAATTTAGCCTCGTTTGGTCGACATACATAGTTGATTTAGGAGGGTTGGATTGCTCTTGTCACATGTATTGAATCCTTGTGAAAAGCTTTGAACCAATTAGGATTCAGTTAATTAATTTTTGATTTATTTAAATTAAACCATGGTTAGGTTAAAATCAACTATGGTTGCCTAATTAACCCAAGCATTGGTCGCCCCCTCCCTATAAATACCCCCTCTATGCTTCATAAAATCCTACACCAAACTTGAAGCATTTCCGAGTTTATTCTTTCTTTCCTCTTTAAGGTTTTCATATTTCTTTCTGAGTTTTAGTTCTTTTCAAGCTTTGTTCTTCATAAACTTTTTTTCTAAAGGTAAGGGGAAGCTCTTGCAAAATTATTTGAGAAGTTATAAGTTTGATTTTTGATTGCTAATCACTTAGGTGATTCATGTGTTATAGCTTCATAGTTATTTATTTAAGCTTTATAATTGTTTCATGGCTTTAATTTAATTGTTGTGAGCTTTTATTATTAGTAATACTATAATGGCCAAATTGTTTATGAATTTTAGTGATAGTAAGGTTATGATGGCGAAATTGGTTTTGAGCTTTAATATTTATACTATTATAATGGCGAATTTTACTATCACAGTATAATTGAACCGTAAAACTATTGTAATCTATTTCTTTATGAAAAAACCTTAGAATTTGTCTACCATTGATATACAAAAAGATGGTTGGGATGAATGGTTTGTTAGTATGGTTCTGGCTAAGGAAAGATAGGGTCTCTTGAGAAGTTTTGGCTCGCCTCTCTTTCCTGGGAACCATACCGATATGTTGTTTACAAAATCTTAACCTAGGGAGTCTCTATATACGTAGCTAAGATAAATTGACAAATATTTTTATTGGGTACTAACTATACACGAATTTGCGTTTAAAATAAATTTCTTCTCTCTCTATACATCGAGTGAAGACGGCGCTACCGGAAAACTCGGCCTTTGCTTTTAATTGATCTTGTTAAACAGTGATTTCTCTAATATATATACCGGCTGACTGGGTAAAACAATGCTTGCCGTAGGGTTCTTTTGAGAATTCTATTGATGTATTGTTTGGTTGAAATTCCTGGTTTGGGGTCTGTTGTATATAAAAACTCATTTTAGTTTTCAATGTCATACTGATATGTAAAGGCTGATTAGGTAAAATAGTACAATAGTAAAGGGTTTTCGTGAACTCTACTGTTATACTATTTGGTAGAAATTCCTGGTTTGGGGTCCTTTGCATAATTGATAGGAAAAATTAGTGAAACAAGCCTTCAACAGGCTTTTTCTGAAAATGAACTTGTGTTTAAGTATTTCTGTAATAAATCAGTTTGATCTCGTTCACTTAGCTTCTTTATCAAAACACTCTAAAAGTTGGACATTGATCATTGCAGTCGGCTCTGCCGCCGTGTGATCAATTCGTCGTCAGTTTTATTTAAAACCGAGAAAAATTATGTACCAAGTAAAAAGCAGTAACGGAGAAAATGCATACGAGAATTTATTCCATGTTAAAAGAATACGAGTATTTTACGAGATTTTGTATTTCAAGAGGTAATATAGTAAAACATGAGAAAGTTTTACAAGAGACACCAAAGTGAATTTATATGTAATTTGAATTGTCATTGCATAAAGACGTATGAGCTTAGAACCTAGAGGACGGGTCGAGAATATAGCACGATTGGGTTACAATTGCCTATCAGGATTATCCGAGTTTCAATAGTTTTATGTGGCCGAGTAGGTGAATACCCTCGAGCCGAGACGAGTCGTGTACCCGACTTGGATAAATATGACTGATTGGCTTATTCATGATTCGGTAAATTATTTTAAATGTAGCATTACCGAATGATTTCCAAAAGTTCAGATCGGACTATCTGGTTATTCTGTTAAGTTTGCTACAGCCAATCGCTCAATGGTGTTAAGGTTGGAAAAGTCTCCTTGGAGCAGTGCACCAATGTGTTTTCAAGAGATATAGAAGTGACATGCATAAAAATATCTTGTATTGATGACATATTCTTGAGTATACATTACCTTTATATATTTAAATACAAGGCATGGTATGTGTATGTGTTGTTCTGAGTATATAAGGCATGTATTGTATTGAATGTTGTGCTATTTCTTCTTGATGTATGTATTGAGTGATGCATGATCTGTGAATGTGTGCTTATACTTCTCTTTTTGCTATGGATTTGAGCTTCACCCTTGCGTGTTTTCCTTGTTTGTGTTTGATGCATGTTAAGTATATGATTTACCCAAGAAGTGGGCTAGTTCCAATCCGAATGCTAACTCTCAAAAAGAGATCTGAATATTGCATGAATTGATAGGGATTCCGAGGAGAAGTTGCAACACCCTTTCTCATAAAAGGATATTACAACATAAGTAACCTGATTATTTAAAATACGTCATATTGACTTTCATTTTAAAGAAATTCTTCTTTTAATTATCTTAAGTTAATTTTCGAAAATGAGCATAAATTTTTTTTTCTTTTTGTTACTGAAAACCATGTTAACTTGAAACTCTCACTTACGTTATTTCGATTTCGAAAACTCTTCATGTCATAACGTATCCTTAAATAAATGAGAAACAGGAGAAAATAATTACTTAATAAATAATATACATCATGTACACTACTAATCCCAAGTTTACATATACATCACCGGTCAACTGGTAAAGTCATATAATATAAAATACAGTCATCCAAAATAACTCTAAGCATAAGCCCACACCGGTATAGAGTCAATCTACAAAAAAAACAAGATCAGATAACGCAACAGCCTGCGCTAAGTCAGCTCCTAAACACTACCCACAAACTCCTCAGAGGAATCACTCTCCTCCTCTATTATCTGCTTCCCTTTCCCTTTACTGTCATTGGCCTCTTGACGAGCTCGTGTTTGCCAAGATGGCATAATAGTATAAGGAAAAGGTCTCAGGCTCCCTCCAGGCTCTGCAAAAGAAACTGGTATAGCAGGAATGGGTCTGTCAGACTGAGTAGCAGGTGGCCTCTCAGCAGGCACCTTCTCCGCTGATGCAACCCTAACAGTCTGGGTATGGTGAACAGTACTCTTGCGAGCAGTCTGCCTCCATCTACCAAAATACCTCTTACAAAGTGGAGTCTTGGGTCTTCTGTGCTGTGTCTCTGGCCTTTCTCTCTCCCGCCATGTGTCCCACAACTCCCATATGGGCATCTTTACATCCAGAATCATATCATCTACAGTCCATCTATGAGGCCCTTCCGCAGTAGTCTCGAGTGAAGTGACATATCCTAGGTATGTCCCCCACTGGGTTTCGGGGTTGATGATCCACCCCTCACCCTCTGCCCCTCGGGGCAGCAAACTGAGTCTACGAACCTTCACTAGCCCCTTGGGCGGGCGATCCATCTATATGAGTCATGTTCAAAAGAGAGCACAAAACATATAGGCAAGGGTGAAAAATCCTCATACACAAATAGCAAAGCAAAGAGACAACAGATATAGAAATATACCACGTCTATCAGACACATTTGCATTAGAAGATTATCAAACACATATGCATTAGAAAATCATCTACCACTTACCCTTCTCAAAACACGAGGATAAGATTTTCCTGCAAGTAAGACATTCTCACAGACACAATGAGAATAATCACAATCACACACATGTCTCAGTATCAAACAATATGTCACATATCTCAGCATCAAACAATATATCATACACTCAGATATATTATAATGCATGTCACTTCTATTTTCCCTCACATCACCCTCGTAGTGCTCCAAGGAGACTTCCCTACCTCCAACACCATTGAGCGATTGGCCGTAGCAGGCTTACCAGACTTACCAGAGAGTCCCACCAGACTTCATAGTAATCATTCAGATAAGCTACGTCTCACCATATCCTGAATAGTCAAGTCCGTCAGATTTATCCAAGCAGGGTTGTGCGACTTGCCTCGGCTCAGGGGATATCTCCTATCTGGCCATCTGAGGGGTTTCGCAACCTGGATAATCCCTTTAGGCTACTATGGCCAGACTATCCCTATTCTCAACCCCATCCGGGTTGTAATGCTCATCACATTGGCCACTTGCCAAATTCTTTTTCTCTTTATGCAAAATGGCATATCACATTAAGCATACAAAATCATCATCTCAAGCATTTTAAGCTTTGGTTTCTCTTGTAATCACTTTAACCTTTTTTCTAGGTTATCACTTGCACAATCACATATAACCTTCACTCTTGGTTATAGTATTATCATCACTTATGATAATCACGTCTCTTTGTGCATAATTCTCCATCACATGGATTTTTCCTCTTTCAATTTACACTTTTATTAATAGATCCTCTTTTAACAAAATGTATTATTCAAAACATTGCTTAAGTTCTAAAATTAATTAACCAAAATATTTACCAATTTTCATATTTAAAAAAAATATCATTTTCTCTTAAGTATGTTTATAAAAAAATTTGGAAAAACTGATTTTCACAAAAATATTAATTTCCAAAAATGCTGGGTCCAGAACTGTTCACAGGCGCGAGGGTTTTTCACATCCGCGGTATGAACAGAGCTGTCCCCTGTTTTCCAGCTTTTCCCAACCGCGAGACTGGTCACACCCAGGGCATGACTGCAGCTCGAAAATCCAATGTTCAACCGAAATAAATCATCTTTTTGCATAGTTAGGTTCAAATGAGTGAAAATAAGTAAAGTTTACTATATTTAGATCAATCCCAAGACACAACCTTCAATCATCAAGCCATGGTTTCAATCATCAAGACAATGAAAACACAATTACCATTACACACCAAGCTCATCAACATGCACACATCACTTTCATCATGCCATGATTTAAACATATGCACAACCACAATCATTCAACCAACTCAAACCAAGCATGGTACAAGGATCATCATGCATTCAAGTTAAGGCAAACTCATCTCTCACCACATAGTTAATTTTTCCATAGGCAAGAATCACTAACCCTTATGCATATCAAGGTCACAATCATACAACTATCATCAAGCATGGTTCCTCCTAATCAAGCCACTCAAAGAAATTCATATATATGGCATAATCATCACTCAAGGATCAAACATAGTCATAAAAACAAGAAGACACATGGTTTACCAAACAACATAAACCATAAGATAGTATAGCATCTCCTTAATCAAAACAACACCAACAAAACCCTAGTATGTCCTCTAGACTTTGAAAATCATGTAGGAAGAACTTTCCCCTTACCAATTTCTTGTAGAAAACCCTAACCTTCACTTCTTCTTCTTCCTTCTCCTTCTCCTTCTTGCTTGCCTTCTTGGAGCTTGTTGGTCACAAAATCAAGCTCAACCTCTTGGAAATTAGCTAACTAGGATAAGATTTATGAAAAGAGCACTTGGATTATGGCTATGGTTATGAACAAGATGAACTCCAAGCAAAAGCTCTCTCCTTTCTTCTCCCTCAAGCTCTTGGCCCTCTCCCTCTTCTCTTCCTATCTAAAAAGATTTTTTTTTCCAATTAATCATTACACTTAACCACTAACTAACCCTAGTTAACAACTTGCCCTAATCCTATTGGCTAACACACATGAGTCATGAGTCAAGAAAATTCCACATCCTTCCCCTCAAATTCAGCGCAGGTCTGCAGTCCAAGGGAGGGTAATTAATTTTTTTACCTTAACCGTGGTAAATGGTAAGTCTCCAAGGTAATTAAGTGTGGTAACTTTTGTATTTCATAGTAAAAATTGTCCAAACTTAACCTATTGGGGTAAAAACTCTCATGAACCTTATAATAAGTTCTAAGCCATGTAAATAAGATGCCACAAAAGTCTTGGTTCAAAAAGATCAAGCTTAAAAGTATTACGGTAACTTTTCGGTTTTTACCGTAACCCGTAACTTAGGGTAAAAATGAACTTTCTCAGAAAATTCTTAGAAAATTTCTAAAAATCATAAATATTGTAAAAACACCATTGGATACTCTTTTGGTTGATTTTGGATCATTTCCTAAACCTCTAACATTCACCTGCTCTCCTTGCTATCCGGTTCTCGTTCTACAGGGACCAAAACCGCAATTCTTTATCTATCATTCTAAAAATTCCCAAAATAATTTCTAACATTCTAAAATATTAGAAAACATCATTTGGCATCCTCAAAAATATTTCTAGACATGTTTTGGTCTCCAAATCCACTCACAGTTCAACCTAGTCACACTACAGGGACCAAAACGGTAATATTTTTATCTGTTCTTCAGAAAATTCCCGAATAAATTTCTAAAATCCTCAAATATTGGAAAATCACTATTGGTACCTTCAAATCTCATTCTTAACCTAAATCTAGGGTTTCTACTTCATAATATCCTCACTCTGTCTATTTACGGTAAACAGAACTCTGTCTGTTTCTAAACATCCAACTTAAACCACTACTTTCTAACGTTAGAGAAACTTTGTCTATGAATTTACTCTTACTAAAATATATCTAACATGCATAAGCACACTTCACACGCATGAAAATAAAATTAAAACAGAATCAAAATTTACGGACGTTACAGAAGTTGTGTTTATTGCCTTGTTCTGGGTAAAGGTGTAGAGACTTGACCGGCTCAGATGTTCACCGTATAGATTATTTTGAAAATTTGGGTATATTGAATTTTCATTGTAAAACTCTGATAATTATATATATGAGATGAGATTACTTTCACCATGTTATTTTATATTTCCACATTTAAAACCTTTCAAAAAGAATTAGAGATACATATTCTCGATCTTTCTCATTATTTGAAAGGCAAAAATTTTACCCACATTTTCGGAGAAGAAATACTAAGTTTTCATCAAAATATTTTATAAGTTATTATGAAATTTTTTGTAACTATGGTTTAATATCCTCTTTAGAGAAAGGGTGTTACAGAGCGTGGCGCATGGACACAAATGGCTTGTACTATGTTTTTTTTCTCGATAAATCAAATTATATTAGAATAAGACAGGAGCACAAGACATGTCCAATCCGCAAATCATCTTATACATAGTACGAGTACATGATCTACCTGTTTTAAATCCCACCAAGGAACCTTAGTGTTAAAAAAGTATTTTCCCAGTAACCTACATGGTCTCAATGGGGTACCAACCATGCCAGAATTTTTCCAGTAACCCATCAATCTCAAAGGGGTGCTGAAGAGCATTTCCCCAGTAATCTACATGGTCTCAAAGGGGCCTGATCAAATGGATGGTATTTCCCCAGTAACCCATCAGTCTCAAAAGGGTACTTTTTATTAACACTAAAAATACATCAAACTCCATCAAATACAACCCAGGGGATTAGAGCACCAATCTGAATATAACAACCCTCTATTTTTGCCCTTCCCTATTAACAAACCAATTCCATGACAAAGCCTTTATGTTTGCAACTACGTCAATTACATCTGCGGAGGCACCCCTAAAAATAACATTGTTACGCGTTATCCATAAGACCCACATTGTAGCCATCCAAATGATATGTCTACTCCTGCGCCTTGCCCTTCCTTTTATTGTTCCTGCAAACTCCAAAAAATGATTAATGCCATGATTAAACATTGGTCCCATAGTTCCAGACCACAAATTTACTGCAATCCACACTCTATATGCGAATTCACAAGTGAAAAACAGGTGAGAGTGATTTTCAGTATCCCTACTGCAAAAAATACATGTAACAGAACCGTTAGCACCAAGGACCCCCTTATTAGCAAGCGACTCCTTGGTTGGCAGCTTGTTTTGCAACAAACGCCAAGCAAGAATAGAAACCTTTGATGGGATATCGCATTGCCAAATAAGGTTACAGGCAGAACAGAACAAAGGATCAGAGGGTACATTACACCTTAGTCCAAGTAAAAATACCATACGCCGACTTGACAGAAAAACCATTGTTGGAATCCGGTTTCTAGCACCAAGAGTCCTCTACATTTTCGCACGCCTGTTTTAGTTGTCAAACCCCAAGGAGTGTATGGTGGCTGAAATGGGACGTTGGACCGGAGATCGGTGGGATTGGGAGTGGTGTTGGAGACGTCCCTTCTTTGTTTGGGAAGCAGATATTTTCAGGTGTTTTCAGGATTGTTTAATGCACGGCTTGTACTGTGTGAAGTCAGCATACCGGTTGTTGTGTACATCTGAGTTATGTAATTCTGAAACGTTTTATAAGAAACTATGGAGTGGTGGAGCTCCCTTAAAAGTGAAGGCATTTGTGATAAGAAGTTGGATTCTGTAGCCAGCCATATCTTTTTTCATTGTAAGAAGTTTTCGCTGGTCTGGTACGAATGCTTTAAATACCGGGGAGTTACGAGTGTTATGCAGGGCGAACGTAAATCACACTTTAATCAATTTTCCGGGCTTGTTACTGGTTCTGCCAAGCAAATTATCTTGTGGGAGATGATTTGGTTTGTCACCATTTGGGTTATTTGGTCATCACGCAATGCTTTGATATTTAAAGGAAAAAAGGTGGTTGTTGCTGACATGATTGAGCAGGTGAAGATTACGGCATGGTTATGGATCGCTGCAAAAGATCCAAAATTCATTTACCCTTTTGCTTGTTGGCTCTCTAACCCAAGGGGCTGTTTGGGATTGACAAATGTTTAATTTTATGATCAGATTTGTGGGTGTCGAAGGAGTCTATTGTGGTTGGTGTTTGCTGTCTTCATGTAGGAATTTTTAATATTGTTTGGGTCCTAGCATTTGATTGTTGTAATCTGGTCTGGCGGTTTTTTTTTCCCTATTTAGTGCAGGTAGCAGATGCATGGCCGATTGTTTGGTTGCATGTGTGGGGGATATTAGCATTCTTGTTGTGTTACTTTATTTTTATTTGCTACTGCTATTGGGGTCTAGGCGAATTGCTGGTGGCTAGATGGGTGAATTATATTGTTTCTCTGTTTTGAACTAAGGCACAAAGCTTGTAAGAGAGGAAGTTGAGTAGGATCAGAGGCATTTTTATGTTAAGTTAGTTTTGAGATCAATGTTGTAATTATGAATAGTATTTTAATAAGTACCCATTTGAGACTGATGGGTTACTAGGGTTTTATTTGGTATGTGTCTAGGTACCTCTTTGAGGCCATATAGATTACTAGAGAAATACTCTTTAGTATCCCTTTGAGGCCGATGGGCTACAAGGGAAATATTTGGCACGTGTCTAGGTTCCCCTTTAAGACCATGTAGATTACTGAGAATTTACTTATTAAAATTAATATTTATTCTTCTAAGTTGCTGTTTTGGAATGGTTTTACCCGCTGTGTACTTAGGGGGTGGGGCAGTTTATTTTTTAGAGTTGGAGATCGTTCTTATACACTATAATTTACAGGTATTTGGTTTGGACACATATTGTACTTCCAATCCTGTTTTAATGCAATTTGGCTTTTAAAAAAAAAACTTAAATCACTATCTCAAGTCTCAACCAACAATGATTATTTTTTAGAAGATAAATCCTAAAATTAATATCAGCTACAATTGAATTATGTCATAACCATGATTAGTTAGTTATTATTTCAATATAAGTCAAATCATGGGCATGCATATATATGTCCAATCGAACAGCCATTTTATCGGGAAATTGAGCCACTCTTTACCACAAACAGATCAACTATATCTTTTGCATGATAAATCGCATTCTAACATTAGCGTGTAGTATTCCTTGGTTCAGATTTCTTAATTATGTGTAATCAATCATATTCCAACCCTCCTAATCAAGTCTACCTGTGTCCATTGCCCTGCCATTTGGCGTGTTGAAATCCATTCTTAGTTTTCCGTTTTCAATTTCGCTTTCACTCATGGTCATATATATATTGGTCAAATCACAAAACACTTGGACTATATTTGATTTATTGCTCCATTAGTCAGTTCTATTCTCCCCAACTTTCCTCCATAGATCAAATTCAACCTATCTTGATTCTTGATAGCTTGTTAATTAAACCCGACCATCCTGGAACTAATCATGCTGATAAGATTGATCATTAATGTCCAAAAACACTGCAAAGGTCAGATCCAATTCAGTCCTTACCTATGGATAGAAAGTCTAATATATCGGCCAACTTCGCATTTGTGCACTATTATCAAAGTTAATGAACAAAGACAAACATGCCTCAAGTATAGACTTAAAAGACTATGGTCCCCACTAATTAACTATCATGGAACATATACAGAAAACAAAAATGGTTTTAATTTAGACATATAAATGCTAGTATATATCTTGAAAGATTATATATGACACGAAGAGAGATGCCCCTGAACTTTATTATTTCATATATAATTATATACACACATTAATATTATATTATAAACACGCACACACACACATATATATATATATTATTGTCATATTAATTTCTTCATTACTAGATATTTAGATACATGAGCTTAATTAGTAGTAGATTTTATGAAAATATAGCAAAAATTTTACTTTTGGTTCAACATTAGATCTAAAACATCTTTACAAATTATTCAATGTGGAAAAAAAATTATGACTAGACAATAAAATTTTATTTCAATGATTTTTTTTTGCCCCCTTTAGTATGGATTTCTAGATTGGTTCCCGATAAGAAGAGAGATGAGTGTTAAAAATGTGAATATTGAAAATATGTGTGTGTTGAAGTAAAACTTTATTGAAATATTTGGCATGAACTTATTTGATTGGGGTTTAGGGAGTATATACTTTTCAACCTGCTTTATTGCTTTTGTTGGAGATTGAGGGTCACATACACACGCATAAATAATTCGATGCATCTGGATCTTGTACGTTTATGAACTTCAAAAGGGCCACATGCAAACATATTACTATGATTAATATTAAATATAATTTCTAAGTGAGATCGACTACAACTGATTGGCCCACTTAACCCTTTTACCTACATGTGTATTTTATTAATTTGAAGTTCTGATAGAATGTGCACGGTGTGTTAATTAAGACTTGTTTTAATTAATTAAGTTATTAATTAACCAGTATAATAATTTTCTATTGTAATTCAAGCACTAGGTTGATTTTCAGGTACATTTATTAATCGAATAGCTGTCGTTGTTTATTTATTCTCGGTGTACGAATAAACTCAGGTGCAAGATGCGTATCAAGTTAATAGATTGCATACATCGTTCTTGGCCTTATGTTAACAAGTTGTTTTCGGAATATGTCACTGCTACAATGAACTAAATATACAAATTGTGACAATCTGGAACAGTCTCCCTGATCTCATACAAATGACAATATTTAGTTAAACCAATTAATCACAGCATCTATCTCCATGACAAAACCATATATGCTTGCTGGCTTTGTTCATCGTAACGAATTAAAAAAAAATTACACGACAGAAATCCATGTCTTGTATATGTGTGTGTATTATTATATATGTAAATGTTGGCTAAGTTAATGAAAGGACATGTCCCCATGCAATTTATTGCTAAAAGAAAGATATGGACTTTAGTAGTCGTCGTCATCATCTCAATTTCTTACAGGCTAGGATAGATCTTGCAAAAACCCAGTTGGCGTGGGATTTTACTTGGGGAATGAGGAACGTCCTGAATTGGAAAATATTAAATTTGTGGATCTGTCGACACACCCTATGTATGTATATTATATGAATAATTCTAAATCCGAGGATATGTAGGAGGATATAACATTTCTCATATTATATTACGTGTGATTAACAACATGGTATGGTACGGATGACAGATACTCATAGCGCTCTACAAAACCGGCTTATAAGATGAGGGATAGTCTCTCACGCCCAGCACTATTGGGCTTGGCGTGCGTGGATAATATGGTGGGCAGCCTGATATTCTAGGATCGGCTCTGATACCATTTTAGAATTTATACGCCTAACTCATCCCTACAAAATCGGCTTGTAAGGTGAGGGATGCCCTTTAATTAATTATATACTCTTGTATGACCTTATCTCTAGGCAATGTGGGATTTGGGTTTTTCCCAACAGGGTTCAAATCCCAAGTCCGTGTGTATAGAAAATTATCTATTAGGAGCGATTAGCCCCTTAACTAAATGGATATGAGTAACTCGAGGGATTAGTCTCTGTAAATATGTTTGAAGGATGCCTCTGAAAAAAATACAATATCATGTGTATTTTTTTTATGAGAAATAAACTTAAATTGGGGAAGCACACATGTGCAAGGCTAGGGAGAACCACTAACCTCAATGAGAATTTATAGTGAAATTTACGAATAGCCTACCAATGGTGGAATTCAGGATTCGAACTCAAGTCACAGCTACTGTGAGTGGAGGATCCAACTATTTGTGCCAAATATCATGTGTATATTAATTGGTTACCCCGCACTCTTTGCCTTTCCCTTTGGCAGTGCCTACCCTACTTAATTTCCTTAAATATCTCATTTGCTTGTCTTGTTCCCCAATATATTTCTTCCCTGAAATAAACTACTGAGATATTTCCAGATATATAGACCACCCACACCACGAATTAACATATATCATACATAAACAAAAAACAATTATAATATGGCAGATTCCTAACCCGACCAACCCAATGTCCAGCCTGTGTCTTTCTTCACCCTCAAGGATTACTGCACTAGGCCAAGCAACATCTTATGTGTGAGTAATACAAAATTTCAGGTTTCGGCAATTACATGTGTAAGCAGAGTCTCATCATTTGCAGAGCAAGCCTGTTGTAATTTTCCAGGGTTTTCTTCTGGGAATTAATTGCACCTCCCATGTGGTTTTTGTGGATTTGGATTATATGTGGACCGTCCGATTAAAAAGAGTCTCATGACAAGATGGAGAATAAACAAGTATATACCTGGAGTAAGATGTCACATGCAATAGGATAGTTGTTTAATTTGCATTAGTAGAGAATAATATTGAAAAGGAAAATGATTCTTTGACACCTAATGTTAGTACACACATTGAGAGAGATAGGGATAGAAAAAAAATGATTCTAGTATCCATTGCATTTGTTCACAATATCAATGATCGTGAACCGCACCTGTGACTGCAACCACAATTTAAAACCTTGATAGGATAGAAAATAGATGAGTGATAGATGTGATAGCTAGGTAAGGTTTTAAATCGCGATCCACAACCACAATTGCAGCTGCAATGTCAAGGTTTTCGGAGTCTCTAAAATCGCATTGTGATAGCAATTGCGGCCGCATCGGTCGCATATGTCCACAATTTCCCGCAATATCAAGGATCATGACAAAACCGCAACTGCGATCGACTGCAACCACAATTTAAAACCTTGGTGTTGGATAGGTAATGTAATAAGAAGAGAAAGGTAGAGAGAAAAATGTTAAATAGGTATTAAAAATATATGTGTGTCCAAGAATCATTTTTCTAATGAAAATAACAAAAGGCCAAACACCCCCTCATATGGGTGTGACTCTAACATGTACTTAAACAAACAAAACAGTTCAACCTTTTGTAGAGCAGAAAAGGGTGTCTGAATCTACCTGGAAATTGAGGTGAGTTTTGTCTTTATGGAATGGAAAAGACGAGTAGTCTAACTAAAGAAACCAATAAATATGATGTAATACAACTATATATATAAATAATAGGATGGGGTAGACAGCCAGGGGACCGGATAGTAAACAAAGAGATAGAGATAGAGAGAGAGTGTGTGTTTTGTGTGTGTAGAGAAAGAGAGAGAGAAAGAGATGCAAATTTAAAGTGTGAGGAGGGGATTCAAACACGGCTACCCAGAAAGGGTTTTGTGTCATCTCTAATTGGACAAATCTTATCTCATCTACACGTTTATTGGGAAGGGAAGGCATCTATGGATATTTTACTCCCTCAATATATCCTTCACCTGCAAGGTTTTAAATAGCAGTCTACAACCACGACTGCGACTGCAATATAAAGATTTTTGGAATCACAGAAATTGCATTGCCATTGTAATTGTGGCCGTATCGGACGCATTTGTCCGCAGGCAAAACCACAACCATGACTGCAACCGCAATTTAAAACTTGGTCATTCACTTTTCCATTTTTTTGCCTCCCCCATATATTTTTTTTTTCTTCACCTTAAAATTCAATGTGATAATTAATTTCCTCTCATTGAAAACTAGGAATGGCCAAACAGTAATGACACAGTCATGCACGTGACATAAATACTATTCTTTCGTCCTGAAGATAATGCAGTTTGGAGATACTTGAATGAATTAGACCTATATGCGTGCATATAAGTCCATATCATAATAATATACGGATACAAAACAAAGGAGGACATGGACCACACACACTACCTTGGGGCTCTCTTAATTTTTCATAAAATTATCAACGGCCACTACCCCCTAGCTCGATCTGAAACACAAAAATAAAGTGATTGGAAACTAAATTAAAAATAGTTAGTATATATGTACCTTGCTGTTACGCATGTACGGCATTTCGTTTGATCCTAACTAAAAAGGTAGAAATTATATATGAGATTTATATATTGATTATTTGATCAATAAAGTCAATGGTTGTTTGGATATTGATCAGGCAAAATGAAAAACGGAATTCGGTGGGCAAATAAATTGGTAAAATGGTGACTAGGCCGGCCGTGGATGAGGGTAAAAGAGCAGATTATGTTGATTAACTTAGTCTGAGGATGGAGAAGAGGAAAGGGGCCCATCACTTGACTTGATTTGTTTTCCAATTTAGTAACATGGGATGTCCCTAATTACACGAAATAATTTACTCACTTGTAGAATATCTCTCTTTCTCAAGATTAATCTATATGTTCGGCACAATTCAGTAATATTTCATAATTTTATATATGATCTCAGTATGTCTCACCTAGTAGAACCTAGACAAATGTATGTGAGTTCTTTTTTCTTTTTGAAAAGCCAATTAGGTCTGAAAGCACAACATATATATGCTCAGACCAAACTCATACAAAGAAATGTTAATTGGAGCAAACTCCAAGCTAGGGATGGCAATTGGACCCATACCCATTGGGTACCCGCAAAAATTATCCACAATGGGGAGGGTAATTACCCGCTCAATGGGTACAGGCACGGGTACGAGTAATTACCTGCAAAATTTGATGGAGACGGGTACGGGTACCTTAGTACCCACCCCGCCCCAGACCCGCACACATATATACATATATATATTTATTTATTTATAGTTATATTTATATTTATATATATATATATGTGTGTGTATATATATATATATATTAAATTTAATAACTCTTAAAGAAATTTATAAACTAATTCTTATTCCTAAAGTAACTCATGCACAAGACACTATAGTCATAAGACACATTTTCTTTCCTTTCCCATGAGATACATTTCTTTGACTCTTTGCTTTCCTTTACCGTGTGTTTCATCGTTATTGTAGACAACGACAAACTTGCTTCATTGTACCTCATTCACTTGCGCTATTATTGTCCTGCTTCCTTGATCTACGATGACAAGCCTATTTCATTGACACCATTCTGTCTCGTTCCCGTGTCCTTCACCAGCAAATTCCTTATGCGCCTTTGAGACATAATATTGTGTATTGCATTTGAAAAATTAATTTTTAAATTTTCAGTTAAAGTGTGGGTGACGGGTACGGGTACTTAGGTACCCAACGGATAAGGGTACGGGGATCAAAGTTGCTACCCACGCGGGTATGGGGCTGGGTACGGGTATTTTTTGAAATTGCGGGTATGGGGACGAGTACTATAGTACCCTACCCATACCCTACCCATTGCCATTCCTACTCCAAGCCATCCTAATGTGAATAACTCCCGCTCACAAAAAATACATAACCTCCTTATAATACCTCAACCCATTAGCGAAGCTATTTTATAAAGTATAACCTCAATAACTTATATGTTCTCAAAAGAAAATTGATCAAATGTCAAGGTAATTCCCTAGTAACCTGCATATGTGAATTCATTTAACTATAACGTTATTTTTTTTCCCAACGGATAAAGATTCAAATAATAATGATATAGTTATCGATCTATTACTATATAAAAAAATTAAGTCATGAGTTTCTAGGCTATGATAATTGTTACACGTGTGTCATCTCCCTAACTTTTTCAATTTTCAATTACAATTATTTTATTTGTTGTTTTTTCTTTAATGATTTTGTTAGAAAAAAACCCGTACTTTGTACGGGTCAGTTCATCGATCCAATTTTGAAAAAAAATTATACACTAAGGCCCTATTTGGATTGGCTTATGCAGAACTTATATGATTTATCTACTGACATAAGCACTTGTCAGCGTGTTTGACAGAGCTTATGAAAAAAACTTACGATTGTTTCATATTAAAAACTCCAAAAATATATTTATAGAACTAAAATAATTATAGAATTTCTTTAGGAAATTTCTTTGGTACCATTAAAAATTTAAGGTCTTGGTACCGTTGGATATTTGACCTTTGAATTATTATTATATTACAACCATTTTTATAAGCAATTTTCATTAAGGCTGAATATATTTTTGTGAAGATTTCTTTCCTTTATCCGTTCTCATCTCATCCCCTAGAAATACTCCAAAATCAATACTAATGAAGTGTACCACACAAGGAGAACAAAAATTTAACAAGAATGGCATGATATGCTAGCAAATACCCCAAAATTAATACTAATGATTTGTTCATGTTCATTTTCTATTTTACTTATAGAACAAAACTAACGTGATGATTTGGAATAACATTTTCCCATTGGTCAAATAACCAATGGTACCAGAACCGTTGATTTTTTAATGTTACCATAAAGGCTCTTCCATTTCTTTAATGCAAAATACTTAGATTACAAGTGCAAACTAATTATGTGCTATACGTGGTGGACTTGTTTCTAACGTATAATTAGTATAAGGTTATGTTTTTTGACTGAAGTATAAGGTTATGTTAAGAACAGTTATATTTGGACAGGTCTCTATTTCGACTCCCATTCAATACACTATTTTGTTTTATTTCTCTCTTTTTATGGCGTCACTCATCTATTACATCTATCACTATTCTCTCTTCTATTTTTGTTTCTCTCAAGGTGTAGGAGAAGACATAGGTGTCCAAATATCAATTTTCAAAGTTTCTCCATATTGTTTGTCTTATTTTATATTTTTTCTACCGTTTTTCTAATTAAAAATGACATATAATCAAAACAAATATTCTTTCTTTCAAACGTGAACATTTTCTAATTGACGTGTATTAATTTTCCTATATCTATATATCTCCGTCTCTCTCTCATTCTCACTCTCACTCTGTTCCCCCTTTCCTTCTCTCTCTCTTTGTCATATCTTTGCAAGAGACCTCCATCAGATATATAGTTCCCAAAGTTTCCACATCAAACCATAATCATCACGCCTCTTCCCACATCAAATATTCATTCTCTCCATATTCCCCACCACATTCCCCTCCATCAAGTAGAAAAAAATGTCCACAAACCACTACTCCATGAACCTTCCAGAAACGACACCGTGGTGGTCTCAACAACAACCCACATGGTTCAATTCTCACACTCCATCTATAGAAAACCCACCTCCACCTCCACCCCATTTCAACCTCAACCACATTCAAAACGACAACATCGACGAAGAAGAAGAAAACCACGATGTTGTCGATGACAACGACAACAGCGCCGCCACGACACAAGGAATAGAAGAGAAAGAAACGATGTTTGAGAAACCGTTAACGCCGAGCGACGTTGGGAAACTAAACCGTCTCGTAATCCCAAAGCAGCAGGCGGAGAAGTATTTCCCGCTGGGCGCTTCTGGAGGTGACTCGGGAGAGTGCAAGGGGTTGTTACTGAGTTTCGAGGACGAGTCAGGGAAGTGTTGGAGGTTCCGTTACTCGTACTGGAACAGTAGCCAGAGCTACGTGTTGACTAAGGGATGGAGCCGTTACGTGAAAGACAAGCGCCTCGATGCTGGCGACGTCGTTTTGTTCGAGCGACACCGTGCTGATTATCAGCGACTCTTCATTGGGTGGAGGCGTAGGAGTACTACTGCCACCGACCCGGCTCACGTTAGCAGGGGCAACGGTAAGAATGAGGCTGGTGGTGGGGGTATGGGCGTCGGGTGGACCAGAGGGCTCTATTCTGCGCACCCTTATCCTGCGCATCAGCTCTCGCCATACCAACATGACTGTCTTCATGCAGGTCTCGCTGTCTCTTCAATCTATTCAGTATAAAAAATCTCATCCCCATTTTACATTCACATAATTCTAATCTACCAACTCAATCATATCTTCTACTCTCCCTTTTCATTTTTTCAACTTTTTTTTAAAACCTAAAGTATCCTTGGGAAATATCCCCCGAACTAATTTAGAAGTAAGTAAAACTTAGTCACGTATTATTTCATCATTAGGGGGTTAAATTCAGACACTATCTGAGTCCATACTTTAGACGGAGTGCTGCGCCCAACCTCGTGATTTTTTTCATCTTTTCTTCGTGTGGGTTTTATTTTAAAACTCGTAAGAATTAGAAATAACGCAATTTTGTATGTGTACAATTAATTTTCCTTTACATAAATAGCGATTGATGAATTCATTTTTTTTCTTTTTTTCTGTTTCACTTTTGCTTCCTTCAAATATGCTCGACCTTCGTATTTTTCTTGTCTATGTAAAACCTAAGTAAGAAGTAAAACAATTTTTTTGTCTATTTTCCATTTTCAAAAAAAGACAAGAGATGAAATAATTGCATTCTCGTGGAAGTGCGTGAAGGCTACCTTCCAATTAATTGGGAGAAATGTGTTTTTCTGTTGGGATTTGTGACTGAGAGAAGGCGAGCGAATTCATCTGTTTGAGATTAGATTAGATTGCTCAAACACCCCGTCAAGCAAACGCGCCCATTTTATTTTTTTATTTAAAGAAAATTAATTTTTTATTCAGAAAACTAGGCGGTGCTGTTTAATTTGTTTCATTCAGATCACCCTAATCAGAATCGAATTTTAGGAAAAAGATTCTCTTTTTTTTCATTACTATGCTTTTAAAATATATATATCATACTCTCTCCGGACTAAAATATAAACAAAAAAATATATATATTTGGATAAAATATAGTCTAGATACATGTATTTTTTTACTTATATTTCAGTTCAGAGGAAATATTTATTTTATTTATTTTCCAAAAACGTATATAATAATTGAAGAAATAAAGAGAAAAAAGAAATCATGACATATTTTTCCTGAATTTTGAATACATTTTGTGTTGTGTCATCTCCCTCCCTAGATTAATGTTTTGTATTGTTTTTGTTTCAAAACATTAATGATGATTTTTTTTATGATTAAAGCATTGATCCATGGACGTGTTATACGGTTACAGGTAGTAGAGGGTCCCAAGGTCATCAGAACCAAAGGACAAGACCGGTGGGAAACAACAGTTCTAGTTCAAGTTCAAGTTCAAGTTCGAGTTCAAAGGTACTTAGGCTTTTCGGGGTCAACATGGAGTGCCAACCTGATCAACATGATGATGATTCTGGACCTTCCACAACCCAATGCTTATGCTCCCACAATAGTGACAACAACATGCCATCAACACAGGGTACAGATACCCACAATTTCTACCAGTATCATCAACCTTCTTCTAATCCTAATTCCAACCCTCACCCTCATCACATGGTACGTCACCAACCATACTACTACTAGATCATGCCACGAAACTGATCGAGATTGGATTCTCAATTATTTTTGTCGCTTCAGGTGTAAGATAGTATAGTACATGACTATATATCGACTTTGTATTAATTAATTATAATTATAATTGTTGCTAATTAATGCATTAATCCTTTGATTAATTAATGTGAATGGAACTGGATCAAGGGATACTAGCTCAGTTATGTTGGTAGCGATTAGCATTTATAACCTCTGACACCGAGTTCGAATCCCCCTCCCCTATAAAAAAAATATGAACGGAATTGGTGTTGGTCGATCAAAAATAGTGTTATTATAGGTTCATGTTGGAGATTATAGAGGTAATTTCTTGTCTTATACTCTCTCTGGTCCTATATATAAGAAACAATTCATTTTTTTTGGTTCATTGAATAACTCATATATCTGGTCTATAATATAGTCTAAATGCATGAGTTATTCAATGAACCAAAAAAGTGAATTGTTTCTTATATATAGGACGGGAGGAAGCATATTGGAATTGTGCATGCAAATGCAATTCGTTTGTTAAATTATTTCTATTTCTATATGGGACCTTGATGTTCTCTTTCAATATATCAATTTCTCAACTATGGTGCGAATGGCTGAAGGGACACTTTCCCGATACAGTTTTATTTTAGGTACATTTTCCCAATGCATTTTGGCTCTTCATATTATATAAGGAAGCAAAATTAAAGAATATATTTATAGAAAATATCTTGTTTCCATCTACCAGAACAGGGGTAGGTTAATTCTTTTTTTTTTTTGGTTATCTTGATTTATCCTTCTGGGAGTGACCAATATATGTATGAAAAATCTATTTTACCCTTTATTAGAAAAATATATAGTCTTTTTTATGAAATAATGGAGAGTATAGATCCAAATCATACAACATTATATATAAATGATTAAAATTACAAATTATTTAATTGACAAATGATATTACTAAAAAGATCACATAACTTGGTGTTTTAATTTAATCTTAATTAATAGTTCATTTTACTTGCAAGCGTAACCGATTAATTTTTATTTTTTACATAGACAAATGTTAGTCGTAATTAGTATATGTTATGACTATATTAGTGGAAGAGATTTGAATTAATAACCTCTTTATCACTCCAATAACTATGTCTCTTCTTCTAACAATCAAATCACCTTATCACTCCCTACCCGCAACCAATTAATTAACCAATACATAGATTATATGTCAAAATGAATTGAGCTCGGTGGACGTAGATAACTTGACAAAATGTGTGGGCCAAGCTTAAGTAAATTTTCAAAAATAATTGACTGGAAGTAGTCTAATGAGTTGAGCCGACATTAACACTTTATTTTTTTTGGACAAAAAAACTTTATTTTTTTAAAAAAATTTATACCTTTGAACAAAAAAAATATATCTAAGTAGCCAGCAATGATCCTAAATAAAAAAAACATACCTAAATATTATTTCTAAAACTATTCATTCATTTTAAGTAATATTTAATGGTTTAATGTAAATTAATTTAATGATTTTTTGGTAAATGGACGAAAATTAAATTAATGCTTTTAATAATATAAGTTAATTAATTAAATTATTTAAAATTCATATTCTTAAACTTTAATTATATAAACAAGTAAAAATATACAAGCTAACAAGTAATTGGCTCGCATAATCCACAATTTGAATAGGGTTGAATTAGGAATGATAATAGATAAGATTTGAGTAGGATATTATAGTATCCATCTTCATATCCACATTTTACAAAAATACTCGGCCCAGACCTATACCCATGTGGATAACAATTTTAATGCTCGTACCCTAATACCTTATCTGTACCGGTTACCTACACTTTAATTACATGCAACAGATCTCTAGTGACCTGCAATCAACGATGGCTTAGCGAGGATCTATAGCGTCGACCAATTTGCAGCAACCTGGCCGCAATAGGGACTACTACGCACAAGGAGGGGACGATACACAGAAAGGAGCTATATAGGAGGGGACAACAAGCTCGATAGACGTTGAATCAATATAACTAATTATCGATTTATGACTTCTCAATGTCATAAACTTTAGCTATATTTTTTGTTTTATTCGTTATGCCCACTTGTATAGTTGATGATGAATAGAACTTTTACATTTAAGGAATTTTTACTGCTATGGAGTAGAGATGATTATTGTAAAGGTCAATCCAATTCTCATTTCATTATTACAGATAATGCAAGATAATATTTTTGTGAGTATGCACTTAATTGATTACTCATTGTCATTTTGGATTTTGTCAATAACTGATTTGTGGACTCATCCGTATAATAAATACATGTCTTTTCCTAATAAACACAGAGTAAAAAATCAATAAATAAAATAAATTTAGTAAAAAATAAAAATAACTGATAAAGTGACACGTGTCATAGTCTGGGAGGTGACACGTGTCACAACCTAGGAGTGATATCCAATGTTTAATTTTTTAAAATAGTAGTAATTGTTTAACTAACGTACATGAACTTAATATGTTATACTTTGAGTGATCATATTTGGTTTAACTCGTACGATGTGATAGCCTAATTAGTGCTGGTAAATTGGGTTAACCCATCATGTCCCGCCATCAAACCACCTAAAACAACGCAGGCTAGGTTGAATTTTGGAAGCAAGTTAAAAGTCCCAAACCCGTCTCGCCCCACCACGGGTTGACGGGTTGGCCCGTCACTACAAAAAAGAAGCAAAAAAGTGGTTTTGTGCCTTGATGGGTTGGCGAGTTGATCCGCCAAGAAAAATTTTAAAAATAAGAAGAAATAAGAAAGAGAGAAAATTTTGATTTTTTTTAAAAAAATAAAAGAATACCTGAAAAGCCAACACATCCTGTCTTCTCCCATTTTCTTGGTGAATTATGCGAGATGGGTCAAAATGAATTGGTGATTGAAAACCCCAACCCACCAAAAAAAAAAGATCAAACAAGTTTACGTAATGAGCCCAAATCCATTTTACCACCCCGAGAATAAATTAATGGGTTGGCATCACTAGAAAGTAGAAATACTAATGCTAGTAGAGATTCTTCTACTTTTTATCATTAAAATAATTAATACTCCATAAACTTTTTTATCTATAAAAGGTTACCTTTTGCCAACACATAGTTAAATGAATCGATCTTAAAACTTTCCCCAAACAAACTCAACACGTTTGTTTCAGATTGCCGCCTTTCCATTTTGGAAAACCTATTATTATTAGCGCCACTTCAGATCATCTTACAGTATTTTTTAAGAATCCAATTAAACGTTGTATTAAATGTCGACCTAAATTCCAAACTCTTTTCACAGGGTGTCAGTTTCCTTTCTTAAATTAACATGAATTAAGTAGCAAACGTGTTAGTGCGATTCAACCATTAACCAAACTTTCTGATCATGAGCTGCATTACCCTTTGCAAAAGTTCATGAATCATATAAGGAGAAAATCACTGTACAGAAAAATGATACTCTCTCCTGTCTAGATTTTTAATTGTTTAAGATTTTAGAACATAAATTAAAAAATAATTAATTAAACAAATTTAGACTAAAATAATCTTATTTATTATTTATTATTCTAAACTATCTTAATTATTTTTTTACTCAAAACTTATTAATTATAATAAAAATATAGTTAAAAAAAATGATAAATTATTTCTTAAAATTTTAAAACAACCAAATATTTAAAACAAAAATAAAAAACCAAACCTATCAAAAATTTAGATCAAAAAGAATATAAGAGAATAGTTTATTCTTCAAATCTATTGCGAAAAACAAAGTGGCAGGTAATAATTAAGAGAGTATGTGTGTGATTGAAACAGGATGTCAACTAGATGAGAAATCACCGAGGATAAAGATATGTGGATGTGACATCCATGAATTGACCCAATTAATTAAACCCCCCATTATATCATACCCGTTCCTTCTTCAAAGTGCAAACCATGCCCCGAGAGAAAGAGTAGAAAAATGAGTCAATCATCAGAATCATCTTTTGAATTGTGAGATATTTTTAATTTAGTTTTTAAAATTATTTATATTTCAAATTAGCCCAAATTTGATTTTCATAAAATAATTCGTGGCTAAATTTTACTTATTTCTCGACCACAAATTAGTCCAGAGCTCTTTCCTCATGGGATTATGTGGATATAAATACAAAATTTTGACAATTATCTCAATTATTGATTATATTAGTCTTTTTGATCTGTTATTTTAATCTTTAAAATTGTTTATAGGGTTTAATATATATATATATATATATGAAGATTTTAATTTTAAGAATTAATTTAAAATATTACTCCTTCTTGTTCAAATATTTAGTAGTTTTAGCATTTTATTTTTGTCTCAAAACTTTTGTTGTTTTAGAATTTTAAGAAATAATTTATCATGTTTTTCCAAATATATCCTTAGTATAATTAATGATTTTGAGTAGAGAAATAATTAGGATAGTTAAAAATGATAAATAATAAATAAAGTCATTTTAATCTAAAATTTATCTAATTAATTATTTTTTAATCTGTATACAAAATCTTTAAACCACTAAAATTTTGAATAAGAGGGAGAAATAATTTTAGAGATTAAGTTGATAATATCTATAATTTGTTTTATAGACTAAATTGATGACTCGTATAAAAATTTAAAGTAATAAAAAATTACTTTGAAAAAAGGAGAGAAGAAGAGGCGAAATCCCCGATTTTCATACCAACCATTTACACTACCAAAGGAGTAGTAATGCTGTTAAGTAAACACAAAGGAAGGTAAGTACCAGTGGGAAAAGTAAAGGGAAGAAAACTATATAAATTAAATAAAAGGCAGAGAGACAGAGAGTAAGGTATGGGGGAGGTAGCGTATGGCCCATTAATTGAGGGGGAACTGTGTGGCGTCAGCCAAGTGCGCCAGATGGAGAATTTAGGTCATTGGAAATAAAAAACGGGGAATCTATTTGCTACTGTTGGGATTCTGCCTCAAGATTTTTCACAAGGGCTCAATGGTAATTATCAATCATATTAGATTTTTAATTTTTGAACTAGTGACCTAACTCATCCTCTATAGAGTCAGGACTCTCTGTGTCATGTATTTTCTATTTGACAGTGGCGACTCAGTAATAGATTTAAGATAAATTCTGATACTATATTATATTTTAGTATCTTTGATTTATTGTACTAACTCATTGTCACAAAACTAGCTCATAAAATGAGAATTATTTCATCTATATATTATCTATTTGAGCCTTATTTCTAAAAATGTGGGACTTTTTAACTTTTCTCCCATAAATCAATTAAAATCTATGTATGATACGTGGGGTGGAATTGGGGAGGTATGGTTTCTAGTCATGGTGTGTGCTGCTATTTGGTGTTGGTGGGTGGGGTTGGGTGGATAGGCCTGACTTGATATGATAGATAACACCCCAAGAAGTAGTAGCAAGTGGCAACACAACCACATGCTATAGTAGTTGTTTTCAATTACTCTCATCCCCTGCCTCTAGTGCAGCATGCTGAGGTTGCTTAATTACATGTGCTAAAGCTGATACCTGATCGTTTGAGTCATAATTCCAAGTTGACAAGATGGTTTCAACATTATTTTAACTGGGGGATGCTTTTGCTTGATGCAGCAAAAACTACTATATATATATTCAAATTTTGTCTCTAATACAAAATTCACCTAACATATATGTTTAATTGATCCCAGCAAACACAAATTTGATTTGAATGGTTGCGATGGTGATAGACAATGATATAATTATCATTTGGTGTATGTTCAAAATTAAAATTTGCAATTTAAGTTTGTATTCATTTTATAAATTTTGCGATCTGAGTTTGCAAAATTAATTCTCCATTTGCTTTTATTTCAAACTAAATTTGATAACAAAAATTGAATTTCAAAATGTCCTCAACTGAAAAGTAAACAAGAAAAATTTGGGGTCCCAAATTATAACTCAAATTATATAGATGAGAATTAAAATTAGAAGTAGAGGAAAGGGACAAGAGAAAAAAAAAAGTATAACAAATTATCAAATATTTGAATTTAAATGGTATTTCGTTGCCTAATTGATATGAGAACATTACAAGATTTAACCCATGTTATATAGTAGGAAAAGACTTATTCTTATTGTGTTGATGATGATAATGATAGTGATGGTGATATATAATTATTATAAGGAATCTGGCTATATATATATTTTAATTTGTCATCAGCATTCAAACATGTGGATGGATGAAGTCAAGTGTAGATGGAAAAGCTCAAGACGAAATTCAATACAAGCACGTCAACATTAACAGGCCTTGTGGTGCCCCCACACCCCACTATAGTTGCCAGATTTGTTTTATTATGGTATTGTGTTTTTTGGCGAAGTTGTTAAGCTTCTGCAAACTATAAACAACACGCAAGAAATTATTATATAAAAAAAGAGAGGGAATTAATTGAAAAGAGGAGCAAATGTTAACAAAAATCGCAAACTTGGGGTGAAATGTTTAAACAAAAATAGGAAAAAGGTGAAATAAGGCCAAAACCAAAAAAAGGAGACAAAGATATATCCTTGGAGTAAGCAAGCAATACAGCATATCAATCAAGGGAATGGCATTAATGCTTGCGTTGAAAATTGACTTGATGTTGTTATCTACTTATCCGGTGATTCACGGCTTCTAAGGACTAAAAATCTCATATATACAACACATGTATTTATATATATATATATATATATTGCGTCTTGTACTATCAAAGGTCATGCAGGGGAGGGGAAAACTGCCAGAAACCAATTCTCTCGGTGCCACTTAGCATGGACCACCTGCTAAGTGGTCCACGAAGGACCAGTGAGTCTTAGATTCGTTGATATATTAATATAAAAATGTAAGGGTTAGGATTAAAGAAGAGTGACTAGTAGTACAGCTTACTTTAAAAATATAAAGTTAATTGTAGTACAGCTTACTTTAAGAAGAGTGCCATTTGTAAATGTTGTAATTAGAAAAAGTGCCCAAGAAAGTAACAAATTTAAAATGAACCAAAACTTTTACAAATTTATATAACACCCCTATTAGGATGTGCCTACGTGTATAGTAAAAATACCCCTTATTAATATATGAAAATAATTTGAACGAAAATATGTGGGATAAAGATTGTATTAGGTAGTAAAGTGTGATGATGAAGTATTTTCAAAATTTATTATTTTTTTAACAAATTCATTGAAAATATTATCATGTGGTTAGTGTTGATTCGTTGGTGTGGAAATTAAAATTGTTATATTGGTATCGTGAAGGACGGTTATTCGTGCTATGTGCATGAATGTTGTTTTGTCAAATTTTTCTTGGTTTAATTTTTTTTTTACTTTTAGCTAATAGTTGTTTATCATTTTTTTAAGGAAATAGACTCATATCATTAAAATGAAACTAATAGTTGTTTATCAAAAGAACCAAAAATTTAAGACAGTCATTTGTTCTAACTAATATTTTTGAAATACCAAAAAAAAATACTAGATTAAGCTGGTTGTGTTCGGTAAGGCTAATAAATTAGCTTATAGCTTATTTGACTAGTTTGTAAACTTATTTGATCACAATAAAAGTATTCAATAAATAAGTTTATTTCATTAGCTTATAAAATTTTAATTTGTCACTTGTAAGGTCCAGGTTTTGTTGTTTATGTAATTCCCCTGTGGCTGATGGGTTACTGGGTTAAAATTAGCATGCGAATAGGTACCCCTTTGAGACCATGTAGGTTACTGGGGAATTGTGTTTGAGCCCCAATTCACTTGGTTGGGTTTTGGGGTTGATAAATGCACCCCTTTGAGACTGATGGGTTACTGGGGATTACCTTGGCATTTGACTAGAACCCTTTGAGACCATGTAAGTCTTGGGGTTCTACTTATTTTGTTTCACCTTGGCAATCAGTGTGATGGTGTGAATCTGCTTTTAGGAGAGGGTTTTTATTTTGTGAAGGCTGGCTATTTGGTCATAAACTATACTCTGTAATTCTTGGTTGGGCACTACTTGTGCTTTCAACTCCATTTTATTGCATTTTGGCTTTTCAAAAAATTAGCTTATAATTTTTTTTGAGAAGCTACCTCATGAAACTTATAGCTTATTGTTTTTTCTTTCATTTTTACTCTCAATTCTTTATTCTTTTGTCTTCATTGCTCTCTCTTTAAATTAAAATAAATAAATAAACAAATAAATAAAATACTTGACTAATCAAACGGCACCCTATGTCAATAATCAATATCATCTAACATTTAAATATTGACATTTTCATTTTTATCATTCTCTCTGTTTTTTTAAAAGACAACAAAATATATTAGATATTCTTAAAAAAAAATATATATTAGATAAAAACTAATCCATAGTACAATGTGGACTATAGATGGCAAAGTATACAACAGAGAACCTCTGCAGCGTGGCACCAAGACACGTCAAAAACAAAGACCAAGTGTCACTATTGCATAATTTAGCAACACCCAATTACAAAGTGGAAAACAATTTGTCCAGAATAAATAACAATGAACTCAATTCTAAATTTGTCCAGCCATAGCGCACAGATGCATCATGCAATTCGATAGACACCTTTATTTTAGCAATGAATCAGTCCCTTGATGCACTGACGAAGTAAAATAAAAGCATAACAGATCATTCTCTCGTTCTAACACCTCTGTTTCAACGATTCCATAAAGCCCATCACACCGACATTTTGGGGGGAAAACCCATATCAGTGCAGAAAAGAAGACGGATAGATCGACCTACCGGTTCCGTTGGTGGCCGTCGTGCGATTTCAACTGTTTTCTTGGATTTCATATTAGATCTGAGACCACAAACCTCCATTTTCGTTTGCGTCTTCATCGTTCACGTACAGATCAAACACCATCGCAAAAGACTGCCTTTCTCTTCTCTAACTATGACTTGCATTCATCAGGTTTAACAATGGGGTAAATGGGTTTGTTGCACAACTGATAAATGAGTTAAATGAATTGGAAAACACATTTCTATTTTTCAAAAATGTTGGGCATAAATTGCTAATATAGGAAAGTTACAAATATAAATTGGAAAAGGATTGGGCATAAAGTACTAATACTGAAAAAACGAAAAAACTGGTATTAATAGGTATTTCTCTCACTGGTCCTTGGTAGACCACTTAGCAAGTGGTCCATGCTAAGTGCCACCAATTCTCTCAGGCTCAGCACTGATTCAATTAATACAACATCTGTGGCAACCTCAGTTTTTGCTTTTGGCTGATTAATTAGGAAAGTGAGAGGATGAAGAAGTTTTGGACCACTTTACTTGAGTGAGCAATTTCAACTGATATTATAAAATAAAAATGCTAATTGCATTTTTGATTTCCCAATTACGGTAATGGTATGATTTTGTTCTTTCAGTTTTCAATTGAACCAATTGGGTCAACCGATTTTTTAATTGTTGCAATTGAGTTCCTTAGTCTTCTAATTGTTGCAATTAGGTCGCTCTATCGCTTTGTCGTCCAATTTTTAACACCCATAATCTACGTAACACATATGAGACTAATTTGTTATTGAAAAAAAAAATTCTACAACCTGTACTGTGCCAAGATTTTTTTTTTGATAAATCAAATTGTATTAAAGCGGGATTAAGCACAAGATGTGTCAAATCCAAAAGTCAGAACCATATAGTGTACTGTGCCAAGATGACCCAATTCAGTGTCAAATCAGTCTCATATGTGTCACGTAAGCTCTAGGTGTTAAAATTTGAACAATATAATGATAGAGGAACATAATTATAACTATAGAAAAATTGAAAGACCCAATTGACTTAATTGAAAACTAGGGACAAAAATTGTACAATTGCAATAACTGACACAAAAATACGATCAAGCCAAATAAAAATAAAAAACAGAGAGAAAACACTTGATTGATTCAAGTTTCCAACATTGAACCTTTCTCTAACTCAATAACATTGCACACGGTACCCTTTGAGGTGATGTTGTTTTTCTGGGTGATAAACTTCTAAATTTTTGGTACAACATTGAGGTTAATAATTTGGGCTTTTTTGTAACAATACTACTTTTGAAAAAATTAATTTGCCATTTACAAATATTGTTTTTTTTTAATTAGGTTTCTACCTTGTTTTAAGTGAGAAGTCCTATTTTCAAAACCGGACTTCTCAGTATGTTTTTTTTTTTTTTCAAAAATACCTATGAGAAGTCCTATCCCCCAAACAGGACTTCTGAACACATTTTTTTTATTTTTTTCAATTTTTTGTTTAATTTTGACGGTTTAGGGTTTAGTTAAGGTGGTTTATGGTGTTAGGTGGTTTGTGGTTTTAGGGTTTAAGTGGTTTTAGGATTTTGGAGTTATTTAAATTAATTAATTTATTTTGTTTATTAATTCAATTTATTATTTAATAACTACTACAATTAAGTTAATTTAGGACTTAATAGTAAATAATAATACAATAAAATGAATGGCAAGGTGGGTCGAAATGTTGTTGCGACAGAGTGAAAGCAATAGGGGGGCTAAGTTGTCGGCGTGTAGTACGTCGTGGACGTCGTTGTGTGGGCATACTAGGTCCAACATCTGGAGGGTTCTATACATAACTGTGAGGGTCTTGCAGTTGTAGTGGAGTAGATAGGTACAATATGTGCCTCCTGTGTACAAGTTGGAAAACATCTTCAACGTTTACCATGAAGAGCTCAGTGTGTTGCCCAACGAAGAATATTGGCCAGAATATACTAGACCTCAAGTGTGCCATGATCCACAAATACAGAGGCTACCACAGGGTCATCCACAATCTATCCGCATTCGCACTGACATGGATCAGGTAGAAAGGCGCCGTCACCCTAAAAGGTGTGGACTGTGTCGAAATGAGGGTTATAGTAGGAATAAATGTCCTAATTACAATCCTAGACATTCCACACATGAGTAAGAAATGTGAATCGTTGTACTCCTTTTATAATTTTAATGTAATTATTTTATTATATTATTATTTACTATTAAGTCATAAACTAACTTAATTGTAGTAATTATTAAATAATAAATTGAATTAATAAACAAAATAAATAAATAAATTTGAATAACCCCAAAATCTTAAAACCACTTAAACCCTAAAATCACAAACCACCTAACACTATAAACCACCTTAACTAAACCCTAAACCGTCAAAATTAAACAAAAGATTGAAAAAAATAAAAAAAAACGTGTTCAGAAGTCCTGTTTGAGGGATAGGACTTCTCATAGGCATTTTGGAAAAAAAAAATAAAAACATAGTGAAAAGTTCAATTTTGAGAATAGAACTTCACTTAAAATAAAAATAATGGTAGAAACCTAATTAAAAAAAACAATAATAAATGGCAAATTAATTTTTTCAATTTGGTACTGTTACAAAAAAAAAAAGCCTAATAATTTGTGTCATATGAAGGACAACACTTTCACTTATTCAGTGGCAACAATCGTACGAGCAACTCCTTTTGTAAACGACAACTAGGGGCTGCGGAAATTAGGATGTGACCCATCAATGAAGTGCCTCTGATTAACGATCAATCGCACTGAATTACCAAAACTCCAATGAGTATAGAAAATAGATAGATACGCATCTCTCTCTCCACTTGATTCAGGTTTGTACACTTAAATAAATGGAGCTGTCACTGTAGCCTGAAAATTGGATACATTTGATAAAATTCTAATTAACAATTCACATTTATAACGTGTTTTGAATCCGATTTTCCTTTGAATTACTAACTTTAGTAATTACTATTTTCTTACTACATTAAATCAGGAAAAAATGGGAAAAAAAATGATGCAATCTAAACTGATTTTTGAGAACCAGGGGAACTACTTGAACTGATCCCTGTGTAATTACCAAAGAGTAATGGTATTAAAGTTTCAAGATAAAACTCGTGAGCAAATAATATAGTTGGAATGTGTGGTAGGATTAGTGTGTGTACAAAATATAAGTATTATAATGTATTATAATTATAATTATAATTATAATAATTAAAAAATAGGAACTGAACGTGAATGTCAAATGGTGAGCAATTAGGTGTATATAATATTCACAATCCTGACTGGTACTGCTGCTTCTTTTACTTCACAGTCACACAAAGTATATTTTTTTATTCAATAAACATTAGAATTAAGGACCTTTTTCAACAAATATTTTTCTACATATAACATGAATGCAGAAACCGACTCTCTTTTAGCTTATCCAAAAGAAAAAAGAAATGAAAAGAAACCCAGCTCTCTTTCACTCAAACCAATCGTTGGTAAGTCGTGGCTTCTATTGGATTAGATACAATTTTTTAGAGTAAAAAATTAAGATAATAGTGTGTAAAAGGACTCTGCTATCTGTATACCACAATTATGTTACACATCAATTTGTATTTTTAAAAAAAATAAAAAATGTATATTAAGATGTTTATTTTTATCTTATTACTAGTATTTAAAAATATTATGAGACAATGTAATAAAAATAATGTGCCTACAACTTTATCGGTGTGCATCCACTTTTTCTTTTTGGTCTAAGTGCATCCACTTTTATGATTGATGAAAAAAGACAAAATAAAACCTGTGCCATGTGATTATTACGGGCCCATAAAGACTTACACAAGAGGCCCATTATAACCTCTATTTGAGAATGCGTCAAATATTTCAATAGCTCTCCAGCTGTGGCCTCTGAATGTGGGAAGGCCCCCCTGATGAGTGATGATAATTTTGCTTATCATTGGCATTCCATATAATGGCCAATCATAGAAACATGGTGATTTGACTTGAAACAGTATATATGCAAAGACTTGTTATGATATACTATGAGATTATCCTTGTCTTCTATCCTTATAACTTAGACAAAGCAATATATATCACTTAAGGCTCTCTCTTCCGAATTTATGTAATTTTTTTACTTTTTTAAACAAAAATTACGATGTATTAATTTTCACAAGTTTTGAGTGTCCGGATAATGGTTTTTTTAGATAGGGGTGAGCGTGACCTAACCCAACACGATGACTCAACCCAGTCCAAGCTATTAGGGTCGGGTTCAACCTTGTCCCATAAGAAAATAGAGACAAAGTAAGGTCTCGTTTATTGACCCGGTATCGGGTTAGAAATGAGATCGGGTTAACCTTTGGGTTACCCAACCCATCCCACATATACATATATAGACACATTTTTTTATTTGTTTGAAAACAAATCCTATAAGTAAAGTGACATTTTATTATTATTCTCTTATGTTTCTTGTAACAATGTCCTAAAATTATAATGGAGTACAAAAATACAACATATATATTAAAAAAGTATGTGCATGATATATTTGCTAATTGTATGAATATTTTTCTTTTGAATATTATTATGTAATAATTTAATAATTTTATTTTATTTGTATTTCGGGTCAACCCGGTTTCGTCTCATTTAGACTCAGTCTTAATTGGACCCATACATCATTGGATCATTTTGGGTCTAAAGACGGGTTCAAATTAGAATTTTGGCCCAGTCAAACTCTTCGGGCTGAGTGAGGGACAAACATAATTCGTCCCTTGCTCACCCCTATTTTTAGATGCCTTATTTTAAATTAAGAATAATTTTGCTGTAAAAAAAAATAAGAATAATTTTAAATCTTTATGCTCTTGTTGTTGTTTCTACCCTTTGTTTTGAATAAATAATTCTTCTAAGAATATCTCCCATGTGAGAGTTTTTTTTGGTCCAACCCATGTGAGAGTTTAAAGTGGGTTAGTTAAATCATTTTACTGGGTCACACAATACCACATAGGATTTAAGCAATACCTACTAATTTTTACTCTAATGGGAATTGTTTAAAGTGAGTTGCTTAGCTTACTTTTAGTGGGTTACATAATTGACCCCACGTCTATATTTTAATTCAAATTAAAATATTAATTCATATACATTTCAATTTTAAAAAATAAATACGCAAAAAAAATATTACACATGTTACAATATTATTTTATTTATCACAAAAAATACAATCGGATGCAATTAAACAATTCAATTAAATAAAATTAAATTAAAAAAGAGGAGAGAATGGTACAATTTTATATTTCAATTCAATTAATTTAAATTAAAAAACAAAGGCATTTTCTCACGCGTCATTTTCTTCCTCCCCACTTCAACACATCATTATTTTGCTTTTGCATTATTTTCCTCTTCACACCCAACCTTCCCTTCTCCCTCAACCTACCCCCAACCCCAACCCCAACCTTCCCCCCCTCTCACTCTCTCTCAAGTTGTGAGTTTTTTCATGCATTGAGTCTGCGTAGCTTCCAAGGCCAACTCCCTAACTTCTTAGCCTCTGTTCCCATTCAACTACAACAGGACAACCCCGAAACCAATCGCCCCCTCTCTCACCCTTAGACCCCATCTCCCTCACAAACCCCAAACATGGGACCTACAGAGTTCCTTTATAAATCATTATTATAGAATACAAAGGACCCACGTTCTATTATTGCACTCTAGTTTGTATAAATTATTATTATACTAAGAGCATTCACAAGGGTGGGTACTTTAACCCATGGGTACATATGCGGGAGATTACCTATTTGGCACTCCCATTGTGGAGTCACTCACATTGGTACTTTTTTTGGGTCAAGAGAACTGATTCATTCGTACATAAAATATCCCACAACAGCCAGCTTTTGCAATGTCAACATATAGACAAGAAATTAAGGCACACATTGACTTCTAACGACATACCAATTAAAGAGCATATACCGCTCACCTAACACACCAAAAAGAGTAAAATCTACAAGCCCTAAGGCAAACCCAGGAACATGAGGAGTCTTCCAGTGATCTCTTGCTCTCAGCCATCAAGAAAGTGGCCACAAAGGATCCAAACGGTAACCAGGAAGACTCCCTTTCTTCAAGCCACCCTCTCAAAGAGTCATCCCACACCAGTAGGCACACATACTGGGCTAGCTCTCAGAGATCCTTTCTCTCTGAAAGAGTTACACCCTTTCTAACAGGTGTGGCTGGTTCTGAAATTCATTCGCACACTGATTAATACACTGATGTATAATTGTGAATCAAATCCTTTTTGGAACTATCTGAAGAGGCATTCCAAATCAGACTGATCACAAAAAAACCAAGGCATGTTCAACTGTCTCCATTTCCTGGTTGCAGATTTGGCAGATTGCTGATCTCCCAATCTTCTTTTTCCTCAAATTAACTCCTATTGGTAGAATGTTTAGGCTCACCTTTCACAGAAACACCTTCAATTTTTCGGGTATCTTAATTCCCCGTACTTATTTTGAAGGAGTGTTTGTACAAGAACCCTTTCTCTCATCTTTCTTTAGTGCCCACTTAGTATTTGTGAGTTATAATTAGATGTGGAGTACTTATTGGCGGGACCCACTTAGTAAATTCTTCAGAGGCGCTAGGTTGGAGTGATTGAGTGCTTATTAGGTACTAAAGTTGAAAAAGCAAAAATGAGCGATGTGTACATATGGAACCCACTTAAGTACCCAACTGAGGGGTGCTCCATTGTAGATGGCTTAATAGAACTAGAAGTAACACTACTAGAAAATAATTAAATGGCGACGGAAATGAAATTATCAGAAGAAATTTTTGAAATAATTAAAATGTTAGAAGAAATAAAAAAAAAACATAGCTTTACTAATAGAAAATACAAATAAAATTATAGAATATACATATATGAGACTTCCAAATGGACGTAATGATATAAAAAATATTAGAGAAACTTTAAAAAATATAAATGAAGAAAAAGAAATTGAGGAAAATACTGATATAAAAAGAATTAAAGAAATTCTCCAACAACTTGAAAATCTTTTAGAATATGAAGAAAATTATAGATGTATAATGAAAAAGGACTTAGAAGAATTATTAAAAATCAAAGAACAGAAACCTATAAATTTTAATAAACCATTATCTACATGGAAGAATTAAAAAAAGAATATATGGAAAATTTAAGAAAATCAAATGATATAGAAGAAATTTAACAATTGTTAGAACAATTAAAAATAATAGAAGATAATAATAATCAAATATAAAAATTGAGCAAAACCAAACCCCAAAAGAAAATAATGAAAATGAAGAAATAATTTTAGCTTATAATAGCCCATCAGATTCTGAATATGATAAAATATTTATGGAAAAAGGTGAAACAAGTGGAGTAAAACAAGAAAAAAGAAAATGGGATGAATATTATCATAATAAAGATGGTGCATGAGATAAATATGAAGAAGAAACAATGAAAAATAAATGATATGCTAGAAAAGATGGAAAATGGTCAAAAATACCAGATGAATTTAAACCTCATAATGAATATACTAAATCAGGAAATATATTAAACTTAGATTGTGTTAGAAATAAAAAAGATGCAATTATAGAATGGGTTAATGAAATAATATTATTAATCTCAACAGATGATAGATTTAGTAATCTTTCTTTAGATAATATAAAAGGATTAATTTTAATGAAAACAGCAGGAGATGTAAGATTATAATTAACAAGTATAAGTGATGAAATGTGGTATAGATATGCAGCTACTGTAAATACTAACCAAGATTTTGCTAGATTAATTAGTGAACTAATTTCTAGAGAATTTACTGGATATAAATATCTTCATAATAAAATAGGAGTAAATAACTTATTACATGAAAATGCAAAGTCACATTTAAATAAAATGCAAACATGTGATATGTGTCAAATAAGGAGTTTTATCTGCGAATATCAAAAATATTATTATCAGCTAGATAATGTATCAAAGGATACGTACAAAGAATTATTTATGGATAAGTTGCCATACCCTCTTAATATAAAGATAAAAAATATTTGGAAAACAAGATTAGGAGAAATAGCTAATACCCTAGGAGGAGTTATACGAATAGTATATGAAGAAATGAGAAATCAATGCCTAAACAGAGAAACAATTAGACAATTAAATAAGGGAAGAAATGAAATATGTTGTGATTTACCAGAATTAGAATTACCAGGAAAATATGAGTGTAAACAATCTAGAAAAAGGAAAAAATATTATAGGAAGAGACCTAAGTTAAGAAAAACATATCCAAAGAAAAGAGCTTACAAAAATGGAGATAAAAAAATACTTTAGCAAGAAAAGACAAGTCCCTAGAAAATATTGTCCGAAAGGAAAAAAGAAATGTATGTGTTGGTTATGTAACCAAGAAGACCACTATGCAAATGAATGTCCTCAGAGAAAAGAGAAAGGTGCAAGAGAAAAGTCAAAATTAATAGAAAGAATATACCAGATATATGATTTAGAGCCATTAGAAGAAGAATTAAGTAATTCTGAAGAGAGTATATATGAATATTCAGAAGATGAATTATATTCACAGACAGAATCAGAATAGTACTTATATTAAAATAATAATAAAAAATAATGGTAGAGAAACTGAAGCTTATATAGATACTGGAGTTAGTTTTTGTATAGCAACAAAAACATTATTTGATAAATGGGAAAAAGTAAGAAACCCCACAAGAGTATCAATTGCAGATGGATCTGTACATTCTCTAAGCTGGATAGCAAAGAAAACAACTTTAATAATAGAAAATAAATTATTTATAATACCTATAATATATCAACAACAAACAGGTGTAGATATGATATTAGGAAATAATTTTCTTAGATTATACGCACCTTTTTGCCAATACTTAGAATATATGACAATAAGAACCCCTTATATTAGAGGAAAGCAAATAAGAGAAATAATTAGGATACCAATCCTTCACTATACAAAATGCCATTACTCAGAGTTTAGTCAGCTGAAACGTGGTGAGATTATAGGATTAGTATGTAAAAAAATGAGACATGTACTAATGAATGCAGAAGAAGGTAGAATTATTCTAGCATATATTGAAGAACTTTTAGATAAGGTATGTAGTGAAAACCCACTAGATCCAAAAATTAATAATAAAAATATGGAGTTAGTAGAATTAAAACTAAAAGATCCTACAAAAGAAATAAAATGTAAACCTATGATTTACACAAAACAGGATAGAGATGAATTTGCAGAAGATATAAAGCAGATGTGTGAAAAAGGATTAGTAAGACCATCAAAAAGTAAACATTCAGCACCAGCATTTTATGTTGAAAATCATAATGAAATTAAGAGAGGAAAAAGGAGAATGGTAATAAATTATAAACAGATGAATGATGCTATGGAAGGAGATGCATATTTCCTACCGAGGAAAGATTTAATTATTGAAAGAGTTAGGAATATGAATTGGTTTAGTACTTTTGATTGTAAGTCAGGATTCTATCAGATCAGGCTTACAGAGGAATCAAAAGCGTTAACAACTTTTAGTTGTCCTCAAGGACAATATGAATGGAATGTTTTACCAATAGGAATGAAACAATCACCAGGTATTTTTCAAAGAAGAATGAATTCCATACTTAAGGATTATAAAGATTTTTGCCTCATATATATTGATGATATATTAGTATTTACTAATAAGGATTTAAAAGATCATTTTTATAAAGTAAAATTAGTTCTTAAAAAGTGTTTAGAAAATGGAGTAGTATTAAGTAGGAAAAAGACAGTTTTAGCTCAGACTAGAATTAACTATTTAGGATTAGAAATAGAAAGAGGAAAAATAGTAATGCAAAAACATGTGTTAGAATTGATAGTACTTATGTTGCAGGTTTTAAAAATATTAACCATAAAGGTACTTATAAACAGGGAAGACTAATAAGGTATAGGCAGATGAAGTTAGCTGAATATAATTATACAATATCTCATATTAAAGGAGAAAAGAATGTTCTTGCAGATATATTGTCAAGAGAATGGAGCAGGATTTGAAGAAATTGGAGAGCAAATTAAGGATGCAAGATGCACTCTTCGAACAAAAAATGCAAGAAGCAGAATTAATTAAGAAAGACAGGGAAGTGACAAAGCTAAGAATTGAGGAATTAAAATTACTGATGGAAACAGTTCCAGAAAACCTGAAGAAGCAAGATGAAAATGAAAGCAAAAAATGGTACGTAATTTTTAATGGTCCATTTTCAGGAATTTATGATGACTGGTACAAAGTAGCACCACGTTGCACAAAGATTTCAGGAGTCATCCATAAATCATACTCATCAGAAGAAGAAGCAAAAAAGGCTCTAGAAGAATATAAAGATGAAGAAAGAAAGAAAAAAGGGAAAGAGATTTATCTTGAACCCAAAACTTTTTCGGAAACAGCAAAAAGTTCACCACCAATTAAATCAGGCATGAAAATACTAGGGAGAATTCCTTCTTCTTTAGATGATTTTCAAATAATTAGTCGAAAGGATCATGAACTTTGAATTCAATTCTCTCATGAAAAATTCGAAGAGCATTTCCAACGATTAATTAATTGGAATGAATCTGAAAAAATCAACTGTTTTTATATAGTTGATAGAAATATTTATAGTATTAAAGCAATTATTACGGCAGGAGCACCGCAATTACTGGTATTCAATTTATTCCAATTTGGGATGATTGAATGTCTTTATTTAAGCACTAACTTGGAAGAAATTAGTTTATTTCCATATGGATTTAAGGAAGCAGTCCAAGCTTTCAAAAGAAATATTGCCCGGGAAAGAGCTATTTTCTTGAAGTTCTACTCGGCCTACCCAGACTTCACAACTAAGCAACAGGCAAAGCACTTAGTGTACATTGGCATCAGCAATAATAATTTTCCTTTGTTGGATGAACCAAGAAATGGAGCATATACTGAGGAGTTTATGAAGGAAATAATTGCAAACCAGTTGGCAAGCATTTACAACCAATGTCAAGGTATTGGAAAAAGCACTTGCGTCAGGATGATCTACAAAGGACTTCATATGATATTATTAAATAAAACAAATGGAAAAGAAATCAGAGAGAAGAATATGAAGGCATTAGCAGAATTCGAATACCCATACTATGCAATCGAGGGACCCACTATGAAATACCATCCGGATATACTCAACCAGCTCTGCAAGAAGATAAGGCAAGATGGGAACCATGCATGTGAAAGGTGTACTACAAAGACAGATGTCCAAAAGGAGGATAAAGACAACAGTTCAGATGAAATAATTGTAGAAGAGTAATGAAGAACTGATGTAAGCATGTAAGGCACTTTGTACAAAGCCATTGTAAATATGCTACGTAAAAAAAAACGTGTAAAAAAAAAAAGTTTGAAAAGTCAAAAGTAACAAAAGTGTAACAGAAGAGAGAAAAGAACTGTGGGTATGATCACGTGGCAGGAAACTTAGTAGCAAAGGTTACTTAGCAGCGTAGGAAACTTAGCGAAGGAGGATAACTTCGGCCGCCTCTCAATTATGTAAAAATACTGTAGTTTAGGATCAAGCTTTGTAAATAGTACTTTTTATGTATCTATAAATAGCAGGAGGAAGGAAGAAGTAAGACACGGCAAAAATTAGAAGAAGCTGTCAACCTTCTCTTCGAGAGAAAATGTTTCATTTGGAAACTTTGTGCTAGTCCTGTAGGATTAGTAGGGTACTTGAGAGTGTACCTAACAATTCAGTTGTACTCAATATTACTCAGAAATAAAACCTCTACTTATTTCAGTTTATACACTTGAGTTATTTCAATTTTTAGACTTCAATTATTACACTACTTAGTCTGTTTGCGGAAGCAGCAGTGGGCACAAAATTCACCAAACTAAGTCAGGTATGTTGTTATTTTGCATCTAATTTATTTATTTATCATGGATTGTGAAAAAATTAGTAATAATGATATAGAACATTTACAAATTACTGAACAAGATGGTTATTATGAAGAAAGTATTTTAATTGATTCAGCTTTATTTAGAAAAATACAAAAGGAAGATTTAAATTTGACTAAAGATGCTAATATGAAAAGTAAGAAAAAACTTGAAAAAATTATGCAAAGATTTAATAAAAAAGAAAATATTATATATTATGGAAAATTGATTAATGAAGCTCCTATAGACATTGAAGAAGCTCAAGGAAATACTAGTATACAGTTATTAAATAAGAAAAAATTGATGAAATTAAAAAAGAATATAAAAAAGGAAGAACACATAAATAAAATTAGATATATACATATAGGTGCAATTCAAATATTAATAAAAGTAACTTTCCAAGAAGGAATAAATTCACCTATAGAATTAATATTAAAAGATGATAGAATAACCGATATAAAGGATAAAATATTGAGCGTAATAGAAGGAAATTTAGCTTATGTAAAATTAAAATTTGAAATCTACCCAAATATTGGAATACCGCTAAATACTCAAAGATTAGAACAATCATTAACACTTCAACATAAATTTTTAAGAAAAAAATCTAATGAGAACAGGAGACAAAATATTTTCAATAACTTATTGCGTAAATTATGGACTAACTAATTCACATCATAATATTACTTTCAGAAATAATGATAGAATTGATGTACCAAGCTTATTTGAAAATATAGGAAAAATTTATTATCCTAAAAGAAATGAAATAACGGAATTAGAAACTTTTATAAATAAACCAAATTTATTAATGTGTAGATTACCGTTACCAGTAAATATTTCAGAAAACGATGTTGAAGAAGATAAAATTAATAAATTAGCAATTCAAGTTAATGATTTAACTCAATATTTGAAAAATAAGATATGAGTAAAAATATTGCAAAATTTAATTTGAAAAATAAAATTATTAATATTTGGATAAAAGAAAGAAATCAATTTCAAAAAATATATATGGAATATATTAAAAATATTGATAAATATTTTATAGAAAAACTAAAACATATTTGGAAATTGGATTTACCAAAAGAAATAAAAATAAAAATATGTGAAGAATATGGAAAAATATGTGGGCAGATTGCTTTATATGAAGACGAAATGAATTATGAATTAACTTCAACCTTAATAAAACTAGAAATAGAAGATGAGCAAGAAGAACTTGAAAAAAGTTTTAACATAGAAAGAAATCTAAATATTCTTGAAGAACTATTGAATTTTTTAGAAAATGAATTTTCAGACTAAGATGAATAAGATAGATGTAAGTCTTGCCAAATATATAATAAAAGATAAACCAGATAAAAATATTGCTAAGTTTGTAATAAAAGATAAAATTATTACAGCATGGGTAAAAATAAAAGACTACTGTGACGTAGTATATATAGATGAGATAAAAAACCGTGAAAAAGATTTTTATGAAAAACTAGAATGTATATGGAAATTAAACCTTCCAAAAGAATTAAAAAGAATTATATGTCAAGAATATACAAAATTATACGCACAAACTATAATATATAATAATGAACTAGATTATGAATTTGATTTAGCTTTAAATAGGATGCAAATAGATGAAACTTATGAACAATTAATGAAAAGTATAGAAAATAACAATACAGATGAATCCTGAAAATACACCCCCTCCGAATTGGTATCAGAGCACTAAGATCAGTTAAATAATTTTAGAAAAAATGTCGAGTACTAAGATTACGAGAATAAAAATAACTAAAATAAATACCAAGATTACAGAAACTACAATAATTCTTGGAAACCTAATAATTAGGAATATTAAGATTAAAAGAAAAATTCAAACCTTTGAATGGATTTTTAGATGAACATCATAGATATACAAATCAGAATAATTGAAAATGAAAATAAAATAAATGATTTAAGAGACAAAATAAACAGAACTAGAGAAAATATAAGTTTAATTTGTAGACATTTGAATTATCATATAGAACATGGAAATACAAATGAAATTGATATGGTATCAAAATTTCTAATAAAACATCAAAATAAACTAAATAAAAGAGGAGATAGATTAACTAGATTTGAAAATGAATTACGGGAATTATATGAATTTTATAACCGTCTCTAAATTAGGACTATTAAAACAGTGGCGAATAATGAACTTTCTGTCATTAAAAACCGTCAATAAATTAATAATTATTAGCAGTGTAATGCCAAATAAATTAGACTAATATTAACATATAAATTTGCTTCAAATGTGATTTGTATTGGTTTAGGGTTATTTACCTAAATGGTGTAATGCTACTTAGATATGTAAAAGTTATTACCAGGTTGGGGTAAGTCGCAAATGGTGGTGGCGACTTACCCTTTTCTTTTTCTTTGTCTTTTTAAATAATAGTAGAAGTCGCAAATAGTATTGGAGACTTTATTTTTTTTAAAAAAACAGAGGAAGTTGCTGATGCTATATGAGACTTTTGTTTTGTTTTGTTTTTTTTAAAAAAAAGTAGAAGTTGCTAATTTAAGGTGAGACTTTTGTTATTTTAATTTTTTTTAGGAAAAATAAAATAAGTCGCCAATGCAACTTGTGACTTCCATCTTTCTAGGATTTTTATAAGTCACATTTACAGTCTATGACTTCAATAATTGTATTATATTTTAACTTTCTCATAATCTTAATAATATATATATTACAATAAAAATTCACATTACATAAAACAGAAACACTCAGTAAATAAAGACATAAAATAGAAACACAAATACATCTTTTATAACTTACTTTAATGATCTTTTATAACTTAATTTAATGATATAATGATGTACCATAAGGTGAACGTTGTCTTGTGCATGGCAGTTGAACCCTTCGAGGTTGCTCTATTTCTTTTGCTCAACCACCTCTTGTCCTGACGCTGCCGCTTCTTATTCTTACACCACCGCTTGTTGTCCATTGTCTAAGAGGTAAGGGCTGGTGTTCATCATCGTCATCACCACCACCACCATTATTATTGTTATCATCATTTTCTTCCCTTATTTCTTGTGGCATCGTAGGACGATAATATTCCATGGGTGATTGATGGTACACCGATAATGGTGTAAAACAACTAGTTGCAAACATTGATGAATTTCCTTCAAAAATTTGGGAACTAGAAGGGTTATTGTGAAAGGAATGTTGTGGAATATATAATGTGAAGGGCTGAAGTTGAGGTGTTTGTACACGTGAGGCGGTTCATCAGGCATGGTAAAATGTTGGGTAGGCCTGCTTTGTTCACGCTGTGTTGAAAAAGGTGACAGATGTATCTCATCTAAAACTCTCATCATGTCAATCATTGTCCAATCAACATGATGAATTGGTTCCATCGGATTCTCAATAATAGTAGGAGACTGGATGTAGTTATGGACTGAATGTGTAACATCCGGTTTTTTTTAAGTAACTGTTCTGATTTCTGTCTTATATGATTTTTTACAAAATAAATGTTTTGAGATTTATTTTTAGTTTACAAATAGGATTTAAATATCTATGTTTAAAATTTCTTCTGAAAACGGTCAAATTCAGCTTCTGTCAGGTCTATCGACACAATTTGTTTCCTTGTCTATTCGTTCCTATTCTGTTTTATATAAATTTTTATGGCAAAAATGTTTTGTGATTTATTCTTAGCTTAAAATTAGGAATAAAATACATGTATTTCGAAATACTTCTAAAACGATACCTTTTCAATCAACATCGAGTCTTTTTATAGAAAACGGTTTACGTCTAACTGATGGAAAGAGATTTAAATAGCTTGAGTGTGTTAAAAAAACTCAATAAATAAACTTCCTTCACAAAAGTTGGTTCTATTATTATTTTAGAATTTCTAGAATTTTTCTGGAGTTTTTGAAAAATTTTCAAAAAATACCAAAAACTACGCTACTCGGGGGCGTTTAAACGCAAAAAACCTTGCTTCACATGTATAATTTTCGAGTAAAAGGTCCATACGTATTTTATATTTTATTTTTAATCATTTATTTCATGATTTTTAAAATTATTTCTGTGTAAGTTTTGAAAACCCTATTTTCTGCTTTTTCGGGGTTATACCTGCGAAACGATGAAAACCGAATAGTTTGCACTATCTATAAATTTAAAAAATGAATGCCATGAAGTTATTTGGGCTTGTCATGGCATTTTCTAGTATTCTCATTGGTTCTCATCAATTTTAACTAATTATTTCAATTTTTGATTTATGAAAAGACCAAAATACCCTTGATTTTCACCCTTTTCATCCAAACCCTATGGGTAAAAATGGAAATTCACATTCCCTCTTCTTCCAGCCAGTTTGCACGCCCTTTTCATGCCTCTCGGAGGATCTAGGAGCTTCTCAATTGTTCTAGGGTTTTTTAGATATTTTTAGATATTAATTTTTAGATTTTTTGTTTTAGATATTTTTTTAAAAATAAACCATGGTTTTGAATGAAAACCATGGGTTCAAAACCACCCCTTGGAGCACGAAATTTTTCCTATAAATAGAGGGGGTTGCTCTTCATTTTCTTCATCCCTCAACTTGAAAGAAATCACTCCAATATCCTTTTCTTTCCCTTTGTTTTTCCTTTGGTTTTCTTGTGCGACTAATCAAAGTTGTGGTGTTTTTGTTCTTAGTGTTCTTCATTGTTCTTGGCCAAGGTATGGGGAACTTCTTCTTAAGATGGTTTTGATCTTTGTTTTGATAAAAATTTGTGTGTTGGGTGTTTATAGTTTTAAATAAATGGTTATATATTTGTTTAATTGTTTTAAATGGTTACTATGTCCAATAATTGTTTAAAAATGTGATTTTTCAAAAAGTAAAGTTATAATGCCCAATTTAATTATAAAGTTTAATAATTGTACCGTTACGCTGGTAAAATTGAACCTCTGTAGTTCTTGTGACGGATAGTGGATGGGGTGCTTTGGTCAGGAGTAAGAATGCATCTTCGGTGTACTCATACGGTCGGGCTTAGGGGCCGTATCTCTATTACGCCATTAGGACGTGAGCAAGTGACTAAATACGCTAAAAATTCCTAAATCGATATTTTTCTTCCATTTCCATGTTCTTTTCGAATATATATATATATCACTAGGTCAGATTATGCTATCAAGACCGTAGAAGATAACCTACCAATCAATTCTGAAGACGATCGGTTTCATCTTCTTTCTAAACAGAGTCTAGAAGCTCACAAAAAGAAAAAATACAAATTCATACACATAGGATGTGTCCAAGTAGCATTGAAACCTCTCACCAGAGAAGGCATCAATGCTTGTGTTATTCTGTGTCTTAGAGACAAAAGACACAATCAGTTTCAGGATTCTCTCTTAGGAACTGTTGAAACTAGCCTCAGTCATGGCCCAATTTATTTCAATTGTTTTCCTGATCTAACCATTAGTCTAGAAGATAAGAATGTCATGGACTCCATCTTCTTGAATGTCAAAACCCAAGGTCTGGACATGAAACCCAGATCTATTCCAGTAGTACTTCTTTATAGGATTCAATATAAAGTTATGAATTCTTGTAGATTGTGCTTTTTCAGGAACAAAACCTTGTAGAAATCAGGAGAGACAACTTTGTTTCTTACTGATCTGTCCAAAACAAATGTGATAATCCCAAGGACTATCCAATGGAGTGAAGTCACTCTGCCAGAATCATGGACCATAGATAGAGCTAATCCAGCTGTTACTAGGGTCACCCCAGAGTTTGAACAAATAGTTCAACACCAGTCCAGATCTGTAGATCTAGTTTTCGATAGGAGATCCTCCTTTGGTAGATCTATGTCTATGAGGACAAATGATCTTCAATCTGATAATTTTAGAACAGCTATGTCTAGAAAATCTTTCTCTTCGATCACTCAAGCTGTTCCTCAAACTTCTGCTTCAACAATACATCTTCAAGGTGTAGATGTCTCTACATCCCTTCCGAAGCCTATCTATCAGAAGGATGATGAAGATCAAAAATCTATTCAATCTCCAACTTGCTCTTCTCTTAATGTTCCTTATGATGACTTGTAGGTTCATTATAGATAAGCCAGCCCTCAGAAAGGACTTATACTCTGAGGAAGTGTCTCCTCAAAGAGAGTGGTTCTTTAGGAATTACCAGGGTACCAAAAAAGACCAAATCCAGCAAGAGTTCTATAGTTCTCTTGAACAAATCAAACTCAATATACCTTTCTTTGACTGGTTCCAAGCGTACACAGTCAAAAATGATATAGATTATCCCTTCCAAACTGTACCCGTAGAGTCTAGTGATAACAATGTTATTACTTTATGGAATCTTAAGGATGGTGTTATGGTTCGTTCTGAGCTTCCTCCTAATGGGTCTTATGTCATTCCCGAGATTAAGGTTAAGTCTGGTATTCTAGTTACCTGTTCTCCCTTTAAGGTTAAGTCAAATGATGAACCTGTATCTTCCTCTGATGTCAAAAGCCTTATGGAACAATCCAACTATACAAATAGGTATCTTCAAGTTTTAGGTCAGAAACTAGAAGAGAAAACCATAGAATCAAAACCCCTAGAGAAATCCCAGCCTTTAGAAAAGCCTGATGAGAAGCCTCTAGAGAAACCTGTGTTCAGACCCCATAAGATTTCTAAAAATCTCAAAGAAAAGATTAGAAATCAGTTGAACCCAAACAGACAGATTGAAGACAAACAACTTGTCAACAAGATTAGTGAGCAAATCAAGCTGCTCAACACAACCATCCAGGAAACACCTCAGAATAGTGCGATAGCCTCTTCTGAAACTCTTCCTCAAAATAAGCTTAGGAATCTCTAGACAAATACCTTAGGTGAATCCTCTAGCCAAACAGTATCCTCATCAGATGAAGAATCTGATGATAGGTCACAAACCTCTTTTAAGCTTAATCCTCTAGTTAGTCAAAAGATTAACTGGAAAAATCCATCCAAGCTTTATTATCCTAGAGCTACTCCTCCAGATATTCTCTTAGAGGAACAGAAGGATTCAAACTTTAAGAGCTTTAGTGCCAACAATGTCTATGAATGGAGCATAGATGGTAAGTCCGAGTATAATATACTCCAACTCCTTCAGAACATGACTATGGTAGCCACTGCCTATCAAACAATCCATGATTGCTCAGATAGAGTAATTCTAGAAATTTTGGTTGCCGGTTTTATAGGTCAACTCAAAGGATGGTGGGATAATTATCTCACTGAAGACCAGAGAATGGAAATTCTTGAAGCAGTCAAAAAAGACTCCAAAGGTAATATCATTACCGAAGATGGCAAAGATATGTCTGACGCTGTCAATACCTTAATCTTTACCATAGCACAACATTTCATAAGTGATACCTCCTTCCTTAAGGATAGAACCGCAGAACTGTTGTCCAACCTTAAGTGTAGAACCTTGTCTGACTTTAGGTGGTATAGAGATACCTTCCTTACCAGAGTCTACACTAGAGATGATAGCAATCAACCATTCTGGAAAGAGAAATTCTTAGCCGGATTACCAAAAACCTTAGGTGATAAAGTTAGGGATAAGATCCGTAACCAAACACCCACGGGTGATATACCTTATGATCAACTTAGTTATGGGCAGTTGATCTCTTATATCCAAAAGGTTGCATTGAAAATTTGTCAAGACGACAAGATTCAACACCAACTAGCCAAGGAAAAGGGTCAAGCCAAGAAAGAGTTAGGATCTTTCTGCGAGCAATTTGGTCTACCTTGTGTCAAAAACCAAAATAAAAGACCTAGCAAGAAGAAGAACCAAGTTCAAATCCAGAACACCAAGAAGCCAAATACTTCTACATACTATAGGTTTAGGAAGAACACTCCTGCTAGGAAACTTCAATCTGATATCAAGTCCAAAATAAATATTGATATCAAGGTCCCAAAGAAAACCGTCATTTGCTATAGTTGTGGCAAGCCCGGACACTATAGTAAGTACTGTAGGTTGAAAAAGAAAATTCAAAATCTCAACCTTGACCAAACCATAGAAGACCAGATTAACAAATTGTTAGTTGAATCTTCTGAAGAAGAATCTGAAAAGGAATCTGATTCTTCTGAAAACCTCAATGAAATACAAGAAGATGAGTTTGCTTCTTGTAGTGATAGCTCAATCAATGTCCTTACTAAGGAACAAGATCTTCTCTTTGAAGCCATAGAATCCATAGATGATCCTATAGAGAAGAAGAAATATTTGGAAAGGCTTAGAACTTCCATCAAAGCCAAGGACAAAAACAAGTTAGTTGTCCAAAATAGGTTTGATCTCAACGAAACCCTTAAGAGGTTAGAGAAGAGTGTAGCCAAACCTATAACCATCCAAGATCTCCATGCTGAGATTAAAACTCTCAAAACCGAGGTCAAAGAACTTAAGGATAAGCAGAAGGTTCATGAGCAGATTCTGAACCTAATTGTCAATAATGATTCTTCATCAGGAGATGAAGAGCAACCTAAAACTAATAGGGCCTCATCCAGTAAGGTAGTTAGCCCTAAGTTAGATAATCCTGAGATGAATACTTTCGTCATGGATGATGATTTTATGAATCTTATCAATCAGTTTAAAATCCAAAAATTCTACATCAAGGTTAGAATTAGGATAGGAGACTTCACCCTCCACAAAACTGCCTTGTTTGATACAGGTGCATATTCAAATTGTATTCTTGAAGGATTGGTTCCTACCAAGTATTTTGAGAAAACTTCAGAGAACCTTCGCACTGCAAATGGTTCCAGACTCAAAATCAAGTACAAATTATCCAATGCGATAATTGAGAATCAAACTCTCCATGTCAAAACACCCTTTATGTTGGCCAAAGACCTAAGTAATGAAGTAATCTTAGGAACTCCCTTTATTAGGTCCTTGTTTCCTCTCCAGATTACAAATTAAGGTATTTCTACCCAACATTTAGGAAAAATGATAGAGTTCCCTTTCCTTAGGAAACCTATTAGGAAAACTCTTAACTCTATCTCTTATAAACAGAATCAGATAAATTATCTGAAAGAAGAGGTTTCTTACAAGACCATAGAAGCCCAACTTAAAGATCCTAAGATTCAGAATAAGATTCAGAATCTTAAAGAAACCATTGAGAAAACAATTTGCTCTAATCTCCCTAACGCTTTTTGGGAAAGAAATCATCACATGGTTGATCTGCCTTATGAGGAAGGATTCTCAGACAGGCAAATTCCTACCAAAGCTAGACCAATCCAAATGAATGAAGAACTTCTGGGTTATTGCAAGAAAGAAATCCAGGATCTTTTAGACAAGAAACTCATTAGGCATAGTAAGAGCCCTTGGTCTTGTTCAGCCTTCTATGTCAACAAGTCTTCTGAAATCGAGAGAGGTGCACCGCGCCTTGTAACCAGTTATAAACCTCTCAATCAAGCCTTAAAATGGATTAGGTATCCTATTCCAAATAAGAAGGATTTACTCAATCGTCTTCATTCAGCCAAGATATTTTCTAAGTTTGATATGAAGTCAGGTTTCTGGCAAGTTCAACTCAAGGAGTCTGACCGTTATAAAACAGCATTCACTGTTCCTTTTGGACAGTACGAGTGGAATGTCATGCCATTCGGACTCAAGAATGCTCATTCTGAGTTTCAGAAAATCATGAATGAAATTTTCAATCCTTACTCAGACTTCACCATTGTCTATATTGATGATGTTTTAGTCTTTTCTCAATCTATTGATCAACATTTGAAACATGTCAACATATTTGTGACAGTCATTAAACGAAATGGCCTTGTAGTTTCTCCCTCAAAAATCAGTTTGTTTCAGACTGAGATGAGATTCTTAGGTCATAATATCAAGCAAGGGACTATTATCCCTATCAATCTTGCCATTGAGTTTGCGGACAAGTTTCCCAACCAAATTATTGATAAAACTCAGTTATAAAGATTTCTGGGTTGTCTCAATTATGTAGCTGATTTCTTTCCTCAGCTAAGTAATCTGATTAAGCCGTTACATGATAGGCTTAAGTCTGATCCTCCTCCTTGGACTGATGTCCATACAAATATTGTCAAACAGGTAAAAACCTAGGTAAAAGAACTCCCGTGTCTTTACCTTCCAAAGCCTCAATCTTTTAAAATTGTTGAAACTGATGCCTCTGACATAGGTTATGGTGGCATTCTTAAACAGAGAGATAATGGCAAAGAGCAAATCATTGCATTTACTTCTAAACATTGGAATTCTGCACAACAGAAATACTCCACTGTCAAAAAAGAAGTTTTAGCCATTGTTTTATGCATATCAAAATTTCAATCTGATTTATTTAATCAAAGATTTCTTGTTAGAGTAGATTGCAAATCTGCTAAAGAAATTTTACAAAAGGATGTTAAAAATTTAGCATCAAAACAAATTTTTGCTAGATGGCAAGCATTACTGAGCATTTTTGATTTTGAAATTGAATTTCTTAAAGGCTCATCAAACTCATTACCTGATTACCTTACTCGTGAATACTTACAGGGTAAACAGTGATATGCCGAAATCGGCAACATCCTCCCCATCCAGAGGGAGAGGAGGAAGAGGCCGTGGTGGCACGGCAACAGGCAGCTTAGTCATCCATGGACTAACAAACAAAATCTCGGAGTCATCCACTCCAACTGGGTCATCCACCCAGAATCAATCAGCTGAGTCATCTACTCATATTCAAACTCAGGAGTCATTGACTTCCTTATCCCTTAAACAAATTGGGTCATCTACCCAAAAACACAAACCCGAAACCTCCAAACAGACCAAAGCAGATTATGCTTTTGATCTTCCAACATTGTTGGCCCTTCAAAATCAAGGTTTAACTAAACCTCCCCCAACAATAACCTGGTCTCAGATGATGTCTGGTGCTAAAACCCAAAACTGGTTTGACCTGGTAGAAGCAGAACAAGGTGAAGAGACACTATCTCTTATGATCCAAAACCTAAAAAACCAACAAACAGTGGTTAATGACCCCAAAAATAAACAGGTTGTCCAAAGTAGTCAGCCCAAAGATAAACAGGTTGTCCAAAGTAGTCAGCCCCTCCAAACCCAATTGGCAAAAACTCAATCGAGCTATATGTATAAAGAAAAGTTTGTGCGAGTTATTCAAATGGAACCAGAATATTGGGACAATAATCCCAACAAAGTCCCTGGAAAAATCTTTCCCCTAGATTTCCATTTCCAGCCATTGGCCAAAAACAAAACCCAAAGGTTTTATGAGTTCATACTTGTGGACTCTGATTCAATAGCCATTAAACACTATACGGAGAAGGATATAATTACTCACTCTACCGTACAAATTCTTTAGATCCTTTCACCAAAAGCTTGGGGAAACCCAAATACTTTGAAAAAATTTTCACAACCATTTGATCCTATAAGGTATACCTACTGGGATTATGTTCAAGCTTGGACCAATATGTTTTGGTACCAAAATAAACATTTCAGACACTCCTGGCTAATATACTTCAAGCAAGGAGCCAGATATTATTTCCCACAATGGTTTCGCATATGGTGGAATCTTTTCGGGCCAATTGTCCAAATACTCCCTAAAGAAATTCTTGAGGGATTGAATCTTTTTGCAGAAAGGTTTGATCGTGAACAGGACTCCTATCTGATTGAACTGCATTTCTTCACAAAATTTTCACTTGCCTGGGTATTCTCTTGGCAGTACAAGTTTATTAAAATTAGTGATATTCCAACTGAGTATCCAGCCCTCCAGAGAAAACTATATGTAAAATGGTGGGACAAATTTGATGCGACTAGGGCAAATTCAAAAAGTGTAATGCTCTGGTTCAAAAAGAATCCAAAATTTTTGCAGGTAGCTGATCCAGAAACTTGCAAATTCCTTAATAGGTGGTCTCAAGCTACTGCAGCACTAGTAGCCGCTACATCAGAAGAGCAATTTGTTGAAAACTTAGAACAAATGCTCAAGTTCATCAAACAACAAAAGAAAGGGAAGAAAAAGGAAGAAGACGAAGGTCCCTCTCAGTCCCCTTCTCTCGAGGCCATATCAGACGACTTCTATCAAAATGAAGATGACTGCTATGGAATCCCGGGGATTCCCCCCATCAATTTGTCAGACGACTAACAGCTCAGCACAGTTTAGCAGTGTCGGCAGACTCCACCGAAAGTAGTTTTGTCTTTTGTAATCATTAGTCAAAATTACTGTTATATTTACTGTTGTAAATAGTTCCGGTTAGTAACCTGAACTGTAGAAATAGTAAAGTTTTCAATCTATAAAAGGAGTTGCCAGGTTTAGTTGTAAGGCACCCTTTTATCCCCCCTTTAGCATAGTTTACGAGTTCTGAGTAAGTCTCTGAGTTTGTAAGCTTGTTTTCAATCATCAATAAAATTTTGTAAATTTTCTCTTCCTCTCTTGAGATCATACTTGGCTGGTTTTACCGCCTCTGATCTTTCTTTTGTTTCTTTTTCTGCATTTTGCATCTTGTTTATGTAAGCATCGGTCCGTCCGATCTCCTATTTCTCTTCATCCTTTTCATTTAATTTCTTCCGCATAGTCCGACCCCTGTATTGGTATCAGAGCCTGACGGGGAAGTAGGATGATATTATTAACTTTGTGTTGATTTTTATCTGTCTGAATTATATATCTGCTTGCTGTTATTATGCCTGATTGGAAAGTATATGTGTAGTCTTTGCTGGAAAGTATATATATATATATACAGGTTGATTGGGTAAAATAAATTAATAGTAATGGGTTCTCGGTGAACTCTACTGTTAAGTTATTTGGAAGAAATTCCTGATTTGGGACCCTGTTATATATAAAAACTAGTATATGGACCTGACCCGTAAAATACGGGTCTTTAATTTGAAAATAAGAAGTGTTAAGGAGATGACACGTGTCACAATATGAGATATAACACGTGTCACAATTTGAAAGATAGGGGTTAAGTTTCGTATATAGAAATAGTCTTGTGATTTTTACTGTTTATATATAGATTGATGATGGGTGAAGGTAGTTCATTTGTATGGATCTGTCTAGGAAAGAAAAAGGTCTTTGAAGGGGCCTACAAGCTCACCTGATCTTTCCTGGGAACCATACCGGTGCGCTATTTTTCCTATCTTAGAAAGTTCGTATATACGTGGTGAAGATTACTTGATCAGCTTCCAAAGGACTTTCCCAAAGAGAATGATTTAACTTATATTAATATTATTACAGTTATGGTTAGTTACCGCATTCGGCTCTGCCGCTGAGTGACTATTCCATAGCAGTTTTTCCCAAAAATGAGAAATAGTCACTTACCGATTAAAAATGAACCTGAGTTAATTAACATTAATCCCTTCTCTCTTAATCAATCCTGGTGGCTATGCCCCGTTTTGATATTTTGTTATTGTTTTGATCACTCTTATTTTATACCTGACAAGAGTATTTTGGAGTATGATGTTTTACCTGGGATTATATGTTTTATTTGAGTTAAGGGATTCCGTAATTCTTTGAGAAGTGTGATTTTATTCTTATTTGATTTTGGTGTTTTCTAAGTTATGTGATTCGATGTTTCTATCTGAGCAGTGTGATTCCGTGTTTATTTGAGAGTTAAGTCATAATTTGGTGTCTGTCGTTACTAAGAAAAATCTCTCAGAGTAGCGGGCTGAATGCTCGTGGCTGTGTGCCAAAATTCCTATGGTATGAGTAGCGAGTGACTTACTCGTGGGTGTATCTCGAATTTAAGTGAAAGTCTCCAGGAGCAGCGGGTTGTTATACTCGTGGGTGTGTCCCGAAAGTATTGAGTAAAATCTCCATGGGGTAGCGGGCCGAGTGCTCGTGGGTGTGTCCCTAAAGTCATTAAGGAAAAATCCTCAGGAGTAGCGGGCAAAGTGCTCGTGGGTGTGTCCCGAAAGTTTAGAGGGTTTATATGATATTACTGTACCAATGATTTGTTTGTGTTTGACCATTACTGTACGGGCAAAGACTTGGCATTTGTGTTTATTTTGAGGATGAGTATAACAGTATTATTACGTGATATTTATCGTATGAATTTTATTTTTTGTATGCATTATATCTGTTAAGTATCTCAAATGATGAAGATTTTCACCCATGCCTACTTTCCATGTTTTATCCATATGTGGTTGAGTAGATATTTTTCCCAAGGAGTGAGCTAATTCTTAGGAGAAGACCTGAAGGAAGTTGCTGCGCGAATTACGAGAAGAACCAATGTTTACTATATTGCTTTGGGTAAAGGTCTAGAGATTTGATCGGCTCAGGTGTTCACTGTATAAACATATTTTGAGATATTGAGTTCTCTTTGTAAACTCTGAATATTTTTATATGAAATGAGATTCTCTTCACAAGTGTATTATCTTATGTTTCCGCATTCAAAACCTTTCGAAAAGAGTTAGGGAAACATATTCCCCATCCTTCTCATCTTCTTCAACAAAGTGAAAAAAAATTTTAACCGCATTTTGGAAGAAGGATTTTCCAATTTTCACTAATATATTTTCTAAGTATTTAAAAATTCTTGGTAACTATGGTGTAATATCCTTTTTGGAGAAAGGGTGTTGCAGAATGCACAAAAGAATACTGAAAAAAATATTTGTAGCTCATGTTAGCAATAAGTGAAAGTAACATAATATGAATCTTAAGCTTTATAAAATTTTGTATACGAGAATATCGTTCCAGCAGTACAGGCTCCCTCGCGCGTCATATAACGTCTTGTGTGACGTAGATACCGTTGCATATACTCAGAGTTATCATGCAAGAAACTAGTATACAAGTCAGCTCTGACTATTCTATTATGTTTGTCATCCCACAAATCAATCCATTTTCGAGACGATCAGGCCAATACATCTCTTTTTTGCCTCACATGTCAATTTTATAAAGTTGATCAAAATTTGGTGGCTGTTGTGGAATACCTTGATGCATTGCAAATTGCAGCATCACCCTATCAATTGGGTGCCACACCACAATAGTGTAACATATCAATGGCACTATTGCCAGTGCAACATCAGACACATTAGGGATATCTAATCATCTTATTTCATGTATGTCATGAGGCATCCAAAGAAACTACACAAAAAGTTAATTGTTAATAAATAATTGTCATTGAGATAAAATGTATTTTACTAATATATAAAAATGATGTGGACCTCTTCAATATGTAATCGATCCAAAGCCATACAGATGAATTTAACAGAGTGACCAGGAGTGTTGGTTGAGCATAATGGGTAAGACCATCTGAAACACATTTAATTTAGTATCATGAGAAAAATGTAAAGTGAAAATTTAAAATTTGTGGTAGTTATACCTTCGTGCGAGTGGAAATCCTAGCCCTTCTTGTAACTCGTCTCAGTTATATCATGTATTTGAGGTGCAAGGAGTGGGATGTGGTCCCATACCCAAGATTGGAGAAGTAACAAGCATCCTCCAATGTTTATTTGGTCTGGACTAACTGCACGATCTAATCCTCAGTATAGACAAGGCAATACTGCCGCGCCCCAACTATTATTCCTGGCAGCAGGAAAATCTCGTAATAGAAGCAAACACATAAGGTGAATTCAAGCACTCGATGTATCAGGCATTAGAATTCCTCCAATCAATCTCATTATATGTGCCATCGCATATTGTCCCACCACATCGTCAGTTGCATTTCGAGGCAATTCATTGAAGGTAGATTGTAGCCAAGTGATCTTAATAGAAAATCCTTTTAAACAATTTGCAGATGGTATTGTTTTTAACGATTCAAGACAAATTTGGTCCTAGTCAACAATAGTTGGACCAGTCACAACACTTCCATCAATGGGAAGCCCTAATTGTAAGGCCACATCTTGGAGTGTAATAGTGGCATCTCCTAATCAAAGGTATGAGTCTCTAGTCTCCATCTTTCCACCAATGCTGTTATAAGATGGTGGTTTATGGTGACATGCCCAATTAACAAGACTTTGTCAAATCCCACAGCTTCTATCAATTCTCTCATAGGTTCATCTGGCATAGGTCCCCACACGTACTGATGTCTGGGATGTAGCAATCGTTCTCTATCATTCCATATCAAATTTGATACATGACGCATCTAAAGTCGTAGTAAAGATCCATCAATTAGTCCTGGTGAAACATGTTCCATGGTTCTTACAAAAAGGAATTGAAGTGAATGGTGAAGTGAATAGAAGTGGGTAGTTTGTGGGAGTTGGTAGTTGATGGTGAAGGCACTTATATTATGTAAAGCTTTGGGAAATTTATAAGTGCAGCTGATGGCAATAGATAATGTAGCCCGTGAACCTTGCAATGACAATAATGCACTCAAGAACCTTATAAGCATTGACATAACTTAAAGTTGAAACTTGCACATACGGAATCTCTGATGCTATGTCATGCGCGAATAGCATGGTAATAATGCATAAACCAATGCTATAGGGTGCAAGAGTGCTGTCAAGCTTTAGGGGAATCTTTGATGCTATAGCATGCGTGAACTTGCAACAAGCTTTAGGGGAATCTCTGATGCAGTTTATGTGACCTTGCATAGTGATTATATCCGTGACTGAAAGGACTTATTATTTGGACATGCTATTTTTTTATCAAATTTTGGACATATTATTATTTGGATACAATATTTGGGATTAGTCGTCATATGTCCATAACGTCGTCCTCCATCATAAGCTTGAATTCATTTATCTCTAGGAATATTGTCCAACCATTATGCAATTTGCCTCAAATCGCAATTGTCTAAGCTCATATGTTGCCAAAATAAAATAAATTAGTTTGGAGCTGTAAAAAAATAAAAGTAACTATTTTTAAATTAAAATCAATTTCTTTCCATGTTGAAAACTCTTCTCTTTAATTCAGTGTTCCGAAACTCCCTATTAAAATTGCTTGCAATATGTCTAATGCAAAACTTTCGAATAGTGTAGCAGGAGCGAATAGCGTAAAAATATTGTTTCGCAATGCAAAATTTCGTGACACAAGTCCACAACAATTTATATATTATTTTTAATTATTTATTTAGAAATTTTAGAAATTATTTTTGTGTATGTTTTGAAAATACCATTTTCTACTCTATTTTCGGAGTTATACCTACGAAATGGTAAAAATCGAAGAGATTGCACTATCAGTAAAATTTCAAAAATGATACTATAAAGCTATTTAAGGCTAACATGGCATTTTCAAGCAATCTCATTGGTTCTCACATTTTAAATTAACTTCACTTCCCTCTTCTTTAGCCTCACGAACCTGCCCTGCCCTAGAGAGGAAGGATCTTGATTTTTCTAGAATTTCATGAGTCATTTATTTGGACCAATGGGAGAATTACTTGATTTTCTTAATTTTCTAATTACTTAACTTAGCTAGGAAGGAAAGGAAAAGATCCCATGCTTCCTACACTCACTTGAGATCGCTTCCTTGCCTATAAATAGGAGGGAGGGGTCTTCATCTTTCTTGCACCAAATCTTTGTGTTGACAAAGCAAATTCTCTTCTCTCTCTTTATAGTTTTTCTAGTTCTTTAGGGTTTCTTGCTTAGCTCTTGAGTTTTGAAGTTTTGTTCTTCAAAATCTTCTTTCTTCATATTCTTGAGGTAAAGGGAATATTCTTGAGAGTTATGAGAGAACACATAAATTGTGTGTTCTAATCACTTAGGTTGTTTATGTGCTATAGTTTTACTATTTGTTTTAAAGTTTTATTATAATTGTTTTAAAGCTTTTATTTAATTGTTTGTGTGATTTATTATTAGTAAGGTTATAATATCAAAATTGGTTTCGGAAATTATTATTTGTACTATTATAATGGAAAAATTATATCTCTTAAGAATTTGATCATACCCTGTGGGCTATGTCTCCATGTGATCAATACAAACGAAGTTAGGCTAAAACTTCTGTAGAAAATTAGCACATTTGAATTTTAGAAATTTTATTATCTGTAATACTGTGTTTAAAAATGGAATTTTTATGGTTCAATGCCAAAAATCTAATTTATGTGTTAACATATCTGTATTTTGGGTTAAATAATGCATTGGTACAATTCTGGTTAAGAAAGAACTGGTATCGGCTGTGTCCCCTATCTTGTCCTGGCGACTCTACTAATGTACTGTTAATAATTCCTAACTTAGAAATTGTATTTTTGAGAAAAGTTAATTTATTTCCTTGTGTTAGAAACCTACAATTTTTACCATAGATATACAAAAAGATGCACATGCACATGCACATATACCCCTTTACACCCAGTAGTGTTTTATTTGTGATTTTACTGCATTTTAATTTAATATGTGGTTGTACTTTTGTTGTTGCAGAAGCCAGAGTCTACCTCAAATCCCTTCAGTTCTAAGGGTATTGATTCTAGTGCTCGATATATTTAGCATGCCTTTGTTTCTAGTTAATTACTTGTTCATCAGTTGCCTCACTGTGATAACAGGTGCATAAGATACTGATTGGGAAACTAAAAATACTTCAACTGAGAAGTCCTCGTGGGGTGCTGCAGTTGACAACAATGCAATTTCTTCTTCAGTGATTGAGATTAATTGATTCTCCAATGACGATAGGGTTGGACTGAACTTGGAGGTGCTGAAGATTGAATGAGGTACAAGAAGTTAATTGCTTCTCCATTATGTAGTTTTGAATGATAGTGGCATTGATTAGTTCAGTTGCTGATTTTTTTAAAAAAAATTTGGTACAGTTGGTGCTTTCTTTGTGACTCACAGAGTTTTTAATTGATAAGCGGTAATGGTGATACAAGTCATATAAGGTTGTTGATGAAGGAATTGTATTATTATAGTGTTCTTATTTTGAAAATTGCTTTGAACTTGCTGTCAAAATTTCAAGTTGACCTTAATAATATAAAGGAATACATAAGTATGATAGTTGATGCTACTGCCAAAATTGGAGTAATGCGCCAAATGGAAGCATTTAGAGCAGGGTTCAATCAGGTTATAGGCTTATCTTAATTAATTTATTTAATTTTCACCCTGTACCTTGTTTGGTAATGCTGAGCAAGTTCTAGCATTTTTCTTCTATCACATTGATTATTGGTAAAACTAAGTGGGGAATTAGAGCCCAAGTTAGTTTATCATCTATAGGCTATAGCCCACTTTGCTTGAAATTGAAATTCTCCTTCCTACATATCTTTGATCCTTTCACATCAGTTTATAATTGCCAAAGAAAATGCGTTATTGCTTTCACACTCTTGTTTTGACATTGAGACTTGTTTCTTTGCATGAATTATTCTTGTTGTCTATATGTTAACAAGTAAATTATATTTCAGCAAATGTGTTATGCGAGTAACTACTACCATACACATTAATATGTTATGTTTCACTAACTATTGTCAAATAGTCTGACATTTGGTTCCTCTTTGATGGTTACAGGTTTCTTAGGAGTTTGTTATCTTTGCATGAAAACCTGCATCTTGTGTTGGCCCTTTTGTCATTATTAGGACCTAGGCGACTTTGGAGTTTAGAGGAGCTGAATTCTATATATAAGTAGGTGATGGTTCTCTATCCTAAATTGTTATATGTATATATTCTCAAAGGCTCTCAACTCCCTTAGACTCTCTCTGTAGTTTACCCCAACTTTCTCTAAACTTGATTTCAACCCTCCTTGTCTATTAGTGCTTTTAGGTCATTTTCTTGACCACTGCTTGGAATGTTTGGTTACCTGATGATCTTGATTCTTAGAATACCATTTCTATTTCTATTCTTATCAATTCCAGATTTTATTGATTTGGATAAGAGTTTGTGTCATTTATGTTACTTGGGTAAATTTTTTGTTGAACACTAATTTGAATATCAGTAAGTAAATCCTAGAACCATTTGGCTTGTTTTCAGGTTGAGCAGCTTATTGTGGATACATTTTTAATTGGCAAAGTAGCTTTTATTGAGAATTCATGGAGATTGTGCAGCAAGATTTTGTTTGTTCTGCTTTTCTATGACATTTTTTATGTTTGTTGTACTTGGTTTTTATTTATGTTCTATTTATTTAGATTTGTACTTTGTGATATATTAATTAAGAATACAACTTGATGTTTTAAGCATATTTATTTTATTACTGTTTTTTATTTATATTAGTGGTAATTCAATTATATTAGGTAGACAACAACAAACAATTAAATGTTTGTAAAAAAAAAATTACGGAGGGCTAAGCCCTTAGTAACAGCCATAGGGACCAAATAGAAATTTTAAAAAACTGGTCTTCTCCAGAAATTATCGAGGGCTAAGCCCTCAGTAATAGGGACCAAATAGCAATTTCAAATAGCTGTTCTTTTTGCGGAATTACCGAGGGCTAAGCCCTCGGAAAATGTACCGAGCGCTTAACCCTCGGTAATTCCATGAAAAGAACAAGTCCTGTTAGAGTGATATATCGAGGGCTTACCGAGGGCTAAGCCCTCGGTAATTATCGACGGCTTTCAGGGCCGTCGGTAAAATTTACCGACAAGCGATTTTCCGATGGTCTCATAGCCGTCGGTAAGCCCTCGGTAATGTTAAATTTGGCCGTCGGTAATGGAGCCTTTTCTTGTAGTGATGGTTGAGCCGAATAGCTTATTGGTACTGTTCTGGCTAGGAAAGACAGATCTCTTAGCAGCTGTGGCTCACCTCTAAATCTTTTCTGGGAACCTTATTGATGAGCTATTTTTCCTGACCTAGGGAGTTTGTATATACATGGCGAAAATTCTTGAGAGAGAGCTTTCAACGAGCATTGTTATGAAAATATACTGTAAAGCCGGAACATATTGATATAACGGAGGAATTCAAGAATTGATCTTATACTGATAAAATGTTTTTTTTTCTGTGGGACTTGAATTAAAGAAATGGAGTATTGTGCTATCTGAGTTATGAGATTCTATGTTTTACCTGAAGTCTGGGATTCTGTGTTTTTATTTGAGAGGTGTGATTCTGTGTTTACCTGTGATATATGATTCTATGTTCATTTGAGATAGTATGACTCTTGGTTTAATTGAGAGGTGTGATATTACGTTTATTTGAGATATGTGATTCTAAACTGTTTGGAAATGAAAGAGAAATGCTTTGTTTAAAGCGATGTTTCTATATGCTTGTTGAAAAGAGATATTCTTATATGCTTGGTTAAAAGTGATGTTACTATATGCTTAGTCTAATGCGATGTTACCATATGCTGAGTTTAAAGCGATGTTCTTACCTGCTTGGATTAGGCGACATTCCCATATGCTTTGTTTAAAACGATATTCTCATATGCTTTCAGTGAAAGCGATATTTTTATACGATAATTTTCATGAGATTTTCTTGATCTGTTTCGTGAAGTTCTTATTACATGTTACCTGGATATACCAAGGTAGTTAAAACCGGACCGATCACTGAACTAGTGAGGGCAGGGGTTCAAAGTTCAGAGGTTCGACCGGGATTCAACCGGGGTATAATAAAATAATATTATTTTAATTATAAATATAATATATAACATTATTTTAAACTCTAAACCTATATAATATTGAGTAAAAATTAACATAAAAGTCACAACTTTATAATGAAAAATTAAACTTTACTACTAAATGTCATAATTCATAACATAAAATATTCAAAATCACAAATAATTAAAGAAAGTGATATCTATTTATTTAAAAAAAATAAAAATTTTGAAATTTTTGATTTAAAAAAAATAAAAATAAAAGTGTGAACCGATTCAACCCGGTTTTGACCGATTTTCTCGGTTTTCTCAATTTTTGACCGTTATTTGACAGGCTGATTTTCAAGGAGTATCGGACCGGATAGGGGTTTGGTTCCCGGTTCAACCGGTCGGACCGGCCGGTCTGGTCCGATTTTAACTACACCGGGATATGCTGATTGCATGCGTGTTTGTTTGTTTTGAGGATGAGTATAACATTATTTGTGCATTATATCTGATGTGGGTGTTATCTGTTGTGTGATGCTTATGTATTCTCATATGATATAACTTGGTGATAGGGTTTTCACCATTGCGTGTTTTCTATGTTGTGTTGATGCATGTTTAAGTAGATAATTTACCCAAGAAGTGGGCTAACTCTTAGAAGAGGATCTAAAGGAGGATGCTGCATGAATTAATAGGGTTTCGAGAAGAATATGTGGTTACTGTTTTGTTTTGGGTAGAGATCTAGAGATTTGACCGGCTCAGGTATTCACTGTATAAATTATTGAGTATTTGAGTATGCTGAATTTTCGTTGTAAAACTCTGATGATTATATATATGAGATGAGAATTTTCTATATGAAGTTGTAGTTTACATTTTTAACACTTAGATGTTTACAAAAAGGAAAATTTTAAAGGGATTCATTCCTTATCTTTCTCATCTTCTAGAAAAGGAAAAATTTTTACCCATATTTTTTAATGCAGTTTATGATTGAAAACTATTATATCTATGTAACTTGCAAAATTCTTAGTTACTTTGTGTAATATCCTTTTTGGAGAAAGGGTGTTGCAACACTCATCTTCCTCTTCACTAAACTCACTGACATTATCTCTAATTAATGGTATTGTATGACAAATCTCAGAACTAGAGGGGAAATTATAAGACCACATGACTTGTAGGTGTATTTCACAATTGCTATAAAAAATCTAATATTTGTAACAAGGCTTATGGATGCCCCAGGTGTGTGATATATATATATATAGGGGAGAGAAGTTGCAATCAGTATTGGCAACTTCATAAATATTTATAAAAAAGAAAAAGGTTAAAAGTCGCGTTTGTTATTTGCGACTTAGTGAATTATTTTTAAAAAAATAAAAAGGCGAAGTCGCAGTTTTAATTGCCGACTTCATATAATTATAGTAAAAAAAGTGAAGTCACTAATAGACTTGGCAACTTCTTATAATTTTTTAATCAAAAAAGACAAAAGGAAGTTATAAGTCTCAACTGTGACTTACACCAATTTGGTAATTACTTTTTGTCCTAAACCATTTTGGTAAAATCAGGTGCAAATTGCACCATTTAGGTAAATAAGCCTATTGGTCTATCTGGAGTTGAAATTATTAACTTCTTATTATCTAATAGAGTTGGCATTATATCTTATTTTCTTTGAAATAATTGCTAAAAAGTAATAAAAAATATTCCTCTAGTATAAATTGGATTTAAAGTGAAAGAAAAAATGACATAAGCTACATGCAGAAATCATAGTGAGAAATAACTTGTACAAAAAGAACCAGTACCAAATGGTATTTAAAAAAAAATATAGGGAAGAATAGACTTGGGAGGAAAATTGGAGAAGGTACGGATTCAGATTCCCTGCAGTCAAGGGAATCCCGAATTCACACAGTCAGTAGAATCTCAACCATTCAATTAATCCTACGGTTTAGATTGATTATTGATAAATTCCCAAATTCTGACCCAATACTACGCCGATCTTGTCTCTCACCAACAACTGGGTAGAAAGACGACTCACTATGGCCGACACCAAAACGCCAATCCACTGATCCGGATTAGATAAACACATCGGAGTCGCTGGCTTTACTGAGAAAGAAGAGACGACGATGAACCCAATAACAGATTGAAGAGGAAGGGAAGAGGGCGCAACGAACCCAACACTGGCAATGCGTGCATCTCCACCTTCCAAATCCATCGTAGTGATCAAATCAATGGAACGGGGACACTCCTAAGGATGAAGATCGATTGTTTGTTGTTTTGGTTTTGCTAGGTAAAGCTTGGAGTGAAGTATATGTGGCCATCATAAAGCACAAGATCCACTCATATTATAATTGTTATATTGTAGTAATTGTATTGACTATTATCTTGCCTTTGCCAATCTAAACCCAAATGCCTCTTCTCCTGGTTTGGATTTTGTCTTCGTGTGAATGTTGTCCATTCCTTTTTTTTCCTTACAAAACCAATGTTGTATTGCGCGTCAAAATTTGGGATTTATGAATACACAATATATACCGTTAGATTAACTGAATGGTTGAGATTTTCCTGACTGTGTGAATTCGGGATTCCCTTGACTGCAGGGAATCCAAATTCGATAAGGTATATTATCTTCACCAGGTAACAGTTAGCAAGTAATTATTTACTTCTATTAATTAACACAAAGGACACAACATATATTTCATGTCCAAAGAGAGATTATAACAATGATGTATATCAAAATTCATGATGTATATCTACTGGTGTTGGAATTCTTGTGAATCTCTTGAAGACTCGTAATCCCTTTCTCAATACCTGTATTTCAATGAACTTCATAAAACATGTTATTGGCACAAAAAAGAAGATATACATTGTGATGGAATATGTATCAGGAGGCCAACTATTGGACAAGATGGTGAGAATCATTAATCTACCGATATTGAAATGTTATGTTATTATAAATATAATACTTCGATTTTGATTATATTATTGTGCAGTCCTATGCCAAACAATTGAATGAATGAGGGTAGAAAACTATTTCCAGAAACTTTTTTTGGCATAACATCTAGAAAACTTGCTTCTTGACAACAAGGGAAATCTCAAAGTGTTTGATTTTTGGATCATGTGCATGTTACATAAACAATTCTCAAAAAAGACAATCCCACATAAAAGAAACTCTATTTTCATAATTTTCACAAGAGATTTGCAGTCATGATCGACCTTCATCCATCATTAAGTGGCTCATGCATTTTAAAAGTAAAAGATACAATATCATCACAATCAACACAAAGAATTTTTTATGTAAGGATGAGTAATCTTATCATCAATAATCTAGTGAAACTAAATTGATTTCTAGCTGTTTGAGAAAACTCATATGCTGGATGTTCCAAACTAGATGTACAATCCATTTGACTTAGAGATTCAGTATCCTACAATGGACACAAAAAAATTAACACATAATGATTATCTAAAAGTAAAGTCAAATATTTGCAACATTGATAAAATCTATATTCCTCATATGGTTGAATTTGTAAAGATCTTATAGTTGGAGCTTTTCTAGCTCAATCCAACTCTTTATCCATTCATGTCTATTTAACCGAAATCATTTCTTAAATTCCTCTGTTTGTGTCACATAATCTTTCGTTAGTGTTGAGACATCACCTTCATCATTGTCCAAACTTTTTTCTTGTAATCGAACCTCCATCACCTGCTTGTATAGGTTATGCTTTCCGTTTTTATAAGCTAGTGTGAATTTAAGTATTTGACACATGAACGACCAATCTAATCATAGGGGGACAAAGTTGCCTATATCGTTGTTTGTTGTATAGTTTGGGACCTTCCACAATCTCTTTTCTCCTTACATCATATATAATACTGTTTTGTTTAAGATGTGATCAATGACAATTTTAACATCATTTGCCTCAAAAGACCTACAATGCATGACAACAAAATATTCCAAAAGTCTAAAACTCTCTACAATTGCGTGATATGGAGGATTGTAAAGGATGAAATAACACTCTCCATTCTACTTCCTCAGTGAGCAAGGTGAGATATATTGAAAAGGAAGTTAAGACACTTTTCTTTCTCATTTAGAAGCAGTTAAAAATAAGGCAAAGTCATCATGAAATAGGTTAAAAATTGTAGGTGCGTATACTTGTGTGAGTTGCATTAGAATTGGCAAACGGTCATATCTTAACTTTGGTTTATGTTGAGACTTGTATTCACAAATTAACTCATTGTAACATTTCTCCTCAACAAGTCTCTTACAGTGCTTGAAGAATTGAATGACATTAACATCCAATCTCATTCAAGCCTTAAAGTGTGAGTTCAAACTCTCACTAAGTTGAGTGCTTTGCATTTCTAGGGTGAATGCTTGCTTATTGTGACATGCTGTCTATTTTCCTTGATAGCATACACCAATTTCACCCAATTGTTTTCACTTTTCATTAACATAAAAATTTGACTTCTTGGTCATAATCATACATACCTTTTTTAAAGTTAGACAAGAAATGACTTCCTCTTTTCCCTAAGTTACGTAGGTGTTTGATCCTATTCTGCATCAAATGTCATGTGCATAACCCATGTCGAGTCTTTGGCATCACCTCAGCTAGTGCTTTAGCCATTGCTTGGCTTAGTCAGTGAACAAAGTTTGAGTCTTTCTGTTCTCATGTGCTTCAAGGAATGTTTTAAATGTCCATTTGAATGATTAAGTCGTTTCATCATATAACAATGCAATCCCAAAAATGATTGTACCTCTATAATGGTACAAGCTTGAAATTAATACCAGCAGTGGATTAGCATGATTGGTGCAATATGTTGTACCCAAAGAGACCACATCATCAATATATCCATAATCCAAAAGCATTTCTGCATCAACCTAGAATACATTTGTGATTTGTTCATTATAATCCATTTGATATGCATGATAAAATAATGGATTATCCAATAACTGATGTTGAAAATATTGCATGAGACTACCAACTTCTCCATAGACCATGCTACATTGTCTTCTTGCTCAGAAATAGTTCTTTGCATCCAATTGTGTATATCCAAGATTAGCTCTACCTCCTGAATGTGTGCTCATTGTAACATCCGTTTTTCTGAGTTACTGTTTAAAATCTATTTTTATATGAAACTTTGTGATCTAAGAGATAAGTAAATTATTTTAGCCTTAGAATGAAGGTTTTTAAATGCCTATCAAGTTATTTCAGTAAAACAATCACTCTTTCCTTGATGTTTGACATCCGTATTTTTCGTTTAAAATCTCCTTGTGTGGTCGACATCAACACTTAATTTGGAGCCTTGGATGAGCTTTTTGGCTTGTGAGTCACTAGCTTAGTCATAAGGGATGGCCAATTAGAAAAATGGATCATTTTTTTTTAGGGATTTATGACATATACATCAAAAAGCTAGGTGACCTCACAATAATTTAATTCCCTCTCACTCCCTCTTTGGCCGCCCCTCCCTCACTATAAATAGGGGGTCTTGCTTCATAATTTTCACAACATCAACAAGGAGCAAGAAGGCCTACAAAATTCTCTCTCTTTTCTCTCTAGTTTTCCTAAATTTCTCTTTGGTGTTCTTCATCAAGTTTTGGCCAAGGTAAGGGGTTAATCTTGCAATTTAATTTGTGAAGTATGAGTTTTGATTCTTGTTTGTGTTCGAATTGTATGCTTTAGGTGTTTTTACTATTAAGTCTTAATAAATTGTTTTATAGTCTTAAAATAATTATTTTGTGCTAATTATTAATAGTAAAGTTATAATGCCCAATTTTCTCTAAATTTTTGAGATAGTAAGAGGGTTATGCCAAAATCATTTTTGAACTTTTGTAAACATACCATTATAATGGCGAAATTCATACTACCGCAAACATGATTTTACCGCGAAGAGAATACAATTAATTATTTTGTGAAAACCCTGGTATTATCTATCATTGATATACAAGGTCATGTTTAAGATAAATGGTTTATCAGTATGGATCTGTCTAGAAAGGAAGTGAGACCTTTGAAGGGGCTAAAACAGTCCGTCTCTCTCTGGCCTGGGATCTGTACCGATACGCTGTTTGGGGAATTCTTAATCTAGAAACTCAGTATATACATGACTAAGATAATTGGGGAATATAATGGTAATGGATTCTTGATGAATTCTACTGTTATATATTTTGATTTAGTATTCTCTGTGTTTTTAAACAGTGAAAGTTTGTGGAAAACAGTTTCATTGGGCTTTTTCTTAAAATAGACTAGTATTCAAATATTTTCGAAACATTTCAGTTTTGACCCCTGTTTAATAAATTAATTACTTTTAGTACTATTACATACCTTTGAACGAAAATATATGAAGTATGAGTTGTTTGAGATAAATGGTTCTGCGTTTTCCTGAGATGTGATGTGTGATTTGGTGTTTTTATCTGAGAAACGTGGTTCTGTGTGTACTTGTGATTCTGTGTTTATTTGAGAATTAAGTCGTAAGTTTGGTATCTGTGGTTACTAAGTAAAATCTCTTGGAGTAGCGGGATGAATGCTCGTGGCTCTGTGCCGAAATTCCTATGGTAAAATCTCATTGAGTAGCGAGTGACTTACTCGTGGGTGTGGTCCCGAATATAAGTGGTAAAGTCTCCAGGAGCAACGGGTTCTTTTCTCGTGGGTGTGGTCTCGAAATTGTGTCGTAAAATCTCTAGGGGTAGCGAGTTCTTTTCTCGTGGGTGTGGTCCCGAAATTCTTAAGCAAAATCCCTAAGAGTAGCGGGCCGAATGCTCGTGGGTTTGTCCCGAAAGTATAGAGAGTCTTGCGTAAAATTTCTTGTTTAAGATGCTGAATGATTCCTTTGATGTTCCCACTGGATGTTCCCAAATGTGCTGTGATGAGTGAAATTCTTATTGTGCTAATTATCTGATATATTGATATACTGCTTATCTTAAATATGATTCCTTAGTAATTGTGTTGTGTGTTGTTGTGGGCCGTACTTTCCTTATTAAGTTGTTTAGAGTTTCACCCTTGCCTACTTTGTTGTGTTGATTCATGACGGAGTAGATGTTTGACCCACGAAGGGGGTTAGCTCTTAGGAGATGAGTTGAAGGATGCTGCTGAGTAGATGATATGGATTTCAAGAAGATTAGATGGTTACTGTGTTATTTGGGTAGGGGTTTAGAGACCAGACTGGCTCAGATGTTCAGTCTTACTTTAAATTCTTTCCTGTACAAACTCTGATGATTTTATATATATATGAGACGAGATCTTCTTCGCATAGTATTGCGTTATGCTTCCGCACTTAAACTATTTTGAAAAGAATTAACACATATTTCTCCATCCTTCTCTGTGTTAAAAGAAGAAAAAAATTTACTCACGTTTTCGGAGAAGGAATGTTGAGTTTTCACTAAATATTTTCTAAGTTATTTCGAAATTCATTGGTAACTATGGTGTAATATCCTTTTTGAAGAAAGGGTGTTGCACTCATAAGCTAAAATGAGGCCTTTTCTATCAATCTAGAGTCCTCTGCCATTTCAATTTTATATGCTTGAACTTCAAAATATTTTACGATGTGATACAAGCATATGTGTTGTTTCAGCAAGTTGTAAAGGATAGTTATGACCTTCCACAAACTCGTGGATTACAAACTTTCCATTATTTGCACTAAGTGTGATTCTTGCTTTGTACTCAGTTGTTGTCTCGACCTCGGGATTCTTAACCAAAAGGATCTCTTGTTTGTCGTTTGATGACCCTTCTTTCAACAAACAAACCTGCATGATGTGATGAAGCCACCATCCTTTCATTTGTTCAAGTATTATTTTCTAACTCCAAAATCGGTTCTTTTACCATATTCAACCCAAAATTGCTAGATTGCATCTACACTATCAAATCCCATGCCGACACTTGGTATTGCACTCACTATCATTGCTGGACCAAACCTGTCATTAAAACTAGACCTTTGAAATTCTAGTTGTGTAAAAATTGCACTGAATATCTTTTTTGAGTGCAAAAATTAGGGTACACGAATCAATAAAAATAGGGCAGTTTTTAACCTTTTGAATTAAAAGGAACTCATTAAAAACAAAATAGGGTAATTCTAAAATAGGAAGAAAAAATAAAAAAAGAAACACATTAAGTAGCCAATAAATGAAAGAACTCCATAAAAGAAATAGGCTATAGGAACTAAAAATCAATTCAATAAAAAAAATAACAAATCAATATTTTAAAAAAAGAAAAATAAGAAAAGAAAGTGTTAAACAAGGAAATAAGGCATTATATATAGTGCAAGTGTAGAAACTGAAAATTACTAAAAACAAATAACAAATGAATATTTTAAAAGGAAAAATGGAAAGAAAATGTTGAATAAGGAGGCATTGCGGTGCAAGCTTGGTGCAGAGCAGAGGTGCAAACTTTTGGCGCAGAGAACACGGCGATGAAGCTTCCGTTGCAAGCTTGGTGCCAAATTGTGTTTGTGTAAGTAAAAAAAACGCTGCGTTGTACGTTCTAATAAAATAATAATAGATATTGTGTTGCAATGTAGACGATTGGATGAATCAAATGGTCTGTATTATTTTAATTGCAGGGAATACGTTATTCCCCTACAACATCAAATCTAAATCCATTGACTTACACATCATTTGGAAAAGAAGCTAGAAAACCAGAGGAGGGAAGAGAGATTAAAGGAAAGTGTCTCAAAACTTGTGATTCCCTCATTTGAATAGGAGTGAAACAAGGGAGAAAGGAAATATTACGTGTGGCCAGTCCACCTATAAGACCATTCCGCTGGAGTCTGAGAGAAAAACATAATGAAAGGACGAATAAGCTTTTAAAAGACAAAAAACACTGAACTTTTATTTTGTTTTTTATTTGTACCTGGTCTTGCAGGTGGACTGGCCACACCTAATATTTCTTTTCTCCCTTGTTTCACTCCTATTCAAATGAGGGACACTTTCCTTTAATCTCTCTTCCCTCCTCTGGTTTTCTTCTTTTCCAAATGACGTGTAAGTCAATGGATTTAGATTTGATGTCATAGGGGAATAACGCATTCCCTGCAATTAAAATAATACGACCATTTGATTCATCCAATCATCTACATGGCAACACATTATCTATTATTATTTTATTAGAACATACAAAGCAGTCCACGTTTTTTTTACTTACGCAAACACAATTTGGCACCAAGCTTGCAACAGAAGCTTCATCACCGTGTTCTCTGCGCCAAAAGTTTGCACCTCTGCTCTGCACCAAGCTTGCACTGTAATGCCTCCTTATTCAACATTTTCTTTCCTTTTTTCCTTTTAAAATATTCATTTGTAATTTGTTTTTAGTAATTTTCAGTTTCTACACTTGCACTATATATAATGCCTCCTTTCCTTGTTTAACACTTTCTTTTCTTATTTTTCTTTTTTTAAAATATTGATTTGTTATTTTTTTATTGAATTGATTTTTCGTTTCTATAGCCTATTTCTTTTATGGAGTTCTTTCATTTATTGGCTAGTCTTTGTCTTCCTGCCTTATGCAGGATGCTGGGTTTGTGTGCTGGTAGCTTAGAATATATGCATGTGATTGTGTTGTTTGTTAGTGGAGAGTTGAGCTCATTAAGATATATGTTATTTAATTGCTCTTTATTGTTATATTTATTATTATACTATTGTTTTTGTTGAAAAAAAATTAGAAAAGTCTGAATTACAGGGGTTATGCTGCCAATTTTTTTTTGGTAAGTGACCCTAGTACGTGACTATATTTTTTATAATAGATTAATCGATATTGTCATATTGTTAGGTAGTGTTGGTAATTGTAAAAAAAATTGAAAAAGTCCAAAATACAGGGGTTATGCTTTCAAATTTTTTTTTTTGCACATGACCCTAGTATCTAACACGTGAGGTGATTGGATTGCAGAAAATGGATTCAAGTTGTAGTTGGATGTATGATAGACTTAATCGTAGGAGATGGGGGTGGAAACAGAAGTTTGTACAAGGGGTTGATGAGTTCGTGCAAAAGGCTTCAGGACAACCATATTTTTTGAGTGAGGGCGGAATTAGGTGTCCTTGTGCCAAGTGCAAGTGTAGGAACATAATGTGTGCTAGTGAAGTGAAGGTTCACTTGTACAAATCTGGCTTTCAGCCGAACTATTGGTTTTGGACTGATCACGGTGAAGAAGTTCCACAAGTTAGTCTAGGCAATTTCCCAGAGGCCAGTGGGAGTACTATCAATAATGAAGATCATTTTGTGGAGATGCAACACATGGTGGAAGATCGCTTTAGGCCGATGTTTGGCACCCAATTTATTCAGGATAGGGGTAACGAGGAATTAAGTTCGAATGAGCCACCTAATGAAGAGGCTCAAAGATTTTATGATTTGCTAACTGCTGCAAATCAACCCCTATTTGAGGGGGTATCGGAATCAAAATTTCCCTTGTGTGTCAGGCTTTTGGTACTCAAATCGAACCATCATTGTACTGAAAAGGCACTTGATGAAATGGCAAACATGCTTGTAGACTCACATCTTCAGGGGGTGCCATTGCCAACTAATTTTTACCATGCAAAAAGGTTGGTGTCTATGTTAGGATTGGAGTCTCAGAAAATCAATTGTTGTGTTAATGGATGCATGTTATATTACAAAGATAGTATTGAAGAGCAGGAGTGTAGGTTCTGTCATGAAGCGAGGTATTATCCCCGTAGGACTGGGTTGGGTAAGTACAAAGATGTCGCGAAGAAGAAAATGATATACTTGTCAATCACTCCTAGGTTACAGAGATTATACGCATCACCTAAAACCACGGCTGCAATGAGATGACATCATCATAATAGAACGAGTATGGGCATCTTACGACATCCATCTGATGGGGAAGCGTGGAAGCATTTTGATGATGTCTATCCAGACTTTGCAAATGAGCCTAGAAATGTCAGGCTCGACCTATGTTCTGATGGATCCACACCTTACATCCAAGCATCTGCGTCCCCGTATTCGTATTGGCCTGTAGTTGTCACGCCATATAATCTCCCCCTGAAATGTGCATGACCAAACCGTATATGTTTTTAACATGTCTTATACCCGGACCATCTAACCCAAAAGCACACATAGATGTGTACTTACAGCCATTAATTGATGAACTTAAACAGTTGTGGAGTGATGGTGCTTTCACATATGATATCTCCACGAAACAAAACTTCGTCATGAAGGCTGCCTTAATGTGGACAATAATGACTTTCCCGCTTATGGTATGTTATCCGGGTGGGGTACTCAGGGAAAATTGGCATGTTTGGTATGCATGAGTGACACAAAGGCTTTTACCTTAAAATTTGGTGGAAAAAATTCGTGGTTTGACTATCATCGTCATTTCTTACCACCTGATCATTCATTCCGAAGAAGTAAGAATCGGTTTACAAAGAACAGGGTTGAGAACGATGGGCCACCTCGTATCCTGACGGGTGAAGAAATCTGGAATTGGGTTAGAGGTATTCTAGGTGTGGTAGAATATGGGGTTTCTAGGTTAGCCGGTTATGGGGTTACTCACAATTGGACCAAATGTAGTATATTCTGGGATTTTCTATATTGGAAAGGCAATTTGTTACGACACAACCTTGACGTCATGCACATAGAGAAGAACTTTTTTGACAATGTATTCAACACAGTCATGAATGTTAAGGGCAAAACAAAGGATAACGAAAAGACAAGAATGGACTTGTCTCTGTATTGTGCGCGCAAGGACTTGGAGTTGGTGCCATAGAACAGTGGAAAGATGTTAAAACCCAAGGCGAATTATTGTCTTTCGTCTGAAGAAGCAAAGACCGTTTGTGCATGGGTTAAGGAGCTTAGGATGCCAGATGGATATGCTTCAAACTTGGCTAGATGTGCTGATGTTACCCGGGGAAGAATGCATGGGATGAAAAGCCATGATTGTCACATATTTATGGAGTGTTTACTCCCATTTGTGTTTCATTCATTACCTGACCATGTATGGAAGCCACTCATAGAGTTGAACATTTTTTTTTAAAGATTTGTGTACCAATAACTTGAAAATGGATGACCTGCTAAGATTGGAGCAAAACATCCAAATAATCATTTGCAAACTCGAAAGAATCTTTCCATTTGGTTTCTTTGATTCAATGGAGCATCTCTCGATTCATCTTCCACGGGAGGAACACTTGGTCGTCCAATTCAATACAGATGGATGTATCCATTTGAAAGGTAGAACAACTTTACTAACTTAATTTACTACTTAATTTCTCTTAATTTGCACACATCTTCAGATACAATTTTTATTTATTATGTAGAATGATGAGAGACTATAAGCGAACCGTGAAAGTAAGGCAAGAGTGGAGGGTTCAATATATATGTCTTACTTACACCGTGAGACAACATATTTTTGTTCCCATTATTTTAAAAATTTTACATTATGTGGGATGTAACATCTCGAAAATTTCGCTCTATGAGATAGAGTATTTATTTTGGAGGATTAGAATTACCTTTAAGATTTTCGAATAATAAATAATGGCTTAGAGCTGACGTAGAAGTCAAATGGCATTTTACGGATATTCTTGACTGTCAGAATAAGCTAATCAATGAATATGGAAAATTTATACTTGATTTCCGAAAAGGTATTAGATGATGTGAAATGGTGACTTGATATTTCCTAAAGGCTTTAGAAGTTGAGTTTGGAATTTTAGAGAAAGATATAAAGGGAATTGCAGTTTTAGTCCCTCTACGGAAAACTTCGTAAACTGTTAGTTAAGAAATGGATAAATGCTGGAGATGGAGGAATAGTTAAGATGGAGATTAGGATCTAGTATACTTTGGATAGCATGGGAGTAATAAGTCTTGTTGATATTACAGTTTAGAAACGGTAAGATAGTTAGTCTCATATAGACGTCTGGTTGCTATTTTCCGTCAATTATGTGTTCTATATGAAATTATGTGATCTAAGTGTTAAGAAAATTAATTTGGCCATATAATAATAAGTATAAGACACTTATGAAATCAATTTATTAAAACAATAACTTTTTCCTTATTGTTTGACATCCGTATTTTCTATTATTGACGGAAAAGGGTTTTAATAACACAAGTAGGTTAAACCAACTTTTTCAAACAAACTTCCTTCACAAAATTTGGTTCTTTTAATATTTTTGATTTTCTGGAATTTTCTTAGAATTTTTGGAAAATTTTGAAAATTACTGTTTTGACCCTGTTACTTACGAAAAGAGTAAAACACTGATTCAGAGACCAACCTGAGGTCAGAAAAAGATTTTGAGTATCTGAATCATATTTTTATATTTTTTGAAATTTTTGAAAATTATTTCGTAATTTTCTGAAAAGCAGGTCAAAACGCTACTTTTCGACGCTTATAAAATACGAAAAGCGGAGGTTTCTGGTCCAAAACCGATTTATGTCGAACAATGAAAGCTCAAAATCAAATTTTAAGAGAGACCATTAGTAATTAAATTCAATTTGCAAATTTTTTGGGATTTTTCTGGAATATTCTAAAAAGTGCTATTTTTCACTTACGTCGCGTCCGTTTTCCGTTGTTTTTACAAACTGCAAGGCTTATTCTTACCGTAAAATTCCCAAAACTCTTCCATAAGGTTCTTACATGTCATTTTCGATATTCCTCATTTATTCTTACTATTTAAAATTGTTTTTGGATGGTAGATTAGTAAACAGACTATTTTAACCCTTAATTGCGGAATAAGTCGAATTGAGACAAATAGAGGTATAGTGGCCATGATATGGTAACTTAGGAACTTTGAGGGGTTCAAATACAATTCTAGGAAGTATATAAGAGTGGGGAACATCATGATTACGTTAAATAGTAAGGTGGGCAAGTAAAAAGACCATTTTGCCCTTAGTTCCCACTTAAAACTACCTAAACCCTAGACTTTTGACCAAGCAATCCAATGGCCTTCATTCCTCCTCCATTTGGTCGGCATCATCATCAATTTAGGGGCCTTGGATCAGATTTTCCTACCTTGTCATCAATCATTGTGAAATGGTTTAAGCCAATTAGAAAAAAGATTGATTAAACCTAATTAATAAATATGTATTTATGAAGTCATGGCATGCATCACACATTTTCTTAATTCCTTTCTTCTCCCCAAGTTTTGGCAGCCCCCTCACCTATAAATAGACCCCCTTGGCTTCATAAATTTTCACTCATCCAAAGTGGAAATCAAGAAGACAAACACTTTTCTCTCTTTAGTCTTAAATTTCTTACTATTTGTTCTTGGTGTTCTTGCTTGTTCTTCATCAATATTTTGGCCAAGGTAAGGGGTTAATCTTTCAATTTAATTTGTGAAGTATGAGTTTTGATTCTTGTTTGTGTTTAGATTGTATGCTTTAGGTGTTTTTGCCTTTATGCTTTAGATAAATGATTTTATAGTCTTAAAATGATTATTTTGTACTAAGTATTAATAGTAGAGTTATAATGCCCAAATTTTATTATATTTTGTGGAAGCAAGAAGGTTATGTTAAAATCATTTTTGAACTTTTGTAAACATACCGTTATAATGGCGAAATTTATACTACCGCAAATATAATTTTACGGCGAAGAGAATACAATCTATTATTTTGTGAAAACCCTGGTATTGTCTATCATTGATATACAAGGTCATGGTTAAGATAAATGGTTTATCAGTATGGATCTGTCTAGAAAGGAAGTGAGACCTTTGAAGGGGCTAAAACAGTCCGTCTCTCTCTGGCCTGGGATCTGTATTGATACGCTGTTTGGGGAATTCTTAACTTAGGGACTCGGTATATACGTGACTAAGATAATTGGGGAATATAATGGTAATGGATTCTCAGTGAATTCTACTGTTATATATTTTTGGTTCAGTATTCTCTATGTTTTCAACGGTGAAAGTTTGTAAAAACAGTTTTAATAGGGCTTTTTCTGAAAATAAACCAGTGTTCAAGTATTTTTGAAATATTTCCATTTTCACCCCTTTTCAATAAGTTAATTACTTTTTGGTACTATTATATACCATATATATATTTTGAGAAACTTGAATATAAACGACGTATGAGTTGTCTGGAATAAATGGTTCTATGTCTGTCTGAGTGGTAAGATTCTGTGTTTTTCTTGAGATGTGTGTTTTGGAATTCCTATCTGTTAAGTGTGGCTTTGTGTGTTCTGGTGATTCTATGTGGGTTGAGATGAATGGTTATGAGTGGTTGGAAGTGAAAGAGATATGCCTAGTGAAAGGCGATATTCCCATATGCTTAGTACTAATGCGATGTTCCTACTTGATGTTCCTACTCGATGTTCCCAAATGCTTTGTTGAAAGCGATGTTCCCACTGGATGTTCTCAAATGTGCTGTGTTGAGTGAAATTCTTATTGTGCTTATTATCTGATATATTGATATACTGGTTATCTTAGTATGATTCCTTAGTAATTGTGCTGTGTGTTGCTGTGGGCCGTACTTTCCTTATTAAGTTGTTCAGAGTTTCACCCTTGCCTGCTTTGTTATGTTGATGCATGACGGAGTAGATGTTTGACCCAAGAAGGGGGTTAGCTCTTAGAAGAGGAGCTGAAGGATGCTGCATAGTAGATGTTATGGATTTCAAGAAGATTAGATGGTTACTATGTTATTTGGGTAGGGGTTTAGAGACCAGACTGGCTCAGATGTTCACTGTCTTACTTTAAAACTTTGTCCTGTACAAACTATGATGAATTTTTATATATATATGAGATGAGATTACACTCATACCAATTTATTTATGCTTCCGCATTCAAACCTTTTCAAAAACATTGATAAAGGAATTAAGGGAAACTATTCCCCATCCTTCTCATCTTCTTTAAGAGGCAAAAAATTTTACCTGGTATTTCAGAAGAAGGATTTCCAACTTTTACTAAATATTGTCTAAGTTATTTCGAAATTCATTGGTAACTATGGTGTAATATCCTTTTTGGAGAAAGGGTATTGCATGGGACGAATATCAGAAATGAAGTTTTTGTTGTGAACAATAGCTCCCCACTGACGCTCTCAATCTTCAATCAACTAGGACGTCCTAGTGGAAGACCCCGAACGCATTGGTTAGATGATGCTGAATGGATGTCAGCTCATGTACACATTGTCATCAATTGCAACAAGATGAAGCCATATATCGAGTAAGTATCATTTAATTAAATCTTAAGTCCTATGTTAGTAAGGTAATATTACAATTAACTCTATGCTTGTTTGCAGTGCATTTTTACAATGCAATAACATCAATGAAAATGATGCCACCACTCGTATCCATGCAGAATTTTTCAACTGGTTTCGGGACTATGTAAGTGTCTAACATTGTAGAATATCGATTAACTTGTTTTTCACTCAATTATCTTGTTTGTCTGTATAGGCATTTAATTCAGCCAATGGGGTAATCGACCCAAACATTCTTACATTAGCTTGGGGTCCAGAATCAAAGGTCACTCTATGGCACAAGTACTTCATAAATGGGTACAAATTTCACACACAAGCATGGAGTGAGGGTAAAAAAACTATAAATAGTGGGGTGTATGTAAAGGTGATTACACAAGGAGGAGAAGATGATTACTATGGAGTCATCCAAGAAGTGTTCGAATTGTCGTATCTCCATTTGCCCTACAAAGTAGTCCTATTTTATTGTTTGTGGTTTGATCCAAAAAGACCTAGAGGAACAAGGTTCATCCACAGTATAATATTGTAGAAATCAAACTGAGAGGGCGATACAAAAATTTTGACCCATTCATCTTTGCTCAAAAAGCTACACAAGTGTATTTTGTTCCATACACTAAGATACAAAAAGACAAAGTTGGTTGGTGTGTAGCAATAAAAACAAAACCCAGAGGTCGCGTGGAGGTTCATGACTTTGATAATGATGTTGCTTATCAAAATGAAGAGTTGTCACATGTTGAGGAGATAACCGAAGTTGAACGACTGACTGGATTGCGTGACGAAACAAACAGTTATGAAGAAGTTGATCCAATTAGTGTTAGAAACTCCGAACATGATAATGAAGAGGACTCGCCAATAGAAGATAGTGATGAGGACGATCTTGATGATGTGGAAGACGTCAGAGAGTACTACATTAACACATCTGATGATTAGTATTAATTTGTAATAGATTATATTTGTTTTTTTTTTTGTTATTTGTTATAGTATGCTAGTATAAGTAACTATGTTTAACACTCATATATTGTTTTTCTTATTAGATGGCTCCGAAAGATAGCCAGAAGGGAGACCGCCCTGCTAAAAAGGGCAAGACCTCAAGGCATTCTGGCAAGATTCTATCGCAGCGAGTGGCTCAACATGCTCAGCATGCAGTTGAGACATCAGCGCGTCGGCCACAGGACCAGCCAGATGGCATTCCTGAGATGCAGCTTATGTCGACGCCGCGGTTAGTGCCGCAGATGATTCAGTAGGGCATGCAGGGGCTACCCTTCATGCCTCTGGCAGCGAGAGGTTCATCCCCTCCAGCAGCGCCTACACCATCTACATCCCCTGCAGTAGTGGCCACTCCATCTGCATCCTCTGCTGCGGCGGCCCCCTCATCTTCTACAGCAGCGGGAGGTTCATCCTCACAGCAACCTCCCGCTGATGAGGAGATGCCTGTTGCACCTCAGACGAGCTCGAGGCGTAGGCATGCTCCTCACATAGAGTATGCAGATGACGGCCGACCATTCATTAAGCCTGTTGGTCGAGGGTAAGTAAATATTTAATTATTGTTTCATTTATCTTTATAGTTGTATAATTAATATGGCGTGTGTGTTTATGTATTGTTTGCAGGTTTGATCCAGACAGGGTGGCCTCCCAGGCCATCACTGCGACCATTAAGGCCCAGTACCGGGAAGCATGGTCAAAGTGGAGTAAGATCCCGCCAAAGACGATTGAGGATGTATTTTTGCCGAAGTTTGCGGATGTTATAATTATAATTCAATTAAATTATTGTTGTTAGTATGTCACTTAACGTTATTTACATTGTTGCAGAAATATGTCACTTGGCGACTCAAGGATGACCACTGGGTGAGGTAGATCTTTAACAGCAGGGGCTCTAAGAGGTTGTCTGAGATGCTGAGGGATGCCAGGATTACTGGTGAGAAACCAAAGTGGATGGGAGGGAATGCCTGGGCCAGTCTTCAGTAGTATTGGGGCTCTGATGAATTTAAGGAAGAGAGCGCCCGGTGCAAGCAGAACCGTGCTTCTACTAAGGGTGGATTAGTCCATACAGGTGGATCCATATCCATTATTGAGCACAAGAGGCGGTTGGTAAGTAATTAGGATTAGGATTATAAGTATTTGGTTTATTATTACAATTGAAAATTAATCAAGATACTAACTTTGATTATGTTTTTAGGAGCTAGAGCTTGGTAGAGAGCCCCGCTTGGATGAGGTCATTGTGAAGACTCATATGAAGAAGGACAGCTCCTGGGTTGACAAGAGATCAAAGGAGACTTATGTAAGTTAATTAATAGCTTAAGTTGTAATTTTTATTTCAATTTGTAATAACAATAAGTTTAGTATAATTTCTCTTTAATGTCACTCTTGCAGGAGTCGTATCAGGAGAGGATGACACAGTTGTCCCAGGAGGGAAAGTCTTCTGGTGCCTCCCAGGAGGTTGACTTTGCTACCCAGATAAAGACGTGGATGGACAGTGTTGGGGGAAAGACACAGGGGCGTTGCTTCGGTACCGGAGCCTACTCGTATATACTGAGACCAGGTGTGACTTCTTTCACCCAGGAGTCACACGTCTCACTAGGATGCACTCCGAGTTCCTCCTCTGCCAATGATGCCTTAGTTGCTCGATTAATGGAGGAAACTCGATAGGCAAACCGAGACGGTCTAGACCTTCATGGAGCACCAGCAGGAAATGATCCAACAGGCGATCAGTCAGGTGATGGCCAAGATGATGGAGAGTTTTCTTACAAGGTAGCCGATCCTGACTCCCCAGCCGACCTAGCCGACCCAGCCTTCCCAGCCTCTTGGCACTCCTATTCAGACCTACTCAGACGAGGACGAGGAGTGACTTTTTTATGATTTTTTATTTTATTTTATTTACATTAATTGTTGTATTATTATCAAATTATTGACATTTATTAATTAATGCAATTGATGTGTTTTGTATATATATTTTTGTGAGTTATTTATTATTAATTAAATTTAATATAATTGTTGATAATTAATTAGGTGAAATTATATAAAATATTAAAATTTAAAAAAAATTATTACTATTACTGACAGCTAAACCGTCGGTTATTTTTTAAATAAAAAATTTAAATCGTCTTTTACTAAGGGCTAAGCCATCGGTAATTACCGAGGGCTAGGGCTAAGCCGTCGGTAAATTTACCGAAAGCTTAGCCCTCGGTAATTACCGATGGCTTTCGAAGCCGTCGGTAAACATTACCGACAAAGGATTTCACGACGGTAACGAGGCCGTCGGTAAGCCTCGGTAATTTTAATTTACCAGCCGTCGGTAAAGGAAATTTTAGCTGTCGGTAATGGACGTTTTTCTTGTAGTGTAGAGCTAATCTTGGATATACACGATTGGATGCAAAGAACTATTTCTAAGCAAGAAGACAATATAGCACGGTCTATGGAGAAGTTAGTAGTCTCATGCAATATTTTCAACTCCAGCTATTGGATAATCCATCATTTTATCATGCATATCAAATGGATTATAATGAACAAATCACAAACGTATTCTGGGCTGATGCAGAAATGCTTTTGGATTATGGATATATTGACGATGTGGTCTTTTTGGGTACAACATATTGCACCAATCATGCTAATACACCGCTGGTGTTAATTTCAAGCTTGTACCATTATAGAGGTACAATCATTTTTGGGATTGCATTGTTATATGATGAAACGACTTAATCATTCAAATGGATATTTAAAAAATTTCTTGAAGCACATGAGAACAAAAAGACTCAAACTTTGTTCACTGACTAAGCCAAGCAATGGATAAAGCACTAGCTGAGGTGATATCAAAGACTCGACATGGGTTATGCACATGACATTTGATGCAGAATAGGATCAAACACCTAGGTAACTTAAGGAAAAGAGGAAGTCATTTCTTGTCTAACTTTAAAAAAGGTATGTATGATTATGACCAAGAAGTCAAATTTTTATGTTAATGAAAAGTGAAAACAATTGGGTGAAATTGGTGTATGCTATCAAGGAAAATGGGCAGCATGTCACAAGAAGCAAGCATTCACCCTGGAAATGCAAAGCACTCAACTTAGTGAGAGTTTGAACTCAGACTTTGAGGCTTGAATGAGATTGGATGTTAATGGTTTCTTGGAGATTATTGAAAGACAGTAAAAGGTATCAAAGCATGGAAACCAGAGAAGCTTAAAATCAAGGCTACCCATGTATTAAACACTAAGAAGATCAATATAAGTATACATGAAGTCTAAAATATAAATGAGGTTGAAAGGAAGACATGCCTTCAAGACATAAGAAAAGATGACCTTCAACAAAAGGTTAAGGAGAAACTGTGAGGAGACTAATACTTTGTTGAGATGCTACTCAGAAGATAAGCTCCTCCAGCAGAGAAGGTCATCAAGACATAAATCTACTCAAACAGAGAAGCTCATATATGAAGAAGAAGCTCCTCAAGATAAGAAGCTCCATAAGTATTGAAGTACATAAGATTGAAGCAATCTCTGATGATAAAGTATGCAAGGCTTAATATCAAGTTAAGAAGATTCTTGAAACATGAAGCTTCTCAAAACTGAAACATATTTTATCAAGCAACAAACCTCAAGAAGTTAGAGATCTCTACATCAAAGTATTATTCACTTTACACAATCAAAGAACCTTGAAAGAAATTTAAGTCATGAATACTGATGAAGACTCAAGAAGTCTTTAATGCGGAACTACTACGCAATGAGCACCCAAAAAAATACTCATGATGTAAACCTACTATGGAAACAAACATCCAGAGGAGGTTCCAGACAAGGTTCATACTGGAACTAGAGGAGGTTCCTGAGAAGATTCATACTGGACTAGAGAAACTAGTACTGAAACTAGAGAAGGTTCCATAGAAGACTCATGGTGAGGAACCTACTCTAGCAACAAGCTTCAGAGGAGGTTCAATTGAGAGAAAACACATGAGCTGTAAAGTTCTGCATAGAGGTGAAGTACGAAAGTTGTACTGTATTGAACCCGATAGTGACATTTCTCTCTCTTCTACCTCTCTAATGGTCTAAAATGAGATTGAATGGTCTGAAGCTCTATATTACTCAAAAGTTAAGTTAAGCAAAGTGTGAGAAATGCATTCAACCTTGGAAAAATGCTCTTGTAATCAAAGATTTCTAATCATCATCTTCACCCATACACTTCAATCTATTTGTTGGGTTCATACATAAAAATAGGTGTAATACAACCTTATATACATTTGATTTCGTTTTGAGAGCATAGAATCAAAGCTATAATACAACAAACAATCTTTATATTCATTATTGTGATTCCTTTCAAGGTAGCTAGGGAGAGCTGAGCGTGTGAAAGGAAAAGGTTGTGCAATATGTGAGATTGTTTATAGATTTAAATACTTTTTTCGTCCTTGCAAAATGACTGAGTTTCATTTTTCGTCCCTGTAAAAAATTTTGTTTGTTTGTGATTCCTGTAAAACAAAAAGTTTTATTTTTAGTCCCTGCAAAATTGTTTTAGTCCTTGTAAAATTTAGATCATGTTGAATTAGTCCCTGTAATATGTGAACAATTTTGTTTTTAGTCCCTATTAAATTTATTTTACAAGGACTACTTTGGCAATTATCTAAATATTACAGGGACTAATTCAACATGATCTAAATTTTACAGGGACTAAAACAATTTTGCAGGGACTAAAAATAAAACTTTTTGATTTACAGGGATCACAAACAAACAAAAATTTTTACAGGGACGAAAAATGAAACTCGGTCATTTTACAGGGACGAAAAAGATATTTAAACCTTGTTTATATTGGGTAAAGCCTGAAGAGGCTAGGACAAGACAACTGGCTGTGAGCCTGTGGAGGCTCGTACAAGAATACCGTGTAAAGCCTAGAGAGGCTAAGTGAAGAATATTTAAAAGAATAGTGGATAATCTCACTGCAAGTGGGGATTGGACATAGCTCAAGGTTTGGGGTAAACCAAGATAAAATATATGTGTGATATTCTTCTCCCTGTCTCTTTTATAGTTCCGTTTTATATAATTACATTGCACTAAAGCACCTACTCACGCTGAGGAGATCTATATAAAACTAAGAAACTGTTTTTATTAACAAAGCTTTCAAAACCACTTATTTTACTTGTTGGAGAAAATCATATTTTTTTTACACAAGTATAAATCCTTTTAAAAAAGCTCTGTAAAAATTGTTTTTCAGAAAGAAGATAAACATACAACCACTAGAGGTGATCTGTTGATCAATCTACTCTAGCTGAGAAGCTCTTGTTTATACATATGAAAACAAAGAACTTGATTTTCTCATAACCTTCTCAAGTTGAGAAGCTTTTTTAAACAAATAGTGAACTTAGTTTTATTAACCTCCTCTGGCTGAGCAGCTTCCATACTAACGTTTATTTAAACCTTCTCTGAACTCTAAGTTGATTAAACTTGAGAAAGGTTAAAAGTTTTCAGGAAAAGACAAAAGTTTCAAAGGGTCACCATTCAGTCCCCCTCCTTGTGACTCTCTGTGCCACTTCAATAAGTTGTAGTCAGTAAGTTCTGTAGGTACCACGCGTTTTATTGTAGTGTTGAGAGGCTAAGTGTCAGATGCACAACAAATCATGTGTTTGTTAGAATATCAAGTGTTAATTTTCTCATCAATAGTTAAGATTACTTGTTTTACTCTCTAATGTGAATTACTCACATTCAAAGAGCTAAATCCACCAAAGAAAATTTGTTATACCAATGTTATTAAACTCGTACTAGTCATCGACTCGATCAGGGAAATGGATTAATGGGTTATTGGTCAAACTATAATGGGTCACTAATTGTTTTTTTTTTAAAACGAATTGACATGCAAAGACATTACAATAGAGAAAGGTATCCAATACGTTGGCACCCCAAACTCTAATTGAATCGCATGAACCGGAGTAAATTAGATTATGTATTGCCATATGTTAATATATATATATATATATCACATATTAACCTAAAGGTTATTGTGGCCCAGCGGTAATCTTATTTTCGAAAACCTCTCAGGACTTCGGATCGAATTTCTTTGCATGTTTCCCACGTGACCCGTGTGTGAAGCTTGGACAACGCATGCTATAGAGACCATGCTTTGGACAACACATTCTATAGTCCTTGGACAACGTGTGGGTGCAAGTTTGGATATTGGACAACGTGTGGGTGCAAGTTTGGATATTGGACAACGTGAATAATTGGCTATTGATCAGCTTGCGAGTCACCGATTTAATTGGATTTTTCACCGAGTTGATGACGTCATGTCCGGTTCAATGGCATATCTGATCCAACAGACTTATCAGAACGACTATAGGTTTGGTTTGCAGTTCAATTGGTTGAATTGGTTGGTCTGATTTGAGTTTAATAACACTGGGCCAAAATAGTACAAGAGCATGTTTGTCTCAGCTTATTTTTTTTAAAAAAAAATCACTTTTTTTAATTTTTACTGTTGTTTTAATTTTTAAAAAAAATCAAAAGCTAAAATGAGTCAAGAAAATAAATTATAACTAGAAGTTTATTGAGTAGCTCACTAGTGGAAAAAAGACATTCCAAGTCGGTTGTTTTTGGCTTTCTAAGTCGGTTGTAGGGGTTTTAAAATCTCCCGACTTTGAAGGTCAAGAACTTTTCAAGTTGGGTTTTTGACCAACTTGGAAAGTGCCACATTCCAAGGGAGCCCTTTCAAGAGGGGTGGTGGGTTTCGCGGTGGTGGTTTAGTGCTTGGCGGAATGAAACGAAACAGCCATTGAGTTGAGACTGAGAGGGTTTGAAAGAGGAAGTAAAACGAGGGAGAACGAGGGAGCACCGAGAACTTAAGGGTTTGAAAATGAAATTTAGCTCTCCAAATCGGTTCAAACAAACACCGATTTAAAATGTTTTTTGCGTATTTCTTTATATTTACGAATATGCCACCGCGACAACTTTCCAAGTTGGTTGTTGTGATAACCGACTTGAAAGGTCTTTGCGTGCTGCATTTTAATTACGAAACTGCAACCGCATCACTTTCCAAGTCGGTGGCGCCAGAAACCGACTTTAAAACTCCGTTCTAATCCCGTTTTTGCACTAGTGGCTTCTAAAAAAACACTTCCGATAATAGAGTTGAAAACACCCGAGTATATATATCTTGGACAAAAAATAACCTCATATAATTTTAGGAATCACGAGCTGTAGCCCTTATTGATTTCATCTTCCTTCTCACAGTTTTGCTTTAGACTCTAATCTCCGTTTTCATCCAACAGTAGGTGTAATCATCGATTAATCTCATCTCAAGTTAGTTATCTCTCCATGTTTTTTTTAGGCAAAATTGCTCTTTTGGTCCTATAACTCTTTTTTGTGTCAAGTTGTTACCTTAACTTCGAAAATATTTTCACATTAGTCCCTTCCGTCTATTTTAAAGAGACGCCATCAGCAACGCGCTGACGTGTCCATTAACGTGGTGACATGGCCTTAATGAGTTGGTACATGACCATTAGGGGTATTTTCGCAATTAGATCTTCTTCTTCATCTTCTTAAATGTGCTGAGCTAGGGTTTCAGATTTTGAGATCCCCAAATCACGTCCTTGCAAAGATGGCTCAATGTCGATCTAATTCTGTCAATTCAAAGCATGGATGTAGCAGAAACAGCTATGTGAGCATGGATTGTGAGTGTTCGTCAATGTCCTCCAGCAGGAGAGATGAACCCTGGGCATCGATTTGCCACTGTGGGGATAGGGTTGTATAGCGCAAAGCAAAGACTCATGCAAACCATGGAAGGAAGTTTTGGGGTTGTAAGCATTTCAGGGTAAGCCGTGCTTTCATTTCATCCAAGCTTCATTCATTGCGTGGTTGATAAATCTGTGTGGATTTATTTTCTCCAGGTAAGTGAGAGAGGTGATGGCTGCAACTTTTTTGAATGGTACTCAGAGGAGTGTGAGAAGGATTTTCAGATTTCATGATAGAGGATGATGATTGTCGAAGTCCAGGGTTCCCTCAATAGAAGCAAGAAATGGGTTAAGATATTAGTCATAGTATGTGTCATCTTGATTTTGTTGTTATGAATGGAGTATTCTGAAAATCATATTTGTAAATGTGCTTTAGTTTAACCTCATTGTAATGATTGGGTTAGTTGAATGGGTTAGTTTAATGTGACTGTAATGTTTTGGTTAGTTTAAACTGATTGTAATATCTCAGCTTCATCTTAATGGAAGGTTACGTTGTTTTTCCTATGACTTTGTTGTCATTTTTATGACATTGTTAGATTGCCACACAACAAAGTTAAAAAAGTGGATCTCATAACAGGATGTAACTTGATTTTCATTAAAATTGATTCAGTGATACAGCTTAGCAAACATTCAATCAAATTACATTCCAAAAGAAAAACAAGATAAGGTGCATCAACCCACAAAGTTATATACCAAACTACTTAGTACATTGTTTCGCTAATAAGTATTAATTGAGCAAAAATATAACATGCTTACCTAGCCAACCAGTGTCTTAAACAATTTTGCTCTTTCTCCAGCTTTTTCAGTATTCTTGGAAGCACACTTCCATTGTATTTCTCTATCTTCTTCCTATTTGCGGCCCATCTCTCCATTAAATAGATTATGATCTCTTCCAACATTGTCACAATGGGCTTTGGCCTTGAACTAACCAGGACACTATTGAAGGTCTCTAACATATTATTGACCGGCACATCACACTTGGAAGATGGTGTGAATCTTGATTTACTCCAATATCTTGGAGCAATCTTTAGCAGATCTTTATATGCTTGTTCGTTCACGGTTCGCATCTCCATCATCACTAACCAAAACTTTGCTGCCTTCCACATTAATTCTTTCAATTGCTTTCCTCGGTGTTTCTTTCTGAAATTGTTATACAGATGCCTCACACAAAATCATTGCTCAACACCTGGGAGTAGCTCATCCATTGCTGGGAGCAACCCCTACAAAATAAGCAAATTGAAAATTACTGAAAACATAAGGGATCAAACTGAAACTTATTCAAAACTCAGGACGAAATTGACACTTATTACAAACATTAGGGACCAAATTGACACAAACTTAAGGGATGAAATTGACACTAAGGTCATGTCACCACGTTAACGGACAGTCAGCGCGTTACTAACGGCGTCTCATTAAAACAGACGGAAGGGACTAACGTGAAAATGTTTTCGAAGTTAAGGGACCAACTTAATACAAAAAAAAAGTTATAGGAACAAATTGAAACAAATAAATAAGTTGTAGGACCAAAAAACTAATTTTGCCTTTTTTTATGTGAATCTATTTTGCTGGTTCTCTTTTATTTTTGCTTCCATTTTTTTTTTCTTTATAGATTTGAAGACTAGTATCTAAAGAAACAACCCTTCTAGCTAGGATATGAGCAACCATTTTGGCCCTTCGATCTCTACAAACATTGCATTGTAAGTAGGATTTGAATCAAGGAGCCATTTTTTTCTTTATACCTAATTTTCTTTTTCACTGCATGCTTGTTATTTTTCCTTTTACCTTATGTTTTTGTCTGTGCTAGCTCTTATATATTCTCATCTTTTTATCAACAATTTTCTTTTGTGACTTTCAAATCACTTTCAAAATGAAGAAAATAAATTTGGACAAATCACAAAGGTAAAACAATTGAGGGACAATATCTCTCATACATCGCAAAGCAAGAATATTGAAATAAATAATCTCACAGCAGGAAGTTTGAGCTAATGACAGCTACACTAAATGAACTTAATTACTATCTAGTTAATTTTAGTTCTAAATTCCAATCTAATTCAATTCAATATCCAATCTAAAATAGTTTGAATTAAATCTTTTTAATTTATTTATTATTTTTAGGAGATCATACATAAATCTTTAAGTACACAATATATAATCACATAAAAAGTACACAATATATAACCAACATGGTGGGTGACATCATGGGTTCAATGGATGTATCTCGAATGATTAGTCTAAAAAAGTACACAATAAATATAAAAAATTAATTTAAATTGTTAAAAATATCATCCTACAAGTCAAGACAAGCTTCATGAAATTAATGTAGTTCATTTCAAATTCAAAAAAATTAAAGAAAACTATAACTTCTTAAGTCATAGATCAATATGTTTGTTATCTTTTACTTTATTTTGATCAATTGTTATCTTTTACTTATGATGTCTTATCCTATTTTATCTCATACATATTTATTATATCAAAATTCAATTCTTATTAAAACACAAAAATAATAATAATTATGAAACATAATTATAAAAAATTCCAAAGTAATTAAAAAATTAATAAACTTACAAATACATTTAAATAATAAGATGTAATTAATAGAATAAGACGAGAGAGAAAATGAATTGGTAATAATTTCGTGTTTGTTTCATGAATTGGTCATTAAAAAAATATATATGATAACTTTATGCAAAAAATTATATACAAGTAGATCAAATTAATTTTCAAAATTAGATTTGAAAACTGATTCCAGTACAATAAAAAAAATCAAATTTTTATATTTTGATTTTTAATTGATTTGCGGATTATATATTGGATTAGGATAATCATGAATACATCGTATAATAACTAACAATGAAAGTCATTATATATTAAAAAAAAACAATGAAAGTCATTTTTTTAGAGTGGAGTAGGCGAGAGAAAAAAGGCATGCATGACTCTCAACAAAGTAAAACCAATCACTCTAGTCATACGTGCTCCCTTTTCTTATGGATCTTCTTAATTCAACCCGCAACACAAAAACAAACCTTCTAGTTAGCTACCTATAATTCTCCCTCTAACGATGAACAGAGAATCAGCATATGCACTCTCCCTTCTTGTCCTCTTACTCTCTTCCCTATTCTATTTCAACCTCGTGAGTACCCCTTTCGATCGACGCTTTCTTTCTCGCTTTGATTTTTGGTCACACATCACTCCCAATTATGATGATTTACAAATACAACCGCCACCAACAACCGAAGCCTGTGATTATTCCAAAGGTCAATGGGTATGGGACGAAGCTCACTCATGTGATCAATTGTTATACGACGAACAATGCCCCTTTCTTGATCCCGGATTCCGGTGCCTCCGAAACGGACGGAGAGATGAAGGTTATCGTAAATGGAGATGGCAACCTCACGATTGCGACCTTCCCCGGTATGTATGTGATCACTTCGTTGCATGCATGCATGGTTTTTGTGTCAGAGTCTGTTGTGTATTCTTGAACTGTTTTGATGTTGGTTTTTGTAATTTTGAGATAAGGCTAAACCTCATATTGCAACAACCATGGCGCTTCATGTGGATTTCAACGGTTTTTTGGGCTTTCTCTTCTTTCTATGTTCTTTTAGAGAACGGGTTTAATTGGAAAGAGTCAAATAATGGCAAGGAAAGAGGAGAATGAGACCTAGTTTATAGAAATGCTTGTGTAGATACTAACTAATTTCGAGCAGGGGTTATGTCCAAGGCTTAGTGGATGTTTGGATTCATGATGGGGATACACAAAATTGATTTTGCCTTAATCAAAAGTGATTTTAGCGAAAATTTAGGCGTTTGGGATTTTGAAGAGAAAAACAATTATGTTGTCCAAAATCGATTCTACTTGAAACAAGGATTTGTTTAGCAGCTTTTGCGTTAGGTTGAAAATTTTACACTAAGTTTTACTTCAAACTTACTTTTAAAGTAAAAATATTCAAACGTCAATCACTTCACTTTAAACTTAGTTTTAACCAAATATTTTTTTACAAAATCTAAGTATGGCAAATGCTTCCACAAACACACTTAGTAAGTAAAATGGAATTAATAATATGTGTGTATTAGCATTTATTTGTAGTTAAAACCGGACCACCTTGTTGGACCGGTCAAACCAGGAACTGGACTCTAGTCCGGTCTGGCACACCCTGAGAATCGGCCTGCGCAAGAACTGGTCAAAAAACGGGATAAAACTGGGAAAACCGACAAAAAACCGGTTGGACCGGTTCAATGATTTAATTTTTTTTTTTTAAAAAAAATCAATTTTTTTTTTTTTTTAAAAGAAATAGATATCACTTTCCTCAATTATTTGTAATGTTGAATATTTTATGTTATGAATTATGACATTTAGTAGTAAAGTTTAACTTTTCTTTATAAAATTATGACTTTTATGTTAATTTTTGCTCAATATTGTATAGGGTTTAGGGTTTAAAATAATATTATTTAATTATATCCCGGTTCAACCGATTGAACCCCGGTCGAACCTCTGAACCTTGAACTCCTGTCTTCACCGGTTCAATGACCGGTCCCTACCTTGTTTATTATAAAAAATGGTTAAGGGTGACACCTTTCAGAAGTGCAAGGGAAAATTGAGTCTCATCTAAATAATAAATATTTGTTTGTGGTTAGAATCTCCTATTGCTAAATACAGTTGAGGAGCGCACTCTGAACTTAACACTAGGACTGCTGCCCAACTAATAAAACGGATGGTGTGCAAACAATTACAAATACAATGATTGAACATGTAACTAGCCTTTGTACTTTTCATTTTAACATGTATATGGTACTCTCGATTAATTCATGGTGTTACTCTACTCTCAGGTTCAATGCCAGTGACCTCCTAGAGAGGAATCGCAATGGGCGCATTGTGTTTGCAGGTGATTCTGTGGGAAGAAACCAATGGGAGTCATTACTGTGCATGCTGACAAAAGGGGTCTCAAACCTGTCAAGAATATATGAAGTGAATGGAAATCCCATAAGCAAACACAAGGGATACCTAGTGATGAGATTCCAGGAATACAACATGACAGTAGAGTACTACAGGGTACCCTTCTTGTCTATTATAGGTCGCCCACCACTCAACTCTTCCAATCAAGTTAAAATGGCTATCAGGCTTGACGAGTTGCACTGGTATTCCAATAAATGGGTGGATGCAGATGTTCTGGTTTTCAATTCCGGCCACTGGTGGAACCCAGACAAAACAATCAAGTCGTAGGTTCACTGATGTTCTTGTTTTGATTTGGATGAGCATTTTTATTTCTGAAAAACAAATCCAATAAAAAATTTTCTGTTTGTTGCAGCATTCCAGAAATTCCTCCTTTTGTTAAAAAAAAAAATTTAAACAGCTTTTCTATGTTGTAAAATTATTTTGTTTAGAAGCTAAAAAGGTTTATCACCGAAAAAAGAATGTTTTTTTTCTTCTTTCTGTAGAGGTTAATTTTTTTTCTTCTTTTTCTGCAGAGCTTCACATCTAAACGAGCTCTTTGTCATTTTGCAGGGGCAGCTACTTCCAGGAAGGAGGGAAGGTAAATATGACTATGACTGTGAAGGAAGCATTTAGGAGATCCTTACAGACATGGAAATCATGGGTATTGGGTAATCTAAATCCTACGAGGAGTTTCGTCTTCTTTCGTAGCTATTCCTCCGTTCATTACAGGCAAGTATGTGGACACATTTCATGTGGTCTTGACACTGACAATTAACCACACAGCACAATAGAAATCATTCTTATTTCTTCACACCCTTGTTTATACCGCTTTCCTTGCATTGTCAGATCCCCCAGACATGGTCGAAAGGAAAACCACCATGGTTTTTAAACACTCATTTATTTCTAACACCCATCTAACCCTTCGTCCTCTTTCTATCTCTCTCTTTTTATCAAACCACTCGTCTATCACGTTTGTCACTCCTCTATCTTGTATTTCTATATCTCTCTGGGTGTCTAATGAGTTATCGTTTTTTGATAAGAAAAACAGAGCAAACTTAAGAGAAAAAACCTTCCACTCTCCAGGCCTCCCACAGACCCACACTATAAAAGTTGGTTTACAAGAATTTCAAAAAAGCATCGAAAGAAAAACGTAGGCCCAACTTTACTGAGATGGTGAAAACTATACTGATAAGAAAAATGTGATATGCTTTGACCAAAAAAAAAAAGAAAAATGTGATATGCATGTACATATGGTAGGCTATCATATTAAAAAAAGACAGAAAGATGCAACTCAGGACTTAGCATATTATCTCACTTCAAAACTACAAAAAAAAAGTGATATGCATGATCATATTAAAAATCTCACTTCAAAACTCGTGATCAAATTTAGTCATCCTTTCGGAGTACATTTGGGTAAAGAGTCTTTACAGTGAAATTGCAGGAATGGCACATGGAATGATGGAGGGGAGTGTGACATGGTTACGGAACCAGAAAAGGACCCTACAAAACTTGAAACTGAACCATATTATAACATTCTTATGTCTGATGTTGTCAAACAGATGCAATATGGAAGCTGGAAAGTCCAGTTTCTGAATATCACGTATCTTTCAGAATTGAGGAAAGATGGTCACCCTTCCAAGTATCGGGAACCAGGCACTCCGCCTGACGCTCCTCAGGACTGTAGCCACTGGTGTTTACCCGGAGTGCCGGACACGTGGAACGAACTTCTCTATGCCCAACTCCTCTCTAATAAATTTGGCATCAACAAAAAATTTCCAGAAAGCGGAGAACAAAGCCAATCCAGTTTTCACCAGACCAGGAAGAATGTCAAGTTCTGCTAGCTGTACATATATCTGCACTGCACCTGATCATTTAGCTTCATCCACTTCTTCATCTGAGTCCATATCACTGGCTGTCATTTGCTTTACTTTCTCGAGCTGCCTCAATAGATCCAACCTTTCTGGTGCATATGTGGATGGGATCTGCAAGAAAGAAGGCATATCGAATTTTTATGACGTGATAAATGGAGATTAAAAGTCTGAATAGGATATGGAAAAAAGGAAGAAGCAGCAAGTCGTAATGTGCATACCAGAGCTGGGGCATATCTCTGAATAGCAGCCAACATGGCTGCATGCCCAACGGCAGTAACCTGTATAAATCAAGCATTGTCCTCCTTAGTAGGTAACATCCAATATTGGAAATGAGAATTTACCACACATTAAGAAACAAGTATATGACAAAGCAGTAAGCTCATTTCTTTCATCTTTTCTCTTCTACATTTTCTATAAGCAGGAAGTTCTTTATCTTCTCTTTCCATTTCAATATTTAAGGGGAAAAAAATTAGATTGTGCCGTTTGGCAGTCAGGTTCACCATGAAAAAAATGGAGAAAGCAAAAATCTCTCACTTGTGGCAGGATCAATAATTAATGAATGATCATTGATTCAAAACAGAAAAAACAGAGAATGTTAGATATTATAATTATAATAATGTCATTCATAAGCCTTCACTTATTAATAACAAGCTTTTACGAGAGTAGGTCCTTGACATGGTATTAGATCCTCTATGATTAAGTAGTCAACAGTGTTGCACACATTGATCTAAATAAAAAGAAAAGAATTCCAACACATGGTAAAAATGGATTTGTGCATTGTCCACATTTACTCTTATGCCAAGGGGCATGTTGGAGACATAATAAAGCCATTCATGAGTCTTTTACAAAGAACTTAATCCTTTGGGAGAATTGGTTCTTGAAATGGTATTAGTGTTGGAAACCCTAGTCACCTTCACTGCAGCCACCTTGGGCTGCTTTCATTGCAGCCTCCCGGGTGTGGGGGTGATGAGATCTCACATGGACTAGAAATATGGCCCAAGTAATCTTTAGACAATCCTCACCCCTTGAGCTAACCTTTAGGGTCAAGTTAGGCCTAGCCCAAATTCTAAGAATTAGAGCCCTTGACTAAGTGGTCAAGAGTTAAGTCCTTCTTGTCCTCATTCTTCTAAATATAAAAAAGAAAAAAAAATTGGCACATTGTAAAAGTAGGCCTGCACATTGTCCCTGCTTCAAGTGCGTTTGTGTGAGGGTTGTGTTACAATAAAGCTATTTGTTAGAAGATATGAAAAAAATCTTATATCTTGGTCTTATCTAGAGTAACTTAGACTATCTCTTAGGAATAATTTCTTATGTTTGAGTAGCTTAGATTATCTCTTCGGATTAGTTTTCATATTTCTTCGTTATTATCATGATTTGTTTCCCTATTAGATTAGAATTAGGAGTCTCATACAAGTATCACGAAAGGTCAGTGCTTAGTCCATTGTATCTTCACAAGGTGAGCCTTGGCACAGTGTAAAGGTTGCTGTCCTTATGATTCAGTGGTCATGGGTTCTACTTCTAATCACAGAAACAACCTCTCTACTTAGGCTACATTAATCTGACCCTCCTTAGACCCCACAGTGGTGAGAGCAGCATGCATTAGGCCACCCTTTTCATATGAATGAACAGTATGATTCTCTATCAAGAACAGGACATGTTATGCAGATATAGTAGATGAGAACAATCATAAAGGTGTTCAACTCACTGGGAGAAGCATTAAAACTCCAATAGGAACAACCGAAGCCATGTCAGTCAAGGTTCTTTTAAGTGTTTTCTTCTCCTTCTCAGTCAATTCATCCCCTATTATGGCCCTTCTAAGCAAACCCATGGCAGCAGCAACATCAATAGCAAGAAGTTGAGTTCCTTGCAAGACATCCTGTTTATCAAGTAGCAGACTTCAGATCTCGTATGTTAGAGACAAGAAATAACCCGGGACTTTAATTTCCATATTTTTTAAAAGGGGATATTGTCAAAATTATCAGAGATGCTCTACAAATATTTGTGTGTTATGGCAGCAATTTTTTTTGAGGTTTTAAAAGACATGAGGTGAAGAAAAAAAGTAGCCAGCTTTATCTGATTAATGTATGACACAAATGAGTTCATAAACCAAGATAATATTTCCAAGAAAGAAAACCTCAGACTAAATCATACCGTTCCTGTTTCTTTTAGTTTGCCAAAAGATTTCTCTAGGATATTTTCTTTCTTTTGAACCCTGGCCATCTGAACACCTCCAGCTTCATCACTATAACGGGCACCATCATCACTGATCATCAAATTCTGTCAAAGCAATATAAACGCTCATCTAAAAGAACCTTCAAGGGAAAATAAACTTAATGACAAGGATAGGTAGATAAAGTAGTCAATACCAATGACATGCAGATCCAGTCAAATTTACAGTAAGTACATAGCTAAGCCTTCAAATTTAATTTTTGAAACCCCAATAGCACAAAAATCTATCAAGTTTAATATCACTGTGCATGTGGATTGTCAGTGGATGGTCTCTGTATCATGATTTGATTAGATACAAAGACTATATAGCAAGAGAAAGTGACTGGTGGAACATAAGAAAGATGAAATAAAATAACTAAGAAAGGTTCGTGAAGGATCTTGGGAGACTAAGGTACTTCCTTGGGACTGAGGTGACAAGTGTTCCCATTAAGCAGAATCGTAGAACGGGATCGAGTCCCAAGGTTGATAAGGGTTAGTAATCAGTATTAGGGACTAGTAGGGAAATTGATAGACTTGACACATACTAGACCGGATTTGGCATCTATTGCCAGTGTTGTAAGTCAGTTCATGCATGACTCTAGGATAAGGCACTTGCAAGTTGTAGATTGAATTTTCCAAAATCTCAAAGCCACAGCAAGGAGAGGACTATTATTTAGAAAGGGTGGAAATTTGACTGGAGGCATGTACAGATATAGAATATGCAAGTTCAGTGTTTGGAAGGAAGGTTTCAGGTTATTGTATGTTTTTGGGTGGAAATATCTGTCACATGGAGAAGCAAAAACAAAATGTAGTTGCTCTATCAAGCATTTAGGCTGAATTTTGAGCTATGGAACAAGAAATCTGTTAGCTATTATGGTTGAAGACTGTACTGAATGACTTGATTGAAGGTAAAGTATGAAGGTCCTATGAAATTGTTTTGTGACAACAAATCGGCTATCGACATTGCTCATTTTAATTCAGGATGATAAGATAAAACACCTTGAGATAGATTGACACTTCATTAACAAGAAGTTGGACAGTGGTTTGATTACAGTGGCTTATGTTCCTCGCGGGCACCAGCAGACCAGCAGACCAGCTAGCAGATGTTTTAAAGGCTCATGAACATAACAATTTCAACCACTTATTTGCAAGTGGGAATAAATTATATCCATTCATCACCTTGAGGGGGAGTGTCGTAAATAGCATTATTTTATGATAGAATATTTCATTCTTTCCTTTTTTTTTCTGCTCATATCATCATGATTCATGATAGTGCGTAATTATTAGGACATTTTATTTCCTTTATTTCTCATTATCATTTATTAGGACTCATGTACAATAGTCTATATATTACAGCCTGTAATTTGTGACTTATCAGGTCAATGATATTCAATATTTCAAATAATTCAGATCTTTCAAGTGAAGTACACATCGGGATGAGGCAGCAATACAAGTATGCTAGTAGGACAATTAATAATATAGTAGTAGTTTCTAAGTAAAAAAAATTTGTCTATAAATAAAATTATAAATTTGAACTTGTTCAAACATTTCAGACGTACCTCATTATTTTCTGATTGATAGGCACTTGTTTGAACCCTTTTCTCAAGTTCTATCAGCTCATTTCTCAAAAGCTCAAAGCGGTGGATTTCATTGGATTCTTGGTCCACAACCCCTACATTTGGTGCAGGCTGTTCAATATAATTTTCCTGCAAACAAGATAGCAAGTCCATATTACTCAAAGCTCAACAAAGTACCCACCTACCAATTAGAAAAGATAATTATCTTTACAACTAAACCAAATGAAGCACAGATCCAGTTCAAGTTTGATTATTAGGTAATACAACTTCAAGAAAAATAAATGTTGTAAGCTCATTATAGCATTTTGACATTGCAAATTTGATTTTGAAGCTAACAACAGTCAATCACTTTACGGTATTGCTGCCGCATTGGGTGAAAAATTCAAAAGACCAATTTTGTTGGTGTGTGTGAGTAGCAAGGGGAGGGAGTGCAAGTACGGGGTCTAAGCAAAAGCAAACAAAAGAAGTTGAGGTTTATAAATTCTTGAGATAGGTTATTGTGAGGTTAATTTCACATCAGCATCAAGTGAGCAGTAGCAATGTCCAACCAAATCTTGTTCATAACTAATCAACAAAATTCAGCCTGTTCCACACTTGGCATGGCAATATTTGGCTTTGGTTTTTCGAATGCATTTGCTCCCACACCCCGAAATGCAAGTTTTGAATATTTAGTAAACTCATAAGAAGCTAATTTATTATAACTGCTCAAAGATTGTTAGTCAAAGATTGCTGACTTATTCTGGAACATCTAGTCACTTACTTTAAATGTCTAATGCTATTTATCATCTAAAATTATTACTGAAAAACAAATATAATCTTAGTTGTGCTACCAATCATTTTTTTGCTTTCATGTCAATAATTCACAAGTGACTATAATCGGACAAGACCATTATTGAAGAACGTATAACAGTAGTAAAACAGGGCTGTGACAAACTTCTTATGCTAATACATTATTTAAGTAAAAAGAAAACAAAATAGACAGTTATGTTTCACAAAAGATATGAAAAGGAAATCAGCATCATCGAGTAAAAAGGATGACAATGCATACACAAGCATCCACCTCAGATTCCAGGTCAGACTTTCTGGTGACAGGACGTACAAAGATGCTCCACAATCCACGAGATTTTCCAACATATCTGAAAAAGGCAGTTTATATAAATCTATACCGAAAATAACATTTACCACAAAAAAAGCAAAGTAATAGCTGGCAATTGTATATTTCTTTTCAGAAGCCAGTCACTAGATATGAAAATAAGCAAGCCAAAATTGATTATGACAAAATTCATACCTTTTGCTCCTGTCCACCCTTACATTATCATTCTTTCTGCTTTTCCCTTTTATATACCCATCCTCCTTACCAACTGGTTTGATGGTCTGACCACTATTGACTCCCTGAATGAGTACAATAGAAATACCATTGACAAGAAAATACTGAGTTTATCAAAAAGCAAACATCATGTGACTAGTGTGCACAGGAGTCGAGCAAGATAACGATGAATTACAGTGCAAAGAAATTATAAAATTGAGTACAACCCACAGGACTCAATTATTTTGAAAAAGAAAACTATCAATGCACCTTAAATGCCATGGCAAGAGGCAAACAGCATTATCCAAGCATACCACTGAATTTGCATCCAATGTTCACCAAGTTTTTAAGCAAAGATGCAAACACAGGTCAAGAATTCAAGACCAATTTTCCAGGACAAATGCAAAGGGGATATTCAAGGTACCTGATCCCCACAATCTACAAATTTCTCCTTCCTAATTATGCATATAATTATTTTTCATGTTAAATATAGATACTCTTGTCCTAATTTGTAAGTCGGCCTCCTATTGTATTTGAAAAAATAAAGTAGCCATTAGGTTAATAAGTAGGTACTATATTATAAGTTATTTGGTCTACTAACTCCAGAAACAAATAAAGAACGTAAGTTTTTATTGAAAGAGACACATACAAATGCTTAACTTTGATAATTGTATTAGACATTTAAATTGAAATTTTAGACTATGAAACTTATCTTTAAATACAAGAAGCCTTATCACTCGATGTCATACTTGTCTGTCATGAATCATGTATATAGTGAAGTCATTTACCTCTAGATCATTCTTAATAGTTTCGCCTATAGTTTTTCTGGGTCTACCTCTACTTCTAGCTATTGGACTACCCTCCATCTGACCTACTCTACTTACTACCGAATTTATAGGTCTCCTCCATACGTGCCCAAACCACCTAAGCCTAGATTCAACCATCTTTTCTATAATAGGTGGCGCCCCAACTCTCTCTCTGGTTCTATCATTCCTAATCCTGTCTCGTCTAGTCTTGTCTCGTCTAGTCTTTCCACTCATCCATCGCAGCATTCTCATCTCTGCTACATTGAGTTTATTCTTGTGGTGGCTTTTTACCGCCCAACACTCCGTCCCATACAACATTGCCAGTCTTATAGCTGAACAATAAAATTTTCCTTTTACCTTGAGCAGTACCTTTTTATCGCATAAAACACCTGATGCCTTCCTCCATTTCAACCACCCCGCTTGAATCCGATGGTTTACATCCCCCTCTATTTCTCCTTTGTTTTGTATAATGGACCCAAGATATTTAAACTGCGTGACTTGTGGTATGATATGGTTTCCAACTTTCACTTCTAAGCTAGTGGTGCTTTGCCTTTAACTAAACTTACATTCCATATATTCCGTCTTACTCTACTCAAACAGAAATCATGATCTTCTAAAGCTTGTCTCCATGTCTCTATCTTCCCATTTATCTCCTCTCTCGACTCGCCAACAAGGACAATATCATCAGCAAATAGCATGCATCGCAGTGCTGCCTCTTGGATGCTCTCCGTAAGTGCATCAAAGACTAAGGTAAAAAGATAAGGGCTTAAAGTAGTCCTATAGTGATCATGAAATCTTTTGTTGCCCCACCCTGTTTTCTCACACTCGTCATGGCCCCCTCATACATATCCTTGATAGCTCGAACATAGGCAATGCGAACCCCTTTCTTTTCTAGGGCTTTCCACAAAATCTCTCTTGGTACCCTATCATACACCTTCTCCAAATCAATGAAAGCCATGTGTAAGTCTTTTTTATCCTGCCGATAACGCTCCATGACATGTCGTATCAAGTAAATTGCTTCCATGGTTGACCTCTCAGGCATAAAACCAAATTGATCATCAATAATTTTGGTTTCTTTTCCTAGTCTCTGCTCAATCACCCATTCCCATAGCTTCATAGTATGGCTCATAAGTTTAATCCCCCTATAGTTTGCTACCTTAATTGTAGTGTTTAGCACCCTCAGTGTGCCCTTATCTTCAACTGGATGTTCCTTGCTGTCCTCCACAACTCGCCACTGTCCTGCTCGCTGCAGTCCTCAGCTGATAGCCGTCGTCAAAAAAATAAAAATTGGCGAGTTTTCCGGTGATTGCACCGCCATCAATTGCGAATTCCCCCGATTTGTTCAGCATCGAAAGTTTCAGTGTCAGATGCTTACGCACGCACCGCCAACATCTTTATAGGTTTTCAACCGTGCCGCCACATTTTTCGGCGCGTGAGGGGGAGTTCGGTGACCTTTTCCAACGGCGCTTCCATCATTGACTTCGCTCTTGCCAGTTCATTTGGAACCCCTTGGGGCTTGTGGGCCCTGCTTTTGAGGGATGTTCTGGGCCGATTTTTGGTTCTGCTCCTTGTTACTGTTCATAGGATATTTTTGTTCTCGAGCAAGACGCTGTTGTGGTCATCCACCACTATGTCCGACTCTAAATCTATGGCTATTTTTGTCTTGAGAACTCTGAATGTCACCGATACTATGCCTAAGGATATTTGGATACTTGACTCTGGTACTACTAAACACATGACTCTGTGGTCCTTATATTTATCCTCCTACTCTACATTGTTTGGAAAGCAACATGTTACTGTTGGTAATGGATCCCATGTATGTTACTGGAAATGGCAACATTCAACTTCAACCTTCCCTACAGTTGAATGATGTCCTACATGTTCCCAAACACACTGACAATCTTATTTCTATATACAAACTTACACAAGACCTAAAGTATGTCGTAATCTTTTCTCACTCTCATTGTGTTTTTCAAGATTTTACCATAGGAAGAACAACTGGGGTTGCTAAGGAACAGGGAGGGTTGTATTACCTAATTAAAGAGAAAGGCAGAAAAAATCCTGGTCAGAAGATGCTATCTTCCTGTCTTCAGTCAGAGTCCAAGTCACCCACCTCTCATGTCTAGCTTCAACACAAGCGTCCCATTCTCGTTAATCAAGTCTATGTTTCCCTCCTTGTTTTCGCAACAGTCTGTTGAGTCTTTCAAATGTGAACCGTGTGAGTTTGCCAAACACTATCGTGTTACTTATTCTCCTAGTCTTAATAAAAGTGATTAACCGTTTGCTCTTATTCACGCTGATGCAAATTATGCAGGTTCAGTAAGTGATAGAAGGTCCACGTTGGGCTATTGCACATTCTTGTGTGGGAACCTTGTTTCGTGGAGAAGAAGCAAAATGTAGTGGCTCGAACAAGTGCTAAGGCAGAGTTTAGAGTTATGGCACAAGGCATATATGAGCTATTGTGGATGAAAATTGTGCTTGATGATTTGAAGATAAAGTATCAAGGCCCTATGAAGTTGTTTTGTGACAATAAATCAGCTATCAACATTGCTCATACTCCGGTTCAGCATGACAGGACAAAAAACATTGAGATAGACCGGCACTTCATTGAGGAAAAGCTGGATAGTGGAATTGATAACAACTGCCTACATCCCTTCTGGGGACTAGCTGGCGGATGTGTTAATAAAAGGCTTGCCAACAGAACGATTCAACAACTTACTTGCAAGTTGGGAATGATAGTATCCATTCATCATCTTGAGGGGGCGTGTTGTAAATACATGTAATTATTGTCGTATTACGTAAATATTAAGAATTAGTGTATTAGGCCCATTAATCAGGCCCGTTAGTTAAAGTGGGCTTATATGTAGAGATTAGTGCTTGTATTCTTTAAACAATTTCAATAATATTCAGAAACCCTTTTTTCAAGTATACATTCACTCGAACTTTTATTATAGGTCCCCTCACTGATTAATTTCTGGATCCGTCTTTGATATGTTGATCAGTCAGTCTACTCTTATCAACAAATACAAACCACCAACATATATAACAATATTAAGCCACAAAATTATTTGGGGGTAGAAACCCAAAAAGAAGATTCCAACTTTCAGGAAAGCAAACACAATACATTAACATACAAAAAAAGGACAATCATGAAAGAGTATATGTACTTTCACGGTACTTTCAAGGTAGATATCCTTGATGCTATTCCAACGAATTGATAAAGGAGGTGTGCGGGAAGTGAAGGTGTACCTCTTGTAGAGAATCAGCTTTTGCTCTGAAAGATGCCTCCAGGAATTCAGCTTCTTTCTTAAGTTTTCGTATTTTTTCCAAGTCAGAACAGGCAGCTTTCAAATGCTCTTTTCCAGTACTAGAGCTTGACACATGCAATTCTTGAAGTAACTTTTCAAGTTTTATCACAGCTTCTTCAACACTTTTCAATGCCTGAAATTAAATGTCAAAGAAAAGGCATAAGCAAGAATATGATACACCAAAACAAAAGCTTTGGGATCCATCTGAAGTATGAAGTTAGAATATTGATGTTTATCCATGAAGATTATGCATTTTTACAACACTGAAACAAAGAGGATGAAAGCAGCCATAGAATATTTAGTCAGGCTAATATGACTAGACTCAATTGCTTTTCAGAATACTGGCAAAACATAGAAATATAGAAATTTTCATAGTAGTCAGGCAAAACATTACTAATTACTAAAAGCAAGTAATCATATTTTTTTTCCTTTTGGCTTAATTGTACTGTTGGTCCCTCAGGTATCCCAATTGTGCAATTTTGGTCTTCCAAGTTCCAATTACGCAATTTTGGTCCCCTAGATATCCCAATTGTTATAGATCCCTCTGTCACTGTGCCGTCCAATTTTTAACACCAAGAACTTATGCGGCACATGTGGAACTAATTTGACAAAGTCGGTCCACCTTGTCACAGTGTGTATTGCTAGAAAATTTCTTAAAGCAGGCCAAGTAACACATGGAATGCATAGAATTTCTAATATATGAGTGTCTTTGCCATGTCATTACTGCTAAGGTGGTCCCACTCAGTGTCAAATCAATCTCACGTGCTGTGTAGGTTCTTAGTGCTAAAAATTGGACAACACAGTGACGGAGAAACCTGATTGTAAAAATTGGGATACTTGGGGGACCAAAATCACACAATCATGATACCTGAGGGACCAAAAGTGCAATTAAGCCTTTTGTTTTATATCCAACACTATATTACCAACAGGTCCTTAGCATCCAAGGTTTTTGGTTCTTGCAAGTTCTCTACTGCTTGCTGTTTGTATATATGTAGCCATGAAAGAGGATACCACTCAATAACATGTTGAGAAACAAGAGAATTTTAGTTTAAGGAGAAAGGAAAAATAAAAAGGAGTGAGACAGTACAAGTAATGAAATCTCTGCTCTTTAATTTGGTTTCACTACAAGCAACTACCAACTTAAACCATAACAGTTTCCCAATTACATAATATTTTACTATCTTCTTAAAAATAAGATTGCTGTTAAAAATACATGTAATTATTGTTGTATTAAGTAAATATTAGGAAATAGTATAAACTCATTAGTTAGGGTTGGCTTCTATATAGAGATTAGTGCTTGTACACTTTACACAATTCAAATAATATTCAGAAACCTTTTTCTGATATTTCAAGTTGGTATCAGAGCTCCCCACGTGGGGGAGCATTTCTTCTACATAAAACCCTGGCTGCCTTCATTGCGGTTTTTTCGCTGCCTTAATTGCAACATTTAGCGCCTTCATTGTGCCTTTCAGTTACAGGATGTGGCAACATTCAACTTCAACCTTCCCTACAGTTGAATAATGTCCTACCTACTCCCAAACTGTCTAACAATCTTGTTTCTATACACAAACTTACATAGGACCTAAAGTGTGCAGTAACCTTTTTTCACTCTCATTGTGTTTTTCACGATCTTACAACATGGAGTTGCTAAGGAACAGGGAGAGTTGTATTGCTTGATTAAAGAGAAAGACAAAAATAATCCTACTCAGAAGGTGCTATCTTTCTATCTTCAATCAGAGTCCAATTCACCTACCTCTCAGGTAGGGGTGTAAATGAGCTGAGCTATTCATGAACTGTTCGGGCTCGGCTCGTTAAATACTCGCTCAAGCTCGTTTGTTTAATTAAACAAGCCAAACTCAAGCTTAAGATTGAACTCGAATATTTAAATAAGCCAAGCTCAAGCCTTAGAGGCTCAACATTAAAGGCTCGTGAATAGCTCGTTTATACATACATACATGCATGCATACATACATACATACATAAAATCAAAAATTAAAGTTACATAGATCCTACATTTTGTATAATTTTTTTTTCTTTTTGTAGTAGTCAAGAAGTGAACTTTTTATTTATTAGATTATCTAAACGTAATAATCTAGAATTTTTGAATTTCATATATCATATGTTGAGCATTAATCTTTATCTTTATTAAATACATCATCCGTCTCATTTTGTGTGTTGTTGTGTCACAGGAACTAAAAAATATAACTAATAGCTCAAAATTCATAAAAATTATTTTGGTTTTCTTAATATGCCCTTTGTTGCTCCTATCTCTCATAGTAATTGACAATAAATTACTTCCCCCCTCTCTCACGTAAACCTAATGCTTTGAGGCATAATAGAAAAAAAGATTAAATACTTCAATGACAATCAAATTGGGACAAAAATTTTTAGCTAAAACAACAAATAAAATGGGAAGGACAAAGTACTAAACCAATAAAGTTCTAAAATAATTTAAGAAAAAAATTTATAAATGCAGAAATTTAAATTATAAATGAGCTAGCAAGCCAAGCCCGAGCTTTACGTTTTTTAACAAGCCCAAGCTTTTATTTAGGCTCGTTTAAATAAATGAGTCAAGCTTGAGCCACCTATTTTTTTCACAAGCCAAGATCAAGCTTTAAGTGTTCGGCTCGGCTAGACTCGTTTACACCCCTATGTTTGGCTTCAACACAAGGATCCTGGGCATTCTCCATTCTCATTAATCAAGTCTATGTTTCCATCCTTGTTTTCACAACAGTCTATTGAGTTTTTCAAATGTGAAACTTGTGAGTTTGTCAAACACCATCATGTTACTTATTCTCCTAAGTATTGAACCGTTTGCTCTTATTCACTCTAATGTCTGGAGACCTACCCTTATTTCTAACATTTCTGGAACAAGGTGGTTTATCTCTTTTATTGATGATTGTACTCAAGTAACCAAGTTGTTTTTTATGAAAGATGAAAGATAAATCAGAAGTACCATAGATCTTCAGTCAATTTATCAAATGGTATAAGCTCAGTTTGGAGAATGCATTAAGAGATTGCGGTCAGACAATGGAAGAGAATATGTGAACCAAAGTCTCTCAAGGTTTACTAAAGAGCATGAGAATTGTTCATGAGATGTCTTGATACTCCACAACAGAATGGAGTTGTGGAAAGAAAAAATCGTCACTTACTTGAGGTTGCTCGAGCAATCCTATTTCAGATGGTAAAAATAATCCTACTCAGATGGCACAACGGATTAGCAGGATGGAATAAGATGACAAAGCATCATTACAACTTTTCTCCCACCACTTTATTTTCACCAAATCCCACCACCACCAGCCCATTTCTTCCTCCATCATCTTCACCACCACAATATTGTTCCTACCACTACCACCACCATGCCACTACTGCTGCCTGCTGCCAACCCACCAAAAAAACCACCACTTCCATTGCATTGCTGCCGCCACCACCCCATTGTTATTGTCACCACTACCATTGCCACTACTGATCTCCACCTCTATCACCATTACTGCCTACCTTTACCACCATTCCTACAGCTTTTGCTTTGGGTATCAATTTAGAAAGGGAAAATATCTAAAGCAAATATTTATTTGAACTAAACCATCTATATAATTGTTCACAAAATAATGGATAGTACTAGAGTTTATCAATTTTTTTATCTTATGCACCTTTATCCTATTTTGGTACAACGGATGAGATAGGATAAGGCCACATTGGATAACTTAGTTTCTTATCCTATCCAGCCTTTTCCCACGGTCCCACCCGGTAAGCAAGATGGAGTTATGCTGACAACAAATATAGGATACCAAAATAACCATCTTCATAAACAAATACTATCTAATATATACACTGAACAGATAAAAGGCTAGAAAGGTAAGCTCTATCATGTCCAATATAACTAGGGTGCCAAATGGAGTTAGACTATCCTATCTAGTCCGCCAAATTAAGCCTTATAGTATTTAATAATAATAAGAAAATAATAATATTAATCTTAGGGTCTATGTTTTCAGGCTTGATACTAATCCTAGTAAATTAATAATTTAACTTGAAAGTGGCATATGGACTAAATTCAAATTTTAAATGTGGGAACCAAACCTCATCAAAAGAATCCGACTCTTTTATCATTGACTGAACTGTGGATCTATGTCTGTCAACTGTTTTCTTGCTATCACTCTCCAATGTCTTATCCCTGCATTACATTTTACAAAGATAATAAGTAGCATTTTGGAATAAGAAACTCTTGGTATTAAAATCAGGTTCACAACCCATGGAATTCCAGTAAATACTACAAATACAAAGTGTGTATAAATAGCTTCAAGAAAATGTTGCCACGGTCAAGACAATTAGCTTGGAAACATCTTAATCAGCAACTATACATCTGAACAATGATGTATGAAAGTCATGGAGTCATATCTTGGAGAGGTAAAAGGTAACACTATTTAGACCAACCTCTAAGTTCATTTCCTGAAGGATTGTCTCAGACATTGACAAGATGTATTTGAATACTACTAAGATTTGTGGCTTGGAGGCAAAGATACATAATATCATAATGCTTAGAACACATAAGTAACTGATAATTTCATTGCCCCAGGGAATATGAGAATATGCAAATTTAACAATCAGTGTGCCTGTCTTTTAATAGTTATTCCAGCCTCAAGATTCAACTCCTTTTACATGCATTTGTTCACTAGTTTGAAGAATAGTCACATGCCATATTCACTTTCTTTAATGTGATTGTGATTATTCGGTGAAATTAAATTATCCATCAAAATAACAGTTGTAGGATAAAATGCGATACAATATCAAATTTCATATTGAAGAAATGAAATGTCTATTGTGGAAGATAAAGTAAAATTGAGGAAATGCCCACATTATTGACTTTTATAGCATGTTACACGAAGACAAAAACAACCAAGAACATTCGACAACCCTACAAACTTTTTCCGAATGACTTTGTTTTCCCATGACCACATTGAAGCAATTACAACTACAACTTACAGTTACTACACTGGTCTCATTCAATTGTTCATACTTCATACACAGATTTCAACTGTCAAATGATTTCATTATCTTTATTTTACCCCAAAAATTGATGCCTGAATCTTGGTATCAATGAATGTGCACATACACCCATTGGAATGCAAAAAACACTGTAAATGCAGACTTTGCCTCATAGCTTACTTTATCATCCCAAGTTCTTCCATGCACTCCATCAACTTATTGTGCCTAACATAAAATAAGATACTTATAAGAATTTATTAAGTGAGAGGCTGGTGTTTTATTAAACCATAAATGAACATCCCTCTGGTTACCCTGTTGAGAGAAACTCAGCTGCTTTTACGTTTGAGGGGCTCTCCAGCCATGTGCTGTATTTAATAAAGCTCTGCATCCAATGAGAGCAAACATCAAATGCTTGGGTCACTGCTTCAGCATTTGGAGGACCTTCTGGTTTATTTCTATGCCCGTGCGACTGTTTTGTGATGCTGGTGATTCCCGGATAAAAAGGAAGCCAATCCAACTCTTCACAAACTACCTAAGCAGTTAAAGGGCTTTACCAGTAAGTAACTTAATAATTAAGCAGATCTGTGAAACGCAATGACCATAAATACTAACCTCAACATACAATTGATATGAACTAATGGATGAGAGATGAGGGTAGTATAAAACACTGCCCCCAATAAGATACCTGTAACAAATAGTTATTATATAAATAAATGCACAAAAATTCGTAGAAAGAAAAAACAACAAAGTTGAAGAGAGGTGCTGAAGTTACAGGAATTTAATGGAGGAGAGAAGAGATACTATTATGATAATATTATGTGTGTAAAATTACTAACCATACACCTATGTATACTAATGATCTGGGTCAAATACTAGTGTAGTACAACTAGTACAAGCCCAAGCCAAAAACTACTCATGACAAGACTCCTAAAACAATAAGAAACCTAATATACCAACAATAGGAATATCATATAACAGATTGTACCTGATGAAATCTTCAATTGGATCATCTAGGGTATCAAAACCATTTGCTAAAAGAAATGACCGCGTACTTCTTCCTAAAGCAATAAAGAATCCAAATACAGCCAAATCCTTCTCCAAAACCTGCACTATGCTAACTTTCAATTTAAGCCTTTTGTTACAACAAAGCACATAAATGAATGGAAAAGATTTGAGCTCTCTATCATCTGTTCATTCTTTTTACTTCATTTACATAAAGTTTTTTCTCTCGAAACTTTCTAATAGAAAGTAAACTTGGAGTGAAAAGGTGGTTTGGTAGTTTGCGGAGAGGAACATAAGGGTTGGAGTCATAAGGAGGTCATGGGTTTGGTTAGAATATAAGGAAAATATATTATAATATCTTTATATTATGTTAGAGTATCGTAGTTTATCTCATAGGATTAGTTTCTTATCATAGAATATCTTAGAATATCTCTTAAGATTAGTTTCCTTATTACTTACGATTTAGAATATCTTTTTAAGATTAGTTTCCATATTACTTAGTTATCATCATGATTTGTTTCTCTATTTAATTAGAATTAGGATTCTTGTATCCATATAAATAAGAGTTAGTGCCCAGTCGTTTTATCAAGCTATCAAGTTATCATCAAATACTATCAATCATATTTTAAAGTTTATTCCTTCTCTTCTCTCTCTATTTGAAACCCTATAACTTCAACAGGTTTGAATCCCCCATTAATATAACATACTAATTACTAACATTTGCCTAACCAAAAAAAAATAGAAAGTAAACTTAGCTCAATTTTTAAGTATATACTTTCACATCGAGAAAAAATAATAATTCTGTGCATTATGAAATACTTTTGTTTCAAAGCCCACCCAAAAAAACAAATTTCGGGATCAAGAAAGTCATGAAATGCAGATATCAATATAATTAAAATAAAGTCACAAGCAGAAGACTATAACCAAGTTACAAAATAAGAATTTGTAGAATAATGCATTTCAAGCACAGTATAGGTCTCACTTTGGTAGTTTAACTGGAAGTTTAGTCATTTAAATTGAATATGTATTCCTAGACATTATATCCAACATCACCTCCCTAGAAGGGTCAAAACCAAGCTGTCTTCAATGTTGAACATAACTAACCTCAATACTTTCAGATGTTGTCAGCCTTGACCATATTTTCTCCTTATCAATAGCTTGCTGCAGCTGCCTCTGAGCAAGATTTACCCAGAAAACGACCTCTTCTGAACCCCACTCATCTTTTGCTCTACATGCTGCAGCTCGAGGACCAAAATGTACAAGAAATTCTCTGTGTAGACCAACATCCTTTAGAGAACTATAAGCTTGACTTACAGGAATTAAACCAACCAGCATGTCCATCAAACTACCAGTTATCTCTGTGCTCATGGAAAAGAATTGTGAACAAGAAACTTTTGCCGGGCCAAGTTTAGCAATTGCAGCAATGCATGTAAGTGCAAGCAGGAGAAGTGATATGTCACTTGCACTGCTTAAACCCTTACTTTTTTCAGGCCTGGGAATTCAGTCAAAATGATCATTTATGCATTGTCTATAAATATAATATGAAGGAACAATAACAGGGCATTAAAAGTTAATATCTCAATATATAGACATGTTAAGAGAGAACATACAATGCAATGGCAGCAGTAAAGCGTCCATCCCCTTCAAACTTATTAACAAGAGATGTCACTACGGCTGGAACTTGCTCAGACCAAAACCATTCATATGCTTCAGGCTGTTTAGCCGATAAATTTTCTCTAATTAAGCTCTCCAGGGGAGCAGATAGCCTCAGCAAACTGGACAAATGCAACATTTGCACAAGTTTGAGTAGTATAAATATTAAAACTAAAAAAATAAAGAAGGAACAAAAAAGAAGAAAATCATGAAACCATGCAATGCCAGTAAATCAAAGATTGGAAGGCAGTAAAAACAGTTTATATGTATACAGTCACATTAGTTTGTATAAGGGTAGAAAATTAAAGTGATATTTAAAATTTGTCTGTTTCATATAAAACTTCCATATGAAAGGTACAGCACAAGCTACTACCTTAAGCATGAGTCATAGATTTAAATTTTAAACTTTAGATGGTTCGCATACTATTCAATAAATTTCAGATTTAATCAGGAAAACAAAATATATAAATTTTAAACTTCAAAAAAACAGACCAGTGGTTAAAGCAGGAGACTGAACTAATTATCTGATAAATAATTTCTGGTACATCTATCACAACACTTCTTCACACAAGTTCAAGCAAAGAATTTCTATTTCCTTCTGATCAATAAGTCTGATGTGTTTTTGTTTAAGTTTAATGCAAAAGAAACAGATAAAAACAAACCAAAATGCAGCAACATGTTACCTCCTTTGAACAAATACATTGACATTTCTGTTTCTGCCATCATTTTGGGCTGAGATTTCACTTGCAGCTTGCAATAAAGAGTACACAGCAGCCTGAGAAAATTTATGCAACCTGTTTCTCAGTTCTTCATAAATTTTGAAAATTTCGAAACAATGAGATCAGGAGAAATATGATTAACAAGATGGTTACAATTCTTGTAGCAAAGGCAATAGAAAAAACATTACCCAGATTCATTTATGACGAAGCATATATGCTTTGGCAATATATAATTTGCCTCCATCTACATATATGATATTCATTTGGATGATAAATCACAAAAGAAATAATTTAGTAAAGGAGGTGAAGCCAAATGACCCTAGTCCTAGGTCTAAGAACATACAATACACTATATTACCCGAAGCTGGATATTTGGCTGCCCACTTGTCAATAAGAATGGGTCTTTTTTAAGAGCCATAGCAAAATTTTATTAGTACACAGTTACATGTAGCCCTCCAAATTTTTTAAGAGGAAACAATAATAAGGTCAGCTTGTTGGATAAAAATGATAAAGCATCACTTCAAAATATTGAAACATAAACCACCTACTTATGAATATATACAAAGGGTGCAAATTGCAAAGAGATAAGTCAATGAACTAAAACCAATCCAGACATATTGATAATGCCTTATGCAGTTAAGCAGTAATGATTTTAAGGAGTAACATCATACCATTCAATCACTACTGAATTGGCCTTGGAGGAGGAAAGAACTGCAGTTTTAAGATAATACCCTTCAATAGTGGTATTTGTATCACACTAATGCTTTTAAGTTTTAACAATCGGATTGCCATATTGATGTTTTGTATGTTTGTTCTACTGAGGAATGAAGCAGACAATTTTAAGTTATCATAAATGAGTTATTATTATGGATAAAAAACTCAGAGATAATCGCAGTCACACATAGTGACACCAAATGTAGCTCAATGATTATGACTGTATAAGTTCTATTAACTCCTATATCTACATCCCCACATAACAATGGAAAGCATATGCTTGAATATTGCCATACGTTGGTGTATGTTTTGTCAGAACGCCAACAAAGACATGCAAATAAAATCTATAGGCACATATCTTCCTTTTACAATCCATCTGGCATGTATTTATCTGAACTCACACAAGTTAAACAATGGAACAACATGCTATCGCAGAGGCTGCCTGTCAAAATTTCATATTCACAATTCTTCCTTTTACAATTCATCTGGCATGTATTTATCTGAACTCACACAAGTTAAACAACAGAACAACATGCTATCGCAGAGGCTGTCTGTCAAAATTTCATATTCACAAATGCATGTCATATTATACACGTGATATGACTCAAACAATACTATCTAATAATAAAAGTCATGATAATACCTGACATGAAAGTGCCTTCACCCATGCATTTTGGTCTACCCCAAGCCAGGCTGTCGAAAACCAGGATATACGTGAGTACGATTTATGCTCTTTAACTGCTAGCTCAAAAACCCTGGCTGCGTCATATAAAGCTTGAACAAGTTCATCATAGAAGTCTTCATCTTCCATTGACCTATTCAGTTTCACCCTCATTTTTTCAAGGTTTGTACTGGCACCAGCTTGGGGGTTCCCATTGACAGTCACGCTATCATCAGAGGAAGCAAATGGGAGCAGGTATACACTCTTTCCAGGCTTAGAAAACGTCAAATAATATTTTCTGCGGCCCACCAAACCATGACCACTGCTCGATAACAAATCATGCTGTATGAGGCATCCCTTTCTTGAACTACCCCATTTACTCAATAGTACGCAATGCAAGTCCAACACTTTTCTCCCTACACAAGGGGATCCATTCGAGAGCCAACAATTCGAAGAGCTGCCAAATGATTTGCAATTAAAAATAGCACACGCGCACACAAAGAATTATTTGCAAAAAAAGCTAAGCTCAAAGGAATGCAACAATAACCAAAGAGAACAAGTTCAAACCAAACTATTTTCTGAGGCTGTGTCCTATATCGTCTTTAAAGATTACATCATGACTTTAAAGACTTAAAGATTACATCTGAGGCTCCCTGTCCTATATATTATTTTATCATCTAAAATGCGAGTATACAATTGTAGCCTCGCAAACTCGATAATACCACACATTCATATCATTACTAGCTCCTGAATTACTTGCAAGAAAACCATGTATCATAACTATTCTCCATCTTTCTTCGCCAATAAAAGGCAAGAAAGTTAAAGAAAATCCAAGATAGGGAAAACTGAAGGGAAAAGGAACACTTCCAAGATTACAATTGCAGTTAAGAATTTCCTCAACCGATTTAGGTGAAAGTTACATAACAAGCAAACAAAACGTTTCAATCGTAATCTACATGGAAAACCTAGCTGCGTCATTATTACTCACTCGGCGAAGAGGAATCGTAATTCGTAACCAGTTAATAAAAGAAAAACAAGATTAAGAGGAATCGATTACCTTAACGGTAGAGAGTTGCTGCTGCTGTGGAATTTAACTGCCATGTAGTGGAAGAAGCAGAATCGGAGAGAAAAAATGAGCTTCGGTTACGTGAGAGAAAAGGAGGGAAGAAAACAGTGAAAGAGTAGAAGAAGAACTTGCGTGGTCCAAAGTCCAAACAGACACGGAAGGAAAGATGGAAAGAAACGATGACGTGGCACGAGGGGTGCTTTATCTGTTTACGTGGAGAACCCTCAAATCACACACATGAGGGGTGTCTTCGTGACGACGGTGATGCGGGCGTTGTAAATTGTAACCACCCGGTCCATTTTACTGCGCGAGCGGATAACATAAGAATGAAAATGGGATAAAATAATTGAAAATATATCTAAACGTTTTTTAAATTTTTAATTCCCTTCCTCCTTATCATTTGTTTTTCTATTTTTTATTTTTTATGGTTGACAATCTGATAAAAAATGGATTTAACCTTTTTTTATGACAAATAAGGGCTCATCACCCAAGCAAGAAAAAATTAAAAATCACAAGAAAAACTAACAAGGGACCTATCAGTTAATAAAGCTTTTTTTTTGTTACAAAAAGTTTAGATTAGGACAAGAACCGACCCCATGCAAGGTCAGAGCCAACCACAAACCTCTAAGAGGATTTACAATGGAATTTACGGATTGCCTACCCAACCCACAACGCAAATTCGCATTAGATGGGTTACAAACCGCGGGGAAGCGGGATCGAACCCACGACCTAGCTTGTCGGACTATGGGAACCAACCAGCTGGTCCACCCCATGGGGGTAGCTAATAAAGCTAAAGCCACGAACTGAGGAACAGAATCAAAAATCCTTTGCTATGGTTTAGGATATAAGACCAACCAGAGCTGATATGAGAAAAATTGCATATGATCAAAAGAAGGAGAAAGGGCTAGCCAAGCTTGAGAACCGAGAGCCTGTTTCTAAGAGGGTCCTTATCTATAACATCCAGATGAGCTTCTGCAGTGCGAGGTTTCTATATCCAGATCAGAGGTAGCTGCTACTGAAGAAGAGCATCTTGCTGATGAAGAGATCAATTTGGTTTATCTGTGCTCTCCGCACCAAGAGCTTGGCAATTGGGAGATCGTCGGGTTTCCTGTGATTTTCAATTCTGCTGTAGCACAAACCCTTTGGCTCTGCCGAAGGCCATAAGATAACTTATTATTAAATAATAGGCTTGCATGTTTCCTTTCTATATTGATTACTTAATAAAATGCATTTTAAATTGTCCTCTTTTCTTTACTTTTTCTCTTTTTTCTGTACTCCTTTGCAATAGCTTTCTTTATTCATTTCCATGCAGACTTCATAATATTTTATCTGAAAATGACAGTGCTAGTATCTCGCCCTTTAATTTTAATCACCCAATAAATCATACTAATAAAGATGATGAAGCTAATTTTGAACCTCCAATGGAATTAATGATGTTAGTTGAACAAGAAAGCATGGTAATCTAACCCTACAAAGAAGTAACTGAAAGAATTATTTTGGGGACTGGAAGTGATAAAAAAGAAGTAGAAATTGGCACTGGCATGAAAGAAAGCGAGCGAAACAAACTGATTAAGCTTTTGTTCAACTATGTTGATGTCTTTGCATGGACGTATCAGGACATGCCTAGACTAGATACTACAATAGTCGAACATAAGTTGCCATTGAAGCCTGAATGTCCACCAGTTAAGCAAAAGTTAAGGAGGATGAGGTCAGATGTGTCGTTAAAGATCAAAGAAGAAGTCAAAAAGTTGTTTGATGCCAGATTTTTAGCTGTAGCAAAATACCTACAATGGGTTAATAATATTGTTCCAGTCCCTAAAAAGAATGGAAAGGTTCGAATGTGCGTCGAATATAGAGATCTGAACAGAGCGAGTCAGAAAGATGATTTCCCACTTCCTCGCACGTATTGGTAGACAGCACAACTCGGCATGCATTCTTCTCCTTCATGAATTGTTTCTCGTGGTACAATCAAGTCAAAATGGCAGTGGAAGATAGATAGAAAACCACTTTCATTACACAATAGGGTACCTTTTGCTACAAAGTTATGCCATTTCGACTAAAAAATGTTGGGGCAACATATCAGAGAGCCATGGTAACTTTGTTTCATGATATGATGCACAAAGAAATAGAATTTTATGTGGATGACATGATTGCTAAGTGGCTAAGTGAAAAATAGAGGAAGAGCATATAGTTAACTTGCAAAAGTTGTTTGAGCGATTGAGGAAGTTTAAGCTCAGATTGAACCCTGCTAAATGCAATTTCAATGTGAAATCTGGCAACCTGTTAGGGTTTATGGTTAATCAAAGAGGAATAGAAGTTGATCCAGATAAGGTGCGAGCAATACTAAAAATACCAGCGCCTCACACTGAAAAGGAAGTTCATGGATTTCTAGGGAGATTGAATTACATTTCTAGATACATATCCCAGTTAACCACGACTCGTTAGCCGATTTTAAGTGAAGTGATTGAATGGAATGAAGACTATCAAAGGGCTTTTGAGAAAATCAAGCGATACCTATAAAACCCACCAGTCTTGATTCCACCAGTACCTGGAAGACCCCTTATTATGTATTTGACAGTACTCAATAAGTCAATGGGTTGCATGTTGAGACAATAGGATGAATTAGGTCGAAAGGAGCATGCGATTTACTACTTAAGCAAGAAGTTTAACAGTTGTGAGATGAATTACTCTTTACTAGAGAGAACTTGTTGCCCTTTGGCTTGTGCCGTTCTTCGCTTAAGGCAGTATATGTTATGTCATACAACTTGGTTGGTCACCAAAATGGATTCGATTAAGTATATCTTTGAGAAATCGGCCTTCACTGGGAGAATTACTCATTCACAAGTACTATTATCATAATATGAGACTTTTTATGTCACCCAGAAAGCAGTGAAAGGTAGTTTGGCTCATCAACCCGTAGAAGCTTGTCAATCCATGCAATGTGAGTTTCCAGATGAAGACATAATGGCATTATTCGAAGGAGGATATTTAGATAAAGGAAAATGGACTTTGTTATTTGATGGTGCTTTCAATGCACTGGAGCATGGAGTTGGGGCATTTCTAATTTCCCCAGATAATCAGTTTATTCCGATCGCTACCAAATTGTGTTTTGATTGCATTAATAATGTGGCAGAATATGAAGCATGTGTGATGGGTATCAAAGCGGCTATTGAGGCAAATGCTAAGATTCTTGAAGTACACAGGTTGCGCCTAGTGTGTCGTGGCTTTCGACTACCCAACTAGTTCCTCCCGACTAGTCACTCTACAATATCAGGCTGAGTTGAGGGTGTCTAGAGAATAGTATATGCATTTACAGATGAATGATTGATAATTATGTTGTTGGCCCTTCATGGGCGTTGTATTTGGAGCACCGTCTGGACACTAACTCCCAACCCTAATGCTCGATCATGTTATTGGCCCTTAATGGGTGTTATATATGGGGCCCGTCATGCATAATATGCATTTGTATTTATTGAATGATTGAAAAGAGATGTGTGATACACATTATTTTGCCCAAATTAATTTTTAATACAAAAATATAAAAAACATAAAATTTAAGGTAAGTATAGAATATAAGAATTAATTAAAATACAGAAAGTAAAAAAAATATGACTTAAAATTTTGATAAATACAAAAAATAGAATCTGGAAGCCTGAAATTGTGGAACCACATCTACTGCAACTCCCCTTATCTCTCCAAAATCCCTCATTCCACTTCAGCTCACCTCCCTAAAATCTCTCACCCAAGTGAAACTGCCTTTTGGATGAGGATGTGCAACATTCCCTTCTATTTTCTCTCCACCTCCAGCTCCTCTTCGCCCATATCTCTCATAACCACTTCGATCTTATCTCATCCCACTCTCCCCAAATATCTGAAACCACTTTAATCTTATCTAATCCCACTCCCTGGTCATCTTTTACTATAAAAAGGGGATTAAGTAAGCACGTGAGCACGGTTGATTTTTTGGAGGCAATTAAAAAGAACAGTGTATGAGAGTATTGTTAAAAGTGAGGAACAGAGAGCAATTTGAAGTTTAGCATATTGGGAGTGGATGCAAAGTCAGAAAGAACATGAAAGAAATCAGTAATCACAGTTGACGACAAAGAGGTAAGTGTTTCAATCCTTTTTTCTGATAAATGAGCTACCTGTTTTTGAGATTTCTGTGAGTTCTCTATTGTTTGCCTGTGGCCCTATTTGGATTAACTTCTCTATAAGCACTTCTAAAATGTGTTTTTAACTAACAACTTCTCATAGAAGTTGAAATTAACTTTTGCTCATCACATTTTTTAAAAGCTATCTTTTTTAACTTCTCTTTTTTAACTTCTCTATAAGCACATATCTATCTATTAATGACTATTTAACAACTTTTTATCTTTAGCATAAATGAGAAGAATAAGAGTCCAAAATAAGACTAACTTCTCCAAAAGTTAAAAGTTGGAGTTTTTGCATCTTTAGCAAGTATGCTTAGTATCAAATCCCGTTCTCTATTGTGCGGTGCACAATTCCCATTAATTTGTGCATGTGCCTTCGTTTCAGGACCTAGCCCTTAGGTCATCTTTAGTGGAGTACCAACTTTTGGGAGCTTAAGTGGGCTCCATCTGTACACATCACTCATTTTTACCTTTTTCAACACAAACACTCAATAGGCATCCAACCCCTCCAATCCAACAACTCCAAAAAATTTACTAAATGAGTCTCACTAATAACTCCACATTTAATTAAAACTCATAAATACATTTGGGTTTCACGGAGAGAAGAGAGAGGGTGCTTGTGCAAACACCTCTCCCTATTAAGGGATTTGACTCCTCTAAAGTGAGTAAATTGTAAACCCACCTTTTTTTTTCCCACATTGGGGGTGCTTAATAAGCACCCAATAAGCCCTCCATTGAAGTTGCCCTTAGATTGATTAGGATTTTTATTTATTTTTATATTATTTACTTTTGATTGGTTTTGACCCATTTCTTTTATCCCCTGGGTGCATGCCCGTGAGCTTGCTTATTACTGATTATTAAACCAAATTTATTTATACTATATAATTTTTGAAGCATGGGCTGTAGCTTCAACACCTCAGCAACGATAATAAACCAGCTTCCATCCTGACAACACACCATTCCATCTAAATTGCTGACATGTCACTCTCACTAATTTCCATAATTATTTCCACCATTTTATTTTTTTTCTTGCATTTTTTTCAACACATATTTCATCCTTATTAATTCTTTGCTTGCATGATCCTTGATTGCTACTTTTACAAAACAAAATGGAAATTGGGCAGCCCACACGTCGCCAACACTTTCACGCCTGGAATGCAAATCGTGGATGAAGAATTGGGATCGTCAATGTACATACCAAAATTTTATAAAATGACGTGGATATTTATTTATAAAAGTCAAGTTTGTAGATTTTATTAATTACACTTTGATATTTAATTTAAAAAATGGTACAAAACTACCATTATAATATTTGCAAGGCTTAAATATGTTTTTAATCTCTTATATTTGGTTTAAGTTCGTTTTTAATCCCTCAAATATCAAGAATATTATTTTAGTTCCTAATCTTTTGAAAATCAGTCACTTTTAGTCCATCAACCTGACTTTGTTAAGTTCACTGCTTACGTGGCTAACGGTGGTACAACTCAGCGTGTGACATGTCAGTCACTTGTCCAGGCTGGCATCCTAGCTAGCACACACCCAACACCTCATCCTTAGGCACACCCAATAAAAACATGACACATAATAAAACAAAAATAGGAAAAGGCTAAAAAAGTTTGAAACAGTGAAAGTACGCAGTGCCTCCTTTCACCTTCACTGTTGCGCGTTTTTTAGTCTTCTCAATGGGTTTCTATCACCATTGCAGACCGCTGTTCACTGCACAGCAACATCACAGCACGAACAAACTGTGGTGAGATCAAATTATATTCACCACTTGTGATGGCCGGTAGCGGCAACCCTCAAGACGAACTTGACAGCATCGACAGTGTTGGCCAAGCAAGCAACGATCGCATTAGCTGTGTCCTGTGATATTTGCCACTCCAGAGGATCCACCGGAACCCTAATTCAATCATTATTATTCATTCAATAAATTATTCGAATAATTCAAAGAGAGAGAAAGGAAGAGAAACCCTAAATCCCTAAATCAAATGAATGAATGGAAGGAAAAAGAATATCAGACTGGATCTTCAACTGGCAGAAGAGGAGGCCGAAAATGGCGAGGGAGCAGAGCAAGACGATGAAGATGTCGAAGAAGAGAGAGATGACGGTGGAATCCCTGAAGGCGCAGTGGTAGTACACCAGACTGCCACATACCAACGCTATTGTCGCCTTCCCCACTTTCCCACCGCTCCCCATTCTTTTTCTTTCCCTGTTATTACTATTCATATTCATCGTAGTTCTAAACTCCAGTCACTCCTTTTCCTCTCCTAAATCCTAACTAATCCTATGAGGAATGTGGATTTGCGTTCCAGTTACGTAGGTGTACACCACCGGTCAACTCAACCACCATTTCTCCCTATTCAATATTCAACATGGAAAATTCCTTTCAGATCAATTGCTATAACTCGCGAATGCACCGTGAACAGTAACTCCACTTGAAGAGGGTGACTGGAGTTGGAGCAATCTGGACCCTTCATTCCAGCTATGATGCCAACCTGGACAAGTGATTGACGTGTCACACGCTGAGTTGTACCACCGTTAGCCACGTAAGCAGTGAACTTAACGGAGTTAGGTTGAGGGACTAAAAGTGACTGATTTTTAAAAGATTAGGGACTAAATTGGTATTTGAGGGACTAAAAACGAATTTAGGTCAAATATGAGGGACTAAAAACATATTTAAGCCTATTTGCAAATAAGTATCAATGTTGTAAACATCTTTTTGCGTGTCAAAAAAAACTTCATTTTGATTATTTTAAAATTTAACTATTATTATAATAAGTAATTCTATAAATTTTTTTTTTGAAAAGCCAAACAAAATTTAAGTAAATTGAAAAAAATGATTTCCACATTATCGTTGCATAATTGAAAAAAATTTTACAATATACATCATACTAATTACTAATTATATCTCAACATTCAACAGCCTATCGCAAATGTCCATAAATAAACATACTCCCTCCGGTCTCAAATATAAAAAAAAAAATACATGCATCTGGACGTATGTACTTTTTTTCTTATATTTGAGACCGGAAGGAGTATATGACTAATTCTGAAATAAATTTACCCTCATATATATGAGAAGGGATCAATTGACTCCAAGAGTAAATTTAAAGAGTTACTCCTGATCCTCACCATCTATTTTAATCAAATCTAACGGCCTTGGATTGATTTTAATTGAAGTTCACGTGCCTTTTTCCTGTTCGCACCTCCCGTTTCGGTTCGCATACTTTACGAAGTTCCCCTTGGCCACAACATTGAAGACCTTCGTCCCAAACGGTGGCATTGAGAATTTCCAATCTACTGCTTACTCCAACGCAACGTCACTTTCCAATTCATTGAACTTGAACTCAATTTCGAGCATAGTTATACTTTATTATCTTTTATTTTGTCCTGGTTGTAATTATTGTATCGTACCATTGGTATTTGAGGTTTTTGTTATATTGCCATGGCCGCGTCTGTTCCTCTTGACCTCAACAACAACCAAGCTACAGCGCCTCTGATTGGATTCAAAGGGTTTGAGAAGCGCATCGAGATTTCTTTTTGCAATCCATCAACCCACCTCATGCATCGCTCTTTCTCGTAAAAAGGTATTGCAATATAAAAAGATATTTTATAAAAATAGTTAAGTTATTAATTTTAACTTCAAAGAAGATAATTTTTATTGCTTTACTTGTTGTCCAAAAATGTAAATAATTTTTTTTCTTTTGATAATAAAAAAGAGTTTATTAAATTGAAACTCTTAATTAAAAGCTTTAGCTTTTAAAGAAAACCAAATACAACGTGTACAGAAACATACCTTATACATATATATATATATATATATTCCTACTACACATCACATACAAGAACTGAAGCAATAAAGTAAAAGTAAAGTAGAGTTATAAATATTATACAGTCATCCAGAACAAAACTAAGTTATACGCCTAGCCCGTAGAGTCATCACTACTAAAAAGATGGGATCCTGACTGCATCAGTCCCAAGTCCCCAAGCAAAACCCTCATCTGATTGGGCTTGCTGTAGGACATCTACATCATTGGTTCCTCTGAACCTTGTCTCTGGTCGTCCTGCTTCCTGCGGCCCTGATTCCTGCCTCGCATCTCTGGTTCCACTCCAACGTTCTCTCAACTCGTGGATGGACATATGCACATCCAGTACCAAACTCTCTTCCACCCACCTTGGCGGTCCTCCTGACATAGTCTCCAGGGACATTATATTCCCAGCATAAGTCCCCCACTGGATACGCGGGTTAATCACCCACCTGCTACCCACCCCCCTACGGGGACAGTAACTAATCCTCCTGGTGCGGATCATCCCACTCTGATGGGGATCCATATATATGAATTATGTTCCAAAGACCACAAAACATATAGGCAAGGGTGAAAAATACTCTTTTGCAAGTTATATAGATATCACAAAGAACAAATATAAATTAAGAAATTGAGAAAGACTCATGCATAACATACATAGTTACTATCTCATAGCACACATTATGCATATCAACACCAAACAATATATCATCATACAAGGTATATTATAATGCATGACACTTTTATTTCCCTCTCAAACACCGGTGTAATGCTCCATGGAGATTTTTCTCACCCTCAACAACATTTGAGCGATAAGCTGTAGCATAAACTTAACATAATAAACCAAACTGTCCTATTTTTCATGGACTTGGAAATTGGCTGTCCTCTCTCTTGGACCTGGTTATTACAATTATTCAGTAAAACTACATTTAAAGTTTACTACCATATCATAAATAGGTCAGGTAGTCAGATTTATCCAAGTCGGGTATTCTACTCATCTCGGCTCGTTGCACTAGTGCAAATTATATGGATTAAACAGGACTTTTAACATCGGTTATATGCGCAAGCGATGTTAAAGCAAAACGCGGTGGCAGTTTTGTAATTAATTCGAACTTTTTAACATTGGTTGTTTATTTAACGGATGTTAAAAGTGGTTTTATAGTTTTTAACATCGGGTTTAGTGGGAACCGATGTTAAAAGTCCTTATTTTGACATCAGGTTTAGTGGGAACCGATGTTAAAAGTCCTAAAATTGAAAATTGTTAAACCCGCGTCAGACCCTCCTTTGCTCTTTGCTCTTTGCTCCCACCCTTTGCTCTCAAACCCGAAACCCCTGGACCCCCAAGTTCAGTAGCTGCTCCTTTGTTAAACGAGAATCGCCTCCTTCTGCCATCGTCGACACGAGAGTCATCTTCGTTTCGCCTCTCTCCCTCCGTTTCGTCGTTTTGCCTTCGTTTCGTCTCACTCTGCTACCACGCCTTCATTCGTCGTCGTTCCTCACCATTGGTGTCTTGGCAGTTTAAGAGAATCGTCCCTGCTACAGCTCACAGACCTGCTAGGAATGTAGATCTGACGCATTTTTGCTCCAATCCGAATTCTTTCTTTCCTTCAGAGGTTAGGGTTTCATTCCTGCTCTCTTATTTTGATTCAAAAGTTACATCGGTGATCCTGTGTTTTCAGCAAATGGTCGAAATGCTCGTAGCGTAATACAAATGTTGTGGCACCATTTATGTGTTGAATATGGTGTGTAAAGAAAAATTCTAAACTGCTGTTGGTTAAACTAGGGACCTGTAATGGAGTTTTCTCTCTTTATAATTTAAATTTAAACTTATGCTTTTTTATGCTTCGTATATTTGCTTTTTCAATTGATTTTGGCAAATATGTTACCAATTAGGTCATGAGGTGGTGCGGTTCTGTTTTGCTGTCATGAAGCATTTTAAATTTTTAATATCATGAGGTGTTATGGTTCTGTTTTATTTGCACTATTGGGCTGGTCCTGTTCTGCTACCATTTGGGATAATTTCATTTCTCTTATGATTATTCCAATGTCAAGAAGGATTCACAAAGGGAATAGGATGCTATCATAGGTTTCGTCCTTTTGCTGTTACATTATGCACTAGAGTTCTAATTGGAATTCTTCCAATCAATTTTTATTTGTTACACTGATGTATCAGTGAGGTAACTTTTTTGTATTTGGCTTTGTTGTTGAATCATTATGCAGTAGCCGGAGTCTTGTAATCTTTTAGGCTCATATGGCACTCCTTATGCTTTATTTGCCTTTTTCAATGCAATTCATTTTGTCCTTTCAAAAAAAAAAGTTACCAATTGGGTTGTTTCCATGTATGCAGAACCCGTTATCGTGCTTGAGCGACAACGAGCTCCTGTTGTTGTGATATCTCACCAGGTTATACGCAGGACATTAAGCTAATTCTGTGCTTTTAAAGGCTCTATGGTTGACTGGTTCTAATCCTTGAAGTTCTTCCAGGTTTTTCTCATTGCAGGCAGTTTTGAGAGCATTATATGCTTATTGTTGTTTCAAAGTATAGTGCGAGTTCATGTCACATTACTTTCTTAGTTGCTTTGTTGTGGTTCTTTAAATTGATCAAAACTCACACTGCTACTAGTTTGCTGATGATTTGCCCTTTGTCTTTATTTTTTTGCACGAAGACAACTTTTGAGGATGTTTTTGCTATTTGGCAAAGGCAACAAGCGTTGAGGAGTATTTGCAACAGGTAATTTTCACTTTCAAATTGCTTGTTAGCTTGTTATTCATCTTGGATTTACTATGACTTTTGATTAATAATTAGACATCAAATTGATTTAGAAAAATATTTATCTAAAAAAGGGTTCGAAAACTACGCGTTTTTACTACTTCGAACTACCGATTAAACCCTAACTTGGTGGAATTAAATCCCACTATTTTCCAGTCAGCCTTGGGGCTCATGGAAGGCCTGATCCCACCCTCAAAATCCTTCCAAAAGTCAAATGGTCAAATAGGGGTTGATTTTTGAATTTTTCCAAATTAGGTGAGAGAGGCATGGCTCCCAACCACCAAAAGCATGCAAGCCCATACCTCCCCCATTCCTCTTTGTGCTCAGCCGAAATCTACTAGGGAGAGAGGAGAGAGGAATTCACTTTTCACTTCATCTTCTCCACTTGAATCAAGAGCTCCATCTTTTTCTCTCATATTCTCAAGCTTTCCTACACACCAAAAGGCTAAGTTTCATTGAGTTTTGGCTACCCAAGCTTCACAAAAATGGTTTGGATCATCATTCTAATCCATAAACTTCTTTCATATTTTCATTTCCACCACTTTCATTTTTTCATGAAAACTTGAGTTCTTCATTTCACTAAAAGTAAGATTTTTCTTGGTTTAGGTTCACTCCATTGGAACATACAAGCTTGAAAACTACCTTGGATCTATTTTCCTTCAAGATTTGAGTAAATATTCCTCTACTCAAATTTCTATACCTTAGGGTTTGGTGGTTTTCATAAAACTCATATTTTTATGGTTTCATTTTGGTGTATTTTGTGAAAGGTTAATTTTTCTAAGTGTGAGAACATCAAAGGCTTCAAGGAGGCCACTTGGTGATTGTGTAGAGGGAAGGTGATTTGTGGTGTTTGCCCATTTTCATCTTAAAGAGGTAAGGAGATTTTCTCAATAAGTTGGGAAGGATGTGTATGTGTGTGGTTTATGTTGTATGTTCATGAAAAACTCAAAGATTTGAGTTTTCATATTGGGTGTTTTGAGTGAGAAATCATTCTCTTAGTAATATGTATTTTCATATGTCTATATATATATGAGTTCAAGCATGATTTTTGGTTGAGGGATGAGTATTGTAGGTAACAAGATGAAACACAAGAAGGGGGGTTGAATTGTGTTTCTAAGCTTTTAAAACTTTTCGCAAATGTCGGACGCTGGCTGTTAAAAACGTTGGACGCACAACTTAGTTCAAATATTGGACGCACAGTGTTTTCTGAAATATTGGACGCACAGAGTGCTAAAACACTGGACGCACAGAATTGTGAAATATTGGACGCACAAAAGATTGGACGCTGAGGCTTCCCTCTTAGTTTAAAAACTTGTTGTCTTTGTGCGATTTAAGGTGTATGAAAAACTTGTTTAAACAAAATCAATTCAATCCCCTTGGTTAGTAATAAGCACAGATATAATAAGAGATAAGGGAAGGAAGAAATAACACAAGTTTTTATACTGGTTCACCCTTTCCTAAGAGCTACATCCAGTCCCCTCAAACTAGAGAGATTTCACTATCAAACCTGATAGGTACAAGTATTCTTTGCACACAGCCTCTTCAGGCTAAAACCCAAGTATTCTTTGCACACAGCCTCTCCAGGCTAAATCCCAAGTATTCTTTGAACACAGTCTCTTCAGGCTAAAACCCAAGTATTCTTTGAACACAGTCTCTTCAGGCTAAATCACAAGTATTCTTTGAACACAGCCTCTTCAGGCTAAAACTCAAGTATTCTTTGAACACAGCCTCTTCAGGCTAAATCACAAGTATTCTTTGAACACAGCCTCTTCAGGCTAAACGACTCAGCAGAGTGTTTTTGATTCAAGTGCTGTCTAACTCACACAAGTGAGGATATGAAAGCTAAAGCACTTCGAGAGTTAAGCAAACTCTCTTTTACAAGAAGATAGAAAAAGTACAAGACTTTCTATACAGAGTATAACAAATTGCACAACGTTTTTGCTCTTTCTTTTTCGTTTTCCAGTCACTTGTATTCTTTTTCTTGTTCACGGTATTTATAGGCTTTGATGAAGTTTCAGACTTGTTCTTCGAATAGCTCAGCTTCAGCCTTCATAAATATTACTGTTCTCTAATAGCATTAAATGCTATTTTCCCGTTGCTCTGAGGAGATCTACTTCAGTGAGCATGTCTACGTTTCTTTCTCCTTAATCAGAAGCAACATGTACTCAAAGTCTCAATTGTACAGTGGTTAATAGTATATCTTATTGAGACAGAGAGAATACACTGTGTAAAGTAGAAAGATGTGTTTAGAGATATACAGAGTAGATAAAAGTACATTCTCTCTCTTAGTACACTTTCCACAGTACTTTATGCTTTTCAAAAGTACGTTCAAAAACGTTGACAAAGTTGTACAGAAAAGCATTGTATACAGCTATTTATTTCAAATCATTTGCTCAATAAATATGTTCCATATTAAATGCATGAGCAATAAATAGCAAGTTTATGGATTCTGCGTATTGGACGCAGCATGTAGAAATCATTGGACGCATACCTTTGCACTTACCAATTTGCACAGAACTCATGCAAACATTGGACGCATACCTGATGCTTTCAATTGCACTTTGTTATGCTGCTTTATTGGACGATGAATAGTAGACTGAGAACTTGTCCTACTTTGCTTCATTCATCGTGTAACACTTTGTTCTTGTTCTTCTCATTTATCGGACGCAGAACAGTAGATAATGAACTTGTTCCATTCTGTTTCATTGCTTGTGGAACACTTTGTTATTTTCCTTCTTCATTATCGGACGCAGAACAGTGCTTGAGTAACTCTGACTTCATTGGACGCAGAATGATCAGTTTCATTGGACGCAGAGTTGCACTCTTGCTCATGCTGAACATTGGACTTTTGTCCTTCATATGCATTGGACGCTCACTGAATCTGTTCCTTTGAAAATCATTGGACTCTTACTGCAATTCTGCTTCTCATAAAAACATTGGACTATGCCAGTATTGCCTTGTTCTTATCATTGGACTTATGCCAGTCTTGCCTTGTACTTATCTTTGGACGATCAGCATTCTGTACCTTGGTCAAGAACACATCTTGAACATTGGACTTATGACTTATGTTCTGATCATTGGACTTATAAGCATTCTGATCATTGGACGTATGGTTATTCTTGAACATTGGACTTATAAGCATTCTGATCATTGGACGTATGGTTTTTCTTGAACATTGGACTTATGTCTTCAATGCCTTCTCATGAATCATTGAACGTATGAAATTGTCCTTGTGCCTTGTACTGAATTATTGGACGCACAACATTACTTGCCTTTGTGCTGAAACATTGGACGCAGAACTTTTGTGTCCATTCCAGTGCCAACATTGTGATGAGCTAGCTTATTGGACACAGACTGCAATCTTCCTTCAATAAACTTAGTTAGGCAGCATTGTTACACATTGTACAAGCTTAATACACATTGATTATCCTTTGTAAAAACCTTAATACATTTTGTTATCATCAAAACCATAAAATCACTTAGGGAGTTTTTGTATTAAAAACACTTTTAACCAATTTGGTTCCAACAAGTATGTTTGAAAAAGCCTATGTGTTCTTTGAAAAATGCATGCTTGATGAGTTGATGATTTTTATGTTATGTTCATGATGTATGTTCATATGCTACGAATGATTACTTTGAGTGTATGTTTGATTTATGGTTTGGTGGTGTTTTTGCCTAAATGGATGAATGTTGATTCTTGGATGTTTCACATGATTTAATTCAATGTGATTGGAATTGGATTGAAGTATTTGATTAAGTGTGGGAAGAGGTTTAAAAGCTTTAATGAAAAAGTTTTCCAAAGTGAAATCAAATAAATTAATAAAGATTCAAGTTAACACTTACTTAGATAAATTTCATAGAATTGCTAAGTATAAGTCTTAAATCAATTTCATACTAAATCCTTTTTATCCATAAAACTCTAAGTGAGCTAAAAAATTAATGAATGAGGGAAAAAATCAAATTTTCGAATTTTTAGGGGTCAAAAACAAAAAACTGGATGTTTTGGGGTAAAAAAATGCAAAATTCTGGAATTCTGGGCTTAATTTCGAAAACCTGGGCACTTTGGGCCAAAAGTATAATTTTACAAAAGTTTTGGGGTAGAAAACGTGAAGTCTGGAAACTTCTGGGGAAGAAAACGTGAAGTCTGGAAAATTCTAGGGCAGAAACGTGAAGACTGGACAATTCTGGGGTAAAAACGTGAAGACTGGACAGTTTTGGGGCAGAAACCTAAATTTCAGAAAAATAAGGGCTGAAACTTAAAAATAGAATATTTTGGGGCAGTTTTTAAATACTTAAAGTAAAGGAACTTAAGTAAATTATCAAAGAACTTAACTAAGATTTTTAATTAAATCTTTTTACAATGAAGAGTGAGAAGTAAAATAATAAAGATTTGAGAGTTAGGAGTTAAGAGAAGTTTTCATAAAACTTATGATTTTTAAAATAACGTTATTACACGGTATTGGAAGAAGACCAATATGTGGTGATGATAAAAGTCTTAAGGACAATAATATTACACGGTATTGAAAGAGGATCAATACGTGGCAACGATAAAGTCTTAAGGACAAAATTATTACACGGTGTTGGATGAAAGCTAACACGTGGCGACGAAAAAACCCTAAGACAAGGGACCACATTGATTGTATTGATTGTGGTTGCAAATATACTGTCATATGCATTTGAGATATTGGCTTTTGCCGGGCTAGCATTTATTGCTATGATGAGAGCACATAATCCTATGCGGGGATTGTAAATAAGTATGGTCTGACTATAAGTCTTTGAGGGCATCCAGGTTACGAAATTCTCAATGGCCTTGCGGTGAATCCCCTTGTGCCGAGAAGAGTAGTGTACCCGGCTTGGATGATCTTGACCGGCTGCCTTATTTGAGATGGGGTGTACGACGTAGCACAATGGGTCTGTACCGAATAAATGACAAACGATGGCCAAGAGTGAAGGTCAGTTTTCATTAATGATAGGTATATGATTCCGCCACATCGCTCTACTTAGTTGAGGAAGAAAAGTCTCCATGGAGCAGTGCACCGGTGTATGAAAAGAGATATTAAAGTGACATGCATTATGCTAGAATGCTATGTGTGTGCTTGACTGTGTGTTTACCTTGATGATGTGTCTCTTGTTGATGATTGAATATCTTAGCTAAAAGATTTGCGAAAGAGTAACTTTATATAAATATATTCTTGGAATGTATTATGTAGTATTTTATTTTTCATATGCAATTTTTCAGTGGATTTCAACTTGTGCAAAGAAATTCACCCTTGCATGTTTTCCTGTATCTGTATGTACCTTACGCGTAAATGAGGCCTTTGATAGCCCGTGTGAGGGAGAGCTTCTGGCCTCTTGAGGCCGAGTCCGAGGGAGGGGATGGACTTATGATCCCATCTCCCAATGGGCCGCAGTGTGTGGACACGTGGTCAGGACGAGAGGAGGGGTGCTGGGCCCCGAAGAGGTTTTGGAGCGTGACATGGTTTTTGACGCTTACATTCCCTTAGAGAGGATGCGTAGCTGGCTGGCAGCCGCACCCGAGGCACCTGTGGAGCAGCCGAGGAGAGAGACTCAGGCGGAGGAGAGACCTTTACCCTCGCGGGTAACCGGGTCTGCTCGGGAGTATCGCCGTATGTTTTGCCGCACGCGTCTCACTCCAAGGAAAAGTACCTTGGCGCGGGATCGTCTACTGAGGATGGCTCCACCAATGACACCAGCTTCACCACCAGAGACAGGGAGACCGACGCTCTCCATTCCTTACGTCCCATCGTATGGACCTTTCGTGCGTTGCTCTTTTGACACTTCTGCCGGACCATTGGAACACGCAGAGAGGGGGAAGAGGAAGGTTCGAGATAAGCCAGAGCGGGTATTCATTGAGATGTCCAAGGAGGAGGAGGACCCGGAGGAGGACCTCGAGGAGACGTCATCATCTTAGGTCGTAGTGGTGGGGGTGTCTAGTGCTAGGTTGTGGGTTGTCTGTTAGCGACCAGCCTAGGTTTGGGATGTACATGTTCAGTGTCGTGTATTTGACACACCTTTTGATTTACAGCTTTCCTAGGTTTAGATTTATCGCTTCATTTTCCTCATGTTATGATGATGTATTTTGGCCACTATGTTGTGGTTTCAAACTATGCTTGCGGGCGCAAGACTTGTGTATGTTGACATGATGATATATATATGTGTATGATGTTTCTTTTCTTCTGAGTTTCAGGATGGCTAAATGTGATGTGAGAATTCTTTTCGTATAAGATTCTTTTAACAAAAAAATTAGCCACCAATTTTGGTAACCTTGATTTATGAAAGACGATTTTCCGCATTAAGTTTTTAGTTTTTCACGTGACGTTCCTTGTGGGAAAAAGGGGCGTTACATTTGTGGTATCAGAGCCTGGTTGATGTCTTTCGGGAGTGTCTAGGTTATAGGCTTACTAAGTTGAAGTTGTGTGATCTCTGATTAGCATTGTGTGACATTGTTTGTATTGTTTCCTCATGAAACAATGTGTGAAATTGATTGCTTTCTTGAATGGGTTTTGAATAGTGTGACTGATTGGTGCACTTGCAGAAACCCATGGCACGTCGAGGACGACCGATGAATCGTGTTGACGCCGAAGACCGTGGCGATACTATGGAGAGGGCTATAGCGACTATGACTAACATGGCGGCTCAGATGGCTCAACAGTCTATTCGTGCGGAACAGAGGGATGTTGAGAGGCAACAGAGAGACGTTGAAGATAGATTGACGGCTGAGAAGGCTGCTGAAGGCAAGAGGTTGGTCACTTGCCAAGTATTTCCGATTCTTCCAAGTCCAATCGGACGAGGGTTGGAAGTGTGAGAGGTTTGAGGCTGGATTGAGATACGAGGTGTGTCAATCTGTGGCTTCGCTGGATATCCGTCAGTTTCCACTGCTGGTGGAAAAATGTAGAAAGATGGAGAACTTGATGAAGGAAAGGGTCAACAAGGGAAATGTGGGTGGACCGTCTAGGTCATATCCACAAGGTCAGAAGGGGAAGCAGGCTCAACGTAAGCCTTATTTCAAGGACCAGAGGATCAGCCGAACCACAATGTACCATTTTTTGCTAATGGTACTAACAAGGGTTATCAGGGAGCGGGCGCTCCAGTTGTATGTTACAACTGTGGAAAGTCTGGACACTTGTCCACAACATGCAACAAGAAGGGGATGATATGCTTTAGCTGCGGGAAGATTGGACATGCAGCAAAGGATTGCCGGATGGGTAAACCGAAACCAGAGGTGAACGCCGTCAAAGCCGAAAGGCCGACGACGAAAGGACGAGTTTACACCATGAGCGGTGTTGAGGCTTCACAATCAGAGGATCTCATACAAGGTACTTGTGACATAGCTGGAAATCCCTTAATTGTACTGTATGATTCGGGTGCTACCCATTCTTTTATATCTGAAAACTGTGTGAAACGACTGAAATTGCATGTGTCTTTGATGTCTTATGATCTTGCTGTTTCTATGCCTACTGCTGAAACTGTTATTGCAAATTCTGTATGTCTAAAATGCCCTGTTGTTATTTCCAATAGGACATACCTTGTTGATATGATATGTTTGCCTTTGACACAATTGGATGTGATTTTAGGCATGGATTGGTTATCTTCCAACCATATCCTTTTAGACTGTGCCAGTAAATCTTTGATTTTCCCAAATGCTGAGAATTCTGGATTTTTGACTGTCAATCAAGTGAGAGCTTCTTTGAAAGAAGGAGCTCAGGGATATATGTTTTTATCCTTCTTGAAAGTCAAGGGGGAAGTCAAGGGACACAGAGTTTGCCATAGACTTAGTACCTGGTACTGGTCCAATCTCTATTGCCCCATATAGAATGTCGCCAACGGAGCTGGCTGAACTGAAGAAACAATTGGAGGATTTGCTGTCAAAGCAATTCGTAAGACCAAGTGTATCGCCGTGGGGAGCTCCTGTGCTGTTGGTGAAAAAGAAGGACGGAACTTCCAGATTGTGTGTGGATTACCGTCAGTTGAACAAGGTGACAATCAAGAATAAGTATCCATTGCCACACATCGACGATCTAATGGATCAACTTCGCGGTGCAGCTGTATTTTCTAAGATTGATTTGAGGAGTGGTTATCACCATATTAGGGTTAAGAATGATGATATTCCTAAGACTGCTTTTAGGACTAGATATGATCATTTTGAGTATCTTGTGATGCCGTTTGGAGTGACAAATGCACCGGCAATATTCATGGATTATATGAATAGGATCTTTAGACATTTCTTGGATCGATTTGTGGTAGTGTTCATAGATGACATTTTGATTTACTCCAAGAGTCATGAAGAACACGAGGAACACCTAAGGCAAGTATTGCAAATTTTGAGTGAGAAAAAGTTTTATGCAAAGTTGTCTAAGTGTGAATTTTAGTTAGAAAAAGTACAATTTCTAGGCCATGTGATCTCAAAAGAGGGTATAGTTGTAGACCCAGAAAAGGTAGAGGCAGTAATGTTACGGGAAAGACCCACAACGGTTACTGAGGTTTGTAGTTTTGTAGGGTTAGCGGGTTATTATCGAAGATTTATCGAAGGATTTTCAAAGATAGTAGCCCCAATGACACAACTCACTAGGAAAGATCATCCTTTTGTGTGGACCGATGAGTGTGAGGCAAGTTTCTTGACGATGAAGGAACTACTGACGACCTCACCTGTACTGATTTTGCCTAATCCTGAAGAACCTATGGAGGTTTACTGTGATGCTTCATACCAAGGACTTGGGTGCATGTTAATGCAAAATAGAAGAGTAGTGGCATACGCATCCCGTCAGTTGAAAAATCACGAGAGGAACTATCCAACTCATGATATTGAGTTAGCAGCTATAGTGTTTGCTTTGAAGATTTGGAGGCATTATTTGTATGGATCAACGTTTAACATCTTCAGCGATCACAAGAGTTTAAAATATTTGTTTGATCAGAAAGAACTCAACATGAGACAGAGATGTTGGATGGAATTCCTGAAAGATTATGATTTTACCCTGATGTATCATCCCGGGAAGGCAAATGTTGTGGCTGATGCCTTGAGTCGGAAAACTGTTCATGTGTCTGCCATGATGGTTAAGGAACTAGAGTTGATCGAAGAGTTTAGAGATCTAGGCTTAAACATGGAGAGACACAAGGATAAGATTAGTCTAAGCATGATCAAAGTGTCAAGTGGATTGATTGATGATATTCGGGAGCAACAAGCAACCGATGAGAGTCTGAAGGAAAAGAAAGAGTTAATGGAACAAAGAAAAGTAGCAGAGTTTAGTTTGGGGAATGATGGAATTCTGATATGCAAATGGAGGATTTGTGTGCCAAACAATTCTGAATTGAGAAAGCTGATTCTCGATGAAGCACATAAGAGCAATTTGAGTACTCACCCTAGAGCCACGAAAATGTATCAAGACCTAAAGCAAAGATTCTGGTCGTCGGGGATGAAGAAACCAGTTGCGGAGTATGTAGCAGCGTGCTTAACATACCAAAAAGCAAAAGTGGAACACCAACGACCTGCGGGCATGATGCAATCATTGGATATCCCAGAATAGAAATGGGAAAGCATATCAATGGACTTTGTGTCTGGATTACCAAGAACATCAAAGGGATTTGATGGGATTTGGGTAATTGTGGATAGACTGACAAAGTCATCGCATTTTCTACCCATCAACATGAAGTATTCCCTAGATAAGCTTGCTCAGATGTATGTGAAGGAGATAATTAGGTTGCATGGAGTGCCATCTAGTATTATTTCTGATAGGGACCCTAGGTTTACGTCCCGTTTTTGGCAAAGTTTGCAACAAGCCCTAGGAGCTAAGCTGAGATTAAGTTCTGCTTATCATCCTCAGACGGATGGTCAGTCAGAGAGAACCATTCAATCCCTTGAGGATTTGCTTAGAGCGTGTGTTTTGGATCATAGGGGAAGTTGGGACGATATTTTGCCATTGATAGAGTTCACCTATAATAATAGTTTTCATGTGAGCATAGGAATGGCACCCTACGAGGCTTTGTATGGGAGAAAGTGCCAAACACCTTTGTGTTGGTACCAGGATGGGGAGAGTGCAATATTAGGACCTAAATTTTTACAGCAAACCACGGAAAAGGTGAGGCAAATTTGAGAAAAGATGAGGACGGCACAAAACAGACAAAAGAGCTACTCCAATAAGAGGAGACGACCTCTCGAGTTCCAAGAAGACGATCATGTTTTTCTGAGAGTCACTCCGGTGACTGGGGTAGGCAGAGCTTTAAAGTCCAGAAAACTCACTCCTAAATTCATAGGACCATACCAAATTCTTCGTCGTATTGGTCCTGTTGCTTACCAAATAGCTTTACCGCCAAATCTTTCTAATCTTCACAATGTCTTTCATGTTTCACAACTGAGGAAATATATTCCTGACCCGTCTCATGTAATCGAGTCTGATGTGGTACAATTAAGAGATAACCTGATTTATGAAACAAACCCTGTGCGAATCGATGATAGAAGAATCAAACAGCTCAGGGATAAACAAATCTCTTTAGTCAAGGTTATCTGGAACGAAGTTACCGGAGATGCAACATGGGATGTGGAGGACAAGATCCGAGAGCAATATCCTGCGTTATTCTAGGTATGTAATTTCGATGACGAAATTCTTTTTAGAGGGATAGAGTTGTAACACTCTGTTTTTTTTATATATAGTTTTTATTGATTTTTAATCTGTTTTAATTTAATTAAAATTATTTAATTAATAATTTTTGTGATTTTAAGGTATGAATAATAATATTTATATCTTAGGTTTATTTTTGAAGAGTTTAGAGTAATAGAGTTCGCAAAATTGAGTTTTTGCGGGAACCGCTTTCTCGCGTGATGCGGGGAAGGGTTCAGTATTTTTCTAGAGGTCATTTTTACTCAAAAATAATTTTTTAACGAACCAAAAGTGGTTCTTATAATATTTTTTATTTTTAGAATTTTTTTTGGAAATTTTTCAGAAAAACTTTATTTTACCTGCGTTTGGTGCTTTACGAGTAAACCGGGCGCAACCGGGACATGAAAAATAGTCCCAAAATTTAGTTTTGAGTTTCTAAATTTTTTTATGACATATTCAAATCATAAAATTCATTTCTCATGATTTTACTCATTTTAGAAAAATATTTATCTAAAAAGGGGTTTGAAAACTACGCGTTTTTACTACTTCGAACTACCGATTAAACCCTAACTTGGTGGAATTAAATCCCACCACTTTTCAGTCAGCCTTGGGGCACATGGAAGGCCTGATTCCACCCTGAAAATCCTTCCAAAAGTCGAATGGTCAAATAGGGGTTGATTTTTGAATTTTTCCAAATTAGGTGAGAGAGGCATGACTCCCAACCACCAAAAGCATGCAAGCCCATACCTCCCCCATTCCTCTTTGTGCTCAGCCGAAATCTACTAGGGAGAGAGGTGAGAGGAATTCACTTTTCACTTCATCTTCTCCACTTGAATCAAGAGCTCCATCTTTTTCTCTCATTTTCTCAAGCTTTCCTACACACCAAAAGGCTAAGTTTCATTGAGTTTTTGGCCACCCAAGCTTCACAAAAACGGTTTGGATCATCATTCTAATCCATAAACTTCTTTCATATTTTCATTTCCACCACTTTCATTTTTTCATGAAAGCTTGAGTTCTTCATTTCACTAAAAGTAAGCTTTTTCTTGGTTTAGGTTCACTCCATTGGAACCTACAAGCTTGAAAACTACCTTGGATCTATTTTCCTTCAAGATTTGAGTAAGTATTCCTCTAATCAAATTTCTATACCTTAGGGTTTGGTGGTTTTCATAAAACTCATATTTTTATGGTTTCATTTTGGTGTATTTTGTGAAAGGTTAATTTTTCTAAGTGTGGGAACATCAAGGCTTCAAGGAGGTCACTTGGTGATTGTGTAGAAGGAAGGTGATTTGTGGTGTTTGCCCATTTTCATAGTCTTCAAGAGGTAAAGGGATTTTCTCAATAAGTTGGGAATGATGTGTATGTGTGTGGTTTATGTTATATGTTCATGAAAAACTCAAAGACTTGAGTTTTCATATTGGGTGTTTTGAGTGAGAAATTATTCTCTTAGTAATATGTATTTTCAGATGTCTATATATATATATATATATATGAGTTCAAGCATGATTTTTGGTTGATGGATGAGTATGTTTGAAAAAGCCTATGTGTTCTTTGAAAAATGCATGCTTGATGAGTTGATGATTTTTATGCTATGTTCATGATGTATGTTCATATGCTATGAATGATTACTTTGAGTGTATGTTTGATTTATGGCTTGGTGGTGTTTTTGCCTAAATGGATGAATATTGATTCTTGGATGTTTCACATGATTTAATTCAATGTGATTGGAATTGGATTGAAGTATTTGATTAAGTGTGGGAAGAGGTTTAAAAGCTTTAATGAAAAAGTTTTCCAAAGTGAAATCAAATAAATTAATAAAGATTCAAGTTAACACTTACTTAGATAAATTTCATAAAATTGCTAAGTATAAGTCTTAAATCAATTTCATACTAAATCCTTTATATCCATAAAACTCTAAGTGAGTTAGAAATTTAATGAATGAGAGAGAAAATCAAAATTTCAAATTTTTAAGGGTCAAAAATGAAAACTGGATGTTTTGGGTTGAAAAATGCAAAATTCTGGAATTCTGGTCTTAATTTCGAAAATTTGAGCACTTTGGGCCAAAAATATAATTTTACAAAAGTTCAGGGGTAGAAAACGTGAAGTCTGTAAAGTTCTGGGGCAGAAAACGTAAAGACTGGACAATTCTGGGGCAAAAACGTGAAGACTGGACAATTTTGGGGCAGAAACCTAAATTTCAGAAAAATAAGGGCTGAAACTTTAAAAACAGAATATTTTGGGGCAGTTTTTAAATACTTAAAGTAAAGAAACTTAAGTAAAATTATCAAAGAACTTAACTATGATTTTTAATTAAATCTTTTTACAATGAAGAGTGACAAGTAAAATAATAAAGATTTGAGAGTTAGGAGTTAAGAGAAGTTTTCATAAAACTTATGTTTTTTAAAATAACGTTATTACACGGTATTGGAAGAGGACCAATACGTGGCGATGATAAAAGTCTTAAGGACAATAATATTACACGGTATTGAAAGAGGATCAATACGTGGCGACGATAAAGTCTTAAGGACAAAAATATTACATGGTGTTGGATGAAAGCTAACACGTGGCGACCAAAAAACCCTAAGACAAGGGACCACATTGATTGTATTGATTGTGGTTGCAAATATATTGTCATATGCATTTGAGATATTGGCTTTTGTCAGGCTAGCATTTATTGCTATGATGAGAGCACACAATCCTATGCGGGGATTGTAAATAAGTATGGTCTGACTATAAGTCTTTGAGGGCATCCAGGTTATGAAATTCTCAATGGCCTTGCGGTGAATCCCCTTGTGCCGAGAAGAGTAGTGTACCCGGCTTGGATGATCCTGACCGACTACCTTATTTGAGATGGGGTGTACGACGTAGCACAATGGGTCTGTACCGAATAAATGACAAATGATGGCCAAGAGTGAAGGTCAGTTTGCATTAATGATAGGTATACGATTCCGCCACATCGCTCTACTTAGTTGAGGAAGAAAAGTCTCCATGGAGTAGTGCACCGGTGTATGAAAAGAGATATTGAAGTGACATGCATTATGCTAGAATGCTATGTGTGTGCTTGACTGTTTGTTTACCTTGATGATGTGTCTCTTGTTGATGATTGAATATCTTAGCTAAAAGATTTGCGAAAGAGTAACTCTATATAAATATATTCTTGGAATGTATTATGTAGTATTTTATTTTTCATATGCAACCTTTCAGTGGATTTCAACTTGTGCAAAGAAATTCACCCTTGCATGTTTTCCTGTATCTGTATGTACCTTACGCGTAGATGAGGCCTTTGATAGCTCGTGTGAGGGAGAGCTTCTGGCCTCTTGAGGCCGAGTCCGAGAGGGGGATGGACTTATGATCCCATCTCCCAATGGGTCACAGTGTGTGGACACGTGGTCAGGACGGGAGGAGGGGTGCTGGGCCCCGAAGAGGTTTTGGAGCGTGACATGGTTCTGAACGCTTACATTCCCTTAGAGAGGATGCGCAGCTGGTTGGCAGCCGCACCCGAGGCACCTGTGGAGCAGTCGAGGAGAGAGACTCAGGCGGAGGAGAGACATTTACCCTCGCGGGTAACCGGATCTGCTCGGGAGTATCGCCGTATGTTTTGCCGCACGCGTCTCACTCCAAGGAACAGTACCTTGGCGCGGGATCGTCTACCGAGGATGGCTCCACCAGTGACACCAGCTTCACCACCAGAAACAGGGAGACCGACGCTTTCCATTCCTTACGTCCCACCGTATGAACGTTTTGTGCATTGCTCTTCTGACACTTCTGCCGGACCGTCAGAACACGCAGAGAGGGGGAAGAGGAAGGTTCGAGATAAGCCAGAGCGGGTATTCATTGAGATATCCGAGGAGGAGGAGGACCCGGAGGAGGATCCCAAGGAGACGTCATCGTCTTAGGTCGTAGTGGTGGGGGTGTCTAGTGCTAGGTTGTGGGTTGTCTGTTAGCGACCAGCCTAGGTTTGGGATGTACATGTTCAGGGTCGTGTATTTGACACACCTTTTGATTTACAGCTTTCCTAGGTTTAGATTTATCGCTTCATTTTCTTTATGTTATGATGATGTATTTTGGCCACTATGTTGTGGTTCCAAACTATGCTTGCGGGCGCAAGACTTATGTAGATTGACATGATGATATATATATATGTGTATGATGTTTCTTTTCTTCTGAGTTTCAGGATGGCTAAATGTGATGTGAGAAATCTTTTCATATATGATTTTTTTTAAAAAAAAATTAGCCACTAATTTTGGTAACCTTAATTTATGAAAGACGATTTTCCGCATTAAATTTTTAGTTTTTCACGTGACGTTCCTTGTGGGAAAAAGGGGCGTTACAATACCAAAGAGTGGCCAAGTTAATACTTACCCAAACAATAATATGGTTCATTTCATTTGTGATAGTACATAAACAAATTCTATCTTACCCGCAACTTAGGATTTCTTGGTTATTGTTAATGTTCAGTTCACTTTTAGGGAAGTTTTTTTTGTCAATATTCATTTTAGTATTGCATTCTAGTTTTGCCATGTTCAAACGAAATGAAGGTTCGTTCCTGTTGGGGTATCATCTAGATACAGGGGAATTGAAAATAGTGGGTTGAAGTCCAAATCACATTTGAATGGAAATGCAACACGAATTGAAAAATTGATCCCGCCACTAGTATTCAATGTTCAAACGTCGAGGTATCACAATTTGACCTTTTGCGTGGTGTCAATATCACTAATTCAAATGTTCAGCATTTCATTGTCTATTCGCAGTCGAACTCAATTTGTAGACCCTAAGGGCATTCGGTTATTCGCTTGTAAGAGATCTATAGGTATCTGCAAAGGCAACAACAAGGCGAATTTTTGGGTAAAGTTATGTTATATCACAAATTCGACAATTCTCGTGATTGGCGTCCATGAAGAACAGTCATTGTTAAACAAGCACTATTCATTTTTTTTTATTTAGACAGGCGATATTCTTTGTGAATGGGACTAAGCACTGCACATTGATATCAATAGAAGCCATTTGCGTATTAATCAGATTTGAAAATAATGAAAACCATAGTCATTCAACACACTAATCCTTAGTGAACCACTCGTTCGTCACACTAATTAGGTGGAAATAGTTATTAATCATTGCCTAATTAGAAATAATTCGGTAGTAGTAACACCAGTCAACCACTAGGTGATATAGCCAAAGCTCTAATCCTAGTAAGAAAAGTAATTTGACTAAATTTATAAAAAATGAATTCATAATTAATCATTGGTTAATTAGGAGTAATTAGGTAACAAGACACTAAATAACTAAATAATTAATCCCGAACAACCAAGGTCAAAGTAATTAGTCAACCCAAATGAGTCAACCACAAGTCCTTGAACACATTACTTAATCCTAAGATGAAATCCTCCGAGATCACTATGGAATTACAAGTCCTTCATGTAACACAAGTCAACCACTAGGTGATATGGTCAATCTCTAATCCTTGTAAGAAAATTAATTTGATTAAATTTATACAAGATGGATTAGTAATTAATTAGGAGTAATTAGGTAACAAAACACTTTTAATAACTAAATAATTAATCACGAACAACTAAGGTCAAAGTAATTAGTAAACTCGAATGAGTCAACCACAAGTCCTTGAACACACTACTTAATCCTAAGATGAACCCCTCCAAGATCACTATGGAATCACAGGTCCTTCATGTAACACAAGTCAACCACTAGGTGATATGGCCAATCTCTAATCCTAGTAAGAAAATTAATTTGACTAAATTTATACAAGATGGTTTAGTAATTAATCATTGGTTAATTAGGAGAAATTAGGTAACAAGACACTTAATAACTAAATAATTAATCCCGAATAACAAAGGTCAAAGTAATTAGTCAACCCGAATGAGTCAACCATAAGTCCTTCATCACACTACTTAATCCTATGATGCATGATCCCCTCCAAGATCACTATGGAATCACAAGTACTTCTTGTAACACAATTCAACCACTAGGTGATATGGCCAAAGCTCTAATCCTAGTAAGAAAAGTAATTTGACTAAATTTATAAAAGATGAATTTGTAATTAATCATTGGTTAATTAGGAGTAATTAGGTAACAAGACACTTCACAATTAAATAATTAATCCCGAACAACCAAGCTCAAAGTAATTAGTCAACCCGAATGAGTCAACCACAAGTCCTTGAACACACTACTTAATCCTAAGATAAACCCCTCCAAGATCACTATGGAATTACAAGTCCTTCATGTAACACAAGTCAACCACTAGGTGATATGGCCAATCTCTAATCTTAGTAAGAAAATTAATTTGACTAAATTTATACAAGATGGATTAGTAATTAATTATTGATTAATTAGGAGTAATTAGGTAACAAGACACTTTTAATAACTAAATAATTAATTCCGAACAACTAAGGTCAAAGTAATTAGTCAACTCGAATGAGTCAACAAGTCCTTGAACACACTACTTAATCCTAAGATGAACCCGTCAAAGATCACTATGGAATTACAAGGCCTTCATTTAACACAAGTCAACCACTAGGTGATATGGCCAATCTCTAATCCTAGTAAGAAAATTAATTTGACTAAATTTATACATGATGGATTAGTAATTAATTATCGATTAATTAGGAGTAACTAGGTAACAAGACACTTTTAATAACTAAATAATTAATCACGAACAACTAAGGTCAAAGTAATTAGTAAACTCGAATGAGTCAACACCAAGTCCTTGAACACACTACTTAATCCTAAGATGAACCCCTCCAAGATCACTATGGAATCACAAGTCCTTCATGTAACACAAGTAAACCACTAGGTGATATGGCCAATCTCTAATCCGAGTAAGAAAATTAATTTGACATAAATTATACAAGATGGATTAGTAATTAATCTTTGGATAATTAGGAGTAATTAGGTAACAATACACTTAAGAACTAAATACAAGCCAACTAATTCCACAACAATAATCACATATTAAAGACTAAAATTTAATGAATTATTGACTCCAGTGATCATCACATATAAACGTTCGTCTCGTTAGGTTCGAGAGTTAGTATAATCAACTCCAGCGAAGTAAACAAACTAATCTAGTTATGTTGTGAATTGAATGTCTAACAGGGTAAGGGTTATCCTTATCTGTCATCGTCAAATCAATATTAATTGACCTGTGTTGCGTGTTGTACATGCATAACCCAAATAGTCACACTAAAGTGCAGGTCAATATATGAAAATGGTAATGTTTGCAGGCTAAGGGATTATTCCTAGGGACCTATATTCAACAAATGTGCGTAACAAGTGGCTTTATACCCCCACAGCGGATTGGTTTGTCGTTTTGTGTGCATTTAATACGCGTCCAATTTAAGTAAACAGCTCACATATAGTACCATGAAATTAAATAATCATTGGTTGGTGAGTGCATTTATTAGTGTAAGTCATTCCTTGATCCTATAAATCGCGATCCTTTCGCCATTGCAGTCGTCTGGGTTCAATTTTATAGGCTTTGTGATTCAATTTGTGAACCCAATGCATCCAGAAAGAACCATGACTATTCAGCGAAAACCCATGGGAAAGACATATGTTGTTTTTAGGGGAAGGCAACCAGGATTTTACTCTACATGGCCTGAGTGCCAGGCACAAGTTACTGGGTTTAGTGGGGCTGTTTATAGGGCATTTTCGTCACAGGATGATGCACATTCCGAATGGATTAGCTACTGGCATGGTAGACATGAAATCCATAATGAAGAGAACATGGCCAACTCTGTCTTTGCAAATGAGGCACCGCCCATCATCTCTCATGAGGCTCATGCACATCCATGTCACATCGACCACTCTCCACCTACATCCATGACCATATCCATGACGCTCATGCTCCTGGGGTTTGTTATCGGAGCTTTGGCAATGCATGTGATACTCTGATGCACATGTTGTGACGGTAGCAATTATATAAATTCCATGGTTTAATATGCATGTAGTGCCTTACCTAAAGTATAATTTAATAATTCGATAATAAAGTATTTATGTATTTTGCAATGGCAATCATAAGAGTGCTACAAACAAATTAAAATGAGTCAAACGGTTAAATAATCAGTTACATTAGGGATTAAGACACTTAATCACTAAATAATTAATCCCGAACAACCAAGGTCAAAGTAACTACTCAACCCGTATGAGTCAACCACAAGTCCTTAAACACACTACTTAATCCTAAGATGAACCCCTCCAAGATCACTATGGAGTCACAAGTCCTTCATGTAACACAAGTCAACCACTAGGTGATATGGCCAATCTCTAATCCTAGTAAGAAAATTAATTTTAAAAAAATTTATACAAGATGAATTAGTAATTAATTATTGATTAATTAGGAGTAATTAGGTAACAAGACACTTAATAACTAAATAATTAATCCCGAATAACAAAGGTCAAAGTAATTAGTCAACTCGAATGAGTCAACCACAAGTCCTTCATCACACTACTTAATCCTAAGATGCATGAACCCCTCCAAGATCACTATGGAATCACAAGTCCTTCATGTAACACAAGTCAACCACTAGGTAATATGGCCAATCTCTAATCCTAGTAAGAAAATTAATTTGACTAAATTTATACGAGATAGATTAGTAATTAATCATTAGTTAGTTAGGAGAAATTAGGTAACAAGACACTTAATAATTAAATAATTAATCTCGAATAACCAAGGTCATTGTAATTAATCAACCCAAATGAGTCAACCACAAGTCCTTCATCACACTACTTAATCCTAAGATGCATGAACCCCTCCAAGATCACTACGGAATCACAAGTACTTCATGTAACACAATTCAACCACTAGGATATATGGTCAATCTCTAATCCATGTAAAAAAATTAATTTAACTAAATTTATACAAGATGAATTAGTAATTAATTATTGATTAATTAGGAGTAATTAGGTAACAAGACACTTTTAATAACTAAATAATTAATCACGAACAACTAAATTCAATGTAATTAGTCAACTCCAATGAGTCAACCACAAGTCCTTGAACACACTACTTAATCCTAAGAAGAACCCCTCCAAGATCACCATGGAATCACAAGTCCTTCATGTAACACAAGTAAACCACTACGTGATATGGCCAATCTCTAATCCTAGTAAGAAAATTAATTTGACTAAATTTATACAAGATGGATTAGTAATTTATCATTGGTTAATTAGGTAACAAGACACTTAATAACTAAATAATTAATCCCGAATAACCAAGGTCAAAGTAATTAGTCAACCCGAATGAGTCAACCACAAGTCCTTCACTATATTAAGTCATGTGATTAGTTAACTGAAATAAATAATTAAAACAATTAAAATAACATGTGTCCTCGTTCGACCCAATGAGGACAGTCCCTAATGAGCGTAAGGCTTGCTGTCTCTATCCACGCGATGCACTCAAAGACAAATTCATTTTGTATTATTTTATGTCAGCTGAACTTCGTTTGCATTGGGGATGAGAAAAGTTTGCCTGCTGTTGCTGAACCTCGTTTTTAGGGTATATTTCATCCAAATAGAATTTCAATCAGTCTGACATTTAGCACCATCAAATGATATGCCCACGTGGGACGAGACCCTGGGATTTGGTTCAGACAAATTAATGTTACGTTCACCTAATAATCCAATCCACCAAATTTTCTTCAAGATTCAATCCTTTACCTAGTTTGCATTCACGACACTATAAATTGCTCATGAAGTTGTCTTTTGGCTTGAACTCAACTGTCTTGTATTTCCATTCACTTATCGAAACCCAACCATTTAATGGAGTTTGGAGGAAACAACATGGGCAACAGGTCCGCACAATATGAACAAGTTTCATTAATTTTTATACGCCTTTATTATCTACTTCACTGCTAGTGATATTCATGTACTCATTGTTTGTGTGTTATGTGCAAGGTTCTAAATCGCGGTTGCGGTTGCGGATGCGGTCGCGGTCGCTGTGATTGCGGCTAATGCGCTTGCTGCGACGCACATTGCGGTCACTGCGGCGTGAATTTATTTTATATTTGCACCGAATGCAAAATAAATTCTATAATTATTTTTATTCTTTCTATATCTTTTATATATGAAATTTTTGATTTTAATGTGAAAGATGAACAAAACAGAGTCCGTTGCAGTCTGATGGGGCCTAATGCGGTCTGATGCGGGTCCGATGCGGCCGTTGCGGTGTTATGTTGCGGCCGTTTAGTGTGATTTCAAATCACACCGCAATTGCGGTGTGATGCGGTTGCGGAGGCCACCGCAACCGCAATATTGCGGCCGCATCACGTGATGCGGTCCGCAATTTAAAACCTTGGTTATGTGGTCTAGGGTTGATGGCATGGCAAACGGTGAACGTGCAAGCATACAAGTTGTCATGATGCATCGAGATGCATCTAAGGTGCAAGAGAGTAAAACCCTTTTTTCATTCACAAGCTCTCCGATATGGTAGTGTAAATATTCTGTCTTATATGGGTATATGTATAATGGATTTTACTGTTTTTTCAGGTGTCACCAGCATTGAAGTTGGGCGTGGCGAAGTCGCTTGATGGGTTACACAATTCAAATGTCACTATAATCGACTCTGTCAATGTAATGTTCACTGTAACACTATATATTACAGCTTATTCAATAAATTTTACCTCACATAGTGTTGGTATCCCATGCACATATTAAAGGTGTGTGTGTTGTGATTTGCAGGGCATGTCAGCAAGGGTGGCACTACTGGAGAACGTAACTGACGCCATCATGCAATCTGTAACAAGGTCTGAGTTAATGTTGGCCAATATGTGTGCTATGCAACATTCACAACATAAGGAGTATAACATGGCTAATCACCCTCAGGCCGCGAACCCAAATGGTGTTACAACCATTATCTTGGACAACTCCGACGAGGAAGATATAAACAACCACCATAGAATGCCAAATATCATACAACCCAAAAGCGATTTTCGCAGGAAAGGGAAAGCAAAGGTATGTTTCGAATGGCTTAACCTATATAGCTATATTTTCTCACACATAGCAACATTTCCTGAAATGTGATCTTTGTTAACAGTTGTCTGAGACTGATTTAAACAACTTCAAACAAGATACATTTGGAAAAAACTGTGTTTCAGCACATCACCAAGCATGAAGTATGCAAAAATTTTCAAGGGTGAATCTGCTGGTGAGGCGGTAACCATGTCCAAGGGAAAGTAACTTAGTGGCCAACAACAACCATTTCATTCAGTGATAAGAGGGAAGTTTGTGTTCATTGCATCTGGGTACACTCTAATGGAGGTAAAAACGCAACAAAATCAAACTTTATTATATATGTACATTAATAAATATGTATATTAATGCATAATCTGACATATATCTCACAACAGAATGTATTGTGCAACTTTATACCTACACCAAACATGGAACTGTCACGCACGCAGGTTCAGATGTGTGCTTACATTTTCCATCCTCACAATGACCCTTTGTAAGTGACTAATATTTGTAAATTGTAATAGAGAGGATAGCATAGTAGCCACTGATATACCCTCAAATTCAATAAAATCACCACGTGTCTTTCAAACCACTTTACAGGGAATTAATGTTCAAGATTGGTGAGACAATCGCCATCAGGGCAGACTTTATATGCTTGTGCCCTAACAATCGAGTGGAAGGCCATGTAACTACAATACTGTTTTTTGCAATGAAAACTAATTTGATTTTTTATTAATCTTGATTTATGAGTTATAATTTTTTTTGTAGATATTGGCCATGATGGCTTCGAAAACCACATGGGAAACAAGGCACACTGAAAAACCATGCGTTTGGTCCCTATCACCAAGTTTTAGTGTGAGTAAAATGGCTTGATATTAATGTTTGAACCAAGACTTAGTCACATGATTGCTTATTACTTTGTGCATGTACTTATCAGGCTGATATTTTGGACGGCAACCCGACTGACCGCGTTTTGGATGATCACTTGAGCGAATTTATGCCTGCATATATGGGACTCAAATATGTAATTCCACAATAATCAAAGTTTTATATTCACTAGCTTCAAATCGAAACATATATTTTTATTAATATTTGTTCTTGTCAACCCTTGTTTTTTATAATATAATTACAGATATATGCTCCACTGAAGGACGAGGGAAATCATTGGTACCTCATGGTTGTATCCATCAATGATCGGTTAATATATCATTTTGATTCACATTTACCTGCTAAATGTGTTTCAGAAAGGCGAAGCCGCATTAGAATTGTGGTGAGATTCTTTTATATTTTTTGGATTGATATATTGGATGGTAATTGGTCACTAAAATTATTGAGATTTTTTTAGAGTGAGAAGCTAGTTGAAATGATGAACACCAAATCTTTTCCACTCTTATCGCAAAAAGAGTTTGACATGGATGTTTGGGAGATTGTGGATGCTAAGGGTATCCCTAACTGTGAGGGAAGGTATTAACATTACCCCAATCGTAATTCTTTTCAAATTTTTACTCTTTTATTAATGGTACTTATTGGAACCCCTCTAACTATGGTTTTGCGTTGCTTAAACTGCAGTGAGAATTTTGTCGTATGGGTAATGGAGTGGCTTTGCATGGAGGATTGTTTTTGTAACATCCGTTGTTTTGACTAACTGTTTATTTTCGTCTTATTTGAATTTTTGCGATATAATTGTTTTGAGATTTATTTTTCGCTTAAAAATACTAGTTAAATATACATGTTTAAGAATACTTCTGAAAGTGGTTGATTTATAGTTTCTATTAGGTCTAATTACAGCATCCGTTTCTTTGCGTATTCTGTCCTTTTTCTGTTTTATATGAATTTTTGTTTCAAAAATGTTGTGTGATTTATTTTTAGCTTAAAATTAGTAATAAAATACACATATTCCAAAATACTTCTAAAACGGTAGCTTTTCAGTCAAAATCGAGTCTTTTTACAAAAAACGGTTTACGTCTAACTGATGGAAAGTGATTTAAATAGCTTGAGTGTGTTAAAACAACTCAATAAATAAACTTCCTTCACAAAAGTTGGTTCTTTTATTATTTTAGATTTTCTGAAATTTTTGGAAAAATTTCAAAAAATACCAAAAACTACGCTACTTGGGGACGTTTTAACGCAAAAACCTTATTTAACAGGTATAATTTTCGTGACAAAGGTCCATAACCAATTTATATTTTATTTTTAATTATTTATTTTATGATTTTTAAAATTATTTCTATGTAAGTTTTGAAAACCCTATTTTTCTGTATTTTTCGGGGGTTTTACCTGCGAAACAATGAAAACCGAAGAGTTTGCACTATCTATAAATTTCAAAAATGGATGCCACAAAATTATTTGGACTTCTTATGGCATTTTCTAGCATTCTCATTGTTTCTCATCATTTTTAATTAATTATTTCAATTTTTGATTTATGAAAAGACCAAAATACCCTTGATTTTCATCTAAACCCTAGGGGTATTTTTGGAAAATCACATCCCTCTCCTCCCAGCTCTTTCTGGCCGCCTCATCCATGCAAGTGGGAAGTACAAGTGGTCCTAATTGAGTATGAGTCATAGGTGTTGGCCAATGGGTTTTTAAATAACTAATTTTGGTTTTTTTTAAATTAAATCATGGTTAAATTAAACCAAACCATGGTTACTCTTCTACCCCACCCCTTGCACGAAATTTTGGCTATAAATAGAGGGGGTTGCTCTTCATTTTTCTCATCAACTCTCACTTGAAGAATCACTCACAAAATCTCACTCAAAAATCCTTTTTCTTTCCTTCGTTTTCTTTGGTTTTTCTTTGTGTTACTAATCAAGTTTTGTGTTGTGTTCTTTGTGTTCTTAGTGTGTTCTTCCATCTTCATAAGGCTAAGGTATGGGGAAATTCTTGCAAAGTTAGTTTGATCTTTGTTTTGATGGATTTTTGAGTTTTGGGTGTTTATGTGTTAAATAATTGTTATTTATTTGTAAAATGGTTTTGAAAAATTATACTATGCCATATTTTTATTTAAAATGTGATTTTTTAAATAGTAAAGTTATAATGCCCAATTTAATTATAAAGTTTAATAATTGTACCGTTACGCTGGCAAAATTTTATCGATAAAGGCATGATCACCCAGTGGGCTATGCCTCTGTGATCAACAAATTTAAGAAATTGTAAAATTGAACCTCTGTAGTTCTTTTGACGGATATGGATGAGGTGCTTTGGTCAGGTGTAAGAATACGTCTTCGGTGTACTCATACGGTCGGGCTCAGGAGTCGTATCTCTATTACGCCATTGGGACGAGAGCAAGTGACTAAATACGCTAAAAATTCCTAAACCGATATTTTTCTTCCATTTCCATGTTCTTTTCAAAAATATGTAAAACTTGTGATTTTTACTGGTTATATACAGACTGATGATGGGTTAAGGTAGTTCATTTGTATGGATCTGTCTAGGAAAGACAAAGGTCTTTGAAGGAGCCCAAAAGCTCACTAAGATCTTTCCTGGGAAGTGGGAACCATACCGGTGCTCTATTTTTTCTATCTTAATAAGTTTGTATATACGTAGCGAAGATTACTTGACTAGCTTCCAAAGGGCTTTCTTAAAAAGAATAAACTTCAGTAATGATTTCCGTTAATATTATTCTGGTTAAGTTCGTTACCGTGTTTGACTCTATCACAATGTAATTATTATTAAAATAAATGAGTACAACCGAAAAGAGTAATATAATGGTTAAGTTTTCAAGAGTATTTCTGTGGTGATAGAATAAGAGTATTCTATGTGGTTTTGTATTAAGAGATTTAATACAATAAAACAGAGAGGATTTTACAAGAGAAAGCAAAGTGATATTATGCAATGTTTGAGTGATCATTTGCATAAAGGTTTTTGAGTAGTACAACCCAGAGAGGGTTGAGAATAGAGCTGTGTTGGGCTACAATTGCCTTCTGGGACTGTCCAAGTTTCAAAAGTCTCAATAGTCTTCCATGGTGAATACCCTTGAGCTGAGACGAGTCGTATACCCGGCTTGGATAAATCTGACTGACGGACCTATTTCATGATATGGATGTGAATGCGCATTTCGGAATGACTGCCAGGGGGCCCGAGGGGGATTACCTGGTTGTTCTGTTAAGACTTATCGCAGGCCTATCGCCAATGGAGTTTGGTGGGGAAAGTCTCCTTGGAGCAGCACACCAGTGTATTATCAGAAAGTTTGAAGTGTCATGCATAATTATATCTGTGATTGGTGTTATGGATGTGATTGACAATATATCTATGATTGATGTTTTATCTGTGATTGACATTACTTCTGTGATTGGTGATCTATTCTTGATTGTTTCTTGGTTTTACAGTGTTTTATTCCTAAGTGTGATTTGGGTGGTAAGACTCTGAAAATATACTGCTTAAGTATTGTATGTATACTCTTTGAAACTAACATTCTTAACTTGTGTAAGTTTTTTACCCTGCCTACTTTCCATGTTGTTTTGTATGTGGTTGAGTAGATGATCGACCGACGGAGGGACTTGAGTCTGGGACGACGTTTTAGCGTCCGACCCTTGGAGACAGACGGGATAGGGTGGAGGATAGATCCTTATACATAGTGCGCTATTTTTGATGGACCTATACTTATCACGGAGCACAGGGTTGATGGACTCGACTTATATACAGTGCGTAGGATCTATGATTACACAGTATCTATGACTTGGATTAGGGCAAGGGTCCAACAGGCAAGAGTCGAAGCCAGAGAGAGATATTCCCGTCATTGACGCATCGCCTATATCTTACTATGATCTGGGTAGCTGTTAGAGATTGAACCCGGCTTTTATATTACTTAGTAGCTTTCATTTCAGTTTTTTTATTTCAGTCATTTTCTTTTTAGTTTACTTTAGAGTTTTTACTGCTTTTTGATGGATAGTAGTTTTAAAACTCCTGGCTTGTACTAATGCAAGCTCTTTCGATATATATATATACTTGAGGAGGTTGTTTTTATTTCAGTATTTCTACTAATACTGTTCTTATTTCACCACGTGATAGAAAAGGAAAGAATGGACTCCCCATTCTTCTCATCTTTAAAAAAAAAGGCAAAAATTTTATCCCCTTTTTTGGGAACTAAACTTGTTTTAAATCAAAGTTACTTAGAAAATTATTACGAAAATCTTGGTTACTATGGTGTAATATCCTTTTTGGAGAAAAGAGTGTTGCAGTTTTCTACCAAACCAGCCAGGAGCGGTAAATACACACTGTATTGACCATGCACATGCTTTAGTCCCGGCTGTGACCTATGTATTCTATTGTTGAGCTTTGGCCCTTGTTAATGATGTATCCTTGGATCCTTTGACCAAAAAAAAAGAGACGTGCAATGTTCTGGGGTTGAATAAGGTGCTAAATGAGGGACCTCGAGAAGTTAAGGGTCACGACATGGTTAATCCCCAAAAAATCAGTGATACATTGCGTAGGGTCGAGCAAAAGCTAATGAAGATACTAGGAAATTGGAAGCAAAAGCTAATGAATCAGGGTTAAACTATGTTATCGATTAAAGCACCAAATTGTGCTAATATGAGCTAGGCATTGCGCACAGTTATTGATGCTGGCTGAATGCAGCATAAAAAAAATAAGGAAACCAAGTCATTCATTGTCATGATCCAAATTGAAACGCTTATTTGATAAAATTACGATCAGTGTCAAAAGGAGTTGGGCTACAAACTTATCAAGATTAGTGATCAAGATCATGTGATCAAGGCCTACAAACACTCTTAGTTATTTGCTGGAAATACTCTACTTCTTGAAATACTCAACTTCATTGACACAAACCAAGTCATTTATACGCGTAATTGATAAAATTACGATCCAAATTACAAAACAATGTCAGTCAAAAACACTTAATGATTTGACAAAAAAAACACTTAATGATGAATATCTAGCTTATCTCCCTTTGGCAAGGGAACTTCAACCCACTCACAGTAGTGACTGCATAAAAGGACAAAACAATAACACATTCATTAGATATCAATAGCTATTTAACATGCAGATGCAACTCCATAAATATAGTACCCACAATTTTAACGTTTACTTGTGTATCAAATAGGCGGTTCTCCAATACCGTCGTCTGGATTCCCACCTTCTTTCAATTTGGGACATGTTTGCCTATTGTGACCACTCTCCTTGTAATGTCCACATCTGACTGTCCGCCTCCGTTGTAACACCCGTATTTTTAGATTCGTAGCTAATTTTATACCATCGAGTGAGTAGATCAAATTTCATATTATAAGATGATATTAGAAAATGAAATGTCATGATTATAGTCGCCCATAGTAAAGCAACTAGGACTTCGAGTTGAAATTGGAAATTTCAACAGAAAACTATTCTCATTATAGACGACGAAACAAGATTTTACTGATCTGAAGGCCATGACAATGCCATCATGAGAAATTAAAGAGTCAAATAGTATTTTTATATTATTTAAGGATTTTATAATTTTAGTTCGGAATTTTCTGGGATTAGGATAAAGATATTACAGTTTTGGTCCCTGTAGAATGGACTACGTGACACGTAATGAACAGATAATTATCAGAGGACTAAAAAATGATCCAAATGGAAAGTTAGGGATATCATTAGTGTTTTTAGATTATTTATGATTTTTAGATGGGTAGATGGTGACCAAATTCGAAAAATAGAAATTTGACGGAAACCGTATCTCGGTTTTAGTACGGTGAAAGTTTTATATTTTTCCGGAGAACCTTTTTGCGTCAAAAAAATATTTTAATAAACAAAATTTATTTTTTTAATATTTTGGATTTTTTGAAATTTTTCTAGAATTTTTCAGAAAAATTTTATTTTTAGTCATTTTTAGCACGTTACGGGTAACCGTAGCAAAATCAGGATATCAGAAAATGATCAAAAATTATGTTTTGAGATTCTAAACTTTATTATATTAATACTGGGTCTCAAAAATGATTTTTCCATTAATCACTTATTGAGGGAAGTATTTATTACAAAATAGATTATTAATTAGGCATTTTTCCCACTTGTGCTTCACCAAACAAGCCCTAACTTTGAAGATATTTTCCTCCCACTTGGATGGCCAGCTGCTGCACGAAATTTTCAACCCCAAATAGTGTCCTTTGCCATGTGCTCATGCCTTAGAAGTCTTGGTTGGAAACAATATTAAAATACCTTTAATTTCTTATTTTATTCCAAGATAATAATACCCACTTGCACCAAAGCTTATCCTTGCCCCATTTCTTCTTGCTCCAGCCATGTAGATGAGGAGAAAAGGAGAGAGAAACTCCATCTCTTTCATTTCATCATTTCTCCCAAAGCAAAAACTCCATTTGTGCTCTTAAGCTTTCAAGCTTTTTCCTAAGCTATTTCTTTGATTTCCAAGAGCTTTGATCCATCAATCTTCTTCAACCAAGGTTGGGTTATGATTCTAAAGCATCAATCTTTCATATACTTTCATGATCTATCTCTTTTGGTTTTTAGATCATGTGTTTCTTCATTTTTTTTTTGAAGAAAACTCTTTATTTTGGTCTAAGGTTCTTATCCTTGGAACCAAGAAGTTTGATCTTCATTTTGATCCATTTTTCTTCAAGAGCAAGAGTAAGAAATCCTTCTCACATGTTTTTGATCTTAAGTTTTGGGTGATTTCATGAAGGAAATGTTTTTATGCTTATGTTTATATTGTGTTTTGAAAGGGTTTGTTAATAGTTTGGAAACAACAAGCTAGAAAGAAAGTGATTTTGGTGTTCAAGCTTCTCTTCAAGAGGTAAGGGGATGTTCTTTTCATAAGTTATTATTTTTGTGTGGTTGTATGTTGTGTGGCTTGATGATAACTCAATGGTTGAGTTTCATCTTTGTGAAAGAATGTTTTTTTATCATTCTTGATGTGTTAAACTTCTAAGAGGAGATTTTTAACTCTAGGGTTTTTGTATGAGCATCATCAAAATTTTAAATCTATGAAAATATTTCTAAGTTGTTTTGGGTAAAAGGAAAAGTTGAGAAACATGTACTAATTAATGGAAATGTGTATGTTCTTGGATTGTCTAAAAATACTATTTTTAGTATGTGGTAGCTCTATGGTTTTTGTATGATAGAAAATTTATGTCTTGACTTGTGATTTTCTCTTGGATGATGTGTGAAAATATTGGATGACTTGATGTGGTTTGGCTTGGTTAATTTCTTGTGTTGCTCTTGATTCATTTGGGGATGATTGTAATATTTAAAGTAGATTCATGCTTTAATTATTATGATGGTGTGATGTTTGTTGTGATTGGGTAAGATTAATCGAGATAAATTAAAACAAGTGACCCAATGGAAGAGGAAGTAGAGGACTTGGTAGTAAAACTATTTTTCCAAAGACAAACTGGATTTAATTTAGTGTTCAAGCCAAAGCTTGATTTATGTATTAACTACTTCACAATTTTGATAAGTCTCCAATGGACTTTAAATGGTATTTTTCTTAAAATAAGAGAGTTGGGGTTTAATATAAATCAATCACAAGTGGTTAAGTCTTTTACCAACTAATCATATAGTAATTAGAAAGAGAAAATAAAGTATGCATAATTAACTTTTGAAGATCCAATTTAAACAACCAAAGTTTCATGAAGAGGTAATTTATTTTTGAGGTTTAAAAACACTAGAATTGAAGTGTATAATCAAATCTTAAAAGAAAAGTGAATTTTCGAAAATTTAAGGGAGCTTTGGACAACTCTGTTCACATCCCTGGTGTGAAATTTAGCAAGCTGTGAAAATTTCTGTTTTGGGCCAAAAATATAATTTTCAGAAGTACAGGGGCCGAAATACAAAACTGGGCATTTTGGGGGTCAGAAACATAATTATAAAGAGTTATGTGGTTTTAAAAATTTAAGAGGAAGTGGGGGGTATTTTATAATTAAAATTGTTATAATGGAAAGAGTTTTTCATAAAAAGGCCAAGCCTAAAAGTAATTTATAGCTAAAACGTTAATGACATTTTTCGTTACCACGTAGTGGGAGAAAAAATAGAGTTTTTACACATTGTTGTAAAAAGAGTCAACCTGAGACGATGTTAAAATTCTTGAGATAAGAATTTTGTGTGATTACGAATATGGATGTCATTTGCATTTGTGAGAGTTGGCTTTGCCAAATTCGAGTTACAATCCGAGAGGAAGGATTGCAAATAAGTATAGTCTGGCTATAAGCCTATGGAGCATCAAGGTTACGAAATTCTCAATGGCTTTGCCTAGTGAATACTCTTGTCCCGAGAAAAGTAGTGTATCCAGCTTGGATAATCCTGACCGACTCCCTTATTTATGCTATGGTAATTAAATAGTAGCTCTACTGAATAATTGTGAGACCAGATCCTAGAGTGGACTGGGGAATTATGTTAGGTTTACGCTATAGCCATTTCGCTCGACTTAGTTGAGGAAGTGAAGTCTCCTTGGAGCGTTTTCACCGGTGTATAAAAAGATGATTGAAGTGTCATGCATACTGCTTGCTTGAATGGGGTGATTTTTGTGATGATGTGTTTTGGTAGTTTTGTGAACTTAGAGAAAAGTTTTCAAATGATATCTGCTTATTTTGAAGTATAGTCAGTGGTATTTCATTTTTCTATGCATGTTTCATTATTGTAACTTTTGGGGAGAAACTCACCCTTTTCCTATATGTTTCGTGGTCCTCGGAACATGATTCATATAGATGGATTACTAGCTGGATGGACTAATCCGAACTCGAAGAATGAGACGTGCTTTGAAGACGTGTCAACCAAGTGGATGGATGTGCGAGTCTTAGTTTTGTTGGGGTTTTCTTATTAGAGTTTTCTTGCAGAGGTTCTTAGTACTTAACCAGCATAGGGAGTCTGTACTTATTTGATAAAGAGATTTCTTATGTATGGTATGTTTTATTATTCATGAGTGAATTTTATTTTCTATGTTGTTTTCTGGTTGGTGTTTATTCACATAAGTATTTAAAAGAAAAAAAATGACAGAGAAAACCTATTGGCGAAAATTAAATAAATTTTGACAACATTTTCCGAAAGAAGAATCAGAAGAAAGATTTTAATTCTGCATTAGAGGTTCTGTTACGAAGTGTAATGCCTCCTGAGAAAGGGGTGTTACATCCGTCCTGTGCCTCCTTGTTGTGATGTTTGAGGCTTGTCTTCTGTTCTTACACGAACAAGGTCTTGTACATTTTCATCCTCTTCCATTCTGGTTGCATTTCCAGTTGAAGCTTCTTGCACCCTGTATGCCTTATATTTCACCATCCGTGAGGTAACTAACTCATTAGCTTTTATCCAATCTTCCTTGTTCACATATGCATAAGTACACATCAATCTACATCTCTCAAGCAGCACATGAAATTTGCCAATCAGATTACAGTCCTAGTAATTAGACCCATCACCAAAGTTACACTCAGCTAATTCCTTTGCTTCCTTCGATCACCTCTGGAGTAGCAAACATTTTGGCAGTTCATCGATATTACGATACACTAACACGGCAACAATGTGCTCGCAAGGCAGACCAAATGACTCCATTCGCATGCAAGGACATGTTAATTGGAATCTTTGGGGGGTTAAACGACAATTGCCACTGTTTCCCTTCTCTCCGATATTTAGACACAATGTAAATGTGGTGAGAAGCTGTCTGTTTAGACCCACTAACATTCACTCGACAAGCCCTCATAAGCACTAGACAGAATAGTAAAAAGATCTCTCGAGTAAAATGGCTTGCTGCTGACCTCTGCAGTTCTTCATAGCTAGTTTGGTGGACTGGCTCCCCAACGCATGATGCAAAGTCAGATTCCACCTCTTTGTAACGCATGTAATCTAGACATCGTTGATAATGTTGAACAAATTATGTCAAGTTAAGCCTAGAATGCACATACTTTCCAGTTTGCAAATGAAACCGCTCACAGTGGGAAGTAGTCCTAAAGCCAGCAAAAAAATTTCCTCGTACATGAGCAGTAGCCCACATCTTTCTCTTCTCATACATCTCTAGTATCCATCTGTGTTCAACCACACCAAATTTTTTGACCATATCCTTCCATTTCCTTTCAAATTCACTAACCTCATAATCACCCAACATACAATTAGCAAATGCAGCAGTGAGTTCTAGAATTTCAATGTTGTTGGTCGCGTTGCGTGTTAGATGCCACACACATAACCTGTGATGAGCACCTGGAAATACCGTTTTGATTGCATTCCTCATAGCAATGTCCCCGTCTGTGATGATTGATGGCGGTTCTTTACCTTTCATAGCTTCTTTGAACTGTTGTAGTAGCCACACATACGTCTTTTCTTTCTCATTTCCTATTATTGCACTTCCAAATATAGTCGTTTCATTATGGTGATTTACCCCCTGAAAATACCACAAAGGGGAGCATGTAATTATTCTTCTTGTAAGTTGCGTCAAACGTCAATACATCACCGAATAATTGGAAATTCATCTGGCAAACCCCATTACACCTAAATAAATGCTCCAATCGTCCTTTCAGATCAACAGTATGCTTCCAAACCATGAACGGATCCTTCCCACACATACTTCTAAAATACTCAATCACACTCTTACATACATACCTTGTACAAGCTTTTGTTTGGTTAACACATTGTACATATCTTTCATGCGAAATCCAATCTTCTCATAACCACCTAATTGACTAGCAAATGATCCATAAATTAGAGGCGTGCTTATCCCAACCTTCCTCATGTTATTCATCTGTTGATATCACCATCTTGCATTCTCCGATGAGCTAGTAACATTGAAGTAAACTTCTCATCAAAGAGAACATGATTGTGTTCATCCATGAAATATGTCATGTGCCACCGATTCGATTCTTTTTCAACATGGACCCGAAACTTAGCTTCACAACCACAACGAGTCAAAACCTTTGGTTCACGCTTCCTCATATCACATGTCAGGCCCCTATCCTGTCTATATCCTTCTCTGAAGCATACAAAAGTCTGTTGCACAATCTCTCCATCTTTGTTTTTCAGTACATTGCTTTTTCTATCACCAAAAGCATTCAAGTTTGCATACCAATTGTAGAACGAGAACGCAATTCCAACATTTGCAAAACTAAAACTCATGATATCATCAATGCTTAACTCTTTCATGTTGATCATAAGAATGTCCTCCATACTGTCAACATAGGTGACTACTTCCCCAGTGTCTATATCACAACTCCCATCAGGCATAATTTCATTGTCAATGCTATCATTATCCTCTGCCCCGTTCAGAGAAAGTTCTTCTAACCCCTATCAATCACATATATGAATATGTTCTTACAAGATATTCCAAGTACGATTAGAATTTGATTTATTATAGTTCCTACCTCCAACTCTTGTGCTTCTATTTTCACAGAGGTTGAATCTTCAATGTATATGTTAATGGCTTAGAGCTACAAAAAACAACTTGGATTTCAAATCAAATACACAACACTATGTTAAACAAACAACCAAGGACTACATAAATTGAAGCACGCTATTTCAACTACAATAACTAACAGTACTAACAAACAAAGGATAGCACCACAATCTTCCACGATTCCAACTAGATAAACATCTTTCAAATAAAATATAACAACTACAAAGTTAAATTCTGACATGATTTTGGATATTTCAAGACCAAACAAGTACCTTGGTGTCGTTCTTTATGTGAATTGCGCGACCTTTGACAAAGTGCGGTTTTCCACCCAAACTGATATCATAACAATGTGTTCAACAGATCCAGATCCATATTGCAACGCAAAAATACGAAATAACACCACATGTTAGAAATACGAACCTCAACGACGGAAACAAAACAACAATGGTCGCGGTCAAGACCCTACTGCAACGAACGGACGAATGATATTAGGACTCGCAAGAGACGATGGACGAACAGACGTGCTCAGCTTTTAGCAACTCGCAACGCACACAGAGATCCAACACTTTGATTCAGTATCTGTCGTGCTAAATGGCAGAGGGCTCAAACCTTAATGCCAAATTAGGGCTTAGTTTGGGGATTTCACTTTTGTAATGGGACAGATGTATAATACAAGACCTTTCTTTTAAGGACCACTTAGCAAATACGTGTATTTCGATAACCTACAGGTGCAGCTCATATTACTCTTGCACCGATGCCACGTTTACTTGCTCTTGCACCCTAGACTTCACCTTAGTAAATTGTTAAATAATTTCAAAATGGTGATAATTAACAAATTATTTTTTAAATAGTGATATTCATAAAAAATAGCCACACATACACAAGGTACCCTTCTTTTCTCTCTGTTCTCCCCCATCTCCATCATACCCACGTTCCCTTCATTTTCTCAACTCTCCCCATCACAATCACGAACTTGTAAGAACTTCTTTAATTTCCTAAAAAAATTAACTTCTTTAATAAAATCAATCAGTAAAAGACACAGAGATTTTTTGTATGTATATAAAAAAAAGACATATTTTTTTTAAATGTAAATGACAAGGATTTAAATCCATAAAAAATTAAAAAGAACTGAACATAAAAAAGTTCTTGCAAAGCAGCTCCCACAATACATGGTCGGTAATTATCATGATTTATAATCTACCTCCATGGCTTTGCATGAAGCAGAAATTCATGATGTTGTCTATGTTGATATCGGGTCCTAAACAACCAGGAAACGATATAGACGCATATTTGGCTCCGCTGATTGGTTGGGTTAGACAATGCATTTCTGATGTACTTTTCTTCCTAACTTATGGTTTGTATGCAACAGAAAAATTAATGAAGAAAAACTTCCAAGGGGCTTTTTACTTATAACAGTATATTCAATAAAACAAACTTGCGTTTAAATTATTATAAATTTAAAAATCTCTTCTCTCCTAAGATTGTTTGAAGACGGCTATGCCGAAAAACTCGATCTTTGCTTTTAATTTATTGCTTTCTGGAGAAAAAATCACACTTTGTGTAAAGAACAGTAATTTAAGAACTGAGTACGAGAATTAATCCTATGCTGGTAAAATAAGAGTATTTTACCGTATTTATACGGTTATGAAAAAGATGGGTTGTGTATTACAGGAGCTAATATAGTAAAACGTATGAAGTTTTACAAGAGAAACCAAAGCGAGTTTATATGCACTCATTGCATAAAGATTTTGTGAGCATACAACCCAGAGAGGGTTGAAAATAGTGTTTAATTGGGCTACAATTACCTACTGGGATTATCCATGTTACGCAGTTCTCGGTGGCCGTGTGGTGACTCCCAATGAGCTGAGACAAGTCATATACCCAGCTTGGATAAATCTGACTAACTGGCCTATTTATGATATGGTAATTACGATTTTAAATATAGCTCTATGGAATAAATGTAAAACCACATCCATGAAAAAAGGGCAGATGTGGTTTTCACATCCATGACAAATGGGACAGGTGTGGTTTATTATGTTAGGTATTGCTACAGTCAATCGCTCAAATGGAGTCAAGGTGAGAAAAGTCTCCTTGGAGCATTACATCAGTGTTTTATTGGATATAGAAGTGACATGCATAAATATGTTTGGTGTGGTGATTGTTACGGTGTTTGTGATGTGTGTGTCATATTTTGTGTTTAGTTTATTGTATTCAAGGCATGATCTTTGTTTGTTATTTTCTTATGTATCTCTTATAATATAATATAACTTGTTTATAAGATTTTCACCCTTACATGTTTTTCTATGTTTTTCTTGCGTGGGGTTAAGCAAATGAACTACCCGATGAGTGAGTTGGTTCCAACCCGGTGGTTCTATAAGCAACCCTTGGGGAAGGATATGGAGAAGAACACAGCATGGACAGATAGGGATACCTAGAAGAATCTTTAGTAGCATTACTGTTATATTTTTGGTAGAAGTCTAGAGATTGAACAAGTCTAGAGATTGAACCGGCTCACGTGTTCACAATATTGTGATTAAAACCTTATGCGTGTATTGATGTAAGCTACTTTATTATGAAAATGATGAATATATGAGATGAGGTTCAATTCTATATGAGTTTGTGTATTTTAATTTTCAGCGTTTAAATTTCTACAGAAAATCTTGAAAGGAATAAATTTCTCATTCTTCTCATTTTTTAGAAAAGGAAAAAAATTTACTCACGTTTTTGGGAAACGAACATTATCTAAATGGATATTTTAGAAGTGAAAATCAAAATTTATATTTAAATGCAAAAATTCTTGATTACTATGGTATAATATCATTTTACTATGGTGTAATATTCTTTTTAAAAAAAATACTTTGCAATAATAATAATGAGCAAAAGATATAGCATAGTAGTACAATGATTGTTGAACAAAAAAAAGTAGTACAATGATTGAATCACGATTCTCTATAGTTGTTTTTCAACCGTAGAAAATCTCAATTTAAACAAAAAAGGATAAGAATATTCCTTAAAAATAAGTCTAAATATTTTCATTGTTTAGATTAAAATTAACTGCATTAGGTGCACTATGAGATTTTTTAACTCCAAGGATCCCTTTCCGGCTCACAATACGAAGAAGATCAGTGCTTTTTAATCAGTGAACCATTTTTTAAAAAAATCACTATTAAGAGGTTTTTTGTGTATTTGTTACGGATTTTAAAAATAATCAGCTGAAAAAAAATCTAAAAACTGACTAAAATGAGAAGTTATTTGGAGCCTCTTCTTTGTCTTTCTTCAGGTCGTGTTAGGTTGGCTCAGGCCTCCCTTAGAGCTATACCTAGATATACCATGCAGACCACTAAGCTTCCAACATCTGTTTGTGATGAAGCGGATAGGATCTGCAGGGATTTCATATGGGGGAGTACGCAGGACCGAAGAAGGTGTCACCTTGTGTCTTGATTTGCAAACCAAAGGAGGAGGGTGGACTTGATTTCAAGGATTTAAGAACCTTGAATGAGGCCTATATGATGAAGTTGGCCTGGCAAGTGGTGGATCAACCTCAGAAGTTATGGGTGCTTATCATGCGGAAGAAAGACTCTTGCAAGGAGCAAACTATTCCTAGGGTGGTACAAAAAGCTAAAGCGTCGCATGTTTGGTGTGCTATCTCTAACTCTTGGGGTCGGCTTGCTAGCAACATCCAGTGGATCATTAGAAATGGGAGGAAAGTTAGATTTTGGCTTGACCCGTGGGTGCCTAATGTGTCGTGTTTGAATGATGTTGTAATATGGCCTTACGGGTGACTTTCCTGAACATTAGTTAAATTTGTGTGTCCTGTTATGCTATGGATTGTGAGTGGAATTGGTCGAGAGGTTTCAACACCTTGTCCCTGCAAATATTTGTTCAGAAATTGTGGCTATTAAATCTCTTAATGGTAATGACTTTGACTTTCCCTGTTGGAAGCTGTCAAGTGATGGTATCTTCTCCATTAAATCTGCTTATGCAGCCCTTCAAGTGCACCCTCAGGAGGAGACTGACAACGATGAATTATTTGAGTCAATATGGAAATGGACAGGACCTCCACGTATTAAGAGCTTTCTTTGGAAGTTAGGCCATGGAAGGTTAATGACTAACGAAGAACGGGCGAAGATGAATCTGAGTTTGAGTGATGATTCGGACTGTCCTAGAGGATGTACTCAATCGAAAAATGTGATGCATTTGCCGTGTTACTGTGAGCTTGCGCTCTCGTTGTGGGAGGAGATTGTGCACTAGGATCAGTGGGCTGCTTTTGCTAGGAAAGGTTATCATGATTGGTTATGCTGGAATTTGAGCTCCTCGGATCTGGGACCTATGCAAATCCCTTGGCCAATTGTCTTCGGTGTGGTGTTGGATGCTATATGGCATGACCACAACAAGCACTACACCAGATTTATTCTTTTATAGCGCATCATTTGTAGCATTTTATGAAGAAAACGCTTCAAAAAAACACATGAAGCTTTTTTGTACCCTTTTTTTTTTAAAAAAAATGCTACGTTTGGGTCCTTGCATTTTGACTTGATGTAGCGTTTTTTTAGAAAATGCTACATAAAAAATGCTTCATCAGGCTTGGAAAAAAGGGATTGGTAAATACACCCTCGTGTATTTGCCATCCACCCCACTTAATATTTTTATCAAAGCAAAAATACAAAAATACCCTTCCTTCTCCTTCTCCGTTATTTTCACTTCCTCCTTCTCCATTCTTTTCACTTCCTCCAACGGACATATACTATTGAAGCAAGACCCTTTCAAACTTGTAGTTTCAATGATGACAAACCTTCTGAACAATAGCTTAAATCTTCTAAGCAGTCATGTATTAATGGTTTCCTTGAGATTATTAAGAGACATAACATGTATCAAAGTATGGAAAACCAGAGAAGCTTAGAACCAAGGTTATTCATGGTGTAAGGACTGAGAAGATCAATATGGACACACATGAAGCCCAAGTAACTAAAGAGGTTTCAAGCAAGGTAGTCAGAATCGGACCGGTCACTGAAACGGTGAGGGCAGGGGTTCAACCAGTCGAACCGGGATATAATTAAATAATATTATTTTAATTATAAATATAATATATAATACTATATATAACATATAATATTATTTTAAACTCTAAACTCTATACAATATTGAGCAAAAATTAACATAAAAATCATAATTTTATAAAGAAAACTTAAACTTCACTACTAAATGTCATAATTCATAATATAAAGGGAAAATTACACTCACCTCCCCTGAGGTTTCTCTAAATGATATATACACCCCCTCTAGTTTTTAAACATACAAAAACCTCCCTTATTTTTTTAAACAACTGACACACACCCCCTTGGAAGATAACGCCGTCAATGCTCAGTTAAAAGAAGGCACTCACAAGGCTTCTTCCATAGTTCCACTGTAGCAAATCATCATCCCAAGCTTTAAATGAATGAAAATCAGGATAGAATTTCTTTCACGGAAGGCATAAACTCCATGCCTGCATTGGTGTTTTTTGAAAATCATGGGTAGAGCTTCTTTCACAGAAGGCATAAAGCAACAAGTCAAAACGCTGGGTAACTAAAAATTCAGCATCAGGGCCTTGATTTGAAATAACAAATGGCAAACCAAGTTCCATCCCCAATTAACAAATGAGAAGAAAAAATGTCTTTGCCCAACAGCCTAAAAGAGTATACAAATGAAAAAAACTTCTAATCAAACCGAACGAGATATCACAAAAATGGAATTTCAAAAGCAGGTTCACATTACTGTAACAGTCCATTTTTTGTTTGTTTTGTTTGTTGCAGACCTTTTGATGCAACGTCCAGTTTTCTACTTTTTCTTTTGTTTTTCTAATATATATTTTACATTTTAGTATTAATATTGAATGAAATATTTGCGAGTTATCAGATTTTTAATTAATTCTATTTTTTTACCGTGTCAATAAAATTAGTGTATCAGTTTGTTTAGTTTGAGCATAAGGTGTTTGACAATTTGTGTCAAATGTTTGTATTATGCTGCTACCTGGCTCATCAAGCAATGGCATCATCAAACATTATTAGTGGAGTCAAGTGCGCATAAAGGGATAGATTTATGTTGATATTACTTGATAAGAATGGATGAAATTGCAAGGTTTGTATCCAAAAAGACACAACAACTAAAACACGACTGGTTTATTGAAATGTTATTGCTGCCTCAGTTAGAAGAATACAGTTTTATTGAAGGCACTGGTCAAAACTATTCATTGGTTTCTAACGATGCTAACGGTGTGAAATCCAGGGGAGGTGAGTGTTTTTTCAATACTAGAAGGGGTGTGTGTGTTGTATAAGAAAATTTCAAGGGAGGTGAGTGCAATTTTTTCTAATATAAAATATTCAAAATTACAAGTAATTGAAGAAAATGGTATCTATTTCTTTTAAAAAAATAAAAAAATTTGAATTTTTTTATTCTTTTATTTTTGTTAAAAAAAATTTTAAAAAAAGTACGAACCGGTCCAACTGGTTTTTATCCAGTTTTCCCGGTTTTGTCCGGTTTTTGACCGATTTTCCTGGTTCTCGCGCAGGCCGGTTCACAGGGTCTTCCGGACCAGACAAGGGTCCGGTTCCCGGTCCAACGGGCCGGTCCGGTCCGGTTTTGACTACCATGGTTTCAAGTGAGATTTGCTTCTAAGGTTAAAGAAAAGATGATTCTCAACAGAGAAGTGAAAGAGACATCCTGAGAAGATCAACATTCTGGTAAGAAGCTACTAAGAAGACAGGCTTCTCTAGCAGAGAAGGTTACCCTGCTAAAAGATACTGAAAGGTTAAGCTTCTCTAGAAACAGAGGATATCAAATCAGATAGCTACTCAAGCAGAGAAGCTCACAGATGAAGAAGAAGCTCTCCTCAAGGCAAGAAGCCTCACAACTGATTGAAGTATGCTACTATAACACAGTGAGAAAATTCTCAAGACAGGAAGCTTCTCAAGATCCACAACATACTTGATCAACCTATAAACCTCAAATAAAATAAAATATCTCTACACCAAAGTATTCTTTATTCTACACAATGTGAAAATCTTGAAGCTATTCAAAGATATGAATACTGAGAAGATCACAGAAGCAGATCAAGTGAGCAATAATATTGTAACTATGCTGAAGACCTTCTCTAACAGCACATACCCAGAGAAGGCTCAGGTTTGGACCACACTGAGTCCAAAGAAGATATATACTGATCCAGAGAAGGTCCATACTATTTCAAAGAAAATCTACCATGGAACCAGAGAAGGTTCCTGAAATGGCTTAAGAGAAGCAACCTACTCAAGCGTCTTGTTCCAGAGAAGATCTACTGATAGCAAAACACATGAGTTGTCACAGTCTGCAAAAAGGTGATAAAGTACAACAGTACTGCACTGTTTAGAACCCAATAAGTGATGTTCTCTCTTTCTAACGACTAGGAACTCAGAAGAAGGATAGAGAGCAACTGGGTCTCTATACTACGGCACAAAGGATCAACAAATCGAATTCCACTAAGTGGATTCATATCTCCCCGTGTGATGGCACCATCAACTATGCAGACCTTCACGTAATAAGATAGGCAAACCAGCCCTTACTCGTTTATGCTTGACCATATGATATCCATTTTAGTATAAGACTTTTAAACTTGCGCAACCTCCTATGTCTTATATTGGAAGCGACAAACTTAAACGTCAGCCCTTGCCCTTCGTCGGTATCTAAATTGCAGTGCTTTCAGCTATCCTTTTTCACTTTACCCCAGATAGTATCGATATATTTGGCTTTTTTGTTAGAGCCTAACTCATCCCCACAAAACCGGCTTGTAGGGTGAGGACTGCCCACATTATATAAGCACTACACTAGTCATATCACTAGTCGATGTGGGACTTCTCAACACACCCCCTCACACATCGACTCTCGACAACACCCCACACGGGTGATGGCCCACTACCCCACACGGGTGGCCTGGATCGAGCCCACTACCCCACACGGGTGACTCGGATCGAACACTGGCTGTGATACCACTGTTAGGGCCTAACTCATCCCCACAAAACCGGCTTGTAGGGTGAGGACTGCCCACATTATATAAGCACTACACTAGCCATATCACTAGTCGATGTGAGACTTCTCAACATTTTTTCCAGTCATTGTATCGGGTTTATCATATACAAACAAATTTAAATATTGAAGGAAAAATAATCACAAAAGCAATGAAATAATAATTTGAGTGTATCACAAAATATTAAACCATGTAAAAATTATGAAATAATAATTTAAGTGTATCACAAAATATTAAACCATGCAAAAACAATGAAATAATAATTTAAGAGTATCAGAAAAAAATAAACCATGAACAAAAACATGTTCCAATAATAATTTCATAGTATCATTGGTAGTTTATTAAATGTGATTTGTGAAAAAGGGTTGCAGAACCGGGGGATGGCAATAGAGGGATGGCACAAAGAACCCCCGTAGTTCAGACGACGAACAAATAGCGTTGTTATGTTCCTCCCCCCCCCGCCAATGAACTCTGTCGAATGAACAGCGACCACCCCCCACTTAGAAGCGAAGACTCCTTGCAACGCCACCCCCTACATCTAAACGAATTTTATATATGTCTCATTCGGTTTATTTGGGTATATATATAACGCACAAAGAAGCAAGGTGTATTTATTAGGTATTACCTGACTATATTTAATTTTTTGTGGTGGATATTACCTAACTATATTTAATGAACATCGCACATCTACCGAACTAATTAGTGACGTGTCATATTTAATAACAAATGCAACGTCACATGACTCTTGATTTTATCAACCAATATTCATATTCATAATATTAATTCTATGGCCATATCGGGACGAAATGATGTACTAATTTCATAAACACCTGAAACTGAATTAGTACGTAATTTGCAACATTAATCACTCCAATTCAATTCTACCACAAATACAAACGTACGTAATGACTATTACAGCTAAGGTTGCCAATAAAATAACAATTAAACTCAGAATATGACTATTTGATTGACCACTGCCATTGGTTTGTATCATTTCAGCTTCTCTGCAGCTCACATGTGGCACTCCTCCGATATCAATGTGGCGACCTTTGAACGAGCCGCACCCAATAAATGGGAGCTCTGCCATGAAAGAATCATCTTCCTCCTCAACTGGTAGCGACTTCTTTGCCCAATATTTGTACCATGCAGACTCGGCATCTTCGAATGAATTAAATAACATATAAAGACTCCCATCGTAGTCGTTCACTTGGGCTTGACACTCTTCTAAGGTTGCATATACACCAGATTTTTTTCCATGGAAAACGACGTAAGTCTTCGCTGATGTTCCTCGACGCATGGTGGTTCAAAGTGAGTGAGACTGCGTAAAGATCCACCAAGGCTCTCAGAATCGACCCGTTATTTTGCCTTAAAACATATGCAAGGTATGGTCAAAACGCAGGGAGTGCCAGGGTGTCTATATAATATCTATACAATTTTATACTCCCTCCGGTCTCAAATATAAGAAAAAATATGCATCTGGATCATATATGGTCTAGATGTATGTACTTTTTTTTCTTATATTTGAGACCGGAGAGAGATGCATGTATTTTTTTTCTTATATTTGAGACCGGAGGGAGTAACTTATTACGATAACATTCATGGCCTGTTGGGCAAAGACCGTTTGGGTGGTGGTGGTGGTGGTGGTGGGGAGAGAGAGAAAACAAGAGAGAGAGAGAGAGAGTGTGTTTGGGTGGTGGTGGTGGTGGTGGGGAGAGAGAGAAAACGAGAGAGAGAGTGGGAGGAGGAGAGAGGAGGAGGGAAAAGGAGGAGAGAGAGAGAGGGGGTGGTGGTGGAGGAGGGGATGGTGGGAGAAGGAGGGGGTGGAGGACGAAGGAAGGAGGAGGAGGAGGTGGTGGAGGAGAAAGGGGGATTAAAATCAAAGTCTCAATTTTGAGAGGGACTAAATTCAAAAATTAAAATTTTTATAGGGATTAAATTCAAAATGTAGATAGGCCACATCAGCGTTTTCTGCCACATATGCATGCTGACTGGGTTATAATGTGCCACTTAGCACTAAAAGGACCAAAACCAAATTTTTTTTTTAAAGGACTAAAATAGTCTGACTTTTTTTTAATGGACTAAAATAAAAAATCGGATATTTACAGGGACCAAAAAATTATTTAAGCCTATTATTATTTACACGAAATTAGTCACTCATAATTACAGTTTTACAATATTATAATTACGAATTAACAACCCCAATATATGCCATTATCAGTAAACCTAAAACCCTAAAAAGAACAAAGATAAATCATCATCTCAAACTCCTCAATCCTAGGGATGGCAAAAAAATCTGTACCCGTGGGTATCCGCGAATAAAATCTGTTACGGGTATGGGGCGAGTACCTTAAGGGATACCCGCGGGGAAATTAAACGGGTATTTGATGTACCCGCCAATAAATGGGGACGGGGGCGGGTAGTGAGGTACCCGTACCCGCAAGTATCTGCACCCATTAGTAAAATTACAACAAATATCATTTTATTTATATGCATACCTAAAAGTCTAAAACATCAATGCACAATTTGACAAATATTAGAGTGTGATGCATTACTTTTAGTTGTTGTCTTGCTTTGTTTTAATATTGAACAAAGAGACTCCAAAATATGTATTATTGTTGTGTCATGTATTAATTCTGACACTCATATTTTTCATTTTATAGCTTTATTTGTTTTTATTTAATTGAACAATTATTGATATAACAATTGAGTTAAAATTATAGTGATTGGTATAATTTAGTCTTATTAATATGATGTTCATTATGACAAATATTGTGTAAAAACAATTTCTTTTAATAGAATTTTTATAAAATTTTCTTAATTTTTTAATATCTATGGATATCCGCTGATTTCACGAATACCCGCTAAAACTTAGATAACGGAGTACCCGCACGGGTATGGGACAGGTACGGGTAGCGGGTATATGGGGTGGGGCGGGTAGCGGGTAGCTACTATCCGCAGGGACAGACCTAGGAATTTTATGTTGTGGGGGCAAAACTCTTATATAAATTTGCAACGTATAAAATATATCATAACATTTCAGAAAATATATATACCTAATGTCCAAGTGGGACATTAAGTAGACATTTAATAAAGAAAAAACTCTTTAACTATGATTTACCTTTAGTTTTTTACAAAAATATCTATTACTTTTAAAGGTTTGTCTCAATAAAATACAAATCTATATTTTATTTAAAAGAAATTGATATTTAAGTGGAGAGAATTGCCCCCACTCTACTTAATATGGGTCCATCACACACATTATATGTATAAAATATTACAAAAATACTTAAAATGTAGTGGGGGCAAATGACCCCAAAACCACCAACGTGGGGCCGTCCCTGACTATATGTACCCGCCCTACCCCATTTACATCCCTAACTTAATCCTAAACCCTAAACACATACAATTAGCTAACCTTTGACTATAACACAACCACTAAACCCTATACCCTACACACATACAATTAGTTGACCTAGGATATGACATGACCACTAAATCCTAAACCCTAATTATCACACATACATTAGTTGACCTAACATATGACACGACCACTTAACCCTAAACCCTAATTAACACACATACCCTAAGCTGACTATCCCAACCCTACACCTTTATTAACACGTACACCATTAGATGACCTAGGATATGACATGACCACTAAACCCTAAACCCTAAATTACTAAAAATTATTATTTTTAGTAATTTAGTAATAATAATTAAAAATTACTATTTAGAATTACTACATTAGTAAAAATGAAAAAATTTATCGGACCAGAAACTGAGGATTAATTAAAAATAGGGCGAATAGGTTTCTAATAATTCATGGAGGAAATTATCAGATTTTGACAATTCAATTAGATGCAAAATCTAGAAATATACTTTTTGTGGTTGTCGAAGATGTTTTTTGTTAGACCCCCCTCTTTTTTCATTAAACAAAAAGAAAAGGTAGGGCTTGAAAAAAACGCCTTCTTTACATCTTATTTGATATTGATATCTTATCTCTTTTTTTTTTCTATTTGATTTCTATTCATTATTATATATTATATATAAAAAAGAATATATATATATAATAATTCTATATTTATTTTATAGTTTTTTTTATACAGCCAGAGCCCAACTAGGTACTGACATAGCTATTTTTTTCCATGAATCCTGGATAACAATGATTTATTACAAATAATCCGTTCGCTATTGCCAAATCGATTGAAAAATAAAGCAATGAAACAAAAAAGAAAGACTCTTTCGGATCCTGATAGGAATTTATCAGGAGTGATGTATTGCTTAAATTAAATAGGATAAAAATTAGTGATGTGAATGAGTAAGTTCCCTTAAGAACCCCAAGTGGGATACTGGGTTGTGGATGCTCTTACCCACTCATGTATAGTTCATAATTAATTATTTGGACCGGTACAATTCATACTTATAAATGTTACAATAGAGTATTAATTTATCATAATGTTATATTTTATTTTTATTTTTATATCCTACCAACATTAACATTATTAATTATAATTCATATGAAAGACACAACAACCACGCCACGTCAACCGGTAACGTCCCTTTTTTAAGGAAAAAGATCCATGGACACCCGCATTTAATCCACCACCCGTTCCACACCCAGCAACGTGGCAATTTTGCTGAGTCACCAAAGTGACAAAAGGTGCCAAAAAAATTTTGACTCAGCCAAAATTTTCTATTCCCTCCCAAACTCTTTCTTTTCTCTCAAATGAAATTAAATCACTACTTCTCTTCTCTCTGACCCTCGTTTCCCTACAGCCAAAATTTCTCTGACTCAACCAAACTAAAGCTTCTATATATGTCGTCATCGTCTTGGAGGAGAGACCCAGCGGAAGAAGGTAGAGATTTTTGAAACAAAAGGCATGGGACTCATGTTCGTCTTCGAGCTATTCTCCTTCCTCTCTCGCAGTTTTCTCTTGCCTTGCCCTCTCGTCATTGTGCTGTCGTTCTTTCCTCGATTCAAGTATGGAGCAAGCTTCATCAGGTACGCCTCCATTCTTCTACTAGTAACACTGCATGTTAGGGTTTGCAATGAGGGTCTCTCTACTGACTCATCTCCCATTCTTCGCTGTAACTGTAAGTGGGTGTCCTCTAATTTTAACATGTCTGACATTCTTTCCCATTTTTTTTTTATAAATTTCATGTTGTGATGCTGAAAATGAAATATTGTGATGCTGAAAATGTAGATGTTTGGTATTTGAAATGCATTCTGAGATAATATAGAAATATATTTGTATGCCCTTTTAGTTTTCAGAATTTTGAGTTTATCATGGGTGAATGGAGCAATCGAGTCCTCCAACAGAGGTGTGTGATATATACTTTACAATCTTTTATTGTTCATGCCTAATAGTTTTTGTATTGAAACTGTTTGATAAAATGTCTCTGAATAAGATAACTTAGTTTAATGTATTTAGAGATCAATGGGGTTTTGTTATTCAACTCAGATGGTGTTTGTGTCTTAAAAAGCTTGGGAGCTTGATATGCAGGCTGTGAACAAAGTGTCTTTAAAAGCTTGTGTTTGGTGGTGGTAATGGTTTGTGGGTAAGGGTGCTATTCAATAAATAGTTCAACACTTTCTACATATTAGTTCAATGATGGGGCTATTATTTATTAATTAGTGTTATTTTCACTCTTACAAGTGATGGCCTAGGCTAATTATTCTGCAAGTTTCATTAACTTGTTTATTGATATCATAAGTATTACGTGCAATGCAATTTAGAGATGTTGTGCAGAGTACTATTCTATTATACTTAGAAGTTGGAAGATTTACTTGCAGCTAGATGTAGACTCCTTTCTATTGATATCTGTTATTCAAGACTCAACTACTACAAATGAATCAATGGATCTGTCCTCCAAAGATTTTTGTTTTATGACTTTGTGAGTACAAAATGCTTATAAGACGACGTCACCAAATGACTCAATATATTCCGAATATTCTGGGTTGGGTTGCTATATGCCACAGGGCATATTCCTTTCAAATCTGATAATGGAAATGTGATAGATTCAAAAAGGATATTATATAAGTTGGATTTATATTTCAGTATGATGAGATTTCATAATTATATATCATATATATTAATTCAGTTAAAAATACAACAATTTAGTCAATTAGATCATGCTTAGTTTCCTTTTCAGTTTGAAGTTGTCCAATCCAAATCCACAATACCATTCTTTTATGTGAATTCCAATTGATTCCTTCTCTTTCTTCCATTTTCTTGTGGGCAACTTGATGAAGGCAATCTGTGTGAGTGATTCTTTTGAGATACATATGTTATGAACAGATACCAATAATAATAGGCATGTTTGGATAATTCATCTTAAAAGATAATTCTCCCAATTTCTATAAGATTTAATAATTTTTTTAATCTGTTTTGTTTCTAATTTTTTTAATCTGTTTTGTTTCTAGTTTTTGTTCGCAGGGGAAACTTGGAGCCAATGCTATATTAGTTGTGTCCATTGCTGCTTGTAAAGCTGGGGCTGCTGAAAATGAGGCATTGCTTTTTGTCATTTGATATTTTTAATATGTTCTTTTAACTTTTCCAGAAATAAGTATATTTGTTCTGTCAAGTTATAATGAAAATAAAAAACAAAATATATCAAGTTCGACTATACAAGCGCATTGCTAGTAGCATTGGATCTTAGGACTTAAGAGAGTATTAGGCCTTTTGATTTTTGTTATATACGATTCATTGAAATTTTGTTATAAACACATTTGTGGTTAGTTCCAATTGAAAATATGGTTAATTTACAGCTCCATGTGATTAAGTTCGTGCTATCTAAGCCACTCTCCCAGTAGCTATGCGCAACTTAGATTGGTTGTTTAAAGCTAGTAAAATTCATTGAGGATTCAAAGTTTATGTTTTATCCATTGCATGTGAGTGAATAGTTCTCTAACTTATTCAGTCATTTGAGATCTGGTTAATAGAAGACAAATAATTGGTTAATCTAACGATGCATATGGTTAAATGAATGTCCAAGTCATTCTTTATATTTGAATCAGTCATTCTTTCAATAGCTATGCACTATCGAGATAGGTGATTTAAAACTTGTAAAATTCATTATTAGGTTCAGAGTCTATTATTTCCATACCATGAATTAATCATTTCAAATATGGTTAATAGTACACACAAAATGGGTTAATCATGTGATCCATATGGTTAAATGAAATTTCCTGTATTACTAAATCCAATTTAGATTGATAATCATAAAAAACACTTTATATGAGGATGTTTGATGAATGTTAAACTTGGTCTTCAAGTAAAATTGAACAACTAGTGATGAAATTAAAAAAAAAATTATAAACACATTTGTGTGGTTAATTCTATCTACATACGTGGTTAATTGAAGGCCCCACGTGGTTAAATATGTGCAATCTGAACCATTCCTCCAATAACTATGTACAATTCAGGTAAGTTGTTTAAAGTATGTAAAATTCATTATTAAGTTCATAGTCTATTATTTCCATACCATGAATTAGTCATTTTAAATATGGTTAATAGTACACACAAAACGGGTTAATCATGTGATCCACCTGCAAATACTGGTGCAATTTGTAGATGCGAATCCAGCGGTAACAAGAGAGGAAGAACTCGAGCCATTCAAACCACGTCAGTGTATAGTTATAAATCAATTATTAACATTTTCATGGTTAATATTGAAGAAATAAATGGTTACTCGTTCTCTATAGGTGGTTAAATTAAACTACGTGCAAATCATGTGACAAGTTTGACTCAAAAGTACCAAAGACACATTTCTGAGCTAAAGACTTTCAATTTTGAGAGGATTGAAACACACATACTGACGTTATTTATCACGTGAGTGTATAGTTGTAAATCAATTATTGACATTTTCATGGTTAATAGTGAAGAAATATGTGGTTAATCGTTCTTTATAGATGGTTAAATTAAACTATGTGAAAATCAACATACAAGTTTGACTCAAAAGTACTAAAGACACATTTATGAGCTAAAGGCTTTCAATTTTGAGAGGATTGAGACACACATACTGGGGTTATTTATCATGTGACTGTATAGTTGTAAATCAATTGTTGACATTTTAATGGTTAATAGTGAAGAAATATGTGGTTAATCGTTCTCTAACACTGGTGACTCAAATTTGGCATTTTCCTTGGCACGCAGCTGCATTTAACCACTGATAAGGAGGAACTAACCACATAATTATTCTCACCTAACCGCGGGTATGTCAATGATTGGGTTACAACTATATCATCCAAGACAAGTAACAGAACGAAATGTGTCTAGATCCTCAGTGGTGTTGAAAGGTCAATACAGTGTCTCTAACACTTGTGACTCAAATTTGGCATATCGTTGGCACGTAGTTAAATTTAACCACTGACAGGAATGGACTAATCACATAATTATTCACAACTAACTACGGGTGTATCAATGATTGGGTTACAAGTACACAAGCACATGACAAGTAACATGGTGAAATTTGTCTCAGTTTTCATTGAATCTGACTATCCTCAACACAGGAATGTGTCTCTAACACTTGTGACTCAAATTTGGCATATCCTTGTGACGTGGTTAAATTTAACCACTGAGCGAGAGATTAACCACATAATTCTTCACAACTAACCACGGCATGTCAATGATTGGGTTTCTATTTATACAATCATGAGAGCTATGTGGTTAATGGTCTTCAAATAAATTTAAGCAACTTGTAATGAAATGAAAAACTATCATAAATACATTGGTGTGGGTAATTCCATTTATAGATAAGGTTATTTGCAGGCCACATATAGTTAAGTGCATATGCTAGCTTATATCATTCCTCCAATCGCTATGCACTATGGAGATTTTTTTTTAAAGCCAGTAAAACTCAATGAGGATTCAAAGTATATTTCCATATCATGTGAGTGAATAGTTTTCTATCCTTCAATCTGTCACAAAATCTGATTAATAAGATATAAAAAATGGGTTAATTATGAGATCTGTGTGGTTAAATTCATTTTGGTGTCCTACTATACTGTAAATAATAACATCAGAGAAGAAATGTAAACCAAATCAGTCTTTCATTTCTTGAACATAACCAAGCACACGTCCAAATGTGCAATAAAAGCAAAAATTGTCTATGCATTTACATCATGAGTATGTGTGAACAAAAGAGCACCTAACATTAACATTTACTTTATTAATCATTAAAACCAACAAAAAAAATAGGCTTCAATCTTCTACTTGCACCCAGGATTGATGTCGACCACTTGGAGTAAGCCTTGGAGTTGGCATAAAAGTCATGAAGTCTGGTGTTGTTGTCCCAGCAAATTGAGGTGAATATGGAGCTTGTACTAAATTTAGAGCTTGTGTGTTCCCTCTAATGGGTGGTGGCCTAAACCCAGTTAGTGTATAATCAAAAGTTTCATGCCAATTCCAAAAGCATGCATACCCTATGAAAACAATTATGAATCTATGATCATAATGAGATAACATATTACAAGTCAAAATGGGTATGATAATGTGATATAGTAATCTAACACACAAATCCAGTAAAATAACGAAGGTAGGATCATAACTTTAGATCAACTGGCAGGACCCATTCCCAACATCCACAAATTGTACGGCTTTGAATACCCATTTCCCAGCGTCTGCAGTTCACGTGACTGTTTTCGAAAGAGAGAGCGAACAAGTGAATGATAAATTGAATCTGTTCGTTAATATCAAGCTATTTTGGTCGTGGCAGTAGCAGAAATCAAGTGTCACCATATTCATATCCTAATTGACCACTTTTTTGTGAAAGACTAACCATGACCTTAATAAATTGACCCAGTGACAGAATTATTCTAACTCAGATGGCATGAGAACAACAGGAGGGGAGTATTGGCATTATTTTGAGGCCTCTAAAGATTCAATCCAAGTTGGTCACAACAACTGGAGAACCGGATCATAGGTAACCACACAAGAATACAAGTTAACCACTTCTGGGAACACAGTTAACCGTTTAACTTTCTTTAAAAAAGAATTCATCTCATGAAAATGACAACTTAATTGGGTCAATCAAAGGGGAGGTTTTCAGTTGATCTTGTATCATACCAAGAAGTGCTTTCAAGCTAGTTTGGTCGTGGTAGTAGCAGAAATCAGGTGTCACCATATTCATCTCCTAACTAACCACTTTTTTGTGAGAGACTAACCAAGACCTTAATAAATTGACCCAGTGATAGAATTATTCTAACTCACATGGCATGGGAACAACAGGAGGGGTGTATTGGCATTATTTTGAGGACTCTAAAAATTCAATCCAAGTTGGCACAACAACTGGAGAACTGGATCATAGGTAACCACACAAGAATACAAGTTAACCACTTTTGGGAACACGGTTAACTGTTTAACTTTCTTTAAAAAAAAATTCATCTCATGAAAGTGACAACTTGGGTCAATTGAATGAGAGGTTTTCAGTAGATCATGTATCATACCAAGAAGTGTTTTCAAGCTAGTTTGGTCGTGGCAGTAACAGAAATCAGGTGTCACCATATTCATATCCTAACTAACCACTTTTTTGTGAAAGACTAACCATGACCTTAATAAATTGACCCAGTGACAGAATTATTCTAACTCACATGGCATGGGAACAACAGGAAGGGAGTATTGACATTATTTTGAGGCCTCCAAAAATTCAATCCAAGTTAGTCACAACAACTGGAGAACTGGATCATAGGTAACCACACAAGAAAACAAGTTAACCACTTCTGGGAACACAGTTAACCGTTTAACTTTCTTTAAAAAAAAAATTTCATCTCATGAAAATGACAACTTAATTGGGTCAATCTAGGGGAGGTTTTCAGTTGATCATGTATCATACCAAGAAGTGTTTTCAAGCTAGTTTGGTCGTGGCAGTAACAGAAATCAGGTGTCACCATATTCATATCCTAACTAACCACTTTTTTGTGAAAGACTAACCATGACCTTAATAAATTGACCCAGTGACAGAATTATTCTAACTCAGATGGCATGGGAACAACAGGAGGGGAGTATTGACATTATTTTGAGGCCTCTAAAAATTCAATCCAAGTTGGTCACAACAACTGGAGAACTGGATCATAGGTAACCACACAAGAATACAAGTTAACCACTTCTGGGAACACAGTTAACCGTTTAACTTTCTTTAAAAAAAATTTATCTCATGAAAATGACAACTTAATTGGGTCAATCAAAGGGGAGGTTTTCAGTTGATCATGTATCATACCAAGAAGTGTTTTCAAGCTAGTTTGGTCGTGGCAGTAACAGAAATCAAGTGTCACCATATTCATATCCTAACTAACCACTTTTTTGTGAGAGACTAACCATGCCTCACACAGCACCAAATAAACTACTACCTCACACAGCACCAAAAAACCGCCATCTGTGGTGCCCAACTCCGCATCCAAGGTGAACCCACAACAAGGGATGAAAAATGAGACAGAGAGAGCGAGGACTGAGGCATCGTTTGAGTTGCGGCATCAACCAGTGAGATGACGGAGGTGTGGATGAAAAGATAGGAGAAGATGAAGAGTGGGATGAGAAGGAGGGGCGGTTTTTCTCCCTCATGTAGTACAGAAGATAGACACTGAGATGAGAAGGGATGAAGTGGAGAGAAGGAGGGAATGGGCTGGTTACGAAAGAAAGGGATTTTGAACAGTTCAAAGTTGCCTCTTTGCTGAGTCACTCAAAATGAATAAAAAAAGCCACAAAGGCAAGTGTGGGACAGTGGTACAAAAAATAGGGGTGTCCGTGTATCGCGGTCGCTTTTTTAATTCAATCGGCCTTTCTTCACACACTGCTTATATAAATGTCCTTTTACATGGACAATGGCTACTCGCCCACTTATTTCCCAAAACCTCAATACACACAACCGACTCATGGGGGGCAGCAAGAGTGGTGCTGGCTCTATCTCTTCGACGAAGGAAAAGGTGTGTAAATGCGGCGCTATAGCGGTCAAGTTAACCTCTGGCACCTACAAAAACCCTTGAAGAAAGTTCTGGACTTGTCCACACTGGATGGTATGTTGATATTAATCTATTGTATGAGTGTTTATTTGATTAATAATAACTTTCAAAAACTTCAAATGGTTCCAGGATAGAGAACACTGCGACTACTTCAAATGGGTCGATCAAGACAGCAACGAATTTGATGACGAAACTACAACATCTTCGCATGGCTGCATCGCCAAGCCAGCACAGTGGATTAAACAACTTTCAAAGATAGAGGCAATGATTGCCAACGGCCTAATGAAGTTGAACACTGTGTTCTATGCGTTTATGGCATTGTGTGTTCTTGTTGTAGTCATTTGCTTTCAGTGTTTTGGAAACTGTTCTTGTAAGAAATAGCGTGTATCTGTGGGATTAATGAAAAGAAGAAATTGTTCACCTCCACTTTCAATCTTCCTTAGTCGATGAACAAATCCATATTTATTTTATTCCGGATCATGCACGGTAAAGTCATTTGGCTAATTGTCCGGTTTTTTTTGGTCAAAGCTAATTGTCCGGTTTTAAAAATGAAAAAGCCATTCTGATGGGATTGAAGCCCGAAAGACAACACACATTAATTATTTTGTCCTTTCTACATAATGGGCTTACATTGCCCCACAATTCAAAAAATGTAATCGTAACAGCATCACCCCATATTAGAAGTATAAGAAATGTGTGAATTATTATGATCTGTGACCAAATGGTCTTTATATACAAGATATTACAATCGGTTATTGGTAACAAACTAATAACTCTAATAACAAATCTTCTAACAATTAACTGAAAACAGTTATAACAGATTACAACTAAGTGATAATTAACTAAGTCTAATATCCCCCCTCAAGGTGGAGAATATATATCAAGTATTCCCAACTTGGAAGTGAAGGACTGGAACTGAGCTGAAGGCAAAGCTTTGGTGAACAAGTCTGCTACTTGATGCTGCGTTTTAACATGGATGAGCTTGATAACTCCAGCTTGGACTAACTCTCGAATGAAATGATAATCAATATCAATGTGCTTGGAGCGTTCATGATGGGCTGGATTAGATGCCAAATGTATGGCTGACTGGTTATCACAGAAGACCAGTGCAGAATCTATGTGAACCTCAAAGTGAGTGAGTAAGCGCCTCAGCCAAACAAGCTCACTGGTGGCTGAAGACAAGGATCGATATTCTGCCTCCGCTGATGACTTAGAAACTGTAGGCTGTTTCTTGGATTTCCAAGATACTAGAGCATCTCCTAGAAACACACAAAATCCAGTAGTAGAACGGCGGGTATCAACACAACTACCCCAATCCGCATCAGCAAAAGCTGTCAAGTTAAGCGCATTCTTTCGCGGGAAGAACAGGCCCTGACCAGGAGCAGATTTCAGGTACCTTAACAAATGATTCACAGCATCTAAATGAGGTGCCCGCGGCTGTTGCATGTATTGACTAAGTTTGTGGACAACAAAACTTATGTCAGGCCTTGAAATAGTAAGATACATTAGACGCCCAATGAGCCGACGATACAAAGAAGGATCAGGGAGGAGGTCTCCCTCATTCATGCTTAACTTGGCATTGGGATCCATAGGTAAAGAAGTGGGTTTGCAGCTAAGAAGATGCATATCCTCCAACAGATTCAAGGTGTATTTTCTTTGTGAAAGAGAAATACCCTTGGGTGATTTGGCAATTTCCAAGCCCAAAAAATACTTCAAGTCTCCCAATACCTTCAACTTAAACAAGGACTGAAGAAGAACTTGCACTTCAGAGATTTTGGAGGAATTAGGACTAGCCAATATTATGTCATCTACATAGACAAGTAGAATGACTAAAGAAGGTCCAACACCAAATGTGAACAAGGAATAATCATTCTTTGATTGCACAAAACCATTTGCAATTAAAGAAGTTGAAAACTTGCAGAACCATTGGCGGGAGGCCTGTCGCAATCCATAAAGGGACTTGTTTAATTTGCAAACTAGACCCTTGTTAGGAGTGTGATAACCCAAAGGGACCTCCATATAAACTTCCTCAAAGAGATCACCATTCAAAAAGGCGTTGTTAACATCCATTTGGACCAAGTGCCAACTTCTTGCTGCAGCTACTGCAAGAAGAACCCGAACAGATGTAAGCTTGGCAACTGGTGAGAAAGTGTCTGAGAAGTCAATTCCAGCTTGTTGTGTGTAGCCTTTGGCTACTAAACGGGCCTTATATCGATCAACAGACCCATCAGGCTTGTGCTTGAGTTTATAAACCCATCTACATCCTATGCAATTCTTGCCAGGAGGAAGGGACACCAAAGACCAGGTGTTGTTGGCTTCAAGTGCCTGAATCTCTTCACGCATAGCCTGTCTCCATTCCGGATATGGAACAGCTTGGTAATAAAATTGAGGTTCATATGTGGAGCAAATCTGATTAATGAATTGCTTGTAGGTAGGAGACAATCTGGCCGAAGAAGTGAATTTTTGGATAGGATAAGGTTTATGGTGTTTAGTCATGACATAATCTAAAAGATATGCAGGAGGACCTGCGGTTCTATTTGACCTTCGAAGGGAAACTGCTTGTTGAGGTGCAGGGTCAAGGAGAATGTTTGGGATAGGTTCAAGGGCAGTGTTTGGGAAAGGGCCATTGTCTAGGATAGGATCAATGTTCGGTACAGGGTCATTGTTTGGGATAGGATCAGCAGGTTGATCATTTGTAATGTTTGGAATATTTAAGTCTGATATAGGCATGGGTATAACCGGATCTGAAAAGACATTTTCATCAATCACTTGTCGCACGGAGTGAAAAGGGAATATGTCTTCAATGAAAGTCACATCCCTTGATATAAAAAATTGTTTTGTCTCCAAGTTAAACAGTTTGTATCCTTTATAACCACTAGGATAACCCATGAAGACAGAAGGTGTAGCCCGTGGAGAAAATTTATTTCTGGTTGATGTCAAAGTGGCAGCAAAAGCCAAACAACCAAAAGATCTTAATGCATGATAATCAGGATCCTTCTCATAGAGAACTTGAAAAGGGACTTTGTTGCTCAAAACAGGAGAAGGAAGCCTGTTTATGATGTAAGTTGCTGCAGCTACACATTCCCCCCAGAAGGCAATAGGAACCTTGGATTGGAAGTACAAGGCACGGGCAACATTCAACAGATGTTGGTGCTTTCTCTCAACAACAGAGTTCTGTTGCGGCCTTTCAACACAGGAAAACTGATGCAAGGTGCCCTGTGCCTGCAGGAAGTCTGTAAGAGCCAGCTCCCGGGCATTGTCTGATCTCAAACATTTGATGGTTTTTCCAAAGTGAGTCTTTATCATAGTAAAGAACTTGATAATAGCCGCTGCAGCATCAGATTTTTGTTTCAGCAGATATAGCCATGTGAACCTCGAGCAGTCATCAACTAGAGTCAAAAAATATCTCTTGCCATCATAGGTTGAGTGACCATAAGGACCCCATATGTCACAATGTAACAAATCAAAAACAGAATCAGAAATGTGATTACTGTTAGGAAAAGACAATCTTCTAAATTTAGCAAGGGGACAAATAGTGCAATGGCTTGAATTAAATTCTTTTGCAACAGAGAAAGGAATTTTATTGCTCAGAATTTTAAGGACTTTATCAGATAAATGTCCAAAACGACTATGCCATAATGAGGCATTAGTACAAGTGTTGTTTGCTGAAATAGAAAACAGATTACAACAAACAGATTTATTTGGAAAAGAAGAGTCAGCCAACAACTGGTGTGGTGACAAGACATATAGTCCTTCAATGAGGCTACCCCTGCCAATCTTCTTGGAGTGAGGCATCTCCTGAATTTCAAAATGATTTTGAAAAAAGGTGACAGAGAATTTGTTATCAGTCAAAAGAGAACTTACAGATAACAAATTAAAATTGAAGGCAGGAATATAAGAGACATTTTTCAAGATTAAGTTTGGTGCAAGGCTAACTGAACCAACAGCAATAACAGGTACAGTTGTCTTATCAGGCAAAGTGACAGTTCTATCTTTAACAAACTGATAAGATTCAAAAGAATTCAATGAACATGCTACATGAGTACTAGCACCCGAGTCCACAAGCCAACAGTCAACAGCTTTGGAAAAAGTAGGTGTAACAGAGAGAATCATACCAGTAGAGGAAGAGGGAAGGAAGGTACTGGCAGATTTATCTTGTAGCAGGTTCATGAGCTGGCTATATTGCTGAGCAGTGAACTGAAAAGGAGGTGCACCGGAAGAACTGGATTCAGTGGCAACTTGATTAACTGAATCGGACTTTTTTTTCTTGTAATGGGGCGGATAACCAACAATCTGGTAGCATCTATCCTTTGTGTGACCAAGAAGTCCACAGTGTGCACAAGTAGGTCGATCCTTCTTTTGTCCAGACTTACCTTTAGCATCATGATTGGTCTTGACTGCAAAGGCATGAGCAGCCTCTTCAGCAGGAACAAGAACCGAGGAAGATCCAACTTCCTTTTGCTTCTCTTCTTGAATTACCAAAGAGAAGATCTTAGTAATTGGAGGAAAAGGCTCCATAGACAAAATTTGACCTCGGATTGCAGAAAAGGACTCGTTCAATCCCATGAGGAAATCAACTCCATATTCCAATTGTGAAAAATCACACCAAGGTTGGACACCACCACAATTGCAAGTGTGCGGTGGTTTAATTTCAGCCAAAGCTTCCCACAGTGACCGAATCTTGGCATAATAAGAGGTTACAGACATTGTACCTTGCTGAAGATTTGCAAGATCACGCTTCAGCTGATAAAGGAGTGGACCGTTCTTCTGCTCGAATCGATCCTTCAGATCTTGCCATATTGCCATGGCGGTATTGCAGTGAAGAATAGTGGACTGCATCTCCTTGGTGAGAGAGTTCATCAACCAAGAAGCAACAATGTTGTTGTTGCGGCGCCAAAGAACAGAATTCGGATCACCAGGAGGAGGAGCAGGAATTGAACCATCCACAAAGCCGAATTTGTTCTTGCCTTCGAGTGCCATGGTCATCGCCTTCTTCCACGAATTCCAGTTATCATGGCTGAGGGGATGAGAAACAAGGACACATCCAGGAGTATCCGAAGCTAAGATCGTGTAAGGTGAATCATCCATGGCTGCCATGGGAGATTCAGCAAGGTTTGGGTATAGGGAAACCCTAAACGAAGGGAAGAAGAAGATAGTTTGCGGAAATCAGAGAGCAGTGGAGAGAAATTCAACTGATACCATATTAGAAGTATAAGAAATGTGTGAATTATTATGATCTGTGACCAAATGGTCTTTATATACAAGATATTACAATCGGTTATTGGTAACAAACTAATAACTCTAATAACAAATCTTCTAACAATTAACTGAAAACAGTTATAACAGATTACAACTAAGTGATAATTAACTAAGTCTAATACCCCAAATTAGTTAATGCAATTCCACAAAACCCAATAGGCCCACAATTTCTACAAATCACCATAAAAAAAAACCACCATCAGCCCAAAAAATTGACCAAAAATATGTCCTAAAAAACAATTAAAACATTAAATTTTCTAACTGTTAATGTCAAAAACCGTAACATCATTTTCAAATCACCATGCTTACAAACAAAAATCCAATTTAAATACTGGGTTTGTGGAACACTCATGGAATATAATAGCAACATGAATACCTTCAAAATAAAGTATATACATATAACACCTTCAAAATAATTGTATACATAACAAATATGGACTTTTATACGTATTCGTATCAAATACGGTATAATATATGGTACTTTATACCAGGGGAATATCGTAATAACAGCTAGGAATTTTTACAAATATGGATTTTTATACGTATTCGTATCAAGTATAGTATAAAATATAGTATTTTATAGCAGGGCAATATCGTAATTATATTTTTCTTCATGCCCCTTTTTGCAAATAATGGAAACTATACTTAAAAAGAGGCAATTTATATTCGCACATACATACTTTACTATCTGCACATACATGTCCGCGGAACTATTAGTTCCGCGGGTGTATTTTTTTTTTCAACACACACACTCCGCGGAACTATTAGTTCCGCGGGTTATAATTCTCCGTGGAATTATTAGTTCCGCGGGTTGTAATTCTCCGCGGAACTATTAGTTGCGCAGGTTGTAATTTAACACATACATGCCTGCGGAACTAATAGTTCCGCGGAGAATTACAACCCGCGGAACTAATAGTTCCACGGAGAATTATAACCCGCGGAACTAATAGTTCCGCGGAGTGTGTGTGTTGAAAAAAAAATACACCCGCGGAACTAATAGTTCTGCAGACATGTATGTGCAGATAGTAAAATATGTATGTGCAGATATAAATTCCCTAAAAAGAACTTATCATGTAGCCGGTCGATGATCTCCACCGTCCATTCAAAAGTCATCAAAATCAACGTCAAGCACACTACTTTTTCATTGTTGGGAAAGTTTTTTCTTTTCCCAAATTAAAGGAAACCTAGAATCACACGTTAAACACAGTAGATTTTGGGACCAAAAAAAAACACAGTAGATCGAGCAAGAGTGCAATTAAGCATAACCTATGATCAATACTTGAAGGACACGGAAGCAGCGCAACAAAAAAAGTAATCAGTGTTCCAACGAAGTGACATAATAAACAATGTATTTTAGCCATAAAGTTGCTGAGATAATCAATAAAACAAGTTAAGACGGCAACGTGCTTCGGTCACACCACACGCTTACCTGCTACTCTACTTAATTCACACTATTATGGTATTATTATATGAGACTAGGAACACATTTACTATTCCTTACTGTCTAAATATTTAGTTGTTTAAGATTTTGATATATAAATTAAAAAATAATTAATTAAATAAATTTAAACTAAAGTGATTATATTTATTATTTATTATTTTTAATTATTTTAATTATTTTTTCACTTAAAATTTATTAATTATATTAAGGGTATAGTTGGAAAAAGGTGATAAATTATCTCTTGAAATCCTAAAACAATTACCAAAGTTTTGGGACAAAAATAAAAAGTTAAAACTGCCAAAGATTTGAACCAGAGGGAGTAATAGGAGTACACTCTTTCCAATACACTCTCAATAATTAGTTAAAATTCATTTGAGTCTTAGGGCCTGTTTGAATTGGCTTATGCAGAGCTTATGAACACAGCTTATGACTGATTCATAAGCTGTTTTGGGCTTATTTTTCATAAGCTACCCAAGATAGCTTATCAAAACAGCTTATGACTTATATAAAATAAGTTTCACTATAATTTTTCGTCGATTATAAAAGTAACTTATACAGCTTACTGTTTTTGAAATGAATTCTATCAAATAGGATATGATATGAGACCCCACATAATTTAACGAGACCTACATGAATTTTAACCTATTATTAAAGGTACCTTGGAAAGAGTGTGTCCTCATTATTATATATACTACTATTTGGCTATTTGCTGATTATTTATATAAGCTGGCTATTTGCTAATTGAAAACGATGTTTCGATGGAAAATCTCTTTGTCCACTTTCAAAAGTGGTAGTAAAATATATACTCTCTTCTTAAGCCAGTATTCTTGAATCAATCAATATTTCTATAATCTAAGCTTTTATAAAATAAAAAAAAAGATACTGTTTTTCCTTTCTTCATAAACAAAAAAATAAAAAAAAAGGATTGAAAAATACAAATTTCAATACCAAAGAAAAGCCAAATTTGAAGGATCACTATCGGCTATCCGGTCCACTATACAAATAATTAATTTAAGATTACAATGTAATGATATTAGATTAGATTAATCTATCTACTATATTTTTTATATTTACGTATCTATTATCTATTATATCTGAAGAAAGTGAAATAAAATAATAAGCTTAATATAATATGACAAAAGAGTTAAACAAAAATGTTAAATATTATAAGAAAAAAGTTATTAGAAGAATTTTTATGGAGTTATCAACTTGTATATGGATTCATGATAAAAAAACTTGTATATACATTTCCAAAAAAAAATACGAATACATACATATATATATACCACCGAGGGCTTAGGTGAGATGGCACGGGTCTCTCTCAGTTTAACCAGAGGTCCTGGGTTCAAACTCATTCCATGGGAATACAACAGCCTTAAAATTCGTTTGGTAGAGTTTTGCCACCCTAAGCGGCTAGAAGGGATTAGTTCGCGCACGCGCGCGGGGAATACCCTGGTCTAAACCAAAAGAAAATACATATATGTGTGTGCGCGTGCACGCGCGTGTGTATGTGTCCGCGGGGAATACCCTGGCCTAAACCAAAAAAAAATACATACATATATGTGTGTGTGTGTGTGTGCGTGAGTGCGCATGTATGTGTGACTAATTTTTTTTATATCAGTAATTTTATGTTGTTTTATTACTATAGTTGATTAAATTTAACCTTGTGCATCTTTCAAAAGCTCCTGAAGCAAGTACTAGTTCGCAATTGGAGGAAATTTGCAAACCATCCTATTGACACTATTTTATTAGATCATAATAAATTAAGTTAGGTTAAGTGACGTGACATATAACATTGGAAGATTTTTTTTGGTGCCTTTAGAAGTTATTTTAATCTAATTATAATTGAGTTGAATTGAATAAATTATTAGAAAAGAAAGCTTTTTAATGTTTCTTTTCTTTATTCACGAAATTTGAATTTAAAATTTGAAAAACCAAATTACCACCTCAACCAATAACACCCGATTAACAGCTAAAAGGGGTCTAATGTCATAATTTTTAAAATATAATATAAAAACAGGCAAAGAGAATAAATAATATGAGGATTAAATATGTATATAAAAAAATATAAAAGTTAAATATCTTTTTAGCCCGTAAATAGGTATATGTTTATTTTTAATCTCTCAAATAATTTTAATTCCAAAACGCATCATTTTTAGTATCTGTGACATTTTTTTAAAATTTTAAAAATATTTGAAAAAAATTCATATTCACAACTTTTTTTTAAGCAAAAAAATATTATTAATAGAACATACTTAACTACAAGATGTAGTAGAGCTGAGCATTACGTGAACAAAACCACCGGAAGTTAACCAAGAACTATCCCATGTACTCCCCACACAAGAGAGGCATGCAAAAAGCATTACAATAATTTTTACAAAATCCTCTGTCTCCATTTTGACCCACATATTTTCTGCCAAAATATATCAGATTGAATTAGACGGAGTTATTTACAAAGATAAATAGCCTAAAATACATTAAAAAAAAGTGAAAGAAAAAAAAAATATTCATCCCCCCGCCAATTGGGTCAGGCCAAAACTTGCTCGAATGATCATTATATTTTTAAGGTTTAAATATCTTTTTCGTCCCTGTAAAATGACCGAGTTTTATTTTTCGTCCCTGTAAAAAATTTTGTTTGTTTGTGATCCCTGTAAATTAAAAAGTTTTATTTTTAGTCCCTGTAAAATTGTTTTAGTCCCTGTAAAATTTAGATCATGTTGAATTAGTCCCTGTAATATTTAGATAATTGCCAAAGTAGTCCTTGTAAAATAAATTTAATAGGGACTAAAAACAAAATTGTTCACATATTACAGGGACTAATTCAACATGATCTAAATCTTACAAGGACTAAAACAATTTTGCAGGGACTAAAAATAAAACTTTTTATTTTACAGGGATCACAAACAAACAAAATTTTTTACAGGGACGAAAAATGAAACTCAGTTATTTTGCAGGGAAAAAAAAGTATTTAAACCTATTTATAATTTTTTACTGTAGCTGGTCAACTGCGTAAGTAAACCAAGTGCGAAGTGGAGGAGGAATTAATAATGCAAAATGCTAATTTTGTGATTAACGAATAATTCAAGGGGCATTTGTAACCTGCTCTTGACCTCTCTACTCACGAGTCACAATATAAGTATCATTCGTTCGTTTCTGAAGCATTACCCAAACCCAAAACCCCAACAACATATAATATTTACTCTCTATAATATAAGCCATGGCTTGCACTTCCGGCGAGCCCAAGGCGGCAGCGGCGACGGCGACCACCACAATCTCCGCCGTGCACTCCGACATAATCCAAACCCACATCCTCACGCGCCTCGACGGTCCCGCCCTAGCTTCCATCGCGAGCACGTGCTCCCAACTCCACGCGCTTTCCTCCAACGAGCACCTCTGGGCCAAAGCCTGCAACTCCACGTGGCCATCCACGAGCGCGCCACGCGTCCAACACATCATCTCCACGTTCCCCAACGGCTCCCGCTCTTTCTTCGCGGACTGCTTCGCCGCTCCAACGGCCACAACCGCCCCGACAAATCCTGACCGTACGCCAGAACTGATCTCGGCCGTTGATCTCTTCTACGGGCAGCGACTTGTCTTATCCAGGGTCGTTGAGACCGAGACCGTTACCGGGTGGTTCCGGTGCTCCCCGTTTCGGGTCGATTTGCTAGATCCGAAAGACGTGGTTCGGACTCGGGTCAAGTACCCGGAGGAGGTGAGGCTGCGCTGGATCGTGATCGACCCGGCGAGTGGTCGCGCGGTGGACGTGTCGAGCGGAAACGCGGTGGCGGTGGAGCGGCACTGGCTGAGCGGGGAGGTTAAGGTGAGGTTCGCGACGGTGGTTGGCCGCGGAGAGAAAGTGACGGCGGCGGAGGTGGTTCTGTGTAGCGTGGTGGTGACGTGGGGAGGAAGGGAGAATGAGAATGAGAATGAGATGATGGAGGTGAGGGAAGTGAGTTTGAGGGTGGAGGACATGGATGGGAAGCAATTCAATGGGAGGGATAGTTTGGTAATTTTGCAGAGGGCGTTGGAAGGTGGAAGGAATGGGAATTGTAAGGGGAAGGAGTACTGTTATGGGGAGTTTGTGAAGAGGAAGAAGGAGTGGGAGGAAGAGAAGGTGAGGGCAGAAGGAAAGTTGGATATGCTGTGTTTGTGTGTGGGTTTCGCTGGCATAGCCTTTGCTGGACTCTTTGTTTTGTGGAGATGGTGGTAGTGATTAGTGGAGTGGTGCGTGGGGTTGGATTGGTGTGGTGGTGTGACCCTTCACCAAAATCCACTCTCTTTTTTCTGTTGTTGACTAAGAATCAAAGAGAGATAGAAATAGAAGAAATATAAATAATAAATATAATAAATGAATGATATAATAAGGAGAGAGATAGAAAAAGTAGAAATATTGTATGGGTGTTAAAAAAATAATGTGTCCAAAAATCAGAACTAGATATATAATTGTGTATTTTTGGGAGTTTTCTAAATTCTAAGTAAACTTACCGGTGGCTTCTATGTTGGTCCTGTACCCTAACTTTTCCCCCAAGGTGAAGTGGGTCCATGACCTATGATAACAAGTAATCCTGTCTTTTTTCAAATTATAATTCCCTCCCCATAAGTTGTCATAATAGGTTAATATGCCAAAAACTTCATCAATTATAAAAATTGACGTGACAATTATATGAAAATCACAAATGGTCTCTTTTTTCTTTTAATTTTATTTTTGATAAATAAAATATCGTTTTAATGTTGTGTCACCATTATTAACTCAGATTTAATTATTTTTGTTAAATTAAAATTAAAATAATTCCATACTTATTTTGTATATTTAGATTAAAATTATTTTATTACTGGATTGAAAACCTCTTCCCATTCCCTATAAACATAGGTATTTTTTGTCTTTCCTACATTTTCAAATCTTTTTATTTGGATAGAGTAATTAAGTTTTTTTATTCTTAAAATTCTTTATTTGGATATAATAATTAAAATTATCCATAATTTGTGTGAGATATTTTTTTGTTAACGTACTCTCTCATTCTCTCTTTGAAAAACATTTCTCTCGCTCTCTCTCTCCCTCACCCACTCTCCCCTCCCTCTCTCTCTCACTCTCTCTTCCCCATCTTCTCTCTTTCACTCCCCTCGCCCTAGCTCTCTTTGGAAAATCTCTCCCTCAACTCGCTCTCCCATTCTCCCTCTCTCTTAGTCTCTACCTCTCTCGCCCTCTCTCTCTCGCTCTCCCTCTCTTTCTCTCAGGCTCCCCTTCTTTCTCGCTCTCTCTCGCTCTCTATCTCCCTCTCTCTCCCCATCTCTCTCGCTGCTCTCTCCCCATCCCCCCTCTCTCCCTCCCTCTCGCTCCATTTTCTAGTGAGCGAGAGAGAGAGAGAGCGCTAGACAAAGAGAGAGTGAGGGAGAGCAACAACAGGAGAGGGGGAGAGAGCGGGGGAGAGAGAGAGGGAGTGGGGGGAGCTAGAGGGAGGGAGGGAGGGAGAGAGGGTGAGGGGGAGAACAAGAGAGAGGACGGGTAGAGAGAAAGTGTGTGAGAGAGGGGGGAGAACAAGAGACAACAAAAGATAGGGAGAGATAGCGAGAGACGGGGGGGAGAGACGAGAGAGGGAGAGGGAAAGAAAGGTATAGGGGAGTGAGAGAGAGAGAGGGAGAGAACAAGAGAGGAGACAGCGAGGGGGAGAGAGCGGGGGAGTAAGAGGGAGGGAGAGAACGAGAGAGGGGGAGAGAGAGCGGGGGAGTAAGAGGGAGGGAGAGAACGAGAGAGGGGGAGAGCGAGGGAGAGATAGAAGGACAGAGAGACCGAGAGAGAGGGAGAGGGGGGTAGAGAGAGCGAGAGAAAACGGGGGGGAGTGCGAGTTATCGAGAGCGAGAGGTAGGGGAGGCAAAATTGGCCCGACCCGCCTAACCTGACTTTATGGCAGGCCGAGTTGAGGTTTTCAACCCGTGGGCGGGGGCGTCAGGTTGAATAATTTTTTTTCCTAATTTTAAAAAATATTTTTAAATGATTTTTTTCTTTTGATTTTCCAGCCCGCCAAAAAGGGCCATACCGTCGGCCTGCCGACCCGCCCTTAAATTGGGCAGTCTAGGCCGTTTTGCCATCCCTAGCGAGTTGGGAAAATGAGAGCAAGCGAGAGAGAACAAGAGAGGGGAGAGAGAAAGAGCGAGAAGTTTTTCGAATTTTGAACGGTTTTTTAGATTTTGATCAGAGCTGCGTCAGAGTAAAAGTGAAAAAAGAATTTAGAATTATCTACTTTTGAGTGTTATTTCAAATTCCTCAAATTTGGTTATAAAAATATACCTCTTAAAAATTGCTTCATGTTAAATTCCTACACACACAATATCCAAACAAAGTAATTTAATTGATGTATTTTGATTACCCTTTAAAAATACATTACCCCTTAAATTACCTCATCCAAACACATACAGTATCACAAAAGGACAAAATTGAGCTATATCACAAGTTTTTTTTTTTAAATGGGCCAACTTTAATAATACAACAACTTTTTAGATATTACTGTCATTTCAAAATATTGGTTGACCCCCACTGCAATATCGTTAAATATACATCTAAACCTGATGTTAAGGTTGCCCGTGAATGATCTCAACCATTAAATATAATACTTATATATCAATGGTATCCACATTGCAATGGCCCACTTCACCTTGATGGAGAACTTAGGGTATAAGACTGAAGCAACCCAAAAATTCGCAAAACAGAGGAGTCGCCACCAAAGTTTATTTTTTGGGGAAAACATTGAAAAAACCCTTTTAAGAAGAAAAATGGTCTTTGGAACCAGATTTAGAGTTCGGGAGTCGATTACGCGTAGGGAAGGTATTAGCACCCTACGACGTCCGCTAAAAAGCGGTTACCTCTAATTAAATGTGCAAATCTTGTTAGCTTTTAAAATTATTTATTTACCCCAAAAAGAAATTATTTATTATTTATTTACAAAAACAAAAAAGGAGAAAAATTATGAAAATTTATTTCTGTGCTCGACAGGGAAGGTCCCTGCTCCTACGTATTCTCAGGTGCAATGAGAAAATCAAAGCTACGTAGTTCTTTAGTAGAAAAAAAATTGTGTGTTGATTTGTTTTAATTTTTGTAGAATTTGCTTTTTTCAAAAATAATTCATTTGGTCTCATAGTAACCAAATAGGAAGAGGATCCAAAATGGTTACTAATTTTGACCGACTGAAATAAAGAAGTTTTTTGCAATAGCCGAATAGGAAGAGGATCCGAAACGACTATCACTAGTGAGTTTTCATATATATGTTTTTGCAATAGTCAAATAGGAAGAAGATCCAAAATTGATTATCACTAATTACTTAATTAATTAGAAAAAGACGTAATTATCGCGACAGTCAAATAGGAAGAGGATCCAAAATGGCTCTCACTAATTGTTCTTTATTTTTAAAATTAAAAATCCATATATATTTTATTTCAAAATAAAAAAAATTATATTAATGCAAAAAAAGCACCTAACAGCTGAAACTATACAATTAACACATTGAAACATTTTTTTTGGGTATTTTATTTTGTTCATTGTTACTCTCATGTTTATTAATAAAACAATAACAAGTCCAACTAAATATCAAAACAAGAACTAACTCATCCTTTTTTAATTCAAACCACCAAGCATCGCAAACCATAACAATAAATAAATAACAAGTAAATATTGACAAGAAAAAAAACAATAGCAAGTAAATAAAGTTAGACAATAATATACAGTGTAATAACAATATAAAAAAAAAGTACAACCAGAGATAGCGTGAATAAAAGAGAACCGAGGCAATGGTTTTGGCATGAACGTCGAGTTGCGGTGATGGCGGCTTCTGACTGGTCTCGGTGTTGCTCTATGGTGTCATGTATGTGGAGGAAAGATGGTGGAGAAAGGTGAATGATGATAGTATTTATGGTGGTGGGTGATTCTAATGGTTGATGGAATGATGGAGTTGTGAAAAGAAAAGAAATGGTGAAGAAAAAATAGGAGCTCATGTGAAAGGTAGATGATGAAGAGGAGAATTTATAGTCATGGGGTTGTTTTAAGAGAATAGGGAAATCGGTTGCAGAGGAGGAAAATGAAAAAAAATGAGAGGAAAAGGAAGAGGGGCGCCGCTGGCTGGAGCTCGTAGGTGAAGGGTGAAGAAATGGTAGGGTTCTTCGTTTGATGGGGTTTGGAGTGTACTACAGTGCTTGTGTGTAGGCGAGGGTGCACGGTGAAGACACGGAGAACGCACCGCGTTTCAACTTCTCGTCTCACATCGGGAGGTTATTACCGTGTGGCGAGGTGCACGATTGCTACGGTGCAGATGCGGAGCGATATCCTCTTCCTTGGACCCTGCTACGGTGTGCGAGGGCACACGGATCTTACAGTGAGGTTGCAGCATTGTCTTTCTTTCTTTTTCTTTTATTCTCTTTTTCTTTTCTTTTTTTCTTTTTTCTTCTATCTTTTTTCTTCTATTTCTTTTTCTTTTTTTTTTTTGTAATTTTTGAAAATAAATAAGAATCTGGACAAAATTGGGTGTCTACAAAGACCAACATAGAAGCCACCAAACTTACCGTGTACGTCTGCGTGAGGTAATGGGTAGAAAGAAATACAAGAACTCTAACAAAACTAAGGGTGGCTTTTAGAATGGGACATCAATATTATGTCCCAAGAATGGATCATGACAGAATTACCCGGAATCATAGGTGGACTCGGTTTTACTGTTTTAATATTTTTAACCCCAATAATTATTTGAATTAAAAAATGACCAGGCAAAAATTTGATTGCTAATTGGAATCCTAAAGTTTGTTAAATTGGGTAAGATCCAATAAATCCATAAATTAGATTTTAGACAAACATTAAATTGGTTTGTTACATTGGTGCTCTCACCACGTCTCTCTTGCTCCCTCCCTCTCTCCCTCTCTCCCCTTTCTCTCTCACTCACTCCCTCTCTCTCTCTATCGCTCTCTCTCCCCCTCTCCCTCCCTCACGCTCTCATTTCCCTCTCTCCCTCTTTCTCACTCTCTCCCTCTCCCTCTCTCTCTCACACCCTCTCTTGCGCTCCCTCTGCCTCTCTCTCTCACTCCCTCTCTTGCGCTCTCTCTCCCCTTTATCTCTCCCTCCCTCTGCCTTCTCTCTCTCCCTCTCTCCCCCTCTCACTCACTTCCTCTCTCTCACTCTCCCTCTCCCCTCTCTCATTCCCTCTATCATGCCCTCTCTCTCCCCCTCTCTCCTTTTCTCTCTCCCCTCCCTCTTTCTCACTCTCTCGCTCGCCCTCTCTCTCCCTTTCTCTCTTGCTCTCTCCGCACTCTCCCTCTCCCCCCTCTCTCCTTTACTCTCCCCCTCTCCTCCCTCTCGCTCCCTCTCTCTACTTTCTCTCGCACTCTCTCGCTATTTCTCTATCTCTCTCTCACTCTAGATAAAGGGGCGAAAGAGCAGGAGAGAGGGAGAGAAAGAGCGAGAGAGAAAAGGGGAGAGAGAGCAGGAGAGAGGAAGACCGAGAGGGAGCAAGAGGGGAGTAGAACAAGAGAGAGTGAGAGAGAGAGATCTTTTAGAGGAGGGAGAGAGTGAGAGAAATGGGGAGAGAGAGTGAGGGAGCAAGGAGAGAGAAAGGGGGTGAAGAAGAGAGGGATAGGTTTTTGTGAGAGAGACAGAGAGGGGTGAGAGAGAGACAGAGCGAGATTGAAAGGGAGTGAGGGGGAAAGCAATCTAGAAGGGGAGAGAGGGGACAGAGAGCGAGAGAGAGAGGGGAGAAACTTTTTAAAGAGAGGGGGAGAGGTTTTTCAGAGATAGAGAGAGGGGAGAGAGAGTGAGAGAGGGAAAGATTTTTCAGGGAGCGAGAGAGAGGGAGGGAGGAAGAGAGAGGGGGCAAGAGAGAAAGAGGGAGAGAGAGAGAGAGAGGGAGAGAGCAAGTAAGCGAGAGAGAGGTTTTCCAGAGAGTGGGATAGAGAGAGGGGGTTTAACAAAAAAAAGTATCTTACGTAAATTATGAAGAACTTTAATTACTCTATCCAAACAAAGAATTTTAAGAATGAAGAAATTTAATTACTCTATCTAAAAAAAATTTAAAAATGACAGAAATTCAATTGAAGCAATTTCATTTCCAAGAATTTTAAATTTTCTAGTATTTTTAATTTCTCCATCCAAACATAGGGTAGTGGTTTTTTTTAACCACCAACCGAAATTACACATTATGATTCACCAAGGTAACATTTGTAATTATAAAAAATGTTGGCCATTTACGGTAATTATAATAACCTTATCGATTGTTTCACAATTACAGTATAATGTTGATGTGAATCTGAAAATAAACTGGAACACTCCTTTGCAAATATCTTTTTAGATTAAGTCTACTTTCTGAATTGGTAACTGGTAATTGATCCTAGCCACTCAATTTAATAATCATTATATCAATGGTGATAATATTGTGACCCATTCTTGGGACATAATATTAATGACCCATTTTAAAAGCCACCCAAAACTAAGCCCGCCTGTCCCTTTTTTTTTTCTTCCCTTCTCTCCTACTTCTTCTTTCTCTATGCTTGATGTATAGAATGAGTTGGCAGTTACATTTTTCTTTCTTTGAGTCAGTTATTCTCCTATATATGTTCTCACTTGCAATCAGTATCTCAATTTGTTTTTCTCCGAGTCAGTTTCTTTTAATAGCCATGTCTATGTTGTATTTTAAATTTTTAAGTTTTACTTAGTGAGGGGAAAATGGGCTAATAAAATAATTAATGCAACTGATTTTTTGGAAAGGTTCTTATATAAAGGGACTTTCATTTTTTTGTAAAGGTTCTTATATTTAGGGACGGAGGTAGTAGTTATTTTGCCAAATCCTCTTTATATATAGGTATAGATTATATTTCTTTAATGTTCATAAAGAAATGAATATAATTTTATATATATATATGCTATGAACTTTAATGCAAGAGAGTTTATTCACGAGGAAATATGAATAATATTCCATTTCCCGGTAAAAGTTTAGTTTTGGTTTGAATCTGATCTTCTAAGGAGAATATATAATTCACTCTAGATGAAACTATAGTCATTCTACTTGTGGTCGCATTGGCTTTCGTGGTGCAAAACGAATAGAATTAAAAATTCATTGATGCAGTTAATAAGTTTATTAATTCTATGACACAGTGCTGTTGCCTGTTTGGTTAGAGATCATGACAATACAAGTTGGTTAAAGTTCAAAAAGTTATCATTAATTATAATAAGTGGATTTAGGCTTCAGTCCAGCTGTTTTTTGCTTTTTTCTTATGTTTTGTTGTTCTTTCTCTTTCTTCTACCAAAAAAATTCCAAGAGCTACCAAAAATTTGACAAAGTCTAGCTCTTCTGTATTTTGGACATCTCAAAATAATAGCACCTGACATAATCCAAGATACAAAAGACCAAGATCCACCAATCAGAGTTTTCAGCATTCATAAACAACATTTTCTCAAAAGAGACTTTTACACGTGTCATTCTCTCAGCAATTCTACATTTAATGTTTTCTTTTAATATTTTAAATAGATTCTTATAATAAAGACTTGCTTTTTTTGAAGTTCAAAATGATCTCTAAAGATCTCATAAGCATCATCTCATTTATCTTTTTATTGCTTTATATTTAGAGAATATTTTTATACTCATCTCTCTACTTATTTATTTTATGAGATTTTATTCAACTCCTCTCATTTTTCGTCGGTAAACTTTCGTGTCTGTTCAACTCTTCTTTCGTAGATATGACTTTTATGTTTTCTCTTTTTTTTTGTTCTTCTTTTTTCATTTTATATACATTTTCTTCTCCATTGCAGTGACTATGACTCTGTTTTGCAAAAATAGCTGATAGCTAATAACTTATAGCTGAAAAGCTAGCTGATTGAATTTAAAGTGTTCGGCGAAATTAGTTGTTCAACTAGCTGATAAATGTAAAATGACATAAAAAGATATGTGGTATGGATTATATATATACACACTATTTTAAAATAATTATTACTTTATTATTTTAGTTTATTTCAAATTATTTATTTGGTTAAAAATTAGGATATTAATTTTTTAGCTTTTTTATAATTAACATGTCTATATGATTTTTTAATATATTTTTTATTTTATAGATAAAAAATATATTATAAGTCATGATATAGAAAATTTGTGTCTCCTAGAAAATTTAAACAGACAAAATAAACAAATAATGTAAAAAGTAATATAGAACAATATTTAAAATAAAAATTTAAGATGTTTTATTAATTTAAAATCCTTTAATTTAAAGAGAGAGTAATGAAGGAATAAGATTAAATATATTAGCGAGGGCGTAGAAATGAAAGAAAAACCAATAAGCTATGAGCTTCATGAGGTAACTTCTCAAAAAAAGCTATAAGCTAATAAAATAAGCTCATTTACCGAACACTTATATTTTGGTCAAATAAGCTTATAAGCTAGTCAAAATAAGCTATAAGTTAACTTATTGGCCCTGCCGAACAGAGTCTATATATCACTTGAAACTTTCGATATTAAAGGTTAGTTTATGTTTGTAACATCCGTTTTTCCGAGTTACTATTTAAAAATCTATTTTATATGAATTTTTGCGATATAAATCTTTTAAGATTTATTCTTGTCTTAAAAATAGGATTTAAATATATGTGTTTAAGATTACTTCTGAAAACGGTTGATTCGCAGCTTCTGTCAGGTCTAATTATAACCTCCGTTTCTCTGTTTAAACTGTACTTTTTCTATTTTATATGAATTTTTGTGCCGTAAATATTTTGTGATTTATTTTTAGCTTAAAATTAGGAGTAAAATACACATATTTCGGAATACTTCTGAAACGGTAGTTTTACAATCGATATCAGGCCTTTTTACAGAAAACAGTACGTCTAACTGACGAAAAGAGTTTTAAATAGCTTAAAAACATCTAATGACTTCAATAAATAAACTTCCTTCACAAAAGTTGATTTTTCTAATATTTTAGATTTTGTGGAATTTTTCTGGAATTTTTAGAAGTAAAAAGATTTAAAAGTTCTGTTTTGGTCCAAATAGTAAACCGCTTGAGCTGACAGACTGATTTAAAGCTCAAGTTAAAGTCAGATAAAGATTTTGAATAGCCAAAACATGTTTTTCTATTTTTTAAGATTTATGGAAATTATTTTGGAATTTTCTGAAAGACAGATCAAAAGTCACTTTTTCAAAACTCCATAAGACACATAAAACGAAAATTTCTAGGCCAAAATGGATTTATACTGATCAGTGAGAGCTCAAAATCAATTTTCAAAAGGGATCATTAGTGTTTAAATTAAATTTGTGATTTTTGAGAATTATCTGGGAATTTTCTAAAAAATGTCTGTTTTTCACTTACAGCGCGTCCATTTTTCCGTTCTTTGAGCTAAACGCATAGCTTACACTTATCGTAAAATTCCAGAAACTCTTCCATGAAGCTATTAGGGCTATTACATGGTATTCCCAAGATTTTTTTTATCAGATCTCAATCTTTAAATTAATTTTAGGAATTTTTGATTAGTGAAAAGTCAAGTTTACCCTTGATTGTCATCCGTTTTCACTTGAAAACCCTAGGGGCAAAGATGTAACTTCACTCCCTCCCTTTTCAGCCCTCATAAACCGTCCTACCACCTTGCCAAGAAGAGGACTAGGTGCATTTGGTCCATGATTCAAAGTTTTAAAACCAATTAGAAAAAGGTTGATTAAAACTAATTAGATAAATGTGTGTTTTAGTAGTCATGGCTTACATCACATACTTTCCTTATTCCTTCCTTCTCCTTGCTCCTTGGCCGCCCCACTTCCTCAACTTGGACCCTTGGATGATGATCTTTCACTTGGATTCAATCCTTGTGAAGTGGTTTAGGCCAATTAGGAATTAGTTAATTGTTTTGATTTTTATTAAAAGCCAAACTATGATTACTTTCTAAGCTAACCAAGGTTCCTTTAACTCAACCCCTTGGGTGCCCCCTCTCCCTATAAATAGCCCCCCTTGCTTCATAAAAATTACACACACAATTTCAAGAAGTTAAGGAATCAAGAAGCTATACACTTTTCTCTCTTTTCTCTTCTTAAGTCTTAAATTTCTTTGTGTTCTTGGATCTTCATCCATTTTTGGTGAAAGGTAGGGGGAACCTCTTGCAAAATTAATTTGAGAAGTATATGTTTGATTCTTGGTTGTGCTTGACTTGTATGCCTTGGGTGTTATAGCTTTTAAATGGTGGTTATGCTTTATAAATTGTTTTGTTGTTCTAAAATGATTATTTTGTGTTAATTATTAATAGTAGGGTTATAATGCCCAAATTTCTCTTAAGATTTCGTGGAAGTAAGGTTACTGTGACAAATTTTATTTTGAGCTTATGTAAACATACCGTTATAATGGGAAAATTTAGATTTACTGCAAAATATGATTTTACCGTAAAGAAAATACGTTTTATTCTTTGTGAAAAACCCTGATATTATCTAACGTGTATATGGTCAAAGGTGATGGTTAAAGATTTGATTGGTTTATTAGTATGGATCTGTCTAGAAAGGAAAGAGACCTTTGAAGGGGCTATTATAAAGTCCGTCTCTTTCTAGCCTGGGATCTGTATTAATACGCTGTTTAAAAATCCTAACACTAGGGACTAGGGGTATACATGACTAAGATAATCTGGGAAAGAAGTGATTTCTTAATACCATATATATAAATAGATTGGATTGGATAAAAGAGTATAACAGTAATGGATTCTCGGTGAATTCTATTGTTATAGCATCTTTCGGAATTTAATGTAACAGTAATGGATTCTCGGTAAATTCTACTGTTATATTAATAGTGGGAAATATAGAGCGGGTATCCAATCTGTATATATATGCAATAAACTCAGTTTAATTTCCAACGTTTATGACAGTGGAAATTAGTGAGGTAGGCTTCCAACGGGCCTTTTTATCTTGGAAAATAAATAGTGCTTAAGTATTTCCGCAAATAAACAGTTAATTTCACTTAGTCTATTTTCGAATACGTTTTTATTCTACAGTTACTCGTGAATCTGTGTTTACTTGTGAATTCTGTGTTTTACCTGAGACACGTGATTGATATTCTTATATGAGAAATACAGTTTTGTGTTTACTTGTGAATTCTGTGGTTATTTGAGAGTTAAGTCGTAAGTTGGGGTTTGTGGTTACTAAGTAAAATCTCCAGGAGTAGCGGGTGACTTACTCGTGGGTGTGTCCCGAATATAAGTGGTAAAGTCTCCAGGAGCAGCGGGTTCTTTTCTCGTGGGTGTATCCCGAAATAATTAAGTAAAGTCTCCAAGAGCAGCAGGTTCTTTTCTCGTGAGTGTGTCCCGAAAATGTAGATAGTCTTGTGTGTTTGATAATTCCTTGAGATATATTACCGTGTTAAAATTCTCTGTTTACGACGTTAAATGATTCATCTGTTGGGTGCGGTATGACTGCTATATGTTGTTTATCTGTTCTTTGAATTGGGTGATGTATAATCTATGATTTGGTTGTGCTTGTACTTTACTTATTAAGTTGTTTAGAGTTTCACCCTTGCCTGCTTTGTTATGTTGATGCATGACGGAGTAGATGTTTGACCCAAGAAGTGGGTTAGCTCTTAGGAGAGGATCTGATGAAGGATGTTGAATAGATTGATGGATCTTCCGAGAAGATTAAGTGGCTACTGTATTTTTTGGGTAGAGGTTTAGAGACTAGACTGACTCAGATGTTCATTGTCTTACTTTAAATTCTTCCCTGTAAAAACTCTGATAATCTTATGAATATGAGATGAGATGTTATCCTTACAAATATTGTTTTATGCTTCCGTACTTAAAAAAAACCTTTTTGAAAATTAATCAACACATACTCTCCATCCTTCTCATCATTAAAGAAAAGGAAAAAAAAATTATACGCATTTTCAGAGAAGGAATGTTGAGCTTTAAACGGAATATTTTCTAAGTTATTCAAAATTTCTTGGTTACTATGGTGTAATATCTTTTTTGGAGAAAGAGTGTTACAATGTTTTCTTTTTCATGCTTAATCATTTATATGTTTTAATTTTTGTATTTTTAATCTTAAATTTTAATATATGCATGTATTGATATGTTTTATTTGTTCACTTTCTTTTTGTCTTTGTATTATTGTCGTTCATATGTTCATCAACATTTTTTTATTTGTGAAAATGCAAACTTTCCATTCCAGAATCGTTCACAGCTGTGTAAAATTTCACAGCCCTTGCACAAAACATCAACCACGTTTTTTTTTCTTTCTCTTTTTTATTTTCCCTAATCAAAACGAGCATACAAAAGCATGACAACAGGGAAAGAAATCCCAGCTATATATCAATGGACTTGTATGTAACTAACAAAATGAAAAAAGGAGTCCTATAGCGAACATCCGATGTTGGTTAAGACCTGAGATTAGCTCTGCAGTTTGATGGTGTGTGACAGGAAAAGGCGATGATAAAATATATTTTCGGTGTTCTGTAATTTGTTCTGTAAATATGTTGCCAGTTGACTATTGAATTGGGGGAGAAAGGTTTCCCACCCACAACTTATTTATTTATCTATTTGCTTATCTATCTACGTACATTTATTTATACATACAGTAAACTCAAGTTTAATGAATGTTGTTAATAATTTTTAAAATTGATGAATATAAATAAGTTCCCCTAAAAAAATGAATATAAATAAGTAGTTTTCTGTCTTATGATATTTCAGAATAGATTAGATTAGATACAATGAATATATGAACTAAAGCTAAATGAATATTTAAAATAAATAAAATATAAATCAGTATGATGAGTACTCAAAAGATATTGATTTCAAAAATACAATTAAAGTTACTAGACAATACAATTTTTTTTATATTTGAATTGAAAATAATTATAGGGATAGAACAAAATAAGAGGAAAAAAAAAGATAATAAATAAAAAATTGGTTACTCACTAAGAGCAAGCACTTATGAAAAAAAATCCAAAGAATCTTGTAATAATTATGAGTTTTTAAAATGACTTCTCATAGAAATTAAAATCAATTTACACGTAGTTCAATATAAATAAAAATCAAATTATTAATTTTTGAACTAATAAATTAATCTACATATAATTAAGTAACATATATGCCATTTTGTATGTATTATTATTCATAATTGCAAACTTTTTTATTATGCAGAAGTACTTCAACAACCGCCTCTCCACCACATAAAGTGGACCATTTCATAAAAAAATAATCATATTTACTAAAATAAGGTCTCCAGTTATAGTACTGAAAAATCTGGTCATATTCATAAATACAAGAAATATTTTTACAACATTGTTAATGCTACACACTTCAAGCCCCCTTGTGCAAATTAGTTTTACTTTTCATATTACCTATACACCAAGCATCCCAAAACAACTCCTCGCCCTTGCAATTTTAAATGTATATATATATCAATATCAATGGCTATAAGGCCTACTTCACCATCAAGGTGAACTTGAAGGGTGGTCCACCCTAAAAGCTACTACAGGGAAGACGATGAATTTACTACTATATTTTTATTTTTAAGATAACCATGTCGGCGATGTCGTGTCGCGCTCCCTTTTTGAATTTTCTTCCATGTGTCGTCTACATGGCTACCCGAATGCTTACGAATTAAGTTTGGAATATGGTACCTTTTTTTAATTTCATTCAGAGCCAGGGTTGTCAATAATGAAATCAAGCCCATGTCTTTTTTTTGGGTCAATCAAGCTCGTGTTTTATAGAGTTTAACTCTGAATGTTATATAAGAATGGGCCATTTACTGAGATCTGTTGTTTCCATAAGTGGAGTTATCTTAGAAAACAGACCCATTGCTATGCTCAAAATGTAATCAACATCCATTATGGAAATGGGCCTGACTCCTTTAAAACGAGTTGGTCACTTTATTCCAGGGGTCTTTCTTTTCGCACATACATACTTAACCCAGGGTGCGCAGAATACTCTGGTAGGGAAAGTGATGACTGAGAGGCCCCTTAGCAAAGGAGCTGTGAAAGGTATTCTTCTTAAAGGTGACATTTCACATGGGCCACCCTTAGACTGATCCATGATGGACCAGTGAGTGTCCACGGTGTTCCACGGACAATTATACCCCTGAGTGTAGGTTACAACAGGTTATGTAATAATTATATTTTGTACCCAGAACTTTTCTTACATGCAAATTTGACCCATAACTTGTTAATATTAAAATTCAGACCTAGCCTGTCAAAAATTCAAAAACGTGGGCCTCACATGTCACAAAAGGACAAAAACGATGTAATGAAAGTCTCAAAGCGCTGTCCCCACCTTTGAATACATGGCAATAGGCAATAGACATTAAAAGTCTTGTCACCAACTTCCCCACCAATTACCAAATGACATTAATGTGATCACCATTCCCATATTAATACGTGATGTGCTCACCTTCGCAGTGGAGTTGGAGAAATTAATTTGCCTTCATTTGAGCGCAGACTGCATCTTCTTTTTCGCAGCTTGTATTATTCTTGTTAGCAGTATTATTCATCTGATTCTTCTCTCTTGCAGCTCGGTAAATTATCTTGGGGTGTTGGACGAAGATGGTGGACATTGAAGAAAATGGAACTGCTGAAAGAGTGAAGGCGACAGACCCAAGTACGAAATTGCATAATTGTGCTGAATGAAGTGCTTCCCAATGACATTTCTTGTGGCACTGAATAGCGTAGTACTGCAGTATACATTAAAACCACACCACCTGAGCCAATATACCAATGAACATTAATTAAGACCCTGAAACAGCTGAAATGCAAAGATGCATCATTGCCCAACGTGCTTTAGAGCCAAGATGATAGGAGGCCAAGATGTTAGAATTGAATATGAACAAGGTATTGAGGCTGGAACAGGTTTGTTAGCTCAAGCGGCTTCTAACAAGATGAATCCTAGAGGGAGGTGAAAAGGATTCTTCCGATTTTTCAAAAAAATTTCGCAAAACAATTTTTTTATTTGATGGTTAATGCGAATGTAAAAATAAACATTCACAAATTTAAGAAAAAAGAATTTTTCTGGTCTGTGAATTTCAAATGAATTGAATTCCCACGAAATTCACTGAACCCTAAACACACAATTCTTGAGCCAAACACGAAATTGAAAGATGCAAAGGTAAGAGAAAATGAACACAGCGAGATTTATACTGGTTCAGTCACCTAATGTGACCTACGTCCAGTCCCCAACCCGTTTCTGAATTGGGATTTCACTCCACTATACAATTGGGTTTGATTACAACACCTAATCAATTTTACAAGGAGATATCTCATTCCTAAACCCACACCAAATTAAGGATACCCCACCATAATTACAACAGCACCACCTAGGGATACCTCACCCTAGACTACAACAAAGAGGATACCTCACCTCTTACAAGAATCAACCAACAAGATAAAGGGTTTAGGGTTTACCAATGAAAGAACACACCAAACTTGTGTAGAATTGACACAATGATGATTACTATCAATATCAAGACTTTGATTGAGATGCTTCTTCACAGATTTCACCCACAAAGATTGATTTTCGTTCTTGGAGAGTTTTCTCTAAGTGTGTGAATGATTAATCGCAAATCTCTTCTGAAAACTCGCACCGTTTCTGCTAAAAAAACATTTTTAACTGCTGTGAATTGATTCCCATAGGTGATGAATCGATTCATTGCAAGTTTGGATTTCAGAATCGCAACTCTGCTCTTTGTGAATCGATTCCCATATGTGTGAATCGATTCACAGCAACCAAGTTTGCCTGGAATCTCACAGGAATTCAATTCACATGCAATTAACTATTCCAGTGACCTGTGAATTCAATTCACTTGAGATTCACCTGAAATTCAACCTTAGTAAAATCAATTTTAAAATCATATAATGCATGAATGCAATTCAATTTTAGATCCTAGATTGATTTTACTTAGCATCTCAATCTCATCTTAGATATTTTACAAAAGGTCCTAGAAGTTAAATCAAAAACACATTAAACCTATTTCTAGAGCCTTTGATCTTTACAAGTCTTTATGCTTCCATCCAAGCTTGTCATCTTCAAAACTTGCTACTCCTTGAAGCTCATGGGAAGGTGCAATTTACAATCTACCCCTTTTTGATGATGTCAACACAATGAAGACTTTGTGACTATGCTCCCCCTCACTTTGTGCTTACTTACCAAAAGGAAAGTTAAAACCTGAAAAAGCATAGTATAGCCTTTCTCCCCCTTTGGCATTATCAAAAACACAAAAGTTAAAATAGAAATATATATACAAGGTGCAATTTAACAATTTCCGGGAGCAATCACCAACATTTCCAATAAGATGTCATCCATGAGTCATAAAACAATCAATCCAAAGGATGAACATCCATGAAGATAAAAGTCTAGCTCATGCCAATAGATAATAATCCAAATGAAAACATCCATGAGTTAAACATAGTCCAAACGAAACCAAAGTCATGAGTAATCCAATGAAATACAAAACATAGTCCAAAACATGAATCACGTGTGTGATTTTCGTGTTTTAAAGAGTGAGTTTTGTGTCCTTAAGTACTCTGAATCTCGCGTGAATCAAATTCACAAGAGTGTGAATCGATTTACTGGGTCTTATACAACTGAACCACACGTTTTTCTTTGTTGTGAATCGATTCACTAATTGAAGGGATCGATTCCCTACAGCTCAATTTTCTCAGAACGTGAATTTCTTCTCTGTGAATCGATTCACTTGCTCTAGGAATCGATTCAATGGGCCTAAAATTGCATGTATCAGCGGTTTTATGCAGAAAAGTGTTCTAATTGGCCTATTTTGCTATGATTGAATCATCACTTGTTAATTTTCATGCAATTTAGCGCTATTTAATTGCTTCAAACAAGTTTCAATACAGAATATATGCATGTTTCAAAGAAGCACAACATTCATAGCAAAGAGATACAAAAATCAAATGCTGAGTTATTGATTCTCACTTTTAAACATGAATTAGGTCATTTCATAACGTCACATGATACAATATACTTAAGTTGTTCATCATATGCAAAGCTTACTAATATCATACAACCTTAAGCATATTCTCAATCTATGCAAGAAGAATTTAAAGAGTCTAACTCACTTTCAATTAATGTTATTTACAAAACTCAAATATGCAATCATTGTATCAAATTAATATAGTAGTAAAAACATTATGATACCGATTTAATGTGTAACTTTCATGTACTTCAACAAACCACTTTTAGTATTTCCAATCATGCTTTGGGCCTTGAAGTACACCTACAAAACAACTCAAAATTGAGACTTTGGTACCCAAGAGTATTTGGGTCCTTGTGGGTTAGTTTTGGGTATCGTACCTTTTGGAACCCAAATTTGTTTAACATTGGATAGTCGATTGTTTCTAAACTTGCAAGATGAAGATAAATGCCCCTTTCTACAACAACAGTAACATGTGGTAAAGGGGGTAGTTACTTTGCTTCTTTGACCAAAGCAATTTTTAAGAGACTTTCTTTGTTCATTAGGATTGTATCATATTCCCGCTTTACCATACATCCTCTTTTGACTAGAAAGTAGCATGTTTAGATTATCCCTACCCATTGTAAACCTATCAAGTATGCACTTCATGTAATTTATATCAAGTCTATATTTAGCACAATCATTACATGCATGAATACTACTAATTGACTTCTTATTTAGTGAGCAGTTATCATGCAAAGCCTTTAAAGCATCATAGTCATCAGTAACTTTTTCTAGCTTGGTTGTTAATCCATGTATCATCTCTTGGCAATCACATATCACACGTTTTTTAGAAGCATTCAATTTTATTAATCTAATAGACTCATCATGCAACTCTTCATAGGCGTCATGCAACTCATCCTAAGAAGGTAAAAGATCAAGTTCATCGTTACTTACTTCTTCTTCGTTATGACTTGCCATGAGACATAGATTTTCTACTTCTTCATCATCGGAGCTCTCAGATGAAGGTCACTTTCATCCCATGCAATGTATGCCATTTTTCCCTTTTTGTCTTTTTTGTCTTTTCTCTCAAACTTTTCGGTTTTCTTTTGGAGTTGAGGACATTCCATTTTCATATATCATTTCTTCCCACATTCGTAGCAACTTATTTGAGGTGTATTCGATTCCTTCTTAAAGGGCCGTTTATTTCCATTTTTCTTCTTGAGGAATTTTTCAAACTTCTTCACAAAGTGAATAAGGTCTTCGTCGCTTTCATCTTGATCATCGGAATCCTCCTCCTCATCACTTTCTACCTTTTTACTCCTTGAGCATGATGCTACCAACGCCAATCCTTTCTTCTTTTTCTCACCTTCTTCATGCTCTTGGAGGTGGTTAAGTTCTAAGTCATGCTCTTGAAGCATTCCAAATAGTGTCGCCAAAGTCATAGTGGACAAGTTCCTTGATTCCGCAATGGCCGTCACTTTTGGTTGCCAATTCCTACTCAAACATCTCAAAACCTTGTTAATAAGATCCTCATTGAGAAAGGTCTTTCCCAATGTTGACAAATGGTTAACAATATGTGTGAAACATTTTTCCACTTCCTGTATTGATTCATCGGGAATAATACGGAATAGCTCATACTCATGAGTCAATGTGTTGACTATCGCACGTTTAACCTCATTGGTTCACACATTGGTGACCTCTAAGGCGTACCACATCTCCTGAGCATTCTTACAATTACAAATATGAAAGAATTCATCTTGGCCTAATGATGCAGAAATAATGTTTTTAGCCCTCCAATCAAGTTGGACTCTTTTCTTTTCATCTTCATCCCACATATCCCTAGGTTTTTCTTTAGTTATACCATTTATCACATAAGTAGGAACAAATGGTCCATTTTCAATTACATTCCAAACGTCTAGGTCGTGGGAGCAAATGAAAATGTGCATCCTTTCCTTCCAATACGCATAACCATCATCGTTAAACACGGGTGCCTTATTGTACGACACATCAACATATGTAAAGGTGTTAGAAGCCATAAGATCACGATATATAGCATACAACTAGCAATAGAAAACAAGCTCTGATGCCACTTATTAGCCCAAGTGGCTTCTAACAAGATGAATCTTAGAGGGGGGTGAATAGGATTCTTTCGATTTTTCAAAAGCTTTTCGCAAAATAATTTTTTTATTTGATGGTTAATGCGAATGTAAAAAGAAACAATCACAAGTTTAAGAAAAAAGAATTTTTCTGGTCTGTGAATTTCAAATGAATTGAATTCCCACGAAATTCACTGAACCCTAAAAACACAATTCTTGAACCAAACATGAATTGAAAGATGCAAAGGTAAGAGAAGATGAGCACAACGAGATTTATACTGGTTCAGTCACCTAATGTGACCTACGTCCAGTCTCCAACCCGTTTCCGAATTGGGATTTCACTCCACTATACAATTGGGTTTGATTACAACACCTAATCAATTTTACAAGGAGATATCCCACTCCTAAACCCACACCAAATTAGGGATACCCCACCCTAATTACAACACCACCACCTAGAGATACCTCACCCTAGACTACAACAAAGAGGATACCTCACCACCTCTTACAAGAAGCAACCAACAAGATAAAGGGTTTAGGGTTTACCAATGAAAGAACACATCAAACTTGTGTAGAATTGGCACAATGATGATCACTATCAATATCAAGACTTTGATTGAGATGCTTCTTCACAGATTTCGCCCACAAAGATTGATTTTCGTTCTTGGAGAGTTTTCTCTAAGTGTGTGAATGATTAATGGCAAATCTCTTCTGAAAACTCGCACCGTTTCTGCTAAAAAACCATTTTTAACTACTGTGAATCAATTCCCATAAGTGATGAATCGATTCACTGCAAGTTTGGATTTCAGAATCGCAACTCTCCTCCCTGTGAATCGATTCCGACAGGTGTGAATCGATTCACAGCAACCAAGTTTGCCTGCAATCTCACAAGAATTCAATTCACATGCAATTAACTGTTCCAGTGACCTGTGAATTCAATTCACTTGAGATTCACCTGAAATTCAACCTTAGTAAAATCAATTTTAAAAACATATAATGCATGAATGCAATTCAATTTTAGATCCTAGATTGATTTTATTTAGCATCTCAATCTCATCTTAGATATTTTACAAAAGGTCCTAGAAGTTAAATCAAAAACACATTAATCCTATTTCTAGACCCTTTGATCTTTACAAGTTTTCATGTTTCCATCCAAGCTTGTCATCTTCAAAACTTGATACTCCACGAAGCTCATAGGAAGGTGCAATTTACATGGTTGGGCTTACATTGATTACTAAAGGCCAAGATTAATTAATTGTTCCTGATCGAATTTTTATTTTTTTCTCAAATATTTTTAAATTCGAGTATATAATGTAATTTTTATAAAAATTATAGTCAAATCATAATTATTGAAAAATAAAGCCCCTATCAGCAATTATAAAATATTTACTTATATAACCCACTGAACAGGTAACTGGTCCTTGATCTTATCCTTCATCATTATATATATATATATATATCTCTATGGTGTACAACTCAGTGGAACACCGTGGACCCTCACTGGTCCATCATGGACCAGTCTAAGGGTGGTCCATGTGAAATGGCACCCTTCTTAAAGCCTGGTGAAACCCAAAAAATTTGAATTTTGCAGATATGGGATTCAATATATTTACATTCACCTTTGAAAGTGTGGAAGAGGCATTAGAGGTGATTAAAAAAGGGCCTTGGTATGTGATGATTATGAAGTGGCACAGAGAGTCACAAGGAGGGGGGTTGAATTGTGACCCTTTGAAACTTTTGGCTTTTCCTGCAAACTTTGAACCTTTCTCAAGTGTAATCAACTTGGAGTTCAGAGAAGGTTTAAACAAACGTTAGAATGGAAGCTCCTCACCTAGAGAAGGTTAATAAAACTAAGAGTACTGTTTGTTTAAGAGATCTTCTCAACTAGAGAAGGTTGACAGAAAATCAAGTTCTTTGTTACTAATAGAAGTTCAGTTACACAGGCTTCTCATCGAGAGAAGGTTAATTAGAAGATTAAATCATTTGCTCATACACTTCAACTTCTTCAAATTAATCTTAACAAAGGTTCTTTAATAAACTTATACCAAATTAAAGAATCAGTTCAAAACATATAAGTTTATAAAACCTTTTTCAACTGCTTTGTTAATAAAATCAGTTTTTCACAATATTATGGTAAGCTTCTCAGCATGAGTAGCAAAGATCTTCAACCAGAGAAGGTTATCACTAAACTGCTTTCTTTGTTTCTTCAACTGCTTCTCACCCAGAGAAGGTTGATTATAAAGTTATGTTTCTTTGAGAAGACAGGTTTTAGTTAACTAGTTTTCAGAAGTTGAAGTACAAGGCTTCTCTGCCAGAGAGGTTAATCAACAAATCAACTCTTATGAAAACTATTGAAACAAAGCTTCTTTTGAAAACTCATACTTATATAAAAATATGATTTTGCATGTATAAGTTAGTTAAATAAGTTTTTTCAGAGCTTTGTTAATAAAACAGTTTCTCAGTTTTATATGAACCTTCTCAGCGTGAGTAGATGCTTCTGAGCAGTTTAAATAAATTTAACAGAAAATGTAAAAGAGAAAGGGAAAGAGAACATCACATAGATATTTATCCTGGTTCACCCCCAAACTCTTGGGCTACATCCAGTCCCCACATCCAGTGAGATTTTCCACTATTCTCTTAATTAGTATTCTTCACTCGGCCTCTTCAGGCTTACACGGTATTCTTGTACAAGCCTCCACAGGCTCACATCGATATTCTTGTACGAGCCTCCTCAGGCTCACAATAGTATTCTTTGCTCAGCCTCTTCAGGCTTACAACAGTATTCTTTTCCAAGCCTCTTCAGTCTTCATCTCTACAAGCAACCAATAGATTGCATAACCTTTCCTTTCACACACCTAACACTCTCTAGCTAGTTTGAAAGGAATCACAACAACGAGGATGAAGATGTTTGTTGTGTTACAGTTTTGATTAAACGTTTACAGAGCAACAACTCACGAAATCAAAACTGTATTACAGCTTAAATCTGTTGGAACCATATTATTCAAAGACATTTTTCAAATGCTTTAATCACTAAGTGGTTTTGATGATAACAATGATTATTAAGGATTTTACAAAGTCTGCTAACAAGCTCTTGTAGGTACAACAAAAATAAGCTCATCGTCCAATATGACCATGGAACTCATAAGTACAGTCTAAGAGCAGATCGTCCAATGGACTCTAATACTTGATCGTGAGTAAGTATTGTCCAATGGACTCTGGATGCCTCGCGTCCAAATGAACAGAAAGATATAAGTCCAACAATCAGTAAAGCAGTAAGTCCAGAGAAGCAAAGCTATGAGTCCATATGGTAAGCATAGGTATGCGTCCATATGACCAAAGAAGCCTTGCGTCCAAATGGTAAACATAGGTATGCGTCCATTTGGTAAGTGAACAGAAAGTCCATTATGTGTCACAAAACTGCGTCCAAAACGCAGAGTCTATAACATGCTATTTATTGCTCTTGCATTTTATATGAGACATATTTAATGAACAAATGATTTGAAATAAAGAGTTGTATGCAATACTTTTCCTGTGCATAATTATCAACGATTTGAATATGCATTTAATGAAAAGCATAAAACACTGTGTAAAGTGTACTTGAGAGAGAGGATGTTGTCTGAACTATTCTGTATATCTCTGAACATACCTTTTTTCTTACACAGTGTATTCTCTCTGTCTCAATAAAATATTACTATTAACCTTTGTGTAATTGAGATTTTGAGTACATGTTGCTTTTGACATAGGAGAAAGAAACGCAGAAAATACACTGAAGAAGCACTCCTCAGAGCAACAGAAAAATAGCATTTAATGCTATTAGAGAATGGCTATATTCAAGAAGGCTGAAGCTGAGCTTATTCGAAGACCAAGTTTGAAGCTTCATCAAAGCCTATATATACCGTGAACAAGAAGAAGAATACAAGAGACTGAACCACGAAAAGAAAAGAGTCAAAACGCTGTGCAAATATTGTCATACTCTGTAATCTTATGAAAGTCTTGTATTATTTCTTTCTTCTTGTAAAAGAAAGTTTGCTTAACTCTCGAAGTGCTTTAGAGTCTATATCCTCCCTTGTGTGAGTTAACATCACTTTCATCTAAACCACTCTTCTGAGTTGTTTGAGCCTAGAGAGGCTTGTCTGTAAAAGAATACTTGGGTATTAACTTGAAGAGGCTGTGTGCAAAGAATACTTGGGTTAGAGCCTGGAGGGGCTTGTCTGTAAAACAATACTTGGGTTGAGCCTGGAGAGACTAGGTGAGCAAAGAATACTTGTTGTAAGGCCTGAAGAGGCTGTTGAAGAATACTTGTATTCTATCTGGATTGATAGTGAAATCTCTCTTGTTGGAGGGGACTGAACGTAGCTCTTAGGAAATGGTGAACCAGGATAAATACTTGTTCAATCTCTCTATTCCTTAACTCTTTTATTTTCAGTTTATATAGTAACAAAGGGGATTGAATTGAATCTTTTTTTCAACAAGTTTTTCAAACGTTTTAATCGCGCTAAAACTTGTTTTACACTAAATGGACGTTTCTGCGTCCAACTTATTTGTGCGTCCAACAGACATACGCTGTGTGTCCAACAATGCTTTAAATAGCGTCCAGCGTTTTGCGAAAAGTTTTAAAAGCTAAGAAACACAATTCAACCCCCTTCTTGTGTTTCATCTTGTTACCTACAAAATCTACACTCATAGAGCAAATAGACATTCAAGAACAAGCTGTATATCACTCCTTTTCTCTCAGAAAAACAACCAAAATGTTGGAGTGAAAGATGAAGAGATGGATGAGAAGTTTCTGAATCGCGTTCATGCTCCCTCTTCGTGGATGTACTTCTCATCAAGTTGTTTCAGCTGTAATCTTGTTGTAATATAGTGTTTCTGCCCCCTTGTTACCGTTTATGACCGTTTAGAGAGGTAGGGAGAGAAAAACGAAGCTTTCTGACACAGTACAGTTGTTGTGTTTACCTTTTCACAGAATTCTGACAACTCACGTCATGCTGTCACAGGCTGTCAATTGAACCTTCTCTGGACCTCGTTACTAGAGTAGGTTCTTTATCACGAACCTTCTTTGGTTCCAGTGTGAACCTTCTCTGGTCCAGTATGAATCTTCTCTGAAACTTACTGCTTGAGTAGGTTTCTTCTCACATGCTTTCTCAGGAACCTTCTTTGATTCTAGTATGGACCTTCTATGGACCAGTATGGACCTTCTCTGTGAATCTTCTCTGGTCCTAGCATGAGCCTTCTCTGGAACCTTCTATAGATACTCGTTGTTAGAGCAGGTTCACAGTATAGTTGTACTTAAGTTGCTCATGGCTTAGAAGTTATGCACTTGTGTTCTTCTCAGTATCCAGAACTTGAATATCTTCAAGGTTTCTCTGTGAATCTCCTCTGGTCCTAGCATGAGCCTTTTCTGGAACCTTCTATAGATACTCGTTGTTAGAGCAGGTTCACGGCATAGTTGTACTTAAGTTACTCATGGCTTAGAAGTTATGCACTTGTGTTCTTCTCAGTATCCAGAACTTGAATATCTTCAAGGTTTCTCTGTGAATCTCCTCTGGTCCTAGCATGAGCCTTTTCTGGAACCTTCTATAGATACTCGTTGTTAGAGCAGGTTCACGGCATAGTTGTACTTAAGTTGCTCATGGCTTAGAAGTTCTGTACTTGTGATCTTCTCAGTATCCAGAACTTGAATGTCTTCAAGGTTTTCATATTTTGTAGGATGAAGAATACTTTGATGTAGAGAGATCTTATCTTCTTGAGGTTTATTTATTGATCAAGCATGTTGTAGGTCTTGAGAAGCTTCATGTCTTGGGAATCTTCTCAACTTGACATTTTGTAGTGCATACTTCAATCTTGTGGAGAGCTTCAATCAGTGGAGAGGCTTCTTGTCCTGATGAGCTTTATTATAGATTGCTTCACTCTTGTGTACTTCAACGTCGGAGAGACTTCTAGTCTAGAGGAACTTCTTCCCTTGGAGACCTTCTCTGCGTGAGTAGGTTTCCCTCAGAGACCTTCTCTGCAGAATGTCTATCTTCTCAAGGTTCCTCTTTAATCTCTGTTTGTATCATTGTTGAAGTTTATCTTCTCTTGTGTCTTGGAAGCATATATTCTCTTATGTCTTGGAAGCATATCTTCTCTTGAAACTCATGTATCAGCTGAAGCTTCTCTTCTCTTGTCTTCTCTTGTATCTCAGTTGACTTAGGCATCATGTTTATTTGGATGGATCTTCTCAAGATACTTTGCACATGATTAGCCTTTATTCTAAGCTTATCTTGCCTTTAAACTTAGTTCCTGTTGCTGTCTCAACTAATCTCAATGGAACCATTAGCAAGTAAAAAGCTTAGAACACTCATACTAATATTCAAAAGGTTTGTTATCATTAAAACATCAAGATTGAGAGGGTTTTGTTTCAACAAATTAAACTGGTGAGCTTACAGTGGCAGTGTCCGGATATCGCACTGGGTGAGATAGATTTTTCAAAAGTTTTTTTCTGGGTCCAGTTACAAGTACTACCTCTGGAAAATACAAATGACAAAAGTGCAAAGAAGATTCTTAATCATGTAGGAGAAGTAGCAGAAGTTGAAAATCCTATTGTTGATGGTCGGATTATAAGGCCGTTTACGAGGGCTATGGTTTTAGTAGATGTTAGACTCCCTCTCTACACAGGATGCAGGGTTAGGGATCGACCCAGAATATGGGTTTCTCTCAAATATGAAAAACTCCATGACCCGTGCTTCAAATGTGGAGTGATTGGCCATGAGCAAAAAGACTGTAAAAAAGAGAAAGTCATGTCCCTGATGAATAAAGATGTTTCTAGATATGGTCCCAAAGTTGGGGTACCACTGGCCAGGTCCTTGAGGGAGATATTGGAGGAACAGGGGAGGTGGAGGAAGAAGTGCAACCAGGGAAGAAGAAGGGCAAAAAGGTAATTCAAAAAGTTGCCTGGGGTGTTGAGTCAGCAGCTTAATTTGGAGGGGGCTAATTTGGAGAAGGGGGTACAATGGAAATGACACAAGTATGGGGGCGAATTAGAGCAGTTGTGAGCCATAGGGTAATGCAGAAGATATGGCAGTGGAAAGAAATGATGATGAGGGTGTACGAGGTGAAAGGTTTGTGGGGCCCGAGCTGGAGGATCTTGAGGAGGAAGAGGGAAGATTACCCTATGGGTGGACAGAGGTTGCTGTAGGAACTTTAACACCTAGGACTGAGATTCAAAGGCAAACCTGTTTTAGCCCTGATGTTTGCATGCCTTACCTCAGCAATCTCAGGTTTCAAAAAGAATATCCAAGGTTCAAAATACCGGATATGCCCTTTATTATAGGGGTAGAAGGGGAATTTTTGCAGTGTGAAGGAAATATTGACAAGCCAACTCTATTGGACCGTGGAAAAGATGTAGACATAGATGGAATGGGCCAGGAAGATGTGGACCAAGTGGACATTATTAATGAGGATATTGGGCTTAAATATCGTGTTGTCACTTAGGATATTTCTGTCCAGGAATTGAAGTTTGATGAATATAATGGAATTGGGCTGACCAAAGAAGATATTAAAAGGTGCAGAGTAGCCTGCGAGTCTTTAGCGCAGGGGACAATAGAAAAAGAAAATGATATGGTGGAGTTGAAAAAATGTTCTAAAGGAAAGAAGTCAACAGAGGAGTTCACATATTATTTTGTCGAATTTCCATTAGAAGAGGAAGGGGATGACAGGAACTAGAAGAAGCTATAGGAAGAAGTGGAGACACAGTTGATCAGGGCAATTGTTTTTACTCTCTCCTTAAAAAGAACCAGAGAAATATGTGCAACAGTGAATGAGAAAGAGGAGGATACCCAGGGAATAGAAATAATAAAAAAAGCAAGACAATGTTGTGATGAGCAGATTACTGTGAGATCCCCCTTATCAGTTGAATATAATCAGGATGTTGAAATGGCTGAGGAGGCAGGCCTGCCAATGCCCCCACCAGCCCAATGAGTATACTCAGTTGGAATTGTCGAGGCAGCCTCGACAACCAGGGAGCTTGTTGACATATGCAAAGCTCAACAACCAGCCATACTGTTCCTTATGGAGATGCGGGCTTCAAGGGGAAGAGTGGAAAGAATGAAGAGAAGACTTAAATTTCAGAATGCTTTTTGTGTGGATCCTAGAGGGTTGTTAGGGGGTTTGTGTTTGTTATGGAAAAAATCAGTGGATATTCAAATTCTGCAGGCCTCACCATATTTCATAAATACTGTGGTCAACAAATTGAAGAATTTCATTGATTTTGATTGTATTTTGTGTATGGGCATCCCAAATTTCAAGACAGGAGAGGGTTGTGGGATATTTTGGCTGGTTTTTAGACTGATGTTGATAAAGCTTGGTGTTGTATTGGTGACTTTAACGATATTTTGTTTCAGCATGAAAAAGATGGGCTATAACTACAATCTCATAATAAAATGGAGATTTTCTGGGGCTTCTTACATCGCACTGGGCTTATGGATTTGGATCTAAAAGGGTGCAAATATACATGGACTAGTAATCCTAGAAATGGGTTTGTTACCAGGGAGAAATTGGAGTAGGCTCTAGCTAATTGGGCTTGGAGAAGCATTTTTCCCCATGCTTTAGTCATTTTTCTTCCCATTATAAGCTCGAATCATGCACCTATTATTTTTCAGCCTTGTCCAAAGAACAGAAGTGGAATTTCCTTTAAGTTTGAGGCCTTTTGGGAAGAACACCGGGAGTGTCAGAATGTGGTACAACAAGGATGGAATGATTCGAAGGATGAGAATGACTTGCGGAACTATTTTTAAAAGAACAAAGGCGTGCCAAAATTCTCTGGTTAAGTGGCTTAAAGCTACTTTTAAACAGACAGATATGGAGATTTCTAAACTGAAGCAACATCTGAATAGGTTGATTAATCATGAGAATCATCCTATTAATTGGGAGGAAGTGAAAAAAGTCCAGCAGGATATTGATGCCCTTTGGCATAGAGAAGAAGTGCATTGATGCCCTGGGGTTGATGGATTCAATGGGCAGTTTTATCAAAAATACTGGGAGATACTTAAAGATGATGTTTGTTGGGCTGTTACAAATTTCTTCTCCACGAGGAAGCTTCCGGAACAGATTAATGAAACACTGGTAACTCTAGTACCTAAGGTCTCTATACCTGAATGTACAAATCAATTGAGGCCAATTAGTTGTTGCAACTTTCTATACAAGATTATTTCCTAGATTATGGTGGCAAGGTTGAGGAATTTCATGGGGGTTATAATCTCTCCTAATCAAAGCACCTTTGTTAGAGGCCGGTTAATTCAGGATAACCTTGTGATTGCCCAAGAGGTTTTCCATGGCCTTAAGATAAGAGAAGGGGGGCCAAAAGACAGCATAACAGTCAAGCTAGATATGAGTAAAGCTTATAACTGCTTGGATTTGAGGTTTTTGAGACAAGCACTCTTGATGTATGGCTTTTGCATGGAGTGGGTGAATTTAATTATGAAGATGGTGTCCACTATCACTTACAAATATAGAGTGAATGACTTTACTAGCTCAATCCTCAAGCCAGGGTGCGGTCTGAGACACGGGGATCCCTTCTGCCCCTATCTGTTTATTCTTGCTGCGGATGTTCTTTCCCACATGTTGAGGTAGGCCCAGACTTGTGGAAATATCAAAGGCATAAATGTGGCCCCGGGGACCCTATACTAACACACGTGTTTTTTTTTTCCAGATGATTCACTGGTGTTTGCTAAAGCGACGGAGGAGGAAATGTATCAACTCATATCTATTCTTAATTGTTATTTCCAAGCATCTAGGCAAAGAATTAATTTGACAAAATCTAGCCTGATTTGTGGTAAAGAGGTCCCCGAGAGAGCGACAAGGAAAATTGGCAGCCATCCTAGATATGCAGATTTGGGCTAATTCGAGGAAATATCTAGGGTTACCGGCTGAGTGGGGAAGATCTAGGACGGATGCACTAGCATGGATAAAAGAAAGAATTTTGAGTAAAGTGGAAGGATGGAAAGAAAACCTCTTTAACCAAGCCGGGAAGGAGGTGCTCATTAAAGCGGTTCTCCAAGCAATACCTTCCTATGCGATGTCTGTGGTTAGGTTCCCTAAAGGGTTTTGCAAAAACATTTGTGCTACAATTGCTAGATTTTGGTGGACTTCTCATAGAAAGCACAGGGGAATTCATTGGAAACAATGGAAGGCTCTCTAAAAGAGTAAAAAGGAAGGTGGTATGGTTTTCCATAAAAACCCAAACGTTGAATGAAAAACGTCTGTTTTAATGAAATAACTTGATAAGTATTTTAAAACCTTCATTATAAGACTAACATAAATTACTTAACATTTAGATCACACAATTTCATATAAAACAGATAATTGACGAAAAATAGCAAACAAAAGTCTATATAAGACTTATCTATCTTACCGTTCTAAATTGTAATATCAACAAGACTTATTATTTCCCTACTATCCAAAGTATACTAGATCCTAAAGTCTCCATCTTAATTATTCATCCATCTCCAGTATATATCCATTTCTTAACTAACAGATCACAGAGTTTCTCCTAGAGGGACAAAACTGTAATTTCCTTTATATCTTTCTAAAATTCCAAACTTAATTTCTAAAACCTTTATGGAATATCAAGTCACTTTTGTCTATCCTTTAATACCTTTTGGGAAAATCAAGTATGAATTTTCCATATTCATTTATAAGCTTATTCTGACTGTCAAGAATGTCCGTAATTTACCGTTTGACTTCTACGTCAGTTCTAAACCATTTATACTTTATCTGAAAATCCTAAGGATAATTCTAATCCTCCAAAATAAATACTCTGTCTCATAGAGTGAATTTTTAGGATGTTACAATTCTCTCCCTCTAAAAAGAATTTCGTCCTCGAAATTTGTGGATACACTTAGGGATTTAACTTATCAGTTCATACGAAATATCATTGTTATCTCACTGCTACCAGCAAGCTAATGGGTTAATTACTCCCATACCTTGACTTTAAGTAGTAAGAAAGCAATAATAATTCTATGACCAATAATGTGATCATCCAAGTCATAACTTAATTGTAAACGTAGGTTTCTATCTATTGCAAACATAACACAAACAGATACTCAAGTAAAGTTAAATCAAAACCCATGTAAGAAGTCATAAAATCACATATTCACACAGAAAGATTTCACACAGAAAACAATCACACAGATTCTCCCAAGCCTATATTATCCTAAAATTACCTGGCTACTTTCAGATTTACGACTTTATTCCTACAAACCAACACGGATTCCAACCACATATTTTGTCCTCACTTACATGCTTTTCAGAAGGTCATCATGTCCTATACAGTCCCATACCTATATAGTATTGTTGGCATAGGTAGTCTAATTAATCCTACTAAGTTCCCCTCAACTGTATCGTCCCATACCAGCACAGTTGTGGATTTCTCAGTTGTACCGTCCCATACCAACACAACTTTAAAACCATATTTTTCCAGAACAATATAAACTCAGGAAACAATCAAGTTTCACACAGAATTCACACAGCACAAACAACTCATCAGAGTTCACACAATGAAAACACAGTAAACCTATACCCAACAGTACCCAAAAGACTCAAACCTGGCTCTGATACCACAAAATGTAACAACGTTTCTCCAGAAAGGATATTACACCATAGTTACCAAGAATTTCGAATAACTTAGAAAATATTTGGTGAAAGTTTAGAAATCCTTCTTCTAAAATACGGGTAAAATTTTTCGTCTTTTAAAGAAGATTAGAAGGATGGGGAGTATGTTCCCTTGATTCCTTTTTAAATGTTTTCGAAAAGATTTTCATTGCGGAAGCATAAATAAAACTTTTATGAATGTAATCTCATTTCACATAACCATCAGAGTTTTTACAAGGAAAGACTGAAAATGATACAGTGAACATCTGAGCCAGTCTAGTCTCTAGACCTCTACCCAAAATAATACCGTAACCATCTATTCTTCTTGGAATCCATATTCATCTATACTGCAGCATCCTTCAAATCCTCTCCTAAGAGCTAACCCACTTCTTGGGTCAAACATCTACTCCGTCATGCATCAACACAACAAAGCAAGCAAGGGTGAAACTCTAAACAAAGTAATAGGAAAAGTATAGGTATACAACAATATACAGCACCAACACTAAGGAATCATACTTAAATAATCAGTATACCAACATAACACACAATAAGCGTTTTGTTTAAAACACAGCACATTGGAAACATCCAGTGGGAACATCACTTTCAACAAAGCATTTGGGAACATCAAGTAAGAACATCATGTGGGAACATCGAGTAGGAACATCGCTTTAAACAAAGCATATGAGAACATCGCCTTCCACCAGCCATATCTCTTTCACTTCCAACCACTCAAAATCACTTATCTCAAACAACATAGAATTACCAGAACACACCAAAACCACTTTTAACAGATAAGGATACCAAATCACACATCTCAGGAAAACACAGAATTTCACCACTCAGATAGAATATAGAACCAATTATCCCAGATAACTCATACTTTATTTATATTCAAGTCCCTCAAAAATAAATCGGTATATAATAGAACTAAAAGTGATTAATTCATTAAAAAGGGTCAAAACTGAAATATTCCAAAAATACTTGAACACCGGTTTATTTTCAGAAAAAACCCATTGAAACTGGTTTCACAAATTTTCATTGTTAAAAACATAGAGAATATTGTACCAAAAATATATAACAGCAGAATTCACCAAAAATCCATTGCCATTATATTCTCCAATCATCTTAGCCACGTATATACCGAGTCCCTAGATTAAGAATTCCCTAAACAGTGTATCCGTACAGATCCCAGGCCAGAGAGAGACAGACTAAATAAAAGCCCCTTCAAAGGTCTCTTTCCTTTCTAGATAGATCCATACTGATAAACCATTTATCTTAACCATAACCTTGTATATCAATGATAGATAATATCAGGGTTTTCACAAAAGAATAATTTCATTTTCTCTATGGTAAAATCATTTTTACGGTAATATAAAATTCGCCATTATAACGGTATGTTTACAAAGGTTCAAAATTAATTTTAACATTCCCTCCTTGCTTTACGAAAATTTAAAGAATTTTGGGCATTATAACCTTACTATTCATAATTAGCACAAAATAATTAATTTAAGGCTATAAAATAATTATTTAAAGCATAAAAGAAAAAAAAACACACATATAGCATACAAGACAAGCACAAGCAAGAATCAAACTCATACTTCTCAAATTAATATTGAAAGAGGCTCCCCTTACCTTGGCCACAAAATTGATGAAGAACAAAGCTTGAAAAACCAAGAACACCAAATAAGAAATTTAAGATTTCTAAGGAGAAAAGAGAGAGAATTTACTTGTCTTCATGGCTTCTTGGTTTGATGTGAAAAATTATGAAGACAAGGGGGGCTATTTATAGGGAGAGGGGCGGCCAAGCTTAGGGAGAGGGAACGAATTAAGAAACTTGTGTGAGGTCATGCATGATGATCTTAAATAAGGCTTTTTAGAAAATTAGAAAAATCAAACTAATTTCTCATTGGTCCAAAGCACTTCACAAGGATTGAATCCAAGTGAAAAACTTCATCCAAGGGCTCGAGATTAAGGGTGAGGGGCGTCCATAAGGAGGAAGAAAGGAGTGATGTAAGCCATGACTCATAAAAGGCTTAATTTACAAATTAGATTTAATCAATCCTTTTTCTAATTGGTCCAAACTTATGACTCAAGGAACCAAATTAACCTAGTCCCCTTCTTGGCATGATGGTAAGACGGTTTTGAGGGCTGAAAGAGGGAGGGAGTGAAGTTACATCTTTGCCCCTAAGGTGTTAAGTGAAAAAGGATGAAAATCAAGGGTAAAATGGTCCTTTTACAAGCAAAATTCCATAAACAATTATTAAAAGGTGAGGACTTATAGGAAAATTTAAAAATGAAAAATAATAGTCATAAAGATTTCATACAAGAGTTTCTGGATTTTTACAGTAAGGGTAGGCTTTACAGTTTGCACTAACAAAGGAAAACGGACGCGTCGTAAGTGCAAAAATGGACATTTTTCAGAAAATTCCAGAAAAAATACCAGAAAATCACAAATTGAATTTAAACACTAATGATTCCTCTTGAATTTGGATTTTAAGCACACACTGATCACTAAAAATCCATTTTTGATCAGAAATTCTCGTTTTCCGTGCTTTACAGGGATCGAAAAAAGTAGCTTTTAATCTACTTTTTAGAAAATTACGAAATGATTTCCAAAAATCCCAAAAAGTATAAAAACATGATTCAACCTTTCAAAATCTTTTTCTGACCTCAGCTTGGTCTCCGAATCAGTTATCAGCTCTTACTGTAGCTATAGGGACCAAAACGATAATTTCTAAAAGTTTTTCAAAAATTCTCAGAAAATTTCAGAAAATCACAAATATTACAAGAACCAACTTTTGTGAAGGAAGTTTTGTTTTCTGGTTTGTTTTGATATACTTTGGCTATTTAAACCCTTATCCGTCTATTACGGTAAATACGATTTTCTTTAAAAACCCAAACGTTGAATGAAAAACGTCTGTTTTAATGAAATAACTTGATAAGTATTTTAAAACCTTCATTATAAGTCTAACATAAATTACTTAACATTTAGATCACACAATTTCATATAAAACAGATAATTGACGAAAAATAGCAAACAGAAGTCTATATAAGACTTATCTATCTTACCGTTCTAAACTGTAATATCAACAAGACTTATTATTTCCCTACTATCCAAAGTATACTAGATCCTAAAGTCTCCATCTTAATTATTCCTCCATCTCCAGTATTTATCTATTTCTTAACTAACAGATCACAGAGTTTCTCCTAGAGGGATAAAACTGTAATTTCCTTTATATCTTTCTAAAATTCTAAACTTAATTTCTAAAACCTTTATGGAATATCAAGTCACTTTTGTCTATCCTTTAATACCTTTTGGGAAAATCAAGTATGAATTTTCCATATTCATTTATCAACTTATTCTGACTGTCAAGAATGTCCGTAATTTACCGTTTGACTTCTACGTCAGTTCTAAATCATTTATACTTTATCTGAAAATCCTAAGGATAATTCTAATCCTCCAAAATAAATACTCTGTCTCATAGAGTGAATTTTTAGGATGTTACAAAAAGTAGTTAAGATTTGCTTATATTTTAGATCACCACATTCAAGATTTTTTTTGCTTATAATTCAGTTCGGAGGGTGTATTTCATAGGGGAGGAAATAAAAGAAAAATAATTATTGATTGAAAATAAATGCACAAATGTAAAACATTATTTGAATTTAAAATTTTAATTAAAAGATAATGATATAGAATTTTTTATTTATTCTTCAAAAGTAACTCTTATTTTTAAAAAAAAACTAGCTAAATATGTGAAAGAGATACAAAAAAAGGCAAAAAAATCTCAAGTGTTAAAACCTAAAATGACTTATCTTTTTTTTTGGATAAGCTAAAATATTATTAATTAAGAAATTAAAGAAAACAAGGGCACAAGACGTGCCCCTGTTTTGTGACCAGAGATACAAGAGTCAAATACAAATTAATGCAGACAATGGCCCCACAAAAAACCTCAATGACCGATGATACAAATGAACAATAATATAACTAAGTTTAATCAAAGGAGATAGTACGAAACTGATAGAACTAATCGTCAGACATTTCTGTTACTAAAATTCGACAAGAAAAAGCACCAGACGTTTACATAGCTGTGAATAAACTCCCAAGGCGGGTGTGAACAGCGCTGGATGGGCGTGATCCAAAAAGGAGCACCTAACGTTTTCTTAGCCGTGAATAAACTCCCATGGTAGGTGTGAACAGTGCTGGATGTTCTTCTCTGCTACTGAAATTCGAAGAAAGAGCACTTGACATTTTCCCAGCTATATATATTAATTGATAATTTTTGTTTCAAAAACCAAAAACTTTCTAATCTTGTATTGTATAATCTTATAAAGGTGTGTGCTCGACTGCTCGTTACTCTGAAATCATTTTTACAAGGATAGCCAATAGTTAGTTGCAACTTTGCAAGTTATTCGAGTTTTTATTCATGCATGTCAGAGAAAGTTTGCTTACTAATGTAAGCGATGGGACATTGGTGTAAGCAACACGAAATTTGTTCATCGTTGTGATTGATAAATAGTGTCCCATCTAGAATGCAAGGTTGATGTATATGTGAAGTTTTTTTTATATACAAATATTAATGAATTAATATGTTATGTTATGCTATAAATTGTATGAAGTAAGACAGTAAGTTACGTGTAAATAGCACGAAAAAGTTGGCATATGACGTGGAGGAGTTTCCCATATTATTATTGAACTATCTTTTGCATCTGGATGTCATCATTCTAATGGATGGGACTTTGGCTTTACTCTCAATTCTAGTTACCTGGTGAAGGATGCAGGATGCTTCACCTGATACCATATTTGCCCAGGAACCTGTACCAAAAACTTCCTTTAATCATGTTCCACGAGTCAATTGGAACGAACTGCAATCTTTCCCGATGGTTTTAAATTCTGATTTGGTCAATGGTAATGATGGTTGGGGATGATTCATGGGAATTTAAAAATCTAGAACAATGAATCGAGAGGCATTTACTATAGAGCACATAGATCCTGACCGATAACCATTTAATTTAAATCGAATAAAAAAATGTTAAGTAAGGCCAAGTATTCATGTTGTATCTTTTAATTTTTTTTATAAATAAAATATTATTTATTTACAGGTTTCATTCTTTTTTTTCCTATTATATATAACAAATTACTGCTATAACAAAATTATTATAGAGGAAATAATATGGAGTTTACATATTTAACTAGGATACACATTACACAATATCACAGAGTTAGTATTGTTATAATTTTTTTTGACTAAATTGTAATCAAATTATATGCTCACATATGTGTAAATTGTCTGAAATTATACATACATCATTATTGGTTAATTTCATATTAAATATAAGATCCCCGACACTCGTGAGTAAAATTGTTAGCAAAGAAAAAAATATATATACAACGATGATCCATACGTACTCTTTAAAAATAAAACTCACTTTTTTATCCAAAAATAAATAAAGCTCACGTCTTATTATATAAAATAAAATAAAGCTCAGGTGTCAAACTGTCACAAAATCTCAGATATTGTCCCCAGTATGGTCTCCAACATCACCCAGCAAGAGGATTGAGCACCTGCCCAATAAAGATTACTATTCCAGTCAAGTCTTCTCTGATCATAAACAAGAAAGGGTGGTCAGCTACATAGTCTAGTTGAGTTCGAAAATCCCTATGACACAAAGCTACCCGTCCACCAGTAAAGGACGCAGCTTCAGTGCCTTCTTCATTTATTTCAATGAAAGACTTCTGAAATACGTTGGAAACAAAAAGGTTTTGACCCGCAGGAGAGTCCACCATTTTTGTCAAACCTCCACCAGAGAAAGGCAAAACCACTCCCAGCTTCTTTAGCACATCAGAAGCTTCAAACCCAAAGGAAATCTTGAATCTTGGAATCCTGAAGTTACCCACTTCCACTTTTTCAGATGGAAACTTGTGTTCCAGGAAGCCCGATTCAGATGCCACCTTATCGACCAAAGGTGACAACCCTTTTTTTGCATTTGGAAGAAAAAAGTACATAGAGAACTGGCGCTTGTCTTCGCCTCGCTTATAAGGAAGACCAAGGACTTTGAAGCCATCAAAAGCTCTAATGAACTGCTTCTTCTTGCTGGTCAAGAAAGGAACCTTGACTGAGGTTCCATTCAGAAGGTGAAAATCATAGTCTTTTGTTTTTGAAGCATCAAACCTCTCGTTCCATGCTCCTTTGAAGTATAGTGCATTTGCAAAGATGAGTCTGGTTGAGCTGTCAACTGACCCGGGAGAAAGAAGCTTTTTAATAAGGCCATTTGTCTCTTTTTTAGACCATGAATTCACCTTCTTGGCCACTTTAAGAGCCTATAAAACCATATCAAATTTTAAAAAAATGTGCAAATGTATCAGTTGAATTCTTTACATAAACACTTCAATAAAAGAATTTAACTTTTTGCTAATCTTATTTTCACATATTATGTTGCTAAATTAGTTGGATTCAGTAAAGATCAACTATGGTTATACCAGAAAACAGTGAGGAGAGATCGAGAGTTGCAAAGCAGACCATCTATTTTGGTTTACATAAAAGTTGACAATTTGCTGCTATAAAATCATTTTAGTTCTATGCTAAAGGATCAAGTAATTTTGTTTTCTATTTGGAGGTATATCACGCACATGAAACCGTTTGGATCAAATTAAAATTGGTAATGACTACAAAGATGGACTTCTGTGTGATGTTTGTCCCCCAAGGATGCATGTCATATCTTTTAGGCAAGAAGGGTGTATGATTAGAATATGAAGTATTTCATAACTCCAAACATATACAGCAAGATGGAAAAAACATTCATACTGTGACACGTGCCCGGGCCCACATATTTTGTGCTTTAGTTAACAATTGTTTTATTAAAAGTAGACATCTTTAGGCCACTTGGAATCCTATTATCATCCAACTATCCAAAAATCTCAAGCGGCTTTCAAAAGACTTCCATGAGCTTAATACTTATTAGTGAAGAACTACATCAAGGGTATGTGTGCCTCCAATGCAAAACACATCCTATGCCACCAAAACTACGTGATGAAATAAGGCATCAAGTGGAAATAAGCCACCAAACAACTACCAGCAAAGAACAAGCCTTGATGAGAAAGAAGTCAGGTCTCAATGAGGGAATGAATATTAGGTCTAAAGTACAGATAGATTTCAGAAGAAGAGTAGAAAAGTTTCTACCTTTTTCATATGTGAATGTGATGAATATTCCAAATCTTTCTTACCAAGTTGAGTTTTTCTGCGCCCCAAAGTGGGGGTTTACACAACTCTAACAAGCTTCACACTATTTACGTTTCAGTAGCTAGCATGATATGAATGCTTGGTCTCACTTAACATTTTTTTATTCAATTTAAATTAGATGGTTATCAATCAGGAATAGTTATTATGAAGTCCAAAGAAAAGAAAGTGTTTGTGGAGGTAAATTAATTAATAGCTAATAAAATCATGGTATGGATTCCAGTGAAGAAAAGAGGGGTATTTACTTTCGTTTGGAAATCAACCGAAGCCACAGTGGCCTTATAGTCAGTGGCCACAAGTTGTTTGAAGGAAGGGTGAAGAGGAAGGGACTTTTCAACCCACAAGCCGTTGGCGATGGAGAGTCGAGGCCCACCGGCAAGGGCATCAGAGAGCACGACGGTGAGGAGCTGAGAGGCGGAATAGTTGAGATTGTCGGTGGATTTGGATCGGAGGAAGGAGAGAAGCTGGTCGACGGTGAGACCCTCAGAGCCAACAGCGATGATGCTAAGCACAAGATGGAGCGACAAGGGAGAAAACACAATGTTCTTTTGTTGAGATTGAGATTCTTTTGAGAACAAATGCTTCGCAATGCTCAGGTAAACGTCCGTTTGGGTGTTGATTGACGTTTGGGTGCCGATTGAATATTCACGGTCGTCCATAGTTCTTCTTTTCTGACGGATTGAAACGGAACCACTCGGATATTCACAGAGTCGGAGGTCCTTTGTTGATTTGGTTAATATTCACTACGCCAAAAAATGTCTCTTGTAGCGCTTTTTGTTTGCTTTTTGTAGCGCTTTCTGTGCGCTATAAATTCAATAGTCATAAAAGGGTTGGACATTTTTTGTAGTGTTTCCAAAAGCGCTACATCAAGTTACCCAAATATGCATTTTTGGTCATCAGTCAAGTTTTTGTAGCGCTTTTTAAATAAAGCGCTACAAAATTTTGTAGCGCATTATTTAAAAAGCGCTACAGTTTTTGGTTTTTTTTTAATAACCTTTTTGTTTTTCTTTACTCCTCATATATCAATACAACCAAATCTAGAATCCAATCAAATCAAAACCAAATGCAAATAGTACATTCTCTAAAATGTTATACTACTCAAATGAAAACTAATTAACTAAACACATCAACTTAACACAATTATTTAAACAACATGTACATTAACTTAAAGTTAAACAACAGCATCAACAAACACAAATTTCTCATTAATTTCATAGGTTAACTCATCAATCGTCTAAATACTTACATAAGCTACAAACACCATAAAACTAATAAAAATAATTTCTAAGCAGAAGAAGCAAAGCCTAATATATAATGTTGTATAGCTAGCTAGTTTCTAGAGCTTCTAGCTTCACACATCATCCTGACCTAACACAATTTAATTAATCTCAATTAATATGTGAAAAATTATTAGTGCGTGAAATCACTATTCAAAACAAAATGTCATTGATTTTATAGTATGAATATTCACCCTCATTCAATATAAGTTCAAATATTTGTTGTCGATCATAAACTTAAACCACTCTTCTTTGACTTCATTAAGCATTTTTAAGCTATAACTTGACTAGTTATACTGAGGGAAATACTATAAAGTATCACAATATATAGCAAGAAATAGTTAGAACAAACTAAGGTACATGCATGAATATATGGACTAATTAATCATCAGATTTATCACACATAGAGATATACCTTCTGAGGGATGCTCGTTAGGTTACAAGCAACAATCTCTTTCATATACCGCATAACATAGAATTCACAGTCTTTTTGGTTCGTTTGTTGCGGGCACTGTAATGCAAAAAACAAGTCTATTGATAGCCAATTTTCACAATATATATATATATATATAGCATATTGTAAGAAACTATACCATAATTTTCATCCAGGTGATGTTGTTCTGCTTGGACTTGGTTACTTGGTTTCCCAAGTGCAGGCGTATGATTTTTATAACCCTATAAAAACATATTCTTCATCATTAGTAAGTATTAGATATATAGAAATGGGACACAAGCAAATATATATATATATATATATATGGACACTTACTCATTGAACAACTTCTTCAAATCTTTGCGATTGTTAGGATCAACACCGCAAGAGTCCAAGTAGTATACGATCTCTTGCCCTAGGTTTATTGCTAGCAACAACCAATGGGCACTAAAAATATACTTGGTTAGCAAATCCATTTACAATTGATATTCAACAAAACATAGCAAAATTTCAAGATCAATACTCACCCTGTATTATACGGAACAAGAATCAACCTATCCTTTAGGTTATCAATGGCCTTCAGGGTATCAACTATGTGTGTTCTTTGTTCCCCTATAGGTCTACTAAAATTAACTGTATGGGGCAATAAGAAAAAGAATCTATGTGTTATCCGAAAGGCGTGCATGAGTCCCTCCCACAAGTACCTTAAGCAAAAAATTGATCTAGATTAGATTAGTAAATAATATAAAGAAAATGAAATTTAATTAGTGAGTCATCTAAATTAATTACCTAATGTAAATATTGACAACTGCGACCCCTATCTTCTCTTGTTCAATAAGGTGCTTTATTGATTCTGCATCAATCGACTCGTCATGGGGATAACCAAAAATGGCCGTATCGAATGGTACAGTGATCATTTCACTTTCGGGCAATTCATTTAACAAGACTTGCACATATTTGCAAAGACGAGGAAGTGGGACCGACTGCTCAGCTGTGGGTGGGGGGGAAGGATCCTGGACCACGACCTTTCCCTTCCCCCCATCATTCTTGGAGGCGCAAAATGATTGTTTCGTATTCTGCGTGGCAGATTTTGTAAGAAGGTCCTAACAAGAAAGATAAATTACACAATCATATTGTAATATAGATATACCGCGGTATCAAAACCGACTAAAGTGATTGGCCATGCAAGTAGATATCCTACTGCCTGTTCTACCAACTTGATGTCAGGCTCATCATGAAGAAGTTGTGGAATTGGTGCATCTCCATCTATCGCAACATCAATGCTCACTTTCACGTGGCCGGGTGGTAGTGGTCCATTATGCATTGTATCACCTGCAATATTATAGACCATTCCAGTAGCAACCACGCGAAAGGGATCTGACAGATAGAGCATGCACGGTCTAATACCCTAAACATGCATGTGGGAAATTAATGTAAGCAAATCAATTAAGTAAAATCATTTTACTTAATTAGTGAAGGAAACACATTACCTCAGGAAGGTTGTTGAAGGCAAGGCTGCAGCTATCTTTAGCACTGCTCGGTTTGGGTGCCAGTGCCGGTGTGGGTGTTGGTGCCGGTGTGGATGCCCCACATCGAACCTCCTGCCTGAGCTCTCTAACCTCTTGCATCACTTGTTCAAGGCAATAACCCAGGCGGTCGAGATCTGCCTGTTTGGCACGTTTCTGGGGTGGAAAGTATGATCTGTGTGTTACCCCAAATCCCTTACCCCGAACACGACCATGATATTCAGGCTTCTTTAATGCTTGGGACAGTATGTCTGTCGAGCTGTTACTGTCCACTATCCCCTGAGGCTGTGACAATGACAGATTCTCCTAAAACACAAATATTCATAAGATGTCAATAAATTAAAAGTATGGTCATAATAAAATAACAATATCAAAATATAGTAAAATGATTTTGTACTTACACATTCGGCCGCTACTTGTCGAACGTTTTCATTATCTATCTCCCCATCACTATTCTTGCGAGCAGCAATCCATAACGCATGACGAGGCACAGATGTGGCCTCAGTACTACCAGATTCAAGCTATGAATTAAACAAAAAAATAAATTAAACATGCTAAGTTATAAATACAATATAACTTTGTACACATATAACTATGCACTTACCATTTGTTCCTCCAAGCGTGCCATTCCCAACCTTGATTTTCGATATGGATACTGAGGTTGTGATGCTCGTTTACGATTTTTCTCGCTCAATTCCTATAACAAAATAGTTACAATTAGAGTAGTTAGTAATAATATAAATCAGAATTATAGGAAACAAAGTTTAACTTGCTAACCTGGAAAGAGGGATCCATACGTTTGGCCACAAAGGCCTGCCAATCCTCTAGGCGAATGTATTGTTCATATTTGGCTGGAGGATGCTCATTTATGTTCCCATCCTTATCTCTGAGCCAACTACTAGTCAAACGAGATCTCCACACCCGATTAAGCCTCCCAGCTTCCTTCATTACAAACTTCTTGTGGCTCTCCTCAAGTTCAAAGCCAGACTACAAAGCAGTAACAAAAACAAGTTAAATTTAACTAAACATTGTTAATAAAAGTAACAAATAAAAAGATTAAGCAATTGTTTACCAAAATATTTGTCCATAGGTCATCTTTGAACTTTTTCAGCCTTCTATCTCTCCAATTATCTATGGAAATTGGAATAGTCCGACGGACTTGCAACCCAATGTAACTTGACAGTTTTGGACCATTCTCTCCAATTGATTGCCCATCCTCATTCCATTTAACCTAACAAAAAGATAAGATCATAAGTACACGTGTGAGGAAAAATGAGACAACATAATAATTAACGAATCAACAAATATTTACATATTACCTGAAGTCTCTGCCCTCTGCTTCTGGCACGGACCACATCCTTCATTTGGCATAACCCACGCGAAGGGTGCTGGGTGGCCTCGGTATGGGGAATAGAAGTAGAATCAGTCTCTGGAACATGATTATCGGATGGAGAATCCATGTTTCACCTGCAATAAAAAATGAACAAAAAAATAAAAGGTAAATGCACCATACAACCATATTAACTACACAAACGAAATAAACAAAAGATTATGTAGAAATTAATGCATGTTGTAACGTTGACCTTTTCCTTTTCTTTGTTGGTTTGACACTTCTATTTCTCTTGTTAACATGAAACGATGGATTGATCCAAATGCCCTCATCATGGTCGTCTCTCATGTATAGAACATCATCTAAAGTTGGGTCATCCTCTGGCGATTGTGAAGATTCCGAGAAAGGATCATCCTCCGCCATATTGGTGTCATCGATATAAGTGTCTCCATGATCATTTACTTTGGAGCTCATAAGAACAATAGACCACTTAATATTAGCAGGATCAGTGACGTAGAACACCTGTTGAGCTTGAGATGCTAAAATAAAATGTTCGTCTTTGTACCCTACCCTACTAAGGTCCACCTTCAAGAACCCTGAGGACTCCATCTCTAAGCCACGCTCATTGTCAACCCACTTGCAACGAAACACGGGCAATCGAAAGATTGTGTAATCCAACTCCCAAATGCATTCAATCACCCCGAAATATGACATGTTCGCATATGTGGGAGTCTTGTCTTTCGCACTTGAGACATGCATAGATTCAGCCACCAGAGTGACACCGCTATTTTGCATCGTGCTCTGATCATCCTGTTGTTGCGTATAAAATGTGTATCCATTAATTACATAACCGGTATAAGATAAAACTTGTTCACTTGGACCATTTGAGAGCCATTTCAACCTATCTGAAATGGAACCCGGGTTCTCAACTTCCTCTCTAAAAATGTGATCCTTTAGCCAATGTATAAAACTTCTGTTATGCTCTTTTGCTAGCCAAATTTCACTCCTATTTGGGTTTACACTCTTGAGTTCATCCTTATGCTTCTCAACATATGGTTCAACCTCATCTGCGTTGTGTAGGACATACAAGTGTGCCTTCTCCAATTCTGAATTTGGTATGGTCACTATATCTTTTCCAATAATTCCCTCCCCTAATGTTCTTCCCGAGTGGTGAGACTTTGGAAGCCCTATTGGCTCGACACTCGATAGGTATTCGGTACAAAATTCAATAGCTTCTTCAGTAATGTAACGTTCAACCATACAACCCTCTGGACGACTTTGACTTTTGACGTACCCTTTCAATATCTTCATGTATCGCTCTACTGGGTACATCCATCTCATATAAGTTGGCCCACAATATCGTGTCTCTTTAACAAGGTGAACAGTTAGATGAACCATGATGTCAAAGAATGAAGGTGGGAAGTACATCTCAAGCTCACACAAAGTGACAACAATCTGTCTTTCTAGTGATGATAACTTCGCAGGGTCAATCACCTTGCTGCAAATTGCCCTGAAGAAGTAACACAATTTAGTTATGTTCCACCTCACTTTTTCAGGCAAAATTGACCGTATACCTATTGGCAGCAACTGCTCCATCAGAATATGACAGTCATGGGTCTTCAACCCCTTCAATCTGAGATCTTTCATATCAACCAGGCTTTTGATGTTTGAAGAGTAACCCTCTGGGACTTTCACTCCATGAAGAAACTGACAAAAAATAATCTTTTCCCTCCTACATAGAGTGTGAGCCGCTGGAGGAAGGTATTGGCGATTTTCCTTCTGTATTGGTCCAAGTTCTGTTCTTATCCCCATACTGACCAATTCTAACCTTGCATTGATTCCATCCTTAGACTTTTTTGGCACATTGAGTAACGTGCCAATCACACTGTCACAAACATTCTTTTCGATATGCATGACATCAAGAAAATGTCTTACGTACAATGATTTCCAATATGGCAACTCGAAGAAAATTGATCTCTTTTTATACCCGGTTGTGACTAGCTCTCCTGCAAAAGGTTTGCCAAATTTGTTGCTTAGGTCCTTCACCTTCTCAAAAACCTCATCACCAGTCAATGGATTCGGTGCTCTTCCTTGTTCTGACCTTCCATTAAATGCCTTTTTCCATCCACGGTAATGATGATTTGATGGTAAAAACTTGTGATGCCCAAGGAAGACAGTCTTCTTACAATGCTGCAACCTCATCCAATCTGTACCCTCCCCACATATAGGGCATCCACATTGTCCTTTGATACTATATCCTGATAGGTTACCATACGCTGGGAAGTCGTTAATCGTGCCAAACAGCATAGCCCTCAAATTGAAACTTTCTTTCTTGTACCCATCATACATCTCTGCACCTGTCTCCCACATATACCTCAAGTCTTCAATTAAAGGACTCAAGTATACGTCTATATCGTTACCCGGTTGTTTAGGACTAGAAATCAACATAGACAACATCATGTACTTCCGTTTCATGCATAGCCACGGAGGTAGGTTGTAAATAATTATAATCACTGGCCATGTGCTGTGGGAACTACTTTGAATACCATGTGGGTTCACCCCGTCAGTGGACAATGCAAGATGGAGGTTCCTCACTTCTTGCCCAAATTCTTGGTATTCGTGGTCAATTTTCCTCCATTGAGGAGAATCTGCAGGGTGCCAAAGCTTACCATCTCTAATCCTTTCATCTGCATGCCATATTAACTGCTTTGCATCTTCCGCACTATGGTACATGCGCCTAAACCTAGGTATTATGGGAAAATACCACACCACCTTCACAGGAGCTGAATCTTTTTTCTTATATCGTGAAGAACCGCATTTAGGACACGTCTTTAGTGATGCATATGCACCTCGAAAAAGAATACAATCTTTGGGACAAGCGTGTATCTTCTCATAATGCATGCCAATGGAGGACAACATTTTCTTAGCGTCATACGTTCGATTAGGAAGCACATTATCCTCTGGAAGCATGTCTTTTAAAAGGGTAAGTAATTTCGTAAAGCTCTTATCAGACCATCCATTGCCCGCCTTCAGATTGTATAACTTTAACACCGTTGACAACCTTGTGAATTTACTACACCCACCATATAGTGGCTTCTCAGCATCACTTACCAACCTCTCAAACATTCCAGGACAATCCCGAAGATCCTCTTCAACCGCTTTTGTAATCTCTTCAACACGGTCACACTCATACGCATCTGTGTCAAGATCGCTTGATGCATCATATCTCATATTAGTCCCCAAACCAACAGATTCACTTCGTGTCTCACCATGCATTGTCCAACATGTATAGCTTTGATCAATCCCATAACACACTAAATGATCTAGCAGCTGGTTTTGACTAACTTGCCTTCCAAAGCAACAATTTAAGCAAGGGCATAGGATTTTGTTAGGGTATTCCGCATGCTCGGCCGCAAACTTAATAAACTCTTTCACTCCATCCATATATTCCTTTGACATACGATTGGCAAACATCCATTGATGATCCATGCTTTCCTAATCTAACAAGATAATCATTAGAGAGGTTATTTACATGCTCAGCATCTACTTCATCCTATACAGGGTGGGGTCCTATCCTATCCAAGATTGTAAAATTCGCATTATATTATTGTATGACTCTTACACTTGATCTAAGAAAATTTCAGCAGCATTTCCCCTTGGTTCTCCAAGTACACAACTTAATCTAAGTGGGTTTTATCAAACACTCAAATTAGGTATGTACCCAGAGAACAATGGGAAAGTATGAGCCGATGAAATTCTTAGATCAAGAGCGCCGAGACACACAATAATGACCTGAATGCGAATTTACAGTCCCAGACTGTCCACTTTTGGACAATTCAAGAAAAACTTGTATACTATGTCAAACACAATATACAAGTCGTCCTTGAACAGGAAAACTAAGGTAAATACATATGCCTAGAGGTTCACTCTCATAACATTAACAGATTAATGCAAATCACACTAAGTCATAAGCTTTAAATAAATTTGAAAAATAGAAACTTACTTGTTAGTCGTTCCAAACTTGTAAGCAAGGACCAGAACTCTCTATGTGATCTTCAATCTATCTCTTTAAAGCAAACTATCATACACAAAAGAACATATATTAAGAGTGTGCACTATGAGCTTTAGGATATTATAATTTGCTTATCATTGCTATTATAAACAACATATATCTGAAAAGTTTGTAACAGGTGATGGATCATGGTCACGGATATTTGAACATACCAATAAAGAAATATTACTTAAAGGGTAAAATATAACTACTCATCTATAACTACTCATCTATTATAGTAACCAATCAAAATCATCACCAAATAGTTTCAATGAATTGCAGGCATAGAAAATCAGTGAAACTCTACTATTAGGTTCAGAAAATGCGACACCACCGAGCAAGTGTATTGACTAATTAAAAAAAAGGAAGCAATATACACAAGACCGAGAGGCATGCACAGCACAAGTTAGTCTGGAAACAATTATTTAGAGTTTAGACAAGTCAGATCAGATAATATATTCCAATTCCACAATATTTTCATGAGATGGCATAATAATGAAAATGAATTGAACACAAATTAGGCAAATCAAAACAGACCTGAGATGTCCAAGTGAATGATATATAATCAAAACAGACCTGAGATGTCCAGGTGAATGAATAAAACAGACCTAAAGTATGAATAAAACAAATGAAATTACAAAAAAACCCCTAAATTACGGTAAAAACTAAAAACTGTCATTTTGACCCCTTAAACGATGGAATTTGCCCAAAATCACGCGACGCGCAGGGTCTTGTGTTTTTCTCAGAAGCCCGTTTCCATGCGAAAAAGTGTCCTCTTTTGTTAAAATCGAAGTTTGCACTGCATTACTACTACTATTACCACAAACACAGTCCTCAACAACTGAAAACCCACAACATTTCATTTCATTCCAGCCTCAAAAATCATAACATAAAACATTCCTTGTTGCCTTCACCTATATTCCAAACTAATTCCAAACCCAAGTATTAATTCACATTAAACACAAAAAAAAAACTTGAGTTGGAAAACAGACCTGTGTGAACTGCGGTGCTATAGTACCAAGAGTGAACTTGGAAAACTTGAGAGCAGCCAAAACCAAGAGTGAACTGCAGTCTATATTCTTCAAGGATGGGTTCCACCGAAGTCTTGATGAACTCAGAAGCAGCCTAACAAAACCGAAGCAAGCAATAACAACTAATAAGAAATAACCATAGCTACAACAAAACAGTGTGAGTGAGTGAGTGTGAGTTGAGCCAAGTGAGCTTCTGCCTGAAACATTGAAATCAGAACAGAGAGCGATTTTGGGAAGTGAAACAGCGAGCGCGAGAGGAAGGGCGCGAGAGGGAAAGAACGGCGTGGAGCGAGAGAACGAAGGGAGACTGCGACTAACCTCCTCATCGGACAATGAGCTTCGTGGCGGCGGCGGCGGTGACAGAGATCGCGGCGGCAGCTGTAAGTGACAGGGAGAGCGCAAACGCGCGCGAAGGGAGAGCTGAGAGAGAGAAACACGAAACAGAGAACCGAGGGAAAGAGGGATTCACGCGGGTTTTGTAAAAAATCATTAAACCTTTTGTAGCGCTTTCCATATAAAGCGCTACAAAATATGAAATTAAATTATTTTATTTTTTAATTTTTTAAATGTACACTTTCTATAGCGCTTTATTGTGAAAGCGCTACAGAATGTCAGAACCATTTGTAGCGTTTTATATAGTAAGCGCTACAAAACATCTCACTGTAATGTTTTGTAGCGCTTTTGAAAATAAACGCTACAAAAGGTGCGTTATAATAGGCAAAATTTGGCGTAGTAATTTTTGTCACATGTGAAAAAAAAAATCAATCACAACCCACTTTTTTCAAAACTTCTCTCTGCTACCATTTTATATTGATTTCTAGGATGAAGATAGGCCTCTTATAAATTCTACATGATCTCTAAAGATAAGAATTGTATCATTTGAAATATTGAAAATTTAAATCATACTCCAGATTGGATAAATAACCTCCGCACACAAGATTTGTATAATAGAAAATCATCAAGTTTGCAAATGATTTTTAATAATTATATTATTTTTGGTCGATCTCCAAGATTTCTTTTTCTCAAAATAGATAATATTGCACCTAATATTATCCATAAAGTTTCTACTATCTGAAATAGAAATTAAACTAGATAATATAGGAATATACTATCGTAATATATTATAAGACTTCTTTGTACAAGACTTCTTTGTTCATGATGCATTTGATTTTTTTATTTTTTATTCATCAACTTCCTAAATTGAATAGAAAACATATTTTTTGTAGAACTTATTTGAGAAAATAAATTTGTACTCATCACCATCACAACATTTTGTCAAAAATAAAATAGTGATATATCTATACTCTACACTAAGTAGAGTGTTTCGGGGTTTGAAAAAGTACACGTTACCGCTACAGACAATTTCAGCCAATTTTTTAAAGTGATATTCTCTCAATGATTCTATATTTAATGCTCTGATCGAATTTTAAAAAGGTCTCTACCACAAAAATATATTTTTTTATCTGTGATTTTAGATTGATTTCTACAATAAAATAGACCTTTTTATGAATCTCAATATGATTCCTAGAGACAATTTCTCTCATTTAAATTTTAAAAAATTTATAATGATTTCTATTATAGATATTTATAAAACTAGTATATACTAGTACATTCACCCGTGCTATGCACGGGACATATAATGTGTATTATTTAATTATTTTTCAACTTTAATGTAGATTAAAATAAAAAAATATTAATTATGGTTAAAATAGTAAAATAATTTAAATAGTTGTTGTGAGTAGACATGTCAAAAACACAAATGAACATGAACTCACTCGATGATCCAAATTTTGACGGGAACAACCTGCTTTGAGGGGTTTAGTGGTCGAGTTTGGGTTTTTACTATTTTTCAAAGAGACATTGGCGGGATGTTGAATTGCCCTCGAACTCACCTTGATATTTAAAATATTAATGTAAAAAATAATGGAATTGTGGGACTTGATTTATGTTCTTAGATTGGTTATAGAAGTTAATCTGCACCTTTAGGAAATTATTGTTGAGCTTGATTTTTAAATGTTTCTAATTGGATTCTCATGAGTTAAGTTCTTTTTTATTTAACAATTTTAAAAAGGGCTTATTCTTCCCTTAGTTTGATGCTTATAGACGATGTAGCGTGTGTTTGGTTCCCGTGTTGTTTTTGTTAGTCTATATTATCTTTTGATATAAACGGAAACAAAAACCCAAAACAGAATACTACCTAACTAAACGGGATGTACTACATCTCATAGCATCCTCGGCTACATACAACATGAGAAAAGGAGGAAAACTTAACTATTTTACTATTCACTCTGTAATACTTAACCATAACTGGTCATTCTATTTTTCTTAGGTTCTATCAAGCCTTTGTAGTCTTTATCTTTCCTTTTTTCCTATCTCTTGTATGTATTTTTTCCTAATTAACAGACTACGGAGTTCTATCCAAAAGGACTAAAACTGTATTTTCTTTATATTCTCTTCTAAAATTCCAAACTTATTTTCTAAAATCTTTATATGTCTCCAAAATACTATTTATTTCCTCAAATACCTTTTGGAAATGACGAATGAATTTTCCAAATTCATTTTGTCATTTATCCTAATAATTAAAGTGTCCGTATCTAATTTCCTGACTTCCGTATTTAGTTCTAAACTACTAAGTTTTTATCCGAAAAACTTCATAGTAATTCTAATCCACTAAAATTAATAATCTGTCTCTTAGAGTGAAATTTTAGGATGTTACATGTTATAGTTTAACTTTGTTTGTCATATTTTTATCGTTAATTACTTGTATATCTTAGTTATTTTTTATTTCTTACTCTAATATTAATACATATATATATACAAATTTTTCATCTCCCCATGCATATTAATAAGGATTTTTATTTAGAATGTATTTCCATGATACCTAAATATTATACTCTTCCAAGGATTAGTCTAAAAATAAGCAAAAAAACTTTATAGTTCATCGACCCGTGCTATACATGACATATATTAAAATATATATAAATTATATATTAAAATATTCATTCAACCAAAAAAAATAAATTATATATTAAATATTCTCATTAATGTGTATTTTATATTAAAAGACTTATGCATAAGTAATTTATTTTCATATAAAAAAGTTTTTACATCTTTAATCTATATTTGTACTCATACATAAATGTTTTCTTATATCTGTATCAAATTTTTTTGTCTTATATTTGTAGTTTTAATTCCCATTAGATAAAATTCACTAATATAAATATTTATTGTTTTAATATTAGTGACTATACGTATAGATATTAGTTTTTAAAAAAATTCTAATTTGTTTATATAAAATAAAATCCACAATAAATTAAGTGAAAAAAATAATAAATAAGATAGAAACTAAATCTAAATTTTATCTATGTATTATATTTTTATATAATTTCTTTACTAATCACTTTACATATGATATTAACATTCAAAAGAAAAATCTAATTTGCTTACACATGTTTTTGATAAGTTTGTTGATAGTAAATAAGATGTGAATTAAATCTATATTTTTCAAAAAGGTATTTTTAAACCAATCTAACGTAATAATAATTTTGCATAAACTACTTTTACTTGAACATTTTTTTTGGATACAATTTTACATGAACTATCGTTTTGTTTGTTTAGTTGTGCTGAAGCTTGTGTTTTTCATAAATATTTAGTTTTTTCCCTTTTTATTGCTGAATAGATAATTTAGTTAGATACTTGATTTTTTTTGTCAAATAGTTAAATATTTGGTTATCATCCTTTTATAGTTATTGCCTTGTTGGTGACATGTTATGATAGAAATAGGTCGGATGTTATTCTGCTTTTATTCCTCTGTTATGTCAATTGTCAATTCTTCTATTCCAGTGATATGGTTACCATCAAACTAAATATCTATACTTGAAAAATGTATTTCATAAGGGGATTGTGATATTAATTTATTATTATTATTACTATAGTGGGAAACCAATATTAACCGACGAATCCAATTTAAATCATTTTTTGTTAATTAAAAAATTCTGGGAAAGATAACCAATATTAATTTATTACTATTATTATTACCATAGCAAAAAACCACATCGTACAATGTAATCAATTTAAATTTAAATAATTGATTATTATTACCATAGTTGGAAATCAATATTAACCCGCAAATCCAATTTAAACCAATTTTGATAATTAATAAATTAGAAAAAGAGAATCAATATTAATTGATTATTACTACCACTGAGGGAAACCATATCGTGCAATGTAATCAATTTAAAATGTGGTATACCAATCATTAATGTTTTGAGAATCTGATAGTGATTGAGTTTGTTGGTATGTATGAGTTGTATATGGTTGTGAAAACATTGATTAAAAACTATGTATTCTCATTTATTGTGTTTTCTCCATATTTTTTACAATAATCAATTTATTTATAGGTATTAAAAAGAAAATAATCAAATTTTCTACGACAAAAAAAAAGATTTGATGAATAAATTAGTTAGGTAAAAACACTAAATGAGTAATAAATAATGATCACAATATTGATTAATATAAAGTAAATATTTTTATTTTTTATTAAATATTCCTAAATATAAAAAAATTAAAATTCATATTAATACCGAAGATATCAAATTTGAACTAACATAAAAATAAACACTTTTATTTATTATGTAATCTCGATAAAAATCAATTTTACATTAAGATCAAATAAAATTATTTCCTAAATTTGAACATCAAATTCAAATCAAGATAGAATAGATCAAGATCGAAGAGATATTTCTTTCAAAAAAAGATGAAAGAAATCCTTTTATTTATTTCATTTAATATCTGTTACTATAAAATATTTTAAAATTTTAATATTTTTCCCAAAGCCTAAAAATGATTAAATTCAAACTCATAAAAAAAAATTGCCACAAAAATTCAAATCCACAAAATTTAAAAATTATTAGAGCATCTTATATAAATAAAAGAAAAATAAAAGACAACACATATCTACCACTATCATTATGCAATCCAATCAAAGAAAATAATATTTTTAATATTTTTTTCCATTGTTCCATTCTAATTTCTTGAAAAATATTGAGAAAAATATGCTACTAAATTTCGTGTCATTTATGATACTTCTTTTTTAAAAGGCAAAAATAATGTATCTGCATAAAATAAAAAAATCACAAATTAGAAATATTGAGAAAAATAATGTACTAAATTTTGTTTTATTTATGATGCTTCTTGTTTGTAGGGCAAAAATGATGTATCTGTTTAGAATTAAAAAAATAATCTCAAATTAGAAATAAAGAACAACAAACTTACTCTAACCAAAAAAAGAACAACAAACTTACCAACACAAAGTATAGAAACATTAATTTTAAATAACTAAAAGTGATTAATCAAAAGATTAAAAAAAAGACTCGCCTTAGAGAAGAAGTTTAGGTTGATGAATAGAAAAGTAGTGATGATCTTCGATAGAAGAATCAAAATAAAAATGAAACAATATCAATAATTTGGAGACTATGAGAAAATGATCAAAATATGGAGATCACAAACTTTGAAGAAATAACAACTAAAAATGATTAATAATAAAATAAAAAAACTTACCTTAGATGAGAAGTCAGTGTTGATGATTAAAAGAATAACAACCGTACAAATAATAGAATAAAATAAAAAAATAAAATATATCAATACATGAAATTATTAAGATTTAAGATTAAAAATACAAAAACTAACATGTACTTGAGAGAGAGAAAAGACTAAAAGGAAAACAAAAACTAACCTTCAGTAGAAAGTCTTGAGTGATAGTCATCACAATGTAAGAGTAGAATGAAGAAGAAAATATATATGAAAAGAGAGAACAAAAAAGATAGAGAAAAAAATCATACTAGAGAATGAATAGTTGAAGAGACATGAAAGTTTGGACAGACATGAAAGGCTAAAAGAGCTTGACTATGACTTCGAGGCTATTATGCATGTCATGGATGCTAATCAAATTAAACGTGGTATTGACACGTATAAATTTTTTTTTTAAAAAACATTTTGCTTTATTATATATATAGATATAGATTACAAAGACACAAAATTTTCACCTATGATTTTAAATTGATTTCTACAATAAAGATATACTTTTAATGAATTTCAACATGATCCCTATAGAGATAGTTTTTTTAATGAGATAATTTGCATCATTTGAAATTTGAAAATTTTGTAATGGTTTCTATTATAGATCCAGTTTGGAGAAACTTTTCCATAAGTACTTTTAGCATGTGTTTTTTAACTAACAACTTCTCACATAAGTTAAAATTAACTTTTGCTCTTCACATTTTTCAAAAACTATATTTTTTAATTTATCTAGAAGCACCTATCTGTTTATTAATTACTATTTAACAGTTTTCCCTCTTTTGCATATATGAGAAAATTAAGATGTTAAGACTAACTTCTTCATAAGTCAAAAGCTAGAGTTTTTACATCCAAACAGCACCATAGACATTTATAAAAACGGTCCCTATCACAAGGATACAATTTTTTTCTTCTATGATTGTAAATCAATTCCTATAATAAATACACTCATTTTATAAATTTTAATGTAATCCCTTGAGAAATAATTTGTATTATTTTAAATTTAGAAAATGTATAATAATTCATATCATAGAGATTTATAAAATTAGTGTCTAATGACAAAGATATAATTTTTTATCTATGATTCAAAATTCATTCCTATAAATTTGTATTATTTTAAATTTGAAAATATTATAATAATTCATATCATACAAATTTATAAAATCAGCCTCTATCACAATTCACACATACAATTTTTTCCTTCTTTTCTACGTGGGTAAGCGAAGGCTTTTTTTTTTTGTCAACGCTTGCAGATTAAGTATTTTTTATGGTCAACCTTGCAGATTAATTTTTTTTTGGTCGAAACCTTGCGGATTAAGTTAGGAATACTATTGGAAGTTGGTAAATACACCCCATGTATTTTGCCATCCACCCCATTTAAACTTTTTATCAAACCAAAAATACGAAACTACTCTTTCCCCTTTTTATCACTTCCTGCAACTTACAGTCATACACCCCACTTCGAGCATGAACGTCTGAAATCGAAAACAGAGCTTGAATCACTTCTCCTTCTCGCTTCCAGCTATTCGCATAAGAGAGGATAGACACGACAAACGAGAGAGGAGAGGATAAGAAAGCAAAGAAAGCCTACCATCCCCTTCAACTTGATCTTCTTCGTCTTTGTCAAAGTGGAGTAAACCAGAAATTGGAATTTACGGATATATAAAAATGGAATTTTTATAACTACCGGAAATTAAAATTTACGGAAAGTATAAAAATTCAATTTTTATAATATCCAAAAATTCCAATTTCTAGTAGTACAATATTTAAAATTTTGAACTGCCTAAAATTTGAATTTCCGAATGTAGGAGATTTTATAACCACTCATATGTTGGTCGCCTAAATGATGAGGAGAGGTTGTTAGTTAATAGTTTGACAAAAAAACATGGTCAAGCCCAGGAATATACTATTGACCGTAAAAGATAACAACGCGTCCAACCTGAGTACAATTAATCATATTTATAATGAGCGAAAAAAGTTTCGCCGGTCTCAAAAAGGGAGAAGAACAGAGATGCAACAATTACTGGGTTTATTGGAACGTGATAAGTATGTTTATTGGTTTAGGAGGCATGGAGAAACAAATGCTTTGAAAGATATTTTCTGGGCACATCCAGATTCCATTAGGCTTCTGAACATCTTTCACATAGTGCTGATAATGGACAGTACATATAAAACGAATAGGTATCGCCTTCCACTACTTGAGGTTGTTGGTCAGACATCAACAGAGCTCACATTCTCTGTGGCATTTGCTTATTTGGAGGCAGAGCGGGTAGATAACTTTACATGGGTACTACACCAATTAAGAGAGCTTTTTGTGAGATCTGACATGGTTCCTCGGGTGATTGTGACTGATAGAGATGTTGCATTGATGAATGCAGTGCAAGAGGTGTTTCCATCATCAACTCAATTATTATTCCGGTTTCATATTGGTAAAAACGTATAGGCGAAGGTAAAGTTGCATGTTCATCCTAAGGATGTATGGCAGTCAGTTAGAGAAGCATGGGATTTCATTTGTGACTCTCCTACTGAGACTGACTACGTCGAGCGTATGGGCATTTTTGTGGTCTAAGAACACTAGTCCAGAAGCTCTATCTTGGGAATTAGTATTTATTCATCGCCAGTAACATTATAGTTCACTTTTTACACGAGACACCAGCTCATGTGGACCTTTCTGATGATTGATTATATGAATGGTTATTTGTGTATATAAAATGTGTGTCATTTTTAGTTAGAATTTTTAAAAGAACGATCTTTAAACTTATTTTGTAAAGATAAATCCTAGTTCTAGTTTAAATATAACAAAAACAGAGATAACGTTAACTCCATAAAATTAAACAAGTCATGATGTATACAACACAAAGTTACAAAATAACCTCGATAGTATTCAAAGTCCATAAAGTAAATATAGTAAATAAAACAATCTCTCATTGGGTAGATCGATCCCCCTCCTCCTCCTCCTCTCATATGTCCGCTCGAACTGGGCACCACGTGCAATAGCGTATATCTGACTAAAGTACTCAATGTCTTGATGCGCCACCATAGCTTCTTCACATATTTCTGCAATCCTATCACACCTTGCCTACAATTACCAAAAAACATTCATCAACATATATAAACACCAAAGTTATTAAACAACTAATTTAGTTTTTAGAAATACCGCAACTAACTAAGACCCACTGCTGGAGCTGGGACCAGGCATCGGATCCATCCTAACAATCTCCTCCACATGGGGTACACTGCTGGAGCTGGGACCAGTCATCCTTACCTCCTCCTCCACGGGGGGTATGAGTAATGGGTGAGACACCCGCCGATACCACGCCAAGTAACCTAGATCAGTCTCATGTGGATGTGTCACCACACGACCTTTAGTATGTACATCTACAACGTACTTTGCATAATGTGCCCACATGTCAACGATCTCTTCTGGGTCTGCAGGCATCTCCGGTGGGCATCACGGAATCCCCTGGACGTTCCCAAACTGACGCAAAACCCTCTCTGGCAGATGCGGGTATCTCAGGTTGTCCCACATAATATACCCAGAGAAGAAAGCAGATTCACTGAGGGGTATCACATGCCTATGACCACCATAGGGGGTCCATACCACATCATCCGTGGTCAACGCATCTAGAGCCTTCCTAATGGGCATTATCCGACCATCACCTCTTTTAGGTTTCCATTTCATGGGGCGAGGCGAGTGTTCATTGTAATCACTTTTGCGATAGTGTGATCCAATATTGGGGAAATGCTCGTAAGTCCATGCTTGCAAAAACATGAATGTATACACATGGTTTTATAAAAACTAACATATAAAATTGTAAGCAATACAAGGCAATTTATATAGGTCATTACCTGTAATAGGGTCAAGTAACCACCCAACTGCTTCGTCTCCGATTTACTAGCTTCCCCAAGATGGTCATACAGATGTACAAGCACGGCCGCTCCCCATGCATATCCGCGGCAAGTGGCAAGGTTGCGGAAAAGATCCAAGAATGCTACGTTAACATATGTAGCACTCTTGTCGACAAATATGGTACATCCTACCAAAAATAATAGATATACCCTAGCAGTTGCATGCGACTTGTTCTCCTTTACCCTATCCTCATACACATCTAGCAGCCAGCTCAATCAAACATGTAACCCCCATGTGGCCACCATTTCTGCATGAGCAACCTCTGCGTGTGACGCCAAGGAGTTCAGTCAGTAGGGTACAACAAGCATCTCTGTCAAGGCCGAGGTCTCTCCATATTGTGCTAGTAATCGGCAAATGGAGAAGTGATGACACATCATCAAAAGTGATGGTCATCTCGCAGAATGACATATGGAACGAGCTAGTCTCCTTATGCCATCGCTCTACAAATGCCGAGACAAGTCCCTTATCTCCCAATGAGTAGCTGCACATGTGCATCTACTATAATATCCCTAACTTCCGGGGACAGTATAGGGGCATCTCTGACTTTCCAGCCATGTGCCACGATCTTCAACTCTCCACGATCTTGACACAATTAAACAATTGTCAAAATTTTATAACAAATAAAATATAATGATACAAAAAAAATCAAACAATATCAAGACTATGTTACTTACCACTCCATTACATAAATCATAAGCAACATGTGATTCATAGGACCCCAGCATAATATCCCTAACTTCCGGGGACAGTATAGGGGCATCTCTGACTTTCCAGCCATGTGCCATGATCTTCAACTCTCCACGATCCTGACACAATTAAACAATTGTCAAAATTTTATAACAAATAAAATATAATGATACAAAAAAAAAATCAAACAATATCAAGACTATGTTACTTACCACTCCATTACATATATCATAAGCAACATGTGATTCATAGGACCCCAGCAATGACAAATCCTAGGTGGAGGTACAGGTACAGATGTCTCCTCATGTACATGTTGACCACCAACACGTTCTTTGCGTGCAAATCCAGTAGGTCGTCGTCTACTAGCCATATTTATAATCTTTTATAAAAAAACAATTAGAAAAGAAAACAATGTAATTAGAATTTGAATAATATAAAAAAATTGAAATTTCAAATTTTCAAATTAGAATTAGAATAATATAAACAATGTAATTAGAATTAGAATAATAAAAAATATATATAAAATTTCAAAGTTGTACTATCGAAAATTTGAATTTTCAGAGAACAAAATTTGAATAATTTGTACTACCGAAAATTCGAATTTCCAGAGATACAAAGTTTCAAATTTTTAACCCCCGGAAATTTGAATTTTCGGTAGTACAAAATATGAAACTTTGTACATTCAGAAATTTGAATTTCTGGGAGTTAAAAATTTGAAACTTTGTATATCCGGAAATTCGAATTTTCGGTAGTACAAAGTATGAAAATTTTGTACTCCTGGAAATTCGAATTTCCAGTTAAGCATACGAAGAGCAGCAAAGAACCAGTGATCAAACGAACCAACAACTCAAACACGAACAGCAAACAGCAAACAAACAAAAGAAACAGCGATCAAACAATGCAAAATAATCCATAAAGTTACAAATGGAACGAAAAAAATGGAACCTGTGACTGGTTCGTGACTGCTTCGTTTGCGATGTCTGCACGCGATGAGTGGGGGTCGTGACTGGTTCGTCTGCGATGATGGGCTCCCGTTTTGCGATTTCCGAAGGCAATGAGTGGGGTGGGGTGTATCGTTTTTGAAGCTAAGTGGGAAGAGGGAAGGCCGAAGGGAAAAGACGAAGGGCAGTTTCGTATTTTAATTTTCAAATAGTGTTAAATGGGGTGGATGGCAAATTACAAGGGGTGTATTTACCAATCCCCTAAAAAAACTGCCCATTTTCCCCTTTGACAAAAAAAAGGGATTTGGTAAATACACTTTGGATTTTGGCCATACACGCCACATTAAAAAGGTAAATTACTATTATACCCTCATTGATTTGGTTTTTTTTTTCAATTTCGCGTCTTTACTAAAAACTCAGTTTCCGGAATGCATTTTTACATTTTTACCAGAAATTGGAGTTTCCGGAATACAAATTTCACTGGAGTTTTCTGGAATACAAATTTGCATTCTGGAAACTCCAGTTTTTGAAAAAAAAATGCGAAATCGGAATCTCAAGAAGCAAAACGCAATATTAAAAGAGGATATTTTTGGAATTTCAAGATTAATGTAGGGTGTATGGCAAATTGTGTGGGGTGTATTTACCAATTCCCAAAAAAAACTGTTTGTATGGGTGACAAATATTACAATACCAGACCCGACCCCCACAAAGTGCGGGTCTTTTTTTAAAAACAAAAACAGTAAAAAAATCTCAAATAAAACAATATTACTTGTGAAAATAGGAAGAAATATGGGAGTGATATGTGTTATAACCAAAAATGTGACACATGTCACAGTATAGAAAATTTGGGTAAATTTTGTTTTATAGAAATAGATAGATTAATTGTACCAGCGGAAATTAAATCAAGAGGCTATGCGGTTTGGTTGACTAATTAATCAGCATAGAGACTTTGTTTATCAACAACTAGGATTCTGTAGTAGCGTGTTTCGTACCTTTATATATTCATTTTAGCGTTTAAAAATACCAATACGTACTATGACGCCAATTAACAGAATAAATTAAAGACATGCCTTATTGCTCCACTGCTTGACCTGATGCAAGTTTGATTTGATTTAACAAATCCCATAACGTTGACAACTACCAAAAGTTTTCCCATTTCGATAAAAATTAATTAAATAAATATCTAATCTAAGAAAATAATTAAACGTACCTCTACTTGCTTTGCTATTAAAAGGTGATCATAAGTGGTTTCATTCATAACAACTCCGCTTATATAGCTCAATTAATAATATATCATAACGTTGACCATTGTTCTCTCTATATAAGCCCCTACCATCAAGATCACATGTCACATACTACATAACTCATATACTCTTATAAGAGCATAATTAAGCTTAATTCTCTTTAAGTCAATATTTTCAAAGCCAAAAATATGTCTTCGACCATCATTAATGTGGCAGAGTCAAGCAACGCTACTAAAGAAAAAGAAGTTCTTCTAGGTGCACCACCAAGGCAACAAGGATGGAAAAAGGGAATAGCAATAATGGACTTCATTCTAAGGTTAGGAGCCATAGCAGCTGCTTTGGGTGCCGCTACCACCATGGCAACTAGTGATCAGACTCTCCCTTTCTTCACTCAGTTCTTTCAATTTGAAGCTAGCTACGATAGCTTTTCAACTTTCCAGTAAGTGTATTTTTTTTTTGGATAAGCAAAAATTATATTAAAAACCAGAGCACAAGTTATGCCAGACAAAATTACATAAACTATCCAACACCAACCTCTTTAAAAAATTTAACGTGCAAATGCATCATAATAGGGGAAAGCATCCCAACAACTTTCCGGTAAGTGTGATCACACTCAAGTCCAAGGTTTTAAATTGCAATTATGGTCGTGGGTGCGGTTATGTTGCGATCTTTGATATTGTAGAAAATTGCGGACAAATACGGCCGATGCAACTTAATTTCAATATGCTTCCAAATTTATGGTTTACAACTTTACATATATATTCACAGAAATCCAATTAATTATTAATTAATGGTTTAACAAATTAAATGCAGGTTTTTCGTTATTACAATGGCATTCGTGGGTGGCTACCTGATCCTATCCTTACCTTTCTCCATAGTGACCATCATTCGCCCTCATGCACTTGGACCAAGGCTTTTCCTCGTCATCCTAGACACTGTAATTATATGATCCCTAACCCTTAATTAGATTACGATAATTTTTACATGAGAATGGCAATTCTAGTGTACTATAACACGCTTTTTCATTACTCCTAAAAAATAGTGATGATCAATTTATGAAGCAAGGGTATTAGTCCCTCCGTCCCTTAGGAACATTTTCAAAAATTTGTTTGTCCTTTTTTACAAGATCCATTTTAAATTGTCTCTTGTATTAATTATATTTTTACCAAATTAATCTTTTCTCTCTCTTATGAAAATCGGAATAGAATGAAGATGGATTAATTAGGTGGAAAAAAAAAAAGAGATGATGAGTTCCAATAATATTAAGAGATTTTCCGGTTGAGCAACTGAGGTGTCCACGTGTCCCTATGGGATTGATTTTCAGACAGATTTAAGTTTCTACTAATCAAGGGGTTAAGTTTCTAATATAAATAGATTTATAAATTTTGTTTGTTTGTTTGTTTGTTTATAATTAATTGTAGGTGTTTCTGACTTTGGCCACCGCAAGTGCTGCTTCAGCTACTGCCATAGTTTACTTGGCACACAATGGCAATCAAGACTCAAACTGGCTTGCCATTTGCAATCAATTTGGAGACTTCTGTTCACAGACAAGTGGAGCAGTGGTGTCATCATTTGTTGCTGTGGTTGTCTTAGTGTTGCTGATTGTTATGTCGGCTTTGGCTCTTGGAAAACATTAATTAGAAAATTATTTAAGATGCAATTAATGATGCGGGCTTAAGTTAAGTACCTGTATCATTAATTCGTTATGTTTGGTTTTGTTTGTTTCTGTAAGTTTTCCTCGGGTTGTGAGGTTAATTTCCTTTCATGAGGTCCTCAAGTGTAAAAGTGATTAATTGCTTGCATAGTAATTAATTTGGGCAAATTGTTTCTAATATTGAAAGTTTGATTCCAGTACTGTGTAGGGATACTATTTTTTTGTATTTGGTACTTTGTGTGCTGACAATTAATTTGTACTAGCGCAGTGACCCGTGTCATGTACAGGACATATATTGGCCATTAATTATTTGATTTAACTTTAAAATATAGTACAACGAAAAAAATGTATAAATTATGGTTAAAGTAATAAAATAGTTTAAATAGTTGATATGAAAAGACATGTCAAAAACTCAAATCCGCACGTATTCAACCAAACCTGCCCCAACTTTGTCCTTTTCCCGTTTTTCAAATGCAAAAACACTGGCGGGGAAGTTGCACTTGCCCTCGAAATTGTCCACTATTTAAAATATTATATTAATTTTAAAAATAATAATTGGTGGGGATGTTGCACCTACCTCGCTATTTAAAATATTTTATTAATTTAAAAAATAATAGAATTGTGGGACTTGGTTTTAGGTTAGTTATAGAAGTTTGCATCCCTCAGAAATTATTGTTGAGCTTGATCTTATGAGAGAAAAATCGTTGTGTAAACTTTTTTTGTGAACATGGAACATTCAAGTGTTGTAGAAATGGCTTCTTCTCCTTTTAGTTTGATGCTTAGAGATAATGTAAATTATAAATTATACATTAACTAAAAATATAATTGTTACATGTTTTGTCTTAATATTGATCTATATTTGTATGTAATAAACATGGATAAATGTTGATTAACAATGTGACAAATGGTATAATATATCAATTATTGGCTAAAGCAATATCTTGCCAAATTTTTAAGTAGTAAATTAAATGTGTAGTTATAAAAATCTACATTAATCCATAATCTACAGAATCAATTTAAACTGATTATGTTAATTAACATATTAGGGAAAGAAAACCAATATTAATTGATTATTATTACCGTAGTGGGAAACCATATCGTGCAATGTAATCAACTTTTTCTGATATATTGCAATGTACTTAACTTAAAATTTAAAATGAGGCGTATCAATCATTAATGTGGTGGGAAACTAATATTGATTGAATTCATGGGTATGTGAATTGCATATGGTAATGAAAATGTTAATTAAAATTATTTATTCCCATTTTTTGTGTTTTATTCATACTTTTTATATTATTTAATTTATTTATAGAAATTAATGAGAAACAATTCAAATTTGTTTGGACAAAAGATAGCATTTAATGAAATAATTAGTTGGATGAAAGACGCTAAATGAGAAAGAAATAATGAATAAAAAATTGATTAAGATGAAAGAAAATATTTTTTTTTATTTTTATATTTGTTCCTAAATAAAAATAAATTAGTTTAGCAAAAAATTATAAAGAAAATTAAAATCACATTGTTCTTGTAGAGATGAAATTTAAATTAACATAAAAATAAATTCTTTTATTTATTATCTAATCTTAAAAAAAATTCAAATTAAGATCACATAAAATTATTACCTAAATTTGAAAATTAAATTCAAGTCAAGACGATTCTCAAAAAAAATAATCAAATGAAGACGTTAAAATAGAAATCTTTTTAAATTTTAACTTTTTTCTTAATCCTAAAAAGATCAAATACAAAATCATCAAATGGTCTTTATGTCCTAAACACAAATCTGCAAAATTAAAAGAATTATGATGACATCTTATATAAAATGGAAATAAAAGATAATACATATCTATTGATATCATTATGCAATCAAATCAAAGAAACTAAAATTTTTTATATTATTTTCTAAATAGTAAAATAATGAAAGATAATACATATCTACAAATATCATTATGCAATCAAATTAAAGAAACTAATATTATTTTATATTATTTTCTAAATAGGACTTGTGTTTCATTCATGTCACACAAAAATATTAAGAAAAAATTATTAATAGTAAAATAAAAAACTCACCTTAGACTAGAAGTCAGTGTTGATGATCAAAAGAATGTTAACGATACAGATAATAGAACAAAATGAACAAATAAAATGTACAATTCATGAAGCTATTAAGATTTAAAATTAAAAATACAAAGATTGAAATATAGAAAAGACAAACCATAAAAAAAAACTAACATTCAATCAAAAGAACCGATGACATCCAAGCACGTAAATGGATTTTTCCAGCAAACTTGTGATAAAAGTGAGTAATTCTATAATTAAGATAGAGTAGTTGCAATTATTGATAACTATGATTAGACACATATCCAAAGAATAGAGCATATTTTATATATCATTATCAATATAGCAACACTTTTAAAAAAATGTTAATGAGAATAACAATAAAAGAAAAAAATGACAATTTGTATATAAGAAAAATAAAAGAAAAGTTAGAAGATTACATACCGGGAGAGAATTCATTTTGACAACTATAAAGAACAAAATTGAGTTGAACCAATCGTTGGAGCCCAATGAATTTGAGGTAACCGATTTGAGAGAAGACCTTATTACGCCATTCATAAGGACGATATTAATTTTGATAGGAATCTATTTTGAATTATACAATAATTAGATATAAGGATCAATATCAATTTGTTATCCGTATTGATAAGATAAGTTGTTATTGACCTAATAAGTTGTTTTTATTTGAATTTAAATTAGAAGATTAGGTTGTTATTTCGTTTAAAAATTAAAAATAAAAAGGGAGGGAAACAATTATAGGATCACACTTAGGCCTAAAAACGCTCTCTAGATGACACGTAAGAAAGTAAGGGTTCATAAATATATATATTATTGATTTGGTTTTAGGGGTGTTCGCGGATTGGATTGGATCGGTTTTGAGAGGAAAAACTATCCAATCCAATTATTTCGGTTGCTCTTTGATCATCTGATCGGTTTGATTTTAAAATCAAATCCAATCCGATTTTTTTCGGTTTGGATTGGATAAATATTTTTAAAATAGTCAAAAGAATTTATTAAAAATTTATTTTTATTTCTCATTTCATAAACTATGTACATATAAATAAAAAATATACTAGCTATTAATATAGATTCACCTCACCACACCACACCTCACATTATATAATATATTGTCTTAAAATACAGATTATCTTAACATTTCTTATATAAAAGTATAGGGAAGTAGTGTAATTTTGAAAATAATAATATATGTACATAGAAGATTGGTTTGGATTGAATTGGATCGGTTTTCACTATGGGATCTGAAATCCGATCAAATCCAATCCAATAAAAAAAATTATATTTTTTCGGTTTTCGATTTTTTCAGTTTTCGGTTTGTTCGGTTCTCGGTTATTCAGTTCGGTCACCACGATTTACATTGTTTATGAATGAGTTTAACCAAGTACTTAACCTACATTGGAATCGATTTCAAGTAGACTTCATTGAATGTCAACTCAGTCCTATGTGTGTTACGTAGGTTCCTTACATTAAAAATTAGGCGAAACATATGAACCTAATTGTTCTCGATCAAGGGACTTAATTGACACAATTGGACATGGAAGGCCAAAATTGCATAATCATAATACACGAGGACCAAAAATGTAATTAAACCAAATATTCAACTGTTATATGCATCAATTGATTTTGTTCAAATTATTTCATTATTTAACATGTACATGAGATAAATATGACAAATTAAGTTTCGATCAATGGGCACCACAAAAATAAATCTTATATTTTCAATAAAATTTTAGCGATTTTTTATAGAAAACTCCTATCATGTAATTAAACTAAAATATACACATCATTATTTGTTCATTATATGCATAAAATGAAAGGCAAGGGAGGTTCTCTTATGTTCAAAATTGACTTCGAGAAGGCATAAAATCGTGTGGACTGGAACTTCTTGAGACTTACCCTGTCTGAGTTTGGGTTTCCTCCCCATGTTGTTAATCTTATTATGAGTTGCATTACTTCTTCTTCTCTCGCCCTTAAATGGAATAGTGAGAAACTTGATAGCTTTGCTCCCACCAAGGGCCTCCAACAAGGTGATCCTATGTCTCCATACCTTTTTTTACCCTGTCTGTAGAAACTCGCCTTCCTCATTCAAACTAAAGTGGCGAATAATAGTTGGCTACCCATTCGTATCTCCTCCAATGGACCTGCAATCTGCCATTTCTTTTTTGCCGATGATTATTTGTTGTTTACCAGAGCAAAGGCTTCCCAAGTGCGACTTGTACAAGAGGTCCTTGACACTTTTTGTAAAGCTTCAGGCATGAAGGTTAGTGTCCAAAAGTCTAGGTTCCTTCCTTCCAAAAATATCCCGCTCTCCAAAGTTATCAAGTATGAAGGAATTGTGGACTTCAAGCATACATACAGTATAGGAAAATACCTGGGTTTCCCACTTCTCACTGGGAGGGTCACTCGCTCGGATTTTTCTTATACCATTGACAAAATCAATAGTCGACTAGCGGGGTGGAAAGGGCTTTTACTTAGTAGGGAAGGTCGTGTCACTTTGGCCAAGTCAGTATTAAGTTCTATGCCCATTTATACCATGCACAACCTATGGTTGCCTGACAGTGTTTGTGATAAATTGGATTCTTGCATTAAACAATTTGTTTGGGGTGGCAAGGATTGTCATTGGATGAAATGGCAGCACCCTAGCCAACCAATCTCCCGTGGAGGCTTGGGAAGGAGGCCAGCAAGACAAGTCAACATCTCCACGCTAGGCAAACACATCTGGGAGCTTATTCACCAGCCTGATAAATTGTGGGTGCGCTTGATTACTTCCAAATATCTTTCGGGCACTCACATTTTCCAAGCTGAGGCTTATTCAGGGGTTTTCCTACACATGGCAATCCATGCTTAAAGCATCCACCATTTTGAAACCTAGGTATATCGTGCATCTGGGCCAAGGGGATATCTCTCTTTCGTATGAGAGATGGATTCATAGTGGGCGATTGTGTGACAGGGTGCCTTTTGTTGACCTACATGATATTGAGCTACGACTTCGTGATATCTTTCAACATGGCAAGTGGTGCTTCGAATTGCTCTCCACTCCCCTTCCTTTGGATGTCAAGCTTGAGATCCAAAGCGTGTACCTCAACCCCTCTTCTCCTGATATGCTCATTTGGGAGCATGCCACTTCGGGCTTCAATTCCGCCAAGAGTGCTTTTCATTGGTTGACTAAGAATCCTATTGTGCCTGCATGCAACTTATTATTGGACATGGATATGGAAGCTCAAGCTACCAGAGAATATTAAACATTTCGTCTGGCTCACTATGCACCATGGCTTGCCTACCAATGCTCTTCGGGTCAAGCTCCATGTGTCTGCAGATGCTTCCTGTCAACGATGTGGCCACCACACCGAATCCATATTGCATGCTCTGCGTGACTGCACGCTGATCAAGCAAATATGGCAACTTATGGGTTTCCAATATAGCGGTGAATTCATCACTGATGATTCCAATGAGTGGCTTCCAATGAGTGGCTAAAGTCCCATGCCTCTAATGACAGTGGGTGTCTCTTTGTTATATGTTGTTGGATCCTTTGGAAGTCGCAGAATGCAGAAGTCTTCTCGGATTGCCAATGGCCAAGTTGGAAAATTATCAGTAATATCAAATCTTTAGCTGAAGCCTTAACTAAAGCTTTTGGTGGTTCTAAAAGATGGTGAAGGGAAAGAGCGGTGACTTGGCACCCACCGCCTTCTAACTGGGTTAAGCTCAATGTCGATGGGAGTTCCTTTGGCAATCCTGGATGCTCGGGTTTTGGGGGCCTACTACGGAATTCTCTTGGTGAGTGGTTGTTGGGATATTCAAGTTGCTGTGGTATCACTACAAATATCAATGCTGAACCGCAGGCTATTGCGTATGGTTTACAACTTGCATGGGAACAGGGTTATCGTGCGGTTCTTTGCGAGTCAGATTCACAAACCGCGTTGCAAATGATCAAGGTAGGCGTTACACATACCCATCCTTATGCACCGATCGTGGAGCATATTTGCCATTACATGGAAAAAGATTGGGACCTCTTCTTTATTCACTTCCTGCGAGAAAGAAACATGTGTACCGATTGGCTGGCTAAATATGGTAGCAGCATGACAGAAGGACTCAACTCGTAGACCCTTTGCCCACCTGCTCTCTCTTCAACCCTCTCCGCTGATGCCATGGGGATTGAACGTGTTAGATTGTAGTTTTCTTTCTGCTTTATTTCCCATTGATAAAAAACTAAAATATACACAAATTTTTACAATAATTCAAAATAATTTTCTACTAATCAAATTCATATTGAAATTAATGTAATAATACGTTTTTGACATTTTACGATGTAACCAGCAATTTCTGAAAAAACCTGAAGGTTCAGTGGCTGTTAAGATGTGGAAATTTGCGAAAGAAATGGGAGGACCAAAACTACAAGGCTAAGGAGGTGCGTGGGTGCAAAAAATCTGTCTCATGAAGATCCTATCTTTAAATGTGAGGGGGGTGTAGGAGATCGTGCTAAACAATAATGCATTTCTAGATACCGCTCATTGTTTATAATAATTAATATTAATGTAAATTAATATTTATTATATTGTCATCTCTATGGGAGTCTATAGGGTCACACGCATAGAGTAAATTAATTGGATAGATTTATGTTTAGTTAAAATGATTTAATTAGAAGAGATTTAATTAAATGAGACCTTATATTAAATATGATTTAATTAAGCTGAGCTCATTATGAATGAGCCCATCAGGGTTAGGACAACATGAGAGGGAAACACTGGCAGATTAAATACCCTGGTAGGATCCTCTCGTGGTCATGACTTAGGGACGACTCCTGACAGAAGGCCAATAATTGAGCAGAAAGGCCGACGGTAAGTAAAAAATTTGTTAAGTTATTACTGAGTTATGTTTATGGGTTTAATAGAGTTGATATGTTTTTTTTTTGTAGGTTTTATCCTTGCAAGACGGAGTCTCATGCCATCACAAAAGTGATAGAGTCACAGTATCGTGACTCGTACCTAACTTGGGGACAGATGCCGGTGAAAATCGTCGAAGACTAGTTCAACAAATTTGATGTATATATATCTATCTAACTAAAGTTTCTAAATATACTTGTTAGTATTTCTGACTGTCTATTAATGATAACTTGTTTACCTTTTTGTAGAGAACGGTTTCCTAGCAACCTCAGCATCTTGATCAGATCGAGCGCAACTTCAAGAGAAAAGACTCTAAGAGTTGTCTAAGATGCTCATGGATGTCAGGAATGATGGGAAACGTACCCTAGCTGGTTGGAGGAGTTTGCCTTGGAGGCTCTGCATGTGCATTGGAATTCAACAGCATTCAAGTCAGTTTCATCCAAGGCAAAGAAGAACCGGGTTTCAGCTAAGGGTGGATCCCTTTATACAGATAGATCCATTTCCACTTAGCACGCCATCCGCTTGGTATGTTATTTCAATATGTAGTTACATGGAATCCAATTTCACGAGATTCCTAACTTTAACTATTTATTTTTTTGTGTTTATGTCTCGGGAGTTGGGCAAGGAGGTCACGGTGGATGAGCTCTTCCTCTGAACTCACACCAAGAAGAAGGACAAAAAGTCCTGGATCGATTCAAAGCGAAGGATACATATGTAAGTTAATTTAATGAATGCATTTTTGTTATTGATTTTGTTGTAACAATAGAACTAGAATCTAACTTGTAATTTTTATGGTTTTCTCTAAGTAGGATAACTTTATGTCTTGACTCTCAGACGGGAGAGACATCTGGCTCTAAGAGGTTGGCCCCACGACCCGATTGGATATGTGGGTCGAATCTGTTGGGGACAAGCAATGTGGACGTGTCTACGGTACTAGAGACATATCCAAGTGTTATAGTCCAGGTGTCGCTAGTCTGACCAAGGGTTCATGCTCAGCTTCGGCCAGCATTCCATCTGGCTCTTGGCTTCCCCAGTAAGTGGCGGTCATGTTGCAGCAGTTTGAGCTGTGCACAAAGGAGGCAAAGGAGCGGGTTGTACTAGCAGAGGAGCAGTCTCATAGTGATAGGGAAACCTTATTCAGAAAGATCGTTGAGTTGACATAGAGTGTTGCTGGCCTCCGATAGACCTCTTGTTTTCCCTCCACCTCCCAACAAAGTTCACATAATTGCATTTATAGACAAAATTGTTGAGTTTTGACCCAAGTTTTGTTCATGACGAACCTTCTGAACTTAATTATAAGTGTTCAGAATGTTAATGGTACTAATGGTGCGCTTGAGAATGCTATGAAAGTGCAGGTACATTAAGAATGTTCAAGTCTTACAAAAGAAACAAGTTCAGAACGTTCAAGAAGACTTAGGACAAACATCATTCTCTAAATATTCAAGGCACATCAATGAGAACATTTTGATGACCAAATACCAAAATGTATTACGAATAAATAAGTTTAAAGGAAGACCCTAACTTCAGAAAGGTAGAAGAAAGTTAGTCATGAAGAAGTCTTTAAATCAGAATGTTGGTCTATATCAAGAATGTTCAAGTATAAGAGTTTTGTTGAACCTTCTCATAGCATCAGAAAGTTATATTCATCAGAAAGTTTAAGAACAACTCAGCAAAGCATAAGTGTACCACCACATCTAAGGTACAAGTGTTCTTACGCATCATGGATTTGAAGAATGAATCACATCAAAAGAAATAACACATCTGTTTATCGAGAAAGCTATCAGAAGGTCGATCAGAAGGTTCAGAGGAACATTCTGATATGTAACCAAAAATGAGCTGTCAGTATCAACTTTTTGCTAAAGTGGAAGGAGTCCAACTATATGAACAGAGAAATTTTCCCCTTGTGTCTAACGGCTAGTTTCTTCAAGGACTTCCATTAAAGACACAAAAGAGCTGCTGGAACAACTGGGAAGAATAATCTGCAAAATACAAATTTACTCCAAGCTATCATCTTCCATCAAGTTCTTAATTGAAATGACCACTCTCTGAAATATTCTTAGATTATATTTTGAGTGGATACAATTTGTTTATTACTTCCTTTGTGAGTGATTTGCTAAACTGTAATAGAGTGACACAACCTATTTCAAATTGTAAAGATTGATCTTTTATCACATAGTGTGAGTAAAAGAAAGAGCGTTTTTAGCCTGAAGAGGTTGTATGTAAAAGAATACTTGAGTTGAGTTTGCCTGAAGAGGCAAAGGAAATAATACTTGTAAAGGCCTGAAGAGTGTGAAGAATACTTATACTAGTGGTTGAAACTAGTGGAAAATCTCACAGGATGTGGGGACTAGACGTAGCCCAAGGAGTTAAGGGTAAACCAGGATAATATCTTGTGTGCAGTAATCTCTATCCCTTATCTTGTTTATTTCAATAATTAATATTCAACTCTGTTTAACTGATAAAGGAATACTGAAAAGATAGATTGCTGAAAGACTTGTTTTAAAAAGTGAACTTGAGAAAGTTCATACGTTCTTGAGAAGAGTAGAAGACTTTCAAAGTTATTTTAAACTCATACTCTGAACCTTCTCAGTACACATATTTTCTTGGATAAACATTTTGAGAAGAATAGGTTGATATAAATTATTTAGAAAAATGATTTAATACTTTGAGAAAGTTTAATACAAAATAACGGTGAAGTCTATGGTGGAAAAGTTTGTATGTGGTGTACCGTGGAAAAGTTTTTGTAAACATTGATAGTTCTTTTTTTCAAGGTGTAGTTTTGTTTAAAGTAATACACTGCGGTCAATACACTGCTGCCGATGTCCAAAAAAGCTAATACATTGCGTTTAACGTGGGGATGAGCAAATTGGGTGAAAAAATGGCTAATTAAGGGGGCATTTGGATTAGGATTGTAAATTTTGTAGTATTCAATTAAGACTTTTTAATAATATAAAAAAATTTGAAAGTATTCAATTAAGACTATAATGACTATTTAAAGAGGGCAACGAAATCCAGTGGTATTCAATTGAGATTTTTTACAACTTAATAAAAGCCTCTTGGTATTCAAAAAATACAGAATTCGATGGATTATTCTGTATGGTGGATTTTGTATGACTTTCGAGTGAAAAATATAAAGATTAGACTCATCAAACAATCTCATCCAAACCCTTGAGACTTTTTAGACTTTTTTTTTGTTGTCGTTGCAACATTGCCAAACTCACCAGGTATTTCTTCTTTTTTATTATTCTTTTTTCCTTTTCTCGATTGATTTTCTTTAAACATTATTTACACGTTGAATATGCTTGGCTTGGATGGCAGTGTTGTAGATATGTGTGTACATTCTTTTTGTACTTTACTTCCTCAAACGCTATAGTAATCAAACGCGCTTTTGCCATCTTTTTATTTCATAATCTTCCACTACAGTTTTTGGTCAAATTTGATTTTCCTATTTTTTTACCCTCTTTGTATTTACTTATATAAAATGAATATAATAATTTTATCCTTTTTCAAATTTTAATTATTTTTCCATTCGTGGTCCTCTTTTTATTTTTATAAATATAATAGTTTTCTTAGCAGATTTTATTCATATTTTCTGTTCCTATAAATTTTCAGGCTTCATTCATAATTTTTTATAAATTTGATTTGATAAATATAATAGTATTTCTTAACATGTTTATTTATATTTTTTTGTTTCTATAATTTTTAGGATATAATTTTTTTAATTTTATTTTTGATAAATAAAAAGTTTTTTTACTGGTTTCTCATTTATTTATTTTAATTTTGTTTTTACTTTAGACCGAAAAACTATTTCATTTATTTATTTTATATATATCTTATGTGGTGTGCTTAGCACAAGCAGAACTTCTGTCAGCATGTGCAGCACTGCATAACTTTCTAAACAAAGAATGTGGTTCTGATGAATTTTCAATTGAACCAACATGCAAATCTTCATATTCGGTATTAGCGGTTAACGAATACTATAATTTTGAGCTAGTAGATGAATCTCCACATTCAGTATTACCAGTTAATGAACACTATAATTTTTGCTTTTGTTGTCTATCTTAGGAAGTAAATGGGGAAAGTCAGATTTGTTGAAGTTATTTTTTGCACATCAAGTAAATTGGTGCTTCCAAATTGTGTTAATAGTAACAGGTGCTAATAAAATGTACTAATGGGAATTGTTATTTTTTGTTTTTTTTTACTTTTGGTATATTTTTGCTTGTGGAACTTGTGACGAACACGCCGATGTCATAGCTTCAGTTGCTTTTATTCTGGTTTGGACAGGGGGATTGCACATTTTAAGAGGGTTGGAGTTTTTTGCTTAATAGAAATTATTTTCTCTTGAATTCTAAGGAAGTGGTGGCATGAGAGGTGAATATAGAACTGTTCACAAGTGGCGAAAATTTTACACCCAGGTGTGATTACGTCAGACGTATTGTATCTCAGTAAAGAAATGAAGTGACTTCCACAAAACAGATTCATTCACAACTGTGGGAAGTTTTCCACCCAAGGTGCAATTACGTCAGACATATTATAGAAATGTATAAAAATAGAAACAAATGTTATAATTAAGTTCATTTAAATTCCAAATTAGTAAGCAATGTATAATAAAAAGGGATGAATCGAACAAAATATTTGAAGGAGAGATAAAGTTACGTAACTTGATCGACAATTGTGTTGTGCATGCATATGAATTGGGTTTATTAAAAAAAGTAAATTTTTTTGGAAAGTTTTGTGAGCCAATCCACAAGTCTGCGGATAAACTGCGGTTTAAATGGACTGAGCCTAAACGTCCCACAATTAAATGGTCCTCAGTGTTTAGGGCCCATGGCCCACGATGACTAAAGGTGAAATTTTGAACTTGTTCTCAGTTAACACCAATCGTAATTCCATAATCACTAAGATCTTGCTTCTTGCAGCGAAGGATTCAAATGGGGAAATGCAAAACAATGTACATGCAAAAAGGATACATGAAACACGGAACTCTCACCTGCAATGGACCACAGATCGTTGCTCCGAGACCACCAACCTCCACAACGGATGGATCTGCGTTGCTCAATCTGGGCTTCTGCCGCCGAAGCTACCAAACCACCACCTGTATATTTCAGTTCCCAAATCCCTACTTTCCGATACCAGCAACTTCCGTAAACGATGGATATGCGCCGCTCAAACTAAGGTTCTGTCTCAAACCACCGCCTCTGTGTATGAGTTCCAAGATCCCCACGTTCAAGTCTGAGTTTGCTGGTTTCACCCAATTTGGTCATCCCCACGTTTTTTTTTGGTCAATGCTCATCCCCACGTTAAACGCAATGTATTAGATTTTTTGGACATTAGCTTTTTTGGACATCAGCAATGTATTACTTTAAACAAAACTATACCTTGAAAAAAAGAACTATCAATGTTTTCGAAAACATTTCCACGGTACACCACATACAAACTTTTCCACCCTAGACTTCACCCAAAATAACAAGGCTAGAAAAGACATTGTGAAAATCTGAGACGGTTGAAACTTTACGTTAGAACATTCTCTTAAGAACAAACATTCTTAGATAAACTTTCTCGTTAAAGAAAATAGTTCAATAACTGTTACTTGTTTTGTATTAAATATATCATCATCTAACAAGTAAAGAATATTCTGATTTCTGACATCCAAGTTACTAAACTAGAGAAAGTTTATTAGAAAGTTCTAAAAAGTTTTGTAGGCCAGAATTTTAAGAGGGAACAACTCAACCTCCTTCTTGTTATCCTCTAATTCACTTCAAAAATAAAGTCATAAACTACAACATCATAATAATAACAAAGTGAAATTAAACTAAAAAGTCATATGTCATAAAAAAAACAACAAAATCATAAACTATATAAACTACAAAGTCAAAATAATAAAGTCCTAACGATAAGATCACTCCTCCTCGTCACTATATATTCTCCTCACTAGACCCCTCCTCATGGTCTGACTCGGGAGCGGGAGGTATTTTCACTTTGTTATGATTATGTCTTTGTAGTTTATGACTTTATTTTGGCTATAAATGCAATTACGTGAACTTTGTTGTGAGTTTCTATGTCTTTTATTCATTTAAAGCAATTTATATTATTAATGCAATTACTACTTTTTATTAAAAAAATTATTAATCATTCCTGAGGGCTAACCTTACCGAAGGCTAGGCCATCGGTAAATTGCAATATGTATCTTCGTTTTATTTAACATGCATCTACGCTTTATCGACGGCTTGGTCATTGGTAATTACAGACGGCTTAGCCCTTGATAAAGTTACCGGCGGCTAGACCGTTGGTATGAAGCACCACAATCATTTATTTTTTGGTGAGGGTACTAATGGTTTACTTAGGGCTTGGCGACGACTTTGTGTGGTTGTCGGTAAGTATTATGGACAATATCAAAACCGAGAGCCCTACGGTCGTCGGTGAACCCTCAGTAATCGTTCGTTACCGATGGCTTCGCTAGTTAATTACCAACGACTAAAAGCCCTCTTTAATCAGCAAATTTCTTGTAGTGCTTGGTTGATATTATAACAAACAAAACAAAGCTATATATTTATAGAGTGGAGCAAAGAACTCTAATTACTTCCCATTATTGTACAACATATGATTTAGTAAGGCTATGTTTGGGAGTTTGGAGGGGAGGGGAGGGTTTGTGATTAATATTTTATCTATTTGAGTGTTTAAAAAGTATGTGAAAACCCTCTAAAACCTTTCAAAGTCACCTCTCTAGTGCATTTTTTGAGTTCCCCCAAATTGGAAGATTTTTGAAAATGTACTAGAGGAGAGGACTTTGGAAGGTTTTTGAGGACTTCAAAATGTTTTCTCCATCCTTTTCCCCTATCTATACAACTAAAATATTGGAGTAAACTCTCCCCTCCCCTCCCCTCCCCTCAAAAACCCCCCTCCCAAACACACCCTAAAGGGTTGCGAAATAGGAAGAATCATACTCTCACCTGCTATATTCAAAGAATGACGCAATTTAATGAGCTAATATCCAAAGTCGAGAATGGATACTCTTGCATTACTAATTAACAAATTATTATTTTTCTTTCTTTAGGCTCTATAATTTTGTATTTTATTAATTTTGTGAACAATTGTTACATTAATATGGATATCACACAAGCATATCAAATGCAAAGGAGTGAAGCCTTTTTGCATGAAATCAATCTATAGTTTTCAACAATTCTTGGTCTTTTTTGCATTAGTCTTTTTCTTACTTGATTCACTCAAGTAAGGGTGGCAATTTGGGCTAGGCCTGACGGACTGATCTGTTTAGCCCGTAAAACGGGTCGGGTCGGGCCGCACTTTTCATACCATAGCCCCGTTCAGGCCTGCAAAAAAAAGGGATTAAAACGGGGCAGGCTGGCCCATTTAGCCCGTTTACTTTTTTTATTTTTTTTAAAAAAATTAAATAATTTTTTCTTATTTTTTCATTATTTTGGCGGGCCAAGGATGAGCCAACCCGTCGGCCCGCCCTTAAAACGGGACGGGTATGGTTTTGACACCCCTACACTCAAGCATGACTACCGGTACATAATGTATATTGGGTCCATTTATTGTAACTAAAATTCAAGTGTTGCTGTTACTTACAAAAAGGAAGAAACCAAGGGCCTGTTTGATTGTTGTTTTCAAAAACTGTTTTTTGTTTTTAAAAATAAAAAATCTGTTTGAATGATTTTGATTTGTTTTATAATAATTGTTTCCAAAATCGTCTCTTGTTTTTTTGTTTTTAAAACCAAAAAACAAAAACAACTATAAGTTGTTCTGTTTTCTCGTTTTATTTTTCTCGGCAATGAGGGAAAACACGGAAAACAGCTGTTTTCATTAATGGCAATTATGTAAATATGTGAATTCAAAAAAAAGGAAAAGTGCACAGAGCAAATCCTGGATTGCCCAGCACAGACGAGAGCTTCTTCTCATCTTCAAAACATCTTGTAGATAAACTTTGAGATTAAACAAACCTTCTTGTTCCTCTTCATTATTGATTATTCCTTTTATTCCTTTTATTTAGTTATGTATTATCATGATAATAATGCAGTGACACAGACTCAGAGCAATATAAGCGATAAACTGAGAAAATATTTTGGAATATATATCAGATTAATTGCTATGATGAAATAAGTCAAGTGCATCGTTTTCTTTTTTCTAGTTCCAAATCGGAAGAATTGGAATGAGTGAAGCACCATCGTCTTGTTCATGAAGTGACTTGTGCATATTTTTAATACACATGCTGATGCTAGCCATTTTCTCTTTTGTCCTAATGATTTTTTCTAAAAATAAATTCCATTCTCCTTTTAATGTGATTTTTTATGAAAAATAGGAAATTTAAAATACATGTTAAATTGTTTTTTTTTATATTTTAAAAATATGTTTTCAAAACAAATTCATCAAGCAAGTTTTATTTATTTTCTCTTTTCTAAAACTGTTTTTAAATTAATATTATCAAACGGATTTTTGTTTCTGTTTTGTTCTTAAAAATAGTTTTCCAAACTTATTTTCCAAAATAGTTTTCAAAAACAAAAAAACAAAAACTGAATCAAACATGCCCCTAGTCTCTTCTCTTAGGCACCCTCATGACCTCTGCTCTCAAGGTCACACACAGCGCTGCCAGAGGGGAAGAAATGACCCGCATTTATGTATTAATGTGTGTTAGGCTTGTCAAGCTAAATATAGTTTGAGTTAGTGTTAATCTGTGCGCCGGTCATGGCTTAAGAGTGGGCCATGACACTTATAAGCTGACTTTATTGAACAAATCCCTGAAGTTTCTGTCTTCCACCCCCACACATCAGGAATATTTTCTTTCAACATAATTTGACTAACAATCCGCTATAGCTCCACTAATAACACTTCTTCCCACTAAAATAATATTTTCCTCCATGACCAACTCCAAGTCCACTGTCCATTACCCATATCCTTCACCAAAGCATTTTTATCGAAATTAAAGTTATTAATTGGCATAAGCATAAGAGTTTGATACTTGATTTGAATTGATATATATAAATGATTGTTATTATTATTCTAATTCTCTAGTGTCCCACCAATAACTTATAACTTATTGGAAAACAAGCGAAAGCAGGGCTGAAAAGTTGAGAAAAATATACTAGAAAATGGGCACTTCATGAAATGAAACACAATTGGCACAAACATCTACATATCACAAATGTTATAAAAATATTCCATCGCAAGTTCACAACATCTGACCAAATATTAATACATGTAATCACTTTGGCACATCATGAGTTCATGACTTTAAGAAATTAAAGCCTCATAAGCAGAGGAGATTTAGGAAACATAATAAACAAGCGCACAATTAGAATCACAGAGGTGAATTTCAATGCTTCCCAAGAGCCATAGCAGACATCACAATCAACAACACTAAGACAACCACAGCAATGAACGATGACACCACTGCTCCACTTGTCTGTGCACAGAAATCCCCAAATTGGTTGCATATGGCAAGCCAGTTTGTGTCCTGGTTGCCGTTGTGTGCCAAGTAAACAATAGAAGCAGCTGAAGCAGCACTAGCAGTGGCCAGAGTAAGGAACACCTGCAAAATTTCATCAAGACAGAAAAGAAAATGCTTGGCTAAATTATGTGAATATTAAAAAATTTGGGCCCGTTTACTTTCAGAAAATGTTTTCTGTTTTTATTTCTTATTTTCATTTTTAATTACAAAATTGTCATTTTATTTTCAGTCTGTTTTTTGTTTTCAAATATTTGCATAGGAAATATTAATTTTTTTGTTTTCTCTATTTTCCTATACAAATCTTTAAAAACAGACAAAATTGACAGTTTTATAATTAGAAGTAAAAACTATGTATTAAAAATAGAAAACGAAAAACAAAAGTAAACAGAGGGTTGTGTTTGCTAGTTTGTAACTAGTAACCTGTCATAGTGAACTCATCAGATGATTCGTTTATCACATTATTTTACTATAATTTTGGAAAATAGAGAGGCTTGCTTATACTAGTTTCCTAAATCAATTAAGGGTTACAGAATTAATAGAGAGCTTACAGTGTCTAGGATGACGAGGAAAAGCCTTGGTCCAACAGCACGGGGGCGTACGATGCTTACTATAGAGAAAGGGAGGGATAGGACCAAGTAGCCACCCACTAATGCCATTGTAATAACGAAAAACCTGCATTTTGTTAAAGCATTAGGATTAGGATTCTAATTTGGGTGAATATATAGTACTGCCAACATTAATGTATTGGAAGCAACCAAATCACCTATTTCTTTCTCACATTAAAAAAAAGGGTTACATATTTTTAGTCCTTCTATTTTTAGTCATTCTAAAATGACAAAATTTTATTTTGGTTCCTATAAATTTCTTTCTTTAATTTTAATCCTTCAAAAATTTGAAATCACTGTTTTTAGTCCCTACTATCATATGATATCCGTTAACTAATAACAGAAGGTCAAATGGTCATCGCATGTGACACCTACTAATGTCTGTCGTACCGTGTCAGCATGTGATAGCCCAAAAAGCTAATAACTAACAGAAATTTTTTAATGATATGTCATTTTTTTCATTTAAAGTAAAAAAAAACAGAGACAGATAAAAAAGAAAGTAATTTCAATCCATTTTGGAAGGGCATAGAAATGAGAGTTTTGAAGGTTACATACTGGAAGGTAGTAAAGCTATCATAGCTGGCTTCAAACTGAAAGAACTGAGTGAACAAAGGGAGAGTCTGGTCACTTGTTCCCATGGTGGCAGCAGCACCCAAAGCAGCAGCTATGGCTCCTAACCTTAGAATGAAGTCCATTATGGCTACCCCTTTCTTCCATCCTCCTGGCCTTGTTGGTGCTACAACTGAAACAGCTTTTCCTTTATTAGTAACTTTGCTTGACTCTGGGATTTCAATGCTGGTTGACATTTTTGTCTTTTGAAAACAAGAAGGAAGCTGAAATAGTCTAAAGGATATACAATACTGGATTCTATATGAATTAATGAGACTGAATGATGCAAATGTCTTGATGATTGAAGCTTATATACAGAAAGAGGAAAGACTGTTCAATGTTTGTACACAAATTAACTAGGATATAAGTGATGCTAAGTGAAGTTGTTATGAAAACTTTTTCATTTAATAATGATCACCTTTTCATAAAGTAATTGGAGATGTCAGAACCATATTTTTAATTTCCTTTTTTTGTTTTTTAATTTTTTCATTTTTAGAAAAAGGGATAATAGTTGTCATGATTTGGAACCGGAGGGATATGGGATTTGTTAAATCTAATTTGGATGAAGTCAAGCAATGGTTACTATAATGTTGAATGCAATAAGCAATGAAAACTAAACCATAAGGTTGGGCGTAAGTGGTTAATGCGCTCCATTTAAAGAGACAATCTCAATCGACTGCTACTCGAGTTTGGTCCTTGGTGATGGATTAGCCGAGTATCCTTTTGCTCTTGAAATATCGTGGGTGTAAAAGGAAAAAGAAAAAAAAACAATGAAACTATAATCCAGGGTTTGAAAATCCACCCTGCTACTATAATTAGCAAAGCCTCTTCAATCAATGAGTCAACAAAACTACGTAGCCATCCAAACCCATTAATGCAAATAACTGACAAAGTTTCCTGATTTAATCCGTTAACCAAACCACGTAGTCCCCCTAATCCATAACACGATATTGGATGCTTTGTCACCTCCCATGTCTAAGATTATTTAATTGGCAAAGTTATTCATTTATATATGTACACTCAAGAAACAAATTAATTTCCACTCTCGTACGTGCAATGTGAAGTTTATCTATTGAGACCTTCTTGATATATTTCATGATGAAATACCAACTCAAATTCCTTATATCCTATCTTTTTCTTTTTTTGGTCAAATCTTTATATCCTATCTAACCCTCATAAGCAAGTCAAGTTTTTTTTTTGGGTCAATCATAAGCAAGTCAAGTTGGAAAAAAAAATCAACCCACATGTGTTATGAGTGGGCTGGGTTGAATATAAAATTAGGCTGTTGCTATCTACACCTCCCAATTTTACTAACTCATACACCTCTTTCTCCTTTTATTTGTAATTTGTTTCTTAAAATACCTTGTTCTCCTTCTGTTATTTTCTCCTGATTTCTTAACTTTCCGAAAATTAATTTGCAGAACAGAAATCTTCACTTCCGGGAATCGATTTCTGGAATACACATTTTTTAACTTCTGAAAACTAGTTCTTTTCTCTCTCAATTTCCTTTATTACTATGTTTTTGGATAAATAAATTATATTCTCCACCATGAAGGAAATGATTGAAGAGAAAAAGAAATGAAGATGATATTTTCCTTGCTTTGCCATTATGCTTCCCAATTTGTATTTTGCTATTATGTGATCCGTTAAACTTAATTTGTTACTATAGTTGTACATTTGATGTAGGTTTGCGCTATTGTTACTGTAAGATAAAAATAATAAAAGGGAATTTAAATGAAATAAATAAAACGGGATTGAAATCTTCTAAAAAGAATATTAAAAAGGATAATAATCAGTTGGCCATTTTAGGATTTATTTCATAAATTAAAAAAATATTTGAGTTGGGACATTATCAATTAATTGATATCAGGTGTCAAACTCTTGCACTTATTACATCAATTTATAATTTTTTGTAGAATGTGAAATTAACTAATCTAACCGTTAAATCATGTGATATTATCATCTTGATCGTGTATATTAAATTTCATTCAATTTGGACATTCGTAGTTATGTTATCTAATAATCAACATTTACTTGTATTTTAATAACATATTATCCGCTAAAATAAACTAGTGTGATGAAGTATCATTTAACTTTTGATTCACGTGATATTTTATAGACTTGATCTACTATATAAAAACTCTTTATTCAATGGTTGATCAGTTAATTTTGTATTATATAGAAAGTTATTAATTTGTGTAACTGAAATAGTTTGACACCTGGTATCAATTAATCCCGTCCCATTTGAGTTATTTTTTTTTAAATCTATAATCTATAACAATTAATGAAGGGGATATCCCCTTTTGGTGTACACATTTCATTGGACAAAAATGTCCTTTAGGTCCTATTAATAAACTAGTGATTCAATTAAAAGTTAAGGGACTTAAAGGTTATTTTTTATTTATATATTTACCATGATACACATGATACCATGATACCCACGTCTAGAAGCAGAAGAAGTGGGAGAGAGGGAGAGGGTGTTGTGGGGCCCAGGGGTATAAGTGGGGGCTAATCATTCTCAACTTTCAATTCAAACCCATTTAATAAAACTTCTTCATTTAAATTTAAATTCTGATTTGTTTATTTATTTATTTGTAAATTAAATTTAACAATAGGCAAAATAATTACCTTTTAGTGTCCTATTTTTTATATCACTAGCACAGTGACCCGTGCCATGCACGGGACATATAATGTGTATTAGTAATTTGACTAATTTTTAACTTTAAAGTAGAGTATAATGAAAATATATATATAAATTATGACTGAAGTAATAAAATGGTTTAAATAGTTATTGTGAGTAGACATATCAAAAACTCAAATCTGCGGGTACCCAGAATCCGTCCTAACTTTAACGGGGACAACTCGCTTTGACGGGGTTTGGAGTCAAGTTTGTGGTTTCCTTTTTCAAAGGCATAGACATTGGCATGGGAATGCTGCACCTGCCCTAGTACCGCCCCGCTATTTAAAATATTATATAAATTTTAAAAATAATAGAATCTTTTGGGCTTGGATTTCGATTTTAGGTTAGTTGTATAAGTTTGGATCTTTCAGATATTATTGTTGAACTTAATTCTAAAATGGTTTCTAACTGGGTTCTCATATATCAAGCTTAAAACCAATTTGTTTAAACCATGCTGCTGCAAGCAGGGTTTTCCAAACAACACATGGCGTTCAAGTTCTTTTTCTTTAAAAGTTTTAGAAAGTGTTCATTCTCGCCTTAGTTTGATACTTAGAAATTATATAGCATGTGTTTGCTTTCCGTATTCTATTTGTTAGTCTATATTTTGAATACTAATATATTTTAAAGTAGATATTAATAAAAAGCTTTAATATAAAATGTTCATCTTTTTTTTTAGTCAACATATAAAATGTTCATCTGAATGTGTTATTTTTTAATTTGTTTTATCATATGTTTATCTTCAGTTAATTGAATGTCTTAGATGTTATTGTGTTTTTATGAAAACTTTTTATTTCTTTATGACATAAATACTTAGTCTAAATCTTAATACGTCTTCATATAAATTTTTATCTCCGCATAATGTAATATCACATGGTTTAAGAAGAGAAAAAAGTTAGCAAAAGAGTTAGAATGCCAATCAAAATAACTCTAATATTATTTTTGAAAATATATTGTAGCTCAAATTACATCCTTTTAAAATATAAAAATAATAGAGATTATTATTTAATTTTCAAAAATTAAGGAGAGTGCGACATATAATAAAAAAATTAGAGAGAAACAATTATAGTATGATACCTAGACATAAAAAAACTTTATAGATGACACTTGTAAAAGTTCGCCCAATAAGAGTTCACAAACTTATATATTATTATTATTATTATTACTATTATTGATTACATTTTTTTTAGTTGACAAATTATAGATTATAGCTTAGATAAAAAAATTGAATTATATTTTGAAAACTAAATAGTAGTTAGTTGCCAAAAAAGAATTAGATTTTTTGAAATTTAAAAGTTAATAATTTAATTGAATATTAATTAATTCTAGTGTACTATCATAAAAAATGTTCATCTTCATATGTTATATTTTACCTATAATTGTATATTGATAAATTTGCATATAGATATTATTGTATAAAAGAAAATTCAAATTTTGCCAAATAAAAGAAAATTTTCAATAACTTAATTAGATAAGAATGTAATAAATAAGAAATGAGTACTGAATTAATTATTTCCCCAAATATTATATCTTAAACATAAATATAAAATAAAATAATTAGATAAAAATTAAGTTTACATAGATGCAAAAATGTTTTTAACAAATTAGTTGTCCAAGAAATTAATAAATAAGTACAACTTATATTAATTCTGAAAACATTATAATGAACTATTTCAAGGTACATAAATTATAATTATAATGAAATATTATTTTTCATAATAATGCACATTTAAATATTTGAATACAAAAAGAAAGTATATCTAATAACAATAGTGTATACCAAACCTATAAAATCAAATCAAAACTACTTCGATCTCGTTTTTGAAAGTAAGTTGCAGGTTAGATTAGATTTAAAAAAAATAAAAACTATTGAATACAAAAACAAAGTATATCTAATAATAATAGTGTATAACAAACCTATAAAATCAAATCAAAACTACTTTGATCTCGTGGTTAGATTAGATTTAAAAAAAATAAAAACAATTGAATACAAAAACAAAGTATATCTAATAACAATAGTGTATAACAAACCTATAAAATCAAATCAAAACTACTTTGATCTCATTTTTGAAAGTAAGTTGCAGGTTAGATTAGATTAAAAAAAATAAAAACAATAGAGAATATTAATTAGTTATCAATAATTAAGGATTGCAACACCTAATCAATATATGGGAGAGAAACAATTATAGGATGACACCTAAGGCTACAAATGCTCTCAAGACGACACATATAAAAATAAGGGTTTGCAAATTTATATATTATAGATTATAGATTATTGTTATTTTATAAATAATTTGTTGAAAAATAGAGAAAATAAGCTACTAAATTTCATGTTGTTTATAATATTTTTTTCTTGTTTGAAAGGCAAAAATGATGTACCTACATAGAATCAAAATAATAATCACAAATTAGAAATATAGAATGAAAAACTTAATAATACAAAATAAGGAATTGTTAATTCTATCAAAAAGTAAAAAAAATAAACTCTCGTTAGAGAAGAAGTTTGGGTTAATGAATAGAAAAGTAATGATATTCTTCGGTAAAATCAAAACAAAAATCAAACAATATCAATAATTTGGTGGCTATGAAAAAATGAATAAATAGTATCAAAATATGGAGAACTCGACAAAAAATAATAATTAAAAACGATCAAAAGAATTTTAACAATACGAATAATAGAACAAAATGAACAAATAAAATGTACAATTCATGAAGCTATTAAGATTTATAATTAAAAATACAAAGATTGAAATGTAGAAAAGATAAATCATAAAAAACAACCTACATTCAATCAAAAGAATTGGTGAGAGAATAACAGAGTTTTCACACAACGCGTTCCTGGTGTTGTTATGAAAAACACGGAGCGTTAGCAAAACGTTCACCCCAACAAGCGTTGTCTAAAAGCTCCGTGTTTTTTGTAATTAAAATCACGGAAATGTTAGACAATGCTCTCCTGGGGCAAACGTTGTTGTAATAAAAAATACGGAGCTTTTACATATCGTTATTCCTGGCAAGCTTTTTTGTGTGTTGATAAACATTTTGTTGAGAATACTTACGCAATATTTTCCAAGGCAATCATTTAATTCCCACTGAGACACAAGCGAACCATCTCTCAGTCTTTCTCGTTTTTAAATATGAAAATTTCTTCGTAATAAAGCTATTTGAATTGAATACACACTCAAATTCTATTCATAATATTAATCTAATATATATGTATAAATACTAATACTAAACTTTTGAATATCCGAATATTGAATTAAACAGGATAATAGTAATAAAATATTAAATAAAAAATTGTATATTTCATTTATTTTTAGTTTTATTTTTAATTAATTATTAATGATAAAATGTATTTGATTTAAAATTTAATAAATAGTTTAATACAAATATAATTTTAAAATTATATCATATTATTAGTCCACTAGTGAGTTAATAATTTTGGAAAAAAGATTGATTGAATTTTAAGAACAAAGTAGAAATTTTTTAGATAATATCATTTTATACAAGAAATAAGATTTAACGTGATTAAATAACATTTTTTTTATCTTTATCTTTGTGGGATAGAGAAACTAATGAAAATGGGTGGAATTTATGCAATTATACTTTCTAAGAAGAGGAAAAGGAGAATTCATAGAAAGAACGATAATTTATGAAATTCATTATTTCAAAGTAAAGGATTCATTTTAAAAGAATAAAGAGTTATTACTTATATAGATTAAAAAATATAGTAATTGATATAATATATATGTATATATATATATATACTTATTTAAACTATGTCTTTAATTTTTAGTTAACTAATATAATTAGTTACTCTTTGAATAAAATGAATCCATATTAAGTGCAAAATCTCAATTTAAATATATAATCATTTTAGAAAGATACCTAATTGGAGCCTCTCAAAATAATCAAAAAATTAAATGTAAGGTGAAAATTTAATTTTCACTACACAGAAAAACCAAAGCAATGAAAACATTTTTACAAAATAATATTTAAATAATTGTTGAAGGATATATAAAATATCAGAATTTCCCAACAACTTTCTTATGTGTGTGTGTGTCTCTGTGTGTGTGTGTGTAGTACTGGAATAGAATAACATGTGCCACATAGTAACACTTCTGTTTGCCCCTCTGAATGATTGAGTTACCATGACATAATTCTTTATCTATGTAGAATTTAAAATAAAATTATTTATCTATATATATTGCATAATCTCAAATATTTTAATTCTTATTTTTTAATTAGGTTTTTAAATATCATAATTACTTTGTAATAAGGATATTTGAATTGATTGCATAATCAAACACTAGTATTAAAATAAATCGAATATTATATGTATAAACACTGTTATTAACTTTAAAGTATCCAAATTTTGCATTAAATAGGATAAAATTAATAAAATATTAAAATAAGAAATTGTAAAATTCATTTATTGAAATCTTTCAATGTTCTTGTCTAATTTATTATGAGGAAGGATCCATTTACTCCACGAGTACTCTGGTTAGAGTTACTCCGCTTAATAGCTTCTCATAGATATATTAAATTTTATTGATCCAACCATCAAATTAAAATTTATTACCGAGTAGATCAAGTCTGCAAATTTTCATAAAATTTAAACAATTTTGATAATTCATCCATTAAGTTCGATTTAACATATAATATTCATTTTAAAATACAAGTAAAATATCGACTATAAGATTGTATAGCTATGAATATCCAATTTATCTAAAATTTTGTATGCATGATTGTTAAGATAATATGACAATATTCAACAGTTGGATCGATAAAGTTTAATACGGGAGTTATTAAGTGGAGTAACTCTAACCAGAGTCACTCCTAGAGTAAACGGATCCATTTACTCTGCTTACTCTGGTTATGAGGAGGGATCCGTTTACTCCAAGAGTAACTCTAACCAGAGTTACTCTGTTTAATAACTCATCATAGATATTAAAATTTATCAATCCAACCGTCAAATTACAAGTTCTTATCGAGTTGATCAAGTTTACAAATTTTCATAAAATTTAAACAATGTTTGATACTTCATCTATTAAGTTCGATTCAACGTATAATATTTATTTTAAAATGCAAGTAAAATATCGACTAATGGATGAAGTATCAAACATTGTTTAAATTTTATGAAAATTTACAGATTTGATCTACTTGATAAGAACTTTTAATTTGACGGTTGGATTGATAAAGTTTAATATTTATGATGAGTTATTAAATGGAGTAACTCTAACTAGAGTTTCTCCCGGAGTAAACGGATCTTTTCTCATATATATATATATTTATTTATTTTTTTAAAATTAATTGTTATGTATAAAATATATTTCATATAAAATTTAATAAATAGTTTAATTAACACTAAGAACATCATAAAAATATAATTTTAAAATTGTATCATACTATAAGTTAGGGGTGTTCAAAACCAAACCGATCCAAAAAAAATAACCGCAAACCGATCCAAAAAACAGAAAACCGATCAAAAATTGATTTTTTTGGATGACTATTTTGGAAGACCGAACCGGACCGCTCGGATTTCGGATCTCTTCACTAAAATCAAACCGAGCTGAACGGAACCGCAATTTATACTATTATTCCTTTTGGACTTACATATATAGGCTACTAATCAATTGTTACATTGTGTATTTTTTTTAGAATTGGCTTTTGCAAGTAGTTTTTGTGTTAAATATTAATTCACAATGATTATATCAAAAAAATAAATTAATTCACAATGACTTTGTGTGTGTTAAATATTATTTCACATTTTTCATTTTATTTGTTTAGAATATGATTTTGTAAATATTATTTTTCTATAAGGAATTTTTTTAGAAATGACATGTGTGTGTTTAAAAATTGGCTTTATAATTGATAATCCATTAAGAATTGTTAAAACAAATGTCATTGAGTTATACTCAGAAATACATTAGAAGTGAAATGGAAGCAGAATCACTTTGGTTGATATTTATTTTCAAACAAAATTATAACCGCAAAAAATTGAAAACCGATCCAATCTAAACCGCATTATTTCGGATCAGATCGGATATTTTTTTGAAATCAAACCGAACCGAGCCGAACTGCATGCTATTTTAAACTTTAGATCGGATGACTTTTTACCTCAAAATTGAATCGAGCCGCGAACACCCCTACTATAAGTCCATTAGTGAGTTGATACTAGAAAAAGATTGATTGAGTTTTAAGAACAGAATAGAAATAATTTAGACAATATCATTTTATAAAAGACTTAAAATTTAACGTGATTAAATGATATTTTTATCTTTATATTTGCAGGATAGAGAAACTAATTAAAATCAGTGGAATTTATGAAATTATACTTTCTATGGAGAGGAAAAGGAGAATTGATAGGAAAAACTATAATTTTATGAAATATATTATTTTAGACTAAAATATTTATTTTAAAAGAATAAAGAGTTATTAAATTATAGATTAAAAAAAATCTAATAATTGATATTTGTAACATTTCCAATATTAGGACTTTATGTGTTAGGTGTTAGATTATATTTATATGGTTTTTTTGATTTCTTCTTTAATTTATTCTAAATGTGTTTGATTGGAAATAAAGAAGAGAGATTTTCGTATGAGTTCAATTTTAGATAGAATTAAGGATAGGAATTTGAGAGAATAAAAGTTAGGGGAGTAAAATAATATTGAGGGGGAGCATGTGAGCATCACCCACTCTCACTTACATTTCAAAATTAATCTCCCGCGCATCACCCACACACACTAGATACACCACACACCCACACTTCACCGACACACACTAGGTACACACACACCGACACTTCACTTAACCAAAATAATACACATACCAAACACAAACACATTTTGAAAACTAGAAAAGAGAAAAAGAGAGAGAAAATAGATAGTGTAACATCCGTTTTTTAGTTTTAAATTCTGTTTTATATGGAAATTTTGTGATCAATCTACTGAGTGATTTATTTTTATCTTATAATTAGGGTTTTTATATGCTAATCAAATTATTTCATTAAAATAGACATTTTTCCTTTGACGTTTGAATTTTTTCAAACAACCGTATTTACTGTAATTAACGGATAAGATTTTAAATAGCCAAATTATATCAAAACAACCCAGAAAATAAAACTTCATTCACAAAAGTTTGTTCTTATAATATTTGTGATTTTCTGGAATATTTGTAGAATTTTTGGAAAAGTAAATTTAGAAATTACCATTTTGATCCCTATAGTTGATAGCAAGAACTAATAACTGATTCAGATACAAAGTTGAGGTCAGAAAGAGATTTTTCAAAGCTGAATCACGTTTTTACAATTTTTAGGATTTTTGGGAATTATTTAGAAATTTTTCGAAAAGCAGATCAAAAGTTACTTTTTCGGTCCCTGAGGACACGAGAAACGAGGATTTCTAAACGAAAATAAATTTTTAGTGATCAGAGAATGCTTAAAATCATTTTTCAAGAGTGATCATTAGTGTTTAAATTAAATTTGTGATTTTCTGGGAATTTTTTGAAAAATGACCATTTTGCACTTACGTTGCGTCCGTTTTCCTTTGTTTATGCAAACCGCAAAGTATAACCTTACCGTAAAAATCCAAAAAATCTTTCATGAAGCCATTAGGGCTATTATAGGGCATTTTTTATATTTCCTATTGGTTCTCATTTAATTTAATTTTGGAAATTTTTAATTAATGAAAAGACTATTTTACCCTTGATTTTCACTTAAACTACCAAAACCTAAAGTTTTTAACCAAGCTATCCCACGACCCTTATTCCTCCCATCTTGGTCGACATCCTCCTCTTGGAGCCTTGGATGTGCTTTTTCACTTGGATTCAATCCTTGTGAAAGACTTTGAGCCAATTAGGAAAAAGATGAATAAAACCTAATTATCTTGTCATAAAACTTTGATCTCATCTTCTTCCTTCCCACTTGCCTTGGCCGCCCCTTCCTTCATGACTCACTTGAGTCTAGTTTCTTCTAAAGGCTTCTCAATTTTGAGTCATGCCATGAGTCACTTGTTTAGGCCAATGAGAATTTAGTTAATTGTTTTGATAAGCTAAACCATGATTACTTTCCAAGCCAACCCTAGCTTCTTTAACTCAACGCTGCCCCTCCCCCTATAAATACCCCCTTCATGCTTCATAAATCCTACCCCAAAGCCTTTGTGTTAATCTCCTTTGAAGTTTTATCTTTTCTCTCTTTGTTCTTGAGTTCAAACTTTGATCTTCAAAGCTTTGTTCTTCCAAACCCTTGTCCTCGTGAAACACGCCCCCTCTCCTTTATAATACTCATCTTTGCTTCATAAAAATTTCCCACAACAAAAGCCTTGTGTTGACAAGCAAAAATCTCTCTTTTTCTCCTTGAAGTTCTTAGTTTTCTTGCTTGGTGTTCTTGGTTCTTCAAGCCTTGTTCTTCCAAGTTCTTGTGGCAAAGGTAAGGGGAACCTCTTGCAAATTAATTTGAGAAGTATGAGTTTTGATTCTTGATTGTTACGTGCTTATGTGTTTTTGATGTTATAGTTTTTTATGCTTTATAATTGTTTTATGGCTTTAAATTAATCATTTTGTGCTATTTAAATTTTAGTATTATAATGCCCAAATTTCCTTTAAAAATCGTGGAAGTAAGGTGGTGATGGAAAAATTAATTTTGAGCTTTTGTAAACATATCGTTATAATGACGAAATTTAGATTTACCGTAAATATAATCTTACCGTAAAGAAAATACAATTTATTCTTTTATGAAAACCCCGATATTGTCTATCATTGATATACAAGGTGATGGTTAAAATAAATAGTTTATCGGTATGGGTCTGTCTAAGAAAGACAGAGATCTTTGAAGGGGCTTTTAGTCCATCTCTCTTTCCTGGGAACTGTACTGATACGTTGTTTGGGGAATTCTTAACCTAGGGACCCGGTATATACGTGACTAAGATAAATTGGAAAAGAAGTGATTTCTTAAAAAACGTATATCTAAATAGATTGGATTTGATAAAAAGAGTATAACAGTAATGGATTCTCGGTGAATTCTACTATTATAGCATCTATCGGAATTTATATAAACAGTAATGGATTCTCGGTGAATTCTACTGTTATATTATTAGTGGAAAATATTGAGTGGATATCCGATCTGTATGTATATATATATATATATAATTAACTCAGTTTAATTTCCAATGTCTGTGGTAGTGAAAATTAGTGAGATAGGCTTTCAATGGGTCTCTTTCCTGGAAGATAATTGGTGCTTAAGTATTTCAGAAGAGAAACAGCTTGGTAACGTTCACTTAGTCTATATTGAATCGATTTTAAAGTTGGGTATTGATCACCGAAGACGGCTATGCCGCCGTGTGATCCTTTTATCTTCAAAAGTTAATTAAGTCAGTAATTAATCAGCTTTATTCGTTCACTCAATTATATACTAAGTTTTTAAGAAAGTTGGACAATGGTTACCGCAGTCAGCTCAGCCGCCGTGTAATTTTTTCATTCCCAAAGAACTATCTAAAAACTGAGAATAGACACTTATTGATTAAAAAGTGGACATACGTTTTATTACTGTTGATCTCTTCTCCCTTAATCAATCCCAGGTGGCTCTGCCCCGTTTTGTTCTGCTTGAAATGAGTTAATAACCTTTAGTTTATATATCGAATCACTCTGTTGGGCTGCTCACCTCAGTTCGGCTCTGTCGCAGTGTGACCAGTCATAAATTGAATTTATTACAGCCGGAAGAATAACTTAACTCGTAAATAAATAAAATAATGAAGGCAAGAGTATTTTTATCATAAAGAGATAAGTTATTCTATGCAATGGTATTCAAGAGAAGCTACAGTGAGACAGATGAAGTTTTACAAAGAGAAGCTAAAAAGAAGTCATATGTGCAAATTTAGACGATCATTTGCATTAAAGACGATGAGCATACAACCTAGAGGATGAGGTTGAAAATGGGTTCTGTTGGACTACAATTGTCTACTGGGATTATCCAGGTTTCGAAAGTCTCAATGGCCTTGTCGGTGATAACCCTCGAGCTGAAACAAGTCTTATACCCGGCTTGAATAAATCTAACCGACAGATCTATTTATGATTTGGTATTAAGTTTTAAATGCAGTATTTCTAAAGTATTCTCAAGGGTCTAAGTGGGATTCCCTAGTTATTCTGTTAAGTATACTGCAGCCGGTCGCTCAATGGTATGAAGGTTGGAAAAGTCTCATTGGAGCATTACACCGATGTGTCTTGAGAGATTTTGAAGTGACGTGCATAAATATACTTGGACTTGATGATATATTATTGTGAATGTATTGCTTTTGTAGGGTTCCAGCACAAAGGTAAGATCTGCTTAAACGAGATCTATTTATAAGTCTTGATTGATCTATTATTTTTGATATGTGCCTTGATGTGTGAAGTGGTCGATACATAAATTGTGTTTTGGGTGTGTCCCTACTTTTCTTATTACTTTGTTTTAGAGTCTCACCCTTGCCTTCTTTTATGTTGTGTTGATGCATGACTAAGTAGATGGTTTACCCGAGGATTGAGTTAGTTCCGGTCAGGCGTCTTAGGATTCAACCCCTTGAGGTTGGGAAGACGGGGTGGAAGATAAACATTGACACACAGTGGGGTACGTATTCTGGTTATGTACTTACCGCTGCGGGAAGGGTTGATAAACCCAACTGGAGAGTAGAAACCCAGTTAGTCTTAGACGTTAAGCTACCCCTGGAGCAGATGAAGAACATCATCCGGACAGAAGATGGCAATGCAAGGGAGGTGAAGCAGAAGAAGACTGCTCAGAAGAGGACCATTTTAGGGTTAGAAGGTTGCTGCTACCGTTACATCTTCGTTTAAAGATGGTTAAGTTGGGTAGTTAGTCTGAGATTGATCTGGCTCACACCTACATAGTAGCATATATTTTCTTTTAACACTTTTGTATTTTCAGTTTACTAGTATTTCCTGCTTTTTCTTACTTTTGCAGAATCTATACCATGGTTTGTACTGAAGCAAACCCTTTGTAAGATAACATGGTTTATAATGTGTGATGAAATGCTTTTACAAATATGATGGTGTTACTCTACACTTACAATTCATTTTAAAGGAAAAAAAAATTATCTGCATTTTTGGAGGATGATTATCAAGTTTTATCAAAATATTTTCTACGTTATGTTCAAAACTTTTGCTTACTATGGTGTAATATCCTTTTTGGAGAAAAGGTGTTGCAAATAGAGTTGAGAGAAATAAGGAGAAAAAGAAAAAAAGAGGAGAAGAAGAAGGAGGAGGAGGAGGATGTAATACCCTTTTTCCAAAAAGGATATTACACCTTAGTAACAAAAAAATTTATAATAATTTAGAAAATATTTCAATGAAAACTCAGTATTGCTTCCCAGAACATGTGGGTAATTTTTTTTGACTTTTAAATAATGAGAAGGATGGAGAATATGTCTCCTTAATTCTTTTCGAAAGGTTTTAAATGCGAATATATAAATCAATACACTTTGTGAAAGTAATCTCATCTCATATATAACAAAGAACTTGAATCAGTACAAGCATAAGTTTTGAGAAGAATCCTACACATTAGTACTACGAAACCGATAAAGTATTTTTAAATAAAGTCTACGGGTAAAAGCATAAGTATAATATAACAACAAGGTGTACAGCTGAGCTGGTTCAAGTCTCTAACAACTACCCAAACTAACTGTCCTCGTCCGAAGGTGAGCTAATAGTCGCAGCCTTCTTAACTGGTGAGGTGCGGGGTTTACTCTTTCTTGCTCTTGTACTACGCCTAACAAGATATGATATAAATGGTGTGTCAAGGGATGGAGCGTTGTTCACCCTTGTCTCGTCGAACGTCCTGCGTATCAGATCCCTCATCTGCTCGCTAGGTGGTAACACAAAATCAAGAAACATATACTCCCCCATCCTTGCCTTGGGTCCGTTGATCCTACCTTCCGTAATTAGTGTATACCCAACATATGAACACTGTTGTGTATCGGGGTCTATCTCCCATCATACTCTACCCGTCTCTTGGAGTTAGAGACTAAGACGTCTCGAATTCAACCAACTCCGAGGATAACTCATCTACTCATACATACACATACATACACAAACACAACAAAGAAAACATGCAAGGCTTATCATCAAGTTATATCATAAGAGAATACACAAGCAACACACAACAGATATCACTCATAAATAGTGCTATCACTAGTGCAAAATATGGATTAAACACTACTTTTAACATCGGTTAATCCTGCAAGCGATGTTAAAAATAAACGCGGTGGCATTTTTTTAAATATCTCGTGAGTTTTGACATCGGTTGGACATTTACCCGATGTTAAAAGCAATTTTTTAACCTTTATCATCGGTTGTTTATATAACCGATGTTAAAGGTTAAAATTTTTGAAACTTAACCCGTGACTCCCTCATTTCCTTCGTTCTTCTCACCCTAGTCCCTCATTTCCTTCGTTCTTCTCACGACCACCACTCCGTCATTTGAGTCGTTCTTCTCTTTACTTCCCTTCATTCTCACCCGCGACCACCGCTCCGTTCGTGTAGTCACAGCCACAGCTCCGTTCGTGTAACCACTTAAAATTGTCGCCGCCACAGCTCCATTCGTGGCCACCACTGCTCCATTCGTGGCTACCACCACTCCGTTCGAGCACTGCCATCGCCGCCATCAAAGGTTGGGTTCCTCTGCGCCGTGACTGTGAGCACTCCCTCTGTTCGTTTGAGCACCTCCGCCTCTGCTGCATGTCTGTTGTGAAGGTTGCTCTCTGTTGTGCTTCCCTCTTCCCTCTATTCTAATAAGGCTTGACTTTGATTTCGTTTAATTTCTTAGAACTAAAAGTAAAGATAGGTACACTGTTGGAACCAAATTGTTCAAAAGTTTTTTAATGAATTCCCTAAGTGGTTTTGATGATAACAATAATTATTAAAGGTTTTACAAAGTTTGCTGATGAGCTTCTATAGGTACAACAAAGATAAGTCCATCGTCCAAAGTGACATTGGCATATATATATATATATATAGTCCAAGAGTGGAGCGTACAATGGACTCTGATACTTAACCTCAGGTAAGTATCGTCCAATGGACTTTGAGAAGCAATATGTCCAATGAAGCTTTGCGTCCAAAGAAGTAAAATTGATAAACGTCCAATAACTATCATGAAGACGTCCTATCAGAGAAGCAAAGTCATAAGTCCATATGGTAAGCAATGAATATGCGTCCATATGAACCAAATTGTCTCAAGTACAAATGGTAAGGAAAGGTATGCGTCCACTCTGTACATGAATAGTCCATATATTTTACATGCTGCGTCCAAAACGCAGAAGACACAACTTGCTATTTATTGCTCTTGTATTTAATATGGAACATATTTATTGAGCAAATGATTTGAAATAAATAGTTGTATTCAACGTGTTTTGAACATGCATTAAATGAAAAGTATAAAGCACTGTGGAAAGTGTACTTAGAGAGAGAATGTACTCTGACTATTTCTATATCTTTCTGAACATCCCTTTCTGCTTTACACAGTGTATTCTCTTTGTCTCAACAGAATATTACTATTAACCTTTGTACAATTGAGACTATGAGTACATGTTGCTTCTGACCTAGGAGAAAAAGACGCAGACATACACACTAAAGTGGAACTCCTCAGAGAAACGAAAAAATAGCATTTAATGCTATTAGAGAACGATCATTTTTATGAAGGCTGAAGCTGAGCTATTCAAAGAACAAGTCCGAAGCTTCATCAAAGCCTATAAATACCGTGAACAAGAAGAAGAATAAATGAGACTGAACCAAGAAAAGAAAGAGCTGAAACGCTGTGAAAATACTCTGATTATTATAGAAAGTCTTGTATTATTTTTTCTTCCTTCTTGTAAAAGAGAGTTTGCTTAACTCTCGAAGTGCTTAAGATTTTCATATTCTCACTTGTGTTAGTTAGATAACACTTTAAGTCAAAAACACACTTCTGAGTTGTTTGAGCCTGGAGAGGCTTGTTTAGAAAGAATACTTGTTTGAGCCTGGAGAGGCTTGTCTGTACAAGAATACTTGGGATATAGCCTGGAGAGGCTACGTGTAAAGAATACTTGGGGTTAAGCCTGGAGAGGCTTGGTTGTCAAAGAATACTTGTGTTGAGCCTGGAGAGGCTAGGTGTGCAAAGAATACTTGTTGTAAGGCCTACAGAGGCTGTTGAAGAATACTTGTATTCTATCTTGATTGATAGTGAAATCTCTCTAGTTTGAGGGGACTTGACGTAGCTCTTAGGAAAGGGTGAACCAGGATAAACACTTGTGTTATTTTCTCTATCCCTTATCTCTGTTAATTTATTTGTTTATACTAACTGAGGGGATTGATTTTGAATTTATTTTAACAAGTTTTTCAATACACTTTAATCGCACAAAGAAAACCATTTTTAAACTAAGTGGATGTTTTTGCGTTGAAAGTGTTTGTGCGTCCAATAAACCAGTTGCGCTGTGCATCCAATGTTTTTCATAATCAGGGTTTTTCAAAAGCTTTGAAACACAATTCAACCCCCCTTCTTGTGTTTCATCTTGTTACCTACAGTGGGCATCAGAGCTCGGTCTCTAGGGGTTGAGCACCTAACAGTGCAGAGAAGCAAAGATTCATGGAGAACGAGGGACAAGCTGTGAATAGACCACCACTGTTCAATGGAGACGAATACGACTATTGGAAGCAAAGAATGATCACATTCTTTGATGCGCAAAATATAGACATGTGAGATGTCGTGGAAACTGGCTATACTGCTCCAAGGCACTATATGCGCAAAATATAGACATGTGGGATGTCATTGGACACAGGATCAGAGAACAAGGTTTCAACTGAACTCAAAGGAAAGACACTATCTGATGTGTGCCATTACCAAGTCTGAATATGACAAGGTGCATAGCTGCACTACTGCCAAGGAAATATGGGACACTCTAGCTTTGGCACATGAAGGATCAACTCAGGTTCGTGAGTCCAAAATCAGTATGCTAGTTCATCAATATGAACTATTCAAAATGGAGGATCACGAGACTATTGATCAAATGTTTGGAAGATTCCAAACAATCATCAACAACCCGAGATCTCTGGGAAAAATATACACAAACCAGGATCATATCAGGAAAATCCTAAGGAGTTTGGCAAAACAATGGAGACCCAAAGTAACTGCCATACAAGAAGCAAGAGATCTTTCTACTCTTGCTATGGAAAATCTTCTGGGATCACTTAAAGTGCATAAGCTTGAACTCAATGAAGAAGGAACAGAAAGAAGAGCAAAATCCATTGCTCTTAAAGCTCAAAAGGGGAGCACCTCAAAGGCACTGAAGGCACTTGACTCAGATGAGAAGTCATGCAGCTCAGAAGGAGAAAAAGGCTCAGATGATGATGAACTTTCCTTCATCTCCAGGAAAATAAAGTCTATGTGGAAAAAGAAAGGTGGCTTCAGAAGAAAACAATTCAACAAAAAATTTCCACAAAAGGAAGCTGAGCAAAAGGACAAAAGTCCAGTAGTGTGCTATGGATGCAAGAAACCAGGCCACTACAAGGCAGACTGTCCTGAGGCTGAAAGGACAAAGAAAAAATTCTTCAAGAAGAAGAAGGGCCTCATGGCAACATGGGAAGATCTTGATGAATCTTCTGATGATGAAGATGAGGAGGATAAGGAAGAAGCAAATCTTTGTCTGATGGCAAGCCTACCCTTAACTGACAGTGAGGATGAAGAAGAGGTACTTTCTTATTCTGAACTAAGAGACAACTTTAATGATCTTCTTAGAGAGTCATCCATTTTATCTGATGAGTACAGATCTTTGAAGAAAAAATTTTCACTCATAACTAAAGATTTTGATAAACTTGCTTTAGAAAATAAAGTACTCAAATCAGAAAATGAGGAGTTAAGACTTCAAGTAAGTCAACTCAAAGATGAACCTCCAAAGGATTCTGAGTCCAATACTTCCTGTGAAGTACAAGCACTTCAACAAGAAGTAAATGAACTCACTGGATGATTGTCCAAATTTGTCAGTAGCTCTGAAAAACTTGATCAGATTTTAAAAATTCAGAGAAAACCTTTTGACAGAAGTGGTTTGGGTTATGAAAAACCAAAACCAAAGTTTTCTAAAAATTCTTCAAGATTTAATTTATATTGTGGTCACTGTGAAAAGGCTGGACATGTCACCTCGATGTGCGTCCATAACAAGAAAAACATGCCTGGACACATACCAAGGACTAACAAGAAAGGACTCAAGTCAATCTGGGTATGATAATTCCTGTTGCAGATATGCTTGATGGGAGGAAGACAACACCAGTCATGGTACCTGGACAGTGGCTGCTCACGACACATGACAGGAGAAGAGTCTATGTTCCAAGACCTAAAGCCTAGATCAAAAGGCTGGGTCACTTTTGGAGGAGACCAGAAAGGCAGAATAGTTGGAATAGGTAAAATTGGTAAGCATCATTTTCCCTCTATTGAAAATATCTTATTGGTTGAAGGACTCAAACATAATATGCTTAGCATAAGCCAATTGTGTAATAGTGGATTTGATGTTTCCTTTAACAAAGATAAATGTATAGTCAGAAATCCTGATCAGTCCATACTTTTTCAAGCAAAAAGGCAGGATAATGTTTACAAAATTGATTTCGAAAAATTGTCCAAAATGTCTCATGCTTCATATCTTTAAAGGATGAACAATGGATATGGCACAAGAAACTTGGTCATGCAAGCTTAAGAACCATTTCAAAGCTGAATAAGCATAACTTCGTAAGAGGACTACCAAATCTTGTGTACAAATCTGAAGTTCTGTGTGAAGCATGTCAGAAAGGGAAACAAGTGAAAAACTCTTTTAATTCCAAAAATATTGTTTCTACTTCTAGACCTTTGGAACTTTTACACATGGATTTGTTTGGACCCACTCAAACTGCTTCTTTCAATGGAAAGAGATATGGATTAGTTATAGTTGATGACTATACTAGATGGACATGGGTCAAATTCCTTGCACACAAGGATGAGTCTTTCAAAGTCTTCACCATATTCTGTAAAAGAGTCCAAAATGAGAAAGGAGTTTGTATCAACTCTATTAGAAGTGATCATGGAGGTGAGTTTGAAAATGCAAACTTCCAGAGATTCTGTGAAGAGAATGAGATCTTTCACAATTTCTCTGCACCAAGAACACCTCAACAGAATGGTGTGGTGGAGAGAAAGAATCGATCTTTACAAGAGATGGCCAGATCCATGCTCAATGATCACTCAACATCCAAGAGATTTTGGGCTGAAGCTGTAAATACTGCGTGTTATTTGCAAAACAGAATATATGTGAGGCCTATATTGAAAAAGACTCCATATGAATTGTGGAAAGGAAGAAAACCCAACATTTCATACTCCCATCCCTTTGGATGTGAATGTTTCATTCTTAACACTAAGGATCAGCTTGGCAAATTTGATTCTAAAGCGGACAATGGAATTTTTCTGGGTTACTCTGAAACTTCCAAGGCATTTCGAGTCTATAACTCAAGAACCTTGACTGTAGAAGAGTCAATTCATATTAAATTCAATGACAAAAAGCCTGACAAGGAATTGTCAGAGCTAAGTGATTCTCTTGCAGATATGAGAATACAAGCAGAAGGTGCAAGAACATCACCTGAGAATGAAGAAGATGGATCAGACGTAGGAAATAAAGATGCGTCCAATGCTAAAAGAAGAAGAAGTTGGCACTTCAGAACCTATCATCTTGAAGATCAAATCATTGGAAATGCAAATGATAGGGTCAGAACAAGATCCACATTCAGAGAGCAAACTGATGTTGCTTTCATCTCTGAAGTGGAGCCCAAAAACGTTGACGAAGCCCTATTGAACGAAGGATGGATTTTAGCAATGCAAGAGGAGCTGAATCAATTCAAACGCAATGATGTTTGGACGCTGGTAGCTCCACCTGAAGATAAGTCCATTATTGGAACCAAATGGGTATTCATAAACAAAATGGACGAAGAAGGTAAAGTTGTGAGAAACAAGGCAAGGTTAGTTGCTCAAGGTTACTCACAACAGGATGGTATTGACTTTACTGAAACCTTTGCTCCATTAGCTAGAATAGAAGCCATTCGCATCTTACTTTCATTTGCTGCCCAACATGATATGAGGCTTTATCAAATGGATATAAAGAGTGCTTTTCTGAATGGTATAATAACAGAGGAAGTCTATGTTGAACAGCCCCCTGGCTTTGAGGATCAAGCTTTTCCCAACTATGTTTTTAAACTAAAAAAGGCTCTTTATGGCCTCAAGCAAGCTCCTCGAGCTTGGTATGAAAAACTAAGTTCCTTTATAATGGAAAATGGTTTTTCAAGAGGAAAAGTTGATACTACTCTTTTCAGAAAATCCATAGACACACATTTCATCATTAGTACAAATTTATGTGGACGATATCATTTTTGGTGCTACTGATGAATCTCTATGTGGAGAATTTTCTGAGTTAATGCAGAAGGAGTTTGAAATGAGCATGATGGGAGAATTGAAATTATTTCTTGGACTTCAAGTAAAACAGACTCAAGATGGGATCTATGTGCATCAGTCCAAGTACACTAAGGAGCTTCTTAAGAAGTTCAATATGGACGATTGCAAACCCATGAACACTCCTATGTATCCAACTTGCACAATGAGTTTAAATGATAAAGATAAAAAGGTAGATCAAAAGGTATACAGAGGTATGATTGGATCTCTTTTATATCTTACTGCATCTAGACCTGATAATATGTTCAGTGTTTGTTTATGTGCAAGATTTCAATCAGATCCTAGTGATTCTCACTTATCTGCTGTAAAGAGAATCTTTAGATATCTGAATGAGACTACTAATCTTGGTTTGCTGTTTAAGAAATCAGATGAATACAGATTAGTAGGGTTCTGTGATACTGATTATGCGGGAGACAGGCTTGAAAGTAAAAGCACCAGTGGAGGATGCCATTTTATTGGGTCCAATCTAGTATCATGGACGAGCAGAAGACAGAGCACAATTGCATTATCTATAGCTGAAGCTGAATATGTCTCTGCTGCAAGTTGTTGTTCTCAGCTCTTGTGGATTAAACATCAATTGGAGGACTACAACATATTCGAGAGTAAGATTTCTGTTCTTTGTGATAATACTGCTACAATCAATTTATCTAAGAACCCAATCTTGCACTCAAGAGCTAAGCATATAGAAATTAAACATCATTTTATTAGAGACTATGTGCAGAAGGGAACATTTGATATTCAGTTTGTAAACACTGAAAATCAATGGGCAGATATATTTACAAAACCCCTCTCTGTGGATAGATTCACTTTTATAAGAAAGCACTTAAATATGCACTTTATAAAAGAATGATGTTTAGCGTCCAATATGCTCATGATAAGTTGAGTCCAATATGACTAGCGTCCAATAGGACACGTCAGTCTATTTGAGACTTAGAAGGTTTTATGACTTAAAGGTTTTTACCTATTAGTCTTCCCGCGCTGAGTCCTATTTTTTTTTATAATGATATATTTTTATCACAAACTGTACACCTGCTCTGCAGCCGTTTTCCTGTTTGATGATTACGCCAGTTTTCAAGAAAAATTACTGATTTCTCTCTCAACAACTTCCTTCTTACACACGTTTTTAACCCCTTCCCTTCCACTTATTCAACTTTCTGAAAACTCTCTGTTTACTCTCGTCTCTTTGGAAAAACCCTTTCAAAACCCTCTCTTTTGAAAAACTCATTTCTACTCTAAAAAATGGAGAACATTGACAATTTGGAAATTAATGTGGAATATTGGGCTGATCTCGCAACTATAGCCAGTATGGGTGTGGATATTACTCCTGAAATCATGGCTACTGGATGGGAGAGCATTTTTGGAAAGGAAAAGGAAATCTTTGTGTATCGTGAGTTGGTTCGTCAGTTCTGGAAAACAATGAAGATCAAGGGCAACCTAATCACAGGAACAGTTCTAGGCAAGAAGGTCTATGTGTCCACAGAAAGCATCTCAGCGGCTACTGGATGTGATGCCGTTGGAGTATGTTTTTACAAAAACTGGAGACTCAAAGATGGTGGTTTGGAGAAAATGAAAAGTATCTTGTTAAAGGAAGGAGAGGTAGTAGAAGGAACAGTGATACCTTCAGTAAAAATGACTGACAAAGCCAGAATAGTTCATCAAGTATTGAATAAAATGATACTTCACAAGGTTGGATCAAAGGATTGTGTATCATCTTTACATGGGTTCTTACTGGTGCATCTCCTAACCTTTCAACAAATCAATCTTCCTTCTATACTGTTTCCCTGCTTCAGAAGAGACGCACTAGGGAAAGGCAAAAGGAAAGCTATTCCCTATGGAGGATTACTTCAGAAAATTTTCAACACTCAAGGAGTCATGGAAATTTTTGAAGCATACACTGTGGAAGACAAACCTGCTCTTTCCAAAATACAACGTCAAACTCATTTTGGAAGAACCAATATTCTAAGAATGGGTCTGGATACAGTCAAAGAACATCTGGCCAAACTCAAAGAAGTAGAAGAGGAGGACAACAAGGAAGCCATCAGGGCAGCGATTGAAGCAAATCGAGCTGAACAAGCAGAACAAGCAACTAAAGTCCCTAGTGAAGTTCCTACTGCACAAAACAAGACCACTTCCAAGAAATCTATGAGGAAGTTGGTCATGGCTGAATCAGACGATGAAACTGTTGGCAAATATCTCTCCAAGAGAGCAAAGTCTGCAGCTAAAAAGGCAACCAAAAAGAGAAAAGCTTCTGAGTCCAAGACAGCTGAAACAGAAGTCATTGGACCCATAACAAAGAAAGCAAGATCTCTCAGGAAAACATCCACTGCCAAAATTGCTGAGAAGAAAGTGGCGGAGGTACATGCTTGTGTTAACCCTTACAAATTTGTTGATGAAACAATTGACTCTGTGGTTGCATCAATCTCAGAAATTCCTGATTCCATTCCCTCACCCATTCGTCCAATCCCTGACCTTCAAACTAAACCTCAATCACCCATTCGTCCAATTTCTGAACCACAACCACAACCTCAAACACAAACCCAAACAGTTCCCCCACCTCAAACAGAACAACCATCCCAAACACCACCCCAAGCAGAACAACCATCCCAAATACCACCTCAAACTCTTTCACCCCCTCTGTCCACCCAATCAAGACAGCAAACACCACCACTCGCCTCACCTGAAACTATTCCACCATCACCCTTCAATCTTGAACCATCGTCCAATCCCATCCAAACATACTCACCTTCACCTTCACGTGATCAATCTCACCATTCTCCACCTTCCCTCAACCTGGATATATCAGACGCACCCTCTTCATCACCTTCTGAGTATATCTTCACAGTCAGGAAACTGGGTGTCCTGACTAAGGGGTTGAAGGTCATAGAAATCCCTCTTCAGGAGGATAAGAGAAGGGAGAACATGACCTCAGAAGAAGTACGGGCTAAGTCCATCATGCCTAGCTCTTTGGGACTCTCAAGGATGAGGATTTATGACTTCAAGCCAGATTACTCTCCTCTGTCTGCAGAAGAACTGGGATCATTCCTCTCACCCCTTGACAGGATGATCATCAGAAACATAGCGGACGGACTTCAACTTCAGAATCACTTCAATGTGCCTCCGTCTGTGAGAATCAAGCCAACCACAACAATAAAGGTCAAGCCTGACAAGATAGCACCAAGGGTCTATCTTGTTGACAAAAATAAGGACAAGTTCCCAAAGAAGAGCATCAACAAAAGTCCAATGCCAATTCCTATCAGGATTGATGAGGATTGGGCAAGGAAATCCATGGAGAATGTGGATATGGATTTCTTAATGTTCTTGTCCAAGACAGGACAAGCAACGGAGCAGGAAGCAAGAACCTTCTGGGAAAGACACCTTGTCTTGTGTGAGCAAAAGACATCATCTTCAGGGGTCTCAGATGCTGAGAAGGCTGCAACGCCAACCACGGGATCAGTTACAGAAAACATGGCACATCAACGATATATGTTTAATGATGTCTTTGGTTCCCCAACTAGATCCACTGAGCCAATAATTGAATTTCCTCCTAAGACTGAAGATCTTGAAGCTATGCAAGGAATGCAACCTCAAGCTGCTACTGAACAAAGTAAAGCACAAGATTCAATTCCAAGGGAACAATATGAAGAACTTACGTTTCTCTTTGGACAGTATGTCAAATACACCCAGAAACTTCAGCAAAAACCCTGACTCCACGCTCCAATGCTTCTCCAAATTTTTCTTTAATCTTTCTTTTGTTTTTCTTTTTGGACTATGATGTTCTGTGAACCTTTTTGTCTGATGACAAAAGGGGGAGAAATTGGGAGGAATTAAGTTTTAAAGCTCAAAAGACATTGATAAAATGAGATTGAGTCTAAATTGCAGTGCAGTAGTCTTATTACCTATGCATGCTTTGATTATACTTATATGTTGGACTAATCTGCTCTGTGAGAAAAAGAAATTTTTCAGGTACTTTGAACATATTGAATATCCAGAACCATGAGTTGTTTAACTCAGGGGGAGAAAAGTACGAAAAACTGAGACTTATATGTTGACTGTTTACTGGTTTTATCTGCTTTACTGCTTGTAAAACTTAATAATGTTTGTCATCATCAAAAAGGGGGAGATTGTTGGAACCAAATTGTTCAAAAGTTTTTTAATGAATTCCCTAAGTGGTTTTGATGATAACAATAATTATTAAAGGTTTTACAAAGTTTGCTGACGAGCTTCTATAGGTACTGCAACACCCTTTCTCATAAAAGGATATCACAACATAAGTAACCTGATTTATTGAATTTGCGTCATATTGATTTTCATTTTAAAGAAATTCTTCTTTTAATTATCTTAAGTTAATTTTCGAAAATGAGCATAAATTTTTTTCTTCTTTTTGTTACTGAAAACTATTTTAACTTGAAACTCTCACTTACGTGATTTAAATTTCAAAACTCTTTCGTGTCGTAGCGTATCATTAAAGAAAACGAGATAAGCCACTAGTAAACAAATAATGCACATCATATACACTACCAGTTCAAAGTTTTACAAGTTACATCATATAGAGTACAGTCATCCAAAATAACTCTACGCATAAGCCAACACCGGTATAGAGTCAGTCTACAAAAAAACAAGATCAGATAACGCAACAGCCTGCGCTAAGTCAGCTTCTAAACACTCCCCTCAGACTTCTCAGAGGGATCACTCTCCTCCTCTACTATCTGCTTCCCTTTCCCTTTACCGTCATTGACCTCTTGACGAGCTGGTGTTCGCCAAGATGGCATAACAGTAGAAAGAAAAGGTCTCGATCTCCCTCCAGGCTCTGCAAAAGAAACTGGTATGGCAGGAATGGGTCTGTCAGACTGAGTAGCAGGTGGCCTCTCAGCAGGCACCTTCTTAGCTGATGCAACCCTAACAGTCTCGGTACGGCGCACAGTACTCTTGCGAGCAGTCTGCCTCCATCTACCAAAGTATCTCTTGCAGGGTGGGGTCTTGGGTCTTCTATGCTGGGTCTCTGGCCTTGCAGGGTCTTGCTGCACCGGCTCAGATCCTTGGGCAGGCACCTGTTGGGCTATCGGCTGTCTCTGCCTTTCTCTCTCCCGCCATGTGACCCACAACTCCTGTATGGGCATCTTTATATCCAAAATCATGTCCTCTACAGTCCATTTATGAGGCCCTTCCGCAGTAGTCTCGAGTGAAGTGACATATCCTAGGTATGTCCCCCACTGGGTTTCGGGGTTGATGATCCACCCCTCACCCTCTGCCCCTCGGGGCAACAGACTGAGTCTACGAACCTTCACTAGCCCCTCGGGCAGGCGATCCATCTATATGAGTCATGTTCAAAAGAGAGCACAAAACATATAGGCAAAGGTGAAAAATCCTCATACACAAATAGCAAAGCAAAGAGACAACAGATATAGAAATATACCACATCTATCACACACATTTGCATTAGAAGATTATCAGACACGTATGCATTAGAAAATCATCTACTACTTACCCTTCTCAAAACTCGAGGATAAGATTTTCCTGCAAATCAAATATTCTCACAGACACAAGGAGAATAATCACAGTCACACACATGTCTCAGTATCAAGCAATATGTCACATATCTCAGCATCAAAGAATATATCACATATCTCAGCATCAAACAATATATCATACACTCAGATATATTAGAATGCATGTCACTTCTATTTCCCCTCACATCACCCTCATAGTGCTCGAAGGAGACTTCCCTACCTCCAACACCATTGAGCGATTGGCCGTAGCAGACTTACCAGAGAGTCCCACCAGACTTCATAGTAATTATTCAGATAAGCTACGTCTCACCATATCCTGAATAGTCAAGTCCGTCAGATTTATCCAAGCAGGGTTGTGCGACTTGCCTCGGCTCAGGGGATATCTCCTACCTGGCCATCTGAGGGGTTTCGCAACCTGGATAATCCCTTTAGGCTACTGTGGCCAGACTATCCCTATTCTCAACCCCATCCGGGTTGTAATGCTCATCACGTTGGCCACTTGCCAAATTCTCTTTCTCTTTATGCAACATGGCATATCACATTAAGCATACAAAATCACCATTCTCAAGCATTTTTAAGCTTTGGTTTCTCTTGTAATCACTTTAACCTTTTCTCTAGGTTATCACTTGCACAATCACACATAACCTCCACTCTAGGTTATCACATTATCATCACTTATGATAATTCACATCTCTTTGTGCATAATTCTCCATCACATGGCTTTTCCTCTTTCACTTTACACACTTTCATTAATGGTTCCTCTTTTAACCAAATGCATTTTCCAAAACATTGTTTAAGTTCTAAAATTAATTAACCAAATCACATACCAATTTTCATATTTAAAAATATTATTTTGTCTTAAGCATTTTTTTATGAAAATAATTTGGAAAAACTGATTTTTCGCAAAAACATTAATTTTCAAAAATGCTGGGTCCAGAACTGTTCACAGGCGCGAGGGTGTTTCACACCCGCGGTATGAACAGAGCTGTCCCCTGTTTCCCAGCTTTTCCCAATCGCGAAACTGGTCACACCCAGGGCGTACCAGCAGCTCGAAAATCCAATGCTTAACCAAAATAAAACATCTCTTTGCATAGTTAGGTCCAAATGAGTGAAAATAAGTTAAGTTTACTATGTTTAGATCAATTCCAAGACACTCTTTAATCATCAAGCCATGGTTTCAATCATCAAGGCAATGAAGACACAATCATCACCACACATCAAGCTCATCCACACACACATACTACTTGCTCATGCCATGGTTTTAAACTTATGAACAATCACAATCATCCAAACAACTCAAACCAAGCATGGAACAAAATCATCAAGCATGCAAGATAGGCAACTCATCTCACACAACATGGTCACTTTCTCCATAGACAAGAGTTACAAGCCCTTATGCATATCAAGGTTCCAATCATGCAAACTAACATCAAGCATGGTTGTTCATGATGAAACCACTCAAAGAAATTCATACACATAACATAACCATCACTCAAGAATCAAACATAGTCATAAGAACAAGAAGACACATGGTTTGCCAATAATCATAAACCCTAGGATAGTATAGCATCTCCTTGATCACCACAACACCAACAAGAACCCTAGTATGTCCTCTAGGCTTTGAAATCATGTAGAAGAACTTTCCCCTTACCAAACTTGTAGAAAACTCTAACCCCAAGCTTCTTCTTCTTCCTTCCCTTCTCTTCCTTGCTTGCTCCTTGAAGCTTGTTGGTCCACTAATTTTATGAATCAAGACTTGCAAACTAGCTTATTTGGACAAGGATTTTGGAAAAATCACTCAAGGTTTGGTTATGGAGATGCACTAAATGGTCTCAAGCTTGAAGCTCTTCTTCCTCTTCTTCTCCTCCCAAGCTCACGGCCCTCTCCCTCTTCTCTTCCTATCTAATAAGATTTTTTTTCCTAATTAACCATTACACTTAACCATGGTTAAATCCTAGTTACAACTTGCCCTAATCCTATTGGTCCATACTCATGAGTCATGCTTCAAGAAAATTCTACCCTCTTCCTCTCTAATTCAGCGCAGCTCTGCAGTCCAAGGGAGGGTAATTAATTTTTTTACCTTAACCATGGTAAATGGTAAATCTCCAAGGTAATTAAGTGTGGTAACTTTTGTATTTCCTAGTAAAAATTGTCCAAACTTAACCTATTGGGGTAAAAATTCTCATGAACCTTATAATAAGTCCTAAGCCATGTAAATAAGATACCACAAAAGTCTTGGTTCAAAAAGATCAAGCTTAGAAGCATTACGATAACTTTTCGGTTTTTACCGTAACCCGTAACTTAGGGTAAAAATTGACTTTCTCAGAAAATTCTTAGAAAATTTCTAAAAATAATAAATATTGTAAAAACACCATTGGGTACTCTTTTGGTTGATTTTGGATCATTTCCTAAGCCTCTGGCGTTCACCTGCTCTCCCTGCTATCCGGTTCCCGTTCTACAGGGACCAAAACCGCAATTCTTTATCTGTCGTTCCAAAAATTCCCAAAATAATTTATAAAATTCTAAAATACTAGAAAACATCATTTGGCATCCTCAAAAATATTTCTAGACATGTTCTGGTCTCCAAATCCACTCACAGTTCAACCTAGTCACACTATAGGGATCAAAATGGTAATATTTTTATCTGTTCTTCAGAAAATTCCCGAATAAATTTCTAAAATCCTCAAATATTGGAAAATCACTATTGGTACCTTCAAATCTCATTCTTAACCTAAATCTAAGGTTTCTACTTCATAAAGTCCTCACTCTGTCTATTTACGGTAAACAGAACTCTGTCTGTTTCTAAACGTCCAACTTAAACCACTACTTTTTAACGTCAGAGAAACTTTGTCTATGAATTTATTCTTACTAAAATATATCTAACATGCAATAGCACACATCACACGCATAAAATAAAATTAAAACAGAATCAAAATTTACGGACGTTACAGGTACAACAAAGATAAGTCCATCGTCCAAAGTGACATTGGCATATATATATATAGTCCAAGAGTGGAGCGTCCAATGGACTCTGATACTTAACCTCAGATAAGTATCGTCCAATGGACTTTGAGAAACAATACGTCCAATGAAGCTTTGCGTCCAAAGAAGCAAAATTGATAAACGTCCAATAACTATCATGAAGACGTCCTATCAGAGAAGCAAAGTCATAAGTCCATATGGTAAGCAATGAATATGCGTCCATATGAACCAAATTGTCTCAAGTACAAATGGTAAGCAAAGGTATGCGTCCATTCTGTACATGAATAGTCCATATATTCTACATGTTGCGTCCAAAACGCAGAAGACACAACTTGCTATTTATTGCTCTTGCATTTAATATGGAACATATTTATTGAGCAAATGATTTGAAATAAATAGCTGTATTCAACGTGTTTTGCACATGCATTAAATGAAAAGTATAAAGCACTGTGGAAAGTGTACTTAAAGAGAGAATGTACTCTGACTATTTCTATATCTCTCTGAACATCCCTTTCTGCTTTACACAGTGTATTCTCTTTGTCTCAACAGAATATTACTATTAACCTTTGTACAATTGAGACTATGAGTACAGGTTGCTTCTGACCTAGGAGAAAAAGACGCAGACATACACACTGAAGTGGAACTCCTCAGAGCAACGGAAAAATAGCATTTAATGCTATTAGAGAACGGTCATTTTTATGAAGGCTGAAGCTGAGCTATTCAAAGAACAAGTCTGAAGCTTCATCAAAGCCTATAAATACCGTGAACAAGAAGAAGAATAAATGAGACTGAACCAAGAAAAGAAAGAGCTGAAACGCTGTGAAAATACTCTGATTATTATAGAAAGTCTTGTATTATTTTTTCTTCCTTCTTGTAAAAGAGAGTTTGCTTAACTCTCGAAGTGTTTAAGCTAGATGGTTAGTCTAAGATTGGTCTGGCTCACACCTACGTAATAGCATATATTTTTCTTTATACACTTTTGTAATTTCAGTTTACTAGTATTTTTAGTTTCTTACTCTTGCAGAATCCATACTTAGATTTGTACTGAAGCAAACCCTTTGTAAAATAGCATGGTTATTATCTATATGATGAAGTACTTTTTCCAAACTTGAAGGCATTATTTTATACTTACCATTCACTTTGAAAGAAGAAAAAAATTTATCCGCATTTTTGAGAAAGATTACAAAACTCTTATCAAATATTTTCTAAAGTCTTTATGAAACCTTTGGTTACTATGGTGTAATATCCTTTTTGGAGAAAGGGTGTTGCACTCTAGATGAAGAAGAGGGGGCGGCCAAAGAGGAAGGGTAAGGGAGGAAGAGAATTATGTAAGTGATGTAAGTCATGAGGCTTAAAATCCTAATTAACTAATTAGATTAAATCAATTCTTTTTCCAATTGGTCCAAACCTATGACTCACACAACCAAATGAACCTGGTCCTCTTCTTGGCATAGTAGTGAGACGGTTTATGAGGGCTAAAGTGGGAGGGAGTGAAGTTACATCTTTGCCCCTAGGGTTTTAAGTGTAAACAAGATGAAAATCAAGGGTAAAATGGACTTTTCATTAATAAAAAATTCCCAAAACTAATTTATATGGGAAGAACCAATAGGAAATTTCAAAAATACCTTCATAATAGCCCTGATGGTTTCATGAAAGAGTTTCTTGATTTTTACGGTAAGGGTAAGCTTTGCAGTTTGCAAAACAAAGGAAAACGTACACTCCATAAGTGCAAAACGGACATTTTTCAGAAAATTCCAAAAAAAAATTCAAATAAATTGCAAATCTGATATAAACACTAATGATCCCTCTTGAAAAATGATTTTAAGCACTCACTGATCACTAAAAATCTATTTTTGTACAGAAATCCTCGTTTCTCGTGCTTTACAAGGATCTAAAAAACTAACTTTTGATCTGCTTTTCAGAAAATTTCAAAATTATTTCCAAAAATCTTTAAGAATGTTAAAACATGATTCAGCTTCTTAAAATCTCTTTTTGACCTCAACTTAGTCTCTGAATCAGTTACCAGTTCTTGCTGTCAACTATAATGACCAAAACGGTAATTTTAAAATTTATTATTTCCAAAAATTCTAGAAAAATTTCAGAAAATCACAAATATTAAAAGAAACAACTTTTGTCAAGGAAGTTTGTTTTCTAGGTTGGTTACAATGTACTTTTTCTATTTAAAACTGAATCCGTTAATAACGGTAGAAACTATTTTCTGTAAAAGCCTCAAACGTTAAGTGAAAAGTGACTATTTTAGTGAATCAACTATATAAGCCTATTAATACTATAATTGTAAGATAGAAATAAATCACACAACACTTAGATCACACAATTTCACATAAAACAGACAATAGACGGAAAATAGAAAACAGAAGTCTATATAAGACTTAGCTATCTTACTATTTGAAACTACAATACCACGCAAGACTTATTTATTTTCTATTTTATCTTAAGCATACTAGATCCTAGAGTCTCTATCTTAACTATTTCTCCATCTTTGGTATTTGTCTATTTCTTAATTAACAGATTACAGAGTTTTCTTTAGAGGGATCAAAACTGTAATTCCCGTTAAATCTTTCTCTAAAATTTCAAACTTAATTTCTAAAACTTTATGGAACATCAGGTGACTATTGTCTATTAATACCTTTTGTGAATTGAGTATGAATTTTCCATATTCATTATCAGCTTATTCTGACAGTAAAAAATATCCGTAAAGTACCGTTTGACTCCTACGTCGGCTCTAAACCATTATATTTTATCTGAAAATCCTAAGGATGGTTCTAATCTCCTAAAATTAATATTCTGTCTCATATAGTGAAATTTTAGGATGTTACATTCCTCATTTGTATAGGTCTTTCCCAAAGACTTGAGATTATTGATGATGATGGTGAATCTGCTGAACATCTCGTCGATGGATTCACTTTCATTCTTTTTAAACAACTCATATTGATGAATCAAGATGTTAATTTTTTTATTCCTTTACTTGATCAGTACCTTCATGAGCTATTCTAAGAGTGTCCCAGATTTCTTTAGCTGTTGTGCATCCAGCTATCTTGTCATATTCCCCTCTACTCAAGGCACATGTCAGATAGAACTTTGCCTTTGAGTTGAGAAGAACTCTTGCCTTTCGATTTGCTGTCCAAATCTCTTTAGGCATTGATGTAGAGGCACCTTCAGCATCTGAGATGGAGGGAGTGTAAGGTCCTTCCTCAACTATCTTCCAGAGGTCAATATCTTGAGATAAGATTTGTAAAAGCTTTGCTGACAAAAAGGTTTCACAAACGTTTTGACCTTTTCCGCTTGAGAAGGTGTTTCAGTGTAGTTTAAACTGTGAAACAGAAAAATAGTAAAAGAGATACTGAGAAAAATATCACACAGATATTTTATCCTGGTTCACCCTAAACCTTGGGCTACATCCAATCCCCACTTCCAGTGAGATTTTCCACTATTCTCTCAAGTATTCTTGAATGAGCCTCTTCAGGCCTTACACAGTATTCTTGTACAAACCTCTTCAGGCTTCCAACCAGTAGTAATGTCCTAGCCTCTGTAAGCTAACACCAGTAGTATTCTCCTAGCCTCTTCAAGCTAACCCACTACAAGCAATCTCATAGATTGCACAAAGCTTTCCTTTCACACGCTCAGCTCTCACTAGCTAGCTTCAAAGAAATCACAACAACTAAGATGAATATATTGTTTGTTGTGTTACAGCTTTTGATCAACACTTACAGAACGAAATCTAAGATAAAGCTGTATTACACTCCTATTTTTCTGTCAAAGCACAGCAAATAGGTTGGAGTGTATACGTGAATGTTGATGAGAAATATCTGATAACAATCATGTTTCTTCAAGCTTAGATGTATTTCTCACACTTTACTTCACCAAAGTCTGTTGTAATATAGTGCTCTCATTCCCTCATTTGTGTTTTTAGTCGTTAGAGAGGTGGAGGAGAGAGAATCACAACTATCGCGTTCTGAACAGTACAGACAGTTGCACTTTATCACCTTTTTGCAGATTGTGACAACTCATGTATTTTACTGTCAGTAGACCTTCTCTGGAACGCGATGCTTGAGTAGGTTCCTTCTCTTAAGTTGTCTCAGGAACCTTCTCTGGTTCCAATGTAGATCTTCTCTGGAACAGTATGGACCTTCTCTGGTCTAGTGTAGATAATCTCTGGGCTTAATGTGGTCCAAACATGAGCCTTCTCTGGGACCTTCTCTGGGTATGTGTTGTTAGAGAAGGTCTTAAGCATAGTTGCAATATGATGGCTTACCTGGTCTGCTTTTTGATCTTCTCAATATTCAAATCTTTGAATAGCTTCAAGATTTTCACACTGTGTAGACTGAATAATACTTTGATGCAGAGAGATCTTATTTTATTTGAGGTTTATAGGTTGATCAAGTATGTTGTGGATCTTTAGAAGCTTCCTGTCTTGAGAATCTTCTCACTGTGTTATAGTAGCATACTTCAATCAGTTGCGAGGCTTCTTGCCTTGAGGAACTTCTTCATCATCTGTGAGCTTCTCTGCTTGAGTAGCTATCTGTTATGATGTCCTTCTCTTCTAGAGAAGCTTAACCTTTCAGTGCCTTCTCAGCAGAGTGAGCTTCTTTACCAGAGATGATTATCTTCTCAGTACCTTCTCAGTAGAGTGACCTTATTTGCCAGAGAAGATTATCTTCTCAATACCTTCTCAGCAGAATGTTGATCTTCTCAATATGTCTCTTTCACTTCTCTGTTGAGGATTATCTTTTCTTTTATCTTAGAAGCGAGTCTCACTTTAAACCTCTTTAGTTACTTGTGCTTCATGTGTGTTCATATTGATCTTCTCGGTCATTATACCATGAATAGCCTTAATTCTAAGTTTCTCTGGTTTCCATACTTTGATACTTGTTATGTCCCTTAATAATCTCAAGGAAACCATTAGTACATGACATGCTTAGAAGACTTAAGCTATTGTTCAGAAGGTTTGTCATCATTGAAACTACAAGCTTGAGAGGGTCTTGTTTCAACATAAGGTTTTGGCATAGAGAATAACATTACCGAATTGATTACAGAACCGTACGAATGAACTATTTGACCCAACCATCTTTCTGTATTTCTATGGTAAAAATTGAAGGGTTTTGGCATAGAGAATAACATTACAAAATTTATTAACGCACTAATTACTTCCCCTCACGTAATGATGTCTAAAAGAGATACGTCCTCAGAGTCAGGTCGGACAGTACACCGTAGATGAACTCTCATACCCAACCAATCAACGTATTCCCAAGTGGCCAAAAGAACTTTGGAGGTGTTAATTTTACAGATTCAAAATTCAATCGTTTGATATTGATTACGGTGATATAGCCGAAGCTTTAGTATTTAAAATTTTGTCATTATAACGGTACAATTATTAAAACTCATAAATAATTTTAACATTATAACACTGCAAATTACAAAGCTCATAAACAATTAAATAAAACACATAGAATAATTAAATAAAGCATAAAAACAATTAAATAAAGCTTAAAACAATTAAATAAAGCTTATAAATCACCAAAGTGACTAACAAATAAAGATCAAACCACATACCTTTGAAACAATTTTTCCCTTACCTTTGAACTTTGAAGAACACAAAGTGTATGAAGAAAAAACTCAAGAACTTTGTTAAGAAAAGCAAAGAAAACTAGAAAACTATAAAGGAGGAGGAAAGAAGAATCTTTGGCATTGCTTCAAAGATTGGGTGCAAAGAAAGATGAAGCACCCTCACCCCTATTTATAGGGAGAGTGGCGGCCATTAACCCTAGTAAAGGGGACCATGGTTGGCCTCGAAACCAACCATGGTTTAGGAAAAGGAAAATAAGAAATAATTATCTAATTTCCCATTGGCTAGGGTTTATAACTCATGGCATGACTCATGGCTTCTTGAAAATTCTAGACCCATTGAGTCATCATCGGAAGGGTGGCTAAGGCTGGAAGACGGAGGAGAGAAAGTTACCATTTTGCCCTTAGGTTTTTAAGTGAAAAAGTTAATGGAACCCAAGGGTAAAATTGTCTTTCCATAAATCAGAAATTGAAATAATTTGATTTAATTGATGAGAACTAATGAGAATGCTTTAAAATGCCATGTTAGCCTTAAATAGCTTCATGGTATCATTTTCTGCATTTATTAACTGTGCAATCTCTTCGGTTTTCACCGTTTCGCAGGTATAACTCCAAAAATAGTGCAGAAAATGGTATTTTTAAAACCTACACATAAATAATTTCTAAAATCCCTAAATAAACAATTAAAAATAAAATATATATTGTTGTGGACTTGTATCACGAAATTTTGCATTGCGAAACAAGGTTTTTGCGTTATTCGCTCTCGTATAGCATATTTTTTGGTAAATTTTTAATGTTTTCTAAAAATTCCAAAAATTTTCCAAAAAGCAAAACAACGCATCATCCTAGCCCCACAACCCGTAGAAAGATCCTCATTTGTTCTCCCTAGCACCCTTATGTTGCAATGCTTGTAGTTGGCCCTTGCTGCTAGTTTTTGCTTCGGACAATCCCTATGCATGTACCTGATCTTCCCGCAATTATAGAAAGTTGCACCCTTCTGATTACACTTCTCGCAATTTCCCGAGTTCCTTGTATACGGCGTATTCTGAAATTGTCTTTCGTTCTGATTTTGTGGTTGGAACCTAGATGGTCCACCCACATTGCTTCTTACCACCACTTTCTCCTTCTTTAGTATCTCCATCTTCCGACAATTTTCAACTAAAGGTTGAAATTGACAAATCTCCAGTGTTGAAACAGCTTCGTTAATCTCGTAACGAAGCCCTGCTTCGAAACGGTCGCATTTCCACGATTCATTAGGCTGAAGCTAGAAGAAGCGAAAGTGCTTAGCCAAAGATTCAAACTTGGCTGCGTACGCGTCCAGAGACATACCCTTCTGCTGCAGACTCAAGAACTCCTGTTCCCTCTCAATCCGAGCACTGTGGAAAATATTTTCACTAAAAACCTTGTGCGAAATACTATCCAAGTGATTTCTTGACGCTATGTTTCCAAGAGCTGTTGTTGTCCTTTCCACCAGTATTTTGCATCCCCTATCATCAGGTAAGATGCATAGGGTACTTTTACCCCCTCTGCACAATGTAAAGATGCAAAAATATTCTCTATTTCCTGAATCCAAAGATCCGCCTTCTCCGGATCAGGTTCCCCATTGAACTGTTGTGGATCATGCTTCTTGAAATCAAAGAACCCTTTACTATCAGCGGCTTGTCATCTCTTGCCTGTTTCTGTATATCCCTTAGTTCCGCCCTTTCAGCTTGTTGTGCCATGGTGGCAGCCGTATCACTCATTGCTCCAATAGCCCTTTCCATTGCTTCACTGTTACGTTCCATCTCTTCTAGAGTAAAAGCTAGTAAGAATTCGTCTACTCCCGTGGTAACAAAGAAAATCAAGCAATTTCACACAATCAAACAAAAGTCTATACTATTCTGTAATTATCTGGCGACTTTTCAAATTAACGACTTTTTCCCTGCGAACCAACACGAATTCCAACCACATGTTTTGTCCTCACTTACATGATTCTCGAAAGGTAATTCTTACCTATACAGTCCCATACTTGTATAGTATCGTTGGCATAGGTAGTACCAATTAATTCTGTTAAGTTCTCCTTAACTATATCGTCCTATTCTAGTACAGTCTCAGATTTCCTCAGCTGTACCGTCCCATACCAGTACAACTTCGGCACCAAATTTTCCAGAACCAAACAAATCAATCAAATTTCACACAGAATTCACATAGCACAACAACTTATCAGAGTTCACACAATTTAAGCTTAATAGACCTACACCCTAACACTCCCAAAAAGACTAAACCAGACTCTGATACCACAAAATGTAACACTCTTTCTCCAAAAAGGATATTACACCTTAGTAACCAAAAAATTTGTAATAACTTAGAAAATATTTCAATGAAAACTTGGTATTCCTTCTCCGAAAATGTTGGTAAATTTTTTTGACTTTTAAATAATGAGAAGGATGGAGAATATGTCTCCTTAATTCTTTTCGAAAGGTTTTAAATGCCAAAATATAAATCAACACACTTTGCAAAAATAATCTCATCTCATATATAACAAACAACTTGCATCAGTACAAGCATAAGTTTTGAGAAGAATCCTACACATTAGTACTACGAAAACGATAAAGTATTTTTAAATAAAGTCTACGGGTAAAAGCATAAGTATAATATAACAACAAGGTGTACAACTGAGCTGGTTCAAGTCTCTAACAACTACCCAAACTAACAGTCCTCGTCCGAAGGTGTGCTAACAGCCGCAACCTTCTTAACTGGTGAGGTTAAGCGGAGTTTACTCTTTCTCACTCTTGCACTACGCCTACCAAGATATGATATAAATGGAGTGTCAAGGGCTGGCGCGTCGTTCTCCCTTGTCTCATCGAAAGCCCTGCGGATCAAATCCCTCATCTGCTCGCTAGGTGGTAACATAAAATCAAGAAACATATACTCCCCCATCCTTGCCTCGGTTTCGTCGATCCTACCTTCCGTAATGAGTGTATACCCAACATATGAACACTGTTGTGTATCGGGATCTTTCTCCCATCCTACTCTACCCGTCTCTTGGAGTCGGAGACTAAGACGTCTTCCCGGATTCAACCAACTCCGAGGATAACTCATCTACTCATACATACACAAACACAACAAAGAAAACATGCAAGGCTTATCGTCATGTTATATCATAATAGAGTACACAAGCAACACACAACAGATATCACACATAAATAATGATAACTCATCCTCAAAAGAAATCACACTTAGAAATATCTCATCAGAGAACTCATAAGAAAATAACCCACAAAGATCATGCCTTGACGAAAATACAAGTAACATCAACTATGACACGCACATTTCAACTCAGTAATATATCACTACACCAGATATATTTATGTATATCACTTCTATATCCATAAGTACACCGGTGTAATGCTCCAAGAAGACTTTTGCAACCTTAACACCCTTGAGCGATTGGCTGTAGCAAACTTAACCGAATAACCAGATAGTCCCTTCAGGACTTCCGGAGATCCTTCAGTAATACTAACATTTATTACATAATACCAATTCATCAATAAGCCAGTCAGTCAAATTTATCCAAGTCGGAAATACGACTCGTCTCGACTTGAGGGTATTCACCTGCTCGGCCACATGAGACTATCGAAACTCGAATAATCCCAATAGGCAATTGTAGCCCAACTGTACTATATTCTCAACCTCACTACTTCGGGTTATGATGCTCAAAAACTCTTTATGTAAATAATACAGAAAATAAATTACTTTATATTCAATGCAAATGTTGCAGAAAATAAATTACTTCTTATTCCCCCCTCTCTCCATATTGAAACAGGTAAAAATACTCTTTCATCCTTCCTCTTTGTAAAATCCCTTAATCATATCAAATCCGTAATAACCAGAACATTTTACTAACGCGGGATTAATTCTCTAAATTATCCATTATGTTATTCTCTCCGACTTTACTTATTTATTTTAAGAGTAATCACACCGCGGCAGCACCAAACTGAGGTAATCAACCCATAACAGTCAGAGTGATTCGGTATATCAACTAAAGGTGATTAAAGCATTAAAGAATATCAAAACGGGACAGAGTGACCGATATTGATCAAGAGAGAAGAGATTAACAGTAATTTTAAACTTATGTTCACTTTTTAATCGGTAAGTGATTTTTCTCGGAATTAAATAAGTCGAAGGATGGAATGATCACATGGCAGCAGAGCCGACTGCGGTGACCAAACCCTAGCAGTGTAAAAGCGATAATAATATAGCTTAAGTCTGTTTTCATAAAAACCCCATTAGAAGCTAGTACCCAAAATAATTTTCGTCACGTATATACAAACTCCCTAAGTCAGGAAAAATAGCCCATCAATAAGGTTCCCAGGAAAAGATCTAGAGGTGAGCAGCAGCTGCTAAGAGACCTGTCTTTCCTTGCCAGAACCGTACCAATGAACTATTTGACCGAACCATCTTTCTTCATATCTATGGTAAAAATTGAAAGGTTTTGTCACAGAGAATAACATTACAAAATTTATTAACGCATTAATTACTTTCCCTCACATAATGATGTCCAAGAGAGATACGTCCCCTGAGCCAGGTCAAACAATACGCTGTAAATGCACTCTCATACCCAACCAACCAACGTATTCCCAAGTGGCCAAAAGAACCTCGGAGGTGTTAATTTTACAGATTCAAAATTCAATCGTTTGATATTGATTACGGTGATATAGCCCTAGCTTTAGTATTTAAAATTTTGCCATTATAACGGTACAATTATTAAAACTCAAATAATTTTAACATTATAATACTACATATTACAAAGCTCATAAACAATTAAATAAAAACATAGAATAATTAAATAAAGCATGAAAACAATTAAATAAAGCTTAACACAATTAAATAAAGCTTATAAACACATAAATCACCAAAGTGACTAACAAATAAAGATCAAACCACATATCTTTGAAAGAATTTTCCCCTTACCTATGAACTTTGAAGAACACAAAGTTTATGAAGAAAAAACTCAAAAACTTTGTTAAGGAAAACAAAGAAAACTAGAAAACTATAAAGGAGGAGGAAAGAAGAATCTTTGGCATTGCTTCAAAGATTGGGTGCAAAGAAAGATGAAGCACCCTCATCCCTATTTATAGGGAGAGGAGCGTGTAGGTAACAGGGAGAAACGCAAGAAGGGGGGTTGAATTGTGTTTGAAAACTTTTTAAAACTTTTCGCAAATGTTGGACGCTGGCTGTGAAAACGTTGGACGCACAACGTAATTGAGATATTGGACGCACAGACAAGTTTGACACAGAAACGTTTACTTAGTTTAAAACTAGTTTTCTTTGTGCGATTAAAGAGTATGAATAACTTGTTGAATTAAAAAACAATTCAATCCCCTTAGTTAGTATAAACAATAAAATAACAAGAGATAAGGGAAAGAGAGAATCACACAAGTTTTTATCCTGGTTCACCCTTTCCTAAGAGCTACGTTCAGTCCCCTCAAACTAGAGAGATTTCACTATCAATCCAAATAGAATACAAGTATTCTTCAATAGCCTCTTCAGGCCTTACAACAAGTATTCTTTGCACACCTAGCCTCTCCAGGCTCAATCCAAGTATTCTTTTACAGACAAGCCTCTCCAGGCTCAACCTCAAGTATTCTTTGCACGCAGCCTCTTCAGGCTATATCCCAAGTATTCTTTTACAGTCAAGCCTCTCCAGGCTCAAACAAGTATTCTTTCTAAACAAGCCTCTCCAGGCTCAAACAACTCAGAAGATTGTTTTTGACTTAAAGTGTTGTCTAACTCACACAAGTGAGGATATGAAAAACTTACGCACTTCGAGAGTTAAGCAAACTCTCTTTTACAAGAAGATAGAAAATATACAAGACTTTCTATAATACACAGAGTATGACAATATTTGCACAGCGTTTTTGCACTTTCTTTTGCTTGATTCAGTCTCTCTTGTATTTTTCTTCTTGTTCACGGTATTTATAGACTTTGATGAAGCTTTAGGTTTGTTCTTCGAATAGCTCAGCTTCAGCCTTCATAAATGTTACCGTTCTCTAATAGCATTAAATGCTATTTTTCCGTTGCTCTGAGGAGTTCAACTTCAGCGTATTTATCTGCATTTCTTTCTCCTAAGTCAGAAGCAACCTGTACTCACAGTCTCACTTACACAAAGGTTAATAGCAATATTTTATTGAGACAGAGAGAATACACTGTGTAAACAAAAAGGTGTGTTCAGAGAGACACATAAAAGATCAGAGTACATTCTCTCTCTTAGTACACTTTCCACAGTGCTTTATGTTTTTCATTTAATGCACGTTTCAGAAACGTTGACAATGTTGCATAGAAAAAGCATTGTATACAGCTATTTATTTCAAATCATTTGCTCATTAAATATGTCTCATATTAAATGCAAGAGCAATAAATAGCAAGTTATGGACTCTGTGTTCTGGACGCAGCATGTGGACCATATTGGACTTTCAGTCCTTTTAACAAATGGACGCATACCTTTGCTTACCATTTGTACGTTAAGTGTATCTATTCAAATGGACGCATATTTATTGCTTACCATATTGGACTTATGACTTGGCTCTTTTTAAGACGTATAACTTCATGCTGATTATCAGACTTTTATCATTCTGCTTCTTTGGACGCAAGGCATTATTGGACGCTTTGCTTCCAGAGTCCATTGGACAATATTTACCCAAGGTCAAGTATCAGAGTCCATTGGACGATCTACTCTTGGTCTGTACATAAGTTTGCCAAAGTCTTATTGGACCATGGACTTATCTTTGGTGTACCTACAAGAGCTTGTCAGCAGACTTTGTAAAGATCTTAATAATCATTGTTATCATCAAAACCATTTAGGGAATTTATGCATTACAAAATGCTTTTGAACAATTTGGTTCCAACAGGGCGGCCATTAACCCTAGTAAAGGGGACCATGGTTGGCCTCGAAACCAACCATGGTTTAGGAAAAGGAAAATAAGAAATAATTATCTAATTTCCCATTGGCTAGGGTTTATGACTCATGGCATCACTCATGGCTTCTTGAACATTCTTGACCCATTGAGTCATCATAGGAAGGGAGGCTAAGGCTTGAAGAGGGAGGAGAGGAAGTTACCATTTTGCCCTTAGGTTTTTAACTGAAAAAGAAATTGAACCCAAGGGTAAAGTTGTCTTTTCATAAATCAAAAATTGAAATAATTTGATCTAATTGATGAGAACCAATGAGAATGCTTGAAAATGCCATGTTAGCCTTAAATACCTTCATGGTATCATTTTTGGAATTTATTAACTGTGCAATCTCTTCGGCTTTCATCGTTTCGCAGGTATAACTCCGAAAATAGAGCAGAAAAAGGTATTTTCAAAACTTACACAGAAATAATTTCTAAAATACCCAAATAAACAATTAAAAATATAATATAAATTGTTCTGGACTTGTGTCACGAAATTTTTCACTGCGAAACAAGGTTTTTGCGCTATTCGCTCCCGTTTAGCGTATTTTTTGGTAAATTTCAAAAGTTTTCCAAAAATTCCATAAAAATTTCAGAAAATCACAAATATTTAAAGAAACAACTTTTGTGAAGGAAGATAATTCTATGGGTTGGTTTTGGCATGTTCATACTATTTATAACCTATACCGCCAGTTACGTCGAAAATCATTTTCTGTTAAAAATCCAATGTCAAACGAAAGCTACTTCTTTCAATTCTGAGAATAATTATGTATACTAAAACCATTTTTCTAAGATGAAAATAAATCAATAAACACATATATCACATATTATTCAAATAAAACAGAATAAAGACAGAAATGATACAGACAAAAACTACATAAAACGTAAATTGGTTTTTTGTTTTAATCACAACACCAAACGAAACTTCTAAAACTATATATGTCCCTTTAGTTCTCATCTTAATCATTGTCTAGCCTCCAGGTATTTATTCGTTTTCCAATTAATGTGTTACCTTATTCATCTTAGAGAGACTAAATTGGTAATATTTCTTATGCTCTTCTCTAAAATTCCAAACTTATTTTCTAAAGTCCTCATATAACATCAAGCCACTATTTCAATCCTCAAATACCTCTTCTAATCCAATTTGAAATTTTCATTTTGTTATAAACTTATTCTGACAGTTCAAAGGAGTCCATAGAATACCGTTTTGACTTCTATGTCAGTTCTAAACTATTACTTATCATTTGAAAATCTTAAGAATAATTATAATCTTCCAAAATTAATACTCTGACTTATAGAGTTAAAATTTGGGATGTTACAGAGGAGGAGGGAAAAGATAAAGGAGGAGAATATAGAGAAATTGGAAAGTGTATTTCATTGAGTAATCGACGATTACAGATTGCTATATTTATATACAACTCTTGCTATAACAGAAACAAATTGAAAATCTATTATGCAGTAAAAATAGGAACAACTATCAGGTTGTTTACTATTTAAAATCTACAATTCAAAATGGAAACAAAATATAAATATATGAAGTAACAGCAAGCCAAGATATGCGATAACAGCAAACTCCTACACGCCCCCTCAAGATCGTGGAGGGGGAATGCAACACCCTTTCTCCAAAAAGGATATCACACCATAGTAATTAAAAATTTCGTAATAACTTAGAAAAATATTTGATGAAAACTCAGTATTCCTTCTCCGAAAATATTGGTAAAATTTTTGCCTTTTAAATAATGAGAAGGATGGAGAATATGCCTCTCTAATTCTTTTCGAAGGCTTTAAATGTGAAAATATAAAACAACACACTCGAGAAAGTAATCTCATCTCATATATATATAAAACCATCATAGTCTACAAAAGGAGCTTGCATCAGTATAAGCTATGGTTTTTAAAAGATCTTTGTACATCAGTAGTGCTGAAATACTAAAGAAAGCAATAAATCCTAAGTAAACTAATACAAACATAAGTGGTAAACGAAAATATATGCTACAATGTACATATGATCCAGATCCCATCTACTAACTACTCAAAAAGGTATCTATGACTCTAAGCTATATCTAGGGACAAGACCAAGTGCCTCCTCCCATTCCTAACCCACGGGGCTCAAGATTCGCAACTTGAGTTACCGCAATCCAGGCATAGTCATACCTAGACAAGCCCAGCGTAGGTAGTGGTCCATCACAAAGGTCGAAGGTACCCCAGGACCCTATGGACTCGGTATGTAACTCCTCCTTATTGGGATCGAAGTACACACCATGGAATCCCCCTCCGCAGGTGCATCCACTGTATCCTCCACCCAGCCTGTTGCCGAGGGCTTGCTCCTAGCAACTGTCCTCCTCCTGCGTCCGAAGTAGGATATCTGTGGGGACACAGAAGCTGGTGCATTGTCTTTGTCATATCCATATGGTGGAGTGCTATCGTCGTCATCCCCATATCATCCACCGCGTCTACTACTAATCCGCCTAGCTGTCGTAATGGTAACTTCACGTGAAGTACCATCTGCTCCCTAATCCCTTGGGAAATCTCCCCTATACCACCATATGTTGTCTCTACGTAACCTGCAAACGTACCCCACTGAGTGTCGTGGTTTATATTCCACTCCACTTCATCACCTCCTATCAACAGAACACTAAGGTGTCTTATTGATCCTAACCCCGTATCTTGATGAGTCATCTATTTGCACATACACAAGCACAACAAAGAAAACATGCAAGGGTGAAACTCAAATCCACAATAAAAAGAGAAGTATAAGCACACCATTCACAGATCATGCATCAACCAATACATACATCAAGAACAAATAGCACAACATTCAATACAGTACATGCCTTGTATACTCAAAACTACACATACACAGATCATGTCTTGTATTTAAATATAGCAAAGCAATGCATACTCAGAAATATATCATCAATGCAAGATATATTTATGCATACCACTTCTATATCTCTTGAAAACACACCAGTACATTGCTCCAACGAGACTTTTCTGACCTTAACTCCAGTGAGTGATTGGCTGTAGTAAACTTATCAGAATAACCAGAGAATCCCTCCAGACCTCTGGAAATCGTTCGGTAATACTACATTTAAAATGAACACCAAATCATAAATAGGTCCGTCAGTTAGATTTATCCAAGTCGGGTATACGACTCATCTCGGCTCGAGGGTTATCACCTACCCGATCATTAAGACTTTCAAAACCTAGATAATTCCAGTAGGCAATTGTAGCCCAACAAGACTCTATTTTCAACCCGTCCTCTAGGTTGTAAGCTCATAAGTCTTTATGCAATGACAATTCAAATTGCATATAAATTCACTATGGTTTCTCTTGTAAAACTTTCTCATGTTTTACAGTATTACCTCTTGTAATACAAAATCTCGTAAAATACTCTTACTCTTTCATCACGAAATAAATTATCGTACGCATTATCTCTGTTACTGCTTTTTACTCGGTAAGTGATTTTCCTCAGTTTTAAATAAAACTGATGACGGAATGATCACACAGTGACTGAGGTGATCGACGACGCCCAACTTTAGAATGTTTTGATAAAGAAACTAAGTGAACGAGATCAAACTGATTTATTATCAAAATAATTAAACACAAGTTTGTTTTTAAAAAAAGCCCGTTGAAGGCTTACTTCACTAAGTTTCCATGTCAAATATGTAAAGGACCCCAAACCAGGAATTTCTACCAAATAGTATAACAGTAGAGTTCACTGAGAACCCTTCACTGTTGTACTATTTTACCTAGTCAGCCTTTGCATATCAGTATGACATTGAAAACTAAAATGAGTTTATATATATATATATATATAACGGACCCCAAACTAGAAATTTCTACCAAACAATACAGCAGTAGAATTCTCAAAAAAAAACCCTACTGTATGCATCATTTTACCCAGTCAACCGGTATATATATTAGCAAAATCATTGTTAACAGTTCAAGATCAATTAAAAGCAAAGACTGAATTTTTCGGCAGCGCCGTCTTTACTCGATCTATAGAGATAAGAGATTTATTTTAATCGCACATTTGTGTATAGTCAGTAATCCACTAAAAATCTTTCCCAATTTATCTTAGCCATGTATATACAGACTCCCTAGGTTAAGATTTTATAAACAGCATATCGATACGGTTTCCAGGAAAGAGAGGCAAGCTAAAGCTTCTCAAGAGACCTTATCTTTCCTTAGTCAGAACAATACCAATGAACCATTCATCCCAACCATCTTTCTGTATATCAATGGTAGACAAATTTTAGGGTTTTTTCATAAAGAAATAGATTACATTAGTTTTACGGTTTAATTATACTGCTATAGCCTAAATTTGTCATTATAACGATATAATTATTAAAGCTCAAAACCAATTTTGCTATTATAACATTACTGTCACTAAAACTCATAAATAATTTGGCCATTATAACATTACTAATAATAAAAGCTCATAACAATTAAATCAAAGCCACAAAACAATTATAAAGTTTTAAATAAATAACTATAAAGCTATGACACATGAATCACCTAAGTGATTAGCAATCAAAAATTAAACTTATAACTTCTCAAATAATTTTGCAAGAGCTTCCCCTTACCTTTAGAAGAATAGCTTATGAAGACCAAAGCTTTGAAAAAAGACTAAAACTCAAAGAAAGAAATATGAATGCTTTATAGAGGAAAGAAAGAATAAACTTGGAAATGCTTCAAGTTTGGTGTAGGATTTTATAAAGCATGGAGGGGGTATTTATAGGGGAAGGGGGCGGCCACGAATGGTTAGTTTAGGGCAACCCTAGTTGACTTTAACCTAACCATGGTTCAAATTAAATAAATCAAAAACTAATTAACTAAATCCTAATTGGTTCAAAGGCATTTCACAAGGATTCAATCCATGTAACAAGAGCAATCTAACCCTCCTAATTCCCCTAGGTGTGTCGACCAAATGAATGGGTTTTTGAGCCATGGGATAGCTAGGTTAAAAGGTTAGGTTTTGGTAAATAAGTATACAACCAAGGGTAAAATAGTAATTGCACATGACCCTCCACTATTCATGACAACAACTGAGTCAACACAATATTCACACTTCATAAAATTGCATTCAAGTCCCTCAAAACTCCTAAGTTCCTATATCGTACCCGTTAACTCTCTATTCGGCTGATATACCGCATTTTAGAGCAAACACAATGTTTTAATAATCTCATACAAAAATAATTTCTAATATCCCAAAGAACTAATTAAAAATAAAATATAAATTGCTTGTGGACTTATATCACGAATTTTTACACTGTGAATCAACATCTTTGCGCTATTCGCTCCCGTTTAGCCTATTTTTTCTGTAAATTTTGAAAGTTTTCCAAAAAAAATCCAAAAAATCACAAATATTAAAAGAAACAACTTTTGTGAAGAAATATAATTTTATGGGTTGGTTTTGGCATTTTTTCCAATATTAAAACTCATTCCGTCAGTTAAGACATAAATCGCTTTCTGTTTAAAACTCAACGTCAACTGGAAACTATCCTTTTTAATACTGAGAATAATTATGTATACTAAAACCATTTTTTAAGATGAAAATAAATCAATAAACACATATAACTCATAATGTTCAAATAAAACAGAATAAAGACGGAAATGATACAGACGAAAATTATATAAGACTTAAACTGGTTTTACGTTTAGAATATAACACCAAACGAAAACTTCAAATTTCTATACTAAATAAAACTCTATTTGTCCTTGTAGTTTTCATATCGATCATTTCCTAGTCTCCGGCTATTTATCTGTTTCCCAATTAACATGTTACGCGATTCATCTTAGAGGGACTAAAACAGTAATACTTCTTATGCTCTTCTCTAAAATTCCAAACTTAGTTTCTAAAATCCTCATATAACATTAAATCACTATTTCAATCCTCAAATGCCTCTTCTGAATCCAATTTGAAATTTTCATATCATTATAAACTTATTCTGACAGTCAAAGATGTCCACCAAATACCGTTTTAACTTCTACGTCAATTCTAAACCATTACTTATCATCTGAAAATCTTAAGGATAATTGTAATCCTCCAGAATTAATACTCTGTCTCATAGAGTGAAAATTTGGGATGTTACAGGGAACGACACCAATCTTGGACATAAGGGAAGAATGTCGGGAACTGGACAATGGTTTTGTGAGAAGGTCTGCAAGCTGAGAGCCAGTTGGAACATGAAGGATCTGAAGCTGATCAGTTTGCACGAGTCCACTGACAAAATGATAGTCGATTGGAAGGTGCTTCATTCTTGAATGAAATACTGGGTTGGCACAAAGATAGGTAGCACCCAAGTTGTCAGAATAAATTGTTGGCTTGGTGGGAAGAGGACAATGAAGTTCCTTGAACAGCTCCTAGAAACCAGAGAAGCTCCATGGTAGTAGATTCAATGGTGAGATATCCGCTTCGGTGGAGGATTTGGCAACAGTTCGTTGCTTTTTGTAATCAGTATGGTCCCAAGCCCAAGCTGAAGGCTGTGAGGGTGAAGGAGTTGCTGCATGTTAGATGTAGACCCTGATTAATGGTGCTCTTTAAATAACGAAGTACCCTCTTGGCGGCTTGTAGGTGTAACGGTGTAGGTGCAGATAAATGCTGAGATAATCTATTTATCGAGAAAGAAATGTCAGGCTTGGTTAACGATAGATATTGAAGGGACCCCATTATTTTTTTGTATGTCATAATATCACAAAGAGGAGTATCAGGAGGGGTAGTCAATGAGCAAGAGCTGGACATGGGAGTGCACACAAGTTTAGCATCATGCATACTAGTGGACTGAAGTAGGTCCCGAATGTAGTGAAGTTGGGACAAAAACAAGCCTTTGGTGGTGGGCACAAGTTCAATGCCCAAAAAATGACTAGGAATTTCTTGAGAGAGAACCTGTTGGAAAAGGCCTGCTGAAACTGACTAAGAAAAATTGGGTCATTACCTGTGAGAAGGATATCATCAACATACACCAAAAAATAAGCAATAGTATCTACAGTAACATAAGTGAATAGTGTAGTATCAGATTTGGCATTTGAGAAGCCAAAATCCAGAAGAAAATTTCGCAGTGCCTAGTACCCAGCCCGGGGGGTCTGTTTGAGCCCATAGAGAGCTTTGTACAGTTTACATACATGATGAGGATACTGTGGATGAGTGAAGCCATAAGGTTGGGCCATATAAATGTCTTCGGATATGGTGCCATTTTAGAATGCATTATTGACATCCATGTGAGAAAGAGTCCAACCACGGGAGAGAGCAATGCACAAGACAAGCTTGATGGTTTGAGGCTTGACAACAGGGCTGAATGTGTTGGTATAATAAATGTCGAGCTATTGATGAAACCCCTTTGCAACCGAACGTGCTTTATAACGTGTAACTGATCCATCTAGATTTCTCTTGATTCTAAACACCCATTTACAACCAATGACATTTTGAGAAGAGGTGGGTGGTAAAAGAGACCATGTTCCATTTTTCATTAGAGCATTGAATTCATCACTCATGGCTGATTTCCATTCTTCAATTTTGATGGCCTGTGAGGGGCAAGAAAGCTCAATAGAGGCAGCTAAAGGAAACTTGCTTACCATGTTTACTTGCTTCGGTTTATAAATAGAAGGACCAGAGTGGGGAAGGGATGCTGCTGCAAGAGGTGGATGGGCAATGGTTTAGATGGTGTTGGAGAGGATTGAGAAGAAGGAATAGGAGAATTGGATGGAGGGGAGTTTGGTACGGGTGGATCAGGATTGGAAATATTTGGGTAGGTGGTCATATTTGAATTTGAAGTGGATGGGGATTTGAAAAGTTCAAAGTTTGTTGGGATATTATTTGAAGGTGAGGGAGAGAGGTTTAAATTTGAATTTGTAAAGGAGGGTGAGGAGGTTAGAGTAGAGTATGGAAAGACTGTTTCAACAAATTGAACATGACGGGAAGTGTAGAGTTTTTGAGTTGCTTGATTGAAACATAGATAGGCACTTTGAGTGGGACTATAGCCTAGGAAAATGCAGGGTTGAGATTTAGGAATCAGTTTGTTATGAGTATAAGGGGTGAGCCACGAATAGCAAAGGCATCCAAATGTTCGAAGTTTGCATACTGGGGAGGTTGCTTGAAGAGCTTTTCTAGTGCTGTTTTCATTTTGAGGTTGGGTGTGCGTAGGCGATTAATAAGGAAGACTATTGTTTGGAGAGTAGCACCAAAATTGAGAAGGTAGAGTGGCATGATGGAGTAGGCAGCGAGCCATTTCAACTAGATGATGGTGTTTACGTTCAGAAAGACCATTGTGTTCTGGGGTATAAGGTGGAGTGGTTAGATGTGTGATGCCATTTTGTTGTAGAAATGAACGTAATTTAATGTATTCACCCCCACTGTCAGAGTATAAGGTTTTGATTTGTGATTGTAATTGTTTTTCGACTAATGACTTGAATACTAAAAAAATGAAAGAGACATTGGATTTGTGTTTCATAGGATATAACCACACATATTTTGAGTAGTGATTGATGAATATAACATAATATAAGAAGCCATTAATTTATTGAAGAGGAGCAGGGCCCCATACATCATAAAACACAATGTCAAGAGGACCATTACTAGGTAAACTAGACTTACTGAAAGACAATTTATGACTTTTAGAAGCTAAACAATCAGAATAATGTTTATTGGAGGAGACAAAAGACAAGTTTTGGGTCTTCAGAGCACAACGGAGAACGCGAGGGTCGGGATGGCCAAGACGATTGTTCCAAAGGTCAGAGGATGGTGGGTTGACAGCATGGTGAAGGTGAGTTGCGATGCGGTTGGGTTGCAGTTTGTAGAGGTTATCTTCATTTCTTCCTCGCAGCAAGATCCTCCCGTTCTTCAAGTCCTTGATTTCGAAATGCCATGGAAAAATTCAATAGAGACATCATTAATTTGGCATAAATGGGAAACCGAAGCAAGATTCTATAAAACATTTGGAACATGAAGTACATCATGTAAAGCAAGTTCCTTTGATGGAGTAAGTATTATAGCATTACCATTATTTAGGATGGATAGTGGTTTACCATCAACAACAAACAAATGTTCAGGATCAACCACCTCTTTGGAGAAGGAGAGATTGGCAAGGTCATTGGTGACATGGTGAGAAGCGCCAAAGTCTAAGAGCCAGTGTGTGTCATCAGAGGATCTCTTATCAACGTGATTGGCATGTGGCTTGGAACTGGACTTGGGTGGATAGCCATGGATCTTGTAACAGGTCCTGGCAGTATGGCCTTCTTTCTCACAGTATTGGCAGATAACAGATGACCTTGAATTACCAAAATTTGAGGGCCTGCAATTGCTGGAATTCTGGTTGAAAGTGGTTTTTGCGGTTGTTGGGGTGCTGTCCACGTGCAGCGAAGTTGTCTGTGATTGGAAGGGAGACAGCCTGTTGTTCATCATGATTCATGTAGATCTCAAAGTCCACAAGTTTGTCAAATAGTTCATCAAACGACAACGGACTGTCTTTGGTTCGGATAGAAGTGGTGAACTCACGAAATTGAGCTCTGAGACCATTGAGGGCAGCAATGACCAAATCAAGATCATCAACCGGATGACCAATAAGAGCAAGTTCATCTCAAATAGAATGAATACTACGCAGGTAGTCATGAGCAGAAGTCGTGCCCTTTGAAATTTTGGAGAGACGGTCCTTGAGGGACATGACACGAGCCCGAGACGTGTTGGCATATGCCTTTTTCAGTTTAGACCAGGCATCAGCTGAAGAGGTTGCAGATGACATAACGATTTGAGCCTCTGGACCACAAGATTCGAGGAGAGCGAGAGACACATGATGGTCTTGGCGACACTAGAGAAAGTACTTTGGATTATCAATGGCTTCAACGCTGGTTCCGATTTTGGGCGAAGAGCATACGGTGGTGCCTGTAACAAAGCCAACCAGATTGTTGGCAGAGAGAAAGTGCATGTTCTGTTTATGCCAGGGGGTAATTGGTGTTATTTAACTTGATTGGAAGGTTAGAGGTAAAGTTGAATTCAATGAGAGTGGAGGCAGTGGAAGACATGATTAAGAAGAAAAAAATGATGCTATTAAGCAAGATAGGCTCTTGATACCATATAGAGAAATTGGAAAGTGCATTTCATTAAGTAATCGATGGTTACAGATGGCTATATTTATATACAACTCTTACTATAACAGAAACAAATTGAAAATCTGTTATGCAGTAAAAATAGGAACAACTATCAGATTGTTTACAATTTAAAATCTACAATTCAAAATGGAAACAAAATATCATAAATATATGAAGTAACAACAAGCCAAGATATGTGATAACAGCAAGCTCCTACAGAGAAGAAGGAAAGGAGAAGGAAGAAGAGGGCTTTGATAGTGTTCTTCACTTTGTTTTTCTTTTCTCCACAGATGATTTCAAGTGAGTCCCAAATAATCTTACTCTTGTATTATGTTGGATGATTTCCTTGTGCTTATCTTCTTGCTCTTGTTTTGATCTTGCATGTCTTGTTGGTTTCAAGAAAAGGGGGGTTCGCATGTGGGTTGTTTTTAGGATTTTCATTTTGCATGTATTACTTAAGTTCTAATTGTCAGTTACTGTGTATTTTATCTTGAAATTGTTAGAAATGAGGTTTCAATAGGTTCTATGTAGTTGCATGTAGTTCTATTTCCTCTTTTGCTAGTTCTTATAAAGATATGAATTTCTGGAAATTCCTCATGAACAACTTCTGTATTTAATTCATTAAAAATCGTGTACTCCATCATTTTGGTGAAACTTGTCTTGTTTGAACCTTTGATGTGTTGGGAGTCTCTGGTTAAAATTTCATGAATTTTAGGAATGATTTACTATTTTTTCTAAGTGAAATATTTTTACTGCTAGAATGCTGTTTTCAGGACACTGAACTTTGATTTTTGATTTTCTAGGAGCAATCTGAGTTAGTTATTTGAAAAATAAAAATACTGGGATGATTTCACATATGTTGGGAGGCTTCAGTTAAAATTTCATAATTTTTAGACAAGGTTTGATAAGGTGAAAAAAATATTGGAAGAGGTATTGCCAGTGTTGTGAAAATTCTGATGGTTGTTATAAACGTACTCTCTGTGAATCGATTCAAGCCTTCATGAATCAATTCAATGATAATATTTGGTTAGTTTGGACTTTGAAATAATGTTTTTCTCATTCTTTTAAGTTATGGATCATGTTTTATGATAAAATGGATTTGATTTGGAGATGGTTATGTATGAATTGTATGTTGTATTTTAATTGACACGATTTAAATTGGTTATGAATGAATTCCATGTTTAATTTGTGTTCTAATGTATTGTGTAAGTTGGTAATGTCTTGGATGGATGAATATTGTATTATTAACTTGTGTTTATTTATACTTTAAGTCATATATTTATTTATAATTCAAAGATAAGTCATGAACTTTCATCCAGGAGGATAGTCTTAGTTTAAGTGATGAAGAGTTCCACTTAAACAAGCTATTAATAAAGTGTGAGTTGGTTTTATAAGTCCTTCTTGAGGAAGGCAAGAGGTAAGTGTATAACAATTTAGGCTATGTTTGGATGGGGGTTTTTGGAAGGGAAGGGAGAGGAGGGGAAAATTAATAATCTCCAATTACTTTGTTTGAGAGTTTTTAAAATTAAAAAAAAGTTTTACATCTTGGTATTTGCTACGTTTTAAAATAATATTTCATTTGTCCTATTAAAGTTAAACAAGATAATTATGAATTATAAGCTCTTTCCTCCACTCCCCTCCCCTCTCTTTCCCTCCAAAAACTCTCATCCAAACGTAGCCTTAGGGACACCGCTTGCGGTCATAATCAGTGACTAGTTGACTAATTGATAACAAGTTTTTCTGAATTTAAGGAACAACAAGGACATCTTTAATAGGTAAAACTGAACCACTGGACAAAGGTAAAGAGGTGTCGCCTATGTGAGATATGGGAAGAGTGTCCCCATTGCGAGCCGCAACAAATTAATTACCTTTGTAAGGCCGAAGATTGCACAATTTACCTGCATCATTAGTCATATGTGCACCGACTGTAGTATCAGCAAGCCAAGCATTTGCATCATCCTATTCATGAAGAGTTCAGGCTGCGAGTGCAAGAGATAGTGTCTCGGGCGCTGATACGCATGAATGTAACGTTGGGGACAGCTAAGAGCCTCATGATTCTTCCCTTTGCAGATTTGACAGCTAACCGTAATATGAGGGCCACGAGAGGAATTTTTAGCAGCACTAGATGAAGAAGAATGACGTGTGAAACCGCGACCCTTAGAAATCAAGCAGAGAGCAAACTGATCTTATTTAAAGAAAAGGTTGTTACAGAGGATAACAAAAAGATAAGAAACGGAAATAATATGATAAAGAGATAAGACAAAACTAACTGAATACAAATTTTAAAAATAGAATCAATATAAACTAAATCCTAAGAATATGGAACTACGAAACTGCATCTTCAAGAAGAAGTTAATTATGGATGATCAGGGCCGGCCCTGAGATTTTGGCGGCCATGTGCACAGTGGCATACCCAGGACCCGGGGTCAGCGGGGGCAATTTTTCGTGGTAGTCCAGTGGCGGTTGTGAGGCAAACGAGGTTGTATTTTTTAAAAAGACACTACTAGAAAATAATTAAATGGCGACGAAAATAAAATTATCAGAAGAAATTTTTGAAATAATTAAAACGTTAGAAGAAATGAATAAAAACATAGTTTTATTAATAGAAAATACTAATAAAATTATGGAATATACATATATGAGAATATCAAAAAGGCATAATGATATAAAAAATATAAGAGAGATTTTAGATAATATAAATGAAGGAAAACAAATTGAGGAAAATAATGATATTAAAAGAATTAAAGAAATTCTCCAGCAACTTGAAAATTTATTAGAATACGAAGAAAACAATAGAGGTATAACAAAAAAGGATTTAGAAGATTTATTAAAAATCAAAGAACAAAAACCTATAAATTTTTATAAACCATTATCAACATGGAAGAATTAAAAGAAGAATATTTAGAAAATCTAAAGAAATCAAATGATATAGAAGAAATTCAACAATTGTTAGAACAATTAAAAATAATAGAAGATGATAATAATCAAGTACAAAAAATTGAGCAAAAAGAAAATCCTAAAGAAAATGAATAAATAATCATAACTTACGCTAGTTAATCAGATTTTGAATATGGTGAAATATTTATGGAAAAAGATGAAACAAGTGGGGTAAAACAAGAAAAAAGAAAATGGGATGAATATTATTATAATAAAGATGGTGCATGGGATAAATACGAAGAAAAAACAATGAAAAATAAAGGTTATGCTAGAAAAGATAAAAAATGGTCAAAAATACCATATGAATTTAAACCTCATCGTGAATATACTAAAGCAGGAAATATATTAAACCTAGGTTGTGTTAGAAATAAAGAAGATACAATTATAGAATGGGCTAATGAAATAATATTATTTTCAACAGATGATAGATTTAGTAATTTTTTTTAGATAACATAAAAGGATTAATTCTAATGAAAACAGCAGGAAATGTTAGACAATATTTAACAACTATCAGTGATGAAATGTGGTATAGATATGCAGCTACCGTAAATACTAACCAAGATTTTGCTAGATTAATTAGTGAACTAATTTCTAGAGAATTTACTAGACATGAATATCTTCATAATAAAATAGGAGTAAAAAACTTATTACATGAAAATGCAAAGTCACATTTAAATAAAATGCAAATATGTGATATGTGTCAGATAGGGAGTTTTATCTGCGAATATCAAAAATACTATTATCAACTAGATAATGCATCAAAGAATACGTACAAGGAATTATTTATTGATAAGTTACCATACCCTCTTAATATAAAGATAAAAGACATTTGGAAAACAAGAATAGGAGAAATAGCTAATACCTTAGGAGGAATTATACAAATAGTATATGAAGAAATGAGAAATCAATGTCTGGCTAGTGAAACAATTAGACAATTAAATAGGGGAAGAAATGAAATATGTTGTGACCTACCAGAATTAGAATTACCAGGAAACTATAGATGTAAACAACCTAGAAAAAGGAAAAAATATTATAGGAAGAAACCTAAGCTAAGAAAGACTTATCCAAAGAAAAGAGCTTATAAAAATAGAAATAAAAAATATTTTAGAAAAAAAAAGACAAATCCCTAGAAAATACTGTCCAAAAGGAAAGAAAAAATGTATGTGTTGGTTATGCAACCAATAAGGCCACTATGCAAATGAGTGTCCAAAAAGAAAAGAAAAACACATAAAAGAAAAGTCAAAACTAATAGAAAGAATATATCAAATATATGATTTAGAACCAACAGAAGAAGAATTAAGTAATTCTGAAGAGAGTATCTATGAATATTCAGAAGATGAATTATCTTCACAGACAGAATCAGAATAGTACTTATATTAAAATAATAATTAAAAATAATGATAGAGAAACTGAAGCTTACATAGATACTGGAGCAAGTATTTGTATAGCAATAAAAGCATTATTTGATAAATGGAAAAAAGTAAGAAACCCAGCAAGAGTTTCAATTGCAGATGGATCTGTACATTCTCTAAGCTAGATAGTAAAGAAAACAACTTTGACAATAGAAAATAAATTATTTATGATACCTATAATATATCAACAAGAAACAGGTGTAGATATAATATTAGGAAATAATTTTCTTAGATTATACGCACCCTTTTGCGAATACTTAGATTACATGACATTAAGAACCCCTTATATTAGAGCAAAGCAAATAAGAGAAATAATTAGGATACCAATCCTTCATTATACAAAGAATCATTACTCAGAGTTTAGTCGGCTGAAACGTGGTGAAATAATAGGAATAGTATGTAAAAAAATGCGACATGTACTAATGAATGCAGAAGAAGGTAGAATTATTCCAGCATATATTGAAGAACTTTTAGATAAGGTATGTAGTGAAAACCCACTAGATCCAAAAATTAATAATAAAAACGCAGAATTAGTAGAATTAAAACTAAAAGATCCTACAAAAGAAATAAAATGTAAACCTATGATTTATACAAAACAGGATAGAGATGAGTTTGCAGAAGATATTAAACAAATATGTGAAAAAGAATTAGTAAGACCATCAAAAAGTAAACATTCAGCACCAGCATTTTATGTAGAAAATCATAATGAAATTAAAAGAGGAAAAAGGAGAATGGTTGTAACATCCCAACCATAGAGATATGTTAGTTTATTAAAATGGATTGTCTGTTATAATTATTTTATACAAATACATATAGATATGTGTTTTCTATGATTAAATGTTATGGGTTAGTAGTAGTAATAACATTATTTGAGTGGCCGTTTATATAGAAGTATAAAAGATGAGGGACTAAATTAGAATTAAGGGAAAAAATTTGAAATTTTCTTTCTATCCCTCTTCACTCACATTCACGGTCATACACACATACTCACACACACATTCTTTATCTTAATCTATCCAAATGAAATCCAAGGAGGACCAATGCATGAACATGCACTCACCTACTCTCAGCTACCCTCACCTCACTTACCCAAAACACACACTCACACCCACACCATCAGATTTGACTAAAAGGGAGAGAGGAAGAGAGGGACGAGAGAGGAAAGAAGAAAGAAACACCACTACTTCTTCCCTCTTGTCAAACTCAGCCACCACTCAAAAACCACCATACACCACCACTCATCATCCTCTTCAAGAGTGGGAGCTAGAATAGAGGTAGAAGCTTGGAGCAAGGAGAGCACCATCTCCATCATCTCAAAGCTAGAGAAGAGCTCAAGCAAGTAGAGGGATCAAAAGATTCAACATCCATCTTGTGTTCTTCAAACAAGTGAGTCCTTTTTCCTCATGTGGATGGTGTTTGAGCATCACCATAGTCTATGGTCTGAGACAGGATTAGGTTTTTAAAAGGTTCACAAGTCTTGCATGTTATGGATGAGAACACAGTTGAGGGTTTAAACTGGAATAATGCTTGTATGTTCATTTAGGAGATGAATTTCGTTCTAACAGAATTGGATAGCATTGCTGTTTGATTTTTTTTCTGGTTTCCAGCTATGGCAGTAGGTAGTAAATCCTGTCTACCTGTCTGGGTGTTTACCGACTTGCTGTGCTCTCTATGCCATTTGAAAATAGACAAAATTCTATTCAATTTAGGCTTTGGATTGACTCCATTTGGTTAAGAATTGAATTAGAAATCATTCACTAAAGTCTCGGTTGAGATAATAAAATCCTGATATGAATTTCTGTAATTTGATTATGAACAACCCCTGATAAACTGTGAATAACTGAAGGTGTATTTATCCATTTGTTCTTATTTCTGTGGCATGTTAAAATAGATATAAAATGGGGAAACTTTGCTTTTGGAAGCATTCTAATTGGATGTGTGCATAAAGAAATATGAATGCTACAAGTTTCGGATTGGACAATAAATTCCTGATACTGTTTTGGACATATTGTATTCGGACAGTGTGTGGTAAAATGCCTATAACTCTCTGTGTGGTTGCCCAATTGATATGAATATTGTGCCATATTAAACTAGACATAAAATGGAATAGATTAGCCTTTGGATGCACTTGATTTGGATGTGTGAAGGCTTAGTTAAGGATCTTACAAGTTTCCGTTTTGGAAATGCATTCTGATGCTGTCCTGATAAAACTATTACTCTGGCAGTGTGTGATAAGAGAGACTAATCTCTCTGTGTATGTGTCCAATTGATTTGGTTTATGTGGAATATTAAAATAGATTTAAAATGAAGTATTTTAGGCTTTGGAATGGTTTAATTTAGATTATAATTCTCCAAGTTATGATCCTTCAAAGTTTCCGATTATGAATTAAAATCTTGACAGAGTTGCTGAAAATTCTGTCTTACAGGCATAGCCTGATAAACTGTGCATAGCTAAATGTGTATTTACTGAATTGTTGTGCTCTTTGTACCAAATGAAACCAGACATATAAATCTACAGGTTAGCTCGGTTTGATTGGATTTGATTAATAATTGAGTTTTAACTGATTCTATCAAGTTGCAGCTGAATCTTAGAAATCTTGAATGATCATGTATGTGAGTTGCATATTGTCAAAGATTGATAATCTTAATGAAAAATATTGAATTCTCTATACATTAGTTATGACATGTTGACTGGATATCTACTAAGTAAATTGTACTCTGGGTTATGTTATAATATCAGATTATAATCATGTTTACATTCTTTAATTGATAAGAATGTCATTGAAATCTTGCTAACATTCTTTAATTGACAAGAATGTCATTGCTACGGTATTTCATGGTAAGATGGGACGCCACTTACGGATTAAAGAAGTTTAATCACTTATGCCGTAGTTCATGACGTCGGTCCGGTGTTCGATAAGGCCCGGCGGCGTAGTTCATGACGTCGGTCCGGTGTTCGATAAGGCCCGGCGGCGTAGTTCATGGTGTCGGTCCGGTGACCTTCAGGCCCGGCGACATAGTTCCTAGTTTTTGATAATCATATATCCTAAGGGAAATCATGAGAAACGATAGAGTATGTATATAATACTATAAGTATGCTTATTATAAATAAAGCATTTCAAGGATTAAGTGCCAAGTGTAACATGTTATGAATTTGAAGTGTGACAAAGTATAAGCTTATGAAATTAATTTGATATTAATGGAATTGTTAAATGTGATAAGGAGACCATAAACCCTTATCATTGCTTACTGGGTTGTTTTAAGGGACTCATTGAGGTAATTGTTATCTCACCAGTTTAAGTTTTGTTACAGGTACATTACATAGAAGAGTAATTGGATACCAATCCATGAGGATGCTCATTCAAGAGAGTCAAGATCGGATCATGTCAAGATTTAGGAGTTTGAGTGTTATTAGTTGTGTATTTATATTGCCTTTACTTTTGGATGTAATTATATCCTAGGGATATTAGAATGTAATCTCTAACTTTTAAGTATCATTTTAACATGGTATTAATTTTGAGAAATTATTTATAAAAGGGTTTTTAATTTTCCGCTGTCACCTTCTCATATTTTAATGAGAGATATGAATTAAAGTTAGAAAAAAAAAACCAGTAATTACTCTGATATGAATCGGGGTGTTACAATGGTAATAAATTATAAACAGGTGAATGATGTCATGGAAGGAGATGCATATTTTTTGCCTAGAAAGGATTTAATTATAGAAAGAGTTAAGAATATGAATTGGTTTAGTACTTTTGATTGTAAATCAAGATTTTACCAAATAAGACTCACAGACGAATCAAAGGCATTAACAGCTTTTAGTTGTCCTCGAGGACAATATGAATGGAATGTGTTAACAATGGGAATGAAACAATCACCAGGTATTTTCCAAAGAAGAATGGATTCTGTGCTTAAGGATTATAAAGATTTTTGCCTTATATATATTGATGATATATTAGTTTTACTAATAAGGATTTAAATGATCATTTCAGAAAGGTAAATTTAGTTCTTAAGAGATGTCTAGAAAATGGAGTAGTTTTAAGCAAGAAAAAAGCAGTCTTAGCCCAGACCAAAATTAACTATTTAGGATTAGAAATAGAAAGAGGGAAAATATTAATGCAAAAACATGTATTAGAAAAACTTCAGAATTTTTCAACCAAATTAAAGGATAAAAAGGAATTACAAAGACTTCTTGGATTACTAACTTATATTTCAAATGAAGGTTTTATAAAAAATCTTGCAGTTGAAAGGAGAAAACTCCAGCAGAAGTTAAAAAAGGATGCTTTTTGGTCATGGACCAAAGAAGATGAAGAAATTATTACAAAATTAAAGCACTTATGTCAGGATCTTCCTGAATTATATCATCCTTCAGATAATGATTTAATTATTATTGAGACAGATGCATCTAATGAATGTTGGGGAGGTGTTATGAAGGTAAAACCCCTGGACAAAAGAAAGAATTACTATGTCGATACATGTCTGGAACCTTTTCAGACAGTGAAATTAATTATCCTACTCGTGAGAAAGAAACATTCGCTTTAATTCGAATGCTAGAAAAACATCGAATTTATGTGCTAGACAAAGAATTTATTGTCAGAACTAATAGCACTTATGTTGCAGGTTTTAAAAATATTAACCATAAAGGCACTTATAAACAAGGAAGACTAATAAGATGGCAGATGAAATTAGCTGAATATAATTATACAATATCTCATATTAAAGGTGAAAAGAATGTTCTTGCATGGAGCAGGACTTGAAGAAATTGGAGAGCAAATTAAAAATGCAACAGGCACTCTTTGGACAAAAGATGCAACAAGCAGAATTACTCAAAAGAGACATGGAAGTAACAGAGCTACAAATTGAAGAATTGAGATTATTGATGGAAGCAGTTCCAGCAAAACTGAAGAATCAAGACGAATAAGAAAATAAAAAATGGTACGTAATTTTTAATGGACCATTTCTAGGAATTTATGATGACTGGTACAAAGCAGCACCACACTGCACAAAAATCCTAGGAATCATCCACAAATCATACTCATCAGAAGAAAAAGCAAAAAAGGCTCCAGAGGAATACAATGATGAAGAAAGAAAAAAAAAAGGGAAAGAGATCTATCTTGGACCCAAAACTTTTTCAGAAACAGCAAAAAGTTCACCACTAATTAAATCAGGCATGCAAATACTAGGAAGAATTCCTTCTTCCTTAGATGATTTTCAAATAATTAGTCGAAAGGATCATGAACTTCGAATTCAATTTTCTCATGAAAAATTCGAAGAACATTTCGAAAGATTAATTAATTGGAATGAATCTGAAAAGATCAACTATTTTTACATAATTGATAGAAATATTTATGGTGTTAAAGCAATTATTATCCAGGAGCACCTCAATTACTGGTATTCAATTTATTCCAATTTGGGATGATTGAATGTCTTTATTTAAGTACTAATCTTGAAGAAATCAGTTTGTTTCCACATGGTTTCAAAGATACAGTTCAGGCTTTCAAGAGAAATATTGCCCGAGAAAGGACTATTTACTTGAAGTTCTACTCAGCCTATCCAGATTTCTCAACTGGACAGCAAGCAAAACATTTTGTGTATATAGGAATCAGCAACAATAATTTTCCTTTGTTGGATGATCCAAAGAAGGAAGAATATACTGAGGAGTTTATGATGGAAATAATTGCAAGCCAGTTGGCAAGTATTTATATCCAATGCCAAATTATTGGAAAGAAATCTTTCGTCAGAATGATGTACAGAGGACCTCATCTGATATTATTAAATAAAACAAATGGGAAGACAATCAGAGAAAAAGATATGAGCACATTAACAGAATTTGAATACCCATACTATGCACTTGAGGGACCCACGATGAAATACCATCCGGATATACTCAACCAACTCTGCAAAAAGATATGGCAGAACGGGAACCATGCATGTGAGAGATGTACTACAAAGACAGATGTCCAAAAAGAAGATAAGGACAACAGCTCAGATGAAATAATTGTAGAAGAGTAATGTAAGACCCTTTGTAAAAAGACCCAATGTAAAATATCAATGTATATTATGTGTGTTGGGATGTAAAAAAAAAAAAAGAACTTTACGTGCCAAGTAAAAAAAAAGTTTGAAAAGTCAAAGATATAAATGTTGCAGAGATATAGTTACGTGAAGAAAAGGAAAACGAAGCAGATGAAGTTGGACGAAGATAAGATTAGCCGCTTCAGCAACTGTAGCGTAGAATAAGAGTCTGTAAATAGTACTCTTAAAGGCTTATAAATAGGAGGGCAAGGCATAAAGAAGAGCACGGCGGAAAGATGAAAGCTGTCATTCCTCTCTTCGGAGAAAAGTTTCCTTAGGAAACTTGTGCTAGTCCTAGTAGGATTAGTCGGGTACTTGAGAGTGTACCTAAACCCCCTTTGTACTTATTATTATTTCTCATAAATAAAATCTCTACTTATTTCAGTTTATACACTTGAGTTATTTCAATTTTTAGACTTCAATTATTACACTACTCAGTCTGTTTGCAGAAGCAGCAGTGGGCACAAAATTCACTAAACTAAGTTAGGTATGTTGTTATTTTGCATCTAATTTATTTATTTGTCATGGAATGTGAAAAAATTAGTAATAATAATGATATAGAACATTTACAAATTACTGAACAAGATGGTTACTATGAATGAAGTATTTTAATTGATTCATCTTTATTTAGAAAAATAAAAAAGGAAGATTTAAATTTAACTAAAGATGCTAATATGAAAAGTAAAGAAAAATTGGAAAAAATTATGCAAAGATTTAATAAAAAGGAAAATATTATATATTATGGAAAATTGATTAATGAAGCTCCAATAGATTTTGAAGAAGCTCAAGGAAATACTAGTATACAGTTATTAAATAAGAAAAAATTGATGGAATTAAAAAAGAATATTAAAAAGGAAGAACACAGAAATAAAATTGGATATATACATATAGGTGCAATTCAGATATTAATAAAAGCAACTTTCCAAGAAGGAATAAATTCACCTATAGAATTAATATTAAAAGATGATAGAATAACCGATATAAATGATAAAATATTGGGCGTAATAGAAGGAAATGTAGCTTATGTAAAATTAAAATTTGAAATTCACCCAAATATTGGAATACCTTTAAATACTCAAAGATTAGAACAATCATTGACACTTGAACATAAATTTTTAGGAAAAAACTTAATGAGAACAGGAGACAAAATATTTTCAATAACTTATTGCGTTAATTATGCGTTAACTAATTCACATCATAGTATTACTTTTAGAAATAATGGCAGAATAGATGTACCAAGTTTATTTAAAAATATAGAAAAACTTTATTATCCTAAAAGAAATGAAATAACAGAAGTAGGAACTTTTATAAATAAATCAAATTTATTAATGTGTAAATTACCATTACTAGCAAATATTTCTGAAAAAGAAATAGAAGAAGATAAAATTAATAAATTAGCAAATCAAGTAAATGATTTAACTCAGTATTTGAAAAATAAGATATGAGTAAAAATATCGTGAAATTTAATATAAAAAATAAAATTATTAACATATGGGTAAAAGAACGAAATCCCTTTCGAAAAATATATATGGAATATATTAAAAATATTGATAAAGATTTTATTGAAAAACTAAAACATATTTGGAAATTAGATTTACCAAAAGAAATAAAAATAAAATTATGTGAAGATTATGGAAAAATATGTGGACAAATTACACTATATGAAGATGAAATGAATTATGTTTTAACTACAACTTTAATAAAATTAGAACTAGAAGAAGAACAAGAAGAGTTAGAAAGAAGTTTTAACTTAGGAAGAAATCTAAATATTTTTTAAGAACTATTAAATTCTTTAGAAAATAATGAATCTTTAGATTAAAATATGAATAAGGTAGATAGAAATATTGCTAAAGTTATAATAAAAGATAAACCAGATAAAAATATTGCTAAATTTATAATAAAAGATAAAACTATTACAGCATGGGTAAAAATAAAAGATTTTTACAACGTAATATATATAGATGAAATAAAAAACCGTGAAAAAGATTTTTATGAAAAACTAAAATGTATATGAAAATTAAACCTACCAAAAGAATTAAAAAGAAACATATGTCAGGAATATGCAAAATTATGCGCACAAACAATAATTTATAATAATGAATTAGAATATGAATTTGATGGCATTATCTAGGATGCAAATAGATGAAACTTATGAACAATTAATGAAAAGTATAGAAAATAATAACCTAGATGAATCCTGAAAATACACTCCCTTCGAATTGGTATCAGAGCACTAAGATCATTTAAATAATTTTAGAAAAAATGTCGGGCACTAAGATCATTTAAATAATTTTGGAAAAAATGTCGAGCACTAAGATCACTAAAATAAGAAAAACTATAATAACTACTAAGATTACTGAAACAGAAATAATTTTTGAAAACCTAATAATTAGGATTGTTGAGACTAAAAGAAAAATTCAAATTTTTGAATGGATATTATAGATATACAAATTAGAATAATTGAAAAAGAAAATAAAATAAATGAATTAAAAGACAAAATAAACATAACTAGAGAAAATGTAAGTTTAATTTGTAGACATTTAAATTATCATATAGAACATGGAAATACAAATGAAATTGATAGAGTAGCAAAATTTCTTATAAAACATCAAAATAAATTAAATAAAAGAGAAAATAGATTAATAAGATTAGAAAATGAATTACGAGAAATATATGAAATTTATAACCGTCTCTAAAACTGTAACCATTAAAATAGTGATGAATAATGAACTTTCTGACACTAAAATCCGTCAAAAAATTAATAATTATTAACAGTGATAGGCTAATCGGATCCAGATACCTACTGGATACCCGAAACACTATAGGCTAATCGGATCTGGATACCTACTGGATACCTAAAACACTACACTGCTGGAAAATAATTAAATGGCGACGAAAATGAAATTATCAGAAGAAATTTTTGAAATAATTAAAACGTTAGAAGAAATGAATAAAAACATAGTTTTATTAATAGAAAATACTAATAAAATTATGGAATATACATATATGAGAATATCAAAAGGACATAATGATATAAAAAATATAAGAGAGACTTTAGATAATATAAATGAAGGAAAAGAAATTGAGGAAAATAATGATATTAAAAGAATTAAAAAAATTCTCCAGCAACTTAAAAATGTATTATAATATGAAGAAAATAATAGAGGCATAACAAAAAAGGATTTAGAAGATTTTTTAAAAATAAAAGAACAAAAACCTATAAATTTTTATAAACCATTATCAACATGGAAGAATTAAAAGAAGAATATTTCGAAAATCTAAAGAAATCAAATGATATAGAAGAAATTCAACAATTGATAGAACAATTAAAAATAATAGAAGATGATAATAATCAAGTACAAAAAATTGAGCAAAAAGAAAATCCTAAAGAAAATGAAGAAATAATCCTATCTTACACTAGTTCATCAGATTCTAAATATGGTGAAATATTTATGGAAAAAGGTGAAACAAGTGGAGTAAAACAAGAAAAAAGAAAATGGGATGAATATTATTATAATAAAAATGGTGCATGGGATAAATATGAAACTTAGATTGTGTTAGAAATAAAGAAGATGCAATTACAGAATGAGTTAATGAAATAATATTATTAATTTCAACAGATTATAGATTTAGCAATCTTTCTTTAGATAACATAAAAGGATTAATTCTAATGAAAACAGCAGGAAATGTTAGACAATATTTAACAACTATCAGTAATTAAATGTGGTATAGATATGCAGCTACTGTAAATACTAACCAAGATTTTGCTAGATTAATTAGTGAACTAATTTCTAGAGAATTTACTGGATATGAATATCTTCATAATAAAATAGGAGTAAATAACTTATTACAAGAAAATGCAAAGTCACATTTAAATAAAATGCAAATATGTGATATGTGTCAGATAGGGAGTTTTATCTGCGACTATCAAAAATATTATTATCAACTAGATAACACATCAAAGGATACGTACAAGAAATTATTTATTGACAAGTTACCATACCCTCTTAATATAAAGATAAAAAATATTTGAAAAACAAGAATAGGAGAAATAGCAAATACCTTAGGAGGAATTATACGAATAGTGTATGAAGAATTAAGAAATCAATGCCTAGCTAGAGAATCAACTAGACAATGAAATAGGGGAAGAAATGAAATATGTTGTGACCTACCTGCAGAATTAGAATTACCAGGAAATTATGGATGTAAACAACCTAGAAAAAGGAAAAAATAAGAATCCTAAGCTAAGAAAGACTTATCCAAAGAAAAGAGCTTATAAAAATAGAAATAAAAAATATTTTAGAAAGAAAAGACAAATCCCTAGAAAATACTGTCCAAAAGGAAAGAAAAAATGTATGTGTTAGTTATGTAACCAAGAATGTCACTATGCTAATGAGTGTCCAAAAAGAAAAGAAAAAGGCGTAAAAGAAAATTCAAAACTAATAGAAAGAATATATCAAATATATGATTTAGAACCATTAGAAGAAGAATTAAGTAATTCTGAAGAGAGTATGTATGAATATTCAGAAGATGAATTATCTTCACAGACAGAATCAAAATAGTACTTATATTAAAATAATAATTAAAAATAATGATAGAGAAACTGAAGCTTATATAGATACTGGAGCAAGTATTTGTATAGCAACAAAAGCATTATTTGATAAATGGGAAAAAGTAAGAAACCCAGCAAGAGTTTCAATTGCAGATGGATCTGTACATTCTCTAAGCTAGATAGTAAAGAAAACAACTTTGATAATAGAAAATAAATTATTTATTTTACCTATAATATATCAACAACAAACAGGTGTAGATATGATATTAGGAAATAATTTTCTTAGATTATACGCATCCTTTTGCCAATACTTAGATTATATGACTTTAATGACCCCTTATATTAGAGGAAAGCAAATACGAGAGATAATTAGGATACCAATCCTTCACTATACAAAGTGTCATTACTCAGAGTTTGGTCAGCTGAAACGTGGTGAGATAATAGGAATAGTATGTAAAAAAATGAGACATGTATTAATGAATGCAGAAAAAGGTAGAATTATTCCAGCAAATATTGAAGAACTTTTAGATAAGGTATGTAGTGAAAACCTACTAGATCCAAAAATTAATAATAAAAATATAGAGTTAGTAGAATTAAAATTAAGAGACCCTATAAAAGAAATAAAATGAAAACCTATGATTTACACAAAACAAGACAGAGATGAGTTTGCAGAAGATATTAAACAAATGTGTGAAAAAGAATTAGTAAGACCATCAAAAAGTAAACGTTCAACACCAGCATTTTATGTAGAAAATCATAATGAAATTAAAAGAGGAAAAAGGAGAATGGTAATAAATTATAAATAGATGAATGATGCCATGGAAGGAGATGCATATTTTTTGCCTATGAAGGATTTAATTATAGAAAGAGTTAGGAATATGAATTGGTTTAGAACATTTGATTGTAAGTCAGGGTTCTATCAGATAAGACTTACAGAAAAATCAAAAGCATTAACAGCATTTAGTTGTCCTCATGGACAATATGAATGGAATGTGTTACCAATGGGAATGAAACAATCACCAGGTATTTTCCAAAGAAGAATGGATTCCGTGCTTAAAGATTATAAAGATTTTTGCCTTATATATATTGATGATATATTAGTTTTTACTAATAAGGATTTAAATGATCATTTCAGAAAGGTAAATTTAGTTCTTAAGAGATGTCTAGAAAATGGAGTAGTTTTAAGCAGGAAAAAAGCAGTTCTAGCCCAGACCAAAATTAACTATTTAGGATTAGAAATAGAAAGAGGGAAAATAGTAATGCCAAAACATGTATTAGAAAAACTTCAGAATTTTCCAACCAAATTAAAGGATAAAAAGGAATTACAAAGATTTCTTGGATTACTAACTTCTATTTCAAATGAAGGTTTTATAAAGAATCTTGCAGTTGAAAGGAGAAAACTCCAGCAGAAGTTAAAAAAGGATGCTCTTTGGTCATGGACCGAAGAAGATGAAGAAATTATTATAAAATAAAAGCACTTATGTCAGGATCTTCCTGAATTATTTCATCCTTCAGATGATGATTTAATTATTATTGAGACAGATGCATCTAATGAATGTTGGGGAGGTGTTATGAAGGCAAAACCCCCTGGATAAAAGAAAGAATTACTATGTCGATACATGTCCGGAACCTTTTCAGACAGTGAAATTAATTATCCTACTTATGAGAAAGAAACATTGGCTTTAATTCGAATGCTAGAAAAACATCGAATTTATGTGCTAGACAAAGAATTTATTGTCAGAACTGATAGCACTTATGTTGCAGGTTTTAAAAATATTAACCATAAAGACACTTATAAACAGGGAAGACTGTAACATCCGTTGTTTTGACTAACTGTTTATTTTCGTCTTATTTGAATTTTTGCGATATAATTGTTTTGAGATTTATTTTTAGCTTAAAAATAGTAGTTAAATATACATGTTTAAGAATACTTCTGAAAGTGGTTGATTTATAGCTTCTGTTAGGTCTAATTACAACGTCCATTTCTTTGTGTTTTCCGTCCTTTTTCTGTTTTATATGAATTTTTGTTCCATAAATGTTATGTGATTTAATTTTGGCTTAAAATTAGTAATAAAATACACTTGTTCCGAAATACTTCTGAAACGGTGGTTTTTGAGTCAAAATCGAGTCTTTTTACAGAAAACGGTTTACGTCTAACTGACGAAAAGTGATTTAAATAACTTGAGTATGTTAAACCAACTCAATAAATAAACTTACTTCACAAAAGTTGGTTCTTTTATTATTTTAGATTTTCTGGATTTTTTCTGGAATTTTGAAAAACTTTCAAAAAATACCGAAAACTGCGCTACCCTAGGCGTTTTAACGCAAAAACCTTGTTTCACAGGTATAATTTTCGTCACAAAGGTCCATAACTAATTTATATTTTATTTTTAATTATTTATTTCATGTTTTTTAAAATTATTTCTGTGTAAGTTTTGAAAACCCTATTTTTCTGCATTTTTTGGGGGTTTTACCTGCGAAACGATGAAAACCGAAGAGTTTGCACTATCTATAAATTTCAAAAATGGATGCCACGAAATTAGTTGGACTTCTTGTGGCATTTTCTAGCATTCTCATTGGTTCTCATCATTTTTAACTAATTCTTTCAATTTTTGATTTATAAAAAGACCAAAATACCCTTGATTTTCATCCAAACCCTAGGGGTATTTTTGGAAAATCACATCCTCCCCTCCCAGCCCTGATTCTGGCCGCCTCATGCATGCAAGTGGGAGGTCCAAGTTGATCAAGTTGATCATGAGTCATGGGTGTTGGCCAATGGGATTTTAAATAATTAACTTTGGTTTTTTTTAAATTAAATCATGGTTAAATTAAGCCAAACCATGGTTACTATTCTACCCCACCCCTTGCACGAAATTTTGGCTATAAATAGAGGGGGTTGCTCTTCATTTTTCTCATCAACTCTCACTTGAAGAATCACTCACAAAATCTCACTCAAAAATCCTTTTTCTTTCCTTGGTTTTCTTTGGTTTTTCTTTGTGTTACTAATCAAGTTTTGTGTTGTGTTCTTAGTGTGTTCTTCCACCTTCATAAGGCTAAGGTATGGGGAAATTCTTTCCAAGTTGGTTTGATCTTTGTTTTGATGGATTTTTGTGTTTTGGGTGTTTATGCTTTAAATAATTGTTTTTATTTGTAAAATGGTTTTAAAAATTATACTATGCTTTATTTTTTAAAATATGATTTTTCAAATTGTAAAGTTATAATGCCCAATTTAATTATAAAGTTTAATAATTGTACCGTTACGCTGGCAAAATTTTATCTATAAAGGTTTGATCACCCAGTGGGCTATGCCTCCGTGATCAACAAATCTACGAATTTGTAAAATTGAACCTCTGTAGTTCTTTTGACGGTATGGATGGGGTGCTTTGGTCAGGCGTAAGAATACATCTTCGGTGTACTCATACGGTCGGGCTCAGGGTCCGTATCTCTATTACGCCATTGGGACGAGAGCAAGTGACTAAATACGCTAAAAATTCCTAAACCGGTGTTTTTCTTCCATTTCCATGTTCTTTTTAAAAATGTATAAAACTTGTGATTTTTACTGTTTATATACAGACTGATGATGGGTTAAGGTAGTTTATTTGTATGGATCTGTCTAGGAAAGACAAAGGTCTTTGAAGGAGCCCAAAAGCTCACTAAGATCTTTCCTGGGAACCATAACGGTGCGCTATTTTTCCTATCTTAATAAGTTTGTATATACGTGGCGAAGATTACTTTATTAGCTTCCAAAGGGCTTTCCCAAAAAGAATAAACTTAAGTAATAATTCCCGTTAATATTATTCTGGTTAAGTTCGTTACCGCGTTTGACTCTGTCACAGTGTAATTATTATTAAAATAAATGAGTACAGCCGAAAAGAGTAATAAAATGGTTAAGTTTTCAAGAGTATTTCTGTACTGATAGAATAAGAGTATTCTATGTGGTTTTGTATTAAGAGATTTAATACAGTAAAACAAAGAAGGTTTTACAAAAGAAACCAAAGTGATATTATGCAATGTTTGAGTGATCATTTGCATAAAGGTTTTTGAGCAGTACAACCCAGAGAGGGTTGAGAATAGAGTTGCGTTGGGCTACAATTGCCTTCTGGGATTATCCAGGTTTCGAAAGTCTCAATAGCCTTGCATGGTGAATACCCTTGAGCTGAGACGAGTCGTATACCCGGCTTGGATAAATCTGACTGACGAACCTATTTCATGATATGGATGTGAATGCGCATTTCGGAATGACTGCCAGGGGGTCTGAGGGGGATTACCTGGTTGTTCTGTTAAGACTTGTCGCAGGCCTATCATTCAATGGAGTTTGGTGGGAAAAGTCTCCTTGGAGTAGCACACCGGTGTATTATCAGAAAGTTTGAAGTGTCATGCATAATTATATCTGTGATTGGTGTTATGGATGTGATTGACAATATATCTGTGATTGATGTTTTATCTGTGATTGACGTTACTTCTGTGATTGGTGATCTATTCTTGATTGTTTCTTGGTCTTACAGTGTTTTATTCCTAAGTGTGATTTGGGTGGTAAGACTCTGAAAATATACTGCATAAGTATTGTATGTATACTCTTTGAAACTAACATTCTTAACTTGTGTAAGTTTTTCACCCTGCCTACTTTCCATGTTGTTTTTTATGTGGTAGAGTAGATGACCGACCCACGGAGGGACTCGAGTCCGGGACGACGTTTTAGCGTCCGACCCTTGGAGATAGACGGGATAGGGTGGAGGATACATCCTTATACACAATGGGCTACTTTTGATGGACACGTACTTATCACAGAGCATAGGGTCAATGGACCCGACTTGTATACAGTGCGTAGGATCTATGATTACACAGTATCTATGAGTTGGAACAAGGCAAAGGTCCAGCAGGCAAGGGTAGAGGCCAGAGAGAGAGATATTCCCGTCATTGACGCACAGCCTATATCTTACTATGATCCGGGTAGCTGTTAGAGATTGAACCCGACTTTTATATTACTTAGTAGCTTTCATTTCAGTCTTTTTATTTCAGTCATTTTCTTTTTAGTTTATTTTAGAGTTTTTACTGCTTTTTGATGTATAGTAGTTTTAAAACTCTTGGCTTGTACTGATGCAAGCTCTTTTGATATATATATATACTTGAGGAGGTTGTTTTTATTCCAGTATTTCTGCTAATACTGTTCTTATTTCACCACGTGATAGAAAAGGAAAGAATGGACTCCCCATTCTTCTCATCTTTTAAAAAGGCAAAAAAATTTATCCCCATTTTTGGGAACTAAACTTGTTTTAAATCAAAGTTACTTAGAAAATTATTACGAAAATCTTGGTTACTATGGTGTAATATCATTTTTGGAGAAAGGGTGTTGCAAAGACTAATAAGATGGCAGATGAAGTTAGCTGAATATAATTATAAAATATCTCATATTAAAGGTGAAAAGAATGTTCTTGTAGATATATTAAGAGAATGGAGCAAGACTTGAAGAAATTGGAGAGTAATTTAAAGATGAAAAAAGTACTCTTCGAACAAAAGATGCAAGAAGCAGAATTACTCAAAAAGGACATGGAAGTGATAGAGCTACAAATTGAAGAATTGAGATTATCGATGGAAGCAGTTCCAGCAAACCTGAAGAATCAAGTCGAAGAAGAAAATAAAAAATGGTACGTAATTTTTAATGGACCATTTCCAGGAATTTATGATGACTGCTACAAAGCAGCACCACACTGCACAAAAATCCCAAGAATCATCCACAAATCATACTCATCAGAAGAAAAAGCAAAAAAGGCTCTAGAGGAATACAATGATGAAGAAAGAAAAAAAAAAGGGAAAGAGATGTATCTTGGACCCAGAACTTTTTCAGAAACAGCAAAAAGTTCACCACCAATTAAATCAGGTATGCAAATACTAGGAAGAATTCCTTCTTCCTTAGATGATTTTCAAATAATTAGTCGAAAGGATCATGAACTTCGAATTCAATTTTCTCATGAAAAATTCGAAGAACATTTCGAAAGATTAATTAATTGGAATGAATCTGAAAAGATCAACTGTTTTTACATAGTTGATAGAAATATTTATGGTGTTAAAGCAATTATTACGGCAGGAGCACCTCAATTACTGGTATTCAATTTATTCCAATTTGGGATGATTGAATGTCTTTATTTAAGTACTAATCTTGAAGAAATCAGTTTGTTTCCACATGGTTTCAAAAATGCAGTTCAAGCTTTCAAGAGGAATATAGCCCGAGAAAGGACTATTTTCTTGAAATTCTACTCAGCCTACCCAGATTTCTCAACTGGGCAGCAAGCAAAACATTTTGTGTATATAGGCATCAGCAACAATAACTTTCCTTTGCTGGATGATCCAAAGAAGGAAGCATATACTGAGAAGTTTATGAAGGAAATAATTGCAAATCAGTTGGCAAGTATTTACAACCAATGCCAAATTATTGGAAAAGAATCTTTCGTCAGAATGATATACAGAGGACCTCATCTGATGTTATTAAATAAAACAAATGGGAAAATAATCAGAGAAAAAGATATGAGGACATTAACAGAATATGAATACCCATACTATGCACTTGAGGGACCCACGATGGAGTACCATCCGGATATACTTAACCAACTCTACAAAAAGATAAGGCAGAACGGGAACCATGCATGTGAGAGATGTACTACAAAAGCAGAAGTCCAGAAAGAAGCTAAGGATAACAGCTCAGATGAAATAATTGTAGAAGAGTAATGTAAGACTCTTTGTAAAAAGACCCAATGTAAAATATCAGTGTATATTATGTGTGTTGAGATAAAAAAAACGTGTAAAAAAAAGTGTTGAAAAGTCAAAAACAAAATAAATGTTGCAGGAAACGTGATGGAAAGATAAATGGCAGAGATTACGTGAAGAAAAGAGGATAAGCGAAGGACGAAGCAAGATAGACGGATAACTTCAGCCGCCCTTCAATTATGTATATTACTGTTACTTAGGATCAGAACTTTGCAAATAGTAGTTTTTATGTATCTATAAATAGAAGGACCAAGGCACGAAGAAAGACACGGCAAAAAACAGAAGTTGTCATCCCTCTCTTCGAGAGAAAATGTTTCATTAGGAAACTTTGTGCTAGTCTTGTAGGATTAGTCGGGTACTTGAGAGTGTACCTAAAACCCCCTTTCTACTTATTATTACTCAGACATAAAATCTCTACTTATTTCAGTTTATACACTTTTGTTATTTCAATTTTTAGACTTAATTATTACACTACTCAGTCTGTTCGCGGAAGCAGCAGTGGGCACAAAATTCACTAAACTAAGTCAGGTATGTTGTTATTTTGCATCTAATTTATTTATTTGTCATGGAATGTGAAAAAATTAGTAATAATGATATAGAACATTTACAAATTACTGAACAAGATGGTTACTATGAAGGAAGTATTTTAATTGATTCAGCTTTATTTAGAAAAATACAAAAGGAAGATTTAAATTTAACTAAAGATGCTAATATGAAAAGTAAGGAAAAATTGGGAAAAATTATGCAAAGATTTAATAAAAAAGAAAATATTATATATTATGGAAAATTGATTAATGAAGCTCCAATAGATATTGAAGAAGCTCAAGGAAATACTAGTATACAGTTATTAAATAAGAAAAAATTGATGGAATTAAAAAAGAATATTAAAAAGGAAGAACACAGAAATAAAATTGGATATATACATATAGGTGCAATTCAGATATTAATAAAAGCAACTTTCCAAGAAGGAATAAATTCACCTATAGAATTATTATTAAAAGATGATAGAATAACCGATATAAAGGATAAAATATTGGGCGTAATAGAAGGAAATTTAGCTTATGTAAAATTAAAATTTGAAATTCACCCAAATATTGGAATACCTTTAAATACTCAAATATTAGAACAATCATTAACACTTGAACATAAATTTTTAAGAAAAAATTTAATGAGAACAGGAGACAAAATATTTTCAATAACTTATTGCGATAATTATGCGTTAACTAATTCACATCATAGTATTACTTTTAGAAATAATGACAGAATAGATCTACCAAGTTTATTTGAAAATATAGAAAAAATTTATTATCCTAAAAGAAATGAAATAACAGAAATAGGAACTTTTATAAATAAACCAAATTTATTAATGTGTAAATTACCATTACTAGCAAATATTTTTGAAAAAAAAATAGAAGAAGATAAAATTAATAAATTAGCAAATCAAGTAAATGATTTAACTCAGTATTTGAAAAATAAGATATGAGTAAAAATATCGCGAAATTTAATATAAAAAATAAAATTATTAACATATGGGTAAAAGAACGAAATCTCTTTCAAAAAATATATATGGAATATATTAAAAATATTGATAAAGATTTTATTGAAAAACTAAAACATATTTGGAAATTAGATTTACCAAAAGAAATAAAAATAAAATTATGTGAAGATTATGGAAAAATATGTGGACAAATTGCACTATATGAAGATGAAATGAATTATGTTTTAACTACAACTTTAATAAACTTAGAACTAGAAGAAGAACAAGAAGAGTTAGAAAGAAGTTTTAACTTAGGAAAAAATCTAAATATTTTTGAAGAACTATTAAATTCTTTAGAAAATAATGAATTTTCAGATTAAAATATGAATAAGGTAGATAGAAATATTGCTAAGGTTATAATAAAAGATAGGCTTAAAAATACGTTTGGTCCGTACAAATATACTCATTTTGTTTTTCGTCCCTGTAAACTTTTTTTTTACTTTTTCATCCCTGCAAATATCGCCGTCTTTGTTTTTGATCCTCGACGTCAACTTCCGTTACAAAAAAGCTGACGTGGCTAACGTTTGCTCAGCTGTCATTGCCACCTAACTCAACTGAAGCTATGTGGGACGCCACATGTCAGTGCCACGTGGATAAGTGGCTAACTGGGCATAATTAACATTTAAAACGTGACTAGTAAGGAATTAAGAATTAATAAATTGTTAATTAAATAGTTAATTAAACCTGATATTATTTTTCCCTTTCCCCTCTCCCTCTTTCTTCTTCCCTTCCCTAGCCGCAACCCATTGAGATTTCATCAACCCAGATGAACACAACCACCCCACACCCCATCAGGCCTTCCTTCTCGGCGATGAGAAGCTGTGACTCTGCGTCAACGGCGATGGATTTCAGAACCCTAGCTGAGGCAATTCTCGGATCAATGCTTCCACGTTGCAGAACGAGAAGCAGTGAATCTAAGCAATTCGGATTCTTCGTTTCCCCCTTCAACATTTGGTTCTTCAACCCCTCGCGATCTTCGATTTTATCCAAAACCAAACCCAATGCCCTGACAACTTGTTCGAGAAATTCAAATTCTTCGTTGTCGACATTGTCGGGGAAACCAACCAGCAATGGCATGAAGCCGTCAATTTTCGCGAGGAAGGCTCGGTTCGATTCAGAATCTTCGGCGAACCGAACCACTTTCTTGATTGGGCCGAACCGGTTGTTGTAAGTGTGAGAGCGCAGCAGGTCGGAGATGGCTTGGAGGACTTGGTCCCGGGAAGGGTGTGAAGGGGAATCGGGCGGGTTGACCGGGTGGTGGAGCGAGTGGGTCCAGATCTGGATGAGGCTGTGGAGGGTGCGGTTGGGGACGAAGATCTTAGTGTGGAGGGGCTGCTTGGTGGCGGGGCAAGTGTCGTTGCCTTGGTCTAGCCAGCGCTGGATGCTAGAGCGGTCGTTGGGGACTTCGGGGCAGAGGCTCACAGGGGATTTTATCACATCGAGTGAGATTGGGCACTTGAAGAAGCTGGGAACGGTTATGCATAGATCGTCTCTCGCTTTCACCATGGTGTTGGTCGATCGATGCTGAAGGACGTGTAAGGAAGGGAGAGAGAGTTGGAGAGTGGGAGAATCAGGAGGGAGTAAAAGGCGGTGGTGGTGGTGGTTGTGTTTATGGTGGTGGTTGTGTTGGACTATTGGGGTGAAATCGAAAGAGACACCCATGCTTTCTTTTCCCATCTGCACCTCTGATTTCTTCCAATGCATTACATTACAATATGGATAATGGATAATAACAACAACATAAACACATATTGCTCTGGGTGTGTTGTGTTGCGAGATTGTTACGCCATGGTTGGTGGAGGAGTTAGGAAGGGTCGGTGGTGAGGCGGTTCTTTTTTTCTTTTCTTGCAGTCTTAGTTTTGAAGCTCAAACCAAAAAAAAAATGTTAATGATAGCTTCAAACAAAAACAATGTTAATGATAGCTGAGTCAGCTATTTTGCCACGTCACCAAGTGACACATAGTCGCCACGTAGATCTCCGTCAGCCACGTAGGCGTTTTTGTAACGGAGACTGACGGTAAGGACTAAAAACGGAAGAGTTGAACATTGTAGGGATTAAAAACTTAAAAAAAAATTTACAGGGACGAAAATAAAAAACAGGTATATTTGCAGGGACCAAAAATATTTTTAAGCCTAAAAGATAAACCAGATAAAAATATTGCAAAGTTTATAATAAAAGATAAAACTATTACTGCATGGGTAAAAATAAAATATTTTTACAACGTAATATATATAGATGAAATAAAAACCGTGAAAAAGATTTTTATGAAAAACTAAAATGTATATGAAAATTAAACCTACCAAAAGAATTAAAAAGAAACATATGTCAGGAATATGCAAAATTATGCGCACAAACAATAATTTATAATAATGAATTAGAATATGAATTTGATTTTGCATTATCTAGGATGCAAATAGATGAAACTTATGAACAATTAATGAAAAGTATAGAAAATAATAACCTAGATGAATCCTGAAAATACACCCCCTCCGAATTGGTATCAGAGCATTAAGATCATTTAAATAATTATAGAAAAAATGTCGAGCGCTAAGATCACTAAAATAAGAAAAACTATAATAACTACTAAGATTATTGAAACTAAAATAATTTTTGAAAACCTAATAATTAGGATTGTTGAGATTAAAAGAAAAATTCAAATTTTTGAATGGATATTATAGATATACAAATTAGAATAATTGAAACAGAAAATAAAATAAATGAATTAAAAGACAAAATAAACATAACTAGAGAAAATGTAAGTTTATTTTGTAGACATTTAGATTATCATATAGAACATGGAAATATAAATGAAATTGATAGAGTAGTAAAATTTCTTATAAAACATCAAAATAAATTAAATAAAAGAGAAAATAGATTAATAAGATTAGAAAATGAATTACGAGAACTATATGAAATTTATAACTGTCTCTAAAACTGTGACCATTAAAATAGTGACGAATAATGAACTTTCCGACACTAAAATTCGTCAAAAAATTAGTAACTATTAACAGTGAGAGATATGAGAGTTTGAGATGCAATGTTATTAAACTCGATAGGTTACTGGGTTAATTTGTTATTGGTTGAATTAGTAGGTCATTGATTGATTTGCATGAAGTGTATTTTAAAATTTTGTATTATGAACCCTCTTAAAAAAATGTATTATGAAATGTATATAAAATATAATTGTCATATATATTCAATTTGGAGCCTAGAAGCATAGGGATAGAATGTGTAATATGTGGTCTGGCTTAATGGTTAAACAATTTTACTCCATCCAAGAGGACTTCTAATCAAATCTCAGGGAAGTCACTTTTGTTGATTTTGTTGCAAATTTAGTTTCATTTCCAGTTGCTTGCTTGAGGCAGTGTAGTTTGTAGAAAGAAGAGAGAGAGTTGAGAGGGATGAGATAGAAACTATTTTAGGGAGAATGAGGGAGCTTTTGGGGTGAGAGAAAGACTAATTTTTTATCCAATGGTCTATATTGCTTCTAAGAATAAGTAGGGGTTTGATCTCTTGGATCTACACGGGGTACAACTCGTAATTTTAAAAAGTTTAGGTTTCTGTTAAACTAAATCTTATTTGCAGGCAGAGGCTTTTGAAAACATAAAAAGAACAGAAGTGGGTGTCTAAGTGCAATTAATGGTTGCCTGGGTAAACATATAATTTCAGAGGGTCAAAATTTGAAAAAATTTGATATTAAGTGAGATTTTTAAAGTTTGAGTAGGGACAAAAAGAAGAGAATTGAGTGCCTAGGTGCAATTGATGGTTGACTGGGGGCAAAAATATAATTTCAGAGGGGTCAAAATTCAAAAAATTTAGATATTAAGTGGGATTTTTAAAGTTTGAGTGGGGGCATGTGCCCACCCTCAAATGTACATAGGTCTGCCACTGCATGTGCAAACTTTGAACATGGTGTCCTCATTATTATTGAAAAATTGTTCTCCTAGTATTTTTTACTGCAAAATCACAAATAATCTTTTCATAATCAAGGTTCTTTAAAAAATCTTTTTTAATAGATATCAAAGCAAGACTATTTAAAAATTATTTAAAAAGTAATAGTATAAATTTATATATATATATATATATAAGTAAAACTTTACCTAGTATTGCTGCCCCTAAAAAAATAGGCCATGTGCGGTCACTCACCCCCGCGCATGCTCAGGGCCACCGCTTGTGGATGATGTGAGTATAGGCGTATGTATGTAAATATTTGTTTTAGTAAATGTGATTTCTTTGACTTTGAAGTGAGTCTTGTTTGGTTGCAGGGAATCACTGAGATTTTCTATCTTACTAGTTTCTCATTTGTTTTAGATAGCTGATATATTATGGAGACTAAAAAGCAAGTTATGGGATTGCTTAACGGTCTTCAGTATTACCAAAGACCGGATCAAAGTCATAGTTTTAAATATGTATTATTTTTTTAATTTGATGTTGTATTAAGTTTGTTTTACTTATTAATGTTGTATAGGTTTATTTGTTAAAGATATGTAAGTACTATCTAGTAGTATTCTAATGGAAATCTGGGTATTATAATAATTAGTTAGTTTTGAAATGAAATGAATCCATATTAAGTGCGAAATTTCAATTTTTAAATATATCTATAATCTATAATATATATAAAGACGAACCCTCTATAGATACATTTTTACAGGTGTCGCTTTGGGAACATTTCAAGGATCAAATGGATTGAATTGATTTGAAAAGATTTTATTGATTACTGATTTCATGATTCATATTTAATGTTCCTTATTTGAAATTTTATTGATTGTATTCAAAACAATCAATTTAAAATCGTATTTTCAATTGCCTATTTATTAGAGAATATTTTTATGCCTTATATCTTTAACTATTCATTTTGCGTCTGCAAACATTCGTGTTTCTTCGGCCTCTTCATTCTCTAGTATGATTTTTCTATCATCTCTTTTTTTTTTAATCTTCTCTCATTTCATATATATTTTCTTCTCATTATTCTCATCCATTGCGGTTACTAACACTTGAGACTTTCGATTAAAGCTTAGTTTTTGCTTTCTTTTTCATGGTTAATCCTTTATATTTTTCAATTTTTTAATTTTTAATCTTAAATCTTAATATCTACATGTATTGATAAAAATTATTTGTTCATTTTGTTTTAGCCTTTGTATTATTGTTATTCCTTTGTTCATCAACATTGAATTATCATATAAGGAGAGTTTGTATTATTGATATTTTTCTATTTTACTGTTAATCATTTTTACTTACTAATTTTTAGTGTTTATTAATATTTTAATAGCCTCCAAACTATCGATGTTTGATTTTTGGTCTTCTCCTCTGAGGCAAACTTCTCCTCTAAGGCAAATCTTCTAATTTTTTATTAATTCATTTTTATTTATCGATTGTTTTTTGGAATTAATGTCTCTCTATTTTGCATTGTTAAGTTTTTTATTTTCGATTTTCATTTGTGATTAGTTTTTTTATTCTATGCAGATACAATGTTGTTCTCTCTTAAACAAGAAAAAGTATCATATATCACAAGAATTTAGTTGCTTATTATTTTTTCAATATATTTCAAGAAATTATGTATGAAATTTCAATAATTATATATATTACTGCGATTTTTTGTATCTTTTAGGATATATTTATTTTAGAAAATATATGTAATAGTTTATTAGTTGTTTTAATTTAAAAATAAATATAAATTATTTAATTTCCCAATTCAAATTTCCTATTGTGGAAAATTTGGTTTGATATAAATGTTATGCCCTTAAATTTTTTGGAATGCCTTAAATTAATTTTATTTTTGAAAATATATATATATTTTTATTTTATACTATTTAAGTTTTTGTAAAATATTTAGGTATTAGTAAAAGTATTTGAAAAAATTTATACAGATTTTATAAATCTTTATGATAGAAATAACTATAAAATTTATGTATAAAAAAATTAATTATAAAACTTTCAATTTGCAAATGAGACAAATTATATTTCTAGGGATTAAGTTGAAATTCAAAAAAGGAGCATGTTTATTATAGGAATCAATTTAAAATCGTAATTGAAAGAAATTATATCTTTGTGATAGGGACTAGTTTTATAAATCTCTATGATAGGAATAGTTATAAATTTTTTAAATTTGAAATGATACAAAATGCATTTCTAGAGATTACGTTGAAATTCATAAAAGAAGTATATTTATTATAGGAATCAATTTAAAATCGTAGAAAAAAGTTGTATTTATATGATAGAAACCAGTTTTCTAAATCTCTATGGTAGAAATTATCATAAATTTTTTAAATTTTAGTTTTCTACAAATTGTATCTCTAGGGATCAGGTTGAAATTCATAAAAAAAGTGTTTATTATAGGAATCAATTTAAAATAGTAAATAAAAAAATTATATCTTTGTGATAGGGACCGATTTTAAACAACTCTATGATAGGAATCGTTGTAAATTTTTCAAATTTCGAAAGATACAAATTATATGTATAGAGATCATGTCGAAATTCATAAAAGGTATTTTTTATTGCTGAAATCAATTTAAAATCGTAGTTGAAAAAATTGCTAAGGATCGGTTTCATTAATTTTTATGATATAAATCATATTAAATGTTTCAATTTTCAAATAATAAAAATTGTATCTTTAGGGATCATGTTGAAATTCATAAAAGGTATATTTTAATTGTAGAAATTAATTTAAAATTGTAGTTAAAAACGTTGTATATTTGCGATAGTGACTGCTTTTAAAACGCAAAAACTTAAATGGTAATAAAAAATATTTTCTTTCATCTTAATTGATATACGTTGTAATCATTATTTCATTGTCATTTAGCATTTTTTATTTAATTAATTTATTAAATATTTTCTTTTGTCCAACCAAATTTGAATTTTTCAATAATTAATGTATATAAATAAACTGATTAAAATAAATAGTGTGGATAAAACATAACAAATGAAAATAAATATTTTTTTCTTCATTATTACATTGTCATCTAACTAATTTATTTGACATTTTACTTTTTTTAGAAAATTAGGAGATTTTATACATTAATATATAGATGTAAATTGGTTAATGTAAAAATTATAAATAAAACATAACACATGGGATATACATTTTACATTAAAGTATACAAGAAAAAATTGCACATATAACATTGTGCCAAATATTTTACGTGAAATATCATCGACATGTGAATTACTTTAATATATAATTTAAATAATCTTCTATTTCACTTTATGATAATTTTAATATAAATATATTTTTATTCACCAACTAATTTATCAAAGACTTTTTCTTTTGGAATAGAACGGAGTTGAAGTACAAAGAAACAAACTACACGATAATACCACGAGGAGTATAAACTCCCAACAAGTCACCAAGCAGTAGCTGGATCTAAGAAACAAAAGATTGCTCATACATAATCAAAGACTTTGTTTAATCTAAGAAATTTTTTTTTTCAAATTTGTGTGTGTGTGTGTGTGTGTGTATTGTAACACCTTGAGATCGACGAGGGCGGGGAGTGATCGCCGATGCAAAGAGGCACGGACAAGGAGGGATTCCTGGCAGGCTTCTAGGCGAAGAAGGGGTTCATGAATGAACCGAAATATACCCGAATGAGAGGAATTCTGAGACTGTGCAAGTATGGGACTGTACAGTTGAAGAAAGCTTAATAGAATTGATTGGTACTACTCATACCAACAAGATGCATCTTCTTTTCGGTAGCCTATCACTTAAGAACTCCATAGTTAAGTGTGCTTGACTTGGAGCGATTTCGGGATGGGTGACCTCCTGGGAAGCATGTGAGTGAGGGCAAAACTTGCTAAAAAGACCCGTGTTGGTGTGTGGGGACAGTCGTCGATCCGAAAAACAACCGAGATGTTACAAATGGTTTTAGAGTTGGTCCTCTCCCAGTACGGTATGGTTCGGGGACGAACCAGACAGAAACTGGTGGGCATGTAACACCCTGAGGCCGACGAGGGCGGGGAGTGATCGTCGGTGCAAAGAGGCACGAACAAGGAAGGGCTCTTGGCAGGCTTCTAGGCGAAAGGGGTACATGAATGAACCAAAATCATACCCGAATGAGAGGAATTCTGAGACTGTGCAGGTATGGGACTGTACAGTTGAGGAAAGCTTAATAGAATTGATTGGTACTACTCATACCAACAAAATGCATCTTCTTTTCGGTAGCCTATCACTTAAGAACTCCATAGTTAAGTGTGCTTGACTTGGAGCGATTTCGGGATGGGTGACCTACTGGGAAGTATGTGAGTGAGGACAAAGCATGTTGAAAAGACCCCAAACAGTCGGGATGTTACATGTATAAACTGATTAATTGGAAATAATAGATAATATATAACATACAATGATAAAGAAATACGTAACGGTATATAGGGAGAAATTATATATAAAAAAAGTTTATATGGAAAAATTAAAGTTAATACATGAGAATGAACATTTTATGTTAAACCATATTAACATATGAATTATAAAGCAAAAATTGCACTTTATCACAATTATAATATTTTTTCGAGAACACAATTTTAATATTTTTAAATTCATTGTTATTATAATTTTAATATAAACATATTTATTTCTTAATTTGCTATTATTTTCTCACTTAACTAATTTGTTGAAGATTTTTCTTGATATGAGCAAATTTGAATTTTTTGGGCACTGTTATCTATAAAATAAAAACATGAATGTTTCAATTAATAATTTACAAATAGTGAGTGATTTTGTAGTAATAGAAATGAATTATTTACGGTGATACATGAGGAAATAGATTATGAAATAAGTTTCTACTAATTGAATATGCACGACAATTTGACATGTACTTGATAGGTATAATTGATACAAGTATATAAAGATAATTTATGATATAGATTTATAGATAATTGCAGTTGATAGGTTGTCCTGTCAAAGTTGGGACGAGATCAAGTGGGTACTACAACTTTAGATTTTTTGTCATGTCTACTCACACCAACTATTTAAACTATTTTACTGTTTCAACCATAATTTGTAATATTCTTTTGTTGTATTCAACTTTTAAGTTGTGAGTTAATCAAATAATTAACCAACTATTTTCAATAGATAACGATAATTTATAATTTATTATATAATTTAAAAAACATAATTTAAAAAAAGCTCAAATCTTTTATAATTGTTCAAATATATTTTTTATAAATTTTTATAAAGTCACGGGTCACTACACTAGTTAATTATTTTAGAAAGAGAACTAATTGGAGCCTCTCAAAATAATAAAAAAAAAATTAGATGTAAGGTGAAAATTTAATTCTCACTACATAGAAAAATCAAAGCAATAAATACAGTATTGAACAAGAAAATACAATATTACAAAATAAATTGAAAATGGTTGAAGGATAAAATGTCAGAATTGTCCAACTAGTAATATTTCAATTTGTTCCTTTGTGTAATAGACTTCTCACTCTCTTGTGCTACCAAGTCCGTCACTCATAAGAATATCTACCACCCTATGTGGTATTTCTTTTGTCTCCCACAAGTACTTAAACTCATGACCTAAGGGCTAAGTACATGGACATGTTCTTGTGTCTTACCACTTATGACATTTTCATTTACTTAGCCCATAGGTTAAGGGTTCAAGTCCTTTTGGGAGGCAAAAGAGATATCACATGGAGGGAGGTAGATATTCCTATGAGTGACAAACTTGATAGAATGAGAGGGTGATTAGTTTGTTACACTTTGAATGATTTAATTACCATTATTGTACCACACTATATTTTGTTTATATATATAGGTTTTTAAATATGAAAAATACTTTGTAATACAAGAATATTTGAATTGAATACATGATCAAATTATAATAATAATATAAATCGAATTTTATATTTATAACATAAATACTAATTTTAAACTTTTAAATCTCCAAATATTGAATAAAATAGGATAAAAGTAATAAAATATTACAATAAAAAGTTGTATATTTCATTTATCGAAATCATTCAATCTTCTTGTCTAATTTGTTATATATTATACATAACTATGTTTTAGTTTTTTTTAATTAATTATCAATTATTAAATATATTTGATGTAAAATTTAATAAATAATTTAATTAAAACTACAAATATCATAAAAATATAATTTTAAAATAATATCATATTATAAGTCCATTATTTAATTAATAATACAGGAAACAAGATTAATTAAATTTTAAGATCAAAGTATAAATATTTTAGTTAATATGATTTTACATAAGAATTAAAATTTAATGTGATTAAATAATATTTTTATTTTTATCTTTGCAGAATAGAGAAAGTAATGAAAATGGGTGGATTTTATACAATTATACTTTCTATATAGATAAATAGGATAATTGATAGGAAAAGCTATAATTTTATGAAATTCACTATTTCCAAGTAAATGGTTCTTTTAAAAAAAATCAAGAGTATAAATTTAATAATTGATATTATAATATATATATCTGTGTGTACGTGTATATGTATTTATAATTATTTAAATTATATCTTTAATTTTTAGTTAACAAATATAATTACTTACTCTTTGAATAAAATGATTCCTTATTAAGTTCAAAATCTCAATTTTTAAATATATTAATTATTTTACAAAAGAAACCTAATCAGAGCCTCTCAAAGTAATCAAAAAATTAAATCTAAAGTGAAAATTTAATTTCCACTACATGGAGAAAGCAAAGCAACAAATACCACACTGCAAAAACATTTAAAAATTGATGAAAGATAAAATATAAGAATTGCTCAACAATTTTTTAGATAGACAGATAGATATATAAATAGATGGACAGATATATATGTTACTAGTATATAACAACATGTGTTACATTATTACACTTCAGTTTGCCCCTTTGGGTTATTGAGTTACCATTAATTTATCACATAATACATTGTATATATAATTTTATAAAAATTGAAAAAATCTATAAATATTGCATAATTTCTAATATTTTAATTCTTATTTTTTAAATTATGTATTTAAATGTGAAAAATACTTTCTAATACAGGGATATTTGAATTGAATACATAACCGAATTATATTCATAATATTAATCGAATATTATAAGTATTAAAATAAAAATAGTATATTTCAATTATTGAAAGCATTCAATATTCTTGTCTAATTTGTTATATATTATACAAATATAATTTTATAATTATATTATATTATATGTCCCTCAGTGAGTTAATAGTAATGGAAAAAATTATTGAATAAATTTTAAGAACAAAGTAGAAATATTTTATAAAATATCATTTTACATAAGAATTAAAATTTAACGTGATTAAATAATATTTTTATATTTATCTTTGCAGGATAGATAAACTAATGAATATGGGTGGAATTTATGCAATTATACTTTCTATGGAGAGAAAAAAGAGAATTAATAGGAAAAGCTACAATTTTATGAAATTCATTGTTTCAAAGTAGAGGTTTCTTTTAAAAGAATAAGGAGTTATGGTATTATAGACAAAAAAAATTAATAATTGATATTATGATATATATGTATATATAATTATTTAAATTTTTTCTTTAATTTTTAGTTAACTAATATAATTACTTATTCTTTGAATAAAATGAATTCTTATTAATTGCAAGATCTCAATTTTTAAATATATTACATATTTTAGAAAGATTCCTAATTGGAACCTCTGAAAATAGTAAAGAAATTAAATCTTTAGCAAAAAAAAAATAATTCTCACTATATAGAAAAAGCAAAACAATAAATATAATTTTAAAAAAAATTAAAAATTATTGAGGATATAATATCAGAATTACCTCACAACCTTCACTTTTATATATGGGTTAGATTAGAACCCACTCCCAACACCGATTCCTTTTTCTATGTGGATTTTGCATACCATAGCTCATCGGAGAATAGAATAACAAACTTGCCAGAGCAAAAAATAATGAATAGAGCAGGATGATGTAAGCCACTACTCAGCTCGACAGCCACAGAGTGGGATTGTAAGTCACTTCATTCCCATCCCGAGTGAGAATGTTAAGTCTTGTGGAAGACCCCATGGTGCTGACAACAATGGCGGTGAGAAACCGCAACAATAGCAGCTTCAGGGGATGGTAGAGAGAGTACCTCGAGAACCACATGTCAGCGTCAGAGGCCATGCACTTGAAGGCTGCGAAGAGTTCATAGTGGCCGAGCCGAAGGCACACTCGACGCCCTCAAATGCGCTGCCTGCAACTGCCACAACAACTTCCATCGGATGGAAATCGTCGTCGTAGCCGTCGTTGTAGGGGTCTAGCTCTACCCCTTGACCACCGCCGCCACACGCTGCTACACTACGTGGTGTGCTATCGAGCGCTTGCGGGGTACTTGCGCATGGCAGGGCCGAAGTCTTTGCCGCCTTACTGGCATTGCCGTCGACATCGAGTGGTTTTGGTGGGGTCCACACCGCGAGGGAGGATGGCGAAGAGGAGGTTCAGGGCTTGATGAGTGGTGGTGTAGGATCAAACTCAAAAATGTCACGTTTCTAGAACATGTAAAACAACATTGTATATTTCATCATTTCTTTGTTGATCCCATTTTTGTTGAAAATGTTCAATTTATTGATATTGTCTTGCCACAAAGCACTACTCATTGTTGAGGGATGATGGGGTGGTGTAAAACTCAAGAAGTGTGATGTATGGGGAAAAAAGAATGGATTTAGTGGCACTACTCTCTGAATTGTTGGAGCCACTAGATATATTCTTTCTTCCCCATACCTTCGCACTTCTTGAGTTTTGCATCATTCCAGTATCCCTCTACAATGTGTAGTGGTTTAGGGTAGGACAATACCAATAAATTGAACATTTTCAACAAAAAAGGGATAGACAAAGAAAAGATGAAATATACAATGTTGTTTTACATGTACAAGAGACGTGACATTCTCGAGTTCGACCCTCCCCCAACACTCATCGGGTCCTGAACCTCCTCCTTGCTACCCTCCCTCGTGGTCTGGACCCCACCAACACCACCAAACATCGACGGTAGCTCCAGCAAGGTGGCGGGGGTTGTGGCCCTGCTATGTGCAGGTACCTCGCTGGCGCCTGATAGCACAACACAGAGTGTGGCGGCGTGTGGTCGAAGGGGTAGAACTGGTCCTCAACAACAATGACTCCGGTGGCGGTTTCCTTCCGATGGAAGTAGCAATGGCAATTGGAAGCGGCACATTTGAGAGCGTCAAGTATGCCTTCAGCTCCGACGACTATGAAATTGCCGCAAAGGTCAAGCCGAAGCCTCCGAGTGGAACTCTCTGTACTATCCCTTGAAGTTGTTGTTGTTGTTGTTGTTTCCCATCGCCTTTGTTGTTGGTGTCGTGGGGTCTTCCACTTGACTCGGCATTCTCACTCGGGATGGGAATGAAGTAGCTTACATTATCCCGTTCTATATGGTTGTCGAGTTGTGTAGTGGCTTTCATCATCCCACTCTTTCCATTATATATATAGGGGACATATCAGGTGAGAACTCATTGTTATTGTGAAAAATGAGAACATTTAATTACAACCATTATATTCAAATCAACGGTTCAAATTATATCTTTAATTACAAATCTCAAGTGAGTTTTTCTTTTATAATTAAAGATCACATGAGATTTTTAAAATACTATGTCTAGTTTGTAATTAAAGATGTAATATGAACTATTGATTTGAATCCAATTACTATAATTAAATGTTGTCATTTCTCATAAGTTGTCATTCCATTGGTCCAAATGATATCATCTCTTACAGTTTTTTTTTATTTTCATAAAAAAAACCCCAGAAAAGGTTAGCCATTTAGCTCACCTTCTCTTCACCAAACACTCAAGCAACTATTCCTGAATGATATCACACTCATCCATTAAAGCACTTCACTTTTTTGGTACAACACAATTCTTACCTTTCCCACATCACAATACCATTTTCCAATTTGAAAGCATTTTTTTATATGAAACCGGGGTGGGGTTTGTGAAAGACAAGATAAATTTGCAATCTTAAATTCCCCATTTGCTTTAAGTATCAATTTTTTTGGTTCAACCTTTTCTTTATATGTGTGCAGGGTAACATGGAGAGCACAAAGCAGTCGGACAGTGTGTTGATCAAGACATACAATTTAGACAAAGTACACCAAATTCCAATGTTATTTGTGTTGGATTGGTTTATGAACCCCATGGCCTGTTTGCGGACTATGAAATCGTGGCGTTGTAGTTTGTTGTAATGGGTTGGAGTACCCCTTGTATTTCCTGTAATATTTATTTTTGCTTATAAAAAAATTCAGAGAGCTCTAGCTTTGCATCCGTGAGTTGCTCTTTATCTACTTTTGTGGGATATGTTGTTGCCTCTTAAGCTTTTGCATGAGTTAGCTATGGATTTTTTTTTAATGCATGTGGAATTGAATTCATTTTTCTGTTTCTGGTTGGTTAGAATAAATTGGAGGAAGAAAATAATGTTTCGTTGGATCGATTTAGGATATTAAATTTTTGATGATTGCTTTTAAAGCATGAAAATGATTTCCATATATGTTTTGCTAAAGAGAATTGTAGAAAATTTCTTCAAAACAAAGGATATAAATGATGAAGCTGGTCTAAACATGAAGTGTCACCGGGTCTAAATTGCTACACTCAAAATTATAGATGCAAGTAGTGTTTGAAATATATATTATTTATGAAATTTGGTGACTATTAGTTGTCCCAAACCCGATTGTCTTTGTTTTAACTGAAGAAAGGGAGAAAAGCAAGGAAAATTAATAGGAAAGAATGATACCAAAGAACTTATAATATATGGAAAAATATAAGTTTATTGATGTCAGCATGTATTAAATATTTTTTTTTCTGTAGTATTGAGGAGGTTGCCTTCAGCTGCAATGGTGGAAAGGATTCAACAGTAATTTTGATGAGTGCAATCTTTTAGCATATATATGTATTTTTAAGCTCATTGATGGAAACATTGAACTCCCGCATATAGGTTTTGTTGCTCCTCCTAAGGGATGGCTATTTCTTGCATAAAAGCGGAGATAATAATGCCAGTGGGGATCTAAACGATTTCCAATTCGAACAAATATATTTTGAGAGTTCATGTGCTTTGTCAAATGACAAGCCAATTTGAGCTATTTTCATTGGAGTTTGAAATGGAGATCCTAATAAGATATCATTGGTTCTTAACTTGTGAGATGACTGCTTTTTATTAGTACATGTCTCGTGACCTTCTATTGTTCCAAACTCCGTGTTCTTTTACGAAGACTTAAATGAGATAACTTTCTTTTAACAATGCGTTTTTGTTGTCCGACTATTCTTTCAAACTCCACGTTGTTTTATGAAAATTAGAATTTTGGGACCCGTTTGGTTTGAGAAACCATTTCCTGTTTTCATTTCCTGTTTTTACTTTTAATTAATTACAAAACTGCAATATTGTTTTCAATCTGTTTCCTATTTTTAAAGATTTGCACAAGAAAATTGAAAACAATGATTTTTTTTTTCATTTTTCCTGTACAAATATTTAAAGCTCAAATATGTTTTCAGCCCCATAAATTATTAGGTTTATGGTTTTGGGCCTAACTTGACCCCACAAATCGGCTTATAAGGTGAGGATTGTCTCTACTATATATATTCTCTATTTAGACATTATCTTTAGTCGATGTGGGGCTTTAACTATTCTCTAATACGCCCCCTCACGCCCAGAGCTATTGGGCGTGGAGCACTTGACCCCACAAATCGGCTTGTAAGGTGAGGATTGTCTCTACTATATATATTCTCTATTTAGACATTATCTTTAGTCGATGTGGGGCTTTAACTATTCTCTAATACGCCCCCTCACGCCCAGAGCTATTGGGCGTGGAGCATAGACAATTAATATGGGTGGTGGTCCAACAATGGATCTAAGATAGGCTCTAATACCATATTAGAATTTAGTATCTTAGATTTATTGGACTTAATTTATTCTCACAAAACTGGCTTATAAGGTGAGGAATGCACGTTTTTGCATTCGTTCGTTCATTCAATCGAATAGGATTTCACGACCTCACGACATATTTGCACATCCCCACGCATACCTTGAGACACAACACCAAAGAAAAATCTCTGCCCTTCTGGTCCTCATCTTTTTTTTTTCTAATCAACTTAACCTTTCTTTTCCTCTGTACTGTCTTCTATCCATCCCCCCCCCCCCCCCCCCCCCCCCCCCAACAATAAACACAATTTTCTCTCTTTGCGCCAAATAATTAACAACCCAGCCATATCCATGACTCCTGTTTGTATGGACCCACCAACAATTTTGTAATTAATTAAAAATCAAAACAGAAAATAAAAATAGAAAACCAAACGGGCCCTTGGATACTCATGTTCATACATGTCTGCCCCAACCTTGCAGGTTGACCAAGAATATAATCCTTTCCTAGTTCACCAAGCTGGCCTTTTATGATGGTAAATCCCATTTTAGATTATACTGGTCTAGTCCGTTGGTATTTTTGTTTCTCCTTAATGCTTTTTACTAATGAAATAATAACATGCAGTAATTGGCGCTGCTCTATGGACAACAATATAAATCTGAAGAAAAAAAAATCATTTTTAAAGACACAAGTTTGGGTGCTAACTTATCTAAGAACTCTTTCTTTTGACAATAAATTTACTTTAGAGTAACATGGTTTATTTGTTGTACAAGATGCTTAGTGGTAGGTAGTGAGGTAAAAGATTTGTAGTAATAAGTTTTGTGAGTAGTGATGCTAATAGGTAGGCATTGACATTCCTATTTCTAAATATATTTCTTATCCCTTCTTTGCCTACTCATAATATATCTAACTCATCCATTTGAAGGAAACCATAGCTGTCTTTTCGTTTTAGTGTTGTCCTTGATACAAGTTATTTTCTTTGATGTAAAGTTATGGCTAACATATATGTTTAATCTTGTACATGAATAGATAGAGAAAACTCGAAATTATTAGGTAAAAGGTGAAGGATAGGTTGTTGATGCATCATAATGAAAGATTTTACTTTATTTTTTAATTTTTGAAGCTTTCAGTGTCTTCTTTTTATCTCAGTGTTCAGAATTTTTTTCAAAGCATATATTTTTTTTATTGCTGTTAATTTTTCAATTCTACATTCTTATTCCCTAAAAACTTGTCTACTGTCCATGGCTCATCCTAAAAAAGTAGCTAAATTAATTGGGGAAAGTATTTGATTTTCTTCATTCAATATACATGTTAATTAGATTGCACTCTTTAGTAGGAGTTAAATTGTTTTTTCTTTCTATGTTTGTTTATGCCAATGCCTTTTGTGTCTAATAATGTAAATTGCTTCATTTAATTTCTGTCTAGGTTAAATTCAATGGTCTGACGAGCTTATATTTTCATGGCAAAAATGTCTGGGGCCTTACTTTTAACTTGTGAAGTGAAAAAATGCACTTTATATATGATCAAGGGTAATATTCGATAGATATGCCAGACCTTAATATTGTATTTAATATATTTGCATATCATCATCTTTTTTGAATAGAATAATCAAAATAAATGCTTATAGAAAAAGAATAACAAAAATATACTCCACCAAATAACCTCAGTGTCATCTTGATGCAACATTTGATAATTGGTCCATCATAATTCAAATTAAGTTCTACTCCCTCCGTTTCTTTTTATCTGTCGATTTTTAGGAAAAAATTTGTTCCTTTTTATTTGTCGTTTTGATAGTTTAAGGTTACATTTTGACAATTATACCCTTAACTCTATTAATTGTTTACACATTCTTCATAAATTAATTAATGTAGTAATTGAGAAGTTCAAAGACTAATTAAATATAATACATCTACTCTAAAAAATTATTTTACTTTCCAACAACATAAATTTATTACTAATACACACATGTCACTACAAAAAAAATGCCATACAGCAACAGTCACTTTTACGGATGGGGTATTTTTTTCGTCACTAAAGGTTACTTTTACATACAGTTCTAAAACCCTGTTTTACCCACACGGCCACACCTGTAATATTGTATTTTGCCTGCTCCTTCGTGAATTAGAAAACTGGCATTCTCTCCATTTTCTAACCTTTCTCCGATTTTTTCTCTTCATTCCCAACTCGCCAGAGAACATCTCTCATCCTTCGGAAAATAGCATTCGTTTCTTGCGATGTCGGAGGGAGCTTCTCTTTGCCACAGCCAAATCTGGCGGAGAGCTTCATCTCAATTTTCGAGTCCAATCAAAGAAAAAAAAAACTTCTAATTCACTGTGTTCTCTCCTTCGCATAAGGCAAGTGATACATTGTTGATGAGGTAAAGCGTTGATTCATATCTTCTTTGATGATACATCGTTTGAATTTGCTGATAAAATCGAGATGGAAAATGGAGAAAAAAAATTCATAGTTTCTTAGGGAGTTGCGTTTCCTTGCACCTCGAGATCAATGGTTTTTAGTGTTTTACCTAGCTTTTTGATTCTATTCCGTTTCGTAGTTTCTCTAGTGGTAGATGCATTTTCAGAAGATTAGGGTACAATCACTACACCAGATTATGTTTATTATAGTGCCCCAGTCGTAGCGTTTATTGAACTAAGCGCTATAGAAGAGAACACGGAGCTTTTTTGTAGCGTTTTATACAGAAAACGCTACAGTTGGATATCTGTGTTCTAACTTTCTGTAGCGTTTTTAGAAGAAAGCGCTATTAAGTATTCATCTAAAAATTATAAAAATATTATTGTTTTGTAGCGCTTTACAAAGAAAGCGCTACAGTTGTTTAATGAATTTTTAAAAACCGCGTGCGAGACCCTTGCCCCATTAGAAGTGACCAATTGTGTTCTCCTCTTTCGTTCTCTCTCTCTCTCTCAGCTCTCCCTTCGTTCTCTCCCTCTCAGCTGACCGCTGCAGCCGCGAAGCTCACACTCCAACGAGGAGTTCTCAGCTCCGAGAGAAGGATAGCCGCCATTGTTAACCGTGCAACTGGATTCTGAGCAGCACCGCCGCGTCTCTGCTTCGATCTATCAACAACGAAGAATGTAAGTTCTCGATCTTCTTTCCTCTCCTGATTTTTGTTATGGTTTGGTTTGATTTTTGGCTCAGAAACCACTCCTTTGTTATTTGTCATGGTTTGGTTTGGTTTCTTTCAATCCCTCAACTGCTAATTTGTCCTCTGGCTTCTTCACTACTTCACTGCTAATTTGTTATTATTTGTTATTGTTCTGATTTCTGTTTTCTAGTTCATTCCATTTGCTGCTGGTTGGGGGTTAGGGTTCTAATTGCAAAAATGGGTCAGCAACAAAAGTTGTTGATTGCATTCTATCACTGAAATCGTTTCAAGAGTTGAAGCAGATGAACAATGATACATACAATCTTCTTTACTTATGCATTCACCAGTAGAATGCATTCAAGAGCCACAACTGCAACCCCCTCTGATGCATGTAGGCGCTTGGAGTTGTCTGCCACATTGGAAAAAACTCCTTCTGTTGAGAGTAATTTTCAGAAACGACAAGGTTTCAAATCTCTCAATCTTGGTCATATATTTGTCTTGTTGTGTACAGACGACATCAAGAGCTAATCTTTTTACTTCAAATTGAATTAATACTAATTAACATCTTTCATTATTCATTCATAGTTAATGAAAAAGAAAGTGTGCGTGTGTGTGTCCCTACATTATCAATTTTACTTGGATAATTGTATTCTTGCTATTACGTAGAAATTGTGGAATCACTTGTCAAGCTACTAGTCGACCGTATGTTTGATGCCAAAGGAAATATTGATTGAGATATTATTGCTTCTCTTCATAGTGGAGACATGGTAATGATAAGTTGTACTTGATTAAAATTAACATCTTGAAATTACATCAGTTGGAAGTTGAATGTTTTTTGTCTCCCACCTAATTATTTAGTCTTTTATTGCAGGATCCAATCAACCTATTTACTCTGAAAGTTCCAAGGTACCTTTTTGTTCTTTTTCTGTAATATTTTATACAAGAGTATTTACTCTGAAAATTACTTATTTCTAATTTGGATACTAATTTGGCCAATGTTCATCTCATACAGTGTTACAGAGCTTGCCCTGGAAAGTGCACTTGCAATCAAAAGCATCTCTTAGACATACAAAAAAAAGAACTTCTGGTAAGCATTTATGCAATGCAGCTTGTTTTGGTGTTGGAGTCCAACTGCTGCATGCCTACTTTCGAAGTAAAAGTTAATTCCTTCTTATCAAGGTGTAAAACCATTTCCCCCCATTTTTAAACCTTCATTTTTTTCATAGTTTTATTTTGGAAGAGAGGGGGTGTTGAGTTTGTTGGCATGATAGAGAATTAATATGATGTACATTGTAATTTTTTGTTTTTTTACTCCTCTGTCAATATCTGAATTCTATTTATTTTGTTGAGAATTTCAATAAATTTTAGTTTAATTTGTGGTCCTCATTTATAGGTCTAGGTGCTGGCACCTAAAGTTGTACCAAAAACAAAAATGATAGTAAGTTAGTTAACTCTTTCGCTTTATGTATTTAATTTTGTTCTTTTTTTTTTGCTATCAGCAATTCAATTCCTTTTTAAGTAAGAAGTAAAAAACCTTAGAATAATTCAACAATATCTAAAGGTAAGGGTTCAACATGCTTGCCATGAAAATGTGATTGATTTTTCGGACACATTCAAAGCTCTGCTTTGCGTTTCTGAAAAACAAGCCATTTGTAGTCTCGCTGATTTTAAAAGGATCACAGTATAGTCGTAGTACAAATTTCAAATTTGGCATTGTGTGCAGGTGGTGCTCAGTGTTGCACTTTTGCACTGTGAAACACTCAGTTTTGCACTTTTGCATTAATTTCTGGACATGCTTATTGTTATTTTGTACTCTCTTATTTTAACTCTTTTATTTTAATTCTTTACTATATTAAGAAATAAGAACTTGATAGCTGATCATAGTTTCGCATTCATTACATTCACTTGGTATAAATGGTACTTCATATTTGCTGCCTATTCCCTCAATTTCTGGGATTTGCAGCATTTCATGGTCCTCATCAAACCTTGCTCACCTTCTCCTCCTCATTCTCAGGTTTCTATCCTATTCCTTAATTTAATTCCTCTCTTGCATTTATACTAGGTAATTAATACTCTGTCAATTCATGAATCAGCTCAATCAATATAAATTTATAATTATTGGTATTTATTAAACTTCCACCCTTTAAAATGTGAACGGGTCTTTTGAAATTTGTTTAATTTACAGCTTGTTGGGGATAGAAATATAGGACTTTTTCTGTTTCTAGAGTTTCATATAACAACCTATCACTGCAGTTTAGTCAATCTGATGCACCTTGCTTATTTCAAGCTTGAGTTCATGGTAAATCTGTCCACTTAGTTATTTTTTTGACCAAATAGTTAAAACTATGTTTAGTGGTGTAATTTCCTTTAGCTTCCCATGTCTTTCTTTTTGGTGGCTTGGAGTGCAATGAAATTATAAACCTCTATTTAGTTTGATTTATCATACTTGTTGTAAATTACATTCTGTTTAAGTGCTCAAATGTATTTTAGGCAAGAAGTGAACTGAACATATATATCTTACATCTGTTCTAGGTATTATAGAGCTTCTGAGCTTATATTTGGTGTTGCCTGGTAGCTAATGGCCAAGTAAGCTTGGAACTTTGTTAACTTCCCGAAACTCAAAAACTCATTTGATTTGTTTTGTGTGAACTACTAAGATGTCTTTGTTTTCTTAGTAACTTTTATATGATTTTGTGGCTGGATAAACCTATAATATTTTATAATGCAAGTACTTGACAAGATATTAGAAAATAGGATGAGGAAAGAAGCATACAAAATGAAACTCAACAACATTTCCTTTTTGTCCAAGCTTTTGATACTGCAATATCTATCAGTTCAATGCCTTTCCCAGGATTTTGATTTCCACTACTTTGTTCAGCAGGTAAATCATGGGTTGATTCATTTAAGTTTTATGCCTATTATCTGCATATATTTACACTATATGTAGTTTTGATTCTTCATTACTATTTATGACATAATAATTAAATACATTTTCTGGCATGCAGCAATTATAGGGTCACTGTGGTTAATGAGAAACAGAAAAATTATATTCTCAAATGGGATTGCTAGTTTTACAGAAATCTTGCATTGCATAATTGCATTTGGTTGTTTTGATTGGGTTGAATTTTGGATAATTGATGAGTAAAGAAAAACAAAATGAATATTAAAAAAAATGAAAAACTATAGCGCTTCTTAAAGAAAGCGCTACGGAAATGCTATTTTAAGACTTCTTGTAGCGCTTTCTAAAACTGATGATGCTTGGGCAACTTTTCGTAGCGCTTCCTCTAGAAAGCGCTACAAAAAGAAATTTTTGTAGTGCTTTTAAAAACGCTACAAAAAGTGTTCACCCCTTTTATGACTATTGGATTTATAGCGCACGGAAAGCGCTACAAAAGATAAAAAAAAGGCTACAAAAAGCATATTTTGGCATAGTGAATTTCCTCTTTTAGCATCATCGTCTATCTAGATTGCACCTTTTTTCCTTCGTAGTACTTTAGTATGATTAAATCATGTTCATATTGATAATTTTAGTTTTGGTTAGTCTTCACCTTCTCAAATAATATAAAATTTCTTAGTTTGTAGTTGTTGGTACAATTTCTGTTGTCATCTAATACATTTGCAGATGATAGAAAGCTGTTCCCATGGTGATGATTATGATGGAGTGGTCTTATCTCAGCTTGTACCTAAAAATTCATTTATTACTTTACTAAAATTTTCATTTTCACATTTATACATATTGGATGACTATTTTCGATATTGCTATTTTCTTCTTTCAGAACTTGATTGATTTGGCTGAATCTAAAAGCTCAAAAACTGGAACAATGGGATAATTAGGAATGAAGCTAGTTGCTAAGATAAAGAGAACAGCTAAGACGGGAAATGAGTTATAAACGTTAATCTATCTATATTGATTTTAGCATACCTTTATTTGTTATTGATTTTATCTAATTGAAATTTAAGTGGTTACTGATTACTTGGTCTTTGGCATAGTGATTCTTCTTTTGGTCATACTTGTGAAATTTTCTGCATAGAAAATGCCTTATTCGTTAGAGAATTGCCATGAGCTGCTATGCACAAGTTTCTTCCAGGCTCTGTTTTCTATAATATGTATCTTTGAAGTTTCTAGAGAGAGGGTGGAGGAAGGACCTAATCTGGTAAATACTTAAATATGCATCTTTGAAGTTTAATTTTTAGTAAAAGGAAAAGGAATGTTGCTTTTTTGGAGCACTATCTGTTACTTTATCTTAAAGCTATGTTGTTCTGCTATGCTTGATTTACTGCAGTGACTTTTCACTTACACTAAATCATTTTTTAATGTTAGATTGAGGCTTGGCATGGCCTGCTTTACTTGTTGGATGGGTTGCTCAGAGTTATGATGTTAGATACTGCTCTTGAGTCTTAACATTCTTAGTCAATGTAGAAGTTAATATTAATTATGTTGAAGTAGTGTTCAATAAAATGGTAGATCTTATCTTGATATTTACTGAAAAACTCTTGGCTAAAATTTCCCTGCTTTGACATTTATGGGTCAGCGAGGTTACAATACTGCCTGCTATATATGTTGAAGATATATTGTTTGTTTGTCATACTCAAACAAAATTATGGATTTTCCTTTTTCTGGTTTTACCTAATATTTTAAAATGTGTGAGAAACCTTTGCTGGTATGGGTGAGCAGAAAATGACCAAAAGGCTAAGACTAATCCTCGCTATGCTTGACTTCAAGAGAATGCTGAGGTGCTTTATTCTAAGCTTTGATACTTGTTTTTGATTGGGAGTTGAGATTCTTTTTTAGAACATAGTATTGTTCAAATGTTTGTGGGTTGTTTTGCTGAAGTGGTGACGGTGTTTACTCAACTTCTTTTACATTGGAATGTTATAGGTTATTGGTACATGGGATGATCATGACTGTCTATGGATTAAATGATGCAGGAAGAGAATTTCATGGAAAAATCACCAACCAAAAGTTACTTCTTGATTTCTTGGATGAACCTCACGATAGCCCAAGGTGGATGGATAATCTTCTTTGTTGCATTATAATGGATTTACATATATATTGTACATTTTAGGTTTATTTTACTTACATTCTGTCCAAGAGAATTAATAAGTATTTATTAAATTCTTTTCTTGATCCCGAGGCAAGTTTTTACAGTGCATGTGGTTGTATTTGCTGCAGCAACTTATTTTTTCTTCAAAGAGAGTGAAGACAATTTTACATGTCTATCTTATATATCTATTCACCCATTAATTGATTTTAATAGGCAGCAGATGTAGATTTAGTACTTAGCTTCTTATTTCAGGCAGAAACAGGTTATGGTGGCTACTCAAACACCAGGAGAAGCTGGAAAGAGGTGGTTCCAAGGAAGCAGCAGATGCTATGAGGCAATTTTCAGGAGTGTTTGAGGTGGGAAAATAGTCTTTTGTATATATCAGATTTCAGTATCTACTGCATGTCCCTCCTTTTTTTAGAACTGGACTCTAATGGTTTGACTGTTGTAGGATGCCAAGCACACAAACATTGAGTTTGTGTTTAACTCATGTACGCATATCTATTCCTCAACCTGGTTATTTTCTAATTCCAATTGTGTTTAACACTGTCTTTTTCTATTAATATATTTCATAAATGTAGTATGGTTTTGTCAAATGCTTTAACCAATTTATGATCCAAGTTTTTGGATTTTAGTAGTAGATATTTGTGGTTGACATTGTATCTAATCCCAAATTTGATTGTCCTGTATTGCAATAACTGAAAAGAGAAATCTATGCCCTGTATCAATAGGTTGAATAGTATTCTATCTACTTAAACTTTGCAGGCTTGTAAGTGCCTTGCTATATTTTCAGAGTAAAGTTAACAGGTATGGAGTATTGGAGGCTTGCAAGTTCTTGATCTTTTTGCATACTTTTTAATTGTATAAAGAATAAAGGTTATATACTTTCTGAACTTTGCAGGTCTTGATGCTGGTGGAAATTTTGGTGGTGCTAATAGTGGCTACTCTGTTTCAAGAGGTTTACATGCTGGTGGTTTATCTGTTGTTAATTAATACCTTTTCTGAGGTATGCCTTTTTTTTTAAACAATTTTTGCCTTTTATTTTTTAAAACTTTGCAATGCATATCTGGTATTTCCAAGCCTTGCCATAAGCCCAGAAACGAAAAATGCCTCTTTATAGTGAATTTTCTATGGTAATTCTATTAAGGAATTTTTTCTTTTTTTAAAGTTTTAATAAAAATATTGCTCCTGCCTAATAATTAAAATATTATGAATATATATCTTATTTACTAAAATTCATAATAATAATTTAAAGAGAAATAAACTAATTTTAATTTTATATATTCATAGTTTTTAGTGACATATAGCGGCCGTAGGTAGAAGTCAAGCTCTAATATCTGTCTTCAACTTTTACCGATGATCAGAACCGTAGGTAGAAATTAAAACTTCTAGTGACGGTCAAAACAACTTTGACAGTCGGACAAAAACCGTCTGAGTACGTCGTACATAATCGACGGCAGCTCTGTCCGTGGGTCAAAGTAAAATGGACATATAGTGACGGTTTTTGTCCGTCAGTACAGGTCAAAATTCTTGTAGTGTGTGAATATGAATGTATCTAACACTAATTGGATAATTAAATAAGGGGTTGAAAATGATTAGAATGATGAGATATATTAATTGATTCATCTACTCTCAAAGATTAATTAAATAAGGGTATGATACTATGATAGGAAAATTTTTACCAATTAATTGATTTCTTGGTTATGGTGAAATAACCTAAAACGATAAATAAAAAAGAATAGAGGGAGTACTTGTTTGTGTTTATTAAAGAAAATTTGGTTTAAGATTATTTCTTTATTTGTGTAATTATACTTCAAATGGGAGCATTAATGACACAATTCCCAATTCATTGTTAACCATTAGCAATTCTTCCAATAAATTTAAACCTTCATATTTGCTTGTTGATGGAAGATTAGAGAGGGCGGGGAGGATTAAAAGGTTATCATCTCCTTGTGGACAACCTTCATAAAGGCTTGAATAGCCTGAATTTTCATAATAACAACATGCTCGCAACACGAGTCATTGACTCATTGCCGTGGGAGATTCTGTAAGTACCTTATTGGTATCATGTGGTCATGGATAATTGGAATATATTAGTTATATTGAAAATAGTATCTTTTATGAACCAACATCCTCTTCTTTATAATTTGCGGCTGGGAGCACAATTCTTTAGACATTTGTACACTAGCAAGATATTATGACACTTTTTTGTGTTTTTGTTGTAAGTCACAGTGTTGTTAATCTTGTGATTGAAGAGAGATTTATTTGATTCTTTTTCTTGATAAATTGAAGAGGGGTGATAAATATAATATTTTTTGGTGTTGTTTTATTTTTTTGAGAAGTAAAAAGTGAATATTATTAAAAGGACAACTTGAGCACAAGATGTGCCAAAGTGAATATTTTTTTTTTTGGTATTGTTTTATAATAACATTGTATTGTGTTAAACAACTGTTTTTTGGTAGGAATTATACTTTTGAGACCCTGATCAGATCAATCATTTCCACGCACACAAATATAGCAAGACTACACCAATGAGCAAAATGGGAAAATCGTGTGCATGCCCATTAAACCCCAACCCATATAGTGTATTGAAACCCTAACAATCCCACAGAAAAGAACAACAATACAACACACAAAGCAATACCACAAAATGGAAATAGTATCAAAACAAAGCCTAGAAATTTAGAAACAATAGAATCGATTTAACAGTACCTGTTTGTCTAAATTTGATCTTAACAGCAAGTATTTTAATTGTTTGTCTAAGAGGGTTATATACTTATTCGTGTACATAATCATTAAAACATTTAAAAGAAATCACCTTTCTAATTAGTTTGTTAATCAACATTATCAATTAGTATGTGTAGATGCAATATTCTAGTCAACATTCTGTCATAGACCTTTCTGAAAGAAGACGAAGAGAATTCAAGTCCATTCTAAAACAGAGACCAGACATAAAATTTTGCATCTTCTGGCATGCCTAATTTTGAAATCACTTCATGATAGATAGCTCTTAATTACTCAACATGGAAGGAAAACATTTGGAAGTTAAAATTCCGATGGATCGATACATACAAAGTATGAGTATTTTTCTAATATAAACAGTAAAAAAAATAACAAACAAAACAATTTTGGTGGAAAATAAAAAGACCTTTGGAGATAAAATGTGTCCCGACCACAATCTACTTTTCTTATATAGTAATTGATGAGAGAGAAAAGGAACTCCAAAGTTAAACATGTTGGCTAAACTCAAACTTCCAAATATCAGGAAACGTTGATTATAATTTAATATTCCTTAGCAGCAACAAACTTCCCAAATCAAAATACAAGGAATCAATTTGACATGATTCATGACTACTTAAATAAACCAAGTGCACAACAATTAATACATGTAAACTTAAATAAAAGCCCCTGCATCTATCCAATCTTAATTTTTCTCAATGCTTTCCAAGAGCCAAAGCAGACATAACAATCAACAACACTAAGACAACCACAGCAACAAATGATGACACCACTGCTCCACTTGTCTGTGAACAGAAGTCTCCAAATTGATTGCAAATGGCAAGCCAGTTTGAGTCTTGATTGCCATTGTGTGCCAAGTAAACTATGGCAGCAGCTGAAGCAGCACTAGCAGTGGCCAGAGTAAGGAACACCTGAAAGAAATTTCATAAAGCCACACAAGAAAGCTTCAAGTTAAATTAATTATTCAAATATCTATAAACTTGAAGAGTTTTATCAACTAGTTTATTACTGGTAATTTCTCTTGTACTGAACCCAGACTCCTAGATATCGATTCAGGCTTCTAATTAAAAGATATGATCAGTAGGAAAATAGAATCACCAATCATATAGGGTTATTGAATGAGTGAATCTAATTAAAGTAGTGTTTGACATGCGAAAAGAATAAAACAGATATGTTTTGTTCTCTTTGATTTAACCTTCTTTAAGTAGAAAAGATATGTACCACTTTTTTTACTTTATTGGTGGATGGACCTGATCTGTACAAAGTACAATTTTTTTTCTAACATAAATAGTAAGAAAAACCAAACAAACGAAATAGTTTGGTGAGAAATAAAAAAATCCAAGAGGTGACACGTGTCCCAGTTAGAAAATAAAAAGATCTGAGGAGGTTACATGTATCCCAATCAGGGACTTACTTGTGTTATATAGTCACTGAATTCTTGTTTTGTTCTATTCTTAATATGCTTAAAATTTAGAACAGAACTATGTGTTCTGAATCTTCTGATTTATCCTACTCTAACCAAATTTACCAAACACTATATATTTTTAAGTGTTATAGAGCTTACAGTGTCTAAGATAATAAGGAAAAGCCTTGGTCCAGCTGCATGGGGGCGTATGATGGCTACAATAGAGAAAGGTAGGGATAGGACCAAGTAGCCACCCACTATTGCCATTGTAATAACGAAAAACCTGCATTTTGTAAAGCATTGGGTGAGTGAATAGGATTGCAAAGTTAAAAGATTAAGCCCCGATTACTTTAAAAAAATATTTTCTGTTTTCACTTTTAATTACAAAACTACTATTGCTGTTTTCAATCTGTTTTTTATTTTCAAATATTTGTATAGGAAACAATGAAAACAAAAAAAATTGTTTTTACTGTTTTTTGTACAAATATTTGAAAATAGAAAACAGATCAAAAACAATGTAGTAGTTTTTGTAACTAGAACTAAACTGTCCCTAATGATCTTGGAAAGGCATAGAGAGTAGAGTTTTGAAGGTTACATACTGAAAGGCACTAAAGCTATCATAGCTGGCTTCAAACTGAAAGAACTGAGTGAAGAAAGGGAGAGTCTGGTCACTTGTTCCCATGGTGGCAGCTGCACCCAAAGCAGCAGCTATGGCTCCTAACCTTAGAATGAAATCCATTATGGCTACCCCTTTCTTCCATCCTCCTGGCCTTGGAGGTGCAACTAGAATTGCTTTTCCTTTGACATTGTTTGACTCTGCAGGGACATCAATTGTGGTTGACATTTTTGGCTCTAGAAACGAGGGAAGCTTGAAAAAAAATTATTATAAGGATATAATATAAGATATATATATATATATCGTAATATGAATATGCAAATGTCTTGATTGTTGAAGCTTATATAGAGAGGGCGAATGGTAAGCATTTGTATAAGTTAATTAAATAGGATATATAAGGGAAGTCAAGCTGAGTAGTTATGATACCATTTCCACTACATATCTTTTTGACAAAATAACAAAGCAAATAGGTGTGAGAGAATGATTTCATTTAATTTGTCTTTCTCCTTTAATTAGTTTTATTGAAAAAGGATAATGGTTGTCAAGGCTATGGGATTTGTTAAATTTGAACTTGTGTCATGTGTAACAGTATACCATCAAAATGTTGAAATGTTGATATGATGTAAAGAAAAAGCTATGAAACAAGAATTCATGGTTGTGATAATTTAAGTTTAGAATCCAACTTCCTGCTTTGACTAACTAATAAAGTCGTCTCTTTGTTCATTAATCATCAGTCAACTAAACCATGTACCCTCCCTAATCCATTAATGCACATAATTAATTAATGAACTCTACGTGTGACTATGGCCCATGATCGATGTACCTGTCTTCACTCCACAATTCAGTGAATTCACTGTGCTACTTTTTAGCTTGAATAATTCTAAATTTTTCTACCTTAATTTTATTCTTATTAATTCTCTTACTTACTAAATTGAGAAAGAATTATATATATTTTATGTTTTTAAGATATTAAATGCATTCACTTTTTCATTTAATACTTTAAAAAATAGTAAGAGGATTTAACATTACTCTATCTCTTCCTTTTTTTATCTTTCTTTTCCTCCACTTTAATTGAGACAGTATTTATTCAATTAGTGTTGGTTATGTTGTTGCCATTTTCTTTCTATTTATATGCTTTATCTAATTAACGTGGCATAATAAAGAACTAGTGGAATATTATAATTTTGTTGAATTTATTGCATAAATATTTTTTTGTTTTTTTAAGTGATATTTATATGTTTTTTTAACTAAAATTCATATCATTATTATTTTTTGGTTGATTAACTAACCACAAGTTAGCTAGCATATATATGTAACCAGAACTTGCAAAGATTTCATTGAGCTATCTTGTGAAGGAGTTTTTTTAGTAAACAACTACTTTGATCTTTGAGAGTGGCAGGTGATGTTACTTTAGTCTGATAGATACAAAATAAAAAAAAAAAAGATTTTCCACTGTGCCCGTTAACATCCCAGCTCAGCAGCCCAAACAGAGTTATATATGTGGTATGTAACATCCTAAAAATTCACTCTACAAGACAGAGTATTAATTTTAGAGGATTAGAAATATCCTTAAGATTTTCAGATAAAGTATAATGGTTTAGAATTGACATAGGAGTCCAAACGGTGTTTTACAAACATTTTTAACTGTTAAAATAAGTTGATAATGAATATGAAAAATTCATATCTGATTCCCAAAAGGTATTAGAGGATATAAATAGTAACTTGATGTTCTATGAAAGTTTTAGAAATTAAGTTGTAATTTTAGAGAAAGATATAAAGGAAAATACAGTTTTGGTCCCTCTAAGAGAAACTCTGTAATCTATTAGTTAAGAAATGGATAAATACCTGAGATGGAGAAATAGTTAAGATAGAGACTTTAAGATCTAGTATACTTTAGATAGTATAGAAAAATATAAGTTTTGTTTGGTATTATAGTTTAAAACGGTAAGATGGTTAAGTCTTGTATAGACTTCTGTTTTCTATTTTTCGTCTATTATCTGTTTTAAATGAAATTGTGTGATCTAAGTGTTAAGTAAATTATGTTGGTCTTATAACTAAGGTTTTAAAATACTTATCAAATTATTTCATTGAAACAGACGTTTTTCTTTTGACGTTTGGGTTTTTTTTACAGATAACCGTATTTACCGTAACTAATGGATAAGATTTTAAATAGAAAAAGTATATCAAACCAATCCATAAAATTATCTTCCTTCACAAAAGTTGTTTATTTTAATATTTGTGATTTTCTGAAATTTTTATGGAATTTTTGGAAAAACTTTCAAAATTTACCAAAATATAAAGTTAACTGGTACGTATAGCGTACAGATCTTGTTTTACAGTATATAAATTTCATGAAAAAGGTCCAAACAATTTTTATTTTATTATTTTATTATTTTTTTATGATTTTTAAAAATATTCCTAGACAAGATTATTTTTCTACTGTTTTGGCTTTTTTATGCGGTATATCAGCCGTATAGAAGCAATTAGAGAACTAACGGGTTTGAAAGAGGAACTTAGAATTTTTAAGGGACTTAAAGGAAATTTTATAGAGTCCAAATAGTGGTGTTGACCCAGCCATTGACCATAATCAGTAGGGGTATGTGCAATTACCATTTTGCCCTTGATTTTACATCAAAACTACCAAAACATAAAGTTTTTAACCATGAAATCAAATGGCCTTCCTTCTCCCTTCTCTTGGTCGACATCCACCTTCAATTTAGGCCTTTGGATGTTCTTTTCTATGTGAGTCATGAAGCTTAGTCATAAGCTTAAGCCAATTCAAAAAATAGGTAATTTAACTATAATGGCTTTATGACATAATCTAGATAAAGTAAGGTGACAACACAAATTTTAATTCCTTCTTTCTCCTCACTTGGCCGCCCCCTTTCCCTATAAATATCCATCTCGGCTTCATAAAATTTCCTACACCAAAAACCTTGTGTTGACAAGCAAAAGAATCCTCTCTTTTTCTCTTTGAAGTTCTTAGTTTTCTTGTTTGGTGTTCTTGGTTCTTCAAGTCTTGTTCTTCCAAGATTTTGTGTCAAAGGTACGGGAAACCTCTTGCAAATTAATTTGAGAAGCATGAGTTTGATTCTTGATTGTGATTGACTTGTGTGTTTTGTGTGTTATAGCCTTTATTTATTTATTTATTTATGCTTTATAATTATTTTATGGCTTTAAATTAATTGTTTTGTGCTATTTATTAATTGTAGTGTTATAATGCCCAAATTTCTCTTAAATTTCGTGGAAGTGAGGAGGTGACGGTAAAATTAATTTTGAACTTTTGTAAACATACCGTTATAATGGCAAAATTTAGATTTACTGTAAATATGATCTTACCGTAAAGAAAATACAATTTTTTCTTTTGTGAAAACCCTGATATTGTCTATCATTGATATGCAAGGTGATAGTTAAGATAAATGGTTTATCAGTATGGATATGTCTAGGAAAGACATAGGTCTTTGAAGGAGCATTAGCTCACCTCTCTTTCCTAGGAACTGTACTGATACGTTGTTTGGGGAATTCTTAACTTAGGGACCTGGTATATACGTGACTAAGATAAATTGAGAAAGAAGTGAAGTTCTAAATAACGTATATATAAATAGATTGGATTAGATAAAAGAGTATAACAGTAAAGGATTTTCGGTGAATTCTACTGTTACAGCATCTGTCGTAAAAAGAGTGTAACAGTAAAGGATTCTCGGTGAATTCTACTGTTATAGCATCTATCGAAAATTTAGTATAACGGTAAAGAATTCCCGGTGAATTCTACTATTATACTATCAGTGGAAAATATCGAGTGGGTATCCAATCTGTGTATATATATAATTTACTCAGTTCAATTTCCAATGTTTATGGCAGTGAAAATTAGTGAGATAGGCTTTCAACGGGCTTCTTTCCTAGAAGATAATTGGTGCTTAAGTATTTCAGAAGAGAATCAGCTTGATTTCGTTCACTTAGTCTATATCGACTTATTTTAAAGATTGGGCACTGATTACCGCAGTCGGCTATGCCGCCGTGTAATCTTTTCATCTTCGAACTTAATTAAGCCGATATAAATCATTCACCAAATAAAAAGTATACTTGGGTTTAAATTACTGTTGATCTCTTCTCTCTTGATCAATCCTAGGTGGCTTTGCCCCGTTTTGGTCTGCTTAAAAGAAATTAATAACTTTTAGTTGATATATCGAATCACTTTGACGGGTTGATTACCCCAGTTCGGCTCTGTCGCGCTGTAATCAATCACAAATTGAATTATTAAAGCCGGGTCAATAATTTAACCCGTAACGATCAGTGAAAAGAATAAAGCGGACAAGAGTTACTCATTTAAATATACAGTAAAAGGTTTTTCGAGATAGAGTGAAAAGATGAGATAAAGTGGTTTAACAGTTATCTGTTCGTCTAAATAATATTTTTATGAAGAAATGGGTTTATTTCATTTAAAGAGTTTTGACGAGATACAGAGATTTTTGAGATAAGTGACAGTAAAACAGAAGAAGTTTTACAAAGAGAAATTAAGAAGAAAGTGTGTGCAAATTTAGACGATCATTTGCATTAAAGACGTTGAGCATACAACCTACAAGACGGGGTTGAAAATAGGTTCTTTTGGACTACAATTGCCTACTGGGATTATCCAGGTTTCGAAAGTCTCAATGGCCTTGTCGGTAAATACCCCCGAGCCGAGACAAATTGTATACCCGACTTGGACAAATTTGATTGGTAGATCTATTTCTGATTTGGTATTAATTTTTAAATGCGGTATTTCCGAAGTATTCTCAGGGGTTCAGACGGGACTCCCTATTTATTCTGTTAAGTTTACCGTAGCCGGTCGCTCAAATGGTGTGAGGTTGAAAAAGTCTCCTTGGAGCATTACACCGGTGTGATTTGAGAGATATTGAAGTGGCATGCATAAATATACTTTGATGCAATGACATATTCTTGTGAATGCGTTGTTTTGCAAGTTTGCAAATACAAGGTAAGACCTGTTTGATTGAGATCTGGTTATATGTCTTGAATAATTTGCTACTCTGCTATATTGTCTTAAAATGACTTGATTGTCTTTGATATTTATTTATAAGTTCTTGACATATGAATTAAGTGCTATGTGATCTATGTTTTTAGTGTACTTGTACTGCTCTTATTACGTTGTTTAGAGCTTCACCCTTGCCTACTTTTATGTTGTGTTGACGCATGACTGGGTATATGGCCCATCCTGATATGGGACTAGGGAATGTCCGACACCTTAGCATACAACCCCAAGGCGGGGATAGGGGATAGTGTGTGGTGGAACATAAATCCTCATACACAATGGGGCAGATTTGTGGGAGAAGTAGAGACCGTAGACAGTGGAGTGCAACAAAATCCAATTCCCATCCAAGAACAGATAATCTTAGATGTTAAGTTACCCTTACGTCAATTAGGCAGTATGGGTTATGGTATAGAAGACATGTTCTTCAACGACGACGATGATGGAGACAGTGGTGGTGGCAGTTCACATCCATCAGGACACGGTGGTGACGGATCAGATCATGGATCCCTACAACTAAAGAGCAAGCCCTCAGACACGGGCAAAGACGGAACTTCAGAAGACACTTCAGCAGCAACACCTGCAGGAACGGAGGGTTCTATAGGGTACACCCCAGCTTCACCTTTAAGAGTAGCAGAACCATCTATGTACACCCCTTGTTCTCATCACTCAGAGGAGGAGGATATTATATGGTTATCCGAATCTCTTTCTAATGATGAAGAGGAAGAGATACCCGAGGAGTCCATCAACTCTTGGAATACCTCTGACCTCACCTATGACCCTTTACCTAGACCAGATCTGTCCAGGTTTGGTTTTGATTGGATTCCGGTGACTTAGGCCCGGAACCTTGAGTCCAGTTTGCCAGGTTTAGGAGGGTCCACCTGGTCGTGTCCTTAGATACAACTGAGTTAGAGTTGGAGTAGTAGGTCCTTTTGGGTAGATGATGAGATCATGGCTCGACTGTACATAGTAGTGTATGTTTTTATTTTACCACTTTTGTATTTTTGGTTTAGAGTAGTTTTAACTTCTTTTTCTTTTGCAGTATGCAAAAATCATAGTTTGTCTTGGAACAAACTCTTTTGTAAAATATCATGGTATATATATGAGATGGAGTACTTTTTACAAAATGTGATGGTCTTACTTTGCTTTTTGAAATCTTCAAGAAAAAAAAAAGGAATCAATGGAACATATTTCCCATCCTTCTCATCTTCTATAAAGGCAAAAATTTTTACCCGTATTTTGGAAGAAGGATTACCAACTTTCACCAAATATTTTCTAAGTAATTGCTAATCTTTTGGTTACTATGGTGTAATATCCTTTTTGGAGAAAAGGTATTGCATAGTAGATCTGGCGGAAGGAATAAAGTGACTAACAAGAAGCACAGTGGATGACTTTTTTTTTTAATTTTGTATCGATCAGGATTATTTAATTAAATACATTTTGTAGGATATGAGTTGAGGCAGCCATGATTTGAGGCAAAACTTGTTGTCATGAGATCAAAGTTTTGACAAGCTGCAGAGTGGTTGGATAAATTTTCAAGGGAAAAATGGACTCAATCTTATGATGGAGGGAAGAGATAAGAACACATGACGACCAACCTTGCTGATTGCTTGAATTCAATTTTAAAAAGAGCCAGAGCCTTGCCCACATTAGCCTTGGTGAAGACTACATTTTGTAGGTTGAATTCAGTGTTTTTAGAAAGAGGAGAGAAGGCACTAGCAATGATGCAAGAAGGACATGTGTATTGTGAAGAGTTATCAAATCTCCATACTGGAAGACCTACTATGGTATGCATGGTAAAGTTGAATGATTGGTGGTGTGATTGTGGCGAATATCAAGCACTCAGATATCCTTGTTCACATATTATTGCATCATGTGCCTATTGCAATTTAGATTATTGTCTATATATTGACCCAATATATAGACTAGATCACATACATGAGAAATTGGTGATCGAATGCCTCTTTAACATAAATCCCGTAATAAAATAAGGGTATAAAATAAATCTTAACAATTGATATATTTATAAATCACTTTGGTATTTATAATTCTTTTTTTTTTTATACATCACATGCACCCGTGAACATGGTGTGCTGCCAATTAAGAGTGACCAAAGTGTGCCAAGGAAGACCAAAGTACAAGTTCAAAACAAGGAGTGCTAAGTGACAAAAAAAAGTGATCTGCCAAGTGATTCCCATGCCACTTTTGACCAGTTTCAAATGCATCATCTCTTTTGACCAGCTTGATTTGCTATTTGATTCCCATGCCACAGCTTGATTGGCCAAGTGATTCCCATGCCACAGTCTGAATTTGAGTAGCTTGATTTGCCAAGTGATTCCCATGCCATAGTTCGAATTTGAGCAGCTTGACTTGCCATTTGATTCCCATGCATTTGAAGCAATTAATGATTCTGAAGCTTAACCTTAAAAGGACATCTCGTGACTTGTGGATGTGTTCTTTAAATAGTTTCACCACTACTTAAAGCCTTTAAGAACCAACCATTCATTGCCTATGAGGACTTTTCATGACACGTTTTGATTTTTGTTTTAAGTCATGTGGTTATGCTTTTCTTGTATTTGTTTCCACTTACTGTTCTTGTTATTGCAACTTATGAACTTATTATTCTTCTTTTTAGAATCTGATTGTTCTCATAGTATTTGTTTTGTCAATGTTATTCTCCATTGTTCTCCTTATTATTTGTTTTGTCAATGTTAGCTATACGGATTGAAAGTTTAAATACTTCCACCACTTCAACACTTCAGCCACTTCAACACTTCAACCACTTCAACCAATGGCGGAGGCAGGGGTGCTCATCCCTGCCACGGCACCACCCAAAATTTTAAAAATGCTGAGAATTTTATTATATAAGTAAGAATATGGTCCCCCCATGATATTTATTTAAAATAATAAAAAAGAATTAAAGGCTAGGAAAGGGATCTCTGAGAAAGGTTGCAACACACTTTCTCCAAAAAGGATATTACACCATAGTAATCAAAAATTTTGCAAGTACTTAGAAAATATTTTGATAAAAGTTGGTAACCATCCTCCAAAATGCTGATAAATTTTTTCGCTTTTCTAAAGAAGGTGAGAAGGAGGGGGAATAAATCATTTTAAGATTTTCTCTTTGTAAATACTTGAAGGTAAAGAGTAAAACATAACTTTGTACTCAAAATTTCTCATCTCATATATGAAATCATCAGAGTTTACAATAGAGGTTTATACAGTGAACACTGAGCCAGTTCGAATCTTTAGACCTCTACCCAATCTAAAATAGTAAATACAGCTTCTTCCCGGAATCTCTATCGATCTAAGCAGCATCCTCCTTCAGATCCTTCTTCTAAGAGTTAACCCACTTTTTGGGTAGACCATCTACTAAGTCATGCATCAACACAACATAGAGCAGGCAAGGGTGAAACTCTATAACAAAGTAATATGAAAAGTAGGAGCACACCCAAAACACAGATCACACATCACCCAGTTTGCACGTCAGAACACTCATCAATGATAACAGAACAACCAAGACTTATAAACAGATCTTGTTTAAATAGAACTTACCTTGTGCTGGAATCCAACAGAAGCAATGCATTCACAATTATATATCACCAAGTCTAAGTATATTTATGCATGTCACTTCAATATCTCTCAAAACACACCGGTGTATTGCTCCAAGAAGACTTTACCAACCATAACACCATTGAGCAATCAGCTGTAGCCAACCTAACAGAATAACCAGATAACCCCTTCAGGACTTCCGAGGATCCTTCGGTATGACTAACATTTACTTAATACCAATTTATGAATAAGTCAGTCAGTCAGATTTATCCAAGTCGGGTATACGAATTGTCTCGGCTCGAGGGCATTACCTACTCGGCCACATAAGACTACCAAAACCTGGATAATCCCAATAGGCAGTTGTAGCCCAACCGTACTATATTCTCAACCACATTACTTCGGGTTGTAATGCTAAAAAATTATTTATGCAAATGACCGTCTATATTTGCACACAAATTCTCTTTAGTATCTCTCTGAAAACTTTCTTTGTTTCACTGTAGCTGCTCTTTGAAAATCTCTAAATCTCACCAAAATACTTTATATGAAATAACTCATCTCTTTAAGATAGAAATACTTTTGAATAAACAGATAGTTGTTAAAACCCACATTTTTTTCTCTTTTTATCAGAAAACTCTTTTACTGTTTTTAAATAAATAGCTCTTGCTCTTTTTACCCATTTTACGGATCATTTATGAGTTAAGTTATTTGTCCAGCTTCAATAAGTCAATTTATGACTGATCACACCGTGGCAGAGCCGAACTGAGGTGAGTAGCCCAACAGAGTGATTCGATATAGAACTAAAAATTATTAACTCATTTCAAGAAGACCAAAACGGGGCAGAGCCACCTGGGATTGATCAAGAGAGAAGAGATCAACAGTATTTAAACTTACGTCCGCTTTTTAATCAGTAAGTGTCTGTTCTCAGTTTTTAGATAACTCTTTGGGAATGGAATAATTACACGGTGGCTGAGCCGACTGCGGTAATCAGTGTCCGTCTTTCTAAAACTTAATATATACTTGGTGAACAAAATACAGCTGATTAATTACCGGCTTAAGTTATTTTTGAAGATGAAAAAATCACACGACAACAGAGCCATCTTTGGTGATCAGTACCTAACTGTAAAATCGATCCTATGTACTAAGTGAACGTAGTCCAATTATTTCTCTTTGGAAACACTTAAGCACTAATTTATCTTCCAGGAAAAAGACCCGTTGAAAGTCTATCTCACTAATTTTCACTGCCATAGATATTGGAAATTAAACTGAGTTATGTGCATATATATACAGATTGGATACCCACTCGGTATTTCCCACTAATAATATAACAGTAGAATTCACTGAGAATCCATTACTGTTAGATTATATTCCGAAAGATGTTATAACAGTAGGTTCACCGAGAATCCATTACTGTTACACTCTTTTATCCAATCCAATCTATTTATATATACGGTATTAAGAAATCACTTCTTTCCCAACTTTATCCTGTCACGTATATACCGGGTCCCTAGTGTTAAGATTTCCCCAAACAACGTATCAATACAGATCCCAGGCCAGAGAGAGACGGACTACTTTAGCCTCTTCATAGGTCTCCCTTCCTTTCTAGACAGATCCATACTGATAAACCATTTATCTTAACCATTACCTTGTATATAAATAACAGATAATATCGGGGTTTTCATAAAGAATAAATTGTATTCTTTTTGCGGTAAAATTGTATTTACGGTAGTATAAAATTCGCCATTATAACGGTATGTTTACAATAGCTCAAAAGTGATTTTGGCATAACCACCCTACTCACACGGTTCTAAGACTAAAATTGGGCATTATAACTCTACAATTCATCAATAGCACAAAATAATTAATTTAAAGCTATAAAACAATTATAAAGCATATAAAAACTATAAAGGCTATAAACACATAAACAAGCAATTCAAACACAAACAAGAATCAAAACTCATACTTCTCAAATTAAATTGAAAAGAGAAACCCCTTACCTTGGCCACAAAACTATGAAGAACAAGCTTGAAGAACCAAGAACACAATAGTAAGAAATTTAAGCTAAAGAGAGAAAAGAGAGCGAATGGTGTTTGCCTTGCTTCTTGAGTTGTGTTCTGTGAATTTTATGAAGCCAATGGGTCCTATTTATAGGGAGAGGGGCGGCCAAGATGGAGGGCAAAGGAGGAAGAGGAAAATTGGAATGATGTAAGCCATGACTCCTAAAATACATAATTATTAATTAGGTTTAATCCATTCTTTTTCCTATTGGTTTAGGCTAATGACTAAGCTAGGTGAGTCATGAAGGAAAACTGATCCAAGGCCTCTAAGAGCTCCTCGATGTCGACCAAAACAAGGGCAAATGAAGGTCATTGGATTGCATAGTAAAAAGCTTTAGGTTTAGGTAGTTTTAAGTGAAAATCAAGGGTAAAATGGTCTTTATACATGCCCACCATACTATTCAAGGCAATCATGATGTCCACATATCTTATATGCTTCTTAGAATTGTATTTGAACCCCTCAAAGTTCCTAAGTTTCTATATCATAGCCATTATGTCTCTATTCGTCTCTATTCGACTTATTCCGTAAATAAGGGTCAAAATAGTTTTTTTACTAATTTAATACTCAAAAATAATTTTAAATGGTAAGAACCAATGAGGAATCTCGAAAATGACATGTAAGAACCTCATGGAAGAGTTTTGGGAATTTTACGGTAAGGGTAAGCCTTACTGTTTGCAAAAACAAAGGAAAACGGACGCGCCATAAGTTAAAAATGGTAATTTTTCAGAAAATTCCAAAAAAATTAACAGAAAATCGTAAATTGAATTTAATCACTAATGGTCCCTCTTAAAATTTGATTTTGAGCACTCACTGATAACTAAAAATCCATTTTTGACCAGAAATCCCCGCTTTTCGTATTTTACAAGGATCAGAAAAAGTAGTTTTTGATATGCTTTTCAGAAAATTACGAAATATTTCCCAAAAAAATATAAAAACATGATTCATCTTTTCAAAACCTTTTTCTGACCTTAGTTTGGTTTCGGAATCAGTGTTTAACTCTTACTGTAAGTAACAGGGTCAAAACGTAATTTCTAAAGTTTTCCAAAAATTTTAAAAAAATTCAGAAAATCAAAAATATTCAAAGAACCAACTTTTGTGAAGGAAGCTTGTTTGTCTAAGTTGTTTTCACATACTTGTTCTATTAAAAACCTTATCCATTAATTATGATAAGAACTACTTTCCATAAAAGCCCCAAACGTACAGCGAAAAGTGACTGTTTTAATGAGTCAACTTAATAAGCCTATTAATATTATAATTATAAGATAGAAATAAATCACGCAACACTTAAATCACACAATATCACATAAAACAGACAATAGACGGAAAATAGAAAACAGAAGTCTATATAAGACTTTAACTGTTTTATCGTTTTAAACTATAATATTTAACCGTAACTGGTCATTCTATTTTTCTTAGGTTTTTATCAAGTCTCTGCAGTCTCTATCTTATCTATTTTTCCATCTCTAGTAGTTATCTCTTTCCTAATTAACATATTATGGAGTTCCTTCTAAAGGGACTAAAACCGTAACTTCTTTATTTCCTCCTCAAATAATCCAAACTTTACTCCTAAAATCTTTATATGTCACCAAGCTACTATATCTTCCCTCAAATACCTCTTGGAAGTGTTTGAATGAATTTTCCAAATTCATTTATCATTTTCCCTAATAATCAGAATGTCCGTATATAATTTTCTGACTTCCGTATTTTGCTCTAAACTACTAAGTTTTTATCCGAAAAACTTCAAAGTAATTCTAATCCTCAAAAATTAATATTTTGTCTCAGAGTGAAAATTTTGGGATGTTTCAAAGGTGACTCAAAATCTCCAAGATTATGCAGATTTCTTTTTTTTGCATTTTCGCCCAAGCGACAGATGGCTTCACCCAAACGAAAATCATATTGGAGGCATCAGGGGCAGTTTCACCCAAGCAATAGAAGCCTTTGCCCAAGCGAAATTCATACCGGAACTACTAATTGCATTTTTGCCCAAGCGAAATTTGAAACCAAGAAACAATTTTTCAGTTACGTTCTTTAGGCAGTTATACAAGGGTAGTTTGAGATACGTGTTTCATAGGCATTTTTCAGTGTTTGTGACTAGTCTTTCTCAGAGAGAAAAATATAGAGAAAAAGTCGAGATCAAAGATTGAGAGAAAATCGAGTGAAGAGCAAGGGTTTCAAGGGTAATGTTCATGTGGAACACATAGGAAACTAAGGCTGAAGGTTAACTCAATTGTTCTTGTACATTGGTGATTAGAATATAGTAAAGGCTGCTCTCTCCCATAAAAGTAGGTCGCATTGGCCGAACCACGTAAATGTTGTGTCGATTTCTCTTTCCCTCGTCTCTTTCATTCGGTTCTTGTTCTTGCAAGTTTATATTTTCTGTTTTCTAGTTTAAGTTTTCTGCACTAGTTTAGTTTTCGTTGTTCGTTCTACTCTCGTGTTCTTGGTTTGATAGTAAGATTAGTTACTGCCGAGTTTTGGACCAACAGACTCAATTAAGGATATTCAAATTTGGAATGGCATATTTATCTTTTCTTTAACTCAAGAATGGTTCACTACAAAATTGCAAATTTCTATAGTTTGCTTGATCACCATATGAAAATTCCTATAGTTTTTTTTTAAAGTACATTTATTATTTTTAATAAATGAATAACCTATAAAACTTTATGTAGTTTCTCTAACAAGCTAAATTTTACATGCTAGTCACAAGAATTAAAATATAACTTTGATTAATTAATAAATTAAAATATAATTGTGTCAATTTCAATAGAACGATCACATTTGCATAATTTGCATATACCTTGCATTTTAAAAGTCAAACAAACAAAAGTAGGAGAACTAATAGGGAAAGAGTGCTACCTTTTGCATTTTTTTCTGGTTTCTTCTTATTTTTTACTAGTAGTCAATTGATGTTTGTATGTTGGTTACACTTGTTAGTCAATAAATCTTATACTTCCTCCGTCTCATAAAAATAGTCTTTTAAGACTTTTTTCAATAGATTAAGAAAACAAATAAATTAATGAGTGAAAGTAACAATTTTACCAAATTAATCTTATTATTTATATTGCTCAAAACCCAATGCAACACTCTAAAAAGCATTATTTGGGATAAAGTTGGAAAAAAATAATTAATGCTTAATTGAAAAGATAAAATGACAATTATTTTGAGACAATTTTACTTTTCTAAAAGGACTACTATTATGTAGAGGTGGCAATTCGGGCTTCGGGCCGGGCTTCGGGCTGGCCCGCATCGGGTTCGGGCTTTCTCGGGCCGGGCCAAAAAAGCCCAGATTGAAAACGGGCTCAAATTTGTGTGTCCGAGCCCTCTATTTTACGGGCTTTTTTCGGGCCGGGCTCGGGCTTTGACCTACATTTTTCGGGCGGCCCGCTTCGGGCTCGGGCTTTTACGGGTTCGGGCTTTGTCGGACCGGGCCAAAAAAGCCCGGATTGAAAACGGGCTCAAATTTATGTGTCCAAGCCCGGTATTTTTTCGGGCGGGCTCGGGCCGGCCCGGCGGGCTAAGCCCATTTTGCCAGCTCTACTATTATGGGATGGAGTAATCAAATATAGTTATATATTTCTTTTATTTATAAAAATAGTTATTATATATCAAATTTCTTATGTGTATTATACATGTGAAAATTTAATTTTTTTGCAAAATTGTATGCTTTTGATCTCGGCCTCCCCAAAGAAAAAATCATGGCTCTGCCCCTGACTTTAACTCCTCTACACTTCAACGCACAACCTCTCGTCACCATGGAACACATTGCACCAGGACATATCGATGACTCATTATTAAGGTTGCAAGATCGTCATGCGTCAACTTGGAATGGGGAAGAATGCATGATACACCCTAGACATCGATATGTTTGGGGCTCTATGCCACTTGAACCTGTTCGAACATCAATAGAAGCAGCGAGGTTTGGGCATGTGTTATCGATCGGTCGCGATCAACCACCATCTTATCACAGCACTTGCGGAAAGGTGGAGATCAGAGACTCACACATTTCATTTCCCCCAAGGAGAGGCCACTGTCACATTGCAAGACGTGGCCTTACAAGTAGGCCTCCCCATTGATGGAAATGTTGTCACTGACACAACTGTTACTGATTGGGGCGAAACATGTCTTCAATTATTGGGAGCAATACCGCCTCCAAATTGCTTATAAGGATTTTATGTAAACATAAATTGGTTAGAATCTGTCTTTAGTGAGTTCCCAAATAATGCAACAGAAGTAGTGCTTGCACAGTATGTCAGGGCACATATTATGAGAATGATTAGAGGACTTCTCATGCCCGATACATCAGGCTCTCGGGTTCACTTGTTGTATTTTCTCTTGCTACAAGATTTGCATGCCGCCATACTTATAGTTGGGGATCTCCAGTATTGGCTTGCTCATACCGTGGGTTGGACCGTGCAATTTCTCCCGATCAAACCGAGATTGGGGGATGTTTATACGCTTCTCCAGTCATGGGCATGAGACCATATCTCAATACTTGCCCTTGAAATATATGAATTTTCTAATGATGAAGTGCAACAAGGACTTGCATTTCCACTTGCACAGAGGTATATATAATTGCTACTTTTTACACATTGAAGTTTAGTTCGTTACAAATCTAATTCAAAGTGTTTGTTACTTGTTTGTTTCAGGTGGTCTCATGCTTCATCTTCCACAAATACTCCTGGCCACTCTGTGTAAGAACATCCGCTATGCTTTGGACCGCTTACATATTGATGAGGATCTATATATTTTATAGAAATAATTCAATTATTTTCTATTTTAATAAAAAATTACTGTGGTGTATATTAACTATAGCTTTTATATTGTAGTTTTGTTGGATGCCCTACAACAGATATCAGATAAGATGATTACAACTTCTTGATGTCCCAGAGGTGGCTCTTGCATTAGTGCCACTAATTTGTTTCACTATTGTTGAGTGGCATTCAGTTGATAGGGTCATGCGCGAATTTGGATTACACCAAGGTATTCCACAAGAGCCACCTAATTTGGATAGATTGCACAAAATTGACATGCGAGGAAAAAGGTGTATTGGCCTGACTGTCATAGAAAATGTATTGAACTTTGGGATGATAGAAACAATCATATCATTAGGGCTGATGTCTTTAGTGGTGTCTTGCATTATAAATCAGATTAAATGCAGTGTTACATGTGTCATGTAACATCCTAAAATTTCACACTATAAGACAGAGTATTAATTTTAGAAGATTAGAACCATCCTTAAGATTTTTAGATGAAGTATCATGGTTTAGAGCCGACGTAGAAGTCAAATAGTATTTTACGGACATTTTTGACTGTCAAAATAAGCTGATAATGAATATGAAAAATTCATACTTGATTCACAAAAGGTATTAGAGGATAGACAATAGTCACATGATGTTCCATAAAAGTTTTAGAAATTAAGTTTGGAATTTTAGAGAAAGATATAAAGGAAATTATGGTTTTGGTCCCTCTGAGAGAAACTCTGTAATCTGTTACTTAGGAAATGGACAAATACCTGAGATAGAGAAATAGTTAAGATAGAGACTCTAGGATCTAATGTACTTAAGATAGAATAGAAAATAATAAGTTTTGTTTGGTATTATAGTTTAAAACGATAAGATAGTTAAAGTCTTATATAGACTTCTGTTTTTCTATTTTCTGTCTATTATCTATTTTATATGATATTGTGTGATCTAAGTATTGTGTGATTTATTTCTATCTTATGATTATAGTATTAATAAGCTTATTAAGTTGATTCATTAAAACAGTCATTTTTCACTTAACGTTTGGGGGCTTTTATAGAAAATAGTTTTCACCGTTATTGACGGATTCAATTTTAAATAGCAAAAGTATATTGAAACCAACCCAGAAAACAAACTTCCTTCACAAAAGTTGGTTCTTTTAATATTTGTGATTTCTTGAAATTTTCTTAGAATTTTTGAAAATTACTGTTTTGGTCCCTATAGTTTACAGCAAGAACTAAATAACTGATTCAGAGACCAAGTTGAGGTCAGAAAGAGATTTTGAAAAGCTGAATCATGTTTTTAATTTTTTTAGGATTTTTGGAAATTATTTCATGATTTTCTGAAAAGCATATCAAAAGTTACTTTTTTGGGTCCCTATAAAGCACGAGAAACGAAGATTTTTGAACAGAAATAGATTTTTAGTTATCAGTGAGTACTTAAAATCATTTTTTAAGAGGGATCATTTGTAACACTGTTTTTTTTATATAGTTTTTATTGATTTTTAATCTGTTTTAATTTAATTAATGATTTTTGTGATTCCAAGGTGTGAATAATAATATTTATATCTTAGGTTTATTTTTGAAGGGTTTAGAGTAATAGAGTTCGCAAAACTGAGTTTTCGCGTGATGCGTAGAAGGGTTCAGTATTTTTCTGGAGGTCATTTTTACTCCAAAATAATTTTTTAACGAACCAAAAGTGGTTCTTATAATATTTGTGATTTTTAAAAATTTTTCTGGAAATATTTCAGAAAAACTTTATTTTACCCGCGTTTGGAGCTTTACGGGTAAACTGGGCGCAACCGGGACATGAAAAATAGTCCAAAAATTTAGTTTTGGATTTCTAAATTTTTCTATGACATATTCAAATCATAGAATTTATTTCTCATGATTTTACTCGTTTTAGAAAAATATTTATCTAAAAAGGGCTTCGAAAACTACGCATTTTTACTACTTCGAACTACCAATTAAACCTTAACTTGGTGGAATTAAATTCCACCATTTTCCAGTCAGATTGGGCGCATAGGGGGGGGCTGATCCACTCTCAAAATGATTCCAAAAGTCAAATGGGTTAATTTTTGAATTTTTCAAAATTAGGTGAGAGAGGTATGACTCCCATTCCTTCCAAGTAAGCTAGCCCATACCTCCCCCATGCTCCTTTGTGTTCAGCCGAGATTTCTAAGGGAGAAAGGAGAGAGAAATTCATTTGCTTCATACACTTCATCTTCTCCAAAATCTCCATTTTCCATTTTCTCTCATATTCTCAAGCTTTCCTACACACCAAAAGGTTAAGTTTCATTGAGTTTTTGGCCACCCAAGCTTCACAAAAAAGGTTTGGATCATCATTCTAATCCATAAACTTCTTTCATTTTTTCATTTCCACCACTTTCATGTTTCCATAAAAGTTGTGTTCTTCTCTTTACTAAAAGAGATCTTTTTCTTGGTTTAGGTTCACTCCATTAGAACCTATAAGCTTGAAAACCACCTTGGATCCATTTGTCTTTAAGATTTGAGTAAGTATTCATCTACTCAAATTTATACTCTTTAGGGTTTGTTGGTTTTCATAAAACTCATATTTTTATGGTTTTATTTTGGTGTATTTTGTGAAAGGTAAATTTTTCCAAGTGTGGGAACATCAAGGCTTCAAGGAGGCCACTTGGTGTTTGTGTTGAGGGAAGGTGATTTTTGGTGTTTGCCCATTTTCCTAAGCTTCAAGAGGTAAGGGGATTTTCTCAATAAGTTGGGAAGGATGTGTATGTGTGTGGTTTATGTTGTATGTTCATGAAAAACTCAAAGACTTGAGTTTTCATATTGGGTGTTTGAATGAAGTTTCATTCTCTTAGTAATATGTATTTTTACATGTATATGTATATGTATATGAGTAAAAATATGATTTTGGTTGAGGCATGATAATTTTTTATGAGCCTATGTGTTGTTGGAAAAATCATATGTATGTTGATATGTTATGAATGAGTACTTTGAGTGTATTTTTGATTTATGGCTTGGTTGTGTTTTTGGCCTAAATTGATGTATATTGATTTATGTGTATTTCATATACTTTGATTGGGATTGGATTGAAAAGATTTGATTAAGTGTCAGATGAGGATCTTAAAAGCTTTAATGAAAATGTTTTCTAAAATGAAATCAAATGAATCAATTGGAATTCAAGTTAACACTTAATTTGATAAATTTTCATCAAGTTTCTAATCCTAAGTCCTAAATCAATTCCATACTAAATCCTTTTTATCCATAAAACTTTAAGTGAGTTAGAAAATTAATTAATGTGGGAGAAAAATAAAATTTCGGATTTTTAGGGGGCACGAAAACTGGATTTTTTGGGGTCTAAAATGCAAATTCTGGAATTCTAGGCTTAAATTACAAAATCTGGACAATTTGGGCCAAAAATATAATTTACGAAAGTTTGGGGCAGAAACGCGAAGTCTGGAGACTTTTGGGCCAAAAATATAATTTACAAAAGTTTGGGGCAGAAACGCGAAGTCTACCTTTGGGCCAGAATTATAATTTACGAAAGTCTTGGGGTAGAAAACGTAAAGTCTGGGCATTTTGGGCCAGAAACCTAATTTTTCCAAAAATTCGGGGCTGAACTGCGAAACTGGCTTCTTAGGGGGTCAGAATTGCAAATACTTAAAAGTAAAGGAATTTAAGTAAAATTATCAAAGAATTTAATTAAGTTTTAATTAAATCTTTTTATGATGAATAAGTGGGAAGAAAATTAATAAAGTGGGTTATAAATAAGAGGAAATTCTTTTATAAACAAGTGAAGGTTTAAGAGTTTAAAGTTAAAGAAAAAAAAACTTAAGAATTCAAAGAGAAAATTCTTCTAAAAACTTATGGTGTTAAATAACGATTTTACACGATATTGAACGAGGATCAATACGTGGCAACGATAAAGTCTTGAGGACAATAAAAATTACACGGTGTTGGATGAAAGCTGACACGTGGCGACGAAAAACCCTAAGACAAGGGACCACATTGATTGTATTGATTGTGGTTGCAAATATACTGTCATATGCATCTGAGATATTGGCTTTTGCCAGGCTAGCATTTATTGCTATGATGAGAGCACACAATCCTATGCGGGGATTGTAAATAAGTATGGTCTGACTATAAGTCTTTGAGGGCATCCAGGTTACGAAATTCTCAATGGCCTTGCGGTGAATCCCCTTGTGCCGAGAAGAGTAGTGTACCCGGCTTGGATGATCCTGACCGGCTGCTTTATTTGAGATGTGGTGTACGACGTAGCACAATGGGTCTGTACCGAATAAATGACAAACGATGGCCGAGAGTGAAGGTCAGTTTGCATTAATGATAGGTATACGATTCTGCCATATCGCTCTACTTAGTTGAGGAAGAGAAGTCTCCATGGAGCAGTGCACCGGTGTATGAAAAGAGATATTGAAGTGACATGCATTATGCTAGAATGCTATGTGTGTGCTTGACTGTGTGTTTACCTTGATAATGTGTCTCTTGTTGATGATTGAATAGCTTAGCTAAAAGATTTGCGAAAGAGTAACTCTATATAAATATATTCTTGGAATGTATTATGTAGTACTTTATTTTTCATATGCAACCTTTCAGTGGATTTCAACTTGTGAAAACAAATTCACCCTTGCATATTTTCCTGTATCTGTATGTACGTTACGCGTAGATGAGGCCTCTAGTAGCCCGTGTGAGGGAGAGCTTCCGGCCTCTTGAGGCCGAGTCCGAGGGAGGGGGATGGACTAATGATCCCATCTCCCAATGGGCCACAGTGTGTGGACACGTGGTCAGGACGAGGGGAGGGGTGCTGGGCCCCGAAGAGGTTTTGGAGCGTGACATGGTTCTGGACGCTTACATTCCCTTAGAGGGATGCGTAGCTGGCTGGCAGCCGCACCCGAGGCACCTGTGGAGCAGCCGAGGAGAGAGACTCAGGCGGAGGAGAGACCTTTACCCTCGCGGGTAACCGGATCTGCTCGGGAGTATCATCGTATGTTTTGCCACACGCGTCTCACTCCAAGGAAGAGTACCTTGGCGCGGGATCGTCTACCAAGGATGGCTCCATCAGTGACACCAGCTTCACCACCAGAGACAGGGAGACCGACGCTCTCTGTTCCTTACGTCCCACCGTATGGACATCTCGTGCATTGCTCTTCTGACACTTCTGCCAGACCGTCGGGACACGCAGAGAGGGGGAAGAGGAAGGTTCGAGATGAGCCAGAGCGGGTATTCATTGAGATATCCGAGGAGGAGGAGGAGGACCCGGAGGAGGATCCCGAGGAGACGTCATCGTCTTAGGTCTGTAGTGGTGGGAGGTGTCTAGTGCTAGGTTGTAGGTTGTCTGTTAGCGACCAGCCTAGGTTTGGGATGTACATGTTCAGTGTCGTGTATTTGACACACCTTTTGATTTACAGTTTTCCTAGGTTTAGACTTATCGCTTTATTTTCTTTGTATCAGGATGATGTATTTTGGCCACTATGTTGTGGTTCCAAACTATACTTGCGAGCGCAAGACTTGTGTATATTGACATGATGATATATATATGTGTATGATGTTTCTTTTCTTCTGAGTTTCAGGATGGCTAAATGTGATGTGAGAAATCTTTTCGTATAAGATTCTTTTAAAAAAAAAAATAGCCACCAATTTTGGTAACCTTGATTTATGAAAGACGATTTTTCGCATTAAGTTTTTAGTTTTTCACGTGACGTTCCTTGTGGGAAAAAGGGGCATTACATCATTAGTGTTTAAATTCAATTTGTGATTTTCTGGGATTTTTTATGGAATTTTCTGAAAAATGACCGTTTTGCACTTACAGCGCGTCCATTTTTCTTTGTTTATGCGAACCGCGAAGCATACCCTTACCGTAAAAATCGAAAAACTCTTCCATGAAGCTCTTACATGTCATTTTCTAGATTCCTCATTGGTTCTTACCATTTAAAATTATTTTTGAATATTTGATTAGTGAAAAGACCATTTACCCTTGATTTTCAATTAAAACTACCTAAACCTAAAATTTTTGACCAAGTGATCAAATGGCTCTCCCTTCCCCTTAACTTGGTCGACATCCACTCTTAATTTGGAGCCTTGGATGAACTTTTTTCTTATGAGTCATAAGCTTAGTCATAGGAAGGAACCAATTGGATAAATGGATGATTTAAATGAAAATACATTATGACATAGGCCTTAAAAAGGTGCATGACCTCACAAATTTTTAATACCCTCTTCCTCCCTCCTCTTGGCCGCCCCTCACACTACAAATAGCCCCCTTGCTTCATAAAATTTTCACACATCCAAGAAGCATTTGAAGGCAAACACAATTCTCTCTTTTTTCTCTTCTTAGTTCTTAAATTTCTTACTTTGTGTTCTTGGAATTTTCAAGCTTGTTCTTCATAGTTTTGTGGCAAAGGTAAGGGAAACCTCTTGCAAATTAATTTGAAAAGTAAATGTTTGATTCTTGTTTGTGCTTGAATTGTGTGTGTGTGTGTGATAGCCTTTGTTTGTTTATTTATGCTTTAATAATTGATTTATGGCTTTAATATAATTATTTTGTGCTATTTATGAATTGTAGTGTTATAATGCCCAAAATTCCTTAGAATTTCGTGGAAGTAAGGTTATTATGGCAAAATTAATTTTGAGTTTTTGTAAATATACCGTTATAATGACGAATTTTAGATATATCGTAAATATGATTTTACCGTAAAGAAAACACAAATTATTCTTTTGTGAAAACCCTGATATTGTCTATCATTTATATACAAGGTGATGGTTAAGATAAATGGTTTATCAGTATGGGTCTGTCTAGGAAAGACAGAGACCTTTGAAGGGGCTTGATAAGTCCGTCTCTATTTCCTGGGAATTGTACTGATACGCTGTTTGGGAAATTCTTAACACTAAGGACCCGATATATACGTGACTAAGATAAATTAGGAAATAAGTGATTTCTTAATAAACGTATATATAAATAGATTGGATTGAATAAAAGAGTATAACAGTAATGGATTCTCAGTGAATTCTACTGTTATAGCATCTGTTGGATAAAAGAGTATAACAGTAATGGATTCTCGGTGAATTCTACTGTTATAGCATCTTTCAGAATTTAATATAACAGTAATGAATTCTCGGTGAATTCTACTGTTATATTAACAGTGGAGTGGAAAATATAGAGTGGGTATCCAATCTGTATATATATACAATTAACTCAGTTTAGTTTCCAATGTCTACGACAGTGGAAATTAGCGAGATAGGCTTTTAACGGGCCTATTTCCTAGAAGATAATTAGTGGTTAAGTAACAGCTTGATTACGTTCACTTAGTATATATAGAATCGATTTTAAAGTTGAGTACTAATCACCGAAGACGGCTCTGTCGCCGTGTGATCCTTTCATATTCAAAAATAACTTAAGCCGATAAATTAATCAGTTTTACTTCGTTCACCAAGTCTATATTGTAACGTCCGTAATTTTTAATTATGTTTTAATTATATTTTTACGTGTGACATGTGCTTTGTGTATATTAGATTTATTTTAGTAAGAGTATTTTCATAGACAAAAGTTTTCCTGGCGTTAGAAATCAGTAGTTTAAGTCGGACGTTGAGATCCATACAGAGTTCTGTTTATTGTAAATAGACAGAATGGTGACTTTGTGAAGTAGAAACCCTAGATTGAGGTTAAGATGAAGATTTGAAGGTACAAATAGTGATTTTACAATATTTGAGGATTTTATAAATTTATTTGGGAATTTTCTGAGGATTGGGTAAAAATGTTACCGTTTTGGTCCCTGTAGTTTGACTAGGTTGAACTGTGAGTGGGTTTGGAGACCAGAACAAGTTTAGAAATATTTTTGAAGGTGCCAAACGATGTTTTATATTATTTTAGAATTTTAAAAATTATTTTGGGAATTTTTAGAATGACAGACAAAGAATTACGGTTTTGGTCCGTGTAGACTGAGAACATAATAACAGGGAGAGCAGATGAATGTCAGAAGCTTAGGAAATGATCCAAAACCAACCAAAAGAGTGCCCAATGGTGTGTTTTACAATATTTATGATTTTTAGAAATTTTATGGGATTTTTCTGAGAAAGTTCATTTTTACCCTAAGTTACGGGTTACGGTAAAAAACCGAAAAGTTACTGTAATGCTTCTAAGCTTGATCTTTATGAACCAAGACCTTTGTGACATCTTATTTTCATGGCTTAGGACTTATTATGAGGTTCATGAGAGTTTTTACTTCAATAGGTTATTTTTGGACAATTTTTACTATGAAATACAAAAGTTACCACACTTAATTACCTTGGAGACTTACCATTTACCATGGTTAAGATGAAAAATTATTTTACCCCTTTAGGACAGCAGCTGTGCGCCAGAATTGAGGGAGAGTGTGGAAGGTTCAAGATTTTTATGACTCGTGGTTATTGGCCAATAGAAGTAATCCAAGTGTTAACTAGGGTTATGACTCATAATTAAGTGTAACCATGGTTAGTTTAATCATGACTTAAATGAAAAAAAAATCTGGACAAGAGGAGATGAGGGGGAGGCCGAGAGCAAGGAGAGGAGAGGGGGAGAGCTCTTGTTCCATTTTTCTCATTTTACTCACACACCATAACCATTTTTCATAGTTTTCTTTCCAAATTTTCATCCAAGTTAATCAAGTTTTGCAAGGTTGCTCTTGATTAGGGATCATCAAGCTATCAAGGTATGTTATGAGAACTCCATGGATTAGGTTTTGTTATCTTCTTCATTGTTTAAGAGCCTAAGGTAGAGTTAGTTTATCTTGAGTTTCTTTCATGGAAGAGTAAGTTTAATTTTTTGTATTTGGATGTGTTATTATGGTTTGAAAGGGAGAAATCAAGAAGAAGAAGAAAAGGGCTTGAAGTTAGGGCTTGTCATACCTAAGCTAAAGGGAAAATTTTCTTATACAAGGTTTTAAAGCTTGGTTGACATATGAGTGCTATGTTTGTGGTGGTTGGTTTAGGATGATTTTAATTTAACCTAGAGTGCATGTTGATTACCAAGCTATGTGCTCTTTTGTTCCTATGGTGATGGATGATCCAAGAGTGGTATTATGCTTAATATGAACTCTTGTGAGTGGCTTGATCATGAAAGCTTTGTTTGATGATGGTTTTGGATTATTTGCCCTTGGTGGGAATAAGATTAGGTTATCTTTGATATGAATTGCTCTTGGTTGAAAGAATAGTTGAGTTGTGTGAAATGATCTTGCTCTATGTTATATGCATGATGACCCTTGCTCTTTGTTTGATTTGAGTTGATTGTGTGTGGGATTTGAAGCTTGGCATGATGAACTTGATCTTGGTGTGATGGGATAATATGCTTGGAGTGTGATGATCTTGATTCATTGCCTTGATGGGTTTGAATTCATGGCTTGATGTTACTTGGTTGTGTCTTGTGATTAATCCAAAGATGGTAAAATTTGCTTATTTTTATTCATTTGGTCATAGTCATGCAAAGAAAAGATTGATTTTGGTTAAGCTTTGAAAAATCGCAAATCTGTCATGCCCTGGGTGTGGCCATTTTCGTAGTTGGGGAAAACTGGAAAACAGGGGACAGAACTGTCTGCACCGCGGGTGTGAAAAGCAGCGCGCCTGTGAAAAGTTCTGGATCCTGAACTTTTAACAGAAAATGAATTTGCGAAAATCATTTTTTCCAGCTTTTTAAACAAATATGCTTAAGAGAAAAATGACATTTTTAATTCTAAAGGTTTGTTAGTATTTTGGTTAATTTATTTTAGAACTTAAACATTGATTTGGAAAATATTTTTTATTAAAAAGACAAAGATTAATAAAGAATATGAATGAAAGAGGAAGAGCCATGTTGATTGAGAATATGCACAAAAAGATGTGAATACCATAAGAGATGAGAATACCATAACCAAGAGAAGGTTATGTGTAATGTCACAAGAGATGAGAATAACATAACTAAGAGAAGGTTATGTATGATGGTGACAAAGAGTGACATAGAGAAGAAATTGATTATATTACAAGATAAATCAAAGTGAATTGATTGTGCTTGAGCTTGTGATGATTATTTTGAAATGCAAATGTATGTGTCATTTTGCATAAAGAGCCTTGGCGGATGGCCAAGAGATATTGCGTGTTTAATGTGTTATGTCATATGCATAAAGAGAAAGAGATTTTGGCGGATGGCCAAATAATGAGCTACAACCCAGATGGGGTTGAAAATAGGTATGGTTGGGCTACAATTGCCTACTGGGATTATCCAGGTTTCGAAAGTCTCAATGGCCACGTGGTGACTCCCAGTGAGCCGAGAACGAGTAGAGCACCCGGCTTGGATAAATCTGACTGACTGACCTATTTGTGATATGGTGTCACAGAGTGCATTAAATAATTGTTACTTGGACTTTACTGTTTGTTTAGCCTTGAACAATTGTGACTTAAACATGGCTTTCCTGAATACTGTCTTGGACTTTACTGGTGGTTTAGCCTTGAACAGTATGATAAGGATTGACTGTGGCCTATCGCTCAAATGTTGTTGAGGAAGAGAAAGTCTCCACGGAGCATTACACCGGTGTTGAGAGGGAAATAGAAGTGCCATGCATTTTAAATATATCTGTGTAATAATATATTGCTTGATGCTAAGTTATGTGTTGTGACTGTGATTATCTTCATTGTGTCTGTGAGAATATATTATTTGCAGGAAAACTATATACTCTTGTTTTTGAGAAGAGTAAGTGGTAGATAATTTCCTAATATAGATATGTTTGATGAGTATGATTTATTTTCTATTCGTTGTCTCTATGCTTTGTTATCTGTGTATGAGGATTTTTCACCCTTGCCTATATATTTTGTGCTCTTTGGAACATGATTCATATAGATGTACCACCAGTCAAGTGAGTTGACCAGGACGGAGGAATGAAGAAGACTACCGTCTGGAGTGGCTTTTGTCTAGATTGTCTTTTGGGGGTGATCGGAGACTCAACCGGCCTAGGTTCATTTGGGGTAGGCTGTAATTGTTATCCTTACCAAATGATTGTACTATTTTATATAACATTACTAGCGGTTCGGGTTGATGTACTTGTAAAACTTTGGACCAGTATTGTATATGATGTATATTATTCATTCAGATGAGGCTTATCTAGTTTTTCAGTAATACGTTACGACGTGAATAAGTTTCGAAATCTAAATAGCGTAAGTGAGAGTTTCAAGTGAAAATAATTTTCAAGAGATAAAAGAAAAAAAAAATTTATACTCATTTTCAAAATAGGCTTGAAATAATTAAAGGAGAATTTTCTTTTAGAAATCAAGATTAGTATTAAGTGCGATAAATACGGTTACTTATGTTGTAATATCCTTTTATGAGAAAGGGTGTTGCATATATCAAGTTTTCAAGAAAGACGGATACTGATTACCGCAGTCGGCTCAGCCGCCGTGTAATTATTTCTTTACCAAAATCTATCTAAAATCTGAGAACAGACACTTACTGACTAAAAAGTGGACACAAGTTTTATTACTGTTGATCTCTTCTCTCTTGATCAATCCTAGGTGGCTCTGCCCCATTTTGGTCTTCTTGAAATGAGTTAATAATCTTTAGTTTCTATATCGAATCACTCTGTTGGGCTACTCACCTCAGTTCGGCTCTGCCGTGCTGTGATCAGTCATAAATTGACTTATTGAAGCTGGACAAATAACTTAACTTATAAACGATCCGTAAAATAGAGCAAGAGCTATTATTTAAAAAAAATAGTAAAAGAGTTTTCTGACATAAAGAGAAAAGTGTGACTTTTAATAGCTATCTGTTCATTGAAAAGTATTTCTATTCTAAAGTGATGAGATTTAGAGATTTTCAAGAACAGCTACAGTAAACCAAAGGAAGTGGTGTGCAAATTTAGACGGTCATTTGCATAAAGAATTTTTTAGCATTACAACCCGAAGTAGTGTGGTTGAGAATAGGGTTTAGTTGGGCTACAATTGCCTACTAGGATTATCCAAGTTTCGAAAGTCTCAATGGTCGTGTAGGTTGATCCCCTCGAGCCGAGACAAATCGTATACCCGACTTGGATAAATCTGACTAGCTATCCTATTCATAAATTGGTATTTAAGTAATAAATGTTAGTATTACCGAAGGATCCCCAGAATTCCTGAAGGGGCTGTCTGGTTATTCTGTTAAGTTTACTACAACCAATTGCCCGATGGTGTTAAGGTTGGTAAAGTCTCCTTGGAGCAATACACTGGTGTGTTTTGAGAGATATTGAAGTGACATGCATACATATACTTTAACTTGATGATATATTTTTAATGCATTGCTTTTATAGGGTTCCAACACAAGGTAAGATATGCTTAAACGAGATCTGTTTATAAGTCTTGATTGATCAGTTAATTTTTATATGTGTCTTGTTGTGCGAATTGGGTGATGTGTGATCTGTGTTTTGGGTGTGCTTCTACTTTTCATATTACTTTGTTATAGAGTTTCACCCTTGCCTGCTTTATGTTGTGTTGATGCATGACTGAGTAGATGGTTTACCCGGGTTAGCTCTTAGAAGAAGGGTATGAAGGAGGATGCCGCTTAGATCGATAGAGATTCCAAGAAGAATCTGTATTTACTATTTTAGATTGCGTAGAGGTCTAAAGACTCGACTGGCTCAGTGTTCACTGTATAAACCTCTGTTGTAAACTCTGATGATTTCATATATGAGATGAGGAATTTTTGAGTACAAAGTTATGTTTTACTCTTTACATCTAAATATTTACAAAGAGAAAATCTTCAAGGGATTTACTCCTCATCCTTCTCATCTTCTTTATAAAGGCAAAAAATTTTATCCGCATTTTCAGATAAGGATTATCCACTTTTATAAAAATATTTTCTAAATCTTTGCGAAACTTTTGGTTACTATGGTATAATATCCTTTTTGGAGAAAGGGTGTTACATGTCACACTAGAAAATATATATCACATAGAGGAGCATGCACAGTTGGAATGGTACATTTAATTTGTGATAATATATCGTAATAATTTGCTCTTATTAGTTTTACTCTTTGCTAACTTGATCATGGTTATTTTGTTTAGTATTCATTTATGCAGTGGATAAGAAATCAAACTATCTCTCTTACCACTGTTCACAATCCGACAGATGCATTTAACCAAATAAATTGAGTTGTTAGTAACACGATGAGAGCCTTGGATGAAATTCATCCATGGCCATTTTCAAGAAATCGTGAAGAAGTCAGACCTACTTATCATTTCATAGTACTTAAAGATACACTTCTAGTATACACAACTTCTTGTAAAATTATTATTTATTTATTTGAAAGTCAGATTTATTATTAAAAGTATTTATTATCTTTGATTTGGTCTTGTACTTATCATTTTACTCTCCCAAATTTATTACTGAAAGTGTGAATTTATCCCTATTTTTTTTGTGCCTTTACCCATTAAAAAGGAATAGAGGATAGTTTTTGGGGATTGGCCTTGAGAACTCTCTTCAACGTACAAGACTTCTTTTACTGCCACAAAGCCAATTAATTTTCCTTTTACTGCCCAGCTTCATTTTTAGCCATCTACAGTGGAATAGTGTGTGTTTTGTTTGGTGAAATTTAGCCAAGAGTTTTATGGGTTTAACAAAATAAATTTGGGAAGCTTTCTCTCTTCTTTTATACTTTTTATTTGTTCTCTACGAAGTGGGTGTTTTATTCTGGGTTATTCATCGCCTGATCAATTGTGTTCTTGTTGTTCTGTTACCTCGGTTTTCTATCGGGATAGGCCTAGCCTATTGTACCCTGGGGATTTGCGTCTGTGGGCGGATAAATCCTTAAGGGCACTCTAATCGACGCCTCAGGTCTTTTGTTTTTCTCATAATTATTGTTTTCTAGGTTACGATATTCACCGATTGTGGATCGTGCAGTGTTATTTCACAAATATATGCAACACAACTTACTCTCATGCCACACCAACTCCACATAACACAACTTTCTCTCATGCCAAACCACTTATGCCTAACACTTTTGTTGAATACAAACCACAATATTCATTCCAGAATATCCCATCTAGTTCCAACTATTCTCAACCAATGTTTGGAACTAGTTTTTCTACACCATTGTTGGCATATCACTAGTCACCATTTGGTGATTATCGTCCTATATTACCAACTGAAATAACAGAAATTGATGGTGACAACATCAATGATGGTGATAATGATGGTGATCAATGTGGTATCAATGATGATGAAGACGATCCTGCAAGAATGAGAAAATGAGCTCAACAGACAAACCAACCTCGAAGAGTTCAACTGGCAAGAACGAGAAGACGACCTCATTGTGGGACATCATCTCATGATATATATATATAATGTAATTTTATTCACATTATTTTCCATTTTAATGCATTATGGTTTTTATGTGTGCAAAATGTACCTCGGTATTTTTTTAACGTTTGTTAAAAAAATAAAGGAAACCGTGCCCTTAAAAGAAAAAAAATAAAATACCAAAGTTGTATTCTTTGTATACATCTTCACATATTTCTTTAAAAAAAATAAGGTATATATAAATTCATTTTTTTCAATATACGACTTCAATATTTAAAAATATAAAATAAAACATGTAAAGTTGTGTTATTCAAATGCGACTTTAGTATATTTAAAAAAAAGTTAAATATATTTTTAGTCCCTGTAAATAGGTTAATGTTCATTAGTCCCTCAAAATTTTTTTGTCTCAATTTAGTCTCCCATTTTTTTAAAATGTATTATTTTTGGTCCCTATGATCTTTTTCTAAATTCAAAAAAATATTTTTTAAAAATTTATTTGAACTCCTCATAATTTTTAATTTCCAATTTTTACCCAATTCTTCTTTTCCATTTCTAGATATGTCAATTTTTGCCTGACTCAACGGCCCAACACGATGGACCCGTGTTTTAGTCTCTGTTGGACTTATTAATTATAAGCTCGAAAGAAATTGGGTCATTTTGGCCCGGCCCGATGGGTCCGTCGTGCTAGACTGAACACTCATTTTACGTATTTTTTAATACGTTGAAATATTTTTATTTGTAAATAATTTGGGTTTGGCCTGACCAAGTGTATTGAGAGTTGAAAAATTTAGGAGAATGAAGGTTTGGTAAAAATTAAAAATAGAAAATTGGGAGGGGTGAAAATAAATTTTTAAATTTAAAAAATACTACCAAAACTAAAAATGATACATTTTAAAAAAAATAAGAGACTAAAATTTGACAAATTTTTTGTTAAGAGACTGACGACTTTGTGAAAAGAAAGATGCAAGTTGTAGATAGGATATACAGTTCACTCTATTTAGATAATTATTTTTAAAACTACGTCAAATTGATAATTTCTACACGAAATTATCCTAATTTGGTGAAAAAGTAGTCTACAGCATTTTTTTTTTGAGCTAAAGTAGTCTATAGCCAGTACAGCACAACGGCCTAACTGCGCGTAGAAAAAAAAAAGTACACTGCGGGCTAAACGGGCCAATATAATATCATATTATTATATTATTATGTCGTTGAGATTAAGATTAAATGTAGCATGCAGGTTGTGACACCTCATAGTCCCACACGTCAGAGCTTGAAGCTTATTGGTTGAAAGTACCAGCTAGGCATCTAACCTATGAACCCGCGAGTGGTTTATTTTTTCGTGGAAGCGCGAGTGGTTTTCGTTAGTGAAACGCGTGTCAACTCAGAGCCACCCAAAACCGATTCCAACCCGACTCCAGGTCTGTCATCGAACGGGTTACAGCATTTTTTTTTACTCAACAACATCCCTAAGAATGTTTCAAAAAAATGAACAACAACATCACTAAGAATTGAAGTTAAAAACCCTATTTCATCTAGTAATAACAAGGTGGCATTTATGGTGGTCAAATAGAAAAATTGGTGTCCCGTGCTCAAATGAAAAAGTTATCTCCAAACACCAGTTTTTGTGAAATTATACATTCAACCCGAAAAGACTTAACAATCCCATATTTTACCCATTAATAATAAACAAATTAGACATTATTTCTGGTATTTGTCCTTCATCGTTTTGCCCCCAATTTGCAGTACACCACACCTTACGTCGTCGACATCCAAGTATAGAAGAGAGACTTAAAAAAATTTATATTTAGATCTAAATATGTATGTGGAGCTCCATCTTACGTCGTTCTCCTTTCCCCGCCATCACGTTGGTGCTCCACCGGTTCTTTTGCGGTAAACATCGGCGCAAGTGGAGAGATCGACATCGTCGGAGTTGGAGAGGAGAGAGAGCGGAAGGTGTAGGGGGTTGGAGTAGAGAGAGAGACAGAGACGAGGAGGAGGACGGTTTTGCCGCTACCGGCTTCTTTCACCACCGGTGCTCTCCATCTCCACATCATACACACCACCATCAACCACCTCACGTGCCTCCAGCAAACGACCACTTCCTCTCCGATTTCAACCTTGCCGAATCCCTAATCCTCGGCGACAGCCACCCTTTCCCCCACCAACGGTGCTTCTCCAGAACCCCCAAAAAGCAACCCTCCCTCCTGCAACAAAACCCCTTCCCGGCCTTCTTCTTCGAATTTCTCTGAGCATGTCTTTTTTTTTTGTTTCCTTTCCATCTTCACATTTCTCTGAGCAAATCTGTTTCCTTATTGCATTTTTGGACTTCTCCTTTCTTCCTTCGACTCTATCACAACCATCCATAACTTACACTTCCTTCAACTCTCTCGGCCTCAATGTCGCACGGCAGTCTATATCGATTTTGACTTGGAGGGACGATTTCATAAAATAGCTTTTATGTATGAGCACAAGTGGCGGAGGAAACGATGGCGTTTGGTGTCAGAGGAGGAATTCATGGCAAGGACGAGAAGAGGGAGGAGCCGGACTGGGGGTCCAACTCCAACAAATGCACAATGCAACAACATTGCAAAAAATGGCATAGACACAATTTTCATCGAAATTCTGGGTTTTCTGCAATGGCCTAAATGATAAATATGTTTTATGTTTTACAAGATTTAATGAATACCAATTTTTTAAGGTCTCATCGGCAAATATTTCTTTATGTTTAAAATAACCTCCTTTAGAGGTATCTCCTCCCAAATCTTATCCATTGAATTGTTTATTGTATAAATCAATGGTGATTTTTTCATTTGAGCACGGGACACCAATTTTTCTATTTGACCACCATAAATGCCACCGTAATAACAATCAATTATTAAAATTTGCTGTTGATTCACCTCATTTTCTTTATTGTCTAGGGTGGAGATTTTTTTTAACAATCTTTTTTGAGATTGAATTTGGAGTCACTTGATCAACGAATCTGAATTCTTTTTTATCCGAAGCAATATATGTTATAAGTAATATCTCCCATTTATAAATACTTTAAATTAAATTTATGTAATATTTAATTATATTTTAAGTTAATCAAATTTTTTTATTAATAAGTAAAATGAGAATGATGTCAACGAGGATATTTAAGAAAGGTGGCATTTATGGTAGACCAATAGGAAAATTTGTCCACCATACCCAAATGCAATAAATACCATTGATAAATTCAATAAACAATTAAACGGCTAAGATTTTAGATGGTCACCTGGTCAGGAGGTCATCTAAAAATTCAAAACATATTTGTTAATGGGGTTGTAAAAATGCAGTATTCATTATTCATATTTATGTTATATGCCCTCTAATAAGGTATTATTGCAGTAATATATAGAACCATGTGGCTTATTGGTTTATTGTGGTTTTAAGCTTGCGTCAGAACGATAGGCACCCAAAGACACCACTGTGGGTGGTATTTGAACTCCAGCTTGAATGTAGTAGATGAACAATTGTTAAATCAATTTCCAAGTTTTAAAGTATTACGGTAGTAGCATATATATGTTATGTGATAATGGTTCAGCGAAGAAGGTTTATGGCGCAGTACTAAAAGATTGGCATCGGTGATGAGCTTCAGTGTCGCCGTCGGTGGATAGGGATCCGGAGCAAGCGACCAATCTTACTGTGGGCATTTGCACACTGGATAGTGGATACTACCCTTCACTCTCTCAGTCCTTGGCGTTTCCACTGTTCCGCCATGACAAGAGGTACCGCTGGGACACCGAGTTGGGGTAGAGGTTGAGGGAGTGCAGACGACGGAGCCAGCACCGAGGCCGAGGAGACAAAGACTGAACGGCGGTGGCAAGCCGTCCAACAACAGAATCGAACCCTGGCATCTACCGTCGCCGTCGTTGTCTGCTGCCCTTTCCCCTTTCTTTTCCCTTACGCACCAACACCCACCTACCCTGCAACCCAGTTGCAGTCGACGATTGACGAAGGAGGTGTCATCCCTTCCCCTTCCCCCTCCGTGCCTACCCCGAAGCTCATTGTACCTGAAAAAGGGAAGAGCTTTTTTGTGTTGATGGGTGCCTGATTCTTCATTTCCAGTGGAACCCATTTTTCCCAATTAACGAAAAATGAAATATTTTTTTGTCTCTATGTAGTGTGTGAAGTTGATGAGAGATGAAGAATTGAGGAGGGTGAATTGAAGGGAATGGAATAATTTAAGGGGAAGAGTGAAGCCAGGGGGTGCTTAGTGGTGGAATAGGAGCACCTCTTGAGCAGTATAGATTTAGGGGAAGGGGAAAAAACTTGCAGGTGGAAACCGCATGAAGCAGCGATTCTATCGGGTCTACTTTTTAATTTTCTAATTTTTATTGGGTTTTATTTCAAATGTTTAACTCTGTTGGGCTCACTGTAAATTTTAGCATAAACCTCTGTTTGTAGGTAATTTCTACATTTGAGTATGGTGGACAAATTTTCCTATCGGTCCACCATAAATGCCACCATTTAGAAAAGTATCAAATACTTAGTAAACTTTTTAAGTTTTCCAGTGTTAATTTCTGTGATTCTTTATAAAATACTTTCTATTTTGTTATTTTTTTAAAATACTTTATGGAAACTCATTGGTAGAATTTTAAAATTATTCCAACCAGCTTTTTTTAGCTTAAACTTAAAGAGCCAATTTTATGTTATCAAAAAACAAGAGAGCCAATTTTAAGGTGTTATATCATGTGGACCACCCAAAAACTGGTCCACCAAACCCCCAGTTCACATAAACACCATAGATATAATAGTAAAAATATTCAATGGTTTGGATGAATAACCTGATACCTGCTCTAATGGTTTCACTATTATAAAAAGATATTTACAGGATAGGTGTCATAATGTTCTAAAATTAAAATGAAAATAATTATAAAAATGTCCAATGTTTATAATTATTATGAAAATGACAATGAATTTATTAATTGATTTAACACAATAATTTGCATTGCTGTTTTTCTTTCTGGGGCTAGACCAGTGGTCATTTTTGTACTGTGGCCTGACGAATTTACACCCATGGTGGGATTTTTTCAACAATTGTGAATTGTTCTGGATAGTGCAATGCAGTCTCGTTTTTGGGTCTTTCGTCTTCACATAGGGGATGTGGATTTTCTCACACCTGTGTTCCGCGCTGGTTCAACCTATTGATTCACGTATTTAATACTATATACATAAGTAATTAGACTCATAACTATCTATTACTTATTATAAAAACTAAGCCAGTGTAATTATTTTAAAGCATTAGTGTGGCTGCCCCCTTTGTCTCTTAGTTCATACTTCAAATTTTAACCTTCTAAACAAATTCATCCAAGCGGCACAAATATATATGTGATTGAAAAAACACTTTTTGTTATCTTTATTTTAAAAATATTTTACATATTTTTTTTTTGACTTGTGATAACTCAGTGCTAATTTTTTATAATTGTATGGATAATAATAATCTTCATAAACTTATGTGCTATTGTACTTCGAGACAGTAGTATTTGATTGACAATCCCATTTGATATCATAGCACGTGATAGTGCCAAATTGAATCAAAACAAGATCACTATAACTACTGCAAATAACCTCCCTTCCAAATACCACCGCCTAAGAATAGAATAATCTAAAAAAACTCGCATCACATATTCCGATTAACAAATCCCATAAATCAAGAAACGATATAGCTTACCCTTTTCACTGGCCCACGACTTTGTTCTTCTTGCGCCTAGTCCCAATAGATCCAACCGAGTCGACTTCACTCTGCGTTTAAAGGGATGCACAGGGCTCAATTAACATGGGTAAGCAAATAAGGGGGGGCTGTTGGGTTCAGGGAGGTGTTCTAAAAGGAGGGATCGATGCGAACTGCTGCTCCTGCGGTGGAAGATCCACAGCCGCCGCCGATGGTATGTGTTGGAGTTGCTCTATGAGGCCGTGAGATTGCCAAGGGGAGGGGGCTGCTGGGATTTCACTGTTTCAGGGACACAAACTATTAACCCCAAGCTAACATTTAATCCTGGTTAATAGTTCAAAAATATTATAACCATAATAACTTTATACAAATTTAAAAAGTTCTGGGCATATTTTATAATTAAAAAGTTTTCATTCTATAATATTATAAACTATTGGACAAATTAGGTAATTATGATAAAAACTGGCTGGACCCACTACTGCAGATAAAACAGAACTGGGGTTTGGTGGACCAGTTTTCAACTGGTCCACATGATACGGCACCCAATTTTAAACTAAAGTTAAAAAAGAGATTTAAAAATTAACTTAAAATTGTTTGGTATTTATGTTTTTTTATTTTAAAAGATATTTTTAAGTTAAAAGTTGTTTGACAATTTTTTATATAAAAGCTCAAATTTTATTTAAAACTACAATAAATATACGTAATTGTAAACTTATATTTAAAAAATTTTATGGTATAAAATAATAATTCGAATATAATCATATTAAAGAAAGTGGTAAATTCATACTCTATTGTTAGCTTTATTAGAAGCAGTTTGTTTTGTTTCTCTTCGATATAAAAAATCTACTTTTATTTTATAGAAAACTGTTTGGTCCAACTTCCTTATAAGGAGAAGTTGATCAAGAAAAAAATCAGGCAAAACATAATCTATATATTGGATAATTATTATTTGAGTCTCATCCTTTATTTAATGAGTTCTATATAAACTTTACACAATAACAAACAGCATGTTTGCATGAGAGAGAAATATGATTTGAAGTTATAATTTCAATTCAAAATTGTTGGAAATAGAATTGATGAAGAATATTAATATTTTCATTTGAGACAATAGAGAGTCGAAAACTAGACCTATTAATTGAGTATGAATTATATTGAGACATTAGTGATCAAGATGATTAGAGAATATAAATGATAAAGGTGAAGTCACAAGATTGTGAGTGACAAGCAAATTGTGAGAGTTTGTCAAAAAAAAAAGCAAATTGTGAGAGAACGGAGGACAACAACAAATTATTATAGTTGGGGATATAATGAGAGTAAAAATCAGAAAAAATACAACTATAACGATACTTAAAAGTTGTCTGCAGTGCCATGGTTTCCGGATTATATATATAAACGGAAAAGATGATATATAATAAAATATAAAACATTATTTTCAACTTTTTTTTTAATACTTGGGGACTAGACCAAAATGTAGCTAGCTACCCTAGCAAGAGAGTGAACAATCACATTAGCTTGTCTCCTTACATGACCCACACCAAAAGACAGGTTTAAATCTAAAGATACAATGACAATCCATAATAATAAAACCGAGCTCAAAAATGACATTTTGAAGATGGAGCTCCTGAGTCTATAGCACCTGCAACAAACCAACTGCTTCCCCTTCATGAACTTCTAATTAACTTGGATTGGAGCCAACTTATACGAACCAGAAGGATATCTCTAGCTTCTCCCCGTATTCACATGCTGAATGCCGTAACCAGCAAATGAGGTGGAAAACACAGTCAAGTTTTTGAGTCTCTATCTTCTTGTATTTCTTACTCTTTTGGAATATTATGATTACATTTCCTTCAAAAAAAGCTTTTTCTTTGATACTTAAAATTATATTTTTAGAATCTTAATTAAACTACACAAACCATAAATTAGTTACTTTTTAATCATATTTAATTAAAGTCAAAGTCAAAATTCTGATTCTAATTTTAATACACACACGAAATAAGATAATATTAAATTGAGAAATTCTAACTTCAGAGTTCATTTCCAAATACTATAAAAAAAAAGGAGCTCATTTCCAAATTTATTTTTATGTACCAAAACCTATCAACAATATGACCTTCTTTATATAGACAAAGCCTGGGGTAATATTAATTAATCTATTACTCTGAATTTAAATATAAGTAAAAAATAGGCCAAGTGTGGTATATTTAAATGACCGAGTTTCATTTTTTATCCCTGTAAAAAAAAATTTTGTTTATGATCCCTGCAAAATAAAATATTTTGTTTTTAGTCCTCGCAAATTTATTTTAGTCCCTGAAACATTTAAATCATGTTGAATTAGTCCCTGTAATATTTATATATTCGTCAAATTAGTCCCTGTAAAATAAAGTAAAATAAAATTGATACAATATTATAGGGACTAAAAACAAAATTGTCCACATATTACAATGACTAATTTAGCATAAACTGAATATTTCAGGGACTAAAATAAATTTACGAGGACTAAAAACAAATTTTTTTATTTTGCAGGGATCATAAATAATTTTTTTTATAGGGACAAAAAATGAAACTCGGTTATTTTGCAAAGACGAAAAAGGTATTTAAACTATTCAAATATAAGCAAATTTTAACTAATTTTATTTTATTTAATGATTTTTTTCATAAAATACTCTTCATTTATTGTAGTTTTTAATTTCAATGACCAATTTTATTAAGGGTCCCGACTTAAATATAAGGAAAAAATAGGCCAAGTGTGATAGATTTAAATATAAGCAAATTTTAACTAATTCTACTCTATTTATTGATTTTTTTTACAAAATACTCTTTATTTATTATAGTTTTTAATTTCAATGACCCTCTTTTATTAATGACAATTTAGAGAATGCAATTTATTAAAGATCAAGAAAATTAAATGAACTTAATTAACCTTCTTAATCAATATAAATTTAAATATTTTTTTACTTATATTTGAATTGAGAAAGAGTATACTTATAAAAAATAATAAAAACTAAAAACAGGACAAACTGACCCGCAACCTACCCGCCCCGTTTCACAACGGACCGGGTTGGGAAATGGGACATATTGAATAGCCAAACCGGCCAACCTCCCAAGTGGCAACGTTTTTTCACCGCCACGCCACACTGACACAGTCACCACCCCTCACTCATTCTCTGGGACAAGACACGTTCGCCGCGCTGCTCTATCTCTGCTAGCTATTCCAAATCCCCAAAAACGACCATGAATCCCTCGGTAATTACAAATCTGCCACCACTCCCCATTTTCACAAAATAAGCAAGCAAAGCAAAGCACGATCCTTGCTCTCTCTCTCTCTCTCTCTCTTTTCTTCTCAATAGTCTTTCTCCTCTTTCTGTTGAACTTCGATTTGATTATGATTTGATGATATAACTTAAACTTGTGGGATATAATATGGAACAGCAGAGAAGTCTCTCCGGTTCGTCACAGAGCCCTAGATCTCCGTCTTCCTCGCAACCGTTCCTCTCCGTTTCCGTTACCGATCCCGTTAAGCTTGGCAATGGCGTTCAAGCCTATATATCATACCGCGTCATCACCAAAGTATATTCTTATTCTCCTCATTCATTCCTCTCTATTTATTTATTTATTTATTATTCTTTTTGTTTGAAATTTCTCATCGAATCTAAGTCGAGCATTGATTTGCGTGTTGACGATGGTTGTTGAAGTCTCTCTTGAACTCAACTAGAACTAGAAGCGTGTTCTTAATGAAATGCCGAGATCGTGAAATCTCAGTGTTTTTTTGTGATTGATTTTGCTGCGAAGTGAGAGGTTTAGTTTCGAGGGGTTTTTCGAGGATCGAGGTATTGATAATCGTGGAGTGAATAGATTATTAGGAATAATCGATTCTTTTTTTTCCCCAGTGATTGCAGTTAAGTAGTGATTCATTTACTAGTGATTGCAACGATCGGAATTGAAGCAATGTGATTAGATAGGCAGAGAGAAATCACAGCTGGATTTTTTTGAATTTTGATGACTTTTTTTTGTTACTTCTGGAATGTAGTTTATCTTTGGACTGTGTTGTCGATTTAGCATAAGGCGTTGTGCATTAATGCACCAGTTGTGATTAAGAATTAAGTGCATGTTTGGTTTTCAGTTGGCAGATTGCAAAAGTATGTTTGAACCAAACGTACTTTTGGACAAACGTACTTTTATATTCAAATGTACATTTGCAATTGAAAACCAAACATGCCGACCATGCATGCTTCTTGATGATTCATGTTCTGCATGGTTACTGCTTCGCATTGAGTGGCGAGAACAAATGATGGAGAAAACTTGTTTTGCTTATGGTTTTCCAGAAGCAGAAGTTTTAAGGATGATGGTCAATTTTAATTAGCTGAAATAATGTCACAAAATCTTACTGAATAGTCTGATTGCCCATAGCTGGAGTCTATCTATCATTTTTAATGTTCTAGATGAAATTCGTTGGGTATGTACTATGTATCTATTTATTTCCAATTAAGTAACTAAGTAATTAATAACTATTTCCTCCCTTATTTTCAATGCAAAGATATTCTCTTTCATCATTTATGAGTTTTAGTTCGACTGGGTGTCACTATAAACATCTGCCATGTCGTCATCATCTGATTATCTGAAACAATTTGGCAGACAAATTTTCCTGAATACCAGGGACCCGAGAAGATTGTCATCCGACGTTACAGTGACTTTGTTTGGTTACGCGACCGCCTTTTTGAGAAGTACAAAGGCATTTTCATTCCCCCTGTTCCAGAGAAAAGTGCTGTAGGTAACATCTAAGCAGGACTCTTTCTTGTGCGTTTAACAATAGTTTGAATATAGCCACTGCCATTGGAATTTTTATGCCAACCTTGAAACTCCTTCCATGCTTTATCTTCCTGCTTATGTTAGTTTTCAGAAGTTGTATTGATTTTTCTTTTATTGCAAGGAAAACACCTTGACTGAGGTGAACTGCTGTATTTTTTCATCTTGCTTTTTACATGGTCAAAAAAGTTTACCACAGGTTTCTTTTTTTGAGTAAGAATTAACTGTGGAAGTACCCTTTCATCTGCTTTGACTCTTGTGTATTTTCCTCAGACTTTCAGATTTCTGGTCGTGCTTAGTAGCTTGAATTCGTATCTTAATTCTCTTGTTTGATCTATATTATAATGCATCATTCTTTTCAGCGTTTAACAAGCTATTTATTGTATATAGTGTGACCTGGAATGTCTATGGCATGATCAACAGTGCATTTAGTTCGTATTTGAATTAATGATGGGGTTATCATTGCTGATAATGACTAGTCTAATCAGATTAAGGTCCTAGAGAAGCCTTGCGTTATGCTTTTAAAATATTCATTGTAGACTTGATACACTGCTGTTGACTGTTGATGGAATTTATGGAATTATGGAATGCCATCCAAGATTCCAGTCAGAAAGAAATGTTGAATTCTGATTATAATTTATTCGATGGAGACTTCAAATGTTGTCATTGTTGTGTCATCCAAAACTCAATTTGGGTTTCACTTTTGGTTTGTTATTGCAGAGAAGTTTCGTTTCAGTGCTGAATTTATTGAGATGAGGCGACAGGCATTGGATGTATTTGTAAATAGGATTGCATCACATCATGAACTTCAACAAAGTGAGGACCTGAGGACCTTTTTGCAGGCAGAAGAAGAGGTGATGCCTCAGCTTCAGTAGACTACTTTTGTTCTCTGTGCATCTGTATCTCTTTTAGATGTGATTTATTGGCTTTGTTGCTTTTTCTTTTTGTTTTTCAACCACTGTTGTCAAATTTCCGCCATGGCGTTATGACATTGCGGATTATGTGCCAGCCGCCATAGGCCACAATGCCTATTATATCCACCATGTTTCTGCCGTAGGCTGCAACATCACATTTATATGGCGGATTTTTGGCTGACCATCATAATCCACCATCCGCCAATGATAACACTGTTTTCAACTTCCATCATTGTGCCATGATACTGCACTGTCTTTTGTTTGAATCCAAATCTTTAATTCAATCTAACCATGGTGCCTAAATTGACTATTTACTTTGATGACGAGTCTCCTAAATTAACCATTAAATGCTTGATCTCATAGTTTGTAGCTTATATCAGTGGTTTTCATATGGAAATTTGAATTATGAATTATGGTTGCTGATTCCATAGCTAACTTATAATCGCTGTATATGCTGGAGAGTGTGGGATGATGGATGTGCCAGGACATACTATTTTCCCCCATCCTCTCCCACATATGATTTAGTTATATCTATTGTATCTGTAACTGCTCTAGGTCCAGTTCTGCTCTTTTTCTCATATTTGACTTCTAAGAGGAAAATGAAAAACCGTATTTAAGCTTGATTTCATTAAACATACTATGCAGACAATGGAAAGATTAAGGTCCCATGAGACTGGCATATTCAAGAAGAAGCCAGCTGATTTAATGCAGATATTTAAGGTAAGACCTGTTCTACTGGTATTTTGGAATATGAATAGTTTCCTTTTACTAGATTGAAATATGTTAAGTGGAGTAATTTAAATTTTGAATTTCACTAATTTCCTGTCTGAAATAGCCTAACAATGGGTGCTTCTTTTTTGTCCTGTTAGTAGCTATGAACACATGGGCCTGCATGAAATATATCAGAGATAATGAAAAATAAAAAATGTATATAAAAATATGTATTTTAAATTCCTCCAAATTACTTTATAGTTAATAAATTTAAAGTACCAATTTTATTTAGTTCAAGAAAAAGATGGTGAGGGTGAGATAAAGGTAATGTGGAATTATACTTAGCAATTTTATAACTATTTAAAAGAAAACTGTTCTATTAAAAAACCCAGCGAAGTAGAGACTCTGGGATAGTGGAAGGGAGTTACTTATTTTATTTGAGTCTAAAGTTCAGTTACATATACCAGTATACCACTATCTTTGTTTTAGAATCATTTTATTTTTGGAATGGAAAAGGACGCTATTGGAATAAAGTACACAAAAAGGATAAAAGAAAGTTACTAATGAGTTTCATCTTTATTATATAATTCAGACAAGGAAGCTAACTGACATGAAACCATCTCCGATATGTTTTTTTAGTTTTAACAAGTAAACATGTCATAAATGACATTTAGACCCATAGAGTAGAGCACAACGGACCAGGAAATTACCAGGTTTTATCTTTGTCCTGGATACACCACTGAAATATACTTTGTAGTCTGTACTTGATAGTTGCATTTTGCTGCGTTATTATGCAATTCTGCTGCTTCAGTATTTCACTCATCATTTCCTTGGATGTAAACGGTCTCTCAGATTGAAAATTTCCTCTATTTTAGACATTTGCTTTTGCTAACCTATCAGGTTGAGTTTGCTGTTTGTCCAGGAGTCTTGTTAGATTCATAATTGATTATGTGCATTTTTGCAGGATGTGCAATCTAAAGTGAGTGATGTTGTCCTTGGGAAAGAGAAGCCAGTGGAAGAATCAGATCCTGAATACGAAAAGCTGAAACATTATATTTTTGAGCTTGAAAACCACTTGGCTGAAGCTCAAAAGCATGCATATCGTCTTGTGAAGAGGCACAGAGGTAAGATTGAATTTAAGATTTCAGTTTGGTACTTATTGTTGTCTTCTATATCTGTTGTCTTTACTGTTTTACTATTCTGTGCTTTCTTTTTACATTTTGTCCACTCTTCTGGCAAGATTATTTCTTAATCTAAACTGTACTTTATAATGCTTCTGCAGAGTTGGGACAATCACTGTCAGATTTTGGAAAAGCCGTAAAACTTCTAGGTGCTTCTGAAGGAAATGCTCTTGGGAAAGCATTCTCTGAGCTTGGGATGAAGTCGGAGATTCTATCAGCCAAGCTGCAAAAGGAGGTCAGTCTCCAAGTGTTGGTGTCATAGATTATTTACTGGCTATTCGTACATGTGTGCTTGCATGAATATACATGCTATTGAAGGGTGAAAAGAACTATCCTAATTCCTAATTTGACTCTGTCAAGCAGGCACATGAGCTCTTGATGAATTTTGAAGAACCTTTGAAAGATTATGTCCGTGCTGTACAATCTATTAAGGTAGGTCTGGTTTCGTTTTCATGCATTATTTCATAGCTATATTGTCTAACCTGATTAAGATTTTGATTATGTTTTTTCCTTTAAATATATTTCCCAATTGCCTTAGTAAAACAATTATTCAGATATTGGAACCCTAACATGTCTGCTCCCCAATCCTTCCCCCAACTCCCAAGAATGGGCTAAATAGATTGTGATACCTTATTTTTAATGGAATGCTCTTGTTACATTCTGAAACAGGCAACCATCGCAGAGAGGGCCAATGCCTTCAGGAGGCAATGTGAACTGGCTGAAACCATGAAGCTGAAGGAGATTAATCTGTATACTCCTGGTTCTCAGTTTTTACTGTTCGACTAATTTAGTTTGTATGGCAGAATTATTCCCTTTTTACGTAACATTCTATGGCTGAATTAACATTCATGATCCTGTTGCATGAGGTCCCTTTTCCCCGACCAAAACTTGTGTATATAAATGCGAATATGCCTTGTTGTTTTTTCTTTTTTCATTTTAATCTAGCTGATGGACTAGAAGACTGCTTGGTGTCTTATATTCTGATACATATTCTTTGTTATTGTTTGGAATGCAGTGACAAACTCATGTTGATTCGGTCTGATAAAGTGGCAGAAGCTGAGCGTGAATATAACGAGGCATGTTTGTTTATTATTTGGCATCCATTGATGAGAAATTATATATCTAGTGATAGGTCAACAACCTCACTATAGACATGCTTTATGATAGGCAACTATGGCGTCGAGTGATCCATATAGCCGACTCCACCTAGTGGGATAAGGCTCGTTGTTGTTGGTGGTGTTGTTATTGTTTGACTGAACTGACATGATTTTTCCATGCAGTTGAAGGCAGAAAGTGAAGAAGCAACAAAGACATTTGAGACGATTGTTAAATTAATGAATGAAGAAATAGGGCGTTTTCAGGAACAGAAGACATTAGATATGGGTATTGCTTTCCATGAATTTGCCAAAGGTCAGGCACGCCTAGCAAACGGTATTGCAGATGCATGGCGAAGTTTGCTTCCTAAACTAGAAGCATGTTCCTCCTCGTAGAATTTATCAGTGAGTACTTCAGAGCATAGATGAAGTACTCCGCTCTTATTTTGCAAAAGGGCTTTACAGGAATTATCTCCTGTTTCAAATTATTATGTTGTAAAAGATGTGATTTTCTTACCACTTGATTTTGTACAAAATTTTAAACAAAGTAAAAACCAAAAAGGCTACGTCTTTGAAATGTCATCTTTAGAATATCACTACAACCCCAACTTGACCCCCACTCTTTTATTTTCCATTTTGCTGCTCTCTCTCTGTCTCTAATATAGTTGCAATTAATTTACAGGCACAGAAGTGCATGTTGTTTTTAACTTTGCGCAAGCAATTGATTCAACAAATTGCATAAATCGAATGAATCTTGTGCAAGAGTGATACTTAAATTGTTGTTGAAGTAGGTGTCTGAGTAGCATTTTTTCACCAGCAATGGCGTCGGATTCACATGACCCGGGCATTGTTTTTTGGGGTAGGGGGGGGGGGGGGGGGGAGTTTAGATTGACTGTATCGTTATCTGACAAGGTGTTTCTAGTTAGGGAATTGGTAAATATACCAATGTTTTTGGACATACACCCTACATTTAAATAGGAAATTACTATTATACTCTCATTGATTTGATTTTTTTTAATTGTGTTTTTATCGAAAATTCAATTTTTAGAATGTATTTTTGCATTTTTTTTGGAAAACTAGAGTTTCTGGAATACAAATTTATATTCCGGAAACTACAGGAAAATCCAGTTTCTGGAATGCAAATTTGCATTTCATTCCGGTGTAGTTTTCGGAATACAAATTTGTATTCTGGATTTGTAATACAAATTTATATTCCGGAAACTCTAGTCAAATTTGTATTCTGGAAACTCCAGTTTCTATACAATTTGTATTCCGGAAGGAATGCAAATCTGTATTTCAGAAACTGGAGTTTCTAGAAAATACGTGAAATCAGGAAAAAAAAATCAAACGATAAGGGTATAATAATAATTTTTTGTATAAATGTGGGGTGTATAGCCAAAAACTGTGGTGTATTTACCAATTCTCTTCTAGTTAGTTATAAACTTTTTTAATTAGTAATTAGTAAATAAAATTCGTTTGCATGAAATCAAATTTTACTACTTACATCACATTCAGCTTCGTATTCAGCTTTTGTCATTGGCTACAAACAACCGTACTTTATGTTGACATATAATTAAGCACCATTTTCACCCACAGTATACCAGCTAGGAGGGATCGAACTCGGGTCTAATCTGGCTATAGATTATTTTGTTATTAGAGATTGAACTCGGGTCTCAATTGAACTAATCTTTTTAGATGGAGTGCATTAACTATGTGTTCAATCTCGTAGTTTCCTTGCAAATTATTTAATATATACTTTAAGCCATTTTACAATTTTTTTTTATAAAATTGATGGAGATTATAAGTATATTTTTATGTGTACCTATCATTCTCTGCCTAGTTTAGAAGGGTTAATTAATTAACGGTAAAAGTTCTTCAGTAATGCAACAATGGCATTAGTCATTTGACTCTCAATGACAGTGTCAAACACTAGCTACGTGGGCCTCTCCAGAGCCATTTATTCCACAAACAAACGAATCTTGTAGCCGAAACCACAACACAAAAATAAAAATCACATGAAGCTTTATCCACAGCCATTAGATAAATAAAAGAAAATAAATATTTAATAATATACCGTTACTGGCTTCTACTCACTTCACTTTTGTGTGGGAAGAACTAAGAAGGGAAAAGGCATGGCAATGGCATGTGGTAGTAGTACAAGGCAGAGTATATACTTGAGGGTGATGAATGGAGTGAATTTGAATGTTCCTCTGTCTTCCCCTTCCCTCATTCCTATTAGTATTTACCACAACACCCATCCCTCTCCCGTGCTTCGCAACAACCGCTTCCATCTCACGGCGGTTCCCAAAGCCTCGCCGGGGAGCGGCGGCCTTGCGTCTCCCACCGATGATGATGGAGTCTCTCTTGGAACAATGAAGCTTCCTATCAACACAGACCTTCAGAGATTCGATTCCTTACTGTTTCAGGTGAAAATGTTAACTAACCTCGTAACTTATAAAGGTTCGTTCAGAGAAATTAATTTGTACCTCAATGCAAAAGTGCTATATCTCGGAACCTGCCACTTTATTATTCAGTGAATGTATTCATGAGCAAGGTTTTAAATTGTGGATTCGGTTTCGAATACTTCGAAAACTTTGATATTGTGAGAAATTGTGGAATGCGGATAAATACAGCCGATGTGGATGTAATTACGGTCGTGACGAGGTTTCGAAAACTCCAAAAATCTTGATGTTGCGGTAGCAATCGCGGTTGCAGACCACAATTTAAAACTTTGTTCATGAGATATTTTAGATTAGTTTTTTAAATTGTCTGATAGACCAAGTAATCTTGAATTTTAATTTTAGGGTATTCTACAACTTTAGAGATTAAATTGATGTTTTTCTCTTTATTTTTATTTTTATTATTGTTTTTGCACAAACAATGTTTAATTAATTCAAGCGAATATCAATAAAGCATCGCTTTAATCTCTGAACAAAATTATTAATGGAGTTATTTTTCTTTTTTTTTCTTTTTTTAAATTGTTGTAATCATTGGGTACTGTTTTTCTACCTTGGTGTCTTTGATTGTGTTGTGTTGTGACAGTGGGCAAACAGCCTTTGCCAGGGAGCCAATGTGCCACTTCCCGTGCCTCTCAGGGTATGCTCTTTCCTAATGCATTCCATTTTTATGTTCCTATTTGTTTGGATTATAATCTCTTATTTTTGGAGCTTAAATAAAAAACTATTATTTCCTCATTTTCAATCATTTGACAAACACTTGCTAAACTTGAGCAATAAGCATGTTTCTGAATTCTGAGCTGTTGATAATTTCGCAAATATTTGTTATGTCTTTGTCTAGTATGACTAGTTAGTAGTTATGTACGTGTGAGTCCATTACCACGTCAAAGCCAAATTGGTAGAGAGTTCTGGAAATTACGCATACACTTCTCATTCTAGAATGTTTTGCATAGTTTCTCTTCTGGTGCATTGTTGTTTAAGTGCCTGCTTGAGTTTAATGGGGTGTGCCTAAAGAAAGGTGGCAGCAGAGTTAGATTAAAAGCCAAAACAATTTGATTTTTTTTTTCTTCTTGTTAAGATTGTTCTATAATGGTATAAGTTATATGGAGCAAATCCTGCTTTGTATCTGCATATTTTTCCCCAGTAATCACATTTGGGCGATCAGTCATGAAGTTTTAAGTCATCCTTTATTGAAATCTCTTAGAAAAATGATAAATGATCAGTTCATTCTCACAAGGCTTAATTGCACTTTAGGTCTCTCAGGTATCGTGATAGTGCGATTTTGGTCCTTCAGGTTTCAATTGTACGATTTTGGTCCCCCAGGTATCTCGATTGCGCGAATTTGGTTCCCAGGGTTCCAATTGCACAATTTTGATCCCCCTGATTTCATGATTGTGTACCCTCAGTCATCCCAATTATTATAATTAAGTCACTTGTTACTGTGCCACTTTTAACACCAGAAACCTACACGACACACGTGAGACTGATTTGACACTAAGTCGGATCATCTGTGAACCGTGTAGGTTCTTGATGTTAAAAATGACACAGTGACAAAGGGACCTGATTGTAACAATTGAGTTACTTGGGGAACCAAAATTGCACAATCATGATACTTAGGGATCAAAATCACGCAAGTGAAACATGAGGGACCAAAATCACACAATCTGATACCTAAGGGATCAAAATCACGCAATTGGAACTTGGGGGACCAAAATTGTACAATTGCAATATTTGGGGGATCAAAAGTGCATTAAATAGGGGTCATTGAAATTAAAATCTGCATTAAATAAATGATATTTTGTAGAAAAAATCATTAAATAGAGTGAAATCGATTAGTATTTATTTATATTTTGGACCAACACACTTGAGTTAATTTTTGTTTATATTTGAGCCCGAAAGGAATAGTTGCTAGCAGGCTATTTATAACACAGGTCACTGGTAAGTGGTAACCACTATAATAAGGTGTTGATGCTGATTCAATGCTTCTTTAATATAACAGGTGGACAAAATACCTGGTGGAGCTAGATTGGGTTTTGTGACCATTGGAGATGGGGAAACAGAAGTTAATGTGTACATTGACTGCTTGGTTTTTCCAGCCACTGAGAGTTCTGCTCCAATTTTCCGTGCCATTAGAAATGGGCCCTTAAAAGATAAGGTGCCACCCGGTGAGCCAAGAATCATGAGGAGCCTTATGCAAGCTCTTCAGAAGTCTGTTGAAATCGCCAGATTGTGATTTTTATTCCCCCCTGATGTACTTGTAGAGTTATAGGAATTTGAGCTGAAAAATGAAGTTTATATTTGATGTAGATATATTTATACCAATTCATTTATCTCATATATGTCTACTGTGTCAGAAGAACTTTCGTTTTCATTTTTATTTTTTATTTTTTGAGACCTGTACCATTTTGGCTCACATTCCTCATGTATCATTATAATTATCACCAGGGCCAGCCCCCAAATTTTGGGCATGTGCAAATTTAAAAAATGATGCCATTATATTTATTTGAATATTGTCTTTTTAGTATTTTTTTGCTATAAAATCTTAAATAATCAATTCATAGTTAAAGTTCTTTTAAAAAATTATTTTCGAATCAAAATAAGACTATTAAATCTATCTTGTGACATAATAAATCGCAAATATAATTTTAACAATTTTAATTTAGAAAAACTTCTCTGAATAGATGCAACAGTAACATGGTTAGTTAATATCAGTCTATAGCTACGCATGCATTAGAAAGAAAAATAGAGCCCCTAAAAATTATTCTATAGTAAGTAAAATTTTACATATTGGTGTCCTTCTAAAAACGAGATTCTATGCGGTCGCTCCTTCCAAACATGCTCAGAGCCACCAAAGCTCACCACCACACATAGAAATGAGGAGTTATATGATAAAGATGTGTCCAAGTATCTATCAATACTAATATACAGCAATGTTGTTTTGTTACAAAAAAAAAAAGCAATGTTGTTTAGGTGCCTTCTCAGTGGCATTTTAGGAAATATATTTTAATGAGTCAGTACAAGACAAGTCTCAGCTGTTACTGAATGGGGGAAAAAGGTCATGCAAACATGCCCTTCTATTTCAAAAAAGAAAACCACTAAAATAGGAGAGAAAAAGGGAAAAGGGGCAGTGTCGTGCCAAGCAGAAGAGCAAGAGTTGCACAAGGCAGCAAAGAGAGTGAGAGAGCGAGAGAGCTCTAGAAGCACTGCGGAGGGCTACGCTAGGGGTGGATGAAGCCGTCACATGGGCCGATAGACCAAGACGGTCAAGACCGCGCAACAGCGGTGCAGAGGGAGAAGAAATCGAGCAGTACCAGCGCTGAAAAAGGGAGGAGGAGGGAGATGAGGAGAAGATGGAGTGGTCTGTCCATGGAAGGCTGCTCGCCGGCGGTGGAATGTCCATGTGAGGCAGCGTTGTGGAGAGGGAGGGGTTCTTGCGGTGGCTCTTGGCCATTCCCGGTGGTGGATGAAGAAAAGGCCACTGTCCGTGGCCGCCATGCAAGGAAGCCGCTTGAGCGGTGGAGGTGACAAGGAAGGTTGCTCATGACGGCCAGTGAGAGAGATGCCGTGAAAGGCACAACAGAGGAGTGAGGGATGGGGGTTGCGGTGGCTCAAGGCCATGGTGATAGAAAAGACGAGGCTGCGCTTGAACGGAAACGTGTGATTACAAGCAAAAGCAAAGAAAGGTAAGTGGCTTGGGGGATAAGGAGATCGGCGAAAAGGGGGAGGGAACCACAAAGTAGAGGAGGAGGCGGCGATTGTCGGAGGAGTTGAGAAGCTGGGACCAGCGACAACACCACCAAGGAGAAGACGAGGAGGAGTAGAGAAACGTTGGACCAACGACGGTAGACGAAAGTTGCTTGAAATCTCTCCACCACCATTGAAGGTCCCTCGCTCCCTCACTTTTTCTCATTATTAATTCTCTAAAATCTCACCAAATTTCTTCCAATAGGAAACTTATTGAACCCATCTATGAATACAAAGGCGAAGATCCTCTTCTCCTCTGGATATGATATGTGTAGACACTAAGGTAGTCAGAACTGGACCGGTCATTGAACCGGTGAGGGCAGGGGTTCAAGGTTCAGAGGTTCGACTGGGGTTCAACCGGTTGAACCAGGATATAATTAAATAATATTATTTTAATTATAAATATAATATATAATATTATTTTAAACCCTAAACCCTATACAATATTGAGCAAAAATTAACATAAAAGTCATAACTTTATAAAGAAAAGTTAAATTTTACTACTAACTGTCATAATTCATAACATAAAATATTCAAAATTACAAATAATTGACGAAAGTGATATCTATTTCTTTTAAAAACATAAAAAAATAAAAAAATTGAAATTTTTTATTTTTAAAAAAAATATAAAAATAAACCATTGAACTGGTCTAATCGGTTTTTAGCCGATTTTCCCGGTTTTATTCGGTTTTTGACCAGTTCTTGTGCAAGCCAATTCTCAGGGTGTGCCAGACCAGACTGGGATCCGGTTTTAACTACACTGGTAGACACTATATTTTGTCTACCTTTTAAGTTGCATTTTAATTTTTATTATAATTTTGATATTTTTATCATCATTAGAAAAAGGACAAAAAGGATTAAAAAATGCATTTCATCATGTCCATGTTCAGGCCCATAACTTGTTTTAGCCCAATTTCTTATCTTTCTCAATAATATTAAATAGGAAAAAGAAAAAACAAAATAGTTGGTTGGTGAGCCCCTCACTCGTACACAGGGATATAGTTTTGCAAAATGCTTTTAGCACTCAAGCACACACAAAAGGACAAAGGAATGAAAAGAATGAGGGAGCACAACACTGTGTCCATTGGGTAAGGCTGCCTCAACATTGTGTATGTATTATTTTTTGCCTTCCACTACTCTGCAACCACCAAGGGTCTATTTGAAAAAACAATGTATTTAAGCACTTATGACATAAGTGCTTATATGATAAGTACTTATGTATAAGCTATTTTTATAATCAAATAAAGAATGTGGTGAAACTGATTTCATAAAAGCTGTAAGCTGTTTTGATAAGCCATCCTTGGTAGCTTATGAAAATAAGCCAAAAACAACTTATGAACCAGTCATAAGCTGTTTTCATAAGCTCTACCAAACACACTAATTAGAGCTTATATTAGTAGATAAGCCCAGATAAGCTTTGCATAAGCCAATCCAAAGAGGTCCTAAAACAAAAATAGAGGACTACACATTTGCCCCCCACTATCGCACCATTGTCTGCTGTATGTCTTTCCTTTGCAGCCACTACCTCTGGGCATTATTTCACAGCCTTTGTCTCCTTCAATTCCTATACATATCTTTACTTTTCAAGGGAGGAGATTCAGTGAGTTTTTAAAAATGGAGCTGAGAGCAAATACAAAAACAAGCAACAGAGGGTGAGCCGAAAAAAGGAGCAAAAAGGTAGTGTAAGTTGTGTGACTCAAAATCTATCTTTTGCTGTCAAGAATTAGCTTAGCGAATGGGATCTCACTTAGCGCGAAGTCACGCAAGTGCAGGGGTTCATTTCTGCCTCAGATTCGCTTAAGCGAATCCTAGGCGCTAAGCGAGCAGCTCCAGTGAAGCCATACTGTCCCGGATTCGCTTAAGCTAAAATGGCTAGCTTAAGCGAATTTCTCAGCGTCTAAAGTCCTGTTAAATTAGCTCAAGCGAATTTCTTGGGCTAAGCAAGCAGGCTGTAACAGAAAACAGTTATAAGGTGATCTTAAGCCAGTTTTGCGAAGGGAGATCTTTTGGGACTTTGGGAAACACATTTGGGGAGTTGTGGGGCTCTGCTAGGGTTTCCAATTGGGGCTTAAACACTTGAGGATCAATTGAGAGAAGATTGAGAGATTGAGAGATTGGTGAGATTGGGGATTGGGTTTCATGTAATTGTGATTCACCTTGAATCAGTTTAGAAACTAAGAACCAAGAGATTATCATCAACTGCTGTAATCTGTAATCGTTGATCGTATAGTGAAGAATTTGGTTGCTCTCTCCCGTGGATGTAGGCTACACTGGCCGAACCACGTATATCCGGTGTCAATCTCTTCTCCCTAATCTCTTTACGTTTCGTTTGATTTGTCTGTTCTTGCGATTCGTTTAGCGTTTGTTCTGAGTTTTAGTTTTCTGCAATCTGTGTTTTGTTCCTTTGTTCGTTCTACTCGCTTTCTTTATTGCTTGATCGTAGGATTCGTTCTATTTCTGCACAATTGAACCAACAAGTGGCGCCGTCTGTGGGAATTGGATCGAATCAAGAACTACAAGAATGGGGTCAGTAAGATTTGATATAGAGAAATTCTCGGGTAACAACGACTTTGGATTATGGAAGATTAAGATGGAGGCCATCTTAGTGCAGCAGAGAGTTGCAGAAGCGTTGAAGGGAGAGGCAAAAATGTCCTCTTCACTGACACAAAAAGAGAAACAACAAATGATTGACAAGGCAAGAAGCGCTATCATCTTGTGCCTTGGTGATAAGGCGCTTAGAGAAGTTTCGAAGGAGAAAACTACTACTTCAATGTGGACAAAGCTCGAATCACTATACATGACGAAGTCCCTAGCACACCGGTTATGTCTAAAGCAACAACTGTATTCATTCTGAATGAATGAGTCAAGATCATTGGTTGAACAACTTTCTGAATTCAACAAGCTCCTTGACGACCTAGAGAACATCGAAGTGAAATTGGATGATGAGGACAAGGCTCTACTACTCCTAAGCTCTTTGCCTAAAACCTATGAGCACTTCAAGGATGCCTTATTGTATGGCAAAGACCAAACCATCACTCTTGAAGAGGTGGTAACCGCAATACGCACCAAAGACTTGCAAAAACAGCAAGACCAAAGGAATGATGGCGATGGTGAGAGCTTGAATGTGCAGAGGGGGAGGAATGGCAAGAAAGGGAACAAGGGAAAGAAGAGGTCCAAGTCAAAATCCAAGTTTGCAAAGGATGGTTCTAAGGACAACAAGAACAAATGCTTCAACTGCAATAAGTTGGGGCATTGGCGCAAGGATTGTCCAGAACCGTTAAGGAGGAGGGATCGTAATGACACTAGTTCGGTTCATTCTGCAGATGTAGTCACCGTCTCGGATGGCTATGAGTCTGCAGGTGCGTTGGTTGTCTCAAGTTCAGAATTGCAAAGGAATTGGGTTATGGATTCAGGGTGCTCATACCACATGTGCCCAAGGAAGGACTTCTTCGAGTCACTAGAGCTCAAGGAAGGAGGCATGGTGTTGTTAGGCAACAACAAGTCATGCAAAGTGCAAGGTATGGGATCCATCCGATTAAAAATGTTTGATAACCGTGAAATTATGCTGCAAGGGGTTAGGTACGTTCCTGAACTTAAACGAAATCTGTTATCTCTTAGTGTATTTGATTCCTCGGGTTATTGCACTAAGATAGAACATGGCATGATTAAGATTTCACATGGTGCTATGATCATTGCTAAGGGAACTAAAAATAATGACCTGTATATCTTGAATGGTTCCACTGTTATTGCTCATGCATCCGTTGCTAGCCAATCGCATGATGATAAGACTAAGTTGTGGCATCTTAGACTAGGTCATGTTAGTGAGAAAGGCCTGCATGAAATGTCTAAACGAGACATGCTTAATGGTGATAAAATAAGGAAACTAGAATTTTGTGATCATTGCATATTGGGTAAACAACATAGAGTTCAATTCGGTGTTGGCATGCATCATTCTAGTAGACCTTTTGAGTATGTACACTCAGATCTTTGGGGTCCTTCAAGAGTTAAGACTCACGGTGGTGGATCCTATTTTCTCACCATAATTGATGACTACTCAAGAAGAGTGTGCTTGTTTATCCTCAAGGATAAAACAGAAGCCTTCCTTCGGTTTAAGGAGTGACACACACTTGTAGCCAATCAATTAGGTTCTAAACTGAATGTTTTAAGGACTGACAATGGTCTGGAGTTCGTTTCAGAGCAGTTTAATCAGTTTTGCAGGAAACAGGGAATTAAGAGGCACAAGATGGTAACTCACACACCACAGCAGAATGGTCTTGCGGAAAGAATGAACAGGACTATTTTGGAAAGAGTGAGATGTATGATTTTAGGCGCAGGCTTGCCTAAAAGCTTATGGGGTGAGGCTGCAAACACAGCAGGTCCTTCGTCCGCTTTAAACTTCAAGACACCTATGGAGATGTAGAGTGGGAAGCCAGTAGACTACACCAAGCTAAGGGTGTTTGGTTCTTTAGCATTTGCACATGTCAAGGAGGGAAAGTTAGACCCTCGCGCAGTGAAGTGCATTTTCATTGGCTACCCGGAAGGTGTGAAAGGTTAGAAGTTGTGGAGATTGGATGCAAGTGGAGGCTCAAGGTGCTTCATCAGTAGAGACGTCACGTTTGATGAAACAAGGATGGCTATGTCAAGCAGAAGCAATGATGAAAGCAGTACCGAAACAGTGAGAAAAGATAAAGCTCAGTTTGAGGTGGAGTCTCAAGATCAAAGTGCAGAGGAATCAAGCTCTCAACCACCGGAAGAGGAAGAACAATTGCAGCCGGAAGTATCGGACTATCAGTTGACAAGAGATAGAGTGAGGAGGGACATTGTACCTCCTAAACGATTTGGGTATGCAGATTTGATTTGCTATGCTTTGAATGCAGCTCAAGAGGTGGAGGAAACCGAACCGAGGAACTTGAGGGAGGCATTGGAAAGCAAAGACAAGCAGAATTGGTTACATGCTATGAAAGAGGAGATGGAGTCCTTACAGAAAAATCAAACCTGGTCCATTGTGGCACTTCCCAAAAATCAAAGAGTTGTTGGTTGCAAATGGATCTTCAAGCGGAAGGAAGGTATCCCAGGTGTTGAAAAGGCGAGATACAAGGCAAGGCTTGTAGCAAAAGGCTTCACACAAGTAGAGGGGATAGATTACAACGAAATCTTCTCTCCTGTGGTGAAGCACTGCTCCATAAGAATTTTAATGGCGATTGTTGCGCAGTTCAACCTTGAGTTAGAGCAAATGGACGTCAAGACAACATTTCTACACGGAGACTTGGAGGAGACCTTATACATGGAACAACCGGAAGGTTATGCGGAAGACAAGAGTAAGGTCTGTTTGTTGAAGAAGTCTCTTTATGGGTTGAAACAGAGCCCAAGGCAATGGTACAAGAAATTCGATGATTTTCTTTTGAAGATGGGGTTCTTACGAAGCAACTACGATAGCTGCGTTTACATGCTTAAGAGGGAGGAAACTTGTGTTCTCTACCTCCTCTTATATGTAGACGACATTCTCATGGCAAGCACTAGCAAGGACGAGATCAAGTTACTCAAGGAACAGCTCAATTCACAGTTTGAGATGAAGGATCTTGGTGAAGCAAAGTGTATTCTTGGCATGGACATTGTAAGAGACCGGAAGAAAGGGGAATTGTTCTTATCTCAGCAAGGTTACTTGAAGAAGGTTGTGGAGAGGTTTCACATGCATGAATGCAAGGCAGTCACTACACCTTTAGGACATCACACTAAGCTCTCAGTTACTCAATGTCCTAACACAGAAGAGGAAAAGGGAAAAGATGAATTCAGTACCTTACGCAAGTGGTGTTGGGAGCATTATGTATGGGATGGTTTGCAGCAGACCAGATTTAGCACATGCAGTCAGCATCGTCAGTAGATTCATGGGCAATCCCGGGCAAGCACATTGGGAAGCTTTGAAGTGGGTGTTGAGGTATTTGAGAGGTTCTCTAAGTTCTGGACTCATGTACAAGAAGACAGCAGGGAAAGTTGAAGCCATTGTGGGATATGTAGATGCAGATTATGCAAGGAATGTGGACACACGGAAGTCACTTTCAGGTTACGTGTTTACCTTGTATGGCACTGCAATTACATGGAAGTCTACCTTACAATCGGTGGTGGCATTATCAACAACACAAGCAGAGTATGTAGCACTTGCAGAAGGGGTGAAGGAAGCTCTTTGGTTGAAGGGGATGTTGAATGAGATGGGAATAGCTCAAGAAAGTGTTGTGGTTCATTGTGACAGTCAAAGCGCAATTCATTTGGCAAGCCATCAAGTCTATCACGAAAGGACCAAACACATTGACATCAAACTTCACTTCGTTCAAGATGTTGCAGAATCAAAGGAAGTGGTGATTGAAAAGATATGCACAAAAGAAAACCCAGCTGACATGTTTACTAAGTCCTTGCCAAAGATCAAGTTCAAGAAATGCTTGGGCTTGATAAACTTCAGAGAAAATTGATGAAGTTAAGTGGGGGAGCAACCATATCAGAGGAAGATTGTTGAAACTCTGAGTTTTTTGAAGGATTTAGAGTCAAGGTGGAGAATTGTAAGTTGTGTGACTCAAAATCTATCTTTTGCTGTCAAGAATTCGCTTAGCGAATGGGATCTCGCTTAGCACAAAGTCACGCAGGTGCAGGGGTTCATTTCTGCCTCAGATTTGCTTAAGCGAATCCTAGGCGCTAAGCGAGCAGCTCCAGTGAAGCCATACTATCCCGGATTCGGTTAAGCTAAAATGGCTAGCTTAAGCGATTTTCTCAGCGTCTAAAATCCTGTTAAATTAGCTAAAGCGAATTTCTTGGGCTAAGCAAGCAGGCTGTAACAGAAAACAGTTATAAGGTGATCTTAAGCCAGTTTTGCGAAGGGAGATCTTTTGGGACTTTGGGAAACACATTTGGGGAGTTGTGGGGCTCTGCTAGGGTTTCCAATTGGGGCTTAAACACTTGAGGATCAATTGAGAGAAGATTGAGAGATTGGTGAGATTGGGGATTGGGTTTCATGTAATTGTGATTCACCTTGAATCAGTTTAGAAACTAAGAACCAAGAGATTATCATCAACTGCTGTAATCTGTAATCGTTGATCGTATAGTGAAGAATTTGGTTGCTCTCTCCCGTGGATGTAGGCTACACTGGCCGAACCACGTATATCCGGTGTCAATCTCTTCTCCCTAATCTCTTTACGTTTCGTTTGATTTGTCTGTTCTTGCGATTCGTTTAGCGTTTGTTCTGAGTTTTAGTTTTCTGCAATCTGTGTTTTGTTCCTTTGTTCGTTCTACTCGCTCTCTTTATTGCTTGATCGTAGGATTCGTTCTATTTCCGCACAATCGAACCAACAGGTAGAGAAGAAGAATGTAGAAAAAAAAAGGTACAGAGCGAAAAACCCGAGAGCTAGAGAAATGTAGAGAGGGAGGCCAACCAGGTAGCTCTCACTATTTTGTCTGGTCGCTGATTGTTGCTTTTTTTTTTGTTATGGTCGCTGCATCATTGTTGGTACATATCATGGTAGTTAAAACCGGACCGGACCGACCGGTTGAACCGGTCTACTCTCCGGTCCGGATGACTCTCTTAACCAAGGTAGTTAAAACCGGACTGGTCACTGAACCGGTGACGGCAGGGGTTCAAGGTTCAGAGGTTCGACCGGGGTTCGACCGAGGTATAATAAAATAATATTATTTTAATGATAAATATAATATATAACATTATATATGATATATAATATTATTTTAAACTCTAAACCTATACAATATTGAGTAAAAATTAACATAAAAGTCATAACTTTATAAAAAAAATTAAACTTTACTACTAAATGTCATAATTCATAACATAAAATATTTAAAATTACAAATAATTAAAGAAAGTGATATATTTTTATTTAAAAAAATAAATTTTTTGACTTTTAAAAAAAAAAAAAAATTTAAAGTGTGAACCGATTCAACCCGATTTTTGACCGATTTTTTCGGTTTTGATCGTTTTCCCGGTTTTTGATTGGTTCCTTGCCAGGCCGGTTTTCAGGAACTACCGGACAGGGGTCCGGTTCCCGGTTCAACCGGTCGGTTTAGCCAGTCTGGCCCGATTTTAACTACACTGCTCTTAACCAGCCTTGCAGAGAACCGGGAAAAGAACCGCTGAACCGATCAAAAACCGCTAAAATCGGCGGTCTACCAGTTACAGCCGGTTCGCTAAAATTTCATTTTTGAACCAAAAACGAATGTGAGAAGACCAGAACGTGTTTGCAAACAGAACTGTGCCTGAGTTTAGTGATGAACAATGAGCATTGCTAGACGCGATGCAGTGGTGCAGTGCGGTTTCGATCCACCTGGTGGTTCATTTGGCAGGGCAGTGCAGGCGGTTGCTGCAAGTTCCAGTGCTGTTGCTTCAAGCTATGTTGTCCGGCGGTGCACATCGCGGTTCTTTTCTTCCTCCTTTTGCAGTGTTATGCACATACAGGGGTTCATGACCACAGATTGAGAGTTTAATAGTTTATAAAAGAAGAGAAAGGAAAAAACAACTGAAAGGGAAAGAGAACGAATGGTCAAAAATCAGAACGCAAAGAGGCCAGAGACCCCAGGGGGAGAGGCAAAGCTAAAAGAGTGAGAGGCATGAAACCCAAGTGACACAAGTGGTCAGACTCACTCAATCACTGAGTCTGAATAGTGAACAGTACATTACCCCAAAGTTGGCTAACACATGCCATTTGATGTCACCTATATTGGCCCAATCTCCTAAAAATGTTACTCTATTCATAAATTATAAATATTAAGCATGGAACTTTGTAAAATTTAGGGTTTTTTATTAATATTGTTTACTCCATTTGTTTCTTTTTATTTGTCGTTTAAGGTTGTTTCACCGCAACCAAGGAATTAATTAATTGATAAATAGTTTCCTATTATACCATTATTTATTCACTACTCTATTTGTTGGGAATAGTAATTAGTCTTTGAACTCTCAACTATGCATTAATCAATTTTATGGAAAATGTGAAGAACAATTAATAGGGTTAAGGGTATAATTGTCAAAATATAACCTTAAACTATCAAAACGACAGATAAAAATGAACAATTTTTTTCTCAAAATCCGACAGATAAAAAGGACCAGAGGGAGTAATATTTTATATTAAAAATGAAAATAATATTATTTAATTATACATCGGTTGAACCCCAATTAGACCCCGATTGAACCGTTGAACTTTGAACCAGTGTCTTCACCGGTTCAATGGCCGATTCGGTTTTAACTAGCTTGGTACATATGCAATAAACCTTATATTCTCCCATTTAATGTACTTACTTTATCATTATTTTGAACTTTATTGTTATGATGCTGTTTCTCTTGCGTCGAGGTGGTGTTGCAATATGTGCCTTTATTGTTAATAATTGTTTTATCAAGTTAGTGTCTCTTTGGATTTTTTCGTTTAGCATGGTTTAAATATGAATGGTTAGAATGTAATAAAAAAAAATATGAGTGGTTAGAAATACCAAAAGTAATTATAATTAAAAATGAAATAAAAACGTTGTCTTTATATAGTTTTTTGCTTTAATTTTGTTTTCATGAAATACTTAAATGAATGTGTGAATAAACAATTTATAAATTAAAATAGGTTGTTAGTGATAATCACTTTGGATCCTCGATCTTCCTGTTTCGTTATCATGAGCACCAATTCAAAATTAAAGTTCGGGCTATTGAAAGTCACTTTGGATTCATTTCCTGTTTGACAGTTACAAAAACAACTATTTTGGATCATCTTCCTGTTTGGTTATCGTGACAATCATTCCAAAAAAATATTAAAACAAATCAATCCATGATCATTTTCTATAAAGAACTACGCAGCTTTGATTTTCTCACACTTGAGGATACGTAGGAGCAGGAACCTTCCCTGTCAAGGACAAAAATAAATTTTCATAATTGCTCTCATTCTTTTCTAAGTGTCTAATTTTGTAAATAAATAAATAATTTTATTTTGGGGTAAAATAAATATTTTAAAAGCTAGTATAAATTTGCACATTTAACTAGAGGTAACCGTTTTATAATAGACGTCGTTGGGTGCTAATATCTTCTCCATGCGTAATCGATTCCCGATCCCAAAATCTAGTTTTGAGACCATTTTCATTTTTAAATGGGTTTTTCCAATATTTTCCCAACAAATAAACTTTGGTGGCAACTCCATCTGTTTTTAAGACAAAATCCTTTTCTCGGGATTTTTTCGATCGCTTCAAGATGGAACAAAGATTAATCAAATTTCAGTTCAAATCTTTTGAGTCATACATGTAAATGTTTAGAGTTTTATAATTTTTTCATCCATGGGATAATTGTATTGGAGTATCTCTTTAAGATAGGATGTAGAAGAACTTCTATATTGCTGGAAGAACCTTAAGTGCTCTGTCCAAATAAAAACTTCTATATTTCTTCCAGCGATATAGAGTTTTATAATTTCTTTTGGGAAGTCATTTTTGATATGGTGTGTAACATAATTTCATCAAAGGTGAGGCATTTGGCATTGTGTTGCCACTGAGATTTTTTGTTATCAGTCAAATGAGATTGATTAACATAATTGAAGAGTTAGGTGATATATAACTTTGCATTCTTTTTACTATTGTTCTTTGGTGTTATTGTTGGTTCGTAATTATATCTTGCAGCTTGAATTGTTGAATTATATGATTTTGTGACTTATTTTGAAATTTAGACTATACTATCTCTTTTGTGTTATTTTATTTTCTTTTTGGTTGTATGCATACTCAAGTATTAGTTACTCATGACTGTCCATCTGATTGTCTTCATAGCATTAACATGGTCAAAACTCAAAAGTAAGTTTAATCAGCTTTCAACCTCATGGATGAATTGTTGCTTGGTGATGTCTCTCATCACGGAGAATTATGGGTTTGCTACCACTTAATTTGGTTATTGTTCAAATTTTCCATAAACTTGATGCAAGTGAAACTATAATTGTTGTTTTAATGTAGATTAGTGTTGAAGAGGGTGATTCTAATCTTGGGGTTGAACTTTTCTAGCAAGAAGAGAAAACTGTAATATATGTTTTTCCTAAACCGGTGTGTATAGTTTTTTTTATTGTTTTATAGGCAATAAGGTTGTACTTTAAAACCATTTTTTTCTCCAATTTTGCAGGAATTTTTATGTGATGACATGGATCTCACCCCTACAATATATTGAATTGATAAATATTTTGGTTTTTATGATTGTGGACCACATACTTATAACACAAAGATGCCAAAGAACTAAGTGATTGATAGTTTTAAGAAATGCGATTTAATAGCAGACTATCAATCACTTGGCTCTTTCTTAACAGCTTTCCGCTTTGGCATCTTTGTGCTGTAAGTATGTGTTCCACAATCATAAAAGACAAAACATTTATCAATATTGTAGGGGTGGGATCCATGTCATCACGTAAAAATTCCTGCAAAATTGGAGGAAAAAATGGTTTTAAAGTACAACCTTATTGCCTATAAAACAACAAAAAAAAACTCTACAAACCGGTTTTGGAAAAACATGTATTACAATTTTCTCTGCTTGCTAGAAAAGTTCAGCCCCAAGATTAGAATCACCCTCTTAAACACTAATCTACATTTAAAAAACAATTATAGTTTCACTTGCATCAAGTTTATGGAAAATTTGAACAATAACCAAATTCAGTGGTAGCAAACCCATAATTCGACTGAATAGCGCAAATTAATTGCATGTTTCATTACAATTTTATTCAAGACTTAATATGAAGGAAATGCAAATGATAATGAGGGAAATGAAATTCAGCCAAGTTATTCACTTTAAGAACATGAGATTCAAAACATAATATAACTAATTAACGTATTCCAGAAATCCATTAAGGGAGGGGTCAAAAGATCATCGAGATAAAATTTTATTGTCAATTAATAAATTTTTCACGTTGAATAATTTATACATATATGTTAGATCTAAAGCTGAACAAAAAGTAAGCAAATTTATCATATTTTTACAAAAACTACTACTAATTAAGTTTGTATATCTAAAAATCAACTGTACCAATGAATAAATTAGTCATGACAATAGCATTTAATTATACGATGATATAGTGTGTGTATTTATAATATAATATTAATATGTGTGTGTATATAATTGAATGTATATATCCAAAAATGAAGTTGAGGGGAGGGAGGGGCCAAGCCCCTACTTTCCCCTTCGCCCCCAATTCATTCTCCCCTGTGCATGATCAGTGTCGCAATTTACAATAATTGTAGGAAATCAGATGCAGTAGATTTCCTTGCTTGGAAGTTCAATTAGACACAATAAATTCACTAAAATGGTTCTCTGACTATTGGGTGGTATGTTCTCTAATATTTATCTGTTTGTGTATATACATTCAACAATACATTTTGTCATTTATGTAACAAATTACCTTTTCATATGTACTAACAAGTAACAACTATCTTAAAGTTCATTTTTTACACCTAAAAATATCAATATATCATGACCATATATATAGTTCTAGACGATGCACGGGTATAAAGACTAGTTCATAAATAAAATACAATTACTCTTTGCATTTCTTGGGCCTAAAGATTAAAGCAGCGTGTTTTGAGACGTAGATAACAATATCAGCCTCAGGGGTATGCTCTTTATTTGGTGTGCATGCACCTTATATGAATTTTATCGAATAAGGAGATGATTTTTTTTATCATACATAAATAGTTATGGAATAATAAATTATTGTCTAATTAAAAGAGAAAAACAAGGATAGCATGCAATTCATGTTATACCTTTAGACATTATTCTTAAATACTCCAAAAGGTTGGATGTACAAGCAAAGAGAGTGCATATATTCAAGGCCTAATGCTTGAAGAAGTATGAGTAAAGCTCTTAAGGTCTATAATCACGTGCTGAAATGAAAGTATCATCAAAACTCTACATATGAGAGTATTTAGGACCGTTAGATATAATATAAATTTAATGAATAGACAGGATTGAATGAAACAACCAGTTAATAACCTGATATAATAAGTTAATGGTAAAATCTGAAAATATCCCCCACAAAATCCATTATTACAAAGAAATAGAGTCAAATCCCAAATCATGAGAAATGTGCCCTAGGTTTTGTAATATCCTAAAAATTTCACTCTAAAAGACAGAGTATTAATTTTAGAGGATTAGAATTACTTTGAAGTTTTTTGGATAAAAACTTAGTAGTTTAGAGTTAAATACGGAAGTCATGAAATTATATTCGGACATTCTAATTATTAGGATGAATGATAAATGAATTTGGAAAATTCATACAACACTTTCAAAAGGTATTTGAGGAAAAGCATACTAGTTTGGTGATATATAAAGATTTTAGGAATTAAATTTAGATTATAAGAGGAGGATATAAAGAAATTACAGTTTTAGTCCCTTTGGAAGGAACTCCGTAGTCTGTTAGATAGGAAAAGAATAAATACTAGAGATGGAAAAATAGATAAGATAGAGACTAAAAAAACCAGATAGAAACCTAAGAAAGATAGAATGATCAATTACAGTTAAGTATTATAGCGTAAATAGTAAAATAGTTAAGTCTTATATAGACTTTTGTTTTCTGTATTTTTGCCTTTTATCTGTTTTATATGAAGTTGTGTGATCTAAGTGATAAGAAAATTATGTTAGTCTTATAATTAAGGGTTTTAAATACTTATCAACTTATTTCATTAAAACAGTCACTTTTCCTTTGACGTTTGAAAATCGTACTTACCGTAATATATGGATAAGAGTTTAATTAGTAAAAATATGTTAAACCAACCCAGAAAATTATCTTTCTTCACAAAAGTTGTTTCTTATAATATTTATGTTTTTCTGGAATTTTTCTAGAATTTTTGGAGAAACTAATTTCAGAAATTACCGTTTTGGTCCCTATAGTTACAGTAAGAGCTAAGAACTGATACGGAGACCAAAAGAGGTCAAAACGAAATTCTGGAAAAGTACAGCATGTTTTTATATTTTTATGATTTATGAAATTTATTTTGGAATTTTTCGAAAGACAAATAAAAAGTTACTTTTTCGGTCCCTGTAAGCACGTAAAACAAAGATTACGGAAACCAGAATGGATTCTCAGTTATCAGTGAGTGCTCAAAATAAAATTCTAAGAGGGATCATTAGTGTATAAATCAAATTTGTGATTTTTTGGGAATTTTTCTGGAATTTCTGAAAAATTACTGTTTTGCACTTACGGCGCGTCTGTTTTTCTTTGTTAGTGCAAACCGTAAAACCTGCCCTTACCGTAAAAATCCAGAAACTCTTGTATGAAGTCTTTAGGACTATGAATTGTCATTTTCGAAATTTTCCTATTGGTCCTCACTTTTTAATAATTGTTTTTGGAATTTTTCTTGTAAAAGGACTATTTTACCCTTGGTTTTCCATTTAACTACCAAACCATAAAATTTTTAACTTTGCAATCAAATGGTCCCCCCTTTCCCTCATCTTTGTCGACATCAACATCAAGCTAGGGCCCTTGGATGAACTTTTTTATCATGACTCATATGCATAGTCATTAGAAGTAGCCAATTAGATAAAATCATGATTAAACCTAATTAATAAATAAGCCATTTTGGAATCATGGCTTACATCACACAAGTTTTTAATTCCCTCTTGGTCCCTCCTTGGCTGCCCCTTTCTCATCTATAAATAGACATCCATGCTTCATAATTTTAACACACACCAACAAGCTTGAAGACAACTCTCTCTCTTTACTTCTTAGTTCTCAAATTTCTTTTTGGTGTTCTTGCTTTGTTCTTCCCAAAGTTTTGGCCAAGGTAAGGGGATTCTCTTTCAATTTAATTTAAGAAGTATGAGTTTGATTCTTGTTTGTGTTTGAATTGTTTGTTTGTATGTTTATAGCTTTTATTTATTTATGTATGCTTATTAATTGTTTTATAGCTTTAATTTTATTGTTTTATGCTAAATATGAATTGTAGAGTTATAATGCCCAAATTTATCTAAATTTTCGCATAAGTAAAGAGGTTATGCCAAAATCACCTTTGAGTTTTTGTAAACATACCGTTATAATGGCAAATTTTAGACGTATCATAACTATGATTTTACCGCAAAGAAAGTACAAATTATTATTTTGTGAAAAACCTGGTATTATTTGTTATTTATATACAAGGTGATGGTTAAGATAAATGGTTTATCAGTATGGATCTGTCTAGAAAGGAAAGAGACCTTTGAAGGGGCTAAAAGAAGTCAGCCTCACTCTGGCCTGGGAACTGTACTGATACGCTGTTTGGGGAAATCTTAACACTAGGGACCCGGTATATACATGACAAGATAAAAATTGGGAAAGAAGCAAATTTCTAATAACGTATATATAAATAGATTGGATTGGATAAAAGAGTGTAACAGTAATGGATTCTCAGTGAATTTTACTGTTATAGCATCTTTCGGAATATAATCTAACGGTAATGGATTCTCGGTGAATTATACTGTTATATTATTAGTGGGAAATATCGAGTATGTATCCAATCTGTATATATATATGCACATAACTCGGTTTAATTTCCAATGTCTACAGCAATGGAAATTAGTGAGATAGGTTTTCAACGAGCCTTTTTCCTGAAAGATAATTGGAGCTTAAGAATTTTCGAAGAGAAACAATTTGACTTCGTTCACTTAGTTTTTATTGACGTGTTTTTAGAAAAGGGCATTGATTACCGAAGACGGCTCTGCCGCCGAGTGATCATTTCATCTTCAAAAAAATAACTTAAGCTGATAATCAATCAGCTGTATTTCGTCACTAAGTCTATATCAAGTTTTAAGAAAGCTGGACATTGATTACCGCAGTCGGCTCAGCCGCCGTGTAATTATTCCATTCCCAAAGCGACGTTTAAAATCTGAGAACAGACACTTGCTGATTTAAAATCGGACGTAAGTTTTAATACTGTTGATCTATTCTCTCTTGATCAATCCAAAGTGGCTTTGCCCGGTTTGGTCGTCTTGTAATACAGTTAAACACTTTTTATAAATTCATTCTGTTGAACTACTTAAAATTATTGAAGTCAAGAGAATAATTTAATCCGTAAAGAAATAGTAAAAGAGGACAAGAGTTATACGTTTTTAAAGAATACAACAAAAAGAGTTTTTATGAGAAACAATGATTTTTAACAGTTCGTACAAATAATCTTTTCATAAAAATAAAGATATTTGTTCCTTACATAGAGTTTTGAGAAGATTCAGAGATTTTTGAGAAAGAGACAGTAAAACAGAGGAAGTTTTACAAAGAGAATTCAAAAGAGATTAAAGAGAATTAAAGAGGAATTCTGTGCATTTGCATAAAGACGTTTTGAGCAAACAACCTAGAGGCTGGGGTTGAAAATAGGTTCTGTTGGACTACAATTGTCTACTGGGATTATCCAGGTTTCGAAAGTCTCAAAAGGTTGTGTCGGTGAATATCCTCGAGCCGAGACAAATCGAATACCCGGCTTGGATAAATCTGACTGGCAGATCTATTTCTGATTTGGTATTAAGTTTTAAATGCGGTATTACTGAAGTATCTTCAGGGGTCTAGAGGGATTCTCTGATTATGCTGTTAAGTTTACAGGCAGCCGATCGCTCACTGGAGTTAAGGTTGGAAAAGTCTCCTTAGAGCACTACACCGGTGTGATTTGAGAAATATAGAAGAGACATGCATAAATAAAACATTGATGTGGTGATATATTCTTGTGAGTGCATTATTTTATAGGTGTCATGGATACAAGGTAAGACCTGTTTGATTGAGATCTGATTGTGTGTTTCAAATGCTTTACTACACTGTTATGTTGACTTGAATGACTTGATTGTCTATGATATTTATCTATTTTTGATGTTTGAGTTGAGTGTTGTGTGATCTCAGTTTGATAATGTACTTGTACTACTTCTATTACATTGTTTAGAGTTTCACCCTTGCCTACTTTATGTTGTGTTGATGCATGACTGAGTAGACGGCACATGATGACAAGGGACTGGAAATGTCCGACACTTGAGCTTAGAACCCCAAGGTGGAGGTTGTGTCTGGTGGAAGATAAACCCTAACATACAGTGGGGAAGATTTGTAGGAAGAGTAGAAGTAGTAGATACTGGAGGTGTAGGTCCACAAGACCCACTTTCCATCCAGGAGCAGATGGTTTTAGATGTTAAGTTACCATGGCGTAAGTTGAGACCTTTAGGAATTGACCCAGAAGACTTGATCTTTGATAGTGATGATAGTGGAGATAGTGGAGGTGGTAGTTCACATCCTTCAGGGCATGATGGAAATGGTTCTGATCATGTACCTTCAAAGTCAAGAGACAAATCCTCAGCTAAGAACCAAGATGGAACCTCCGAAGACACCTCAGCTGCAGCACCTGCAAGAACCGAGGGTTCTATGGGGTATACGCCGGTTTCGCCTCAGGGAGAAGCTGCAATACCCTTTCTCATAAAAGGATATTACAACATAAGTAACCTAATTATTGAAAATAAATAATGTTTATCTTTATTTTTAAAAGAAAATTCTCTTTTAATTATCTCAAGTCAATTTCGAAAATGAGTATAAATTTTTTTTCTTTTAATTCCTGAAAAGTATTTGGACTTGAAACTCTCACTTACATTGTTTAAATTTCGAAACTTATTTATATCGTAACGTATTACTGAAAAACGAGCAAAACAACATCTGAATAAATAATATGCATCATATATAATACTAGTCCAAAGTATATGAGTACATCAAACTGAACGTCTAGTAATGTCATATAATATAAAGTACAGTCATCCAAAATATCTCTAAACAAGATCCTAAACCGGTAGAGAGTCAGTCTACAAAAAAACAAGACAAAGTCCAAAAAGATAACTCAACAACCTATGTGATGTCAGTTCCTAAACACTGCCCACAGACTCCTCTGAAGGATCACTCTCATCCTCCTCTATCTGCTTCCCTTTCCCTTTACTGTCATTGGCCTCCTGACGAGCTCATGCTCTCCAAGATGGCATAACAGTAGGGGAAAAGGCCTCGGTCTCCCACCAGGTTCTGCAAAAGAATCAGGAACGGCTGGAATGGGTCTATCAGACTGTATAGTAGGTGTCCTCGTAGTAGGAACCTTCACTGCTGCTGTATCTCCAGCTGGATGAGAACGATGCACAGTACTCTTGCGCGCGATCTGTCTCCATCTACCAAAATACCTCTTACATGGAGGAGTCCTTGGTCTCTGTTGCTGCTGCTCTGGCCTTGTAGGCTCCTGCTGCACGGGCTCAGATCTCTGAACATGCTCTGGTTGAGTGGTCTCTTGCCTCTGTCTCTCTCTTTCACTCCAAGTGTCCCAAAGTTCCTGGATAGGCATCTTTACATCTAATATCATATTTTCTACAGTCAAACGATGAGGTCCTTCTGCAGATGTCTCTAAAGAAGTCACATACCCGAGGTATGTACCCCATTGGGTTTCGGGGTTAACTATCCACCCCTCACCCTCGGCCCCTCTGGGCAGCAAGCTCAGCCTACGAACCTTGGTCAGCCCATCCGGCGGGCAGTCCATCTATATGAATCATGTTCCAAAGAGAGCACAAAACATATAGGCAAGGGTGAAAAATCCTCATACGCAGATTATACAGCATAGTGACAACAGATAAGAATAAAGTAAATCAGATTTATCAAACATAACTATAGTATGCATTTCTCTACCATTTACCGTTCTCATCACAAAAGTATATAGTTATTTTACTAATAAAACATTCTCATATACACAAGGAAAACTATCATAGTCACAACACAATCTCAGCATCAAGCAATATATCATCAACTCAGACATATTACAATGCATGTCACTTCTATTTCCCTCACATCACCCTCATAGTGCTCCAAGGAAACTTCTCTACCTCCAACACCATTGAGCGATTGACTGTAGCAAACTTACCAGACTTATCAGAGAGTCCCTCCAGACTTCATAATATTCATTCAGATAAGCTACATCTCACCATATCGTGAATAGTCAAGTCCGTCAGATTTTTCCAAGCAGGGTTGTGCGACTTACCTCGGCTCAGGGGATATCGCCTACCTGGCCATCTGAGGGGTTTCGCAACCTGGATAATCCTAGTAGGCAGTTGTGGCCAAACTATCCCTATTCTCAACCCCATCCGGGTTGTAATGCTCATCTCATGGCCTCATGCCAATTCTCTTTCTCTTTATGCAAAATGGCATATCACATTAAGCATACAAAATTATCATCTCAAGCATTTTTAAGTTTTGGTTTCTCTTGTAATTTAATTAACCTCTTCTCTAGGTTATCTTTTTGTCACCATCATACATAACCTTTCTCTTAGGTATGTTATTCTCATCTCTTGTGACATTACACATAACCTTATCTTAGTTATGGTATTCTCATCTCTTATAGATTCACATCTCTTTGTGCTTATTCTCAATCAACATGTCTCTTCCTCTTCAATTAATACCTTTTAATTAAACTTTGTCTTTTAACTAAAAAGCATTTTCCAAATCAAATGTTTAAGTTCTAAAATAAATTAACCAAAATACTTACCAACCTTTAGATTCAAAAATGACATTTTTCTCTTAAACATATTTGTTTTAAAAAGCTGAAAAAGATTATTTTCGCAAAATCCTGGGCTGTTTATATTTCAGGATCCAGAACTGTTCACAGGCGCGAGGATTTTCACACCCGCGGTGCAGACAGTTCTGTCCCCTGGGCATGTTGTGGCTGTTTTCTAGATTTTCACAACTTCGAAAATGACCACACCCAGGGCATGACAGAAATCCGATTTTTCAAAGTTCAAACCAATTTAATCTTTTCTTTATATAGTTAAGACCAAATGAATAAAAATAAGCAAAGTTTACCATCTTTGGATCAATCACAAAGCACAACTATTCAACATCAAGCCATGGGTCCAAACTCATCAAGGCATAAATCAAGATCATCACACATCAAGCATGTTATTTCTCCACACCAAGAACAATCCATATCAAAGACAAACCAATCTCAATCACACAACACCCAAACAAATCAAAACCCATCAATCAAGCATGAATATATATGTCTCTTGAGTCATTCAAGCCATATGAACAAAGTAGTACATACCTTCATGATCAAAACATACTCTAATTAAATTCACAAGCATCTTGAACCAACCACAACAAACATACTACACATATGTCAACCAAGCCCTAATAATCATGTATAAGAAAATCTCCCCTTACCTTCTTCCTTTAGCTTAGGTAAGACAAGCCCTAGTTCCAAGCCCTTTTTCTTCTTCTTCTTCTTCTTCTTCTCCTTTTTAATTGACTCCTTCCAAATCAAACACAACACAATCCAAATACCAATTAAATTTACTTATTCCATGGTTGATCTTTAGCACTTGAGAGATGAACTTAAGATAAACCAAACTCTACCCTAAGCTCATAAACCATGAGGAAAACAATAAAAACCTAACCTATGGAATCCTTACCAAATAACTTAATAGCTTGAAGATCCCAAAATCAAGAGCAAACCCTTGGAAATTTGATTATCTTAGATGAAAATTTGGAAAGAAAAGCTTGAAGTATGACTATGGTGTAAGAGCAAGATGAAGGAATGAAAACAAGAGCTCTCCTTCTCTCCCCCTAGTACTAGACCTCCCTCTCCTTTCCTCTTGCCCTAGATATTTTTTTTAAGTTAATCATTACACTTATGAGTCATTAGCAAAAAATCAAGCCTTGGATTTTTCCCATTGGTCCAAAATTATGAGTCAAAGAATTAAAAATGTTCCACACTCTTCTAGAGCCAGCCAAGGGCGTGCAGCTGGTCCAAGGGAGGGTAAATTTTTTTTTTCACCTTAACCATGGTAAAAGGTAAGTTTTCAAGGTAATAAAGTGTGGTAACTTTTGAGTTTCATAGTAAAAATTGTCCAAAAATAACCTATTGAAGTAAAAACTCTCATGAATCTTAAAATAAGCCCTTGGCCACGAAAATAAGGTGCCACAAAGGCCTTAGTTCATAAAAATTCAGTTTAGAAGCATTACGGTAATTTTTCGGTTTTACCGTAGCCCGTAAATTAGGGTAAAAATGAACTTTCTCTGAAAAATCCCATAAAATTTCTAAAAATCATAAATATTATAAAAATACCATTGGTTACTCTTTTGGTTGATTTTGGATCATTTCCAAGCTTCTGGCATTCACCTGTTCTCCCAGTTACTCTGTTCTCAGTCTACAGGGACGAAAACCACAATTCTTGGTCTGCTATTCTAAAAATTCCCAAAATAATTTCTAAAATTCTAAAATAATATAAAACATCATTTGGCTTCTCCAAAAATATTTCTAAACTTGTTCTGGTCTCCAAACTAACTCACAGTTCAACCTAGTCAAACTACAGGGACCAAAACGGTAACATTTTTATCCGTTTCTCAGAAAATTCTCGAATAAATTTCTAAAATCCTCAAATATCATAAAATCACTATTTGTACCTTCAAATCTTTTTCTTAACCTCAATCTAGGGTTCCTACTTCACAAAGTCACCAGTACGTCTATTTACAGTAAATAGAATTCTGTCCGTATTTCAACGTCTGACTTAAGCTACGGTTTTCTAACGTCAGGGAAACTTTGTCTATGAAATTAATCTTACTAAAATATATCTAACATACACCAAGCACACGTCACACGCAAAGGATATAATTAAAACAGAATTAAAAATTACGGACGTTACAATTCTCCCCCTCTTAAATAATTTCGTCCTCGAAATTACATACCTAAAAATAACTCTAGATACTGCTCTTGCATCTTATCTTCCAATTCCCACGTTGCATCACCCGTAACATTATCCCAAATAACTTTTACCAAAGGAATTTTCTTATCCCTGAGCTGCTTGATCCTTCTATCTTCAATCCGCACTAGGATAAGCTTCATAAGTCAGGTTCTCTTTTAATTGTACAACATCAGACTCAATAACATGAGATGGATCGGATATATACTTCTTCAGTTGTGAAACATGAAAAACATCATGAAGATTTGAAAGAAAAGGTGGTAAAGCAATTTTATAGGCTACAGGACCTACCTGATGAAGAATTTGGTATGGTCCTATGAATTTTGGTGTGAGTTTTCTAGATTTTATGGCTCTACCAACCCCAGTCATCGGCATGACTCTAAGAAAAACATGTTCACCTTCTTGAAACTCAAGAGGTCTCCTTCTTTTGTCAGAGTAGCTCTTTTGTCGACTCTGTGCCACTCGCATTCTGTCACTAATCTGTTTCACTTTCTCCGTCGTTTCCTGCACCACTTCTGGTCCTACTATCATACTCTCTCCATCCTGATACCAACACAAAGGTGTTTGACATTTCCTCCCGTACAAAGCCTCACACGATGCCATTCCTATACTCGAATGATAACTATTGTTATAAGTAAACTCAATCAATGGCAACAGTTCGTTCCAACTCTCATTATGATCCAAAACACAAGCCCGTAACAAATCTTCTAGGGATTGAATTGTTCTTTCCGTTTGACCATCCGTCTGAGGATGATAAGTTGAACTCAATTTAAGCCTAGTCCCTAGCGCATTTTGCATACTCTGCCAAAATCTAGAAGTAAATCTTGGGTCTCTATCAGAAACTATGCTAGAAGGCACACCATGTAACCTGACAATCTCTTTTATGTACAACTGGGCTAACTTCTCTAGAGAATACTTCATATTTATAGGAAGAAAATGAGATGATTTAGTTAGTCTATCTATGATCACCCAAACTGCATCAAATCCCTTCTGAGTTCTAGGTAATCCAGACACAAAATCTATAGATATTCCTTCCCATTTCCATTCAGGTATCTCTAATGATTGCATCATTCCTGCAGGTTTTCTGTGTTCTATCTTTGCTTTTTGACAAGTCAAACACGATGTTACATACTCAGCCACTTGCTTCTTCATTCCTGGCCACCAATATCTCTGTTTCAGGTCTTGGTACATCTTATTAAATCCAGGATGAATACTTAGCTTACTCTTATGTGACTCATCAAGAATCAATCTCCTCATCTCAGGATCATTCGGTACACACACTCTACCTTTACACCTCAAAATACCATCATCGCCTAAACTAAACTCTGCAACCTTTCCTTGTTCTAGCAACTCTTTCTTTTCTATCAAATGCTCATCAGTTGCTTGTTGTTCCTTAATCTCTTTCATCAACTCACTTGTCACCTTAATCATACTCAAAGAGATCCTATCTCTGTGCACATCCATCGATAGATTCAAATCACGAAAATCCTCTATCAATTCTAACTCTTTGATCATCATGACTGACATATGCACAGACTTCCTACTTAAAGCATCAGCCACAACATTAGCCTTTCCTGAATGATACATCAGATTAAAATCATAATCCTTAAGAAATTCTATCCATCTCCTCTGTCTCATGTTTAACTCATTTTGATCAAACAAGTACTTCAAACTCTTGTGATCACTAAACACTGTAAAAGTTAATCCATAAAGGTAATGTCTCCAAATCTTCAGAGCAAAAACTACTGAAGCTAACTCAAGATCATGAGTTGGATAATTTCTTTCATGAGTTTTCAGTTGACGAGATACATAGGATACGACTCTCCTATTTTGCATTAACACACAACCTAATCCCTGATAAGAAGCATCACAATATACTTCCATAGGCTCTTCCGAATTAGGTAATACTAACACAGGTGAGGTCGTTAACCTTTCTTTCATCTCAAGAAAACTCCTCTCACACTCATCAGTCCATACAAAAGGTTGATCTTTTCGAGTCAACTTAGTCAATGGGGCTACAATTTTTGAAAATCCTTTGATAAACCTCCTGTAATACCCAGCTAACCCTACAAAGCTACGAATTTCAGTTACAGTCTTTGGTCTTTCCCACGAGAGTACTGCTTCTACCTTCGCAGGATCAACGGCTATACCGTCTTTAGTAATCACATGTCCTAAGAACTGTACCTCTCTCAACCAGAATTCGCATTTAGATAACTTAGCATACAATCTATTCTCACTCAAAACTTGCAACACTTGTCGCAAATGTTCCTCATGTTCCTCCTCATTCTTAGAATAAATCAGAATATCATCAATGAAAACAACCACAAAACTATCTAAGAACGGACTAAAAACCCTATTCATGTAGTCCATGAATATTGCCGATGCATTGGTCACACCAAATGGCACACCAAATGGCATTACGAGATACTCATAATGACCATATTGGGTTCTAAAAGCGGTCTTAGGTATATCCTCAGTCTTCACTCTAATCTGATGATACCCTGTTCTTAGATCTATCTTGGAGAAAATAGCAGCTCCACACAGTTGATCCATCAAATCATCAATATGTGGCAAATGATATTTATTCTTAATCGTTATCTTATTCAGCTGCCTATAATCCACACACAACCTAGAAGTTCCATCTTTCTTCTTCACCAGCAACACTGGTGCACCCCACGGAGAAACACTTGGTCTTATGAACTGTTTAGACAATAAATCCTCTAACTGCTTTTTCAACTCGGCCAATTCCATTGGCGACATGCTATATGGAGCTATAGAAATTGGACCTGATCCAGGTACTAAGTCTATGGTAAACTCTATCTCTCTCACAGGTGGCAAACCTGGGACATCTTCTGGAAACACTTCGGAGAATTCCCTAGCTACTGGCACATTGTTCAATTCTTTGTCACTCTCGAATTTCAACAAGGAAAATAACATGTATCCCTTTGCTCCTTCTTTCAAAGAAGCATTGACTTGGTTGGCAGACATAAGTCTAGAAACTCCAGAATTAGGAAAAACTAAGGTCTTATTGGCACAATATAAAAGAACATGATTGACAGACAACCAATCCATTCCTAAAACAACATCTAGTTGGACCAAAGGTAAACAGATCAAATCTATATGGTATTTCTTACCAAGGATAGTGACCGGACAATTCAAACAGATAGTATTTACAATGACTGGTTCAGCAATAGGTAAGGAAACAACCAAATTAAATGACATCAAAGAAGTAGGAAAATTCAACCGTTTCAGACAATCGAAAGATATAAACGAATGAGTTGCGCCTGAATCATACAGTACAATTAAAGGATAACCAACTATGTCGCATGTACCTTGTATGAGGTCATCCGATTTCGAAGCCTCAACACCACTCAGGGTATAAACACGTCCCTTTGTCCTTGGCCTCACAGCCTACATATTATTCACTGTTGGTTCTGACTTCGGTGCCCTGCAATCTTTAGACGTATGTCTAACCTTTCCACATCTAAAACAAGTCACTCCTTTTTTATTGCAGCTAGTAGAGTAATGTCCTGTCTTTCCACAATTGAAACACCTAATCTCACTCGGCCCTTGATTTCCACGATTTCCACTCCAACCAGCAGACGTTACACTGCGGTTCTACTGTTGGTTCCCAAAATTTCTAGGTCTTGCATAAGGTTTTCTCTGGAATTGCCTCCCCTTCTGATATTGTGGCCTAAACCTTGAAGGTCCACCCACATTACTCCTTACCATCTTTTCCTTTTTCAGAATCTCAATTTTCCTACACTTTTCCACCAGAGGTTGAAACTGACGGATCTCCAGAGGTGATACTGCTTCCTTAATCTCATATCGTAACCCTTTTTCGAATCTCTCACACTTCCACCCTTCATCCAGCTGAAGTTGAAAGAAACAGAAATACTAAGCCAGGGTTTCAAACTTTGCTGCATAAGCATCTACAGTCATCTCTTTCTGCTGCAGACTTAGAAATTCCAGTTCCTTCTAGGTTCTAGCACTCTAAGGAAAATATTTCTCTAGGAATCTGGTACGAAAAATTTCCCAAGTAACAGCCTGGTGCTCGGCCTCCAGTAACTGTTGCACTCCCTTCCACCAGTACTCCGCATCACCAATCAGCAGATAAGTGGCATAGGGTACCTTAAAGTCCTTAGCACAATGTAAAGCAAGAAAGATTTGCTCTATCTTCTGTATCCATAAATCAGCCTTTTCAGGATTCGGTTCCCCATCAAACTAAGGTGGATCATGTTTCTTAAAGTCAAACAGTCCCTTGTTCTTAGCAGTCCTAGCAGCTCTCAGCTAATTCTGAATTTCCATCTGTTCGGCACGTTCAGCCTGTTGTGCCATAGTTGCTGCCATATGGTTCATGGCACCAACTGCCCTTTCAATCGCATCAGTATTGTGAGCCATGGATTCCTGCAATTTAACCAATAATCTCCCTATCCTTCTCATCTTCTTTTATGAAAACGAAAAATTTTATCCACATTTTTGGAAGAGCATTATAAACTTTTAACAAATATTTTCTAAATCTTTGCGAAACTTTTGGTTACTATGGTGTAATATCCTTTTTAGAGAAAGGGTGTTGCAGGTTTCGTATGAACATCCCCACAAACGATGAAGAACGGCACGAATGATGGGAATAGAAAAATGTTGGAAGCACAAGACCCGACCATCAAGCTATTTGGGAAGACGATTCCGGTGCCGCAGATCCCTGTCAGATCTGATGGCTCCGCCGGAGCTCCGGCTTCATCTTCTAGTGATGTAGTTGTTGTTGATGGTGTTGGTCAGAACCATGCTTCTTCTTCCATGAACTCTTCCAATGCAAATTGCAGAATATGGTTAGACTTCTTATGCCCCGTGTAGTGGAAAATGCCAAGCCATGAACGAGCGAACAAACATTGGGTTTGGGTCAACTGTTTTGCGGACGTTTTTGGTGGACTGGTTCCAGGCCAAAATCAGACATTCACCATGTAGAAATTTGATTTTAGATAGGGTAAAAGGACAACCCATTTTCTGCTGGTGGTGTATATCACTTTGACTTAGATACCCTGCCTCCAGCCATTAACAAGACACCAACTCTAGAAACTTTGTAGAAGGGAACAACGCCCAAGATTAAGCTATTCTTCTACTGCTATAATGGCTTAAAAATCGCCCTTGATGGCTAGTTTCATATAGCGGAAGAAAACAAAAATTAATTTGGAAAGCTGGGTGAAAAAGAAAGTGGATAGGTCCCTATCATTCTTCACGGATGGTGAAGATGCAAGATTGACGAGGTATGGAAAAAAAACTGATTTTGAGAGTGACCCATCATTGGAAATGTGAAAAGATTTAGTGGGTTGGTGTTAGTTTCTTGGAGATTCTTTTGGCTTCTTGTGCTTCCTTGAAATTTTTTTCCCATTTTTAAAAAAAAAATTGAAGGGGTTTAGTGTTCAGTTGGGATTTTGGGTTTTGTCTAAATCTGGGTGTTAATTGATTGGTTTTTTCAAATTTACAATTCTTATTTAGTTGTGTAAGTGTTTTCATGCTATCTTTTACTTGATACTATTGAAACTTCTGATGTACTGACCTCTGATGGAGTGAATTAATCAGAGTTGGCTGAGAGAGAGTTGATCCTCAGGCAGCAAAAGCCCTCACTTCTGCGTTTTTTGGCTGGACTCAGAGTGTTTTGTATTTTTGGAACACATAAAAACCAACCAACTGTACTGCTTTGCAATTTCACAAATTTTTCATCTCTGCCTCATCACTTTTTAATATTACATAGCATACCCCTCGTCTATCTGCTATTACCGGTCATTTGACCCCCTCACTGGTGAAGGCCCTTACAAGGCCCTCACCTTAGAAGCCACCATGAAATTAAGGCTATATTGTCTCTAGACTTATTAAATTTATCTTATTTTATTTTCTTCTAACTTATGCTCCCGAGTTAAACTTATTAACTTATTTATATTTCATTACAATTTTATGCAATAAACAAAGTTTTGTATATTTCTACATAGATGGATATTTTCAAGGAGATAAAAACTATCTATTGCTTGGGTCACTACTCACTAGCTTGTTATTTTATTTTAGAAATGCTTGATTGCACTTTTAGTTCTTTTGTTATTGCAATTGTGTGATTTTGGTCTTCCAGTTTTCAATTGAACGAATTGGATATTTAATTATCTCAATTGTTGCAATTAGGTCTCTCAGTCACTATGTCATCCAGTTTATAGCACTCGGAGTCTACGCGACACATGCGGGGCGAATTTGACACTAATTCAAGTCACTTTGGCATCATGCAGGTTGCAAGAGAATTTTTCAAAGCAAGTTGGCAGCACATGTGATATAATAAATACATGTTGTTTAAAATTTTTTACGTGCAAGGGTCTTTGTCATATCATCGGTGTCAAGATGACCCAACTCAGTGACAAGATGACTTGATTTAGTATCAAATAAGTCACACATGTGTCACGTAGGCTCTGGTGGTAAAAATTGAACGTCATAGTGATGGAGGGACCTAATTGCAACAATTGGAATAATTGAGTGACCCAATTCACTCAATTGAAAACTAAGGACCAAAATTACACAATCACAATAATTGTGAGACAAAAAGTATAATTAAGCCTTTTAAAAAACTAAACATAGGAAGGTTATAAGGCATAAGTGTTAACGATGCAAAGGTTAATTTTCGGGACAAATAACTAATACTCTCTCTGGTCTCAATTATAAGCAAAAAAAAAAAACTCAAATATGATGATCTAAAATATAAGCAAATACTACCTCCGGTCCCATATATAAGAGAATTTATGGTTATTTTCTTGGTTCAAATTATAAGAAACATAGACCCATTTTAAATGCATCAATTGTATAAAATTCCTTTTATACCCATTGGAGAGAGAATAGTATGTTTGGGAATTGGGAGTGATTTAATGTCATTAAATGTATAAGCCACTATTTTAATCATTTACTATGAGGGGTAATCTTGGAATAAAGTTTATATTAATTACAACTAATTCATTTAACTACTTTTTTTTGGTGTTTGTGAATTGAGTATTTGTCTCTTATATATGGGACTGGAGGTAGTAATAAATGATCTTACCTCATTTAATGAATATTTTTACATAAAATACTTTTTATTTAATGTAGATTTTAATTTCAATGCCTCTTTTATTAAAGATAATAGAGTTTATTTATTTGATAATATCAATAAAATTAAATGAATTTAACTAATTTTTTTTAATTAATATGAATTAATTTTTTTCTTCTTATAACCAAGAACGAAGAGAGTAAACAGGTATCTGATGTGAGCAATGTAGTCAAAATCGGACCGGACCGGCCGGTTGGACTAGGAACCGAACCCCTGTCCGGTCCAGAAGACCCTGCGAACCAGCCTGCGAGAGAACCGGTCAAGAACCGGAAAAATCGGTCAAAAATCGGACAAAACCGGGTAAAAACCGGTTGGACAGGTTTGAATTTTTTTTATTATTATTTTTTTAAAAAATTCAAAATTTTTATTTTTTTAAAAGAAATAGATATTATTTTCTTCAATTATTTATAATTTTGAATATTTTATATTATAAATTATGACATTTAGTAGCAAAGTTTAAGTTTTCTTTATAAAATTATGACTTTTATGTTAATTTTTGCTAAATATTGTATAGAGTTTAGAGTTTAAAATAATATTATATGTTATATATTGTATTATATATTATATTTATAACTAAAATAATATTATTTAATTATATCCCGTTTCAACCGGTTAAACTCTAATCGAACCTCTGAACCTTAAACCTCTACTCTCACCGGTTTAATGACCGGTCCAATTTTAAATACCTTGGTTGTGAGCGAAGGTGGACGACAAATTGATAGTAGCTTGAAGCAACTATCCGTAGAAGTGGGTACATTCGGTGCAAGTGGTATCGCGGGGACGCATCATAATCATTCATCGTTACCTTACCTTAGCTTTTGGGGTAGAGTTTTCCATTCCATTCCATCACTCCTAAACCCTTCTCCTCAACCCACAATTAACTAACTACTTCCATTTTCCATTCTATGAACTCAAACTCAAAGCAATGACTACTTTCTCTCCCTACTCAAATTCCCTTTCCTCCACAATTCTTCCTTTTCCCACACCTTCCAACACCTCAATTTCCCCTTCCCCCTTCAAAGGAAACACCAAGCAATTTGCTTTTTCCAAAGCCACCGTCTTGCAGTTGCAGAAGTCACGGATAATTGTGTGCTCTTCTTCTTCTTCTTCTTCTTCACAGGATGCGGACTCCCGTGATATTAATAGCACACCAAGGTTTTAACTATTCTTTTTTGGCAATTGGGTATCTCTAATTTCATTCAAAATTGAAACTTTGTCATTGGTTTGAGTAACAAGTACACTTTTTTTTGTTCGTTTCTAATACTCGTCTAATATCTCTATTTTTTTTCCTCTCTTATCACATCATTTATCTATCACAGATTCACATCTATCACTTATTTCTCTTCTATTTCTATCTGTCACGAGGTGTATAATAGATATGGTGTGTCAAAGAATAATTTTTCTTTTGTTTTTGACCAGCAACTTTTGCATTATTGAGGGGCCAGAGACGGTTCAGGATTTTGTTCAGATGCAGATGCAGGAGATTCAAGACAACATAAAGAGCAGGCGCAACAAAATCTTTCTTCTTATGGAAGAGGTTAGCTTATAGTGTCAATTTTCATCCACAAAAAATCATAGTAACACACTCTTGATACTGATCAATGAGTATGGCAGGTAAGGAGATTACGTGTGCAACAGCGTATAAGAAGTGTGTCAAAAATTGTCAGTGAAGAAAGAGAGGAGGAAGCAAATGAGATGCCTGAAATTCCATCCTCAATTCCTTTTCTTCCTCATGTGGTGAGTTAGTGTGTGTTTGGTTTGAAGGTTGGAAGTTTTTTTTTTGACAGATTGAAGGTTAGAAGTATAAGAATTGATTTTGTTTCATGTCAAATGTGATTTTTGTAAAAATAGAGATGTTTGATTACTATCAGATAAAATTGATTTTGTCTCAAAACCTCGGTTTGATTAAAAGTGATAAAAAGTAACTTTTGCTTTGAGTTGAAAATTTTCACCAAGTTATGTATCAAATTTGCTTTAATAGTAAAAACATCCCAACATAAATTACTTCACTTCAAACTCAGGGCAGCCCACTGCACGAGGCTCCCACCATATGGGGTCTGGGGAGGGTAGACGTACGCAACCTTACCTCTGCAAGGGGAGAGGCTGTTTCCACATTCGAACCCGTGACCCTCAGGTCACAAGGCAACAACCTTATCGTTGCGCCAAGACTTGCCCTCACTTCACTTCAAACTCAATTTTAATAAAATCAATTTAATTCAAAATCACTTTAAGCAAATCCTCACCCAAATACACACTTAAAACCTTGCATTGATTAGGCTATTGGGGTTGACTAAACCATCCTTCCATGGATTGGTGGAATATACATATAGAAGAGCAGTTCTATTAAGTGACAACTGACAAATCATACCAATATTTAGAAATGATGAAGAAGCTTATGCACACGATAGTTTGAACATTTTACTGCTACTCATGCTCCCCTCCTCCTGAGGAAAGGATGATACACTAAGGTTTTCACACACTGAAGAAACTTTGTATAATCACTTGTGCTAAATATCTTTTACTTTGGGTCATCCTTAATAACACCCTTTTGTTTCTCTATCAAAATGCTTGATGCAATTGAAACAAAAGCATTTAGCATTTTTTTTTCCTGTCAACTAATTGTATGCTTTCTGATTGAAGTAGACGCCCAAGACTTTGAAGAAGCTCTATCTAACAGGCGTGTCATTCATATCTGCAATAATTGTGTTTGGTGGGCTTATTGCACCGACGGTAATTTATTATTCCTTATGTGTTTTATACTTTTTTTAATCTATACCAGATAATCACAATAAATTACTTGATTGTCTATCAATGGATCCTTTTAGTCTCTCTATTTGTCATAGGGATCTAACATCCTTTATTACCCTTTATAAGGGACCACTATGTTCAATTTAAATCTGGCTTAGACTGTGGCATTGCACCATTGATCTTTGAGTTTTATTCTTACTTTACCATTGCACCATTGATCTTTGAGTTTTATTCTTACTTTACCATTGCACCATTGCACCAATGCTTTGCTCCATAACTATGCTTCTTTTCATCTTATATGGGAAGGAAATCTTGAGAATGGATAGAAGAAAGTGATTGGAGTAGACCAGGACAAGGAAGCTATTCCCATCAAAGAAATTCAATAAGACATCTAAGTAAATATAGAAATTTGGGTCGATACTGGTTGGCAGTTTCCTATTCAATAAATAATGTCATCAAACCTTGTGGAACATTCTTGTGTTGTCACAATTTGACTTTTTTTGGGGGGGGGGGGGGTGGGGGAGTTTAGTTTTAGGATTATATTTAGATTAGATATGCTGATAACTTGAATTTAAGATACTTCCTTCCTAAGAGCAAGTGATTGAAAATAAGTGTCTCTCTACTTCCCTCTATGCTATTTGCTATAGTTAATAGTATATAAAAGTATAGGATCTTTGTAAGATGAGAGGGTGCATTAATTCATGTAGTATAAGAAGAAGTAGATTTCTGAAACTGTGACCTTTGATGAAATGATCCATAAAAGGAGCAATCTTAAGAGTGGAGGCATAAAAAACATTGAATTACCTGATTCACACATTTTCTGTTAAGTGATCTGATAAAAGTAATCTTAGTCATTTTGACTGTATTTTATGTTGTCTTATAGCTTTCTAGCATTATGGATTTGGCTTCAAAAGCTGTATGTTTGTAGATCTCAACCATGATCTACATTTCATTTCAAATATTGAATCCTTGTGTTGTGTTAATGGCAGCTGGAGCTAAAATTGGGTTTAGGTGGTACCTCATATGAGGATTTCATAAGAAGCATGCGTTTGCCTTTGCAACTAAGGTGTGCTGTTCTATGATTTGTTTACTTTATCAATTTACAATTTCTCTTGGTCGGAAAGACAGAAACTTCTGTGTCGATGAATAGCAGATATATGCTTGATCAATTCCTGATTACACTTTGTTTTGCTTCGTGAATCCAGTCAGGTTGACCCAATTGTGGCGTCCTTTTCGGGTGGAGCCGTTGGCGTGATTTCAGTGCTGATGTTAATTGAGGCAAATAATGTTGAGCAACAAGAGAAAACAAGGTGCAAGTATTGCCTTGGAACTGGTATGTTTCTACATTTTGAAGATTTTCATTCTCTTAATGTATCTCTATCATGCTCATTACATATTTCTCTTCTTTCTGTTAAGTAGAATGAAAGTTTTGGTGGTTGTGAATTATGATGGTTAAACTCTTCCTTTTTCGGACACTGGCAAGAAACTATTTTTCAATGAATTAAATATTTAGTAATTAGGTTTCAGGGGATGTATCAGGTGAGAACTCGTGGTTATTGTGAGAAATGAGAACATTTAATTGCAACCATTAGATTCCAGTCAACGGTTCAGATTGCGTCTTTAATTACAAATCTAAACATGATCTTTTAAAAATCTCGTGTAATATTTATTAAAAAGAAAGAAAATCACGTTGGATTTGTAATTAAAGATGTAATCTGAACTATTGATTTGAATCTAAGTATTGTGATTAAATGTTCTCATTTCTCACAATAACCATGAGTTTTCACCTGATACGCAGCATACGCTCCCTAAGGATTTATATGCATTGAGTTTTCTATTCAGATTGGATAACTTATTTGACAGTAAAGCATTCGGAAATATTTTTCTCTGTTCAATCCGGATCTGCCCCAACACCTAAAGAATTATAATTATAACAAATTATTGTTATGTCTGACTCTTATGACAAATTTGTGTCCTTTACAATTTGTTTGTAATTCTATGGACAGGATACTTGGCCTGTGCTCGGTGTTCCTCTAGTGGTGTTTGCTTGAACATTGATCTTATTTCGGTATCAAATGCTTCTGTTAGACCCCTGCAAGTTCCTACAACCACAAGGTGTCCAAATTGCTCTGGTGCTGGAAAGGTACACACTACACAAATTCGGTGACACATCTAGTTCATTTGGTCATTATATTATAGCCTTATAGATACTTTAAACATTTATTTTAGATGACAAGTGTGGTTGTGCAAAAAATAGATTTGGTCCAACATATTCACCGATTGTAGTTTTTTTTTTTTTGGATAGACAAATGTTAGTAAATTAGTATGTTATGTTAGTGTGGGAGGTTTGAACCCATGGCCTTCTTATCACTCCAATCCCTATGCTCCTCCCCTAAACTACCAAAACATTGTAAAGTAATAGTAATTACTAGTAAATAAAACGCTGACCTCTCTCAATCCCCCTTCCATTATGGGGAAAAAAAGAGTAATAGTAATATGCATTTACATGATAAAGGGTGTGTTTGGATAAACAATTTAATTAATTACTTATTGGAAAAATATTTGTCATATAGGTGCTTATGAATGAGTTATTTCTATAATCGAAAAGGGAATGAGATTAAACTATTTTCATATAAGTTGTAGGTTATTTTCATAAGTTATTCTGACGAGATTATTAAAATAAGCTGAAAATAGCTTACGGACATGTCAGAAGCTATTTTTACAAGCTCTCCCAAACACCTACACAAATACTTATGTCATAATATAAACCCATATAAGATGTAAATAAGCTCTTCCAAACACATCCAAAAAATTGTTGTATGTATGAATGTGTATGAATGTAATCTATGCGAGTGATTAATTTTGATTGCAATAGTAGTCTTTAATCTTGTTACATGTTTCTTTTAGGTTATGTGCCCAACCTGCCTTTGCACAGGGATGAAGATGGCAAGCGAACATGACCTGCGAATTGATCCATTTGACTAGTTCTTCACACGATTTGAGGACTTGTAATTTTGTTGCTCTAAATGAATTTTAAAAAGAAAAGTGAACTCCATCTCCAAAATCCTCTACTCCAAATTTAGCATTAATTTCTTTTCTCATTTTTTTTGAAAAACTAAATAAGGAATTAGGCTAATAGACCAGATACATGAGTTATTCAATGAACAAAAAAAGTAACTTGTTTCTTATATATAGGACCGGAGGGAGTAATATTCTATTCTGCGTGAATTTTCGGTCCTACATCCATATTAACTTAATATAATGTTAGAATTTAAATATATTGTTTTTCCGCCCCATAAGTGTATTTTTTTATAGGCAAATGTTAATAATTGGTATGTTATGTTAGTAGGAGATTTGAACCCATGATTTCTTTATTACTCTAACTTCTATATTTCTCGGTTCTAGAGTAGCTATAGTCGGCCAAAAGGTGCCGTCACTGTAGACACGTGAAGATGCACCATTGGATTGATCTAATGCTTCATTAAAGAGCCACTTCATATTTCTTTATGAAAAGGAAGCAACACATCATTCACCAAGTTTAGCTCATTAGTTGCATTGCAATGTTGTTTTACTCTCTCCATTTGTCTTCTTCGCCCTCCTTGCCCTTCTTGTTGCTCTTTACCGGTCACTACCACGGAAGCTCGAGGGACTTCATGGGACAAATCAAATTACACAAACGAACATTACCCCTGTGCTTAAAATGCCCCAGATCAAAATACGCAAACTCCTGCGCTATATAAGACTCACTATTCAAGACACCTTACATACATATCATGTGTTGCCATAATAGAATATATGTATTTTTAAGCTTTGACCAGGAGGCATGGTTTGGTTTGAGTTAATCGTGGTGCTCCTTGATAAATGATCCAATTAATTCAGGCACTCATTTGGTTGCTCCAGCTCAGCATGGACAGCTCACATGGACCACTCCCACAATATCAGCTGAGTGATACATCTTTACCACTAGCAATAATGGAATTGGTTATATTCCTATAGGTTCTTATTGTCTGAGATTGTTCTTATTTTAGTTTTCCTACACTCGGTTTGTACTTGTATTTAAGCAACAGTGTACAGACCCTATTACACACATTAAATGAATTGAGTTTTATACTCATTATTCTATTTTATCCTCTTTTTTCTTCTACTTCAATATGGTATCATCGCTCTTCTAGGAAGATTTTTTTCTGAATCCATGGCTCGAAATTCCAACAACAACAGCTCTGGCGCCGGAAATGCTGCGGTGGTCGTCGATCCTTCGCAGAATCCTGCAAGCCACTACTACGTTCATCCCAGCGATGGCCCTACCTCCGTCGTGGTCTCGCCGTTACTCACGGACAGCAACTATCATGTATGGCCTCGCTCTATGCGGCATGCTCTCGGTAGTAAGAACAAATTTTGTTTCGTTGATGGCAGAATCGAGGTACCCCTTCTCACTGATCCTAGTTACCCAGCTTGGGAACGTTGTAATTTGTTGGTCCACTCTTGGATCATGAATTCCGTCTCGGATTCCATTGCCCAGAGCATTGTTTTCCTTGAGAATGCTTTGGATGTTTGGCGTGATTTGAAGGATCGATTCTCTCAAGGGGATCTGATTCATATCTCTGAATTGCAACAAGAGATTCACTCTCTTCAGCAAGGATCGCGCTCTGTCACAGAGTTTTTCACTGAGTTGAAAACTCTATGGGAAGAACTTGAAGCCTATCGCCCTATTCCTGCTTGTGCTTGCCCCGTCCGCTGCACTTGTGCTTCCATGAGGAATGTACGCATTTACCATCAACAAGATTATGTTATTCGTTTTTTAACTGGTTTGAATGATCATTTTTCTGTTGTGAGGTCCCAAATTCTGTTGATGGATCCCTTGCCAGCTTTGAACAAAGTCTTTTCTATGGTCATTCAACATGAAAGACAGGGTCACTATTATGTTAATGATGATGCTAGTGTGTTGGTTAATGCTGCTGATAGCAGAAAATCTGGCCAAGGTAGGGGCCGCGGTTCTGGTGGTAGAGGATTGCGCAAAATATGTAGTTATTGTCATCTTGGAGGCCACACTATTGAGACCTGCTACAAGAAACATGGCTACCCTCCCCATTATCATAAATCTGCTTCATCCGTGGCAAGCAGTGTTGCTAATGATGAGTAGCAAGATGAACCAGTTAAGGAGTCCAAGGCACCTTTGCCTTCTTTCACTCCAGAACAGTATGAGAAGCTCCTTGCTCTGATTCAGCCACCTGGTCCGAGTCAGCATGCTTTACTTACTACTCATCAAGTGAGTTCATCCACCCAGCATGGTCATCCACCAGCTGGGAATCCCAAGACAGGTAATATCTTCTCCTTATCTTGTCATAATGATAGCATTTTGGGCACATGGATCATAGATTCAGGGGCCAGTGATCACATATGTTCTTCCTTACATTGGTTCACAAATTATTTTGAAATCAAACCTACAAATGTCAGGTTGCCCAATAGCAATTTTTCCATAGCTAATTATTCTGGAACAGTAAGCTTTTCACCTGGTCTTGTCTTGCATAATGTTCTTTATATATCATATTTTTCATTCAACTTATTGTCTGTAGCTCAACTTTGTCAGTCACTGAATTGTGTGGTTACTTTTTCTGGTTCAAAATGCCTTTTACAGGAGCAGAAATCTCATAGGATGATTGGTTTGGGTGAGCAGTGTCAGGGGCTATATTACTTGGTGGTCGATGCCAATGATGCTGTTGTCTCAAGTGCTGTTCATGGACCAGACTTCATCCCTGCTGAAGCCTTATGGCATTTCAAATTAGGACATTTATCAAATAATAGGTGGTCTTTAGTTAATAGTCAATTTCCCTTTGTTCATGTTGATAACAAAGGAGTTTGCGATGTGTGTCATTTTGCTAGGCACAAGAAATCTTCTTACACCTTGAGTAAAAGTAATGCAACAAGTCCTTTTGAATTGCTTCATTTTGATATTTGGGGTCCCATTTCCACTCAATCTATTCATGGCCATAAATATTTTTTAACTGCCTTAGATGATTATAGTCGTTTTACTTGGGTAATTTTATTAAAGGCAAAATCAGAAGTTAAGGAATTGGTGCAAAACTTCATCATTATGATAGAGATTCAGTTTGAGACCAAGGTTAAGGCTGTTAGAACAGATAATGGACCCGAATTTTTGCTTCCACATTTTTATGGATCCAAAGGAATAATCCACCAAACTTCTTGTGTGGAATCTCCCCAACAAAATGGGAGAGTAGAGAGGAAACACCAACATATACTTAATGTAGGAAGGGCTTTGCTGTTTCAATCAAAATTGCCAAAGTCCTTCTGGTCCTATGCTGTTTCCTATGCCACATACATAATAAATCGTGTCCCTACACCCCTATTGAAAAACCAATGTCCTTATACACTTCTTCATCAACAACCTCCTGACTTGAATCAAATAAAGGTATTTGGATCACTCTGCTTTGCCTCCACCCTCCAATCCCACAGAAATAAACTTGAGCCAAGAGCCCGAAAGTGTGTTTTCCTTGGATATAAAACTGGTGTGAAGGGTTGTATTTTATTGGATCTCATAAGTAGACAAATTTTTACTTCAAGAGATGTCTCTTTTCATGAGTTAATTTTGCCATTTAAGGAAGGTCCTCATGGTTCCTCTTGGAATTATCATTCTGCACATCCTGCCCAGGAAGATTCTCCCATTGAAGTTCATGCAAATCAGACCAATCTGGATCAGAATTGTCTTGTAGAGGTTCCGGATACTGCTCCTGCATAGGTTGAGCCATTAAGAAAATCTGAGAGACTTAGGCATCGACCACATCATCTGTCAGATTACATATGTAGCCTCTCCACTGCTCCTTCAAATTTCTCATCCTCAGGTATTTCCTACCCCATCTCATCTTTCCATTCTTTTTCCAAATTGTCACCTGATCACTCTCATTTTTCCTTATCTATTTGTCAATACACCGAACCTAAGTCATTTGATGAGGCTAGTAAATATGCATGCTGGCAGCAGGCCATGAAAGTAGAATTAGATGCTTTAGCTCAAAACAGAACTTGGACAATTGTTGATTTGCCACCTAATGTTATACCTATTGGGAATAAATGGGTATATAAAATTAAGCACAAAGCAGATGGTAGTGTTGAAAGGTTTAAAGCTAGATTAGTGGCAAAGGGGTATACACAAATTGAGGGCCTAGATTTTATTGATACTTTTTCTTCGGTGGCAAAACTTACTACTGTTAGAATGCTATTGGCTCTTGATTCTATTCACAGTTGGCATCTTCACCAACTAGATGTCAACAATGCTTTTTTACATGGTGACTTGCAAGAGGATGTCTACATGGTGATGCCCCAAGGTGTTACATGTAGCAAGCCAGATCAGGTTTGTAAATTGCATAAGTCATTGTATGGATTGAGACAGGCTAGTAGAAAATGGTATGAGAAATTGACTTCTTTGCTTCTTAAACATGGTTACAAGCAATCCAATTCAGATCATTCCCTTTTTGTTCTTTCCAAAAATGGCGATTTTACTGCCTTGCTTGTATATGTGGACTATGTAATTTTGGCTGGGAATTCTTTGGAGGAGTTTGCTAGGATTAAATCCATCCTTGATATCTCCTTCAAAATCAAAGATTTGGGAAAGCTAAAGTATTTTCTTGGCCTAGAGGTGGCACATTCATAACAGGGGATTACTATTTGCCAAAGAAAATATTGTTTGGATTTGCCAAATGATTCTGGTTTTCTCGGGTCCAAGCCTGCTAAGACACCCTTAGATCCTGCTGTCAAACTTTATCAGGATAATGCCAAGTTGTATGATGATATTGGTTCATATCGCAGGCTTGTGGGGAAGCTTCTTTACCTCACTACCACTAGGCCTGACATTTCTTTTGCCACTCAACAGTTAAGTCAATTTCTAAACAGGCCTACTGTGACACACTACCATGCAGCATGTCAAGTTCTCAGGTATCTTAAAGGCAACCCGGGAAGAGGCTTATTTTTTTCCCAGAGACAGTTCTTTGCAAATACTTGGTTTTTCGGATGCTAATTGGGCAGGCTGCATTGATTCTAGGAGATCTACATCAGGGTATTGCTTCTTCATTGGTTCATCCTTGATATCATGGTAGCAACAGACTGTGTCAAGATCTTCTTTAGAAGCAGAGTACAGGGCATTGTCTACTGCCACATGTGAGCTGCAATGGCTGCTTTATCTTCTAGCAGATTTTCAGATTCAAAGTTCTAGGCCCCCAGTACTTTATTGTGATAATCAAAGTGCACTACACATAGCTGCAAATCCTGTATTTCATGAAAGAACCAAACATTTGGAATTTGATTGCCATTTTGTGAGAGAGAAGCTCCAAAGTGGGATTATGAGACTTCTTCCTGTTGCTTCAAAGGGACAGCTTGCTGATTTTTTTACTAAGGCATTGCCACCACAGACCTTTAATTCCTTTATTTCTAGACTTGGCATGCTTGACATATACCAAGCTCCAGCTTGCGAGGGGGTGATAAATGATCCAATTAATTCAGGCACTCATTCGGTTGCTCCAGCTCAGCATGGACAGCTCACACAGACCACTCCCACAATATCAGCTGAGTGATACATCTTTACCACTAGCAATAACGGAATTGGTTATATTCCTATAGGTTCTTATTGTCTGAGATTGTTCTCATTTTAGTTTTCCTACACTCGGTTTGTACTTGTATTTAAGCAACAGTGTACAGACCCTATTACACACATTAAATGAATTGAGTTTTATACCCTCATTATTCTATTTTATCCTCTTTTTTCTTCTACTTCAATACTCCTCTACTCTCTCTCACTCAATTCGTAACTGTGATCCAACAGTGATTCAGTTAAGAAATAAATGTAGGGAATGGTCCCACCATAAATTGAGAGACGCAAAAGGGTAAGGAAAGAAGGTTCTTCACTTGCCATCGCCAATAATGTCGTGTTGAGAGTAAAGCAACATTGTTTCCAAACGTAGCGAACGATGTGTTGTTTCCTCTTTATGACATGGCTCTTTGGTCAACTGCAGCTTATCCAGATCCATATTTCTTCTTTCAAATCCTCAAACCACCTTATCACTTCGAATTGAGTCAAAGTGATTGGTAAATGTTCTTTTTATTTGACATTAATGAATTATAAGATGGCTGCACAACTAACCACAATAATTGGATTGTCAATTCGTTTGTTCCTTCATGTTCTATTTTCTTGACACCTCCCATAAAAAATCAAAATTCGTTTATCATTCCTAGGAGACAATCCAATTTTTCTCAAATCTCAGTAGAGATTGAGAGATCATGGCTCTCCCAACACATCTAAAAAGCCCATAGCAGCACAAAAACACTAGAAACTCCTCCAAAATTTATTCACCAGTCACCACTTTATATGATTTCACATAGACAAATGACATAAAATAGGAGAGGCACTGTGGAAAAGTTCTTCTTCTTCTTTTTTTTTTTTAAGAACCGTAGAAAAGTTCTAGTTCATCAAGTTCCCCAACCAAATCAAAAAACCAATGATGAACAAATGATATCATCTTTTTATTGTGAAAAAGTCGCTACCATAACTGAATAATAATATATAATTTGGATAAGTTTTACAAACAAGACAGTTTGGCCGAGTGGTCTAAGGCGCCAGATTTAGGCTCTGGTCCGAAAGGGCGTGGGTTCAAATCCCACAGCTGTCAAATAATTTTTGTTTAAAAAAATTTCTCAATTTTCTTTTTCGCTGTGAAGAAAAAGAAAATTAAAATCAATTTTGATTGACAGAATAGGAAGAGAGTCAAGAGACCCAACACAAGTGTAGCACAGTAGCAGTGTAACGTAATTGGGTTTGGGTCTCGACTCAAGATATTGGAAATCCAATAAACCCTAGAAAAATGCGAGTATAAAAAGCCATCACCATTCTCAAATGCAAATTATTTTTCTTTTTCTTTTCAGTAATTAAGAAGAAGAAGAAGCAGCGATGCAGATATTCGTGAAAACCCTAACGGGGAAGACGATAACACTCGAGGTGGAGAGCAGCGACACCATCGACAATGTGAAGGCCAAGATTCAAGACAAGGAAGGTGCGTTCGAATGCCAAAACCCATTCCAATTCCAATTCGAATTCCAATTTTGCCAATTTTCTCTATCTCTTCTCATTTCGCATTATTTGAATTTGAATTGAGCAGGGATCCCACCGGATCAGCAGCGTCTCATATTCGCCGGAAAGCAACTCGAAGATGGAAGAACCTTAGCCGATTACAACATTCAAAAGGGTATCCTTATCTCGTCCCCTTTTTTTTATTTTTTTAATAATAATTTTGCTGAATCTGTTTTTCTTAATAATAATATTTAATAATGTGAATATGAATTGGTGGTGGTGGTTAATTCAGAATCGACACTACATCTGGTGCTGAGACTTCGTGGGGGTATCATTGAGCCATCCTTGATGGCTTTAGCTCGCAAATACAATCAGGACAAGACGATCTGCCGCAAGTATGTATTCTTCTACTGTTTTCTTATTCTTTTTCTTCTTCATTTTAGGGTATCGTTACTTTCTTATTTACTGCATGTATGGAAAATAGTGAATCACATGTACAACTTAGTCCCTAAAATTATTAATGTTCTAAAGTCAAAATTGAAAATTCTCTATCATTTTGGTCCTTTTGTGTTTGTCAATTTAGTCCTGAAATTGTAAATTGTCCTTCAAATGTGATTGAATATTTTCAATTTCAGAAACTAATTTAGTATATTAATAATTCCATGGAATAAGTTAACAGAATCCTATATTTTTCATAACTAAATTGGTGATTCACTCATATAGAATTTTTTTTTTATCTTTTGAAAATGATTTTTTTTTTTAAGTTCTATCAGAAAGCTGAAAATAAAATGCTATTTAGCCCCTGAATAAGCTAATACAAACACACACTTATTCATGGGATTGGAGGGTGGGACAGAATTCTGAAGCCTCCTACTAAGATTTTCTTATTCTCGCATTTTATTAGTTTTGCTTATGTTTGCTTTATTTCAAGTTTGGGATAGTCATAGTTACTTTGATATTGTTTTTGCTGGTATAGATGGTAGATCATAGAAACTAATTCTGATGAAAGTTTGGCTGGGTGAGAAAAAGACTTGGGTTAAAAATTTTGTATTCTAAATGACACTGTTGTCATTTTAGCTCCATGAACTGCCTTTATATTGTGATGTTCAATTTTTTGTATTTGATGAAGCAGCATGATTCTGAATTATTTATGATGTTCATGTTTTACTGCTTATATTGTGTTCTTTCTGAGAAGTTGACTTGACAACTCAACCATGATTTATTTTCATGTGCTTTGTAGTGGTGGCTTGCAATTTTTTGGTTGCCCTTTACCCATCAGGATCATTTTCACCAAATTTTCACATTTTTGCTTTGTTAGATGCTATGCTCGTTTGCATCCAAGGGCTGTAAACTGCCGGAAAAAGAAGTGTGGTCACAGCAATCAGGTCAGGGTGATTTTCCATTCATCTTATACCATTCTTATTTCTTATGGTTATAAAGTATAAACTATGCATCATTGAACCCTTTTTTTACCTCTTGCAGTTGAGGCCAAAGAAGAAGATCAAGTAAACTATGACTGATATTGTTTGTACTCAAGACCAGTTGTTGATTTACATTTTACAATTGATTATATGCCTACTCTGGTGTGTTAACCAATGCTTAAATGGTTTTGGATTTATTTCTGTAGCATTCAACACTATACTCTTATGACTACTATGTTCTCTCTCATGTTTTTGGGGATGCATCTCTCTTATTATCATCGTCTTATTATGCAATAGCAACAGCTTTTGGTAAAAGATCGCGTATGCTATTACTATGTACAGTTCCGTTTTCATGTTGCTTTTAATCTATTAAGCTTATTAGTAAACAGGAATGGATGTACGTTCAACCATACCGGGTTCTGATTTTAACGATGATTAGCAAACCCAATTATTATCCAGGACTGAACTGTTACTATCCAAATGGATCTGGTCACTGTTATGCACGTTGCTTGACACATGAATTTCTTGGCATTGCATTGTTAGAGGGCTAGCATTGGCGTAATGGTAAGGTTGCTGTCTTATGACTTGAGGGTCACGGGTTCTGCTCGCAAGAGTAAGGTTGCGTACGTCTACCCTTCTCATACCCCATATAGTGGGAGTCTCCTGCATTGGGCATTATTGGAGTACCAGAAGATGTACTAGTGAGCAAGTAAATGAGATGTAGGATGAGTATATAGGTTATTACTCTACATGACATAATTAAAACCAGGATATATTATTGATTCTTCACGTGTAGGTGACAACACCATGGATAATTAAAAGGCTAAAAGATAAATAGACCTGTTTTTGTTTAATAAAATATGATGAGAAATACTTATTTTATACTCTATTAACTAATTCATTTATATTGATCTCTAGCTGCTTGCTTAGTTCCGATGAGCAGATTTCATGCTCCATGCCTTCAGGTCCTCTATGGTGATCTGCTCAGTACCATTGTTGAACACAAACAAGTGTGCTTTTTCTTTCAATGCCAGTGTTGGGTAAACCCTTGACAAGATGTTTGTTTTCCCTCCGGCTCCAAAACTCTCCACTACAGAGTGATCAATCTGACATCAAAACCAAACATTAAGTAATTATTTAGTGTGGTGGTAGCTCTTGAAGAGTTCATGGAATGTAGGTAAATATAGCCCCCAAATTGGGGAGTGAGGTTTACACATACCAAACTCCTAAGAGAAAGTTTCCTTTTGGCCAAACTCACATCTACAAATCCCGCAAATGATGGCTTGTACAGTTCACTCTTCAAAGATGAACTGTTCAGAAAGAGCACAGGTTAGAAAATGTGTGCATAGGAGCGATAAGGGGGTTAGAGTGATAACGAGATCATAAGTTCAAATCCCCCAATAACATAACATATTAATTATTAATATTTATCTACAAAAAAAAATGTGCATAGTTTCAATGAAAAAACAAATTTGAATTGAGAAATGTTAGCAACACACTCTTTAATTTTTTTCAACACATTCTATATTATTGGTTGAAATTCATGTAGGTCTCACCATTTTAGGAATGAGTCCCCTTGAGTAGAATATGAGACGCACATGATTTAATGAGACTTACATGAATTTCAACCAATTATGGAGAGTGTGTAAATATCATTCATCAATTGGAATTAGAATGTCCCTTGTATTTTAATTAGACAAACCTTCTTGCATCGGAGCACATGAGAACCACGTGCTTGTTTGGTGCTTTGAAAATTCTAAAGAAAACAGGAGTAAACTCCTCCAGTTTTTCTGAAGCCAGTGTTAGAAGCCCAAATGGTCCAACCCCACCTTGAACCTTTGAACCCTTTTGTGCACAGAGATCCTCTGCATTCACCCACACTGGATCAAATGCCTCTGCCTTATCCAGGCTTGAGAATGAGAAGGTAACTTCCACATCAGCCTGGCATATGTATCATATATTATGTCATTAGTGAGCAAATAGAGATTATGTTAATTAAGGTACCAATTAATTAAGAAGCTGACCTGAGCAGCAGTAATTCCTTTTACTTCAACATAATCTCCCTTCTTAAGCTTTTGGTTGCTTAACTTAACTTCTTTCTCTCTAAGGCTATTTAATTCTTCCACAGGCCATTGTACTAACTGTCTCCCAAGAGAATCAAGCCACACAGTTCTTGGAGTAGCCTGAAAAGTTTAATGTACACATACATTAAATAAACTATAAAAAAGGGGTTTGTGTCATGTGTCCCACTTTGGACTAAAATAATTTATCTCATTTCTTATTCTCTCGATGAAAATAACCAATCTATTTATCAAAAAAAAAGAAGAAGAAAATAACCAATCTAAAAATTTCTGTCTCTCAAAATTTAATATTCTCTTTCTTAATTGTAAATTCTTTTTGCTGAAAAAATTATTATTTTTATTTAAATGATTGAAAATGGGCAAATAAAAGGGAAAATCTTTCTTAATTGTAAAATCTTTTTGCTGAAAAATTATTATTTTTATTTAAATGAGTAAAAATGGGCAAAGAAAAGGGAAAAGGTCATTTTAAGTATATCTAGTAATGAAGGTAAAACTTAACTATATATAGTAGCAACATAAAGTTAATTCAATACACATAAACTACCTGAATTCCTGCCCATCCTTTCTTAACATCATCTTCTTTGGAATCTGACTCGTTTGCCCAACCCCACAAGATCCTTCGATTCTTGCTTGGGTCAAAGAATGACTTTGAAGCATAGAAGTTGCCATAATCATATCTAAGCCTACCCAAACCATCCTCTGAAGTGTTATCCGGGATATACTTATCCTTATTCCAGTGATATGTTCCAATCGTATAGTATTCGTACCTAGTCATGTCAAGGCTATTTTTGAGCACGTGCTTAACACTATTCCCAACCAAAGACGTTTCCAACCCTTTTTTACCTTTCAAAGAAACCGGGTAAAAATCTGGGCACTCCCATGTACCCGTGGATTTCGCCGAATGGATCGGGTGCTTGGCCCGGATCCACTTCACAAAATCCCTACTCCTATATAAATAGGCTATTCCTCTATTTTTCCTTTTGCCACCAATCAACATCCTCCAGTGTCCATCCTTGCCCCGCCATGCGGTTGTCGGGTCCCGAAACGCTGACCCGTTTATGCCATGCTCGGCAACTGCAATTGGGTTGAAGTGGTCAGGCTTGACCCATTTTGTGAGGAAAGGGTCGGACTTATTCTTGGGTATGGCATAGCATTGGGACTCGTTGCTTTGCTTGTCCACAACTCCGGTGTAGAGGATCACGGGTCCTCGACCCGGGAGGATGGTGGCCGACCCGGACCAGCACCCGTATTTGTCAAAGGCTTTGGATGGGTAAAGGGCGGGTTCAAGTTGCTTCCAGTTGATGAGATCCTTTGACACTGAGTGACCCCACACAATGTTACCCCAAACGGCTCCTTTGGGGTTGTATTGATAAAATAGATGGTAGATTCCGTTGTAGTACATGGGGCCTGTGTTGTTTGCATTGAAGGGAATTGCATGATCAATTGTACATTTGTAGAATAAAAAAGATATATTAATTAACGGATTATGATCATTGAAAGATGGGATTTGCTAACATATATCTATTTGTTTTTTTAGAAGAAATACGTTAAGAAGTTTTCACTTTGAGTTGAGTGTATTTAACAAATTTAAATTATAACTCGCTAATGTATCCTTTCTAAGAAATAAGTAGGTATACGTTAGCAAATCCCTTAAAAAATAGAAGAAAATATAAAAAGATAAAAACATCAAAGTGTAGGGTGGGAAGAAGTCGCTCACCATTTGGATCTGCATGTAGATGATTCAAATTGATCCATGCACGCGTACACCATGAGGAATTGGAAAGCAAGGACAGTTTGGTTATGAATGTTAACAGAGAAAGCAAAATGTGTAGGAATAGCCAAGCATTAAATGCTGATAAAAAAATAAAAGTACTGCGATTATAATTTTCTAATTAAATAAGATATCATTATATTATTATTAATTACTCAACTGGTAATATCTATTTAATTATTAACACTATATTACACATTGGCCATTGACTAGTATGAGTTGGATTAAGTACTAATTTAGTGACAAAGTTCTTTTAACATGTATTTTCTCACAGGACTCAAAATTGAGATTTTAGCAATTGATTATACATATATATACATATTTTTATTAAATGATTACATGTATAGTTGTTTATATTGTATAATTTTTTACATTCAAATTGATAATGTGTGTCAGTTATGTAAAGAAAGAGAGGAGAGTGAATAGATTTTAAGGGGGGAGGGGAAAGGAACGAGGAATCTAATTAGATATTGTGTTTGTTAGAGAAGAGGGGAGAAGAGTGATTTTAGTGAAGGGGAGAGACTAATTTATTTTTTATACCCTTATAATTTTTTATATTAAATTCTATGAAAATTATTTAAGTAAATATATTTAAAATATTTAAATTTATCTTCTCTCCCCTCTAAATCTCTCTAATATCGAAGGTAAGCCCAAAATTGAGTGAGAGAGAATTTTGCTCCCCTTCGCTCCCTTTTCGTTTATTCTCCAAAAATTTGAGTCAAACAACGAAAATTTAAAATAGTTTCTCTACTTCAGTCCCCTCCAACCAAATATTATTATATATCAATTACAAAAACTATATTTTTATTTGTAAGGAATAAAATCTTAAAAAAATTATTAAAAAAATAGAAACGTGATCAAAACAAAAATGAAGAATTTTTTATTTAATAATCAATTAATTTATATTAAAGGAGATTAAATTGAAAACCAAGACTGTGGTTATATTTGGATAAACTTTTCCATAAAATACCTCTAACATGTATTTTTTAACTAATAATTTTTTACATAAATTGAAATTAACTTTTACACACCTACTAATATTTATTTATCTCCATAAATTAAAAGTTGAGCTTCGGTATCCAAAGAATACCTATATCTACGTTAGGATTCTCTATGAGAAAAGGCACAGCATGTGCTCTAGACCGGCCAAAATCAGCAACTTTGTAGCTACATCCATATGATGTTTCGACGAATGATAGGTTGGTATAACAGCTCTGGATTGTAAATGGTAACATTAATTAATGCAAGAAGAAAAATTACGAACACGTTTTTCTTTTTTGGTCGAAGACCAACACGTGTTTTTTTTGGGTCCAAGAGACCAACACATGTTTGTGAAGCAAGTTAGGCAATTTCTACCTACACATACATAATTTTCTATCTATATATACATGTCCGTGGAATTAATTGGATTTATTTTTTTTCAACACACACATGTCCGCGAAACTATTAGTTCCGCGGGTTGTAATTCTCTGCGGAACTATTAGTTCCGCAGGCATGTATGTGTTGAATTACAACCCACGGAACTAATAGTTCTGCGGAGAATTATAACCCGCAGAATTAATAGTTCCGCAGATATGTGTGTGTTGAAAAAAAATAGACCCGCGGAACTAATAGTTCTGCGGACATGTATATACAGATAAAAAACTATATATGTGTGGATAGAAATTACCGCAAGTTATGACACATTTGGGCCAATTCACATAATAAAGTAGATGATGTTATTTTCCATATTAATGAAAAATTAGTCCTACATCTCCATGTGTGAGGGGTCCAAGAAACCTCAAACGTTGGCAACGTGGAAGCCAGGGGACCAAAGACAAGAAGTGATAGCTACTTTTTTTTTTGATAAATCAAAATATATTAAGCCACTCTCTAATTTCTGAGCATTGCGTTTTGGAATAGACCATTGGGTCATAATTACCGAGTTAGTTGATTTCATAATTTAGCACAAAAATGCACAAGATAAAAAAAAAAAGTGTTGGTGCGCTAAGTGAGTGTAACATCAAAAGATAACACAACATTCCATAATCAAAGTCACTCTTTTCTTCCTTTTACAATGACATATTTGTAATTGAAAAGGTCCCATTAAGTCTTACTTCTACATTTTTGGCATATTTGTTGTAATTAAAAAGGTAACCCATTAGCCTTACTTTTAAATTTTTGGCACATATATTCAAGAGCCTTACTAATTGTAGAAACTAGAAAACTCCAACATCATATAAGAGTCACTATCATTAGTCTCCTACAGAGTTTGATATGCCACTACAAGCCCACAAAAGAATAAGAGGAAAGACCATGCCATGAAAAACAAACAAATCATCCCCAAATACTCAAATCTATAAGCACTAAAACACAAGTTGGTTTGTCTCATCTTGATATGGTGAATATGCACTGTAAAAGTAGAGTTCCACTTACATGATTGTGGAATCAATTAGAAGGTCACACAGAAAGCATAAACTAAGGCTCAAAGGGTTAAAGCCGTGGGGAGTGTCATTGGGGACACAGACTCTAATTATGATAGTTTATAAAAAAACATGCCTAAACGTATTAAACAATCGATATAATTTAATTTTAATGCACTGTTGCTTTTTATAATTTTAATCAGAATTATTTTTATTAAAAAAAATGTAACAACACATGATTAAATGAAACAGTGCATACAAAATAAATTCTATTTATTGTATTAAATATATTTACACATTAAATTTGGTTAGACATGCACTCTGCTAGAATAAGATATCTTTACGATCAAATTAAGAATTTGGGGGGGGTTCGAAAACAGAGATTGCAATGTTAATTTCACTCCTGATTCCCCCAATTTTCGTAGTTCTTTATCTTAATTTAAAAAATCAGGATGTTCAGATTTTGAAGTTTTTTGCCTCATTTTTTTGTTTAACGTTTCAACATTTTTTTTTGGTTTAATCACATGTATTTTCTATTGGAGGCATGCTCAAAACACCTGTAGACACTAAATAAGGCACCTCTCAAGGGGATTCGAATTAGGTCCTTCCACTAGACTCATCCTATAAGAGACTAGTTCCTTTCACTAGACCCAACCCTTACATTTTATCTCTTTAAATCTATGATTTATTTTGACTTAATTTTTCATTCACTCCCATCATTTAAATTATGATCAAATTATTCAAATGTTTTAGTTATTAAGCTAGCCGGGATATCATATATATATATATGCTGAACACCCATAATTCCAATATACCGTTGATGTTCATAACTTCATATATATGGTTGAAACAAAGCATAGAAAATAAAAATTAATGATACTGAAAATAAAATTGCACTCAAAATGAATAAAATTAACTGCATGTGCAAGAAAGCTAAGAACGTTAATTAATTACCGTTGATCCAGTTCCTAAGAGGTTGAAAGTGGTATGCAGTTCTGTGAAGTGTGTTCACTGAACGCGCTGAAATGGATTGAAGATGTGGGTATATGCGATGAAACGCTTCAACGCCATTAATGTTACATATTACACAAAGGTAGAAAACCACTATAATATTAACGGTGAGACAATTTGTGACAGACATTAGAATAAACCAAGAAACAACATTAATTATATGAAGAGGGATATTGAACCTGAGACTATGCAACAAGAGAGGTACCTATTGGTGTTATTTATAGAATGAAGAGGGAAATGAGAAAGGTGGTGAAAGTAGGGGGGGAAAATTAGGCTAAGATCAATAGGCTATATATATTGAAGAAAGACTTCAATACTCGATCGTTTGGAACTTTAAAAATTAAAACATCGGTTTGGTTTTATTTTAAATTGTATTTTCTATTTTAGAAATTAATTTTCGTGTTTGAATTTTTTTTGAAAACTGAGTTTTAAATTGAATTTTATATTTAGAATGTAATATTGGGGATTAAATGATTTTATATTCAAATTTACTTTGTTACCCTTGCTAAAAGTATTTTAATTAAATGACTTTATATATATCAATACCAATAATCAATATCAAGATTACATTCACTTAAGTAACTCCGACTGAATTTGTGTGAAATTCTATTTGTATACAACCAAAATAAAATATATATAAATCAAATAAACTCTTATTTGAAACTATCCAAAAAAGTCATTTATAAATAAAATCAAATTCTAAAATAGTTTATCATAAAACGAAGTGTTACAGTTATTTTTCCTTGTTTGGGAGATTGATAGTTATCATTTCTAATTTCACTCTTTTATTCTTCTGTTTTAAAAATCAACAAAAACCTTCATAAAAAAAAAATCAACAAAAAGAGCGATCATTATGGACTTATATATGAATTAATAGCGAAGAGTATCACATTAATCAAGGAATAATTTTGTTGACAAATTTTTTCTGTTATACCATCACTTTTTCACTATCTCACTATACTCATTTACTCTTTCTCTCCTTACATGAAAGTGTCGAAAAAATGTATAAAATAATTAATAATTAATAGTGATAAAGATATAATTGACAAAATATAACCTTAAACTATAAAAAAACACATATAAATAGTAATATAATTCTTCTTAATTAAAAATAAACAATAAAAAAGTAACGGAAGTAGTATCTTTTTAGATTTAATTTCTCAATTAATTGTATTATAATTTTTATTAAGAAATCAACACACTAATGCTTTTTAGTCATTGTCGACATCTTTTTCTTTTAATAACTAATTACATGCATTAATTATATTATTAATTTTTTTTATAGGCTAACTGGTTACTGGTTAGTTTTAGTGGGTTAATTGTTAGAAGGGAGAGGGAAGGGATCGATTCAAACCCCTGTACTCTAACTTACACCACCTTATTTCCTTTGACTCAACCAAGTGGGCTCACCTACGTGGGACTATTATATCATTAATGATTTCTAAATGTAATTTCACTGTATAAATAAATAGGCAATCACAATTAATTATTGAATTTTTAAATTAAATCACATCCATTTCAAATTGTTAAGGTAATTAACAAACATATATTGAAAACCTTTTTTTTTGCGTATATAGTCTCGGTTTAATCCAAGTCGAGCTGGGCGGACCCAGATAAAGAGATGTCTATTTTCTCTATTCACAGTACTCGAACCCAAAACATTATTTAAGGAAAACCAAGCTCCTTACCACTTAGACCAATATGCATTGAACATTGTAATGGTATTCTGTTTAAGGACAAAAAGGTGGAGATTGGTGAGATGGTGGAACGAGTGAAGTTGAAGACGTGGTTATGGATAACCGCTTTATGTCCACAATTTGGGTATCCTTTCTCTGTGTGGTATGCAAACCCAGGTGGGTGCGTGGGCTGCTTGGACACTGCTGTGCTTGGTATGGATTAAAATCTGGAAGTTATGCGTTTTGTGTTGAGTTGAAAGTTGAATATTGTGTCTTTCATCTTATCATTTTCTTTGTGTGGGGAGTGTGCTTATAATGTAGGTGTGGAGTCTTTTTTTCAAGGAGGGAGGTGCGGAAGGTGTTTCTAATGTTGTTTTGCAGGTGATTCAAGGCATACATAATGGATGGAGAAGTTTTTGTTGTACCCACTTTGGTGATTATTTGACGGGCTGTTTTTGTTTAATTTGCTATGGTTACTAAAGTGTTAATGCAGGATCACGTAATTGGAGGAGTGGAGAAAGGAAAAGGCTTGGAGGCAGAATTTCTTTACTGTAACTTCTTTAGGTGTACCAGGGCACTACTTGTGCTTGCTGTCTGTTTAATGCATTTCGATTTAAAAAAAAAAAGACTAATATGCATTGATTATTAAAAACCTTTTGATTGATGTAAAATATTATTTTATTGGACTATCCTAGCTTCTTTGTTTTTTATTTGTCATGAATAGTATTACAAATTCTAATGTATTTTTTTCTCAAATTCTATAGTTAGTTAGTAAGAGAAACATAACTAATAGAAGAGAAAGATAATTAGTGAAAAAAGAGGTGATATAATTGTTATTAGTTAACATTCTGCTAACATAAATTTTCAATATAATTATTAAATGACAGTATGGGTGGAAAATATTTTGACCCAGAATTTAATTAAATTTTAAAAACATCAATAATTTTAAAGAGTTTAATTACAATGCAATGACAATGTAAAATGATTTTACATATACATCCAATCATATCTCATCATGGTGCCACATTGTAATATTCTTTCTTAAAATATCTACACAAATATCTACATACAAAGATATGATTGGATGTCTGTGTAAAATCTTTCTATACTATCGGTGCATAGTAAATTAATTAATCAGAAACTAGAGTTTTTAACATCAACAATCAGTTTAAGGGGATGATTGCGGGACTACTTCTCCGATATTGAAATTACTACTCCATCAGTTCCTTTTTATTTGTCGGTTTTTAAGAAAAATTTTGTTCCTTTTTATTTGTCGTTTTGATAGTTTAATGTTACATTTTGACAATTATACCCTTAATCCTATTAATTGTTTACACATTTTTCATAAATTGATTAATGCAGTAATTGAGAAGTTCAAAGACTAATTAAATATGATACATTTATTCCCAAAAATTATTTTACTTTCCAACAACATAAATTCATTACTAATACACACATGTGAATGTAAATGTATCTAAGAATAATTGGATAATTAAATAAGGGGTTGAAAATGATTAGAATGAAGAGACCCGTTAATTGAATCATCTACTCTCAAAGACTAATTAAATAAGGGTATGATAGGAAAATTTTTACCAATTAATTGATTCCTTGGTTATGGTGAAATAACCTAAAATGACAGATAAAAAGAAACGGAGGGAGTAATTGAGAGAGATAATCTCGTACGCAACAAACATAATAGTACGTAATTAGAGAAAATTCATGACTGAATAAATCTAAGAAATAGTATTTTAAAGGAATTAAAAGACATTTAAAAAATAAACGAATGATGTAGAAGAAATTATGTGGTATATTAGAAATGTGTGTAAATTAAAAAATTATCATTCTTGACGTAAGTTTAACATATATCGAGATTGAATTTTTTTTCCTATCTAAGTTAACTTTGATCATTCACGTCAAAAAAAAAAAGAGAGTTATCTTTGAGCATTAAATTTACCAAAAAGTTGGTATTTGACGGAGGACAAAACATTCCGGTAAAAGTACTGTCCATATGATTTCATTTATTTGTGTTTCTTTAATTTCCGTCTTCTGTTTTAAGAATTTATGCATCCCCCTTTTCTATCTCGATGTTGATAAAGTTGCAGCTATGTACCATTTAAGAGTCGAAACATCGTTCACCATGTAAGATAGTGTCACCCACCAAAAAATATGTAAGATATATAGTACAAATTAAACAAGTTTGGAAAAAGAAAATAATGGGGATTTTCAAATTTTTTATAGTAATGGGGATTTTCAATTAATCCATATAAACTATGAATAATAATATTTGTACTTAATATATATATATATATATTCCCAAATAGAAGATATTACTATTTATGTTACTTTATTGATATATTTGTCAGTAAATAATACAAATTATGAAAAAAATTATTAGCAATATTTTTTTATTATCTCAACCATAAAGAAATTAATTTGTAAAAATTTAAACATAATTTAACAAATTCAAATCAATTAATGGCAACAGCACTTTCTGGAGTATTTGACAACTCTAGAATGCATGGATAAATAATTATTATTTTTAAAATATAACTTACCAAACTATAATAGTTTTCAATTTATTAAATGAATTTGCAAGATATTTTGAGGTAACATTCCAGAAGAAAATGGCCAAATGTAGCGAGGAATAATGAACGCATGCTTTTGTCAAAAAGCAGAAGCATATGCATCAAAATGTATTAATTTCTACCTAAGGCCTAAATTTCCTTTCTCGATTATTCAGTTTCACTCCAAAGTATCAACATGCATGTTGTTCTGGATGGTGTTGAGTGGCTAGGAAGCGGTTAACGAGGAACAATTGTACAAATGGATGAGAAAGGGCGTGTTTGAGTTAGGAGTCAAATATCTTTTGGAGATTGTGGAAAGCGATTAAAAGATCATGAATTAACCTTCCACCACCATCACCACCACCGCAATTTATTGCTGACAGGGCACAGCTATCATAATATCTCAATGACACAACAAGAGTATTTGGGAGTCATTCCGTGGTTTTGTGGTTTGGAGAGAGACATAGAAGTTAGAATGATAAAGAAATTATGGGTTTAAATCTCATTTACTAACATAATATATTACTCTTTTCGGTTTAAAACTTTGGTAGTTTAAGGTTTTGACATACAGATTAAAAAATAATCAATTTGACAAATTTTAGATTAAAATGTCCCTATTTATTATTCATCATTCTCAACTATCATAATTATTTCTCCACTCAAAATCATTAATTATACTAAGAATATAGTTCAAAAATTGTAATAAATTATCTCTTGAAATCCTAAAACAATCAAAATTTTGGGACAAAAATAAAAAGCTAAAACCACCAAAAATTTAAATCAAAGAGAGTAATTTACTAATATTTGTCCATAAAAAACACACAACACGAGTGATTATTTTCATCTCTTTGATCATCAGAACTTTTGAGTGTCTTCTCTCCAAATAGAAATACTAGTAGCTAACTAGTAGCTAGGGGTGGGAATATGCCAGGCCAGGCTAGGCTTTGTAAGGCCTGAGCTTGACCTACTTTGAAATCTTAAGGCCTGAGTCTGACCTACTAGCTTGATAGAGGCCAATTTTTAAGGCCTGACCTGGCCTATTTCAAAGTCTGGTCTGACCTATAAGTCTGTTTAAAGGCCTACATTTCAATAAGGTTTTTAAATAGGCTTCTACCTATTAGGTCTTTACTTGTAAATAGGCTTGTAGGCCTCTAATAATAAAAAGGTCAATAGGCCTATGCTAATAAATAGGCCTCTAGCCTTCACAAATAAATAAACAAATAGGCATATTTTTTATTTTTATTATATTATATTATTGTTCTATATTTTTATTATATATATATATAGGCCGGCCTGCTAGGCATAGTAGGTTTTTTTTATAGGCCTAAATCTGGCCTGTTTAACCAAATAGGCATTTTAAAAAGCCTGAGCCTAGCCTTTTTAATAAATAGGTTGGGCCAGACCAAACCTTAGGTAGGCCAGGCCATAAGCCCCTATCGGGCGGCCTAACCCATTCCCACCTCTACTAGTAGCTAATAAATCTAATATAGTGTCTTTGAGTTACTACATTAAGACATCATTAATTAATCATTCATTCATAAATAATTATTATAAATTCGTGTGATTAGCTTAATACACTCGATATTTTTTTTTATTTACACCCACAGTATCCCATATAGGTATTAGCTAAGTCCGTCTTCTTAAATGGAGCACATAGTTGCTCGATATGTATTTTAGTTAAGAGATTCAAGCCTAATTCTAGTACTTGGACGGTTGGACCAATGTAATATTGATACTAATATATATATATATGCAAGTACACTATTAATTTCCACTTTCAACTATTCTCTTTGTCCCATAATAGTCATTTTAGAAAAGTAAAAATATTTTAAAATAATTGTCATTGGACAAAACTTATGTACAGTTCCCTGTGTCTAGTTATTACTGTTGTCCAAAAAATGTTTTTTAGTGTATTGTATTGAGCTTTTAGCAGTATAAATAATAAGGTTAATTTAATAAAATTATTACTCTTACTTATTAATTTATTGTATTTTTTAATTTGTATAAAAAAAAGTTTAAAATATTATTTTTATGTGATCGATGGAGTAATAGTCAACTATAAATATTTTGTCAAAAAAATAAACTATAGATATAAACCTCTTTCCGTAAATCAACTGAGGTTGACGTAAGTGATTAAAGTCTCTCGCCCCTTAACCAAGGTCTCGGGTTCGAGCATTGCGTATAGAAAAAATCTCAGCTGAGAGGGATACTACCCATTAAAGATGTCGAATAAACTACTGCGGAAAATTAGTTTCCATCGTGCAGGCGGTGGTATACTCCTCGATGTAGAATTAAAAAAAAAAAAAGCTCTTTTCGTAAGCATTTCATTGGATTAGGCATTATGGACTGAACTAATATATTTTGACCTAAAAAGAAAAAGACTGAACTAATATATTAGGCAAAACCTACACATAACTTACTGTAATATCAAAATTAAAAACAATAAATTCTCCAACTTTGCTAACTTCAACTAACTTGATTAAATGTTTTAATTAATTAAATTATTTATTGTTTAATATAATTCAATATATTCAATCAAATAAATTTTTCACTCTCCTTAATTTTACTTTTCTTAATTTCTCTAATCAATACTTTTTTTGACGAATCTAATTAATACTTTTCTCCAATTAAACATTGAATATATAATAAAAATATGTAAAAATATTTTCACTATTAAAAATATTTATTTTAATAAATTTATTTTCTAATTGATGAAAAATGAGCCATTCGACTTCGAGTAAGATTTTTTTATTATTTAAATTAATTTAAAAAAATCAAATTCATTTTTTTTATATATTTCACTGAAATGTTTGTGCGTTACACGGAATATTTATTAGTAAGTATTCAAGAGATAATATTTTCTTAATTAATTGATATTTTCTATTCTAGCTAATTTTTTTTTGTCAATTGGAAAAAGAAAGCTGAAATGAAGCTGAAAATGCCTAAAGCATCTGCAAGCAAGTAGGAACTGAGCATAGAGGGGCAATCCGTCCATATCCACATGGGTTGATCTGACTGTGCTCCATGTTTAGCAAGCAAATTAGCACAGTTATTGTCTTCGCGAAGGGTATGCTGAAAAGTAGGGTGGGTGGGAATAGGCCAGGTATTTCAACAGGGACCTATGACTTAGCCTACATCACGGCTAGATCAGACTTTTTTTTTTAAAATAGACAAGGTCAAGGCGTTTTTAGAAGCATATTTAGCTCAAAAAGGCAGACTTCATGCCACTCAAAAAGTTTTTTGGGCCTAACAGACCGACCTATTTAAGAAAATATAAATAATATTTTTTTAATGCTATTATTATTATATTAGATTTTATACATTGTGCTAAATCATATACATGCTGACCTTTTCAATAATTTAAGTATATATTGAACTACATATATTTTTGACATATTAAAGGCCTTATTACAAAATAGAATTTAAATAGGTCATCATATAAGGTTAGATTCTCTAAAAGGTCATGTTAGACCTTAAAAAGGACTTATATCATACAAATAAATCAGAATCAGACCTTATAGAACTTGACTCATCCTATATATTTACACCTTATAGTTTATTATAAATAGTGGTTTTAATTTTCACTTTTATAGTTTATTATAAATAGAACTTAACCTCATTGGCTTATTAACCCCAATAGTCTATTTAAATATATGTTAGATGACTTATTTAAAGACGTTAATATGAAATAGGCTCACAGCCATACCAGACTTTCAAAAAGGTTAGGTCAGGCCTAAATAGAAAGCCCTTGACAAGTAACAAGCCAGACTTGAGTTTTAAATTTTTTGAGTAGGTCAGACTTAGGCCTTGCAAAGCCTAACCTATTTTCACCCCTACTGAAAAGTTACATTTATGGGAATGTTTAATTTTTTTTGAAGGAATTTATGGGAATATTTAATATAAATTCTGAAAGTAAAATTACACTTTTGACACATCGATCTATTTTTTTACCTTGTTAGTGATGCAAAGTATTCACCGTCTTTGCCAATCACTAATTTTTGCCGAATAATCTGATTGGTCACCTTTAGTGGGGTCTCTCTTTCCAACCATAATTTTTTTACATTCACAAGGCTCGAATCCGAGACCTTACTTAAGGGATCCAAGCCCAATTCCACTCAAACCAACATAGTGTTGCTTTAAGAGATCAATGTTGACACATCGATCTTCTTATCCTATTATATCACTTTAAAAATTGTTAATAATTATAATTTAAAAAATAAAAATTAAAGGAATTTAATAACCTGTTCGTGGTTCTTCCTTTTGTTATTAACAATGTGAATCTCACTTGAAAATGAAAAGTGAAAGAAGAATAAAAACCACAAAGTAATATTAGACCCCCAGTTATATATGCACAAAAAGATAGATATATACTATATTAAGCCAAATAATGTATCTCACATAGTAACTTTAATTTTAAGGCAAGATACTCCATGGGATGTTTGGCATCCATCATGCAGTGTGCATTTTCAATTCGCAATGGTAAAAAGTTATAGAGATGACAAACTCAAACATTGTTGTTGGGATCAATGTGGGATGGTACAATATGAAGGTGCTCTATGACAGTGCACCCACTACAGTATGAATTGCGCACAATCTTTAGCATTAACCCCACATACGTTTTGTGAAACTGCTAGAGTTTTAGAAAACAAAGAATCTTTTCGTACCCGAATTGCTTCGGAACTCGCCACTTGCTCAGGAATGCCGGATTCCACAAACAACACTTTTTTTCCAAGTTCCATTGCAATTGTTTTAATTTTGGCACAGTTTGTGGTGGCATTTATGGTGGACCAATAGAAAAATTGGTCTACCGTAGTCAAATTGAAAATTTACCCCCAAAATAATGCAGGAAGTGGTTGAGTAGTTGGTTTTAGAGATAGAGAGAGAAAGTGCGCGAAAAGTGAGGGTTTCTCTTTCATGACGGTTAGCCCTCCGACTTCATCGGAGGGGGACCCCCCCGGAGGTAGACCGAGCCAGCCAGGTCCCAGCAGCAAGAAGGCACGGAGGAAAAGCACGGATGGCGAGGGAGAAACGGAGACGATGGTGGATAAAGTGAGCATGGAGGAAGAGTACGAGGGGGAGCAGGCGGTTCCCCATTCTCAGAGGCCTTTGTTTGAAACTACGATAGGGATGAAAATGGCCAGGAAGGTCATCTCGTATAAGGATGTATGCATTGGGGTGAACGGTGGGGCTGTTTCGGATGAGGAGGAATTCATCCGCAAGGATGATGGGCCTAGTGATGCAGAAGAGGAGGGGCCGGTCAATGAGGTGGAGGATATACTCTGTCCTGAGGTGATTATTGAGCCGGAAGTTCGTATGCATGCCTGTGAGCAATGGCGCCAGCCTGTGATTGTCAAGGTGTTGGGGAAACGTCTGAGCCTTCGATTTATGCAGACTCGGCTCGAGAAAATGTGGCAGCCGAAGGGGCGAATGGAGGTTATCGACCTAGAGAATGACTACTTCCTGGCTCGCGTCCAGGAGTGGGATGATGTGCACCATGTGTTCAATGCGGGGCCATGGAATATCGCTGATCATTATGTGATGGTGCAGCAATGGAGGCCAGGGTTTTTCCCTTCGAGGATGAGTTTAAACGGGTCGCGGTGTGGATACGAATCTCGGGTTTACCGATCGAATTCTATGATCGGGATATCCTGACCCAGATAGGGAATACGGTGGGGGACACTGTAACATCCTAAAATTTCACTCTATGAGACAGAGTATTAATTTTAGAGGATTAGAATTAATCTTAGGATTTTCAGATTAAGTATAGATAGTTTAGAGTTGACGTAAACGTCAAACAGTAAAATACGGACATTCTGAACAGTCAGAATAAGCGGAAAGTGAATATGGAAATTCATGTTAGGTTCCAAAGAGTATTAGAAGATAGATTATGAGTTATTTGGATGTTCAAAAAGGTTTTAAAGACTAAGTTTGAATTTTAGCAGAAGAGATAAAAGGGAATTACAGTTTTTGTCCCTTTAGGAGAAACTCTGTATTCAGTAAATAAGAAAGGAATTAGATACTGGAAAAAGAAAGGTAGTTAAGATATAGACTTTAGGATAGAGTATATTCTATATAATATAGAGATAATAAGATTTGCTTGATATTATAGTTCTAAACGGTAAGATAGTTAAAGTCTTATATAGACTTTTGTATGCTGTTTTCCGTCAATTATCTGTTTTTAATGAATTTGTGTGAACTAAGTGCTAAGTAATTTATGTTAGTCTTAGAATCATGATATTAGTATACTTATCAAATTACTTTATCAAAACAGACGCTTTTTCTTCAACGTTTGGGTTTTTACGGAAAACCGTATTCTACCGTTATTAACGGATAAGGTTTTAAATAGAGAAAGTATGTTAAACCAACCCAGAATTTTATCTTCCTTCACAAAAGTTTCTTCTTTTAATATTTTTTATTTTCTGAAATTTTTCTAGAATTTTTGAAAAACTTTCAAAAAATACCGAAATATACTGCAAATTGGTCAGTATAACGTATAGAACTTGCTATACAGTATATGAAAAATTTCGAAAAAAGGTCACAAACAATTTTTATTTTATTTTTTATTCTTTATTTCATGTTTTTTAAAAATATTTCTAGACAAGATTATTTTTCTACTGTTTTGACTCTTATGCGGTATTTCTGCCGTATAAAAGCGTATAGGAAGCAAACGAGGTTGAAATAAGAACTGAGAATTTTCAAAAGACCTTAGAATAATTTTATGAAGTTGGAAATAGTGTCTTTGACTCAGCCACAAGCCTTAGTCAAGAAGGATTGGAATAAAGGCTATGTAATCATTTATTTTACATCATAATTACAAAAACATAAAGCTTTTGTTCAAGTAATCCAATGACCTTTCTTCCTCCTTGCTTTGGTCAACAATAAGAGGTATTTAGGGGCCTTGGATCAGATTTCTTCATGAGTCAATAATCCTTGTGAAAGCCTTAGGACCAATTAGAAAAAGGGTGGATTAAACCTAATTAACAAATAGGTATTTTGATGGTCATGGCTTACATCACTTGAACAATCCTCTCCCTCCTTTGCTTTCCTCTTTGGCTGCCTCATCTTCCTCATCTAGAGCCCTTGGATGATGATTTTCACTTGGATTCAATCCTTGTGAAAGTCTTTAAGCCAATTAGGAAAAAGTTTGATTAAAACTAATTTGATAAATGGTTAATTTGTGAGTCATGGCATGCATCACCAACATTTTTAAACCCTCCCTTGCCCTTGCATGTTGGCTGCCCCTCTTGCTTGTTTTGGACCCTTGGATGATGAATTTTCACTTGGATTCAATCCTTGTGAAGTAGTTTAGGCCAATTAGGAATTAGATAAATGTTTTGATTTATTTTTAAGAACTAAACTATGATTTCTTTCTAAGCTAACCATGGTTCTTTAAACCAACCCCTTGGCTGCCCACTTCCCCTATAAATACCCTCCTTCACTCTTCATAAATCTCACACCAAAGTCTTTGTGTTAACAAAGCAAAATCCTTTCTTTCTCCCTTTGAAATCCTAGCCTTTTTCTCTCTTTGTTCTTGAGTTCAAGCTTGATCTTCAAAGCTTTGTTCTTCTCACTTCTTGCCTCAAGAAATATGCCCCTCTCCTCTTGAAATACTCCTCTTTGATTCATAAAAATTTCCCACATCAAAGAGCCTTGTGTTTTTAAGCAAAAATCCTTATTTCTTCTTTGAAACTCTTGATAGTTTTGCTTGGTGTTCTTGTTTTTCAAAGCTTGTTCTTCATCCAAAATTTTGGAAAAGGTAGGGGGAACCTCTTGCAAAATAATTTGAGAAGTTTGTGTTTGATCTTGAGTGTTGTGTGCTTGAGTGCTTTTTGGTGTTTATATGGCTTGAAAAGTGTTTGTCTTTGCTTCTCATTTATTGTGGGATTATTATGCCCAAATTTTCTTGAGATTTTCGTGGGAGTAAGGTTGGAATGGCAAAATAAATCTTGAGTTTAGTAAACATACCGTTATAATGACGAATTTTAGTTCACTGCAAATATGATTTTACCATAAAGAAAATACGTTTTATTCTTTGTGAAAAAACCCTGATATTATCTAACATGTATATGGTCAAAGGTGATGGTTAAGATTTGATTGGTTTATTAGTATGGATTTGTCTAAAAAGGAAAGAGACCTTTGAAGGGGCTATTATAAAGTCCGTCTCTTTCTAGCCTGGGATCTCTATTAATACGCTATTTAAAAATCTTAACACTAGGGACCAGGGATATACGTGCCTAAGATAATCTGGGAAAGAAGTGATTTATTAATACCGTATATATAAATAGATTGGGTTGGATAAAAGAGTGTAGCAGTAATGGATTCTCGGTGAATTCTACTGTTATAGCATCTGTCGGATAAAAGAGTGTAGCAGTAATGGATTCTCGGTGAACCTACTGTTATAGCATCTTTCGGAAATTAATGTAACAGTAATGGATTCTCGGTGAATTCTACAGCTATGTTATTTGTGGGAAATATCGAGTGGGTATCCAATCTGTTTATATATGCAATGAACTCAGTTTAATTCCCAATGTTTAAGACAGTGGAAATTAGTGAGATAGGCTTCCAACGAGCCTTTTTCCTGGAAGATAATCAGTGCTTAAATATTTCCCAAGAGAAGTAATTGAATTGTGTTCACGTAGCCTAAGTTTTATCGATTTTCTGAAAATGGGTACTGATCACCAAAGATGGCTCTGCCGTCATGTGATTATTTCATCTTCTAAATTAAGTAAGCCAGTAAAGGAAATAGTTGAATTTCGTTCATCAAGGTCGTATCAAGTTTTTAGAAAACTGGACACTGATTACCGCAGTCGGCTCAGCCGCCGTGTAATTATTCCATTACCAATGATTTACTTAAAAACAGAGAAGAGACGTTATTGGGTTCAAAAGCAAACGTAAGTTTATTTACTGTTACTCTTTCTCCCTTGATCGAATTCATAGAGGCTCTGCCCCGCTTTGATCTTCTTAAATAAGTAATAAAACTTAGTTATATTGATATCGAATCACTCTGTGGGCTTTTCACCTCAGTTCGGCTCTGCCGCGGTGTGATTAGTCATAAATTGAATTAATATAGCCGGAAGAATAACTTAATAAGAGCAAGAGTTTTCTTCAAAATGAGTGAGTGATTCCAGAAAGATTTTTCAGAGTGTGGGAGCTACAGTAAGACGGAAGAGGATTTTTAAGAGATGATGAAGAGAAGTGTTACATCATTTGCATAAAGAATTTTTTAGCTTTACAACCCGAAGTAGTGTGGTTGAGAATAGGGTTTGGCTGGGCTACAATTGCCTACTGGGATTATCCAGGTTTCGAAAGTCTCAATGGTCGTGAAGGATTGATCCCCTCGAGTCGAGACGAATCGTATACCCGGCTTGAATAAATCTGACTGGCTGACCAATTCATAAATTAGTATTAAAGTAATAAATGTTAGTATTACCGAAGGTTTCCAGAAGCCTTGAAGAGGCTATCTGGTTATTCTGTTAAGTTTACTACAGCCAGTTGCTCGATGGTGTTAAGGTTGGTAAAGTCTCCTTGGAGCATTACACCGGTGTGACTTTTGAGATATTGAAGTGACATGCATAAGAATACTTGAATTTGGTGATATATTATTGTGAATATACTGTTTTACAGGATTGCAGCACAAAGGTAAGGTCTGCTTAAACGAGATCTGTTTATAAGTCTTGATTGTTCTATGTTTTGAATGTGTGTGTCTTGCTGTGCAAAGTAATTTATATATATGTAATTGTGTTCTGATTGTGTACCTACTTGTCTTATTACTTTGTTTAGAATTTCACCCTTGCCTGCTTTGTTGTTTTGATGCATGACCGAGTAGATAAATTATCCAAGACATGGACTAGCTCTTAGAAGAAGGATTCGAAGAGGATGCTGTGTCGATTGATAGGAATTCTAAGAAGAATTGGTATTTACTATTTTAGATTGGGTAGAGGTCTAAAGATTTGACCGGCTCAAGAGACCACTGTACAAACTCTGTTGTAAACTCTGATAATTTTTATATATGAGATGATCAAATTTTGAGTACGAAATTATGTTATACTCTTTACACCTAAAATATTTTCAAAGAGAAAGTCTTATAGGGATTAATTCCCCGTCCTTCTCATCTTCTTTAAAGGAAAAGAAAAAAAATTTAATTGCATTTTCAGAGAAGGAGTATTAACTTTTATCTAAATATTTTCTAAGTTTTCTTAAACTTTTGGTTACTATGGTGTAATATCCTTTTTGGAGAAAGGGTGTTACAGACACTATTAAGATTGACAGCAATACGGTGGGGAAGGGGGTAACTCCGGCAAGGGCTAAGTTCGCCCGGCTGTGTGTGGAAGTTGACTTGAGGTTGGCATTAGTGTCCTAGTTCCGTCTACAGAGGCGTGTTTACAACGTGGAATATGAGGGGCTACACTTGGTTTGTTTTGGATGTGGGCGTTTTGGACATAGGAAAGACGCATGCCCGGTGGGGATTGGGAGTTCAACCGAATGACCAAACACGACGGTGAGGACGATGCCAGAGAAACAAGGGGCGGTGCCGGGTAGGAGGATCTCGGAGTCAAGAGAAGAAGGTGCATTTGGGCCGTGGATGATGGTACAACGAAAGAACAGGCCAAGAACGGGGCCCAGGAGGGAGCACAATGGAGGAAGTGGGCCTCGGGCCCATGTGGGGCAGAAGGGGGCCAGCGGAGCGAATAGGTTTGAGGCCTTTCATAATGCTGAAGGTGTTGACGAGGAGGCGAAGGACACGGGACATGTTGGAGGTACAGGGGGTACACGGTGGAAACAGGGGGGCGGTGTTAGGTGCCGATGGAGATACCCAGCTGGGAGAGCAAAGTGTCCCATTGGATGGGCAGAAGAAAACGAAGAAGGCCAGTGCAAAAGTGGGAAAGGGGCCTACTGCTAACAAAACCACTGAAAAGGAGCCCTCTATGGGGCCTACCAAGAACAACCACCATGGCAGCTCTAAGGAGGATGGTAAGGGAGCCTCTAGAATCAGCAGGGGGGAGAATGGGGGCAGGCCCAGCCGTATCCCACTAAACCCGAGGGATATAAATGTGAAGGTGAGTAGGGTCAAGGAGCCAACTCTTAAGGAGGGGGTGGTGGATATACGTATGGGGACAGGGGATCCTGTGCCCCCTGACTTAGGGGTGTGTAATAGCCGGCCCCCGGATGTGGCCACACGTGAAGAAGCAAGCAGTGGAGGCCAGGGAATGGGCCTGAATGTAGGTGATACCCCATGGGGGGCGTTTGCTGATGAGGCGCATGGACCTTGTGTCCTGGAGGTTTGCTTCCTAACATTTATATGTTTTTATGATTAGTTTGCTGGCATGGAATATTAGAGGGGTGGGGGATCGTTCACTCCCACGTCTCGTTAAGGATTTGGTGAACAGGCATAAGGTTAACCTGTTGGCACTTTATGAGACTAGAATCAATGGTGAAACTGCGCTGAGGAAAATTGCTAGGCTGGGGTTTGATTCATGGTTTAGGGTGGATGCTACTGGTTTCTCTGGTGGAATTTGTATACTGTGGGACTCAGCTTGCCTGAATGTGGAGATTTTGGCGTCTCATACCCAGTATGTTCATATGAGGTGTGGGCCTACTGATGGGTCCCAACCTTCCCTGATAACGTGTGTCTATGCTAGCCCCACTCCATCTGTTAGAGAGGCTCTGTGGGGAGAGTTGAGGAGGATTGTTGGGGATATTAGGGATCCATGGATTGCTGTGGGGGACTTCAACGCCCATTTGCAATCTCATGAGAAGACAGGGGGTGCAGGGCCAAACTTCAACTCTATGGAGAAGTTTGCTGCATGCCTCTCTGATTGTGGTTTGTGAGATATGGGGTACAAAGGGCCACCCTTCACGTGGGAAGGTCGTGGCATTAAGGAGAGAATCGATAGAGGAGTGTGTAATAACAGTTGGAGGTTAACCTTCCCTGAGGCCTCCCATTTCCACCTACCAGCTTTCAAGTCCGATCATAAGGCTATTCTGGTGCAATTCCAACAACAGGAGGGGGATAGGAGGGGGCCCAAACCCTTTCGGTTCCTTGCTAGTTGGTTGGCAGATGAGTCGTTTAAGGAGGTTGTGAGAGAATCTTGGCAAGAGGAGGTACCATGGAGGCAAGGGTAGTTCCAGGAACGGGCCATGGATTGGAACCAAAACTGTTATAGGAACCTGTTCCACAGAAAAAGGAGGCTGCTAGCGAGGTTGGAAGGTATTAATAAGAAGCTAAACATGGGGCGTAACAGATACCTGGAGAAGCAACAAGAGAGGCTTTGGAGGGAGTACAGTTCGATTCTCACCCAAGAAGAGTTGTTTTGGTGCCAGAAAGCCCGCTGTGACTGGTTTAGGTTTGGGGACAAGAACACCAAATTCTTCCATACCTCAACAATAATAAGACGCAAAAGAAACAAGATTGAATGTGTCTTGGATGATGAGGGGCAGATGGTGTTAAATCAGGAGAGACTTGAGGGTTTGGCTACTAGTTACTTTGAACACTTATACACAGGGGAGGAGACTGGTGAGAGATTGCCCCTTCAAAATTGTTTTCCGAAGTTGAAGGCTGAGGATTTCGAGGAGATCCATAGAGACGTGAATGATGAAGAAATCCGAGAGGCAGTGTTCAGCATGGGAGCCCTAAAAGCCCCAGGGCTAGATGGCTTACATCCCATTTTCTATCAGGCTAATTGGGAGATTGTGGGACCATCAGTATGCAGGTTAGTAAGGGAAGCCTTTAGCAATCCTGAGAAGATCCAGGAGGTCAACAATACTGCCATTGTACTAATACCAAAAGTGGATGCCCCCACCTCCATGAGCCAGTTCAGGCCAATATCCCTCTACAATGTGGTGTATAAGGTGGTGACAAAAGTACTGGCCTCTAGACTGAAATGGTTTATGCCCCAGCTTGTAGCCCCGAATCAGTGTAGTTTCATTCCTGGGCACCACAGCTTTGATAATATAGTGGTGGCTCAAGAGATTTTCCACACAATGAGGAAGAGGAAAGGAAAGAAAGGGATGGTGGCAGTGAAGATTGACTTGGAGAAAGCTTACGACCGGTTGAGCTGGGAATTCCTGAAAGAGACTTTGGGGGAAATTGGCCTGAAGGAACATCTCATCAAGCTCATTTATTCATGTGTACGTATCCATAGTATCTATGAATGTGTTGTTCAATGGAGCAAAGACAAGGAGCTTTCGGCCTTCCAGGTGCATCAGGCAGGGGGACCCTTTGTCGCCCTATCTGTTTATCCTCTGTGTTGAAAGGCTAGGACATGTGATCGAAAAGGAGGTGCAGGATCAGAACTGGAAACCGATCAAGCTGAGTAGGGATGGGCCCCCTGTCTCTCATCTGTTCTTTGCTGATGACCTGCTGCTGTTTGGGGAAGCCTCCGCGGGGCAGATATCCACCATGCTGAAGTGCCTGAGAGTGTTCTGCGAAGCATTAGGCCAGAAAGTCTTAGCCAGCAAGTCGAGAATGCTCTTCTCCAGAAATGTCCACCACAGCAGAGCTACAGAGCTAAGTGAACTAGCTGGCTTTGGCCTTACATCGGACTTGGGAAAATACCTAGGGGTACCCCTTTTGCACAATAGAAAGAAAAGAGAGACATATAATTACCTACTTGAAAGAACGCAGAGGAGGCTCAGTGGGTGGAGAGCTACGGCCCTTTCTTTTGCAGGAAGAGCTACCTTAGCCCAAGCAATGATTGCAGCTATGCCTACCTACTGTATGCAAACAGTGCTCCTTCCAAAGAGTACGTGTGAGAAATTGGAGAAGATGAATAGAGATTTTATCTGGGGTGATGGCGGGGAACACCGGAGAATACATACCATTGCCTAGAACTAGTTCTGCTTGCCGAAGGAGTTAGGAGGTTTGGGGTTCAGGAACATGCACCATTTCAATATTGCTCTTGTGATGAAACTTTGCTGGGGCCTGATAACGAAGCCACCAGATTCGTTGTGGGTGAGGGTCCTCCAGAGTAAATACGGATGTGGCAATTTGCTGATGCCAAAAGTCCAAAGCAAAAAGTAGTGCTCGGAAGTTTGGAGGGCCATAACCTCCACCTGGGAGCTCATTCGCCAGGGGGGTAGATGGTTGGTGGGCGATGGTAGAGAAGCAAGGTTTTGGGAGGACAGGTGGCTAGCATCTGGAGTTGTGTTGTATGATGTGGCCATGCAGGACATCCCAAATGACTATACAGATAAAAGGGTGGTGGAGTTTGTGGATGAAGAAGGAAGATGGGACTTGGAGAGTCTAAGGGGGCTCTTACCAGACTGGGTCTTATCTGAAGTTGCCAACACGATCCCAGCTGATGAATCTCCAGGAGAGGATAGGTTCATTTGGCAGTTCACTCCGGACAACAGTTTTTCCACCAAATCGGCTTATAACTTGGTAGCTGGCCTGGATGGGAGGGATAAGGAGAGGGTTTGGAAGAAGCTGTGGAAAGGGGAAGGCCACCAGAGAACTCACTGCTTTGTGTGGAAAGTGCTGAAGGGTGGGCTCCCTACAAATGCTCTGAGATTTTCTAGACATCAGGGACCCACGGCCCGCTGCCCAGTATGTGATGATGGGTGGGAATCCGATATGCATATCCTGAGGGAGTGTAGAGAGGTGAAAAAGGCTTGGAGAGTGTTTGAGTGTGTCATAGGCCCTCACTTTTTTGAGCTGGACAGGGTGGAATGGATTGAGGAGAATCTTTTTAGCACAAAATGGATACTTAGCGATATATGGTGGTCCCTCTTCTTTGGTTGTATGTTGTCAGCCATCTGCATCTCCGAAATAGGAAAGTGTTTAAAGGGGAAAATTTTGGCAAGGAAGAGGTGATAAGTGAAGCCAAAAGATTCGCCTGGGGTTGGAGTTCTGCGAATATAGCATGTGAGGGGAGTTTGAAACAGGCAAGCACGAAAGAGGTAGTAAATGTGTCCTGGCAGGCCCCACCTATGGGATGGCTCAAGTGTAATGTTGACGGGTCTTCCCAAGACAAAGGATGTAGAGCAGCATGTGCGGGGGTGTTTCGAGACCCTATTGGAGAGTGGCAGGGTGCATTTATGAGGAACCTAGGCTCCTCCAATACCCTCCTAATGGAGTTATGGGGCATTTTGAGTGCCCTTGAACTAGCCTGGGACCGTGGGTTCCGCAGGTTGATCATTGAATGTGATTCAGTTGTTGCCGTCCAGCTGATCTCGAAGGAGTGCCTCCCATGCCACCCGCAATGGAGGATGGTTCAAAAGATTAAGGAGTGGTGTTCAAGAGAGTGGGAAATCCAGATACAACATGTGTTCAGAGAAGGTAACATGCTGGCAGACTGGTTGGCGAAATTTGCTCAATGCCACCCTCTTGGGCTGCAGTGGCTAAGTCAACCCCCAAAGGAGTGTCTGCTGATATTGCAGGATGATCTTGCTGGGAGGAGTATCTCCCGTTTTACCTGTAGTTGATTGTATATAGGGGCTTGACCCCTCCTTTACACCAAAAAAAAAATTTACCCCCAAACACCAGTTTATAGGGAAATACACATTCACCCCATCAAACTTAACAAATTCAAATTGTACCACTAATAATAAACAAATTAGACATTATTCCCAGCAGAAATGCTTCGTGGTTTTGGCCCCTGTTCGCTCTCGCTAATCCATCATTACGTGGTTTCTTACCAGTCAACAAATTTCTATTATTCCGATTAACATTAAACTTACTACTTGCTTCAGACAAACTTCTCAAAGATTTGATTTATTCCCCCACGAAATAATGTGAAAAATATAAGCACGGATTCACTGTGAATTCAACCACCAAACAATCACATTGGAAGTGATAAAGGAACAAACTTTTAATGGTTTCTGCACAATTTTTTCTTAACTTCAGAATAATTGCGACAAAAAACACAAATAATAAACATAATTTCAATTAGTATTTGTTAATCGAAGTAATGTAATCTAATTACTCACTCCGTTCCTTTTTATCTGTCATTTTAGGTTATTTCACCATAACCAAGGAATCAATTAATTGGTAAAATTTTTCCTATTATACCCTTATTTAATTAGTCTTTGGGAGTAGATGAATCAATTAATGCGTCTCTTCATTCTAACCATTTTTAACCCCTTATTTAATTATCCAATTAGTCTTAGATACATTTACATTTACATGTGTGTATTAGTAATAAATTTATGTTGTTGGAAAGTAAAATAATTTTTGGGAGTTGATATATCATATTTAATTAGTCTTTCAACTTTTCAATTACTACATTAATCAATTTACGAAAAATGTGTAAATAATTAATAGGGTTAAGGGTATAATTGTCAAAATGTAACCTTGAACTATCAAAACAACAAATAAAAAGGAACAAATTTTTTCTTAAAAACCAATAGATAAAAAGGAACAGATGGAGTATCTTTTTTGGATCCTTCAAATCTAAAATTAGATGCATGCTTAGACAATTACTTGTTTGTTTTGTTCACATATTTTACCTCAAATTAAATTCATTAATGATACATTTTCACTGCTCCGAACCTCTTGTCCATTTAAGGCAACACTGGACATTTGTCACAAATGCCAATATTTTTGCACAGGGACATACACCTTGTTCGTTGCTGCATGATCATCGCATACACTACTAAACAAATAATTTAATACTTGGAAATTAATTTAAAAGTTGGATTTGTTGGTCTACTAGTTTAAAATTGGAGTTCAACGCCACCCACATAGTTGCTTAGGTGCCTATCAATTACGGGTGTTCGCGGCTTGGTTCCATTTTGAGGCAAAAAGTCATCCGATCCAAAGTTTAAAAGAGTATACGGTTCAGGTTGCTTTCTTAAAAAAATATGATATGATCTGATTTGAAATAATACGATTTAGATCAGATCAGTTTTTGGTTTTCTACGGTTATAATTTTTTAAGATAAATAATAAAATATAAGTCCAGGTGCGGTTAAATTTTTCCTGTTATGACAATATGTTCACTGTTTACTATTTATTTCAATGTATAAATTTAATCTATTCAATATTTAAGTACATGACCACTATTTGAAGAAAAAAATTCTCTATATTTATTTCCATTATGCCAAAATTCCAAGTCAATATCACGGTGGTTGTGTTCATCTAACACACTAGTCTCATGCTAGAATATCATCACTTTAGTAAGTAAAATAAATTATGAAAAAATGTTTGATTTTTTGTATAAGTTGCGGTATAGTTCGGTATGGTTTGGTGTTAGTGAAGAGATCTAAAATCCAAAATCTGAGCGGTTCGATTTGGTTATCCAATAAACTCATCCAAAAAAATAAAAAAAAATCAGTTTTTAATCATTTTTTATTTTTCTAGATTGGTTTGTGGTTATTTTTTAGATCGGTTCGATTTTGAATACCCCTAATAAATCTCCTACTTTATCCATCTCTATGTCAATGACAAATGCACAAGGCGACAAGATTGCAATAAAAGACACGGAACCTAAACTGTAATAATACCTTATTAATTATTAATGGGATAAATCATAAATATAATTAATGAATACCAATTTTTAAAGACCCCATAAACAAATATGTTGTGACTTTCCAAATAACTTCCTTAGCAAGTCGCCCCCCAAAAATCGCATCCACTCAATTGTTTATTATATAAATCAACGGTAAATTTTCAATTTGACTAGGTAGACCAATTTTTCTATTGGCCTACCATAAATGCCACCACAGTTTGTATGCAAGTGTCATCACACTTTTGTAAAACCCGCGTCCATCGATCTTGATATATAATGAGTTTAATAATACTACACCACAATGGCATCCAATAACCATAGTAAATATGTCATAGTTATTAAACTCATACAATTATCCTAGGTAGAATTAAACATGTATATGTGTACATGTTCTGTACCAGTATTATGCCCAACCAGAATTTGGATTCTCAGCTGTTATCTATTTCTTTCTCTCTCCATTTTCATTTTATTTTTATTTTTGGGTTCAATGGCTAAAACTGCATTGACAGCAGAAACAACAGGAGATTGCAACAACAGACAATCCGGGTCCGCCCAACCATTGCCTAAACATCTACAATCTTAATGGACCAAATTGACCAAAAAACCTTAATGGCCCAAGCCTATCCGATAGAATTCACATGTGCCGTGTGTGCGTCTCAACCATATAGAATTCACGCGGGTGTGGTGGGTCAGGGTGGTGTGGCAAGCGTCGTCGCCGAAGCTGTGGAGGTTGGGTTGTCGTCTCTGTTCCAGATCTGCTGGAGTTTTGGTCCGCAGTGGTTTGTTGGTAATTGGTCGTTGGCTGGTCGTGTGGTGGTTGTTGTTTGTGTTGTTCTCTTCTCTTTGTTTTTCTGCCTTTTAGGTTCTTCATCGATGCCTCTATTCTTCTTCGTCAATTTCTGCCCTTGCATTTTGCGCGGCCGTGCTCCTTGTCACAGTACTACCTTCCTTTGCCTCTTGCTTCCTTCTTGCAGGTGTTGGCTGGATTTGGACATGTGGGCAAATTTGTTGAGACCGAAGGTACTAGGTGCCCCAAATGGGTCAAACCCATATCTCTCAAGTGTATTTTTTTTCATGTTTGTGGTGTGCTGGGCTTGTGTGTTAGGCTGTGTCTCTTGGTTTTGTTTCTGTTAGTTGGTTTTGTGTGTTGTTCTTGTTGTTGTTTGTGTTTTCCTTTATTGTTTGTTGGCCGGCAGTTGGAAGCTGAATGCGTTCAGTCAGAGCATAGCTTGGGTTTAATGTTTATGGATTAGCTAGAGCATATCTGTTCTGGGCCTGTGTTTTCAGGGTCCTTTCTGTGTAATGGCTAAGCTTGGCCCATTATCTATATATCTCTCACCTTTCACCAAAAAAAACCACCTCCACAAAACAACGAGATAGTTACAAATCGTCTCACTCACGGAGAATATAAATACTTCACAAACCTTCATAATAGGTATGCAACTATTCAGAACTCTCTTCCTTCTCTCGGGCAAAAACAGACTTGAGTATTTGAGTGTTTACAAGTGGTCACCACGGTCATTCGCCATTGCCATTTGTAACATCCCGAAATTTTCACTCTATGAGACAAAGTATTTATTTTGGAGGATTAGAATTACCTTTAAGATTTTCGGATAATAAATAATGGTTTAGAGCTGACGTAAAAGTCAAATGACATTTTACGGATATTCTTGACTGTCAGAAAAAGTTGATAATGAATATGGAAAATTCATACTTGATTCCCAAAAGGTATTTGAGGATATGAAATGGTGGCTTAATGTTCCATAAAGGTTTTAGAGATTAAGTTTGGAATTTTAGAGAAAGATATAAAAGGAAATTACAGTTTTAGTCCCTCTAGGAGAAACTGATCTATAATCTGTTAGTTAAGAAATGGATAAATACTGGAGATGGAGGAGTAATTAAGATGGAGAGTTGAGGATATAGTGTACTTTGTATAGTATGGAAATAATAAGTCTTGTTGGTATTACAGTTTAGAACGGTAAGATAGTTAAGTCTTATATAGACTTCTGTTTGCTATTTTCCGTCAATTATATGTTTTATATGAAATTGTGTGATCTAAGTGCTAAGTAAATTATTGTAGTCTTAGAATTAAGGGTTTAAAATACTTATCAAGTTATTTCATTAAAACAAACATTTTTCATTCACTGTTTGGGTTTTTACGGAAAATCGTATCTACGATAATAAACGGATAAGGGTTTAAATAGAATCAATGGTTCTATGTTATCTGAGTGGTAAGACTATGTGTTTTTCCTGAGATATGTGATTGGTATTCTTATTTGAGAAATGTGGTTTTGTGTTTACTCATGATTTCGTGTTTATTTGAGAGTTAAGACGTAAGCTGGTGTTTGTGGTTACTAAGTAAAATCTCTTGGTGTAGCGGGCTGAATGCTCGTGGCTATGTGCCGAAATTCTTATGGTAAAATCCCCTTGAGTAGCGAGTAACTTACTCGTGGGTGTGTCCCGAATATAAGTGGTAAAGTCTCCAGGAGCAGCGGGTTCTTTTCTTGTGGGTGTGTCCCGAAATTATGTCATAAAATCTCTCGGGGTAGCGGGTTATTTACTCGTGGGTGTGTCCCAAAATTATTAAGTAAAATCCCCAAGAGTAGCGGGCAGGATGCTCGTGGGTGTGTCCCGAAAGTATAGAAAATCTGGTGTGAAATTCCCTGTTTAAGATATTGAATGATTCATTTGCTGTGTGCATTATACACCTGCTGTATGTTTCTTGTTTATACCTGCGTTTGTTTTTGAGATAAGTGATTCTGGGTGGTTTGAAGTGAAAGAGATATGCCTGGTGAAAAGCGATGTTCCTACTTGATGTTCCCACATGATGTTCTTACTTGATGTTTCTACTCGATGTTCCCAAATACTTTGTTGAAAGCGATGTTCCCACTAGATGTTCCCAATGTGCTGTGTCTAAGTGAAGTTCTTATTATACTGATATGCTGATTGATTTATGTACAATTCCTTAGTATTGTGTTGTATGTTGCTGTGTGCCCGTACTTTTCTTATTAAGTTGTTTAGAGTTTCACCCTTGCTTACTTTGTTGTGTTGATGCATGACGGGGTAGATGTTTTTCCCAAGAAATAGGCTACCTCTTAGAAGAAAATCTAAAGGATATTGCTGTATAGATGGATATGGATTTACAAGAAGGATAGATGGTTAATGTACTATTTTGGGTAGAGGTTAGAGACCAGACTGGCTTAGATGTTCACTATATCATTTTCAGTATTTCCTTGTAAAAACTCTGATGATTATATGAAATAAGATTATCATCACAAAAGTATTGTTTTATGCTTCCGCACTTAACACCTTTTTGAAAAGAATTAATATATATTCTCCATCCTTGTCTTGGTTTAAATGAAAAAAAAATTACTCACTCATTTTCGGAGAAGGAATGTTGAGCTTTCACAAAATATTTTCTAAGTTATTTTGAAATTCATTGGTAACTATGGTGTAATATCCTTTTTGGAGAAAGGGTGTTACATTTTGTGGTATCAGAGTCTGCTCGTGTCTTTTGGGTACTATTGGGTATAGGTTTACTATGCTTTCATTGTGTGAACTCTGATGAGTTGTTTATGTTGTGTGAAATTGTGTAAATTCTGTTTGAATCTTGATTTGTTTGCTTAGTTTATGTTATTCTGGAAAAATCTGGTTTCAAGGTTGTGCTGGTATGGGACGGTGCAACTAAGAGATTCACATCTATACTGGTATGGGACGGTATAGTTGACAGAAACTTAGTAAGATTATTCGGTACTGTTGGAACCAAATTGGTTAAAAGCATTTCTAATGCAAAAATTCCCTAAGTAGTCTTTGTGGGTTTGATGATAACAAAGGTTATTAAGGATTTTACAAAGTCTGCTGACAAGCTCTTGTAGGTACAACAAAGATAAGTCCATCGTCCAGTGTGACATTGGCACATATATGTAAGGTTCAAGAGTGGAGCATCCAATGGACTCAAAGAGGCAGTACGTCAAATAAAGTTTTGCGTCCAAAGAAGCAGAACCTATAAGCGTCCAAGTAATCACTCATGGAGACATGCTATACTTTGCGTCCAAAGAAGCAAAAGTGATAAACGTCCAATAAGTGTTATAGAGACGTACCCCATCAGAGAAGCAAAGTCATAAGTCCATATGGTAAGCAATAAGTATGCGTTCATATAAACCAAGTTGTCTCAAGTACAAATGGTAAGCAAAGGTATGCGTCCGTTTTGTACATAACCTGAATAGTTCATACATTCTAAATGCTGCGTCCAAAACGCAGAATACATAACTTGCTATTTATTGCTCTTGCATTTAATATGGAACATATTTATTGAGCAAATGATTTGAAATAAATAGCTGTATTCAACGTGCTTTGAACATGCATTTAATGAAAAGCATAAAGCACTGTGGAAAGTGTACTTAGAGAGAGAATGTACTATGTTTATTTCCATATCTCTCTAAACACTACTTTCTGATTTACACAGTGTATTCTCTTTGTCTCAACTGAATACTACTATTAACCTTTGTGCAATTGAGACTATGAGTACAGGTTGCTTCTGAATTAGGAGAAATTAAGAAACGCAAACAAATACGCTAAAGATGAACTCCTCAAAGCAACGGGAAAATAGCATTTAATGTTATTAGATAACGGTCATATTTATGAAGGCTGAAGCTGAGCTAGTCGAAGAATAAGTCTGAAGCTTCAACAAAGCCTATAAATACCAAAAACAAGAAGAAGAATTAAGAAAAGAGAGCGCTGAACTACTGAAAGAAAGAGCTGAATCGCTGTGCACATTTTCTCATACTCTGATTTGTTAAGAAAGTCTTGTATATTTTCTTTCTTCTTGTAAAAGAGAGTTTGCTTAACTCTCGAAGTGCTTAAGATTGTCATATTCTCACTTGTGTGAGTTAGATAGCACTTTAAGTCAAAAACACTCTTCTGAGTTGTTTGAGCCTGAATAGGCTTGTTTATAAAGAATACTTGTATTAAGCCTGGAGAGGCTTGTCTATAAAAGAATACTTGGGATTTAGCCTGGAGAGGCTGCGTGCAAAGAATACTTGGGGTTAAGCCTGGAGAGGCTTGTTTGTAAAGAATACTTGTTTTGAGCCTGGAGAGGCTAGGTGTGCAAAGAATACTTGTTGTAAGGCCTGAAGAGGCTGTTGAAGAATACTTGACTTCTATCTGGATTGATAGTGAAATCTCTCTAGTTTGAGGGGACTGGACATAGCTCTTGGGAAAGAGTGAACCAGTATAAATACTTGTGTTTTCCTCTCTTTCCCTTATCTCTAGTTATTTATTTATTTATACTAATTAAGGGGATTGAATTGAATTTTATTTTAACAAGTTTTTCAAACTCTTTAAATCGCACAAAGAAAACGAGTTTTAAAACTAAGTGGAAGCCTCTGCGTCCAACTTGCTTGTGCGTCCAATATTCAGATGCGCTGTGCGTCCAACAGTTTCACAGCCAGCGTCCAAACATTTGCGAAAAAGTTTTAAGAAGGGATTGAAACACAATTCAACCCCCCTTCTTGTGTTTCTCCCTGTTACCTACAGATACTACCTATGTCAACAATACTGTATAGGTATGGGACCATACAAGAGAGGATGACCTTCTGAAAAGCATGTGAAGACAAAACACGTGGTTGGAATCCGTGTTGGTTTGTAGGGATAAAGTTGTAAATCTGAAAGTAGCTAGGTAATTTCATGATAATATAGGCTTGGGTGAATCTGAGTGATTGTTTTCTGTGTGAAATCTTTCTATGTGAATATGTGTTTTTGTGACTACTTGCATGGGTTTTAGTTTGGCTTTACCTAAGTATCTGCTTTGTTATAGGTAGAAACCTACTCTTACAATTAAGTTATGACTTGGATGATGACATTGTTAGTTATAGAATTATTATTGTTTTCTTGCTACTTAAAGTCAAGGTATGGGTGTAGCTAACCCATTAACTTGCTAGTAGCAGTGAGATAACAATGATATTTCGTATGAACTGATAAGTTAAATCCCTAAGTGTATTCACGAATTTCGAGGACGAAATTATTTTTAGAGGGAAAAAATGTAACATCCCGAAATTTTCACTCTATGAGACAAAGTATTTATTTTGGAGGATTAGAATTATCTTTAAGTTTTTCGGATAATAAATAATGGTTTAGAGCTGACGTAGAAGTCAAATGACATTTTACGGATATTCTTGACTGTCAGAATAAGTTGATAATGATTATGGAAAATTCATACTTGATTCCCAAAAGGTATTTGAGGATATGAAATGGTGGCTTAATGTTCCATAAAGGTTTTAGAGATTAAGTTTGGAATTTTAGAGAAAGATATAAAGGGAAATAACAGTTTTAGTCCCTCTAGGAGAAACTGATCTGTAATCTGTTAGTTAAGAAATGGATAAATACTGGAGATGGAGGAGTAATTAAGATGGAGACTTGAGGATATAGTGTACTTTGTATAGTACGGAAATAATAAGTCTTGTTGACATTACAGTTTAGAACGGTAAGATAGTTAAGTCTTATATAGACTTCTGTTTGCTATTTTTCGTCAATTATATGTTTTATATGAAATTGTGTGATCTAAGTGCTAAATAAATTATTGTAGTCTTAGAATTAAGGGTTTAAAATACTTATCAAGTTATTTCATTAAAACAGACATTTTTCATTCATTGTTTGGGTTTTTACGGAAAACCGTATTTACCGTAATAGACGGATAAGGGTTTAAATAGAATCAATGGTTCTATGTTATCTGAGTGGTAAGACTATGTGTTTTTCCTGAGATATGTGATTGGTATTCTTATCTGAGAAACGTGGTTCTGTGTTTACTTGTGATTCTGTGTTTATTTGAGAGTTAAGTCGTAAGCTGGTGTCTGTGGTTACTAAGTAAAATATCTTGGAGTAGTGGGGCTAAATGCTCGTGGCTGTGTGCCGAAATTCCTACGGTAAAATCTCCTTGAGTAGCGAGTGACTTACTCGTGGGTGTGTCCCGAATATAAGTGGTAAAGTCTCCAGGAGCAGTGGGTTCTTTTCTCGTGGGTGTGTCCCGAAATTATGTTGTAAAATCTCTCGGGGTAGCGGGTTATTTACTCGTGGTGTGTCCCAAAATTATTAAGTAAAATCCATAAGAGTAGCAGGCAGGATGCTCGTGAGTGTGTCCCGAAAATATAGAAAGTCTGGTGTGAAATTCCCTGTTTAAGATATTGAATGATTTATTTACTGTGTATATTATACCTGCTATATGTTTCTTGTTTATACCTGCGTTTGTTTTTGAGATAAGTGATTATGAGTAATTTGAAGTGAAAGAGATATGACAGAATAGGAAGAGACCCAACACAAGTGTAGCACAGTAGCAGTGTAACGTAATTGGGTTTGCCGGTTTGGGTCTCGAGATAATGGAAATCAAATAAACCCTAGAAAAAGGTGAGAGTATAAAATGCCATCACCGTTCTCAATATTTTCTTTTTCTTCAGTAATTAAGAAGAAGAAGCAGCGACGCAGATATTCGTGAAAACCCTAACGGGGAAGACGATAACCCTTGAGGTGGAGAGCAGCGACACCATCGACAATGTGAAGGCCAAGATTCAAGACAAGGAAGGTGCGTTCCAATGCCAAAACCCATTCCAATTCCAATTCCAATTTTGCCAATTTTCTCTGTCTCTTCTCATTTCGCATTATTTGAATTTGAATTGAGCAGGGATCCCACCGGATCAGCAGCGTCTCATATTCGCCGGAAAGCAACTCGAAGATGGAAGAACCTTAGCCGATTACAACATTCAAAAGGGTATCCTTATCTCGTCCCCTTTTTTTTATTTTTTTAATAATAATTTTGCTGAATCTGTTTTTCTTAATAATAATATTTAATAATGTGAATATGAATTGGTGGTGGTGGTTAATTCAGAATCGACACTACATCTGGTGCTGAGACTTCGTGGGGGTATCATTGAGCCATCCTTGATGGCTTTAGCTCGCAAATACAATCAGGACAAGACGATCTGCCGCAAGTATGTATTCTTCTACTGTTTTCTTATTCTTTTTCTTCCTCATTTTAGGGTATCGTTACTTTCTTATTTACTGCATGTATGGAAAATAGTGAATCACATGTACAACTTAGTCCCTAAAATTATTAATGTTCTAAAGTCAAAATTGAAAATTCTCTATCATATTGGTCCTTTTGTGTTTGTCAATTTAGTCCTGAAATTGTAAATTGTCCTTCAAATGTGATTGAATATTTTCAATTTCAGAGACTAATTTAGTATATTAATAATTCCATGGAATAAGTTAACAGAATCCTATATTTTTCATAACTAAATTGGTGATTCACTCATATAGAATTTTTTTTTATCTTTTGAAAATGATTTTTTTTTAAGTTCTATCAGAAAGCTGAAAATAAAATGCTATTTAGCCCCTGAATAAGCTAATACAAACACACACTTATTCATGGGATTGGAGGGTGGGACAGAATTCTGAAGCCTCCTACTAAGATTTTCTTATTCTCGCATTTTATTAGTTTTGCTTATGTTTGCTTTATTTCAAGTTTGGGATAGTCATAGTTACTTTGATATTGTTTTTGCTGGTATAGATGGTAGATCATAGAAACTAATTCTGATGAAAGTTTGGCTGGGTGAGAAAAAGACTTGGGTTAAAAATTTTGTATTCTAAATGACACTGTTGTCATTTTAGCTCCATGAACTGCCTTTGTATTGTGATGTTCAATTTTTTGTATTTGATGAAGCAGCACCATGATTCTGAATTATTTATGATGTTCATGTTTTACAGCTTATATTGTGTTCTTTCTGAGAAGTTGACTTGACAACTCAACCATGATTTATTTTCATGTGCTTTGTAGTGGTGGCTTGCAATTTTTTGGTTGCCCTTTACCCATCATGATCATTTTCACCAATTTTTCACATTTTTGCTTTGTTAGATGCTATGCTCGTTTGCATCCAAGGGCTGTTAACTGGTGGAACTTAGCTTGGTGAACCCTTTTTGTTCACCATAGTGGTGAAGGGGATGTTTTACTCGTTGATATATTAATATAAATAATCAACGGTTAGGATTTGTTGCTGGCTACCTGAAGTAAAGGTTTTTTCTGATGTAAAACATAATTGCAGATAGGTCCGTTGAGTGTATGTTAATTACATAGATACCCAAATTTTTTATAATCAGGAAATTGCCCAAACTATGTCATAATATGGAAATTGCCCAATTTTTTATAATTAGGAGATATGCAATATTTGGACCCCAAAAAGCGCATGATTGAAGTGTCATAATATAGTATTAGTAATTTTACGTAATAACAATATTTAATTATTTATATACGTGTATTATATTTTTTATTTTATAAAGAGAAATAAAGTAATAAAAACATATGTATATGTATACATGGTAAAATTAATTATAGTAATAAATTAAATTGTGAAATTGTAAAAAAAGTGATAAAAATATGAAATTAACCGGTTAAAAATGTGTTCCGAAATTGTTCAAACAAAAATTGGTCTAGGTCTAGTTATTTAGATTGGCGTGGTTACATTTGTTTCTTACAAACACATTCACATTTCGATTTCAATTTGAAAAAAAAATACTTACCCAAACTATACAGTGCCTATCGAGTTCTGCTGAAAACATGGCTTCGGCTAGCATGAGTGACCACAAAAATCGCTCATGTGAATGATGATGTCTAGACCATTGGATATAATAGTTTAATATTGAGTGGGTGAGATTAACATATGAAAAATTTATTTATCAATCACTTAACTATTTTAAATTTAAAAAGTTGGCCCAAATTAAAAAACCTGTGAGGCAGTAGAGGGGCTCGGGTGGGGAAGTGTGGTGGGGTTCAGGCTTCCATGGGGATGGATGATGATAATGCATGGGGTATGATCCACCACTTCACTCGTGTGTGCTATCTATCAATGGCGGCTCGGCCCTTGCTCGACTATCATCATTAATGGCATAATGTCAAAGGCCAACCCCTTTTTGTTGGGGTTGATGGCCGATTCAACGAAAAAATGCAATATTTTGGGCTTATGGAAATGCATCAACATGAAGAACCCCCAAACCAATTTGCAGTTTCGTTGAAACTGATTGCAGAATTTTACAAATCGAAAAACTTGAATGTATGGAACCTGCGAGCAAGATCTGAAGCCAAACACTGTGATTTTCCAGGTACAAGGTCGCATTGCAGCGACTTGAAGAAGCCCTCTACCAATTTTGGATTTCATGCACAGGGAGAATAAATTTTGATATCAAAAGAATCCGACATAGAAAACAAAAAACCGCAAACAGGGACCCCCTTAAGTCTCTCAAACATCACACTGAATTGTTGTGATACTTTAGTATAATACTCTATTATTGTGCAGATTGTTGAGCTTAGTGTTTCTAGGATGTTCCTTTAGCACGGGTCAAACGATTGGGTGTGGTGTGTAGGCTCATGGTGGCCATAGTGCCAGGTGCGGCCTTGGGTGGGAAGGAGAGGGGTTTTCAAGCGATGGGTTTTTAAAAATTCAAAGATTTTAAATAGTTTTAGGGAATATATGATAAGCTACAAAAAATATTATGAAAACTTTTGGGGCAAAATTGAAAATACACCTAAAACAGGCAAAACAGCCTATACCAGGTAAAAAGTCCCCTTCACCACCATGGTGAACAAAAGGGGTTCACCAAGCTAAGTTCCACCCTGTTAACTGCTGGAAAAAGAAGTGTGGTCACAGCAATCAGGTCAGGGTGATTTTCCATTCATCTTATACCATTCTTATTTCTTATGGTTATAAAGTAAAAACTATGCATCATTGAAACCTTTTTTTACCTCTTGCAGTTGAGGCCAAAGAAGAAGATCAAGTAAACTATGACTGATATTGTTTGTACTCAAGACCAGTTGTTGATTTACATTTTACAATTGATTATATGCCTACTCTGGTGTGTTAACCAATGCTTAAATGGTTTTGGATTCATTTCTGTAGCATTCAACACCATACTTTTGTGACTACTATGTTGTCTTTCATGTTTCAGTCTCATGTTTTTGGGGATGCATCTCTCTTATTATCATCGTCTTATTATGCAGTAGCAACAGCTTTTGGTAAAAGATCGTGTATGCTATGTACAGTTCCGTTTTCATATTGCTTTTAATCTATTAAGCTTGTTAGTAACCAGGAATGGATGTACGTTCAACCATACCGTGTTCTGATTATAACGATGATTAGCAAACCCAATTATTATCCAGGACTGTTACTATCCAAATGGATCTGCTCACTGTTATGCACGTTGCTTGACACATGAATTTCTTGGCATTGCATTATTAGAGGGGCGAGCATTGACACAATGGTAAAGTTGCTGTCTTGTAACATAAGAGTCACAGGTTCTGCTTGCAGGAGTAAGGTTGTGTATATCTACTCTCCCTATATACCCCATATAGTTGGAGCCTCGTTCACTGGGTATTATTGGAGTACCAGAAGATGTACTAGTGAGCAAGTAAATGAGATGTAGGATGAGTATATAGGTTACTACTCTACGTGACATAATTCAAACCAGGATATATTATTGATTCTTCACGTGTAGGTGACCACACCATGGATAATTAAAAGGCTAAAAGATAAATAGACCTGTTTTTGTTTAATAAAATAAGATAAGAAATACTTATTTTATACTCTATTAACTAATTCATTTATATTGATCTCTAGCTGCTTGCTTAGTTCCGATGAGCAGATTTCATGCTCCATGCCCTCAGGTTCTCCATCATGATCTGCTCAGGACCATTATTGAACACAAACAAGTGTGCTTTTTCTTTCACTGCCAGTGTTGGGTAAACCCTTGACAAGATGTTTGTTTTCCCTCCGGCTCCAAAACTCTCCACTACAGAGTGATCAATCTGCCATCAAAATAAAACATTAATTATTTAGTATGGTGGTAGCTCTTAGGAGTTCATGAAACGTACATAAATATAACCCCAAATGGGGGAGTGAGGTCTGCACATACCAAACTCCTTAGAGAAAGTTTCCTTTTGGCCAAACTCACATCTACAAAGCCCGCAAATGATGGCTTGTACAATTCACTCTCACTCTTCAAAGATGAACTGTTCAGAAAGAGCATAAGTTAGAAAATGTGCACATAGGAGCGATAAGGTGGTTTGGGAGAGAGACACAGGGGTTAGAGTGATAAGGAGGTCACAAGTTCAATTTCCCCAATAACATAACATTAATTATTAATATATATCTATAAAAAAAAGAAAAAGAAAATGTGCACATAGTTTCAATGAAAAAGCAAATTTTAATTGAGAAATGTTAACAACACATGATTTAATGGGAATCACATGAATTTCAATCAATCATGGAGAGTGTGTTAATATCACTCATCAATTGGAATTAGAATATCCCTTGTATTTTTATTTTAATTAGACAAACCTTCTTGCATCGGAGCACATGAGAACCACGTGCTTGTTTGGTGCTTTGAAAATTCTAAAGAAAACAGGAGTAAACTCCTCCAGTTTTTCTGAAGCCAGTGTTAGAAGCCCAAATGGTCCAACCCCACCTTGAACCTTTGAACCCTTTTGTGCACAGAGATCCTCTGCATTCACCCACCTTGGATCAAATGCCTCTGCCTTGTCTAGGCTTGAGAATGAGAAGGTAACTTCCACATCCGCCTGACACATATATCATATATATTATGTCATTAGTGAGCAAATAGAGATTATATTAATTAAGGTACCAATTGATTAAGAAGCTGACCTGAGCAGCAGTAATTCCTTTTACTTCAACATAATCTCCCTTCTTAAGCTTTTGATTGCTTATCTTAACTTCTTTCTCTCTAAGGCTATTTAATTCTTCCACAGGCCATTGTACTAACTGTCTCCCAAGAGAATCAAGCCACACAGTTCTTGGAATAGCCTGAAAAGTTTAATGTACACATACATTAAATAAACTATAAAAAAGGGGTTTGTGTCATGTGTCCCACTTTGGACTAAGATAATTTGTCTCATTTCTTATTCTCTCGACGAAAATAACCCATCTAAAAATTTCTCTCACTCTCTCTAAAATTAATATTCTCTTTCTTAATTGTAAAATCTTTCTGTTGAGGAATTATTATTTTTTATTGAAATGATAGAAAATGGGCAAAGAAAAGGGGAAAATGTCATTTTAAGTATTACTAGGAATGAAGATAAACCTTAACTATATATAGTAGCAACATAAAGTTAATGCAATACTACACATAAACTACCTGAATTCCTGCCCATCCTTTCTTAACATCATCTTCTTTGGAATCTGACTCGTTTGCCCAAGCCCACAAGATCCTTCGATTCGTGCTTGGGTCAAAGAATGACTTTGAAGCATAGAAGTTGCCATAATCATATCTAAGCCCACCCAAACCATCCTCTGAAGTGTTATCCGGGATATACTTATCCTTATTCCAGTGATATGTTCCAATCGTATAGTATTCGTACCTAGTCATGTCAAGGCTATTTTTGAGCACGTGCTTAACACTATTCCCAACCAAGGACGTTTCCAACCCTTTTTTACCTTTCAAAGAAACCGGGTAGAAATCCGGGCACTCCCACGTACCCGTGGATTTCGCCGAATGGATTGGGTGCTTGGCCCGGATCCACTTCACAAAATCCCTGCTCCTATATAAATAGGCAATTCCTCTATTTTTCCTTCTGCCACCAATCAATATCCTCCAGTGTCCATCCTTGCCCTGCCATGCGGTTGTCGGGTCCCGAAACGCCGACCCATTTATGCCATTCCCGACAACTGCAATTGGGTTGAAGCGGTCAGGCTTGACCCATTTTGTGAGGAACGGGTCGGACTTATTCTTGGGTATGGCATAGCATTGGGACTCGTTGCTTTGCTTGTCCAATACTCCTGTGTAGAGGATCATGGGTCCTCGACCCGGGAGGATGGTGGCCGACCCGGACCAGCACCCGTATTTGTCAAAGGGTTTGGATGGGTAAAGGGCGGGTTCAAGTTGCTTCCAGTTGATGAGGTCCTTTGACACTGAGTGGCCCCACACAATGTTACCCCAAACGGCTCCTTTGGGGTTGTATTGATAGAACAGATGGTAGATTCCGTTGTAGTACATGGGCCCTGTGTTGTTTGCATTGAAGGGAATTACATGAATTGTACATTTGTAGAATAAAAATGATATATTAAAGAATTATGATCATTGAAAGATGGGATTTGTTAACATTTATATCTATTTGTTTTTTTAGAAGAAATATGTTAGCAAGTTTCCACTTTGAGTGTATTTAACAAATTTAAATTATAACTCGCTAATGTACCCTTTCTAAGAAATAAGTAGGTATACGTTAGCAAATCCCTTGAAAAATAGAAGAAAATATAACAAGATAAAAACATCAAAGTGGGAAGAAGTCGCTCACCATTTGGATCTGCATGTAGATGATTCAAATTGATCCATGCACGCGTACACCATGAGGAATTGGAAAGCAAGGACAGTTTGGTTATGAATGTTAACAGAGAAAGCAAAATGTGGAGGAATAGCCAAGCATTAAATGCTGATAAAAAATAAAAGTACTGCGATAATAGTTTTCTAATTAAATAAGCTATCATTATATTATTATTAATTACTCAACTGATAACATCCTTTTCATTATTAACATCATATTACACATTGGCCATTGTCTAGTATGAGTTGGATTAATTAATTTAGTGACAAAGTACTTTTAACATGTATTTTCTCTGTTTATACTTATAGGACTCAAAATTGAGAATTTAGTAATTTATTATACATCGTTGAATATTTTTATTATTTTAGCTTTTTTTCATTTGTTTTCTTTTAACAATTAATATAAATGATTATATTTGGTTTTATTAAAAGAAGTTGAACGGCTATACAAGTTTATATCATGTTAGCTTTGGATTCTTTTTTTCCTTTGGATTCTATTTTTTTTTTAGCCTTATGAATCAATTGAATTGGAGTTTAATTTGGTTTAATAGCTTTCAATATTGTTTTTAACACAATTTAAGTTTTTGTCTTTTTTTTCATGCTTATAAATAGCAAGACAACCGTAGAAGAAAAGGAAGAAAAGAGAAAAAAAACTTATGAAATCGTGAAAAGTTTTCTAAAGCTATTTGTGTTTTCTATTGAGATACTGAGCAGTTTGGTTTTTTGTGGGTGTTGGTTTGTTGGGTTCTCTTATATGTAGAGAGTTCTCAAACTCAGTATTGGAGGGATGTTTTATCTTGGGAACGACGAGGCTGTATACTGCTGCACACATCGGGCAGAGCCGTGAAACGTCTTAAAGAGAGCGACCTAGTCAGCGACTCAGCCTATTTACTTACTTATTCATTTATTTTATTTTATTATTATTATTATCATTTTTGTTCTTGTTAGACATTTGCATCAACAATTCTAAGACGATATTTATTTTCTGCCATGTCTGCTGAGCATGAAACCGTTCCAGTTGATCTCAACAAATCGTAAAAGCTCAGTCTCACGAACTCCAGAAAATCGCTCATGAAATCATCTCCGAAGGTATATCTTTAGATGAACAATTTTGAGTAGCTATAATGATTGTTAAATTATTTCATAGCTGAAAAGTTTTTTTTTAGGAAAAATCCTCAGGCATAAAACCAAATATTTTTCTCTAGAGGATTTAATTGCTCATTTGAGTATAGAAGAGAAAGTCCGAAAACAAGATAAAAAAATATATATGACATATTCTTATTATCAAATCCACTTATGTTGTTCTGAAAAATTAACCCCCCTCATGACAGTTTAAGTGATATAACTATGGTATGCCTAGCCATTTGGCTAGAAACTGCCGGCTTAAGGGTCAATGTTGTTAGTGGATCCGAGGGGTGGTGGGTAGACACTGACGCAACGCGTCACATCTACTAAGTTAAGTCTCTATTTAAGACTTATTTTGTTGCTAAGAATCAGAAAGTATTGTTGGGACAAGGGAAGTGGAATTGAAGTTTAACTCTGGAAAGACTGTTGTTCTTAAAGATTTTATGTATACTCCAGGGATGTGAAAGAACTTAGTTTAATTTGGATTATCTTCTGAGCAAAGTCTGGTTTACTTAAACCATATGGGCTGGTTTGCATACCCTTACAAAAAATAATATTTTGGTAAGAAAGAATTATGTTATTGATGGAATTTTCAAATTGGTTGTTGATTTTTTTATTTCAGCAATTTTTTAATGGCTGACTTTTATATTTATATATTATAGAAACTTAACATTGAGTGGCTGCCATTTATACTATTGTATTTTTTTCCTAACGTTGGCCATTTACTTGTGGATGCTGGCTTATTACTTTTAGCTGTTTGGTGAAATTTTTATTCTGATTGAGTTAATGGCTTTTAACTCCATTTAAATTGTGGTTATGTTGTTTTTTGGCTCTCATCTCTTGCTTGTAGATAGAATAACACCAATGCAAGATAAATATGATTTGGAATGATTTTCTAATTTGTCTATAATTGATTTTGTAAATTATGATTTTTGTGGCCGAGCTAAAATTACTAAGACTTCTTAAAAGTCAGTTGATAGAGGAGTTGAAATTCTTGAATATTTGTTACTTTTTGATATATGTGAATTTGATGGAGTGTTAACTAGAAATAGAAAGCATGATTTTATAATTTTATTGATGATTGCTCTAATTTCACATATGTATACCTTATGAAAAATAAGTGTGATGCTTTTTATATGTTAAAATTATTGGTGTTTGAACATGAATATGTTTACATTCAATGTTTTATTGCATTTTATTGCATATGAATGTGCTTTTATAGACTACTTTGTTTATAGCAAAACTTATATATTTTTTGATTTAAATGAGAAAATTGTTATTGAATCAAATGGCGTTGATTTTTACCGTTTTTCGCTTAAATTGAAAAATAGTAGGGGTTCTACTTCTTATATATAGTGCACCAATTAGAGCAAGTGTTTCTAATGATGATTTTTAAGATGAATTTATAAGGAGTAAAAGAGCACATGTGGCTAAAGTTTTGGTCCTATTTTTTTTATGTTTATAATGTTGAGATGGCCTGAAACAAGCACCTAAGTAGTGACATGAGAATTTGATAATCTGGTCATTTCACATAGTTTTAAATTAACGAATGTGATAAGTGCATATTTTATAAAGCTTACAATAATGTTTGCACTATTATTTGTCTATATGGGGATGCCTTGCTTAATTTTCATGTTGTGAATAATGTCAAAAATGCTTTGTGAAAATTTTCACATGGAGGACCTTGATGATGTAAATGTAATTCTTTGAATTAAATTACTAGAACTGAAATAGTATTTCTTTAAATCAGTTTCATTATATTGAGAAGGTTTTAAATAAATATATTTACTTTGATTATAAACCAACGTGTACCCTCTATGATCCTAGTGTAAAGATGTTCAAGAACACTGGTGACAGTGTTCATCAATCTGAGTATGCAAACATCATTAGTGGCCTTCAATATGTTGTTGATTGCACTAGGCCTGATATAGCTTATGGTGTGGGGTTACTATGTAGGTTTACTAGTAGTTCTAGTAATGAGCACTAGTGTGCTATTGAGAGGGTCATGAAGTACCTTAAAAGGACTATGAACCTAAGATTACATTATCAAAAGTTTTCCGTTGTACTAGAAGGTTATGGCGATGTTGATTGGAATGATTGCACAAGCAACTGCTGTGAGGAAGCAGCGTGGTTGAAAAAACCTGCTGCTAGATATTTCTATATGTGAAAATTGATACCAGCCACATTGATCCATTGTGATAGTACCGCGGCTATTGCAAAGATTCAGAACTGTTATTATAATAGTAAATGGGATCAAGTGAGGTCTGAAGAAAATTTGGCTAATCCTTTGACGAAAGGACTAGTAAGAGAGAAGGGTTTTCAAAACCTCAAAAGGAATGAGACTGATGCCCATAGATTAAATTGTCTCTTATAGGGGTAACCTAACCTATGGACTGGAGATCCCAAGAAATAGGTTCAAAGGGTAATAACAACTTATAAGGAGATCGATGTGAGAATCATGCTATGATATTTCGTTTAAGTCTCATTCATAATTTTTAGAGCATGATATCCTACAGTGTTGAAAGGTTGAATTAATTTCTTAATGAGTTCTATACTCTATTTGGAGTGGGGTACTTAGCTATAGGAGTACTCTTGATAGACTCACCTATGTGAATGTGAAAGTGAGGTCGCTTTCTATGGAATTTTGGGCAAAATTTCTAGAGCATTCACTATACTGGGATAACGTGCATGGCCGTAATGTACGGGCTTTGAAACTACACTCGGAAAGATTGTGTGTGTTGTTAGAGATAGAGTTCAAGACTACGAGTCACTCTAGTAAAATCTAAAGCATCAATACTACGTAATGGTTCAAGTCTACAGACACCATTGTTTATGCTCAATCTTATTTTGTATTGCCTTACTGCTCGATGAAAAAGTATTTTTTTAATAAAAATAAGTGGGGGATTGTTGAATATTTTTATTATTTTAGCTTTTGTTCATTTGTTTTCTTTTAACAATTAATATAAATGATTATATTTGGTTTTATTAAGAGAAATTGAACGGCTACACAAGTTTATATCATGTTAGCTTTGGATTCTTTTTTTCCTTTGGATTCTTTTTTTTTTAGCCGTATGAATCAATTGAATTGGAGTTTAATTTGGTTTAATAGCTTTCAATATTGTTTTTAACACAATTTAAGTTTTTGTCTTCTTTTTCATGCTTATAAATAGCAAGACAACCGTAGAAGAAAAGGAAGAAAAGAGAAGAAAACTTATGAAATTGTGAAAAGTTTTCTAAAGCTATTTGTGTTTTCTATTGAGATACTGAGCAGTTTGGTTTTTTGTGGGTGTTGATTTGTTGGGTTCTCTTATGTGCAGAGAGTTCTCAAACTCAGTATTGGAGGGCTGTTTTATCCTGGGGACGACGAGGCTGTATACTGCTGCACACATCGAGCAGAGCCGTGAAACGTCTTAAAGAGAGCGACCTAGTCCGCGACTCAGCCTATTTACTTACTTATTCATTTATTTTATTTTATTATTATTATCATTTTTGTTCTTGTTAGACATTTGCAGCAACATACATATATACATATTTTTATTTATTAATAACAATTAGTTTATATTAAAGGAAATTAAATTGAAAGCTAAGAATATGACTCTGTTTGGATAACTTTTCCATAAGCACTTCTAATATGTATTTTTTAACTAATAACTTTTCACATAAGTAGAAATTAACTTTTGTACTTTACTTTTTTCAAAAACTATCTTTTTTAACTTCTTATAAACATTTATCTATTTATTAATAACTATCTGTTTAACAATTTATTTTTTCTCTTTTAAGTTTTTTTTGGCCAACAACTTCTTCATAAGTTAAAAGTTAAGTTTCTGTATCCAAACAAGACCTATATGAGAAAAGACACTACATGTGCTCTCGACTGGCCAAAATCAGCACGTTTGTAGCTACATCCATATAATGTTTCGAAATATGATAGGTTGGTATAACAACTTTGGATGGTAAATGGTAACATTAATGCAAGATGAAAAATGAGCAACACATGTTTGTGAAGCAAGTTATGACACATATGGGCCAATTCACATAATAAAGTAGATGATGTTATTTTCCATATTAATGAAAACTTAGTCTTTTTTTTGTCAACAATGAAAAATTAGTCCTACATCTCCATGTGTGAGGGGGTCCATGAAACCCCAAACATTGTGGAAGCCAGGGGTCTAAATACAATATATAATTAGTGATAGCTACTTGATAGGAAAAGGGTGAGAGCCACTTTCTTGTTTCTAAGCATTGCGTTTTGGAATAGGCCATTGGGTCATAATTACCGAGTTAGTTGATTTCATAATTTAGCACAAAATGCACAAGATAGAAAAAAGTGTTGGTGCACTAAGCGAGTGTAACATCAAAAGATAATTACAACATATACAATAATCAAAGTCACTCTTTCCTTCCTTTTACATTGACATATTTGTAATTGAAAAGGTCCCAATAAGTCTTACTTTTACATTTTTGGCATATTTGTTGTAATTAAAAAGGTAACCCATTAAGCCCTACTTTTAAATTTTTGCCACATATATTATTCAAGAGCCTTACTAATTGTAGAAAACTCCAACATCATATCAGAGTCACTATCACTATTCTCCCACAGAGTTTGATATGCCACTACAAGCCCATAAAAGAATAAGAGGAAAGACCTTTCCATGAAAAACAAACAAATCATCCCCAAATACTCAAATCTATAAGCACTAAAACACAAGTTGGTTTGTCTCATCTTGATATAGTGAATATGCACTGTAAAAATAGATTTCCGCTTACATGATTGTGGAATCAATTAGAAGGTCAAATAGAAAGCATAAATTAAGGCTCAAAGGGTTAAAGCCGTGAAGATATTTTGGGGTGCCACTAGGGCGAAAGATTCTAATTATGGTTGTTTATCAAAAAAACTTGCCTAAATTAACATATTAAACGATCGATATAATTTAATTTTAATGCACGGTTGCTTTTTATAATCTTAATCAGAATTATTGTTATTAATTCACTAAACACTCACGTGACATAAACTTTCCTTCCAATTTTCCTTGGCTTTGCTATGACTCCGAGTGTTTGCCGCACACACCGGTTCTTCTGAGAAGGCCAAAGCAAGCAATTGAAGGTTAACGATTGTTATTCATCAACGGGAGTGCATAGGCTTGGAGTGATAAGAAAGTCATATGTTCAAACCTCTCCCACTAACATTTGCCTATCCGAAAAAAAAATTATCAACTGGAGTTTTGCTAACAGTTTATTTGCTTTCCTTCTTTCATTGCATCAGGCAACTGATTTTTTCAAATAATTGTTAATCAAGAGCCCACAAATTAAGTTTTTGTGCGTGTATTGTTTCATAAGATCGATCAAGACAAATGAAATGTGAAGCAAACATTAAAAAAAAATTAAGAACTTAAATTGCTTCAACCAATATTGTCAAAGAATTTGTACAGTGGATTAAGAACTTGTATGGCTTAATTGATTGGTGGGTAGGAGCTATAGTTAACCAGATCTATATTCTCTGGAATCCTTTTCTTTTCGTTTTTTCGGAATATGCCTATTTCAAAAAAATAAAAATCATGAAGAACATGGCATATTGTGGGATCGATGCCCTATAAATATAATTATAACTACAAGATACTTAATTGTTTTTCAAGTACCAAATTTGGTAGGGTGCAGTGCAGTGCAACAAACCCAGCGCTTCAAGACTCAGCTCACAGAGAAGCCATGGAAAATTAGAAGAAAGGTTGAGTCACGTGAGTCTTTAGTGAATTAAGGTAGGCCATCGGATTAAAATAAAATAAAGGGTGGGGATTCGGGAGTAACTCTTTAGAGTTACTCTTGGAGTAATCTGATCCCCTCCCATACATATATATATAGTGCTGATGAACACCCATAATTTCAATATACCATGTTCATAACTTTCATATATATGGTTGAAACAAAGCATAGAAAATAAAAATTAATGATACTGAAAATAAAATTGCACTCAAAATGAATAAAATTAACTGCATGTGCAAGAAAGCTAAGAACGTTAATTAATTACCGTTGATCCAGTTCCTAAGAGGTTGAAAGTGGTATGCAGTTCTGTGAAGTGTGTTCACTGAACGCGCTGAAATGGATTGAAGATGTGGGTATATGCGATGAAACGCTTCAACGCCATTAATGTTACATATTACACAAAGGTAGAAAACCACTATAATATTAACGGTGAGACAATTTGTGACAGACATTAGAATAAACCAAGAAACAATATTAATTATTTGAAGAGGGATATTGAGGCTGAGACAATGCAACAAGAGAGTTACCTATTGGTGTTATTTATAGAAGGAAGAGGGAAATGAGAAAGGTGGTGAAGGTAGGGAAAAAAAATTAGGCTAAGATCAATAGGCCATATTGAAGAAAGGCTTCAATACTCGATCGGTCGTTTGGAACTTTAAAAATTAAACATCGATTTGGTTTGTTTAAAAATTGTATGTATTTTTTTTTATTTTAGAAATTAATTCTCGTATTTTAATTTTATTGAAAAATGAGTTTTAAATTGAATTTTATTTTTAGAATGTAATATTGGGGATTAACTGATTTTATATTCAAATTTACTTTGTTACCCTTGCTAAAAGTATTTTGATTAAATGACTTTATATATAACAATACCAATAATCATAATCATGATTACATTCACTTAAGTAAATATTCTGACTGAATTTATGTGAAATTCTATTTGTATACAACCAAAATAAAAAATATATAAATCAAGTAAACTGTTATTTGATACTATCCAAAAAAGTCATTTATAAATAAAATCAAATTCTAAAATAGTTTATCATAAAACGAAAGTATTATAGTTATTTTTCCTTGTTTGGGAGATTGATAGTTATCTTTTCTATTTTCACTCTTTTATTCTTCTGTTTTAAAAATCAACAAAAAAAGCGATCATTATGAACTTATATATGAATTAATAGCGAAGAGTATCACATTAATCAAGGAATAATTTTGTTGACAAATTTTTTCTGTTATACCACCATTTTTTCGCTATCTCAATAATCATTTACTCTTTCTCTCTTTACATTAAAGTGTAAAAAAAATGTATAAAATAATTAATGGTGATAAAGATATAATTGACAAAATATAACTTTAAATTATCAAAAACACATATAAATAGTAACATAATTTTTCTTAATTAAAAATAGACAATAAAAAAGTAACAGAAGTAGTATCTTTTTAGATTTAATTTCTCAATTAATTGTAGGCTTAAATAAGTTTTTGGTCTTTTCAAATATCAGACTTTTGCTTTTAGTCCTTACAAAAAAAAAGTCAAACTTGTTTAGTCCAATAAATATTTTTTTTTTTACTTTGGTCCTTTAAGTGATTTAGGGGTGATGTGGCACCTATGTGGCACATCACTTATCTGACGTGGCCTGGAGGCCTCCTATGTCAGCCTGCTACCTAATTTAATTTTTGCAGGGACCATGCCACATCATCAACTCAATTTTAACCCACTTAACCATGGTTAATCACTGTTCTTAACACTCCCACTTCTCTTACTTAACCCCTTCGTCCTCTCCACCTTACCCTCACCATTTTTGCGCAGAGTAGACCGCGAACGCAGGAGAGGAGTTGCCAGCAGATTCGAGCTTCGAAGGATGAAGAGCTCTAGCGTAGTTCAGAGATCCGCGACACGGTCATCGTCTTTGTCTTCTGTGGTTCGCGGAGAGGATCTCTGCGATTGTGGAGATAATGTGGTGTTGCTAACGTCTAGGACAAATGAAAACCGAAATAGAAAATTCTGGAGATGCCCAAATTGGAGTGTAAGTATTTTTTTTCCTCTTCTTTATCTTCTTCGTTGTCTTCTTCCTCTCACGATGCTAATCCATTTACAGAAACCTAAGCGCTGCATTTATTTTCGATGGGCTGATGAAGAGGTGGAACAAATGTATGAGCCAACCATACCTGCAAAAGTGCAAGAAATGTATGAACAAGAAATTCAAAAGAAAGATTTGAAATTGGCCAAGGGCAAGAGGAAGCTGAGTGATGAAAGAAAGAAGACAAAACTGTTATCTTTTGGCATGAGTTTATTGGGTTTTCTTATTATTGTTATATGTATTGTGTTTTCAATGACTTGTTCTTGTGTAGGGAGGTGATATAGTGTTTATCAATTTCCTATTTTTTTTAGCAGATTGGGAGGTTGCTATTGTATTTTGGGGGGTTCTGTTGTATTTTGGGGAGTTCTTGTGACTTGTTCTTCTACCCATTTGGAATTTGTAATGAATGAATGAATTAACTCAATGGAACTTTCGATTTGTCTACACATTTTGAGCTATCTGTGTGAATGTGTGACTCTGTCATCCATGGGAAGATGGGCAGACAAGGTTTCTTATCTTCTGTTGACTGATAAAGACGAGTAAAAATACTTGGATCTAGTCCCTACTAAAAAACTTGCTTTATGATTTCAGTCCCTACAAACTTGGATGTTTTTGGATCTAGTCCTTGCGAAAATTATGGAGTTTGTTTTAAGTCCCTTTAAATATGTTTTATTTTTGAGTTTAGTCCTTAATAATATTGACAAATTGGACATGAAGGTGCCCATAATTGGTCATTTCCATTTTATTTTGGAACCCTGTTATCATTCAGTGAACATACACAGACAACATACCCTGAAATAAACATCTAGTGGGCTATCATTATAAACATTAAACATAATAATGTTGCATAATTAAGTCTGCCATCCAAAGGCATTTAAGTTTGATAAATAAGTTACCCCATCATAACCATCCACTAAGTAATTGGGGTGGGGTGGGGTCTTTACAAAAATAGCCACTTTAGAAAACATATCAACTAAGTTAATTACAGCCACTTGAATACAGACAAAAAGTTTTGTTGTTTACAAAATATGCTTTCCATGAAAAAGTCTTCTTGAATTTTGGACCCATGCGCATCTGCTCTACACCACTAAAACCACCCTCTTCTAAGTAGCACTTAGTTGACTTGGAATGTGCTCATTTGTTGCCTCTGTTTGTGTGCTCCTACCCGCAGTCTCATTTCCAGCCTGCACTTGAACTATTGGGCATGATACGGTTGCCCTTGCTCTTCCTCTAGCTGGCCTTCCTCCTCTTCCTCCCTTTGGTGCTCTTCCACTCCGTGTTGTACTAGCCTACAAGGTAACAAGAAGACAGCAAGACAGATTTAAATTACAACAATCAACAGGCAAAACAGATGCAACAATTTTAAATAAGTAACAATTACCTTTCTCCCACCACTTGCAGGGGGCTGTTGACCCAGATCCAGCTGAGCAGGTGCAGGTGCAGATCCAGATCCAGATCCAGCTGCAGATCCAGGTACACCAACAGCTTCTACAGGCGGCTGTTGAGCAGATGCAGATGCAGATCCTCCTGCAGCAGATCCAGGGATGCCGACAGCTTCTACAACAGATGCAGATCCAGTTCCAGCATTTGCAGATCCAGGAACACCAACAGATGCAGATGCAGATTCAGCTGTTGCAGCTGCAGTGGGTGCATTGGCAGGACCACCAACAACAGGTGGATTTTCAGGTGCAGGGGGTGGGGGTGGTGGCAAGGTGCATTTTCTAATATTGTGACCTTCTTTTCCACATCTTTTACATTTATATTTGTTTGTGATTTTTCTAATATTCACACTAGTAGCTGCCTCGTCTGGCTCTCTCCTCCTGAGCTTCTTAGGTCTCCCAGGACCTTTTTTATATGCTGGGGGAAGGACTTCATTGTAATCAGTCTTGGGCCACATTTTATATCCATTTATGGCAGATACGCCATGGCCATAGCAAACTTGATATGTTTCTCTCTTATAGTAGCTATGAACATAGTCTTCCGGATTTTCCCTATGGTGGGTTATGGCCACTACTGCATGTCTACAAGGTATGCCCACCAACCCCCAAAAATTGCAAGTGCATGATTTTTGTGTTAAATCCACCTTAAATTTCTCTGTGAACATAGTATGTGTCACCTCATATTTAGCATTTCCTTCCCAAGTGGTTAACCAATTTCCTGATTTTTCAATCTCTCTATCTAGCCTCTTTCTAGGTCTAGGCATGATAACCCCTTCAAACTTACTTGCATTTGACCTAAGATTTGACCTAGTCATCATTATCCTTTTCAACATTTTCACCCTCATCCTCAACTAGAGATTCATTTATACGAGCCCTCTCTTTCCTCTTTTTGGGCATGGGCATGGGTGTGGGTGTGGATGAGCCACTATTTTCACCAACTGTGTTTCTACCCCATGGCCTCCTTGGAGCCCTGCTCTTCCTCCTTCCCATTTTTGGGGCTGTTGGTGGGGGTGGGGGTTCTTCATGAAAGCCATCATCAGTGTCCTTGGCTCTCTCCTCTTCACTATCATTCAGCTGGATATCATTGGCAGAATCACTACTATCATCATCAACCCCTATGTCATCCACATTGATTTCTGTTTGTCTTTCAAAACCTATGAAATCATTTGGATCTAAATGCTCCACATACATGTCAACCTCCTTTCTCCGATCCCTACTTAGTGCATAATTGGCCATTTCCAAAGCATTTACATCATCCCTAATTTCTTTCAAACCATCATCAAAAGTATCCTCAACCTTCTTCCACCACATCCTGTAGTTCCCATTATGCCCAAACTCATCTCTTAATATTCCCACAGCTTCAAAATATGACCATTTGTCTTCATCAATGTTGTGAACAGTCAACCTTCTTCCACCACATCCTGTAGTTCCCATTATGCCCAAACTCATCTCTTAATATTCCCACAGCTTCAAAATATGACCATTTGTCTTCATCAATGTTGTGAACAGTGTGTATTTGACCAGGATCATAGTGTCTGACAGGGACATCTTTAAATTGACCCCTGTGATGTATGTTAACAGCAAAAAACATCCCTGCAAAAATGGAAATTACAAAGCAAGCTTAAGTCCATACAAAATTAAGTGGTCCCCATTGGAAAGCACCATTTTTCAATGTGTAAAATAATCCACAGAAAGAGCTTACAAACAGAAACATTTACATGGAGACAGATATCAAACACAAACCCTCAACCCCAATGACACTATCAAAACCGCAACCCCTCACATATATGACCCCTTTTAGCAGCAATATACCAGATAACCCATAAATCGCAGACCAAAACAGCCAACGAGACTATAAAAAACGAAACCCCCCTCTTAGCACCCCCTTTCAGCAGCAATAACAGATAAACCCTAAATCGCAAATAACAACCCCCGTCTGAATAATTTCTACAAAACCCTAAACCCAAATACCCATTCAAAAATCGCGAGCAAGCACCTATCAAAATCGATTCGAAAAAAAACCCAAAATCCATGAAATATAACCGTATAAGCTAACCTTGCGTCGTGGTCTTCTTCTCCTTCGCCTGCGGATGCGTCGCGGTCTTCTTCTCCTTCGCCTACGGATCTTCTCTTCGATACAACCCCAGATTTCTGTCTCTTCGATACAACCCCAGATTTCTCTCTTCTCTTCGATGAAAATGAGGTAGATAGTGAATGAAGGGAGTGAGTGAGTGTGTGAGTGAGTGGCACTGTTTCTAATTCAAGAACAATGAGGATTAAGGATTTCGATACAATCAGAGAAGTGGGAGTGTTAAGAACAGTGATTAACCATGGTTAAGTGGGTTAAAATTGAGTTGATGATGTGGCATGGTCCCTGCAAAAATTAAATTAGGTGGCAGGCTGACATAGGAGGCCTCCAGGCCACGTCAGATAAGTGATGTGCCATGTAGGTGCCACATCACTCCTAAATCACTCAAAGGACCAAAGTCAAAAAACAAAATATTTATTGGACTAAAAAAGTTTGACTTTTTTTTGTAGAGACTAAAAGCAAAAGTTCGATATTTGGAAGGACCAAAAACTTATTTAAGCCTTAATTGTATTATAATTTTTATTTTTATTAAGAAATCAACACACTAATGCTTTTTAGTCATTGTTGACATCATTTTCTTTTAATAACTAATTACATGCATTAATTATATTATTAAGTTTTTTTATAGGCAAACTGGTTAGTGGTTAGTTTAGTGGATTAATTGTTAGAAGGGAGAGGGAAGGGATCGATTCAAACCCCTATACTCTAACTTATACCATCTTATGTCCTTTTACTCAACCAAGTGGGCTCACCTACGTGGGACTATTATATCATTAATGATTTCTGAATGTAATTTCACTGTATAAATAAATAGACAATCACAATTAATTATTGAACTTTTAAATTAAATCACATCCGTTTAAAATTGTTAAGGTAATTAATACAAACTTATATTGAAAACCTTTTTTTTTGCGTATATATAGTCTCGGTTTAATCCGAGTCGAGCTAGGTGGACCCATATATAAATTAAGAAGTAAAGTGCCTATTTTCTTCATTCACAGTACTCGAACCCGAGAACTTATTTAAGGGAAACTAAATTCCTTATCACTTAGACCAATATGCATCGATTATTAAAAACCTTTTGCTTGATGTAAAATATTATTTTATTGGACTATCCTAGCTTATTTGTTTTTTTTTATTTGTCATGAATAGTATTACAAATTCTAATTTATTTTTTTCTCAAATTCTATAGTTAGTTAGTAAGAGAAACATAACTAATAGAAGAGAAAGATAATTAGTGAAAAAAGAGTAATTGTTCTCAGTTAACATTCTTCTAATATAAATTTTCAATATAATTATTAAATGACGGTATAGGTGGAAAACATTTTGACCCTGAATTTAATTAAATTTTAAAAACATCAATAATTTTAGAGAGTTTAATTACATTGCAGTGAAAATGTAAAATGATTTTACACATACATCCAATCATATCTCATCATGGTGCCACCTTGTAACATTTATTCTTAAAATATTTACATAAATATCTACATAGTGAGATATGATTGGATGTCTGTGTAAAATCTTTCTATACTATCAGTGCATAGTAATTAAACAGAAACTAGAGTTTTTAACATCGATCAGTTTAAGGGGATGATTGCGGGACTACTTCTCCAACATTGAAATTACTAATTGAGACATATAATCTCGTACGCAACAAACACAATCGTACGTAATTGGAGAAAACTCATGACTGAATAAATTTAAGAAATAGTATTTTAAAGGAATTAAAAGACATTTAAAAAATAAACAAATGATGTAGAAGAAATTATGTGGTATATTAGAAATGAGTGTAAATTAAAAAATTATCATTAATCTTGATGTAAGTTTAACATATAGATCGAGATTGAATTTTTTTTTCCATATCTAAGTTAACTTTGAGCATTCACGTCAAAAAAAAAAAAGAGTTATCTTTGAGCATTAAATTTACCAAAAAGTTGGTATTTGACGGAGGACAAAACATTCCGGTAAAACTAAGTACATGTGATTTCATTAATTTGTGTTTCTTTAGTTTCCGTCTTCTGTTTTAAGAATTTATGCATCCCCCTTTTCTATCTCGATGTTGATAAAGTTGCAGCTATGTACCATTTAAGAGTCGAAACATCGTTCACCATGTAAGATATAGTGTCACCCACCAAAAAATATGTAAGATATTCGATATATAGTGTAAATTAAACAAGTTTGGAAAAAGAAAATAATGGGGATTTTCAATTAATCCATATACACTATGAATAATAATACTTTGTAACTTTATATATATATATATCAACCATAAAGAAATTAATTTGTAAAAATTTAAACATAATTTAACAAATTCAAATCAATTAATGGCAACAGCACTTTCTGGAGTACTTTACAACTCTAGAATCCATGGATACATAATTATCATTTTTAAATAACTTACCAAACTATAATAATATTTTTCAATTTATTAAATGAATTTGCAAGATATTTTGAGGTAACATTCCTGAATAAAATTGCCAAATGTAGCGAGGAATAATGAACGCATCCTTTTGTCGGAAAGCAGAAGCTTATGCATCAAAATGTATTAATTTCTACCTACGGCCCAAATTTCCTTTCTCGATTATTCAGTTTCACTCCAAAGTATCAACATGCATGTTGTTCTGGACAGTGTTGAGTGGCTAGGAAGCGGTTAACGAGGAACAATTGTACAAATGGATGAGAAAGGGCGTGTTTGAGTTAGGAGTCAAATATCTTTTGGAGATTGTGGAAAGCAATTAAAAGATCATGACTTAACGTTCCACCACCACCACTGCAATTTATTGCTGACAGGGCAAAGCTATCATAATTTCTCAATGACTCCACAAGAGTATTTCAGTCATACGGCGGTTTTGTGATTTGGAGAGAGACATATATAGAAATTAGAGTAATAAAGAGGTTATGAGTTTAAACCTCATTTACTAACATAATATATTACTCCTTTCTGTTCAAAACTTTAGTAGTTTAAGGTTTTGACACACATATTAAGAAATAATCAATTTGACAAATTTTAGACTAAAATGTTCCTATTTATTATTCATCATTCTTAACTATCCTAATTATTTTTTTCACTCAAAATAATTAATTATACTAAGGATATAGTTAAAAAAAATGTAATAAATTATCTCTTGAAATTGTAAAACAACTAAAGTTTTGGGACAAAAATAAAAAGCTAAAGAGAAATGTTATATCCTCCTACAAATCCTCATATTTATAAAATAAGAAAAATGATACAATTAATATCTTGAAAATATAAAAAATATTTAATATTTTCTCTATTTAGTAATTAGGATAATTTGTAAGAATAAATATAGGAAGATTTAGAATTATTCAAAGCAAAAACTACCAAAGATTTAAATAAGGAAAAGTAATTTACTAACATTTGTCTATAAAAAATAGACAACATGAGTAATTATTTTCATCTCTTTGATCATCCGAACTTTTGACTATGTCTTCTCTCCAAATAGAAATACTAGTAGCTAACTAGTAGCTAATAAATCTAATATAATGTCTCCGAGTTACTACATTAGGACATCATTAATCATTTGTTCATAAATAATTATTATACATTCGTGTGATTAGCTTAATACACTCGATATATATATATACCCACAATATCCCACACGGGTATTAGCCGAGTCCGTCCTCTTAAATGAAACTCATTAACCACTTGTACCCAAATTATTGGTTGCTTGATATGTATTTTAGTTAAGAGATTCAACCCTAATTCCAGTACTTGGACGGTTGGACCAATGTAATATTGATACTAATATATATATATATATATATATATATATATGCAAGTACACTATTAATTTCCACTTTCAACTATTCTCTTTGTCCTATAATAATAGCCATTTTAGAAAAGTAAAAATATCCTAAAATAATCTCAAAAAATGTTTTTTAGGATATTGCATTAAGTTTTGAGCAGTATAAATAATAAAGCTAATTTAATAAAATTGTTACTCTTTATTATTAATTTATTGTATTTCTTAATTCGTGTGAAAAAATTTTAAAAGATTATTTTTATGTCGGATCCGTCTATTATGGAGACCTAAAAAAGGTCTCCATCATGGAGACGTTAGTTGTAGACAATTAGGTTAGATTAGTATAAAAACAAATGAACGGTGGAGATGTGTAGACTTAGTTATCATATATTGCAAAAATAGGTCCATAGTTCTATAATATTACTAAATCTTGTATAATTATAACATTTTATATTTGTTGATATGACATATTCAGATTTTTTTTAACCATGTTATGGGTGCGAAATATTCGCTGGTTTTTTTTTATACTAATATTCGCCAGCTTTGTCAATGACTAATCTCCGCTGAGGAACTTGGTTGACCACCTTTAGTGTGGTCTTTCTTCCCAACTACATTTTTTTCCATCTATAAGACTCAAACACGAGACATTGCTTAAGGGATTTGAGCTTAGTTCCATTTGAACCAATGTATTGAGATTAATCAATAAGACTTATTAATTAATATATTTATTGATTATAAAACTTAATAATGAGTTTTTAATATATTTTATTCATTAGTGTGATTATGTGTATATCTAAGTTTGGTCATTGATCCACTGACTTCCATGTACTCATTATGCTATCATGAAAATATGTAATGAATATGGGACCATTAATTATTTCTCACATTAATCCATCATGACACCTTCCTCTTTTTATTTTTTTTTGACAACAAAGGTATTCATTCATTCAAATTGGTAAAATACATCGAAAACAATACAAATCAACACCGCTAAAAACCAAAAGGGTAAATCTGCGAATAAACTCACAGCACCCAGGTTAATAGCAAAACACGGCAAAATGCCCACAGCAGCAAAGCATGACAAAATACCTACAAAAGTGACAAAATCATAATGGCCGGAGTACCCATGTCTCCGGGTCTGTAACGTTGACGCCCAAATCATAGGTGAATCTGTACTGGAACAAAGCATATCAACCAGTCTGAAACAAACGAACACCGCAAGAAGACGGGAAAACACACGCCGCACGAAGATGGAAAACACCGCCGCACGCAGACGACAAAAACTCTGAAAAAACATAAAAGAAAAACCAGATTTATGTGGAAGAACCACTTATTTAGATAAAAAGGCATAAAAACGAAGTAGAGGGGTGGTTCTAGACCAAAAAATGGTCCAAAACCACCCCTCTAGATAGAGAGAAAGACAAAGGAAGAAGAAAAACGGAAGAAAGAAAGTAGAGAGAGGGTCTGCCCTCTCTCTAAAATGTCGGCTAGGTTTGTTCATCGTGACACCTTCCTCTGCATGCCTTTCAATTATAATTAAATTTCATTTCACCACTGCATTGTACTTAAATTGGTGTCTATTTTATTTCAACAAAATTTAAATGTGCTTCTTAAAAAAAAAAAAGAACTGAGTTGAACCCAAATATGATAAAATGATATATTTAAATTCATTTCCAATTCAATTCCTTCTTGTTTATTACCTTCCTATTTTTTCTTTACCAAACGCAGTTACATGTTCATATATTGAATACTTGTATCATTATGTATCTTTTGTAAAATATATAATTAATTAGTTTCGTTCCAATTTTATTAAATATCGGATGTCCCCGAAGGGACAAATATATAACTAATTAGTTGAATTATTAATAAATGATATTATCCAATGAGATGAAATTATGTAATTTCCAACGGACTCAGTATTAATTTTCCTTATCCTGCTCGTATCGTACAGACTCAACCGAATTGAATTTATAGCAAAAACTAATAAACACATAAACAGATACATCCTCACACTTCATCAAATTATACTGTCCACCACCAACTTGATCCAACTAAAAGCCAAGATTCATACCGGGAAGTGCTGAAATATATAAATCACAACATATCACCCTACACAGCTACCTTGAACAAATCACAACATTTCATTCTGGTTTGAAGATCGATCATTCTGGTTTAAGGCGTGTGTGGTTTAACTGCAATCTGGTTTAAGGTGGGTCTGTGTGTGTGTAAAAAACAATTGAGTTGGAGTAAAGCCACTGTTGTCTGCTCTTTCACAAGGTCCATGAGATGAAGTACTGTAATGAACTAAATATTTTGTTATGGCCCAATTAGTTACGCACTAGCTAGAGTAGTCTAGAAGGGTTAAAAATACTATAAATGTAACCATGATGCCTTAAATATTTTCTTCTTGTCTTTCATTTAAGGCATCATGGTTACATTTATATAGTATTTTTGCAACCTTTCTAGATTGTTCTAGTGCATAACTAATTGGGCCATAACAAAATATTTGGGTCATTAAGTGCCCTCCATGATTTGCCTTCACCACAAACCGTAATTTGAGAATCTGTTACATCTGTTTTTGAAATCATATTTAGAGAATTAAAATAGGTAACTTTGGTCAAATGTTACAATCAAACAAAATGGCAAACCCAGGTCCTCAATAAATTCAAAAATCTCACTACGCGTGGTTGCAATCGCTATTTCGATCTATTGTCAATGGTCGTGAATGCCTCTTCTTCGTTCAATTGTTCACAATGGCCGTTCGTTCAATCGCTGGCCTTGACCTTCTTCTCTCGTTCGTCCTGGCCGTTCTCAACGACTGTTTCCTAGCTGTGTCATCTGCATCGCGAGGACGATCGTTTTGGACGCACCGCCGATGTCGATCTCTTTCGCGGTTGCGGTGGACGCAGAGCAGTGGTACGATCTAGTGCTTCAGTTCTCTATGTGTTTCAGATAGGGTTTTAGAGGTCTCCTTTTTTGGTTTTCTTCTCTTCCATTTCCCCCCACCTTTACCAAAACAAAAGAATTATTAATTGGGTGAAATTTTTATTTTTAATAAATTCGGGGAGAATTTTATAATTTTAAAAACACTAGCTCAAACCTGTTATAGCAAGTTGCATTTCAGGTCTCCATCATGGAGGCCCTTTTTAGGTCTCCATAATAGATGGACCCTTTTATGTGACCGATGGAGTAATAGTCAACAATAGATATTTTCTAAAAAAAATAAGAGTTAAATATGTTTTGGGTCCATGTAATATCGGGGGTTTTGAGTTAGGTCTTTATAAAAAATATCAAACTTTTTTTGTCCGCTATTTATTTTATTTTTTTTTATTTTAGTCTCTGACCACTGATATGGCACTGTGAGGTCCCTATAAAATTCCTACGTGACACCTCATTAAACCTACGTGGCTTAAAGTTACCTAACACATACATATTAAAATATTAAGTTTTTAACTTAGTTCCTCTAAAACAAACATGTTTTGAATTTAGTCTCTCTCTTTCTCCCCCCTTCTCCACCACCCCCACCTCCTTCTTCCCCCTTCTCCACCACCAGCCCTCCTCCACCATCCTCACCTCACGTAATCCCTCTCCCCCATTTCTCCTCATTGTCATCCATGGCCAAAGGTGAGAAGAAACCGGCCTTGAAGAAGCTGCAGCAGGGGAGGAAGGCCATGGGACCATGAATAACTTCATCAACAACATCTTCGAGAAGCTCGTGCAGGAAGCCCCAATCCTAATCATTGTTGATTTTTAGAAACCCCTAAAACGATTCCACGAAACAAAAATTAATTTTTCTCTGTTTTTTTTTAAACCCTTATTCTTCGAAGGAGTTCTAATTAATCTCACCCCGTCCAGTTTGGAAATGCATAAAACACATTCTTACTCAACTCCACTGTGAGGTGAAAATTAATGAAACATGCTGTTCAAGCCATAAAACATCACCACCACCACCAACAACAACATTACATGGGTTTTTTGTGAACCAACAAGTTGTAGTTGGAAGCCCAGAGGATTACACGTATGTGACTTACCATGAACCTAACAAGACCATCACTAAGGTTTATTATGATGGTGGTGAAGGCGAAGTTGGAATTTTGAGACATGGGTGTAATGTAAAAAACAATAACACCAACAACAACGTTGGTGACTTGGTGTTTTTAGAAGAAACTCACCAGCAACAACACCACAAAGTAGTTTAGTTAAAGCTGAACCATCGGATCCCACATCGGATTTTCTCAATTCATGTCATTTGTGCATAAAGAAACTCCATGGCAAAGACATACGTGCAGATATTTATGATTATTGCCTTACGTCGAGTATTATATTGGTGGAGGGGTGGTGGAGGTGGGGATGGGGGTGGTGGTGGAGAAGGGAGAGAAGGAGGTGGGGGTGGTGGAGGGGTGGTGGTGGAGAAGGGGGAGAAGAAGAGTGAATGAATTCAAAACACGTTTTTTTAGAGGGATTAAGTTAAAAATTTAATATTTTTATAAGTATGTGTCAGGTAACGTGTAATCCATGTAGGTTTAATGAGATGCCATTTGGGATTTTATAGAGACCTCACGGTGCTACGTCAACGGTCAATTTTGGTCTAGGACTAAATTCAAAAAAATAAAAATAAATGGAGGACGAAAAAAATATAACTTTTATTATAAAGACTAAATTTAAAATCTAAAATATTACAGAGACAAAAAACATAACCTAAAAAATAAACTATCGACATAAAGCTCTTTCCGTATTATACAGACTGAACTAATATATTTTGACAAAAAAAAAAGACTGAACTAATATATTAGGCCAAACCTACACATAACATACTGTAATATCAAAATTAAAAACAGTAAATTCTCCAACTTCGCTAACTTCAACTAACTTGATTAAATGTTTTAATTAATTAAATTATTTATTGTTTAATACAATTCCAATATATTCAATCAAATAAATTTTTCACTCTCCTTAATTTTACTTTTCTGAATTTCTCCAATCAATACTTTTTTTTGACGAATCTAATCAATATTTTTCTCCAATTAAACATTGAATATATAATAAAATAAATGTAATTATTTATTAAATATTTTTTAACATATATTATTTTTAGTTTATTTTATCACTATTAAAAATATTTATTTTAATAAAATAATTTTCTAATTGATATGAAAAATGAGCCGTTCGAGTAAGATTTTTTATTATTTAAATTAATTAAAAAAATCAATTTCATTTTTTTATATATTTCACTGAAATGTTTGTGCGTTACATGGAATACTTATTAGTAAGTATTCAAGAGATAATATTTTCTTAATTAATTGATATTTTGTATTCTGGCTAATTGTTTTGTCAATTGGGAAAAGAAAATTAAAGAAAGCAGAAAAGAAGCTTCTCCTAAAGCATCTGCAAGCAAGTAGGAAGTAGGAACTGAGCATAGAGGGGCAATCCGTCCATATCCACATGGGTTGATCTGAGTGTGCTCCGTATATGTTTAGCAAACAAATTAGCACAGCTATTGTCTTCGTCTACATCAGTTTTAGGTCAGATTAGCTTTTTAAAAAAAAAATAGACAAGGCCAATGCTTTTTTAAAAGTCTATTTAGCTAAAATAGCTATACCTCAGGCCACCCAGAAAAGCCTTTTAGGTCAAACAGACTGACTTATTTAAGAAAATATAAATAATATTTTTTTTATTGCTATTATTATTATATTAGATTTTATACATTGTGTTAAATCATATGCATCCCGACATTTTCAATAATTTAAGCATATATTAGACTACACATATTTTTGACATATTTAAAGGCATTATTACAAAATAGAATTTAAATAGATCATCATATAAGGTTAGATTCTCTAAAAGGTCATATTAGACCTTGAAAAGGACTTATATCATACAAATAAATCAGAATTAGACTTTATAGAACTTGACTCATCCTATCTATTTACACATCTACATCTCATGTCTCTTGGTAGTAGTGGTTTTAATTTTTACTTTTATAGTTTATTATAAATAGAACTTAACTTCATTGGCCTCTTAACCAATAATATATTTAAATATAGGTTAGATGACTTATTTAAAGACATTAATATGAAATAGACTTTTAAGTAGGCTCACAGACCATACCAGACTTTCAAAAAGACCAAGCCTAAATAAAAAGTCTTTGACAGGTAACAGACCATGTTTGAGCCTTGAATTTTTTGAGCAGACCAGGCTTGGCCTTGCAAAGCCTAGCTCGACCTAGCTTATTTCCACCTCTACTGAAAAGTTACATTTATGGGAATGTTTAAAATTTTTTTTTGAAGGAATTTATGGGATTAATGTTTAATATAAATTCTGAAAAGTAAAATTACACTATGGACACATCTATTTTTTTAACCATGTTATTGATGCGAAGTATTCACCGGCTTTGCCAATGATTAATCTCCACCGGGAAACCTGACTGGTCACCGTTAGTGGAGTCTTCCATTCCAACCATATCTTTTTCCATCCACAAGACTCAAATCTGAGACCTTCTTAAAGGATCTAAACTCAGTTCCACTCGAACCAACATAATGTTGCTTTAAGAGATAAATGTTGTACATCGATCTTCTTATCCTATTATAACACTTTAAAAATTGTTAATAATTATAATTTAAAATATAAAAATTAAAGGAATTTAATAACCTGTTCGTGTTCCTTTTTGTTATTAACAATGTGAATCTCACTTGAAAATGAAAAGTGAAAGAAGAATAAAAACCACAAAGTAATATTAGACCACCAGTTATATATGCACAAAAAGATAGATACTATATTAAGCCAAATAATGTATCTCACATAGTAACTTTAATTTTAAGGCAAGATACTCCATGGGATGTTTGGCATCCATCATGCAATGTGCATTTTCAATTCGCAATGGTAAAAAGTTAGATATGACAAACTCAAACATTGTTGTTGGGATCAATGTGGGATGGTACAATATGAAGGTGCTCTATGACAGTGCACCCACTACAGTATGAATTGCGCACGATCTTTACTATTAACCCCAGGATCAATACGTGGTGACGATAAAGTCTTGAGGACAATAAAATTACACAGCGTTGGATGAAAGCTAACACGTGGCGACGATAAAGTCTTGAGGATAATAAAATTACATGGTGTTGGATGAAAGCTAACACGTGGCGACGAAAAACCCTAAGACAAGGAACCACATTGATTATATTGATTGTGGTTGCAAATATACTGTCATATGCATTTGAGATATTGGCTTTTGCCAGACTAGCATTTATTGCTATGAGGAGAGCACACAATCCTATGCGGGGATTGTAAATAAGTATGGTCTGACTATAAGTCTTTGAGGGCATCCAGGTTACGAAGTTCTCAATGGTCTTGAAATGATTTCCCTTGTGCCGAGACGAGTCGTAATACCCAGCTTGGATGATCCTGACCAAGGCTATCTTATTTGAGATGCGGTGTACGACGTAGCACAATGGGTCTATACCGAATAAATGACAAACGATGGCCGAGAGTGAAGGTCAGTTTGCATTAATGATAGGTATACGATTCCGCCATATCGCTCTACTTAGTTGAGGAAGTCTCCATGGAGTAGTGCACCGGTGTATTAAAGAGATATTGAAGTGACATGCATTATGCTAGAGTGCTATGTGTGTGTTTGACTGTGTCTTTAATTTGATGATGTGCTCTCTTTTGGTGTATGAATATCTTAGAGAAAGATTTGCGAAAGAGTAGCTATATATATTCTTGAAATGTATTATGTAGTATTTTCTTTTTTGTATACATCCTTTCAGTGGATTTCAACTTGTGCAAAGAAATTCACCCTTGTATGTTTTTCTGTTATTTTATGTACGTTACGCGGAGATGTCCACTTCGAGACCTCTGATAGCCCGAGTGAGGGAGTGCTTTCGGCCTCGTGAGGCCAATGGTGGGGGATGGACTTACGATCCCATCTCCCAATGGGCCACTGTGTCTGGACACGTGGTTAGGACTAGAGGAGGGGTGTTGGGCCCCGAAGAGGTTTTGGAGAGGGACATGGTTTTGGACGTTTACATACCCGTCGAGAGGATGCGCTACTGACTGGGAGACGCACCCTTTGCACGCAGTATCACCTTGGAGAACCAGGAGGCCAGAGTTCCACCCACAGTGCAGCATAGGAGAGAGGCGAGGGAGGATCAGAGGCCTACACCTCAGCGGATCGCTGAATCGATATCTAACCATTGTCGTCTGATTCGTCGCACTCCAAGGAAGAGTTCCTTGGAGAGGGCACGCTTACCAAGGATGGCTCCATCGGTGACACCAGTTCCGTCACCCAAGACCGTGAGGCCGACACTTCCTGTTCCATATGTCGCGCCTTCTGGATGTTTTGTGCGCTGTTCTTCTGACACTTCTGTCGAACCTCAGGGCACGTAGATAGAGGGAAGATGAAGGTTAGAGACGAACCAGATCGTGTAGTATTCGAGGTATCTGAGGATGAAGAGGACCCCGAGGCGACGTCATCGTCTTAGGTCGTAGTGGTGGGGGCGTCTAGTGCTAGGTTGTGGGTTGTCTGTTAGCGACCAACCTAGGTTTGGGGTATACATGTTCAGTGTCTTGTATTTGACACACCTTTTGATTTACAGCTTTCCTAGGTTTAGCTTTATTGTTTTTATTTCCTTATGTCAGGTTGTTGTATTTTGGCCACTATGTCGTGGTTCTAAACTATACTTGCGGGCGCAAGACTTGTGTATATTGACATGATGATATCTATATATGTATGATGTTTCTTTTCTTTTGAGTTTCTGGATGACTAAATGTGATGTGAATAAATCATTTCGTATAAGATCCTTTTTCAAAACAAAAATTAGCCACTGGGAGGGAATCTTTTCAAAAATCGAAAAGGGGAGTCGCCACCAAATTTTTTTATGGAAAACATTGGAAAACCAAAAAAGGGTCTTCGAAACCATATTAGGGTTCGGGAGTCGGTTACGAGTAGGGAAGGTGTTAGCACCCTACAACGCCCGTTGAAAAATGGTACCTCTAATTAAACGTGCAAAACTTTGTTAACTTTTAAATTATTTATTTTACCCCAAAAAATGAAAAGAAATTTTATTTCATTTATTTACAAATTCTGATGTTTGAAACAAAAAGGAGAAAATAAGAAAATTTATTTTTGCGCTCGACAAGGGTGGGCTCTTGCTCCTACGTATCCCTCGGTGCAATAGGGAAATCAAAGTTACGTAGTTCTTTGTAAAAAATGCTTCTGTGTTGGTTGATTTTATTTTTGAAAAAGGATTTTTAATTTTGAAGAAAAATGATTTTTAGACTTCTGAGCTGTCACAACTCATACGTCTGAAAAAATGGAATTAACAAAGGTGTCACACCTAAGTTAATTTCCTTTGAGCATTTTGATTTTTGGAAAAAAAAGAAAATTTTGTTTAAAAGGGGGGTTAGAATCACTAAGCTGTCACAGCTTGTGTTTCTAAAGTTAAAACATTAAAAAGATGTCACATCTAATCAATGCTAGAAAAGATTTCTCTTATATTCCAAAAATTTATTTTAATTAGCTTTTTTACAAAATGTACATGTTAAAAAAAACTAGTCAACTTATCCCAAAAACGTACTGGGTCCAGTTAACAAAAAAAGCAAGTATGGACTGAGCCCAGAAACAACAACAAACACACACGCACCAACAGGAAAACGAAAAAGAAATAAGGGCTTGAGCCCAACGAACAAAGCACAAAAAAAACACATCTCACTTACAAACACAAACACAAAGGGCATCAGCCCATAAAAATAAAAATCGAAAAAAAGAACAAAATAAAATAAAATAAATAAACAAACAAAGAAAAAAAAGAGAAGGGATCAGAGGGATGGGGGTCAAAGGGTTCACTTTTGAACCCTAGCCCCCAAATCAAAAAACGAAGAGAGAGAAAAGAGGATGGGGCGGCGCAGCCGAGATAGAGAGGAGGGGGGTCATGGCGGAGATGGAGGCCGCTATGGAGGACCCGCGGCGGTCTTGAAGGCGTGAAGGAGATAAGAGAAAGAAGAGAGAGAGAGAGGCAGTGAGGGAAAAAGAGAGAAGAGAAAGAGAAGAGAAAGAAAAGAGAGAAAGCTGCGGCCAAGAAAAGAGAAGAGGAAGGAAGAAGGGGGAAAGGGAAGGCCGCTTCGCGGCGGAGCGAGGGGGTCGCACTGCTTTAGCCGGCATCCGTGGCGGTGAAGGAAGAATAAGGCAGAGGAGAAGAGAGAAATAGAAGGAAAGGGAGAGAGAGAGAGGGTCTCGTGGCGGAGGGGGAAGGAGAAGTCTCGCGGTGGTTGGGGAGTGGCACGCAGTGGCCTTGTCCGCGTCTCGCGGTTGCCGTTTTGCGATGGAGCTGGTCACGGCCGCACACGGCGGCGATGGTCGCCGGCGACGGCCACGGGGGATCCTCCCCCTCTCTGTTTTCTTCTTTTTCCTTTTTTTTTACTTTCTCTTTTCTCTGATTTTTACAAACTATTTTCCACTCTTAGATCTCTGTTTTCTTTGTTTTCGCAGGTTAAAGGCTATGAAAGAAGGAGGAAGAAACTGAGGAAGATGAGGCTTCTTGCCTTTTGTATCTGTATCTACTCTATTTTTACATTCTGTTAGGGTTTGTATTATTGAACTGAGATTGTTGTTGTTATTGCTACTAATTTATTACCATCAAAATGAAACAGAGTATTCACAACTTAGAACACACAATAGAGCATAATGATCAAATACCTGATTTCTTTCTCAATCTCTCCTCTCTCATTGATTTTCTCTGTTTGTCACTCAAGATTAATAACCAGAGAATGTGATTATTAACCAATCTGTTTAAACTCTCTGATTTCACTCTCAGTTCGATTTTTCTTCTCTGTTTTCAATCCCTCTCTGTGCGCCTGTGTGTGTATCCTTCACCCCTAACCTCTCCCCTTCTTCTCTATATATACACCACAAAAGCAAACCAAATTGATCCACTTGCACAATATCATCATCACAATTGCAAGTTGAAGCTGTTAGCTTGTTGGAGAAGAGAAAAATGGGGGGCAACTCCCCTGCAGAGCAGCTGCAACAGGGGTGGTGCTCCCTTTGTTGAAAAATTTGTTTTTTTTTTATTTTTGTAATTTTTTGTCTTTCCTGGAAAAAACAGTTTTTCTTTTTAGGATTGGGCCAGGCCCAGAAACCTTTTTTTTAAAAAAAAAAGAAGAAAGAAAAAAAAATTGGATAATCAGATTGGGCTCTGGCCCAGAAAATAGTTTTTTGAAGCTGACCAAAAACGCTTCGGGGCCAATTGGCCCCAAAAAAGAAATAAAAATAAAACTGGCTAAAAATGGGCCATTGGCCCAGAAAAACACTTGCCCTTTTTAGACCAAAAAAAACAAAACACATTGTTCCCAAATGGCCCATTCTGACATTTTTCTTTCTCAACTGACCAAAAATTACATTGGGTTCAATTCTAATTTTTATTGAAAAATAAAAGAAAATCGGACAAAATTGGGTGTCTACAGCTGCCCCTCTTTACTTATATTTTACTAGAGAATATGAATAACCGTAGTTTTCATATTATCGTTATAAAAGATAAGTAAAGATATAAACTCCAATTTTGTCCGTGATTTATTGAGAATAGCAACAAACAAGGACAGAATGCCAAAAAGGTGCAAGTGACCTAGACAAGAAAAGTGAAGGGTGCCGGTTGGTAGTCCCCGGCTTTGACACGAAAAGTAAAGGGTACGGGGTGGTTCCCGACTTTGACAAGACTGAGAAAGGTGCAGGTTGGCGGTCCCCGGCTTAGACAAGAAAAAGTAAAAGGTGTGGGTTGGATATCCCCGGCTTAGACGCAACAGAATGGGGAAAGAGAAAGAGAAACTGGTGCCAGACAGGTACTGGGCTTTGACAAGAAAAGTAAACTAGTGCCAGACAGGTACTGGGCTTTGACACGAAAAGTAAACTGGGTGCTAGACAGGTACTAGGCTTAGACAGGAAAAACAAACTGGGCGCCAGACAGGTGCTGGGCTTAGACACGAAAAACAAACTGGGTGCCAGACAGGTACTGGGCTTTGACGCAAAATGTAAACTGGGTGCCAGACAGGTACTAGGCTTTTTGACAAGAAAAGTAAATTGGTGCCAGACAGGTACTGGGCTTAGATATGAAATGTAAACTAGGTGCCAGACAGGTACTGGGCTTAGATTTGAAATGTAAACTGGGTGCCAGACAGGTACTGGGCTTAGATAGGAAAACAAACAGGGTGCCAGACAGGTACTGGGCTTAGACACGAAAAACAAATTGGGTGCCAGACAGGTACTGGGCTTTTTGACAAGAAAAGTAAATTGGTGCCAGACAGGTACTGGGCTTAGATATGAAATGTAAACTGGGTGCCAGACAGGTACTGGGCTTAGACAGGAAAACAAACAGGGTGCCAGACAGGTACTGGGCTTAGACACGAAAAGTAAACTGGGTGCCAGACAGGTACTGGGCTTAGACACGAAAAAGGTAAACTAGGTGCCAAACAGATACTGGGCTTAGACAGGAAAATAAACAGAGTCCAGAGTATTGACAAAAAATAAAACAGAGTCCAGAGTATTGACAGAGAAATAAACCAGAGTGTTGACAGGAAAATAAACCAGAGTATTGACAGAAAAATAAACCAGAGTCCAGAGTTTTGACAGAAAATAAACCAGATTGTTGACAGAAAAATAAACCAGAGTATTGATAGAAAAATAAACCAGAGTCCAGAGTTTGACAGAAAATAAACCAGAGTGTTGACAGAAAAATAAACCAGAGTCCAGAGTTTGACAGAAAAATAAACCAGAGTCCAGAGTGTTGACAGAAAAATAAACTTGAGTGTTGACAGAAAAATAAACCAGAGTCCAGAGTGGTACAGAAAATAAACCAGAGAATTTGGTATTCACAGAAAAATTTGGGCTTTGATTGGAAAGTGGGAAAAGTCATCAGGCTGATACTGAGTTTTGACTGAGTATCGAGCATGTTTCAGACTTTGAAAAAAAAATGGTGCTAGGCAAGTGCCAGGCTGGATGGAAAAACAAGGGATCACCAACACTGGTGCCCCACTTTTCTTCTCTTTTTGTTTTTTTTTTCTTTTTCTTCTTCTTTCCTTTTTCGACTGAGAGGAGTAAGGTGTCGTGCTTGATGAGACCAATAGAACATCACCGGGCAGGTGTCGATCTTGATGCAACAAACAATGGGTCATTGGGCATATACCAAGTTCTTGACCCGAAAAGGCTAAAGTGTTGGGAAGGTACCGGGCTTGATATGACAAACAAAACTTCACCAGGCAAGTGTCAGATTTGGTGTGACAAACAGGGTCATTGGGTAGATACCGGTTTCTTGATCTGAAAAGACTGAAGTGTCAGGCAGGTACCAGGCTTGATATGACAAACAAAACATCACCAGGCAAGTGCTAGTCTTGATGTGACATTATGTACACAAGATGTCAGTCATGATTAAAACAATGTGAGACGCACAAACAAATGATGCAAATAGTGATGGGATTTGATGCAGGATTGTTGCATGATGCATGAAATGACATGTGAGATGCACTTATCATTTTTTCTTTTTCTTTTTTGCTTTTTTTTATGTTTTTTTTTCTTCCCGACCCTTATAGTTTAGAGTGCCCTGAGATTCATGAATGAGATTTCATTTTGATTTGCTTCACATCATTCCTTGTTCTCCCCATACTTTAGGTGCTTGATTGGGACTTTTTTTTTTGAAGTTACTGCTATGGCATTCATCTTTTAGAATCATCATTTGGTTTTTCATTCCATTAAAGCATGTTCATCAGGGATTCACAAAGTTTTAAATGATTTTTGAAATCATCAAAACAAATGTAATGCTTGATAAGTTATCATGTATTTCCACTTTCAGTATTGGTTTATCAAAAAATGATGCCTTGAACTAGCAGAGAGTTGTAGGCAGAGATGAAACATGAAAAAGCGGGATAGTAATGCAAGGAATGAGGATGATAAACACAAAGGGATTATTTATGGAAATCAGAGAAAAGAGGTTGATCGGAAATGACAGGGTCAAGGTCAAGTGGTGTTTTTTAGGATAAACAACACTGGTTTCCCATGTCTATAATTCTGACTACTCATCAATCATTTGCAAGGATGTCAATTGCCCCCATCCTGTGCGCTTCAAGTATCTCTTTTGCCTCGGTCTCAACCGATTTGGGCATCTCATATTGCTCCAGTCTTAGCTGACTTGGATATATGATTTTGCCCCGGTCCTTATCTAGCATTGCCCCCGTCTTAGGTGACTTGGATATCTGGTATTGCCCCTGTCTTAGTTGACTTGGATATCTGGCATTGCCTAGGCCTTGTCGATTTGGAAATTTGATATTGCCTCGGTCTTATGGACTTGGATGTCTGATACTGCCCCAGTCTCAATTGATTTGAGTATCTCGTTTTGCCCCAGTCTTGCGAACTTGGATATCTGATATCGCGCCGACTTGTGATCTTCACTTCTTTGATGCATCTGATAAAACCAATTTTCTTCTCTTTTTTTTTGTCTCTTTTTTTTTTTACCCTAATTTTGCCTGTTGCTCTTTCAAGTTTTCAACCCACCGGGTCGCTCTAATTTTGCCTAGGTTGTTTTTCAAATCCTTAACCTAGCGAGCTTTCTTTCTTTCTTATTTTCTTTTTGTTTTCTTTTCCTAACACTAATTGGTTTTATCAGAGCTTCTAGGACATGAGATATTTTATTTACATCTTCCTGAGGCTTGGGGATTCTCCAAATGAGACTTTCATTCACACTATCATATTTTCGTAATTCAGCGTCTCTTGTTTTTTTGCAATTGCTTGACCACCAACATCCACTCTTTCTTCGAAAATTCGGGGACAAGCTTTCTTTCTCCGATAAACCTTCCTGGCTCATTTTGTCTACATCTTGCCCCGACGATACCCTTAAAAAAGGATCTCTAAGGTTCTTCTGGCTGTTCTCTCTTTCTTCTTTCTTTCTTTTTTTTCTTTTCTTTTTCTTCTTTTTCCTTTTCTTTTTTCTTCCTCTTTTTTCCTTTCTTTTCATTTTTCTTTTTCTTTTATTTGTTTTCACCTTTTCTCCCTAATGACTTGATGTCCTCAAATCCAATTCTTCATTTGTCTCACGTATCACCGACACCAGCATTCTTTACTATCCTCATCAACATGATTGATGGATAGTCAAAACTATATAATGGGATCCTAGCATTGTCTTCCTTGATGCACCTTTTTTAAGGTTAACGGATGAATAATAAACAGGGGTGGTGTGAGGTGGGGTATATGATAAATGAAAAAGTACGAAATTCAAAACACATTTTTTGAAAACAAATACTGAAAGGGAACACATGAGCCCATTTTATGAGTTATCCTAAAGTCTTGGGCTGAACAATAGGATTTGCATTACAAAATTATTTTGAATGAAAACAAAAACCATATGAAACACCATGAGTCCCTAATTGTCATGCTCTTAGCGTGAGACAAAATTAAACCAGAATGACAATTCAATTCTTTTTGTTTTTGTTTTTTTTAGCAGCAACCACTTGATTTGTATTCACCAATTCTTGCTTTGAATGTCCCCCAGATGTCAGAGATCGGAACCCCTTCAACAGTGAAGCTTTTCCTCAATCTTTCTTCCCAAAATTTTATTCTTTCCTTTTGGTTGGGGATCTTTAAAAATGTGGCATGGTGTCTGGCATGGGATGGAGGGTGCAACACCCTCTTCCTCGGAGAGCGTCACACTTAAGTAACCAACCCAAACGCGGAAAATAAATTTCATTAAGTCTGGTTTTCTTTCGGAAAAGTTCTGACAAACTTGATTAATTTTCACAAATGGATTTTCTTTGCCATTTTTTTTCAAAGATATTAAAAATAAACATAAATAATTCAACACTCAACATATGAAAATGAATTGCAATTACTGGATAAAATTTACATCTTTCTTCATAAACCAATTTTTTTTTGAAATAATACATCATATAGAAATCTGTTCCTTTACAAAAGAGTACTGACTCCCTATGCTGGTCAAGCACTAAGAACTTCTGTAAGAAGCTCTAACCCACATTAGAACCCGCACGTCCTTCCACTAAATTAACTCATCTTCAGAGTATGTCTCGATCCTCGAGTCCTGACAGGTCCACCAAGCTAGTGGTCCATCTATATGAATCATGTTCCAAAGAGCACAAAACATATAGGCAAGGGTCAAAATCTCTTTCGTAGTTATCAACATAATCATACAGGTAGCATACCACAGAGATTCACGCAAAAATCATACTAAGACCCTTTATAGCAGAAATCACTCACACATGCATATGTAGCATAATCAGTTTAAGTCACACAGACACCTCTTCACACAGAAGTCACATCTCATCTTCACATATCCCACTAGGTCACACAGACATTAGTCACACATATCACAATGTCCAACTTCACACAGAAGCATCACCGTTTCACACAGAAACATATTACAAGAATTCAACATAAACATGTATTCACACAAAGCACTTCTAATGGCCATCTCTTGATAACAGATTCGACACACAGTCACGAGCACGCAGCCCGCACTCCATGGAGATTACTTTTCCCCCAAACTCCTCATTTATTCGACACTCAGTCACGAGCATATAGCCCGCACTCCATGGAGATTACTTTGTTTTGCACACAGCAGTTGCCACACAGCCCGGCATATAGCCCTTTGCACACAGCCCTTTGCACACAGTACTTGGCACACAGCCCAATAAAACACAATCCATAGATATCCAGTCCAATGACAATCAGTCATAGACCCATCACATAACACACAGCATTGAATGGCACACAGCCTTTTCCATAGCACACAGCATGAAATGGCACATAGCCTGGCACACATCACACAGCAGTTATATCACACAGCACTTTTCATGTCGCCAAGCATTTACGTTCCACAATTTATATTGTATTCCCTTTTACTTTTATAGCTCACTTAGGAAAACCCTTTCAAGAAAAACTTTCTACAATTATGTTTCTGACCCAAAAATATCCTTATTTTTATTTTTGCCCCAAAACTTCTTAAAATTACACTTTTGGCCCAAAAATATTCCTTTTACAAATCAGCCCTTATATTTTCAAAAATTACATTTCTACATTCTGTTTTGGAAACTTTCCAAAATTACACTTTTGCCCCTAATCTTTCAAAAATTACCTTTTGACCCTTGAATTCTCGCATACAGTGTTTTCAGGGCAGAGACGTTCACACCTGTGAAAACCCTCGCACCCAGGGCGTCAACAGTTCTGGAAACTTAGCCAAAAATCCGAAAATTGGTTTTCTTTTTGGGATTTGATTCTTTACTTCATTCCTATCATTTTTAAGTACCAAAACCAGATTTTAGCTTCATGAATCTTGGTTCATTAAATTGGTTATCAAGAACACAATTAGAAAAGCACTTAAAGATCCAATTTTCTTCAAAAACATAGTTTTAAGCTTACCAATCCATCAACTTCCCCCCAAATTTCCAATCATCACTCATAAGCATATCATAACCATGCCTTTATTAAAAATCTCATATCACCAATTCATAAGAAAATCTCTTCACCCACACATAGGAAATCCCTCCATCAATACACAAGAAAATCACTTATCAAGACATAACAAATCCTTCACCAACACAAAATCAATCATCCACCAACACATAGCAAATCTCTTCACCAAATAGATAAGAAAAATCCCTTCACAAAGAGCATGATAAAACTTCCACCAAGAATATATATAATGTATCATCATCCAAGCATAAAAATCACACAAAGCATTAACTTATATAACCATGGTAGCTAGAGAGAGTTTGTCCCTTACCTCTTTCCTTTTGCTAGTATAAGAAAATCCCTAACTCCAAGCCCTTCTTCTTCCTTTTCTTCTCCTTCTTGATTAACTCCTTCCAAATCAAACCCAACACCATCCAAATACCAAATAAATTTACTCATCCATGGACAATCTCTAACACTTGAAAGATGAACTAAACACTACCTTAAGCTCATGAACCATGAGGAAGAAAATGAAAACTTAAGCTATGGAGTTCTTACCAAAAACCTTGATAGTTTGATGATTCCAAAATCAAGAGCAAAATCCTTGGAAAACTTGACTAGTTTGAGTGCAAAATTTGAGAGAAAAGTATGGAAAAGGGTTATGATGTGAGAACAAAGCGAAAAAAATGGAAGAAGACCTTCTCCTCCTTTCCCTTATGTCTCGCCAGCTCCCTCTCCCTTATCCTTCTTGTGTAAGATTTTTTTTTTCCTAATTAACCATGGTTAGGAGTGAGTCATAGTTTAATTAATCAAGGCTCTTTTCCTATTGGTCCAAAAATATGTGTCAAGGATATTTTAAAGTCTCTACACTCTTCTACACAGTCCAGGCATGCAGCTGTCCCCAAGGAGCAAGGTAAAAATATTTTTTAACCTTAACCATGGTAAATGGTAAGTTTCCAAGGTAATTAAGTGTAGTAACTTTTGTATTTCATAGTAAAAATTGTCTAAATTTAATCTATTGGGGTAAAAACTCTCATGAACCTTATAATAAGTCCTAAACCATGAAAATAAGATGCCACAAAGGTCTTGGTTCATAAAGATCAAGCTTAGAAGCATTACGATAACTTTTCAGTTTTTACCGTAACCTGTAACTTAGGGTAAAACTGAACTTTCTCAGAAAAAATCCCAGAAAATTTCTAAAAATCATAAATATTGTAAAAACACCATTGGGTACTCTTTTGGTTGATTTTGGATCATTTCCTAAGCCTCTGGCATTCACCTACTCTCCCGTTTACCCTATTCACAGCCTACAGGGACCAAAACTGTAATTCTTTGTCCGCTATTCTAAAAATTTCCAAAATAATTTCTAAAATTCTAAAATAATATAAAACATCATTTGGCATCCTCAAAAATATTTCTGGACATGTTCTAATCTCCAAACCCACTCACAGTTCAACCTAGTCAAACTACAGGGACCAAAACGGTAACATTTTTATCCGTTTCTTAGAAAATTCCCAAATAAATTTCTAAAATCCTCAAATATTGTAAAATCACTATTGGCATCCTCAAATCATTTCTCTGACTCCAATTAGGGTTTCTATATCACTATATTCTTATTCCGACTATCAAAACGTCTACAGATTTTTCCGTTTGACTTCCACGTCAGCACTAAACCACTATTAATTTCATCGAAATTCTAATATTGACAATAATCCCCTTTTACTAACACTCTATCTCTTATAGTGAAAATTTGGGGCGTTACAGAGGGCTTGTCATGAGTTTGGTATGGTTCGTTGGGGTTTGGTATCTGATGGTGGTATGTAACTTAGAGGGAAAATTCATGTGAAAAGGTGGGGGATGATATTTGGACTAGTGGTGTTTCATTTGTGGCAGGGAATGGGTTTGGCCTTTGGGTCGGGTTTGGATGGTTTAAAGCAGAGGCGGGCATGTTATTGTCTGCAGGGCTTGTGGTTTTGAGATGAAGTGTAGCCAGGAGGAAAGCTGCATGGAAGGACATGTTGTGGCCGGGGTAGATTAGATAGGGAAGGTTTTGGTGGTAGATGGGGATCAGACAGAGGATATGGAGGCCAGGGCCATGGTAGGACAGACCAACCTGGTGGTTGGAACAATAGACAGGATTCTGGCAAGGATGGGTCCTCTGGCCGAAAAAGGGGCGGATAATGTTGAAAGATGGAAGAATAGTAGTTGGAGTCAATCAAATGCTGCATATAAGGGTCAGTCATCTAGTTGGAATGAATCAACAGATGCAGATTCTTGGGACAAGAAAATGATGGGAGTGACAAAGGTGGATGGTGATGCGTATCATTGCCCCTTTGATTGACAAGACGTGGGTGCATTGAGGTGAAGCCAGGTAGAAAGGCAAGAAGTGGCTTGGGGTTCTTTGCGTGCTACCAAATGATTCTCTCTTGTCCCTTTTTCTACAGTACTTGCAGTGCTTCTAGAGCTTACTCATCGGTTCCTTCAACAAAGTAATATCATCTCCCAATTCTTGAGTATGCTCTAACTCATCCGTGATCCTTGATCGAACACTTGTTCTATAAGGGAGCTTTGAGAACTTTTCTCTTCTTTCATTTTTTTTGTTCTTTTCTCTCTTTTTCCTTTTTTTTTGGGATTCTTAACTACATGAGCATGCACATGAGTGAAATGTTTAAAGAGCATGTTAAGAATATGCAACAAAAATGAATGGAATGAAACATGCAAAGTGTCATGGTGGTCCTATGTGTAGGTAACAGGATGAAACACAAGAAGGGGGGTTGAATTGTGTTTCTAAGCTTTCAAAAACTTTTCGCAAATGTTTGGACGCTGGCTTGTGAAAACGTTGGACGCACAGCGTACTGAAATATTGGACGCACAGGGTTTCGAAATACTGGACGCACAGAGTTGTGAAACACTGGACGCACAGAAAGATTAGACGCAGAGGCTTCCACTTAGTTTTAAAACTTATTTTCTTTGTGCGATTTAGAGTGAATGAAAAAAACTTGTTGAATAAAAATCAATTCAATCCCCACGATTAGAATAAACACAGAAATAATAAGAGTTAGGGGAAAGAAGGAATAACACAAGTTTTTATACTGGTTCACCCTTTCCTAAGAGCTACGTCCAGTCCCCTCAAACTAGAGAGATTTCACTATCAATCCAGATAGGTACAAGTATTCTTTGCACGCAGCCTCTTCAGGCTATAACCCAAGTATTCTTTGCACTCAGTCTCTCCAGGCTATAACCCAAGTATTCTTTGCACACAGCCTCTTCAGGCTAAATCCCAAGTATTCTTTGCACACAGCCTCTTCAGGCTAAATCAAGTATTCTTTTACAGTCAAGCCTCTCCAGGCTCAAACAAGTATTCTTTTACAGTCAAGCCTCTCCAGGCTCAAACAACTCAGCAGAGTGTTTTTGATATAAAGTGCTGTCTAACTCACACAAGTGAGGATATGAAAAACTTAAGCACTTCGAGAGTTAAGAGAACTCTCTTTTACAAGAAGATAGAAAATATACAAGACTTTCTATACAGAGTATAACAAATTGTTTGCACAGCGTTTTTGCTCTTTCTTTTTCGTTGTTCAGTTTCTTGTATTCTTCTTCTTGTTCACGGTATTTATAGGCTTTGATGAAGCTTCAGACTTGTTCTTCGAATAGCTCAGCTTCAGCCTTCATTAATATGACCGTTCTCTAATAGTATTAAATGTTATTTTCCCGTTGCTCTGAGGAGATCTACTTCAGTGAGTATGTTTGCGTTTCTTTCTCCTTAATCAGAAGCAACCTGTACTCAAAGTCTCAATTGTACAGTGGTTAATAATAATATCTTATTGAGACAGAGAGAATACACTGTGTAAAGCAGAAAGATGTGTTCAGAGATATAAGAGTACATTCTCTCTCTTAGTACACTTTCCACAGTGCTTTATGCTTTTCAAAAGTACGTTAAAAAACGTTGACAAAGTTGTACAGAAAAGCATTGTATACAGCTATTTATTTCAAATCATTTGCTCAATAAATATGTTCCATATTAAATGCAAGAGCAATAAATAGCAAGTTATGGACTCTGCGTATTGGACGCAGCATATAGAATGTATTGGACGCAGCATGTAGAATATATTGGACTTTCAGTCCTTTTAACAAATGGACGCATACCTTGTACTTACCATTTGCACTTATGATATTCATTCATCCATTGGACGCATCCTCATGCTTACCATTCTATTCCATTGGACGCAGAGCAGTTGATTGTTGGCCTTTTGTCCTTCTGCTTCATTGGACGCAGGCAATGTTGTGCATATTGCCTTATGTTGATCATTGGACTTTTGTCCTTCTGATACATTGGACGCATACTCACTGGTTCTGCTTCTTTGGAAATCATTGGACGCAGAGAGTAGTATTGTCTCCATGAGTGATTCCTTGTACTTCTGCGATTCTGCTTCTTTAGAAAACACTGGACGCAGAGAGTAGCATTGCCTACTACTGATTATTGGACGCAGAACATCATTGCCTCATATTGTTTATTGGACGCAGAGAATCATTGGACGATGAACAGTATTTCCCTTATACTGATCATTGGACGCAAAGCTCTCAGACTGCGTATTGCATTGGACGCAGAACAGTATTGCCTTATACTGTTTATTGGACGCAGAGAATCATTGGACGCATGGTCTCATAATGATTATTGGACGCATAGCTCTCATTTTGATTATTGGACGCATAGCTCTCATTTTGATTATTGGACGCATAGCTCTCATTTTGATTATTGGACGCAGAGCGTCTTTGACTGTATGTACATGTGCCAATATCGGACGATGACTTTAACATTGGACGCAAGGCTTCTCAGACTTTGTATATGAGCCAATGTCATGATGAACTAATTATTGGACGCAGACTGCAACATCCTTCAATAAACTTAGTTAGGCAGCTTTTTATACATTGTAAAAGCTTATACATTTTGTTTATCCTTTGTAAAAACCTTAATACATTTTGTTATCATCAAAACCATAAAATCACTTAGGGAGTTTTTGTATTAAAAATACTTTTAACCAATTTGGTTCCAACACTATGATCCTATTTTTCTTTTTGTTTTGTTTTTTGTTTTATGAAATGAACATGCATGATGACGACTGATACAAGACATGGTGATCTATAAAAGAGTTTTTTTTTTTGTTTTGAATGACATGTGAAAAATGCATGATGTATGCCATGAAAAATGAAGTTTATTTTTTGATTTTTTTATGGAATGAAGAAAATGATTTTTTTTTTTGAAATGGAGAGAATGATTTTTTTTTTGGGAATGGAGAAAATGATTTTTTTTAATGAAAAAACAAAATGATGATATTTTAATGAGAATTTTTTTGATTTTTTTGCATGGAGAAAATGAAAAAGGTAGGATATGCTCCCTTTGTGACCTAGACATGGGTTTCCTTAGAGTTGAAAGATCTATGGTCATTCTAAAATGTGAATCTTCCCAATAGGTAGTTCTATAGTTCTAAAAAGGTCCCCAGAGCCAAGGATTATGTTTCAGAATATTGCCACAAATAATAGGTAAACTATTAGGAGTGACAATACCCACGAAAAGAATCAAACTCTAGGTGAGGCTTTCATGATCACCAAATAGGATGTACATCCAGAAGGCTATCACTACACAACCTCTCGCCTATCTCAAGCTGCACTCAGGTCCGGGTGTAGGACCACACTCATAATTGGGTGTGAAATTGTGTACGAGAAGTGTGTGTGGAGGGAGCAAAGCCTGAACTACCCATTCTGCAAAAACAGAGAACACAGATATATACAACATATTCACATGTCTACTATCCTAAAGTTCAATCAAGCAAAATATGTATAGAAAACAATATATACAAATATACAAAAATGAACATGAAACAAAATAATAAAAAACAAAAATGGGGTCACACAAATAAAAAAAAGGTTAACAACGTTGCATGTTCAACTATGACAGGCTTGACTCTTGAAAAGTCCCCAGTGGAGTCGCCAGCTGAAGAGACCGAAAAAAATCCCCGGGGAGGGAATCTTTTCAAAAATCGAAAAGGGGAGTCGCCACCAAAGTTTTTTATGGAAAACATTGGAAAACCAAAAAAGGGTCTTCGAAACCAGATTAGGGTTCGGGAGTCGGTTACGAGTAGGGAAGGTGTTAGCACCCTACAACGCCCGTTGAAAAACAGTACCTCTAATTAAATGTGCAAAACTTTGTTAACTTTTAAATTATTTATTTTACCCCGAAAAATGAAAAGAAACTTTATTTTATTTATTTACAAACTCTGATGTTTGAAACAAAAAGGAGAAAAATAAGAAAATTTATTTTTGCGCTCGACAATGGTGGGCCCTTGCTCCTACGTATCCCTCGGTGCAATAGGGAAATCAAAGCTACGTAATTCTTTGTAAAAAATGCTTCTGTGTTGGTTGATTTTATCTTTGAACAAGGATTTTTAATTTTGAAGAAAAATGATTTTTAGACTTCTGAGCTGTCACAACTCATACGTCTGAAAAAATGGAATTAACAAAGGTGTCACACCTAAGTTAATTTCCTTTGAGCATTTTGATTTTTGGAAAAAAAGAAAATTTTGTTTAAAAAAGGGGTTAGAATCACTAAGCTGTCACAGCTTGTGTTTCTAAAGTTAAAACATTAAAAAGATGTCACATCTAATCAATGTTAGAAAAGATTTCTCTTATATTCCAAAAATTTATTTTAATTAGCTTTTTTACAAAATGTACATGTTAAAAAAAACTAGTCAACTTATCCCAAAAACGTACTGGGTCCAATTAACAAAAAAAGCAAGTATGGAGTGAGCCCATAAACAACAACAAACACACACACAACAACAGGAAAACGAAAAAGAAATAAAGGCTTGAGCCCAACGAACAAAGCACAAAAAAAACACATCTCAGACACACACAAACACAAAGGGCATCAGCCCACAAAAATAAAAAACGAAAAAAAGAACAAAATAAAATAAAATAAAATAAATAAACAAACAAAGAAAAAAAAAAGAGAAGGGATCAGAGGGATGGGGGTCAAAGGGTTCACTTTTGAACCCTAGCCCCCAAATCAAAAAACGAAGAGAGAGAAAAGAGGATGGGGCGGCGCAGCCGAGATAGAGAGGAGGGGGGTCATGGCGGAGATGGAGGCCGCTATGGAGGACCCGCGGCGGTCTTGAAGGCGTGAAGGAGATAAGAGAAAGAAGAGAGAGAGAGAGGCAGTGAGGGAAAAAGAGAGAAGAGAAAGAGAAGAGAAAGAAAAGAGAGAAAGCTGCGGCCAAGAAAAGAGAAGAGGAAGGAAGAAGGGGGAAAGGGAAGGCCGCTTCGCGGCGGAGCGAGGGGGTCGCACTGCTTTAGCCGGCATCCGTGGCGGTGAAGGAAGAATAAGGCAGAGGAGAAGAGAGAAATAGAAGGAAAGGGAGAGAGAGAGAGGGTCTCGTGGCGGAGGGGGAAGGAGAAGTCTCGCGGTGGTTGGGGAGTGGCACGCAGTGGCCTTGTCCGCGTCTCGCGGTTGCCGTTTTGCGATGGAGCTGGTCACGGCCGCACACGGCGGCGATGGTCGCCGGCGACGGCCACGGGGGATCCTCCCCCTCTCTGTTTTCTTCTTTTTCCTTTTTTTTTACTTTCTCTTTTCTCTGATTTTTACAAACTATTTTCCACTCTTAGATCTCTGTTTTCTTTGTTTTCGCAGGTTAAAGGCTATGAAAGAAGGAGGAAGAAACTGAGGAAGATGAGGCTTCTTGCCTTTTGTATCTGTATCTACTCTATTTTTACATTCTGTTAGGGTTTGTATTATTGAACTGAGATTGTTGTTGTTATTGCTACTAATTTATTACCATCAAAATGAAACAGAGTATTCACAACTTAGAACACACAATAGAGCATAATGATCAAATACCTGATTTCTTTCTCAATCTCTCCTCTCTCATTGATTTTCTCTGTTTGTCACTCAAGATTAATAACCAGAGAATGTGATTATTAACCAATCTGTTTAAACTCTCTGATTTCACTCTCAGTTCGATTTTTCTTCTCTGTTTTCAATCCCTCTCTGTGCGCCTGTGTGTGTATCCTTCACCCCTAACCTCTCCCCTTCTTCTCTATATATACACCACAAAAGCAAACCAAATTGATCCACTTGCACAATATCATCATCACAATTGCAAGTTGAAGCTGTTAGCTTGTTGGAGAAGAGAAAAATGGGGGGTGCCTCCCCTGCAGAGCAGCTGCAACAGGGGCGGTGCTCCCTTTGTTGAAAAATTTGTTTTTTTTTTATTTTTGTAATATTTTTTTTCAGGAAAAAAACAATTTTTCTTTTTAGGATTGGGCCAGGCCCAGAAACCTTTTTTTTTTAAAAAAACAAGAAAGAAAGAAAGAAAAAAAATAAAATTGTATAATCAAATTGGGCTTTGGCCCAGAAAATATTTTTTGAAGCTGACCAAAAACGCTTTGGGCCCAATTGGCCCCAAAAAAGAAATAAAAATAAAACTGGCTAAAAATGGGCCATTGGCCCAGAAAAACACTTGCCCCTTTTAGACCAAAAAAAATAAAAAAACATTGTTCCCAAATGGCCCATTCTGACATTTTTCTTTCTCAACTGACCAAAAATTACATTGGGTTCAATTCTAATTTTTATTGAAAAATAAAAGAAAATCGGACAAAATTGGGTGTCTACAACCACCAATTTTGGTAACCTTGGTTTATGAAAGACGATTTTCCGCATTAAGTTTTAGTTTTTCATGTGACGTTCCTTGTGGGAAAAAGTGGCGTTACACTGTGTCTCCACTAGAGATTCATCAGTTTCAACCTCTGGTGGAGAGGTGCAGAAAGATAGAGGTCTTAAAGAGAGCAAACTTTGTGAAAGGTAATGTGGGGGTGGACCATCTAGGTTTCAACCATAGAATCAGAAAGGGAGACAATTTCAAGGGAAGCCATTTGCAAAGAACATAGGGAATTATTCAAACCAACAACGAAATTGCACCAACCCACCTGCTGTTGGGTGTGGAAGTAAGGGAAATGTTGGAACAAGTGCTTTGGTGAATTTGGTGAAGTGTTACAAATGTGGGAAGCTTGGGCATTATACCAATGTTTGCCCATAAGAAAGAACTTGTTTTACTTGTGGAAAGACTGGACACGTGGCAAGGGATTGCAGAACATCTAAACCGGAACCGGTGGTGAATAGTGTTCAAGTTGCAAAGCCGAAGGCAAAGGGACGCGTTTATACCATAAGTGGTGTTGAGGATTCTCAATCGGATAATCTCATAAAAGGTACTTGTGACATAACTAGTAATCCTTTAATTGTATTATATGATTCAGGTGCAACCCATTCTTTCATATTCTTAGAGTGTGAAACAATTGAATTTGTTTGTGTCTCCATTGCCTTTTGATTTAATTGTCAATACCCCTACTGCTAAACCCATTACTGTGAGTGATGTCTGTCTAAATTGTCCTATTACTGTTTTTGGTAGGACATACCATGTGGATTTAATATGTTTGTCTTTAACACAATTAGATGTGAATTTAGGCATGGATTGATTATCTTTCAACCATATCCTTTTTTTTCCCTAATTCTGAGATTTCTGGATTTATAACTGTCAATCAAGCAAGAGCTTCTTTGAAAGAAGGAGCTCAGGGGTACATGCTCTTATCCTTTTTGAATGTCAATGGGGAAGTTGAATTGGGCAATGTGTCTGTTGTTAGAGAATTCTCTGAAGTGTTTTCGGAAGATGTTCCAGGGTTGCCACCTATAAGAGACATAGAATTTGCAATAGACTAAGTACCCGGATCTGGTCCCATTGCTCCCTATTAGAGTTGTCAAAACGAGTCAGCCCGGCCCACCCGGGCTAGCTCGCCACAGGTTGGGGGAAACGGGTTGAGGTAGGCTGGCTCCCTTTTTTGGTTAGCCAGGAAATACATAACCCACCACGGGCTGGTGAGTTATGCAAGTTGACTCATAGGCTGAATCACGAGTTGGCTCACTAAATACAAAAAAAATAATAAATTCTAAAAAATCTAAAAAATATTTAAAATGATAAAAAAATAAAAAAAAGTTAAAAAAAATAGGAAAAAAATTATATGCAATGAAATCTCATTTTCCCTAATTTTTTCTTAAACAATGGACTAACACAAAATGAAACTCGATTGATACTTTTAAGACCACCAAAAGTTGTCTGTAAAAATCCAAAAGTTAAAGGAGAAACGTCTGTTTTAGTGAAATACTTTGATAAGCATATTGAAACCTTAATTATAAGATAAAAATAAATCACTTAGCACTTAGATCACAAAATGTCATATAAAACAGAATTTAAACGATAAACAAAAAAAAACGAGTGTTACAGGTTGGCCTGGCTCACCACGGGTTGACCCGCTTCAACTCGCGGGTTAAGTGGGTCAAGCCAAATCGACTCGAGGTCTAGTGAGTCATCTATTTAGCAACACGTTTAACCCGCGAGCCGGGTTAGCTCACGGACTATAATCCTTTTTTGACAGCTCTATCTGTACCCCTTCAAAACGAACAAATCCAAACAATCTTCCCGTCTTATTTCTTTTTCTTGAAAGGTAAACATCTACCACCCGACCCCATCTGCTGAACATCTTCCCTAGTGCTTCCGTATCCCAATCCTCCGAAAAATTGGAGAAATAAAAAGATGTTACTGAGTCATATGGCTTCCCTATGATAGACTTCTGCTATCTCGACTCCCACCTCCATTTTGATTTCACGACCCCCACCCCCCGCAACATTCTTTGTAGTTGTCTTGTCAATCTTGTCAGTCTTGTTAGTCCCATGATCTACTCGCTTTCAATCTTCTGGTTGTAACGGTTATCCACTCACCCTCTCTATCCTCACCACTGTGTCGTTCACCCCTCTATCCTCACCAAGCTTCTCTCCCTCATGATCACCATGATAATATACCAATACATAGAGAAGAGGAGAAGAGGTGGATGAGAAAAAAGGGGAACCGCTGCTAGGGTTTCATTAGAATAATAATAGAAAAGTCTAAGTAATACAAGGCAATAAGAAATATATATATATATATATATGCAAAAGATTAAAGGACTAAACCACCCTTAATATTATCTAACATTTCCCCTCAAACTCACGATGCATTAACAAGGAGCATCAAGAGTTTGTCAACTAAAAAACGAAAATGTTTAATAGAATGTGATTTTGTAAACAAGTCAGCAATCTGCATGGAAGAAGAAACAAAAGGCAGAGTAATGATGCCATGTTGAAGATGATGACGTGTGAGATGATAATCAATTTCAATATGCTTTGTGCGTTCATGAAAGACCGAATTATGGGTAATTTGGATGGCACTCTTGTTATCACAATACATAGGAGTCAATCCACAGAGAGAAACACCCATTTCAGAAACTAGCCACCATAGCCAAACTATCTCTGCAGTGGTGGATGCCATGGCACGATACTCAACTTCTATAGAAGAGCACGAAACAATGTCTTGTTTCTTGCTCTTCCAAGAGATAAGAGAATCTCCTAGAAAAATGCAAAACCCCGTGGTAGATTTTCGATCAATGGGGTCACCAGCCCAATCAGCATTAGAGTAAGCTCGCAACTCCAAGGAAGAAGATGATGGAAAAAGGAGACTCTGAAACTGAGTACCTCGAAGATACCGAAGGATGCGAAGAACAGCAGCCCAATGCATTGTAGTGGGAGAGACAACAAACTGACTAACAACATGCACTGCATAAGCAATATCGGGCCTAGTAATGGTGAGATACACCAAGTTGCCAACCAATGTACGATACAACGTGCGATCAGATAAAGGGACACCATCAGAGGAGACATATTTTGCATTAATCTCAAGAGGAGTATCTACTACTCGAGTATCAGAAAGACGGGCTTGATCAAGAATGTTGGTAATATACTTAGACTGAGAGAGAAGATAACCTCTAGGAGAATAGACAACTTCAATCCCCAAAAAATAACAAAGAGGACCTAAATCCTTCATCTCAAACTGTTTTGCCAGCTGCCATTTTAACTCTGCAATCCCACCAACATCATCCCCTGTGATAATCATGTCGTCAACATATAAGGAGAGTACAATACGACCATGAGAAGAGATCTTTAGAAACAAGGCAGAATCATGATCACTACAATGAAAGCCAAGGGACGCAATCACAGTAGAAAACTTCTCAAACCAAGCTCGTGGAGCTTGTTTAAGACCATAGAGAGCCCTCTTTAACTTACACACCTCCCCCAGATTATGAGAAACACCTGGTGGAGGTACCATGTAGACCTCCTCTTGAAGATCACTATTTAAGAATGCATTTTTGACATCCATCTGAGAGATATGCCACTGACGAATAGATGCAACTGCGATAAGAGTGCGAATGGTGGTCATCTTGGCAACTGGAGCAAAAGTTTCTTCATAATCCAGACCATATTGTTGTGAGAATCCTTTAGCAACAAGACGAGCTTTGTAATGCTCAACTGACCCATCAGATTTTGTTTTGATCTTGTAAACCTAGCAAGACCCACTAGTATGTTTCCCTGGTGGAAGAGGTACTAAGTCCCAAGTATCTATCTTGTGTAAGGTAGAAAGTTCCTCTGTCATAGCCTGCTGCCAAAGTGGATCAAGAATAGCCTCTTTGTAGGAAGAAGGCTCAGACAAACTGTAAATAGAGATTAGGAAAGAAACAAAAGAAGTGGAATAGGTGGAGTAAACAAAATCTGGCAATTGAGTGGACTTACGAACACGTGGAGGATAATGAGGAGAAGGATCAACAACCACAGGAGGTTGTTGGTAGGCCGTGGGGACATTAGGGACATCTTGACTTGTAGAAGTATTATCATCAACCCTGCAATGCTCAACATCAGAGTTATTGACATCATCAATATCCATGGCAAAAGGATCAATACGGATGAGATCAGACTTTGTAGGATTGTGAGAATCAGAAGAAAGTGAATAAAAAGGTATGTGCTCAAGAAAGATAACATGACGGGAAACATAGAGTTTTTGACTTGTAGGGTCATAACAACGATAACCCTTCTGACCGTCCCCATAACCAAGGAAAACACAAATTCCAGAACGAGAAGACAATTTACTGCATTCTACTTGTGGACGAAGAACAAAGCAAGTAGAACCAAACACTTTCAAAGAGGAGTAGTTAGTAACACAACCATATAATTTTTGGGAGGGAGACCAACCTGAAGTAACAGAAGATGGGATTCTGTTAATAACATGGACAGCAGTAAGAACAGCTTCACCCCAAAACTGACTTGGAACTGAAGTAGACAATAAAAGGGATCGAGCAGTTTGAACAATATGACAATGTTTTCTTTCAGCAACTCCATTCTATTGAGGAGTGTCAGTACAAGAAGTCTGATGAAGAGTACCATCAGAAGCAAGTAACTCAGAAAATTTATTAGAAGTGTATTCACCCCCTAAATCACATCGAAAACATTTAATAACTGCATTATGTTGAATTTTGACCAAAGCACGAAACATATGATAAATGTCAAAAAAATTAGAACGATGTTTCATAAGATAAACCCAACAATAATGAGTATGATCATCAATAAAGACACATAATATCGAGAGCCACCTTTGGTAGAAACTGATGATGGACCCCATACATCAGAATGAACCAAGTCAAAAGGTGCATTAGAAGTTGAAACACTTTTACTAAAAGGCAAAGCTGTAAATTTAACAAGTTTACAACCACAACATTCAGAAATATCACTGGTTTTCAACTTTCCTAAAGCACCAGTTGAAGCTAAGTATTTTAAACGAGAAGAAGAAACATGACCAAGACGCGAATGTCATAACTAGAAACTAGATGATGCCAAATTCAAACGAAAAGATGACAAGTCAATTGTGGAAGCTGCAACATCTGGAACATTAAGCTCATCCAGCATATAAAGTCCCCCTGTCTACGGTCTGTCCCAATCAGCCTCCTGGATTGTGGATCCTGCACGTAACAATGAGTGAAAGTAAACAAAACTGAGTAACCAGAATCACATAGTTGACCAACAGAGGCAAGATCAAAGTGAGTTTAGGAACATAAAAAACATCTGAAAATGACAAATTAGATGTGGAGAAAGATCCAGTGCCTGCTAATGGCATCGGAGTGCCATCAGCAATCATGACAGATATAGAAGAGGCAGGGTTTAAAGACACAAAAGACTTAGGATCATATGACATATGATGTGGCGCTCCAGAATCAAGAATCCATATAGGAGAAGATATACCTGACGAACTAGAGGAATGCAAACCTTTAAGGGAGGAGACAAACATGGCATGGGACTGAGCAGTAAGAAATTTTTGGAATTGTTCTGCAAGATCAGCTACTTGGGAGGGAGTCCCAGAAGTGGTGAGAGCCATTTTCAGATTAGCATAAACGTATAGATGTCGCGAAACAGAACAGAGGGCGATCACGAACTGGGTCGAACAGATCAAATTTTTGGGGCGTCAAACCCCAAAGCGATGAAAACCACTACGAAGACAGAATCGCTCACAGTTGTGAGAAAAATCCTTCGCCTGGTGTGAAAGTGTCAGACCCCAAAGCGATGAAAAACACTGCAAAGATCGTTCACAGTTGTGAGAAAGTTTCTCTCCCTGGTGTGAAAGCGTCAGACCCCAAAGCAATGAAAACCACTACAAAGACAACATCGCTCACAGTTGTGAGAAAAATCCTGCCCCTGGTGTGAAAAGCGTCAGACCCCAAAGCGATGAAAAACACTGCAAAGACAGATACGTTCACAGTTGTGAGAAAAATCCTCCCCCTGGTGTGAAAGCGTTAGTCCCCAATGCGATTCAGGTATGGAAACGAAAACCCTCTTATCTTTTTTTTTTTGGTCCGGGGAAGGGGGAATTTTTGGGGGTGGGGTGGGGGGGGGGGGGCTGGGGTAGGGTTCGAACCCCCACCCACACTGATATCACCCCAACTCTTATCCACTGAACTACTTGACGGGGGATAAAAACCCTCATATCTGAGAAGACGACCAATGCTATAGTAACTTCCAAAATCAAACCAAGCTCTGTGATACCATGATAACATATCAATACATAGCGAAGAGGAGAAGAGGTGGATGAGAAAAAAGGGAAACCTCTGTTAGGGTTTCATTAGAATAATAATAGAAAAGTCTAAGTAATACAAGGCAATAAGAAATATAATATATATATATATATATGCAAAATATTAAAGGACTAAACTACCCTTAATATTATCTAACACACCATTGCTCTATTCTTTAAGTCTTCTCTTGACAAACCTTTTTCGTGAACTTTCGAGTCTTTGCCTTTCTGAAAATTGTTTTATCCTTTTGACAAGTTGAATTTGCTATTATAACTCGTTCAAACTCGGTGCCTTGAATCTTGAACATTCTGTTTCTTCCAACAAAATTTCCGTCACGCGACACAATGATCGACAAAGTTATGTTAAATCTCAATATATAAAAGGATTTATTCCCAATTCATTTATACGTACTAATAAATCATGAAAACAATGTCCTACACTCAAATTAGTCGGTTTAATTATTGTTAATCCCTTCTTTTAAAGAAAATTTATTTTCATACACCCCATCTTCACCAGAGAGATATAAGAATAGAAGTGATGAATGACGTGATAGATGAGTGATGATAAAAAAAAGAGATAAAAAAAATATACGTCAGATGGGTCTTGTAAGTAAATAGATGTTCAAATATATATTATTGTTGTTAAAAAAAATAGAAGGGTAAGATATGTGTTTAAAAAGAACTATTTTTAAAAACATTTCCTTGGAGTAGGATACTTGATGGCGCATGGCCTTCAATATCAACAACTAACTTTCAACTGTAAATTGCTCGCGGATGCATTGCATCATATTCATAGCTTCGAATATACTAGTAACAAAAACCAGATGCAGTTCTAATCTCAAACTACAACGGAACCTATTGGCGCTTGTGCGTCACGGTTTGGAAATTTTGGACTACAAACCAATAGACACAGCTCGAGGGTCAAATTTCTTACCTTAACAAGCTAGGAAACCCTCGTGGAATCTAATGTAGAACATGATGACATGCGATCCCTGCTGGTCCACCACTTGAACTCTGTGTACTCTGATGTGGCCTCGAAATATGATGCACATGGATTCTTAGCTGATCGTCCACGTTTTAGTTAAGAAAGACACATATATTGATCATAAAGAATGAGTTTATGTGCCCAAAAGAGATCCAAAAATGATTTGCATTACTTCCACGGGACCACATGTGTCATTATTGAAGAAAAGTTAAAGTCTCACATTAATAAGAGATAAAAGTTAATAGAATATACATAGATTAAATAATCCTCATTTTATAAGTTTGTTTTAATGTGAGGATGAGTTAGGACTACTAAATCAAAGATAAATTAAAGATACTAAATTATTAAAATAGTATCAGAGTTTATCCTACATCATTTACTGCATGGATCACCCTTATTAATTATCCACGCACCATACCCAATAGGCAATAGCCCTGCGTATAAGGGGACATATTAGAGAAAAGTTAAAGTCTTGTCAACTAGAGATGAAACCAAAATAAATATATAAAGAGTAAACGATCATCACTAGATCATGTATTCGAATCTCCCACTATCATATCTTTTGGCAATAAGAAAAAACATCTCTCATCGAAGGATAACGTTATTAAAAACATATTGAAATCAATGTACTACACAGTTTACTGTGTTTTTCAGCTACGGACGCACGTAGCGTGTTGGAAAGATGCAGCTCATGCAGGGACAGTAAGAGTACAGTGCCTTCGGTTCGGATGAGAAGACATAAGAAAACAGAGAAGAATTTAAGTGCGCAATGAATACGGTTGGCAGATAGATATGGCTATATTTACTCAGAGATAATGGAGTGCTTTCACCAACAACAAAAAAGAGAGATAATAGGAGTGAGTATGTAGTAGTCGTCCTCTTGCTACAGCAATAAATAAATGGAGAAGTTCTAGTTGTATACACTTAACTTGTAGCGTGTTTGGTTTGTTTACAAAAATGAAACAAAAAGGATAAAAATAGTACTTAGAGCATTTCAAACGGTGCAATCCAAGTTGGGTTACTTAACCCACTTAATTTAGTAGGTCCTATGCCACATTATATTTTAAGAACTCCAACTACTTTTCACTCAAATGGTGAAATCTTTAAGAATCTAAAATGTGATCAACAAATGACATCATATATATCTTTAATTTACTTTCACTTTTAGTTTCATTGGTTGATAACATAAAAAAAATATTTTTTTTATTGTCTAAGGACAAGAACTTTATATAAACGCGCAATAGAGCTTAGATTTGGATGTCATGTCATTGAACTCCAATGATAAACTATGCATGTAATGGTTCTTTAAATTTAAGAACTCACTAAACTCCCCATTCGAGATGCTCTTACTAGTATTTTTCTTTGATTTTATGAACATTTATTATATAGAATATAATAGAATAAAAGATGAAGTATTGAACAAAAGTATAAATATTTAGTTACTAAATGGAGCATATATAATATAATTTTGGGTTAAATATATTTTTAGTCCATGCAAATATCTCAATATTCGCTTTTAGTCAGGGACGGATTTAGAAATCCATTAAGGGAGGGGCCAAAAAATCATCGAGATAAAATTTTACTGTTAATTCATAAATTTTTTCACATTAAATGATCTGTACAGATATTTTAAATCAAAAGCTAAACAAAAAGTAAGCAAATTTATCATATTTTTACAAAATCTACTACTATTTAAGCTTGTGTATCTAAATATCAAGTGTAACAATAAACAAATTAGTCATGACAATAACATTTAATTATACGATGATATAATATGTGTGGGTGTGTTTATAATATAATATAACCACGAGGTTGAGCGCAAGTGGTTAATGTGTTCCGTCTAAAGGACGGGCTCAGATAGGACCCAGTTCGATCCCTAGTGATGGAACAGTCCAAAAGCGATCCCCTGAAATATTGTCAGTATAAACTAAAAAATAACATAATATTAATATGTGTGTTTATATAATTATATGCATATGAAACAATTAAATTGAGAGGAGGGAGGGGCCCAAGCCCCTGCTTGCCCCCCTTTCCCTCTGCCCCTGCTTTTAGTCCTCAATTTTTTTTTGTCTCTTTAGTCTTCCATTTTTGTAAATGTATTATTTGTAGTTCCTGCGGCTGACCATTTTTTAAATTAAGAAATATGCTTAAATATGTTTTTGGTCCCTCATATTTGAACAAAGTTTGTTTTTAGTTCCTCAAATTTTAAGAGTATTTTTTTGTCTCTAATTTTATGAAAATATGTCACATTTAGCCCCTGATCGGACTCCGTTAAGTTTATAATTGCTTACGTGGCAAACAACGTTAAACGTAAACACTAGTCGTGTGTCTCACTTATCTTAATTGGCGTCCCAAGTAGGTTTAATGGTCAAAAAGGGAACAAGGAAGGGAGTGGGGCTTGAGTGATTTGGGCCATTGAACCCACTTAGGACACCAATTAGGATAAGTGAGGCACGTAGCAAATGCGTACGTGTAACACCGTTTGCCACATAAGCAATTATAAACTTAACGGAGTCCGGTCAAGAACTAAATGTGAATATTTTCATTAAATTGGGAACTAAAAAAATATTCTTAAAATTTGAGGGACTAAAAACAAACTTCGTTCAAATATGAGAGACCAAAAATATATTTAAGCCAAAAAATAACATTTTAAAATTCATTTTAACCTCTCGTAGTTTTCAATTCTAAAATTTCACCCAATCTTCCTTTTCCATTCCTAGAGATATCAATTTTGGCCTGACTCGACAGCCCAGTCCAATAGGTGTTGGAACCAAATTGTTTGAAAGCATTTTTCAATGTGTATATCCCTAAATGGTTTTGATGATAACAATATTATTAAGGTTTTTACAAAAGTCTGCTAACAAGCTCTTGTAGGTACAACAAAGATAAGTTCATCGTCCAGTGTGACCTTGGTAATTATAAGTACATTCAAAGAGCTGAGCGTCCAATGGACTCTGATACTTGACCTTGGGTAAGTATTGTCCAATGGACTCTGGGTGCTACACGTCCAAATAAGCAGAATGATATACGCTATACGTCCAGTGAAGCAAAACTAACAGTCTATATGGTAAGAACAGTTATGAGTCCATATGACCAGAGAAACCTTGCGTCCAAATGGTAAGCAAAGGTATGCGTCCATTTGGTAAGTGAACAGAAAGTCCATTCAGTTCTACAAACTGTGTCCAACACGCAAAGTCTACAACATGCTATTTAATTGCTCATGCATTTAATATGAGATATATTTAATGAGTAAATAATTTGAAATAAATAGTTGTATACAATGTTTTTCCTGTGCATAATTGTCAACATTTTTGAACAAGCATTTAATGAAAAGCATAAAGCACTGTGAAAAGTGTACTTTAGAGAGAGAATGTACTCTGAACATTTCTGTATCTCTCTGAACATACATTTTCTCTTATACAGTGTATTCTCTCTATCTCAATAAAATATTACTATTAACCTTTGTGTAATTGAGACTTTGAGTACATGTTGCTTCTGACATAGGAGAAAGAGATGCACAAAAATACGCTGAAGAAGCACTCCTACAGAGCAACGTGAAAACAACATTTAATGTTATTAGGAAACGACTACATTTATGAAGGCTGAAGCTGAGCTTATTGGAGATCAAGTCTGAAGCTTCACTCAAAGCCTATAAATATCATGAACAAGAAGAAAAATACAAGAGACTGAACCAAGCGAAAGAAAGAGCAAAAACGATGTGCAAATACTTTTCATACTTTGTAAATCTTAGAAAGTCTTGTATATTTCTTTCTTCTTGTAAAAAGAGAGTTTGCTTAACTCTCGAAGTGCTTTAGATTTCATATTCTTACTTGTGTGAGTTAACAACACTCTACCAAAAACACTCTTCTGAGTTGTTTGAGCCTGTAGAGGCTTGTTTAGAAAAGAATACTTGTTTGAGCCTGGAGAGGCTTGTCAGTCAAAGAATACTTGAGTTTAGCCTGGAAAGGCTAGGTGTACAAACAATACTTGTTGTAAGGCCTGAAGAGGCTGTTGAAGAATATTTGTAATTCTATCTGAATTGATAGTGAAATCTCTCTAGTTTGAGGGGACTGGACATAGCTCTTAGGAAAGGGTGAACAAGGATAAACTCTTGTGTATTTTCTCTATCCCTTAAGTCTTTTATTTTCAGTTTATATACTAACTGAGGGGATTGAATTGAAACCTTTTTTTAACAAACTATTCAAATGTTTTAAATCCACTAAAACTTGTTTTAAACTAAGTGGACGATTCTGCGTCCAACTTAACTGTGCGTCCAATACTCGTTTACGCTGTGCGTCCAATCTTTTATAAGCAGCGCCCAAAGTTTTACGAAAAGTTTTAAAAGCTAAGAAACACAATTCAACCCCCCTTCTTGTGTTTCACCTTGTTACCTACAATGGGTCTGTGTTTTAGCCTACATTGGACTCGTTAATTACATACTTAAAGAAATCGATCTATTTTGGCCCGGCCTATTGGCCGAACTCGCATTTTATGGATTTTTGTAGTACTTTGAGCTTTTTTGCTTTGTAAATAATTTGGACTCAGCTTGACCTGATGTGTTTTAGGTTGAGCTGGGCCAAAAAATGTCTGGTTCAAAATGGAGAAAGAGAGTTTGATAAAAATTGATGAGAATTGAAAATTAGGAGGTTGAAAATATGTTTTTTAATTGTTTAAATTTAAAAAAAAAATACCATAGCAACTAAAGGCGATACACATTTTGGAAAATGGGAGATTAAAAAGAAACAAAAAATTTTGAGACAAAAAGCAAAAATTGAAAAATTTACAAGCACTAAAAAAATATATAACCCTATGATTTTTTTATCACCCCATCAACACTGAGGTGGAACAACGAGAGTAAAATCTAATTAATTATAGCCTCCTTGTCTGCTCAACTTCTTACTTCTAATTTATTATTTGTACATGCTAAAAATCTATCATTGAATAATTATATTAGTTTTTATGTGTTGCTTAAATATTTTATATTTAAATAATTATTTAGTTAAATTATTGATTTAAATATATTTTTGGTTCTTCATATTTGACCAAAGTTCGTTTTTAGTCCCTCCAATTTTAAGAGTAGTTTTTTAGTCCCCAATTTAATAAAAACATGCCACATTTAGGCCCTGACCATGATTCCAATAAGTTTTTTTTTGCTTACGTGGCAAACTGTGTTACATGTAAGCACTTGATCATGTGTCTCATCACCTATCTAGTTGACGTCCTAAGTATTATTAATGGTCCATATCGATGCATTATTTATAGTAAAAATGGTCATCCATCCATTTAGATCGATCCATTGATAACACTTAAGACGCTAGCTATGATAAGTGAGACAAATAACAAGTGCTTATGTGTAACGTTGTTTCCCACATAAGTAAAAAAAAACTTAACGGAGTCATGGTCAGAGACTAAGAGCATCTCCAATGGGAAGAGCTTAAGGAGTCCTTAAAGTTAAGAAACGGATCTTAACATGATTCACTGTTGGAGTTGAATGAGTTGGCAAAAATGTTTAAGGTTTGTTGTTTATATAAGCAACCGGTGCTTAACAATAAAAAAAATGTTATTTTTCATCAACTGCTACTGAAATGAATGGAGGGAAGCAACTGAAATGAAGAAGATTTTTTTTTTCTCAGCAACTGAAACGAGGAAGAAGAACTCTCACACACACTCTAAATATTTCCACACAAAAAAAGGAAGAACAAATTTAAAGCCAGAGAATATCAAAAGTAGAAAAATTTCACAAAAATTAAAGCCAGAATCCAAAATCACAGCCAAAAAATTAGCTAGAATACATATCAAAGCCAGAAAATTACAAAAAATTAAAGCTTGAACGCCGAAATATCAGAAATCAACAAACTCAAAACCCAAAATGAAAAATCAACAACAATGAGGAAGAAGAGGGATTGTAGTGGTGGAGGGGGAAGGAGAATGGGTGAAGGCCAGTGTGCAAATTCTTCCTTCCTAGGGAGCAGATGTTGGTGGTGTGGTTAAACCCCCAAAACGTTGCCTTTTGCCAGACATTGTTGAAGCTCACACAAGAGCTACCACCGCATTCTATGATTGCCAAACAAAGGATGTTAATTGGTGGTGCGGTGCTGATTTCCTTTTTGAACACATCTTGTAGCAATTGTTGGTGCGGTACTGATTTCCTTTCTTTTTTTTTTCTTTTTTGGTCAACATGCTCTGAACCCATCTTTCACGTTGAACCCATCTTGTCTGCTTTATGTGTAGGGGACCTCTAGATGAGTTAAAATATAGATGAGTTAATATTTTAATTTTAAACAAAAGTAATTATAAATAAAAATATTAAAGATATAATGTCATTTGTGGGTCCTATTTTGAGTTCTTAAAGGATTTCACTATTGGAGTAAAAGTGGCTAGGTTTTTTAAAATGTGATATGACATGATAGGACCCACTAAAGTGAGTTAAGCAACCCAAATTGGGTTGCACCATTAGAGATACTCTAAATGTGACATATTTTCATTAAATTAGAGACTAAAAAAATATTCTTAAAATTTTAGTAACTAAAAACAAATTATAGTTAAATATAAGAGACCAAAAAATATTTAAGCCTAGTAATTATTATACACCAACTGTAGGTGATGTTATTATTAAATAGTACTTGTGGCCGGTCGATCGCTTCCGTTCTCCATCGTTTATTGATTATAGTTACTCTAAAAATTAGGGGTGGAGAACTTTAAAAAGAAAAATAAAAATTTCAATTATTAATTAAAATATTAATGACTAATATTATAATAATAAAATACATGTACATATACAAAAAATGAAACTGATAATTTTTTTTAAAATTTTCAGTAAATAATTATAATTTGACACTTTATCATATAGTAATGATACATAGACACCCCAATAGTGTTATCACCCATCCAACACCTATCATCTATTTCTATCTTTATTTTATTATCACATCATACTACCTATCACATCTATCACTTCTCTTTCTTTTATCTATTTCTCTCTCTAGGTATATACAACCCATTGGAGTGTCCATGAAACATTATCCTTTATCATATTATGAATCTAGGAAAAAATTCCTGACAAAGTAAATAGCTTAAAGACTAAGGAATTAGAAATAAGAAAATATTTAAGATGCGAAAACATTTTTTAAAAATTACTTTACAATAATATTGAACAAGTGTCGCACGCTCTTTGCATTTGCCACAATTAAGATAAAGTAACAATATTTGAATATTTATTAATTTTTCCTTACCCCCATCGTTAGGAAAAAAATTTGGATAACCAATGCTAGTATACAACTCGAGAGAGATAAGAATAGAAGATAGAGAAATAATAGATGTGATAAATGAGTGATATGATAAGAAGAGATAAAAAAATGTTAAACCAGAGGTAGAAGTGTATAGTTGTGCTCCAGAATCATTGTTGAGGCGAGATATATATTAGTTAGCATAGAAAAGTGTTTCATGGACACCCGTTGAAGAGAGTGTGTGTGTGTGTGTCTATGTATATAAAAGTGATGGAATTCTGGATGATATGATGTAATAAGTGTTGTTTTTACAACAATAAGAAGAGAAAGATAGAAAGAAATGGTATGTGTTAGATAAGTCGTATCACTTTTTTTTAAGTGTTCATTGTTCATTAGTATATATATTGAGAAAAACTCAAGTCACACATTGTCGCTAGAGATAAGACCTAAAAAAATATAAAACAAGAATACTCCTCACATTAATTATAAGCCGGTTTTGTAGAAAGAGTTATGCCACAGATCTAATTAAGAAGAACCACTTAATTAAATCTACGAATATGGATGTTTTTTATTTTTTTGGTCATTTGGGGGGGGGGGGTTGGGGGGAGGAGGGTGGGGATCGAACCCCACTCCATTACAATGTCACCCCTGCTCTTTTCCATATGAACTGCAGTGGGGGACAACGAATATGGATGTTGAATAATCAATTTTTATCCTGAAATTATAACACATAACACCACCCCTCAAATCCAACTCGAAGGCCTCTTAGCTAGTTATTGGCAATAACGAAGTAGTATTAATTAGTACTACCTCCAGTCCAAAATATAAGCAACAAAGGTACTTTTTTTTGTCTAAAATATAAGCAATATTCACCAATTTCAAATAAATTAAATACTAGTTTTCCAATTATACCATTCATTTAATGCAATATTCATATTTGCGAGAGACACTAAAGGAGGTATTTTTGGAAAAAAAGTTGAAACTAGTGAGTATTAATTAAAATTATCACATTTTCAAAGCATTTCTTAATCTGTATGTTTTTGTACTATATTAGTTATATTTTGGACCGGAGAGAGTATTTAATAACCTTATTGGCCATATGCATGAAGGACTTTGATAGATGGACCACTGTACACCCACACCACACCCAATACTAGTGTGTGAAATAGTGAATTGGGGTGTGTGTTGGGTGTATGTCAGGTGTGTGTGTAACATTTCTGATGCATGAATGAGTGCGCGCGCGAAGTATAAATACTTGATATATCATTGCTTCATTGAGCAGAAGACAGTTGCGCTTTAACCCCCCCCCCCCCCCCCCCCCCCCCCGAATATCTCATTCTCTGTTCTTTACATTCAACGCCCATTAATAAATTACTATATTACCAAGCCAGCTGTTTCCATTTGTGATGGGTACTGAGCCCAAAGGTCGAACAGTTGGCGGCACCGAGTGCAATTGGTGCCGGGCGGTTCGCGGCGGTACCGGCATAGCCGTCCTCGCATTGCGCACCTCAAAACCCCCAAACCCATCCATTCTCCAAACTGCACTCCACAAACTCCAAAATTCCCACCCTATCCTCAGGTCCAAACTCCAATATCATCATTCCAACAACAACAACGCAACGACGTCGTTCCCCTTCTCCTTCCTCACCTCTCCCACTCCATTCCTCCAACTACCCAAATCTCACGACCTCTCCTCCTCATCACAAGACGACGACGTTTCACCTCTCCAACAAATCCTCGAACGCGAGCTAAACGACAACGCGTGGCAGGGCAACCACGGCGACCGCGACCGCGACGCCACTACCCTAAACGACGTGTTCTTCGCGAGCGTTTACGCGATGCCGAACGACACGTGGGTGGTGGCGTTGCGGTTACACGTCGCGGCGTGTGACCGAACAACGGCCGTGTTGCTCTTGAGGGAGCTACTTGCTCTTATGGAAGAGTTGAAAGAAGAGAGTACTAAAGAGGAGAAAAAGGAAGAAGAAGTTGGTTTGGCGATAGAGGATCTCGTGCCACGTGAGAAGGCGAAGAAGACTTTGTGGGCACGAGGTCTTGATGTGCTTGGTTACTCACTTAACTCACTCAGGTTGACGAATTTGAAGTTCAATGACACCAAATCCACAAGGTTTTCCCAAGTCGTAAGGTTGCAACTCAACCAAAATGACACCATGGGGGTTCTCGCTGTAAGTCGCTCACCATAATTAATTATATCTTAATTTCTATATATTTTTTGTCTAAGATCACTTATTTTTGTATTAAAAGTTTTTTTTTGTATTTAGAAAATCATAATTTTCATGTAACTAATAACTTATACCAAGCTTATCTACTGACCAGATAAGTAATTGTTTTTTTTTTGGAAAAGTGAAATAAAGTTTTATTAAATATACTAAGAAGAAGTACAAGGTGCACTCTTCCTAAGTGATATATTCATAGTATACAAGTTTTATTATATAAGCACTTGTTACGGTGTTTGTGAGAGTTTATAAAAGTAGCTAATGACTAGTTCATGAGTTGTTTTAAGCTTATTTTCATTAGTTCTATAGAATAACTTACAGTTTATTTAAAATCAATTTCATCACATTTTCTTTTTATTATAAAAATAGCTTATAAAAAATATTTATATGATAAACACATATGCGATAAGTGTTTAAATAAGCTGTCTATCTAACCATACGTACCCTAAACATTATAGTGTATGAATACGGGAGCTCGAATCCCCCTCCCCCATTAAAAAAAAGATTACTATGTAATAGTATATGAGCCGCTTGTGGCTGTACTGGGGATATGAATTATCATGATCTGAACATATTAATGTTTTGTGCAGGGTTGCAAGTGGAGTGGAATTAAACTGTGTGGGGCAGTGGCAGCTGCGGGAATGATGGCTACCCATTGCTCTAGACGCGGTTCCAAGAAGTATGGGATCGTCACCTTCACTGACTGCCGATCCACTCTCCAATCACCTCTCTCTGACAACTTTGGTAAGTGTATTAACGTGTGTATATACGTACTTCTGCATCTAGTTTCTCATAATTAATGATTTTAATTTGATTGCGTGCATATATCAAATAACCGATAGCTAATTAATTATCCAATTAGTAGAGCAAAATATATAATTGCATTTATCTTTTATATAGATTTAGTTTTGATCGACAATAAATAATAATAGTTAATTGTATTTAAAATCAAGACTAAATGAGATTAATCATTCTTATATAAATTCCAATACTATATATAATATATATATTATTATTATAGATTTGTATATACAAAATCTTTATGAACGAATTAAAATAATGTGAAATTTAGGTTAATTTAATTCGAAAATTCTTATAATATTATTTGGAGATTTTTAATCAAGTCATTGTATTCTAAAAATCTGTAATTGGATATTTTATAATTTTTAAAATTTCTGAACCTTGCATTAATAGTAGACTAAATTCAAATAATTTAGAGTCATATATAATGGCCGAGGACACCATTCCATGTTTTGTAGGAGGGACAAATCCTATCTACACCACTCACATTTTTCCACATGACTTGTGGTGGGTCCAACTACTATAGGTATACAAGAAGAATGACCTATATAAAAACATTAGAGCAAAAAGTAGATCAAACAGAGGAAAACCTAACAATTACGCACGCCATAATGATTAAGGAAATTATTACATAAAGAAATAATCAAGATTAATTATAAAAGGAATTTAGATTCCGTGTGTTATTAGTTAATTTGTTAATTATATATAAAGAAATTTTAATAAAAAAACCATGTATATTCATGTGTGTGTATCTGTGTATGCAATGGTAGCATTAAAATGTGAAAAAAAAATCTCATACATATTTATATTGTTCAGTATAAGTATCACCTAATTATTCTAAGTATAATCAAACTAATATTATTTTTTGCTGAATAATGGTGTTTACACATTGATATCTTTATGATAGCTAGGTTGATAGGCAATCCCCTCATCAATTGCATACTACTGATAATGGATATACAAAAACAAAATGATGAGCCTTTCGCAAAAATTAATTGTGATGTTACAGATATTAATAGTAGTGCTCAACTTTTTATTCTTTCGTGGAAAGATTTATATACGGTAATACGTACGCAAGCTTAATATGTCCGTTACTTACTTGACTTCCTTCCTGCGACGTTATTAATTAGAAGCATTAAATCTTAGTACCTAGTAGTAGTATTATAAGGTTCTGTTTGGATGTAAAAACTCTAGTTTTTGACTTATAGAGAAGTTAGTCTTATTTTGTTTCTTATTTTTTTCATATATGCAAAAAAAAGAATGTTATTAAATAGTCATCAATAGATAGATAGGTACTTTTGGAGAAGTTAAAAAAGATAGTTTTTAAAAAATGTGAAGAGCAAAAGTTAATTTCAATTTCAACTTCTATAAGAAGTTGTTAGTTAAAAAATACATGCTAGAAGTACTTATAGAGAAACTTATCCAAATTGGGCCTAAGTTTCTGGTGGCTGCAAATGGAGTAGTTCACTGCATGCTATGAATGCTGCATATTAAACTTAGCAATGTGCTTAGTGTGTGTATGTAACTCATGTACGATGTATCCGCAAGGTAGGATATACGTTTTTAATATTTTTGTATAGTTAAATAAATTTTAGACTTAAATATATTTTTAGTCCTTCAAGTTTGGAAAATTATTGTTTTTAGTCCCTCAAATTTAAAACATGTGTTTTTTGTCCCTTATTTTTAAAAGTGTCATTTTTAGTCCTTGGGGCCATATTTTAAATTTAAAAAGTATTTTTTAAATTTGGGAGGGGTCAAAATATAAATTTAAAAAATCTTTCCAAGTTAGGAAACAGGAAAAAAGGTGAGAAATCAGAATTTAGGAAGGGTCAAAATATAAATTTAAAAAATATTTTTTAAATTAAAAAATAGCCTTAGGGACTAAAAGTGACACATTTTAAAAAATAAGGGACAAAAAATTCATGTTTTAAATTTGAGGGACTAAAAGTAACAATTTTCCAAACTTGAGGGACTAAAAACATATTTAAACCTAAATTTTATGTAAATTTATGGAAAAATTAAGTCATGTACGATGTATCCACAGGGTAGGATATACGTACATTTTGACACAATTTTTAATATTTTTTTATAGTTAAATAAATTTTATGTAAATTTATGGCAAAATTAACAAACTCGTCCCTTATGTTTATTTTTTTTCAATTTGTTCCCTTATTAAAAAATTTCGACAATAAGGTCGCATATGTTTGTAATTGTTAACACCGTTAGCCCTTTCTTCATTTGCTGATGATGTGTCCGTTTCTAATTTACTGAACACCATCATTTGAAACCAATAAAAAATAGACACGTCATCAGTAAATGAAAAAAGGGTCAACGGTGTTAACAGTTACAAACATATGAGATTTTATTGTCAAATTTTTTTAATAAGAGATCAAATTAAAAAAATAAATAAATATAAGGGAACAGTTTACTAATTTTACCTAAATTTATTAATAAGCCAGATTATTTAATAATAAAAATATAAAAAAAAAATTCTATGTGACGGAACAAAGACTTAAAAGCCAAAACTGACAAAAAATAAAAATGACGGAACCCAAATGCTCCCATGCATCACGAGAAGTAATTAAAGTACTAATGTTAAAAGTGATTAGGGGTGGCCCTGAGCATGCGCGGGAGGAGCGACTGCACAGGGTCTAATTTTTTAGGAGACATCAGTACTAGGTAAATTTGTACTTTTATATATATATAAGTAAAAATCTGATATATATATATATATATATATATATATGTCATATGATAGATTAAATAGTCTTGCTTTGATATTTATTGAAAAGATTTTTTAAAAAACCTTGATTATGAAAAGATTATTTGTGATTTTGCAGCAAAAAATACTAGGAGAACAATTTTTCAATGATTATGAGGGCACCATATTCAAAATTCGCACAGGGCCCCCAGAATCCCAGAGTCGGCCCTGAAAGTGATGTATATTCAAATACTCAATAAATTTGCTCTCTCACAAAATGTTACTAACATCTCTCAATTTATAACCCTCATTTAATATCTTTATCTATTTCTATCTCTCTCTTCTTGTTATAAGTATTACTCATCTACTCTCCCCGTTTCAAAATTATAGCAGTTTAAGGTTATTGCACATAGATTAAGAAACATTTAATGGAAGTAAAGTATTGTTGTATATAGACTAAAATACCCTCAACTACTTCCACTACTATAGTTATGAAATAAGGGGTTGCTTCTTTTAACTACTCCCACTACTAGTTATTAAATAAGGGTATAGGTGGGAAAAAAATAATTAATGATACTTTAGAATTGTAAAACTGCAATAGTTTTGAAACAAAAATAAAATACTAAAACAGCTATAGTTTTGAAACGGAGGAAGTATCATATATATCACATGTCTTTCGCATCTCTCGAGGTATTTATCGAAGGTTTGGGTGTCTAAATTTTTTTTTTGTTTTTCAAAATATTCAGGTTTTTACCACTCAGCCATTCTCAATTCCCACGAGATGAAAGGAGGGGAAACCCTATGGGAGCTAGCTAAGAGAACCTATGGAGCATTTGCAAACTCAAAGAAAAACAACAAGCATTTTTCAGACATGGCTGACTTAAACTTCTTGATGTGCAAGGCCATAGAGAACCCGGGCTTGACCCCATCTTCTTCGCTGAGAACGTCGCTCATGTCGGTGTTCGAGGACACGGTCGTCGACAACAGTGGCAAGAAGCAACAAGAGGTTGGTGTAGAGGACTACATGGGGTGTGCTTCTGTTCACGGGGTGGGGCCATCTATTGCCATTTTTGACACCATAAGAGATGGAAGCTTGGACTGTGTATGTGTGTATCCAGCGCCGTTACACTCTAGGGAACAAATGCAAGATGTTGTTAGTAAGATGAAGGGTATCCTTATTGAAGGTGCCAAGGCATATATACAAGGAATGAATTAATCATATTGCATGACATTGTCACCGCTTTATATTGGATTTTGGATTAGATCCTTTATTGCATTTCTTGGATATGTCTCTACTTTAAAATAAATGTTTGCAGTTATTTTTTTTTTGCATAATTGTAGCGTGTGTAGGCATATATAGTTAAAAGTTTGATTTTAAAATTAAAATTATTTTAATATATAATTTAAAGTTTGATATATGGATCATTTGATCATATATGGTACTGTACGTTTTTAAGTGTTATATTCATGAAATAAATATTATTCTGAATATAATTACTTAAAATTAATTACTGATGTTTATACTTTATAATAATCATGATCAATTGCCGCTGTAGAGATGCTGAATATGAACACATGAAGTCTATATATAAATCAAAAGGAAAAATATTGTTACTAATTAGTGAAAAAATCCTTCAAGCTGAAGGTACTAGACGTAGCTCCCATATTGTTGAAGGTGACTTAGGATAAATTCTCCGAGTGTTTTAATATCCCTATCATTTTTTATTTTAAGCATATACAAATGGAAATTGAAATCTCATTTCTAAAAAATTTATCTTAAAAATATTGTTTTATAAATATAAGATGCACGTCTTTTTTGCATCTTATAGAAAGCCAATGGTTAAGATAGTAAGACGGTTCTACGTCCAATAACTTAAAATGTGCGCTCTTATTGCAAAAGCTTGTCAAAATCTTTGAAACACAATTCAATCCTCATTCTTGTGAGTGATCACTGGTACAAAGAGACATAGACAAAAAGCGGCTCTTGATAGACAATTCTAGGCAAACATGAATGAACCGAATTGTTAATGGAATGAGAGAGATTTTGAGACTTTGTAGGTATGAGACTATACAATTGAGAAAAATTAACCCAATAGAAGTGAACGATACTTGTTGTCTATATCAACAAGATGTATCATCTTTTTTTGTAGCCTATAAATTTAGAATTCCGAAGTTAAACGTGTTTGATTTGGAGTAATTCTAGGATGAGTGACCTCTTGCTAAGTTTTCTTAGGAAGTTTGTGGGGAGGAATAGATCATGAGTGTGTTGCAAAGCCTTTTACTGGATTGTCAAGTGGTATAATATCGCGATTTGACTTATTATCTATCAATTTTCATTTCTCTGGTGACAGTTTTTTAGGGGTGTGTGGTGTCATGCAAAAATCTAATACAATACTTTATCCAGTAAATGTGTATTCGCCTTGCTCTTTTGCTAGGAAAAGAAAGTTGTGCAGGAGAAGCTAAGTACGTCGAAGAGTGGCTTTCCTGCAGGTAAATGGTGCATAGCAGGTGACTTTAACGATGTTGTCTCTTCACATGAGAGATGAGGATTATCATCTCAGGTACTGTAGAGAGAACACACATAATTCAATTCTTTTATTCTTTCTATGGATGTTGTTGATGTTCCTTTGTTGGGGAAAAAATTCTCGTGGTTTAGCCCGGATGGTAATGCGATGAGTAGAATTGATAGAATTTTGCTCTTTGAAACTTTGATTGATGAGTGGAATGTCTCAGCTTAATGGATTGGTGATCACTACAAGAATTGTTGCATTTACCTACGTAAATTTACCGAGGGCCATGTGGCCGTAGGTAAAGAGAGGAGAGAGAGAAATTTGAATTTTAAAATTATCTACGGCTAAGGTCGTAGGTAATTACTTTTTTTAAATAAAAAAAACATAAATGCGTTTACAGAGGGCCATAGTCGTCGCTAATTTTAAAAGCCGTAGGTAACCCTTAATAAGTTTCATCCCCGCGCGGTCTCCCCCATTTTGACCTAGAACTGAACCCTCTCTTTCTCTCTATTTTTTCCTTTTCATCTCTCTCAGTCCACCCACGTCGCCGCCGCTGGCCACCGTGAAGCTCCGCCGCGCCCTCAATCGAACCGTTCTCCCTCGTCCCTAGCCCCCTTCGTCCCAACATCACAAGAATTTCTTAATTTACCTACAGATAAGCAATGAACCCTCTCTCCCTGCTTTTTTCCCTGTTCTCTGTTGGCCCAAACGAAATCGCCGCCACTGTTGTTCCGTGGCCACCACCGCCACTGTCGTTCCATTTTCGCTTCGCAGTCAAAGTCGCCGCGACCTGCACCATCGCCACGACCTGCACAGTTCAGTCGTTGTCGAAGCTTGTCCGTCGCGCTTGCACAGTTCATTCTCACTCTATTCTCTGTTTTTTTTTTGCTAGGGTTCGCTCATTGCTGAATGAGTTTTGTTTTGGTTGCAAGTTGGGGGTTTAGGGCTCGCTCTTTACTCACGCTCACTCCACATTTGCTTTGCCGCACGAATCTCACACCTAGAGTCGTCGTCACCAGAGAACGTGGCAAGAACGCCAAGCTTATCGCTGCTATGGTACTCACTTCAACCCTTCACTCACGGCTACTCTCTTTTTTCTTTCTTTCTTGAGTAAATGGTCATTTTAGTCCTTGAGAGATATAGGCGGTGTCATATTAGTCCCTAAGAGATAGGAAATTAAAATTTCGTCCCTGAGAGAGACAAACGTTTTTCAGTTTGGTCCCTAAGTAATACTTTCAAGGACTAAAATGACAGTAAGTAATCACTTTTTAGGGACCAAAATGATAGTAAGTAATCACTTTTAGGGACCAAAATGACTAACGGATGACAGTTGAGGACCTTTTTTGAATTTTGCATCTGTCAGGGATCAAAGTGACACCGCCTGAACTGCATTATTTGTTACCTTGTGCTTCATTTTAGAGGCTCAAACTCAGTCACTGTGCATTGTTTTCCTTTATTCTCATCTCATTACCCTCTGTTGTTAAGCTTTTCCTGCAATCTGAACATTTCTTTCCTTGTTCTGAGTGTGTTTATGTTACGTGTTTCTAGGAACTGAACGCCATTCCGTCATGTACATGTTTGATTAAAGGTTGAAGTGAATGTCGATGTGTTTTAAAAAATTGGTTTTGAATGGTTGTGAGTTAATCATTTTGCGCCCCTGCTGTTTGTTGTTTTGCTTGAATGAATGGCTAATGCTTGTATTAATTTGCTGTTTTGAGTGTGGGTTTGTTTATTACTTGTATAGAGTGTAATGTTCTCTGTTGCTGTTTGTTGTTCACTGGTTTATATTTTCTGGTTTGCTGGTTTGTATGCTTTCAGTGGGAGTTGAACTAGGAATGAAGAGTCATGCATTTTGGTACAAGATTCAAAAGGCAATTATAAGCAAAATCTATTTTCCACACCAAACTTAAGAATGTGACAATGTCTGTCAACTTATATTTTTGAAGTTAATACCCTGTGTAATAGTGCTATTTTTTATGTTCATCTAGTTTAATATGTTGGAGGTCTAATAATTGTCATGGTACTATTTGTTCCTCAAGATAATGATTTTTACCTCATCGTAGGAACAATTATATTTTGTGATCTTATTCTATATCATTTTGGGTCGTGATTGCCTATTTTCTATTATGGCTATGGAATGAATGGCAACATTTTAATTTTAGCACAATAAGGCACTGAATAAAGGCAACTTTTCAGAGTAAATTTTCATTAAATAAAGCCAAAGACAAACTACTATGAGTGTATATGACAAAGACAAACTACTAAACCAACTCCTCTTATTAACTATTCCATACTCACTCTCTATTCAAAACTTTTCTATTCTTCTTTAGTATGATATTTATATTTCTCTGTTTCTTGTAGTCACCACCTTGTTTGCCAACTCTGTCATTCAATGATTCAAATGATTTGAGATCATTAAGAATAGGGAAGTACACCCCGGTAATCATCCTATCCTTTGAACATGGATTTAATGTGTTAATGTGGTATACTTTTTCTAAACAATATATTTATTCTTGTGAAGTGGTTTAATGATGTCCATTCTATGAAGTCTCTGATAAATGTGAGGATGCTTTTAATCTGCTGTCAAGGGCGCATGCTTGTTGAGTGAAATTTAAGTAGTGCTTTTTAGTAGTAGTGTCTTATATGAACATAACTTTTATTGTATGCATTTCTCCCTTTGCTTCAAGTACTCTAAGATTGGTATGATAGCAAAACAGAGCCATGAAAACTTGTTGTATCACAGGCTAGTAAAGATGTTGCATGATACCCTATTGCTGCAAAAGTGGTCGAACTGCGGGACTTAGCAAGTATGGCTCTAATCTTCTCTCTGCAAGTGTAAGATGTGATATAGTGTTTTTTATCTTTGCCATTAGTATTCAATTTAATGATTCTTGTTGAGAATATTTTAATTATTTTATTATTTAATTTAATTTCAGATTACAAACTTGACATCATCAGTAGAAGCAAGACAAACTTCTTTTGTTAGTCATGAATCATGGAGTTAAGGACCATCAAGATCTCTATTTTACTTTTTTATATTTAAGGACTTACTATGTAGCTTTTTAGATACCGACTCTTATAGACAATATTAGATAGCTTTAGTTTATTTTGTATTTCAGTTGACATTTTATTGTATTTAACTTAGACAACATTGGTTTAATATAATATTAATTTTGAAAATTTTAATTATTGTCTTTATTTTAATAGAAGTGCTATATTAATAATAAATTAAAATTAATATAAATATTTATTCAATAATATGTAATTAAATAAATAAATAATAAATTTAAAAAATCGAATATTATTTAATTTAATTAATAAAAAATTTAATTAATAAAGATTAAATTTGTAATTTAAAATTTTAATTAAAAAAAAAAATCGTCTACCGTAGGTAATTAGCCAAGGCTATAAGCCGTAGGTAATTACCTAGGGCCTGGAGCCGTAGGTAATTACCTAGGGCCATGAGTCGTAGGTATGACTTTTTAAAGAAAGATCTCGCTAAAAAGTTACAACGAACAATATACCTACGGAAGTGGAGTCGTCCGTCAGCCGTAGGTAACTTTCCATTACCTACGGCTTTTTGCTATTACCTATGACTTGACCCTCGCTAACGGACGAATTTCTTGTAGTGGATAGGGATGTGTCTGACCACTGTCATGTGTGGTTAATGGTCTCTGAAAGTAATTGGGGGGCCAAACCATTCAGATTCAATAATTGTTGGTTGGAGCTTAAGGATTTCAAGTCTTTTGTAGAGACCTGTTGGCACTTTTTTCAAGTTCAAGGATGGAAATGTCATGTGCTAAAAGAAAAATTAAAGATGTTGAAGGAGAGGCTGAGGTGGTGGAATAAAGAAGTATTTGGCGTTATTGATTTGAAAATAGACAAAACAGTGGAGGAGATCCATCTCCTGGATAATATTGTTGCGGAGGGAGCTCAAATTGATGTGGATGGAAGAAAATACTTGTCTGTTAAATTTTGGAATCAGATCCATGCCAAGGAGAGCTTACTTGCCCAAAAATTAAGGTCTAAATGGGTTTTTGAAGGGGACCCTAATACCAAACTTTCTCACTCATGTATTGAAGCGAAGAGGAGGAGGAACCAACTGGTTGCCTTAAAGGTGGGAGAGGAATGGGTAGAAGATGTGGATGGCATGAAGGCGGAAGTGAAGAGCCATTTCCAACATCTTTTTTCAGAACCAGATTTTTCTAGACCGAGTCTGGATGTATTTCTCCCTCAAAAGTCTCTGAGTTGGATAATGTTGACTTAACAACCCTTTTTTCAGATGATGAGATTAGTGAAGCCGTATGGATTTGTGATGATAACAAGAGCTTAGGGTTGACGGATTCAATTTTAATTTCTTCAAATCTTGTCGGGATTTGGTTAAATCGGAGGTGTTCATGAATTCCATAGCAATGCTATTTTTCCTAAGGCTATACCGGAGGTTAAACCGGAGGTTTGCTGTGTTTTGAAGGATTATCAATCTATCTGGTTGATTTGTTGAATACTTAGGGCAAGCCTTTTGAGTGTACAAATAATAAAAAAAAAAGTCGGTTAGGTTGAAAACCCTCATGGACAACCTAGGCAAAAGTTAGGACGCAAACAAAAAAAGAAAAGAAAAGGAGTAAATGCACAGGATTCCTCAAAGTTTCTCCTGAAATTAAACTTTTTTTAAAATTAGTAATCAAGATTTGAAATTAAGTTTGACCATCTTTGTAACATCCTAAAATTTCACTCTATAAGACAGAGTATTAATTTTAGAAGATTAGAACAATCCTTAAGATTTTCAGATAAAATATAATGGTTTAGAGCTAATGTAAACGTCAATCAGTAAATTTACGGACATTCTTGACAGTCAGAATAAGTTGATAATGAATATAAAAAATTCATACCATGGAAAGTATTTGAGGATAAATAGTTTAGGGATATATAAAGGTTTTAGAAACTAAGTTTGGAATTTTAGAGAACAGTATACAGGAATTACAGTTTTAGTCCCTTTAAGAGAAACTCTGTACTCCGTTAGTTAAGAAATGGATAAATACCAGAATTGGAGAAATAGTTAAGATATAGACTTTAAGATCTAGCATATTTTAGATTGTATAGAAATCATAAGTTGTTTGGTATTATAGTTAAAACGGTAAGACAGTTAAAGTCATATATAGACTTTTGTTTTTCGTCTATTATCTGTCTTATATGAATTGTTGCAATATAAATATTTTGTGATTCATTTTTTGTTTAAAAATAGGATTTAAATAAGCAAGTTTAAGATTACTTCTGAAAACGGTTAATTCGCAGCTTCCGTCAAGTTTAAATCCAACGTCCGTTTCTTGTTCTAAACTGTACTTTTTCTGTCTTATATGAATTCTTATTCCATAAGTGTTTTGTGATTTATTTTTAGCTTAAAATTAGGAATAAAATACACGTATTCCGGAATACTTCTGAAATGGTAGTTTTACAATCGATAACAGGTCTTTTTACAGAAAGCAGTACGTCTAACTGATGGAAGAAGTTTTAAATAACTTAAAAACATCAAATGACTTCAATAAATAAACTTCCTTCACAAAAGTTGGGTTTTCTAATATTTTAGATTTCCTGGAATTTTTCTAAAATTTTTAGAAGTAAAAAGATTTAAAAGTTCTGTTTTGGTCCAAATAGTAAACCGCTTGAGCTGATAGATTGATTTAGAGCTCAAGTTAAAGTCAGATAAAGATTTTGAATAGCCAAAACATGTTTTTCTATTTTTTATGATTTATGGAAATTATTTAAGAATTTTCTGAAAGACAGATCAAAAGTCATTTTTTTGAAACTCCGTTTAGTACGTAAAGTAAGCGTTTTTAAACCGAAATGGATTTATATTGATCAGTGAGAGCTCAAAATCAATTTTCAAAAGGGACCATTGGTGTTTAAATTAAATTTTTAATTTTTGAGAATTATCTGGGAATTTTCTGAAAAATGTATGTTTTTCACTTACGGCGCGTCCGTTTTTCTGTTTTAAAGCTAAACGCATAGCTTACGCTTGCCGTAAAATTCCAAAAACTCTTCCATGAAGCTATTAGGGCTAGTACATAATGTTTTCAAGGTTTCTTATCAGTTCTCATCTTTCAAATTCGTTTTAGAAATTTTTGATTAGTGAAAAGTCACTTTTGCCCTTAATTTGTATCCTTTTCACTTAAAAACCATAGGGGCAAAGATGTAACTTCATTCCCTCCTTCTTGCAGCCTCAAAACCGTCTTACCACCATGCCATAAAGAGGACTAGATGCATTTGGGTCAATAAGTCATGATTTTAAGCCAATTGGGAAAAGTTTGATTAAAACTAATTTGTTAAAAGGTTAATTTAGTAGTCATGGCTTACATCATGGTCTCATCTTCCTTCTTCTTTCTTTCCTTTTGCTTTGGCTGACCACTCTTCCTCATCTAGAGCCCTTGGATGATAATTTCCACTTGGATTCAATCCTTGTGAAAGTCTTTAAGCCAATTAGAAAAATGATGATTTAAAACTTAAGATTTAATCATTTAAAGCTATGTCATACTTTCCTTCCTTCTTCCTCTTCTTGTTGCATGACTGCCCCACCCTCTCCATGAGTCATAAAGTTTTCCTTGCTCCTTAAGTCTTTCCTTGGTGAATCATGCCATGAGTCATTGGTTTAAACCAATTAGGATTTAGTTAATTGTTTTGTTTTATTTTAAAAGCTAACCAAGGTTATTTTCTAACCTAACCATGATCCCTTTAAACCCAACCCCATGGCTGCCCCCACTACTATAAATACCCCCTCGTGCTTCATATAATTCTTACACCAAGCCTTTGTATTGACAAAGCACACTCATTTCTTTCTCCCTTTGAAAATCCTAGCCTTTTTCTCTCTTTGTTCATGAGTTCAAGCTTGATCTTCAAAGCTTTGTTCTTCCCACTTTTGGCTTCAAGAAACCCACCCCCTCTTCCTTTGTTTATACCCTCTTTGATTCATAAAAACATCCCACATCAAAGAGCTTTGTGTTTTTCAAGCAAAACTCTTATTTTCCTCTTTGAAGTTCTTGGTGTTCTTGATCTTCAAGCTTTGTTCTTCATCCATTTTTAGTAAAAGGTAAGGGGAACTTCTTGCAAAATAATTTGAGAAGTTTGTGTTTGATCTTGAGTGTTGTGTGCTTGAGTGCTTTTTGGTGTTTATATGGCTTAAAAAGTGTTTTTCTTTGCTTCTCATTTATTGTGGGGTTATTATGCCCAAATTTTCTTGAGATTTTCGTGGGAGTAAGGTTGGAATGGCAAAATGAATTTTGAGTTTAGTAAACATACCGTTATAATGGCGAATTTTAGTTTACTGCAAATATGATTTTACCGTAAAGAAAATACGTTTTATTCTTTGTGAAAAACCTTGATATTATCTAACATGTATATAGTCAAAGGTGATGGTTAAGATTTGATTGGTTTATTAGTATGGATCTGTCTAGAAAGGAAAGAGACGTTTGAAGGGCCTATTATAAAGTCCGTCTCTTTCTAGCCAGGGATCTGTATTAATACGCTATTTAAAAATCTTAACACTGGGGACCAGGGATATACATGCCTAAGATAATCTGGGAAAGAAGTGATTTATTAATACCGTATATATAAATAGATTGGGTTGGATAAAAGAGTGTAACAGTAATGGATTCTCGGTGAATTCTACTGTTATAGCATCTTTCGGAAATCAATGTAACAGTAATGGATTCTCGGTGAATTTTACTGTTATGTTATTTGTGGGAAATATCGAGTGGGTATCTAATCTGTTTATATATACAAAGAACTCAGTTTAATTTTCAATGTTTAAGACAGTGGAAATTAGTGAGATAGGCTTCCAACAGGCCTTTTCCCTGGAAGATAATCAGTGCTTAAATATTTCCAAAGAGTAGTAATTGAATTACGTTCACTTAGTATAGTAGATTGATTTTAAAACAAGTACTGATCACCAAAGATAGCTCTGCCGTCGTGTGATCTTTTCATCTTCAAAATTAAGTAAGCCGGTAAAATGATTAGCTCTATTTCGTTCATCAAAGGTTATATCAAAGTTTTTAGAAAAGCTGGACACTGATTACCGCAGTCGGCTCAGCCGCCGTGTAATTATTCCATTCCCTAAGATTGACTTAAAAATAGAGAACAACGTTATTGGATTAAAAAGCGGACGTAAGTTTAATTACTGTTACTCTCTTCTTTCTTGATCAAATACAGAGAGGCTCTGCCCCGCTTTGATCTTCTTAAATGAGTTAATAAAAATAAGTTCATATATCGAATCACTCTGTTGGGCTTTTCACCTCAGTTCGGCTCTGCCGCGGTGTGATCAGTCATAATTAAATTATTATAGCCGGAAGAATAACTTGATGCGCAATAAAATAAGAGCAAGAGTATTTCTTCAAAATGAGTGAGTCATTCCAGAAAGATTTTTCCAAAAGTGGGAGGTACAGTAAAACGGAAAGAGGTTTTTAAGAGATGATGAAGAGAAGTGTTATATCATTTGCATTATAGACGATGAGCTTACAACCCACTAGACGGGGTTGAAAATAGATTCTGTTGGACTACAATTGTTTACTGGGATTATCCAGGTTTCGATAGTCTCAATGGTCTTGCGGTGAATCCCCCTGAACCGAGACAAATCGTACACCCGGCTTGGATAAATCTGACTGGTAGATCTATTTATGGTTTGGTATTCATTTTAAATGCGATATTACCGAAGTGATTCTCAGGGGTCTAAAGAGAGGATTCCCTGATTATTCTGTTAAGTTTATCGCAGCCGATCGCTCAAAAGAAGTGAGGAAGAGAAGTCTCCTTGGAGCATTACACCGGTGTGACTTTTGAGATATTGAAGTGACATGCATAAAAATACTTGGTTTTGGTGATATATTATTGTGAATAAATTGTTTTGCAGGGTTTCAGCACAAATGTAAGATTTATATGAAACAATGTTGTTTATAAGTCTTGATTGTTCTGTGACTTAATGTGTGTGTCTTGCTGTGCAAAGTAATGTATATATATAATTGTATTTTGATTGTTTACCTACTTGTCTTATTATTTTGTTTAGAGTTTCACCCTTGCTGCTTTATGTTGTGTTGATGCATGACCGAGTAGATAATTTATCCAAGACGGGGGCTAGCTCTTAGAAGAAGGATTTGAAGAGGATGCTGTATAGATTGATAGAGATTCCAAGAAGAATTGGTATTTATAATTTTAGAATGGGTAGAGGTCTAAAGACTTGACTGGCTCAGAAGTCCACTGTACAAACTCTGTTGTAAACTCTGATAATTTTTATATATGAGATGATCAAATTTTAAGTACTAAGTTATATTATACTCTTTACACTTGAAATATTTTCAAAGAGAAAATCTTACAGGGATTTATTCCCCGTCCTTCTCTTCTTTAAAGGAAAAAAAAAATTTACCCGCATTTTCAGAGAAAGATTATCAACTTTTACTTAAATATTTCCTAAGCTTCCCTAAACTTTTGGTTACTATGGTGTAATATCCTTTTTAGAGAAAAAGTGTTACAATCTTTATCCTGAAAAATAAATTATCCATTGTCACCGCACTTTGAGCCTAAAAAAACACTTTTCTTCAATACCCCTGAAACAAGGATAGCACTAGTATGGTGTCTGCATCCATCTTACTTGGTTCATGATATCATCAAAAATGGGAAAAATTGACAAAAGAAAATCAAAAAATAATGAAAAAAAGAGGATTGAAAATCAAAAGAAACTTCCTAAATGATATCTCATATTCAATGAAACCGTGCTAACTATCCTTGTTTTAACTACCCTTCAAACACTCATTTGAGCCTTTTATATCCTTTCTTACATAACCCATTTAACCACTAGCCACGTTACAAACCTAATAAAGTTCATTTTGATCAAAGATTGATTGCTCTCATGTTCTTAAACTTTAATCTCAGGACCACAACTCGATTCACTCATAATCGTTAGTGTGTTTGCTCCAAAAAGAAAATAAAAAAGGAGGAAAGATTGACACTCTAAAGGCTTACCTACCCAAGTTAGTTTTGACAAAAATAAACACTAAGGCAAAATTTAATGGTCACCATTAGAATTCCTGACATCAGAGTCAAAAGCTATCATGCTCACATGCTTTTGGGGATTGTCTTAATGAGATCAAATTGACCGGGGCAATTACTTCATGCTCGCATCATGCACCGCCCTGTATTTCCATCAAAATTCAAATTGGGGCAATTGCCCAATCATACTTTCCATGCTTACATCATGCATCACCCTTTCATTCAAATTGGGGAAGTTGCTCATTCCTCCATTCCATTCTCACATCACCTTTTTCCATCACCTGATATTCTAAATCTCAAACTGGGTGATTACCCATCCCTTCCATCCATTCTTGTACTACTTTCTTGGGCTGGGGCAACCATTTGTTGTTTCTTACTAATCTTTGTAGTCAAACTTGGGCAATCACCTGACTTTTCATTCCATTTATGCGTCAACATTCTCCATCATATATCTCACACTCTTCTGATTCCTTCAAACATTCACAGTTATGCATGTTAACTAGATAATGCTTCAAAGAGAGAGATCATGAGTTCAATAACACGATTTGACAATTTGTTGACAATCTCTCAGTTAACATCTTAGACTAAAATGACTCAATTGACTCCAGAAAAGGATATCCACATGAAAGCAAGCTGACAATTGCAATCATACTACCTCTAATCATAGTTTGGGGAAAGACTTCATTCATTCAGAGCAAAACCATGTGAAGAATACAAGACGCTTGCCTAAGGAATTTGGTGAAAATATGAATAAGCCATAGGTTGACCAACTTGAGTTTGCCTAAGTCTGGATTCAAATGCGAGTTTCACAAATTAAAGCTTCTCAAGGAAGTAATCAAGTCAAAAGCTTCAAATTTTTTTTTTGCATATCTTGCATGTTGCATCATCAGTTAGCCTCACTCTTAGCATTAGACATGCCAATCACATTGTACATTATCTCTTCATCAAAAAAGGAAGAAAAAAATAAAAAGGAAGGAAAAAAGAATAGAAAAAGGGAGGAATAAAAGAAGAAAAGAAAAAAAAGGAAGAAGAAAGAAAAAGAAAACAAAGAAGAAAGAAAAAGAAAAATGAAAAAGGAGGAAATTTTTTCTATTATTCAAAGTCTGGAACCTACCCGGCACCGACGGTCGTAAGCCAGAACCTGCCTGGTGACCTATTCAAAGTCTGGAACCTTCCCGGCATCCACGATCTTAACCCAGAACCTGCCTGGTGACCTATTCAAAGTCTGGAACCTATTCGGCACGCACGGTCTTAACCTAGAACCTGCCTGGTGACCTATACAAAGTCCGGAATCTGCCCGGCACCAACTAACATTGGCTTATAAAAAAAAACTATCCAAATTTTGAAACCCGCTTAGCACACTCCAATAAAAGATGGGAAGCTGAACCGTGCAACCTTTACTTCTCTATCAAAAGTCGGGAATCTGACCTGGACCTGGAAATCGTTTGTCAAAAGTTGGGATTCTAACCCGGACCCTGTAAATTATTCGTCAAAAGTCAGGAATCTGACCCGCACTGTGTAAATCACCTGTCAAAAGTTGGGAAACTGACCCGTACCGTGTAAATCATCTATCAAAAGTCAGGAATCGGACCCGCACCTTGTAAATCATTTGTCAAAGTCAGGAATCTGACCCGCACTATGTAAATCATTTGTCAAGAATTTGACCCGCACCTTGTAAATCATCTGTCAAAAGTTGGGAATCTGACCCACATGTTGTAAATCACAATCAAAAGTCGAGAATTTGACCGACAATCCTTACTTTCTTACTAAGACAAGAGTTTGACCAACACATTTACTGCAATCAAAGTCGGATTCTCACCCCCTACGGACTCATGTGAATTTTCGAACAAAATTGGAGTTTTTATCTTTACTTATATTTTACTTTAATAATATGAAAACTACGTTATTCATATTCTCTAGTAAAATATAAATAAAGAGGGGCAGGTATAGACACCCAATTTTGTCTAGGCTATGCGAATTATTTTCAAAAAAAAAATAAAAAAAAAGAAAAGGAAAAAGAAAAGAGAAAAGATAGAGAGAAAAGAAGAAAAAAAGGAGATTAGGAAAAAAATAAAACAAAAAGGTGAGAGAAAAAAAGGAAGACGAAGTTGGAAGAAAAGGAAAGAAAGCCCAAAGGCCAAAAGCCTTCGACATCCCCATTGTAAGGCTTCGTACACCCTCGCGCACCACCGCAGCAGCACCGATGGAGCAGAATAAGCTTCGCGTTCCCACCGTAACGATCCCTGCACCCTCACGCACCGTAGCTCGCCCTCTGCCCACTCAAAAGAAACGAGTAAATCGTCAAATTGGTCCTCCAAATTGTAAAGCGCTCATGAACAGGTCCCTGACATTAAAAAATAGGCAAATTGGTCCCTCAATTTGAAAAACGTCGATCACGTTAGTCCCTCCGTTATCCTAGTCAACAAATGGCGTTAAAGATACTGATTTGTCACGTTAAATGCTTAGTTGGCACCCACGTGAACCCACACGTGACAACCCAGTCATGGGGACCATAATGACAGGGACCAAAATGACATTTACCTAACCTCTTTCTTCTGTGTTCTCCTTCTTCTTCCAATCACACAATCACACCCTTTACATTCCCTCACCTCCATTCCTAAACCACATCCTTCTCCAGTGGCCCTGCGCTTCTTCTCCGCCACCGTCACCACCACATCTCCACCATCAACTCCGGTGCCACCTCAAACCCCTCTGCCTACCTCTACTGTCACGACCAACCGCTGCTCCTCTGCCTCAACACATCCACGGTGGCGTCTTCTACATCTGCACCACTTCAAGCCCCGCTACCACCATCACCTCAACACCGTCGCCGATTCGTTGGTTGGTTCATTAGTGTTTTCAATGGCGGATGTCATCAACAACATTCACTTTGATTCCTTCGACAAATCCCCCTCCGTCACTGCTTCCTTCTTTTGCCGCCGACTTCGACTGCCGTTGTTCCCCGCCGTCGTGACAGTCCCCTTCGACCTACAAATGCGTTGAAGCTCGGCGTCAAGGCTCGCGGTTGATGATACTGTGCTCCCCTCCTGAGCTTTGAAGTAAAGGAAAATGATTCGTTGTTGATAGGGGTGGGTGAACAACAAGGCAAATAGAAAAAGGGGAAGGTGAAGAACTGGGGATTCACCATCCTGTGTCTTGATCCCCCATCCCCAAAGCAAACCCACCTCCTCGCTCAACATAAAAAAATTTCTCCAAGATTAATTTCTTTATTTTGTTCATTCATTGATTTTTTCTAAGTCTTTTGTCCTTAATTTTTTTTGCCACTTTGCTGTCTTTGTAATTCAATATCAGTTTAAAAATTTTGCAAGATTTTGTGTTGAAATCTGGTTGGATCTTGCTTTTTGGGATGTCTGATATAGTGAAGAAGGCGTGGGGGAGGAAGAACAGTCGGAAGAAGAAGGAGAAGAGGGACGAAAAAGGTTAATGAACATGTCATTTTAGTCCCTATGATTGGGTTGCCATGTGTGGGTCGACGTGGGTGCCAGCTATGTATTTAACGTGACACGTCAGTGTCTCTAACGCCGTTTGTTGACTAGGATGACGGAGGGACTAACGTGATTGACGTTTTTCAAATTGAGGGACCAATTTGTCTATTTTTTAATGTCAGGGACTTTTTCATGAGCGTCTTACAATTTGGAGGACCAATTTGACGATTTACTTCAAAAGAAACCCCTAATCCCTTTTCTCCCTTTTTCGTCTTTTTCATTTTGGTGGCGTTTTGGGTGGTACAGTGTCAAAGTGAACCACAGTAGTGCAGTGACATGTAAATCTAGAATGACCTGTATTACAAGTAGTATAAAATTGACTCCCATTTTTTTAACTTAATAAACAATAACCCCAAGACTTTTAAATATAGGAAAATAATAGAAATTCATTTTTTAATATTTTTTAAGATATTAAATTATAAGATTTTGATATACACATTTGTCAGGTTCTCATCGAGGAGTTAGAATTCTCTTCATTTATTTTTTTCTCTATTTTCTCCATTACTATGCTTTTTAGGAAATAAATGACTAAATGTGATATATAGGTGTCATTTATTCTATTTATTCCCCCAAAAATATAGTAATGAAAAAAATGGAGAGAAAAAAAAATAGAGAGGATCCCAACTCCTCAGAGAGTGACCAAATAAGTTTATTTTATTTTGTATCTTTATCACTCAAATTTCATTTTTGGGAATATATATTTCAAAATAATACCCCTGTGCCAAAAGTGAATAACGAACGGTGACAGCAGGGTCAAACGCAGACCTGTAATTTTTTACCATTTTTTTAAACTAAATTTTTTACCTTTTGTAATATATTATGCATATTACTTTTCAATGGCATTTAATGTGGCTATAACCAGGGTGAAATAGGAACGCTGATAGCATATCCAATAGGGGTGTTTATTAAGTATAGAAACTTCGTTAAGTATTTTCTCTAAGCACTCTTCCATTAAAATGGATGGTGGGTCATGTATTGCTTTATGGATTAAAAAAGTCAAATTAAAAAATTAAAAAAGTTGTTATTGGTGAAATGTAATTATGTGAAGTATTGGTAAGACCCATTTAGGATTTTTTTTGAAGGAGTTGGGTTGAAAATATTGAATGCTTATGAGATGCTTAAATTAAAAAAGATAAAAATAAGTGATGTATACTAGTGGGACCCATTTAAGTACCCCAAAGTGAGATATTCCATTATAAATAGAGCTGGCAAATGGGCCTACCCGGCGGGCTTTGGGTCGGGCCAAAGAAGCCCGGATTAAAAACGGACTCAAATTTAGTTATCCAAGCCCAGCCTGCATAGTGCCGGGCCACACCGGACTCGGGCTTTTACTTTGTTATTTTTGAGCCGGCCCGCATCAGGCTCGGGCTAAAAAGGTCCGAATTGAAAACGGACTCTAATTTATGTGTCCAAACCCAGTATTTTTTTGGCACAGACTTGGCCCGGCCCGATGGGCTAAGCTTATTTTGCCAACTCTAATTATAAATGCTCTCATAAATCAACTTTTATCTGTGTGACAATGACCCTTCACCCTTGATATACGTCTTCTCAATGTCCCTGTTTTCTATGCATAGGCGAGTACGACAATGACAAAAAATATGTTTAGAGTTTTTAATTAATATATTCATCAAGCCATCGTTTACAATTAACTTTTACTTTAACCATTATATATTCAGCAGGTCACCCTTTCGATATCTTAGCCCTCCATTTTTTTTACCAATATATCAATGGCTGTAAATCAAAGTGTACTACTATGGTTCACTTTAACACTGTACCGCCCAAAACGCCACCTTTCATTTTTGCTGCATCGCCAAACGCCTTTCTCTCTGCAGAGCCCTTTTCTCCCTTTTTCTTGCTTCCTTTTTCCCTTTCTCTTGTATTTTTCAGAAATCAGAGAGTGATGAAAGGGGTTTGCGGTTTTGTGCTCTTTATTCTCCTTCTTCTGTATTGTGGTGAGAAGAAGGAATTGTTGGGAAATTTTCTTGTCCTTGGATCGCGATGCAGGTTGGTAGCGTTTAGTCTCTACCCTTCCCTTTACTTTTTCTTGTTTACTTGCGTTCATATTGTAACAGTTTAAGATATTTTCCAATGGATGAAAAATGTTGCTGTGATTCTGGACCCTGCTGTATTATTTCGTTTTCCTTGGTTCTGAAATCAGCTATTTATATATTTTTTTTGACCAAAATTATGCGAGTTGCATGAGATGAGCTCCATGATGTTGCTAGGTTTTTTTTTTTTGATACAGCTCCATGATGTTGCTAGGTGCTACTGCATATTTGTCTTTGAGATTTGGGGTTAGGGATGGAAATAGGTTGGGCTGGGCTAGGCTTTGCCTAAATAGGCCTGCCCAGTCCAAAAATTTTAAAGTCTAAGTCTGGTCTGTTACCTATTATAGGTTTTTTTTTTAGGTCTGACTTGACCTTTTTAAAAGTCTGATTTGGTCTTTTAGCCTATTTAAAGACCCGATTCCTAATAAGGCATTCAAATAAGTTGTCTGACCTTCGACCGAAAAAAAAGTAGTCCGACCTACTCATAAATAGGCTAATAGGTCAATGAAGAAAATCTCTATGTATAACAAACTATAAAATATGACAATTAAATTCAGTTTTATTTAAAATAGAGACGTAGAGGTGAATAAGATTGAAATAGTTTTGTGATAAGACATCTAAATAAATCACAATTTTATCCTTCAATAAGCTTTATAAGCTTGAGTATCTATGTAGGTCAACATGTGTTTAAACATTTAAAAGGTAAATAAGTATATAAATTTAATACATTATAAAAAATCTAATATAATAATAATACTATAAAAAATTATATCAATATCTACTTAAATAGGCCGGCCTATTAGGCTTAAAAGACTTTTTAGATTGCTTAAGCCTTGCCTTTTTAGCTAAATAGACTTTGCAAAAAAAACTTGACCTGATATATTTCATGAAAAAACTTAACCTGACCTAAGCTTGATGTAGGCTGAACCATAGGCCCCTGTCGAGTGGCCTGACCTATTTCCATCCCTATTTGGGGTTTTCTTTTGGTTGTTGCAATCGGTGGTATCTAATCAGTAAATGGCAATTTGTTCCTTAGCATTAAAAAGGATTCAATTCGTAATTGCCTGAACTATATTCACTTAATATTAACTATTGCCCTTTTTGGTTCAAATTCCATAATGAATATCATCCCACTTTTGTGTGCAATTTAGCCCCTGTTTGTTTCAGATTTTTCAACACGCTTTTGAGGCCAAAATTGAGTTTGACCAACTCAAACTCGATTTTGGCAAAAAGTTTTCTGTTTGGTAATTTTTATGTTGGTCAAAAGTGTGTTTAGAAGGAGAAGAACGTGTGTTTAGCGGACGCAGGCCCAAACGGTCGAGTGCCCAAACGTGAATCACTGTACCAACTACTATTTACCTAATTACCCTCATTCATTGCCTATAGTTTTTTCTCTCTTTACTTACCAACGGTCTCAAATGTCCTTTTCGGTAATTTTATCTCTCAAAAGTGATTTTACTTTATTCTATCCAAACACAATCAATTCTTCTAAACACACTTTTAAAATATTGATACCAAACACAAATCAATTTTTCTCAACACAATTTTGGTAATTATGGCTGCTTCCATGTTACTATTGTTACGGGAGAGATCAGAGAAATAAATAATGTGATCCGGTTATCCAAAGTTTTTTATATATCATATTCTTTATAAAAATCGATTCTACTGAATATAAAATTGTATACCCGTGTCACTAATCAGTATTTAGTAATGGTCATTTTGGATCCTCTTCCTATTTCGTTAAGCGCAAAACAATGTTTTAATAAGTTAGTAGTGACGACCATTTTGGATTCTCTTTCTATAAGTATTAATTGAACAAGTTAACCAGTAATTTTCTTCTAAAAAGAACTACGTGGTTTTGAGTTTCCTGTCGCACCGAGAGATACATAGGAGTATAGACCACCTTTGTCAAGCATAAAAATAAGTTTTCATAATTTTCTCCTTTATTTCAAACCCCAAATTTTGTAAATAAATAAAATTTTATTTCTTTTCTTATCGTTACTTTTGGGGTAAAATAAATATTTATAAAGCTAACAAAAGTTTGCACATTTAATTAGAGGTAACTGTTTTTAGCAGACATCGTAGGGTGCTAATATATTCCTTAAGCGTAATCGACTCACGAGCCAAAATCTGGTTTCAATACCATTTTCTTTTAAAAAAGAGTTTTTCCAATGTTTTTCCATTAAATAAATAAACTTTAGTGGCAGCTCCTCTCTTTTGAAGGAAAGAATCCTTTCTCGAGATTTTTTCGGTCGCTTCACTTAGTAATACTCAGTTAATTCAATACATTCTTCTATTCGGTGATATTGCATACTCTGTAATAGAACATGTGGTAGCGGTACCCATGTCCAAAAGATTTGTTGGTAGTTTTACAAGTGAGGAATGAAAACATTGGTCAAAATAAAATCCAAGTTGCTGGAAGTAAGGTGAGAGCCTTAAGATTGAAATGCTTCTGAATGGCTTATCTCCTACAAAACAATATATATGACACGGTGCTTCTCGATTTAGTTTGTCGGATGAGGCAAAATCTAAATGCAAGTAAGGACCAGTTATAAACTGCAGATTGCGGAAGCAAAATTGGTCTTACTGCTTCTATCATTGAATGTATATACCTAGCAATTGAGTAGGAGAGGTTATAGCAAGCTTCTGCTTGAGCTTTGGATGGATGGAATTGATCATCACTTCTATTATAATTTAAAATAAATGTTGCTTGTAGGATTTTAGCCCCATTTTTTATGAAATGATACACTACATACAGTATGCAAATGGTTCGACCAACTCTCTGACAATTTGGTTCATTACAGGCTGAAGTTGAAAGTTTATATGCTGAGGGAATTAAACTCAAGGAGTCCGTCCATATGGTTTTCTAGTTGCTACTAATATCATTTATGAATTTTTTTTGACCTATCAGTTTTTCTAAAAGCAATTACCATGTTAATTTTTCAGTAAAAAGGAGGAGCTTATCAGAAATGAAAGTGAAAACTCTCAAAAGTATGAAGTTCTGACAACTTGTCTTATATTTGAGTTGTGATTTCTTACTGTTTCTTTATCTGATAGTGGGCTTGCTTAATGGCTAGGTTTTTTTTTAACCAAGAAGATATTCTTACCCTTCCATGCTTCGAGATCAATTTTCTCCAGAAGTATTGAAAATTTTGTACAGCTGTAGTGTATCTGTTATTATCACTCACTTTTATTAACTATTTTCCTAGAATATAACAACTTTTTGCAATCAATGCTCCAAACTATAGTAATGGCTGTGATTCCTCATACTAAGCAGGTGGGTTTCTACTTATATGATGTTAAAATTTGTTTGGTGTGAAAGTTTATAATTGACTTCTCACTCAAATGAGCAGAGAATTGTCGTATGTGATAGCTGTTCAAAATGACTATTAGGACATCAATTACTATTTGAGGTACTTTTCTCTGGTAATACTGCAACCTAAAGTTGCATCTCTATTACTTTGTAATCTTTTGTTAATATCATTTCTCATTGCTGATTTAAAGTCCTGATTTCTTCTGTGTTTTAAATTGATATTTTTTATTCTCGAATCAAGCTAAACCTAGAGGGCTTGGAGGCATTTGAAATTCAAAAAAGTACTCCCTTTGATTTATACCCCGATTTATACCCCAAAATCAAAGGGAGTAATTTTTTGAATTTCAAATGCCTCCGTGCCTTCTAGGTTTAGCTTGCTTCAAGAATAAAAAAGATCAGTTTAAAACACAGAAGAAATCAGGACTTTAAACCAGCAATGAGAAAGGATATTAACAAACAAGCGCAGAGAGAACAAAGTATAATAGAGATGCAACTTTAGGCTGCAGTTAGAGCTGTCAAAATGAGCTGTGGCTCGCGAGCCAGCTCGGCTCGGCTCGGCTCGTGGGCTAAAAGGGTTACTAAATAGCTGACTCGTTTAACTCTGGGTCTTTTTGGCTCGGCTCATTTAACCCGCGAGCTGAAGAGGGTCAGCTCGTCACGAAAATTAATCATTTTAAATATTTTTTAGTTTTTTTTTTATATTTTTTTAATCATTTTAATCATTTTTAAATATTTTTTAATCATTTTTAATATTTTTTATTGATTCAGCCCGTGAGCCAGCTCGAGTAATCCGCGAGCTCGGGGAGAGCCGAGCTGAGCTGGCCATTTTCTGGCCCTTGAAAAATCCGAGCCAGCTCGGCTCGGCTCGTTTAACTGCCAGCTCGGGCCGAGCCAGCTCGTGTGGGCCGAGCTGGCTCGTTTTGACAGCTCTAGTTGCAGTATTAACGTAGTATATAGCTATTGGTGCAATTGAAGTTCTAATAGTCATTTTGAACAGCCTATCACATACGACAATTTCCTGCTCATTTGAGTGAGAAGTCAATTATAAACTCTGTCACACCAAACAAGTTTTAAGTAGAAACCCACCTACTTAGTATGAGGGATCACAACCATTTTAGCTTCCTCTCAGGATGAAGGACCTCGAGGATACTATGGTTTGGAGCATTGATTGCAAAAAAATTGTTGATTCTCGGAAAATAATTATTAAAAGTGAGTGATGTGGTAAGCTACTGTCTAGTTTAGCTTCATTTTTCTTTTGCGGGTGGGGTTATGGCATTGCTTCTTGACATGTCTAAAAAGTCATTTTAAGATCAATTGGTTCTGTTAATCACTTTTGACATGAATAAGCTTTCAAAACTTTTTATTATCAGATGTTAATCACTTGTGACTACCATATGTCAACCATATATCTAAATAGGATGGATGAAATGGAGTAATGCTTCAGGAGTGATTTGCTATAGAAAAGTACTAGAGCTTAAAGGAGAACTTTACTGCACAGCTATAAGAATTGTAGTGCTGTATGAGATCCGATGTTGGACATTAAATAGTTCTCTTACTGCTAACTTCCATCTTCTGTTTTTTTGCCATGCTTTACAGGCATCTGTGCAGATGTTGCAGTTTGAAAGTATGAACTTTGGTCATCCTTAGGCCCTCTTCCATTTGAGGTGGTTGTTTCTGCAGGACAAAAGGCTAAGGAGGAATGCTTGGAAAAAGGCATGAAATAAAGATTTGAACTCTACTGTTCGTATTAGTTTGCTTGCATAGTAGAACAATCTGTGTTCTATTTTATATTTTTTGTTATGGTGATGATTTGCGTTATTCTGTTACATGGACCTGTGAATTTTCCATAGATAATAGTAATGATTTTCAAGCATGTGATGATGCAACAGAGAAGAGGAGCAAACTTGTTCCGGACTTGAATGATCTTACTGGAGAAGGAAATATCGAAAGTATGCTTTGAGTTGAAATGGGACAAAGGTTTTCTTCAATGCATTGGTGATCTTGTTTTTCCTTATGTTCATCTATTGGAGAAAATTCTGCCATTTTTCTATCTGATATTGTTTAAATGTGATTGTATTTGCTGTATAGGTTTTTCAGTAGAGTCACTACACATAAGTAATGCTAATGTTTCCTCTCCCTCTCTCTTTCTTTCTCTGTTTTTTTTGGTTGTGTTCTAAGGTCGAGGATACTATTATGCAAGCATTAACCCAACAGCGGTGTCCAAATTCTGCTCGACAACTAATCTCGGGTATACATTCCTGCTTTTGTTACTATTCTTGTTATCTTTGTGCTTTGTGTGTATTGTAATCCCAAATCCAAATCATGTACCGTTGAGAGAGAGAGAGAGAGATGAAACAGAAGCATATGCCGAAAACTGTGTGCCAACTGCCAGAGAGAATGGTAGCAATGGTTGGGGATAAAAGCCAAAGCCCACTGGCAACCGGAGAACCACCACTAACAAATGTGAATGGGTTGTCAGAAGGATACACAATAGAGGTTAGGTGTAACGTCTTAAAATTTTACTCTATAAGACGAAGTATTAATTTTGGAGGATTAGAATTATCTTTAAGATTTTCGGATAAAAAGAAATGGTTTAGAAGTAGAGGTCAAAACGGTGTTTTACGGACATTTTTGACTGTCAGAATAAGTTTATGATAAATATGAAAATTTCAGACTTGATTCATAAGAGGTATTTGATGATATAAAAAGTAACGTAATGTTACATGAGGATTTTAGAAGTTAAGTTTGGAATTGTTAGAGAAGAGTATAAGGAATATTGCCGTTTTAGTCTCTCTAAGATGAAATACCTAACCTGTTAATTAAGGAATGGATAAATATTGGATACTAAGAAATGGTTTTGATAAAGACTACAAGATCAAGTAGAGTTTTAGATAGTGTAGAAATGATAAGTTTTGTTTGGTGTTGTAGTTTAAACGGTAAGACAGGTCTTATAATTTCTGTTTGCATCACTTCCGTATTTATTCTGTTTTATTCAAGTACTTTGTGTATAAATGTTTATTGGTTTATTTTCATCTTAGAAAAATGGATTTAGTACACTTATTCATTCTCAGTATAAAAACAGATAGTTTTATTTGACGTTGAGTTTTAAACAGAAAATGTAAACTCCATTTTCCCATTTACCGTTCGTTTTCTGTTTTATATGAAATTGTGTGATCTAAGTGTTAAGTGATTTATGTTGATTTTATAATTAAGGTTTTAAAATGCTTATTCATTTATTTCATTGAAACAGACGTTTTTCCTTTGACGTTTAGATTTTTACAGACAACCGTTTTTGCCGTAACTGACGAATGAGGTTTTAAATTGCAAAAGTATATCAAACCAACCCAGAAAATTATCTTCACAAAAGTTGTTTCTTTTAATATTTGTGATTGTTTGGAATTTCCAGAATTTTTGGAAAATTTTCAAAATTTACCAAAAAATAAGCCTAACGGGTATATATAACATACAAATCTCGTTTTATAGTATAAAAATTTCGTGACAAAGGTCCAAAACAATTTATTTTTTATTATTTTTTTAGGATTTTTAAAAATATTTCTAGACAAAATTATTTTCTACTGTTTTGATATTATTTGCGGTATATCAGCCGAATAGAGACGTAACGGGTATGATATAGGAATTTAGAATTTTTGAGGGGCTCAAATACAAATCTAAGGAGCTTAAAATATCTGTAGATGAAATCGTTGACCATAAATAGTGTATGGGACAAGTACAATTACTATTTTACTCTTGATTTCACACTTAAACTACCAAAACCTAAAGTTTTTAACCAATCTATCCAATGACTCTTCTTTTTCCTCATTTGGCCAGCTAACTCAAATGAATTAGGAGGGTTGGAGCTACTTTTTCACATGGATTGAATCCTAGGGAGATGCTTTGAATCAATTAGGAAAAGAATGGATTAACCGAATTATCTAAATAGCAAGTCATTAAGTCTTTGATCTTATCTTTCTCCATCCACTTGCTTGCTTGGCCGCTCCTCATCTTTATTTTGGATCCTTGGATGTGCTTTTTGTTAGATGTTTCGGCAAGTGTACTGAATCGCACAAGTAATAGAGTGATGAGTGAGTTATCGTTCCCAACGAGGATCGATTGCCAAGTATCAACTTCTACCAATTGCTATACTATTTGGACTATGAAAAATATGCAGTGTATTGTGAAAGTTAAGATAAAATGTAAACACGAAGACACAATGCAAATGTAGCACAAACGTTTAAAGAAACACTTGGTGGGCACAAGACAAATGCAAAACACAATGCAAAAATTTGGCATAGGAATCACTCAATTGTCACTAGATGCAATCACCAATCTCAATCAATTATCATTCAAGTTCTCTAAATTTGGTTAAACCCAATCCCTTGGTGAATAACCCCTTTCCTCTTAATTAGAATCCTAATTCCTTAGGTGAAACTCAATTAATTGGAAGCATTAAGATTAAGAACTCATAAAGAATGCACATGAACCAAAGTCTATTCCTAGATCTCTGCACTCATATGGTTTCTAATCCAAATCGAATCTCATACCTAACTTCCATTAGATACAAGACCATCACAACAATTTCCATGGTGGCCAATCAAGGAAAAGCATTAAGCAAAGGATTAAAGACATAAGTTGAATTAAAATTGGAGAACAAAATAGTCAAATTACATCAAGATCCAAAAGAGTTCATCCCAGCCTAATCAAAACAAATCAGCCAAACATGGCAAAGAGAAAAGAAAAACCGTAAAGCGAAGAAGATGAAGAAGGTGGATCCATTGAATCTTCAAGTTTTGTTCTCAAGGCTTGAATATTCATTGGAGAGGCACAGAGAGGTCTCAGGAGGCTGTCTCGCCCTTTTCCAATCCCAAAAAGTTCACCAAAATAGGTCAGAATGTGCTCATTTATACTTCAGTAACGTCTTGGGCGCTGGGCGCCAGGTATTGGGCTCTGGGCGCTGTCATTCTGCCTTCAGAAGTTCAAACACGCATTAAGGACCAGAACTGGGGCGCTGGGCGCTGGATCTCTGTCTTTCAAGTCCATTTTCTACAAAAGTCCAATTCCCGTACAAATCTGGACAGCTTTGGTATTTTGCATTTTTGACCATCAAAACATCCGAACTGGGCTTCGGTTTCAACATGAAAGTTGTAGGTCTGCTTCTTATCTTTCCAACGCCACCAAAATCACTCAAATCGGATAAATATAGCCCAAGTTATGTCTAGGGTAGCATTGCAGTGTTGAGCGCCGCAGTCTGGGCACTGGGCGCCCAGTTTTGGCCTTCTAGAGCAGAAGTTTGTTGTCCGGATCAGGTTTAGGGCGCTGAGCGCTGGGATATGAGCGCTGGGCGTTGGCATTCTGCCCTCCAGGAGAAATGCTTCGCAGTCCAGACCAAAATCCGAGAGCTAAGCGCCAGGAATCAGAGTTGAGCACCAGAAACCTGTCTAACACCAAAAACACGTCAAAACGCAACTTTCTCTGACAAAAGTCTCTACTCATGCAAAATAATCTATTCTAACATAAACTAGCACTAATATTTACACTGTTTAGTCCAATTAATCCATCAAAACTCATCAAAATATACAATTGTATAGATTCATCACTTTTTTACTTGGATCAAATCCTTGTCATGTGCTTTGGAACAATTAGGATTCAGTTAATTAGTTTTTGATTTATTTAAATTAAATCATGGTTAAGATAAAGTCAACTATGGTTGGCTATTTAACCCAAGGCCTTGGCTGCCCCTCCCCCTATAAATACCCATTCATGCTTCATTAACACTTGCACCAAACTTGTGAAGCTCTCCAAGTTCTCCCTTTTCTTCCTCTTTATAAGCTTTATATTTCTGTGTTCTTGGTTCCAAAGCTTTGTTCTTCATAGCTTTCTCTCCCAAAGGTAAGGGGAACCTCTTGCAAAATAATTTAAAAAGATATAAGTTTGATTTTTGATTGCTAATCACTTAGGTGATTTATGTGTTATAGCTTTTATACTTGTTTATTTAAGCTTTATAACTGTTTTATGGCTTTTAATTTAATTGTTATGTGCTTTTATTAATTGTGGTGTTATAATGCCCAAATTGCTATGTGGTTTTCGTGAAAGTAAGGTTACAATGGCAAAATCAATTTTGATCTTTAATAATTGTACCGTTATAATCGCAAAATTTAAAATACCGCAGTATGCTCTTACTATGAAACAAGTGCAATTTATTCTTTTGTGAAAACCCTGATAATGTCTATCATTGATATACAAAGTGATGATTAAGATAAATAGTTTATTAGTATGGTTTAGTCTAGGAAAGACAGGTCATCCAAGCGGCCTTAGCCCAGCTCTCTTTCCTGGGAACTATGCGTATATGCTGTTTGGGGAATTCTTACCTTAGGGACTCAGTATATACATGACTAACAATTAGGATAGTTGTGGTAAACCAGGTCAAAAGCATAGTCTGCTCCAACTTGCCAAGGAAAGGGGTCAAACCAAGAAAGAATTAGGATCTTTCTGCGAACAATTTGGTTTACCTTGTGTCAAAAGCCAAAACAAAAGACCTAGCAAAAGGAAGAATCAAGTTCAAACCCAAACCCAGAATACCAGAAAACCCAATACATCTAGGTATTACCGGTTTAGGAAGAACACTCATGCTAGGAAGCTTCAATCTGACATTAAGTCAAAACCAAATATAGATATCAAGGTTCCAAAGAAAACGATAATCTGCTATAGTTGCGGTAAGCCAGGTCACTATAGGACTGATTATGTGATCAAGTCCGTAGAACAAAATCTTTCTATCAATTCTGAAGATGAAGAATACTATCTTCTTTCAAAACAGAGTCTAGAAGACCACAAAAGGAAAAAATACAAATTCATACACATAGGATGTGTTCAAATTGCCTTAAAGCCACTCACCAGAGAAGGCTTAGACGCCTGCGTTCTTCTGTGTCTTAGAGACAAAAGACACAATCAGTTTCAAGACTCCCTCTTAGGAACGGTAGAATCCAACATCAGTCATGGACCAATCTATTTCAATTGTTTTCCAGATCTAACCATCAGTCTAGATGATAAGAATGTCCTAGACTCAATCTTCTTGAATGTTAAAACAGGTGGATTAAACATGAAGCCTGGATCTATTCCTGTAGTTCTTCTCTATAGGATTCAGTACAAAGTTATGAACTCAAGTAGATCGTGCTTTATTAGAACCAAATCTCTGCAAAAGATAGGAGAAACAATTTTGTTTCTTACAGATCTGTCTAAAGCAAATGTGATAGTTCCCAGAACTATCCAGTGGAGTGATATAACTCTGCCAGAAACCTGGACCTTAGAGAAAGCCATGCCAGCTGAAACAAGGGAAACTCCAGAGTTCGACCAAGTCATCCAACACCAATCTGGTAGCGTAGATTTAGTTTTCAATAGGAGAAACTCCTTTGGTAGGTCTATGTCTATGAGATCTAGTAATCTCCAATCAGGAAGTTTTAGGACAGCCATGTCTAGAAGATCTTTCTCTACTATGTCTCAAGCTGTTCCACAATCTTCTATATCTTCAACCATTCATCTTCAAGGAGTAGACGTCTCAGCACCTCTTCCAAAGCCAGTCTACCAGAAGGATGATGAAGATCAAACATCTATTCATTCTCCAACTTACTCTTCTATTAATGCACCTTATGATGATGGATTGTAAGTTCATTATAGATAAGATAGCCCTTAAGAAAGATTTTTACTCTGATGAAGTGTCTCCTCAACGAGAGTGGTTCTTTAGGAATTATCAGGGCACCAGAAAGTCCCAAATCCAAGAGGAATTCTACGAATCCCTCGAACAAATCAAACTTAATATTCCCTTCTTTGACTGGTTCCAAGTATATTCAGTCAAAAACCATATAGATTATCCTTTCCAAACTCTACCCATCGAGTCTGATAGGATTAATACTATCTGGCATTACCAGAATGGTAATATGGTTCAATCCGAGTTCCCTCCCGATAGAACTTTTGTCTTTGAAGTTAGGAACAAAGACAACAAAGAGGTTCCGGTAGTAGCAGCTCCCTTTAAGGTTAAGTTAGATGATGAACCAGTGTCTTCCTCTGACGTTAAAAATCTTATGGAACAATCCAATTATACCAACAAGTATCTTCAGGTTTTAGGTCAGAAGCTAGAAGAAAAAACTTTAGTAGCCAAACCCCTAGAGAAAACTCTAGAACAACCTCAGGTGTCTGAAGAAAAATCTTTAGAAAAACCCCTGTTCAAACCTCATAAGATTTCTAGGAAACTTAAAGAAAAGTTTAGAAATCAGCTGAACCCAAATAGGCAGGTTGAAGACAAACAACTTGTTGAAAAAATCAATGAGCGGATTAGGCTGCTCAACACAAATATACAAGAAACACCTCAAAACAGTGTTATAGCCTCTTCTGAAACTCCTCAGAGACCTCTTAAGGCTTTACAGATCAATACGCTAGGAGAAACTTCTAGTCAAACTATCTCCACATCGGATGAAGAATCTGAGGATAGATCTCAAACCTCTTTTAAACTTAGTCCTCTAGTTAGTCAAAAGATTAACCGGAAGAATCCATCCAAACTCTACTACCCTAGAGCTACTCCTCCAGATATTCTCTTAGAGGAGAAAGACACAAACTTTAAGAGCTTTAGTGCCAACAACGTCTATGAGTGGAGTATAGACGGTAAGACAGAGTATAACATACTCAGTCTCCTACAAAACATGAGTATGGTAGCAACTGCTTACCAAACAACCCATGATTGTTCAGATATAATGATTGTTGAAATCTTAGTTGCCGGTTTTACAGGTCAACTCAAAGGTTGGTGGGATAATTATCTCACAGAAGACCAGAGAACTAACATTCTCGAAGCCGTCAAAACAGATTCAAAGGGTAAGATTATAACTGAAGATGGCGAAGACATGTCTGACGCCGTTAATACCTTAATCTTCACCATAGCACAACACTTCATAGGTGATACCTCCTTACTTAAGGATAGAACCGCAGAATTGTTGTCCAATCTTAAGTGTAGAACCTTATCTGATTTTAGGTGGTATAGAGATACCTTCCTGACTAGGGTTTACACTAGAGATGATAGTAATCAATCTTTCTGGAAAGAAAAATTCTTAGCCGGATTACCCAAAACCTTAGGTGACAAAGTTAGGGATAAAATCCGTAACCAATCACCCACAGGAGACATTCCTTATGATCAGCTTAGCTATGGGCAATTAATCTCTTACATCCAAAAGGTTGCTTTGAAAATTTGTCAAGATGACAAAATTCAGCACCAACTTGCCAAGGAAAAGGGTCAAACCAAGAAAGAATTAGGATCTTTCTGCGAACAATTTGGTCTACCTTGTGTCAAAAGCCAAAACAAAAGACCTAGCAAAAGGAAGAATCAAGTTCAAACCCATACCCAGAATACCAGAAAACCCAATACATCTAGGTATTACTGGTTTAGGAAGAACACTCCCGCTAGGAAGCTTCAATCTGACATTAAGTCAAAACCAAATATAGATATCAAGGTTCCAAAGAAAACGATAATCTGCTATAGTTGCGGTAAGCCAGGTCACTATAGTAAGTATTGTAGGTTAAAGAAGAAAATTCAAAACCTTAACCATGACCAAACCATAGAAGACCAGATTAGCAAATTGTTAATCGAAACCTCTGAGGAAGAATCTGAACATGAGTCAGATACTTCTGAAAACCTTAATGAAATACAAGAAGACGAGTTTGCCTCTTGTAGTGATAGTTCTATTAATGTCCTTACTAAGGAACAAGATCTTCTCTTTGAAGCTATAGATTCTATAGATGATCCCGTAGAGAAGCAAAGGTATTTGGATAAACTCAAAACTACAATCAAGGCCAGGGACAAAAATAAATTAGTTGTCCAAAATAGGTTTGATCTAAATGAAACTCTCAAGAAACTTGAAAAGAGTATAGCCAAGCCTATAACAGTCCAAGATCTCCATGCTGAGATTAAGTCCCTTAAGATAGAAGTTAAAGAGCTTAAGGATAAACAGAAGTTGCATGAGCAAATTCTGAGCCAAATTATTAATGACGACTCTTCATCAGGAGATGAAGATAATCAAACTTATAAAGGTCATTCTGCCTCTACTAGTAAGGTAGTAAGCCCAAAGGCCAACAACGTCATCATAGATGATGATTTTATGTGCCTTATTAATCAGCTTAAAATCCAAAAATTCTACATCAAAGTTAGAATTAGAATAGGGGATTTTGTCCTATAGAAAAAACTGCCTTGTTTGATACAGGTGCAGATTCAAATTGCATCCTAGAAGGTTTGGTCCCTACCAAATATTTTGAGAAAACTTCTGAAAATCTTCGCACTGCGAATGGCTCCAAGCTTAAAATCAAATATAAATTATCCAATGCGATAATTGAAAATCAAACTTTTCAGGTCAAAACTCCTTTTATGTTAGCCAAAGACCTGAACAATGAGGTAATCTTAGGAACTCCTTTCATTAGATCTCTGTTTCCTCTCCAGATTACCAACAAAGGTATATCAACCCAACATCTAGGAAAAACCATAGAGTTTAATTTCCTTAGGAAACCTATTAGAAAAACTCTTAATTCCATTTCCTACAAACAAAATCAGATAAACTATCTGAGAGAAGAGGTTTCTTATAAAACTATAGAAGCCCAACTCAAAGAGCCTAAGATTCAGGAAAAAGTCCAGAGTCTTAAACAAACCATAGAAAAAACAATCTGTTCTGATCTTCCTAATGCATTTTGGGAAAGAAAGCATCATATGGTTGATCTGCCTTATGAGGAAGGATTCTCTGATAGGCAAATTCCTACTAAAGCTAGGCCAATCCAAATGAACGAAGAACTTCTGGGTTACTGTAAAAAGGAAATTCAGGATCTTCTGGTCAAAAAACTCATCAGACCTAGTAAAAGCCCTTGGTCTTGTTCGGCTTTCTATGTCAACAAATCTTCAGAAATTGAGAGGGGCGCACCGCGTCTTGTTACCAATTACAAACCACTCAATCAAGCCTTAAAATGGATTAGATATCCTATTCCCAACAAGAAGGATCTTCTCAATCATCTTCATTCAGCCAAGATATTTTCTAAGTTTGATATGAAGTCAGGATTCTGGCAGATTCAGCTTAAAGAATCTGACCGTTACAAAACAGCCTTTACTGTTCCTTTTGGTCAGTATGAGTGGAATGTCATGCCATTCGGGCTTAAGAATGCTCCTTCTGAATTCCAGAAGGTTATGAATGAAATCTTCAATCCCTATTCTGACTTTACTATTGTCTATGTTGATGATGTTTTAGTCTTTTCTCAATCTATTGATCAACATTTCAAACATGTCAATATATTCTTGACAGTAATCAAGTGTAATGGTCTTGTAGTCTTTTCTTCAAAGATTAGTTTGTTTCAAACTGAAATAAGATTCTTAGGCCATAATATCAATCAAGGGACAATTATTCCTATCAATCGTGCAATAGAATTCGCTGATAAGTTTCCCAACCAAATTATAGACAAAACTCAGTTACAACGTTTTCTGGGATGTCTTAATTATGTAGCTGACTTCTTTCCTCAGCTTAGTAATTTAATCAAGCTCTTACATGATAGGCTCAAGACTGATCCTCCTCCATGGACTGATGTCCATACTAATGTAGTCAAACAGGTAAAAGCCCAAGTTAAAGAACTTCCGTGTCTTTACCTCCCAAAGCCCCAATCCTTCAAAATTGTTGAAACTGATGCCTCTGACATAGGTTATGGTGGCATTCTCAAACAGAGAGATAATGACAAAGAGCAAATTATTGCATTTACTTCAAAACATTGGAATCCTGCAAGACAAAAATATTCTACTGTTAAAAAAGAAGTTTTAGCCATTGTTTTGTGCATATCAAAATTTCAATCTGATTTACGTAATCAAAATTTTTTGGTCTGAGTAGATTGTAAGTCTGCAAAAGAAATTTTACAAAGATGTTAAAAATTTAGCATCAAAACAAATTTTTGCTAGATGGCAAGCAATTTTGAGCATTTTTGATTTTGAAATCGAATTTCTTAAAGGCTCCTCAAATTCCTTACCTGACTATCTTACTCGTGAATATTTGCAGGGTAAACAGTAAAATGCCGAAATCGGCAACATCCTCCTCATCCAGAGGGAGAGGAGGAAGATCAGGAAGAGGCCGTGGAAGCACGGCAACAGGCAGGTTAGTCATTCAAGGACTAACCACAAAAAAGACTTCGGAGTCATCCACTTCGACTGGGTCATCCACCCAGGATCAATCAATTGGGTCATCCCCCCAATCTCAAAGACAGGAGTCATCTACTTCTATTCAGCTCACTCAAACTGAGTCAAAGACTCAGAAATCCAAACCTGAATCTTCAAAACAAACTAGAGCATACTATGCTTTTGACCTCCCAACACTGTTGGCCTTGCAAAGTCAAGGATTAACCAAACCTCCTCCTACCATAACTTGGTCTGAAGCTACTAGCAAAACCAAAAACTGGTTTGACATGATCGAATCAGAACAAAGTGAGGAATCTCTGGCCCTTATGATCGAAAATCTTAAGAACCAGAAAACAGTGGTCAATATCCCGAGCCCACAACAGATTGTCCAAACCAATCCTAAATCCAAACAGGTTGTCCAAGTCAGTCAGCCTTTACAAATAAAAAACCCAGAAACTCAAACAAGCTATATCTACAGAGAAAAGTTTGTTAGGGTTATCCAGATGGAACCTGAGTATTGGGATAATAATCCTAATAAAGTCCCTGGAAAAATCTTTCCTCCAAATTTTCAGTTCCAACCAATTGCCCCTAACAAAACCCAAAGCTTTTATGAGTTCATACTTGTGGACTCTGACTCTATTTCACTCAAACATCACACAGATAAGGATAACATGATTACCCATTCAACCATTCAGATTCTCAGAATTCTTTCTCCAAAGAACTGGGGAAACCCAAATATGATGAGAAAATTTTCTGAACCTTTTGACCCCATTGGTTATACGTACTGGGACTATGTTCAAGCCTGGACAAATATTTTCTGGTACCAAAATAAACAATTTAAACACTCCTGGATGATCTATTTTAAACTAGGAGTAAAATACTATTTTCCTCAATGGTTCCGTATTTGGTGGAATCTTTTTGGACCAATTGTTCAAATTCTTCCTGAACAAGTTCTTGAAGGATTTAAGTTGTTCTCAAAACGGTTTAATCGTGATTTGGACTCCTATCCGATTGAACTACATTTTTTCGAAAAATTTTCACTTGCTTGGATTTTCTCCTGGCAATACAAATATATCAACATTACGGATGTTCCAACAGAATACCCGGCTTTACAGAGGAAGCTCTATGTTAAATGGTGGGGCGCCTTTGATGCAACCAGAGCAACGGCAGAATATGTTATGCTTTGGTTTAAAAAGAATCCAAAGTTTTTGCAGGTAGCTGATCCAGAAACTTGCAAATTTCTTAACCAGCGGTCTCAAGCCACAGCAGCATTGGCCGCAGCAACTAATGAAGAGCAGTTTGTTGAAAATTTAGAACAAATGCTCAAGTTCATCAACAAACAAAAAGGAAAAAAGAAGGCAGACGAAAGACCATTAGAGTCTCCCTCTTTCGAGGCCGTATCATATGACTTCTACCAAAATGAAGATGACTGTTACGGAATCCCCGGAATCCCGCCAATCAACTTGTCAGATGACTAAAGACTGAAGCACAGCTCAGCATAGTCAGAATCAGCACCGAAAGTAGCTTTGTCATTATGTAAATAGTAAAGTGAAAGTTACTGTTCACAAAAAGTCAATTTTACTGTTGTAATAGTGCCAGTCAAGTTTACCTGTACTGTAGAAATAGTAAAATTTCAATTTCTATAAAAGGGATACCTTTCTCAGTTGTAAGGTACCCTTTCTTTTCCCCTTTTCTCGAGTCTTAGTTCAGAACAAGATTTCTGAGAGTTTGTAAGTCTCGATTTTGTAATCAAATAAATTTTGCATTTCTCTTTCTCTCTTGAGATCATACTTGGCAGGTTTAACCGCCTCTGATCTTTCTTTTTTATTTCCTTTGCATATTTTCTGCATTAATATTTATGTAAGCATCGGTCCGTCCGATCCCCTTCTTCTCTCTATCCTTTTATTTTAATCCCTTCCGCATAGTCCGACCCCCAAGTGGTATCAGAGCCTGTATATATATATATATATTGGATTGGGTAAAAGAGTATAACGGTAAATGATTTTAGGTGAATTCTACTGTTAATCAGTTGAAAATCTCGGGTTGGAATCCAATCTGTATATATATAATTAGACTCATTTTAATTTTCAATGTCTATGGTAGTGAAAATTAGTGAGGTAGACTTTCAACGGGCATCTTTCCTGGAAGTAAATTTGTGACTAAGTATATCAGTAATGAATTCAGTTTGATCTCGTTCACTTAGTCTATATCGAATCATTTTAAAGTTGGGCACTGATCACCGCAGTTGGCTCTGTCGCCGTGTGATTCTTCCATCTTCAAAGTAATTAAGTCAATAGAAATCATTCACCAAATAAAAAGTATACTTGGATTTAAATTACTGTTGATCTCTTTTCTCTTGATCAATCTCAGGTGGCTCTCTCCCATTTTGGTATTTTTGAAATGAATTAATAACCTTTAGTTTTGATATACCGAATCACTCTGATGGGTTAATCACTTCAGTTCGGCTCTGTCGCGGTGTGATTAATCTTTAAATTGAACTATGGAAGCCAGGAAAATAACTTAACTCATAACGATCAGTAAAACGAGTAAAGAGGGCAAGAATAATTTACTTAATGCTACAGTATAAGGTTTTTTTAATCTTAAGTAAATAACATGGTTTTAATAGTTATTTATTCATACAAAAGTATTTTTTATCACAAAGAGATGAGTTTTTTCTGTAACATCCATTTTTGTGATTAACTATTTAATTTCGTCTTATATAAATATTGAGATTTATTTTTAGCTTAAAAATAGGATTTAAATAGGCATGTTTAAGAATACTTCTGAAAACGGTTAATTTACAGCTTCTGTCAGGTCTAGTTACTACGTCCGTTTCTTTGTTTTTACCGTCCTTTTTCTGTTTTATATGAATTCTTGTACCATAAATGTTTTGTGATTTATTTTTTGCTTAAAATTAGTAATAAAATACACGTATTCCGGAATACTTTTGAAACGGTAGTTTTTCAGTCAACGTAGGGTCTTTTTACAGAAAATGGTTTACATATAACTGACCGAAAAAGATTTAAATAGCTTGAGTATGTCAAACAAACCCAATAAATAAACTTCCTTCACAAAAGTTGGTTCTTTTAATATTTTTGATTTTCTGAAATTTTTCTGGGATTTTTGGAAAACTTTCGAAAATTACCATATAAGACGCTAAACAGAAGCGTATAAATGCAAAAATCTTGTTTCACAATGGTATTTTTGTGATAAAGGTCCACAAACACTTTATATTTTATTTCTAATTATTTATTTTATGATTTTAGAAATTATTTCTGTGTAAGTTTTGAAAACTCTATTTTTCTACATTTTTCGGGGTTATACCAACAAAACAGTGAAAAACGAAGAGTTTACACTATCAATAAATTTCAAAAATGATACCACGAAATTATTTAGAACTATCGTGACATTTTCTAGCATTCTCATTTGTTCTCACCAATCTAAATTAATTATTTCAATTTTTGATTTGATAAATGACATTTTTACCTTTGGTTTTCATCCTTTTCATACAAACCCTAGGGGTATTTTAGTAAAATCACATATCCTTCTTTTAAGCCCATTTTGGACGCCTCCCACCTGGTCTTGAAGGATCAAAGAGCTTCTCAATTGTGCTAGAGCCTAGATATTTTGTTAGATATTTATTAGGTAATTAGAGATTTTATTAATTTTCTAAAAATGAAAAAAAAGTAAAGATATTTTGTTCCCTCTTGCCCATTTGGCCGTGACCCTCCCCTATAAATAGGGAGGGGGTGCTCTATAATTTTTCTCATCCCTCACTTGAAGAAATCTCACTCAAACTTTTCTTTCTTTTGGTTTTTTTCTCTAACCAAACTCTTGTGTTTTTGTTCTTGTGTTCTTAGTTTGTTCTTCTTTGTCCATAAGGCCAAGGTAAGGGAATTACTTCTTAAGTTGGTTTGATCTTGTTTTGATGTGTGTTTTGTGTTTTGGGTGTTTATAGCTTCAATTAAATTATTTATTTGTTTTATTATTTTAAATTGCACTCTACTTTATTTTTATTTAAAATGTGATTTTATAAATAGTAAAGTTATAATGCCCAATTTAATTATAAAGTTTAATAATTGTACCGTTATGCTGGCAAAATTTTAATTATAAAGGTTTGATCACTCAGTGGGCTATGCCTCCGTGATCAACAAATCTAAGAATTGGTAAATACGTCGAGTTCATGGGCTCTATATCTATTAGACATTAGTACGTTGAGAAAGTGATTAAATACGCTAAAATTTATGAATCAGTATTTTCTTTCATTGCAATATACTGCTTTCGAAAATATATATATACAGGCTGATTGGGTAAAATAATTTAGTAATGGGTTCTCGGTGAACTCTACTGTTAAGTTATTTGGTAGAAATTCCTGGTTTGGAGTCCTGTTATATATAAAACTTGCAATTTTTACTGTTTATATACATACTGATGGTTGGGTTAAAGTAGTTCATTTGTATGGGTCTGTCTAGGAAAAACAAAGGTCATTGAAGGGGCCTAAAAGCTCACCTTATCTTTCTTAGGAGCCATACCGATGCATTATTTTTCCTATCCTAGGGAGTTCGTATATACGTGGCAAAAATTACTTGATTAGCTTCCAAAGGACTTTCTCATAGAGAATGAGTTTAACTTATGATTTTTATTAATATTATTGCAGTTATGGTTAGTTACCGCGTTCGGCTTTGCCGCCGAGTGGCTATTCCATAGCAATTTTTCCCAAAAACGAGAAATAGTCACTTACCGATTGAAAATGAACTTGAGTCTAAATAAGCGTTAATCTCTTCTCTCTTGATCAATCCCGGTGGCTATTGCAACACTCTTTCTCCAAAAAGGATATTACACCACAGTAACAAAAGTTTCGCAAAGATTTAGAAAATATTTGATAAAAGTTTATAATGCTCTTTGTAACATCCTAAAATTTCACTCTAAAAGACAGTGTTAATTTTAGAAGATTAGAATTACTCCAAAGTTTTTCAGATAAAATCTTAGTAGTTTAGAGCTAAATACGGAAGTTAGAATATTATATACGAACATTTTGACTATTAGAAAGAATTGTTATATGAACATAGAAATTTCATATAATATTTCTAAGAGATATTTTAAGAAATAAATAGTAGCTTGGTGAAATATAAAGGTTTTAGAAGTTAAGTTTAGAATTTTAGAAAAATGATATAAAAGACAATACAATTTTAGTCCCTCTAAAGAGAACTCCGTAGTTTGTTAGTTAGGAAAGGGATGAATACCAGAGATGAAGACATAGGTTAAGTAGAGACTTAAAGGTCTAGCACACTAAAAGGCATAATAGAAACAATAAGCTTTGTTTGGTGTTATAGCTTAAAGCAGTAAGATAGTTATGTCGTATATAGACTTCTGTTTTTCATTTTTTCATCTTTTATCGATTTTATATAAAATTGTGTGATCTAAGTGATAAGAAAATTATATTAGTCTTATAATTAAGGGTTTTAAATACTTATCAAATCATTTCATTAAAACAGTCACTTTTCTTTTGATGTTTGAAAATCGTACTTACCGTAATAGACGGATAAGAGTTTATAAAGAAAAAAATATATCAAACCAACCCAAAAAATTATCTTCCTTCACAAAAGTTGTTTCTTTTATTATTTATGATTTTCTGAATTTTTTCTAGAATTTTTGGAAAAACTAATTTCGGAAATTACAGTTTTGGTCCCCATAGTTTACAGCAAGAGCTAAGAACTGATTCGGAGACCAAGACGAGGTCAAAACGAGATTTTGGAAAGGTAAACTATGTTTTTATATTTTTTATGATTTATGGAATTAATTTTGGGATTTTTCGAAAGACAGATGAAAAGTTACTTTATTCGGTCCTAGTAAGCACGTAAAACAAGGGTTTCAGAACCGAAATGGATTTTTAGTGATCAGTGAGTGCTCAAAATCAAATTTTAAGAGGGATCATTAGTGTTTAAATCAAATTTGTGATTTTCTGAGAATTTTACTTCAATTTTTTGAAAAATTATTGTTTTGCACTTACAGTGCGTCTGTTTTTCTCTTATAGTGCAAACCGTAAAGCCTACCCTTACCGTAAAAATCCAGAAACTCTTTCATGAAGCCATTAAGGCTATTACTTGACATTTTCGAATTTTCCTATAGGTCCTTACCTTTTAATAATTGTTTTTAGAATTGTATTTATAAAATGACTATTTTACTCTTGGTTTTTCACTTAAACTACTAAACCATAAAGTTTTTGACCAAGAAATCAAATGGTCTTCCTTCCTCCTTGAGCTGGTCGACATCCACTCTTAATTAGGGCCCTTGGATGAACTTTTTGGCTTATGAGTCATAAGCCTTGTCACAAGTTTTAGTCAATTAGAAAAATGGACAAATTAAGTAATAAGGTTTTATGACATACGCTTAAAAAAGCTAGATGACCTCACAATATTTTAATTACCTCTTCCTCCCCTCTTGGCCGCCCAACATCGTCTATAAATAGGCATCTTGGCTTCATAATTTTCACACACCACAAAGCCTTATAATGACAAGCACAAAGTTCTTTCTTTTTCGTTTTTAAAGTTCTTGTTCATCAAAGATTTTGTGGCAAAGGTAAAGGGAATCTCTTGCAAATTAATTTGAGAAGTATGAGCTTGATTCTTGTTTGTGTTTAAATTGTTTGTTTGTGTGTTTATAACTTTTATTTATTTAAATATGCTTTTATAATTGTTTTATAGCTTTAGTTTAATTGTTTTATGCTATTTAATAATTGTAGAGTTATAATGTCCAAATTTATCCTAATTTTCGTTTAAGTAAAGAGGTTATGACAAAATCATTTTTGAGCTTTTGTAAACAAACCGTTATAATGGCGAATTTTAGTCTTATCGTAAATATGATTTTATCGTAAAGAAAATACAAATTATTATTTTGTGAAAACTTGATAATGTCTATCATTTATATACAAGATGATGGTTAAGATAAATGGTTTATCAGTATGTGTTTGTCTAGGAAAGAAAGAGATCTTTGAAGGGGCTAATTGAAGTTCGTCTCTCTTTCCTGGGAACTGTACTGATATTTTGTTTGGGGAATTCTTAACACTAGGGACCCGGTATATACGTAACTAAGATAAATTGAGAAAGAAGTGATTTTCTAATAACGTATATATAAATAGATTGGATTGGATAAAAGAGTGTAACAGTAATGGATTGTTGGTAATTCTACTGTTATAGCATCTTTTGAAATTTAATATGACAGTAATGGATTCTCGGTGAATTCTATTGTTATATTAACAGTGGAAAAATATAGAGTGGGTATCCAATCTGTATATATATGCACGTAACTCAGTTTAATTTTCAATGTCTATGGCAATAGAAATTAGTGGGATAGGCTTTCAATGGTCCTTTTTTCCTGGAAGATAATTGGAGCTTAAGTATTTCCGAAGAGAAACAATTTGACTTCATTCACTTAGTTTATAATGACGTGTGTTTAGAAAAGGGCTGTCGTCGTGCGATCTTTTTATCTTCGAAAATTAACTAAAGCCGGAAAATAATTAGCTCTATTTTGTTCACTAAGCCTATATTAAGTTTTCAAAAAGACGGACACTGATTACTGCAGTCGGCTCAGCCGCCGTGCAATTATTTCATTCCCAAAGAGCTATCTAAAATATGAGAACAGACACTTATTAATTTAAAAGCGGACATAAGTTTAAATACTGTTAATCTCTTCTCTCCTGATCAATCCTAGGTGGATCTGCCCTGTTTTGGTCTTCTTAAAAAAAGTTAATAACCTTTAGTATATATACATCAAATCACTCTGTTGGACTGCTCACCTTAGTTCGGCTCTGTCGCTGTGTAACCAGTCATAAATTGAATTACTAAAGCCAGGGAAATAATTTAATCCATAACGATTCGTAAAAAGAATATTGAGAACAAGGGTTATTTAATTCAATTATATAGTGAAAGGTTTTTTTCAAGAGAAAGTGATCTTAACAGTTATCTTGAGTTTTTTATTAAGTGATAAGTTTTATCTTCCATATGAAGAGATTTTGATATTTAGAGATGTTTGAGAAAAGAGGAAGTAAAACAGAGAAAGTTTTACAAAGAGAATTAAAAAGAGATTAAAGAGAAGTAAAGAGAAATTCTGTGCATTTGCATAAAGAAGTTTGAGCATACAACCTAAAGGCTGGGGTTGAAAATAGGTTCTATTGGACTACAATTGTCTACTGGGATTATCTAGGTTTCGAAAGTCTCAATGGTCGTGTCAATGAATATCCTCGAGCCGAGGCAAATCGAATACCCGGCTTGGATAAATCTGACTGGCAGTTCTATTTAAGATCTGGTATTAGATTTTACATGCGGTATTACTGAAGTATCTTCAGGGGTCTAGAGGGATTCCCTGATTAGACTGTTAAGTTTACAGGCAGCCGATCGCTCACTGCAGTTAAGGTTCGAAATGTCTCCTTGGAGCATTACACTGGTGTGATTTGAGAGATATCGAAGTGGCATGCATAAATAAGAAACATTGACGTAATAAATAGATACTTGTGAATACGTTGTTTTGTAGGTTCACAGATACAAAATGAGACATTTTTATTAGATTGAGATCTGGTTGTGTATTTTAATACTTTGCTACTCTGTTACATTATCTTAAATGACTTGATTGTCTCTGATAATTATTTGTTCTTGATGTTTTGAATTGGGTGCTGTGTGATCTATGTTGGTTAGTGTACTTGTACTTTTCCTATTACATTGTTTAGAGTTTCACCCTTGCCTACTTTATGTTGTGTTGACGCATGACTGAGTAGATAGACTATCTTGATACGGGAGTGGGGAATGTCTGACACCTGAGCTTAGAACCCCAAGGTGGAGGTTGTGTATGGTGGAAGATAAACCCTAACACACTGTGGGGCAGATTCGTAGGAAGAGTAGAAACAGTAGACACTGGAGGTGAAGGTCCACAAAACCCACTTTCCATCCAGGAGCAGATGATCTTAGACATTAAGTTACCCGTACGTCAAATAAGATCATTAGGAGTTGACCCGGAAGACTTACTCTTTAATGTTGATGATAGTGATGATAGTGGAGATAGTGGAGGTGGTAGTTCTCACCCTTCAGGGCATGATGGTAATGGATCAGATCATGTACCTTTGAAATCAAGAGACAAGTCCTCGGATAAGGACCAAGATGGCACCTCAGAAGACACCTCAACCGCAGCACCTGCAAGAATTGAGGGTTCTTTGGGGTATACTTCGGTTTCGCCTCAGGGAGACACGAATCCGCCAGCATATTCCCCTTATCCTCGTCCATCAGAATCAGGAAACATCATCTGGTTATCTGAATCCTTGTCGGATGAAGAATTCGAAGATGTACCCGAGGAGACTATCCACTCTTGGGCTATTTCTGACCTTACTAGTGAACCTTTACCTAGACCAGATCTATCTAGGTTTGGCTTTGATTAGGTTCCAGTGACTCAAGTTCGGAACCTGGAGTCTAGCATGCCAGGATTAGGAGGATCCACCTGGTTTTGTCCATAGACGTATCTAAGTTGGGGTTTTAGAGTAGTAGATCCCTTTTTGTGTGGATAATGGGATCATGGCTCGACTGTACATAGTAGCTTATGTTTTTCTTTCTCCACTTTTGTACTTTTTGGTTAAGAGTAGTTTAACTCCTTTTTCTTTTGCAGTATCAGAAATCTTAGTTTGTCTTGTAACAAACTCCTTTGTAAAATATCATGGCATATGTATAATGAGATGGAGTATTTTTATGTATACGATGGTTTACTTTACATTTGAAATCTTTTAAAAAGGAAACAAGGGATTATACTCCTCATCCTTCTCATCTTCTTTTATGAAGGCGAAAAATTTTACTCACATTTTCGGAAGAACATTATAAACTTTTATCAAATATTTTCTAAATCTTTGCGAAACTTTTGGTTACTATGGTGTAATATCCTTTTTGGAGAAAGGGTGTTGCATTTTGTGGTATCAGAGCCAGGTTCAGTCTTTGTGGGAATGTTAGGGGTATAGGTCTGCTAAGTCTAAGTTGCGTAAACCCTGATAGGTTGTGTGTTTTGTGAAATAGGTGTGGAACTTGTTTGAATTGTTTGATTCTGGACTATACTGGTATGGGGCAGTATGGTTGGAAAGAAACTATTAAAATAAATTAGTATTACCTATGCTAATAACATTATTGACTTGATTATTTTTGTGTATGATTGTTGTTTGATCTTCTCTATAGATTTAAAAATAAGTTGAGTTTTAAGTTACCTTGCTTTCAACATTTGCTTAGTAGAGAACTATGGCAAACGAAGGAACTTATAGTATGGAAGAGTTATCAAAAGCCATTAGAGGAAAGACCATTGTTGTTAGGAACAGGGAAGAAAGGAATCATCAGGGAATAGAGCTGTGTCATACCAACTTAGAACAATTTGGAGAAGGAAATGAAGCTGATGGATTGTACTTATGGATTCAAGACTTAGAAGAATTTTTAGGAACAATGATCTGCACCGAAGAGCAAAAAGTGATGTTTGCTGCTTCCATGGTGGTCGATGATGCAGAATTCTGGTGGTCCAAAATGAGTCTATTACTAAGAGCTGAAGGAATAACTCTTACTTGGGCTATCTTTAGAGATCACTTCCTAGCTAAGTACCTGCCTACAGATACTCGCCAAGTAAAGTAGTTGAAATTCCTGAACTTGAAGCATGGAGAAATGACAATAGGATAGTATGCCAATTGGGTTAGATCACTCTCTGAGTTCTCACAGTATTTCCAGTTCCATTGGGATCCAGCCTGGAAATGTAGGACGTTTCAAGAAGGGTTGAGGTCTGATCTGCGAGAGAAGGTAGCACCTCTCCAAATTTGTGAGCTGCACAAATTGATCAAGCATTGCTCTTGGGTAGAGAAGGCTAAAAAGGGAAAGTTTGTTCCTAAGGTCTGAATTTCTGATCGGATATGCTATCAGTGCAGAGGACAAGGTCATATGGAAGACACTTGTACACAAAAGTCGATTACTTGCTTCAGATGTGGAAAAATGGGGCATAAGTCAAGGCACTGCAAGTAAGCAAAGACTCCGGATAGTGTAGTTAGAACTGAAGTAGCAACGTTGTCATGTACAATGTAAAAATATAGAATAGTGTCAGTAAGTTAAAATCATGATACTCACTATGGGACATAATATTTTTGGAAGACACTCATAGTAGTAGAGCCAAAAATAAGTGTTGCTTGTAAAGTAGTTACAATATAGATATATGTATGTTTGTTTCTATTAATGTGTTATTACTCATATTTTTTCTTTTGTACTTATACTTTATTTACAAAACATGATCTTTTTATAGAAACCTACCCTTAGAAAAATAAGAATAAGCCTTTGTCATCTAGTTTCTTTCTGAGTTGATCCGGAACATGAGCATATGCAATACATCCAAAAATTCTGAGATGCCGAATTGAGGGTCTCCTTCCACTCCAAGCTTCTTCACGTGTTTTGTCACGAACGCTCTTTGTAGTACACCTATTCAAAATATAGACTGCAGTAGAAACAGCTTTCGCCCAAAATTCTTTAGGCATTTGTTTGGCTTTCAGCATGCATCTCAACATGTCCATGATTGTTCTGTTCTTCCTTTCGACAACTCCATTTGTTGAGGTGTGTATCTGGTTGTTAGTTGATGCTGGATTCCATGCTGCTCAAAGAATATTCTTATTTTTCTAAGGGTAGGTTTCTATAAAAGGATTATGTTTTGTAAATAAAGTGTAAGTACAAAAGCAAAAATGTGAGTAATAACACATTAATAGAAACAAACATACATATATTTATATTGTATCTATTTTACAAGCAACGCTTATTTTTGGCTCTATTACTATGAGTGTCTTCCAAAAAGATTATGTTCCATAGTGGGCATCATGATTTTAACTTACTGACACTATTCTATATTTTTACATTGTACATGACAATGTTGCTACTTCAGTTCTAACTACAGACTATCCGGAGTCTTTGCTTACTTGCAGTGCCTTAACTTATGCCCCATTTTTCCACATCTGAAGCAAGTAATCGACTTCTGTGTACAAGTGTCTGCCATTTGACCTTGTCCTCCGCACTGATAGCATATCCGATCAGAAATCCGGACCTTAGGAACAAACTTTCCCTTTTTAGCCTTCTCTACCCAAGAGCAATGCTTGATCAATTTGTCCAGCTCACAAATTTGGAGAGGTGCTACCTTTTCTCGCAGATCAGACCTCAACCCTTCTTGAAACTTCCTACATTTCCAGGCTGGATCCCAACAGAACTGGAAATACTGTGAGAACTCAGAGAGTGATCTAAACCAGTTGGCATACTGTCCTACTGTCATTTCTCCCTACTTCAAGTTCAGGAATTTTAACTCCTTTACTTGGCGAGTACCTGTAGGCAGGTACTTAGCTAGGAAGTGATCTCTAAAGATAACCCAAGTAAGAGTTATTCCTTCAGCTCTTAGTAATAGACTCATTCTGGACCACCAGAATTCTGCATCATCGACCACCATGGAAGCAGCAAACATCCCTTTTTGCTCTTCGGTGCATATCATTGTTCCTAAAAATTCTTCTAAGTCTTGAATCCATAAGTACATTCCCTCAGCTTCATTTCGTTCTCCAAATTGTTCTAAGTTGGTATAACACAGCTCTATTCCTTGGTGATTCCTTTCTTCCCTTTTCCTAACAGCAATGGTCATTCCTCTAATGGCTTTTGCTAACTCTTCCATACTGTAAGTTCCTTCGTTTGCCATAGTTCCCTACTAAGCAAATGTCGAAAGCAAGGTAACTTAAAACTCAACTTATTTTTAAATCTATAGAGAAGATCAAACAACAATCACACACAAAAATAATCAAGTCAATAATATTATTAGCATAGGCAATACTAATTTATCTTAATAGTTTCTTCCCAACCATACTGCCCCATACCAGTATAGTCCAGAATCAAACAATTCAAACAAGTACCACACCTATTTCACAAAACACACAACCCATCAGAGTTTACGCAACTTAGACTTAGCAGACCTATTCCCTAACATTCCCACAAAGACTGAACCTGGTACAATACCCTTTCTCCAAAATGGATATTACACCATAGTAACCAAAAGTTTCCCAAAGATTTAGAAAATATTTGATAAAAGTTTATAATGCTCTTCCGAAAATGTGAGTAAAATTTTTCGCCTTCATAAAAGAAGATGAGAAGGATGAGGAGAATAATCCCTTGTTTCCTTTTTAAAAGATTTCAAATGCAAAGTAAACCATCATATACATAAAAGTACTCCATCTCATTATACATATGCCATGATATTTTACAAAGGAGTTTGTTACAAGTCAAACTATGATTTCTGATACTGTAAAAGAAAAAGGAGTTAAACTACTCTAAACCAAAAAGTACAAAAGTGGTAAAAGAAAAACATACGCTACTATATACAGTCGAGCCATGATCCCATTATCCACACAAAAAGGGATCTACTACTCTAAAACCCCAACTTAGATACGTTTATGGACAAGACCAGGTGGATCCTCCAAATCCTGGCAAGCTAGACTCCAGGTTCCGAACCTGAGTCACTGGAATCCAATTAAAGCCAAACCTAGATAGATCTGGTCTAGGTAAAGGTTCACTAGTAAGGTCAGAAGTAGCCCAAGAGTGGATAGACTCCTCGGATACTTCTTCGAATTCTTCATCCGACAAGGATTCAGATAACCAGATGATGTTTTCTGATTTTGATGGACGGGGATGAGGGGAATATGATGGCGGATTCGCACCTCCCTAAGGCGAAACCGGCGTATACCCCATAGAACCCTCGGTTCTTGTAGGTGCTGCGACTGAGGAGTCTTCTGAGGTGCCATCTTGGTCCTTATCCGAGGACTTGTCTCTTGATTTCGAAGGTAAATGATCTGATCCATTACCATCATGCCCTGAAGGGTGAGAACTACCACCTCCACTACCTCCACTATCATCAATATTAAAGAGTAAGTCTTCCGGGTCAACTCCTAATGATCTTATTTGACGTAGGGGTAACTTAATGTCTAAGATCATCTGCTCCTGGATGGGAAGTGGGTTTTGTGGACCTTCACCTCCAGTGTCTACTGTTTCTACTCTTCCTACGAATCTGTCCCACTGTGTGTTAGGGTTTATCTTCCACCGTACACAACCTCCACCTTGGGGCTCTAAGCTCAGGTTTCGGACATTCCCCAGTCGCGTATCAGGATAGTCCATCTACGCAGTCATGCATCAACACAACATAAAGCAGGCAAGGGTGAAACGTCTCTAAACAATGTAATAGGAAAAGTACAAGTACACTAACCAACATAGATCACACAGCACCCAATTCAAAACATCAAGAATGGATAATTATCGGAGACAATCAAGTCATTTAAGATAATGTAACAGAGTAGCAAAGTATTAAAACACACAACCAGATCTCAATCAAATAAAAATGTCTCCCCTTGTATCCGTGAACCTACAAAACAACGTATTCACAAGCATCTATTTATTACGTCAATGTTTCTTATTTATGCATGCCACTTCGATATCTCTCAAATCACACCGGTGTAATGCTCCAAGGAGACTTTTCCAACCTTAACTCCAGTGAGTGATCGGCTGCCTGTGAACTTAAGCATAATCAGGGAATCGCTCTAGACCCCTGAAGATACTTCAGTAATACCGCATTTAAAATCTAATACCATATTTTAAATAGAACTGCTTGTCAGATTTATCCAAGCCGGGTATTCGATTTGTCTCGGCTCGAGGATATTCACTGACACGACCATTGAGACTTTCGAAACCTGGATAATCCCAGTAGACAATTGTAGTCCAACAGAACCTATTTTCAACCCCAACCTTTAGGTTGTATGCTCAAACTTCTTTATGCAAATGCACATAATTTCTCTTTTCTTCTCTTTAATCCCTTTTTAATTCTCTTTGTAAAACTTTCTCTGTTTTACTTCCTCTTTTCTCAAAAATCTCTGAATATCAAAATCTCTTCATATGTAAGATAAAATTTATCACTTAATAAAAATCTCTAGATAACTGTTAAAATCACTTTCTCTTGAAAAAAACTTTTCACTGTATAATTGAAATAAATAACCCTTGTTCTCAATACTCTTTTTACGGATCATTACGGATTAAATCATTTCCTCGGCTTTAGTAATTCAATTTATGACTGGTTAAACCGCGGCAGAGTCGAACTGAGGTGAGCAGTCCAACAGAGTGATTTGATGTATATATACTAACTGTTATTAAGTTATTTTAAAAAGACCAAAACGGGACAGAGCCACCTAGGATTGATCAGGAGAGAAGAGATCAACAGTATTTAAACTTCGTCTGCTTTTAAATCAATAAGTGTCTGTTCTTAGATTTTAGATAGCTCTTTGGGAATGAAATAATTACACGGCGGCTGAGCCTACTGCGGTAATCAGTGCCCGCCTTTTTGAAAACTTAATATAGGCTTAGTGATCGAAATAGAGCTAATTATTTTTCGGCTTTGGTTAATTTTCGAAGATGAAAAGATCACACGGCGGCAAAGCCGTCTTCGGTAATCAATGCCCTTTTCTAAAAACACGTCAATATAAACTAAGTGAACGAAGTCAAATTGTTTCTCTTCGAAAATACTTAAGCTCCAATTATCTTCCAGGAAAAAATACCCGTTGAAAGCCTATCTCACTAATTTCCATTAGCATAGACATTGGAAATTAAATTGAGTTACGTGCATATATATACAGATTGGTTACCCACTCTATATTTTTCCACTGTTAATATAACAGTGGAATTCTCCGAGAATCCATTACTGTCATATTAAATTCCGAAAGATGCTATAACAGTAGAATTCACCGAGAATCCATTACCGTTACACTCTTTTATCCAATCCAATCTGTTTATATATATGTTATTAGAAAATCACTTATTTCCCAATTTATCTTAGTCACGTATAAACCGAGTCCCTAGTGTTAAGAATTCCCCAAACAGCGTATCAGTACAGTTCCGAGGAAAGAGAGACGGACTTCAATTAGCCCCTTCAAAGGTCTCTTTCTTTCCTAGACAGACCCATACTGATAAACCATTTATCTTAACCATCACCTTGTATATAAATGATAGACAATATCAGGGTTTTCACAAAATAATAATTTTTATTTTCTTAGCTGTATAATCATATTTACGGTAAGACTAAAATTCGCCATTATAATGGTATGTTTACAAAAGCTCAAATTTTGCCATATCCTCTTTACTTACACGAAAATTAGGATAAATTTGGGCATTATAACTCTACAATTATTAAATAGCATAAAACAATTAAACTAAAGCTATAAAACACTTATAAAGCATATTTAAATAAATAAAAGCTATAAACACACAAACAAACAATTCAAACACAAACAAGAATCAAACTGATCATGCTTCTCAAATTAATTTGCAAGAGGTTCCCCTTACCTTTGCCACAAAATCTTTGATGAACAAGGCTTTGAAGACCAAGAACACCATGCTAGCAACCAAGAACTTTAAAAAGGAAAAAGAAAGAACTTTGTGCTTGTCATCTAGCTTTTTTAAGCATATGTCATAAAGCTTTATTACTTAATTTGTCTATTTTTCTAATTGGCTAAAACATGTGACAAGGCTTATGACTCATAAGCCAAAAAGTTCATCCAAGGGCCCTAATTAAAAGTGGATGTCGACCAGCTCAAGGAGGAAGGAAGGTCATTTGATTTCATGGTCAAAAACTTTATGGTTTAGTAGTTTAAGTGAAAAACTAAGGGTAAAATAGTCATTTTATAAATACAATTCTAAAAACAATTATTAAAAGGTAAGGACCTATAAGAAAATTAAAAAATGCCAAGTAATAGCCCTAATGGCTTCATGAAAGAGTTTCTGGATTTTTACAGTAAGGGTAGGTTTTGCGGTTTGCACTAAAAGAGAAAAACAGACGCGCCGTAAGTGCAAAACAATAATTTTTCAGAAAATTCCAGAAAAATTCCCAGAAAATCACAAATTTGATTTAAACACTAATGATCCCTCTTAAAATTTGATTTTCTGCACTCACTGATCACTAAAAATCTATTTCGGTTCTGAAATTCTCGTTTTATGTGCTTACAGGGACCAAATAAAGTAACTTTCCATCTGTCTTTCAAAAAATTCTAAAATTAATTCCATAAATCATAAAAAATATAAAAACATGGTTTGCCTTTCTAAAATTTCATTTTGACATCGTCTTGGTCTCCGAATCAATTCTTAGCTCTTGCTGTAAACTATAGGGACCAAAACTATAATTTCCAAAAATAGTTTTTCCAAAAATTCTAGAAAAATTTCAGAAAATCATAAATATTATAAGAAACAACTTTTGTGAAGGAAGATAATTTTCTGGGTTTGTTTGATATTTTTTTTTCTTTATAAACTCTTATCCATCTATTACGGTAAGTACGGTTTTCAAACATCAAAAGAAAAGTGACTGTTTTAATGAAATGATTTGATAAGAATTTAAACCCTTAATTATAAGACTAACATAATTTTCTTATCTCTTAGATCACACAATTTTATGTAAAACAGATAAAAGAGGGAGAAATAGAAAACAAAAGTCTGTATACGACTTAACTATTTCACTGCTATAAGCTATAACACCAAACATAGCTTATTGTTTCTATTCTGCCTTTAACTGTGCTAGACCTTTAAGTCTCTACTTAACCTATTTCTCCATCTCTGGTATTCATCCCTTTCCTAACTAACAAACTACGAAGTTCTCTTTAGAGGGACTAAAACTGTATTGTCTTTTATATCATTTTTTGTAAAATTCTAAACTTAACTTTTAAAACCTTTATATGTCACCAAGCTACTATTTATTTCTTAAAATATCTCTTAGAAATATTATATGAAATTTCTATATTCATATAACAATTCTTTCTAATAGTCAAAATGTCCGTATATAATCTTCTAACTTCTGTATTTAGCTCTAAACTACTAAATTTTTATTCGAAAAACTTCAGAGTAATTTTAATCTTCTAAAATTAACACTCTGTCTTTTAGAGTGAAATTTTAGGATGTTTCAGCTATGCCCCGTTTTGATCTTCTGTTATTGCTTAGATCACTTTTATTTTACGCCAATTCACTTTCAGGTAATCACCTCAGTTCGGCTCTGCCGTGGTGTGGTTACTCTTAAAATAAATGAGTACAGCAGGAAAGAGTAACAAAGCAGATGAGTTTCAAGAGTTATTTCGGTATTGATAGAATAAGAGTATTCTGTGTAATTTTGTATTAAGAGAATTAATACTGTAAAATAGATAAAATTTTTCAAGAGAAATCAAAGAGATATTATGCAATTTTGAGCTGTCATTTGCATAAAGAGGTTTGAGCTTACAACCTAGAGGACGGGTTGAGAATAGAGTTTGGTTGGGCTACAATTGCCTTCTGGGATTATCCAGGTTTCGAAAGTCTCAATAGCCTTGTATGGCGATAGCCCTTGAGCTGAGACGAGTCGTATACCCGGCTTGGATAAATCTGACTGACGGACCTATTTCATGATATGGTTGAGATGCGCATTACTGAATGTTCTCCAGAAAATCTGAGTGATATCTGTTTATTCTGTTAAGTCTTGTCGCAGGCCTATCGCTCAATGGAGTTGAGGTTGGTAAAGTCTCCTTGGAGCATTACACCGGTGTGTTTTGAGAGTCATAGAAGTGACATGCATCAATATTTCTGATTGAGTGATATTCTACTGAGTTGTGATGTGCGTGTCATGTTCTGTGTTTGTCTGTACTTCTTTGAAAGTGATATATTTTGTGTTTGTCTGTACTTCTTTGAAAGTGATATCTTCTGTGTTTGTCTGTGTTTCTGTTAAAGTGATATGTTATGTGTGTGACTGTCCTTGACATAAGGTGATGTGTTATGTGACAAAAGATATATATCTGTGTTTGTGAGATTCTGAAAGTATACCGTATAAATGTTATATTTCTTGTGCTATCATTCTTAACTTGTAAAAGTTTTTCACCCTTACCTACTTTCCATGTTTTGTTGGTATGTGGTTGAGTAGATGATGTTTCCAAGGATTAGATCGGGTATGGGTCGGAGGCCTGGTAACCATCTTTTTAAGGCAGAGGAGCGAAAGATCTACTCCGACTTGCAGGAGAGAAGGACGAGGGACGTACCAGCTCTGGAAGCACCGTTTATATCATTTTATGGAAGGCGTAGGAAGCCAGCATGGATGAGTACTCTTTGTTTTAGAGTAGGAAGGATGCGTCTGTCATCATACTTTCGGATGTGAACAGTTAATCCGGGTAGATGTTAGAGATTGAACCTGGCTTTTATATTACTTAGTAGTTTTTTATTTCTGTCATTTTACTTACATTTTCTTTTAGTTTTCTTAGAGTTAGGAAACTCCACGCTTGTACTGAGGCAAGCTTTTGGTTATATATATATGAGGAGGTACTTTCACATTAGTGTTCTTTACTATTTATCGTTGCAAAAATTTTATTCACATTTTTGAGAACAAAACTCTATTTTATTTAAAGGTTCTTAAGAATATTTTGCGAAAATACTTATTACTATGGTGTAATATCCTTTTTGGAGAAAGAGTGTTGCATTTTGTGGTATCAGAGCCTGGTTCAATCTTTTAGGGGGAGTGTTTGGTTGTAGGTCTATTAAGCTTAGGTTGTGTGACTCTGACTAACATTGTTTCATTTATTTCTCTGTGTAGTGATGTGTGACATTGATTGCTTCTCTATGTTTTTCATTAATTGTGGGTTAGTATTTATGTTTCGGGTTAACTTATAGGTAGATATGGCACGAAACAATGAAACAATGGAGAGGGCAATAGGGGCAATGAATGAGATGGCCGTCACTATGGCACAACAGGTTGAGAGAGCAGAACAAAGGGATTTACAGAAATAGGCTAGAGCTGATAGAGCCACTATTGGAAAAGGACTTTCGGATTTTAGGAAGCATGATCCCCAACAGTTTAACGGAGAACCTGATCCGGAGATGGCAGATCTTTGGATTTAGGACATAGAGAAGATTTTCACATCTCTACGCTGTGAGGAAGGAGTGAAAGTATCCTATGCATCTTACCTGTTGATAGGGGATGCAGAATATTGGTGGAAAGGGCAGCAGCAACTCTTGGAAGTAGAGCACCAGGAAGTCATCGCACCAGGTTTCTAGCGAAGTATTTTCCATAGAATGCCCAGAGTGAAAGGGAACAAGAGTTCCTGAGTCTGCAGCAGAACGATATGTCTATAGATGCGTATGCAGCCAAGTTCGAATCCTTGGCCAAGTACTTTCGTTTCTTCCAGCTTCAGCCTGATGAATCGTGGAAATGCGAACGTTTTGAAGCAGGACTTCGTTATTAGGGAAGCAATGTGAGTGGACCATCTAGGTCCCAACCGCAGAATCATGAAGGAAGGAAATTTCAGAATACGCCATATACAAGGGACTCAGGAAATTTTAGGAAACACCATAATGCACCTATTAGTGGGAATGGAGGATATGGCTATCAAGGGCCAAATATGATTTAGTGTTATAACTGTGGGAAGCTAGGACATCATTCTAGTAACTACACTCAAAGAGGGGCGACTTGCTACAAGTGTGGCAAGATTGGGCACTTGGCTAAAAGTTGTAGAGAGCAAAAGCCAGCATCAGTAGTCAACTATCAAACATCGCAACATAAGGGTTCTGGAGCGAACAAGTAAAGATTTTCTACGAGTTATGGGATCTAGGACAATGCGTTGGTTGTTTTCTGTTTTATATATATATATAATCTAGTTATTAGTAGGCTTGAATCATGATACCCAAAGTTGAGACATAATCTTTTGGAGACACTTATAGATATAAAGCCTCTTAACGTTACTTGTAAAATAATTACTATATATAAATATATGAGCGTTTGCTTGCATTGACGTGGTATTGACTTTATATATATTTATATATGTGTATTTGTAGTATCTTATTTTATAGGTAGAGACATGCCCTTACAACTAAGTGTAAGATCTGGATGACGATACGATTAGTCATAAAAATTTTATTATTTTCTTACTATTTAGGGTCAAGGTATGGGCGTAATTAACCCATTAGCTTGCCAGTAGTAGAGAGATAATAATAATCATTGGTATGAACTGATAGGTCAATTCCTAAGAGTGAAGAATTTGAGGTTTGGATTTCTGATGGAAAGCGAAAAAGCACACTGTAGTTGGAATAGGAATGCGATTATATTTCTAAGGTTAGTAGTTGGACATATAGATAAGTAGAGTGGTATTGAAGATTTTTATAATATAAAGGTTTTTCAGGTGACAAGGGTTATTTCACTAAGAGAATAATATGTGAGAGTTATATTCAACGTTGTTCTAGGTATGTAATTTCGAGGACAAAATTATTTTTAGAGGGGAAGAGTTGTAACATCCGTTTTTGTGATTAACTGTTTAATTTCGTCTTATATGAATTTTTGCGATATAAATATTTTGAGATTTATTTTTAGCATAAAAATAGGATTTAAATAAGCATGTTTAAGAATATTTTTGAAAACGGTTAATTTACAACTTCTGTCAGGTCTAGTTACCACGTCCGTTTCATTGTTTTTACCGTCCTTTTTCTGTTTTATATGAATTCTTGTGCCATAAATGTTTTGTGATTTATTTTTGGCTTAAAATTAGTAATAAAATACATGTATTCCGGAATACTTCTGAAACGGTAGTTTTTCAGTCAATGTACGGTCTTTTTACAGAAAATAGTTTACGTCTAACTGACGGAAAAGGATTTAAATAGCTTGAGTATGTCAAACAAATCCAATAAATAAACTTCCTTCACAAAAGTTGGTTCTTTTAATATTTTTGATTTTCTGAAATTTTTGGAAAACTTTCAAAAATTATCGAAAAATACGCTAAACGGAAGCGTATAAACGCAAAAGTCTTGTTTCATAATGCTATTTTCGTGACAAAGGTCCACAAGTATCTTGTGAGTAACAAGTAGGGGGCCTGAAGTTCATCGTTCATGGCCTTTATCCAGCGCACATCTTTAACAGTCTGTGAGTAATAAGTAGGAATCGATGTGCCAGAGAGAGAAGCAGTCAAAGAAGCATGTGAAGAATCATACCTGTTTGGTGAATATCTATCAGGTGGTCGAGACATTCTACCAGATCGTCGTGGTGCAACCGGTACAGGGTTAGGTGGCGGATCAACGTCGGAAGGGGGGGTTGGGAACATGTTGACTGCATTCTGTAGATTGAGACAGGGTAGAAAATTTGGGGGAGAATGGCAATATCATTCAAAGTAGGGGAAAGACCAGGAAATAGAAATTGATTATCAAAGAGTGTCACATTCCTGGAAATGTAGAAACGAAGGTTAGAAACATCACAACACACGAAACCCTTTTGAGAGTGACTATACCCCATAAACGCACATTGGACAGATTGTGCTTCAAGCTTATGCCGTTCAAGCGGAGGTAGGTGAACAAAACATACACACCCAAAAGTATGTAAAGGACTATAATCAGGCTGAGTTTTAAAAAGATGAAAGAAAGGGGAATCAAGATCAATAACCGTAGAAGGAAGGCGATTGATCAAGAAGACTGCTGTGGATAGAGCCTCCACCCAAAATCTGGATGGGACTTAAGCTTGGAGAAGCAGTGTGCGTGTCACATCAAGCAAGTGACGATTCTTGCGTTCTGTAATGTCATTTTGTTGAGGGGTATTGGGACAAGATCATTGAGACAAGATGCCTTTTTGCTGTAGGTGCTCCTAAAACTCATGAGAGATGTACTCACCACCAAAATCAGAGCGAAAGACTTTAATACTGGTTTGGAACTGAGTTTCAACAAATGCCATAAATTTCTTAAACATGGAAAACACTTCAGATTTAGATTTAAGAAAGTATATCCAAGTAAAACAACTGTAATCATCGATAAATGTGACAAAATATCTATAGTGAGCATGAGAAACCACAGGAGACATACCCCAAACATCACTTTGAATTAGTTCAAAACAAGTGGAAGCACGATGAGCATCAGATGGAAAAGGAAGTGTTTTACTCTTAGCCAATTTGCAAAAAGAATAGGAAACATATTCAGTAGTAACAACATGTTTATCTTCTAACAAACCAGTTTTAAATAAGTGAGACAAAACAGCAGAGTTTGGATGGCCCAATTTTCTATGCCAATCCTCACAGGAATTCAAAACATTATTGCAAGCAAAAGATAAATGACTGGAAATAAACTGGAGTGGAAACAATCTTCCCACTTTAGGCCCCCCTGCGATCACCTTCCCCGACACCTGCTCCTGCACAAGACAACCAACCCAAAAAAATGAACATTACAATTGTTGTCCACTAATTGACCAACAGACAATAAGTTGGAAGCAAGTCCAGGTGATACAAGCACATTCCGAAAATCAGAGTTTATGTCACCAACATTAGAGATAGAAAGAGTATTACCATCAGCAATTTGAATTTTCTGAGTACCATGATAAGAATGTATATTGTGCAAGTATTTCGAGGAGTTCGTCATATGATTGGATGCACCAGAATCAAGAAACCGTGGACGAGAAACATTAGAGGACTTACCCTGAATGCCTAAGGCTGAAAGGGCTGAAAGTACCATCTGTTGAATCATTTCAGGCTGTAGAGCACCACCCTTAGATGCACCATTGGTGGAAGGAGAAGCTGCCGCACTGGTAGTGGCATGGAATGCCTGCGCCGGACGCTGTGTTTGTCGTGGGGGACGAGTGGGACAGTCAGAGATGATATGACCCTGCTGCTTGCAGTAATTGCAAAACTTCTTACTGCAATTACGAGCAACATGTCCAAATTGTTTGCAAGAATAGCATTGGACTTGTCGCATATCACTGCCTTTACCTCTATTCTGGGCAGCATATGCAACCGTCGCAAGTTCGGGAAGGACAACATCATGAGACATGGTTCCTTAGGTAAGTTGACGTTGCTCCTCCCTGAGAAGTTCGCCAACACATGTATCCAAAGAAGGAACATGATTCCTATTCAGCAAAGCACCTCAGATAGCCTCAAACTCTGGGCGAAGTCTGATTAGAAACCGATCTCGCTTACTGATGTCATAGACGTCTCGGACAGCCGAAAGTGAAGTTTTGGGAACAGCAGCATCCAAAATGGCAGAGTGTTCAGTCCACAAATTCAAAAAGCCAGAATAATACTCTTCAATGGACAAATTAGCTTGTTTGTAATTGGCTATCTCCAGCTCCAACTGAAAACGCTTGGCCGTATTATCCTGATTGTAAATTCGCTTCAAATAATCCCACATTTGTTGAGCAGTTGTAAAAGATCGCAAATTATTGATCATCTGGGGATCAATAGTACTGAGAATCCAAGAGATAATCTGAGCATCTTGTACTTCCTATGCATCTAAGGCAGTTTTCTCTTCCGGCACCTTGGAGAGCCCATCCAGGTGACCCCATAATCCTTTCCCTTTGACATACATAGTGAACTGAAATTCCCAAGCAGCATAATTCTTGCTAGTGAAGCGGACACAGAAATTGTCTTTCTCTGTCATGATGATCGAAGGAACTGCGAGCAGAAGTGAAACGCACCAGATCCAGGTGCGACCAAACCTAGAATGAGACAACCAAGAGAAAATATGTGGATCGTAACTAGACTGATACCATGTCAGGAAAAATGGATTGATGCCTTTCTACATTGTTACTCCTTCTATAGATAATGGTAGGAGCATTTACAGGTAATTACAACTCATTATGACAAATATCATATAGCCTGATTTGTCTAGCTTATTCTAGGAAAGCTATTATATATACAATTAAGGAGAACAAATCAATTCTCGATTTGTCTAGCCTATTCTAGGAAAGCTAATAAATACAATTAAGGAGACAGATTAATTCCTGATTCACTCTAGCATATTCTAGGAAAGCTAATAAATACAATTAAGGAGACAAATTAATTCCTGATTCACAATTACAACCCAAAGAGGGTTGAGAATGGTGTTCAATTGGGCTACAATTGCCTACTGGGATTATTCAAGTTTCGAAAGTCTCAATGGTCGTGTGGTGGATCCCCGCGAGCCAAGACGAGTAGTATACTGGCTTGGATAAATCTGACTGGCTGACCTATTTCATGATATGGTAATTTTAAGTGTAGTTCTGTTGAATAATTGTAAAACTGAGTCCCTTGGATAAGGGTACAGATTAGTTTCCAAGCTCATGAAATAAGGGGCAAATTGGTTTATTATGTTAGGTATTTCTACAGCCTATCGCTCAATGGAGTTAAGGTTGGAAAAGTCTCCATGGAGCATTACACAGGTGTGATTTCAAGAGATATAGAAGTGGCATGCATAAATATCACTTGACTTGATGATATATTCTTGACTATGCATTGCTTTTATATGACCTGTTTGAGTGAGACTTGTGGCTATCTTATATGACTTGCTAATCTGATATATTTGTCTTAAATGACTTGCTATTATGATATATACGTTCTTGCTGTATGAATTGGATGATGTATGATCTACGTTTTGGTGTGCGCGCTTATACTTTTCATATTATTTTGATTTAGAGTTTCACCCTTGCCTACTTTTATGTTGTGTTGATGCATGACTGAGTAGATAACCTACCCAAGAAGTTGGCTAGCTCTTAGGAGAAGGGTCTGAAGGAGGACGCTGCATGGATTGATAGAGATTCCAAGAAGAATCTGTATTTAATGTTTTAGATTGGGTAGAGGTCTAAAGACTTGACCGACTCAGGTGTTCGCTGTATAAATCATTTTAGTGTTTTTGAATACTAGATTTTCTGTTGTAAACTCTGACAATTACATATATGAGATGAGAATTTTTTGTGTATGAAGTTATATTTTACTTTTTCGTGCCCAAATATTTACAAAGAGAAAGTCTTAAAGGGATTTATTCCCCGTCCTTCTCATATTTTAGAAAGGCAAAAAAATTTACCCTCATTTTTGGAGAAGGATTTTCAAGTTCTATCAAAATATTTTCTAAGTTATTGCGAAACTTTTGGTTACTATGGTGTAATATCTTTTTTGGAAAAAAGGTGTTGCATTAGGCAACTAACTGGGAGGAGCACATGATTGGTGTGAAAAAATTTCATTGGAGGACAGTAGGTCCATTTGCATGGATTTGAGTTGCCTCTTTTTGTCTGTTTTCTACACGCGTTAAAATCTGTTGGACTAGAATCTGATTTCATATGTACTAATTCTGATTCTGTACACTTTGACAATGCCAGATATTAAACCACCAAAGGACCCCAAGTTTATGGAAGCCTTTGGTAAGTTGTCCCCCACCTATTATTTGCTGAAATATTTGTGTACTATCTCTTTTGTGCAGATGATAAGTTAACGATATGCTAAATATCATTATATTTATGTAGAATTGAGTCCAGAGGAATCTGAGGATGTTCTTTTCAAGGAGGTATCCCATTCTCTCTATACACTATTCATGCTCTTTATTATTGACAGCTTCTTGGAATGTCTCCGTGTCTATTGTAGTTTATTTCTCTTCTACGTAAAGGCATGCTTTTCTGGATTCTGGATTACATGGTTCTTTGTTTTTTTATTTTTGTCGCATTTAGTTTTTAATCAACTGCTTTGGGTTTGTCACCAGTAAAGTGATGGTCACTCGTTGAGAAGATGCATGTGTTTGTATTGCTGAAACATGCTAAGTGAATTTACTCTTCGTGGATAGGCTTGTCTAACATATTTTTGGAGAAGAGCAAAGGCTCATGGTATAGAGTAGGACATTGCCAAAGAACGTATTCAGTTTTGGATTGGTCGGAGTGGGCATTCACCCACCTCACACGATGTTGTTGATGGTAGTCTCTAACATTTTTATTTTAAATAATTGCTTTGTAACACACATGGACGTATCAACCCCGTATTATGCTAATTGGCAGGGAAGAACAATGTTCACTTTTCACTTTTGGTGTCACCATTAAGTCATTAACATATCGCTTGGGTGGATGTTTTACTACTGATAACCTTCAATCATGGAAGATATAGTTGAATTACATAAATATGATGCATAAATATTTCACTGTGTTAAGAGTCTAGACTTGGGTAAGGACAAGGTAGGGAGAGTCTTCTTTGTTAATATAATGCGTGGACACTTAGGGTGTGTTTGGGAGGGGGTTTTTGCAGGAGAGGGGAGGGTTTACTCCAATATTTTAGTTGTATAGATAGGAGGGACGGATGGAGAAAACATTTTGAAACCCTCCAAAGTCCTCCCCTCTAGTACATTTCAACAAATCCTCCAATTTGGGGAACTCAAAATGTATTAGAGGTGATGTTGGAGAGTTTTGGAAGGTTTTACATACTTTTTAAACACTCAAATAGGTAAAATATTGATCACAAATCCTCTCCTCCTCTCCAAAACTCCCAAACACACCCTTACCCTTTGTTTGGTTGAGAGAAGAAAATGAGAAGAGAGAAAGAGGTGAGAAAGAAAGAGAGGAGAGAGAAAGAGAGGAGAAAGAGAGTGGAATTTGGGTATTGTTTGGTAGGAGAGAAAGATGAGAGAAAGAGAGAAGAAAGAAGTGATGTTGTTATTTAAAAAGACAAAAATATCCATTTTTTTGTCAACATTACAATAATACATGAACAAACTTTTGGGCCAACAAATCACGATACACAACCCAATGCCCCCCCCCCCCCAAAACATTTACTATTCCAATTCGGTAATTGATTATGACAAAAAAAAACAAACAATTCGGTAATTGATCTCATACTATTAATAATAATAATAATAATAATAATAATAATAATAGTATAACAATAGAATAATAATAATAATAATAATAATAAAGGAGGGATCCGGAGGCATGGCCGCATGGGGTTATTCGGTGGGAATATGCAGTATTGCAGTACAGAGGCACAGTGAGGGGAGAGTTGGTGTAGAACTGCAGATAGATTCTGAGATCTTGGTCCGCGGCGCTATTCGGGTCCTCAATTGAGATGTTCGGGTTGCACCAATGGAGACCCATAGCTTCCGTTTTGCTCTGTTTCGTATGTGAACGATGAGCTCCTCAGCTTCTGACTGTACCTGCAATGGATGATAAGCAGAAGAAGAAGAACAGTACGAAATGGGGGAGACAAGGTATAAGGGCACAAATGGTATAAGAAATATTGGAGCTTTCTCTCTCCCATTTCTTCGCACTTTTGCGAAGAAGAAAAAATGTGTGGGACCCATGGGTATTTATTCTTTCTTTGCTCTTTCTTTGGTAGACCAAACGAGAGAAAGGTTGCATTTCTTCGCTACCTCTCTCGTTGATACTTCTTTCTTGTGCATTTCTCGCGTAACAAACAGAGGGTTAGGCTATGTTTGGGAGTTTGGAGGAGAAGGGAGGGGAGGGCTTTGGGGGGGAGAGGAGGGGAGGGGAAAGGAGGGGGAAGGGAGGGAAATCCCTCACCTTGTTTGGGAGTTATAAAAAAGGGAAAGGGAAGGAAATGGAGGGTTTAGCTTGGAGGTTTACTATTTTACCCCTCTTTTTAAAAATTCAAATAAATGGAAAATATTATATAAAATTAATAATTACAAAAAATGATAAAATGATAGTAGTAATAGTGAATTACGTTTTTATTTTTATTTTTAAAAATAATATTGACTTTTCAGAAATTTTGACAATTTTATAAAAATTGACAAATTTTTAAAACTGACAAAATAAGAAATAAGAGTTTCCTGGCGTTAATTTGGTTTCTCTCTCTAATTGCTTGCTCTCTCTCCTCCTTTGGTTTTGCGTATTTCATGGTAGATCGGTGGCTAGAAGGTTATGGATGACGATGACGACGAGATCATGTCTCATCAAAAACCATCGTTGACGGCTGCAGCAATGGCACTGGCACCACAGTCGCAGTGGACATCGCCAACCACCACCTCCTCGCCGGCACCGTACTTCCTCGCCAAAGCCGACGTCGAAGGCCGGAGTGAAAGGCCTCATCGACTCCCCCCACCTAGATCTCAAGCCGAACCAGAGATCCCCATAATCGATTTCTCCGACGTCCACGTGTCCTGCGCTGCAGCCGTCGATCAGGTCCGCCGCGCCGCGGGCACGGTCGGATACCTCCGGTTCACCAACCACGGCGTCCTACCAGAGCTCCTTTGTCTGAGGCGAGGTCGATAACATAGGAAGAGGAGAGAGAGAGAGAGAGAGAGAGAGAGAGAGAGAGAGAGAGATGAATCAAGAGAGAGAGAGGAACTAGGCAGCTGAAGAATGAAAATTTTTAAATTAGTGAAGGGTAAATAGGTAATTAACATTATATTACCTCCAAAACCCCCTAATTTGGGGGAACTCAGAATTTTGACTAGATGAGGGCTTTGGGAGGTTTTAAAAAACCTCCCAAAAACTTTTTTCTAATTTAAAAAACTCCCAAACAAGATAATTGAGGATTATTAGTCCTCCCCTCCCCTCCCTTTCCTCCAAAACCCTCCATCCAAACATAGCCTTAGAGTTTGTTTGGGAGGGGTTTTTGGAGGGGAGGGGAGGGGAGGGAAATGTTTATAGCAATATTTTAGTTTTATAAAAAGAGAGGAGGGACGTGGAAAACATTTTAAAACCTCCAAAACTCTCATTTAATGCATTTTTGGAGTTTTTCCAAATTTGAGATTTTTGGAGGTTGATTTTTTTCATTAAAAAATATCATCCATGCAAGATAGGGGTGTCCTCTCTTTCCTTCCCTTTCATCTTTCCCTTAAAATGTCAAAAACCTCCCCTCCCCTCCAAAGCCCTAAACAGACCCTTAAAGGAGTGTGTTTATGTCGGACTTGTATTAGCCACTTGTTTCAGACACAACAATTGCACTTCAAAACATAAATACCATGTATCTAACTTTCTTCTCATAGAACACATGATAGATTATGCTTTAATTTGACCTCCATTGACGATGGCTTTAAGTAGGGAAAGGATGAATGCTTGCTTAGCTTTCTCGAGAAAAATTGCATTCAGTTAATTATCTGGATTTTCAAATTTCAATTGAGCAAAGACTTTTGGAGCTGAGGAAATTGGGGATTGAACATCGACTTTGGGAAGAATCCAGAAAAGTTAACCAGGACTTTACTATTGCACGATAATTGACTACTTGAAATTTGTGCTTAATTTCCTTCGAGAGTATTGCTGATGTGTGCCGTATGAATTGCAAATGTCATCTTCCTCCTGGAGAATGTCACCTTCCACTTCGTGTTCGAGTGAGGGTACTCATACAGTCATACTGTATGCTGTATGATAACTGTAATGAATTTAGGAATTGATGAAACTGTAACTCGGTTGTTTTTCCACTTTGAATGGCATAAATCAAACACAATGTCAAGGCTTTGTTTCGTTGGTTAAGAAGAGAAAGTGAGAGTAGAGAAAAAAATAGAAAAGTGAGAAAAGGCTCATTTTTTAGAGCTTTTCGTTTTGTGTTCTTTCTTCCATCTTTTTTGCCTATCAAATACAATGCTAGAGTTGGTTTGGATGTGGAAGAAATTTTTTAAAATTAATAAAAAGAGAATGATTTAATTGTATTTTTGACCTATTTAGATTGTCATTTTTTAGGCTTAATTGCACTATTGATCCTCCGGTTATCGTGATTGTGTAATTTTGGTCCCTTAGTTTTCAATTGAGCGAATTGCTCTAATTGTTGCAATCAGGTTTCTCTGTTAGTATGTCGTTCAATTTTTAACACTCAGAGCTTATGTTATCCAACAATTGAGATAATTAGATGACTCAATTTGCTTAATTGGAAACTAGGGTACCAAAATCACACAATCACAATAACTAAGAGACCAAAAGAAAGTGCAATTAAGTGTTGGGTTTTTTAGATATATCAAATGTTACAATCAAGTCCTCTATTAATGTGCCATCTAATTTTTAACGTATAGAAGTCTAGGTGTATGAGAATGCTATTTTATATTATGTTTTTGGCTTAAATATGTTTTTACTCCCTCAATTTTGGGAAATTGTTGCTTTTAGTCCCTCAAATTTAAAACGTGTATTTTTGGTCCCTCATTTTTAAAATTGTGTTACTTTTAGTCCCTGGGGCCATACTTTAAATTTAAAAAGTATTTTCTAAATTTAATAGGGGTCAAAATATAAATTTAGAAAATCTTTAGAAGTTAAGGGAAAGGGGGTAATGTGAGAATTAGGATTTGGGAGGGGTTAAAATATAAATTTAAAAAATACTTTTCAAATTGAAAAATGGTCTCAGGGATTAAAAGTGACACATTTTTTAAAATGAGAGACAAAAAATACACGTTTTAAATTTGAGCGACTAAAAGCAATAATTTTCCAAAATTGAGGGACTAAAAACATATTTAAGCCTATGTTTTTTTGTATATTAACACTTAATTTTGTATTTGGTTTCAATGAAACACTTAATATACACTAAAATCAATGTTAACTCAACCTCACATTACATGTATCATATAGGCTCATATTGTTAAAAATTAAATGACAGAGTGACAAACTTGATTGTAACATCTACAATACTTGGGATACTCAATTGATGCCATTGAAACCCAAGGATTAAAATCGCACAATTGTGATATCTGATGGTCTAAATGTGCAATTACGCCATTATTATTTGATTAAAATTATAATTGTTCTTAATATTACAAAGAGGCCCTCTTCTCTCCCTTTCAATCATCATTTTCCTTTTCTTCTACGAAACACACTCTACCATTGACAAAAAAATCACTATGCCACAGACTCACTTACATGTCAGTAATCACTATCAATGGTAAGAAGCTCTATGTTCTCCTTGTTCTCATTTCCAACCAAACTCAAAGGACAAAATAAAATCCTTCCGACAATAACAAATACTTGATTGTTCTGAATCCACTCACTTGTATGTCTAACTTGCCATCTGTACCTTCTATCTCCACATAGGTGAAGATGTGAATGATTGAAGACATGCTTCCATAGGCTGCACACTCACTACAAGATTTTGATGATGAAGACAAAGAATATAGAGTTCTTATAGTTTGAAGTTTTGATTTTAGAAATTTAGGAATTGATGTATATAAATATGATAAGACATTTGATGGAAAGATATTTTTGTAGGTAACAAGGAGAAACACAAAAAGGGGGGTTGAATTGTGTTTCTAAGCTTTTTAAAACTTTTCGCAAATGTTGGACACTGGCTGTGAAAACGTTGGACGCACAGCGTAATTGAGACATTGGACGCACAGACAAGTTGGACGCAGAAACGCCCACTTAGTTTAAAACTAGTTTTCTTTGTGCAATTAAAGAGTATGAATAACTTGTTGAATTAAAAATCAATTCAATCCCCTTAGTTAGTATAAACAATAAAATAACAAGAGATATGGGAAAGAGAGAATCACACAAGTTTTTATCCTGGTTCACCATTTCCTAAGAGCTACGTCCAGTCCCCTCAAACTAGAGAGATTTCACTATTAATCCATATAGAAAACAAGTATTCTTCAATAGCCTCTTCTTGGGCCCCAATTCAGAAATGAATGCAACATCAGTTTGTTCTTTGAATGTGGACCTTGTTCTGACTCTATCATTTGCATTTCCAATAATTTGATCTTCGGGATGATAGGTCTTGAAGTGTCAGCTTCTTCTTCTTCTTTCTGGATTGGACGCATCCTCAGTTTCTGCGTCTGATCCATCTTCTTCATTCTTAGGTGATATTCCTTCACCTTCTGCTTGTATTCTCATATCTGCAAGAGAATCACTTAGCTCTGACAATTCCTTGTCAGGCTTTTTGTCATTGAATTTAATATGAATTAACTCTTCAACAGTCAAGGTTCTTGAGTTATAGACTCGGTAAGCCTTGGAAGTTTCAGAGTAACCCAGAAAAATTTCATTGTCCAGTTTAGAATCGAACTTGCCAAGTTGATCCTTAGTGTTAAGGATAAAACATTCACATCCAAAGGGATGGAAATAGGAAATGTTGGGTTTTCTTTCTTTCCACAATTCATATGGAGTCTTTTTCAATATAGGCCTTACATATATTCTGTTTTGTAGATAACAGGCAGTGTTTACTGCTTAAGCCCAAAACCTTTTAGAGGAAGAGTGATCATTGAGCATGGACCTGGCCATCTCTTGTAAAGATTGATTCTTTCTCTCCACCACACCATTCTGTTGAGGTGTTCTTGGTGCAGAGAAATTGTGAAGGATTCCATTCTCTTCACATAATCTCTGGAAGTTTGCATTCTCAAACTCACCTCCATGATCACTTCTAATAGAGTTGATACAAACTCCCTTCTCATTTTGGACTCTTTTACAGAATATAGTAAAGACTTTAAAAGACTCATCCTTGTGTGCAAGGAATTTGACCCATGTCCATCTAGTATAGTCATAAACTATAACTAGTCCATATTTCTTTCCATTTAAAGAAGCAGTTTGAGTGGGTCCAAACAAATCCATATGTAAAAGTTCCAAAGGTCTAGAAGTGGAAATAACATTTTTGGAAATAAAAGAATTTTTCACTTGTTTCCCTTTCTGACATGCTTCACACAGAACTTCAGATTTGTACACAAGATTTGGTAGTCCTCTCACGAGGTTATGCTTATTTAGCTTTGAGATGGTTCTTAAGCTTGCATGACCAAGTTTCTTGTGCCATATCCATTGTTCATCCTTTAAGGATATGAAGCATGAGACATTTTGTTTGGACAGATTTTCGAAATCAATTTTGTAAACATTGTCCTGCCTCTTTGCTTGAAAAAGTATAGACTTATCAGAATTTCTGACTATACATTTATCCTTGTTAAAGGAAACATCAAATCCACTATCACATAATTGACTTATGATAAGCAGATTATGTTTGAGTCCTTCAACCAATAAGACATTTCCAATAGAGGGAAAAGGATGCTTACCAATTTTACCTATCCCAACTATTCTGCCTTTCTGGTCTCCACCAAAGGTGACCCAGCCCTTTGATCTAGGCTTTAGGTCTTGGAACATAGACCTTTTTCCTATCATGTGTCGTGAGCAGCCACTGTCCAGGTACCATGACTAGAGTTGTCTTCCTCCCATCAAGCATATCTGCAACAGGAATTATCATGCTTTTAGGTACCCAGATTGACTTGGGTCCTTTCTTGTTAGTCCTTGGTCTGCGTCCAGGCATGTTCCTCTTGTTATGGACGCATGTCGAGGTGACATGTCCAGCCTTTCCACAGTGACCACAGTATATATTAAATTTAGAAGGACTTTTAGAAAACTTTGGTTTTGGTTTTTCTTGTTCCTTAGGAACATAAGCCAAACCACTATTGTCAGAAGGTTTTCTCTGAATTTTTAAAATTTGATCAAGTTTTTCAGAGCTACTGACAAATTTGGACAGTCGTCCAGTGAGTTCATTTACTTCTTGTTGAAGCAATTGTACTTCACAGGAAGTATTGGACTTAGAATCCTTTTGAGATTCATCTTTGAGTTGACTTACTTGAAGTCTTAACTCTTCATTTTCTGATTTGAGTACTTTATTTTCTAAAGTGAGTTTTTCAAAATCTTTGGTTATGAGTGAAAACTTTTTCTTCAACGATCTGTACTCATCAGATAAAATGGATGATTTTCTAAGAAGATCATTAAAATTGTTTCTTAGTTCAGGATAAGAAAGTACCTCTTCTTCATCCTCACTGTCAGTGGAGGGTAGACTTGCCATTAAATAAAGATTTGCTTCTTCCTTATCCTCCTCATCCTCATCATCAGAAGATTCATCAAGATCTTCCCATGTTGCCATGAGACCCTTCTTCTTTGTCTTTTCAGTCTCAAGACAATCTGCCTTGCAGTGGCTTGGTTTCTTGCATCCATAGCACACTACTGGACTTTTCTCCTTTTGTTCAGCTTCCTTTTGTGGAAATCTTTTGTTGAATTGCTTCCTTCTGAAGCCACCTTTCTTTTTCCACATGGACTTTATCTTCCTGGAGATGAAGGAAAGTTCATCATCATCTGAGCCTTCTTCTCCCTCTGAGCTACACAACTCCTCATCAGAGTCATTTGCCTTTAGTGCTTTTGAGGTGCTTCCCTTTTGGGCTTTAAGAGCAATGGACTTTACCCTTTTTTCTGTTCCTTCTTCTTTGAGCTCAAGCTCATGCACTTTGGGTGAGCCTAGGAGATTTTCCATAGCAAGAGTGGAAAGATCTTTTGCTTCTTGTATGCCAGTTACCTTGGGTCTCCATTGTCTAGGCAGACTCCTTAGGATTTTCCTGATGTGATCCTGGATTGTGTAGATTTTTCCCAGAGATCTCAGGTTGTTGATGAATGTTTGGAATCGTCTAAATATCTGATCAATAGTTTCGTGATCCTCCATTTTAAATAGTTCATATTGATGTACTAGCATGCTGATTTTGGACTCACAAACCTGAGATGATCCTTCATGCGCCAAAGCTAGAGTGTCCCATATCTCTTTGGCAGTGGTGCAGCTGTGCACCTTGTCATATTCTGACTTAGTGATCGCACACATCAGATAGTGCCTTGCCTTTGAGTTCAGCTGGAATCTGGCTCTTTGATCCTGCGTCAACTGAGTTCTTGTCACTGGTTAACCTGCTTCACCTACTTGAGCAGTGTAACCAGTTTCCACGACATCCCACATGTCTACATTCTGCGCGTCAAAGAATGTGATCATTCTTTGCTTCCAATAATCGTATTCATCTCTATTGAACAGTGGTGGTCTATTCACAGGTTGTCCCTCGTTCTCCATGGATCTTTGCTTCTCTGCACTGTTAGGTGCTCAACCCCTAGAGACCGAGCTCTGATGCCAACTGTAGGTAACAAGGAGAAACACAAGAAGGGGGGTTGAATTGTGTTTCTAAGCTTTTTAAAACTTTTCGCAAATGTTGGACACTGGCTGTGAAAACGTTGGACGCACAGCGTAATTGAGATATTGGACGCACAGACAAGTTGGATGCAGAAACGTCCACTTAGTTTAAAACTAGTTTTCTTTGTGCGATTAAAGAGTATGAATAACTTGTTGAATTAAAAATCAATTCAATCCCCTTAGTTAGTATAAACAATAAAATAACAAGAGATAAGGGAAAGAGAGAATCACACAAGTTTTTATCCTAGTTCACCCTTTCCTAAGAGCTACGTCCGGTCCCCTCAAATTAGAGAGATTTGACTATCAATCCAGATAGAAAACAAGTATTCTTGAACAGCCTCTTCAGGCCTTACAACAAGTATTCTTTGCACACCTAGCCTCTCCAGGCTCAATCCAAGTATTCTTTTACAGACAAGCCTCTCCAGGCTCAACCCCAATTATTCTTTCTAAACAAGCCTCTCCAGGCTCAAACAACTCAGAAGAGTGTTTTTGACTTAAAGTGCTGTCTAACTCACACAAGTGAGGATATGAAAAACTTAAGCACTTCGAGAGTTAAGCAAACTCTCTTTTACAAGAAGATAGAAAATATACAAGACTTTCTATAATAAACAGAGTATGACAAAATTTGCACAGTGTTTTTGCACTTTCTTTTTCTTGGTTTAGTCTCTTGTATTCTTCTTCTTGTTCACGGTATTTATAGACTTTGATGAAGCTTTAGGTTTGTTCTTCGAATAGTTCAGCTTCAGCCTTCATAAATGTTACCGTTCTCTAATAGCATTAAATGCTATTTTTTCGTTGCTCTGAGGAGTTCAACTTCAGCGTATTTGTCTGCATTTCTTTCTCCTAAGTCAGAAGCAACCTGTACTCATAGTCTCAATTACACAAAGGTTAATTGCAATATTTTATTGAGACAGAGAGAATACACTGTGTAAACAAAAAGGTGTTTTCAGAGAGACATATAAAAGATCGGAGTATAATCTCTCTCTTAGTACACTTTCCACAGTGCTTTATGCTTTTCATTTAAAAGCATTGTATACAGCTATTTATTTCAATTCATTTGCTCATTAAATATGTCTCATATTAAATGCAAGAGCAATAAATAGCAAGTTATGGATTCTGTGTTTTGGGCGCAGCATGTAGACCATATTGGACTTTCAATCCTTTTAGCAAATGGACGCATACCTTTGCTTATCATTTGTACGTTAAGTATATCCATTCATATGGATGCATACTTATTGCTTACCATATTGGACTTATGACTTGGCTCTTTTTAAGACGTATAACTTCATGCTGATTATCGGACTTTTATCATTCTGCTTCTTTGGACGCAAGGCATTATTGGACGCTTTGCTCCCAGAGTCCATTGGACAATACTTACTCGAGGTCAAGTATCAGAGTCCATTGGACGATCTACTCTTGGTCTGTACATAAGTTTGCCAAAGTCTTATTGGACGATGGACTTATCTTTGGTGTATCTACAAGAGCTTGTCAGCAGACTTTGTAAAGATCTTAATAATCATTGTTATCATCAAAACCATTTAGGGAATTTATGCATTACAAAATGCTTTTGAACAATTTGGTTCCAACAATTTTGTTAGTTAAATATTATTTATGCATTTAATGGTTAGAAATTTTTTTTTGAAGAATAATTTATTTGTCAATATAATATTATCCTTTTATTTTTCAGTATCAAAACATTATAATGACTTATTCCTATAATCGTTTACATATGATAATACAAAAACTTATTAATTAATGTAATGAAAGTGATATTGATAGAGAAAAATATTATAGTTATTGTTGTTGGTTGTAACATCCATATTTTTATTCATTTATAGAGAGAATAATTGCAATAAATATTTTATTAGTGTTATGAAGAGAGAAAAAAAATTTGGTGTACAAATATTATTAGGGTATTTTTTTCCTTAGAAGTTTTGAGTGTAGAAAGGAAAAAACCTTGCTTTTGCAGGGAGAGTGACTCTTGCACAGTCTGTACTTTCAGCTTTACCCACTTACAAGATGCAAGTTACCCTTTTACCTAAAGGAATTTGCAACAGGATTGAGCAACTAATTAGGAACTTTATTTGGGGTTCCAATGATCAACAATGTAAGTGGCACTCGGTGGCTTGGCACAACATATGTAGGCCGAAATCTCAAATGGGTCTTGGGGTTCGAGATATTCAAAAACATACTAAGGCCCTCCTTATGAAATTGGCTTGGAATATCATTTATCAACCAGAGGCTCTATGAGTTAGAGTTTTAAAGGCAAAGTATAAATGTGGCTTCGGTAAAATTCCAAGGATGAAGGGGAATGGTGCGGTCTCAAGCATATGGCATGGGATGTGCTGTGTCTGGAAGAATTTTCTGAAGGGTGTTCAATGGAATATTGGAAGTGGCCAAAGAATTAATTTTTGGGTGGACCAATGGATCCCTGGTGGTATTATTCTGAAGGACTTTGCGCTGCACAATTTGGATGAGACCCATTTAGGCTAAACCGTGGCTCAAGTCTTTGATGATGTTGGTGGGTGGAGGATGATGATGATGAACAACGGTCTGAAGACGAACGACAAGCGACAACAGTGTGGGATGGCAACGACAGGGTTGTGTCCTCTATGTCAAATGCACACTGAATCAAATGTCCATCTCTTGCGTGACTGTAACTGTGTTTGAGGGATTTGGGACGAGGTACTTACTGAACAACAACGACGGGATTTTTTTCAATGGTGGCTTCAAGGACTGGATGAGGCGTAATTTGAACTGGATGAGTGGAGATGCAGGGGCGAGGTGTGCCTGTTTTTGAGTTAACCGTGTGGAGTCTAAGATTGAAAAAGAGTCTATATATCATAGCTGACTGCACCATGGGCTAGCCCATATACCCACTGCACGAGTAGAAAGAATACTATTTAGGGCCTGTTTAGATTGACTTATACAGAGCTTATGAATACAGTTTATGACTGATTTATAAGCTATTTTGGGCTTATTTTTTATAAGCTACCCAGGCTAGCTTATCAAAACAGCTTATGACTTATATAAAATAAGTTTCACTATAATTTTTCTTCGATTATAAAAATAACTTATACAACTTATACCATAAACAGTAGATAAACTTGTTATCCAAACAGGGCCTTAGTCAAGTAGAAGGGCCAAGTCAGAGACTACTGGACGTCTCGCCGAGCGACTCTCAACGAGGACGTTGAGACACCTAGTCTGCACTTGTCAAAGAAAAACACCTAATTTGCAAGATTACTAATTCTTGTTTCTTCTTTTCTTTCTGTTACATTATCTACTAATAGTTCAATATCAGTAAAAAAAATCATTTTCCATTAATACAGTTTATTACCTTCCATTAATTTATCAGTTAACTATGTGACAAATTAAAACTTTCTCTACTATTACTGTACTTGTCAACATCACCCTCTTTCGTTTCCTAATTTATTCTTTTGATTAACACAAATCAGAAACTTCAAACCTATTGGTCTAGCCCATTATTATTAAAGATATGTAAATATTTTTATTTCATGGTTTTTTCAAGTTTATTCTTATTTATTGTATTGAACAGATTCATTAGTCTTTGTCTTCTTATGCTATCCCCTGAATCTAGTCAAATGGACCTATGGACAAGTTTCCATCTCACTCACTCAATCATCATCATTATTATTTTTTCTTTCCAATTTGGTCCCCGTACTAGTAATACTGTGATAAATTTCTACCTTACACAATCATCCTTATTATTAATTTTTTTCTTCTCTGTTCGGTCCTCTACCAATAATATACCCAACACTGTAAAAAAAAACAAAGAAGCAGAACGAACAAAACAACAGAACTAGTACACAATAAAAAAATGGCAAAATGATCACAAACACAACCAACACAATACAACAGAACATATATCTAAAATAACCAAGGGCCAGGGACACCCTTACAAACAAGATGACTTCTTGCTCCTATCACTGTAGTTGAAGGCTCTTCTCCCTACTTAAGCCTTTCTCCTTGCACTTACCCTTGGTTTGAAGAAAGAACAGATGAAAGCTTCAATGGAAAAGGGAATGAAAAATGGGCAGAAGAAGAGAAAGGGTGAAGCTTGGTTTTTCAAATTTGATTTTTCAATCAAGTTGTTCAGACCTTGGATCAAAGGAGTGCTGGCATTATTGGAAGGTTTCTTTGGCACGTTCCTTTTCCTTCGGGTAACCGTCATCCACTCACCATGAGTCTCCTTGTCCAGACCATAGGAATCTTGACCATCATGTCGGACCGTTGTAGAGGACTTTGGTTTTGGTGGGTCTGGCTTGCCAACCTTTTCCAAATCCTGGGACATTGTGGAAGGGGAATTGGGTGTACCAGGGGGTGCACATTGACCAGGACTGGTCGTTACTGAAGAGGATGGGTCGGACAGGGGCGAGTGCACTAGAGAAGGCACCATTGGGCGTTTCACAATTTCTGGATAGATAGCCATAACAGCCACATTTGGCGTAAATGAGGTGAATGAAGGTATTCTACACGACACCAGAAGTAGTATCAAGAGTCACAAGAAGGGGGTTGAATTGTGATTCTTTGAAAATTTTGACTTTTATCTGTAGACTTTGAACCTTTCTCAAGTATTGAAAACTTGAAATTCAGAAAAGATGTAAAACAAACGTTAGATAATAACCCTTTTAGCTAAAGAAGATTGTTGGTCTTAAATAAGATATTTTTTTTATGTGATCTTCTCTGCCAGATAAAGTTATCAGAAAAATCAAGTTCCTTACTTTGAATAAGTCAACAGAACAGCCTCAACTAGAGAAGGTTAATTGAAAGACCTTCTCTAGAGGTTTTAGTCTCCTTTGTAAAATATGATGTCACAAGTTTTTTTTACAAAAACGTTTTCTTTATCACGATGGTTTTAATGAAAAACTTACTGATAAATTTGCTTCACAAAACGTTTAGACCTTCTCAACCAGAGAAGGTGTTTTAATGCAATGAAAAACTGTTAAGCAAAGAGGCAGTAAAGGAGATACAGAGAGAGAGATATCACCCAGAGAGTTTATCCTGGTTCACCCCAAACCTTTGGCTACGTCCAGTCCCCACATCCAGTGAGATTATCCACTATCCTCTCAAATATTCTTCAATGAGTCTCTCCAGGCCTTACACAATATTCTTGAACAAGCCTCTTCAGGCTTCCAACCAGTAGTATTGTCATAGCCTCTGCAAGCTAACACCTGTAACATCCGTTTCTGTGATTAACAGTTTAATTTTGTCTTATATGAAATTGTGTGATATAAATCTTTTGATATTTATTTTTAGCTTAAAAATAGTATTTAAATATATAGGTTTAAAAATACTTCTAAAAACGGTTAGTTTTTAGTTTCCGTCAGGTTAAAATTCAACGTCCGTTTCTTCGTTCGAAATCGTACTTTTCTGTTTTATATGAATTTTTGTACCATAAAGGTTTTGTGATTAAATTTTGGCTTAAAATTAGGAATAAAATACACATGTTCCGGAATACTTTTGAAACGGTGGTTTTTATGTCAATATCAGGTTTATTTACAGAAAACAGAACGTCTAAGCGACAGAAGGGGTTTTAAATAGCTTAAAAACATCAAATGAGTTCAATAAATAAACTTCCTTCACAAAAGTTTGTTTTTCTAATATTTTATATTATCTGGAAATTTTCTAGAATTTTTGGAAGTAAAAAGATTTAAATGTTCTGTTTTGGTCCAAACAGTAAACCGCTTGAGTTAATAGACTGATTCGGAGCTCAAGTTAAAGTCAAATAAAGATTTTGAATAGCCAAAACATGTTTTTTCATTTTTTAGGATTTATGGAAATTATTTCAGAATTTTTTAAAAGACGTACCAAAAGTTGCTTTTTCAAAACTCTATAAAGCGCGTAAAACGAGAATTTTTGGGCCAAAACAAATTTATACTGATCAATGAAAGCTCAAAAACAAATTTTAAGAGAGACCATTGTTGATTAAAACTGATTTGCAATTTGTTAGAAATTTTTCTGAAATTTTCTGAAAAATGTCTGTTTTTCACATACAACGCGTCCGTTTTTCCGTTCTTTAAGCTAAACGCATAGCTTACACTTACCATAAAATTTCAGAAACTAGGGGTGGCAATTTGGGCTGGGACCGGCAGGCCAGCCCGCCAAAAAGGGCGCGGGGGCGGGTTGGGGTTTTTAACCCACAACCCGTTTTGGCCCACCCCCGTTTTGGTCCGCCCAAAGGTGGGTTCAAAACGGGCTAGCCCCGCGGGGTGGCGGGTTGGCCCGCCAGCCCGTTTTCCCTTTTTTTTATTTTTTTTTATTTTTTTGTGTTTTTTCCAGATTTTTGGGCGGGTTAGGAAGGTCAACCCGCGGGCCAACCCGCCACTTCTACACGCTTTCCCCCTTTTTTTTTGGGCGGGTTGGCCCGCCAACCAGCTCGCGGGGAGGGGCGGGCCGGGCTAGGGTACCCCATCCCACTTCTCTTAGCAGGCCACCCCGCCCCGTTTTTCGATGGGTTCTGGCGGGTCGGGGCGCGCTAGCCCACTTTGTCACCCCTACCAGAAACTCTTCCATGAAGCTATTAGGGCTATTACATGGTATTCCCAAGATTTCTTATCAGTTCTCAACCTTTAAATGAGTTTTAGGAACTTTTGATTAGTGAAAAGTCAATTTTGCCCTTGATTTGTATCCCTTTCACTTGAAAACCTAGGGGCAAAGATGTAACTTCACTTCCTCCTTACTTCAACCCTCAAAAATCGCCTCACCACTAAGCCACAAAGGGGACAAGATGCATTGAGAGCAATGAGTCATGTTTTTAAACCAATTAGGAAAAAGTTTGATTAAAACTAATTTGATAAATGAGTAATTTGATAGTCATGACTTACATCATGATTCTATCTTCCTTCACCTCTTGGCTGACCCCTCTTCCTCATCTAGGACCCTTGGATGATGAATTTCACTTGGATTCAATCCTTGTGAAGTGGTTTAGGCCAATTAGGAATTAGATAACTGTTGTGGTTTATTTTTAAAAAGCTAAACTATGGTTACTTCCTAAGCTAACCATGATTACTTTAACCCAACCCTTGGGCTGCCCCCTCACCTATAAATACCCTCCTCCACTCTTCATAAATCTCACACCAAAGCCTTTGTGTTGATAAAGCAAAATCCTTTCTTTCTCCCTTTAAAATCCTAGCCTTTTCTCTCTTTGTTCTTAAGTTAAAGCTTTGATCTTCAAAGCTTTGTTCTTCCCACTTCTTGCTTCAAGAAACCCACCCCCTTCTCCTTTGTTCATACCCTCTTCGATTCATAAAAGCTTTCCACACCAAAGAGCTTTGTGTTTTGAAGCAAAAACTCTTCTTTTCCTCTTTGAAACTCTTGGTGTTTTGCTTGGTGTTCTTGATCTTCAAACCTTTGTTCATCATCAAAATTTTAGTGAAAGGTAGGGGGAACCTCTTGCAAAATAATTTGAGAAGTATGTGTTTGATCTTGAGTGTTGAGTGCTTGAGTGTTTTTGGTGTTATAAAGCTTTCTACATAGCTTTGAAAATGTTTGTTTCTACTTCTTATTAGTTGTGGGGTTATAATGCCCAAATCCTCTTGATATTTTCGAGGGAGTAAGGTTGGAATGGCAAAATAAATTTTGAGCTTACTAATAGTACCGTTATAATGGCAAATTTTAGTCTACCGTCAATATGATTTTACCGTAAGAAAATAACGTTTTCTTCTTTTGTAAAGACCCTGATGTTATCTAACATGTATATATACAAAGGTGATGGTTGAGATTTGATTGGTTTATTAGTATGGATCTGTCTAGAAAGGAAAGAGACATTTGAAGGGGCTTGCATAAAGTCCATCTCTATCTGGCCTGAGATCTATACTGATAGACTATTTATAAATCTTAACACTAGGGACCTGTTATATACGTGACCAAGATAAACTGAGAAAGACTGGATTTATTAACAACGTATATATAAATAGATTGGACAGGATAAAAGAGTGTAACGGTAATGGATTCTCAGTGAATTATACCGTTATAGCATCTTTCGGAAGTTGAAATGACAGTAATGGGTTCTTGGTGAATTCTACTGTTATTTTAGCAAGTGGGAAATATTGAGCTAATATCCAATCTGTGTATGTATGCACTGCACTCAGATTAATTTCCAATGTTTAAAACAGTGAAAATTAGTGAGATAGGCTTCCAACGGGCTTTTTTCCTGGAAGATAATCTGTGCTTAAATATTTCAGAAGGAAATTAATTGGATTACGTTCACTTAGTCTAAGTTCTGTCGATTTTTTTAACACGGATACTGATCACCAAAGATGGCTCTGCCATCGTGTGATCCTTTCACCTTCGAAATTAAGTAAGCCGGTAAAAGGATTAGCTTTACTTCGTTCATCAAGTTATATCAAAGTTTTAGAAAACTGGACACTGATTATCGCAGTCGACTCTGCTACCGAGTAATTATTCCATTTCCAAGAGCCTATCTAAAAACTGAGAACAGACACTTACTGATTACAAGTGGTCGTAAATTTAAATACTATTGATCTGTTCTCTCTTGGCCAATCCCCGTGGCTCTGTCTCGTTTTGGTCTGCTTGAATAAAGTTAAGAACTTAGTTATACATATCGAATCACTCTGTTGGGCTTTTTACGTCAGTTCGGCTTTGCCGCGGTGTGATCAGTCATAAACTAAATTATTGCAACCGAAAGAATAACTTAATGCGCAATAAAATAAGAGCAAGAGTATTTCTTCAAAATGAGGGAGTGGTTCCAGAAAGATTTTCAAAAGAGGGAGCTATAGTAAGACGAAAGAGGTTTTTAAGGGATGACGAAGAGAAGTGTTATATCATTTGCATTAAAGACAATGAACTTATAACCCACTAGACAGGGTTGAAAATAGGTTCTGTTGGACTACAATTGTCTACTGGGATTATCCAGATTTCGAAAGTCTCAATGGCCTTGTCGGTGAATCCCCCTGAGCCGAGACGAGTCGTATACCCGGTTTTGATAAATCTGACTGGCAGATCTATTTCTGATTTGGTATTAAGTTTTAAATGTAGTATTTCCGAAGTATTCTCAGGGGTCTATAGACGAGATTCCCTGTTTATGTTGTTAAGTGTACTGCAGCCGATCGCTCAATGGTGTGAGGTTGGAAAAGTCTCCTTGGAGCACTACACTGGTGTGATTTTTGAGATATTGAAGTGACATATATAAAATACCTGAACTTGGTGATATATTTGTGAATGTACTGTTTTGCAGGGTTTCAGCACGAAGGTAAGATCTGCTTAAACGTGTTCTGTTTATAAGTCTTGATTGTCCTGTGTTTTGATGTGTGTCTTGTTGTGCAATGTGATTGATTTATTCCGTTTGGTTGTGTATCTACTTTTCATATTACTTGTTTAGAGTTTCACCCTTGCCTGCTTTTGTTGTGTTGATGCATGACGGAGTAGATGGGTTACCCATAGATTAGGTTAGTTCCGGTCAGGCGTCTTAGGATTCAACCCCTTGAAGTTGAGAAGACAGGGTGGAAGATAGACAGTGGTACACAGTGGGGTACATATTCTGGTTATGTACTTACCACCGCGGGAAGGGTTGACAAACCCAACTAAAGAGTAGAAACTCGGTTAGTCTTAGACATTAAGCTACCCTTGGACCAAATGAAGAGCATCATCCGGAAAGAAGATAGTAACGCAGGGAAAGTGGAGAAGCAGAAGAAGACTGCTCAGAAAAAGATACATCGCGTTAGGGTCAGAAGGTTGCTGCTGCCGTTACATCTTCGTTTAAAGATGATTAAGTTGGGTAGTTAGTCTGAGATTGATCTGGCTCACACCTATATAGTAGCGTATATTTTTCTTTAACACTTTTGTAATTTTTAGTTTATTAGTATTTTCTGCTCACTTTATATTTTGCAATATCTGAACCATAGTTTGTACTGATGCAAACTTTTTACAAGCTTCAAGGTTTATATATAAGAAGAATTTCCTTTTCCAAATTTTGGCAATATTATTCTATAACTAAGTCTTACAAAAATAGTATAGAAAACTTATTTTCCATCAAGGTAGTCAAAACCGGACCGGTCATTGAACCGGTGAGGGCAGGGGTTCAAGGTTCAGAGGTTTGACTAGGGTTCAACCGGTTGAACCGGGATATAATTAAATAATATTATTTTAGTTATAAATATAATATATAATACAATATATAACATATAATATTATTTTAAACCCTAAACTCTCTACAATATTGAGCAAAAATTAACATAAAAGTCATAATTTTATAAAGAAAACTTAAACTTCACTACTAAATGTCATAATTTATAATATAAAATATTCAAAATTATAAATAATTGAAGAAAATAATATCTATTTCTTTTAAAAAAAATAAAAATAAAAAATTTGAATTTTTTTGAGTAAAAATAATAATAAAAAAATACGTACTGGTCCAACCGGTTTTGTCCGATTTTTGACCGGTTCTTGACCGGTTCTCTCGCAGGGTCTTCCTGACCGGACAGGGGTCCGGTTCCAGGTCCAACCGGCTGGTCCGGTCCGGTTTTGACTACATTGTTTTCCATACTCTTTCTCATTAAGGAAAGAGAAAAAAAAAATTTACCCACATTTTTCGGAGAAGAAATGTAAGTTATCTTTAAAATATTTTCTAAGTTAAGTTAAACTTTTGATTACTAAGGTGTAATATCCTTTTTGGAGAAAGGGTGTTACAACACCCAGTAGTATTGTCCTAGCCTCTTCAAGCTAACTCACTACAAGCAACCTCATAGATTGCAGAAACCTTTCATTTCACACACTCAACTCTCACTAGCTAGCTTGAAGGAAAATCACAACAACAGGGATGAAAATATTGTTTGTTGCATTACAGCTTTTGATCAAAGTTTACAGAACAAAATCTAAGATAAAGTTGTATTACACTCCTATTTTCGTGTCAAAGCACAACAGTATGGGTTAGAGTGTATGAGTGAATGTTGATGAGAAATATCTGATGTTGAATCGCGTTTGCTCTAGCTTGGATGTATTTCTCACACTTTACTTCACTTCTATCTATTGTAATACAGAGCTCTCAGTCCTTCCACTGAGTTTTTAGTCGTTAAAGACATGGAGGAGAGAGAACATTACATATCGGGTTCTAAGATGGAACAGTACTTTTGTACTTTATTACTTTATGACAGACTTTGACAGCTCACGTGTTTTTTTTACTGTCATCAGACCTTCTCAGGAACACGATGCTTGAGTAGGTTCCTTCTTTAAGCTATCTCAGGAACCCTCTATGGTTCCAGAGTAGATCATCTCAGGAATAGTATGGACCTACTCTGGTATAGTGTAGATCTTCCCAGCTCTTGATCTAGATCTGCTCTATACATAGTGTGGTCCAAACAGGAGTCTTCTTTGGTACCTTCTCTGGGAATATATGGCTAGAGAAGGTCTTCGGCATAAATACAACGTGATAGCTGACTTGGTCTGCTTCTGTGATCTTCTCAGTATTTGTGCCTCTGAACTCTTTTAGAAATTTTACACTGTGTATAATGAAGAATACTTTTGATGTAGAGAGATCTTATTTTGTTTGAGGTTTATAGACTTATCAAGTATGTCATAGATTCTTGAGAAGCTTCATGTCTTGAGAGTCTTCTCACTGTGTAGTAGTAGCATACTTAATCAATTGTGAGGCTTCTTGCCTTGAGGAGCTTCTTCTTCTTCATCTGTCAGCTTCTCTTCTTGAGTAGCTTCCTGATCTGATGTCTTCCCTTTCTGGAGAAGCTTAGCCTTTCAGTACTTTCTCATCAGAGTGACCTTCTCTGTCAGATAGGATCATCTTCTCAGTATTGTCTCAGCAAGCTAACCTTATCTGCTAGGGAAGCTTGTCCTCTCAATAGCTTCTCAACAGAATATTGATATTCTCATAGTGTCTCTTTCACTTTTCTGTTGAGAACTATCTTCTCTTTAAGCTTAGAAGCTTTTCCCATTTTAAATCTCTTTAGTTGTTTGGGTTCCATGTGTGTTCATGTTGATCTTCTCAGCCTTTATACCATGAATAGCCTTAATACTAAGCTTATCTGGTTTCCATACTTTGATACCTGTTATGTCTCTTAATAATCTCAAGGAAACCATTAGTACATGATATGCTTAGAAGACTTAGGCTATTGTTCAGAAGGTTTGTCATCATTGAAACTACAAGCTTGAGAGGGTCTTGTTTCAACAATCTCTCCCTTTTTGATGATGACAAACCCTATGAATGAATGGCTAAGTTTTCTAAGCTGTCATAATAAATTATGTTGATGCATGTTGCAATTTTATCACATTACTCCCCCTGAACATATGCTTAATCTTGGTTCAGGCAGAAGCTTTTCCAAAAGCATAATTCATTAATATTATGCTTACTGATTTTACTTGTTTGAGAAATCATTTATCAATCATAAGAATTAATCAATCAGTTATTCACATGATATCTACGAAAATCAGAAACACAACATGAATAGCCAACAACCACATATCATTCATCAAAATATTTGAATGTTAACACATTACAGCCCATGTACACATTAATCATTTAGAAATTTAAAGCAAGTCAGCAAAATATAAACTCCCCCTTAATTCTACAAAATAAAAACTCCCCCTTAATTCTACACCTATCTTCTAAACTCTCCCCCTTTTGTCATCAATCAAAAAATGAAGGGAGGTTATATAACAGTAAGAACAGAGAAGATAAGCCTAGAGAAAAAAGTAAGCCTAAGCTACTTAGAGGGGCTGGCGTGATCTGAGCTTGAGGAGGTGGAAGGCTTGGGAGCTGCTCGAGGAGGAGGATATCGAACATGTGGAGGTGGAGCAATCTCTGGTGCAATGGCAGGGAGAAGCTTATCAGTAAACCACTCCCTGAAAGCAATATCTCTATCCACACTCTCATTAATAGATTGCAGGATCAGCTCCTATCCCTTGAACAGCTTCTTCTGGTCTTTCTTGACCTTCCTTAATTGCCTTTCCAGAACCCCAAGTCTTGACCTGGGAGAGATTTCCTTTTCCTGAATAGGGTCCTTCTCAGGAAAGCCTTCAGATGACTTCTTCTGTGAAGCATCAGGCATATTAATATCAGAATGATTGAAGAAGGATCCTATTGATCCCAGATTAATTGAAATATCAAGCAGAGATGATTCCACATGTGCTGGTTGAGAAGGTCCAGCAACAAATGGAGCAGAAGCATCAAACTTAGGAGAGAGTAAAAAGTTATGAAGCATATCAGATGTGATAGAGACTTGACTCACTTTAGGTGGAGACACAAAGATTTTCTCCATGGAGGATGGCCCTGATCCAAGTACAGCTTCAGCAAACATAACAGCTTCCTTGTCCAGTCCTTCATCCTTCTCTTTTGGTTGCTGAGAAGGTTCACTCTGTGGGATCTCCTTAGCAAGTCTCACTCTCACAGGGGATGAAGGTGTGGCAAACACAACCTCCCGCAGATTGAAGGGATGCTGGTAGTGTGGTCCAAACAGGAGTCTTCTTTGGGACCTTCTCTGGGAATATATGGCTAGAGAAGGTCTTCTGCATAAATACAACGTGATAGCTCACTTGGTCTGCTTCTGTGATCTTCTCAGTATTGTGCCTCTGAACTCTTTTAGAAATTTTACACTGTGTATAATGAAGAATACTTTTGATGTAGAGAGATCTTATTTTGTTTGAGGTTTATAGACTGGTCAAGTATGTCATAGATTCTTGAGAAGCTTCATGTCTTGAGAGTCTTCTCACTGTGTAGTAGTAGCATACTTAATCAGTTGTGAGACTTCTTGCCTTAAGGAGCTTCCTCTTCTTCTTTATCTGTGAGCTTATCTTCTTGAGTAGCTTCCTGATCTGATGTCTTCCCTTTCTGGAGAAGCTTAACCTTTCAGTACCTTCTCATCAGAGTGACCTTCTCTATCAGATAGGATCATCTTCTCAGTACTGTCTCAGCAGGCTAACCTTCTCTGCTAGAGAAGCTTGTCCTGTCAATAACTTCTCAACAGAATATTGATCTTCTCAGAGTGTCTCTTTCACTTTTCTGTTGAGAACTATCTTCTCTTTAAGCTTAGAAGCTTTTCCCATTTTAAACCTCTTTAGTTGTTTGGGTTCCATGTGTGTTCATGTTGATCTTCTCAACCTTTATACCATGAATAGCCGTAATACTAAGCTTATCTGGTTTCCATACTTTGATACCTGTTATGTCTCTTAATAATCTCAAGGAAACCACTAGTACATGACATGCGTAGAAGACTTAGGCTATTGTTCAGAAGATTTGTCATCATTGAAACTACAAGCTTGAGAGGGTCTTGTTTCAACACTTTCGGCCAAATCTTCCCCACAACCAGTTGGAGAGGTCGATTTTGACGCAAATGCGGGCGAAACGATCCCGTTCTACTTTGAGCGTATTCTAGTCCACTCTAATGGGTTTGCCAATTGCTGAGACCCGGGAATCGAATCCACACCATTGTTTTCTGAAGCTTGGTGTTTGGAGAGGCAAACTCCGTGGTCCAATGGAAGTCATTAGTAATGATTGAAGAGCATCCATTGTCCTCCCGTTGCAACACGGTCTTTATCGAATTACAAATCGAACTTCACCATGTAATATCCATTGTCCACATCGAGTATGTCAAGACCTCCTTGAGGTTTCCAAACTTTCTGCAATTGATCCTTCATGACCTTGTAGCCAACTGTTTTATCCAGCAATTTCACCACACGAGCATCCTTCCATGGTTGGCACAATTCATCGAACACCTTGTCATTAAGATAAACCATGGGTAGGAGGGGGTTGCCACCATCATGGTTGATCCAGAGCAGTTTTTGGGATATCAAATCTCTCTTGCCCATTGGGGGTGGAATGGGGCGGTCCCCTACAACTTTATCTCTGAACGATACTTTTGCAAAAGCAATTAGATCAGTTCTCGGGGGAGAACTATCCCCTCCATCAGGTGGCTTTTCCAGTGGCGTGGGGGCAGCATGTTGGGCGGAGAAGACTATATCTTCCATGAGGGAGGAAGGCAATCACGACGGACGGGAAGGAAGCACGACGAAGAAGGGAACTTCTTTGGGCAATTTCTTGGAACTTTCTTGGAGCTACTAGATATAACAATTCAATATACTTCTTTTTAAAGTTATTTAAGTGATTATTACTTCTTTAAGTGATTATGAGCCCGTTTGTTATTGAATATTTTTTTTAAAAGAAGTATTTTTTGGAAAGAAATAATTACTTTTAATATTTTTTATCTGTTTGTTTTAAGTACTTTTAAAAATAATCAGAATATAAATAATCAGGAATTTTGATTAAAATAAAAAGCTATATGAAGTTGTTTTTCAGAATTAATCAGATTTTAATGAAGAGAAAAAAGTAGTTTTTAGAATTATTAACAAACACAAATTAGATTCTACTTTACATAAAAATCTCTAAAAAATAATCACTAAATTATTTTATATAAAAATCACTTATTTTTTAATCAATAACAACGGCTCAATACGTTTTTAAACAAATTCAATAATTCTTTTATAAATAATTTTAATTAATTTTAAAAAAATCATCCTCAAATTCGTAGACCTAAAATAAATGGTCTTTTTTATTTGGTCCAAAAAATAAATGGTCTTGAAAAAAAAAAAGGTTGGTGCTTGGTGGTAGCCCCTGGGGCTGGGTGACTAGAGCTGGCAAAATGGGTCGGGTTTGGCGGGTCAGGCCGAAAAAGTTTGAAAAATATAAGGCTCAGATACACAAATTTGAGCTCGTTTTTAATCCGGGCCTTTTTGGCCCGGCTCGACAAAGCTCGAATCCAGTAAAGCCCGAGCCCGAAGCGGGTTGCCCGAAAAAAATAGGCTAAAGCCCGAGCTCGAAAAGTGGAGGACTCGGACACACAAATTTGAGTCTGTTTTCAATCTGGGTTTTTTTGGCCCAACCCTCTGAGCCTGGCCCAAAAGCCCATTTTACCAGCTCTATGGGTGACCCATCGTTATGCAGTAAGCAGATTTTCTACTTTTATTTGTCACTTATCTTCTTTATAATAACTAGTGGAGGGCAGGCTGCCTCCGTGCCTCCATCCACCATTCAATTTTATCTTTTACAATTTTATCTTTTACAGTTATTTTTTATTTAAGTAACTTTTTTATAGTTAATTATCATTTAAGATAACAGTTAATAATGTTAAGATAGTTAATAGGAGTTCAAGGGTAAAATAGTCTAAAAAAATGTGTACACCAAATAGTTATATTCCTTTTATTAATAGTATTTAATAGTATAGATGACTCTCCAGTTCCGGTTCCTTCCGTCTTTAGCTACTTGTCCGTTACACACTCCCCTCTCCTACTCGTTCATCAGCACACACACACAAGCAAAAACAACAATGGCCCAACAACAAGGCGAGAGCGACTCGCCCGATTCCACCACGAGTCGACCCGTCGGCGGCACCGAGTTCAGCTGGTGCAAGGCCGTTCCAGTCGGCACCGGCGTCACCGTCCTCAGCCTCCTCCTCTCTAAACCCCCACAAATCCCTCTTCTCCAAAATGCCCTCCACAAACTCCAAAATTCCCATCCCATCCTCCGCTCCAAGATCCACCTCGACCACTCCAACAACAACACGTTCCACTTCGTTACCCCCTCCAATCCACGTGTCCAAATCCAACCCTTCGATCTCCAGTCAACGTCCCACATCATCCTCCAATCCGACGGCCACGATCTTAGCACCGATCCCTTCCACGCGCTGCTCGAGCAGGAGATGAACAGTGACACGTGGCGCGATCCGAATGCCGGAGACACCGACGTAATGTACGCCAGCACGTACGAGATTAGCCACGAACGGATAGCGGTGTTCCTCCGCCTCCACACGTCGGTGTGCGACCGTGCCGCGGCGGTGGCGCTTCTCAAGGAATTGCTGCGGCTGGTTGCCGGCGGCGGAGACGGCGGTGAGGTGAGGGAAGAGAAGGTGAACTCTGCGATTGAGGATCTGGTTCCTGAGGGGAAGAGGAACAAGGCGTTTTGGGCGCGTGGGTTGGACGTGCTTGGTTACTCGCTGAACGCGTTTAGGTTCTCGAATTTGTGTTTCGTTGATGCTGCTTCGCCTCGAAGGTCAAGGATAGTGAGGATGCGACTGAATGCAGATGAAACCAAGAGTTTGCTAGCTGTGAGTTACTTTGCCACTCTTTTGTTACATTTTTTTTGCTTTCTGGTACCTGACCTAACGTTAATATCTCTTGATATTTAATTAGTAAAGAAAGTATTGATTAAAGACAAAAAAATCCAGTTCATATTAGTAATTAGAGATTGGATAAAAGGATGAATTATAACAAATTAACAATCGTTTGTTCTTATAGGATTATACAGATTAGAATCATTAGATTTGAATTCTGAATTTTTGTTCTCTTATTGTATCATGTGTTTTTTTACATGAATAAAATATCTTATTTTAATCCATTATTTTTTTTTATTAAAACTAGTTTAATTTCATTTTTAAGTAGTTAGCGGATGACCAATGCCTTTTATTCCAAATGGCAAAGTGCTTAGTTTATCCCCTTATATGATATGATTGGCTCAACTTGGATTTAAACCGGCTGAACTTGGATTAAATCGAGTGTCTATAAAAAAAAAGGCAATTTATATTCGCACATACATACTTTACTATCTGCACATACATGTCCGCGGAACTATTAGTTCCGCGGGTGTATTTTTTTTTTCAACACACACACTCCGCGGAACTATTAGTTCTGCGGGTTATAATTCTCCATGGAACTATTAGTTCCGCGAACTCCGTGGAACTATTAGTTCCGCGGGTTGTAATTCTCCGCGGAACTATTAGTTCCGCAGATTGTAATTTAACACATACATGCCTGTGGAACTAATAGTTCCGCGGAGAATTACAACCCGCGGAACTAATAGTTCCACGGAGTGTGTGTGTTGAAAAAAATACAACCCGCGGAACTAATAGTTCCACGGAGAACTATAACCCGCGGAACTAATAGTTCCGCGGACATATATGTGCAGATAGTAAAGTATGTATGTGCAGATATAAATTCCCAAAAAAAATATAGGCTTTGAAATTAATCAATATGTTGTTGTCATCTCCTATGTATGTCCTTATCTTACCCTGTGCTTCCTAGATTTTGGACCTCTCTAATATATTACACTTACCTTCTTGGACAGTGACCCATCATCATACTAGTACTACTACTGGGAGGTCTACTGTTTTTAATTATTGAGAGACGTGTATGGTGTTATGTATGTAATGTATGGGTAACTTTGTTTTGACGCTGGGGGGTCGTTGTCTGAAAAAGTGATTGGGGATGGGGACAGACATGGGCTGCAAATCGCACATGTATGGATGTGCAAAGGCCTTTTCTTTGGCCACCTCCTCCCTTTCTCCATCCACCCCCTTTCATTTTGTTTTTTTTAAATGACAAAAATACCCCCAAAAACTATGAATAGACACACTTTGGAGCGGTTTTCAGACTTTGTGGAAACTAATGGCCCGATTGGCGATTGGTTTGAGGGACCATTTCCTGTTTTCGTTTTCAGTTTTTACTTTTAATAAATTACAAAATTGTCTTATTGTATTTCAATTTGTTTTCTGTTATTAAATATTTGTATAGGAAATAATGAAAACAAACAAATGATTGTTTTCACTGTTTCCAGTGCAAACCATTAAATAACAGATCGAAAACAACAAAACAATTTTGTAATTTGTTAAAAGTAAAAATTGGAAATGAAAACAGAAACTACATGATGAAAATACATTATGAAAACTTATCGGTTAAAATACTACAGAGACTAAGTTTCCATAATGTATTAAAACAAAGTTTCCGATTATATTACATTATGGAAACTTAGTAGTTTCCGCAGTGTAAAAGGTATGGGTGAAATGACGGCTTCATGATTCATGGCTTCAGGCCTTACTACCCTAGTGTTTTCAAGCTGTCTATTGATAATGGGAAGTTGATATTTTATTTTGCAAAGGGCATGTTTGGTTTTGCTTTTATTTTCAGTTGGTATGTTTTGATTAACCTTGTCTTGTCCTGATTCCTGAGTGACTTGAGAATGTGTGGAAAAGACTCGTACAAGTGGTAAGGAGGGCTCAGAAGATAGAGAATAGTCCTGTTGGAGGTAAAGTAAGACTAAGAAAAACTGTAGGACAAACCATTAAGAGAGATTTAGAGGTTAATAGTCTATCTTTGAGCCTAATACATGAAAGACATTGTGGCATTATTTAATCTATGTAGTTGACGCTGTCTAGTGGAAAAAGTTGTGGTTGTTGTTATTGTCTGTTTTGATTAGCCTTGTTTTCTGTTATTAAGAACTTCCAAAGAAAATGGTGAAATCAAAAAACATCTTGTTTTAACCATTTCCCTTGTAAATTCTTTAAAAGGGGGGAACAAAATCAAAACAAGTCAACTTTTTTGTAATCATATGTAAAAACATCTCAACTGGAAATGGAAAAACACACACACGTGCACACACACCAAATACCTCTACTTCTACTTTCCAGTGAAGTTTTAACTGGGTCTTGATTTCATGCATTTATTGTAAAGGATTATATATCAGCACACCAAACAGTAATAATAAAGAATATCACCTTGAATTCCCTATTTAGGAGAAATGCATTTTTTATCCTGTCTATCAATACTCTTGAGTCACTGAGTGTAATGCACCGAGAGCATGTAAATTTTTTGACTCAAAATATATCTACTGGGAGCTCTCTCTACCTCTGGCCTTGTCTGGATGCATGATTGCTCATCAAGACTAATTCATACATAAGCATGAATCAGAAGGTTATATCTTTTTATTATGTATTTAGTTATTCTCTTTATTGTTGAATGTAAGAATCTAGCCATTGATATCACTGCAAATACACGTTAACCAGCCAAGGTAAATGTAGTATAGCACTATTATAGTTTGGCTTATATTCACTGACTCTATCTTTTCATTTGTTAAATTAATTTTGCATATTGCAATCCCCATTATTAAGCTTAGGTTTCTTCTTTTCTAAAAGGAGATGAAGATGCTAGCCTTTTTTTAAAAAATAAATAAATCTTAATTGGCACATTAGTGCAAAGAAGCCACTCTTAAAAGTCAAAGCTAGTAAGAAGGGAGAGCATTATGAATGAGGGGTTTGTGTTTCACGCACTGGTGGTTTGGTCCAAACTTTTTGTGATATCAGTTTGAATTAACTAAACAAAGTGATAATTCAGATTTGGTTTGGGAGAAAATTGCAGCCAGTTATAACTGACATTAGCTGCGGTTTTTCTTTTTTGGGTATAAATCAGCTGCTTTGTTATATTATCTTCCTTTTCATCTTTAGGTCTTCAATTACTATATAAGAAAAGTAAGTGCTGCATGGGACACGTGCCACCTCCTAGGCTGGACACGTGTCATCTCTTAGGTCTTTTTATTTTCCGTCAAAATTGTTTTGTTTGTTGGATTTTTTTTTTTTACTATTTATGTTGGGAAAAGACCTATCTTTTTATGGGTCCATCGACTAGTTGTAATTAAAATTCATGCACTGGATAATATAAGCCAGTTCTGTTAATAAAGGTTTCTTCAAAATGCTACATCCCTTTGTTATGCATCCAATGTCTTATTGTCTGATTGTTATGATGTTTGATCTTTATGGCTTCCTACTCTGTACCCACTTTTTGACTGTGATCTGGCAATTTAATGAATTAAGTTAATCATGCAAGATTATGTAGGGATGCAAATCAAGAGGAATTAAACTTTGTGCGGCACTTGCAGCAGCTGGAATGATTGCCACATGGACATCTAAAAACCTTCCTGATTATCAAAGAGAAAAGTATGCGGTAGTAACACTTGTTGATTGCCGACCAATTCTTGATCCAGTACTTTGCAGCAACCAATGTGGTAAGCCATAGTTTCTAGTAATTTTTATTACATTTTCTGTTGTTTTATTATATTGCTGCTACTTTGACAATAGACATGACTGGTTTACAAAAACATGTTCTGATCCTATGAGGTAATAAATTGGAGATCATTGTTTCTTTTATTGCCAGTTAAAACTTAATACTAGTTCTTTAACTTTTATTATTCTTTATATGAGACTGCAAGACCTAATTAAAACAAGGATCCTGCATTGTCCGAGTCCACCTATTGGATTCACATTTATTTGAGTGGGCTACACAGTGACACTTGCACCATGAACAATATCAAACCTTGTCAGTGCTCCATATATCTTGATAATGTTTTTTTTTATTAATTTATTTTTCTGAAAAATAGTGAAAAGTGAAAACAATTTGTGGATGCTATCACTGATTAATGAAATCATTCCCATTCGGGTAGTAAAGGGAGGCTGTCTTCTAATGAAATGAACCATTTGTATCACTGATTGATGAAATCATTCCCATTCCTACAGCCCTAGGCTTCATTTGGATTGATGGAATGTGGTGGAATGGAATGGAAGATATGCTCCATTCCGCTCCACTCCGTTCTGGTCTGCCCATTTTAAAATATCCAAACAGACCCCTAGTAAATTATTTAGTTAGATAATTGCCTTAGTGTTTGAAATATGAATGCTATCATCCAAAATTGTGATTCCACCTCCCCGTTTTACATTTGATTCAAAATTTGTCTAAACCTTCATTGCTAATTTACCATGCACTTATAGTGAGAGCTTGATCTTGCATAGCAATCTGGTTCCTGGCTTTTAGACAATTAAATACCTCCAATGCATGGTACATAGGAATTTTCCAATTATTCATGATACAAGTCGTGCGATGCCTTTTAAGATGGTTTGGTAAAATTTTTGACATTGTGCAAATGCATCTGTTGTTTGGTTCAGGATTTTACCATTCTGCTATCTTAAACACTCATGATGTGTGTGGAGGAGGAGAAACCTTATGGGATTTGGCAAACAGAAGCTACACAGCCATTGTAAATGCCATGAACTGCAACAAGCATTTCACAGACATGTCTGACCTGAACTTCCTCATGTGCAAGGCTATTGATAACCCGGGTTTGACACCGTCATCATCCCTTAGAACTGCATTGATCTCTGTATTTGAAGATCCCGTCATCGATGATTCGGCTGAAATGCATGAAGAGCTTGGATTGGAAGATTATGTGGGTTGTGCCTCCGCACACGGTGTTGGCCCGTCCTTAGCCATATTTGACACCATTCGGAATGGAAAGTTGGATTGTGCTTGTATTTATCCATCACCCCTTCATTCAAGAGAGCAGATTCAAGGACTAGTCGATCATATGAAGAGAATACTTGTGGATGCATGTAACAGTGAAAATCAATAATTTAATTCCGAGCTATGTGGTCATAATCTTATTGACCAATTCATAAACTTTGTTGCCTCTTCAATTTCAGTTTGTGGTAATAACATTTCAAAAAATGTTTCAGATGGCCTCGGGAAATGGAAGGTTTATTGATTAAATTTATTTCAGTCTCAAACTTCTACAGCACTCATGACTGAATTAAGTTAATACATAGTACTCACACACTTGCACACAAATCACTTCACATTTTTATAATTTCACCATTTTATTACAGTTTCCACTTTGTTTTTTGAACACCTATACTTAGATTTCGTCACCTTACACATGTGTGAGATATGATGTGCTTGGTGTTGATCTGCACTAAGCATCATAGAACCAAACATTAAGGCTATGTTTGGATGGGGGTTTTTGGAGGGGAAGGGAGGGGAGGGGAGTGGAGGAAAGAGCTTATAATTCCTAATTACCTTGTCTAGCTTTAATAGGACCAAGGAAATATTATTTTAGAAAGTAACAGACACTAAAATGTAAAACTTTTTTTAATTTTAAAAACTCCCAAACAAAGTAATTGGAGATTATAAATTTTTCCCACCCCTCCCTTCCCCTCCAAAAACCCCCATCCAAACATAGCCTAAGATATTGACTATCTATTCATTTTTAGATAAGCCAATTGCAGAAGAAAGCAAATTTTAAAAATTTAGAAGGTGAATGAAACTGATGACAGAAATAAATGATTGCCAACTTTCACTTTTTAATAAAAATTTGCTAAAAGAAAAACCATTCTCTAGATAAACAAATCATATATTCTTAAATGATAAGCCACTAATGCAATTATTGTTTATTTATAGAATCCATTTATACCGATGTAAACCACTAAACAGGTCAATCTGGTCGGTCTCTACCAATATGAATGCTTCATTTTGTTTATCAGGAAAAATCTACAAGTCGTTTTTCCTTGTTACTTGGATTTTTCAGTTACCATGAAACCATATACTTAATCATCAGAATAACCCTGAAACCATATACTTAATCATCAGAATAACCCTGAAACCACCTCTTTTATTTTGTGACTAAGAGAGTAAGAAACAAATTGGCAAACACTTTACATTGACGGTGTTACCCTGACACAAGAGGTGTCTGTGAATAAATGAGTGTAAGTGGAATCACTCAACCAACAGATACTTCATATTTACCCTTGGGCAAGGAAAGTCTTGAGGGAATAGCTCCTAATACACGTGTGAATTTAGTACAGGTAGACTTTTTTGGCCAAATCTGTGCATTACAATATTTCAGTCAGACACCAAGTTGACTAATTGAACGTGCACAATTGTTGCCACTGATTGCTGAGGTCACTTTTGCGGCACTGGATGACAGTTGTAAAAGTTGGGTGCATGTTTGCTGCTTGAAAGTATAAGGGAAAAAATGTTAAAGTAAATAAATAAATAAAAAGCATGAGCAGAGAATGGACTAACAGTGTGTTTGGAAGAATTTATTTAGGCTTATCTTATGGCATAAGTAATAATGGTGTGTTTGGAAGAGTTTATTTAAGCTTATCTTATAACATGTCCATAAGCTATTTTCGATTTATTTCAATAAATTCTCTAAAATAATTTATGAAAATAATTTATAAATTATATGAAAACAGTTTAATCTCATTTCTTTTTCAATTATAGAAACAACTTATTCATAAGCGCTTATATAATAAGCACTTATTCAATAAGCGCTTAATTAAGCTGGTTACCCAAATGCACCCTAATATCGAAAGTTCACTATCATACCAGAAACTAATTTACATGTCAGATCAGTTCTAATTGAAAAACTGCTTGTAGCAATAGCTTCAATTGAAATTAAAGCTAAGCTCAACCATCTTGAAGATCCATGCTTCTCTAAGTCTAGCTAAAACATCCATTAAGATCATATAACCTCACAAATGAGGTGATAGTACTTTGGATGCATTTTTAACACTAACCAATAAAAACAAAACAAAAAGAAGAAAGACACATCATCTTGTTTTCTGGCACTTCAAACAAAATCTTCAAAAATCTTTCCCAAGTCAAACTTGCCATTGTTGCATTCAATAGCATTTACCACCTCCTGAAATGTGGAAACACTGCATGGAACTACCAGTCCATTCCTCTGTGCAAACCCAAATTCATTATATGCCTTCTCCAGCAGCATCTTGAATAGAGGATGAGAAAGGTAACTGGTTGGAACCACATATCTCTGGCGCTCCTCCCCAACATAGAGTGCAAAAAAACCAGTTGGGGTTGTGCTGGATGGTGATTCTTCTTCTTCATATCCCTTGAGCAAGCATTCATCGTAAGAGTCAGCTCCACCACCAGCCTTCACCTTCTTGGCCAGTTTCTTCAATGATACCATCTTTTTCCCTAGCATTTTTGTTTCCGATTAAATTCAGTAGTTCAGTACCAAAAGGAGAGAGGATGGGAGGGAAATGGCTATATTATGCAATTTAGTTGAAAGGAGGAGTTAGGATTATATTTGTATATAAGAGCTAAGAAGGTCATAGACAAAGGACAGTACAAAGGGGAATGTGTCCATTTTTGAAAAAGTCCACTTTCCACATTTGTATTATTAAGAACTCATGGCAGGTGAATTTTTTGAACATGGAAAAAATATTCTCATTTCTTTTATTGCAACTTTTTTGCTATATAGATATTCAGTTTAATTCGAGTCGAGCCAAGTAAACCTATATAAGAAGGAGCCGGGTGGATCCATATAAGAAAGCAAAGCTCTCCCCGGTGCATATTTTTTCCATTGCAACGGTCAGGTTGTTCCTTTGTGACCTGAAGATCATGGATTTGAATCTCGAAAAAATCTCTCCGCTTGCGGGGATAAGACTGTGTACATCTACCCTCTCCAAATCCCACATGGTGGTGGTGGGAGCCTCATGCACTAGGCCGCCCTTTTTTAACAAGACTTAAACCCGAGACCCTTCTTAAAGTAAAATAAACTCCTTACCACTTGGACCAATTGGTTTATCACTTTGTTACAACTTCAAGTTGTGTTGAAGTGGTTATTGGCTTAAGCCTGCCCCAATAATAGTTAAAGGGATAATTAATGTAGATAACTTGTTATTGTTAAAAATTAAGAGAGGAGGGGGGGGGGGGGGGGGGGGGAGACACCAGCAATGTGTGGCACACTACCACTTAGAAAGAAGTGGTAGAGCAGCATGATACAATAGTACAGTTGGTGTGGTGGGTCTCAACTCCAAATTTGTTGGTTGTAAATTATTAGGTGGCCAATGCATATGTGTCAATGAAGTGGCGCAAACCATGGGCTATAATCCAAGACTTAAAAAATTTCAATATTGTTGGCATCTAATTAAATTACATTAATTCAATATCATTCATTAAAAATGGAGGAGACCACACTAATCCAGTGGACATGGTCATTAGTGGTCCACTGCTTAGGAATCATTATTGTTTGACACTAAAAATGGCTTACATAATTTTTTTTCAAGGTTTTGATTTGGCTTTCTTTTTATCTTGTACAAAATACCAAGGAACTCCCATTTCTAATGTCAAATTAGGAAAAGCCATTGAATGGTGACCCACGAACTAGCAGAATGCATGTTTCTATGCTATTGAATCACGCTTCTCTAAAATCCTATGAAATCTTGTATTTTACTTCTAAACCACTAGTCTTTTTGTCATAAAAATAAATTTAATAAGAGTTGTATATAAGCAATAGAATAGTCCAAATAAGAGACAAAAGAATTTTAGTGAGGTTTTTTGGGTGAATTATCTTAATTAAAAAACATGGTGTTATTTGAGTCAATGATTTTGGATCTATAACTATACTACTCCAATACGATATTGACGAAATAAAACATTGACATTAAAGAATATGAAACATGCAAAACAACAATTAAAGTTACTCAATGAATAAAACATGGAAAACAATTATTGGCGTTATTCAATTATTCAACCATGGCGGGGATGGAGTTAATTTAAAGTTACATTTTTTTTTCTAGACTAGGGTATCCCGCACGCGTGCGAAGACTAATCCTTTTGAGTTGGATAGGACCCTATGAGTTGGGGGATGGAGTTTTAAGGCTGCTGTATTCTCATGGCCTGGGTTCGAACCTAGGACTTCTGGTTAAACTGAGAGAGACCCGTGCCATCTCACCAAACCCTCGGTGGTTAATTTAAAGTTACTTTAATTAGCTTAAATATGAAACACAATGATAAAGAATATTTTTTGGTTTTCACCCATAGTATCTCATATTTTTTGGTTTTCGCCAAGGGGTAAGTAACATGTTCCTTCAGATGAAATGCATTAACCACTTGTACCCAATCTCGTGATTCAACGATAAAGAATATAATAAGACAATAATTATCTCTCTCATTTTTTAACTATTAATTATTTCTCTCTTAAGTCATAAAGAGCCTATTTGGATGCAAAAACTCTAACTTTTGACTTATAGAGAAGTTAGTTTTATTTTGTATCTTATTTTTCTCATATATGTACAAGAGAAAAAGTTGTTAAATAGTCATTTATATATACATATGTGCTTTTGGAAAAGTTAAAAAAGATAGCTTTTAAAAAATATGAAGAATAAAAGTTAACTTCAACTTATGTGAGAAATTGTTAATTAAAAAATATACGCTAGAAGTACTTATGAAGAAGTATATCCAAACTAGGCCAAAGACCGACAACATGCAAGGGGAAAGGAAAAATAAGGGGCTGAAAGTTTAAAAGTACTGACAAAATTTAGCAGGTAATTATAACGAAATTATTTTTAAAATGAGATATCCATCAAGTATTTTTTTTTTTAGTCTATAAAGTATTTTTATTTACGTGTTGTGTTTAAAAATATTATAAAATGAAAAAATTAATAAAAATATAGAAAAATATTTCAGTAAACTTAAAAAACTAACAACATATGGGCTTAGGCATCGGTTATTACCCCAAAAAAAACCTAACAACATAATTTATCTAAAAAATTTAACAAAATATATCCAAATTATTGAATGGAATATTCAATATTGACCAAAAAAAAAGTAAAGGAAAGAGTTTGTATTGTTCCGTTTTTTTTGTCTTCCTGTACAATAGTTGGTTTTTTTTTGTTACATGTACAATAGTTGGTTTGGTCAAAGGGAAATGCGTCTTTAGAAAATGCTCTATGACTATTATGTATGACTAGCCGACTAGTGTCTGTTTGTTCGCCTTTTTTTTTAATGGTTATGCAATAGTTATTTATAGTTATCATGTAGTTATGTTTAAATTTAAATTTAAATTTAAACTTTCAATTAGACAAGGGCAATATTAAAAAGTAAATTAGAACACCAAAATAGTAGTTATTCTTTTGTATTGCTTTTATATATAGGTATAGAGTATGCATTTTCATAGTCATTTTTGTAATAAAACTTTCATATTAAATAGTATTGTTTTAAGTTTTTTTTTTCAACATGAATAAGTTCATAACTTGGGTAAAACTCAGCCATACGGCATCTACAGTAAAGAAAATAGCATATGCAGAGTCACACAAATATAGCAATACAAACCAAAACACACTGCTGAAACAACTAATAGACAAGGAAAACAATAAAACACTAAAAGACCAAAACTGCTAAAACCAAAAGAACACTGAAAACAAAACCAGTCGCACCAAAAAGGATACAGACATGTAACGAGAGCTATTGAGGTGGTTGGGAAAAGCCCATTTGGGGCACCCAAGCTTCTTCCTCCACAAATTTGACCCACATATCACTTTTCAAAATATCCAAGGTGGAACTAGGCCATGCAACAGCATTCCAGAGACCAAAGCAGCTCGGACGGATGATAACCCGGCGAAACCGGCTACGGTAGAGAGAAGAAAAGGAGACCACCAAACAAAACAACCAACACCAGCCAACCACTACGGTGAGCCCGTGACAACAGCACAACAACGACGACCGGCACACCTGACCACCAAGCTTGAAGAAGACAACAGCACAATCCTGACGAGGGGGGATCTCATCCAAACCCTTGCTGATAGCGGTGTCTCCAACCCCAGCAAAAGGACATCATCGCGGTCGACCAACCACGGCCGCTCCAAGCCACCGCAGCCAGAGAGGTCAGAAACCTCCCAGCGTTGCCACAGCATAACGGTTACCTCATCATCTTCATCCTCCTCTGCACAACAACCAACGGAATCAGGACCTCTTCCCCCTCCACAGCGCACCAGACTTTCACGTGCACCTCGGCGCCGCCACTGTCACGGATCACGAACCAGCAAACGGCCTGCGCGCCTTCACGGATCGCCATCACGGAGCAGAGCCACAACGGTGGAAGGGGAAACAATGGAGGAGGAAGAACGAAACGCTCAGCGCACCATGTGAACAATGTGAGAGTCAAGAAAAGAAATAACACAACAACGAAATAAAGAGCAAGTGTTGCTCATTTTCATTAGTGAATTGAATGATCAGAGTTAGCCTTAAGTTACAAGGTAACACCATATTATATATATATATACAAGGAATGGTGTTTGTTAGAAGCTAACAAATTAAGGTTAACTAACTATAACTAGCTAACCAAAATTCTAACTAACTAACTAACTCTTAACCAAAGCAGTTAAGTAAACTAATCTATCCCTTACAATCAACACCCCCCTCAAGCTAGAATGGATGTTAAACATTCCAAGTTTGGCATACAAAGTAGTGAAAGGGCCGGCATGCAAAGGCTTTGTGATGATGTCTGCAAGTTGGTTCTTGGATGGAACTGGAAGAAGATGAAGTAGACCAGTCTGAATTTTGTCTCTGACCACGTGGCAATCTATTTCAATGTGCTTGGTCCTTTAATGAAAGACAGGGTTTGCTGTTATGCATAGCCGATTTGTTGTCATAGTAGATTACAACCGGAGAAGGATGAGGACTATGTAGATCATGGAGAAGATATAGGAGCCATTGAGCCTCACAAGTTGCTTGTGCAAGAGCTTTATATCCGCTTCTAAGGATGATCTAGATACCACATATTGTTTCTTACTTTTCCATGATATAGGGGATTGACCAAGGAAAAAGCAAAAACCAGTGATGGATCTTCTTGTGTCAGGACAAGTACCCCAGTCTGAATTAGAGAAACCTTTCAAAGATGTAGATGAATCAGCTGAGAACATCAATCATTGACCAGGATTGTTTTTAATAAACTTCAGAACCCGCAAAGCTGCTTGTAAATGAAGGTTAGTGGGAGCCTCCATAAACTGGCTAAGTTTGCTTACTACAAAAGATATCTCAGGTCTGGTGTGAGTAAGATAAAGCAACTTGCCAATTAACCGCCAATATGAGGAAGAATCAAATAGAGGTTCAATAGATTCCTTGAGCAATTTTCCATTGGGCTCCATAGGGGTTGAGCAAGGTTTAGCACTAAGGAGGCCTGCATCTTGAAACATATCTAAATCATACTTTCTCTGATTAATACAAATACCCTGCTCACTCCTAGTAAGCTTAAAACCCAAGAAGTACTTGAGGGTGCCAAGGTCTTTGATGTGAATTTCTAATCCAGCAGAGACTTTACACTATTTATTTGAGTCAAGTCAGTGCCTGTGAGAACAAGATCATCCACATACACTAGGATAGCAGTGAAGCCCGAGGAGGAACTTTTAGTAAAGAGGGAATAGTCTGACTTGGATTGAGTGTAACCCGATTGAAGCAAGGTTTCTGTGAGCTTAGTATTCCATTGTTTACTAGCTTGCTTCAAGCCATATTATAACCTTTTTAATTTGCATACCATGTTAGACGAAGAAAGTTCTAGGCCAGGGGGAAGTTTCATGTCTACCTCCTCATAAAGATCTCCATGGAGGAAAGAAGTATTGACATCCAACTGATAAAGATGCCATTTTTGTGAGGCTGCCAATGCAAGGATTAATCTGACAGTGGTCATCTAGACTATAGGGCTGAAGGTCTCAAGATAAACAATGCCAGCTATTTGAGTGAATCTTTTGGCCACTAACCTGACCTTGTATCTCTCTATGGTTCCATCAGCATGGAGTTTCAGCTTAAAAACCCACTTACATTTGATAGGTCTTTTGTGAGGTAGAAGAGGAACTAATTCCCATGTATGGCTTTGATCTCTCTTCATAGCAAGTTGGTTCAGTCATTGTGGAAAGATTGAGGGAAATTTTTTTGTGGTTAGTGGACAAAGAATGATAAGAAATGAAGTTAGAAAGAGGATACCTGGAACCTTTGGAGATTGGGCAGCTGGATTAGTATCTGAGTCAGTGAAGAGGGAACAATGATAGTCATGTAAGTAGGTGGGGGTTTCGTTTAGTCTGGATGATTTTCTGGTTGCAGGGATGGAATTTTCTCGTGAGCTAGGAGAAAGGTTAGCAGGAATATCATGGGGGATAGGATCATGGGACATGTCAGATTGAGGAGCAGGAGAAAAATTAGCATAAGATGTAGGAGGGAGTGATAAGAAATCATGGAAAAAATCAGAATATGTAGGATGCACTTGTTTAGCATTCTGAGTTGGGTGCCTTTTAGAGTCAAGAGAATGAAAAAGAAAATTTGATTCAAAAAACATTACATCTCTTGAGATGAAAACCTCTCTTGAATGTAAGTCAAATAATACATATCCTTTTGTTCCAGTTTTAAAACTTAATTAAGCAAATACATTTTCTAGATCTAGAATCAAATTTCTTTCTGTTTGCATGATTAGTGGAAGCATAGCATAGGCTGCCAAAGGTTTTCAAAAGAGTGAAATTAGGGAGCTGTCCAAATAAGATCTGTAAAGGGGATTTTTGGGACAGAAATCTAGTTGGCAACCTATTAACGAGATGCACAGCATGAGAAATATCATGTGCCCAAAAACATTGAGGTAACTTTAATTGAAACATCAAAGCTCTAGCAACACCAAGAAGGTGTTGATGCTTTCTTTCCACAATACCATTTTGTTAGGGAGTGCCTACACAAGATGTATGATGTAGGATCCCTTTTTCATTATAAAAGTCCTTAAGCATGAATTCACAACCATTGTCAGATCTTATAGATTTGATAGAAGTTTTAAATTGGTTGTGAACATAAGCACAAAAGGATTTTATAAGTGATGGAGTTTCAGACTTGAGTCTCATGAGAAAAACCCAAGTAAAATGGCTCTTATCATCAACAACAATTAAAAAAATATTTATAATCAAACATCGAAGGAACAGAAAAAGGACCCCAAATGTCCACACGTATTAGATCAAAATAGTTTTCATATACAATGTAACTATTGGGAAAAGGCAATCGTTTTTGTTTTGCAAAGAAGCATACATCACAGGGAATCATGTTTTTAGGAACTTTTACAAAAGGAAATTCTCTACTAAGTTGAACAAGTTTTTCAAAAGAAGGGTGCCCAAACCTCAAATGCCAAATATTACATGAATTACTGCTATCAGTATTACATTGAACATGTACATTATTAAAAAAGGAGATGGAAGAATGAACTGATCTTTGAATAATAGGTGAGGTCATGATATAAAGGCTAGTTTGCTTGCTAGCTGCACCAATCATCTTCCGCGTAAGGACATCTTGTATGAAACATTTATCAGAACCAAAAATTTGTTCACAATCAAGGGATGATGCAAGTTTGGAAACTGAAATTAATTTGAAGGTGAAATTTGGAATGTAAAGAACATTTGAAAGGTAGAAATCACTTTGAAAATGGACAATTCTAGAAAAATGAGCCACAGTAATAGAACCATTTGGTAAGTTGACTGAGATGGGTTTAATTATTTTAATGCATTGAAAATTAGATTTGGAGTAACATACATGATCTGTTGCTCCAGTGTCAAGGATCCAAGCTATAGGTTTGAAAAGAATTGGATTAATTTGAGTTTTACCTGAGTTGGTTGAAGGTTCAAAGGAATTGGTCTTGATATGATTAATGTTGTGAGAAGGCAATGTGTTAAGGCTTTGGCGAAGAGCCAAAAGAGCTTTATGTTGATCTGGTGTAAAATCCAATTTGCTTGCATTGTTGTCTTTCTCTTCTACATATTCATCACATGTGTTTGTAACATCTTCCCGTTCTTCCTCTGTTGAACAGTTATTGGTCGTGCCATTACTCTTCTGATTCTGAAAATAAGTTGGTGGATAGCCATGCTTCTTGTAGCATGTATCAACCATATGACCAATCTTGCTGCAATTGGAACACACTTTGGTTCTTTTTCCTCTGCTTGAATAGGATCTACCTCTTCGGGTTCCTTTTCCTTTATCACTATAGTTTCCACCTCTGTCTCGACCAGAACTGTCAAAGGCATTTGCAACAGCAACTAGATCCTCCAAGGGAGTGGCAAATTGCCTCTCCTGTTGTGTCAATAAGGCAAAAGCCTTTCCAATGTCTGGAAGAGGATCCATAAGCATAATCTGGGATCTAACAGCAGTATATTGTTCATTCAATTCTCTTAAGAATCCAATCACATAATCCTTTTCTATGTAGGCTTTAATTTTTGGAATCTGACAAGGGTGTTTCACAACACACTCACAAGTAGGCAATGGTCTCAAGTTCTCAAGTTCTTGCCAAAGTTTCTTCAATTTAGTAAAATAGGTAGTAACAGTTGCATCACCTTGTTTCAGCATATAAATGTCTTCTTGCAGTTCAGCAATTCTACACACATCACCTTGCTTATATCGATTCTTTAAGTCATTCCACACCTTACATGCAATGTCCATCCACATAACACTTTTAGCAATTTCAGAATCAAGAGAATTGTAGATCCAAGAGGGTACCATTGTATTGCATCGATCCCAGGCAAGAGCTTGACGATCTCCTTCAGCAGGTTGGGGTAAGGTTCCATCAATGAATTGAAGCTTATTCTTTGACCTCAAAGAAACCATCACAGATCTGGACCAAGCGTGATAGTTCTTGCTTCCAATCAGCGAAGGTGTGACAAGTGCGATAGCTAGATTATCGCTTGGATGCATGAAATAAGGATCAAGCATATCAGTTTGATAATTGCTTCCTGAATAAGCTAGAGTGCCAGAAGAAGCCGTGGTTCTAGAGGAAGCCATGGGTGAATTTGATAAACATAAACTTTAAGAATACGAGAGAGATTTGGGAAAGAAATGTAAATCACCACTCAGATTCGCAGCGAAACCGGGAGAGAAAGAACAATTTGCAATTAAGCGAGCTTGATGCTGATCAGAGGAAGAACGAAATGCTCAGCGCACCATGTGAACAATGTGAGAGTGAGGAAAAGAAACAACACAACAACGAAATAAAGAGCAAGTGTTGCTCATTTTCATTAGTGAATTGAATGATCAGAGTTAGCCTTAAGTTACAAGGTAACACCATATATATACAAGGAATGATGTTTGTTAGAAGCTAACAAACTAAAGTTAACTAACTATAACTAACTAACCGAAGTTCTAACTAACTCTTAACTAAAGCAGTTAAGTAAACTAATCTATCCTTTACAATCAACAAAAGACCCATATAGGTCACTCACCGTGAAAGACCTGAGGTCATAGCCGTTGGATATACTGATTTTATATTTATGTGACAAGGAGATTCATTTTATATCAAGTGACAGAGATTCATTTTAATATAAAATCATTATAATCAATGACTATGACTAGTCTTTCACAGTGAGCAACATATATAGGTCTCTCACCCTAGATTGCATCTTGTTCTCTATCTCTTTCTCAAGTCCCAAATGTGTTTCTTCCTCTTCGATTTTTTTTTTAGTTTTCAATTTTTTCCACCTATGTTGGCCTTATTTGAAGGTTGGAACTAATAACACTTTATCTATCTATTATATTCAACTTTCTCTGTCTTAGATTTTGATTGTCTCACATATGGTGTAAAAAGTGGGAGAAATATGATTCTCTTATGGAGAAAAGGTGTGGGGATTGTGGGAGTTAATAAGAAGAAGTGAGAGTCATTTTCCAAAATAGCTTTTTTTGAAGTATAAAATTGTTACTTATAATCCAAAATACCTTTTAGTTCTCAAACAATATGCAAAACATGCACTTAATCTCATGTTTTCTCTAGTCATCACGTTGTCTTAGTGTATTTTTTTGTAACACAGTGGGAGCACCCAAACTCAAGTTTGTGAGGGTCAAACGTGATTTTCAGGTGTCTGGGTTCTTGCAGTAATAGCAATTCTATTGTCCATAATTGATTCTACCAGAAGCTAGAATTTGTAGTTTTTGCGTTTGGTTGAAAAATTATACTAAGTTTTACCTCAAACTTATTTTCAGAGTAAAAACATGCAAATATAAATCACTTTACTCCAAACTCAATTTTAACCAAAATCAATTTTACAAAATCAATTTTCGTCACCGCCAAATCAAATGCACACTTTAATGTTATTGTCTTCGATAGAAGGAACAAAACGGTTTTACACACTTCATGCTATTTGTTTCATTTACGCATCTTAAGAAGTGCTTGCTATAGACCATGCCATATTTCCCCTTTTTTTTGGTGAAGGCCAGGGGCTAGGCCCCAAACCAAAACCAAAAACCTCTAGGAGAACTTATACAAGCCACATCAGCCATAATAGCGTTAGACACGAAGGACGCAATGACATAAAAAACTCTTAAGCTCTGCTCCATAGACAGTCCGTGCTTAGCTAGCTGGTCCGCCACTTGGTTGGCTTCGCGAAGGCAGTGCACCCAATGAATGTGTCCCACACCCTTGTGAACTCTATGAATAGCATCGATCAGAAGTGCATACAGATGGGTTCTATGGCAACCATTAACGAGCAGGTTCACAGCAACTTGGGAATTGGAGTAGACCATAACATATTTCAAGGATATTGAACGTGCCTCCATTTATTTTTTATTTTTCAAAGAAATATATATTTTTTTAAGAGAATTCAAAGGAATATATTAGTAACTTAAAAACTTATTTTCTTAACATATAATTTGATGAATATTAATATAATTTAAAATTTAATTACATTTTTAAGATTTTAAATTAGTCAATTTTATTTAAAAAAAATCCATTTGGGCTTGGGTTTCGTGGCAGTCCAAACCCAAACCGTTGCTTAAAATCCGCACCCATCTAAATACACCTCCCACCCAAAATGAATACCTACAGTCCTACACCTCCACCGATTTTTTTCCAACTAAAATCCCATTTATACCCCTTATCTCCCCCTCATTCAAACTCACATCGCAGATCACACCCCCTTTTCGACAACCACCGTCGACGAGACCCATTGCAGCCTCCGACACCGTCGTCGGTTCTTCTTCCGTTCGCAGCTTCGTCTTCCTCGCCCTCGTTCTCAAGAATCGCAGGTATCGTCAATTGTTTTGATTCCAATAACAATGTGGTGGAGAGCTTCACAGGTCACTCACTAGTCTCCTTTGACTCTTGTTCAGTCTTTGGTATATATTATTAGATTATTAGATTAGATTATTAGAAAACCGCATATTTCCTGAGAGCTGATATATGGGGCAGAGATGTCGACAGTCATAGTAATAGTAATAATGTGATATTGAAAAACCAGGGGCTCCTTTTAATAGGCTTTATGCAGCATCTAAATTTGCAATTTTGTGGTCTAGAATTTTATATTGTATACAGGTTTCAAAACACCCACGCTAGGGTGAGAAACCTGATCATAGCAGTTGGATATAATAATTTTATATTTCATTAGCAGAGATTTATATTAAGTGATAGAGATTTATTTTAATATAAAATCATTATATCCAACGACTACAACTATGACTAGTCTCTCAGGGTGAGCGACCTATACAGATCTCTCACTCTAGACTGCACCCATAAAGTATTCTCCAAAATAACAAAGGTAATGTTGGACTTGCTACAATATAAGGGTCATGATAGTTTGGCAATTCGAATCAATCGGGTAATGATAACTTCTCAGTTCAATCACGCACACAATGTTGGAGAGAGAGAAAAATGTTGGAGAAGGAAAAGAGAGAATATGGAGAAATTGGAGTTGGAAGAGAAGAGAGAGATATAGAGGTGTGAGAGAATGGGGTGTGAAGGTTTAAAAAATGGATACTTTGGGAAGAAAAATTACAAAAAAGAGAGGAGAGGGGTGTATCATGTATGTATTAACTTTGGAGGTGTATTTTATAATTAATAATTAATAATTAATAATCCCCTTAAAATCCCATGTAGCTGAGTATTTCATGAATTGACAAAAAAAAAAGCGAGTATTTCATGAATGAATTTTTTTTAAAGTTCTAAAATGCTATGCATTAATTAAAATCTTTTTTATTCATTTTTTTCCTTAGGAAGGGATTGAAAATTTACACCAGTGTTGTTGATATCTCATCTGCCATGGATCCTTCTTCTTAGCTTCATCTTCGTCTTTGCAGTGTTCGGGGCTTCCTCTTTTTTCTTCGTATTTTTCAGGTTTGTTTCGCTCCTTTCTTTGCAGCTTTCATGGCTTCAGGCTCATCATTCAATTTGTTTGTTGAGATAAATCATTGTGAATGAATTTTTCTGGTTAAATTGCCTATTGATGTTTACTTCCTCTGGAAACCTAAACTGGATGCAAATTGAGAATTAACACATCTATCTATCTTGGTTCAATTGATAACAGTTTTTGAATTAATCACTTTCTTTTCTTTTCTTTGCTCTATACACTCCTTTTGTCATCTCCCTAGTATTTCGATGTTTTCCAGGATGTTCCTGTTGTGAGGAACTGATTTTGAAGACAATAATACTAGGTATGGTTGGGTCCTGAGTATGCGTGAGTTCAATGCGTTACAACAAAGCACCATTAACGATGAAGATATATTGCTTTGGAAGGAATCTCATCACTGCATCATCACCCTCCTTGTCTCCTGTGCAACTTCCCGCACAAAAGTATGAGATCATTTTTGAGTATTCAACTATTTGTTATGCTATGTGCTATTGAGCATGTTCATATGTACAATTATGTTTTTAATTTAGTTCAAAGATGCTGTTAGCATTGTGGTTGTGGATGCAATTTCTGTTTTTAAGTAAAATCTTATATTGCTTATATATCATCCAGAATGTTACCTGATATATTTGGTGCTGACAAAATTTTATGTTGGAGTTTAGGGAAGCACATATTTGGTATGTTTTGCCTGATGAGGTGAAGTGCACAAACCTATTGAACCGATATTTTGAAATTCTATCACCTTGTGAGAAAGAAAATATATTTCGCATGCATGGGGAAGAGCTAAAAAAGAGAGCACTCCTAGCTCGCGCACTGGTTCGCACGACATTAGCAAGATGTAAGTTTTATAGTTCTGATACTTAGTTTCTCTTCTTCCTTTCTTTTATTTTATTTGTACAATATTGTTCCTTTGTTATCTACCAATCACCAAGCTATTTTCTTTTGAGATTTTTGCAAGTCATATATATCTTCAGTCAGATTTTAGTATTTAATGGACCAAATACTCATGGTTTCATATAGTGGTTGATATTACCATAGCTATTGGCAAGAATATGTTTTTTGAATTTGCTAAGTGTTTCTTGATTACATATTTCTTTCTCTTTATATATTTTTAAATTTTTTTGGACCGGTGCTGTTTCGATTGTTGATAAATATAATATAATATAATGCAAATCCATAATCCATACACTTATCTAACAATGTCTGGAACCTCAGTGGCAATTTTGAGGATTACACTTGTTGACATTGTTTCCCTTTTCTTCTGCAATCAACCACATTATGTAACTCCTAACCTTTAGAACTGTTAACATAATTTGATTTGATTAGTTTTCACTGAGTAGACATATAGCCTGCATGTTTGGTGGACCATTATATGTAAGCAACTATCTGTCATGGTTACATCCGTAATCTGTAAATTGTTCCTGTTCTTCCTCGTTTGGTTTTGAATTTTGATCTTTCTATACCATGACAGAGGTCATATATCTAAACAATATTGTTTACTGCTAGACCAGATGAATTGTCAGATTGATCCAAAATCCTTGAAGTTTAGGAAGAACAATTATGGCAAGCCTGAGGTGTGCTTTTCTATTGTTAATTACCTATAACTTTTGTATGATTGCACTTTCTTCTTGCTTAATTGAACATATATTGTTCATTGAGATTTCTTGTAAACACTCAAAGTTTTTAGTAGCATATTTGAATAGGTAGACTGGCAATATGATGATGACGGGAGCCTACCACCGCTGCATTTTAATATCTCTCACACTTCATCTTTGTTAGCTTGCGGAGTAACTGTGGGCTCACCTGTATGTATTTAGTATTCTGTTATATAGATGTTATTTATTTACTTTATTTGGTCATTATATTATTATCATTTTTTTGCTGAAGACTATTGGCTTTGAACTGATTTAACTTGCGTTCTCATTGTAGATTGGTATTGATGTGGAAGAGAAGCAAAGGAGGTTAAAGAATGATATTTTAGCCTTCGCACGACGATATTTTTCTCCCCATGAAATAGAAATGCTGACTCACATTGTAGACCCTGAGCTTCGGCGTCAGGAGTTTGTAAAACTATGGACTCTAAAGGTTAGTCACAGGATTGAATGTCACTACTGCTGTTGGGTTGATTTTTTACTACTTGGTTAAGAGTCAGGTGAGAAACAAACGTGTGACCCTTGGGAGTTTTATCCTTAGAAAATTTTGAGTATTACTTTTTCATTTAGCTTCATAATAAATTTTTGTTTTCTTTGCATTACTTTTTTTTTAATGTAATGGGGTGCCAACGAGTTGTAAGATTATACCTTATATTGGCTTTGAAGATGTTGATCGTAATACATTTCTGTCTAGTTATGATACTGAGTTTATTTGGAAAACATTTTCTTACATTAATTGATACTCAGGTAAAACCATAAAAGATAAACTTCTTCTGAAAGGTAAAGCTGCAAATTAATAAAATACCTTTCAAAGGGTGTCTAAATGTTTTTTATTTTCCCCCTTTCTTTGTTAACTCTAATCTTTGTAGTTCTTTCCCACAGAAGATAGGTAAAACATCTTTTCAAATTTTGATTTATGTACACGAGTTCCTTATTTTTGTGCAAAGTATTTGAGTGAGCAATCAAATGTAGAGTAGTTGCATAAATCTCCTTCGATACTTATCTGTTTTATGATAATTATAAGCATAGTGTGATGAGTGAACTGTGAGCATAACCTGGTTGTAGGTTGAAAGTTCAACCTATTTTTTGCTGTTCTGCAGCTGTCACTTATAGACATTTCCCATTTATAGGAGTCATATGTAAAAGCAATAGGAAGAGGCTTCTCAGCGTCACCTTTTAAGACTTTTACCGTTCGATTAAGAGACCAAATGAAAGGAGGCATCCAATTCCCACCTCATATTATTTCTAAGGTAAGCATGCCTATTGCAAAGTTTGTTACATATTATATGTTGGTGAACTGCTGGAGTCGAATTGCAGTCATATGGGCATGCGCTAAAATATATTGGCTAATAATATCCAGGCAGAAGTTGTTGTGTAATGTACGAATCCTTGGTTTAGTACTGGCATATCAAATGTTAGAATGAGAATTATTGGTTTTATCTGTCTTGAGGGCGAGCCTTGGCGCAACGGTAAGGTTGAGTAAGGCTGCTTACGCTTACCCACCCCAGACCCCACATGGTGGGAGCCTCGTGCACTAGGCCGCCCTTTTTTGTTATCTGTCTTTAGCATTTCACTTTGCTGACAGGCACCTGAGATTACTGTTGAGCCTTCTGATGGCCTGGAGAATCTCTCAAGCAATTGGCATTTTGTGCTTCTGGAGTTGGCTGGTTCTCATTATGCTGCTGTTTGCATTGAGCAGGACAGCATCAATGCAGGTAACTAGTCTTATTTTTTTGTTAATGCATTAATGCTAGTTGCACATTACCTTCATAATTGCACATATTGCTGCATGTTAAACTATTTTCTGTCGTACCTAAATGTGGCGACAGAGGGCGAGTCTTGGTGTAACGGTAAGGTTGCTGCTGCCTTGTGACCTGAGGGTTAAGGGTTCAAATCTGAAAACAGTCTCTCTGCTTGCGGGGGTAAGGCTGCATATGTCTACCCTCCCCAGACACATGGTGGGAGCCTCGTGCACTGAGCCGCCATTTTTTTTACCTAAATGCGGTTACAGTTATTGTAGTCATTCATGGCTCCAACAATTGCGTGAGTCGCATTATTTTAACTAGTATTATTATGAGTTTGAGTTGCTGCCACAGCCTCATGTTTGTGGTTTGCAGGCAAAGGGAGCATTATTCCAGTAAATCTGACACTAAGGAAAACAATCCCATTTGTTGGAGATGAATGTGTTTCTGGAACTGACACTGCTGTAGTGATTGGTGGCTTGGCTAGACTGTTAGTGGTTGATTAGTGGTTCATTCTCTAATAAAATGAAAGCTTCTCCCACAGCTTTACATTTTGCCTTCCTTTTTAAGCATTTCATTGATCTAATTTATTTTAGAGCTCTTTTTTCTTGTTGCCCGGGATACGGTCTGAGATACTGATATATACTGAAACTTTGGAGTGTTGCACTTGTGGGAAATAACATTTTTTTTTAAATTTTAATCCATGTAAAAATTTATACATTATTTGAATAATTTAGGCATCTTGCTTTTAGTAAGACGTTTGAAAATTTACACTTGTGCATTTCATGTTATCTTAGACTCTTTATATTATGAAAAAAATTGACATAATTTCCTTGTATTTATATAACCCTTTTATGTAACTTTAAAATGCTGTAAGTCTAACAGGTTCTTTAATTGAGTTATGTCATAATTTTTATGATTAAATAAATGTTATACACTCTTATGTATGAAATTTGAGTCTTGATCCTTTGAATCTTATGAAGTCATGTTATTCTCTCTTCTCATGTGTCTTGTACCGTAACATATTATGAGGTTCTATATTGAATCAAAATAGAATCAATATTAATTACTCTTTTAAATGATTTTTTAATCAAATGATATCATTAAATTTTCTTAAATTTTTGCATTAATAGTTAAATTTCTACAACTAATTTACATTAAATAAAATGTTATTTCCAGTCAAACATAGATTAGCCTAGGGGTTTTTTATATTGTGGGTTAAAACAAAAATACTATAAATATAATTATTAAATCATTTTTTATCAATTGAATTATATTTTAGATTTCTCTCTCTCAAAATTATGAGTTTAAAACATTTTATATTTTATAATTTAAACTTTATATTTGCTATAGCACCCATGCAGTGTATGGATATTTGCTACTCTCCCCAGTTTTATACAATGAGGAAAGATAAAGAACATATGCATTTAGATAGCCAAACCTTTTGATTTTTTTTTTGGTCAAACAAACTTTTTGATTTAAATCGATGAATCTTTAACTCAGTTCGATTAAATGAATGTGTTATTTCTTTTTCTCAACATAAAAAGTTCAGCTAGGGTACAAAACTATCAAAAGCAAGCTTTTTTTTTATTATAAGCCAAAATATATTAAGCACAGCTCTAGAACTTGAAGCACAAGGAGTACCCAAGCAAAGGAGCAAAAAAAAAACAAATATTCAATCTTTACAAAACAGAATAAGCCAAAATATATTAAGCACAGCTCTAGAACTTGAAGCACAAGGAGTACCCAAGCAAAGGAGCAAAAAAAAAACAAATATTCAATCTTTACAAAACAGAACATAGTGCTAGGGGTGGGCATGGTGTCGTTCAGGAGAGAAAACTGCACTGAACTGAATTGAACTGTTTAACAGTTCGGACAAACCGAACGGACAAACCGAACTGCACCGATTTTGGTTCATGCCAAACCGAACTGGTTCTTAGGTTCGATGAACCAGGTTTCAAATTTTCGAACCGAACCGGTTTAGAATGAAAAAACCGAATTGCTTTTAGCTTTTAAACAAAACCGGTTTTGGTTTAAGAATCGAACTAACTCAGGAGTTATTGAACTGAACTTGTCTCCAATAACAATATATTGAACTGATTTATTGTTTCATATATCTATAAAGAGTGTTTCATCATTTCAATTTCACAACAAAAAATCTTGAATGCAATGCTTAAGCTATATGCTAATATAACCAAGCTAATAAATTCATTACTGGCAAATAAATAATGTTTTATTTGATTTTGATACAATACAAATTTTTGAGTTTTTGAGTGGAAAATAGAAGCAACGGGGAGCCGACACGTGGCCTTCAAAGACCTTCTTTTCTTCTACAGGATTAGATAGATAGATAGATAGATAGATAGATAGATAGATAGCTTCTGCCTGTACATATCTGTGAAAAAACAAAGAAAAATGTTTAGAAAAGTGAAGCAATATCCAACTTTAAATGAACATAACAGTAATGAGTAAACCATAATTGTAAAAGATAGAAACAGATAGTCCAAGTTGGACTGTGTAGACTTGAGAAACAGAGCAAATGGAATTGATGTGGTTGTTTGCAAATCTTTAGACTCGAACACAGGAAAATGAAATTAACGGGATAGAAAGGTAAGGAAGAGTATGGTGAACCATTTACTAACCCAAGACACTTGAGTTCTCTGACACAAACTCAACATTTTTCATTGTGACTTGCTGTTAAGGCTAACTATCTAGGACATTTCTCTCTAACACCAACACATGTCCAGGGAGTGTCCAGTCTTAAAAAAAAAAAATACAAAAGTATTAGTTTTCAGGGTCAGCCCAATAATCTGAAGATATTAAGGAATGACATAAGGCAATGATTCCTTCCGAAATCCAAAATTAGTCACACAATGTACTAGCTAAAACGTTCTTTAACATTGTAACAAAACCCCAAGGACTACTAGAGGTGTAACAGAACCCCAACACTACTCCTGGAACCCAAGGAAGGACTACCTGCGGACCAATAAGTCTAGGATTGACACCAAAAACCATTATGCTCCAGCTAAAACCAAGGGAGATGCAGTACATGTTACTACCTAATAAATAAAATACTATTATCTAACATAGTAATATTTGAATAATCATAACAAAACAAGTTCAATGGACAAAAACATAGAACACGAGAAAACACAAACCAAACAATCCATTAGATAATTTCTCCCAGAATTTTTTTTGTTCTTTTTATATTTAATAAACTCAAAAAGTGTGGTAGAAGTGAAAATCGATTTTGGAACAACAGAAAGTACAACCCTTTGAAGTTTTTTAGGAGAAGAAAAGTTTAGCAGAAACAGAGAATCAACTTTGCTTACTCTCCTTTTGTTTTAAATAAATAATTTCAGAAACACCTAAACCTTACGCTCTTGTGTTGTGCATGAACCAAATCAATAAACCATTTCATCAAACCTCTTTTCATATGATCTATATTGGGTTCATGCATCAAGAAAATTGCATAGTTCAAATTGTACATAGCAAGAAGGCAATAAAAAGATCTCTTACTAACCACATTCACATTTTTAAAAAGGGCTATTCTCAGTATCCATTCTAACAGTTAGAAAATATAGCATTCCACATTTGGTAATTGACTAGTAGTTGAGAAAAACTCACCAACACAGCAACAATTTCCAACAAGGGTCACTCCCATTCCTAGTTTTTATGGTAGTGCTAATATCAGTTTTCTAAATAACATGAAAAACACTTGAAAAACATAACAACAACAGCAACAAAATAACAAATAGCACAACACTTGAAAAACAACAATGGCAGCATCCAAGAGAAAAACAAACAACACTAAAACTGAAAATCAAAGCAGTAATGAAAATCTTACATTCTTGGCCTTGCAGTTTTCTGAAAATCTGAGAAAAAAAACCAAGACCCAGAACTTGACTCCTAAAAATTTGAAAGGAATAACAAAATAAAAACAAATTAGCATCTTAAATCTGAAAATCAAAACAAATAAGAGATATCTCAAGAGTCAAATAGCACTACTCGAAGTACCTATCGAGTTTGGGGCAGAACTTGCAAGCTCGAAACGATTTCTCAACTCTGAGAGGGTGGATTTGGGATCTAGGGTTCGTGGAAGGGAAGAAAATGCTGTGAATCCTGCGATTGGAGTTAGGGTTCGTGTGAAGGATTTGGGGATTTGGGGTTCTTGAGACGAGGGAAAGACGTCGACGATGTCGAGAAGGAAGAGCTGCGGCTGAGAGAGAGAGACGATGTCGAGAAGTACGAGAGAAAGAACTGAGTGAACTGGGAACTGAGTGCACCGAATCTTATTTTCCAAAATGTTCGGTTAGTGAACCGTTTTTGAAATTCCGGTTCGGTTCGCGAACTGGAGTTAAAATTTTGGTTTTTTGAAGAGTAGTGCAATGCGGTTCTAGGTTCGGTTCAGTTCATAATGGTTTTTTGAACATCCATACCTAGTGCACCTGGTTTCAAACTCCCGAACCGAATTGTTTTCCAAACTGGATTTGTATGCTAAAAATTCCGAACTGTTTTGCTGAACTGGTTTTAAAACCAATTCAAAAACTGGTTGAACTGAACAATATCAGTTATGATCAAGAAGAAATGGTGTAGAAACAAACTGGTTTTTTGTGCCAAAATTTCTGAACTGTTTTGCTGAACTGGTTTCTGATTCATAGAAAAAACCAAGATTAAAAAAATGCTTTTAGCTGAAACCAAACAGATATGATAAAGGATAAAATCAAAGTTTAACCGTGGGTTGAGAAAGCAAAACCAAACATATACAAGATAAATTAAGTCTGATAAGTGGTAGACTTATAGTTCAATGTGCAAGTTCAAAATGGTTTCACAAAAAAAATGAAATTTAATTCTTTAAATGAGACCCAGTGAAAGATAGTGATAAGTACCCAAGCACTTAAGTACTACACTGAGCATCGCACACTACTCAATGTGAGACTTAGGCACCCCATAATACCCAAGTCCCTATCAGATAGCCCAACTGATGGTGACAGCAGGGTTGAAGTGACCTCCAGAGATATGACCAACAAACCATGACCAATACAATCAGCCCCCAAGTGATACAAATGCCTGGAAATGTGACAAGAGTCATATGTCTTGTTCACTGCTATAGCACCACACCCAGCAAATACCCCATTGAATTCTCTCTCTCTTTATCTCTGGAATCAATTTGTTCTTGAGAGAATACACCTGTTTTAACAAAAATTGTACCCCATTCAATCATTAACCCATTAGTGGGATAAATATCTATCTTTATTAAAGTAAAAGAGCTCATAGCATAGCAGCATAAAACATAAAAGTTGAGTAGTGTGTTTGTGTGTTGTGTGGTGTGTCGTGTGTGTGTCTTCTTTTTCCCCTCTTCTTTTAACTTGTCATTCTCTTGAAGAAGATTTTCATAGTCACCTTGGAGTCTGTCATAGCTAGCAATCAAACAGTATATAAGATACATGCAATCCGAGTAAGTTATAGCATATATATTGACTTTTCAATGTAAACACAACATTAAAGACATTAGATATAATATCAGTATTGGATATTAGATATTAGATATTTAGATAAAATAAAACAATTTCATATCAGAACTAGTTTACCAACTTTACTGCTACAGTTTTCTCACTTCTACATTATACAACTTTTTTAAGTCAAATTTATTAAGGGACCAAAAGACCAGCTGAAGCACAAGCTGTGCATCAGCATCAATTGGCCCGAATCAAGTGCAAACTGCAAAGTACAATATCCAAACTAATAACAAAAGTGAACAAAACAACCAAAACCAATAACTAACCACATCACCTGACACTAAATATCCCAATACAGCAAAAAATATTACTCCAGACTCTTCCCCTGTTAATCACATCATCTTCATACTTTACCCCACATGTATTTCACTTTATCAGAATATAACAACTCAGGTCAGTAGTAAAGCATAACAAGTAACAACAGCAGAGCAAAAATAACAAACAACACAAGACTAAAACTGCAAATACAAAGGAGTGATAAAAACCTTACATTCTTGTAGTTCCTAAAAATCTGACAAATAAACTAAGAGTTAGAACTTCACTCCTGAAAATTTAAAAGAAATTAATAACAAAAAAAAAAAATACTAGCATCTCATAGGTCAGAAATATAAAAAACAAATAGGAAATTAATCAAAGTCAAATAAACAGGGCCCATGAGAAAGTATGTAGCACCTTGATCGATTTAGGGTCCTGTAACTATGAGAAAGTGAGAGCTGAGATATGAAAGCGATGGTTCGTGCATAGATCTGACGTTTGTGAACTGAGCAATGGTTCGTGTTCGATGCTTGTTCACTGAACCGTGTCTACAAAATATTTCAGTTACTGAACCATGTTTAAAACGCTGGTTCAGTTTGCGAACTAATATTAAAAGTTTGGTTAATTATGAGCAGTGCAGTTCGGTTCGTAATAGTTTTTTGAACATCCCTACAAGTAACAAGGAAGTGTACCCGATCAAAAAACAGTAACCATCCCTCAACCAAAGACTCAACCGCTCCGCAGCCCCCAATACACAACCAGCTTTCAACACCCACCAAATGACAAAGCCTATAAATAACTATCAAACATATAACAAAGTCGCCCCATAATACAAAATTGCAAAATTGATACGTCAAAACCACCCAGGACCAAACTAAGCTACTAGGCAAGCTAATAGAAATCCGATTACAAATAATATAGCAAGACAGCCACCAAGACAAGAGCCTATGCAGCACCCTTAAATGAGTAACAAAACCGCAAACCTGCACAAAAATCTGGTGCTGCATAATTTCTCCACCCACCCCAACCAAGCCCTTGCTTCCCCAAAATTGTAAAATCATCCCCCCAACAACTTCTCCACAGCCAACACAGCAAAAAATAACAGTCTTTTAACAGAAACAATTGACAGCAGCCTTGAACACAAAAGCTCTCCAGCCTCGCCAACAAAGGAGGAACTTGATTCAAAAATGAGGTAAACCCAAACACCCTCTTGGATTAGAATACCAGTTTGAGATAGGATAATCAAAACCAGTACCTCTTCCAAATAACCACAACCAAGACTCCAATTTCATTCCTTCCATGATCTCCTCCAACTCCTTCTTTTGATTATCAATGAATTTCGTGACATCCAAATCGACCATATGACAGCAAACCAAACCACTTTCCACTTTGTGATTTCACTATTATTACCCTGTACAAGCTTCTTATTAAAACCGATTACTTCTGGTGTTGTGCCATGATAGAGATGATGGTCAGTAATCTGAAGTCAGCTTCCAAATATCCGAATGAATTCTCTCCCCCAGAATTTCCAGGCATTTGCACAAAACTAAAGCCTGATTTTCTAGAGTATCATATCCAACCAAAACTCACTGCAGACACAGCATTGATTGTGCTATATGCAAGTAGCTGACTTTTTTCTTTATCTTCTTTTAATATCAACAAATGATGGATGCCCCATATACCTTTCAGCAAAAGTTGCAAATCCCGTGTTATAGCAAGTTGAGAGCACTCAAAGTTCCTTTTTTTTTTCCTTCTAAAGGACTGTGTTATGCATATTCAATAGAATATCCCAACAAATCTCCTTAGTCCTCCTCACTCACCAACATCAACAATCAACTAGGTGGGTGGGTGGGGTTGGATATATTATCATTGTGCTCCATCAAAATACAAAGTTCCAGAAACAGTGTTGCATTGATTTTACCAGTAGTCCTTGCAAGAACAGACCCCGTCTTTGAAATGGTGAAAGCGAGTGGCATCTCTAACAATAAATTGGCGATTGACAATCTTACTAACCAACTTAATAAACACATGGCAATCCACACACACTCTCAGGTTTTTCATGACAGTAATATCTGTTCCAGGCCTAGTGCTCAAGAGACCAAAAGCAATTGCCAATCTTTCACTGTGCACCCCTGCACCAGTTAACACTTCTTCACTCCTTCCTTGATACTTGTCGTCGCCCGGCTGATGAATCTCCTTCACAAGATTTTCCAGTTCATCCACCATTCTATATATTTAATTAGTTTGGGGATGGCTTCTATCCCCAGAGTAAAAAAGGTGCACTTTTCCTTAATATTCCACATAACTGCACCCCGGATCCTTTCTAAGCTTTCGATCCCTCATCATGACTCGAACTCTCAAAACCCCCTCCAAGTTTTTGGCATCAGAGTATATATTCGACAGCAAAACATAGAAACCTATAGTTGCAGGTTCAAGCTCAACGACATGTTGAAAAGCCACCTCAGCTAGTTCAACATTTCTGTGAATCTTGCAAGCACCAAGAAGTGCCCCCCAAACAGCACCATCAGGTTTCACCTTCATCGACTCTATGAGATCCATGGCTTCCTTCAACCTACCCGCCCGACCCAAAAGATCCACCAAACAAGAGTAGTGCTTAGGGCCAGGCTGCAAACCATACTTCCTCCCCATCTCATCAAAATACCCCAACCCTTCTCAGTCAACCCGGCATGGCTACAAGCCGAAAGAACAGTCACGAAAACCGCCCCATCCGGCCTCACGCCAGACCTAACCATCTCATCAAAAAGCTCCACAGCAGTCTCCCCTTCTCCATGGACACCATACCCACCGATAATTGCCGTCCACATCACAATAGTCCTTTTCTTGTCATCCAAGCAATCGAAAACCGCGCGAGCACGCGCCACCAAGTTACTGCACCTAGCATACATGTTAATCAAAGCATTGGTCAAAAAACTATTGTCACGAAACCCGCATTGCTCTATCCTCTGTTCCACCTCGCGCCCAATCGCTTGCGCGCCAAGGTTTGCACAAGAACACAAAACCCCGAGAAGCGTAACAGCATCAGGTCTCACCCCATTCAACTTCATCTCATTGTAAAGCTCCAAATCATGTCCAGCGTGTCCGTTCTGCGCGTACCCAGAGATCATTGCATTCCACATGATCAAATCCCTCACGAGCATTTCGTCGAACAGTTTCCGCGCGAGTGCAACCTCGCCACACTTTACATACATGGTGAGGAAGCTGTTCGCAACGGACAAATCAGAATAGAAACCTAACGTAACGGCACACGCGTGGAAACACGCGCCGAAATTCAAGTGGTATGGGAGCGTGCACCCGAAAATTACGCCGATCATGGTAACGGAATTAACAGCATGGCGAAACTCGCGCCGCATTTTGCGGAAGAGTGTAACTGCCTCGGGGAGCGTGGAGTTGGAGGAGTAGCCAGAGATCATGGCGTTGTAAGTGATGGTTAGGGATGGAAATAGGCCAGGCTGCTCGACAAGGGCCTATGGCCCAGCCTACATCAGGCCCAGGCCAGGCCAGGCTTTTCCATAAAATATATCAGGTCAAGGCTTTTTTCAAAGCCTATTTAGCTAAAAAGGTCAGGCTTAGGCCATCTAAAAAGCTTTTTAAGTCTAACAGGCCGGCCTATTTAAGTAGACATCGATATAATTTTTATAATATTATCATTATATTATATTTTTTATAATATATTAAAATTATATACTTATTTACATTTTAAATATTTAAACACATGTTGATCTACATAAATAATCAAGTTTATAAAGCTTATTGAAGGATAAAGTTGTGATTTATTTAGAGGTTTTATTACAAAAATATTTCATTCTTACTCGCCCTTATGTCTCTATCATAAATAAGACTGAATTTAATTGTCATATTTTATAATTTGTTATACATAGCGATTTTCTTTATTAGCCTATTTAGGAGTAGGTTAGACTATTTTTTTTTCAGTTGAAGGTCGGACAACTTATTTGAATGTCTTATTAGGAATCGGGTCTTTAAATAGGCTAAAAGGTCAAATCAAGCTTTTAAAAAGGTCAGGCCAGGCTTAAAAAAAAGCCTATGACAGGTAACAGGCCAGGCTTAGGCTTTGAAATTTTTAGACAGGCCAAGCCTATTTAGGCAAAGCCCAGCCCTGCCTAGCCTACTTCCATCCCTAGTGATGGTGTCGAGGTTGTTGAGTTCGTTGAAGACTTTTGTGGGCGAGTTTGGGGAGGGAGGACTTGGAGTACATGGAGATGAGGGAGCAGTGGGTATACGGGTCGGGTTGTGAACCGGTTTTGATGACGTGGGCGTGGAGCTGGGATCCGGTGAGGGGGAGGGAAAGGAGGGCACAGGATTTGAGGAGGAAAGGGAAGGTGAAGCTGTTTGGGAAGAAGGAGGAGCGGAGCATGTGGCAGTATACACCCAGGGCTTCTCGGTATTCCCCTGCCTTTGATAGCTCCCTTAAACGACAGTTCCATGCCGTCGTTGGGTTCGTGGAGCGGAGTTTCGCATCGCCGGAATCAGGCGCCGCCGCGGTAGAGTTACGCCGATGCTCCACCACGCTCGTCGTCATTTCCTGTCAACCAGACATGAGACAGACCATCTAACCAGCCATGGTCGTAACTCGTAACAAACATGTTTTCCTACAAGTGTTGCGTTCCGGTGACCAGCGAAACATTATTATTTATTATTATAAGTTTAATTATCATATTATCAAGGCTTAAATATGTTTTTAGTCTCTCATGTTTGGCTTAAGTTTGTTTTTTGTTCCTCAAATATCAAGAATATTATTTTAGTCCCTAATTTTTTGAAAATCAGTCACTTTTGGTCCTTGGGGCCATATTTTAAATTTAAAAAATATTTTTTAAATTTATACTTTGATCCCTCCTAAAGCCTGATGTTCACCTTAACCCATTTTTCCATTCTCCTCTCCCTCCACTAATGCATGGAGACCCCCATTCCTGCTAGGAGTAGTTCCAATGTTCTCCCTCGAAGCCGCCATGAGATGCGGCCTCTCTCTTATTCTCCTCCCTGTGCGATCGCGGTGGCCCCCTCCGTTCCCGCCATTGTGCGCAACCTCCCTTGGCTGCGCGGAGCTCCTCCTTTGGCCGCGCGGGGATGGGGGGCCGCTGTGCATCAGTGGAGGGGGAGGAGAACAGAAAAATGGGTTAAGATGAACATCAGACTTTAGGAGGGGTCAAAGTATAAATTTAAAAAATACTTTTCAAATTTAAAATATAGCCCTAGGGATCAAAAGTGACTGATTTTCAAAAGATTAGAGACTAAAATAATATTTTTGGTATTTGAAAGACAAAAAACGAACTTAGGCCAAACACGAGGGACCAAAAACATATCAATTTATCATATAATTTTTTTTCGATACAATCACATAATTTTTTTTTTAAAGAAACCAATTGTAGTTTAATTATCATATATAAAATTAAATCATAGTTTTTTTTTTTTTTTTTTTTTTGGTAATGGGTAATCTTTTATGTTTCGTTTGGTGCACAGGATAAGATAAAGAATAATAGGATAAGAGAGTTAGATAAAACTAGGATAAAATACAGATATGATAATCTTTTGGCTAATTCTATGGTACCTAAGTAGTTTTAAGGGTTTGAATACCTAGATGAATTGGTTCAATAAAAACATGACAAGTAAAAAAAAATTAAATATACAAAATACTAATTCAACATTTACTTAATTTAAATTTATTTTTTTAATTTATGTTTATGCCCCTAGGCGCTGCCAAATCTATGTAGCACCCCCAAAACCAATACTGGAAGTCTGGTATGATCTTAAACAAAAAGGTGAATCTGCAAAACCAAAATACCAAATACACAATCATATAGGCACTTAAAGCACCGAAGGCACCACAACTGCCAATATAATTACAAAGAAAATGAAATCGAAGCAGTAACATATATGCAAACATATGCACTGCAGTGATCAGTTATCAAATCGACAATCGACCAATATGCAACAACAAAAAATCCGTTTTGCGCAGCCACACTGCTTCAAATTCGTTTGAAGGGTTTCTTTGCGCAAGCCATAAAATTGGATCCAATTCAATTCATAATTAATAGCAAAAATCATTGAATTTCCTATGTTTATTTATTTATTTATAAATAAAAAATCCCAAAACTCAGAATACGGTTTATACAAATTGGAAAAAATAATCGTGGCTCTAGATACATACAACCTAGAATCAATCACCAAAGGTAGGATCTATTGGGGTAATCAATCACGAACAAAGCCAATGGTTATTTGGTTCTTCCTCACATGCGATTGCGGGTCAGGAGTTGCTGTATCTTTGTCTTCTTCCATGGATGAATTATGCGAAACTAGGAAAGTCGGAAACGCAATCTAAGAGATGAGTCATCATCTTTTTATTTTTAATTCAAAAATAATAAAGGAATATATTTACAAATAGATATAAATAATAATGATAAGTTGACATGTACAAGGGAGTACACGTGGTAAAATATTATTGGTCAGGGTATCAGTACCCATAAATTTCTTTGGGTACCATAGCAATCACCTAATCTTTTATCTTATTATGTGTTTGGTGCACACCTGATAACAAACTAAACAATATTATGATATCATATTATGTGTTTGAGATGAACCAAATAATGAAATGATAGCATATAAATTATATTTAAATGACAAAATTACATAAAATAATATTATATTTTTTTATATTTTTATAAATAAGTGTAAATTATAAAAAAAGAATTATATAAGTAACAAAATAATTAACTGTTGAAATTATAAAATTATATATATAATAGTATTAATATGGGTGTCATAATTTTTAAAAAAATTAATTTTTTATTTTGGATAATAAGTCGATATTGTCACCTTCTCTTAAATCTAATATACTTATTTTCATTTTTTGTTATTTTTTGGGTAGAAAAGTAGTGTATTCTTATTAATACCGAAATTTCAGCTGTCTGAACAAGTATATCGGCAAGTTTGAGAACAAGAAGGCAATAACATTAAGACCCACAAAGATATAACCACCTCTGAATTTGGAACACTGACACTTGTAAATTGAAAAAGAACAACATTTTTGCATTGATTTGAGTGGCTTCATAATTTCTCTTCTCTTTTCTCTCCTACGATTATTCAATAACGAGGTTAGAGTACCATTGCTTGAAGGCTAGAAGAAAATGGAAAAGCCACCTGAGAAATCAGACCAAACGTTTCCACCCGCAGATGCTATTGGGGAACTGAATCCTGGGAAAAATACACAAGTTGAAGTTGACCCTGTATCTTCTGAGGTGGCTGCCTCCAAGGAAATGAAGGTAAATGCACATTTTTATTTTCATCTACAGGACAATTTGTAATGAACATGTCAACATGCCACTGCTACCAGCAAAGCGTGGCACAATTGTTAGATAGATAGCTAGTAGGATTATAATCCCCTGCTTTTGGCTGGAATACCTATCGCGTGATTCACTTATCATAAAAAAGGTGAATCAACAACTTAGTTTTTGAATTTGTGACACGCTTTCAATTTAGTCTTTGAAATTATTAATATATACTCTAAATTGGTATTTGAAATTGAAAATCTTCAATTACATTAGTCCATGTTGGCTAAATTTAGGTACTAAATTGATTGATACAAAAGAACTAATGTGATTGAAATTTTTTAATTTCTTTTGTTTTAATTTCTTTTGTTGACAAATTTAAAATATTAATAATTTTAGGAATTAAATTGACAACTTAACCTATAATTTCGGGAATAATTTTGTTGATTCACTCAAAAAAAGAACACGTCGGTAGATTTGTTTCCATTATATAGATGGAATTGTGGGACTTGTTCGAAGAATTTATATCTTCGGCAATTTCTACGGCCTCGTTATAAAAATAACAGTTTCGGTATTGATAGTTTCGTAACTAAGATTTTTGTAAAAATAATTTGCAATTCAATCCCTAAATATTTAAATTTTATTCTCTTTTCATTTAAAATTATAATTATCCTTTTTAAAATTTAAAATTATGGATAACGAAGAGCATTCAGTTTTAATGCGAAGTGTGAAACGTTTTGATAACCTATGTTGGGTAAATAAAGTAAACCAATACAAAAACAGAAGAGAGTAGCCATAAAATAAAAGAAATTAGGGACTACAATACAATATAAAAGATTGCAGTTCTTAAAGAATAATCTATCATGACAAAACTCTATTTTATCATTAGTTAATAAAACAACGGTTTCAAAATCGTTGTTTTATCAATGGCACCATAGAAGTCCCCTATAACTTCTATTTATTTCCTGGTGCAATATTTTGTACCATGTATTTATATATTGGTGTTACTTATATATTTGCTTGCTTGAAGGAACAAGATGAGGCCAAACAGAAGAAAAAGGAAAGAGAAAAGAAGGAATGCTTGGAGAAAGTAAAATCAGCCATTATAATTTCGAGCATAGTTGTGGCTGTGGTAGGAGCTGCATTTGCCATAACCAAGAAATTGAGAGAGAAATGACCTCATCTTCCTCAAGACTCAAGAGTATTAGAAGATTTATAGAGATTATGTGTTGGTTTTAATGTCAGGTCTCTTTTTTTTTTGTATGAACTAGTGTGGTGGCACGGGGTAAATTATGAGTGGAGAATAACATTTTTATTATTGTGAAAGAATAAGAAGAATAACAATTTAATATTTTTGTTTTTTGGCAACATTATTGAACTAAAACATATAAAACATTATTATAAAAATATAAACATTAATTTATTTTGAAATATTCGATAATATAAATAAATTGTTAAATAATTGTCTAATTTATAGTTGCATAAAATGTTATATAAATTTTCAATTTTATGCAGGGAGAATAATTTTTTGTTAATTAAAAATATGATTCATAATTTTAATTCAAAAATAATGACACAAAAAAAGACAACAATTATTAATTTTCATTACAATTATAGTAGAAAACATAGTAAACATGATATGTTTTACTCACTGAAGAGAAAATCTCAGTCATACAAAACTGGAGTCCCAAATTTTCTCTTACTTATTTAGACTTGATGCACTGCTAATAATTATTAATTTATTAACGGTTTTTACTGACGGAAAGTTCATTATTCGTCACTGTTTTAATGGTCACTAATTTAGAGACGGTTATAATTTTCATATAATTCCCGTAATTCATTTTCTAATCTATTTAATCTATTTTCTCTTTTATTTAATTTATTTTGATGTTTTATTAGAAATTTCGATACCATATCGATTTCATTTGTATTTCCATGTTTTATATGATAATCCAAATGTCTACAAATTAAACTTATATTTTCTCTAGTTCTGTTTATTTTGTCTCTTAAATCATTTATTTTATTTTCATTTTCAATTATTCTGATTTGTATATCTATGATGTTCATCTAAAAATCCATTCAAAGGTTTGAATTTTTCTTTTAATCTTAATTTTTCTAATTATTAGGTTTCCAAGTATTATTATAGTTTCTGTAATCTTAGTATTTATTTTAGTTATTTTTATTCTAGTAATCTTAGTGCTCGACATTTTTTCTAAAATTATTTAACTGATCTTAGTGCTCTGATACCAAATTCGCAGGGGGTGTATATATATTTTTCAGGATTCATCTAGGTTATTATTTTCTATACTTTTCATTAATTGTTCATAAGTTTCATCTATTTGCATCCTAGATAATGCTAAATCAAATTCATATTCTAATTCGTTATTATAAATTATTGTTTGTGCACATAATTTTGCATATTCCTGACATATGTTTCTTTTTAATTCTTTTGGTAGGTTTAATTTCCATATACATTCTAGTTTTTCATAAAAATCTTTTTCGCGGTTTTTTATTTCATCCATATATATTACGTTGTGAAAATCTTTTATTTTTACCCATGCTGTAATAGTTTTATCTTTTATTATAAACTTGGCAGTATTTTTATCTGGTTTATCTTTTATTATAACCTTAGCAATCTCTCTATCTATTTTATTCATATTTTAATCTGAAAATTCATTATTTTCTAAAGAATTTAATAGTTCTTCAAAAATATTTAGATTTCTTCCTAAGTTAAAACTTCTTTCTAACTCTTCTTGTTCTTCTTCTAGTTCTAATTTTATTAAAGTTGTAGTTAAAACATAATTCATTTCATCTTCATATAGTGCAATTTGTCCACATATTTTTCCATAATCTTCACATAATTTTATTTTTATTTCTTTTGGCAAATCCAATTTCCAAATATGTTTTAGTTTTTCAATAAAATCTTTATCAATATTTTTAATATATTCCATATATATTTTTTGAAAAGGGTTTCGTTCTTTTACCCATATGTTAATAATTTTATTTTTTATATTAAATTTTGCAATATTTTTACTCATATTTTATTTTTCAAATATTGAGTTAAATCATTTACTTGATTTGCTAATTTATTAATTTTATCTTCTTCTATTTCTTTTTCAGAAATATTTGCTAGTAATGGTAATTTACACATTAATAAATTTGGTTTATTTATAAAAGTTTCTAATTCTGTTATTTCATTTCTTTTAGGATAATAAATTTTTCCTATATTTTCAAATAAACTTGGTACATCAATTCTATCATTATTTCTGAAAGTAATACTATGATGTGAATTAGTTAATGCATAATTTACGCAATAAGTTATTGAAAATATTTTGTCTCCTGTTCTCATTAGATTTTTTCTTAAAAATTTATGTGCAAGTGTTAATGATTGTTCTAATCTTTGAGTATTTAAAGGTATTCCAATATTTGGGTGGATTTCAAATTTTAATTTTACATAGGCTAAATTTCCTTCTATTACGCCCAATATTTTATCCTTTATATCGGTTATTCTATCATCTTTTAATATTAATTCTATAGGTGAATTTATTCCTTCTTGGAAAGTTGCTTTTATTAATATCTGAATTGCACCTATATGTATATATCCAATTTTATTTCTGTGTTCTTCCTTTTTTATATTCTTTTTTAATTCCATGAATTTTTTCTTATTTAATAACTGTATACTGGTATTTCCTTGAGCTTCTTCAATGTCTATAGGAGCTTCATTAATCAATTTTTCATAGTATATAATATTTTCTTTTTTATTAAATCTTTGCATAATTTTTCCAAGTTTTTCCTTACTTTTCATATTAGCATCCTTAGTTAAATTTAAATCTTCCTTCTGTATTTTTCTAAATAAAGCTGAATCAATTAAAATACTTCCTTCATAATAACCATCTTGTTCAGTAATTTGTAAATGTTCTATATCATTATTACTAATTTTTTCACAATCCATGACAAATAAATAAATTAGATGCAAAATAACAACGTACCTGACTTAGTTTAGTGAATTTTGTGCCCACTACTGCTTCCGCAAACAGACTAAGTAGTGCAATAACTGAAGTCTAAAAATTGAAATAACTCAAGTGTATAAACTGAAATAAGTAGAGATTTTATTTCTGAGTAATACTGAGTACAACTGAGTTGTTAGGTACACTCTCAAGTATCCGACTAATCCTACAGGACTAGCACAAAGTTTCCAAAGGAAACATTTTCTCCAAAGGAGAGGGATGACAGCTTCTATATTTTTTGCCGTGTTCTTCTTTGTGCCTTGCCCTCCTATTTATAAGTCTTTAAAAGTACTATTTACAGACTCTTATCCTACGCTACAGTTGCTGAAGCGGCTAATCTTATCGATCTGTCTTCTTTATCCGCTTTGTTCTTCTTTTCCTTCACGTATCGTTGCTGCTACATTTAATGTGTCTTTGACTTTTCAAACTTTCTTTTTTTTTTTTTTTGACACGTAGTTTTTTTTTTTCACATAATGTACACTGATTTTTTACATTAGGTCTTTTTACAAAGAACCTTACATACTTACATCAGTTTCTATAATTATTTCATCTGAACTATTGTCCTTATCTTCTTTCTGGACTTCTATCTCTGTCTTTGTAGTGCATCTTTCACATGCATGGTTCCCGTTCTGCCTTATCTTTTTGCAGAGTTGGTTGAGTATATCCGGATGGTACTCCATCGTGGGTCCCTCAAGTGCATAGTATGGGTATTCAAATTCTGCTAATGTCCTCATATCTTTTTCTCTGATTATTTTCCCATTTGTTTTATTTAATAATATCAGATGAGGTCCTCTATACATCATTCTGACGAAAGATCCTTTTCCAATGCCCTGGCACTGGTTGTAAATGCTTGCCAATTGATTTGCAATTATTTCCTTCATAAACTCTTCAGTATATGCTTCCTTCTTTGGATCATCCAGCAAAGGAAAGTTATTGTTGCTGATGCCTATATATACGAAATGTTTTGCTTGTTGCCCAGTTGAGAAATCTGGGTAGGCTGAGTAGAACTTCAAGAAAATAGTCCTTTCTCGGGCTATATTCCTCTTAAAAGCCTGAACTGCATCTTTGAAACCATGTGAAAACAAACTGATTTCTTCAAGATTAGTACTTAAATAAAGACATTCAATCATCCCGAATTGGAATAAATTGAATACCAGTAATTGAGGTGCTCCTGGTGTAATAATTGCTTTAACACCATAAATATTTCTATCAACTATATAAAAACAGTTGATTTTTTCAGATTCATTCCAATTAATTAATCGTTGGAAATGTTCTTCGAATTTTTCATGAGAAAAGTGTATTCGAAGTTCATGATCTTTTCGACTAATTATTTGAAAATCATTTAAGGAAGAAGGAATTCTCCCTAGTATTTTCATGCCTGATTTAATTGGTGGTGAACTTTTTGCTGTTTCTGAAAAAGTTCTAGGTCCAAGATATATCTCTTTCCCTTTTTTTTTTCTTTCTGCATCATCAAATTCTTCTAAAGCCTTTTTTGCTTTTTCTTCTGATGAATATGATTTGTGGATGATTCCTGGGATTTTTGTGCAATGTGGTGCTGCTTTGTACCAGTCATCATAAATTCCTGGAAATGGTCCATTAAAAACCATTTTTTATTTTCTTCTTCGTCTTGATTCTTCAGGTTTGTTGGAACTGCTTCCATCAATAATCTCAATTCCTCAATTTGTAGCTCTGTTACTTCCATGTCTCTTTTGAGTAATTCTGCTTCTTGCATCTTTTGACCAAAGAGTGCTTGTTGCATTTTTAATTTGCTCTCCAATTTCTTCAAGTCCTGCTCCATTCTCTTGACAGTATATCTGCAAGAACATTCTTTTCACCTTTAATATGAGATATTGTATAATTATATTCAGCTAACTTCATCTGCCACCTTATTAGTCTTCCCTGTTTATAAGTACCTTTATGGTTAATATTTTTAAAACCTGCAACATAAGTACTATCAGTTCTAACAATAAATTCTTTATCTAGCACATAAATTCGATGTTTTTCTAGCATTCGAATTAAAGCTAATGTTTCTTTTTCATGTGTGGGATAATTAATTTCACTGTCTGAAAATGTTCCAGACATGTATCGACATAATAATTCTTTCTTTTGTCCTGGAGGTTTTGCCTTCATAACACCTCCCCAACATTCATTTGATGCGTCTGTTTCAATAATAATTAAATCATCATCTGAAGGATGATATAATTCAGGAAGATCTTGACATAAATGTTTTAATTTTGTAATAATTTCTTCATCTTCTTCGGTCCATGACCAAAGAGCATCTTTCTTCAATTTCTGCTGGAGTTTTCTTCTTTCAGCTGCAAGATTCTTTATAAAACCTTCATTTGAAATATAAGTTAGTAATCCAAGAAATCTTTGTAATTCCTTTTTATCCTTTAATTTGGTTGGAAAATTCTGAAGTTTTTCTAATACATGTTTTTGCATTACTATTTTTCCTCTTTCTATTTCTAATCCTAAATAGTTAATTTTGGTCTGGGCTAGAACTGCTTTTTTCCTACTTAAAACCACTCCATTTTCTAAACATCTTTTAAGAACTAATTTTATCTTATTAAAATGATCCTTTAAATCCTTATTAGTAAAAACTAATATATCATCAATATATATAAGGCAAAAGTCTTTATAATCCTTAAGCACAGAATCCATTCTTCTTTGGAAAATACCTGGTGATTGTTTCATTCTCATTGGTAAGACATTCCATTCATATTGTCCTTGAGGACAACTAAAAGTTGTTAATGCTTTTGATTCCTCTGTAAGCCTGATCTGATAGAATCCTGACTTACAGTCAAAAGTACTAAACCATTTCATATTCCTGACTCTTTCAATAATTAAGTCTTTTCTAGGTAAAAAATATGCATCTCCTTCCATGGCATCATTCATCTGTTTATAATTTATTACCATTCTCCTTTTTCCTCTCTTAATTTCATTATGATTTTCAACATAAAATGCTGGTGCTGAATGTTTACTTTTTGATGGTTTTACTAATCCTTTTTCACACATTTGTTTAATGTCTTCTGCAAACTCATCTCTATCCTGTTTTGTATAAATCATAGGTTTACATTTTATTTCTTTTATAGGGTCTTTTAATTTTAATTCTACTAACTCTGTATTTTTATTATTAATTTTTGGATCTAGTGGGTTTTCGCTACATACCTTATCTAAAAGTTCCTCAATATTTGCTGGAATAATTCTACCTTCTTCTGCATTCATTAGCACATGTCTCATTTTTCTACATACTATTCCTATTATCTCACCACGTTTCAGCTGACTAAACTCTGAGTAATGACACTTTGTATAGTGAAGGATTGGTATCCTAATTATTTCTCTTATTTGCTTTCCTCTAATATAAGGGGTTCTTAACGTCATATAATCTAAGTATTGGCAAAAGGGTGCGTATAATCTAAGAAAATTATTTCCTAATATCATATCTACACCTGTTTGTTGTTGATATATTATAGGTATTATAAATAATTTATTCTCTATTATTAAAGTTGTTTTCTTTGCTATCCAACTTAGAGAATGTACAGATCCATCTGCAATTGATACTCTTGCTGGGTTTCTTACTTTTTCCCATTTATCAAATAATGCTTTTGTTGCTATACAAATACTTGCTCCAGTATCTATATAAGCTTCCGTTTCTCTATCATTGTTTTTAATTATTATTTTAATATAAGTACTATTCTGATTCTGTCTGTGAAGATAATTCATCTTCTGAATATTCATATATACTCTCTTCAGAATTACTTAATTCTTCTTCTAATGGTTCTAAATCATATATTTGATATATTCTCTCTATTAGTTTTGACTTTTCTTTTACACCTTTCTCTTTTCTCTGAGGACACTCATTTGCGTAGTGGCCTTCTTGGTTACATAACCAACACATACATTTTTTCTTTCCTTTCGGACAATATTTTCTAGGGATTTGTCTTTTCTTTCTAAAATATTTTTTATTCCTATTTTTATAAGCTCTTTTCTTTGGATATGTTTTTCTTAGCTTAGGTTTCTTCTTATAATATTTTTTCCTTTTTCTAGGTGGTTTACATCCATAGTTTCCTGGTAATTTTAATTCTGGTAGGTCACAACATATTTCATTTCTTCCCCTATTTAATTGTCTAATTGTTGCTCTAGCTAGGCATTGATTTCTCATTTCTTCATATACTATTTGTATAACTCCTCCTAAGGTATTAGCTATTTCTCCTATTCTTGTTTTCCAAATGTCTTTTATCTTTATATTAAGAGGGTATGGTAACTTATCAATAAATAATTCTTTGTACGTATCCTTTGATGTATTATCCAATTGATAATAATATTTTTGATATTCGCAAATAAAACTCCCTATTTGACACATATCACATATTTGCATTTTATTTAAGTGTGACTTTGCATTTTCATGTAATAAGTTATTTACTCCTATTTTATTATGAAGATATTCATATCCAGTAAATTCTCTAGAAATTAGTTCACTAATTAATTTAGCAAAATCTTGGTTAGTATTTACAGTAGCTGCATATCTATACCACATTTCATCACTGATAGTTGTTAAATATTGTCTAACATTTCCTGCTGTTTTCATTAGAATTAATCCTTTTATATTATCTAAAGAAAGATTACTAAATCTATCATCTGTTGAAATTAGTAATATTATTTCATTAACCCATTCTATAATTGCATCCTCTTAATTTCTAACACAATCTAGATTTAATATATTTCCAGATTTAGTATATTCATTATGAGGTTTAAATTCATCTGGTATTTTTGACCATTTTCCATCTTTTCTAGCATATCCTTTGTTTTTCATTGTTTCTTCTTCATATTTATCTCATGCACCATCTTTATTATAATAATATTCATCCCATTTTCTTTTTTCTTGTTTTACTCCACTTGTTTCACCTTTTTCCATAAATATTTCATCATATTCAGAATCTGATGGGCTATTATAGGCTAAAATTATTTCTTCATTTTCATTATTTTCTTTAGGGGTTTGGTTTTGCTCAATTTTTTGTATTTGATTATTATCATCTTCTATTATTTTTAATTGTTCTAACAATTGTTGAATTTCTTCTATATCATTTGATTTTCTTAAATTTTCTAAATATTCTTCTTTTAATTCTTCCATGTTGATAATGGCTTACTAAAATTTATAGGTTTCTGTTCTCTCATTTTTAATAAATCTTCTAAATCTTTTCTTGTTATACATCTATTGTTTTCTTCGTATTCTAATAGATTTTCAAGTTGTTGGAGAATTTCTTTGATTTTTTCAATTTCATTATTTTCCTCAATTTCTTTTTCTTCGTTTATATTATCTAAAGTTTCTCTTATATTTTTAATATCACTATGTCCTTTTGATATTCTCATATATGTATATTCTATAATTTTATTTGTGTTTTCTATTAATAAAACTATGTTTTTATTCATTTTTTCTAACATTTTAATTATTTCAAAAATTTCTTCTGATAATTTCATTTCCGTCGCCATTTAATTATTTTCTAGTAGTGTAATCGTATTCAATTTTTTGATGTAAAGTTTTGCTAGTTGCGTTTTGCTACCTGCACAATTGGTTATGCAGTAAGATACACCTGTATACCATTTTTTACGGCGGCACTGCTTGTGCTGTATTCTACTTTTAGTAATAAAAATTCATTTTGGCTTTCCATAAAAAGGGGATGGGGGACGAAGGGGAGAGAAGGGGGGGCTTGTTGAGTTGGGGTTTGATAGGGGGAGCTTGTTTAGGCGGAAAAATGGTACAGATAGTGAAATCAGTATTCTCCTAATATTATAATAAAGGATAATAGATATATAGATAATAGATGACTCAAACTATGATGAACCAATCTTAGTGTTTAGCAGTAACATTTTGTAGGAAATGTTATTCCTTTTTTTCTTCATTTGGAGGTACTTTTGAGATGCATGTGGGTAGATTTTGTTTGTCCAAGTGAGTAAAAATTTTGTATGTTTGTGTCTCTTGTTCTTATTGATATCATATAATTCTTTAGTACTGTTGTCATTTCTATGTCTTTTTGAATTTTGTCAATTTTATTTTATTTTATTTAAAGGTATTGAATTTTACTGTATATATAATAATTGAATTGTAATAAAGTCATTGATTTTCATATAAATATGATTCAACGGTAGAAGAGGTAAAACATGATAATAAAGGATATTATATTTCTTAATAGTGATAGGTAAAGTTGATGTAAATATAAATGGAAATGGTATGCAATTACGATTATTGATTTTAATAGGTAAAGTTGATGTAAATATAAATGGAAATGGTATGCAATTACGATTATTGATTTTAATTGTGTGATTGATATTTCATTTTTTTGCATATTTCTTGTTGCTATCACTATTATATGACTCAAACTTTGATAAATTATTCGTCGTGCTTTGCATTAACATTTTGCAGGGAATGTTATTCTTTTTTTTCTTCATTTGGAGATACTTTTGAGATATGGGTAGATTTTGTTTGTCCGAGTGAGTAAGAATTTTGTATGTTCGTATGTTGTTCTTATTGATATTTATATAATTCATGAGTAATGTTGACACTTCTATGTCTTTTTTTAATTCTGTTCAATTTTATTTTATTTTATTTTATTTAAAGATATTGAATTTTTTAGTGTATTCTAAATTGAAATATAATAAAGTCATTGATTTTATATAAATGTGATTCAATGGTATAAGAGGAGGAGAGGAGTAAGTGGGCAAAGAGAAGTTGAATGAGGAGTGTGACACCTAGGATTTTTATTGATGTGGCACAAATGGTATTATGTGGCACACACATGTCAATGCTAGATGTTTGGGGTCTATTTTAACTAGGTTGTGACCCGCGCGATGCGCGGTGTCAATTTATTTTATTTGAATATAATTTGATAAATATTTTTAATTTAATTTATATTGATATATAATTAGTAAAAAATGATAAGAAATGAGATTGTAATAAAAAATATATATTTCGTGGGTCAAAAACTATGATAAGCAATGGAAGACATGTTGAATTGCTACTACTTGAAATGAATGGATTACATATTTGAAAATTTTATTCAATAATGGTCGTTGATACGAAGCTATCATTTTTTTTTGAATTCTTTCTATCCACCACACTATATAGTTATTTCTAACCGATGGTTTTTTTTTCTTTTTTTGCTTCTCTTTAAGCTTGTGAGGGTCGATTCGTCATCAAATGATCTTTATCTCATGTATTTCACTTGTTTATTTTTTGTTTGTCTCGCACTTGAGATTTGGCTCTTTATATGACGTATTATCTTTGGTTGATTATTGTCTCTTTTGTTGTTTTTGTTGTAAAAGAATGTATTACTGATAGCTTTTTAGTTTGCAAACATGTTTAATCTATTTGATAGGTTTATGAAGTCCTTAAATAGGATGAAACTCCTTTTGATTGTGTATTGTTTTGCGGTAAGTTAATATTTGTCACCCTTTAATTTGTAAAAAAAAAAGATTTTTCACATTTATTTAAAAAATAAGTGTATCGACAATGCTTTTCTAGTATTGGTGGTATTTATGTGTTACACTTCATTTGTCCAAAGGTTTTTTTAACAGTTCATTTACTCTAAGAGTTGAGATGTTGTGTTGAAGAGGTTTTATGCATAAAAGGCGACTAATAATTAAATGTAGGTCTATATATCACGTGGCCCAATAAATAAAAATTAGTTTAAGTTTTTTTTACTGACAATACATATATATTTTTTTATATTTTTTTATGAAACATAATTTTTTATATAATATTTACTATATGTTTTAAAGTATATATTTATATAAAAGTGAATGACTTAGAAACTAATTTATCCGTGAAAAATATATTTATAATTAGATAGGTATTACACTATATTGATTAATATCATTAATATATGCTCATGTAACCTATAGGATAATTTAAAAGAAAAATCATATTGAAATATATGCTCATAGTATAGGTGGAAAGACACAGAGAGAAATTCGAACATATATAGAGATGGTGAAGGAGTTATAAGCAAATGATAGGCAAAAAGAAATGAAATATAAAGGGTGACACATATGATTTTTATGTATCTATGAAAAAATATATTTATAGTTAGATAGATATAACACTGTGTTGATTAATATCATTAATATATGCTCTTGTAATCTATAGGATAATTTAAAGGAAAAATAATGTAATATATGTTTATAGTATATTTTAATCAATTGAATTAAATGAAGTAAATTAATGGGTAACTAAAGAAGGTGAAAAGAGACATATAGAAGTTGGGAAATATGTTGGAACTAACTCCCCATGATTCTCTCATCCTCAACAATGATTTGATTTTGTATTTTAAATTCAAATAGAATCTGATAGATAAAGTATAGTACTGTTATCGATTTGCTCCCTTTAATTGTGTAACAACCTTTTGTATTTATATCTCTGTTGTAACCTCATTTAATCAATGAAATCCCGTTTCACAATTCTTCTCTATATGGTATCAAGAGCCACTTTTGCTTAACAACTCCTTTTTTTTTTCTCAAACACCATGTCTTCCTCTGATACTGCTTCCGCAAATACTTCCACCCAAAACACCAATCCAGCAACTAGCCCTCCCTTCTTGGTGGAATTTAACTTTGCATCCAATCTTCCCATTAAGTTAAATGGATCCAACTATCCCACATGGCATAAACAGATTATGCATCTACTAACAGCCAACAATCTTGTTGGCTATGTCATGGGCACCACTGTCTGCCCTCCATCAACCATTACAAGCAATGGTACCAAATCTGAAAATCCAGAATACACTCATTGGTGTCGCCAAGATAGCCACGTCTCACTTGCTCTCCTCGGTTCATGTGGACCTGAGGCACAAATTATATATCCTCTGTTGCCTCCTCTGCTGATGCGTGGAGTAAACTCAAGAAGGCCTATGCCAACCGTTCTCGTGCCAGAATTATGTCACTGAAAGAACGCCTAGCAACCATTTCCAAGGGGTCATCTTCTGTTCATGACTACCTTTGCAACATTCGTTCCATAGGGGACGAACTGGCCCTCATTGGCCACCCCATTGATGATCTTGACCTTGTGATCGCTGCCATCAATGGTCTCGGACCAACTTTTCGCGAGTTTAGCACCGCTATCCGTACCAGGGACACACCTCTTCAATTTGATGAATTGTTTGATAAGTTGGTAGACTTTGAGATTTATCTTCAGCGCGATGAACAGAATATTGTCTCTGTCCCAGTCACTCCTATAACATCCCAAAATTTCACACTATGAGATAAGGTATTAATTTTGGGGGATTAGAATTACCTTTAAGATTTTCGGATAATAATTAATGGTTTAGAGCTGACGTAGAAGTCAAACGGTATTTCACGGACATTCTTGACTGTCAGAATAAGTTTATGATGAATATGGAAAATTCATACTATAAATATTTGAGGATAAATAGTTTAGTGATATATATAAAGGTTTTAGAAATTAAGTTTGGAATTTTAGAGAACAGTATAAGGGAATTACAGTTTAGTCCCTCTAAAAGAAACTCTATACTCTGTTAGTTAAAAAATGAATAGATACCGGAGACGGAGACATAGTTAAGATATAGACTTTAAGATCTAGTATACTTTAGATAGTATAGAAATCATAAGTTGTTTGGTATTATAGTTAAAATGGTAAGACAGTTAAAGTCCTATATAGACTTCTGTTTTTCGTTTATTATCTGTCTTATATGAATTGTTGCAATATAAATGTTTTGTGATTCATTTTTAGTTTAAAAATAGGATTTAAATACGCAAGTTTAAGATTACTTCTGAAAATGGTTAATTCGCAGCTTCCGTCAGGTCTAGTTACAACGTCCGTTTCTTGTTCTAAACCGTACTTTTTCTATTTTATATGAATTCTTGTGCCATAAGTGTTTTGTGATTTGTTTTTAGCTTAAAATTAGGAATAAATACATGTATTCCGGAATACTTCTGAAACGACAGTTTTACAATCGATAACAGGTCTTTTTACATAAAGCAGTACGTCTAACTGACGGAAGAAGTTTTAAATAGCTTAAAAATAGCAAATGACTTCAATAAATAAACTTCCTTCACAAAAATTGGTTTTTCTAATATTTTATATTTTCTGGAATTTTCTAGAATTTTTAGAAGTAAAATGGTTTAAAAGTTCTATTTTGGTCCAAATAGTAAACCGTTTGAGCAAAAAGATTGATTCGGAGCTCAAGTAAAAGTTAGATAAAGATTTTAAATAGCCAAAACATGTTTTTCTATTTTTTAGGATTTATGGAAATTATTTCAGAATTTTCTGAAAGATAGATCAAAAGTCACTTTTTCAAAACTCCGTAAGAGACATAAAGCGTGAAATTCTGAACCGAAATGGATTTATATTGATCAGTGAGAGCTAAAAATCAATTTTCAAGAGGGACCATTGGTATTTAAATTAAATTTGTGATTTTTGAGAATTATTTAAAAATTTTCTGAAAAATGTCTATTTTTCACTTACGGCTCGACCGTTTTTCTGTTTTTATGCAAAACGCAATACTTACACTTACTGTAAAATTCCAGAAACTCTTCCATGAAGCTATTAGGGCTATTACATGGTATTCCAAAGATTTCTTATCAGTTCTCAACCTTTAAATTCGTTTTAGGAATTTTTGATTAAGTGAAAAGTCACTTTTGCCCTTGATTTGCATCCTTTTTACTTGAAAAACCTAGGGGCAAAGATGTAACTTCACTTCCTACTTCTTTCAGCCCTCAAAACTGTCCTACTCTAAAGCCAAGAAGAAGACTAGGTTCATTTGGGTCAATAAGTCATGGTTTTAAACCAATTGAGAAAAGTTTGATTGAAACTAATTTGATAAATGTGTAATTTGGTAGTCATGGTTTACATCATGAACCAACCTTCCTTCTTCCTTCCTCATAACCGCCCTCCCCTCCATGAGTCATAAAGTTTTCCTTGCTCCCTAAGTCTTTCCTTGGTGAGTCACACCATGAGTCATTGGTTTAAACCAATTAGGATTTAGTTAATTGTTTTATTTTATTTTAAAAGCTAATCAAGGTTATTTTCTAAGCTAACCATGATCCCTTTAAACCCAACCCCATGGCTTCCCCCACTACTATAAATACCCCCTCATGCTTCATATAATTCTTACACCAAAGCCTTTGTATTGACAAAGCAAAATCCTTTCTTTCTCCCTTTGAAATCCTAGCCTTTTTCTCTTTTCGTTCTTGAGTTCAAGCTTGATCTTCAAAGCTTTGTTCTTCTCACTTCTTGCCTCAAGAAATACGCCCCTCTCCTCTTGAAATACTCCTCTTTGATTCATAAAATTTCCCATATCAAAAGCCTTGTGTTTACAAGCAAAAACTCTCTCTTTTTCTCCTTAAAGTTCTTGGTGTTCTTGCTTGATGTTCTTGATCTTCAAGTTTTGTTCTTCATCTATTTTTAGTGAAAGGTAAGGGGAACCTTTTGCACAATAATTTGAGAAGTTTGTGTTTGATCTTGAGTGTTGTGTGCTTTTTGGTGTTTATATGGCTTGAAAACTGTTTGTCTTTGCTTCTCATTTATTGTGGGGTTATTATGCCCAAATCTTCTTAATATTTTCGTGGGAGTAAGGTTGGAATGACAAAATGAATTTTGAGTTTAGTAAACATACCGTTATAATGGCGAATTTTAGTTTACTGCAAATATGATTTTACCGTAAAGAAAATACGTCTTATTCTTTGTGAAAAACCCTAATATTATCTAACATGTATATGGTCAAAGGTGATGGTTAAGATTTGATTGGTTTATTAGTATGGATCTGTCTAGAAAGGAAAGAGACCTTTGAAGGGGCTATTATAAAGTCCGTCTCTTTCTAGCCTGGGATCTGTATTAATACGCTATTTAAAAATCTTAACATTAGGGACCAGGGATATACGTGCCTAAAATAATCTGGGAAAGAAGTGATTTATTAATACCGAATATATAAATAGATTGGGTCGGATAAAAGAGTATAACAGTAATGGATTCTCGGTGAATTCTACTGTTATAGCATCTGTCGGATAAAAGAGTGTAACAGTAATGGATTCTCGGTGAATTCTACGGTTATAGCATCTTTCAAAAATTAATGTAACAGTAATAGATTCTCGGTGAAATCTACTGTTATGTTATTTGTGGGAAATATCGAGTGGGTATCCAATCTGTTTATATATGCAATGAACTCAGTTTAATTTCCAATGTTTAAGACAGTGGAAATTAGTGAGATAGGCTTCCAACGGGCTTTTTTCCTGGAAGATAATAAGTGCTTAAATATTTTCCAAGAGAAGTAATTGAATTGCGTTCACGTAGCCTAAATTTTTATCGATTTTCTGAAAATAGGTACTGATCACCAAAGATGGCTCTGCCGTCGTGTGATTATTTCATCTTCTAAATTAAGTAAGCCGGTAAAAGGAATAGCTAAATTTCGTTCATCAAGATGATATCAAGTTTTTAGAAAAGCTAGACACTAATTACCGCAGTCGGCTCAGTCGCCGTGTAATTATTCCATTCCCTAAGATCGACTTAAAAACAGAGAACAGACGTTATTGGATTAAAAAGCAGACGTAATTTTAATTACTGTTACTATCTTCTTCCTTGATCAAATACAGAGAGGCTCTGCCCCGCTTTGATCTTCTTAAATGAGTTAATAAAATTAAGTTCATATATCGAATCACTCTGTTGGGCTGTTCACCTTAGTTCGGCTCTGCCGCGGTTTGAACAGTCATAAATGAATTATTATAGCCGGAAGAATAACTTAATGCGCAATAAAATAAGAGCCAGAGTATTTCTTCAAAATTGGTGGGTGATTCCAAAAGATTTGTCAAAAGAGAGAGCTACAGTAAGACGGAAGAGATTTTTGAGGAATGATAAAGAGAAGTGTTATATCATTTGCATTAAAGACGATGAGCTTACAACCCACTAGACGGGGTTGAAAATAGATTCTGTTGAACTACAATTGTCTACTGGGATTATCCAGGTTTCGATAGTCTCAATGGTCTTGTCGGTGAACCCCCTTGAACCGAGACAAATCGTACACCCGGCTTGGATAAATCTGACTGGCAGATCTATTTATGATTTGGTATTCATTTTAAATGTTGTATTACCGAAGTGATTCTCAGGAGTCTAAAGAGAGGATTCCCTGATTATTATGTTAAGTTTATCGCAGCCGATCGCTCAAAAGAAGTGAGGAAGAGAAAGTCTCCTTGGAGCATTACACCGGTGTGACTTTTGAGATATTGAAGTGACAAGCATAAAAATACTTGGTTTTGGTGATATATTATTGTGAATGAATTATTTTGCAGGGTTTCAACACCAAGGTAAGAGTTATTTGAACAATGATTGTTTATAAGTCTTGATTGTTCTGTGACTTGATGTGTGTGTCTTGCTGTGCAAAGCGATATATATATATATATATATATATATATATAATTGTATTTTGATTGTTTACCTACTTGTCTTATTACTTTGTTTAGAGTATCACCCTTTCCTGCTTTATGTTGTGTTGATGCATGACCGAGTAGATAATTTATCCAAGACGTGGGCTAGCTCTTAGAAGAAGGATTCGAAGAGGATGTTGTGTAGATTGATAGGGATTCCGAGAAGAATTGGTATTTACTATTTTAGAATGGGTAGAGGTCTAAAGACTTGACTGGCTCAAGAGTCCACTGTACAAACTCTGTTGTAAAGTCTGATAATTTTTATATATGAGATGATCAAATTTTGAGTACGAAGTTATATTATACTCTTTACACTTGAAATATTTTCAAAGAGAAAATCTTATAGGGATTTATTCTCCGTCCTTCTCATCTTCTTTAAGAAAAAGAAAAATTTTACCCGCATTTTCAGAGAAGGATTATCAACTTTTATCAAAATATTTCCTAAGTTTTCCTAAACTTTTGGTTACTATGGTGTAATATCCTTTTTGGAGAAAGGGTGTTACAACCGCCAATTTAACTCACCGTGGAAATCAGCATTCTTTTCGCAGTCATCAGCAGCCATCCCAGTACTCTAGCCAGTCTCGTAGGCCCTCTGCTCCTTCGGACACTACTCGCCCACCTATCTTTTGTCAGTTCTGTGATAAGCGAGGCCACATTGCCAAAACTTGTTATAAGATTCACGGCCACCCTCCTAAAAATTCTGGCAAATCGCAAGCTCATAATGTGCAGAAACAGAACCATCCTGATTCTCCTTGGCTGCTGGATTCTGGTGCTTCCCATCATGTGACTCATGACCTTGCAAATCTGCACCTCTCAAAGGAAAATCATGAAGATGAGCATCTCTTTGTTGCTGATGGTAAACCATTGTATATTCTCCATAGTGGTAATGCTACTATCCTAACCCCTTCCAAATCTCTTGCTCTCAATGATGTTTTACATGTTCCAAATATAAGTCAAAATCTTGTTTCAGTTTCTCAACTTTGCCAAACTAATGATGTTTCAATTGAATTTTTCCCTTGGCATTTTGAGATAAAGGACTTGAGGACCGGGAGGATGCTGCTGCGAGGAAACAATGAAGACAACATTTACAAATTACCATCCCACCAACTACCTGGCCGAATTAACCATGCCTTGAAACCTCCCTCTACTGAGTTGTGGCACCAGCGCCTTGGTCATCCAGATCTTCGAGTCCTTAGTCATGCTCTTAAGCATCAGAGTCTTCCGTTTATTTCCTCAAGCACTAAATGTTTGGATTGTCTACCAAATAAAAGTCACAAACTGTCCTTTAATAAATCGAGTCTGTCTAGCAAGGGTCCTTTGGATATTGTTTTCTCTGATGTATGGGGTCCAGCTCCTGTTCACTCAATAAATGGTTACTTATATTATGTTATCTTCATTGATCACTTTTCAAAATATGTTTGGTTATATCCCATGAAACACAAATCAGATGTCTCGGTAATTTTTCCAACCTTTAAGGCCTTAGTTGAAAAACAACTCCAACACTCTATCAAAACACTTTATTCTGACAATGGTGGAGAATATATCAAACTACGTTCATTCCTAAATCAACATGGCATCACTCATCTAACCACCCCCCCCCATACACTCCGAAACACAATGGTCTCTCAGAACGTAAACATCGTCACTTAGTTGAAACAGCCCGTTGCCTCCTTCACCATGCGCATCTTCCACCAAAATTCTGGTGTTACTCATTGCAAACTGCAGCCTACCTCATAAATAGACTACCCACCCCAAGTCTCAAAATGGTCTCTCCCATTGAAAAATTGTTCGATCAAGTTCCCAACTATGTCAAAATGAAAACCTTTGGTTGTCTATGTTATCCATGGTTGGCCCCCTATACTGAAAACAAACTTGTTCCAAAATCCCATCCTTGTATCTTCCTCGGGTATAGCTTAACACAAAGCGCCTACCTCTGTTTCAATCCTGCCACTGAAAAAGTGTACACCTCCCATCATGTTCAGTTCGTAGAAAATATCTTTCCTTATTCTTCTCTCACAACTCAAAAAGAAAATTCAAATTTAAACCCACCACCAACCCGTCCAACAAACTTTGACTTGTTCACAATATCCTCACCACAACGATCGGCCACCCCCCATTTAATCGCCAACCCAAATTCAATTTCAAATCCTAATATCTCATATCCTAACAACCCATCCTCTCCTCACTTTATCCAAACAGCATCCACACCTAACTCCCCTAGTGTACCTTCCTCTACCTTGTCACCTATCCCTTCTCAAATTCAACATAATGAATTAACCGAACCCCCAACACCTACCCCACAATCGGCCACCTCCCAAGATAGCGCAGCAGCATCCACCCAAGCACTCCCCACACATCCTATGATAACTTGTTCCAAAAATGGGATATATAAACCGAAACAGATTAACACTGTGACCAAATTTCCTTTGCCTACTCCTACCGAGCCATCTTGTCCATCTCAAGCAATTAAACTACCAGAATGGAAAAATGCTATGAGTGATGAATTCAATGCCCTCTTGGCTAATGGAACATGGTCCCTGGTACCACCTACTCCTTCTCAAAATGTCATTGGTTGCAAGTGGGTATTTCGGCTGAAACGACATACAGATGGCTCCATTGCTCGCTACAAGGCAAGATTGGTGGCCAAGGGGTTTCACCAACAGCCTGGTATTGATTACACTGACACCTTCAGTCCTGTAGTCAAGCCACAAACAATCAAGGTAGTGATATGTCTTGCTCTATCCTGTGGCTGGCCTCTGTCTCACATGGATGTCAACAATGCATTTTTAAATGGCACCATTTCTGAAGATATCTACATGTCACAACCGTATGGGTTTGTTCATCCTCAGTTTCCCAATCATGTTTGTAAGTTGAACAAAGCTCTTTACGGTCTCAAGCAGGCACCCCGGGCTTGGTATCAAGCACTCCGTAATTTTCTCCTTGATTATGGTTTCTCTAATGCTAAGTCTGACACTTCCTTATTTATCTATACAAAGGGCAACATAATTGCATACTTTCTGGTCTATGTGGACGATATCCTTCTCACAGGTAATGATGACAAATTTCTGAGCAATTTTCAGGAGGCTTTAGCAAACAAGTTCTCGCTCAAGAATTTGGGAACACCTTCTCACTTCTTGGGCATTGAGTTCTTGCCAACAGAGAAAGGTCTTTTCCTCACTCAGCATCATTACATCTGAGACCTCCTCCAAAACACTAACATGCACGATGCAAAGCCAGTGTGCACGCCTATGTCCACCACATGTTCGTTGCATGCTCCTCCTGATACACCACTGTGTGATGTCTCCACCTACAGAAATATTATTGGCTCTCTCCGGTATCTAGCTCTCACAAGACCAGACATTTCTTTCTCTGTAAATCGTTTGTCTCAACACCTCAATGGCCCCTCTCATGTCCACATGCAGGCTGCCAAACGAATCCTCCGTTACCTTAAAGGGACAATGGATCACGGGCTTCATCTCACTCGAGACACCTCCCACTCGCTGACTGCGTTCTATGACTCAGATTGGGCAGATGACCCATCTGACTGTAAGTCCACTGCTGCCTTTATCATTTATTTTGGCTGCAATCCCATCTCGTGGTCCTGCAAGAAACAACGTACAGTGGCAAAGTCTTCCACTGAGGCCGAGTACAGAACTATTGCATCTACTACTACGGAGTTACTTTGGTTGCAAGAACTGTTCAAAGAGCTCCATGTCATCTCATCTCGGCCTACAATCTATTCTGATAATCTTGGAGCCACCTATCTATGTGCCAACCACGTCTTTCACTCGAGAATGAAGCATATCTCCATCGACTATCATTTCGTGTGAGATTTGGTTCAGGCCAATCAATTACAGGTCTTTCATGTTCCTACAGGTTCTCAGTTAGCCGATCTACTCACGAAGCCATTGTCTTCGCCTCGCCATGATCATCTGAAGTCCAAGATTGGTGTCGTTGATCCTTCCACCATCTTGCGGGGGCGTGTTGGAACTAACTCCCCATGATTCTCTCATCCTCAACAAGGATTTGATTTTGTATTTTAAATTCAAATAGAATCTGATAGATAAAGTATAGTATTGTTATCGATTTGCTCCCTTTAATTGTGTAACAACCTTTTGTATTTATATCTCTGTTGTAACCTCATTTAATCAATGAAATCCCGTTTCACAATTCTTCTCTATAAAATAGAGATGGTAAAGGAGTTATAGACCAAATGAAAGGTGGGCAAATAGAAGTGAAAGATAAAGGGTGACACATAGGATTTTTATTGATGTGGCAAAATGGTTGTTACTTGGCACAAATATGTTGACGTGGCGGGGGGCTGTTTTAATATATATAATAGATAGATAGATATATATATATATATATATATATAATAAATAATAGATTAGTTCCCATATTTCTGGTTTTGGGTTCTCAAATAAGTCATAGGCACCCTCAATACTATTTATGAAATGATAATCCTATATGCTTTTTCACGATGACCCTGACGATTGAAATCTAATCTAGTGCCGAGTTACAAAAATTTTATATTCTCTCCGTCTTTTTGGTTGTCAACAAAAAATTTGGATTCATTTTTACTTTACAATAGCCGATGGTTATGGCCACCCACCAATGACCATCGGCTATAAGCGTCCGAGCATTGTAGCCAGCATTGAGGGTATGTTTGGATAACAGTTTATTTAAGCACCTATGGTATAAGCATTTATTATCACGATGCTTAGGTATAAACTATTTTAATAATTGAAGAAAAAATGTGATGAAATTGATTTCATATAAGTTGTAAGCTATCGGGGTGAGCGAGGGATGGGTTATGCTTGTGCCTCACCCGGTCTGAAAATTTTTGATCCGACCAAAATTATAACCCGAACCCGTCCCTAGACTCGAAATGACCCGATGATGTATGAGTTCAATTAAGACCGAGTCTAAATGGGACAAGACTGGGTTGACCTGAATTACAAATAAAATAAAATTATTAAATTATGATATAATGATTTTCAAAAGATATAACTAGCAAATATATCATGCACATAATTTTTTAATATATATGTTGTATTTTGTATTATATTATAATTATAATCTTATGATATTGTTATAACTTATAAGAGACATAAGAGTATAATAATAAAATGTCACCTTACTTGTAGGGTTTATTTTCAAACAAATAAAAATGTGTGTCTATATATATATATATGTGTAGGACCGGTTGGGTAACTCAAAGGTTAACCCGAACCTGTCCTTAACCCGATACTGGGTCAATAAACGAGACCCGACTTTGTCCATAATTTTTTATGGGACAAGGTCGAACCCGACCCTAATAGCTCGGACCGAGATTGGTCACGGGGTTGGGTTGGGTCATGTTCACCCCTAGTAAGATGTTTTGATAAACTATTTTGGAGAGCTTCAGTCGTAAGATGTTTTCATAAGTTCTGCCAAACCCTGTCACAACTCACAAGTGCTTATATCAGTAGATAAGCTCTGCATAAATTAAACCAACCCAAATAAGCTATGAGTCGCTTAATTGTGTGGCATGAGTATCAGGCTACCCGGTTTCCAAATCCACCTCTGTTTAGTATTGGAAACAAATATATGTTCGCATAGCATTCTTGCATGTATGTAATATTCATCGCAATATCAATTGTTCATTTGATTTTTCAATTAATAGTTAAAATACACACCTTGAAGAATCAAATTTGGTTTAATTACAGTAATACAATATTCATATTGCCAAGAGTAAGCATGTAAACTTATCCTAGCTAATATTCAATAAAGAAGCAGCTCCATGAATTTGTCTTCTATTTGTTGGACCTAATGAATTTTCCCTCAACTGCTTAGGCATGACACCAAATTGAAACTGGAGGACAACATAAGCACATGGAAAGTAGAAGGGGTCAAGGGTTGCTAACTCAGTTGGCAGAGCTTAGTATTTGTAGTCTTTAATACCCGAGAATTAGAAGGGGGCATAAATTAAAATAGTATGATTCTTTATTAAAAATCAACACGTGATTACAGAAGAATGTACAATAGAATCTCCAAAAATACAAGGAATAGAAAGCAAAGGGATAGAGGGGGAGAGAGTCCATTCTTTTGAAACTAGATGTGAATATATATCACACTTACAATAAATATGCAAACAGAATCCACCTATGTAATATATAATAATAATAATTGCCCTTACGAGAAATATTATTCAAACAAGACGCCCAGATGATAGCAATGAATCCATGTGACCATTCAACATAGTTGATCGAGGCATCTCTTCTAGCTTCCCATTATCCAAAAGGAATATTCGTTTAGCCATCAGAACTGTTTCCAAGCGATGGGAGATCACAAGCACCTATGAACATAGGAAGAATGTTTGAAGACTTCATAGGGGAGAAAACAGGGACACAATTTACCAACAGAGTGCAAAAAAATCAACCAATTTAATCCAAGAAAACTAAATGAATTAGTTAAGGTCTCAGTAAAGCTTAGCAAAATGAATGTATCAAAGAAATAAGATGAAATGAATTAAATCTAACATACTAGTCTTGTGATATAGATTAGGTTAGGACCTTGTTTGGATTGGCTTATCAGAGTTTATTTGGGCTTATCTATTAACATAAGCACTTGTCAACGTGTTTGGCAGAGCTTATGAAAAGAGCTTATGACTGGTTCATAAGCTGTTTTTGGCTTATTTTCATAAGCTTTTCATAAGCTCTCCAGAATAGCTTATCAAAACAACTTACAACTTATATGAAATCAATTTCACCACATTCTCTCTTCGATTATAAAAATAGCTTATACTTAAGCGCTTATATTATAAACGCTTATGTTATAAGTGCTTAAATAAGCTGTTTATCCAAAAATGTATTATACCCTAGGACCTGAATGTATTATGTATCAAAGAAAAACTTCACTCAAAAATGGAAATAAGAGAAATGGCATGCATAATAAATATTTAGCTAGCTGATCATATAATTCTTAGTCAGTGCCCATCTTTCTGTTAGCATATGCAGGTATAAGGATTATAAAAGTGGAAAAAAATGTCACATGTCAAGGAAAGAAGAGACTAGTTGCCCTACCGTGCGATTTTCCATCAAACGCTCCACAGCTTGTCTCACTAATAACTCAGATTTACTATCTAAGGCAGAAGTTGCCTCATCCAGAATTAATATAGAAGAATTTTGATAGAGAGCTCGTGCAATAGCCAGCCTGTAATTTTGAGCAAGAGGAAATAACATATCAAAGAAAGAAGCCAAAGATCAATGATAAAGTTTCATAAATATTCAATGCATTGAATTTGGTCTTTACATCAACCATCCCTTCCAAATGCTCCTTGAAACAGAAAACAAAATCAGATGTTCATTCATGGCTTATTGAATTTGAGAATTTACCTTTGCCTCTGTCCTCCACTTAAAGTTGAGCCCCTTGGTCCAATATTGGTTTTGTATCCTTCTGGAAGCTTTCTAATAAACTCATCTGCATGAGCAGTTTGAGCTACACGCTTAACCCTCTCCATGTCAATTTTTGTTGTCAGATCCCTATAACCGATATTTTCAGCAACTGTGCCTGAAAAAAGTGTCTAGAGTATATATATCAGTATCACTGATATATAAATTTGCATGACATATAAATTTACAAAGGTTCACAAAGTTACCAGTAGAAATAAACTATTCATGCCAGCAATCAAGAATGCCCAAAATAGCTGAGTTAACAAATACCAGACAAATCAAACATTTGATGTAACAAAACACTTCAAAAGATCATATAGTAAACATTTGAGGGGAAGGGAAAAGAAAAACTAAAGGGATGTTTGGTAACTTTTAAAAACTAGATATCTAAGAGCCATGGTGCCAGTTTTCAATTATAAGGAATTTGGTAACTACCTAAATTTATGAAAACTGGTTCTTATGGAAACCAATTTTGAGATAAAACTAGTTCTTAAAAATTCATTTCAAAGTTGACTTGTTACTAGCCCAACCTTTTCCAATTCTCTCTATTCCCTTTTATTCTCCCTTTTCTTAGTTAAAACTAGTTACAAAATAACCTGAATTTTTATGACTAGTTTATCTTAAACAGTTTAAAACCAGTTATGAGAGTTGCCAAACTGCCCCTAAAAGCTTGGTAAAAATAGTACCATTCAAGCTGGCAAAACAAGCACATTTTAAATTCTTGTGGGCATCATGAACTGAAGTACAAGTCCTACACACATGAAGAAGAATACAAATGCATGAATCACTTACTATATCTTGAGAAACAACACCGACATGTCTTCTTAAACTCTGTAACCGAATGTTTTGGATGTTTTGGTTATCAATCAGTATAGAACCTGCAAGTGAGTGTAAAAGTAAAATCAGTTGGTATAATAAGTGTATTTGATAAATCATCCCCATGCTGATCCACATATGATAAAATTAAGTATTCATCTTCATTTTAAACCACTCACCAGATATAGGATCATAAAGACGAAGCAACAGTTTTACAAGTGTTGTTTTCCCTCCACCAGATGGACCCACGATAGCAACTATCTCTCCAGTCCTTACGTGAAGATCCAATCCATTTAAAATGAGAGGCATGTCATCATTATACTTAAAGGAGACATCACAGAATTTCAGGTCCCCTATAACATGGTCCAAATGAACAGCATCTGGTTTCTCAACTACCTATTAATGAGAGAAAAAAATTGATCTATTATTGCAGTTCAACTAATTACATTGACTGAAAATTTTAGAAAAGCAGAACAGAAGATACTATGTGCTCAACAACCATCCTAGATTTTGTCTTATTATCAGAACTTCACCAATTTCAAACAAAAATGTTCAGTCAAAATTTAATAGAAAATATAAAAAAATGATAAAAAGAAGAAAATGAAACAAGCTTGCATGTCATATACCAACACCACGTGTTGGTTGGCGTGAAGAAGCTCAGTTCTTAAGCATGTGGTCGTATTGTTACCTTATTTTTGAACTTGGTCATAGCAACCAAGCGTTCAACAGCTGGTTCTCCCTGCCTCCATTCATTGTAAGCTTTCGCTACATCCTGCGTGATTCTTTATTTTTTCAGATTGATAACCAAAGAGACAGCTCCTCAAAAGCTGAACCATGATAACAATACCTGGATAGGCTCAATCAAAAAAAGCAACGATGTGACGAATGAGACCAAGCTACACCGATCAAATGAACCTCTCGAAATCACCACTGAACCAGCGCAAAGTATGGAAATGACTCCAAAATAAATAGCTTGTATAACCTGAGGAATGACTGCTTTCATCCTTTTCTTCTTCAGCTTTGCAGAACAGTCCACCAGAGCCAGTCTCTTAAACCTGGCACACTCAGACAACTCAGCATTGTTTGCTTTCACAAAGAGAATCGCGGGCAGCACCTAATTTAAACCAAATAACATATTAACAACATTGAAGACAAGGTAGAATAGCAAACTGTGTATCGGAAAAAACCCAAGTCTCACATCGACCAGAGTCCAAAGATAAGGCCATAAAAATGTATATAAAACAAGGACACCCCTCACCTTACAAGCCGGTTTTATAAAGTTGAGTTAGGCCACTAAATCAAACATAAAACAAAGATACTAAAATCTAATACTGTGCAAACAATGCAAGCATTCAAGAAGCACCAGACATTAGCGTTACCTCATTCAGATATGCTGAGAGAGCAGCAATGCTAATATGTGACTGTTTAGATATCTTACGAAGTTCCTGACCAAGAAAGGCAACAACTAGAACCATGCAAGGAATAACCTGCAATTTGCAAAAGCATAAGCATGATTAAATCTACTCTGGCCAAAAGGGAAAAAAAAAAAAGCAAAAGTCCCTGACTCACTATGGCTGAAATCAAAGAAAGGACAGGACTTATAACCAACATCTGCATTATCATTGCCGACAACTGCAGGGTACTGGGTACTATGGTCTGTCAAAAACAAAGGCCAATCATCAGAAAATCTCAGATATAAAAGTGACTACTGCAAATGAACTAAAAACCTCGTGCACATAACATAAATGCAACAGAAATGGAATTAATATTGTGCAGTGTTATCAAAACGACAAGCAAAGCCACGAGTCAAGTACATAAAACGCGTGGTGCACACAACCAGGAGTCACATGTAACTCACACCCCAAAGTACAAAAAGCTTGCGCTTTGCACGGAGTCACCATATATTAGTTGAGTAAATAGCCAATTTGCCCCCTGAAAGATGCACTTTTTGGCAAGTAGGTCCCTGAAAGATAGAAATAAAAAAACTCGTCCCTGAAAGATGCCTTCGTTAGTCAAATAGGTCCGGCGTCATTTCTGTTATTATCAGGAGTCATTTTAAAATTTTAAAAATTTAGATAGATTCAAAAAAAAATGAGAACACTGATTCTTTCCCTCACACAATCCCTTCGATTGGTTATATGTGAGTTCTATTATTTGGAAAGGAGAGAGAGAGAGAGAGAGAGAGAGTTGAGGTGGGGAGGAGGGATTGTGTGAGGGAAAGAATCAGTGTTTTCATTTTTTTTTTTTGAATCTATCTAAATTCTTAAAATTTCAAAAAAACCCCTGATAATGACAGAAATGACGCCAGGGACCTATTTGACTAACGAAGGCATCTTTCAGGGACGGGTTTTTTTATTTCTATCTTTCAGGGACCTACTTGCCAAAAAGTGCATCTTTCAGGGGACAAATTGGCTATTTACTCTATATTAGTTTCATATAAAGTACCGTACTAACCGGAACATGTTACAAAGTCATAAAAATTCTACACAACCTTGAAACCGCATTAAAGTTTAAAAAAAAAATTCATCAACACGCAATTGTGAAGGAAAATATAAATTATAAAATAAACCCTCAAATTTGACCCTAAAAATGTAATGGTGGGTCATGTTTATTTCTGAGAATATAAAAAAAATTAATCCTCAAAATTTACCAATATCGATTATAAATATAATAGTCTTTCTTAAGGATAAAACTTGCCATAAAACTTTATTGTCTTGAGAATAATTGGACCGATATTTGAAAATTTTAGAAACAAGACTACATGAAAATTTTCATTTTTAAAAATTAAAAATAACACGTTTGCTTCCAAATTTTATAAAAAAAAACTCCAAGGTTACTCAAAATCATATTTATAATTTTTGTCACAGAAAATAATTATGTTTTAAAAAATACAATGATTTTTAAAAATAAATTAATTAACAAGTTGCAATAATATTTACTGGACAAAAAGTTTAATAATGATTATATAAGTATATAATAACAGTATGAATGTGTTTCATAAGATTTTAAGAAGTAAAATTATAATACGGCATGAGGGTAAAACAAATCATTATTGTAAAAGTTATTTACATTAACCATGTGTGAAAAAATATATAGAAACTACAAAAAAAATAATGAGAGAAAAATAAAAAATAAAAACAATAAAAGATTCCTTTATTACAAAAGTTTGTGCAATAATTGCTTTTTCCATGAAAACAAAAGGGTTTTTTTTTTCTAGACCACTAGGTCGGATTTAGAACCTCTAGTTAAATTGAGAGAGACTCATGCTATTTTACCCAAGTCCTGGATGTTATGAAAACAAAAAAGTTTATATATATTTTCTTTGCATAAAACAATAAGAATTGAAACAATGTGTTGAATTATTTTATCACGCATAAAAAAAACATAACAAAGTAACAAACTCTTCTATTTTACTAGTACCGTAGAAATTCCATCGTAAAATGGGGAATGGTACTCACATTAAGAAGTGCATATAAGGTGAGGCCAAGGTCGGAAGCTTCAGCGGTGATTCGATACGCAATGTCGCCAGCTGAAACGGCGTCGTTTGCTTCGAAATATGCGAGTTCCCTATGTAGAACGCGGTCAAAAACGTGAGCGCGAAGGTTGTACACGGCATTGAGTGAAGCCTCCCACAGGAGCGAGTGCTGCGCGTACGTGGCGACCAAGCGCGTGAGGACCAAACCACCGAGAGCGAATCCCTGTGCGGCGTCGACGGCGGTTGTGGCGGTGGTGATGGCGGAGAATTTCGATAGGAGGTTGGAGAGTGAGTAGACGGAGACGGCGCTGCATAGCCAACCGCAGAGGATTGGTTTGTGTTGTGAAACTAGGTACGGTTTCAGGAACTGCAACGTGTGAGTGCTTCGGGTTGAGCTTCGGATTCTCAGCTTCGGGAGAAGGTATTGTTGTTGTTGTTGTTTGGTTTGGAATTTGGTTCGGAATTGGAGAAGGCGAGGGGGGTTTAGGTTTGGCAGAATCGATGGTGATGAGAGTGAGGATGAGATTGGCATTCTGTTTCTCAATGAGGAGGAAATTGAATTGGGAATGGTGGTGTTGTGGTTTGCAATCGAAACATTGATCATGATGGTGATGATTATAAAACATGGTTCTTTCTACATAATAATATAAGCACGTGGATTCAATTGAGGGGATCATTTCATTAAATAGAGTCGGTCCAATTTGATCTTCAATTCATACGAATTGTCGCATTTCCATTTTCCCTTTTAAGTACGTTTTTATTTATTCGTCAATTTAATGCGCCATCTTTCCATCTTACTCCTTATCGATCTATCTCGACTATGCATACCAATTAAAGACACTTTTTCAGAGGAAGGATATCTATAATCTATAATTTATAAATTTGTGAACTCTTATTTTCATACTTTTATATGGGTTTTTTTGAAAGCATTTATAGGCTCAGTGTCGTCTTAATATTGTTATCTTTTCATTTTTTGATTAGGTGTCATACTCTCTTTAATTATCGACAATTAATTAATATTTTGTATTATTTTAATTTTAAAAAAAAATCTAATCTAACCTACAATATACTATATACTATATAATCTATAATTTATAATCAATAATATATGAATTTGAAAACCCTTACTTTCATATATATCGTATTGAGAGCATTTATAGGCTTAGGTATAATCTTATCTGAGTTTGGAATCATCATGCAGAGATGTGCCACTTTTCTTTCTCTTTATGCAAACCTTAGGGTGAACATCAAACGGAGTAGCTCATAGCTTGGCCAGGGCAACTCCTCTTGTAGTTGGCTCCACCATTTATTATCATGCACCTTCTTGTATTTCTCAATTGATTATTAATGAAATGCATTAGTCTTTTTCCTTCAAAAATAAATTGTGTCTATAATATATAATCTGTAATATATAAATTTGTGAACCCTAACTTTCATATGTGTCGTCTTGAAAGCATTTATAGACTTAGGTATTATCTTATAATTGTTTTTCTCCCATTTTTTAGTTTAGTTTCGCACTCTCCTTAATTATAGACAACAAATTAATATTCTCTTTTATTTTTATTTTTTTTAAATCTAATCTAACGTACAATGTACTTTCAAAAACAAGATGAGAGTAGTGTTGATTTGATCTTTTAGGTTTGTTATGCACTACTGTTATCAGATATACTTTGTTTTTGTATTCAAATGTTTAAGTGTGCATTATTTAGAGAAATTATATTTTTTATTATTAATAGTATTATAATTTCTGTACCTTAAAATAATTCATTATAATGTTTAATTTTTTATCTAATCAATACAAATAATAATAATAATAATAATAATATAATAATAATATATAAATTTATGAGCTCGATCTCATCAAGAGGACTTTTACAGGTGCCATCTTGAGAGCGTTTTTAGACCTAGGTATCATCCTATAGTTGTTTTGATTAAATGTGACCTTAGATTGTTTTAGTTAGTATGTATTAAGAACTTGAATTCAAATCTATATTATAATTCCCCTTCAAAATACGTTATTGGATAAAAATTCGATCGCGTCACGAAAATCCTCTTCAAATATACTTTGTTTTTGTGTTCAAATTTTTATTTGTATTCCTTGATTATAGGTTCGTTAATATCCCTTTATTATAGGTTTGTTATGCGCCCCGCTTATCTACTCATTGAGCTCCTCTAACAACCAACTCTATATATGTCTCCATCCATCTTACGAATCAAATTACCGGAATTATATCCTCTCTATCCTGTGCAATAATCCCGATTTTAATTCTGATTTTTTCCTGATACAAACCTGTGATTATTTTTTGTGCACCATTTATGGGCTCTATTTGGCTACAAATTCACTATTAAGAAATTTCATTTTCGGTACCACTGTTTTCTCTGTCCTGAGCAAAAATCCCAATTTTTTTTATCATTCAAACATGTGATATAGAACTATAGATAATCAAAAAGTGTCTTATTCAACTGCATGCATAGCCCAAAAGCAAATTAAATCATGCAAAAACTGAAAACTAAAATAGGAAATATGCGAGAGAGAGTAAAAGAGATCAAGCAATGGGCTCTCTATTATGAATATGAATGAATGAATGAATATCATTGATTGAGATATGAAGATCTCATCTCACCTTTTTTTGTTCTCCACTGAGTTAAAAACCTCATACTCAAAGTGTATCTAATTATAATAATGATTTGTGCATACCACATGATATGAACCAAAAGGGGTTCATGTATTTTTTTTATTGAACCTTCCCAGAATTGACTTCTTATTTAACAGTGGATAATTAAGAACAATAAAGATTAACACTTGAATGAGAGTTCTTAACAAAAATCCTCTTGCTATGCGCTTAACCCTCTTTTAAGGGTGATAGGACAATAACATGTTGCCTTTGAATGTTATAGCACCCAAAGCAATGTAGAGGATATAAGGATGAAAACAAGATGCACGCTTTATGCTAATATAGCGCCATGGGGAAGAAAGCGCATAAGAATTAGTAAAGCGAATAAAGGATGCAACTTGATGGAACAATGTAGCAACCAATGGTTTGGTGCATACTGTGTTTGATGAAATGCTCAAGAGATGAAAAACATAATAGAGTGCAGCGCAAATCATGAGATAAGAACAAACAAGAACAAAAGTTGATAAAAATGAATAGGTATCTTTTTTTTTTGACTGAAAAATGAATAGGTATCTCAATCTATGCAATACCCCCTTCATATGAATTATCAAGTCCACGTGGGCATGACTATGATATCAAGGAGCAAAGGAAAATAGACACGTGATTTAGTTTGAGAGTCTTTGGTAACAATTTTGATAATCTAAAGTAGGTAAAGATTTAAACCCAATTTTGCCTCTTAAACGGCAAATATGATACTTCATATAAGTTGATATTTATGATATATGACATTTTATAGTGTTGTGTTTTGAGTTTGCAAGTTGTTCCTTTATCATACTCCTTAAAACTTGTGGTTTAGTATTTGTTTCTTTTTCGTTTTGCATATGCATTTGCTACTGATTATGATTGATATTCATATGATATACTTGTATGTGTAACACCAAGTAGGAATTATTAGTGGGATATTAGTGTACTAATTCGGCCTAGTTGATTTGGCCATGTGTGTGGATTCCAAATATTCATTTATTTTAAAAAAAAATCTCCACGTACGTCTTTCTCCAAATAAGATTCCTACTATCATGAGTGGGTTAGAAAAAAATTGTTGTTATTGACTATTACCCTATATTTGAATGGATATATTTGGAATAACAAAAAAATGAAAAAAAGAAGTTATGAGAGAAATTGGGCATTTCTCTTGTTTGGAATATTAGAGAAATGAGACAAAAAAAAGAAATTTTTTGTATGGGATCCACAAAAAACTTCTCTCCATACATATTTTCATTTGGTCATGACTTCTTGGCTATCTTTGAATAACTATTTTTGGGATGACCATGACTCTTCCCTCATTAAGTCGAAGTGACGAGAGGTTATTATCATTGCACATTAATTAGTACTCTATAATTTGTTATTGCTAATTCCATATGACTAATTATAGAGGGTAAAAAGTGTTATTTAAACGCATGCATCCCCCAAAAGCAGTTCAAGTTGCGATTAACTAACTAATAAATCACCATCACATTTCTTCATAAAAAAAAACAACGAAAACAACATGGCAGTGTCAAAGGCAATGTTGGAAATGGGGCAATGAAACGTGACAATATCCTTTGATGCAGCAGAAAAAACCCCACAAACTGCAAGCTACCTATAGCTAACAAGTATAAAAGAGGTTGTGAGAGCCAACAACCTGTTGTCACAATTAGCACAGATGAAGAGTAGGAAGTTAAAGAAGTTATTTGCCATGTTGGTTTTGTTTTTATAAATGAAGATTTGGATACTTAAATATTAGCGTAGTTCCCAAAATCATGCATATAATATGTCCCTTTTGTATTACTTCTTAGTTCATGTCAATAATAAAAGGGATAATATGTTTTCAAAACATGTGATCCATTGAGTGCGTTTGCTTTTTTTTTTCTTGAAAAAATTATTTGTTTTATGAAAAAACTCACTGTTAACATGTGCACCTCATCTGCACCATTGTGTCGGATGTGTGGTAGAGGATGACGGTGGGTGCAATTTTATTTTTGAGCAAAAAGATGAGTGAAGAGTGAGGGGAGAGGGTGTAACGTCCTAGCTGCTTTTCGGATTGACGACTATCCTCATACACCAACATGGGTCTTTTCAGTATGTTTTGTCTCCACTCACATGTTTTCTAGGAAACTTCCCAGAAGGTCACCCATCCCGAAATTGTTCCAAGTCAAGCACGCTTAACTGTGGAGTTCTTAACTGATAGGCTATCGAAAAGAAGATACATCTTGTTTTTATAGGTAGTACTAATCAATTCTATTAAGTTATCATCAACTGTATAGTCTCATACCTACACAGTCTTGGAATTCCTCTCATGCGGGTATGATTTCGGTTCATTCATGTACCCCTTCGCCTAGAAGTCTGCCAGGAGCCGCTCCTTGTCCGTGCCTCTCTGCACCGGCGATCACTCCCCGCCCTCGTCGGTCTCAGGATGTCACAGAGGGTCTGTGCATTTAGGGATAAAGGAGTGATCACGTGACTCACTTAAAAGCATGATTTAATCTGAACAATCTATTTTTGATCTAAAGGTGGATAAGAATCCCTCTCGCTTTCACATAAAAAAACCTTTCTCACTAGATATGCCCCTATATATAGAAATAGCCCCGTCTGATCAGAAAAAAAATATAGATATAGATATGTTTTCACCCATTATATCCTATTTATAATAAGTTATATTATATATAGTACATGTTGGAAAAATATGTATTAGCAAGAGAAAGCAGTAGTTTGAGACGTGTTGAGCAAGAGTTCCTCTTGATTATATACTAGTGTGTTACTCCGTGTGTCACACGAGTTATATGTGTGAGTTATCAAATTATACATGTTATATATGAAAGATTAAAACTTAAAACAAAAATTAACGAAAATGGGGTAAAAATAGATTTTCAATATAGAAATAAATAGAATCATGAATTTATAAATTTAAATGTAAGCCTAAAGAAGTAAAATAATATTTATAGAATTATTGGAAAAATAGTTGATTAATGCATTAAATGTGTAAAATATTATCATAAATACATGGACTCCGCACATTCAAATCAATCAAATTGCATGTGTTGCAGTAAAGTTGGGAGGCCATCTTGCACAAAACTCCGCACATTCACCGCTGTAAACAACCCTATCTGCCACTTTAGACGCCTAGGGACTCTGGAAAACACCCTCAAATGGCCATTAGAGTCTCTTGAGTGTCTAAAGCAGAGAAAACAGCCAAGAATGACTCCAACAAAGAGCATGGTGCATAAAATGGTAACACCCATCCCCCTTTTATAGTCCCAGAATACTGGAGAGCCTCGTAAATACCCACGTCTAACCGCCCTAGTAAATTAAATGTTGGAATAGCTCGGTTATAAAAAAGGATTGACCACATTAATAATAAATCAACGTCATCCAATGAGAACGGTTTTCGTGAATTAGTAAGCAACAACGGCCAGAAGCACAGAACAGTACGCGTCTAACACAATGCATAGACGCAAGACAAAATGGTTTGTCCCGAACCTGAACTCATCTCAGACCAGGACCTCAAGTCCCATCCCAAGATGGGGAGCAACTGTTCTGGGATCACCCACAAATGGGCTAGACCCAACTTTCCAGGCCCAAATCCGATAAGACCCCATACCCATGAAATGGGCATGCGGATTCAACTCGCAAGAGGACCACGAAGGCCCGACCCAAGGAGCCACACGACCTGACCCCCACAAAGGACACGTTGGCCTGCTATAACCGCCACGTCCTTGCAATCTGTACCAGGGCACGCACCATCACGCGGGAGACAGGATTGTCGTCCTTGTGTACTAGGGTCGTACGACTTGATACACTGTCTCCTAGGGGGACCACGGTCCTCACTACACGAATAGGGATAAACCCTAGCCCAAGGTATGTGTTCACTCTAACTTAAACCCTAAACTCTACTGGAAACCCTCTCACTTGAGTGTCGAGGTGCCTTTTGCAGGTACCTTGCTGCGTCGTCCACTGGAGTTCGAAGGTCTGCCACCGCGAGGAGCCCAAGCCCAACAGGTCTAGAGTGAAAGGAAGAACAAAACTTATTAAGCAAAGTTCTCTTCTGACATTATTACTTGCAGTTAGAATCTAGTTTACCTTTGATAAAATATTATTTGTTGCCTAATTTCATATTGATATCATGATTACATATACTTGTCAAATAAATTTCCTCTTTGGGTCACTCACTCACTCGTATAACTCCCGCAACAATCACGTATGTTTTTTCAACTCAGATTCGATATTTAGTGTATGTTTGGATAATGATTCAAATTCCGTTAGCACTCTTTCCAAAGCTCCGTTTGTGAGAAGGAAGAAATTGTTGCTTTGACTCCAAAGTGGGTTTTGAAGGTTCTCAACGGAAAAACAAACACACTTAATATTTACTTGCTAACGAGCGGCTACAACTTGTCTTTTATACTTCCAATAATAAAATGAATTAAAAAAAGAAAAGCTATACAAACGGGTACAATTACATGTGTTTTTCTTTCACTTGCATTTTCTTCCATCCATTTTACACTTTTTCTCGCTGTTTTTGAGTTTTTTTTTTTCTCTTCACTTTCCTTCATCACGGTGGTAATGATTTAGGCAGCGGTTGGCGGTGGTGGCCACCAAGGACTCTAGCGTCCAAATTAGGGTGTTTGAGTGGAGTGAATTGAAATAAGCAGATTGAATGCATACTTTGAATGCAAATTGATATGAACCAAAGGGAGAGTTCATTGTTTTTACGGATCGTCCTCGAAAAGGCTTCTTGTTATAATAAGGAAAAGATGATCTTGAAAGAAAAGATGCACCCTTTATGCTAATGTAGCGCTACGGGACGAAAGCGCATAAGAAAATAGTAGAGCGAGTAAAGGATGCAACTTTAAGAATCAAAACAAGATAAGAACAAAACAAGAATCGAAATAAAATGAAAAAACGGAAAGAAAGAAGATGGGAAGAAGACGCCACACTCTAGAGAGTAATAAGTCCGGTGAGGATTCGCCACAAAGGTATAGAAACCTTTGATAAGAACCAAAAGTTGGTCCACTCAAGAACCCAAGAGGAACTCCTCTCACACAACTCTTTTAAGAGTGCAAATTATAATTCAATTCAAAAGTGTCTCTACAAAGAAAATGAAAGGTTACTTATAGCCAAAAGATGATGGCTCCCTCCCATTCCTATCCAATGTGGGACTTCAACCACATATTAGGACAAATACTAAAAATGTCTAAAAATTACATAAAAAAAATAACCCAACATAAAATTAAAACCCAAAAAATTAAAAATTGTCCAAGACTTAACAAAATAAAATAAAACAATGAAAGTCATGTCCCTTCATTTGTCCTCCTTGATCTCCATCATTCCCTCCCGCTTCGAAAGAATTCGTCCTCGAATTTAATGGGTCTCGACCTACAACCAAAAAATGTGAATCAATCCAAAATGAACCGGGTAACTGAATGATATAATATTTCGTCAAGCCACTTTTATGAATTTCTTTAATAAGCACCTCATGCATAGACCCCCTAGGCACACAAAACTTGACATTTTTGAATGAATAGGTTTGTTGCTTAAGAAATACATTTTTTGCTAATTTTTCACATGCATCATACCAACTAGAAGGACCATCATCATACACACTAAGGTCAAACAATTTTTGTTGTAGATGAGTAAGCAAATTATACCTTTCCTCCAATGCAACTCTAAACACATTTACCTTTTCCAAGTTTGGAGTTACCTCAAAGGAAACTTGAACCGGTAATTCCACCAATTTGACATGCTCTTCATGCAACTTAGTTTTTCCTTGCAAATGCTTCAAAGATTCATGATCAATAGGGACTACAAATTCTTTGGAAAAATTATAGCATGTATAAGTTTGCAACTCTTTCACTAAAGCATACAAGTTCTTTTCATGATTGTAACAATCAAGTTTAGCTTCAAAAAGATTCTTGCTAAAGTGAATAGGTATTTGTTTCCCATCAAGTTTATCATTCAAAACATATGTTTGACATCCATGCTCAAGGGAATTTGCAAAACCAACATTAAGAGCAACATGATCATAAAAACCAACATTTTTGTATGAACAAGTGGTCATGGTTGGCATAGTAAGAAGAACTCTCTTGTCCTCACTTCTTTTAATAAAGAGGCTCTCAAATTTTTTCTCAACTTTTTCACACTCTTTTATTTTTCCCTTCAATTCATTCCTCTCTTGATCTCTTTTCATTTTCATCTTAGCAAGATCATCACGTACCTCTAGTGGAGTTAGTGGCAAAAGAGAAATTTTGACATTATTATGAATAAGGGAAAATCTATTGGTCAGACCATCATGAGTCACTTTTCTATCAAATTGCCAAGGCCTACCAAGCAAAATATGTGCAGCCTCCATGGGCACCACATCACACAAGATTTTATCATTATACTTACCAATTGAAAAGCTTACCACCACTTGTTGATCAACCAACAACTCACCATTTTCGCTTAGCCATTGAAGCTTGTATGGACTTGGGTGTGGTGTAGTAGTGAGGTGGAGTTTACTTACCAAACGAGTGCTTGCCACATTGGTACAACTTCCTCCATCAATAATCAATGAGCACACTTTTCCTTGGATCATACATCTTGTGCGAAAGATGTTTTCTCTTTGGCTTTGGTCATAAGCCATGACTTGGCTTCCCAATAGCCTCCTTACCATCAACAAATCTCCTTCCGGGGCATATGTTTCACATTCCTCCTCTTCCCTGCTTGTAGTTGGGGACCCAGGGCATGAGTCACTAGAAAGGTGACCACTTTCCCTCATCACCATGACACGCTTGTTAGGGCATTAGGAGGCTATGTGGCCATTCCCCAAACACTTAAAACATTTTATGTTCCTAGCTTTTGTAGAAGAAGAAGAAGCAATGTTAGTAGCAACAAAAGGCTTAGGATTTTTAGAATTTTTACCTTCCTTTGATTGTGAGGGTGGATCCTCCTTAGGTTGCTCGTCCCTCCAAGAGGAGGAGTTGAAGTTTGGAAAGGGCTTCCGATAGGAATTCCTCCTCTTTAGTTGTTGTTCTACCTTGATGGCTTGATGGACTAAGTCCCCAAGCTCCACATAATGTTGTAACTCTACAACATCTTGGATTTCCCGATTGAGTCCATGAAGGAAGCGTGCCATTACGGCTTCCGGCTCTTCAACAACATTTGCCCTCACCATTGCAATCTCCATCTCTTTTTGGTACTCATCCACACTTCGACTCCCTTGAGTGAGTCTTTGGAGCTTATTGTGAAGCTCTCTATGGTAATGGGGAGGAACATATCTTTTTCTCATCATTGTTTTCATCTCCCTCCAAGTACTCACTGGTTCATCTCCTATTCTCCTTCTCTCCTTTTGTATTTGGTCCCACCAAATTAGAGCATAATCTGTAAATTCTATGGCTGCCAATTTCACCTTCTTATCTTCTCTATAGTTATTGCAGTCAAAAATTTGCTCTATTTTCATCTCCCACTCCAAATAAGCCTCGGGGTCATTCCTCCCTTGAAATTTAGGTATTTTAATTTTAACCCCATCAAGTCCTTCATCCCTCTCATTTCTCCTCCTAGGTCTTTCTTCTCTATCATTTTCCCTATGCCTCCTTTCATTCCTTGGCCTATCCTCATGCCTTCTAGGTCTCTCTCTCTCTTCCTCCTCCTCATCATCTCCACTATCACTCCTTTGGGTGGAAGTTCTAGACCTACGCCTTTCACTTCTATCCATCCTCTCCTCCATTCTCCGACTGTGCTCTAACATTTGAGCAAATTGATTGGTCAACTCGTCTAGGCGAGCTTGCATTGCAGCAGCTCTAGGGGTAGGAGGGTTACTAGCACTAGTAGCCATTGTGCACTAGTATGAGGTAAAATGTAAATGGAATGCGAAAAAAAAGGACCTCACCACTCTACTCACGTGTTTCACTCAAAGATGACCACTCGTGTTTCACTCAAATAATTGGCTTTTGATTTTTTAATGTAAACGCTCTTGCCTTTTACCACTCAAAGTTCTCTTTAGGTTCTTAACAAGATCAACCGCGTTTCAAAATCAAAAGTTTTTTTATAAAAATTGTAGCGGTCCTCACAAGAGTTGATAACCAGATTCGCTGAAAAGAAAAGAAAACTACAAAGACAAAACTGGAAAGGAATTTAAAAGACAAACAAGAAAAGCTAACAAAGAAAGCACACTCAAAGAAGAAAGCCAAAAAAAAAAAATACAAAAAGGAACTAAGAACAGGAATATCAAATGCGCAGAAGTAGTAACGTTATAGCACCACACAAAAAGAATTTCCACAATTGGCAATATATTTTTTTTTAGTGCAAAGGGGTTCTCTTATCAATTTTTTTTTAGAACAAGCTGCTTAGAAGAAGCACTTCTGGGCTTCCTTTGCTATGATTATAAGAAGTACTTCTGGGCTTCTCTTGCCTTTTTTTTCTATTTTTTTTTACGGCAAGCAGCTTAAAAGAAGCACTTCTGGGCTTCTCTTGCCTCTTTTTTTTTTTTGATGTACTTTTCTTTCTCACACTAACGCAAATGATTTTAAGTTTATGCTCAATTGTGAACAATAAGAGTTCAATTCAGAATAAGGTGCTCAGAATAACGTCATTACAGCAATAAAATGAACAGAATATAATGAAGCTGTAAATTGCACAAAAGATAAAGAACGAGAAATAAAAGAACGGAATGATAAAGAACGAAAACAAAAGATAGAAAAAAAAGGACAGGAATTAAAGAACAGAATATAGACAATGTAGCCGCTCTGGAAAGAATGGCAATGATCAAGAGATCAAACTGTGTACAATGGATTATGGCACCGAAGCAACTAGTTATGCTTGGTGTTGGAAAGCAAAAGAACAGTACGCACAAACACAAGAAATTGGCCAATTCTAGGAACCGGGCTCAAGATACCACATGATATGAACCAAAGGGAGAGTTCATTGTTTTTACGGATCGTCCTCGAAAAGGCTTCTTGTTATAATAAGGAAAAGATGATCTTGAAAGAAAAGATGCACACTTTATGCTAATGTAGCGCTACGGGACGAAAGCGCATAAGAAAATAGTAGAGCGAGTAAAGGATGCAACTTTAAGAATCAAAACAAGATAAGAACAAAACAAGAATCGAATGGAAAGAAAGAAGATGGGAAGAAGACGCCACACTCTGGAGAGTAATAAGTCCGGTGAGAATTCGCCACAAAGGTATAGAAACCTTTGATAAGAACCAAAAGTTGGTCCACTCAAGAACCCAAGAGGAACTCCTCTCACACAACTCTTTTAAGAGTGCAAATTATAATTCAATTCAAAAGTGTCTCTACAAAGAAAATGAAAGGTTACTTATAGCCAAAAGATGATGGCTCCCTCCCATTCCTATCCAATGTGGGACTTCAACCACATATTAGGACAAATACTAAAAATGTCTAAAAATTACATAAAAAAAATAACCCAACATAAAATTAAAACCCAAAAAATTAAAAATTGTCCAAGACTTAACAAAATAAAATAAAACAATGAAAGTCATGTCCCTTCATTTGTCCTCCTTGATCTCCATCACAAATTAAGCCATGAGTTGCTTGTATAGTAGCTCCCAGGGAGCATGTAACTGGAAAAATTGTTGGGTTGATATAACCACCTTGCATGAAGTGTAGAGAGTCCTCGATTATCTTTCAACGGCCAAAACGTACTGATGTGGCAATCCAAGTACTTCAAACCGGATTCGTGTGTTGGGTCTTTGGGCCTCCGCGGGAGGCATTGGGCCTCGTGTGGAATGGAATGGCATGGCATGGCATGGAGTTCCATTGTTTGGATTTCTTAAAAATGGATGGAATGGAATGGTACTTAGTGGGATCAATTCCATCCCATTCAATCCTCTATTCCCAATTTTTTCCCCCCCAAATCGGATGGTATAGAGTGGAACCAAACCACTTTATAAATAAAATGACCAATTTCTCCTTATAACCATTCGCGCTAAAATCACAAAAAGGCGCTGAAATTGTGAAAAACAGAATACGTGAACTACGACTTCTCCTTGTACCCTGTGAGCTGCGACTTCTCCTTCTCCAGGCGACTTCTCCTTCTACAAGGTATGAACTGCGATCGACTTCTCCTTCCTCATGTCCTCTGTGTTGTCTGCGTGCCCTATTCACCTGTTTCGTTTGTTTTCTTTTCTCTTCTATCTCTATCATTTGCGTTTTCTATATTTATATATATTGGGGTAAACATCGATTCCATCTTCTTTGCAATTTTCTATACTGCTTTTCTATACTGCTCTATTTTCCTTACTGCATGTTGGCTTTTCCTTCCTTTGATTCTTGACACTAGGGTATATGGCTTCATTCATTCTATTTTCTTTTGATTTCTTTGTTCAGAAGTGTTTCTTTACTGCATTTTGATTTGATGAAATAGCAATTGTGTAGTTAGTTAGAGAGGTGATTCGGCTGGTACAGGGGGTATTTAATTCCTCTGGTTTAACATTTGTTCAATTGGGGGTGTTATATAGGATTCTTAGCAATTGGGGGTTTAACATTTGTGCAATTGGGGGTGTTATATACTCCAAGAGAAAGTGTTATATAGGATTCTGCAGAAGCCTAATATGATCGAAATCATGGATAAACATAGATGTACATATATAAGGGGTTGTACAAGGCTAATGTGTAGAACATCAATTAGCAAATCCAAAATTAGATGTGCATGAGCTTCCTTAAACAGAAACACTAAATATGCTCATAAACAAACAAATAATTTGAATGGTTATGTGTGAAATCATAAATCAGATGCGGATGGTCTATTATATTGATAAAAGTCAAGACTGTATTCATTAGCATAATACCATTTAAGGAACCTCGGGATATTCAAAACCAGCCAAGGAAAACAAAGGAATATAAGGAACCTCAGGATATTCATGTTTGTGAATATACTTTGATAATCTGAATTATGAAATATATTCTTAATTATACATTCAGTTTTTTTTTGTTATGTCAATGTATATTTTGAGATAATTCGATCAACTCCTTTCATTTGTTATGTACCCACTTGAATGGTCACACCAATGATCATGTCTCCGGTTCAAAACTTGATATATTATTTAAATTGGTATTTTTATCATTGATACTTTTTAATATATATTAAAAAAGAAGTAAAAAACCAATTGTTAAATATATAAAAATTATTAATTTAATATCGAATAATATAAGTGTTGTACTAGTATAATTAATATTCTACATGATAGTCTTTTTTTTAAATAAGGGTAAAAAAGGAATAAAAATATTATAACTTATTCCATTCCATCCACTTCTCAAACGATGGAATAAAAGTTTTGTTCCGTTCCATCATAAAATACCCAAACAATGGAATGGAAGTTTTATTCCATTCCGTTCCATTCCACTCCATTCCATTCTATTCTGCTCCTCTCCGTTCATTTTAAGGTATCCAAACATACCCTAAGAGTCTTGAGAGATGTAGAGACCTCAGAGAATCTTTTTTTTTAAAACTATGTATCCTCCACGCACAAATGTAGAAACTAATCACTCGAAATACTGAAATCCATTTAAGAAGTTAATATCTTCCAACAGATGTTCTTCCATACACACAGCCCGAGGATCGAACTATCCGACATCATGCTTAAAAGACTCAGGTATTTACTACCCGTACCATACCATGTTGGTAGGGAATCTGTATCCATATAATTAAATTGCAGTGTCATTAACTGCAGGATGGGTACTCACTTTTCCTTCACGCGGTGGTGCCATCAAAACATGGCTTTACAAATTGTGAGTTATGAAGCAACTTGCATTGCACAGTCAACCATTTTATTATCCCTTGATGGATGGCTTCACTGGCTTGTCATTGATTAAACCCAGTTGTGCTGTGCGTACGGCTTACAACTCGGGGGAATTGATTTCTAATTTCTTGGTTTAATTTATAATAGCAGTACTTTGTTGGGCACAGCAGTCAGAGATTTGACTCCTCTAAAGTGAGAAAAGAGTAAAATAAGTAATATCAATCACTAATGAGAAAATCAAAAATTGATAATCCAACATATTCACAATTTATTATGCATATATTTGTAATATCAATCCAAGGTAACGGGTTTGTGTAATTGTGTTATTAATGAGATTTCTTCCAAATGGTTGGAATTATGTGTTTGGAAAGGCTCCCACGGTATAATTATTTGTAACTTATGTTCTTAATATTATCTTTTATAATTTTATCACTTCCTTCAAATGCAGCAACTAGCTATGCCACACGAATAAAGGTACTATACCGATCGGATATTGGTATGGGATATGGGTGTTTGATTCTTCATAAATCTAAGGTACATTAATTTTAATTTTAATTTTAATTTTAAAATATACATATATAAGAAAATAGAATTCTATATAAACATGACTAAATTGCATAAAAATTAAAACACATAAGTATAACATATATAACATTCTCGTTGAGAGTATTGGTTTTCTCTCGTTCTCACTGAGAGTCTTGTTTTTGGTTTTTTGCTTTGTCAACTATGGAGAGGGGCTTCGAGAATCTGTCTTTGGTGGAGGAGGATGATATAACAGTTTTTGGTCTTTTGATAATTATATGCTGGTACTTGGTGTTCTTCCTCTGGGTCAGCATCCTAACCAGGTTCCCCTCAATGGCCTGGGTATTTGGGTGCAGATTCATGGTCTTCCAGCTGGGTTTATGACTCAAACTGTGGGTCAGCATTTAGCCAACTACATTGGAGAGTATTTGGAGTATGATCCTAACAATAATACAGGCTTTTGGAGGAACTATATGCGGGTTCGTGTCAGGATTGATGTTATGCAGCCACTGAAGATAAATAAGAAGATCAAGAAGGCAGGGGGGGAGACAATGCTGGTGCATTTCAAGTATGAAAGGTTAGGGGTGTTCTGTTTTCTATGTGGTGTTATTGGCCACATTGAGCAGCATTGTGCTAAGCTGTTCGAGCTTGAACATGATGATGGAAGGCGAAACTGGGGTCCTGATCTCAGAGTTGAGAATCGTAGGAACAATAATGCACCAACTTGCAAGTGGTTGGTGGAGAAAGGAGGAAGCCGATCGGAAGCTCGGGGTGCCACGGCGCAAACGGTTTCAGATGGTGTCGGCATTTTTAATGGAATTAATGGTGCGAATGTAAATGATTCCGTTATGAATTCAATGGCACAAAATGCCATAATGGTGTCGGCCACTTTTAATGGTGATAATGGAGGTGCAGCAAATCTGGAACGGTCACTTATTGCTAGAGGAATTAATTCCCATGCAAGCAGCTCACGTGGTAAGGCTATTATGATGCATGAGCCTATCCTGACATACATTGGGCCACAAAACCCAGCGGAGAAAAAACGTAGAAGAAATGTGGGCTGCCTCAACATTGAAGATGGGGACCATAGCATGCATGATGTGAACATTGACCATGGAGATGATAACTCTACCACTTGCAACACAAAGCATTTTTTATTGGCGGGTCCTGGTTCCCAGGCCTGCCAGGACCAATGATCATTATCAGTTGGAACTGCCGAGGCCTGGGTAACCTCCAGGCAGTTCTAGTTCTTCGTGACCTCGTCCGGGTTAATAAACCGGATGTTATTTTCTTGTCTGAGACTCTTGTTAATAAAGCGAAGGTGGAGGAGGTTCGTGTTAGACTTGGTTTTGACTACTGTTTTGCTGTTGATTGTCAAGGTAGAGGTGGCGGTTTGGCTTTGATGTGGAAGAAGGGTGTCACTTGTGATTTGGTGAATTATTCTATGAACTTCATTAATGTGGATGTTAAGAATGATAGACGTGGTACGTGGAGGTTGACCTTATTTTATGGTTTCCCGAATACAAGTCGTAGGAGGGAATCATGGGCTTTGCTTCGCTCTCTTGCTGTGGGGGCAAATTATCCTTGGTGTGTCATTGGTGATTTCAATGACTTGCTTGAAGCTAGTGATAAGAGGGGGCACCGTGAGCAACCAAACTGGTTGCTTTCTGGTTTCCGGGAGGCTGTTGCGGATTGTGAGTTGATTGATGTACCTTTGGAGGGTTATCCTTTTACTTGGAGGAAAAGTATGGGCACAGATAGAGCGGTGGAGGAGAGGTTGGATAGAGCACTTGTTACAAATAGCTGGATGGTGTTGTTTCCGCAAGCTATTTTAACCAACCTTATGGCTTCTGTCTCAGATCATACCCCTATTCTTTTACAGTGTGAGGGTCGCGTCCAAGTGCATGCTAGGCCTTATCGTTTTCGTTTTGAAAATGCTTGGTTGAAAGAGGAGGAGTTGGGTGATGTAGTGACTCAAGGGTGGTGTAAAATAAGAGATAATAACGTCCAGGAAAAGCTCCATGGGTGTGTGGAGGAGTTGGTGGTGTGGAGTAGGAAGATAAGGTTACGGTTCAGAGAGGATATTAACAAGTGCAAGCGCAAAATTCAGGAGCTTCATGGGCGCTTAGGAGAGACCGAACAGCTTGAGGTGGTTTCCTTAAAAAAACAACTTAATAATTTATTGGTGCAGGAAGAGTTGTTTTGGAAGCAAAGGGGAAAACAACACTGGATGAGGGATGGTGACCGAAATACAAGTTTTTTCCATGTGGCTGCAACCCAAAGGAGGAAGAGGAATCAGATTAAAAAACTTGTTAATGATGCCAATCTGGAAGTGACCGAGCAGGCCGATTTATGTCAGGTAGCATCCTCATATTTCCATACATTATTTACTGGTGTTGATGCTATCCGAGAACCTGTTTTATCCAAGGTTCAGCGTTGTGTTCGTGATGAGGATAATGCCCAACTCATAAGGCCTTTTACGGAGGAAGAGTTCAAGCTAGCAACATTTCAAATGCATCCAGACAAAGCTCCAGGTCCAGATGGTTTGAATCCGGCTTTTTATCAGAGATTCTGGGACTTGTGTGGTAAGGATATTTTTACTGCTGGGTGTAGTTGGTTACATGAGGGGAGATTTCCTGAGCATCTTAATGATACAAATGTTGTGTTAATTCCCAAGTGTGATGATCCTAGAAGCATGAAAGATTTACGTCCTATATCTCTGTGCAATGTTTTGTATAAAATTGTTTCTAAAGTGCTTGCTAATAGATTGCGTAAGGTTATCCCTCGGTGTATTTCGGAGGAACAATCTGCTTTTATTGAGGGTAGATCTATTCTGGACAATGCTCTTATTGCTATTGAACTTGTGCATTATATGAAGTGTAAGACTAGGGGGAGAAAAGGGGACGTGGCGTTGAAAATAGATCTCAATAAGGCCTATGATAAAATTGATTGGCATTTTCTGAAAGGTATGATGATTAAGTTGGGCTTTAATTTTACCTGGATTTCTTGGATTATAATGTGTGTTGAATCTGTTACTTACCAAGTCCAGGTGAACGATGATCATGTGGGACCTATTTTCCCTTCTAGGGGTTTGAGACAAGGTGATCCTCTCTCACCTTATTTGTTCATTCTTTGTGCTGAAGGTCTTACTACTCTTATAAAGGAAGCCCAGCTGAAAGGAGAGATTCATGGTGTTAAGATTTGTAGAGGAGCCCCCACTATCACACACCTCCTCTTTGCTGACGATTGTTTTCTATTTTTTCAAGCAAATGAGAGGGAGGCAAATGCTATGAAAAGTATTCTTCATGTGTATGGTGCCGCCTCTGGTCAAGAGGTAAATTATTCTAAATCTGAAGTCTATTTTAGTAGAAATGTGGTGAATGAGATAAAACAGAATGTGGCGGGTATTTTGGATGTCAATATTACTATGGGCACTGGCAAGTATCTGGGTTTGCCTTCGATGGTAGGGAGGAGTAAGAAGTCCGTTTTTGCTTACATTAAGGACCGTGTGTGGAAAAGAGTAACGTCTTGGAGTGCAAAAAATTTATCTATGGCTGGGAGGGAGGTGTTAATTAAGTCTGTGGCCCAAGCTATACCCTCTTATTGCATGAGTGTTTTCCAACTCCCTTTTTCTATTTGTGATGATATTCAGAAAATGCTTAATTCTTTTTGGTGGGGTTGCAATAGTGGAGATGGTAGAGGTATAAGGTGGATGTCATGGGATAATCTTACTGTGCGTAAGGAGAATGGAGGGATGGGTTTTCGTGATCTACATGCTTTTAATTTGGCATTGTTAGGGAAACAAGGGTGGAAATTTATTTCTGACCAAGATGCTCTAGTTACTAGAATTTTCAAAGCTAGATATTTCCCAAAAGGGGATTTTCTTCATTCAGCTGTGGGTCATAACCCAAGCTACACTTGGAGGAGCATCCATAGTTCCCAAACTGTGCTTAAGGAAGGAGTGCGGTGGATTATTGGAGATGGTTCCCTTATTCCTTTATGGGATGAGCCTTGGCTTAGGAATGGTGAAAAGCTGAGTGCTGAGTCCACCACGGCTGCAGTGTTGCCTAACCTGCGTGTCTGTGATATTATTTTACCCACTAACAAATGTTGGAATGTGCAGGTCATTGGTGGAACGTTTAATGAGCAGCAGGCGGCTGCAATTCTTGATGTTCCTATTTATAAAGAATCATGCATGGATAGAATTGTTTGGAAGTTTAACAAGCAAGGGGTGTATTCTGTCCGTTCAGCCTATCGTCTTTGTATGGATTTGTTCTCTCCCACATCTAATTATTCGGTGCAAGGACACTGGCATAGGTTATGGTCTCTGAAGTTGCCTCCTAAGGTGAAGTGCTTTTTATGGAGATGTTGCAGGAATTGCCTCCCTACAAGGACCAGATTGCAGACCAAAGGTGTACACTGTTCTGCGCTTTGTGTTATGTGTAATAGTGACATGGAGACAATTTGGCACAGTCTTCTTACTTGCCCGAAATCCCAACAGTGTTGGCAACTACTCAACATTTGGTCTAATATTGAAAATGAGCTACTGTTACATGAGGACTTTGGACAGATTTTCTTCACCCTTCTTCGCACCTTATCATCGGAATCTATATCCAAATTTTGTATGACTTTGTGGGCAATTTGGACAAGAAGAAATGCAAAACTTTGGAACAATATAGAGGACGGTGCGCTGCAGTGTGTTCACATGGGTGCAATGATTTTTAATTCTTGGAGTTTTGCTAATCAAGAGGTGCCACGCCATGTTGTTGTTCCTACTTGTGTCAAGTGGACAAAGCCACCGAATGGTTATTTAAAATGCAACATTGATGCTGCTTTCCATGAGGATTCTAGAACTACAGGATTTGGCATGTGTATTAGAGACCATTTGGGACATTTTATTCTTGCCAACACTGTCTCTTCATCGCCTCTAATGGGTATAAAGGAGGGAGAGGCACATGTTCTCTTGTTAGCTCTAAAATGGTTGGACCAATTGGGTGTTGAATATGCTATTGTGGAGACAGATTGCAAGGTGGTGGTGGATAGCATGCATGCCAACAACAGGGACATTACCGAATTTGGGGATTTAATAAATTCTTGCAAACTTTTTCTTAGTACTAAACCAGGATTTGCAATCCATTTTGTCAAGAGACAAGCCAATATGGTTGCCCATACTCTAGCTAGGAGGGCTGCCACTGATGCTTGGACTCAAGTTTCTAGTACTTTGCCAATTTGTATTGCTTCTACTATTTTCAATGAAATGAGATAAGTTTCCTTTTGTCAAAAAAAAAAAAAACATATATAACATAGAAAGGAGATTAAATCGTCTAACATGACAACAAAACATCTTATTATAAGAAAACCATATATAAGCGTGGGCGTTTTCTATTCTTGTCAAGATTTATTATAAGAAAAATATTAGAAGTTAGTGCTTTCGTCTGTCTAACAAGTACTACTCCTTCGACCAAAAAAACACAAGTATTACTCTTCAATTCTGAAGATTTATTAAATGGTAAAAAAAAGGATGATCTCACTGCAAGAAGCTAACATACATATTGGATTATGTGATGATTTCAAAATTTTCATCAATGCAAGGTTTGGGCATTGGTTCACTAGTCATTTTCAAGCATGCCTTGAGCCTTTAACAAAATAGTGCAGTGAATGTTGCTAGCTTTTAAGGACATAGATAGTTGCTGGGATTGTTGGACTTTTCCTAAGCATGATCCTTTTTTTTTGGTCAAAAGCATAATCCTGATAAGGAAAATAATATCAGAAGTGTTTGGGTAAATAGCTTAATTAAGTACTTGTTTTATAAATGTTTATTATGAGATTTTATGCACAAGCTGTTTCTACAATTGAAATGGCAATAAATGTAAACTCAGCATATACACATTGTTTCTACGAGCTATTTTGAAGAGATTATGAAAATAAATTGAGAACTATTTTTATAAACTCTTCCAAATATTTACGCAAGTGTGTGTATCATAAAAGTTCAAATAAACTCTTCTAAATACTCCATTAATCCAAACTTGGCAAGCAATGGTCTGGTGTAGTAGCATTTAATATTGGAATCAACTACTATTGTTATCATTGAGTGTTTTAAGTACTGTTTGGTTCCTAGAAAAAAATTTACCATATTTCAATCAATGCAGACACAGTTTCCTTAAGAATCCTTTAAACAAGATTCGCCTTAGGCAGCTAAAATTGAATTATATCAGATAGTCCAACCAAACAGAAAATGAAAGATAAATAACCACCTATATAATAAATCAATAGATCATATTCCCAAAATAAACATCTATAAAACTCCAATTGTTTTGCATAAGCACTAAATCACTGTGTTGGGGAAAATCTTGAAACCTAGACCAGCAGAGACAACATAATAATCATTAATCAAGGGGCAAAGTCTTTAGCTTACCCCAACAGATCAGATTCCTTCACATATCAGTAGCCTCCTACATATAGCCTGTAAAGATGATAACTTATTCCACAGTTACGCGTGAAGGATACCCGGATTCACCAAAAAAAAAAAAGGATAATGCCTTTGGCATGCTTCCAAATAAGCTTTACTAATGAACTGCTACATCCCAAAAGAGCAATAACTAGGAACTCTGAAACTGCAGCATGGAAAATTTTTCACGCACTGAAATAAGAATCACATTAATGCACTAAGACAGCTATATGAAAAATTTGTGTTCCAATATAGAGTTTCATAGGATTGATTTTCCAACTCCCTATGTACAAAATGGTATACACGCTCAGCGAAAATAGATTGGGCCAACCAGTTCAGTTGTAAAAACAGGGAACCATAAAGAAACCGCTAAATAACCAGGTTCGGCACCGTTTGGCCCAAACATGGTTTGCTGAGTAGTCAGGATTGCTAGTACATGTTTTAATCTTTCTAACTCAGAGCTATCTTCAGTAAAATAAGAAGGGCAAGATAAAGTCAAAATGGTGCAACTACTAATGGTTTTCTAAGCTAGTCAAACTCAACATTACAAGTTAGTTCTGGTTACATTTAAGGTAAGGAAGAAGTAGGTTGCCAAGCTAATAATTGCTTGCATCTTTGTTATCCTTTTTCTTATTGTTGGGATTCAATTTCATAATTTGTCTCTTACTTTGTATCCCTCCAAATAAAAAACCAAGAATGAGATAATTTTTGCTTAATAAAATTTTACCCTAGCAATTTTCTTTTCCTTTCTTTTTCCCCCTATCTACTAAGAAAGTTACTTAACAAAGTTTACTGGCCTTACTACCTTTAGAGATTCTATCAAATATTTACACATTATATGGAATTTTATGCAGAACTTTTATGAAAGCTGATTGCATATTGCAAATGAATGAACTTGCCTAAAATTTTAATAAATAATTCAAAAGCATAAATTCTAATACACATACACATAAAGTTATGTTCTAATTGTGATTGTCCATGTAAGATCCAATTGCGGATTCGCTCCTCTCATCCACATGAGTCACAACTCACATTAAACTAGTGATCTCTTTTGTTTAAATTTGGGAAGTAAGTATATAATATGCACGACACACACAGGCAATTATGTTTCAGAGTTTAACCTGTAATCCCTTTTCTCTTTTCCAAAGCCAATGATGAACATGGGCATTTTTAAAATTTGACAGTAACCATGCCATTTTAAAAATATTAAATAGAAATTACAAGAACTTTTATGTAAAAAAGTGCAGTGTATGCAAAGCATCATTTATATTTATGACCAAATTGAAACTGGAGATACTATAAGATATTAACACAGGTGTAAAGTAACCATATAAGAAAAATCCCTTTAGAATTGAATGAAACTTATGAGTTTAATTTTGATATTCATTGTCATAGTTTTTATATTATCAATTCAATCATGTGATGACACATCAGGAGAAAAGTTTTGACTTTATAGATAGCTATTGTCACAGTCAAACTATTTTAATGAGATGTCGATAAATAAATAGAAGACAGTGTACAAAAAGTTTTACAGTGACTGAGGATCAAAATTAAATCCTATCCTATAACTTAACATTGATAAGAACGAATGAATAAGTGCATTCTGGATTACTGTGCATGTAACAAGCATTGATAATCAAATAATAAAAACCTCAATGATGTTGACGAAAAGTCCAAATATACATTACTCAGCAAAGCATAAGCACAAACTAGCTTATTATGCATTACTATGAAAGCATATCCAACAATTATAAAACAAAGTTAAAAACTGAGTGATAACAAATACCTCTCTATACATTACTGATCCGGGAATTCTCATTTGTTTCACTAAAATTCTTCATGCAAACCTGGGGAAGTCCTTTGGTGGCTCAACCCATATGCTTTCAAAAGAGTCTTGTTCTCCCCAGTCATACTCCTTAAAAGAATAGTATGTATAGTGATCAAGAGAGAATGATATGCTACGCTTTCCGAAAAAGTGAACTTCAGAGAAATAGATATTGTTCCTCATTATTCCAGGGAGGTCAATCCTTGAATGAGAAGACAAGAAACTAGCAAAAAGAGTTGCTCCATCTAGTGTTCTCATATGTTCCCATTTCATTAATGTCTTATCTAACTTAAAAATAATGAGTTTTTGAATAGAACATGTATAAATTACTATAACATCTCCATCTTGCTCTGTCATAAATTTTCCCTTCCACCAATTTTTGGCAAAATAATTCTCTGGGCACTTGGGTGGAGGTATTGACAGAACACTCCAAGTGCGTTCAGATGGATCAAACACCCCTAGCCAACCTGTAAGACTCAGACAATAAAAGAGTCCATTGCAAAACACAAGCTTATTCCATATGCTACTTACAAAGGGCAAGCGATTTTGGCAATTAACAGTGGTCCATCCTGTTGCCCCAGGGTGACATGTGCTAATAGCCACAACAGTAGGACTAACATGCTTGACAGTAAATAAAACAGTCAGGTGATGTTGGAGCACAAGAGAAGGCAACTATTTGGTATGTCATCTCAAATCTTGGCAATTTGATAATCGCCCAAGTAAAGGGATTAAAGAAGAACATTTGGTGAATTCTCGACCGGTATAGTAATAACCAACCATCTTTTGTATAACATACTCTAGATCCACTCAACTCTGGAAACTTGACGGAATAGGTCTTACGCTGCACAGGGTCATAGAATTCATACCAGTCACCAAATTTTGGGAAATACATTAACCATGGTGAATGGTTTACCACACGTACAGCAATGGCAACAGAATGCCATCTCTTGCAAACGACTGAAGAACGAACATTATCATCTAGGGCTAAAGGGGACAAAATTAATTCTAAGAGTTCCACAGGGAGATCAGACCATGTTTGCAGCTCCATATTTTCATTTTTCACCTCCATTGCTACTCTTTTGCTGTTAGTAATTGTATCACTCAACCTAAACAATTAGAGATACATGTAAGAGAGATGTTGGACAAATCCACTTGAATGCGCTTAAGATGCAATGCAACCCGCAAGGGCAAAAGAGATTAGAACTTTGTGACTTTAATGACTCTTTATCCCAATAAATATGAACACCAATCTCACTTCTTCTACCATTCAAGGTGTGTAAAAAAATTGGATGACAAGTATATTATATAATAATACCATCATCACTAGGAATATTTTACAGTATGATAATATGGGTTTCCATGTGCATACCAGAAAATAGACTGAGAATTATATCAAACAGAGAGCAAAAAAATTAAAAAAGCACACACATCATTAATTATTTTTTAAAATTAAGCATAATCATAGGAGTTGATTAAAATTAAATAGAACATGTATTAAAATTATACTTTTCCATTTTCAAAAAAAATTAAATAGAACATGCATCACAATCTTCAACAAAGTTGTAAAACATCTGACTCTGATTTGATCCATAAACCCTAGTGCAGTCACTGTCATGAAATAGTCCAATTCATAACAAGCTACAGACCCTTTTTTTTTTTTTTAAATTCAAAGTTCAGACTAAACAATAAGACAGGAACAAAATGAAAGCCGTCGTTTGTTACCTAGATCTATCATTAAAAACCATTTTTCACATATTTCCTATAATTAATAAAAAAATTAAAAGAAAGTAAATGAGAACGGGAGATGCAAAATTCATATTTTAGAAACAGTAACTTACTGTTTCAACTTCCTCCTCCTTTTACAGGACATTGATCGATACACAATTGCCCAAGAGTTGCCTTGTAGGGAGAGAACTAGAGAGAGAAAGTGAAATTGCCGATAGAAGGGGGAAACAGAAGTGGAAAGAGAGAGTGTCAACCAGAGAAGAATGAAAGGAAGCACGTGGATATGAAGGAAGTGACAGCACTAGCACATGTGAGGCAGCTAGAGTGGGAATAGGCCAGGCGAGACTAGGCTTTGCTTAAATAGGCCTAGCCTGTTTTAAAAATTATAAGCCTAAACCTGGTCTATTACCTGTTAAAGACTTTTTTTAAGTCTAGCTTGGCCTGTAAGCTTATATAAAAGCCTATTTATGCTGTGCTGAAACCAAATCTATAGATTATCATAATAATCAAATAGTCCAAAACCACAATTGTAAACAAAATAAAAGAAAAAGCATACAAACATTTCAGAACAATTCAATAGCAATGAATCTTCTATCAGGGAGTCGATGTGGAGTTGTCCTTCTGTGATCCGTACAAGCCGATTAAGATTCACACATTTGCAATCTACAAGCAATCACCAAGTGGTGCCACATTGTTTGGAACTTCTTTACTGCATTTTTAATTAAAAGTAGAAATAAAATGAAATTGGTCAGACTCAAGCTCCAAGAAATAATATTGTGACAAAATCAGAGCTGCAGTATGAAGGAGGTAACAGAATATTCCAGTAAAAAGTTAATTCACCATGAAATAAACGAATGGAAAGAGTGAAGCTAGAGGAAACACCGTACAGTATTAAAAAAAAAAATCAAAGGGAAATATAGCAGCATTCCTCTTTCTATCATCAAAGACATGAGATAACATAACCAGTTAAGACACATAACAAAACCCTGATATTCAAAAAGTAGTGGATTGAATTAAAACCATAACAAATTCAAGTTTTAAATTTTCCACACACTATTAGAGATATAAAATGTTAGTTACAAATTAGTTACACAATATCAAGAATCACCATGGAAGAGCTCATAGAAGAGAGAAAATACATTACAATAGAAATTATATTGATATATTGAGAAAAGGTGAATTACAAGAAGTGCAATGGGGCTTATATAGCCAATGAGAACAACTAATTCCTAATATTATGTAACTAGTTGGTAACTAACATTTTATATCTCTAATACACAACTGTTGCAGGAATCACTCCATTTTGAGCTAAGGTGCATAATTTCAGAGGTTTATCCGAGAAGAGTTTTTAGCTTCAAATAATTTTTACTCAAGCATTGGTCTTAAAGGTTTTACCCACTTTTACATGAGATTAAAGACTAAAATTGAGAATCTTCATTAGAAACCGACTTTCTAGCAAAAAAAACTTGCCTCCAAACCAAACTCCGCATAAATTAGCTACAATGTCCCAATTTTCAGAAGCAGCTATAAAATTCACATGCAGCAATATTCATAATATGCAGCAAATCGAAAATCTTGTCACTTTTTTAATGCCCCATATCCTAGACATACAGAATAATCATAATCATAATTAAACAAATACGATGCCAAAATTCCCAAAATAAAAAGCTTTTTTAAAAAAAAATTACCTGTGAGACCCCAAAAGTGAGAGAAGCGACGGGCATGTCAAGCTTGGCCAGTCTCTTTCTCTGCAACACATGCGAGGAGGGTGAAGAGCAAGACTAAGGAGAGAAAAAGACGGCTTTTTTTTATTAATACCACGTTTGAAAAAATTATTTTGCCAAATATCACGGTTTTTTTTTAATTAGATTTCTACCATGGTTTGCATTTTAAGTGAAAAGTCCTATTTCCAAAACAGGACTTCTCAACGTTTTTTTTTTTTAAATGTCTATGAGAAGTCCTATCCCCAAAACAGGACTTCTGAACACGTTTTTTTAAATTTTTTTTCAATTTTTTGTTTAATTTTGATGGTTTAGGGTTTAGTTAAGGTGGTTTATGGTGTTAAGTGGTTTTAGGATTTTGGGGTTATTTAAATTAATTAATTTATTTTGTTTATTAATTCAATTTATTATTTAATAATTACTATAATTAAGCTAGTTTATGACATAATAGTAAATAATAATACAATAAAATGATTACATTAAAATTATAAATGGGGTACAACGGTCCACATTTTCTGTTAGGACATTTATTGCCGCTATGGTTACATATACACCATAAGTTATTCTCCTAAATGGTGTCCTATTCCACACCTTGGAGGTTTTCGGTTGCGTGCAGGTTGTATACGTCGTGTACATCGTCGCGTTGGATCTTCTTCTTCAATAACAGTGGCAGATTGCTCCTGCTGTGGCTCATTCTCATTGACATATGGATTTGCAGTAGGGTACGAGGAATCTTCTCTTAATTCGCCGATATATGACGTTGAGGAACTACCAGCTGTGAAGTTAGGGAATGACGGCGTGCCAAATGTGTACATGTTTTGCATATAAGTAGCCGCTGACTGTGGCGTTCCAACGTCTACACCAAATAGATTAGACATGAAATCATCATCGGTAGAAGCGAAAGAGTGTCGACGCGGATCAAAATTTTCAGGAGCCTCTTGTTGTGTGGGGCTAAAAGCAAATGAATTGCGAGGTGGGTCGAAGTGTTGTTGTGACGGAGTGAAAGCAACAGGGGGGCTAAGTTGTCGGCGTGTAGTACGTCGTGGACGTCGCTGTGTGGGCATACTAGGTCCAACATCCGGAGGGTCCTATACATAACTGCGCGGGTCTTGCAGTTGTGGTGGAGTAGATAGGTATAATATTGAGTTATTCCTAAACCACACCATATACTCCTCTGAGTGCATGACATAACCCTGAATCGGTTGCTCCTTTATTACGTGACGTCGACGCTCCTTCCAAAGTTGGATCCAATAGTCATGTACATCTTTCCAGTTTTCACTGTGGTTGCCTCGCATGTCCACTGCGTGGAGTTTATCCATGTTTTGTGGTGCATCTGGTATTTCTTGTCGGAGACCAAACTGAAGCTTGACTCTATCTATTTGATGCCATTCTACAATTTGAAAACATATCAAAGCAGTATTGACAGTCCACATTGTAGAATCCTGGAATGCTTCTGCTGGCAGGCAGTCTAGAATATCTCTATATGACACCCACATAAACTGAAAAATTAAACTATGTTAGTAATATGTCATAAAGAGGGAAAATCAAGCTTCTTACTATTTTGAACAATAAAAAATTCAACCTGATGAATCTGCATGTGATCCAGCCGAGATCTATACCTGGTTATGTCACCGCGAGGAGTTCCAACAAATTTAAGCCCCTTGCCACTCCATCTAGTGAATGATATTTTTGGTGAGTGTAGTATAATTTGTAAGTATGTAAGAAACGATGGAGTTTTTACTTACCGTTCTGCTAATGGAAACGATGGTCCACGGTTGCACTGTGGTGCAAGGAACGACATGTGGTACCATACCCAAGATTGTAGTAGTAGTGTACATCCACCCATAGAACAATTTGTTGGTGCACTTCCACGACATAGTTCCCGATATAGATTAGCTAGACACGCCGAACCCCAGCTGTATCGTCCAGCACGCTGAAAATCTTCCAACAAAGGCAGATACATCAGGTGAACTCTATTGAAAGATTTGTCCGAAATCAAAACCCCCCCCCCCGATTAAACGTAAAATATAAGCTCTACAATGAGCTTTAATCTGTTCTTCTGTTGCTTCTTGCGGGAGGGTGGCAAAATTCTGTTGCAACCATTTCAGCTTGAGAGCTTGTCCTTTCATCTGTTCTCGTGGAGGAGCCTCGCCCAAAAGTCGTTCGCATTCGGATTTCCAGTCAAGCATACTCGGTCCAGAAACAGGTATTCCGTTCACACGCAAACCTAGCTGTAGTGAAACATCCTCCAAAGTTATCGTACATTCTCCGACTGGAAGATGAAATGTGTGGGTCTCTGGCCTCCAGCATTCTACCATTGCAGTTGCCAAGGCTTTGTCAATTTTCACACTTCCCAATTTTGCGGCGATAGAAAATCCAGCTTGTTCCAAGTATGTAGTTATTAACGGATTTGGTGCTTCCAAGAAGTGATGGTAACAATCAATCAGATTTTGCAAAGGAAAATTGAAGTCGTTAGTTTTAAATTACGCTTGAGAAGTATTACAATTACTTACCAATTCCCCTATTTGTTGAGATCTGTGAAGGTGTTGGAGTCTTAACAAAGCCATGGAGTGGGTGGGTGCAATGGGGGAGAGGGAGAGGGATGAGAGGAAAGGCTTCAGATATAGAGGTAAATAAAGACTTGGTTTGTAACATTTAAAAGGAAACGTATGAGTTGCTTCAGAGGTAGAGGACTAGGCATGATCAAATGCTACAAGAAAAGGAGTCAAGGAAAAGACTACCCCTCGAGAACATGCATTGCATCTAAGAATAATTGATGATATGAGTCAAGGAAAAGACAACCCCTCGAGAACATGCATTGCATCTAAGAATAATTGATGATATGATGGAAAAGTTGAACATCAATAATGTTAGCATAATGTTTTTACTTTAATTGTTTTAGATAAAAGAATAAACATGACGTGCAAATAACATTTCTTAAAATTGAATTGGTGTAACTTTTAAAATAGCAAAAAGAAGTTGAAATGTGGACCGTTGTACCTCTTTTATAATTTTAATATAATCATTTTATTATATTATTATTTACTATTAAGTCTTTAATTAATTGTAGTAATTATTAAATAATAAATTGAATTAATAAATAAAATAATTTAATTAATTTAAATAACCCCAAAATCCTAAAACCACCTAAATCCTAAATCGACCGAATTAAACAAAAAATTGAACAAAAAAATAATAAAAAAACGTGTTCAGAAGTTCTGTTTTGGGGATAGGACTTCTTATAGACAAGTGTGGGAGAAACCCCACCCATGGTGTGACAATGAACAAACAACGTACGAGATTGCAAAGAACAAATACAGATCGGTTCCTAGTTGTGAATAAATTCCCTCCCTCAGTGTGAAAACGTCAGACCAAATGCAAATATAAAAAAATTATTAAAAGTTATTTCATAAGACTGTCCAATTTTATTTCCTATGCCCACATGTGAAGTATGTAATGCTAAATATTTGATACAGAAACTAGCTAATAAGTGAATAGAAAAAAAAGTGAAAGTGTTAGTCAACTACTACTACTTAATTGTAAGAGTAGCACTGCATTTTGTTGTATTTTGACCTTTGTATTTTTTTGAGGACATTGCAGTAGGTTCATGTCAAGCGTGGATGAGTCACGTGGGTGTAGCCTTTGTATTTTTTTGAGGACATTCAGAAGGATTTAAAGTTAATTGTCTTCATTCAAAAAATTGAGTAAATGAGATTGGATGGGTCACGTGGGTGTAGTGTGTACCGTGTACCATTCAGGGAGACTTCATATCAATTATATTCATTTAGAAAAATGTGTAAAGGAAAGTGGATGGCTCACGTGGGTGCAGTAAGCAGCCTTATCATTTTATCTATAAAAAGAGTAGAGGTAGGTGCAGTGAATACGAAGATTAAAATCAAACCCCAAACTACATACACTTCACTCATACACAAGTCATGAGTTCTTCATCTGTCTTTGTATTTGTCTATTACAATGGACAAATTGTTTACGATGATTCACAAGGTGTGTTGTTTCACTGTGAACATCCAAAAGTGGTCAAGGTGAAGACCAACATGAACCGTGATCAGCTGAGACAACAAATACAAAGGAAAATCCAACATGACAATAGCAAGATGGTGACCAATCTTATTTATCGATACCCTTTATCGATTGCACCGGGATATGTCCGATACCAGCCATTACATCTTGAAGAAGATGATGACATACAGAGCATGTTTGAGGTAAACAAAAAATTTATAAACCTTGGCGTTTCTACCATTGAGTTGTACGCACAATTAGAGGATGTCTCTGTTGTTGACCCCCAAGCCCAACCATCATACACTCATCAAATAGATCTTAATTCGCCAACACAAACATTTGACACATCATTTGCTAACCAACAATCTTACCACACTTCATTTGATGAAATTCAACCAAACAACACATCATTTCCCCAACATTCAGACTACCATTCATCTTTTCCATCATCCTCAAACTATCACCCATCTTTTCCTTCTTCTTCAGCCTACAACTCATCATTTCCCCAAAAAGAGGACTACCGACCATCAATTCCTCAAGCTGACGACAACACTCATGTCCCTGAAAGCTTTGTTGTTGGTTTCCACAATGAAGAAGTAGGAGACTTCAGTGAAGATGAGGATGAAATTAACCTTCAGAATGTTGACTTCGACAATATTGACACCGAAGAACCTGCTGTAGATGCACCTCCTTATGACCCGCCTTCACACTTCCACAATGTCAACATAGACGAAGTTGAAGAATCAGATGAATACACCCACATTTTGTCCCGATCCCACCTGCAGGGAACTAATGTCCCAAAAGCACTTTTTGTTGGTATGCAGTTCCACACAAAAGAGGATGCCCAACATATGATCAAGTGTTACCATATAAAAAATTCTCTGAATTTTAAGGTAACACACTCTGATTCTGAGAGGTGGATTGCCAAGTGTACAACCGGTGATTACGTGTGGAGATGCAGAGTCTTGCTTCGCAAACAGACTCAGCTTTGGGAGATCCGAAAGTTGAACGGAGAACACACGTGTGCATCAACAAGCATTTCCAAAGATCACCGTCAGCTTGATTCAAACATTATCTGTGAAAGTATCAAGCTCATGGTGAAGCAAGATCCGACAATATCAGTCTCGGTGTTGATTGCACACATTGAAAAAGTTTTCAACTATAACACTTCTTACTGGAAGACTTGGAATGCGAAGCAAAAGGCCATTGAACAAATATATGGCAATTGGGAGTTGTCATACAATGAGCTTCCAAGGTTTCTCATAGCCTTGAATACTCATGTTCCGGGCACAATTTATGAGCTTCAAACAGTCCGATATTATGAAGGGGGACAACTAATTCCCAACAAGAGAGTCTTCCATCGTGTCTTTTGGACTTTCAGTCCCCTCATCAGTGGATTTGCGTTCTGCAAGCCTGTTGTTATGATTGATGGGACATGGTTGTATGGCAAGTATAAGGGGACACTTCTGCTAGCTGTTGCTCAAGATGGAAACAACTTTCCACTTCCCATAGCCTTTGCCATTGTAGAAGGTGAGACAGCAGACGCCTGGTTTTTCTTCTTACAGAACTTGAGAAAACATGTCACACCCCAGGCCAACATTTGCTTGATTTCGGATAGGCACGAATCAATAAAAAGTGCCTATCAGCGACCAGACAGTGGATGGCAACAACCTCCGTCAATGCATGTGTACTGTGTTCGACACATTGGCCAAAACTTTGTGAGGACATTCAAGAACAATATCATGAGAAAGAAAGTCGTCAACATGGATAAGTACCATATTCATGTACATCGTAATTAATTATATTTCTATTCTATTCATACATATTTTAATATTTTTGCTTTCCACCGCTTCAGGATACTCCCTCACTGAAAGAAGCATTACTTATTACCGGGATGAGCTCTTGCAATGGAATCGAGAAGCCGTGGAATGGGTTGACAGCCTTCCAAGAGGAAAGTGGATGCAAGCATATGATGAAGGGCGACGTTGGGGGCACATGACGACTAACCTTGCAGAGTGCAACAACAAAATACTAAGAGGGACACGCAACCTTCCGATCACCGCATTGGTCCAAGCAATTTATTATAGGTTGTCTGAAACATTTGCTAAGAATGGAAGGCAAGTGGCTGCAATGATGGCATCTGGCCATGTTTACACTGAAATTCTGACCAAGGCTATTGAGAAGGAACGGGCCAAAGCACATTCTCACCAAGTTCATACCTTTAACCGACAACAAAGTATTTTCTGTGTAGAAGAAACTATCAACCCACGGGAGGGGCGACCTGCCGGAAAATTCAAGGTAGACTTAGATGAAAGAAAATGTGACTGTGGTAAATTTCAGGCAATACACATCCCGTGTTCACATGTCATCGCTGCTTGTTCATCTGTTTTCCACGACTACATGATATATGTGCCTCCTGTGTACAAGTTGGAAAATGTCTTCAATGTTTACCGCGAAGAGTTCAGTGTGTTGCCCAATGAAGAATATTGGCCAGAATATACTGGACCTCAAGTGTGCCACGATCCACAAATGCGGAGGCTACCACGGGGTCGTCCACAATCTACTCGCATTCGCACTGAGATGGATAAGGTAGAAAGACATCGTCACCCTAAAAGGTGTGGACTGTGTCGTAATGAGGGTCATAGCAGGAATAGATGTCCTTATTACAATCCTAGACATTCTACACAAGAGTAAGAAATGTGGACCGTTGTACCCCATTTATAATTTTAATGTAATCATTTTATTGTATTATTATTTACTATTATGTCATAAACTAGCTTAATTGTAGTAATTATTAAATAATAAATTGAATTAATAAACAAAATAAATTAATTAATTTAAATAACCCCAAAATCCTAAAACCACCTAACACCATAAACCACCTTAACTAAACCCTAAACCATCAAAATTAAACAAAAAATTGAAAAAAAAAATTAAAAAAACGTGTTCAGAAGTCCTGTTTTGGGGATAGGACTTCTCATAGACATTTAAAAAAAAAAAAACAATGGTGAGAAGTCCTGTTTTGGAAATAGGACTTCTCACCTAAAATGCAAACCATGGTAAAAACCTAATTAAAAAAAAACCGTGGTATTTGGCAAAATAATTTTTTCAAACGTGGTATTAATAAAAAAAAGCCAGAAAAAGACTGGTACAATTAGGGCTTCTAAGGGATCGAGAAAAGAATGACAAAAAAACAGAATAAGGAGTTCAAACTAGGCTCTTCAACGGGCCCGAACCCGTGGGTAACATATCTCGACTTTGATGAAAAAAAAATCCGTTTTGACCGGTTTTGGAGTTGGGCCAGGTATGGTTTTTCTCTGCTTTTGAAAGTTGGGGTCGGGTTGAGGTACCTGATACCCACCCCCAACCCCGAATCTGCTCGCACATTTATTTTGTTTAAAATATAATATTTAATATATTGGTATTATTAAATTTTATATTTTTAATAACAAAAATTTAATTTTAGTTCTTTATTTACTTATTAGTATTTGTCTAAGAAAATATATCAAAAATTATCTTGAAAATACAGTAATAAATTCTCTTAATAGTTTTTTTTTTGACAAAAATTCTCTTAATAGTTAATTCTACCAAAACTAAACAGATAAAAATAAAATTATAGGTTATAAAATATTGGGAGCGGGGGAAGGGTGGGGGAATCTGATCTCTGTCAAGGACAGGAATGAGTGTCGATTTTTTAACCCCGACGAGGATCAGAGACAGTGGTTGGGGTGTAGTTTGTAAGACTTGTATTCTTTTATACGTATTTTCTTCGATATTATTATATAATTAGTATTATATTCAAATTATGATCAAGTGAGTGTTAGTTAAAAAACTAAAATCACAATTAGAATGTACTAGATCATAGAAAGTAGTAGTAAAAATTTGAGTTCAAAACCCAGACGGAGTCCGGTTTGCGTTTTGATTGTTAGTGAAGATTTATATTGGTGTAATACCTTGATTAAACCCCAAAAAAAATATGATGCTTCAAATAGTGTTTTTATATTATTTATGATTTTTAGAAATTTTTCTACAATTTTTTATAGAATGTTACCGTTTTGGTTTCTCTAGTATAAACGAGTTAAACTGGGGATCGAGTAGAGACTAGGAGACCATGACAAGGTCAGAAAGGAAAATTACTGAGCCAAATAGTTTTTTTACATTATTTAAAATTTATGAGATTTTTTTAGAATTTTTAGAAATTTTTTCTATTTTGGCCCCGTTACGGGTAACGGGTAAAATCGTAATTACCAGGGAACTGGTAAAGACCCGAGAGTAGAACTAAAGAGTTATAGAGAATTTACTAGAAGGGGGTGATGACACAGGCGTGGTGATGCCATAGGCATAATCAGTCATGATTACTAATTTTTGGAAAAATATCATTTTACCCTTAAGTTTTGTACTTAACTACCAACTTGCATTAGTTTGACCTTATCCCTTTTATCTCCAATGAATCAGCCGCCCAACACCTTAAGAAGGAAAGCTTCTTGATTCTTCTTATCCTTGATGAGTCATGACCAAAAAGTCCACATTATCCTTTCATTGGTTAGAATTAACCATGTCATGATTAAGCTAAACCATGATTAACATAAAAGCTAACCAAGGTTGCTTCTTGGAGTTAAATGGTCGACCAAGAGGGCTCCTCATGAAGCCAAATTCATATATATCAATTATTGTTAAAAACAAATTCATTTCATCCATTAACTTATCTTTCTAAATTATCATTTTCTCTTCCTTCTCTCTAGCTTCATCTTCTGCCTTCATCATTTTCTTCCATTTCCATAAGCTTCCATAGCCTCTTGACATATATTTTTGATCCTCTACAAAATAATCAAGTGTAGAGAATCCATTTTCAAACACTTTAAACACTTTGCCTTCAATCAATCTTTGGTTCTTCAAGTATTGTTCAAGTGATTCTTATAATTTTTAAGAACACAAGGCAGTATCTTCCTCTTTTATTTTCTCTAAGTTTCATAACCAAGTTGTTCATTGTGGTTCTTTTGATCTACCTTTTTCCTAAACTTGTTTTTCGACCTCTTTGTTTAAGGCTTGAACTAGAAAGGTGTTGGTGGAAGAACTTGCTCTAAAGGAGTTTTCTTTGGATCTCTTGGGAAGTCGTCAAGAGGTAGGGATGGAGATGAACTCATAAATTTATAGGAACTTGATAGATTATGTGCAAAGTTTGGGTATGATATTAGTATGTTATCTAAAAAGCATAATAAGTTATATAAATATTAAGAAAAGTGTGATCTTTGATATTAATCATATTTATGCTCTTATATATATATATGCATATAAATATATTCGAGTGTTATGAGATGATATAATATTGTTTTAAGTATTTTGATTGGTGCATGTTTAATTATGTATATGAAAAGTTTGATCTTTGAGCATGGATATTTGTTTGAAGTTATTTATGTTATTTTATACAGCATGTGAATGATTATGATTTTTATGACTTGTTTGAGTTGTGAACAAACTAATAAATCAAATGAAAATACCTGTAAGAGGTGGTCTAAAATGAAGAATAAATCAAAGAGTGGATTGGAATATCACAAAGTTTCATTTTGAACCAAAATAGTGGACTTCACACCACTGGTGTGATCTGTTTCTGAGGCTGTGAACAGTTCTGGATTTTTGGACAGTTGAGGACAGCCGAATTTACACCCTGCTGTGAAAATTTCCATAGCTGTAGTCCTGCGAATTTTTGGAAAACATGTTGATTTTGAAACTACAGGGACTAAAACTGTAAAGTAGTAATCTTTAGGGACTAAAAATGTAATTTTGAGTAAAATTGAATTAATTTAGTAATTAATTTATGTAAAATGGAAAAAGGTGAAGTTTGGGTAAAAGTAAAAATTTTAGAAAGATAAAAATGTAATTTTTCCTAAAAATGCAAAAATGGTAATTTTCCATAAAATTTGAAAATATTAATATATGTGTAATTTTACTAAGTTAAGAGGAAATAATCTCTAATTAAATTATTAAAGATAGTTTATCATATGTGAGATTAATTATCCCTTATTAATCAACAAAGTGCACAATTGATTGAGTGTTCATAAGACTCAGGGAAAACTATCTAAACCTTAAAGAATTATGAAACTTGGCTAAGGTTTGGAACCTAGCTTGATAATGAAATTTTGGCTATGGCTTGGAGCCTAGCTTGTTAGTAATTGTGGTTGTGGGTTGGAACCTGACTGGTATAAATCAAAGGCTTGGAGCCTCTTGATAAATGGATTAAGGTTTGGAAGCCTAGGGTATAGAATAACAAAGCTAAAAGCTTAAATTTGATAAGATCAATTATGACAACAATTGTGATTATGAAATTGGCATATACATACAAATTGCATTGATGTTGACGAGAGAGCTACACCTAAGAAATAAAGGTGTGAGTTTGGGCAGTAAGGTCGCTGGTTGACCTTGGGGACATTTGGGCGACCATAATTCCACAGGGGACCAAGGATTGGCCTCTCCGTGTCGTGGTGAGATGGATTCCCTCGCACATAATAATCCTGACTTGGAACTGCAGTTCTCATGATTAGTAACGATGTGCGCCTGAATAGCAAGACATATATCTGGGATAATATCTATCTAAATGGAATAGCTATGTTAAGGGCATATCCGGCTTTTCGCTCCTCTGATACTGAAAGTCTAGATCCATGGATTAGGTTTGAGTCTGAGTCTCGTGCATGAATAAAGGAATGACATACCTATGATTATCATTAATGCTTTGATTTGAATTATGGGTGTATATATATATGATTATATATCTGGTTGTATGTCTGTCATGTTTCCTATGTTTGGATTTATGTTGGAATTCTTACCCCTTCTATGTTACGTATATTTTTCGCTTTATTCTGTGTTGCGACATTTTGCTTTATGCGAAGACGGTGAGACGCAACCCTCTTTCTTGAACCCTCAGTTATGAGTTCCTTGACGCAGGCAACAGACTACCGTTGGGTCAGACATTTTGAGTAGACGCGAGTAGCTTGTTGTTTGAATAATTATTATCCTTGGGGGTTAGTTCTCTCAACCAGCCTAGGATTTGGGTTTATCTTTAATGCTTTCAGTCTTTAGATTTCTGGTTTGTAATATAATATGCTACTGATGACATTTAAAACGTTGGTGTGTAAGGCCTAAGTGCCAAGACCTATGTTTTACGTGCTTTATTGTAAGTTTCGTTTTCAAATACAGTAAGTTTAATTCATGTTGTACAGTTGTTTAAAAGGTAATCACATTTGCGAAATATGTAATTAAGTCTTTCGAAAAGAAAAATCAAATTTACCTGCATTTTTACTTATCAAATAAAAGAAAGAGTATAGTTTTTGCGTATTTTCTAACAGTGTGATGCTGGAGCATTACATAGTTGGGGAGCGGGAGCAGGGGCGGGGATAGAGAATATAAAACCTGCCCCGCTCCATTGCCAGCCTAGTTCAAACTACTCGTAACACCATTAACAATATCAAATTAAGATTTTATTGTTTTAGATTTTATTTCATTTTAATATTACCATATATAAATATTTTTATATTTAAACATGTAATCTATATTAATATTAACATTTTTTATTATTTTAGATTTTATTTTATTGATTGGATGGGGTCTCTGTAACCTTGCCTACTACTTGTAGGGAGTCTTTCATGCAGTTTAAGATGATTAAAGCAGGTAAGAAATGAAGGAATATTACTTTTTTAATTTGGCATGCTACTGTTTGGTCAATTTGGTTACTGAGGAAAGATATTGTCTTCAATAATGGTGGATTTGATATGTTGTGTTTTGTAATACCCCTAATTATAGAATTATGTGTGCTAGTGTTAAATTACTATTTATGATAGTAAATGTTACTTCTTTTGTATGTTACTAAACTAGGATTAAGTGAGAGTGTGTGATCACCACATACCCATTTATTTAAAATCTCACTCAACCACTCTCTCACCCACTTCCACTCATGGTACACTCACACTTCACTACCACATCCACTCCTTAACTCTCATTTCACTAAAACCACACACAAAAAACACACACAACACCATAATTTTAGAAAGAAGAAGAGGAGAGAGTGAGCAAAGAAAAGAGAGAAAGGAAGGTGCAGCTGAAAATGGGGAAGAAGGAAAAGAAGAGAAGGAGGAGAGGGCTACTTTGGGCTTCATCTTTTAGATTGCTTTTCATCTTAAATCACTTGTGTGAGTCTCCTCCTCTTTTCCCTTTAGCTTTGATTTTTGAAGATGAAAAATGGATGAAGATTGTTTCTTTGAGTCACTATCACTATATCCATGAAGAAAGAGTAAATCTTTGGGCTTGCATGTGGGTTAGAGTAGTGGTATCTGTTATCATTTATCTGTGTTGATATTGGTATGGTTAATGCATTTGCATGTTGCTTTGGAGTGTTGTTTGGTTGAGTTGTGAATGTTGTTCTTATCCTCATTGCATGTGTGTTTTAGAGCTCTTAGAATGTTTGAGGGTATGTAGATTTGGCATGGAAAGAGGATTTGTATAAGTTTCTACGAATTTGGAGTGTGTTGATTGAGGTTTGTGATGGTCTCCTATGTTAAAAACTGTTTTCTGCAATGTTGCTCGCTGTCATGGGCGCCCAAGTGCCAGGTACGGCTGCCCCTGGATCTGTTGTTTCGCGTTTACAGGGCAGCATTACAGCGCCCAGCGTTGGGAATGGGCGCCCAACGCCCCAATTCGGACTTCATGTTAACAACTTTAGTAATTAATTCGTTAAAAATTATCCGTTTTTAATGAAATTTGTTTTATTTGAACCCTTGAGGTGTTGGGAATCTATGGTTGAAATTTCATGAATTTTGAGAATGATTTACTATTTTTACTGCCAGAAAGCTATTTTCAAAATATTGAACTTTAGTCCTTGTTTTTGTGGGATTATACTTATCTTCTATTGTTATAATGAGAATGAAACTATATTGAGAGTTACTTAACTTAGTTGTATGTGTGGTTTATATATTGGTTTCATTATTGTGTTGTTGTAAAATAGTTGGATATAACTTAGTTATATACATATAATCTCTGTTAGTATTGGATATTGGTGATTGTTGTTCTTTATAAACACTTAATGAATCTGTATTTGGTGTATGCTTCAGGTTATATTAGAATTGTAATTGGTATTAGTGGAATAGTAAGCTAGGGATATAGATTTCTATTTCACATTATATATTGGGATGTAATTGTGTTTGGAGGATAAGTCATGAACTTTCATCTAGTAGTTAGGATAGTCCAAGTTTAAGTGATAAAGAATTTCACTTAATTGCTATCAAAAACGTGTGGGTAGTTTTAGTCCTTCTTAACGGAGGCTGAGGGTAAGTGCAAAGTAAGCTAGGGACGTCGCTTGCGGTCATAGACGTCTGACCGGCCTTACACGAGGCTATATTTGTGCCAAGTTACTCACACTTGGGACGATATAGATGTTTTCAAGATATAAAAATGTAGAGATGATAAAGTTCATGACTTAGATGCTTGACTATAAATAAGAAGCATCATTGAGAAATAACTATACCCGAGTAAAGACCCAGCCTTAGAGCCGGTGATGAAATGGTGAATTACCAACGAGGTTTTACTTAATGATATGTTTACTTTGACTGACTGTATATGCTAGTAATGTGATTTATATGATTAAGTGCTGGATGTGAATGTTTGGACTATGAAGTGATAAGGTAACCATAAATTCCTATCTTACATAGAGTATTTATGCTTTGGGGACTCACTGAGATTTTTATATCTCATTAGTTGTTGCTTATGTTTCAGATAATAGCTTTAGTCTGGCTGGATAGCTGGCTTTTGGAAGTGAAGGGCATCAATATTTGCTAGCTGTTGTGTTATTTTCTTTAGTAGTTTAGGATTTGAGACTTGTTAATCCTTTGTACTTTGATTTTTTTTGTCATTGTACTAAGATGTGGTAACAATAACTTCTATTATGTATTGACTTTGATACTATTCAAATGTTCTACCCCTAGTTATATACTAGTTCATTAATTGGGAGTGTTACATGTTTGCTGGATTTAATTAAGTTTTGGTCCTGGTGTTGGTTTTCAGCTCATTTGAAGGGGTCTTTCTTATCTTTCTCTAATTGGTGTTTCAATCCCCCGATGTGTATCTTTATTAGTTAGATTTTTAGTTCATCAGTTTTGTTTTTTGATGGATTGACTGTCGGATTTTTCTGTATATGGGTTTGAGTATACTCCTTGTACTCAGTTGTTATATAATATTATTTGCTGATAAAAAAATAGTTTGACTAGATTTATAACACTCTAGAAATGTATAGAACAAAATCAAGTAATTGCTAAACAACACGTTAGTTAACCATGTCAAACAACACTTACACCCATGTCAGTAGCCACATTAACAGATCTATTAATTATTAAATTGTCATTTGACGGATGGACCAAAATTGCCTAATTTGAACATGTGTGGACCAAAGTCGAGCCAAAAAAAAATGGGAACCAAAATGTCTTAAATATTATAACAAGGAACCAAAAGTGCAATTAAGTCTTTTGAAAAAACTTAGTATGTCATCAGGGAATATGCTAGGAGAGTGGGACTGTGGGAGATCGAGGAATAGGGATGAAAAATATCACAATCTCCATTTGAGTGCGCAAGGATGAGGGTTACTTTAGATAAATTGAAAGTTCATGCCGAGCCCATCCAAACACTTAAAGTTTAGGTTTGATTTGTGAAGAAAAAAATGAGTTGCTCAAGCTTACGCATTCATTTACATGAACTTAGTTGAAAAATAAAGTTTGATCTTGATTTGTTTAGCTCATTTATAACTAAAATATTTTTGCTATTATGAAAATTCTTCTTAAAAAGTTTATCAATTTAGCATGATGATAATCTACAAATAGAAATAAGTGTTCAACATGTGGTATATAAATTCAATAAGTAGACTTCAACTTATTTGGAATCATAAGCGGCTTCCTACTTTTCTTCCAAACTAGGAGCCTTAGACTAGGTAATCCTCTCTCCCCCTTATCTATTTGTTATTGGTATGAATAAATTATCCTTATGCATTAATGAAGTTGTTTCTAATAATGAATGGTTGCTAGTAAAGGTGTCTAAAAATGGCCCAAGTTTCTCTTAGCTTTTATTTGTAGATGATGTCCTGCTTTTTATTAAGGCTAGATGCTCTTAAGCTATATTTGTGGCTGACTTGTTCAACAAATTTGGCCAGCACTCAAGGTTTAACGTCAACATTGCGAAATCTAGAGCCTATTTATCTTCTGGGGTCCAGAGGGGAAAGACAAATAAAAAAGATATCTTTTGTTATTACTATTCATTACATCTCGTCTTTGGATAAATATCTCGATTTCCCATGGTCAAAGGGAGGGCTAGGAAAGAGGATTTTAATTTTCTAATTGAAAAGCTTCAAACTCATCTAGCTTCGTGGAAGAACAAGCTATTGAATAAGGTTGCGCAACTTACCTTAGCAAAATCGGTGCTCAATTCCATCTCTACATGGAATCCTTTGAGGTTCATTGGCACATACTATATACAGGTTCATTGGCTCCTTGAGAGTGTCTACAACCAATTTGACAAAATAACTAGAGAATTTATTTGGAAAGATGGCATGGGGTATGGAATCCATCTAGTAGGATTTTTTTTTTATAAACACGGGCATGCAAAGGCATCACAATAAAGAATACAAAGAAAGCTTGGGGACCAAACCAAAACTCAAGAAAAAATTATTTAAATCTGAAACTAGGAAGACCAAACCTATTACGATAAAAGTCTTCACTAATTAATGTAGGAACTAAGTCCCACCACAAGGAACCAACTATAGTAACACCGTGACAAGCAAGTTTATCTGCACAGGTATTTCCTTCACGGTAAATATGAGAAAGAACAAAATTCATTCTATTGGTAAGAGCAAGACAATTGCGCCACCTATTCTGAAGTTGCCAAGGAACTATTGAAACTGCTGTGAAGGCCAATATAACCAATTTAGAATCACATTCTAGCCAAAAATTATGCCAACCTTTTTCGATCGCCTTCTCAATTGCCATCATGGCGCCTATTAGCTCAGCTTGAAGAGCACTGACGACACCCAAATTAGCTGCAAAACAGCCAACAATTGCTGCGCTATGATCTCTAAAAATCCCCCTACATCCAGCCGGGCCGGGGGCTCCCCTAGCAGCACCATCTGTGTTGGACTTAATCCAATTGCAGCTCGGAGGGAACCAATTGACCTGAATGAAGTTAGGAGCTCTCCTTGGTCTCCTATTGATATTGAACGATTTGAGAATTAAAAGATCCTGGATATTAGAGGACATTACACCTGGGCTAAGCAAGCCAGTAAGCGAAACTTAGGCTGTGATCATATTAATGGTTGTAGCTAGCGAAACATGTTTGTTATCAAACGTCAATTTATTCCGGCAATGCCAAATAGCCCAGCTCACGCTAACAACAGCCGCAATACAGACATCCTTCAGCTGAGAGCTCCACTGTTTGTGGCAGATAGAAATAATGGAATCCATGGAAGTAGTGTCAATTCCAATATTTAGGATAGAACTCAGCCACGTCCAAAGGCTCTAGGCGAACCTACAGTTACAAAAAAGATGTTGAGTAGTCTCCTTTGCTTGCCCACAGAGGTTGCAGACCGAGATTGTCACACACCCTCTTAGCCAAAGATTTTCATCAGTTGGCATGCGGTATGCATGATGCACCAAATAATAAAAGATTTGGAAGGTGGAATGGATGAGTTCCAAAAAACCTTGCACCAAGAAATCTGCTGCCCTGGAGGATTTTGGAAGAGAAAGGCATGTTTCATTGTTAACTCACCGGAGGTAGATAGGGTCCAGATCCGGTGGTCCTTCTCCTGGAATAGAGGGATATGCACCTGCCTGAGCTTAACTTCAAGAACTGGGTACCTCTGGAATAAGACATCTAGGACATGCCAATCATGTTGACGGATGAAATCCTGAACTTTAGCGCTAAGATGACTATGCAAACTGGCTGGCATGTTAATCAGGTTCACTAGAGGCTCAGAAAGCCATTTATCGGTCCAGAAGTTTATGTCCCTTCCATTGCCAATCTGGCAAGATGAATTAATCATCACCGTATGAAAACTGCTCCTCACACCAGCCCAAATCGAAGTTTGAATGTTGTAGTTTATAGGGACGTTATTGCGGAGAACTCTAGCCTTCAGTAAGCAGGCCTAATTAGGGATGGCAAAACAACCCGTACCCGCGGGTATCCGCGGATAAAATCCACTACGGGTACGGGGCAGGTACCTTAACAGGTACCCGCGGGAAAAGTAAACGGGCATTTGAAGTACCCGTTAATAAATGGGGACGGGAACGGGTAGTGAGGTACCCGTACCCGCTAAGACAATTAACTACCTTTATTTTATATATATATATATATATTCCTAAAGTGGTCAATACAAGTGTTATAGAGTGATGTAATTTTTAGTTGTTGTCTTCCTTTGTTTTAGTATTAAACAAGTGGCTACTAAATATGTATTTTTGATGTATTTGTATTAACTCTCATGCTATACTTGTAATGACTTTTATTATATGATTTTTATTATGGACAATGTTGTATGGAAAAAAAAACTTTTTTGTTTAGTTTTTTCTAAATTTGTTTAGATTTTTTTAAAATACTCGTGGATATCCGTAAATATGTATTATTGATGTATTTGTATTAATTCTCATATTATACTTGTAATGACTTTTATTATGGACAATGTTGTATGGAAAAATAAACTTTTTTTTTTGTTTTTTTAAATTTTTTTAGATTTTTTTGAAATACCCGTGGATATCCGTGGATACCCGCGGATATCGCAGGTACCCACTAAAGCCTAGATAGCGGGTACCCGTACGGGTATGGGGCGGGTAGCGGGTAGCTACTACTCGTGCCCGCCCCGCCCCATTTACATCCCTAGGCCCAATGCCCTTTGGAATTGATAAAATCCCAGCACAACTTTAGCATGACAGCGTTATTAATGGCCCTAAGGGATCTAATCTCCAACCCACCCTCCTTAGAGGAGCAGCAAACCTTATGCCAAGAAACAGTGACAATTTTTTTGGTGTGGATGTCTCCTGACCAAATAAAATTCCTGATCCATTTGTCCACCAACTTAATCAAATTAACAAGCCAAGAGTAGATATGAAAACTGTAAATTAACATGCTATGAATGGTCGCCTTAACAAGCTGCACCCTCCCCATGATGGAGAGCAAAGAAGCTTTCCAGGCAGCTAATTTACACTTTATCCTGTCTGCAATAGGTTGGAGATGCACCGTTCTTGGTTTTCCTTTAAAAATAGGGACCCCAAGTTAAATAAAAGGAAGCACACCAATAGAGAAACCAAACATGTTGGCAATAGATGTCTGTCGAGTGCCTGAAATACAACCCAGATAAATAGTGGACTTCGAAGGATTAATGATTTGACATGAGATTTTGCCATATTTTTTAAAAAGTCCATTAAATTACGCATATTTTTCTGGGTGCCTTTGCAAAAAATCATCACATCATCTGCATACAGCACATGAGAAGGAACAAAAGCACCACGCAGACCTGTCATCAGATTAAGATCCCCCTTGTGAACCAGCCTAGAAATCCCCCTGCTCAACACCTCCTCTGCCAAACAGAAAATGAAAGGGGACAATGGATCCCCCTGTCTCACCTCTCTCGTGCAAGTGAATAAACCAGCAACCCTGCCATTCACTGAAATAGATAACTTCGCAGATTGAAGAATAATTCAGACCCAATTCGTGAATTTGGAGTCAAACCCAAAGGCCTGCAAAACTTTGAAAAGGAAGTTCCAATCAATGGTATCAAAGGCCTTTCTAATGTCAATTTTTAGCGCAAGATTTCCCCTAAAGCAACGTTTATCAAGAAAGTTAATAGCCTCTGATGCGGTGCAAATGCAATCCGAGATTTGCCTACCTCTCACAAAACCACGCTGATTTTCTGAGATTATACGAGAAGCAATCAGGGCCAATCTATCTGCCAAAACCTTGGTTATAATCTTGAATTTGAAGTTAGCTAGCGCTATAGGCCCGCACTGATCAACCTTGTCTGCTCCATGCACTTTTGGGATGAGCACTACAATGTTAGAGTTGAAGTTAGGTAGCAGCCAACTATGAGTGAAAAATTGCAGAACTGCATTGAAAACATCGCTGCCCACTATGTTCCAGTATTTCTGAAAAAAGAATCCGCCAAAGCCGTCTGGGCCTGGAGCCCTGTCACCATTCATAGAAAATACCGCTAGCTTGACTTCTTCGAATGAAGGCATATTAGTCAACATAATGTTATCCTCTGATGTTACAGCAGAGTCGATGACCTCTTCAATCATACCATTATCATGGCAGGAATTAGTACAGGCAAAAAGCTGCTCAAAATAGTTTACCACATGACTTTGGATAGCATTAAAATTGTCTAATATCTCATCACCGTTCCTAAGAAGAGAAATTTGCTTTGTCACATTTCTGACCTTAGTGATCTTGTGAAAGAATTCCGTATTGCGATCCCCATACATATGCCCATTAAGACGGGATTTTTCAAGCCAAAACTCCTCCTGCGAATTTAAGGCCTGCTGCAGCTCAATTTGCGCATTCTGCTCCTGCTCGAACAGCTTATCGGATGCACTACGATAGTCTATTTGTTGCTAAACCAAATCAACATTCTGCAGCGCAATTTTTACTCTATCATGCACATTACCAAACATTTCTTTGTTCCAATATTTTAGCTTTTGCTTTAAAGCTTTCAGCTTAGCCGCAAGAGTCACCATTGGACACCCCACTACTACTGTCTCTTTCCAAGTTTGAGAAATAACGCGCTGACAATCGGGATGGCTAGCCCACATGCGCATAAACTTGAAAGAAGAGCTGGAAGAATTTCCTTCTTTTTGCATAACCAATAACAAGGGGGAGTGATCGGACTGACTTTTGGTGAGGGTACAGCAGGAAATAGAACTCCAAAAGTCAGTCCATGCGTCATTGCATATGGCTCTATCAAGTCTTCTTGCCATGTAGGCCGAACCTCTCCTCCTATTAGACCAAGTGAATTGGGCGCCCCTGGTCGCCAGATGAGTGAAATTGTTGCTGTTTGTCCAAGAGATGAACTCTTCACAAGAGATTGGCAAAGGCAATCTTTGTCCTCTCTGCTCATGCGCACCCAAGATTGCATTGTAATCACCCACAAAACACCAATACCATAACCAAAGGAAAAAAAGAAGGGGGATTAGGGGTGTGAATGACAAGGGAGTCCAACACAACTATGTTGGGTAAACTTGATTGGGATTTGCATCAACATTCAACTAAGCCTTGGGTTTAGTTTCTTTTATCAAAGTATGTTAACACTCAGCAGTTCATAGTTTCCCCTCACAGATCTGGGGTCACCTATTTCGAATTCAATGTTTAAGGCTAAATCATCTCTAAAGGATGGCTCTCATTTCCAGATTGGTAATGGTAATTCTTGCTTTTGGTTTGCCCCTTGGTTTTCGATTGTGCACCTTAGCCATTGTATGGATTTCATTGACATACATGACTTAGATATAAGTATAAAAGATCTATATTATTATGAAGAGTGGCACTTGGAGCAACTAGAGGAATGGCATTCAGAATAAGTGACATCCTAGTAATACATGTCCAAGGTGTTCATAAGTAGAGGGATCATTCCTACATTGAAGAGACTGTCTTAAATCCAATCGGTTGTGGAGTCCCTTGGATTTCTTTATTCTTCCTTCTTCTCCACGTCCGATGAGGTCTAATGGCTTAGGAGTGGCATGTCAAATGACAACTCTGCAATATTCATTGCTGCAGTTTGGTGGAGCTAGAGGAGCAAAAGGAATTCAGAATGCATTGGGAAGGAAGAGATCTCATTTTTCAGAATTATTTAGAAGTGCGTAAATTGGCCTCATTTATTTCTCTGTTTCAGGTCCACCGTAAGGTAGAATCCTCGAAGATAGGTTACTTGGCATGCAAACCAAAAGGATGTCATAGTAATCAACATGGATGGTAGCTATAATGGGACAATGGGAAGAGCTGGTTATGGTGAGCTAGTTATAAGCAAGGTTTTAAATTGCGGACCGCATCACGTGATGCGGCCGCAATATTGCGGTTGCGGTGGCCTCCGCAACCGCATCACACTGCAATTGCGGTGTGATTTGAAATCACACTAAACGGCCGCAACATAACACCGCAACGGCCGCATCGGACCCGCATCAGGCCGTATCAGACTGCAACGGACCACAACGAACTCTGTTTTGTTCATCTTTCACATTAAAACCAAAAATTTCATATATAAAAGATATAGAAAGAATAAAAATAATTATAGAATTTATTTTGCATTCGGTGCAAATATAAAATAAATTCACGCCGCAGTGACCGCAATGAGCGTCGCAGCAACCACATTAGCTGCAATCGCAGCGACTGCGACCGCGACCGCATCCGCGACCGCAACCGCAATTTAGAACCTTGGTTATAAGCAGTGCAAGAGATTGTATTGAAGGATTCTCGGGTAGCATTGGTGTTACCAATTGCATTCATGCAGAGCTCACGACCATTTTGAAGAGTCTGGACCTCGCCTGGACTAGGGGATTTAGAAAGTTATGTGCTATTTAGATTCGATGACTGCCATTGAACTTTTGGCTAAGGAGAGATTCCTCAAACTCATGCATATGCTATTATAATCAAAGGCATTTAGGATAAGATGCGATATCAATGGGAAGCTTCATTGGCACACATCTAAGGGTGTGTTTGGGAAGGGATTTTTGGAGGGGAGGGTTTTGGAGGGCTTACACTAATTTTTTGTCTTTGCCGTTAAGCATGTCCACGCTTTGATCTGCGCCTATTCAAACATAACTTCCACAAATGCCCTCTTATTATTGAAAATCATCTCATTCATATTTAGCCAGATAGTCCAAAGTCCTGTGATCCAAATCACCTGCCAATTGGTTATTGCATGTTTTTCCCCGGTACATAACCCCCGGAACTGCTGAAAATTAATCTTACAATCTGAATGTAATGAAGCTTCCACACCCGTCCATCTCAAACACTTGCGCCAAACCTCTCAAAAACGCTACACTCGAAAAAGAGATGTGCAATGCTTTCATTGGTTTGATTGCAACCTGCGCATCGGAGACCTGCATCAGAAAAAACGTACCCCCCGTGAAGCCAAATTTTTCTTCATTGGTGGACTATTTAGAGTGGCCCTCTAACCCAAACCCGCAACCTTGCTAGAGACCAGCTGTAACATCTGTTTCTGTGATTAACTATTTATTTTCGTCTTATATGAATTTTTGTGATATAAATATTTTGAGATTTATTTTTAGCTTAAAAATAGGATTTAAATATTCACGTTTAAGAATACTTCTGAAACTAATTAATTTTCAGCTTCTGTCGGGTCTAGTTACAACATCCGCTTCTTTGTTTTTCCGTCCTTTTTTCTATTTTATATGAATTCTTGTTCCACAATTGTTGTGTGATTTATTTTTAGCTTAAAATTAGGAATAAAATACACATATTCCGGAATACTTATGAAACGGTAGTTTTTCAATCAACTTTAGGCCTTTTTACGGAAAACGGTTTACGTCTAACTGACAGAAAGGATTTAAATAGCTTGAGTGTGGTAAAAACCCAATAAATAAACTTCCTTCACAAAAGTTGGTTATTTTAATATTTTTGATATTTTGGAATTTTTTTGAGATTTTTGGAAAACTTTCAAAAAATTGCAGAAAATACGCTAAACGGAAGCGTGTAGCGTAAAAATCTCATTTCACAATGTTATTTTCGTGACAAAGGTCTATAAGTAATTTATATTTTATTTTTAATTATTTATTTCATGATTTTAGGAATTATTTCTGTGAATGTTTTGAAAACTCTATTTTTCTACATTTTTGGGGGTTATACCTGCGAAACGATGAAAATCGAAAGGTTTGCACTATCAATAAATTTCAAAAATGAATGCCACGAAATTATTTAGACTTGTCATGGCATTTTCTAGCATTCTCATTGGTTCTCATCAATTTTAATTAATTATTTCAATTTTTGATTTATTAAATCACATTTTTACCCTTGATTTTCATTCTATTTCATACAGACCCTAGGGCTAAAAATGGAAATTCACTCTCCCTCCTCTTCCAGTCAATTTGGCCACCTCCCTCATGACTCATGGAGGGTCTTGAGGCTTCTCCATTCTTCTAGGGTGTAACGCCCATTTTTCCGACAAGGAACGTCACATGAAAACTAAACAAAACTTAATGCGGAATTAATATAAACTGGTTTGTCTTTATAAAATTGGTGGCTAATTTTTTTTTTTAAAATGTCTTATAAGAAAATATTCTCGCAAATCATTTAGCTATCCAGAAATTCAGAAGAAAAGAAACATCATACATAAATATATACATCATCATGTCAATATATACATATCTTGCGCTAGTAAGTATAGTCATGAACCACAACAGAGTGACCAAAATACAACATCCCAACTGAAGGGAAAATAAAGCGATAAAACTAAACCTAGGAAAGCGATAAATCAAAAGGTGTGTCAAATACACGACATTGAACATGTACACCCCAAACCTAGGCTGATCGCTAACAGACAACACACAACCTAGCACTATACACCCCCCATCACTACAGACCTAAGACGATGACGACTCCTCGAAGTCCTCCACGGGATCCTCCTCTGGGTCCTCCTCATCCTCGGATATCTCAACGAATACCCGCTCTGGCTCATCTCGAACCTTCCTCTTCCCCCTCTCTACGTGTCCCGATGGTCCGGTAGAAGTGTCAGAAGAGCAACGCACGAAACGTCCATACGGTGGGACATAAGAAACGGGGAGCATCGGTCTCACTGTCTCCGGTGGTGAAGCTGGTGTCACTGGTGGAGCCATCCTCGGTAGACGATCCCGCTCCAAGGAACTCTTCCTTGGAGTACAACGAAAGCAACGGTGGTACTCCCGAGCATATCCGGTTACCCTCGAGGGTAAAGGCCTCTCCTCCTGAGTCTCTCCCCTCGGCTGCTCCACATGTGCATCGGGTGCGGCTGCCAGCCAGCTGCACATCCTCTCTAAGGGAATGTAAGCGTCCAGAACCATCTCACGCTCCAAAACCTCCTCGTGGCCCAGCACCCCTCTTCTCGTCCTGACGAAGTGTCCACACACCGTGGCCCATTGGGAGATGAGATCATAAGTCCATCCCCCACCATCGGCCTCAAGAGGCCGTAAGTTCTCCCTTACTCTGGCAACCAGAGGTCTCGAAGTGGACATCTACGCGTAGCGTACATATGGATAACAAAAAAACATGCAAGGGTGAATTTCTTTACACAAGTTGAAAATCCACGAAAGGGTGCATATGAAAAAGGAAAATACTACATAATACATTCCAATAATATATATATATATATATATAATTACTCTTTCGCAAATCTTTAGCTAAGATATTCAATCATCAAAAAGAGAACATGTCATCAAGTTAAACACACATAGCACACTAGCATAATGCATGTCACTTCAATATCTCTTTTCATACACCGGTGCACTGCTCCATGGAGACTTCTCTTCCTGAACTAAGTAGAGCGATGTGGCGGAATCGTATACCTATCATTAATGCAAACTGACCTTCACTCTTGGCCATCGTTTGTCATTTATTCGGTACAGACCCATTGTGCTACGTCGTACACCCCATCTCAAATAAGGCAGCCGGTCAGGATCATCCAAGCCGGGTACACTACTCTTCTCGGCACAAGGGGATTCATCGCAAGGCCATTGAGAATTTCGTAACCTGGATGCCCTCAAAGACTTATAGTCAGACCATACTTATTTACAATCCCCGCATAGGATTGTGTGCTCTAATTTGGCAAAAGCCACGTCTTTAATGCAAATGACATTATATTTGCAACCACAATCAATACAATCAACGCGGTCCCTCGTCTTAGGGTTTTTCGTCGCCACGTGTTAGCTTTCATCCAACACCGTGTAATATTATTATCCTCAAGACTTTATCGTCGCCACGTATTGATCCTCGTTCAATACCGTGTAAAAACGTTTATTTAAAAACATAAGTTTTATGGAAAGTTTCTCTTTGAAATTAAAACTCTTCCTTAACTTTAACTCTCAAATCCTCATTACTATTTTCTTCCCACTTCTCTTTGTAAAAAGATTTAATTCAAAGTCTTAGTTAATTGCTTTGATAACTTTACTTAAGTTCCTTTACTTTTAAGTATTTGAAAATCTGACCCTCAAAATATTCTATTCCACGTTTCAGCCCCTGGTTTTTGTAAAATTAGGTTTCTGCCCCAGAATTGTCCAGTCTTCACGTTTCTGCCCAAAACTTTTGTAAAATTATATTTTTGGCCCAAAGTGTCCAGATTTTTGATTTTATGCCCAAAATTTTAAAATTTTGTATTTTTGACCCCAAAACATCCAGTTTTCATTTTTTACCCCTAAAAATCTAAAATTTGATTTTCTCACTCATTAATTGATTTTCTAGCTCACTTAGAGTTTTATGGAGAAAAATACCTTAGTATGAAATTGATTTGAGACTTGTACTTAGCAATTTAATTAAATTTATCTAAGTAAGTGATAACTTGAACCCTAATTAATTTATTTGATTTCACTTTGGAAAACTTTTTCATTAAAGCTTTTAAGTTCTCTTCTCACACTTAATAAAATACTTCAATTCAATCCCAATCACAAAGAATCAAAGTATGTGAAATATCCAAAGAAATCAACATGCATCAATTAGGCAAGAACACAATTAAGCCATAAATCATACATACACTCAAAGTAACCACCCATAGCATATCAACATACATCATGAACATTAGCATAAATCATCAACTCATCAAGCATGCATTTTTCCAAGAACACATAGACTTTTCAACATAATCATTCATCAACCAAAAATCATGCTTGAGCTCATATATATATATATATATATATATATATATATATATATACATATATAAAAATACATATTACTAAGAGAATGAAACTTCATTCAACAACCAATAGAAAAACTCAAGTCTTTGAGTTTAACTTAGAACATACAACATACACCACACACATATACTTCATTCCCAACTTATTGAGAAAATCCCCTTACCTCTTGAAGACAATAAAAATGGGCAAACACCAAAAATTACCTTCACTCTACACCAACACCAAGTAGCCTCCTTGAAGCCTTGATGTTCCAACACTTAGAAAAATTAACCTTTCACAAAATACACTGAAATAAAACCATAAAAATGCAAGTTTTATGCAAACCACCAAACCCTAAAGAGTAGAAATTTTGAGTAGATGAATACTTACTCAAATCTTGAAGCAAAATAGATCCAAGGTAGTTTTCAAGCTTGTAGGCTCCAATGGAGTGAACCTAAACCAAGAAAAAACTCTCTTTTAGTAAAAGAAAGAACACAAGCTTTCATGGAAAAATAAAAGTGGTGGAAATGAAAAAATGAAAGAAGTTTATGGATTAGAATGATGATCCAAACCTTTTTTGTGAAGCTTGGGTGGCCAAAAACTCAACAAAACTTAGTCTTTTGGTGTGTAGGAAAGCTTTTGAAAATGGAGAGAAAATGGAGTTTTTTGACTCAAGGTTGAAGATGAAGTGGTAAGAATGAATCCTCTCTCTTCCCTCTCCCTACTCAAACTCGGCCAGCACACCCAAGGAATGGGGGAGTATGGGCTTGCACGCTTTGGGTGGTTGGAAGCCATACCTCACTCACCTAATTTGAAAAAAATTCAAAAATCAACCCTTTTTGACCATTTGACTTTAGGGATATTTTTGAGTGAAAATCTACCCCCCTTACTCGCCCAACAGAGCATAAAACATGGTGGGATTAAGTCCCATCAAGTTAGGGTTTAATCGGTAGTTCAAAGTACTAAAACGAGTAGTTTTCGAACCCCTTTTTAGATAAATATTTTTCTAAAATAGGTAAAATCATGAGAAATCAATTTTATGGCTTGAATATGATATAGAAAAATTTAGAAACTCAAAACTAAATATTTGGACTATTTTTCATGTCCCGGTTGCGCTCGGTTTACCCGTAAAGCTCCAAACACGGGTAAAATTAAGTTTTTCTAAAAAAATTTCAGAAAAATTTCTAAAAATCACAAATAATATAAAAACCACTTATGGTTCGTTAAAATATTATTTTGGAGTAAAAATGACCTCCAGAAAAATACTAAACCCTTCCCCGCATTACGCGAGAAAGCGATTCTCGCCAAAAACTCAGTTTTGCGAACTCTACTACTCTAAACCCTTCAAAATCAAATCTAAGATATGAATATTATTATTCACACCTTAAAATCCCAAAAATCATTAATTAAATAATTTTAATTAAATTAAAGCATAATAAAAATCAATAAAAATTATATAAAAATCAGGGTGTTACATGGGGCATGAGTCATGGCATGAATCATAATTTTTGGCCAATTAGGTAATTAGGCTTTATTATTTTCCTAAAATGAAAAAAAGTTGGATTTTTCCTCTCCTTCCCCTCTTTTGGCCGTGGCCCTTCCCTATAAATAGGGAGGGGGTGCTCTTCATTTTTCCTCATCCCTCACTTGAAGAAATCACTCCAAAATCTCTTTTCTTTCCTTTGAGTTTTCTTTGATTTTTCTAATCAAACCTCTTGTGTTTTTCTTGTGTTCTTAGCTCGTTCTTCATTTGTTCATAAGGCCAAGGTAAGGGGAATTACTTCTAAAGTTAGTTTGATCTTTGTTTTGATGAGTATTTGTGTTTTGGGTGTTTATAGTTTTAATTAAATTGTTATATATTTGTTTTATTATTTTAAATTGCTTTATGTCTTATTTTTATTTAAAATTGTGATTTTATGAAAAGTAAAGTTATAATGTCCAATTTAATTATAAAGTTTAATAATTGTACTATTACGCTGACAAAATTTTAAATATAAAGGCTTAATCACTCAGTGGGTTATGCCTCCGTGATCAACAAATCTAAGAATTGGTAAAATTGAACCGATGTAGTTCTTTTGGCTATTGGAGAATACTGTGGTTGGTCAGCCATGAGAGTACATCTTCGATGTACTATCACGTCGGGCTCAGGGGTCGTATCTCTTTGTGTTTTTGTACTAAATGGATTATATCTCTATACTTTGTACTTTTGTAGTTTAAAATGTCTGAAGCTCAACCACAAACTAAAGTGGGAAGTGACACTGGTGGAACTCAAGTGGGAAGTGCACCAACTCCACCTGAACCTATTCAACCTGCACAAACAACTAGTCCAACTCCAACTGAAACAGCACAAGCAGCAGCTACAAACCCAAGTCCAAGTGCAACTCCATCAGAAGCTGAGCCTACACAAGGTAACAAAAGAAAACCGAGTAGACCCTCTTCTATTGTTTGGACTCATTTTAAAAAAGAGGGAGATACGGCTACTTGTACTTATTGTGGCAAACGATATGCATGTAATAACACTAATCATGGGACATCAAACTTAAATAAGCATTTGAGAGTTTGTACAAAGAATCCAAATAGAGAAGTTGACAAGAAGCAGAAAACCATTGTTTTGGGAAAACAAAGTGAAGGTGATTCTGTTAGTTTTAAACTTGTTGAGTTTAGTCAAGAAAAATGCAGAGTTGAGCTTGCTAAGATGCTAGTTATGGATGAGTTGCCATTCAAGTTTGTTGAGAATGTAGGCTATAGAAATTTCATGGCTGCAAGTCAACCTCGGTTTAAAATTCCTAGCCGTAGGACTATAGCTAGAGATGTCATGCAGTTATTTATGGAAGAGAAAGTAAAATTGAAGTCTATATTGTCTGTGAACCATCAAATGGTTTCTTTAACAACCGACACTTGGACTTCAATTCAAAATATGAATTATATGTGTGTCACAGCTCATTTTATTGATGATGGATGGGTGTTGCATAAGAAGATATTGAGTTTTGGTTTGATTTCTGATCATAAGGGGGAAACCATAGGCAAAGCTTTGGAGAAGTGTTTGAAAGATTGGGGCAGTCATAAGGTAGGCTGTGTAACAGTGGATAATGCTAGTGCTAACAACACTGCACTTGCATATTTGGTGAGGAATATGAGTCATTGGAATGGTAGTACCATCTTGAAGGGGGAGTACATGCACATGAGATGTTGTGCTCACATCTTGAACTTAATTGTGTGTGATGGGATGAAGGAAACAAATTGCTCTATTAGTAGGATTAGAGCTTCTTGTAAGTATGTGAGGTCGTCACCTTCTAAATTGGCTTCTTTTAGGAGGTGCGCAGAAGAGGCAAATTTGCCTACTAATCAAATGCTTGTTCTTGATGTGCTAACTAGGTGGAATTCCACCTACTTGATGTTGTCAACAGCTGAAAAGTTTGAAAAGGCTTTCAGTCGTCTTGAATATGAAGATGATTCATTTGTAAATGCCCTTAACAATGAAGGGGGACCTCCAATTAGTCATGATTGGGAACGTGTTCGTGAATTTGTTGAATTTTTGAAGGTTTTTTAAGATACAACTCTTGTATTCTCTTCATCATTACAAGTCACTGCTAATACATTTTTCCATCAATTGTGTCTAATCTTAGCAAAGTTGTCCGAATGGATGGAGGGTAATGATCCAGGGATGCACATGATGGCTTCAAATATGAGAGCTAAACTTGACAAATATTGGGATTTAGCTGGGAATATGAATTATCTGTTGTTTATGGCCATCTTTGTTGATCCTCGATATAAAATGGCAAGTATCCAATTCTGTTTGCAAATGTTGTATGATGATGATAAGTGCAATGAGATTGTAAGCAAATTGCGTCATCTCATCAAAAAGATGTTTGATCATTACACGGAATTGTATCCTTTTCCCTCCGATGGTTCGGATGTCAGTGGCCTTTCATCGCAAGATCCTACCTCCCAATCACAAAATAGTGAGGCAACCTAATGCTTAAGGATGGATTTAGACAAGAGGTCAAGAAAAAGCAAGGTGAGCATAAGAAAAATGAGTTAGAGAGATATTTGGAGGATGATGTTGAGGATGATAATGATGGGTTTGACATTCTGAAGTGGTGGAGAGGGAAGTCAGAAAAGTATCATGTTATTTCTCGGATGGCTAGAGACATATCAGCAATTTCGTTGTCTACTGTATCATCTGAGGCTGCATTCAGCACTGGAGGTCGTGTCTATAACACCCTTTCTCCAAAAAGGATATTACACCATAGTAACCAAAAGTTTAGGAAAACTTAGAGAGTTTTTAGATAAACGTTGATAATCCTACTATGAAAATGCTGGTAAAATTTTTCGTTTTTCTTAAAGATGAGAAGGACGGGGAATAAATCCCTGTAAGGTTTTCTCTTTGAAAATATTTTAGGTGTAAAGAGTATAGCATAACTTCGTACTCAAAATTTGATTATCTCATATATAAAAATTATCAGAGTTTACAACAGAGTTTGTACAGTGGACTCCTGAGACAGTCAAGTCTTTAGACCTCTACCCAATCTAAAATAGTAAATATCAATTCTTCTCGGAATCCCTATCAATTTACACAACATCCTCTTTAGATCCTTCTTCTACGAGCTAGCCCATGTCTTGGATAGATTATCTACTCAGTCATGCATCAACACAACATAAAGCAGGCAAGGGTGAAACTCTAAACAAAGTAACAAGACAAGTAGGTACACAATCAAAACACAATTATACATATATAAATTACTTTGCACAGCAACACACACACATTCAGAATACAGAACAATCAAGACTTATAAACAGATCTCGTTTAAACAAATCTTACCTTTGTGCTGAAACCCTGCAAAAATATACATTCACAATAATATATCACAAAATCCAAGTATTTTTATGCATGTCACTTCAATATCTCAAAAGTCACACCGGTGTAGTGCTCCAAGGAGACTTTTCCAACCTCACATCTTTTGAGCGACCGACTGCAGTAAACCTAACAGCATAAACAGAGAATCATGTCTTTAGACCCCTGAGAATACTTCAGAGAACCGCATTTAAAACTAAGTACCAAATCATAAATAGATCTGTCAGTCAAATTTATCCAAGCCGGGTATACGATTTGCCTCGGTTCAGGGGGATTCACCATCAAGACCATTGAGACGATCGAAACCTGGATAATCCCAGTAGACAATTGTAGTCCAACAGAATCTATTTTCAACCCTGTCTAGTGGGTTGTAAGCTCATCGTCTTTAATGCAAATGATATAACACTTTTCTTCATCATCTCTTAAAAATCCTCTTCTGTCTTACTGTAGCTCCCTCTTTTGACAAATCTTTTGGAATCACTCACTAATTTTGAAGAAATACTCTTGCTCTTATTTTATTGCGCATTAAGTTATTCTTCCGGCTATAATAATTCATTTATGACTGTTCAAACCGCGGCAGAGCTGAACTGAGGTGAACAGCCCCAATAGAGTGATTCGATATATGAACTTAATTTTATTAACTCATTTAATAAGATCAACGCGGGGCAGAGCCTCTCTGTATTTGATCAAGAAAGAAAAGAGTAACAGTAATTAAACTTACGTCCTCTTTTTAATCCAATAACGTCTGTTCTCTGTTTTTAAGTCAATCTTAGGGAATGGAATAATTATTCGACGGCTGAGCCGACTGCGGTAATCAGTGTCCAGTTTTCTAAAAACATGATATAAACTTGATAAACGAAATAGAGCTAATCATTTTACCGGCTTACTTAATTTTGAAGATGAAAGGATCACACGACGGCAGAGCCATCTTTGGTGATCAGTATCCATTTTCAGAAATCGGTAGAACATAGACTAAGTGAACGTAATCCAATTACTTCTCTTTGGAAATATTTAAGCATTGATTATCTTCCAGGAAAAAGGCCCGTTGGAAGCCTATCTCACTAATTTTCACTGTCTTAAACATTGGAAATTAACTGAGTTAATTGCATACATAAACAGATTGGATACCCACTCGATATTTCTCACTAATAATATAACAATAGAATTCACCGAGAATCTATTACCGTTAGATTATATTCCAAAAGATGATATAACAGTAGGTTCACCGAGAATCCATTACTGTTACACTCTTTTCCGACAGATGTTACAACAGTAGAATTCACCGAGAATCCATTACTGTTATACTCTTTTATCCAATCCAATCTATTTATATATACGGTATTAAGAAATCACTTCTTTCCCAGATTATCTTAGTCATGTATATACCTGGTCCCTAGTGTTAAGATTTTTAAATAGCGTATCAATACAGATCCTAGGCTAGAAAGAGACGGACTTTATAATAGCCCCTTCAAATGTCTCTTTCCTTTCTAGACAGATCCATACTAATAAACCAATCAAATCTTAACCATCACCTTTGAATATATACATGTTAGATAACATCAGGGTTTTTTGCAAAAGAAGAAAACGTATTTTCTTTACGGTGAAATCATTTTTACTGTAAACTAAAATTTGTCATAATAACAGTACTTTTAATAAGCTCAGAAATTCATTTTGCCATTCCAACCTTACTCCCTCGAAAATATCAAGAAGATTTGGGCATTATAACCCCACAACAAAAGAGAAATAAAAACAAACATTTTTAAAGCTATGTAAAAAGCCATAACACCCAAAAACACTCAAGCACACAACACTCAAGATCAAACACATACTTCTCAAATTATTTTGCAAGAGGTTCCCCCTACCTTTTACTAAAAATGGATGAAGAACAAAGCTTGAAGATCAAGAACATCAAGCAAGAACACCAAGAACTTCAAAGAGGAAAAGAAGAGTTTTTGCTTGAAAAACACAAGGCTTTTGATGTGGGAAATTTTTATGAATCAAAGAGGGTATAAACAAAGGAAGAGGGGGCGGGTTTCTTGAAGCCAAAAGTGGGAAGAACAAAGTTTTGAAGATCAAGCTTGAACTCAAGAACAAAGAGAGAAAAAGGCTAGGATTTCAAAGGGAGAAAGAATGGATTTTGCTTTGTTAACACAAAGACTTTGGTGTAAGAATTATATGAAGCATGAGGGGGTATTTATAGTAGAGGTGGCAGCCAAGGGGTTGGGTTAAAGTAGCCATGGTTAGCTTAGAAAGTAATCATAGTTTAGCTTTTAAAAATAAACCAAAACATTTATCTAATTCCTAATTGGCCTAAACCACTTCACAATGATTGAATCCAAGTGAAATTCATCATCCAAGGGTCCAAAGAGAGGAAGAGGGGCGGCCAAAGAGATGAAGGAAGGAAGGAGGAAGATGAGACCATGATGTAAGCCATGCCTACTAAATTAACCATTTATCAAATTAGTTTTAATCAAACTTTTTCCTAATTGGCTTATAACCATGACTTATTGACCCAAATGCATCTAGTCCTCTTTATGGCATGGTGGTAAGACGGTTTTGAGGCTGCAAGAAGGAGGGAATGAAGTTACATCTTTGGCCCTAGGGTTTTCAAGTGAAAAGGATACAAATCAAGGGCAAAAGTGACTTTTCACTAATCAAAAATTCTAAAAACGAATTTGAAAGATGACAACTGGTAAGAAATATTGGGAATACCATGTAATAGCCCTAATAGCTTCATGGAAGAGTTTCTGGAATTTTACAGTAAGCGTAGGCTATGCGTTTAGCTTTAAAGAACGGAAAACAGACGTGCCGTAAGTGAAAAACAGACATTTTTCAGAAAATTCTCAAATAATTCTAAAAAATCACAATTTTAATTTAAACACTAATGATCCCTTTTGAAAATTGATTTTGAGCTCTCACTGATCAGTATAAATCCATTTTGGTCAAGAAATTCTTGTTTTACGTCTCTTATGGAGTTTTGAAAAAGTAACTTTTGAACTGTCTTTCAGAAAATTCCAAAATAATTTCCATAAATCCAAAAAAATGGAAAAACATGTTTTGGCTATTTAAAATCTTTATCTAACTTTAACTTGAGCTCTGAATCAGTCTATTAGCTCAAGCGTTTACTATTTGGACCAAAACAGAACTTTTAAATCATTTCACTTCTAAAAATTCTAGAAAAATTCCAGAAAATCTATAATATTAGAAAAACCAACTTTTGTGAAGGAAGTTTATTTATTGAACTCATTTGATGTTTTTAAGCTATTTAAAACTCCTTCCGTCAGTTAGACGTATTGCTTTCTGTAAAAAGACCTGTTATCGATTGTAAAACTGCCGTTTCAGAAGTAGTCCAGAATACGTGTATTTTATTCCTAATTTTAAGCTAAAAATAAATCACAAAACACTTATGGCACAAGAATTCATATAAAACAGAAAAAGTACGGTTTAGAACAAGAAATGGACGTTGTAACTAGACCTGACGGAAGCTGCGAATTAATCGTTTTCAGAAGTAATCTTAAACATGTACATTTAAATCCTATTTTTAAACTAAAAATGAATCACAAAACATCTATATTGCAGATGTTCATATAAGACAGATAATAGATGGAAAAACAGAAGTTTATATAGGACTTTAACTGTCTTACCGTTTTAACTATAATACCAAACAAGACTTAATATTTCTATACTATCTAAAGTATACTAGATCTTAGAGTCTATATTTTAACTATGTCTCCATTTCCGGTATTTATCCATTTCTTAACTAGCAGACTACAGAGTTTCTCTTAGAGGGACTAAAACCGTAATTCCTTTATACTGTTCTCTAAAATTCCAAACTTAGTTTCTAAAACTTTAATATATCACCAAACTATTTGTCATATCCTCAAATACTTCTTATAGTATGAATTTTCCATATTCATTATCAACTTATTCTGACTGTCAAGAATGTCCGTAAATTTACTGTTTGATGTCTACGTAAGTTCTAAACTATCTATACTTTATCTGAAAATTAAAGATAATTATAATCCTCCAAAATAAATACTCTGTCTCATAGAGTGAATTTTTGGGATGTTACAATTCTACCCCTCTAAAAATAATTTCGTCTTCGAAATTCCGTGAATAAGTATATCTGAGCAATATCCTTTATCTGGGACAAATTCCCATTTCCTAACACCTTTGATCTACTATCAACCTTTAGATATAACATACACGCCCTTTTTAACAATTCGGAGTGCAATTTCTTGCTTCTTTGTCCCAACTCCGTTTGTTATAACTTATACAGACTACTAGCATTTTCTTTCCTTGTTTACTTCCTCTTTCTCCATCTTCCGACATTTCCATTTGACGAGTCTCTTAGTGCAAAAATCTATCTTTATAACTAAGTCTTGCTTCAAAATCATTTTGCACTACTATGCTTTATCAATTTTGAACTAAAAATCGAAAGTACTTAGCTAAAAGTTCAGACTTTTAGCTGTGTACATACCTACCGTCATATTTGTTTGTAATAAGAACTCCTAGAAATCCTTTTCTTATTGTACTATGCCTTAGTCTCTTTATCACTTGAAATACCTTGGTAAATTATTCTGATGACTATTGAATCCTTAACAGTAATCCTCCTTTGACGAAAATTTCTAACACTATTCTACTCAGCTATGAGCTTTAACTATTTTAATCTTTGAGATAACATTCTTGTATTCCTTTGGATATTGTTACCTCAACTACCAAATATTTCCTTTCCTTTTATCGGGATCAATTCCTCCATTCATAGGAATTTTGACCTACCAGTTCATACCCATTACCATTATTATCTTTCTGCTACCGGCAAGTTAATGGATTAATTACTTCCATACCTTGACCTTAAGTAGTAAGAAAACAATAATAATTTTATGACTGATCGTGTTATCCAGATAAAAACTTAGTTTGCAAGGGTAAGTCTCTACTTATAAGAACAAACAAGATATATATATATATATACACACACACATAAAATTAACACAACGTTAAGCACACAAATACTTATATATTCATATATATATATAGATATAGCAGTCAAGTTCAAGTATTTCCTAATAGGTTCTAATCCTATGGAATGTCTCCAAAAATTATACTTCAACTTTGAGTGTTTATGATTCAAGCCTAATAATAACTAGTTTATATCTATAAAAACAGAACGCAAAACAACGTATCGCTAGATCCCACTAACCGTAAAAAGATCTTCATTCTTTTGCTACAGGACCCTTATATTCCAATGTTGGATTGTTGGCTACTGGCTTTTGCTCCCTACAAGTGTTTGACAGATGCCCAATCTTTCCACATCTGAAACAAGTTTTTCCCTTCTGATTGCAATTGTTGGCATGATGTCCTGTCTTCCCGCAGTTATAACACTTCATTGTGCGTATTCTTTCATTCCTATGATTTCCATTCCCAACAGCAGATGTATGATTCCGGTTTGGTTGTGAATTCCCGGAACTTCCCGAGTTTCTTGTATACGGTGTATTCTTAAACTGCTTTCCATTCTGGTTTTGTGGCTGGAACCTAAACGGTCCACCCACGTTACATTTTTCTACTACCTTCTCCTTCTTCAGTATCTTCTCAATCACATAGCAACGTTCTACTAACTCGCTAAACTCACAATTTTTTAAAGGAATTACTGCTTCACGTAATTCACGTTCTAACCCTTCGTGAAACTTCTTGCATTTCCATGCCGGGTCATGACATATCTGGAAATATTGGAAAAACTTAGAGAGAGATTCGAACTTAATAACGTACTCCCCTACTGACATTTCTTCTTGCTTTAAACCTAGGAATTCCATCTCCTTTACTTGACGAACACAGATGGGAAAATACTTCGCCAGAAAACGATCTCGAAAGATAGCCCAAGTAATAGTTGCTCCTTCAATCTCCAATAATAGACGCATTCCATACCACCAGAATCCAGTATCATCCATCAACAAGGAAGCAGCAAACATCACCTTTCGTTCGTCTGAGCAAGCCATCGTTTCAAGGAATTTTTCTAACTTATGAATCCATAAATGTGCTCCCTCAGGGTCATATCCTCCCTTGAATCGAATCAGATCGGCATGACAAAGTTTTGTCCTGTGATTCTCTTCTCCTCTACGTCTAAAAGCAGTTGCCATTTCCCAAATGGTCTCTGCCAGATCATCATCATTATGATTCCCTTTCCTTGCCATGGTTTCTACTAAACAACTATTCAAGTAAAGATAATTAGAGCTTTATTATAGCTTACCTTAAATCTAAAAGGAAAATCAATCAATTACACATAATTTCAACCAAAGTCTCACAGAATCAAACAAGTCATTCAAGTTTCACACAAAAATCGCACAGCTCACTACCTATCTGGGTTTACGCAACTTAGGCTTAGCAGACAATGCAGGTAAACCTCTACCCAATCTAAAATAGTAAATACCAACTCTTCTCAGAATCCCTATCAATCTACACAACATCCTCTTTAGATCCTTTTTCTACGAGCTAACCCACGTCTTGGATAAATTATCTACTCAGTCATGCATCAACACAACATAAAGCAGGCAAGGGTGAAACTCTAAACAAAGTAACAAGACAAGTAGGTACACAATCAAAACACAATTATACATATATAAATTACTTTGCACAGCAAGACACACACATTCAGAATACAGAACAATCAAGACTTATAAACAGATCTCATTCAAACGGATCTTACCTTTGTGCTGAAACCCTGCAAAACAATACATTCACAATAAACGCTGTTGGAGAAAGGGTGTTGCACCAGCTTGCTCCACAATGCAGAAAAAATTGATCTGTCATGTTAGTTGTGTTCTGCATTATCTGAATAAACGCTGATTTGACTGAATAGTTGCCTGACCCTTCTGTTTTCCACCTCCAACCATCTAGTTCTGATTTCTGGATTGAAGCTCCTTGCACCACACCTGCCGATTCATTGACCAACTCTTGTTCCCACTGATAAAGATCCATACGCCAACTCCACTGCCAGTTCCACAGTTCTCCCTCCCACTCTCCCAAGTCACTCGCCATATCTTCCTTATTAGCTGCTAGCCTGAACAATCGTGGGAACTGCTCACCAAGACGCCTATCCCTAGCCCACAAATCCAACCAAACCCGAACATCCTTTCCTTCTCCCACCTTCCTAGACAAATTATTTTGCACCCATTTTCTCCTATACGGCTATACCTCGGACTCACGGCATCCAACTGAGTGATATTATGAAAATTTGGATACCCACTAGAGATCACAGGCTGGCTTTTTGTTAGCAGATGCAATGTGAGTCTCATTCCTGCGTGACGAGCATTTTTTTTTTTCTATTTTTTTCAGTTGTGTGTTTAAGTAACTCCAACGAAAAAAATATTATTATTAAATGATGAGATAAAATAAATCCGATCCAAAATACTAAATGAAAAAAAGGTACCTAAGAATGACTTTTTAAAATTCACAAGATTGGTTTCAATTAGGAAAAATTAGATCATATGTGACTAAACTTGTAGTACAATCAGTGGTGGAGGCAGGGGTGCTCACCCCTACCGCGACACCACCCAAAATTATAGATGTCAAATGGGAACCCCCAGATCCAGGATGGGTTGAGCTGCGATTGGATTCAATAGTTGTGGTTCGTTGCCTACAAGGGAGGAGTGGTGGGAGTGTTGCAGGGGCACACCTCATCCACAGCATCCAGGAGCTTATGCTTTGTGATTGGCAAGTTAAGGTGAAGCATATTTACCAGGAGGTGAACAAACGTGCTGATCTCTTAGCTAATATAGGATGTGATCTTAATGTTTCTGAGCATGTTTATGATGTTCCACCTTCTAGCTTAGGACAGGTCCTTTTATCTAATGTTATGGGAGTCTCTACTCCCAGGAGTATACCTTTGTAGTTTTCTTCTTTGGGCTTTGTCCCTCGTTGTTAATAAAAAAAATGTTTAGAATTTATTATATCAGAAAAATGTGGTCCCATGATATTTATTTTAAATAATAAAAAAGACTTAAAGGTCAGCAAAGGGATTCAATTGAGGATATTCAAATTTAAAATGATATATTTATCTTTTCTTTAACTCAAGAATGGTTCACTGTAAAATTGCAAATTTCCATAATTTGGTTAATCACTGTATAAAAATTCCTATATTTTTTTAAAGTACATTTAACTTTTTTTATAAATGAATAACCTATAAAACGTTATGTATATAGTTTTTCTAATAAGTTAAATTTTACATGTCAGTCACAAGAATTAAGATATAAATTTGATTAATTAATAAATTAAAATATAATTTTTGTTATTTTCAATAGAACTCACATTTATATAATTTGCTTCTAGAATTCTAAAAGTCAAACATCTTTGGATCCATGACATTTGCAACATGGGTTCTTGGAACTTGGATCAACTTGCAACAATCCTTCCAGCTAACATTAAGATGGAAATGTTGGGTGTCTTTACAAATGATACTTGTAATGATATTATCATTTGGGAACCCTCGAATTCTGGGCAATACTCTACCAAAAGCGCATATCTTTGGTTGCTTCAACAAGAGGAGCATGTGCTACTGAATGAAGAAACCTGGACTTGGATATATATGGAAACTAAAGCTTGTTGATCAGAACATACAACATTTCGTGTGGTTGGTTATGCATAATAGTTTACATACTAATCATTTTCACTATACCCGCCATGTCACTTTGGACCCTTCCTGCCAACGATGTGGAGTACTCCATGAATTAAACAGCATTGTGAAAGTGAGAAGAGTCAGAGAGAGAAGAGAGAAAGAGAGTGAAGCTCGCAATGAAATAAACTGAGTCAATTGAACTCAGATTCTATTATTCCTCAATAATGTAATTACATTAGTGCATTAAGCTTAAATACAAGTGTTAGAGCTAACTAACTTAACTAACTTCTAACAACAAGCAGTTAGCTAGGTTGCAGTTAATCTAATAGAACTAACTAACTAATACCATCTAGGATTAGTTATATTACAAATAACAGACTAACTCTAGTTAACATCCCCCCTCAAGATGGAATGTGTATGTCACATATTGCCAACTTGCTATGAAGATTCTGAAATGGACCAAGGTGAAAAGGCTTTGTCAAGATATCTGCTACTTGATCAGTGGATGAAACAGGGAGTAACTGAAGAATGCTAGCTTGTAACTTGTCTCGGACAACATGGCAGTCCATCTCAACATGTTCAGTTCACTCGTGAAAGAATGGATTAGCGGCTATGTGAAGTGCGGATCTATTATCATAATACAGAATTACAGGAGAAGAATGAGTGATATGAAAATCTTGTAATAAGTAGAGCAACCACTGAGCCTCACAAGTGGTTTGGGCAAGGCCCTGTATTCTGCCTAGGAGGATGATCCTGAAACCACATTCTTCTTCTTACTCTTCCATGAAACCAAAGAATTGCCTAGGAAGAAACAAAATCCAGTGATAGAGTGACGAATGTCAGGACAAGCACCCCAATCAGAGTCACTGAACCTTTTCAAAATAGGGGATGAATCAACATCAAAGAATAAACCACTGCCTGGTACCCCTTTGATGTACTTAACAATTCTCAAAGCAGCTTGGAGATGTTGGTATACAGTTGGTGTTTGCAGAAATTGACTAAGGTGTATGACTGCATAGGATATATCAAGTCTGGTATGAAACACAAGAAGGGGGGTTTGAATTGTGTTTCAAAGCTTTTAAAACTTTTTCGCAAATATTTGTATACTTGCTGTGAACCCGTTGGACGCACAGCGTATTGGAATATTGGACGCACAAGTAGATTGGACGCAGAGGCTTCCACTTAGTTTAAAAACGTTTTCTTTGTGCGATTTAAAGAGTTTGAAAAACTTGATAAGATAAAATTCAATTCAATCCCTCTTGTTAGTAATGATAAATAAATAACTAGAGATAAGGAAAAGAGAGAATAACACAAGTATTTATCCTGGTTCACCCTTTCCTAAGAGCTACGTCCAGTCCCCTCAAACTAGAGAGATTTCACTATCAATCCAGATAGAATACAAGTATTCGTCAACAGCCTCTCCAGGCCTTACAACGAGTATTTTTTGCACACCTAGCCTCTCCAGACTCAAAAGAAGTATTCTTTACAAACAAGCCTCTCCAGGCTCAACACAAGTATTCTTTACAAACAAGTCTCTCCAGGCTCAAACAAGTATTCTTTCTAAACAAGCCTCTTCAGGCTCAAACAACTCAGAAGAGTGTTTTTGACTTAAAGTGCTATCTAACTCACACTAGTGAGAATCTGAAAATCTTAAGCACTTCGAGAGTTAAGCAAACTCTCTTTTACAAGAAGATAGAAAATATTACAAGAATTTCTTAATGAATCAGAGTATATCAAAGTTTGCACAGTGATTCAGCTCTTTCTTTTTGATAGTTCGGCACTCTTGTCTCTTCCCTTTTTCTTCTTCTTGTTTTCGGTATTTATAGGCTTTGTTGAAGCTTCAGACTTATTCTTCAACTACCTCGGCTTTAGCCTTCATAAATATGACCGTTCTCTAATAGCATTAAATGCTATTTTCCCGTTGCTCTGAGGAGTTCTTCTTTAGCGTATTTGTCTGCGTTTCTTTCTCCTAATTCAGAAGCAACCTGTACTCATAGTCTCAATTGCACAAAGGTTAATAGTAATATTCAGTTGAGACAAAGAGAATACACTGTGTAAATCAGAAAGTAGTGTTCAGAGAGATATCAAAATAAACATAGTACATTCTCTCTCTAAGTACGCTTTCACAGTGCTTTATGCTTTTCATTTAATGCACGTTCAGAGACTTTGACGAGGTTGTTCAGAAAAGCATTGTATACTGCTATTTATTTTAAATCATTTGCTCAATAAATATGTCCCATATTAAATACAAGAGCAATAAATAGCAGGTTATGTATTCTGCGTTTTGGACGTAGCATTTAGAGTGTATGAATGGACGCATACCTTTGCTTACCATTCGTACTTGAGACAGCTTGGTCTATATAGACGCATACTTATTGCTTACCATATGTACTTGAGACTTTGCTTCTCTGATAGGATACATCTCTATAATACTCATTGGTCGGTTATCACTTATGCTTATTTTGGACGCACTGTATAGCATGTCTCCATGAGTGATTTCTTTGGACGCTTATATGTTCTGCTTCTTTGGACGCAAGCTTTATTGGACGCATTGCCTCTTTGAGTCCATTGGACGCTCCATTCTTGAATCGTACATATATATGCCAATGTCACACTGGACGCTTGGACTTATCTTTGTTGTACCTACAAGAGCTTGTCAGCAGACTTTGTAAAATCCTTAATAACCTTTGTTATCATCAAAACCACAAAGACTACTTAGGGAAAATTTGCATTAGACCTGCTTCTGACCAATTTGGTTCCAACAGGAACATGAACTCAATCAGAGATCGAAAGTGTACCTGGAAGACGATGAAGGATCCGTTGGATCGAAAATGGCGAAGATACCATGTGAAAGTGAGAAGAATCAGAGAGAGAAGAGAGAAATAGAGTGAAGCTCACAACGAAAAAAACTAAGTCAATTGAACTCAGATTCTGATATTCCTCAATAATGTAATTACATTAGTGCATTAAGCTTAAATACAAGTGTTAGAGCTAACTAACTTTAACTAACTTCTAACAACAAGCAGTTAAGCTGCGGTTAATCTAACAAAACTAACTAACTAATACTAACTAGGATTAGTTATATTACAAATAACAGACTAACTCTAGTTAACAAGCATTACACACTTTACCTAATTGCCCTCATGCTAGACGTATATGGCATGCTATCAGTTATAACACTTCTCCCTCCTTCTTCCTTAATGATGTGTCTTGTGATTGGTTGAAGACTCGTGCACAAGGAAGTAATAAACAACTTTTTGTGCTTACTTGTTAGTTTGTGTGGAGATCAAGGAACACAAAAGCTTTCTCTGATGAGAAGTGGCATGATTGGCGAGTCATAAATCTCATCTGGTGCAAGATGGATACCATTTCAGCTACTCTTGGCTCAGGTTCTACCAGGACATCATCACGGCTTGTAGCTTGGCACCGACCTGACGAATAAACTGTTAATTAACTCAACGTCAACGGCAGCTCCTTTGCCAATCTAGGCCGTTCTGGTTATGGAGGCCTCATATGCAATGACCTTGGTGGTTGGCTCATTGGCTTTTCTGGAAGCTGTGGCTCATTGGCCTGGACTTGGCTTGGAATGAAGGATACCACAATGTAGTATGTGAATCGAACTCTAAGACAGCTTTGATGATGATATTGAAAGGTGTGCCCTACACTCATCTGCATACTCCCATCGTTGATCATATTAGAATGCTCATGCAGTGCCAGTGGAGGCTTTCTTTCAACCATTCTCTACGTGAGGGTAACTTTTGTGCGGATTGGTTAGCTAAGTTTGGATCATCCCTGGATCATGGCTCGTGAGTTTGGTATCTTTTGTCCACCTGATTTGGCCAGCACCCTCCTTGCTGATGTAATCGATGTTGAGAGGTTTAGAGTGTAGTTTCTGTTTCATTTGTTTTTTCTTTCCTATTGATAAAAAAAGTCAAACAAACAAAAATAGGAGAACTAAGAGCATCTCCAATGGAGAATGCTTAAATCGGTTGCTTAACTCACTTTAAGTGGGTCCTACAATGCCAAATAGGATTTAAGAAACCCTACTAATTTTTACTCCAATAGAGGTTGCTTCAGTAGGTTGCTTAATTTACTTTTAATGGGTCCCACAATTTACCCCACATTTATATTTTACCTTTAAATTTATTTTAACTCAAATTAAAATATTAATTTATAATTTATATATATTTCAACTTTAAAAAAATTTAATGTAGAATATAATCCAATTTTATATTAGATTTTTTTTGTCAACAGTTTTATAGTAGATTTAAATTAAATTATTTAAAAAAAATTGACACCGGCCGGTTGTGTTTTAATACAGCAATGGCGCATTGTTTCAACAATGGTTTCAAACAAAAACACAACAATGGCCCATTTTTTTTATTCAACAATTGAATTAAATAAAGTTAAATAAAAATTTTAAAAAAAAAGGAGACAGATGGTTGATGGTCTTTAGAACCATCTGAGAAAAAATCTCAACCCATTCCTATTTCTCATTCTCTCTCACGTCAGTTTCCCAATATCCCCAACAACTCACTGTCCCCATTTCCTCCTCCCCTCATCCCATCCTCACATCAGTTTCCCAATATCGCTATTCGCTAAAAGCCTAAACCACTCACTTTCTCGGTTCTTCTTCACCCCCCCCTTTTTCTGTCATCCCATCCTCACTCAAAGCCTCCCAGTTACCATTCATCCCCTCATTCACGGAGTGCCTTCCCCCTCCCCTGGTCTCACCCCATCCTCACTCATCAGCCATAGATCTCACCCCCTCTTACTGATCTCGTCTCCGTCTGCGCCATGTAGCGGGACTCCGATGATGTGTGTTCAACACATGGATTTGTGGGTCTGGGATCTTGTTCTGGGTCTCCAATGCAGCGGTTCTCTTACTGATTCTTGGTTCTGGATTTGTGGCTCTGGGATTTGGTTTTATTTTTTTGGTATCTTTTTGTGCTAATTCTGATTAATTTCTGAAATTTTCTTTGGCTTTGATGTAAGTTTAACAATGGGTTCTGGATTTAATTTATTTAGTTTTTGGTTATTTCCTCTATTCATTTTTCTGGGCTACCTTTCTCGTTCTTCTTTCTGGAATGAATTTCTCTTTTGGTTATCTTCCCTCCACATTCAGTTGCTTGTTGTTGCAGTGTTGCTGGAAAGAAATTAATTTTTAATGTGTAAGCAACCGTTGCTTATACAAGCAACCATTGCATACATGTGGCTTTAAGCAACGTCAACTAAATTTGCTCCAATGGTGAATTTTCATAAGGAACGTTGCTTAACATTTAAAAAATATTAAATATCAATAATTCATATTCTTAAACGCTTTTCTAGAACTTACCAAAACAAATCGCTTTTCTAGAAGCTGCAGGTTGAGGATTGAGGAAGCTTCAACGTGGACACCGCTCAGTCCTCAGATATTACACATGGGTGAATAGTGTTGAGCTGTTGGCGGCTTCTAACACATACTTGGGTAAGAATCTTGCAAGATACGAGTAAAGTAAGCGACATATCAGAACGTGCTTTGACTTCCACACTTCCAGAACTAACACTACTGGTCTCCCTCTCTCAACCTAAAGGTGTATCCAACGTAACAAACTCTATCCTTGTTTTTGTTTTTATCTATTAATTCTAGGTTGTTCCTGACATCTTCTAGAAAGAAACAGTGGCTTGGCACTAGTTAACTTATTATACTACTTAGATTGGCGTGGTTACATTTATTTCTTACAAACATAATCACATTTCAATTTCAATTTGAAAAAAATACTTACCCGAACTATGTAATATACGTATGTAATTTTGATTATTAAAAAAATATTATACAATGAAATTATGATGTCAATATTAATGGTGAGCATGAAAGTAAGTGACCTAGTAGATATATATTACGGTGCATTATGAAAATTCTTTTCGAAAATCAGCTAATGTGTTACAGTGTTGATAGTAAATAAAAAGTATATATATACTAAACGAACTCATGTAGGACGCTTTCAACTCCCCCGGCGGTGATTGGACCTCTCCTCCTTGCGCAAGGGCGGAGGCAGGAATTTTATTTGAGGGATGCCAAGATAACAAAGCATATGACTCAATAAAAAATTTAAATTTTTACGTTTACAATATTATTAGCAATTTTTTTTATATATAACTACTATTTTTATAAGTAAAAGAGATATATAGCTATAATATATAGTTATATTGAGACCAAAAAATTTGATATATAATTAATTAATCTCTCTATAATTCAATTTAGACAAAAAAATTGGCACCTAATCACCTATTGTCATTAGTTTTGGTGATTTGGTCACATACCAAAAAGTAGAGCTGGGTGGAAACTTGGAGCTACTACCTCTAATTATTTAATTAAAAAAAAGAAAGAAATTACGGTGTAAATCACAGCCAGTTTCTACTTTTTCAAATAAAATAGTAGTATTATTAAAGAATTTTAATAATACTACACATTGATAATACTACACGCTCTTCAAATAATACTTTCAGTTCCTACTTTTAATAATAATACTACATATTGATAATAGTACACGCTCTTCAAATAATACTTTTAGTTCCTACTTTTAATAATATTTTTTCAAATAACATTAAAAAGTTACATATATAACAGAACAATTGTATCAGACTGTATATTTTAATAGATAAACTAGGTGGGGGTGAGGCCACATATCTATCTATGTGTGTGTATATATATATATGTATATGAAAGAAAAAAATTTCATTGGATTGGGTGGTGCCATGGGTGACACTATGTGGCCGACGAGGGCAGGGAGTGATCGCCGGTGCAGAGAGGCACGGACAAGGAGTGGCTTCTGGCAGGCTTCTAGGCGAATGGGTACATGAATGAACCGAAATCATACCCGAATGAGAGGAATACTGAGACTGTGCAGGTATGGGATTGTACAGTTGAGGAAAGCTTAATAGAATTGATTGGTACTACCTATACCAACAAGATGCATCTTCTTTTCGGTAACCTATCACTTAAGAACATCATAGTTAAGTGTGCTTGACTTAGAGCGATTTCGGGATGGGTGACCTTCTGGGAAGTTTCCTAGAAAGCATGTGAGTGAGGACAAAGCATGCTGAAAAGACCCATGTTGGTGTGTGGGGACAGTCGTTGATCCGAAAAGCAGCTGGGATGTTACAAATGGTATCAGAGTCAGTCCTCTCCTTGCAGTACGGTATGGTTCGGGGACGAACCAAGCAGATGCTGGTGGGCATGTGACACCCTGTGGCTGACGAGGGCGGGGAGTGATCGCCGGTGCAAAGAGGCACGGACAAGGAGCTATTCCTGGCAGACTTCTAGGCGAAGGGGTACATGAATGAACCGAAATCATACCCGAATGAGAGGAATTCTGAGACTGTGCAGGTATAGGACTGTACAGTTGAGGAAAGCTTAATAGAATTGATTGGTACTACCTATAGCAACAAGATGCATCTTCTTTTCGGTAGTCTATCACTTAAGAACATCATAGTTAAGCGTGCTTGACTTGGAGCGATTTCGGGATGGGTGACCTTCTGGGAAGTTTCCTAGAAAGCATGTGAGTGAAGACAAAGTATGCTGAAAAGACCCGTGTTGGTGTGTGGGGACAGTCATCGATCCGAAAAGCAGCCAGGATGTTAAACTATGGCCCCCCCAGCCCCCTCCCTCCGCCCCTGGACCTTGCGGATGCTATGAGAGTCCCTCACTTGAGGGACTAGGGTTGCTGAGCTTTAGCTTGTTTTTTGGCTTTTTCTGTTTTCTCCTTTTTTCCCTTTGTTTACCGAAAAAAATGTTAATTAATAAATAAATTTCAAATTTATAGTTATGGATAACTATGTTGGTTCAAAATTTATGATAAATTAGAGAAATATAAAAATTCTATATAAAAAAGAGAAATATAAAATATATAAAAAACAATAAAAGCTATTATTCTTAATGTAGAAGATATATTATTACAAAGGAAAATGGTTTCAGAAAGAAAATTTTACACGTGTCAATACTACATTCAATTTGAAGAAATTGTATACACGTGTTGGTTTTTCATTAAACAGCGGCCAATTTAACAAATTTTATCTCACATTTATTCTAAAATTTATTCTAAATGCAAACGAAAATGGAAATCAAGTATTTAACTATTTGTAAAAAAAAATCAAGTATTTAACTAAATTATTTATTCAGCAATAACAAGTGGAAAAACTAAATATTTAAAAAAGAAACAAGCTTCAGCACCACTAAAAAAACAAAATGATAGTTCATGTAAAATTGTATAAAAAAAAGTTTATGTAAAAGTAATTTATGCAAAATTATTATTATGTTAGATTGGTTTCAAAAACAAGTGGTTCATTATTTAGGCTAGCAAATTGAAATTTGTTTTAAATGTCAATCTAGTAATCTATACAGGTAAAGAGATTAATAAATTTAACAAATTTATTAAAAACATATGTAAGCAAATTATAATTTTCTTTTGAATGTTAATATCATATGTAAAGTGATTAGTAAAAAAATATATAAAAATATAATACATAGATAAAATTTTAGATTTAGTTTCTATCTTATTTATTATTTTTTAACTTAATTTATTATGGATTTTATTTTATATAAACAAATTAGAATTTTTTTAAAACACAAATATCTATACGTATAATCACTAATATCAACACACTAAATATATTGGTGAGTATTATCTCATGGGATTAAAACTACAAATATAAGACCAAAAAAAATTTGATACAGAAAATATTTTTATATGAGTACAAATATAGAGTAAAGATGTAAAAGTTTTTTATATGGAAATACATTACTTATGTGTCAATATTTTAATATAAAATACACATTAATGTGAATATTTTGATATATAATTTATTTTTTTGGTTGAATGAATATTTTAATATATAATTTGTGTATTTTTAATATATGTTATGTATAATATGGGTCGATGTACTATAAATTTTTTCTTCTTCTTACTTTTATACTAATCATCGGAAGAGTATAATATTTAGGTCACATGAAGATATATTCTAAATAAGAACCCTTATTAATATGCACGTGGAGATAAAAAATTTGTATGGATATGTATTAAGATTAGAGTAAGAAATAAAAAATAACTAAGACATACAAGTAATTAAAGATAAAAATGCGACAAACTAAGTTAAAATATAACACAATGAGATGAATATTTTACATGAAAGTTTATCTATATCTACATTAAAATAATTATTATGCTGATGCTCTTACCCCCCATGGGCATGTTACGTCTTATGATTGGACTGTGTTTGAAACAATTTAAAAATCAAGCTCAACAATAATTTTCTAAAAGTGCAAACTATTATAACCAACATAAAACCATAAACCAAGTCCCACAATTCTTTTATTTTTAAATTAACTAGAGCGTGACCCGTGCGATGCACGGGTGTTCCATGTGTATTTTTTAAAATGAAATACTAAATTATGACTATAACTGATAATATTGTCCTAATTTTTAGATTTATAGATTTTGAATATCATATTTGGATCAGAACTGATTTATTTAGTTTCATCAAAAGTGTTATTTTGCTTATAGTAGGTTGAATTTTATATGTGTCTTAATTAATGTGATAATACTTGTGCATAAAAATCATTTTACTTAAGGGTAAATATGATAAGTGAGTTATTAGGTCATTTTGTAAAAGTGAATATATTTGTTGAAAGATAATCAAAAAGTAGTTTTTTATAACAAATATTATTGCAATATGTACCGTATGAAAGATTGAAAGTAACAACACCTTTATGTTGATGAGTCGATTTTTTTTGTAGTTGTATGTGCCTATGTGGACATGTGCATTATGTGTAGGGCTTATAACATTTTATACTTTTTATACTTTTTTTTTTGAGAAAAAAACATTTATACTTGAAACATAAAAATAGTGATATAGTAAATGACTAAAACTTTTTTCATTGTATTTGAGATACAAAATTAAAAAATAATATATTTTCATATATTAAATAAAGATAATAATTTCATAAATTATTCTTAGAGTAATTTTTGAAGAAATGTTATTCTCAAAGTAAAGACAGGGAATTAATGTGTCGCATATTTGCTATGTCCTTAAAAACTTTACATTGTATTAATATCAAATATGAAAATGCCTATTCTCATCTCAATATTCCTAAGAACATTTTTTCATGGCCTCAAGCAAATACCAACTTAACAAAAAAAATACTCACTTAATATTTTTTTTTACTATTGAGACCATCAAAAGAGATGTTGGTTGCCTAGGAATATTTTTTCATACACTCAAGCACCTTTTTTTATTTTTTAGTATCCAATACAAAATTAACTCAAACTGTTAAGTGGTGTCAAACATATCAAAGCCACCCTCTAATAATTGTTTGTAGCATAACAATTGTTGTACCATAACTCTATTTTATTTTAATTAACATACATTTAAAGTTAAAATTATTGAAATAGTAAACCAAACCTATATATTCAATAAACCAAAATATGCACTACATATCATCCCAAGAAAAAAACACTAAAATTAAGTAAAATCAGCTCAAAAAAATCAAGTGATCAATATAAAAAATAAAGAATACAAAACTCTCTTGCAACAATGGATACATTTATCCAGCTATGGGCATTCACCTTGTGCATAATAGTGCAACGAAAATTCTCAAGTTTTCCAAAATTGCTGAAACTTCGGAGTAGTTCACTTTTAGTGACCCGAATAAAACATTCACCATGTTCAAAACTTAAAATTGTTAGAATGAATAACAAATAAACAATACATATTCCATTAATGTTGCACAAATGTACAGTGGATTCTAACTTCTAATTAAATTAATTAATTTAATTGCCATGATTATAAAATGTAAACATTGAATTGCGAGAGTTTACCTTTAAAATGAAAATAGGTTGCTACCATGCTGGAAGTGGAGCCAAATGCCTTTATACCTTTCCCCTGTCAAAGCAAAGTGCATCTTATTGTAAGCTACTGCATTAGATCCTTGCCCAAATGCCTGCCAATATGGCTTCCATTATTTGCAATAGCTAGATTGTTCAACATCTAATTGCATCAACTTCAATTTTTTTGAGCAATTATATGGATTATTTAGACATGAGGCATTAAAATTTTTTTGCCGACAATAGCCGCTTGTCTTTCTCGACTTTTCAATGTTATTCTATAAAAGGAATTAAATAGAGTTATAGCAATTAAAAAAAGATTGACCAATTTTAATAAAACTTTACAATGCTATATCCGAATACCACAATCACAAAAAACTCCAAAAAGAAACACAGATACATGTAAATGGTGTTTTGTTTTTGTTTTTGGGGATTCTGCATAGTATAATACATCGTTTTTCATTTCTTTATATATAATAATAATAATAATAATAATAATAATAATAATAATAATAATAATAATAATATACTTTTGGGAAATTATAATATAATAATAAAAATTAGAAATATAATAATAAAATAACATGTAGTACTGTAGTAGAAAGATCATAGTGAAATGGAAAAAAAATGCATATTTCATAGACTCATTGCATTATCTTCTATTTCCTTTTAACTTCTTTAACTTCTTTATAAATATTTCCTTTTAATAAAAACTTATTTGAAGGAGAAAAACTTTATTCCCGATGATTTCACTAAAATATACACTTCATAACACTACAGGGAAAGAAAGCGAAGAGCCAATTAAACCTATTTGAATTGAGAGATTGACAAATTGACACTAATATGGAAAAGGATAGCTACAATTGTTTTTTTATGATAATAATCTCATATTATCAGAGATAAATCAGAAACACAACTTGGTAAATTGTCATAAACATGGGAGCTAGACCAAGATGTGATTATCTTAGCAATAGAGTGAGCAACCACATTAGCTTGCCTCCTTACATAATCAACCAAAAAGTTGGATTTAAAGATAAAATCTTCCTACACTCAACTATTATGGAACCAAACTCTAAAGCATCATGAGTGGAAGACTTGATATTGTCAACCAGTTGTGCATCAGACTCAAAAATCACACACTGGAGCTCCAATTCCTTCGCCCACTGAAGTGCTTGTAAGATGCCCATTGCTTCCCCCTCACAAAGGGACATCCATTCTTGCAGTAGTCCAACTCATCCTGGAAAAAATAACGTCCCCAACAATAATTGTTACTTAGCAGTAATTAGAAATGTGAATTTTCTTTTAATAATCAAAGTTCAAACCAAAAACTATTTTTTCTTATTACATTTCTATACCATATATATAATTCTGGTCTAGTGATTGGATAGAAAAGATATAAAATAAAATATGAATAATAATAATATATTTTTATAAAAAAAGAATAATAATATATGGTTGGATATAATATATGAATAATCATAGCAACTCAAATTTAGAAAAAAGCTAAATTTTTTGAACAACAAATATGAGAAATTATATCATTCCACTCACAAAATTAGTTAATCGAGGCATTGAAAATCATGAGGGAAACCAAAAAAAAGAAGATAACCTTGGTCCTGAAATGCTCACTTGGATTGAACAACTTTGTTCCCCTTATCCTTTTCGACCACAACAACAGTATTCACTCTGGTCTTGACAACAAAATTCCAAGCTTGAACTAAAGGGCCTTCAAAGAGAGCCTAGAATTTAACAAAATCATATTCGTTATACCAATATTGTCATATCAGTATTGTCATATTTGTATTCAACATGTATTGGAGTTATAAGAGAATAGATGGGGGAGATGAATAATGTTGGAGCAATTTTTAAGGGTGCGTGCTATTGTGGGTTATGGGTGGGAGAGAATAATAGAGCCATAATTGAAATGGATTCTTTTGGAATTCACTTGTACGTTTCCTATTTAATTAAGCAATTAATCCTTTTTTATTTTCCACTAACCAATTACCACCCCAATCCATCACTTCTTTATAATTAATACAATTTACCCGTTACCTTTAGCAAAACAAATGTTTCCATGTACCAATTACCAATAATTCTTATAATATAAAAAATTGTTTCTTCAAATTGGTTTTTACTTAGGTCTCCCTTCTCTCTTCTTTTCTCTTGCCTTTTCGGCCGCCAGTCTTTCTTCTTCTTGGAAGGGTGGTTTTGGACCATTTTTTGGTCTAGAACCACCCCTCTATATTGTTTTTTAGCTTCTTTCACCTCAATAAGTGGTTTATCCACACAGATCTAATTTTTTGGGTGTTTTTTCGAGTCCTCGTTTCGGCGTGCGACGGTGTTTTTCGTCTTTGTGCGGTGTTTGTTGTTCTCGTCTTGGTGCGGTTTTTGTTTTCCCGTCTTGGTGCGGTGTTCATTCGATTCAGATTGGCGGATCTACTTCGTTTCGCTACAGATTCTCTTTTGACTGACTCGTCAACGCTACAGATCCGGAGACGTAGGTACTCTGGTCACCCTGAATGTGTCAGATTTGTAGGCAGTGTCACTTTTGATGACACTTTGCTGTATTATGCTATTAACTTGGGTGTTGTGAGCTTGTTCGCAGTTTCATCCCTTTTAGTTTTTAGCAACGTTGAATTTGTAATGTATTCGATGTATTTTGCCAAATTGAATGAATGAATACCTTTTGTTTTGTTGTCAAAAAAAAATTCTTATAATAAAATGACCTAATTTCCCCGGCGAACATTACACACACACACACACACATATAGATTAGAGAAATGAATATCAAAATAAAAATAAAAAATGCAAATAAAAATTAAATTTTGAAATTAAAAATGAAAATCCCAAAATTGGGTATCCATATTAACTTTTATTTTCTTTTTTATGTAATTTTTCTTATAATTTTTCCTTAATTTTTATAATTACCCTGACAAAAATATTACAAAAATATTTAATTCCCATTACATAGAAAATGTAGAGTAATAAATACAATATTGCAAATAAATTAAAATTATTGAGAAATAAAATGTCAAAGTTGCCCCCACAATCTTCTTTTATATCCCTTCACCAAATTACCCAAATTCTACTTAAAATATGACAATAATACCCCAACAACCTTCTTTTTTATATATATAGATATTTTAAATATCAGGGTGGGTTCGAGGACAATTCAACATCTCCGCCAATATCTGACTTTGAAAAACAGTAAAAACTCAAACTCGACCACTAAACCCGTCAAAGTAGGTTATCCCCGTCAAAGTTTGGGTCGGTTCGGGTGAATTCATGTTCATTTGCGTTTTGACATGTTTACTCACAATAACTATTTAAATTATTTTACTATTTCAACCATAATTAATATATTTTTTGCATTATAATCTACTTTAAAGTTGACAACTAATCAAATAATTAATACTCATTATATGTCCTGTGCATAGCACGGGTGAATACACTAGTATTATTACAAAGGAAAATGGTTTCAGAAAGAAAATTTTACACGTGTCAATACTACATTCAATTTGAAGAAATTTTATACACGTGTTGGTTTTTCATTAAACAGTGGCCAAATTAACAAATTTTGTCTCACATTTATTCTAAAATTTATTCTAAATGCAAACGAAAATGGAAATCAATTTCTCCTATATGTCTCAGCATTTATTCTAAAAGCTAACAAAAAATGGAATATGCAAATCAAGATCAATCAAATATTATTGTATCTAAGTCAGCATTAAATATAAATTTGAAAACAAAATAAAAAGATTGTTGTTTTTTGTTTTCTCTCACCTGCCCACTTATTTTGTTTTTCATCCCCATCACTCCACCCCCTCTATGCAAATAATTCATCAGTGTCTCTACTGATCCTCTCTCTCACTCTCCTATCATTAGTGGTTGGTCTCCTCACTCTGTCATCATTAGTGTTTGGCCTCTATTAGTTGATCAGAAGAGAAAAACCTGGCATTTTTACTTCCACTTTCCACTCTTTGGGTTGAAGGTTCCCATCTCCATCCAGTATTGGGGTTAATTTTAGAAATTTCGTTTTTAAATATGATTGTCCTATCATTTTTGTTTAACAAAATTTATGTGAACATTATGCAACATGTGATTAGCATCCACTTTTGTACATTGACGGACATTGATTTAGAGTTTTTTTTTACTTTGGTTTTCGTGTAAATAAATTCAAATATAATTTTGAATCTTGATTATTGGTTATGTGTTCTATTTGTGATACAGTAGGAGGGAGAATGATATCCTTCATCCTCTTTGCTTAAAAAAACATTGGCTGTTGAGAACCAATACTTGATATGTAAATGTTTTATTAGGCAACAATGTTAATGTTTTTATGTGAATGTTGTTTTAGGCAGATCTCCTGCTATAAAGGAATTGCACGCTTCATGATGTTTTTGGGGTTGCTAAGAAGAAGAAAGATATATCCTATTGGAGGTAAAGACAAGTTGAGATATTGTTTCATGCATTGCTTAAAGCAGTATACTCCTTCCGGACTCGAATATAAAAAAAAAACTAAATCACGTTAACTAAGAAAGTTGGTTAATTACATTAAATTTTATTGATTTCAGCTAAAAAAGAAGTTTTATTCCAAATTTACCTTTTAGTGGATATTTAGTGCTAGGACAATTAAAATCACTAGTCCAATAGTAAATTAAGAGAAGTGTGTCTTTGTATCTTCTCAAAAGAACATTGGAAATACAATTAGAGTTAAATAAGGGTATTTTTGGAATGGTCTTATTAAAGAGAATGAAGGTAGTTAAATTTTCTTATATTTTAGACCATAAAACATGGCTTTTTTTTCTTCTTATATTCGAGTCCGGAGGGAGTATTATATTCAATTTTTTAATATCTAGTTTAAATATTGTTATTTTATAACAAGTAGTGCAATTAATGAGGAATTGTTTTACATTCATATGTCGATGGCAAATAATGAGGTTACGGTATATGCAGCTTGGATTAGGGGTGTTCGCGGATTGGATTGGATCGATTTTGAGAGAAAAAATCATCTGATCTAATCGTTTCGATTTTACTCTTTGACTATCCAATTGGTTTAATTTTAAAATCAAATCAAATCCAACCCAATCCCATTTATTTTGGATTGGATTGGATTGGTTTTCAGTTTTTCAAAAAGAACTATAAATATTTTTAAAGTGGACAAAATAATTTATTAAAAAATTATTTTATACTTCATTTTGTAAACAAGGTACAAATAAATAAATAGAATATACTAGTAATTATACCACACATTACATTATATAATATATGGTCTTAAAATATAAATTATCTTAACATCTCTTAGAGCATCTCCATCGCTGGTGCTTAACCAGGATGGAGCTCTGCAAGCATCGCTTTCCAGCAATGGACTTCTGACACCCACGGTACCTAGTAAGAATGGGTACCTGTGCAAGCACTCGGTGCTTGCACTGTTTGGTACTGTTTTGTGGGCCCAATTGCATTTTATAAATAAAAATAAGTGATGTGTGGTTATTGGTGGGGTCCATTTAAGAATTTTTTTTAGAGGTGCTGGGTTGGAGGGATTGGGTACCTATTAGGTACTTCGATTAAAAAAAAAAATGAGTGATGTGGAAAGGTGAGATCCATTTAAGTACCCAAAAATGGATTTCTCCAATGGAGATGCTCTTATATAAAAATATAGAATAGTAGTATAATTTTTAAAATAATAATATACGCATATAGAAGATCGGTTTGGATTGGATCGGTTTTCATTATGGGATCCGAAATCGAATCCAATCCAATCCAATAAAGAAAATTAGGTTTTGTTGATTTTCGGTTTGTTCAGTTTTTTCGGTTCTCGGTTATTCGGTTTGGTCACTGCGGTTTACATTTGATTGGATCGATTATGAACACCCCTAGATTGGATGACTCATTTGAAAGGATTAAGTTTGATTGTTTAGTCCATTATTAGAGTTTAACATATTATTTTGGTCATTCAATTATTTATTTATTTTTTGTTCAATTCTGCAGATTTATATAAAAGTAAGTGGAGAATCATCTTCGAAAAATCCTAAGTTGTAGGAACCAAGGAAGTGAAGAAAAAATTAAAGATCCTAAAAATGGTAATGTCTTTGATTAAAAGAAATCATGAAAGCAACTTTGCTCGCCTGTTTTTTTTTTTGTTCTTGACGAAATTCTTCTGCGTCTATTTCTGGTTCAATTGTTTGCAAATTCCTTTGCTTTCAAAGTGATTTGAAATTTTTGTAACATCGGTTGAATAAAATCAAGATTATATGTAGAAAATAAAATAAAAAATATCATTTTCTCTGATTTAGCTGTATAATGATATTGATAATATGAATTGTCTTTTATTTTCCTTATAAATAAATCATAATAATTCTTTTAATTTTGTGTTGATTTGAGTTTAGGTTGTAAAAAATTCTTAGATGAGTTTGAATTTTGATCCTAATGGGATGAGAAAGAGATTTAAAATTTAAAGATTTGATTTTAACGTTTAAGATTAGATAACCAAATAAAAAGATCTCTTTCATAATTTTTTTCTAAAAAGAAGATCTCTTCCATCTTGATTTTTTTATTTCCAAATCTAGGTAATAATTTTATTTTATCTTAATTTGAATTTGATTTTAATTTTTCTCATGATTATATAATAAATAAAAAAAATTATGTCGATTCAAAATTGATCTCTTTAGAATTAGTATAAATTTAATTTTTTTATATTTAGTAACAAGTAATAAAAAATATGGTCTCAAAACTGATAAAAAATATAATTCTTTTTCATCTTAATCAATCATAACATGACACCGGTAAATATCAAAAGATGATAACCCGATATTTAACCAAACTACCTATTTAGGAAACAAAGGGGGGAAAACTAAATATTTAAAAAAGACACAAGCTTCAACACCACGAAAAAGCAGAATAAAAGTCCATGTAAAACTAAAAATGTAGAACTATAGAAGTAGTTTATTATTATATTGTATTGGTTTCAACAACAGATAGTTCATTACTATGATTAAGAAATTGAAATTTCTTTTAAATGCATTCGGAGACTAATAAAAATATGACCCTTTAGGAAAATATAGATTTAATTCACATCTTGTTTACTAACGACAAGTTTATTAAAAAACTTTGTAAGCAAAGTAGAATTTTCTTTCAAATGTTAATATTTTTATATAAAGTGATTAATATATAAATCACATAAAAATATAATACATAAAGAATATTTAAATTTAATATCTATCTTATTTGTTACTTTTCACTTAATTTTTTGTGGATTTTTTTTATATAAACAAATTAGAATTTTCTTTGAAACATTATAACTATACATAAAGCGTAGGTATAGCTGTGTGGATCCTCTGCAGCGCTGCAGAGGCTGCAGAGGGATCCACTCTCTTTGTCTTTCTCCTCAACTTGTTCTCTCTCTCATTTTTTTTCTCTCTCCTCCACACTCACAAGTCCCTGCTGCAGAGGCAGTAGAGGATCTGAATCCTAGGTATAGGTACTAAATATCGACAAATTTAAAGTAAACAGTAGGTATATACTTTCTATTATTTGGCATTGATTATAACACCGCCAATTGACCTCTCAACTCTCAAGCCTTTCTTTCTCAATTGCGCTAGTTTTAGCTCTCTATCTCCAATCAGACTCTCTATTTCCACATATCACCGCCATTTCCGAGAGAGTTTCATAGTGCTCGTTGTTTGATGATATGCTTCGTTGACAAGGTTGTCGTCGTCGACGCCGACACGAGCCAATGGAGAAGAGAGGACAATATGGTTGAGATCCGCAAGAGCAAGTGCAGTGAGAGCTTCTGTCGGAGAAGGATCATCACGAAGGCGTTCAAGCTCAAAAGCAGTTCCGACGACTTCCACCGTCGTCAAGAAGGTACTCGCCGCCACTGCATTTTCCTCTTGTTATTCCTTGCTCTTCACTTGGTTCTGTTTTCGTTACTTCGGTACAAATTAGGGCTCAATCATGTTCTCTGTTGCCAATGCTATGCGATCGTGAAGGTGCAGTTGAAGTATGAACCATAACCTCTTTCGACTCTTGATTGAAAATTAAATAAAAAATTAACGTTGTCTCGCGATTGCCGGCGGCATCTCCCTCGTCATCGTCGCTACCTAGTTCTTGCCATCGCAACCCTAATCATAAGCAGTTACAGGTTTTCGTAAGGAAATCTGAGTGGTAAAGTGGGCAAATCTTGGAGTAGAGTGATGGAGTTGGCACAACTAGAAGCATTGTGTGAGAGGCTGTACAATTCATAGGACTCAGTTGAACGGGCTCATGCGGAGAACACACTGAAATGCTTCTCTATGAACACTGATTATATCTCCCAATGCCAATACATTCTTGATCATGACTTGTTTCAACAAACTAGAACTGGCCAGCATCAATGCGTAGGGGGTCAAGGCATGATCAAGAATGTATTGCCATTGGGAGATATAATCAGTGTTCATAGAGAAGCATTTCAGTGTGTTCTCCGCATGAGCCCGTTCAATTGAGTCTTGTGAATTGTATAGCCTCTCACACAATGCTTCTAGTTGTGCCAACTCCATCACTCTCCTCCAAGATTTGCCCACTTTACCACTCAGAATTCCCCCACGCAAACCTGTGTATTGCTTATGATTAGGGTTGCGGTGGCAAGAACTAGGCGGCGGAGATGACGAAGGAGATGCCGCTGGCAACCGCGAGACAACGTTAGTTTTTTTATTTAATTTCAAAGAGGTTGTGGTTCTAACTTCAACCGCACCTTCACGATTGCGTAGCATTGGCAACAGAGAACACGATTGAGCCCTAATTTGTACCAAAGTAACGAAAACAGAACCAAGTGAAGAGCAAGGAATAACAAGAGGAAAATGCAGTGGCGGTGAGTACGTTCTTGACGATGGTGGAAGTCGTGGGAACTGCTTCTGAGCTTGAATGCCTTCATGATGATCCTTCTCTGGCACATGGAAGCTCTCCCTGCACTTGCTCTTGCGGATCTCAACCATATTGTCCTCTCTTCTCCGGTGGCTCTTGTCAGCATCGATGACGACCTTGTCAACGAATATATCATCAAACAACGAGCACTATGAAACTCGCTCGGAAATGGCGGTGATATGTGGAAACAGAGAGTCTGATTGAGATAGATAGCCAAAACTAGCGCAATTGAGAAAGAAAGGCTTGAGAGTTGAGAGGTCAACTGGCAGTGCTATAATCAATGCTAAATAATAGAAAGTATATACCTACTGTTTACTTTAAATTTGTAGATATTTAGTACCTATACCTACAATTTTAATGACTGTCAGTAAAATTGAGCGTCGGTAGTGAATTATTTTCTATTAATTAAATTAATTTTTAAAATATCTTTTTAATTGGTAAGGGAATGTTTTCCTTCAACGTTGACTCTTTCGACTTGAATCCTGGATATATACCTAAAAGAAGATGAGCACCTATTCTATCATTTAATTTTCATATTTTTTTGCGGAAAAAATTTTTGTGGGAAAAAAACACTATATATACATATATAGAAACTAAATAAAAAGGGCGGGTACTTAATTATTAAAAGACTACTATAATGGAGGAGTTTTCTCAATCTCAAAAACCAATTCTTGTACTGACAAAAAAAAAACCAGTTCTTGTCAAAGAAAAAGAAAACCAGTCACTCATTTTTCCATAGAAGCACAATTGTCAAACTTCATTGTAGCATAAAGTTTTCATTAATTGTATTATTGTAACATAGAGTTGAGCATTTTGAAGACTACATAATGTGAGCTTGTGTTATCCCACACAATTGTCAAACATCTTCTCTGTTTAAACCACACCCGATTCCTCAAAGTAAACAAAACTGAGTAATAAGGTAATACGCTTGATGTGACTCTTACGTCCAAATAGGATCATAACGATTAAGGTGCGTCTAGGAGGAGGTTTTTTGGAGCGGAGGAGACTGGAGGATTTACTCAAATATTTTAGTTGTATAGATAAGGGAGAATGATGGAGAAAACATTTTGAAGCCCCTCTAAAACCCTCCAAAATTCTCCCATGCATCTAATATATTTCCAAAAACCCTCAAATTTGGAGGAACTCAAAAAATACACTAGAGAAGTAACTTTGGAAGGTTTTAGAGGTTTTCACATACTTTTTAAATAGTCAAATAGATAAAATATTGATCACAGACTCTCTTCTCTCCTCCAAAACTCCCAAACACACCCTAATTCTTCTGTGGCAAGAAAGAGCTGTATTGTCTATCTCATCAAGAAGGATCCCCGAGATCCTAACAATATATATGGGTGAGGGTCAACTTATTCCAAGAGTAACTCTTGCAAAGTTTCTCCGCTTAATAATTTTTTATAAGCATTAAATTTCATTAAAACTTTCCTCACTTGATACACTCATTAATATATATATATATATTGTTAAGGCTTAAATATGTTTTCAGTCCATGTAAATATCCGAATTTAGATTTTAGTCCATTAAAAAAAAGTCAAACTATTTTAGTACTTTAAATTATTTTTTTTGGTTTAGGTCCTTTTAGTGAATTAACTTGCTAGGTGGCACATTATGATTCAGTCAACATGCCTACGTGGCACGAAACGCTGATGTGGTCTATCTATGTGGCTTACATAAATGACACATCACCAGACACATCCCTATAAAAATTTTAAGTTTCGAATTTAGTCCCTCTCAAAACTGAGATTTTGATTTTAATCCCCCTTTCTCCTCCACCACCTCCTCCTTCCTTCCTCCTCCACCTCCTCCCATGGCTTCCCCCTTGCAAGCCACCATGGATTTTCTAAGTTTTGCTACTGTTCTTCTTCCTCTTTCTCCTCCTCCTCCCATGGCTCTCTCTCTCTCTCTCTATGCTCTGCATCATCTCTTCCTCTTCTTCTTCTTCTTCTTCCTCTTTCTCACACTTAGTTTTCAGAAGAACAAAGAACAAAACCTAGTCTATGGTGCTGTGCGAATGAACAGAGAAGGAGAAGATTGAAGACGATGTCGTTGCTACTGTTCTTGACAGGGACTAAAATCAAAAATCATAATTTTTATAAGGACTATGTGTAACTTTATTATTTTTTAATAGGGACTAAAATCAAAAATCATAATTTTTATAAGGTCTAACTAAACAACTTGAAATTTTTATAGGGACCAATGTACATCAACTGAGTCCAAATTTTCATTGATACATTCATCAGAAAATACGAACAGCAGAAATCCAAAACTCCCAAATCACTTCCCTGGACAAGAACAAGTGAAGAGGAAGAAAAAGAAGAAGAAGAAGAAGAAAGCAAAGAAGAGGAAGACGAAGAACACGAAGAAGAAGAAGAAGAACACGAACTCCAATTGCAAGTTCGGTTGTTATTGTTGTGTGTGTGGTACATTAACTTGTTGTTGTGTGTGAGAGCGGGAGTTAGGGAAAACGGAAATGGTGATGCAGAGCGTAGAGAGAGAGAGAGAGAGAGCCATGGGAGGAGGAGGAGAAAGAGGAAGAAGAGCAGTAGCAGGGGGATGTATCATTTATGTAAGCCACGTAGATACCTACATCGGCATTTCGTGCCACATAAGCATGCTGACTGGGTCATAATGTGTCACCTAGCAAGTTAGTTCACTAAAATGATCTAAACAAAAAAAAATTTAAAGGACTAAAATAGTTTGACTTTTTTTAATGGACTAAAATCAAAATTAAGCCTATGGTTAATATTGTGTAATTTCTTAGAACGGAAGTCTGAGTCCAATCCAAGCCGTTGGGTGTTGTGATCAGCCATTTCATGTCACGCAGAGGACAGTAAAACTTTTTTTCATTATTTTAATTTTAGAATAGAAAAAAAGGTAAGAACATGGTAAACACAAAGTAACAACTTTGAACCAATGCAGAATTGCAAACCAACCAACGACTTGACCAGTGTTGTTTTGTTGTATTATTAATTAATATTACTATGTGCGCCTTTGGCTTTGACTTTGCTTTCGTATTGTTTTGACGAGCAAATAACAAAAAGATACTTTGTCTTCTCCGTTCTCTCTAGAAGAAAAACGATAGCAGCAGGGGAATTAATCGAATATTCATTCACCCATTCCTTCATATAAATACAACACAGAAACCCACCGCCACACCACACGACGACTCAACTTAACAAAACTTCAAACTTCAAACCCTCTAAACACACACACTTTTCTTTTTCTTCATTCCTACTTAAAAGGTTTCAACGTAACAACTACGATGCCACAGGTGGACTTTGAAACGCTGGTTTCAGCCTGCGCCGGTTGTTCAACAGACCGGAAAGTCGCTTGCGAGCCACTCGCCGATGACGACGGCGACAAAGATCAGGCGACGGGGGCTCAACCAGACTGGGCGCCGGAATCGTTCTGGCTCTCCGGCGACGCGGAATTCGATTGGTGGGACCGGAACGCCGTCTACGAGCGAAACGAATCAACCAAAGGAAACTCAATTTCCACGAACCTCAACAACAACAACCCGAATTCAAACTCCAGCTCTCAGCGATTCTCCAAGAATCTGCAGAAGCACAAGGCAGCGATCATAGGTATTACACAGTTAGTACTTTTTTTTTTTGGTGAAGCTGTGTATTCTCCATGCGTAACTGTGGACACTAAGTAGTAATTGATTCTGTTAAGTAACAAATTCTGTTACAATTGTTTACTAACTACTAACTGTGTAATAATATAGGTTTGCCGAAGCCACAGAAAACTTCCTTCGCCGATGTCCGGTGTCGCCGCAACCACCGGCCGGGAAACGGTAGATTGTTCCCGAAGCGGAGCGCTTCCATCGGGGGAAAATCGGACACCGCCGTGATCATCGAGCCTTCGTCGCCGAAGGTGTCCTGCATAGGGAGAGTGAGATCCAAGCGCGACCGGAACCGCCGGTTGAGAACACGTCAGAGGTCAATCTCCTCCACCACCGCCGCCGTCGCCGTCGTCAGACAGAAATCATCCCGGAGTCAGAGAAAGAAAACCGGTTTCTTCGATAAAGTCCGCGCCATGTTCCGGTCCGGCCGGAGGGATAAATCGGTTCAGAAATCGGAGGATCCTTCTTCGTCAACGAAAAAGAGGAGCCACAACAGCAGGAAAGCGCGGGGTGGCAGTACAGCGAGCCGAACCGGAACCAACGCGTCATTTGAGGAATCGGTTTGTGGTGAACCGGCCGGTCTTGGTTCAATGAACCGGTTCGCGTCTGGGAGGCGGTCCGAGGCATGGGGAGTAGGTGAACTTTGAAATCCACTTGCCGCAACAGGATTTTTGTTTAACGTGTGCCGTGCAAATTCTGGGGGCTGCGTGCAATACGTGTGGGCCCTACGCCACTGTGTGTGTTTGTGCGGTTCCACATTTTGAATACAGTTGTTAGTGGGATGATGACGTGGCACGTTGAATTACGGTTTGTAACTGTTCCTCACTACTATAGGTAGATGAAAAACGTAGTCGTATTTGGAAGCGTGATTGAATTGAATTTGGTGCTTGTGTTTCTTCTTGCGCCTATCTTGTTTTAGCAAATAACGACAGCGAGTTTTGTAGATTTGTAAATATTATTATGTTGATGGAATTAATGCAAAAATTTTGTGACAAAAGAATTCAATTGTACATATTAATGATTTTCTTAAAAAAAAAACTGTAATTATGATTTCACACATCATCAATTGCCTTTGTAATTGAACCATAAGCCCCAAAATAATCTCTTTTTCTTGGCTTGTTGCTAACTTTACCTTGCTTTTTTCCAAGCCAAATATATATATAGCTTCTTGAGAGGATAACCTAATCTTGTTCTTCAGTTCAGTTACAATTTCAAAGAGCTCACATCACACATCAAGAGAGAGCCATCTCTCTAGGTTGCTTTTATTCCTATATATTTCGCCTTCAATCTGTCTACTCATGGATACATGATTAGTTGATTACTGTGCGACCCATATCCATGTAAGGCTCTGGTTTCAACCATCCACACCATTCATCATGATAGCGGATTGTTAATATAGATGCATGTCCTGTGAGAATTTTTGACATTCCTCCTCCTTTTATTTAGAATGCCTTGTTGATAGATGCATGGTGTATTTGGTAATTTCCTAGAGGTTTCTATTTCGGAGTTAGCCAATATTATTTTTCCAAAATAAAAAAAGATAATAAATAATGAGGAGGGATCTGTTTACTGTAGGAATAACTCTGGTTAGAGTTACTTTGCTTAATAACTCTTTATAAATATTAAACTTCATCGATCCGTATCATTAAATTAAAAATTATTATCAAATAGATCAAGTCTGCAAAATTTTATAAAATTTAAATAATGTTTGATATTTAATCAATTAAACTCGATTCAATGTATAATATTTATTTTAAAATACAAGTAAAATGTCGACTATAAGATTGTATAGTTACGAATATTCAATTTATCTAAAATTTGGTATGGTTAAGATAATACGACAATATTCAACGGCAGGATTGATGAAGTTTAATATTTATAGAGAATTATTAAATAAAATAACTCTAACCAGAGTTACTTCTGAAGTAAACGGATCCTTCCTCGTAAATATATATGTCCTTAACATATCTCTGTCAAAATGTAATTAGTGGAGAATTTTAAAATCAGGGGATGCTGTTAACGTTTCTGTCTTGAACCACTACATAATTGATAATAGATCTAATAGTTGAGTTTTGTGCTTTGAGAGAAGCGTGTGGGGGGGGAGGGGTTGAAAATTTGGGTTTGAAATCAAAGACGTCAAAAATTCAATTTTGATCCATGTATTTATCTATATAAATCATGCGACTCGGAATAGTTGGACTAATCAAGAAGTTAGACCTCAAACCTTACCTCACCACGAATACCAAAGTGGCGTTGATTCATGTTAGTAGTTATATATACGGGACAATGACGTATTATAATACGGTGGATGTCAAGATATGGTGGTTGTGCGGTTTATACACTGTTGGGTTCCGCATTGATTCTGCTGTAGTCGTGTCAAGATTAACTTTTGGGTGCCTCAAAGTTCTATAAGTGGTTAAACTGCTACCGTTCATGAGGATGATATAATAAAGCATATTATACTCAATTCAATATTTTCTGTAGTAGAATAACAACATAGAAACAAAATATATATATATATATATAACATATCAAGTGAGATGACTTTTATTATGAGAGGATATGAGAAGAGTGAATTATAGCCATAAGATCAAACTATAAATGGTCAAAATTAAAACATAAAGTTACATAACTTTTTAAGTGGTCATGTGACCACTAACTAACTTTTAATCCCAACCATCCATGTATAGTTATACGGTCCAGATTTAATCCTCTCACCCTCTCATATTAAAACTTCTCTCATATATATATATATCTAAATTATAAGTGTATAATTTCTCTATATATAGATCATATGCCTGTGAGCCTGTGAGGGACAATTTGGTTACTTCAGTCCAAGTAATTTCTCCATACCCGTGAAAATATGTATAGTGGAATGTTGGATGGTTAAGCCAGGTATAATGTGGAACCAGAGATGTGGATGACTAGGGTGACTTTCGAGTGTGGAAAGGCTTATGTGTTAGGAAAAGTTGTACATGAGTCACATGACAGAACAATTACATAGAAATTGAATACTACAAAAAGCATGTCACTTAATTTATCACCTATGAAATATTATTCATCAATCGAAGTTATTTTAATTTTATATATATGGAAATAATCAGTCTGAGTAAAATAAGAAGAAAAATATATCTTTTATGTACAGAAAATAATAAATAAAAAATTGACGTGAACTTATTATTTAAGTCAAAGTTTTTTCTTAGTTGGAAAGAGAACTTAACTTTTGAGAAAGCGATTCACTTTTCTTTTTCAATCTTATTCAGTAATGTGTCTTTCTTTCTTATTATAAATTCTCTTTTTATTTATTTAATTATTTATTAAAGATAAACAAATATTGTAGGAATAATGGCATTAAATTAAGTGGAACAATAACATTATAACTTAAATTTGTTAGATACACTCAAACGTGTAATTTGTTAACGTATTCTTTTTAGAAAACAAGTGGGTATACGTTAGCAAATTTTAATTTTTTAATAAATTAAATATATGAATTTTTTAATAATTAATTAATAATTAAATAAAATTAAAATCAAATAGTATTTAATTAATTCAATTAATAAGTAATGTAACAATAAAAATTATTAAAAAAACCCACTACGGACGGCTTAAGCCATCCGTAAATATGTTTATTTCATTATTTTCAATAATTAATTATTTTTTTTAGAAAAAACATTACCATGGACTTAAGCCGTTAGTAATGGTGGACGTACATTTGCCAAGGATATTGTCTGTCGGTAATTATCGACGGCTTTTTCGAGATAGCCATTGATAAATATTTTTGACGTGTGCGTTTGTTATGGCTTCGTGGCTGCTGATAGGCCATTCAAAAAGCATCATTACGGGTGGCTTTTTGGCCCTTCCGACGGTTTTTAGGTGTTAGTAATATGTTATTTGCTTGTAGTGGGTTTTGGGTGAATATATAGTATCAATGTCTCATTTGTGGTATTGTTTGGCTCGTTGGCGCAAGTCCTCCCTACACGTGGGCTCACCCAGAACTTTGTATACGTATAAGGAATGTGACCAACTCATTATTGTAACACTACCTCGGTCCCTTATTTTCGGTGGTTATGATTTTGGCACATAGATTAAGAAAAAACTAATCGAATAAATTTCAGACTAAACTGTCCCTATTTATTATTTTACTAGTTTTTATATTTTTTATTATTCTCAACTATTATACTCCCTTCGTTGCAAAATAACAGTCCACTTTGAAAAATAAAAATATTTCAAAACATTAGTCCACTTTATGTTTTCAATGTAGTATTAATTATTTTTTCCCACTTTTACCCTTATTAATGCATTTTTATATTTGTCACTCTGTATTATCAATGTAGCATTAATTACAAGAATGATTTAGTAAAATTGTTCAATTTTTTAACTCATTTATTGTCTAATTTAATCTTGGTAAAAACACAATAGTGGATTACTACTTTGAAATGGGGGAAGTAATTATTACTCCACTCAAATCTTATTAATTATACTAAGGGTATAATTGAAAAAATGATAAATAATATCTTGAAACCTAAAATAATCAAAGTTTTAGGATACAAATAAAAAGTTAAAATTACCAAAGCTAAGAGACCGAGGTAGTAGTAACATTAATTTTATTCGGTGGACATGATTAATTGACTCTAAGAACACACGATGAATATTACAATTTGATAAGACCAAAAACAGAGTGCTTTGACTCAGAACAGAGAATTCTCCATTTTTTTTATGCCTGCATCTCTCCCTAGACTAGACTAGATATAATGTTCTAACATCCCTGCGTAAACACTATCATATCATCTACCAATAATTAAGCAAAACCAGGCAGACATGAAGAGGAAATTTGTTAATGATATTTGGTTGAGGATGTTGGAGTCCTCCCCTGTCTCTGGTTGGAGTACATCTCAATTTTGCGACCATTTAGTTGCTGAAGAGGCCTTGCGTTGTGTTGGAACTCTGGACCCAACGGTGCCTTTAGGAGCTCCAATTGTTTCTTGGAGAGTGTCCTCACCTGCACAAACTCAATTAATTACACAATTTTACCAAAAAGTGTAATTAACACAAAATCGCTCTCGTGTTAGATAAACTTACATGCATATTACTCCATTCATTCCTTTTTAATTGTCCATTTTTAAGAAGAATTTTGTTACTATTTATCTATTATTTTGATAGTTTAAGGTTATATTTCATCAATTATACTCTTATCAACCAACGTCCGTTGGTCTGACTGGTAACTGCGGTTGGTCCTCATCTCAATGTCTCGTGTTCAAGTCTTGGATTTGATAAAAAAAAGGGCGCTGGGAGAGATAACCTTAATGCAGCCAAGGTCCCGAGAGAGATTAGTCTCTGTGCTAGTAGCCGGAGGATACTCCCGCCAATGCCATGGTAACAAAAAAAATTATACTCTTATCACCATTAATTGTTTTACACATTTTCCATACAATTTAATGTAGAGAGAGTAAATGGATATAGTGCGATAGTGAAAAGATGAGGGTATAATAAAAAAAAATTTGTCAATTAAATGATTTCATGATTTTTGTGAAACAACCTTAAAAGACAGATAAAAAAAATGGATGGAGTATTAAGTTGTGGAGGAGTACTGTAATGGCCCAAATATCTTGTTATGGCCCAAATAATGAAATGTGAGTATGCCCTAGGATTAGAAGGATCTAAAAGCAATAGGGAAAATGCTATAAATGTACCTAATGTTGCAATGAATGAGAAGAGAAGAAAAATGAAGAAGAAATTAGTTAGCTCTTTAGTTTTTGTTTATGGAGACCCTCCCTTCTAAAGGAGACCCTTTACTTGCTTTCCTTTTACTGTTATTGCTCTTTTAATTCCTAGTTTCATTAGCTATAGCTAAAGGGACTATTGAGTTCCTTTCATTGGTGCTTTCATTGAGAGCTCATTCCTGCTGACTTGAGCTCGAAGATGACGATTACGATGTTTGATGGCACCGAAGATGCCTATGGGTGGGTGCTTTGCACTGAGAAATATTTCAAGAGATGAGTCATACCAGAGGCAGAGAAGATGACTGTGGCTGCAATGGCCATGAAAGGTCCTGCTCTAACATGATGGTTGTGGTGGTCACGACGCCATCCCCAAAGGAGTTGGGACCCATTCACCACTGCGTTTCTTTGGTGTTTTAAGCCTGACTACAGAGATGTTTTTCTGTTTTCATAAGAGGAAGGGGAGCCGAATCAGGAATTGCCACCATTGACGACGCATAGTGACAACTTGGTTGCAGATGGTGATGTGCAGAGGGAAGCAGAAATCCCACCTCCTAAGCCAACAGTAGCAGACAACGCCACCATCTCCTCTTTTAACCGTTCTTCACCTCGACCAGTCCTAACCACCACAAACAACCATCCCACGACCATAACCACCAGACCACCAAAAACACCAACCGTCACTATCTTGAAGCCCACCTCCATCACGGTCGCGAACCCTCCCTTTGTCACGGTCACAAAGTCCACCTCCGTCAAGGTCCCAACACACATTGCCCCTCTGCCGCTGCGTCTCCACCCCACTCTCCCTACTGGTGTGCAGCACCATCCTCACATCAGATATTTCGTTCGCCACGGCGCTTTCGTCTTCGATCCAGAGGAATCATCATCCGTCGCTTTCCCCATCACCGGAAGGAGACCCATTCTCTGCTGCCCTCGTTGAGTTCATCATCATCAGATCCTTCCGTCCACCGCAACACCACCATCGTCAACCTCGACCACCGTTCACGGCAAGCACCGTCCATGTTCGTACACCGTGACGCCGACAAACGACTTCTCTGTCCACCGCAAACCTCGACCCTCCCCATCTTCCACGACCACTGCCTCGTCGTTGTCCTTCTCGTCCCAAGCTTCTTCGCAACGCAAGTGCCTTCTCATTTTTGCAGCGCCGCGCCTCTTTTTTGGTCCACCACCGATCTGCAATAAGGGAAGGGATACTAGGGTGGCAATGCAATGAACCATTGGGCTCGGGTTGCATGTTTTGTTTTTGGACAAGTGCTGCTGCTGCTGTGTTTTGTTTTGTTGTTGTCCCTTTTTTCTTTTTGGTCCATTTTCCTTTTCTTTGTTTCATGTTTTTCTTTTGTTGACTGGATGACTCATGAAACAACTATTTTAGTTGTTGCTAATTTGTAGGACCCATTACTGTTTTTTATGCTATTTGTTAGGATCTTCCTGTTATGCTCTATGTGCAGTAGATTTTTAGACTTTTAGTTACTGATTTATGCTTATCAAGTAGCAATTATTTTTCTGCATTTGTTTCAGACTTTTCCTTGTATAAATTCAGATGTCCATCGTTCAATCAAATAAGCCCTTTGCAGTCCACAAAATATCCACAATGTTCTTCTTATTTTCAACACTTTATGTATTCAATAGCCAAATAATTGGTATCAAAGCTTATTTCTGAGGGACCTGTGAGATTGAGTGAGCCCAACAATTTCCAAACACAAACCTACGCCATAATCTCGTCAAAATGAATCTAGAAGGTTCATCCCTTCCAATTGCTCTTCCAATATATGATGGTAAAATCAGGAATCACAAACCTACGCCATAATATGTGGGAAGCTGTTGAAGCTGTATATGAAGTTCCACCCCTGCCGGATAATCCAACAATTGCTCAAATCAGGAATCACAAAGAGAGGAAGTAGAGAAAGTCAAAAGCAAGAGCAACCTTGGTTGCAGTAGTATCATCCACCATCTTGACCAGAATAATGACATTAAAAACAACTCAAGAGATTTGGGATTTTTTGAAGCAAGAATATGAAGGAAATGAAAAGATTAAAGGGATGCAGGTGCTGAATTTTATCCGAGAATTTGAGATGCAGAGAATGAAGGAATCAGAAACAATTAAGGAAGATTCTAACAGGCTTCTTGGCATAGTCAATAATGTAAGGCTCCTCGGTACTAACTTTTCAGATGCTAGAATTGTTCAAAAAATTCTAGTCACAATACCTAAAAAATTTGAAGCCACAATTACATCTTTGGAGAACTCAAGAGATGTGTCAAGCATTACCTTGGTAGAATTGTTGAATGCACTGCAGGCACAAGAACAAAGAAGACTTATGAGGCAAGAAGGAGTTGTAGAAGGAGCTTTCCAAGCCAAATCACAGAACTACAAAGGTGGCAAAAATAAGAAAGACAGCCAAAGTAGCAATTCATGCGTCTTCTCACCTTGTTCCCATTGCAAAAAAAATAATCATTCACATGACAGATGTTGGTGGAGGCTAGACGCAAAATGCCACAAGTGTGGCCAGTTAGGACATGTGGAAAGAATATGCAAGACTCAACTGCAACAAGGAGAAGCCAAAGCTGTAGAAGATGAGCCTTTGGAGGAGCAGTTATTTGTAGCATCATGCTTTGCCACCAACACCACTACAGAGAGTTGGCTCATAGATAGTGGTTGCACAAACCACATGACATTCGACCGCGAGCTCTTCAAAGAACTTGATGAGACTTCTATTTCCAAAGCTCGAATTGGAAATGGAGCACATATTGCAGTAAAAGGAAAAGGAACGGTTGCAATTGAAGGCCACTCAGGTTTGAAAATAATTTTCGATGTCTTGTATGTTCCCGAAATTAATCAAAACCTTTTGAGTGTTACTCAGTTGTTGGAGAAAGGATACAAGGTGCTTTTTGAAGACAAAAATTGTGTGATTAAAGATGCAAATAACAAAGAAGTGTTTAAAGTTCAAATGAAAGGCAAGAGTTTTGCCTTAGATTTGATGAACGAGGAGCAAGCTGCCATGCACAAAGAAGATGACAATACAACGCTTTGGCACAAGAGATTGGGTCACTTTCATCATGATGCTCTTCTTTTCATGAAGAAGAACAACTTAGTGACAAACTTGCCTGAACTAGAAGACATGCCACCTAAATGCACAGCTTGCTAATACGGAAAGCAAACCAGGCTTCCTTTCCAACAAAACAAGGCTTGGAGGGCTACACAGAAGCTGCAGCTAGTACACATAGATGTGGGAGGACCCATGAAAACACCATCACTAAATGGCAATGCAGGTATTGAGCATCAATTGACAGCACCATACACTCCACAGCAGAACGGTGTCGTGGTGAGAAAAAACTGAACAATCATGGAGATGACAAGGTGCTTACTTCATGACAAAGGGCTGCCAAAGAAATTTTGGGCTGAGGCTTCAAACACAGCAGTATTTTTTCTTAACAGATTGCCAACAAAAGTTGCGCAGAAGACTCTATTTGAAGCATGGCATGGCTACAAACCAAAGCTAATAAATCTGAAGACATTTGGCTGCCTATGTTTCTCTTATATACCTCAAGTTAAGAGAGACAAACTGGATAAGAAAGCAGAACCTGGAATTTTTGTAGGCTATAGCTCAACTTCAAAGGCCTACATAATCTACCTACCACAAGGCAACAAATTAATTGTTAGCAGGGATGTCAAATTTCTGGAGCTTGATAGCTGGAATTGGGAAGATGATAAGAAGCTTGAATTTCAAGAGGAGAATGAAGATGTGGATGACGAACCCGTCAGAGGAACTAGATCACTTTCAGACATATATCAAAGGTGCAACGTTGCTGTCATGGAGCCTGAAGGATATGAAGAAGCTGCAGCTGACCAGAAATGGATAAATGCAATGAAAGAGGAGCTCAAAATGATTGAAAAAAAATCAAACATGGGAGCTGGTGGACAGACCTCAAAACAAAAAAGCTATAGGTGTCAAGTGGGTTTATAGAACTCAGCTCAATCCGGATGGTTCTATAAACAAATACAAGGTAAGGGTTATTGTTAAAGGATATGCTCAGGTGTTTGGGGTAGATTTTTCTGAGACTTTTGCCCCAGTTGCTCGGTTGGAAACCATAAGAATGCTATTGTCTCTGGCTGCACAAAAGGGCTGGGTTATACATCAAATGGATGTAAAATCAGCTTTTTTGAATGGATATTTGCAGGAAGAAATTTTTGTTGAGCATCCTGAAGGGTTTGCTGTTCAAGTGCAAGAGGAGAAGGTATATCGACTAAGAAAAGCCTTGTATGGCTTAAAACAAGCACCACGATCATGGTATAGCAAAATTGATGCACACTTGGTGAATTTTAGGCTTTATAAAGAGTCTGAGTGAATCAACTTTATATGTCAAGAAGACTGATGGTGAGATACTTGTAGTGTCTCTATATGTTGATGATTTATTGGTTACAGGAAGCAGCAAGGAGCAGATTGATAAGTTCAAGGAAGATATGAAAGATGTTTTTGAAATGACAGACCTTGGAAGAATGACCTTCTTTCTTGGTATGCAGGTACATAAAAAACAAAATGAAATATTTCTATGCCAGGAAAAATATGCAAATGAAGTTCTGAAGAAGTTCAACATGGAAGGGTGCAAACCAGTTGCAACTCCAATGAATCAAAAGGAGAAGTTTTGCAAAGAAGATGGAGTTGAAAAAGTGGATGAAAATCTGTACAGGAGCCTTATTGGTTGCCTAATGTATTTAAGTGCAACCAGGCCTGGATTCTTGCATGTTGTGAGCTTGTTATCAAGGTATATGCACTGTGCTAGTAATATTCATTTTCAGGCAGCAAAAAGAGTTCTTAGATATGTTAAGGGCACAGTTGATTTACCACTATGTTGAAAATTTCAGTCTTCTTGGTTATTATGATAGTGATTGGGTTGGATGTGCTGATGATATGAGAAGTACCTCAGGTTACCATTTTAGCTTTGGTTCTGGAATTTTTTCATGGCATTCAAAGAAGTAGGAGGTCATAGCTCAATCCACAGTAGAAGCAGAATATGTAGTTGCAACTGCTGCTGTAAATCAAGCTCTCTGGATCAAAAAGCTCATGACAGATTTGCATATGAAACAAGAAGAAAGTACACAGATTTTTGTTGACAATCAAGCTGCAATTTCTATTGCTAATAATCCAGTGTTCCATGGCAAAACAAAGCACTTCAAGATAAAGTTTTACTTTCTAAGGGAGGCACAAAAGGAAGGAGAAGTGAAATTAATCTATTGTAAAACAGAAGATCAAAGTGCTGATATTCTAACAAAGGCACTTCCCAAAGCTAGATATGAATTCTTGAGGCAGAGGCTTGGAGTATGCAGTTCTAGAGTCAAGGAGGAGTGTTGACTGGATGACTCATGAAACAACTATTTTAGTTGTTGCTAATTTGTAGGACCCATTACTGTTTTTTATGCTATTTGTTAGGATCTTCCTGTTATGCTCTATGTGCAGCAGATTTTTAGGCTTTTAGTTAGTGATTTATGCTTATCAAGTAGTAGTTATTTCTACATTTGTTTCAGATTTTTTCTTGTATAAATTCAGATGTCCATCGTTCAATAAAATAAGCCCTTTGCAGTCCACAAAATATCCACAATGTTCTTATTTTCAGCACTTTATATATTCAATAGCCAACATCTTTTCAGCTGAGTAATTTTTCTTCTCCCTCATTGGGCCAGACCATATGTTTTTAGTTATGGTCCATGTCTCAATTTTTCAGTTAGGTGCAACATTTAGTTTGAGCTATAGCATAATTTTGTGATATTATGGGTTTTAATCCACCTTGAGGACAAGGTGGTAGTGAAGGGGAAAGGAATGTAATGGGCCAAATATTTTGTTATGACCCAAATAATGAAATGTGAGTATGCCCTAGGATTAGAAGGATCTAGAAGCAATATGGCAAATGCTATAAATGTACATAATGTTGCAATGAATGAGAAGAGAAGAAAAATGAAGAAATTAGTTAGCTCTTTAGTTTTTTGTTTATGGAGGCCCTCCCCTCTAAAGGAGACCCTTTACTTGCTTTCTTTTTACTGTTATTGCTCTTTTAATTCCTAGTTTCATTAGCTATAGCTGAAGGGACCATTGGGTTCCTTTCAAGTACTAGCAACACATTCTCTAACTTACTATTTTCAATACAATATATTGTCTATAATTGGGTTGAATTACTGTGGATTTCATTAAATCATTTGTGTTTCATGTCCTATTTGGTAGGACTTGTTTCTAAAGTAGTGAGAATTATGAATTTTAATGTCTAGAAAATAGTGTAGCAAAGTGTGTGTTACTAACAGTATTTCTCTTTAAGTTACGTACCTTGCCAAGGATGTTCCAAATGACACCCTCTTTGCACGGTGGAGTGGTGAGAGAGCCAACATATCTGTAATACCTATGTGTCCTTTCATTAATCTCCTCTAAATCAAAGGTGCCAAGGGCAATCTGGGCATTCTTATTTCCTGCACGGTTTTCCGTTTCCAGCTCAACCAACTTGTCTTCAATCTGCACCCACAAACTACACATGTAATTTGGTACTATTAGGGGTGAGAACAGGCTAGGCCGAGCTAGGCTTCGCAAGGCCTAAGCCTGATTTGTTGCCTGTCATAGGCCCTATTTTTAGGCCTAGGCCTGGCCTTTTTTGAAGCCTGGTTTAGCCTGTTAGCCAATTTAAAGGTCTGATTCATGATAAGACAACGAACAAAATCTCTATCTCTACGTATAACAAACTATAAACTATGAAGATTAAAACCATTGTTATTTAGGGCATGAGACATAGGGGTGAGTTAAACTTTATAAGGACAACGTTTTACTTGTTTGTATAGTATATTTTTTTAAAAGTCTAATGTAACCTTCATGATAATCTAGTTAAAAGTCTATTTTTGCAATAGAGCATCTAAATAAGTCACAACTTTATTCTTTAATAATCTTTATAGGTTTGAGTCTTTGTATAGGTCAACATGTTTAAACATTTAAAAGGTAAAAAAGTATATATTTTAACACATTATAAAACATATGATATAAAGATAATACTATCAAAAAATTTATTACCTATGTGTACTTAAATAGGTTGGTCTGTTAGGCATAAAAGACTTTTTAGATGACCTGAAGCCTAGCCTTTTTAGCTAGATAGGCTTTTCAAAAAGCCTTGGCCTAATCTATTTTATGAAAAAGTCTGACCCGGCCTGGGCCTGATGTATGCTAGGCCATAGACCCCTGTCGAACGGTCTGGCCTATTCCCACCCCTAGGTACTATATATCAAGTTCCCAAATGCTTAATGCCCCTTTTATCCTTTGAACCATGTAATTTAGAACGCATGCAAAAACAAAATGTGACTTCTTTGAACTCTACCTTGGAGATGAGAGGATCGGGATCACCCAAGTTGTAGAGCACTGCCACAACTGCTGTGTTGTTATAATCTTCGGTCAGGTGAACTAGATGGAGCTCAGCCTCGTGTCTGTATTCAGAAGATTTGTGTGATAAAGATAAGTAATTAACTAACTTTGTAAAAAAGTCATTAGTCCTTTTTTCTCTTCTTACTAACACTAGTAGTTTACTGACTTTTAGGGATGTTTATTAACCAATGTAAATCAATGCAAACTACAATAATCCAAAAGCAAGAAAAAAGTTATTGGACAAGATTGATTTTTGGGTCCAATCTTAAAACTGGTCCAAGTTCATTCAAATTGAACTTACATGTACAATTTTATTTATAAAATAAATATATTACCTATATTTATTGAATAAGTATATATTTATGAAATTACTCATACTAATTTATTTTATTTTCTAACTCTTTTTTTCTTGGTCAAAGATTTTTTTTTGATACTAAGTCAAAGATTTATTTTCTAACCTAGATTTTATTATTTTTATATATTTATAAGTATATCAATTTTTTTATTGGTCAAGAGATTCATTGATAATGCTTCAAAAAAGCGATTCATTGATAAAAGAACTAGACCAAAGCCCAAACCGGGTGCAGCCAGCCCACACAGGCCCAAGTATATCAATTTTAAAGAGAATTGGTAAATACACCCACCTAATTAGTCATACACCCTACTTTAAACTTTTTTAAAAGTAAAAGACTCTTCTATCCTCAACCCTTCCCCTACCTTATTCATTTTCAAAACTAAGTTTTTTGCATTCTAGAAATTCAAATTTCCTGAGTACCAAATTGTATTCCGGAATTTGAATTTCTGGAATATATAAATATTCAGTTTTTCGCATACATTCCGGAAACCGAAATACAAATTTTGTATTCCGAAAATTCAATTTCTGGGAAAAATACAATTTCAGGATTTCAAGTACCAAAACACGATATTAAGAGGGGGTAATTTCAGAATTTCAAGCACTAAAAATTTTTAAGTGGGGTGTATGACTAATTTGGGGGGTGTATTTACCAATTCCAATTTTTTTTTTGGTCAACTTACCAATTCCCATTTTAAATTAGTTTACTTTCAGGTAGCATGTTCACCTATCTATTTACAAAAGGTCCTTGAACCATGAGAAGGCCCAAAAGTAGGACTTCGGCTAGAAACTTTTGGCATCTTTTTTTTTTGGTCAACGAATCCCTCACCTTCTTGTACAAGAGAGCCAAGAAGGCCCAAATTAGGGGTGCAAAGAAGTTACATAGCATTTGATAGATCGGACGGATATAGGATGGATATAAGTAAAAGAGACTTATTGACCAAAAAAAAAGGTAAAATAGACTTATCTTGACCAAAAAAAAGACGTAAATATGTATTTGATCTGTTTTTTTTAGGCAATATGTATTTGATCTGTTAAAATATAATGATTTTTACTTTTAATTCCTAATAACTTTTTCAAGCACACGACATCTCAAGTTTCATATGACATGCCAACCATGCGGTAGTCATGTCAAATTACTTATCTACATAAATAGAGAAAACATAATCGATTCTATTCAATAAGTTTTTTTTAATAATTTTGTTATCCGAACTTATAAAAGTAATGTCTACAACAAATTATGATAGGAGAGAGAAAACGATAAAATTTAATGACAAAGTTTGGTGGACACTAGAGGTGTCAAAGTGACCCGGGTTGGCTCACCACGAGTTGGGAGAAAAGTGAGTAGAGTTGGGTTGACTCACTTTTTTGGTGAGTCAGGAAATACTTAACCTGGCTCAACCTACTCCGAGTTGGTGGGTTAGCTCACGGGTTGGCTTACAAGTTGACCCACTAATTTTTAAAAAGATAAAAATTCAAAAAAATATTAAAAAAATGTAAAAATATAAAAAGTAATAGAAAAAAAACTAAATACATTAAAATCTATTTTTTCAAACATAAGTCTTTTGAAAAAAATCAAATTTAACATAATTGAAATTATAAAAAATCCATTAAACAACATTAAAAATAAAAATAAAATTTTTTTAAAAAAAAATAGAAAAACTGGTTGGCCCGGCTCACCACGGGTTGGTTCGCGTCAACCCGCGGGTTAAGTGAGCCAGGTCCAAATAACCCAGATAAATATGAGGCTATTTTTTTACAACTCGGTTCACCGGACAGGCTGGCTCGCGGGTCAAAACTCATATTGACACCTCTAGTGGACACCCCTTACTATTGGAGTGAGATAAGCAGAGATGAAAAAAAATATTTTCTATGGTTTAAAATTTTAGTAGTTTAATGTTTTGACCAATGTAGTCAAAACTGGACCGGACAGTCCGACCAGGAACCGAACCCCTGTCCGGTCCGGAAGACCCTGCGAACCGGCCTGCGAGAGAACCGGTCAAGAGCCGGACAAAACCGGGTAAAAACCAGTTGGACCGGTTCGTATTTTTTTATTATTTTTTTAAAAAAATAAAAAATTCAAAAAAATTCAAATTTTTTATTTTTTTAAAAGAAATAGATATTATTTTCTTCAATTATTTATAATTTTGAATATTTTATATTATAAATTATGACATTTAGTAGTGAAGTTTAAGTTTTCTTTATAAAATTATGACTTTTATGTTAATTTTTGCTCAATATTGTATAGAGTTTAGGGTTTAAAATAATATTATTTAATTATATCCCGGTTCAACCGGTTGAACCCCGGTCGAACCTCTGAACCTTGAACCTCTGCCCTCACCAGTTCAATGACCGGTCCGGTTTTGACTACCTTGGTTTTGACATATAGATTAATGAATAATTAATTAAATAAATTTTAGACTAAAATATTCCTATTTATTATTCATTATTTTCAGTTATCTTAATTATTTCTCAACTCAAAATCATTAATTATACTAAGGGTATAGTTGAAAAAATGTGATAAATTATCTCTTGAAATCATAAAATAACCAAAGTTTTGGGATAAAAATAAAATACTAAACTCACTAAAGATTTGAACCGGAGAGAATAATAAAATGATTGAAAATAAATGAGAGGTATTAAAGGAGTGAATATATTTTATGAATCATTACTCAAAATTTAATGGTTGGAAACTTTTTTTTTTATAGAAAGAGATGTTTCCGGTATGATTGTGTGAACTTGTCGGGTGAGAAGAAGAGAGAGGAGAGGGAACTTACATGCGACCATTAGCCCGGTGCTCTGCAGGAGAGTGCCAGTGTAGATGTTTCAAGGAGTAGTTTTTTCCATTTATATTAATATCTCCCACTTTTCCTTCAAAATGCACCTATTAAATGGAAGAAAAAGGAAACTTCAGCATATTAGTTAATACCTGAGAATTTCCTTAATAACCTTACCTTATAATTGTGTAATTTGTTCATGTCAGAAAAATGAGAAATTATCAACTGGGTAGCCACAATTTTTCCGTGGAAGGAAAAGGCTGTTTTTTCAGTTCAAGATTTTAATTTCCACTGTTTGGCCGGAAAAAAAAAACAAATCAATATAAAACAAACTGGGAAAAAAAAATCCTTGTTGCAGGTTTATTTATGCGTGCAGCATCTAGATTTAAACTTTACATGTGACTTAGTTAGCACTAATATCATGGAAATAGGCATATGTGCATGCTTTTCTTTTTTAAGAATTTGGGATTACGGCCTAATTCAAGTCGACAAAACTAGCTTGTAAGATAGGGATTGTTCATGTCTTATAATGACTACATTGATCATATTTCAAGTCGACGTAGGGCTCTTAACATCTTTCTATTTCCTTTTTTACCTTTCAATTACAAAACCATTACCCTATTTTCAATCTAGAAACAAACTAAAAACAAGGTGACAATTTTATAATTAAAAGTGGTAATTAGTATGTTACGTTATTGGGAGGATTTGAACCTCCTTAATTATGGTTATATGACCATGGTCCATGAGGATGAAGAAAAAAAAAATAGTGATTTTGGTAGATGAAGAACAAACCCCAAGGTTGAATTTGTTGTTAACCAGAGTGGCATTTGTAGGAAGGTAGTGTCTGTCTAAGGATTGCAACTGCTGGTTCATGACAATATCGGTCCAAGCAAGGTCCACAGGACTCTGAGCTTTCCCATTTGAGCACGCTGCGAAAGATGGACTCAAGCTTCCCCATTTCTCAGGTCCATTTGCACCACTATAACTAAAATTAGCCGAATCTAGCATGTAATTAAAAATGAAAAACAAAAAACCTTCAGTCATAATAATCATAACATAACATGTTATAATTTTATCTTCACAGTTTTGAGAATGACCAAACAGAGAGAGATCATGAAAAACAGAACTCTGTGTGTGGTGCTTGCAAATTGGAATAGTTGTCATGCAGCAATGAGAAAACTGTAGTCAAGGTTTTAAATTGCAGTCGCAGTTTACGTTTTAGAAGCTTCAAAAACCTTGATATTGTAGGAAATTGCGAACAAATGCGGCCGATGCAGCCACATTTGCAGTCGCAATGAGATTTTGGAAACTTAAAAAACATTGATATTGTGGCCACAATCGCGGTTGCAGACTGCAATTTAAAACCCGGACTTTGGCACCTAATTCATAATTTGGGTGAAATGTGAAGCAAAATGAAATCTTACAGTAATCTGCAGAAGTGCATAGAGCCAAAACTGCTATGGAAATGATTGAGAAGTAAATCTGCAGGGCCATTTTATGGATACCTAGCTAGCTATGTATGCTTTGATCTGAGAGAGCTTGTATTATTCTCTCAGCTTTATATAATATAATGTAAAATATACTAATATATATATGTGTGGAATGTGATATTGTAGTGATGGTTGTGTTGTGTGTTCTTCTCCAATTTATAATCACTGTTATGCACTTTGTTGTTGTTGGAGATGTGCTAAAGTTTGGGCGGTGATTGATAATTTGGTGATGGTGGTTATACTTACGAGATCAGTGGATCCGCAACAAATTCTATCCGCAAAAAAAAAAAACTTACGAGATCAGTGGACAGACATTGCTGTCTCTTTCTATTTAGGGACACTTTCCTGCCAATGGAGCATATAGCATATATTCTTTTGTTTTTTGGACAGCAATATATTGAGACACACCCAAGGTAAAATAAGAGAGAACCACTATCCTTAGCAAGAATTTATAATAGAATGTACGTATTATAATAAAATGTACGTATAATATATCAATGAAAAAATTTAGGATTCAAACCCAAGTTACATTAATGCGACCAACATGTTGGCATATAGTCATATTCTGATGTTGTGACTGATGATTAGTTTTTTCTTTTTAAAATTTTTATTCCGTGAAACACAATTAAGTAGTGGGTAAAAAATTGTATCCGTTCGGTTTACCGTGGAATAGAAACTTGTTGCAAGCCATCACTTGGGAGTACACACTAGTGGTGATGTTTCACCATAGACTTCGCCAATAGCCTGGCTAATTAGCCTAATATTATACATAATTAGATGGTATATATATTTAACTGTTCATGTGTATTGTGTGTGACCAACTTCTTCTATTTATTCTGTTTAATTAATTTTTTTGTGATAAAAAAATTTCTATTTATTTTTTAAATAAAAAATCAAATACTTATACTAGTAAGATTATGACTCTGATCAATCAACACATCACTCCAAATTAAAAGACAAAAACATCCCTACTTTTTATCACATTTTATTTTTATTAAGGGTATTTATGATATTGCATAAATATGTTTTTTTTCCTCTCATTTTCTACCCAATCAAACAAGAGAACTTTCTTTTCTTCTATTTTCTATTACCAAACAAATAAAAAATTATCTCATTTTTTTGCTCTTTTTCTTTTTTTCACTTTTCTTTAATTTCCTCTCACTTTCTCTTCTTAACCACCAATACCACTAAATATATGTATAGGCCTAAAACGAATTTTAAAGTGAGGCCTTTTTGTACATCAAGATGGACATGTTGAGTGCTGACCATTGAGTCAAGATCGCTACAGATAAATGTTTTTAGTTTTACATATACTATTAGTAAATAAAATTTTATTGGTGAGCCTAAAGCAAGGGTTTGGGTCGCCTTACCCTTGGGTCGGCCCTGGTTTTTTTATTATGAAATGAAAAAACATTTTTATGCCCAAGACCTTTTCTTTGAGACTTCTTCGTCAGTGACCTTATTCCTTACGAGTCTAATTGGAGTGACTGAAATGTATTAAATAAAAGTAGCCACTTTGGGTGATACATACAGATTGCGGGTAGACAGAAAGGCACTATAAGAGGCTACGAAAGCAGTTTCTTACTTTCTTTTGTGTTTGTGTTCAGATACAGATAGATTATTCTTTCGTTCACAATTTTATCATCTTAGAAGGAGAAATCTGTTGACAAAATAAATAATAGAAAACCATGCATAGATTAATTATTTTACTTTGTTTAATTTTTATTAATGTTCCGGCTGATGCAAAATCAGTACACTACATCTCCTTTTTTTCCCGTCACACCTATTACTTTCTCTCTTTTTAATTTCTTGTTATTTCTCTCTTCACTCCCTATGTATATACAACATTTTTTTTGGATAAGCATATGTATATACAACCTTGGGAATGGGAACGAAACATTTTTGTTGTTGGATATGCAATTGTAATTTTTTTTATAAACAAAATTAAATTAATACGCGAAATGAACACAAGATATGTCTAGTCTAAAAAGAATACAAGCAGTACTATAGTTGGGTTACTACCATCCACCCCCACTCAGCAACACAAGATATGCACCTTGTAATGTTAATTTCCATCAAAACATAAGCTAAATAAGCCTACAAAACCAAAGCTCAGGCAATTACAAATTTTCCATAAGGTATACCAGCCAAAATTAATGATATTTTCCTTTTAATTAAGCATCTTCCACCTGTACATATATTGTCTTCTCAACTTTGGAAGCTGAAAAAAATTCATCTTCTTTGGTACAATATGCATTCACGAAACATGTTTAATTGTTGTTTTTTATGCACCATGCACATTGTAAGTTCCCCTTGACAGTTAAGCAAGTCAGCCGACCAATGTTTCCATCAACATAAGCTAAGCCTGCAGACCAAATTAAGCTCAGAAATTACAAAATTTCCATAAGAAACAAATTAAACTACAAATTATATTAAATTGGAAACATACCAAACAAAAAAAAAAATTATTCTTTCTTTCTGATCAAAAAAATATACCAGCCAAAAATTAGCGAACCCTTACTTTTAATTAATCATCTTCCACCTTGTACACATTGTTCTCAACTTTGGTAGCTAAAAAAATTCACATTTCTGTACATGCATGCATCCGTATGCCCACTAATTATTAATGTTTCACAAATTATTTTTCTTGTACAAATAGCACCCACATTCATTTCATTAATTCTTCTGCCAAAGTTATGAGGAGAGACATCAACAGGAAAAAAAAAAAGATTCTCCATTTGTTAATTGTGATGTATCGGACATTCTCCTTTCTATTGTGAGAAATGTCAAACAAAACTTAGGATCACTTTTAGAAAAAGGTGATCTTAATAAGATTGCGCAAAACAAAAGTAATTTTTTAGAATTTTTTTTTTGAGAAAACTACTAAGAAAAGCTTTTCAGAAAAAAGTGAAACTAATTATTTTGATATATTCTGATTTTACAAAAAAAAACTTATACAAATTATATCTAAAGATCTTAAAAGTGATTTTTTACATAAAAAATGATTTTGTTAATTAGGAAATATATAAAAAAGGGACTCTTATTTTTTTTTTTAAAAGAAGACATTGTTAATGTGTTTAGAAGTTGATTAAATAATCAAAAATTAAAAGTTTAATATGAAATGTACCCTCTCTGATTTATATTAAATGTCGTTTAAAGTTTTTTCACCAAGATTAAGAAAAGTAATAAATGAGTCAATGAGTAGAATAATTTTATTTATAGCCGGGTAGTTTTGTCTTAACATAAATTAAAAATATCAAATTATAATTTTAACAGATAATGTAAATATCGTTAGTGAAATTTTGTCAAGTACTATTGGGTGATGTTATTTTGACTTTGATGTAACATGGAAAAAAATCTTCTCTATTTATTTTTCTCTCTTTTTTCTATTACTATACTTTTGAGATAATAAATGACACTTCAAAAGAGATGGTGATTAATGATTATCTTTTCCCAGCAAATAATGTTCCAGTGGTTTGACAACTATTAATGTCACAAAGCGACTACTCCTTAGATAGCAACCAAGGCTGGAAGACCTCTCACATGAATTTTTAAAAGACAGAGAAACGATCATCCATTGTCACTCCCATCAGGAATTGAAATTTGAAAGCATATCAAATTCAATAAATTCAATATCACAAAAAGATAGGGATAAAGCTAGAGATTCCGCAAGAGCACCACTCAATAATACTCATCCAAAGAGCCCCACAGTTCCACATTCCCAAAGAAAAGACTCAATGATCTGCCTCTGCCACACATGGTGTGCTTCCCGTCTGACCCAACCCACCAAAATCCATCCTACCTTTTGAACAATTCAGTCCACATGTCATATTCGTGTTGAGAATCTAAGTATGAGGTGTAAGTCTTACATTGACTAGGAATAGACTAAATGAGGAGAATATAAGAGACAAAACCCACATACTCAATGCCTTAAGGTTTTTGAGTGAATATGTGGTGTCAATGTCTCACTTGTAGTGTTGCAATTGGTCCATTCGCGTAGGGACGTCCCCCTGCATATGGGCTCCCTCAGAACTCTTAACAAGTGATATCAGAGCCAACGGTTGGCTGCTGAGTATGTGGACCCAATACTCAAAGAGGCTTAGGTCTGAGGGAGAGAACCTGATTATCCGAGTAGTTGGAGGCAAAGGCCCAATACTCGACGAGCAATGTGCATGTTGAGACTCACAAGTGAGAGGGAGAAACTCACACTTGAGGGGGGAGAATGCTAGGAATCTAAGTATGAGTTGTAAGTCCCTATAAGGGACATGACCCATATACCCAATGTCTTAAGGTTTTGGGCGAAGATATGGCGTCGATGTTTTACTCGTGTGGATATTTGACCCATTGACCAGGTCCCCTTGCACGTGAACTCTCCCGGAACTCCCTACTATTCATTCATAATTCCATCAATAAAAACTTGAAATCTTATATGCTTCTTGTTTATTTCTGTTTTTTTATTTCCCTCTCACATATTTGTCCAATTTATCTAGTAGTAAATAACAAAACTAGACATATTATGTAATACTACTCCCTCCGTTCCTTTTTAACTGTCGTTTAAGGTTGTTTTACCACAACTAAGGAATCAATTAATTGATAAAAAGTTTCCTATTATACCCTTATTTATTCACTATTCCATTTTATCTCTCTATATTAATGTGTCCATCATTATAATCAATTCATGTTTCACACACTCCCAATTTGCATTACTTTCACGGACTCCCAAATTGCTTCACGTAGCTCCATCCATCGGTAATTGACTCATTTGAAGCAATTTTGCTTCTCTTCAATTTACACATTCATCTCCATCGATAAACTTCCTTCTGCAGACTTAACAAAAAAATTAAACTTCCCTCCATTGTTGCAGTTTTAAGAAAAACATGAAATTAAACTTCCCTCCAAACAAATTTCATTTGAAAAATTAAATTAAAATTTGTCCTTCCTTCCAAAAAATTTTAAGATGAATACCACCATATTCTAGATGAATTTTCATGGAGTCTCCGGCACCTTTTTCCATTAGCATTAGTAATAAGAGAAATATTAGAACCAAAGTAGAAGTTTAGAATCGTAGAACAACTTTTATATTAGAAATTTAAACTGTACACGTGAAATGAATTGTTTTATGGATCAACGTGAATTCAGTGCAATCAACTATACATTAATTAATTTGGATCAACATGAATTCAGTCCAATCAATCTTTGGAGTATATTGTTGAGAATAGTAATTATTCTTTGAATACTCAACTATACATTAATTAATTTTATGAAAAATGTGAAAAACAATTAATAGGGTTAAGGGACATAATTGTCAAAATATAATCTTAAACTCTCAAAACGAAAGATAAAAAGAAACAATTTTTTTTTCAAAAACCAACAGTTAAAAAAGAACAGAGAGAGTATTTTTTTTGTTACAAAGGCCAAAAAAGAAAGAAGTTATTTTGTACTACTAAAATAGCGCACGGATTTTCTGCAAGTGTTAATAGACAAATTTTAACCTTACCATAGAATTAATTTTCCCCAATAAGTCACATCTAGTCAATCAGAAAACAAAATGCAGAATCAGATTATATCTCCCCCACGTACATTAAAAGAGACATAAATCCTCCATTGGAAAAGATGCGAGTATGTCAGCTTCTACATGTTGGCTCTGTCTAGGGTGGGGGACTTTATCAAGTCTCCCACCGTGCGTAACATTAGCAAACAATTCGGAAGTGTTTTTCTAGTCATTAGATCTACTAAAATTAAATGAATGGTATGATCAAAGAAAGGGTGCACACAATTTCCCCACACTAGATCACTCTCCTCCAACGCCTATCCCCCTTTCCTCGTGGTCATTCTCGTCTGTCACAGTGGCACCACCACCTCATCCGCATTCGTGACTTCTACTCCCTCCATCTCCCCGTGATCGTGAAACAGCAGCACCATGTATGAGGGTGCAAAGCTTGGCGCGGCGGGAAACACAAAACAGGGGGAGATTAAGCAAAGGATGCAAAGCTATGGTGGTGGAGGAGAAGTCGAAGTCAGTTGCAGGATGCGGTGGGATGTGCCGGAGAAGACGCGACACGGTGGTGCTCGATGGAAGGTCGACCCTTTGCGTGCTTGTTGCTGCGTTCTGCTTCTGCGATGGGTCTTCTCCCATCCATAGCCCCATCTTCCGCTGCATCCGATAGAGTCGTCGCCAGATGCAACGCCCCCGCCTCCTCCGTGGCCATTCACGCACTCATCCCGTCGGAGAATCCGCCATCACATTGGAAAGGTTTCCGAGGATGACGTAGTCAAAATCCACCGGCGCAACGAGGGACGTCTTGGGGATACCGGCGGAGGGAGGCGCGACCACAAGGAGGCTTGATGCAGAGGCACTGTCGGCGTTGAAGACAGTGACACTGTATGGTCATCAAGTTGGGTGGGAAACAATTGTGTGTAGCAAGTTGCATGTGTTCTCATTTACCTAACAATTTATCTGGACCATTAGTTTTTATATGATATATCTTGCGGTAGGAAAAAAACTTTCATAAAGTTACACACGGTGGGAGACTTGATAAAGTCCCCCACCCTAGCCATGTTTTCAAGCAACAAAAGTCAAAGAGAATAATGCTCTGGTGGGAAACGTGAGGTTTTAAGTGTATGTTTGGCTCGACGGTGAGAAAAATTGATTTTATATATTTTAACAAATTAAAATGTATATTAGTGCAACCTCACGCATGTGACCATGTGTCAGTTTACAATTTGGTCTATTTTGTTCTTTTGGGACATGTTTAATTTTTGGTTGTAAATGTAAAGTTCGGATAAAAAGTATGTTAAAAAGAATAATTAATTTGAATTTAAATATATTTTTATAATTTTTCAACCGAAAACCAAACATATATTTAGTGTTTTTTGTTTTCAATACAAAAAAGTAGTACTTTTGGGCCCAAGGCACAAATGAACCTCTCCCCTTAGTGGAAATGTGGGGGAATTTCTAATAATACATACACAGTTTTCTATGTGTACATACATTTCCGTGGAACTATTAGTTCCGCGGGTTTATTTTTTTTAACACACACTTCTCCGCGGAACTATTAGTTCCGCGGGTTTATTTTTTTTAACACACACTTCTCCGCAGAACTATTAGTTCCGCGGGTTATAATTCTTCGTAGTTCCGCGGGTTATAATTCTTCGCGCTCGCGGAACTAATAGTTCCACGCACATGTGTGTGTTGGAAAAAAATAAACCCGCGGAACTAATAGTTCCGCGGAGAATTACAACTCGCGAAACTAATAGTTCCACGGACATGTGTGTGTTGGAAAAAAATAAACTCGCATTAGTTCCGCGAATATGTATGTGCATATAGAATACGATGAATGTGTGATTAGAAATTCTCAAATGTGGAAGGGTAGAAGGAAAACACAGAAATGCAAAAAAAAAAAAAGTAGCAAATCAAAGCGGGCCTTTCTCCCCACTTTAGGTGGGTTTTTCCTTTCTTGGGAGTTTTTTTTTTCTTTTCTTCCATTCACCTCTTTTTTTTCCACCACCACCTCATTTGTACCTCTTCCGACCACAACCTTCATCTCCTATGTAGCTCTATTATTTTTCTATCAAATTTCTCCTTCCAACTAAACTTGTTAGAGCCACTTCTTGCAGCTATATTCTAACCACTAGAGGTCAATTTGTAGCTCTGATCTACTCAGATATACTGTTTGAGAGCTCTATAACACATCACTGCTCTACTTAGTTTTCTCACAAGTTGCTACTGGGCATGTGCTGATCCAAAATGAATAAAAAAGGAAAGAAGAAAAGGAAAGAAAACTCATAAATCTATCAAGGTTTATTTATTTTTTTGGTCAAAATATCAAGGTTTATTTGTAATGGGAGGATGTGATTTCTTTTTTTTTATTTGTTGTTTCAGGATTGCTAAGCTATTTAATTTGGAGTATGCGTGTTTGGAATGTTATTGTTTATATATTATACACCACTGTAGTACTTTCTTTTTAATATCTTTTTTTTGGTCAACTTTTTTTTAACATCTTTTTTTAACATCTTGTGACCTTGTAAATGCTGTTGGGCCTTTTGTAAAAGTTTTTTTAAGAAAAAAAAAGTGTGATTCTACTTTTGACCAAAAAAAAGTGTGACTCTACTCAGGTATATTGGAATCTCTATCCCACGATCTCTATCTCTACCTCTCTACTTGTAAAGTCCTTTAAAACGATAACAATTATTGACCAAAAAAACAAAACGATAACAATGAAAAAAAGAAGTACCCACATATGAGCAATTCACTTTAATCCTAAAAAAATCTCAATCGTGAATGAAAAGAATTAACAATTTAGATTATACACATATACATAATCTATATATCTATATCTATACATCTTCTATCTATACATATAATAAAGGGGATATAGTTTTTTGGTGTACACATTTTTTAGACCATTTTACCCTTTAACTCCTATTAACCACCTTAATAATATTAATTGTCTCTTTAAATGATAATTAAAATAAAAAAAACTGTTTATGTAAAAAAAGCAACTAAAGCAGGGTTCAAAGCAGATATTGGGCTGGTGTGTGGGTATCCTTGTGACAAACCCCTGCATCAGATTTCAAAGCACAATCCTCATTGAACTCACCATGGCCCCAATTGCACTCCCCTTTGCATACCCCATCCAACCGATTATCAATATTATCACACACTTCAGGAGATCAAGTTTCAGTAATTCCATAATACCAAGTTTTAGTATGCTCGTTGTACTGGTTTGGGCTGAGCTGCTTGGTATAAGCTCTCAATTTAATTCAAGTCGAGTCGGGTGAATCCATATAAGAGGACAAAACTCTCTCAACAACTAAGAACAAAACTCTTTACCACTTGAACAAACAAGAATTGGTAGTCCCATTATTAATTTGGAAAAATAGACTTTTTCCTCGAGATTCTTAAGAAATTCAACATTTTGACTAAAAAATTTAAAGAACGGGCAAACAATGAAGAAATTTATGAGTAATAATCCAAATTTGGGGTTAGATAAGAATCAAAGAACAAATGGAAAGCGCAATGAAATAAAATGGAGGTACTTGAATGTTGAGGCACTTTATTCCACTATTTGATATTTTTCATATAGTAACAAATTGATTTACCTCAGTGTTAGAACCAATTTAACTTTTATACAAGAGTAATCACATTGAGTTAAAAACCCTCCTAAGACTCTAATAAGTCATAACATCACACTCATTGAAGAGCGTAAGTTGCTCTGAGATACTCTATAATTTCTGCACTCTCAAACATTTCTATCCCAGTGTTTGGATCTTCCAAAAAGGGTGCCTGTGAATTCCATAACCATCAGAATTGACATCATCCACTAATAACCAAATATCATGTCATGAAGCTTGTAAAGAATGTGTATGTTTACATAAACTTGACAAAACTAACTACTTGAATAAATCATATTGTACCTGGAAATGTCCGGTTTTCTGATATAGTATATGTCGTTTTGGGCTACCCCTAGCACAACTAAAATGAAATATTAAAGGTAAGTGACATGAAAAAATATAAGTGGATGATATATGCATTATAAATCACCACTAAGATAAAACTGTAATAACTAATTAGTCTTCATTTAAGGGCCAGCTAGTACGATCACAAGGATGCAACATAAAAAGATAAAGACTGAATCTGTTAATCACCAATTCTGTCCCTGAAATTGTAAGACACTATCAATTTAGTCATTCAAATTATTAATATTCCAAATTAGTCCATGAAATTGAAAATCTTCGATCATATTAGTACAATTTCAAAGACTAAATTGACTGACCCAGAAGGACTAATGTGATCAACAATTTTCAATTCCAGGGACTACGTTGACAGCACCTCACAATTTTAGGGACAATTTTAGTGATTCAATCAAAAGATAAATGTAGTTGCGTAGTTAAAATGCCGAAAGATACTAATTTCTTTATAATAACCCCAAAAATGTTTCTTATAGGGAATCTAAGTGGCTGCTCTGCAAATAAGGATGTTTACCTGATAAGCAGGTGTGGCAGCTCCATTTCCACAAGTACTTCACGTACAAGTTTGCAGAAAGGAGACCCCTGAAAGAAACAAGCATTTCAAGTTTAAAATTCTGTAGTAGCAGATTAATGGCTACATTGTCATGTATACCAATCTATAATTTAGTGATAGCAGTCCTGAATTCATTAAGCATTAACATGATGCATGGTATGCATGTCGTGGACCAACCTCATATGCCCATAATTTAAGTGGCTTTGGTGGTAATTTTGCTGGAGTATATGTTGTTCCCTGAAACAAAAATTGAATACTTGATTTAGTATTATTCATATTAGAATATAAGAAAATATCTTATAATATCTTAATATTATCCTAGGTTATTTCATAGAATTAGGATTAGTTAGTTGCTTTATTAAATCTCATAGGATTAGGATTAGTTAGTTATCTTATCATGATTTGTTTCTCTATTTAATTATTATGATTCTTGTATCCCTATATATAGGGGTTAGTGGTCAGTCATTTGTTATCAAGCTATTATCAAATACTATCCATCATACTTTAGAGTTCATTCTGTCTCTTCTCTCTTTATCTGAAACCCTATAATTTCAACATGGTATCAGAGAGCGGTATCATCCTCCGTGACCTGTTCGGTCCATCATCCTCCGCTGCCGGCCATTGTTCTTTGCTACCGTTTCTTCGTTGCTTCCGCATTAAAACATTTGTTCCCTTTCATTGCTGTTGGTGGAACTCCACCGTTAGCTGCCGTGTCGCCATCGTCAGCCGCCACCGGAAAATTTTTCGGCGAGTTTTCAAGTGCAAACCACCACCATCTGAATCTTCGTCAGCTGATCTGCACTTCTGCCAAAGTGCCGTCGCCTAATATTCCTCTTTGAAGACAATTTTGTTTTTTTTTGGTATGTAAGCTTTTGTCCATGGTGGTTAAGTATTGATGTGAGTTTCTGCCATGGATGATTAAGCATTAAAATCATTAAAATCTTGTTGCTTCTGTTAAGTGGTTAAGTCTTGAGCTGTGACTTCTGCTTAATGGTTAAGCTTTGATATATGGTTTCAGTTCCACCTTGTATGGTGGTTAAACATTGAGACTTTGTTTTTGGCTTCTGTCTAGAGTGGTTAAGCAATGGCTTCTGCTCTTGATGGTTAAGCTTTGATAGTTTTTGCCTTGATGGTGGTTAAGCATTTTACATTGGTTGCTAATTTTCTCTTTTAAAAGGGTATAATTGTAACAAGCTTAAAGCTTTAGTAAGCTTTAGCTTGAGGGGGAGTATTAGAATATAAGAAAATATCTTATAATATCTTAATATTATCTTAGTTTATCTCATAGGACTAGGATTAGTTAGTTGCTTTATTAAATCTCATAGGACTAGGATTAGTTAGTTATCTTATCATGATTTGTTTCTCTATTTAATTAGTATTATGATTCTTGTATCCCTATATATAGGGGTTAGTAGTCAGTCATTTGTTATCAAGCTATCAAGCTATTATCAAATATTATCCATCATATTTTAGAGTTCATTCTGTCTCTTTTCTCTTTATCTGAAACCCTATAATTTCAACAATTCACAAGTGAAATCTCAATGACAACTGAAAATTGAAATTAATGCATAGTAATTCCTTCCATTAATTTTGGAGAAGGGATTACCCTTTCAAAAACAAAAAAGTTAAACATCCCCACTTATAAAAACGAAGTGTGTTTGGAGGAGCGTTTGCTTAAAGTGATTTTGACTTAACTTGATTTTGTCAAATTGATTTGGTTAAAATCGAGTTTAAAGTGAAGTGATCTATGATTGGGTTTTTTTTACTCTCAAAGCAAGTTTGAGGTAAAACTTGGTGTAGAATTTTTAACCTAACGTAGAAGCTACAAATCCTTGCTTCAAGTAGAATTGATTTTGGGCAACAGAATTACATTCTCTTCAAAAAACCAAACACCTAAATTTTTACTAAAATCACTATTGACGAAGGCAAATCAATTTTGGGTATCCCCACCACGTATCCAAACATGCATGAAATAGGTTAGATGTTACCTTTGCAATACGACTAAGCATAGCAAGACCAGAAGTCAGTGACTGCAGAAAAAGATAGTGTTTAGATATTAACAACAATGAAACAATTCAACTTTGTGGCGGAATAAACAATGATAGTGGTTTCAGGTTCTAACCGTTAAAAATCCAAGTGACAAAGTAAAAGGAACACTTCCATCACCTACAGAATGGATAATGAATGGTCAACACTAAACAATGGGATATTTTTGGGTAAAGCATGCAAAATTAGTATTTGCTATTATAACCTTTCAGAAGAATGTTATGGTCCTTAAACATACACATGCTGCAATGTTACAAGATGGCTTCTGACTCTCTGAGGTATGTCAAATAAAACACTGTCTAAAGTTGCTGTTTTTTTTGCTCAAGTAAATTACACTACCCTCCTTTGAAAGATACTTAAATTACACAGTCTTCTCTAGATTGAAAAATTTACACTCGGAATCACTGGAAACTAATTTTGATCACCTACTATCAATTTTGAAATTTTAGATGATGAAATGAAAAAATTTGGTGAAGTCCCAAAACCAATAGTAGGGGTGCTCAAAACATCAACATTTTTTCCTTTGAAGTCCCAAAGTCGATAATAAGGTGTTCAAAAATTACGTCCAGATGACACTAAGGGTTTGTTTGGGAGAGAGTTTTTGGATGGGAGGGGAAGGAGGGCTTACACCAACATTTTAGTTTTATAAATAGAGAAGGATGTGGAAAACATTTTAAAGCCCTCCAAAGTCCTCCCCCTAGTACACTTTTTGAGTTTGGACTAGGGGAGGACTTTGGAGGGCTTTAAAATGTTTTCCACATCCTTCTCCTCTTTATAAAACTAAAATGTTGGTGTAAGCCCTTCCCTTCCCTCCAAAAACCCTCTCCCAAACAAACCCTAAAAGTCGCTGAGAGTAAAATTTCCCTTTGGAGTTTTGTTTATAATTGTTCACCATCACTCAGAGGTTTCTTTATATTAAAAAAGACTAAAGGACAATGCATTTTATATCTCAAGGAAGGGGTTTTTCAAAATAAAGGGGGAAGAGAGTGTAATTTATTTAAGCTTCTCTCAGAGGAAGGGATGTAATTTACCCTTTATGCTTATAATGTAAGTGATCAAATAGATATTTCTTAAATGTATGGATGGCAATCTCTTCTCTGCTACATATGCCATTGTATTTAATAGTTTGAAATGCAATGAGAAAGACTACAACAAAACATAAGAGAGAAATAGGAAAGGGTATATATGAAGAGACAAACCATATTTGCCAACCAAATACCGAATTATGTCATCTGATTCATACATCGAAACGCCTGTATTTGGGTCAACCTGAAGGAAGAAAATAAAAATAAGAAAATTGTTATTTCTTAATCAGACACTAAGTAATCATCATGAGGTGTGATAAGGCAAGTCATGAAAGATAATTACATAACTTGTAACAATTTAGTAAGGCAAAGCTTTTGGCAGCAAATTTAAAAAAAGAAATTTTTTACTGCAGCCTTAGATGGTCGTTTGTGCTGTTTTATTTAGGTCAGTACACATTATCAAAAGATATGTATATGAACAGAATACAAAATGTAGTTTATATATAGAAAAATTTCCATAGCCTAGCTCTTTCCAGTTTCTATCAGATCTAACCATTTGATTTCAGCTTCCTTTTTCTTTTCCAGGAGTAGTTTTTACATTACTTTTATTTAAGCAGTTTAGGATACTGACTTTTATCCCATCCGTTTTAAGATGTCCCCAAAAACATAAGAAAAAAAAAAAGACAGATTGTGTTTTGCTGTTTGTTTTAAGGAGTCAATCTTACCATGTAAGGGAACTGCGTTTTACCGCCCATCTGAACAACCTTTGCACGGAAATTTGGGCCATTTCTTGGGCATGGATAGAAAAGAACATCAAGGTCCAAAATAGCAACAATTTCTCTAACCTGTATATATAGTCAAAATATCAATCCACAACAAGAAGAAGGCTTGCTAACATAGTAACAGAAGAATGCCACTATTAGACAACAATTCATCCTGATAGTGGAGAGAAGTATTAGAGTTTATTCCTGTTCTGGTGAAAAACTATGTTGATTATTAGAATATTGGCTTACGGCCTAACTCAACTTCACAAAATCAGCTTATAAGGTGAGGACTGCCCATGCCTTATAAAGACAACATTGGTCATATTTCTAGTCGATGTGGGACTCTCAGCACTGATCTTCAAACTCAAATTGCTAGATCAAAAAACAGATGAGCACAATGACTGTTTAAAGACTCGACAAAATAGCAAGAGCTTATCCCTCTCATGGTGAAAATCCATTTTGGTAACTTACACTTCAAATACTATCGAGAGTATATCCAGTTAACCATGCTCATCATAGCCCCCCTTCCCCTCTCTAGTCCATCCTCCAACAGTAACCACATTACATTACAAATATATACAGACAAGAAACAAATTCTTAGAAAAAAGAAGATCCCATGAAAATAAATCTTGAAAAAATGCTAACATGAATCCTTCAAAACCAAAATCCATACCTTTCGACAAAATGGACAGCTGCACACGATCCACGACAGCACATAATTAAAGAAGAAAGCAACATATCGAATTAGTTTATTCCTTAATCACTAGAGTGGCATGTAAAAAGGAAAAACATTAATGTAAAGGTACAAAAGAAAAATGGAAAGCTAGTTATCAATCTTCGTGTTGGGAAAAGAAGAAGGAATAAGGAAGTATTCAGTCCAGCCCATGAATAGAGGGCGAGCCTTGGTGTAACGATAAGGTTGCTACCTTGCATATGTCGACCCTCCCTAGACCCCACATGGTGGGAGCTTTGTGCACTGGTCCGCCCTTTAGTCCAATCCATGAATGCAAACCGAAAAAATCCAGAATTTTTAAAATACTGACAGAGAACTATGAAATACCTCTCAAATTCATATATCTCAATTGGCTTCTCTGGTCGAGGACCTAACTTTGATGTTTCCTTTACCACAGTGCCTGAAACCGTGCTACTAATGTTAACAAGAAAATTAGAAACAAAGGAACTAGAAGAAAAAAAATAGAAATAGAGGAAGGGCGAAAAATCTTGACCCGTTGAGTATAAATATGATTTTAGATGAGATATGTATTTTCAAAAAGTATTCCAAATTGTATATCAACAGAATGTATAAAACTGCAGAGATAGTATCACTCAAACAGTTTCTTTAATCTGCAGATACACTCAGCAGCTAAACCTTAAATGTTCAGCATTTTCATAGCACCAAGTGATTAAAAAGGCGCATCCTAGTAATTTCATTTTGGAATGTTACAAGCACTGCCATCTCAGAGATATGTGTGATTTTAAATATCAGATAAATATCTTTCTTATAGTAACACAGTTAAAGAGTTGAATTTGGAACCTTCTTATGCATGGATAACATTTACTCCCTCCGTTCCTTAATACCAGTCTTTTAATGTTATTTCACATTAACCAAAGAATCATTTAATTGACAAATTTTTTCCTGTTATACTCTCGTCTTTTCACTATCTCATTATATCCATTTACTCTCTCTACATTAAAGTGTATGGAAAATGTGTAAAACAATTAATGGTAATAAGAGTATAATTGACAAAATATAACCTTAAATTAACAAAATGACAGATAAATAGGAACAAAATTCTTCTTAAAAATGGACAATTAAAAAGAAACGGATGGAGTATTTTTGTAGAAAAATTTCATGATAAAAAGCTATCCAATGGGAAAAAGGTAATTAGATGAGATGTAACCATTGTCAATTTGGCAAACAACTTTCTATGTTTCCACTTTCTAAGTCATAGTTGTGACTTGTGAGTCAACCAAATATTTAGTGACTATTTGACAATTGACCTAATTAAACTGGTATGCAATAATGAGCATTAAACATAAGAGACTGTAGGTGCTACCAGAAATTTGCAGAGCATATTCATTTGGTGGAATCTCATCCTTAGAAACAAATGAAAAAGAATACCTGAAATGGCACAACAAAAGCACAAGAAGTTTAAAATTTCTTCCATTCTCTTGATTTATTTTCACATATAACAAAATCGTTTTAGAACAACCTCAATAAAATAAAAAAGGTTCTGCACATAAATTATATTGAGTTGGCTTTTAGATACTGCTATACGAATCATTTATGCATTCAGCAGAATCTTTTCACAATCAACAGTAAGGAAAACTCCAATTCAAAAGAGATTTCTTAATTATGATTTTCCACCTTCTCTGAATGATAATAAAATTTATTACAAGTCAATAACTCAAAAAAAAAGTTAGATGAAATAGAGGAGTGTTTCAGGTGTGATCTGTGATAAAAAAGTACCACTCAAGCTTAAAAGCAAATTTTACAGCACGGTTATAAGACCTGCAATACTGCTTGGGAGTGAATGTTGTTGGGCGATAAAAAGCCAACAAGAAAGTAAACTCAGCGTTAGATTAGAATGTTAAGATGGATGAGTGGTCATACAAGACAAAATAGGATTAGGAATACAGTGTTAAAGAGAAAATTGGAGTAGCTCCCATTATAGAAAAGATGGTAGAATTTGGACACGTGCGGAGAAGACCTATAGAAGCACTAGTAAGGAGGATTAATGAGATGGAGATAGAGGAAGACCAAGAAAAAACTATAGGTCAAACCATTAAGAGAGTTTTAAAGATAAACATGCTACTGTTGAACTTAATACATGGCAATTATGGTGTTGCCCGATCTATGTAACCGACTCCACTAAGTGCAATAAGTTTTGGTAGTTGTTATTGTATATCTAAAAAAAAAAAATTTCAAAATTTTGATGAGTTTCTAAATATATGTTCACTTGCAATACAGTACTTCTAGAAGTGAAACTCCTTTCAAATGATTAGTCCAGCTTAAGAGCTAGCTCCTATTTTAAGTTGCACATTTACATCATAAAATGTATATGCCAGCACCAATTTGATGACATAGCAATCCAAATTAACATCAAATAAAATAATCTTTCACAAGAAACCAATTCCTACCAGTCTATCACAGTATCATGATCCCTCTAGCAGTACTTGAATCAATCTTATTGAACGGCAATAATATCAAATATTGTCCATAATTAGCCGATGCTATCACTTTCTATTGAACCTATGTTAAAAAAACATCACAACCAACCAAATCAAGCCACTTAAATTGCTTTACCACCACTCTACCTTGATAGTTACTTCAACTGGATAACTATCACAATCTCTGCTAGTGCTAAATCTAACAAGAACTAAATATTGAAAATTATCAGCGAAAACTGAAAAACATGCCTCTGAGGCACCTATTTTCTACCCCCAAAACTGAAACCAAGCAAGTATATGCACAAACTAAATACGGACTAGGAATTCAATCCCGTATATATGTCTAACAATCAATCAATTACTTATTATATAAAAAAGTTAGGTTATGGTCTACTGGACTGTGACATGCAGGGTTTTAAATTGCGGTCTACAACTGCGATTACAGCCGCAAAATCAAGGTTTTTGAAGTCTCTGAAACTGTATCGTGACCGCAATTGTGGCCGCATCGGTTTGTCCGCAATTTCCTGCATTATCGAGGTTTTCGGACTCTTTAAAACCGAAACCGCGACCGCAATTTAAAACCTTGGTGACATATGTCACCTCCTGAGTTTTCTTTTTATTTCTAACTTTGTTTGTTGGTTTTTTTTTACGACTTACGTTAGGAAAAGACCCGGGTTAGGTCCATTGACTAGTAGAATTAAAAAGAAGGAATCTTGAGTTTCCAGTGTCACAACCCACATGCGTTAGAATTTAGGTGTGCTTGCAGCAAAAACTGACAAGAAGAAGAAAAAAGGAGCAAAAGTCAAACGAATATGCAGAGAGAGAGAGAGAGAGAGAGAGAGGAAGGGAATTCGGTTACCCAGAAACGAAGACTCCAGTAGCAAAGCGAAAGACCAAAGGAAGCAAAGCTCCAAACATTTCACCAGTCTTGTCAGGTCTCACAGCAAAGCGTTTGGGTTCAGGGGGTTTGAAATTAAGGGGAGGAGAAAATGATGACGTGGACGAAGCTGGAGAATCTGATACTGGCTCTTGTTGTTGCTGGGTGGTGGTGCTAACAGAATTGGAAGTGGAAGATGAAGAGGTGGTTTCTGACATGGCTCTAATGTACACCCTGTTTCTTCTGGGTAGTTTTGTGGGCAATGAAATTGGCTTATAAACTGAGAATTGGGAGAGAGTAGTAAGAGCTCCTCCAACAGCCATGGCCATAACCTTGTTGGTAAAAGGGACAAGCTTCCTCAGCACTGTTGTTCTTGTTTGGGAGGTGAACTGAGTTTGTGTTTTGGTTTTGTGTGGGGAAATGGCCAATGCTTTGATTGATTGCAATTTGTTTGGCCAATCACCACCAACGATCCGGAGAGACAGGGGACTTCACTTATTGGTACCGCAAGCTGAGTTGGCACATTCATAAGCACTTAAGCAAAAAATATCTTGTTTGTTTTGGAGTGGTCCGTGAGAGATTTTAGTTACACAACACAAAAGTACATACGTACTATGATTCCTTTTCTTTTTGTCCTCATTTATTATTTGCTTTTTACTTTGCACTCTGTTTGGTTAACAAAAAAAAGTAAAAAAAAATAAAAAGAATAGAAAATATGATGATTTTTTAGTTGTTTATAATGAAAGAAAGTGAAGGAATAGGACGACAGAATGTTTCTCTTCGCTTGTTTGAATTAGTAGAAAATGAGAGAGAAAAAAGATATATTTGCAAAAGACATAAATATCCTAAAAAAATGGGATATGATAAATAACAAAAATGTAAAACTAATAAAATTAAATATTTATGCATAAGTTATTTTAATAATATTATTAAAATAAATGCTTAATTAGTCTCTTATCTTTTACTATTGTGTAATTTTAGTCTCTCTATTTTTAATTGTGCAAATTAAGTCACTCATATTTTTCTCAGTCCCAATTGGGTCCCTCCGTCAATTTATAAACATTTTTCGCTTACGTGGCCAAATGGTACTAACTAGCTCGAAATCACATGTGGCGTCTGTTGTGTTTAAATTTTTGACTCAGACACGTGTAGTCACACTATCCCCAACTATTTTCTCCCTTCGCAACATGATTGTAGTTTGTAATTCAAAATCCGACCGCAAAAAAATGCTAAATCAAAAATTTGGACACGTAAGACATCATCTATGATTTCCTAGTTAACACCGTCTAGTCAAGTAAGCAAAAAAAAACGTTAGTAAATTGACGGAGGGACCTAATTCGCACAGAAGAAAAAGATGAGAGACCTAGTTTGCACAATTAAATATGAAGTGACCAAAATTGCACAATAGTGAAAGATAAGGGACTAAAAGTGCAATTAAGCCTTAGAATAAATTGAAAAATATAACATGTCATAATTTATTTTATAAATATGTTTAAATACAAATATAAATGTTTATATAACAAAATAAGTTTTAATAAATTATTCCTAATGCTTCCTAAATAATATTGTCCACGTGCAATTATATGTATAAATTTATCATTTTATTATATATGGTAGTCTCATTTTATATATTGTAGTATGAGAAAGAAATAAAAATAAAATAACGAAAATAATTAACAATATAAAAATATATAAAATATGAACAGAATGTATGTTTAATTCATGGCCTTTTATGTATTTTTCAAACATATATTGATGCTTTCCACGGCATTCTTCCCAAATTGGGTGGAAAGGAAGCAACAATTTTCTTTCACCTTCTCTCTCTCTTTATTAAGCAATCAAACGAGGGAGCAATTTTTAAAATCAGTGTTTCCATCCTCTCTGTTTTCTTTCCGCTGAATTCCACTATTCCATACAATGCGTTGAGTTTTATATGTTTACACTTCACATTCTATTTTTTAAGAATAATTCTAAATCTAACTAGGGAAAAAAGAACACTATTAATAATCTCTATGATTTGTTTTAATAGAGTAACAATGATGGGAAAATGACTTCATAACACGTGAGAAACTCACTGTTCTTAGCATTTTGGAATTGATTTCGCTGTTAGTGCTCCTAAGAGAAATATCGGGTGATTTGTTCATGGTGCTATTGTAGCATTTTTTTTCCTTCTATCATTGATTGGTACTCCATTGAACAACCTCACTCGTTCCCTAATCTTTGTCATGTGGTGATCAAGTGCAAATTCTCTAGTATATGATTTCATTAGGCAATTCATTCACATTTGGGATGCTTCTAATATTTGTAGATCATAAAGAGTGGGTAGCAGGTCACAAGTCTGCACACACAACCAAGGTGACTACCAAGGTATGCTTCTGGTTTCTTTTTTTCTTTTAAGATATGAGGAACTTTCATTTTTCTTCTTTACACATCACTCCTTGGCATAAAAGTGGAATATTGGATATGATCAAGTTGATATATTTAAATTTTTCAATGCATATTTGGCATGGTCAATATCTGATTGACTGATTGTTGGGACATAGCAAGTAAATTTACCTTTATTTGCCTAAGATTAAAAATATCTACAGCTTTTAGCTAATTCTAATGGTTAGCACTTAGCAGTGCAGATTACTAGATTCTGCTGGACCTGATCCTGGTGGATTCTGTGAGCAGGTGTCTTGTCCTTAAAGTGGTGCATGCAGATAACCTACCAAGGGGGATTGCTAGCAGCTGGATTCAAATAAGCGTTACAAATGAAGCTCTTTGATCTTTTCTGGCTGAATCAAACCTTTTAATGGTTCTTTATTTTTCTAATAGAAAATAATCCATTTAATGTTGACAATGCCATGTTTTTGTCCTTTGTTTCAGGTGAAACTACAAGATAAGCAAAGAAATGGAGGTGCACTTGTAAATGCCTGTAAATACTATAATGTCTAGTAATATCAATATACTAAGCACTTCTTTGAGACTGATGGGTTACTGGGTATATCTTGACATTTGACTAGAACCCTTTGAGACCTGTTTTGGTTTCTGGGGTTATACTATATAAATACGGCGCACTTCAGTTTTCATTGTGCAGGAGTGAATCTGTATTACGAGAATGAGGTTTTTTGTATTTTGTGTTTGATGGTCTTCTGGTTTTGAACACTATTCTGTATTATTTGGATTGAACACTTCTTGTGCTTTCAATATATTTTTAATACAATTTGGCTTTTTAAAAAAAATCAATATACTATAGCTTTTCTTTCAAATAATTTGTAGATGTCTGTCAATACTATAGCAGTATAGCTTTTCTTTCAAATTATCTGTAAATGTCTGTGATGATCGATCAGGTGGATATTGCCTATTGAATCATTGATTATTGTTCTGCTCTTGCTCACTCGTATAAAGAAATGATGTAGTCCTAATTTGCTATCGCTTTTGTAATTGTAAGGTATTGCGGGAAAAATATTATAAATTTGGCCAACTACATAATGAAGTGTTCAAGCAACAGGTTTGTAAGTTGCATGTTGTCCATGGAATTAGTTTTATGGCTTTACTAATTTATTTGTATAGTTACCTATTTTATTCTTCTTGTCTAACAATAATAATATTTATCTTTTGTTTTTATTGTCTACTTCATCCAGAGTTTTATTTAAGTAGAGAAGTCTAACTTCAATTCCTTCAATTCCTAGGTAGACTTCTCATAAATTTAAAAGTTAGTTTCATTTTATTTCACCATTAATATTATTTTATATTTTAAAAAATTCAGCTCATATTAAAAAGTTAATAATAATAATAACAATTTATTAGTATTCATAGCAATAATTAAAATAAATTAATTTGGGTTATAAAAATTTATAGGTTATAATGTCGGATACGACCGTAGGTAGAACTGAAACACACTTTGATTTTCCGAATGATATTTGCTAGCTCATCCACGTTATAACTCCTTTCTTTTGCCATAGTTTCCTATTAAGTAACTACCCATGTAAAAGCAATTTAGTACTTATCATAACTACTTTAAATCTACGAAGGAGATCAAACAATGTCACACAAAAACAACCAAAGTCAATCGTATTCTGTAAATACCCGGTGACCTTTCGAATTAACAACTTTTTCCCTACAAACCAATATGAATTTCAACCACATGTTTTGTCCTCACTTACATACTTTTCAGAAGGTGAATCTTTCATGTACAGTCTCATACTTGTACAGTATTATTGACATAGGTAGTACCTGTTAATTCTAATAAGTTCTTCTCAACCATACTGTCTCATACCAGTATAGTCTAGATTTTCTCAATTGTACCGTCCCATACCAATACAACTTTGACACCAAATTTTTCAGAATCAAACAAGTCATTCAAATTCCACACAAGATTCACACAGCAGACAACCTATCAGGGTTCATGCAACTTAAACTTAATAGACCTATATCCTAACACTCCCAAAAAGACTGAACCTGACTTTGATACCACAAAATGCAATACTCTTTCTCCAAAAAGAATATTACACCATAGTAACCAACAGTTTAGCAAGAACTTAGGAAATAATTTGATAAAAGTTGGTAATCGTTCTCCGAAAATACGGGTAAAATTTTTTGCCTTTATAAAAGATAAGAAGGATGGGGAATATGTCCCTTTGATACTTCTTGAAAGATTTAAATGCAGAATAAAGTCATCGCACTTTGTAAAGACACTCCATCTCATATATATATACCATGATATTTTACAAAAGAGTTTGCACTAAGACAAACTATGGTTTGATACTACAAAAGTAAAGAAACGGTAAAAACTCACTAAACCGAAAATACAGAAGTGGTAAAATAAAAACATACGCTACTATGTACAAACGAGCCATGATCCCATCATCTACCTAAAAAGGATCCACTACTCTAACTCAGTTGTATCTAAGGGCACGACCAAGTGGCCTCTCCTAAACCCAGCCCACTAAGCTCAAGGTTTCGGACCTGAGTCACCGAAATCCAATCAAAACCAAACCTGGATGGATCCGATCTAGGGAAAGATTCATTGGTGAGGTCAGAGGTGGCCCAAGAGTCTATGGACTCGTCGGGTATCTCTTCCTCTTCCTCATCAGAAAGGGATTCGGATAGCCATATGATATCCTCCTCCTCATAGTGATGGGAATGAGGGGTGTACATCGGTGGGTCCGCTTCTCCTAGAGGTTACCCCATAGAATCCTCTGTTCTTGCAGGTGCTACTAATAATGTCTCTTCGGAATTGCCATCACGACTCGTGTCTGAGGGCTTGCTCCTCGAATGTGGGGACACATGACCTGGTCTATCATCATCATGTCCCGATGGATGTGAGCTATCATCGCCGTCGTCGTCATCGTCGTCGTTAGCCACACCAAATCCTACTCTTCCTAATTGACTTAAGGGTAACTTAACATCCAGAATTATCTGTTCCCATATAGGAATTGGGCCATACTCCACTGTCCGTAGTCTCCATTTGCCCTACGAACCTGCCCCAATGTGTGTGATGGTTGATATTCCATTCCACACTATCCCCACCTAGGGGTAGTGTACTAAGGTGTCTCACATTGGGTGAGTCATCTACTCAGTCATGCATCAACACAACATAAAAGTAAGCAAGGGTGAAACTCTAACTCAAAGTAATAAGAGAAGTATAAGCATACCAAAACACGGATCATACAGTACCCAATTCATATATCAAGAACATATATATATATATATAAGAATAGCAAGTTTATCTAAGGCATATATATATATGTCAAAACAGCAAGTCATTTAAGACATATATATCAGAATAGCTAGTTATTTAAGATATATATAGGTCTCACTCAAACAGGTCATATCTTGTATTATAAATATATCAAAAGCTATGCAGAATCAATATCTCATCAAGTCAAGATATATTTATGCATGCGACTTCTATATCCCTTAAAACACACTGGTGCAATGCTCCATGGAGACTTTTTCAACCTTAACTCTGGTGAGTGATCGGCTGCAGCAAACATAACAGAATAATCAGGGAATTCCTCTTAGACCCCTGAGAATCCTTCGGTAATACCGCATTTAAAATGAATACCATATCATAAATAGATCTGCCTGTCAGATTTATCCAAGCTGGGTATACGACTCGTCTCGGCTCGAGGATATTCACCGATACGGCTATTGAGACTTTCGAAACCTGGATAATCCCAGTAGACAATTGTAGTCCAACAGAACCTATTTTCAACCCCATCCTCTAGGTTGTATGCTCGAACGTCTTTATGCAATGACAGTCTAAATTGCACATAAATTCTCTTTAATATCTCTTTATAAAACTTCCTCTGTTTTACTGTAGTTTCTCTTGAAATCTTAAATCTCATAAAAAATATTTTATATGAAATAAACTCATCTTTTTATGATAAAAATACTCTTGTATGAATAGAAAAATGTTAAAATCACATCATTTTATTCCTTTACTTCATTTTGTAAAAATTTTTTTTTACTGTATCATCAAATAAATAACTCTTGTCCTCATAACTTATTTTACTGATTATTATGAAAGAGGTTATTTCCCCGGCTTTCATAGTTCAATTAAAGATTGATCACACCGCGGCAGAGCCGAACTGAGGTGATCAACCCATAATAATCAGAGTGGTTCGGTATATCAAAACTAAAGGTGATTAATTCATTTCAAGAAGACCAAAACGGGGCAGAGCCACCGGGATCAATCAAGAGAAAAGAGAACAACAAAAATTCAAACCCAAGTATACTTTTTAATCAGTAAGTGATTTCTATCGGCTTAATTAACTTGGAAGATGAAAGGATCATATGGCGGCAGAGCCGACTGAGGTGATCAGTGCCTAATTTTAAAATGATTCGATATGGAACTAAGTGAACGAGATCAAGCTGATTTTTTTTACTGAATACTTAAATACCAGTTTATTTTCAGAAAAAACCCCTTGAAGGCCTACCTCACTAATTTTCATTGCCAAAGACATTGAAAACTAAATTGAGTTTAATTATATTATATTAGATTATATATATATATATAAATTGGACTCCAACCCAAAATTTCCAACAGATAATATACTAGCAAAATTCACCGAGAATCCTTTACCGTTATACTATTTTACCCAATCCAATATATATATACGTTTATTTAGAGAAATCACTTCTTTTCCAATTTATCTTAGTCACATATATACTGAATCCCTAGGTTAAGAGCTATAAACAGTGTATCAATATAGTTCCCAGGAAAGAGAAGGTGAACTAAGGCCGCTTGAAAAACTTTTGTCTTTTCTAGATAGAACCATACTAATAAATCATTCATCTTAACCATATTTCTATATATAAATGATAGACAACTTCAGAGTTTTCGCAAAGAAATAATTTGCACTTGTTTACGGTAAGATTGGACTGCAGTAGCTTAAAATTCGCCATTATAACGGTAAAGTTTATTAAAGTCCAAAATCGATTTTGCCATCATAACAATACTATCACAAAATCACATAAACAATTTAAGCATTATAACACTACAATTAATAAAAGCTTATAACAATTAGATTAAATCTATAAGACAAGCATAAAGCTTTAAATAAACAATTATAAAGCATAAAAACTAATTTTGTCATTATAACATTACTATCACAAAAAAAGCTTACTATCACAAAATCATATAAACAATTCATGCATTATAACAATACCATTAATAAAAGCTTATGACAAATAAATTAAAGCCATAAAACAATTATAAAGCATAAATAAATAAATAGAAAGCTATAACACATAAATCACCCAAGTGATTAACAATCAAAAATCAAACTTATATCTTTTCAAATTATTTTGCAAGAGAATCCCCTTACCTTTTGGAAGACAAGCTTGGAAGAAGAAAGTTTTGAAAACTAAGAACACAGAGAGAATTATATAAAGCTTTAAAAGAGGGAGAAAGAAGAAAACTTGGTATTGCTTCAAGTTTTTTATGTGAGAATTTTATGAAGCAAGAAGGGGTATTTATAGGGGGAGGGGGCAGCCAATGCAAGGAGAAGGAGGGTATTAAAATTTGTGGTGTCATGGTAACTATTCATGGATTATGTCATAATTGGTAATTAGAAAAATCAACCAAATTCCTCGTTGGTTCAAAGCTCATTGTAACACCATAGTTACCAAGAATTTTTGAAATAACTTAGAAAATATTTAGTGAAATTAAACTCAACATTCCTTCTCCGAAAATGTGTGTAAATTTTTTTCTTCTTTTAAACAAAGAGAAGGATGGAGAATATGTATTAATTCTTTTCAAAAAGTTTTAAGTGCAGAAGCATTAAACGGTATTTTTATGAATGAAATCTCATTTCATATAATCATCAGAGTTTTTACAAGGAAAGATTTAAAAATAATACAGTGAACATCTGAGCCAGTCTGGTCTCTAACCTCTACCCAAAACAATACAGTAACTATCTATTCTCCTTGGAATCCACATTCATCTATACAACAATATTCTTCATATCTTCTTCTAAGAGCTAGCCCACTTCTTGGGTAAAACATCTACTCTGTCATGCATCAACACAACAAAATAGGCAACGGTGAAACTCTAAACAAAGTAATAGGAAAAGTATAGGCACTAAAACAAACGCAGATCACACTACACTCAATTCATATGTCAAGGACATATAAGAAACATATAGCAGATATAATGCACTCAACAGATGAATCATTCAATATTTTAAAATAGAGAATTTCACACGGTAATATATCTCAAGGAATTATCAACCAAATAAGGTATTTTCACATAAAACTTTCTATACTTTCGGGACACACCCACGAGCACCCTGCCCGCTACTCTTGGTGATTTTACTTAATAATTTCGGGACATACCCACGAGTAAAGAACCCGCTACCTTGAGAGATTTTACGACATAATTTCAGGACACACCCACGAGAAAAGAACCCGCTGCTCCTGGAGACTTTACCACTTATATTCGAGACACACCCACGAGTAAGTCACTCGCTACTCTTGGTGATTTTACCATAGGAATTTCGGCACACAGCCACGAGCTTTCAGCCCGCTACTCCGAGATATTTTACTTAGTAACCACATACCCCAACTTACAATTTAACTCTCAAATAAACACGAAATCACAAGTAACCATAAAATCACATTTCTCATATAAGAATACCCAATTACACATCTTAGGAAAAACACAGAATTTCACCACTCAGATAGAACATAGAACCATTTATCCCAGATAACTCATACTTCCTTTTTCGTTCAAATCCCAAAAATATATCAGTATAGGATAGAACTAAAAAATGCTTTAGTTTATTGAAGAAGTCTAAAACTGAATTATTCCAAAAATATTTGAATACCAGTTTATTTTCAGAAAAAGGTCATTGAAGCTTGTTTCACAAATTTTCACTGTTAAAAACATAGAGAATACGGAACCAAAAATATATAATAGTAGAATTCACCGAGAATCCATTACCATTATATTTCCCAATCATCTTAGTCATGTATATACCGAATCCCTAGGTTAAGAATTCTCTAAACAACGTATCAACACAGATCCCAGGTCAGATAGAGACGAACTAAATAAAAAGTCCCTTCAAATGTCTCTTTCCTTTCTAGACAGATCCATACTGATAAACCATTTATCTTAACCATGACCTTGTATATCAATGATGGATAATATCAGGGTTTTCACAAAATAATAATTAGCATTTTCTTTGCGGTAAAATCATATTTACGGTAATCTAAATTTCGCCATTATAACGGTATGTTTACAAAGCTCAAAAATTTATTTTAACATAACCACCTTACTCACACAAAATTTAAGAGAAAATTTGGGCATTATAACCTTACTATTAATAATTAGCGCAAAATAATTAATTTAAAGCTATAAAACAATTATTAAAGCATAAAAGCAAAAACACATAAAGCATACAAGACAAGCACAAACAAGAATTAAATACATACTTCTCAAATTAATATTGAAAGAGGTTCCCCTTACCTTTGCCACAAAATTGATGAAGAACAAAGCTTGAAAAACTAAGAACACCAAATAAGAAATTTAAGATTTCTAAGGAGAAAAGAGAGAGAATTTACTTGTCTTCATGGCTTCTTGGTTTGATGTGAAAAATTATGAAGACAAGGGGCCTATTTATAGGGAGAGGGGCGGCCAAGCTTAGGGAGAGGGAAGGAATTAAGAAACTTGTGTGAGTTCATGCATGATGATTTTAAATAAGGCTTTTTAGAAAATTAGAAAAATCAAACTAATTTCTCATTGGTCCAAAACACTTCACAAGGATTGAATCCAAGTGAAAAACATCATCCAAGGGCTCAAGATTAAGGGTGAGGGGCGGCCATAAGGAGGAAGAAAGGAGTGATGTAATTCATGACTCTTAAAAGGCTTAATTTACAAATTAGATTTAATCAATCATTTTTCTAATTGGTCCAAACTTATGACTCAAGGAACCAAATGAACCTAGTCCCCTTCTTGGCCTGATGGTAAGACGGTTTTAAGGGCTGAAAGAGGGAGGGAGTGAAGTTACATCTTTGCCCCTAGAGTCTTAAGTGTAAACAAGATGAAAATCAAGGGTAAAATGGTCCTTTTACAAGAAAAATTCCAAAAACAATTATTAAAAGGTAAGGACCTATAGGAAAATTCAAACATGACAAATAATAGTCATAAAGACTTCATACAAGAGTTTCTGGATTTTTACGGTAAGGGTAGGCTTTACGGTATGCACCTAACAAAGGAAAACGGATGCGCCGTAAGTGCAAAAACGGTCATTTTTCAGAAAATTCTAGAAAAAATCCGAGAAAATCACAAATTGAATTTAAACACTAATGATCCCTCTTGAAATTTGATTTTAAGTACTCACCGATTACTAAAAATCTATTTCTGACCAGAAATCCTCGTTTTCTGTGCTTTATAGGGATTGAAAAAAGTAGCTTTTGATATATTTTTCAGAAAATTATGAAATAATTTCCAAAAATCCTAAAAAATATAAAAACATGATTCAACTTTTCAAAATCTTTTTCTGACCTCAGTTTGGTCTCCGCATCAATTCATGGCTCTTACCGTAAGTAATAGGGACCAAAACAGTAATTTCTAAAATTTTCCAAAAATTCTAAGAAAATTTCAGAAAATCACAAATGTTAAAAGAACCAACTTTTGTGAAGGAAGTTTTGTTTTCTGGGTTATTTTGATATACTTTGTCTATGTAAACCCTTATCCGTTTATTACGTTAAATATAGTTTTTCGTAAAAACCCAAATGTTGAATGAAAAACGTCTGTTTTAATGAAATAACTTGATAAGTATTTTAAAACCTTCATTATAAGACTATCATAAATTACTTAACATTTAGATCACACAATTTCATATAAAACAGATAATTGACAAAAAATAGCAAACAAAAGTCTATATAAGACTTATCTATCTTACCGTTCTAAACTGTAATATCAACAAGACTTATTATTTCCCTACTATCCAAAGTATACTAGATCCTAAAGTCTCCATCTTACTTATTCCTCCATCTCCAGTATTTATCCATTTCTTAACTAACAGATCACAGAGTTTCTCCTAGAGGGACAAAACTGTAATTTCCTTTATATATTTCTCTAAAATTTCAAACTTAATTTCTAAAACCTTTATGGAATATCAAGTCACTTTTGTCTATCCTCTAATACCTTTTAGGAAATCAAGTATGAATTTTTCATATTCATTTATCAGCTTATTTTGACTGTCAAGAATGTCCATAATTTACCGTTTGACTTCTACGTCAGTTCTAAACCATTTATACTCTATCTGAAAATCCTAAGGATAATTCTAATCCTCCAAAATAAATACTTTGTCTCATAGAGTGAATTTTTAGGATGTTACACTCATGACAAGGATTTGGATCCAAGTGAAAAAGTACATCCAAGGCTCCAAAATCACTTGTAGATGTCGACCAAAAATGGGGGAGGGAGAGCCTTTGGATAATTTGGTTAAAAACTTTAGGTTTTAATAGTTTAAGGATAAAATCAAGGGTAAAATAGTAATTGCACATACCCTTACTAATCATGGTCAATGGCTGGGTCAACACCACTATTTGGACTCCATAAAATTGCCTTTAAGTTCCTTAAAAATTATAAGTTCCTCTTTCACACCCGTAGATTATCTATTCGTCTCTATTCGGCTGATATACCGCATGAGCAAAAATAGTATTTTTAAAATTCTATGCACAAATAATTTTAAAAATCCCCAAATAAAGAATAAAAAACAACAAATAAAAAATTCAGGACTTGTGTCACGAAAATTAACACTGTGAAACAAGATCTGTACGCTATACGCGCCAGTTAAGCGTATATTTCGGTAAATTTTGAAATTTTTTTAAAAATTCCAGAAAAATTCTAGAAAATCAAAAATATTAAAAGAAACAACTTTTGTTAAGAAAGATAATTTTATGGGTTGGTATGATATACTTTTTTCTATTTAAAATCGAATCTATCAGTTAGAGTAAAAACCATTTTCTGTATAAATCCAAACGTTGAGTGAAAAATGACCGTTTCAATGAAATAAATAAATAAGCATATTATAAGCTTAATTATAAGGCATAAATAAATCATTAATCACTTAGATCACAAAATTTCGTATAGAACAGAAAAACAGGTGTTTACATAAGACCTAGCTGTCTTACTATTTAAACTACAACCCCAACTAAAACTTATCATTTCTACACTATTTAGAATTCTACTAGATCTTGTAGTCTGTATCTTGACCATTCCTTAATCTCTGGTATTTATCCATTTCTTAACTAACAGATTATGTAGTTTGTTTTAGAGGGACCAAAACAGCCGTATTCCTTAATCCTCTTCTCTAAAATTCCAAACTTAACTTCTAAAACCTATAACACCAAGTTACTATTTATATCCTCAAACACCTCTTATGAATCAAGTTCGAAATTTCCATATTCATTATAACCTTGTTCTGATAGTCAAAAACATCCATAAAACACCATTTGTCTTCTATGTCAGCTCTAAACCATTACGCTTTATCTGAAAATTCTAAGGATAATTCTAATCCTCCAAAATTAATACTCTGTTTCATAGAGTGAAATTTTGAGATGTTACATTCTTTAGCTATAGTTCGAACCGTAGGTATAAGTGAGAAATCTGTATTGACAATCAACGTGCTTTTGGCCGACGAACCAACTTTCATCTGTATTCGGTGTACATAATCTACGGTGGATTAGTCCGTCAGACATGGTCAAATGGACTTTTACCTTTGGATTTTTAACATGTAGTGACGGTTTTTGTCCGTCCGTAGAAGTCAAATTTCTTGTAGTATAATTACTAAATGAAGAAAATATTAAATACTTTTTATATTTTTAAGATATTAAATGTGTTTATATTTTTAATAAATGTTTACTTTATACAATAATAGGAGGATTTGTAAGAGAATATACCATTTATTAATTTTTTAAATATTATTGTTACATTTTTAGGTTCTAACCTTTAGTTTGTTTGACCTTCCTAGATTTCAACTATTTTTTTCTCCAGTAAATTAAATATTTTTAAGAAAATTCATTAACAATATTTAAGTAAAAAGATAATGTTAACGGGACGTAGTGAAACTCACATTATTCACATGGAAAAAATTAAAACAATGAGATTTATATAAACACTTTTTATGGCGGCTTCTAGCCTACATCACTTGGGTGGGTGGTGTAAGCTGCAAAAGTTAAGTAAAGTGAATGTGTGCACGAAAAACAAAAAGTAAAGCTGCACCAGATTAATCTGTTTTTGGAAGTCTCACCATAAGATTTGGTAGACTCTTCACACTGAATCCTTCTCCCACCCCCTCCTCCCTCTCACCACTGCTCTCCATGGCCTTTCTCTGGCAGCGTGAGTGCTGAACCGTCCCGCCACCGCTACTGCGGTGCCCACCCCCATCGCCTGGCCGCATAGCCGAGGTTCTCCCGCCTTTCTCAGCCACCGGCGTTCCACGGGTGAGTCGAGGTTGAAGGTTTCGCGGTGGCTGGTTGAAACAAGGGCGACTTCACAGTGGTGATCCGGCAAGACAGAAGCTCCGGTTGTAAGAGGAGACCGCTGTGGGTGCTCGACGAGTTACCGCAAAAGGACGACGAGATAGGATGACGACACTTTCGACACACACTTCGGTTCACGGTGGTGGTTGTTAGTGCGCAAAGGTGGTTGCACGACGGAGCTTGGATGCCGACAACAATGGTCACTGCAGTCTTAGGAGGTCACGCGAGGGTGGATTGTGACTATTGTGGATGCGGTGTGGCTATGGTGACTCACAGTGTTTGTGTTGGGGAGCGGAGGGGAGGCTGACCTGTTCGGTGGCGGATTGGTCGTCGGGGAAGGGTGACTTGGCGGAGGAGATGGATGGTTTCAGGAGGAAGAAGGAGAATGGTGGGAAAATTCTGGTGTAGAGGATCTATAATAAGATCTAGTGGAACAACAAAAAATTGATCCAACCGTCCAAAATGTAGGGATCCGTGCACAATAGCTCATACAAATGGCGTTTGGTGCACCACCTATCATGGTGGTGCAGGCTAGAACGAGCCCACTTTATATATATGTGTAAATATTAATGTATTAAATCAATAAAATCACGTGATGTTATTTACTAGAAGTTTAAAAATTATTTCTTGTAAAGTATTTTTTTTACACCAATGTAGTCAGAACCGAATCAGTTATTAAACTGGTAAGGGCAGGGATTTAAGGTTCAAAGGTTTGACTGAGGTTCAACCGGTTTATAATTAAATAATATTATTTTAATTTTTAATATAATATATAATACAATATTGAATAAAAATTAACATAAAATTTATAACTTCATAAAGAAAAATTAAACTTCAATACAAAATGTCATAATTCATAACATAAAACATTTAAAATTACAAATAATTGAAGAAATTGATATCTATTTCTTTCAAAGAAAAAATAAAAAAATGGAAATTTTGATTTTTTTTAAAAAATAAAAAAAAAGACTGAACTGGTTCAAACCGATTTTTACCTCGATTTTCTCAGTTTTGGCCGATTTTTGACCCGTTTTTCCAGTTTTTGACCGATTCTTTGCTGGTCCGATTTTGGGAGCCGTCAGGACTGGTGGGTGTCCGGTTCTCGGTCCAGTCCGATTTTAACTACACTATTTTTTACAATCTTTTTTGTCTTTTTATACAATAACGAACAATGATGCATTTTTTTTGGTCGAAAAAAATGATGCATTTTGATGTGAAAGGGGTCACCTTTTGTTTTGTTGGGTACCCTTGGTTGGGCCTGCTTAGTAAGTCATTTCCTTGAGGAGTGCAGACTCAGCCAACTCAACCGAAATAGTTCCTTTTGACCCCAAAAAAAAACCAAAATAGTTCCCAAACTCTTGGTTTTTAAAGAAGTTAACATCAGTTCATGTTCATGAATTTGTGATGATAAAACTATATAGAAAGTTAGTTGATAGATTGTTTCACGTTTAAGGGAGGATATTTTTCAATAATGTTTATAAATATATCTTGATCAAAATTAAAAAATATATGTTGTTATTTATAAATGTTATCCTTTAGATTTTCTATTTGTTATTGATCCAAAAAATATAATGAATAAAGGCATACCTACATGTATTATGTTGAATCATGAATAGCTGGGGCTTGTTTGTCAATAAGATCTTTTTCCTCATAGTTAATCTCTCATGGCAAATATTTGATGAATGAAACTAAAGAAAACTGAGCATTTTGTGGTTTGCGGTGTTTCTTTATACAATTGATGACTTATCTTTTTTTATAAAATATAATTTCATTGGTTACTAAATATTTTTTATGTATTTCAAATTACATGTAAATTTGTTTAGACTTTATACAAAACATGCCTACTGCATACATAATTTTGATGGCATTCCTTGGTTCATTTGATCCTTACCTTCTCGAGAGGTTATTTGACGACACCAAATCAGATCATGAAGAGCCACACTTTATCGATTTGGTTTCTGATGAGAATGAAGAACCTAAGAGTAAGGGTCGGAAAATAGTTCTCTCAAAGGATGCTACATCAGGATCCAAGCTGCTAGTGAGTTTATCTATTGCAATTTTACAGTTTAGGTTATCAGTTTTCTAATTTGTTTTTGTGAAGTAAACAATGTAGCTTATTCCTGCATATATTGTTTGGGGGGTGTTGAGGCCCAAACAAATGAAGATATATCTGACAGATGAATGTGGATGAAGGTGTGGATGCAAGTTGTAGAGAAATGGCCGAAGGCAGACTGAGTGTTAAGTCAGCAACAGTTGCTACCATATCTACAATGAAAAGGGTCTTTTGGTTGGAGATATACTCAAATTTACTATACATCTAATTCTCATGATGTTGGTGTGTGTATAGTTAGGCTTTGTATTTGGTTTACCAAATTGGAGTGAAAATACATTTTGGAAACTTTCCATTTATATTTATTTCTTTGTCTTTTATATATTTTGGTGTGAAAATAGGTGAAACATCTTTTATTTGTTGTCAACTATTGAATGGACTTTCGATGTCGGCCAAGTATATTTGGAGACTTTTCTTTTTGGTGGATGTGCCAATTTTTTGTGGTTTGTGGTGCTTCCTCATACAATAGTTGACTTCCTTCTTTTTAAAATGTTTATTTCATTGATTACTAAATATATATTTTTTATATTTTTCAAGTTAAATGCATATTTGTTTAAACTTTATACAAAACATGTCTACTGTGCAACACTCTCTCCAAAAAGGGTATCACACCATAGTAACTAAAATTTTTGCAATAATTAAAAAAAATATTTAAAGAAAACTCAATAATCCTACTCAGAAAATGCAGGTAAAATTTTTGCCTTTTAAATAATGAGAAGTATGGAGAATATGTCTTTCTAATTCTTTTCGAAAGGGTTTAGATGCGGAAATATAAACTAACATTTTTTGGTGAAAGTAATCTCATCTCATATATATCAACCATCATCATCTTACAAAAGAAGCTTTCATCAGTACAAGTTATGGTTTTAGTACTGCAAAAGTAAAGAAAGCGGTAAATACTAAATAAACTGAAAAATACATAATTGGTAAAAGAAAAATATATGCTACTATATACACGTGAGCCAGATCCCATATACTAACTAACCCAAACAGGAATCTATCACTCTAAAGCTATATCTAAGCTATATCTAAGGACAAGACCAAGTGCCTCCTATTCCCAGCCCACAGGGCTCAAGATTCATGACTTGAGTAACCGGAATCCAGGCATAGTCATACCTAGATAGATCCGGCGTAGGCAATGGTCCATCAGAAAGATCGGAGGTACCCTAAGACCCTATGGACTCGGTGGGTATCTCCTCCTCCTCCTTGTGATCTGAGTCGGATAAAACTATAATATCCTCCTCCTCACTAGGATGGTAACAAGGGGTATACATCAACGGACCCCCCTCTCCCTGAGGTGAAATAGGCGTATACCGAATAATAAATAAGCCAGTCATTCAGATTTATCCAAGTCGGGTATATGATTCGTCTCGGCTCGAGGGTATTCATCTACTCGGCCACATAAGACTATCGAAACCTGGATAATCCCATTAGGCAATTGTAGCCCAACCGTTCTATATTCTTAACCCCAATCTGGAGTGTATGCTCAACCCTAATCTGGAGTGTATACTCAAAATACTTATGCAACAACAATTCATGTTGCACATAAATTCACTTTGATTTCTCTTGTAAAACTTCTCATGTTTTATTGCATTACCTCTTGTAACACAAAATCGCGTAGAATACTCTTATTCTTTTAATACGGAATAAATTCTTGTACGTATTATCTCTGTGACTGCTTTTTACTTGGTAAGTGATTTTTCTCGAAAAAATAATTTGACGACGGAAAATCACACGGCGGCAAAGCCGACTGCGGTGACTAAACCATAACCGCTTAAAAGTGATAATATTATAACTTAAGCCCATTTTCATAAAAAGCCCTTTGAAAGCTAGTACCCAAAATAATTTTCGCCATGTATATACAAACTCCCTAAGCTAAAAAAAATAACCCATCAATACGGTTCCCAGGAAAGATCTAGAGGTGAGCCGCAGCTGTTAAGAGACCTCTCTTTCCTAGCCAGAACAGTACCAATGAACTATTTGACCCTACTATCTTTCTGTATATCTATGGTAAAAATTGAAGGGTTTTGGCACAGAAAATAACATTACAGAAATTATTAACGTATTAATTACTTTTCCTCACGTAATGATGTCCAAGAGAGATACGTCCCCTGAACCAGGTCGGACAATACACCGAATATGCACTTTTATACCCAACCAACCAACGTATTCCCAAGTGGCCAAAAGAACTTCGGAGGTGTTAATTTTACATATTCGATAGATTGATATTGATCACGGAGACATAGCCCACTAGGTGATCAAACCTTAATATTTAAAATTTTGCCATTATAATAGTACAATTATTAAAACTCAAATAATTTTAACATTATAACACTACAATTTATAAAGCTCATAAACAATTAAATAAACACATAGAATAATTTAAATAAAACATATAACAATTAAATAAAGCTTAAAACAATTAAATAAAGCTTAAAAACACATAAATCACCAAAGTGACTAACAACCAAATATCAAACCACATATCTTTGAAAGAATCTTTCCCTTACCAAATTTTTGAAAAGCTTAGAAAGAACCTTGAAGAAATTTGCAAGAACTTTGCTAAGAAAATTCAAAGAAAACTAGAAAACTTATTAAGAGAGGGAAAGAAGTTTCTTTGGCAATGCTTCAAAGAAATGGTGTAGAAAATAGGGAAGAGCATCCACCCTATTTATAGTGAAAGGGTCGAGTATGGAGAGGAGGTGGGGGAGAAGATATTATCATTTTTGCACTTTACGAAAAAGAACAAATCAAATTTTCTAATTGGTTAATTCTTATGACTCATGGCATGACTCAAAAGTGAGAAGGATTGAGAAGGTGCTAGATGCAACACCCTTTCTCATAAAAGGATATTACAACATAAGTAACCTTATTATTGAAAATAAATATTGTTGATCTTCATTTTAAAAGAAAATTCTCTTTTAATTATTTCCAAGTCAATTTCGAAAATAAGTGTAAATTTTTTTTCTTTAATTCCTGAAACTTATTTTAACTTGAAACTCTCACTTACGTTGTTTAGATTTCGAAACTCATTTACGTTGTAACGTATTACTGAAAAACGAAATAAACAACTACTGACTAATTAATATACATCATATATAATACTAGTCCAAAGTCTATAATTACATCAAACTGAACGTCTAGTAATGTCACATAATATATAGTACAGTCATCCAAAATATCCCAAAACAAAAGCCCAATCCGGTACAGAGTCAGTCTACAAAAAAAAAACAAGATAAGATAACGCAACAACCTGCACTATGTCAGCTTCTACACACTGCCCATAGACTCCTCTGAAGGATAACTCTCTTCATCCACTATCTGCTTCCCTTTCCCTTTATTGTCATTGGCCTCTTGACTAGCTCGTGCTCTCCAAGATGGCATAACAGTAGGAGGAAAAGGCATCGGTCTCCCACCAGGTTCTGCAAAAGAAACTGGAACGGCTAGAATGGGTCTATCAGACTGCATGGTAGGCGTCCTGTCAGTAGGCACCTTTCCTGCTGAAGAAACTCTAACTAGATAGGAACGGCGCACAGTACTCTTACGAGCTGTTTGCCTTCATCTACCAAAATATCTCTTGCATGGAGGAGTCTTAGGTCTCTACTGTGGCTCTGCCTCTGGCCTTGCAAGCTCTTGCTGCACCGGCTCAGATCTTTGTAGAGGCTCCTGTGGAGCTATCTCTTGCCTCTGCCTCTCTCTTTCTCTCCAAGTGTCCCAAAGTTCCTGGAGTGGCATCTTTACATCTAATATTATATCCTCTACAGTCCAACGATGAGGTCTCTCTGCAGATGTCTCTAAAGAAGTCACATACCCGAGGTATGTGCCCCACTGGGTTTCGAGGTTCACTATCCACCCCTCCCCATCAGCCCTCTGGGCAACAAGCTCAATCTACGGACTTTGGTCAGCCCCTCCGGCAGGTGGTCCATCTATATGAATCATGTTCCAAAGAGAGCACAAAACATATAGGTAAGGGTGAAAAATCCTCATACACAGATAATAAAGCATAGAGACAACAAATAGGAAATGAATCATACTTATCAAACATATTTACATTAGGAAATTATCTACCACTTACCCTTCTCAACACAAGAGTATATAGTTTTCCTGCAAATGATATATTCTCACAGACACAATGAAAATCATCACAGTCACAACACATAACTCAGTATCAAGCAATATATCATCAACTCAGATATATTATAATGCATGTCACTTCTATTTCCCTCACATCACCCTCATAGTGCTCCCAAGAGACTTCCCTACCTCCAACACCATTGAGCGATTGGCTGTAGCAAACTTACCAGACTTATCAGAGAGTCCCTCCAGACTTCATGATAATCATTCAGATAAGCTACATCTCACCATATCATGAATAGTCACGTCCGTCAGATTTATCCAAACAGAGTTGTGCGACTTGCCTCGGCTTAGGGGATATCGCCTACCTGGCCATCAGAGGGGTTTCGCAACTTGGATAATCCCAGTAGGCAACTGTGGCCAAACTATCCCTATTCTCAACCCCATCCGGGTTGTAATGCTCACATCACAACCCACTCTGGGTATCATATTATGCATTACAAAGTCATCACAAGCTCAAGCACAATCAATTCACTTTGATTTCTGTTGTAACACAATCAATCTCTTCTCTATGTTACTCTTTGTCACCATCATACATAACTTTCTCTTAGTTATGTTATTCTCTTCTCTTAGTGACATCACACATAACCTTCTCTTGGCTATGATATTCTCATCTCTTATAGTATTCTCATCTCTTTGTGCTTATTCTCAATCAACATGTCTCTTCCTCTTCAATCAATACCTTTTAATTAAACTTTGTCTTTTAACTAAAAAGCATTTTCCAAATCCAATGTTTAAGTTCTAAAATAAATTAACCAAAATACTTACCAACCTTTAGATTTAAAATGTCATTTTTCTATTAAGCATATTTGTTTAAAAAGCTGGAAAAAAAGTGATTTATGCAAAATCCTTGTCTGTCAAAAATTCAGGATCCAGAAATGTTCACAGGCGCGAGAATTTTCACACCCGCGGTGCAGACAGTTCTGTCCCCTGTTTTCCAGATTTTCACAACTTCGAAAATGACCACACCCAGGGCATGACAGATTCGAGATTTTACATAATAAAACCATTTAGAGTTATTCTTAACATGATTTAGCTTAATTAGAACCAATTATCCATAAGAACATACTCATGACTAAATTCCAAAGTTCAATAGTTATAGTCAATCACAACCCACCATATTCTCATCCATGATCAAAGATCAAAACCATGTCACCAAGCTTTAATAGTAATCACAACAACAACCACTCAATTGATTCCAATCAAGTCATAGAACCAAGGTCACCATACAACAACATAAAGTAACATCATCTCACACAACACAATTATTTTTCCATAACAAGGAGCAATTCACATCAAAGGCAACTAATCTTATTCACACCTATGTCAAACAATCCAAAACTATCATCAAGCAAATCTTTCATGACCAAGCCACTCAAGAAAGTTCATATTAAGCATAAACACAACTCTTGGATCATCCATCACCATATGAACAAAAGAGTACATAACTTAATGATCAACATGCACTTTAAATTAAATTACAATCATCTTAAACAAACCACAACAACATAGCACTCATATGTCATCTAAGCCTTAAAAATCTTGTATAAGAAAATTTTCCCTTACTTCCTTCCTTTAGCTTAGGTATAGCAAGCCCTAGCTTCAAGCCCTTTTCTTCTTCTTCTTCTTGATTTCTCCCTTCCAATCCATAATAACACATCCAAATACAAAAATAAGCCTACTCTTCCATGAAAGAAAACTCAAGATAAACTAACTCTACCCTAAGCTCTTAAACAATGAAGAAGACAACAAAAACCTAATCTATGAAGTTCTCATGAAATACCTTGATAGCTTGATGATCCCAAATCAAGAGCAAACCTTGCAAAATTTGATTATCTTGGATGAAAATTTTGAAAAGAAAAGCTTGATGAGTGGTTATGGTGTAAGAGCAAATGGAAAGTATGAAGCAAGAAGCTCTCCCTCTTCCTCTCTTCTCCAAACTCAGCTTCCCTCTCCTTTCCTCTTGCCCTAGATATTTTTTTTAAGTTAATCATTACACAAAATAAGTCATAAGCTTAATTACCACTTGGATCATTCTAATTGGCCAAAAACTATGAGTCACAGATATTTAAAAATTTCTACACTCTTCTTCTCAAACTGGCGCAGCAGCTGTCCTAGGGGGGTAAAAATATTTTTTCACCTTAACCATGGTAAAAGGTAAGTCTCCAAGGTAATTAAATGTGGTAACTTTAATATTTCATAGTAAAAATTGTCCAAAAATAACCTATTGAAGTAAAAACTCTCATGAATCCTAAAATAAGTCCTAGGCCATGAAAATAAGGTGCCACAAAGGTCTTGGTTCATAAAAATCAAGTTTAGAAGCATTACGGTAATTTTTCGGTTTTGCTGTAACCCGTAAACTAGGGTAAAAATGAACTTTATCAGAAAAATCCCAGAAAATTTCTAAAAATCATAAATATTGTAAAAACACCATTGGTTACTCTTTTGGTTGATTTTGGATCATTTTCCAAGCTTCTGGCATTTACCTGTTCTCCCAGTCATCCTGTTCTCAGTCTACAGGGGCCAAAACCACAATTCTTTGTCTGCTATTCTAAAAATTTCTAAAATAAATTCTAAAATTCTAAAATAATATAAAACATCATTTGGCATCTCCAAAAATATTTGTTAACTTGTTTTGGTCTCCAAACCAACTCCGAATTCAACCTGCTCAAATTACAGTGACCAAACGGTAACATTTTTATCCATTGCTCAGAAAATTCCCGAATAAATTTCTAAAATCCTCAAATATTGTAAAATCACTATTTGTACCTTCAAATCTTGTTCTTAACCTAAATCTAGGGTTTCTACTTCACAATGTCACCATTCCGTCTATTTACGGTAAACAGAACTCTGTCTGTATCTAAATGTCCTACTTAAACTACTATTTTCTAATGTCAGGGAAACTTTTGTTGGAACCAAATTGGTTAAAAGTGTTTTTAATACAAAAACTCCCTAAGTGATTTTATGGTTTTGATGATAACAAAATGTATTAAGGTTTTTACAAAGGATAAACAAAATGTATTAAGTTTGTACAATGAATAACAATGCTGCCTAACTAAGCTTATTGCAGTCTGCGTCCAATCAGTTCTTCATGACATTGGCTAGCATTCAAAGTGAGCCTTGCGTCCAATGTTGGCACTGAAATGGACACAAAAGTTCTGCGTCCAATGTTTGAGCAGAAGGAAGAATTCTGCGTCCAATGTTTCAGCACAAAGGCAAACAATGATTGTGCGTCCAATAATATGTACAAGGCAAGACTGGCATAAGTCCAATGATAAGAACAAGGCAATACTGGCAGAGTCCAATGTTTTTATGAGAAGCAGAATTGCAGTAAGAGTCCAATGATTTTCAAAGGAACAGATTCAGTGAGCGTCCAATGCAGATGAAGGATAAAAGTCCAATGTTCAGTGTGAGCAAGAGTGCAACTCTGCGTCCAATGAAACTGAACAAACAAAAGAACTGCTCTGCATCCAATGAAATCAGTGACAAAGGTACTGTTCTGCGTCCAATAAATAAGAAGGACAACAATATTGCTTTGCGTCCAATGGAACACAATGAAGCAGATTGACAAAGGTACATCAAACAACTGTTCTGCGTCCAATGAAGCAGAAGAACAAATGTACAACAATCAACTCTGCGTCCAATGGAACTATAGGGAAATGGCAAAAGTCCAATAACCAGAATGAGGCAATAAGTCCAATACTACCTTGCATTCAAATGGAATAGATTGGTAAGCATCAGGTATGCGTCCAATGTTTGCATGAGTTCTGTGCAAATTGGTAAGTGCAAAGGTATGCGTCCAATAGATTCTATATGCTGCGTCCAAAACGCAGAGTCCATTACGTGCTATTTACTGCTCATACATTTAATATGAAACATATTTATTGAGCAAATGATTTGAAATAAATAGCTGTATGCAATGCTTTCTGTACATCTTTGTCAACGTGTGTGAATGTACTTCTGAAAAGCATAAAGTACTGTCGAAAGTGTACTAAGAGAGAGAATGTACTTTTAACTACTCTATATATCTCTGAACACATCTTTCTGCTTTACACAGTGTATTCTCTCTGTCTCAATAAGATATTATTATTAACCACTGTACAATTGAGACTTTGAGTACAGGTTGCTTCTGATTTGGGAGAAAGAAACGCAGACATGTACAATGAAGTAGATCTCCTCAGAGCAATGGGAAAATAGCATTAAATGCTATTTGAGAACGGTAACTTTTATGAGAGCTGAAGTTGAGCAACTGAAGAACAAGTCTAAAGCTTAACTACTCTTATAAATACCGAGAAGCAAGAAGAAGAATACAAGATACTGAACAACGAAAAAGAAAGAGCAAAAACGCTGTGCAAACTATTTGTTATACTCTGTCTAGAAAGTCTTGTATTTCTTTATCTTCTTGTAAAAGAGAGTTTGCTTAACTCTCAAAGTGCTTTAGTTTTCATATCCTCACTTGTGTGAGTTAGACAGCACTTGAATCAAAACTCTGCTGAGTTGTTTAGCCTGAAGAGGCTGTGTTCAAAGAATACTTGTTTTAGCCTGAAGAGGCTGTGTCCAAAGAATACTTGGGGTTTAGCATGAAGAGGCTGCGTCCAAAGAATACTTGGGTTTTAGCCTGGAGAGGCTGTGTGCAAAGAATACTTGGGATTTAGCCTGAAGAGGCTGTGTGCAAAGAATACTTGTACCTATCTGGTTTGATAGTGAAATCTCTCTAGTTTGAGGGGACTGGACGTAGCTCTTAGGAAAGGGTGAACCAGTATAAAAACTTGTGTTATTTCTTCTTTCCCTTAACTCCTTTTATATCTGTGTTTATTACTAACAAAGGGGATTGAAATTGATTTTATTCAAACAAGTTTTTCAAACTAAAAGGGAAGCATTCTGTGCGTCCAATCTTTAGAAAACCTGTGCGTCCAGTGTTTTAGCACTCTGTGCGTCCAATATTTCAGAAAACACTGTGCGTCCAATATTTGAACTAAGTTGTGCGTCCAACGTTTTTAACAGCCAGCGTCCATCTTTTGCGAAAAGTTTTAAAAGCTTAAAAACACAATTCAACCCCCCCTTCTTGTGTTTTATCTTGTTACCTACAGTTGGCATCAGAGCTCGGTCTCTAGGGGTTGAGCACTTAACAGTGCAGAGAAGCAAGATCCATGGAGAACGAGGGACAGGCTGTGAACAGACCACCACTATTCAATGGCAACGAATATGACTACTGGAAGCAAAGAATGATCACATTCTTTGATGCTCAAAATATGGACCTATGGGATGTCGTGGAAACTGGCTACACTGCTCCAGTAAATGAAGCAGGTCAACAAATACCAAGAGCTCAGTGGACAGCAGATCAAAGGACAAGGTTCCAGCTGAACTCGAAGGCTAGGCACTACCTGATGTGTGCCATCACAAAATCTGAATATGACAAGGTGCATAGCTGCACTACTGCCAAGGAAATGTGGGACACTCTGGCCTTGGCACATGAAGGCTCATCTCAGGTTCGTGAATCTAAGATAAGCATACTAGTTCATCAATATGAACTATTTAAGATGGAAGAACAAGAGTCCATTGATCAAATGTTTGGAAGATTCCAAACTATTACCAACAACCTAAGATCCTTGGGGAAAGTCTACACAACCCAGGAACATGTAAGGAAGATCTTGAGGAGTCTGCCCAGACAGTGGAGACCCAAAGTTACAGCAATACAAGAAGCAAGGGATCTTTCCACTCTTGCTTTAGAAAATCTTCTAGGCTCATTGAAAGTACATGAGCTTGAGCTGAATGAAGAGGGAACCGAGAAAAGAGCAAAATCCATTGCTCTTAAAGCTCAAAAAGGGAGCACCTCAAAAGCCTTGAAGGCAAATGATTCTGATGAAGAATCATGCAGCTCAGAAGGAGAAGAAGGCTCAGATGACGATGAACTCTCCTTCATCTCCAGGAAAATAAAGTCTATGTGGAAAAAAAAGGGTGGCTTCAGAAGGAAGCAATTCAACAGAAGATTTCCACAGAAGGAAGCTGAGCAAAAGGAGGAAAGTCCAATGGTGTGCTATGGATGCAGGAAACCAGGCCACTACAAGGCAGACTGTCCTGAGGCCGAGAAGACAAAGAAGAAAGTCTTCAAGAAGAAGAAAAGTCTCATGGCAACATGGGAGGACCTTGATGATTCCTCTGATGATGAGGATAAGGAAGAGGCAAATCTGTGTCTAATGGCAGGACTCTCCTCAGTTGAAAGTGAAGACGAAGAGGAGGTAATTTCTTACTCTGAATTAAGAGATAATTTTGATGAGCTTCTTAGAGATTCATCCATTCTATCTGATGAGTACAGGTCTTTAAAGAAAAAGTTTTCTCTTATAACAAAAGATTTTGAAAAACTTTCTTCGGAAAACAAAGTACTTAAATCGGATAATGAACATTTAAGACTTCAAGTAAGTCAATTAAAAGAAGAATCTCCAAAGAAGTCTGAGTCGAATACTTCCTGTGAAGTACAAGTACTTCAACAAGAAGTAGATGAACTCACTGGACGATTGTCCAGATTTGTCAGTAGCTCTGAAAAGCTTGATCAAATTTTAAAAATTCAGAGAAAACCTTCTGACAAAACTGGTTTGGGTTATGAAAAACCGAAACCAAAGTTTTCCAAGAGTCCATCAAAATTTAATATATACTGTGGATTCTGTGGAAAGGCTGGACATGTCACATCGACATGCTTCCATAATAAATGGAACAAGCCTGGACGCAGGCCAAGGACTAACATGAAAGGACCCAAGAAAATCTGGGTACCTAAGAACATGATCATTCCTGTTGCAGATTTGCTTAATGGGAGGAAAGCAACACCAGTCATGGTACCTGGACAGTGGCTGCTCACGACACATGACAGGAGAAAGGTCTATGTTCCAAGACCTAAAGCCTAGATCAAAGGGCTGGGTCACGTTTGGAGGTGACCAGAAAGGCAGAATAGTTGGAATAGGTAAAATTGGTAAACATCCTTTTCCCTCTATTGAAAATGTCTTATTGGTTGAAGGACTCAAACATAATCTGCTTAGCATAAGTCAATTGTGTGATAGCGGGTTTGATGTTTCCTTTAACAAGGATAAATGTATAGTCAGAAATTCTGATGAGTCCATACTTTTTCAAGCAAAGAGGCAGGACAATGTTTATAAAATTGATTTTGAAAATCTGTCCAAACAGAATGTCTCATGCTTCATTTCTTTAAATGATGAACAATGGAGATGGCACAAGAAGCTTGGTCATGCAAGCTTGAGAACCATCTCAAAGCTTAATAAGCATAGCCTCGTAAGAGGACTTCCAAATCTTGTGTACAAATCTGAGGTTCTCTGTGAAGCATGTCAGAAAGGGAAACAAGTGAAAAACTCTTTTAATTCTAAAAACATTGTTTCCACTTCTAGACCTTTAGAACTTTTACATATGGATTTGTTTGGACCAACACAAACTGCTTCTTTGAGTGGAAAGAAATATGGACTTGTTATAGTTGATGACTATACTAGATGGACATGGGTTAAATTCCTAGCACACAAGGATGAGTCTTTTAAAGTATTCACCATTTTTTGTAAAAGAGTCCAAACTGAGAAAGGAGTTTGTATCAACTCCATTCGAAGTGATCATGGAGGTGAGTTTGAAAATGCAAACTTTCAGAGATTCTGTGAAGAGAATGGAATCCTTCACAATTTCTCTGCACCTAGAACACCACAGCAAAATGGTGTAGTAGAGAGGAAAAATCGATCTTTACAAGAGATGGCCAGGACCATGCTCAATGATCACTCAACCTCTAAGAGGTTTTGGGCTGAAGCTGTAAACACAGCATGTTATTTGCAAAACCGAATTTATATAAGGCCTATACTGAAAAAGACTCCTTATGAATTGTGGAAAGGAAGAAAACCCAACATTTCATATTTTCATCCTTTCGGATGTGAGTGTTTTATTCTTAACACCAAGGATCAACTTGGTAAATTTGACTCTAAAATTGATAATGGAATTTTTCTGGGTTATTCTGAAACTTCCAAGGCATATCGAGTTTACAACTCAAGAACCTTGACTGTTGAAGAGTCAATTCACGTTAAATTCAGTGACAAAAAGCCTGACAATGATCTGTCAGAGCTAAGTGATTCTCTTGCAGATATGAGAATACAACCAGGAGGTGAAGAATCATCAAGAAAGATTGAAGAAGATGGACCAGACGCAGGAGACAGTCATGCGTCCAATACTGCAGGTGGTAAAAGCTGGCATTTTAAGACTTATCATCCTAAAGATCAAATTATTGGAAATGCAGATGATAAAGTCAGAACAAGGTCCACATTCAGAGAGCAAACTGATGTAGCATTCATCTCTGAATTGGAGCCAAAGAATATAGATGAAGCCCTATTGGATGAAGGATGGATTTTAGCAATGCAGGAGGAGCTGAATCAGTTCAAAAGAAATGATGTTTGGACTCTGGTAGCCCCACCTGAAGATAAGTCCATCATTGGAACCAAATGGGTATTCAGAAACAAGCTGGACGAAGAAGGTAAAGTTGTGAGAAACAAAGCAAGGTTAGTTGCTCAAGGCTACTCACAACAGGAAGGTATTGATTTTACTGAAACCTTTGCTCCAGTAGCTAGAATAGAAGCCATTCGCATTTTACTTTCATTTGCTGCCCAACATGATATGAGGCTTTATCAAATGGATGTAAAGAGTGCTTTTCTGAATGGTATAATAACAGAAGAAGTCTATGTTGAACAACCTCCTGGCTTTGAGGATCAATCTTTTCCAAATCATGTTTTTAAATTGAAAAAGGCTCTTTATGGCCTTAAGCAAGCTCCTCGAGCTTGGTATGAAAAACTGAGTTCATTTTTAATGGAAAATGGTTTTTCAAGAGGAAAAGTTGATAACACTCTTTTCAGAAAATCCATAGACTCACATTTCATCATAGTACAGATTTATGTAGATGACATTATTTTTGGTGCTACTGATGAATCTTTGTGTAGAGAATTCTCTGAGTTAATGCAGAAAGAATTCGAAATGAGCATGATGGGAGAGTTGAAGTTCTTTCTTGGACTTCAAGTGAAACAGACTAAAGATGGGATATATGTGCATCAGTCCAAATACACGAAGGAGCTTCTGAAGAAGTTCAAAATGGATGATTGCAAACCCATGAATACTCCCATGCATCCAACTTGCATAATGAGCCTGAATGACAAAGATAAAAAGGTAGATCAAAAGGTATATAGAGGTATGATAGGATCTCTTTTATATCTTACTGCATCAAGACCTGATATTATGTTCAGTGTATGCTTATGTGCAAGATTTCAATCAGATCCTAGAGATTCTCATTTGACTGCTGTCAAGAGAATTTTTAGATATCTGAAAGAGACTACTAATCTTGGTTTGCTGTTTAAGAAATCAGATGAATACAGATTAGTAGGATTCTGTGATGCTGATTATGCTGGAGACAGGCTTGAAAGAAAAAGCACCAGCGGAGGATGCCATTTTATTGGATTCAATTTAGTATCATGGACAAGCAAGAGACAAAGCACAATTGCATTATCAACAGCTGAAGCTGAATATGTCTCTGCTGCAAGTTGTTGTTCTCAGCTCTTATGGATTAAACATCAATTGGAGGACTACAACATCTTTGAGAGTAAGATTTCTGTTCTTTGTGATAATACTGCTGCAATCAATTTATCTAAGAACCCAATCTTACACTCAAGAGCTAAGCATATAGAAATTAAACATCATTTTATTAGAGACTATGTGCAGAAGGGAACATTTGATATTCAGTTTGTTAACACTGAAAATCAATGGGCAGATATATTTACAAAACCCCTCGCTGTAGATAGGTTTACTTTTATAAGGAAGCATTTGAATATGCACTTTATAAAAGACTGATGTTTAGCGTCCAATATGCTTAAGTTGAGTCTGAGTCCAATGTGACTAGAGTCCAATAGGACACGACAGTCTATTTGAGACTTAGAATGTTTTTTAAAGACTCAAAAGCTTTTACATCTTAGTAATCCCACGCTGAGTCCAAACTTTTTCATAAAGATATTTCTTACAGTTGGTTTTCTCTTCGTTTGACATCTTTTCTAAAATCATTTCTGGTTGAGAAAGCTTGTTTAGAAAAAGGGAGAAGAAAAAGGGTTTTTAAGTTTCTCTCTGTGTTTCAAAACTGTCTTTGGACTATGATGTTCTATGAACCTTTTCGCCTGATGACAAAAGGGGGAGAAATATATGGGATTAAGTTTTAAAAAGAAAGAAGAATATGGGATTATGTCTGATTGCGTTGCAGTGGTCTTATTACCATGTTTTAATCTGATAAGCTATTTGCTTTTTATTGGACTAATCTTGTTGTTATGAGTAAAAGAAATTTTCAGGTACTCTAAGTATATTGAATATCCAAAACCATGAGATGTTTATCTCAGGGGGAGAAGAGTAAGGAAAATCTGAGATGTTTATCTCAGGGGGAGTTTCCCTTAGAAAATTTCTGTTTTTGCTGATTGATTTTGGTTTATATGCTTTATTGTTTGTAAAACTTAATAATGTTTGTCATCATCAAAAAGGGGGAGATTGTTGGAACCAAATTGGTTAAAAGTGTTTTTAATACAAAAACTCCCTAAGTGATTTTATGGTTTTGATGATAACAAAATGTATTAAGGTTTTTACAAAGGATAAACAAAATGTATTAAGCTTGTACAATGAATAACAATGCTGCCTAACTAAGCTTATTGCAGTCTGCGTCCAATCAGTTCTTCATGACATTGGCTAGCATTCAAAGTGAGCCTTGCGTCCAATGTTGGCACTGAAATGGACACAAAAGTTCTGCGTCCAATGTTTGAGCAGAAGGAAGAATTCTGCGTCCAATGTTTCAGCACAAAGGCAAACAATGATTGTGCGTCCAATAATATGTACAAGGCAAGACTGGCATAAGTCCAATGATAAGAACAAGGCAATACTGGCAGAGTCCAATGTTTTTATGAGAAGCAGAATTGCAGTAAGAGTCCAATGATTTTCAAAGGAACAGATTCAGTGAGCGTCCAATGCAGATGAAGGATAAAAGTCCAATGTTCAGTGTGAGCAAGAGTGCAACTCTGCGTCCAATGAAACTGAACAAACAAAAGAACTGCTCTGCGTCCAATGAAATCAGTGACAAAGGTACTGTTCTGCGTCCAATAAATAAGAAGGACAACAATATTGCTTTGCGTCCAATGGAACACAATGAAGCAGATTGACAAAGGTACATCAAACAACTGTTCTGCGTCCAATGAAGCAGAAGAACAAATGTACAACAATCAACTCTGCGTCCAATGGAACTATAGGGAAATGGCAAAAGTCCAATAACCAGAATGAGGCAATAAGTCCAATACTGCCTTGCATTCAAATGGAATAGATTGGTAAGCATCAGGTATGCGTCCAATGTTTGCATGAGTTCTGTGCAAATTGGTAAGTGCAAAGGTATGCGTCCAATAGATTCTATATGCTGCGTCCAAAACGCAGAGTCCATTACGTGCTATTTACTGCTCATGCATTTAATATGAAACATATTTATTGAGCAAATGATTTGAAATAAATAGTTGTATGCAATGCTTTCTGTACATCTTTGTCAACGTGTGTGAATGTACTTCTGAAAAGCATAAAGTACTGTGGAAAGTGTACTAAGAGAGAGAATGTACTTTTAACTACTCTATATATCTCTGAACGCATCTTTCTGCTTTCCACAGTGTATTCTCTCTGTCTCAATAAGATATTATTATTAACCACTGTACAATTGAGACTTTGAGTACAGGTTGCTTCTGATTTGGGAGAAAGAAACGCAGACATGCACAATGAAGTAGATCTCCTCAGAGCAACGGGAAAATAGCATTAAATGCTATTTGAGAACGGTAACTTTTATGAGAGCTGAAGTTGAGCAACTGAAGAACAAGTCTAAAGCTTAACTACTCTTATAAATACCGAGAAGCAAGAAGAAGAATACAAGATACTGAACAACGAAAAAGAAAGAGCAAAAACGCTGTGCAAACTATTTGTTATACTCTGTCTAGAAAGTCTTGTATTTCTTTATCTTCTTGTAAAAGAGAGTTTGCTTAACTCTCAAAGTGCTTTAGTTTTCATATCCTCACTTGTGTGAGTTAGACAGCACTTGAATCAAAACTCTGCTGAGTTGTTTAGCCTGAAGAGGCTGTGTTCAAAGAATACTTGTTTTAGCCTGAAGAGGCTGTGTCCAAAGAATACTTGGGGTTTAGCCTGAAGAGGCTGCGTCCAAAGAATACTTGGGTTTTAGCCTGGAGAGGCTGTGTGCAAAGAATACTTGGGATTTAGCCTGAAGAGGCTGTGTGCAAAGAATACTTGTACCTATCTGGTTTGATAGTGAAATCTCTCTAGTTTGAGGGGACTGGACGTAGCTCTTAGGAAAGGGTGAACCAGTATAAAAACTTATGTTATTTCTTCTTTCCCATAACTCCTTTTATATCTGTGTTTATTACTAACAAAGGGGATTGAAATTGATTTTATTCAAACAAGTTTTTCAAACTAAAAGGGAAGCATTCTGTGCGTCCAATCTTTAGAAAACCTGTGCGTCCAGTTTTTATAAAGACTCTGTGCGTCTAGTGTTTTAGCACTCTGTGCGTCCAATATTTCAGAAAACACTGTGCGTCCAATATTTGAACTAAGCTGTGCGTCCAACGTTTTTAACAGCCAGCGTCCATCTTTTGCGAAAAGTTTTAAAAGCTTAAAAACACAATTCAACCCCCCTTCTTGTGTTTTATCTTGTTACCTACAACTTTGTCCATGAAATTAATCTTACTAAAATAAATCTAATATACACAAAGCACACGTCACACGCAAAAGATATAATTAAAACAGAATTAAAATTACGGACGTTCCACTAGACCCATATGAGTCACAAGGGGTGACGTCCAAATGGGCTGGAAGGGGAGGAGAGGAAGTTACCATTTTACCCTTAGGGTTTTAAGTGAAAAAGAAGTCAAAACCAAGGGTAAAATAGTCTTTTCATAAATCAAAAATTGAAATGATTTGATTTAATTAATGAGAACCAATGAGAATGCTTGAATTTGTCATGTTAGCCATAAATAGCTTCATGGTGTCAATTTTGGAATTTAATGATAGTGCAATCTCTTTCGGTTTTCACCGTTTCGTAGGTATAACTCCAAAAATAGAGCAGAAAATGGTATTTTCAAAACATACACAGATATAATTTCTAAAATCTCTAAATAAACAATTAAGAATAAAATATAAATTGTTGTGGACTTGTGTCACAAAAATTTTGCACTGCGAAACAAGGTTTTTGTGCTATTCGCTCCCGTTTAGCGTATTTTTTGGTAAATTTAGAAAGTTTTTCAAAAATTTCAAAAAATAAAAAATATTAAAATATCCAACTTTTGTGAAGGAAGATAATTTTATAGGTTAGTTTGGTGTGTTCATGCTATTTAAAATCTATACCGTCAGTTATGACGAAAACTGTTTTATGTTTAAAACCCAACGTTAACCAAAAACTATCTGTTTCAATAAAAAGAATGAATATGTATATTAAACACTTATTTTTAAGATAAAAATAAATTACTAATCACTCACATCACAAAATTTCAAAAAAACAGAAAAAGACGGTAAACAGAAAAATGAATGTTACATACTGCATGCATCACTTTGATGGTATTGCTTGTTCATCTAGTTTTTACCATCTCGACAAGCTATTTGATGATACCGAGTTAGATTGTGAAGAGCAACAATTTATCGATTTGGTTTCTGACAAGGACAAAGAACCTGAGAGTAAGAATTGGAAAATAGTCCTCTCAAATGATGTTACATTATGATCCAAGTTGTTGGTGAGTTTATCATTGTTGCCTTGTTATAGTTTTGGTTTTCAATTTTCTAATTTCTTTTTTGTTGTAACCAATGAAGCTCATTCCTACAAATAATGTTATGTAGGTGTTGAGACCCAAACAAAGGAAGATATATTTGACAGATGAGAGTCGACAAACGCGTGAAAGCTAGTTGCTAAGGAATGGCTAAAGGAAGAGTGAGTTCTACGTTGACAATTGTTGGTACCTGTTCTGAAAGAAAAAAAGGGTCTTTTGGTGGTGGATATATTCAAGTTTACTATACATACTGATCCTCATTATGTTAGCATGTGTATAGTCAGGTCTTGACTTTGATTTTGCAATATGCAGTGAAAATATTTTTCGAATGCTTTCTATTTATATTTCTGTCTTTTATATATTTTGGTATGTAGATGCGTGAAGCATCTTCTATTTGCTGTCAACTGCAGTGCCACCTTCTAAAATTGCTGACATGCCTTTTGTTTAAAATATTATTTCAATGATTACTAAATACTTTTTTTATATATTTTAAATTACATGTAGATATGTTTAAATTTTATACAAAACACACCAACCACATACAATTTTTTGATGGCACTCCTTGGTTCATGTGATCCTTACGTTCTCGAGAGGTTATTTGCCAATACCTAATCAGATCCTGAAAATCCACCATTTATCGATTTGGTTTCTAATGAGGATGAAGAATTTGACAGTAAGGGTTGGGAAATAGTCCTCTTAAAGGATGCTGCATCAGGATCCAAGCCACATGTGAGTTTACCGTTATTGCATTGTTATAGTTTGGATTATCAATTTTCCAATTTCTTTTTTGCTTTAACCAATGTAGCTTATACCTATAAATATTTTTCAGGGGTTGTTGAGGCCTAGACAAAGGAATATATATTTGACAAATGAGAGTGGACAAGGGTGTGAATGCTACTTGATGAGGAATGGCTGAAGGCAGAGTGAGTACTATGTTAGCAATGGTTGGAACCAATTTTGAAAGGAAGATTGTATTTTGGTGGGGGATATACTAGAGTTTACTATACATACTGATCGTCATGATGTTAGCGTGCGTATAGTCAGGTCTTGACTTTGATTTTTCAATTTGGAGTAAAAATATTTTTTGGAAACTTTCCATTTACATTTCTGTCTTTTATATATTTTAGTGTGAAAATGAATTAAACATCTTTTATTTGTTGTCAACTATTGAATTGACCTTCAACGTCGACCAAGTGTATTTGGAGGCTTTTCTTTTGGATGTGCCAATTGTTTTGTTGTTTGCAGTGCCTTCTTATACAATTGTTGACTTGTCTTTCAGGGGATGTACTGGATTGGGATTTTAAAAGACTATTTTGGCATAAAAAAGTCTTGTGGATTTTAGAAGACTATGTAGGAATGTAATAACTTACAAAATTTTTATTTAAAGTCTTGTGGATTTTAAGAAAGTCTTGTGTATTTTAAATGACTTTTATATCACAAAAATGTATAAGATTTGAAAGAACTTCATGGATTTATAAAGGACCCTGTGGTTTTTTAACAAACATTCAAAGTTACAAAAGTCAATAAAAACGATAATAAAGAAATTGGTTCAATCTCCATGTCCTCCTAAGAAGCATTTCTCCATATATCTAGCTATACTAGCTCTCCATGCATTAGATCTTCCGATTCCTGCTCTTGGGTTTGAATAGGTTCAAAATTATAGTCTTTGTTAACTGGTAATACCAGAAGTTAATATCTTCTACTGGTTCAATTGGAAATTCATCATAACGACATTCTTTGCGAAGAAAGTTATGTAGTGTTGCACATGCTAACACAAGTGCTGCTTGTGTCTTGAATAGAAATGGAGGCACTGACTTAAAAATTGTGAACCGCAATTCAAAAATACCATATATCCTCTCGATCATATTCCTTAATGATGCATGGCAGAGATTGAACAATTCATTTTCATTTTGAGGGTCATTACCATGACTTGCAAAATCTTGCAAATGGTATCGCACACCTCGAAATGGAGCTAAAAATTGGCGTTGATTAGGAAATCCACAGTCCACTAGCAAATATTTATCAAATTACATATACAATACATATAAAATTAGTATGAAAAATAAAAAATAAAAAACATTTATCATTTGAAAAATAAGTATTTACCTTGGGAGGGCAACTTTAAGTCCATTCTTTCTTGTCAAAGCATCCCTTAGTAGCTTGAAGTCATGAGTTGAACCCTCCCACCCACTAAAAACATACATGAATTCCAAATTAAAGTTACAAACTGTTAATACATTTTGTGATATCTTTCCATGATGATTACGATAACTGCTCACATCTCATCCCTCACTAATGCTGGAATATGTATGTCATCAAGATGCAATCCTAAAATTATTCATATATAAAAATAACCATATTATGAAAAGTACATATTTATAATAATGACAATTATAATTACAATTTTGTTATAATTAGATAATTATCACATACCTTGAAGTAAGGGTAAAACCTTTCGCTTTCTCTTATTTTAGCAAGAACTATCGATCCTAATTTAGCCATCAAATTAAATGCTATCAAATTCACAGCCTTCAAAATCTTGTAAAAATTCTCACTTGCAGCAAATTGTGATCGGCCAAATGTATTACAAATTACACAATATCGAGTATTCTTGCCGGATGGAAGCATTTCTTCACCACAAATAAATCTTGTATCCTCCAAAGGAATTTTTTCACTAAGAATTGTGCATAAATTTTGGAATATGTACATCTGGATACATAAATTTTATGGATTGGTATTAATCAATAATTAAAATACTTTAATTATTAATATATCAATTATGTAGTTATATTTACAATTTATAATTCTGTACATGGTCAATTTTAAAATAATGTATTTTAGGCTTTATTTTATGAGTGGCCCGTGATGGGTTGGGTAAGTCATTTTTGTAGCTTGTTGAGTTCACTACCCTCAGCTGGTGAGTAAATATATTGACCCCCCTGGTCAGTTTATACACACAAATATTACTCTCTAGGAAGAGGGCTGTTAACTTTTATTCTCTTCAACTTTTCTTCTGTCATCAAATGGATTCATGTATATTCTTGATTTATCTTATTGATTGACATCCAATAAATTGTTTTTATGTATGTGTATTTAAATCCAACAATTGGTATCAGAGTCTGGTTAGGTACATATTATGGTTGTTGTAATTGAATTGACCGAGTTTGAAAGATGACAAATTCGTAAAGTTTCTTATTCCCGAATCTTTTGAAACGAAATCGTGTTATTTTATGCATGAAATCCTAATTTGATTTAAGGCTTTCTTTCCTCTATGTGACACGACCAATATACTAAATTTTCATGTGATTTCATGATCAGTAATGAGAGAATTTCGAACTTGAATGTTGCGGCCTGTATAAACCCTAATATTGGGCACGTGTGTGGCCTTCCAGGGTCCAAATTTTTTTCTTTTTCTGCCAGATATTTTTTATTTAATGTTTTATGATTTTTGGTATATTTCTGGATCTTTTGGATGTCTGAGAGTATTTTATCTTAATTAATATGAGATTAAGTTGCTAATTTGCATGTCGTACTCTCGGATTTGGGGCATGAAATTTTTTGTGCTTATTCCTTGTTCTCACCGTGACGTTTTGATATATAATACTCTCTCTATTAACATGTCATTATCATGGAATAATTTTTTTGGCTTTAATTTGAATTTAGTCATGTGTATTCTATTATTCTAATATATATTTGTGTGATTGTAGCATAATTCCTGCATGACTATTATTCCTTTTGTGTAGGTGTGAGCTCACATATCGTGGGTACAATTATACAAAATTTGTATTAGCTAAATAATTACTTTTTATTCTTAATTATGCATGTGTTATATTAATAACAGTTATACATATTATTATTGATTTAATTTGATGAAATACATTGTATATTGTCTTGTGCTTATGTCAATTTGTGTTTTCACATACCCTATCGGTATTGAAAATTTTAGTGATATAAGTTTATATATTGTATTATTCTTTTATATTTTTTATTTATTATGATTCGGGACCTTTAGGTGTGATCGTAATAAATAAGAAATTTTCCAGTAAGGGTGTGGTTGGATGAAATCATATATATATTTGGAATCATTTTCTCCATTATTGCATTTTTTTTTTGCATAATGGTTCCTTGTTATTTCTGGATTCGGCTTCTTTTCCACATTTTGTCAAAACTCTTAATGGGACAAACTATGAGGACTGGAAAGAATCTCTAGATCTCTATCTGTCTATTTCTAATCTGGATCTAGCATTGAGGATAGACAAACCAGCGCCTCTCGGAGATGAGTCGACTGCAACTCAAAAGACAGCTTATAAGATAGCTTATGAGAAGTGGGAGCACTCTAACAGGGTGTGTTTGAAAGTCAAAAAGTATACTATGAAAAAATCAATTAAGTAGAGTATCACAGATACTGATGATGCTAAGGCTTATCTGAAAGCTGTTGGTGAAAAGTTTGTGACTTTTGATAAGGCCCAAAGGAGCCAGTATCTCTCTCTCTTTGACAAAACCAAATACGATGGGGTCAGTGGCGTGGATGAGCATATCATGAAGTTGGTTCATTATTACAACAAATTGAAGTCTCTGAGTGTTGAAATTGGTGAAAGTACTTTAGTCTGGCGGATTTTTGAATCTCTCCCTCCTCAGTTTGATGTCATGAGGACCTCCTATAATACCCAGAAAGGTGATTGGACAGTGGATGAGATGATTGCCATCGTCATCCAAGAAGAGCAAACCATGAGAAAGGGGAAATCACATAGTGTCCATTTTGTTGCATCTATTTTAGGTCATGCTTCAGCTTCAGGTACTAAGTTTGTGATGAAAAATCAAAAGAGAAAGAAGAAAGCAGCAAAGACTGTGCAATATTTGCAACCTAAAATGAACTTCAAGGGAAGTTGCAAATATTGTAAGAAACATGGCCACAAGGTAGATGATTGCCCTATTCTGAAGAAGAAAAATGAGGGAAAAGGTATGCTCCTAGCTCTAGCCTGTTTCGAATCCAATGTGATTGATGTTCCACCTAATTCTTGGATTTTGGATTCAGGCATAACAATTTATGTTGTGAATTCATTGCAGGGATTCACAAGTCTAAGGAAACCCAATGATACTGAAACCAAGATTGTTGTGGCAGATGGAGTTCGGGTTTCAGTTGTTGATATAAGAGTAGTAGCTTTACCTTTGCCTGTAGGACATACTTTGTTATTGAGGGATGTTGTGTATGTACCTTCAGTTAGAAGGAATTTGATTTCTGTTTCTGATTTGGATAAGTGTGGCTACACTTTTGAGTTTGGTAGTGGAAAATTGGATGATTATTTCAATTTTATTCCCGTTGGTTCAGGAGTTCAAGAGTTTTACGCGATGGCCTTTACTTGTTAGATTTGCACGATATGTCTGTTAATTCTACTATTGGAAACATCAATGGAGGATATCTATCCACCTATATCTCGAGAAATCATCTACGAAGGTGATAAAGTACCTGTATCCACCCATGGCAGAGGGTGTAATAGGTACACACATGTCAGTGTGAATCAACTGTAGCACATCATCACACCTATTTGCAGCTCTATTTCTAACTTTGGCAGTAAGCTTGCCCTTAATGCAATCAACACAAGTATCAAAGTCAGAGAAGTCTAGATCATGAAGGATTCCTTCCTTGATCAACCTCTAACCAATGAATTTACTTGAAAACTAGTGGGAGCGATTTTATAATTCTTGTTCTATACGTGGACGATATTCTTCTCGCTAGCAATTACATTAGCCTTTTGGCTGAGACAAAATTGATGTTAAATAGCCACTTTGATATGAAGGACCTTGTTGATGCTTCAGTTGTTTTGGGAATCCAGATTTACCGTGATAGGTCACGTGGTATTCTTGGATTATCATAGAGAGGGTATATCTAAAAGATCCTAAAGGAGTATAATATGCATTCTTGCTCCCCATGTGCCACACCTGTTCAAAAGGGTGATAAACTCTCTAATGCTCAAAGTCCTTAAAATGATCTAGAGATTGCTAAAATGGAGAAAGTCTCATATGCTTCTGTTGTTGGTAGCCTCATGTTTGCTTAAGTTTGTATTAGTTTCGATATTGCTTTTGTTGTTAATGCTTTCAGGAAATACTTGAGCAACCCAGGTTTGAGTCATTGGAAAGCCGTGAAAAAGGTCTTGAGATCTTTGCAGGGAACCAAAGATTACATGTTGACCTATAAGAAGTCTGATCAGCTTCAGGTCACAGGTTATTCTGATTTTGATTTTGCAGGTTGCCCTAATGACCGAAAGTCTACTTCCGACTCTCTATTTTTTATGGCAGGAGGAGTTATTTCTTGGAAGAGTGTTAAACAGACTCGTACAACTACTTCTACCATGGAGGTAGAGTATGTTGCTTGCTATGAGGCTAGTTGTCAAGCTATATGGCTGAAAAATTTAATCTCTGACTTTCATATTGTTGAAAGCATATCTAGGCCACTTGTGATATATTGCGACAATACTTTTGCTATGCATTTCTCTCACAACAACATAAGCTCTTCTCGTACTAAACACTTGAATGTGAAGTATCTGTTTGTTAGAGAGAAAATTCGTAAGTTTTAGACTTGTATTGAGCATGTTGATACAAAAAATATGTTTGTAGACCCACTAACCAAGAACTTAATTGTTGGTATATTTCGAAATAATGTAATTCATATGGACTTAGTTAAGTCTTTTGATGCATTGGATTAGTGAGTTTGGAATTTTCTTTATTTGCCCATTTCCATTGTTATGAGATATGTAATATTGACATCACTTTTGTTATCATGTCTTGCAACATTTAAGATGCTTGAACCATTATTGAGTTGCATATTTCTCTTTATTAATTATGCAATTTCATATTCATTATTTTTTATTTGAAATATAGGCATTTGACTTGTATGATTTATATCCCTATTGGATACTATTTCTGCAGCGTCATAGCTTATATTTCTTATATAGTTGGTCTACGCATGTGCTTTTTGCCATAATTGGTATTTGTGTGTTAATGATTCTTCTATTTTGATTATTGACTAATGCTATCCAAGTGGGAGAATTGTTGAATTTTTATGGATAGGTATTAATTAATAATTAAATATATGTTAATTATTAATTATTAATATATCAATTATGTAATTATATTTATAATTTTGTACATGGTCAATTTAAGAATAATGTATTTTAGGCTTTATTTTATGAGTGGCATGTGATGCGTTGGGCCAATAATTTTGATTGTCTGTTGGGAGGTCTCTACCTTCAACTGTTGAGTAAATAAATTGACTCTCCATTGGTTAGTTTATACACGCATGTATTACTCTCCAGGAAGAGGGCATTTAACTTCTCTTCTCTCATCAAATGGATTCACGTATATTCTTGATTTATCTTATTGATTGACATGCCATAAATTGTGTCTATGTGTATTTAAATCCAACTTATACTTGTTGGAAGATTGCAGGATCATTGTTAATGCTTGATGTATGTAATCATATCCCATGGTAGTAATTCTTCGTCGAGTTAATGGACATTCAAAATGTTCACCATGCATCATAATTAGAAACTGATTTACCACATGCATTAATGCATAAATTGCCATCACAGATATGTACATGGCGTCATAAAATTCTTTATCGATATCTTTGAATCCATTACTTCGTAATCTATGTCTTCATCCATTTCTTCTTCCTTTATGTCATTACCTTCGTACATGCTCGACTGTAAAATGTACTATTATCTAATCAAGAATCGACATGTATGATAAGTTTTAAGATTTTTGTAATAACTATCAAAGACAATATCAAAGGCATGGTTAAATGGCTTGCTCTATATTAAAGACATTTGTCTAGAAATAAAAAAACTTCATTTAATCAGTAAAATGTAACTAAAGTTCAACCATAATTGTTCCACCAAAATATAAATCAAATACTTCAACCAAAGTACAACCAAAATAGCACCCCAAAAATATATAGTTCAACAAAACCAAGATGTTCAAAATAGTTTTTTTATAAGAGATTATCAAAATATTAATTATCCGAACTTGAAGTGTATCCAAGATTAGCATTATTCTGATGACATCTTCATAAACAAGTCCTTCTTTGCTTTAGTATTAAACAAATCAGCTGCCATGTAACAAGTATTGTCATGCAAATTTGGGATCTCTTTTATAGAATCACAAATATTCTCCATTAAGTTAGATTTTTTTTTTCAAAATTGACAGCAATAGTCTCAATGCCAATAGAAATATTTTCTAGAACTTTGGCTTGATTGTTGGTCCCAACAAAGTTAGGACTCCTTACATACTCGGATCTATTTCACTTACGACGACTTGGTTTTTCAGTGGGAACCTTTGACCCTAAAGGGGAATGGGATGGTGGACTACATTGGCAAGGTGATGGAGGCCGGTAGGGTGGTTTATAGTAATTTGATGTTATGAACACATTATTGTGAGGATCATATGTAAAGCCTTTCATACCGAAATCTCCATTTTCTTCCTCGAAAATTGTTGCATCAGTATCATCAGCATCTAATGCAACAGAATTATTCTCAATAGTAATTCCACCTCTAACAACAATCTTCAAATCCTCACAATCAACTACACTCTTTTCTCGAAGTTTGCTGTGACTTGGGTGGGACTAGCAAAGAAAAAATTATTCATTATTAATATATTGCAAATTAAATAACATAATGTACTACACTTGTAAACTATTAATATATTTAAAAGATTATGAACTAAGCTCACCTTCAAGTAATCTTTCCATTCTTGATCACTAGCAATGAACGTCTTTGTAATTAGGTCCCACCCAAAGCCAGAGTTGTTACGCATAAGCGTTGACATCTTGTTATATTGATTCTTAAACCAGTTCATTCGGCTTAAGTAATGATTATAAGTTTTAGGGAACTTAGTTTTGACATTGAGACGAGCAAGTATAACTTTTCAGTATAACTTTGTCTACATTTTGTTTGCTAAACTATCCATTAGCATCACGGAAATCACTATTTATAACATCCACCAAGAGGTGCAACAACTCATCGGTATCCTACATGGTCCAAGATTCATAGTTCTCTTTCTCTTTGCCCTTTCCTTTGTTATTTCCTTGTTGTGAATCCCCCATTTGAATTACTAACACAACATATGTAAGAAACTAGTTATAAATTCACAGGAATACCTATCACCTTTTGAATAATATATGCATACCACATAAGATATATATATAGAGAGAGAGAGAGACACACACACACACACACTAGAAAGTAAAACGGTTTTCAAAATAGTTTTGAGAAAATTATATAATGTTTATTTGCAAAGTTTAAATAGAAAATTATATAATATTATATAAAGAAGGCAAAAATGCTACTGCAAAGTTTGATTGGCACAATATGTAAAAAAATGTTGAAATTGATGGGTATGTGAAAGTAGACAAAAACAACAAGTAAAAAGGTTGAAAATGCAAATGCAATGAGAGTAGAAAAAACTGCACACACACATATCCATGGTATGTTCTAGTTGAAATTGATGGATACACAAAAAAAAAAAGAATTACCTATACTAATCGATGATGAGACTGGCAATGGCAGTAAAAGAATGAATCAGAGAATAGGAAAAGTCTCAAAAGTTTGGATGAGATTGTTGGATGGGTTTGATATTTATACATCCTCCTGAAAATTCACTCAAAATTCACCTTACAAAATAATCCATCGAAACTTGAATGTTTTTTTATTACCAAGAGACTTTTTGTAAGTTGTAAAAAATCTCAATTAAATACTACCAAATTTTGTTGCCCTCTTTAAAAAAATCATAATATTCCTAACTGAATACCACAAGAAATATTTATATTATATAGAAGTCTTGATTGAATACCATAAGATTTTTTTATCACAAAAAAGTCTATTAAAATCTTTTACGATCCCAATCCAATATACACCATTAAAATGTTATTTCATTAATTATGATTTTTTTTATATATTTCAATTTACTTGTAGATTTGTTTTAATTTTATGCGAAACACGCCTTGTGCATACATCTCTTTGATGGCATTCTTTGATTCATCTGATGTTTACCTTCTCAAGAGGTCATTTGATGATACCGAACTAGGTCCTGATAAACCACCGTTTATCGATGTGGTTACTAATGAGGACAAAGAACGTGAGAGTAAGGGTTGGAAAATAGTCCTCTCGAAGACGGTTGCATCGGGAACCAAGTCGCTAGTGAACTAGATCCTTATAAACCGCCGTTTATCAATGTAGTTTCTAATGAGGATGAAAAACATGAGAGTAAGGGTTTGAAAATAGTCCTCTCGAAGACGGTTGCATGGGGAACCAAGCCGCTAGTGAGTGTTTATCTATCGTATTGTTATAGATTGGATTATCAATTTTATAATTTGTTTTTTGATGCAATCAAGGTAGCCTATTCTTGCAAATATTGTTCGGGAGGTGTTGAGGCCTAGACAAAGGAAAATATATTTGACGGATGAAAGTGGATGAAGGCGTGAATGTAAATTGTTGAGGAATGGCCGAGGGCAGAGTGAGTGCTATGTCGGAAATGATTGGTACCAGTTCTGAAAGGAAGAAGGTCTTTTGGTGAGGGTTATACTCGAGTTTACTCTACCTATTGATCCTCATGATGTTAGTGTGCATATAGTGAGGTCTTGACTTTGATTTTCCAATTTGGAGTGAAAATATTTTTTGGAAACTTTCCATTTATATTTATGTCTTTCATATATTTTGGTCTGAAGATACGTGAAACATTTTTTATTTGTTGTCAATTATTTAATCTATCTTCATTGTCAGCAAAGTTTATTTGGAATCTTTTCTTTTTGTTGGATGTGTCGAATGTTTTATGATTTGCAGTGTCTCAATATATAGTTGTTGACTTTCCTTTTTATTTAAAATGTTATTTCATTGATTACTAATTTTTTTATATATATAAAATTACATGCATATTTGTTTTAATTTTATACAAAACACGATAGGTCATTCTGATGGCATTCCTTGGTTTATGTGATCCTTACCTTCTCCAGAGGTTATTTGATGATTCCAAACCAAATCCTGAAAATACATCGTTTCTCAATGTGGTTTCTGAAAAGAAAGAAGAATATAAGCATAAGGGTTGGAAAATAGTCCTCTCGAAGGCTATTGCATCAGGATCCAAGCCGCTACATAGTTTATCTATTGCATGCGTTGTTATAGTTTGGGTTAAATTTTTCTAATTTTTTTTATGTAACCAATGTAGCTTATTCTTGCAAATATTGTTCAGGGGTGTTGAGACCTAGACAAAGAATGTTATATTGGACAAATGAGAGTGGACGAAGGCATGGGTGCTAGTTGCTGAGGAATGGCCGAAGGCAGAGTGAGTGCTATGTCGCAACAATAGATACTAGTTCTGAAAATAAAAAGGTATTTTGGTGGGGAATATACTCGAGTTTACTTTACATACTGATCATCATGATGTTAGTGTGTGTATAGTCAGCTCTTGAATGATTTTCAAATTTGGAGTGAAATTATTTTTTTGAAATTTTCCATATATATTTTGTTGTCTTTTAATATTTATTTTAGTTGAAGATGCGTGAAGCATATTTTATTTGTTGTTGACTATTGAATAATCGACCTTCAACATCGACCATGTGTATTTAGAGGTTTTTCATTTTGTTGGATTTCCTAGTTGTTTTGTGATTTGTGTTGCCTCCTTATACAATTATTGACTTGTCTTTTTGTTTAAAATGTTATTTCATTGATTACTAAATATTTTTTATATATTTCAAATTACATGCATATTTGTTTAAATTTTATATTATCATTTAGACAACATTTCTTGGTTCATCTGATCGTTACTTTCTTGAGAGGTTATTTGACGATACCGAATCGAATCATGAAAATTCACAGTTTATCGATTTGATATCTAACGAGGACGAGTTGTTGAATAATGTTGAAGACAGAGTGTGTTATGTCAGTAATGGTTGGTACAAGTTCTAAAAGAAAAAGTGTCTTTTGGTGCAGGATATACTCGAGTTTACACTACATACTAGCGTGCGTATAGTTAGATCTTGACTTTGATTTTCCAATTTATGGTGAAAATATTTTTTTTTGAAAACTTTCTATTTATATTTCTCTGTCTTTTATATATTTTGGTGTAGAGATACTTGAAACATCTATTTCAAGTATTGCAATTGCGGAGAGTCTGTTTGCGATATCTATCTCATTGCCGAGAGTCCTAGTCTTTCTCCAAGGGAATTTTACATAAAAAAAGGGGGGAGGCATTGCAATTGCTTGGGGAAGATTCCTCATTCGCGGCCTTCTCAATCCAATCATCAAATGAGTAAGATTGAGAAATGGGTCTTCTCCAATACCATGGGCAGAGTCATAGATGTTGGTTTTTCTATACCTAGATGAGCATGTCTTCTCTTTTGCCCACAACAACGTCGGAGTCGGGATAAACCCAATTGCATGGTCGAATTTGCAGCACTCAGCGGTGAGGATAAATGAAAAAGAAAAGAACAAGCTGGGGTGATCGAAAGAAGAAAGAGCTAGAAAAGGTTATTATGGTAATAAATTATTTTTAACGGATGCCAGCTTAACATTAATGTCGAATTAAAAAAAATAGAGTAAAGTGTATCATATTTTATCTCTAGATAGAAGGGAGTGTGTGTTTTCAAATAAGGGGAAGTGTAATATTAGTATTTTTCAATGGAGTTGAGTGTATTTTACTCTAGTTTTAAACTAAAAAAAGCCAGGGTAAATGAAATGGTAGATGAAGTACACATATTTTATTACTACTACCTCCGTCCCTAATTATAAGAGGTTTTTGCTAAGTTAATTTTTTTGTCCCGTTTTATAAGAGTCATTTGAAAATGTGTCTTGTATTAATTGTTTGTTTACTCAAATTATCCTTATTTATTATGAACATTTTTTGTCTCTCTCTCTCTTATGATAAATGGAGAAGAGAGAGATAATACATTAATTAAGTGTGAGAGAGAAAGTGGAAAGAGAGAGATACTACTAAGGGCAATTTTGGGAACACAATATGAATTGTTGACAATTTTAATGCTTTTAACTAAACTTACTAATTTTCTTGGTGGGTGAGAATTAAGTAAAAACCTCTTATAATTAGGAACAGAGGTAGTATTAGGATAGTTTTTCACCAATTGTCAAACGACACAATAAGTGCTTATTGAGTCCTAAATTCCGCAAGATAAGAAAAAAATAACTAGTGAAAATTGTTGCGAGTCCCACATCGGCTGGTTAATTGGCCTTGCCATTGCTTATATAGCTAAGGGAGTCCCAATCTTTCAAGCCGATTTTGTGGGATTGAATTAGACCCATATTTTCACATGGTATCAGAGCTAGGTTTGTGCCGATGTTGGGTACCCGCTATCGGGCACCTGAGTCACGCTCCAGATGTCCAGTCCTGGACGTGAGGGGGGGTGTTGAAGTCCCACATCGGACAATACTATAGTGTCTGTGCGGTTTATAATATGAGAGAAATTCTTACCTTACAAGTCAGTTTTGAGGGGCTTTGCCATTGCTTATATAGCTAGAGGAGTCACAACATTTTATGGAGTTGAGTTAGGCTCATATTTTCACAAAAATAACTGATACTACTCAGCGTTGCCGTCCAACCATTGAGATCCAAGCGTCACCATCTTGTCACGCCAACCATGGTCCCTTTTTTCATCTTCAATTTTTCATGTTCAACAACCAGTGAGTCCAAAAGCTATAGCTATATATTAGCAAAAAAAAAAAAGAAGAGAGAGGAGGAATGTTTGAGAATTAAAATTGTTTAGGTCTGCTGGGTGCGTTGTGTGTATGTATGACTTTAAAGGGTGAGAAAAGGAATAGTTTCTGATTTGAAAGTGGAGTTCGGTGTATGATATTACATTTTGAGTTCTTAAAGTCCAACGTGTATAACCAGAAAAATTGGAATCTTTCATCTTTGAGAAGGATTGTTCTGTTACAAAACAAACAGAAAAGAGCCAAATTTGGAAATTCTGTTGATGTACTACTACATGCATACTCACAAACTTTTATGTATTTGAGTTTATATTTTTTATTCTTTTGTAAATAATTTAATAATTTAACTAGTCGTATTTTTTTTATAAGTCAAAAAATTATTAATAAGAAGTAGCTAAACCGGAGCACATAATGCCGCGGTTTAGCTACCCGAATAAGAACAGAATAATAATATTGTTGTACATAATCAATCCATCATAAACAAATTTGACATGCATAAGCACCACTACAGAGAACTAGTTCATTGGAATTTGTAATTTTAGTCATCGTCCTTAACTTTGGTTTGCTTATGCCAAAATACACTAAAAGAATAAAATCTGAATTTGATAGTAACTATAATGCATAAAATTAAGATTTTATTTTTTTAGTGCCTGTATTTTGGCATAAGCAAACCAAAGTTAAGGACGATGACTAAAAGAAAAATATAAGTTCACTTGCTATATGTTGTTTAAATTTGTAATTTTTATCATTTTTGGCATTTACTCGAGTAAAACTTGTTCTAAATCTGGTTTGCCATTGAGCATGAGAGAACTAGTTCATGCGTGGAGGATATATATACAACCAACAATTTGAACCTTTTAAATAATTATTATAATAGTTAACCATTTAAATATTAATATGATGAAAATAAAAGTCTCATGGGATATTGTTGAGACATTTAAAAGTGATATCATTTGAATTTATTACGCAATTGAGTAAATCTTTATAATTAAGAGTTTATAAAAATAACTTATATTCATATCATAAATTTTTATTAAAGGTTCGTAAAAAAATGCTTATTAAAGAAAAAGAAATGTCTCAAAGTTTACCTCTATCACCTCTTCAATTGTAAAGACATTTTATACATAAGATGTCATATTGTAAGATCTATATGATCATATAATTGAGTTCTTATTGTATAAATGTTTAATTTAATTGTTTATCCAAACATCCCCTAATTTCATAACATTTACTGTTTGTATTATTCCAATTTTATTGATAATTAATTCATTTCATTATCTCCGCAAAAATTATTTCCTCTCACAAATGTGGCTTAGGACTATCTCGATGTTCTCACTCTTTTTTGCCATAATTTTTATATTTAATCTTCTTTTTCATCTCTCATTTTTCTTCCTCTTTTATTATCTTTCATTTCTCTATACCACTCTCATCCCAATGGGGTGTGAAAAATTATTATATTTAATAGAATATAAGATCCTTCTAGACATGAGAAATTTCAATTCTTGTCAGCAATTTTCCTTTTCAAACATTCCCACTCGTCCTAAATCCTTCAAATCTAACTCTTACACATCTAGTTTTCTAGGATGGCTTTTTCCATGAGCACTTGAGAATCTAGAACAAATGCCCCATTAAGAAATTATAGAAAATTACCTTAAGAAGAATAATTGTACATTTATATGTTAATTAATTTTCTATTATGTATACTAAGCCCATTATTAAGGAACTAAAAATTAATTTATTTAGTATAAAATACAATTAATATATAAAAATTTAAATGCGCAAGGCTTTCTTTTTTAAATAATTAAAAATATTTACTCCCTTCGTTTCAGATTAATTGTCAAGATAGGAAAATAAAAAAGTTTCAAATTAATGGTCACTTTACTTTTTCAATGCAACATTAATTTTTTTACTCAATTTTTTCAGTCGACTGTGCAACTTTTGGAAATGTAAGGTTAAAAGTAGATGTTGTAATTACTAATTACTAATAAATTATAAGGACAATTTAGTAAAATTATTCCACTTTTTAACTCATTTATTGTTTTTCTAAATCCTAATGAGATCAAACAACAGCATGCCATAACTCCAAAATTCTGAAACAGAACAAGAGTAGCAATAGTACTGCCGCCTCAGCCAGCTTAGTAGCAACAACCTCCAGAGCCCCGAGGATGGCGACACACCGAGTCTAGACGAAGATACTGACCCTTATGCACAATATTAGATAGTTTCTTAGTTTAATTTTGTATTTCACTTGACTTTCTATTGTATTTTTAACTTAGACGACATTCGGTTTACTATGATATTAATTTTGAAATTTTCAATTATTGTCTTTATTTGAATAGAAGTACCATATTAATAAATTAAAATTTAAATAATTAATTATTCAATAATAATAACTAATTAAAATAAATAAATAACTATTAATAAATTTAATAAAAAGAATAATTATTTAATTTAATATAATTAATAAAAATAAATTCATAATTTAAAAAAAAATATGTATTCGATTACCTAGGGCCTTGGCCGTAGGTAAATTACCTAGGTCCATAAGCCACAGGTGTCGAGGTAATTATCTAGGGTCATGAGTCGTAGGTAGGAATTACCTACAGCTTTTTTGAAATTGCTGTAGATACGAAGTTGCAATGAGCGTTTTTCCTACGGATTTAGGGCCGTCGTTCAGCCGTAGTTAACTCACCAGTACCTACAGCTTTTTGTTGTTACCTACGGCTTTTGACCCTTGCTAATATAACCAAATTTCTTGTAGTGACAGATCTTTTCTCTAACAAAAAAAATAAAAAATACCTCATAAACAAAACAATGTTACTTATAAATAAAAAGAAATATAAATGTGACACGTGTCATACCATGAATGGGAGAGCAAGGTTAATTTTTTTATATATAAATAGATAGAATAGATAATCCAACCTTCTACCTCCACTAGCCACCGATAGCATGCTAGAAGTTTTCATTATTTCAATCATGCATAATGCGTGTTTACAACATCACACTCATCACTAATCCCTTCTTTTTCGAGTAAATAACCAATATTCCCCTTGAAAGATGCCCTTTTTTGCAAGTAGGTACCTGAAAGACAGAAATAAAAAACCCATCCCTGAAAGATGCCTTCGGTTGTCAAATAGGTCTTTAACATCATTTCTGTCATTATTAGGGGTTATTTTTGAAATTTTAAGAGTTTAGATGAATTGAAAAAATATAAGAACACTAATTCTTTCCTCACACAATCCCTCCTCCCCAACCCCACTCTCTCTCTCTCTCTCCCCCCCCTTTCCACCGCCCTCTCACTCTTCTCTCTCACCCTCTTCCTCTTCCTCTTCACCACCACCAACTCTCACAACTCCCTCACCTCCTTCTTCCCCCCTTCCCCTTCCCCTTCCCCCTCCACCACCACCTCCCCATTCCTTCAAATCTCCACCACCAGTAATCTGTGTTCGGCAGGGAAGTAAGTAAAGTCTGGCCACGGATTGTTCCATCACCGAGAATCGAACACGGTTGAGCACATTAACCACTTGTACCCAACCTCGTGTTTATAATATTATGAAGTACATATAATTATACCTTTTCTTTCTTATACTTAGATTTTTCAACTAAATAATCCAACCTTCTACCTCCACTAGCAACCAATAGCATGCCAGAAGTTTCCAATATTTCAATCATGCATGCATAATGCGTGTTGACAACATCACACCCACCACTAAGCCCTTTTTTTTCCTGCCAGTTTTCCATCAAATTGTCATGGTGCTGCTCTCTATGATCTCACTTGAGTGCCTCTTTTAGAAGTTTGAGTCTCGAGCTCCAAAATCCAATTTTACATGCTTCAATTCAGTTCAAGTTCTTCGAACTGACTATATATATATGTCCGCTTCAATATTATTGTTACTTTACCATCAAATTTTAATTAGTTCCAATCTTTTGGATGTTTCTGATCTGGCTTCATTTGCAGTATATAAATTTCTCGCTTGGACCACAGCGTGCCAAATTATCACGGGGATGATCATGATGAATTAAGGCCGGTGGGATAGGTAGACTATCGCGACAAGGACCCCCACTGCATCACATACATACAAGTGATTTCAACGACTCCTAAATTTGTTACTTTACAACAGGGTGTGCTTATAGGACTCTATGCGCACTAGCCGTCACATAATTTTTCAGAATTCAAATTTTAAAAGCTATGATCAATTGTGATACCCTAGCCTTCTAAATGAAGTGATATTAACTTTGCTTTCTTTCTTACACATATCAACACGTTCATATATATACACACGCCTGATAGGTATAAAATACGGGTCTCTTCCTAACTAAAACAGTAAAAAAAAATCAGACAAATAAAATAATATTAGTTAAAAAAATATAGATGACACACGTATCACAACTTGAGAGGTGACATATGTGTCACGATCTAGAAATCTGAGACCTAATTTTCTATACTAATAATTGATAATTGATTTATTAAAGCAAATGTTAACAAGATTAACACATGCCATAATAGTCTTGCTCTTTTGAGAAATATATAGAGTTTATTAGTACTGATGGTATAAATTTTTTTTACACAGATATCCAATCATATCATACCATAATATCTCCTCATAACATCTATTACTAATTTACTGTATAAGAAAATTAAGTCTTAGTCTTTTAGGTTGTGACATGTATCATATCTTTGATTCTTTTTTATTTATAATTAAAATTATTTTGTTTATTGTTTTATTACTATTTTTTAGGAAAATACCTGTACAAAGTATGACTCAGGTCCATAGATTAGTTACTTCCTAAAATATTTACACAAATAATTACATGATGAGATATGTTTAGACATTTGTGTAATTTGTTTACACTATTAATACATAGTAATGAAATTCATATATATATATATATATATATAGAGAGAGAGAGAGAGAGAGAATTAAGTGAGAACTCACAGTTATTGTGATAAATAAGAACATCTAATTACAATCATTAAGTTAAAATTGACGATTCAGATTACATCTTTAATTACATATCTAACCTGATTATCTTCTTTTTTTTTTCAATTACATGAGATTTTTAAAGAATTATGTCTAGATTTGCAATTACATAATATGAACAGTCAATTTTAATCCGATAGTTATACTTAGATAATTTTATTTCTCACAATTACCATATATTCTCACCTGATACTTCTCCATATATAGCTTAAATATACACTAATGAGAACTTCAACTAACTATGTCTAGATATATAATACTTCTCCACATATAGCTTTAATTACATATCTAACCTGATTATCTTTTTTTTTTCAATTACATGAGATTTTTAAAGAATTATGTCTAGATTTGTAATTACATAATATTAACAGTCAATTTTAATCCGATAGTTATACTTAGATATTTTTATTTCTCACAATTACCATATATTCTCACCTAATACTTCTCCATATATCTGAATGAATCCATTCAGATAATGCTTTCCTGAAAAGCGTTACCAGAGTGAATTACTTCAGATAACGTTTTTTGCAGAAGTGTTATCTGAGTGTCTCAATTAAAAACAAATTGGAGCTTTCAAATAACGCTTTCCAAAAAACGTTATCGGAATGATTTATTCAGATAACGCTTCCCTGAAAAGCGCTATCTCAATTATTCATTCAGATAACACTTTCCATGAGAAGTGTTATCTAAAATCTCTGTGTTTTTTTTTTTCAGATAGCATTTTCTCCTATAAGCACTATCTGAAGGGCGTTATCTGAATTCATTTTTGGTGTAGTGACACATGATGAAAAAGGAAAAAGAAACAAATCTATCTATTGTACATGAATTTGCACATGTTTTAAAAGTAGTGCCAGAAAGACAGGGTTCTTCCCATTTTGTTGTCTTGTGTATTTCTTTTCCGTATATATGCATGCTTATAATTCACAAATGATTTATTGGCACAAGGGAGTAGCGGGGGGAGGACAAATTGTAACATGTTTTCAATTTGTGGCCGACCATAATATAACATATTTTTCTTCTTCTTTTTGGTGAGTCAATCAACATATATTTTGTGCAAACTTCATAGAAAACGAGAGGAGCAGATAGTCAACGTGGCACTGGATTCGGTCAACCCACAATGGAGTAGTCAACCACTTGGGCCCTAATGGGCCTAGTCCATCCAACACGATTTTCACTTCACTTTATTGTGGGACACGGGCGATACTGTGAAAATCCACTTGCGCATTAAAACCCCCTCACACACAAACACAATGGTTGACAAGAAAAAAAAAGAAGTAAATTTCACTCCACTCTTTCCAAATATGGTTGAATTCCACCTCCCTCCTATCTTATGTAAAATAGAAATAAATATGTATTGCCCTTGAATCAATTTTAACAAGAATAAATTTTTTGACCAAAAAAAAACAAGAATAAATCTTTGAATGGTAGTGAACGACTTTAAACAATCATTTTATAAAAAAATTCTTTATTAGAAACCATTATTATTGTTGATTTTATAACTTTAGAAGATAAAATAAAAATTTATCCTTTTATCAGATTTAAAACTTTGATCAAAATCTTTCAAAATTATATGTTAATGGACTTAGGAATAAAAAATAGAATAAAAAATATGCAAAAGAATCTTGATTAGAACTTAAGTTCAGTACATATTTATTTCCTAGGGAAAGGGAATATATGTTTTCACATAAAATAAGAGGGGATTGTAATTCAACCATCGCTCAAAAGAGAGGAGTGTAATTTACTAAAAAAAACATAAACACAATCCGCATATGACTCAGTGAGTGACTTATTTAACTCAGTGACTCAACTCACCCTAGACCTTCATAACTGGGGCCATTGCTTGAGTCCTAATTCTTGGAGTTCCAAAAGTGCATTATTAATTGACTCACTTTTTCCCATATTACATTATCTAACATTCAAATTTCACTTGGATAGAATTTTGTTTAATTTTTACTTAATACTCCCAACGTTTTGAATTTATAATGGTTTAAGGTTTTGACACATAGATTAAAGAATAATTAATTGAGTAAATTTTAGATTAAAATGCTTCTATTTATTATTTTACTAGTTTTCATTATTGTCAATTATTCTAGTTATTATACTTGACTCAAAACTTATTAATTATACTAAGAGTATAATTGAAAAAAGTGATAAATTATCTCTTGAAATCTTAAAAGAATCAAAGTTTTGGAGAAAAAAAAACTAAAACCACAAAAAATTGAAATCGAGAAAGTAAAATTTTATTAGTTTTGATTTTGATAGAGTCAGATTCATTTATTATAATAAAAAAGAAAAGAAAAGAAATAAACACATTTTGATGCGATTCAAATTCATTCCCAATAAATCCCCACTTTGGCAATGACAAGTCTGGATGGGGAAGCAATGAAACATGATCCACAAATCCCAAAAGACAAAATGGTGTATTGCGTAATTTTGGAATACTTTGAGGCCATTTTGCACAACCACTTGTTTATAAATACAGACTCATAGATGGCTTCCCCTGTTCCATTCACAGAGAATTGTCAAAAAGTTCTTAAAACTGCTCTCAAAACTCCCTCCACTAACACATCGCACTCGATCAACAAAGCAATGGGGAATTGCTTAGTTCTGCAATCAAGCGTAGTAAGGCTCATGAAACCCGATGGAGAAGTTCTCGAATACAAAACACCCATCAAAGTTCATCAGATTCTGAATCAATTCTCGAACCACACAATATCAGAGTCTCAATCATCATCAGTTCCAAAGCATCTTCTTCACCCAAATACAAAGCTGCTCAATGGTCGATTATACTACCTTTTGCTATGTTGCATAGGTACGGGTACGGTACCGGTACCCGGTACGGGTACGGGTACGGGGGTACGACATTTTCCAAAAAAATAAGGTACGGGTACGGCGATATAATTTTTTTAATATATATATATATATATATATAGCAAGAGATTAAAAAATTAAAATGTTATATCAATAAACATAATAAAAATCTCCACAAGAAATCACATGTCTACAAATATCATGCTCTAATAGTATCAAGATTTAAGCATTACTATAAATATCATACTAGAACAGTATCAATATCAGTATTTCCTTGCCCATCATCAGTAAAAAGAACAGCCTCCATGTTTGGTTCATCAAGAGAAAGATTAGCAACTTCAAGAATACCAGCCCCATCAGATAGATTCCATTCATCTCCACCAATATCCCACATTCTTGTAGCTCCCTCGTTATAATTCTTATTCTTCCTTGATAGGAGACGGAGATTTGTATGAACAAAAACTAAATCATCAGCTCTCTTGGGATTTAGCCTGTTTCTTCTCAACGAGTGGATAAAGGAATATGTGCTCCAATTTCTCTCACAACAAGACGAAGAACTTGGTTGTGAAAGGAGCTTCAAGGCAATGGATTGAAGTTTAGGGATTGAGGCTCCATGCATTACCCACCATTCCTTTGGTTTCAAGTTCCACCTATCTTGCAAGGAATCAAATTGGCTAAACTCTCCTTCAGCACCTGAGAATTTAACAAATTCTGTTGTTGCCTCTAGTCTTTCCTTTGGATCTACAAAGTAATTCCTCAAGCATTTGTTTCTCCCTGTACAAATCTCATTGTCCCTATGCGGGGGAACTCGATTTGGAACTTCATCAAGCCATTGCCTACAGTAGTACCTATTTCAAAAAATACATATAAGTGTGTAAGCTAATTGAAACTTGAAGGAAAAAGTAAAATAAATTGAAACTTAGAAGTTAATTAACTTTACCTAGGATTGAGTGAATGAGCCAAGCAATGAAGAGGTGTGTAACTTTTAGTCCATCTATCAATTAGGATGTTATATACCACTTCATGAAAGGATGAATGTTGATTCAACTCCTTGCCCTCATGTTGATATATTGCTATTTTCACTTGCTCAATCATAGAATCCCATTTCTCATAAACCAAATGAAGGTTTGGCTCATCAGTATCACAAGAACGAAGCATGTCATAGATGGGCTTTGTGAAGCTTAGAACATAATCAACTTTATCCCACCATTCGTCATTTAAAATTGTTTCTTTCACAAAGGCAGCCTTTTGAGTGTCATCCTCTCTATAGTGAGACCATTGTTCACTAATTAGTAATTACCATAGATTGGAGGCCATGCTTAATGGTTTTCAACCTTTTAAACATAACAATGACCGAGGCAAATCTAGTCTCAGCAATAGCAAGCAGCTTCAAATCCACAAATCGATTAAACATGGCTAGCCTCATGGAATGATTCATGATAAAATTTCTAATGATAAAAGCCTCATCAGCAATAGCAGAAATCCAATGACACTCACTATAAACAACATCATTGTTTGGTGTATTTTTGGGTGCACAGATATTTTTTAGTGCAAGATTTAACGTGTGCACTACACATGGTGTCCAGAAAATGTGGGGATGAATAGACTCAACAATTGAACCGGCAGCCTTGCAAACAGGCGCATTATCAGTAATAATTTGGACAACGTTTTGTGGTCCAACATCATCAATGGTAGTCAAAATTAGATTAGCAATATAATGCTTGTCTTTGTACTCACCCGAACCATCAATAGCTTTCAAGAACATTGGTCCCGAACCTGAGGTTGCCATGAAGTTAATCAACGGCCTTCTTTGTGCATCAGTCCAACCATCAGTAACTATGCTCACACCCTTTTCTGGCCAAGTGTCTTTAATAGGTTGGAGTAATTTCAATATATTATTTTTCTCTTTCTGCAACATGGTAGTTCTTATGGCATTATAGCCTGGCGGAAGATAACCCGATATAGAAGTATTTGCGGCATAAGTAAATGCACTGACAAAGTAAGGATTTCTAGCAACATTGAATGGCAAACCAGCAGAATAAAATAACCTAGCTATTTCAGATGATAGGTGATCTCTTGCCTCATTATTAAATGCCTTTGCTAAAGGTCCTTCAGTGCCTCTTCTTCTTTTATTCTTATCAAGAGGCGGATTCAAACTTGTAGTTCCAGTAGGTAAAGGAACTTGTACGGAATTTGCTTTTTCAGTAGCCTCTCTATCAAGTTCTTTCATCTCTATAAGATATTCACTTGTTACTTCTGAGCAAGTAGCTATCCCATGTCCTTTTTCTCTCAATAAATGAGCTCTTACTCTAGAGTAAGAACCCTTGTATGTTTTGTTACAATAATTGCAACGCCAAGATGCATTTCCTTTTCCCTCATTCTTATTTTGCAACACAGACACGTAAGCCCAAAGAGGAGGAGAATTTTTATCAACACTTTCGGTATTTATTGTGCTACTTCCAGCCCCATTATTATTATTATTATTTGATTGTTGTGACATCTGTAAAAAAAATATAATGCAAAAATTAAAAAAATATGCAACAATGGACTGTTTAATTTTATCTAATTTAATCTAACAATATACAATACAAAAATTAAAAAAATAGTGCAACAATTTATAAAAAGTACACGGATGTTATAAAATGTAAAGAAGGAATAGTATTTAAGAAAACAAAGAAAACGTGAAACAAAAGTTTGCAGCGATTCATTCATTCATTCATATTAAAAGAAAAAGGGTAAAGAAAAGTGTGATACAGCTGTAAAGCATTAAGCAATAAGACAAAAAAAAACATGAAAAGTGTAAAGTGATGCACACACTGACTCGTGTTTCATTTAAAAGACTCAAAGTCAAAAGACTAGAAGGCTTAAAGCTTACTGGCACTGTCTTGTCTGTGATTGGCCGACTGGCGATTGCAACTGAAGAAGAAAACCGCAAGGAAGAAGAAGTGAAGAACACTCCGGTGACGCCGCACAACTATGGGGGAGGGATTCAGAGAAGTCGATACTGGGGCTGTGGAGCAGGTACTCTCCAATAGTCCAGTATTTATTAAAAAAATAAATTAAAAACTGAAAAAAATCCATTAAGATTGTGATTGGGAAGATTTCATCCAAATTTCTGTTTTTTTCTGTGCTGGTACGTATCCGCTGCCGTATCCACCGCCGTATCCATCGCAAAAAAAATATAAAAATACGGTACGCGTTCTGGTACGTACCCAGGCGTATCCACAGGCGTACCCGTATCCGGTACGTACCCGGTACGGGTACTTCATGAAATCAGCCGTACCGGTGCTTCATTGACCTTTTGACTCTGCCACCGCCTAATTCACCAAAAGCTGGTAGTAGCAAGAAGAAAGTGAGGTTTGCTGAACCAGAAGTGGAAAGTGGTGCGGTTAGGATTAAGGTGGTTATTAGTAAGCAAGAACTGCAGCATATGGTACAGCAGAAGGGAGGTGTACTTTCTGTTAACGACATGTTATCTAAAGTAATTCATTGTGAAGATGTGTGTAGAAAAAATGAGGATGGTTCTTCTCCACGGTGGAAACCAGCGTTACAAAGCATACCCGAAATAAACTAACTAGCATACAAGAGGGTGTTATGAGTCCTACACCGAGGAGTCTCACCTAAAAATTAAGTGGGGTTTATAAGTTAGGGGTTCATGGACTAGTTTTTTAGAATGAACTCTCCCTTTTGACTTACGAGGATAAGTGAGAGGAGTTAGTATTGATCATATTCATGTAAGAGTAAGTGGTTAAAATTAACTCCTTTCATGTTCTTATACTCTTGTAAGTTGTATACACTCCATATATATAATAATGTTCAAAGTTTTCATGGTTTTTTTCTTCTTCTAGCTCTCTTGCTTATATTCGAAACATTAAACCATTGGTCAAAATCTCATAAAATCCAAATTAAGAAAAAATATATCTACAGGGCAAAGTAAGAAGACGGATCATTGAAAATAAAAAAGCATCAGTATCATTTATTCTGGAGAGGATTGAAGTCTCGATTGTTAGGATAGGAGTACAATTGTACTAGTACTCGGTTGAATTTTCTCTTGGTACCTATTTTACTTGTGATCATATATATCCCATGAAATTAGAAAACAAGGTTCTAACATTAACAGGAATATGCTTTAACACATCACAGATATTAGACAATTTTTTACTCATTTGAAATTTCTAGGTTCTGACCCTGCCCTCGCATCCTCTAAATATAGGTTTATTTACCAAAAACACTTTATAACGTTTAAAGTTAAATAACTATTCTTCCTAACACCTCGAACCTGTTGGATTTGGGATGGGAGGGTCTTGGACTGGGGGCTTCTGTGGTGACTTGCAGCGGGGTATATACCTACAAAAGCACTTCAACGCTAAAGTTAGAGGGATTTCAGTAGAGTGAACGCAAGTTAGAGTGAATACATATATGAGATAGGGAACTCTCTTCTATTTATACTTGAGGTTGTAGTCCCTCCGGGGGACAACATATCAAGGATATGCGTCCTTCGTACAGCCAGGTGATCCTCTTATCTCCTCATGCATTGGTGCATACCCTTGTATGGGCGGTGCGGACGCGAGGATGCTGCTGTCCTTGTAGGGTATGGATGTTAGGAGTGCAGACCAAAGGACCGTGTGCTGATCCGGATCGGGTTTGAGGTGGGTCACACTTAAGAGGGGGAATGGAACGGAATGGAGCGGAGTGGAATGGAACATATATTCTATTCCTTTTGAAGCGACCAAAAATTCGCAAGGAATTTCAAAAAACAGAGTCGCCACCAAGGGCTATTTATTGAGGAAAAACATTGAAAAAACCCTAAAAAATGGTCTTGAACCAAAAAGAGGATTCGGGAATCGATTACGAGTTAGGAAGGTATTAGCTCCCTATGTCGTCCGTTTAAAAAACAATTACCTCCAATTAATTGTGTGAAATTATAATAGCTTTTAAAATATTTATCTTACCCCACAAAAGAACTATAACAAAATAGAAATAATTTTAGTGGATATTTTATTTATTTACAAAATATAATTATTGAAACAAATGGAGGAAAATTACAAAAATTTATTATTTAGCTTGACAGGAATGGTCTCTGCTCCTACGTATCCCTTACTGCAATAGGGAAATCAAAGCTATGTATTTCTTATCGAAAATGATTGTGTGTTGGTTGATTTTATTATTTATTTATTTTTTAGATTTGGATTAAGACAGGTCAAGGTTTAAAAAATGGAACGATTCATGTGTATCGCCCGCGACAAAACGGTTTCAGTCGCTACCGAAACCGAAAATGACCACAATAGCGGTGTGACAAAAAATCACATGTAACAGCCGCGACGAAATGGTGTTGCGGCTGCGACAACCCCGACAAAACGCCAATCAAGAAGAAAACACCGCAACAAAATTTTTTCCCCCAAAAACTCCATTGCAGAACCAATAGTCTAAGAGAGGGAAGAATAAAAATCCAATCTTTTCAGATCAGAAGTAGGCCGATGCTCATGTCGTTTGCTTTATCTCTGTTGTGCTCTAGTTCACTGGTTGTGTGAGAGTGTGAAAGCTTGTCGTTTACGGTGGCCTTGCCGTTTGCATGCGGTGGAGAAATATGGGGATGGTGGTGAGAGGAGTGCGACAAAGAAAAATCGGACCTTGAGCAATCTGAAGCCATGTGAGGGGAGGAAAGTGGATGAAGGTGGAGGAAGGCAGAGGCTTTGCAATCTTCAGAGAGAAATGCAAACAGACAAAAAGGCTTTTTTTTTTATCAAGTAAAGAGAAAGGGCAAGTGAGGCGGATGGTGGAGGGCTAAGATTTGAGGGGCAGAGTGAGGGTGTGAGGCAGAGGTTGGAGTGCTGCGATTTGAGGAGAAAAGGAAATGGTGTGAGTGGCTTGAGAACATGGAGACCCTTGAGAACATTCTGGAGAAAGTGTGAGTGGCTGGGAAGTGGTCTCCATGAGAAAGCACATTTATTTAAACATATTTACTTATATTTATTAATATTTAAATGTTAATCATTCAAACTTATTTTGTTAAAAGTATCAGAAATTATTAAATTGTTCATATTAATATTTTTTATTTATTTATTTTATTATGGATCACTTATAATAATGAAAAGTATTAATTATAAGTTAATATAGATTATATAATAATACAAGTAATTTTAATATAATTTGTGCAATGTTGTGAACAATTCACACCACAACAACCGCAATTCACGTCGCGACATCTGTAATATCCGTGACCGCGAAAATCTTAACACAACCGCAACCATGACCGCGACAACAATTTAGAACCTTGAGAGAGGTGTCGCACCCAAACTTAGTCCTTAAAATGGTTTAATTATTTTATTTGATTATTTTTATTTTATTTTAATTTATATTTTCCAAAAAGGATGATTTAGAACCACCAAGTTGTCCTAACAAATGGAATTAACAATGGTGTTACACCCAACTTAATCCCTCCATTTTTTGTAATCTTCTCTTATGTGTAATGAAAATAAGACACACACATGTATTCACTTAACATCATCAATATTATATATATGAAAATAGCAAAGCGCTTAGAGAAGAAAAAAACTGGAAAGAACAAACCCAATCATGCAAGGAGTGATAAGGGTATCAAGCACTTACTTGGCTAGAGCGATCAACAAACTCGCGATAAAACTCTCTCATGTGCTTCCTCGCAAGAACACATATCTCCTCTTTTCTTTTCTTGGACCTTTGTCCTGAGTTTTTTCTGTGTCCTTTTCCCTAAAGACTACCTAGCTATTTATAGCACCAATGGAGTGTTTTAATTATGGTAATAGGGTAATAGTAATCTCAATCAAACCTTTTTTATTTTGAATTTGAATCAAAATTAATTATTAGGATCCCTTGATTTGATTTGATCATGAAAACATGATGTTATTTGATTTAATCATAAACACTCATCATATCATTTGATTTATTCGTGATCTCTTGTAGATTTACCCTAATTGCCTTTATTCAAATTCAAACACCAATTATTTTTATTATATATTTTCCCAATAGACCTTTTTAATTTTATTACCATTGTCACCATTACTTTATTCTAATTATTGTTATATCCGGACAAAATTGAGTGTTAACAGCTGTCCCTCTTCACTTAGACTCTACTAGAGAGATCGCAGTAGAAGATAAGTAAAGACAGGAACTTCAATTTTGTCAGAGATACCCGCAAGGGTTGGAAAGGTCTGACCCATGTCTGGATCGGTCAGTCGCAATTGAACATCCTAGCTAACTAGGTTGTCACAACTTAGGCCTCTAAGAGATGTAGGATTACTAAGCCGTCTCGGCTAAGTTAATCCTAACGTTCAATCAAAACAAGAAGAAGGCAGAGAGTAGTATATGAAACTCCAATTTTGTTTGGAGATACCCACAAGAGATGAAAAGGTCAGCCCCATGCTTGGATCAGGCGGTCATACTTGAACATCTAGGCCAACTAAGCTGTCACAACTTAGGCCTTATAGATGTAGTATTACTAAGCTGTCTCGGCCTAGTTAATCCTAACGTTCAATTGGGACATGAAGAAGGCAGAGAGTAGTATATGGAATCATCTTGATTTGGACCGGCAAAGAAAAAGTGGTGTATGCAGATAGTTAGCTCAACTTGACATAAAGTAAAAGGGTGTGGGTTGTTATCCCAACTTTTGCTATACAAGTAAAAGGGTATAGGTCGTCCTCCCGGGTTTGGTAAAAGAAAAAAAGGGTGTGGGTTGTCATCCCAACTTTGGCAAAAAAATAAGGGGTGCGGGTCATCATCGCGACTTTGGGTGCGGGTTGTCTTCCCGACTTTGGTAGAAAAATAAAGGGGACCGGATCGTTATCCCGGCTTTAGCAGAAAAATAAAGGGGTGCGGTTCGTCATCCCGGCTTGAGCAGAAAAATAAAGGGGTGCGGGTCGTCATCGCAACATTGGTAGAAAAATAATGGGGTGCGGGTCATCATCTCGGCTTTGGGTGCAGGTTGTCATCCCGGCTTTAGCAGAAAAATAAAGGGGTGCGGGTCGTCATCCCGGCTATGAGGTGCGGGTCGTCATCCCGGCTTAGGGTGCGGGTCGTCTTCGCAGCTTAGGGTGGGGATACTTTTCTCAGCTTAGGGTACGGGTCGTCTTCCCGGCTTTAAGGTGCGAGTCGTCTTCCCGGCTTTAAGGTGCATGTCGTTATCCCGACTTAGAGAAAGAGGCGAAGCTAATGCGAAATGCAAGGTATGAGATGAATTGATGATATTGGATGCAAAATGATGCATGAAATTGTGTATAAGATTAGCTGATTCTGTAAGATGTATGATGTTATAGATGAGATTAACTAATGATGCAAGATGCAAAAGTGATGCATGATGCAACTTTGTGAGAAAAATAACTCTTGAATTGATTGGATAAATTTGAACAAACTTCAACTTGTCAACTACTTGTACGTGACCTTGCTCTCCAACCCTATCTAAGTAAGCAGTGCATTTACGATCATTTGATTGTAACCCATTGACATGCTTTCATTCAGATAGTCAAATCTAAGCCAACTGAATCCTTTTGGTCTAAGATTTTAATCAAGAGATTTGATGTTTTTAAACTTATGTTCCTTCTTTTTTAAAGCATTTGGTTAACTAACTTGCATTGTTGTCAAAGTAGATTTGGGAGCTGGGGTAAAGAAAGGATTTTGGGGCATTTGATAAATTAAATGATAAGTAGTTGCCCCAATATAAGAAAGTTAAGATTGCCCCAGTCTAGATTTCAAGAACAAGTAGTTGCCCCCAGACCAAGAAAGATGACAAAGAGTAGTCATAGTATTTGGAAGAGAATTGGGTAATTACCAGTCTAGATTCAAGGAAAGGTGAAGAAGTTGCCCCAGTTTTTATTTCAAGGGACGGAATGAAAGATTAAATGAATGATGAAGTTGCCCCAGTTGGGATTTTTTTGGGGATATATTAGAATGAGAGGTGAAGTGCCTTCCTCAATATAGGTTCCTTCACTCTCAGTTGAAAAACTCCCATAAGCAGGTGAGTACACTAGCCATTAATCGTTGATGTGCAAAGAATTTTGTTTCATAGATAAAATTCTATCTGCCCCAATATTTGTCTTCCTTGAAGAAGCTTTGGATGGACAAGTCTTAGGAGCTTTTTTTTTCTTTTTTCTTTCTTTCTTTTTTGTTTGAGCAACCATACGAACAAATGTTGTTTTGTCCTAAAATTAAGAGCAACCCCTCATTGATCATAATGGACTTTATTAGGCTTGTAACGTGGCCAGTGGCTGGAGGGGTTATGAAAGGAAGGATGTCAAAGGCTCAAATAAGTTTTTAAAGGTTACAAAACAAAGATCTTTAACACAATGACATACTTCATGATCCATCAACACAATATTTGATTTTGCATCTTCTTGCTTTTGATTTTCATTCTTTTCTTTTTTTTTCCTCCTTTTGTTTTTTTTTCATTTTTTTGTTTGATTGAATCAAAGTATTCTTACTTGCATACTTGCAGCCTTGACTGCTCCATTCATTTTCGGATAGTATAGAGAGGAGTTGATTATGATGTTGAATCCTGACATTATCATACAATTTTTTCTTTTCCTTTAGAATCATGAGTCTAGTAAAATTGATCTTTGACTAGGGTAGATGAAGAAAAAAAAAATCTTTTCAGACTCAAAGTGGGTAGCAAGAGATATTTTATTTTTTCAGGATAGAGAAAAATGACCAAACATCATTTCAAATCATGATTGCTCATTTAAGTTTAGGATAAAACAAAGTTGGTGCATTTGCTCATTTTCTTTTGTATGCCCTAACTTTTGCTTAGGACGCCCTTACGGGTTTAGTCTAACGGGCTTTTTTTTCTTCTTTTTTTGCCCAAAAGAATTTGCCCCAAATATCTAGCAATTTGGGCAAGCAGTGTAATGAATACGCCCCTATTTGGAATCCTCAAGTTGTCTTTTTATGAGATTTCAGGCTAGGAATAAGTGGAACCAAACTCATTTTGGGTGATTTTGCAAGGTGGGGAAGAGAAAGAGCTAAACAATGTAAAGGAAGGAACAATGAATGACTCAATCAAGGGACATATCCACATACAATGGAAGTTATTTAATCAAATGCCTTAAAGAAGGTTACATTAGTTCAGAAAATAACAAAACATCACACCAACTAACAACTTAGATCATTGAGTAACTTCATTGCTTCCATTTTCTCCTCATGGATCAAGGTCACTGTTGTCCCCACTATGAAAAATCTTCCCACTTCTTATTCTTATTTCCACCTTCTCTACTATGGTAATGAGATCTGAGAAGTCTAATGATACATTTCCAACCATCTTGTCATAAAATGGTGATTGAAGTGTATCTATGAACATAGTGACCATCTCTGTCTCTGATAGTAGATGTTCTACTTGAGGGCCACTTCCCTCCATTGTTGGGCATACACTTTGAAAGTTTCATCGTCCCTTTTCATCATATTTTGCAATTGCATTCTGTTTGGGGCCATGTCCATATTGTACTTGTATTGCTTAAGAAATGCATCTGCCAGGTCTTTCCATGAGTGAATACGACTTCGTTCAAGGTGCGTGCACCAATTTAAAGCTGCCCCAGTCAAACTTTCCTGGAAGAAATGAATTAGCAATTTGTCGTCGTGGGCACAACAAGCCATCTTCCTACAGTACATGACCAGGTGGTTCCTCGGGCATGTGGAGCCTTTATATTTATCAAATTTTGGCACCTTAAATTTAGGTGGGACCACCACATTAGGAACAAGACACAAATTGGGAGCATCAAGTCCATCATTGTTCATTCTTTCAACGATCCTTAATCGTTTCTCTAACACCTGCCATTTCTCCTTATATTGAGAGTCTTTAGTTCTTGATGGTGGAAAGTTGCTTTGCAGATATAGTTGGCAGTTCTTCACTCATCACAGAAGGATTTACCTCTATCTCTCTCCTTCATTCCAAGGCTTGCAATGTCTCTATGATCTTGGCCATTTGTTCCTTTAGCTGGTTCATCTCGCCTCTCAACTCTTCACGTTCCATTTCATCCATGATCTAGAGATGATCTTCTTGCTTGAATTGTTATTATTCTCACAAATACTATGATATGAGTATATTATGAATGCTGAATGCAAAATGTTATGATGGTTCTATGATTTTTCTTGACAAGGACTATGGTATGACATTCTATGAAGAATGATATGAAAGTCCTAAGATTAAATGAGAATGAATACAAAATGTCATGAAAATGTGATGGCAAAAGCATGCATGATCATGGTATGTGATGAAGAGGAAAAATTATTGTTTCTTTTTTCTCTTTTTTTTGCTTTTTTTTAAAAAAAATTATATTAATACAAGCGGAGGTAGAGTATGCTCCCTTCGTGGCCCATATAGGTTGCTCCTATCTGAAGGTCTATGGGCCTCTACAACAAGTGGGCCTCCCAATAGGTGGATCTAGGATTCTAAATTTAGGTCCCTAGAGCCAAGGATTCCGTTTTGGATTATTGCTCACAACAATAGGTAAACTATTAGCAGTGACGATAGTCTTTTTTTTTTGGTCCAAAGAAACTAATTGTATTAGAAAGGGCCAGAAGCCCACATGAGTCCAATACAACGAAAAGGCCATCACAACTAACAGGCCACATCACAACTTAAGCAAGCATTAATAAGATAACCACATTAACCACATTCAATGCGCAGCTGTACACTTCCACTAACAGCCAACAACACCATAAATGAACGAAGGAGCAAAACAAGAAAACACCCTTCCCCAAATAAACCTGCAACTTCCCACGCAGAAAGGAACAGCACCCCACAGCCAGAAAGAAAAAGAAGACCGAGAAGCCCCTCCACCCGAAGCCTGAAGAAGCATGAAGAGTCATACTCACAAAACTATACAGAGAGCACTCTTCAACAAAAGGCCACCTATACAAACCCGATCCATCCTTCCTCAACAGCAAAGACCCTCCTTTATCAACCAAAAAAAGTTGCAAATCTATATGAGCCAGAATAAATCTTGTTTGCCTATGATCAACCATGTTCCACACGAATTCCCGGGTCAAAGGGACAAGGGAGGATTCCACACCCAGTTCACATGGAATCCATTGCGGCTAGCTAACAAGGCAGCATGATGAGCTGGTTGATTTCCTGCTCTAGCAATCTAGGTAAACGCCACTTTCTGGAATCTAGTTTTCAGAAAAATAATATCTTGCACAATGTTAAAGATTTCCCCTCTAACAATCTCGTTTCTGCTAGCCTGGACCAACTCAAGACAATCGCTCTCAACAATAATATTTGACATCCCCATACTCTAGGTTGGGCCTTCGTGATAACCAAACTGGATGTACATCCAACAGGCTACCGCTACTCAGCCACATGCCTATCTTAAGTTGCACTCAGACCCGGGTATAGGGCCCCACTTATAAGTGTGTGAGAATGTGCAAAGCGTGAAGGGAGTAAAACCTAGAACTACCCAACCTGCTCAAAAACAATATACATGGCAAACCAAATATTCTCACACTCTAAGGTTTATATGAAAAAATAGACATGTTCACAATTAATAAATTAATAACAAAAACGGGGATAAAATAAATAAGATAAAAGCTATTAATTTCACACGATTAATTAAGTTAGGCTTGATTCTTAAAAGTCCCCAATGGAGTCGCCAGCTGAAGCGACCAAAAATTCGCAAGGAATTCCAAAAAATAGATAGTGGCCACCAAGATTTATTTAGTGAGGGAAAACATTAAAAAAAAACCCTAAAAATGGTCTTGAACCAAAAAGAGGATTCGAGAATTGATTACGAGTTGGGAAGGAATTAGCACCCTACATCGTCCTTTTGAAAAACAGTTACCTCTAATTAATTGTGTGAAATTATAATAACTTTTAAAATATTTATCTTACTCCAAAAAAAGAACTATAACAAAATAGAAATAATTTTAGTGGATATTTTATTTATTTACAAAATATAATTATTGAAACAAATGGAAGAAAATTACAAACATTTATTATTTAGCTTGACAGGAATGGTCCCTGCTCCTACGTATCCCTTAGTGTTAGGTAGAAGATGATCACTCGGGAAACACACAAATTGCTTTGGCTCAACTGATTTTCTGTTATTGCATTAAGTGCTTTGTAAGCAGGATTACAAAACTGATTACAACTGGAAGTAACAACCAAAAACTAACAGATGATAGCAAACACCAAAATGGGCCTAAGACTATACACGGCCCAAACCAGATTACAAGCTATATACTAACAAATCCTCCCTTAAACTGGATTGAACAATCAGTTTAATACTAAGCTACACATTCCTATTTTCCTTCTGAACTTCAGAAAAGTCTCAGCTTTCACAGCCTTTGTCATAATGTCTGAGACTTGATCTTCTGTACTGCAATACACCAATTCGATTACTCCATCTTTGGCAAGATTTCTTAGAAAGTGAAACCTGACATCGATGTGCTTACTTCTTCCATGCATGACTGGATTTTTGGAGAGCTTAATGGTTGAGCTATTGTCATAGTAGATGGACAAGCACCTGTTCTGAGATTGGCCAAGCTGACTGAGAATTCTTCTTAACCAAACTCCTTGACATGCGCATGAAGCTGCTGCAATGAACTCAGCCTCAGTGGTTGAGAGGGTCACCACTGGCTGCTTCTTTGAAGACCAGGATATGGCACCTGTTCCAAGGAGGAACACATACCCAGAGGTACTTTTCCTGTCATCAATATCCCCTGCATAGTCACTGTCAGTGTAAGCAATTAGTTCATCTTGACCCTGCTTGCTGTAGAAGATGCCAAACTTGACTGTTCCCCTCAAATATCTCCCACTTGGTCCAAATGTTTTGACTCATTGACTGAAATAAGCCAATACACAATCCTTAAGAAATGAAAACGTGAATCATAACGATAGTTCCTCTTATAACGAGTATTATCATCCATGTATTACAACATGCTCAAAATCTCAAGTAGGATACTTAATGTGGTAACTAAACTTAATGAATAAACCCAATGTTTATTCTTGGTCCAAATATAAATTTTCTCAAATAAGTCAATATGCACCTGAATATGAGAAAACATCATAATATAAGAGTTTCAACTCTAACCTGTATGTATACAATCATAAAATGGAACCAAGTCCCACTCTCTCTACATGGTCCTTGAACTTAAATGGTGGCATGCCCTTAGTCAAAGGATCAACGATCATCAACTCAGTGCTTATATGCTCAATGACCACTTTCTTGTCTTTTACTCTTTCTCTAATGACTAAGTACTTAATGTCGATGTGCTTACTTCGACTTCCACTTTTGTTATTCTAAGCCATAAAGATAGCAGTTGAGTTATCGCAGAAAATTCTCAAAGGCCTTCAAATAGTATCAACTATCTTCAGCCCAGAAATGAAACTCTTAAGCCATACACCATGTGATGCAACCTCAAAACAGGATACAAACTCAGCTTCCATGGTAGAAGTAGCAGTCAAAGTCTGCTTAACACTCCTCCATGAAATAGCTCTGCCAGCCATCATGAAAATGTACCCAGATGTTGATTTGCGAGAATCAACACAGCCAGCAAAGTCTGATTCTGAATAACCAATCACATCTAGATTGTCCGTCTGTCTATACATAAGCATGTAATATTTGGTCCCTTGTGTAACACCCGCATTTTTAGATCCGTAGTTAATTCCGTACCACTGAGTGAGTGGGTCAAATTACATATTATAAGATGATATTAGAAAATAAAATGTCATGATTATAGTTGGCCATAGTAAAGCAACTAGGACTTCGAGTTGAAATTGGAAATTTCAACAGAAAAACGATTCTCGTTGTAGACGAAGAAATAAGATTATACTGATTTGAAGGCCCAGACAAGACCATCACGAGGAATTAAAGAGACAAATAGTATTTTTATATTATTTAAGAATTTTAGAATTTTAGTTTAGAATTTTCTGAGATTAGGATAAAGATGTTACAGTTTTTGTCCTTGTAGAATGGAATACGTGGCACATAGTGAACAGATAATTACTAGAAGACTAAGAAATGATCCAAATGAAAAGTTAGGAATATCATTAGTGTTTTTAGATTATTTAGGATTTTTAGATGGGTAGATAGTGGCCAAATTCGAAAAACAAAAAAACGACGAAAACCATGTCTCGGTAGAGGGTTTTATATTTTTCCGGAGACCGTTTTTGCATCAAAATAATATTTTAAAGAAACAAAAGTTATTTTTTTTAATATTTCATATTTTTGAGAATTTTTCTAGAATTTTTCAGAAAAATTTTATTTTTAGCCGCGTTTGGCACGTTACGGGTAACCATAGCACAATCGGGGTATCAGAAAATGATCAAAAATCAAATTTTGATATTCTAAATTTTATTATATTAATACTGGGTCATAAAAGTGATTTTTCCATTAATTACTTATTTAGAAAAGTATTTATTTTAAAAGGGATTATGAATTAAGTATTTTTCGCAATTTTGAACAACCAAACAAGCCCTAACTTGTGAGATCTTTTTTCTCCCACTTGGCCAGTTTTTTTACACGAAATTTTCATCAGCCCAAAAGCACTTTTGACCCATGTGTTTTGCCTTGAAAGTCCTTAGTTCAACAAATGGGAAAATTCCTTTAATTTCCTAATTAAACGACAAGATAATACCTAATTAATTAAGCTTATCTTGGACTATCTTTGCCCTACTTGGCCGTGTAAATGAGGAGAGGGAGGAGAGAGAAATGTCATCTTCTTCATTTCATCTCATTCCAAAAGCAAAATACTCCATTTTCTCTCTAAACTCAAGCTTTTCATCCTTAAGCTTTCTTTGAGTTTTTCATGCTTTGATCCTCCAAGCTTCACAAAAAAAGGTTGGTTGATAATTCTAAACCATAAACCATCCATATATTTCCATGATCTTCATTTCTTAATTTTTTTTGGATCATGTGTTCTTCATTTTTATTGAAGAAAAGCTTTGTTTTGGTTTTAGGTTTGTATTCTTTGAACCAAGAAGCTTAAAACTTACTTTGATCCATTTTTCTTCAAGGTCTTGAGTAAGTAATCACTCTCTCAAGTTTTTTATCTTAGGGTTTGGTTATTTTTCATGAAGGAGATGTTTTTATGCTTATGTTTTATATAGTGTTTTGAAAGGATTTGTCACTTGTTTGGAAACAACAAGCTAGAAAAAAGTGATTTTGGTGTTCAAGCTTCTTTTCAAGAGGTAAGGGTATTTTCTAATCAAAGTTATGATTTTTATATAGTTGTGTGTTGTATGATTTGTGTGGCTTGATGACAAACTCAAGGGTTTGAGTTTCAACTTTGTGTAGAATGATTTAAATCATTCTTGATGTGTTAAATCACTAAGATAAGATTTTGAGCTCTATGGTTTTTGTATGAGCATCATCATGTTTTTAACTTCATGAAAATATTTCTAAAGTTGTTTTGTGTAAAATGAAAAGTTAAGAACATTTGCTAAGTGATGGATATGTGGTTGTATGCTTGATTTTGCCTAAAATGCCATTTTAAGCATGTTAGTTTTATGGTATTTTGTGTGGTAGAAATTTCTATGTCATGATGTATGATTTGCTTCTTGATTGTGTTGAAGTATTCTATGGCTAATTGTGATTGGTGTGATTGCTTTTCTTGTGTTTTATTTGATTCATTTGAATGATTATAATATTAAAAGTAGATTTATGCTTTATTTATTATGATTATGGTGATGTTTGTTGTGCTTGGGTAAGCTTAATCAAGATGAATTAAAACAAGTGACCCAAGCATCATGGAAGACGAAGTAGAGGACTTTGTAGTAAAACCATTTTTCCAAAGGCAAATTTGATTAACTTAGTGTTCAAGCCAAAGTTTGATTTAGGTATTAATTACTTAAATTTTTCATAAGTCTCCAATGGACTTTAATGGGGTTTCTCTTAAAACAAGAGAGTTTGGAATTTAATTCAAATCAATCACAAGTGATTAAACCTTTTATCAACTAATTATATTTTAATTAACAAGAGGAAGTGAAGTAAGAGAAATGTCTTTTTGAGAAGTTAATTTAACTAGTTAAATAGGATTTTTATACCAATTATTTAAAGTGGAGTTTTCAAAGTGAAAATACTAAGCTTCTAAAAATAAGGGTTTTATAGAAAAATTCTTATTTTGTAGTTAAATCGTTGAAAATATTTTCCATTACCATGTAGTGGAGAAAAAGGGAGATTTTATGACTGTAATAGGATTTTGGAAAAATAATTACGATAAGCGATATTTTATTTTTCAAAGAGTTTTTCTTATAAGCTTATGCTTAAGAAAATGATTTGGAGAAAAATAAAGAGGTCTTTCTCTTATAAAAGTTTTGTATAATAGAGAAGAGTTTTATACGTTGTTGTAAAAGACTCAACGCGTAATGATGTTAAATTCTTGAGATGAATTCCAAGACTGTACTGGTATGGGATGGTATAGTTGCGGAAAGCTTGAAAGAATTTGATAATTCATTCATTAATTCATTAAATTCTTGAGATAAGACTTTTGGGTGATTGCAAATATAGATGTCATTTTGCATTGTGATAATTGGCTTTGCCAATTCGAGTTACAATCCGGTTTGTAGGGTTGCAAATAAATATAGTCTGGCTATAAGCCTATGGGGGCGTCCAGGTTACGAAATTCTCAATGGTTTTGCATGGTGAATACCCTTGTGCCGAGAAAAGTAGTGTACCCAACTTGGATGATCCTAACCGACTGCCTTATTTATGTTATGGTATTAAATTTTAAATAGTAGCTCTACTGAATAATTGTGAAACTGGATCCTAGAGTGGATTGGGCAATTATGTTAGGTTTATGCTACAACCATTTTGCTCAACTTAGTTGAGGAAGAGAAGTCTCCATGGAGCATTTACACTGGTGTATGGAAAGATGTTGAAGTGTCATGCATACTGTTGAATTGCTATGTGTTATTTTCTTGGTGGTGTGTTTGGTAGGTTTGTTATCTTAGAGTAAAGTTTTCAAATGGTATCTGCTTATTTTTGAAGCATAATAAATAGTATTTTCTTTTACTATATATATATTTCGTGATATAACTTTTGGGAAGAGACTCACCCTTGCCTATATGTTTTGTGGTCTTCGGAACATGATTCATATAGATGGATCGCTAGCTGGGTGGACTAGTCAGGACTCGAAGAATGAAATGGGCATTGAAGACGTATCAACCAAGTGGAAGGACGTGCGAGTCAAGTTTTGTTGGGGTTTTCTTATTTGAGCTTCTTGTAGAAGTTCTTAGTGTTTGACCAGCATAAGAAGTCTGTACTATTTTGGAAAAGGGATTTCTTGTGTATGGTATACTCTATTATAAATGAATGAATTTTATTTCCAATGTTATTTTTTTATTGGTGTTTTATTTACATAGGTATTTCTTTTAAAAAGAAAAAAATGACAGAGAAAATCCATTTGTGAAAATTAAATAAATTTTGACAACATTTTCCGAAAGAAGAATCAGAAAAAAGATTTTAATTACACATTAGAGGTTCCGTTACGAAGTGTAATGCCTCCTGAGAAAGGGGTGTTGCACCTTGAAGGTACCTCATTACTTTCTTTGTAGCTCTCCAGTGATCAATACCTAGATTACTCTGATGTCTTCCCAACATTCCAACTGCAAATGCAATGTCAGGCCTAGTGCATACTTGAGCATACATGAGGCTTCCAACAACTGAAGCATAAGGAATGTTTTTCATCTGTTCCCTCTCAAAGTCATTCTTTGGGCATTGGTTCAAATTAAACCTATCACCCTTCACAATGGGAGCAACACTTGGTGAACAATCTTTCATCCGAAATCTCTCTAAAATTTTGTAAATATAGGTTTCCTGTGATAGAGACCTAAAATGCCTCGAGGTCTATCTCTATGAATCTTAATGCCAATGACATAAGATGCATCACTCATATCCTTCATGTCAAAATTCTTAGAGAGAAATTGTTTCACCTCATGTAGCAAACCCTTATCATTGGCTGCAAGTAAAATATCATCTACATATAAAACAAGAAACCATATTTTACTCCTATTGACCTTGTAATATATGCATTGATCCATGGGGTTTTCATCAAAACCAAATGAAGAAATTATCCCATGAAACTTAAGGTACCACTGACGAGAGGCTTGTTTTAAACCATATATAGATTTCTTAAGCTTGCAAATCAAATGCTCACCACCGCTAGAGGAGAAACCTTCAGGTTGTTTCATATAAATTTCCTCCTCTAAATCACCATTAAGAAATGTTGTTTTCACATCCATTTGTTGCAACTCAAGGTCAAAATGAGCAACAAATCCAAGATAACACGAAGAGAATCTTTCTTAGATACAGGAGAAAAAGTCTCTATGTAGTCGATTCCTTCTTTTTGAGTAAATCCCTTAGCAACGAGTCTTGCCTTGTATCTCTCAATGTTGCCTAATGAATCCTTTTTGGTCTTAAAGACCCATTTACAACCAATGGCCTTTGCCCCATTAGGCAACTCTATGAGGTTCCAAACTAGAGCTGTCAAAAAGAGATGCAACTCGCGAGCCAGCTCGGCTCAACTCGGCTCATGGGCTAAACGGATTGCTAAAGAGCTGGCTCGTTTAACCCCGGGTCGATATGGCTCGGCCCACTTAACCCGCGAGTTGAAGCGGGTCAACCCATCATGAGCCGAGTCAACCCGCAAGCCAGATTCAAAAATAAAAAATATTAATAATTAATCATTTTCATGTACTTTTTTCTATTTTTCTGTATTTTTTTATTTTCTAGCATTTTAAATATCTTTTTAGATTTTTTAAATATTTTTTTATTTAGTGAGTCAGCTCATGAGCCAGCCTGCATAACCCACCAACCTGTGGTGGGTTGAGCCGAGCTGTGCATTTCCTGACCCATGAAAAAACCGAGCCAGCTCGGCTCGACCCGTTTCCCTCCCAACTCGTGGCGAGCCAGCCCGCGTGGGCCGAGCTGGCTCGTTTTGACAGCTCTATTCCAAACTCCATTACTCTACATGGAATTCATCTCATCCTTCATGGCATCATACCATAAATTTGACTCTTTGCAACTCATGGCTTGAGTAAAGGTTTCAGGATCATTTTCAGCTCCAATATTATATCAGATTCTTGCAAATATACAATATAATCACTAGGAATAGCTGATTTTCTTACTCTAATAGATCTCGTTAATGCTGCATCAACATTTTCTTGTGGATCATGTTGTTCAACTGGTTGTTCATCATTTTCAGGAATTTGATGATCAATTTGATCTATTGGATTATCGGCAACAAGTTGTGGAATGTCAGTCATTGGTTGTTCATCATCCCTTTGAACTTAAGGGGTATGAATTACAATCAATCTTTCACTTGATGTGGAAGGTTGAGACTCTATATGATCAATTTCAGAACCTAAGTCCCTTAAATGATCGCTCCCACCGATTAAGTCATTTTCAAGAAACATGGCATTTCTTGACTCCACAATCCTAGTAATATGAGATGGATAATAAAACCTATAACCTTTAGACCTTTCGGCATATCCAATGAAATACCCACTAATTGTCCTCGGGTCAAGTTTCTTCTCTTGTGGGTTATATATCCTCACCTCAGACGGACAACCTCAAATACGCATATGTTTCAAACTTGGTTTCCAACCTTTTAACAATTCAAAAGGTGTCTTTGGGGCAGCCTTGGTTGGAACACAGTTTAATATATACACTGTCGTCTTTAGTGCTTCAGCCCACAAGGATTTAGGAAGATTAGAGTTGCTAAGCATACTCCACACCATGTCCAATAATGTTCGATTCCTTTTTTCTGCAACACCATTCTAATTTGGAGAACTAGGCATAGTGTACTGGGCAACAATCCCATGTTCTTGAAGAAACTTCGCAAAGGGACCAGGTGCTTGTCCATTCTCAGTATATCTGCCATAATATTCTCCACCTCTATCTGATCTCACTATTTTTATTTGCTTGCCACATTGGTTCTTAACTTCAGCCTTAAAGACTTTGAAGGCATCCAATGCTTCATTTTTGTTATGAAGCAAATAAACATTCATATATCATGAATAATCATCTATAAAGGTGATAAAATATTTCTGATCACGTGCATCCATATCTGGACAACAAATATCCGTATGAATTATTTCTAATATGCCTGAACTCCTAGTAGCACCTTTCTTAGACATATTGGTCTGCTTTCCCTTAATGCAGTCCCTTAATTACACCATAGTAACCAAAAGTTTAGCAAAGACTTAGAACATATTTTAGTAAAAGTTGATAATTCTTCTTTAAAATGCGGGAAAAAATTTTCACTTTTCTAAAAGAAGATGAGAAGGATGGGGAGTAAATCCCTTTAAGACTTTCTCTTTGTAATTGTTTAGATGTAAAGAGTAAAACATAACTTTGTACTCAAAAATTCCTTATTTCATATATGAAATTATCAGAGTTTACAACAGAGGTTTATATAGTGAACACTGAGCCAATTCAGTCTCTTGACAACTATCCCAACCTAAGATAGTAAATGCAGATTCTTCTTAGAATCTTTATCAATCTAAGCAGCATCCTCCTTCAGGTCCTTCTTCTAAGAGCTAACTCACTTCTTTGGTAACCATCTACTCAGTCATGCATCAACACAACATAAAGCAGGCAAGAGTGAAACTCTAAACAAAGTAACAAATAAAGTACAAGCACAAACAATTAATTAGATTATATACCAATCAATTTGCACATCAAGACACATATCAAAGATAACAGTTCAATCAAGACTTATAACCAGATTCCAGTCAAACAAGTCTTACCTTGTGTCTTGTAAACCTGTAAAATAATTCATTCACAAAATATATTCTCACATCAAAGTATACTTATGCATGTCACTTCAATATCTCTCTAATCACACCGGTGTAATGCTCCAAGGAGACTTTCCAACCTCACATCATTTGAGCGACCGGCTGCGGTAAACTTAACAGAATAAACAGGGAATCCCGTCTTTAGACCCCTGAGAATACTTCGGAAATACCGCTTTTAAAACTTAATACCAAATCATAAATAGATCTGCCAGTCAGATTTATCCAAGTCGGGTATACGATTCGTCTTGGCTCAGGGGGATTCACCGACAAGGCCATTGAGACTTTCGAAACCTGGATAATCCCAGTACACAATTGTAGTCCAACAGAATCTATTTTCAACCTCGTCTAGTGGGTTGCAAGCTCATCGTCTTTAATGCAAATGACCGTCTAAATTTGCAAACCATTTTCTCTTTGTAAAACCTCCTCTGTGTTAATGTCACTTTTCTCAAAATCTCTTTGTAAAAACTCGTTTAGATAAAATAAAACTCATCTCTTTATAAAAATCTTTATAGATAACTGTTTAAAACAACTTGGATCATTTTCAAATAATAACCTATTATTTAAATACTTCTTGCTCATTTTATCGCTCATTATGAATTAAGTTATTTTTCCGGCTTTAATAATTCAATTAATGACTGTTCACACCGCGGCAGAGCCGAACTGAGGTGAGTAGCCCAATAGAGTGATTCGATATATAACTAAAGATTATTAACTTATTTTAAGAAGATCAAAACGGGGCATAGCCACCTAGGATTGATCAAGAGAGAAGAGATCAACAGTATTTAAAGTTACGTCCACTTTTTCATCAACAAGAGTCTGTTCTCAGATTTTAAATAGCTCTTTGGGAAAGGAATAACTACACGGCGGCTGAGCCGATTGCGGTAATTAGTGTCCGTCTTTTTGAAAACTTGGTGTAGACTTAGTGAACGAAGTAAAGCTAATTCTTTTCTAGCTTAGTTAATTTTCGAAGATGAAAAGATCACACGACGGCAGAGCCATCTTTGGTGATCAGTACCCAACCTTAAAAATCGATCTACTGTACTAAGTGAACGTAATCAAGCTGTTTCTCTTCTGAAATATTAAGCACTATTTATCTTCTAGGAAAGAGGCTCATTGGAAGTTTATCTCATTAATTTCCACTGCCGTAGACAATGGAAATTAAACTAAGTTAATTGCATATATATACAGATTGGATACTCACTTTGTATTTTCCACTGTTAATATAACAGTAGAATTCACCGAGAATTCATTACCGTTATATTAAATTCCCAGAGATGCTATAACAGTAGAATTCACCGAGAATCCATTACTGTTACACTCTTTTATCCGACAAATGCTATCACAGTAGAATTCACCGAAAATTCATTACTATTATACTCTTTTATCCAATCCAATCTATTTATATATACGGTATTAAGAAATCACTTCTTTCCCAATTTATCTTAGTCACGTATATACTTGGTCCCTAGTGTTAAGAATTCCCCAAACAGCGTATCAGTACAGATCCCAGGCCAAAAGATGGACTGTTTTAGCCCCTTCATAGGTCTCTCTTCCTTTCTAGATAGATCTATACTGATAAACCTTTTATCTTAACCATCACCTTGTATATAAATAACAGATAATATCAGGGTTTTCACAAAATAATAAATTGTATTTTCTTTGCGGTAAAATCGTAGTTACGGTAGTCTAAAATTTGTCATTATAACGGTATGTTTATAAAAGCTCAAAAGTGATTTTGCCATAACCTCTCTACTTTTACGAAATTTAGTATAAAATTGGGCATTATAACTCTACAATTCATCAATAGCACAAAACAATTAATTTAAAGCTATAAAACAATTATAAAACATATAAAAGCTATAAACACATAAACAAGCAATTCAAACACAAACAAGAATCAAAACTCATACTTCACAAATTACTTTGCAAGAAAAACCCCTTACCTTTGCCACAAGACTATGAAGAACAAGCTTAAAGAACCAAGAACAAAATAGTAAGAAATTTAAGACTAAAGAGAGAAAAGAGAGAGAATGGTGTTTGCCTTGTTTCTTGGAGTTGTGTTGTGAGAAATTTATGAAGCCAAGAGGGTCTATTTATAGGAAGAGGGGCGGCCAAGGCTTGGGGACATGGAAAGAATAAAGAGCTTTTGTGTGGTAAGCAATGACTACATAAATACATAATTATTAATTAGGTTTAATCAATCTTTTTTCTAATTGGCTAATGGCTCATTACAAGGATAGATGACTCATGTAGGAAATCTGATCCAAGGCCTCTAAATGCCTTTTGATGTCGACCAAAGCAATGAGAAAGGAAGACCATTGGATTGCTTAGTCAAAAGTTATATGTTTAGGTAGTTTTAAGTGAAAATCAAAGGTAAAATGATCTTTATACAAGCCCACCATACTAGTCAAGGCAATCATGATGTCCACAGATCTTTTATGCTTCTTAGAATTGTATTTGAACCCCTCAAAGTTCCTAAGTTTCTATATCATAACCACTATGTCTCTATTTGTCTCTATTCGGCTTATTCCGTAAATAAGGGTTTAAATGGTCTTTTTATAAATCTAACATTCAAAAATAATTTTAGATAGTAAGAATCAATGAGGACTCTCGAAAATAACATGTAAGAGTCTCATGGAAGAGCTTTGAGATTTTTACGGTAAGGGTAAACCTTACGGTTTGAAAAAACAAAGGAAAACGATCGCGTCGTAAGTGAAAAACGGACATATTTCAGAAAATTCCAGAAAAAATCCTAGAAAATTGCAAATTGAATTTAATCACTAATGGTCGCTCTTAAAATTTGATTTTGAGTACTCACTAATCACTGAAAATCCATTCTGGTTTCCATAATCTTCGTTTTGCGTGCTTTACAGAGATCAGAAAAGTAGCATTTTTATTTGCTTTTCAGAAAATTATGGAATAATTTCTAAAAATCCCAAAAAATATAAAAATATGATTCAGCTTTTCAAAATCTTTTTCTGGCCTCAGTTTGGTCTCCGAATCAGTATTTAGCTCTTACTGTAAGTAATAAGGTCAAAATGGTAATTTTCAAAGTTTTCCAAAAATTCTAAGAAAATTCCAGAAAATCACAAATATTAAAAGAACCAACTTTTGTGAAGGAAGTTTTGTTTTCTGGTTTTTTTTATATACTTCATCTAATAAAAATCATATCCATATTTTACGGTAAATACGGTTATCAAACAGTAAGGAAAAAGTGACTGTTTTAATGAAATAACTTAATAGGTATATTTAAATCCTAATTATAAGCTAATAATAAATCACTTAGAACTTAGATCACATAATTTCTATATAAACAGATAATAGACGGAAGAATATAAAATAGAAGTCTATATAAGACTTTTAACTATTTTATCGTTTTAAACTATAATACCAAACAAAACTTATTATCTTCCATACTGTCAAAAGTATACTAGATCCTAGAGTCTTTATCATAACTATTTCTCCATATCCGGTATTTATCCATTTCTTTACTAACAACTTATGGAGTTTCTCCTAGAGGGACTAAAACTGTAGTTCCCTTTATACTGCTCTCTAAATTTCTCAACTTAACTTCTAAAACCTTTATGGAACATCAAGTAACTATTTTATATCCTCCAATACCTTTTGGGAATCAAGTATGAATTTTTCATATTCATTATCAGCTTATTCTGACAGTCAAGAATGTCTGCAAAATATTGTTTGACTTCTACATCAGTTCTAAACCATTATATTTCATCTGAAAATCTTAAGGATGATTCTAATCTTCTAAAATTAACACTTTGTCTTATAAGTGAAATTTTCGGGATGTTACATTAAGCAACCTATCTTTCACTGACCTTTTAATCCTCTTAATGGAGATATGTCCCAACCTCCGGTGCCATAACATCGAGGAATTCTCATTAATATTACACATCTTAATACCAGTTTGAACATGTATTGAACTATAAGTGGCATCATTTTGTAAACTAAGAAGATAAAGACCATAAGACAAGATACCATTCCCAACACATTCAGAATTATAAAATAATTCAAACGATGTATCTTTAAAATTAAAGGAATATCCAAAAGGTACGAGTCTGGAAACAGAAATCAAGTTTCGAGAAAAACTTGGCACATAAAAGGTCCTTTCCAATTTCAAAATAAAGCCACTACTTAAATTTAAAACGCAAGTTCCAATACCCTCCACATATGAGCCTAGCTTATTGCCTGATAAAATGCTTTGCTCACTTCCCACTGGTTTCCTTAGGTTCTGCATACCCTATAAAGAGTTTGCAATATGGATTGTAGATCCAGAATTAATCCACCAGGTGTTAATATTAACACTAGTTGTATTAGATTCATAACACACTAATGAGATTCATTTACCTTTCTTCTCAAGCCATTTCTGGAATTTGGGGCAATTCTTCTTCATGTGTCCCTTCTTTCTACAGAAGAAACCCTTTGCCACCTTCTTAATATCATCCTGAGGTGGTATTCTACCATTCCCCTTCTGATTAGCTTGAGGCTTAGTAGCTTTGTTCTTCCCACAAGCAGTTGCCAGCAATGCACTCTCGCCCATCTCTATTACAAACCTTTATTCTTCCTGAACACACATGGTCATTAATTCATTGATAGACCATTTATCCTTATGTGTCTTGTAGGAAATCTTAAACGGCCCGTATTCCTGCAGAAGGGTGTTCAAAATGAAGTGTACCAGGAAGGACTCAGACATATCAACCTCGAGTTTCTTAAGTTGAGCAAAATATCTCGTATTTTCATTATGTACTCACGCACACCTTTCACACTAGCGAGCCAGAGAGAAGAGAACTTCATGATAAGGGTGCTTGCTAAAGCCTTATCTGAAGTGATGAACTGGTCATCAATAACTTTAAGCAAGTCTCGGACCTTTTCATGTTGGTCGACAAAACCACATATCCCAGCCGAGATTTTGGTCTTAATGAACATCACGCTGAGCCGATTGGATCGCTCCCACCGCTCATATAGCGCAACAGCAGCTGGGCTACTTTCATTAGGGCTTGCAAGTGGTTTGTCTTTCCTTATAGCATAGTCTATGTCCATCCACCCCAACTACAGAAGAATCCTCTCCTTCCATATCTTATAGTTATCTCCTTTGAGTTCGGGAACATCACATTGAATATCAGAAAAACTAACAGTTTGAGAAGCTGCAAAAATCCAAAGGCTTATGTCAAAATTTGAGGCATACTAATCTTAATTGTATGTTTTACCAATGTAAAGATACCATAAAATTTAATCTCGTGACATAAAAAATGTCCGTGGGCTAAATTTTTAACTCAATAAGATCAATTTAAACTTTATGATAGAATAATCAAATTACATACTCAAATTCATGCTTTATGGGTGCAACATGAAAATAATTCGATTTTCTATCGCAAATATTTACTTTATGATAAAACTATCAAATTATATATCATCTCACGATCCCTATGGGTAAATCATGAAAAATAATATGACATTTTATCCTAATTAATCATACAAATATAATAAAAATTACTGTGGGATAAAATTCATCATACCAAGTACAATTAATCGCAATAGTATGTCTAATTCCTTATGTGATCTTTAAACAACTTAATATATAATTTTAATCAAATTATAGATGCTGTGGCTAATCCATAATTAATTAAAATTATAAAGATCACTTAGACATAAAACTTAATTACATGAGAATAAACCATATTATGCACTTCAAGAGTATAATACAATGATGAATAAAATTCTCATATACAATTGCATAATTGAAACATAATATTATGCATTTGATTTAATTTATGCACAGAATAATATTGGTCCAGATATAAATATTCATGCATAAAAAAATCATTCAAACAAATTGCACTGACAAAACAGCAAACACAGAAGCATATAAGAGCATGTCAAATGAACAGTTAACACAAAAGTGAAATCAGCCTAATGGCACAAGCGATATTCAGCAAACTACAGAACATTGTTTCGAGACCTAGACAGCACAGAAGTAGTCCATTTTTTTTTAAGTGAACAGAAATCAATGTTCATCATCTTCAACCTCTGGCGGGTCAATTCGACCCATTCACAAACCCGATTCAAACTCAGCGATTTGGGCACCGTTTTGAACGATTCAAAACCCAGAAAACATAGAAATCAACCAAATAAACGATTTCTAACCTTACTCTTTACCAACCAGGCTCTAAGAACCAAAACGAAATTTAAATCGGAAAAATACCGTAAACCGAAAAAGAGCAAGGCAGAGACAAATGAGGCTCTGATACCAAATGTAAGACTAAAATAACAAACCTGTGATGTTACAAACAACAAAAACGAAACACAGGTCATTAACAAATGCAGAAAACAGAATCAGAATATACCTCCAGCCATTGCCATGAAAGAGCTGCTTTGTTTTGGTTCTTCCAAGCTCTCACTCTCTCTCTGTAGATGGTGTATCAGACAAAATTGATAAGATGAGCTCAGAGACCAACAACACTTGCTATTTATAAGCATTCTACCATCAAGAATGCACTTTAGTAGCCATTACCACCCATTGATTGTGCCACTTAAGTTTGGCTCTTCAAATCCATAACTGATGGAGCACTTCAGCCAAGTGAGACCTTTCAAGTCCAAAACGTATAGACCACTAAAAGGATATTAGACACTGTTTTAATAATAAAACTTATTATAAAGTTATCACCACATTTTATGTACAAGTGTTCTCACACATTATCGAGACTAAAACTTGAAGAAGATCAAGAAGAAGAACACATCTGATACTCAAGAAAGTTATTAGAAGGTTCACATCAGAAGGTTCATCAGAACATTTTGATGTACCAGAAACCAGAAGTGTACTGACACTGTCAACTTTTGGTTAAAGTGGAAGATGGCCAGCTGGACTTACACATACCCAATCCATTTGTGTCTAACGGCTAGTTTCATGAAGAAATAACAAAAAAACAAAGGCAAAGTTGCTGGAACAACTTGGAAGAAATATTTGCAAATATTCACGAATCTTCAACAAGATTATATCTTCCATGAAGTTCAACTTGAATACCCACTCTCTATAATATCTTTAAATCTGTTAGTGAGTGGATACAATTTTCCTTTCATGACTAAGTGAGTGATTTGTAAGCTATAATACAGTGAACCAACCTATTTTAAAATCTATTGAGGTGTTCCTTTTATCACATAGTAAGTGAGCACTAGTGTGAGTAAAAGAAACAGGGTTGATTATCCCGGAGAGGTTGTGTGTAAAAGAATACTTGTGTTGTGTTTGCCTGAAGAGGCAAAGGAACAAATACTCGTGTAGGTCTGGAGTGGTTGTGTGAAGAATGCTTGTACTGGTGATTTATTAGTGGAAAAACTTACAGGCTGTAAGGATTGGACGTAGCCCAAGGTGTTAAGGGTGAACCAGGAAAAATCTTATATGCAGTATCTTCTATCACATTCTTGTTAAATGCTTGTTTTATATTTCTAGAAAGGTTATACATATAAGATATTGACAACCACTTACTTTATCTTAACAGACCATTTAAAGAAGGATTCTAAGTATTAAGAAAGTTTGTTAAGCAGTTTAGAAAGTCTCATAAGGTTCAGTCTGAATATTAACTTTAGAACATTCTTAAACTGTGAACATTCTGAGGCGAACCTTCTAAACAGAAAGATCTTTGCATAGATTCAAACTATACTTTTGAACAAATATTTTATTGATAAGATATTCATTAATCCTGATTTAGAACTGTTTGCTTATAATCTAACCAGTAATATACATTCTGATTTTTAAGTTACAATACTTGAGAAGGTTCATCAGAAGGTTCTAAAAGTTTTTGTAGGCCAAAATGTTTTCAAGGGTAATAGTTCAACCCCCTTCTTGTTAGTCTCTGATCCACTTCAGTTGGTATGAAAGCTCAGCCTCTTGGGGTTGAGCTACACTTAATAGTGTAAGACGAAAAGATCTAGGAAAAAGTTATGGTCAATCAAGCTACTGGTGCCTTCATTCATGAAGGAGCTTAATTGAATCGACCTCCTGCCTTTAAAGGAAAAACTTATTACTACTGGAAGGAAAGAATGAAGTTATTTCTTGAGTAAGGGGACCTATGGGAAATTGTAGAGAACGGTCCTTACACAACTAGATCCACAAATGAGCAAGGTGCTGAAGTAGACAAGCCAAAAGCCTAATGGACAAATGATGAGAAAACTATGGTTGTTTACAACTTCAGAGCAAAACACTCTAACATGTGCCTTGAGCACAAGTGAGTTTGATAAAATTGTTCAATGTAAGATTGCCAAAAAGATATGGGACACACTTAAAGTATCTCATGAAAAGACTGATCAGGTCAAAGAATCAAAGAAGATCAACATTCTGATATATCAATATGAGCTATTCAAGATGCAAGATCATGAATCTATAGAAGAAATGATCAGCAAATTCACTGTGATTATAAATGATCGTAAGTCACTTGGAAAAATTTACACTAATCAATAGCAAATTAGAAATTTTTTTAGAAGTCTTCCCAAAGTTTGAAGACCTAAGATGACTGCTATTCAAGAAGCCAAAGATCTATCCACACTAAGGTAGGATGAGTTGCTGGGATCACTGAAGGTGCATGAGCAAGAAATAATGGATGAAATCCAACCCAAAAGAGGAAAAGACTTGACACTGAAAGCTACACAAAAGAATTGCTGGAATAATCTCCTTGAATGTAATAGGAGATTTATCATATCTTTCTTATAACCTATACGCAAAGGAGAGAGGGATGTCCAGTACTATATCCTTTCTTCGTCGGACTCTTCTGTAGCTGTTCGATTACTTACTGAGTGGTGCTCTCAGTTTCACCCTTGTTTCAATATCGTCCAAGACATCCAGAGCCTTATGCGATTACTGGGGGATTGCTTCATCAAGCACATTTTGAGGGAGGCAAACCAGGTGGCCGACGGATTAATCACCAAGTTTAGCCTTACTTCGGATTCCTACTACACTACATTTGAGACTCTGCCTACGTTCATTTCGGTCCCTTTTCAGGCGGATAAAGCTGGGATTTGTATGGAGTGCATAAGTCTTGCCAATTGTGTTTTTCTGACAGGTTTTAAAATTTCCACCTTAAACATGATTTCCTCTACCACCTTCACCAACAAATTCTCATTAGTTGTTCACATATTTTTAGAGAGAAAAAACCAATAACCAATTTAGGTTTCTTCCATAGATTTTGTAATATTTCATCTGAAATCCGTCTAAAATTTTCAACAGTTTAGACAGAATTCAGATGCTTTTTCTTTTCAAACAAAAGGTTAAAAATGTAGTGCCATCTGTTTGAAATCTGTCTCAAATTTTTAGATGGAATTCAGACACTTTCTCTTTTGAAACAAAAAATAGTGAAAGGATAATATAATCCGTTTGAAATCCGTCTCAAATATTTAATCAGATTTCAGACGGAATATGAAAATGACTCCATAACCTATGCTCGTCACTATTTCGTATGAAATCTGTGGGAATTTTTTTTTGGCGCAGTGGTGGCGGGAACATTTCTGACAAACTACGGACGGATTTGAGACAGAATCTATTTGATGATTATTTTGTCCCAAATCCGTCTGAAATGTTCAAAAATTTTTGCACGAAAACTTGTTTGTTCGAAAATGCAAGTTTTCTAGTAGTGAGGTTTATGTTATATTCCTTTCATTTTTATTGTAATTTTGATTGGTCATATAATGCTATTTGAAAGGCCATTTAAGATGAAATAAATTTGATATGCTTTAGTGGCTTTGCTTAGAGCTTTAGTGTCAATTTTCTCTTTGGTGGGTCATGAAGTATAGAGGCATCCTTTCTCATCTAACTTATTTTATAGCAACTAATTTTAGAGGAGACAATAGAACTCATCTATTTCCCGAAGTCTTTTTCGTCTTGAAATCCATTATGATGTATTCTGCATTGATGCTTTTTCAATTTTAAATTTTATTAAAAATGTCTCCAAAATTTGTCATATTATTATTTGAATCTTGTATTATTTAAAATCAAACTATTAATGTCAATTATTATTAAAAAATAAAATTAGATAATAAAAAATTAAAAATAAAAACTAAAACCAAAAATTTATTTTTAATGTTAAATATTTTATTTAAAATTCCTCCAAAATTTAACACATTATTTTTTTAGTCTTGGAATGTTTTTTACATTGAAGAGTAAAATCAATTTACTAATGCAAATTATTATCAAGAAAAATATAAAATTAGATAAACAAAATTAAAACAAAAAACTCACTTTTCAAATATAATTAATAATAATAATATATAATAAATCAGATAATGAAAGTAAAAACTGAAAAAGGAGACACTTTTAATTCCCGCTTGCAAGGGTTTTTTCCCCCAAATCCCCCCCTCGCCCGCAAATAACCTAGGAGCGTTCTCTTCAAAGAAGTTGAAAGCGCACAGAGCGCAAGGGTTCCCACCGCACTGGAGTTGCTTTACGCTGCACAGGTCATTCATTTTTTTCTCTCTTTCAGTTGCCTTTCTTCTTCTTTTTTGTTCGCTCTGCTGCTTTGATTTTGGACTGTGCGCTTCAAAGGATGAATGAGTTTTATATTGTGAGTAAATGGTTTATCTTGGGAGTTGATAAACCATTCTTACTGCCACCGATAACTCTTGTGAGTTGTTAGTCAATATGAATGGGACCACTTCTTCATATAATATTTAAAAGGGGTGTTTGCTTTTTATTCTTCTTAATGGAGGTGGGGTTGTTCGATCTTGTCTTTTAATGGAGGAGAAACTATTTTAAAAATAAAAAATAGGTGAGGGAAATAGTTGGCAAGTATGGAGTGCTTCTTTCCTTCTTTCCTTGTTATTATTATTATTTTGTAATGAGAGCTGCATTAATGTGGACAATTAATGATTTTCCTGCATATGGAATATTGTCAGGATGGATGACAGCAGGGAAGTTGGCATGTCCATATTTGCATGGAACACTCAAAAGCATTCCATCTAAGGCAAGGTGGGAAGACATCATGGTTTGATTGCCATAGACAATTCTTGCCAAATGATCACGTATTCAGAAGAAATAAGGATGCATTTTACAAGAATCGGGTTGAGAGATCAGAATCGCCTCTTAGGTTGACTGGGGAGCAAACATGGCAAAGAGTTCAAATGAAACCCAAGATAACTGACTCTATTTTGTGTTGCTTTGACATATATTGATTTTCACCTTGATGAGTCTATTGAACACTTTGATCATATAAGTTGTTTTACTTGGTTATAAAATGATGGACACAAATATGAATCTAGCTTATATTACTATTCTTTACTAATGAGTCTTTGAATGACTCTTGTGCAACTTTTACATTGTTATTGTTGAATGTTTCTTAGGTATATTTGATTATTAATGTGTTCACAGGTTACCATGATGTTACTAATTTTGTTTTAAATTTGTTCAAAATTATCAATTTTTCAATTCAATTCTGTCTCAGATCCGTGTGAAACAATAAATAAATAATTTTATATTCCTATTAAATATATTTTAGAAATAAAATAAATCAATTTATATATTTGACTCAATTTTACCTTTAAAAAACAACATTAATTAAATTCACTTGAAATTAGTCTCAAATGATTCCGTCCCAAATCTGTATGAAAAAAGCATACGACAAGTCAGTTTCTCTATTCCGTGGGAAATCCGTCTGAAATAATATCATAAAATCTGTCCAAAATCCGTCTGAATAAAAAATTAAATCCGTCCGAAATCTATCCAAAAAAAAAGTCAAGACCGTACACATTTAGTTACTTGAGTCTGCCTCAAATGCGTCTGAATTCTGTCTAAAAGGATTTGAGACGGAATTTTCTCATTTCCAATGAGGCATTTTCAGACAGCAAATCATTCGTCCGAAATCCGTCCGAAAATAGTGTTTCGTCGGAAATCCGTGGAAAATGTGTTTCATATTTCGTCTGAAATCTGTCTGTAATACCGTCCGAAAATGGCATTTTTCTAGTAGTGTCTATGGAATAATAAAATAATAATTGTTGCAAATATAATCTTTAGAAAGACATGTTAATTGAACATTTTTATCATCTATACGAAAGTTTTCTCCATGAGAATTTTAAGAATTTCACTCCAGTTCTTCTATTCCTGCCACATCTTATTCCATTGATCATAAAGAACATCTGTAAATAAGATAGTACATGTAAAACAAATCACATCATAAGAATTCAACAACACCATATTAATTAAACATCATATGCATGTAAATGTAGTACTCTTCCATACCATTTAGGCGTTAATCAGAAAAAGCAACTGAATCTAAGATAAAATACATGTTAACTAAACTAAGCAGATAAAGTATTATGAACCTAAATTGGGGGCATCTTTCTCTCTTGGCTCACTGATTCTAATTCTAATTACTTAAAAGAAAAGAACCATCCTCTCATCACCTATATTCTAGTACCTTGTTAGGAAGCATGTAAAGACCAACATCTGCATTATACAATGTCAACAATCACTCCATTTCGAGAATGGGTCTGAAATTAAACACATGGTCAACATTGGCTCAAAAACTTGTACATTGGGAAATCGAGAGTAATAGAAGCTCAGAAATCCCAAGTCTCCTGTCAAGGGGAGAAAGACATGAATATATAAACACCACAAGCCCACAAAAATAGAAAATAATATCGAAAGAAGTAAACAAATATAGTGCTTATTTCTCCAACAAACTGAGGTAGTACTATCTATTCTAGATATCAATGATTTTTTCAGAACTTTAACACAAAAATTAAAAGGAACCCATCTAATCTAATCTAATACCTTCAAAAAGAAAGAAATTTCAGAAAGAAAAATCAGAATTTCAATTGAAATTAAAGTTGTAAATTGTACATACATGCTAACAAAGTTAACATCAAATTCTGAATCTGTTAGTTCTCAACAGCTCACAACTGTTTAGCAGGGAGACAACACTAGTGCATCCTTCCTCATTTGCCATTCAAAATGATGAAGATGAACACCTTTCCATCAAAGACAGTTTGAGTATTCTGCTGTGATGTCTCATGACAAGGGGCTGTTCTTGCAATATCATCAACTCGGGTTCCATTTTTATACAACCAATTGTTAGCCCAGAAAATTCAACTAAATGCAAGGAAGAAGGAAGAATGAACTCACTCCAAAGAATGCAGAATCGCCCAGAGCAGCCACCACGTCCAATGGTCCTCCACCGAGTTGCGTCGACAGAGATAATCGCATCTCCGCCACTCTTGCTGTCCGCACAAAAAACACCGCCTTTATTGTCGCTGCAAGCATGGCTCAGATAACCGGCGACAGCGTCCAATAGTCCTCCTCCCAGTTGCGCCGCCTCCCTGCAAGGCCGGTGTGCAACCAGCGACCATCCATGGCCGCATGCGAAACCGCCTCCCAGACACCGTAAAGGCGCAAAACGCGATTGTGGCAACCGCCATGAGCGGCGCGGCCTTTTCATGCTGCCGCCACTTCGCACAGCTGGTCATCTCTTGAGCATCCCCTCGGTCCCCACCACAGGTCTTCTTCCCTCTCCTCTGATGATGCAATGAAATTAAGTATGAAACCCCACATTGTAAAACACGAATGAACCACCATGCCTTTGGGATTGGGGGATGCGCGCTATTGATTTGTTTGCTGCATTTGATTTTGGCAACCGCCTAAATGGTTCTATGGTTCTTTGAGATAAAGTTTGAAATGCTTATTCAAAATTTTAGGGTATGTTTGGATATTTTAAAATAAATGGAGCGGAGTGGAATGGAATGGAACGGAATGAAGTGGAATGAAATATATGTTTCATTCCATTGTTTGGATATTTTATGATGGAACGGAACAAAGATACCATTCCATTGTTTGGGGAATGGATGGAATGGAATGAGTTATAATTTTTTATTCCATTTTTTACCCTTATTTAAAAAGGAAGACTATCATGTAGAAATAATTGGTAAAATTAATTATAAATTATAAATAAATAAAAAGAAGCAATACAGAAGCAACTTGCATAAGAAATTAATCATGTTGCAATATCGGTGAGAAAAATTTTGTCAATATTATCATGGTGCCTTTTTTTGTACCTTCATATTTCTTTTTTACGTGTCATGTGTGTACCCAGTGCCCACACAGCATTTGAAACCAAACCCAATATCACAATTCAACACTTTTTCCACTCTCATTACTAACGTAGAGATAGATAACGAAGAGATTGTCGACCAAACAAAAAGATAATGAAGAGATTGCACATTGCGTCTTCGATTGGAGATCAAGGATTAGCACACAACAAAACTTCTCTCACTCTTCATTGAGGATGATCCATCAGAAAACTCCTCTGCCCAATCACCCACCGCCAATCGACGCTAAAAAAGGGAAGAAACCGAGAAACAGTGTTGCAAGGGGGGAGAAGGACCATTGTGCCATGTCCAAATTGGTAATTTGTCAAGTAGCGTGAGTGATTCCATCCCGTACCTCCCAAATTAGAGGGGAAGAAAAATGAAGGTAGAGGATGGAATGGGATGGAATAGATCCCATCAGCTTCCATTCCATTCCATCCATTTTTTAAAAATTCAAACAATGGAACATTGTCTCACTCCATCCCATTCCATCTCATTCCACCACATTTCATCAATCCAAACATACCCTTATTGACACTCTAACAGTCATTTATTGTTGTTTAGGCGTGCGGTTCACTATCTGTGCAGTAGAGAAGCTAAATATTTTGGCTTTTTTATGAGTATAGCACCATTTTTTTATTATTTCCCAAACTATCACCCTTTTTTTTATTTCCCAAACTAACACCCTTTTCAATTAAATATTCATTTTTATTAATCATCAATTAATTAAATATTAAATATTGGTTTAAAATTGTAATTAAATTGTTTATTGTTAATTAATTAAATATTTAATTGTTAAATATTTATTAACCCGATTTGTTAACTAATTAATAATATAATTATAGAAAATAGCTCACATTGAAGGAAGGGTTGTTGAGGGACCTTCATTAGGAATGACAAAGGATGGCCAAATTTGTTCGAGAAATACTTCATCAGTGACATCGGCTTCGGTGGCATGTCTTGCAAGAATTTCGTCTTCATTTTCACTAAAGTCACCAACTTCTTCATTGTGGACACCGGCTCTGAGTGGGGTATTAAGATCAATGCCCTGAGTGGATAGTGATGGGCAATATGCTGAGGCGATATGTTGCTCCATCACTTAGGTAGGAAATGGAGATGAATATGTTAGCTTAGGAGATGAATATATGAAAAAGAGTGCTGAAGTGTTGGTGCAATTCTTAACATAGTGATACTACCTATTTATATAACTCAAGGAAAGTGCGGATGGGAAAACATAGACATTGATATCTTTGTCTTTTGTGACAGAAAAGAGTAGAGGAGAGTGCTCCGATCAGTGTGCAGAGAAAGAGACATTGATGTCTTTGTCTTTTGTGATAGAAAAGGAGTGGAGGGGGTGCTCCGATTAGTGTGTAGAGACAGAGACATTGATGTCTTGACTTTTAAACTAACAATTAATATTGTACTCCCTCCGGTTCAAAATATAAGCAACAAAGACACTTTTTTTTTGTCCAAAATATAAGTAACATTCACCAATTTCAAATAAATTAAATGCTAGTTTTCCAATTATACCATTCATTTAATGCAATATTTATATTTACGAGAGACACCAAAGGGGGTATTTTTGGAAAAAAAATTGAAACTTGTGAGTATTAATTAAGATTATCACATTTTCAAAGCATTCCTTGGTTTGTGTGTTTTTGTACTATGTTGCTTATATTTTGGACAGGAGGTAGTATTTGTATTTTTAAATTTTAAATCAATGTGAGCTATTTTCTATAATTATATTATTAATTAGTTAACAAATCGGGTTAATAAATATTTAACAATTAAATATTTAATTAATTAACAATTAACAATTTAATTATAATTTTAAACCAATATTTAATATTTAATTAATTGATAACTAATAAAAATGAATATTTAATTGAAAATGGTGATAGTTTGGGAAATAAAAAAAAGGTGCTATAGGCATAAAAAAAAGCCACATATTTTTAAACAATCCACTTTATCTCAAAGTGTGTCTTTTTTTACCAATTTGCCACTGAAATTTGGGCACCAAAATTGCAAAAGTGACTGTGCCATTAAAGATATAAAGATTTGGTTTTTGTAAAAAATTGTGATGAATTTTGGAATTTTAAGCCCTCTATAAATTCTTCTCTACTAGCAAGACATGTCTCAAGCTACATTCATCTAAGACAAAGACAAGGAGTTGTGTTTGTCATCAACCCAACTAAGCATTGCCTATTGACATTTTATGGTTCCTTTGTAAGCCTTAGAAATGTAATCAATATAACAATGGAACAATGATCATAAGTAACCGACAAATGATGGTTCCTAAATTTTAAACCCGGCCGAGTTGTATTATAGGCTTTAAACTAGCTAGTTGAAATTTAGAATTTAGGAATTTAAAAAGTTCAAAATAGGATTTAGTTAGGATAAATAGGATACTTACACTTCATTTAATCATTTCATAAAAGTATTTTTTTTGATACACATAAATATAGTATTTAATAGTATTGTTTAAGCCTTTTTATATTTGATAAATGTTTAACATTTAAAATTTAATGAAGTGTAATAAATACTCCATCCGTCCCAAATCTTTGATAGTTTTGACCTTTTTTTGTCCCAAAGGCAAAAACTTTGGCCGTTTTAAAATTTCAAAATATAATTTACCATTTTTTCAACTATATCCTTAATTTTAATTAAAATGATAATTAATAAAGTTTTAAACATTTAAAATTTAATGAAGTGTAATAAATACTCCCTCCGTCCCAAATCTTTGATAGTTTTGACCTTTTTTTGTCCCAAAGGCAAAAACTTTGGCCGTTTTAAGATTTCAAAATATAATTTACCATTTTTTCAACTATATCCTTAATTTTAATTAAAATGATAATTAATAAAGTTTTATTTTTACTTGAATATATTATAATGGACAATTAATTCTTACTGATACTCATCATAAAGTTGCATCTCGATTAAACCCATGAGATATAAATCATTTATTTGGACCCCAAATTGCTTGAATTAAAAAGCAATTTAATTAATTTGATATTATAAGTTTTCAATTTTTTAAAATTAACCGCTCAAAGGATTGACTAATTCAGTAAAAAGAAAAAAAGCTTTCTACTCATTAGTAAGTTTTGAATGGAGTAACAATTAGAATGGTTAAGAATAATAAAAAAAATGTGAAAACTTATGAAACAATAAATAAGGGTATTTTAGCCTAAAATTCAACCAAATGATTATCTCTTGACCTGTGTGCTATAACTTTAAACCACCAAAGATACTACCTCTGGTCCTATTTATAAGAAATGTAGTACTACAATTACATAGACCAAGGAATACATTGCAATGTGTTATTTTTCTTTAATGATGTTATAATTTTGAATTTTTTCCAGAAATAACCTTGCAATAAAGGGCTAAAGGTGACATAGTATAATTAATGACAACCCAAAGTGGTGTAATAATGAATAAGGGTAAAATTGGAAAGAAACAATTAATTTTGTGCAAAACAAAACATTGTTTCTTATAAAAAGGACAAAAAATCTTTTTTATTTCTTATAAATAGAATCAAAGGTAGTATGAGACATATGAATTATAAATATTTTCATTACATTTAAGATATTTTAATAAATAATAATTTAATAATAATAATAGTAATTATGCCTAGTGAATGAATTGTAATAAATATTTTATTTAGGATACATATCTTTGATATGTAATAAATATCTATCTATCTATTATATAATATTCTCTAAGAAAAATCTATTATATCTATTATATATTATAAAGTAGGGTTATGCCACGTAGGACTATGCCACGTGGCACTCCCAAATTCATTCAATTTTCCGCCTAAAGCTATTTTTTATTTTATTTTATTATTTTATATTATTCATTATTAGAGATATCAATTAATTTCATTAATATACCAATCACAATTCATTAGTAATAATTATGGTAATAAATTAGCACTAAATGCAAAAAAAAATCCATTTATTGAAAAATATATTAGTAACTGAAGGCAAAATCATTTAATTGATTCCCATAAGCATCATATTTTATTAATTTCTAATTAAATTGATATTTTTATTAAAATCATTTTTATGCATATCAATTTTAATTATTATTTATTTCCATATTACTGTTTTCAATGTCTTACACTTTAGAAATTCAATATCATTATGTTATTATATTTCAACTAATATTTTGATACAATAACTTTGCAACTAATAAATAATAAAAAATTTGCAACTAATAATTTTAACGGCTAGCTATATCACATATTATCATCAATTAGTTTATGGTACAAATATAAACAAAATTATTCTATTCTAATTTTTTTCACCTGATAATTTATAATTACTAATATTAAGGCAAATTAATTAGTAACTATTGCAATTAATCAATAACTATAGCAAATCATCAATCAAGGAAATTAGGAAAAAAAACCCATCAATTAATTCAAATTTAAATTTTGAATTAAATTAAATTAATTTATATATTCTCTCTCTAACCACTCTTTTTATCAATTTTTTGATACCAATTGTCTCTTTTTTCCTCCAACTCTTATTTGTCTAATATAACTCACTCAATTATTCTTTCATTCTTCTTCTCCTCAACTATTCATCTCTCCCATTTTTTTCATTTTACTTTTGTTTTTCTCATTTCTTATTTTTGGTTACAAATACAATATTTTCTTCTATTATTGATTATCTTTACTACAAAATCTACAACGGCATCCAATCCCAAATTTAGGCAACTTGCTTGAAAAGTTTAATTTGATCTATTATTTGGTTAAATTTTTTATTTGGATTTTGTTTACCACTATAGTTGCTATATTTCGTATAAAATTTCTTTGCCATTATATTGAGATATAGTCAATGTCATTATCCTTACCCTCATGACTCTTTGAGGTGATATTTTCAGATATGGAAGCTAGCATTGTTGTTCTTTCTACTATTGTCATTTTTTAAGATGATATTTGCTAATAAGAAACCGTGCTCCCAAGCCTATTCTCATTAATCACATGCTTATATTGAGATAGTTGCTGAGTAGGGGAAGTGAGTTAATCACAAGTTTTTTTTTTGACATAAATCACAATGTTTTTAAGTTTTTTACATGTATTGGATGATTTCTTTTATATAGTATTGGATATTTAGTCAACTAATATTATGTTACATTAACTTTGCAACTAATAATTTTATCTATTATGTATTATATATCAGGGTTTTGCCATGTAGGATTATGTCACGTGTCAATACCATATGAATTCTTTTTTCCGCCTAAAGTGAATTTATTCTATTAATTTGTTTTAAATTTTAGATAATAATTAATAATTCATTACTATAAATTTTAAGATATATCAATTAATTATTAATCAATTGATAATTAATAATCATAAAAAAAGTCATATTACGGATATGACTTACGATAATATAACGGCTAGCTATAAAGAATATTAATATGTAGATTACAATAAGTAAACATTAAAGCCTATTACATTTAAACATAAATACTTACATCATATAGAAATGTTCATATATCTTATATGTAAACATATTGGGAATACACTTATTTAAATGAAATTAATTTAATAAACAACATTTACAAATTCACATAATTATTTTGTCAACTAATATTATGATTCAATAAATTTGCAACTAATAATGTAATAAAAAAATTTACAACTAATAAATTTATCCAATATAAAGTTATCTCATTTATAAAAAACAATTTAATTCACATAGTCACACTCTAATATAATAAATTCTTAAAATTTAAACTTAAAAAATCTTCTTTCAATTTATTGTTTTGTTAATTTAATTTAATAATATTTTATTTGACATATAAAAAATTCTATGGGTTAAATACGTTTGTAGTCCTTATAAAATGATGAATTTTGATTTTGGTGCTTATAAAAACTTTTCTTTGATTTTCATACCTCTAAAATCTAAAATAATATTTTTGGTCCCTGCCATCATATGACATCCATGAACTAATCATGGAATACTATTTTTCACTTACTTGCACGGAATAGAATATTATCATAAATCAGGAGGTTGAACTATTTTTCTATTTTTGTTCCTCTTCAATTCTTTGTAGACTAATTTTATCATCACGTCGTTTGGTTAATTTTGTAATGTTCAAAAAATCAAAGCCACTCAGTGTAGTAATTTGATAGCATATATTGGAGAGAAAAAACCTTAAATAGAGTTTATTAAACACGAGTAATGCTCACCTTAAAAATCAATTTTTGTGGAGTTGTATTAGGTTATAAATCTAAAAATATATAATATTTTCTTTTGTAATATCTGTAAAATAATATAATTTTACATCCCGTGCAAGACACGGGTTATTAAGCTAGTAATATTATATAGTAAGATATGCCACGTGTTAACACCACAATGATTCAATTTCCCTGCTAAAGCATTTTTTAATTGTTCTAATTTCTATTTTATGGTAATTAATTAATTATTCATGTTTTTAATCAGAGCTAATTATCACGAGTCATTAATACCATTTATTACTAATAATCAGTTTCAAATTTTAAATTAATTAATTGATGACAAGTTATCATTTTTCTATTTTATGATTAACTTTTAATATATTTCAATTTCATTATTTTAATCTTAATATCTATATGTATTGATATTTTTTTGCTTTTTGTTTGTTTTATTATTATTATTATTATTATTTCTATTTTTCCATAACAACTTATACAAACCACCATTACGTTGGTCTGAGTGGCATTGAACTCAAATCCCTTAAGCAATATCTTGAGTTCGAACCTTGTAGATAGAAAAAATATGGTTGGGCGGGGAGACCCCACTAAAGGTACTAGTCAGCCAGGTTTCTTGGCGGAGATTAGTCATCGACAAAGTTGGTGAATACTTCGTACCAATAACGTGGTTAAAAAAAACTAATACGAGGAAAACTTTTTCTGTATTGGATGATTAATTATTTTTTATTATTATTCTTTTAGTGTTCTCCATATTTTGACTCTCTGTTTATTTTCTTGGGGTCTCCATATTGTATTATTGTTGATGTTGTTTGGTTTTTATTTTTATTCTATAGTAGATATTCACTATTCTTCTACTCATCAATTATTCAAACTTCGATCCTATCTACGTGAGTTTTTTCTATTTTACAATTAATCTATATTTAGTTATCGATTATTTTTATTGTTGATGTATCCATATTTAAGTTGATAAGTTTTTCATTTTGTATCTTATTTTATGATTAATTTTTTGATTCTATACCAATACAACTTTACCACCTCTCAAATATGAATAAATATCGTGTACGACAAAATCTAATTGAAAATATTGTTAGTCCAAACATAATTCCCATAAAGATATTAATTAAAAAGATAGTAGATGGACCAGGGAATTATTTCCAATTTTTTCAAGATACTACTTTTCTTTTCTTTTTTTTCAAAAAAAAATTGTGTTCTGAGTATTTCTATTTTCAGTTTATATTTTTTTTATTTAATTTTTATGGTTTTACGAAAATAAAAAAAATAAAGTAAAAATCACAAAAAGTAAAATATTATAGTGTATATATTTTAATTAGATTAAATTACTTTATATCAACTTATTCACAAAGTACTATATCACATACGAGTAGTTTATAATAAAATCACAAAATAATTGAAATTATATAATTTTTTAAATATGAGAATACTAATATTTTCGATGTTTCTTTGAAATTTTTTTTTTGGTATTGTTATAGAATAATATAAATTTATTTTTAGGCTTTTAGAGTTAATTAAATCCGGTTATAAATTATAATAATGGGGGATTTATAACATTAATAGGAAAATTAATACTTTTAATGAAATCAGAACATCATTTAATTACCTATTTATTTTATGAAAATATATATCATTGTGTTGTTTGTTTTGTTTGGCTTTTATGGTCCTTCTTGCTTATAAGAAGTAAAATTAATTATATTAGTTTATGTTTATATCTCAGTAATCTCACATATAAAAAACTATACATCAGATATTATTAATATATAAATTAAATTAAATTACAAAAGATAGGTACATATCACATGAAAGGAAAAAATTATATATATAAAAACATTAAGTTATAAATTTAAATTTCATGTAATACTTATATCATATAAAAATAAAAACATCACATAAAAATACATAAGGAACATGTAATAATATCTAATTAAATGAAAACCTAAAAATACAATTAAGCCAAACTATGGTGACTTATTACATGAAAATATAATGACTTATTACATTTTGAGTTTATGTTTTAAAATTTATTTGTTGAAGTTGGAATATGACTCATTCAATTTATATTAATTAATAGGCTTAATAGGATTTTTCGTCCCTGCAAATATACCACTTTTTGGTTTTAGTCCCTGCAAAATTTTTTTTTACTTTTTCATCCCTGCAATGTCATGACCCTCTGTTTTTGGTCCTTGCCGTCAGCTGCCGTTACAAAAAAGCTGAGTTGGCTAACGGCAGCTGACGTGTCCTTGCCACGGTGTCTGACGGACGCCACATGTCTCTTGCTGACGTGGCACGCTTACTGAGTCAGCCTCATTAAAGTGTTAAACCCTCTGATTAATTTAAACTAATCAGTCACAATTAATTAAACCATAAACCTATTAAAATAAAAACTAAAATAAAAAAAAATAGACAACTTAAAAAAAGAAGGATCTCCCTTGTTTGTATCGAAGCCTTCAACTTTTCACTGCCTTCTTTCGTCCCTGCAACAAGACAAGGGAACATTTGATAGTGGTCCCGGCGAAGATGACAACTCCACTCCCCACCGTCCTCGTGATTGACCACCCGAAGCGACGAACGGCTGAGACTTGAGCGTGGAAGACAGAGCCTTGTTCTGCGAGTGACGAAGGTACATGGGGGGGCCTACCATGTGGGTTTACTATTTAGGGCGTATATTTAATTCGTATATGTGTATGTATTTCGTATTAGGGCTTGTATTGGGTATTTCGGTATGTATTTCGTATTAGGGTTTGTATTGGGCATTTGTGTATTTCTGTATGTATTTGTATTGATTGACCTTCCTTTCCGAATGGTCCCTGCAATGTAGATATGAGTTTCTTTGCTGTGTGTTTTCATGTTGATGGGTTCTTTGTGCGTGACCCTGGTTTAGTGTATTGTGGGGGATATGAGCATGCTGAGTTGAGGGTAGACATTGACAAGTGGAGCTACTTTGAGGCAGTTGGTATATTGAATGAGATTGGGCATGGGAGAGGCATTCGGCTATGGTGGAAAGTGGATGGTCCTCAATCTAATGAAGGTTATAGGGCTTTGAGGACTGATAAAGATTTATTGGAGCTGGGTGATTTTGCACTGCAAAATAAATGTGAAGCACAGATATATGTGGAGCATGGTGTTGGAGAAGAAGAATCCTCAGAAGTGTTAGTTCCAAAAGGTATTGTTTTCACAAGGACTGAGGAAGCAGGGAGTGCTGGAGTTGCTGGAAATGTGGACATGCATGCTGAAGAACCCTTGGTGGTTGATGATGACAATGGCACTGATTCTTGCAGCAGTGATGATGATGATGATGCAAATAGGGTGCATTTTGATGATAATGAGGAGGAAAGAGCAATGGATGTGGATGATGGATTTGGTGAACCTAGGGGTGATGGTCCATATACAAATGAGAGGATCATTGATGGTAAGAGGTATAGAGTGAAAAGTATTGCAAGAAAGAAGCTTGTATCCCCTAACAAGCGTGACAAGAGTGACAAGGGTGATAGTTCCCACAACCATGTAATGGAGGATGACTATTTGAGTGAGGAGTTGTTTAGTGAGGATGGTGAAGATTCAGACTGTGAGAAAAAACCTCAATATCCAAAGTTTGTGAAGGAGGATTTGGACAAGAACTTTAAGTGGAAGTTGGGGATGGAATTTAGTTCAACAAAGCAGTTTAAGGATGCGATTTTAGAGCATTCAGTTTTAATTGGGAGACAGATAAAGTTTACTAAAAATGACAAGGTTAGAGTAAGGGCTGTGTGCAAGGCTAATTGTGGGTTTAAGGCCCTTGTAAGTAAAGTACAAGACAGCTACACGTTTAGACTGAGGACCCTTGTGGGAATCACACGTGTGCAAGGGTTTTTGACAATAAAAGTGCAAAAAGTAAGTGGGTTGCTAAGAGTGTGGCAGAAAAGCTAATGTCCTCTGAAAACGTGAAGTTGACTGAGATTATTAGTGACATTAGAAGGAAGTATTCTGCTGGGATCACAATGTCACGAGCTTGGAAGGCAAAGAAGATAGGCAAGGAAATAGTGGAAGGGGATGCATCACGGCAGTTTACCCTATTGCACAGATACTCTGCTGAGCTGTTAAGGGCATCTAGAGGGAACACTTGCAAGATCCACGTGGAGAGATTCCCCCCACCATTGATGCCAAGGTTTGGAAGCTTTTATTTTTCATTTGAAGGTTGCAAGAAGGGGTTTTTGGCTGCATGTAGGCCATTTATTGGGGTAGATGGGTGACATTTGAAGACCAGATATGGCGGTACCCTATTGATAGCTGTTGGAAGAGACCCAAATGACCAATACTTCCCATTGGCATTTGGTGTTTGTGAGACAGAAACCAAAGAGTCATGGAGGAGGTTCCTTAATCTCTTGTTGGACGACATTGGAGCTGAGAAAAGATGGGTGTTCATATCTAATCAGCAAAAGGTACTCCTTCATTAACATTCAGATCCGGTCCCTGTAATTTTAGAGTTATTTGTTTTTAGTCCCTCTGACAGTCTTTAATTTTATTATTTGCAGGGACTTATTCCAGTGTTTGAAGAGTTGTATGAGAGTTTAAAGCATAGGTTATGCCTGAGACATTTGTATGCCAATTTTAAGAAGAAGTTTGGGGGAGGAGTCTTAATCAGGGATCTTATGATGGGTGTTGCAAAGGCAACATATTAACAACTTTGGGAACTCAAGATGAATGAAATTAAGAAGACTGATGTGAAAGCATAGAGTGGCTGATGGGTATCCCAACCAAAGTTTGGTGTAAGCATGCATTCTCATACTATCCCAAGTGTGATGTGTTGATGAATAACATTTCTGAAGCCTTTAATAGTACAATTTTAGCTGCTAGGGATAAGCCAATAGTGACAATGTGTGAGTGGATAAGGACTTACCTTATGAGTAGGATTGCTACTCTTAGAGAAAAGCTGGATAGGTGGCCACACAGAGTTATGCCTAGGCCTAGGAAGAGACTTGATAAGGAGGTTGAACATAGTGGAAATTGGATTCCTACATGGTCAGGGACAAATACATTTGAGGTCACACACACGATGTTTGTGAATAGATTTGTGGTGGACCTATAGAAGAAGAGGTGTGAGTACAACTTTTGGGAATTGGTGGGGATACCATGTAGGCATGTAGCTGCTGCCATGAGCCTGAAAGGAGTGGATCCAGAGGAGTATGTTGACAACTACTACTCAAGACAAACATATGACAAGTGTTACAGTCACTCTATAAGTCCTATCAATGGACAAGACATGTGGCCACAAGTGGACTGTGAGGAAATGTCACCACCCCAGTACAAAAGGGGTCCTGGCAGGCCCAAGAAGATGAGGAGAAGGGAACCAGATGAGGATCCTAATCCAACCAAGTTAAGGAGATCACATACATCATACAGATGCACCAAATGTGATGCTTTTGGACACAATAGCAGAAGTTGCAAGAGTGCAACTCAGAGCCCAAATGCTTTAGCTCGAAAGGTATGAATCTTAATTACATTAAGTATATTTTAAATGGTTTATTGTGTTTAATTATCTGAGTTTATAAATTCTGTTTGTGCAAAGGAAGCCAAAGAAAACTGATGAAGCAGCACCAACTGCAGCAAATGAACCTGCACCACCACCACCTCCCACAACAGAGCCTGCACCACTAGCACCTGCATCAAATGAACCTACACCACCACCGCCTGCAGCAACAGAGCCTGCACCACCACCACCTGCAGCAACAGAACCTGCACCTGTTGAAAAGCCCAAGAAGGTAATATTTTACTTGCATCTGAACTACTAAAATGTTACCACATTTGACACTTTTAACCTTCTTAATTTTTTGTAGTTCAAGAGGCTGAGAAAACAATTTGATAATGATGTGAGTGGAGTTACTGACACTGTTAGTGGAGTGAGAGAACCAGTAGGCACTGGTGTGGGTGGAATTGATGATTTGACAGTGGGTATGACCCAAGAAGGTTCAAATGTTCTTGGTGAAGAGGCTCTACCTGCTGCAGATGCAATAAAACTAGGGGGCTTGACCCAGGAATCCATATTCTACCCAGCTGTAAGTCATAGTGTTCTTTCTAAATTATTCTCTATTTTTGGCAATATAACAGACATTGTCTTTTTAATGCAGGACCTCCTCAATATCACTAACCAGGGTGGGGACTTGGCATACCATTACATGCCTGCACTCCAAGAATGTCACAAAGTCCCTGATTATTGGCAGGGTATAAAGATATGCGTCACATCTATGGAACAACTTAAAGGACCACATGAGCTGGAAGAGTCAGTCAGCCAGTGCATTTCAGCAGTGAAGGCTCTTCAACCCTCTGAGACAAGCCACCCAAATGGAGAGGGAAAGGACAAGGAGGTTGCACAATGAAGATGCTTATATAGTTGTTTTGTCTAGGCAGTGATGCATTTATGTAAACCTTTAGTACCCTTTTGGAACATCTATGTTTTGTTATTATGGTGCTCTATGGTATGTAACCTTGGTTAAGACTGCTGAACCAGTAGACTGATGCTGTTAATGTTAAAGACTACTTTTTATGGTTATATATGTTTGACTGTTCACAAGTTACACAAAGTCCTTCAATGTTGCACTACTTTTGTTTTTAGTCCCTATCAAATTACCAAGTAGTTACAAATGCACAAACATAAGTTAACCCTTTTGCACTAATTTTGTTTTTGGTCCCTGTAAAATTACCAATTAGTTAACAAATGCACAAACATAAGTTAACCCTTTTGCACTAATTTTGTTTTTGGTCCCTGTAAAATTACCAAGCTGCTAAGAAATGCACAAACATAAGTTAACCCTTTTGCACTAATTTTGTTTTTGGTCCCTGTAAAATTACCAAGCTGCTAAGAAATGCACAAACATAAGTTACCAATGTAACATATTCACACATTCATATAACAGCAGAACGCAGCTTTCATTCATTGGAATCAAAATAGGCATTACAGACAGAACACACTACAACATTGTTTGCATTACAGAAGAAAATGGTCATTTTTTTCCTGATTGGTACACTGGGATGAGAAGAAAACCAAAAAAAAGAACCAAGAAACCAACAGACAACCCATTAACGTTTTAACTTTTCTCCTCTCATTCTCCAACTTCATCTTCAACTTCCCTTTCTTCTTCAAGCCCAGATCCATCAGATCTGAAGAACACTCACAGCGAACCCCTCCCCCTTCCACAACACCACTGCTGGACCAACCTTCAACGTTAATCTCGTCGTCCCACAAAAACAATCCGCAGCCCCCACTCGCATCGGGTCTTCTGCATCGCCAGAACTTTCGCCTAGGGTTTTCTTCCGTCCGAGAGAGGAACTGCCGCATGGACAACCCACAACCACAGACCGGGACTACACCTTGCATCGACGTTGCAGAAGACGAAACCTTGCTTGCATCCATTGTGGCGTAGGTATTTTCTTCGTGGCTGCAGACGACGCCCTTGGTCCTGGAAATGGGGGTAGGGAGGAAATGTGGAACACGAGGGGCATGTTCATCTTTAAAATGAATATTTAAAATTATTAAAATCTTTTATTAAAAAAACAATTTTAAATAAATAATTAATTAGAGGGTTTAACACTTTAATGAGGCTGACTCAACAAGCGTGCCACGTCAGCAAGAGACATGTGGCGTCCGTCAGACACCGTGGCAGGGACATGTTAGCTGCCGTTAGCCAACTCAGCTTTTTTGTAACGGCAACTGACGACAAGGACCAAAAACAGAGGGTCATGACATTGCAGGGATGAAAAAGTAAAAAAAAAAATTTGCAGGGACTAAAACCAAAAAGTGGTATATTTGCAGGGACGAAAAATCCTATTAAGTCTAATTAATAACATTTGACATAAGCTCTATAGCTACGACATCATGAGGTTGGAGAAGTTCTAAAATATACTAGGCTTAATTTCAATTTTAGTTGTCCAGGTATTATGAATGTGCGATTTTTGTCCCTCGTGTTTCAATTGAGCCAAATGGATCCTCTAGGTTTCACAATTGTTGTAATTTAGTCCCTCAGTCAATTTTCCATCCAATTTTTAACAGAGTTATTATATGTGGAAAACTGTTCCCTAATTAACGTGGCAATAACTTGGCCAACGTGGCAAATGATGCATCCAATGTGGAACTGACTCAGCATTTTTTTAGTGAATCACGTGGTACTGAATCTACAAGAAGCCCTAATCCCTCTCCCCCCCCCCCCCCCCCCCCTTCGGATTTCACAGAGTTAGGTGAACCCAGCAATTTAACATTGCACAGCTTAATAACATGGCATTCTAGTTTATTAAGGATTGACATATTCTTTTAATTTTAGAATATGTGTGTGTGTGTTTTGACATTATGTTAAAATTGGCATACATATACTTTTATGAACTTTTTGGTAAAAAAAAAAACTTTTTGTTAGCTCATGGGAATCAATCCCTACGAATTGAAGGAATAGGCCGAAAAGCATTATCACCACCTGAGAGATAGACTCTTCTTCAGTGGGCTGTGCGAATTCCTTAGCTCTAGCCCTACAGTAGCAATGGCATGGAAAATAACTCTTTATCCTTGGGAATCAAACAAACCAGCTAGTGTTCAGAGATATCACGATGTTATTATTTATTTTTATATAAACTATTATTGAAAAAAAACAACTAAATTAGAGTATAAATTATATATAGATTTAGCTATTAAAAGAAAATCAAATTCATTTGCCGCATAAAATCGACCCAACTCTTACCATTTATACTTAGAAGAACACTCACAAATTATATGAGAAAAATTAATAAATTCACCCCCAATTTACAGAAAACAAAACTTGCAAAATTAGAACCGTTTGCAGCTGTGAAAAAATTCACATCTCTGATGTGAAGTTGTCAGACCCCAATATCACGATCTTACTATTGCCTGTGCCGCCATGGTAGCGATGGTCTAAAGACTGCCTGATTCCATGAAGGAGATAAGTTTGGGGGGCGACACTCGAGGGAAGAAGGCCGGCCTAAAGGGTATGGGTAAGAGAGGGAGAGTGATGTGTATATATAGTTGACATAAAAAAAAAATCGTATTAGTGTAATGGTTGGGTGAACTTCTCTTAACAATCTTATCACTTAACAAGATATAATCTTAATTGTATAGACTAAAATTAAACAATTTTTTCTATAGAAACACAAATATATAGATATAAAGAATTAAAACAAAAAAAACTCATATTTTATAAGGAATAAAAATATATTTGAAGGCAAAGAAAAAATAAAAATAAAGAATGCGTGAATAATTTAAAATTTAAAAGTTCTAGGATTCGGTAAAAATTTTAATTGAGTAGTGGTACTTGGACTGTTGGACGCCTATATAGTGTTACCACTCTTTCAACAGCGCTCATTTCTTTTTATCTCTCTTTCTCACATCATATTACTTATCACATCTATCATTTCTGTCTCTATATTAATTTCTTTCTGATCTCTTGGTACCCATTGTCTACAAAACATTTTACATCATACTATTATATTCTTTAGATATGTATGTCAACAGCTTCCAATAAAAACAAAATTCATACGGGAGATACATAATATATAGAAGTATATATATATGCAAAACAAAAAAATGATTTATTATACAATAATGATCAGGATCAATAAACCATCCATAATCAATCAATATATCTTCATAAATATATATATGGCCAGTCACTAATTAAACTAATTAAAGATCACAGTAATAAAATTCAACACCTGTACTCAATTCTTAAATCACCAGTACTTGCCCTTCTACCACCCTCTTTAACCAAAGCTGTTCTTGCCGTCACTATTTTGCTGGGAACTAAAGGAGCATCAAATGCAGTGCAATCTATCCAATCCTTCAACAGCTCCTCTTGTCCCCATTTTTCAGGAATCCAAACCCTTCCAGCCACTTCAACTCTATGCTTCTTCAACCTCTCTCGCCCACTCGCCACCTCTCCCTCATCAACAACAACACTTGATCCTTCTGCCGTAGTTATAACATCTAGTGACGGAGGAGGCAAAACCAGCTCCTTCATTGCCATTTCAACGTTGTTGTTGCAAAGTTGAGGTTTTGAAGCAGATGGGGTTTGTGTAAATGTGTCATCTTTGTCACTATCATCTTCTTCTTGTTGTTCTTGCTCTTTGGGGTGGTGGGGTTTCTTCAATTCCAATGGTTGTTGATGAGCCATTCAGGGGTTTTTCTTTTCTTTTTGCTATTTCATGCAGAAGTGGGAGCATATATAGGAGAGAATTGATTTAATTAGTTGATGTTTTTGTGTGTGCATCTCTATCGCAATCTTTTATGTGGAAAGCAGATTTGGAGAGTGGCGATGTGTTGTGTGTGAGTGTGGGGGGGGGGGGGGGGGGGGGGTGAGTAAAGGAAATTAGGAAAGGTGAATGGGTGGAAAATTAGTTCACACGTCACCCACAAGTGTGTGTTTCTTTTTTGTATGGTATGTGACAAAGGTACGTGTCTTGTTTGAGGTGGGAATGGGAGAGTCTAATAATAATGTGTGGCTTGGCTGCTATAGTTTCAATTGCAAAATATGGAAAAATTCCAAATGGGAAAATAAACAAAATAGAGAAAAATGTAATAAAAAAATAGAAAAGACCAATTACAACGGTTGAGTCTAGCAAAAGGGATTAGTCCTCTACAATGTGGCGAACCATGGTTCGAATTCTTGTTAGGAAATGTATCTACATTTAGTGTCTGACCGTGCCTCGTTATACAGAATCACCTCTGATAGAGGAGATCTATGGAAAACCAAAAAAATTAAAAAAGGAAGGAAAAAAAAGTGTGTATGAAACAAGAGTGGGAATGGGGTGGAAGGGGGTGAGCGATTCCTTGAATGGATTTTTGGAGGATTGTGAGGTTGATGTTGATCTACAATTATATCGTTATTGGCTTCCAATGAGAATCGAGGATTTGATTTTTAGTTGGTTATGATTTTATTACTATATATTTGACCTGGAAATGAAAAAATGCAAATACTTTATTATATATCACACATTTTAACGACGATCGAGGAGTTTTTTCCCAATATAATATGTCCATTTTTGGTATTTTAGATTATTTTTTATTCGGTATAATTAAACAATAAATAAATTATTCCAATTAAAATTAAACTGAGAAAATTTTTAAAAGTATTTTCTCCTATACAGATGAATTTTGAGATTGAATTCAAGACTATTTAATTAAGAGAATCAAATCAAATTCCTTTTACTCAAATTAATTAACACATTTTGGTGCTACTTTTCTTTTAAAAAAATGGCTCAAAAGATGCTTTTTATTTTTTTATTTTTTTTGTACAGCGTGCAGTACAATTTATGAAAATTTATAAGAAAAATTGATAAACCAAATTGCATTAAAACAAGACAAAAAGTACAAGAAGTGTCCCATCTATAAATGAATATAAGAAGTATATGAACCTAGCTCCCTCTCCTGTCAAAAGAAAACAACTCTCATGCTTGAATACACCACCTCCCTCTCACAAACGTCAACCCAAAATAAAAAAGTAATTATAAAATATTTCCCCAGTAACCTACATAGGCCCTGTTTGGATAATAAGTTTATCTGCTACTTATGACATAAGTTGTATAAGCTACTTTTATAATCGAAGAAAAATTATAGTGAAACTTATTTTATATAAGCCATAAGCTGTTTTGATAAGCTATCCTGAGTAGCTTATGAAAATAAGCCCAAAACAGCTTATGAATCAGTTATAAGCTGTGTTCATAAGCTCTGCATAAGCCAATCCAAACAGACCCATAGTCTCAAACGAAATCAGATCAAATGTCAAGGTAATCGCCCAGTAACCCATTATAGTCTCAAAGGGGTGCTTTGAAAAGCATCCAAAATTTATAAATATCAATGTAATGAATAATATATTTGTCAATGATATAAATTAACAAATGATTGCCACTTGATCAGAGGAAAAAATAAAAGAAAACTATGGCTTTTAGCTAGTAATTAACCATCTATTTGTTTAAATATTAATAGACAAGTCTATCAATCTACTAATAATTAACCAACGAGATTCTTACTAAAAGCCACGAATGATTGTAAATTTGAGTTGTTTTTTTTTTTGATAAATCAAAATATATATATTAAAACAGAAATGGGAGCACAAGACGTGCCCATTCTGAGAGCCAACCAGGTACATGGAAATATCTGAGTAAACCTATAAACCCTCAAAGTGACCCAGTGTGAAGTAATAAAATATACACCAAGAAACCTACATGGTCTCAAATGGGTACCAACCATGCCAGAAATTCTCCAGTAACCCATCAGTCTCAAAGGGGTACATAAGTGATATTTTTTCAGTAACCTACATGGTATCAAAGGGATCTGATCAAATGGAGAGTATTTCCCCAGTAAATTTGAGTTGTTGTATCCTATAAAATTTAAGGAAGTCTTAATTAGCTAATAGGTCATACTAAATATTTTACGTATCAACTTATTCACATGCTCTTGTCTAGTAGGTTGACAAATCATATACTACTCTGGACTCATATATAAACAAAAAATAACTAATTCATGCAGATTAAGAAGGTTAGTTAACTGCATTTAATTTTTTTGATCTCATCAAAAATTAAGTTTTATTCCCTATAATACCCTTAATAAAATGGGTCATTGAAATTAAAACTTGCATTAAATGAAGGATATTTTATGGATAAAATCATTAAATGATGTAAAAATAGTTAAGATTTGTTTATATTTTGGACCACCACACTCAAAAAAATTTTTGCTTATAATTTAGTCGGGAGGGTGTATAGTGCAACATTTTATGTCAATATAATATAAGTGATGTGCTTAGCTATATACATGAACAAATCTTTCTTAGAAGGCATGGAAATTTTGTAAAACATGAAAAGTTTGTATGGCATGAAAAATTTCAATATAATCAAAAGTTTATCAGCTATTGCAATTTTCTCTCCTTTTCATTCTATATATCTTAATTACCTATATTCTTTTTATTCTGCATTGCTCTTTGCATTTTCGTTATATATATTGTGTAAAATCTGCCTAAGCTAAATTGGATCAGATCATGTCATAAGTTGCTTTTTTAAAACCACTTTGGATAGTGCATGGTTCCTTTTCGACCCCGTGTTAGCCACGAGATGTAACACTTGGGTTAATGGTTCTAAAATGGAACCGTTGGTTTCACATCCGTGCAGGTTCGCTCATGGAATCACTAATCAAGGTGAGATTTTTTAGTGGTTCCTAATTGCTAGCATATCTAGGACCTATTTGGATTGACTTATGTAGAGTTTATTTGGGTTTATCTATTGACATAAGTATTTGTCAGCGTGTTTGACAGAACTTATAAAAATAACTTAATTATGACTGGTCCATAAACTGTTTTGAGTTTATTTTCATAAGCTCACCAGGATAACTTATCAAAACAACTTACAACTTATATGAAATCCGTTTGACCATATTCTCTCTTCAATTATAAAAATAGTTTATATATAAGTGTTTATGATAAACACTTATGCGATAAATGCTTAAATAAACTGTTTACCCAAACAAATCGTTACTAGGTGTGGTCATGATCCAACCGCGAGTTACTAGTCAAAGTTCCACCACCCTTTTATATATACATTTTATTTTTAAAATTTGGCATATTTTTATTTATTTGAAAATACACACTATAAGTAAAGTAATATATTATTTTTATTTTCTTATAGCAATGTCCAAAAATTATAATTATAATGGAATACAAAGGCACCTCTTATATTAATAAAAAATTTAATGTATGTGTGTGTATATATACATTGTATGAACTTTTTTTCTTTTGAACATTATTATAAAATTATTTTATAATTTTATTTTACTTGTACAGCGAGTCAATATTGTCTCATCCTACTTAGACAAGGTCTTAATTGGATTTATATACACCATCGAATCTTTTCAGGTTCAAGTACAAGTTTGAGTATAAAATTTGACCTAGTCAAACTTTTGGGTTGAGCGAGGGACCAAATCCGCACAATTAAAAATAGAAGACTCAAATTGCACAATTATAATACGTGAATGAATGAAAGTGTAATAAAAAAGACACAATTGAAAATACAAGTTCTAACAAACCCGTTTGTTTTGGCGTTTGAAAGGCTTCAAACATCTGTTTCGCAAAAGGAGGGGATGACCTCCTTTGGAAAAATATGCATTGAAAAGCATGTTTTTCCATTTGGACCCCTCTACAATCTAAAACAAACAGGCTATGAGTCATAATAGAGTTCATTAATTCATTAATGCGTTACATCGAGAGGTACTTAGTCATACTGTGGAGGATAACAACAATAAGGTGATGCAGCTGCCATGTCACCGGGTTTTTAAGCTATGACCATATGCTAACACGTGGGTATGCTTCCTTGAAGGCCCTACCTCAGTCAATAAAATTAGGACATGACTGGTTCTTAATGTGTAACTGACCAACACTACAAATTTCCAAACACTTTGTGGTGGGCTCAAACCGAAAGGAAAGTGTTCAGCCTATTAGCGATTGTGTCAAAGACTTTGACTACTCGTCTTGCTGGGCCTTTAAGGTTTCTTGGTAGGATTTTTCTAAGGGCACATACCACATTTTCTAACCACACATACACTAAATTTAAAATGCCCAAAATACCCTTATCACGTCTGTTATTTTTTTTTCATTGTTTCGTTATTGTGCGGAACTAATAGTTCCGCACGTGTTATTTGTATGTACATGTGCTACAAATAATACGTGCAGAACTATTAGTTCCACACTACAAATAACACATGCAGAACTAATAGTTCTGCACGTATTATTTGTAGCACATGCACATACAAATAACACATGCAGAACTATTAGTTTCGCACTACAAATAACACATGCAGAACTAATAGTTCCACATGTGTTATTTGTAGTGCAGAACTAATAGTTCCGCACGATAATGAAACAAAGAAAAAAAATAACAGACGCGATGAGGGCATTTTAGACATTTGACCTATTATGTATGTGTAGTTAGAAAAGTAGGTATGTGCCTTTAGAAATTTCCTTCTTAGTAACGTGAAGAGTCACTACAGGACCCAGAAAAAAGCCCAGAGTACTCTTTGGGAAAAATCATATGGTTACTTCTGCTCCTTTTAAAGTAGTGGTTGATTTTAGCAGTATTTTACTGCAGATTTCGCCGCGTGAACCCTAGTTTTTCTCTCTCTTGCAGACACTTAGCGCCGCCGTCGTTCCCCGCCTAATCCAAGTTTTTTTTTTTGCCTCTTCCCCCTCCACCAATCCAGATGTGGCTTCTGTCGTCGTTCCCCCTTGTCGTCTCCTCGCCCCTGCTGCCGTCGTTTCCCCCTACTGGTTCGGGTTCTGGTGGATGTGCCGGAGCTGCGTCTCCATGATGCTGTTCTGTGCAGGCGCGTGACCGGTGCTGGTGTGCGGAGGTGCCAAGGTCCACGTCGAGGTCTGGTCCGTGGTGGAGGGGAAGAGGTCCCGGTTTGCTGGTTTTGGGTAGAGGAGGAAGAAGATGATGGAGTTCTGATCTGCTGTAGCGGCGCTGGGAGGTTTCAGCCATCTCTGGATGCAGTGGCGTGGAGCGGGTAGCGGTTGGGCGACCTTGCTGATGTGTTTTGCTGGGGTTTGGAGACACCGCTATCAGCAAGAGCTTGGACGAGATTCCCCCTCGTCAGGATGGTGTTGTTGTCTCCTTCGTGCTTAGTGGTCAGTTGTGTCGGTCTTCGTCATCGTTGGTATGCTGTTGTTGCGGGTTCACTTTGGTGTTTGGCTGGTGGTGTTTGCTTTGTTTGGTGGTCTCCGTTTCTCCTCTCTACCGTTGCCGATTTTGTTGGGTTGTCATCTCGAGCTACTTTGGTCTCTGGAATGCTGTTGCGTGGCCAGGTTTCACCTTGGATATTCTGAATAGTGACATGTGGGTCATATTTGTGGAGGAAGAAGGTCTCAGGTGCCCCAAATGGGCTTACCCCCCCCCCCCTCCTAAGTTTCGTGTACATGTTTGTATCATTTTGGGATGCTTGGTTATGTTTTCTGTATTCTGTTGGGGTCTTGGTAGCTTTGGTTGTTTTTAGTTTCTTTGTTTTCCTTGTCTGGTGTATGTAAGGTATATGTTACAACAGCGTGTCTTGGTTTGTAGTGTTGTATTTAGTGTGACTCTGCATATACTGTCTTCCTTACTAAAGATGTCGTATGGCTGGGTGTTACCTGTAACACCCTCTTTCCCGGAGGGCATTACACTTAAGTAACCAACCCAAATGCAGAAAATAAATTTCATTAAGTCTGGTTTTCTTTCGGAAAAATACTGACAAACTTATTTAATTTGCACAAATGGATTTTCATTGCCATGTTTTTTCAAAGATATTAGAAATGTTAAAAGAAAACATAAATAAATCAACACTCATCATATAAGAATGGAAACAATTAGTGGATACAATTTACATCTTTCTGTATAAACACTGTTGAGAAATAATACACTATACAAAAACTTTTCCTTTTCAAAAGAGTACTGACTCCCTATGCTGGTCAAGCACTAAGAACTTCTGCAAGAAGCTCTAACAAGAAAACTCTAACTCGAAACTAGGACCCGTACGTCCTTCCACTTGGTTAACATATCATCAGAGTACGTCTCAATCCTCGAGTCCTGACAGGTCCACCCAGCTAGTGGTCCATCTATATGAATCATGTTCCAAAAAGCACAAAACATATAGGCAAGGGTCAAAATCTCTTTCGCAGTTATCACCATAATCATACAAGTAGCACACCACAGTAATTCATGCAAATTTATACCATGACCATTTATAGCAGAAATTACTTACACATGCATAACGTAACGTAGCCCATATAAGTCACATAGATCACCATTCCCAACCTCACACAGAAGCATCACCGTTTCACACAGAAACATATCACAAGAATTCAATATATATATATATATAGACACACACACAAGACACTTCTATTGACCATGTCTTGATAACAGATTCAACACACAGTCACGAGCACGTAGCCCGCACTCCATAGAGATTACTTTATTTTTTTTGCACACAGCAGTTGGCGCACAACTCTTTCACACAGCACTTGGCACACAACCCAATAAAACACAATCCATAGATATCCAATCCAATGACATTCCGTCATAGACCCTCACAGTCCAATGACACTCTGTCCATAGACACCCAGTCCAATGGCGCTCTGTCCATAGACACCCAGTCCAATAACAATAAGTCATAGACCATTCACAATCCAATGACACTCTGTCCATAGACACCCAGTCCAATGACAATAAGTCATAGACCCTTCACAGTCCAATGACACTCTATCCATAGACACTCAGTCCAATGGCACTCTATCCATAGACACCCAGTCCAATGACAATAAGTCATAGACCCTTACATAGCACACAACATTTAATGACACACAACCTAGGGCACATAGACTTCCCCACATCACATAGCATTTATATCACATAGCACTTTTTACATCACAAAGCATTTTCTCAAATCACACATCATTTACATTCCACTGTATTTATTCATCTTCCCTTATTGACACTTAGTCCCACAATCATTTCTCTTCATCTATTACTCAGCCTCCTTAAACACATTGTTTTCTCTTCGTTGATGCTTTATTATAAAACATTCTTTTAAGTGCTAGGTTAATTACTCTTGAAATCCTAGGCTTACATTATATCTTCTTTTACTTTCATAAATCACTTAGGAAAAATCCTTTTTAAAGAAAACTTTCTATATTTATGTTTTTGGCCCCAAAATATCCAAATTTTCATTTCTGCCCCCAAATTTTGGAAAATTATATTTTTGGCCCAAAATTACTTTTACAGATTTAGTCCCTATATTTTCGAAAATCACATTTCCACTTTCTGTTTTGAAAACTTTCAAAATTACACTTTTGCCCCAAAATTTTTGAAAATTACATTTTGACCCCGAATTCTCGAGTGCAGTAGTTTCAGGGCAGAGGAGTTCACACCTGTGAAAATCCTCACACCCAGGGTGTGAACAGTTCTGGAAACTTGTCTAAAAATCCGAAAATTGATTTTCTTTTTGGGATTTAATTCTTTACTCCATTCCTATCATTTTTAAGTACCAAAACCAGATTTTAGCTTCATGAACCTTGGTCCATTAAATTGGTTTTCAAGAACATAATTAGGTAGGCACTTAAAGATCCAATTTTCTTGGAAAACATGGTTTTAAGCTTACTAATCCATCAATCCCCCCCCCCAATTACCAATCATCACTCATGAGAACATCATAATCATGCCTTTATTAAAATCTCATACCACCAACCTCATGAGAAATCTCTTCATCTACTCATAGAAAATCACTCCATCGATACATAAGAAAAATCACTTATCCACACATAACCAATCCTTCACCAATATTCAATCAATCATTCACCAACACATAGACAATCACTTCACCAATAACATAAAGAAAATCCTTTCATAAAGAGCATAAGAAATCTTCCACCAAAAGTATCTGTAAGGTATCATCATCAAAGCATAAAAATCACATACAACACAAGCTTATATGATCATGGTAGCTAGAGAGAGTTTTCCCTTACCTCTTGGTCTTTCTCCTTCTCTTCTCTCTTCTCCCAAATTTATTATCACAAAGCTAATCACCTTCAAAGATAACAAGAACACAACAACACAACACAAATCAAAAGGGTTCATACCCTTCACAACAATAAGCCCTAACCCTAGAAGGAATAAAAAAGAATAACTTGTCTATACTCTTATTCTAAACAAGACCATAAAGATGGTAACTTACCCAAGGTCCAAAACCCCAAGCTTATTGCTCTTGAAAGGATAAGAACACCTTGATAAATCCAAAGCTTTGATAAAGGTTTAAGTGTTTAAACTGGATTCCCTACACTTGATTATTGCATAGAGGTTGAAAATCCATGGTAGAAGGGGTTTGAGAGCTCTTGAAAATGGAAGAAAGCTAGAGGAAGATGATGAAGGTTTAGGGAGAAAAGGAGAGAAAATGAGGGAAGAAAAATGAACAAGTCCCTCTCCCTCTCCCCCCTCAATTTCGTGGCCATCCTTTCCCCTAGGGAGAACCATGGTTATTTTTCATTAATCATGGTTAAAACTAACCATGACACTTAATTAATATTTGATAAATAAAAAAAATCAAGAATTTTCCTATTGGTCCATATCTATGACTCATGGCAAGTGAAGAACCTAGACACTTCTCCAAGCATCTCAAGGGCGGCCCAGCTATGTAGGAGGAAAGGTAAAAATATTTTTCACTTTTAACCATGGTAAATGGTAACTTACAGGTAACCAAGTGCGGTAACTTTTGAGTTTCACGGTAAAAATTGACCAAAAATAACCTATTGGGGTAAAAAGCTCTCATGACTCTTATAATAAGCCAAGACCACGAAAATAAGGTGCCCCAAAGTTCTTGGTTCATAAAAATCAAGTTTAGAAGCATTACGGTAACTTTTCAATTTTTACCGTAACCCGTAACTTATGGTAAAAATGAACTTCCTCAGAAAAATCCCAGAAAATTTTTAAAAATAATAAATATTGTAAAAACACCATTGGTTACACTTTTGGTTGATTTTGGATCATTTCCTAAGCTTCTGGCATTCACCTGTTCTCCCAGTTACCCCATTCTCAGTCTATACGGACCAAAACTGCAATTCTTTGTCTGCTATTGTAAAAGTTCCCAAAATAATTTCTAAAATTCTAAAATAATATAAAACATCATTTGGATCCTCGAAAATATTTTCCAACTTGTTCTGGTCTCCAAACCCACTCACAGTTCAGCCTAGTCAACTATAGGGACCAAAACGGTAACATTTTTATCCGTTTCTCAAAAAATTCCCAAATAAATTTCTAAAATCCTCAAATATTATAAAATCACTATTGGTATCCTCAAATCATTTTTCTGACTCCAATTAGGGTTTCTATATCATTATATTCTTATTCTGACAGTTAAAACGTCTACAGACTTTTCCGTTTGACTTTCCAAGTCAGCACTAAACCATTTTTAGTCTTATCAAAATCCTAATATTAACAATAATCCTCCCTTATTAACACTGTCTTTTTTTTTGGTCAATAACACTCTGTCTCTTAGAGTGAAAATTTGGGGCATTACATTACCCATGCTATGAATTTCCTCTTATTGACCAAAAAAAAGTAGTGGTTGATTACTTGTAATAAAAAAAAAGTAGTGGTTGATTACTGGCCAAAAAAAACACTAGTGGTTGATTTGGTCCAAAAAAAAGCCAGTGAACCAAAATAAGTTGTAAACTGGTTTCATATAAGCTATTTTTATAATCGAAAAAGAAATGTAATGAAATTGATTTCATATAAACTATAAACTGTTTTGATAAGTTGTTCTAGAGAGCTTATGAAAATAAGCCCAAAATAGCTTATGAGCCAGTCATAAGCTATTTTCATAACCTCTCCCAAATACTGTCACAAGTGCTTATATATATCAGTAGATAAGCTCTCCATAAGCCAAAACAAACATGCCCAAAATTTATTATCACATCATATTCTTACCTTAGTATTTTTTATGGTATTAAAATTATTATTACCTTAGTATGATAAAGTTTATTGTCAAGTAGAATACTACGCATGATTTAATGAAGTTACTAGAAAGGTAATCCTACTATGCACGAGATCTCTTTTTACTATAATTGTCTCAAAAGAAATGATATTTTTTTCAGGCAAAATAAGAGATGTTAAAGTAAAGAAAAAAGTCACAAAATAAAAGTCATTTATTTTTTCAATAAATTATGAATTATTTTGTTTTTTAGGGTGCTGTATTGATTTTTTAGTATAGCAAATAATAAGGTTAATTTGATAAAATTATTACTCAATCATTCATTCATTTATTATTTTTCTTAGTCTGTGTGAAAAACTTTAAAAGTCACTTATTTTGGAACGAATGAAGTATTATTTTGGGAGAAATGCAAAGAACACATCTGCTAACACACTCTTTCGAACACATTATCTATGATTGGATGAAATTCATATGAGTTATTAAATCATGTGGGTCACATACCATGGTGGGATCAATTCTCAAAGTAATAAGACCCATATTTTTAACCAATTATAGAAAGTGTGTTGAAAAGAGTGTTAAATAATGTGTTTATGGCATTTTAATTATTTTTTGATAAATAAATATATTAAAAATATTTATTTTAATAATTTTAGTGGTACAGATTAATTATGTATTATGACCTCTTGGCTTATAAAATATAATTATTAATTAAAAAAATCACTAATATGATTATAACTCTTAAAATAATATGGCATTTATATACTATAGATAAATAAAATAATATTATATAAAAATAAAAAATTAATATTGTTATTACTTAATAATTAAATAAATTAATATTTAATTGTTATTAAAACTAGGGATGGTCATGGGACGGGTTATGTGACATGTCCGTCCCTCACCAGACCCTAAAGTTTAACAGGCCAAATCTTGAGACCCGAACTATGTCTTTAACCTGATGATCATGCGGGTTCGATGAAGTTCGGGTTCAAGCAGGAAAATATCGAGTTGACCCGAATTGTAGGATAAAAAGCAAGGGACATCACATATCATCTTTAGACTAAAATTTTAAAATGACATCAAAGATCAAGAAGTACGGTTTAGGTTAAATTAACAATGGCAAAATAACATATAAATAAAAAAATTAGTTGGTTATGCAATTCAATAGGAAAAGTGATAACTAAATTGTTTAAGAAATAATAAATAGAATGTTGTATTTTACATTTAGCCTGATGAGAAAAAGATCACATCCCTGGTGTGAAACAATCTGTTTCATACTTCTATTTAAAAGATGCGCCAAATAAGAGCTAACCACAACTGGGTAAAATTTTCCACCCCAGGTGTAAGTCTTGAAGGCCCTCTTACGAAACCACCGGACTTGGAACTCCAGAATTGACCACACCCGTAGAAAATTTCACACCTCTGGTGTGGTCGATGTCGATACAAAGAACTTTCCCATATAACCACAATTGTAGCAGGTTTCATACCCGAGATGTAAAAATACCAGTTATGGCAATTCTTCAAATCCAAGATGGTAATTAAAATTATAAAACAAGTATAATCGGGCTGGGCTGAGTGTCTTGAAAGTCAATCTGAACCCGACCCAACCCAAATCCAGGTTATTAATTTGGAATGTCCTATTGTCTATTTTCTGTTGACGGGTTCTAGGTTAGATCGAATTGACTCGAAGCGATTGGGTCAATATGGGATAACGGGCCGGGTCATATACACCCTTTTTAAAACCCATCACTGTAGTAGCAGTGGACAGGTTTTAATATATCTATAGATAACAATGTTAGTCTATAAAATGTAATTAAAAAATTTTAAAATTATAAATTTTTAAAAAACATTTTTTTTATAAATTCTAAAAAAAATTTAAAGCTATAAAGCTTAATTAAAAATTTAATAAAACTATATGACTATTAAAATTTTCCGCTTTATTTCATTTTTTCTAAACATTATATTTTAGCTTTGATAGCTTTGCCCGATATAGGCTCATATAGGGCTAGACAACGGACGGTTTCGGGCCCAAAAATGTCAATCCGATTGAAACCGATTTACTTAAACATGAGATCGCTCCCGTCCGTTTGAACCTCCAATTTGGTCGGGTGTCGGTTTGAACGGGCATGGGTTGGCAAGATTTGGATTTAAAAAAATGGAAAAAAAAAGTTATTGGACGATTATGGCAAGCAGAAAGTCTCAAACTTTATACAAAAGCCTAAAAGTATTCAACTTTCAATAAAAGTAAACAAACAGATACACAAATAATCAAACATTCAGCAAAATCCAAACAAGAATCACCCACAGCAAAATCCATACTTACAGCAAAATCAAAACTTTCATCAAAGTTTCAACTTTTAACAACAAAAACCAAACAAACTCAGATCCCAGTGGCGAAAAACGGCCATGCATGGAGGAGATCTATGGAGTGAGCAACTGTGGAACAAGCGGACACCGGATATGTTGCAAACGTTGTTGCTCCCTTGGTGCTCACAAAGCTTTTGGCGGTGATGCAAGAAGAAGAAGCCACTGAACGCAGTAGCGACACGAGAAGATGTTGCAGACGGCGGTGGCGTGAGAAGCCATTGGACGTGGTGGTTGGGTTTTGAGAGCAACTTCCATTTTTCTTCAAAATTGAAAGAGGGGTTTTGAAGATCTGAAGAAAACGAAAGTTTTAAATTGTTGGGTTTAGTGTTTTGAGGCCTATGGTGGCCGGAAATGGGAGTGAAGGTGGCGGTGGCGGTGGTTCTCTAGGGAGAAAGGAGAGAGAGGAAGACCTTATGAGAGAGAAAAGGAAAAATTAAATAAACGGGGGAGGCGCTGATGCTTCTGCCTTTTTTCTTTGGGTGACTTAAGGTTAGATGCAATCAACGGCTCACAACTGCCTACGCATAAGATAGCTTGTACACCGTTGGATTAACTAAAACACGCGGTCGGGTTCGGATTTCGCCGAAATTTTCAAACCAAAACCGAACCCGTCTGAATTAATCCACATAAACCCAATCTTTTTCACCCGCTGACCCACCCAAAAACATGAATTTGGGCTCGGTTTTCTCGGGTCCGGTTCGGGACCTTTTTTTGTCCAGCCCTAGGCCCATAGGATGTTCCGGCTAAGCCACGTAAGCGCATGGGATTCTTCCGAATTCGTTGGAAGCAAGCCACACGCCCGATGAAGGAAGCGGAATGACGGAAATACCCTCACGTGTTTAATTGACGAAATTATCCCTACCGGTATAAAAGTGCAGCGCAGGATCATCTTCGGGAAATTTCGTAATTAACGACCAATGGGTTCCAAGGCGATGGCGATGGTGGCGGAGAAGATAGGTACGGCGGCGCGTCGCCAAGCGGTGACCTTAACCGACACCGCTGCCTCTCGGATACGCTTCTTGCTGCATCAGCGTCAGAGGCCGTTCTTAAAGCTCGGCGTCAAGGCTCGCGGTTGCAACGGCTTATCGTACACCCTAAATTATGCAGGTAATGTTGAATATCGTGTTTTTTTTCCTTTATATTAATTCGTGGATTAGAAATTACTTTGGTCCTGAACTTGGAAATAGGGAAAATGATAAATGGTTGATTTTGTTTGATTTTTGTGTGTGTGTGTGTGTATTTTGTTGATGTCTGATATATATTATATCTGTTCGGTTGATTAGGTATCTGTCATTCTATGTTGTCCTTAATTTGTTTTCATTATAGTCTGAAGCTAGAGGAATTGGTGATTTTGAGTTAGGTTATTTTGTTGCTGAATATGTTGGGTGGGTTCTTCTGAGCTGGGAATTTTTGGGTGACTGGCAAGGTTTTGAATTGCGGTTGCGGTTTTAGAGAATCTGAAAACCTTGATATTGCGAGAAATTATGGATAAATATGGCCGATGCAGTCGCAATTGCAGTCGCGGTGCGGTTTCTGAGACTCCAAAAACTTTGATGTTTTGGCCGCAATCGCAGTTGCGGATCGCAATTTAAAACCCTGGTGATTGGAGTATGATAAGTTTCAAGGGAACTAGTACACTTCTGAGATGGTGAAATAAATTACGCTTTGATTTTGATGTTTGTTTCTGGTGCTTTGATGACAGATGAGAAAGGGAAATTTGATGAGTTGGTTGAGGATAAGGGTGTTAAGATATTGATTGATCCAAAGGCTCTTATGCATGTTATTGGAACGAAGATGGATTTCGTTGATGACAAACTCAGGTAAATGTTTTATTTAGTTATTCTTTATGTTCCTCTTGTAAGGTTGCTGCCTTATGACCTGAGAGTCACGGGTTCGAATCTATAAACAATCTCTCTACTTGCGGGGGTAAGGCTCTGTACGTCTACCCTCCCCAGATCCCATATGGTGGAAGCCTCATGTACTGGGCTGCCCTTTTTATTCTTTATGTTCCTCTTGTAATTTTGTTTCGTTTCTTAAAATTTCTCAACTTTTATTGGGAAACACATCTCAGACTTTGTTTGCCGGGGGGGTGGGTGATGTTTGGATTTGATTATTTGTTTTTTATTCCCAAAATCCTTTTCAATAAGATTTTGATTATAAACTGTTTTGAACACAAAATGAGCTAATCCAAACACATTTTAATTTTCTTCCCTCGTGCATCTTATCTATCCAGGTACAATTATCCTGTTTGTTTCTCATCTCTGTTTAGATAGTTATTTGGTGTTATCTGGAATAGGAAAATATTCATATGCTAAACACACTTTGTTGCAAATTTGCAATTGTTCATGTTCCCCTTTATATTGCCAGAGTTAGTTTTTGCCACCTCTGTTGCCCTTCAAATTCCACATTGTTAATAACTTACACTTGTCTTTTTATAACTCTTATTCTTTAGTGTCTATGAACACGTATGAACCAGATCTATTGTGCAAACGGAAAACTTCATGGTTTTGTATAGAAACAACATATTTTGGGCACTGACTAGCTTGAGACTGCAACTCCCCCCCCCCCACCCCAAAAAAAACCTTATGCTGAAGATGTTTGAATTTGTACTTTTGGGGTAGTCAGTGAATTTTTCCAAAACTGGTGTATTGGATTATAGAATATATGCATTATTAAAAGGGAAGCTTTTGATGAAATGTGGCATGAATATAATAACCCATATGCCATGCTTGGTTTTGGGAATGGTCAGTCATTTTCCAATCCCAAGTTTATGTGGGTAAAAACCTACTTCACTAAAAAGAAATTTTGATGCCCAAGAACCTTAGCTCAAAAAGCACCAATTCGCTTTAGGGTGTGTTTGGGAGGTGTTTCGAGGGGAGGGGGGGTATGAGGAGTCATCCCTTTGTTAGGGAGTTTTTAAAAGGGAAAGTGTTTGGAGGTATTTTAAAACCCTCCAAAGCCCTCCTTGGGCCATTTTTATGAGTTCCTCCAAATTGGACGATTTTAGAAATCCAAACAAGGTGAGGGATTTTCCTCCCTTCCCCCCAAAGCCCTCCCCTCCAAACTCCCTAACAAGGCCTTAGTGAATGCTTGGTCCCTGGATTGAATCCTTCTTGAGACTGCTTTGCCTTCATTTTAGCCTACCCCTCCTACATGAATACTTAGACCTCCATTGTTACCTATAAAGGGGAAAGATTTTGATGAAAATGTGGCATGAATGTTTGTGTGTGGTTATACATTGTGCTTGATCTGCTACTTTCTTCAACTGCTCTTTTCTTTGCATGTGAGACAATAACAGTTGCCTTCTTTTCAGTGCCTGTGTTTAAAATACTATCCCCCCCCCCCCACTTCTCCTTGCAGATCTGAGTTCATTTTTGTCAATCCAAACTCTAAAGGCCAGTGTGGTTGTGGTGAATCTTTCATGACAACAACAAATGCTGGAGCCGCTAAGTAAGGAAATGGTTGAAATTTCTATTCAACTTGGTGTTTATCCACACTTATGAAGTCGTTCTTTCATGATTTCTTTGAAGAACATACAAATACCACAAATCGATTTCTATATTTTTGCTTGCTGAGTGAGAACAGAGGAAAATAAAAAAGCTTTGGCATACTGAGCACTGATATGGTTTCAGTATACAGAGTTCTCTGAAGCTGGTCCCAAGAAGGCTTAAGACAACAACCTGTACTAGCATATTATTTGTTCAGATGATTCTTATTTCATGTAAAATTTTGTGTATTATGGAAATTGTATAATCTGTAGGTTAAGAAAATCATTCAAATAATTTCCCCTTACTCTTAACAATAAGCGGATTCGGTGCTGGCCATTTTTCTTTTATTTATTTGCTTATTTGTTGTCAACTCTGATTGCACTTTCACTTGGGGCATGTTTGGATAAATAGTTTATTTAAACACTTATGACATATAAGTATTTATGTACAAACTATTTTTATAATCGAAGAAGAAATGTGATGAAATTTATTTTATAAAAGTGTAAGCTATTTTGATAAGTTATTCTGGAGAATTTATGTAAATAAGCTTAAAACAGCTTAAGAGTCAGTCATAAACTATTTTTATAAAATCAACCAAATATTGTCACAAGTATTTATGTCAATACATAAATTTTGAATAAGTCAATCCAAAGAGGCTCTAATGACGATGCTCCTTGCTTCTCATGAACCATGTTGGGGTGGTGCTTAATGTGCACCAGCAATCTCCATGATGGCCAATTAATTGTTGGCAGGAGCAGGAAAGATGTGCATTCCTCTACTAACTAGTATTCACAATCTGGCTATGCGGGTTCTAATAGCAATGATGACCTGCTATAATGGCACAATTAATTTTGTGAAATGATTCGAATGAATAAAATTAATTACAATAAGTGCGAATTGAATTGAATATGAATAAGAACAAATGGGGTTGTGGCTTTACTGATTGAAAAATGTTACTTAAACATCCATTAAGTGTATATATTTTGAGTGAGAAAGAGATAGAAGAGAGATAAATAATAAATATAATAGATGATATAATGTGACAAAAAAATAGAGATAGATAAAAATAAAAGATATTGTATGGGTAGTAAAAAATTTTAAGTGTCCAAATATCGTTGATAAATAACTGATTCTCTTGTTTTTACACAAACAGTAACAAGAATTACTGTTTCCGCGTGTAAGACAAAAAGTAGTAACATGGTCCATGTTGTTGGATCTGTGGTGACTTTAGTTTATCCTATGCCTTCACTTATAAATTAGAACGTCATCGACTCACATGGTCAGTGTAATCAGTGCGCAGAAGATCGCCATTTTGATACGGATCTTGGCCTTTAGTCCACCCTGGAGTATTAATTTTGTTCATTTTTATGAATAACATTGGAAAATTTTAGAACAGAATAACAGTGGAAAATTAATAGAATATGTAATATTAATTAAATATTAATTAAATAATTATAACAAATGTGAGGTGGAGAAGTATAACAACAAAAAAGAAAAGGATAATACTTAATAGCAAGACAATTTCCGTACGAATAGCACACGAATGCTACGTGGCTATCTTTTACATCATTTCAACTCATGTATGGTCATTCTCGTTCTTACTTTCAACCACCCATGAATTTTATACAGCATTTCGTTACTGTGTCGCACACTATATGTGGAGCCAAATAGCAATCTGCCACGATTGAATTCGTTATGTTTCGTGTGAAAACAATTCGTGCTGTTAAGTATTTTTGTCTTTTTACGGTAAATAAAACAGTTCATAACACGTGCAATTAGATTTCACTAGTTTAATTTATATTAATTTATTTTGTATTTAAAAAGTTTATAAGAAATTATATTTGAAAACATTTTATTCTTAAAAGAAATGATCAAAGCCGATAATGTACACACACAGTCACACATCATTTTCCCTTCTCACGACCAAAATTCCCAGTGAGGGAAAATATAAAGATAAAGATAAATAAATATTCCTTTTTCATTCGCCTTTTTTTTTCTTTAAAATATTAGTCGAATCAAACGCCAAACCCAAACTTCTCTTTTCTCCTCTGTTTCTGTCATTCGAGCTTTGTGTATTCGGATGATCGATTTCTAAATTCCACTGCGAGTTGATGATCGCTTCATTCTCCTGGTTAGCAACTTTCATGAATTCATGAATTCAATAATCTCTATTTCTTGCCTAATCTATCCACCTTCGATACTTGTGTTGTCTAAATCTCGATTCTACAATTTTGTTAGTCTTTTTTGTATGCTTAGATACTGATTCGTCACTATTACTGTGTATTACCTCATCTAATCCACTTGGGGTTGTAATTTCACTCACAAAGTTTTGTTCTTTAAATTTTTTCAAAGTTAGTTTTCTTTCTTTAATTCGTGTTCAAATCCACTTGGGGTTGTAATTTCACTCACAAAGTTTTGTTCTTTAAATTTTTTTTTCAAGTTTGTTTTCTTTCTTTAATTCGTGTTCACATTGAGTCTAATTCATGAAATCTTTGCATAATGGTGGACAGTTTCTGATCATTGCTGTTCTGGTTAAGTACTTGTGATTTTAAACCATGGAGCACCTTCCTGTTGAAGTGATTGGTAATATACTATCAAATCTTGGCTCTGCCCGTGATGTTGTGATTGCTTCAGCAACTTGCAAGAAATGGAGGGAAGCTTGGCGCTGCCACCTCCACACTCTTTCTTTCAACTCTTGTGACTGGCCTATCTATCATGAATTAACCCCAAATAGGTTGGAAATACTCATCACTCAGACAATCTTTCAAACCAAGGCAGTGCAGTGCTTAACAATTTCCATGGATGATGTCCACGAGTTTTCTGCTGCCCCGGTCATTGCTTGGCTTATGTATACCAGGGAGTCCTTGCGCCGGTTGCACTATAATGTGAGGACGACCCCAAATTTGAACATCATTGAGAAATGTGGCAGGCAGAAGCTGGAAGTGTTGGCATTGGCTCGCAATTCTATTTCGGGTGTGGAGCCTGGTTATCAGAAGTTCCCTTGCTTGAAGTCGCTTTCGTTGAGTTTTGTTAGCATCTCGGCTCTGGATCTGAGCCTTCTACTTTATGCTTGTCCAAGGCTTGAAACATTGTCTATGGTAAGCCCAGAAATTGCCTTGTCGGATTCGCAGGCTTCCATGGAGCTTAGCAGTTCTTCGTTGAAGGATTTCTTTGTTGAGTCGTTTGGTTTAGACAAATTTGTATTAGAGGCAGATTTGCTCGAGAATTTACATCTTAAAGATTGTACCTTTGAGGTTTTTGAATTGATTGGCAAGGGGACATTGAAAGTGTTGAAGGTTGATGATGTGAGTGTCATCCATCTTGATATTGGCGAGAATACAGAGAACCTTGAGCTTATAGATGTCAGCAACTTCACAATTATGTGGCCAAAATTTTATCATATGATCTCAAAAGCATCAAAGTTACGTAGGCTTCGGCTGTGGGGGGTTGTTTTTGATGATGAGGACGAAGTTGTGGACTTAGAGACGATTTCTGTTTGTTTTCCTCAGTTGATGCACTTGTCCTTAAGTTATGATTTAAGAGATGGTGTACTTAATTATGGCTTGCAGGGTTTGTCTCTTCTGGTGAATGTGGTGGTGTTAGAACTTGGATGGACTTCAATCAGTGATCTTTTCTCAGTATGGGTAGCTGGACTTTTGGAAAGATGTCCCAACTTGAAAAAATTGGTCATTTATGGTTTTGTTTCAGAGGTCAAAACACACGAAGAGTGCCAAGTCTTTGCAAAATTTACTGAATTCATTCTTCAACTTGGTAGAAAATATATGCATGTAAAGGTAGAGTTTGAATATGAGTAGTGAGTTCTGCAGTACTCATTCATGCTTGTCAAAGCCTTCTTGGTTTAACATCATTCAGCAAGAAGGTATTTCTATATTGCATGAGTTTCTTTGTTCCTTGTTGTCCATTTCCTCAAGTGTGTAGCACAAGAGTTCATCAATTGTAAAGTGACAGATTCTTTGTATAAAAGAGAATTTTGGTTTCTACATATTTAGTTCTACCCTTAGATCTTCAACCTGGATATACTACCATCACATCTCCTCTTTTTATGGTTTATTAATTTCTGGGGAGGGGGAGCAAGGTGCTCTATAAATTCATGGTTTTTCTTTTGCTTTTTACCAAAACTGTACTAATCCCATTATCTCTGATGTGGTAACTTTTACATGGTTGAACATATACATTTTCTTTTTGTATGCCTCTAGGATAATCCGAATCATATTACATATCATTTCTTTCTTTCCTGACATGACAGTTTCAGCTTTAAATAATTAGCAATGCATCTAAAGCTTCTATTAAAAAGGGCGGCTTAGTGCATGAGGCTCCCACCATGTGGGGTCTGTCTGGGGAGGGCATCTAAAGTTTCTATTAACCATAATAAACAATTTGATGTTTCTTTATTCACGAATCTGGATTTATTTGCCCAATCTAGATAAAGGACATTGATCAGTGATGTGTAACCACATGGTATAAAGAATCATGTTGCTTATATGTTGTAAAAGAAGACTACAATTTTACTCAATCAAACTGTGCAATTGTATAATTACTTTATGCCTGTTTCGCCCACTCTTTTGGGGATCTGGTAGTTCTATTTCTGGTCTTTTTTATAGAATGTCAAAAGGTTTTGCATCATTTTGTTGTTGTTCGCCAAAAGAAATTGCATTCTTTATGTACTACAGGGTACAGTGTATATAATTAATTTGAAGTGTGAATGTCTTGCTATGTTTATTCTGTACAGACACTTCAAATATGTCAGACATCTATCAGATACTCGATTCAAACATGACATGCTGTAAATTTCTTGATGCATGGTTTTGCAGGTTTGTCTCATTATTTGAACTTTCCTGGAAGTATGAATCCTGTTAGTGATAGATATGGAAAGGATACTTTTGTCCTTTGAAGTCTCACTCATTTGCACATGCATACATACCACCTTTACGATCAAAGATCTGGTTATCCAATAGCCATCCCTTGCTGGCAGCTTCACACTACACCAAAATTTGACTTAGTGGCAATTATTTAGCGGACATTAATTAATTGTTAGTACTTTCATCAACTTTAGTTTTAAGCTCTTGTGACCAATCAAGATTAGCTGGTAAAAAAAATTTTATAATGGCAATTACAAGAATTGCTGGTAAAAACAAAACCAAATCTTAATTACCTTCCTCTTGTTACATCTGCCACTACAATAATTTTTAACATTTGCTACTAATTTTAGCTACTAACATAATTAGTATCTAAATCTAAATTACTTAACTATCAATTAGCTATGTCAATTTTGTAGATTAATTTCTCTCTGTATTGTAAATTAGATCTGCACACTCCCTTCATTGTGTTTTGTTTCTATTCATATTTTTATTTCTCTCTGTCTTGGTTTACTTATACAAGTCTCTCTCTTTCTCTCTCCCAACCAATCTGGTCTTTCTCTATCGCTCTTCGAAGGTGGGCAAGCTTTTGGAATTGATTTTCTCTTATTCTGAATCTTCTTCTTCAACACTGGATTTGAATCTCCAAAAGTTATTCTTTTTGTTCTTATTGTTTTACGGATTGAATCATTTTGAGAAAAATCAGGTTATCTTCGATTATGTGTGCGATTAAGCAATTTGTGTTGTATTGAATATTGGTACTATGTCTCAATGCAAAGTTCTGAATGATAAATATTAGGTGATGATGCTTTATGTTGCAAATTAAGGATTCAGTGGTTGAATAGACATTTGGTATAATAATTTTGGTTCGAATTTGGAAATATTTGCTTTGAGACTGTTTGTGAAAATGCCTTTGAAACTTGAGTCATGTCTGCCGGTGGGGCATGTACATGCTTACTGTTATGTTGTTATGTACCATGCCCATTTATTGCTTCTTTTATGAAGTCTCATGCACATTTCTAACAAATATGCTATTGTTATCTTGCATACGTGTGGGTTCCATTTTGAGTTTATTTTTTTCGTTAATTTCCCTTTTTCCTCTAATTGAGGGCAAGTTTTGGCACAATGGTAAGTTTGCTGCCTTGTAACCTGAGGGTCACGGGTTCCAATCTGGAAATAGCCTCTCTGCTTACAGGGTAAGGCTGCGTACGTCTACCCTCACCAAACCCCACATGGTGGGAGCCTTGTGCACCTGGCCGCCCTTTTTTCACCTTTTTCTTCTAGTTCCTCTTGTATACTCTCAATCAGGCCAAGAGAAGAGTTTTTTTTTTTCTTTTTGGGGGGGGGGGGGGGGTGGTTGGTGAAAAGAAGAGGAGGAAAAAAATATTGTAAGACATGTCTCATAATCAACTTATGAAATGAGAGTGTTATACTGTTTCATCTCTTTTTATCTCTCTTTTGGGAATGTGATATCAAACAAAAGGAAAATATTCTTTGCTATGCTTCAACGACCGCTAATAATTTAGGAAACTGGTTTTGCAGGGGCAACTCCAAAGCGTATTTTGCATGTGAAAGGACTGAGAATCTCTCACATTAAAAGCCATCTTCAGGTATATATGGTTCACCTGGTCCAAATTCTAATCCTTATATAGATATACTTATGCAGTAGCTAATTTGATTACCATTGACTTTATTATTTTCTTGTTTGTTTTCTTTTATAAGTAAAAATTTGACATGTTTTTTTTAAGGACACCAAGATTTGAAAATTGTAACCATTTTTTTTTGCCTTCGTAGATAATTAGTTCTCTTTCCTTACAAGGAAAAATTATCTTTCTTTTAATTATTTACAGAAGCTTTTACTGGATAAAATCATAGAAGTTTGGTGGCTAAATAATTGCTACTAAAGACAATTTTGGTATAAATTGGCTTTAACTAACAAAATGACAATGCATTGGCACTAATTAGTGATTGAAATTGCTAATCTACAAATTTTTTTCCAAGACTTGAGCTTTACAACGTTAAATGAATCTGTAGACTGTAAAGATATTTATTAAACATTCTTAATTATCTTAGATTGTCACTTTCAAAAATGAATATATGTTCAAATGAAAAATGTAGTAGAACTTATAACATGTTGTTTTCCTAGGTTTCCTTCTTGTTTTTTAATTGATTTGCATTAGTTATTTTGCTGATTTGAATGCTAGAGGATAGGGACTTGGGTATTATGGGGTGCCTAAGTCCCACATCGAGTGGTATGGAGTGCTCGGTGGAGTACTTTAGTCCTTGGTTCTTCTTCCTTGATAACTAGCTTTTCAAGGGAGGATTCCCTAAGTGCTTGGGTGCTTATCATAGAGATCTGGTTGCAACATTTCAATTGTTTGTTACTTAGAACCTTGAATTGGAGAATAAGCATTGGAGGTATGCTCAGGTGCAGGTCCCATAGATCCAAATTGCTTGGCAACAAATGTGTAAGAATTATGAAGCAATAATTCTTGAGGATCATGCTTTTTGAAGCAATTATGAAGCAATATTACTTACACATCACCAGTGATTTGAACCATACCTTGAGTTAAAGGTTAATTTTTCTTTATGATAATTTCTCTGAGGTAGTAAATTGATTCAATGTTGTCAGTAGCCTTTAAACAGAGTTTTATAATGCTCTAATTTATTTATTTATTTATTTATTTTTCCATTCTGGAAAGCATCGTTTGTAGCATACATACATTTTTTTTTCTCAACTTACCCTAGTTATCTAATTCTTCCTGGTTGTTTGGTAATTATTCTAGACTTTGGAATGCCTTATTGAAAATCACATGCTTCCATGTGAGGAAGGTAAAAATTTTCACTTATCCCTTGTAGGCTTCTTTGATTTCAATTTTATATCTTTAGAAAAATGTTAAGTATATTGTCTAATTCGTAATTATTAGTTCCTAATATAAATTATAAATCTCTCTGCCGTTTCTTTATGTTGAATATCAGAAGCAAATTTGATCTCATCATTGCAATTTGGTATTGAAGATGGATGGCTCTCATCTTTTTATTCTTGTTTGATTAAGAAGGTAATAATAGCAGTTGCCAATTGGAATTTGCTTCTATCAAAAATTGGTTCAGCTATTAATTATTTATCCCGTGCCAATTGAAATATCAGAATGTGATGGGCACTTAGGTATTGTTTATCTTCTATGAAATTTATTTGGAACAATTCCAACCAACAGTCTCCCAGTGAAATATTATGGATGAAAATGGAAAATATTTGCATGGTCATCCATCCAAGAAGCATAGATATTGACATGGGAAAGACTACAAAATTTGATGTGTCCGTGTGTGTATATTTTGAACTGTTATGCTTGTGAGTGTTGCACATTCTCAAAGTGTCCATGTTTCTTAGATGGTGATGATTGCACTAAACTAGATGTTTTGCTTTGAAGACCTTAATTCAATATTTGTCTAGTTTATTAAAGAACTAGTCTACGGACTTGATCCAAACAAAATACGAGTCTTTTCCTTGCAAAAACAGTAAAAAAAAACCCAACAAATAAAACAATTCTAGTTAAAATTAGAAGGAAAAAAAAGCGGGAGAGGTGACACATGTCATAGTTTGAGAGGTGACAAGTGTCACCGTCTGGGAGACCAAGGCCTTAGGCCATCTTCAATGGGAATCTCAATAAACCTTTGACTAGATAAGCATTGGTGCTTAATAGACTTTTTTCATTGGGGTGTATTTCTCTTGAGATGCTTATGAAACACGAGTGCTTAACTAAGCATCCCTTCCTTTAAGCATATATGTGGGCCATGTCTTGTTTTATAGATAAATTATTGATGAAATGTAATGATGTGAGGTTATTGGTGGGGTCCATTTAAGAATTTTTTTGGAGGTGCTGGGTTGGAAAGATGAAATGTTTATGGGATGTTTAAGTTAAAAAAGTTAAAAATGAATGATGTATACGAGTGGGACTCATTTAAGAACCCAAAAGTGGGGTGATTCATTGTGGATGCTCTTATTTTCTTATATACTAATTGATTGAAGTAATTGATTGATGATTAAAGATTTCATTAATGCTATCAAGTCTTGCAGTTTGTAAGGAGATCTGGATTGGCTAGCAAAGGCCAACAGGCTGTCCAAACTGACGTCAAAGATCTGGACTGGCTGTCCAAATCAAGAGTTGATAATCCAACACATCCATAATTTGTTATGCATGTATTTGTAATATTAATCATTGATTTATTCACCAATGGTTAAGATTACTCTTAGAGTCTAAAGTGAATTGCTTACTTTAGGGGAGCCGGATCTTCCATATTGTACATCGGTCATGTGATGGAAACCACTTTAGTGGTCACTCACTGGCTTTACTTTGCCCAAGCAGAAAATAATAAGATATTGCATATAACTTGGAGGGGCTATCGTAATAGAATTCTCTGACTCTTGAATGTAATAGTATTCCCAAGTGTAAACAACTACTCCCTCCGGTCTCGAATATAAGAAACAAGTTACTTTTTTGGTTCATTGAATAATTCATGTATCTGGTCTATAATATAGTCCAGATACATGAGTTATTCAATAAACCAAAAAAGTAACTTGTTTCTTATATTCGAGACCAGAGGGAGTATGATGGTAATGAAAAGAAAATCTCTTGTTTAGATGTCTCAATAGTCTGTCTCTTTTCTTTATTTTTATTTCACTTTCCTTTATTTTCTTTGGATTAATTTCTCCTTGTAATCCATAGTATATTTAAGATGAGATAGCAGTCAGCAAATAATAACCCCATTTTTTTTTTTCAAATGACTCGGAAACTAACTTTATATATGTGAAAATTGTCTGGACTATTTTTTTAGGAGTAGTAAAATGTTGTTAATCAAAATGTCTACAAAGACAAATATGTATAACTTCTATGGCAATAGTTATTGCCATGTAAGCCATTTCAAACTTTTACCATCGGTAACTAGATGAAGTGGGCATCGCAAAATATTACATTTAGTGGCTATTAAAATTGTTGTTAGATTTGCCACTAAAAGTTATTGTTTTTCCCCGACAATTAATTAGATCTTTACTAGTGCTCACTATAAATTGTGACGTTAGCTATACTAACCATAAAGTAATTGTCGGTAAAAGTCTAGAGGCCATTTAATTAAGACTTTGTTTGAGAGTTTGGAGGAGGGGAGGGGAGTGATTTGGGAGAAAGGGAAGGGAAGGAAAGGTAGACTAGACTCATATATTGTGGTGTTGTTTCCATTTTTTAAGCTTATTTAATAATATCACGACAAATATGTTTAAATATTCAACGTCATGACGTTGAATATTTAAACATATTTGTCGTGATATTATTAAATAAGCTTAAAAAAGAGAAACAACACCACAATATTATTTTAATTGGGAACTTGGAAACGGAGGAAGTGTTGATGACGTTGAACATTTAAGCATATTTGTCGTGATATTATTAAATAAGCTTACAAAAGGGAAACAACGCCACAATATTATTTGAATTGGAAACTTGGAAAGGGAGGAAGTGTTGATGAGATTGAATATTTAAGTATATTTGTTATGATATTGTTAAATAAGCATAAAAAAAGAAAAAAAGCACCACAATATATGGTACATATTAATACAGAGTTTGCAAGCCAATTTGGGAATACTCTAAAACAAGTAATCCAGCATTTTGAGGTTTTAAAAATTTCTCAAATACTTCCCCATATTTTATAAAACTCCCAAATAAAAGAAAGGCTAGCAATAAATCTTTCCCTTCCCTTTCCTCCAAAATCCCTCTTCCAAACATAACCTAAATGCACACACATGGAGCATACAATTGAAAAAATCAATATACCCTCTTATACTATTTTTCACACATTCCTTTTTAGCTAAAACATATATATGTTGTTCTATCATTTTGCGAATGAATCTCATTAAATAAAGAATAAACCCTGCACTTAACTGGCTTAAGTGCCTGCTATATGATGATCATAGTAGCAATTCTAGAAGAAACAACTATCATACACTACATTCATAAGGTAATTACAAATTGAGAATGTCATCAATGTACACAGATAACTATATTTTATACATTTGACTAAGCAGTTATGATTTGAAGGGTCATTCATATATTTAATCCTTGATGGATAACGATCTTACTCTAGCAGAATTTTGGTTTAATTAAAGCTCACAACTCTCACATTTATACACCCCTGTGGCTAATCTGAATTTTCTGCTTCCTTCTTGCTTTGCATGATGCAACATGTTAGATAGTTGCCTCATATAGGGCAACTTAGGTTCCTTCTCAACAATCTCAATTTCCTTTTGGCCTTTTGAGCATTTGTAGGAACTCTCTCATTTTCCTCTAAACACTGCGGTGATCAGAAAATCAGATTTAAAATTCCAGTAAAAAAGAAAAGATCAGAATTAAAATTGGTTTGTATTATTTGGTTTAAAGAAAGGGTGCAGGGAAGGGAAAAGACCATAAAAAGATAAAAATTTAGATTATAATTCTTTTTATTCTGTTTTGTTGTTTAAACCGTGGCTACCATGACAAATTTTAACACAATAACCATGGCTGTTTAGTTAAAATGAAGAGTTTTTATATGATATCTATAGCCTCAGGGGAAATAAAATAACCACATTAAGTTGCATACTATAGTCCCTACAGTTTTTATAAAAATAGATATATTAATAACACAACATATTTTCTATTAGTTGCTAATGCACTAATAACAAAGAATGTATTTTATGGCTATTTTATATAAAGTCGTTCCCATTATGGCTATGAAAATTGAAAGAAATTTAAATGACAACCCCACAATCAAGTTTTTCTACCCTGAATTTGAACTACAAAATAATTAATAAAGGTTTGTAAAATTTAGCATTAGTTTACCTGTTGCTTTCTTCTCCTATCAAGCTCTGCCTGGAGAATGAAATCAAGATCCTTGTCAGAAATTCATGAATTAGTACGATAAAGGAAAAGAAAAACTTTAAACATTGTGCTAAGCATATATGTTATTTGACAGTACCAGAGCTAGTTTAAGTTTGGCGTTCTCTTCCTTTAATTGGTTCAATTCTGCTTCTAATTCAACCGTGTATGCCTGCCAGTGCAAAATAGAAAACATTATTTTACGCAAATGAACTAACTCATTAACAATATTGTGTCATAAAATATTTTATAGTGCACAGGGCAATGTTACACAAAAAAGAGCAAATGACATATTCCCCACAATATTAGGCCATCTCCAATGTATGTTTCCTACAAGGTTTTTATAAGAATCACCGTTAGAGGAAGATGAGTTGACGGTTACGTGTAAGAACGGTTCTTATATAAGAACCAAGAACCGGTTCTTACACATTAGAAAATTATTTTCTTGTAAAAAGTAAAGTAATTGTGAGATTCACTAAAGGAAAGTTAAAAATCAATGTCGAGTTCTATCCTAATTACCGACTTCTAATTTTTGCAAGAAAAAAAAATGGAAAAGTTAATCCTAATGCCTTCAGTTAGAGGGGGAAGACCAGAAGAATATTAAAAGGGAAAATATTCCATTGCCAGTGGTTACTGGTTAGTGCAATGACAGAGCATAAAATTGAAAATACACAAGCTGCAGTAGGTACACACTGATATCCAAGAACCAGAAAAGCAATGTTTTGAAGAGATATATAATATATAAATTAGTCTTTAAAAATTATGCAGTAACGGTCTAAAATTTTTTTACACAAATATTTAATTATATCTTATCATGGTGCCATCTCCTGACACTACGACATTACTAAAATATATGTACAAATATCTATGAAAATATGATTAGAGGTATATATATGTAAAGACTTTTTTACACCATTAGAGTACATGCATAGTAATTAAATATAACACATCTATTTTCAAACAAACAATGTATATTGCAAGCAAATGGTGTGAAATGAATGAGGGTACCATACCTGTTTTCTGGCTCTAGACCTGGCTGCTGATTCCCTGTTCTTGATCATCCTCCTCTGCCTTCTCTCCACCACTTTCTCCACAGGACCATCCAACACCCTCTTCCTCCCCCTCAACACCCCCATCTGATCCATCCCAACAAATTGACCTCCACCAGAATTATTCTCCGGCGAAACCGGGCTCACCGGCCCACCCACCATTCCCCCATAACCACCCCCTCCTCCTCCTCCATTCACCACCCTCCCTCCAATTGCACCACCTCCTCCTTGATGATAAGGCGCCGCCGCGACCACATTCCCACCACCCCCACCAATATTCCCCATCACAGGCCTAAACGACGACCCCACTGTAAGGTGGTTGTTATTATTCGGGTACATCCCATACTGCTGCTGCTGCACCTGGTGATGATGATGAGAAGAAGAATTATTATTAGAAGCTTGGACTTGTACAACACCCATTGCATTTCCACATTGTTGTTCCCTAACTACCCCTGCTTTCACCAAGAAATCCTCTAAAGTCATCTCTCCAAAAGTCGGTTGCCGAGGGGCAGAATCGGTATTCCGAACATTGTTCTGTTGTTGTTGTTGAGATTGTTGTCCTCTGTTATGGATCTCTGACCAAACCTCGTCCACTGTTTTTCTACACAGTGGTGCAGGGATGGTCAGAGACCCCTGACGAGGAAGGCTTGGTTGCTTCCTTATCATCCCTTTCTCTGTTGTTGTCAAGGTGTCGCTTAGCGACAAGTTGTTGTTGTTGGTGGTGGTGGTGGTGTTGTTTGTGGCTTGGTTTTCTTCGGCGCTCCAAATGCTGCTGAGGAACTCGTCCATGTTCATGGACCCGAAATTCTTGCCGCTCTCGCAGAGAGTGTGTTGGAACTCGTCAAGGGTGAGAGAGTATATTGAGGATTGTCTTCCCAGTGATGAGAATGGATTCTTGTTGTTGTTGCCTTGTTGTTGTTGATCGGATTGTTGTAGTGGCGATTCCACCTCGCCTAATTGGGAGTTCATCTCTGACTCTGCCACCACCATTTTTTCTTCTCTTTATATACTTTGTGCTGCACAACACAACATAGATGTTAAATATTATAATTATTGTCAAAACACAACCCCTGTTATTGTAAGCTCAAAAGAGAAAAAACAAAAATAGATAGATAGATAGATAGATGAAAGCTTTTTTTTATGGTATAGTCACTTCGTTATCTATGGAATTTTATATGTGTTTCGTTAAATCATGTACCTCTCTTGTCTTTATTTGTTGAACTCATACTCCCAAAGTACCAGAATCATGAATTTCAACCAATTATAAAGAATAGACTAAAAAAAGAGGATATTGTAGAGAGAGTATTACTAGCATTTCTATTATATATTAATGTTATTCTGATATATTTTTTTATAAAATTATACAATAAACATGTATTCAAACATATTCTTTTTTTAAAAATATTCGAAGTGTGAAAATAGTTTGAGAATTTTGATGTGAAAATATTTTTTTTATGGTAATAGATGCAGAGAGATTCAATTCTCTATTGTTTGTTTCTTTTTGTTGTTTTTCTGCATAAGCTTTTCGAGACGACAAACCGTACACAAATTGGTTACTATGTTTTTTCTGTAATTCTTATTTTGTTTTTCTGTCAGTTTGTCTTGTTCAATAATATATGACAGAAATCCAAGAATAGTATAGCAAATATAAGATGTCAACACGTGTGCTGCTTCAAGACAAACAGAGCCATTTTTGCTTCTGTCATGCACGAGAAATAGAGATATTCTCCAACTTAGTACTCGCACTAGATCCCACAGTAGTGCTGACGATTGCTGAATTAGTTACTGACTATAATGTATTGTTCGTGGCTCACTTGGTTGAGTCAAAGGATTTTAGAGTTTGAACATTTTGTCCTCTCCTCTAACAACTAATAAACAAATTATTAACCAATTGGCATATAATTTTTTTTTACTATAATTGTATTAATTTTATGAGAATGATTTTATATTTTACATATATTATGATTTTCTTCTGGATTTTATGTTGTATCTCCACATTCACACACTACTATGAATCAATGTTGCACCAGAACTCAGATGCTAGGACACACTACAGTAAGATCTCTTCTGTTAGATTAATCTAATAACAGAGAGATTAAATCAAATAGCAGTTAGTTAGTTAAGGGGTATTAGCTCAGTTGGCAGAACTTAGTCTTTGTTAGCTCTGACATTATAGTTCGAATTCCCTCTCCTCTATAAAAATAAAATAAAATCAAATAGCTGTTGGATTAATCCTACACCGCATTAACATCAACAACTAATAATGAACCATTTAGTTAAAAAAAAATTCTTCGAAATAACAGAAATGAAGTTTTCTATAAAATTGATTTTGGGTTTTATGTTCTTCCCTCAGAATGATCAGCTCCCTTTTCCTTTGTCTGAGTGCAACAAAATATTTTATAATATTAAATGTATTATTTAATATTATCCAAAACTAAATCGAAATATATTCTTGATTCCACTGCTGAGAAATTCTTCCTCTTCACTGAATTCCACTCACGAAATTCAGAATGTTATCAGTATCAGTTAGCACGGAAAATTGAAACTGCACCACTACCATTTGTCTGTAAATATAGAGACAACTACAAAAGTGCATGGAACCATTAATATGGTGCCAAAAAGACGGATAGAAATATACTCCATTTGTCCATTTTTATAAGAAACAAAATGAGCTATTTTATGATCTTTTTTATAAGAAATAATATCTTATTTTTAATAATATTAATTTTTATTTTTTATTTTACCTTTATTTATTATGAGATCCACAAAATGAATATGAAAAGACATAAATCCAAAAACGGTACTTTTAGAAAATTATAGTATCATTAATGATAATTAACCCATTCGAATGCATTTTCTTGGTCATGATGATTTTGTAATAAACGTTTCTTGATCATGGAGACTATGTTGTAACAGTGTGACTTGTAAGAGCATCCACAATGGAGTATTCCACTAGTACACATCACTTATTTTTACCTTTTTAAATTTAAGCATCTCATAAGCATTCTACCTCTCTAACCGAACACTTCCAAAATAAATTCTTAAATGAATTCCACCAATACCTCACATCATTACATTTTACCAATAACAACTTTTTAATTTTATCATTTGATTTTTTTTATCCATAAAGCAATATATGACCCACTATATATTTAATGGAGGAGTGGTTAGGAGAAGTGTTTAACTAAACACTCATGTTTAATAAGCATATCAAAAAAATGCTCTCTAATGCATAAATCTTAATAAACATCAATGCTTATTTAGTAAAATGTTTATAAGACCCCATTATAGATATTCTAACTTTCCTTAGCTAAATGTTATAGATATCATTCTTTATTTGCGTGGCTTATAATTATATATAAAAAAAGGTAAAAATTAAAGTGGAAATAAAAATTGCTAATATTTTCGCTTAAATATCAAGTACACATTTCCTATTTAGGAATATTTGGTGGGTGGGAGTTGGATATCGGATATCAAAAGATAAGAATATATCACCCACCAAAAAAAAGATAAGAATATATCGTTATCCGTTTGGAACACACTATAAAGGGATCTTAATATCCGAAAAAATATAATAAAATCTGTCAAATAAAATAGAAAAAAAATTGAGTAAATTACAATCTCCTCTCCTGAGAGATATGAGGTTAAAATATACAATTTAGTCCATTTAACTTAACACAGTTAGGAAATATTTGATTATATATTTTAAAATACATTTTAAATTAAAATATATACTAAACTAATTTTATTTTACGTTATTGCCCTTTCTATCATTTTCTGACCTTGCTTTCTTGATGCAAGGTTTTACACTTGTGCTTCTGATCATAACACTGTTTCTCTTGTGTTCGAATCAAGAGAATGATTATGAGGGGAAAAAAAACCGAATGCGTATAATACCATCATTGCACCATCTAAATGTATCAAGGGAGATAATGGCAACATATGGCACTGGCACAAGTAATATTTTATTATGAAAACAACATCTCATCACAATTAGCAAACAATTTGATATACGATACAACAAAAACCAAGATCTAACAAATCGACATCAAATATAAAACTTAGAACTTCAATTATATAAACGATTGTTCACTAAAATCAGGCGTCGCAATCAAAACCATATTCGGAGCTATTGACAGAAACAGAGGAATAGGGGAAGAAAGGGCAAAGGATATTTTGGGAATAAAAGGATTATTTGACGGATGTCAACTGCATCTTGACGGAAAATTAAAAAAATGAGTAAAATATATCATATTTTCATGTGATAAGGGAAGGGAATGTATGTTTATAAATAAGAAGGGTGGAGAGTGTAATACTTAAATCTCTTACTCAAAAAATAATAGAAAAAAAGCTTAATGGAAAATTAAGGTATAACAAAGCAACAACCATAAGATTAAGCGCAAGTGGTTAATATGCTCCGTCTAAGGGACAGATTCGGCCAGTACTGTTCAATCCCCGATGACAATCCATGACCAAACTTTACTTACCTCTCGACCAAACCAGATTAGTCAGCTATAGGCGAACTTTCAGAATATAATAGAAATCCCACAAAAAGCTAACACTTATAATTAAGTAAGTGTGTCTGCTAAAAGTTATTTTAAGTTGAACTTTAATTTTTTAAAATTGATTTGATTAACATTGAGTTAATGATTTTAAGTTGAACTTTAATTTTCCGACCTGTTAACATAGACCAATGTACCGACCCACCACTAAGCGAGGCGGGACTGACATTTTCAACCCAGCCAACCCACCCCATTTAAGACCGGTCAAAAGCGAGGTACGGCGAATTGACTGACTTTGCCACCCGAATGAGAAACCAAACAATATTGAAGGAACCGAGGTGGAAATTAACCGTATAACTACATTACATAATAACAAAGTATTGAAGAAGAAAAACCTGGACAGCTCAAATGCTAATCACTGATCAAGGGGAAACATGCAAGTTCCTTTTGTACCAGCTGAGAACAGTGAGTGAGGAAGAAGAAGAAGAGTATTTCACACACTGTACGTGTATGCTCACAGTCACAGAGTGGTATAACTAAAAGCCCTGCAAACTAGTGACCACCTTTATTTATATATCATCATCTATTCCGGCTTGGCACAGACCCCACAAAAACGTGGCGTTATTTAACAACTAATAAAAGTTGTCAAAATGCCGCAATAAACATATTTATTTTTTATGAGTTAAATTAATATATACTGATAGTGTAAAATAGATATTCAATCATATTTTATTATAGTATAATTTTATAACAATAATTTTTAAAAATATATACACAAAAATTTATATAGTGAGATATAATTAGATATTTGTGTAAAAAAAAATTTACACTATCAGTGTATATTAATTAAATTTAAATTAATTTTTATATAATAATATATAGATTGATAGCCGAATTCATTCATTCATATTTTCATACGTAGGGAGCAAAAAATCAGAGACTATAACTTTGAATTTCTCAGGCTTGATCGCACCATACGCCACGTGTGGGACAGGTGTCGCACGTGCAACCCCATTTTGGTGCAGTCACTGCTTTGAGTTCAACACGTATCCCTTTTGATTGCCATCTCCAAAATTTATTTTTTAATTGATTTTCTTTCCAACTAAATGAGTGCGAACACTTGAATGTGAGGTATCTGATCCCATGACAAACCACGAAAATTATCTATTTCTGTGAGGAACAATACCTTGGTAGTTGTGATACATGAATCTATTTCTCTTTCCCTGCCAAGTTCCAAAACAATTTTCTTGGGCTATAATTGCCTTTTTTATATTTTCTCTTCGATTTATAGTTGTCTTTCACATTGTTAAATGTAGATGTAAGTCTTTTTATTTTCAGAATATATTTTTTATTTTTTTTATTATAAAGTTGTCATCTTATTTTTAATACATATATTTTCAAGTATTTATAAAAAAATAGTAAAAATATTTTTTATTTTTTGTGTTTCGTATGCAAATACCTAAAAATAGGAAATATATCAAAAATAAGGTGAAAATAAAATCAAAAGTAAAAGAGTCCTTATTATTGCATTTTTATAACTAACTAGTGGATGAACCCATACAAATTACCTACGATTCTTTTTCTAGTATAAACAATAAAAATTCAACAAACGAATGGGAAATAAAAAGACTAATTGGAGGTGACATGTGTTAGAGGGTGACTTTTAGACTGGGTCATCACAATCATGTCCCAAGAATGGGTCAGTGCAAATTTACCCATAATCAAAGGTGGACCCAGTTTTACTGTATTTCAAATTTAAACCTCATTATTTATATGATTCAAAGATTGTACACAGAACTTATGAGATTTCGAATTTGAACCCTAAAGTTTGTGAAATTGTCGAAGACCCAATAAATCTATTAATTAGACTATTGACATACATGAATAGTTCTCAAGAAATTAATTTTTTTTGTCAACTCTCAAAAACAACCCTAACATTTTCCCTTTTTAGTTCCAACCTTCCCTGATACCACTACTTCATGTTTGTGTTGGTGAAATAGTAGGGATTCACCTTTTCGATCCCGATCGAGCATGAAAATTGTCAAAATAAGTAATTAAAAATAGGGAAAAATACACTCGCCTCCCCTCAACTTTGTGTAAATAACACACACCTCCCCTCTTGTTTTAAAAAACAATCACCTCCTCTCTAAGTTACACGGCGCTAGCAATTGTCCGAGTAAAAGAAAGAAATTCGACTCTTTCGACCTCTGCTTGCTTAAAACAGGCATGTCTTCACAAGCATTCATTTTCATCATCTTGCCTCTGCAACAATATTTCATTCTCATCAATACAATTATCTCATAGCCCTAAAAATCATTTTCCTTTGTTCTTTTTTTTTTTGGAATGCTCCTCTGTCAAGGCACAACGACGGGCCTTGGATGTCATCTCAGTTTTAATACAAGTATGGATACTCAATCCAGAACATGTTTTCAATACCAGTACCTATATGCATACTCAATACCAGAAAATCCCCAATTTCATTTAACAGTTTATGTTTCTTCTCCTTCTGATGCCACTGTATTTTTTTTCAATTTTTCTGAATGAAGTATGTGAAGTGTGGTTTTACTGGGGAGAATTTCCCCACCTCCGTTTTTTTTGTGTGGTTGGGAGGCCAATGCTCCGTTACGAAGAATCTCTCGCCGAACAAGAACTAAAGGTCTATGGTATGGAAGAACCAAAGAAGCCTTATACTGTCAAGCTAATAGACGTTAACTTGGGAGGGGGTAATAAGTAGTTGTTCACGGGTTCGGGCAACCCGCGAGCCCAAACCGAACCGAAGCAACTTTGTTTTTTTGCATTTTTGCTTAGTTCGGATCTGAAGCAACCCAAAAAAATTACAGAGGAGTCGCCACCAAAATTTATTTAATGGGAAAATGTTGGAAAAACCCGTTTTAAAAAAAAAGGTCTTTGAAACCAAATTTTGGGTTCGGGAGTCGATTACGTGTAGGGAAGGTATTAGCACCCTACAACGTCCGCTAAAAAGCGGTTACCTCTAATTAAATGTGCAAATTTGTTAGCTTTTAAAATTATTTATTTTACCCCAAAGAGAAATTATTTGCCTATTTACAAGATGCGATTTAAATTAAAAGAGAAGAAAAAATTATGAAAATTTATTTTTGCGCTTGATAGGGAAGGTCCCTGCTCCTACGTATTCTCAGGTGCAATGAGAAAATCAAAGCTATGTAGTTCTTTAGAAAAAGATTGTGTATTGATTTGTTTTTATTTTTGTGGAATTTTCTTTTTCGAAAACAATTCATTTGGTCTCATAATAACCAAATAGGAAGAGGATCCAAAATGGTTACTAATTTTGACCGACTGAAATAAAAGTTTTTCCCGATAGCCGAATAGGAAGAGGATCCAAAACGACTATCATTAATGAGTTTTCATCTAAAATGTTTTCGCAATAGTCAAATAGGAAGAAGATCCAAAATTGACTATCACTAGTTACTTAATTAATTAATTACAAAAGGGGAGTTTTCACAATAGCCAAATAGGAAGAGGATCCAAAATGACTATCATTGACAACTCCATATATATATATTTTTTAAAAAGCAAGAGTTTATGATTAATATTTTTTAAGACATTTTTAGATAATAATGAAAATGAGCTAATTTAGAAATAACATTATTCTATTTGTGAAGTAAATTAGGGTAAAAATCATGGATTATGAGAATAATGGGCTAAGCCCAACATAGAGACAAACAAAAAAACAAAAGAGAGAAAAAACAAACTGGGCCAAAGCCCAAAGCCACAAACCAGATTTTTATGCAAAAGAAAAAAAACACAAAAACGGGCCAGAAGCCCAAAGCCATAAATTAGATTATTTTAACAAAAAGGAAACAAAAAAACGCAGAAATGACACTCATGCAAACATCCCCTCCCCTTTTCCAAAAAAACGCAGTTGGGCCCTTAGCCCAAAATGAAGCATCTGACTTTATCAAAAAAACAAAACAAAACCAAAAAAAGGAAGACAAAAACAAGCAATGGGCCAAAGGCCCTAACCCAACTTGTTACCAGAAAAAAAAAGAACAAATAAAATAAATCTAACAAAACAAAAAGAAAAGAAAAAGAAACCAATTGGGATTTGAAATCCCTACACTGCAGACGTAAAAGGACAGAGAAAGGAAAGAGGGGAAAGAGGAAAGAAAAGGGGAAAGAGAATAGGGGGTGGCGGTCCTAGCCAGGAAGGCGGCGGCGGCCATGGTGGCCACTACCATCAGCCACGCAGTGGCCAGCACAGGGAGCGCGACGGTGGGGGACCAGGAGGCGCGATCCTTCGACGGTGAAGGGAGAGGGACGCGATGGAGAGAGAAAGAGAGAGGGTGAGAGAGATGAAGAGAGAGAGAACGAAAAGGAAGGGGATGAAGGGCGGTGGTGGAACCGCCGTGACGGCGGCGGCTGGGAGGGCCAGCCAAACTTTCTCTTCTCTCCATTTTTCTTATAGATTTCTTCCCTTTTTTCTCTGCATTTTGCTCACTGTTTTTTCTATTTTTTCGGATGTTGGCTTATCTTGACTGATTTGGGAGTTGCAGGGACATGGAAAAAAATGAAAGTGGATTACAACACAACAAGCCAGAGCATACTCACACGCAAAGCATATGGAAGAAAGGACCTTTCCTTTACCTGCTAGGGGCCAACGAAACAGTGAAGGTAACCTTCCCCTCTATTGCTCCTCTCCACTGCCTCTTCTTTATTGCTCCTTTTCTATTGAGTTGTATATGCCTTGCTGAACTGTATGTGTTTTTTCACTCTGAGATGGATAAACAAAAGATGTGCTTATCCACCAATTTGTTTTCCTCTCCTTTCTCTTTTTTCTCTCTTTTTTTTTCTGTGTGTTTTCTGTTCTGTGTTTTCTTTCCTTTCTCTATCTCTATTTTTCTGTGTTTTTCCCTGTGTGTTTGTTACTGTGCTATATATGAGGAAGAATTAGGGCAAACCATGTGGTGTGGTGTAGTAGTGTGGTGTGTGATAGTGGCTGTGTGTGTGCTGTGCGATGGTCTGTGTGTGTGTGTGTGTGTGTGTGTGTGATACGGTTGTGTGTGTGTGTGTGTGTACTGATTTTTTCAGAATGTGTGGGTGTGTGCGTACGGATTTGTGTGTGTGTGTGTGTGACCCCTTTTTTTCCAGAAAATTGAGTGTGTGTGTGTAGGTTTTTTTTTGTGTGTGTGTGTGTGATGTTTTCCAGAATGTGTGTGTGTGATGTTGCCCTTCAATTTGCTTTCTTCCTGCTTTGCCCTTCTTTTCCTTTGTTTTGATTTGTGACTCTTCAATTCACCTTGTGTTAACAGCTTGGATCTTTTGGGCAATATGAAAAAGCAGCAGCTGAGGAGGGAGAGCTTGAGAGTGAATTGCAGTTTTTTGCTTTCAATTTTTTCTTTTTTCCTTTTTTTGCATTTTGTATTTTTTTGTATTTTTTGGATTGGACTTGTAATAATAAAAAATAAATGTACAAAGCCTTTTGCTATCTGGATCATGAGATTCATCAAAAAACCCAAGCCCAATTACAATTGGTTCCACCGAACAAAAACCCAATGAACAAAATGGACTTAAATCAATTGGACCCCTTTTAAATTAAAAAAACTAAAATATAAAGGAGGACAAAAATTGGTGTCTACAGCTGCCCCTCTTTACTTGTTTTTTGCTTGATAATATGAATAACGAGTGTTTTCAAATTACCATAGCAAGAAATAAGTAAAGAAAAGGAGACCCAAAATTTTGTCCGACGATTAATGCTGAAAAACAAAGTAGAGTTTTCTTTTTCTTTTTTTTTCCCTTTTTTTTTTCTTTCTTTTTTTTTTCTTTCTTTTTTTTTCCTTCTTCCTTTTTTTTCTTTTTTCTTGTAAGCCTGATTTTGGCGAAAAAGTAAAAGGGTGCGGGTCGGACGCTCGGCTTTGACAGAAAAGTAAAATGGTGCGGGTCGCTGCTGCCCGGCTTTGACGGAAAGATAAAAAGGTGCGGGTCGGACGCCCCGGCTTTGACAGAAAAATAAAGGGTGCGGGTCGGCTGCCCGACTTTGACAGAAAACTAAAGGGTGAGGGTCGGCTCCCCGACTTTGACAGAAAACTAAAGGGTGAGGGTCGGCTCCCCGGCTTTGACAGAAAAATAACAGGGTGCGGGTCGGACGCCCGGGTTTGACAGAAAAATAGAGGGTGCGGGTCGGACGCCCGACTTTGACAGAAAAGTAACAGGGTGCGGGTCAGACACCCGACTTTGACAGAAAACTAAAAGGGTGCGGGTCGGACGCCCGGCTTTGACAGAAAAGTAAAAATGGTGCGGGTCGGACGCCTGGCTTTGATAGGAAATGAAATATAAGACAAGAATCTCTCTCTTCTTTTCTCTTTTCTCTTTTCTCTTTTTTCTTTTTCTTTTTCCTTTTTTTTTCTCTTTTTTTTTGGTATAATGCAATGGCATGAGATGCATGAACTAATGCAGTATGAAATGCAGCTAGAGTGATGCATGATGCAATGAATGAGACTAATGACTCAATATGCAGTTGTGCATTTTTCCTTTTCTTTTCTTTCCTTTTTCGTCTTGATCCCTCAACCCTTTCTTGCCTTGCCGGGCGAGGCCATCTTGATACTTACGGGCAAACCATTCTCCTTTGAATCTTTTGACCGATTTTTGCGAATCCCTTATACTTCCATGTACGGAACTGGGACTCTTTTGTTAAACCGTTTCGCCTTGCTTGTAATGTTGATTGTGCTGCTAGCTTTTTGTTCTGCTATTTCCCTTTCTTTCTTTTTTTTTTGAAAGCAACACAGAGACTGATCGCGTTTCCTATGGTTTTTGAAGCTTTCACAATAATCATGATGCATTTTAATATGTCAAGACAAGTTTCAAATTTCAGCATAGATTATCATAAAGTAACACTTTGAACCTGCAGAAAGGGTCAAGACAAGAACACTTTATAGACAGGAAATATGATGCAGTGCAGATTTTATTCATGTGAAATGGGGAAAATACAAAGGGAAAACAAGCATGTAAAATTTGTCCAAAGGTACAAATTAAACAAAATTTGAGCTGAAGGATTGTCCTTTAGAATAGACGATGCTAGCTTCTCATGCCCATAACTTTGAAAATCCATTAACCAACTTCGGAGGATGTCAACTGCTCATTCGTTGTGCACCCTGAATATCTCACATGCCCCAGCCTTGCAGCATTGAACATTTGTTTGTTTCGCCCTTTTTTTTTTACCCCAACTTTTGCCTGAGTCGCTCTTTCGAGTTTTCAACTCACCAGGTCGCTCTAACTTTTGCCTAGGCCGCCTTTTCAGGTTTTCAACCTAGTGAACCCTTTTTTATTTTTTATTTATTGTTTTAGGTGTAATACTTTTTGACTGCATCAGAGTTTACGGGGAGTGGGATATCTTCACCATCCATTTTAGTAAGGATCAAGGCTCCTCCAGAGAAAGCCTTCTTCACAACATATGGCCCTTCATAGTTCGGAGTCCATTTCCCACGATGATCCTTTTGAATTGGTAGGATCTTTTTAAGCACAAGGTCCCCTTCTTGAAATTCTCGAGGTCGAACCTTTTTCTCATAAGCAGTCTTCATTCTTTTTTGGTACAGTTGACCATGGCACAGGGCATTCATTCTCTTTCCCTCAATAAGATTAAGCTGATCGAGTCGGGCCTGAACCCATTCCGCCTCTTCTAGCTTTGTTTCCATCAACACTCTTAACGAAGGAATTTCTACCTCAATAGGCAAGACTGCTTCCATCCCATATACCAAGGAAAACGGGGTTGCCCCTGTTGAGGTACGAACTGAAGTGCGATAACCATGTAAGGCAAAAGGCAACATTTCATGCCAATCTTTATATGTTACCACCATCTTCTGAACTATCTTCTTGATATTCTTGTTTGCCGCCTCGACAGCACCATTCATCTTTGGACGGTATGGGGAAGAGTTGTGGTGTTGGATCTTGAAATTTTCACATAACTCCTTCATCATCTTGTTGTTTAGGTTGGTTGCATTATCTGTTATGATTCTTTCTGGCAAACCATAACGACAAATTAACTCTCTTTTGATGAACTTGACTACCACATTCCTGGTCACATGCGCATATGATGCCGCCTCAACCCATTTTGTGAAGTAGTCAATGGCAACAAGGATGAACCGATGTCCGTTTGAAGCTTTGGGTTCAATCGGCCCTATTACATCCATTCCCCACATAGAAAAAGGCCATGGCGCCGTCAAGACATTCAACGATGCTGATGGTGCATGAATATTATCGGCATATATCTGACATTTATGGCATTTCTTGACATGTTAAAGCAATCAGTTTCCATTGTCAACCAATAATAACCAGCCCTCAAAATCTTCCTGGCCATTGCATGCCCCCCAGCATGGGTCCCAAATGAATCCTCATGTATATCTTGCATGATCTTTTCGGCTTCTGCGGCATCGACACATCTGAGTAACACCATGTCATGATTTCTTTTGTAAAGCACATCACCATTCAAGAAGAAACCCATTGCTAACCTTCTCAGGGTTCTTTTATCATTTTCAGTAGCACCTGGGGGATATTTTTGGCTTTGGATAAAACATTTGATATCATGGTACCAGGGTTTTCCATCCAGTTCTTCTTCCACTTCTTGACAATATGCTGGTTGTTCTTGGCTTTGTATTTTTATGAGTGGCATGTCTTTCTCTTGGCTTATTTTGAACATGGATGACAATGTGGCCAGTGCATCAGCTAACTGATTCTCTTCGCGGGGAATGTGATGGAGAGTCACTTGCTCAAATTGCTCCATTAACCCCTTAATATAGTCATGGTAAGGGATTAATTTCGCATCTCGAGTTTCCCATTCACCTCTTAACTGATGAATAACGAGAGCTGAATCCCCATACACCTCTAGGATTTTGGCTTTTGATTCAATTGCAGCTTGGAACCCCATTGCGCAAGCCTCATATTTTGCCATATTGTTTGTGCAATCAAAACATAGTCTTGCAGTGATAGGGATATATTGAGACTCCGGGGAAATCAACAACACTCTGATCCCATGCCTCAGCGCATTGGAAGCTCCATCAAACAGCAAGGTCCATTTTTCTTCATCGGGGGATTCTCCTTCTTTTCCAAATAGAGCCATTATATCTTCATCAGGAAAATCATTTTGCATTGATTGATAATCTTCTATGGGTTGATGAGCCAGATAGTCAGCCAAAGCACTGCCTTTGATCGCTTTCTGAGTGACATACAGTATCTCATATTCTGACAATAGCACTTGCCAACGAGCAATCCTTCCAATGAGGGCAGGTTTTTCAAAAATATACTTGATCGGGTCCATTTTGGAAACCAGCCAAGTAGTATGACACAACATATATTGTCTCAATCAGCGAGCGGCCCAAGCCAAGGCACAACAGGTTTTCTCTAACAAAGAGTATCTCACTTCACAACTGGTGAATTTCTTGCTCAAATAATAAATGGCATGCTCTTTCCTACCAGACTCATCATGTTGGCCCAGCACACAACCCATTGATTCGTCAAGCACTGTCAAGTACATAATGAGGGGCCATCCCGGCACCGAGGGAACCAAGATCGGGGGATTCTGTAGGTACTGCTTGATCTTTCAAAAGCTTCTTGGCAATTTTCATTCCATTCAACAGCCTGATCCTTGCGCAACAATTTGACGATCGGCTCACAAGTTTCAGTTAATCGGGATATAAATCTAGCGATGTAGTTCAATCTTCCCAAAAAACCTCGAACTTCTTTTTCGGTGCTGGGAGCGGGCATTTCCATGATAGCTCGAACCTTGTCTGGATCAACCTCTATTCCCTTTTGGCTCACCATAAATCCCAACAACTTCCCTGATCTCACCCCAAAGGTGCATTTAGCGGGGTTCAACCTGAGCTTAAATTTCCTTAGGCGTTCAAACAATTTTTGCAGGTTTACTATGTGATCTTCATCAGTTCTTGATTTTGCAATTATGTCATCCACGTAAACCTCTATCTCTTTGTGCATCATGTCATGAAACAGAGTTACCATGGCCCTTTGGTACGTTGCCCCAGCGTTTTTCAATCCAAAAGACATCACCCTATAGCAAAAGGTTCCCCACGGTGTGATGAAGGTTGTCTTTTCCATATCCTCGACTGCCATTTTGATCTGGTTATACCCCGAGTAACCATCCATAAAAGAGAAACATGAGTTCTGAGCAGTGTTGTCTACAAGAACATCAATGTGAGGCAAAGGGAAGTCGTCTTTAGGGCTTGCTCTGTTCAAATCCCTATAGTCAACGCACATCCGAACTCTTCCATCTTTCTTAGGAACTGGGACAATATTGGCAACCCATTCAGGGTATGTAGCCACAACTAGAAAACCGGCATCAAACAACTTCTTGACCTCTTCTCTAATCTTCAACGACATATCAGGCCTCATTCTTCTCAACTTTTGTTTAACTAGCGGGCACTCAGGCTTCAGTGGCAACTTATGTTCGACTATGCTAGAGTCGAGTCCAAGCATGTCCTGATACGTCCATGCGAAGACATCAATATAGTCGAACAAGAGTTTAACCAACTTGTTTCGCTCACTTTCTTTCATAAGAGTGCCAATTTTTATTTCTTTCTTATTATCCTCAGTTCCCAAATTGATTATTTCAGTCACTTCTTGATGGGGTTGGATTATTTTGGCCTCTTGTTCTATTAACCTCATTAATTCAGGGGGAGTCTCCCACTCTTCCTCACTTTCCTCATCAGTGTGATTAATGGGAGATTCAAAGTAATAAGATGAGACGCTAGCATTGCCATTTTCTAGGAGAACATTTTCTGATATGCACGGATTGAGATTTGCAAGTGGGAAAAGAAATGAATAGACAATAAATAAGAAAAAAGAATGGCTAGTAAAGGAAGAAAAATGAGCTAGAAAGTTCAAAATGCATGCACTTTATTAATAACTATGCTGAAAGGAAACATGTGTGCCCATTTAACAATGTATCGATCCTAAAGCCTTGGGCAGAGCAATAGGAGTTGCATTACATAATTACTTTGAAGATGAAACAAAAACCACAGGAAACTCGACGATCTCCCAATTGCCAAGCTCTTCTTGCGGGGAACAGGGATAAACCAGATTGATATCATCAGTAACAGCACAACCATCTTCAGCAACGGCTATCTGATCTGGATACAAAAGTCCCGCACTTCGGAAGCTTTCACAGATATCACAAATGGGGACCCTCTTGGCACTTGGCTCTCGATTCTCCAGCCTAGCGAGCCTCTTCTCTTTCTTCTCTTCTACAATTCTCCTCTTGTCAGCCTTTGTGGGGTGATATCCCAACCCAAATCGGTCTTTGTTGTCAGATAGTTCCAACAACTTTCCACACTTCCCCACCAATCCTCCTTGAATCATCATCTTGGCAGTCATCATAGCTGTCTTGGATAGGCTTGGTTTTGCAATAGGAGTCCCTTCACCCACGAAAGTTGTATTAGCAACCTCAAGTGCCTGGAAAGAAGTTTCAAGCGCTTCTTCCGCTGCTTCAATGTAGGGAGTTGATGATGGTTTGCTCACCAACAAGTCTTCCTCACCTGAGATAATTACCAATTTGTTGTCTATTATGAACTTCACTTTCTGGTGAAGCGTGGAGGGCACAGCTCCCGCAGAATGAATCCAGGGCCTACCCAGGAGGCAACTGTAGGCTGGCATGATATCCATCACCTGGAAAGCAACTTCGAAGACACAAGGGCCGATTTGAATTGGCAATTCAATCTCCCCGATCACTTCTCTCCTAGATCCATCAAATGCACGTACCACCATAGTGCTAGGCCTCATGTGGGTTCCATCAACAGACAGCTTCCCAAGCGTTGACTTGGGCATGGCGTTTAGAGACGACCCATTGTCCACCAACATCCTTGCAATGATATGGTCTTGACATTTCACGGAATATGCAGTGCCTTATGATGCCCCATTCCCTCCTTGGGTAGCTCATCATCTGTGAAAGTGAGGTAGTTATTGGCAACGATGTTACCAACAATACCATCAAATTGGTTAACCATGATGTCTTGGGTGACATGAGCTTCATTCAGCACCTTCATCAATGCTTTCCGATGTGGTTCCAAACTCAAAAGCAGAGACAAAATAGTTATCCTTGCAGGAGTACGGTTCAACTGATCAACCACCTTGTACTCACTCTGCTTAATCATCTTTAAAAACTCAGAAGCTTCTTCATCAGACACCGCTTTCTTGCAGTCCGGTTCCCTTTTTGTTGTATCTCCCACTCGTTCTTCATTGACAACCTCTTTTTCTTTCCCTTTCTCCTGGTGGACCTTATCTCCTTCTTTCGGATATTCATTTCTCAGCTCAGCAGGAGTATAAATCCGCCCACTACGGGTTATCCCACCAACGCCTGGAATGTTGGTAACAACAGTATTTCCAGATTCAGGAGTGACCCTTGTCTGATTCCCTTCGGAGGAAACTTTCACATCATAGTTTCATGGCACTGCCTTGTTATCCTTGTAGGAAAAAGGAGTAGGAACTTGAATTGTAATGGGCTTTGGCCCCACAGGGATTTCTGCTGGTACTTTCATGGAGTAGCGGATTTCCAATGGCCTTACCATAAATGTGGCATCCTCCCCTCCTGATTGAAGTGTCAACACATCGTCATTATCCACCGCACGACTTATCTGGATTAAGTGTGCGTCCATCAGACTTTGCAGGACTTCCTTGAATTCATCGCATTCTTCTATGCGGTGTTCGAAGCTTGCATCAAAGCTACAACTTCCCTCCTTTTGCAACCTCCTTGAATCATGCCACATTGGCGTAATCCAATGAGAATGTCTCTCAAAGGGGTCCTGACATCTTCTACTTTCCTAATCAGACATTGGCCCATAAACTCTTCAACTGCATTGGCTGCGGAGCCACTGTGCCCAGGTAAAGGATTTCCTCCCACATTTGGACCATCACCCTTGAAGGTTAACCACTTGCGGTCAATCAAATTTTGCACCTTGAACTTTAAAGCTCTACAATTTTCCGTCGAATGCCCAATAGCTCCGGCATGATACTCACACTTGGCATTCGGGTCATACCATTGTGGATATGGGGGTTCAACTGGATTTGCTGGGCAAGGCGCAATCATCTTATTGTCGTAAAGGTGACGAAACACTTCTGTATACGACATAGGGATGGGGTCGAACCTTACTTGTTTTCTCTCTTGGTTGTTTGATGGTCTTTGTTGCTGGTTAGGGGAGGGGTTTTGGTTAGGTTGGCGAGTTGGCTGAGGAGGTGGCATTTGTGGCGCGGTAGGGGGTGAGGGTTGAAAAGGCATTCTCGGGTAGTTGGGTTGTGGGAAAGGAGTTTGGGAAGTTGCGGCAACATATGGTGGTGGCGGCGGGTAAAAGGCTTGGTATGGTTGTTGGAAATGGGCAGGGTAAAGGTAAGGTCCTCTCGGAGCTTGTTTTGCTTGACTGGCCATCACTACCTGGGCTTCTCCTTCTTTCTTCTTGTTGAACCCCGCGGGAGGTTTCTTTCCATTGTTTGCCCCAATTGGATTATGGGCGATTTTTCCACTTCTCATCCCTCCTTCCACCCTTTCTGCTATGATGACCATGTCTGAAAAGTTCGACGACACACTCTCAATCATTTTATCATAGAAAGGCGACTGTAGAGTGTCTATGAACATAGCAACCATTTCCTTCTCAGTCAAGGGTGGCTCTACCGTGCCGCTAATCCCCTCCAACGCTGGGCATACTCCTTGAACGTTTCATTGTCTCTTTTCCCCATATTTTGCAACTGCATACGATCGGGGGCCATGTCAATATTGTACTTGTACTGTTTCAGAAAAGCATCAGCCAAGTCTTTCCAACATCAAATGTGGACACGCTCAAGGTGAGTATACCAGTTCGCGGCAGCACCAGTCAGGCTGTCTTGGAAGCAATGAATCATAAGCTTATCATCATAAGCATGAGCTGCCATTTTCCTACAATACTTGGTAAGATGGCTTTTTGGACAAGTAACACCACTGTATTTCTCGAAGTCCGGAACTTTAAATTTAGGCGGGATGACCACATCTGGGACCAGACACAGCTCCGAAGCATCATTTAGGCCATAGTAACCTACTCCTTCAATGGCCCTCAATCTATCCTCAAGGGTTTGCCACTTAGCCTTATGAGGGTCTTCAGCTGAAGACATCGGCACGGGTCCTCCAGTTGCCTGATGAGACAACGACATCACGTTAGGGTTAGTGCTAGTGTGGGTCCTTTGGGAATCAGCAGGGTATGCTTGTGCTGCGACAGGGCTTTGGAAATTCGGTATTGATACCACCGCAGGCGTAGTAACTTCTGGAGAGCTGAAGAATTGGATGGGAATATTGCCAGCCTGTGAGTTATATGTCATGGGAATAGGGATCGAAGCTTGCACTTGCGTTACTTCAGCATTTGAGTCTAGTCCCGGGGATTGGGAAACATTGGGCATAAGGATTGCTTGCGGGTTACCTTCAGAAGCAGTGACAACCAAATGGGAAGCAGGCCCTTGAAGTTGAAACTGGACAGTTTGGGTTTCTGCCGATGCAGTTGCGAAGGGAGGTGTGTATCCGATTGGGAGACCATAAGGCGGGAATGAGATGGTATGTACACCTTGAGGATCGGAACCTGGTTGACGTGAGAACCCTTGTGGGTAAACAGGGAAAGGTATCACAATTCCTTGAGACACAGGACTAAATCCAGGTGGATAAACCGCAGTAGTGGAATGCTCTCCATCCGCCATCGGGGGTTCCCCATCCTTGTTCTTGCTCTTTTCCATGGCCTCTAACAGCTTGGCCATTTGCTCCTTTAGTTGGTCAATCTCGTTCCTCATCTCTTCCTGGGTCCTTTCCGCCATGATCCTCGCTTGAGTTCGGGTAAGATAAGGGTGCCGAGGGAACAGTTTGACGTTTGATTAATTACTTCCTGCTAAAGAATGATATGAGTATGCAATCAATGAAAAAAATGGATGAAAATGCATGTTTCCTAATTATGATGTCCATTCTCGATTTATTGCCTTGGAGAACCGTAACTTCCATTGTTTGTGGATAATCATTATCATTATCTTCATTTTTTCTTTTCTTTTTCTTTCTCTTTTTTTTCCTTTTTTTTTCTACATATTTTTATTACTCTCCCTTTTTTTTTGAAACAAAATCAATCAAGGATAATATGGGATCAAAACAGCAAAAGATTTCATTTAATAATCAAAGCAGAGTACATCATTTCCTAACTCATCAAATTGGAGTACATTTCACCCAAACTTGTACATGGACCCCATTAACCACAGACCCTTCTTTCAACTCTTTAATCTCTTCTTTACAATGCTTAATAAAATCAGAGACTTCTACTGGTGTTGTGAACGGGTTCATTGTCTTCTCAGCCTCTTTCAGGAATCTTGGTATATTTGTGAGTGCTTGATTGGTGAGTTCTGCCAACTTTACGTATCGATCTCTCCAGAATTCACCTTCCTTTTGGAGCTGATTAAGGGTCTTTTGGCATTCTGTAAAACTATTCAACCTTATGACTTGGTCCCTTAAGTAAGCATTTTCGTCATTAAGCTGCTTGATGATTATTTTCTGGTCTTCAATGAGATTTCTCAAACCATGTGATTTTTCTTGCTCTCTTCTCCATGCTTCTTCACGGAGTGCAGCCATCTTTATCGCATCCTCCTTGCACTGCCTTTCACCGTCAACTCTTTTCTCATATTCGGCCACAACCCTTGTCAATTGTTCATTTAAATCTCTAAGCTGCTTTATTGCATTCCGCTCGGCCACCTTGGAATTCCTGATCATGTCTTTCAATCGTTGATTCGCGGCTAGTGCCTCATCCCTCTCTTGCCTTCGCTTTCCCAATTCTGTATCAGCAGCATACAAGCAATCTCGAGTTTTGAGCTTACTTTCCTCTTCCGACTTGGCTCTCTTATTTGCTTTCTCAAGAGAGGTTGTCTTCTGGGCAACTTCTAACTGCAACTTTTCATAGGCTCGTCTTACTTCGGCAAGTTCCTTTTGTAGCCTATTCTTCTCTTCATCACTCTTGGTCAACGCTGCTTTTAACTTTTCTACTTCTTCATTACAGGGAGGTTCCTGAACTGGTGTCTCCTTTGTGACAGTTATTAGGCCATAAAACGGCAATTTAATCTTCAACACCCTTTCCTTGAGCCATTGGCGATAGCTGTCTTTTGCATCACAACTCTGCACTCCAATCTCACGTCCCTTTTTGGTGACTACCTTATCCCAGGCTCGCGAAACTTTCCTCATCATCTCCCCATTTTGTGGGCCCATATCATACAGGACAAAATGAGTGATCACTTCATCTGATGGCGGCCCCATGATAGGATAGCCGAGCTGTCTCAAAGCCAAAGCAGGATTATAATTGATGCAACCTCAAGTTCCCATGAGTGGAACATTGGGAAAACCTCCGCATTGATAAATCACTTCTTCTATCTCCTTCCACTTCGGATATCATCGAATTGTTCCTTCACCAAGGTTTACCAGAGTCTGGGCCCACTCGTGACTGGTCTTGGTCTTGACTTGACACATTTTGAAATCAACAATTGGGCAATGAGTCTTGCATCCACTACTGAACACATGGGTGATCAGCCAAATATATAAGGCAGGCAAGCAGCACAGAATCCTCTTACCCTTCTTTTCATGGCAAAAATCAAGGGTGTGGTACACATCAGCAATAACGGCATGTACAGGGTTCTCCTTCCTTAGCTTGAAAGCCAGAAACACGTCGATTGCAGCGAAGTCCACAAGCTCATCGGCATTTGGAAACAAAATAATCCCAAATATAGCAAGAGCCAACACGTCCCTGAAGGTGCCCCAATCTTCCTTTTTTGCTAGCTCATGTGCTTTTTTCTCCAAGTAGCTCTTTGAGATTCCGTCAGTGCCCTTTTTGATCTCTCTTCCCTTGTTCAAATCTCCTTCGGTGACTTTTAATACTTCAGCAATCAAGGGGATAGAAGGGTAGTGTCCCATATACCGATAAGGCTTCCCATTCTTCAAAGGATACCCTAGAATTTGCTCAAACTCTTCCAAAGTAGGGGCTAGCTGGAAGTCTCGAAAAGTGAAGCATCTGAGGGGAGAGTCGTAAAACTGAGCCAACGCGGTGATAGCTTCTACCTGTACTTCAATTTTCAGCAAGTCGAGAATCTTCCCATATTCCTTGTAGAAGGTAGAGCGTTGATTCCCTTTTAACAAATCTCCAAGAGCTTTCAAACTTTCCACTTCAGGCCTTTTGGCTTTCGCATGCATGAGCCTCTTTGACATGGTTGGGGTTGTTCCCTCGGCTGATCCCATATTATCCTATCCACAAACAATGTCTTCTTACGGTCCTCCGACAACCCTAGTTTGAAAAGGATAAAATGAGAATGGATGCAACACATGATATGCAAATGTCAAATGTCTTGATGATGCAATGGATTGTCATGGTAAACATGATAATGCAACATTTCTTTTTTTCTTTTTTTCTTTTTTTTTTACAATAGTACAAATGCTGGAATGCCTATTACTAATGCACAAGAATCTTTTGTTAACAGCTGGATAGTTTGCCCCCTTGTTTCCTAAACCATGGGTTTCACCTTAATTTGAGGGTTTCTACCTTGGTCCATAAGTCCTTTTACTTCGTGGATACTTACTCGGGTGGTTCTAATCACTCACTCACAAAAGGCCTCTAGAGCTAAGTACCCATTCCGGAATGTGGACCACAAATAGGAAGAGGATCCAAAATGTGGGCATTCGCGGAAGAGTCACACTCTAGATGAGGTTCTCGCGATAATCAAATAGGAAGAGGATCCAAAATGATTACCACTGCCAACCTCGCACTCCCTAAGGTACACTCAGCCCAGGTATAGGGCCACGCTCATAAGTGTGTGAATAGTGTAAGTGTAGTGTGTGATGGGGCACCCTAAAACTACCCAACCTGCAAAAGAGAAACAGACAACAGCAGAACCAGCGGTCTTCTATCCTAAGATTCTATTCGGCAGATATATTTACAAACAATAATAAAGAATATTTACAACAAGCAATAAATAAACAAATAAAAACAACAAACAAAGAAAGGGTAAAATAAATAAAGGGAAAAGCTAACAATTTTTGCGCATTTAATTATGTAAGGCTTGACTCTCGAACGTCCCCAGTGGAGTCGCCAGCTGAAGCAACCCAAAAAAATTACAGAGCAGTCGCCACCAAAATTTATTTAATGGGAAAATGTTGGAAAAACCCGTTTTAAAAAAAATGGTCTTTGAAACCAAATTTTGGGTTCGGGAGTCGATTACGCGTAGGGAAGGTATTAGCACCCTACAACGTCCGCTAAAAAGCGGTTACCTCTAATTAAATGTGCAAATTTGTTAGCTTTTAAAATTATTTATTTTACCCCAAAGAAAAATTATTTGCCTATTTACAATATGCGATTTAAATTAAAAGAGAAGAAAAAATTATGAAAATTTATTTTTGCGCTTGACAGGGAAGGTCCCTGCTCCTACGTATTCTCAGGTGCAATGAGAAAATCAAAGCTACGTAGTTCTTTAGAAAAAGATTGTGTATTGATTTGTTTTTATTTTTGTGGAATTTGCTTTTTCGAAAACAATTCATTTGGTCTCATAATAACCAAATAGGAAGATGATCCAAAATGGTTACTAATTTTGACCAACTGAAATAAAAGTTTTTCCCGATAGCCGAATAGGAAGAGGATCCAAAACGACTATCATTAATGAGTTTTCATCTAAAATGTTTTCGCAATAGTCAAATAGGAAGAAGATCCAAAATTGACTATCACTAGTTAATTAATTAATTACAAAAGGGGAGTTTTCACAATAGCCAAATAGGAAGAGGATCCAAAATGACTATCATTGACAACTCCATATATATATTTTTTTTAAAAAGAAAGAGTTTATGATTAATATTTTTTAAGACATTTTTAGATAATAATGAAAATTAGCTAATTTAGAAATAACATTATTCTATTTGTGAAGTAAATTAGGGTAAAAATCATGGATTATGAGAATAATGGGCTAAGCCCAACATAGAGACAAACAAAAAAACAAAAGAGAGAAAAAACAAACTGGGCCAAAGCCCAAAGCCACAAACCAGATTTTTATGCAAAAGAAAAAAAACACAAAAACGGGCCAGAAGCCCAAAGCCATAAATCAGATTATTTTAACAAAAAGGGAACAAAAAAACGCAGAAATGGGCCAAAGGCCCTAACACTCATGCAAACATCCCCTCCCCTTTTCCAAAAAAACGCAGTTGGGCCCTTAGCCCAAAATGAAGCATCTGACTTTATAAAAAAAAAACAAAACCAAAAAAAGGAAGACAAAAACGAGCAATGGGCCAAAGGCCCTAACCCAACTTGTTACCAGAAAAAAAAAGAACAAATAAAATAAATCTAACAAAACAAAAATAAAAGAAAAAGAAACCAATTGGGATTTGAAATCCCTACACTGCAGACGTAAAAGGACAGAGAAAGGAAAGAGGGAAAAGAGGAAAGAAAAGGGGAAAGAGAATAGGGGGTGGCGGTCCTAGCCAGGAAGGCGGCGGCGGCCATGGTGGCCACTACCACCGGCCACGCAGTGGCCAGCACAGGGAGCGCGACGGTGGGGGACCAGGAGGCGCGATCCTTCGGCGGTGAAGGGAGAGGGACGCGATGGAGAGAGAGAGAAAGAGAGAGGGTGAGAGAGAGAACGAAAAGGAAGGGGATGAAGGGCGGTGGTGGCACCGCCGCGACGGCGGCGGCTGGGAGGGCCAGCCAAACTTTCCCTTCTCTCCATTTTTCTTATAGATTTCTTCCCTTTTTTCTCTGCATTTTGCTCACTGTTTTTTCTATTTTTTCGGATGTTGGCTTATCTTGACTGATTTGGGAGTTGCAGGGACATGGAAAAAAATGAAAGTGGATTACAACACAACAAGCCAGAGCATACTCACACGCAAAGCATATGGAAGAAAGGAGCTTTCCTTTACCTGCTAGGGGCCAACAAAACAGTGAAGGTAACCTTCCCCTCTATTGCTCCTCTCCACTGCCTCTTCTTTATTGCTCCTTTTCTATTGAGTTGTATATGCCTTGCTGAACTATATGTGTTTTTTCACTCTGAGATGGATAAACAAAAGATGTGCTTATCCACCAATCTGTTTTCCTCTCCTTTCTCTTTTTTCTCTCTTTTTTTTTCTGTGTGTTTTCTGTTCTGTGTTTTCTTTCCTTTCTCTATCTCTCTTTTTCTGTGTTTTTCCCTGTGTGTCTGTTACTGTGCTATATATGAGGAAGAATTAGGGCAAACCATGTGGTGTGGTGTAGTAGTGTGGTGTGTGATAGTGGCTGTGTGTGTGCTGTGCGATGGTCTCTGTGTGTGTGTGATACGGTTGTGTGTGTGTGTGTGTGTGTGTACTGATTTTTTCAGAATGTGTGGGTGTGTGCGTACGGATTTGTGTGTGTGTGTGTGTGACCCCTTTTTTTTCAGAAAATTGAGTGTGTGTGTGTAGGTTTTTTTTTGTGTGTGTGTGTGATGTTTTCCAGAATGTGTGTGTGTGATGTTGCCCTTCAATTTGCTTTCTTCCTGCTTTTCCCTTCTTTTCCTTTGTTTTGATTTGTGACTCTTCAATTCACCTTGTGTTAACAACTTGGATCTTTTGGGCACTATGAAAAAGCAGCAGTTGAGGAGGGAGAGCTTGAGAGTGAATTGCAGTTTTTTGCTTTCAATTTTTTCTTTTTCCTTTTTCCTTTTTTTGTATTTTTTTGTATTTTTTGGATTGGACTTGTAATAATAAAAAAGAAATGTACAAAGCCTTTTGCTAACTGGATCATGAGATTCATCAAAAAACCCAGGCCCAATTACAATTGGTTCCACCGAACAAAAGCCCAATGAACAAAATGGACTTAAATCAATTGGACCCCTTTTAAATTAAAAAAACTAAAATATAAAGGAGGACAAAAATTGGTGTCTACAGGATCGAACCCGATCCAACCTGTTCAGACCTGTACTGGTTTGGTTCGGATGATGGGTTTCAGATTTTGGACCCGTGAACCCGTCAATTCGAACCGATGACTTGGCAAGTAAATAAAAAAATAATTTTTCCTACCTATATTCACTGTTCGTGCGTGACAAAGAAGCCACAAATGAAAAATAGAAATATCTTACATCTAGTTCTAGGGTTCTTGAGTTCTTCCCTTCTTCTTCTACCTAGCCGCCGTTCCTCCACCATTGACTCCGGCCACCGCCGCGCTGCCCGAGCCTGGAACCAACCACCGCACTGCATCGTCCTTCGTGTCCTCGTTGCAGTAGAGCAGATCCAGCACTCATGAGCTCCACCGTGTGTTTTCTTTCCTCTGCTGTTCTCAATCCAGCCTCCACCTTCTCAGTCCAACCACCACCGCAGCGACAGCGAGTCCCATTCTCAGTCTGCCCTTCACCATTCGAAGAGGCGCATCAATGTATTTCTCTTCTCCCTTTTTTATCAAAGTTCTAAATAGAAGTTAAAACACTATTTGGGGGTTTATGTTTAATGCAACAAAGTCTACGTATTGGGGGGTTTTTTTTTTTTGGTCAAAAGAAGTTTATAGCATGGGATGTAAACCCAGTCAAACGACATCTACAGTAAGGAAGACAACATACGCAGAGTCACCCGATATACAACACTATTACCCAAGACCCGCTGTTGACAAATTCCCTACAAAAGCCGGCCAAGGAAAACAAATAAACTAAAAACCCAAACTACCAAAGCACCCAAAAATATCGAGAAAATAACCTAAAACCCCAAAAGGATACCAAAAAGGATATCAACATGTAAAAAACTATGAGGGGGGTTGGGGAAAAACCCATTTGGGGCATCCAACAACCTTCTACCTCCACAAAAACCCACATGTCACTTTTCCGACGCCTCTTTCTGGAAATCCGATCAGGAGAATTAAGCATTCTACCAGCATTTCAGAGATCACCCAGGCAGCTAGGGCAGAACCCCCACCCAACGGCTCCGACGACTGTAAACCAGAGAAGAGACAAACAACCAACGAACAGTGCACAGAAAACAGCCAACACAACACTTGAACCTGCGAACCAACACAAAAAAACCAACAAACCCACGACCCAAGCACCAGACCCTCCAAGCTGTAGGGAGACAACCAGCCCAACCCTGACAAGGAAGGCACACGTCCACTCCACCGCCGATTGCGTAGCCTCCACAGCCCAGCTGAACGAAGTCAGCGCAGCATCGTCCCCCCAAAACCACCTGGCTGGATCGCGCCTCACGTTGCTTAAGCCCAGATATAGCACGCCGTCATCTTCCTTTCTTCTGCCACCTCAGCCCACAACCGGCGGAACCTGATTTTTTATGTATTGTGGTTTTTAGTTGCTCATTAGATGGTTGTGCTTATTAGATGGCCTGTTGTCTGGTGGCTTTTGGGTCTGCAGAATTCTGCAATATCGCCATCTCTGATTTTTTTTTTGTGACTTTTGGCTTTGCACGTTTGAATCTGGCCTTTTTTGGGTTTTTTTAAAAAAAAACATGGACCCGCGGGTCAAAACCGATCCAACCCATTCATGTACGGGTTGGTTCGGTTCGAATTTGAAAAGAAAAAAACGAAAAATCCAAACCAATCCAACCCGTAGTGATTTAGCCAAATCCGATCCAAACCGGCCCGTGAACAACCCTAGTAATAAGTGTTTGTTTAAAAGGAAATAAGGGAGGTCAATGTTGGTTTAAAAACAAAAGGGGGTGTGAGTGTTATTTAAGCAAATCTTAAGGGAGGTGAGTGTAATTTTTCCTTAAAAATATAAGCTCTACAGATTAACATATAATATAGGCTACTTAATTAAATAAGCTCTAAAGAACTCACAACATATATGTAAGCAAAAAAAAAAAGAATCACAACATATTTATATATAAAAAATAACTCAATATTATTTTTTTATATTGGTCAAGACGCAAAAATGTTATTTAACATACACGGTTGATAAAAAAAATTAATTTAAATAACACTATCCGTCTCCCTTCCACCATATACTCTCAAATTTATTGTTTGATTATATTTACTAACAACACATTATCAGCTTAAACAATCAAAGGTAATTTAAATAACACTATCTGTCAGCTCCCTTCCCCCAAACCAAGTTACAACGGAAAAATAAAAAAAATAAACTACAACCTAAAGGTGATTTTTTTACCAACCAACGTAACCTTAATCATGGTCAACAAACGAAAATAGCCATTTAGATTCATTCCATTAACTTTTGCAATTATACAAAGTCTTGGCCATTCTCAGTAATTTTTATTACCTACTGGGTTCTTTCACAATTACAGTATACTGTTGATGTGAATGTGAAAAAAAAGTAGAGCACTCCTCTACATATAACTTTTTAGATTAATTCCACTTTCTAAATTGGTAACAGGTAATCCATCTTAGCCATTGAATTTTATATTTATTATATCAATGGTCAAAACATTGTGACCCATTCTTGAGACATAATTGTGGTGACCCATTCTAAACGTCATCGTGTTAGAGACCTATTTTTCTTATATAGTGAACAGATGGGCGTACTATCATGCTTGTCTGTTCACATTTTCTATTTTTGTTTAATATGAACGTCATCATATATTGATGTGTGTTCCGAGGCTGCGTTACCAATTGGGCTCAATCCTCGGGCCCAATCCGCGATGATCCCAAAAGATGTGCATACGGAGCTTGGAACGTGGTACGGAGGCGCCCATAAGCGATCCGACCAAGCAGGCACGCGGGGCTAGTACCCCCTGCAAGGAATGAGTAACGGTTGGCTACTCCCGCTTTCTTCGTACGAACTACGCACCATGCAAGGGCACAAGATCCCTGTCACTGCGCAGGGAAATCGTACGAATGTGGCTTGTAACATCCTAAAATTTCACTCTAAGAGACAGAGTATTAATCTTAGAAGATTAGAATTACTTAGAAGTTTTTCGGATAAAAACTTAGTAGTTTAGAGCTAAATACGGAAGTCAGGAAATTATATACGGACACTCTGATTATTAGGATAAAAAATAAATGAATTTGGAAAATTCATACAACACTTTCAAAAGGTATTTGAGGAAAGACATAGTAGTTTGGTGATATATAAAGGTTTAGGAATTAAGTTTGGATTATTAGAGGAGGATATAAAGAAATTACAGTTTTAGTCCCTTTTTGGCAGGAACTCTGTAGTTTGTTAGATAGGAAAAAGATAAATACCAGAGATGAAAAAATAGATAAGATAGAAACTACAAAGACCTGATAGAAACCTAAGAAAAATAGAATGATCAGTTACGGTTAAGTATTATAGCGTATATAGTAAAATAGTTAAGTCTTATATAGACTTCTGTTTTCTGTATTTTCGTCTATTATCTGTTTTATATGAAGTTGTGTGATCTAAGTGATAAGAAAATTATATTAGCCTTATAATTAAGGGTTTTAAATACTTATCAACTTATTTATTAAAACAGTCACTTTTCTTGGGACGTATGAAAACTGTACTTACCGTAATAGACGGAAAAGAGTTTAATTAGTAAAAATATGTTAAACCAACCCAAAAAATTATCTGTCTTCACAAAATTTGTTTCTTATAATATTTGTGATTTTTTGGAATTTTTCTAGGATTTTTGGAAAAACTAATTTTAGAAATTACAGTTTTGGTCCCTACAGTTTACGGTAAGAGCAAAACACTGATACGGAGACCAAAAAGAGGTCAAAACGAAATTCTAGAAAAGTACACCATGTTTTTATATTTTTTATGATTTATAAATTTATTTTGGAATTTTTCGAAAGACAGATAAAAAGTTACTTTATTCGGTCCCTGTAAGCACGTAAAACGAAGATTACAGAAACCAGAATGGATTTTAGGTGATCATTGAGTGCTCAAAATCAAATTTTAAGAGGGATAATTATTGTTTAAATCAAATTTGTGATTTTCTGAGAATTTTTCTGGAATTTTCTGAAAAATTACTGTTTTGCACTTACGACGCGTCCGTTTTCCTTTATTAGTGCAAACCGTAAAGCCTACCATTTCCGTAAAAATCCAGAAACTCTTGTATGAAGTCTTTATGACTATTATGTATCATTTTCAAAATTTTCTTATAGGTCCTCACCTTTTAATAATAGTTTTTGGAATTTTTCTTGTAAAAGGACTATTTTAACATTGGTTTTCCGTTTATTTACCAAACCATAAAGTTTTTAACTATGCAATCAAATGGTCCCCCTTCTCCCTCATGTTGGTCGACATCACCACCAAGCTAGGGCCCTTGGATGAACTTTTTGGTCATGACTCATATGCATAGTCATTAGAAGTAGCCAATTAAATAAAAGCTTGGTTTAACCTAATTAATAAATAAGCCATTTTTGGAATCATGGCTTACCTCACACAAGTTTTTAATTCCTTCCAAGTCCTCACTCCTTGGCCGCCCCCACCACTATAAATAGACCCCCTTGGCTTCATAATTTTTCCACACACCAAGCCAAGGATCTTGAAGACAACACAAAGCTCTCTCTTTTACTTCTTAGCTCTTAAATTTCTTTTGGTGTTCTTGCTTGTTCTTCCCAAAGGTTTTGGCCAAGGTAAGGGGTTTTTCTTGCAAAGTAATTTGTGAAGTATGAGTTTTGATTCTTGTTTGTGTTTGAATTGCTTGTTTATGTGTTTGTAGCTTTTATTTATTTATATATGCTTTTATAATTGTTTTATCACTTTAATTTAATTGTTTTGTGCTATTGATGAATTGTAGAGTTATAATGCCTAATTTTATACTAAATTTCGTGTGAGTAGAGAGGTTATGGCAAAATCAGTTTTGAGCTTACCGTTATAATGGCGAATTTTAGACTTACCGTAAATAAGATTTTACCACAAAGAAAATACAATTTATTATTTGTGAAAACCCAATATTATCTATCATTTATATACAAGGTGATGGTTAAGATAAATGGTTTATCAGTATGGATCTATCTAGAAAGGAAGAGAGACCTATGAAGGGGCTAAAGCAGTCCGTCTCTCTCTGGCCTGGGATCTGTACTGATACGCTGTTTGGGGAATTCTTAACACTAGGGATCCGGTATATATGTGACAAGATAAAATTGGGAAAGAAGCAATTTCCTAATAACGTATATATAAATAGATTGAATTGGATAAAAGAGTGTAACAGTAATGGATTCTCGGTAAATTCTACTGTTATAGCATTTTTTGGAATTTAATGTAATAGTAATGGGTTCTCAGTGAATTCTACTGTTATGTTAATAGTGAAAAATATCGAGTGGGTATCCAATCTGTATATATATGCACATTACTCAGATTAATTTCCAATGTCTACGGCAGTGGAAATTAGTGAGATAGGCTTTCAACGGGCCTTTTTCCTAGAAGATAATCAGTACTTAAGTATTTCCAAAGAGAAACAATTGGACTGCGTTCACTTAGTTCATAAGATCGATTTTACAGTGGAGTACTGATTGCCAAAGATGGCTCTGCCGTGATGTGATCTTTTCATCTTCGAAAATAACTTAAGCCGTAAAAGAATTAGCTTTACTTCGTTCACTAAGTCTATATCAAGTTTTCAAGAAAGTTGGACACTGATTACTGCAGTCGGCTCAGCCGCCGTGTAATTATTTCATTCCCAAAGAGCTATTTAAAATCTGAGAACAGACACTTGCTGATTAAAAAGCGGACGTAAGTTTTAATACTGTTGATCTCTTCTCTCTTGATCAACCGCAGGTGGCTCTGTCCTGTTTTGGTCTGCTTGAAATGAAGTAATAAATTTAGTTCATATACCGAATCACTCTGTTGGGCTGCTCATCTCAGTTCGGCTCTGCCGCATGTGATCAGTAATAAATTGACTTATTGAAGCCGGACAAATAACTTAACTCATAAACGATCCGTAAAACAGGTAAAAAGAGCAAGAGCTATTTATTTAAGAACAGTAAAAGAGTTTTCTAATATAAAGAGAAAGATGTGGGTTTTAACAGCTATCTGTTATATTCAAAAGTATTTCTATCCTAAAGAGATGAGTTATTCCATACAAAGAGTTTTTAAGAGGTTTAGAGATTTTGAGAAAAGTGATAGTAAAACAGAGGAAGTTTTACAAAGAGAAATTAAAGAGAAAATGGGTTGCAAATTTAGACGATCATTTGCATAAAGACGTTAGAGCATACACTCCAGATAGGGGTTGGGAATAGGGTTAGTTGGGCTACAATTGCCTACTGGGATTATCTAGGTTTCGAAAGTCTCAATGGTCATATGGGATTGATCTCCTTGAGCCGAGACGAATCGTATACCCAACTTGGATAAATCTGACTGCTGACCTATTCAGGATTTGGTATTCATTTTAAATGCGGTATTACCAAAGTATTTTCAGGGGTTTAGGTAGGATTCTCTGATTATTTTGTTAAGTTTACCGCAGCTAGTCGCTCAATGGTGTGAGGTTGGAAAAGTCTCCTTGGAGCATTACACTGGTGTGTTTTGAGAGATTTTGAAGTGACATGCATAAATTATACTGAGTCTTGGTGATATATTATTGTGAATGAATTACTTTTGTAGAGTTCCAGCAAAAGGTAAGATCTGCTTAAACAAGATTTGTTTATAAGCCTTGATTGATCTGTTATTATTGATGTGTGCTTTGATGTGCGAATTGATTGATGGGTGATCTGTATTTTGGTTGTGCTTGTACTTTACTTATCACTTTGTTTAGAGTTTCACCCTTGCCTGCTTTATGTTGTGTGATGCATAACTGAGTAGATGATTTACCCAAAAAGTGGGCTGGCTCTTAGAAGAAAGATCTGAAGGAAGATGCTGCATAGATTGATAGGGATTCCGAGAAGACGCTATATTTACTGTCTTAGATTGGGGTAGATGTCAGGAGACTGAATTGGTTCAGATGTATAGTCTATTTTAACTTATGCTTGTACTGAAGCAAGATCTTTATATATATATATGAGATGAGATTATGCTCACAAAAGGTGTTGATCATATTTTCGCATTCAAAAACATTTTGAAAAAAAAAAATTAGGGAAGTATATTCCCCATCCTTCTCATCTTCTTTAGAAAAACGAAAAATTTTACATGTATTTTAGAGAAGGATTACCAACCTTTATCAAAATACTACCTTCAGTCCAAAATATAAGCAACAAATGTACTTTTTTTTTGGTTCAAAATATAAGCAACATTCACCAATTTCAAATAAATTAAATGCTAGTTTTCCAATTATACCATTCATTTAATGCAATATTTATATTTACGAGAGACACCAAAGGGGGTATTTTTGGAAAAAAAGTTGAAACTAGTGAGTATTAATTAAGATTATCACATTTTCAAAGCATTCCTTGGTCTGTGTGTTTTTGTACTATGTTGCTTATATTTTGGACCAGAGGGAGTATTTTCTAAATCTTTGCGAAACTTTTGGTTACTATGGTGTAATATCTTTTTTGGAGAAAGGGTGTTGCATGGCTCGTTGTCCCTTGAGGGGTGGGGACCACAGACTCCCTTATATATAGGGAAGAAAACCCTAGCTCGAGGTATGTGTTCTCTCCAACCCTTAGTCTTTAACCTCAGCTGGGTCTCTCACTAACTTGAGCGTCGGAGTGCCTTTGCAGGTACCACCATTGCGTTCTACCAAGCCGGCCACCAACCCCAAGGAGCTGAACCACCGTGACCCCACCAAGCCCAGCAGGTCCGAGACCCAAGGCAAAACAATGTGTAAATTTGATTAGTTAATAATAATAATAATAATAATATGTTTACATAACTTACCTGATATGTTGGAAAAATTGCGTTAGAGAGTGTTGTTAGCATGCAATTAACTTTTGCACCAGTAACATCCCAACAATTTTTAAAATTTTGTGAAAAATCCTGCCCTTTTGTTTAGCAGAAGCCTTTCTCTGCAATTAATTTTTATATCAGTAGGCACCCCAACATTTTTTACAATTATATATGTTAATAGTCTCACCACTATCAACGACTTACATCTTTACTTACTTTTAGATTCTATCTCAACCGTTGGATGAAAATAACCAACCTATGTGTTTAAATTTAAATGTTAGATCAAATAATGACAAAAATGAAAAGAAATATTAGGACACAAAAAAAAGTTATTATTGCTTATTCCCTTTATATATAGGCAGGGACGGAGGGAAGGGTGGGCGCAAGGAGGGGCCTTGGTTCCTCCCTCCCCTCAGCTTCATTTTCACATACAATTATACACACGCAAGTATTAATATTATATTATATTATTATATTATAAATACACACACATATTGTATATTGTATATATCATCTTATAGTTGAATATTATTATCATATTAATTTGTTCATTGGTCATTTGTTATTTAGATACACGAGCTTAATTAGTAGTGGGTTTTGTGCAAATATAGTAAAATTGTTTACTTTTGGTTCAGCTCTAGATCTAAAAGATCTTTACAGATCATTCAATATGGAGAAAATTTTATGAATTGATAATAAAATTTTATCTTGATGATTTTTTTGCCCTCCTTGAATGGATTTCTAGATCCATCCATGCATATAGGTATAAATAATAATTAGCCATGACCTTTTTCTTATACATGTTTGATTCATTGATTGCATATACTTAAACAAAAAAATTAGTGAAAAATAAAAAGACTTGAGAGGTGACATACATCTCAGTCTAAAATATGACACATGTCCCAATATAGAAGGTGACAACTAAAAACCTAATTTTTTTATATAATATTAATAATAACTAGCCTAGAACTATCTTTCTTATAGAATAATATTTGATTGATTGATTGCATACACTCAAATAAAAAAAATGGAAAAATGACTTAATACATAAAAAAACCTATATTTCAAATTTTTTTCCCCAACAGAAAGTGGGAATGAGATAATTAATGTTATATATGGTGGCCACGTAAATTTCATGATGGTGGTGGATGAAATTAGAGCTGGCAAAATGGGCCGGGCTTGCCGGGCCGGGCCGAAAAAGACCGAAAAATAGAGGGCTCGGACACACAAATTTGAGCCCGTTTTCAATCTGTGCCTTTTTGGCCCGGCCCGACAAAGTCCGAACCCGGAAAAGCCCGAGCCCAAAGCGGGCCGCCCGCAAAATATAGGCTAAAGCCCGAGCCCGAAAAGTGGAGGGCTTGGACACATAAATTCGAGCCCGTTTTCAATCCGGACTTTTTTGGCACGGCCCGATAAAGCCCGAACCCGATGCGGGCCGGCCCGAGCCCGGCCCAAAAGCCCGTTTTGCCAGCTCTAGATGAAATCCTTACCGCTCAACATATGCACAACTGCGCAACGTGAGATTCCGCATGAAAACATGCTTCCCAGAAACAAATGCATCTCCCTTATCTACCATTAGATTCCGGCTAAACCACTTTTTTTTTTGTTCAAGAGATTCCAGCTAAACCTATATTCCCAAGCCTGAAGATTATGGGCTGGCCTTGCTCTAATTGGCCCTAAGCCGATTTTCACAAGGGAAATGATTTACTGACCCCCAATATCCACCCACCACACACCCACAGTCATCATTTCTTTCACTGACAACGGGTGTGCTGCGGGTGTGTGGTGGTCTGCGTACCATCACCCTTTTCACAACCATGCATAGATACTGTGAGCCGAAATACCCCAACTTGGCTTCTAGACAGGTTATGTATCTTTGCGACCAAAATATAGACAGTGTTATATATTTGAGTTGTAGTCATTTTTTGACCCAAAAAAAAAGTTGTAATCAATTTTGTCAATTTTTACAAAAGGGTCCACATACATGGATTTTACTTGAAGAAGAAGCCTTCTGCTCAGTGCTCACTATCACTAGGGGTGTTCACAATCGATATAATCCAATGCAAACTACGGTAACCGAACTGAAAACCAAAAAAATCAAAAACAAAAAAAACTGAAAACCAAAAAAATCAATTATTTTTATTGGATTGGATTTCGGATCCCATAGTGGAAACCAATTCAAATCAATTCTATATACATTTATTATTATTTTAAAAAATACACTAATTATTCTATATTTTTATATAAGAGATGTTAAGATAATTCATATAATGTGGCGTGTGGTGTGGTGATTTTACAATTGTTAGCATATTCTATTTATTTATTTATACTTAGTTTATGAAATGAGGAATACAAATAAATTTTTAATAAAATTTTTTGTAAATTTTAAAAATGTATATATATCTTTTTTTTAAACTGAAAATCGATCCAATCCAAACCGAAATAAATTGAATCGGATCGGATTTGATTTTAAAATCAAATCGATTGGATGGTCAAAGAACAAAACCAAAATGATTGGATCGGATGAATTTTTCTCTCAAAACGATCCAATCCAATTAATCCGGGAAGACCCCTGGTCTCTCGCTTCATTATTATAAGAATAATAATCATAAAAGAAACTAAAAAAATGTACTTGCACCTTTTTTTGTGTGCATGTGAGTCTCGTTATAATCAAATCAAATTAACTCATCCTTTCATCCTAAAAAAACACTTAAATGCTGTGAATACAAGAGACGTATAAGAAGCATATTTTTCTAGAAATTATTACTTTAACCTGTTGATCTTACTATAATGGCAGTGTCTAGGGTGAGACCCTAGCATGTCTCTCACCGTTAGCAAGTATTTTTTACCATGAGATATAACATCTAAAAACTCAATGGTCCAGATGAGTTATAAAGTGATGGAGGAACACATAGACCTCAATACACACAATCCCACCCCACTATTCCCCAAAGGTACGAAATCCACAGCCATTGCGCCAGCAGCTCCCCTTTACGGTTGGTCGCTGCCCGTCCACTCCACTCTCCTCACATGTCACGGTGTTGCTCCTGCCCTCCTCTTCATCGTCCCAACCCTCCTCTCACTGATTCGAATTTGAACAACCCCTCTTCTTCTTCTTCTTCTTCAGCACAACGTTCCTCTCTCACTTTGACAGGTATCGGACGGTGGACAAGGATTAGAAGGGTTCGAGGTTGGTTCAAAAGCAATCTGAACACGATTTTGAGGGTTTCGATCATATGAAGGAGTTCGATTGGTATAGGGACGGCGAGTATAGCGACAACAGTAACGAACGAAGGGTTTCTGTGGGTCTCAAAGGGAGTTTCCAAAGGGGTTTTGATCAGAGAGGGACCGGTAGCGAATGAAGGGTAGTGTGTCGTCATGGCGGAGACGGTTGAAGGGTTTTGCTGTTGCTGAGGGAGAATCCACCTAGACGATGAGAGCAATGGCAGGAGGAGGAGGAGTCAAGCAACGGCTTTGCCTCGGATGGTACGGTGCTCAAGGTGTTGCCCAGATGGTTACTGCCATGATAGCCTTCTTTCTCTGCCGCCGCGTGGCTTTTTTCACAATCGATGTGTCCCGCAGCCGATAGTGAGTTGGTGACGGATGATGGCGGCCTGTGTTGCGGAGGGTTAGGTGCAATACTCTTTCTCCAAAAAAGATATTATATCATAGTAATAAGTATTTTCACAAAATATTCTTAAGAACCTTTAAATAAAATAGTGTTTTGTTCTAAAAAATGTGAATAAAATTTTTGTTTTTTTAGAAGATAAGAAAAATGGAAAATTTATCTTTCTACATTCATTGTGTGGTAAAATGAGAACAATAATATTAAATGATACTGATGTGAAAGTACCTCCTCATATATATATATAACCAAAAGCTTGCCTTAGTACAAGCGTGGAGTTTCCTACAAACTACTGTATATCAAAAAACTGTAGAAACTCTAAGAAAACTAAAAGAAAATGCAAGTAAAATGACAGAAATAAAAAGCTACTAAGTAATATAAAAGTCAGGTTCAATCTAGGACTACTAACGATGATGAGACTCAGCAGATGAGCCTCCTGGAACATGACCCTCATGCTCCCCCAACATCTTTCCCTTTCCCTTGTGGAGACGTTCCAAGAACCTCGCCTGAGCCGCAGGAGAACTCTCCGAGACGCCTGTCTCTCCTGAAAAACCTGCCGAGGTAGGATGATGCCTCTCGACGCTAGCCGTTCTCACCCTACTCTATGCTCCTGCAGGGGGTGATCGAGGTGTGTAAGTCCTTGGCTCCTCCTTTGAAAACCTATCGTGTACTGTGACGACCTCTCTACTAGGATGCGAAGATGGAGACCTAACAACATACATACGCATCCTTCCGTAATACCTCCTCCATCCTCCGTAAGTACGTCGGGCTGGTGGATACCTGGGAATGTCATCCAGACCACTCTCAGAATCAGTAGGTGCTTCCTTCACCTGCCTCAGTGGCAACTTCACATGAATTACTACTTGCTCCTGCCACTCTTGAACATGCCCTCCAACTGTTGTTAGCTCAAGTGGCTTCTAGCAAGATGAATCCTAGAGGGGGGTGAATAGGATTCTTTCGATCTTTCAAAATCTTTTCGCAAAACAATTTTCTTATTCGATAGTTAATGCGAATGTAAAAAGAAACAATCACAAGTTTAAGAAAAAGGAATTTTTCTGTTCTGTGAATTTCAGATGAATTGAATTCCCATGAAATTCACTGAACCCTAAAAACACAATTCTTGAACCAAATACGAAATTGAAAGATGCAAAGGTAAGAGAAGATGAACACAGCGAGATTTATACTGGTTCAGTCACCTAATGTGACCTACATCCAGTCCCCAATCCCTTTCGGAATTGAGATTTCAATCTACTACAAAAACAGGTATGATTACAACCAATCTTTTTACAAGGAGATGCCCCACTCCTAAACCCACAAACAAAATTAGGGATTCCCCACCCTAATTACAACAATACAGAGGATCCCCCACCTCTGATTACACAAAACAAAACAAGAACGAAGGTTAGAGATTACCGATTACAATGACATACGTTCTATGTCAGATTTGGCAAGGTTAAGAACAACGAACAATACCCAAGAATTGATTTGAGATGCTTGATTGAGGAACTTTCAGATTCAGATCGCTCTAGGTTCTTGGAGAAAGTTTCTCTAAGTGTATGAAATGAAAAATCGCAAGTCTATGCAGGAGAAAAACATTCAATCTGTTAAAAAAGTGTTTTCTGCTGCAGTGAATCGATTCCCATAAGTGGTGAATCGATTCCCAGCAACCTTGAATCTCAGATTTGCAAATCTGCTCTCTGTGTATCGATTCCCACAGGAGTGAATCGATTCACTGCAACAAAAATTGTTTGGAATCTCACTGGAATTCAATTCACATGCAATTCACTGTTCCAGTGACCTGTGAATTCAATTCACCTGTGATTCCCTTGAAATTCACCCTTAGTCAAATCAATTTCAAAACATAAAATGCATGAATGCAATTCAATTTTAGATCCTAGATTGATTTTACTTAGCATCTCAATCTCATCTTAGATATTTTACAAATGGTCCTAGAAGTTAAACCAAAAACATATTAAACTTATTTCTAGACCCTTTGATCTTTACAAGTCTTCATACTTCTATCCAAGCTTGTCATCTTCAAAACTTGATATTCTTTGAAGCTCATGGGAAGGTGCAATTTACAACTGTGCCATTAGTGACACTCATTCGTCCCACAAAAGTACCCCACTGTGTGAAATGGTCAATCTGCCAGATCACATCAGTACCACCCAACGGTAGGAGACTAAGTCGTCTCACTGGCTCCAAACCCGTCTGCGGGTAACTCATCTACTCAATCATGCATCAACACAAAAATGTAGGCAAGGGTGAAAAACTTTCACAAGTTAAGAATGATAGTACACACAATATACACACAACATTTATACAGTATACTGTCAGAATCTTACCACACAGATCACACTTGGAAGTAAAATACCGTAAACCAAGGTATACTCAGAATATATCAACCACAATTCACACTTAGCAATAAAATACCATAAATCAAGGTATACTCAGAATATAGCGTCAATCACATATATATTTATGCATGACACTTCAATCTCTTTAAAAGTACACCGGTGTGCTGTAACACCCACATTTTTAGATCCATAATTAATTCTATGACACTGAGTGAGTAGATCAAATTACATATTATAAGATGATATTAGAAAATAAAATGTCATGATTATAGTCGCTTACAGGAAAGCAACTAGGATTTCGAGTTAAAATTGGAAATTTCAACAGAAAACGATTCTCGTTATAGACGGAGAAATAAGATTATATTGATCTAAAGGCAAAGACAAGACCATCGGGAGGAATTAAAGAGACAAATAGTATTTTTATATTATTTAAGAATTTTAGTTTCAAATTTTCTGGGATTAGAATAAAGATATTACAGTTTTGGTCCCTGTAGAATAGACTACGTGACCCGTAATGAACAGATAATTACCAGATAACTAAGAAATGATCCAAATGGAAAGTTAGGGATATCATTAGTATTTTTAGATTATTTTTTATTTTTAGATGTGTAGATAGTGGCCAAATTTGAAGAATAGAAATTTGACGGAAATCGTATTTCGGTTTTAGTACGGTGAGAGTTTTATATTTTTTCGGAGACCTTTTTGCGTCCAAAAAAATATTTTAACGAAATAAAATTTATTTTTTTAATATTTTGGATTATTGTAAATTTTTCTAGAATTTTTCAGAAAATTTTATTTTTAGCTGTATTTAGCACGTTACGGCTAACCGTAGCGCAATTGGGGTATCAGAAAATGATCAAAAATTTAGTTTTGAGATTCTAAGTTTTATTATATTAATACTGGGTCACAAAAGTGATTTTTCCATTAATTATTTATTTCAAAATAGATTATATATTAAGCATTTTCCCCACTTGTGCTCCACTAAACAAGCCCTAACTTTGGAGATATTTCTCCCACTTGTTCTCCAGCTGCCTTGCATGAAATTTATAGCTGCCAAGAGTGTTTTTGCCCATGTGCTTCATGCCTTGAAAGTCCTTAGTTGAACCAATGAAAAAAATACCTATTAATTTCCTAATTAAACTACAAGATAATACCTAATTAACTAAGCTTATCCTTGACTCTTTTTGGCTTGCTTCAGCCGTGTAAAGGAAGGGAGGAGGAGAGAGAGTGCTCATCTTTTCCATTTCACCATTTTCACAAAGCAAAAACCTTCCATTTTCTCTCAAGTTCCAAGCTTTTTCCTTAAGCTTTCCCTTGGTTTTTCAAGAGCTTTGATCCATCAATCTTCTTCAACCAAGGTTGGTTTATGATTCTAAACCATCAATCTTTCATATACTTTCATGATCTATCTCCTTTGGTTTTTAGATCATGTGTTTCTTCATTTTTTTGAAGAAAAGTTTTTATTTTGGTCTTAGGTTCTTATCCTTGGAACCAAGAAGTTTGATCTTCATTTTGATCCATTTTTCTTCAAGAGCAAGAGTAAGAAATCCTTCTCTCATTTTTGATCTTAGGTTTTTGGTGGTTTCATGAAGGAGATGTTTTTATGCTTATGTTTTATGATTGTATTTTGTAAGGGTTGGTTACTAGCTTGGAAACAACAAGCTAGGAAAGTGATTTTGGTGTTCAAAACTTCTCTTCAAGAGGTAAGGGGATGTTCTTCTCATAGTTATAATTTTTGTATGGTTGTATGTTGTATGGCTTGATGACAACTTCATGCAGGTTGAGTTTCATTTTTGTGAAGAATGATTTTAATCATTCTTGATGTGATAAAATTACTAAGAGAATATTTGACTCTATGGAATTTGCATGAGGATCATCATATTTTTGACTCTATGAAAATATTTCTAAAAGTTGTTTTGGGTAAAATAAAAAGTTAAGAATATTTACTAAGTAAATGTAAGTGTGTTTGTATGCTTAAATTGTCTAGAAATGCCATTTTAAATATGTGGTAGCTCTATGTTATTTGTGTGGTAGAAAATTTATGCTATGAATTGTGATTGATCTTTGATGATGTGTGAAAATATTGTATGGCTTGATGTGATTTGGTTTGATTATTTTTCTTGTGTTTTATTTGATCCAATTTGGATGATTGTAATATTTAAAGTAGAGTTGTGCTTTATTTATTATGTTTATGTGATGTTTGTTGTGATTGGGTAAAATTATTTAAGATGAATTAAAACAAGTGACCCAAACATCATGGAAGAGGAAGTAGAGGGCTTTATAGTAAAATCATTTTTCTAAAGGCAAAATTGGATTAATTTAGTGTTCAAGGCAAAGCTTGATTTAGGTATTAATTACTTAAATTTTGATAAGTCTCCAATGGACTTTAAATGGGATTATTCTTAAAACAAGAGAGTTGGGAATTTAATTTAAATCAATCACAAGTGGTTAAGTTTTTTTTATCAACTAATCATATATTAATTAGCAAAAGGAAATAAAGTCTATATAATTGACTTTTGAAAATCCAAGTTAAACAACCAAAGTTCATGAAGAAGTAATCTAGTTTTGAGGTTCAAAAATATTGGAATTGAAGTGGGTAATCAAATCTTAAAAGAGAAGTTGATTTTTGGATTTTTAAAGAGTTTTGGAGAGCTCTGTTCACATCCCTGGTGTGAAATCTCGCAAGCTGTGAAATTTTCTGTTTTGGGCAGAGAATGTAATTTTTGGATGTGTAGGGGCTGAAATGAAAATCTGCGATTTGGAGGTCAGAAATGTAATTATAAAGAGTTATGTGGTTTTAATAATTAAGAGGAAGTGAGGGGTATTTTTATTATTAAATTTGTTGAAATGGAATAAAGAAAGGTCAAGCCTAAAGTAAATGTAGATAAAACGTTGACGACATTTTTCATTACCATGTAGTGGAAGAAAAGAAGGTTTTATGACGATAATATGATTTTTAGAAAAATAGTTATACTAAACGGTATTTTTATTTTTCAAAGAGTTTTTCTTATAAGCCTATGCTTAAGAAAATAATTTGGAGGAAAAATAGAGTTTTTACACGTTGTCGTAAAAGGGTCAACACGTGGCGATGTTAAATTCTTAAGAATATTGGGTGATAGCAAATATAGATGTCATTTGCATCAGATGATTGGCTTTGCTGATTCGAGCTACAATCCGATGTCTAGGGTTGCGAATGTAGTACAGTTTGGCTTTAATTGGCTATGGGGGCATCCAGGTTACGAAGTTTTCAATGGCTAATTGGTGACTCCTAACGGACTGAGACGAGTCGTAATATCCAACTTGGATGATCCTGACCAACTGGCTTATTCATGAGATGGTAATAATTTTTAAATAGTAGCTCTAGTGAATAATCGTGAGACCAGATCCTAGAGTGGACTGGGCGATTATGTTAATTGTGAGACCGGATCCTAGAGTGGACTGGGCAATTATGTTAATGGTGAGACCAGATCCTAGAGTGGACTGGGCCATTAATATTAAGTTTACGCTACAACCATTTCGTTCGACTTAGTTGAGGAAGAGAAGTCTCATTGGAGCATTTATACCGGTGTATAAAGAGATGTTGAAGTGTCATGCATATTGATGAATTATGATGTGTGATTTTCCTGATAACGTGTTTGGTAGTTTGTTAACTTAGAGAAAAATTTTCAAATGATATCTGCTTATTTTTGAAGTATATTAAGTAGTATTTTCTTTTACTATGCATGTTTAGTGATTGTAACTTTTGGGGAGAAACTCACCATTTTCTATATGTTTTGTGGTCTTCGGAACATGATTCATATAGATGGATTACTAGCTGGATGGACTAGTAAGAACTCGAAGAATGAGACGTGATTTGAAGACGTGTCAACCAAGTGGAAGGATGTGCGAGTCCTTGTTTTTGTTGGGATTTTCTTATTAGAGTTTCTTTTAGAAGTTCTTAGTACTTGACCAGCATAGGGAGTCTATACTTATTAGGAAAAGAGATTTTCTTATGTATGGTATGTTCCATAATAAATGAATGAATTTCCTATGTTAATTTCGGATTGGTGTTTTAGTTACATAAGTATTTCTTAAAAAAAATGACACACAAAATCCATTTGTGAAAATTAACTAAATTTTGACAGCATTTTCCGAAAGAAGATAAAGAAGAAAGATTTTAATTCCGCATTAGAGGTTTTGTTATGAAGTGTAATGTAACATCCATTTTTCTAAGTAACTGTTCTAATTTTTGTCTTATATGAATTTTTGGAAAATAACTATTTTGAGACTTATTTTTGGTTTACAAATAGGATTTAAATACATATGTTTAAAATTACTTCTGAAAACAGTCAATATTCAGCTTCTGTCAGGTCTACCTATACGATCTGTTTCCTTGTCTATTCGTCTCTATTCTGTTTTATTTGAATTCTTGTGGCAAAAATGTTTTGTGGTTTATTTCCAGCTTAAAATTAGGGGAAAAATACATGTATTTCGAAATACTTCTAAAACGGTAGCTTTTCAATTAATATCGGGTCTTTTTATAGAAAACGATTTACCTCTAACTGACGGAAAGAGATTTAAATAGCTTGTGTGTGTTAAACAAACTCAATAAATAAACTTCCTTCACAAAAGTTGGTACTTTTATTATTTTAGATTTTCTGAAATTTTTGTAAAACTTTTAAAAATACCAAAAACTACGCTACCCGAGGACTAAACCTTGCTTCACAGGTATAATTTTCGTGTAAAAGGTTCATAAGTATTTTATATTTTATTTTTAATTATTTATTTCATAATTTTTAAACTTATTTCTGTGTAAGTTTTGAAAACCCTATTTTTCTACTTTTTCGGGGTTATACCTGCGAAACGATAAAAACCGAAGAGTTTGCACTATCTATAAATTTCAAAAATAAGTGCCACAAAATTATTTAGACTTTTTATGGCATTTTCTAGCATTCTCATTGGTTCTCATCATTTTTAACTAATTATTTCAATTTTTGATTTATGAAAAGACCTTGATTTCCATTCTTTTTCATCCAAACCCTAGTGGTATTTTGGTCAATTCACATTCCTCTCCTCCCAGCTCAATTTGGCCGACCTGCACATGGTCTTGAAGGATCATGAAGCTTCTCCATTCTTCTAGAAGCTAGATATTTGTTAGATATTTTGTTAGAGATTTTTAATAAATAGGACTTTAGCTTTTTGTGAAAAATGAAATTAAAAATATCTTCCTCCCTCCCCCTTGCAATCTGGCCGAACCCCTCCCCTATAAATAGGGAGGCTGGTGCTCTTCAAAATTCATCATCCAACTTGAAGAGAAATTACTCCCAAAATTTCCTTTCCTTTCCTTTGTTTTCTTTGTGCTACTAATCAAAGTTTTTGTGTTTTTGTTCTTAGTGTTCGTAGTGTTCTTCATTGTTCTTGGCCAAGGTATGGGGAAATTCTTCTTAAAGATGGTTTTGATCTTTGTTTTGATGAAAATTTGTGTGTTGGGTGTTTATTGTTTTAAATAAATTGTTATAAATTTGTTAAAATGTTTTAAATGGTTACTATGTCCAATTTTTATTTAAAAATGTGATTTTTCAAATAGTAAAGTTATAATGCCCAATTTATTTATGAGGTTTAATAATTGTACCGTTACGCTGGCGAAATTTTATCTAAAAAGGTTTGATCCCCCAGTGGGCTATGCCTCCGTGATCAACAAATCTAAGAATTTGTAAAATTGAACATCTGTAGTTCTTTTGATGGATATGGATGAGGTGCTTTGGTCAGGCTTAAGAATACATCTTCGGTGTACTCATACGGTCGGGCTCAGGGGTCGTATCTCTATTACGCCATTGGGACGTGAGCAAGTGACTAAAATATGCTAAAAATCCTAAACTGGTGTTTTTCTTCTATTTCCATGTTCATTTCAAAAATATATAAAGCTTGTGATTTTTACTGTTTATATACAGACTGATGATGGGTTAAGGTAGTTCATTTGTATGGATCTGTCTAGGAAAGAAAAAGGTCATTGAAGGGGCCCACAAGCTCACCTGATCTTTCATGGGAACCATACCGGTGCGCTATTTTTCCTATCTTAGAAAGTTTGTATATACGTGGCGAAGATTACTTGATCAGCTTCCAAAGAGCTTTCCCAAAGAGAATGAGTTAAGATGGCTTTTATTAATATTATTACAGTTAAGTCACTGCGTTCGGATCTGCCGCCAAGTAACTACTCCATAGCAGTTTTTTCCAAAAACGAGAAATAGTTACTTACTGATTAAAAATGAACCTGAGTTAATTATCGTTAATATCTTCTCTGTTAATCAATCCTAGTGGCTATTTCCTATTTTGATATTCTGTTACTGCTTTGATCACTCTTATTTTATACCGGTTCACTTTCGGGTAATCATCCTAGTTCGGCTCCGCCGCAATGTGGTTACTCTTAAAATAAATTAATAAAGCCGAAAAGAGTAAAGTGACAAGAGTATTTTAGAGTATGATGTTTTACCTGAGATTCTATGTTTCATCTAAGTTATGTGATTCGATGTTCCTATTTGATGAGCAATGTGATTCTGTGTTTGATTGAGATATGTGACATTGAGTTCTTATATGAGAAACGTGATTTTGTGTTTACTTATGATTCTGTGTTTATTTGGGAGTTAAGTTGTAAATTAGTGTCTGTGGTTAACGAGTAGGGATGGCAATATGGGCCCAGCTCGTTTGGCCCGTAAAACGGGTCGGCCAATATTTTTTAGCCTTGGCCCGTTTGGGCCCAACCCGTTTAGGCCCAACCCGTTTAGGCCCGCGAAAAAAGGGCCAAAAGTGGGTTGGCCCAAAAAGGGCCGGCCCGGCCCGTTGGCCCGTTTTCGTTTTTTTTGTTTTTTCCAAATAAAATAATATTTTTTCTATTTTTTAATTTTTTTATTATTTTGACTGGCCAACCCGTTTTTGGCCCGTCGGCCCGCGTAGCCCTCAACGGGACGGGACGAGACCGATTTTTGGGCCCATTTTCGAATACGGGTCGGGCTGGCGCGTTTTTCGTGCGGGCCAACACGGGCCGACCCGTTTTGAAACCCCTAGTAACGAGTGACTTACTCTTGGGTGTGTCCCAAATTTAAGTGAAAAATCTCTCGGAGTAGCGGGCTGAATGCTTGTGGCTATATGCCGAAATTCCTATGGTAAAATCTCCATGAGTAGCAAGTGACTTACTTGTGGGTGTGTCCCGAATTTAAGTGAAAGTCTCCAGGAGCAGTGGGTAAATATACTCGTGGGTGTGTCCCGAAGGTCATTAAGTAAAATTCCTAAATGTAGCGGGCAAAGTGCTCGTGGGTGTGTCCCAAAAGTTTAGAGAGTCTATGTGAATTAATGTACTATTGATATTTTGTGTTGTTTTGCTATTACAGTACAGACAAGGACTTGGCATTTATATTTATTTTGAGGATGAGTATAATAGTATTATTGCGTGATATTTGTCGTATGAATTTTATTTACTGTGTGCATTATATATGTTGTATGTTTTAAATGATGAAGATTTTCACCCATGCCTACTTTCCATGTTTTGTCCATATGTGATTGAGTAGATGTTTTTCCCAAGGAGTGGGCTAAGTCTTAGGAGAAGATCTGATGGAGGTTGTTGTGCGAATTCCAAGAAGAATAAGTGTTTACTGTATTGCTTTGGGTAGAGGTCTAGATATTTGACCGGCTCAGATGTTCACTGTTCAAAGTATTTTGAGTATCTTGGATTCGCCTTGTAAACTCTGAATATTTTTATATGAGATGAGATTCTCTTTACAAGTGTATTACCTTACGTTTCCGCATTTAAAAACCTTACGAAAAGATTAGGGAAGCATATTCCCCATCTTTCTCATCTTCTTCAAACAAAGTGAAAAATTTTACCCGCATTTTGGAAGGAGGATTTCCAACTTCCACTAATATATTTTCTAAATATTTTAAAATTCTTGGTAACTATGGTGTAATATCCTTTTTGGAGAAAGGGTATTGCATGTAATGCCTCATGAGAAAGGGGTGTTACATGTGTTGCTCCAATGAGACTTTTCCCACCAAACACCATTGAACAATAGGCCTACGACAAGACTTAACAGAATAACCTGGTGATCCCTCCAGACCCCTAAAAATCATTCAGAAATGTGTATCTCAACCATATCATGAAATAGGTTCGTCAGTCAAATTTATCCAAGCCAGGTATGCGACTTGTCTCGGCACAGAGGTATTCACCTACAAGGCCATTGAGACTTTCGAAACCTGGATAACCCCAGAAGGCAATTGTAGCCCAACAAAACTCTATTCTCAACCATCTATGGGTTGTAAGCTCATATCTCTTTATGCAAATGACAGCTCATAATTGCATAATATCTCTTTGATTTCTCTTGTAAAACATTCTCTGTTTTACAATATTCACTCTCTTAATGCAAAAACACATAGAATACTCTTACCGAAATAACACTTGAATATTATCCATTTTGTTATTCTTCCCGGCTTTACTCATTTATTTTAAGAGTAATCACACCGCGGCAGAGCTGAATTGAGGTGATTACCTGAAACAGATAAAATGAATCGGCATAGAATAGAAGTGATCAAAGCAATAACAAAAGATCAAAACAAGGCAGAGCCACCGAGATTGATCAAGAGAGAAGAGATTATCGATAATTAAACTCAGGTTCATTTTTAACCGGTAAGTGGCTTTTCTCGTTTTTGGGAAAAATTGCTACGGAATAGTTACACGGCGGCAGAGCTGACTGCGGTAACTAATCATAACTGTAATAATATTAATAAAAATCATAACTTAAGCTCATTCTATTTGAAAAAGCCCTTTGGAAGCTAATCAAGTAATCTTCGCCACGTATATACGAACTCCCTAGGATAAAAAAAATAGCGCATCGGTATGGCTCTCAGGAAAGAGAAGGTGAGCTTTGGGCCCCTTCAATGACTTTTGTCTTTCCTAGACAGACCCATACAAATGAACTATTTTAACCCAACCATCAGTCTATATATAAATAGTAAAAATCACAAGTTTTTATATATCAGGGTCCCAAATCAGAAATTTCTACCAAATAACATAACAGTAGAGTTCACCGAGAACCCTTTACTATTAAATTATTTTACCAAATCAACCTGTATATATATATATATATTTTCGAAAGCAATATATTGCAATGAGAGAAAACGATGATTCTTAGATTTGTTGATCACGGAGGCATAGCCCACTGAGTGATCAAACCTTTATAATTAAAATTTTTCCAGCGTAACGATACAATTATTAAAATTTATAATTAAATTGGGTATTATAACTTTACTAATTATAAAACCACAATTTAAATAAAAATAAGACAGCAATTTAAATAAAACTTTAAAATAATAAAACACGTAAATGACAATTTAATTAAAGCTATAAACACCCAAACCACAAAACACTCATTAAAACAAGATCAAACCAACTTTAGAAGTAATTCCCCTTACCTTAGCCTTCAGAACAAGGAAGAACAACTAAGAACACAACACAAAAACACAAGAGGTTGGTTAAGAAAAAACCAAAGGAAACTTAAAGAAAATAACAAAGGAAAGAAAGAAATTTGTGTGATTTGCTTCAAGTGAGGGATGAAGAAAATGAAGAGCACCCCGTCCCTATTTATAGGGAGAGGTCCACGGCCAAGTGAGGCAAGAGGGGAGAAAAGATCTTGATTTTTCATTTTTGGAAAATAATAAAACCCTAATTACCTAATTGGTTTAAAAATCCTATCTCACAAAATATCTAAGCTCTAGAACAATTGAGAAGCTCTTAGATCCTTCAAGAGCCATGGGGGAGGCAGCCAAAACTGGCTGGAAAGAAGGAGATGTGATTTTACCAAAATAACCCTATGGTTTGTATGAAAAAGTATGAAAATCAAGGGTAAAAATGTCATTTAATAAATCAAAAATTAAAATAATTGATTTAAATTGATGAGAACCAATGAGAATGCTAAAAAATGTCATGATAGCTCTAAATAATTTCGTGGCATCTTTTTTGAATTTTATTGATAGTGCAAACTCTTTGGTTTTCACCGTTTCACAGTTATAACCCTAAAAAAAATGCAGAAAATAGGGTTTTCGAAACCTACACAAAAATAATTTCTAAAATCATAAAATAAATAATTAAAAATAAAATATAAAATGTTTGTGGACCTTTGCCACGAATTTTAACACTGCGAAATAAGATTTTTACGCTATACGCTTCCGTTTAACGTATTTTTCTGCAAATATTCTAAAGTTTTTCAAAAATTCTAGAAAAATTTCAGAAAATAAAAAATATTAAAAGAACCAACTTTTGTAAAAAAAGTTTATTTGTTGGATTTGTTTGACACATTCAATCTATTTAAGTCTCTTTCTGCCAGTTAGACGTTTAGGATTTAGGGTTTATGTGTATTTTATTCATAATTTTAAGCCAAAAATAAATCACACAACATTTATGTCACAAAAGTTCATATAAAACAGAATATGGATGGTAAAAACAAAGAAACAGATGTTGTAACTAAACTCGACGGAAGCTAAAATTTAACTGTTTTCAGAAGTATTCTTGAACATGCATATTTTAATCCTATTTTTAAGCTAAAAATAAATCTCAAAATATTTATATCGTACAAATTCATATAAGACAGAATTAAACAGTTAATCACAGAAACGGATGTTACACTAGGCATAGATAGACCGTGAGAGAGAGGGAGGTGATATGATATATGCATGTCCACCATAACCTTTGTTTTTTTTAGATTGCCCATGGTGGGCGAGCCCATGGTGAGCGACTTTCAAGGTCGCTCACCCTTGCCGAAGCCTACTATAATAATCAAGATCGAGTGGAGTACAATAGGCCTTGTATTTTGTTTACAGAAATACCAAACTTTATGATCATAATCCATGTACGAAAAACGCGAAACACACGTCTTGTGATTGGTTTAATTTTTTTACACTCTCCACCAATGTATTTTCATCCATCCGTTTTTTTGGTAAACAATCCATCCTTTTGATTGGTTATTAGAATTTTGTAACTATTTCGTGCCGAGTTCTATTGTATGAAATAGCAATTCTCTTTTCTTTATGGGATTTAAACGCTCAATGATATAAATATTATTTGTATTTAATTTGAGTGACCTTGGATATCCTCCATGCACAACTACGTATAGAGACTGACCTCTCTAATAGATGCTCTTCTATACACACGGCCTTGAGGATCAAACCCCAAACATCGTGTTTAAGGAACTTCTATTAACACAAGAAATTGTGTGAAAAAATTTAAAAATTCGATCTCTCATAATGGTTGTGTATGGATATTTTTTTCCTTTGAAATCAATTTTTTTTTAAATTAAGATTTATAAAACGCTTTATGCAACTTTTTACATTGGGTTATTTACGGGTCCAGGTAACTTGATGACTCGAATTGACCTGATTAGTTTGAGTTGGTTTTTTCTCTTGGTCGGGTTTAACCCGAATTGACTTAAACAAACCCGAGCTGGTTTGGTTGGAGTAGCGGGTTTTAGATTTTGAATTGTGAACCTGATCACCCAACCGTTAATGTGGCACTAATTTTATTTTCAATATATTATTTTAGTACTACAATGCCCACGTGTTTTAGCAACCCGATAACCCGAACCGACCCAAACCTAAAAAATTGCAGATTTTCTAGTAATTCTAAAATAGATTTTTTAGCATTGAACCAGATTGACCTTACCCAGATTGGTTTCATTCGGATTTGGTAAAAAAGATATATATAACACAAATCCAATCTAACCCAAAATCGAGACCCCTTAACAAAGTCGAGTAACAGATTGAATCAAACCCGACCCAACTGTTGTACACCCCATTTTTACCCACATTTTGAACAAGTCACCAAATTGACAATATCAGTATGGCATTAGGGGTGACAATTTGGGCTGGGCCCAACGGGCCGGGTTGAGGTTTTCAACCCATAACCCGTTTTGGCTCGCCCAAAGATGGGTTAAAAACGAGTTGTCGGGTTGGCCCGCCAGCCCCTTTTTTTTTTTATTTGTGTTTTTTCAAAAAAAATGCATTTTTGGGCAGGTTAGGCGGGTCAACCCGCCACTATACAACCTATTTCCTTTTTTTTTGTTGTGTTTTGGGCGGGTTGGCCCACCAACCCACGTGTGGGCCGAGCCTCTATCGCCCTGCCCCGTTTTTGGCGGGTTGCTGGCAGATCAGGCTGGGCCGGCCCGCCTTGCCAACCCTATATGGCATGCACATAAAGATCGTTATTACTCTCACAAGCCTAATACTCAATAATAGGGGTCTCTTTAATTTAGGAAAGCCAAAAAACTTTCCCAACAATGGGAATGTAATGTTTTGGTCGTTGATATAAGCCACTAATAAATAAACGATTGAGATGAAAGACCGATTACCTGGTAAGCCAATTTTATATATATTAACAATCAAACGAACCCCAAAAACAGTATTTTACCTGGTCTCGTTTTCTGCTCTCAATCTTGAGAGTGTGAAACTGAATCCCACTATTCCAACAGGACCCCCATCCGCTATTGCTGACAAATAACCACGTCAGCAATGCGTGGATTAAAATTCATCATTCTGATTTATCCAACTCGATCGCATGCTTTCCTTCACACACAAGCAAAGCGAATGAGAACATAGCCACTATACAATCCATAAATACATGAACTATGAAGCGAAACGAAATGAATGGTTCACCACTGAACCAACATCAGCACACCTTAGTGCTAGTGGTGGTGCACGCAGGGTGCATTTTTTCCCTGTTAAATAAAAAAAAACACGGATTATTCTTAAGTAATCATTTTAATCATGGCCATTGTCAGCACCGCTTTATACAAGGCGTGGAATAGCTTATGATTTAATCACTGTTAATTAATCTAAATAAAGCTTGTATATATTACAATGGCTTAATTATATTTTTGGTCCTTTAGTTACTACAATTGTACAATTTTGGTCTCTCAGTTTTCTATTGAGCAAATTGGAACCCCAAGTTTTTCAAATGTTGCAGTTAGGTACCTCAATCATTATGTCGTCTAATTTCTAATACCCAGAGCCTACGTGACACACATGAGACTGATTTGACACTAAATCAGGTCACCTTGACCAGGTGCAGATTGCCAAAAAAACAAAGCAAGTCAGTAACACGTGATGCAATACGTTTAAAATTTCTTATATGTGAGAGTTTTTGTGATGCCATAAGTATTAAATAACCACTCTTATCTATACTAGAAGAGATTACTCCTTGTAACAGAGTATTGAAATAGACCAAGTGATCGCTTAGTCTATTTCAATAATAAGTGTCAAAGTGGCTAAATTTAGTGCCAAATCAATCTCATCTCACGTGTGCCACGTAAGCTCCAGATGTTAAAAATTGGACGATATAGTGGCTGAGAGACCTGATTGTAACAATTGAGATGATTGAGAGACCCGATTCGCTCAATTAGAAATAGATAGACTAAAAGTGTAATTAAACTTATTATAATATAGCAAACAACGTGCTTGTAATAAAAGTTGACTACTAGTAGGACCCGTAATTTTTTTGCTATAGAATTATGATTTTGATTCTCTTGAAACATTAATCGCAGAATATGTGCCAAAGACCCAGTAATTTAATATACCATGTAATCATTCCAAGAGCGTAGTGCAGTTCATTTTAAACTAGTAAGATACCTTCTCAAAGTATTTAAAATATATCTAACTACATCTATGTTCATTTCTATATAAGCAAGCTCAACTCTCACTGAACATAGGTATATCCCTTGAACCAAAAAAAAGGAAGGAAACAAGGGAAGAGTAAAAGAAAATGTTTTCAAAAAAGAACCTTTGGCTTTTGCTTGTTATTTTCTCCCTCAACTATGTTATCACATTGGCCTCTGACCCTGATCCAGTTCAAGACTTCTGCATACCAAACCCAAGATTTGGTTCCATAAAAACACCTCATCATTTCACCATTCTCCCATGCAAGAACTCCACTGAGGTTACCACTGAAGACTTTGTTTTCTCTGGAATGAAAGCTGCAGGGAACTTCTCAGAGACAGGCCTAGCTGTGATATCAGCAAGCCCTTTCAATTTCCCAGGGATCAACACACTAGGCTTGTCTTTCGCGCGTGCCGATATCGAAGTTGGGGGAATCAACCCACCACATTTTCACCCAAGAGCCACAGAGCTAGTTCATGTGATGAAAGGGAAAGTGTATTCAGGTTTTGTGGATTCAAACAACAGGGTGTTTGCTAGGACACTGGAACAAGGAGAGGTCATGGTGTTCCCTAGAGGACTAGTTCACTTCATGATGAATGTTGGTGATGAGCCTGCAACTCTGTTTGGAAGCTTCAATAGCCAGAACCCTGGCATGCAGAAGATACCATCTGCTGTGTTTGGTTCTGGGATTGATGAGGAGCTCTTGCAGAAGGCTTTTGGGTTGAGTCCTAAGCAGATTGGAACCATGAGAAAGAAATTTGATCCCAAACAAGCAAGGTAGATCAGTAAAAAAACTAAAGGTAGTCAGTCCCCTTGTCCATTTACCTTTCAGAGTTTGAGAATTGTGTCATATGTTGGGGTTTAAGTATTTTTGTTTCTTTCTTTGTTTTGAGAGTTTTCAACACTTTTCATGTGCCTGTGTCATTGTAATATTACAATTACAGTACTATATGTGAAGAATGGAATGCATCTTGGTCACATTACCTTGCTCTGAGAGCATCTCCAATGCTGGAACTAAGTTAGAGTTCTTAACTTTTAGAATGTTACATCAAATTTAAGAACTCTAGCTAGTTTTTACTCTAATGATAGAACTCATAAGAACTTAAAATGAGTCCCACAATTGACTCCACATCTTTATTTTTTGCTATTGATTCTAAAAAAAATTCATTTTTTATTCATAAGAACTTGATTCTTATTGAAGAATCGTTCTTAAATATGGAAGTTAACTCAGCTTCTGATACGAACGTGAAGGACAAATTCTGAATTCTACAACATTTCTATTCAGTTAGGATATGCCAATTTGTGAATTTATGTTTTTAATTAGATTTCCTTTTCCATTATGTTATTTACCAGTATTTGTGATGTAGCCATTTGGCTTATGATCCACAATTTTAGGAGTCCCTTGTAGCTATTTAAAAAGCAGTAACAGTAATGAAAGAAGGCCAAAAAAAAAAATTAACCTAAAAATCTCTTCCTCTCTCTCAACTTTCTAGGAGCTGCTCTAGCTCGAATAGAGAATTGTTCTATTGTTACTTGCAACCCCTGTCAGTTTCCTCTCATAGTGATTCTTATAAAAATGAGTTCTTAACTTCCAAGAACTTGCATTGGAGATTGCATGCGACTCTGAAACAACAAAATATCCCTTCCTCTCTCCCCATATAATAATTATAATTACAAACAAACAAGATAATAAAGATTTAGGTGGTGATGATTTGAAGGTTGTTTTCGATGTTAAGTAGATGATGATGATTGATGATAAAGAATAGACCTGCGTGGCAACCTAATGTGCGGCAAACTATTTTCTTTTTCTTTTAATTACCCCCACAACTTTAAAAAGTTGTAAAAGACGTTTTACAAGAGATGATAACATTCACACAGCTTTTTTTTTTTTTTATACAACATTCACACAGCTTGGCAATTAAGAAAATGGGAAGGAATGATGTAGGAGGGAGAATCCAGAAGGCAAGTGAAAGACATCATAAGCAGCGCTGCCACCACAAACACACGACATGATTAGGCCTCAAAATCAAAAACTATAAATTTATGAGAAACACCCCAATTTCCCCCTTTTGTTGACAAGTTGGGGGGAACATGGGTTTGACTTATGATTACACGAGAAAACCCAAATTTATATGGAAATTTCTAAAGGCACATGCATCTTTTTCTAATCACACATTCATAATAGATCAAAAGCCTAAAATGCTTTTATTGTGTTTCATTATCGTGCGAAACATACCTTTATTGTGTTTCATTATCGTGCGAAACTATTAATTTCATAGTGGTACAGAATTAATAGTTTCACACGTGTTATTTGTAGCACACACATACAAATAACAATAGTTCTACATTGACGTAGAACTATTTAGTTCCGCTTCACGCACCGTTTTGAGAGAAGTAATTCGAAACGAGCACGAGCACAGGTTCTCAGCAAAGCGTCAGCTATGGCCGATGACTTTGAATTCACTGATAAAGTTCCTCCTTCCTTCGATCGCGTGGTACTCTTTCAATTTCAAACCCCTATTTTCATCATCTTCTCTTAGATTTCATCTTAATCAATTCGAAGTTCCTCCTTTCCCATCAATCACGATCTTATTTATTCATTTTCCTTTCGGTTCTGATATCTCGTACCAAACAGATCCCTATATATGTCATCAAATTCTTTGAAACGGATCCCATTCCTATGGAGTCCAAAATTATCTGCACAAGGTTTTCAATTGTAATTCCACCGACAAAAAAGTGCAATTGTAATTTAAGGGTTATTATTAAAGAGAAAAATTAAAATACATAAATTGAAAAATTTTAAAAAAGTTATCGAGAATTATACAAAGAAGTGTGTATACTTTCTTTTTTGGTAGTGGGAACTGGGAAGCTAAAAACCAAAGCAAAAAGAAAGATGAAAAACGAAAACTAAAAGGAAAGCTGGTTATCCCCTCAAGTGAGCAACCCCCAACGCGTCTGCCCCAAGAAGCTTTGCCATCTCCACTGGAGGCGCCTCAATAACCCCTAAGAAGCTGGTTATCTCACGCTGTGCTTGGCCAAGAATTCAGCGCAGTTGTTGCCCTCACGGAGAAGAAGAGCGTGAATGAGGGAGAAGAGCAGTGCATATGTTTGTGGAAGTTAAAGCTTTGAGGGAGAAGATGTGTGTGCAGAAGTTGGAAGCTGTGTGTGCGGAAGTTTTTTTTTTTGGGTGGGTATGTGTGTGCGAAAGTTGGAAGCTGTGTGTGCGGAAGTTTATTTTGGGTGGGTACGTGTGTGTGCGGAAGTTGAAGCTTCAAGTTTGGGTTTTTTTCTTCTATATTTTAGGATATTTTGGTCTTCTTAAGTTTTAATTTTAATGTGTGTGTCTTAGAAATATATGTATGTGTGGATAAAAAACCCCATTTATATTCCAACCAACAGGCAATGGCACCTATTGAATACGTAAAGAATATAATATTGTTTGGGGATAACCCAATTCATGGCCCAAAACCAGCCTAGAATGTGATCTGAATGCAGGTCAAATAAAACTCACAGTTTAACTCACCATGCGGTGTTGACCCAAAAAAAAAAAAAACTCACCATGCGGTACAGATTGTGGTCCTTTCCCCTGCCAGCCAACGTACAAAAAAAGGATGATGCGTTCGGACTGCGGCAACGCTCATACTAGGGCATGCATTGGAACACGAGACGGCGTCACTCCCGACCAAAGGACAAAAGGACGCTTGGCGTGGGAAGCTTGTCTCAAGGTGGACTACGGGACTGGGTATATAAAGAGATGAGGATTCTCCAGGCTAGGAACGCATTCTCCTTTTATATACTTAGGTAAAATTTGGATAAATTTCTTTATAAATATTTTTAATGTGTATCTTTTAACTAACAACTTCTGATAGAAGTTGAAATCTATGAAGCACGGACACCTCTCCTGAGTGCCGTGTCTGCGTGTCCGACACATATCGGACACCGACACTTGTAGGACACGCCTTGGACACGTGTGAGACACTCCAAAACGGTGTCCCATTTAAAAAATAATTTTTTATCGACTCGGACACGCGGCGGACACGGCTCAGACACACGAAGCCGACACTTGTTCTCAACTGTGTTGGAACCAAATTGGTTAAAAGTGTTTTTAATACAAAAACTCCCTAAGTGATTTTATGGTTTTGATGATAACAAAATGTATTAAGGTTTTTACAAAGGATAATCAATTTGTATGAAGCTGTACAATGAATAAATGCTGCCTAACTAAGCTTGTTGCAGTCTGCGTCCAATAAGCTCTTCATGACATTGGCTGGCATTCAAAGTGAGCCTTGCGTCCAATGTTGGCACTGGAATGGACACAAAAGTTCTGCGTCCAATGTTTGAGCAGAAGGAAGAATTCTGCGTCCAATGTTTGAGCAGAAGGAAAAGTTCTGCGTCCAATGTTTTCCAAAGAAGCAGAATCAGTAAGCGTCCAATAGAGCAAGACTGGCATAAGTCCAATGATAAGAACAAGGCAATACTGGCAGAGTCCAATGTTTGTATGAGAAGCAGAATTACAGTAAAAGTCCAATGTTTTTCAAAGGAACAGATGCAGTGAGCGTCCAATGAAGTCAGAGTTACTCAAGCACTGTTCTGCGTCCAATAAATAAGAAGGACAACAATATTGCTTTGCGTCCAATGGAGCACAAGGAAGCAGATTGACAAAGGTACATCAAACAATTGTTCTGCGTCCAATGAAGCAGAAGAACAAATGTACAACAATCAACTTTGCGTCCAATGGAAATGGCAAAAGTCCAATACTGCCTTGCATTCAAATGGAATAGATTGGTAAGCATCAGGTATGCGTCCAATGTTTGCATGAGTTCTGTGCAAATTGGTAAGTGCAAAGGTATGCGTCCAATAGATTCTATATGCTGCGTCCAAAACGCAGAGTCCATTACATGCTATTTACTGCTCATGCATTTAATATGAAACATATTTATTGAGCAAATGATTTGAAATAAATAGCTGTATGCAATGCTTTCTGTACATCTTTGTCAACGTGTGTGAATGTACTTCTGAAAAGCATAAAGTACTGTGGAAAGTGTACTAAGAGAGAGAATGTACTTTTAACTACTCTATATATCTCTGAACACACCTTTCTGCTTTACACAGTGTATTCTCTCTGTCTCAATAAGATATTATTATTAACCACTGTACAATTGAGACTTTGAGTACAGGTTGCTTCTGATTTGGGAGAAAGAAACGCAGACATGCACAATGAAGTAGATCTCCTCAGAGCAACGGGAAAATAGCATTAAATGCTATTTGAGAACGGTAACTTTTATGAGAGCTGAAGTTGAGCAACTGAAGAACAAGTCTGAAGCTTCACTACTCTTATAAATACCGAGAAGCAAGAAGAAGAATACAAGTGACTGAAAACGAAAAAGAAAGAGCTGAACTGCTGTGCAATCTTTTATACTCTGATTAGAAAAGTCTTGTATTTCTTTATCTTCTTGTAAAAGAGAGTTTGCTTAACTCTCAAAGTGCTTTAGATTTCATATCCTCACTTGTGTGAGTTAGACAGCACTTGAATCAAAACTCTGCTGAGTTGTTTAGCTTGAAGAGGCTGTGTTCAAAGAATACTTGGGGTTTAGCCTGAAGAGGCTGCGTCCAAAGAATACTTGGGTTTTAGCCTGGAGAGGCTGTGTGCAAAGAATACTTGGGTTTTAGCCTGAAGAGGCTGTGTGCAAAGAATACTTGTATCTATCTGGTTTGATAGTGAAATCTCTCTAGTTTGAGGGGACTGGACGTAGCTCTTAGGAAAGGGTGAACCAGTATAAAAACTTGTGTTATTTCTTCTTTCCCTTAACTCCTTTTATATCTGTGTTTATTACTAACAAAGGGGATTGAAATTGTTTTTATTCAAACAAGTTTTTCAAACCAAAAGGGAAGCATTCTGTGCGTCCAATCTTTAGAAAACCTGTGCGTCCAGTTTTTATAAAGACTCTGTGCGTCCAGTGTTTTAGCACTCTGTGCGTCCAATATTTCAAAAAGCACTGTGCGTCCAATATTTGAACTAAGCTGTGCGTCCAACGTTTTTAACAGCCAGAGTTCATCTTTTGCGAAAAGTTTTAAAAGCTTAGAAACACAATTCAACCCCCCCTTCTTGTGTTTCATCTTGTTACCTACAGTTGGCATCAGAGCTCGGTCTCTAGGGGTTGAGCACTTAACCGTGAAGAGAAGCAAGATCCATGGAAAACGAAGGACAAGCTGTGAACAGACCACCACTGTTCAATGGAAATGAATACGACTACTGGAAGCAGAGAATGATCACATTCTTTGATGCTCAAAACATGGACCTATGGGATGTCGTGGAAACTGGCTACACTGCTCCAGTAAATGAAGCAGGTCAACAAGTACCAAGAGCTCAATGGACAGCAGATCAAAGGACAAGGTTCCAGCTGAACTCGAAGGCTAGGCACTACCTGATGTGTGCCATCACAAAATCTGAATATGACAAGGTGCACAGCTGCACCACTGCCAAGGAAATGTGGGACACTCTGGCCTTGGCACATGAAGGCTCATCTCAGGTTCGTGAATCTAAGATAAGCATGCTAGTTCATCAATATGAACTATTCAAAATGGAGGATCACGAGTCCATTGATCAAATGTTTGGAAGATTCCAAACAATCATTAACAACCTGAGGTCCTTGGGAAAAATCTACACAACCCAGGAGCATATCAGGAAAATCCTAAGGAGTCTGCCAAGACAATGGAGACCCAAGGTGACAGCCATACAAGAAGCAAGGGATCTTTCCACTCTTGCCATGGAGGATCTTCTGGGCTCACTGAAAGTACATGAGCTTGAGCTGAATGAAGAGGGAACCGAGAAAAGAGCAAAGTCCATTGCTCTTAAAGCTCATAGAGGGAGCACCTCCAAAGCATTGAAGGCAAATGATTCTGATGAAGAATCATGCAGCTCACAAGGAGAAGAAGGCTCAGATGATGATGAACTCTCCTTCATCTCCAGAAAAATAAAATCTATGTGGAAAAAGAAGGGTGGCTTCAGAAGGAAGCAATTCAACAGAAGATTTCCACAGAAGGAAGCTGAGCAAAAGGAGGAAAGTCCAGTGGTGTGCTATGGATGCAGGAAACCAGGCCACTACAAGGCAGACTGTCCTGAGGCTGAGAAGACAAAGAAGAAAGTCTTCAAGAAGAAGAAAGGTCTCATGGCAACATGGGAAGACCTCGATGATTCCTCTGATGATGAGGATAAAGAAGAGGCAAATCTGTGCCTAATGGCAGGACTCTCATCAGTTGAAAGTGAAGACGAAGAGGAGGTAATTTCTTACTCTGAATTAAGAAATAATTTTGATGAGCTTCTTAGAGATTCATCCATTCTATCTGATGAGTACAGGTCTTTAAAGAAAAAGTTTTCTCTTATAACAAAAGATTTTGAAAAGCTTTCTTCAGAAAACAAAGTACTTAAATCAGAAAATGAAAAGCTAAGACTTCAAGCAAGTCAACCAAAAGATGAATCTCCAAAGAAGTCTGAGTCCAATACTTCCTGTGAAGTACAAGTACTTCAACAAGAAGTAGATGAACTCACTAGACGTTTGTCCAAATTTGTCAGTAGCTCTGAAAAGCTTGATCAAATTTTAAAAATTCAGAGAAAACCTTCTGACAAAACTGGTTTGGGTTATGAAAAACTGAAACCAAAGTTTTCGAAGAGTCCATCAAAGTTTAATATATATTGTGGATACTGTGGAAAGGCTGGTCATGTCACATCGACATGCTTCCATAATAAATGGAACAAGCCTGGACGCAGGCCAAGGACTAACATGAAAGGACCCAAGAAAATCTGGGTACCTAAGAACATGATCATTCCTGTTGCAGATTTGCTTAATGGGAGGAAAACAACACCAGTCATGGTACCTGGACAGTGGCTGCTCACGACACATGACAGGAGAAAGGTCTATGTTCCAAGACCTAAAGCCTAGATCAAAGGGCTGGGTCACGTTTGGAGGTGACCAGAAAGGCAGAATAGTTGGAATAGGTAAAATTGGTAAACATCCTTTTCCTACTGTTGAAAATGTTTTATTGGTTGAAGGACTCAAACATAATCTACTTAGCATAAGCCAATTATGTGACAGTGGATGTGATGTTTCCTTTGACAAGGATAAATGTATAGTCAAAAATTCTGATAAGTCCATTCTTTTTCAAGCAAAGAGGCAGGACAATGTTTATAAAATTGATTTCGAAAATCTGTCCAAACAGAATGTCTCATGCTTCATTTCTTTAAATGATGAACAATGGATATGGCACAAGAAGCTTGGTCATGCAAGCTTGAGAACCATCTCAAAGCTTAATAAGCATAGCCTTGTAAGAGGACTTCCAAATCTTGTGTACAAATCTGAGGTTCTCTGTGAAGCATGTCAGAAAGGGAAACAAGTGAAAAACTCTTTTAATTCTAAAAACATTGTTTCCACTTCTAGACCTTTAGAACTTTTACATATGGATTTGTTTGGACCAACACAAACTGCTTCTTTGAGTGGAAAGAAATATGGACTTGTTATAGTTGATGACTATACTAGATGGACATGGGTTAAATTCCTAGCACACAAGGATGAGTCTTTTAAGGTATTCACCATTTTTTGTAAAAGAGTCCAAACTGAGAAAGGAGTTTGTATCAACTCCATTCGAAGTGATCATGGAGGTGAGTTTGAAAATGCAAACTTTCAGAGATTCTGTGAAGAGAATGGAATCCTTCACAATTTCTCTGCACCTAGAACACCACAGCAAAATGGTGTAGTAGAGAGGAAAAATCGATCTTTACAAGAGATGGCCAGGACCATGCTCAATGATCACTCAACCTCTAAGAGGTTTTGGGCTGAAGCTGTAAACACAGCATGTTATTTGCAAAACCGAATTTTTATAAGGCCTATACTGAAAAAGACTCCTTATGAATTGTGGAAAGGAAGAAAACCCAACATTTCATATTTTCATCCTTTCGGATGTGAGTGTTTTATTCTTAACACCAAGGATCAACTTGGTAAATTTGACTCTAAAGTTGATAATGGAATTTTTCTGGGTTATTCTGAAACTTCCAAGGCATATCGAGTTTACAACTCAAGAACCTTGACTGTTGAAGAGTCAATTCATGTTAAATTCAATGACAAAAAGCCTGACAATGATCTGTCAGAGCTAAGTGATTCTCTTGCAGATATGAGAATACAACCAGGAGGTGAAGAATCATCAAGCAAGATTGAAGAAGATGGACCAGACGCAGGAAACAGTCATGCGTCCAATACTGCAGGTGGTAAAAGCTGGCATTTTAAGACTTATCATCCTGAAGATCAAATTATTGGAAATGCAGATGATAAAGTCAGAACAAGGTCCACATTCAGAGAGCAAACTGATGTAGCATTCATCTCTGAATTGGAGCCAAAGAATATAGATGAAGCCCTATTGGATGAAGGATGGATTTTAGCAATGTAGGAGGAGCTGAATCAGTTCAAAAGAAATGATGTTTGGACTCTGGTAGCCCCACCTGAAGATAAGTCCATCATTGGAACCAAATGGGTATTCAGAAACAAGCTGGACGAATAAGGAAAAGTTGTGAGAAACAAAGCAAGGTTAGTTGCTCAAGGTTACTCACAACAGGAAGGTATTGATTTTACTGAAACCTTTGCTCCAGTAGCTAGAATAGAAGCCATTCGCATTTTACTTTCATTTGCTGCCCAACATGATATGAGGCTTTATCAAATGGATGTAAAGAGTGCTTTTCTGAATGGTATAATAACAGAAGAAGTCTATGTTGAACAACCCCCTGGCTTTGAGGATCAATCTTTTCCAAATCATGTTTTTAAATTGAAAAAGGCTCTTTATGGCCTTAAGCAAGCTCCTCGAGCTTGGTATGAAAAACTGAGTTCATTTTTAATGGAAAATGGTTTTTCAAGAGGAAAAGTTGATAACACTCTTTTCAGAAAATCCATAGACTCACATTTTATCATAGTACAGATTTATGTAGATGACATTATTTTTGGTGCTACTGATGAATCTTTGTGTAGAGAATTCTCTGAATTAATGCAGAAAGAATTCGAAATGAGCATGATGGGAGAGTTGAAGTTCTTTCTTGGACTTCAAGTGAAACAGACTAAAGATGGGATATATGTGCATCAGACCAAATATACAAAGGAACTTCTGAAGAAGTTCAAGATGGATGATTGCAAACCCATGAATACCCCCATGCATCCAACTTGCATAATGAGCCTGAATGACAAAGATAAAAAGGTAGATCAAAAGGTATATAGAGGTATGATAGGATCTCTTTTATATCTTACTGCATCTAGACCTGATATTATGTTCAGTGTATGCTTATGTGCGAGATTTCAATCAGATCCTAGAGATTCTCATTTGACTGCTGTCAAGAGAATTTTTAGATATCTGAAAGAGACTACTAATCTTGGTTTGCTGTTTAAGAAATCAGATGAATACAGATTAGTAGGATTCTGTGATGCTGACTATGCTGGAGACAGGCTTGAAAGAAAAAGCACCAGTGGAGGATGTCATTTTATGGGATCCAATTTAGTATCATGGACAAGCAAGAGACAAAGCACAATTGCATTATCAACAGCCGAAGCTGAATATGTCTCTGCAGCAAGTTGTTGTTCTCAGCTCTTATGGATTAAATATCAATTGGAGGACTACAACATCTTCGAGAGTAAGATTTCTGTTCTATGTGATAATACTGCTGCAATCAATTTATCTAAGAACCCAATCTTACACTCAAGAGCTAAGCATATAGAAATTAAACATCATTTTATTAGAGACTATGTGCAGAAGGGAACATTTGATATTCAGTTTGTTAGCACTGAAAATCAATGGGCAGATATATTTACAAAACCCCTATCTGTAGATAGATTCATTTTTATAAGGAAGCATTTGAATATGCACTTTATAAAAGACTGATGTTTAGCGTCCAATATGCTTAAAGTTGAGTCTGAGTCCAATGTGACTAGAGTCCAATAGGACACGACAGTCTATTTGAGACTTAGAATTTTTTAAAAGGAAACTTTTATCCTCTTAGTAATCCCACGCTGAGTCCAAACTTTTTTCATAAAGATATATCTTACAGTTGATATCTTACAAATGCTTTGCAGTTTTTTTTAGTTTGATGATTATTCAAGCTTTCAAGAAAAACTTCTGTTTTCTCTATAAACTTGATTCAGATTTCTCTTCGTTTGGCACCTTTTCTAAAATCATTTCTGATTGAGAAAGCTTGTTTAGAAAAGGGGAGAAGAAAAAGTTTTTTTTCAGTTTTAAAGAGGTTTCTGTTTTAAAAGCTCCAAGTCTTTTCAAAACTCTCTTTGGACTATGATGTTCTGTGAACCTTTTTGCCTGATGACAAAAGGGGGAGAAAGAATGGGATTAAGTTTTTATATCTTGACTAAAAGGGGAAAGATTTTGACAAAAAGGGAAAAAGATTAAGTCTGATTGCATTACCATGTTGTTATTTTGATAAGCTTTTTATTGGACTAATCTTGTTGTTATGAGTAAAAGAAATTTTCAGGTACTCTAAGTATATTGAATATCCAAAACCATGAGATGTTTATCTCAGGGGGAGAAGAGTAAGGAAAATCTGAGATGTTTATCTCAGGGGGAGTTTCCCTTAGAAAATTTCTGTTTTTACTGACTGATTTTGGTTTATATGCTTTATTGTTTGTAAAACTTAATAATGTTTGTCATCATCAAAAAGGGGGAGATTGTTGGAACCAAATTGGTTAAAAGTGTTTTTAATACAAAAACTCCCTAAGTGATTTTATGGTTTTGATGATAACAAAATGTATTAAGGTTTTTACAAAGGATAATCAATTTGTATGAAGCTGTACAATGAATAAATGCTGCCTAACTAAGCTTGTTGCAGTCTGCGTCCAATAAGCTCTTCATGACATTGGCTGGCATTCAAAGTGAGCCTTGCGTCCAATGTTGGCACTGGAATGGACACAAAAGTTCTGCGTCCAATGTTTGAGCAGAAGGAAGAATTCTGCGTCCAATGTTTGAGCAGAAGGAAAAGTTCTGCGTCCAATGTTTTCCAAAGAAGCAGAATCAGTAAGCGTCCAATAGAGCAAGACTGGCATAAGTCCAATGATAAGAACAAGGCAATACTGGCAGAGTCCAATGTTTGTATGAGAAGCAGAATTACAGTAAAAGTCCAATGTTTTTCAAAGGAACAGATGCAGTGAGCGTCCAATGAAGTCAGAGTTACTCAAGCACTGTTCTGCGTCCAATAAATAAGAAGGACAACAATATTGCTTTGCGTCCAATGGAGCACAAGGAAGCAGATTGACAAAGGTACATCAAACAATTGTTCTGCGTCCAATGAAGCAGAAGAACAAATGTACAACAATCAACTTTGCGTCCAATGGAAATGGCAAAAGTCCAATACTGCCTTGCATTCAAATGGAATAGATTGGTAAGCATCAGGTATGCGTCCAATGTTTGCATGAGTTCTGTGCAAATTGGTAAGTGCAAAGGTATGCGTCCAATAGATTCTATATGCTGCGTCCAAAACGCAGAGTCCATTACATGCTATTTACTGCTCATGCATTTAATATGAAACATATTTATTGAGCAAATGATTTGAAATAAATAGCTGTATGCAATGCTTTCTGTACATCTTTGTCAACGTGTGTGAATGTACTTCTGAAAAGCATAAAGTACTGTGGAAAGTGTACTAAGAGAGAGAATGTACTTTTAACTACTCTATATATCTCTGAACACACCTTTCTGCTTTACACAGTGTATTCTCTCTGTCTCAATAAGATATTATTATTAACCACTGTACAATTGAGACTTTGAGTACAGGTTGCTTCTGATTTGGGAGAAAGAAACGCAGACATGCACAATGAAGTAGATCTCCTCAGAGCAACGGGAAAATAGCATTAAATGCTATTTGAGAACGGTAACTTTTATGAGAGCTGAAGTTGAGCAACTGAAGAACAAGTCTGAAGCTTCACTACTCTTATAAATACCGAGAAGCAAGAAGAAGAATACAAGTGACTGAAAACGAAAAAGAAAGAGCTGAACTGCTGTGCAATCTTTTATACTCTGATTAGAAAAGTCTTGTATTTCTTTATCTTCTTGTAAAAGAGAGTTTGCTTAACTCTCAAAGTGCTTTAGATTTCATATCCTCACTTGTGTGAGTTAGACAGCACTTGAATCAAAACTCTGCTGAGTTGTTTAGCTTGAAGAGGCTGTGTTCAAAGAATACTTGGGGTTTAGCCTGAAGAGGCTGCGTCCAAAGAATACTTGGGTTTTAGCCTGGAGAGGCTGTGTGCAAAGAATACTTGGGTTTTAGCCTGAAGAGGCTGTGTGCAAAGAATACTTGTATCTATCTGGTTTGATAGTGAAATCTCTCTAGTTTGAGGGGACTGGACGTAGCTCTTAGGAAAGGGTGAACCAGTATAAAAACTTGTGTTATTTCTTCTTTCCCTTAACTCCTTTTATATCTGTGTTTATTACTAACAAAGGGGATTGAAATTGTTTTTATTCAAACAAGTTTTTCAAACCAAAAGGGAAGCATTCTGTGCGTCCAATCTTTAGAAAACCTGTGCGTCCAGTTTTTATAAAGACTCTGTGCGTCCAGTGTTTTAGCACTCTGTGCGTCCAATATTTCAAAAAGCACTGTGCGTCCAATATTTGAACTAAGCTGTGCGTCCAACGTTTTTAACAGCCAGAGTTCATCTTTTGCGAAAAGTTTTAAAAGCTTAGAAACACAATTCAACCCCCCCTTCTTGTGTTTCATCTTGTTACCTACAGTTGGCATCAGAGCTCGGTCTCTAGGGGTTGAGCACTTAACCGTGAAGAGAAGCAAGATCCATGGAAAACGAAGGACAAGCTGTGAACAGACCACCACTGTTCAATGGAAATGAATACGACTACTGGAAGCAGAGAATGATCACATTCTTTGATGCTCAAAACATGGACCTATGGGATGTCGTGGAAACTGGCTACACTGCTCCAGTAAATGAAGCAGGTCAACAAGTACCAAGAGCTCAATGGACAGCAGATCAAAGGACAAGGTTCCAGCTGAACTCGAAGGCTAGGCACTACCTGATGTGTGCCATCACAAAATCTGAATATGACAAGGTGCACAGCTGCACCACTGCCAAGGAAATGTGGGACACTCTGGCCTTGGCACATGAAGGCTCATCTCAGGTTCGTGAATCTAAGATAAGCATGCTAGTTCATCAATATGAACTATTCAAAATGGAGGATCACGAGTCCATTGATCAAATGTTTGGAAGATTCCAAACAATCATTAACAACCTGAGGTCCTTGGGAAAAATCTACACAACCCAGGAGCATATCAGGAAAATCCTAAGGAGTCTGCCAAGACAATGGAGACCCAAGGTGACAGCCATACAAGAAGCAAGGGATCTTTCCACTCTTGCCATGGAGGATCTTCTGGGCTCACTGAAAGTACATGAGCTTGAGCTGAATGAAGAGGGAACCGAGAAAAGAGCAAAGTCCATTGCTCTTAAAGCTCATAGAGGGAGCACCTCCAAAGCATTGAAGGCAAATGATTCTGATGAAGAATCATGCAGCTCACAAGGAGAAGAAGGCTCAGATGATGATGAACTCTCCTTCATCTCCAGAAAAATAAAATCTATGTGGAAAAAGAAGGGTGGCTTCAGAAGGAAGCAATTCAACAGAAGATTTCCACAGAAGGAAGCTGAGCAAAAGGAGGAAAGTCCAGTGGTGTGCTATGGATGCAGGAAACCAGGCCACTACAAGGCAGACTGTCCTGAGGCTGAGAAGACAAAGAAGAAAGTCTTCAAGAAGAAGAAAGGTCTCATGGCAACATGGGAAGACCTCGATGATTCCTCTGATGATGAGGATAAAGAAGAGGCAAATCTGTGCCTAATGGCAGGACTCTCATCAGTTGAAAGTGAAGACGAAGAGGAGGTAATTTCTTACTCTGAATTAAGAAATAATTTTGATGAGCTTCTTAGAGATTCATCCATTCTATCTGATGAGTACAGGTCTTTAAAGAAAAAGTTTTCTCTTATAACAAAAGATTTTGAAAAGCTTTCTTCAGAAAACAAAGTACTTAAATCAGAAAATGAAAAGCTAAGACTTCAAGCAAGTCAACCAAAAGATGAATCTCCAAAGAAGTCTGAGTCCAATACTTCCTGTGAAGTACAAGTACTTCAACAAGAAGTAGATGAACTCACTAGACGTTTGTCCAAATTTGTCAGTAGCTCTGAAAAGCTTGATCAAATTTTAAAAATTCAGAGAAAACCTTCTGACAAAACTGGTTTGGGTTATGAAAAACTGAAACCAAAGTTTTCGAAGAGTCCATCAAAGTTTAATATATATTGTGGATACTGTGGAAAGGCTGGTCATGTCACATCGACATGCTTCCATAATAAATGGAACAAGCCTGGACGCAGGCCAAGGACTAACATGAAAGGACCCAAGAAAATCTGGGTACCTAAGAACATGATCATTCCTGTTGCAGATTTGCTTAATGGGAGGAAAACAACACCAGTCATGGTACCTGGACAGTGGCTGCTCACGACACATGACAGGAGAAAGGTCTATGTTCCAAGACCTAAAGCCTAGATCAAAGGGCTGGGTCACGTTTGGAGGTGACCAGAAAGGCAGAATAGTTGGAATAGGTAAAATTGGTAAACATCCTTTTCCTACTGTTGAAAATGTTTTATTGGTTGAAGGACTCAAACATAATCTACTTAGCATAAGCCAATTATGTGACAGTGGATGTGATGTTTCCTTTGACAAGGATAAATGTATAGTCAAAAATTCTGATAAGTCCATTCTTTTTCAAGCAAAGAGGCAGGACAATGTTTATAAAATTGATTTCGAAAATCTGTCCAAACAGAATGTCTCATGCTTCATTTCTTTAAATGATGAACAATGGATATGGCACAAGAAGCTTGGTCATGCAAGCTTGAGAACCATCTCAAAGCTTAATAAGCATAGCCTTGTAAGAGGACTTCCAAATCTTGTGTACAAATCTGAGGTTCTCTGTGAAGCATGTCAGAAAGGGAAACAAGTGAAAAACTCTTTTAATTCTAAAAACATTGTTTCCACTTCTAGACCTTTAGAACTTTTACATATGGATTTGTTTGGACCAACACAAACTGCTTCTTTGAGTGGAAAGAAATATGGACTTGTTATAGTTGATGACTATACTAGATGGACATGGGTTAAATTCCTAGCACACAAGGATGAGTCTTTTAAGGTATTCACCATTTTTTGTAAAAGAGTCCAAACTGAGAAAGGAGTTTGTATCAACTCCATTCGAAGTGATCATGGAGGTGAGTTTGAAAATGCAAACTTTCAGAGATTCTGTGAAGAGAATGGAATCCTTCACAATTTCTCTGCACCTAGAACACCACAGCAAAATGGTGTAGTAGAGAGGAAAAATCGATCTTTACAAGAGATGGCCAGGACCATGCTCAATGATCACTCAACCTCTAAGAGGTTTTGGGCTGAAGCTGTAAACACAGCATGTTATTTGCAAAACCGAATTTTTATAAGGCCTATACTGAAAAAGACTCCTTATGAATTGTGGAAAGGAAGAAAACCCAACATTTCATATTTTCATCCTTTCGGATGTGAGTGTTTTATTCTTAACACCAAGGATCAACTTGGTAAATTTGACTCTAAAGTTGATAATGGAATTTTTCTGGGTTATTCTGAAACTTCCAAGGCATATCGAGTTTACAACTCAAGAACCTTGACTGTTGAAGAGTCAATTCATGTTAAATTCAATGACAAAAAGCCTGACAATGATCTGTCAGAGCTAAGTGATTCTCTTGCAGATATGAGAATACAACCAGGAGGTGAAGAATCATCAAGCAAGATTGAAGAAGATGGACCAGACGCAGGAAACAGTCATGCGTCCAATACTGCAGGTGGTAAAAGCTGGCATTTTAAGACTTATCATCCTGAAGATCAAATTATTGGAAATGCAGATGATAAAGTCAGAACAAGGTCCACATTCAGAGAGCAAACTGATGTAGCATTCATCTCTGAATTGGAGCCAAAGAATATAGATGAAGCCCTATTGGATGAAGGATGGATTTTAGCAATGTAGGAGGAGCTGAATCAGTTCAAAAGAAATGATGTTTGGACTCTGGTAGCCCCACCTGAAGATAAGTCCATCATTGGAACCAAATGGGTATTCAGAAACAAGCTGGACGAATAAGGAAAAGTTGTGAGAAACAAAGCAAGGTTAGTTGCTCAAGGTTACTCACAACAGGAAGGTATTGATTTTACTGAAACCTTTGCTCCAGTAGCTAGAATAGAAGCCATTCGCATTTTACTTTCATTTGCTGCCCAACATGATATGAGGCTTTATCAAATGGATGTAAAGAGTGCTTTTCTGAATGGTATAATAACAGAAGAAGTCTATGTTGAACAATCCCCTGGCTTTGAGGATCAATCTTTTCCAAATCATGTTTTTAAATTGAAAAAGGCTCTTTATGGCCTTAAGCAAGCTCCTCGAGCTTGGTATGAAAAACTGAGTTCATTTTTAATGGAAAATGGTTTTTCAAGAGGAAAAGTTGATAACACTCTTTTCAGAAAATCCATAGACTCACATTTTATCATAGTACAGATTTATGTAGATGACATTATTTTTGGTGCTACTGATGAATCTTTGTGTAGAGAATTCTCTGAATTAATGCAGAAAGAATTCGAAATGAGCATGATGGGAGAGTTGAAGTTCTTTCTTGGACTTCAAGTGAAACAGACTAAAGATGGGATATATGTGCATCAGACCAAATATACAAAGGAACTTCTGAAGAAGTTCAAGATGGATGATTGCAAACCCATGAATACCCCCATGCATCCAACTTGCATAATGAGCCTGAATGACAAAGATAAAAAGGTAGATCAAAAGGTATATAGAGGTATGATAGGATCTCTTTTATATCTTACTGCATCTAGACCTGATATTATGTTCAGTGTATGCTTATGTGCGAGATTTCAATCAGATCCTAGAGATTCTCATTTGACTGCTGTCAAGAGAATTTTTAGATATCTGAAAGAGACTACTAATCTTGGTTTGCTGTTTAAGAAATCAGATGAATACAGATTAGTAGGATTCTGTGATGCTGACTATGCTGGAGACAGGCTTGAAAGAAAAAGCACCAGTGGAGGATGTCATTTTATGGGATCCAATTTAGTATCATGGACAAGCAAGAGACAAAGCACAATTGCATTATCAACAGCCGAAGCTGAATATGTCTCTGCAGCAAGTTGTTGTTCTCAGCTCTTATGGATTAAATATCAATTGGAGGACTACAACATCTTCGAGAGTAAGATTTCTGTTCTATGTGATAATACTGCTGCAATCAATTTATCTAAGAACCCAATCTTACACTCAAGAGCTAAGCATATAGAAATTAAACATCATTTTATTAGAGACTATGTGCAGAAGGGAACATTTGATATTCAGTTTGTTAGCACTGAAAATCAATGGGCAGATATATTTACAAAACCCCTATCTGTAGATAGATTCATTTTTATAAGGAAGCATTTGAATATGCACTTTATAAAAGACTGATGTTTAGCGTCCAATATGCTTAAAGTTGAGTCTGAGTCCAATGTGACTAGAGTCCAATAGGACACGACAGTCTATTTGAGACTTAGAATTTTTTAAAAGGAAACTTTTATCCTCTTAGTAATCCCACGCTGAGTCCAAACTTTTTTCATAAAGATATATCTTACAGTTGATATCTTACAAATGCTTTGCAGTTTTTTTTAGTTTGATGATTATTCAAGCTTTCAAGAAAAACTTCTGTTTTCTCTATAAACTTGATTCAGATTTCTCTTCGTTTGGCACCTTTTCTAAAATCATTTCTGATTGAGAAAGCTTGTTTAGAAAAGGGGAGAAGAAAAAGTTTTTTTTCAGTTTTAAAGAGGTTTCTGTTTTAAAAGCTCCAAGTCTTTTCAAAACTCTCTTTGGACTATGATGTTCTGTGAACCTTTTTGCCTGATGACAAAAGGGGGAGAAAGAATGGGATTAAGTTTTTATATCTTGACTAAAAGGGGAAAGATTTTGACAAAAAGGGAAAAAGATTAAGTCTGATTGCATTACCATGTTGTTATTTTGATAAGCTTTTTATTGGACTAATCTTGTTGTTATGAGTAAAAGAAATTTTCAGGTACTCTAAGTATATTGAATATCCAAAACCATGAGATGTTTATCTCAGGGGGAGAAGAGTAAGGAAAATCTGAGATGTTTATCTCAGGGGGAGTTTCCCTTAGAAAATTTCTGTTTTTACTGACTGATTTTGGTTTATATGCTTTATTGTTTGTAAAACTTAATAATGTTTGTCATCATCAAAAAGGGGGAGATTGTTGGAACCAAATTGGTTAAAAGTGTTTTTAATACAAAAACTCCCTAAGTGATTTTATGGTTTTGATGATAACAAAATGTATTAAGGTTTTTACAAAGGATAATCAATTTGTATGAAGCTGTACAATGAATAAATGCTGCCTAACTAAGCTTGTTGCAGTCTGCGTCCAATAAGCTCTTCATGACATTGGCTGGCATTCAAAGTGAGCCTTGCGTCCAATGTTGGCACTGGAATGGACACAAAAGTTCTGCGTCCAATGTTTGAGCAGAAGGAAGAATTCTGCGTCCAATGTTTGAGCAGAAGGAAAAGTTCTGCGTCCAATGTTTTCCAAAGAAGCAGAATCAGTAAGCGTCCAATAGAGCAAGACTGGCATAAGTCCAATGATAAGAACAAGGCAATACTGGCAGAGTCCAATGTTTGTATGAGAAGCAGAATTACAGTAAAAGTCCAATGTTTTTCAAAGGAACAGATGCAGTGAGCGTCCAATGAAGTCAGAGTTACTCAAGCACTGTTCTGCGTCCAATAAATAAGAAGGACAACAATATTGCTTTGCGTCCAATGGAGCACAAGGAAGCAGATTGACAAAGGTACATCAAACAATTGTTCTGCGTCCAATGAAGCAGAAGAACAAATGTACAACAATCAACTTTGCGTCCAATGGAAATGGCAAAAGTCCAATACTGCCTTGCATTCAAATGGAATAGATTGGTAAGCATCAGGTATGCGTCCAATGTTTGCATGAGTTCTGTGCAAATTGGTAAGTGCAAAGGTATGCGTCCAATAGATTCTATATGCTGCGTCCAAAACGCAGAGTCCATTACATGCTATTTACTGCTCATGCATTTAATATGAAACATATTTATTGAGCAAATGATTTGAAATAAATAGCTGTATGCAATGCTTTCTGTACATCTTTGTCAACGTGTGTGAATGTACTTCTGAAAAGCATAAAGTACTGTGGAAAGTGTACTAAGAGAGAGAATGTACTTTTAACTACTCTATATATCTCTGAACACACCTTTCTGCTTTACACAGTGTATTCTCTCTGTCTCAATAAGATATTATTATTAACCACTGTACAATTGAGACTTTGAGTACAGGTTGCTTCTGATTTGGGAGAAAGAAACGCAGACATGCACAATGAAGTAGATCTCCTCAGAGCAACGGGAAAATAGCATTAAATGCTATTTGAGAACGGTAACTTTTATGAGAGCTGAAGTTGAGCAACTGAAGAACAAGTCTGAAGCTTCACTACTCTTATAAATACCGAGAAGCAAGAAGAAGAATACAAGTGACTGAAAACGAAAAAGAAAGAGCTGAACTGCTGTGCAATCTTTTATACTCTGATTAGAAAAGTCTTGTATTTCTTTATCTTCTTGTAAAAGAGAGTTTGCTTAACTCTCAAAGTGCTTTAGATTTCATATCCTCACTTGTGTGAGTTAGACAGCACTTGAATCAAAACTCTGCTGAGTTGTTTAGCTTGAAGAGGCTGTGTTCAAAGAATACTTGGGGTTTAGCCTGAAGAGGCTGCGTCCAAAGAATACTTGGGTTTTAGCCTGGAGAGGCTGTGTGCAAAGAATACTTGGGTTTTAGCCTGAAGAGGCTGTGTGCAAAGAATACTTGTATCTATCTGGTTTGATAGTGAAATCTCTCTAGTTTGAGGGGACTGGACGTAGCTCTTAGGAAAGGGTGAACCAGTATAAAAACTTGTGTTATTTCTTCTTTCCCTTAACTCCTTTTATATCTGTGTTTATTACTAACAAAGGGGATTGAAATTGTTTTTATTCAAACAAGTTTTTCAAACCAAAAGGGAAGCATTCTGTGCGTCCAATCTTTAGAAAACCTGTGCGTCCAGTTTTTATAAAGACTCTGTGCGTCCAGTGTTTTAGCACTCTGTGCGTCCAATATTTCAAAAAGCACTGTGCGTCCAATATTTGAACTAAGCTGTGCGTCCAACGTTTTTAACAGCCAGAGTTCATCTTTTGCGAAAAGTTTTAAAAGCTTAGAAACACAATTCAACCCCCCCTTCTTGTGTTTCATCTTGTTACCTACAAACTGGACACATTTCGGACACTTCTGTCCCAAGTAGGTAGCTCGGTTGGTGAGCTAAGGGACTACCGAAGGAGTTTAAAGTGGGAGGTTCCTGGAAGCTAACATTCCTAACAATTACTAACAACTAACATTTGCCTATAAAAAAAAAACATTTCGGATACTTCTATTACCTTTTTAGACAAGTACAAAATGATGCCTCTTAACATTTTTGGTGAAGCTCAATATCATAGGACTTAACTAGTTATTTTAAGAGACGTGATTCATCTTCTTACCTTGAAATTATTTTTGTAAAGATTACATTGTGAAATGATTCCTCTTAGTCTTGGTATTCTTTTTGTGAGGGTCATTATCATATGGAAATTGTAAAGCTTAACTTTATTTTTAGAAGGTGAATATTAATTTTCAATTTAGTTTTTGGTCATGTGATCATCATATTATTTATTATCTATATATTATATTTTTTATTTTTTTATATTTATATATATATGCGGTGTCTTGGTGTCCTATATTTTGGACATTAGCCGTGTCGCGGGATCTGTGTCGTGTCCGGTGTCCGTGCTTCACAGGTTGAAATTAACTTTCGCTCTTCACATTTTTCAAAAGCTAACTTTTTTAACTTCTCCAAAAACACGTATTTGTTTATAAATGACAATTTAACAACTTTATCTCTTGTGCATATATGAGAAAAATACAATACAAAATAAAACTAACTTCTCTATAAGTCAAAAGTTAGAGCTTTTGCATCCAAAGAGACTCTTACTCTACCAGAATCCTCCCTGACTGTAGCATCACAGTTCCTTTGCAAATACCCCAGGCCACACACCACCGTTGGAGATCCTGGTCTAACATCTATTTCGCCTAACTAACCGGAAGAGCCGAGAAGAGGAAGAACAAATATAATATATGCATATTCAACCCTCCAAAAATTCGGAGTGTTTGTTTCAGATTTTGAAACACACGTGTGATGGTCAAACACGATTTTGGCCAAAAGTATATGTATTTATTTACCCAAACGTGAAAATTCGAAACGTGATTTTGGGGTCCAGAATTAATTCAGGTGAAAGGAGATACTGGGTTGCTTTTCCGTTTGCAAAACCACGTTTGGGTGTGGGACCCACAATTTTTTTTTATTTATACTTCAAAAGTGATTCTACTTTGAGCATCCATACACAATCAATTCTTTTGAACACTTTTAAAATATCATTACCAAATACAAATCAATTCTTCTCAATACAATTTTTTTTAAATTAATTCTTTAAACACAATTCTATCAAGCACAATTCTACTAAAATCTTAAACAAACAGACATTTGATCGTCGTGCTGCACACAAGTTATAAACTGGACAATATGTTGGCCTTACTTCGTGGCAAAGAAATGGATAAAGGGGCTGAAAACCGTGTTAACTGTTGACAATAACCTGTATAGGTATAACCATGTTTGCTTTGGATGGCGCAGCTCAATTCAAATCACAATAATCTTTTGACCAAAAAAAAAATCACAATAATCTGGAACTGACCTCTTATTTGTTTTTACTTTTTAGTGCCTCCTTCACTTGATTCCACCCCCCCCCCCCCCAAACACCCATAATTATTTATCTACCCCATCAATTGGAGCCGTTAGATGTGCGGATTCGATCGAGCATTTTGAAGCAGCAAGCGTTGATAAGAATTGCATCACTCCCCTCTCCCTAGAACAAAAAGCTAAAAAAAGGGACAGGAAATCAAATTTTAAAAATAAAAAAAATATTAAGACAACCAAAGCTGCAGGGTGAAATCAAACCCTGCCTAGATAAATAAATTAAACAATCCTCCACCAAATGCATCCATGTATGTGGCAGTTATCAGCTATCATCTGTTTGATGAAGTACATACAGGTAGATAATACCTAATTGCTGATCATGACCAAGGTTTTAAATAAAAGTCTGAGACCGCATTTGTAGCCGCGACATAATGATTTAGGAAGTCTCCGAAATCGAATCACGGCTGCAATTGTGGCCACATTAGCCTCATTTCTCCGCAATATTTTTCTGTAATATCAAGGATTACGACGTAACCGCAACCGCAATTTAAAACCTTGATCCTGACTATCATCAAATTTATCTAATAAAAAAGCGAACTAAATTTCAAACAAAAGAACATCGCTCATATTTAATTATCAAAAAGTGACTAGATTCACCCTACAGTCAACGTTGTTCAAAGTTTATCATACATGCCATTGTGATCAACAGTTTGAACTCTCCAAAACAGAGATATTACCCGCGCCGAGGCTGGCCCCAGATAGCCAGGGAACGATACAGAGGCCTACTTCACTCCTAGAAGTGACTTAATGACAGTGTCACACACACCATCAGCACGAGGGAAAAAGTGACCAGAACCTGGAAGCTCGTGATAGTGAATCCACGGAAGGTTTTGGGCGATGTATTGTTGCAGTGTAACCGGAACCAACAAGTCATCATCCCCTTGCCAAAGATGAACAGATCCTTCATTGGTAGGAAATGGGTTTTCAAGATCCAAAGGACTATATTCCCAGTTTCCGAATCCAATATTTAAGTCGCGGTGGACGGTTTCATATTCGCCTTGCTGTTTTGCCTGTGCCTGGGGAAGCCACACAAAAAAAAATATTATAAATTTCCATTGAGAATTGAGGTAAGAAATTGATGTTTTAGAAGAGCTAAAAGAGTTCTGCATCAATGAAAGAGTTCGACTAATCAAAAATTTGATGGTTCAATCGATTAATCCACCGCTTTTCAAATGAATCATTCTAACAAAACTATTTTATTATTAGTCGATGAAGTTCAAAAGATTTCATTACTAGAAGGGTAGGCGCTTATAGAAGTGAAAAGTTGGTTTTGCATTTGTCAGATTAATGTTAATAGCAATTACCAAAAGGACAATCTAATCAAACACTTTCGAATCAAACAGTGCACACAAGTAACATATTGTCTTGCTTCAACAAGAATATAAAACAACAGAAGTCTTCTCGCACTAAGTGGGATAAGCTATATATAGAATTATGGATCAAATGATACCATTGTGTTGTGCTTCAATAAGAATGTAACATGCATAAGAACTTTGAATTTCAACATCCCTAATTTCAATAGAGCCTTTAAAATTCAATTCATAACTTAAAGATCCATCACAAAATTTTGAAACAACTCATTATACATACCATTCATGAAATCAACAAACTTCAGGCAGTTATCCATGGATGCAGAGAGAAAATCGATAAATACAAAACAATAAAACCATGAAGATTGATTCACTTGCTATGCCGAGCTAACAAGGTCAAAGCAGCAGTGGTCTAATAATTTTGTAAATAAGTTACAGAGATAATTTGAAGATAAAAGAATAAAGAGAATGAAGAACTGGCAAGAGCAATGCACCAAAGGCCTCAAGCATAAACAAACATTTTGCTTCTGTGGTAAAAATTTGCTTCACAAATTTTTTGTCATGCAACCCATCAATTTTCAACCATAAAGTGGCACTCTATAGTCCAAACTCTGTGCTCCTCGTGGATGCAAACTACGTGTTTCCATTGATTAGTTGCTAGAAAATGCCTTAAACTACAGTCAACAAGTATACAAGGCTAACAGCCATATCTTCTATGCATGTCAAACACCGAGACACAAACTATAAGTTTATAACCCTTCAGCAATGAAATTTGAGGCATTTTTTTCTCACAACTATTCATGCATGAGGAAAATGATCCAAACTAAATACTTATGAATCAGGAAATATGAAGAAGTCTAATATTTGCCTACAAATGTTGCATCTACTCCTAAATTTATAGTTGATACTGACAGAGACAAATTGCATTAAATATCACAGTTTAATCACTCAAGATAATTCTGTGTATTATAATCTTCTTAATATTCATAACTAAAGACAAACTATTGTAGCTATTACTTCCTAAAGTTGGGACTGAAACTTTTTTCATCAGTTGAACATCAAAATCAACAAAATAGAGTATGAGTACAAAGAATTCTGAAACATGAGAAATTAAGAATAATAAGCAGTGAGAATTATTCACGAACAACATCAAAAAATGTAGAAATCCACATGCAGTATTAAACAATTAAAACAACTGAATTTGCACCGTAAACTGAATTTGTGCAGTTGGTGACCTGTGAGTTTTGGCCATTGCCAAAACAATCACCAACAAAATTCAAAATCAAATTTTTACACTTCAACAAATACAAATTATCAGCTAAATCACTCAGTGCATTGCATTCAAAAAAAAAATCACAATTTTGTAACCACCTAAAGGCTGGATACTTACTGTATAACTCTCTCTATCGGCCATCTTAGACGCAAGCTCTTTGTCTTGTTTTGAAAGGATATCTGGACTATGAGAAATTGCACTACTAACTGGGAACCATCTTTGTGTGTTCCACCAGTAAGTTAGCCATGGCATGTAGTGAGCAACACGAAGTGCCCATCGGTCTTGTAATTTCTGTTGGTAATAGGCTTCGGCAGTTAAGTTTGCAGGAAGACCACGCCACCAGTAGTTGACAACTGGGGCCAAGAGCACCGCACCTTCCAGCCTGCAGCATTGAAAAAGTTTTATTACTGAGAAATACAAAGAGGTGTTGACATCTTTATGAGCAAGCAAACAGATGTAAACATAACAACAAATGAGCAAATTATACAAAAAAAGAAATATTAGTGATATTTTTTTCTTTTAATTTTGTGTCAACAGAACTACAAATATTAGAGGGAGAGCCTTGGCGCAACGGTAAGGTTGCTGCCTTGTGAATTGAGGGTCACGGGTTCGAATACGGAAACAGCCTCTCCGCTTGCCGGGGGTAAGGTTGCGTACGTCTACCCTCCCCAGACCCCACATGGTGGGAGTCTCGTGCACTGGGCCGCCCTAATTTTGTGTCAACAAAAGTACAAATAACCTGAATAAATTATACCTGTGAGGCATGTACTTAAGGCAGTTCCAAACAATCTGTCCACCCATGGAGAGACCAACTACATAGAATTTGGACCCCAATCCCAGCTGATCAGCAAGCTCTTCTATATCTAAGGCAATGCTCTTTAATGTACGATTTGGATCGGGGTCGCTTTCCCCATAACCAGGTCTGTCAAAAGATACAATGTAGATCCCCAAGTCCTCAACAATATCCTGGAAAAGCCCACATTAAATATAGATAGTACAAATCACAAAGATATCTGAGAATGCTATGAAGGACAGAAAAATGTAATAATACAAATAATAATTACAGGTGATAGGGTTTCGGCAACCACGGTGCCAAGCCTGTAACTACCAAAACCATGGACAAAGATGATTTTATACTTGGCCGCATCTTTAGGAACACCATGCTCTTTGTATGCCAAATGCCTTCCATCTCTTAGTTTGATTCTTGGTGCTGTTATAGGTGGTCCATCAGGAGAGCCACATATCTTGGGGGGAGGAGGTTGAATAACCTGATAAGCCCATGCCAGAAACCCAATAAACAACACTGCTAGTGTTGTTCTAAGAATCCCTGAGAGTTTGTAATGCCAAAGTTTAAAAAACAGATAATAGAACTTAAAAACATGATAGGTCCTAGCAAAAGAATCGACAAGAATATATATATATATAGAGAGAGAGAGAGAGAGAGTCCAACTGAATGGGACCCTTTTTTCAACTGAGAAATCAGTTATTACAAAAGAAATAATCACCCTTCTACAATTAGGGTGGTCCCTCCCTTCTATTTATCTCTATCACTAAGTACAACTCAGTTCCCTTCAATAACTAACTCTCTTATTCCTTCTAGTGTACACATTCAATATCCTCCTCTCTTGGTCCCCTAACAAAGCATAAATAACAACTAGTAGTCTCACAAGTCAAGCACAAGAATATCAAAACGCAACTTAATAATTACCCTATGCTCACTCAACACAGACAAAAATAGCAGCTATAAACCTCATATTAAAAGCCAATAGGGAACAGGTTCAGCTGCTATGGATCGAAGCAATTCACTTGAAAAGGCTTATGTTTGGTTCTTGCTGCCACCAATCCTCCTTGGTATGCAAATTGTAAGTACCATCACAAAACCCTCTCCTAAACTTTAGCTTACAAATAATTAGAAAAAACTAATAAATAAATAAATAAATAAATCTCATACTAAAGGAAAAGAACAAAGTCAAAGCTGACAAACTTTTACATAATGTTTGGTTGGAAGGGAGGGGAACAAAATCCCTCCTAGGTCAATTTTAGCTTCCCTCCAATATTGGAGAGATTTGGAGGAGGGAGAAGATATTTTAATTTTATAATACTGACTTAAATAACCTTACCTAAAAAGTAACAAAAAAAAAGTTTATAATGACATAAAATATAAATTGGTTCAATCCCTCCATTAAAATCACTTCCCTACCATCCTCTCAACCAAACAAGATTACAAGATTTCTAATTAAATTCCTCCTCTCCCCTCCTCTCCATTAAAATCTCTCCCCTCTAACCACGAGGTTGGATACAAGTGGTAATGTGCTTCATTTAAAGGGACGGACTTAGCTAGTACCGTGTTCGATCTCCAATGATGGAACAATCCGTAGCGAAGCTTTACTTATCTCTTGGTCCAACACAGATTAATCTAAGAGCTCTTTTCTCCTGGGATACCGTGTGTCTAAACCAAAAAAAAAACTCGCTCTCCTCCCCTATTTTGAACCAAACAGTTATCGACAACTATGCTATACAAAATAAGGCGATTAGTACCCTCAATTCTATAAAGCTGCAGCATGACCCATGAATTTGTATAACTTGACACGCGATAAAAACGATGCAAAAATCGAAACTTTGATGAGCAAAAGATGAAAAAAGAGTGGAAGAGCGAAGACCCACCTGAAGGGAGCTGAATAGAATTGGTTTTCTTTGCCCTCCTGGTGTGAGCACGTGCTGATGCTGCAGAAATTTTTCTGTTCACTGGGGTGGCCATATTTTTGAAGGGTCAGAGAAGAAGAAAGATTCACCAACAGAACAGAATGGGCTAAACTTGCAAGGATTTTATGCAAAGGTGAAAACGGAGAGATAGAGATCTAAACTTGGAGGAGGAGAAGATCAGATGCAGTAGTAATATGTAGACCAACAACGGGTGCTACTGCTATGTCGATCGGTATTTCCTTCTAGTGTTGCATAATAACTGGGTGAGAACGTCGTCGTTTTCTGTGGCTTTTTCTTGGAAAACTTACCGGTAAAGACCGACCGGTCGCCAAAAAAAAATGACATTTTGTGCTTTTTTTCACATGGTGATCAGGAAATAGTGTTTTTAGATAAATAATTTATTTAAACATCTATGACTTAGATATTTAATATATAAGTGTTTATATATAACTTATTTTTAAAATTGAAAAAGAAATATGATGAAATTGATTTTATATAAGTTGTAAGTTATTTTGATAAGCTATAAACAATTTATTTAAGCACTTATAACATAAATGTTATTATATAAGTGCTTACATATAAGCAATTTTTAAAATCGAGAAAGAAATGTGATGAAATTGGTTTTATATAAATTATAAGTTGTTTTGATAAACTATAAGCAACTTATTTAGACACTTATGACATAAATGTTTATTATATAAGTGCTTATATATAAGCTATTACCTCCGGTCCCATATATAAGAGAATTTATGGTTATTTTCTTTGTCCAAATTATAAAAAACATAGACTCGTTTTAAATACATCAATTGTATAAAATTCTTTTTATACCCATTGGAGAGATAATAGTATGCTTGAGAATTTTTTTTTTTAAAGCAAAGAATGGAATGCTAAAGCATCACAATAGAGAGAGACATTCCAACTATGTTGGCACCTCAGACTCTACCAATCATTTGCGGCATACCATAGTTTATTAATAAAAATAAGAAAATACAAAAAGACATGGGGTGACCAAACCAAAACCTATGGAAAACAGAGCAAATACACTAAAGGATACTAACAAAACTATGTCTCAATAGCAGGACATCTCCCAAAACTAAAGTGTGCCTCGGTAAAACCTTTCCCAGCTAAAAAACCTAAAAAAAGCTGGGGAGGAAAAAAACACACACCTTCTGAAGAACAAACATGGTTATCTATGAAAATCTGTAGCCTAGAAGGTCGATCCTATTTTTGAAGAACACATTATGAATAAAGGCCGGGGCATTGTCCCACCATTGAAAACCACTAATAGTAGTACCATGAGAAGCCAAACGGTCAGCACAGTGATTTCCTTCCCTGAAGATGGGAGAAATTTGAAACCGCATTTGCTTGGTTAACAGCAGACAATTATTCCATCTATTACGCAACTTCCATGGAACGATGTCGCTATTCTTAAAAGCACATAAAACTAGCTTGGAATCACACTCTAGCCAAAGATTCCTCCAACCTTTACTGAAAGCGATCTCTATGGACCACATCGCCCCAAGAAGCTTGGCCTGTAAAGCTTTGTTAATACCAATATTCACAGAGAAGCACCCCATAAAAGAGCCCCAACTGTCTCTAAATATACCACCGCAAGCAGACCTCCAGGGACAACCTCTAGCAGCACCATCAGTATTGCATTTAACCGTGCCCGGAAGGGGAGGATGCCAATTAACCTGTCTAATCGTGGGGGCCTGTCGAGGATGGCCAGTTACTCCGAAATTACTAAGAATTATCAGATCAGAGACTGAAGCAGACATACAACCCTTGCTAAAATAACCCGCAAGCGAAGTATTGGCCAAAATAAGATTAATAGCAGTTTGGGCTGGAATTTGTCTATTATCAAATCTGCATTTGTTCCTGCAGTACCAAATACACCAAAGAATGTTCATCAGGCCTGCAATAACCAGATCCTGAACTTGGGGACTCCACCCCTTGTTGCAAACCTTAGCAAGCAAGTGGAAATCAACACAATCAATGGGATAATTAATTAAAGCACTAAACCAGTTCCATAGTTGATTTGCGAAGGGGTACTCTAGAAATAGATGCGCTGTAGATTCAGCAGCCTAACCGCAAAGGCTACAGATTGAGACTATGATACAGCCCCTGAACCAAAGGTTTTCATCAGTGGGCATTTTATTCAACATAATTCTCCAAAATATAAAAGACTTGGAGGGGGGATGCACCGCTTCCAAATCAATTTGCACCAAGGGATACTCGGAGTCGTAGGCTGAATAAATTGAAAAGTTTCTTTGAGAGCAAGCACACCTGAGTCACTGTGCATCCAAACTAGCTTGTCCGGAACTGCCTGGTTAGGAATCACAACCTGCTCAATCTCATTTGTAGCAAAGGGAAACGAGATGTTAAGGCTACCGGGATAGACCATTTGTTGTTAATGATGAAATCACTAACTCTGGCGGAGAGGTAGGAATGGAGGGTCGCAGGAATCCCAGTCATGTCTACCACAGGTCTCAAAAGCCAATTATCCGTCCAAAAATTAATATCAGCACCTGTACCAGCCAGCCAACAAGAGTTCATTAAAACAATTTGAAGATTGCTACGGATCCCCGGCCAGATGGAAGAAGTAATGTGGTACTCCACCGGCTTATTTCCCCTGAGAGCTCTAGCCTTTAGAAGAGAATACCATTGTGATTCTGAATCAAAAAGGCTCCATGTGAGCTTCAACAAGCCGGCATGATTCAAAGCCTTGGTAGAACGAATGCCCAACCCTCCCTCGAAAACCGATTTGCAAACCCAATTCCAAGCAATAGTAACTACTTTTCTGGTATTAATGTCACCTACCCAGACAAAGTTCCTATTCCAATAATCAAGAGATTTTATGACACTAGATGGCCAAGCATAAATCTGGAAGCTGTAAACTAGCATGCCCATGACAACGGAGTTTATAAGCTGGACTCTTCCCATAATAGACAACAACGACCCTTTCCAAGAGGCTAATTTATTCTTGATTTTATCAATAATAGGCAAAAGATATTGCCTTTTCGGCTTGCCCATGAAAAGGGGAACACCCAAATATGTGAACGACAAACAACCACGAGAAAAAGCCCAAGTAAGAATTTATTTGTATCAATCTCGCAGCAGACATATTACTGACATAAAATTTGGATTTATCAGTGCTAATAACCTGACCAGACACCTGCGCGTATTCAGAAAAAAGAAGCAAGAGGTTCTACAGGCTGCTTTTATTGGCTCTGCAAAAAATCATAATATCATCAGCGTATAACGCATGACTAGGCATAGAGAAACCACGCGGCCCAGCCATCAGCTGGATTTTACCATCTCTCACAAGCTTTGTGATGCCTCTGCTAAGCACCTCTTCTGCGATACAGAAAAGAAGGGGGGAAAGACGATCCCCTTGTCGAACACCTCTAGAACAAGAAAAATATCCGACGGCTTTACCATTAACCGAGATGGAGAACCTAGCCGAGAGCAAGATGGCCTGAATCCACCTACAAAAAACCTCATCGAAACCAAAATTATGCAACACTGTCTGCAAGAAATCCCAGTTCAAAGTATCAAAGGCCTTTTTAATATCTATTTTTATTGCAATTTGTCCGTCAAAAGACTTTTTATGGAGAAGATTAATAGACTCTGAAGCTACACAAATACAATCAGAAATTTGCCTACCCTTTATGAAACCTCTTTGATTTGCCGAGATAATTTTTGGAGCCACTGTAGCCAATCGATCAGCCAATACCTTCGTAATAATTTTGAAACGAAAATAGCCAAAGCTATAGGCCGAAATTGCTCAATTTTATCTGCGCCGGGCTGCTTGGGGATAAGAACAACAACATTTGAATTAAGATTCGGCATAATCCACCCAGTTTGAAAGAACTGCAAAACTGCCTTGAACACATCCTGTGCAATAATATCCCAGAAAGTGTGATAGAAAAATCCGCCAAAGCCATCCAGACCAAGAGCCCCATTTACATTCATAGAGAAAATCGCGTTCTTCACCTCATCCATTGTGGGTAGATTAGTAAGCATAGCATTATCCTGGGTAGTGACCAAAGGCGAAATAACATCCACTAACTCATTTGGCTGACATATATTATCTGATGCAAAAAACTTCCTGTAAAAATTCAAAATGTGAGTCTCAATATCAGCATTATCAAGGAGTACCTGATCATCGACTCTCATCATAGAGATACATTGTGTGGTGCTTCTAATCTTAGCTGATTTGTGGAAAAAAGCCGTGTTTCGATCACCATAACTGTACCAATTTATCCGGGATTTCTCCCTCCAGAAGGCCTCCTCATATGTCAAAGCTTGCTGTAAGAGAATTTGGGCATCTTTTTCCTGCTGAAATAAATGGTCTGAGCCACCTGAAGTATTAATATTTTCTTGTATTTGATCTAGCCTCTCCCTCGCGGAGTTAACACCGGAATGAACATCCTAAAAAACTGCCTTGTTCCATTCCTTGAGCTTGGACTTCAATAACTTTAATTTTTGAGATAAAATGAACATGGGACAACCCACCACCTGCGCTTGCTAAGTCTCAGAGATTAGGCGTTTGCAATCTGGGTGACTCACCCACACCTTTAAAAACTTAAAGGAGGAAGCAAAATCCTTGACACCTTTATTTAAAGTGAGCAAAATAGGGAAATGATCAGACTTGCAACGGGTAAGGGTGCAACAAGTCACACTATTCCAGTAATTGATCCAGCCATCATTGCAAATAAAGCGGTCAAGCCTTTTCTCTGTACGGTTGTTCCATGTCTGCCCATTATGCCACGTGAATTGAGAGCCAGTGGCATCAATATGAATAAGATGAGAAGCGTCAGACCAAATCCGGAAGTCCTTACACGAAGACCTTGTGGGAGCGCCCCTCCCTCTATACTCGTGAGCCCTTAACACAACATTGAAGTCACCGATGAAACACCAAGGAGCTGGATGGGCTTGCTGCAAAGAATTCAACTCATCCCAAAGCCGCCTTCTCGTCAAATAATTAGTGGAGGCATAGATAGCAGAAATAAACAGGCGTTGATTATCAACAAAAATAGAGAAAGAGACCTGTTGATTAGAGTTAGCCACGATATCCGGATTAAAATGATGAGCGTAGAAGCACCAAAGGTTTGGTAGCAGCTGACCCCTATTATTCATAGCAAAAAGCTTTAAAGTAATTCTCTTCAAAAAACTTGGAGGAAGCTGATGAAAAGGAATCCAAGGTTCAGAAATAAAAAGAAAATCTGGCTTATACATGAGACACAGGTTCTGTAACACCAGCCGGGTATCAACATTACCGATGCCTCGGACGTTCCAAAATAAAATATTCATCAAGCAAACTGGATTCGGCCACCCCTAAAACGAGTTTTGACTCCTTGTTGTTGCTTTTTTTGCGCGCTTTTTTTCCTCAATTTCTTTTTCTGGGATTTGGAAACAACAGCCTCAAAGCCATCGCCAATATCACCATCAATTTCCACTTCTGGCTGATTTTCTAAATAAGGACTTGCTAATCTGTCAGCATCTAGCTGCACCTCTGCATCTTCTTCCTCTTCCAAGTCCGACTCTCGATCAGCTTCATCGCTCCACAGCTGACCCACCAGTTTCATTCGCGGCGAACTGCAGGATTATTGTTAAGATCAGGTGTGTTTTGTTCTGCGGCCTTATCAATGTGCTCTCTGTTTTCCCTTGCATATGAACCAAGCAAGATGTCATCAAGACCATTAGGAGAACATTCCACCGAATCTGAAACATGAGTTAATTCTGGATTTGCGCTTGCTGGTTGCTCGCCACACTCATCACAGTTAGCAAACCGGTTTGGTGTGGCACTAGTGTCGCTAATCTCTTCTAATATAGGACCCAAAACTTGATTCGGGTCAAGAACTGGTCACTTCTTGGGGGGAGGGACCTCATATTCAATGACCACAGTGTTGTCCCGAGCCTTGCTGCAAGTATGCTTGAGAATTAAGAGTGATTTAATGTCATTAAATGTATAAACCACCATTTTAATCATTTACTATAAGGATAATTTTGGAATAAAGTTTATATCAATTACAACTAACTTATTTAACTACCTTTTATTGGTCTTAGTGAATTAAGTATTTGTCTTTTATATATGGGACCAGAGGTAGTATTTTTAAAATTGAAAAGAAATGTGATGAAATTGATTTCATATAATTTGTAAGCTGTATTGATAAGCTATTTTATGGAGTTTAAAAAAATAAGCTCAAAATAACTTATGAGTTAATCATAAACTATTTTCACAAACTCTGTCAAACACTCCCACAAATACTTATATGATTAAACAAACTTTACACAAGTCAGTGCCCATAGTCTTAAAAGTAAACAATTATTTGGATCCCCTCAAATATAACGTTGAAATGAGATTGGTTATTGAAAAAAATAGTATTGACCTCAAATTAATTTCTCAAATATAAAAATTTGTATCAATTTACTCATTTTGTTATATATATAAACTATTTAGTATAAATATAGTTGTTTTAAAAAATTCCTATATGACTTTTTTCTGGTGTACTATAGTTGTTTAAAGAAGTCCTATATGACTTATTATGTGATTAGGTGAAAAAAATTTTGGTGTGTGGTTAAGTGGATAAACTTTTTATTTATAAAAAGGTTAAATGGATAGTTTTATGTAAAATAAAAGTCATATTAACATTCTATAAGTAATTTAACTGACCATCTTTCGATGTATACGAACACTAAATTTAAAAATTAATTTTACTCCTTCATTTGTAGAAGTACATTTTGAAGTCTTTCTTTTTCCCCCAAATTTATCATCTATAGCCTAAATTTCTAATAAAACTAAAATCTTTTTGTGGACTTCAACCAAGAATCTTATATCAACTTAAACCAAAATGGATATGTTCTCATCGGAATCTGACCAGAGACCGAGCCTAGTTCTGCAGAGAAAATCCCTAGGATGAGTCCTAGGCCACACCAGCGATTTATGCCACATGCCCTTTTAGGCTTCGGTCCTTCTCTATTTAAGCTTAACCCCTCATTAATGCCATGAGAGAGATTAGAGAGTATTTTCTTGACTAAGTGTAATTTGGGGGATCTCATTAAGGGGGAGGGAATCTGGGACGCAATCTTAGGGATTGGCCTTGGATTCCTTCGTCACCTTGGTCATAAGTCGCCTCGGCTGGATGCGTCTCGGCTAGGTCCACCAGGTTGGTATCAAGATACACATCGGTTGTGGGTTAACTCGGCTAGGTTTACCTCGGCGAGGGTCTACCAAGTCGGCCATAAGGATACACGTCGGTTGTGAGTTCACTCGGCGACCAGGTCGGCCTCGGCGATGGTCCATCGGGTTGTCCATAAGGTTACAAGTTGACTGTGGGACAACTCGACAAGGTTTACCTCGGTGAGGGTCCACCAGGTCGGCCATAAGGAGGCATCTCCCGCAGCTGATTCGTTTGACTAAGTCCCTCTAGTTGTACTAGGTCATATCCTACTCGGTCGGACGGTATGTAACACCTTTCTCCAAAAAAGATATTACACCATAGTAACCAAGAATTTCGAAATAACTTAGAAAATATTCGGTGAAAGCTCAACATTCCTTCTCCGAAAATGCGTGTAAATTTTCTTCTTCTTCTTTAAACAAAGAGAAGGATGGAGAATATGTCTTAATTCTTTTCAAAAGGTTTTAAGTGCGAAAGCATAAAACAATACTTATGTAAAAATAATCTCATCTCATATAATTATCAAAATTTTTACAAGGAAAAATAGAGAACATCGGAGCCAGTATGGTCTTGAGACCTCTACCCAATCAAAACAATAAATACCAATTCTTCTCAGAATCTCTATCCATTTATACAGCAACTTCCTTCCGATCCTCTTCTAAGAGCTAACTCATTCCTTGGGTAAAACTTCTACTCAAGCATATACCAACAACATAGAAAGTAGGCAAGGGTAAAGCTCTAAACAAAGTAATAAGTAAAGTACAAATGCAAGAAATCATACTCATGAAATCAGTATATCTACGTAACAAATAATAACAACTTCACCAAAACAGATCAAGGAAGTTTAATGAAAATCATCAGACAAGAACACCGCTTTAAACAAAAGCATATGAGAATATCGTGTATGAACCTCGCTTTAGAAAAAGCATGTGGGAACATCATGTAGGAACCTCGCTTTAAACAAAACATATGGGAACATTGCATTAGTACTAAACATATAGGAACATCGCTTTTACCAAGCATCTCTCTTTTATTTCCAAATCATTCAGAACATAACATCACATATCTTAAGTTAAAACACAGAATCTCACCACTCAGATAAAACATAGACTAAGTGAACGAAATCAAGCTAAGTTTATTACTGAAATACTTATACACCAGTTATTTTCCAGGAAAGAGGCTCGTTGAAATCCTACCTCATTAATTTTCACTGCTAGAGACATTGAAAATTTAACTGAGTTAATTATATACATATACAGATTGGATACCCACTCAATATTTTCCACTGATAATATAACAGTAGAATTCACCGAGAATCCGTTATTGTTTATATTAAATTCCGATAGATGCTATAACAGTAGAATTCACCGGGAATCCATTACTGTTATACTCTTTTATCCAATTTAATCTATTTATATATACGTTTATTAAGAAATCATTTCTTTCCCAATTTATCTTAGTCACGTATATACCGGGTCCCTAAGTTAAGAATTTCCTAAACAGCGTATCAATACAGTTCCCATGAAAGAGAGACGGACTTAAAAAGCCCCTTCAAAGATCTCTGTCTTTCATAGAGAAACCCATACTGTTAAACCATTTATCTTAACCATCACCTTGCATATCATTGATAGACAATATCAGGGTTTCACAAAAGAATAAATTGCATTTTCTTTACGGTAAGATCATATTTACGGTAAATCTAAATTTTGCCATTATAACTGTATGTTTATACAAGCTCAAAATTAATTTTGCCATGACCACCTTAATCCCATAAAAATTTAATGAAATTTGGGCATTATAACACTACAATTAATAAATAGCACAAAACAATTAAATTAAAGTCATAAAACAATTATAAAGCATAAATAAATAAATAAAAGTTATAACACCAAAAACACAAAAGCACATAACAATCAAGAATCAAACTCATACTTCTCAAATTAATTTGCAAGAGGTTCCCCTTACCTTTGCAACAAGAACTTGGAAGAACAAGGATTGAAGAACCAAGAACCAAACAAGAAAACTAAGAACTTTATGGAGAAAAATAGAGAGATTTTGTTTGTCAACACAAGGCTTCTTGATGTGAGAAATTTATGAGGCACTCCCCTCTTATTTATAGCAACATGGGGCGGCCAAGGTTAGGGAGAAAGAAGGGATAAAAATTATTGTGTGGTCATGCATGATGATTAAAACACTTAATTAGTTTAATTAGGTAAATCAACCCTTTTTCTAATTGGCTTAGGCAAGTGACTCATGGTGTAACATCCCGAAATTTTCACTTATAAGAAAAAGTGTTAATTTCTAAGGATTAGAACTACCTTGAAGTTTTTCGGACAAAAACTTAGTAGCTTAGAGCTAAATACAGAAGTTAGGAAATTATATACGGACATTCTGATTATTAGGATAAATGATACATGAATTTGGAAAATTCATACAACACTTCCAAAAGGTATTTAAGGGAAGATATATTAGTTTGAGGGCATATAAAGGTTTTAGGAATTAAGTTTGGATTTTAAGAGGAAGAAACAAAGAAATTACGGTTTTAGTCCCTTATAGACAAAACTCCGTAATCTGTTAGTTAGGAAGGAAATATATACCAGAGATAGAAAAATAGATGAGATAGGAATTACAAAGGCTCGATAGGAACCTAAGAAAAATAGAATAACTAGTTTCAGTTAAGTATTACAGTATGAATAGTGAAAATAGTTAAGTTTCTATAGACTTCTGTTTTCTATATTTCTGTCTTTTGTCTACTTTAAATGATCTGGTATGATCTAAGTCATAAGAAAATTATTTTAGACTTATAATGAAGGTTTTAAAATACTTATGAAATTATTTGATTAAAACAGTAATTTTTCCCATACTGTTTGACATCCGTATTTATCGCTATTGACGGAAAAGGGTTTTAATAACACAAGTATGTTAACCCAACTTTTTCAAACAAACTTCCTTCACAAAAGTTGGTTCTTTTAATATTTATGATTTTCTGGAATTTTTTTAGAATACTTTTGAAATTACCATTTTGACCCTATTATTTGCAAAAAACGTAAAACCCTGATTCAGAGACCCATTTAAGGTCAGAAAAAGATTTTGAGTAGATGAATCATGTTTTTATATTTTGTAGGATTTTTGGAAATTATTTCATAATTTTCTGAAAAATGGATCAAAACGCTACTTTTCTGAACGTTTATAAAGTACGGAAAGCAGAGGTTTCTGGTCCAAAATCAATTTATGTCGAACAATGAGGGCTCAAAATCAAATTTTAAGAGAGACCATTAGTAATTAAATTCAATTTGCAAATTTTCTAGAATTTTTCTGGAATTTTCTGAAACAGTGCCGTTTTACACTTACGGCGCGTCCGTTTTCCGTTGTTTTTACAAACTGTAAGGCTTACCCTTACCGTAAAATTTCCAAAACTCTTCCATAATAATTTTATGTGTTATTCTTAAGATTTCTTATTGATTCTTACTAGTCTAATTTATTTTTGAGTATTAGATTAGTAAAAAGACTATTCTGACTCTTAAGTACAGAATAAGCCGAATTGAGACGAATAGAGGTATAGTGGCTATGATATAGGAACTTAGGAACTTTGAGGGGTTCAAATACAATTCTAAGAAGTATATAAGAGTGGGGGAACATCATGATGACCTTGAATAGTAAGGTGGACAAGTAAAAAGACCATTTTGCCCTTAGTTCCCACTTAAAACTACCTAAACCCTAGGCTTTTGTCCAAGCAATCTAATGGCTCTTATTTGGCCTCACTTGGTCGAGCTCCACACCCATTTAGGGCCCTTGGATGAGTTTTTCTCTTATGAGTCATGAGGCTTAGTCATTAGGATTAGCCAATTAGAAAAAAGATTGATTAAACCTAATTAATAATTAAGCATTTTAGGAGTCATGGCTTACCTCACACATTTTATTAATTCCTTTCTTCTCCCCAAGCTTGGGCAGCCCCCTCACCTATAAATAGACCCCCTTGGCTTCATAAATTTTCACTCATCACAAGTGGAAATCATGAAGACAAACACTTTTCTCTCTTTTCTCCTAAATTTCTTACTTTGTGTTCTTGGTGTTCTTGGTTGTTCTTCATCATCTTAAGGCCAAGGTAAGGGGTTAATCTTTCAAAGTAATTTGTGAAGTATGAGTGTTTGATCTTTGTTTATGTTTGAATTGCTTGTTTTGGTGTTTATAGCTTTTATATGCTTTATGATTGTTGTATAGTCTTATTTTAATTGTTTTGTGCTATTTATGAATTGTAGAGTTATAATGCCCAATTTTAGTCTTAGAACCATGTGAGTAGAGAGGTTATGCCAAAATCATTTTTGAGCTTTTGTAAACATACCGTTATAATGGCGAATTTTACCGCAAACACAATTTTACCGCAAAGGGAATACAAATTATTGTTTATAAAAACCCCGTTATTATCTGTTATTTATATACAAGGTGATGGTTAAAATAGATGGTTTATCAGTATGGATCTGTCTAGAAAGGAAGTGAGACCTTTGAAGGGGCTAAAGCAGTCCGTCTCACTCTGGCCTGGGATCTGTACTGATACGCTGTTTGGGGAAATCTTAACAGTGAAAACCCGGTATATACGTGACAAGATAAGATAGGGAAAGAAGTAATTTCTTAATACCGTATATATAAATATATTGGATTGGATAAAAGAGTGTAACAGTAATGGATTCCCGGTGAATTCTACTGTTATAGCATCTTTCGGAATATAATGTAACGGTAATGGATTCTCGGTGACTTCTATCGTTATATTATTAGTGGGAAATATCAAGTGGGTATCCAATCTGTATATGTATGCACATAACTCAGTTTAATTTCCAATGTCTACGGCAGTGGAAATTAGTGAGATAGGCTTTCAACGAGCCTTTTTCCTGGAAGATAAATAGTGCCTAAGTATTTCATAAGGGAAATAAATTGTCTACGTTTACTTAGTATATATGATCGATTTTACAATGGGGTACTGATTACCAAAGATGGCTCTGCCATCGTGTAATCTTTTCATCTTCAAAAATAAACCTAAGCCGTGATCAATTAAACGTAAATTCGATCACTAAGTCTATATTAAATTTTCAAGAAAACTGGACACTGATTACCGCAGTCGGCACAGTCGTCGTGTAGTTATTCCATTTCCAAAGAGTTATCTAAAATCTGAAAGCAGACAACTATTAATCAGAAAGTGGACATTAGTTTAAATACTGTCAATCTCTTCTCTCTTGATCAATCCTAGGTGGTTATGCCCCGTTTTGATCTTCTTGTAATACAGTTAATAAGTCTTTTTATACCGATTCATCCAGTTGAGCAACTTAAAATAAATAAAGTCGAGATAAAGAATAAGTCCATAATAAGCAATAAAAAGAGACGAGAGTCTTATATTTTAAAGTATATAGTAAAAGAGTCCTATGACAAAATGATTTTTAAACAGTTTTCTGTTCATACGAAGTGGTCTTTCCATAAAAGGATTTAATTTGTTTTTACAAAGAATTTTTGAGAAGAGTCAGAGATTTTCATAGAGAAATAGTAAAACAGAGAAAGTTTTACAGAGAAAGTGATTTCAAGAGAAAGTGATTTGCAAATTTAGATGATCATTTGCATATGAGAGATGAGCATACAACCTACGAGATGGGGTTGCAAATAGGTTCTGTTGGACTACAATTGTGTACTGGGATTATCCAGGTTTCGAAAGTCTCAATGGCCTTGTAGGTGAATCCCCCTGAGCCGAGACGAGTCGTATACCCGACTTGGATAAATCTGACTGCCAGATCTATTTAGGATCTGGTATTAAGTTTTAAATGCAATATTCCAAAGTACTCTCAGGGGTCTAGAGGGATTCTCTGTTTGTACTGTTAAGTTTGCTGCAGCCGATCGCTCTATGATGTGAGGGATTCCAAAGTACTCTCACCGGTGTGATTAGAGAGATATTGGTGTGTCATGCATTAATGATGTGATATATTTTTGTGAAATGTATTGTTTTACAGGGCTGTATGGACAAAAGGTAAGTTCTACTTAAACGAGATCTGTTTATAAGCCTTGATTGTTCTGATTGATTGATTGGTGTGCAAATTGATTTATCTGTTATCTTGGTTATGTGTCTTGAGGTGTGCATTGATTGGTACATAATCTATGCTTTGGTTGTGCTTGTACTTTTCTTATTACCTTGTTTAGAGTTTCACCCTTGCCTGCTCTGTTGTGTTGATGCATGACGGAGTAGATAGGTTGCCCAAGAAGTGGGTTAGCTCTAAGAAGAAGGATCTAAAGAAAGAAGCTGGATAGTTTGATAGAGATTACGAGAAGAACCTATATTTACTACTTTAGATTGGGTAGAGGTCTAAAGACTTGACTGGCTCAGTATTCACTGTCTAAACCTCTGTTGTAAACTCTGATAATTTCATATATGAGATGAGGAATTTTAAAGTATTAAGCTATGTTTTATTTGTTACATGAAAACATTTGCGAAAAGAAAATCTTAAAGGGATTTATTTCCCATCCTTCTCATCTTCTTTAGGAAAAGAGAAAAAATTTATCCGAATTTTAGAGAAGGATTACCAACTTTTATCAAATATTTTCTAAGTCTTTGCGAAACTTTTGGTTACTATGGTGTAATATCCTTTTTGGAGAAATGGTGTTGCACATGGCATGACTTAAAATTGAGAAGCCTTTAGAAGGAACTAGACTCATGTGAGTCATGAAGAAGGGGGCGGCCAAGCAAGCAAGTGGATGGAAGAGATGTGATCAAAAATTAATGACTAGATAATTAGTTTTTAATCCATCTTTTTCCTAATTGGTTCAAGGCTTTTCCCTAGGATTGGAATCCACGTGACAAGCTCATCCAGGGCTTAAGAACAGCCTAATGATGTCGACCAAGATGGGAGAAATAAGGGCCATGGGATAGCTTGTTAAAAACTTTAGGTTTTGGTAGTTTAAGTGAAAACCAAGGGCAAAATAGACTTTTCACTAATCCAAAATTTCAAAAATTACTTTAAATGATGAGAACCTATAGGAAATCTCGAAAATACCATGTAAAAGCTTCATGGAAGTGTTTCTGGATTTTTACGGTAAGGGATATGCTTCACGGTTCGCATAAACAACGGAAAATGGATGCACCGTAAGTGCAAAACGGACATTTTTTAGAAAATTCCCAGATAATTTCCAAAAATCACAAATTGAATATAATCACTAATGATCCCTATTGAAAAATGATTTAGAGCATGTCCTGATCACTAAAAATCCATTTCTGCTCTGAAAACCCTCATTTCTCGTGCTTTTACAAGGACTGAAAAAGTAACTTTTGATCTGCTTTTCAAAAAAATTTCAAAATTAATTCCAAAAATCCTAAAAAATGTAAAAACATGATTCAGCTTTGAAGAATCTCTTTCTGACCTCAATTTGGTCTCTGAATCAATTCTCATTTCTCACTGTCAACTATAAGGACCCAAATAGTAATTTTTAAATTTATTTTTTTCCAAAAATTCTAGAAAAATTTCAAAAAATCACAAATATTAAAAGAACCAACTTTTGTGAAGGAAGTTTTGTTTTCTGGGTTGTTTTGATATACTTTAGCTATTTAAAATCTTTTCCATCAATTACGGTAAATACGGTTGTCTGGAAAAGTCCAAACGTTAAAGGAAAAAGTCTGTTTCAATGAAATAATTTGATAAGCATATAAAAACCCTATTTATAAGATAAAATAAATCACATTGCATTTAGATCACAATCTTTCATATAAAATAGAATTTAAACGGTAACTCAGAAAAATGGATGTTACACGGTACACAGCCCCCGAGTGTCGAGCCTGAAAGGCAAAGACGATCGAAGCCGGTGATAGGTCGTATCCTACTCGGTCGGACGATACACAGCCCCTCGAGCATTGAACCTGGAAGGTGAAGGCGATCGATAAGTGTTAGTCGGCCAAATAGCTTGAGGTCGGTCGGACAACACACAGCCCCCCAAGCATCAAGATCGAGCCCGGAAGACGAAGGCGATCGATAAGTGATAGTTGGCCAAATAATTAGAGGTCGGTCGGACAACACACAGTCTCCTGAGCATCGACCCTGGAAGGGAAAGGCGATCAATAAGTGATAGTCGACCGAATAGCTCAAGCTCGGCTGGATAGCACACAGCCCTCTAAGCATCAAACCTGAAAGGTGAAGGCTGTAACACCCTTTCTCCAAAAAAGATATTACACCATAGTAACCAAGAATTTCGAAAGAGCTTAGAAAATATTTAAAGCAAACTCAGTATTCCTTCTCCGAAAATGTGGGGTGAAATTTTTTTCCTTTTTAAATGATGAGAAGGATGGGGAATATGTCTCCCTAATTCTTTTCGAAGAGTTCAAAATGCGGAAACATAAAACGACATAATTGTGAAGTAATCTCATTTCGTGTATATAATCATTAGAGTTTTACAACAAAAGTTTAGTATATTTAAATTCTCAAAATAAACTATGCTGTGAACACCTGAGCCGGTCAAGTCTCTAGACCTCTACCCAAAAATGAACACAGCTTCTTCTCGAAATCCCTATCAATCCATGCAGTGTCCTCCTTCAGATCCTTTACTGAGAGTTAGCCTTCGGATTGGAACTAGCCTACTTCTCGAGTAACCCATCTACTTAACATGCATTAAACACAAACAAGAAAAACACGCAAGGGTGAAGCTCCAATCCACCGCAAAAAGAGAAGTATAAACACATAGGCACAAATCATGCAACACTCCACACATATATCAAGAACACATAGCAAAACACTCAATACAGTACATGTCTTATACTCAGAACTACACATACACAAATCATGCTTTGGATTTTAAATACAGTAAAGCGATGCATACTCAGAAATATATCATCAATACACTGTATATTTATGCATACCACTTCTATATCTCTTGAAAACACCTTTGAGCGATTAGCTGTAGCAAACTTAACAGAATAACCAGGGAATCCCTCCAGACCCCTAAGAATCCTTCGGTAATACCACATTTAAAATGAATACCATATCATAAATAGGTCTGTCAGTCAGATTTATCTAAGTCGGGTATATGACTCGTCTCGACTCGAGGATATTCACCTACACGACCATTGAGACTTTCAAAACCTGGATAATCCCAGTAAGCAATGTTAGCCCAACAAGACGCTATTTTCAACCCCATCCTCCAGGTTGTATGCTCATACGTCTTTATGCAATGACAGTTTAAATTGCATATAAATTCTCTTTGATTTCTCTTGTAAAACTTTCTCATGTTTTACTGTATCACCTCTTGTAATACTAAATCTCGTCAAAAATACTTAATACGAAATAAACTCGTCTCTTTATAAAAATTCATAAAATACTCTTGCATTAACAGATAAATATCAAATCACATCATCTTCATTCCTCTACTTTATATTGTAAAAAACCCTTTCATGTATCATCAAATGAATAATTCTTGCCTTCATTACTTATTTTACTGATCATTACGAGATAGGTTATTTTTTCTGACTTTAATAGTTCAATTAAAGACTGATCACATCGCATCACAACCGAACTGCGGTGATCAACCCATGACAATTAGAGTGATTCGGTATATATCAAAACTAAAGGTGATTAAATCATTTCAAGAAGATCAAAACGGGGCAGAGCCACCGGGATTGATCAAGAAAGAAGAGATTAACAGTAATTTAATCACATATTCACTTTTTAGTCGGTATGTGATTTTTCTTGGCTTAAATAAATTTGAAGATAGAATGATCACATGGCGGCAGAGCCAACTGTGGTGATCAATGCCTAACTTTTAAAATCATTCGATATAGAACTAAGTGAACGAGATCATACTGAATTATTACCGAAATACTTAAACACTAGTTTATTTTCAAACAGGCCCGTTGAAGGTTTACCTTACTAATTTTCACTGTCAAAGAGTACGACATTGAAAACTAAACTGAGTTTTCATATATAATGGACCCCAAACCAGGAATTTCTACCAATAATATAACAGCAGAGTTTGTCGAGAACCCTTTACTATTATACAATTTACCCAGGCAGCCGTATATATATATATCTACCAAAATTATGATTAACAGTTCAAGATTAATTAAAAGAAAGACCAAGTTTACGGCAGAGCCGACGTCGCTCGATCTGAAGAGAGAAGAGATTTATTTTAAACGCTTAATCGTGTATAATTAGTAACCCAATAAAATCTTTCCCAATTTATCTTAGCCACGTATATACCAAATCCCTAGGTTAAGATTTCCTAAATAACGTATAGGCATGGTGTAACATCCTAAAATTTCATTCTAAAGAGACTGAGCGTTAATTTTAGAGGATTAGAATTACTCTGAAGTTTTTAGATAAAAACTTAGTCGTTTAGAATTAAACACGGAAGTCAGAGGATTATACACAGACATTCCGATTATTGGATAAATGGTGAAATAAATTTGGAAAATTCATATGACACTTCCAAAAGGTATTTAAAGGAAGACATAGTAGTACTAATGACATATGAAGGTTTTAGAAATTAAGTTAGATTTTAAGAGAAGGAAATAAAGGAATTACGGTTTTAGTCCTTTTTAGACAGAACTCCATAATCTGTTAGTTAGAAAAAGGATACATATCAAAAATAGAAATATAGGTGAGATAGGGATTGCATAGGTCTAATAGAAATCTAAAAAAGGTAAAAAGACCCGTTACGATTAAGTATTACAACGTGAATAGTAAAATAGTTACGTTTTTATAGGTTTCTGTTTTTGGTATTTCTGTCTTTTGTCTGTTTTAAATGTTCTGGTAGGAACTTAGTGATAAGAAAATTATTGTAGTCTTATAATTAAGAATTTAAGATACTTATCAAGTTATTTTACTAAAACAGTCATTTTTCTTACGACGGTTGCAAACTGTACTTACCGTAATAGATGGAAAAGAATTTAATTGATAAATTATATTAAAACAACCCAAAAAATTATCTTCCTTCATGAAAGTTGTTTCTTATAATATTTATGATTTTCTGGAATTTTTATAGAATTTTTGGAGAAACTAATTTTCAAAAGTACCGTTTCGGTTTTCGCAAAGTTATGGTAAGAGTTAAAAACAGATACGGAGACCAAAACGGAGTCAAAACGAAAAAGTGGAACTGTACCCCATGTTCTTATATTTTTAAAGAATTATGAAATTTATTTTGGAATTTTTCAGAAGACAGATAAAGAGTTATGTTTTCGGTCCCTATGAGCACGTAAAACGAAGTTTTACGGAAACCAGGATGGATTTTTAGTGGTCAGGGAATGCTCAAAATCAAATTTTAAGAAGGACCATTGTTGTTTAAATTAAATTTGTGATTTTCTGGGAATTTTTTGGAATTTTCTGAAAAATTACTGTTTTGGGCTTACTGCGCGTCCGTTTTCCTTCGTTAGTGCGTACCGTAAAACCTACCCTTTACCGTAAAAATCCAGAAACTCTTGTATAAATTCCTTATGACTATTAGAAACTATTTTTGACATTTTTCAATAGGTCCTCATCTTTCTACTAAGTATTTTCAAGATCTGTTTGCAAAAGGACGTAAATGCCACTAGTTTTCGGTTTATTTATGAAACCATAAAGTTTTTCACTATTTGATCAAATGACCCTCCTTCCCCTAGATGTTGGTCGACATCCTCATGCATTGGGAGCCCTTGGATGAGCTTTTTGGCTTATGACTCATGAGCCTTGTCACCTAAACTAGCCAATGGAAAAAATGGATCATTTAACTAATTATGCATTATGACATATGCACCAAAAAGCTAGGCGAGGTCACAAATTTTAATTCCCCCTTGGTCCCCACCTCATAACCGCCCCCACCACTATAAATAGGGGTCCTTGCTTCATAAATTGAACTCACACCAATTCAAGGAGCAAGGCCAACAACAAGTTCTCTCTCTTTTTCCTCTTAGTTTCTTAAATTTCTTTTGGTGTTCTTGGTTGTTCTTCATTAAGATTTTGGCTAAGGTAAGGGGATTGTCTTCTCATCTTAATTTTAGTAGTATGAGTTTGATCTTGTTTTTGTGTGGAATTGCTTGTTTGGTTGTTTATAGCTTTTTGTTTGGTTAGTATGCTTTTATGATTGTTTTATAGTCTTATTTTAATTGTTTTGTGCTATTTATGAATTATAGAGTTATAATGCCCAATTTTAGTCTTAGAGCAATGTGAGTAGAGAGGTTATGTCAAAATCATTTTTGAACTTTAGTAAACATACTGTTATAATGGCGAATTTTATACGTACTGCAAACGAGAGTTTACCGCAAAGCAAACAATAATTATTTGCGAAAACCCCATTAGTATCTGTTATTTATATGCAAGGTTATAGTTAAGATAAATAGTTTATCATTATGGATCTGTCTAGAAAAGAAGTGAGACCTTTGAAGGGGCTAAAGCAGTCCGTCTCACTCTGGCCTGGGATCTGTGCTGATACGCCGTTTGAGGAAATCTTAACAGAGGGAAACCTGGTATATACGTGATAAGATAAGATTGGGAAAGAAGCAATTTTCTTAATACCGTATATATAAATGGATTGGAAAGGATTAAAGAGTGTAACAGTAATGGATTCCAGGTGAATCCTATTGTTATAGCATCTTTCGGAATATAATGTAACGGTAATGGATTCTCGGTGAATTCTATCGTTATATTATTAGTGGGAAATAGCGAGTGGGTATCCAATCTGTATATGTGTGCACATAACTCAGTTTAATTTCCAATGTCTACGGCAGTGGAAATTAGTGAGATAGGCTTTCAACGGGCCTTTTTCCTGGAAGATAATTAGAGTTTAAGTATTTCAGAAGAGAGATAAATTGACTACGTTCACTTAGTACATAGGAACGATTTACAGTGGAATACTGATTACCAAAGATGGCTCAGCCGTCGTGTAATCTTTTCATCTTTGAAAATTAATCTAAGCCGTACCTAATCAAACGTAATTTCGATCACTAAAGTTGTATCAAGTTTTCAAGAAAACTGGACACTGAATACTGCAGTCGGCTCAGTCGCCGTGTGATTATTCCATTACCAATAAGTTATCTAAAAACTGAGAACAGACATCTATTATTTCAAAAGCGGACGTAAGTTTAAATACTGTCAATCTCTTCTCTCTTGATCAATCCTAGGTGGTTATACCCCTTTTTGATCTTCTTGTAATACAATTAAAAAGTCTTTTTATACCGATTCACTCAGTTGAGCAACTTAAAATAAATAAAGCCGAGATAACAAATTAGTTCGTAAAAGCAGTAAAACGAGACAAGAGTTTTATGATTTTTCAAGGTATACAGTGAAGAGAGAGTTTTTATGAGAAACAGTGACTTATAAACAGTTGTCTACTTATACTAGTGTTATGTCCATAAAAGGGATTTGACTTGTTGTTACAAAGAGTTTTTGAGAAGAGTTAGAGATTTTCATAGAGAAATAGTAAAACAGAGAAAGTTTTATAGAGAAAGTGATTTCAAAAGAATATGATTTGCAAATTTAGATGATCATTTGCATCTGAGAGATGAACATACAACCTACGAGACGGGATTGAAAATAGAGCCTGTTGGACTACAATTGTCTACTGGAATTATTCAGGTTTCCATAGTCTTATGTGGCCGAGTATGGTGAATACCCTCGAGTCGAGACGAGTCGTATACCCGGCTTGAAGAAATCTGACTAGCAGTTCTATTTATGATCTGGTATTAAGTTTTAAATGCAGTATCACGGAAGTATCTTCGGGGGTTGGGAGTGATTCCCTGATTATACTGTTAAGTGTACGGGCAACCGATCGCTCTATGATGTGAGGTTGGAAGTCTCCCTGGGAGCAATACACCGGTGTGATTAGAGAGATATTGGTGTGTCATGCATTAATGGAACACTAATGTGATATATTCTTGTCAAATATATTATTTACAGGGTTGCATGGACAAAAGGTAAGATCTGCTGGTTTGATGTGACTGTGTGATTTCTAATGGCTTGCTATATTGTTCTGTTGATTGAAATGACTTGATTGTCTGTGTTACCTATGTATCTTGAGGTTTGAGTATTGTGTGTTCTGTGTTTGATGATATACTTGTACTATTTTTGTTAATTTGAGTTAGAGTTTCACCCTGCCTACTTTGTTGTGTTCCTACATGATTGAGTAGATGGAGATAAATCCACAAGATAGAGGATTGGGAACCGTTCGACATCTACGTATAGAACCTTTGGGTGGAGACAATGTACGTTGGAACATATGCCATGGTACACAGTGGGGAAGGTTTGTAGGATATGCAGAAACCTTAGATACCGGAGGTGGAGTCCCACCAAACCCACGACCTATTCAAGAACAAATGATATTAGATGTTAAGTTACCCTTGCGTCAGTTAAAATCCTTAGTGTTTGACCCAGAAGACTTTTCCGAGGGTAATGAGGATAGTGGTGATAGCAATGGGGGGTAGCTCACATCCCTCGGAACATGATGGAAATGGTTCTGGTCATGTACCGACAAGGTCGAGAGATAGATCTTCTGACAAAAACCAGGATGGAACCTCTGAAGACACATCCGCAGCAGCACCTGCAAGAACTGAGGGTTCTGTAGGTCATGCACCAGTTTCGCCTCTGGGAGAAGCGAATTCTCCAACTTATTCTCCTTTACCCCGCCCTTCTGATTCAGAATCAGAAGACATAATCTAGTTATCCGAATCCTTGTTGGATGAGGAAATAGAAGAGGAATCCGAGGAGTCTATAGACTCTTGGGCTACCTCTGACCTTACTAGTGATACTATGCTGAGACCAGATCTAGCCGGACTCAACTTTGATTGGATTCGAGTAACTAGAGTCCCGCCTCTGTACTCCAGCTTCCCTGGACTAGGAGGAGCTATCTGGTCTTGTCCATGAGTATGTATATGAGTTAGGGTTTTAGTGTAGTAGATCCTTGTGGTATGAATAACGGGATCATGGCTCGACTAAACATAGTAGCATGTACTTTTCTTTTACCACTTTTGTACTTTTTGGTTTAGAGTAGCTTTCACTTCTTTTTCTTTTGCAGTGTAAAAACAAAGTTTGTCTTAGAACAAACTCCTTTGTAAAATATCAAGTTATATATATGAGAAGAGGTACTTTTCTGTACAGAAGGCTTTATCTTACAGTTATAATCTTTAAATAAGAAAATGAGGGATCCTACTCCCCATCCTTCTCATCTTCTTTTATGAAAGCGAAAAATTTTACCCGTATTTTGAAGAGCTTTACAAACTTTTATGAAATATTTTCTAAAACATTTGCGAAACTTTTGGTTACTATGGTGTAATATCATTTTTGGTGAAATGGTGTTGCATATGGTTCCCAGGAAAGATCTAGAGGTGAGCCGTAGTTGCTAAGAGACCTATCTTTCCTAGCCAAAATCGTACTAATAAACCATTCATCTTAACCATCTTTCTGTATATCACATCAATGATAGACAATTCAGGGTTTTCACAAAGAAATAGATTATAATAATTTTACAGTTCAATTATACAGTGATAGTTAAAAATTTGTCATTATAACGGTACAAATATTAAAGTTCAAAACCAATTTTGCCATTATAATATTACTATCACAAAAACACATAAACAATTTAGGCATTATACTAATAATAAAAGCACACAAACAATTAAATCAAAGCCATAAAACAATTTAATAAAGCTTATAAACACCAAAATCACCAAAGTGACTAATAAACAAAGATCAAAACTTAAAACTTCTCAAATAATTTTGCAAGAGCTTCCCCTTACTTTGAAACTCAAAGAAAAAGAGAGTTTGAAGATCAAAGCTTCAAAACTCAAGAAGTAAAACAAGAACACTTTGAAGAAAAACTAAGAAAACTATAAAGAGTGTGATATAGCAATTTTTAGGCACTCATTATTGTTTCATTCTTGGCCTAATTGGTTTCTACATGTGCTTAATTTTGATGATTTGGCTGAGTTTTGGATTATTGGGCCTCATTGGGTTTAATTGCTAAACTTTGTTAATTCTCGGATTTATGCTCATCCTGACCTTTCCACCTTCCATAGGTCTTATTGGGCTCTACAAATATCAGATTTTGGTGATCTTGGTGTCTCTGAAAAGCTAAGACATAGATCTACAATTTTGGATTTCATAGGCTTCATCAGATTCAACCCAATTCGAGGCAAAAGTGGGCTTCCAAGTTTCAGACCTGATGTTGTAGCGGGTCCAGGACCTTTCCTCACATAATTGGGCATAACTCACCCATTTTTGACCCAAATAAGTCATGTAATATGTCATTGGAAAGCTTATTCAGAGAGGCTCAGTTTAATGCTAGGAGCTGTTAATAATTCGAAAGGATTTGTGTGGTTATTGTTATTATTAGTCAGAACTCGAGATTACTCTGTCACTTACTACTTGTTTTTCAGTTTCACAAGTTTTAAGATTTTTCTTTTGGCATTCTCGCTTCTGGGTTCTTCTACTCTTTTTCGTTTTTATTGAGAGAAGATCAATGGAGATTTTCATGGAAGGTTAAACACTTTTCAATCCTTGGCATCGCATCAATTTGGTTTGAATTCGGAGTTCTTTTTTCTAAATTGTGTTTTTGTATGCATGTTTTTCTCTTCCCAATTTCAATTATAAGTTCAATTTGTTGAGCATGATAATGTTTGAAATATATCTGATTAGATATATCTCTAAATTTGTAATTGAAATTGGAGTTAGAAAGTAGTATTGATTAATCTGAAATTTAACTGAGACGAGATAACTGATTGGTTGTCCGAGTTAATCCGACCTGTGCATAATTCGACGTTCTTGTTAAATTGCGATTGTGATTTAAGGTTTGTTGAACATATACTATATGATTATATAGCTGAAGTTGGATTAAGAGTAGCATTCGAATTTCAAACCTTTCGAACTGTGATGAATTCGTCCAATGCGAGCGATGTCTGGGATTGATTCTTTGATCAATTGCATTTTATCCTTTTACTGTTATTTGCTGCATTTCAATTCTGAAATTCACAACCCCCCTATTTTAAGAGATGAATTTCGATTTGATAACATAAATATTGTGTCCTTAGGAAGAATGACCTAAGTTGCCTTATACCATAAATAGGGGGACTTGGACCATTTTGGTAGTGAGCGCGACATTGCTATCAGAGGGAGAAAGAGAAAACTTGGAAATGCTTCAAGTTTTTGGTGCAAGGATTTATGAAGGCCCCTCCCCTTTATTTATAGGGAGTGGGCGGCCAAAACCACACGGTAAGAGCCCGTGTGACAAGGAAATACAAGCCTCCAAAAACATCTAAGAGGGGCGGCCAAATGAGGAGGAATAAGAGTCATTGGATAGCTAGGATAAAAATGGTAGGTTTTAGTAAATAAATGTATAACCAAGGGTAAAATAGTAATTGTACATAACCCTACACTATTCATGGTCAACAATTTCGTCTACCGTTGAATAATTTCTATTCACTTTGCATAAAGTCCCTAAAAAATTCTAAGTTCCTAATTCATGCCCGTTTACTCTTTATTTGTTTTTATTCGGCTGATATACTGCATATAAGAGCAAAAACAATGTTTTAAAAATCCTACACATAAATAATTTCTAATATCCCCAAATAAATAATTAAAAATAAATTTTTTTGGAATTGTGTCACGAAAATTAACACTGAAACAAGATCTTTGTGCTATTCGCGTCTAGTAAGCATATTTTTCGGTAAAGTTTTGAAATTTTTTCAATAATTCAAGAAAAATTCCAAAAAATCACAAATATTAAAAGAAACAACTTTTGTGAAGAAAAGTAATTTTCCGGGTTAGGTTGACATACTTTCGCTATTTAAAAACCTAATCCGTCAATTACAGCAAAAATCGTTGTATGTATAAAACCCAACGTCAAATGAAAAATGTCCATTTCAATGAAAAGAATGAATAAACATATTAAAATCCTATTTTTTATTTTTAAAATAAATAATTACTAAACACTTATATCACAAAATTTCATATAAAACAGAAAACAGATGGTAAATGGAAAAACGAAAGTTACATTTTCAGTTTAAAACTCAGTGTCAAATAAAAACTATCCTTTTCTGTATTGAGAATGAATAAGTGTATTAAAACCTTTTTTGTAAGATGAAAATAAGTCAATAAACACATATAACTCATAACATTGAATTAAAATAGAATAAAAACGGTAATTATACAGACGTAAGTTATATAAGACTTAAACTAGTTTTTCATTTGAATATCCACACGAAACGAAACTTCTAATCTCATACTATATAAAACTATATTTGTTCCTTAGTTCTCATCTTGATCATTTCCTAGTCTTTGGATATTTATCTATTTTCCCAATTTACGCGATTCATCTTAGAGGGACTAAAACGGTAATATTCCATATGCTCTTTTCTAAGATTCCAAACTTTAGTTTCTAAAAATCCTCATGTAACATCAAATCATTATTTCAATATCCAAATACCTCTTCTGCATCCAATTGGAAATTTCTATATCGTTATAAACTTATACTGACAGTCAAAAACGTCTACAGAATACCGTTTTGACTTCTACGTCAGTTCTAAACCATTACTTTTCATTTGAAAATCTTAAGGATAATTCTAATCCTCCAAAATTAATATTCTATCTCATAGAGTGAAAATTTGGGATGTCATAATTCTACCCCTCTTATTAAAATTTCGTCCTCGAAATTTCGTGGATATTCTTATTATCTGAAGACTCTCATTCGATAAAATAAATAATGTCATTTCACTCATCTGTATGGTCAACTATCAACCTTAGAAATACCTTCCTTTGAGTATCCCTACTTCTACTACCGAGTATTTCCTTGTTTTCTATTGGAATCAAAACTTAAACTCCTCCACTCTTTGAAATCTTGACCTATTAGTTCATACTAATCACCATTATTATCTTTCTACTACTGGCAAGCTAATGAATTAATTACGTCCATACCTTGACCTTAAGTAGTAAGAAAACAATAATAATCTTATGACTAATCGTGTCATCATCCAGATCACAGGCTTAGTTTGTAAGGGTAGGTTTCTAGTAAACATAATACTCATATATTCAGATATATAGTAACCAAGTACAAACATTTCCTAAAAGGCTCTAAACCTATGGAACGTCTCCAAAAGTCTATACTTCCTCATCAAATATGATGACTCCAACCTACTGATAACTAGCTTACATCTATATTTAAAACATAAAGCAAAACAACGCATCGTCTTAGACCGTACTACCCATAGAAAAAATCTTCATTTATTTGCTCCAGGACCCTTATGTTGCAATGTTTGATGGTTGGCTATTGGCTTTTCCTCCCTGCAAGTGTTTGACAAATGCCCAGTCTTCCCACATCTGAAACAACTTGCTCCCCTTTGGTTGCAATTGTCGGCATGATGTCCCATTTTCCCACAGTTATAACATTTCATCATGCTTATCCCTTGATTCCCATGATTTCCATTCCAAACAGCAGGTGCATCATTCCGGTTTTGTTGTGAATTCCTGAAACTTCTCGAGTTCTTTGTATACAGCGTATTCTGAAACTGCCTTTCGTTCTGATTCTGTGGTTGGAACCTAGACGGTCCACCCACATTACTTTTCACCACCACCTTCTCCTTTTTCAATATTTCCATCTTCTGACACAACTAAAGGTTAAAATTGACGGATCCCATGAGCAGAAACAGCTTCCCTAATATCATAACAAAGTCCCACTTCGAAACGTTCGCACTTCCATGCCTGATCAGGTTGAAGCTAGAAAAAGCGAAAGTACTTAGCCAAGGATTCTAACTTAGCCGCGTATGTAACATCCATTTTTTTTTCAGTTACCGTCTTTACTCTAGTTTAAATGAATTTTTGAGATCTAAGTGATTGGTAAATTATTTTCATCTTAAAAATAGGTTTTTAATATATATATTCGTTCTCCCTTTTGAAATGGACAGTTTTTGTTTGTTGTTGGAGTTTTTACAGACAACGATTTTTGCCGTATTTAATGGTATAGTTTTAAATAGCAAAAGTGTGTCAAACCAACCTAGAAAATTATCTTCCTTCACAAAAGTTGTTTCTTTTAATATTGGTGATTTTCTGGAATTTTTGGAAAAATTTCAAAATTTACCAAAAATACGCTTAATGGACACGTATAGCACAGAGACATTGTTTCGCAGTGTTAATTTTTGTCACACAAGTCCTAAAATTTTTTGTCTTTGTTTTTTATTATTTATTATTTATTTGGAGATTTTAGAATTTTCTTTTGTGTAAGTTTTGAAAATCCTATTTTTTGCTCTTTTTGCAGGGTTATACTTGAGAAACGGCGAAAATCGAATAGATTGCACTATCAATGAATTTGGAAAATCATACCCTGAAGTTATTTTAAGTCTATTATGGCATTTTCAAGTAATCTCATTGGTTCTTACACTTTAAATTAATTTTGGAAATTTTTTATTTATGAAATTACTATTTTTACCCTTTGTTTTCACTTCTCTTCACATGTAATCCTAGGGGCAAAGATATAACTTCACTCCCTTCCTCTTCCAGTCTCAAAAACTGCCTCATGCAAGCAAGAAGAGGCACTCAATTTTGAGTCATCGCCATGATTCTTACCCTTGGACCAATTAGGTTTTAGATTGATTTAATTAAATTAGGATTTATGACATAGGCAATGAATAGTTCCATGACCTAAACAACAAATCCATCCCTCCATGTCCCTAGCTTGGCCGCCCCATTCACTATAAATAGGGGTGAGGGGTCTTCACATTTTCTTGCACCAAGTCTTTGTGTTGACAAAACCAATTTCTCTCCTCCCTCTTATAGTTTTTCTAGTTCTTTAGGATTTCTTGCTTAACTCTTGAGTTTTGAAGCACTGTTCTTCAAAGTCTCCTTTCTTTATCTTTTGAGGTAAAGGGAAAATTCTTGAGAGTTATGAGAGATCACATAAGTTGTGTGATCTAAGCACTTAGGTGGTTTATGTGTTATAGTTTTATTATTTGTTTTAAAGCTTTATTAATTTGTTTTAAAGCTTTTATTTACTTGTTTATGTGATTTATTATTAGTAAGGTTATAATACCAAAATTGATTTTGGGAATTATTATTTACGTCGTTATAATGAAAAAATTATATCTGTTAAGGTTTTGGTCATACCCAGTGGACTATGCCTCCGTGTGATCAATACAAATGAAATTAGGCTAAAATCTTTGTAGTTCTTTTGCCCATTAATGTATTTACAATTTGGTATAAAAGTGCATTTCCGATGTATTTTCCTGCCTGTTTTGGGAACGTAACACTTTTTGGACATCAGTGCATGAGAAAAGTAACTAACACGCCGTGTTAATCACTTTATCTCTTCTCTCTTTGGATCGTTGTTTACAGACAGCTCTACCGCTGGCACGATTCTTGCTTTTATTTATTACCACTTTATCATTCACTTCTTCCTCTGGATTGTAGAAGACGGCTCTGCCGGAAAACTCGGTGCCTGCTTTAATTTTTTTCGAACTGCTTAATGATCTCGTAATTATATATATAACTGCTAATTTATTTCCTTTTGTTAAAAACCTGCAATTTCTACCATAGATATACAGAAAGATGGTTGGGATGAATGGTTTATTAGTATGGTTCTGGCTAGGAAAGACGGGTTTCTTAGTAGCTATGGCTCACCTCCAGATCTTTCCTAGGAATCATACTAATATATTATTTTTCTTGACCTAGGGAGTTTGTATATACGTGGCGAAAATTCTTGAGAAAGAGCTTTCAACGGGTCTATTTAGGAAAATATAATCATGAGTTTAAAATTACTGTAAAACCGGAACGTAGTGATTTAATAGGGAATTTCAAGAATTAATCTTGTACTAAGAAAATGTTTTGTCTAGGGGATTTCGATGAAAGAAATGGAGGATTACGTTTTATCTAAGTTATGTGATTCCTTGTTTTGAGTGAGGAATATGATTCTGTGTTTTACTTGAGATATGTGATTCTGTGATTTTATCTGAGAGGTATAACTCTGTGTTTACTTGTGATTCTGTGTTCATTTGAGATAATATGGTTCTGTGTTTATTTGGGAGTTAAGTCGTAAGTTGGACCGGTGTCTGTGGTTACAAAGTAAAATCTCCAGGAGTAGCGGGCTGAATACTCGTGGCTGTGGACCGAATTTCCTACGGTAAAATCTCTAGGAGTAGCGGGTTACCATTTCTCGTGGGTATGTCCCAAAATTAAGAAAGTAAAATCTCCAGGAGCAGCGAGTTCTTTTCTCGTGGGTTGGTCCCGAAATTAAGAAGGTAAAATCTCCAAGGGTAGTGGGTTCTTTTCTCGTGCGTTGGTCCCGAAATTATTGAGTAAAATCCCTAGAAGTAGCGGGTAGGGTACTGGTTGGTTGGTCTCGAAAGTATAGAGAGTCTTATGTGAAAGTGTCATGCATGTTTGGTAATTCCTTGAGATATATTACTATGTGAAATTCTCTGTATAAGATGTTGTATGAGTTATGTGAAATTAATGTGATACTTGAATATGATTTCTTTTGAGGATAAGTATAGCATTAATTGTAAGTCATATCTGTTGTGTACATTATATTTGTTGTATGCGTTATGTCTGTTGTGTTTTGCCAGTATGTTCTCTTGTGATATAATTCAATGATAAGGATTTTCACCATTGCCTACTTTCTATGTTGTGTTGGTACATAGTTGAGTAAATGTTTTACATAAGGAGTGGACTAGCTCTTAGAAGAGGATCTGAAGGAAGTTGCTGCATGGATTGATAAGGATTCCAAGAAGAATATATTGTTACTATATTGTTTTGGGTAGAGGTCTAGAGACCAGACTGCCTCAGATGTTCACCTTATTATTTTAAATCTTTCCTTGTAAACACTCTGATGATATATATATATATATATATATGAGATAGGATTACTTTCACAAAAGTATTGTTTTACGTTTTCGCATTTAAAACCTTTCGAAAAAATTTAGAGAGACATATTCTTCATCGTTCTCATTATTTAAAACCCTAGAAACCGAGCTCTGATGCCAACTGTAGGTAACAAGGTGAAACACAAGAAGGGGGTTGAATTGTGTTTCTTAGCTTTTTAAAACTTTTCGCAAATCGTTGGACACTGTTAAAAAGAGTTGGACGCACAGATCAATTGGACGCTGAAACGTCTACTAGGTTTGAAACAAGTTTTAGTGCCTTTAAAATGTTTGAAGAGTTTGTTAAAAATAATTTCAACTCAATCCCCACTGTTAGTATATAAACTGAAAGTAAAGGAGTTAAGGGATAGAGAAATTACACAGATATTTATCCTAATTCACTCTTTCCTAAGAGCTACGTCCAATCCCCTCAAACTAGAGAGATTTCACTATCAATCCAAGTAGAATTACAAGTATTCTCCAATAGCCTCTTCAGGCCTTTACACAAATATTGTTTGCACACCTAACCTCTTCAGGCTCAACCAAGTATTCTTTTACAGACAAGCCTCTCCACGCTCAAACCCAAGTGTTCTTTGCACACAGCCTCTCCAGGCTAAACTCAAGTATTCTTTTACAGTCAAGCCTCTCCAGGCTTAAACAACTCAGAAGAGTGTTTTGGTTCTAAGTGCTGCTAACTCACACAAGTGAGAATATAAAACTTAAGCACTTCGAGAGTTAAGCAAACTCTCTTTTACAAGAAGAATGAACTATGCAATTCTTTCTAATCTTTACAGAGAATATGAAATAATTTGGACAGCGTTTTGACTCTATCTTTCACGTAGTTTAGTCTAGTTGTGTTCTTCTTCTTGTTCACGATATTTATAAGCTTTGAGTGCATCTTCAGATTCGATCTAGAACTTGATTTGCTTCTGCCTTCATAAATTAGCCGTTTCCTAATAGCATTAAATGCTATTTTTTCGTTGCTTTATTGGGGTACATCTTCAGTGTGACACCCTGAGGCTGACGAGGGCAGGGAGTGATCGTCGGTGCAGAGAGGCACGGACAAGGAGCGACTCCTGGCAGGCTTCTAGGCGAAGGGGTACATGTATGAATCGAAATCATACCCGAATGAGAGGAATTCTGAGACTGTGTAGGCATGGGACTCTATAGTTGAGGAAAGCTTAATAGAATTGATTGGTACTACTCATACCAACAAGATGCATCTTCTTTTCGGTAACCTATCACTTAAGAACTCCACAGTTAAGCATGCTTGACTTGGAGCAATTTCGTGATGGGTGACCTTCTGGGAAGTTTCCTAGAAAGCGTGTGAGTGAGGACAAAGCATGCTGAAAAGACTCGTGTTAGTGTGTGGGGACAGTCATCGATCCAAAAAGCAGTCAGGATGTTACAAATGGTATCAGAGCCGGTCCTCTCCCAGTACAGTATGGTTCGGGGACGAACCAAGCGGAAGTTGTTGGGCATGTGACACCCTGAGGCCGACAAGGGCGAGGAGTGATCGTCGGTGCAGAGAGGCACGGACAAGGAGCGGCTCCTGGCAGGCTTCTAGGCGAAGGGGTACATGAATGAACCGAAATCATATCTGAATGAGAGGAATTCTGAGACTATGCAGGCATGAGACTATGCAGTTGAGGAAAGCTTAATAGAATTGATTGGCACTACTCATACCAACAAGATGCATCTTCTTTTCGGTAGCCTATCACTTAAGAACTCCACAGTTAAGCGTGTTTGACTTTGAGCAATTTCGTGATGGGTGACCTTCTGGGAAGTTTGCTAGAAAGCATGTGAGTGAGGACAAAGCATGCTGAAAAGACCTGTGTTGGTGTGTGGGGACAGTCGTCAATCCGAAAAGCAGCCATGATGTTACATTCAGCGTATATTGTGCAGTTCTTTCTCTATGGTCAGAAGCAACCTGTACTCAAAGTCTCAATTACAAAATGGTTAAAGGTAATATCCAGTTGAGACAGAGAGAATACATTGTAGTAAGGAAAAGGTATGTTCAGAGAGAGACAGAAGAGTTCAGATTACATTCTCTCTCAAGTACACTTTTAACAGTGCTTTGTGCTTTCCATTAAATGGTAGTTAAAAAAACGTTGACAATTAAGCTTAGGAAATGCATTGTATACAACTATTTATTTCAAATCGTTTGCTCATTAAATATGTCTCATATTAGATGCAAGAGCAATAAATGACATGTTATAGTAGCTTGCGTGTTGGACGCAGCTGCGGAACAGAATGGACGCTCTGTTCACTTACCATATGGACACATAGCATGTCTTACAATATGGGCGCATAGCCTCTAGAGTCCATTGGACGATACTTACCCAAGGTCAAGTATCAGAGTCCGTTGGACGTTCAACTCTCTAACTGTACATATAAGTACCAAGGTCACACTGGACGATGGACTTAATTTTGCTGTACCTACAAGAGCTTGTCATCAGACTTTGTAAAATCCTTAATAATAGTTGTTATCATCAAAACCACTTAGGGATTTAAGCATTTAAAAATACCTTTGAATAATTTGGTTCCAACAATCTCTTCCTTTTTGATGATGACAAACATTATTAAGTTTTACAAGCAATATTAGCAAGTAAATAAAATAAGATGTCAACATAAGCATTAAAAACTTTTCTTTTAAGGAAACTCCCCCTGAGATAAGCATCTCACTGGTTTTAGATTTTCAATTCGTTGAGTACCTGAAAAGTTCTTATTCTCAAATAGTAGGTTAGTCCAGCAACACACACACACATATATATAATCAATCAATCAAAGCAATATATGTAAGCAATAAGAGTACTGCAATTTGACACAATCTCATTTTAATAAGACTTGAGTTTTAAAACTGAATTTTCCTTTTTCTCCCCCTTTTGTCATCAGACAAAAAGGTTTAAAAAACATCATAGACCAAAAAAAATTTAAAAAACAAAGAGAAAAAAATCTAGAAAATCCTTCAATCCTTCTTCCTGACAAGGTCTTGAACAAGAGCTATCAAACTATCCACTTTTGCAGACAACTGTTGAAACTCTTCTCTTGATACAGGGCCTTGAGAATCATTTCCAGTATTAGGTGCCACAACAACAGGTTCAGTTGCTTGAGTGTTGTCTTCTACAGATAGAACTGTATCAGGCTCCTGAATCGTCTGGCAAACTGAGGATAGTTGTTCAACTCTTCTTTTTGACCTTCTTTCTCTTGAAGAAATTTCAGGTATATTGTCCAACTCACATCTCTGTGATCTTGTAAAAGGCGTTTTTACTCCTATAGATGGAGACTAATGATGAACACCAATCCTCTAAGGAACAATAACCAAATTTGTCTGAGGCGTAGAAACTTCAAAATGATCTACACTCATTGCTATTTCTTCTACTTGAGACTGAGTGAGCATATCATCAGCATTCCTTCTTCTGCTCTCTTCATCTAAGAGGTCTAGAATATGCTTGTCAACTTCTTTGCCCTTTCTCTTACATTTCGTAGCCTCTCTTTCTCTTCTTTCAGTAGCCAGGCGTTCTTCTTTGAACTTTCTTATTTCTTGCCTTGCTCTGGCAAACCGAGCTTCTCCCCGTTCTTTTGTTTATTCAACTAGAGAGTTTTGTTCACTCTCTTCTGCAGTTCCAGAAACTTCCTGAATATCAACAGGACCTTCTCTCTATTCTGCCTCTACCGGTGTCAGTCTTATTCTTACAAAACTGAGCCTTTCCAGATTTGGTTGAAATACTCCTTGAAGAGTTGACATAGTATTCTTGTTCTTGTTTTGGAGAAGTACTCCAAAGGGAATAGCATTCTTTCTACCCATGCTCCTAGAATATCGTTTGAAATAGTAAAACAAGATGGAAGGCAAGTAAATCTTGTTTAGAGAGAGAAGGTGTACCAGTAGAAATTCATGCAGATCTGAAACAAAGTCCCTCGACCCAGCCTTGTTGATGATTGTCTTGTTTAGCAGCATGTGCAAGATTCAGACTTTGTCATGCATCTTAGAAGCAACAATGGGGCCACAGTTTTCATGTTTAAGCAGAAGCCTGTGTACCTCAGAATCTCCGCCAAACTCAGCTTTCTAGTTTGGTCTATAGATTTCTCCTTCTCTTCCACAAGAGATGGCTTGCGCAATGGAATCGCTTGAAACAGAGACCTCTCTGTTTAAGACAGTTCCCTTGATGCTATCATCCATCATATTTCTTGAGTTCCAGACCTCTCCATGTCGTTGAATCTCGACATAGTCTGAGGAATGAGATATATTCTGGAGTAGGGTTTTGAAAATAAACACAGTTTTGAAGGCAAAAGAAAGCTTCAGGCAGTTTTGAGAATTTTAGCAAGAGTGAGAGAGAGAGAGAGAAAAAAGAAGATAAATAATAAGAGTAGCAGATGAAAAGACTTTGAAAAAAGACAGTTCCTCTTTTCAATAAAAAAAAATAGTTCCAAGAAAAAGATTAAAGACAAGAAGCGTTTAGAAGAAAGAAGTATTTAACTCAGCAAGAAAAATATGTCTTTGTCAAAATGACATAGTCTTGCATGAGTTTCAATTTGACTAACGTGTCCCACTGGACGCAAGTCATATTGGACGTTCAACTTATATGTTAAACAATCATATAAGTTGGTCGATCAGCTTATGGAAAGGGAAAATAGTGATTGTTGCCTTAAAACACAGCGTGATCATTAAAAAGAAAAACTGCTTCAGAGCAGGTGCGCAGGAAGCCAAAGAGTTATAAGACTTTAAGCCAAAAAAATTTTCTAAGTCTCAATTGGACTGTCGAGCCATTGGACTCTAGTCACATTGGACTCAGACTCAACTTAAGCATATTGGATGCTAAAGATCACTCTTTTATAAAGTGCATATTTAAATGTTTTCTTATAAAAGTGAATCTATCTATAAAGAGGGTTTTTGTAAATATATCTGCCCATTGATTTTCAGTGCTAACAAACTGACTATCAAATACTCTCTTCTGTACATAGTCTCTAATAAAATGATGTTTAATTTCTATATGCTTAGCTCTTGAGTGTAAGATTGGCTTTTTAGACAAATTGATTGCAGCAGTATTATCACAAAGAACAAAAATCTTACTCTCAAAGATGTTGTAGTCCTCCAATTGTTGTTTAATCCATAAGAGCTGAGAACAACAACTTGCAGCAGACACATGTTCATCTTCAGCTGTAGATAATGCAATAGTGTTTTGTCTCCTGCTTGTCCATGATACTAGATTGGATCCAATGAAATGGCATCCACTACTGGTACTTTTTCTTTCAAGCCTATCTCCAACATAACCAGCATCACAGAACCCTACTAATCTGTATTCATCTGATTTCTTAAATAGCAAACCAAGATTAATAGTTTCCTTCAGATACCTACAAATCCTCTTGACAGCAGTTAGATGAGTATCTCTAGGATCTAATTGGAATATTGCACATAAACAAACACTAAACATAATATCAGTTCTAGATGTAGTTAGCTATAAGGGAGATCCAATCATACCTTTGTATACCTTTTGATCTACCTTTTTATCTTTATCATCTAGGTTCAATATGCAAGATGGGTGCATAGAAGTGTTCATGGGTTTGCAATCGTCCATATTGAATTTCTTCTGAAGTTCCTTTGTATATTTGGACTTATGCACATATATGCCATCTGAGGTTTGTTTTACTTGAAGTTCAAAGAAGAATTTCAGTTCTCCCATCATACTCATTTCAAACACCTTCTGCATTAATTCAGAAAACTCTCCACACAGAGATTCATCAGTAGAACCAAATATAATATCATCAACATAAATTTGTACTATGATGAAATGCGAGTCTATGGATTTTCTAAAAAGAGTTTTGTCAACTTTCTCTCTTGAAAAACCATTTTCCATTAGAAATGAACTAAGCTTTTCATACCAAGCTCGAGGAGCTTGCTTAAGGCCATGAAGAGCCTTTTTCAATTTAAAAACATGATTTGGAAAAGATTGATCTTCAAAACCACGAGGTTATTCAACATAGACTTCTTCAGTTATTATACCATTCAAGAAGGCACTCTTTACATCCATTTGCTAAAGCCTCATGTCATGTTGGGCTGCAAATGAAAGTAAGATGTGAATGACCTCAACTCTAGCTACTGGAGCAAAGGTTTTAGTAAAATCAATACCTTCCTGTTGTGAGTAACCTTGTGCAACAAACCTTGCCTTGTTTCTCCTAACTTTACCTTCTTCGTCCAGTTTGTCTCTGAACACCCATTTGGTTCCAATAATGGACTTATCTTCAGGTGGGGCAACCAGCGTCCAAACGTCATTACGTTTGAATTGATTCAGCTCCTCCTGCATAGCTAAAATCCATCCTTCGTCCAATAAGGTTTCATCAATGTTCTTTGGCTCCAATTCATATATGAATGGAACATCAGTTTGTTCTCTGAATGTGGACCTGGTTCTGACTTTATCATCTACATTTCCAATAACTTGATCCTCAGGATGATAAGTCTTGAAGTGCCAACTTCTTCCCCTTTTTGGATTGGACGGACCTTTAGTCTCTGCGTCTGATCCATCTTCTTCATTCTTATAGGTGATGCTCTTTCACCTTTTTCTTGTATTCTCATATCTCCAAGAGAATCACTTAGCTCTGACAAGTCTTTGTCATGGTTCTTGAGTTGTAAACTCTGTAAGCCTTGGAAGTTTCAGAGTAACCCAGAAAAATTCCATTATTAACTTTAGAATCAAATTTACCAAGTTGATCCTTAGTGTTGAGAATAAAGCATTTTCATCCAAAAGGATGAAAGTATGAAATGTTGGGCTTTCCTTTCCACAATTCATATGGAGTATTTTTCAATATAGGTCTTACATATATTCTGTTCTGTAAATAACAAGTAATATTTACAGCTTCAGCCCAAAACCTTTTTGAGGAAGAGTGATCCTTGAGCATGGACCTGGCCATCTCTTATAAGGATCAATTCTTTCTCTCTACCACACCATTCTGCTTAGGTGTTCTCGGAGTTGAGAAATTGTGAAAGATTTCATTCTCTTCACAGAATCTTTGGAAGCTTGCATTCTCAAACTCACCTCCATGATCACTTTTTATGGAGTTGATGCAAACTCCTTTCTCATTCTGGACTCTTTTACAAAATATAGTAAAGACTTTGAAAGACTCATCCTTGTGTGCAAGGAATTTAACCCATGTCCATCTAGTATGGTCATCAACTACAACTAGTCCATATTTTTTTCCATTTAAAGATGTAGTTTGTGTGGGTCCAAACAAATCCATGTGTAAAAGTTCTAAAGGTCTAGAAATGGGAACAATATTTTTGGAGTTAAAAGAATTTTTCACTTGTTTCCCTTTTTGAAATGCTTCACATAAAACTTCAGATTTGTACACAAGATTTGATAATCTTCTCACGAGGTTATGCTTATTCAGCTTTGAGATGGTTCTCAAGCTTGCATGACCAAGTCTCTTGTGTCATATCCATTGTTCATCCTTTAAGGATATGAAGCATGAGACATTTTGTATAGACATATTTTCAAAATCAATTTTATAAATATTGCCTTGCCTCTTTGCTTGGAAAAGTATGGACTTGTCAGAGTTTCTGACTATACAATTATCTTTGTTAAAGGAAACATCAAATCCACTGTCACACAATTGACTTATGTTAAGCAGATTATGTTTGAGTCCTTCAACCAATAAGACATTTTTAATAGAGGAAAAAGGATGCTTACCAATTTTACCTATCCCTACTATTCTACGTTTCTGGTCTCCTCTAAAGGTGACCCAACCTTTTGTCCTAGGTTTTAGTTCTTAAAACATAGACCTTTCTCCTGTCATGTGTCGTGAGCAGCCACTGTCCAGGTACCATGACTGGAGTTGTTTTCCTGCCATCAAGCATATCTACAACAAGAATTATCATATTGTTAGGTACCCAGATTGACTTGGGTCCTTTCTTATTAGTTCTTGGTTTGCGTCCAGGCATATTTCTTTTCTTGTGGATGCATGTCGAGGTGACATATCTAGTCTTTCCACATTGACCACAATATAAGTTAAACTTGGAAGGACTCTTTGAAAACTTTGGTTTTGGTTTGTCTTGTTCCTCAGGAACATAACCTAAACCACTTTGGTTTTGATCAAGTTTTTTAGAACTATTGACAAATCTGGACAATCGTCCAGTGAGTTCATTTACTTCTTGTTGAAGTACTTGTACTTCACAAGAGGTATTGGACTCAGAATCTCTTTGAGATTCATCTTTGAGTTGAGTTACTTGAAGTTTCAACTCTTCATTCTCTGTTCTGAGTACTTTGTTTTCTAGAGTAAGTTTTTCAAAGTCTTTAGATATGAGTGAAATATTTTCTTTAAAGATTTGTACTCATCAGAGAGAATGGATGAGAGAGTACCTCTTCTTCATCTTCACTATCTGTTGAGGGCAGGCTTCCATCAGGCAAAGCTTTGCTTCTTCCTCTTCTTCCTCGTCCTCATCATTAGATGAATCATCAAGATCCTCCCAGGTTGCCATAAGGCCCTTCTTCTTGTTGAAGAACTTTTTCTTTGTCCTCTCAACTTTAGGACAATCTGCCTTGTAGTGGCCTAGTTTCTTACAGCCATAACACACTACTAGGCTTTTCTCTTTTTGCTCAGTTTTCTCCTGTGGAAATCTTCTGTTGAATTGCTTCCTTCTGAAGCTACCTTTTTTCTTCAACATGGACTTTGGGTCTGTTTGGATTGACTTATGTAGAGCTTATGAACGCAGCTTATGACTGATTCATAAGCTGTTTTGGGCTTATTTTTCATAAGCTACCCAGAATAGCTTAACAAAACAGCTTATGACTTATATAAAATAAGTTTCACTATAATTTTTCTTCGATTATAAAAGTAGCTTATACAGCTTATGCCATAAGCAATAGATAAGCTTGTTATCCAAATAGGGCCTTTATCTTCTTGGAGATGAAGGAAAGTTCATCGTCTGAGCCTTCTTCTCCTGCAAAGCTACTAGACTCTTCATCTGAGTCATTGGCCTTCAGTGCCTTTGAGGTGCTATTTCTTTGAGCTTTAAGAACAATGGATTTTGCCATTTTTTCTGTTTCTTGTTCTTTGAACTCAAGCTCATACACTTTGAGTGAAGCCAGAAGTTGTAATATCCTCATTTTTAAATAGTTTTTATTGACTTTTAATATCTTTTAATTTAATTAAAATTATTTAATTAATGATTTTTAGGATTTTAAGGTGTAAATAATAATATTCATATCTTGGATTTATTTTTGAAGGGTTTAGAGTAGTCGGGTTCGCAAAATTGAGTTTTTGCGAGAACCGCGTTCTCGTGTGATGCGGGGAAGGGTTCAGTATTTTTCTAGAGACCATTTTTACTCCAAAATAACATTTTAACGAACCAAAAATTGTTTTTATAATATTTGTGATTTTTAGAAATTTTTCTGGTAATTTTTCAGAAAAACTTTATTTTACTCGCGTTTGGAGCTTTACTGGTAAATCGGGCGCAACTGGGACATGAAAAATAGCCCAAAAATTTAGTTTTAAGATTCTAAAATTTTCTATATCATATTCAAGTCATAAAATTGATTTCTCTTGATTTTACCTATTTTAGAAAAATATTTAGCTAAAAGGGGTTATAAAACTAAGCGTTTTTACTATTTTGAACCACCAATTAAACCCTAACTTGATGGGACATAATCCCACCATTTTGGTATGGTCTTGCACGAAATTTTCAGCCAAAATACACCCTTGAAATTCAAAAATTCATATTTGACCAAATTGGGAAATATCTTTGAATTTTTCAAATTAAAGCATGGAGTAGGTGACCAAACCCAATCAAAGACATTCCTCCCCATCCCTCCTTGCTCCTTGACTGATTTCATAATAGTAAGGGAGGAGAGAGAAGTTTATTTTTTTCACTTCATCTTCTTCCTCTTGCAAAGAATCCTCCATTTTTCTCTCCATTCTCAAGCTTTCCTACATACTAAAAGCTTGAGTTTTATTGGGTTTTTGGCTATTCAAGCTTCACAGAAAAGGTTTGGATCATCATTCTAATCCATAAACTTCTTTCATTTTTTCATGTCCACCACTTTCATTTTTCCATAAAAGTTTGTGTTCTTCATTTCACTAAAAGTAAGTTTTTTCTTGGTTTAGGTTCATTCCATTGGAACCTACAAGCTTGAAAAAAATCTTGGATCTATTTTGCTTCAAGATTTGGGTAAGTATTCCTCTACTTAAATTTCTATACCTTAGGGTTTGGTTGTTTTCATAAAACTTACATTTTTATGGTTGTTTTTTTGGTATATTTTGTGTAAGGTTGATTTTTTTAAGTGTTGGAATATCAAGGCTTCAAGGAGGCCACTTGGTGTTGGTGTTGGGAGAAGGTGATTTTGGTGATTAGCCCATTTTCATTAGCTTCAAGAGGTAGGGGGATTTTCTCAATAAGTTGGGAAAGATATGTATGTGTGTGGTGTATGTTGTATGTTCTAAGTTAAACTCAAAGACTTGAATTTTTCTATTTGTTTGTTGAATGAGTTTCATTCCATTAGTAATATGTATTTTTATATATTTATGTATATGAGTTAAAGTATGATTTTGATTGACGAGTGATAATTTTTGATAAGCCATGTGTTCATGGAAAAATCATATGTATGGTTTGAGGTGATTTTTGAATGCCTAAAGCATGTTTGATGAGTTGATGGTTGATGCTATGTTTATGATGTATGATAATATGCTATGGATGGTTACTTTGAGTGTATGTATGATTTATGACTTGATTGTGTTCGTGCCTAATTGATGTATGTTGATTTGTGGGTATTTCATACACTTGATCTTTTGCGATTGGGATTGGATTGAAAATATTTGACTAAGTGTGGGAAGAGGATTTAAAAGCTTTAATGAAAAAGTTTTACAAATGAAATCAAATAAATTAATTAGGATTCAAGTTAATACTTACTTAGATAAATTTCACTAAATTTCTAAGTATAAGTCTCAAATAAATTTCACACTAAATCCTATTTCTCCATAATACTCTAAGTGAGCTAAAAAATCAATTAATGAGGGAGAAAATAAAATTTCAGATTTTTAAGGGGTTAAAAACGAAATTTGGGTGTATTTGGGTCAAAACTACAAATTTCTAAAATTCTGGGGCAAAAATGCGAATACTGGGTACTTTGGGCAAAAAACATAATTTTACAGAAGTTTTGGGGCAGAAACATGAAACTGGACATTTTTGGGGCAGAAAATTAGGGGCTGAAGTGCAAGACTGGACTTCTTAAGGGGTCAGATTTGTAAATACTTAAAAGTTAAGGAATTTAAGTAAAGTTACCAAAGAATTTAACTAAGTCTTTGAATTAAATCTATTTACAATGAGAAGTGGGAAGAAAAATAATGAGGATTTGAGAGTTTAAAGTTAAATAAGAACTTTAATTTCAAAGAGAAACTATCCATGAAAAAGGGGACTGATGGTTACCATGTCCATGAAAAAGGGGACCGATTGGTTTATTATGTTAGGTCTCATAGTAACTCTATTGAATAATTGTAAAACCTGTTCATGAAAAAGGGAACCGATGGTTACCATGTCCATGAAAAAGGGGACCGGTTGGTTTATTATGTTATGGTGATAGTAGCTCTACTGAATAATTTTAAAACTTGTTCATGAAAAAGGGGACCGATTGTTACCATGTCCATGAAAAAGGGGACCGATTGGTTTATTATGTTAGGTTTACGCTACAGCCATTTCGCTCTACTTAGTCGAGGAAGTCTCCATGGAGCAGTGCACTGGTGTATTAAAGAGATATTGAAGTGACATGCATTATGCTAGAGTGTTATGTGTGTGTGTTTGACTGTGTATTTAATTTGATGATGTGCTCTCTTTTAGTGTATGAATATCTTAGAGAAAGATTTGCGAAAAAGTAGTTATATATATATTCTTGGAATGTATTATGTAGTATTTTTCTTTTCATATGCACCCTTTCGTAGATTTCAACTTGTGCAAAGAAATTTACCCTTGCATGTTTTTCCTGTTATCCATATGTACGCTACGCATAAATGCCCACTTTGAGACCTCTGGTAGCCAGAGGAAGGGAGAGCTTCCGGCCTCTTGAGGTTGATGGTAGGGGATGGAACTATGATCCCATCTCCCAATGGGCCACTATGACTGGGCATGTGGTCAGGACGAGAGGAGGGGTGCTTGACCTCGAAGAGGTTTTGGAGAGGGATATGGTTCTGGATGCTTATATCCCCATTGAGAAGATGCGCAGCTAGGTGGCAGCCGCACCCGATGCACGCGTGGAGCAGTCGAGGAGGAGCCTGAGGAGGACCCCGAGGAGGATCCCGAGGAGTGTCATCGTCTTAGATCTCTAGTTAGAGGGTGTGTAGTACTAGGTTGTGGGTTGTCAGTTAACCGACCAGACTAGGTTTGGGGATAGATGTTTTGTCGTGTATTTGACACACCTTTTGCATTACCGTTTTCCTAGGTTTAGTTTGTCGCTTTATTTTTCTTTACACAATGATGATGTATCTTGTCTATACTTGCTAATGCAAGACTTTTGTATAGTGCTATGGGATTTGTGAATGTAATGTATATTTCTTTTATTGGGTTTTTGCGATGGCTAAAAGGGTTGTGAGAATTCTTTTTGTATAAGACTTTTAAGAAAAAAATAATTAGCCACGAATTTTGGTATCCTGAAATTGTGAAAGACTTATTTTATAAAGACAAACCAGTTTTATTTATCTTTCGCATTAAGTTTTGTTTAGTTTTCATGTGACGTTCCTTGTGGGAAAAATGGGCGTTACAGAAGTTCTTCCATAGCAAGAGTGGAAAGATCCCTTGCTTCTTGGATAGCAGTGACCTTGGGTCTCCATTGTCTTGGCAGACTCCTAAGGATTTTCCACATGTGATCCTTGCTTGTGTAGATTTTTTCTAGAGATCTCAGGTTGTTGATGATTGTTTGGAATCTCCCAAACATCTGATCAATAGTCTTGTGATCCTCCATTTTAAATAGTTCATATTGATGAACTAGCATGCTGATTTTGGATTCACAGGCCTGATATGATCCTTCATGAGCCAAAGCTAGAGTATCCCATATTTCTTCGGCTGTAGTGCAGCTGTGCACTTTGTCATATTCTGACTTCGTTATGGCACACATCAGATAGTGTCTGGCCTTTGAGTTCAGCTGGAATTTTGTCCTTTGCTCAGGTGTCCACTGAACTCTAGGCAATGGTTGCCTTGCTTCATCTACTGGAGCAATGTAACCATTCTCAACGATATCCCACATGTCAATATTTTGTGCATCAAAGAATGTAATCATTCTTTGCTTCCAATAGTCGTATTCCTCTCCATTGAACAGTGGTGATCTTTTCACAGCTTGTCCCTTGTTCTCCATGCATCTTTGCTTCTCTGCACTGTTAGGTGTTCAACCCCTAGAGACCAAGCTCTGATGCCAACTGTAGGTAACAAGGTGAAACACAAGAAAGGGGTTGAATTGTGTTTCTTAGCTTTTTAAAACTTTTCGCAAATCGTCGGACGCTGTTAAGAAAAGTTGGACGCACAGCGAGTATTGAACGCACAGATAAGTTGGACGCTGAAACGTCCACTAGGTTTGAAACAAGTTTTAGTGCGTTTAAAATGTTTGAAGAATTTGTTAAAAATAATTTCAATTCAATCCCCACAGTTAGTATATAAACTGAAAGTAAAGGAGTTAAGGGATAGCGAAATTACACAGATATTTATCCTGGTTCACTCTTTCCTAAGAGTTACGTCCAGTCCCCTCAAACCAGAGAGATTTCATTATCAATCCAGATAGAATTACAAGTATTCTTCAACAGCCTATTCAGGTCTTTACACAAGTATTGTTTGCACACCTAGCCACTTTAGGCTCAACCAAGTATTTCTTTTACAAACAAGCCTCTCCAGGCTCAAACCCAAGTATTCTTTGCACACAGCCTCTAGTAAGAACACGTCTACCCCCGTGGTAACAAAGAAAATCAAGCAATTTCACACAATTTAACCAAAGTCTGTAATATTCTGTAATTATATGGCGACTTTTCGAATTGACAACTTTTTCCCTACGAACCAACACGAATTCCAACCACATGTTTTGTCCTCACTTACATGTTTTTCAGAAGGTAATTCTTTCTTATACAGTCTCATACCTATACAGTATCGTTGACATAGTTAGTACCGAGTAAATCTATTAAGTTGCCCACAACTACACTGTCTCATACCAGTATAGTTTCATATTTCCTCAGCTGTACCATTCCATACCAGTACAACTTTGGCACCAAATTTTCTAGAATCAAACAAACCAATCAATTTTCACACGAAATTCACATAGCACACAACCTATCAGAGTTCACACAACTTAGGCTTAATAGACCAATACCCTCACACTCCCAAAAAGACTGAACCAAGCTTTGATACCACAAAATGTAACACACTTTTTCCAAAATGGATATTACACCATAGTAACCAAGAATTTCGAAAGAACTTAGAAAATATTTAAAGCAAACCCAGTATTCCTTCTCTGAAAATGTGAGTAAAATTTTTTCCTTTTTAAATGATGAGAATGATGGAGAATATGTCTCACTAATTCTTTTCAAAGAGTTCTAAATGCGGAAACATAAAACGGCATAATTGTGAAAGTAATCTCATTTCTTATATATAATCGTCAGAGTTTTACAATGAAAGTTCAGTATGTTTAAATTCTCAATAAACTATATGGTGAACACCTGAGCCGGTCAAATCTCTAGACATCGACCCTAAAATGAACACATCTTTTTCTCGAAATCCCTATCAATCCATGCAGTGTCCTCCTTTAGATCCTTTACTGAGAGTTAGCCTTCGGATTGGAACTAGCCTACTTCTCGAGTAACCCATCTACTTAACATGCATCAAACACAAACAAGAAAAACACGCAAGGGTGAAGCTCCAATCCACAGCAAAAAGAGAAGTATAAGCACATACCCATAAATCATGCAACACTCAACACATATATCAAGAACACATAGCAAAGCACTCAATACAATACATTTCATATACTCATAACTACACATACACAGATCATGCTTTGGATTTTAAATACAGTAAAGCAATGCATACTCAAAAATATATCATCAATACACTGTATATTTATGCATGCTCCTTCTATATCTCTTGAAAACACACCGGTGCACTGCTCCAAGGAGACTTTTCCAACCTTAACACCCTAGCAAACGTAATAGAATAGCCAGGGAATCCCTCCAGACCCTTGAGAATCCTTCGGTAATACCACATTTAAAACACATATCATATCATAAATAGGTCGGTCAGTCAGATTTATCCAAGTCGGGTATACGACTCGTCTCGGCTCAAGGGTATTCACCTACACGACCATTGAGACTTTCGAAACCTAGATAACTCCAGTAGGCAATTGTAGCCCAACAAGACACTATCTTCAACCCCATCCTCTAGGTTGTATGCTCATACGTCTTTATGCAATGACAGTTTAAATTGCATATAAATTCTCTTTGATTTCTCTTGTAAAACTTTCTCATGTTTTATTGTATTACCTCTTGTAATACTAAATCTCGTAAAAAATACTTAATACGAAATAAAATTGTCTCTTTATAAAACTGATAAAATACTCTTGCATTAACAGATAAATACCAAATCACATCATTTCATTCCTCTACTTTATATTGTAAAAAACTCTTTACTGTATCATTAAATGAATAATTCTTGCCCTCATTACTTATGGCAGAGCCACCGGGATTGATCAAGAAAGAAGAGATTAACAAGAATTTAAACCCATAATCACTTTTTAATCGGTATGTGATTTTTCTCAGCTTAAATAAATTTGAAGATAGAATGATCACACGGCGCCAAAGCTGACTACGGTGATCAATGCCCAACTTTTAAAATGACTTGATATAGAACTAAGTGAATGAGATCAAGGTGAATTATTACCAAAATACTTAAACACCAGTTTATTTTCAGAAAAAGCCCGTTAAAGGCTTACCTCACTAATTTTCACTGTCAAAGAGTATGACATTGAAAACTAAACTGAGTTTTCATATATAATGGACCCCAAACCAGGAATTTCTACCAATAATATAACAGCAGAGTTCACTAAAAACCCTTTACTATTATACTATTTACCCAGACAGTCGTATATATGTATCTACCGAAATTATAATTAACAGTTCAAGATCAATTAAAAGAAAGACGTAGTTTACGGCAGTGCCGACGTCACTCGATCTGAAGAGAGAAGAGATTTATTTTAAATGCTTAACCGTGTATAATTAGTAATCCAATAAAATCTTTCCCAATTTATCTTAGCCACGTATATACCGAATCCCAAGGTTAAGATTTCCCAAACAACGTATAGGAATGGTTCCACAGGAAGATCTAAAGGTGAGCCGCAGCTGCTAAGAGACCCGTCTTTCCTAGCCATAACTGCAACCCTCTTTCTCCAAAAAGGATATTACACCATTGTAACGAAGAATTTCAAAATAACTTAGAAAATATTTTGTGAAAACTCAGCATTCCTTCTCGAAAAATGAGTGTAAAATTTTTGCCTTTTAAATAATAAGAACGATGCAGAATATGTCTCCCTAATTCTTTTCAAAAGGTTTTAAATGCGGAAACGAAAAACAATACTCTTGTGAAAGTAATCTCATCTCATATATATATCATCAGAGTTTTTATAAGCAAAGATTTAAAATAATATAGTGAACATCTGAGCCAGTCTGGTCTCTAGACCTCTACCCAAAACAATACAGTAAACATCTATTCTTCTTGGAATCCCTATCAATCGATGTAGCAACTTCTTTCAGATCCTCTTCTAAGAGCTATCCCACTCCTTGGGTAAAACGTCTACCCAACCATGTGCCAATACAACATAGAAAGTAGGCAAGGGTGAAAATCCTTATCATTGAATTATATCACAAGAGAACATACAGGAAACACACAACAGACATGACACATACAACAAATGTAATGCACACAACAAATATAACATACAATTAATGCTATACTCATCCTCAAAAAAAATCATATTCAGGTATCACATTAATTTCACATAACTCATACAACATCTTATACAGAGAATTTCACACGGTAATATATCTCAAGGAATTGGCAAACATGTACGCTGCCTTCATATAACACTCTCTCTACTTTCGGGACCAACACACGAGCAACCTGCCCGCTACTCCTGAGGATTTTACTCAATAATTTCAGGACCAACCGACGAGAAAAGAACCTACTACCCCTGGAGATTTTACCCTCTTAATTTTGGGACCAACTCATGAGAAAAAAACTCTCTACTCCTGGAGATTTTACTTTAGGAATTTTGGCCCATAGCCATGAGCATTCAGCCCGCTACTCTTGGAGATTTTACTTAGTAACCACAGACACTGGTCCAACTTACGACTTAACTCTCAAATAAACACGGAATCATATTATCTCAAATGAACACAGAATCACAAGTAAACACAGAGTTATACCTCTAAAATAAAATCACAGAATCACATATCTCAAGTAAAACACAGAATCATATTCCTCATTCAAAACACGAAATCACTTAACTTAGATAAAACGTAATCCTCCATTTCTTTCATCGAAATCCCCCAGACAAAACATTTTCTTAGTACAAGATTAATTCTTAAAATTCCCCATTATATCACTATGTTTCGGCTTTACAGTAATTTTAAACTCATGATTATATTTTCATAAAGAGACCCGTTGAAAGCTATTTCTCAAGAATTTTTGCCACGTATATACAAACTCCATAGATCAAGAAAAATAATATATTAGTATGATTCTCAGGAAAGATCTAGAGGTGAGCCACAACTGCTAAGAGACTCGTCTTTCCTAGCCAGAACATACTAATAAATCATTCATCCCAACCATCTTTCTATATATCTAATGTAAAAATTGCAGGTTTTTAACACAAGGAAATAAATTAGCTGTTATATATATAATTGCGAAATCATTAAGCAGTTCGAAAATAATTAAAGTAGGTATCGAGTTTTTCGGCAGAGCCGTCTTCACACGATCCATAGGAAGAAGTGAATGATAAAGAAGTAATAAATAAAAACAAGAATCGTGCAAGCGGCAGAGCGTTCATAAACAACGATCGAAAGAGAGAAGAGATAAAGTGATCAATACAGCGTGTTACTTTTCTCATGCACTGATGTCCAAAAAGTGTTACGTACCCGAAACAGACAGGAAAATGCATAAAAATGCACTTTCATACCAAATCATAATATACACTAATGGCCAAAAGAACTACAGAGGTTTTAGCCTAATTTCGTTTGTATTGATCACACAAAGGCATAACCCACTGTGTATGATCAAATCCTTAACAGATTTAATTTTTCCATTATAACGGCGCAAATAATAATTCCCAAAACCAATTTTGGCAATATAACCTTACTAATAATAACTCACATAAACAAATAAATAAAAGCTTTAAAACAAATAAATAAATAAATAAATAAAGCTTTAAAACAAATAATAAAGCTATAATACATAAAACACCTAAGTGGTTAGATCACACAACTTATGTGATATCTCGTAACTCAAAAATTTTCCCCTTACCTCAAAAGACGAAGAAAGGAGACTTTGAAGAACAATGCTTCAAAACTCAAGAGCTAAGCAAGAAATCCTAAAGAACTAGAAAAACTATAAGAGGGAGGAGAGAAATTGGTTTTGTCAACACAAAGACTTGGTGCAAGAAAATGTGAAGACCCCTCACCCCTATTTATAGTAAATGGGGTGGCCAAGCTATCGACATGGAGGGAAGGATTTGTTGCTTAGGTCATGGAACTATTCATTGCCTATGTCATAAATCCTAATTTAATTAAATCAATCTAAAACCTAATTGGTCTAAGGGTATGACTTGTGGTGATGAATCAAAATTGAGTGTCTCTCCTTGTTTGCATGAGACGGTTTTTGAGGCTGGAAGAGGGATGGAGTGAGGTTGCATCTTTGCCCCTAGGGTTCCATGTGAAAAAGAAGTGAAAACAAAGGGCAAAATAGTCTTTTCATAAATTAAAAATTCCCAAAATTGATTTAAAGTGTGAGAACCAATGAGATTGCATGAAAATGCCATAATAGCCTTAAAATAACTTCAGGGTATGATTTTCGAAATTTATTGATAGTGCAATCTCTTCGATTTTCGCTGTGTCTTAGGTATAAATTAGCAAAAAGAGCAGAAAATGGGATTTTTAAAACTTACACATAAAAAATTCTAAAATCCCCAAAGAAATAATAAAAAATCAAAAATAAAAAATTTCAGGACTTGTGTGATGAAAATTAACATTGTGAAACAAGGTATCTGCGCTATACGTGTCTGTTAAGCGTATTTTTTGGTAAATTTTGAAAGTTTTCCAAAAATTCCAGAAAAAGTTCAAAAATTCACAAATATTAAAAGAAACAACTTTTGTGATAATGGGTTGGTTTGACACACTTTTGCTATTTAAAACCTATACTGCGTCAATTATGGCAAAAATCGTTGTCTGTAAAAACCCCAATGTAAAAAAAAACTATCTGTTTCAAAAGGAAAAATGAATATATATATATATTAAAAACCTATTTTTAAGTGAAAATAATTTACCAATCACTTAGATCTCAAATATTCATTTAAACCAGAGTAAAAACGGTAAATGGAAAAAACGGATGTTACAAGAACCATACTAATAAACCATTCATCTTAACCAACTTTCTATATATCAATATCAATGATAGACAATTCAGGGTTTTCACAAAGGAATATATTATAATAATTTTATAGTTCAATTATACAGGGATAGTTAAAAAATTTCCATTATAACGGTACAAATATTAAAGTTCAAAACCAATTTTGCCATTATAACATTACTATCACAAAAACACATAAATAATTTAGGCATTATAACACTACTAATACTAAAAGCACACAAACAATTAAATCAAAGCCATAAAACAATTTAATAAAGCTCATAAACACCAAAATTACCAAAGTGACTTACAAACAAAGATCAAAAAGAGAGTCTGAAGATCAAAGTTTCATAACTCAAGAACTAAAGCAAAAACTCTTTAAAGAAAAACTAAGATAACTATAAAGAGGGAGAAAGAGAAAACTTGGAAATGCTTCAAGATTTTGGTGCAAGGATTTATGAAGACCCCTTCCCTCTATTTATAGGGATTGGGCGGCCAACACCACATGGTAAGAGCCCATGGTTTCATCCAACCCATGGTTTAGGAAAAAGGAAAGTAAAATAAATAAAAACTAATTAACTAAACCTTAATTGGTCCAAGGCAATCCTCGAGGACTAAATCCATGTGACAAGGCAATCCAAGCCTCCAGAAACATCTAAGAGGGGTAGCCAAATGAGGAGGAATAAGAGTCATTGGATAGCTAGGTTAAAAATTGCAGGTTCTAGTAATTAAGTGTATAACCAAGGGTAAAATAGTAATTGCACATAACCCTATACTATTCATGGTCAACAATTTTGTCTAAAGTTGAATAATCACTACTCACATTGCATAAAAGTCCCTCAAAAATTCTAACTTCCTGATTCATCCCGTTTACTCTCTATTGGTCTCTATTCGGCTGATATACTGCATATAAGAGTGAAAACGATGTTTTAAAAATCCTACACACAAATAATTTCTAAAATATCCAAATAAATAATTAAAAATAAAAAACAAATTTTTTGGACTTGTGTCGCGAAAATTAGCACCGTGGAACAAGATCTTTGTGCTATCCGCGTCCGGTAAGCTTATTTTTCGAAAAATTTTGAAATTTTTCCAAAAAATAAAGAAATTTTTTAGAAAATCACAAATATTAAAAGAAACAACTTTTGTGAAGGAAAATAATTTTATGGGTTGGTTTGACATACTTTTGCTATTTAAAAACCTAATCTGTCAATTACGGTAAACACCATTGTATGTATAAAACCCAACGTCAAATGAAAAATGTCCGTTTCAATGAAAAGAATGAATAAACATATTAAAAACCTATTTTTAAAATAAATAATTACTAAATACTTATATCACAAAATTTCATATAAAACAGAAAACAAACGGTAAATGGAAAAATGAAAGTTACATTTTCAGTTTAAAACTCATTGTCAAATAAAAACTATCCTTTTCTATATTGAGAATGAATAAGTGTACTAAAATCATTTTTCTAAGATGAAAATAAATCAATAAACACATATAACTCATAACATTCAATTAAATAAAAACGGTAATGATACAGACGTAAGTTATATAAGACTTAAACTAGTTTTTCGTTTGAATCTCCACACCAAATGAAACTTCTATTCTCATACTAGATAAAACTATATTTGTTCCTTAGTTCTCATCTTGATCATTTCCTAGTCTCTGGGTATTTATCTATTTTTCCAATTTACGCGATTCATTTTAGAGGGACTAAAACGATAATATTTCTTATGCTCTTCTCTAAGATTCCAAACTTAGTTTCTAAAATTCCTCATATAACATCAAATCATTATTTCAATATCCAAATACCTCTTCTGCATCCAACTGGAAATTTCTATATCGTTATAAACTTATACTAACAGTCAAAAACGTCTATAGAATGCCGTTTTGACTTCTACGTCAGTTCTAAACTATTACTTATCATCTGAAAATCTTAAGAATAATTCTAATCCTCCAAAATTAATACTCTATCTCATAGAGTGAAAATTTAGGATGTTACAAAGGCAATCGATAAGTGATAGTCGGCCAAATGGCTTGAGGTCGGTCGATAAGTTATAGTTGGCCGAATGGAGCCCATGGTTTGTGGCTTCGACCAGGCACGTGGCCGTCGACACCGAGCTCATTGTTTTGGCTTCGACTGGGCACGTGGCTGCAAGCGCCGAGCTCATGCTTTTGCTACACTCAACTCATACTGCGAGTGTAACTCGGTCTAGGACAGAGGCTACAAGTCTTGTTTGCATACACATCTCTCAACAAATACAACAAAAGTGAAGCATTAATGACATTTAAATTTCAACGTTTGTGACGTACGAGAATAAATGTAATTAGCAATGAAATCACATTAAACCACCTTTAAATCTCTTAATTTTCAATAATTTAAACACCCAATGCATTGATGAAGGAATCAACTATTTCATGGAATTATAATTATTATGTGTAAATTTAGAATGACATAAATAAAGAAAGACATTTAAAGAAAATTGCACGAATCATCTCGAAGGAAGTTACAAAAAATAAACATATACCCAGAAGATCACATTATAACGAAGAGAGGCTAGATATTAGACAATCATTAAAAAACCCTTTTTTTAAAACCAATATCACCAAAAAAACCTGACAGTAGTAAATTATATAGATTTGAATTTACTATAAATGAGTATTAAAACTATTAATCGTTAGCTAATAATCACAGTGACAAATATAACATGATATAAACCAAATAAATGATAAACATAATACTAAGGTAATAAGGTGACAAATTTGAATAACAACAATAATCAATTAGAAGTAACAATGTTAATGCAAAAGCAACGTAATGAATAGTAACGACAATCAATATCAACAATAAGAATAAAGGCAAAAATATAGTCGATAGTAACGGCAGGCGATAATAATAGAAATATAAGGATATTTTTAATATAAGCAATATAATCAGGATAAAACTCCATCAATGTAAAAATGGTAATAAGGAGAGATATAATGATAACTGCACAAGCTTAGAAGCGATCAATATAGTATCAATCAATCAATATAAATGAATAAAGAAGCAATTGGAATATTTCAAAATGAAAACAAGTAATTAATAATGAAAAAGATAGCGTATCCTTAAAATTTGGTAATTTAATTGCAAGCTGAGAAAATTTAAAAACGAAAGATGTGTAAAAGGTATTTTATTTTAGCTTAAATCTGTTTTTAGTCCCTTGTTTTTCACCGAGTTCTATTTTTAGTCCCTCATTTTTTAAAAATGATCTCTTTTAGTCCCTTGGGCCATTTTTTAATTTCGAAAAGTATCTTTTGAAATTATACTATGACCCCTACCAAGTCTGATGTTCATCTTAACCCGTTTTTTTTGTTCTCCTTCCCCTCCACTGATGCACAGCGGCCCCCCATCCCTGCTAGGAGTAGTTTCAACGTCCTTCCTCGAAGTCACGATGAGATGCGGCCTCTTTCTCGTTCTCCTCCCTGTGCAATCCCGGTAGCCGTCTCCCTTCTTGCCATTGTGTGCAGCCTCCGTTGGCCGCGGGGATGGGGGAGCATGGTGCATCAGTCGAGGGGGAAGAAAACGAAAAAAACGAGTTAAGATGAGCATCAGACTTGGGAGGGGTCAAAGTATAATTTTAAAAGATACTTTTCAAAATTAAAAAATGGCCCAAGGGACTAAAAGAGACCATTTTTAAAAAATGATGGACTAAAAAGACGCGTTTTAAAAATAAGAGACTAAAAACGAAATTTAGTGAAAAATGAAGGATTAAAAACATATTTAAGCCTTTATTTTAATATTAACATATTGCAAGTGCACAAACAAATAGATCATCGATTTTAGGACAAGGGTACAGAAACAATAAGGAGCTCTTCACCATCGATCTCTTGGTTGAAGGACACATTACGCGAGCTTCTCGTTGAAGAGCCACAAAGCTGTTGTGCTCTTTTGAACACCTCGTCCATTTCCATTATATATCTTCTTACTTTTACCCATAGAAGTCAAAACCGGACCGGCCGGTCGAACCGGGAATTGGACTCTAGTCCGGTCCAGTACGCCTTGAAAACCGAACTGTGCAAGAACCAGTCAAAAAGTGGAAAAATCGGGTAAAAACCGATTGGGCCGGTTCGTACTTTTTTTTAAATAAAAAAAATTCAAATTTTTTTATTTTTTTAAAAGAAATATATATCATTTTCTTTAATTTTTTGTAATTTTAAATATTTTATATTATGAATTATGACATTTAGTAGTGAAGTTTAAGTTTTCTTTATAAAGTTATGACATTTATGTTAATTTTTGCTCAATATTGTATAGAGTTTAGGGTTTAAAATAATATTATATGTTATATATAGTATTATATATTATATTTATAATTAAAATAATATTATTTAATTATATCCCGGTTCAACCAATTGAACCCCGGTCGAACCTCTGAACCTTGAACCCCTGCCCTCACCGGTTCAATGACTGGTCCGGTTCTGACTACCTTGCTTTTACCACAAGATCGGAATTCCAGCAAGACGCAGTTGAGAAGGACAATGCACATAAAGTAAGTGAAATCTGTTAGACACACATACATAAGAAGAAAGAACATGGACATACAAATGGCCATCAATCAATTCGATATAGGCAAAATTCATACTAAACAAATCACACAGAAGATACAAAAATATAGAAGAGAAAGTAGTGGTAGAAAAACTTATCTTTGTTATAAAAATAAGATAGTAGCTCTCCCCTCGTTTGATCGGGATGCCGTCAGTAATGATAGGAGTGACTGCGATCTCGACATCACAAGGTTATTCGGTAGAGCACCGTCTTAGCTACTTGGTAGAGGCCGTGAACTCTTTGTGTGGTGGCCGTTAGGAAGAGTTTTACCGAGGCCGCACAGTGGGCGCCAGATGTTCTCACCTGAATCTGACCAGAGATCGAGCCTAATTCTTCAGAGAGAATCCCTAGGATGAGTCCTAGGCCACACTAGCGATTTATGCAACATGCCCTTTTAGGCTTGGGTCCTTCTCTATTTAAGCTAAGCCCCTCATTAATGTCATGGGAGAGGTTAAGGAGTATTTGCTTGACTAGGCATAATTTGGGGGATTTCATTAAGGGGGAGGGAATCTGGGGCGCAATCTTAGGGATTGGCCATGGATTTTCTTGCCAACTTAGTCATGAGTCGCCTCGACTAGATGCATCTCTGCTGGGTCCACCAGGTCGATATCAAGAAACACGTCGGTTGTGGGTTAACTCGGTTAGGTTTACCGTGGCGAGGGACTACCAAGTCGACCATAAGGATACACATTGGCTGTGGGTTCACTCGGCTAGGTTTACCTCAGTGAGGATCCACCAGGTCGGCCATATGGATACAAGTCGACTGTAGGTTAACTCAGCTAGGTTTACCTCAACGAGGGTCCACTAGGTCGGCCATAAGGAGGCATCTCCACAGCTAATTGGTTTGACTAAGTCCCTCTAGTCGTACTAGGTCGTATCCTACTCGGTCGAACGGTACACAACCCCCGAGCGACGAGCCTAAAAGGCAAAGGCTAACGAAGCTGGTGATAGGTGTAACACCCGTATTTTTCACTCTATGAGATGGAGTGCTTAAGATTGAAAATTTAAAATCCTATTTGGAGTTTCCCTATTATAAGAAGTAGTAGTTTGAATTTGAAAGAAAAATGGAATTTTGACGGAAAACCCGATTCTTGTTTTCAAAACATCACAAAGGGATATATACTGATATGGAGGCCAAGAAAGGGCCAACACGAAATTTTACAGGAAGAATAGTGATTTTATATTATTTAAAAAATTTAAAAATTTATTTTGGAATTTTTGGAAAATAAGAATAAAAATATCACCATTTTGGTACTTGTAATACCCGATTTCTTCATAAATATTCTTCCGTAAATATTTTTTCGACAGTATTTTTCGTAGAAATTATTATTATGCATTTTATAATTATTTTAACCAAATAAAGGTTATAAATGATTTTTTGTAATATAAAAACTTTTTTTTTGAATTTTAATGTCGGATTACGACAGAGCCCTTATTTGTAATTATATAAAGTTTAGAAATTTCTATCAATTGCAATTTGGTCCCTGGATAGGGGAACTCGTCCAAGTGATACAAATGTTCAAATTTTAGTATTTGGGGTAAATAGAGATTATTTTTAGGATTCTGGAGTATAGAAGAAGTATTACAGTTTTGGTCCCTTTAAGATAAATTACGTAAATCGAGGCAAAATTGAGGACAAATGAATATTCACAGACCAAAACAAAATCAAATAGAAAAATTAAGAGCAACCGGTGTTATTTATTTATTATTTCCTATTTTTGGGAATTTTTATGGAACTTCTCAGAAAAAATACGGTTTTGCCCCGGATTACGGGTCACGGGGGAAACCAAGGAAGCTGGTAAAAGACCAGAGTTCAGGTCTAGAAGTTACAGGAAAATTTATCAAGAGGAGGAAAATGATGCAGGATGATGTCACTGTAGACAAGAATCTTGACTTTTAGACACAAGAGGGAGAAATGACAATTTTACCCCTAATCTTTCTTCTTTGCACCAAAGGGCATTTAAGTCATTTCTAAAAGATTCTACCCAGCCAAGTGGCACCTCTAAGGTCTGATTGGCCTATTTGAAAAGTGATTTTATCACAAACACCTTTTATTAATTCATTTTCATTCACAAAGATCAAAATAATCAAGTTTTTTACCATTTGTTTATCATCCAAACAAGCCCTAAGTCACTTGACTTATTTTTATCCAAGCAATCAGCTCTTCGCCACCCTCCTTGTCCCTTTCAAGACCAAGACTTTTGTTTTACAAAGCTTAATCCAATTCTAATTTAAGCCCGTCAAATAAGCTTTGACACTTGTCATCTTTTAACTTGTCATTCACTCATATGCATGGTGATTTTAGCAAAGCAACCCCTTGCTTTCCCTATAAATAGAGAGGAAGCCTCATCAAATTTCCTTGCTCATTTCTTCCATCAACTTCTCTCTCTAAGTTTTCTCTTCCTTCTCTCAAGGAGATCTTCATTTCCTTCCTTTGTTTTTCTTCCATTTCCTTGGAAGCCCATCATCTTTCTCTTCCTTCTCCATTTTCACGCCACCATCCTCATCCCTTCCATTCATAATTTTGATCATTCATACACTAATCAAGTGTGATTGATCCATTTTTAAAAACTTTTAAACACTTAACCTTCATCAATCTTTAGATGTTCATGTTTTTCTTCAAGAGTGTTCTTGAGTTTTTAACTCTTGAACATGATCATCCAAGGGGAGTTGTTCTTTCTTTTAAGAGAGATTTCAACCTTGATGTTCAAACAAGAATACCCTTGGGTGAAGAAAAGCCTAAGGTAAGGGGAAACATCTTTGAGTTATGGGGGCTACATAAGTGTTTGCTTATGTGCTTCTTGTTAATAAAAACTCAAGTTATAACATCCTAAAATTTCACTCTAAGAGACAGAGTGTTAATTTTAGAAGATTAGGATTACTCTGAAGTTTTCTGGATAAAAACTTAGTAGTTTAGAATTAAATATGGAAGTCGGAGGATTATCTACAAACATTCCGATTATTGGATAAATGGTGAAATGAATTTGGAAAATTCATATGACACTTCCAAAAGGTATTTAAGGGAAGACACGGTAGTATGGATTATACATGACGGTTTTAGAAATTAAGTTTGGATTTTAAGAGGAAGAAATAAAGGAAATTACGGTTTTAGTCCTTTTTAGACAGAACTCCGTAATCTGTTAGTTAGATAAAGGATACATACCAGAGATAGAAAAATAGATGAGATAGGGATTGCATGGGTTTGATAGAAATCTAAGAAAGGTAGAAAGACCCGTTACGGTTGAGTGTTACAACGTGAATAGTAAAATAGTTACATTTTTATAGGTTTCTATTTTCGGTATTTCTATCTTTTGTCTGTTTTAAATATTCTGGTAGGAACTAAGTGATAAGAAAATTATTGTAGTCTTATAATTAAGAGTTTAAGTTACTTATTTAGTTATTTTACTAAAACAGTCATTTTCTTACGACGGTTGCAAACTGTACTTACCGTAATAGATGGAAAAGAATTTAATTGATAAAAATATCTTAAAACAACCTATAAAATTATCTTCCTTCACAAAAGTTGTTTCTTATAATATTTATGATTTTCTAGAATTTTTTTAGAATTTTTGGAGAAACTAATTTTCAAAAGTACAGTTTTGGTTTCCGCAAAGTTGCGGTAAGAGTTAAAAACTGATACGGAGACCAAAACGGAGTCAAAACAAAAAACTGGAAATGTACACCAAGTTCTTATATTTTTAAATAATTATGAAATTTATTTTGGAATTTTTCGAAAGACAGATAAAGGGTTACGTTTTCGGTCCCTATGAGCACGTAAAATGAAGTTTTACGGAAACCAGGATAGATTTTCAGTGGTCAGGGAGTGCTCAAAATCAAATTCTAAGAGGTCCATTGTTGTTTAAATTAAATTTGTGATTTTTTGGGAATTTTTCTGGAATTTTCTGAAAAATTACTGTTTTGGGCTTACGGCGCGTCCGTTTTCCTTCGTTAGTACGTACCGTAAAGCCTACCCTTTACCGTAAAAATCCAGAAACTCTTGTATAAAGTCCTTATGACAATTAGAGACTATTTTTGAAATTTTCTAATGGGTCCTCATCTTTCTACTATTTATTTTTAAGATCTGTTTGCAAAAGGACAGAAATGCCACTAGTTTTCGGTTTATTTATGAAACCATAAAGTTTTTCACTATTTGATCAAATGGCCCTCCTTCCCCTAGATGTTGGTCGACATCCACATTAAGTTAGGGCCCTTGGATGAGTTTTTGGGTCATGACTCATAATGCTTTGTCACTACTATTAACCAATTAGAAAAATGGAAAGTTTATGAATTATGGATTTATGACATTTGCATCAAAAAGCTAGATGAGGTCACAATATTTTTATTCCTCCTTGGTCCCCTCTTGGCAGCAGCCCCACCACTATAAATAGGGGGTCTTGGCTTCATATTTTGCACACACCAACAAGAAGCAAGGCCAACAACAAGTTCTCTCTCTTTTCCTCTTAGTTTCTTAAATTTCTTTTGGTGTTCTTGGTTGTTCTTCATCAAGATTTTGGCTAAGGTAAGGGGTTTCTCTTCTCATCTTAATTTTAGTAGTATGAGTTTGATATTGTTTGTATGTGGAATTGCTTGTTTGGTTGTTTATAGCTTTTTGTTTGTTTAGTATGCTTTTATGATTGTTTTATTGTCTTAATTTAATTGTTTAGTGTTAATTATAAATTGTAGAGTTATAATGCCCAATTTTATTTAAGAATTCGAATAAGAGGAGAGATTATGGCAAAAATCACTTTTGAACTTTAGTAAACATACCGTTATAATGACAAATTTTACACGTACTGCAAACGAGAGTTTACCACAAAGCAAACAATAATTATTTGTGAAAACCCCACTAGTATCTGTTATTTATATGCAAGGTTGTAGTTAAGATAAATGGTTTATCAGTATGGACCTGTCTAGAAAGGAAGTGAGAACTTTCAAGGGGCTAAAGCAGTCCGTCTCACTCTGGCCTGGGATCTGTGCTGATACGCTGTTTGGGGAAATCTTAACAGAGGGAAACCTGGTATATACGTGACAAGATAAGATTGGGAAAGAAGCAATTTTCTTAATACCGTATATATAAATGGATTGGAAAGGATTAAAGAGTGTAACAGTAATGGATTCTCGGTGAATCCTATTGTTATAGCATCTTTCGGAATATAATGTAACGGTAATGGATTCTCGGTGAATTCTATCGTTATAATATTAGTGGGAAATATCGAGTGGAAATCCAATCTGTATATGTATGCACATAACTCAGTTTAATTTCCAATGTCTACGGCAGTGGATATTAGTGAGATAGGCTTTCAACGGACCTTTTTCCTAGAAGATAATTAGTGCTTAAGTGTTTCAGAAGAGAAATAAAATGCCTACGTTCACTTAGTGTATAGGATTGATTTTTCAATGGAGTATTGATTACCAAAGATGGCTCTGCCGTCGTGTAATCTTTTCTTCTTCAAAAATTAATCTAAGCCGTGCCTAATTAAACGTAATTTCGATCACTAAAGTTGTATCAAGTTTTCAAGAAAACTGGACACTGATCACCGCAGTCGGCTCAGTCGCCGTGTGATTATTCCATTACCAAGAAGTTATCTAAAAACTGAGAACAGACATCTATTATTTCAAAAGCGGACTTAAGTTTAAATACTGTTGACCTTTTCTCTCTCAATCAAATCAAAGTGGCTATGCCCGGTTTGATCTTCTTGTAATACAGTTAATAACTCTTTTTATACCGATTCACTCAGTTGAGCAACTTAAAATAAATAAAGCCGAGATAATAAATTAGTTCGTAAAAAGCAGTAAAACGAGACAAGAGTTTTATGATTTTTCAAGGTATACAGTGAAGAGAGAGTTTTTATGAGAAACAGTGACTTATAAGCAGTTGTCTACTTATACTAGTGGTCTGTCCATAAAAGGATTTGACTTATTTCTTACAAGGAGTTTTTAAGAGATGCTGAGATTTTTGAGAAAGAGAAGTTACAGTAAAACAGAGAGAGTTTTACAGAGATAGAGATTTCAAGAGGAAATGGTTTGCAAATCTAAGATGAGCATTTGCATTATAGATGATGAGCATACAACCTTCGAGATAACGGGGTTGCAAATAGGTTCTGTTGGACTACAATTGTCTACTAGGATTATCCAGGTTTCGAAAGTCTCAATGGCCTTGTAGGTGAATCCCCCTGAGCCGAGACGAATCGTATACCCGACTTGGATAAATCTGACTGGCAGATCTATTTAGGATTTGGTATTAAGTTTTAAATGCAGTATTTCCGAAGTATCTTCAGGGGTCTAGAGGGATTCCCTGTTTATGCTGTTAAGTTTATTGCAGCCGATCGCTCTATGATGTGAGGATGGATAAGTCTCCCTGGGAGGAATACACCGGTGTGATTAGAGAGATATTGGTGTGTCATGCATTAGTAGAACACTGATATGATATATTCTTGTGAAATGTATTGTGTTACAGGGTTGCATGGACAAAAGGTAAGGTTTGCTTGTCTGATGTGATTGTGTGTTTTCAATGACTTGCTATATTGTTCTGTTAATTGAAATGACTTGATTATCTGTGTTATCTATGTGTCTTGAAGTTGAGTAGTGTGTGTTCTGTGTGTTTGATAATATACTTGTACTATTTTTGTTAATTTGAGTTAGAGTTTCACCCTGCCTGCTTTGTTGTGTTCCTACATGACTGAGTAGATGGAGGTAAACCCACAAGATAGAGGATTGGGAATCGTCCGACATCTACATATAGAACCTTTGGGTGGAAACAATGTACGTTGGAACATATGCCATGGTACGCAGTGGGGAAGGTTTGTAGGATATACGGAAACCTTAGATACCAGAGGTAGAGCCCCACCAAACCCACGACCTATTCAAGAACAAATGATATTCGATGTTAAGTTACCCTTACGTCAGTTAAAATCCTTGGTGTTTGACCCAGAAGACTTGTTCGAGAGTAATGAGGATAGTGGTGATAGCAGTGGGGGTGGTAGCTCACATCCCTCGGAACATGATGGAAATGGTTCTGGTCATGTACTGACGAGATCGAGAGATAGATCTTCTGACAAAAAACCAGGATGGAACGTCCGAAGACACACCCGCAGGAGCACCTGCAAGAATTGAGGGTTCTGTAGGTCATGTACCAGTTTCGCCTCTGGGAGAAGCGAATCCCCCAACTTATTCTCCTTTACCCCGTCCTTCTAAATCAGAATCAGAAGACATAATCTGGTTATCCGAATCCTTGTCGGATGAGGAAATAGAAGAGGAATCCGAGGAGTCTATAGACTCTTGGGCTACCTCTGACCTTACTAGTGATACTATGCCTAGACCAGATCTAGCCGGATTCAACTTTGATTGGGTTCCAGTAACTAGAGTCCCGCCTCTATACTCCAACTTGCTTAGACTAGGAGGATCTACGTGGTCTTGTCCATGAGTATGTATATGAGCTAGGGTTTTAGTATAGTAGATCCCTGTGGTATAAATAACGGGATCATGGCTCGACTGTACATAGTAGCGTGTATTTTTCTTTTACCACTTTTGTACTTTTTGGTTTAGAGTAGCTTTCACTTCTTTTTCTTTTGCAATGTAAAAACAAAGTTTGTCTTAGAACAAACTCCTTTGTAAAATATCATGTTATATATATATATATGAGAGGAAGTACTTTCTATACATGAGGCTTTGTTTTACAGTTAAACTCTTTAAATAAGAAAATGAGGGATCTTACTCCCCATCCTTCTCATCTTCTTTTATGAAAGCGAAAAATTTTACCCGCATTTTGAAGAGCTTTACAAACCGTTATGAAATATTTTCTAAGTATTTGTGAAACTTTCGGTTACTATGGTGTAATATCCTTTTTGGAGAAAGGGTGTTGCACAAGTTCTATCTTTTCTTGAATAAATCATTCCATATACTATTTATATATATATAAAGTTCATTTCTTTTGAGTTATTTCCTTTCAAGTCTTTATCTTTGAGCTTTAATATATTTATTGCTTTAAGTTATTTATTTTTATGTTATTTATTTATGGACTTGTCCTTACTCTAAGTCCTTCGGTTTAAGCTATTTATTTTTTAGTCATTTACTTTATGTTATTTATTTATGGACTTGTCATTGCTCTAAGTCCTTTGCTTTAAGTCATTTATTTTTAAGTTATTTATTTATGGACTTGTCCTTGCTAAAGTCTTTTGCTTTAAGTCATTTACTTTTATGTTATTTACTTTAAGTTATTTATTTATGTACTTGTCCTTGTTCTAAGTCCTTATGCTTTAAGTCTTCTTATGTTTTGATTAAAATTAATGCTTTTAAAGATTGGTTATTGCTTGCTTGAAGTGATACATGATATTTTGGTGTTATGACTTTATTAATGAAACAATGAAAACTCAAGATTAAATACTCAAGAGACCCAAGCTTATTGAGTGAAATTGTAGAGGACCGTATTTACAAAGGATTTTCCTAAAGAAAATTTTAATCAATCGGGAATCAAGCCGAAGTTTTGATTTGGAGATTAAACGTCAATTATTCACAAAGAAGACTTTAAAGAACTATAAATTGAACAACAGGTCCTTTTGGAATTAGCGAATAACGTAATGTCCTTTTGGAAGTGATACAGGTCCTTTCTACACAAAAATATTTTAACAAATAACGTAATGTCCTTTTGGAAAAAAGAGTGTTACAACAGGTCGTATCTTACTCGGTTTGACGATATAGGGTAGTTATCCCAAAACATGGTAATTAGCGAGAACTTATATCCTTCACAACACGAAGCCCTAAAATCAAGAAAGTCAAAAGCTTAACCAAGTCCTATGTGCAAGTTGGTTCTTGTTGGCTGAGGTGAACACAAACCAACTCGGTTTGGTGATATAATTTGACCCGTGCTATTTGAGGTCAGATTTGGTCTTATCTTACAATGAAAAATAGAACAAATTAGAGTCTTATTTTATAACAAAAGATGGAGTTAGAGACATTTTCGGGTTAACATGTAGTTTATTCACCCTCCTAAACGCACCCATACACATTACCTAAACCCATTTATCATTTCGTCATTTTTAACACCAAGAACTTATGTGGTTCATAAGTGACCCGACTTACTGCCAAATTAGTCTTAGGTGTGCAGCATAGGTTTTGACTTAATTGTAACAATTAGGATAATCTGGGGACTAAATCGCGCAATTATGGATGTTGGGGGACCAAAATTGTACAATTGAAACCTAGGGACAGAAATTGCATGATCGTGATACCTAGGGGACCAAAATTGTACAATCATAATACCTGGAGGACCAAAAGTGCAATTAAACCTTTCTATTTATTAGTATTGTACAAAACTTTTCCACACAAAATATGACAACTTTATCTAAATATATTTTTTACTATATGCTCCTCGCATTGCTTCATTCAATCAAGGGATATATAAGGATGTCAATGAGGTGGGGCAGGTGCAGCTAGTACTCCCCTCTTACTCGCTTCGCAAAATAAACCTATCTCATTCCTGCACGAGTATCGTTAGTTGGGTTTTAGTGGGTACCCGAGGTATTTACAGGTATCCATGTTTTTTCACACAATTTTAGTCATAATGAAAATCATATTAAAAGGACCAATTATTCCGATCATTATAGCTTTAACCCAATTGTCATTAGGGTTGGGCATCGGTTAGTTTTGGTGGTTTCACGTTGAAAATCGCCAATCCGACCAAAACTGAAATGCTTAAACATAGGTCCGTTTTCGTCCATTTGTAGTTTCGATTTGCTCGGGTGATGGGTTCCTCGGGTGGATTGTTACGGGTTGAAGATCACATTTTTCTACGTTCAGTTCGAGATGAAGTGCAAAAAAATAAGAAGATAAAAAAAAACAAATGAGTAGAAATTGCAATCTAGAAAGTCACAAAATCAACCTAAATAGTGCATTTTGTCCATAAAATAAAATCCAATACATAATAAAACCAAAATCCCAATACAGAAGAAAAAGAAAAAAAAAACACCCACAGCAGTAGGCACCCACTTCACGGTAATAAGGAAAAAAAAAAGAAGCAAATGTAGAAAACACCCAGAGCAAAAACGGCTTCAGTAAAACAAAAAAAGGAACCACCACACCCAACCCCAAATGACGTCGTGGCGGACACAACCAAAACACCCATCATAATGCAGAAACCAAAACACCATAGCAAAAACTGCTCTTGTCTCTTTGAGGAAAGCTCACCAAAAAGAGAATGAAACGGAAAGCGCAGCCTTGCCTTTTGCAAACTGCGAGGTGGCTTTGGGTATGTAGCTTGTCGTGGGGCACTGTCGGGCAACAAAAACGGCGTCGTGGAGGTTGGAGGAGATCTAGGTAGAGGAAGCGACAGGGGGAGTGAGATCCATGGGGATCGGAGAAGGAATGATTAGAATGCGTAACAGGGAGATCCAAGGATGAGACAAGCATGTTGGGACGCACAGTGGAGGGGGATAAAGAAACTTTGAGAAAAGAGAATGAGAAGAGAGAAGAGATACAAACACTACAGAGAGACAATTGAGAAGTCAGAAAAGGGAGTGGGGGATAGTGCAAACTGGGACGTGCACGTAGTGACGCAGAGACTTCTAGAGACTAGAATGGCTCAGTGACTCTAAAGAAACACAAGGAAATGTGATCACAGCCGTTTATTTCGTGTCCACGTCATCGATCCTAAGCGTTTTAAATCCTAGCTACAAATTTCGGTACGTTTTGGATTCCAACGAAATTTATTTTCGAGAACCGAGCCCGCCCACTTTTTTTTTTTTTTTGGTCGAAGAAGTATTGATTAGAAGCGGGGCAAAGCCCGAAGCCCTGAGGCAGTACAAATGGCTCAGTAAAACTAGCCAAAGTCAAGCTACATGCAAAGTCACCAAGCATAAAAAACTATAAACCAAAGACCTGCAGCCCGACAAGCAGAAAACAGAAGCTAAACACAGTAAACTAAACTAAACAAACAAACGTAACCAAGCAGAACTAAACAACCAACTGAAAAACAACAAGCAACTACCAAGCCCGCCACTGACATGTCTAAACAATTCTGAGAGTGAAATGGTTATGACCCATTTGGGGTCTCAACCCATTTACCTCAACAAATCAGCCTACATGTCATTTTCCTCCAATATTTTTTCTGTTTTTTCTTCTCCTTTTTCCATCATCTTCCAATCGGACCCCAAGACCTTCAACCAGAGAAGCCATGGCAGCCACCGCAGATCCAAGCCAGGGTCCAAGGCAGCGATACAGAGCAGTCACGAACAAGAAAACGAGACAAACAAAAACGAACAAAAACAAAAACAAAACACAAAACCAACAACAAAACCGAAACCGAAACCGAACCCAAAAACAATAACCTCCAGCAGATCTGGACCTGAATCGCCGTCATCAACTCCACAACGGTGGCGGCGCGGCCGCAACCCAACACCCTGAGCCTCCACGCTTTGAAGGAGAAGTCAAACGCAAACCAAAACGAGGGTGGAGCGCGCCAACCCATCGCTGAAAGCGGCCCCTCCAACCCCGGCCACGGATCTCAGGAGAGGAGGGGCGCCACCCACCAAAGCAGAGCAGCGGCGCTTCACAGTTTGGATTTGGCGGGGATGAAGAAAAAAACGGTGGCGGCTGGGTTTGTCTGCAGAGAGAAAAAAATTAGGTTTCGCCTGGGTCTATTGACCACACAAAATCGCACAGGCCACCTGTGGACCCAGATTGACCCACCCATTTACAGATTGAATTTCGTGGGTTGCTCAGTTTTTGGGCGGGTTCTCGGATCTTGCCCAGGCCTAATTATCATATCAATAATTGTTCAATTAAATAAAAACAATTAAAGTTACAACATGAAAAACTACTATTATGATTTTTTGCTTTACACAACTTTACTATTTGAAATTAGGAAAAAAAATCTATAACTTTACCGCAATAGCATATAATTATTTTCGATGCCCAAACATAATAATAACTAGCCAACACGGTGGTTTTACATATGGTATGAAATAATTTGTTTATATATTAATTAACATATTATAGCAATGTTAATTCAGTGAACTTGTGCATCATTGTTAAATATGTAAACTTCATATTATCATGATAATGCAACTTGGTTAAAAATAATAAAACTAATTGTTCTTAAATATCAGTATATAAAATAATTCTGATAAAACCAACAATATGCCAATTTCTAAAAATAATCCTGCTCATAAAGTCAATTCATGATTACAATTGTGCTTTAACAATCAACTCAAACTCAAAAAAAAATAAAATAACAGTGACTAATAATGTAAGAGAATTGGAATATCAATACTGTAACATCATAAAATTTTACTCTAAAAGACAGAGTATTAATTTTACAGGATTAAAATTACTTTGAAGTTTTTTCGGATAAATACTTAGTAGTTTAGAGTTAAATACGAAAGTCAGGAAGTTATATACAGACATTCTGATTATTAGGATAAATGATAAATGAATTTGGAAAATTCATACAAACACTTCCAAAAGGTATTTGAGGAAAGACATAGTAGCTTGATAACATAAAGATTTCCGGAATTAAGTTTGGATTTTAAAAGGAGGATATAAACAAATTACAGTTTTAGTCCTTTTAGAAGGAACTTCGTAGTCTGTTAGATAAGAAAGGGATAAATACTATAGATAGAAAAATAGATAAGATAAAGACTACAAAGACCTGATAGAAACCTAAGAAAAATAGAATGACCAGTTACGGTTAAGTATTATAGTATAAATAGTAAAATAATTAAGTCTTTTATAGACTTCTGTTTTCTGTATTTTCATCTTTTATCTATTTTTATATGAAGTTGTGTGATCTAAGTGATAAGAAAATTATGTTAGCCTTATAATAAAGGATTTTAAATACTTATCAACTTATTTTATTAAGACAGTCACTTTTCCTTTGAAGTTTGAAAACCGTACTTACCGTAATAGACAATTAGTAAAAATATGTTAAACCAATCCATAAAATTAAATTTCTACAGAAAAGTTGTTTCTTTTAATATTTATGATTTTCTGAAATTTTTTTAGGATTTTTGAAGAAACAAATTTTAGAAATTACAGTTTTGGTCCCTACAGTTTATGGTAAGAGCTAAACACTGATACAGAGATAAAAAAAAGAGGTCAAAACGGAATTCTAGAAAAGTACACCATGTTTTTATATTTTTTATGATTTATGAAATTTATTTTGGAATTTTTTGAAAGACAGATAAAAAGTTACTTTATTCGGTCCCCATAATTACGTAAAACGAAGATTCCAGAAACCAAAATGGATTTTCAGTGATCAGTGAGTGCTCAAAATCAAATTTTAAGAGGGATCATTATTGTCAAATTTGTGATTTTTTGGGAGCTTTTGTGGAATTTTCTGAAAATTACTGTTTTACACTTACGGCGCATCCATTTTCCTTTGTTAGTGCAAACCGTAAAGTCTACCCTTACCGTAAAAATCCAAAAACTCTTGTATGAAGTCTTTAGGACCATTAATTGTCATTTTCAAAATTTTCCTATAGGTCCTCACCTTTTAATAATAGCTTTTGGAATTTTTCTTGTAAAAGGACTATTTTACCCTTGGTTTTCCATTTAACTACCAAACCATAAAGTTTTTAACCATTCAATCAAATGGTCCCCCCCTTCCCCTCATCTTGGTCAACATCGCCATCAACCATGGCTTACATCACACAAGTTTTTAATTCCCTCTTGGTCCCTCCTTGTCCGTCCTCCCTTCCCACTATAAATAGGCATCCTTGCTTCATATTTTTACTCACACCACAAGCTTGAAGATCATACACAAAGTTCTCTCTTTTTACTTCTTAGTTCTTAAATTTCTTGGTTAGTGTTCTTGCTTTGTTCTTCCCAAAGTTTTGGCCAAGGTAAGGGGTTTCTCTTTCAATTTAATTTAAGAAGTATGAGTTTGATTCTTGTTTGTGTTTGAATTGTTTGTTGGTATGTTTATAGCTTTTATTTATCTATGTATGCTTATTAATTGTTTTATAGCTTTAATTTAATTGTTTTATGCTAAATATAAATTGTAGAGTTATAATGCCCAAATTTATCTAAATTTTTGCATAAGTAAAGAGGTTATGCCAAAATCACTTTTGAGCTTTTGTAAATATACCGTTATAATGGCGAATTTTAGACGTACCGTAAATACAATTTTACTGCAAAGAAAATACAATTTATTATTTGTAAAAGCCCCGATATTATCTATCATTTATATACAAGGTGACGGTTAAGATAAATGGTTTATCAGTATGGATCTGTCTAGAAAGGAAAGAGACCTTTGAAGGGGCTAAAGAAGTTTGTTTCTCTGGCCTGGGCTCTATGCTGATACGCTATTTGGGGAAATCTTAACACTAGGGACCCGGTATATACGTGACAAGATAAAATTGGAAAAGAAGCAATTTTCTAATAACGTATATATAAATAGATTTGATTGGATAAAAGAGTGCAATAGTAATGGATTCTCGGTGAATTCTACTGTTATAGCATCTTTCAGAATTTAATGTAACAGTAATGGATTCTCGGTGAATTCTACTGTTATATTATTAGTGGGAAATATCGAGTGGGTATCCAATCTGTATATATATGCACATAACTCGGTTTAATTTCCAATGTCTACGGCAGTGGAAATTAGTGAGATAGGCTTTCAACTGGCCTTTTTCCTAGAAGATAATTGGAGCTTAAGTATTTCCAAAGAAAAACAATTGGAATACGTTCACTTAGTTATAGTGGATCGATTTTTAAAGATTGGGTACTGATCACCAAAAATGGCTCTGCCGTCGTGTGATCCTTTCATCTTCAAAAATAACTTAAGCCGATAATCAATCAGCTATATTTCACTCACTAAGTCTATATCAAGTTTTAAGAAAGTTGGACACTGATTATCGCAGTAGGCTCAGCCGCCGTGTAATTATTCTATTCCCAAAGAGTTGTTTAAAATGTGAGAACAGACACTAACTAATTAAAAAGCAGAGGTAAGTTTTAATACTGTTGATCTATTCTCTCTTGATCAATCCAAAGTGGCTATGCCCGGTTTGGTCTTCTTGAAATACAGTTAAATACTTTTTAAAAATTAATTTTGTTGAACTACTTATAATTATTGAAGTCAAGAGAATAATTTAATCCGTAAAGAAACAGTAAAAGAGGACAAGCGTTATATGTTTTTAAAGTATACATCTAAAAGAGCTTTTATGAGAAACAGTGATTTCAACAACTATCTGTTCATACAAATAATCTTTCCATAGCATAATGAGATTTGTTTCTTACAAAGAGTTTTGAAGAGATTCAGAGATTTTGAGAAAAGAAACAGTAAAACAGAGGAAGTTTTTCAAAGAGAATTAAAAAGAGATTAAAGAGAATTAAAGAGAAATTATGTGCATTTGCATAAATACGTTTTGAGCAAACAACCTAGAGGCTGGGGTTGAAAATAGGTTCTGTTGGATTACAATTGTCTACTGGGATTATCCAGGTTTCGAAAGTCTCAAAAGGTCGTGTCGGTGAATATCCTCGAGCCGAGACAAATCGAATACCCAGCTTGGATAAATCTGACTGGCAGATCTATTTCTGATTTGGTATTAAATTTTAAATGCGGTATTACTGAAGTATCTTCAGGGGTCTAGAGGGATTCCCTGATTGTGCTGTTAAGTTTACAGGTAGCTGATCACTCACTGGAGTTAAGGTTGGAAAAGTCTCCTTGGAGCACTATACCGGTGTGATTTGAGAAATATAGAAGAGGCATGCATAAATAAAACGTTGATGTGATGATATATTCTTGTGAATGCAATGTTTTACAGGTTTTCTGGATACAAGGTAAAACATGTTTGATTGTGATCTGGTTATGAGTTTTCAATACATTACTACACTATTAATCTGACTTGAATGATTTGGTTGTCTATGATATTTATCTGTTCTTAATGTTTGGAATTGAGTGCTATGTGATCTATGTTTGATAATATACTTGTACTACTTCTATTACATTGTTTAGAGTTTCACCCTTGCCTACTTTGTTGTGTTGATGCATGACTGAGTAGATGGCATATGATGACAAGGGACTGGGAAATGTTCGACATTTGAGCTTAGAACCCCAAGGTGGAGGTTGCGTATAGTGGAAGATAAATCCTAACACACACTGGGGGTGTCCACAAGACCCACTTCCCATCCAGGAGCAGATGATTTTAGATGTTAAGTTACCATGGCGTCAGTTAAGACCCTTAGAACCAGAAAATTTCATCTTCGATAGTGATACTAGTGGAGATAGTGGAGGTGGTAGTTCACATCCTTCGGGACATGATGGAAATGGTTCTGATCATGTACCTTCAAAGTCAGGAGACAAATCCTCAGATAAGAACCAAGATGGAACCTCCGAAGACACCTCAGCCGCAGCACCTGCAAGAATCGAGGGTTCTGTAGGGTATACTCCGGTTTCGCCTCAGGGAGAAGCGAATCCGCCAACAAATTCCCCTTTACCCCGTCCATCAGAGTCAGAATCAGAAGACATCATCTGGTTGTCTGAATCCTTGTCGGATGAGGAGATTGAGGAGGAACCTGAAGAGTCTATCTACTCTTGGGCTACTTCTAACCTTACTAGAGAGACTTTACCTAGACCAGATCTATCCAAGTTTGATTTTGATTGGGTTCCAGTGACTCAGGGTCAACTCCTGAAGTCTACTTGCTCGGAATAGGAGGATCTACTTGGTCGTGTCCATAGACATTTCTGAGTTAGGTCTCTATATAATAGATCCCTTTTTGTGAGATACTGGGGTCATGGCTCGATTGTACATAGTAGCGTGTTTTTTCTTTTACCACTTTTGTACTTTTTGGTTTAGAGTAGTTTTAACTTCTTTTTCTTTTGCAGTGTAAAAATCATAGTTTGTCTTAGAACAAACTCCTTTGTAAAATATCATGGCATATATATATATATGAGAGAGTACTTTTCTGTATATGATGGTTTACTTTGCAGTCAAAATCTTTAAAAAGGAAACAAGGATTTTACTCTTCATCTTTCTCATCTTCTTTTATGAAAACGAAAAGTTTTATCTGCATTTTTGGAAGAACATTATAAACTTTTAACAAATATTTTCTAAATCTTTGCAAAACTTTTGGTTACTATAGTGTAATATCCTTTTAGGAGAAAGGGTGTTACAAATACCCTAGTAAATAATTAAAAAATTCGGCTTAAATATGTTTTTGGTCCCTTATATTTGCGCTAAGTTCATTTTTAGTCCCTCAAATTCAAAGAATATTTTTTTAGTCCCCAATCTTTTGAAAATCTGTCACTTTTAGTCCCTGGATCTAACTCCGTTAAGGTTACTACCTACGTGGCCAACAGTGTTACACCTCAGCATGTGACACGTCAGTCAATTATCCAACTTGGCATCCTAAGTGTAATGGAGGGTCCAGATTGCTCCATATAGAGGGTCCAGATTGCACCATCCCCTATTCCCTTCCCTATTCCCTCATTTTTTCTGAAATCATAAATCCCCAATTGCAAAGCACGAGGGAGACGAAGGGTGGTTGTTCTGAAAAGAGAGAGGCGAAGGGCAGAAGAAGAAGTTGGTAACCTAAACCTCCTCATTGTTGTGTTGCAGATTCACAAGGTTGTGCAACAATCTTTGGAGATTCAGACTTTGATTGCAAACAACTATGCTGGTGTTTGTGTCATCGTTGCTCCACAGTCTTTGATGGTTTCTACGAGGAGCGGGAAGAACTCTGCGCTCAAAATCGCCGTGAAATATGGCAGAAAAGGAGCCGAATCGAGGAGCTCTGAGCTCAAAACTGCCGTAAAATGTGGCAAAAAAAGGAGAAGCCAAATCGAAGAGCTCCGGCTCAAAACTGTCGTGAAACATGGAAAAAACGGAGCCCCTGAGTTGAAGGATTCCCCATTGCACAGAGGAGAGCTGTAACATCCATTTCTGTGATTAACTGTTTGATTTCGTCTTATATGAATTTTTGTGATATAAATATTTTGGGATATATTTTTAGCTTAAAAATAGGATTTAAATATGCATGTTTGAGAATACTTCCGAAAATGGTTAAATTTTTAGCTTCCGTCAGGTCTGTTTGCAACGTCCGTTTCTTTGTTTTTATCGTCCTTTTTTAGTTTTATATGAATTCATGTGACAAAAATATTTTGTGATTTATTCTTAGCTTAAAATTAGGGGTAAAATATATGTATTCTAGAATACTTCTGAAATGGTAGTTTTTAAGTCGACATCGGGTCTTTTTACAGAAAACGGTTTATGTCTAACTGACGAAAAATGATTTAAATAGCTTGAGTGTGTCAAACAAACCCAGAAAATAAACTTCCTTCACAAAAGTTCGTTCTTTTAATATTTTTAATTTTCTAGAAATTTTTTGGGATATTTGGAAAACTTTCAAAAATTATCAAAAAATACGCTAAACGAGAGCGTATAGCGTAAAAATCTTGTTTTACAGTATTATTTTTGTGAGAGGTCCACAAGCATTTTATATTTTATTTTTAATTATTTATTTTATGATTTTAAAAATTATTTCTGTGTAAGTTTCGAAAATCCTATTTTCTGCACTTTTTCGGGGTTATACCTGCGAAATGTTAAAAACCGAAGAGTTTGAACTATCAATAAATTTCAAAAATGATGCCACGAAATTATTTAGACTTATCATGGAATTTTCTAGCATTCTAATTGGTTCTCTCCAATTTTAATAAATTATTTCAATTTTTAATTTATTAAACGACATTTTTACCCTTGATTGTCACCCATTTTCATACAAACCCTATGTGTATTTTGGTAAAATCACTTCTCCTTCTTTCTAGCCCAGTTTTGGCCGCCTCTCTCATGGTCTTGAGAGGATCTAGGAGCTTCTCAATTGTTCTAGAGCGTAGATATTTTGTGAGATAGGAATTTTTGACCAATTAGGTAATTAGGGTTTAATATTTTTCAAAAATTAAAAAAATTGAACTTATGCCCTCTTCTCTTGCTCCTTGTCGTGGACCTCTCCCTAGAAATAGGGAGGGTGTGCTCTTCATTTTTCTCACAACTCACTTGAAATATTTCACTCAAAATCTCTTTTTTTCCCTTGTTATTTTCTTTAAGTTTTCTTTGGTTTTTCCTAACCAACCTCTTATGTTTTTGTGTTGTGTTCTTAGTTTTTCTTCTTTGTTCTTAAGGCTAAGGTAAGGGGAATTACTTCTTAAGTTGGTTTGATCTTTTTTTGATGACTGTTTTGTGTTTTGAGTGTTTATAGCTTTAATTAATTGCTATTTATTTGTTCCATTGTTTTAATGCTTTATTTTTATTTAAAATGTGATTTATATTAGTAAAGTTATAATGCCTAATTTAATTATAAAGTTTCATAATTGTACCATTATGCCGGCACCTTTAATCAATGGGTTATGCCTCCATGATCAACAAATCTAAGAATCATCGTTTTCTATCATTGCAATATACTGCTTTCGAAAATACATATGTAATGGTTGATTGGGTAAAATAATTTAATAGTAAAGGGTTCTCGGTGAACTCTACTATTATGTTATTTGGCAGAAATTCCTGATTTGGGACCCTGGTATATAAAAACTTGTGATTTTTACTGTTTATATGCAGACTGATGGTTGGGTTAAAGTAGTTTATTTGTATGGGACTGGCTAGAAAGGACAAAGGTCATTGAAGGGCCTTAAACTCACCTTCTCTTTCCTGGGAGCCATACTGATGCGCTATTTTCCTATCCTAGGGAGTTCGTATATATGTGACGAAGATTACTTTATCAGCTTCCAAAGGGCTTCTTCAAAGAGAATGAGCTTAAGTTGTGATTTTTATTAAAATTATAACAGTTATGGTTGGTTACCACAATCGGCTCTGCCGCCGTGTAGCTATTTCGTAGCAATTTTTCCCAAAAACAAGAAAAGGTCACTTACCGATTAAATATGAACCTGAGTTTAATCATCGAAAATCGCTTCTTTCTTGATCAATCACGGTGACTCTGCCCCATTTTGATCTTCTGTTATTGCTTTGATCACCTTTATTCTATACCGATTCATTTTATTAGTTTCTGGTAATCACCTGAGTTTGGCTCTGCCGCGGTGTGGTTACTCTTAAAATAAAAGAGAAAAGCCAGAAAGAGTAACAAAACAGATAAGTTTCAAGAGTTATTTTTGTATTGATAGAATAAGAGTGTTCTATGTGTTTTTGTATTAAGAGAGTTAATACAGTAAAACAGAGAGAGTTTTACAAGAGAATTTATATGCAGTTTGCATTGTCTTTGCATAAAGTGTTTTGAGTATACACTCCAGATTGGGGTTAAACATTCACTCCAGATTGGGGTTGAGCATACACTCCAAATTGGGGTTGAGAATAGAGTTTTGTTGGTCTACAATTGCCTTCTGTGATTATCCAGGTTTCGAAAGTCTCATTGGCCTTGTAGGTGATAACCCTTGAGCCGAGACAAATCATATACCCGACTTTGGTAAATCTGACTAACGGATCTATTTCATGATATGGTTGAGAAGCGCATTATCGAAGAGTTTCCAGAAGTTCAGATGGGACTATCCGGTTATTCTGTTAAGTCTTGCCACAAGCCTATTGTAACACCCGCAATTTTAGATCTATAGTAAATTCTATACTATTAAGCTAGTAGATCAAATTGCATACTATAAGATAATACTAGAAAATGAAATGTCATGACTACAGTTGCTCATAGTAAAACAACTAGGATTTCGAGTTGAAATTGGAAATTTCAACAGAAAGCAATTTTGGTTATAGACAGAAAAATAAGATTTTACTGATTTGAAGGCCAAGACAATGCCATCATGAGCAATTAAAGAGACAAATAGTATTTTTATATTATTTAAGGATTTTAGAATTTTAGTTTGGAATTTTCTGAGATTAGGATAAAGATGTTACAGTTTTGGTCCCTGTAGAATGGACTACGTGACACGTAATGAACAGATAATTACCAGAGGGCTAAGAAATGATCCAAAAGGGAAAGTTAGGGATATCATTAGTGTTTTTAGATTATTTATGATTTTTAGGAATTTTTCTAGAGTTTTTCAGAAAATTTTATTTTCAGCCGTTTTTAGCACGTTACGGATAACCGTAGCGCAAACGGGGTATCAGGAAATGATCAAAACTTGAGTTTTTAAATTCTAACCTTTATTATATTAATTTTAGGTTTCAAAATTAATTTTTCCATTAATCAATTATTTGGAGAAATATTTATTTCAAAATATATATTATAATAAGCAATTTGGCCCACTTGTGCTCCCAAAAGCAAAACCCCAACTTGTGAATTCTTCTCCCTTCCTTTCCAGCTGACTTTTGCACGAAAATTCAGCCCCAAAATGGTGCTTTATGCCCATGTGCTCATGCCTTGAAAGTCTTGGTTGGAAGAAATATTAAAACACCTTTAACTCTTAATTTATTCCAAGATAATACCACTTGCGCGCCTCTAAGCAAATCTTGGCCCTCCATTCTTTTTGGGTTCAGCCGTGACTTAGGAAGGGAAAAGGAGAGGGTTTGCTTTACTTTTCATTTCCTTTCTCTCTCCAAAGCCAAATACTCCATTGTTGCTCTTAAGCTTTCATGCTTTTTCCTAAACTATTTCTTTGAGTTCCAAGAGCTTTGATCCATCAATCTTCTTCAACCAAGGTTGGTTTATGATTCTAAACCATCAATCTTTCATATACTTTCATGATCTATCTCTTTTGGTTTTTAGATCATGTGTTTCTTCATTATTTTGAGGAAATATCTTTGTTTTGGTCTTAGGTTCTTATCCTTGGAACCAAGAGGTTTGATCTTCATTGTGATCCATTTTTTCTTCAAGAGCAAGAGTAAGAAATCCTTCTCTCATGTTTTTGATCTTAGGTTTTGGGTGGTTTCATGATGAAGATGTTTTCATGCTTATGTTTTATGATTTTATTTTGTAAGGGTTGATTTCTAGCTTGGAACAGCAAGCTAGGAAAAGTGAGTTTGGTGTTTAAAGCTTCTCTTCAAGAGGTAAGTGGGATGTTCTTCTAAAAGACACAAGTCTTTTATGTAGTTCTAGTGTTGTATGATTTGGGTGGCATGATGACAACTCAATAACCTTGAGTTCCATCTTTGATTTGGGTGGTTAAAACCATCCTTGATGTGTTTAAATCACTAAGCTAAGATTTTTAGCTCTATGGTTTTTGTATGGTAGAAATCTTGTGTTTTGTTGTATGATTGTTCTCTTGATGGTGTATAAAAAAAATGGTGTCTTGAAGTGATTGAGTGTATTTAATTATTTGTGATTCATTTGATGTATATTGATTAATGTGTATTTCATATACTTTGATTGGGATTGGATTGATGAGATTTAATTAAGCGTGGGAAAAGAGTTTCAAAACTTTAATGAAAAAGTTTTACAAATGAAAACAAAGAAATTAATGAGGATTCAAGATAACACTTAATTGGATAAATTTCAAGAATACAAAACTCTGGAAATTGGACGCAGACAGTGGATGCAGAAACTGGACGCAGACATTGGACGCAAACATTGGACGCAGAAATTGGACGCAGACATTGGACGCAGACATTGGACGCAGATATTGGACGCAGAAATTGGACGCAGACACTGGACGCAGAAACTGGACGCAGAAACTGGACGCAGAGACTGGATGCAGAAATTGGACGCAGAGACTGGACGCAGACACTGGACGCAGAAACTAGACGCAAGAACTGGACGCAGAAACTGGACGCAGAGATTGGACGCAGACTGGACGCAGGAACTGGACGCAGAGACTGGACGCAGAAACTGGACATTTTGGGGTCAAAATATAATTATAAAAAGTTATGTGGTTTTAACAAATAATAAGAAGTAAGGGGCATTTTTATAAATGCGAAGAGTCCCACACGTAGTTGGAAAAGAGTCCAAACGTGGCGTTGTTAACTTAAAATTTTACACGTTGTTGAAAGAGGGTCAACACGTGGCGAGTTGAAGATTCAAGGAATAATGCTACACGGTGTTGGGAGAGAGCTAACACGTGGCGATGAAAATCCTAAATGAAGGATTGCATTATTCTCCTTGTAGGTGTGTATGAATTGTATTGTCATATGCATTTGAGATATTGGCTTTTGCCAGGCTAGCTTTATGCTATGATGAGAGTATACAATCCTAGAGTGATGGATTGAGAATAAGCATAGTCTGACTATAAGTCTTTGAGGGCGTTCAGGTCACGAAATTCTCAATGGCCTTGAGGGGAATCTCCTTGTGTCGAGAAGAGTAGTATACCCGGCTTGAATGATCCTGACCGGCTTGTCTTATTTATGATGTGGTGCACGAGTTAGCACAATGGGCCATACCGAATAGATGACAACGAGGGCTAAGAGATGGTCAGGTTGCATTTATGTTAGGTACAAGTTCCGCCATATCGCTCTACTTAGTTGAGGAAGAGAAGTCTCCATGGAGCAGTGCACCGGTGTGATAAGAGATGATTGAAGTGTCATGCATATATATATCTTGATTGAGATAGATGATTTTGGTGATGATGTGTGTTGGTTGTTTGTGAACTTAAAGTAAAGTTTTCAAATGATATTTGCTTATTTTTGAAGTATAATAAGTAGTATTTTTCCTTTTACTATGTATGTTTTGTGATTGTGACTTTGGGAGAAACTCGCCCTTGCCTATATGTTTTGTGCCCTTCGGGACATGATTCATATAGATTGATTACTAGCTGAGTGGACTAGACAGGACTCGAAGAACGAGACGCGCATTGAAGACGTGTCAACAAAGTGGAAGGACGTGCGAGTCCTAGTTTTGTTGGAGTTTTCTTATTTGAACTTTTTGTAGAGGTTCTTAGTGCTTGACCAGCATAGAGAGTCTGTACTAATTTGGGAAAGGGATTTCTTGTGTATGATACGTTCCATTATAATTGAATAAGTTTTAGTTCCTATGTTGTTTTCTGGTTGGTGTTTATTCTCACAAAGTATAATTTTTAAAAAAGATTTTAAAAAATTGACAGAGAAAATCCATTTGTGAAAATTAAATAAATTTTGACAGCGTTTTTCAAAAGAAGAATTAGAAGAAAGATTTTAATTTCCGCATTAGAGGTTCAGTTACGAAGTGTAGTGCCTCCTGAGAAAGGGGTGTTACACCTATCGCTCAAAGGTGTTAAGGTTGGAAAAAGTCTCATTGGAGCATTACACCGGTGTATTTTCAAGAGATATAAAAGTGACATGCATCAATATTTCTGATTGAGTGATATTCTACTAAGTTGTGTGTGTACTTCTTTGAAAAGTGATATCTTCATTGTTGTCTGTCTTTCTGTTAAAGTGATACGTTCTGTATGTGACTGTACTTGACATAAGGTGATGTGTTATGTGATAAAAGATATGTTTCTATGTATGTGTGGTTGTGAGAATATGAGAGGTAAATGCTATGTGTATAATTCTTGTACTGTTATTATTAACTTGTGAAGTTTTTCACCCATACATACTGTAACATCCTAAAATTTCACTCTAAGAGACATAGTGTTAATTTTGGTGGATTAAAATTACTTTGAAATTTTTCGGATAAAAACTTAGTAGTTTAGAGTTAAATACGGAAGTTAGGAAATTAGATACGGACGCTCTGATTATTAGGATAAATGACAAAATGAATTTGGAAAATTCATTCGTCATTTCCAAAAGGTATTTGAGGAAATAAATAGCAATTTTGAGACATATAAAGGTTTTAGAAATTAAGTTTGGAATTTTAGAAGAGAATATAATGAAATTAAAGTTTTAGTCCTTTTAGATAAAACTCCGTAGTCTGTTAATTAGGAAAATGATGCATACTAAAGATAGGAAAATAGTTAAGATAGAGACTACAAAGATATGATAGAAATTTAAGAAAAATAGAATGATCAGTTACAGTTAAGTATTAAAGAGTGAATAGTAAAATAGTTAAGTTTTATATAGACTTCTGTTTTCTGTATTTTTGTCCTATATCTGTTTTATATGATCTAGTATGATCTAAGTGATAAGAAAGTTATGCTAGCCTTATAATAAAGGGTTTTAAATACTTATCAACTCATTTCATTAAAACAGTCATTTTTTCTACGACGTTTGAAAACCGTACTTACAGTAATAGACGAAAAAGAGTTTAAATTGCTAAAAATATGTTAAACCAATCCAGAAAATTATCTGATTCTTATAATATTTATGATTTTCTGGAATTTTCTAGAATTTTTGGAGAAACTACTTTCTGAAAGTACAGTTTTGGTCCCTACAGTTTACGGTAAGAGCTAAAAACTGATACGGAGGCCAAAATGACGTCAAAACGTAAAAATGGAATACTACACCATGTTTTTATATTTTTTATGAATTATGAAATTTATTTTGGAAATTTTTGAAAGACAGATAAAGAGTTACGTTTTCAGTCCCTATAAGCACGTAAAATGAAGTTTACGGAAACCAAAATGGATTTTCAGTGACCAGTGAGGGCTCAAAATCAAATTCTAAGAGGGACCATTGTTGTTTAAATTAAATTTGTGATTTTCTGGGAATTTTTCTGAAATTTTTTGAAAAATTACTGTTTTGCACTTACAGCACGTCCGTTTTCCGTGAACTATTGCATGAAGTATTTAAGACTATTACTTACGATTTTCAAAATTTCCTTGTAGGTCCTCGTGTTTAAATAAATTATTTTTGGGATCTGTTTGCAAAAAGACTATATTACCATCGGTTTTCCGTTTATTTACCAAACCGTAAAGTTTTTGTCTACATAATCAAATGGCCCTTCTTCTCCCTCAAGCTGGTCAACATCCACCATGAATAAGGGCCCTTGGATGAACCTTTTGGTCATGACTCATGAGCCTTGTCACAAGGATTAGCCAATTAACTAAAAGCTTGAATTAACCTAATTAATAATTCGGCATTTATGTGGTCATGGCTTACCACACCAAATATTTTAATTCCCCCTTGGTCCCCACTCCTTGGCCGCCCCAACCACTATATATAGACCCCCTTGGCTTCATAAATTTCCCACACCAAGCCTAGGGAGCTCTTGAAGAACATACACTTTTTCTCTTTACTTTCTTAGTTTCTTAAATTTCTTTTGGTGTTCTTGGTTGTTCTTCATCAAGTTTTGGGCAAGGTAAGGGGTTTCTCTTTTCAATTTAATTTAAGTAGTATGACTCTTGTTTGTGTTTGAATTGTGTGTTTGTATGTTTATAGTTTTGTTTGTCTATATATGCTTTATTATAGTCTTAATATAATTATTTTGTGCTAAATATAAATTGTAGAGTTATAATGCCCAAATTTATCTAAATTTTTGAGTAAGAGGAGAGGCGATGGCAAAATCACTTTTGAGCTTTTGTAAACATACCGTTATAATGACAAATTTTAGATGTACCAAATATATGATTTTACATCAAAAAGAATACAATTCAATATTTGCGAAAACCCAGATATTATCTATCATTTATATACAAGGTCATGATTAAGATAAATGGTTTATCAGTATCGATCTGTCTAGAAAGGAAGGGAGACCTTTGAAGGGGCTAAGGCAGTCCGTCTCTCTCTGGCCTGGGATCCGTATTGATACGCTGTTTGGGGAAATCTTAACATTGGAGACCCGGTATATACGTGACAAGATAAAATTGGGAAAGAAACAATTTTCTAATACCGTATATATAAATGGATTGGAATGGATAAAAGAGTGTAACAATAATAGATTCTTGGTGAATTCTACTATTATAGCATCTTTCGGAATATAATCTAACAGTAATGGATTCTCGGTGAATTCTACTGTTATATTATCAGTGGGAAATATCGAGTGGGTATCCAATCTGTATATCTATGCACATAACTCAGTTTAATTTCTAATGTCTACGGCAGTGGAAATTAGTGAGATAGGCTTTCAACGGGCCTTTTTCCTGGAAGATAATTGAAGTTTAAATATTTCTGAAGAGAAACAATTTGACTGCGTTCACTTAGTTATAGTGGATCGATTTTACAATGGAGTACTGATTACCAAAGATGGCCCTGTTGTCGTGTAACCTTTTCAACTTCAAAAATAAACTTAAGCCATGATTAACCAGTTTTAATTTCGATCACTAAGTCTGTATTAAATTTTCCAGAAAGCTAGACACTAATTACCGCAGTCGGCTCAGCTGCCATGTAATTATTCTATCCCAAAGAGTTATCTAAAAACTGAGAACAGACACGTACTAATTAAAAAGCGGACGTAAGTTTAAATACTGTTGATCTATTCTTTCTTGATCAATCCAAAGTGCTCTTGCCCAGTTTGATCTTCTTGAAATACAGTTAAATACTTTTTACGATTTCATACTATTAAGCTATTTAAAGCTATTAAAAACCAAGATGATAATTTATTCCGTAAATAAACAGTAAAAGGAGACAAGAGTTTTACTTACAGCAAAAAGAGTTTTATGAGAAACATTGATTTAAACAGCTATCAAATTATACAAGTGGTCTTTCCATAAAAGGATTTGATTTGTCTCTTACACAGAATTTTAAAGAGATTTAGAGATTTTTGAGAAAAAGAGATAATAAAACAGAGAAAGTTTTACAGAGAGAATTAAAGAGGAACTAAGAGAATTCAAGAGAAAATCTGTGCATTTGCATAAAGACATTTTGAGCATACAACCTAGGAAAACGGGGTTGAAAATAGGTTCTGTTGGACCACAAGTGTCTACTGGAATTATCCGAGTTTCAAAAGTCTCAAAAGGTCATGTCGATGAATATCCTCAAGCCGAGATAAATCAAATACCCGACTTGGATAAATCTGACTGGCAGTTCTATTTCTGATTTGGTATTAAGTTTTAAATGCTGTATTTCCAAAGTATTCTCAGGGGTTAAAGACAAGATTCCCTGTTTATGCTGTTAAGTTTACTGCAGTCGATCGCTCAATGGTGTGAGGTTGGAAAAGTCTCCTCGGAGCACTATACCGGTGTGATTTGAGAAATATAGAAGAGGCATGCATCAATAAGACGTTGATATGATAAATGTACTCCTGTGATTGTGTGGTTTTTACAGGTTCAAGGATACCAAGTAAGATCTTCTTGTTTGAGATGTGATTGTGTGTTTTCAATGCTGTGTGATTCTGATATATTGTTTTGAGAAACTTGGTTATCTATGATGTTTATCCGTTCTTAATGTTGAGTTGAGTGTTTTGTGATCTGTTGTCTGATAATATGTTGTACTACTTTTATTAACTTGAGTGAGAGTTTCAGCATTGCCTGCTTTGTTGTGTTGATGCATGACTGAGCAGATGGACCCTCATGACAAGGGATTGGGAACTGTCCGACACCTAACCATAGAACCTCAAGGTGGAGACTGTGTATGTTGGAAAATATGTCCTAGCACTCAGTGGGGCAAGTTTGTAGGAAACGTGGAAACGTCAGATACTGGAGGTGGAGCACCACCAAACCCACTGCCCATCCAGGAACAAACGATTTTAGATGTTAAGTTACCCTGCGTCAGCTGAGACCTTTAGGATTTATCTTAGATGACTCGATCTTCGATAGTAATGATAGTGGAGATAGTGGAGGAGGTGGTTCACATCCTTCAGGACATGATGGAAATGGTTCTGATCATGTACCTTCCAAATCAAGAAACAAATCCTCAGATGAAAACCAAGATAGAACCTCTGAAGACACCTCTGCTGCCGCACCTATAAGGACAGAAGGTTCTGTGGGTCTTACTCCGACTTCGCCTTAGGGAGAAATGAATTCCCCAACATATTCACCTTTACTCTGTCCATCAGAGTCAGAATCCGAAGACATCATTTGGTTATTTGAATCCTTGTCGGATGAGAAACTCGAAGAGGATCCCGAAGAAGAACTCGCCGAGTCTATATACTCTTTGGGCTACTTCTGACCTTACCAGAGAGACTGCATCTAAATCAAATCTAACCAGGTTTGATTTCGATTGGGTCCTGGTAACTCGAATTCCGCGCCTACAATCTAGCATGCCCAGAATAGGAGGATCTACCTGGTCTTGCCCATAGATGGATCTGAGTTAGGATATTAGTATAGTAGATCCCTTTTTGTGTAGATGCTGGGATCATGTCTCCATTGTACATAGTAGCGTATGTTTTTCTTTTACCACTTTTGTACTTTTTGGTTTAGAGTAGTTTTAACTTCTTCTTTTTTTGCAGTATAAAATCAAAGTTTGTCTTAGTACAAACTCCTTTGTAAAATATCATGGTATATATATATATGAGAGAGTACTTTCATGTACATAATGGTTTACCTTACAATTGAAATCTTTAGAAAGAAAACGAGGGATTTTACTCCCCATCCTTCTCATTTTCTTTTATGAAGAAGGGGACAAAATTTTACCCGCATTTTTGGAAGAGCTTCATAACCTTTTGACAAATATTTTCTAAATCTTTGCAAAACTTTTGGTTACTATGGTGTAATATCCTTTTTGGAGAAAGGTGTTGTACCTACTTTCCATGTTGTGTTGGTATGTGGTTGAGTAGACGTTTTACTCAAGGAGTGGGCTAGCTCTTAGGAGAGGATCTAAAGGAGGTTGTTGCGTGGATTGATAGGGATTCTGAGAAGAATTGGTGTTTACTGTCTTGTTTTGGGTAAAGGTCTAGAGACTTGACTGACACAGGTGTTCTCTATATAAATTATTTTGAGTATCTTGAATTTTCTTTGTAAACTCTGTTAATTTTATATATGAGATAAGATTCCCTTCACAAGTGTATCATCTTACGTTTCCGCATTTAAAACCTTTCGAAAAGAATTAGGGAAACATATTCCCTATCCTTCTCATCTTTCAGAAAGGCAAAAATTTTATCCACATTTCTAGAGAAGGAATATTAAATTTACATCAAATATTTTTTAAGTTATTTCTAAAATCATGGTTACTATGGTGTAATATCCTTTTTGGAGAAAGGATGTTGCAAGAGCGAGTGCTCAAATCTAGGTGAAGCAAAAAGCGGCAAAGGAGCTTCTTGTTCAACAGAAAGCTGAGGTCGTGGAAGAGAAAGAAAAACTCGTTGAGGCGACGACGACGGTGATGGTGAACAAGCACAGTAGAACTAAGGAGAGTGTGGCTGAGGGAGAAGTTGTTACAGAGCAACAGAAAAAGAAGAAGAAGAAGAAATAGGTAGCGTGTGCGAAACGTGAGGTGAAGAAGGAGGAGGTCAAGGATGAAGAGAGAATGGTGGATTTGGGGACTTAGGGTTTTACAAAAGACGAGGGAACAGGGAAGGGAATTGGGGATGGAGCAATATGGACCCACCATTACACTTAGGATGCCAGGTTGGATAAGTGATTGACGTGTCACATGCTGAGGTGTAACACCTTAGCCACGTAGGCAGTAACCTTAACGGAGTTGGGACCAGGGACTAAAAGTGATAGATTTTCAAAAGATTTAGGACTAAAAAATATTCTTTGAACTTCAGGGACTAAAAATGAACTTAGCCCAAATATGAGGGACCAAAAACATATTTAAGCAAAAAAATTCAAACATTACGATACACATAATCTAATTTTCATACATAGGCCCTGTTTGGCATAACAGCTTATTCTATAGCTTATGGCATAAGCTGTATAAGCTATTGTTATAATCGAAGAAAAAATATGATGAAACTTATTTCATATAAGCTATAAGTTGTTTTGATAAGCTATCATGGGTAGCTTATGAAAAATAACCCAGAAATAGCTTATGAATCTGTCATAAGTTGTGTTCATAAACTCTGCATAAGTCAATCCAAACAGGCCCATATTTAGATGCAAAATAATTTTTTTAAGCAAATTTAGTAGCAAAAATAGACTCTATAAGTTGGAACATAATCAAGTAATACAACTCCAAATCTGATAATTAAAATAAATAAAACAAATTTTTAGTCCATAATAAGCAAACACTATTTTATTTATCAATAATAAAATTCAAAGATAAATAATTTTTCATCCTACAAATTTACCAGAACAAAACAACATAACGAAACATGTATGATTTAATTAATTTATCAAAAATAAAATTAAAAAAAAATAATTTTGGAACATAAAGATTTGTAGAAAAAACATAAAGAAAAAATAATTTTAAAACCTAAAAATTTACATAGACAAAAAAAAATGAATGAAACCCACAAGCAAACACCAATTTATTTATCAAAAAAAGTAAAGGAAAAATAATTTTACATCCTAAAAATTTACGGTTACAAAAACCATAGATAAAACCGATAAGCAAATATCATTTTATTCATCATAAATAAAAACATGAATGAAACATGTAACCAAACACCATTTTATTTAAAAAAGACAAAATTTAGGGAAAAAGAATTTTGTATCCTGAAAATTTATAGTAGCAAAAAACATGCATGAAACCTGGAAGCAATACAATTTTATTTATCAAAAAAATAAAAAAAAATAAATATGCCTCCTGAAAATTTACAGAATAAAAAAGATAAAACATGTAAGCAAATATCATTTTATTTATTGAAAATAAAATAAAAAATGATAATTTTGTAACCTGAAAATCTTGATAGAAAAACATGAATGAAATACACGAAAAAATCATATTATATTTATAAAAATAATTTTACAACCTAAAAATTAAAGGAAAAAGTGCTTATGTGTTTCAAAAATGTCTTTTATTCCTTTAAATTTTTAGGTTAAAAAATTATTTTTTAATTTAATTTTTGATAAATAAAATGGTGTTTGCTTACACATATCATTTATGTTTTTTTGTTCTTGTAAATATTCAAGTGATAAAATTATTTCTTTTAATTTTATTTTAATAAATAAAATAATAATTGTTTGCTATTTTTTCTATTGAATAAAACAAATTACTATGGATTGATAAATTATTTATTTAGCCCACTCCTTGGGTAAAACTTCTACTCAGTCATGCATCACCACAACATAAAAGTAGGCAAGGGTGAAAATCTTCACAAAGTCATAAAGAAAAGTAACAGAGATATAAAACATAACAATCATGCTTCATATCTTTATTTCTACACATACACAGATAATGCTTTGTATTTAAACACAGTAAGACAATGCACACTTAAGAATACATATCATCAATACAAGATATATTTATGTATGCCACTTCTATATCTCTTGAAAATACACCAGTGTAATGCTCCAAGGAGACTTTTTCCAACCTTAACATCCTTGAGCGATTGGCTATAGCAAACTTAACAGAATAACTAAATAGTCCTTTCAGGACTTTCGGCGATCCTTCAGTAATACTAACATTTATTACATAATATCACTTCACGAATAAATCAGTCAGACAGATTTATCCAAGTTGGGTATACGACTCGTCATGACTCGAGGGTATTCACCTACTCAGTCCCATAAGACTATCGAAACCTAGATAATCTTAATAGGCAATTGTAGCACAACCGTACTATATTTTCAACCTCATTGCATCGGGTTGCAAAGCTCAAAAATCCTTTATGAAAAAGATGCAGTAAATAAATTACTTTATATTCAATGTAATTCATACAGAAAATAAATTACTTCTTATTTCCCCTCTCTCCATATTGAAACAGGTAAAAATACTCTTTTATCCTTCCTCTTTATAAAATCCCTTAACCATATCAAAATCCGTGAAAACCAGAATGTTTCATTAATGTGAGATTAATTCTTGAAATTATCCATTATATTACTCTTTCCGGCTTTACTTAGTTATTTTAAAGAGTAATCACACTGCGGCAGAGCCGAACTGAGGTGATTAAACCGTAACAGCTAAAGTGAATTGGTATATAATGAAAAGTGATCAAAGCATAAAAGAATATCAAAACGGGGCAGAGCCACCGGGATTGATCAAGAGAGAATAGATTAACAATAATTTAAACTCAGGTTCACTTTTAATCTATAAATGACTTTTCTCGTATTTGGGAAAATTTCGTGATGAAAGAGTCATACTGCGGCAGAACCTGTAACATTCCAAAATTTCACTCTATAAGACAGTATTAATTTTTGAGGATTAGAATTACCTTCAAATTTTCAGATAATAAGTAATGGTTTAGAACTGACGAAGAGGTCAAAACAGTGTTTTACGGACGTTTTTGACTGTCAGAATAAGTTTATAATGATATGAAAATTTTAGACTTGATTCATAAGAGGTATTTAAGGATATAAAAAGTAACTTGATGTTATATAAGGATTTTTAGAAGTTAAGTTTGGATTTGTTAGAGAAGAGTATAAGGAATATTACGGTTTTGGTCCCTCTAAGAGAAATTATGTAATCTGCTAGTTAAGAAATGAATAAATACTAGAGACTAAGAAATGGTCTTGATAAAGACTACAAGATCAAGTAGACTTTTAGATAGTATAGAAATGATAAGTTTGTTTGGTGTTGTAGTTTAACCAGTAAGATAGATAGGCCTTATATATAACTTTTGTTTACATCACTTCCATATTTATTCTGTTTTATTCAAAGTACTTTGTGTGTATGTGTTTATTGATTTATTTTTATTTTAGAAAAATGGTTTTAATATTTTTATCCATTTTTAGAATAGAAACATAGAGTTTTATTTGACGTTAATTTTTAAATAGATAGGGTAAACTTCGTTTTTCCATTTACCGTCTATTTTATGTTTTATATGAAATTTTGTGATCTACGTGTTATTTATGTTTGTCTTATAATTAATGTTTTAAAATGCTTATTCATTTATTTCATTGAAACAGACGTTTTTCCTTTAACATTTGGATTTTTACATACCACTGTTTTTATCGTAATTGATAGATAAGGTTTTAAATAGCAAAAGTATATCAATACCAACCCAGAAAATTATTTTCCTTCACAAAAATTGGTTCTTTTAATATTTATAATTTTTTAGAATTTTTGGAAAACTTTCTAAATTTACCGAAAAATATGCTTAACTAGTACGTATAGCGTACAAATCTTGTTTTATAGTATAAAAATTTCATGAAAAGGTCCAAAACAATCTTTTTTATGATTTTTAAAAATATTTCTAGACAAAATTATCTTTTCACTATTTTTGCTCTTATTTGCGGTATATCAGCCGAATAGAGGCAAATAGAGACATAAAGGGTATGATGTAGGAACTTAAGGACTTTGAGTGGTTCAAATACAATTCTAAGAAGCCTAAAATATCTGTAGACGGAATCGTTGACCGTGAATAGTGTAGGGACATGTACAATTACTATTTTACCCTTGATTTCACACTTAAACTATCAAAACCTAAAGTTTTTGACCAAGTTATCCCATGATCCTTAAACCTCTTTATTTGGTCAACTTAACCAGCTCATTTTGGAGCCTTGCATGTGCTTTTTCACTTGGATCAAGTCCTAGGGAGATGCTTTAAGCCAATAGGAAAAAGAATGGATTAATCTAATTATATAAATACGTAGTCATGAGATCTTATCCTCTCCTCCACTTGCTTTATGGCTACCCCCTCCCCCTTATGACTCACATGAGTCTAGTTTCTTCTCAAGGCTTCTTAATTTTAAGTCATGTCATGAATCATTTGTCTAAGCCAATTAGAATTTAAATAATTGTTTTGATTTTTATTAAACCTAAATCATGGTTGCTTTTCAAGCCAACCATAGTCTTCTTAACCCAAGCCCTTGGCTACCCCCTTCACCTATAAATACCCCCCTCATGCCACATTCATTTCCTACACCAAGCCTTTGTGTTGACAAAGCAAATCTTCTTTCTCCCACTTTATAGTTTTCATATTTCTCTCTTGGTGTTCTTGGTTCCAAAACTTAGTTCTTCATAGCTTTCTCTCCCAAAGGTAAGAGGAACCTCTTGCAAAATAATTTGAAAAGATATGAGTTTGATTTTTGGTTGCTAATCACTTAGGTGATTTATCTGTTATAGTTTTTTTACTTGTTTATTTAAGCTTTATAATTGTTTTATGGATTTAAAATAGTTGTTATGTGCTTTTATTAATTGTAGTGTTATAATGTCCATATTTTTATGTGATTTTCGTGGAAGCAAGGTTATAATGGAAAAATTGATTTTGAACTTTATAAACGTACAGTTATAATGGCGAATTTTAGATTACCGTAAATAATGGTTTTATCGTGAAACTTGTGCAATTTATTCTTTTGTGAAAACCATGATATTGTTTATCATTGATATACAAGGTGATGGTTAAGATAAACGATTTATTAGTATGGTTCTGTCTAGGAAAGACAAAGGTCATCCAAGCGGCCGTAGCTCACCTTCTCTTTCCTGGGAACTATACTGATACGCTGTTTGGGGAATTCTTAACTTAGGGACCCGGTATATACGTGACTAAGATAAGTTGAAAAATAAGTGATTTCTAAATAAACGTATATATAAATAGATTGGGTTGGATTAAAGAGTATAACGGTAAAGGATTCTCAGTGAATTCTACTGTTATAGCATCTTTCGAAGATTTAGTATAACAGTAATGTTGGTAATAGGATGAAACACAAGAAGGGGGGTTGAATTGTGTTTCTAAGCTTTTAAAACTTTTCACAAACGTTGGACGCTGATTAAGAAAAGGTTGGATGCACAGCGTATTTAAGTCATTGGACGCACAGTTAAGTTGGACGCAAAAACATCCACTTAGTTTAAAACAAGTTTTTGGTGCGATTAAAACGTAGGAGTAACTTGTTAAAAACAGTTTCAATTCAATCCCCTCAGTTAGTATATAAACTGTAAATAAATGAGTTAAGGGAAAGAGAGATTGAACAAGTATTTATCCTGGTTCACCATTTCTTAAGAGCTACGTCCAGTCCCCCCAAACTAGAGAGATTTCACTATCAGTCCAGATAGAATTACAAGTATTCTTAGACAACCTCTTCAGGCCTTACAACAAGTATTATTTGCACACCTAGCCTCTCCAGGCTCAACTCAAGTATTCTTTCACAAACAAGCCTCTCCAGGCTCAAACAAGTATTCTTTGCTAAGCAAACCTCTCCAGGCTCAAACTCAAGTATTCTTTTACAGACAAGCCACTCCAGGCTCAAACAAGTATTCTTTGCTAAGCAAGCCTCTCTAGGCTCAAACAACTCAGAAGAGTGTTTTTGATGAAAGTGCTATCAACTCACACAAGTGAGAATATGGACTCTAAAGCAATTCGAGAGTTAAGCAAGCTCTCTTTTACAAGAAGAAAGAAATAATACAAGACTTTCTAAGATTTACAGAGTGTGACAATATTTGCACAGCGTTTTTGCTCTTTTCTTTTTCTTGGTTCAGTCACTTGTATTCTTCTTCTTGTTCCCAGTATTTATAGGCTTTGATGAAGCTTCAGACTTGTTCTTCGAATAGCTCAGCTTCAGCCTTCATAAACGTTACCGTTCTCTAATAGCATTAAATGCTATTTTTCCGTGGCTCTGAGGAGTTCTAGTTCAGCGCATTTGTCTGCGTTTCTTTCTCCTAAGTCAGAAGCAACCTGTACTCTAGTCTCAATTATACAAAGGTTAATAGCAATATTCTATTGAGACAAAGAGAATACACTGTGTAAACAAAATGGTGCGTTCAAAGAGATACACAAATGATCAGAGTACATTCTCTCTCTAAGTACACTTTCCACAGTGCTTTATGCTTTTCATTTAATGCATGTTCAAAAACATTAACGATGTTTCATAGAAAAAGCATTGTGTACAGCTATTTATTTCAAATCATTTGCTCATTAAATATGTCTCATATTAAATGCAAAAGCAATAAATAGCTTGTTATAGAATCTGCGTTTTGGACGCAGCATTTAGAACATATTGTGTAACATCCGTATTTTCAGGATATTAGTTAGAATTTCTGTTTTATATGAAATTCCAGGATCTAAGTGCTAAGAAAATTAATTTGGCATTATAATAATAAGTATAAGACACTTATGAAATTATTTCATTAAAACAGTAACTTTTCCTTACTGTTTGACATTCGTATTTTTCGTTATTGACGGAAAAGGGTTTTAATAACACAAGTGTCTTAACCCAAACTTTTCAAACAAACTTCCTTCACAAAAGTTGGTTCTTTTAATATTTTTGATTTTCTGGAATTTTCTTAAAATTTTTGGAAAACTTTAGAAATTACTGTTTTGACTCTGTTATTTGCGGAAAGCATAAAACCATGATTTAGAGACCGCTTTGAGGTCAGAAAAAGATTTTGAGTAGCTGAATCATATTTTTATATTTTTTAGGATTTTTAGAAATTATTTCGTAATTTTCTGAAAAACAGGTCAAAACGGTACTTTTTTCGACGCTTATAAAATACGGAAAGCGGAAGTTTCTGGTCCAAAATTGATTTATGTCGAACAATGAGGGCTCAAAATCAAATTTTAAGAGAGATCATTAGTAATTAAATTCAATTTGCAAATTTTCTGGGATTTTTCTGGAATTTTCTGAAAAAGTGCTGTTTTTCACTTACGACACGTCCGTTTTCTGTTGTTTTTACAAACCGCAAGGCTTATTCTTACCGTAAAATTCCCAAAACTCTTCCATGAGGTTCTTACATGTCATTTTCGAGATTCCTCATTTATTCTTACTATTTAAAATTGTTTTTGAGTGTTAGATTAGTAAACAGACTATTTTAACCGTTAATTGCGGAATAAGCTGAATTGAGGCGAATAGAGGTATAGTGGCCATGATATGGAAACTTAGGAACTTTGAGGGGTTTGAATACAATTCTAAGAAGTATGGAAGAGTGGGGAACATCATGATTACCTTGAATAGTAAGGTGGGCAAGTAAAAAGACCATTTTGCCCTTAGTTCCCACTTAAAACTACATAAACATGTAACTTTTGACCAAGCAATCCAATGGCCTTCCTTCCTCCTCCATTTCGTCGACATCATCATCAATTTAGGGGCCTTGGATCAGATTTCCCACCTTAGTCATCAATCCTTGAGAAATGGTTTAAGCCAATTAGGAAAAAGATTGATTAAACCTAATTAATAAATAGGCATTTATGTGGTCATTGCTTACCACATACATTATTTTTATTCCTTCCTTGTCCCCACTCCTTGGCTGCCCCCTCACCTATAAATAGACCCCTTGGCTTCATAATTTTTCACATCCAACAAGCCAAGGGGGAGCACTTGAAGACAAACACAAAATTCTCTCTTTTCTCTCTAGTTTTCTTAAATTTCTCCTTTGTTCTTGCTTTGTTCTTCATCAATTTTGGCCAAGGTAAGGGGTTAATCTTGCAATTTAATTTGTGAAGTATGAGTTTTGATTCTTGTTTGTGTTTAGCTTGTATGCCTTAGGTGTTTTTGCCTTTATGCCTTAGATAAATGGTTTTATAGCCTTTAAATAATTATTTTGTGCTAGTTATTAATAGTAGAGTTATAATGCTCAATTTTCTCTAAATTTTCGAGATAGTAAGAGGGTTATGTTAAAATCATTTTTGAGCTTTGTAAACATACCGTTATAATGGCAAAATCGTTTTTAAACTTTTGTAAACATACCGTTATAATGGCGAAATTTATACTACCGCAAATATAATTTTACCGCGAAGAGAATACAATTAATTATTTTGTGAAAACTCTGCTATTATCTATCATTGATATACAAGGTCATGGTTAAGAAAAATGGTTTATCAGTATGGATCTGTCTAGAAAGGAAGTGAGACCTTTGAAGGGGCTAAAGCAGTCCGTCTCTCTCTGGCCTGCGATCTGTACCGATACGCTGTTTGGGGAATTCTTAACTTAGGGACTCAGTATATACATGACTAAGATAATTGGGGAATAAATGGTAATGAATTTTTGATGAATTCTACTGTTATATATTTTTGGTTCAGTATTCTCTATGTTTTCAATAGTGAAAGTTTGTGAAAACAGTTTCAATGGGCTTTTTCTGAAAATGGACCAGTATTCAAATATTTTTGAAATATTTCAGTTTTGACCCCTGTTCAATAAATTAATTACTTTTTAGTACTATTACATATCTTTGAATGAAAATGAGATATGAGTTGTCTGAGATAAATGGTTCTATGTTTTATCTGAGTAGTGAAATTCTGTGTTTTCCTTAGAGGTGTGATTTGGTATTCTTATCTGAGAAACGTGGTTCTGTGTGTACTTGTGATTTTGTGTTTATTTGAGAGTTAAGTCGTAAGTTGGTATCTGTGGTTACTAAGTAAAATCTCTTGGAGTAGCGGGCTTAATGCTCGTGACTCTGTGCCGAAATTCCTATGGTAAAATCTCCTTGAGTAGCGAGTGACTTACTCGTGGGTGTGGTCCCGAATATAAGTGGTAAAGTCTCCAAGAGCAGCGGGTTCTTTTCTCGTGGGTATGGTCCCGAAATTGTGTCGTAAAATCTCTACGGGTAGCAGGTTCTTTTCTCGTGGGTGTGGTCCCGAAATTCTTAAGTAAAATCCCCAAGAGTAGCGGGCAGGAAGCTCGTGGGTTTGTCCCGAAAGTATAGAGAGTCTTGTGTGAAATTCCCTGTTTAAGGTGTTGGATGATTCATTTGCTGTATATTGTTCTCACTGGATGTTCCCAAAATGTGCTATATTTGAGTAAAATTCTTACTGTGCTGATATATTAATTTCTTTAGTATGATTCCTTAGTGTTTGTACGGTAGGTTGCTGTGTATCGTACTTTCTTTATTAAGTTGTTTAGAGTTTCACCATTGCCTGCTTTGTTGTGTTGATTCATGACGGAGTAGATGTTTGACCCAAGAAGGGGGTTAGCTCTTAGGAGAGGAGCTGAAGGATGCTGCTGAGTAGATGATATGGATTTCAAGAAGATTAGATGGTTACCGTGTTATTTGGGTAGGGGTTTAGAAACCAGATTGGCTCAGATGTTCACTGTCTTATTTTAAACTCTTTCCTGTACAAACTCTGATGATTCTATATATATATGAGACGAGATCTTTTTCGCATAGTATTGCGTTATGCTTCCGCACTTAAACTCATTTGAAAAGAATTAATACATATTTCTCCATCCTTCTCTGTGTTTAAAAGAAGAAAAATTTTAACTCACGTTTTCGGAGAAGGAATGTTGAGTTTTCACTAAATATTTTCTAAGTAATTTCGAAATTCATTGGTAACTATGGTATAATATCCTTTTTGGAGAAAGGGTGTTGCATATTGGACTTTCAGTTCTTTTAGCAAATGGACGCATACCTTTGCTTACCATTTACCCGTGAAGCATATTTGTTCATATGGACGCATACTCATTGCCTACCATATGGACTTATGACTTGGCTCTTTTCAGACGTATAGCTTCATGATGATTATCGAACTTTTATCGTTCTGCTTCTTTGGACGCAAGGCATTATTGCAACGCATTGCTTTCAGAGTCCATTGGACAATACTTACCCGAGGTCAAGTATCACAGTCCATTGGACGATCTATTCTTGGACTGTACATATGTTCGCCAAAGTCATACTGGACGATGGACTTATCTTTGTTGTACCTACAAGAGCTTGTCAACGGACTTTGTAAAATCTTTAATAATCGTTGTTATCATCAAAACCTCTTAGGGAAGTTATGCATTAAAAACTGCATTTAAATAATATGGTTCCAACAATCTCCCCCTTTCTAATGATGACAAATATTATTAAGTTTTACAAGCAATAAAGCAGATAAACCAAATAATCAGTCAGCATATACTGTTAAAGAAAAATTTTCTTAGGGAAAGCTCCCCCTGAGATTCACGTCTCAGTTTTTCTTACTCTTCTCCCCCTGAGATAAGCATCTCATGGTTTTGGATATTCAATATGTTTTAGAGTACTTGAAAATTTCTTTTTCTCATAAAGCAGTTTAGTCCAATATAGAGTATAGCATAAACAGAGCATGCATAAGTAATAAGACTATTGCACTGTAATTTAGACTCAATCTCATTTTATTAATGACTTTGAGGTTTTAAAACTTAATTCTTCCCAATTTTCCACCCTTTTGTCATCGGACAAAAAGGTTCACAGAACATCATAGTCCAAAAATTTTGAAAACAAAACAAAAATTTTTTTTGAAGAACTTTGGAGAACAGGAGATTGGGACTTCCACTGATTCTTCCTTGATTCCAGGTACTTGCGATACTGCCCGAACAGAAATATCAAGTCATCAATGTCTTCTGTTGAAGGTGGAACTTGTGCAGGTGCAGTTCTTGATTCCTCATCTTTGGAGACAATGACATCTTCTAGCCAGGAGGAAATTCGATTATAGGCTGAGTGGATCTAGTTGGGGCACCAAAGAAATCATCAAACATATATCTCTGATGTGCCATGTTTTCTATAACTGATCCCCCAGTAGGCGTTGCAGCCTTCTCAGCATCTGAGACCCTTGAAGATGATGCTTCTTGCTCGCAGAGTCAGAGATATCTTTCCCAGACTGACCTTGCACCCTGTTTTGTTGCTTGACCAGTTCTGGACATGTACATCAGGAAGTCCAAATTAATGTTATCTTGTGCCCTCTTTGCCCAATCCTCTTCAAATATGATAGGATTTGGCATTGGAATTTTGTTGATTTGCTTTCAAGTGAACTTGTCCTTGTTCCTATCCACAAGATAGACCCTAGGTACTATCCTGTCAGGCTGCACCCTTATTGTTGTTATTGCCTTGATCCTCATAGACGGAGGGACATTTAATCTATCCTGAAGCTGGAGTCCATCCACTATATTTCTGATGATCATTTGGTCAAGGACTGAGAGGAATGGGCCCATCTCTTCTGTAGTCAAAGGAGAGTACTTTGGCTTGTCGCAATAGAGTCTCATCCTTGCATGTCCTGAAGAGCTGGATGATATGGATTTTGCTCTTATCTCTTCCAGGGACAAATCTTTGTCTTTCTTCTTTTCCTCCTGAAAAGGAATTTCCATATACTTGATCCCCTTGGTCAGGATAGTAGGCTTCCACACAGTGTAGACATAATCAGACGGTTGCAGGGGTACTTCTGATATATCTTGGCTGGGAGATGCTGAGGATGGTTGAGATTGGTCATGTGAGGGTGAAGGTGTATGTGTTTGGATAGGAATGGATGATGGTTCAAGATTAAAAGGCGATGATGGAGTAGGTTCAAATGAGGCAAAAGGTGTTTGTTGTCTTGGTTGAGTGGACAAACGGAGTGAGAGAGTTTGAAGTGGTGTTTGGGATAGTTGTTCTGTTTGAGGTGGGGAAACTGTTTGGGTTGGTGGTTCTGGCATTGTATGGATAGGTGATTGTGGTTGAGGCTGGGGTTCATGGATTGGACGGATGGGTGAGGGAATGGACTCTGGGATTTCTGAGATGGATGCAACCACAGATCCAATTATCTCATCAACAGATTTGTTAGGATTAGCAAAAACAGGTACCTCTGTTGTTTTCTTTTCAGCAACTTTGGTAGTGGATGTTTTCCTTAGAGATCTTGCCTTCTTTGTTATGGGTCCAATAGCCTCTGTTACAACAGCCTTGAAGTCAGAAGCTTTCCTCTTTTTGGTTGCCTTCCCAGCAGCAAGCTTGGTTCTTTTGGGGAAAAATTCTCCAATTGTCTCCTCGTCTGATTCAGCCAAAACTAGCTTCCTTATAGTTCCTTTGGAAGTAGTCTTCTTTTGTGCAACATGAGCCTCACTTTGGGCTTTAGTTGATGGTTCCATTTGTTCAGCACGATTTCCCTCCATCATTCTCCTCATATCAGCCCTGATGCCTTCCTTGTTATCTTCCTCTTCCACTTTTTTGAGTTTGGCCAGATGTTCTTTGACTGTATCTAGGTCCATTCCCAGAATATTTGTTCTTCCGAAACGAGCTTGACGTTGTTTTATGGAAAGAGCAGGTTTGTCTTCCCAATGTATGCTTCAAAAATTTCCATGACACCTTGAGTGTTGAAAATTTTCTGAAGTAATGCTCCATAAGGAATAGCTGTCTTTTTACCTTTTCCTTACGCATCTCTTCTGAAGCAGGAAAACAATATAGAATGAAGATTGATTTGTTGAAAGATTAAAAGATGCACCAGTAAGAACCCATGTAATGACGATACAAAGTCCTTTGATCCAACCTCGTGAAGTACCATTTTATTCAATACTTGATGAAGTATTCTGGCATTGTCAGTCATTTTTGCTGAAGGTATCACTGTTCCTATTATTACCTCTCCTTCCTTTACCAGAATACTCTTCATTTTCTTCATTCCACCATCTTTAAGCCTCTATTTTTTGTAAAAACATGCTCCAACGACATCACATCCAATAGCCACCGAGATGCTTTCTATGGATGCATAGACCTTCTTGCCTAGGACTGTTCCGGTGATTAAGTTGTCCTTGATCTTCACAGTTTTCCAGAACTGACGAATCAACTCACGATACACAACAATCTCCTTTTCCTTTCCAAAAATGCTTTCCCATCCGGCATCAATGATTTCAGGAGCAATATCCACACCCATACTGGCTATAGTTGCGAGATTATCCCAGAATTCCACATTAACTTCCAAATTCTCAATGTTCTCCATTTTTAAAGAAGAAGATTTAATTTTTCGAAAGAGGAGGGTTTTGGAAGGGTTTTTCGAGAACAAGAGCAAACACAGAGAGAGTTTTCAGGAAGATGGAAAGTGGAAGATAGTGGGGTAAAAACGTGTATAAGAAGGAAGTTTCAGAGAGAGAAAACAGAAACTTTTTCTTGAAAACAGGCAAAATCATCAAACGGGAAAACGGCTGCAGTGCAGGTGGACAGTATGTGATGAAAATATATTATTATAAAATAGTTTAGACTCAGCGCGGGAAGACTAAGAGATAAAAATATTTAAGTCTCAATAAAAATTCTAAGTCTCAAATAGACTGACGTGTCCTATTGGACGCTAGTCATATTGGACTCAGACTCAACTTGAGCATATTAGATGCTAAACATCATTCTTTTATAAAGTGCATATTTAAATGCTTCCTTATAAAAATGATTCTATCCACAGAGAGGGGTTTTGTAAATATGTCTGCCCATTGATTTTCAGTGCTAACAAACTGAATATCAAATATTCCCTTCTGCACATAGTCTCTAATGAAATGATGTTTAATTTCTATATGCTTAGCTCTTGAGTGTAAGATTGGGTTCTTAGATAAATTGATTGCAGCAGTATTATCACAAAGAACAGAAATCTTACTCTCGAAGATGTTGTAGTCCTCTAGTTGATGTTTAATCCATAAGAGTTGAGAACAACAACTTGCAGTAGAGACATATTCAGCTTCAGCTATAGATAGTGCAATTGTGCTCTGTCTCCTACTCGTCCATGATACTATATTAGACCCAATAAAATGGCATCCTCCGCTGGTGCTTTTTCTTTCAAGTCTGTCTCCAGTATAATCAGCATCACATAATCCTACTAATCTGTATTCATCTGATTTCTTAAACAACAATCCAAGATTAGTAGTCTCCTTCCGATATCTAAAGATTCTCTTGACAGCAGTCAAGTGAGAATCTCTAGGATCTGATTGGAATCTTGTACATAAGTAAACACTGAACACGATATTAGGTCTAGATACAGTAAGATACAAGAGAGAACCAATCACACCTCTGTATACCTTTTGATCTACCTTTTTATCTTTATCACTCAGGTTCATCATGCAAGTTGGATGCATAGGAGTGTTCATGCGCTTGCAATCGTCCATATTAAACTTCTTCAGAAGCTCCTTTGTATATTTGGACTGATGCACATAAATCCTATCTTGAGTCTGTTTTACTTGAAGTCCAAGAAAGAATTTCAATTCTCCCATCATACTCATTTCGAACTCCTTCTGCATTAACTCAGAAAATTCTCCACACAGAGATTCATCGGTAGCACCAAAAATAATATCGTCCACATAAATTTGTACTATGATGAAATGTGTGTCTATGGATTTTCTGAAAAGAGTAGTGTCAACTTTTCCTCTTGAAAAACCATTATCCATTAAAAAGGAACTTAGTTTTTCATACCAAGCTCGAGGAGCTTGCTTGAGACAACAAAGGGCCTTTTACAGTTTAAAAACATAATTAGGAAAAGTTTGATCCTCAAAACCAGGAGGTTGTTCAACATAGACTTCTTCAGTTATTATACCATTCAAAAAAGCACTCTTTACATCCATTTGATAAAGCCTTATATCATGTTGGACAGCAAATGAAAGTAAGATGCGAATGACTTCTATTCTAGCAACTGGAGCAAAGGTCTCAGTAAAGTCAATACCTTCCTGTTGTGAGTAACCTTGAGCAACTAACCTTGATTTGTTCCTCACCACTTTACCTTCTTCGTCCAGTTTGTTTCTGAATAGCCATTTGGTTCCAATAATGGACTTACCTCCAGGTGGGGCTACCAGCGTCCAAACATCATTACATTTGAATTGGTTTAACTCCTCCTGCATTGCTAAAATCCATCCTTCGTCCAATAGAGCTTCATCAACATTCTTGGGCTCCAATTTAGAAATGAATGCAACATCAATTTGTTCTCTGAATGTGGACCTTGTTCTGACTCTATCATTTTCATTTCCAATAATTTGATCTTCAGGATGATAGGTCTTGAAGTGTCAGCTTCTTCTTCTCTATGGATTGGACGCATCCTCAATTTCTGCATCTGATCCATCTTCTCCATTCTTAGGTGATGTTCCTTCACCTTCTGCTTGTATTCTCATATCTGCAAGAGAATCACTTAGCTCTGACAATTCCTTGTCAAGCTTTTTGTCATTGAATTTAATATGAATTGACTCTTCAACAGTCAAGGTGCAACACCCTTTCTCCAAAAAGGATATTACACCACAGTAACCAAGATTTTCGTAATAATTTTCTAAGTAACTTTGATTTAAAACAAGTTAAGTTCCCAAAAATGCAGATAAAATTTTTGCCTTTTTAAAAGATGATAAGAATGGGGAGTCCATTCTTTCCTTTTCTATCACATGGTACAACAAGAACAGTATTAGCAGAAATATTGAAGTAGAAACAATCTCCTCAAGTATATATATCAAAAGAGCTTGCAGCAGTACAAGCGCAGAGTTTTCTAAAACTACTGTACATCAAAAAGTAGTAAAACTCTAAGCAGACTAAAATCAAAAGACTGAAATAAAAAGCTACTAAGTAATATAAAGCCAGGTTCAATCTCTAACATCTACCGGGAATAACCTTCCACATCCGAAAGTATAATAATAGACGCATCCTCCCTACTCTAAAACGAAAGGTACATCTCCATGCTGGCTTTCTACGCCTCCCATAGAACTATATGAATGGTGCCTCCAGAGCTGGCATCTTCCTCGTCTTCCTTCTCTGTAAAACGGAGTAAGACCTCCGCTCCTCCACCGTAAAAGGATGGTTAACATACCTCCAACTCGTACCCGATCTAAACCTCGGCAACATCATTTACTCAACCACATATGGACAAAACATGGAAAGTAGGCAGGGTGAAAAACTTGCACAAGTTAAGAATGATAGTTTAAAAGAGCATACACACAATACTTATACAGCATATTTTTAGAAACTTACCACACAAATCACACTTAGGAATAAAACACTGAAAACCAAGAAACAACCAAGAATATATCAACAATCACAGATGTCACGTCAATCGTAGATAAATCATCAATCACAACTATATTATCAATCACAGATCAATCACATCTATCTCATCAACCACAGGGGTATTTATGCATGATACTTCAATCTCTCTACTAATACACCGGTGTGCTGCTCTAAGGAGACTTTTTCCACCAAACTCCATTGAGCGATAGGCCTACGACAAGACCTAACAGAGTACCTAGAATTCACTCAGATTTCCTGGATAAACATTCAGAAATACGCATCTCAACCATATCATGAAATAGGTCCGTCAGTCAGATTTATCCAAGCCGGGTGTACGACTCGTCTCAGCTCAAGGGATATTGCCATGCAAGGCTATTGAGACTTTCGAAACCTAGATAATCCCAGAAGGCAAGCCCAACCAGACTCTATTCTCAACCCGTCCTCTAGGTTGTAAGCTCAAAAAACCTTTATGCGAATGATAACTCAAACATTGCATAATATCACTTTGGTTTCTCTTGTAAAACCTTCTTTGTTTTACTGTATTATCTCTCATAATACAAAACCACGTAAAATACACTTATTCTATCAGCACAGAAATACTCTTGAAAACTTAACCATTTTATTACTCTTTTCGGCTGTACTCATTTATTTTAATAATAATTACACTGTGATAGAGTCAAATGCGGTAACGAACTTAACCAGAATAATATTAACGGGAATTATTACTTAAGTTCATTCTTTTTGGGAAAGCCCTTTGGAAGCTAATCAAGTAGTCTTCGCTACGTATATACAAACTTATTAAGATAGGAAAAATAGTGCACCGGTATGGTTCCCAGGAAAGATCTTGGTGAGCTTTTGGGCTCCTTCAAAGACCTTTGTCTTTTCTAGATAGATCCATACAAATGAACTACCTTAACCCATCATCAGTCTGTATATAAACAGTAAAAATCACAAGTTTTATATATCTTTGAAAAGAACATGGAAATGGAAGAAAAATATCGGTTTAGGAATTTTTTAGCCTTTTTAGTCACTTGCTCTCATCCCAATGGCGTAATAGAGATACGGCCCCTGAGCCCGACCGTATGAGTACACCGAACATGTATTCTTACGCCTGACCAAAGCACCCCATCCCTATCCGTCAAAAAAACTACAGAGGTTCAATTTTACGATTTCTTATATTTGTTAATCACAGAGGCATAGCCCACTAGGTGATCAAGCCTTTATCGTTAAAATTTCGCCAGCGTAACGGTACAATTATTAAACTATATAAATAAATTGGGTATTATAACTTTACTATTTGAAAAATCACATTTTAAATAAAAATAAAGCATAGTATAATTTTTAAGACAATTTTACAAATAAATAACAATTTATTTAAAGCATAAACACCCAAAACACAAAAATCCATTAAAACAAAGATCAAACCAACTTGGAAAGAATTTCCCCATACCTTAGCCTTATGAAGATTGAAGAACAAGCCAAGAACACCCAAGAACACAAGAACAACAACACAAAAAAAACTTGATTAGTAACAAAGAAATCCAAAGGAAAAACTAGAGAAAGAAAAAGGATTCTGTGAGTGATTTTCTACAAGTGAGGGATGAAGAAAAATGAGAGCACCCCCCCTCCCAATTTATAGGGAAGGGGTTGGCCAGACCATGAGGGAGGGAGGGAGAGATATTTTGATTTTCCAATTTTCACAAAAATAACAAAATCCTAATTTCTAAAAATATCTAAAAATATCTAATAAAATATCTATGCTCTAGAACAATGGAGAAGCTTCAAGACTCCTCAAGAGGGAGGGGAGGGCGTGCAAATCAGTGCTGGGAAGGAGAGAATATGAATTTCCTAAAATACCCCTAAGGTTTGGATGAAAGAGTGAAAACCAAGGGTAAGAATGTCTTTTCATAAATCAAAAAATTGAAATAATTAGTTAAAAATGATGAGAACCAATGAGAATGCTAGAAAATGCCATAAGAAGTCTAAATAATTTTGTGGCATCCTTTTTTGAAAATTATAGATAGTGCAAACTCTTCAGTTTTCATTGTTTCGCAGGAATAACCCCGAAAAAATGTAGAAAATAGGGTTTTCAAAACTTACACAGAAATAATTTTAAAAATCATGAAATAAATAATTAAAAATAAAATATATACTGCTTATGGACCTTTGTCAAGAAAATTATACCTGTTAAACAAGGTTTTTGCGTTAAAACGTCCCCGGGTAGCGTAGTTTTTGGTATTTATCGAAAGTTTTCAAAAATTCCAGAAAAATTCCAGAAAATCTAAAATAATAAAAGAACCAACTTTTGTGAAGAAGTTTATTTATTGAGTTGGTTTAACACACTCAAGCTATTTAAAATACTTTCCATCAGTTAGACGTAAACCGTTTTCTGTAAAAAGACCCAATTTTGACTGAAAAGTTACCGTTTCAGAAATATTTCGAAATACATGTATTTTATTACTAATTTTAAGCTAAAAATAAATTACAAAACATTTATGGAACGAAAATTTATGTAAAACAGAAAAAGGACGAAAAGCGCAAAGTGACAGACATGGAAACTAGTCCTGACAGAAGGTGAAAATCAACCGTTTTCAGAAGTATTTTTAAACATACATATTTAAATACTATTTTTAAGCTAAAAATAAATCTCAAAATATTTGTATTGCAAAAATTCAAATAAGACGAAAATAAATAATTAATCGCAAAAAGCGGATGTTACACAAGGTTCTTGAGTTATAGACTCGGTAAGCCTTGGAAGTTTCAGAGTAACCCAGAAAAATTTCATTATCCACTTTAGAATCAAACTTGTCAAGTTGATCCTTAGTGTTAAGAATAAAACATTCACATCCAAAGGGATGGAAATAGAAAATGTTGGGTTTTCTTCCTTTCCACAATTCATATGGAGTCTTTTTCAATATAGGTCTTACATATATTCTGTTTTGTAAATAACAGGCAGTGTTTACTGCTTCAACCCAAAACCTCTTAGAGGTTGAGTGATCATTGAGCATGGACCTGGTCATCTCCTGTAATGATCGATTTTTTCTCTCCACCACACCATTTTGTTGAGGTGTTCTTGGTGCAGAGAAATTGTGAAGGATTCCATTCTCTTCACAGAATCTCTAGAAGTTTGCATTCTCAAACTCACCTCCATGATCACTTCTAATAGAGTTGATACAAACTCCTTTCTCATTTTGGACTCTTTTACAGAATATAGTAAAGACTTTGAAAGACTCATCCTTGTGTGCAAGGAATTTGACCCATGTCCAGCTAGTATAGTCATCAACTATAACTAGTCCATATTTCTTTCCATTTAAAGAAGCAGTTTGAGTGGGTCTAAACAAATCCATATGCAAAAGTTCCAAAGGTCTTGAAGTGGAAACAATATTTTTGGAATTAAAAGAATTTTTCACTTATTTCCCTTTCTGACATGCTTCACACAAAACAGATTTGTACACAAGATTTGGTAGTCCTCTCACGAGGTTATGCTTATTTAGCTTTAAGATGGTTCTTAAGCTTGCACGACCAAGTTTCTTGTGCCATATCCATTGTTCATCCTTTAAGGATATGAAGCATGAGACATTTTGTTCAAACAGATTTTCAAAATCAATTTTGTAAACATTGTCCTGCCTCTTTGCTTGAAAAAGTATGGACTTATCAAAATTTCTGACCATACATTTTTCTTTGTTAAAGAAAACATCAAATCCACTATCACACAATTGACTTATACTAAGCAGATTATGTTTGAGTCCTTCAACCAATAAGACATTTTCAATAGAGGGAAAAGGAAGTTTACCAATTTTACCTATCTTAACTATTCTGCCTTTCTGGTCTCCTCCAAAGGTGACCCAGCCCTTCGATATAGGCTTTAGGTCCTGGAACATAGATCTTTCTCCCGTCATGTGTCATGAGCAGCCAATGTCCAGGTACCATCAATGGAGTTGTCTTCCTCCCATCAAGCATATCTGCAACAAGAATTATCATGCTTTTAGGTACCCAGATTGACTTGGGTCTTTTCTTGTTAGCCCTTGGTCTACGTCCAGACATGTTCCTCACAGCCTTTCCACAGTGACCACAGTATATATTAAATTTAAAAGGATTTCTAGAAAACTTTGGTTTTGGTTTTTCATAACCCAAACCACTTTTGTCAGAAGATTTTCTTTGAATTTTTAAAATTCGATCAAGTTTTTCAGAGCTACTGTCAAATCTGGACAATCGTTCAGTGAGTTCATTTACCTCTTGTTGAAGTACTTGTACTTCACAAGAAGTATTCGACTCAGAATCCTTTTGAGATTCATCTTTGAGTTGACTTACTTGAAGTCTTAACTCTTCATTTTCTGATTTGAGTATTTTATTATCTAAAGTGAGTTTTTCAAAATCTTTAGTTATGAGTGAAAACTTTTTCTTCAAAGATTTGTACTCATCAGATAAGATGGATGATTCTCTAAGAAGATCATTAAAATTGTCTCTTAGTTCAGGATAAGAAAGTACCTCTTCTTCATCCTCGCTGTCAGTGGAGGGTAGACTTGCCATCAGGAAAAGATTTGCTTCTTCCTTATCCTCCTCATCCTCATCATCAGAAGATTCATCAAGATCTTCCCATCTTGCCATGAGACCCTTCTTCTTCTTGACGAACTTCTTCTTTGTCCTTTCAGCCTCAGGACAATCTGCCTTGTAGTGGCCTGGTTTCTTGCATCCATAGCACACTACTGGACTTTTCTCCTTTAGCACAGGTTCCTTTTGCGGAAATCTTTTGTTGAATTACTTCCTTCTGAAGCCACCTTTCTTTTTCCACATAGACTTTATCTTTCTGGAGATGAAAGAAAGTTCATCATTATCTGAGCCTTCTTCTCCTTCTGAGCTACATGACTCTTCTTCTGAGTCATTTGCCTTTAAGGCTTTTGAAGTGTTCTCTTTTTGAACTTTAAGAGCAATGGACTTTGCCCTTTTTTTTGTTCCTTCTTCTTTGAGCTCAAGCTCATGCACTTTGAGCGAGCCTAGGAGATTCTCCATAGCAAAAGTAGAAAGATCCCTTGTTTCTTGTATGGCAGTTACCTTGGGTCTCCATTGTCTAGGCAGACTCCTTAGAATTTTCCTGATGTGATCCTAGGTTGTGTAGATTTTTCCCAGAGATCTCAGGTTGTTGATGATTGTTTGGTATCCTCCAAACATCTGATCAATAGTCTCGTGATCCTCCATTTTGAATAATTCATATTGATGAACTAGCATGCTGATTTTGGACTCACGGACCTAAGATGACCCTTCATGCGCCAAAGCTAGACTGTCCCATATCTCTTTGGCAGTGGTGCAGCTCTGCACCTCGTCATGTTCTGACTTAGTGATAGCACACATCAAATAGTGTCTTGCCTTTGAGTTCAGCTGGAATCCGGTCCTCTGATCCTGTGTCCACTGAGCTCTAGGTACTTTTGCCCTGCTTTTATTAATTGTAGTGTTATAATGTCCATATTTCTATGTGATTTTCGTGGAAGCAAGGTTATAATGGAAAAATTGATTTTGAGCTTTCTAAATGTACAGTTATATTGGCGAATTTTATATTACCGTAAATAATAGTTTTACCGTGAAACTAGTGCAATTTATTCTTTTGTGAAAACCATGATATTGTCTATCATTGATATACAAGGTGATGGTTAAGATAAACGATTTATTAGTATGGTTCTGTCTAGGAAAGACAAAAGTCATCCAAGCGGCCTTAGCTCGCCTTCTCTTTCCTGGGAACTATACTGATACGCTATTTGGGGAATTCTTAACTTAGAGACCCAGTATATACGTGACTAAGATAAGTTGGAAAATAAGTGATTTCTAAATAAACGTATATATAAATAGATTGGGTTGGATTAAAGAGTATAACGGTAAAGGATTCTCAGTGAATTCTATTGTTATAGCATCTATCAGAAATTTAGTACAACAGTAATGTTGGTAATAGGATGAAACACAAGAACGGGGGTTGAATTGTGTTTCTAAGCTTTTAAAACTTTTCACAAACGTTGGACGCTGATTATGAAAAGGTTGGATGCACAACGTATTTAAGTTATTGGACGCACAGTTAAGTTGGACGCAAAAACATCCACTTAGTTTAAAACAAGTTTTTGGCGCGATTAAAACGTTTGAGTAACTTGTTAAAAATAGTTTCAATTCAATCCCCTCAGTTAGTATATAAACTGTAAATAAATGAGTTAAGGGAAAGAGAGATTGAACAGGTATTTATCCTGGTTCACCCTTTCTAAAGAGCTACGTCCAGTCCCCTCAAACTAGAGAGATTTCACTATCAGTCCAGATAGAATTACAAGTATTCTTAGACAGCCTCTTCAGGCCTTACAACAAGTATTATTTGCACACCTAGCCTCTCCAAACTCAACTCAAGTATTCTTTCACAAACAAGCCTCTCTAGGCTCAAACAAGTATTCTTTGCTAAGCAAACCTCTTCAGGCTCAAACGCAAGTATTCTTTTACAGGCAAGCCTCTCTAGGCTCAAACAAGTATTCTTTGCTAAGCAAGCCTCTCCAGGCTCAAACAACTCAGAAGAGTGTTTTTGATGAAAGTGCTATCAACTCACACAAGTGAGAATATGGACTCTAAAGCACTTCGAGAGTTAAGCAATCTCTCTCTTACAAGAAGAAAGAAATAATACAAGACTTTCTAAGATTTGCAGAGTGTGACAATATTTGCACAGCATTTTTGCTCTTTTCTTTTTCTTGGTTCAGTCACTTGTATTCTTCTTCTTGTTCCCGGTATTTATAGGATTTGATGAAGCTTCAGACTTGTTCTTCGAATAGCTCAGCTTCAGCCTTCATAAATGTTACTGTTCTCTAATAGCATTAAATGTTATTTTCCCGTTGCTCTGAGGAGTTATACTTCAGCGCATTTGTCTGTGTTTCTTTCTCCTAAGTCAGAAGCAACCTGTACTCATAGCCTTAATTATACAAAGGTTAATAGCAATATTCTATTGAGACAAAGAGAATACACTGTGTAAACAAAAAGGTGCGTTCAGAGAGATACACAAATGATCAGAGTACATTCTCTCTCTAAGTACACTTTCCACAGTGCTTTATGCTTTTCATTTAATACATGTTCAAAAACATTGACGATGTTTCATAGAAAAAACATTGTGTACAGCTATTTATTTCAAATCATTTGCTCATTAAATGTCTCATATTAAATGCAAGAGCAATAAATAGCTTGTTATAGAATCTGCGTTTTGGACGCAGCATTTAGAACATATTGGACTTTCAGTTCTTTTAGCAAATGGACGCATGTCTTTGCTTACCATTTACACATGAAGCATATTCGTTCATATGGACGTATACTCATTGCTTACCATATGGACTTATGACTTGGCTCTTTTCAGACGTATAGCTTCATGATGATTATTGGACTTTTATCGTTCTGCTTATTTGGACGTAAGGCATTATTGGACGCATTGCTTCCAGAGTCCATTGGACAATACTTACCCGAGGTCAAGTATCAGAGTCCATTGGACGATCTACTCTTGGACTGTACATATGTTTGCCACAGTCATACTGGACGATGGACTTATATTTGTTGCACCTACAAGAGCTTGTCAGCAGACTTTGTAAAATCTTTAATAATCGTTGTTATCATCAAAATCTCTTAGGAAAGTTATGCATTAAAAAATGCATTTAAACAATTTGGTTCCAACAAGTAAAAGATTCTCGGTGAATTCTACTGTTATATTATTAGTGGGAAATCTCGAGTTGGTGTCCAATCTGTATATGTATATAATTAACTCAGTTTAATTTTCAATGTCTATGGCAGTGAAAATTAGTGATGTAGGCTTTCATCGGGCTTTCATCGGCCCTCTTCCCTGGAAGTAAACTAGTGCTTAAGCATTTCAGTAAAGAATCAGCTTGATTTCGTTCACTTAATCTATATCGAATTGTTTTAAAGTTGAGCATTGATCACCGAAGACGGCTCTGCCGCTGTGTGATCCTTTCATCTTCAAAATTAATTAAGCTGGTAATTAATCAGTTTTACTTCATTCACTGTGTCTATATCAATTTTTCAAAAAGTCAGACACTGATTACCGCAGTCGACTCAGCCGCTGTGTGATTATTCTTTTCCCAAAGATCTATCTAAAATTTGAAAACAGACACTTACCGATTAAGAAGTATACTTGGGTTTAGATTACTGTTAATCTCTTCTCTCTTGATCAATCTTAGGTGGCTCTTCCCCATTTTGGTCTGCTTAAAATGAATTAATAACCTTTAGTTTTTATACTGAATCACTTTGTTGGGCTGCTCACCTTAGTTCAGCTCTGCCGCGGTGTGATCAATCATTAATTAAATTATTGAAGCCGAGAAACTAATTTAACTCGTAATGATCAGTCAAATGAGTAATGAGGGCAAGTGCTATTTATTTGATATAACCGTAAAAGGTTTTTACACTAGGAATTAGAGGAATAAAATGATGTGGTTTTAACAGTTATCTGTTCATACAAGAGTATTTCTGTCATAAAGAGATGAGTTATTTCATATAAAGTATTTTTGATGAGATTAAAGATTTCAAAGAGAAGCTACAGTAAAACAGATGAAGTTTTACAATGAGATATTAAAGAGATTTGGTGTGCAATTTAGACTATCATTGCATAAAGATATTTGAGTATACAACCTAGAGGATGGGGTTGAGAATAGGGTTTAGTTGGGCTACAATTGCCTAATGAGATTATCCAGGTTTCGAAAGTCTCAATGGCCGTGTAGGTGGATCCAGGTTTCATGATTTGGTATTTATTTTAAATGCAGTCTTACCATAGTATTCTCAGGGGTTTAGATAGGATTCCCTAGTTATTCTGTTAAGTTTACTGCAGCCGATTGATCACTGGAGTTGAGGTTGGAAAAGTCCCCATGGAGCATTGCACCGGTGTGTTTTGAGAGATATTGAAGTGGCATGCATAAATATACCTTGACTTGATGCTATATTTTTGAGAGTGCATTGCTTTTGTACGTTTACAAGACACAAGGTAAGACTTATTTGAATGAGATCTATTTACATGTCTTATTACTGTGCTATATATGTCTTGGAGAAATTGCTACTCTGCTATATGTGTTTTATATGACTTGATGTTCTGGTATCTATATGTTCTTGAGGTATAAATTGAGTGTTGTATGATCTGTGTTTTGGGAGTGTTTGTACTTTTCCTATTACTTTGATCTAAAGTTTCACCTTTGCCTACTTTTATATTGTGTTGATGCATGACTGAGCAGATGATTTACCCAAGAAGTGGGTTAGTTCTTAGAAGAAGGATCTGAAGTAGGAGGATGCGTAGATTAATAGAGATTCCGATAAGAATTTGTATTTACTGTCTTAGTTTAGGGTAAATGTCAAGAGATTGAATTGGCTCAGATGTACAGTTTATTTTATGAAACTTATGCTTATACTAAAGCATGATCTTTATATATATCAGATGAGATTATGTTCACAAAAGGTGTTGGTCATATTTTCGCATTCAAAAACATTTCGAAAAGAATTAGGGAGACATATTCCTCATCTTTCTCATCTTTTATGAAGGCGAAAAATTTTACCCGTATTTTTGGAAAAGGATTACCAAGTTCTATCAAAATATTTTCTAAGTTATTGCGAAACTTTTGGTTACTATAGTGTAATATCCTTTTTGGAGAAAAAGTGTTGCATTTTGTGGTATCAGAGTCTGGTTCAGTCTTTTTGGGAATGTCAGGGTATATGTCTGCTAAGCCTAAGTTGCGTGAACCCTGATAGGTTGTGTGTTGTGTGATTTTTGTGTGAAACTTGAATGACTTGTTTGGTTCAGGAAAGATTTGGTGCCAAAGTTGTACTGGTATGAGACAATATAGTTGAGAAGAACTTAATAGAACTAATCGAAACTACCTATGCCAACGATACTGTATAGGTATGGGACTGTATAAAAAATGATTCCCTTCTGAAAAGCATGTAAGTGAGGACAAAACATGTGATTGGAATTCATATTGGTTTGTAGGAAAAAAATCGTTAATTCGAAAGGTCGCTAGATATATACAGAACATTATAGACTTTGATTGTTTTGTGTGAAATTGTTTGATTTTTCTTTGTTACTACGGGGGTAGACGTGTTCTTACTAGTTTTACCTTAGAAAGCGATGTCTGCTCATAACATTGAGGCGATGGAACGGGCAATTGGAGCGATGAATACCATGGCTGCTACTATAGTGCGGCAAGCTGAGCGAGCTAAGCAGAGAGATATACAGCCACAACATAGGGCAGATAGGGTTGCTGCAACCAAAGGACTTGCTGATTTTAGGAAACACAACCATCAACAGTTCAATGGAGAACCTGATCCAAAGGAGGCTGATCTTTGGATCCAAGAACAGGAGAAGATATTTTTAGCTCTACACTGCGCTGAAGGAGTCAAAGTATCTTATGTTGTGTACCTGCTAATTGGAGATGCGAAGTATTGGTGGAAAGGGATACAACAACTATTAGATGCTAAACATCAAGAGATAACTTGGGAGATTTTTTTTACAAGGTTTTTGACCAAGTATTTTCCTCAAAGTGCCTGAATTGAAAAGGGATGGGAGTTCCTAAGTCTCCAGCAGAAAGATATGTTTGTGGATGCGTACACAGCTAAGTTTGAAACCTTGGCTAAGTACTTTCGCTTTTTTCAGCTTCAATAATATAAAGCAAATAACAAATTATTAAAGCTTATAACACTTAAATCACCAAAGTGATCATCAAAACAAGATCAAACTAACTTTAGAAGAATTTTTCCCTTACCAAAAACTAAGAACATGAAGAACTTGAATTTAAATTTGCAAGAGGTTTGCTAAGGAAAACAAAGAAAAGCTTTAAAGAAAACTATAAAGGAGGAGGAAAGAAGAATCTTGGAATTGCATCAAGATTGTGAGCAAGGAAAATATGAAGACCCCTCCCTCCTATTTATAGTGGAGGGGACGGCCCTTAACCCTAGTGAAGGAGACCATGGTTGGCTTGGAAAGCAACCATGGTTCATGTTTAATAAAAATGAAAATAATTAACTAAAATTCTATTGGTTAAAACCTATGACTCACAAAACAACTTGCAAAAATATCTTCTCTCACTTGCCAAGAGAAGGGCGGCCAAGAGAGGCTGAGAGAGGGGGTGTGCTTTGACAATTTTGCCCTTAGGATTTGTGTGAAAAAGAAATGGAAACCAAGGGTAAAATTGTCTTTTCATAAATTAAAAATTGAAATAATTTAATTTAATTAATGAGAACCAATGAGAATGCTTAAAAACGCCATGATAGCTTTAAATAAATTCACGGTATCATTTTTGAAATTTATCGATAGTGCAATCTCTTCAGTTTTTGTCTTTTCCTATGGATAACTCCGAAAAAGTGCAAAAAATAGGATTTTAGAAACCTACATAAAAATAATTTTAAAATCTCAAAATAAATAATTATAAATAAAATATAAAATGTTTGTGGACCTTTGTCACGAAATTACACACTGCAAAATAAGATTTTTGCGCTATATACTCCCGTTTAGCGTATTTTTTGGTAAATTTTGAAAGTTTTCCAAAAAAATCATAAATATTAAAATAAACAACTTTTGAGAAGGAAGTTTATTTTCTGGGTTGGTTTGATACACTCAAGCTATTTAAATCTCTTTCCGTCAGTTTAGACGTAAACCATTTTTTGTTTAAAACTCGACATCAACCGAAAACTTACCGTTTTCAGAAGTATTCCTGAATATGTATATTTAAACCCTAATTTTAAGCTAAAAATAAATCACTCAACATTCACATCACAACAATTCAAATAAAATAGAATAAGGACGGTAAACAGAGAAACAAATGTTACAAAAGACTTAAACTAATTTCCGTTTGAATTACAATATCAAACAAAACTACTAATTCTATACTAGATCAAAGTCTATTTGTCCTTGTAGTCTTGATCATGTCCTAGTCTCCGGATATTTATTCGTTCCCCAATTAACGTGTTACGTGATTCATCTTAAAGGCACTAAAACAATAATATTTCGTATGCTCTTCTCTAAAATTCCAACTTAATTTTTGAAATCATTAAATAATGTCAAATCACTATTTCAATCCTCAAATATCTCTTCTGAATCCAAATTACAGTTTTCATATCATTATAAATTTATTCTGATAGTCAAAGATGTTCACATAACATTGTTTTGACTTCTACGTCAATTCTAAACCATTACTTATCAACTGAAAATCTTAAGGATAAAATCTAATTCTCCAAGGTTAACACTCTGTCTCAAAGTGTGAAAATTTGAGATGTTTCAAAACTCATATACTTGTTTACCTTTTTAAATATTTAAACATGTTGACTTTCATAAATTTTAAGGGTAAAGTTAATGCCTATATAGTCTATTTAGAGGTCTTATCGTAAAAATAGACTTTCAAATAAGTTACGATGAAGGTTATATCTTATAATTTTTAATAGACCTTTAAAAAAGTTTATATCTTATGAATAAGTAAGACTTTACTCTTATAAAGTCTAAAATACCCTTATGTCTCATATACCTTGAGTAGTAGTAGTTTTAACTTTCATAGTTTCTAATTTGTTATACATAGAATTTTTTTTGTTAGCTTATTAAGCCATTAGTCTATTTAGAAACAGGTCATATGACTAATTTGAATGTCTTGATAGGAATTATGTTTTTAAATAGGCTAGCAAACTATGTCAGATTTTTAAAAAGACCAGACTAGCTGGCTAGGTCTAAAAAGAAAGTCTATGATAGGTCACAAGCCAGACTTAGGCCTCAGGATTTTTAAACAAACTAGGCCTATTCAGTCAAAGCCTAGTTCAACTTGGCCTATTTCCATTACTATTTGTAAATAATAATTTGGACTCACCCTAATCCAATGTGTTTTAGACTGTGCTAAGCCAGAAAATATATGGCCCAAAAAGCAGAATGAGAATTCGGTAAAAATTAAAAATTAAGAAGGGTAAAAATTAATTTTTAAAAAGAATTTTTAAATTTAAAAGAGACCACAAAGACTAAACATGATATATTTTCCGAAATAAGGGACTAAAAAGAGTTATCAATTTACTAAGAGACTAAAAACAAATATTTACATATTTATGGATTAAAAAAATATTTGAATCTAATTTTTAGTAATAATAAAGGTTAAATATGTTTTTGTCCCTTTTTTATCACTAATGTTCAATTTTGGTCTCTCATTTTCTAAACTTGTTTTTTTAGTCCTTCAGTTTTTAAAACTTGTCACTTGTAGTCCCTCAAAAATAAAACTTAGTCCCTAAAAAAAATGCTTCTTTTTAGTCTCTCATTTTTAAAAAATTGTCAATTTTAGTCTCTGAGACCATATTTTAAATTTAAAAAATATTTTCTAAATTTATACTTTGACTCCTCCTAAAGCTTGATGTTCATGTTAACCCGTTTTTCCGTTCTTCTCCCCCTCCACTGCTGCACCGCGGCCCCCCATCCCCGCACGGCCAAGGGAGGAGCTCTGCGCGGACAATGGAGGTTGCGCACAATGGCGGGAAGGGAGGGGGCCACCGCGATCGCACAGAAAGGAGAACGAGAGAGAGGCCGCATCTCATGGAGGCTTCAAAGGACTCCTAGCGTGGGGGTCACGGTGTATCAGTAGAGGGAGGAGAGAACAGAAAAACGGATTAAGGTGAACATCAGGCTTTATGAGGGGTCAAAGTATAAATTTAGAAATTATTTTTAAAATTAAAATATAGCCACATGGACAAAAAGTGACAATTTTTCAAAAATAAAGGACTAAAAAAACGTGTTTTATTTTTGAGGAACTAAAAGTATAATTTTTCAAAAATGAGGGACTAAAAAAATGAGTTTTGAAAATGAGAGACCAAAATCAAACATTAGTGATAAAATGAGAGACGAAAAACATATTTAACCCCAATAATAATAAGGCTTAAATATGTTTCCAGTACCTGTAAATGTCCGAATTTTTATTTTAGTCCATTAAAAAAAAGTCAAACTATTTTAGTCCTTTAAAAAAAAATTGATTTTGGTCCTTTTAAGTGCTAGGTAGCACATTATGACTCAGTCAGCATGCCTACGTGGCAGAAACACTGATATGACATATCTATGTTTTAAATTTAGTCCCTATAAAAATTTTAAGTTTTGAATTTAATCCCTCTCAAAACTGAAATTTTGATTTTAATCCATCTTTCTCCTCCACGACCACCTCCTCCTTCTTCCCCCTCCTACACCACCACTCCCCTCTCTCTCCTCCTCCTTTTCCCTCCTTCTCTCTCCTCCGCCACCCCCATCTCCTTCTCCTCCCACCCCCTCGGCCCTCCTTCTCCCCCCTCCATGGCTTCCCCTTTCTCCACCACCACCCCCTCCTCTCACCCACCTCCACCATCTCCTCCTCCACCCTCACCACCAAATGGAAACAACAACAACAACGAAAATCTGCAGATACTACAACACCAAAGTTCGAGCATTCAACCAGGACACAAGAACAAATGACAAGCTCCAAATCAAACAAAATCACACAAAAAGGAAACCAAAAGTAAACTAAAAAGGAAACCACAAGTAGAAATTCAAGCCCAGATTCAAACATGGAGAAAGCAACGAAGTTGGGGCATAATGAAAATGCCAAGCTCGATAATTTCTCATTTGAAAGAAAAAATATTTTCAACCCCATTTGAAACAAGGGCGAGATTGGGAGGGTGACATTTTGGGGGGGGGGGGTGGCTCACTCAACGACAGTGGGCTCATGGTGGAGGTTCAGCAGTGAGATCTCTTCGCGGTTCGCTGGTAGTAGGCCTTGGCAGTGGGTATTACGAATACTGATTCGGTGGAGCTACGATGAGTTGTGATGAGGAAGGGTGGGTGAGGAGAGAGAAAGCTGAGGGGATGGGAAGGAGGTGATGACGTGGAGGTGGGGGTAGGTGGTGGAGAATGGGCGAGAAGAACATGGGGGTGGTGGAGGAGGGGTGGTGGTGGAGGTGGATGCGGGTGGTGGTGGAGAAGGGGGAGAAGGAGGTGGGGTGGTGGAGAAGGGAGACGAGGGGTGGTGGTGGTGGAGGAGAAATGGAGATTAAACTCAAAATCTCAGTTTTAATAAGGATTAAATTTAAAATTTAAAATTTATATAAGGATTAAATTTAAAACGTAGATAGGTCACATTAATGTTTCTGCCACGTAAACATACTAACTGTGTCATGATGCGTCATCTAGTAATAAAAAGATAAAAAAAACTTTAAAAAATTAAAATAATTTAATTTTTTTTAATAAACTAAAATTAAAATTAAAATATTTACAAGGAACGAAAATATACATATTTGAGCCTAATAATAATAATAGATTAAAGATTCATTCTGTTAATAAAACAGCAGTGATTTGACAATCGGAAATGATAAGACTAGCGTACAGGTGCTTGATGTCGTTTCTCACCGAAAGCAACCAACTAAGACCCGATTCCGAATTTCCAATGGATCCGTTGTGCGTGTGAGTGACGGGAGAGGGAGAGAAACACTACAGAGAAGTAGGGCAGCCAGAAGGTTCTTTTTCTATTTTTGTCTTTGTCAGTTCAGTGTATTTTATAAGTAGTAAATAGTGCTTGTTTATTTTTTTTTTATAAAAGTAAATAGTGCTTGTTTGTCTATGAAAAAAAAACCAATAACTATATAGTTTGTACGGTCTTTTTGCACGTTTGATTATTTTTATAATTTTATTTTTAAATATAAATTAAATTTTTCATAAAATTGAATAGATTGTAAAAGTCAAATTAAAAATATATTATATTTTTAAATTAGTTACTGTTTGTGCCTAAACAGAATTAAGAATTTGTTTGTTTAAAATTTAAAATAATATTAAAAAATGTACATATTTTTTTTTTTGGTGAGTGAAAAAAAAGAAAAATGTACATATGATTGTCTCAGTAACATTTTTACTCACGTAACTATTTTTCAACAACAACAATATTAAACTCATGATTTTTGTTATGTTAATTAACATGTAATATAACAATATGAAAAAGTGGCTAAAACTTCGTTCACATATTTTATGAATGTGTATATGATAATCAATTAAACTTATATGTTACTATATAATATTTTATGGATTTTTAGATATAAATTTTTCAACTTTGATTTTTTAAAATTAATTAATTTTAAAAATAATATGAAGAGAGTGTAAAATTATGATAAGTATATTTGTACAAAAACAACTTTGTTTTTATTTTTCCGTCTTCCCAATAAATAAAATATTTAGATTATAGAAGGTACATGCTAATGCAAATGAGAGAATTCAGAATTTAAACATAAAATACAATTAACGCGAACAGAATGTCTAACCGTTTGTACTAATCCCGATTGGGTATACTTTTCCGTTTTCTTTGTTGTAGTCAGAAGAACTTTTATTATGATTTCACATTTTTTTTATTGATGTTCCAAAACAAGGTGAAATTTTCGTATACTTGTCTTGTCTAATCTCTCTCTAAGGATGACAATTGAATCTAGACTTAATAGATACCTACAAAATTTATCCACAATAAACAGAGTAATTAGCCATATATTTTGATGGAAATAAGTGTGGGTATGAGTACCTTAGTATCCATCTCGTCCTAAACCTGTAATACATATATATATAATTATCTATATATGTATCATCATTCTAGGCTTCATGAGAATACTTTGGAGGTGCTTGCTTAATTTGAAGCATGAAATGTAAAGTAATATATGTTGCACTAATATATTTATTCAATAAATTTGTGTTTAGTTTATCAACTAAATTAATTTTAATGTTGTAGTTTTTATTGGTATTAACTCAAACAATATTTACATGTGAAAGATAAGTGTTTGTCATTTTCCAAGAATCGGGATATAAAAGTGTGTTTGTTTAAAGGGATATAAAATTATTCTCAAGATGTTTCAAAAAAAATTATTCTCAAGAAAATAAATTTGGGAATGTGACATTTTCATGTTTATTTCAAGTTTTAAGAAGATATTTCCCTGAAATGTTGTTTATATATGTATTTTTCACTTTTTATTGAAATGTTTTTTTTTGGTAACTTTTTATTGAAATGTTACATACTCACCATAATATAGATAATTTTCAAACACTCCTGATATAATTTTTCACTCTCATTTTATTTTCACCATATTTTTTAACTTTTAATTTTTAAATTAAATAAATTTTAATAAATATTCCTAGAAATATTAGATTCCAACTAAACACAATATGAATTATATCCAAGAATAATATTCTCAGTAATACTATTCCCAGGTATATCATTACAGGGAATACAATTTTATAACTTCAAACAAACATCCTCTAATAATTTTTTTATTAATGTTGATTTTACAATTTAAACTAATTATTGTAATATATTATTTTTAAACAAATTTAAGAGAGTACTAGCTCAACCTCAGTACTTGCAAGTTCATGAATTTATTATTTTAAAAATTTATTGTAAAATTTATTTAATCTTCAAGCCTGATTTTATGTATTATATTTCAGAACGCTATTATGTATTATAATAATATGTATTTAATTTTTACCATATATATTATTATGTGTTATATTTGAGAAAGTAATTTTTCAACATAAAAATGAGTAATAAATACAAGTATGGGTACTAAAGTACCAATAACAAGGATGCAAGAGTCAAAGTTACTAACAACACAAATATAAGACCAAGAATAAGTATTTTTTTAAATTATAAATACAGAGACGAATATTATAGTATCCTATTTATATTTCACCCATTGTCATTCCTATCTCTCTCTCCCACTGGTACCCGTTCGTTCCGTTCGGGGTGTAAACTAGCGTCCCATCTTTTTCTTTTGCCCATACGCCTACACGTGATGTAAGTAGCGTCCCATCCCTCAGACCCTTGTCAAAATGAGTCAAAGTAACAGGGTGTCAAGAATGATGAGATCCAACAACGTGATGTTTATTTCGCTTTATTTTATTACATCGTTTTTATCTATAATGTATAACTATTATAAAAAGAATATCTTGATTTGGTGTATATTTTTTTTTTCTATTTTATCCCTTTAACTACTATTGAATCATAAATAAAAGGAGGGTATAGTTGTCTTTGGTCCTATCATCATCTATAACTATTATAAAAGAGATACCTTGATTTGGTGTATACTTTTCTTTCTCCTATTTTATCTCTTTAACTACTATTGATTCATAAACAAAAGAAAGGTATAGTTGTCTTTGGTCCTATCATCATATTAAAATAAAGGGAAAAAATAATGGCAGTTGAGATAAAATATATTTAGTGTGCACAGGTTGTGAGGCAGGGGGAGGGACGTGGGAAAGAGAGAGAAAAAGCACAGCGCGTATGTTGGGAAGTGTGGGGATTCCGGTGTGTGAGGGTGCATAGGGTGTGTGGTGAGGGTGCGTATAGGGTTATTAATATAATTATAAAAAGTTTTGGGGTATTTATTAATATAAAAATCAATTACAAATAAGGGTTTCTACCAAACAAAATACATGATTCTTTATAGAATTTTAAAAATTGTTGGGTGCTATTGAAAATAAGTGGCACTGTCCATGTTTAAAAAATTGAAGAACCAACATTGTTGAACCGACATTATTTCTGATTCAAATAGATCTTTCCATTTCACAAAATAATTTTATATTTAACCCAAAAAATAAAAAAGTGGACAAACAGGCAGGGTAGTGCCCATTTGTCCGCTAGTAATAATAAAACTAGCATAAAGACGGATACAGTTGCACTACCGTGTCCGTCTATAAGTTTTTTCAATTTTTATATTTTATTTTTTATTACAATACTTTTTTGTTTTTTTAAAAGCCAAAATATATGAAAATAGGATTAAAAATATAAGAAGTGTCCAATTTAAATAATAGGTAAAATTAGTAAACTGGTCTCTTATCTTTATTTTTTTTCAATTTAGTCCCTTATTAAATTTTTTTAACCACAAGGTCCTTATATTTATTTATTTTTTTAATTTAGTCCTTTTGATGACGTGTCAGTTACTAATTGGTCTCAGGTGATTGTATACAGTAAATTTAGACCAATCAAAAATGGACACATCATCAACAAAAAAAGAAAATGACCAAATTGAAAAAATAAATAAACATAAGGGATCTTGTTGTTGAAAAAATTTAATAAATAAATTAAAAAAAAATAAAGATAAAGAACTAGTTTACTAATTTTGTCTAAATAATATAAGGTAGTATTTATGAACGAAATTCCAATCTCTACAATGTGAATAACCTCCACTCTCATAATATATAACCACCCTTCCATACTAAAAACTAAAATGAAGCAAATTTATAAAATTTTCTCCAGTAACGTATATAGTTTCAAAGAGGTCTAGTCAAATGCCAAAATAATCCTCATTAACAGCCATTAATATTATTTTTTATTACAATTATAATACTAATCCTAAAGTTTACTTTCTTTTCCTTGTTTTATATACATTAATGGTTATTGAATTTTTTTAGTAGTTACATGAAGTTATAAGGCCAAAAAAGACAAAATAAAAGAATAAACCAAAAGTAGGAGTATTTTTTCATAAAAAAAATTACATTAAAATGTCATATTTCCTTTATTAATAGTTATGGATAAAAAATGTATAGATTTTGCTAATTTTGTTATTACAAATTAAAAATAAAAAGAAAATAAATTTTACCCGGCTGGGCTAGCGAGTGAAAACAAGGGAGTGACACAAGTACAACAGTTAGGTTTTTTTGGATATACACAAGTACAACAGTTAGTTACACTCTGTTTTAGTGTGGGGAAAAACGGAAACAAAGTGAGTAATTATGGAAAGAAAATTTAATTTTCTCTTATTTGATAGAGGTAAAATGAAAAAATAGCATGGACCCATCAAAAGCTTTTCTTCAACCGGTATCATCCTTCTCTCTTTATCGCTATGCACTTCACTTCTGCTCCAACCTTTTTTTTCCTGCTTCTTTCGCTCTCGTAACTGACTATTGGTCCTTTTAGAAAGAAAAGTTCGTATCTAGGAACTTGGATAAGTGGGGAGTGGGGACAACCTTTTCACAGTGATCCGATAGCGATTGAGCGGCAAATATGGTTCGATTTTCCAAACGAGATTGTTACGAGAGATTGAGATGAGAGCGAGAGAGATGGAATTGGGTGGAGAGATTGAGAGCTAGCTAGGTGGAATTGAGAACCGTTTTGGGAGCAAAAATGAAATTTTAAGACATCAAAATTGAATAAAAGTGGAATTCAGATTTGTGCAGAAAAAATATTTTAGAGAGTCAAAATTGAAAAAAAATATAAATAATAAATAGATTTTTTAAATTTGAGTGGGGACATATACCCCTTGTAAGTTACATGTTGATCTGCCTATGCGTGTCTGTGTTTACTATTTGAGTGCACAACATGTGTTTACTTTTTATATTTGTTGTTATAAGATTATTTTTTTATTGAAAAGCCAAAAATACATTAAAATAGGATTAAAGCACAAGAAGTGCACAATCCAAAATTTACATTTTAAGATTATTACTCTATTTAATTTGAAGTACATATGTGTCTGATTTGTATTGTTCATATATATATATATATATATATTGTGCACTACTCTAATACTCTTCTTTTATAAGTGTTATTGAGCATTTTCTATCAATTCTCATTTGAACAAAAAAAAACTGACTTCTTACCTGCAACATATGTTTTCCCCTCTAAATTTGGAAACAAGATTCAATCAAAATTTCATAGTACTAGTAAACTAAAAAATTGAGATTTTATAAAAGAAAAGGAGATTAAAAAGTTATCTATTCAACTTTTACTCAATAGGCACGCAATGTAATAAGTTTTCTTTGGTTTCCTGGATATCTCCATGATATGTCAAATAATTTTATATTAATGTGAAATTTTATAGAAATAATTTATGTGATAGTAGTTATTAATCTAAAGGTAAGTTTTAAAATATTATTATTTGATAAAAAATTATTAATAATATAACATTGTCAAAAATATTACACAGTGTAACTTGATCCCTCATCGTATAGAGCATTTTGGAGAAGTACATGTGATCTACTGAACGACTGGGTATAACCAATTTTACAAATTAGAAATTTAGAATAAAAATGAGAAAATGAATATTTCTCTATCTCAGAAAGACTAAAATCATATTTATCTCAATCATTTTATTCTCTTTCGTTTTCTTCTATTTTATTTTATTTTTGCTCAAATTCTTCTATTTTATTTTATTTTATTGTGTCTTTTTTTGGGTGCCGAACTATAAAAACTCTTTATTTGCAACATTATGTTTTTTCCCGATAAGAAAGAAATACTATTTGCCTTTTAAGGGACTATAAATTAGAAATTTAGAATAAAAATGAGAAAATGAATATTTCTCTATCTCAGAAAGACTAAAATCATATTTATCTCAATCATTTTATTCTCTTTCGTTTTCTTCTATTTTATTTTATTTTTGCTCAAATTCTTCTATTTTATTTTATTTTATTTTATTGTGTATTTTTTTGGGTGCCGAACTATAAAAACTCTTTATTTGCAACATTATGTTTTTTTCCGATAAGAAAGAAATACTATTTGCCTTTTAAGGGACTATAAATACGTATCTAGTTCATACTCTCATTTTCCAGAACGAGTATTACCTAAAGTTAGTTTCCGCTCTCTTTCTTTTTGCTTGCTCCATCGTTCATCATCTTCTTCTTCTTATTATATTATCTATAAAATATAAAATGTCAAGTGTGTCGCCAGATCCTCTACTTGTTGGGAGAGTGATAGGAGATGTTATTGATTCTTTCACCCCAACCATAAAAATGACTGTAACTTTCAACAACAACAAACAAATCTTCAATGGGTATGAGCTCTTCCCTTCTAAAGTTACCACAAGGCCAAGGGTTCGGATTGATGGAGGTGACATGAGGTCTCTCTTTACACTGGTATGCCATATATTTTGGAAAAAAACCCCTTCATCATCTCTTTTCGCCTTTTTGGTGTACAGAAAAGGAGATATAAAACCCTTAAGCTGTTTTTTCCACCCTAGTAATCATACATTGTATAAACAACATGGTACTATGGTAGTGGTAAATATTTGGATTTTTTAAGTCTGATGTCAAAGGGTTTGATTTCTGACTACGTGCATAGAAGAATATCTATTAAAAGATGTTAATTTTTTAAATTGATTTCAGTATCTTGAGTAATTAATCTCCACAGTTGTCCGTGAAAAATCTTCAAGAAATCCGATCATACATTGTATATAACCCTATTAGAGATGATTGATGTGTTCTTTTTTAATTTCCCTGCAGATCATGACAGACCCGGATGTTCCTGGCCCAAGTGATCCTTATCTGCGAGAGCACTTGCACTGGTACTTAAGTAATATATTAAATATAGCTTGAAATTTGAAAAACCAGTTATTTTGTTTTTTATCAGCAAAAATATATTAAAAGGAGTACAGAGAGTACTCCAATCATAAGCAAACAATCAAACACCCTAGAGGATTACAAAACCAATCTGAATACAACAAACCTGATTGCTTATCTTTCCTAAAAATAAACCAACCCAAGATGTTAACTTTCTGAGCAATGATATTGATATATAAAATCAACATTACAATCTTGAAACACAACCATTTTGTTGCTAATCACGAAGAACACACCGTTATTTTTTAATGCTTGATTTGGCCAAATATAACTTCTCTACTCTATTATTACATTTCATAACCATGAAATGACATATATATTAAAGGTAGATTCTAGGGGAAGGGAGCAAATTCCTTCACTCATATATAAAAAATTGATCATAAATGTGTTAAGAAATCATATCTTTTAATATTTTGTTCATGAATTATTTGAATTGGGCACTACTTGTGCTTTCAATTCTATTTTAATGTATTTTGGTTTTTTAAAAAATATATATATTTTGTTCATGAATCTAAGGAAAGGAAGGTAGACGATGTATTCTGGTAAATCTCTCACCCTATTGAAAGCGTTTGAAATGGCAAGATATGCATTCCTTTCTTTCATAGGGTTATTACCGCTTTATGCTTATGAAGATGTGGTAACTGCGTACTGGTATAATCTAGAATTTCATTTTCTATCATTACCTGCAACCCAAATCTCTAGACAGTGCTAAACTTAAAACAATACTAAGAGAGCATGCATGTTTAAATAATAATTCTCAAATTATAATTTAATTTATCGACAAAATAGTTTTTTATGAGACTCAAAAATCACATTTAAACTAAAACAAGTCAACATAATTTTATCAAATAAATAAATGTTTGTATTATTATATTACATATGTTATATGTTATGCACTTTGTAATTCCTCTATAGCTAGCTTGCTTCTGGTTTCTGCAGTATTGGTTTTGGAATCTTTGTATTTGTATTATGTTCTACACTGATCGACTGCATATCTTGTTCTTAAGTTTATTAATAAATTCATTTTGCTTCTAATTAAAAAAAACAGTAATTTTATCAAATGTATTATAGATAGATAGACGACACTCATCAATTTCATACATTCTGAATAAAATAAAATTAGTAAAGGGTGAGTAACTTAGTTAGGATCTATTTCTCTATATTCATGTATTTGTATGCTAGCTTTATTTAAAAAATAGTAGGAGGTGGGTTGATTTTGTATAGTAAACAAAATTTATTCTTTTTAAGTGGTTAAATCTGAACATAATTTTTGATTTAGTTTTTTTTTTCAATATTATTTGTTTCTTATAAAAAAAAGCACTAAAATAATCATTGGGATTATGGAGGTTTTCTAACAATCCAATTTGTTGAAATTATGTCCTTTTTATTACAGGATAGTGACAGACATTCCAGGCACAACAGATGCCACATTTGGTAGGTTCCATTTATTTAATTCTCTACTAAAAAAGAAAAGATAAAAAATGCACACATGGGTATAGTCGACATAGGGTTATATAAAAAAGAGACTCATATATGATTGAAAGAAAACTGACCCCTATTAGATCCATATGTTTGATATTTTGTGTTTTTTGTCCCCCACATTTTTGGTGTTGTTGTAGGCAATGAGTTAGTAAGCTATGAAACCCCAAAGCCTAATATAGGGATCCACAGGTTTGTGTTTGTCCTTTTCAAGCAAAAACGCAGGCACCACCACCGCCCTATTACTACAGCAGCAGTAGCAACAGCTCCTACTTCAAATTCAAATAATTCAATTTCAAGGGATCACTTTAACACACGCAAATTCTCAGCTGAGAATGACCTTGGTCTCCCTGTTGCTGCTGTCTACTTCAATGCTCGCAGGGAAACGGCTGCAAGAAGGCGCTAGAAACCTACCTAACCTAGCTGGAGCTACTTCAGCTAGAGTAGTCTTAGTAACTTGCTTAGATTTTAATTAATTAATGAGAAAAAAATATTAATGTAAGTTATTATGAAATTAATTTAGATGGGCATGTGTAACTTTTGGTGTGGCACGCTGCCAATATGAGCTTGGGTTAATTTGGGGAAAAATAGTATAGTATAGTAACGGTTTGGTGCGTTTATTGCACCGTTAGGGTTTAGCTTTCAATTGTAGGAGTAATTTCCTTTGGATGTTTATTTGAGTACTATTATTGAGTCTAACTCTTATTTAATTTCCTCAATTCAATTCTCAATTATATTTAGTGCGCGCGTGCACACAATTAATCTATCGTTTAATTAATGTAACTGATATATCATTCAGTATAGGATAATGTTTGGTTGTTATTGTATGCATATCTATGTCGATGTATCACATGGGAGTGACAAGGTAGTTCGGTGGGTTTGGAGGAAGGAGATAGGAGTTAAAACGATAAGAATGTTATGGGTTTAAATCTCTCACTGATATAATATACTAATACTAATTATTAATATCTTTACTTGGTTAAAAGAAGAAATGACCAGTGCTTTCTCTTGAAGGCAGATTTCGAGAAAACGTATGACTCAGTAAATTGGGATTTCATGAATTATATGTTGGAGAGAATGGGATTCAGTTTGGTGTGGAGGAAGTGGATTAGAACTTGCATTTGTTCTAATTCTGTTTCTATCCTCGTCAATGGTAGCCCGACGGAAGATTTCAATGTAGGGAAAGGACTACGCCAAGCCGACCCCTTGGCTCCATTTTTATTTTTAATAGTAGCGGAAGGTGTCGCAGGGCTAGTCCAAAAGGCTGTCTCCATTGGTAGATTAAAGGGGTATATGGTTAGTGATGCTATCTCTTTTCCCCTTTTGCAATTTGCGGATGACACTATCCTGATTTGTGAAGCTTCTTGGGAGAACTTATGGAGTGTGAAGACTATCCTTAGGAGCTTTGAACTTGTCTCTGGCCTAAGGGTAAATTTTTCCAAAAGCAATATTTTTGGTTTAAATCTACAAGATAACTTTTTATTTGCTGCATCTCATTTCTTGTCATGTTGCATTGGGAGTTTTCCATTCAAATTTTTGGGACTGCCTGTGGGCGCTAATCCTAGAAGGTGTTCCACCTGGGAGCCTATCGTGGACTCTTTAAAGAAGAGGTTGGCGGCATGGAAGGGGCGCTATTTATCAATTGGTGGCCGCATTACGTTGATCAATTCAGTCTTAAGCAGCTTGCCACTGTACTTCTTTTCTTTTTTCAAAGCCCCGAAAAAGGTCCTGAAATCCTTAGTTGCTATCCAAAGGAAATTCTTGTGGAATGGGTGCGAGGAATCTCAAAAAATTAATTGGGTGTCCCGGGAGAAAGTATGTTTACCGAAGGACAAAGGTGGACTGGGAGTAAAAAATCTTGAGTGGTTTAATCATAGCCTACTAGCAAAATGGAAGTGGAGATGTCTCAATGACGTGGAGGCAATATGGCATGATCTTTTATCGTTCAAATATGGATCATTCAAGGATTATTTTTTGGACAATTCACCTTATCCAATTAATGCTTCTTGGTGGTGGAAAGACTTAGCTTCTTTGGATTCAATTAGGGGTGGTCCTGCACTTTGGTTCTCGGAAGCAGTAGGAGAAAATTGGGGAATGGTCTCTCTATTAAATTCTGGTCAGACGTGTGGTTGGGGTCAGAATGCCTGAAAGACTGTTTCCCGCGCCTCTACCAAGTTTCTTCTCAAAAAGAGGCAAACATATCACAGATGGGTGAATGGCGTGGTACATCATGGTGTTGGAATTGGGCTTGGAGACGCTCTTTCTTTGATTGGGAGGTGGGAATTTTTGAGGAGTTGCAAGGTATCTTGACTCAAGTCTGTGTTCAACAGGATGTTGAGGACACCTGGGTATGGAAACCGGACCCTTTGAGGGGATTCTCGGTTAAATCAGCTTACTCTACCTTTTATAATTCAGCCAACACTATTTTATTGGATTTGGACGCTGAGAGAATTTTCCACAAGTTATGGCAATGCTCGGTCCCATCCAAGATCTTAGTGTTCGCTTGGAGGTTACTACAAGATAGATTGCCAACAAGAGAAGCGCTTCTAAAGAGGGGCGTAATATCTCAGGCACTCACAATGACTCCTGTGTTTTTTGCTTCATTCAAAGAGAATCTTGTTCACACTTATTCTTTTCTTGCCAATTTTCTTATGCAATATGGGTCGCGGTTTATTCTTGGCTGGGTATATCAACCGTGTCACATATAGAGGGAAGAGAGCATTTTATTCAACACGGGTTCTTCCTTCGTGGAAAACGCTATAGGAAGGTAAGACATATAGTTTGGTTGGCCGTTGTGTGGTCTTTATGGACGATGAGGAATAAGGTAATCTTTCAAGGAACGCCTGTGGATTTTATTCATGTTATGAATCACATTAAGATGATCTCTTAGTGCTGGTTCATATACCAGGAGGGGACAACTTGCTCTTTATGTTTTTCAGATTGGTGTTCTAGTCCTAGGAGTTGCTTGGAGGAGGTAAAATCACGATAGTTCATCCTTTTTTTTAGTGTAGGGGATAAATATAGTGTACAGGGAATAATAGTAAGGGTGGGGATGCATGGAAAGCTTTTTGTGATGGGCATGGTTTCTTTTGTTTGGTGTACTGGTTAGTATTAGGAGGGGACGACTCTCTTTTTTGTGCAGAACGAGTTCTTATGTGTGTTATTTGATTTGGGCTTAGGAGGGGTGGTTGTTTTCAGGCCTTGATCACAAAGTGACTGCATTATGTCTTTGTTTATCTTCTTTTCGGTCATGAGGGGTAGATGGCTGTTATGTTTATGGTTCTTAGAGATGTAAGGCTGGAAAGTGCAAGGGGGCACTTGTACAAGAATTTTTTGATGGATTACAACGGATACAAGGGCTTGTTTACAACACTGGACAATACTGGATTTTTCGTCTCTAGCTGCAAGTGGGTGGCAATTTAATTGAGCTAATGATGTTTGTTGCCTCTACTGTTTTGTTTGTTTTATTCACAGATTGCTGCAGGGAAGAAACAGTTCCTACTTTGTTGTTGCAGGATCAGTTAGAGAAAGGAAAAGGCTTGGCTGCTATGGATTATGTGAAACAATGTATTTTTAGGGAAGATTATGTTGATATAATTGTTGCAAGTTTTTTATAGTTATTTCTGCAGGGGGCATTTATTGTGAAGGATATGTCCAGAGGCAGGAGAGTTGTTGCGCAGCGTTTCCTTTTGGGTTGTATAAAATATCTAGTTTGAGCTTTAGTGTGATGCTGTCACGGATTGTTTCGTTGTGCAGGTGGGTGGTGGTGGAGTGATGTGCTTGACCAAAAGATGAGATGGAAATTTTGATAAATCATGCTTGGTGGGGTGGGCGCATTAGGTTTGGTGCTGAGCTTTTTGTGAGAAGGAAGGAGTTGTGTGATTTTGTTGTTTTTAGATTTTGGGTGGATGTTTGTTTACGGAGTTGTGCAAAGGAGTCATGTGTAAGGACGGAGTAACTTCGTTTTTAAAGTATTTTCCCTGAAATTGATGGGTTACTGGGTTAAAACTAGCATGCGAAAAGGTACCCCTTTGAGACCATGTAGGTTACTGGGGAATTGTTTTTGAGCCCCAATTCTCTTGGCTGGGTCTTGGGGTTGATAAAAGCACCCCTTTGAGATTGATGGGTTACTGGGGATTATCTTGGCATTTGACTAGAACTCTTTGAGACCATGTAGGTTTCTGGGGGTGTACTTTGAAAATTCAGCTCTCCTTAGTTTTCAGTCATGTAAGAGTGTTGATGTGTCTTGAGTGGAGGAGTCTCTTTTTTGTGAGGGTTGGTCATTTGACTAACTCCTATCTGTATTCTTTGGATTTGGCACTACTTGTGCTGTCAATTCCATTTTAATATATTTTGGCTTATCAAAAAAAAAAAATATCTTTATATATAAAAAACAAATAATGATTGTATCTGATATTTTTTTTAAAAGGCAAAACTCAATTAATATTGGACTAAAAGTACAAGATGAGACCAGTCTAAGAATAGTAGACAAAGTCAAGTTGGCATACTCTTAAACAAAGAGCTTCCTCCACCACATAACAAGTAGGGTTGGCAAAGCGGGTCGGTCTATCAAAAAAAGTGGATTGGGTACCCTGGCCCAGCTCGCCCCGCGGGCGGATTGGCGGGCTGACCTGCCTAATCCGCCTAAAAAAAAATACGCGTAGAAGTGGCAGGTTGGCTAGTTTAACCCGCCTAAAAATTCAAAAAAACACACAAAAAAATAAGAAAAACGGGTTGGCGGGCCAACCCGTTTTGAACCCATCTTTGGGCGGGCCAAAACGGGTTGTGGGTTGAAAACCCCAACCGGGCCCGCCCCTTTTTGGTGGGTTGGCGGGTTGGCCCGCCGGGCCCAACCCAAATTGCCACCCCTAATAACAAGATAACACTTCCCCTTTGCATTACAATTAGAGCTGGCAAAATGGGCTGGACTTGGTGGGTCGGGTCGAAAAAGCCCGAAAAATAAAGGGTTCGGACACACAAATTTGAGTTATTTTTTAATTCAGGTCTTTTTGGTCCGAACCCGATAAAGCCCAACACCGAAGCGGGCTGGCCCGAAAATATAGGTTAAAGCTCGAGCCGGCCCAAAAAAAGCCCAAAAAATAAAGGACTCGGGCACACAAATTTGAGTCCGTTTTCAATCTGGGTTTTTTGGCCCGACCCGATAATGCTCGAACCCGATGCGGGCCGCCCCGAAAGCCCGTTTTGTCAACTCTAATTACAACACACCTAAATCCACCCATTAAAAGAAAAAACTACACCGTCCAGCTACAAAACACAATCAACTCTTTTCAAAACAACAATCTAAAGAAATAAATAGTAATTTTAATAAGTAATTCTATAGTAACTTACATGGTCTCAAAAGAGGACCTGGACACGTGCCAAAACAATTCACCAGTAACTCATAAGTCTCAAAGGAGTACTCTAAAAGTAATTCTCTAGTAACCTACATGACCTCAAATGAGTACCTGATTACATGCCAAATAATTCCCCAATAACCCTCATCGGTCTCCATTTTAATATAATAAAGGTATTTAATTTTTACATATTTTTTACTCAATGGTTGATTTTTAGTATTATTAACATATAGTTTTGAACTCTCACTAATAACTACAAAACAATAAAAGATAAAATAAAGATTTTGACCAAATTTTTAAGGCAGATAAAATGGTATTTAAAATTTTATTTTATTAATTTTCCTTTTGTCAAACTCCAACAGAAATATAGGATCATACTTGTTTATCACGTGACTTCAACAAAATTTCGATACTATAAAAAAATTATTTTATCTTCTAAAATCAATAATAAAATGCTCAAAAATAGATATTGGTCACATTGAAAATTGTAAAAAAAATTTATTTGTAAAATGACCATTTAATGTTGTTCGCCACTATTAAAAGATTAGTTTATGTTAAAATGGACTTAAGTGTAACATATATTTATCTCTCAGAGAAGGGGAATATATATTTTAACAAAAGAAGAAAGGAGAGTGCAATTCAAGCATCTCTATTTGAAACTCTCCTAAATCGGTACTCCTCATTGTGGTGGTTCTTAAATGGGTACTTAACATGGAGGAGTACTTGTGCAAGCATCCTCTCTCTCTCTCCTATCTCCTTGAGGATTCCACGTGTTTTTGTGGGTTATAATTAGATGTAAAGTTATTTATAAGACCCATTTAGTAAATTTTTTGGAGGTGATGGGTTAGACAGATTGGGCACCTATTAGGTAATTGAGTTATAAAAAAGTAAAAATTAATAATTGATGTGTACAAATAAGACTCACTTAAGAAAATTAATAAATATCTTGTAAAGCATAATATGCAAATACAATATAAAGCATTTAACCAAAAACTATATTAAATTAAAAGAATAATATACGTTATTAGCTTAAAAGAATTTAAATTTAACCTGTAAGAAAATAAACAATAACATGTGCCATTTTTTAATGAGGAGCATATTAAAATAGTAAATCATATTTAAGCCTTTTAAGGATTATGCAATTTTATATTTTTGTATGACCTTATTTGCAAATAAGTTTTATCATTAATAGTAACTTGCTTACAAAGTTGCCTGGAACAAATCTGTCTGTTCATTCTCTGACAGCTACAATCCACGGTTTTCAGTCACATTTGGGTATGGTACACAAATTTTCCATTTGTCCACAATAGATGCCACCCTCAAGACTAGCTTAACAACAAAGTGTCTTTTTCCATTACATACAATGGGTGGAGTTTACAATGCACAAGCAATTAGTTTTGTGCATGTGCACAAATAGGTCCCAAACCGGCAGTAGGCAGTAGACAGTTGTAACTGTCTTTCCATAATTTTGATAATCCCCCCTACATGTTACCCTTAATGTCATTGTATGCCCCAATTATTTTGTTATTTTAGTTTTGACCCAAATACAAATTAAATTACATCTCATCCACCCAAAAAAACACAGAATGACCGGATTTTTGCCTACTATTTCATCAATTGTTATTTGGGTCCCTTCCCCTATATCAGATAGGGACTGTTATGTATTATTATATTCGCCTATATGTATTATAAAAAAGAAATATACTTGTGTTAATAATTTGTATCCATCTAACTTAATACAATTCTAATCACAATGTTTTATTAGTTAAATAATTTATTTATTTATTATTTATTATTAATATATGAGTAAACAACCACTTTAGTCCCTAAGAGTGTTAGAAGGTGTCACTTTGGTATCTGACAGATACGAAATTAAAAATAGGTCATCAACTATCAGCCGTTAGACACTCTCAGGGATCAAAGTGATTGTTTATTCTTAATTATATCTTACTTAAGTTTTTAGGACTATTTCTAGGATTTCAACAATTTAATGGTCAATTTAAAAAACGAAAACTTTTGAGCAGAAAATGTAATTTCACAAAAATATTGGGTTTTATGATGATTACAAGGAACCGTAGGAACCAATCATCAAAATTTTAAACAAAACCTACATTACTTTCTCAACAGGTAGCCCGTCTTAAATCTTGGCCATTGAATTTAAAAGTATCAGTAATCAACGTTTTAGGAGTTCATTTGTGCATATGCGATCCAGATTTACTCAGTCAAACCAAAATCGACCTGCAAGCTTTAATGAATCTTAGCACCAACAGAAGTAAACAAAACCAGACCCGCATCCATACCTTAAGGCTCCTGCACCAAAGCTGAACAATCTAAAAGGTTGTTAAAAAACTCGATCCACATCTTTCTACTACGCCTTGTCCAACCGCGAACAGGCCAAGGGGTTGTTAAACCAACAAAAAACAGAAAAATTAAAAGAAAGGTATTTTGCAGTAACCCAGAGCCAGGATTTCTACTTAAATTAATTTTGAATATACTATAGCATAAAATATTACTTGAAAAGATGAACATTAAATTCAAGTTGTAACTCCATATGGATTATTTCCTCTCTTAATTAATTATAGTAGGAGTTAGATACACTTATATTAATATCAACAAATTCTCTATAATAGCTCATGAATAAACTTTAATTAAGCTCACCGTAAAGAGTTTATTAAATAAGCTTTTAATTAAATCATCTACTAAATATATGTTTTTTTTTTAAAACCAAAATGCATTAAACAAGACAAATAGCACAAGAAGTGTCCCATCCAGAAATGAATACAAAAAATTGTTTAAGAACTCAGCTCTCTACCTCCTCAAATGAACAACCCCCACACTCAAATATATTATCTCCCTCTCAGAAACGTCAACGCATGATAAAAGGTAATTATAAAGTATTTCTCCAGTAACCTACATGATCTCAAAAGAAAATCAGGTCATATGCCAAATACATGCTAAATCAACATAATTGAAAATTTAATTGTCACATGAACTTTAGATCAACAATTGATAAGAGTGTGATCAGAAAAATCAGATGAAGGTTATAAATTAATCTTAATTAGCGACCAAAGGGGTCATAAGGTAGTTTGGTAATTTGGGGGAGAGACATAGGGGTTGAAGTGATAATGAGATCATGAGTTCGAATCTCTCCCACTAACGTAACATACTAATTTACTAATATTTTTCTATAAAAATAAAATCGACCAAAATATCGATCTCTAATGATAAACTATTTTTATTTTATTTTTAATGGTAATTTTTTATCGTATTTTTTAATTAGCGACTTATATTTCGGTCACTAAATTTGGAAATAATAATTGATCGATATTTTGGTCTCTAGAACTTACCAACAATCAAATTAAATAAAAACTTTAAAAATGTTTGAATTTGGTCTCTAAATCAGATTCTATAGAAACTAAATATTTTTGGTCTCTGAATCCATTATTAATCAGCTGTTTTTTAATAATGGCTTGCTATATATATTTTTAAATAAATATTATAAAAAATAATATTATGAGATAAAATTGAATATCTATAACGAATTTTTTATACTATTTATGCACAGTTATTACACTATTGAAATATTACATTTGAGATATCCAAAATATTTTTACTCAAATCGTGTCCTCCAGAGATCAGCAGCAGGTATGCATGCGTTGATGCAGAATCTGCTTTTACAAAATTCTAACTACGCATCATGTTGCTCCTGTTAGTAGAAGGCGATTTAGGTTTAGAGTAGGAATGTATACAGGCAGTACGTACTGCTAATAGGAGCACAAGAAACTTGCAGGACATAATGTTAATTTCTTAATGAATATTTAAAATTGCAGAATTAAAAAACCATACACTCACTTCATTCTTTTTTTGTAACAAATATCTATATCTATACATAAAAGTATTGTAACCAAAAAATCTATACATAAAAGTATGGTGAAGGCTACTATGAAGCACCATTTAGATGCTTTATTTTTGGAGCACTGCTTTTGACCGGTAATAGCAGGCTAGATGATTGAATAAAATTATTTATACTAAGGCCCAATATTATTAAGAATAATATAAACAGCACAAAATTCCCAATCTGAAAATCAACCCCACCCCTTTCTACCCCCACCATCTTCTCCCTCCCATGTCTGTCCATGATCCAAACCGAAAAACACCACCACCACCAACAACAACAAAATGCAGAACAAGGTTCATCATCTCAGATTCAAAACCCACATCCCAGAAATTCACCCCCGCAAACCTCATAGAAACATAGCATCACAAGGACCAAAACCTCATAGAAACAATTAGACACCACACCTGCCTCTTCTGCACCTTCCTTCAGTTCTTCCCTCTTCTCCACATCTTTCTCTTCTCAACCACAACAACAACAACAACAACAACAACAACAACAACAACAACAACAACAACAACAACAACAGACTTCACTCTTTCAACAACAACAACAACAAAAACCCTAGAATAACTCATCCCCTCACCGTAGCAATCAACAACCACATTTCAGCAGCAAGGTGTAACACCCCTTTCTCATGAGTCATTACACTTCGTAACCAAACCTCTAATGCGGAATTAAAATCTTTCTTCTGATTCTTCTTTCGGAAAAATACTGTCAAAAATTTAATTACTTTTCACAAATGAATTTTCTCTGTCATTTTTTTTAAAGGAATACTTATGTGAGTAAACATCCAGCAAGAAATAGCATAGAAAATAAAAATTCATTTATTAATAATAGAGCATACCATACACAAGAAACCTCTTTCCCAAATGAATACAGACTCCCTATGCTGGTCAAGCACTGAAAATAAATACAGACTCCAATAAGAACCCAACCCTTAACTTTCCTCGCGCACGTCTTCCGCCGTCTTGACGTACTGCCGTACTTGACTCCTCCTGAACTTCTAGTGATGACTAGTCCACCAAGCGTATGATCCCTCTATTTGAATCATTTTTCGAAGACCACAAAACATATAGACAATGGTGAAAATCTCTTTCACAGTTATCACCACAATCACACAAGTAACACATAACAGAAATTCATAAAAAATCATAGCATATCGTATATAGCAGAAATCACTCACACTTGCATAACATAGCATATTCAGTATAAGTCACACAGACGCCCTTTCCAACTTCACACAGAAGTAACATCTCATCTTCACACAGAAAACATATCACAAAAGGTCAATATATATATACAAGGCACTTCAATCTTCATTGCGTTTTCCACATGTTCGACACGCAATCAGGAGCATTTAGCCTGCACTCCATGGAGATTACTTTCCCAAACTCCTCATATATTCGACACTCAGTCACGAGCATTTAGCCCGCACTCCATGGAGATTACTTTGTTTTGCACACAACATTTTGCACACAACATGAAATATCACTTAGCATTTCCCATAGCACACAGCATGAAATGGCACACAGCCTATCCCATATCACACAACATTTATATCACATAGCACGAAATGGCACACATCATTTCCATGTCACATAGCAATTCTCACATCACACAACATTTCTCAAATCACATAGCATTTATATCCCACAGTATTTATACCACACAATACTTATATCACACAGTATTTATTTATCTTCCCTCATTGACACTTAGTCCCACAATCTCTTCGCACCGTCCGTTACTCAAACTCCTTAAACACATAGTTCTCGCTTCGTTTATGCTTTATTTTAAAACGTCATTTTAAATACTAGGTTCATTACTCTTGAAATCCTAGAATTACATTTCATCCCTTTTTACTTTTTTGAGAAATCACTTACGGAAAACTCCTTTAGGAAAACTCATTTCCCTTAGGCTTGGTCTTTTTAAGAAAACTCTTTTTATTACCACAAATTTAATAATAAAAAATACCCCTCACTTTCTCTTAATTATCTAAAACCACATAATTCTTTATAATTACATTTCTGACCCCCAAAAGTGCAAATTTTTATTTCAACCCCTAAACGTTCAAAAATTACATTTTTGGCCCAAAATAGAAAATTTCACAGCTTGCGAAATTTCACTCCAGGGATGTGAACAAAGTTGTCCAAAGGCCTTTAAAATTCGAAAATCACTTCTCTTTTAAAATTTGATTATATAATTTACTTTCATTCTTTTTAAACATAAAAATGAGATTTCTCCTTCATGAATTTTAGTTCATTAACTTTGATTTTCACAAGCTATTCTCATGCCCCTTTTTAAAGCACTTTTCAAAACTAACTAAATCATATTATAAGTCTTTTAAAATTATACCCTCTCTCTTAATTTTATCCACATCAATTTTATCATATACCATATCACCTCTCCATTCACAACATACTTCAAGCTTTTAAGAACAATTATCCATCTCACATGATCCATAACATTAAAGCAATAGCTCATCCACTTTAAATAATACACACCTCAAGCCTTGGAACAAATCCAAGCTTCAACCCAATATATATATCAAACATTCACAATCACATAAGAAAAATCATCACCCAACAACTCACAAGAAACCTATCCATCCAAAATACATCACCACACAATATTTAAGCCATAAGAATACCAATCACAAGTCACCCAAAATAATGGCATAACACCACACAAAAATCACCACACCAAAGCACACAAACACAAGTCTCATATAAGAATCATAACTTTGAGAGTATTTTTCCCTTACCTTAAATCTTTCTCCTTCAAAATTTTCTTGGTCCTCAAGTTCAAGAATTCAAACTCCTTCATAAACACATATAAGAACACAAAACATCAATCAAAAGGGTTTTCACCCTTTACTAAAATCATCTAACCCCAAAAAGAAATAAAATAGAGTAACTTGTTCACAACCTTTGATTGTAAACAAGATACCAAGATTGATGGCTTACCCAAAGTCCAAAAATCCTTAGTTTGGTGTTCTTGAAAAATAAGAATACTTGAAGATCAAAAGTGATGAAGGCTTTGTGTTTAAAGTGTTTAAAAGTGATCACCCACACTTGATTAGTATGTGGAAGATAAAAAATATGGATCAAAGATGAAGGAACTTGAAGAAAATAATGGAGGAACTCAAAGGAAAAGATGAAGATTTTAGAGAGAAGTTAGAGAAAATGGCATTTAATGTGAGAAAGCATCTTGAAAAATGAATAAACTCTCTTCCACTCTCCCTTAACCTCACGCCACTCTCTCCCCCAATACTTGGCCAAGAATTGCTTGTCACCTAAGTGGATGAATGACAATCAAAAGCCTATACTTTTCAAATTCCTATGGATGGATTTCAAACTATTATCAAATAAAGCTTTGGAAATTAAATACCTCTTCTTATTACACAAAAATGAACCTAGACCCCATCTAAGCCTAAAGTGGGGCGGTTTTGTGGCTTGGCCATGAAGGGATAAGATTGCATTTAATCAAAGCTTGGTTAAGTTAAGAACCGTGGTGAAATAGCTTGGTCAATTAATCATATCATGGTTTAAAATATCCAAGGCTTAACTTAACAACCAAGCAATGATCACAAGGCATCCATTAGACACATGGGGTGCAGCTTGAGGGCTGATCCAAAGGGGAAAGATAAGATCAAATTCATTTGGATGGAAAATTACCAAAAAGGACAAAGGGTAAAAAGGTATTTTCCATGTTTTTGGTAATTAAAAAATAAAATCAAGGATATTTTAGTAACTTCTCATGTCAACACAATAAAAGTCAACTATACTATGCTACATGGGGTATTTTGGTTTTATGAATAGTGACAAAACTGTTCCAACTAGGGGTATTTTGGTCTTTTGCCAATAACAGTGGCATTTTGGTAATTTTTAGAATTCTTCCCAAAAATTTCAGAAAAATTTCCATAAATCCTAAATAATGTAAAAACACTTTTTGGCTCGTCGAAATAATTTTTTAATGTGTTCTGGTCTCCAAACTCACTCGCAATTCATCATGGTCATACTATAAGGATCAAAACAGTACTATTTATGCTCTGTTTCTCAGAAAATTCCCAAATAAATTTCTAAAATCCTCAAATATTATAAAATCACTATTGGTATCCTTAAATATATTTTCTGACTCCAAATTAGGGTTTCTATATCATTATTTCCTATTCTGACAGTCAAAACGTTTACAGAATTTTCCGTTTGACTTTCCACGTCAGTACTAAACCATAACTTGTCATACAAAATTTTTAAGATTAATAATAATCCTCTCAAATTAACATTCTATCTCTAAGAGTGAAAATTTGGGACGTCACACAAGGATGTGGTTCAGGTGGCTAGTATTAGCAGTCTGCAATGGAGGAGACGGCGGATGGCGCGATGGAGGTCAGTGAATGGCGGTGTTTTTGCGGAGGATGGTGGTAAAACGGAGACCTACTAGGTGGGTTGTGGTCGCACTAACATGTAGGAGCCTTTGATTGGAATGGATTTGCCAAAGATGGTCTGGCTTGGCTGGAATCTCGCTGGAGAAAAAGTTAGGATTTTTCAAAGTTGCTCATTGTGCAGAATTAAGAGAGGGTTTTTGAAGAGTAAGGAAAAAGGAAGGTTTTTATCGGTTTATATCTTAGTTTGGGTTGCTATAGTGGCCGAAAATGAAGGCTGAGGGTGGTGGTTTTGGGTGAGAGGAGGGTTGAGGAAGAAAGATGAAGATGGAGAGGAGAGAGACAAAAATTCAAAAATTTGAAATATTTAAGGGACGAATTTGAAAATAAAGGAACTAATTTGAAAATAAATGGGCTAATTTGAAAATAAATAAAAACCTGCACATCTAGTTGCCTGTAATAAACGTGAGCCGTCGATCACCTTTTATACTCTTTTTTTTTATAAACCCTTTTATACTAAATCTAACGATAAAAATAAGTAATGCAAAAATAAAACACCTCGAAGGCATTTCATACTAATCTTGACCTAAAAGTATAGTTTAAATTCTTTTGATTCTTTTAGTGTAAATAGCAAAGTAACTAAACCGACTTCTCAAGTCTATCTTGAAGAGAAAATAAACAAAATGGATAAAATCGTTTAATTGCAAAATAAATTGGGATGAAGAATTTCTTTTTAATAAAACTCACATGAATGTATAAAAAAAATAAAAATAAAATAAAACTCACGTGAAAATTTTTCTCAAAAAAACAAAAATCTCTAAAGCAAAATCTCTGAGAGATTGATCCACATGTCAAATTAAATTGTACTGCACTGACTTGGTTTAATTTAACTGGTTTTGTCATGGCTCAGTCTGACTCGTGAAACCCAAGGACACCCCAAATAAGACCTAGTCATCATGCGTAGAGTTATCCAATAAAAAAAAAATCATGGGTAGAGTTAGTAGGACTTTTCAAAGAAGGAAAGAATGGATTTTGGTGAAAAGTGATCAGGATTCCGAATTGGGGCACCTTGTGTCACTGTCACACATTGTCACATGCGAATAGGATTACCGATGGGATCATGGCTATACTAATTTTTTAAGTAATAGATTATTAGATAAAATAAAAAATAATGTGATATTTATTTGCATATATTTTTATGTTTATTAATTAAGTCAAATAAATAAAGTTTCCCTTAAATAAAAAAAGAGTGAATAGTCAAAATGGCCCTCGAAATTGTAGGGCACTCTCAAATTAGTCCCTAAAATTAGCAAAAACTCAAAATAGTTCCTCATTTTGTAAATCGTTACTCAATTTAGTCCCTCCGTTAACCTCAGTTACTTGACGCCGTTAGTGAGTCTGACGTGTCACGTTAAGTGACCTGTTGGCTCCCACGTGGCGCACGTGTGGCGCGCACGTGTCCCTAGTGAATGTCAAAATGACCCCCAAAATTGTAGAAAACTCTCAAACTAGCCCCTGAAATTAACGAAAACTCAAAATAGTCCCTTATATTTTGTTTAATTGCACTTATCCTGCTACACTTGTCCTCTGCATGGTGTTAATAAATGTTGGTATCATGATAATACCAAATGAGCTCCAACGTTACGGCACGGCGGTCGGAGCTCTGACGTCAAGTCTGCTGGCTGCTGGCTCCTGGCTCCTTTGCGGCGCGTTTCTTCTTGAAGAGAAAGAACAAGGGTTCTGTTTCTAATTCTATTCTATTTTAGCAGGGTTTTAGCCCTTTTGCAAAAATAAAAAAATTTGAAAAAAATGACAAAAACGACGTCATTTTGATTTTTTTTTTAAAATTGGTCTAGCACAGAGCCGCGAAGAACCCACAGTTTTTGACCGGTTCCGCGGTTTTTCGTCTGGTTCCCTGCCAACGCAGTTCGCAGGTTACTCCAAACCGGACTGAGGTCCGGTTCCTGATTCAACCGGTCGGTTCGGTTTTAACTACCATGGCTTTTACCATTTTTTGTTCATCCAAAAGTGATTGTAACGTTGGAGCTCATTTGGTATTATCATGATACCAACATTTATTAACACCATGCAGAGGACAAGTGCAGCAGGATAAGTGCAACTAGATAAAATATGAGGGACTATTTTGAGTTTCATTAATTTCAAGGGCTAATTTGAGAGTTTCCTACAATTTTGGAGGTCATTTTGACATTCACTACTCTCAAAATAGTCCCTTGTGACACGTGTGCGCCACGCGTGCACCACATGGGAGCCAACATGTCACTTAACGTGACACGTTAGACTCACTAACGGTGTCAAGTAACTGAGGTTAACGGATGGACTAAATTGAGTAATGGTTTACAAAATGAGGGACTGTTTTGAGTTTTCGCTAATTTCAAGGACTAATTTGAGAGCGCCCTACAATTCCGGGGGCCATTTTGACTATTCACTCAATAAAAAAAAGTTTCCTTTCATTTACGTCAAAAAAAAAAGATTCCTTTCATCGATCATAATACTAGCAGGAAAGGAGAATCATCACTTATACTTCTTTCTTGTTTTCTTTCTTTATAATATCAACTAGCAAGTCGACCAGTGTGATGCACGGGTCTCTCAATTTTTATATATAAATTTAAAACAAAATATTTATATAGTAATAAATTGATATATAATATATTTAAAATTTATAATAATTTTAATTTTGTGATATTTGTTGGGAAATCAACGAACCAAAAAAAAATCTCCACACAAGTGGAAGTACACCCACACAAGACGCATAAACAAAAGACAACTCACAAATTTAATGTGGTTCGATACTTCATACCTATATCCACGAACTCGCAACAAAATTTTATTACTCAACTTACAATTTTTATAAGGAGAAAATTGCAAACCCTATCACACAATTTTTGCACGAAAAAATTGCAAACCCTCTCACAGATACACAACTACCCTAGCTCCCAATACACCCAAAGGACTAAAATTATTGTGGTGAAGAAAACTCAAACTAGCTCTCCATATTTATAAGGACTCTCTACTTCTTTCTTCTTTACACTACTCGATGTGGGACTTGGATGAGTACCCACTTTGGCCCAACATATCCTCCCTTCATCTAATGTCTCACATTTCTTCACTTTGCCATCAACTTCATCCTCATAGAGTAAAAGGTTATTCTCATAACTAATCACATTTGCAGAAGGAGCAGTTTTCAACTTTTCTGTCTTCTCCTTTAGGCTTCGCAGATCCTCCATGAATATTGGACATTTTAACTTGTATGTGACCAAGCTCTTCACAATAGTGGCATGTGCATTGCCATAAAAGGGAAGTTCATCCTCCCATCAAACAAAGGAACATCCAAGTTCAATGTAGTCATATCTAAAAAAAATAAGATGAGAACTAACCTCTCTTCAAATGAATGACACAGAGCACTGCTTCTCTTCCTCCCTTGATCAGAACCAGGCTCTGATAACACTTGTAGGGAAATCAACGAACCAAAAAAAATCTCCACACAAGCGGAAGCACACCCACACAAGAAGCATAAACAAAAGACAACGGTACTCCATACCTACATCCACGAACTCGCAACAAAATTTTATTACTTAACTTGCAATTTTTATAAGGAGAAAATTGCAAACCCTCTCACACAATTTTTGCATGGAAAAATTGCAAATCCTCTCATAGACACACAGCTACCCAAGTCCCCAATACACCTAAAGGACTAAAATTGTTGTGGTGAAGAAAACTCAAACTAGCTCTCCATATTTATAAGGACTCTCTACTTCTTTCTTCTTTACACTACTCGATATGGGACTTGGATGAGTACCCACTTTGGTCCAACAATATTGTGTATATAAACTTTGGAAACACAAAAAAAATCGTGAGAATATATTATTTTGTTTATATAAAATAGTCACAATAAAAATTTTCCCACCACAAAATTTATGAGAACAAAAAATGATGAACGAAACCTACTAACAAATACTATTTTATTAATTAGAAATACAACAAAAAGAAAAATAATTTTACAACATGAAAATTCTCAAAAATAAAGAAAGATGAATAGAATCCACAAGTAAACACAATTTTATTGATCAGAAATAAAATAAGATCATTATTTTACAAACTGAAAATTTACAGAAACAAAGAAAGATGAATAGAAGCCGTAAGCAAACACTATTTTGTTAATTAGAAATAAAGTAGAAAGATTGCAACCTGAAAAACTTATTGGGATAAAGAAAGATTAATGAAACTCGTAAGTAAATATAATTTTATTGATTAGAAATAAAATCAAAAGAAAAATCATTTTGTACCGTGGAATTTTTCACGAACAAAGAAAGGTGAAACAAAATTTATAAGTAAATATTATTTTATTGATCAGAAAAAAATTCAAAAGAAAAAATAATTTTGTAGCTTGAAAATTTATAAAAACAAAAATAGATGAATGAAACTCATGAGTAAACACTATTTTATTAATTAGAAATTAAATAAAAAGATATATAATTTTGCAACATTAAAATTTTCATAAATAAAGAAAGATATATGAAACCCGTGAGCAAACCTATTTTATTGCTAAGAAATAATCAAATGAAAAATAATTTTACAGCTTAAAAAATTACACAAACAAAGAAATATGAATGGAATTTGTGCACAAATATTACTTTATCGATGAGAAATAAAATCATAAGAGAAATAATTTTGCAATTGAAGATTTGTAGAAACAGAGAAAGATGAATGAAACTCGTGAGTAAAAAATACTACTTTATTGATTAAAAATAGAAACAAACGTAAAAACATTTTTACCATCTGAACATTAATAGGAATAAGGAATGATTAAAGAAATAGGTGAGTAAAAAGAGAAAAATTGACAAAACTTGTAATAAGCAATCACTATTTTATTGATTAGAGATAGAATCAAAAGAAAAATAATTTTGCAACATGAAAATCTTTACGAATAGAGAAAGAGGAATAGAACCCGTAAGCAAATAATATTTTATTGATCGAAAATAAAATCAAAATATAGATGAATAGAACCCTTAAGCAAATATCATTTTATTGATAAAAATAAATCAAAAAAAATAATTTTACACCTTATAGGAATCAATAAATATAAATGAAACATGTAAGCAAACACTATTTTATTGGTAAAAAAAATATAATATTGCAACCTGAAATTTTACAAAAACAAAGAAAGATAGATATAATACATAAGAAAACACTATTTTGGTTTGTTAAACGAAAAATAATGTTGCAACCTGAATGCAACCTGAAATTTATAGGAGTAAATAAAGATTAATTAAACTCGTAAGCAAAATTATATTATTGATCAAAAATAAAAAATAATTATAATTTTGCAAACTTGAAGATTTATCGGAAAAAAATAGATAAAAAAAGCCGTAAATAAACACTATTTTATTGATCAAAAATAAAATTAAAAGAATTATATTTTTACAATTTGAAAATTTAAAGAAAAGTACAAAGAAAAATGAATGAAACACATGAGCAAATACTATTTTAATGATCAGAAATAAAATCATCAAAAGAAAAACAAATTTTAAACTTGAAAATTTACCATAACAAAGAAATATGAATGAAATTCATAAGCAAATACAATTTTTTTGATTAGAAATAAAATCAAACGAAAAATATTTTGTAATTTAAAAATTTTCAAGAATAAAGGAAGATAAATGAAAATCGTAAAGCAAACAAATTTTCAAGAATAAAGAAAGATAAATGAAAATCGTAAAGCAAACATTATTTTATTGACAAAAAAATAAATAAAATAATTCCACGTTCCATATTATTTTGTTATATTTAATAGAAAAAAGATGAATGAAACCTCTAATCAAAGACTATTTTATATATAAAAAAATTGAAAGAAAAAATAATTTTGCAATTTGAAAATCTATACGAACTAAAAGTTTTGTAAAGGAATATTAACATAGTTTAAAAATTGGGAAGGAGATGTTTTTATAATTATTATTTGTATTTGTTATCATGAAATAAAAATAAGAGAAAGAATAAAGTATATTGTAGATGTTTTGATGGTTTTGGGAGAGAAAATTTGTCACCAGCTTTTGACATGTGGAGGTAAGCAAACACCATTTTGTTTATCGAAACTAAAATTAAAAAAATTTAGAATGTGAAAATCTATAGGAACAAAAAAGTAAATGAAACCGGTAAGTAAATACCATTTTAAACACCATTTGTTTAACAAAACTAAAATAAAAATAAAATAATTTTTGAACTTGGAAATCTAAAGGAACAAAAATTGTGAATGAAACAGGTAAACAAATACTATTTATTTTTGGGAAATAAAATTAAAAAAATATTTATAATCTGAAGAAAAGTTATAGGAACAAATACATGAATTGAACCCACAAGAAAAAAATACTATTTTATTAATCATAAATAAATTAAAAAAATGATTGAAACTCATAAGCAAACACCATTTTATTGATCAGAAATGAAACAATTTTTCTTTTGATTTCAAAGTAAAATAATTTTCCAAACAAAAAATAAATAAATGGAACTTGTAAGCAAGTTCAATGAATCAACATGAATGAAATATGTAAGTAATTATTATTTTACTTATATGAAACAAAATTAAATATTTTTATTTTTTATAATAATATTTGTATTATTGTTATTATAAAAAAAATATAAATAGAACCGGTAAGCAAATTCAATGTGAATGAAATATGTAAGTAATTATTATTTTATTTATAGGAAACAAAATTAAATATTTTTAGTCTTAAATTAAAATAATTTTGCAAACAAAAGAGAAAAAAGGATGATGATGGAATCCATAAGTAAGTTCAACGTGAATGCAATATGTAAGTAATTATTATTTTATTTATATGAAACAAAATTAAATATTTGTTGTTTTTATAATAATTCTTTTTTGATTATTGTTAATATAAAAAGAAAAATGAATGGAACACGTAAGCTAGTTCAATGTGAATGAAATATGTAAGTAATTATTATTTTATTTATATGAAACAAAATTAAATATTTTTAGTTTTTATAATATTTTTTTATTATTGTTATTACAAAAAGAAAGATGAATAGAATCTGCAAGCAAATTCAACGTGAATAAAATATGTAAGTAATTATTATTTTATTTATAGGAAACAAAATTAAATATTTTTAGTTTTTAAAGTAAAATAATTTTGTAAACAAAAAAGTAAAAAAGAAAGATGAATGTAACCCTTAAGCAAGTTAAACGTGAATAAAATATGTAAGTAATTATTATTTTGTTTCATAATTTATATAAAACAAAATTAAATATTTTTAGTTTTTATAATAATTGTTTTTTTATTATTGTTATTACTTATTATAGAATGAGAGAGAAAATAGAGATGATTTGATGGTTTTGGGAAGGAAAACTTTGGGTGAAGAAGTGGACACGTGGAAAGGGGTGTTTGTTCTTTTTATTAATAGTAAATAGATAAAAACAAATTCAAAAATAATATTTGTATTTACATTATCATATCCATAACCAATGTTGTGACAGCATATTGTTAAAAGCTAAAGTTAAACTTAATCTACTACTATTTATAAAAGTATGATTTTTGTCATGATCACAAAAAAAAAGTTCTACGATCATCTACAATACTCTTCATAAAAAAAAAAGTTCTACAATCAATAAAAAAAAAAGTTCTACAATGTGTTAAACATCAAATCATCAACAATACTCTTTATTTATCATTTTTATTTTATATTTTATAAAAACTAGACACTTGACCCGTGCGACGTGCAACGCCTTTTTTCCCCAAAATAATGAGCCCGTTTGTTATTGATTATTTAAAAAAAAATATTTTTTTAAAGAAATAATTATTTTTAATGATTTTTTATCTGTTTGTTTTAGCTTTTAAAAATAATCAGAATCTAAAAATAATGAGATATTCTGATTCAAATGAAAAGCTATCTGGAGTTATTTTCCAGAATTAATCTGATTTTAATGAAGAGAGAGAGAACAGAGAAGATTAAAAAAGTAATTTTCAGGATTATAAACAAACACAAATTAGATTCTACTTTACATAAAAATCTCTAAAAAAATAATCACTAAATTATTTTACATAAAAATCACTTATTTTTTAATCAATAACAAATGGGCCCAATATTACAACATAAGTAACCATTTATTGTGAAAAATAGGCTATTGTCAATTTTACTGTTCGAAAAATATACTTTCTGAAACTTATATTTATTTCCTAAAAAGTGAGTAATTTTTTTTTCTTTTAAGAAAGATGAAAGAGTAAGAATTACGTCATATGAAAATTTTTCTCAAAAAGGAACAATCCAAAAGTTACATCAATTCATCCTTACAGAAATAGATTTTATTACCAAATAACATTGTATACAGTTGCAACAGATTACATCGTCACTTAAGAATTTTTAATACAGTCATCCAGCAAGAATAATGACAATCGTCTACCCTAAAATGAGCCTAAGCCGGTCGAGTCTCAAATCATCCCCGAAAAGACAATCTAGACAAAAACAACTCTGGATGATAGTCTTCATCATTCTTCTATCCTGGTCAACGCACCCAACTGGTGGTACATCTATATGAATCATGTTCCAAAGAGACCACAAAACATATATGTTATGGTGAAAAATCCTCATACGAAAGTTATATGACAGCAATGACAACAGTAAAGAATAAAAGAAATTCGTACATATCATACATAAGTAATATCTCATTACCCTATAGCATACAACTCTCTATCACAATAATATATTACCACAATCACATTTAATTTAATCACAGTAATGTATAATTACCCACACATATATTATCACCATAATAATATATTGTCGCAGCTTCTAACACACAACTCATCACCAAAGTAATATATCATCACACAAGATATATTTAAAATTCATGACACTTCTATTTCCGTCACAACACCGGTGTAATGCTCCATAGAGACTTCTCAACCTCCTACAACCTTTTGAGCGATGGACCACAGTCAATCATTAACATACTTGTTCAAGGCTACACACGGTGAAGTCCAAGTAACAGTATTCAGAAAAACCATGTTTAAGTCATAATTGTTCATGATTCTACACTGTAAAATTCAGTAACAACTCACTCATCTCTATTGACACCATATTATAAATAGGTCAGCCAGTCAGATTTATCCAAGCCGGGTGTTCTACTCGTTCTCGGCTCGCTGGGATCCACCACACGACCATTGAGACTTTCGAAATCTGGATAATCCCAGTAGACAATTGTAGCCTAACCGTACCTATTTTCAACCCCTTTCTGGGTTGTAGCTCATCTCATGGCCTCTTGCCAAATCTATTTTTCTTTATGCAAATGACATAATATATTGCATACAAAATCAATTATAGTCACTTTCACTTTGGTTTCTCTTGTAATTATCTCAAACACATCTCTATGTTACCTCTTGTAACAATCACATATAACCTTCTCTCTTGGTTATGTAATACTCATCTCTTTTTTATTATCTCAATCAAAATATCTCTTTCTCTTTCATTCAATTCTCTTACTCAATTATAACACTGTTTTCTCAAAAATCAGTGTTTTCTGTATTCAATGTTTAAGCTTCAAGATTACTAAACTTAAAAATGGTATTTTTCCCTTAAAAAGACTTTATTTTATAAGCTTAAAACATAAATTTCATAAAATTTTGGGTTGGTTTTTCCAAAGTCCAGAGCTATTCACAGGAGTGGAAATTTTCACACCCGAGGAGTGAACAGGACTGGTTTCTGGTTTAAAATAGAACATGCGATTTTCACAGCTTTGAAAATAAATCCACTCAGGACATGACAGATTCGGTTTTTACAAGATTAAAACAAATTAGATTTCTTCTTTACATAATTCAAACTTAATTAAGATCAAATAGATAAAAATATGTTCTTGGATCAATTCAAAAGCTATCCAAATTATAAACAATTACTTAGGTTTTATAGAAATTCATTGAAGACTTAGCTTATAGAAAAAGATTCTAGTAAAAACCTAGATTAAATCTTATACAACCATGTCCCAATATAAGTTGACATAGAAAATTAAATAACCACAACAACCACAAGCTATTTTTCAATGCTCTAAAACATGCCATAAGAAAACAAAATCATCACAACAAGCTTGATATTCCTTCACACCCAAAAATCATTGTCATAAGACAACAAAGAACAACATCAATCATACAAGATTCAAACACTCCAAAAATCATCATCAAGCACTTACCATAACATATCTATTCAATGAAAATCTCTATCATGCATCAATATATATCTTAACCTATCCAAATCATCACATGGACAAGAAAAATCACAACCAAACATAGCACATACATCTTAAGAAACCTAATAACTTTGTAAGAGAAATTTTCCCTTATCTTGTCTCCTAGCTTGTATAGGAAAACCCTAGCTTCTTGATCTCCTACTATACCTTGATCACCACCTTCCAATAACTATAAGCATAACATATCCAAAATACCAAAGTAAGTTCTTTTCCTACTCATGTACTGTCCTTGAAATACCAAGGGAAGAACTCTACCAATCACACTTGTAGCTTGAAGATTGAAAATCAAGAGAGAAAAACTTGAGAAGAACTTGGTAATTTTGGAAGACAACTAGAGAGAAAAGTGTTCTAGTGAGAGAAAGCAATGGAGGAAGTGAAGCATGAACTCTCTCCCTCTCTCCCCCTTGGTCGACTTCTCTCCCTCTCCCTTGGCTTCTTGGAGAAGCTTGCCAAAGTAATCATGACACTTAATGGATAATTAAGAAAATAAAATAAAGAATTTTTCTTATTGGTTAATTATTATGACTCATGGAAATTCAAGAAAATTCTAAACTCTTCTCAAATATTCTAGGGCGGTTCTGGGCTGGTAAAAAGGAAGAGGTAAATAAATTTTCAGTTTTAGCCATGGTAAAAGGTAAATTACGGTAATAAAGTGTGGTAACTTTTGTGTTTTATGCATGGCTAAAACTATCCCAACATGACTTATTAAAGTAAAAGATTCTCATGACTCACATTATTAGCTATGACCACGAAATTCATGTGCCAAAAGGGTCTTGGTAGATAGGAATCAAGCTTAGAAGCAAAACAGTAATTTGAGAACACTTATGGTTACCCTTATATTTGATTTTGATCATTTTCTAACCTTCTGGTATCCATTTGCTCTCCCGTTTACCCCGTTCTTCATTCTACAGGGACCAAAACAACAATTTTTAATCTACTATTCTAAAAATTCGCAAAATAATTTTCAAATATCTAAAATAATGTAAAAATATTATTTGACACATCAAAATATTTTTCTAACTTGTTCCGGTATCCAAACCCACTCACAGCCAATCCTGTCATACTATAGGGACCAAAACGGTAATACTTCTTATCCGTTTCCCAGAAAATTTCCAAATAAATTTTTAAAATCCTCAAATATTATAAAATAACTATTGGTATCCTCAAATCTCTTTTTTGACTTCATTTTAAGGTTTCTACTTCATAACGCAGCTATTTCGACAGTCAAAACGCACCCGTATTTTTGTTTGAATATCAACGTCGACCTTAAACTACTGATCTCTAAGCTCAAGGGAACTATATCTATAGAATTAGTTTTCCTAAAATATATTTAATTCACACAAATCATGTAACATCCATTTTTTTAAGTTACTGTTTAAAATCTGTTTTATATGAAACTTTGTGATCTAAGTGCTAAGTAAATTATTTTGGTCTTATAATGAAGGTTTTAAAATACTTATCAAGTTATTTCATTAAAACAGTCACTCTTTTCTTGACGTTTGACATCCATATGTACCGTTATTAATGGATAAGGTTTTAAATAACACAAATATGTTAAACTAACTTAGACAAACAAACTTTCTTCACAAAAGTTGGTTCTTTTGAGGATACAAATAGTGATTTTATAATATTTGAGGATTTTAGAAATTTATTTGGGAATTTTCTGAGAAACGGATAGAAATGTTACCGTTTTGGTCCCTATAATATGACCCTGATGAACTGCGAGTGAGTTGGGAGACCAGAACAAGTTGAGAAATATTTTTGGAGATGCCAAATGATGTTTTATATTATTTTATAATTTTATAATTTATTTTGGAAATTTTTAGAATAGCAGACCAAGAATTACAATTTTGGTCCCTGTAGACTGAGAATAGGGTAAACGGGGGAACATGTGAATGCCAGAAGCTTGAAAAATGATCCAAAATCAACCAAAAGAGTAACCAATAGTGTGTTTTATAATATTTATGATTTTTGGAAATTTTCTATAATTTTTCAAAAAAAGTTAATGTTAACCCTAATTTACGGGTCACGGTGAAACCGAAAAATTACCGTAATGCTTCTAAACTTAATTTTTATGAACTAAGACCCTTGTAGCACCTTAATTTCGTGGTCTAGGACTTATTTTAGGATTCATGAGAGTTTTTATTTCAATAGGTTATTTTTGGACAATTTTTACCATGAAAATAAAAAGTTACCACATTTTATTACCTTGGAAACTTACCTTTTACCATGGTTAAGGTGAAAAAATTATTTTACTCAGCCCTTGGACAGCTGCAGCGCCCCTTGCTCTAGAAGAGTGTGGAACATTTTTAATTCCTTGACTCATAATTTTGGACCAATAGAAAAAATCCTTGATTAATTAAACTATGACTCATTTTTAATGTAATGATTAACTTGAAAAAAATCTTGTACAAGAGGCAAAAGGAGAGGGAGATGGCCGAGTAGGGAGAGAAAGAAGAGAGAGCTCTTGTTCCATTTTTTTCATTTTGGTCTCACACCACAAACCTTTCTCATACTTTTCTCTCCAAGTTTGCACTCAAAATAATCAAGTTTTTCCAAGGGTTTGCTCTTGATTTGGGATCATCAAGCTACTAAGGAGATAATCAAGAAGATGAAGAAGAAGGGCTAGGAGCTAAGGCTTTTCTTTCACAAGCTAGAGGAAGAGGTAAGGGGAGATTTTCTTATACATGGTTATTAGGGTTTGGATGATGTATGTGCAGTATGTTGGTGGTGATTTTTGCAAGAAGCTTGTAAGTTTAATTAGGGTATGTTTTGATCTTGAAAATAAGTGCTCTTTTGTTCATGTGGATTAATTGATTCTTGTGTGATTGAGGTTGATTTGTCTTGATGATGATCTTGGTCTAAGTTTGGTGTGTGATGATTTGGTTCCATGTCTTGTTAAAGTGAACTAATGGCTTGATGTAAATTTGTTGTCTCTTGAGATTGAAGAATTGATTAAGGTAGTAGTAAATTCAAGGTGGTTGTTGATGCTTGACAAGCTTTGTAATTGATCCAAAGAGATGATTTTGTTCATTTTTATTCACTAGGTCTTAACTATGTAAAGAAAAGATTAATTTGGTTTTATATTTGTGAAAATCGGATTCCAGTCATGCCCTGGGTGTGATCATTTTCGAAGCTGGGAAATCTGGGAAAAACAGGGGACGGAGCTGTCTGCATCGCGGGTGTGAAACTTCTCGCGCCTGTGAACAGTTCTGTAATCTGGAAATTTAACAGTCCAGAATTTTGCGAAAATGATTTATTTCAGTTTTTTTTAAACAAATATTTTTAAGGGAAAAATGTCATTTTTGAATTTAAAGATTGGCAAGTATTTTAATTAATTTATTTTTTTGGAACTAAAACATTGGATTTTGAAAATGCTATTTTTTGTTAAAAAGACAAAGATTAATAAAGGATATGAATGAAAGAGGAAGAGACATATTGATGAGAATATTATAAGAGATGAGAATATTATAAGAGATGAGAATACTATAACCAAGAGAGAAAGTTATATGTGATTGTGCAAGAGATAACCTAGAGAAGAGGTTAATGAAATTACAAGAGAAACCAAAGCTTAAAAATGCTTGAGATAATTACTTGGTGTACATAATGTGTTATACATTCAATGTGATAAGTACTAGGAGATGCAAATTCTGTGTAATTGAGAAATGCTGTGTGATGGGAGAATTGCTATGTGCCATTAAACGTTGTGTGTTATGTGAGAGGCTGTGTGCCATAGGTTATGTGTCATTTCGTGCTGTGTGCAAAGAGCTGTGTGCCAAGTGTTGTGTGCGAAGGGCTGTATGCCAACTACTGTGTGCAAAATAAAGTAATCTCCATGGAGTGCGGGCTAAATGTTCGTGATTGAGTGTCGAATATATGAGGAGGTTTGGAAAGTAATCTCCATGGAGTGCGGGCTAAATGCTCGTGACTGTGTGTCGAACATGTGAAAAAGAGAAAGGAAGATTGAAGTGTCTTGTGTGTATATATATATACTTTGAAATCCTGTGATATGTCTTCTGTGTGAAGATGAGATGATATTTCTGTGTGAAATTGTAAAGGTGCGTCTGTGTGACTTGTGATAAACATGCTATGTTATGCACGTGTGAGTGATTTCTGCTATATATATGGTGTGATACGAATTTGCATGAATTCCTGTAATGTGCTACTTGTGTGATTATGGTAATAATTGTAAAAGAGATTCTCACCCTTGCCTATATGTTTTGTGGTCTTCGGAAAATGATTCATATAGAGGGATCATATTCTTGGTGGACTAGTCATCACTAGCAGTCCAAGAGGAGGCAAGTGCGGCGATATGCCAAGATGGCGGAAGACGTACGTGGGAAGTTAGGAGTTGGGTTCTTATTGGTGTCTGTAGTATTTTTCAGTGCTTGACCAGCATAGGGAGTCTATACTTATTCTGGAAAGAAGTTTCCTGTGTACTCTATTATCAATAAATGAATTTTATTTTATATGCTATTTTCTGTTTGGTGTTTATTCATAACAAAAAAAAAAGATTTTCTAATAGAAAAAGAAATGAATGACAGAGAAAATCCATTTGTGAAAATTAATTAAACAAGTTTGTCAGTATTTTTCCGAAAGAAGAATCAGAAGTAAGATTTTAATTCTGCATTTAGAGGTTTGGTTACGAAGTGTAATGCCTCTTGAGAAAGGGGTGTCACAAAATACTCTTGCTCTCTCGTGTTTAGGGGTGGGTATGCGGGCAACCCAGTCGGCATTGGCTCACATGTAAATGGACCAGGCTGGCCCAGCCACAAAATAAATGGGCCTACATGTTGTGGCCCGCATCTGACCCACATAGTCCACAGGCTAAATGGGCCTACTAAAGAATAAAAAATAAAGTTTTGTAAAAAATAAAATAAAATACACATTAAAGCTTTAAAATATAATTAAAAAATTGGATTTTTAAAAAATAATTGGCTCGGTCGCGGGCCAACCCACCAACCATTAGACCAAACCCGCCTAGCCTGTGGGTTAAATTAATTGGGCTAAAAAATCCAGATTTAAATGGGTCTATGTTTAGGTGACCCGTAGCTCACGCAGGCTGCTGGTTAAATGGGTCTTCTGCCGGCCAAGACTTATATACCCAGCTCTACTCGTGTCCCTTCAGCATCCTCTCATACCACTGTCACCCTCTCGTACCTTCACCATTCATAGCGAGGCGAGGCAAAGAGAGTGACTAAATTAAAAAAAAACTAAGACCCCGTTCAGGGTGGTTTTTAGTTTTATGTTTTGAAAATTTCAAAAACCAAATCTAGTTTCAGTTCTGAGTTCTGAGTTTCAGTTTTGAGTTTTGAGTTTCAGTTTTTTTTTTAGTTTAGTCACTCTCTTTACCTCACCTCACTATGAATGGTGAAGGCATGGGAGGGATGACACTAGGGGTGGCAAACGGGATGGGCCCGACGGGCTAGCCCCACCTAACCTGCTTTTTTGGCGGGCTGGGTTTTTTCAATCCACGGTCCGCTTTGGTCCGCCTGTCGGGTTGATTATATTATTTTTTAAGTTTTTTTTATTTATCGTAGGCTTGGGCCGCCAAAAATGGGTCATCCCGCCGGGCTGCGAACCCGCCCTTAAACGGGACGGGCTGTATTTTTTGGCCCACTTTCATATGCGGGGCGGACAAAAAAACGGGCAGGGGCGGGCCAACCCATTTTGCCATCCTTAGATGGGACGAGAGGATGCCAAAGGGACACAAGTAGAGCTGGGTACATGGACCTTGACCTGTTTAACCTACAGCCCGTGCGGGCTATGGGTCACTTAAATATAGGCTCGTTTTAAAATGTGGGCTTTTTTAGCTCGGCCCATTTAACCCCGCGGGCCAATTTTTTTAATTAAATTTTAAAATTTTAATGTACATTTTTTTTTATTTTTTTCTTTAATAGGCCCACGGGCCGACCCCATTTTGCCCATGGACTATGCGGGTCGGACGCGAGCCACATCATGTAGGCCCATTTATTTTACAGCTCGGGCCGGCACGGTCCGTTTATGTGCAGACTGGGCTACCCGCATACCTACCTCTAGACACGAGGGAACGGGAGTATTTAGCGTTTAAAACTGAAACAAGAATCACAAAACCTATTTTTATGATTTTGAGATTCAGGTTAAAACTGTTTTGAAATTAAGAAAAAAACCAATTTAACCCCATTTTACCCGAACAAGTTTTGTTTTCAAATTTAACTTTTAAAACAAAAAATCAGAAACTTGAAACCACCCCGAACGGCCCCTAAAACTCAAAACTCAGAGCTGAAACTCAAAACTGAAATTAGATTTAATTTTTGAAAATTTTAAAACATAAAACCAAAAATTACACTGAATGGTGCCTGAAGATACGGGAATAGTGTTGCGTGTTTTCACTTTTTTTGGACACCAGATAAAACGTTATGCGAGATTTAGTGGGTTACAAGTTATTGGATATTTGTCCAATCCCTCATTCTTTGTTCTTGTGTTGTCCCACAATCATTTTTTAAATCAAATCCCAGATAAATATTTTTGTGCTGTTCAATTTCTCATTTTATAGCAAATCAAACACATCCTTAGTATTTATAAAAACTTTCACAATTAATTAACTGGCCAAACGTAGCGGTAATTTATTCATCACACGTATTCCAACGGGTTGGAGTACCTCCCACACAATGAAATCTTTCATTAGTTTGATAAAATTCATAAATTTTAAATGTTATCATCTACTCTTTTAGTTTTAAAATGATAGTTTGCTATAATGTTTTCATCAAAATTAAAAAAAAGACAATAAATGAGTTGAAAAGATGAACAATTTTACTAAATTGTCATTGTAATTAATGCTACATTGATAATATACAAAGTGGCAAATATAAAATGCATTAATTGACTGACGGCCCAACCTGATGGGCCCGTGTTTTAGGCTATACTAGGCTCGTTAATTACAGGTTCGAAAGAAATTGAGTCATTTTGGCTATGCCCGATGGGCCTGTCGAGCCAGCTGACTCATTTTATGCATTTTTTTTAATACTTTGAACTATTTTTCCCTTTAAATAATTTGAGTATAGCCTATCCCAATGTGTTTTAGGCTGGGTTAGGCCAGAAATGGATAGAATGGTTTGGTAAGAATTGGAAATTGAAAATTTGTAAAGTGGCAAAACGGGCCAATCCGCTTTCAACCCGCCTTAAGCGGGGCGGGTTGGCTCGCCAAGTAAAGCGGGTTGGAAAATGTAACTCTCACTGTTTATGGTGGGTTGCCAGTTGGCCCATTTTGGCGGGTCTAGTGGCGGGTTTTGCCAAGTTAGGTAGGTCATCCCGCCAAAACCCGCCTAAAAAATAGAAAATTAGATTTTTTTTTTTAAAAACGAGAAAAATTCATCAAAAATTAGGAAGGGTGAAAATGAACTTTTTAAAATTATTTTTTAAACTTAAAAGGAAGTCACTGGGACTAAAAATAATAAATTTCTAGAAATGAAGAACTAAAAAAAGACATATTTTTTTTAGAGATTAAAAATGAATATTTACCAATTTACATAGAACATATTTTACCTCTTAAATAAAATATACCGAAAAGAAAAGGGGAGGGGGAGAAGGAAAAGCGATCAATTCATCATAGTAATTTAACCGTGCTTTGCTGCTCTAACTTGATTCGGTCAGCCACCCTAAATCAATGTCCACCCAAAACATAAGAACTTGAAGGTGAGGAAAAGGAAAAATTAACAAACCAAACCTAAAAGGGCTATGGTATATATCACTAGTTGCTAAGTTGCTGAAACATCATGGTATCACATCAACGCCGATATATATATATATATAAGCAACTTGGTCACATAATAATAAAATTGAAGTCACTAAGCCAACAAGAGTTGGTACATATGGTCGGACTCTATGCTCGCACTAGCTGTGACTTGGATTTGAATCTGAATTTACCCATTGGTAGGTATGTGTTGTGTTTCCCTTAATCTAAATTTTTTTTATCAGAAAAAAAAATTGAAGTCACTAACGCTGATGAAACTGGAAATGAAATTTTGCTTTCATTTCCTGATCATCCTTTAATCCAAAAGCTTCCAAGAACGGTAGCCGAAGATATTCCCCCAATGGTTTGGGCTCTGTGACAAGGACAACGTTGGTGTTATTGTTGTTGTTGTTGTTGTTCCCTGCAAGAGACGCTGGAATAGCACTAGAGATATGGGATATGGGCATCAAACAATTTGCCAGAAGTGCAATATTCCCTGTAGAAGTGATGTAGCTGCAGCTTTCCCAGTAATACTGAGTAATTGGTGGAACCGCGTCCAAGTCAATCTCAAATAGATCTTCCTCCTCTTCCATTCCTAAATATTCTTGGCATGAAATTGAAACTCCTCTGTCCTGTTCCTCCAAATAACCTTTAACTGATGAAGAAGAAGTCATGCTTTGTTAATTTTGTGGTACATATATATCACAGCTGGGAATGTAATGTAATAATAATGTATGTATATATAGTGACAAATTGGAATATTATGTTCAGGTGGGTGGTGGCAAGTAAAACGCTCCCCAACAAATCTGCAACGGTCAAACAGGATGAAGGGGATTATATATTTAGTATCTTTGATTTTAGTGGTTTAACTCATCTCTATAAAACTAGCTTGGTAGCTCAATAAAATTTTTTTATCTAGGATAGACTTTGATATCATTTCAGAATTTTACATATTTGATTTATCTTTGATTTTGTGGCCTAACTCATCTCTATAAAACTGATTTGTAAAGTGATGATTGTTCACAATTTATATATTTTATTTAGGTCTTATTTCTAGTTGAAGTGAGATTTTGAATATATATATATATATACAATTTTAAGAGCAGCAACTCCCACTAGCTGCTCCACCTTAATTCAAACGCTCGTGCTGTTGACTTACAATTTTTGTCTTAAGTATTGTGGTTTCAAAGTGAGTAACATACATATGATTCACTTTCACCAAAATCATAACATGAAGTCAAACGTAGAGCTACCTACCCAACAGAAATAGAAAAATGCTGACATCATTCGATCAGTTGGATAATAAAGTAGTAACAATATCTAGTATCACCATCGAACTTTCCAATTCTGATAGAAATTAAGCGTACATAACTTAGATTGTAAGATTAAAGAAATGGAAAAACAAAGTTATTATAATTTTGCATTTGAACAACAACCAACAAACTTGTGACAAACTCTCGCCTTTTAGTTAAGCTTGCCACAGCCAAAAATAAATTCGCTTGTATGGCTTATGGTTAGAACTCAGAAGAGTGTGAGAATCTAACAATGGGTTGAACTCGCGTCATGGACCAAACAGTGTGGAAACAATTTGGGCCGAAAAGGTCGAGTGGTTAGAGTTTGGGGTGATATGTTCAAGGGTGGGGGGTTCGATCCCCCCTCCCCAATCTCCACCCCACAAATGACCAAAAAAAAAAAGGTCTACAGTTAATTAGTTTGTACTATAAGAAAACAAGGTCCTAAGGGACAGGTGTCACCATTGCATGCCTTTCAATTCCCTCCTTTCTTCTTTACATCTTTTGTTTTTACTTTTGTTTTTAAATTTCTTTTTATTATATTATTATTATTATTATTTTTACTATTTAAAAAAACTTTATAGTATAGATGAGAAAATTATTATTATTTTTTAAAATTTTATTTTTGATAAATAAATTAATATTTTTGTATTAGTTTCATTCATGCATTTTTTTTAAAAAAAATTTCAGGTTGTAAAATTATTTCTCTTTTAATTTTATTTTTTGACATAAAAATTAGTTTTTCCTTATAGGTTTCACTTATGTCATTTTGCTCCTGTAATGCAAATTTGTAAAAAACTTTTTTAATTTAATTTTTAATAAATAAAATAATTTTTGTTTATGAGTTCCATTCAATTCTTTTCAGTTTGGTAAATTTTCTTGCTACTAAACTATTTTTTAAAATTTTATTTTTAGCAACTAAAATAGTGTTTGTTTACGGGATTTATTCATGTAAATTTTATACCCTGCTTAGTTCCTACTTAAGAAATACTTTGTATTTTTGTGGCCCTCCTTCACTTCATACTTTTATTTCCCTGGATTCCCGAAAGCCTTCCCTTATCTGCATGTTGCCATTCTTTGAACCTCCAACACCAAGGGTTAAGGCATTGTCTGTCAGTGTCACCCCCAAAGGCTTTGTGTTCTGTTTTTCTACAGAGATTTTAGCAAGGCAGCTACGACAACTACCCCTTTATTTTCAATTGTAAAGTTTTTTCATAATATTAACGTTTGCTAATTTTGAAAGTTTTCTGTTCTTTTTTTTTTTGGTAAAAAAAGTTTTCTGTTCTTAAAATATATCAATTAGATGCCATACTTGTCTTTATATTTTGCACTATAGTGCATGCAAAAACAAAACAGGAGATGACTTGCAGCTAGGCATGGCAACGGGGCGGGGCGGGGGCGGGTTTTACATTTCTCGTCCCCGCCCCCGATAGTGCTCGGGTTTCCCTGCCCCGCCCCTGATCTTGGTCAGGGTTGAAAAATCAACACCCATCCCCGCCCCCCGGCGGGTGTCGGGTTTCCCCGCCCCCCCCCCCCCCCCGCGCCTAGTATTTTAGAATTTTAATTTTGATAGAATCAAAGAAATTTAATACTCTATTTTTTAAGACATTTTTTAATATATTTTGTTAGACAAATAATAATGAAGAAATAAGGAATTAAAAATGTAATTTGTTATAATATTAATGCATTAAATATTATATTATAAGTGTAATAAATGTACGGGATGAGTTTGGGGGTGGGTATTAGTTTCCCCAACCCCGACCCCAACCCCGACTTTTAAATGCGGGGAAAACCCGAACCCGTCTCCGACCCCCGGTCAAAACGGGTTTTTCCCGTCAAAGTCGGGACGGGTTCGGATGGGTACCCACGGGTTCGGGTCCCATTGCCAAGCCTACTTGCAGCTTTGGTCTTGTGAGCCATAGTTACTAATTTGACTTCATTATATGGGCTTTGCTCCTTTTTCTTTTCATATTCTAATTAAATGCCACCATTTGTTGATTTATTGGGTGGTCTTTATGATTTTTTCGTTTTAATTTGGATGCATTTTGGAGCTATGTTGTAGTTTTTGAGTATATGAATTGATGTTAATTGTTTGTGTTAGTCTTGCCGGTTAATTTACTCGTTGAATTAGTGTGTCTCGATTTGTTTCTTTATTGGTGACTATTTTGGTTGATTATACTATTAGTTGATAGTATTTTTATTTCACTTAGGTACTATTTAGATTGATTTTTGCAGAGTTTATATGAGTTTATCTACTAACATAAGCACTTGTCAGCGTGTTTAGCAGTGTAACGTCCTTCGTTACATTAGTAACATCGCAATAAAGAATTTGGATCCTCTCCTGCACTATTTTTATGCATCTCTCTCCAGCCACAACTCCAGCCGTTAGATTAATCTAACGGCTAGGAGATGAAAAACAACAATAAGGTGGGAAGCAGGGAAACTCACTAAAGTTGTCATTCTTAGAGGTGTCGAACTGCTCACCAGAGGGGAAGCCCGAAGGAGCTGTTTCCGTTGAACGCGGCAGCGATATCACTGAGGAGGAGGACAAGGAGAACTCGACGGAGAGAGAGGAGGGGTCAGCGAAGGTGACGGGGTCGCGGCGGCAGAGGAGGCCAGCGGTGAAGGGGGAGGGATAGTTTGTCGTGGGAACCACCGGGGTCGTCGTCGGCAACAACCTGAGCATTCCCGAAGAGGTCGATGTCGGAGGAAGAAAAAGAAGACGGTTGAACAAGGAGGAAATATATATTGTTAATGTCTACTGCTCAATTTCTTCAATTGTTTTTTCTTTAGCTTAATTATGATTTGGTACTGGAACTCAAAGGTTTTGACTAGTGTTGTGGATGAAGAGATGAGAGGGAAAGGGGAAGAGAACTGATCTTCACTTTGGCGTGTTTTTCAGTGCATCGCAGCAATTGTGTCTTTTTTATTTTTTATCTCCTAGCCATTAGATTAATCTAATGGCTGGGAGTTGTGGCTGGAGAGAGAGGTATGAAAAGAGTGCTGGAGAGGATCCGGATTCCGCAATAAAATATCATTTAAAAGTAAAGTAAAGCCAAAATTTATCGAATTCAAAGGGACTAAAAACTAAATATCATTGATGAAAAAAGAATTACTAATAAATCCTTCCATGATTAAAAACATTTTGCTCAAACTACAGCGTCTACTAATTAGTTCAAACAAATACTAATTAGCCAAGTCTAGCTCAAAGGCACATCTCGTTTACGAAAATAAAATACTAACCAAGCTTTAAAAAATAATAATAAACTAACAAAAGTCACTGCGTCTTCAATCCTCCTCAGCTTTGGTGACGTTATCCCCGTGCTCTGAAAACAACACTTGTAATGAGATATAAATCCCAGTGAATAAAATAAGTTCAAAAGATATTTGGAAACAGTGTTGTTATCAGGCGGTGCAGCAACTGAAAAAATCAACCATGGTCCCCGCAAGTCAAAATAAAATCTCTACGAATTAAACACAAATTATTTAGATAACATAAAATGAATTAACTGGTTGAATCCGCCTATCAACAAAATTCACAAGGCCAAGATGCATTTCTCCTGTGTGTTACATGTCGCTGCTTCCTCCAGATCAGTTGGGCATGTCTCTATCAAATGCCCATCATTTCCCATTCCTCCTAGACTAACCTCAACCAAATATTTCCATTCCACATAGTTCTTCTCACCATCCTCATCGAGCTTGATATCAGTGACTTTAAACGGAGCATTAACAATCTGTGTCACATACCCCTTGGAACTGCTTGAAGCTGTATTCTCAGTCTCCTGTAACATCGTTTAACCAACAACACCACAGCAGAATAGTGATTTCAACTAAAAAACCCCACTTGAGCACCTCAAAACACCACCAAACCTCCCCAAACAGCCACAAAACCCTCTGGGCTTTTCTCATATGTTAAAAATGCCCTAATCTGTCCCCAATAGTTCCGCGGGTTTATTTTTTTCCAACACACATGTACGTGGAACTATTAGTTCTACGGGTTGTAATTCTCCGCGGAACTATTAATTCCGCGAGTTTATTTTTTTTCCAACATACACATGTCCGCGGAACTATTAGTTCCGCGGGTTGTAATTCTCTGCGGAACTATTAGTTCCACGGACATGTATGTGTTAAAAAAAAAAACCTGCGGAACTAATAGTTTCGTGGACGTGTATGTGCACATAGAAAACCATGTATGTGTTATTAGAAATTGCCAACTCAAAGCCATTGACAGCCAAAACCATGCGTTCGAGGTTGCGCACAAAAAATGGCAAAAAAAAATCACATTTTCACTATTCTGTAGTTTTCTCCACGATTCGGCCACCAAAAAAAATAATTCAACCCTCTAGCAACCTTGGTCGGCCTTCTTTGGGGTTGCTGGTAGGTTTATTTTTGCTCTTTTTTTTCCGCAACTGTTGAGAAGACTGCTTTAGAACCCTAAGGCTATGTTTGGATGGAGGTTTTTGGAGGGGAAGGGAGAGGAGGGGAGTGGAGGAGAGGGCTTATAATTCTTAATTATCTTGTTTAGCTTTAATAGGACAAATGAAATATTATTTTAGAAGGTAGCAGACACCAAGATGTAAAACTTTTTTTTAATTTTAAAAACTCTCAAGCAAGGAAATTGGAAATTATAAATTTTTCCCTCCCCTTCCTTCCCCTCCAAAAACCCCCATCCAAACATAGTCTTAGTGGCTCAAGATACCATGTTGTAAGAGAGAGAGTAGAGAGAGAGGGGAAGAGGCATGATAAAGACAGTAATAGGATACATTACAATGTGTAATGACCCCTTATTTATATTACCAGTTTAAGAGAGTATGACATAAAAAGAACATGTCATGTGGGCCAAGTCTATATAATCCTAATGACTCATTAAAATAACTCTTAACAAAGTCCTTGCTTTTCCACTGACCAAAAAAACAAAAGGTCCTTGTTTTTCCTTGATGAAAGACTGCTTATCTTAAATCAGTCAGCCTTGCTTTTGATGGCCAAGCGGTGAAGCCATAAGAGAAGTTGAAGGATATAATATTCTACTTTGTCTTTATCAGCATGGTGGAATGTCTCAATCCGCATTGCACCAGCTTGCAAGGATTTCCTATTGACCTCAGAGCTTCAAGAACCAAGGAAGTATTTAAAATCAGAAAGGATTAATAAAAGCACATACAATACAAAGGGGAAAAACGTACAAATTTCTAATTCAAAATAGAAGCAGCGCAGGGACTTGCTACTTACCTGAATGTATATGCCCACTCCCCTACCCAGCCATAACTATGATGTGCTCTGAATCAATTTTAGAACACCAAAAGAAAAGGCCAAAAAGAATTAGTAATCTTATATATAAAGTAAATAAACTGATGATCAAAGAAAGCTTTTCACAAGGCTAGTAAGGAGTTTGTTTGTGTTGACAAAAGGCCAGACATCTTACTTGGATGTGTTTGTAGCAATTGGAACCAACCAATGTAATGTTTTGTCCATCTCATCTTTGATATCTGCTACAGTTAGCTGCACGACCCAGACAGCAAACATGGAAAAAGAGCAAAAAAAAAAAAAGAAAGTAAAACATTTAGGAAATTCTCATTTTCAGTTAGATGTGTAAAGCTGCAAGTAGAAGAAATTGTTTTTTCAAAATTTGTTGAGCATTTTTCTCAACATTCTAATTATGTATGATGTATACTGCAAGTCCAGACCCTTATTTTTTCTGTCTGATTTTCAAACAAAGCAGTAATAATAGAAAGTATCCGCGGATAATCATACCTCTTCTCCAACATGAAAGTGTGGTAATTTGGAACGCAGAGCTAAGTTTATATTAGGAGGCAAGTTTTGATATAATGTATCCCTTGTATTTTCAGGCATAGAACTGGAACTGGCTGCCTGAAAAGCATTAACACGAACTCAGTACAATGCTCTTCAATGCATTAGCTTAAAGAGACGTAAATTTGAACAACTATGAATTAATATAATCACACATTGTGCAATCATGGAAGGTGCACAAGGAATTGGCAGTGAATAAATCATATCCCAATTATCATATAGCCAAACATAAACGCACGACCTGATTGAGTCCTGAACTAAGGGACATCTCAAAGAGCTTATTTGGGCTTATCTCTAGATACAAAAACTTGTATTAATGTTTGCTTACGCTTATAAAAATAACTTATGACTTGTCCATATGCTTTTTTCAGCTTATTTTTATAAGCTTTTTGGAAACAACTTATAAATAAATGTTTAATTAAGCTCGCTGGAGTCTAAAATAGCTTATTGAATAAGTGCTTAATTAAGATGTTTTCCCCCAAATGCACCCTTAATATACAGATGCCTATCTCCCATTCTCCCTATTATGTCAGTTGTAACTTGTAAGCAATATACTGTTTACACCTCTTAGAATTTGGGCTTAGGGCCTAACAACACCACAAAATTGGCTTGTAAGGCAAGGACTGCCCGTGCCTTATAAGGACTACAATGGCCATATCTCTAGTCGATGTGGAACTTTCAACACACCCCCTTACGCCCAGGACTGGATATCTGGAGCGTGGACAAATGTTGGTGGCCCGACCCAATAACAACACCCTCATGCTTAGGAACACACATCTAGAGCGTGGACAAACATGGGTGGCCCAATAACAGATTTAGGATAGGCTCTGATACCATCCTAGAATTTGGGCTTAGGGCCTGACTCAATCCCACAAAACCAGCTTGTGAGGTGAGGACTGTCCGTGCCTTATAAGGACTACAATGGCCATATCTTTAGTCGATGTGGGACTCTTAACAACACCAAACCAAGTCCCAAAAAAATGTAGGCCTACCAAGAGCTGAAGAGCATTTCAATATATTAATGAAATGTCCAGTTCATGTGGCAGGTTGAGAATTATCATGAGATTAACATACAGGCCAACCCTTGGTGAATGCAAGATCATGAATGCATCAAGCAACTTTTTTTCATGATGCATATATATTTCCATCACCAAAACTATTTTGTAGGACTCTGGGTTAATTAAATTCTGAATCATGCTATGGTATGATGCAGTGACCAGAATGTGCTATGAGAACTTCATGCAGAACAACCCAATTCATCAAAAGAAAATTTAAGGTATATTGTTCAATGATTTAACAGACTGGGAAGTTCAACTACAACCAAGAAATTGTTGAAAACTAAACACCAAAAGATATTTTGATATTTTCCAGGCATTATCTGCCTTATGATTTAGATGTTTGGATCTCAAGAAGGGGAAAAAAGGCACAATAAATGGCTTTTCCATTCTAAAAATACCTGTAAAGGTCAGCAAGGCAATTTTGATAATAAATTAAAAATGCTAGGTTTTTCTTTCCTTTGGTTGCAGTGTGCGTGACAAAATATACTACTATCAGATTACATCAACAGTTCTAGAGAACACACCTTCAAACATGATCACCTTTGGGCAAGACTAGAAACTCAATTATATTTTCACCTGGTTCAGGGTAAGGTACAAAAAGGAATAGACATGGAATGAAATATACAAAATAAAGAAGATTGACTTACAAGAGTATCAATTTGAAGCACTATATTTGCATAATGCAAAGCAAGGCCTGCAGGGCCCAATCTTTGGCGATTGATGTGTTTGTGGCCATCTGCAGTTACCCATGGATAAACAACATTACAAGTATGAAGAGAAATACATCTTTCATTACAAACTGATTTCAACAGGAATGTGATATAATAGCCTAACATGCCTAAGATTTTCACAGTAGCTATCAATCATATTAATTAAGCCATCACAGCGATAAGAACTGGTGGTTATTACATTAAGTGACACTAGAATAACACAAATCAAGTGAAGCAAACATGATATAATAGCCTTTAGTGGGTACATACCTGCACTGCCAAAGGCATTGCTTATCTCCAAAGATAAAAACTGGACAATGTATACAAGCTTCTCAATAACCTGTAATCCATGAAATTGTGAATTATACTCAACTTTTCTCAATTTTCCATTTATGAATGAAATGCACAAAATGAGCCCACCCCTATAAATAAGAATTAATGCTTGTACTACCTTCGATATTACATGTGGATCGAATCGTCGAACACAATAAGTCTAACAGAAATGGGAAGGAGGATACTGGGGGTTGGGATAAACACATCAAGAAGTGAACTGAAGTTACCTCCTCCAAACTTCTAGACCAGAGTGATTTTTTCTTTAAATATTTAATTTGCTTCTTTTGACTTTTAACTTCTGCAAACAAGAATACAAGGTTATCACCTATATGATGAAGAGAAATACTGGAGCAAATACATGAACAAAATACATGAACAAATGTGTATCTATAAGAGACTACATGAACAAATACTGCTCAATATACTGCAAGATCAAACTTCTGGATAGGAGTGACATTTTCTTCAAATGTGTGTAATATATATGAAACAATCATTTAGCCTTCATAATCATAATTGCATCCTCAACAATAATACATAGTTCTGGCACCAAAATAATTAAAACAAATATCAGCTAAGTGAAGACCAAAAGTAAGTGCTTAGGCAACCACGATCTGTCTATACTACACTGCTACACTTTAATAAGAATGACTCTGAATGAGACCTTCACACTTACCCTGAAAATCTTGTTCAAATCTATGCAAAAGTTCATGCAATTCCTGCATCCACAGAAAATTGATTTTTCAATATCTTTTAGAAATAAATCCCACACAAAAAATACTATGTTAAATAAAAGGCAAATGCAAGGAGCAGCAAAATCACTGTATACTGAGATTTAATAAAGCGCTTGGTTGCAGCCAAGTAAAGATTATAGAAAGCCTTGAAGATAAAGTAAATTCAAAGCAGAATCAAATATAGATGAGCATAGGCTAAAAAGGTGCAATAAATAGGATCCTTTATACCTTAGGTTATTTGATAAAACTATCAATTTATAAATTATAAATTATATACAATATTTCCACAATTATTTATGATTGTCATCCCTTGACCTTCAATAACAAGCAATTTGTACATATAAGGACAAAATCTAACCAATAAGAAAGCACATCTAACCATTATATAGGTTTTATTTCAAAACATGTGTAATTATGAAATTTTGATACATATTCAATGCCAGGTTTACATGACTACAAGTTTTATTCTAGGGGGATCACTGAAATCAAAACAAACTGTACCCGCAGATTACCACAGAGCTGAAAGTAGTTGTATTCAGAAATTCCCCACTTATCATTGAGCATAAATCATGACACATAAAAGGTGTCAAGTACGAGTCACGACAGAGAAAGTGTGATGGAGAGAGAAAACTTTCTTTGCAGTTGATAAGTACTGCAATAATATTACTAGGTAAGTAGTTCAAAATCCTTCAATCATTTTTCCTATAATACATTGTTTGGAAAATTACAAAAAAAAGGAATTCTTAAAAAATATTTCCTATTTAGGAACAGTCACTCACTCAACATGTTAACAATATTGAAAGAGTGGTTTAATGAACAATCATTTATAAACTTAACTGCTTGAGTTAATTGTGTTTAGATTGCAAATGCTTTTACCAACAATTCCTTTGTTTTATTTCCTTATATTTCCAGCTTCAAAAGTAACTATCACTATCAGTCTTGAAGCAACACTAAGTATTTTCTTTAGTGACACTCACAGCTGTAAATTGAACCAAAGTCATCAATTGTTGCATTATTGATTCTGCCTCATCTCTTGACAGTGTTCGAGCATATACACTATTCCTAAAATCTAAAACAAGAAAGACAGTTAAAAATAAATGTACGAAAGGCTAAATATATTTTTGGAGATGAATGAAAGGCCTGATGAATTGAGCAAGTACAATTTTATATTCTCAAAGTAACGGTCTAAATTGTGCCACTGAGGATCCGGTGAATGATTTCCAAAACGAACCACCTCATTAGAAAAAACTTCCAACTCCTGCCTGACAACAAAACCCAAATCATATACAATTGATTTCTTAATTTTGAGGAGTCGTGATAATGCAAAATAATAAGAAGTTAGCTTATTGGTGGAACACGAGCTACACTTGAGTAATTTAATTTAATCCAATACTTACCACTTGTCTGCGGCAACAAACATAAGAAGTTCCTCCTTATCCTCTGATACTAAATCTTGCACAGCCTCTGAAAGAAGCACCTCTTCTTTTAGATGCCGAATACTTTTTGTGGAAAGAGATTGCAAAAGATTAAAACCTTTGACAATAGTGTTGGCAACCTCAAATGATAAGATAGAAATTTCAGTCCTCTTTATTGCAGCTCCACTAACAAACCAACTGACAGCATTTGAGTTTGTCGGTCTGCTCCCAAAAGTGTCCAAAATCGCCACTGGCTTCCCAAGTCCACTAGTACCAGTTCTTTGCAGGTGTAAACTCACCCCTGAGACCTGAAATAGAAAGATCTCAATATATATTTCCATTTTTCTCCTACATTATTCCCATTAAGACATATGCCAACGAATTCTTTTGAGTAAACAACCATTTTAGTGCCTGAAAGTGTCAAGAGGTGTCACTTTGGTTTCTGACAGGTGTGAAATTAAAAAAAAAAAGTTCTCAACTGGTGTCAGCCGTTAGTCACTTAAGTAATCAATTTTAGGGATCAAAATGACAGTAAAGTAATCACTTTGAGAGACCAAAATGATAGTAAATAATCACTTTCAGGGACCAAAGTGACTAACGACTGACAGTTGATGACTTTTTATTTTGTATTTCAGGGACTAAAGTGGTTATTTATTCATTCTTTTATGCAAGCCCCTTCGCACTAGAGCCCTTTGGGATTGATGCATAGATAATGCACGGGCCCATTGTACCTTGTGCTACAATTCACCTTAATTACGCAGAAGGATAATTCTAAATCTTCCTACCTTTTATTTTTACTAATCTTTTTAGTTACTAAATTGAAAATGTATTAATTTTTTTTATGTTTTCAAGACATTAAATACATTCACCTATTTATTTAATACATAGCGTTACTCTTATGTAGAATGGCTCCAAAAATCTTAAGCAACTAGGATGAATCCTTTGATCTGTATGCAAATATATCTGAAAAACAAAGGCAGTTGGAATCCAAAGCACTTAAGAAGAACAGTTTTCATTGTACAATACTTATCACGACAAACAACCAAATTTTGAGCCTCAGGCATACATAAACTGGGAAAATAAACGCAACTAGTACAATGAAAACTGAATCCTAAATAAAACTCCTAAATGAACACTAAATCCGAATTACAAACCTATTCTCTCGCGTACCTGAGGCGCCGTCGTGAAATTGATGCCCTTATTGCTAGCTTCGGCGGACCTCGAATAATGACCACCCATCACTTGCCGAAACTATCCGATTCCCTTCTGCTGTGTTTGTTTGAAAGGAAAAAGGATGGAAATAATGTAAGAAAAAAAAGAAAGAAAGAAGGAAGACAAAAAGAGTTCTTTCCACCGTTTGGATCATTTTACACTACGTTTGCAAAGAAAACCCGATAGTTGACTTGAGGAATCTCCTCAGTCTTTTCCTCTCTCACCGCCCGGTGTATCAGAATCATAAAACCATTAGATATAATAATATTAAGAAGAGTCAAGCGTCATTTTAATTCCTGAGAGATTTGGGTGGTGTCACGTTGGTCCTGAGAGATAAAAAATTAAAAAATAGTCCCCCACTGTGCCAAATATTTGTCACTTTGGTCCCTGCCGTTATATTTCCGTTTGAACTACTTAGTTGGCACGTTAAAGGCCACGTAAGATGTCCATGTTGCAGTCCACGTAGGATTGAGTTGTAGGTCACGTTGGACCAGTAATGAGAGGGACTAAAATGACCAATTTCATCTGAGGTCATCTTCTTCCCCAACCACAAACCTTAACTTCACATTCTTTCCCAATTTCTCTGATTTGCATTGTGGCCTTCATGAAAGCAAACAGTGGTGACGGGAAACGGCGGCGTACGACGCAAGTGAGAGGAAAAACGGGGCTTCGCGGCTCGGCGGTGTGGCGCTGCGCACGGTGGCGATTGGCCACCAATGTTACCCCTTTTTCCTTCTTCTTTTCCTTTCCTCTGCTTGCTGTTGCTTCTTGTTCTCTTTTGTTTTATCTTTTTCTGGTTGCTGTTATTGGCTCTATGGTTCTCTGGTTCAACTTCTCCCCTTTGTGCATTTTCTTCTATTTTCCCTTTTTATTTGCTGTTGTGGTTGTTGGCTGTAGCAAGTTCAGGCAAGAGGGAAAAAAAAAAGGAATGGAAAAAGAAGGGGAAGGTTGAAGATGATGGGTGGTGCTTCTTGGTGCTTCTCTGCTTGTTTTCCCCTTTTTTTTTTCTTACTGGGTTGATGACCAAAAATGGTGTTTGTTCACCAATTTTAGTTTTGATTTGACTCTGCCTGGGCACCCCATTTTTTATCAAAATTTCTTTTTTAATAATATTCACGCACTCTCAATTTTTTCCAATTTTTCCTCTCAAATTTTTCGATCTCCCCCTTCCAGTCTTCTCTCTTTTTTCAATTTTTCAAACCATTTTTCCTCTCCTTTTCCTTTAAATTTTTTCGAGCTCTCTCTCTGTTTCTATTTCAATCTTTTGGAGCTCTCCCTCTCTCTGTTTCTATTTCAAATTTTTTTTACCTCTAATTTTCAACTTCTTCCTTTTCATTTCTCTGCTCAATGTGCAAATTCCCCTAAAATTGAATTGTCAAAGAAGGGCAAAAAACAAGGAATTAGAACTTAGACTTTCTTCTTCCAACCAGGTGGAGCAGGGAGCTCCAAAGACACAACATCTTCCCCTGCACCTGCACCTACAGCAGCACCACCCTCCTTCTCCACTGAACTCGCCATTTTCACCAGCCAATTTCCCCACCAATAAAAAATAATCACAAAACTGAAGAGAAAGAAAGACAAAGAAAGGAATTGTTATTAAATCCAAAAAATAAAAACCCAAAAAAGGACAAAGAAAAAAAAACCTTGGGAAGTTTCCCATGGGTAAATGATGTCGTCATGGTTCCGGTCGAAGAATGCAACATGTTTTTGCATAACGTTGAGGCATTGCAGTGACTATGGTTTATTGTTATATCTCCCACCCCTTAAATTACATTATTTACTATAAGGTTATCGGAACCTCCGGTGGTAGAGGGATAAGGTGGAGGCTATGAGTGGGGGTCTGAAGGTGGAATAGTGGGTGAAGAATCCATGGTGGTTTGACAAGAAGATGAGGAAGATGACACGTGACATGTGAATGTCCCTTTTTTTTTGTCTCTATGTTTTCATTTTGGTCCTTTGACTTAAAATTTTGACTTCCATTCCCACGTGGACTGCCACGTAGGAGTCTTACGTGGCCATTAATGCGACATCTCAGCAGTCAAACGGAGCTACTAACGGCAGGGACCAAAGTGGCAAACGTTTGGCTCTCTCGAGGACTAAATTTTTATTTCGTATCTCTTAGGAACCAAAGTGACACCGCTCAAATCTCTCAGGGACCAAAATGACCATTCACTCTATTAAGAAAGTTAAACGGCTCAGATTTCAAATTGTAATTGATTTTTTTTAAATCGAGTAAAAAGTCACTTTGGTTCCAAGAGTGTCAAGGTTAAAACTCTACACTTTGGTCTTCAATTGTCTGTTGTTAGTCATTTTGGTCCCTGAAAATGATTATTTACTGTCATTTTAATCCCTAAATGTGATTACTTAACTTTCATTTTGGTCCCTAAAAGAGATTACTTTCCTTACAGTAGGGACCAAAATTACTAATTTACATTTATCAGTGACTAAAGTGATACTACCTGACACTCTCATAACTATTTAGTCACAAAAAATTATAAAGTGGCCCAGATTGTTCACCGCCTCCAGAAGCCAAAAGTCACCATGTAGGAATCAACTTTGACGCCAAGGTCTCCGGCCATGGCTGACCCCGGTTTCACTGTGATTGCTACAAACTCATCTTCCCCATCGCTTTCACTGTGATTGCAAAGTAGGACAAATTTTAAAGCACCAAATTATAAATTTGAAAAGTATAGAGTGCAATGGGACACCCGTGATTGCATGACTGCGACTAATGGATCATTTTAATTTTTAAACTATGAAGAAAGTAAAAATAGGCTTCAAAACAATATAAAAGGCAAATTTATAGCTTACTTATATTGAAAGAAAGAGTCAATAAGTTTTAATGATTAATTAATATTTATTATTAATTTTTGGTTTTAATATTAATTTGGTCCATGTAATATAGGGGATTTTTGATTTAGGTCTCTATAAAAAAAGTCAAACTTTTTTCGTCCTTTTTTATTTATTTTTTTGAATTTAGTCCTCTTTTTTTTTTGAATTTAGTCCCTCACTAGTGTTGACCGCTGATGTGGCACTGTGAGGTCCATGTAAAATTCATACGTGGCACCTACTTGGCTTACACGTCACCTGACACATACCTATACAAATATTAAGTTTTGAATTTAATCCCTCTTAAAAAAACATGTTTTAAATTTAGTCCCTTTTAAAAAAATGTGTTTTGAATTTAGTCCTTCTCCTTCTCTCCCCTCCACCACCCCCACCTCTTTCTCCCCCTTCTCCACCACCACCCCCATCCCCACCTCCACCACCCCTCTTCCACGACCCCCACCTCCTTCTCCTCCCTCCTCCACCACCCCCTTTCTCCACCATCACCCCTACCTCTTTCTCCCCCTTCACCACCACCACCCCGTTCCCCACCTCCACCACCCCTCTTCCACCACCCCCACCTCCTTCTCCTCCCTCCTCCACCTCCCCCTTTCTCCACCATCACCCCCATCTCCTTCTCCCCCCTTCTCCTCCACCACCCCAATCCAAGAAAACACCACAAAAATGAACTACGATGGATCATTACAAGGTTCAAGGTTTGGACCGAACAGCAACCAAGGAAGAAATTAAAGCAGCATTCAAGAACTTGTTCCAATTTTCGTGGCACCCCACCTCTATTTTCTCAGCACCCCCACCTCAAAATCCAATCTTTTTTCTCTCATTCCACCAAACAAGTTACAAATTGGATTCCAACACTACTGGGTCTGTTTTAAAAAATGGGTTTCCCGTTCAATAATGGTGGGGTTTGGGAAAAACGAAAACTTTTAACGATGAATGTGGGAGGCGGAAGGTGGATGGGGGGAAAGGTGCGGGTGGTGGAAGAGGGGTGGGGTGGTGGTGAAGGAGGGAGGAGAAGAAGGTTGGGGTGGTGGAAGAGGGGTGGTGGTGGAGATGAAGGAGGGAGGAGAAGAAGGTGGGGGTGGTGGTGGAGAAGGGGGAGAAGGAGGTGGGGGTGGTGGAGGGGGGGGAGAAAAGAAGAGAGACTAAATTCAAAACACATTTTTTTAAGAGGGATTAAATTCAAAACTTAATAATTGTATAGGTATATGTCAGGTGACGTATAAGCCACGTAGGTGCCACTTAGGAATTTTATAGGGACCTCACAGTGCCACATCAGCGGTCAACTCCTCCAGGGACTAAAATCAAAAAAATAAAAATAAACGAGGACAAAAAAAGTTTGACTTTTTTTATAGGGACTAAATTCAAAATCAAAAATTTTACAAGGACTAAATTAATATTAAAGTCTTAATTTTTTGAACCCTTTAATGGATTTCCAAATCCATCTCCAATTAAATAATTAAAAATAAAAATTGTAATCTCATTTTGCAAATTGAGTTGGCAAAACCAACTCTCCTCTTGATTCAACTTCAAATGAGTTTAAAGACAAAAATTGGGTTTAATGTCCCCAATGAGTACCAAACAATAGCAATAATCAATTTCATTGCAATTAAAACCAAACTACACATTTCATTTTTTCTGTTTTTTCATTTACACCCATTCTTTTTTTGTCAAAATAAAAAATTTACTCCCACTCTTTTATTTTATTGGGGGAAAAGGAAGGGAATGAAAGGGAAAATAAAAATAGACCACTCTATTTGCAAGTAAAAAACCCTCAATTTTGAAAAATAAATAAAAAAGAATTTCACAATATTTTCAAAAAATTTCCAAATTATTTCTTTGATTTTATAAAACTATCACATAAAGAAAATACAAATACTAATAATATAATGACACTTCCATTAGCAAAAAAATAAAAAATAGAATGACTTTTCCTCCCCTTCCTAAATCCCTCCAAACATCGATTTGTACTACAAGAAAACAAGTTCTTAGTCATCATCAGTCAGTTTGTGCAATAAGAAAACAAGGTCGTAGGGGAATAGGTGTCACCATTCTACGCTTTTCAATTTCCTCCAAATTGCGCTCTTTCTTCTTTACACCTTTTGTTTTTAAATTTCTTTTTATTGTATTATTATTACTATTATTATTATTCATTTTTTTACTATTTCAAAAAACTTTATAGTATTGATGAGAAAATGATGATTAGTTTTTAAATTTTGTTTTTGATAAATAAAACAATATTTTTTATTAGTATCATTCGAGCATTGTTTTTTTGAAAAAAATTCAGGTTGTAAAAATATTTTTTCCTTACATGTTTCACTTATGCTTTTTGGCTCCTATAAATTTGCAGTTTGCAAAATTATTTTTTTTTAATTTTATATTTGATAAATAAAATGATTTTGCTTATGAGTTCCACTCAGTTCTTTTCATTCTGGTAAATTTTCAAGTTACAAAACTATTTTTTAAAATTTTATTTTTAGTAACTAAGGGGTCGTTTGGGGTTGTTTCAAGTTTCTGGTTTTTGGTTTTAAAAGTTAAATTTGAAAACAAAACATGTTCGGGTAAAATGGGGTTAAATTGGATTTTCTCTTAATTTCATAACAGTTTTAACCTGAATCTCAAAACCATAAAAATAATTTTTGTGATTCTTGTTTCAGTTTTAAACGCTAAATACTCCCGTTCTCTCGTGTCTAGAGGTGGGTATGCGGGTAGCCCAGTCTACATATAAACGGACCGGGTTGACACGAGCTGCAAAATAAATAGGCCTACATGGTGTGGCTCGCGTCCGACCTACATAGTCCATGGGCTAAATGGGGTCGGCCCGTGGGCCTACTAAAGAAAAAAATAATTAAATTTTGAAAAAACTAAAATAAAATATAAATTAAAACTTTAAAATTTAACTAAAAAAATTGGCCCGTGGGATTAAATGGGCTGGGCTAAAAAAGCCCACATTTAAAATGGGTCTATATTTAAGTGACCCAAAGCTCGTATGGGCTGCGGGTTAAACAAGTCAATGTCCATATACCCAGCTCTACTCGTGTCCCTTCGGCATCCTCTCGTCCCATTTAGGGATGGCAAAATGGGTCGGTCCGCCCTGTCCCTTTTTTTGCCAACCCCGATGAGGAAAGTGGGCCAAAAAATACAGCCCGTCCAGTTTAAGGGCGGGTTGGCAGCACAACGGGATGACCCATTTTTGGCGGCCTAAGCCCACGACAAATAAAAAACTGAAAAAATCATTTAAAAAATAATATAATCAACCCGACGGGCGGGCCAAAACGGGTCGTGTGTTGAAAAAACCAGCCCGCCAAAAAAGCGGGTTAGGTGGGCCCAACCCATCGAGCCCATCCCGTTTGCCACCCCTAGTGTCATCCCTTCCTACCTTCACCATTCACAGTTAGGCGAGGTAAAAAGAGGACTAAACTGAAAAAAAAACTGAAACTCAAAACTAAAAGAAGATTTGGTTTTTGAAATTTTTAAAACATAAAACCAAAAACCACCCCGAATGGGGCCTAAAATAGTATTTGATTACCGGGTTCATTCATTTTTTTTCACTCATTTAAATTATAGGATGGAATTTTTCTTCATTTTATTTTCAATTTTGCTCACGAGTTTTATTTATTTTTTTGTTGACTTAAAATTTCAAGTAGGAAAATTATTTTTCTTTTTAATTTTATTATCTATAAATAAAAGAGTTTTTGCTTACGTGTATCGTTCCAATTTTTTTGCTTTGATAACATTTCAAGTTGTAAAATTATTTTTCTTTGAAATTTATTTTCGATTAGAAAAATAGTGTTTGCTTTCATGTATCGTTCAATTTTTTCAGTTTTTATAAAATTATTTTTCTTTTAATTTTATTTTTGATAAGTAAAATAGTGTTTGCTTACATGTATTGTTCAATTTTCTTGTTTTTATAAAATTTCATGTTTAAAATTAATTTTTTTAATTTTATTTTCAATAAGTAAAATCGTGATTGCTTACGAATTTTATTTCTGTTTTTTATTCGTGTAAATTTCTTGTCTGAAAATTTATTTTATTTTTAATAAACAAATAGTGTTTGCTTATAGGTTTCTTTCGTGTTTTTTGTTCATGTAAATTTTTTGGTTGAAAAATTATTTCTCTTTTATATTTAATTTTAATATATAAAATTGTATTTGCTTGTGAGATTCATTCATATATTTTTTTCATGCAAATTTTGAAGATGTAATTTTTTTAATTTTATTTTCAATATATAAAAACATGTGGGTTTTCGAGTTTCACTAATGTTGTTTGATTCCGTTAAATTTTCAAGTTGCAAATTTATTTTTCTTAAAAATTTATTTTCAATAAGTGAAACAGTGTTTGCTTACATGTTTTGTTCATATTTTTTGTTCTGGTAGATTTTCATGTTAGAAAATTATTTTTTAAATTTTATTTAAATAAATAAAGTAGTGTTTGCTTATTGATTTTGTTCATGTAAATTTCTGCATTGGAAAATTATTGTTCTTTTAATTTTATTTTTAATAAATAAAGTAGGGTGGCACTTAATATGGGATTATGGATTTCTGTCCCACCAATGGGAAAGGGTCTTTTAGCCGTAGATTAGGTGTAAAAGTAGTGTGACTTTTTTTCAATGGATGAGATTTGTTACCTGCAACTTGCTATTGAGTTTAAGGTAATATTTTTATATATTTGCAAATGTAGGTCTACAGAAGTTTAAATTTGTTAAAAAACCCCAATCTTAAAAAATAATTAAATGGTGATTAATGTTTTTTTTGTGTGGTAAGTGTTGGGCCAATGGATTAGACAACCTCTTGAGCTTTTATCGCATCCATGATCCTTCTGTACTCAACCAAAGCAAATCCTTTCAATGGGAAGTAAATAAATTTTTCAATAGGAGCAAACCTCTCTAGTTGAAACCTAATATGGCTTTCAGGCATGTCAGGCGCTCCATAACCTACCCATAGCTGCTTAGAAGCAGAGACAATATCTACAACAGCAGGATCCCCATCAAAGCACCAGACAATTTGACTTTTTGCGGAAGCAGTTGGTGAGATAAAATGGTGATTAGGAGAAGCCAGAACATTGCAAACAGCTCCACTAGAAGACCTCAACAGAGGTGAATTGAAATTCATATTTAAAACTTGATTTTTCTCAACATTTAGGAAATCATTTCTACCTTCAAATGAATTACTTCTAAAGTCCACCGGTGTTCTAACTGCAGGTGAGAATGTCTGATGGCTTACTGAGTCCCTAGGTGTGGAACATCTAACACGGGACATATTCCTTTCCTCACCCTTCTCAACACCCATGGACCTTGAGATTTCAATTTCAAAATGCAAACCTGCTTTTAATACAGGAGCATTGTCAAGTGAAACTGCAGAGCTAGGAGCTATGTTGGTGGGGAATGTAGCGCGCACGAAGGCGGCGGCAGAAGAGAAGGTTCTGTGGTGGAAGGAGTCAATGGAGAAGCTACGCAAGATCGGGATCTCGATGCACATCGACTACGGGAAGACGATGCTGGCGGAGTGGGTGTTGTACCACACCAATCGGATCCACGAGGTGAAGGGCAAGGACGGCGTCGGCACTAAGATGGGTTTCAGACTATTGGTCACTGTTTCGATGTTGTGCCCCAACGTCTCCCCACCGCGAAGAACGCCGTCCAGTGCCGCCCTAAGATGGAGAACTCCGCTCAGTAGAATCTCCCTCTAGCTTGCAACGACGATGTATCGCTATTTCTCTTCCATTTTCCATGGCCGTCGTGGATCCTCCCTCAAATCTCTTCTTATGTCACCCACCTCGCTATTTCTGTAAAATGGGAGCAAACTTCTGAGTCAATCTCTGTATTTGCAATTATTAAATGTTCCAGGGGTGCAATGCAATTACAAAAAACTGTTTAAACCTACTATAGCAGGTAATTGACCGGATTCCCATTGGTGGGAGCAAAACTCACCTTCCCATATTAAGTGCCACCAATAAAGTAGTGTTTGCAAATGAGTTTCATTCATGTTTTTGTCCCTATAAATTTGTAGGTTGCAAAATTATTTTTATTTTACTTTTCTTTTTAATAAATAAAATAGTATTTGCTCACGGGATTCATTCACGTTTTTTGTTTACATAAATTTATAGCTCACAAAGTATCTTTCCTTAAATCTTTAGTATAAATGAAACAGTATTTGCTTATGATTCTTATTCATATTTTTTTTCATTAAATTTTCAAGTTGTAAAATAATAATTTATCTTAATTTCAATTTTAATAAATAAAATAGTGTTTACTTTTGCATTTCGTTTAATGTGACCCGTGCATCGCACGGGTCAACTGGCTAGTTTGGCACGAGAAAACATTTATTGTTTTTATTTTTTTTCATTTTTAATTATAAACATGTCACATTGTTTGATTTTATCTTTTATTTTCAAAGATTTATATGGTAATTATTGTAATAAATTTTTTATTTACTATATAAATATTTGAAAAGAAGAAATAAAATAAAAATATAGTAATGAATTTATAATTAAAAGTGAAAAAAAATCTAAATACAATTAAACAATCAAACCCTTACATAGGGATGAGTGAATTGTTTTTCTATTTTCATTGGTAAATATAAAATTTTATATTTAATTACTATTGTGAAAAAAAAAGAAATTTAATTAGAGAGAAAAATTATAAGTTAAAATTATTGTGCCAGATAAGATTAAAAAAAAATCAACCCCTTAAGCAAGATATCAGGGGGTTTGATCCCAGACTATATGTATGGAAGAGCATCTGTTAGGAGATTTTTATCCCTTAAATGGATCTCAGTACCTTGGGAAATTAGTCTCCACAATTACGCACATGGACGATACCAGAATTCACAACAACAAAATAAAAAGAAAAAATGTAATAGATATCAACAAAAATTAGAAGAAATCAACAAAATGAGGATTATGTGTTGTATATAAAACATGCAAGTAATAAAAATATAGAAATATAGGGTGTGTTTGATACACATTAGGGTACAGTACAAACACAACAGTACAGATGAACAAATATCTGAGTTGCAACACAACTTTTTGTTATGTACATCGTTTGATGACTAATGGATATCACAAGCAAAATAATGTAAAATGTACTTTAATACCCCTTTGTATTATATGAGTATTAAATATATTTATTAATAATATATATTGATTATATTAATAATACTTGTTTGCTTATTTATTAATAATATATAATTATTTACTAATATTTATTTATTTTTTAAAATAAATATACTTATTAATGAAATATATTTATATTTATTATATTAATAATAAAATATTTATTTTATATATATAATAATATTTATTTAATATATTTATTGCCTATATATTTATTTAGTAATAATTTATATCTATATTATTAATATATATTTATTATATTAATAATATGTTTATTATAATAATCATAATAAAACATTTGTTTTTTATATATAACATAGTTATTAAGGTATTTTTGTAGCTTGTCCATGAGACAAAAAGTTGTTTCATGGTTTGTTGAGGAATAAAAATTGAGATTTTTGTACCGTCCATTGTCTCTTATTTTGTCTGGTACTAAGAATACTTTTCAAATCAAATATGGAACAATTAGTTTTGTTTTATCCAGTACCTCATTTTTTTGCAAATCCAACACACCCATAAATTTAGGTTGAGATGGATAGATTGAACTCCTCTAAACTTTTCTTGACCAAAAAAATCTTATTTCATTTCTGTGACACCTTGAGGCCGACGAGGGCGGGGAGTGATCGCCGGTGCAAAGAGGCACGAACAAGGAGCAGCTCTTGACAAGCTTCTATGCGAACATGTACATGAATGAACCAAAATCATACCCGAATGAGAGGTATTCTGAGACTGTGCAGGTATGGAACTGTACAGTTGAGGAATGCTTAATAGAACTTACTGGTACTACCTATACCAACAAGATGTATCTTCTTTTCGATAGCCTATCACTTAAGAACTCCACAGTTAAGCATGTTTATCTTGGAGCGATTTCAGGATGGGTGACCTCTTGGGAAGTTTCCTGGGAAGCATGCGAGTAGGGACAAAGCATGCTAAAAAGACTCATATTGGTGTGTGGGGACAGTCGTCAATCCGAAAAGCAGCCAGGATGTTACAGATGGTATCAGAGCCGGTCCTCTCCCAGTACAGTATGGTTCGAGGACGAACCAAGCGGAAGCTGGTGGGCATGTGACACCTTGAGGCCGACAAGGGCGAGGAGTGATCGCCAGTGTAGAGAGGCACAAACAAAGAGCGGCTCCTGGCAGGCTTCTACGCGAAGGGATACATGAATGAACCGAAATCATACCCAAATGAGAGGTATTCCGAGACTGTGCAAGTATGAGACTGTACAGTTGAGGATACCTATACCAACAAGATGCATCTTCTTTTCGGTAGTCTATCACTTAAAAACTCCATAGTTAAGCATGTTTGACTTGGAGCGATTTCGAGATGGGTGACCTCTTGGGAAGTTTCTTGTGAAGCATGTGAGTAAGGATAAAACATGTTAAGAAGACTCGTGTTGGTGTGTGGGGACAATCATCAATCCGAAAAGCAGCCGGGATGTTACAATTTCATTAATAATAATCTCAACAATAAAAGGAGGAAGGTGATACAAAGTCTGATCCCCTTCTAAACTTTAACTCCTATTTGCTAAGACATGAACAACCATATTGGCACAACACTTTGAAAAAACAACAGAGAAACCGAGATTACAAGATAACAAAAGGCGACACTTGTTGATAATGCACCCAAGTTCAAAATTGTCCTCTAAACTTAGGAGAGAGTAAAATAAGCAATTCAACCATTAACGAGAAAAGCAATGATTATTATTCTAATACATATATGGTCTATTTATTATGTATGTTATTGTAATATCAAATATTGATTTATTTACTTTGAAACTTTGTGGACCCTGCTTAGTTCCTACTTAAAAAAGACTGTATTTTTGTGACCCTCCTTCACTTGATACTTTTATTTCCCTCGATTCCTAACAGCCTTCCCTTATATGCATGTTGCAATTCTTTGAACCTCCAACACCAAGGGTTAAGGCATTGTCTGTCAGTGTCACCCCCAAAGGCTTTGTGCTCTGTTTTTCTACCGAGATTTTAGCAAGGCAGCTACGACAACTACCCCTTTATTTTCGATCGTACAGTTTTTTCATAATATTAACGTTTGCTAATTTTGAAAGTTTTCTTTTTTCTTTTTGTCAAAAAAGTTTTTTGTTCTTAAAATATATCAATTAGATGACATTTGTCTTTAAATTTTGCACTGTAGTGCATGCAAAAACAAAACAAGAGATGACTTGGAGCTCTGGTCTTGCAAGCCCAACAATTAATAGTTACTAATTTTACTTCATTATATGGGCTTTGGTCCTTTTTTCTTTTCATTTTCTAAATGCCGTCATTTATTGATTTATTGAGTGGTCTTTATGTTGTAGTTATAGAGTATATGAATTGATGTTAATTGTTTGTGTTAGTCTTGCCGGTTAATTTGCTCGTTGAATTAGTGTGGCTCGAATTGTTTCTTTATTGGTGACTATTTTATTTGATTATACTCTTAGTTGATAGTATTTTTGTTTCACTTAGTGGTCAATACTTTTATACTCAACTAGTGTTTGGACTCATGTGTTGTATGTTAGGTAGAGAAGTGTTTACTTTGCAACTGCTTACTTTCATTAACCGACTGATCAACTTATATAAGCTGTTATTACAAACTGACTTAACAGAAACTAACACTTGAAACAGCAAAGACTTGGGCCTTAACTAATGAGCCCAATCCAAATACAAACAAAGCTTAAACACAAAACTACCTGACAAATCCTCCCTTAAACTGAATTAAAACAAGTAATCAGTTTAATTTCTCTACATTACACATTCCCAAGTCCCTTCTAAGTTTCACAAAGGACTCCACCTTCAAAGGTTTTGTCATAATATCATAAATCTGCTCTTGAGTGCTGCAATGAACCAGTTCAACTACTCCATCTTTAGCCAAGTCTCGAAGGAAGTGAAATCTTACATCAATATGCTTACTTCTCCCATGCATAACTGGATTTTTGGAAAGCTTTATGGTTGAGCTGTTGTCACAGAAAACTGTTGTGGAAGAATGACCAAGGAAATTGAGAATTCTCCTAAGCCAAACGCCTTGGCAAGCACAGGATGCTATAGCAACAAACTCAGCCTCAGTGGTTGAGAGGGTTACCACTGGCTACTTCTTTGAAGACCAAGAAATGGCCCCTGCTCCAAGAAGGAACACATAGCCGGATGTGCTTTTCCTGTCATCAACATCACCAGCATAGTCACTATCCGTGTAGGCAATCAACTCCTCTTGTCCATTCTTGCTGTAAAGAATACCCAAGCTCACGGTTCCCCTTAGGTATCTCAAGATCCTTTTAGTTGCTTGCAAATGAATCTCAGTAGGCTTCTCCATATATCTACTTATAAGGCATACTGCATACATTAAATCTGGTCTTGTAGCAGTCAGATACATCAGGCTCCCAACAATTTATTTATAGCAGGTTGCATCAACTTCAGCTCCACTTCCTTCTTTTGATAGTTTAAAGCCTGGAACCACTGGATTGCAAACAGGCTTACTGTTTTCCATCCCAAATCTCTCTAGGATTTCTTTGGCATATTTACTTTGACCTATGAAAATTCCATCAGGCCTTTGCATTACCTCAACACCTAGGAAATAACTCATCCTCCCTAGATCTGACATGTCAAATTTCTTCTTCATGGATTCTTTAAATTCTTGAAACATCTCTCTGCTGCTCCCAGTGAAAATAAGGTCATCAATATACAGGCTGACAATAAGCATGCCTCTTTTACTGGTTTTGACAAACAAAGTGTGCTCGGATGGACATTTCTGAAATTCTTCTTTCATAAAGTAGGATTTAATCTTGTTGTACCAAGCCCTAGGTGCTTGTTTTAATCCATACAAAACCTTCTTCAATTTATAGATTTTGTTCTCCTCTCCCTTCTTTAGATACCCTTGTGGTTGATCAACATAGACAGTTTCTGTGAGTTCACCATGCAGGAAGACACTTTTTACATGTAATTGGAACACACTCCAACCCCTTAAAGCAGCAAGGGCAAGAACGGTCCTAATAGTATCCCATCTAGCCACTGGGGCAAATACTTCAGTGAAATCAATGCCAAACTTCTGTGAATACCCCTTGGCTACAAGTCTGGCCTTATGCTTCTCTACCTCACCCTTCTCATTGTACCTGGTTTTATATACCAACTTCACACCAATCTTCTTTGAGCCAGTCGGAAGTGTAGTCAGATCCCAGGTGCCATCGCTTTCTATTGCTTCAATCTCTAGATCCATGGCTTTTCTCCACTTGCTATGCTTCACAGCTTCTTCAAAACTGATTGGATCTTCTGAGGGAGTAAAGACAGCTAAATTATGTTGTTCATCATCTACATACTGAGCTGCATGTGTGACATAGTCATTAAACCAGACTGGCTTTCTTCTAATTCTTCCTTGGGAATGATCAGACCTCTCCCCAGGCTCATCACTTGGATGCTGCTGGTTTGAGGATTCAGGCTGTTGATGATCTGTGCCTGCAGCAGGATGATCCTCCTCACTTCCTTTTTGTTCTGAATTTTCCTCCTCTTCCTTATCTCCTAAGTCAACCAGCTTTCTCCTTTCCCCTTCTTGTTGTTTCCAGTTCCATTTTTCAGTTTCAGCAAAAACCACATCCCTGCTAACAAAAATCTTTTGTGTCACAGGGTCAAAGAGCCTGTAGGCCTTTGATTCTTCACTCACACCTAGCAGCACACACTTGATGCTTCTGTTGTCAAGCTTCTTCCTCTGATTTTCAGGTACATGCACATAAGCAATGCACCCAAAAATCCTGAAAAAGTGAATTGAGGGCTTGATTCCACTCCAAGCTTCTCTGGGGTGACCTCTTTAACAGCAACAGTGGGGCTTCTATTTTGAACATATATTGACCAATTTACTGCCTCGGGCCAAAACTCTTTAGGCATGTCCTTTTCAGACAACATGCTTCTCACCATGTTCATAATAGTTCTATTTTTTCTTTCAGCAACTCCATTTTGCTGTGGAGTATAAGCTGCTGTAAGTTGTCTCTTAATTCCACAAAGACTACAAAAGCTATTAAATTCAGTGGAGGTAAACTCTCCCCCCTGTCAGTTCTAAGGCAACATATAGATTCCCCACATTCATTTTCAACAAGGGCTTTAAATTTCTTAAAGGTTTCTAATGCAGCTGATTTTTCAACCAAGAAATAGACCCATGTTTTTCTACTAAAATCATCTATAAAGGTAATGAAGTACCTTTTGTTGCTATTAGATTCTGGTTTGTTGGGTCCACAAATGTCTGCATGCACTAATTGAAGTTTCTGAGTGGCTCTCCAAGAAGCTTTAGCTGGGAAGGGATCTCTATGCTGCTTTCCAGCCATGCAATCTCCACAAACTTTCAAGGAATCAGTGAGTCAAGGTAGGCCTCTCACCATGCTCTTCTGAACCAGCAAATTCAACCCTTTGAGGCTTAGATGACCATATCTACAATGCCATAAATGAGTAATGTCTTCACTTTCAGCTTTGAGGCAGGCTGGAGAAATCACTGAGGCCATGACAGTAAACATTCTGTTTGAAGACATATGTGACTGCATGATCAATCCTCTATCGAGGTGGTACACCTTGCACATGTTTTGCTTAAAGGTAATAGTAAGACCTTTTTCCTGCAACTGACCAATACTTAACAAGCTATTTTTCAAGTCAGGAATGTAATAAACCTTAGTAATTATTTGAATTAAGCCTCCAATCTGCAACTTGATATTTCCCTTTCCCATAACCACCATCCTTGAATCATCACCAAGTTTTACTGAAATTCTAAATTTTTCATCCAAGTCAAGGAACCATTCTTTATTGCCACACATATGGTTACTACAACCTGAATCAAGAAACCATACCTTCCTTGCTGATGGATTCTTTGGTTCAGAGTGAGCCATCAACATCATTTCCTCTTCTTCCCCAAATTCTACATAATTGACATTCTCCTCTTCATTCGGGCATTCATACTGAAAGTGTCCAAATGTGTGACACTTGTAGCATTCAATATTCTCTTTAGTGAATGGTTGTCTGCCTCTCCCTCTGCCTTGTCCACCTTGACCTCTCCCACGACCTGGTGATCTTCCTGCATTGGAGACCTTCAAAACTTGTTCATCCTCCTTGTACCCACGCATTCTCTGCTCATGTACTAAAAGACTGCTCTGGAGTTCATCAATGCTCATGGTGGTCACATTGTTGGACTCCTCAATGGAACACACCACATAGTTGAATTTAGCAGTCATTGATCTAAGGATCTTCTCGACAATCACATTTTCTTCCATCCTTTCTCCTTGCGCCTTCATCTTGTTGGAAATTGCAGGGGTTCTTGCAAAGTACTCGTCAATAAGTTCACCCTCCTTCATACTGTGAATCTCAAATTCCCTGCGAAGGGCTTGTAGTTGAGCTCTTTTGACCTTGTTGGAGCCTTGATACTTCATCCGCATCCAGTCCCAAATCTCCTTTGCTGTATCCTTCTTGAGAATTGTTTCAATGATGGCTCTATCAATTGCTTGGAACAGATAATTTTTTGCCTTCAGGTCCTTCAATTTGTTGTCCTCCACAGTCTTGATTTGCTCTTGCTTCGCCGCCGCGGGTAGCGCCGGAATGTCGTGCTCTATCAAGCTCCAATACTCCTTGGAGCGAAGTAGGTTCTCCATCAGCATTGCCCAGTGATCATAGTGTCCATCGAACCTAGGAATGGCGGGTTGAACAAAGTTGCTTGAGTCAGCCATAGCTCTCTCTCTCTCTCTCAGTGTATCTCTCTCTCTCCTCTCTCAAGAAACGGCAGTTCTTGGATCAGGCCCCGTGTGGAGCTTCTGATACCGCTTGTTAGGTAGAGAAGTGTTTACTTTGCAACTACTTACTTTCATTAACCAACTGATCAGCTTATATAAGCTGTTATTACTAGAGTTGTCAATTCGGGCCACCCGGCCCAGCCTGGCCCGGCCCACCGGGCCAAATTGCAAAACCGGGCCGGGCCAACCCATTTTTTTATAGGCCTAGCCCAGCCTGGCCTAAAAAATACCGGGTCGGGTCGGGCCTGGTTATTTTAGAAAGGAAAAATGGTCAAAGTACCATAAAAGGGCCAAAAAAATTGGGCCCAGCCTGGCGGGCCAATCGGGCCGGTCCAAAACAGCCCGGTGTTTTTTGGGCCTATTATTATTGAGCCCGACCCGGCCTAAAACATGGGCCAAACGGGCTGGCCCGTCAGGTCGAGCCAATTTTGACACCTCTAGTTATTACAAATTGACTTAACAGAAACTAACTAACGCTTGAAACAACAAAGACTTGGGCCTTAACTAATGAGACCAATCCAAATACAAACAAAGCTTAAACACAAAACTAACTGACATTGTATGGGAAATCAAATTTTGTGAGTATAATCTTGTTTTGGTAAAAGTATTTTTTTAATCATAAATTAAAAATATATATATTTGTTGCACATTTATTCAAATGTCTTTAGGTGGTATATATTGTAACAAATTTCATTATAGTTGAATTGAGTCATTCATAAATTTGACTTTACATAAGAAATTTAGATAAATTTAACAACATGTTTATTATATTTATTACCATATAAAACCAATAAAATTTTGTATTTACACGTTTTTAACTACGTAAACAACTATGTATTACTATGACAAATTAGAGAATTCATTATAGCCTTGACTCAGTTGTATATCGAAAGATCTAAATTCGAATTGTAGCTCCAATAGAAATATTATAGCGGTGGGAATCTTCACATTGGTGGTGTAAAAGTGCATGCTCATTTGGAAGCTTCAAAAGAGAAAATCACAACTGTGGCAAATTTCACATTTTGGTTGTGAAAGCGTCAAGTTCAAATCTAAGATTCAACAGAGAAAATTACAGTTATGGGAAATTTCACACCAGGAGTGTGAACGCTTCTGACTTCTTTACAACATCTGATACGCTATGACAGAAGTAATCGCAACAGTAGAAAATTTCACTCATTAAATTTATGCAAGGATTTATAAAAACTGCAACGGGTGTCAATCACAAATCAGACCAAAATAACAAATAGATAGTAAGATTATTACTTATTAGAACTTAACAATGTTCAGATAATACAAATAATTGCAAAAGTTTGATATGCTTATATAACGTATAAATTTGGTCATTAAACTTTACTAATGCCTGTCACTCATGTTGTCAAATGTGATGGGAGAGTATAACCCGTTGTTTCACTATGATGATTAATATAGATAGAAGGAATCTATCATACAATAAATAAAGTTGAAAGGCAAAAGCTATCAGTTACATCGTGTCAAACCTATTAGAATTGTTTTTTGGTCCCCTACTATGGGTACACTGCAAACCATTCCATTTTCACTCCCTCGTTCTCCCCTACTCTTCTCCTTCTCTTTCCACTCTCTTCCCATCCAAATTTTCTACCAAATCCATCTATGAATATGTTCCCTCTACCCTTATCTACAACCAATTCTCTTGCAAACTCGCTACAACTCCTCATGGCTCTATAATTAAACTTAAATTATATATCAATCACATAGATGTATTTCAAGAGACCATGCAAATCATTGGCAAGCATAGAAATGGACGAGAATCTTTAAAGCAAATGTTTGAAATTTATATGAATGAAATGAAATATATAAAACACAAAAAGCAAAATTTAAAAAATATAACATGTGATGAATGAATACTCCAAACTGCAAAATACAGTGGCTAGAGGATGAGAACTACAGAAAGACACAGATGCTTTATTTATTTTTTTGTCAAACGTGAACAAATTCATAGAAGGGGCAAAACCCAACAAAAATGACATTTACAACCAAATAGGCCAAAGCCAACCCAGCATATGCAGAGTCTCATCCAAATACAACATTACAATACCAAGACACATTGCTATAAACGAAATCAAACAAAGCTAAAACCTAAACAACCAAGGAAACTAACAATAAAAGGAACACAACAAAAGAGCTTACACAAACAAGAAATTTGAAACTTTCTTTGAGGGGGTTTGGGTCTGGTCCATTTGAGGCACCCAAATCCTTCTACACCAACATTTTTTAACCCACAAGTCTATTTTTCATAAACCCACAAATCCAACAAATCGGGACTATTACCAGAATACCATGGGTGATACCTTTGTAGTGGCTTTAGCAAAGAGGGGTGGCAGCGGGGCAAGGAGGATAGCGACGTAGGTGAAAGAGGGGATGTCGTAGTGGCAAAGCACAAAATGGCGGCAAAGCAAAAGCGGCGATGTAACATCTCGGCTGCTTTCCAGATCGACGACTGTCCCCACACACCAACACAGGTCTTTTCAACATGTTTTGTCATCACTCACATGCTTCCCAAAAAACTTCCCAGGAGGTCACCCATCACGAAATTGCTCCAAGTCAAGCACGCTTAACTGTGGAGTTCTTAAATGATAGGCTACCGAAAAGAAGATGCATCTTGTTAGCATGAGTAGTACCAATCAATTCTATTAAGCTTTCCTCAACTGTACAGTCCCATACCTACACAGTCTCAGAATTCTTCTCATTCGGGTATGATTTCGGTTCATTCATGTAGCCCTTCGCCTAGAAGCCTGCCAAGAGCCGCTCCTTGTCCGTGCCTCTCTGCACCGGCGATCACTTCCCGCCCTCGTCGGCCTCAGGGTGTCACATGCCCACCAGCTTCCGCTTGGTTCGTTCCCGAACCATACCGTACTGGGAGAGGACCGGCTCTGATACCATTTGTAACATCCCGGCTGCTTTTCGGATCGACGACTGTCCCCACACACCAACACGGGTCTTTTCAGCATGCTTTGTCCTCACTCACATGCTTCCCAGGAGGTCACCCATCACGAAATTGCTCCAGGTCAAGCACGCTTAACTTTGGAGTTCTTAAGTGATAGGCTACCGAAAAGAAGATGCATCTTGTTGGCATAAGTAGTACCAATCAATTCTATTAAGTTTTCCTCAACTGTACAGTCCCATACCTGCACAGTCTCAGAATTCCTCTCATTCGGGTATGATTTCGATTCATTCATGTACCCATTCGCCTAGAAGCCTGCCAGGAGCCGCTCCTTGTCCGTGCCTCTCTGCACCGGCGATCACTCCCCGTCCTCGTCGGCCTCAGGGTGTCACAGGCGACAGCGCAACACCAGCAGATCTGGAGAGTTTAGACAGCGGCAGTTTTGCCAAGAAGAGCGTCGCATGGAGGACGCAGATAAACGACAGCAGTTCCGTCAAGAGACGCAATGGCAGTTCCATTCGGGACACGATAGCGATTCCGTCAGGGGTGACACCACTCCCTGGAGCGGCACAATTCCAAAAATCATCCACCAATGGCAGCACTACTCACTGGAACCTAGGAGAAACCCTAGGAGAGTGGCGCTGCAACTTAATTCAATGACATAGATGCTTTATAAAGATGTCACTAATTCAACACCGAAAAAAGAAAAACTCTAATCCATAGTAAAGAAAGATTAGCCTGAAAACCAAAATGTAAAAGACCCATAAATTAACCCTAGAAATAGTGAAATAAAAATGGCAATATGATCACAAAATTGAAGTCATACCCAGTGATTCAAAGACCTTAAAGCATATGTCCTCCTTAGTGGTCGAACAACAAAGGGGAACACGTGATGATCTACCCTTTGAATTCAAACTTTGAAGTTTTGACTACAGCTCCTTGCCGGTGGTGGTGCCTTCTACTGCATCGTTGACTATATAAAATGTGTAAGCAATCAAGTAATATATAATTTAAAGGGAGATTTAGTGTTGTAAATATAACATCTCGAAATTTTTACTCTAAGACAAAATATTAATTTTTGAGGATTAGAATTACTTTGAAGTTTTTCAGATAAAAACTTAGTAGTTTAGAGCTAAATACGGAAGTCAGGAAATTATATACGGGCATTCTGATTATTAGGATAAATGATAAATGAATTTGGAAAATTCATACAAACACTTCCAAGAGGTATTTAAGGGAAGATATAGTAGCTTGGTGACATATAAAGATTTTAGGAATTACGTTTGGATTATTTGAAGAGGAAATAAAGAAATTACAGTTTTAGTCCCTTTAGAAGGAACTCTGTAATCTGTTAGTTTGGAAAGGGATAACTACTAGAGATGGAAAAATAGATAAGATAGAGACTACAGAGACTTAATAGAAACCTAAGAAAAATAGAATGATCAGTTACAGTTAAGTGTTATAGCATAAATAGTAAAATAGTTAAAGTCTTATATAGACTTCTGTTTTCTATATTTCCGTCTTTTATCTGTTCTATATAATATTGTGTGATTTAAGTGATAAGAAAATTATTTTAGTCTTATAATGAAGGTTTTAAAATACTTATGAAATTATTTCATTAAAACAGTCACTCTTTCCTTGACGTTTGTCATCCGTATTTTCCTTTAGGTTTAAATACTTTTTTCGTCCCTGCAAAATGACTGAGTTTCATTTTTCGTCCCTGTAAAAATTTTTGTTTGTTTGTGATCCCTGTAAAACAAAAAGTTTTATTTTTAGTCCCTGCAAAATTGTTTTAGTCCTTGTAAAATTTAGATCATGTTGAATTAGTCCCTGTAATATGTGAACAATTTTGTTTTTAGTCCCTATTAAATTTATTTTACAAGGACTACTTTGGCAATTATCTAAATATTACAGGGACTAATTCAACATGATCTAAATTTTACAGGGACTAAAACAATTTTGCAGGGACTAAAAATAAACCTTTTTGATTTACAGGGATCACAAACAAACAAAATTTTTTACAGGGACGAAAAATGAAACTCGGTCATTTTACAGGGACGAAAAAGATATTTAAACCTTTCCTTTATTAATGGATAAAGTTTTAAGTAGTACAAGTATGTTAAACCAACTTAGACAAACAAACTTCCTTAACAAAAGTTGGTTCTTTTAATATTTGTGATTTTTTGAAATTTTCTTAGAATTTTTGGAAAACTTTAGAAATTACCATTTTGACCTTGTTACTTATAGTAAGAGATAAATACTGATTCGGAGACCAAACTGAGGTCAGAAAAAGATTTTGAAAAGCTGAATCATGTTTTTATATTTTTGGGGATTTTTAGGAATTATTTCATAATTTTCTGAAGAACAGATAAAAATAGTACTTTCCCGATCCCTATAAAGCACGCAAAACGAAGATTATGGAAACCAGAATGGATTTTCAGTGATTAGTGAGTACTCAAAATCAAATTTTAAGAGGTACCATTAGTGATTAAATTCAATTTGTAATTTTTTGGGATTTTTTCTGGAATTTTCTGAAATATGTCCATTTTTCACTTACGGCGCGACCGTTTTCCGTTGTTTATGCAGACCGTAAGGCTTACCCTCACCGTAAAAATCCCAAAACTCTTCCATGAAGTTCTTACATGTCGTTTTCGAGATTCCTCATTGGTTGTTACCATTTAAAATTATTTTTGAGTGTTAGATTAGTAAAAAGACTATTTTAACCCTTATTTACGGAATAAGCCGAATAGAGACAAATAGAGACATAGTGGCTATGATATGGAAACTTAGGAACTTTGAGGGGTTCAAATACAATTCTAAGAAGCATAAAAGATCTGTAGACATCATGATTAGCCTTGAATAGTATGGTGGGCAAGTATAATGACCATTTTACCCTTGATTTCACTTAAAACTACCAAAACCAAATGTTTTTGTCCATGAAATCCAATGGCCTTCTTCCCCCTTCCTTTTGGTCGACATCATCATCAATTTTAGGCCCTTGGATGTGCTTTTGGTTCATGAGTCATAAGCTTAGTCATAGGAAAGAGCCAATGGGAAAAATGATTGATTAAACCTAATTAATAATTACGTATTTTTGGAATCATGACTTACATCACACAAGTTTTTAATTCCTTCCATGTCCCCAAGCCTTGGCCGCCCCTCTTCTTATAAATAGACCCCATTGGCTTCATAAATTTCGCACAACACAACTCCAAGAAGCAAGGCAAACACCATTCTCTCTCTTTTCTCTCTTTAGTCTTAAATTTCTTACTATTGTGTTCTTGGTGTTCTTGCTTGTTCTTCTTCAAATTTTGGCCAAGGTAAGAGGTTTTTCTTTCAAAGTAATTTGTGAAGTATGAGTTTTGATTCTTGTTTGTGTTTGAATTTGCTTGTTTATGTGTTTATGGCTTTATATGCTTTATAATTGTTTTATAGCATTAAATTAATTGTTTTGTGCTATTAATGAATTGTAGAGTTATAATGCCCAATTTTATACTAAATTTCGTGTGAGTAGAGAGGTTATGCTAAAATCACTTTTGAGCTTTTGTAAACATACCGTTATAATGGCGAATTTTAAACGTACCGTAAAGATGATTTTACCGCAACGAAAACACAAAATATTATTTTATGAAAACCCCGATATTATCTGTTATTTATATACAAGGTGATGGTTAAGATAAATGGTTTATCAGTATGGATCTGTCTAGAAAGGAAGAGAGGCCTATGAAGGGGCTAAAGCAGTCTGTCTCTCTCTGGCCTGGGATCTGTGCCAATACGCTGTTTGGGGAGTTCTTAACACTAGGGACCCGGTATATACGTGACAAGATAAAAGTGGAAAAGAAGTAATTTTCTTAATACCGTATATATAAATGGATTGGAATGAATAAAAGACTGTAACAGTAATGGATTCTCGGTGAACCTACTGTTATAGTATCTTTCGGAATATAATCTAACAGTAATGGATTCTCGGTGAATTCTACTGTTATGTTATTAGTGGGAAATATCGAGTGGTTATCCAATCTGTATATATATGCACATAACTCAGTTTAATTTTCAATGTCGACGGCAGTGGAAATTAGTGAGATAGGCTTTCAACGGGCCTTCTTCCTGGAAGATAATTGGAGCTTAAATATTTCTAAAGAGAAACAAATAAACTATGTTCACTTAGTGATATAGGAGCGATTTTTAAGAATGGGTATTGATTACCAAAGATGGCTCTGCCGTCGTGTGATCTTTTCATCTTCGAAAATAATTTAAGTCGGAGAAGAATTAGCTTTACTTCGTTCACTACGTACATATCAAGTTTTAGAAAGACGGACAATGATTACTGCAGTTGGCTCAGCTGCCGTGTAATTATTCCATTCCCAAAGAGTTATCTAAAAACTGAGAACAGACACCTACTAATTAAAAAAAAATGGACGTAAGTTTAAATACTGTTGATCTCTTCTCTCTTGATCAATCCTAGGTGGCTCTGCCCCATTTTGGTCTTCTTGAAATAAGGTAATAATCTTTAGTTTCTATATCGAATCACTCTGTTGGCCTACTTACCTCAGTTTGGCTTTGCCGCAGTGTGATCAGTCGTAAATTGACCTATTAAAGCAGGATAAATAACTTAACTCATAAAAGATCCGTAAAATGGGTAAAAAGAGCAAGCGCTATTTATTTAAAAACAGTAAAAGAGTTTTCTGATATAAAGAGAAATATGTGGGTTTTTACTTCTATCTGTCTATTCAAAAGTATTCCTATCCTAAAGAGATGAGTTATTTCATACAAAGTATTTTGGTGAGATTTAGAGATTTTCAAAAGAGCAGCTACAGTGAAACAAAGAAAGCTTTCAGAGAGATATTAAAGAGAATTGGTGTGCAAATATAGATGGTCATTTGCATAAAGAATTTTTTAGCATTACAACCCGAAGTTGTGTGGTTGAGAATATGGTACGGTTGGGCTACAACTGCCTATTGGGATTATCCAGGTTTCGATAGTCTTATGTGGCCGAGTAGGTAATGCCCTCGAGCCGAGACAATTCGTATACCCGACTTGGATAAATCTTACTGACTGACTTATTCATAAATTGGTATTTAAAGTAATAAATGTTAGTATTACCGAAGGATCTCCGGAAGTCTTGAAGAGGCTATCTGGTTATTCTGATAAGTTTACTACAACCAGTTGCTCAATGGTGTTAAGGTTGGTAAAGTCTCCTAGGAGCAATACACCAGTGTGTTTTGAGAGATATTGAAGTGGCATGCATAAATATACTTGGACTTGGTGATATATTATTGTGAATGCATTGCTTTTGTAGGGTTCCAGCACAAAGGTAAGATTTGCTTAAACGAGATCTGTTTATAAGCCTTGATTGATATGTTATTTGTTTGGTGTGCAAATTGATTGTTGAGTGATCTATATGTGTTGGGTGTATTCCTACTTTTCTTATTACTTTGTCTTAAGAGTCTCACATTTGCCTGTTTTGTTGTGTTGATACATGACTGAGTAGATGCTTTACCCAAGAAGTGGGTTAACTCTTAGAAGAATGGCTCGAAGGAGGATGCTGCTTAGATTGATAAAGATTCCAAGAAGAATCTATATCTACTGTCTTAGATTGGAGTAGATGTCAAGAGACTGAATTGGCTCAGTGTTAACTGTAAAAATCTCTGTTGTAAACTCTGATAATTTTGTATATGAGATGAGCTTATGCTCACAAAAGGTGTTGATCACATTTCCGCATTCAAAAACATTTTGAAAAGAATTAGGGAAGTATATTCCTCATCCTTCTCATCTTTTAGAAAAGCGAAAAATTTTACTCGTATTTTAGAGAAAGATTACCAACTTTTATTTAAAATATTTTCCAAATCTTTGCGAAAGTTTTAGTTATTATGATATAATATCTTTTATAGAAAAAGGGTGTTACAGTAAAGATCTTGCCATGATGGAGTCAAATGAAAGGGTCAGACTCTTTAAGGATGAGAGGATCTACTTCTTCACGTTGACACCAAGCTCTAGTGGTCGGAAGGGATCAAGCGGTGCCTCTCCATCATAAAGGAGGTCCTCAAATTCGTCTCTAGCGAGCCCATCAAGCTCAAGACCCTCGTGGAGGCCCGAGATGGTTGCTGCACCACTAATGCCGTAGGAAGGACTTTTTCTCAACAACGTTGTTTTTAAACCCTCCTTGGAGGAATCTCACTCGCTCTGGTGCCAGAAGCTTCGCGAATTGATTGATTCTCTTGGTAATTCTCGATTTCCTTCTTCCTTGCTCCCCATTCAGGTCTTGTCTCTTTCTCTATGTATTGGGTGGTGCATGCGTCTCGGTTACAAAGCCATTTAATTTAATGGCAACCGCTTAGTATCACCCTAACCAACCGATGTAACTATGTGTGAACACAACAATAATAACTCAGATTGTTATTGCATAGTGTAAAAGGCAAAAGTACAAATTTTTAACTAAATGTGTGCCATCTCTTTGTTTTCTTGCCTTGGGTTGTATTACAGTAATAATAATTAATATGGTATATAATCCGATAGAAAAATAACTCAAAGAGGGCAAATAGTAAAGTAAATTTAAATTTATTGTTTTATCCCTATTTTGGGTAAAAAATAGTGACCTCAGTATTCTGCTGCTTTTATAATAAAATATATAGTTATATATTTTTTTATTTATGAGAAAATATTAGTTATATATCAAATTTCCTACATATGTTTGTAGGTGTTGACGATTTTGTTAACCTCATGAAAGTCCCCCATGAGGCGCATGTTGTAACACAATTTCTCCAAAAAGGATATTACACCATAGTAATCAAAAGTTTTATAAAGACTTAGAAAATATTTTGATAAAAGTTGGTAATCCTTCTCTAAAATGGAGGTAAAATTTTTTGCTTTTCTAAAAGAAGAGAAGGATGGGGAATATGTTTCCCTAATTCTTTTCAAAATATTTTTGAATACGGAAATATGATCAACACCTTTTGTGAGCGTAATCTCATCTCATATATATATAAAGATCTTGCTTCAGTACAAGCATAAGTTTAAATAGACTGTACATCTGAGTCAATTCAGTCTCTTGACATCTACCCCAGTCTAAGACAGTAAATATCGATTCTTCTCGAAATCTCTATCAATTTATGCAGCTTCTTCCTTCAGATCATTCTTCTAAGAGCTAGCCCACTTCTTGAGTAAATCATCTACTCAGTTATGCATCAACACAACATAAAGCAGGCAAGGGTGAAACTCTAAACAAGATAATAAGAGCAGTAGAAGTACAAAACAACACAGATTCACACAACACCCAATTCATAAGTCAAGAACACATAACTATCAAAGACAATCAAGTCAATCAAGACAAATCAGTAAAGTAGCAAGTCATTCAAAACATATAACAGATTCCAATCAAACAGATCTTACCTTGCGTCTTGTAAACTTGCAAAATAACTCTTTCACAAAATATATCCTCACATCAAAGTATATTTATGTATGCCACTTCAATATCTCTCTAATCACACCAGTGTAGTGCTCCAAGGAGACTTTTCCAACCTCACATCTTTTGAGCGACTGGCTGCGGTAAACTTAATAGAATAAACAGGGAATCCCCTCTTTAGACCCCTGAGAATACTTCGGAAATACCGCATTTAAAACTTAATACCAAATCAGACATAAATCTATCAGTCAGATTTATCCAAGCCGGGTATATGACTCATCTCGGCTCAGAGGGATTCACCGACAAGGTCATTGAAACTTTCGAAACCTAGATAATCCTAGTAGACAATTGTAGTCCAACAGAAACTATTTTCAACCCCAGCCTCTAGGTTGTATGCTCATCGTCTATAATGCAAATGACCGTCTAAATTTGCAAACCATTTTCTCTTTAATTTCTCTTTGTAAAACTTCCTCTGTTTTACTGTCACTTTTCTCAAAATCTCTAAATGTCAAAATCTCTTCATATAAAATAAAACTCATCACTTTATAAAAATCTATAGATAACTATTAAAATCACTTTCTCTTGTAAAAACCTTTCACTGTATAATTGAAATAAATAACCCTTGTTCTCAATATTTTTTTTACGGATCGTTACAGATTAAATCATTGACTCGGCTTCAATAATTCAGTTTTATGATTGATTTCACCACGGTAGAGCCGAACTGAGGAAAACAACCTAACAAAGTGATTCGGTATATGAGCTAAAGTTGTTAATTCATTTCAAGCAAACCAAAATGGGGCAGAGTCACCTAGGATTGATCAAGAGAGAAGAGATCAATAGTATTTAAATTTACGTCCACTCTTTAATCAGTAGTGTCTGTTCTCAGATTTTAAATAGCTCTTTGGGAATAGAATAATTACACGGCGGCTGAGCCGACTGCGGTAATCAGTGTCCGTCTTTCTTAAAACTTGATATAGACTTAGTGAGCGAAATACAACTGATTGATTTATCGGCTTAAGTTATTTTTGAAGATGAAAGGATCACACGATGGCAGAGCCAACTTTGATAATCAGTACCCAACCTTTAAAATCGATCCACTATAACTAAGTGAACGTAGTCCACTTGTTTCTCTTTGGAAATATTTAGGCACTAATTATCTTCCAGGAAAAAGACCAATTGAAAGCCTATCTCACTAATTTCCACTGCCATAGATATTGGAAATTAAACTGAGTTATGTGCATATATATACAGATTGGATACCCGCTCGATATTTCCCACTAATAATATAACAGTAGAATTCACCGAGAACTCATTACTGTTACATTAAATTCTGAAAGATGCTATAACTGTAGAATTCACCGAGAATCTATTACTGTTACATTAAATTCCGAAAGATGCTATAACAGTAGAATTCACCGAGAATCCATTACCGTTATACTCTTTTATCCAACAGATGCTATAACAGTAGAATTCACCGAGAATCCTTCACTGTTATACTCTTTTATCCAATCCAATCCAATCTATTTATATATACGGTATTAAGAAATCACTTCTTTCCCAATTTATCTTAGTTACGCATATACCGGGTCCCTAGTGTTAAGAATTCCCCAAACATCGTATCAGTACAGTTCCTAGGAAAGAGAGACAGACTTGTTAAGCCCCTTCAAAGGTCTTTGTCTTTCCTTGACAGCTCCATATTGATAAACCATTTATCTTAACCATCACCTTGGTATATCAATGATAGACAATATCAGGGTTTTCACAAATAATAAATTGTATTTTCTTTGCGGTAAAATTGTATTTATGGTAAGTAAAATTCGCTATTATAACGGTATGTTTACAAAAGCTCAAAAATGATTTTGCCATAGCCACTTTACTCACAAGATTTCTTGAAGAAATTTGGGCATTATAACTCTACAATTATAAATAGCATAAAGCAATTAAATTAAAGCTATAAAACAATTATAAAGCATAAATAAACAAATAAAAGGTATAAACACACAAACACACAATTCAAACACAAACAACAATCAAACTCATACTTCTCAAATTAATTTGCAAGAAGTTCCCCTTACCTTTGCCACAAAACTATGAAGAACAAGTTTGAAGAACCAAGAACACAATAGTAAGAAATTTAAGAACAAAGAAGAGAAAAGAAAGAACTAGTGTTTGTCAGGCTTCTTGAATTTGTGTGAATTTTGTGAAGCATGAGGGGTCCTATTTATAGGGGAAGGGGGCGGTTTTTATGAGGGCAAGAAAGGAAGAAAATTATGCTTGTGATGTAAGTCATGACCATTAAAATCCTTAATTATTAATTAGGTTTAATCAATCCTTTTTTCCATTGGCTCTTTCCTATGACTAAGCTTATGACTCATGAAGCAAAAGCACATCCAAGGGCTGAAAATGAGAGTGGATGTCGACCAAAAGAAAGGGAAAGGAAGGCCATTGGATTTCATGGAAAAAAAACTTTAGGTTTAGGTAGTTTAAGTGAAAATCAAGGGTAAAATGGTCATTATACATGCCCCTACACTATTTATGGCTAATGATGATGTCCACAGATATTTTATGCTTCTTAGAATTGCATTTGAACCCCTCAAAGTTTTTAAGTTTCTATATCATAGCCACTATGTTTCTATTCGCCTCTATTCGGCTAATATATCGTAAATAAAGGTCAAAATAGTCTTTCCTTTAATCAAATATTCAAAAATAATTTTAAATGGTAAGAACCAATGAGGAATCTCGAAAATGACATGTAAGAGCTTCATGGAAGAGTTTTGGGATTTTTACGGTAAGGATAAGATTTATGGTTTGCAAAAACAAAGAAAAACGGACGCGCCGTAAGTGCAAAACGGATATTTTTTAGAAAATTCCAGAAAAAATCCCAGAAAATAACAAATTGAATTTAAACACTAACGATCCGTCTTGAAATTTGATTTTAAGCACTCACTGATCACTAAAAAACCATTTCTGATCAGAAATTCTCATTTTTCGTGCTTTACGGGGATTTGAAAAAGTAACTTTTGATCTGCTTTTCAGAAAATTATGAAATAATTTTAAAAAATCCCAAAAAATATAAAAATATGCTTCAACTTTTCAAAATCTTTTTCTGTCCTCAGTTTGGTCTCCGAATTAGTTATTAGCTCTTACTATAAGTAATAGAGACCAAAACACTAATTTCTAAAACTTTTCAAAAATTCTAAGAAAATTTCAGAAAATCACAAATATTAAAAGAAACCATTTTTGTGAAGGAAGTTTGTTTTCTGGGTTGGTTTTAATATACTTTTTCTATTTAAAACTGAATTCGTCAATAATTACGGAAACTATTTTCTGTAAAAGCCCCAAACGTTAAGTGAAAAGTGACTGTTTTAATGAATCAACTTAATAAGCCTATTAATACTATATTTATAAGATAGAAATAAATCACACAACACTTAGATCACACAATTTCATATAAAATAGAAAATAGACGAAAAAATGGAAAACAGAAGTCTATATAAGACTTTAACTGTTTTATCGTTTTAAACTATAATACCAAACAAAACTTATTATCTTCTATACTATCAAAAGTATACTAAATCCTAGAGTCTCTATCTTAACTATGTCTATATCTCTAGTATTTATTCATTCCTTAACTAACAGATTACGAAGTTTCTCTTAGAGGGACTAAAACAACAGTATTCCTTTATACTGCTCTCTAAAATTCCAAACTTAACTTCTAAAACCTTTATGGAACATTAAGTAACTATTTTATATCCTCCAATACCTTTTGGGAATCAAGTATAAATTTTCCATATTTATTATCAGCTTATTTTGATAGTCAAGAATATCCGTAAAGTACCGTTTGACTTCTACGTCAGCTCTAAACCATTATATTTTATCTAAAAATCCTAGGGATGGTTCTAATCTTCTAAAATTAATACTCTGCCTTACAGAGTGAAATTTTAAGATGTTACACATGTAGGCTTCAAAGGGGTTGAGCTTCAATTTGATGATCAAGCAACGGTGTTGTTGAGGAAGAGGAAAGGGAATAGGAGTCCACATGGGTTTGGATATGGACTCCCTCGATGACATCAATGAAGAAGAGGACACCGATGGATAGGGAAGGCAGTGGAGACCTTGCCATCCAAGTCGATGTGCTCATAGAAGAATTACCTAATTTTTGGGTTAAAACATGATTCATTACTCATTAATGATAACAAATGATTGGATAAATCATAATTGCAGAAATGTAACATTTTTCCTTTTTTTGATAAAAAATAGTAGAATGAGGATGCCTAAATCATAAGAAGTTGTATCCAATCAGAATTGCTCAACTAGTCTAGTCCTTGTGTGTTAGTGGAATCGAATCCATATCTATAAGAGAGATAAGAGTTCAATTGTGAATAATTGACTACATGTGTCAACCTACATTAACAATCTTCTTAACAACTTCACATTTTTCTTGATCAAGAAGAAAAGTAAAAAACCAAAGTAAAAGGAAAATAGAGAAAGAGAACTAAGTTCTCAACCTAATTACTCCTGCAGCATTAGCAAACAGAGCAGTTTCAAGCTGTGTTGGACAAACGTTCTAGGTAATGAATGGAATACCATCTGAAGCTCCCTTCTTTGCCAACCAATTTGCACATGAATTCCCTTCATTGTAGAATTGTTGAAATGCCAGCCACAAAGGTTACTAAGCTTCACTTAGTATACATGCTTGGATATTTTTTTTAAAAGTATAATTTTGAGAAATGATTATGTCTTAATGTTTTTAATCATATAATTATTAGAAAAAAATTAAACATTTTCAAATTAGCAAGTACTCTCGGCAATGTTTGAGTATTTTCCTAAAATATAGGAATTAAATTGACTTTTTTCAAACTATTATTGATATTGAAAAATAAAAATAAATTAAATATAAAAATATTTGATAATTTAATAATTATTTATAAATCTTTTGTTGTAATTAAAGTTTAAATGAAGACAACCAAGTGTCGATTAATCAAATAAAATTTCTACTTTTGTTTTATTAAATATTTAATTAAAAATATCAACATTAATTGAATTTAAAATAAAAACTCTAAATACAATTTATAGTATAAAGGCAACAGATAACTTAAGGAAAATACAAATATAAATATAACATGAACATGTGGAATTTAAAAGAAGTCAAATTTAATATTTTGTTAAAAAAACATTTCTTTCCTAAAAATAATTTTTCAAAATTAAAAAATGCAAAACAAAACACATTCAGGTAGGTAACTTATTGGGTTACGTTGTGTTTGTGGGTGAAAGAATAAATATTTGATCTTCACAAAATTACTCTCTTAGACAGAGATGGAGAGTTTTAAGTATGATTTAACTCCAAACCGAGGGCTATAACTATAGCTGGACCAAAGGGTTGAAACATGGGGATAGGTGACACTGGGGCTAGAGATGGGCATGCGAGACAACCTGATCTATTTAGACTCGTCCCACATTGACCCGCATATAAGCAGACCAGATTGGCACGGTCCATAAAATTAACAGTCCTATATTTTAGTGGCATGCGTTCACCCTGCAAAACTGGCGGGTTAAACGGGCTGGCACATGGGCCTAATAAAGAATAAAAATAATTAATTTAAAAAAAACCAATAATAAAACTTTAAAAATTGAATAAAAATATAGATTAAAAGATAAAACACAATCGGCCGGCAAAAAACACACTTAGGCCACAGATTAAATGGATCACAATAGAAAAATCCATATTTAAACAAACCTATATTTAAGTGACTCGTAGCCCATATGTTACAGGTTAAACAGGTCATCCATATGCCAATACCCATGTACACAGTCCAAACCGGGAACGTAGTTGACCCAAAGAAAAACCGGGGACCGAACAAAAAAAAGAAAGAAAGTCCAAATCGGGGCCGAAGAACTAATCACATCACATGATTCACATTAGAGTGGCTTATAAAGAACACATCCAGGCACACAATTACACAAACACAAGCGTCACAGTCACAACCCTAATCAGGCTTTTTTTGATTAATACCACGTCTGAAAAAATTATTTTGCCATATACCACGGTTTTTTCTAATTAGGTTTCTACCATGGTTTGCGTTTTAGGTGAGAAGTCCTATTTCCAAAACCGGACTTCTCACCGTTGTATTTTTTTTAAATGTCTATGAAAAGTCCTATCCCCAAAATAGGACTTCTGAACACGTTTTTTTTATTTTTTTTCCAATTTTTTGTTTAATTCTGATGGTTTAGGGTTTAGTTAAGGTGGTTTATGGTGTTAGGTGGTTTGTGGTTTTAGGGTTTAGGTGGTTTTAGGATTTTAGGATTATTTAAATTAATTAATTTATTTTGTTTATTAATTCAATTTATTATTTAATAATTACTACAATTAAGTTAGTTTATGACATAATAGTAAATAATAACACAATAAAATGATTACATTAAAATTATAAATGGGGTACAACGGTCTACATTTTCGGTTAGGACATTTAATGCCGCTATGGTTACAAATACACCATAAGTTATTCTCCTAAATGGTGTCCTGTTCCACACCTTGGAGGTTTTCGGTTGCGTGCAGGTTGTATACGTCGTGTACACCGTCGCGTTGGATCTTCTTCTTCAATAACAGTGGCAGATTGCTCCTGTTGCGGCTCATTCTCATTGACATATGGATTTGCAGTAGGGTACGAGGAATCTTCTCTTAATTCGTCGATATATGACGTTGAGGAACTACCAGCTGTGAAGTTAGGGAATGACAGCGTCCCAAATGTGTACATGTTTTGCATATAAGCAGCCGCTGATTGTGGCGTTCCAACGTCTACACCAAATATATTAGACATGAAATCATCATCGCTAGAAGCGAAAGAGTGTTGACGCGGATCGAAATTTTCAGGAGCCTCTTGTTGTGTGGGGCTGAAAGCAAATGAATTGCGAGGTGGGTCGAAGTGTTGTTGTGACGGAGTGAAAGCAATAGGGGGGCTGAGTTGTCGGCGTGTAGTACGTAGTGGACGTCGCTGTGTGGGCATACTAGGTCCAACATCCGGAGGGTCCTGTACATAAATGCGCGGGTCTTGCAGTTGTAGTGGAGTAGATAGGTATAATATTGAGTTATTCCTAAACCACTCCATATACTCCTCTGAATGCATGACATAACCCTGAATCGGTTGCTCCTTTACGTGACGTCGACGCTCCTTCCAAAGCTGGATCCAATAGGCATGTACATCTTTCCAGTTTTCACTGTGGTTGCCTCGTATGTCCACTGCGTGGAGTTTATCCATGTTTTGTGGTGCATCTGGTATTTCCTGTCGGAGACCAAACTGAAGCTTGACTCTGTCTGCTTGATGCCATTCTACAATTTGAAAACATATCAAAGCAGTATTGACAGTCCACATTGTAGAATCCTAGAATGCTTCTGCTGGCAGGCAGTCTAGAATATCTCTATATGGCACCCACATAGACTGAAAAATTAAACTATGTTAGTAATATGTCATAAAGAGGGAAAATCAAGCTTCTTACTATTTTGAACAATAAAAAATTCAACCTGATGAATCTGCATGTGATCCAGCCGAGATCTGTACCCGGTTATGTCACCGCGAGGAGTAGAGGTGGCAATTCGGGCTTTCGAGTCGGGCTCGGGCCGACCCACATCGGGTTCGGGCTTTATCGGGCTGGGCAAAAAAAGCCCAAATTGAAAATGAGTTCAAATTTGTGTGTCCGAACCCTCCATTTTTCAGGCTTTTTTCAGGCCGGGTTCGGGCTTTGGCATATATTTTTTGGGTAGCCCACTTCGGGGTCAGGCTTTGTCGGGCCGGGCCTTGTCGGGCCGGGCCAAAAAGACCTGTATTGAAAACGGGCTCGAATTTGTGTGTCCAAGCCCGGTGTTTTTTCGGGTGGGCTCGTGCCTGCCCGGCGAGCTAAGCCCATTTTGCCAGCTATAGCGAGGAGTTCCAACAAATTTAAGCCCCCTGCCACTCCATCTAGTGAATGATATTTTTGGTGAGTGTAGTATAATTTGTAAGTATGTAAGAAACGATGGAGTTTTTACTTACCGTTCTGCTAATGGAAACGATGGTCCACGGTTGCACTGTGGTGCAAGGAACGGCATGCGGTACCATACCCAAGATTGTAGCAGTAGTGTACATCCACCCATAGAACAATTTGTTGGTGCTCTTCCATGACACAGTTCCCGATATAGATTTGCTAGACACGCCGAACCCCAACTGTATCGTCCAGCACGCTGAAAATCTTCCAACAAAGGCAGATACATCAGGTGAACTCTATTGAAAGATTTGTCCGAAATCAAAACCCCCCCCGATTAAACGTAAAATATAAGCTCTACAATGAGCTTTAATCTGTTCTTCTATTGCTTCTTACGGGAGGGTGGCAAAATTTTGTTGCAACCATTTCAGCTTGAGAGCTTGTCCTTTCATCTGTTCTTGTGAAGGAGCCTCACCCAAAAGTCGTTCGCATTCGGATTTCCAATCAAGCATACTTGGTCCAGAAACAGGTATTCCGTTCACACGCAAACCTAGCTATAGTGAAACATCCTCCAAAGTTATCGTATATTCTCCGACTAGAAGATGAAATGTGTGGGTCTCTGGCCTCCAGCGTTCTACCATTGCAGTAGCCAATGCTTTGTCAATTTTCACACTTCCCAATTTTGCGGCGATAGAAAATCCAGCTTGCTCCAAGTATGTAGTCATTAACGAATTTGGTGCTTCCAAGAAGTGATGGTAACAATCAATCAGATTCTGCAAAGGAAAATTAAAGTCGTTAGTTTTAAATTAAGCTTGAGAAGTATTACAATTACTTACCAATTCCCCTATTTGTTGAGATCTGTGAAGGTGTTGGAGTCTTAACAAAGCCATGGAGTGGGTGGGTGCAATGGGGGAGAGGGAGAGGGATGAGAGGAAAGGCTTCAGATATAGAGGTAAATAAAGACTTGGTTTGTAACATTTAAAAGGAAACGTATGAGTTGCTTCAGAGGTAGATGACTAGGCATGATCAAATGCTACAAGAAAAGGAGTCAAGGAAAAGACTACCCCTCGAGAGCATGGATTGCATCTAAGAATAATTGATGATATGCTGGGAAAGTTGAACATCAATAATGTTAGCATAATTTTTTTACCTTAATTGTTTTAGATAAAAGAATAAACATGACGTGCAAATAACATTTCTTAAAATTGAATTGGTGTAACTTTTAAAATAGCAAAAAGAAGTTGAAATGTGGACCGTTGTACCCCTTTTATAATTTTAATATAATCATTTTATTGTATTATTATTTACTATTAAGTCTTTAATTAATTGTAGTAATTATTAAATAATAAATTGAATTAATAAACAAAATAATTTAATTAATTTAAATAACCCTAAAATCCTAAAACAACCTAAACCGTAAACCATCGGAATTAAACAAAAAATTGAAAAAAATAATAATAAAAAAACGTGTTCAGAAGTCCTGTTTTGGGGATAGGACTTCTTATAGACAAGTGTGGGAGAAACCCCACCCATGGTGTGACAATGAACAAACAACGTATGAGATTGCAAAGAACAAATACAGATCGGTTCCTAGTTGTGAATAAATTCCCGTCCTCGGTGTGAAAACGTCAGACCAAATGCAAATATAAAAAAATTATTAAAAGTTGTTTCATAAGACTGTCCAATTTTATTTCCTATGCCCACATGTGAAGTACGTAATGCTAAATATTTGATACAGAAACTAGCTAATAAGTGAATAGAAGAAAAAGTGAAAGTGTTAGTCAACTACTACTACTTAGCTGTAAGAGTAGCACTGCATTTTGTTGTGTTTTGACCTTTGTATTTTTTTGAGGACATTGCAGCAGGTTCATGTCAAGCGTGGGGGGGGGGGGCTTCCTGTGTGCCATTCAGAAGGATTTAAAGTTAATTGTCTTCATTCGGAAAATTGAGTAAATGAGAATGGATGGGTCACGTGGGTGTAGTGTATACCGTGTACCATTCAGGGAGACTTCATATCAATTATATTCATTCAAAAAAATGTGTAAAGGAAAGTGGATGGCTCACGTGGGCGCAGTAAGCAACCTTATCATTTTATCTATAAAAAGAGTAGAGGTGGGTGCAGTGAATATGAAGATTAAAATCAAACCCCAAACTACATACACTTCACTCATACACAAGTCACGAGTTCTTCATCTGTCTTTGTATTTGTCTATTACAATGGACAAATTGTTTACGATGATTCACAAGGTGTGTTGTTTCACTGTGAACATCCAAAAGTGGTCAAGGTGAAGACCAACATGAACCGTGATCAGCTGAGACAACAAATATAAAGGAAAATCCAACATGACAATAGCAAGATGGTGACCAATCTTATTTATCGATACCCTTTATCGATTGCATCGGGATATGTCCGATACCAGCCATTACATCTTGAAGAAGATGATGACATACAGAGCATGTTTGAGGTAAGCAAAAAAATTATAAACCTTGGCGTTTCTACCATTGAGTTGTACGCACAATTAGCGGATGTCTCTGCTGTTGACCCCCAAGCCCAACCATCATACACTCATCAAATAGATCTTAATTCGCCAACACAAGCATTTGACACATCATTTGCTAACCAACAATCTTACCACACTTCATTTGATGAAATTCAACCAAACAACACATCATTTCCCTAACATTCAGACTACCATTCATCTTTTCCATCATCCTCAAACTATCACCCATCTTTTCCTTCTTCTTCAGCCTACAACTCATCATTTCCCCAAACAGAGGACTACCGACCATCAATTCCTCAAGCTGACGACAACATTCATGTCCCTGAAAGCTTTGTTGCTGGTTTTCACAATGAAGAAGTAGGAGACTTCAGTGAAGATGAGGATGAAATTAACCTTCAGAATGTTGACTTTGACAATATTGACACCGAAGAACCTGCTGTAGATGCGCCTCCTTACGACCCGCCTTCACACTTCCACAATGTCAACATAGACAAAGTTGAAGAATCAGATGAATACACCCACATTTTGTCCCGATCCTACCTGCAAGAAACTAATGTCCCAGAAGCACTTTTTGTTGGTATGCAGTTCCACACAAAAGAGGATGCCCAATATATGATCAAGTGTTACCATATAAAAAATTCTCTGAATTTTAAGGTAACACACTCTGATTCTGAGAGGTGGATTGTCAAGTGTACAACCGGTGATTGTGCGTGGAGATGCAGAGTCTTGCTTCGCAAACAGACTCAGCTTTGGGAGATCCGAAAGCTGAACGGAGAACACACATGTGCATCAACAAGCATTTCCAAAGATCACCGTCAGCTTGATTCAAACATTATCTGTGAAAGGATCAAGCTCATGGTGAAGCAAGATTTGACAATATCAGTCTCGGTGTTGATTGCACACATCGGAAAAGTTTTCAACTACAACACTTCTTACTGGAAGACTTGGAATGCGAAGCAAAAGGCCATTGAACAAATATATGGCAATTGGGAGTTGTCATGCAATGAGCTTCCAAGGTTTCTCATAGCCTTGAATACTCATGTTCCGGGCACAATTTATGAGCTTCAAACAGTCCGGTATTATGAAGGGGGACAACTAATTCCCAACAAGAGAGTCTTCCATCGTGTCTTTTGGACTTTCAGTCCCCTCATCAGTGGATTTGCATTCTGCAAGCCTATTGTTATGATTGATGAGACATGGTTGTATGGCAAGTATAAGGGGACACTTCTGCTAGCTGTTGCTCAAGATGGGAACAACTTTCCACTTCCCATAACCTTTGCCATTGTAGAAGGTGAGACAGCAGATGCCTGGTTTTTCTTCCTATAGAACTTGAGAAAACATGTCACACCCCAGGCCAATATTTGCTTGATTTCGGATAGGCACGAATCAATAAAAAGTGCCTATCGGCGACCAGACAGTGGATGGCAACAACATCCGTCAATGCATGTGTACTGTGTTCGACACATTGGCCAAAACTTTGTGAGGACATTCAAGAACAATATCATGAGAAAGAAAGTTGTCAACATGGGTCAATATCATATTCATGTACATCGTAATTAATTATATTTCTATTCTATTCATACATATTTTAATATTTTTGCTTTCCACCGCTTCAGGATACTCCCTCACTGAAAGAAGCATTACTTATTACCGGGATGAGCTATTGCAATGGAATCGAGAAGCTGTGGAATGGGTTGACAGCCTTCCAAGAGAAAAGTGGATGCAAGCATATGATGAAGGGCGACGTTGGGGGCACATGACGACTAACCTTGCAGAGTGCAACAACAAAATACTAAGGGGGACACGCAACCTTCCGATCACCGCATTGGTCCAAACAATTTATTATAGGTTGTCTGAAACATTTGCTAAGAATGGAAGGCAAGCGACCGCAATGATGGCATCTGGCCATGTTTACACTGAAATTCTGACCAAGACTATTGAGAAGGAACGGGCCAAAACACATTCTCACCAAGTTCATACTTTTAACCAATAACAAAGTATTTTCTGTGTGGAAGAAACCATCAACCCACGGGAGGGGCGACCTGCGGGGAAATTCAAGGTAGACTTAGGTGAAAGAAAATGTGACTGTGGTAAATTTCAGGCAATACACATCCCGTGTTCACATATTATCGCTGCTTGTTCATCAGTTTTCCACGACTATATGATATATGTGCCTCCTGTGTACAAGTTGGAAAATGTCTTCAATGTTTACCGCGAAGAGTTCAGTGTGTTGCCCAACGAAGAATATTGGCCAGAATATACTGGACCTCAAGTGTGCCACGATCCACAAATGCGGAGGCTACCACGGGGCCGTCCACAATCTACTCGTATTCGCACTGAGATGGATCAGGTAGAAAAACATCGTCACCCTAAAAGATGTGGACTGTGTCGAAATGAGGGTCATAGCAGGAATAAATGTCCTAATTACAATCCTAGACATTCTACACAAGAGTAAGAAATGTGGACCGTTGTACCCTATTTATAATTTTAATGTAATCATTTTATTGTATTATTATTTACTATTATGTCATAAACTAACTTAATTGTAGTAATTATTAAATAATAAATAATAAATTGAATTAATAAACAAAATAAATTAATTAATTTAATTAACCCCAAAATCCTAAAACCACCTAAACCCTAAAACCACAAACCACCTAACACCATAAATCACTTTAACTAAACTCTAAACCATCAGAATTAAACAAAAAATTGAAAAAAAAAATAAAAAAAACGTGTTCAGAAGTCATGTTTTGGAGATAAGACTTCTCATAGACATTTAAAAAAAATAATTAAAACAACGGTGAGAAGTCCAGTTTTGAAAATAAAACTTCTTACCTAAAATACAAACCATAGTAAAAACCTAATTAAAAAAAACTGTAATATATGGCAAAATAATTTTTTCAAACGTAGTATTAATAAAAAGGCTTAATTGCACTTTTGGTCCCCCAGTTATCTTGATTGTGCAATTTGGGTCCCTCGGTTTCCAATTGAGCGAATTGGGTCCCCTAATTATCACAATTGTTGCAATTAGGTCCCTTTATCGCTACTTCATCCAATTTTTAACACTCAAATCGCACATTTACGATAACTGAGGGACCAAAAGTGCAATTAAGTCTAATAAAAAAAAAGCCCCCTAATCACTGGATCCCTTCTTCAGGTGGGAAAATATACCAACCGTACTGAAGGAGTCAAACCTAAGTCCTCAAGAAATAGTTTTCTCCTTGTTCGTGCGAATAAAACCCTAGGTCGATACATCTCTGCTTCTTCTCTTTTTCTCCTCTAATATTCTCAGAGCGAACCGTACAACGACGATTTGCCTCCTCTTTCTTCAAATTTACACGAACCCAGGTAATCCTAATTGATTCCCCTTTATTAATGTCGTGTATTTTGAGTTATTTGGATATTTGAGATACGCTAATCTAATTTTTGTTATTTTTTTATTCCTTTAAATTTTCAGGAGTGAAGTTCTCTACCTGAGTTTATTTTTTGGATTTTCAGGGACTGGAATAATGTAAGATTTTCAGGAGTGAAATTCTCCGCCATTCTATGTCTCTAGGGTTACCGCCATCGCCACAAGCTTTATCAATGGAGGAGGAGCAATACGGTGCCGTTTCGAAGCCGGTTGCGGTGATCACTTGCATAGCGATGGCCTTGCTCTACGTCGCCACCTTATACGCTCCCACCGTGCTCCTTCGTCTCCCACCTCCTACTTCTTTCACTAACTTCATGATTCGACGCTTCCTATGCGCCGTCGTTTCTACCACTCTCTCCCTCTCTCTATGTCCTCTCATCCTCCCCGTATGTATGCTGATGCTCCCTCTTTCATTGTTTTTTTTTCAATGCATTTCAGTAAAAAATTTGCTGATTTTTTTTTGGTCGATAAAAATTTGCTGATTTAAATTTAATAATCACTATATCGAATTTTGAGGCTACAATGCTTACTCTGAAGGAAAAATATAAATTAGTTTAGTGATGTGTGTATCTTATTCAATTCAATTTAGTCCCCACAGTGTACTTTGACACATTCTTTTCTGTAAGATAATTTTCCTTAGTTAATTCGAAGCTAGTCCTTTACTTTTCAGGAGCATTTAGAAAAACTTATTTACTTGAATTCATATTATGACATAAACACTTGTGCTAGTGTTACTTATAAAATTAGTTTATGATATGTATGCAAGTTTGTTTTTAGCTTATTCTCATGAGCTCTCAAAATAGTCTATAGGAACAGATTATACAAAACTTTATGCGGAGTTTACCCCTCTTCGATTATAAAAACAGTTTATGCATAAGCTCTCGTATGATAAATACTTGTTTAAAGGGAGAAATACATTTGTTAATTGTCAGGATTCAATCACAAATGACTGAAACTGTAGGTGTTAATTTGCATTTTTCAATAGATTTAATTTACTCTTATGACATCTATGGTGTTGATTATCAGTATCATCATTCGCCATGTTGTTTTAACATGTGGGGCAGGTGCAAACCATGGAATTATGGTACACTTTTGGTGTTTACGGCATCCGTGTGGATCACATTGTGAGTATCACATTCACTGGTTCAATGGTGGGATAGAGTAGAAGTGCATTTTTGTCTTGTGTGGTGATGTCAAAGTTATGCTCTTTCCATGGCATGCAGATTGGATTGGGAAAACAGGGTCACTCGTTCCTAAATTTCCTTGCTGAAATACGGTTTTCTGTATGAAACAGTGGCAGGCCGTGGTCCTTCCTCTTTCCTTGACCTCTCTAATGTATGCTGGGTCTTTGGTCCTCAAGTCTCTTCTGTTGCTTGATTCTTGGAGGCAACACGCAGCTTTTGGTGGTGGCCTTTCCTTTGATTCTTGTAAATGTGCCTTGATGAGGTTTATTGGCTGGTTGTCTGCAGTTTCAACAAATGTTTTGGCTTGGCGAAACTATGTTGTGGTTAGTACCATTATCACCATTGTGCGTGTTATGAACCTGCATGCCATTAAGTTTGTACTATAATTTTCTCCTGTGCTTATTACAATCATTGAAATCACAGAAGTAAATACTATCTGCTGGTTTTTTATTTTTGGATAAGCTAAGTAAATACTATCTGCTGACTTGTGAATGCACATGCAGCTTAGGTGATGTGTGTTTTATGGGTTCATTTTCATATCTCACATGCAACATGGGAATGTTTTGTTATGATATACTGAACAGGCACCCCTTACAGAGGAGTTGGTGTTTAGGGCATGCATGATACCTTTACTTCTCTGTGGAGGATTTAAAACATACAGCGTCATGCTTCTTTGCCCCATTTTCTTCAGCTTGGGTAAGTTCTTATATGTCAATTCTAGAAGTTGTAACTTGTTTCTAAGGATATAGTGTAGAATTTCTATTTTTGTGTATAAATGAAAATTTTTCAGGCTTTAGCGTTTAATAATTCAAAAATGTTCAATTAATCAAAAAACGATTATAGTACTGTTAGGGATTTGAACAGTGGCATGCTAACATATCAGTGCTCAAGTTCATTGTGCCTTTTCAAGTGTTATTTTTAGTAATAAATTGTCAAAATTGTCAATAAACTGTTTGTAACTTGCAAGACCATTGGTTGGAAGGGTACATTATGAATTCTACCAGTACTTAACTACATGTCTCATTTAATTAACATATACTACCTCGGTTTCTTTTTATCTGTCCATTTGAAAAGAAAACTATTTCTTTTTAGAAGTCCAAGATAACATTAATTATTATTTCTCAATTATATTGATACCTTTATGCTCACCTAGCAATTCTCAAGTGATAAATTATTCCACTATTGAAAATTCTAGAAGTTAAGAGGGGATAATAGGAAGTTTGAATTTAAGAAAAACAAGATCATTAATTGTATTTCTTAATCTGTGTTGCTAATCTTAATGGACAAATAAAAAGAAATGGAGGTATTGTATACACAAAAAATAACTTGCTGCATTAGTAGTTTAATCAAACGGGTGGCTTGAATAAATATTAAGGTAAGGATGCTTGTGCCCTCACAGAAAGGAAGGTGACCATCAAAGAACTCTCCACACCCACACACCTACACACACTGTCACCCCTTTTCAACAGTGTTGTTTTAAGATGTAAGCATAGAAACAGTTTTGGAAATTCTTAACACTTATATGTGAAATTATCACTTATTTTGAGTAGATATATTATTGCATATTTTGCATAGCACATATGCAAGATAAAAGTTTTGATAGTGAACTAAATCACTCACAATATTCAATAAGCTTCCATGCGGCTGTACAGTGAAGAAAATAATGAGCACATATTTTTGTCCTTTACAAATGCAAGGCTTAATTGGAATTTTTACTGCATGATTGGTTTGCAGCACATTTAAATCATTTTATGGAGATATACACCAAACAAAACTACAGAATAAAGAAGGCTGTTATGGTTATAGGTATGCTCAATGTTTACATTGTTTATCAATTTCCTGTGTTTTGTTTTATCAAAGTCTCCCTGGCAAGGTTGCTGTCTCTTATTGAGAATTTGAGAGATTTTGTGGCATTTCAAGAATCTAAACTTAGTAGTGTTGGATAATAATATCACACAACAAAATGAATTATGCTACAGGACTCCTTGAGAGATTTTGTGGCATTTCAAGAATCTAAACTTAGTATTGTTGGATAATAATCTCACACAACAAAATGAATTATGTCTACAGGGCTCCAGCTTGGCTACACTGTTATCTTTGGGTCCTATGCTGCTTTTCTTTTCATTCGAACTGGTATGTGATGTTAGACTCATGGTTATGTTATAGGTTATGGCTATGATGTATCTGGTCTGACTTCTATTCAATGATGATAGAATGTGCTTCTGAAACACAAATTTAGATACATACAGCATTGCATAAAATAATGATTGGAGTATGATGTCAGTTATAACTATGACATAATAGAAGTTGTCAAAACGAAAAAACTATAAATTTAAGAAGCTGCCGTATGCATACAGAAAGTTAATCTCTGTTGCCAATTGAAATGGTAGGAAAGAAATAAGTATAATATCATGACATGGTGTCATTCTCTTCACTCTTCATTAAACCCTTTTCTCTTTGATCATTATGGCCGTTGTTAGCGACTAGATAAGTTCTAAAAGCTATATTTTGGGATTCACTCAGTTGTAATCTAATGACAAGTCAACTAAGTCTCTTCCGTGTTTGGGTTGCCTGCTCTTTCTTTTTCTGTCTCTTATATTTGTTTTTTGCTTGTACATTGCAGGACATCTTGTAGCTCCATTAGTTGCTCATGTATATTGTAATTTTATGGGTCTGCCTGTGGTGTTTTCACAGGGAAGTGGTATGTATAATATATCGAACTACTTTTGTTATTAACCTTTCTCTTATTTATTTATTTTTTTAATTCCAAACCTTTGCTTTTGATTTCTTCTATCTTTTATTTCTTGAATTATTTCAACTTACTATGGCTAAAAAATGTACTGCCAATCTGCCATTTGTTAGAATAGATTTGGAAGTTTGGTTTTCATTTGGGCTTGTGACTGGAGGTCTTATTTTTCAGTTTGTAAGTATCATTTAGTTTTTTATCATATAAAATTTTATAAACTTGATCTACATCATAAAATCTTTTAAATCAACTATTAGATTGGTTAATTTTGTATCCTATAGAAAATTATTAAGTGATGTAAGTGTAAAAGTTTGATATTTGGTGTTAGTTGATCCTGTCCCTGTGTGTGTGTTAGTCACAAGGTTTAGTCATCTTAAATTGCTGTTACTTGGTGGTACTGAATTTTGTGAGGGATGTTTGTAAAAGTCTAAGGCCCTAATCTATTGGTAAATATGTGCCACACCATTGGAGTAACCAAGACATTTCACTTGCAATATTTTAACAGTTCTGTACTTATGTGGCATCACAGGGTTAACTTAAATTTTACACTAATAGTGAATCAAGATCAAATCATTTTCGGTGTGGTTCTGAGCGAATTTGTTTATTTATGACTATGGATTTCTCTCGTATGAGGTATGAATTGAAGTGCTTGATGCTCCCAAGGCCTTCCTCTTGAGATTCCCAACTCTTCTGGGATTATGACTATACAAGGGAAAAGTGGGGGGAGGGGTAAAACTGTTCTAGTTAGTACGATTAGCTGCACTCATGGAATGCTCATATTTTGCATGAAACTATGGATGTGGGATTTATGGCTCTACCATTTATTTCCATTTAAATGTCATTTTGTTTGTCTCTGTTTGTTTCAGGGATTGTAAGTATAGCATTCATAATGGGATTCCTGGGCTTCTTGTGGCTTCTCTTCCCAATGACGGGACCAGATTTGTATAACGATAGAATGGATAATTGCAGTTGCTGGCAAGGGTACTGCTCATGGAGAAGTTAGAGAGAACAAAGAATCAATTCTGTAAGTTGTGCTAGCACTGTCAAATTACTATGTTATGTAAAAAATATTTAATCATTTTAAGTTTTACAAAAAATTGCAGAGTTAAAATTTAGTCAATTGGCTTTTAAGTCATGGCATCATAAATGTCTCTTCTAATCGCCAAAAAATGGCAACTAACAAGATACTCATCATATCTGGATGCGGTAGTTGGGGTATAACATCTAGCGTGTAGCATCACTCCTGTAATACGAGTGTATTGTCAAAAATAACATTGGATATGATAGTAAAAAAAATTAAATGATTTAGATTATTAACCTGTAATTGAGAAGAAATACTTGCACAACTTTCTGTTTATTCACTTATTCAAATTGTTATTAGCTTACTATGGATGGTTGATTGTATGCATCATTGAGCCACAAAGGTGCACTTGTCTTAAGCACTTCATATTGCTCTTGACTTTCTGAAACACCAAGTCACCATTTTTTTATTTTTGGCAATATGGTACTCCACTCACCCTTTCATGCCTTCGTAACTCAGAGTGTGCAAAAAAGAATAGAAAAAGTGAATTTATGTGGTTGACTAAAGCTAAGAATAAAATTCAATAATTTGATAATACCATAGTTTCTTGAATTTGTGAAGTACTTGCGCCACAATTTTTCTTTCTTTTTCTTATGTTGGTGCTCTGCCCAACCTTTCATATGATTTGAACCCTTTCTGCCTTCTTTTTTCTTGAATCTCACAACTTGTGTTGAACCATCATTACTGCTAGCACTCTTTAACATTGCTAAGCAACATATTCATTTGAGTAACACTTGATTATTTTGAAATTCTAATATTTGCCTATCCAATTCATCAATAACTTTGCTAAGAAATATGAACATTTCTTGACTTCTACATGCATTGGTGGCTATCCTAATAAGACTGGGACAAATCTCTTTATAGTGTTGTGTCGGGGACAAATCAACATCTTCTACCATGTGACTAATACCAATATTACGTAAAGTCCCACTTCATGCTAGCTTTGCCCACCTCTTCAAGATGGGTAACTAATGTTCAGTCACTAATTTGACATCCATATTAATAAATACTCTTAAACAATGACAACAAAGTATGCCAAAGGTCTCAAACTTACCACAAGAGCAACAAAAAAATTACTTATCCAAATCAAATGACACTTGCTTTTCTCTCAAGTCCCTTACCATGGCAATAACATATGTTTGTTTGTTCAAGCTTTTCACAGAACATGCTTCAAACCGCTCATACTCATGTTGGAATAAATAAAAAATAATGGGAGCATAAAGTTTAGATACTTGTTACAAGATATCAAAATATTAGTTTTTGACTCGGATATTTTGGCGTGTTCTCATGTCCTCAAAACACTTAAAAAAACTTGATAATATCTAAGTCCACATTCATGAAATTTTTAATATAGCATTCGCACTTTCACTAAGTTGGGTGCTTTGCATCCTAATGTAAAAGTAACAAAGATGTCATTTCTCCTTCACAGTGCACACTCTTTGTAAGCAAGTGTTTTCATTAACATTATATTTTACAAGGAGATTTTTTCAACCTTCTTCAAATTGTTCTTCGTATTCATAGTCATAAATGCTATTCAAATTCATTAAGAAAATGAGATTCACCTTTTATTAAATTATCTATGTGCTTTATGTCATTTTGCATCAAGTGCCACGTGCATCAGCCATGGTAAGTTTTAGGCATAACGCTATCTAGTGCTTTTGTTGGTCTTTATCAATAAATGTTTAGACATTTTTTGCTTATGTTCCTCTAGAAATGTCTCAGAGCTACTTGTATGACTCTGTTGCTTCATCATATAATAATGTGACTCGGAGATCACTTCTTTTTTATGGTGGTTAAATCCTGATAACACCGCTAGTAGTCTATATGAATTATTGTGCAATGTCTTGAATCAAGATCAAGATAAGCAACATGACAAAAATATTCGTAATCAATGAGAAATCCCATGTGTTTGTGCATCTTCTCAGCACATTTGTGATTTGATTTTCAATTCAATTTTCAATATCTATATCTATTGATAGGCATGGTAGAAAGTTGTATTTTCAACCAACTTTCTCTAAAAGTATTATAATAGATCGTGTGCTGAACTTTTTTGCCTTCTTTTTCAGATATAATTCTTTTGATCAATGCGAGTATATCCCATGTTAGTTCTATCTCCCACTTTAATCATCAAATCAAATGACTTTCTTTGTTGTAGGCCAACATCATTTGCTATTTGATGTCATTGAATTTTTGAAACTTTTCATTAAGATGACAACATATGAGTTGTTCTTTGTAGTTGTAAAATGTGGTTATGTTCCTCCACAAAATTGTGTACTATAAATTTCCCAAGTGTTTTTTTAGTCTTAAATTTGCTTGACAATTTGTTCTGGTCTTTAGTCTTGGATTAATTGTTTTATATCCCGTTTGTCGGCCTTTCGCAAGCCTTCTTTGCAACAAACAAACCTACAAGACATAGCTTATGGTGGAAAAGTTGGGTTTGGAGCAAGGAAACAATATATACATGAGAAAACAATCAATCCAAGAGCGGAAATCAGAACAAATTGTCAAGCAAGGTTAGGACTTAAGAAAACGATTGGAAAATTTATGGTGCATGAGTTTGTGGAGGAACATAACTACATTTTACAACTACAAGAAACTTGTGTTGTCATCTCAATGACACTGTTATCAAATAGATATATCAGGTGAGGTTGGCCTACAACAAATGAAGTCATTTGATTCTATGAGTAAAGTAAAAGATAGAACTAATTTGGGATATACTCGTGTTGATCAAACGAATTATCTTTGAAAAAGAAGACAAAACGATACTTTCACAGCAAGTTGGTTGATAATCCAACTTTTACCATGCCTATCAAATAGATGTCGAAGACCAAACCTATTCTGGGCAAATGCACAAATATGTGGGGATGATTATGAGTATTTTGGTGATGTTTCTCTTGATTCAAGACATTCCACAAATGGTTCATATAGACCACTAGCGGTGTTCTTGGGGTTTAACCACCATCGAAAAGTAACAATTTTTTGGGGCGTCATTATTATATGACGTAACAACAAAGTCATACAAGTGCCATTTTAAGACATTTATAGAGGCACATAAGTAGAAAATGCCTCAAATAGTTTTTACGGATCAAGACCAAGCAATGGCAAAAGCACGAGTTGAGATTATGCCAAAAACTTGCCATGGCACTTGATGCACAATGACATCAAACACTTAATGAAAGCTGAATTTCATTTTCTTAATGACTTTAAGAAGTGCATGTATGACTATGTATGACTATGAATATGAAGAATAATTTGGAGGTTGAATGTGACAGGGAAACGGATAAGTTGTCACACGAAGAAAGCTTTTACATTAAGAATGCGAAGCACCCAACTTAGTGAAAGTGTGAATGCAGGTATTAAAAGTTTTGTGAATGTAGTTTTTTAAGCATTTTGAGGATGTTGTAGGAGAAAAAGCAATATAATGAATTGAAATGTGAATGAGGCATGCCAAAAAATTCCAAGACTCAAAAACCCATAAATCTGATATCTTTGCAACAAGTATTTTTGCCTTATAATCCTTTTTTTTTATTCGAATGTGAAGAGCATGAATATACAAATATTATCAAATTGATTGATTATGTTATTGTCATGGTAAGGGATTTGAGAGAATGGCAAGTGTCTTTTGATTTGGATAAGAAGTCAATTTGTTGTTCGTCGTAAGTTTGAGAGTTTTGACATATTTTGTTGTTATTGTTAAGAGTCTTTATGTTAAAGAGTCTTTATTAGGTCAAATTAGTGGTTGAACATTATTTCTTGAAGAGGTGGACAAAGTAGTGTGAGGTTTTACCTAATGTTGATTTTAGACACGTGGTAGGCGATGTTAATTTATCCCCAACGCAATGCTCTAATAAGCAGATTTGTCCCTATAGATAGCCACTGAAGCATATAGAAGTCAAGAAATATTCATGTTTCTTAGCCAAGTTATTTATGAAAATTGCATAGGCAGATATTGTTGTATTTGTAGCAAATAGATTAGAAAAACAGCAGCAGTGGCGATTTGGAATAGTACTAGTAAGCAGCCTGAGGCGTGCAACTTGCACTGCCTTCAAGGATTTATCTGCGGTGTGCGCAAATCTCCCAGGGTACAACAGACTCGTCCCAGTAGTGACTGAAATTCTACAATGGTAGTAGGCGGTTGTTAACCTAGGAATAGAGAGTAGAAGAAAGAATTTTTAAAGATAAGAAGAGAGGAGCCAAAGCGGCGTGGAGAAGAAGTGCAGCAGAGATCGGTATTTATAGGCCAGTGATCGATCCGATTAGGAGAGGATTAAGGAAATAAAGATTTGATCTCATCATTTAGTCATTTGGTTTTATCTCTTAAAACTCCAGATTAAAACGTAAAGGGTAGAGGCTAATATTCACGGTTAGCTATTTTTAAGGAAAAGATAAGATCAAAACGTTTGAAGCTTATAAAACCATGATTTTCGGATAAGGCTTCTCAATGCAGAAAAATAATTTTTGAAAATAAGACCGGTCGAAGCAAAAGGTCATGAGGCCCATTATTGTGTGCGCAGGGCGGCAAATCGGAGAATTTACACTGAAATCGTCCAATTTGGCCTGTGCTTGGTGCACGCGAGGCCATCCCTTTACTAGCTTGTTTAGAAGCTTAAGTCACAACTTGATATATAAAGCCTTAAAAAGTCAATTGGCCAAGTAATGTTGGACTAGAAGCTTTTGAAAGTTTCAAAACATAAAAAATAAAGGGTTAAATATGTTTTGGGTCCCTGTAATCTAGGGAATTTTTGAGTTAGGTCCCTATAAAATTAGTCAAACTTTTTTCGTCCTCCTTTTATTTTATTTTTTGATTTTAGTCCTTGACAGCGTTGACCGCTGATGTGGCACTGTGAGGTCCCTATAAACTTCCTACGTGGCTTACACATCATCTGACACATACCTATAAAAATATTAAGTTTTGAAATTAGTCTCTCTTAAAAAAACGTGTTTTGAATTTAGTCCCTCTTTTTCTTCCCTCCACCACCACCACCCCCACCTCCTTCTCCCCTTTTCCACCACCACCCCCATCGTCTTTCCCCTTCCTCCCCCCACCCACATCCCTCCACCACCGATCCCCCCACCTTTCCCCTCACTTCCATGGTTTTCCCCTCCCTCCTCCCCCCACCCACGTCCCTCCACCTCCTCCCCCCACCTTTTTCATTTTTTTTCGAGTAATTGGGATTCACTCTCAAACACCGAATTCCTTTCCTCTTAAAAGAGCTTTTCGGTTTGAAACCCCAGGCTCCCAAAACGTAAGCTCAAAAACCAAACAGGTTCACTTTGAGTTTACATTTCCAACATCATCACTACTTTCGATTCCATTGTTGTCTGATAATAATTTGTTGAAATTATTGTTTCGATGAACAACAAGAAGCTGAAGAGAATGTAGAGGCTCAAGCTTCTAGTCCCATATTGCTTGGCCAATGGACTTTTTAAGACTTTATATATCAAGTTGTGACTTAAGCTTCTAAATAAGCTAGTGAAGGGATGGCATCACACCAAGCACGAGCCAAATTGGACGATTTCAGTGTAACAATTTCGGTGTAAATCCTCCTATTTGCCCCCTGCGCGCACGATAATGTGCCTCATGCCCTTTTGCTTTATTTTTGAAAATTATTTTTCTGCATTGAGAAACCTTTTCTGAAAATCATGGTTTTAAGCTTCAAACGTTTTGATCTTATTCTTTCCTTAAAAATAGCTAACCGTGAAGACCAATTTTTTTCAAACGGCTAATTGATGATATCAAATCTTTATCTCCTTAATCCTCTCCTAATCGGATTGATCACTGACCTATAAATACTGATCTCTGTTGCATTTCTTCTCTACGCCTCTTTGGCCCCTCTCTTCTTATCTTTAAAATTTCTTTCTTCTATAGTCCTGGGTTAACAAACGCCTGCCACCACTATAGAATTCACATTGTTCTAATACACTCGGGATAAATCCTTGACGGCAGTGCAAGTTGCACGCCTCAGGATGTTTACTACTACCGTTCCAAACTGCTGCTGATGCTATTTGTTGCTGCTGTTTTTCTAATCTATTTGCTGCAGGTACAACAAATATTAATTTCAAAATAATCAAGTAAGTGTTGTTCTATTGAATTTTATTCTTAGCTTTTGTCAACTACATAAATCCACCTTTTCTATTTTTTTTGTATGAAAGGGCGGATAGAGCACCAACTAGGCTTGGCAATGGGGCCCGAACCCGTGGGTACCCATCCGAACCCGTCTCGACTTTGATGGGAAAAACCCGTTTTGACTGGGGTCGAGGACGGGTTCAGGTTTTCCCCGTATTTAAAAGTAGGGGTTGGGGTCGGGGTTGGGGAAACTAATACCCACCCCGAACCCGCTCCCAAACCCGCCTTGTACATTTATTACACTTATAATATAATATTTAATGCATTAATATTATAAAAAATTACATTTTTAATTCTTTATCTCTTCATTATTATTTGTCTAACAAAATATATTAAAAAAATGTCTTAAAAAATAGAGTATTAAGTTTCTTTAATTCTATCAAAATTAAAATTCTAAAATAAAAATTTGGATTCTAAAATACTAGGTGCAGGTGCGGGGGCGGGGCGGGGAAACCTGACACCCGCCGGGGGCGGGGATGGGTGTTGATTTTTCAAGCTCGACCAAGATCGGGGGCGGGGTGGGGAAACCCGAGCACTATCGAGGGCGGGGATGGGGAATGTAAAACCTGCCCCCGCCCCGCCCCGTTGCCATGCCTAGCACCAACTTGCAAAAAATGGTGACTTAAGTGTTTCACAAAGTCAAGTGCAATATTAGGTTCCCAAGACAAGTGCACCGAAATGACTCAATGATACATACAATCAATCATCTATCGTAAGCTAATAGCAATTTGAGTTGGACAATGAACAATTTTTTTTTAATAATTAAATTGTTGTCTTTGTGTAGGAAAGCAATAACTTTGATCCAATTTGGTGTCACTAGTTTTACTAGCTTATTGATGGTAAGTTTTAACAATTAACAACTATTTATGTAATACTTCCAACTGAAATAATTTCTTTTTATATCTTATATTTAAAATATTAACTTGAACTTTCAAATTATAGGGACAACTTGATGATATCACAACAATGACCTAGTGAAAGATGTGAAGCAACACCTTGTTTTACAACCGTTGGATATAGTGGACATGTTTCTTTTGGGTGGTATAGGTCGTAAAATGATGGATCGGTATTTTGACATGTTTATTGGACATGTTTTTTGGGTATAGGTTTTTTCTAGGTATGTAATGAAGTGACATATTGAGTTGTTGCAATTACAATTTTTTTTGTTAGGCTTTAAAATCTGAGATTGATGTGTTTATGTCCTATACTAAGGACTAATTGTAAGTTTTAAATGTGTGAATTCATATCATTATGCATAATCTTCATTATCATTTAGGTATAATTCATGAGAAGTCGATGGGTGCATTTTTTAGCTCTGGCTCCAAGGCTAGAGTCAAAGTCGATGGGTGCTCAAGATTTATGGAGTCTCATTTGACCCCACTATAACAATAGGAATTATTCAGAGTGTGCATCTTCAAAACTCGCTCACGTCTTTCATCTCCTTGGCCTTGTCAAGAATGAATGGGAGATAAGAGTCCAACACTATTTCCTTGTGCTTCCATTTAAGGCAAGCTGCAAATCAAAGGTGAGGTATTGCATGATACTTTCCCAATTGCGTTGCGGAAAATTTTGCCATCCATCCACTGAGAGGAGGGTTTACTGTCATTACTCCAATAGAGCAATTTGTGTTGCAAATTACCAAAGAAGTGTGCATGTTAAAATGCTTTAAATATAGCCAAAGCGATGCATGTCGTACTTCGAAATGATTTAATATCTTAATTTTAATTTTCGCATGTTAAAAATAGCCAAATTGTGGTGGTGTCATTTTTTTTTTCAACTGAGTAAATAGCTTAATTAAACATATATAAAATTGTAGTTTATGTTACAAAAGCTTATTTATAGAGTGTTCATTCATGAATTTATCTGAAATTTATCAAAGTAAGCTCACAATAATGGTTCATAAATTATTTTTATTAGTTTAACTAAACTCATTCTAAATGCTTGTCTCCAATAAATTTCACAAAACCTCTTTCTCGATTGCACTTGAAATGGTGATGTTTTATTAGCTTATACATTCGTTAATATATATTTTTTGTTTTCAAACACTATCTCATGGGTAAGATAAGTAAAATTTAGCCACAGATTATTCCATCACCAAAGAACCTACTTGGTCAAATCCATTCTTTTAAATGGATTGCATTAACTACTTGTGTCTAATCTCATGGTCACTTATCCATTTGCTAATTCTTTGTCAAAGATTGCATACTTTATTAAGCCGTGGAGGAAACTCAAGCTTTTTCCTAAGCTTCCGAAACAGAGCGTCTTAATGTACACTAAGGAAATATTCTGTATTATAACATTGTACTTAGAAATGGACTTTTTTTATACTTGTTTTCATTCACTTGTTTTTTCTTTTAAAAAATAAACCCTTTATAAAAAGGCTTAATTGTATTTTTGATCCCCCTAATATAGTGGTTAGGCAATTTTGGTCTCTAAATTTTTAAGCCTACGTGGCTTTAGAAATTTGAGGTTTTAGAAAATACAAAAATGCTAATTCTAAGACTTGAACCCATAACCACATATATACAAATAAACAATAAAGCCACTACACTACATGACTCATTTGGTATATATATGACAAAACTACTATATATAGACTGTAGAGTTTTTAAAGGCGTTTATAGAGAACACAACTATTTTTTTTTTGGAGAGAGTACACAACTATTAGAGTGTGAACAATAATAAACTACATAATTAACCCCAAAAAAATAAAAATGATTTCTTCTTTATCTTGATTGAAATTTTAAAATAGGATTAATGTGAATAAGAAAACAAAGATAAAAATGAAAAAATAAATCAAAAAAGATCATTTATAAATGTTTTTACAAACTAGAAATAATTTAAAAATAAGATTATTAATAGATAATTTTATATTTAATATTATTTGGAAATATCTCAAGTATTGTTTAAGTAAATTAAAAAATAGAAAAATTAATCTAAAATAATTTATTTTTCATTTTTGTCTTTATTCTTTTGTTCACATTAATCAAATTTAAATTTTTTTTACAAGTTTCTATCAAGATAGGTAAAATTATTTTTTAATTTTTTAATTTATAATTTATTATTGTTTACCCTCTAATTGTTATGTACTCCAAAAACTCTTTTAAGAACTCTATATATAGAGGTTTTGTCATATAATTTTCAAATAAGTCAAGTGGTGTAGTGACTCTATTGTTTATTTGTATCTATGTGGTCATGGGTTCAAATCTTAGAATTAGCATTTTTTCATTTTCTAAAACCCTAAATTTCTAAAGCCACGTAAGCTCTATATGTGTTTACACGTGTATCCATGTTAGCGCATAATATCAACACTCTGTGACCACATCAACAGATAGACCAAAATTGCACATTCTAATAGTATGAAGACCAAAATTGAGTAATTAAAAATTTGGAGACTAAAATTGTCCAATCTAAAGGAACTAAAAATACAATTAAGCCTTATAAAAATTGCATGAATCACTAACACCGCATTCTTTTTCTTTGGAGTAATGATAGCTCTACATTATCATTTTTCTACAAAATTGACACAGACATAAAAAAGGAGTGGTTTGAACATTTTTTTAATTATTACTTCCAGAAATAATTCAAAGATTATCACCCATTTTCCACATCTGGTGAAGGTTCTATAGTTGTTTTTCTCGCGAAAGTGTCATTACTTATTTCTTTGTTATTTTGGCTTAAGTGGGATCCACTTAGGGGTGTCAAAACGGGCCGGCTTTGTCTGCGTTGGCTCGCCAAAAAATGGCCCGGCCCGCAAGCGAAAGTAGACTCAAAATCATAGCAGTCCCGTTTTAAGGGAGAGCTGGCGGGCCGACGGGCCAGCCCATTTTGACAGGAAAAAACGGGTTGACCTGCCAAAATAATAATAAAAAAATAAGAAAAAAGATTTTTTTTTAAAAAAACGTAAACGAGCGGGCCTAATCCATTTTTGGGCCAATCCATTTTAGCTTTTTTTGCGGGCCTAAATGGACTGGGCCTAAAAAAATTGGCCCAACTCGGACCATTTTACCGGATAAACGAGCTAGCCCATTGGACCTAGCCCAAATTGCCACTCCTAGATCCACTATTATCAGAATTTTCCCATTTCTATCTAGGGTTGGCAAAGCGGGCCAACCCCCGACCCGCCTCAACCCGCCAAAAAACGGGACGGGGCGGGCCAACCCGCCAAAAAAGTGGGCTGGGGTACCCCAGCCCGGCCCGCGCCGCTGGTGGGTTGGCGGGCCAACCCGCCTAACCCGCCAGAAAAACGAAAAAATGAAAAAAAAAAAAAAAGAAGAAAATGAGTGTAAAAGCAGCGGGTTGGCCCGCCTAACCCGCCCAAAAATCCGAAAAAAACACAAAAAAATAGAGAAAAAAAAAAAGAAAACGGGTTGGCGGGCCAACCCGCCGGGCTAGCTCGTTTTGAACCCACCTTTGGGCAGGCCAAAACGGGTTGCGGGTTGAAAACCCCAACCCGGCCCGCCCTTTTTTGGCGGGCTGGCCCGCCGGGCCCAGCCCACATTGCCACCCCTATTTCTATCTCACCCAGCCAGGGACGGACCCATACATAGTAGGGTGGGTGCAATTGCCCCCACTAGAATATAAAAAAAATTAAATAAAATATAGATTTGTGTTTTATTGAGACAAACCTTTAAAAACAATAGTTATTTTTGTAAAAAGTAACTCATGGTCAAGGAGTTTTTTTTTATTAAATATTTACCTAATGTCTCCACTTAAACATTAAATATGTATACTTTTTGAAATATTATGATATATTTTATATGTTATAAATTTATATATAAATTTTGCCCCCATAATATAAAATGTTTGGGTTCCGTCCCTGCACCCAGCCACACAATTTTTGGCTAAATTACTGAGTCAGTCACTGACTTTTTTCTCTACCTTAGTGATAAATATTAGGGAAAAAAAAATTAACCTTCTGCGCAACGATAATTATATCGTGACCGTATTGGTGGATCCCATAAGTACGATTTGACCTTCTAAACAAAACTAGAATCCGCATTACCTTAACCTCATTGTTCACGCCAAACCAATCACAGTTTGACATGGGACAATTCAAAACCCCAAGATGATACCCAAAATTCAGCTTTTTGTGTTTCTTGAAGTTCCAATTTTTAAGAAATTTTCAATTTCACTCCTACTTGAGATAACTATATTTTTTTTAGAAAGCTAAAAAAAATATCTATGTAGAAAGACAAAGTATATTTTTTCTCTTTAATTTGTTATTCCCCTTTTTTCTTTCTTCTTCTAATTTTCTTTAATCAAACACGCCCTAACTCCATGGTATAATGTAGTCTTAGATATGGTTATGATGGCCGAATCTGCAGGCTGCAGATACTCTGTAACAAAGAGAATATAATTTCAACAAACATTTAATACATGCAAGTTAAATGCAAGAAATGCAGTGGTAAATGTAGGGACATGTTGGTCCTCTGAAGCACCTCTTGGTTTAGCCATATGGTTCTGTTATACATGAACTCCACATTACTATTTGTTAATTTATTCATTGTTTTGCATGTATATATATATAGAATTACTAATGTACTCCCACTTAAAAATTAGAAAGAGTAAATTAACAACTTATATCTTTTTATTTGGACAAAAAACTATTATTTTATTTTTTAAACAATTAAATTAAGGGATATAATTGTAATTTAAATTTATATATATATATATATATAAATTATTATGTACCGACAATGTAAAATTATTTTACACATGTATTTAATCATATCTCACTATAATGTCAGTTAATAACATTCTTTTCTAGAATATCTATAAAAATATCTACATGATAAGACATGATCGGATGTTTATGTAAAATTTTTGTTCAGTAATTAAATCCATATATATATATATAGTATATATTTTCAGTATCTTTCATCATTATTTGTCCCATTTGTTAGATATAGTATAATATATAATATATATAGATGTAGATTTTTTGCTGACTTGAGTCTTCAAAGGGAATCTCAGTCATCATGCCCCGTCCTTAATTCTATATCAAAATTGACATTCTGAGCTGGTGACATGGTTTGGTGACCTTAAAGGTCAGTTTTCAGTGAGATGCAGGGTTTTACAGGAAGAAAATTTGTGATTTTCTCTTGAGTTATGATTAGACATTCTTTACGTATTTTGAAGAGAGAGACACAAACAACAATGAGCAACAAAGTTCACAATATATTTATTTTTGTTTGTTAGATGGAGTTTTTGGTAAAGTTTTTTTTATTAAGTTTGAACAACTTATATTTCTCTCTTTAAAAACACAGTGCCATGTTTCTTTTTTGTTTTTTTTGTCAACCAGAGCCATGTTTCTTAGAAGCTTATATTATGTTCCGGGATAGCCCTTTATTGGCCTAGCCTTTTATTGGACGGCATGCGATCTTTTGATCCCCACTAACATTCATACCTACTAATAACAGCCGCATCCTCTCCCCAGTGTCGCTTGTACTAGGAGACACATCAACACGTGAGGGGAGAGTAGGATCGTCCTACTGTACTAGGGACGCATAACCTTGATACGTTGTCCCTTAGGGGACCACGACCTCAAGTATAAATAGAGGAGATTTATGCATCTCAGGCATGTGTTCACTCTTACTTGCCCTCGCTCTGCTGGACCTCCCTCTCACTTGAGCGTCAGAGTGCCTTTGTAGATACCTCACCGCGAACTACCACTAGAGCCCTTGGTCCGTGACATTTTCGGCCCTAGCCTAGTAGGTCCGAGGCGCAAGGAAGAACATATTATATACACCACAAATACACACATGTTGGAATTAATTATTAATTATTTGTATCTATTTATATGTTTCTAATCATCAAATAATACGAAAACAAAACCCAAATCGATCGATTCAGACATGTACATGTTCTTCAATTAGCAAAATTCTAAAACAATTTTTGTATCAATAATCCAATGCCATGCCAATTGAGAATGATTGATGGAATCTAAAGTATACTTAAATAATCCTCTGAAGATTTGATGAAGGATGAGGTGGGAAAAAGGTTCCATTGACCTTCCAATTGCCAGCTCACTTTACAACCTTTTAGTTTTCAATATTTCTAATTTCACCCCTCATCAAATTAATATTGCTTATAGGCATTTACAAAGTGTTTTTCATGACAATTATACCCATTGCTATAATACCTTATTCTAATTAAACCATTTTAATTACGACTACTAAAATAATTATTTAGATATTTAATTATTACGTGTATAGCTCAAATCTTCTATGATAACTGCATGCTACTAATGTAATGGATCACATTTGTTAAATCATGTTTATAATTTTTATTAGAAAATTATATAGTTTTTTTTAACCATGATATTGGTGCGAAGTATCCACTGGTTCGAACTCGAGACCTTGTTTAAGGTATCCGAATTTGCAGTTAATAATACCATCTGTATCCTTTTTGAACTGAGACAATCAACCACACTAGTATGTTACGAGGCATTGACAACGTCATGTCCCAGAGTTTGATATTTTGTGGTTTATTATATACCTCTTTCGTTTCTTCAACACCCACGTACTCTAATGAATCCTCATTGACTTTCATTCCTGATTCTTTTGATGACTTTTTCTTCTGATTAGATCCTCTCCTCAAAAACAGAATCTGAATGATAAGCCATCTCCCTCATCCTAATTCCTATTCATTTTCTTTTCTTTTTCTTTTCCATCAAAATGTATATATGACAATTTCCCCCTACTTTAGAATATTCACCGAGTAACCCCTTTATTTTCATGAACTTCATGGTTTTATGTTTTGGAATATTAGGCTTTTCAAAGTCTTAAATTATGGTTAATATAGTTGTAATTCTTGATATTACTAAACCATTAGGCTAATACTCTAGTGACGGTCATTTGTTTGTCAACTAACTGAAAATAATGAAATACTTGCAACATGACACACCATGAAGTCATGACATGATCATCAATTTGCTCTGTTTCATTGGAGAAGGTTCATACATGTTATAATATATCCACACACACACACTCACTCCTTTTACTTAGCTTATCCCATTCATGTATTTCATATTAGACTTAATTTACATTAATCATGTTGTAATTTAAATTATGATTATCGTGGGGATGGTTTATTAATAGAGAGGGGGCTCATTCAAGCTTTAGTTATTCAAATCGGTCTTTGAACCCGTTTGAATGCTTGAAATTTTGTAGGTAAATTTTGAGCTTATCTCTTTGTTAATGGGTTAGAGTACCCCTTGTACTATCTATTTATATTACATACTTTGATTATAAAAAAAAAAAAAAAAGTAGCCACAGTTTTCTTTACTTACTACAACTTAAAACCATTAGGCTAATACTCTAGTAATGGTCATTTGTTTTGTCAAGTAACTGAAAAGAATGAAATACTTGCAACACGACACAATGACACCATGAGTCATGACATGATCATCAATTTGCTCTGTTTCATGGGAGAAGTTCATACATTTTTTTTATAATATATCCACACACACACACACACACATACCCTCCTTTAATTTTACTTAGCTTATCTCATTCATGTATTTCAAATTAGACTTAAACTTACATATTAATCATGCTAGTATATGTATAATTTTACATAATCAATCACACGCGTGCACAGAGAGAAAGAGAGAGAGAGAGAGAGAGAGAGAGAGAGAGAGAGAGAGAGAGAGAGGCAGTGACAATGAGAGCTAAACATATATTATATTCCTTTCTAACAGATAGGACTGATATTACACCATACAACCTTTGTAAGTTCAGAAATTCATATCTAAAACCCCCCAAAAAAAGAAGATATGATTAAACATGGAAGTGGAAGTAATAGGTAGAGAGGAATTGCTAGCTAGTATTGTCCTATGGGATAAAAAGACTAAAACTACTACTACTACTACTCCTCCTCACATTGGTTTTACACAAAAAAAAAATACAATATCTCTAGCTAGTGGGGTCATGAAGCTTCTTATTAATTGCTAGAACTGGGAGGGTTTTGACCAGAACTTGAACTGAGGCTTAAGTCAAGAATGGTATTTGCAGCATTGCTACCACCCTTGGTGGAAGAGAGCTTCTGTTTCAGCTCAGAGAGCAGTGCCTGATTCTCTTGATTCAGAAGCTGTGCTTTCTTCCTTAGCCTCTCATTCTCTTTCATTATGTAACAGTTTTGCAAGTACAGCTTTGAGTTCAACCTTTCCATACTAACCAAAATATCAGAACTTTCTGCTGCAGTGTCACCCTGAAAACCAGATAATAGGATCTTTTAGATAATATTCTTAACTGTTCCAAAACTACATATATATAATATATATATCATATGATCGAAAAAAAAATAAACTTATAAATTTATGTGATTTGGAATAAAAAAAATTAGAAGGGGGGGGGGGGTGTGAAACAGAACCACCTTAATTAATAACTGGATGTTGAAAAACCAAAAGGGTAAAAAAAAAAAAGGAATTATTATGTACAAGGTTGATTGCAAAAATGTTTGCTTTATGAATGAATTGCTTTGGTAGATATAATTATTATGACACTTAAAACGAAGGAAGCCAATAACATAACAGGGGAAAAAAGCATAGTGGGTGGAGGTCTGAACAATTGAGAGTCATTATTTTGGACCACCTTGTCAAATAAATAGACCATATGGGGTTGTCTGAAAATTCAAAATAAAAAAAATCTAAAGGAAGATATTAATAAGGGGGGAATAACATTTGTCTGAAACTGCACTTACTTGAAAGCAGAAGAAGAAAATAGAAAATGCTCTCTTTTGGCTATCCCAAGAGTGAAGAAAAGGATAAAGTTTTCCCACGTAAAAGGGACAAGCAATTCGTACCAAGATCTTCTGTTTGTTTGTATGTCTATGTATGTGTAACAAGAAATTCTTTATTTATATAAGAAGTATTCAAAAAGAATTTTTAATATCACAAGTAGAGCCAAAAGTTGCCAAAAAAGTAAAAATTTAAAAAAATATATAAATAAATAAATAAAGAATGGAAGATTATAGCTAGAGAAAGACAAAGAAACCATTAAGGGTGTCCTTTTTAAAATTATAATTTAAAAAAGGGGAAAAAATTAAACAAATGAAATAAAATCCATTGAGAAAAAAAAAAGGGTGGAGTGAAACTAATAAGCTACGTAAAAACTATGCAAACTAGAGACAGAGTAAAGGCATCATGGAATCAAATTACACTAACTCTGCAATACCACCATGTCTACATTAATTCCTTTGTGAAAGTATATAAGTTGGAAAAAAATAAAGCAACAACATAAGAGAGAAATTAGAGAGAAGTGGGGTCCTCTTGAGCTTTTCAAAAAAGATCACCTTTAAAATAGAGACTTTGGTGGATGAGGAAGAAGAGAGTTCTGGATTTCAATTGTGTAGAAGAAGAAGGAGAGAGTTGGAGAAGGTGGGAAGTGAGGGACAAAGGGAACAAAGAGGGTGTTAATATTTATAGAGAGAAAAAGGTAGAAAAGAAAATTTAAGAGCACAGACACAAAGGAAGGATGAAAGAAAGGAAGAGAGGGGGTTGAAGGGAGGGGGGGAGGAGGTGCCCCCTCCTCTGTCTGACACAACAATCATGCATCTGTAAGCATGGAAGGCGGCCGGTTAGTAGCCTAAAAGATTTTATGTTTCGGGTTCTATGATGGTTATGGCGTCATGTGAATGATGATGGTTTTACCATCTCATTTTTTTTTATATATATATAAATTTTTGGGTATGAATCGGAATCAAATTATATGTGTGTAACACTTGAACTATGTTATACCTTTGATAACTTTTTATCAGATAACTATATTCTACAACTTACTGTTGGATTAAAAGTTACTATAACATAGATCATTTTTATAAAATTTTATATCAATCTAAAATCGTTTAGTGTGTGATTTAGATACGTCAAGATTGACACCTTTTAAAATGTATGAATCTTGACGTATCTCAATGACACATCAAATGATTTTAGATTGATACAAAATTTTATAAGAATAATTTATATAAGAGTAACTTTTAATGTAATGGTGAGTTTTAATTAAACCATTGTCCAAAATATTATATCGATATAATTTGATCCTCTCTTAATATATTATACTTAAGACTTCCCTTGTTGAGGGATGATCATAAAGTTACTATCTTTTAGTGAATGATGAATAAAGTTACCATTTGGTTAATTTTCAAACCACATGATTTCTTATAAGATATATATATATATATATATATATATTTATTTATTTAGCATTTTTCAATAGAATAAAGATTGGTAGATACCCATTGAGGTGTATACTATTAGAGAGAGATAGAGTAAGATGAGATAAAAGTGATAAAATAATATGATAATTAGAGAGAGATAGAGAGAAATAGGAGGTGTTGAATGAATGAATATATTTTTGGGGTGTATGAGTATCATTGTTGTTTTCAACGTGGGGTGGTGGTGGTTGTATACTTAACATGTCTGTGGTGGTTAATTCCTCTCCTTGCTTTCCTTGTGAACAGGAGGGCACAGTTGGGAATAAAAATTGGGGGCATAATGAACATGAGGAGGAACAATTATGGGGGCTTTCAGTTAGGGGTTTCTAAAATGATGATGGGCTAGGCCGTCCCAAGATTTGCAATGATGATTTGGATTGGGTCCAAAACCACCATCAGTAGCACCCTTCCCTTACCCTCTCTATCATCAATTACTCTTTTGTTTTATTTATGTTGTGGTTCTTCTATTTTTAGGCCTCCATAATTCTCTCTTTTGTTTTTGTAATTTTCATGTGTGTAGTAATCATTCTCATTGCCGTAATGTTATTCTTCCCTTTTGTTGAAAATTGGCAATTTTTGTGCATTGAGACCTGAAGAGAGGGTGAAGAGACTGCCACTTGTTTTTGTGGACTTGTCTCCACTACACGGCACTACTTTGTGTTTCTCACAATTAATATCTGCTATTTTACATTTGAGTGATGATATCAAATTTTGTTCATATATGTAGGGAATATAAAATCTCTATATATATATATGGCTTGCTAGGAATTGCTCATATATTCCTTTTGTTTGTTTTCATTTGCTTAGGAGGGTGCTTTTTAAAAAAACCAAATGTGAAATCATTAAAAGGGTTCCAAAAAAGAAAGGGCTAAAAAGAAAAAGGATATAGAGAGTGTTATGCATATGCATTGTCATTATACTGAAGCTAGCTTATTTTAGTACAAGTTCCTTATGAGAATTTTTTTTTGTTATAGTGTGTTTGAAAGTGCAGTCGAATGGGGCAAACCGCACGCATTGGATGTGAACCTCCTGTCTGTAGCTTCTGCAGTGGATAGTCTCGAGATGCGAGAACTAGAGATTTCTAAACACATGCTTAGCTCAGTCAACAAAAATACACATGCTAGTTGGATTTTCAATTCACATTCATTACATATCCAAAATGGCTCATCTCACTCATGACTCAACATTTAGCTTATGACTTATGAGCTAATTAAAGAGCATTTTTAACCATAGATGGCATTTTGTTTTACATAATAATAATAATAATCAAGAGTGATAGTAGTATCTTAATTAAAGCACACTTTTTTTTCCCAAAACAAAATGTACCAGCCCTGTACAAAACAATTTTAGTTAAAAATAAATAAAAAATATGGAAAGAGGTAAGACTTGTCACAGTTTAAAAAGTAATAAGCGTCACATCCTGAAAAGTCAATACTTAATTTTCTTATACAGCAATAAAAGTAATAGAATTCAAGAAATGAGCTAGAAATAATTGTTGGGGAGGGGAGTAATAGGGGTTAGATGAGAGTTGGGGCCAGCCAGCCCCTAATTCCCTCATGGGTTATGAGTGGCATAACGTGAAACATCATGGTTGACAGATGGTATTTTTGATGTGTCTATTTTTTCCTTCTGTTAAGTGAAATTGTCAACCAGTTCATGGGTGTCCCCCCCCCCCCCCCTTGGGGCTCGTCCGTTTCATTCAATCCCCTGTTTAGGACTTTGCTTGCAGCAATCTATGTTGTCTAATTATGGGGATTCAATCGATTGGTTAGCTATTTCTGAAATCACCATTTCGTCCTTACTGTTACGTTCTTATATTCTTGTATTTAATTAGCACCCGGATCCAACCACAAAGTTGGGTACAAGTGGTTAATGTGCTCCATATAAATGGATGAGTTCAGTTAGTACTCGAGTTCGATCACCTGTGATGGAACAATCCATGACCACTTATCTCCCAACCAACTGATTGTTTCATAAAACAACTAAATTGCTAATTTAATTAAAATACATCCCATTTGAGTTGCATCCTGCTGTTCTTTGCAATTGCACAGTTGATTAAGATTGGATTCCATCTCATTAAGAAAATATTAGCAATTCATACACTCTTTTTAATACATTTTTTATTATATAATGAATTTATAAGAAATTTATTAATAATTGAAGTAAAATCCACTCAATAAAAAAATATTAGAAAGTATGTGTTATTATTCCTTCGGTAAGTCATAGATGTTATGTTATTGCTTAATGAAATGTGTTTCACAATTTAAATTTAACAATCATTCTGATTTTTGTATACCTTTTTTTCCACTATTTTACAACTATTTTCATTTCTGGTTTCTTTGTATCACATTGCTTATTATATTTATTATTCTCTCTCTTTATTTTATTTTATTTTGTTGTTGTTGTTGTCTTAGAGTGTATACACCTCAAGATATAACAAAAACATTATTCATTCATTTCATAAATAGCGTTTTTGTTCAAGTACTAAAAGAGAAACAGGGGAAACGTTTCAAATTGTATTTCCCATCATTTCCACTCTCTAAAAACCAATCAAATTCCATTCTTTGTAATATTTTATATATAAAAGAACATTAATGCTATTTAAATTTAGGTTTAATTAGAATTGATTGAGTGACATTGTGGTGGGAATTCAAAAACCTAGAGCAGCCTCTCTCTCTCTCCCTTCCCTCTACTTCTCATTTCCTCATCCACCGGAGGGGGTGGTTTTGGGCTATTTTTTAGTCTGGAATCACCCATCTACATCATTTTTTCTTTCCTTTTATCTAAATAAGTAGTTTTTCCACACTGATCTAGTTTTTTCTTTCGTGTTTTTTCGTGTTTCCGTCGTCTGCGTGCGGCGGTATTTTGTTCGTCGTCTTGGTGCGGCGCCGTTTGGTTTCCCGTCTTGTTGCGGTGTTCGTTTGGTTTCAAATTGGCAGATAAGTTTCGATCAATTACAGATTCAATCAAGACTTGAGCGTCAACATTACAGATCCAGAGGCATGGATATTCCAGTCACTTTGATTTTGTCACATTTATAGGCATTTTGCCGTGTTATGCTATTAACCTGGATGTTGTGAGTTTGTTCGCAGATTCATCCTTTTCGATGTTTAGCGATGTTGAATTTGTGTTGTTTTCGATGTATTTTACCAATTTGAATGAATGAATATCTCTTCTATTCAAAAAAAAAATTAGGTTTAATTACACTTTTTGTCCATTGGGTATTGTGATTGTATCATTTTGGGTCCCCCATTGTTATAATTAGGTCACTTCATTATGTCCTCCAATTTTTAATGTCAGGAGTCTACATAGCACATATGGGACTAATTTAGCATTGAGTCAAACTACATTGGCACGGTATGTGTTGCTAGGAAATTTCTTAAGAACATAGAAAAAAATAGAAAAAACATAGAAAACAAAAGAAACCCTAACACTAAGCGAACCCACGAGGGAAGAGAACCCTTCTAGCGTCCGCCTCCAGCTGCTCTTTCACACACGACGGCAGCCGGTCGAACACCACCAAGGCCTTGTATTGGTCCAGTCCCATCTTAGCAAGGATGTCTGCGCAGCGATTGCCCTCCCTCAAGGTTGCTCAAGCCGAACCGCCTAAGGAAGGCAGAGCCTCTCGCGCATGGAGCTGATGATGGAAGTATACAAATGCAGGAGATTCGGATCCTGCTGGTTGATGAGAGTCAATGCAGTGGTGGAGTCAGAGTTGCAAATTAGCTTTCTTGCCACCAAAGCCTAGGCCAGTTGCAGCAAGCTCAGCTTTGTTGTTATCCCCTTCACCTAGGTAACCACAGAACCCTTGAATCCAATTCCCGTCCTACCTGAGCACCCCAATTAGCTACCATCCACATTGAGAACTCCAATTTTTTTCCTTGTAGGATGCCAAGTTATCCATTGAGGAGGTTGAGGCTGGGTCTAAGTCACAGCAAAACACTTCATGAGAAGCCCATTAAAATTTCTGACTCCCATGAGCACTTTGTACAGGTATCTTGTCACATCATCAATACCAAGGTGGCCTAACTTAATGTCACATCAGTTCCTCATAACGTTAAAAATTGGACGACATAATGATGGAGGGACCTAATTGTAACGTTTAGAATATTTAAGGGACCCAATTGGCACAATTAGAATTTAGAAGACTATTTGACCAAAAAAAGAATAGAAGACTAAAATCACACAATTACAATATGTGAAGGACCAAAAATATAAATACAATTATACATTCTCTAAATAAAAAATATAAATACAATCATACACTCTCTAATCTTTGGCGTGCTGTTCATATCCAACTCGACAAAACCATTCCGGCTCATAGACACTTAAACCAATAACTTTCTGCTAAAGTTTTTACTTATTTATTTTTCATGATTTTCTTATACAAATAGTATCATATACAACCCCAAATTTATGATCATAGCTACTAGGCACCTATATGTATTTCCGATCTTGATCTCCTGTGGTGAGTTCTAAACTTTCTTGCTTTATCACTTTACCACCAAATGGAACACAAAGACAAGTGGCTAGCTAGCCACTTCCTCGTGCTCTGCATTGTTTGGTTAGACCAATTGGATGATGAAATTAGAAGTTTGGCCAAATGTTGTTGAGCCTATTATTCAGTTCTTGTGCCTTTTTGCAAATGAGTCACCACACCACATTTTGCGCCTGTTAAGATAAACAGTTTATTTAAGCACTTATAGTATAAACGTTTATATGTACAAACTATTTTTATAATCAAAGAAAAAATGTGATGAAATTGGCTATAAGCTATTTTAAGACTACTCTACAGAGCTTATGAAAATAAATCCAAAACAGTTTATGAGCCAGTAGATAATCTGTTTTCATAAACTCTGCTAAACACTGTCACAAATGTTTATGTTAGTAAAAAAACTCTGTATAAGTCAATCCAAATATGTCATTTGTTTGTCCCACATCAATTTTTTTTTTGTACCAATGATATATATAGCTGCGGCTAATTAAGGTGAGCTCTGCCCAACCAAAGTTCTAGCCTCATGAGTTCCTATCCCATCAAAATGTTCAAACATGTTCACTACCATAACATGTGCCTGGTCAAGTAACCCATATGCCATTTAAATTCAGATTCAGATAATGATAATAATAACAATAATGGCACAGTCAAAGAAGTATATAGGGAGGCAAAAGGGTAACTCCCCAAGCAAAAGCCATAAGCACAAAACATGTGTAGGCAGTAAATTGGTGTAAATGCGTGAATGAATCCTAATGAAAAGGGTGTTATAAATCTCGTCAGAAACAAACAATGATGGCAAAGGCCCAACAATAATGGTTACCTTCCCCTAGTAATCCATTCAAACCCACCTTCTTAAATAACCATTTTGCTTTTCCCCTGCAATATTGAGCCACCCCCTCCCCATTTAATTTACTCCATCTGTTTTTAAACTATAATAGTTTAAGGTTAATACACATGCACTACTAAAAGTAAATTAGTGACCAAAATTATAGATGTAAAAAAGAAAATTCGTCACGAATTCTGGCGTTACAAAATTTAGTAAAAAAATTAGAGATGAATTTCATGTTTTTCCTCATGATTTTCTCTCGCTAAGTTCTTTTTTTTTCTTTCTTGTAGTGATAGATTAAGAAATATTTTATGGAAATAAAATATTATTATAAATATACTAAAATACCCATTTAATGGAAGAGTATTAATGATAAATTAGTTTCAAATAATTAGTGTAGCAATTATTAAATAAGGGTATAGATAAAAAAAATAATTAATGAGACATTGAAATTGTAAAACAATAATAATTTTAAAACAAAAATAAAATGCTAAAAGTACTATGGTTTAGGAAGGAGTAATGATTTATTGAAAAATCTGGGCCTTCATGATTTAAAGGGGGGCTTCATAAATGTGTATGACAGCGTGGTAAAGAGATTTTAATTTTTTTTAATATTTGCATGGCCACAGTAATAACTGGCACTCATGAATACCCATCATCATATACCTTGTCTATAATTACAATTATGCAGAGTGGTAATGACCCATCTTTTTTTACCAAAAGGAAAAAAAAATTAAAAGAGAAAAAGAGCAAGAGATGATTGCATCACCCAGTGAGAAGCAAAGTAACTGATTTGTGGAGCATCAAGGACCAACACACGTGAAGGGCTTTGAAATTTCATCCCATAGTTATATCTGCTCATCATGGGTGAGCGTGTGATGCTATTGGCGAGAGAAAGATCTAAAGCTGACCCACGGCTAATGTGAATTGTTTAAGTATCGTATTGTAACCCATGTATTTAGTATTGATGATATGTGTATATATATATATATTCAAAGAGTATTTTTTATTTTTTTAAATTGTTTAAAAGAAAATAGATTTAAATAACTTTTTACTTCAGGACTTTTTTAGCTCTTGCGAAAAAAACTGTTTTAGTCGCTAAAATATAGAAAGTTTTACTTTTGGACCTTGTTATTTTCGTTTTAGTCCTTGAAATATTTACCTATGTTGAAATTAGTCCTTATAATATGCAGGGGTGGGCCAAAGGGACGACCGCCCAGGGCCTATTTCTAAAGGGGCATCAAAACATTTTTTTACTATGTCAATATATTAAAAAAATTATACAATTTGACCAAAAAAATATTATACAATTAATTAAATTTTGTTTACATAAGAAAACATATCGCCAATTTAAAAAGGAGAACTAATGAGATCATTATAAAAAAAAGAAGTTATCAGGATCAAATCATAACAAAGTCGGTGTGCAATTGTTATGTTGTGTTATTAGCCTACAATCATGTAATATCAATTTGTATAGTCTAGGCCTAGTCCTAGGAATATCAATCCTAATGTATGTACAACTTACAAAATAATATTAAGTATTCATGTTAATATTGTATTTGCTGAGAGAAGTTTTTTTAAATTGAAATTATTAAAATTTTATTTGCGATCTACTATGTCACAAGGTAAATTGAATAGTCTTGCTTTGATTTCTATCGAAAATGAATTTTTAAAGAGCCTTGATTATATATAAACATATTGTTAATTAATTTGTAACAAAAATGCAAAAAGGACAATATTTATTAGGGTATTATTTTCTCGATTCGCCCAAAGTACTAAAAATCTCAGGGCCGACCCAGATAATATGTGAACCATTTGAATTTAGTCCTTGAAAAATGGATTATATAATAACTAATTTCAACATGAACAAATATATTACAAGGACTAAAATGTAAAATCAAACAAGGACCATAAATTTTTTATATTCTAAGGATTAAATCAAAAAAAAAATTATTTACAAGGATTAAAACAAAAATGATCCTTATTATAGAGATTTAAAGGTTATTTAAACCAACAAAATATTAGTTGATATGTTTATGATATGACTTTGATACTTTGAGATATAACTCCAAAAATTGATCCTATCTCCTCTAAAGTAGAGGTGGCAAAGCGGGCCAAGCCATCCCACCCCCACCCCATCATCAACTCGCCTAAAACGAGGGCAGGAATATTTGGTATACAGGTTGAAAATCCCAACTCGTTCCGCCAACCGCAAAAAGGGTTTAAAAAGTAGATAAAACCAACAAAAAGATGTATAAATAGGCAGGTTGGCAAGTTGACCCACCAAAAATTTTGTAAAAAAATAGAAAAATACTAAAAAAAAAGGAACCCATAAGGCTAAATCCATCCAAAACCTGGATATTGGTCGGTTTTGGTCGAATTTGAACCCATAAGGTCGAATCCGTCCAAAACTTGGAGATAAAAATATGGCCCATTTTCATTTGTTTAGGCCGTCGGTTTCGGCGGGTGGGTTCAAGCGATTTGGGTCCATATAGGGCCAATTCAATTTTATCCCAAATGAATTTCTAACGAGTTTTTTTTTTGCTAAAAAGTAGACAAAAATTAGCCACGATACATGGAAAGAGTCATTTTAAAATTTTATTTTAACAGCCCAGATTTCTATTTTAAATTAGTCATGATTCATAACTTAAGTGAGTTAAGTGATGAAAAACAAATTAAAGTCAATCGGGTTTGATCTTCGACCGAACATTTTAAATTGACCCAAACCTAAGCGTCACTATCCATTCTAACCCAATTTTTTTAACCCGATGACTCGAGAACCCATAACAATCCACCAATTTGCATGGTTTTGGGCTTGAGTTTTTTTTATTTGGGTCGGGCCTTGGATTGTTGTCTGCCCCTATTTTTTTTTTAATATAATCATAATATACTGATATAATTATAAATTAATAAAAAATTTCAATATCTCTATAGATATTATATATTTATGTAAAACATGCATGTGTTTTTAATAAATTATATAATGTTTATATCTAGATCATATCATATGATTAATTTTTTAAGAATTTTTTGTATTTTCGTATTCTGGGGTTGAGTATCTTGGCTTGAAACCCACAGGCCAGGGAATGAGTTGTGGAAGAAACTAGAGGAAAGCAATGGAAGAAAGGTTAGCATTTAACGAGATGCCAAGGCCAAATGGCATGACTTCATCAACATTGCAAGGCTTCAAAGTCTATCCTCTCATTACGTCTTTTTCTGAGGTCATTACTAATGATTTCACATAATACCAATCCCTGCACTGCTAATGATGAATTTTTACATTATTACGGTCCGTAAGTGCATTGAACCCTACACGTGAGCTTGCTTATAGGGGTTTGATTGGGGACTCTTGAGGGGGACCACAAGGTAGGAAAACACATTCTTCTACCCATTGTGTTCACATGTTCTAACTATTTTGGCTTCTATTTATTTATTTTAGGAGAAGAAAAGGAGGATTTATAATTAATAACTAAATAATTTTGTAATTCATTATATATGATCATAATTTTAAATATTAATGTTTCATTTAACTAGTAAATAGTTTATGCATTGTACAGGTATATATGTTTGTAAATACCAAGTTAAACTAAAAATACTTTAAAAAGTAATTTAATTAATAAACATGATTTAATGATAATAAAAAGTTGAAAACATAAAAATATCTATATTTAAAACTTGGCCTTTTAATTTTGAAGATATCAAAATTTGGTTTAACTAATTAAAAATATTTTACGATGATTTAAAAATTCTTATTATATTTAATGTCTATTGAAGGAATTTAAAGTATTGATTATAGAAACTACATTTTCTTTAATTAAATAATTAATTAAGAAACACTTAATTGATTTAACATGAGATCAGCTCGGGATACCTAAGTTTAATCTTTGGTGATAGAACAACTCATAGCTAAAATTTTATTTACCTTCCAATCGAACACATATTAATATTTCAGAGTTTCTTTCCACCTGAGATATTATGCGTGAAAAAAAATACAAAATTCTACGGAAAACAAAATACCCACTTTTTTTTTGGAATATGTACTCAAATAAGACATCTTAAAAAGTTTTAAAAACAAGGCAAGTGTCATTTTTCGGAAAACAAACTGTTGTCAAATTTCTTTAAGTGAACAATTTGAATTTTTTTAAAGGCTAAAAATTTGAATATATTAAAAAGAATTAATGAAATTTAATTATTATTTATTAGCAAATGCAAAAATGATGAGAAAAGTGTGTGAGAAATGAGAAATATAGTTGTGTTAAAAATAAGGGTTCATTATTGTTTATCAACAAAAAAAAGGGTTCATTATTTTGAAAAATATTTTCTATTTTCACTGTTAATTATACAACTGTGCCACCTTTTTCAATGTGTTCTCTGATTTTAAGGATTTATATATGAAATAGGAAAAAAATATTTTCACCATTTCTTGTAAAAATACTTATAAATTAAAATTAAAATCAAAAAATAATTTCTAAAACCTTGTATAAAAAATATTTTCTCAAACCTGAAATATATACTCTTTCCTTTCTTGAACCCTTTAATTTGCATTTTTTGGATAGAACTATTTTGGTCTTCTTCCTACCTAGATTTAGCCTTTTTAGAAATGGGTCATGCTTTCTTTCTTTTTTGGATACGAGGCACATTTATAGTACTATAAGGATTACTTTTAGAGTTAACTGTCATTTTCGGCTCCAAAACTATAATACGGTTTCACTTAGGTCTCTAAAACTAATAAAATGGCAATTTAGCTCCTAAAATTATAAAATATTGGTCAAATTAGTCCCTAAAATTGTAAAATGATAGTCAAGTTAGTCCATCGTTTTACAATTTTAGAGATTGACTTGATCGATGCTTTATAATTTCAAGGACTAAATTGTTTTTTCGTTAGTTTTAAGGACCTAAGTGAGACTACTTCACAATTTCAAAGGCTAAAATGACATATATATATATATATATATATATATATATATATTACAATCTTATTACACTCTATATGCACTACAACAGTATAAATTATTTCCATTTTCCAACTTGCAAGTTGATTTTGACGTACAGAGACGATTTTATGACGTGGTAGACATTCACTCATATTCAAAGTAGTCCAAATTATTTAGGTCCAAAACATTGCCTAATACAAGTGAGCGGATGTATAAGTTCGAGGTCTCCTCTGTTTTTACCCGTACGCTATTTCTAAGTCTTTGGAATTTGGAAAAGGGAAAATAGTAACCTAAAACAAAAGCTTAACTCGGGTGAGGAGGCTTAGGCAGTCAAATAGTTTATTTAATTACTTAAGATATAAATGTTTAACTATTTTTATAATCAAAGAAAGAATATAATGAAACTGATTTCATACAAGGTGTATGTTGTTTTGATATACTATTCGGGGAAACTTATGAAATAAGCCCAAAACAACTTATGAACCAGTCATAAGCTGTTTTTATAAATTCTGCTAAACACACTGACAAATATTTATGTCAATAAATAAGCCCAAATAAACTTTGTATAAGTCAATCCAAACAGTGCCTAATTACATTGATATTTTTGTTGTCATTTTGTACACACAGATTGTTAGTTTTGTGGACTTCAGGTCACTTGTTTAGAGATCTTCTGAAAAATTATGTTACATCCTGTTTTTTTTCCCTGAAAGATAGTACATCCTGTTAAACTTTCCCTTTTAGACATGTACACCTGTTCTTTACACTCTCTTTGGATACATAGGGAAAAATAAGATGGTTAAAAATAAATAATTAAAAAAATGTATAAATTTTGTATATTATTGAAATGAAATTAAAATGATAAATGGTAAGAAAGTAAATTAAAAGGTTCTCTTCATCTGCATTGCTAGAAAAAAATAAGAAAAAAGAAAGTAAATGATTGATTTAATGACATTTTTAATAATAAAATGAAAAATATTTAAGTTAAGTCTCTCATTTTCTAAAAGAGAAATGGATGGGTAAAATTGAAAATAATAAAGTTATTTCTTCAAAATTTGTATTTGTTTTAACTCAGGAAAGAATACTTTAATGTTAACCATATATTAGATTTTTCTTCTTCTTTTATATTTTATCTCCTCTTCTAAATTATAATTTTACACTTTCCTTCTCATTTTTTAATTCTCCTATTTATTTTATTCCTTTGTTTTGCAAACAAACGAGCATTAGTGTGAGTGAAAAGCACCGTTATTGCTTTCTTCAAGAAAATTGCATTTAGGAGGATTGATACAGGTAGTAGTTGTTCAGTGTAATATATCGGCACTTTTTTTTTTTTTGGTGGACAAAAAGGGAACTAAACCCCAAAAGAAGCAAACAAACACAAACTAGAAACCTCTAGGAAAGGAAATAGAGCAACTGTCAGCGAACAGAGCAAGGGATATATTCTGAGGCGCCGTATCAAAGACTTGAGGACCCTCCTGATGAAGACTCAACTTGGCGAGAACGTCAGCGACTTGATTCGCTTCACGGTGGATATGGGCTACACGAACCTGAAAAGCACGGGAAATAAGATTCCTCACTCGGCGAACTAGCAAGGCACAAGGGTGAGAAGCACTACATCCACTTTGAATTAGCCGAACCGCAGCCTGAGAATCAGATTCAACCTCAAGGTGGTAGTAACCATGATGAAAAGCATGGGAAAGTCCATGAAAGATGGCCCAAAGTTCCGCCATAACGACTGAACAAGAGCCCAACCAAACGGCAAACGCACTGACAAAGACCCCATGATGGTTCCGGAGCACACCTCCACAGCCGGCCTGAGCACCCTGCATCCTCACGGCCCCATCACAATTCACTTTGATCCACTGAGGCGGTGGAGGAGTCCAATGAAAAGACGAGTTTAACCCCCCTCTAGGTGGGTCCCCTCGCATGGTGCCATGACACGTGTAGCTAGCAAAAATGGCTTCCACTTGATATTTACTCTAGAACACAATTGACCCTGGGTTAGACACTTCCCTGTCAAACACTAGAACATTTCTAGCATGCCAAAGACCATCCAGAATTGTGACAAACCGCAGCGACCACGGAACATCCCCACGGTTCCCATCATCCTTAAGATTGATCCGCAACCACTCCCGGATATCCTCCTCCCAGAAAACCATCGGAATAGGGCCACCAAAAGCCAGCTGCCACACGGCTTGGGCTCTTGCACAATCCCTCAAAGCACTTCTTGTGCTATGATTTTTTAATGTATTTATTTTGCTTCTTAAAAAAAAAATTAGTCGTTGAATATGGCTCTATAGGCTGTAATATCCTATTTTATTTAAGAACCTTCAATAAAGAAAAAAAAATAAGTTAATTGATTAAATAGTATAGTGTTAAAAAAAATTATGGGAATAATTATTTATTAGAAATAGAATTGTTAATATTTAGTGGATAAATTAATTAAAAGAAAAGGAAAAGGGGAAGTGAGTGCACCCACGTAGCAAGGAAAAGGCTTGGGCCACTTCCACTTAAAAAGGAGTAGCAGTTTCGAAAAAAAAAAGAGAAAGGATAGGAATTGGAAGTTAAACCCACGTTCAACGAAAATAGGATAACAGTGCTATCCCTAGTTCACGTTGGAGAGCTTAAAAGAAAGAAGAAAAATAAGGAGCATTGGTTAGAGAGAAAAATAGGAGAAGCAACACAGGGAGATTGAAGGAAAAAAAAAAGGAAGGAAACGGTGTACCCAGGAAGGTGAGTAAAACACAATTTATTTTATTAAACCTCCATGGTGTAACATCTTAAAAGATATAATTTTACTGATTTCACGATACGTGAATTTGGGGTTAGAGGTGTTCGAGACATTGCGATTAATTAAATTACCTTTGTGTATTCCTATTCACATATATTAGATGTAGTTCCAATTGGTTGGCTTGCTTTGTTTATATATAAATATAAATAAATGGAATCCGTTACTGTTGTAGAATATTGTTTAGATTTGCCTACTGCCACGTTGTTGTTCTTTTGTTTCACTACCAACTTTTCAAAACTCAATTCTTCTCCGAGAAGTGAAACAAAACTGATTATATAGGTACCCCTTTGTAATCGTTAACAGGATGATGTTTAATGATAATATTCATACCAATAAATACTGTAAGTATTTGGGAATATCAAATTACCGAGTATATTATTAATAATGAGTCGGTCATCACCTTATGGAAAGGGATGGCGATATTCATCTTATTCCAGGAATGAGATGAGAGGTATCTCCATCCGAGATGGGATATCGTAATTATTGAAAATATCCACATCTGGGATGGGATATTATACTCTTGAACATATCCACATCTGGGATGGGATATAACCTCCATCCGGGATGGAGAAGGCAGTGCGATACCATTGCTTGGACATGAGCTCATGGACTTTAGTGAATCTGGGATTCACACCGGTTCCGGGAACCAAATAGTTGTATATTGTGTGTAGTGATGACGAGTTGAGTACTCTGTTTTGTGATTGTTCGACCGTTTAAAATAATTAGTTTATTTTTGTGCCTTAAATAAATGGTATCTGTTTCGAAAAGAATTCTTATTTTACTTTTGTGGGACTATGGTTGATTTTTTTCCGATTACCACACCGGCTGAGAACAACACTAATTTCAAATATTTTTTTAACTTGTTTTTATCTCTCTGGGATTATATCTCATTAAGAGTGTTGTTTTCAGAGCACGAGGATGACGTCACTGGAAATAAGGAGAGTTGAAGACTTAATGTTTTATTCTAGTTTTATTTTCTTCTGGTTGTTAGTATTTTATTTCCATAAACGTTGAGCTATTTATGCTAGACTTGGTTCTGAGTTGTTGTTTGAATTTATTAGTAGACGCATGTATTGCGCAAAAGGGTTTTTTTTTATGTACGTACTTATTATTACTTCTATATGTTATTTAGAGTGGATGTATTGTTTAGTCAATTTTGTCTTTTAGAATTTGTTTCATTTTATTAAAATCATACTTTTAGTACGTGGTCACTAATGTAATGAAGGTCGTTACATTTTTGGTATCAAAGCACGTTGATTCCAATTCGGGCTATGGTAGACGGATTTTATTTAAGTATTGCTAAGTCAAGAATAGGCTCATAAGGCTGCTTATTAGAGTTATAAATGTTGCATACTAATCTTTTGGATATTGGACCTGATCAACCCAATGTTTAATTGGTGGTGTGCAGATTTATGGCAACTAATGAGCAAGGGGAAAATGCAAATGATGCACTTGCATCAGCTTTGGATCGAGTGGCCAGAGTTATGGAAGAGCAAACAGAGGCTATCCGTCAATTGAGAGAAGGCGGGGTTGAAACCGTAGCTGTAGTGGTGGCACTCCCAAATCCCCAGTATGTTGGGTTATCTGAGTTCCGTAAGAACCATCCACCGTCGTTCCTTGGCAGTTCAGATCCGATTGAGGCTGAAGAATGGTTGCAGAAACTGGAGAAGATTTTTCGAGTTATGAAGTGTGATGATGGGCAGAAGGTGGACTTTGCCACTTACATGTTGGAGTCTGAGGCTGAGCACTGGTGGGATTGTGCCAGAGGTGCTTTGGAAGCCCAGAGAGTTCCTATCTCTTGGGATAGGTTCAAGGAAGTCTTCTTGGGGAAGTACTTTCCTCAGAGTGTTCGTATTCAAAAGGAGTCTGAGTTCCTCCACCTCCGTCAGGGAGAGATGACTGTAGCTGAATATGTGGCTAAGTTTGAGAGTCTGGCGAGGTTTTCCCGTCACTTGAAAGATAATCCTCAAGATGAATGGAAAGCTATCAAATTTGAGCAAGGCCTGAAACCAGAATTGCAGAATTCTATTGGCATCTTAGAAATCAGGGACTATCCCACCATGGTTAATAAGTGTCGAGTTGCAGAGCAGAAGATGCAAGCATTGACAACATATAAGCCTAAGGAGAAGGCTAACTTTGATGGGAAGAAATTCCAGAACAAGGGTAACAAGTTCTAGCAGCATCTGCGACCTGTGTCGACCATCAATAAGGGAAAGCAAGCGCAGGGGGTTCAGACTGATAAGGGCACTGGATGCCATAGGTGTGGCTATGTTCATGGAGATCGTGCATGTCCAGCAGCCAATACCACTTGCTACAAGTGTAACAAGATGGGACACTATGCCCGAAATTGCAAGAGCGGAGGTCAATCCCAACCAAGGCCACAGAACCAAGGGAGAGTCTTTACACTCCAAGGGGAAAAGGTGCAGGAGTCCGATGGTCTGATTCAAGGTATGGGTTATATTAAAGGTATAAAAGTCATTATATTGTTTGATTCAGGAGCGACCCATTCCTTTATATCTCATGATTGTGTGAAGAACCTATCTTTGTCTGTTTCTAAATTGCCATTTGACTTGAGTGTTGCTATTCCTGTGAAGGATAAGGTTGTTACTTCTATTGCTTGTTTGAATTGTCCTTTAGTGTAACAAGATGTGTCCTACTTTGTTGATCTCATATGTTTCCCTATGTCTGGTTTAGATGTAATTCTTGGTATGGATTGGTTGTCCTCAAATCATGCTGTCATAAATTGTCTTGATAAAACTGTTTCCATTGCTACACGACCAAAGTCAAATGATCTTTCTATGCCCAACCCTGTTACTTCTGTTGTTGCTTGTCATCGGTGCTTAGTTGAGGGGGCTCAAGAATACATGCTCTTGTTTTCTGCTAAGATAGAGGTTGAAAACAATTTGGCCGTTATACCTGTAGTGAGCGAATTCCAAGATGTCTTTCCTAAGGAGGTCTCTAGCTTACCTCCGAGTAGGGATGTTGAGTTCAACATCGATCTTGTACCTGGGAGTGGGTCTGTGTCAGTAGCACCTTATAGGATCGCACCTCTAGAGTTGAGTGAGCTTAAGAAGCAATTAGAGGAGATGTTGGAAAAGGGGTTCATTAGGCCTAGCGTGTCGCCATGGGGAGCGCCAATACTCTTAGTGAAGAAGAAGGATAGGAGCATGAGGTTGTGTGTAGATTACAGGCAACTGAATAAGGTGACCATCAAGAATAAGTACCCTTTACCCAGGATAGATGACCTTTTGGACCAATTGAGAGGAGCGTCGGTGTTCTCTAAGATAGATTTAAGGTCAGGGTATCACCAGATTAGAGTCAAGGATGAGGACATCCCCAAGACAGCCTTTAGGACAAGGTATGGGCACTACGAGTACGTAGTCATGCCCTTCGGAGTGACTAATGCGCCAGCAGTCTTCATGGACTACATGAATAGAATCTTTAGCCCATTCTTGGATAGCTTTGTAGTGGTATTCATAGATGATATCTTGATATACTCTAAGACATTAGAGGACCACGAAGAGCATTTGAGGTTAGTGTTAGAAACACTGAGGGAAGAGCAGTTGTATGCCAAACCAGAAAAGTGTGAATTTTGGCTAGATGAAGTGAAGTTTCTAGGACATACCATCTCCGGGAGTGGTGTAGCAGTTGATTCTAGTAAGGTTGATGCAGTGCTAGGATGGGAGCCACCTAAGTCAGTGACAGAAGTGAGGAGTTTCTTAGGATTGGCGGGTTATTATAGGAAACTCATAGAGGGGTTCTCTAGACTAGCTCTACCTCTTACCCAGTTGACTCGGAAAGGAAAATCTTTTGAGTGGGATAAGGAATGTGAAGAGAACTTTCAAGAGCTTAAGAGAAGGTTGGTATCATCCCCAGTCTTAACCATTCCAGATCCTTCAATGGGCTTCGTGGTGTACTGCGACGCTTCTAAAAATGGTTTAGGGTGTGTGTTAATGCAAGAAGGTAAGGTTGTAGCTTATGCATCTAGGCAACTTAGGAATCATGAGAGAAATTATCCTACTCATGATCTTGAGTTGGCCGCCGTAGTCTTCGCTCTAAAGATTTGGAGGCACTACCTGTATGGTGCAAAATTTGAGGTTTTCAGTTATCATAAGAGTCTCAAATATTTGTTTGATCAAAAGGAGCAAAATATGAGACAGAGGAGATGGATGAAGTTTCTTAAGGATTATGACTTTGAGTTGAAATACCACCCAGGAAAGCCAATGTGGTGGCTGATGCTTTAAGTAGGAAATCTTTATACATGTCTAGCTTAATGGTGCAAGAGATGACCCTGATAGAGGAGTTTAGAGACATGAATCTGAGTGTCACACTAAATACTCTGAGTTTGAAGTTGAATAGATTAGAAATTTGTAGTGGTCTTAGAGAGGAGATTAAGCGAGAACAACTGTTAGACCACGAATTACGATCTAAATTGGGCCAAGAAGATTATGGGTTATCTAGTGATGGTCTAATGCTGTTCAAGAGCAGGATTGTTGTTCCTAAGGAGGGGAGCCTTAGAGAAAAAGTGTTAGAAGAGGCACATAAAGGAAAGTTTACCATACATCCAGGTATATCCAAGATGTATCAAGACTTAAGGAAGATGTATTGGTGGCCAGGAATGAAAAAGGATGTGGCTGAGTTTGTGACCTAGTGTTTGGTGTGCCAAAAGGTTAAGATAGAACACCAGAGACCATCAGGTTTGTTGCAGCCTTTAGAAATTCCCGAATGGAAGTGGGAGAGAGTATCTATGGATTTTGTGATGGGGTTACCTAGGACACATTCGGGATTAGATGCCATTTGGGTGATTGTGGATAGACTGACCAAGTCTGCTCATTTCTTACCGATTAAGGCAACCTTCAGCCTAGACAAGTTGGCAGGCCTATACATTAAGGAGATAGTTAAGCTTCATGGTATACCCACCTCTATAGTGTCAGATAGAGACCCAAGGTTTACCTCTAGATTTTGGAGGACGTTCCACCAGGCTTTTGGCTCTAAGCTAAGTTTTAGCACAGCCTACCACCCTCAGACAGATGGCCAGTCAGAGAGGACCATCCAGACCTTTGAGGACATGCTTAGAGCATGTGTCTTAGATGAAGGTGGGAGTTGGGATAAGTTTTTACCCCTTATAGAGTTTGTGTATAACAATAGTTATCACGCAAGCATAGGCATGGCACCCTATGAAGCTCTTTACGGAAGGAAGTGTAGGTCCCCTTTGTGTTTGTGTGAAGTAGGTGAGAAGACCTTGATAGGCCCTGACTTAGTCCAAGAGACTACAAACAAGATCAAATTAATCAGGGACAGAATGCACACTGCACAAAGTAGGCAAAAGAGTTATGCCGACAAGCGACAAAAGCCTTTAGAATTTCAGGAAGGGGAACATGTATTCTTGAGAGTCACTCCTAGGATTGGTGTTGGGAGGTCAATGAAAGTTAGAAAGTTAAATCCACGTTTCATGGGTCCCTTCCAAATCCTAAAAAGAGTCGGGTCTGTTGCTTACCAATTGGCTCTTCCACCACAATTATCAAATCTTCATAACGTCTTCCATGTTTCTCAACTCCGAAAGTATGTACCTGATGTTTCACATGTGATAGTTCCTGAGTCAGTACAATTGAGGGAGAATTTGACCTTTATGCCCAGACCTGTCCAGATCATTGACAAGAGCATCAAGACTCTGAGGAACAAGACGATCTCCTTGGTGAAAGTGGTTTGGGAAGGATTGACTCCAGAAGAGGCTACATGGGAACTTGAGGAGGATGTTTTGCGCCAGTATCCAGACCTCGCTAATTGAGGTACATCGACTCCTAATTTGTTAATGTGTTATACATTAGGTTGGTTGATAAGTTGATTTTAATTTCGGGGACGACATTCTTTAAGGAGGGGAGAAAATGTAATATCCTATTTTATTTAAGAACCTTCAATAAAGAAAAAGAAATAAGTTAATTGATTAAATAGTATAGTGTTAAAAAAATTATGGGAATAATTATTTATTAGAAATAGAATTGTTAGTATTTAGTGGATAAATTAATTAAAAGAAAAGGGAAAGGGGAAGTGAGTGCACCCACGTAGCAAAGAAAAGGCTTGGGCCACTTCCACTTAAAAAGGAGTAGCAGTTTCGGAAAAAAAAAGAGAAAGGATAGGAATTGGAAGTTAAACCCACGTTCAACGAAAATAGGATAACAGTGCTATCCCTAGTTCACGTTGGAGAGCTTAAAAGAAAGAAGAAAAACAAGGAGCATTGGTTGGAGAGAAAAATAGGAGAAGCAACACAGGGAGATTGAAGGAAGAAAAGGAAGAAAACGGTGTACCGAGGAAGGTGAGTAAAACACAATTTATTTTATTAAACCTCCATGGTGTAACATCTTAAAAGATATAATTTTACTGATTTCGCGATACGTGAATTTGGGGTTAGAGGTGTTCGTGACATTGCGATTAATTAAATTACCTTTGTGTATTCCTATTCACATATATTAGATGTAGTTCCAATTGGTTGGCTTGCTTTGTTTATATATAAAAAATATAAATAAATGGAATCCGTTACTGTTGTAGAATATTGTTTAGATTTGCCTACTGCCACGTTGTTGTTCTTTTGTTTCACTACCAACTTTTCAAAACTCAATTCTTCTCCGGGAAGTGAAACAAAACTGATTATATAGGTACCCCTTTGTAATCGTTGACAGGATGATGTTTAATGATAATATTCATACCAATAAATACTGTAAGTATTTGGGAATATCAAATTACCGAGTATATTATTAATAATGAGTCGGTCATCACCTTCTGGAAAGGGATGACGATATTTATCTTATTCCGGGAATGAGATGAGAGGTATCTCCATCCGGGATGGGATATCGTAATTATTGAAAATATCCACATCTGGGATGGGATATGACCTCCATCCAAGATGGAGAAGGCAGTGGGATATCATTGCTTGGACATGAGCTCATGGACCTTAGTGAATCTAAGATTCACGGTGAATCTGGGATTCACACTGGTTCCGGGAACCGAATAGTTGTATATTGTGTGTAGTGATGACGAGTTGAGTACTCTGTTTTGTGATTGTTCGACCGTTTAAAATAATTAGTTTATTTTTGTGCCTTAAATAAATGGTATCTGTTTCGAAAAGAATTCTTATTTTACTTTTGTGGGACTATGGTTGATTTTTTTCCGGTTACCACACCGGCTGAGAACAACACTAATTTCAAATATTTTTTTTAACTTGTTTTATCTCTCTGGGATTATATCTCATTAAGAGTGTTGTTTTCAGAGCATGAGGATGACGTCACTGGAAATAAGGAGAGTTGAAGACTTAATGTTTTATTCTAGTTTTATTTTTTTCTGGTTGTTAGTATTTTATTTCCATAAACGTTGAGCTATTTATGCTAGACTTGGTTCTGAGTTGTTGTTTGAATTTATTAGTAGACGCATGTATTGCGCAAAAGGTTTTTTTTTTTATGTACGTACTTATTATTACTTCTATATGTTGTTCAGAGTGGATGTATTGTTTAGTCAATTTTGTCTTTTAGATTTTATTTCATTTTATTAAAATCATACTTTTAATACGTGGTCACTAATGTAATGAAGGTCGTTACATAGGCCATCTAACTTTCATCCCCACCAGCCCAATTTGAGTATCGACACAGATTGGCCCAACGCTTCCTTGACTCAAAGGGATTAAATCTGTACGACGCAATCGAAAGAACATGTAGCGGTGCATGCTCATCAAGGAAGCAATTACCCACGTTCTGCACAACTATAAATAAGGGGCACGATGGCCACGACGTCTAGAGTGGCCATACAGGTTGTAGCATTAGGAGCATGGGGGCTTTGGTGACTAGTATAAATAGGCAACGAGTAGATTTAGGAAGGCATCCAACAACAAACCAATAAACTTGTATTCTTTGAGTATTAATTATTGAATTGGGTTAATCGAAAAAACATGAGAGAGGAGAGAGTAAGTGTGAGGGGGCCGGGTGGTGTGGGCAATTGGACAGTCGTTAGTCCAAGGTAGAAGCATGTCAGTCGCAGTGCATGGTATGGGAATCGGTGGCATAGACAAGGAGGCACATCTACGACTATGGGTGGTCAAAAGATGCATTTTCGACCAGATCGTGGGGATGGAATAGTCTCATATTATTTCACAAACTTTCAACCTAACCTTGACAGAGAGGCATTGTGGAGGCTTTTCACCAAATGGGGTAAGGTGGCGGACCTGTTCATTCCTAAAAAGAGAAACAAAGAGGGCAAAGCCTTTGGTTTTGTAAGATACCAAGGGGGTGCAGTACCCACAGGAACTTGAAAGGCGATTGGATCAAATATGGATTGGCACTTTCAAGCTGAGAGCTAACTACATAAGATACCGTCGTCACGAGACAAGGAAGGAAATGCATGTTGAAGTGCCGAGGAGGAAGGATGCCTTCGTTGATGGGTCAAGGAGGGTCCTTAAACAGAAGATTCAGTCAAAGCAGCATGAAGCAACAACGGTGGTGGGGGGAAACATGTTCGCAGAGGTAGTAAAAGGAAAGAAAAGGGCAAAAGTGTGGCAAAGGAAGATGGGGAGTAGTGATGAGTGGAGGGGCTTTGACTTCACTGTGAAAGAAGATGAGTTTAGCTGGTTAGGAAAATGCTATGTGGGTTACGTACACAATCCGGATGCTGTTTATTTACTACAAGACAGAATTATAGATAAAGGTGTGCTCAACTTTACGGTAACACCGATGGGAAGTGAGATGGTGTTGATTAAACCAGGGGAGGGGAGGATTTTGAGGGTTTTTTGAAGGAATATGAAGATATGGTATCAATATGATTTTATGATGTACGCCAATGGTCACCTGGGGCAGTGGCTAAAGAAAGAAATGCATGGGTTAGATGCCAGGGGGTCCCATTGCATGCTTGGTCTAATGATTTTTTTGAACAAATTGCTGGGAGCTTTGGTAAATTCGTGTCCATAGATTTTAGTGCTATGACCATGAAGAGATTGGATGTGGCAAGAGTTTTAATCAGAACTTCCTCTTGGGAGGCGATTAATCGCACTGTTAAAGTTCGTATTAATGGGGTATTTTTTACCATTAGAATTCTTGAAGAGTCTTTCCCAGAGTTCACATTTCAGTCTAGTAGGAAGGAGGCAGACAATGACTCTTCATCCAGCTCTTCAGTTTCACTGTCTCTGGGAAATTTCTCCATGGGGTCAGAGTTGGAGGGTTCATTTGATTTTTCTGAAGAGGAATATGAACTACAAAACCTGTTTGAAGACCAAGGGGTGGGTGAATTAAATGTCGACGATGGGTCGCGGTTGGTATTGAGTGGTAAGGTTGGGGGAAACGTGCCAATCATTGAATCTAGTACTGCTCTCAAGACGCAGGCGTCAGAACCGTTGGAGGATGGCGAGATTCCCAACAATGGGATTCTATACGGGCAGAGAGAATTACACGTTGTGGACAATTCCACGGATCTAGTGGTGGACCTGCGTTTTAGTCCTTTGGAAAAGGGGGTTTGGGCCCAATCTTAAATCCTGTTGGGCAAAGTAGTGCAAGTGACTCAATCAAGTCCTGGTCTTGCGAGGAACCAGCGAATAAGGCCCACTTCGGATCTCCCTTTTCTCGTGGGCCTAGTGTAAGTCAAGCACAAATTGAAGACAAGCCTTGTGCTCACGTGGGGTGTAACAAAGAGGGTCCCGGGTTGGTAAATAACGATGGCGATCCTGCCAAAGAAGTTGGGGTGGCCGACAATACAGTAAATGAAATTGGCAGGGGACCGATAGACACTGGGTTGCGAAATCAATTGAAGGTACAACGGGAAGCTCCAAATGGTCCTATCCTATGTAGCGATGGAGTTGAGACATCCAGGAGATTGAAGCAGGGGGCGCGCTCTAGAGGAAGGGGATCAAGGATTCTAATGCTTGGCAACTCCGCGAGTAAGAAAAGAATGATTTTGTGCAAAGGCAGAGGGCGGCCTATGAAGACTAAAGGTAACTCTATTTCCTCTAATTCTTCGTTTTCTCGTAATTTTGGTGGAGAAAATTGTTTGTTGGTAAACAAAAATCCTGCCGAAATGGCACAAGAGGTATGGGAGGTAGGGAGACTTTTGGGTTTGGAGGCTGTTAGGCTAGAGGGTCAAATTGTTAAGGACCTAAAGGGTTTGGAGGTTAGAGATAGGTTGGCAGCCGAGAAGCCTAGAGGGGTCATGAGGAAGGACTAAGAGTTTGATATGAGTTGGTATGCGAGGGTTAAGGTGTAGTTGTTACCTATGAAGTTTATTTCTTTTAATGTGAGGGGTTTAGGGGGAAGGGTAAAGAAGAAGGATGTTAAGGAAATGGTAAAAGTTCATAAACTAGATTTTTTGTGTCTTCAAGAGACTAAGATGGAGGGGACGGATAGAAAATTGTGTTCCTTGTTATGGGATGATGATGATTTTGACTGGGTAGCTAAAAATGCGACGGGTAGATCTGGTGGTTTACTGTTGGTATGGAGAAGAGATTGTTTCAGTCTTATTTCGGAGTTTCAGGGTTAAAATTTCTTGGGTATTATAGGCTTGTGGGGGGCTGAACAGGCTCAAGTAATAATGGTAAATGTGTATGCTCCTTGCGATCTGAGGGGAAAAAGACAAATGTGGGATGAGATTCTAAATCAAATGGAGGTAATTGGGGGGAATAGGTGGTGTATTATGGGTGATTTTAACTCCATTAAGTCACCAGGTGAGAGGAAAGGGGTGGATGGTTATGATAGAGCGGGTGAAATGGAGTCTTTTGGTAACTTTATTAGTGAGGCAAGCCTTATTGATCTACCACTCATAGGTAGAAAATACACTTGGTATAAACCGGATGGGACGGCAATGAGTAGGCTCGATAGATTTTCGATTTCCGAAGATTGGTTGAACACGTGGGATAGTTTATCACAGTGGGGCTTAAAGAGGACCGTTTCGGATCATTGTGCGGTTGTTTTAAAAGAGAAGGAAGTCAATTGGGGGCAAAAGCCTTTTTGCATGTTGAGATGTTGGGAGGATATGGCGGGGTATGAAGAGTTTGTGAAACAAACTTGGAGGAATACCGAGGTGGGGGGATGGAAAGGATATGTTTTAAAAGAAAAGTTAAAAAGATTGAAAGCCTCTCTTAAGGAGTGGCACAAGTCCCATATGGGAAATCTAGATGCACAAATTTCTAAGGCCAAGGAGGAGTTAAATAGGTGGGATATGCTAGTGAGGATAAAGCCCTATCTGAGAAGGAATTGTTGTCAAAAGGTTGTGCACGGCACAAATCCGGACACTCTCGGCTAGGAACTCTAGTTTTTTGTGGCAAAGGTCTAGGATGAGATGGCTGAAAGAGGGGGATGCGAACTCTAAAATTTTCCACAGATGCGTCCAAAAAAATAGGAAATACAAGGAGATTTTAGGTCTCAATTTTGAGGGGAACTTTGTTGAGGGGGTAGAACCTTTGAGGAGGGAGGTGAAAAACCATTTTAAAAATCATTTTTCGGCCAATGGAGAAGCTAGAATTTGGCTGGGTAGTTTGCAGTGTGCTTCTCTAGATAGAGTGGTGAGCAATAATCTGACGGGCCTTTTCTCTGAGGAGGAGGTCAGAGACGCTATTTGGGACTGTGGTAGTTACAAAAGCCTGGGGCCCGATGGGGTTACTTTTTCGTTTATAAAAAATTTTTGGGAGGATGTTAAGAGTGATTTCCTGGGATTCTTAGAGGAGTTCCATGTCAATGGGAAGCTTGTGAGGGGATCAAACTGCTCTTTTATTGTGCTAATTCCCAAGAGAGAAAATCCAGTCAAAGTGGGCGATTTCCGTCCTATCTCCCTAATTGGCTGTCTCTATAAAGTGCTTGCTAAGGTTTTAGCAAATAGATTGAGGAAAGTGATCCACCTTTTAATCCCTGAGAGTCAGTCTGCTTTTGTCAAAGGGAGACAAATTCTTGATGGTATTTTGATAGCTAATGAGCTAGTGGATGATGCCAAGAAAAAGAGGAAAGGGGCGGTGCTTTTTAAGGTAGACTTTGAAAAAGCATATGACTCAGTGAGTTGGTGTTTCTTAGATCTTATGATGGCTAAAATGGGTTTCAATGGAAAATGGAGGAGATGGATTTGGGAGTGTCTATCTTCAGGGACGACTTCGGTCTTGGTTAATGGAAGTCCTATGGAGGAGTTTTCAGTTGGCCTTGGCTTGCGCCAGGGGGTCCCCTTATCACCGTTCCTATTTCTTATAGTCGTGGAGGGCCTGAACATGATGTTTATGAAGGCCTGTGAGCTAGGCTTGTATGAAGGGTATAAGGTGGGGGGTTACAGTTGTCACATTTACAGTTTGCAGATGACACACTGGTATTTGGAGGAAAATGTTCGAAAAATATTTGGTGTATAAAAGCTTTACTGCAGTTGTTTGAGCGTGTTTCAGGCTTGAAAGTGAACTTCCATAAAATCCAGCTAATTGGGATCAATATTGATGAGAGTTGGATACAGCAGGCAACGGACTTCTTGAATTGTAGTGTGGGTAAGTTCCCGTTTGTGTATTTAGGATTACTGATTGGGGCAGATGCAAGGAAGAAGGCTACGTGGCAGCCAATTTTAGACAAAATAAGGAACCGATTGTCAGCTTGGAGTAGTAGATGCCTTTCCATGGGGGGTAAGATAGTATTGTTAAAATCGGTTTTGTATGCCTTACCTACATACTATCTATCGTTTTACAAGGCAGCGGTGGGGATTGCAACACTCTTTCTCCAAAAAAGATATTACACCATAGTTACCAAGAATTTCGAATAACTTAGAAAATATTTAGTGAAAGCTCAACATTCCTTCTCCGAAAAGGTGTGTAAAATTTTTCTTCTTTTAAAGAAAGAGAAGGATGGAGAATATGTATTAATCATTTTCAAAAGGTTTTTAAGTGCGGAAGCATAAAACGACATTTTTATGAATGAAATCTCATTTCATATAATCATCAGAGTTTTTACAAGGAAAAATTTGAAAATAATACAGTGAACATCTGAGCCAGTCTGATCTCTAAACTCTACCGAAAATAATACAGTAACCATATACTCTTCTTGGAATCCATATTCATCTATACAACAACATCTTTCAGATCTTCTTCTAAGAGATATCCTACTTCTTGGGAAAAACATCTACTCCGTCATGCATCAACACAACAAAGTAGGTAAGAGTGAAACTCTAAACAAAGTAATAGGAAAATATACGCACCCAGCAGTTTTTAGCACAAATACTAAGAAATCATACTTAACTTAATCAATATATCAGTAATAGGAAAAGTATACGCACCCGTCAATAAATCATACTCAGAACCACTTATCTCAAACAACATAGAATCACCAGAAAACACAAAAATCACATTTAACAGATAAGAATTCCAAATCACACATCTCAGGAAAAACACAGAATTTCACCACTCAGATAGAACATAGAACAATTTATCCTAGATAACTCATACTTCATTTTTATTCACATCCTTAAAAATGAATCAGTATTTGATAGAGACAGACTAAATAAAAGCCCCTTCAAATGTCTCTTTCCTTTCTAGACAGATCCATACTGATAAACCATTTATCTTAACCATGACCTTGTATATCAATGATAGATAATATCAGGGTTTTCACAAAAGAATAATTTCATATTCTCTATAGTAAAATCATTTTTACGGTAAGACTAAAATTCGTCATTATAACGGTACGTTTACAAAGCTCAAAAATTGATTTTGCCATTATAACGGTATGTTTACAAAGCTCAAAATTGATTTTGCCATTATAACCTTGCTTCACGAAATCTTTAAGAAAATTTGGGCATTATAACTTTACAATTAATAATTAGCACAAAATAATTAATTTAAAGCTATAAACCAATTATTTAAGGCATAAAAGCAAAAACACATCAAGCATACAAGACAAACATAAACAAGAATCAAACACATACTTCTCAAATTAATATGGAAAGAGGTTCCCCTTACCTTGGCCACAACCTTTGGGAAGAACAAAGCAAGAACACCAACTAAGAAATATAAGAACTAAGAAGTGAAAAGAGAGAATTTGTGTTTGTTGTCTTCAAGGCTCCTTGGCTTTTTGGATGTGTGAAAATTTTATGAAGACAAAGGTCCTATGTATAGGGAGAGGGGTGGCCAAGAGCTAGGGAGAAGGAAGGGATAAAAAAAATGTGTGATGTAAGTCATGATTCACAAATTACCTATTTATTAATTAGGTTTAATCATATTTTTATCTAATTGGCCTAAGCTCATGACTATGCTCATGACTTATAAGACAAAAAGCTCATCCAAGGTCCCTTACCAAGTGTGGATGTCGACCAAGAGAAGAAGGAAGGAAGACCATTTGATTCCATGATGTAAGCCATGACTCCTAAATGGCTTAATTATAAATTAGTTTTAATCAATCCTTTTTCTAATTGGTCCAAAACCATGACTCATACAACCAAATGCACCTAGTCCCCTTCTTGGCATAGTAGTGAGACGGTTTATGAGGGCTAAAGAGGGAGGGAGTGAAGTTACATATTTGCCCCTAGAGTTTTAAGTGTAAACAAGATAAAAATCAAGGGTAAAATGGTCCTTTTACAATAAAAATTCCAAAAACAATTATTAAAAGGTGAGGACCTATAGGAAAATTCGACAATGACAAATAATAGTCATAAAGACTTCATACAAGAGTTTCTGGATTTTTTCAGTAAGGGTAGGTTTTACGGTTTGCACTTAACAAAAGAAAACGGACGCGCCGTAAGTGCAAAACAGACATTTTTCAGAAAATTCCAGAAAAAATCCCAGAAAATCACAAATTGAATTTAAACACTAATGATCGCTCTTGAAATTTGATTTTAATCACTCACTGATCACTAAAAATCCATTTCTGACCAGAAATCATCGTTTTCCGTGCTTTACAAGGATCGGAAAAAGTAGCTTTCGATCCGTTTTTCAGAAAATTATGAAATAATTTTCAAAAATCCTAAAAAATGTAAAAACATGATTCAGCTACTCAAAATTTCATTTTGGTCTCCAAATCAGTTATTAACTCTTACTGTAGCTATAGGGACCAAAACGGTAATTTCTAAAAGTTTTTCAAAAATTCTCAGAAAATTCCAGAAAATCACAACTATTAAAAGAACCAACTTTTGTGAAGGAAGTTTTGTTTTCTGGGTTATTCTGGTATACTTTGGCTATTTAAACCCTTATCCGTTAATTACGGAAAAGACGGTTGTCTGAAAAAATCCAAACGTCAAAGGAAAATGTCTGTTTTAATGAAATAATTTGATAAGTGTATTAAAACCCTAATTATAAAACTAAAATAAATCACTTAGCACTTAGAGCTTAAAATTTCATATAAAATAGATTTTAAACGGTAACTCAGAAAAACGGATGTTACATGGTGATTGGAGCAATTGAAGCATTGTTTAGAAGATTTTTGTGGGGAGGGGGGTCTGAGGGAAATAAAAAAATACACTGGGTAGCATGGACGAACATTTGTAAAGAGAAAGAGGCTGGGGGACTAGGCCTGAGAGACTTGAAATCTTTTAACTATGCGCTACTTGGGAAGTGGCTTTAGAGACTAAAAACAGAGAATAACTCGTTATGGGTAAATGTGTTGAAGGAAAAATATGGAGTGGCAGGTGAGGTGGTGTTACATGGTGGTCGTTTAAGTTCAGGGTGGTGGAGAGAGTTGTTAAAATTAGAGGGTGATGATTCCGGGTTCAAAACCGGTTGGTTCTCGAATGTGGTAAAGAAGGTGGTAGGGGACGGGCAGAACACTCTTTTTTGGAAGGATCCTTGGCTAGAGGGGGGACCCTTAAATGTGAGGTTCAGAAGACTATTTTCTCTTTCCATGGATAAATCCGGAATGGTTGCTAACTTAGTCATTTGGCGTGATGGGGTGTGTGAATGGAATTGGAGGTGGAGAAGGAGGCTTTTTCAGTGGGAGAAGGATGAGCTAGGGGTTCTACAAAGTCTTATTCAAAGTAATGGTGTGAGGGGGGAGGGTGGTGATAGATGGTTTTGGGAAAAGGAGCATTTCGGGTCTTACTCGGTAAGGTCGGCCTACAAGTGGTTAGTTCAGTCCGATTTAAATGGGAATGTAGTGTTTTACACCAATCTGTGGAAGGGGGAGGCGCCTCTAAAAGTGAATTTTTTTGTGTGGAAACTAGCAAAAAATAGAATCCCATCACTACAAAATCTGGCTAGGAGAAATGTACCTCTTGAGTCACAGGTATGTGTAGGCTGTCAAAAAGAGGTAGAATCGACAAGCCACTTGTTTTTCAAATGCGAATTGTTTTCTGCTCTTTGGGCTGAATGCCTTAAATGGTGGGGCTTGGTTGCACCTCTTCATGATGAGTGTGATGTTCATTTCATTCAATTTTGTGGGCTTTTTTATGGGAGTGTTGAACTGAGACAGTGTTGGGAAGGTATTTGGTTTGTCGTTGTTTGGGTCATATGGACCTCGCGGAATGCAATGATGTTTAAGAAGGCAAGGGTGGCTACCAGCGACATGCTGGAACAAGTCAAAATGAAATCATGGCTGTGGATCACGGCTAAGCATCCTAAGTTCAAGTACCCACTTTCAAACTGGTTTGACAACCCATGTGGATGCTTGGGCCTGGTCACAAGGCAGTGGGGGTGTGTATTGAGTTTTTCCTCAGGGACATTGAGAGTGAGATCTGGAGTGAGGGGAGTTTCTATTGTTTTGTTTCATTAGACTAATGTTGTGGTTGGTGTTGATAGGTTTGGTGTGATGCTTTTCTTTAGTACAGGTAGGCTTGAGCAAGTGGAATCCTTGGCTACGCAAGTGGGTTGAGACATGTTTGGTGTTTTGGAATTCAGGGAAGTACTTTTTAGCTCTATGCTTTTGTTTTTGTTTTGAGATGGATTCACCTTGGTTTTTCGATGGTCTGTTGGTGTGTACAGGGAGGTTCCGATTGGTGGCTAACTTTCCATTACGTATGGGCAAGGTGGCATGCCCAGATGTTGTAGCTGATGCAGTACATTCTCATTTTGTGGAAGGATTCTAATGGCGTCTTGGCCAAGGAAGGTTCTACTGATGAGGGAAATAAAACTGATTTTGGAAGGACTTGTGTTTTTTTGAAGAGAATGTATGGGGGTGACTTAACCATTGTGAACGTGGAGTTTGATTTTGGTCTGATTATGTATCATGTGGGGGTATTTTTTGGGTGGGGAGGCTTAAAAACCTACCCAACTGGGTGTGTATGAGCTGTTTGTTTTTGTAAGGAAGGTCTAAGTAACGGTTTTTGAAGTACTTCCTGTGTCACTAATTGGTTACTGGGTTAAATTTAGTATGCAAAAAGGTACCCCTTTGAGACCATATAGGTTACTGGGGAATTGTGTTTGAGCCCCCGTTCTCTTGGCTGGGTTTTGGGGGTTGATAAATACACCCCTTTGAGACTGATGGGTTACTAGGGTATACCTTGGCATTTGACTAGAACCCTTTGAAACCATGTAAGTGTTGGGGCTATACTTTATAATTTCGGTTTTCTTAGCCTTCAATGTGGTGGAGTGTATCTGTACTAGGGGGTTCTCAATTTTGGAAGGGTCATCTTTTGGCTATGTATTCTACTTTATATTATTTGGATTGGACATTTCTTGTGCTTTCAATCTCTCTTTAATGCATTTTGGCTTTTCAAAAAAATTATTGAATTGGGTTTTCTCATATTTTGACGTGAACAATAGCTACTACAATTGCTAATGACTTTGTATTGATAGATACATTTCCATTGATAGCTTTTGCAAATATACAAATAGTGAGAATGTGAAAATCACCCTTGTAGAGTTTTTTGGATTAAATATATTTTTAATCTCTTTAATGTAAAATTTAGTTTGTCTCTCAATTTTAAAATATTTTATTTTAGTCTTTTAAATTTTTCAAATATATCAAATGTAATTTCTATTGAGAATATTTTAAAGAACCACGCGTGACATATTTTAAAAAAATAAAAACCAAAATATGATGTTTTAAGCCGAAATTCTTCTATACTCCCTTTTATCCATCATCCACGGTGGCCAGTCGATCGTGTTACAACTTTATCCAAATACATTTGGTAAGAGTAACTAGATGTCAACTCAGAAAATTTAACGTCACATCGGAGTTAAATTAAAGTGCAATCACAAACAAGAATATCATTGAAACATATTTGACTTCTTTACAAACATCGTTATGGTACTAAAAGGAAATTGGTTTGTGATTTAGGACACATGAAAAAGGCGGCAAAAATGCCTTTAATTACCGCACGAGAATTATTACAATACAACCTATCAATGAATTTGGACATCTTTTTTTTTTGCTTCTAGGGCATTATGCTTATCAACGAGAATTCAACTGAAAATAGTAACTCTTTCCCTTCGCAAATGAGCTATGCTTTGGATTGATTGCTGTTAGGATTTAGAATAAAGATTGTCATCTCTTGGACTTGATCACCTTTTAAAGTAAAGGTTATGTTTTGGGAGGTAAGGTTTAGAACTAAGCTGAATTTTAAGGTGAGGGCCAAAGTCGTGTTTGATTTGTCCGTGTTTTAGACTAGCCTAAGCTCGTTAATTATAGACTTAAAAAGAATAGGGTCATTTTGGCCCAACCTATTTGGCCCACTAGGCTGCATTTTATGTACCTTTTTATTACTTTGAGATATTTTTCTTTGTACATAATGGTAGCCCACCAAATCCGGCCCAACAAGACGTGTTTAGGCTGAGCTGGGTTAGAAAATGCATGGTCAGAAAATGCCGAACGACCCGATTTGATAACTCTACTAACAAGTCCCTCACTAGTAAGGGGGCAAAGTTACTCGGTAGCATAGGTAAACTTGGGGTAACTAATGTAATATTGAAATTTTTGTGTGCCGTTTTTATAAAAGTGTAACATTTAAAATGGAAATGCTGATCATAGGCCTGGAGGAGATTCATACGCAGCAGCAGCAGCAGAAGTTCATTGCAATTTTTATTGTTTGAAAAGGCAAAATAATTTTATTAATAATATGGCACCAAATTTAGCACAAGTAGTGACAAATTGAGCCGATGCAATACGATCACAACACCTATTGATGCGCACTAGTAACCAACAAGATAAGACAAAGAATACAACAAACAAACACCCCATGCCTAATCCAATAATAACCTGAGATCTTGAAACCAAGCAATTGACATATTATGTATATCAGTGGGACCTTAGCAGCACTATACAACATTAAAAATGTGAAGCCCTGCGTGTAAGAGCAGAGCTATATAATAGAACTTTAGTGGTAATTGAGATATAGCTACAAGAGATGACTCTCAAAAATTCAGTTGGAAGGGAGAAATGTGATATGATGTAAGTGGTAAAGAAGGCGTTGGCCGAAAAAAGGTGTATATGAGGTGGCGATGAGGAGAAAAAAAGGAGCGAATAGAAGGGACCCACCTATTGTGGGAAGAACAAAACTCTCCCATGGAGAGAGAAGCTTCCAAGGGGGCACTGTTTATCCGTTTCCTGCTAGGCACCGCTACTGCTTCTCTGAAATCATTTTAACCACTTATTTCACCTCTAACGTGGTTTTGAACTTTTTTTGGGTCAAAATTTCAGAATTTTGTTTTCTTTTTTTTTTGTCAAGTGAGATTCATTAAAAACAGACAAAGCCTTTTTTTTTTTGGTCATGAAAAAAAAAAAAACAGACAAAGCCTATAGCACAGAATTTTGCTTGATGGGACAAGAGAAGAAACAATGTTGTTTTTTTCCTCCAAAAATATCAAAAAGTTTGCAGTGCAAGCGTCCGTCGACGTCTGGGCCTACAATCAACAGTAACGGGCTTAATCTTTGGAAAACCATTCTTGCATTGACCAAAAAAATAAGACGGATTTAACAATTTCTATCAAACCAAGACCCAAAAAAAGATATCCTCTTCAAACATTTGCTCTTCTTTGACCAAAAAATAAAACATTTGCTCTTCTTTGACGTTAAAAAAACTAACATTTGTTATTAAATTTAAAAATGAAATAAATCAATAATACTCGATTTTATTTAATTTTTCATCATTTTTTCTTAATTTAGTCTATAACAATAAAACTTAGATTTTGAAATATAATTTTTCACTGATCAAAATCAAGATCAATTTAATTTTTGAGACAACATTTTGTTCAGAAAAACATTAAATTAAATCTTAAACAATGTATATTAAAAAAACTTAGAAAGAAATCAAAAACAAACTTTTATTTACTATAAAAATACACTAATACGGTCTGTTTTAACATGATAACATCTCTACGAAGAGCTAGTGCCGAATTAATATGTAGCAATAGTTAGCAGGATTTGATCTTAGATGTACTTCTCAATTTTCGTCTCAAATTCCCTTCTCCTCCCAAAAGCTTCCATAAGGAGCCACCATTAACTTGATTACGTGGTGGGTTTTAGGCTTTATTTTAATCTCGAGTGAGAGTGGTAAACTCTAGCATTTTTTTTTTTTGGATAGACACATATTACTAAATTAGTATGTTATGTTAGTGAGGGGTTATAAGGTGGTTTGGTGGTTTGGGAAAAGGATATATGAGTTGGAGTGATGAGGAGGTCATGCGTTTAAATCTCCCCCACTAACATAACATACTAATTCACTAGCATTTGTCTATCTAAAAAAATGTTAGTGGGGAGGTTTGAACACATGACTTCCTTATCATTCCAATCCTTATATAGGTACTTGCGGGTGGTGCTGCCATATATATGTGTTATTTCATGAGCAGCCATTTCGGCAGAATAACGGATGTTATGTGTGCAGGTTACACCATGGTTAAAAAGGAACAGGAGGGAAAGCTTCAAGTGTCTAGCTAATACTTTCGTTTGTGCAGGGGAAGCATATAACAAAATAGAGGGGGCATTCTTAATTTGTCTAACTACTGTTGACACTATGTTTCCTAAGTGTGTGCAGAGATTTAAGTGGGAGTATGGAAATCTCACAGGTCAAAAAGGAGATTGATAATTGAAAAAGAAGGAGCTTCAGATTGAACAAACCTTTGCTTGGTGAAGGCGTGTTATGTATACAATCACATTGGCTGTGGATCTTATTTTTAGACATCTTAGCTGTTACGGTGGTTTAATATTGTAACAAGTGGGGGTTGTTTGAGTTGGGGTGGTCTAGGAATTTCTAAAGCTAGGTGCTTATAAAGTATTCCCTTTGAAATTGATGGGTTACTGGGTTAAATTTAGCATGTGAATAGGTGCTCTTTGAGACCATGTAGGTTACTGGGGAATTATTTTTGAGCCCCAATTCACTTGGCTGAGTTTTGGGGTTGATAAAAGCACCCTTTTAAGATTGATGGGTTACTGGGTATACCTTGGCATTTGACTAGAACCCTTTGAGACTTTATTGGTTTCAGGGGGTTTACTTTATAATTTCGGTCCAGCTCAGTATTTATTGTGTAGGAGTGAAAGAGTATTACGAGAATGAGGTTTTTTATTTTAGGATGGTCATTTGCGTATGAACAATTTTCTGTAATTTTTGGATTGGGCACTATTTGTGCTTTCGATCCTATGTTAATGCATTTTTGCTTTTCAAAAAAAAAAACTCCAATCCTTATGCTCCTCCGCAAAAACACCAACCGCCTTATGGCTCCCTTTAGCTATTGAATTTAACATTTTTTGGATAAGCAAAATAATATATTAAAAGAAGAGCAAAACCAAATAGGAGCATATATGTACCCAAATTTAGCTAAACCCAAAATACAACAAATGTCAATGAGTCATAAAGAGAAAAAAAAAACATATATGAACCACCCATATAATAAATTTAACTGACAAAGATTAAAATATAAATTTATGTGACTTTTTAAGTAATTATGCACTACAAGAAAAGACTTCATTACCGACGGCCAAATTTAACATTACCGACAGCTTACCGATAGCCACGTGACCGTCAGGAAATCGCTTGTCGATAAATTTTACCGACGGCCCCGAAAGCCGTCGGTAATTACCGAGGGCTAAGCCCTCAGTAATCCGTCGGTATATCACTCCAAAAGTCCATGTTCTTTTCACGTCATTACCGAGGGCTAAGCCCTTGGTAAATTTAGTAATGACGTGAAAAGAACAGGTCTTTCAAATTGTTATTTGGTCCCTATTACCGAGGGCTTAACCCTTGGTAATTTCTAGAAATGACCAGTTCTTTAAAATTGCTATTTGGTCCCTATTACCAAGGGCTTAGCCCTCGGTAATAATTCTTTTTTTTAAACATTTGATTGTTTGTTGTTGTCCAACCTAATATAATTGAATTACTAATATAAATTAAAAATAGTAATTAAATAAATATGCTTAAAACGTCAAATTACATTCTTAATATATAACAAAGTACAAATCTAAATAGATAGAACATACATAAAAACAAAGTACAATAATCGTAAAAATTGTCATACAAGAGCAGAACAAACAAAATTCACTCCTCCTCAAATGACTCATAGCACTCGTCCTGAGCAGCAGAAGGCTGGGCTGGCTGGGACAAATTCATCATTCCATGGAGACCAAAGCGCTCAGTGATCATCCTCATCTGCTCTGCATGTGCCTCCTGTTGCTTGAGGAACATCTCTTGGATGAGGGTAGCAGTAGCCGTTGCCTTTTGAGCCGCCTCGTTCGCCTGTCGAGTCTCCGCCATTAATACAGCACAAAAAGCTTCAGAGGAAGAGGCAGAACTCAGAGTGCATCCAAATGATACATTCGACAAAATAACCCTTGTATTTCGGACTTTCTCAATTTTTTTACAAGTAAAACCACTACCTAAATAATACATATGAAAAAATGTATTGATAAAATAAATACTTAGATACTAGGGTCATGTGCCAAAAAAAATTCGACAGCATAACCCTTGTATTTCAGACTTTTTTAAATTTTTTTTGCAACAAAAAACAACAGAACAACAATACATAAAACAATATAGAGCAATTAAATAATATATATCCTAATGAGCTCTGCTCTCCACTAACAAACAATACAATCACATGCATAGATTCTAAACTACCAGCACACAAACCTAGCATCCTGCATAAGGCAAGAAGACAAAGACTAGGGTTTTGCTCTCCACTAACAAACAACACAATCAAGCAAACACATGCATAGTTCTAAATTATCAGCACACAACCCAGCATCCTACATAAGGTAGGAAGGCAAAGTTTAGGAGTTTTGCCATCCACAAACAAACACCTATTGAGCTCTGCTCTCCACTAACAAACAACATATCAATTCACACAAACACATTGCACTTTAAATATTTAAATCTATAATAAAACATAATCAATGCACCTCAAACTCCAACCGTAAGCTCCAACCATATGTAAGCTCCAACGAAAGCTCCAAGCACGAGTACTATCATATTTCTCATTCAAATAAGTTGCGGTTCAATAATAGATTTGAAAAGAAATAACAACAATCAATGTTAAAGATTCATGAGTTGAACAACAATATTTGGGTGAGTTGAACAATTCTTAACATAATGAAATACTCTTTAAAACATGCTAATGCTAATGATTCACATAAACAACTCCAATAAAATACTTTGCAAATTTTTAGGCACTTCTAAAGGTTAAAATTGTAATAACGTGAATAAAATACTCTACAAATATATCAGTTGCAATTATCCACAAATTTAATAATCACAATACAGCTGCATAACGTTAAAGCACTATATATTATACTGTTAGAGTATTGTGCTGCCAATGCATGGTGATACAACCTCATACATAGCTTCAATTCAAACTTGTTTAAATCTAAAATTACCATGCTTTATTATTAAATTAGCTAATAGTCCCCTAAGTTGGTTGTTAAGGATGGTGAGAAATGGTTTTTTTTTTTTACCAAACTACACTATTAACAAGCTGCATGATATACTAGAGGAAGACATCATTTTGGTTGTTATTCATCATTTTGTCAAAAAAAAGAGAGTTATTCAACATAATTTGTGGGGTTAAAATGTACTAGAGGAAGACAAACAAGTGAGTTACCTGCAGGTTCGGACAACAGGACGTGGTGGAAGGAGCTCTAGCGGTGCGGCGCGACGCGACGCGATGGAGGGAGCTGGCGGCGGCCCAGGCGGTGGTGGTTCACGAACGAGACGGAGACAGAGAAGGAGCGAGACAGAGACAGAGAAGGAGCGAGACAAAGACACGGTGACGGCCACCACAGGCGGTGGTGGGTGGTGGCGCAAGCGGTGGTGGCCGATTCGCTAACAGATTTGTGAGCTAAGGGAGGGAGAGAGGAGCGACACAGAGTACGAGGAAGGAGCAAGACAGAGACGGTGGTGGGGTGGCGCAGGCGGCGCTGGGTGGTGGCTGGCGGCTGGCGGCGACGGAGATGTGAGCTAAGGGCAGGAGAGAGGAGTGAGATAGAGACGGCAATAGAGCGAGACAGAGACGGTTGTGGGTGGTGGCGTAGGCGGCACTGGGTGGTGGCTGGCGGCGGCGTTGGGTGGTGGCGCTGGGTTCGGCGTTGTGGGCGATAGAGATGTGAGCAGGTGGCGCTGGGTTTGGCTTTGGAGAAGAAGATAGATTGGGAAAGTGGGGTTTCAGATTGGGTATATGTTTTAAATTACCGAGGGCTTTTTAAAATTACCGAGGGCTAAGCTCTCGGTAATATGCTGGATACAATACTGAAGGCTAAGCCCTCGGTAATCGTCGAGCAGACCTGCACGATATTTCCACAGATTTCAGCAATTTACCGAGGGATAAGCCCTCGGTAATGCTTTTTTTACCGAGGGCCACGAGGCCCTCGGTAAAAAGCCCTTGGTAATTCACGTTTTTCTTATAGTGATGTGCCCACTTGTAAAAAAAAAGTAATTATGTGACCATTAAATAACATGTTTAAAACGAAAATATTTTGACAAACTAAATTTATGATTAAAATATAAGATCAAATAATTAGTTCAACCTAAAATTAACAAATAGTTAATTAAGAATATTTAACATTTAAAATTTAATGAGCAGTATATATTAGTTATAATATTTAACATTTATATTATATATACATTATAAATTATTTATATTTATATATAGTAGATATTCCGTATATTCAATAAATATAGCATTGATAATAGTTTAAGTGAGAATATATATAAGGAGGGGACAAGTTACACAGAAATATATCTATCTATATATATAAAAAGAATGTTGTTGGGGTATTATTGGTATTTTTGCCCAAATCATGTCCATTTTGGTCACTTTATTGCAATAAATTTCAACAATTTAATAATTCAATTAAATAATTTTTGGTTTTTGACTAATCCAATTCCATATCCCCATCAGTAATTTAATAATTGGAATTCAATAATTGTGTTAAAGTACTTAAACAATTCAAAACCATTAGGAGCATATCACAAATGTATATTGATACTCACAACATTTCTATATACGGATAACATAAGGTTGATGCAGGAAGTTGGTTCATTGATCAAAGAAAAAGAGGGAACCGTTCCGTATTCATTGTTGAAAATTTTACTTAGAGTGAGAGCTTATTTCGGTATCTGTGTGATTTTTAATATTTTTTATTGTTATATATTTTTAATGTGTTCTATGTGTTTCTTGCTGGCCTACTACTTTTAATCTCTTCAGTAGGGAGATAGGCGATGTGGAGGATGAAACACAAATATAGGTAAGGAACTTAGTTTTTAAATGTCATTTATTTGATTTATTTTCTTCGGTTTGATTTGTTTTTTACTGTCTTTTGTGTTTTATTTATCGATAAGATTTGTGAATTGCTTACGATGTAATTTTTCTTCTCAAAATTCAATCTCTGTTTAGAGTTGTTCCTCATGCACACGTGATCTTGGTAGAATGCAAACCCCATGTTTAAATTTTTTGCATGCATTGCTTTCAAAATCAAATTATACGTTATTTTCACAGCTTATTTATATAGATTGTTTTAAATCTCTATTGAAGCTCCTCTGATTTTGTCGAAAAGGGAGTGAAGGTTTAAGTTATTTTGAAAGGGACTCCCTATTTTAGACATTGCATTAAGTATTTCAAACACACTGGATGTCCTATGCATTATGTAATTATAATCGTAAGTTATTGTTCACGTAATATCAATCTCGAGCAAATCTGTGATAAATATTTAAGTGACCATATAAAAGTTAAAAGATATTATTTAGTAACTTGGGTTATACTTAAAACTTGAAAAATTAAGAATATATGTAGGTATTTATTTTGGAAATTGCTCTTGGAAACATCTATGCTATTGGGGTTCTTACCAGCACAAAACACTGAAGGAGTGAAGGGCCATATTAACTTACATCTCTTGCCGCAGTTCAAAGGAGTTGCGTTTGCTAGATGAAAGGTTACTGAGACAACACATTCAAAAATTTAATTCTGTGTAGCAGTTAGTTTTTCCTTTATATCTTATTACCTACATCTCTTAATTATGTTATGATTCTTCCAAAATATAGTTGAATAAGTTGTATAACTAATTTTTGGCGTTATTATTGTTGGAGGAGGAGGAGACTTGATGTTGTAGAAGATTTGCTTTCTTGAGATTGATTGAATTGTTTTGAATTGAATGAAAAGGACTAAACTATTTTACTACAACTGATGGAATTATAGTCATAGTTTCTCTATGGGACTTAAATCCTCTATCCTCTTCCCATCTCTATGCTCTCTTTTAGTATCGTGATAAATCATTGCTCCACTTTGAAACAGATACTATTTGGTCAAAATTAAGCTGAATGAATGTCTTTTGGTTTACTTTTATGATGGTTTGAACTTTCAAGTGAAACATGGTGCTTCTGGATGTTTTAATTTTATTTATTTGAAAGTCTTAGTGATTCAATGGACTCTAAGTGGCCTGCCAAATGTTAACTGATAATTAGCAAGACTATGTGTATGAGCTACCTCAGCCTCTACCAGATGCCTGTCATCATCATCCTGGAAAGAAAATATTTCATGTTAACTAATTATGTAACCTTGGTTCATTTTGTGGTTGTTCTTCATTTATTATTGTTATCTTGCATTTATTTTTAGTTGAATTTAAGTTTATTTGTTTTCTTTGGTTTGTTCCTTTTTTAGTTGTAGATGGTCCTATAAATTTGTACAATAAACAAAACTTCTGCTTTCTACTCGGTCCAAGTGGCAATGAAACCAAAGACCAATGCGTAAATTTGGAAGGTTTTTCCAGTTTTATTTTTTTGATAAAGGTTTTCCTAGTTTTATTAGTCTTCTTGAATTAATTCCTTTACATTATATTTGTTCAAATAATGGTCTTCTAATTATTCCATGCTAATTTAAGGCACATACATCTGCTTTGATTTCATATATATTCATTGACACATCTATAAGCCAATATAATTATTGCTATGTCAAATTTTAAGGATCAAAAACAAAAATAAAAAATTAATGTGGTTCCTATAGAATTAAGATTTTATTCTTTTAGTCCCAATAAATCTAGTCAAGGTAAAAACGAAGACTAAAGGAGCAAAAAAATAATTTCATGAGGACACAAATAGTATAATAAATTTTATAGGGCCCAAATCAGAAAACATGCATATTATAGGAACTAAAATGTTATTTAAACCATGACTTTTTAACATCTTATTTGGCTACTACATACCTAAAGCAACAATTATAAAAGACATATTTATATAAAGGAAGGCAAAGAATTAAAATTACTATTCAAGAGTTTATTCATGCAACTCTGAATGATATACATAAAATTTTAAATATAATATCAGTTTTTGGTCAATTAAATTAGAGTTCATTTTGATTAAGGGTTGTCATGTTAACGTATATGATATCTCTTAATAGAATTCAACACATCAAACCTTTAGATTTTATCATATTGTATGACTTAAATTATCAATAAATTTGGGTTACATTACTATTTTTAATTTTTAATTTTTAATTTATAAAAAAAATACAAAAGTATACACCCCATAATTTTTTCCCATGCATCGCACTGGTCAATACGCTAGTGTGTATATATATATATATACACACGAATTTAAGCTAACAAGAAGCTAGTAATGGCCGAGTACATGATATCTTCCAACGTGTATTCCAAACAGCGTACAATAAATAAATAGTATTTGCAAATTCCAAACGTACGTATAGTACGATTGATGCTTTAAATTCCAGCAAGCTCTGCCTCGAAGGAGTTCTTCAATACGTTAAATGCAGGTGTATATGTCTATATATATAAGTTCAAGTGTTCAACTCAGGTACATAACCAAGTTTCCTAATTGGAACGAAAGAAAAAGATTAAGCTGTACATCATGTGCATAAGTGCATTACATTATACCCTACTTTCGTAAGAAAATAAAATAATATACAATTTAATAACACGGAAATGTTTTGTATCGTGTAATTTGATTTTCCGCACAATTAATTTGATACAAATTTTGTATATAGTTCACATTTCAATGGTCAACGGTGTGGAACAACATATATAGCTAATCATGGCCACGGTATAGACTACACAGATCAATGAACTAACAACGCATGGCCGGATTGGATTACCATTCTCCATTTTTGGTAGATTTATAGTGTTTTACTTTTTTTTTAAATGTTAATTAACTACAATATTTATATAAATATATATCATTTTATGGGAAAATTTTAATTAACTACAATATTTATATAAATACATATCTCATTTTATGGGCAAATTTTTATCTGTTGGTTAACTTAATACGTGTGTGTATCTCTGGATCGGAAACTCGTTTATCATTTGCGTAATTTTTTGTAAACTCATTACTTATTTTTGGTTACCATTTATTTATTATTCGAAGAGATGTATACCTAAATCTGATCCATTTCTAACTTCCACAGTTGGACTTCATCAAATATGTATGAACAAATATATTTTATAAAAAATATATGGCACTTGTTGTCTCAACATTGGCCTTCTGTTTTTCTGTAATTTCTTCTATAAGTATATTCCAAAGATATTCTGATATAACGTGCTCACCAGATCATATACTAACTTCGAAATTCTAAAGTCTCTGTTAACATAATGTCTAACATGTCATAAATATAATACTTTGCCTTTTTCGTGTGTGTATTATGTATGTATATATCAGCTATGCTAGTCAAAAACTAAATAAATGCGTGTTTGGATTTGTTTGTTTAATAAACAATTACTTTTTAATAATCTTTTAAAAAACTGATAAAGTGTTGGATTTTTCTTTTAAAGCTAATAAAAAACCTGAACTAATTAAACATAAATCAATTACAAAAATCTAATCTCTTAAAGCGTGACGCGTCTCACCTCTTCAACTCTTTTTATTTTTCAATTAAAATTATTATTTTTTGTTAATTTTTTTTACGCTATTTATATTAGAAAACACCCGTACTTTATAAAGTTCAGGTTCATATTTCAATAAACAAATAAACTTAAGTTGGCATGGCAACGGTGCGTGTCCTAGAGAGGCGCACAAGCAAACTAAGCAATTAAAGAAGGATGGGTCATAGGAGGGCCCTTCCGTGTAGTCATTGCTGAAAGATTATCCAACGTACTAGTATTCGTTTTTCCTAGAGACTAGACTTTAACTTCACTCTTTGAAAATGCACGTTTGACAAGGGAATCTCAAATAACACATACATAATTTTTTATGTGCACATACATGTTCACGGAACTATTAGTTCTGCGAGTTTATTTTTTTAATACACACATATCCGTGGAACTATTAGTTCTGCGAGTTGTAATTCTCCGTGGAACTATTAGTTCTGCAGGTTATAATTCTCCGTGGAACTATTAGTTCTATGGAGAATTATAACCCGCGGAACTAATAGTTCCGCGGACATGTGTGTGTTAAAAAAAATAAACCTGCAGAACTAATAGTTCCGCCGATGTATATGTGCACATAGAAAACCATGTATGTGTTATTAGAAATTCCCATTTGATAAAACCCAATTTATGTTATGTATAGACTATATATAGCTCGTCCTCCGTATTCTGAAAGCCATATATCCTCACCTCATCTCACACCTAACAGTAATTACAAGCTCCAAGCCAAAACAACAAACACGATGATGATGGCGAAATGCAACAAGTCCCTCCTTCTGATTCCTCTCCTCCTTCACATCCTATGCTTCCTATTGTTCCCGCATACTCTACAATCACAGGGGAATGCTTTTTCACGTCAGCCTTCTGGAAAGTTCATCTTCACATCCCACAAACGCTCGGATTCTGACCCTCAACAGGTATTCATTATATTTTATATTTTATACACACACATAGACATATATTAGTCGATGTAGAGCCGGCCCAAGGGTAAGACAACTTAAGCCCTTGCTTTAGGCTCACCTAAAGATCATTGTTTATTACTAGTATATATGATATTGAACATATATATTTGTCAATAAGGTCCTTAGTTCAATGGTTATTGTCATGCTTGTTGCTCCTAAGGTCCAGCAGCATTTTTAAGGCCTCTTTTTTTTTTTCTGCTTCCCGTGCATAGCTAACAGATATTTTGGAAGAAAATGTTCAGAAAACACTTAAGGAGTTAAGGTGAGATTCAAACCTGCGTTTGCAAAGTTTGGGAAACAAGTCACTGCCAGTGAGCCAAGATATCTATTGCTTTCAAGTGCAACATATATTTTATATATTATGTGATAGGTTTCGGTTCAAAATTTGGTTTAGGCCTACAAATGTGTTGGGCCGACCCTGAGTCGATGGATCCTAATTAGTATGAGCTTTTTTTCTAACATAAATAGTAAAAAAAATATCTAACAAATGAACTGGTTTTGGCAACAAAAAAAAAGTAAGAGATGACACGTATTCCAGTGTGAAAGGTGACATAGTACTTAATCCAGAGTTGTGTTTCTTATATAGTAATATCGTAATTGATTGATATATGAATCAACGTGCATGTATTACATAAACATTACTAATTGCTCATCAGTCATGATTCATGTGATTTTATCATGTGTCAAAAAAGGTGCACATTTCGTTGGTGGGGAAAGATCATATGAGAGTGTCGTGGATAACCGAAGACAAGCACTCGGAAACAGTGGTGGAGTATGGAACAAAGAAAGGGGAATATAGCACAAAAGCAACAGGGGAACACACCTCGTACCATTATTTCTTATACAAATCAGGGAAGATCCACCATGCGGTAATTGGACCATTACAGCCAGGCACCACTTACTTCTACAGGTGTGGAGGTTTGGGTCCTGAGTTTTCCTTCAAGACACCTCCATCGAAGTTGCCTATTGAATTTGTTATTGTGGGTGAGTGGTTATTTTTTTTTTCTTTTGCATCACGCAAGATTTTTGCACTTACAAGTTTTAACTTTAGTTTCTTATTTTTATTTTTTTGTTTCTTGGTTTTTAGTTGGTATTTACTAGGTTGAGCTGCTTCGATTTCATCTTCTAGTTTGTATTTTTTTGGCCGGGTATTATATTGTGCTCCATTGTAGTAGTCGTGGAGTATTTTAAGAAAAATGATTTTTTTTTGATAAATTTTTAAGAAAAGTGATTGATAGACGCCTCAACCCCAATCTATACCTAGAGAAAGACAGAGATAGAAGAGAGATAAATAAGTGATAGACGAAAAATATGACAAAGAAAGATAGAAAAAATAAAAAATAAAATTGTTAGATGGGTGTTAAAAAAATATAGATGTCCAAATATCAAAATTAATACTTTAATTAGTTAGGCTAGCTAGAGGGAGTTGATGAGTGCTTCAAACCAACGCAGGGTTTTTTTTTTGGTCAAGGTGAAACAAGTTCATAAAGGGGGTAACCCTAGTCATACGGCATCTACAGCAAGGAAAACAGTATAAGCTGAGTCAAACATACAACATTACAAACTAGGACACGCTACTGCAATAAACACCAAGTTGTAAACTAGAAAGACAAGGAAAATTAAAAGACCAAGCAGCCAGAACACCAACATACACAGAAAACAAACCCCGCACACCACAAAGGATACAATCCAAACATGTAAACAAAATTGAGGGGGGATAGGAAAAGGCCCATTTGGGGCATCTTAAACCTTCTGCCTCCGCTAAAAACCACATGCCACTTCAGAGGATCCAAAAGAAAGTGAAACAAGCTTTGCATCTGCATACTCAAGATGACCATAGCAGCTCGGTCATAGCAATCCTTATCAAAGACCACGACCCGGCAAAACTGGCATGCCAGAAGAGAGAAGAGGAGCCCCCGAACAACCAAACGCGACACCAACCAGACACAGCAGTGAGCCCATGACCACCACACAACCACAAACGCACGGCACACCTGGAACCGAACTTGAGAGACAACAACACTATCCCGATGAGGGGGGATCTCGTCCAAACCCTTGCCAACAGCGGTGTCTCTCAGCCATAGAGCTCGGACCACAGCCAGGCTGCACTCCCAACAACCACCACAGCCACATCGCACCACTGCTGCCACAACGCCGCCACGGAGAAAAACGGGATCCACTGCCTCAGCTTCTTCCTCAGCACCACACCCAATACCCGAGACCCCTTCCTCCAACCCAGCTCCTTGGACACCACAAGCGCCGCCGCGACGGAAAACACCAGGCACCGCGACGGAGAACGAGCCATCAAACAACAACACAGGCCGCGAGCCACCGAATGGCCGCCCTCACCGAGAACAAGCGTGAACCATCACCAGGCCACGAACCACCGAACAGCAACCATGGCCTACCTAGCTTCCTGGATTCCACAAGCGCCGCCGCGACGGAGACACCAAGCACCGCAACGGAGAATGAGCCAAAGAACAGCAAACCAGGCTGCAAACCACCGAAGACTAGGGATCCATGGACGAGACCAAGCATGGAGGAAGGGGGAAGAGGTAAACCTCCGATTTGGATATGAAGGGAGATGAAAACGGCGGCGATAATTTAGGGTTTGTCTGCAAGAGATTTGTGCTTGACTGTGCTAAAAGGATGGCCAAAAAAACCAACACAAGGTTTAACAACGTCAAGAGCCGTTTTCATTAATGGATCTGGATCTTCTATAGTACAAATAGTACTTTATTAGATCAGTATAAAATAAGAGGAGGTATCCACTTACTCTAGGAGTAACTTTTGTTAAAGTTACCCCGCTTAATAATTTTTTATAGACATTAAATTTTATTAATCCATCTGTTGAATATTGTCGTATTATTTTAACGATCATGCACACTAAATCTTAAATAAAATGAACATTCGTAACTATACAATCTTATAGTCGATATTTTGCTTGTATTTTAAAATGAATATTATACGTTGAATTGAAGATATTTGTTAAAGTACCAAATATTTTTTAAATTTTATGAAAATTTACAGAATTGATCTATTCAATAAAAACTTTTAATTTGACGGTTGAATTGATAGAATTTAATATCTATAAGAAGTTATTAAGCGGAGTAACTCTTGACTCTTGGAATAAGTGGATCCCTCTCATAAAACAAATAATAAACATCAATGATTAAATCAATGAAAATAGTTTCTTACAGATTCATAATTTAGTTATTGATAATTCTTTTGAATCCCTATTTTTTTTTCTCATATTCTCTCTCTCTCTAACCACATCGATCTTATTTTTATTTTATTTTTTCTCTCTTTCTTTTTTCCCCATTATTCTCTTTTCTACACTACTCTCACACTTTCATGCAATGTGAAAGATCATTATTTACTATTAAAGGTCACCACCACACATGAGGAAAAATACCTTTCTACAATTGAAATCCTATTCCTATATTATATATTAGGCAGATTATTAGTCAATAACATGCATCAATATATCAATTTATCTAAACATGTTACTTCGATGCGTTATTATCATTATCATGTGTAGATTAATTAGGTGTTGGATTTAAGGTGTATAAATTACTACAAAGCTAACAAAGGATATTGTTGATGCTTAACCCTAAAATCCCGTTATATGCACGTGCAATGTCATTGCTTTAATCTGAGACTTGATAACAATATTGATTTGTTTCGGTATAATCACATGTGCTCTACTCTGTTACTGCTGTGTAAGCATCAGTTTTTTTTCTCGCAGATCATTTCACGAATTTTTTAAGGGGGGGGGGGGGGGGGTTCAAAATTTTCACCTGTCAGGTCTCTTTTTTTTTTGGGTCAACGCTGTCAGGTCTCTTTGACCTTGTATTTCCCGAGTAGGATCCGTTCTTTACTTTTGGGTGGGTCAGTGGACATTTTTTTGTCTTTTGCTCCTTTTGTGTAGGTATTGGGCTAGAGCTTTTTATTCAGTTGGGCCTTTAAAGTTTTGACTCTTTCTTTTTTTGGATCTTTTGTTTTTTTTTCTGTGGTCTTGCTATTCTGGGTCACTTCTTGTGTGTTGGACTCTTGGTTTAGCTTAGCTCCCTCTTAATGAATTTTGATTATAAAAAACATCACATGCGTTTCATAATTCTTTATAGTTATTTCCTCCCCTTTTTGCTAGCATTTGCTCAGTGGAGTTCTATGTATTGTATAAATTAAACATTGACTTAAATATATTTTTACTCTCTACAAATATGTCTACTTTTGATTTTGATCCCTGCAAAAAAAATTTGTTACAATCTCTGCAAAATAGAAATTTTTGTCTTTGGTACTTGTTATTTTGTTTTAGTCCCTATAATAATATTTGTTTCATGTTAAATTAGTCATTTCTTTTTGAAAAGCCAAAAATGCATTAAAATGGGATTGAAGCAAAAGCAAAAGTTTTATCTAAATATGATCTAAATGTTACAAGGACTAAAACAAAACAACGATGACCAAAAGCAAAAGTTTCTATTTCTAAGGGATCATAAACAATATATATATATTCAGGGACTAGAATCAAAATTAAACATATTTGCAGGGACTAAAAACATACTTAAACATGTTGACATTTATGTAGGTGACTTGGGACAAACTGAATGGACAACATCAACCTTGAAACACATTGATAGTAGAGACTACGATGTGTTTTTGTTACCGGGAGATCTATCCTATGCCGATACCCATCAACCTCTTTGGGACTCATTTGGCCGTTTGGTTGAGCCATATGCTAGCCGAAGACCATGGATGGTTACCCAAGGTAACCATGAGATTGAGACTTTCCCTATTATCCAAACACATGCTTTCAAGGCCTACAATGCCCGTTGGCCCATGCCCTACAAGGAGAGTGGATCCACCTCAAACCTCTACTACTCATTTGAAGTTGCTTACACCCACATCATCATGTTGGGTTCTTATACTGATTTTGATGCACACTCCCTTCAATATAAGTGGCTTCAATCTGACCTAGCCAATGTTGATAGGAAGAGGACACCTTGGGTTATTGTGTTGTTGCATGCACCTTGGTATAACACTAATGAGGCACATCAAGGTGAAGGTGAAAGCATGAGACAAGCCATGGAAGAGTTGCTTTACGATGCTCGTGTTGACTTGGTTTTTGCCGGGCATGTCCATGCATATGAACGCTTCGTATGTCATATTAATATTTTATGATCATGTCATGTTCCTTTTTTTTGTTGTAATTTATATATTTTTTTTCTAATTATTTTGATTATTATTTGCAGACTCGGATTTATGACAATAAGGATGATTCGTGTGGCCCGTTGTACGTGACAATTGGAGACGGAGGAAACCGCGAAGGACTTGCAATGAAGTGAGATATCTAGATTAACTTTTTGTCTTATCTATAACTATATATATATATATATATATATATATATATATATATATGACAATACCAACTTTTGGTAGAACATTTTTTTGTTTCAATTTTGCTTTTTTAATAATTACCCATAATATAGTAATAACTACTTCATAATCAAAACTGCTCTATCATCTAATTATACAACAATATCTATAAAAAAAAAAGAACAATATGTCAGGCACGAAGTACCCGACTCCCCCTAAAGTTTAGAGTCCATATATTAATTAGGTTTTTATTTATTGTTTTCACTTTTATTTATAAAAATTAGCAATGTTTTTATTTTAAAGATTTGTACAAGAAATAAAAGTTATTTGTCTTATTTCCTGTACAAATATTTGAAAACTGAAAACATATAAAAAAACAAAATAATAATTTTGTAATTAAAAATAAAAATAAAAAATATTTTTTCAAAGTAAATGGCCCGGCCTTAGTTTGTTAAATATTTTTATGTTTTCTACTCTGTCGCAGGATATATATAAAATATATTTCATTCATGCACATGTACATGTTGATTGTTGATTACAGGTTTAAAAATCCTCCGAGTCCACTCTCGTTGTATCGAGAACCAAGCTTTGGTCATGGAAGGTTGAGAATAGTGAACGAAACACATGCACACTGGTCATGGCACCGCAACAATGATAGTGACGCATTTGTAGCTGATGATATTTGGATAGAGAGTTTAAGCAGCTCAAAAGCATGCTTAGGGAAGCAGGTTGCTCGTGAAGAGCTCTGAAAGTTCAACTATTGGGGCGAGCAACATTAATTAATCAATTGAACTCCCACCAAGAAAGGGGAAGCCCCATTAACTACTTTTGTAGCATTTTGTATTTAAATTAATAATTAATAATAACTCTACAGCTAGGACACATAACGCAGGAAAAACCCTTGTTTGATATTGCTGTAAATTATCTACGCGCGTTTGGTTCATGAGAAGTTCTATTTGTTAGAATTATCTTGTTGGCAAAAATTAGTAAACTTGTCTCTTATTTTTATTTATTTTTTTAATTTGGTCTTCTATTAAAAAATTTCAACAACAAGGTCTTTTATGTTTATTTATTTTTTCAACTTGGCCATTTTTTTCCTTTTTTGCTAACGTCTCCATTTATGATTGGTCTAACACCATCACCTGAGACCAATCAATAACTGACACATCATCAAAAGGACAAAATTGAAAAAATAAATAAACATAAAGGAATTCATTGTTGAAAAAATTTAATAAAGAATCAAATTAAAAAAATAAATAAAAATAAAAGACCGATTTACTAATTTTGTCTATCTTTTACTTAGGATTATATTGATTGTTGCAATTTTGTTTTATTAAAATGGGTTCAATGTATGATGTAATATAGTATTTTCTATAAGCTCATTTAATTATGTGGTCTATTTTGGGTTTTGTTTTTTTGTTTTGTTTTGTTTTTTTTTTTGGTCATGGGGGGAGGGGGGTTGGCCGATTGGGAGAGGGGGAGGGGGAGGGGGAGGGGGTTGGGGTTGGGTGGGGGATCGATCCCCTCACCCTTTGGATGTCCATCCCATAGCATTACCACTGAGCTATCAGTGGGAGGACGGTCTATTTTGGGTTTGAAATCGCCGTGTTATATATGATTATGGTTATTTAGCCAAGCCTAATTGACAAGTTTGCTAATGTGTTGTATAAGGTCTAGTGGACCTAATATCCATTATATCCATTATGGATATAAATTAGATTTAGACCGCTCCACATGTCTAATTTGGAAACAAAACAAATTATCGTCACGGGAAAGCAAATCACATATTTTGGTACTCTCAATATTCAGAAGTCACGTTGGAAAGCAACATAAAAATGCTCCACTGCACAGGACTGCAAACGACAACGTATTTTTTTTTTGTCGAAGATGAAATATATTAAAAAAGGTCAAAACCTAAATATTATACAAAAGAGACATTGAATATATAAATTCAGAACAAATATTCCCTTAATTCTTTTTTATTTGTCAGATTTAAAAAAAAAATTATTCTTTTTTATTTATCGTTTTGTTAGTTTAAGATTATATTTTAACAATTATATTCTTAATCCTATTAATTATTTTACATATTTTTCATAAAATTGATTAATGTAGTAATTAGAAGTTCAAAGACTACTTACTACTCTAAAAAATATTTTACTTTCCAACGATATAACTTTATTACTAATACAAAATAAGACTCTAGGAATCTGTGAAAGATGAATTGAATAATTAAATAAGAAATGAAAATAATAGGACGCATTAATGTAAAGAGATAGTCAACAATAAGAGTATAATAAAAAAAAATTTATCAATTAATTAATTCCTTAATTGTAATAAAACAACCTTAAAGAACAGATAAAAAAATAAAAAGAGTATATTATTGCTAATCTATACACAATAAATCTAAACTATGCTCTGAACGGACCTATACAACTCTCAACTACCCAACTAACTACAAAGAAAAACAAAACTAATAAAAAATAAACAAAAACAAACATAAAAGAAAAAAAACTAAAAAATACAACTTAACACACAAACCTAACATACCACAAATATAAAAAATAATATTATTGAGAAAGATAAATTTAGTCTATTTAAAACACGCAGAACCTTCAATTTCGTCAAAGAGGGTGGTGGACCTAAAAATTTCAATCCAATTTTTTCCCGTTTACATACGCAAACCCACACAAATAAATATATATGACTTATTATTTCAAAGCATTCTAGTTCTAGATTCTAGACGAGACAAACCAGCTGTCATATTTAATTATATGAAGAAAAAATCATACATCATCAATACATCAATCAATCAATACATTATACATAAGTGGATGTCCACGTAGACGGCGGAGATCAACTAATCCAAACACCCGGTCCCACATCTCAATGACGGCTCAGATCGAATCAAATCCTCTGAAGCTTCTCCGCTCTGATCACCGGGTTGGCACGAGCTATTTCCTCTCGCCCCAAAGTTTTAAAATCGAAGCCGCACGCGTGTCTCTCAGGGTACCTGTGGGCCCCACAAAACGTGGACCCGCACCTGCACTTGAACCCCGTCAACCCCACGCGCTTCCGACACGTCGTGCACCGGTTCGGCTGGACCGGTGCGGAAACCGGACCGACGGCGGTTACGGAACTCGAGGCGACATCAACCAGAACCGCCGGCGTCGGATTGAGGGATTCGATTGCCGGAGACGACGGGGAACACGGCGGCGAAGCGATGATTGCGGTGGCGGAAGAAGAGGAGCGAGCGGTTTCGATGGTGGATTTGGTTGAAGCTTCTTCTTGTTCCTTGAGATTTATGACTCCGTAGCATTTTGAACAGAGATTCATGGTCGTTAGGCTACCGAAGAAACCGCAGTTGTTAGCGCATAGTCGGTGACCTTCAGGGGCTTGACATTGATGCTCTTCCGCCATGGGATCGATGTTTCTAGATCTGTGGCTCGTAGTTTTTTTTTTCTCTTACTCGAAAATTCAATCGGAGAAATCTCTGCACCTAATTTAAAGAGGAAAAAGGAGAGAGAAAGAGACAAAAAAAACGTTTATGAGTCTGTTTGGTTCCCGAGAAAATTCAGATGATGATAATTGGAAAGCTGGCTCAGAGTTGTAAAATAACGAAATGTTCTATAAGTAGGAAAAACAAAGTTGGAAAATACAGATTGCAAAAAACCGTTTATTTTCTTCTTTTTTTTTTTAATTTTGCGTTTTAGAGGCAGATTCATTAAACAAAACAGGGTCTTAAATAGTTAAATAGACGAATTTTTAGTTGCTGTTATAAGTTATAACGAAAATTTAAAATGAAAAATAAAGGAAAATTTGTAACACTGAGAAACGAAAGGTGTTTTATTTAGAATAAAATGAAAATAAAAGGGGGAAGGAAATAGACAAATAGTAGTACCTGGTTGATGTGAAGAGGAGAAGGTTTAGGTTAGGAGTGAGAGAAGCAAAATGGGAGAGAGAGGAGATAATAAGAACGGTGGTGAGAAGGGTTGGGGAAGAGAATCTTAGCGGGGAAGGATTTACAATCGGAAAAGGATGAGAGAGACAGAGGAAGAAGCGGCGAAACTGGACAGATCATAATAATCATTTTTCAATTACTAATATTTTATATGTTTTAAATATGATATAATAATAGGGTCGGTTTAGGGTGGTCAGGGACAAAAATTTGTCCACCAAACCTCAATTGATTTTGACCTAGCATAGAAGGTAAGACCAATTTTGATATAATTACAAAAAATGCTCAATATTTTTTTGAAATTATGAAAAGACTAATATTTGTTGAAAAATATAAAATAGGCATAATTAAAATCTAAAATTGCAAAATTTTGTCCAATGTTTTCTATATCATAAGAGACACTGATTTTCTATATCATTACTTATAATAAACTTTTCATCTATAAAAAATGTATATTAACAATCATATACACATGTTACTTATTTTATTATTTCATTTCATATAAATAATTAAAAAAGATAAAAAATAATAATATCTTCAATTTTAACATAATAAATAATTTGAAATAAAATAAAAAAATAAAGTAATAACTATTCTAAAATAATATATATAAAATACACATCACATGTATTTTTATGTCATTTTATATTTGTCAGCTAGTTGAATAACTAATTTTATCAAACATTTTAAATTCAATTAGCTACTTTTTCAGCTATAAGCTATCAGCCATCAGTTATAAGCTCGCTTATCACCTATCACATACCTCATTATCTATAATATAGGTTATCAGTTACTTTTGCCAAACAGAGCCTATATCGCAAAAACCACCTATCCCTATCACCACCAGACAAATTGGGGGTCTTCACAAACCATTGTCCCTTATATGTTTAACAATCATAAAAACTATGTAACTCCGTCGGGATTTGCAAAACGTACCCTTAAAATATCATCGCATTATCAAACATATGTTGTGCCACCCCAGTTAAACCCAATGTTAACTTGTACAATGTTTTTTTTTACATCGGTAGAATAACCCTCAAAGGGCGAAAACTCTAAAAACTCCAATCCTCTATAGCGTCGAATAAAACACTCCAACTATGTCCCCTATAACCACCAACTCCAGCTCCTCCGCCGCCACCCCAATTGCCAACTAAGCATCTCCCCGACAGAGTCTATCATATCCATGGCGTCGAATGATTACCAATCCACGAAAGCGTCACCTTCTAAATCACCACTTATTAAAACTACATTTTAAAAATAATATTTTAACCAAATAGTAATTACTGTTCCTGTAAAAATTCAGCATTACTATTATTGCCTCAAAATATGATTTAGTGGAAAAAATGGACAAAAATTTAACTTCGTGGTCATTTTTTAATTATGGGAATAATTGGGTATAATTTAAATTTCATATAATTGTGTGGGTAATTTCACAAATATCTTTTTTTAATTATTACATTTTACAGACCCCTATCTGCAATTACATCTAACATTTTATAAAACCAACATCAACGGTTACCCCCCACAAATCCTGACCATTATTTTTAAATATTATTATATCAACGTTCAACAATCGATTGGGGTTTGGTGGACAAATTTTGTCCCTGACCACCCTAAATCGACCCATAATAATAAACAATAGATGGGAGGTCAACCAAAACAATAGATGGGATGAGAGTGATAACTGATATCTCATGAGTTACTACTAGATTTGCTTAACAAGTCAAGATAAGTACACCCTTCTAATTTCTATTTATTTAATTTTATTTGGTGTATGCATAAATTTTTCTATAAATATTTTTAATATAATTTTTTACATAAATTATAATTATATTTTATAATTTATTTTTTTTTTTAAATTATTTTTTTTTAACTTTTCAATAAACACTTATTTATTTACTAATAATTATCTATTATAATTTTTTTTCTCTTCTATAAACACACTTATTTATAAGCTAAAAATTGAGTTTTTTTTCATCTAATCAGGAGGTAATAGTGCTTTCATGAGTCTCACAGTAACTTCTCTACCCATAGGAGATTTGGGCTTTAAGGTCTTCGATTTATGATCTAGAAATATTGCTCAACATAAAAAGGCTTTCAAAAACTATTGTAGCCGGGAATAATCCAGTTAAATTCTCGTAGGAAAAATAATGAATTGTGTCTGATTCTTGTTGATGGATAGATTTAAATAAATTTATTTCGGAAAAACATGTTTTAATATCAATAAATTAAGAGTTTAATTATTAATGTATCGATAACGTAAAAATATTTTACATAGATATTCAGTCATATCTCATCATGGTGGTAACCCGTAATGTTACCTTCTAAAATAACTGCACAAATATCTACATTCTGAAATATGATTAGATATGTGTAAAATATTTTTACACCATCAGTGGATAGTAATTCAATCAATAAGAAATTCAGTAAAATAAAAAAATTTAATTAGTATGCATTGACAGTGTAAATAAGTTTTACACATAATTCAATCATATCTCAATATATAAATCTTTATGTAGATATTTTAAAAATTATTATTATAAAATAGCACTATAATATAATATGATTGGATGTCGATAAAAATATTTTTACATTGTAAATATATAGCAATTAAACTCAAATAAAAATATGAAATAGAAATGATAATAATATATACATTCTTATTACAAATACTCTACTGGGAGTGGGTGGGGTCAGGGTGGAAGAAAATGAAACTTTGTTGCCGCGCGTGTTGGATTCATTCAAGCTAGAATTTGGTTGGGGATGGAAGGGGGAGGTGGGCCCTGAGAAATTGACAATAATAAATAAAAGAGGCAGGAAGATATACCTATTACCTAATGTATGTACTACGATCAGACCAAAAAAAAATGTATGTACTACGAGTAGTTAAATATGAACTCAAAATTTTCAGCAAAAAAATAATTGAACATAAAACTATCAATCTAGTTCAACTTGAGAAAAAATAAATACCAATAGGGAATAAGTGTGTGTTTCGATTAAAATTTGTAAAAGTAAATTTGTATTAAATTCATTTTACAAATTAAGTTTAGTTAAAATAAGTTTACTTTGACGCGATTTATGTTTGGATTTTTTTTATCGAAAGTATGTTAGAGCGAATAAAATCTGTTTGGATGATATTAATCAAAAACATTTTTAAATATGTAATTACTAAAAATGGTATATTAATATTATGTCTATGAATTTTCTAAATTGGATTCTTTTAAAATGAATAAAGATACATCATTGTCCTTTTTACTTCATACTGACTTTTGAAAAGGTTGCAAATGGAAAATTAAGCATCATGCAAACTGGGTTTAGCAACTTAAAAGTACTTTTAGACACGCCAAATTAAACTGCAATCCAAACGTGCTCTAAGTTATATGTCCCAAAGTAGACTTTCAAAATAAAATCATATTCTAGATTAAAAGTTCATTATTATATATATTTTTTGTCTATGATTTATTTGAATTATTTTAAATAATAATATGAGTTTATTTTGAAAGTCTAACTTGGGATATTCAACTTACATCACGTTGATGAATTTTTTCAGTCTGTAAATTATAAAATTAATCAAGAGTAAAATTTTCAAATTAGTTTTTCTCAATACACAATATTATGACAACCTATCAAATATATAATTTCAAAGGTACGATGTATTGATTAAAATATCTACTCACATGATAGTCAGGACAACCTTGATTGCAATTATGAAAGCTTTTATTTTGTGATTTTGAAAAAAAATTACCGATAACTTGATGTCTGGTTGTCATTTTTTGGATGGATACTTTTCCCGATGGACATCATTTAAAATATTTTCCAGCATATGATGGTCTACTTTGCACGATATTTCTTGCAAAAGTTGGATTAAGCTTTGTTGCAATAACCAAAAGTAGAAAAAATACAAGGTTAAACATAGTAAAATTTTAGTTGAAAAACAAATGAATAACTAAATCTTAGATAAATAATTTAAATTCTAAATATCAACAATAAAATACATAATACCTAGTGTTATGAATTGTTTAATTAGTATACCTGAATTTTGTGATTTTTGAGTTGAGGGTGTTGAAGAGCAGGTTGTTTGTAGTTATCAACGCAATCAAAATAGTAGCCTATTGAACGTTGTACATGTTAGCCAAATGACAATCAAGTAAACCATAAAAGAAAACTGAGAAAGGACTATCAACCAAAAAACTAATTTTTTGAACATATATGTTGAAACTATAAAACCAAGATGTTCTCTTTTGTTATAGCAAAACTTTGCTGCTCATTTGGTTGAACTTTGCTTCTTGTATCCACTCTGTGCCATGATATGCATAAACCAAGAATTAGAAAGAGAATTAATGCCATAAGATTATAAAAGTCAAACTTACTTTCAGAATGGTATAATACTTGAGCATGTACATCTATATATATATATATATATAATAGAGGAGTGAAAGATGTATGTGAAAAACTAATCTTATCAAATCATATTTACATAGACGGCCAATATTGATTCAACATAAATCCAATGTTATTGATCATTTATGTAGAATTGAACCATTAAGAAACTATATAATTTGACACATTTAAGGATACCGACAAACGTTTTTCAATGTGACAAATAAAGGCAAAATTGATGTTTTGATCCCATAACTTATTTTTTACCTTCACTTTGGTCCCATAACTTTTTTTTAGTGTCAAGTTAGTCCCTCAACTTTGCAAATGTTTGCGACGTTAGACCTTCCATCCGTTTTAATGAAACACCGTTACTGTGTTGCCTACGTAGCCGTTAACCTCACTGATGTGTCAACACGGGTTGATGAGCTGGACTGGTGGTGTGGCTGAGACGCGATTAAGGGACTAAATTAAAATCATACTAAGAACATAAGGGACCACCTTGAATGCGACTAAAAATTTAAGGGACTAACATGAAACTTATTAAAAACTTAAGGAACTGAAAAAACTCACCTTCTGCTGGTCAGATATGAAGGTGTACATTATGCAGGCTCTTTGACCACCAAAATCATCCATCAATATTTCTAGGAACCACTTCCAGGATTCCATTGTCTCCCCCTCTACAACTACCATTGCTATTGGCAACATCTGAACCATCCTTGTTTCTCTCCCCCCTCCCTCTTTCTTTTGTCTTCCCTCGCCTTATTTCTCCTCTTTCTGTTTCTTGTTTGCACAATATCATCAACTTCCTCAAAGCCATCATTGTCACCCACGTCATCTAAACCTCCAACAACAATGACAAATGTAGAGGGGGAGACAAAGGAGTTCTGGAAGTGGTTCCTAGAAATATTGATCGATGATCTTGGTGGTCAGAGAGCCTGCAAAATGTACACCTTCATATCTGGCCAGCAGAAAGTGAGTTTTTTAAGTTCCTTAAGTTTTTAATAAGTTTCAAGTTGGTCCCATTAAGTTTTTAGTAAGATTCAAGTTGGTCCCTTAAGTTTTTAATAAGATTCAAATTGGTCCCTTAAGTTCTTAGTAAAACTTTAATTTGGTCCCTTAATTTGCGTCTCAGCCACACCACCAGTCTAGCTCATCAACTCGTGTTGACACATCAGCGAGGTTAACGGCCACGTAGGCAACATTGAAATGACATTTCATTAAAACTAACGGAAGGTTCAACGTTGCGTTGTTCAACTTTTCTTTGATATTTGCATAGCCAATCTTACTGAAGTGAGTGTGAGTTCGATTTTTGGCAACATCTTTTCCATGCACATTTTCAGAAAAGCTTAACATTTTATTATTCCATTCAGCTTGCTTTCTTTTTTCATAGGAACTTTTTTGAAAGAAGTTCCCACAAAGCTTAACTAATAGAAATATAAGAACAGTGTACCAAGATTTAGGCTCACAATAAAAGAATAGAATTTTAAAACATCTATGAGCCTGTTTGGATGCAAAACTCTAGTTTTTAATTGATGGAGAAGTTATTTTTATTTTGTATCTTATTTTTCTCATATACGCACAAGAGAAAAAGTTATTAAATAGTCATTTATAAATAAATAAAAGCTTTTGGAGAAGTTAAAAAAGATAACTTCCGAAAAATGTAAAGAGCAAAAATTAATTTTAACTTATATAAGAAGTTGTTAATTAAAAAAGTACATATTAGAAGTACTTATGGATAAGTTTATTCAAACTAGGTCTATGGTCCTGTTTGGATGTAAAAACTCTAATTTTTGACTTATGGAGAAGTTAGTTTTATTTTACTTTTTATTTTTCTCATTTATCCAAAAGAAGAAATGTTAAATAGTCATTAATAGATAGATAAGTGCTTTTGAAGAAGTTAAAAAAATTAGCCTTTGAAAAATGTGAAAAACAAAAATTAATTTTAATTTATGTGAAAAATTATTAGTTAAAAAACACATACTAAAAATTTTTATGGAGAAATTTATCCAAACTAGAGCTATAACACTTAATTTATATTCAAATGTCATTTGTTGACAAAAGCAGGCAACACGTAATAATAGTTAATATGATTTAGGCGGATATGGCAACAATTGCTGCCCCGCATGGAAGTTATTTCAATTATTTTATTGATATATTAACAATAAAAATGATCTCTTCGAGAGTGTTGACCATGTTTGCATGCAGCAGCTCCTACGTAAATATAAAAATGACTATTGATTTTTCAAAAGATCAATAAAATAAACGAAATAAAAATTGCTAAAATATTTAATATTAGTTTGCATGCTTTCCCCAATACCGCTGGCATTTTATTGCCTTACGGTTACAAAAATATAATTCAAGCCTTACAGCCAAATCCAATAACTAAATGTCTATACAACTATAAAAGTATAGACTTATATAAAAACACTATTTTATATATCTAGATTCACATATAAAACCAGCACAATTAAGTTCACTTGATGTATTCACTTGATACCATTGACTCTAAGAAAAAAAAATACAAATTATAATGATTAGGGCATTAAACAAAATCAAAGATGTAAGATGACAATATCAGATTTTTCCAGTTATATCTTTGTTTTGTCCTTTTGCTTAGTGAGCAACTTGAACCTTTATGTATTTTCCTTGAACTACAATGTAATCAAGAAAATCAACCCACGAAACAAAGACAACACACTTAATAGAGTACAAGGCCATGTTTTTTAATAAGCCAATGAATTCATTAAAACAATATAGAGCCAGGTTTAAGCACGAGATGTACTAAAGATTATCATGATAATAGTCTCAATACAAAATTGTCTGCATGGAAACCAAGAGAAATAAACACTTCCAACATAAAGCAGAAACACAAACAGCCCATGGAAGAATATTAATAACACTAGAAACAATATTACTTAATCAAACTAAACACAAGAAACCGTGCATCATAACTCCAAGACTCCAATATCCTTACAGTAAAATCGCTCAATGTGTGGCCTGCACCTCAATTGCTTCCTTTAGAGCCCATATAGCAGAATTGTGTGGTTAACATAGACTTCTGTGTAAGCCAAATCCAGAACCAATTGATACATCTAATGCCTCAACCAAACCCAACAAAACAGAGCTGGGAAAAAATGAAAGACATTCCATCCTTGGCATTTTGTTGCAAATGAAAACTGCACTGACCTCTTCAGCAGAACACCTACTTAATGGATTGCTTGGCATCAACTATGGGCCCTTATCATGCCACAACAGCAAACGAAAAGCAAGACAACTGCTGAACAAAGTTGAATACTCCAAACTATATAATAGCTTCACATAAGGAAATCTCCCCATCCCAACAAACTCGGATGAAGACAACCAAAGAAAGCTTCCCGCACATCAGAACTAAGCAGCCAAAGACCTCGAAAGACTTCAATAGTACTTCAACGCAACAATCTAATATAATTTGACCAACGTTTTTTAATAATATACTGCCTCCCTTAATAACCACAGGAAGGGTATGGACCTATAGAACACCAATGAGATGTAATGCCTAACCAAAGCCTCAACCCGATTTATCTTGATATCACCCAAACATTAGCTTTACTGAGCAGTGAGCACCTTAAGCATGTGAACATGTCTCCAACTTTTTCATTTTCTAAATATTAGGACCCTCAGAAAGCATCAGCACACAGCAATTGTGCTTAAATATCTTGCAAGGAAATCCTGGATGCACTACTTGATGGCCAGATCTCAGTGCCAACCAAGACACTTATTGGTTTAAAAGCGATGCTTTTAAGATTTTGTTGTGATTGTGAAGTTATTGAGCTTAAAAACCCCTACAAACCGTTAAAGCAGATTGTAAGGAAATGAAGTCTAGAGTGGTATGCTTTTGAAATTCTTTGAGTTCATTCTCAAAGATAGAAACCAGATGAAAACTGGAACTTCAAGAGGCAATGCATAAGGTTTCAACCTAAGTGTTCCATTGAAAAGCATTAAGTATTAACAAAGTCTATCCTAAGTGTCAAGGGGTTCCTAACAGCATCAAAGCATTAGTATTAACAAGCATAAGGTCAAGAGAGCCATGAAAATACAAGTTCAGGTTCTGCATTACCTCAGTCTGCCATATTCTCATGGCCAAAATTATGGATTAGATGACAGAACAAACAGTCAGGGCCACAATAAAATCACAAAAACAGAGTAAAAACAGATGTTTTGTTTATAGCTTTCTCACTTCGCTCAAGGCATAACGAACCAAAATATTCATGCAAACTTTGATATTCATGCAGACCAATGATCCAAAAGAGAAAAAAGCATTTGAGTGGTATGAGCAAATGTAAGAACCCACCAACAACTGAAATCAGTTTCATCCTCAAAATTCACTCATGAAAAGCTAACCAGAAAAACCCAACAACAGGTTTCTGAGAAAATGTAAGAACTCACCAAGTCATAAAACTCTTGAACCCAACAAATGATACACTGATTCAAATTCCCACAGCTTTTTCCGGGTAACCAAACACAATTGGTGCACAGGTAACAAAACACAGAATAAATGGGCATAACATACCAGTGACTGCCAGTAAGAAAATTCAGAACAAAAATGTATGACAGAGAATGCACTCAAACACCCCACAACCAAAAACAGAAAAAGGAATGAACTCAGATCCAAAATGGAAAGACAATCAAACCTGTATTGCGAACACAAAGCACTCAACCACAAACAGAGATGCAAACAATGAATGGCAACCAACGACGATGGAAGCGAGGAACAACAATGTGCTCTGCTAGGTTAAGGTTCAGAGAATCAGAGAGAACTCTGACAGAGTTGTCGTTGAATGCATTCTATTTGTGTGGGACATCCATTGTCATTTTCAAAATTTTATAGGAATATTTTTATCCAGTAGAGAAGCACCCAAAAGCTCTTCTAGCTTGAATCCAAACAGGCTCACTGTTCCCTGCAACAACTATCATGATAATCCTCCAACCAAAATGAAGAAAAAAAAATTATCAGATACCTGATTCAAATTTCTATAATTCTATCATAGTCGGTTTCTCATGTGTAAGTATTTGTTATGCAGCACTTTAAGTGAGACCACAAAACACTCTCTTTATGCATGGCCACACCAGAAGATCTGTTACAAAAGGACTTTTTTGTTTACTCAATCTGAATTCATTTTATCAGACACCAGGACTTAATCAGAATTCATTTTGAAATAAATGATGGAAGAAACATTTACAGCCCATGTAAATGAGAGATTATCTGATATGTGAAGCTTTATGCATTCAGGCTCAAACATGTATAAAGCTCAAATCTTCTGACAAAAGGGTGGGGAAAAAACTTAGATAAGACCAGTAGGTCCCAACTAGTCTCAAGTCCAACAACATGTACCTAATCTATCCCCTCTATCCCTACCCCTATTTTAATGTAACTAAGAAGGTTACCTCGGGTATGCTCCCTTCCCAAGTCAATCCTCAGGTACAAGTAAGAACAAAACTCAGTTTGCTTGACTGGTAAAAGACTAATTAGCAATAGCGAGGCCATCTTAGTCATGAAAGCACACAGTTGCACCAATAAGCTAAGATGCTCGAGGCATAATTACATTTCATATGATTACGGCTCGGCAACTGATGAATTCTGCAGGCCTTATTATCATGATGATTGTAATGTCTTATATTAGTGTCTAGAATCTAACACAAGACATTAACACCATACTGATAATTCAGAAAAGATAGTCCTTACATATAGACCAAACTGACATTACATCATCAAGAGGTACATAAATAAGTTTTGAAACTTAATATTAATAAGTCTCCTTGTTCTTCAATAAAAACATAAAGGAAAAGTCAAGTAGATTACGCCCATAATTCTCAATTAAACATGTGAAAATACCAATAACACTAATATGAGAAAAAGAATCTAGGAATAGACATTTTAACATAAAATATTTAACAGGCACTCGAGCGTGAGGGGCTTAAGATACACTAGTCTAATCTGGTTGATATGGCAGTCAGAGCTCTATGACAACAATTAGGTGTCCCTAAATTGCTAATACCATACCCTAGCCTCCAAAATTGAAGGACTTATAAAACGTCTCACCCACATAAAAAGAATGTGGCCTTAATGGCTACTTAATCCGAAACTTGAAGTTTCATCAAACATAGATCATCCTAAATTTTAATGCTATGCCCTTTTTCTTCTTTCTCATATATAAATAAAAATACCACTTAACGCAATTCACAATTCAGAAAAGAAAAATATAATTACCATTAACCACATACTATAATCAAGTACATTCCTATAAACCTAATTAAGATTCAAGGGAAAGGCAACCATTTCATTCCAATAAGCATGTTCACATTAACAAAAATTAAATTCTGTGCTAATTAGTATCTAACCACTCCTACTGAATATTAAACAAACACAGTCCCAAGGTATAAAAATATAACAAAATAAATCAGCTTTTCAGTGATGCAAAATAATTGCAAAACAGAATTGGTGCCATAAGTTACAACTCAAAATACTACAGCCATACTAATCCTGTTTTCCAGTTCTGGCCAGCAACTTGCACAACAGATATCTCATTCATAACCTAATGAAATTTACCCATTCCAAAGCCTAAACTGTAGCCAAACAAGTCTATTTTCTAGCGGCACAGGAATCATTCCAAAACAGCAAACACACATCAAACCACACTCGAAATACCACAGGAACATCCATACAAAATTGCAGTTTTACGGCAGAACTTGCAGGCAGATTTCCTCAATCAAAACATAATGAAATTAAATCATTCAAAAAACTAAAATGCAGCAAATCAAGTCTATTTTCTAATGACACAGAAATCATTCCAAAACAGTAAATACATATTAAACTACAATCAAAATACCATAGCAACCTCCATACGAAATTTCAGTTTTATAACTGTAAATTGGAGGCAGATTTTCTCATCCAAGACATAACCAAATTAAATCATTCAAAAGCCTAAAATATAGCAAATTTTGTCTACCTTCCAGTGATTCAAAAATCAAATCAAAACAGTAACTGTAAAGGAATTTATGACCAAAATACTGACTGATGCTCAAATATGAATTTGTGAAATTAGAAATCCACTCTTAAGCTTTCTACCCTCAACTCAGCCCCTTCAATCAAAATCAAAATCAATCAAAATCAAATCAAAATCAAAATTATATACAAACCACCAACATACAGATCCAAGAAGATGAACATTTAGGCAAAGAATCATAAAGCATCAAGCAAAAAATTGGGATTTATGGCCACCCAAGAACACATGCAACCCAAGAACTTACCTTGATTCAAACAAGAGCTAGATGACTGTCCTCCCTCCCAAACCAAAACAGAGTCTCTTTTTCCCTTAGCCTAGGTTCGATCCCCTTCTTCTTTCTTGAATGCTAGATGAAAATCTCCCTATTCCCTTGGTAGAAAATGGTAGGTCCTTGATGGCTTGCATGCACACTCTAGCTTGATTTCTTGAGATGGATGAGTGAGTATTTTTGGAGGAAGAATGATGATGAAAAGGTTGGATGAGGCAGATGGGGTGGTGGCCGAATGGGAAAGACTTGGGATGGAGAGGTTTTCTCCTTGTGGTGAGCTTTGGAGAAGAATAAAATGTTCAGCCCTATTTCCCTTTCCTCTTCTTCTTCTTCTTCTTCTTCTTCTTCTTCTTCTTCTTCTTCTTCTTCTTCTTCTTCTTCTTTCTTCCCTTTCTTCTTCGCTTCCCCTTCTCTCGGTTCCCCCACTCCCTCCCCCGTGTGTGTATATTGTGTAGTGGGTGAGGGGTAAGTGTGGTAGATGGGGTGTGTGTGTGTAGTGTGGGAATGGGTGTTTTGGGGAGGATAAATCTGAAAATAGATGGGGTGTGATTAAAGCTCCCATGTCCTCCCATAATTTGCATTTTAGTCCCTAAACTCTCAATTCCTCAAACCCTTCCACTCTACACTTTCTTTAATTGAAACCCATAACAAATTATTTCTCTTTTATTCATAATCAACCACATTTAATTTAAATAAAAGAAAAGATTCCACTAAATAAGCTCAAAAATTAAAAATTCAAACAATGACTTAATTTAACAAAACAAATTAACACTTAAGTCATAAAATTCTAATTTTGGGGATATTACACAGATCTCTCCAACCAGACGATAAAATTTATTAGATGCTGGCTCCAAGCTTCAACTGTAGGCAGTTTCTAGGTGAGAGTATTGTTAAATATGCTGAAAGTCAGATGAGAAAAAAAATGTGTCTTCATGCACATTGCACAGCAACACCATAGAATCTTCGAATGATCTACATGAAGCCGATGCTTGAACCAATTAATATGCTAGCTCAACACTGCAAAAAGGGTCAATATTAGCTCATAAGCCATAACTTTCCATGACACCTGAGACAACAGTGTCCTGTCCAAAGCATTGTGATAGCAATTGCAGTCCATGCTAGAGACACTGCCTTTTGCAGCCGCAATGTGATTGCAATTGTGGCTACATTAGCTGCACTTATATGTTATTTTAAGAATCATAATGTAACTGCAACTACAACCACAATTTAAAAACATTGGTGATCAAACAGCCTCCTGCATGCTAGAAACACTATTTTTCCCAACAACGCTCACACTGGCCAAATCAAAACGAGAACCCTTACGATTTTCACTATCAACCCAGCTCTTGCCAGGCAACTTCTTAACCCCTCTATCCTCCATCAACTTCCTTATCTCCAGAGCATCATTCCACCGGCCAACTTCCCTATAAATGTTACCGAGAAGCACATAGCTCAAATGGAAATCAGGGTCCAGTTCAATCATCCTCTTCGCAACGCGTTCAGCAGTGACATGGTCAGAGCATTTAGTGCAAGCTCCAAGAAGAACCGCCCAAAGCGATGACCGATCTTGTCCGCAATCCGCATTCTCCAACAAACTCTCGGCCTCCTCTATAAACTCGGCACGGCCTAAAAGATCAACCATACAGTTATAATGCTCCACCGCAGGCTCCATCCCATATTCCCCTTTCATCAAAGCAAAATATCTCCTCCCTTCATCAACGAAACCCGTATGACTACAAGCAAAGAGAACAGCAACAAAACTGATGTAATCAGGCTTTATCCCGTCCTTGATCATCACCTCAAACAATGCCAATGCCTCCTTCCCTCTCCCATTCTGCGCGAGCCCGCTGATCATCGTGTTCCATGTGATCAGATTCCTAACCTCCATACTCTCGAACACACTGCGTGCGAAATCGACGCACCCGCATTTTGCGTAAAGATCAACCAATGCAGACTCAATTATAACATCCTTCCAACCACCTTTCCTCACATATTGACAATGAACTTCCTTCCCTTGTTTCACCGCGGCCAGCCCCGAACACGCACGAAGAACAGTTCCAAACCCATATAAATCCGCAATCCCCCACTCCCTAACAAGATCAAGCACAGCTTCATATTCCTTGTTTTGACAATAAGTACTAAGCATGGCAGTGCAGGACACCGAGTTCTTATCACTCAACCTATCAAACACAATCCTAGAGTGTTTCACAGAGCCACATTTTCCATACATGTCCAACAAGCTACTCTCAACGACGACGTTTCCAGAAACCCCTAAACTAACAACCATGCCATGCACCTCCTTACCCTGTTTTAGCAACCCCAAGTTAGCACAAGCAGCCAAAACCGTCCCAAAGGTAAACGCATCAGGAACTAACCTGCGATCCCTATGCACAACATAGAATAACCGCATTGCCTCCTTGAACATGTCGTTGCGCGTGAATGCCGATATGACGGCAGTCCAGCAAACCAAATCGTCGTCCAATTCGGGCAATTCGTCAAACACGCGGCGCGCGTCTCCTGCGGCACGGCTCCAACCGTACATGTCGATCAGCGCGCTGGCGATGACGCGGTTGGAGCCGAAGCCGCGGGCGAGAACCATGCCGTGGAAGCACCGGCCGAGGGTGAGGTCTTGAAGATCAGAGCAGGCCTTGATGACAGAGGAAAGGGTGAAGGCATTGGGCTCAATGGCAAGGTCTGACATTTGGGAGAAGAGGCGGAGGGAGTGGATTGGCAGGCCCGCGCGGGTGTAGCCGGAGATGAGGGAGGTCCAGGAGATGACGTCCTTGACGGATAGGGCGTCGAAGACGGTGCGGGCTTGGGCCAAGTGTGGGCCTGGGCCGAGCTTGAAGTAGAGGGAGAGGAGGCTATTGCCGACGAAGCGGTCTGATTGGAGGCCGGACTTGAGGATGTGGGCGTGGACGGAGGTGCCGTGGATGAAGGAGGCGGTTTTGGTGCAGGTTTGGAGGAGGGAGGCATAGAGGACGGGCTTGAGAGTTGGGCTAAGGTAGGAGTTGGATTGGAGAGAGTTGAGGAGGTGGAGGGCTTCAGGAAGAAAGCCATCTTTGCAGTGTTGCAGGAGTTGGGACTCCTCGGGTTTGAGATTGGAGGCCACGGAACTGCACTGTCGCCTCAACTGGAGGTTGTGGCGGAGCTGCTGCTTCATCAAACTTCCTCAGACCAAAATGCTCGCCTTCCTCGATATAAATTATGTCCCCTACAAAATTTAATAAATAATCATGAGTTTTTTTTTGAAGCAATAATTATGAGTAAATCACGTGAAATTGTAACGTAGTGGCAAGTTAGTCTTTAAAATTAAAAAATTAACAAAAATATAACTAAAATAAAAATTGTCAGTCGCATTAGTCTCTCCGTTATCTTAGTCAGCAAATGGTGTCAAAAATGTTGACTTGTCATGTTAATTGACTACATGCACCTACGTGAGCTCACATGTGGTAGCCTAGTTAATTGACTACGTGCACCTACATTGGTAATGAACAAAAGCCCTCGGTAAAGAACGATTATCAACGGCCGCGTGGCACTCGGTTCCTATCTTGTCAGTAATATGTACCGAGGGCTAAACCCTCGGTAATTACCAAGGGCTTTTACCCGCCAGTAATTACCGAGGGCTTAGCCGTCGATAAAGCGTCGATGTTGCCACCTTTACGTGTTGCAATTTACCAATAACACAACATAAGAAGGAAACTTCCAGGTATAAGAAAGAAACAAAAGATATAGAGGATTGAGGAAAAAAGGGAAAAAGGCGAATACCATCAAATTAATTGCACAAGTCCAAATAACAAAATGACCATAAGCATATTAATATGGTAATGGTATACTTTTAATATATAATCATTCGTCATAGTGTCAAGCTTTTTGTTGAAGACTAGAATATTATTGCCATAGCACTAATATGATCCCATTAGAAGCTTTGAGCTTACGTTTAGTACTACAATGCATCAAACCAAGCTAAAGACAAACTGGGTTGTAATGGTGTTGAGATTAATCAACACAAAAATAGACTAGGCTAATAATTCTCATGTCAAAGCTAAAGTCACAGCGTAAAGACCCAAGTATTGCTACTTAAAATTTCTATGCAATTTCACTGCATTGAGGTGTGATATTGATAACTTTCTCACCATCCTATTATGAGATTTAAGTCTCAACGCTTTCTTTCTCAAGTTCAATATAATCATTCAGTAACAAGCAAGAAATAATAGTGTCATTCCTTAATTTTTTGACACAAACTAAACTTTCAAATTGCCATAAAATTCAAACTCTGCTGAATGCTAATCAATTAACTTCTCGATAAAGACAAAAAGAACTAAATTTCATTTTTAAAATAAAACAGATTCTTTATGTAATCATACTGCTTTGCAACCTATCAAACACGTATCTACAATACATATTACCACCAGAATGCAAGCCAAACCAATAAAAAATACAAGTACTGGTTACAGAGCACTATCCCCCCATAGCTGATAACATTATATTAACATTCAAACACATTAAAAATATAGACAACACATGAAAATAAGACCAACAGCCAACACAAATATGATCATTGGAGTTATTATAAATTTATAATATATAGAGCAAGTTCTGATAAATTCTGATAAGAATGAGCAAGTTCTGATAACTACTTTTTTTGCCAAAATGTTCTGATAATTATGATTAAAGTCACCTCGGCTGTGTTTTCATGTATGAGACATGTTAAGAATTCATAACAAAGGGAAAAAAATGAAGTGTGTTTTTGACCTGCCATCACTCCTAGATATTTGTGATTTCCCTTTCACTTTTCTTTGATCTTATCGAAATTGTATAAATCACAAACATTGCCAACAGGATTTAAATAAGAAAATCAATAAAAAAAAGGCCATAACAAAACATAGTTCAGAGTATAGTTCAGAATTTATGGAAGGATGTGTTTGGCTCAAGTGTGACAGCATGATATCATAGGATAGGAATGCTTCCGGTTCCAGTGAAAGCAAGGAAACAAAACAGATTCCTGCTATGATAGTAGCTCTTGTTTTCAACACATCAGAAGGTTCATTGGATACCTTGAATGAATGGCTTAATGTGCTCCAAGCAATACAGATTCCTTTTGCACTTATCCCACTTCTTACTATGGTTTGCAAAGAGGAGGTCATGGGGACCTTCAGAATAGGGCCTATGGTAGAGGTAATCTATCTATCTATCTAATTTATTAATTACATGATCCATGATTGACTATATGTTTTGATTATTTTATTGGACAGTTTTGATCACAATGCTATAATAAGTTCCAAATATACCAAGAATTTGATAACCAAGCAGGGCAGAGGATAAGACTAGTCTATATTTAGCTGGGACATTTATTAGTTCAAATTTTATTCTTTCAAAGCAAATTAAGCTCTCTATAGTTATACATACAAAAACTGGCAACTTTTTTCCCTACAATATTCTGCATGTAATCATTTTCCAGTACCAAGGAGTGAAGGTAGTCTCTAACTGAGGCCAGACTATAATAATAATATCTATAAACAAGTGTTTCCAAAGAGAAGTAAACTGTTTCAACTCAAAATTTCTAAAGTTTACACAATGAAGAAACTTGCACAATCCCAAACCTATCACTCTGAGAGTAAACTCTTGTATTACAGCTTAGTATCGTTCAATTTGAGAAAACAATCTAATTGAACACGAAAACAAATCCACAGAAAACCCGATAAACTAAGAAAACAAAACAAAGCTTTACAATTTGACAATTCAAACAATAGCAATTCAGGTACATAAACAGATTTTAGTCATAAGAAACGAACACGATCTGTAATTAATACAACAATATACACAACCACCGCAAACAAAATTTTAAAAACAAGAGAGGAAAATTTACCTAAACAAGGCGCGTCAATTGCAGAAGGGAAAGAGATAACACATGACGCGCGTTGGATCAACGTTTGGTGCTATCGTAATCGGTGACAGATCTGGAGTGCTGATGGAGCGACCAATGGAGTAGATCCAACGAGAGACCCTTGGGCGTTTCTGGTGACGCTGTGGAGGGCGGTGGACCGCCGCGGTGAGGGAGACGAGAGGGACAGGGAGAACGGAGGGAGAGAGAGAACGGCGGTGGTTCACGGTAATAGTTCACGGTGGTGGAAGCACGGGGTTGGGGTGCGGCGGTTCGCGGCAGTGCTGTGGGAGGAGGAGGTGTGGCCGGAGAGAGGAGGTAGAGAGAGAACGGACATGGCTTCTCTAAAGTGAGTAATTAATCTCAACCATTGATTTGAAAATCAATGGTTGATATTATAAGTACATGTATAATAAATCATAAATGTGTTGGAATATCATCTATTGATTTTTCTTATTAATAGTTAAGATTACTTACTTTACATTTTAGTCACTTTAGAGGAGTCAAATCCAAAGAGAACAGAGAGAGTTAGGGTTTAGGGATTTCAGAAAGGGGAAATGAGAGAGGAGGGAGTAAAAATGAAAATTACTAAAAAATAAGGGTCCAAAAACATATTTAACCCTTTAATTTTCAAAATTTTAATTTACCAACAACTAAGCCTTCGGTAATTAACAACGGCCAAAATTTAAATTAGAATGTTTGAATTAGAACGTTTCAAAATTCCACCAGTTTATCAGTTGTCAAGCTGTCGATAATTACCGATGGTCAAACCCTCGGTAACCTTTGAATTTAAATCTTCCAAAATTTCACCATTTACCCACGGCTTGGCTCTCGGTCCTCAGTAACCAGCTGTTTTCTTGTAGTGGACATCACTTACCAACCTAGACAGGCCATCAAAGCTCAGGTCCTCTCTAGTTCTATCGTCGAAATCACAGGAGCAACAGACCCTCCATCGATCGCCTGGAGGTCCGCGTAGACTAGGGGTGAGCACTGGTCGGTTTCGGTCGGTTTTGGGCCGAAAAATGCAAAACCGACTGAAACCGAGATGCTTATATCTAAGCCCGGCCCATTCCCGTCCATTTGATCCTTCGGTTTGGTCAGGTGTTGGGTTGGTCGAGTGTCGGGTTGAGTAGGTGAGATGTCACGGTTTGGATAAAGAAAAAGAGAATTATATTGGTCAATCCCAGTCCCACAACACACCCAAAATGAGAATGAGAAGAAGAAATCACAGAACCATTCCAGAATACAGAAAGCCTCAAACTTCGAACAAAAGCAGGAAAAAAAAATCAAACTTTCAATAAAATTAAAGAAATAGATAACACAAATCAAACTTTCTTCACGTACATCAGATTCACAAATAATACAAATCTACAAACAGATAGCACTAAAAAACTACAGATCTACAAATAATATTTTATCAGTTTTTGCTATGAAGGCAGAAGGGGCAGAATGAGAGGGGTCGATGGTGAACATGGCAGTGCATGGGGGAGAACAGCTGCCAACAATGTTGCGGCGTCGCGACCTCGGATCTGTGGTTGTGCCACAATGGTTGCCTCTGTCCGTTGCAAACACTGTTGTTCCCTACTTCCCTTTAGTGGGTTCTTGGCACTCACAGTGCTTGCAGCGCCGAATCTAGAAGCAAAAGAAGTTGACGACGGTGAGATGAAGAAGAAGTCATAGGCGGCGGCGCCACGAGATGAAGCCACTGGCAGTGGTGGGTGTTGCAGGTGGCTTCCTTTTTTTTTCAAAATTGATAGAGGGATTTTGAAGATCTAAAGAAAAGGAATGATTTAAATGGTTGGGTTTTGTGTTTTGAGGCCTATGGTGGCCAGAATTAGGGGTGGAAAATGGTGGTGGTAATGGTCCTTTGGGAGAAAATAGAGAGAGGTAGAGCTTATGGGAGAGAAGAAAAAAATCTAAAATGAAGGGGGAGGCATGCGTGAGCCTTTTCCTCTTGGGAGTGGGTGACTTGGGGTTAGGTAGGGAGTGGGTGACTTAGAAATGAAAAGCAAATTTTAATTTACCTTTCTTAAACGTGTGTCTTCAGTCGGGTTCGGTCATCATTGGGTTATAAAATCAGAACCCAAAACCGACCGTAAGGAACTATGTTTAACTCGCCTTTTACACACGCTAACCCGAATCACCGAGCGAACCCGCCCGTGTGGAAAAAATGCAAATCGGCATCACGGTTTCAGACGGGCAACGCCTTCTTGATCAGCCCTAGCGTAGATGGGTCTTCAAACGTAAAGGGGAGTGGAGCTGAAATCTTATTGGATAACAAAGACGACTTAGTAATTGAGAAGTCACTCCGCTTCAGCTTTCCCACATCCAACAACCAGGCTGAATATGAGGCATGCTTGGTCGGGTTATCCACAGCCTTCGACCCAGGGGCCAAAATTGTAACGCTTTGCAGCGACTCCCAACTTCTAGTCTCCCAAGTAAATGGAGAGTATCAGGTTAAGGAGCCGGCACTTCAGCGCTACCTTGAGAGAGTAAAGGCTCACTCCTAAAGTTAAAACAAGTCCAATTTAAGCACATCCCGAGGGCAGAAAACTCTTTCGCCGACATGCTCGCTCGGATCGCCAGCACAAAGATCCCGGGCAATAATCAATCAATCATTCAAGCTACTATTGAATCGCTAAGCATCGACCAGGTCCTCCCCATCGATCGATGCGAGACCCCCTGGTTTGCCAGCATCAAGAGGTACCTCAAGGATGGTTCACTTCCTGTGGACCCTCTAGTACACCTTTGTTGACGGTCGACTTTACAAAAAAGGATTCACGTCACCCCTGCTCAAATGCCTCTCGAAAGAAGAAGCCAATTATGCTCTCATCGAGGTGCTTAAAGGGTCGTGTGGCCATCACCTTGGGGCTAAATTCTTGGTGAAAAAAATTCTAAGAGCAGGGTATTACTAGCCGACAATTGAGGAGAATGCCACCTCGTACGTGAGATGCTACGACGCTTGCCAAGAACACGCCGACTTCTGCAACGCTTTACCAGAGGAACTGTTCTCCTTAATAACTCCTTGGTCGTTCTACCAATGGGGGCTTGATATCCTCGGGCCATTTCCCCCAGCGGCCGGCCAGGTCAAGTTCCTAATAGTCGACATCAACTACTTCACAAAGTGGATCGAAGCAGAACCGCTCACCACCATCTCGTTGGAAAAAATCCATAAGTTTTTCTAGAAAACATTGTAACCCGTTTCAGTATACCAAGGTCTATCATCACGAACAACGTGACCCAGTTGCAAACAATGGATTCCAGTCATTACTCCAAGGCCTCCATATTTGACAACACGTCAGTTGAACACCCTTAGACCAACAGTCAAGCAGAAGCAACCAACAGAGTGATCCTATGAGGACTTAGATAACGTGTGGACAAGGCCAAAGGGAAATAGGCAGAGCCGCTGAAACACGTCCTATAGGCTACAGAACCACCCCACACTCGTCCACAAGGGAGTCGCCCTTTTGACTAGTATATAGCAGCGAAGCCGTCATCCCGGCTGATGTAACGTCCCTAATTTTTTATTCTATTTTAATTTTATTTTATTTGTGTGATGTGTGCTTGTGCATGTTAGATATGTCTTAGTAAGATTAATTTTATAGACAAAGTTTCCCTGACATTAGAAAATAGTTGTTTAAGTCAGACGTTTCGATACAGACAGAGTTCTGTCTACTGTAAATAGACGGAATGGTGAAATTGTGAAGTAGAAACCCTAGATTTAGGTTAAGAAAGAGATTTGAAGGTACAAATAGTGATTTTCCAATATTTGAGGATTTTAAAAATTTATTTGAGAATTTTCTGAAGAAATGTTACCGTTTTAGTCCCTGTAGTTTGACTAGGTTGAACTGTGAGTGGGTTTTGAGACCAGAACAAGTTTAGAAATATTTTTGAGGGTACCAAATGATGTTTTATATTATTTTAGAATTTTAGAAATTATTTTGGGAATTTTTAGAATGACAAGCAAAGAATTGCGGTTTTGGTCCCTGTAGACTGAGAACAGGATAGCAGGGAGAACAGGTGAATGCCAGAAGCTTAGGAAATGATCCAAAATCAACCAAAAGAGTACCCAATGGTGTTTTTACAATATTTATGATTTTTAGAAATTTTCTGGAATTTTTCTGAGAAAGTTCGTTTTTACCCTAAGTTACGAGTTACGGCCGAAAAAACTACCGTAATGCTTCTAAGCTTGATCTTTATGAACCAAGACCTTTGTAGCATCTTATTTTTGTGGCTTAGGACTTATTTTAAGGTTCATGAGAGTTTTTACTCCAATAGGTTAAGTTTGGACAATTTTTACTATGAAATACGAAAGTTACCACACTTAATTACCTTAGAGACTTACCATTTACCATGGTTAAGGTGAAAATTATTTTTACCCTCCCTTGTAGACAGCTGCAGCGCCCAGCTCTTCCTTGAGAAGAAAAGTGTAGAATTTTCTTGATTTCATGACTCATGAGGAGTGGCCAATGAAATCAATCCAAGTTACTAACTAGGGTTGTAACCATGGTTAAGTGTAATCATGGCTTAGGAAAAAAAATCTTGGTGGATAGGAAAAGAGGGGGAGAGGCCGAGAGTTGGGAGAGAAGGAAGGGAGAGCTCATGTTCATTTTCTTTCACCTTGTTTCTTCACCATAGCCATACTTCAAGTATTGATTTCCAAAAGTTTGTCCAAGCTAGCCAAATTTCCAAAGCTTGTTCTTAATTTTGTGATCAATAAGCTATTAAAGAACCAAGCAAGAAGAAGAAGGAGAAGGAAGAAGAAGATAGTGAAGGTTAGGATTTTCTACAAGCTTGGTAAGGGAAAAACTTTCTCATGCAAGATTTTAAAGTTTAGTGGACATATGAGAACTATGTTGATGTTGATTTGATTAAAATGATTTTGATTTGACCTAGAGAACATGATGGTTGTTGAACTATATACCTCTATGTTCTTATGGTGATGGATGAGTTTAGAGGTTGTCTTGTGATTGATATTAATTTTTCTTGAGTGGCTTGATTAAGAGAGCCTTGATGGATGATCTTAACCTAGATGTAACTAAGACTAGTTTGCTTTGATTGTGGAGTGCTCTTGGTTATGGTAAATTAATTGTATGGTGTGACATAATCTTGGCCTATGTTGGTTGCATGATGATCTTGTTCCATGCTTGAGTTAAGTTGTGACTATGGTTTCAATTTTGGCATGATGAAATTGATCTTAATATATATGACAATATATGCTTGTGTGATGATTCTTTTGTGATATTGCCTTGATGATTTTGCTTTATGGCTTGATGAGTGTGGAAACCATGGCTTGAAGATGGATGATTGTGTATTGTGATTGATCCAAAGATGGTAAACTTTACTTATTTTTATTCATTTGAACATAACTATGCAAAGAAATGATTGATTTTGGTTGAACCTTGAATTTTCGAGCTGCTGTCATGCCCTAGGTGTGGCCATTTTCGTAGCTGTGGAAAACTGGAAAACAGGGGACAGTTCTGTTCATACCGCTGGTGTGAAAATTCTCGCGCCTGTGAACGGTTCGGGATCCAGAATTTTTGATAATTAATGTTTTGCGAAAATCATTTTTTTTCCAACTTTTTACATGAAAATGCTTAAGAGAAAAATGACATTTTAAATATGAAAATTGATAAGTATTTTGGTTAATTGATTTTAGAACTTAAGCAATGGTTTTGAAAAATGTTTTTTGTTAAAAAGATAAAAATTAATAAGTATGTGAATGAAAGAGGAGAAAACCATGTTGATGGAGAATTATGCATAAAGAGATGAGAATACTATAAGAGATGAGAACACCATGACCAAGAGAGGGTTATGTGTGATGTCACTAAGAGAAGAGAATAACATAACTAAAAGAATGTTATGTATGATGGTGACAAAGTGTGACATAGAGAAGAGATTGATTATGTTACAAGAGAAACCAAAGCTTAAAATGCTTGAGAATAAATACTTTGTATGCTTAATGTATGTGTCATTTTGCATAAAGAGCCTTAGCGGATGGCCAAGATATTTTTGGCGGATGGCCAAGTGATGAGCAGTACAACCTGGATGGGGTTGGGAATAGTGACAAGTTGGGCCACAGTTGCCTATTAGGATTATTCAGGCTGCGAAATTCCTCAGGTGGCCAGTGTAGGTGAATACCCTTGAGCCGAGGCAATCGCACAACTCGACTTGGATAAATTTGACTGACTTGACTATTCATGATACGGTACAGTGGTTTAAACGTAGCTTATCTGAGTGATTATCATGAAGTTCGGAGGGGACTATCTAATAAGTCTGCTACGGCCAATCGCTCAATGGTGTTGGAGGTAGGGAAGTCTCCTTGAAGTACTACGAGAGTGATGTGAGGGGAAATAGAAGTAACATGCATTATAATATATTTGAATAATGGTTGTATTAAAGTATTTTGAACGTTGGCTTTTAAGATTTATAGCCGTTTGTGGCTATTAGCTTGTAGCCGTTTTGGCTAATTATTTTACTTTTAATCGGTCTTTATGGGTTTATTTGATTTAACGTTTTCTTTTGTTAAATTTGGATTTTAATGCTATTGGCCGGTTAAGGTTAATATTGTTTAATGTTAGATGCTTCTCATGCCTACAGAAGGAGAGGTCTTGTATGGGTTTATATAAGAAAAATTTCCGAAATAGAAAAAAAGAATTCCAAATATTTTATACTTCCATTTGAGATACCGAGCAGTTTGAGTATTGTAGTGAGTGTTGGTTTGTTGGGTTCTCTTTTGTGCAGAGAGTTCTCAAACTCAGTTTTGAAGGGTTGTTTTATCCTGGGGACGGCGATGTTGTAGACTGCTGCACACATCAGGCAGAGCCGCGAAACGTCTTAAAGAGAGCGACCTAGCCCGCGACTCAGCCTTATTTATTTATTTATTTTTATTATTATTATTATTTTTTGTTCGTGTTCGACATTTGCAGCAACAATTTTAAGACGTTATTTTCTGCCATATTTGCCGAGCACGAAACCGTTCAGTTGATCTCAACAAATCGTAGAAGCTTAGTCTCACGAACTCCAGAAAATTGCTCATGAAATCATCTCCAAAGGTATGACTTTAGATGAAAAATTTTGAGTAGCTGTAATGTTTGTTAAATTATTTCATAGCTGAAAAGTTTTTTTTAAGAAAATCCTCAGGCATAAACCAAAGAGTTTTCTCTAGAGGGTTTAATTGCTCGACTGAGTATAGAAGAGAAAGTCCGAAAACAAGATATAAAAATATGGCATTCTTATTATCAAATCCACTTTTGTTGTCCTGAAAAATTAACCCCCCTCATGACAGTTTAAGTGATATAACTATGGTAAGCCTGACCATTTGGCTAGAAACTGCTGACTTAAAGGTCAATGTTGTTAGTGGATCCGAGGGGTGGTGGGTAGACACTGACGCAACGTGTCACGTCTACTATGTTAAGTCTCTATTTAAGACTTATTTTGTTGCTAAGAATCAGAAAGTATTGTTGGGACAAGGGAAGTGGAATTGAAGTTTACCTCTGGAAAGACTGTTGTTCTTATAGATATTATGTATACTCCAGAGATGAGAAAGAACTTAGTTTTCGGGTTATATTCTTAACAAAATTGGGTTTACTTAAATCATATGGGCTGATTTGTATACCCTTACAAAGAATAATATTTTTTTTGTAGGGAAGAGTTATGCTATTGGTGGAATGTTCAAATTGATTGTTGTTTTTTTTTAATTAAAAATTGCTGATTTTTTTTCAATTGGTCGAAACCGTTTAATTTTCTTTAACTAATATATATTAGCTTTGATAGTTTATTAACGTTGGGATTTGCTTAAAAATTTGGACGTTTAACGTTTTTGTTTTATTTGGTTTATTGGTTTTTATTGCTTTAGCCTTTGGGTGTCATAAGCCTTTGGATGCTAATTGGTTTGAATTTGTTTAATTGTTATTAAGATACAATTTAGTTTTTTGTCTATCATCTCATATGATTAGAAATAGAATAGCAACCATGAAAGAAAAAGAATGTGATTTGGAATTAATTCCTAATTTCTCTATAATTGACTTTGATATTGTGGTTTTTTGTAGCCAAGCTAATATTACTAAGGCTTCTTAAAAGTCAGTTGATGGAGAAATTAAAATTCTTGAGTATTTGTTACTTTTTGATATATGTGAATTTGATAGAGTGTTAACTAGAAATAGGAAGTATGATTTTATAATTTTATTGATGATTGATCTAATTTCACATATGTATACCTTATGAAAAATAAGAGTGATGCTTTTGATATGTTTAATTATTTGTTTTTGAAAATGTTTACATTCTGATATATGCATTGATCGTAATGTTATCACATATGAATGTGTTTTTATAGACTACTTTGTTTATAGCAAATCTTATATATATTTTTTATTTAAATGAGAAAATTGTTATTGAATCAAATGACGTTGATTTTTATTAAAGTCGTTTTCCATTTAAATTGAAAAATAGTGGGGGGGGGGGGGTTCTACTTCTTATATATACTGCACCTTTTAGAACAAGTATTTCTAATTTTTTTTTTAGATGAACATATAAGAAGTAAGAGCATATGTGGCTAAAGTTTTGGTCCTGGTTTTGATGTTTATAATGCTGAGAAAGATTTTTTCTATATTATGGTTTTGTTATTTCTAGTCATGATATTTAAGTATGCAACTTATATAGACTGGAACAAACTCCTAAGCAGTGACATGAAAATTTGATAATCTAGTCATCTCACATGATTTTAAATTAACGAATGTGTTAAGTGCATATTTTATATAGCTTATAATAATATTTGCACTATTATTTGTCTATATGTGGATGACTTGCTTAATTTTTATGTTGTTAAAAATATCAAAAATATGCTTTGTGAAAATTTTGACATGAAGGACCTTGGTGAAGTAAAGGTAATTCTTGGAATTAAAATTACTAGAACTCAAATGATATTTCCTTAAATCAGTTTCATTATATTGAGAAGGTTTTAAAGAAATGTATTTACTTTGATTGTAAACCAACGTGTACCCTCTATGATCCTAGTGTAAAGATGTTCAAGAACACTGGTGACAGTGTTAATCAATCTGAGTATGCGAACATCATTAGCAGCCTTCAATATGTTGTTGATTGCACTAGGCCTGATATAGCTTATGCTGTGGGGTTACTATGTAGGTTTACTAGTAGTCCTAGTAATGAGCACTGATGTGCTATTGAGAGGGTCATGAGGTACCTTGAAATGACCATGAACCTACGATTATATTATCAAAAGTTTTCCACTGTACTAGAAGGTTACAGTGATGCTGATTGAAATAATTGGATTGACAATTGCTTCTGTGAAAGCAACGTGGTTGAGAAACCTTTTGTCAGATAATCTTATGTGGGAAAAATTGATACCAGCCACGTTGATCCATTGTGATGGTACCGCGGCTATTGCAAAGATTCAAAACCGTTATTATAACGGTAAGAGGGATCATGTGAGGTCTGAAGAAATTTTGGCTGATCCTTTGACGAAAGGACTAGCAAGAGAGAAGGTTTTCAAAACCTAAAAAGGAATGAGACTAAGGCCCATTGATTAAATTGTCTCTTATAGGGGTAACCCAACCTATGGACTAGAGATCGCAAGAAATAGGTTTAAAGGGTAATAACAACTTATAAGGAGATGTGAGAAACGCTAACTTGGTGTACATGATGTAAATTAATTATGTTTCGTTGAGACTTGTTATTTATTAGATATGTGCTGTGACGCGAGTTAATTATCGAAGCGTGAAAGTTCTAAGTGAGAATTTCAAGCTAAATAATCTTTCAGTTAAAAGAAAAGAAAAAAAAATTCATCCATATTTTCAAATAACGAATAATCTAATCAAAATTAGTATGGACATTCGATAAAATAGGTTACTTATGTTGTAACATCCTTTTATGAGAAGGGTGTTGCAGCTGAGATTGGGAAACCAAGCTGGCGAGTGACGACGTTCGATGAAGACGCTAATAACGAGGCTATTCGGGAAGAGCTCAATCTCCTCAATGCTCGGAGAGTTGTAGCTCAAGTCTGGGATTTAGCCGTCAATAGGCTCCCAAGTGCTACACCTCCTCAGATTGGCCACCACCGGAATACCCAAAAACTTGAAAGGCAATTTTCCCATCCTAGAAGAGAGGAACTCAACTGCACTAGTATTAATCTTCAGAGTTAATGCCATACATACAGCTCTAAGAAAAATTTACTTTCAATCCCGACACCATCTCAAAGCTACAAAAAATAGTTTTAATGGCCCAAAGATTTGCCTGAGAAGTCTTGCACAAGAGTGTGGTATCATTAGCAAATTGAAGTATGGGAAAGGAAATATGTTGAAATAATTTTATTAAAAAATAGATTTGACAAAATTATATTAGATATATAATATATATAGTTTTATACATTAACTTTGGATTCTATTTTGTTTAGCTTTGGATTCTAGTCATATGAAGCAATTCATTGTAGTTTTAATTAGTTTAATTGGCTAAAGATTATGTTTCTATCATTTAATATTGATTTTAACACCATTCAAGTTTATTGTCTTCTCTTGTTGCCTATAAAAAGGTGACAACCATGGAAGAAAGAAATGAGAGGAAAATTTTCTAAAAACAATGAAAGGATTTCTAAATTCTGTGTTTTATTTTGAGATACCGAGCAGTTTGGTTTTTGGTGGGTGTTGGTTTGTTGGGTTCTCTTATGTGCAGAGAGTTCCCAAACTCAGTTTTAGAGGACTGTTTTATCCTGAGGACGACGAGACTGTATACTGCTGCACACATCGGGAAGAGCCGTGAAACGTCTTAAAGAGAGCGACATAGTCCGCGACTCAACCTATTTACTTACTTATTCATTTATTTTATTATTATTATTATTGTTAGACATTTGCAGCAACAATTTTAAGACATTTTTTATTTTCTATCATGTCTTCCGAGCACGAAATCGTTCCAGTTGATCTTAACAAATCGTATAAGCTCAATCTCACGAACTCCAGAAAATGCTCATGAAAACATTTCCAAAAGTATGACTTTAGATGAACAATTTTGAATAGCTATAATGATTGTTAAATTACTTCATAACTAGAAAGTTTTTTCAAGAATATCCTCAGGCATAAAATCAAAGTTTTCTTTAGAGAGTTTAATTACTTAATTGTGTATAGAGGAGGAAGCCCGAAAATAAGATAAAAATATAAGATTCTTGTTATCAAATCCACTTTTGTTGTCCTGAAAAATAAACCCTCTCATGACAGTTTAACTGATATAACTATGGTAAGTCTGACCATTTGGCTAGAAACTACCGACTTAAGGGTCAATGTTGTTGGTGGATCCGAGGGGTGGTGGGTAGACACTGGCGCAACGCGTCACGTCTACTATGATAAGTCTCTATTTAAGACTTATTTTGTTGCTAAGAATCAGAAATTGTTGTTGGAACAAGGGAAGTGGAATTGAAATTTACCTCTGGAAAGATTGTGGTTCTTAAAGATATTATATATACTCCAGATATGAGAAAGAACTTAGTTTCAGGTTATCTTCTTAACAAAGTCAGGTTTACTCAAACTATAGAGGCTAATTTACCCTTACAAAGAATAATATTTTTTGTAGGGAAGAATTATGCTAGTGGCGAAATATTCAATTTGGTTATTGAATAATTTTATTAAAAATATATTTGACCACATAGATATTAGCAATTGATATATTTATGTTTTTGGTCCTTGTTTTCTAGCTTTTTTTGCAACCCATCAATTTGATTTAATTTGGATTTATTGACTTTTAACTCTTTTAGCAGTTGGAAGCTTATCATCATGGCTTTATATTGCTTTAATTTTGGTTAAATTGCTCTTAATGGGTTATTGGTTTTTAGTACTATAGTTATTTGATGCCTTTGGCCATTGGATGCTAATAGGCTTTAATTTGTTTAATTGTTATTAAGACAACTTAGCTTTTTGTCTCTCATCTCATGCCTTTATAAATAGAATAGCAACCATGAAAGGAAAAAATGATTTGGAATTAATTCCTAATTTGTCTATAATTGACTTTGATATTGTGAATTTTGTAGTCAAGCTAATATTACTAAGGCTTCTTAAAAGTCAGTTGATAGAGAAATTGAAATTCTTGAGTATTTGTTACATTTTGATATATGTGAATTTGATGGAGTGCTAACTAGAAATAGGAAGCATGATGTTATAATTTTTATTGATGATTGCTCTAATTTCACATATGTATACCTTATGAAAAATAAGAGTGATGCTTTTGATATGTTTAAATTATTTGTTGCTGAATATGTTTACATTCTGATGTATGCAATGTTTTATTGATCGTAATTTTATTACATATGAATGTGTTTTTATAGACTACGTTGTTTATAGCAAAGCTTATAGAATTTTTGATTTAAATGAGAAAGTTGTTAGTGATTCAAGTGACTCTAATTTGTATGAAGATAGTCTTTCATTTAAATTGAAAAATAGGTGGGGTTCTACTTCTTATAGTGCACCAATTAGAACAAGTATTTCTAATGTTTATTTTATTTTTTGATGAACATATAAGGAGTAAGAGCATATGTAGCTAATGTTTTGGTCCTGATTTTTATGTTTATAATGTTGAGGAAAGTACTTCCTATATTTTGGTTTTCTGGTCAAAATATTAAAGTATATAACTTATATGGCCTGAAACAAGCACCTAAGCAATGACATGAGAAATTTGATAATCTGGTTATATTACATGGTTGTAATATTAACGAAAGTGATAAGTGCATATTTATAAATTAGATATTTATGTTTGCACTATTATTTGAATATATGTGGATGACTTGCTTGTTTTTGGTTCTAATATTCATGTTGTGAAAAATGTCAAAAATATGATATGTGAAATTTTTTAGATGAAGGACTTTGGTGATGTAAATGCAATTCTTTGAATTAAAATTACTAGAACTGAAATAGTATTTTTTAAAATCAATCTCATTATATTGAGAAGATTTTAAAGAAATGTAATTACTCTGATAATAAACCAGCATGTACCCTTATGATATTAGTGTCAAGATGTTCGAGAACACTGGTGATAGTGTTAATCAATCTGAGTATGCGAACATCGATAGCAACCTTCAGTATGTTGTTGATTGTACTATGCCTGATATATAGCTTATGTTGTGGGGTAACTATGTAGGTTTACTGGCAGTTCTAGTAATGGGCACTAGTGTGCTATTGAGAGGGTCATGAGGTACCTTAAAAGGGCCATGAACCTAGGATTACATTATCAAAAGTTTTATGCTGTACTAGAAGGTTACAGTGATGTTGATTGAAATAATTGGACTAACAATTGCTTGTGAGGAAACAACATGGTTGAGAAACCTTTTGTCAGATAATCTTATGCGGGAAAAATTGATACCAGCCACATTGATCCATTGTGATAGTACCGTGGCTATTGCAAAGATTCAGAACTGTTGTTATAAAGGTAAGAGGGATCATGTGAGGTCTGAGGAAAATTTGGCCGATCCTTTGACGAAAGGATTAGCAAGAGAGAAGGTTTTCAAAACCTAAAAAGGAATGAGACTAAGGTCCATTGATTAAATTGTCTTTTATAGGGGTAACCCAACCTATGGACTAGAGATCGCAAGAAATAGGTTTAAAGGGTAATAACAACTTATAAGGAGATGTGAGAATCATGCTATGATAATTCGTTCATATATTTAGAGCATGATATCCTATAGCGGTGAAAGGTTGAATTAATTTTTTAATGAGTTTTATACTCTATTTGGAGTGGAGTACCTAGCTATAGGTGTACTCTTGATAGACTCACCTATGTGAATGTGAAAAGGGAGGCTGCTTTCTATGGAATTTTGAGCAAAATTTCTAGAGCATTCACTATACTGGGATAACGTATATGGACGTAATGCACGTACTTTGAAACTACACCCTGAAAGATTGTGTGTATATTGTTGTTAATAGAGTTCAAGACAACGAGTCACTCTAGTAAAATCTAAAACATCAATACTACGTATCAATACTACGTATATGGTTCAAGTCTACGGACACAATTACTTATGCTCAATCTTATTTTGTATTGTCTTATTGCTCAATGAAATATTTTTAAAAAAAATTTAGTGGGGGTTGTTGAAATAATTTTATTAAAAAATAGATTTGATAAATTATATTAGATATATGATATATATATATAGTTTTATATGTTAACTTTGGATTCTATTTTGTTTAGCTTTTGATTTGATTCAAGCCATATGAAGCAATTCATTGTAGTTTTAATTGGTTTAATTGGCTGAAGGTTATGTTTCTATTATTTAATATTGATTTTAACACCATTCAAGTTGATTGTCTTCTCTTGTTGCCTATAAAAAGGTGACAACCATGAATGAAAGAAATGAGAGGAAAATTTTCTAAAAACGGTGAAAGGATTTTTAAATTTTGTGTTTTATTTTGAGATACAAAGCAATTTGGTTTTTTATGGATGTTGGTTTGTTGGATTTTCTTACGTGTAGAGAGTTCTCAAACTCAGTTTTAGAGGGCTATTTTATATTGGGGACGACGAGGCTATATACTGCTACACATATCGGGTAGAGCCTTGAAACGTCTTAAAGAGAGCGACCTAGTCCACGATTCAACCTATTTACTTACTTATTCATTTGTTTTATTTTATTATTATTATTTTTTTGTTCTTGTTAGACATTTACAGCAATAAAATATTATCATTAATAAAATATCCAACAAATAATCCTTTATCTACTGCTACTCTAACTAGTCTAGTCAACCCCTCTGCCACAATCAAGAAAAGAAAAGGAGGAGCAGGTCCCCTTGACACAACCCCTTTTTACACTAAAGTCCTCGGTTGGACTCCCATTTACCAACACCAAAACAGATCCTAAGCTAACACAAGCCTTCATCCATTTTCTCCACATAAAGTTTTTGATTTATGATCTAGAAATATTGCTCAACATAAGAAGGCTTTCAAAAAGTATTATAGCCGAGAATAATCTAGTTGAATTCTCATAGGAAAAATCATGAAATCTGTCTGATTCTTGTTGATGGATAGATTTAAATAAAATTGTTTTAGATAAATATAAATATTTTTTAATAATCAATAAATATAGAGTTTAATTACTATGTATTAATAGCGTAAAAATATTTTACACAAAAATTCAATCATATCTCATCATGGTGCTAACTCATAATGATACTTCCTAAAATAACTGTATAAATATCTATATTGTGAGATATGATTGGATATATATATAATATTTTTACACTATCAGTGTATAATATTTAAATCAATAAAAAATTCGGTAAAATAAAAATATGAAATAGAAATGATAATATATAAAAATTAGATTAGAAAAATAATCAGCCCGCGGATTAACTCGCATACCCGCAAACCAAACCTACTCAGCTCGAGGGTTAACAAACCGGACTAAAAAGCCCACATTTAAATGAGCTTATATTTAGGTGGTTCATAGTCTGTGTGGGCCACTGACTAAACGAATCATTCGAGGGCCAAGACCCATATACCTAACTCTAATCGTGGGGTTAAATTTGATATGTTTTTAGTCTCACACAGGTCATTATCCTCTTTGATGTTTTCTCTATTTTTTTCAAAATTTACAGTAGTTGCTCCTCTGTTAGACCTCTTTTATATAAATTTTTTCACCTATTGAATTTGAATCCTCTTAATCTTATCTCACTTATTTTTGTTATGTTATAATAATCTCAACAACTTGATAATCTTATCTTAGTTTTGTTATCATCAACAACTTGGAATCCGCTTTATCTCTCATAACTTCCATTTAGTATGGTTTTGTTTAAAACATTTAAACATAATTTGAATTTATTTGTCTCTATAGTTGTACGCGCAGGATATCCGAGTTCACCCAAAAAATTAAATTCATTTGGATGCTTTAATTTTGGATTTAGATTCTTTGCATTCACTCATTTCTTTCTCTCTCCACTTTCAGGTTTTTTATTTTTTTTAGACAAATTGAATTAATGTTCATAATTCTAAATTCAACAAAATTACTGGCTTAGATTGCAATAATTGCAGTCACCGCCACAACAGGCAAACCATATTCTTTGATTTTATTTTATATAACTAAATAACTAAATTCTCTCTTTCCATTCCTTTCTATTCAAATGCTTTGAATATAATTTTTTTTTATCTTATCTCCACTTCTGATGCCTTAAAAAAAATTTCTCTCACACCCAAAACAACCAATTTTGGGCTTTAATTTTTAATTTTAAAAAATTAAATATAAATAAAAGAGGAGTGATCAAGTTACACCGATATAACACTTTGGACAATGTTTCACTGCTAATAACTTTTCACCATACGGTTATATTTTAGGCTTTAATATGAATTGGGTCCCTGTAAAAATTCGAGTTTTGAATTTAGTCCTTACATTTAAAGTCAACGGTTTTTAGTGCTTCCAAATTTCAAGTTTTGAATTTAATCTCTCCTTTGCGTTGACCAGTGTCATGTCACCCTAAAACGCTAACGTGGCACGTTGCCCTATCCACGTCATTTGACACGTCATTTATTTATAGGGACTAAAATCAAAACAAATAATTTTTACAGGGACCTCCACCACCACCCCTCCTTCTCCCCCCTCCTTCTCCTCCACCACCACCACCACCACCACCCCCTCTCTCTCTCTCCTCCACCACCCCTCTTTCTCCCCCCTCGTCCTCCACCACCACCATCCCCCCACCCCTCTCTCTCTCCTCCACCACCACCACCCTCTTTCTCCCCCCTCCTCCACCACCACCACAATCAAGCGGTAACTAGCTAATTAACATGAATAAATTCATGAAACTAACCAAACGCAAAGAATACAAAGTAAATAATTTAAAAAATAAAAAATACCGTCCAGTTTGTTTGAGCATGTCGAACATATTAGTCTGGAAGACATGATCAACGACTTCAACACTAACACCAGTTCCACTCTGAGGCATTGCAATGACATCAACAACACGGACGGTGTACTCGTCCACAAATTCTCCCAGCATCAAACCCATAACCTCCATGGGAACTCCAGCCCTTCCTATTATTGCCCAAATTTAGGAATTTAGGAAACCCTAATTTTGAAATCGGATAGACCGTGATTTGATAGGGTTGAAGATGGGAACTTTACCGTGCTTAAGCATCTTGAGGAGAACGAGGGAGGAGATGTAGACCTGCTCAAAGGAATTGAGAGTTGGGGAGGGGGGAGAAAGAGGGGTGGTGGTGGTGGTGGAGGAGGAGGAGGAGGAGGAGGAGGGGGGAGAAGGAAGGGGTGGTGGTGGGGTCCCTGTACGTGTCAAATGACGTGGATAGGGCAACGTGTCACGTCAGCGTTTTAGGGTGACATGGCACTGGTCAACGCAAAGGAGGGACTAAATTCAAAACTTGAAATTTGAAAGGACTAAAAACCGTTGACTTTAAATGTAGGGACTAAATTCAAAACTCAAATTTTTACAGGAAGCCAATTCATATTAAAGCCTATATTTTATAACTCACCGTTGGATTAATAGCTATTATCACATAGAATATTCCTATAAAATTTCAAATGAATCTAAAATCATTGAGCTGTGATACATAGACACCCACACACCTCTCCAACACCCTATTCTAATGAATAAAATGAGATAATGAGGTGTGTCATGGGTGTGTGATAGATGTCTGTGTATCATATTTGATGTGTCATAGAGATACGTCAAGATTTAAAGTCTTTTAAAATGGATGAATATTGATATATATATATGAATGACACATGAAACGATTTTAGAATGATGTGAAATTTTACATGAATGATCTACGTGATAATAATTATTAATCCAATAGTACGTGAAAAGTTATTAACGGTGTAACATTGCCCAAAGTGTTACACCGATGAAACTTGATCCCTCTTCTAAATAAAATAAAATAAAACTAAACCTTTGTAATTACTTAATTCCATTTTACTTCAAACTTTTAAATTAAAAAAAGTTGTGTTTTACTATGCTTATTTCAATTCAAGCAATAAACACAATAAAAGTGGAGGTGTATCATATTTCAGTTGCTCATTTCGAATTTCAAAATTGAAAAACTAAAAATAAAATACTTACAACCTTCATTAAATATAACTAACACCAAGGTACTTGGTAATTGAACTCATTAAATTTCAAACTAAAACTAGATTAGGATAACAGTTAGAGTAATGCTACATCCTCCCTCCTACAAATAGATTGAATTCGGAAATTTTAAAAGAAAATAGACTGGAAGAAGATTATGCAGGATAAGATAGCAATATACCATAATGAATCCATAAGATAACAAGAAAAATGGGATAAGATGCAGAGAAAAACTATATAAAGAGGTAGGCACACAACAATCAAACAACAAAGACCAGGGAAAAGCACACACATACACAGAGAGAGAGAGAGCCATCAAGAGATTCATTCATTCATCAACCAAAATTCACATAAAGAGTATCTAGCAGTACGAGAAGGAAGCAACCATGCAGAGTAGTCACAAATCAGTATAGAGGGAATACGCCAGGTAACACTAAACTCTCATCTTTGATGTGCATAGTTAGCACCAAATCGAAAGTCCCCTTTCAGCTATTTACGAACACCGCCATCAACCGTACCAGACTCGGCAATCACCCCCTCTGTTTTTTACTTCTTTTCACAATCTTTCATACATATATGTTCATTGTTTAATTTCTTCGGGATTGAAAGGAAAGAAAAACATAGAAAAAGAGAAAACCTGGTTCGCATCCTTGTGCAAACTAAATCTGCGTCATTCCCTAACACAAGATATGCAGAATGTGTAATCACATTATGATAGTAGCTCAAACATGTGTTTTGTGGTTGCAGTCTTTGAATGAACCCGTTCCTGGCAATTACTTTCAACTTCTCGGCAATTTTGCAATGCCTCATTATCCTTTGGCTTCCTTTCACAGTTTTTCATATGTTATTTGCTTTCTTCGTGATTGAAGAAACACAGGCTCCTTCTGGCAGTTCTTCCATTCTTCCTTTCCATCACGGAGAAAACAAATAACATAAGGAAAAAATGCGAAAGAAAGCAAAAAGATAATGAGGAATTGCAAAATAGTCGAGAAGTTGAATGTAGTATTTGCCGGCTTTGAGTTCATTCAAAGCCTACAACCACAAAACACATGTTTGGGCTGCTATCAGAGTGAGTGCTCACATTCTGTTATCTCGCATTAGGGAATATGACACATAGCTTGAAGAAGAATGCGAGTGCTTTTCTAGTGTGTTACAAGCTATTTTACTTTGTCAGCTGAAGTTACATTTCTTATGCCACAAGTGAAGAAAAACATGATACATTAAGCTTCAAGGCAGCACTCAAGTAACTTTTGAAGTTTACAAAAACTTTTCTTTAATTTGCTCTTTTTTTCTAATCGATTACCAGTAATCTTGGGTTAGAAATGTGTTCTTCTTGATTTTATGAAGGGTATTGATACTGCAACTTCACCTATTTCCTCTCCATCTTCTCTACATTGGGATGAATTACATGTAACTATTATATATACTTCCAAACATTATCTTCTTTGTTGTTATCTTTTTTTATTATTCATTTTGGCATTCTTATCTAGTGTTATCAAATATATGTAGTTATGTTTACTGTCCAAATTCGTTATCATATTTTAGGTACGGAAATAAACTAGATATGTAAAGTTACAATTCTGGAAAATGTTAAATATAAATTAAAAATAATATTAATAAAATTGATTTATTATTGCATAGAATTATTGAAAAAAATAGGATATACTAATATAAAACTCAATGTTATATAAAAAAAAGATAATGTTTGGGCACAAAATTTTTAAATAAAATAATTTATTTTTAATTTTAGCTCAATGATTCAAACAGTATCAACCAAATCTTAATTTTTGGTATAAATCAAGGGTATCTCATGTACATGCAATGACTAATCCTTTCGAACTAGATAGGACACATTAGGGCAATAAAACTCTACTGTGCGAGATTTAAAATTGTTGTATTACTAGGGTTTGAATTTGAACTTAAGACCACTTATTAAACTGAGACAAATCCCCTTGGTTTGACCTTCGTTGGTTTGATTTGGTTTGGATTAATTAAAAATTTGTAAAAAAATCCAAACTCAACCAATCCTATCAATTAGGCCTTTTCACCAATATGGGTTAATATGAATCTGTATTTACCAAAATGGGGCGGAATGAAAAGATTTTACCGAAATAGGGGTGAGTCATAAATTGCATTAACGACTTACTTGTTTTTCTATTGAAAGTCATATGTTGTAGTGACACTTACGTATTTTTCATTTTAAAATCGATATCGATACATGTAACAAAAAAAAGTTTAAAGGTAACAAAAGAAAAGTTTAATCGATTTTAAATATATTTTTAATCTCCATAAATAAGGTAATATTCATTTTTAGTCTTTCAATTTTAAAACATCTCATTTTAGTTATTCATTTTCTAAAATATGTCATATGTAATCCATCAATAGACTACACATAGTCCAGGGGCCGTGTAAGCCATAAGTCAATTATGGCTGCCTCTTAATATTATGGCTGCCTAATATTATTATATTGTACTTGAGAGTTAGTTTCCAAATTTTTTACTCATTAATCATTATTATTATTATTATCATATTACATTTGATAATTTAGAATTACTAATTATTACAGTTGCCTATCAAAAAAACTAGTTATTATAGTTATTAATATTTATTATTATGTGTCTTATTTATTAAGTACCAAAATATGTTTAAAGTTCAATTAGCAAACCTGTTTTGGTTACTATGTAAAATTGGCAATTGAAGGTCTCAAGTTTGTAGTCTTTTTTTTTTCCTTCTACTTCGAGGAGTATCTCACCGCTTGTATGACGGGGACTAATCTATCGCAGGAGTTTGTTCGGCACCTCTAATGGATGACATCCCTCCTAGTTGAGATTTTTTTCATATCCAAGTCTCGAACCCGAAACATTGGTTAAGGGGCGAGAGGCATTAACCACTCAGGTTAGTAGTCTTAACGTCTCTTATTATTTCTCATTTTACTAATTATTAGTTGGGAATTACTTAGTTATAAAATTTCAATAGATGATTTCGTAGCTCAAAAAATTAAATTAAAAGACTAATACATAAGATTGATAATTTACTTTATATAAGGTTTTTTTAATAATTTTGTCTAAGGCCCTAAAACTTCTATACACGCCCTGACATAGTCTTTCAAATACAATAGAAACTATATATGACCTATTTCAACAAAAGAGAGATCAAAATGAGACGTTTTAAAATTGAAAGACTAAAAGAAAGCATTTCCATATTTAATGAGAACTTTACCAATATAGGTTAATGTTAACCATTATTTACCAAAATGGTGTGAAACAAAAAGATATTAATGAAATAGGGTAGGTCATAAATGAATTTATGACTTGCTCTATTTTTTTCAAAAAAAATAAAGAAAGTCATAAGTTGTGACGACAATTTACTTATTTTTTATTAAAAAAAGAGAGTCGCATACCATAATTACGACTTACCATCATAATATATGACTTTCATTTTTTTAAAAAGACAAGCAAGTTGTCACTGCAATTTATGACTCACCCTATTTTAGTACTACTAAAATCTTTTCATTCTACCTCATTTTGCTAAATACAAATTCATATTAACCCATTTTGGTAAAAGGCTGATTTCTCACAAAATTGGACATCTTATCACTTGAGGAGCCCTTTTCCCAGCCATTCAATTCAATGCTTTATCTTTCTTTTGCATCCATGCTTATTTGGATGACACACGGGGGGCAACATGTGAGCCCGTGTGACATTTAACAAATCACATTAGTACAGATAACAGAGTTAATTCACAGAAATAACGTCAAAGATTATAACATGCATAATCTAGTATCAGGGACTTTTTTTATTTTTATTTTTTTATTTCTTTAGTTTCAAGGATTGATTTGAAAGCAAGTTACACATTCTCATACCAAAACAACAATTTACTCATTATCAAATGTTTTACTTTATAATTTAGGTTTTATTCAATTTTTCAATATAAAATCTCAACCCAAATATGATCAGCTTGGTTTAGTTTGAATTAACTATTATTATTTTTTTGGTCAAAAATAATTATTATATTTTTTGAAAAATTAAAACAAACTTAAAATGCGACCCAAATTTTTTTGAGTAAACCATCTTAAAAGTGATAGATGTTATCACTTTAGTCCCGAGGGATCAAATTAACTAATAAATTACACAATTAAGTTTTTATTTTATTTTATTATTTTCAAAGATAAAAAGACGGCATTGATAACTTTTAAGGATAAAAATGATAGTGTAGTCAAAATATTTCCCCTCACCGGACCAATCCAATCGGTCCATCCCAGTCGGTAAATCTTTATCTTTATCTTTATATTATACAACTACAGATCATTTTTTTTGGAGAGTTTTTTTGATGTGTCAAGCTGTGGTTCATTAGCTTGCTGAACACACTTGGAAAATTTTTGCCATTTAAGGAAAGTTTTGTCTCTTTTTAAACACAATTAGAGAGAAGAACACATAAAAAAAGGTGAAAGAGCGTGAGATTAAAAAAAATTGGGATCAGACACAATTTTAAAATTCAAATTTCAAACTCTAACCCCACAAACCTTTCTCTCTTCCAAATACCCCAAATATCTCTCTTCTCTTTTCTTTTTCTCTCACTCCATTGTTCCCTCCTCTGTCAATGGCATTTTTTTTCTCTCTTTCTCTTCTCTTCTTCAATCCCTCTCTCAATCCCTCTTTCTCCAGCCTCCCTCTCTTTCTCCGACGAGAAGGAGTATACGGCGGGTGATTTGTCTTATCCGGATCCCTCTTTCTCTTCTCTTTTGCTCCTCGACGACTTTGCATCCCTCTTTCTTCTCCGTTTTTGTTGTTGACGTTTGTGGCTGATGGTGGGTGACGGTCTGGTAGGAGTGTCATAGCTGGAAGATTGACCAATCATGGTACTCTCTTCTCCCTTTCTCGCCCTCCTTCTCAGTTTTTTCTTTACATTTTTATTTTTGTTTTTATTTCATAGCAAATTTTGGGATCTGGAAAGTTCAGTCAGCAAATCCCCCACTGAAAACATCCCGGCTGCTTTTCGGATCGACGACTGTCCCCACACACCAACACGAGTCTTTTCAGCATATTTTGTCCTCACTCACATGCTTTGGAGGAAACTTCCCAGAAGGTTACCCATCACGAAATTGCTCCAAGTCAAACACACTTAACTGTGGAGTTCTTAAGTGATAGGCTACCAAAAAGAAGATGCATCTTGTTGGTATGAGTAGTACCAATCAATTCTATTAAGCTTTCCTCAACTGTACAGTCTCATACCGCACAGTCTCAGAATTCCTCTCATTCAGGTATGATTTCGGTTCATTCATGTACCCCTTCGCCTAGAAGCCTGCTAGGAGCCGCTCCTTGTCCGTGCCTCTCTGCACCGGGGATCACTCCCCGCCCTCGTCGGCCTCAGGGTGTCACATGCCCACTAGCTTCCGCTTGGTTAGTCCCCGAACCATACCGTACTAGGAGAGGATCGGCTCTGATACCATTTGAAACATCCCGGCTGCTTTTCGGATCGACGACTGTCCTCACACACCAACACGAGTCTTTTGAGCATGCTTTGTCCTCACTCACATGCTTTCGAGGAAACTTCCCAGAAGGTCACCCATCACGAAATTGCTCCAAGTCAAACACGCTTAACTGTGGAGTTTTTAAGCGATAGGCTACCGAAAAGAAGATGCATCTTGTTGGTATGAGTAGTACCAATCCATTCTATTAAGCTTTCCTCAACTGTACAGTCCTATACCTGCACAGTCTCAGAATTCCTCTCATTCAGGTATGATTTCGGTTCATTCATGTACCATTTCGCCTAGAAGCCTGTCAGGAGCCGCTCCTTATCCGTGCTTCTCTGCACCGGCGATCACTCCCTGCCCTCGTCGGCCTTAGGGTGTCACACCCACGGCGGTTTAGTGGAAATTTCTCGCCTATTTCAATATCACGGAAGCCCGACATGGCAGAGACAGTGGTTTGGTGGAACCAGAATCAGAAACTGAGAAATCTTCAGAACAAAATTAGAAGATGAAAAGCCAAGTGAGAAAAACAAAAAATCATAGACCCCCGTTTATTTTATTTTGTTTTATTATTTTTTTGCATGATCTGATCATGGATTTTTTGTTATTTTTATGCTTACTTTTACCTGACCATGGATTTTACACTAATTATTTGATGTAGGCTCACATGAGAGAAAGTGAAGGCTCATTTCAACATGGTACCTACTACAGAAAAGTTAAAGATCTGCTATAAGTTGTAGTCCAATACTCATGTGACGAGAAAAATATAACTACAATTGTTGGTTGTAATATAGGCCAGATTACTGTTATGCAAGTCACATGAAATTGAATTTGGTAGTGGGTTGAACCAAATGAAGAAGTAACTATAGCAATTCCAAGAACAAAAAAAACACGGGGAATTAAGGAAAAAATTAGTGGATACACAAATAAACAATATGTAAGTAAAAGGCTGGCAAGCTTGGTGTGTCAAAAAAATGAAAAAAAAATGAACGTAGTATTTTTTATGTTTAAGGTCTTTATTACTGATCATTGAGATAGTGATAAAAAAATAGTACATAAAAAGTGAAGAAAAAAAAGATAGACACTTCAAAGTGATGGTGAATTGCAAAAAAGTAAAGTAGCAAAAATCGTAGTTGGAGTCAAGGGTTTATAAACTGTCCAATGATATTTTTATTGTTTTAAGTGAATTTATAGGATATAATTGTGTTATTAATTTTTTTTAAAGGTACTGTTTTGACCTTTTAACTTCAAGTAATTAATACAAATTGTCTATTCCTATATGTTTGATTGTTGAGAATAATATGTAGCAAAAGCCGTAATTTGTCTCAAGGGTTTATAAACTTCTCCACGATTTTTTTTTCTTTCTATTTCCAAGTGAATTTATAGCATATAATTGTGTTCAATTAAAAAGTTTGAAAGTATTATTTTTAACTTTTAACTAAATCTAATAAATACAAATTGTCAATTCCTACATGTTTGATTACTAGGATTAATACATAAATTAATATGATAAATTATCAAATTAATTTTATATATTTACTTGAAAATTTTAAACAAAAGAAGAAGCAGTTGTAGCAATTTCGTGAAGGGAAAAACATGGAGAAGGAAAGGATTAGAGTGTATTCAAGTGAACAACCTACAACAAAAATGTAGGGAGGCTTGGTATGCCATAAAATGAAATAGAGAGTTTTGTGTTTTAGGACTTTATTGCATGGAGATAGAATTATCATTGAAATAGTGATAAAAAACAGTACATAAGAAATGAAGATAAAAAGGATAAACACTTAAAAGTGTTGGTGAATTGCAAAAAAAGTAAATTAGCAAAAACTATAGTTCGACTCAAGGGTTTACCATGTGATTTTTTTCCCTGTTTCCAAGTTAATTTATAGCATATAACTATGTTAATATTACATAGTACTTATGCAATATATTTCAAAATGACGGTAGAGTATTATAATTTTCCATAATTAATTTACATTTACTTGATAAATTATCAAATTAATTGTATATACTCAAGTGAACAATCTACAAGGAAAAATTGGCAAACTAAAGGAATTATCATTGAACTTACTGACAGCTATAAAATAGATTCGTGTTAGTTTACTGTTATAAATATGAATTATGAATATAATTTTTCATTAGTTAGTTTGCACAATATATATATATATTATCAATATTTAATTTTATGCATGCAATGACTATTTTACAAGGAACATATTTGTCCTATTATAAAACTAAATTTCTTGATATGGACTCTATGTTTTGTTCGAGTAATTGAAGACAACCAGTACATGTATAGCTGACAAAATTGGCTTAGCCTGCCGGGCTAGTCCAAGCCTGCCCTAAAAAACACCGAGTTTGGACACACAAATTTGAGCCCGTTTTCAATTCGGACCTTTTTGGCCCGGCCCGATAAAGCCCGAACCCGTAAAAGCCCGAGCCCAAAGCGGGTTGACCGAAAAACATAGGCCAAAGCCCGAGTCCGGTCTGAAAAAAGCCCAAAAAATAGAAAGCTCGGACACACAAATTTAAACCAGTTTTCAATCCGGGCTTTTTTTATCCGATTTGATAAAGCACAAACCCGATGCGGGTCGGCCTAAGCCCGGCCCAAAAGCTGAATTGCCACCTCTAAGTACAAGCACAAAAACATTTTCAATTGAAATACAACTCACTTTCAATTACAACATAAATATTACCAAGGAATTTAAATTGTTAATTAAAATATAATAATATATTATTAAACTAAACTTAAAATTACAATTAATCATTTATCATTAGTCTATAAAATGAATTTTCTTGCCCATGGGTTGCACTGGTGTGAATACTAGTTGCATCCAAAGCATAAGATACGCAGAGCCGCAGACGGGTTGCAATAATAATAATAATAATAATAATAATCGAAAAAATACACATAGACATAGTGACACGGTGCTTCGTTTAAATCGTTTCAAATCCTTTCGATCAAATTCTCAGAAGCCGTGCGGGAAACACCATGGAACCCCAAGCTCCGGCCACCGGTGCCACCGCTAGGAGTAACGCTGAACACTCACAATCTCAGCCACCACAACAACCACCACCACCTCCACCACCATCTTCTTCTCCTTCTTCTCTCCCTCCACCGTCTTCCTCATCGACCCCTCCTATCTCAGCACCACCCCATTCTTCCCCAAACCCTAACCCCAAACCTCCCACTCCCTCTCCTTCCCAACCTCGCCCTCCTCCTCCCTCATTCAACCGAAACGCTCCCCCGCCGCAGCAGCAACCGCAGTCCCATTTCCCGCACTTCTCCGCTCCTCCTCCTCCTCCGGCGTCATCTTTTCCGTCCACTCACTCATCGTCGGTTCCCTCCGCCGCACCTCCGAGGGGCGGCATGACAATCGGTGTTCCCGCGCATCACCAGAACCCTTCCCCTCCGTTTACTTCTTCATTCGGTCAGCACTTTGGCGGGTTGGGTCGAACCGATTCTACTTCCAATTCTAGCACCTCTCAGGTAGGGCTTTTACATCAATTAATTTCAATTACTATCAATTACTCAATTACTCTTTAAAAAAGTTAGGTTTTTGGCTTCCCAAACCCTAAATAGTGGGAGCCTCCTGCATTGGGTCGCCATTAGAAAAGACCAGTAATTTATATGGTCGGGTTGTCACGTATATCTATCTAGTTCCACTGTTAACATTAACATTAATTTTTCTTTCTTTAATGAGAGTTTTGATGGTTGAAGCTTTCTGAATGAATGTCACTGTTTATGCTTCTTCACTAGTTTTGTTTTTAACATTTAGGTGAGAGCGCCCATGCAAGGAATGGGGATGTTAGGATCTTTGGGTTCAAGCTCTCAAATGCGGCCAGGTGGAGTGCCTTCACATCAACAGCGACCCGTTCAATCATCTCTTAGACCTCCATCCTCTGCTCAAAATAATCAACCTGCTGGTTCACAAGTTAGTTGTTTTTGGGTTTATTTTTTCCCTCCCTCTCTCTATTCTCTGCTCTAGCTGCTGTGAAAGTGAATGTTAATTATGAGTATGAGTATGAGTATGGTTGTGTTCTTTTCACTTCTGGAGTTTTGTATTTTCTGCTTAGTCTGGTCAGGGATCTGCTACCTCTGTTTAGTTAATGAAGGAATAAACGAGTTAATTTTTTTTTATAAGGTCATGATCCATACTGTATCATTGTGATTTATACGTGTGTGAATATATTGGGCATTTCTTATTTTCAATTGTTACGTGTGTTTAAGAGGTTTGCTCAATCTTGTGTTATGCTGGCTGTAATGCTTGTGCTTGTATACAACAATACAAACATGCTATTTTGGGGAAAGAATGTAGGCGATTTTCTAATTTGTTACATTTTTTTTCAGAGCTTCCAGGGGCATGGACTTATGAGATCCTCATCAGTGGGGTCACCTGCTACCCCATCTCCAAGTGCATCGCAAAGTATGCAGTCAATTAATCAGCCATGGTTGTCATCTGGGCCACCAGGGAAGCCTCCTTTGCCATCCCCGGCCTACAGACAGCAATTGAACCCTCCATCTTTGCAGCAAAGGTCACATATTTCTCAGCAGCAGCAATCCACGTCAACAGCTTCACAGCAACAGCAACCTTTGCCTTCTAATCAATCCCAGGAGCATTTTGGGCAACAAGTTCCGTCATCAAGGGCTCTACATGTGCCTCACCAGCAGCAGGTCACAAGGTTACAGGGGCCAGGAAATCAGAAACCTTCATCTCTTGTGGCTACACAATCTAGTGCGGTTCAACCAGGGATTCAAAGTAGATTAACAAATGCAGATACCGATGAATCATGTAAAAGTATTCTCAGCAAAAGAAGCATCCATGAGCTAGTCAATCAGGTGTGCCATACAACTTGTGTTCTACAGTAGTTTTTTCTAGCCTCGTACTCTAACTACCAGCACCTATTGTTAAAGGAACATATGTAGAAGTCTCTAGATTTTGTAGTTCATGTATGCTGAATGTTTCTTGTAGGAACTTCCTAATTTTATACACAATGACAGTGAGTTGATTTAAACACAGGGATTGCATTAATTATTTTGATTAGTTTCGATTCTATGTTTGGATTGATGGAAAGGGATGTAATATAGTATGATGAAATGAAATCATAATAGGTCCATTGTTTTATTATTTAAAATAGGATGAAATGGAATGGAACATGCTGAAATGCATTCCATTCTGTTCCTCCAATACCCCACTTTTTCTTTCCTCCAATTTGGGGGTTGGGATTAAACCAGTTATTTTTTTTCCTCCATCCCATCATATAAATATCAAAATAATGGAATGATAACTTTATTCCTTTTCGCACCATTCCATTCCGTTCTGTTCCATCCCCTTTTATTTCATTTCACGCTTTATTAGATATCCAAACATAGCTTGGTGACCTGTTGAAACTCAAAAGAATTCCCTGGATTCTCCAAGGTCCATTCATTGAATTTGTGATGGCCCAGGTCACACATTAGATGTGCAAGGAATTGGATGGTGGCTTATAGGGGTGTAACTGCCACTTTAGCTAGTAATTTAGGTTTTATGAAGGGTCTATGGCATTCTTAGTAAAGAACTGTTTTGTTAACAAATTTGTTCTGTTTTTATACTTATACTATTTGTCGTTTTACCCTCCTACAATGAAGGTCATGTTAGACACCTTATTTTTAATTAAAAAAATGTTTTGTTGTGCTACTAAAAATTTCATGGTAATTTAATATAAAATTTGTCAGATATTTTTGCATGGGTTTCTCAGTTGGGTCAAATATGTTCCACACATTTCTAAAATTTTATGGTAAATGCTTGGTAGTTTTCACAATAATGTATAATAGAATGAATATGACAACTTGATATTATTATGTTATAAACTTATAGATGTGTTAGAAGATATGAGAGTTTCCTATAATATCTTAATATTATTTAATAGTATCTAATATTATCTCATAGGATTAGTTTTTTTTTTAATCTTAATGTGGAACTGTGGATTACTGGATTTATGTGTTTATATGCAAGTTTGATCCTTTGAATTCTGACCTAACCAATATGGGTGTGCGCTATGTATGATATTCTTTTGGTTGTAGTTTATGATTGATGATTGATTTTGATAGATGTTTACCCATTATGGGTTTTTCACTTTTTGGGAGGAAAAAAAAACATTGAACCACCTTTAACTTTTTGCCTTTTGCAAATAGACAGCTTTAACTCTAACTTCGTCCTAGTCACTGATCTTCATCTCTTGTTATGATAAGTCGTTGTAATTTGGGATTAACTCATTAACAATGAATAAATCTTAACCATTGATCAATGTTATCAGTGGCGGAAGGCCGAAATTCCGCCATATAAACACACCATTGCAGCCTATGGCGGTTGGCAAAAATTCCGCCACGGCGGCACCATGGCCGCCATTTAACAACACTGCCATTGATTCATATTTTTCATTTTTAAAATTATATTATTTAAATATTTAATTAAATCAAAAAAGGAAAAATACAAAACTGATATTATCCAAGGTTGTCTTATTTTTGTTTTTTAATTTTAAAATTTTAAAATTCAAAATTAGATAATATGATTTTCAAAATAAAAAAGTATGAATTAATGGTTTAGATTTAATAAAGATGAAAAGTTATAATTTTTTTATTGTTAGTGAGTTAATCCAAATTACGAAAAGGAAATATTGTGAAAATAGTTGGAGTTTAACATCTAATTGGAACAAAATGGAAGTTGAAGGTGCCTATATGCAAAAGTCATAAAGTTTCAGGTAGTTATATTCACTTTTCCCTTTTCATTTTATTCTTCATTTACTTACAATTATACGCATGTTGTGGAGGATGTACAATTATATAAATCGAAACTAAGAATTTTTTTTATTGAATGTAATAATGTCTTCCTCATTCATTCGATTGAATTACTGAAAACTTGTGTAGCTTATATGACAAAGGAGCATACATCCTTCACTGCAGTGCCTTTGCCCTAGAACCATTTAACTGCTTACAATAGTTGCCTTACCCCCCTCTGTTTCTCAATAGATGATTCCTAAAACACTTTGTTCTGCAAAAATACAGCTTTACTTTCACATAGACATCATGGATGAGTTACAATTTGACTCTGGTTGTGGAATGCAACATGGCACAAGGCATTTCAACGTTGATAATATTTTACTATGATTCATGAGCATATCACAGTCCTATTTTCAAGAAATTTGTTTGTTTTCTGTCCTATATTTACATTTCTGCTTTATTGGCAGGTTGATCCATTAGAGAAGTTGGATCCTGAAGTTGCAGACATTCTTGTGGAGATTGCAGAAAATTTTCTCGAGTCGGTGAGTATTTCCATTTTGTTTTATTGTGTTAACTGGACTGATGTGATTGTTCACATTTTTGCAACTTGATAAAATTTGTTGAATTCATCTATTAGTTTGTTTTGATTTTCTCAAGCTGTTTCTTACTATCTCCTTTATTACTTTGAATCATGAGTTACTATACTTGATGATTTCTAAACATAGCATTGTTTTGTATTTGTTTTTGTTTTCAAACACCTCGATGCAAAATAATTTGTGTAATGCCTTTTTGTTTTGTTTGTCTTTTAATATGAATATGAATTGGGAACTAGAGAAGCACATATTGAGAGGTTTTCTTGTGCCGTCTTTCTGATTGCGGTACATTTTATTCCTTCATTGTACATTGGTGTTAAGTGATTCTTCTCCACACATTAATGTCAGAATAATATATTATGCATTTTTACAATTATTTTAATGATTTTAAAGAATATTAGTTTGGTAAAGATCTTGACATGTAACATATAGAAACATATATTCTTGTATATAAATAACTTAAAATTTGAAATTCCAAAGTTTAATTTGATATTTTTTTCTTGACTTATTATTATTAACTATTAATTATTATTGTTGATTTAAATACTAATTATCTTTAAGGTATACCGTTGTTTTGATTAATATTGTTGAGATTTTATGCATTACAATGTACAAATAATGGAAATCATATTATTGAAGTTTTATAATCAGACAAACTCAATCTGTAGAAAATTTTAAAAATGATAATGGTATAGCATTGGATTCAGAACATTTTTTTGTGTTTAAAATTTAATAATTGTATTTAAGATTTGAAAAGTTCAATTTTTAGTAAACATTGTACATTCATATATTTTCAATAACGTTATTTTTAAATTAATGTTTTGAGTGAATAATCAAAATATCTCGTCATTGGATTTATTAAACTAAAGTTTATATAGGGTTTTGAAAAAATGTTTTTCATAAAATCAGAATATGTTTATTACGAAGAGACTAGAGTGATCTCTCTCTCTCTCTCTCTCATTGTAATTGTTTGTTTTTCACCAAAATATGTTTATTACAACGATTGATCTATCACACTCTCTCTCATTATAATTGTTTTTTTCCCCTGTCCTATGAACTATAGAAATGCACTAAGCTTCACAATTATTCTTGGTCCTTTTTTAGATAATCTTCTTGTCTATTTTTCCTTTCTATATACTCATATTAGATTGTTTTCAATAATGGCATTCTTTTATTTATCCTCTAAATAGATAACCAGGTCTGGTTGCTCACTAGCCAAGCATCGGAAATCAACAACTTTGGAAGCCAAAGACATACTTTTACATCTTGGTTAGTTACTGAAAAAAATTCTATGATCAAATTTTTTTGTCAGCATTTTTCACATTTTATATCTACATCTTTATAGAGAGAAATTGGAATATGACACTTCCGGGATTTGGTGGTGATGAGATTAAAAGCTACAGAAAGCCGGTAACAATTATCAATCTTTGTTGCATTTTTATGTTTAAGTTTTAATTAATTGGTTTATTTTATTTTGGATCTCATTGTTAAGCTTGTGCTTTGTGATGGTTTTGCAGCTTACAAGTGATATTCACAAGGAGCGCCTAGCAGCTGTAAGTTTGTTTATTTTCTTCATCTTATTCTGGTAATTATATTTATACTGTATCTGTTAGGTCTTGTTGTGGTTGCACACTTCTGCCCGCATGAAAATATGCTGGTAGACTTGTTTTGCTACCCTTGCTATGTCTCTGTGTGTGTGTGTGTTTAATTTTTAAAATATTGTTTGGTAAATATATAGTTTTGTTTTTTGTTATTATTGTGATGATTATTACTGCTATTATTTCATTTATTTATTTATTTATTTGATTTGCTTATGTTCTTTACAGATAAAGAAATCAATGTTAGCAACTGAGGCAGCACATGCTAAGGGTTCTTCTGGTCAGGCATCTGGTAGTGCAAAGGGTAGTCAGGCAAAGACACCTTTGAATGTCATTGCCTCTCCCAACCTTAAAAATTCATAACATGGATGGCTGTATTTTTGCTTTATACAGCAATGGAGGGACTGCTTTGGCAAATTAAGGTAATTGAAACTTTCAATAAATCAAACAGGTATTCCTGTTTGCAATTTTGCACTGGAAAAATAAATGACATCTATATCACATTTGGCACATAAACTGTGGCATGAAGTGTACATAGTACATACAACCTTTATTTCTTTGGTCTTGATTCTGGAGTGACGTGATAGAAGTTCAACTTTGATTAAAGCCCAGTTTGGATAAATTTCTCCATAAGCACTTCTAGCATGTGTTTTTTGACAAACAACTTTTCACATAAGTTGAAATTAACTTTTGCTCTTCACATTTTTCAAAAGCAATCTTTTTTAACTTCTCTAGAAACATCTATTTATTTATTGATTACCATTTAACAGTTTCTCTCTTGCATATATGAGAAAATTTAGATGTAAAATAAGAGTAACTCCTTCATAAGTCAAAAGCTGGAGCTTTTGCATCCAAACATGCTCTAAGTTTTTTGTCGAAGTGGAAAGCGGAACATGTAGTCATTGATCCTGATAAAACATTTACAGCTAGTTCTTTGTCCAAGTGGAAAGCGGAACATGTAGTCATTGATCCTGATAAAACATTTACAGCTGCATGTCATGTTTTTATAATGTTGTAACTATAAACTCGTACTGGTACTGTTTGTTTATGCTAATGCTAATGCTTGCCCTCAAATCCCCCAGATGGAACCTAACTTTTCCAATCAAACTTGTTTGACTTGATCTGTTCCATGTTGGAGGGTTGTTAGGACAGGTCTAGGAGTGCAACACTTCAAATTATTAATTCACTTTAGAGGGTAAATTAAGTAATATCAACCATTGAAAAATAAATCAACAGTTGATTTTTTTTTTTGTTTCCCAGGGTATCATTCGCGCACAACTGCGGAGACTAATCAACAATTGATTTATGAGCACATGTATAATAAATCTTAAAATTGATGAATAAAAACCTTAAAGTTACCCTCTAAAGTGAGTACTTGCTTTAGAAGGGTTATTTTAAGGTTTTTTTTTTGGTTTAATTTATCTATTCGTTTTTTGCATGTGCATTAGGGGGTGATTTTGTGCCTGTCTGTTGTTCTTAGGACAACGATTTGGGTTTTTTCAGGCTGTTGCCGAGCATGAGCAGAACATGAGAAAAGGTCTGAATTTTGAAGCATTGCAGAAAACTAGACAAAGGGAAGCGGAATTCATATGAATTGTCTTAAGTTTTTCTTACATGCAGAAAAAGAAAAAGGAATGGCTTCTGCGACTTCAATTTTTATTTTTTTGGACTGATAATAGTAAGAAGGCCATTGGTTGGGCAGGCTGGGTCATTTTGTAATGTAATTGGCTTTCTAATTTAGAATCCAAGCAGTATCCTCAAATATGTAAGCAACTACTTTTCCTGTGAGGTAGGCCTTCGAGTTTCTACATCCGCAGCAATCCCTTGGCAATTTGTAGCTTAAACGATTGCATCATATTAGGGCATTGTTTTTTATGCTTATCTCGTGAGAAATTTACATGAAGGGATTTATTTTTGTAATTATGTACCTTTCCTTTTGGTATAATACAAGATTTTGAAGAATATATTTTTTTAGTAGAAAAGGTGTGCAGAGTTTTCTACCGAGAACTTGGCGTAGTTAACACTTTGCTATTTTGGTTGAAAAACAAATTGCTACGTAAGCACCCGTAATCATAATTAATAGTAGTAATAGAACTTTGACAAAGTTTAAAACGTGCTTACTAAGCAACAGAACCTTGTCTTTTAATATCAATTAATTAATGGCCAACATTAGCTAATAGCTGCCTCGTGCTCGGCCTTTCCAATAAGACCCTGAGTGTTTGTTGGAGTCTTGTAGAAAATGATTCAAACACCTTCATAATTTGTTCTCTGGCTTAGCAATGCATCAACTTCACCTTACTCTGCAAACCCCTTCCCATTCCCGCTCATTCTGTAATTATTTAGTATTAGTATTTGACTACTTCACTAAAATTCATATTGCGCTTCTTTTTGTTTTCCCTTTCTTTTTCTTCTTGGTAGATATTATGTCAGATTGTTAGGGTCATTTATGCTTGTTCTTATTATACATAGGATTCTCTATTAGTATATGTTTAATCCATAACTTACAGGAGATAGTCATATTGAGAGTGACCACTTTGTAAAATAAATTTTAAACTGAAATTATGAACAGAAACCAAAAGATAATAAATTAATTAGTCGAACAGTAACCCTTGGTTATTGAGAGATAGATTATAAAATTGAAAAATAAATAGGATCTGAAATTAATAGTTATCGTGTACTGTACCACTAAATGTATGATGTCTCATCTACTATTTTGATTTTCTTCCACTCTTTCTTCAAGACCGTTCGAAATATTTTAGTTATAGCAGGATGCCATTCATATGTCGTTCCTAAGAAGGTATGTTTTCATTGCTCTTAGGACTTTTATGTTTTTCAAGTCAATCTATGTACAATTATGGCTGAAAATTGTTGGTGTTATTTAAGTCTAGGAGTGTATATATACAGTTCTTGATCGATCAATCCTCGTACTATTACTTTTGAAGGACAAGTGGATGATCATAAATTTGTGACCTTCCAATCCTGTATCAGCCAATTCGGTAGGCTCAGCCAAATTCTTATCACGCCTTCAAACTAATGCAAGATCTTCTTCTACCATTTATTACCCATTCCATATTAATTCAAATACGCATTCAAAATTAAACGACGAGTCAATCACCAAAACCATCCCTGAAATTATAAGGTTTTATTAATTTATTCTCTGAAATTATTAAAATTTAAAATTAGTTTATGAAATTAAAAATCCTCAATTATATTAGTTCTTGAAATTATCTAATTGTGACTAATGTGATGTGATTGAATATTTTCAATTTCAATAACTAATTTAAAATATTAATAATTTTAGAAATTAAGTTGATAACTCTACACTTTAGTGACTAAACTGGTGATCCACTCACGATCACAACAAGCGAAAAGGAAAAACCTTAGCCCCAAAAAGAAGTTACGTCAAAACCAAACACTATACTCATTAATAAAGCAGTTAAACCAACTCTTTCCCATATTTAAGTTTTGGTCATACGCATACCTTTTTGTGCACTTGACAGTTACCAACTTTACTGAAGGAGCCATTTCAACTCCCACACAGAACTCTACCCACTCCAACAACCATCCACAGGAAGGAACCCCTTTCTCATTTTAGCTATCTCTATATATAATTCTTCTAAGACCAAAAACATGACATTCTCATCTTTTGTTCTTCTAAATACAGCACCAAATGCAAGCAAATAAAGGGTGCATAATAAATTGTTACAATTTATAAGATAATGGCATGTGGGTGTTCATCAACAGCAATGGCAGAGAAGATTTCTTGGAACTGTGCTCTGTTTGTGGCACTAATGCTGGTGTTGAGTAGCTGCGAGTCAAGCACAAGTGATCACTTCAATATGGTTCATGAGATGCTGCAGGAGAACGGTAATGTTGTTGTTAACAACTACAAAGCTTGTGATGAGATATATGTGGTTCGTGAGGGAGAGACCCTTCAAACAATAAGTGAGAAATGTGGGGATCCTTATATTGTTGAAGAGAATCCACATATCCATGACCCTGATGATGTTTTCCCTGGCCTCGTTATCAAGATTAACCCTTTCACCAATAGACCATAAAAAAAAAACAAATTAGTTTCAATTTAATTAGGATTATTATGGTTTTCAACCCGAGGTTCTGGTTTGGCTCCAGAGAAAGGTTACAATGGTAAAGCTTTATTTACTGAAATTAATTAAAGATGCATGTTACCATTTGTGGTTAAAATGTGTTTGTGAAATACATCAAGTGATTTTGATTTTTCACATTAATGTTTATTAACCGCTTTGATTTTGTATGAGAATATATATATATAATATGTGAGTTCTTGTGTAAAATATATATAGGATATAAGACAGAAGAGTGACGCATAAGAAAGTGTTGTGTGAAAATATGGAGCTTTCACAAAACGTGTTAATGGGAAAACGTTATTATAATGAAAAATACAGAGTTTTCACACAACGTTCTCCCCCGCAAGTGTTGTCTAGCAGCTCTGTGTTTTTTTGTAATTAAAGACACTGAGTTATTAAACAACGCTCTCTTGGACAAATATTGTTATAATGGAAAAGACGGGGCTGTTACACAACGCTTTCCTGAACAAACATTGTTGTAATGGAAAAGATGGGGTTGTTACACAGCGCTCTCCTGGACGAACGTTGTTGTAAATGAAAACATGGAGATGTTAAACAACGCTCTCCTATACAAATGTTGTTGTAATTGAAAACACGGAGCTTTTACACATTGTTCTTCTTGGCAAGCATTTTCTGTGTTTCTCATGATACACGTTTCGTTGAGAATATCAACTACACAACATTTTCCAAGACAATCATTCAATTCCCATCGAGACACGAGCGAACCATCTCTTAGTCTCTCTTAACGGATATGCATCAGACGCCAAAACGTCGCATCTCTTGAACTGCTGGGTCACTTTGATCTGAAATGAATCATCACCACTATACTGTGTTGTATAATGACCCTAAAATAGAGAGTTTCGCATTTTCAAAGTTTGCTTCCTTCTTGTCTTCCTGTTGCCTTATGTGTTTCACTCTTTCTAAAACAAGACCTCAACAAATTTTCACCCTTAAACAAAATGAACCCAAACACAACTTTCATCTTTTTTATTCCCATACTGCTGGAGAGGAGGGTCAACTTGGAATGCCTCCATGACTATGGGATGGACGTGATACAAGAACTAACAAGGACAGGACGAGTTGAGTTTTTTGTCAAAGACTTTTCCAATGTTCATGAAAGAATTATTCAAGACTTTTGTCCAATGCAACAATATACAAAGAAAAAGGTTGTGGGGCGGGTGCTTGGTATGCACGTCTCTATCTCTTAGGAACCTATTTCTAACTAGTTGTGCAGATGATGGTTTCATCTATGAGGAGGGTTGATGTTTCACTCCTGTACTCCTCGAAGAGATTTGTGGTTGTGATTCGTTGGCCAAAGACTCCCCTTTCCTCCGTCTCTACCTGTTCATGACTACCTCCCAAATGAATAGCAAGGCTAGAGTACTTTACAAGTTCCTCAACAAAATGATTTTACCAAATGTTGAGGAAGATGAATTTATCTTCAAAAGTTTTGTCTAGTTAACTTGCTTCTCAAGAGACCGATTAACTGACCAAAATTTGGTATTTAACCATTTACAACAAAGGCTCTTTCGGTTTGTCACTCATGGGGAGGGTCCTCTTGTCTATGTTGTTATGCTCTCTCTCTCTCCTCTTTGAATATCAAGTAGTGCTTAATGTATTTGATATAATGATTGAGAAAGAGTGAGCCCCATATACGAAAAAATAAGGGTGAGAGAGATATTTGGAACTCTTGACCTTAAAAGGATGAACATCCGTGTTCTATTCGTGAAGGAGGTGAGACTAAGATGAATAAAGAGAATGACAAAGGACAATCCTTCAACCATTCCTACGATAAGAACTCCATCCGAAGCAACTAGAAGTGATGTTGAAGAGGATAAGGACGTGTGGCATGAAGGGGAGGTCTCCTTATGATAAAGTTGGAAAAGAAAAATAGGATGCTTTCATTTTGGAAGAATAGGTCATCCTCTGGAGGTGGGCCTGGGGAGTGGGGAGCATCTTAAACTCCCGAGTGTTGCCTTCTTCGCACCAGAACTTGGGGGAATCGAGGGTTACCGTTCCAAACTTAACGAAAGCGTAATGGACTATATGCGTTGGAAAGAAAGGTCATCTTCTTGTTTTTCTTGTTGCAATTGATCTCCTTTGCTTCGTTTTAGATCCTTTAATCCTTGAGTAGATTACTAACTACCAAAAGTGGAAGAGTACTGATATATATTTTAGTTTAAGGATGTAAAAATATTTTTTTTTGCTACAAGCATGTAAAAGTTTAAATTAATGTACATATTGACTATTTTGAATGAAATGTTATTTATTGTATCTTGAAGAGTATTGTGTTTTTACTTTTTGATGAATGCGATAGTTTGATGATTCTTTTGAAGTGATCATTTTGAAAATATAACTGTAAGTGATAATCAGTTCTTCCAAATAAGATAAAGCTATTTGATTAATATGTGTAATTCTTTTTGACAAAATTTAATTTTGAAAAGGGATTTAATTTGTAGAGATTTAACATAATTACCACAACACTTGTTAGAGAACGCGTTGTGGGAATAGTTGGATTTGATTAATTACACAACGCTTGTCATAGAACACGTTGTGGGAATAATAGCCCTGATTAATTACAACAATGCTTGATATCGAACACATTGTGGGAATAATAGCCTTAATTTATTACAACATCGCTTGTTATAGAATGTGTTGTGGGAATAATAGTATTGACTAATTACAACAGTGCCTTCTCAGGGAACCATTTTCTTAATGTCTAAAGTGAGTTAAAAACAAAATGATCGTTCTTTCCCTCCACACTCGTCTTTGAAAAACACGATATCTCACATCCACTGCGACCACTGTGTCATCGCTTTTCATTGTACGTTGTCGCTGTTGCTGTCTCTATAGCTATCTTTGTCGTCGCCATAAAGGTTTGTTTTTCTTTATCTTCTCTCTTTCGCGGTTCTCTTCTCTATATCGCCGTTCTCAATCTTCCCTAATATCCTCTTTTGCCATTCTTTTGCAAGTCAAAGATTGTGTCCTCGTGTGTTCTCTCACTTGCAAGTAGTCGTTCTCCCTTGTGGCCTAACCAGGTTCCACTTCCTTTCTCTGAACTTCGTTTGCATGTAATTTATTTTTCCTTACCTTGTTCTGATACAAAATGCTCTCTATAAGTGTATGTATCTAGTTATCATTGAGACTGATAAATCTCGAGACAAGAGTAAGAGTGAAAACTCTTACTACATATATAATAACTTTTTTGAACTGAAGGTATATGGATCGAAAATGAATGTCTGCTAAATGACACAAGAATATGAGGATGGATGCAAAGAGTTTATTAGGTTTGCTGTTGAGCATGTAGAAAACCCTAGAGGAATTACTTGTCATTTCTTGGAATGTTGAATCAGTGTATATCAATTGTTAGATCATTTAATTTGTAATGGAATTGACAAAACCTATACATTATTGACAAGGCATATATGCATGGTGAGACAAAACGCAGGTATGCTAATTCTTGACAAATTAAGTAGTATGGGTGATGCATCAAGTACACAGATACATATGACTACAAACGGGTTAAAGAGATTCCAAATGTAGTTGAAGATGATGAGCTTCGGGATTGCCCTCAAATGTTTGAGAGACTGAAAAGTGATGTAGAGACACCACTGTATGGTGGTTGTACTAAATTCACTCTCGACGATGTTTAAGTAATATAATTTGAAAACGAGAAATGGATAGTCTGATAAGAGCTTCACATAATTGCTAACTCTTTTGAGAGATAAGCTGCCTACAGATATATAATGTGCTTCCTGGTCGGACATACGATGCTAAAAAGATATTGTTCTCTGCTGGCATAAACTATGAAAAGATACATGTTTGTCCTAACGATTGCATACTATTTCGAAATGAATATGCATTGTTAAACATGTGTCCCAAGTATAATGCCTCACGGTATTGGAAGAAAGAGGTGAAGATGCTGTGGTATTTCTCCATAATACCAAGATTTAGTCCATCTAAAACTCCCTTAATTTATATTATTTTTATAGTATTGAGTTTAAAATTTTTAAAATTGATAAAATTTTACTTTTGACATAATCTTTATAAATTTTAATTTTAATCAATTTTACACATTCTTTATAAAAATTACTCTTATAAAATACTACCTCTGGTCCCTATTATAAGAGAATTTCACTTTTTTGATTCATTGAATAACTCATGTTTCTGATCTATATTTACTATAATATAGACCAGATACATGAGTTATTCAATGAATCAAAAAAGTAACTTATTTCTTATATTTAGAACCGGAGGTAGTATTATCTAATGGTAGATATAAACTTTTTTTTTATACTAATGGTATATATAAACATAGTGATTGTTGGGAGTCCCACATTGGATGGTCAGGGGGCCTGTGAAGTCTTTATAAGCATGGGGAGTCCCTCCCCCCTTGAGCTAGCTTTTGGGGTGTGAGCTGTGAGCCCGTGCCGTTTTAGCATGGTATCAAAGCCTGGTTCCTCCCAGTGGTGTGGATACTGCCGCTAGCCCTCGCCTATGGTGTGGAACCTAGGCTCGAGGGGGCGTGTTGGGAGTCCCACATTGGATGGTCAGGGGGCCTGTGAAGTCTTTATAAGCATGGGGAGTCCCTCCCCCCTTGAGCTAGCTTTTGGGGTGTGAGCTGTGAGCCCGTGCCGTTTTAGCAGTGATTGCTCGCTGATTCACTCATCATAATTAATTCAAGAGATAATATCAAAAACTTGACCAAGTCATTTAAAGTTTGATATTTGCGTTTTCTACACTTCAAGTTCAAAGAGAATAATCAAACTTCCCTTTTCCTCTTAATATGAATTTATTCCCTATCCTCTCACCAATTGGATGTTCCCTCTAAGGAGTAAGGACAATCACATCTCTTAGCTGTGATTATTTTTCTCCATTTTCTTGCATAATGCCAACGGATTGGACAGCTAGTAGAGAAAAGTCGAGCCCTCAAAGCCACGCAAGTGCACCAATTGGGGAAGGACGTTAAGTAGGAACAGACCCACTTGTTAATGGAACTCTCAAAATACCCTCTTTACATAGGTTACCCTTACGTACAACCGATTTAAAAATACGTACATCTAGGTAACACACTTGTGCTTACAATACATATAGCAGAACTCTGGGGTGTGTATGAGGGCCTCCAACTAGCATGGATCGACGATCGAGGGGCTTTCGAACAGTGGAGATTCATGGAGGTAGACTCTAGAGCCGTTACAGGGGCCTCTCTTGGAAGTGTGCTCAAGGGTGTGGCTTCATCAGGAGGATCAAATCTTTGTTGGCTGAGGAGTGGAACGTACGTGCAGATCAAGCATATTTTTTGCAACGCCAACATGGGTTGTGACTTGGAGGCAGGAAGCATATATGCAGGCGCATGAGTAGCCGCCTGATGTGCTAGGACAGTTCTTGTTTTCTACTCTCCGTTTAATTTCTATGTAATTTTTTTTTTTTGGGCTTTAGCCCTTTCCAATATTAAAAAAGAGGAGGTTAACCTTTAGTGCTTTACTAAAAGGGAAACGAGGGATGGACCCCCCATCTTATACCCCTCCCACACCCATCACCTCATTGAGATGAGACGTGGGATAGATGATTAGTGGTCCATGTATCATTGTTCTTACTAAAAAGTTAGAAACGGATCAAGAAATAGAGGCGTTAGTAACATCAAAAAAATAAAAGAAATAGAGGCCATAGTGGAAATTACATCATTAAACTTTGAAGGAAAGTGAAGTACTATTCAGCTTAATTGCTTTCAAAATATATATATATATTCAGCTTCGTTGCCACACTTGCTGTTGGTCCAAAGAAGATTATCTAACCAACGCAGCACAAGATGGACGCAGGACTGTTGGCTCGCAGGGAGAAAATTTGGGTGTATTATGTTTGCCTGTTCCATTTTTAAAATCTCCCAACTGAGTGTTGCACTAGGGAGATGCATCAAATTAGCCGTGGAAGAGGATGCACATCCAATTATTTTATTTGTTGAACTTTTTTACTACTTAAGTTATTAGTGGATGGATCAGTATAAAATACGAGTATTTTTTAAGTTAAAAAATACTCGTATTTTATACTGATCCATCCACTTATAATAAGTATACGATATAATTTTTTTTTACAGAAGTATACGATATAAATAAATCTAATCCAAGCTTAATCAATCGATTTGAACTTTTATTAAATAGCCCGGAGCCATTCTTCAAACTTCATGTGGTCTTCGTAGTTTAATTATTAAATATATACGTAGTTGACCAAGCGTAACTCGTTTATAGCATGCTCACTCCTTTCACATGCATATATAAATAATTGTGCATGATGATGAATATTTTTCCATAGATCACGCGTGGCTAATTATTTTATCTCTCTCCTTTTTTTCTTTAATCTTATTTTTCACTGATTTTTTTATTTAAACTTGAAATGCATAAAAACATATTTTTATTTTAATTTTAAAAATAAAAAATCGGTCAAATTTGTTATAAAACTACTCAATCTTAACATTTTTAAATGTATTTATATTTATAAAAAATTAAATATAACTTTTATATTTTTTATCAGATATAACTTTTTATATTTACTGATCAATCTAATATTTTTAAATGTATTTGTTTTTAAAATTAGAATGATATAATTCAATTATAAATAATTTTAAATGTATTTTACATTAACAATAATATGATAATATAAATATATAAAATGTTAAAAGGAGTTACTACTATAAAATTTTAATAATTTTATTGTCTTTGCTATAGTAGTATATAAAACTAGCGTGGTCATCTGTGCAATGTACGGGGTATACGATGCACTTTATAAAAAAATTATGAAGAAATATGTTTGAAGAATTATAAAGAACTTGAGGTTTTTTTAATTATGGTTCATAAATTATATAACAAATTATAAATTATCGTTATCTATTAAAAATAGTTGATTAATTCATAACTTTAAAGTAGAGTACAACGAAAAATTATATAAATTATAGTTGAAGTAATAAAATAGTTTAAATAGTTGTTTTGAGTAGGTATTACAAAATCAAATTCAAATGAAGATAAAAATAAATTATTTTCTAAATTTTAAAATCGAACTCAAAGCAAGATGGAAGATATCATTTTAATTTTTTTTATATGATCTTAAACGTTAAAATCAAATCTTTTTGAATTTTGATTTTTTTCCTAATCCTAAAAGAATCAAATTTGAACTCATCAAATATGTTTTTACCACCTAAAAAAAAATCAATGATTTAAAGACTATGAGAAAATAAACCAAGAATATTAAAATACGGAGACCTTAATACTACTATTGTCGCCTTCAGAGTAATTCTAACACAAGATGTTATCTTGCATGCCCATTTTTTTACACTTGTCACATTCTTACCACATCTCTAACCTCAACACCAATAAAGGAATTAATTAATCAATTAATGTGTTTAATTTACATTCTATTTTTCATTTCAAAATATTCATTACATGCCTAATAAACTTGAAAATAGAAACGAATCAATCAATTAACAATTTAATGTGTTTAATCTACATTCTATTTTTTATTTTGATATATTCATTGTATGTCTAATAAAACCAATAAAAGAAAGGAATCAATTAATGTTTAATTGATTTTGATTCTTCGAAATACTCATTGCATGTCTAATAAAATCGAAAAAGAAAAGGAATCAATTTATGTGTTTAATTGCATGTAATTCTAATTGTGCAATGATCTCTTTTCAAATTATGCAAACCATTCTAATGTTCCTTTTCTTTATTGTTGCTTTTTCCTTCATGTTTCTTTTTGTAATTTTTTATTTTCATTTTTAGTCAATTCCTCGCTAATGACATAGTCATCGTTTTGAATTTTAGATTCGCTATTTCTACAAAATAAAATTCTTTCCCTTTTAATTTGCTCGCTATGATATACTTCTATTTGATTTACTGCTATTAATATTAGCTTGATACACAATTCCAAATTAAAAACAAAACCATTTACATCAAAGTAAATTTATCGAAATAGAAATTTTGAATCGAAAAAATTAAATAACTTATATATATTTTTTAATTAAAACAACTAATACAGTATTACATATATTTTCATGCTAAAAATGTATGACATATATTTTCCAAAACAAACATAGTAATACATATACTTATTATTATCCCGTACATAATTTATTTGAAAATATTGAAAAAATAAACAACTAAATTTTTTTGATTTATGATGTTTTTTCTTGTTTGAGAGAGAAGAATAATGTATCTGCACAGAATAAAAAAATTAATCAAAAAAGAAAATAAAAAATAAAAAAACTTAAGGCATTAATTCTAAAAAAAGAACTGATAACTAAAAATGATTAATAAAAAAAAGAGACTCGGCTTATATGAAAAGTTTGACTTGTTGAATATATAAAAGAATAACGGTGACCTTTGATAGATTCAAAACAAAATCCTCTTTCCATCAGCTATAAGTTGTAGTTTGTTTGTTTTTTGGGGTATCGACCCCGTTAAATTTCAAAAAAAAAAAACCCATTCTTGTTGTAAAGAGAGAAATAGTGTACCTGCACATAGTAAAAAACTATTCACAAAGGAAAATAAAAAATAAAAATGCAAAATATATAAGCATTAATTCTAATAAAAAATTGATAACTAAAAATGATTAATAGAAAAAGAGATCGACTTGCCTTAGTAGAGAAGTTTGTCTTGATGAATATATAGAAGAGTAACGATATATGGTCTTTGATAAAATCAAAATAAAAATCAAATAACATCAATGGTTTGGGAGCTATCACTACTAGAATTTCGGCTTGTAGCGTCGGCCAAAAGCCGACGCTAAAGGCAAAAAATCGACGCTAACTGCAACTTTAGCATCGGCCACGGGGTAGACGCTAAAACACTCGTCCCAAAACATTAGCGTCGGCCCGACGGCCGACGCTAGTTGCATCCAAAAAGCCAACGCTAAGTTGACGCACGAATTCCATATGAAATGGCCGACCCTAAATTAGCGTCGGCCTTGACCGACGCTAAATAGTGTAGGCTTAGCCGTCGCTAACAATGCTGATAATTAGCGTCGGCCATGGCCAAAGCTAAATTGTGTCGGTTTGGCCGACGCAATGGTGTATGAGAGGGCATATTCAGATTTAAGCCGATGCTACTTTATTTTATTTTAATTTATTTTATTATAATATGTAGAATTCCAGGTTATAAAAAATACGATAATGAGACATTTCAATAAAAATAAAAACAGCAATCGTCAAAAAAAATAAAAATAAAAACAACACCATAACTCCATAAAACATAATCTCATCAATTCAAAGAAAAATATACAAAAGTTCTAAATGAAAAATAACTTATGAGGGTTTAGAAGTATAAATAATAATGTCTATAGCCAGTTAAGGAAAGATAAAATGAGAGATAGAGACTAAAATATAATAGAGAACAAAAAAGTCATAAACAAAGTGAATTTCAGATATGACTACTATGACATTTAATATTAATCCCTATATACTATCACATAAATATGAAAAAAAAAGGCTAAGAAAGAAGAAAGAACCTGTTGATAAGGCTACTATAAGGATTATCTTTAAAAGCACTTCTAAACTGTACATTCAGAGGAAACATCATATGGTCAAGCTACCACATAAAGCAAAGCAACAAACAATAACAAAGGACAGACAGAACAAGAATAAGATTTGAGTGTTTGAGCAATGGACGACTATATTTGGCAGCCTAAATTTCTCGTAATTAGCTTAGGATAAGCCTAATGCCATCAACAAGACTAATGATAAACAAAGAAAGGAAGCAACCAGGACCACAATATATCCTAATAAAGAATTTATATTACTAGAACAATGTTGGCAAAAAAGCAAAAGTGAAATAGTAATCTCAATTCAAAATTGGCAAACCTGATTGATACCATTTTGTTCAAGGCAAAGTAAGCAAAAGTCACCTGCATGTCAAGAATTATGCAATCAAAACAAAAATGGTACAAGCTCAAGATCAATCTATACAAGCTCAATTATTTAACAAAAACCTATAATGAGAAAATCCCTCAAAGAAAATAATAGTTGAATCTAGAAAAATCCACCAGCATTGGGTGCTAAAGGACATGACTATAAGATACATGTTTTTCAGAACTAGAAAACTTACACTTCTCTTGTGCAGGATTTAAGTATACCAAATGCAACAAGATTGATGCTTAAACATGCAAACATAATTGGTCTCCCTGTAACAGATATGCAACAAGAAGTTACTGACTAGTAATTAAGTTCACGGTATTACACAAGTAATACTAATTGGTCTCCAAAAAAAAGCAAAAGGCAGAGTAACTTAATGAAGCATGTTTTTAGAACCATGTTAGCTCTAAGCATATAGAAAAGAGTGCATTAATCTGATTAGTAAATAGGATTGGCATGTTAGAATCATAATGAATAAATATGAACTTGCATTAATAAATAGAGAAACTAATAAAAGAATTTTGAGGAACAACCCAGTAAGACATGAATAAAGATAAGTACATTTTAAGTGCTCTGTTATTAGCCATACTCACCTATCACACCTTTTCTTCTAGTGTTGCTTTGTCAGCTCATCAATTACTGGGTAGACCATTAAGTAGGAGCAACACAATCCAGTAACATATTTTTACATGCAAACCCGTTCAAACTTTAAACCTTTATTCCTTTCAAAGTTAATTTTTTAATATTATCAACTAAATCAATGATATATAATCAGTATAAGCACAAATACACAAAGGATAAAGGACAGCAAAAAGATAGATACACAAAATTGGCAAATAAACAACATATTGAGTCTGAAATTAAAGTCACCGATTAAGAGATCCTGAGATATATATACCTAAGTTAGGATATACTATAACAGAAAGCAGTTCTAAAACATATATAAGTCATACAACCAAATAACTCCTATCATAAGGCAACAATTTAAGAGATCCATGATCATATATCATGTATTGTGTGGTGTACAGACAACAGACTCCATCCTCTCACTCCTCAGATGATGCAGGGTTTTATGAAAGATAAGGGACAATTCACAATGATAAATAAGTGAAATTTATTTGAATATGCATCTTGCAAAATATGAGAGATCCGGACCAAGTGTTACTCATCTTCGCAGGGTCCTGATATTGTCTGAACAAAAATATAGATGATTAACTATTCTAAAGTAAATACACTTTCTCTAGTGCTACACACGCATCATATGAAACAAAACCAAAACACAGATCTTTGGTTGTTGGGAGAGAGAGTGAAACGGCGGTTGGGGATTTTAGGTCATAGATCATATGAAACAAAACCAAAACACAGATGCGGAGGTGTGCGACGACGACCACCACTACGGACCACACCTATTGCGACGGCGACTGGAGCTCTCCCGCGAAGGCGTGCGACGTGGCGGGACAAGCCACATGTCTACGGGACTGCGAAGACGGGTCTGCGACTAGCACGACGGCGACGACCACGGGTCTGTGACGAGCACGGCGGCGGTGGAGACTGGAGGTGGGGGAGCTGCGCCTCTCTCTCTCTGCTACGGTTTGTAAGATAGAAATGGGGGTGGAGCATGAAAACGGGTTTTGTGGTGTCTGATTCGGGTTTTGTTAGATTACAACATAGTGTTGGCCTTTTGTGTCGGCTAGCCGACGCTAATTCAACGGTCTAAATAAAAAGTTAAAATAGTTTAAAATGTTGCGTCGATTTATTTGCGACAGCTAGGCGGACGCTAAATATAAAAAAATAAAAAATAAATAAATTAAACTGAAACGTCGAAGTAACGTCGGTTTGGCCGACGCTAAATCGACGCAATTAGCGTCAGTGTCGGGGCCGACGCTAACTTCCAACACTAAAAGAGCACATTCTAGTAGTGTATAAAAAATAAATAAACACTAAAAATAAGGAAAAATGATTAATAATAAAATAGAAAAAATAGCAATAATTACAAACTCACCTTAAATGAGAAGTCAATGTTGATGAACAGGGAAATAACAATAATGCAAAGGCTAAAACAAAGTGAACAAATAAAATATATCAATACATGCATATACTAAGATATAAGATCGATTAAAAATACAAAAATTGAAACATATAAAGGATTAACCAAAGTTTCAAGTGATAGTCACTACGATGGAAGATAATAATGAAAAAGAAAATGTATATGAAATGATAAAAGAAAACAAAAAAGAGAGAAGACATGAGAAGTCAGTGTTGATGAATAGATGAATAACAATAATAGAAATGCTAAAACAATGTGAACAAATAAAACATATTCATACATGTATGTATTAAGATTTAAGATTAAAAATACAAAAATTAAAAAATATAAAGGATTAACCATGTATAGAAAACAAAAACTAACATTTAATCGAGAGTTTCAAGTGATTGTCACTGTAATGGAGGAGAATAATGAAAAAGAAAATGTATATAAAGTGAGAGAAAAAGAACAAAAAAGAGAGAAGACAAAAAAGTCATACTAGATAAGGAAGAGTTGAAAAGACACAAAAGTTTGACGATGCGAAATGGGAGAGTTGAATAAAATCTTAGAAAATAATTAGGTAGAGAGATAGGTACGAAAATATTTAACCAATAAAAAGAGGAATGAGATGATGTTTATGAGATTTTTAGACATTATTTTAAAATTCATAAAAAACAAGTATTTATTATAAGAATCTATTAAAAATATTAGAAGAAAATATTAAATGTAGAATTGCCATTTATATAATATATCAATTTGATATACCTTCCAACAAATTAAATACAATATCAAATACAATCAATAATTTCAGATAATAATTAGGCACACTAAATTTAAATCATGGATAATCAATCAATAAACCTATCAAATCAATTCAATTCAATCACACATTGAAATGCTCCCAGAGTGACACGTCTAAAAATTGATATTGAGAGAGTTCGTCTTTGTATATATTATAGATAGATTATAGATTCATGCATGACGTACGATCTAAAAATAGATTGAAATTGATTATCATGTATGTCATATTATATTACTCCCTCAGTTTCAAAATAATAATCACCTATATAGTATTTTCATCAAGATTAAGAAAGACAATAAATGAGTTGAAAAGTTGAACAATTTTTTTCTAAATAATCCTTGTAATTAATGCTACATTGATAATATAAAGTGATAAATATAAATGCATTAATAAGTGTAAAAGTGAAAAAGTGAAAAAAAAAGTAATTAATAATACATTGCAGGAAACATAAAGTGGACTATTATTTTGAAACAGAGGAAGTAATAAAATTGATTAAAGAAGTAATTATTACATATATATACTTTGAATAGTTGTAGATGTATTTCATAAAATCTAAAGTAAAATTTAATTTTATTAATTGGGTATGCTTGATAAGAATTAGAGAGATTACACTAAAAAAAATCTATTTGTAACCATTTAATAAAATCTCAATTTCTAAATGTCATATATGTTGTGTTGTCTTTAATTTATATTATTTTAACGTATTTTAAGTTTTTAATTAATTATATCGATAAATATTGTATTCATATATAAGAATTACTTGTTTAAAAACTAAAATTTTGTCTTGATATTTTTTCGTTTAACAAAAATCAAGTAAAAGAAACGAGCTCCCTGCATGTGTAGGATTTTCTTTGGCCTTTTTGATATCGAAAATTCCTACAGGTATTGCTGTAAGATTAATCTTCGAATCAGAAATCTATAGTGATTGTTAATATTAAGTAAGATTTTCTCTAAAATGGTGGCTTCAAGTGGCTCGAATTTTTTCTACGTTTTCATTATGATAATGGAGCATTTATATATAAAAATATCAAAATATTGTCGATAAGAAAGACTTGGGTGAAGCCAAAATAAAGAAAGAGTTGGGTATACGTCTAACCCGTGATTATAATGAACATTTTATTTTTGGTCAGTAATGAGATGACAATGGATAATTGATAGAAAGAATAATATATATGGTGCATGGACCACCATTTTATATATCATTCACAGTAAATTATAAATTAGTTTCAACTTTTAATCCACTACTATTAGTTAACAAATTTTGTAGTTAATTTATAGTTAAATAATTGATACCTGATTTGTAACTAATCTATTATCTATTATATATATTAAAACATGTCTCCTGCCATGCCAGCTATATTTGTGCCAAGTATACACAATTTTGCCACATCAATAAAAAGTTGATGTGTCACACTTCAAATTTAATTAGCTTCTCTTTGTCAATCTTTGTATCTACACCTCTTCCATTGTTTCCATTTTGCAAATAACCAAAATAATAACCACATATAGCCAAATAATGACTACATTTCAAAAAGAAACGGTTAATAAAAAATCAATTAATATAATTCTCACCTTACACAATTATTACTTCCAAAACTAATTCCACATTTCAAAATTCATTTGCTGCTACATATTCCAAACATTGTAAATTTGATTTCAATTAATATAATAAAACACAAAATTCAATAGCTTTAAATGATAATATGTTAAGATTATCAAACATTATAAATTTTTCAATTTCATAAAGCGAGTTTCTAAAAAATTAATTAACAAATATTTATTTAATATTCATTTCAAACACCAACTTTTAAAATATTTAGATTTAGATTTATCTTTAATATTTATATTATTTTTATTGATAAAAATGATTAGACTAATATTATTTTCTTTTGTATGTTATGTTGTTTCCAATAAAAATAAAACATTAATGTATAAGACATCTACTGAAGGCAGAAGTGATAGAACTCTAAATTCAAGAATTTGCCATTACAACACTTGGAAAAAAATAGTCAAAAATAGAAGTACTTTGCAAAATATAATGGCTATGAAGTGAGAATCCAATACACATGATCACAAACTTATTTTATAATTAAATTAATTCAAACTTTAGATAGAAAAAATTACAAATATAATAACGATTCCTTATATAAAATAGGAAAAAGTATTCAGAATCCATACAATGAAATTAATGACACATTGGATAGAATTATATTGAACGTGAGAGTTGCATAAAAAACTAATACCTCATAGACAACAATACATGTGCCCAATATGTCAAAAGCCATCAACGTATAAAATGCTTCATTTATTAATATCATCATATTAACATTACAATTCTAGCATGAGCACAAATTTATAGGTTCAAAATTGAGATGAAGGTATATGATGAAATGACGACAACAACATTGATATTGTTTGATAAATATGTACAAAAACTTTTCAACTCAACAACATCTCAACTAGATTAAGTGAAAAAAAAATTCTCAATATATTTCCTGCAAAATTTGCACGGGTTAAAATATAGTTTATAATTAATTTCATAATCTACTGTGAATAATCCCCGTGAGGTGATAATTATATGCTACCCTCAAAGTCAAGATAATCATCCTCCCTCCTATTTTTTTTTTGTAATAATTCACCCTCCGTGTTTTTACCACGCAGCCCAATTCACGACAAATCAAACCGCATTCACGCATTCAACCATTGAATCCTTTTTCGACCAAAAACAAAAACCATTGAATCCTTGCATTTGACCAAAAACAAAAACATTAAATCCTTGGTGTCAATAATCGCCTAATTCCAAGTGTGGGCCACGTCGACTTTCTCGTTTCACTATAAAATCCCACAATATCTATCGACATTTTCATAGTTCTCTCAAACCTCACCTTAGCTCATTCCTTCCCCCAACAAAGCTATAACCATTATTCATTCAGTTGTATTGTCCTCTCTCCTAGCTCCTAATTACTTCACTTGAAAACGCTTAATTGCACGTTTAGCTCATAATTCCATAGCTATACTATTCATGATGGACTCAGTACACAAGCATCTGTTTTCCCTCTCATGTCTTTCCCTGGTACTTGCACTCCTCTCAGGTATGGTTTTATTCTATTATTATGAAATATGAATGAATGTAAGAAATATGTAACTAAAGCTCAAAAAAAAAAACCTACAATAATAAACGAAATCACTGCATTTTCTGTCCCAAAAAAAAGAAATCACTGCATTTAATTCTACTGTCCCCTATAATTTGTTGATCTCGCTCTCAATGTTTCAAATTGCGGTCTACAACTGTGATTGTGGCCGCAACGTCAAGGTTTTTATAGTCTCTAAAACCGCATTGCAGTCGTATACTTGTCTATAATTTTTCACAATATCAAAATTTTCAGAGTCTCTAAAACCAAAACCGCTTCTACAATTTAAAACCATGATTGATCTATTGATTTTCCTGAAGTGGTTAATAAAAGTTTCAAACTTTAACTTTTGCATCTCATTATTGTCGATTATTAATTACAGGGCAATTGGGGATGCAAGTTGAGGCTCGTCACCATCCCTCAAAAAAATTGTTCGTTTTTGGGGACTCTTATGTTGATACCGGCAACACTAGAAAAGGCGTACCTGGTTCTTGGAAAGACCCTTATGGTGTCACCTTCCCCGGAAAACCTGCCGGAAGATTCTCCGACGGCAGAGTTCTAACCGACTTCATTGGTACGTGGCTCCCTCCGATCCCTCTCTCTTTGATGATATCAACTGGAACACTGCCAAGTGCATATATGCTTTTTTTTTTAATTAGCTTATTTTATATTTACTTTTCTTCCACATGAAAAGTGATGCCTTTAGAATTCAGATTCCTATGCATTATACATACTTCGCTATTATAGTTTTGGAGAGGGTGGGGTTCATTTCTTCACTTGCCTTGCACTTTACCTTTCTTGTGTTCTTTTCCATAACTTTATGTATATTATTATATTATTATTCGGTCTCTTTCGCCAGTGAAATATATGCCACATAAGTACATATCATAATTGCCTAAAAAAATAGTCATTTTATTGCGCTATACATCAATGATTGCCTTAAAAAACAGTATCATGTTTCCCGTTGGAATATGATCTATACATATTGTACTTTGCACGCTTCATTTTTTTATCCGTTTAGAAGAAAAAAAATAATATAAATTTGGAATAAATTATGTTTTTGTGAATTCCAAACAGAAAATCACATGATAAGATCCATCTCGATTGGATCACATGGAAATACTGGTAGTGATGAGTGCAGTACATTACTATCGTTGAGTCTCTGTACCATTTTATTTATTGTTTTAATTAGTCAAATTTTTTATATTATTTTAATTATTATTTTACAATATCAATAAAATATTTAATTTTTTTATTATACTTTTAAAGCATTTATAGGCCTTAATTATGTGAGCGAGAGAGAGAATAATTGATTGTCAATTACTATATATAAGAGAGAGAAAATAACAAAGAAAAAATAAAAATAATTTTTTTGAATTCTGAACTATTAATTATATTTTTTAATTTCTGTGCCACAATTTTAAAAAATAAAATGGAAAGTAGGGAGTATAACGTGATTAAAAGTATATTTTAATTGAATATATGTGTGTGTGTATGTATCGGGACAGCTGGACTACTATGGAATTAACATGTTATTAATTAATGGACATTATTAAACATATTTTACATGATGAGTGGGTGACAGGATCGGATCTTCTTCTTATACTTTTATTCCGCTTAAGCTTAACACAAAAAACATATAACTTAATACATCATGTTTTTGTTTTTGGATAATTAATTAATTAATACATCATGTTATATATTAATAAAGCTGAGTCATGTTTAGTTTGTGTAGAACTTCTCTTAATGCCATGGACTTGACAATTTATTAACCATATTCGTTTGGCATGTACTAACTTGTAATATTTCAACCATCAAAATCAGAATTCCTTCGACTTTATGATAGCTAGCATCACTTTTGCTGTTCTGTACCACTGCAGTTTTTGAAGCAAAAGCATTGTCGTTATTATATATATATATATATTCAGAAGCTTTTATTTATATACAAAAATGTTAAATGATATATATGATCAACCGACTCAATAATGAAGATTATTGTAAAAGGTTTTCTTATATTTTATTCTTTTTTACATGTTAAATATTCTTATATTTTAACTTACTATAATTATTAATACTGAGTACGAGATAGTTTTTGTACAAAGATGTTCGTACCACATATTATATATATCTGCCAATTAACTTATTATTTAAATAGGCTTAAATATGTTTTTAGTCTTTTAAGTTTGAAAAATTATTGTTTTTGGTCTCTCAAATTTAAAACGCCTATTTTTAGTCTCTCATTTTTAAAAAATTATCACTTTTAGTCCCTGAGGTCATATTTTAAATTTAAAAAATATTTTCTAAATTTGAGAGGGGTTAAAATATAAATTTAAAAAATTCTTAGAAGTTAGGGAAATGGGAGTAAGGTGAGAATCAGAATTTAAGAGGGGTCAAAATATAAATTTAAAAAATATTTTTCAAATTGAAAATAGCTCTAGGGACTAAAAATGACACATTTTAAAAAATGAAGGATCAAAAATAGACGTTTTAAATTTGAGAGACTAAAAGAAACAATTATCTAAACTTGAGAGACTAAAAACGTATTTAAGTCTATTTAAATATATCGATATGTTCTTCATTGATTAAGACACACACTTGGTGATCATAACCTCTCTTTTATGCCTTAACTAGTATATGGCTTAGTATAAAGTTCATGGCATTTTCTAATATAAACAATAAAAAATCTATCAAATAAAACAATTTTGATAGAAAATCGATAGAAAATAAAAAAAAATTTAGAGGTGACACGTGCACTGACTTTGAAGGTATCAGCCTAAGATCTACTTTTCTTATATATTAATAACTAGTTTGTGGACTTAATCCATACTTTATATATACGGGTCTTTTCTAATAAAAATAGTAGAAAACCAACAAACAAAAAAATTTAGTTGGAAACAAACAATTTATATATATATATATATATATATATATATTAATAATAGATGATTACTGCTTCCTCTTGTAATACCACTAACACAATTATTTCACTAGATAAAGAATGTAATACCACTAACACACATTACGCCCCGTACATCACACGGGTTCACACACTAGTAACTAATAAGAATTGATAAGGTGGTTTAGGTGGAGCGGGACAAAAGAGTTGGAGTGTAAGGAGTTCATAAGTTCAAATCACTCACAAAAATAATATATTAATTACTAACATCTATCCAAAAAAACACAAAACTAATAAAGCTACATGTGATGCAGCCAAGCATTTGGGACTGAGATCGCCACTCCCGTACAAATTCAGGAAATTGGTGCCTCATTATTTGAAGTACGGGTTGAACTTTGCATTTGGTGGTACAGGTGTATTTGATACATCCTCTTCAAACCCAAATATGACAATCCAGATCGATTTCTTCAAGCATCTCATCGAAGAAAAAGTGTACACTGCCTCAGATCTCCGCAACTCAGTGGCTCTAGTTTCCGTTGCTGGAAATGACTACAATCATTTTTTGGCCACAAATGGCTCTTTCCAGGTAAATTACTTTTGAACCATCATCATACTTTTTTTAATTTTGTATGATGTAAAGTAACAAACTTAAAAAAATTAAAAAATTATAGACATCAAATACAAAATACTATCTGTCCTTAATTATAAGGGGTTTTTGGCAAGTTTATTTGTTTCTTTTTATAAGAGATTTTTGAAAATATGACATGTATTAATTATTTTTTACCCAAATTATTCTTATTTATTATGAATATTTTTTGTCCCTCTCTCTCTTATGATGAATGGAGAAGAGAGAGATAGTGCATTAATTAAATGGAAAAGAGTAAGTAAAATGAGAGATACTATTAAGGACAATTTTGAAACACAATATAAATTATTGACAAATTTAATACTATAAACTATATTAACTAACTTCCTTAATAACAAAAGTGAATTAGGTAAAAACCTCTTACAGTCATTTACTCACCATTAATGCGCAAAAGTCCAAAGATAATAAAAGGGTTCAGATACTCTTACTTTTCATGAACCAATAAAAACTCAATAATATGTTGAATTTTAAGTTGACCAACAAAATTGTTAAATTTTTATTGATCCACATAAGAAAATTGTATTAATCCTAAAATTATTCATATTCGTATAATTATTAAATTTTCACTTGTTCCCAACAATTTTCTTTGATTAATGCACGCAGGATTTCCCTTCTTTCATAGCCTCAGTGGTTAACCAAACCACCACCAATTTGATTCGCCTCCAAAGGTTGGGAGTGAAGAAAATTGTAGTGAGTGGTTTACAACCCCTTGGTTGCCTTCCTCAAACCACTGCTCCAACCTCGTTCCAACGTTGTAATACTACCTTTAACGACCTCGTAGTCTTCCACAACAACCTGTTGAACAAATCTGTGACCAAGTTGAACCAAGAAACCAAGGGACACACCACCTTTGTAATTCTCAACCTTTTCGACAGTTTCATGTCAGTACTGAACCACCCTTCAAGCAATGATATTAAGGACAAGCTCAAGCGGCCATGTTGTGTTGGGGTAAGTAGCCAGTTTTCTTGTGGGAGCATGGACGAGAATAATGTGAAGAAATATAAGGTTTGTGAAAATCCCAAATCAACTTTCTTCTGGGATCTGTTGCACCCAACACAAGCAGGTTGGAACGTTGTGTATAGCAAGTTGCCGGCGAGAGCTCTTCATCAACTTCTAGTTTAATAATGCGTACTCCTAGTTTCTTTTGTTAATTTGTCCTTAATAAATTGTATTCTGTTTGTAATATTTATTCTAAGTGCTTTGATTTCAAAGGGTACAATTGCAAATTGATTGTTTTTCTTTTTTGTGATTATTTTGTATTGTTACTAATAAAGATTGTTAATTTGAAGCAAACTTCATTGAAAATGATGATTCCACTTTTTTTTTTTTGAGTTTTTAATTTTTTTCCTTGTTATATGTATCAATACGAAGGACATGGCTATTAAATGTATTTCATTTTTATTTTTCATTTAAACAACCCAAGTGTGTCTAGAAAAATCGTCAACTAATGTCAAGAAGTATTTGTGACCATATAAGGAAGGTATAGCATTAGCATACGGGCCCTATATTATATATCCGCACGAAGTAAGTCAAAAAATTTATTAGAATGTGATTCACTCAACTTGAAGGATAATTTTCTTTGTCTAGCACTATGACAGATATCACATGGTGATACATCACTATAGTTAATGTCAGGAAATTGCAGGGACAAAAGTTTAAATTGAGAATTAGACATATGTCCAAATCTATAATGCCATAAGAAACTAGAATCAATCAGTGTTTTTTTTATAAGCATAGTGAATATATACATAGGGAATATAAGGGGTGTTCTAACCCATTACATCAACAAAAAAGAGTGTAATCACTTTCTAAGAGTCTGCATACAAGCCATGGGATTAATTAATACACCAATCAGAATAAGAAATCCCACTAGACCTCCCTGCCCTACTAACAAACCATCCCCAAGATAGCATCTTTATTTGAGTTATAACTGAAGTGAAATCAGCAACTAGTCCCTGCAAAATAATTTTATTTCTCATGCCCCACAAAGACCATGCCATCGCCATCCACATGAGATTTCTAGTTCTTCTTAGATTCTTCCCTCTAAAAAATTCTCCATGCTGAATAAAATGATTAACTCCATCATTATGACAGACACCAGAGACTCCTATCCAAGAGTTTACAACAGACCACACATGGTAGGAAAAATTGCATGTAAAAAATAGATGTGAACAACTTTCAACATCACGGAAACAAAAAACACATGATCCACCATGATTAGCATCAATAATACCTCTACGTATAAGTTGTTCTCTAGTAGGCAACCTGTCCTGTAGTAAACGCCAAGTGAAGACTACAATCTTGGATGGAACATCAGAAGACCACAACCATTTAAATGTTCTGTCTAACACCTGATTCACCCCATTATTCCTTTGCACTGTCAACAACAAATTGTAAGCTGATTTTACAGAAAAAACCCGAGACTGTAACATCTTAAAATTCCACTCTAAGAGACAGAATGTTAATTTTAGAGAATTAGAATTACTCTGAAGTTTTTTGGATAAAAACTTGGTGGTTTAGAATTAAATACAGAAGTCAGGAGATTATATACGGACGTTTTAATTATTAGGATAAATGATGAAATGAATTTGGAAAATTCATATGACACTTCCAAAAGGTATTTAAGGGAAGACATAGTAGTATTGATGACATATAAAGGTTTTAGAAATTAAGTTTGGATTTTAAGAGAAAGAAATAAAGGAAATTACGGTTTTAGTCTTTTTTAGACAGAACTCCGTAATCTGTTAGTTAGAAAAAGGATACATACCAGAGATAAAAAAATAGATAAGATAGGGATTACATAGATCTGATAGAAATCTAAGAAAAGTAGAAAGACCAGTTACGGTTAAGTGTTATAGCGCAAATAGTAAAATAGTTACGTTTTTATAGGTTTCTGTTTTCTGTATTTCTGTCTTTTGTCTGTTTTAAATGTTTTGGTAGGAACTAAGTGATAAGAAAATTATAGTAGTCTTATAATTAAGGGTTTAAGATACTTACCAAGTTATTTTACTAAAACAGTCATTTTTTCTTACGACGTTTGCAAACTGTACTTACCGTAATAGATGGAAAAGAATTTAATTGGTAAATATATATTAAAACAACCCAGAAAATTATCTTCCTTCACAAAAGATGTTTCTTATAATATTTATGATTTTCTGAAATTTTTCTAGAATTTTTAAGGAAACTAATTTTCAAAAGTACCGTTTCAGTTTCCGCAAGTTTATGGTAAGAGTTAAAAACTGATACGGAGACCAAAACGGAGTCGAAACGAAAAACTAGAATAGTACACCATGTTGTTATATTTTTAAAGAATTATGATATTTATTTTGGAATTTTTCGGAATACAGATAAAGAGTTGCGTTTCTCGTCCCTGTAAATACGGAAAACAAAGTTTACGGAAACCAGGATAGATTTTCAGTGGTCAGGGAAGGCTCCAAATCAAACTTTAAGAGAGACCATTGGTGTTTATATCAAATTTGTGATTTTCTGGGAATTTTTTGGAAAATTGCTGTTTTGCACTTACGGCGCGTCTGTTTTTCGTCGTTTGGGCAAACCGTAAAGCCTATCCTTTACTGTAAAAATCCAGAAACTCTTGTATAAAGTCCTTATGACTATTAGAGACTATTTTTGAAATTTTCTAATGAATCCTCACCTTTCTACTAATTATTTTCAAGATCTGGTTGCAAAAGAACGTAAATGCCACCAGTTTTCGGTTGATTTACGAAACCATAAAGTTTTTCACTATTCAATCACATGGACCTCCTTTCCCTTGAGGCTGGTCGACATCCTCATCTATTAGGAGCCCTTGGATTAACTTTTTGGCCCTTGAGTCACTAGCCTTGTCACATGGCTAAGCCAATTAGGAAATTAGATCATTTATGTTTTTATGGTTTATGACATTTGCATCAAAAAGTAGTGTGAGGTCACAAATTTATATTTCCCTCTTGGTCCCCACCCCTTGGCCTCCCCACTACTATAAATAGGGGGGTCTTGGCTTCACATTTTCACACACCACAAAACAAGAAGCAAGACAACAAAGTTCTCTCTCACTTTTCTCTAGTTTTCTTAAATTTCTTTGTGTGGTGTTCTTGGTGTTCTTGATAGTTCTTCATCAAGATTTTGGCTAAGGTAAGGGGCTTCTCTTCTCATCTTAATTTTAGTAGTATGAGTTTGATCTTGTTTGTGTGTGGAATTGCTTGTTTGGTTGTTTATAGCTTTTTGTTTGTTTAGTATGCTTTTATGATTGTTTTATTGTCTTAATTTAATTGTTTTGTGCTAATTATAAATTGTAGGGTTATAATGCCCAATTTTATTTAAGAATTCGAGTAAGAGGAGAGATTATGGCAAAATCACTTTTGAACTTTTGTAAACATACCGTTATAATGGCAAATTTTACACGTACCGCAAATGAGAGTTTACCGCAAAGCAAACAATAATTATTTGTGAAAACCTCATTAGTATCTGTTATTTATATGCAAGGTTGTAGTTAAGATAAATGGTTTATCAGTATGGATCTGTCTAGAAAGGAAGTGAGGCCTTTGAAGGGGTTAAAGCAGTCCGTCTCACTCTGGCCTGGGATCTGTACTGATACGCTGTTTAGGGAAATCTTAACAGTGAAAACCTGGTATATAAGTGACAAAATAAGATTGGGAAAGAAGCAATTTTCTTAATACCGTATATATAAATGGATTGGAAAGGATTAAAGAGTGTAACAGTAATGGATTCCCGGTGAATCCTACTGTTATAGTATCTGTCGGAATATAGTTTTACGGTAATGGATTCTCGGTGAATCCTATCGTTATATTATTTGTGGGAAATATAGAGTGGGAATCCAATCTGTATATGTATGCACATAACTCAGTTTAATTTCCAATGTCTACGACAGTGGAAATTAGTGAGATAGGCTTTCAACGGACATTTTTCCTCGAAGATAATTGGAGTTAAAGTATTTCAGCAAAGAGATAAATTGACTACGTTCACTTAGTACATAGGATCGATTTTACAGTGGAGTACTGATTACCAAAGATGGCTCAGCCGTCGTGTAATCTTTTATCTGCGAAAATAAACCTAAGCCGTGATTAATCAGCTCATTTTCGATTACTAAAGTCTATATTAAATTTTCAAGAAAACTGGACACTGATTACCGCAGTCGGCTCAGTCGCCGTGTAGTTATTCCAGTTCCAAAGAATTATCTAAAATCTGAAAGCAGACAGTTATTAATCAGAAAGTGGACATAAGTTTAAATCCTGTCAAACTCTTCTCTCTTGATCAATCCTAGGTGGTTATGTCCCGTTTTGGTCTTCTTGAAATAAGATAATAACTTAGTTCATAATAAGTGAGTAACGAAAGACAAACAGTACTTTTCTAGAAAGAGATATGTTTCCTATACAAAGTGGTCTTTCCATAAAAGGATTTGATTTGTTTCTTACAAAGAGTTTTTGAGAAGAGTCGGAGATTTACATAGAGAAATAGTAAAACAGAGAAAGTTTTACAGAGAAAGAGATGTCAAGAGAAAATAATTTGCAAATTTAGATGATCATTTGCATCTGAGAGATGAGCATACAACCTACGAGACGGGGTTGAAAATAGGTTCTGTTGGACTACAATTGTCTACTGGGATTATCCAGGTTTCGAAAGTCTCAATGGCCTTGTCGGGGAATCCCCCTGAGCCGAGACGAGTCGTATACCCGACTTGGATAAATCTGACTGGCAGATCTATTTAGGATTTGGTATTAAGTTTTAAATGCAGTATTTCCGAAGTATCTTCAGGGGTCCTAAAGGGATTCCCTGTTTATGCTGTTAAGTTTACTGCAACTGATCACTCTATGATGTGAGGTTGGATAAGTCTCCCTGGGAGCAATACACCGGTGTGATTAGAGAGATATTGGTGTGTCATGCATTAATAGAACACTGATGTGATATATTCTTGTGAAATGTATTGTTTTACAAGGTTGCATGGACAAAAGGTAAGATCTGCTGGTTTGATGTGATTGTGTGTTTTCAATGGCTTGCTATATTGTTCTGTTGATTGAAATGACTTGATTGTCTGTGTTACCTATGTGTCTTGAGGTTTGAGTATTGTGTGTTCTGTGTTTGATAATATACTGGTACTATTTCTGTTAATTTGAGTTAGAGTTTCACCCTGCCTGCTTTGTTATGTTGTTACATGACTGTGTAGATGGAAATGAACCCACAAGATAGAGGATTGGGAACCGTCCGACATCTATGTATAGAACCTTTGGGTGGAGATACTGAACGTTGGAATATATGCCATAGTACGCAGTGGGGAAGGTTTGTAGGATATGCGGAAACCTTAGATACCGGAGGTGGAGCCCCACCAAACCCACGACCTATTCAGGAACAAATGATATTAGATGTTAAGTTACCATTACGTTAGTTAAAACCCTTGGTGTTTGACCCAGAAGACTTGTTCGATAGTAATGATCATAGTGGTGATAGTATTGGGGGTGGTAGCTCACATCCCTCGAAACATGATGGAAATGGTTCTGGTCATGTACCGACGAGGTCGAGAGATAGATCTTCTGACAAAAATCAGGATGGAACCTCTGAAGACACATCCGCAGCAGCACCTACAAGAACGGAGGGTTCTGTAGGTCATGTACAAGTTTCGCCTCTGGGAGAAGCGAATCCTCCAACTTATTCTCCTTTACCCCGTCCATCTGAATCAGATTCAGAAGACATAATCTGGTTATCCGAATCCTTGTCGGATGAGGAAATCAAAGAGGAATCCGAAGAGTCTATATGCTCTTGGGCTACCTCTGACCTTACCAGTGACACTATGCCTAGACCAGATCTAGCCGGATTCAACTTTGATTGGGTTCCGATAACTAGAGTCCCGCCTCTACACTCCAGCTTGCCTGGACTAGGAGGATCTACTTGGTCTTGTTCGTGAGTATATATATGAGTTAGGGTTTTAGTGTAGTAGATCCCTGCGATGTAAATAACGGGATCATGGCTCGACTGTACATAGTAGCATGTATTTTTCTTTTACCACTTTTGTACTTTTTGGTTTAGAGTAGCTTTGACTTCTTTTTCTTTTGCAGTGTAAAAACAAAGTTTGTCTTAGAACAAATCCCTTTGTAAAATATCATGTTATATATATGAGTAGAAGTGCTTTTCTGTACAAAAGAGTTTAATTTATAGTTATAATCTTTGATAAGAGAATGAGGGATCTTACTCCCCATCCTTCTCATCTTCTTTTATAAAAGCGAAAATTTTACCCGTATTTTTGAAGAACTTTGCAAATTTTTATGAAATATTTTCTAAAACATTTACGAAACTTTTGGTTACTATGGTGTAATATCTTTTTTGGAGAAATGGTGTTGCAGAGACCCCTCATGCTTCCATGACCATGAATCTACTACATTCTTTTGAAGTTGTACAGGTGCAAGGATATTCAAAAAATCAGCAAGCAATTGTTCCTCCAAACAAAGAGACGACGCCTCCGCCTCCATTCCCACCTCCAAGTATCCCCTTGCCAAGCTCCCATCTCTGCAATATTAGCTTCCTTGTTCTCAGCTACTTGAAACAACCTAGGAAAACAATCCTTGAGAGAGGACACCCCCAACCAAGTATCTCTCCAGAACTTAGTATGCTCTCCGTCTCCAACTTTTCTACATACTGCATCCGAAAACCACATGGTTTGAGGCGCCCTGTCAAGCTCAATTAAATGCAAGTCTCTCCACCACATTGAGGCAAATCTATGGTCCACAGAATTATGTAAACCAATGTTAAAATTTTGTCCATACTTAAAAGACAATAAGCCAACCCATATTGCATCATGGTCATTTAAAAACCTCCATTTCCACTTAGAAAGCAAGTTGAGATTAAAAAGTTCAAGATTTTTAATGCCCAAGCCACCCAACCTTTTTGGTAAGCATATTTTATCCCAACATACCCAACTCACCTTCTGATTCTCCTCACATCCACCCCACAAAAAATTCCTTTGGATTCCAACAAGAGTTTTAATCACTCTCTTGGGGGCTTTATAAAAAGAAGAAAATTATAAAGGCATACTGTTTAAGACAGAATTTATGAGAGTGACTCTACCTCCAATGGACAGGTGCCTACCCTTCCAAGTTGCCAATTTCTTTCTCATAGCCTTCACCACCGGTTCCCAAGTTTGACATCTTCTAGGATTTGCAGCCACCGATAACCCCAAAAACTTGAAGGGGAAATTTCCAATGCTACAGGATAGAAAATTGGATGCAGCATTTAAAAAGGAATCTTCAATATTAATACCGTACATATTGCTTTTCAAGAAATTAACCCGCAATCCAGAGACTAATTCAAAGATTCTAAAAATTGCCTTAACAGCCCACAAATTATTCCATGAGGCATCACATAGCAGAATTGAATCATCAGCAAACTGCAATATAGGAAAAGAGATATCCTCCGACACCTTAAACCCCTGTAATGTTCCTCTTTCAACCGCTGAATCAACCAGCCCAGTTAACCCCTCAGCCGCAATCAAAAAAAGAAATGGTGCCAAGGGATCACCTTGTCTTAATCCCCTCTTAGGCTCAAAATCCTCAGTTGGACTACCATTAACAAGAACTGAAATAGAGCTAGAAAAAACACATGCTTTCACCCATTTTCTCCACAAATCATTGAATCCCAGTCTAATCAACATATAATCCAGGTATGACCAACTCACCGAATCATAAGCTTTCTCAAAATCTACTTTAAATAACAAGCATTTATCTCCCCTTTTCTTAGCCAAATCAACAACCTCATTTACTACTAATACACCATCCATTATTTGTCTTCTGGGTGAAAACGCAGATTGACAAGGAGAAATTATTTTGCCTATCACACTCTTCAATCTTAATGCAAGCAACTTAATTTGCAACAATTTTACACATGCTACCAATTAAAGAAATAGGCCCATATTCCGAGAGTGTTTGTGGGTGATCCTTTTTTGGAATTAATGCAATAAAAGATGCTGAAACAGCCTTAGGGAAAGATCATTAGTAGCAAATTCTTGGAAAAATCACATACCTCATGTTTGAGAAGATCCCAACAGTTCTTATAAAAAGAGAAATTAAATTCGTCATGTCCGGGGATCTTGTCACCTTCACAGCTCCAAACAACTTCTTTAATTTCTTCATTAGAGAAAGGGGTGTGAGGTAAGAATTGTCCTCATCTGAAATCTGCTTAAAGTGAATTCCATCCAGCTAAGGTCTACAAAAACCAACTTCAGAGAACAAGCTCTGGAAATAGTTCTTAATTACCTCTTTCACTGCGGGTACTTCCTCAATCCAAACATCACTTCTTTTAATGCCACCAGTTGATTTCTCCTTCTTCTAGCTCCCAAACAAGCATGAAAATAGCGGGTGTTAGCATCCCCTTCCAGAAGCCATCTTGCTCTAGATTTTTGCCGTAAGAGGCTTTCCTTAGCATAGAGTTGCTGCCAGAATTGCGAGGTTAACTCTTTTCTACACCCCCATCAATAATATTACCGGAAGCTGCCAACTCATCTAGCTTATTTATTTCCTCGACATTATTATCAATTTTCAGGTCCACAAATCCATAAACCTCCTTATTCCACCACCTTAGCTTCTCTTTTTAACATTTTTAATTTTTCTTTTAAAGCATACGTCTTCCACCCACTCACATTAAAGGATTTCCAACACACCTCCACAAAAGTTTTGAAATCTTTATGCTCCAGCGAACAGTTATTAAACTGAAATGGTTTTGGCCCCCAGTTACTAACATTACAAACTAGCCATATTGGGCAATGGTCCAATATATCTCGATTTCCAACCCATTGAGCCGAAACCGACCAACTAGAAATCAACTCTTCAGACAAGAGAAATCTGTCTAATCTGCTCATTGCTTTCCCATCAGCACTATACCATGTAAATTTCTTCCCCAACAAAGGCACATCAATCAAATTCATATCTTCTATGAAGCAGCTAAATTCATCTATCTCCCGCTGGACACTATATGTAGAGGCCTCTCTTCTTTCTGATCTAGATGAAATGGCGTTAAAATCACCACCAACACACCATACACCTTTCCCAAATCCTTTTTTAACATCACCAAGTCCTTCCAAAGCTTACGTGTACCCTCAATTGAACAAGGAGAGTACACATTAACCAGATAACAAGAACAATATGAATTTTTCTGTTTAACACACACTCCCACAAAGCCTGACCCAGAAAAATGAAATTGAACATCAAACAGGCCAGATTTCCAAACAAATATTAATCCCATGGATAAACCCTCTGACTGCCTAGCTATCCATTCAAAGTCATAATTTCCCCAAAAGCATTCGATAATCTGATCATCAATTTTAGAGCATTTAGTTTCCTGTAAAAAACAACAATCATACATACCAGACTGAATCAGAGATCGGATCTTTTTTTCTTCACACGATCTCCCAACCCCCTAACATTTAGTGTCAAAATCTTCATGAGACATGTTCATGTCTCCTCCTTTCGGCCTTTGCCTGACAATCACGACCCTCCATCTCCTGGATTTCCTTAATGTAGGTCGAATCATCCTCCCCTCCTGTAACCCCCATTTGTTTCCGAATCAGTGTTTTTATACTGTTGCAGCTAGATTGCTTATGAAGGATGTTGGTATGCAAAGCAGCTCCCACAGTACATGGCCAGTGATTATCTTGATTTACAATTTGCCTCCATGGCTTTGCATGAAGCGAAAATTCATGATGTTGTCTATGTTGATATCGGGTCCTAAACAACCAGAAAACGATATAGACATATACTTGGCTCTGTTGATTGAAGACTTGAAGCATATGTGGGAGACAGGTGTGGAGGTGTATGATGGGTACAAGAAAGAAACATTCAACTTGAGGGCAACATTGTTTGGAACAATTAACGAATTTTTGGCATATGGTAATATATCAGGTTACAGTATAAAAGGGCACAGTGTGCATGGCATGTATGTCAGGAGCAGACATATTGAATGAGGTTGGAACATGGTAGGAAAAATGTCTTTCTTGTTAGGTTCCTGTATAATGACACAACTAGATGCAAACCCACACAATGCGCAGGTTTATACATAAAATTAATTTAAATTAGACTTAAATATATTTTAGGTCCCTTTAAAAATTTGGGATTTTGAATTTAGTCCCTATAGAAAAGTCAAAGTTTTTTATTCCTCAATTTTTTTTTATTTTAGTCCCTATCGTGAGTTGACCACTTATAAGGCAAACTTATGGCATAGTCATCATTCCTATGTGGCACGAAATGCTGATGTGACCTTTCTGACGTCACTCATTAAACCTATGTGACTTACATGTCAGCTGACACATCACTATAAGAATATAAGTTTTTAACTTAGTCTCTCTAAAAAGTAAGTTTTGATTTTAGTCCCCCTTTCTCCTCCCCCCTTGCCCCCCGTCTCCACCACCACCCCCTCTTCTCATGGTTTTCCCTCCTCCACCGCCACCCCTACTCCCCACCCATGCCCCCACCACCACTACCCCGCGACCCCCACCCTTCCGCGTACTTTTACGTTTCTCATCCAGATAATTCATTTGAGTTTCCCCCCCTTTTTTTGCTACTTAATTAATTCCACAATAGGGGCTGTTTTTTTTTAAAATGTAAAAATTCACTTTCTAATTACAGTATGAGCTGTTCTTTTTCTCGACCCAAAATACAAACCTAAAAACTACAATACTCGTGTTTTTCTTCTGTAATTTTTTTATGCTGTTGGAAACGGATGTGTTATGATCAGTGGCGGAGCTTGACTAAAATTTTGGGGGGAGCCACAAACTAGCTAGTAATTAAAATAATGTAATCAAAACTCATGCATCATATATATATTTTTTATAAGCCAAAAGATGTATTAGATTTTTTATAAGCCAAAAGATGTATTAGATAGAGTATTCGGAATACTAAATACATATAAAGAGTAACATGCACTATATCCATGCTCCAGCTATTGGACAGCGATGCAGTGTTTTTAGCCATCACTGAGAGTGCCCGCATCATAGCAAGATGAAACCAAAGATGGGATAAAACAGAGTATCTATGTAGCAACCAACAAGAGCACTGTATACCAAACACAAATAATCGAACGTTTAGAGGGCAGCAAATCAACATATTAATGCAAAAGTAATAATTTCCCCCAAAGGCTCTCACTCTCACAAGAGTCTCACACACACACCCAACTTGTTTTCCGTACTTCTACTTCATCCCCAAATTCTCTCTCTCTCACACAAACACAATCAATCTTTGTTTCTGGGGGTGACAAAAAACAAAATATATTTTAAAATAAATGTTTGTTTTTCCTGGGAGGAGCCGTGGCCCCCACCCACCACTAAGAAGCTCCGCCTCTGGTTATGATCCTATTGTCATATTTATTAGTCAAGAATTTTAATATCACCATGTATTTAATTGCATCTAATTTGAAATAATTCAGTTCAACAATTCTATCGGTCACGGTGAAATCATCACTTTGGGAAGAGAACTGGGTTGTTGACCTAAACTCCGTGGATGATAGGGATTTTGTGTTTTTTGGGGGTCCGTGGATGATAGTGTTGTTGAAGGATTTTAGCGTGGTAAGGTGCACGGCTTTTATTGGGGATAGTGGTGGAAGAGGGGAAAGCCATGAGAGGAGGGAGTAGTGGTGGAGGAAAAGGGGAGGAGAAAGGGGGACCAAAATCAAAACTTAATTTTTAGAATGATTAAATTAAAAAATTATATTTTTTATAGATATGTGTTAGGTGATATGATCTACTATCCACTAGTATATTGAACTTTTCAAACATACCCATACCCTTAAATATAACTCGTTTATGCCGTGCATCCTTTCACATATAGATTAAAATGTTTGATGATGAGTATTGTCATGGATCATGTATATGAACTAAATATTTTTTAAATATAAAGCACAAATCTAATCAAAACTTATTTTACTGGTCTGAACTTTCATTACCTAAGCCAGAACGGAACCATACTCCCAACTGGAATTGAAGTACGTACTCAAAGTTTGACACCCTGTCAAACATGCTGTGTTGCTTTGCTGGATCCAAAGAGTACGTAGCTGCCCAAATGTAACTCGTTTATAGCACGCATACTTTTGCATATAAATAAGAGTACACTACCAAAATGGTCCCTAACAGTGTCACTCGGTGTCAATCTAGTCCCTGAGAGAAGGAAAATTATCAAAACGTCCCCAACTGCTGTTTTCCGTTATCCAATCCAGTCCCTACCGTTAGAAGCACCGTTTGACTGCTGAGTTGTCCCATTAATGGCCACGTAGGACTCCTACCTGGCAGTCCACGTTTACAAGGACCAAAATGAGAATACTTAACTCTCCATTTTTAAATTTCCAAATCCCAAATTTCCCAAATCCAAACCCTAATAGCCATATTGTTCTACCTTTCTTCTTCCAAAAGCTTGCACCTTTATGGTAGAATCCGAAGAAAAACTGTAAAAAATAGAATCACTCACCCAAATTTCCCCTTTCATTTATCTATTAAGGATTCTCTCTTTCGTGTATGTTTAATTTGAAAATTGCACCACAAATCTGTAGGACAGAGTGATAGCAAAATCACAAGGAAAAACCAAGTACGTTTAAGCAAACATTTCATATTTTTTCCCTTTAAAAACAAAAAAAAAACAACACTTGTAAAAATCATCACTTAGCAATCGCTTTTATGTAGCAACTTCCACTCAGGTGCTTGAAAATTACAAGGTTTCAATAAGGTATGAGATGATATGGAATTTTTTATGACCCATATCCTCCTCCACGGTAAAAAGATAAGCAATCTTTGGGAGTGAGGTGCATTTTCTCCTCTAATTGCAATGTTTTAAAGGTAAAAATATATCACAGCCAGCCACAGCAAATGAAATTGGAAGAGGGCAATCGTCCTGTTTGGCGTATGTATTCTGCTTGAGCTGCAATTCTTTCTGCTTCTCATTTTTTTCTGGCTTCAGCTGCTGCACGTTTTTCTTCTGATCTTTGCCTTGCAGCCATAGCAATCTTTTTCACCATTTTTTCATGTGTCTGGGCTCTCATTTGCTCACCATTGTCATCAACCTGAGAAGAAGTGGAAGAAGAAAGGTAGAAGAATATGGCTGTTAGGGTTTGGATTTGAGAAATATAGGATCCGAAAAATAAAAAAATGGAGAGTTAAGTATTCTCATTTTGGTCCTCGTAAACGTGGACTGCCAGGTAGGAGTCCTACGTGGCCATTAATGGGACAACTCAGCAGTCAAACGGTGCTTCTGACGGTAGGGACTGAATTGGATAACGGAAAATAGCAGTTGGGGACGTTTTGATAATTTTCCTTCTCTCAGGGACTAAATTGACACCGAGTGACACAGTTAAGGACCATTTTGGTAGTTTACTCTATAAATAATCAATCAATCAAAAATCTATAATATATATAAAGACGAACCCTCTCAAGACCAATTTTTACACATGTCACTTTGAGAGCATTTCAAGCTCAATTTGACGGATTAGATTCGAATAGGTTTATTGATTGATTTGTATTAATTGTATTCGATATAGTATTTATTGTATTGAATGAATTTCAACCCTAATATAATTTAATATTGCATTCAGACTTATTATCCATTAAAATTTGATTTTTTGCACATTTATTGTTAAAATGATTTGAATAGGATTTCAATTAATTTATTACCGATTCAATTCACATGTTTCGAAATACGATTTAAAATAAAATTGTTGTTAAAATGGTATTTGCGAAAAATGAAAAATATTAAGTTACTATGCCTTTTTCTCACAAAAAAATCAACTATTATTTGAATCTTCAAGGCTCGCTCATATGTAAAAATAATAGTATAGTTACTATGTTTTTGTTAATCCTTTTTTTGCAAATAATCTACTATGCTTTTTTCTCATTTCTGATGATCAAAATTAAAATTTGATTCTTTGTGCATTTATTGTTAAAATGATTTGAATAGGATTTCAAATAAATTATTATCCATTCAAATCAAAATTTTTGAAATATGATTTAAAATAATACTAACAATAATAATTAATAATAATAAAAAATAAAATGATATTTCAATATCACCATAAAATCACCATAGAAAAAAGATTATATCCATTTTTAAACCCATTTCAATAATTAATAAATTCATAAAATCCTGATTGTTGTTTTCTTCTTTTACTGCATCGATTCAAATAATTTGAAATATGAAATCAACCTATTTAAAATTTAAAATACAATTTTAAATAATTTATAATCAATTCAAATCAACTTATTTTCACCCATTTCAAAATTGTCAATAATTAATAAGATCCTGATTCTTCCTTCCTCTTTTATTTAAACGATGATTCTCTCTTTATTATACCTCTTTGCGATTCTTCCTCTTTCAATCAAACCATTGTGATTACATCCACTTTTACTTCTACAGAAAAAACCCCAATTCTTCCATTCCTCTTTTATTCCAGCGATTATCCACAACCAACTAAAATTTTGGATTCTATCAAAAAATAACTCGCACCCCATGTGAGCATCTATAAATCATGGGGCATGAAGGATTCTTATAAGGTCATGTTTCTATTTCAAATTAATACGACTCATTATTTTGTTCATTGCTTACTAAATTGCTGACTCTTCTCTTACCAATGGCTGCAAGATATAATTCTATTTCTGATATTACTCCTAACACTGACTCCTGGATGTTGTTGGTTAGGATTGTCCGGCTATGGAGCGTATCGAGTTTTGGAAAAGTCAAGTTGCCCTACTCCCAAGAGATGATCCTTATGGACGACAAGGTATTGTTAACTCTCTTTTAATTTGTTTGAGTGTAGTAACATAAATAATACTTTTTTTGTTTCTTTGAAAAGGGTGACAATATCTGCGTGAATATGAAGCGGGAATTGATATATAAGCTTGGCAAGGGTTTGAAGGAAAATTATGTCTATACTATGTCCACTTTTAAAGTGGATGTGAATGATGGACACTATTGAACAACACGTTATTTGTATAAGCTATGTTTTTCCTTTGATTCCACGATAAAATTGGTGACTACTGCTGTGAATTTCTTTTACTGAACCAACTGATTTTTTGAAAAGGAAATATGATTGTGATTACTTGGTTGGTGAGTGTGACTTCGATTTATTTTACTTTTTTACTTTGTCTTTTTAATTTTAGATCTTAATATATATACATGTATTGATATTTTTTATTTGTTCACTTTATTTTATCATTTTTATTATTGTCATTCCTATGATCATCAACACTTTCTCATCTAAGGTGAGTTCATAATTATTGCTATTTTTTTTCTATTTTACTATTAATCATTTTTACTTATTAGTTTTTAGTATTTATTCATTTTCTTGATATTGTTAGGTTTTTGTTTTGATTTTTTCGAAAATCATTGTTACTCTTCTATATATTCGTCAAATCAAACTTCTCCTGTAAGACGAGTATATTCTATATTAATCATTTTTACTTATTGATTATTTTTAGAATTAATGTTTCTATATTCTGCGCTATTAAGTTTTTTTATTTTTTATTTTCTTTTGTAATTAGTTTTTTTTGTTTTTTGCAGATACATTATTATTCTTTATCAAATAAGGAGAAGCATCATAGATCATAAAAATTTAGTTATTTATTTTTTAATATTTTTCAAACAATTATGTACAGAAATACAATGATTATAATTTATATACATTACTATGTTTATTTTAGAAAATATGTGTAATACTTTATTAGTCATTTTAATTACAAATATATATAAATTATTTAACTTTTCCATTAAATGTTTCTATTTTAGTAAATTTAGTTTGATATAAATTGTATGTTCTTAATTTGTAATTGTGTATCAAGCAAATCATTTGTAATAGCAAATCAAATATAACAACATTATAACAAGCAAATTAAAAAAGGAAAGAATTTTAATTTAGAGAAACATAGAATGTGGAATCCAAAATCATGGCTATGTCATAAGCGATGAATATGCGGAAAATGAAAATGAAAATTTACAAAGAGAAACATGAAGGAAAAAATAGCAATAGAGAAATTGAACATTAGAATGATTTGCTTAAATTGGAAAGAGAATTGTGCAATTAGAATCACACGCAATTAAACACATTAATTGATTCATTTCTTTTATCGATTTTATTAGGTTTGCAATGAGTATTTTGAAGAATCACAATTGTTTGATTTCCTTTATTGGTTTTATTAGACATGCAACGGATATTTAGAAATAAAAAATAGAATGTATATTAATCACATTAATTGATTGATTGATTCTTTTCTGTTTTTGGTTTGTTTATTCTATTTTCGATTTTGTTAAGCATGCAATGAATATTTTGAAATGAAAAAAATGTAAATTAAACACATTAATTGTGATTCTTTTTTTGAGGTTAAGGTTGCTGAGCAAGTTGAGTTTTTTAGAGGGTAAAAAAAATTTTAATGAGTTCAAATTTGATCATTTTAGGATTAAAAAAATTAAAATTTAAAAAGATTTGATTTTTAACGTTTAATATTATATAATAATCTTAGGATGTCAAAAAATGTTTAAGATTTGATTTGATTTGATTTTAGGATGTGAAAAAATGTTTAAAATTATATAAATAATCAAAATGATCTCTTCAATCTTGATTTGAACATTTTTGAAATTAATTTTATTTTATCTTCATTTGAATTTGATTTTTGTCAAGATTATATTATTTAATAAATAAAAGAATCTGGTGGATATTTTTTTGATACAATGTGGTGGATACTTTGCCCTAATATGGTCACAAAAAAAATTATCTCTTCAAAATTAATATAAATTATAAAATTTTTATTTTAATTTTGATATTTAGGAACAAGTAATAAAAGATATAAAATATGTTTGTGATCCCTCATTTTTTATCCATGTTTATTTTTCGTCCCTTATATTTTAAGAATATTATTTTAGTCCCTAATGTTTTGAAAATATGCCACATATTTTCAAAATATTAGGGACTAAAATATCAATGTGAGAGACTAATTGTGACACATTTTTAAAAAATTAAGGACAAATAATATTATTGAAATTTGAGGGACGAAAAACAAACATGAGTAAAAAAATAAAGGACCGAAAATATATTTAAGCCAATGTATATTTTGATCTTATTCAATGTTGTAATCATTCTTTCTTTTTCATTTAGCATTTTTACCTAATAAATTCATTAAATATTCTCTTTTGTCTAAATAAAATATAATTTTCTCCCATTAATGTCTATAAATAAATTGATAAAATAAAAAATATGAATAAAATACAAAAAATGAGAATAGATATTTCTTTGTTTATTTTTATATTTCCATCTAACTAATTTATTGATCATTTTACATTTTTGAGAAAATTTGGTGTTTTTATAAATTAATATCTCTAAATTGATTAATGTAAGAATTAAAAATAAAATATAACATGCATGATAAACATTTTATTTAAAACTATATCATTGTATCAAATATTTTACGTGAAATCTCATCGACATGTGAATCACATAAAGAATTAAACTGTATAATATAATTTAAATATTTTTCTATTTTACTTTATGATAATTTTAATATAAATATATTTTTATCATTTTTTATTTTATCACCAACTAATTTATTAAATACTTCCTTAATCTATGAAAATTTAATTTTTATTTTGCACAAAAGTATCAATATTTATGGGACGGATGGAGTACATTGTGTCCAAAATATATTGTGTTTCTCTTTATTAATTATTAATTCATATGCAATAATTTTTTTGTTATTAAGGTTAGTGTGATTCTGATTATTACTTCATATGAAAACATCTTATTCATTTTTTATTCACATATAAAAAAAATTATCTAGCTCGTGCGTTGCACGGGTGACATATACTAGTATATAAAAAGAGATGAGGAGTTGACTAATGTCACAACTTGGACATAACATGTATCCCCATCCAGGAGGTCAGATTTGGTTTTAATATATGTATAATATAATATAATAGATAATAGATAATAAAATAAATAATAAATAATAAAAGCTAAATTTTTAAGTTGCGACACATGTCATTTTCTAAACTATGATATGTGTCATTGTCTCAGTCTTTTTTATTTTTAACTAAAATTTTATTTGTAATTGAGATTTTATTATTACTTTTATTAGAAAAAAACTTGTATATATTTTATATGAGTTAGGTCCGTAGAATAATTATGCATGATAATTGTACTGTCTCAAGATTTTTTTTGGTAAACTGTCAACAAGTGCTACAGATCACCTAAAGCTAGCTAGGGGCTTAGAGGACTGTGGACCGTCCTCTTGAATAAGTTGTATATGATTTTTACCCTTTTGGGATATTCTCTTATTTGGTCTAGGGGTAATTGCGAATTGGATTAGATCAATTTTGAGGTAAAAAATCATATGATCCAATCTCATCAATTGTTCTTGGACCATCATCCAATCAGTTTGATTTTTGGATAGTGTTTGATTTTAAAGCAAACACTACCAAAAAAAACCTATGGAAACAATTGAAAACAATACTAAGTATGACTAATGTACTACGAAATCGCACAAAGTAGTAATACTACATAAAGAACAATATTTTTTTTAAAAATCAAAATTACCAGCAGTTATATAAGTCACCATACCACACGTCACAATATAGTATACATTGCTTAAAATATAAATTGTCTTAATATTTCTTAAATAAAAACACAGCAAAAAGAGTATGTGTATAAGAGATCTGTTTGGTTTGTTGGAGAATTTGCAGCATCATGAACATTACGAGCACTAGCAATCGATCATTACGAACACAGCTTCACCGGGAACAAAATAAAACAAAACATAGGAACAAATAGGAAACCTGAGGCATGTGTAAACACTGTCCTTCGGATTTATCTGCGAAATTGCGCAAATCCGCCATGATTCAACAGGTTCTTCTCGGTGATCGACATACTGAGGCTATCAGAACTAGAGAATCTCCAATCCATTAATTGGAACAAGCAGACGTATAACCCAAAAAGAGAAGAGAGGAAAGAAAAAGTGATTAGTCGAGTAGAAACGTGTTTTCACCTTGTAACTTGGCCAAGGAAAAAATATATATAAATATAAAAATAAAAGATAAAGATAAATTAAGAAATTAATTGACCAAATCAATTCTTATCCTTAATAAGACCAAGTCAAAGCATATCTAATAAATTAGATAAAATATTTTTCTAATTTAAAATAACAATATCTAGTTAAAATTTTTGAAATACTCACAAAATGTCCAACAATCCCCCACATATTTCAAAAGTTTTAAAAGCCTTTGACAGAAATTTCCTGGGTTAACATCGTGAGTGCAATGCATCAATCATCGTGAGTGAATTGGTGAAACAAGCTTCTATGAACCAAAGACACTTTGTGTGTGTTAGAGGTCTATCAATCACACTACACCCCCACAATTCTCATGTTATCGCTGTGTTGCGCATTTAGGCCGTGCGCGTGCCTGGTATTCATGAGTGCTCTAGAGATCCTGCAACGGTCTCATGCAAGCGGCCCCACTTGACACTCATATAGATGATTCCATCTAGTGCATGCTGCAACCAACTATACGCCACCCTTAAGGGCTTATGGAAATCATTAAAAGCTTTCAAGCTTATCCCTCAAATTTATATAATCTAATACATTCTCATATCCATTATCGTAACACCATAGGAAGGGACAAAATTATGTTCGTGCTAGCATAACTAACAAGTGACTTGTTTTTACCCATATGAACCTTCTTCATCGGGTCTCCAATCACAAAGGTTGGGTTCCCATCACTTGTCGTTTTCCAATGACGTAAGTCTCATTCCCCTCGATGTTTCACACATTAATTTCTTCCCAAGAGGTTTTGTTATTTAGTAGCTACTTTCCACAATTGTAATGTATACATATATCTCTCTATTTTCCATTTTCCATTATACACTGTTGCCACTTGGCAATCACAATATATAGATAAGAAAGACACAGATTTCTTCCACCAATAAATATTGGCTAAGAGATTTTTAATCAATAAATCACATTTTGTAAAGTCAAGAGTAATAAACTTAACCTCCATAGTGGATTGGACTACACAAGTCTACTTAGATGTTTTTCTAAGCGACAACAAAATAAAATAGGTCCACCACTTGAGTTTATTCTCATATAAGTCAAATCAAATTATCATCACTGTATTCTTCTAATACAGTGGTAACTCATATCTATAATATCATAATATATGGTACCTCAAAAATTACATGAATTTAACATGTGCCACAAAATATTTTCGCAACAAACTCATCAAATTATTGAAAGCAACAAACTTTCAATAACTTGGGTATACTCAAATTGACACAAGGTCATCTCTATTCTTCATTAATTGAGTGTTAGCATCATCAGGGATATTCCATAGTGTCCAAACTTCCTAAGAAGTTTCTCAAAACATTCTAGTTATAAAATCATCTTATCGCTCTTCCTTATGATTTAACACCAAAAATATATTGCACTTGGTTACCCATGGTCATCATATATATTTCCATAAATTTCTCAATATTGTCCAATGACATTATATTCATGAAAGTATAAAAATAACTATCACACTTCATAGTAAAATATAATTTTTCAAAGAAAAATAATCATCAACACATATCATCTCTATAGCGTACTTTAAGAGCATTTATCTAATTAACCATGAATTTATTAAAGTAAATACTATCAGCAATATCTAACCATTCTCAACAGTGTACCAAAACAGTTGCATCTAAGGCACATGCACCAAAAAAGAAGAATGTTGCCTTCAAAATATTTCCATAACAACCATTGTTAGCTATATTTTTATAAATTTTTTTGCATCTACTAATTATAGGGATGTTTTGCAAACAGATTTATTTCACTCCCCATAATCATGCATGAGCACTTAATCACAAAATGATAAAAACAAATTATAAGCAATTTCATATGGAACTTAGATGACATAAATGCTCAAACTAAGTCACAAGACATGCCAGACTAATGAAATCTCAAAAGGTACTCATTTAAGTCTTTCCTTCCACTTGTAAAGAAAAAGTTCAAATATACAATCTTGCATTTCATTTGTCACAACTCATAAGTGAGCACCTCAATAAATGTCAGGTAAATATCTGGACTGTAAGACTTTTGCAGGTTAAAATAATATTAGCACAAAGAAAATCTGTCATAGTATATGCAGGTAGGACAAATCAACGCTAATCAGCAAGAGCATTCACTAAACCATGGGTATTTATCAAACCATTCCATCACTAATAGATCAAGCATAAAGTAAAAAGCCAAATAATGTTAAATCATTATTCATTTATTGTAAAAATAAACAGATAATAATAACATACATCTTAAAACACCCTTGAAGCTGTGGTGGGCGAACACAATCTCTCATATATATTGGCTTGCTTAGGCAATATATCAAACAAGTGGTGAGCAGTGGTTATTAGTACACATGGACAGCAGAGAAGCAATTATTTTATTCAAAAGATTATTAAAGTCAAATATGAAGATAGGATGTTGTTCTACTTTTACCAGTTCAGAATAGCATATCAACAAACAAATCGGCTTAGAAAATGAAAGTCAAATAGTTAATAATTACAAAGGTGCTTTTTTCATCATCCATCGTCCCCATTGGCATTAGAAGAGTAAGGCATAAACCAAATTCTTGCATATATATTTAAAAACAATTAGTCTGGCTCTATGGTTTACGGTTGCCTTTAATTTTGTTACTGTTCCAAAAAAAATTGTAAATAACTAAATATTGTTAACGTGGTAACATATAAAACCTGAGCCATTAATATTTGATTTGTTAATGTTCAATTCAATTTGTGACACAACTAGATTAGATTTTAATATCAAAGAATAAATAGAAATGAAAGAACCTGGAGCACCCATGTGGTATCGGTTGGGTATGACACAATTTTCCAAAAGGAGACTTTCCTTAATGGTGGGATCCTCTTTCATTATGTCCACATCCAGAGAAAAGGCAATATCCCAGCGTAAAGAATACGAAACGAGCGCATCAAACCGAGACCACAACATCGTGTTTCCGATTCAAATCGTCTCTCCCATGACTGTTCATGTTGCCGCCGAGGGTGGAGATTGATAATTTGGTAATTAGGGCATATGTCTTTTCGCATAAATCCTAAGATTGTTGGAGAATTTGCAGCATCACGAACATTACAAGCACCAGCAATCGATCATCACGAGCACAACTTCACTGGAACAAAACAAAACATAGGAACAAATAGGAAACCTGTGGCGTGTGTAAACACTATTTTTAGGATTTATCCGCGAAATTGCGCAAATCCCCCAGGATCCAACAGGTTCTTCGGTAATCGACATACCGAGGCTATCAAACTCGAGAATAACCCAAAAAGAGAAGAGAGAAAAAAAAAAGTGGTTAGTGAAGTAGAAACGTGTTTTCACCCTGTAACTTGGCCAAGAAAAATATATATATAAATATAAAAATAAAAGATAAAGATAGCATGAGGGGCCTTACAAAGCCCTCATAGGTGAGGGAGCAAAATTACCAAATATAACAGGTTATGTGGGGTATAGTTTGTAATTTTAAAATATATAGTGTTGAAAATGTAAAAATGGTGAAAATGCAAACTAGTCCTCTTGGATATTATATTATATGATTGCACAGTAAAGGAGAAGAAATAAAAAAAAAAAGCAAAAGAGAAGAACTCAACGAGGGAGTAAACGCACAGGGTCTTCTTCTTCATCAAATCAAACCCATTTTTGTTCTTCTTCCTATCATTCTTCTTTCTACCTAGTACACCAAACCCATTTTTGTTTTTTTCCCCATCATTATTCTTTCTACCCAGTACACCAAATCCATTTTTTCTCCTTCTTCTTCCTTGGTCATTCTTCTTCCTTACTCATTCTTCTTTCCCTGCTCATTTTTCTTCTTCTTCTTCTTCCCTCGTTGTCAAAATCGGAGCTTTTTGATCTATGAGCCATGAACTCCCCATGCACCGCCGCCACGAGCGGCCTCCCTTGTCGCACGAGATGGTGGTTTTTCTCGGATCTTTCATAGATCTGAAGCTTGGTGCAGCATGAGATCTACAGTACATAGGTGTGTGCTTCATGTTTGTCTTGCTTTTGGAATTTCTTTCTTCTTCAAACTCTCATGTCTTGCTGTTGAGGTATTTTTTGCAGGTATGGCAGCTGATTGTTCTTCTCATCGAGCACAAAAAAATAGCATAGGTTCATTAAAAAAAACGAAGGGACAAATGTTGTTTTGAAACAGTCGGATTTTCTTTGAAAGAGCTAAAATTTAAAAACCATTCAATATTAAATATAATCAAAATAATCAAAATAACATTGATAAAAAAATGTACATCATTGATAAAAAAATATAATAATCAAAATAAACAATACACAATGCAACATTTATTTTGATTTGGACGATTCTGGATGAAGTGTTCATATATGCTTAATTTTTTGGGTAAAAGAATTTGGGGATAAAGAATGGTTCGAAAAGTGAAACAATTCGAGGGACTAAATTGTAACTATTTTGGTAATTTAGGATATCAGGTAATCAGCAGGTTACACAAATTGATCTCAGCCGTAGAATTATTTTATTATTATATTTAACGGTGATATTTGGCCCTTCACTGGTGAGGGCCTTGCAAGGCCCCTTATACTAGAAGCCACCTAATAAATTAATTGACCAAATCAATTCTTATCCTTAATAAGACCAAGTCAAAACATATCTTATAAATTAGATAAAATATTTTTCTAATTAAAAATAATAATATGTAGTTAAAACTTTTAAAATATTCACAAAATGTGCAACAGGTTTTCACCATGGAATTCGAAAACAGATGCAATCTAATTAAAGAGTCCAATTTTTGTTTTGTTTTTAGTTATTCTCGATTATTATGTTTTATATTAGATTAGATTAGTTAACTGATGTTCCTACTTTAAGTCAAACTAAACTATATATCTTTTAAGATGCGGCTATGTCTCCGGTGCGCAAGTTCTCTAGGACGCATACCGTACGCAAATAGATTTTTCGAGGTGCACCGTAGACCTGCATAAAACTAAGCCGTTAGATATAAGATTAAGAAATTGAACGATTATAGATCCTAATGTCCATCGTGAACTTCACCTCACTGAAACAAAATACCCACTTCCCCTCCACCGCCATTTCTGCCATTTCCACCACAACGCCATCGCCGCCACCACCAAGCTCGCCCCCCACCATCTTCACCACCAACTACACTGAATCACTCCCCACCTCCCCTCTCGTCTTCTTCCTCACCACCCACTGCTTCCATCTACACTTCTTCCTTTTCTACACCTCCAAACGGTTCTCCCATTTTTGGTCCATCTCCGAAACCTCGTCAACACAGAAACCGCAAAGTGAGTTCACGGTTCTTGTCCTCCTTATCTTCTCCGAGCTCCCTCACGACGACCTCCACGGAATCCAGCGAATGCCATTCCCCTTCCTCCGTCCAACGCAAATCAACGAGTCCCTCCGACAACAACAACAACAATAACAACAACAACGGGAGACACAAAATAACCACTGAATACCCTTTTCTCACGCGCCACCAACTCTGGCCTTCATCGGCAAAGAAGAACCTCTCCGCCACCACCCTCGCCGATCACATCATCGAAGACAGGGTCATAGAACAGAAAGAGAAACCCACAAACAACAACAACAACATGAAGTCTAGTTCCATTAATGTTTACAATGAAATCGGTGGGTTCATGAGGTACAATTTGCTTCAACCAGCGACTTATCATCGTGAAAGGAGTGGAAAAATTTCTCACCTTTGGTTTTGATCTAGATTGGGTGAAGGTGGGTGGCGGAAATTTCAGAGAGAGAGAAAGGAGAAGGGATGCGGATACAGTGCATACATGTCCACCGTACACCTTGTCTTGCACTTCTTTAACCTCAGCCGTGTATTTTTTTTAACATATATTAACGGTTGTACTTCCTGCTGGTCTACGGTGCACCTGCTCGCTTACGGAGCCCCACGCACCGTAGACAGAGCCTTAAGATGCTGTCTAAGGTGAGGGAGAACTCCCTCACCAGTGTGGTACATGTAATAATTGACCGTTATAGGTTTATTATTAAAAAAATTTAATGGCTGATATTTTTAACCAGAAACTTAGACACTACATTTTTTATGGTTTAATTACATATTTGGTCTTTCTATTATTGTAATTGTGTGATTTTAATCCACCAATTTTTAATTGAGCCAATTGAGTTTACCAATTTTTCAATTGTTACAATCAGGTCCATTTGTCGTTATGCCGTCAATTTTTTAACATCAATCAAGTCGCATTGGCACAATCAAGTTACTAGAAATTTTTGCAAAACAAGTCGGTAACACATGTGATGCAACACATGCATGTTGTTTAAACTTTTTTATGTGTGATGGTCTTTGTCATGCCATAAGTGTCAAGGAGGCGTGACTCAATGTCAAATCAGTTTCACGTGTGCCACATAGACTCTTGGTATTAAAAATTGGACAACGTTGCGTCAGAGGACCTAGTCGCAATCATTGAGAAACTGGGAGACCTAATTGGCTCAATTGGAAACTATGGTACCAAAATTTAACAATCACGATAACTAGGGGACCAAAGGTGCAATTAAGCCATTTTTTATCTATTTGCATTTAAATATATTTTTAAAAAAAAGATAGAAAAACCACTAGCACACATATTCCTGCAGAAATTCCCAGTCTTGCACACACACGATCAAGATCTATATTATCCCTCTCCTTCCCCTTTAGTTTTTTTTTTTTGCCTCTTTGTGATGGTCATTCAACTGTTGCCAAAGCCCTTAGTCTTCGCTCTTCCCTTGCTGGTCGCGTCTCATCACTCAGAATCATTGTGAGCCGTTGTGTCTCACCACCTTGCCAAAGCCCGTTGGGGTCAATATTCAACACATGCGGCAAAACATCTTTTTTTATTGGTCAAGGGGAAAGCATCCTTTAGAAAAGCAAAATGCAACATGGACCCAGGGTTATAATGTTCATTGTCTTTTTCTTTTTTTGAATAATAAGGGTTCATTGTCTTTTACCCTAAACGGATAAGACATTAAGATCCACTTGATATTTAACTCAATATTAAATTGTTTAAAGTTGTGCATTATTGGGTTTCATGAAACAGTTTCTGAGTGGTTAATCGCATTTTTTTCCACATAAGTGTGTCCAAATTTTTCCTTTCCATTTCTGGATTAATTAGTTTCAAACTCCTCATTTATGGGTTTGTAATTTCTTATTTCTGGATTTGGCGTAGTAATGCCACACTCTCATTAATTTAATTCACAAGTCTTTTTTTGTGCAATTAGAGAAAAGTAACATTTTCTATAAATTACCTGTTATAACCTGTAAAAATTCCTTCCTCACCAGTGAGGTGAGGTATCTATATGGTACCTCACCCTAGCTTTTCACCATCTTTTAATTGAATATTATATTGAATATATAATAGCATATTTTACAAAGTATCTGTTTTACAAGCTATTTTTGGTAAATAGCATATTTCAAAATTTAAAAAAAGTATCTGTTTTTTTTCGTTTATATCCAAAGTTTTCCAAGAGGAAAGAGCATGTGATCAAACACGGGTACTAGCCAGTATGTCTAGTGCAACATAGGGAATATAATTTAGTTTTTAAATCGGTTATTAGCGGATCCGATGTAAAAAGTAGACGCAGTGGCAATTTTGTAAATAATAATAGATTTATTAAATCGGTTGTATAAAAAACCGATGTAAAATGTGTTTTTTTTGTCAACACTTTTTTAAAACGGCTAAATGTTACTCGATTTAAAAAATTTACTTTTCATGTGTTCGTTGCGTAAAAAATCGGATGACCTCATCGGTATGTTTTTATATTAGTCACACTTCGACTTTGTGATGAATATATAACTTATTTTTCATAAGTATTGCTTTTATCAAAGGGCTATGGATTCATATTGGAGGATGCAACCTCAAAGAAGGCAGAAAAACGTATATACATGGATTCAACCCATGATGAGTAGTTTAAATGTATATATTTGATTCGATATCTAACATGTTTTTTAATGTATATAATATTCAATATTCAAAATTTTGTTATTCATTTATAGTCGCCGCAACAAGTAGGATGCTGGGAGTGTGGCCATTATGTTATGCGGAATATGCTTACCGTTGTCTTCACACAAATTACCAACAATTGGGAGGAGATAAAAGTTATTTTTAACACTTTCACTATTAATGGATTTGTTGTTATCCTTCTTGTTTTAACACTGAGAAGTTTAAACTTGCAGACATTCAGTGATCCGTCACCATATTCTGAAGAAATTATTGATGACAACAAGCAACATTGGACATCACTCTTTTGGATTTAATGGCACCTAAAAAAACTTGAGTATGAATTGTACCTCACTTTTTTTGGACTTAGCTAGTGTTTTGGTACATATTGGTTAGTTTAGGCCCTGTTCGGGGTAGTTTTTGGTTTTATGTTTTGAAAATTTTAAAAACCAAATCTAGTTTCAGTTCTGAGTTTTGAGTTTCAGTTGTGAGTTTTTAGTTTCAGTTTTTTTTAGTTTAGTCACTTTGTTTACCTTGTCTCACTATGAATGGTGAAGGCACATGAGAGATGATACTAGGGGTGGCAAACGTGATGGGTTCGACGGGCTGGCCCGCCTAACCCGCTTTTTGGCGGGCTGGGGTTTTCAACCCGCGGCCCGCCCATCAGGTTGATTATATTATTTTTAAAATGAATTTTTTAGTTTTTTTATATGTCGTGGGCTTGGGCGGCAAAAAATGGGTCATCCCGCCGGGCTACCAACCCACCCTTAAAAGGGACGAGCCGTATTTTCTGGCCCACTTTCTTCGATGGGGCGGGCAAAAAGGGGCAGGGCACGGGTCGACCCATTTTGCCATCCCTAGATGGGACGAGAGGATGCCGAAGGGACACGAGTAGAGTTGGGTATATGGGTCTTGACCTGCAGATGACCTGTTTAACCTGCAACCCGTGCAGGCTATGGACCTAAATATAGGCCCGTTTTAAATGTGGGTTTTTAAGCTCGGCCCATTAAACCCGCGGGCCAATTTTTTTAAATTAAATTTTAAAGTTTTAATATATGTTTTATTTTATTTTTTTTCAAAATTTAATTATTTTTTCTTTAGTAGGCCCACAGGCTGACCCCATTAGCTCGTGGACTATGCGGGCCAAACGTGAGCCACATCATGTAGGCCCATTTATTTTGCAGCTGGGCCGCTCGGTCCGTTTATATGCGAACTGGGCTACCCGCATACCCACCTCTAGACATGAGAGAACGAGAGTATTTAGCGTTTAAAACTGAAACAAGAATTACAAAACCTATTTTTATGGTTTTGAGATTCAGGATAAAACTGTTTTGAAATTAAAAAAAAATCAATTCAACCCCATTTTATCTGAACAAGTTTTGTTTTCAAATTTAACTTTTAAAATAAAAAATCAGAAACTTAGAACCACCCCGAACGACCCCTTAGTATTTATTAGCCTTTTTTGGACTTAGCTAGTGTTTTGGTACTTATTGGTTAGTTTAGTATTTATTAGTTTGGAAGTTCAATACTCATTGTCGTAGTTTATTTATTAGTTAGTTGACTAGGTACTTGTATAGTGAATGCTATTTTATTGTTAGTTGGATGATTTATATTGTTAGTTGAATTGGTTGTGTTCTGGATCGTTTACAGGGAGGGAGGGAGGTATATGTACAAATCAAAACATTAAAAAAAACGTACACTTTTTAAATCAGTTGTTACCATAATCGATTTAAAAACTCTACTTTTTAAATCGGTTGTTTCCATAACCGATTTAAAAAGTAGACCGATTTAAAAAGCAAAGTTTTTAAATCGGTTGTTACCAACAACTGATTTAAAAAGTCCCTTTGTAGCGCTAAAAAGATACTTTTTATTACGGCAAAAATCCGTGGTAAAAAAGATATTTTTAAATCGGTCTTACAATCGATTTAAAAGTACCCCACTTTTTATGACGGTTGAATCTAAATCGGTTTATAATCGATTTAAAAAGTGTATTTTACCTGATTTAAAAAGTCTTTTTTGCACTAGTGACTTGTACCCAATCTGATCCCATGATTAAAAAGGTATTTGTTTTATGGTGGCTTCTACAGTACCCACTGCATTATTTGATTCATGGACGGACCACAAAAATAAACTGTTGTATTCATTAAAAAAAAAACCTCAAAGGGTCTAGCTCAAGGGGAAAAAAAAGAGAACACCTATACCTTCCCACAAGCCACATCCAATCTCCGGCGGCCACTACGTTTTCTAGTTAGAGAAACTCGTGAAGGGAAAGGAAAAATAAATTAGAGATGTAATAAATGAATAAGAAAGAGTAATAATTTTATCAAATTAATCTTATTATTTGCATTGCTCGAAGAGCGATGCAATACTCTAAAATGTATTATTTGAAATAAGTTGGAATATTGACAAAAAAAAAGAAATTGACCAAAAAAAAGATACAATTGGAACAAAATAATTAGCAATAATTCATTAAAAAAATAAAATTACATTTATTTTGGGACATTTTTATTACTCTTCTAAAAGGTCACTTATTTTGAGTGGAGGAAGTATATTCTTGAAGCCCGGATGCGCATCAGCGCTAAACTCACTTAAATGAGTTAAGCCAAGCAATTGAATGTCTGTGCCTTGAACTAATTTCTTCTCAATCAAATTCATCTTTTCTTGCTTCCTTGCTAACTCCCTTTGTTCCTGGATTCAAAGCACAGGTCAAGCTGTTTTGGTATTAGTATCTCGTTCTTTTAGGCCATTCATTGAAAACACACATGGGGCAGAGAACAAAATTAAACAAGTCTATTCGAAAATGGAAAACATTCAAATGATCATTTTTTTAATTAAAAAATGCAAGATATAGAACGTTAATCGTTCCCCCCACCACAAAACCCATAATCAAAGTCTGATTTTTCCTTTAAAAACACTCTCCAACCCTCACCATTCCTAAGTCCTAACTGTACAACCGCCACTGAGAGTCCCACGGACTGCAGAACACGAAGAAAAGGAAAGAGTGTTATGTGGATTTTTGTGAATAGTATGATTATTGTCGGGTTCCTGCAATGGATCCCACAAAGGGTTCTCACTGTGGTTTTGGTTGCGATTGCGGTTGCGGCTACTATGCCTACAAGAGAAGTGTGATTTGCAGTGTCAAACAAGACCTTTCATAAGTAGGGACAATGTACTTTAATATGAAGAAAATAGCATAAAATTATAAAATTTCAATATATGTAATGCAACGAAGTAAATTATGTTCTCCCTCTCGACTCATATTTAAGAAAATAACTAACTCATGCTAATTAAAAAAGTTAGTTAACATCATTTAATTTTATTGATATTACCAAATAAATAAACTTCATTCTGTAAATTGCCCAAATAATAGAGCTATTGAAATTAAAATCGACATTAAATGAATGGTATTTTGTGAAAAATAATTCATTAAATAAGGTGAAGTCATTTATTATTTAATTATATATTTTAGACCACCACATTTGAGTTTTTTTTACTTATAATCAAGTCCAAGAGGAGTATCTTATAGAGGGATAAGCGAGGCAGATCTGGACCGGTACGATAGAGACAAGTGCTGGGCTGTGCTTTGATTTGTAACAAAAATAAGGGACTCGATAGTATAAAAGTAGTTATTCAGTATTTGAATTGAATTTTTTTTTCTGAAAGATGTGTCTACATTTGGTATCTGATCGTGTCTCGGATAAGATTGCCCTCCAACATAAGAGACATGTGGAAAACAAAAAAAATGAATTAACTGTTATTTTGACTCCTGAAATTGTAATATGGTCTCACTTAAGTCTCTGAAACTAACGAAAATACAAATTAGTCCCTAAAATTGTAAAACGTCAATCAAGTTAGTCCCTGTCGTTACAATTTTAGGGACTAACTTGACCGACGTTTTACAATTTCAGGGGCTAACTTGACTATCGTTTTACAATTTCAGGGTCTAATTTGTATTTTCATTAGTTTCAGGGACTTAAGTGAGACCGCATTACAGTTTCAGGAGCCAAAATGACAGTTAACTCAAAAAAAAATGGTATTTGAAAAATAATTTTCGGGCGGGATAAAATAAGGGGCAACAAGTAATTGTTTTGTATTTGATTTGAAAAATAATTTTCAAACCGGATAAAATAAGAGGCAAAACACAATACAAAAATACAAAGACAAATTACTAAAAGACAAAAAATCCAACTTAATAACTATATAATTTATATATAATATAATAAAAGTATTATATATAATATTTTAATAAGCACGGGTCTCTTTACTGGTATATATATAAGAATTATATCCCAGTTAAAAAAACATTGTTGCTAAGAACAATTTGGTTATGAACAGAGTTTAACACGTGATTAAAATGAACAATTGGTTCGTGATCACAATGAATAAGCGGTTCAAAATAAATCGGGCCAACCTTTTTATTTTATTTTATTTAGACGTGTGTTTCATTACATAGTAAAACTGACTCGGTGTGTATTTGCTTTTACGGTGACAAAAATTGATTTTGAATAAAATGATTTTGGTTAAAATTGAGTTTAAAGTAAAATAATTTATTTTTAGATATTTTTATTCTGAAAACAAGTTTGAAGTAAAAATTTTAATCCAATACAAAAGCTACAAATTCTAGTTTCAACTAGAATCAATTTGGACTCAAAAATTGCTTTTACTTTGAAAAAAAGAAATTTTAGAGGGATAAGTGAGGCAGATGCGAACTGTTACGATAGAGTTGACAAGTGCTCAGCTGTACTTTGATTTGTAAAAAATTAAGGGACTCAATAGTATAAAAGTAATTATTCAGTATTTGATTTGAAATCTTTTTTTGCCAAGAGATGAGTTTATATTTAGTGTCCGATCATTCCTTGAATAAAATTGCCTCCGACTAGAGGAGACACATGTGAAAAACAAAAAAGGGATATTTGATTTGAAAAATGATTTTCAGAAGGGATAAAATAAGGGGAAAATAGTAATTGTATCGTATTTGATTTGAAAAATGATGTTCAAACCGGATAAAATAAGGGGCAAAACACAACACTTAAAAATACAAAGAAAAACTACCAAAACACAAAAATACACAACTTAATAACTATATATTTTATATCGATAACTATTAATAAAAGCAATATGAGGTTTTGACTGAGATGACACAAGTCTCTCTCAGTTTAACCAGAGGTCCCCGTACACCGCGGGGATACCCTGGTCTAGACACAAAAAAAGGCAATATGGGGTTTTGATGTAGCATTTTTTATGGACAAAAATATCTCTATTTTTGGTTTACACTTTTATTTGGTCTATTTTGCCCTTATAAGTTCTGATAACTGTTCTATTAAAAAAAATACTTCTAGTAACTATTAATGTATATAGAACAAGGAGAATGGGACGGACATGAAAATTAGTATTGTAATAAGAAACGAGAAATCAAATATAAAAATAGAAAAAATGGATAGACGGACATGGTAGTGCCCATCTTTCCGCTAGTATAATATAATGAAAGTATTATATAATATTTTATCTAATGTTATATTTCAGTATTCGGGTCTCTTTACTAGTATATATATATACAAATTATATCCGGGTTAAAAATAACATTCTTGCTAATTAAGAACGATTTGGATATGAAACACGTGATTAAAATGAACAATTTTATTTTAATTAGTTCATGATCACAATGAGTAAGTGGTTCAAAATAAATCCGGCAAAACTTTTTTATTTTATTTAATCTTGTGTTTCATTAAATAGTAGCACTGACTCGGTGTGTTTGGTCGACCAAAATTGATTTTGACCGAATTGATCTTGTAAAATTGATTTGAGCTAAAATTTAGTTTGAAGTAAAATGATTTATGTTTAAATATTTTTATTCTAAAAGCAATTTTGAGATAAAATTTAGTATAAAATTTACTGGAAATACACGTCCAACATCCACAACACTTGGACGTGGTTCCAAACAAATACTCAATATATTTTTAGGCCTAAAACAATTATTTTAAGTTAATCCTTTTAAAGCTAATAAAAATATTTTATTAAAATTGCAATTTTTTTAAATAGGCAAATGTTAATAATTAATATCTTTTGTTAGTGTAGGAGGATATATTTGAACTCATGACGTCCTTTCCAACCCTTTACCCCTCTCCTAAACTACCAAACCACCTTAATTATCACTCCTTGTTAAAATTGTGATTTGGGAGCATTAGAAAAATAAATGTAGTTTTTCTTCTTGCAAAGATCAAACATCACTCCGTAGAGTAGAAAACACACTATATATTTTTCACTATTCTAGACCAGCTACTCATGATTGAAATTTTTTAATTTTATAAATATTAATTATAAATAAGTTTCTTATTGGTGGACCTAAAGAGAATGGGCTGCTTTACCCTTATGCCAACCCCGCTACGCATCACAAGGAAAAAAACAAATTGCATTGCATTGCATTGATCATGCATGCACTCAACCATTATTTAATCCTTCGCGGGAAAAAAAAACCCCATTAATTCAATTCCTTGGATCATACTCCCTCCATTCTTAATTATAAGAGATTTTTACTTAATTCTCTTCTACCAAGAAAGTTAGTTAATATAGTTTATAACATTAAATATGTCAATAATTTATATTGTATTTCCAAAATTGTCCTTAATAATAATATCTCTCTCTTCTCACTTTTTATCTCTCATTTAATTAATGCATTTCTACCTCTCTCTTCTAATAAATAAGGATAGTTTGGGTAAAAATTAATTAATGCATGACACATTTTTAAAATTCTCTTATAAAAAGGGACAAACAAACTTGCAAAAAATCTCTTATAATTAGGGACGGAAGGAGTATCCAAGTGTGGCCAAGTCTTTCTCTCCTTTCACTATAAAATCCCATATTGGTCTATCATATCTTCATAGTTCTCTCAAACCTCACCTTAGCTCTTTCCTTCCCTCAACAAGCTATAACCATTGTTAATTCAGTTATATTCCTCTATCCTAGCTTCTTAATCACTTCACTTGAAAACGCCTATTGCACGTCTAGCGTAATTCCATGGCTATATTATTCATGATGGACTCACACAAGCAACTGTTTTCCCTCTTATGTCTCTCCCTGGTACTTGCACTCCTCTCAGGTATGATTATGGTCATTTTTTTATAAGCTATATAATTAAGAATTTGTTAATAAAAAAAATAGCTAAGCATAAACACAAGATGTATCCAGAATTAGCTAACCAAAAAGGTATACAAGGCAGTCCAAAATATTCTACTGTACAAACGGAAAGGACGAACAAAACTAATTAAATGCCTAAATTACCGAAAAGTGAAAATATAAGTGGCTACTATGACTCCAGCCTCCTGCTCCTTGACACCAGAAGTGACCACAACTGGGGAACTTTTCACGCCCCTGGTGTGAAGCATACTACAGTCTCAAACATAACAGATCACACTAGGGAAATATGAACATGAATTATGTCAATATAGCTAAAAAAACACTACAATAATTGATCTTGTCACTGTATTCTATGGTCCCCTCTTGTTGGTCTGATCACTCTATTGATTTTCCATTCTTTGGACAAGCAAAAAAATAATATATTAAAAAAAATAACTAAACCAGAGTGTTTGTACTCTATTGATTTTCCTTGAAATGGTTAATAAAAAATTCAAACTTTAACTGATACAATATCTTATTATTGTTACAGGACAAATGGGGCTGCAAGCTGAAGCTCGTGACAGTCCCTCAAAAAAACTGTTCGTATTTGGGGACTCTTATGTTGATACCGGCAACACTAGAACAGATCAACCTGGTTCATGGAAAGACCCTTATGGCATAACCTTTCCCGGAAAACCCGCCGGAAGATTCTCCAACGGCAGAGTTCTAACTGACTTCATTGGTATGTGCCTCACTCTCGGCCTGTCTATGGATATATATTTGAAGTTCATGCTTTTTTAGCTAGCTTATTTTATCTTTACTTTTATTCCACATGAAAAGTGATGCGTTTGGATTTCAATTTCCTATATATGTTCTGTTTGGATGGTGTTTTTTAACTAATAAACTTCTTGAAATTAACTTTTGCTCTTTGTTTTTTTTTCCAAAAGCTATGATTTTTTTTTAACTTCTCCATAAGTATCTGTATATATCTATCTATTAATAATTATTTAACGGCTTTTCCTCTTTAGTATATATGAGAAAAATAAAAATATAAAATTAGACTAACTTTTCCATAAATTAATAGCTAAAACTTTTGCACCCAAACAATATGTACCATATTATACTATGTTATGGCTTGCCACACTTTACATTAATTTCTTTTAGGTTTTAACATGTTTTTAGTCCCTCAGTGCTAAATATTCGCATTTTGAATTTAATCCATCTATAAAAAGTCAAAGTTTTTTGATCACTCAAGAAATAAATGTTTTGATTTAGGTTTCTATTTTGCGTTGTGTATTGCTGACATAGCACACTAAGATCCCTGTAAAAATCTTACGTGGCTTATATGCATTGCCACGTCAGCTGACACGTCATTTGTAAAGATTACATGACAATTTATCAGTCCTTATAAATAACTATGCAAGCAGGCCATGTAATCCTTACAAATGACGTGTCAACTGACGTGGCAATGCATGTAAGCCACGTAAGATTTTATAAGGACCTCAGTGTACCATGTCAACAATACTCAACGCAAAAAGAGGGACCTAAATCAAAAATATTATTTTTTGAGGGATAAAAAAACTTTGACTTTTTATAAAAAGACTAAATTCAAAACGTGAATATTTAGAGGGACTAAAAATATGTTAAAACTTTTGTTTTATATATATATATATCTGACCTTCTTCGATCGGTTATCTCTTTCGCCAGAGAAATACTATGTGTTTGATTGCCGACGTGTTTGAGTTAACTTGTTTTTTTAATCACTCAATTTTCATAAATATTGTCATGTTTCTCGTTGGATCTATATAATTGCACGGTTGTTTTTTTTTTCCTTATGAAAAAAAGCGTGTATCTTGTAATTTTGGAATTCCGAACAGAAAATCGCATGATAAGACATCTCATTTGGATCACATGAAAATATTACTGGTAGTGCTGAGTGCATGATCTTTAGTTTTCGTGCGAAGTAAACGTCAAGCTTTGGACCCAGACACTTTTGTCTTTATTGTTATCATTAGTCCTTTCTAATTTCCTGAATATACTGCAGTACTACTCCTCGCAAAGATGTTTGTACCCACACATATAACTCTCTTGATTGATTAGACTTCTTTAATTAGATTAAGTGTGTGTTTGATTTTACAGTGAAGAAAATTGATTTTGTAGGTTTTAGTTAAAAGTAAGTTAAATATAAAATGATTTATGTTTAAATAGATTAATGTAATGGTGAGTTGAATAATAAATTTGAGGCTAAAAATTATATTTAGAGGCAAAAGCAATCCAAATCCTATATTTAAATTAGAATAAATTCTAGAGACAAAATCAATTTTAATTGAGAATACCCAAATATGTCAAAATTAGTTTTGACCTTGGAATCATTTTTGTCTCTCGTTAAAGTGAATCCAAAGGAAAAAAAAACCAAGGTGATCATTCTCTTTTATGCCTTATAATTAATAATTATTTACTGCTTCCACTTTGTAACATATAACTAATAACTAATAAAGCTACATGTGGTGCAGCCAAGTATTTGGGACTGAGATCACCACTCCCCTATCAATTCAGGAAAAAGAAGCCTCAATATTTGAAGTATGGGGTGAACTTTGCGATTGGTGGTACAGGTGTATTTGATACAGATCAAGGCCAAAATATGACAACCCAGATTGATTTCTTAGAGCAGCTCATCGAAGAAAAAGTGTACACTGCTTCAGATCTCAACAACTCAGTGGCTCTTGTCTCCGTCGCTGGGAATGACTACCGTCATTACTTATTTGACTTAAAGCTCCCAGTCCTGGTAAATTAATTAATTTGAATCATCATAATACTTTTTAGATTTGTATAATTCTATGGTATGTAAGAGTAAGAAAATCACTTAAAATATTTATATACACTACTTAAAAATAATTATTAAAATTTAAATAAGTTTTTTTTTATTACTATTTCAACTTATCATGTTTGAATCACTCCTTATAATTTTATTTTATTTTTTTCTCCCAAATGAATCCATTCCTTTATATTCCTCTCTCTCTCTCTCTCTCTATATATATATATCTTTTTCACTTGACACAATCATGTTAATCTAATATTGGAGAAAAATGTAAGTTATTCACCCACAATTAACACGCAGAAATCTGGAGACACGTGATCATGTATTTGTTTACTACTCATTTACTTTGATTTTTTCTCTATCTTTAATTAGAAAATTGTCATCTTATTTTCAATATGTTTCTTGTTTTAAAAAATTTATACAAGTAAAAGAGAAAAAATGAATTATTTTTAAAATGAGTTATTTTTACGATTTCACCTATAATTTTTTGATAGAGATTAAAAACAAATTGACAATTTTGTAATTAAAACTGAAAACAAGAAATAAAAATTGAAAAGTATTTTCTCAAATAATTCGGCCCTAAATTTTCACTTTTGTTTTCAACAATTTCCATTGAATGTATGCAGGGTTTGCAGGGTTTGCAGGGTTTACCGCTTTTCGTATTCTCAGTGATTAAGCAAACCACCACCAATTTGATTCGTCTCCAAAAGTTGGGAGTGAAGAAAATTTTAGTGGGTGCTTTACAACCCCTTGGTTGCCTTCCTCTAATCACAACCCCATCCTTGTTCGAACACTGCGATGATACCATTAACATCGTCGTAAATTTCCACAACATCCTATTGAGCCAACAGGTGACCAAGTTGAACCAAGAAACCAAGGATCACAACAAGACCTTCGTAGTTCTCGACCTTTACCACAGTTTCATGTCAGCACTGATGAACCATTCTTCAAGTAGTAACTTCACAGACCCGTTGAAGCCATGCTGTGTTGGGGTAAGTAGCCAATACTTTTGTGGGAGCGTGGGCGAGAATAACGAGAAGAAATATAAGGTTTGCGAAAATCCCAAATCGGCTTTCTTTTGGGATGTCTTCCACCCAACACAAGCAGGTTGGAATGCTGTGTACAAAAAGTTACAGGAGGGATCTCTTCCTCCGCTTCTAAAGTAGAGATCGGTGGGCATGCTTTCCATTTTCAGCCGTTTGCTTATGCTGGTTTAATAATGCATCCTCCTTGCATTTGTGAACTTGTCCTTAATAAATTGTGTTTTGTTGTTAATGTGCTCCATCAAAAGAGACAAAGTAGACTGGTATCCAGTGCAATTCCTAGTGATGGAATAATATGTGGTCGTACTTAATTGTCTTGTTTGTAATAATAATTCCAAGTGGGGTGCAATGTGCAAGTTGATTGTTTTTCTTTTTCGTTATTATTGTGTAATAATCCTTATAAAAGGTTGTTCAAAGCAACTCCATCCTTTCTCTTTTTTTTTGGTTGGATTTGGGCTATGGCCCCCTTATCACAAAAAAGTTCAGAAATTTATATTCACACATACATGAATTTATAAACACACATACACTAAAACATAAAAAGTCCATAATACCCTTAAATAAAAAAGCAAAACCCTTCTTCCTCACTTCCGCGCAGTAGCTTATTTTCCTTCTTCCTCATTTCCGTGCAGCGCAGCCCTTCATCTTCACCCTAACAGTTCCGCGCCGCCCACACTTCTGCAACCACACTTCCGCATCGTTGATCTCTGTCACTGTCCATCTCCCTTACTCGTTCACTCTCTGTGCCGCGCAGCAGCCTGTTTCCTTCTTCCCCATTTCCGCGCTGCGCTGCTGTTCCTGGTCGTTGCAGCAGATTGTCGTCTCGTCGTCGCCTCCGGTTGCAGGTCGTCGTCGCAGCTTGCAGATCGTTTAGGACTTTGCCGTCGTAAGCCTGTTCGTCCCTCAGGTACCACAATATTGAGTCTCTGTGTGGTGTCTGTGCGTGGTGTCAAGCCCACGGAACTATTAGTTCCGCAAGTAGCTATAACGCGCGGAACTAATAGTTCCACATATAAGTTTATCGAATGTGTGTGGTGTCTGTGCGTGGTGTATGTGTTGCAGCAGATCTCCGCGGAACTATTAGTTCCGCACAGATCTACAGTCCGCGGAACTAATAGATCCGCATGCATGTGTTGGATTCAACACATACCTGCGAAACTAATAGTTCCGCGTGCTGTAGATCTCCGAAGAATTAATAGTTCTGCGTGTATGTGTTTGTGCAACTATTAGCTGTCTGTGTAATCTGCTGCCTTAAGATCTCATCCATCTATCTAGCCATCTGCATATATTCACAAGATATAAATAAATGATATCAAAGGGGGGGAATACGAAAGCAAAAGAAAAACTAAAAAACATGAGAAAAAAACACATGCATTTACAGGAAGAAAAGAATTAAATTACCAAAAAAAAAACCAGTGAACAATAAACTCATAAAATTTTATTGTGTTTGTTATCTATAAAATATTTTCGAGGGACTGGATGACAATAACAAATTAGGATAGTTTATATTACTTTAAAGATACTCAGTTGCCTTAACTTATGAATCTCACCAAAATAGGATGACCACTAAGCTTATATGAGGACCAACAGCAACCAAAAGATGCAAGGTATTAAATATTAGGACATTTTTACAGGAAATTGTACAAAACTAATAGCATTTAATATGATTAAAGGAGAACTAGGAAATTCACATAATGAACAACAGTGAAACAGTCCACGATAAATGCTTAAAGTACAAAAACAAGCAAGTACATAAAATAAATGATGTGAACTAAAGCTAAATAGAAAACAGACAATCTGACCACTATCATGCAGGTCAAATATATCTGACCATGATTATCACTAATCTACAAAATACCATATAAAGAAATTTCTACAGTTTAAAAAACACTAATCAACTAATGCATCTAATATAACATAACAACTCATACTACATAAGCCGAGAGCAAGCAATATGAAAATGCTAATAAAGACATGTATAAACTAGCATATAATCATGGAAAAAATGACATTAAAAAAAAACAAAACTTTGACTGACCTCCACTGAAAACTGCAAGTCTTGGAAACTTTATTAATGGACAAACCAGCAAAACATGGTTTCTGTTCACAGGTGATAGAGGATTATTACATCATAGTCTGTCTTATAAATTATAATAAATGATAAGCAAGTAAAGTTGCAACACCACATATTAGATTATAGTACTTTTTAACTAGTTTTTATGAATTGTGTAGTAATGTAAGGGAACCTACTATTTTTATGACTAACATACAATACCAGATGATTAATTTGTTTTTAGAATATCGTTGCCCATAATTTTGATTGTCAGTAAGGGTTACGAGGTTTGTATAACACTAATGAGATTGGTTGTTGGGTTTTCTTTTATTAGTCTAATTGCCATTATATTTGATTAGTCCGTGTAAGTCTAATGCTTTGGCAATACTACTGAGTTTTTATTTTTTTTATTTTATATTTATATCTGATTTTGATTAATTGTGTGTGTAGATACGGCAAGGACTAGAGGTTCGACTCGCCAGAGACCCACAACATTCGTTTATAGAGAGCGTGCGGGTTGAAGTGAGCCTTTTGAGGACCCAGACATTGAGGACCCACAACTCATAGAGGAGGTCGAGGCACCTATTGTTGCAGAGGAGGAGCCGTTGAAACCTCCGTTTCCTGGAGGCCCTGAGGATACATCTATCCTTAGGTGCTACGACGACCACGTTGCCAAAATCCTATGGCTTGGACAGGTAGTAAGTGTGTCTAATTCATTAGTTTTTATTAATGAGTTACTATTTTGGATGTGTTGAAGTTAAGAAAACTGTAAATGTTTTAGGATCGTGCTACATTGAAGTGCATTGCACATGGGCACAAGTTGAAGGATGTGTCATTGAATGGCCAGATACGCACATTTGCGGAGAACTCTGGTTTGGCGCCGTTGCTGACATGTAGCCACCAGCATACAGACAAGGGGCTGTGCTCTGCCTATGCTGAGAGATGGCACAAGGAGACGAGCACCTTCCACCTACCGGTGGGTGAGCTGACGATCACACTAGACGACGTCTCTCAGTTACTGCACATCCCGATCATCGGCTCATTCTTCGGGGTGACGAGCATGTCCCGAGACGACGCGGTTGAGGCTTTGGTTGACTTGCTCGGGGTCCCATATGGTGATGCATTCCACGAGACTGAGAACCAGAGATGTGCCCGCGTGTGTCTATCGTGGCTGGAGCGGGTGTACCACGAGCAGTGCATGCAACAGCATTGGACGAATGCTGCGAGGGCTCTCCTACTGAGGCTTGTCAGCAGCATGATTTTCACAAACAAGAGTGCTACAGCTGCTGATGTAGCATTCTTGGAATTGTTCCGCGACATGGAGGCCATCGGGGGCTATGCATGGGGTGCTGGTGCCCTTGCATTTCTGTACGATCAGCTCAATGTTGTTAGTTTAGCAGGCTGCAAGCAGCTGGTTGGATACTTGACCCTGTTGTAGGTATTGTGTTAATTTGAATTGTTAATAAGTTGTATGTTTTAATTGTTACTAACAAATTGAAAATGATAATGATAGGGTTGAATTTTTGAGCACTTTCCTGATATCGGTTGCCAGAGCCTAAACTTGGACTACGTTGAGGATGAACCTCGGGCATCTAGGTGGACTTTTGCTAGGTGGACGAGTTGCGGATGGATGACGTAGTATGGACCCCATATACAGCGCACAGGGAGACTCGTCCCTTCCAGTTGATTTCTACGTTCTCGGGATACATACGATGGGGCTCATTAGCAGTTCCACACTTGCCGGAGAGGGTGCTGAGGCAGTATGGTATTGTCCAGGGGATTCTGCGATCGCCGCGTGTTCTTACTGGGGTCCACACTCCTCTAGAGGAGATGCACGCCAGGTGGGTGCAGTTTGATCAGCACTTATTCCAGCGATTCGTGAGTTCAGAGGCCGCAAGACGCATTGGACAGTGCGTTGATGGATACATGGAGTGGTACTTCAGGATCTCACATCCCTTCATTATCCCTACTATCACAGATATTAGACGGCCGTTGCTGTTCCACCAGCCAGTGCCCCCACCAGTGCCCCAGCCACTCCCTCAGCAGTCTGCGGGTACTTCGAGCCAGCACGTGGTAAGTCTTTGGTCTTATATCTGTGTTGTAGCCGACCTGCTTACAATTTATTTTTTTCCAGCTACTTATTTGGTTTTAACCTCATTGCAGGACGAGACAGTATCCCAGGTGTGTGCGATACTGAAATCATGTCAGCAGGACGGGTTCGCCACGGAAGGCACCGAGCTCTGGCATCGTATTGACCAGTGTACTCAGTTGCTAGCAGGACTTACCACAGGAGGAGGGCCTATCACAGGTAGTCATCTTCAGAGTCCCATGAGGAGTTGGATGGAGAAGACCTACCAGAGGAAGAGGACCAGACCACATCCAGAGGATTGATTTTTTGTTTTTTTTGCACTTTAAGAACTTATTTGCTATATTTTTGGCGACTTCAGTATAATGCAGCTAGAGGAATAGAGTCTTTCCTTTTTCGTTATATATATAAGTAGTTGCAAATTAAGTCTTTTATGTATCTAGTGAGTACTTTGAGAACTTGTGAAAATTATTATGTATGTAAACGATGAAAACCCTGGTTAGTGGTGTAGACACCCAATTTTGTCCGATTTTCTTTTATTTTTCAATAAAAATTAGAATTGAACCCAATGTAATTTTTGGTCAGTTGAGAAAGAAAAATGTCAGAATGGCCCATTTGGGCACAATGTTTTTCGTTCATTTTTTGGTCTAAAAAGGGCAGATGTTTTCCGGGGCCAATGGCCCATTTTTAGCCAGTTTTATTCTTACTTCTTTTTTGGGCCAGTTGGACCCAATGCATTTTTAGTCAGTTTTAAAAAATGTTTAAAATCCCCGAGGAGGGAATCTTTTCAAGTGGATTCTGATATGTTGTATAACTGTTGTTGGCAGGTATTATTTTGAAATGTCCATATTTCAGAGGAGACGCTGTTGAATTTTCAGTAGTTGTTTTATTTATTTTGTTTATGTGTTAAAGTGTGTAGGCTTGCTAGGCTAATAGTATGTTGAGTTGGTGTTAGGCTATGCGCCGGTCATGGCTTAAAGGTAACGGACAAGATGATTAATTTTACCCTGTTCATGTAAATAAATTGCAAATAACTTATGCACAACCCATATAACTATATACATAAAAAAAAACTTACTCGCAACCCATATATCTATATACATAAAAAAAACTTACGCACATCCCATATAACTATACACATCAAAAAAACTTATGCATATCCCATATAACTATATACATCAAAAAATTGGCTTTCAAGAAGCCTATAACTATATACATCAAAAAATTGGCTTTCAATAAGCTTGTAACTAGTCTTCTGTAATGTCCACTACTTCCTTTGGCTCATTGCCTCTACCATTGCCCACTGACAGTAACGATGTGTATGCATGTAAGCGGTTGATATATGGTGCTTGCCACGAAAGAGCTTCAGGTCGGCAATATGCTGGCCACGAATGATGTGTGGTCAGTAATGGACAACCTGGTTTCAAAACGACCTGTACAGTTTGGAAATAATTATTTCCAATCACAATTAACAACTCAATCTAAAGCAAATATAAAATCTATGTATTCCTGTACGAAATGGGCTCCACCAACTAACCCAATAAAATTTGACGATGGAAACTAAGTGGTGGAGCATCACCTCTGAGAGGAAAAATTGTACATGATCCAGATATTGATAAACATACTAGGATGACATTATACCTCGATGCGACAACATAGCTCATGTCTGGGATTTCCATCCACTTATCAATCATTTGCATACCTATAGGCTTCTCAAGATATAGTGATTTCTCCAATGTTAGCACCCGTTCAGATGATCCAAAAAGTTTAACATAGTCTTCTCTATAGTCTTTAAGCTCTTTTAAGCATCCAATGCGCACTTTACTCCAACAGTGTTCACTCATACCAAGGCCGGCTGCAATGGCACGATATCCACAATTTCTATCTCCCTCGACATTAATGACATTGTCTATATGTTCATGTAAGAGGCTAGGAAGAAGATCCAGATATTTTACTTTAGCTGGATCTGCTGGTTTGTTCAATGAAGGTTGAGTTGACGTACTAGCTTGGGCAGATGGCATAACATCAACATTCTCAAAAGACTGACTCTTTGAAGTACCCTTCTTTGAAACGGATGCATTTGTCTTGGCCTGTAAAGTAGAAAAATTGAAACATCCATTAAAATAAGCGAAATAGTCATTAAGATTAAAATTTAGAGGTAGTAAGTGTGTAATTTCTAACCTTCTTAGAGGGAGGCCCAACTGAGGAGGGATCTAGCATAGCATCAACGTGCTCAAAATATGAGGGATCATGCTTCGTTGAATGGGCAACCTTTGAAGCATAAGACTTTAGAGCTTTTGGAGCTCCTTTTGTTTTGACCTGTATATTAGAGAAATTCACTCAACCATTAGATGAAGTGAAATGGTCATTACATCGATATGTAGTGGGCTATTGACAATGAAATATCTTACCTTCTCCGGTGGAGGCCTCATGGAGGTTGTCTTAGGAAATGCTAACTCGCGGACCTTGGATTTCAAAGCTATTTTCCCGGCCAAGGCAAGTTCTTCAAAACGCTTAAGCAGTGCATCTAACTCCACTTGGAGTGACAACTCTGAACACGACTCCTCGTATCCTTCATCACGAAAATTTAACCTCCTCCAATGTAAATGGAGAGTAAACAATGGGATCAGAGAGTTTGAGGTAGTATATCTAGCCAGCTCGCAAGCACAGGGTATCCCATGGGTTTTCCTCAATGTACACCCACAAACCGAACTATCTTTTCCAACAAACTTGACCCGGGTAATTTCAGCAGCAATATGATCCATTGAAGCCCACGAGGAGAAACCCCGCAACTTGGAGTATAAATTAGTGCGATGATTGTGATCCATTTTATTTATGCTCATTTGGAATGATGCATTTATCGCATTGTGCTGTAGGGTAATCATATTGTTCATTGCATCCCAACAGGTACACAAGTCTCCTCGGCTATCAAGCAGCATCCTCTTCAGTATCGAATGAGCGGACTCAACCCTGTTACCATACACATAATCAGCATACCATAGTACATGTTAAAAGCTTATTTAACAAACAATAAGTTAGTCAATACCTGTTGGTTGTTCTGTTGCCAAGCTGCATCACCTGATTTACCCATGCTGAAACAAATCTTTATTTGTAAGGAATCAACCATGTGTTCTTCACGTAGTCTACAAATAATGGAAAAGCCGAATGCCCTCTCAAACACTGACAAACGATCCACATAGTCTGCCTCAGTAGGAGAATCCACAATAGCTTCCCATTCACTCCTCACATCTTCCCATTTCTCCTTTGGGTGCACAAACAACTTACATTTTGCCTCCACATTTTTTCCAATGTGCCACTTACATAACATGTGTTTGGAGCTAGGAAAGACATCCTCCACTGCATTCATTAGCGCAATGTCTCTGTCAATGAGGAAAACCTAAGGAATAGTGTCTGCTTTTACAAACAACCCTTTTAATTTCAATAGAGCCCAGGTGAAGTTATCAATTCGCTCAGCCTCAAGATAAGCAAAAGCAACAGAGAATGTTTGATTCGTTGAGGTCACACCAACAATCTCAAGTAATGGCAAACGATACCTATTGGTTTTATACGTGGTATCGAGCATTAAAACTATGTTGAAAGAAGTCAAGAGGTTGATGGCATCTGGGTGTGCCCAAAAGATATCTCTAACTACATCAGACGCCTCATGTGTTCTATACCAGTACACATATCTATCACGATCCACCAATTTCAATAAATGCAGCATCTCTGTTCGGGGACCTCTTTGAGATCTTCTATACTTGTGTCGCACATTGTAAATTGTCTTTATGGTACTGGTATGATGGTCATTACCTTCTTTGATAGCCAATAATATGTTTTTTGGCTTGACCATATTCTTTGTCATTTGACCAACTAGTTCCATCTCTTCCGTTGTTAGGCGACTAGGATAAGGGTGGCCAACAAGTGTCTCTGTAACATCCCAAAATTTCACACTATGAGAAAGAGTATTAATTTTTGAAGATTAGAATTAATCTTAGGATTTTCAGATTAAGTATAGATAGTTTAGAGTTGACATAAACGTCAAACAGAATAAAAAATGGACATTCTGAACAGTCAGAATAAGCAGAAAATGAATATGGAAAATTCATGTTAGGTTCCAAAGTATTTAGAAGATAGAATATGAGTTATTTGGATGTTCAAAAAGGTTTTAGACACTAAGTTTGAATCTTTAGCAGAAATGATAAAAAGGAATTACGGTTTTGGTCCCTTTAGGAGAAACTCTGTATTCAGTAATTAAGAAAAGAATTAGATACTGGGAAAAGAAAGGTAGTTAAGGTTAAGAATTTAGGATAGAGTATATTCTATATAGTATAGAGATAATAAGGTTTGCTTGATTTTATAGTTCGAAACAGGAAGATAGTTAAAATCTTATATAGATTTCTGTATGTTGTTTTCCGTCAATTATCTGTTTTTAATGTCTTTGTGTGAACTAAGTGCTAAGTAATTTCTGGTAGTCTTAGAATCATGATATTAGAAAAATCATCAAATTACTTTGTGGAAACAGACGCTTTTTCTTCATCGTTTGGGTTTTTACAGAAAACCGTATTTTACCGTTATTAACGGATAAAGATTTTAAATAGAGAAAGTATGTCAAACCAACCCAGAATTTAATCTTCCTTCACAAAAGTTGTTTCTTTTAATATTTTTGATTTTCTGGAATTTTTCTGGAATTTTTGGAAAACTTTAGAAAAATACTAAAAAATACAGTAAACGGATACGTATAGCGTATAGAACTTGCTATACAGTATATGAAAATTTCGAAAAAAAGTCCCAAACAATTTTTATTTTATTTTTTATTCTTTATTTCATGATTTTTAAAAATATTTCTAGACAATATTATTTTTCTACTGTTTTGACCCTTTTATGTGGTATTTCTGCCGTATAAAAGCGTATAGGAAGCAAACGGGTTTGAAATAAAATCTGGAAATTTTCAAAGGACCTTAGAATAATTTTATAAAGTCTAAAATAGTGTTTTTGACCCAGCCACAAGACTTGTTCATGAAGGGTTTGAATGAAGACTTTGTAATCATTATTTTGCAACATATTTACCAAAACATAAAGCTTTTGGCTTTTGATCTAATGGTCCCCTCTTCCCCTTTTTGTTGGCTGATCTCCCCTCCTTAACAAGGGCTCTTGGATGTTAATTTTTCACATGGATCAAATCCTTGTGAAATGGTTTTAACCAATTAGAATAAATCATGTTTTAATCTATTTATTAATTAGTTAATTTGTGAGTCATGGCATGCATCACAAACATTTTTAAACCCTCCCTTGCCCTTGCATGTTGGCCGCCCCTCTTGCTTGTTTTGGACCCTTGGATGATGATTTTTCACTTGGATTCAATCCTTGTGAAGTAGTATAAACCAATTAGGAATTAGATAATTGTTTTGATTTATTTAAAAAGCCTAACCAAGGTTATGTTTTAAGCCAACCATGATCATTTCTAACTCAACCCTTGGCTGGCCCCTTGGCTATAAATAGAGGCCTTGGCATCATAAAAATTCTCACACCAAGCTCAAGGAAACAAGAAGGCATACACTTTCTCTCTTTTTCTCTCTTAAGTCTAAAATTTCTTATATTGGTGTTCTTGGTGTTCTTGCCTTGTTCTTCAAAGGTATTTTGGCTAAGGTAAGGGAACCTCTTGCAAAATAATTTAAGAAGTATGAGTATGATCTTTGTGATGTTTGAAATTGTGTGCTTTGGGTGTTATAGCTTTTAAATGGTTGTTTATAATAAGGAGGGGTAGTTTTGGGATTTAAAAAAAAATTTTAAGTGTGTATGTGTGAATAGAAGGTTATGTATGTGTCAATAGAAATGCCCAAAAGTTCTTCCAAATGCCCGCAACTAACTTTCTTGTTATATCTCACAAAATATATATATATATAAATTTAGAAGATGAATTTAGTGGGCTTTTAGAAGGTGGCAACCCAATAGATTTGCATACACACACACACACACACACACACACACACAATATGCATTGTGAGCTTAACTTGGGTACTGTGTATCAGACCAAAAAAAAACTTATCTACTGTGTAAACTTGCTAAGAGTCCCCCCAGACTTTCTTTGCCAAACCCAAACCCATATCATTTACAACGGTGCAGTGTTCCCCTGACTTTCGAGCAAGAACAAACAGTAGCAGTAACAATCACTATAGCAAAGATAGATCAAAATGAATCAGACCACAAGAATTGACTCTAAAGAAGTAACTTGAAATAACAAATACCATATATTATTGGATAATTTGTTTAGACAAAATATACAAGCAATACCATATATATGTTCCTAGTTAGTAAGAAAATCATAAAGAAAAAAGAAAACTACCTTAACGAAAGTGTTCAAGGGCCATCATTGATGTGGTTCATATGGTCAGCAAGGTTATTTAACTCAGCTTGAAGCATATCGGGCATTGACTTGTCAGTTGTCACCGTAAACTCTTGACTTTTAGTCTAAAATCAGGGAAAGCAAGTCATTAGGCAATATGACTCACTATTGCAAGAAAGACAACTTTAAACTTGCGATCACCACCTGTAACATAAACATGATTACACTTCAAATATAGCTAGGATTAATGTCACTAATCTACATGCATTATCTATATATAGAATTTTATATATAATGCACATTCACAAAGAGAGGATAAACAAATAATTATACCTCTTCTACATAATAGAAGCATGGTAATTTGGAATGCAGAGTTGACCATTTTATATCAGGACACAAGCTTTGATATAGCACATCTCTTGTATTTGCATGCATAGAGTACTGGACGTGGCTACCTGAAAGTGTAAACACGGACTCAGTTGAGTACTCCTCGATGTATTATCTTAATAAGACATAAATTTGAACAGCTATGAATTAGTAAACAACAGAGCATGTTGTAATGTGTTAAAAATAGAGAACACTAAAAGAGAGGAATGTTGCACTATTTTGTTGAATTTTGTATAAGAAACTACTTTCAAGCGTGGTAGTTGGAAGGAATAGTACAGGAAGAAATACAACAACAAAGGGTTAAAAGAATATCAAAGAGAGAATTACCAAATTACACATTTCATACCCATCTAAGTCTTCCTCTCTCCCTATAAGGAAATTCCCTTACACGTAATCCCTGAGCCTAGTGTTGCGAGTCCGTGCCCTAGCTCCTTTCCTTGCTTCCTAAAATTCCAATTTGTTACTAACTAACTCCTCATTTTGCCTCTTTCCATGCATATGTGCTAAGTCACCCTCCATGTGGTATTGTCCAGCTGACAACTTCATTACATTGCCTTCCTCTTTAAAAACAACCTTGTCCTTAAGGTTGAAAGAGGGGGTTTTGAGTTTTGATATCCTCAGCATCTTCCAGAGTAGATTCCTCAATATTGTCGTTTTCCCATTGAATCAAGACCTGAGAAATCGATTTAGAGTCCTTCAGAATGGTTCTAGATTGTAACACGACTGCAGGTTATAATATAGGACCCAGTTCTGATGTAGTGAGTGGTAGGGGCATGCAAGGTTCACTACTAGCATCTTTGAAAGGCTTCAGCTGGGATATGTGGAATACAGGATGAATCCTAGCTGTATTGGGTAATTCCAGCTTGTAGGCAACAACTCCCACCTTTTCTACCACCTTAAATTGTCTAAAGTATCACATAGAGAGTTTATGGTTCTTTCTTAACACAGCCGAATGTTGGCGATAAGGCTGTAATTTAACTAATACTGCATCTCCAATTTCGAAATTTGTCCTTGTCTTGTTAGCTTGCTGTTTCATGTGTTGCTGAGCCTTAGCCAAGTTAGTCTTCAATTTAGCCAAGAGCCGATCTCTCTCAATCAGTTGCTCTTGCACTATAATTTAGACCAAGACTTAGGATTCTCAAAAGTAAAATAACACAAAAACATTTCAAGGCATTTATTTAAGGCCTTAGATTGCCCATCCGATTGAGGGTGGTATGCCGAGCTCATAGTCAATATGGTACGTTGGAGTTTGAATAAGTTCTACCAAAAGTTGCTAGTAAAGACCTTGTCCCGATCAGATACGATGGATTTAGGCATGCCATGCAGCTTGACAATGTTATGCATAAAAGCTTCAGCCACAATCTTGCTACTGTAATCAGATTTCAAAGGTACAAAGTGGCTATATTTAGAAAGTCTATCTATAACCACCATAATAGTTGTGAACCCACCAGAATTTGGTAAACCAGTAATAAAAACCATTGCGACATCCTACCACACTTGTTGTGGAATTGGCAAAGGTTGCAGAAGGCCTACAGGGAGGGAATGGCTGGACTTGGCCTGTTGACAAATGAGACACCGTTGCACAAATTGTGTGACATCTCCCTTCATGTTGGGCCAATAAAATCGGGACAATACTCAAGCCAATGTTCTGGAGATACCAACATGACCACCAATTGGAGAATTATGATATATATAAAGGACTTTCTATATTAAGGCACTCTATGAAGGTAAAACCAACCTGTCATTCCAATATTACAACCCTTCTTTCATGCTATACTGCAGGTCTGTAGCAGAATTGTTCTGACATGATGGAATGAGCTTATGTAGTTTGCCATTAACCTCAATTTCTTGCCTTAGTTCCTGCAAAAACTATGACTTAAGTTCTGATCAAGCCATGAACAAAACTCTTGAAAGTGCGTCCACTGTAATATTGTCCTCCCCGGGTTTGTATTTGATGGTAAGGTAATTGTAGGGACTGATCAAGCAAGCTTTTTAAACTCTTCTGGTCAGTTTGAATAGCAAAATTATGACCCAGAAGATAATGGCAAAATTTAGCCAAAGCTTGGGTGATGGCTAACAGTTCTTGAATGTATGCTGACTGTTTTTGCATCCGCGGTGCTATTTTCTTGGAAAAAAAAATGCAATTGGGTGGCCGTTTTGGCTAAGGACTGTACTAACACCTGTCCCAGATGCGTCTTCTTCTAGTGTGAACGGTTGAATAAAATTAGGGAGTGCCAACACCGGAGCTGTAGTCATTGCCTGCTTCAACAACATGAATGCATCTTCTGCAGTTGAATTTCAACAATAGCTATACTTTTTTAACAAATCAGTAAGAGGTGCAACAATGTTAGCATAAGACTTAATAAATCGTCGATAGTAACCGGCTAGCCCAAGAAAACCCCAGAGCTGTTTGACATTAGTTGGACGAGCCCAATCCAATATTGCTTACACTTTATTTTTATCCATGGCAACTCTTGACCCTAAGACAACATGGCCCAAGTAATCTACCTCTATTAATCCAAAAGAACATTTGGACAGTCTAGCATATAATAGGTGATGTTGTAAAGTTTGTAAAACTGAATCTAAGTGTGTCAAGTGAACATACCAAGAAGGACTACAAACGAGAATATCGTCAAAGAAGACTAGCACATACTTCCTTAACACATGTTGGAAAATCTTATTCATCAAGCACTGGAATGTGGCAGGGCCATTGGTGAGCCCAAATGGCATGACCAACCATTCATAATAGCCATGGTGAGTCCTAAAAGCTGTTTTGTGGCGATTTGTGGGTTGTACCAAAACCTTATAATACCCGGATCTGAGGTCTAGTTTAGAAAAACATTTAGCTCCATAAAGTTCATCAAGCATTTCATCCGTAGTAGCCAATGGAAAACTATCCTTGATAGTAATAGCATTCAACGCCTTATAGTTAGTGCAAAACCTCCAAGAACCATATGTTTCTTCATTAATAGAATAAGATAGGAGAATTGACTTGTGCTGGGTTGTATATTGCCTTGGTCAAACATTTCCTGGACCATTTTCACTATTTGTTCCTTTTGGCTGTGAGGGTATTTGCCGGGCCTTACTTTTACAGGTTTGGAACCTTCTTGTAATGGGATAGCATGGTAATGTTCCCATAGAGGTGGCAGACCTATAGGAGTGTGAAATACCTATTGATACTTGTGTAACAATGCAGCCAAGTCAGGTGAAATATCAGTAGGAAATTGTAAGACAGTTTTAGTTTGCTCCTCGGGTTGTACTAACTGGATAGTGAAGCACTTAGTAAATGCTTGTGTCTGGTGCACTCTTCGCAAATGATGCAATTGAGCTTTTTGTGGATTCTCATCTCCCCTTCAAAATAACAAAGATGTCATGCTGAAAAAATTTGATAGTGGAGGTAGCATAGTCAGCAATATGAGGTCCCAACGTGGCAAGCGATGATGACCCCAGTATCAAATCAACTCCAGACATTGCCAACAAATACACTGGCACGATCAACTTATGGCCTTGAATGGATACTACAAGTTGCTGAACTACACCTTCAGTGGTCATGGATTGACCATTTCCTACTAGCACCTGAAAGCATGGAGCTGGCTCAATTGGCAACTTTAGAAACTGAGCTATATGTGGCTGGATAAAGCTGTCTGAATTGTCCCCATCAACTAAAACTTGCATTGTAATTGGGCCAATCTGCCCAGTGAATTCGATAGTGCCCACGCCACCTGATCCCTTCATAACAATAAGGGACAAATGATGTTCTTGGTCCTAAAATTCTGTCTCAGCCTGCTGAAAATCTAGGGGTTCGAGGTCTAGTGAAGGGTCTAATTCATCATCAACTAATTGTAACATCATCATCTGTTTATTCAGACACTTGTGCTTGAAAGAAAACTTATCATCAAAAAATAGCTAATTTGCATCTCAGCAGGGGGAATTTTTTTGACTTGGTTATTTCTAAGGTTTTGTGGTAGTGGTTTAGTACTGGTGTTAGAAGTAATGGGGGAAGCTTGGATTTGGCAGGGCCATTGGTTGTATCAGGTTTGTGTGGATAAATGGATGAGATAGTTTAAAATGGGGTGTTGTGTTTGGGCTAGTAGCCTATGCATTTGGGTTTAGTGGTGTGGTTATATTTTTCTTCAAATAACTTTGCCAATGCTACTGCCTTGACCAGGTTCTGGGGGGATAAGGCTAACACATCCCTGTGAATATCTTTTTGAAGGCTGTATACACCCAATTTTGTCCGATTTTCCTTTATTTTCTTAAATAAAAAAGTTCAAATTTTAATGGGTTCAATACAAAAATTTGTCCAAAATTGGTCACTTAGACCTTTCAAAAATGTACAAACAGTCCAATACATATTTGGGCTCTGGCCCAATTCAAATAAAAAATACAAAAATTAAAAATACAAAAAAACATAAAATAAAAAAATAAAAAAACATAACAAAACAAAAATACAAAAAAAAGAAGTCTCTGTTTTCGGCGCCCCCAGACTCCATAGCCACTGCCAACTTGCTCTATTTCTCTTCTACAAGTAAGGATCAACTCGACCCACATTTTTCCACTGTAGTAGCCACCACTCTTGCAACTTGTGTCTGCAAAAATTCAGCAAAATCAATAAAGAGCATTTCATGGATTTAATTGAATATGAGAGTCCAGATAAAACAACTTCAGGGTGAAGCAATCTCAAGCTATAAATAGCACAAAATAGAATTGTGAAAAAACAGAGAGAATGAGAAGGGAGAGATCAAAAAAATTAAGAGATAATTAGCGAAAATGTGTGGAAAAGTTGGTGAAAATTTGAGTGCTTGGAATCACATAACAACCAATATGTGAATCCAGTTTTTTGTGAAGTAATACAGTAAGAAAAAACTGAGAAAGAGTGGGGATGAAAGTAAAAATTTGGGGAAGATAAGAAGCTGGGAAAATTAGGGAAAAACTGAGAGTGCTCAAAACCATTATTGCCAATCCAGTGAAAATTAGTAATACCCAGAAAAACCAAAAACAAAGAAAAAACAACAAACACAGCAAAGGAAAAAACACAGAAAGAAGAAACAACAGCAGCAGTACATCGCACAGAAAAGGAAAAACTGAGAGTGAACCAGTGAACAATAAAAATCAACACAGAGAAAAAAGAACTAGAGGAGCAATCAATCATAATAGAACCAGAGAAAGTAGGAAAAAAATAGTAAAAAGAACCAGAGAGCTAGAGCCAATAACAGCATGCAAAAAATCAAGGAAAAAAGAAGGAAAAACAACCAGAGAAGAAGAAAGGAGGAAGCAGCAACAGTAAAAAAACAAACACAGAGAGAAGAAAAAGAAATGAAGAAGGGGACAAACCCCTGTCGCCGCCGCGACGGTGCGCGCAACAAGCGGCGGCGCCATCCTCCATGGCTGCCGCAATCCTACCAAGTCCCTCACCACTGTGTCGTGCGAAGCCTCTTCCCTCTCGGTCTCGTCTCCGTTGCACCGTGCACGGGCTCCTCGTCCGGCCACCGCATGTAGTGGCTTCTTCCTTCCTCTTCACCCCAAGAACCACTACTTCTCTCTCCTTTTGCCTTCTCTCCTTTTCCTTCGTCGCGAAACGCGGCCATAACCGCCGCCTATGCCGCCGATGCGCGGCCCTCCTTCAGTGTTGTTCATGCGCGACCCTTCCTCGCCGTCGAGGCTCATCCGTCGTGGACCCTCTCTTTCTCTCCTTCTTCCCTCTGTGTGTAATACCTTTTCTCCGAAAAGGATATTACACCATAGTAACCAAAAATTTCGTAATAATTTAGAAAATATTTTGATGAAAACTCAGTATTTCTTCTCCAAAAATGTGGGTAAAATTTTTGTCTTTCAGATAATGAGAATGATGGAGAATATGTCTCTCTAATTCATTTCAAAAGATTTTTAATGCGAAAATATAAAATAACACACTTATGAAAGTAATCTCATCTTATATATATATAATCATCTGAGTTTTACAATGAAAGTTCAATATACTTAAATTCTCAAAATAAACTATAGGTGAACACCTGAGTCTGTCAAGTCTTTAGATCTCTACCCAAAATATGGTAATGAACACAGCGTGTTCTCGAAATCCCTATCAATCTATGCAGTGTTCAGATCCTCTTCTGAGAGTTATCCTTCGGATTGGAACTAGCCCACTTCTTGGGTAAACCATCTACTTAACATGCATCAAACACAAACAAGGAAAACACGCAAGGGTGAAGCTCAAATCCACAACAAAAAGAGAAGTATAAGCACACATTCACAGATCATGCATCACTCAATACATACATCAAGAACAAGTAGCACATCACTCAATATATACATGGTTTATATACTTAAAACGATACACACACAAATCATGCCTTATATTTGAATACATCAAAGCAATAAATACTAAAAAATATATTATCAACACAAGATATATTTATGCATGTCACTTCTATATCTCTTGAAAACACACCGATGTATTGCTCAAAGGAGACTTTTCCAACCTTAACACCTTTGAGCGATTGGTTGTAGCAAATTTAACAGAATAACGTCCAGATAGTCCCTTCAGGACTTCTAGAGATCCTTCGGTAATCCTAACATTTATTACATAATACTAATTCATGAATAAGTCAGTCAATCAGATTTATCCAAGTCGGGCATACGAATCGTCTCGGCTCGAGGGTATTCGCCTACTCAGCCACATAAGACTATCGAAACTCGGATAATCCCAATAGGCAATTGTAGCCCAACTATACTATATTCTCAACCTCACTACTTCGGGTTGTGATGCTCAAAAACTTTTTATGTAAATGATACAGAGAATAAATTGCTTTATATTCAATGCAAATAATACAGAAAATAAATTGGTTTATATTCCCTCTCTCCACATTCAAACCTGTAAAAGTACTCTTACTCAGTCAACAAGGAATAAATTATCATACACATTATCTCTGTTACTCCTTTTTACTCGGTAAGTGATTTTCCTTGATCTTAATAAAACTGATGATGGAATGATCACACGACGGCAGAGCCGACTGCGGTGATCAACGCCCAACTTTTTAGAGTGACTTGGTAAAAACTAAGTGAACGAGATCAAACTGATTTATTACCGAAATACTTAGACACAAGTTTATTTTCCAAAAAAACCTGTTGAAGGATTGCCTCACTAATTCTCATTGTCATCGAGAACCCTTCACTATTATACTATTTACCCAGTTATCCATATATATGCATTAGCAAAATCATAGTTAACAGTTCAAGATCAATTAAAAGCAAAGACCGAGTTTACGGCAGTGCCGACATCGCTCGATCTAAAGAGAGAAGATATTTGTTTTAAACGCATATTCGTGTATAGTAGCATCCCAATAAAATCTTTCCCAATTTATCTTAGCCACGTATATACAGACTCCCTAGGTTAAGATTTCATAAACAATATATAGATATAGTTCCCAGGAAAGAGAGGTGAGCTAAGGCTTCTTGAGAGACCTTATCTTTTCTTAGCTAGAACCATACTAATAAACCATCCATCCCAACCATCTTTCTGTATATCAATGGTAGACAATTTCAGGGTTTTCACAAAGAAATATATTACAATAATTTTACGGATCAATTATACTGTGATAGTTAAAAATTCGCCATTATAACGGTACAAATCTTAAAGTTCAAAACCAATTTTGCCATTATAATATTACTATCACAAAAATAAAAACAATTTAGGTATTATAACACTACTAATAATAAAAACTCATAACAATTAAATTAAAGCCATGAAACAATTATAAAGCTTAAATAAATAACTATAAAGTTATAACACAAATCACCAAAGTGATTAGCAAACAAAAATCAAACTTATAACTTCTCAAATAATTTTGCAAGAGTTTCCCCTTACCTTTAGAAGAAAAGCTTATGAAGAACAAAACTTGCGAAAAAGGCTAAAACTCAAAGAAAGAAATATATAAGCTTTAAAGAGGTAAGGAAAGAATAACTTGGAAATGCTTCAAGTTGGTGTAGGAAATTATGAAGCATGAAGGGGGTATTTATAGGTGATGGGGGCGGCCACCTTGGGTTAAAAAGGCCAACCATAGTTGACTTTAACCAAACCATGGTTCAAATTAAATAAATCATAAACTAATTAACTAAATCTTAATTGGTTCAAGGCAAAACCACTAGAACTCAATCCATGTGACAAGGGCAATCCTAGCGTCCTAAATCATCTAAGAGGGGAAGCCAAATGAAGAGGAATAAGAGTCATTGGATAGCTAGGTCAAAAAGGGTAGGTTTTGGTTAATAAGTGTACAACCTAGGGTAAAATAGTAATTGCACATAACCCTACACTATTCATGATCAACAATTCCGTCTACAGTTGACTAATCACTATTCACATTTCATAAAAAGTCCCTAAAAAATTCTAAGTTCCTATATCATGCCTGTTAACTCTCTATTCGTCTCTATTCAGCTGATATACCGCATATAAGTAAACAAATGATGTTTTATAAATCTTATACAGAAATAATTTTTAAAATCCCCAAATAAATAATTAAAAATAAAAATAAAAGTGTTTTGGACTTGTGTCATGAAATTTTTCATAGTGAAACAACATCTTTACGCTATTCACTCTCGTTTAGCGTATTCTTCTGTAAATTTTGAAAGTTTTCCAAAAATTCCAAAAAAAACTCAAAAAATTTCAAATATTAAAATAAACAACTTTTGTGAAGGAAGATAATTTTCTTGGTTGGTTTTTCTATTTGAAACCTATACCGTCATTTACGACGAAACTATTTTCTGTTTAAAACTCAACGTCAAACGAAAACTATCCGTTTCAACACAGAAAATGAATATGTAAACTAAAACTATTTTCCTAAAATGAAAATAAATCAATAAACACATATATCACATAACATTCAATAAAAACAGAATAAAAACAAAAATGATACAGACGAAAATTATATAAGGCTTACACTGATTTTTCGTTTGAATTCCAACACCAAACGAAACTTCTAATTTTTATACTAGATAAAACTATTTTTGTCCCTTTAGTTCTCATCTTGATCATTTCCTAGTCTCCGAGTATTTATCTGTTTCTCAATTAACGTGCTACGCGATTCATCTTAGAGGGACTAAAATGGTAATATTTCTTATGCTCTTCTTTAAAATTCCAAAATTAGTTTCTAAAATCCTTATATCACATCAAGTCACTATTTCAATCCTCAAATATTTCTTCTGAATCCAACTTGAAATTTTCATATCGTTATAAATTTATTCTGACAATCAAAGATGTCCACAGAATACCGTTTTGACTTTTATATCAGTTTTAAACCATTACTTATCATCTGAAAATCTTAAGGATAATTTTAGTCCTCCAAAATTAATACTCTGTTCCATAGAATGAAAATTTAGGATGTTACACTGTGCATTGTCCCTCTACTTTGCTCTCTGCTCTCTCTCTCTCTCTTTTTGTGTTTTACAACATTGGGGGCTAGGGTTCAAGATGAGCCCTTTGCCCCTTTTCTGATCCCTTCCCTTTTTTTGTATGTTTGTTCATTTTATTTTTCATTTTACTTATTTGTTCTTTGGACTCCTACCTTCCTATTTTTTCTGTATGTTTGTTGTAGCACCTGGGCTCGGCCTAGTGTTTTTTTTATCTCTATTTTTTTTGGGGTGGTTAGACCAGTTTTTTATTTTTAAATACATGTACAATTTTGTGAAAACACAATAAGAACAATTTTTTTTAGAGACAAAAAGAAAAAAAATTTAGCATTAATTAGATGTGACATTTTTTTAATGTTTTAATGTTAGAGACACAAGTTGTGATAGCTTGGCGACTCTAAAATCTTTCTTCCAAACAAAATCATTTTCTCAAAAAAATCAAATTGCTCAGAAAGTTAACTTGGGTGTGACACATTTGTTAATTCCATTTTTTGGACGTCTGAGTTGCGACAGCTCAGAAATTCAAAAATCTCTTTTCCAAAATAAAAAATTCCTTTTTCAAAAAATAAAATCAACCAACACACAATCATTTTCTACCAACGAACTACGTAGCTTTAATTTTCCTATTGCACCGAGGGATACGTACGAGCAAGGGCCCACTCTTGTCAAGCGCAAAAATAAATTTTCTTAATTTTTCTCCTTTTATTTCAAAAATCAAAGTTTGTAAATAAATAAAAATTTCTTTTTTATTTTTTTGAGCTAAAATATGTAATTTAAAAGTTAACAAAGTTTTGCACGTTTAATTAGAGGTAACCATTTTTTAATGGACGTTGTAGGGTGCTAACATCTTCCCTATGCGTAATCGACTCCCGAATCCAAATCTGGTTTCAAATATCATTTTTTTTTGGGTTTTTCCACAAAAACTTTGGTGGCGACTCCTTTTGATTTTTTAAAATCCCTTGCAGATTTTTCGGTCGCTTCAAAGGCCACTGAGAAAACAATCCAAAAAGGCCTCATTGCTCAGTCCATAGACTCGATTGGCTAGGGCTGTAAACTCTCTATAATATTCAGATACAGAACCCGATTGTGTAAGCTTGAATAATGTAGCTCGCGGGTATTCATACGCAGATGGACCAAAATCCAGTTCTAGAGCTTTAGTAAAATCATGCCAAGAATGAAAGGAATTTGAGCGTTGCATAATTTGAAACCAAGGAACGATCTCATAATCTAGATGAACTGATACAACAGTCAAGCGATCTAACTCAGAAGTAGCATAATATCCAAAAAACTGCTTCGCTTTAAAGATCCAATCCATGACATTCATGCCATCAAAGCGAGGGAAATCAAGCTTAACATTTCTCACCTAATTATACTTGAATCAATCGGTGAATTCCTCTGCAATAATGTCTCCAAGGCATCTTTAATCTGATTATACTTGAATTCATTGGCCATGATAATCATTTCCATACGCTCGAACCGAGATGTATTCACTGATTCCAGTCTCTCGATCTGAGGTTACAGGTCCGAATCGTATTTCTCCAATGTGTCTGAGTTCTGTTTCACTTCTGCCTAGAGTTCCTTCATGCGAGTATTGTTTGCCATGGTGATATGAAAGCACCAAATGTAAATAAATGTTGTATATATATTGTTTGTATATTTCTCCATAATATAAATAAAATTATATTAATATCTATTTACTTCAATTCCCTTTTTTTGCACGTTCAAATTTGGTTTATAAATAGGGTTGGAAGGGGATCTGGATTTTCTTTTTCTGATTGGTATCAAAATTCGGTATCTTGTGTGTTAACCGATTGTTGAGATTATGTTTTGTTTGGATTTGTAGTCGGGTTGAAGTACTCTATGTACTCTCGTTCCTCCTCTGGTTTCTGACGTGGCTTAGCCTTGTTGAAAGCAGGAGCATAACCAGTGTTATTAAACTCGGCTCGGACCGGACAATCCGACCGGTTTGACCGGGAACCAGTGGTATAGCCAGTTCGAGCTGAGTATTAGAACGGAAATGTCACTGAATCGGTGCGAACCGGACGATTTTACGATTACACCGGTGATTCGGCGTGTCCATGAGCCAAACCGAATTATAAATATTTATTATTTTTAATGTACGCACGCTTCTCAAGACATAAAGCTGGTTGCTGACCGCTATTACAACGCACGCTTCTCGAGACAAAATCTGGCTGTGTTGTGCAACACCCTTTCTCCAAAAAGGATATTACACCATAGTTACCAAGAATTTCAAAAATAACTTAGAAAATATTCAGTAAAAGCTCAACATTCCTTCTCAAAAAATGTGTGTAACTTTTTTTTCTTCTTTTAAATAAAGAGAAGGATTGAGAATATGTATTAATCCTTTACAAAAGGTTTTAAGTGTGGAAGCATAAAACGACATTTGTATGAATGAAATCTTATTTCATATAATCATCAGAGTTTTTTACTAGGAAAGATTTAACAATAATACAGTGAACATCTGAGCCAGTCTGGTCTCTAACCTCTACCCAAAACAATACAGTAACCATCTATTCTTCTCGGAATCCATATTCATCTATACAACAACATCCTTCAGATCTTCTTCTAAGAGCTAACCTATTTCTTGGGAAAAACATCTACTCCGTCATGCATCAATACAACAAAGTAGGTAAGGGTGAATATTTAAACAAAGTAATAGGAAAAATATAGGCACACAACAATATACAACACAAATACCAAGGAATCATACTTAAGTAATCAATATATCAGCATAATAAGAACTTTACATATCAGCATAATAAGAACTTCACAAACAGGTCAAGGAAAACTTATGGAAATCACCAGATAAAAACTTTGCTTAAAACACAACATATTAGGAACATCCAGTGGGAACGTCGCTTTCAACAAAGCATTTGGGAACATCGAGTTGGAACATCAAATAGGAACATCGCTTTAAACAAAGCATATGAGAACATCGAGTAGGAACATCGCCTTCCACCAGACATATCTCTTTCACTTCCAACCACTCAGAACCACTTATTTGAAACAACATAGAATCACCAGAAAACACAAAAACCACATTTAACAGATAAGAATTCCAAATCACATATCTAAGGAAAAACACAGAATCTCACCACTCAGATAGAACATAGAACCATTTATCCCAGATAACTCATACTTCATTCATTTTTTTTATTCAAATCCCAAAAATGTATCAGTATATGACAGTACTAAAAGTGTTTTAGTTCATTGAAGAAGTTTAAAATTAAATTATTCCGAAAATACTTGAACACCAGTTTATTTTGAGAAAAAAGCCCATTGAAGCTTGTTTCACAAATTTTCACTGTTAAAAACATAGAGAATACTGAACCAAAAATATATAACAGCAGAATTCAGCGAGAATCCATTGCCATTATATTCCCCAATCATCTTAGCCACGTATATACCGAGTCTCTAGGTTAGAATTTCCCAAACAGCGTATCAGTACAGTTCCCAGGAAAAAGAGACAGACTAAAAAAGCCCCTTCAAAGGTCTCTGTTTCTTTCCTAGACAGACTCATACTGATAAACCATTTATCTTAATCATGACCTTGTATATCAATGATAGATAATATCAGGGTATTCATAAAAGAATAATTTCACTTTCTCTATGGTAAAATCATTTTTACGGTAATCTGAAATTCGTCATTATAACGGTATGTTTACAAAGCTCAAAATTAATTTTAACATTCCCACCTTGCTTCACAAAAATTTTAAGAAAATTTGACCATTATAACACTACAATTAATAAATAGTATAAAATAATTTAATTAAGACCATAAACAATTATAAAGCATATATAAATAAACAAAGGCAAAAACACATAAAGCATACAAGTTAAACACAAATAAGAATCAAACTCATACTTCTCAAATTAATTTGCAAGAGGTTCCCCTTACCTTGGCCACAAAATTGATGAAGAACAAAGCTTGAAAAACCAAGAACACCAAATAAGAAATTTAAGATTTCCAAGGAGAAAAGAGAGAGAATTTGCTTGTCTTCAAGGCTTTTTGGTTTGATGTGAAAAATTATGAATACAAGGAGGGCTATTTATAGATGGTGGGGCGGCCAAAGCTACGGAGAAAGTAGGAATAAAAAAATTATGTGATGTAAGCCATGATGATTAAAACACTTAATTAATTAATTAGGTAAATTAATTTTTTTTTCTAATTGGCTCTTCCTTATGACTAGGCCTAGTGACTCATATGGAAAAGCACATCCAAGGGCCTAAAATTGATGATGATGTCGACCAAGTGAAGGAGGGAGGAGAGCCATTAGATCACTTGGTCAAAAACTTTAGGTTTAGGTAGTTTTAAGTGAAAATCAAGGGTAAAATGGTTTTTTCACTAATCAAATATTCCAAAATTAATTAAAATGGTGAGACCCAATGGGGATTCACGAAAATACCATGTAAGAGCTTCATGGAAGAGTTTTGGGATTTTTACGATAAGGGTAAGCTTTACGGTTTGCAAAAACAAAGGAAATCAGACGCGCCGTAAGTGCAAAACGGACATTTTTCATAAAATTCAAGAAAAAATCCCAGAAAATCACAAATTGAATTTAAACACTAATGATCGCTCTTAAAAAATTATTTTAAGCACTCACTAATCACTAAAAACCATTTCTGATAAGAAATCTTCGTTTCTCGTGCTTTTACAGGGACCTGAAAAGTAACTTTTTGATCTGTTTTTCAGAAAATTATGAATAATTTCCAAAAATCTCAAAAAATATAAAAACATGATTCATACTTTCAAAATCTTTTTCTGACCTCAACTTGGTCTCTGAATCAGTTATTAGCTTTTATTGTAAGCTATAGGGACCAAGACAGTAATTTCTAAAATTTTTCAAAAATTCTAAGAAATTTCCAAAAAAACACAAATATTAAAAGAACCACCTTTTGTGAAGGAAGTTTTGTTTTATGATTTGTTTTGATATACGTTGGCTATTTAAACCCTTATTCATTAATTACGGTAAGTACAATTCTAAAACGTCAAAGGAATAGTGACTGTTTTAGTGAAATAATTTGATAAGTGTATTAAAACCCTAATTATAAGACTAAAATAAATCACTTAGCACTTGGATCACAAAATTTCGTATAGAATGGATTTTAAACGGTAACTCAAAAAAATGGATGTTACATGTTGCCCTCGCTTCTCAAGGCACGCACGTGAGTTTCTAAGAAAATAAATATAACAAAAGACACACAAAATGCTCATTTGTGGGAGTTGAACCAGGGAACTCTAACTTAATAGTAACAATATTGCCACTGTGCCAGCCACATCAGTTGATAAAAAAGTGACAAATAAAAAAAATATATGTTTATGAATTATAAAATTAATAATTTAATTAATACTGATTCATGCGGTTCCACCAGTGACTTACTAGTTGGACCACTGACCCACTGACCTAGTACCTCGACCGAGTCGATGACCGATCCGAATTTAATAACATTGAGTATAACTCAAAGTGGTTTATGTATGTCGGTCCGCCTCCTGCCGCCGCTGGATCTGCCGGATCAAGATCCGCTCTATGCTGTTAAGGTAATATTTGGAACACTATTGAAATCCCTGGCTCACCTCCTCCGACGCGATAGGTGTCTCCATTTTCTCCTACAAGTTCAGATTCAAGGTCCCTAGCTTCTTGGCCATCCTTGCGTTTCGTCTTCCTTGTCCTGGATTGGAGATCCGGTTGCTACAACTCTGGGTTTTCTTGTGTGGGTCCTGGCTTGTATCCTAATGGGCCAGACCCATTTTGTTTGAGTGGCTCTTGTTTTTAAAATAGTGACATCTGGGCTAAAATTGTTGAGGCAAAAGGTTTTGGGTGCCCAAAATGGGTCAAACCTAACCCACCTCAAAGAAATTTTATATTACATGTTTGAGGTGCGCTAGGTTTTGTTTCTATCTGTGTTCCTTTACTTGTTAGTGTTTTTGGTTGTTTAGCTTTGGGTCTTGTTTGTTTTGGTCTACAGCATCGTGTCTAGGTTTGTAATGTTGTAATTTGATGAGACTCTGCATATGCTATTTATGTTGGCCAGTATGTTTGGCTTATTTGGATGTAGATGTCATATGGTTGGGCTTTGCCCATTCTATGAACTTGATCACTTTGACCAAAAAAAAGAAAGAACAAGAAAAAAAGCTGAAACGAGAACAAGTCTCTTGCAGCATAGTGCTCTTGTTTTTGAATGCCTCTGCTAACTTACTGTATACTTCTCTCTTGCACTCAATCTACTATAGTGATCCTTGTTAAATCAAATCAATTAGGGCTGGGCACCGGTCAGGTTCGGTCAAATTCAGTCCCAAATTTGCTCATCCAGATGAAATCGATGAGAAGAAAACTCCATCCATTTCTGTCCATTTTAAGCATCGGTTTTGGCGGGTGGCGGTTCCATCGGGTGGGTTTCTTCGGTTGATAGATGCAGTTCAGTAATAGGTGGAAACAACCAAGACACCATCATCAGCCACTTACCGGAGGAGTTACCGTCGAAAGTGTTCGCCAACACCACCAACACTAGCACAACACGTGGATTCCGAGACCATAACAAGTTCTAGAAGGTGTTGTAGCGGCGATTGCACATTGTGGTTGTGGTCCCCGCTGGTGGAATCGGTGACTTCCATCTTCATCGGAAGAGAGCTGAAACTCAGAATGTTTTAGAAAGAGAGAGAATATAGAAAGAGAAAACCAGAAAAGGGAAGACAGGGATGAGGAGCAGCCAAGTGTTCCTTTTATTTTTTGCACTACGAAAGTTCAAAGTTGTATTAAAAAATAAAATTAAACTTTTACATTTTTAATTGAAATAAAAAAATGGTAGGGAGGGATTGACAGATGTGTGTCAAAAAGTCAAAGAGAATAGCTAGCTTTATTAATTAATACCTACACCTATACTACTTATCTAAACGTGAGAGAGACGACTGTTGTTTGAAAGGACAATGCAGTGTGAAACAACTTTTCTCATAATTCAGACTTCAGACCAAAACTTGGAGACAATTGGACTACTAGCCAGTCATATATTAATATTTAATATAATAATAATAATAATAATATAGATAATCGGTCGGGTTCAGTCATAATCGAAATTTTTTTATCAAAACCGAGCCCGACCATTGTCACCCGTTTAAACCCATTTTTTCCAATCCGATCACCCGCTTACCCGTATCACCCGACCATTGACAGTTTTATTTCTTTCGGATGCCACAGTTTCGGACGGGTGAAGAATTTTTGCCTAGCCCTAAAATCAATCCATGGTAACCAGCTTTTGACTCATTCAAGCAAAATAAAAAAAATATAGAAAATTAGAGCTTATAGATAGCACAAGCAAATATTGTCAGGGAACTTTTTTTGAGAGAAGAGAGGGTTCAAAAGAGATAAGAGTGTATAGAAAAATTGAAAAAACAGATGAACACAACTTTTGTTCACCAATTCTGAGTGTAAAACACAAGCACTAACAGTGTGTTTGGTTCAAAAGAGGGGAAGGAAGGGGAGGGGAGGAAAAATAATTCTATTTTGTTTGGTTCAAGATGAGAGAGGAGGGATTTTAAAACTAATTTACATTTTTATCCTTATAACATTATACTTTATACTAACATATTAAAATTAGGCCCGTGTAATTAACTTACTATAGTTTTTTTTTATCTTCCATTCTCCCATCATCTTATTCTCCATAATCCATGTATGCAATTAAAATAAAATAAAAAATCAAAAAATCCTAATGTTAACAACAATATTATGATGAGTAGTAGAACACAAAAGAACTATTGATTATACGCAATATTCTAATCAATAGTAGAACAAAATACAAAATATTTAAATTTGTCACATAATATTAATTAAACTAAAATGTTTAAACTCCATAGATTATATGCTTCAATTTAGAGAGTATGTTAACAAAATATTCTGCAAAACATTATGACACCCTCTAAGCTCTTGAACCAAAGACCATCTGCATGATCACTGCCTTGCGTGCTTTAGGTGGACATTGAAGAATTGATCTAAGTTTGTCAACATCTTTCATTAGAGAGCAACAGATCTCAGGTAATGAATTTGCATCACATCCACAATCCTTGATCAAATTCCAAGCTTTTTCCCCAGAAATTGGAGGCAACTTATAGCTATGGTGTTCTCTCATTATTGTATTCCCTTCTCTCAATATATGCCTCTACAACTTCATGCATTGACTTTTTAAGTTCACTTAATCCAATATTTTTCTCTTTGTTGTTGGCCACTTTGGATTTCTTCTTTGCTGTTGGTGAAAGATCTTTTGGTTGCGTTTTCATGAGCCGAGAAATTATAGCTATTGTCATTAACATGATCAACAAAAATATCAAAGCTCTCCAAATTCACCTCATTCCGAGACACAAGATTATCAGCTTCATCAATAGTCTCTATGAAGTCTTGTTCGTTGGTTGAATGTCTTTTTTTCTTCTCTAATTGCTCTTGTAGTATTTGTGTCATCTCCACTAGCTCCATTGTCTTCTCATAATTTGGAAGTGGGGTATTTCTCCAATATGCTGCTTTAGGTTTTGACTGAAAAAATAAGTTTAATAAAAGTTAGCTAACTATTCATTATATTAATGACATTAAAGAGATCAAAGATTTAAGACTGTTACCTCAATTAAAGCATCCAAACTTTAGGCTCACCATCCCATAAATGAGTACATGGATTCCAAGCAAATCCACTCATGCCATTTTTGAAAATATCATAAACATTCGTGAATGTTTTTTTGCGGTTTTCCAATGATTTTTTACCTTCTCTTGTCAATTTTCTTTCCAAATAATGCACTTAGTCACGATGTTTTCATATGCAATCGTAGTGAAGGTGCCACTAGCTTTATTACCTTTTTCATATTCGTGCATCAAAGCATCAATAGGTTTTTTTTACCAAAATGGTGTAAATTGGTTTCAAAATTACCAAAATGGTGCAAACTTAAAATTTATTACCAAAATAGGGCAAGTCGCAACTGTCAGTGGCAACTTTGCTTTTTTTTTTCTTTCTCTCTCCTCAGCAATGTCGCAGCTAAGGCTGGCGACTTTTTTTTTTTTTTTAAAGTACAGAAGTCGCAATCTACAATGGCGACTTTCATTTTTTTATTATTTTTTATGGAAGTCGCCGGTACGAATGGCGACTTCTATTTACGTAGTGATAGGGCGTGTTACGGTGTATAGGGATGCACAGATTGCTTGGTGAGGACGCAAATCAAGGGTATGGAACGATTCTATGCCTTTTCCTTCTTTAGAGTTGCTGCTAGAGTGTATCGCGGATGTAAGGCTTTACTGTGGGTATGCGATGAAGACGTGAAACGCGTCCAAAAGAAGAAGAAAGAGAGAGACACGTTGGCCATTCCTCAGATTCGTTGGCCAACATACCACATTGATGATTCTAGATCTAGTGGGTCCTAAGCTTAGGGAGCATAGCATCAGCAGCACCCAACTAAATTTTTTTGTCAAAAGAAATTTAAAATTTTTGGAGTTGCATTTACTTATTCTTATATAAACATTTAAAAATTATGACAAAAAAAAATATAAATATTTAAAAATTAAAAGTAAAATAAAAATGAAGTTATATTTTTATAATTAAAAATCAAAACATCAAATATTTGCTTAAATTAAACAAACTCATTTTTTTATTTCTTATGTGTTTTTTAAAATAAAAATAAAGTAATATTTTATAATTTTAAATAAAAACTCAAAACAAATAAACCCTGTAGTTATCAATATTCCCATAGTGACACCAATTCTTTTTAATGTGCTATTGTCTATGATCCAGAGTACGTAACTCTCTATTTCTTCTTCTTTTGGACGCGTCTCAGGTTGCATCCCCACAGTAAAGCCTTACACCCGCGATACACTCCAGCAACGACTCTAAAGAAGGAAAAGGCATAGAATCGTTCCATACCCTTTATCTGCGTCCTCACCAAGCAATCTGTGCATCCCTATACACCGTAACACGCCCTATCACTACGCAAATTGAAGTCGCCATTCGTACCAGCGACTTCCAAAAAAATAATAAAAAAATGAAAGTCGTCATTGTAGGTTGTGACTTCTGTACTTTTTTTTAAAAAAAAGGCAAAGTCGCCAGTTTTAGCTGCGACTTTGCTGAGGAGAGAGAAAAAAAAAAGCGAAGTCGCCACTGACAGTTGCGACTTGCCCCATTTTGGTAATAAATTTTAAGTTTGCACCATTTTGGTAATTTTGAAACCAATTTACACCATTTTGGTAAAAAAACCGCATCAATACGAGCATCGTCCATGGCTCTAGTCCAGTTCAAGTTCTCCTTACCATTGTTTGTTGGTTTGGGTGCCATGCTATCACATTTATCAAATACATCATATCATAATCAATAAAATAAGATAATAAACCAGAAATATTGGACTATTAATGTAAACATGATTCATTTCAACAAAATATTAAATCATACATTTAAAACTCAAAACAAAAAATACAAGTGCAAACCATTTTGCCAAAACAAAAAATACAAGTGGGGACCATTTAGACCAAACATCAAACTTCAAACTTGAAACTTCAAAATATAAGTGCAAACCATTTAGCCCAAGAAATCATTTTGGTAATGTATCCACATTTGATTGGCTAAACTATCTCTTATAAACTCACCCCGAACAACATCCCCTCTATCACTTCCTGAAGCTTGACAATTATCGTGAGACACGTCTTGATTTATAAGTTCAACATCTACTTCCACTATAAGGTCTTCATCTGGGTCTGTGCTCATTAGGAAATTATGAAGAATGCAACATGCATTAATGGTTAGGTGTTGTGCTTTGACTCCATAAGTAGGCCCTGTTAAATTAGATAAAATCTCAAATCTTTTTTTTTAATACACCAAAAGCTCTTTCAATTGCATTGTGCAATGATGCATGTCGAAGATTAAATATTTCTATTGGATTTTGGGGTGGATTTCTTGCTGAATATTCTTTTAGATGATATCAAACTCCTCTATAAGGTGTTATAAGTCCACTTGTTAACATGAAGCTAGCATCAACGAGGTAATATTTCCCTATAATCAAGGTAAATAATTAATCAATGTGATAGTTTGAAAATAGGCAAATAAATATTTTTTTTATGTATTATGAGTTCTTCATTACCTCGAGAAATTTCTAGTTTGTCTTCTCTCGTTAATGCATTCTTTATAATTCTTGAGTCAGAGGCAGTGCCTTCCCATTCAGTGGGCACATAAGTGAAGCTTAAACCAAATGTGCATGTTGCTAACACATTTTGTGTTGGGTAATCTTTCCTACCACAATATCAAGGAGCATCTTTTGGATATACTTTGACACGTATATGTGTCCTATCTATGGCACCAACACAATCCTGACACTATATTTATATTAATGTGATCTAAATATATCATGTTAATGTTTGACTATGTAATAGCTGAAATTTTACCTTAAAATATGGGTAGAATCTATTATTGCCACGGATTTCAAGAGGGACTTTTGAGCAATCCGGTTGTACAATGAATTTTTCTACCAATTCAAGAATAGCTCTCAACACTTGATGCAAATGACGACTAATTGTCTTACCAGAACGACGAAACCAAAAATTGACTTCACGATTTTAGCAGTGTGTTAATATGTAGATTGTTTTTGCAACTTGTTCTTCCACACTTGACCATTGTGTGGGAATATAAGCCATCCTCTCTTTCCAACATATCACATAAGGTTAAGAAAGTTTGAGTCCCCATTCTTAATATATTTCTACTCGTTTCACTACTACTAATTCGACCCATTATTTCTTCACACACTCTTTCTCTCTCAGAGCTCATACTATAACTAATTTTTCTCTTACAAGATATCTGAGCATAGTAATAAACAACGGCGCACATACGTTGAGCAATAGCTTTTAGATGCATATCATACCACTTAATATTAGCTTTTACTCAATCTTCATGATCCATCTAACACAATAAGACATTTACAAAATTAAAATAGAATGAATTTTGTATAGTTCAAGTAAAGTAAATGCAATCTTTCGACCAAACTAAACTTATGTCTATATATTAATATATACACAGTGAAATAAGAAAACTGAATGGAACAAAAAAGTGGAGTAATATATCAATATTATATATTATATATATAGATAGATATATAAGAACGTTTACAACAGCAATGAGAGAAGAAACGATTACAAAAAGAAGATAGATAATATTATATATATATATATAGGGGATGTATCAAGTGAGAAGAGTTTTAATATGAGAGGATGAGAGGATTAAATCTGGACTGTATAACTATACATGGATGGTTGGGATTAAAAGTTAGTTAGTGGTCACATGACCACTTAAAAAAGTCATGTGACTCTGTGTTTTAATCTTGACCATTTATGGTTTGATCTTATGGCTATGATTCACTCCTCTCATTCTCTCATAATAAAAGTCCTCTCACTTGATATGGTCCCATTTAGGGGATATATGTGTGTGTGTGTGTGTGTGTGTTAATCACTGGCCTCACACCGAGCATTTATACTTTCCAAATACGTGATGAGAGAGAGAGCTGGGAGAGGAAGCGGTGGGGACGCGAATTGGACTATTGTCAGTCCGAGGAAGAGGACGTCTGCTGCATGGAAAGGAAGACAGGGGAAATACAAAACCGGAACACGCAGGGAACATCATCGGGATCTTGGTCAGAGGAGGGATAATTGGTCCAAGGGTGATAGTGGTGTGGTGTCATACTACTTTACAAACTTCCCATCCAACATTGACAGAGAGACATTATGGGGTTTGTTTAACAAATGGGGTACGGTGGTTGACATTTTTGTCCCGAAGAAGAAAAATAAAGAAGGCAAGGCGTTTGGTTTTGTGAGGTTTCGGGATGTTCAATACCCACAGGAGTTAGAGAGGAGCATGGACCAAATCTGGGTTGGTTCTTTCAAGTTGAGGGCAAACTATGTAAGATATTCACGAGAAGCTGATCGTCAGAAGGAGTATTGTTCGGGACAAGGAAGGAATCAACATCGTCCAGGGGTACAGCCGCAGCAATATGGTACGAGAAGAACTGTGGGGGGGTAGTCTTTTGCAGACGTCGTGAGTAGGAAGGCAGGAAATAAGGTATGGAGGGAGAAGGCAACGCCACAAGAGGTATAGAAGGGAATGGATTTTAATGTTAAAGAAGAAGACATGTGCTGGCTGAAACGTTGCTACATCGGGTACGTTCATAACCCGGATGCGGTATATTTACTCCAAGACAGACTCATTGATGAAGGAGTGTTCAATTTCACTGTTAAATCAATGGGGGCGACATGGTGTTGATAAAACCGGTGGTGGAGGAAGAAGATTTCGAGGGGTTTGTGAAAGAATATGAAGACCTAGTAGCAACTTGGTTTTACGATCTACGTCAATGGTCACCTGGATTAGTTGCAAAGGAAAGAGATGCTTGGATCTGATGCCAGGGTGTGCCTATTCACGCTTGGTCTACTGAGTTCTTTGTGAAAATAGCGATTTATTTGGGAAAGTTCATGTCCATTGACTCAAATACAATGAACTTGAAAAGGTTGGATATTGCAAGAATCTTAATAAGAACATCGTCCTGGGAAGCCGTTAATCGTGTGATCAAAGTTCGTATTAATGGGGTGTATTATCGTATTAGACTCCTTGAAGAGCCTTTCCAAGAATATGTGTTTCGGTCATGTCCAAAGAAGAATGATGATGCGCTTTCTTCAAGTTCATCTGATTCTATGTCCTTCGGTGAATTTTTGTTAGAAGGTGAAACAGGTGCTTCAATTGAGTCTGAGGAGGAATATGATATCCAAAAGTTGTTTGTAGTTGAAGGGGTGGATGGGTTGAATGGTGGTGACCGTTTGCATGTTGAGAATGATGATGGTGGCATTGAAAGGCGTGATGGGAATGATGGGGTCATTAATCAGCCGATAATTGGTATTGATGTGGCTACACCAATTCTGGTGGAGAGTGGGACGATTCATAATCAGGTGGAGGCTACTAATCTAAGGGAGTTAAATGTAGTGGACAACTCAGCAGACCTCTATGTAGACCTTGGGATTGGCCCGTTGGGTGGGTGTGGGCTCGACCCAATTCTTCCGCCCATTGAACAACCTGTTGGATCAGAATCCATTTCCAACTAACCCAGTAAGGAGTGTGGGTCGATGGCACATGGGCCTTCTGTTCAGCGAGGCAGTGGCAACGAAAAGGAGAGGTCCCAGGGTTCTAATCATGCAGCCCAACACAGTGGGACCGCGGGAACTGCATTGCCAATAAGGAAAAAGATCGCCCAAATGCTGTGCGAGCAAAGCCGATCTCCTCTTTGGGATATAGGACCAAAGCAAAAAATAAAGAGGTCAGTAGCAATGGGTGTGGGCGTCGGATCTCCTCCAAGGGACCTATTCTTCATGGTGGTCATGCAGCTGTGCCTAAAAAGAAGAAAGGCTCACGACAAGGCATGGGGCGTGTCATCCAGGATTCAGGTACTTCTAATCCTTGTTGTTCCTCCTCATCCCTTAATCTCGATTGGAAAAATTGCTTGTTTGAAAATAGAGACCTAGCTGAAATTGCAAAGGGTGTGTGGGAGTTTGGGAAAGAAATTGGGGTAGAATTCGCAGGGGCTGAGAGTCATATTGTTAAGGATCTAGAGGGTATGGAAGTGAGGGATAGGGGGGCCGCGAGTGGGATTAGAGGCGATGAGGGTAACAGTTAGATTCTGCATAGGGTTGGTGTGTGTAAGGAAGGTGTTAGTAATTAGTATGAAGATAATATCGTATAACATTAGGCGTTTGGGGGGAAGGGTAAAAAAGAAGGATGTGAGGGATATTGTTAAAGCGCAAAAACCGGACATGTTGTGCTTACAGGAATCTAAGTGGGAAGGGGTGGACCGAAAGATGTGCTCCCTGTTGTGGGAGGATGATGATTTTGATTGGGTGGCCAAAAATGCAATACAAAGGTCTGGCGGGTTATTGATAATGTGGAAAAAAAGAAGCTTTAGTCTTAATTTTGAATTTCAGGGCGAAAACTTCATAGGTATTGAAGGGAGGTGGGGTGCTGAGCAGATACAGGTCTCAGTTGTTAATGTATATGCCCCTTGTGATTTAAGGGGAAAAAACAGTTATGGGAAGAGATTATAAACAAAATGGAGGCTTTGGGGGGAAGTAGGTGGTGTGTCCTTGGAGATTTTAATTCTATTAAATCACCTGGTGAGAGGAAAGGGGTAGATAATTCTATTAGAGCAAGGGAAATGGAAGTATTTGGAGATTTTATTTTTGAGGCAGGCTTTATTGATTTGCCTCTCATAGGGAGGAAATTTACTTGGTATAAACCAAATGGCTCTGCGATGAGTAGACTAGGTAGATTTCTTATCACAGAGGAGTGGTTGGGCTCATGGGGTAATTTATCCCAGTGGGGCCTCAAGAGGAGTGTGTCTGATCATTGTTCAATCATTCTTAAGGAGCGGGAGGTTAATTGGGGGCCAAAACCTTTTCGTATGTTGAGACGTTGGGAGAATATGGAAGGGTGTGGAGAATTTGTCAGACAAACATGGAGGAACATGGAGGTACATGGGTGGAAAGGGTATGTTTTAAAAGAAAAGTTAAAGAGGTTGAAGGCTTCACTCAAAGAATGGAATAAGTCCCACATGGGTAATCTGGACGCTCGAATAGCGGAAGCAAAAAAAGAGCTCAATCGGTGGGACTTGAAGGGTGAGGAGGGTGTGTTGTCAGAGGAAGATGTGTTGTCTAAGAGGGTATGTATGGCTAATATTCAGAGACTCTCGACTAGGAACTGTAACTTTCTTTGGCAATGGTCTAGAATGAAGTGGTTGAAGGAGGGAGATGCCAATTCAAAATTCTTCCACAAATGTATACAGAAAAATAGGAAGATAAATGAGATCTTGGGTCTTAATTTTGAGGGGACATTTATTGAGGGCGTGGATCCCTTGAGAAGGGAGGTGAGGAGCCATTTTGAGGGTCATTTCTTGTGTAGGGGTGGGGTTAGACCTTGGTTGGGCAGGCTGCAATGTGCTGTCTTGGAAGAGGGTGTTGGAGATATGTTAACGGAAAGATTCTCTGAGGAGGAGGTTAGGAGTGCAGTGTGGGATTGTGATAGTTACAAAAGCCCGGGGCCGGATGGGGTAACTTTCACTTTTATCAAACAGTTCTGGCACGAGGTTAGAAGTGATTTTTTTGGATTCTTGGAGGAGTTTCATGATAATGGGAAATTAGTGAGGGGTTCCAATAGCTCTTTTATTGTGTTAATCCCAAAAAAGGAGAATCCAGTCAAGGTGGGGGACTTTCGGCCTATATCCCTCATTGGGTGTTTGTACAAAGTGTTGGCCAAAGTTCTAGCTAATAGGTTGAGGAAGGTGATACACCTTTTGATTCCTGACTCCCATTCTGCGTTTGTGAGAGGGAGGCAGATCTTAGATGGTATTTTAGTTACCAATGAACTGGTGGACGATGCTAAAAAGAATAAGAAAGGGGCAGTATTTTTTAAGGTTGATTTTGAAAAGGCATATGACTTTGTGAGTTGGAGTTTTCTTGACCTTATGATGGGCAAAATGGGTTTCAATGATAAATAGAGGGAGTGCTTATCCACAGCCACAGTTTCGGTTTTAGTAAATGGTAGTCCGACGGAGGAGTTTTCAGTTGGGCGGGGGCTTCGCCAAGGGGATCCTTTATCTCCTTTCCTGTTTCTTATTGTGGCGGAGGGTCTTAACATGTTGTTTAAAGAGGCAAGTCAGTTGGGATTTTACGAAGGTTATATGGTAGGGGGTTGCATTTATTGCATTTACAGTTTGCGGATGACACGCTGATTATAGGGGATAAAAACTAAAAAAATATTTGGTGTATAAAGGCCCTGCTACAATTATTTGAGTGTGCGTCTGGCCTGAAGGTGAATTTTCACAAAAGCCAGTTGTTTGGTATTAATGTGGAGGGCAAATGGCTTAATCAGGTGGCCGTTTTTCTAAACTGTAGCGTGGGCAAGTTTCCATTTGTGTATCTGGGTTTACCAATGGGGGCGGATGCCAGAAGGAAAAGTACTTGGCAACCTGTTTTAGATAAAATCAAGGGTCGGCTGTTTGGTTGGAGTAGCAAATTTTTGTCTCTTGGGGGAAAGATTGTGCTATTAAAATCGGTCTTGTATGCACTGCCGGTGTACTATCTCTCATTTTTTAAAGCACCTGTGGGAGTTATTGGGGCTATTGAAGCTTTGTTTAGAAAGTTTCTTTGGGGGGGTTCGGAGGGCAACAAAAAGATCCATTGGGTGGCTTGGTCCAATATTTACAAAGAAAAAGAAAAGGGCAGGTTAGGATTAAAAGATCTTAGGTCCTTTAACTATGTTTTACTAGGTAAGTGGCTTTGGAGGTTAAAAACAGAGAGTAATTGTCTGTGGGTTAATGTTCTAAAGGAAAAGTATGGTGTTGCCAACGGTGTTGTCTTGCCCGGGGGAAGGGCGTGCTCAGCCTGGTGGAGGGAGGTGCTAAATTTGGAAAAGGAGGGTTCGGGTTTCAAAAGGCAGTGGTTTACAGGGTAGTGAAAAAGGCTGTAGGTAATGGACAAGATACTCTTTTTTGGAAGGACCCTTGGGTAGAAGGGGGTGTTTTAGATAGGAGGTTTGCCAAGCTATTTTCGTTAAGCTTGGATAACATGGGGAAGGTTGCAGATATTATAAATTGGCAAGATGGGGTCTGTGTATGGAAGTGGAGGTGGAGGAGGAGGCTTTTCCAATGGGAAAAGGAGCAATTGAGTGAGCTACAAGATCTTATCACAAGGGAAGGGGTGAAGGGGACAGGCTTGGATAGATGGGTTTGGGAGAAGGAGTCATCAGGAATGTACTCAGTGAGGTCTGCTTACAAGTGGCTGGTCCAATCGAACTTGTCTGAGAATGAGGAGTTCCACAATAGGCTTTGGAAGGGGGAAGCACCATTGAAGGTTAAGGCCTTTGTATGGAAAATTGCAAAAAATAGAATCCCAACACTGCAAAATTTGGAAAGGAGAAATATTCCTATGCAATCTTCGTTATGCATTGGGTGTGCCAAAAATGTTGAATCTGCTGGACACTTGTTTTTTACCTGTGAGCTATTGTCTACAATGTGGTCTGAAATTTTAAAGTGGTGAGGGTTGGCTGCCCCGCTACACGTGGAATGTGCTTATCATTTTCTGCAGTTTTCTGGGTTATGGCCTGGGAATGCAGAGCAGAGGGATTGTTGGGTTGTGATTTGGTTCGTGGCTGTTTGGGTGATATGGTCCTCACGAAATGGAATGATGTTTAGAGCTGTAAAAGCGAACATTGGAGATATGTTGGAACAAGTTAAACTCAAATCTTGGTTGTGGGTTACTGCTAGGAGAGCGTTGTTCCAGTATCCAGTTTCTAACTGGTTTACGAACCCACGTGGGTGTTTGGGTTTATTAAAGGGGACCTTGGTGGATTTTGGCTAAGAAGGTAGGTGTTGGGTGGGGGAGGTGGCCACCATGTTAGTCTGTTACACTTTGTGAGTGGGTGGTTTTTGTTGGCAGGGGTGTATCCCTGTTTTTGTAGCCTAATCATCGTGGCTTTTTATGCAGGTGTTCGTGGATTAGGAAAGGAGAGTAAGGAGTGCAATAATGGTTACATGAGTTGACGTTCTTGAATTGTGAAATAGAGTAATCTAACTGTGTTTTTTGTGAGTACATGGGGATGAAGGACGAGGGTGGTGGCAGCCAAGGTTTTATTATTCACATTTTACTAACTTGGGGTTAGAACTCTCTACCTTGTGTGTGTTATGTTCAGGGCCTTCGTGTTGGGTTTAAGGAGTGAAGGAGGAGGATGCTATTAAATTTCTACTGGTCGAAGGATGCAAAATCGACCTTGGCAAGGACATCCGTGGCATGGGTGGATCTTTCTCTAAGTTTCTTTGCTGTTATGTTGGTTACTTTGTAAGATGGGGGGTTGTTCCTTGGGCTAAGTGGTTTAAGGATACTGTCATATGTTGGTTTTATTTGTATTTGGTGTGGTGTTTGTAAAGTAGTCCTTTTGGGTCTAATGGGTTATTGGGTTAAAATTAGCATGCGAAAAGGTACCCCTTTGAGGTCATGTAGGTTACTGGGGAATTATTTTTGAGCCCCATTTCACTTGGTTGGGTATTGGGGTTGATAAAAGCACCCCTTTAAGACTGATGGGCTATTAGGGATTACCTTGGCATTTGACTAGTACCCTTTGAGACCTTATGGTCCGATGGGTCTACTTTATAATTGCAGCTCACCTTAGTCTTTATAGTGTAGGAGTGAATTTGTAGTAAGAATTTGGTTGTAAACACTACCTTGCATTTTCTCGATTGGGCACCTCTTGTGCTTTCAATCTTATTTAATGCAATTTTGGCTTTTCAAAAAAATAATATTATATATTATCAACAAAAAGAAGTTTCGACGAGAGACATACTCGAATATTGGTGCAAAAACGATTACAGCAACGATGGAGAATAGAAAGAATTCAAGAATAGGAAGAAGAAACGCGACTGTGGGGGCAAGAAGTGTTCAGACTTATAAAATAGGGTATTCAATTATAGGGTTAATTTAGTCATTCTATTTAAAAATTTTAAGCCCACCTTCTCTCCCCTCCAAATCCCCAGGAAAACCGAAATTGGCTTTGAGATGGATTTTGCTCCCCTCCTGTCCCCTCCCCTTAAAAAATTGAACCAAACACAAAAATTTTAAAATAACCCCTCCTCTCCATTCCTCTCCAACCAAATAGTACGTAAGAGTAGCAAGACATTCAGATTTGCCAACAGTCCAGTAAAAGGAAAAGAGGGAACGATAACCTCAAGTCTCCGTTTCAATTTGCAGTAAGGAGATAGGCCTCATCTCATTCCATTGTATTTGCACTGTTATAATTCAAGCATGTGAAATCTGAATAAAAACACAACAGTAATGTAGCACAGAAGACAGAGAGAACAACCAGCAGCAAAAAAAGGGGGGAAAACAGGAAAAAAATGGGGGAGGGGAAGAAGGTGCTTCTGCTAGAGGCGTTCAAAGGATTGGTTACATTTGTCCCTTATCCAGCCCCAAAATTTGATCGGGCCAAATTTTTAACCCGAACCTATCCCTAGACCTGAAAAGACCCGATAGTATACGGGGTTAATTATGACCAAGTCTAAATAAGACGGGACCGGGTTGACCCAAACGACAACCAAAATAAAATTATAAAATTGTCATATATATAATGATGTGCAAAAGAAAAATGTTCATGCAATTTGTAAAATATATTATATGCATAAAAAATTTTATTAATATATGAGATATTTTGTAATCCATTATAATTTTAGGACATTGCAATAAGGGCTATAAGAGAATAATAAAAATAATATATCATTTTACTCGTAGGGTGTTCAAATAAACAAAAATATATGACAATTCAAAAATTAAAAGGGGTGTGTGTATGTATAGAGGTTAACCTGAAGCTATCCCTAATCTGATACCGAGAGAAATGACGTTGTCCTTTTTGTGTGGGATAAGGTCAAACTCAACCCCAAGTAGCTCGGGGCAGGATGGGTCATCGGGTTGAGACAGATCATGAACACCCCTAGTTGTTGAGCCCTCTGTATTTATCGCGCCAGCAGCCCATTGGCACCGCATGCGGTCTCTCTGGGTCCCCGCATCATCGTGATTTCGTGGCCCGCCTTCTCTCCGCCACGTAGCCCCTTTCGTCGGTGGAGGTGCCGCTTAGGGCCTTCACCCTCTCTTTCTCTTTCTCTCTCTCTCTTTCTCTCTCTCCCCATCGCGTTGTTGTGTGGCTTCTTCTTCTTAATTCTTCTTCTTCATTCGCCGTGAATCGTGACCATTCCACCCTGTCACTGCATGGCGATCCCACCACCGCCGAGCGGCCTTCCCCATTTGGTCTTTCTTTTTGATGTTGCTGCTGCAACTTTGCAAAGGTTAGGGTTCAAATGAACCTGTTATCCATTTCAGCCCCTTTGCCTTTTTTTCTTTTTCTCTCTTTGCATCTGGTTGGTCTTAATGCCCGCACCCTTTTTCTTCTGGCTAATTCTCACTACACCCACCCTTTTCATTTTTTGGCATGCAAAAAGACAATAATACCCTCCCATTAAAAGCAACCGCCACCCCAGTTTCTTCATTCATGTTAGATGTAACTTATACTTAGACAATAATGACTATTATATCAAAGAACTACTTAATCTAAATAGTTTGATATGTCAATCTAACATAGGCTCTGTTTGGCAAAAAGTAGTAGAAGGAGGATAAGCTAGCTGATAGATTATAGCAGATAGCGGTTGAGTTTATAACGTATAGCTAATAGCGGATATGCTAGTAGATTGAATTTGAAGTATTTGGTAAAATTAGCGTTTAAACTAGCTGATAAATATAAAATGGCATAAAAGGAAATTTTAATTAATGCTTACATTTTTTTTATAAAAATGCTTACATTTCTTTAATCAATATAATACTAGACATATAACAATAAACATATAACAATAGTATTATAATTAAAATAAAAATTAAAGATAATCTTCACATTGTATTATATTATTCCAAAATAATAAATAAAATAAATAAATCTATCATCTAGTATTGCACAATAAATTAGCAATATTATTACAAGTCATTGGAAGAGAAAACAAAAACCAATAGGTGAGAACAGGAATTGTGAGAGTGTCAAACGTAAGAAGTGGGAGTGATAGGGTAGGGTTTAATTTATTTAATTTTATTTAATAGAGGATAAGAAAGAAATTTAATAAAAATAATTAGGGTAAAAATGAGAGAAAAAACCATCCACTAGCTATAAGCTATAAGCTCAAGTGCTACTTGAAGTAGCGTATGAAAAAAAATGCTATAAATAGCAACACGCACAATATTCATTTTTATCCCCTAATTTCAAAATATCTCATTTTGATCTTCTATTTTCTATAATAGGTCACGTGTAGTCCCTCGAAATATCCTCAATAACTATATATGGCCTATTTCATAAAATAATACACCAAAATAAGATGTTTTAAAATTGGGAGACTAAAAGCAAATTTTTCTATATTTATCGGGGATTAAATTTATATTTAACCCTAGACATTATATCATGCAAAAATTCATGGTAATTAATTGTGGGGAATGAGATCATTTAATTGCAACTATTACATTGAAATTAACTATTTGTATTATGTCTTTAATTAAATACAAATCTAAATGTGATATTTTAATCTCACATGATCTGTAATTCAAAAAAAATATCACATTAGATTTATAATTAAAGATACAATTTGAATCATCAATTTCAATCTAATAGCTACGATTAAATATTTTCATTTTTTATAACAACCACGAGTTCTTACATGATACACTCTCTATATATAATTAGTAAAAAGTATAATAATATTTCCAATTAGTTTTGATTGCACATAGCAGTACTTTAAGATAATTTCTAGTCATTTACTCCAACAATATTTTTATTATCAACTCTGTGCTTATATCACAATTTAAATTTTAAATATATAATATGATATTATAAATTTAATTTATACATTAAATTTTATTTTGGCCCCCAAGTTTTTGGTTCAAACTTCGCCACTGTGCATAATAAACCTCAAGTGGTTATGATCTAGCTGCTGGAAATGATTCTAAGAAATTCAATTGTAAGAGAAAAATGTGATGTAGGTGGTAGAAGAGACGTTGACGTAAATAGGTGTAAATGAAATGGTGATGAGAAAAAAAAAGAGATAAATGAAAAGAAAAAAAATCTCATTATAGAGAAGAAAAACACACCTATTATGGGAAGAAAACCCCACCTAGCTTTTTATGTTCCCATGGAGGGAGAATTCCGGAGGCAATGCTTCTCTCCGTTTCCCGCTACTCTACTAGGTTTCGGCGCCGCTGCAGAAAAGAGAATGAAAGTGAAAATTCTGTCCTTATTTTATTGGTTTGAACTTTTAATATTACCTAACTCAAACGGAACCATATACTCACAACTGAAAGTGGTACTCAAAGTTTGACACTGTAAAAAAATGCTGTGTTGCTTGGTGGAACTTAGCTTGGTGAAATCCTTTTGTTCACCACGGTGGTGAAGGGGATGTTCTATCCGTCGATATATTAATAAAAATAATCAATGGTTAGGATATGTCGTTGGCAACTTGAAGTAAAGGTTTTCTTGGGGTAAAACATAATTGTAAATAGGTCCGTTAAGTGTATGGCAATTACAAAGATATCCAAATTTTCGATAATCAGGAAATTGCCCAAACTATGTGGTAATATGGAAATTGCCCAGTTTTTGTAATAATAAGGTAGTATGCAATATTTGGACCCAAAATGCGCATGGTTGAAATGTCATAATATAGTATTAGTAATTTAAATTTACGGAATAGCAATTTTTAATTATTTATGTACGTGTATTATATTTGTTGTTTTATAAATAGGAAAAAAAGTAATAAAAACATGTATATGTATATATGGTAAAATTAATTTTAGTAACATTAAATTGTGAAATTGTAAAAAAAAACAAATGAAAAAGACATGAAATTAACTGGTTAAAAATGTGTTGATCAACCTGTTGAATCAAAAATTGTTTGAAGAAATTGAATTTGAAAAAACGATGGTGTAGAGTGAAAGGTTACACAAAAATTGAAAACATTGTGTTGTCTTGAGGCTTAAAAATACTTTTGGTTCTGCTAGTTTTTTGTTTCGTCCTGTAATTTTTTATATTTTCATTCCTACAATGTCCAAGTTGTCTGTTTTTAGTCTTTACCATCGGTCTTTGTTAAAAAAAAAAAGCTAAGTTGGCAAATAGAGATCTATTTAGCAGTGTCACGCCGGATAAGTGAGCCGTCAATCTTCATTAAAAAAAAGCTAAGTTGGCAAACGAAGATCTATTTGGCAGTGTCATGCTGGATAAGTGAGCCCACCTAGCATGTGGTGATTTGTGCAAAACACTGACTCATCCGTTCCAATTATTTTTTTTAAATTAAATATTTAATTTTTTTAATTAAATGTGAGTTTTAGATTTTTTAAATGTTTTACAATTTGGGATTAGGGTTCCATGTTGTTCCCCCTCTCCCTCTCCCCTATTAGCAGCCCACCCCACCTCCTTTTCCATGGACTCCCTCGAAGTGACTGTTGAACAAATTGTTCTTGTCTTTCAATAATTTTGTTGCGACATTGTCATTGGATGCCACCGACTCATTGTTGTCCAACTTTAGAAAGTCCAGCACCTTATTCCATGAGCTTCTTCAATAAATCTCAAGGTCGGATTTGTGCTTAATTGGTTTCTATGTAAACAATCATCGCCTAAAATGGTTCCATTTCCCAGGTTCTATTTATAACTTCTCTGTGCCTCCTACTATTCACCATGAAAAAGATAGCGCAAAGCAGGGCCCTCCTATTATCCGATGCACACACGACAGCAAGCATGCACAGGGCAGCAAGTAGGCACGGAGGTCATTTGGGGATTCAACTATGGAGGCGCGACAGAGGTCACTGCAGAACCACCACTCTCCGCCATCGGCCGCCATCGGCCGCACTGCAGAACTATAATATTCCTATTATAGTTCTCTCCCGTCTTATTTTAAAATATACACTCCCCACCCTTTATTGATAAAAATAGAATACACGCTAGTCGGTTTTTTAACTTTCAGTTAATTTCCTTTAGATAAAAATTATATTACCAAAATACCCTTGTGGTCACTTCTCTCGCCATCATCCTCCATTCCTCTGTCATCCAGTTTTCGTATTGGAAAACTTGTATTGATGTGTGTGTCTATTTTTTGAAAGAGCTTTCTAGCTCACCTTTCTTTTTTAAAAGAGTATGTATTGATGTTTGTGTGCGATTTCCGATTTCTGAAAGCCTGCACCTCATGATTCCGATTTAAGAACTCCAACTACCTCTAATTCGGAAAACTTGCATTGATGTGTGTGTGTGTATTTTTTTTAATCTATAAACAGCAATGTTGAGGTTATGCCTTGTATTGTTCTTTTTTGGGTGCAGGCTTGCAAATACCTTTTCTGAATCGACCAGTGTGTATTACAGAGAAGAAGGGAGAAGGGTTAAACAACGCCTAATAGAAAGGGTAGTATGGTAAAAAAATAATAGTTTAGTATATATTTTTATTGAAAAATAATATTTTAATTTTTTAAAAGAGTATTCTCTAGTGGTGTTAAGTTAAATGGACTAAACTGTATATTTTAAAACAAAAGAAAAGGAGAGTGTAATAGAAGCATCACTCAGAGAAAGAGATTGTATTTTACTCTTAAATATATAATAGCTTTTACTCTATTTTAATATAATAATGGTTCTTTTGCATATATTTTGCTTCATCATTGATTTTTAGTATTATTAACATATAATTTTGAGCCTTTACTAACAACTATGAAACGATAAAAGATAAAATAAAAATTTTGGTCAAAGTTTTAAAGTCATTAAATGATATTCAAAACTTTATTAATTATATTCGAAAGTTATAAAATCAATAATAAAATGAATTATTGGTAATATTAAAAATTGTAAAGAAAGAAATATTACCGTTTAAAGTTTTTTGTCACCATTAAAAAATTCATTCATATTAAAATGGACTTAAGTGTCATGCGTATTTATCTATCTGGAGAAAGAAGTATATATTTTAACAAAAGAGAGAGAGGAGAGCATAATTCAAGTATCGTTTCCGGTTTTTATGTTAAGATTGATGTAACTTTGTGTAATGGATTAAAGTACCGTCTATACTCTTTTCAATATAGTTCTTTTGCTTATAGAAAAACACATGATTAAAATGAACATGTTATTTTTGGTCCGTAGTGACAACAAATAAGTGGTTCAAAATAAACTGGGCCAACTCTTTTTATTCGGTCTTCATCCTCCTTATGTGTTTTCATTATCTATAGTTGTATTAAAACTCGTTCAGTGCTGCTACTGACGGGTACTAATAATTAAATACTTAAATATTTAATTAATAAACAATAATAATATTAAATATGTTTATTTTTATTTTTATATAATACTATTCTATTTATTTATAATAAATATGCTATATTATTTTAACAATTATTTTTTTGAAAAGCCAAAATGCATTAAAATATGATTGAAAGCACAAGTAGTGTTATTCACACCGATGATTATTTTAAATTAATAATTCTATATTATAAGTCAAGAGGTCATTTATTGTATCAAATACATAATTAATTAATCTGTAATTAAAAATATTAAAATAAATATTTTTGCATATTAAATTAATTATATAATTTTTAATATATTTATTTATTAAAAAATAAAAAAATGCTAGTGTGTTTGAAAAAATGTGTTAGAGGATGTGTTCTTAGCATTTATCAAAAAATAATAATTTATCTATCCCATAATAAGTGGCATTTAAAGTTTTTTTCACGTAGATTAAAAAAATAATAAAATAAATGAATGATTAATAATTTTAAAAAATTAACTTTCTTATTTACCGTACTAAAAAACAAATACAACACTCTAAAAAATATCATCTGAGATAAAATAATTACTGAATCATTGAAAAAATTAAACGACATTTATTTTGTGACTTTTTCTTTACTTTAACATGACTTATTTTAAAACAAATAGAATAAAAAGAGATATATAATAGTACATCAGCTCAACATACTTTTAGGCTTGAAACGAACATTCAGGTGAGATCGTTTTAAAGATAATAACAATATGGATGCTGCTATTGAAATAGCCTTTCTAGCTATATTTTTTGTGACCCTGCCCATTTCATAAATTATTTTGCCGGGTTTTACGACAACTACCCAATATTTGGGAGATCCTTTTCCCAAACCCATACATGTTTCAGTAGGTCGTACTGTAATGGGTTTGTATGGAAATATGCGTACCCATATTTCTCCACCCCGGAGGACATTTCATGACATTGCTCGCCGCCCAAGTGGAGGCTTTAAAAGTAATTTTTCTTCCTGCAAATTTTTTCTTCCTCACATTAATTACCACTATTCTAATTTCTAAGCCAATTACCCATGAAACTTTTTAATTTTATAAATATTAGTAATAAGTAAGTAGAAATTTTTGTTGGTGGACCAAAAGAAAAAGACTGGACTACTTACTCATAGGCCGACCTAGCTACTCAGCCAAATGACAAACTAAACTGCATTGATCATGCACTCAGCCAATAATTCAATCTTTGGCGTCATAATCCAAGTGTACGGCTAAGTCTTTCTCCTTTCACTATAAAATCCCATACTCATCTATCATATTTTCATAGTTCTCTCAAAACCTCACCTCACCTTAGCTTATCTTCATATATATATTTTCCTCTCTTCTAGCTTCTAACTTCACTTGAAAACGCATATACTGCACGTCTAGCTCATAAATATTTCATAGCTATATTAAATTCATGATGGACTCACACAAGTATATGTTTTCCCTCTTATGTCTTTCCCTGGTATTTGCACTCCTCTCAGCCTCAGGTATGATTATTATCATATTATGAAATATGGATATAATAACTATGTCACTACAGCTAAAAAAAACACTACAATAATGAATCTAGTTGTTTTTTTTTTATAGGCAAATGTTAGTAGGGGATTCAAACTTATGATTTTCTTATCACTCCAACTCTTCCCTAACTACCAAACCACCTTATAACTCTCGAATCTAGTCACTGTATATCTATGGTCCCCTGTAACTTAATTGTGGTCTGATCGCTCTATTAATTTTCCTTGAAATGGTTAATAAAAAATTCAAACTTTAACAGCACGGGGTGCATACTAAAAGTGGAGGGTGGCTATATGCTGTTTGCTGTTACTGTTGTTTTATTCCTTTATGGGTGCTGTGAAGTGGAATGTAGGAATGATGAGTAGGTGAGGTGGGGGTTAAATTATTGTACTAATAAATGTTTTATTTAAGAAGAATATTTGACTAATAAAATTGGATAGATTTAGGATGTATTGTGAATAGGAACAATAAGTACCCTTTAGAAATTGATGGGTTACTGTGGTTGTTTTGTTTAGTGTCCAAATACCCCTTTGAGACCATGTAGATTACTAGAAAAATACGCTTTCGTATCCCTTTGAGATTGATGGGTTACTGCTGAAATATTTGGCATGTCCATTTGAGACCGTGTAGGTTGCTGGGATTTACTTATTTTTCTATTCACTTTATAGGTTGTTGTTGTATAAGGTTGGTTGGCATTAGTTGATGGGCTGGGGTTGTTCTTTCTGTGCCATACCAATTTTTTGTACATGTACTTAGTGTTTGGATTGGGATTGGGCACACCATGTACTTCAGTGCTATAGTAATACAATTTGGCTTTTAAAAAAAAAAAAAACTGATACAATATCTCATTCTCGATTGTTACAGGACTAATGGGGCTGCAAGTTGAAGCTCGTGATAGTCCCTCAAAAAAATTGTTCGTTTTCGGGGACTCATATGTTGATACCGGCCGGCAACACAGGAAGAGATCTACCCTTATCTCCCTGGAAAGACCCTTATGGCATAACCTTTCCCGGAAAACCCACCGGAAGATTCTCTAACGGCAGAGTTCTAACCGACTTCATTGGTATGTGCCTTCCTCCCTGTCTCCCTCTTCGATGCTATGCGCATGCCCCCAAATATAAAAAAGTTAGATTATTGGGGACGTGTTTGTGTTAACTTGTTTTTGTTACTCAATTTTCACAAAATGCTATCATGTTTCACGTTGGACTTATATATTATACTTGCACGCTTCGTTATTTTATCCTTAAGAAAAGGAAAGCCTTGTGTTTTGTAGTTTTGGAAATCCAAACCGAAAATCACATGATAATTGGATAACATGAAAATATACCGGTTGTGTTGAGTCACTTTTTTACCACGTCACATGTGCTAGGTTGGCCACAACATTGCCACATCACCCCTTCGTTTGCCATATAAGTCACTTTCGTTAAAAAGTGGATGACAATTAGATAAATGGATCAAAATTGTGCAATTTATAAACGTTGAATTGAGGAATAAATTCGTGCAATTAGAATTTAACTTTATGTACCTAGACAGCTGGGTTGACATATTATCAATCAATTAATTAATGGAAATTATTAAACCTATTTTACCGGATGAGCCCGGTTCTTATAATTTTATTCTGCTTAAAATAAAAACATATAATTACATGTGTTATTTTTAAACCTGAGTCACCCACCATGTGGGTTTGTGTAGAACTTCTTAATTGCACTTAACAATTTATTAACCATATATATCGTTTGGCATATACTAACTTGTATATTTCTACCATCAAAATTCCTTTGACTTTATGGTATCGTCTTTTTTGCTGTTCTGTACCACCGCAGCTTTGTCCATAAAAGCAAAAGCATATTCATTTATTAAATTAAAAGCTTTCATTTATTGATAAGAATGTTAAATGAATGATATGAACCGACTCAAAAATAAATATCAGTTCTTTTTTACATGTAAATTTTATTATATTTTTTTAACTATATATAATTGATTGTTAATTAGTATACGAGATAGTTTTTGTACAAAAATGTTTGTAACCACACATATAACTGCAAAAAAAATTTATAAACAAAATTCATTGATGAAAGGCAATATAAACCCAGACCACTAGAAGTGACCCAGAAAATCAAGCCTTCTCATTTTGGTCAACCTAGAAAAATAAGTCTTTGGCAATTTCTAATAACACATACCTTACCTTCTAACCACACATACATTAAAAGCAAAAAGTCTAAAATACCCTCAATTTTGAAAAAACCCAAAATCCCTTTTTCTTCTCCCTTCTTCCACATTTCCGCAGCCGTAAGAGAAGTTCAGAGGCTCACTTCCGCATAGCAACAGCTCTTCTTCTCCCTTCTTTTTCTTCTCCCTCACACTTCCGCGCTCCCCCTTCAATTCCGCAGAGATTCTCTTCTTCTCCCTCACACACGGATCCTTAGAAGTTGCAGAGGTTCTCTTCTTCTCTGCTCGAGCACCGCCGTTCCCTCCGCTGCAGCAGATCATCCTCCACCGTCGCCTCACTTCGCCTTTGCATTGCAACTTCGTTCGAGGTATGTGTCTGACCGTGTCTCAGTGTCTCTGCGTAATTGTATTTTTTTTTCTGGTTTGTGAAACCACGCGGAACTATTAGTTCCGCATTGAGCCAAAACCCGCGGAACTAATAGTTCTGCATGTATGTTTTGGATGAACATACATGCGAAACTATTAGTTCCGCGGGTTTTGGCTCAATGCGGAACTAATATTAGTTCCGCGAGAATGTGCTGTGAAGAAATGAAAGAATGTGCTGTGAAGGATTGAACCAAAAAGAAGATAGGATTGATGTCCATAATTTTAAAGGCACGGGTATAGCACCTGTTATGTATAATGTTGTAGTATTTATTAAGGCATTCGCTGAATCATCAATGTCACCTTCATATGTGCTTGAGCACCTTAAAGCTGTCCTATAAATCTACCACAATAGCAGTGGCGAAGTAACCCACAGTTCCCTACATTTACTTCTATTTCAGAATGTTTCCATTATCAGTTCCCCATGACCGTTTTCATGCAAAATTAACAATTCATACACTAGTTATGGAGCTAAAGAGAATAAAGAACAAGAGAACGAGAAAATATACAGAAACAGTAATAAATGACGCTAACCTGCACTGGTGTAAATGCAAGAGTTGAGGTTAAACCAGATGTAGCACCACTGCTACCATAACTCCTTTCCTTATATCTGACAAATGAAAATAGGCCATCAGAATTATTACTTTGTTCAGTTAAATAAATCGTATAACTAAGACAAGTATAATGATTCAAAATCTTGCAACACAATCAATTAACCAGGACTTAATAAGATATAAAGAACAAAGAGCAACAAGGACTTACTTCTTGGCAACTTTTGCAGCAAGTTTGCTTTGACCTACTGACACACGAAGCTTGCCACTGCCAGCCTGACCAAGCATTCCATAACCCACACCCAGACCATCCCCTATAACACAGAAACATTAAAATATAAGAAAATAAGGATATATAGACATTTTTACAAATCAACAATATTAAAGAAAAAAATTGAAGATCACCATTCTGATTCAATATAAGAGAAATATCAAGATCATTGGAACTCTCGGACGCATAATACGGAAGAAAATACACTGAATCAAAGAAAAAAAAATGCTGAAAATCCAGGCATCTCAAGAGTGCCTAGTCTCTGTTACCAAATTCCATACTGAATTATTGCTTGCCTTTCTTTTACTCACTGCTACTAATGGTGTCAAACAAATTATTTTTTATGCCAATAACAACCTGAATTCTGGCCTCCTTTCAAAAACAATTGAAAGACCATGCTGTATGGACATATCTTCACTGAATTCCTTTCTTACTTTATCTGTCTGCATTAAGTAAAGAAATTAAGAGGATTCTTACAGTGATAATAAGCAGAATCAAACATTAGAAGTGACAATTTGGAAACACAATGTATGCCTGAAAATTTGCCTTCTGCTGAGAAAAAACAGTTCAGTAGGTAAACCAAATAACTAGAAGAATAAATAAAATGACCAAACTCCTGGGGAACTTGATTCCCGTCCATATCAAAAAGTGCATAGCTGCAAGAAGTTGATGAAATTCAATTATAAAAGAACTAGCATACAATAATTTCTATTGAAATATTTAATTGGCCACCAAAAACATTGAACTAATTATCTACTATGCACGTGTAGCAAAATTAGCTAATATAACATCAAAATCTATGTACCTACCTTTACAATTAATTACAAAATAAGGAAGAAATTTCGCATTCTCATCAACATGTAAATTCATCAAAACATAAAGAGAATAAACTTTACCATGATGCTCCCAGGTCAACAGGAAAGCCAAACGAGTAATCAGTGTGAATTCGGCCACCAAGTTTTTCCCTTGACTCCAAGAGAACAACCTGACCAAAATTTAAAAAATAAAGCACCATTTACTCCGCAACTCTGAAAAAAACCACAGAATGGCAAAACATATATGCGGAAGTATTATTTTCGCGAGTTATTGTTCTTCTGCGGAAGTCTTAGTTCTGCGCTTGATACACATCAGCCAGCACACATACCATACACGCTTGCGGAAGTATTATTTTCGTGCCTTATTCTTCTTCCGCGGAAATATTACTTCCGCGCTCGAAGCACAACGACAACACACATACCATACACGTTTGCGGAACTATTATATCCTTAGATTTATATTATACGCGGAACTATTAGTTCCGCGTGACCAGACGCAACCAAAAAAAAACCACGCACACACACACCTGAACCGTCATGAAGGAGTGACTGAGGTGCTTTAGGGGAAGACGACGCCCGAAGTGTGACGGAGAAGAAGAACACAGTCGGTGATGAAGGCGGCAGGCGACTGAGGTGTGAGGGAGAAGAAGCAAAATGGGGCGGCGGAGGTACTGCTCTGTGCGGAAGTGAAGAAGATAGAGCTGCGGAAGTAAGAAAGGCTCTGTGCTGCGGAAGTGAAGAAGAAAGGGGGCTGATACGATGAGTGAGAAGAAAAAGGGTTTTGGGTATTTTTCAAACTTGAGGGTAGTTTGGTCTTTCTAAGTATCAATGTATGTGTAACTAGAAATGAGGGTATGTGCAGATAGCAGCGCCCTAAGTCTTTTTCTTGTCAATCCAGAAAAACAAGCCTGAAAGAATAAAATTGTACCAACAAAGTTAAACAATATCAAAAACAGAGATACAGGCCCAACAGGGCAAAAACATAGACCAGCCCCAGACACCACCTTCAAACAAAACCTTGACAAAAAAAAAAGCAACAAACAAACGTTGACCAAAAGTTTTTGTTACATGTCAGATTTGTATCATTTGTGGTATCCTTTGTGGTGTGCTGAGTTTTGTTTACTGTGATCTTTTGAGCTATGGCTGCTTGGTTTTTTTAGTTGTTTCCTTTGTCTTTCTAGTTTACAGTTTGGTGTTTGTTACAGCTGCATGTCCTAGTTTGTAGTGCTATATTTGTTGACTTTGCTTATGCCATTTTTCTTGCTGTAGATGTCGTTTGGCTGGGAGTTACCCCTTATATGAACTTGTTTCATCTTGACCAAAAAAAAACAAACGTTGACAAAAAAAAGCAACAAACAAACCGTACACGTAAAAAAACTCCCCACAAGCGACAAATCCTAGATACAACAAAAATATAGAAGAACCAACCAGAAAGCACCACAACTGTGAACAAAAAGCCCATCAATACCGATGTGTATCGCACTGAACCAACAACTAAAAATTACAAGAAAGCGCTGGAAAAAAACTCGACAACATCACAATGATAAGAATTTATACCTCTGTGACACTCTGAGGCCGACGAGTGATCGCTAGCGTAGAGAGCATGGATAAGAAGCGGCTCTTGACAAGCCTCTAGACAAAAGGGTAAATGAATGAATTGAATTCATATCGGAATGAGAGAAATTCCTTCCAAAACTGTGCAAATATGAAACTGTATATTAAGGAAAACTTAAAAGAATTGATCGGTATTACTTATATCAACAAGATGCATCATCTTTTCGATGATCAATAACTTAGATCTCTATAGTTAAGTGTGCTTGACTTGAAGCAAATCTGAAATAGACGACCTACTAGAAACGGGGACGGAGGGAAGCTGGGCAAGGGGCCATGCCCCCTCCCTCCCCTCAACTTTATTATTATTATTTTTTTGAAAAGCCAAATTTTATTACTGACTTACTTGAAGCACAAGTAGTGCACAAGATCAAAGCAAAAATGTACAACACCCCAACCTTACAAAAGAACCAACCAATTGAATGATACTAACAATGTTAAATATAACATCCCTCCTGTCCGCCCCGGTAACACGAAAACAGAAAATGATTTAAAGTAAACCCCAATAACCTACATGGTCACAAAGGGAAACTAGTAACATGCCAAAGTATTTTTCCAGTAACCTATCAGTCTCAAAGGGGTGTTTTTATCGACCCCAAAACTCAGCCAAGTGAATTGGGACTCAAAAACAATTCCCCAGTAACCTACATAGTCTCAAAGGAATACCTTCAACACTTAACAGAAACTTCCCCAATAACCCATCGGTCTCAAAGGGATCCTTTAAAATCATCACTGCCTTCTCCCTCCCCTTCCAGACTCTTATGAGCATTATTACATGAACACCATCTAAATCACAATCTCAATACATAGCTTATGTGATAGGGACTTGGGTATTATGGGGTGCCCAAGTCCCACATCGGGTAGTATGGGATGCTCGGTGGAGTACTTAAGTGTTTGGTTCTTCCCCCTTGATAGCTAGTTTTTCAAGGGAGGATTCCCCAAGTGCTTAGATACTTATCAATTGGTATCAGAGCCTGGTTGTTGGCATCTCGGAAAGGGCTACCCACAGAGGGTTCTGACCGGTGGAGGGTTCTGACCAACAAGGAAGTTGAGTGAAGTGCCACCGAGTGAAGTGTCGTGGAGTGAAAGCCGCCGAGGACGTCGGCTCTCAGGGGCGGTGCTATGATAGGGACTTGGGTATTATGGGGTGCCCAAGTCCCACATCAAGTAGTATGGGATGCTCGGTGGAGTACTTAAGTGTTTGGTTCTTCCCCCTTGATAGCTAGCTTTTCAAGGGAGGGTTCCCCAAGTGCTTAGATACTTATCATTATGACTATACAGACAACTCTTTGATCTATTTGTATCATAGTTCCAAAAACAGCATCACCGAATCCTTGTCATTTCCTTATTGTCACCGAATCTGGACCGCCACTGAATGTTGTATAATCACCACCCTATTCTCGAGCACAAGCCACAGTCTGCAAAAGAATCAAAGCACCTACCCCACACGGTCACTTGGTTAAAATTAGTGCAACATTGTTACATATAATAAATCAGATTCAAAAAAGCTTTCAAATCAAAGCCAAGCCAAAGGTTCACAAAAAATACACCCTTGCTACACTGTTGAATACCAGGAACATCACCCATTACACGGCCATACCTTGATATTAATCACCCACAAGTCAAGTTAATACATTCCTTTGGATTAAATGAACAGCACCTTATTCCATAAAGAATCTTTTTCTAAGAGGCATCTCCAGTTCTACCAACTTAATATTGCCAAATGACCAATTCCCTGTCTTTGTCATTTCCTCTCTGCCCATTCTCTATCACAAGCCACAAACATGATTTAATAAAAGCCACTCCATTCGCATAGGAACAACGCCAGTATCATAAGCATACAGCTCCTCTCTATTTAATCGACCGCCACCTGTAAAAGCCAAGAAGCAACACAACACAAAACAAGGTGAACCATGCACAACAAAATTCATAAAAAATAATACCATTCCTTGATTTTCTGCTCCTGTCCTTACAACAAATTCGTTCAGCACCTGCATAGGAACATAGTTAACAAGAGTATTCTGCACTTATCTCGAATCAAGGTCCCCTGCTTCCACAACATGGAACTATTAGTAAATAACATTCAAACAAGATTGTGTTTCCGCCTAGGACCACACCAACAAGAGCGTCCTATTCACATAAATTCACATACACCTCAACAATCCCCCATACCCCCACCCCATCACCCAAATTATTGAAAATCAAATTACAGGTTGATGTATACCCAGGCAACCCCTTGGGTTTGAGCACCAATTTAAGAATGGGTATTGGAATTGTGGGCTTTTTGCAGTGATCCATAACAATGTCTTTAACTTAACATTTTCAACCATATCTCCTAACTCACTCCTCTTGCCTTTAAAAATCAAAGAATTCTGTGATGACCAAATGATCCAAATGACCACAAACCATAACATTTCCCACAACTCCGTCTGCTCCAAATTCCCTCCAATAAGACCCGAAAAATGTAGAAAGTGAGATTTACAATCACCATGTAATGGAGCCAATAAACCCCACCATTTAATACACTCCTGCCAGGGTTGAGCACCTTTCGATTTCGGGCTACAAAATGCTAATCCGATCAAAACCGAGGTGTGTATATTGGAGCCCATTCCCGTCTGTTTCTACCTTCATTTTAGTCGGTCCCGGGTTAGTCGGGTGTCGGTTTGGATGGCTAGGTTGGAACAGGTTGGAAAAAAACTAGAACTCAATCAATTTTATTTTTGGTAGTGAACTCAATCGATTCAAAAGGCAAAAATAAATCAAACTTTAAACAAAATCCAAAACCAAATCCAACTTTGAATAACAGAACAAGACAAATCTAAACAAACAATGCCCAAAGAAACCATCTTGAGACCGGAATGAATACCAAACCCATTACCACATTTATGCAAATAAACCTCTCTTCAATATTGAAGACCACCGCAAATATCACCAAGAAAACTCAAACTAAAAAGTTTGCATTACATATTCATCTATGATCCAAACAAAATAGCTAATATGTACCAAACTAAAATTGCCTTTGATAAAACTAAAAAATCGATTCTAACTTGACACCATAATATAAGATCCAAGTCCCAAAAGCTTGAAAAAAAGTTTGAAACTTGGTGGCAACTTCCGCATTGCATGACCACCTCTGATGAAAACTTCAAAAGAAAAGAAAAGTTTCAAAACTTCAAAAGAAAAGTTTGAAACTTGGTTGCTGAAGCTTCTTTGATCTCTCCCACAAGACTTACAAAAGTTGGATCTCTTGAGATGGAAAGCTCCATGGTTTGTTTCACGGTCTTCAGATGACTCCTCCGTTCCATTCACGGCCTTCATGAAGAGACACCGTCACACACCGTTGTTTGCATGCCGTGGCCGAGGAAGAGAGAGAGTGGCACCGGTTTCGTTGGAGGGATAGGGGTTGGGAGAGAGTGAGACACACGGGATTGAAGGAGGGGAAGTAAGAAGACCTAGCTCCAAGGGAGAAGGACAACAAATATTGAGAAGGAGAAAACATGGGGTGGGGGAGAAGGAAAGGAAAGTCTCTCTCATAGAATGGAATGCGCGTAGTAGGGGTGTTCGCGGCTCGGTTTGGTTTGATTTTGAGACAAAAAACCATCTGATTCAAAGTTTAAAAGAGTATGTGGTTCGGTTCGGTTCGCTTCTTCAAAAAAATCTGATCTGATCCGATCCAAAGTAATGCGGTTTAGATTAGATCAGTTTTCGATTTTTGCGGTTGTAATTTTTAAAAAAAGTAAATATCAACTACAATGCTATTGCTTACGTTTTACTTCTAATATATTATCAAATACCAATCAATGACATTCGTTTTAATAATTTTTGTTGGGTTACCATTTCTAAAGCCAATATTTAAACATACAAAAGTCATTCCTAAAAAAACGGTTATAGAAAACAATACTTTCAAAATACATTTATTAACTAAATGAGATAAAAAATGTGAAATAATATTTAACACACACACAAAGGCCGCTATCAATTAATATTTAACACACATAATACTTGCAAAAGCAAATTCACACACAAATAATTAATTAATAGCATATGTTGGACAATAATTTACAATAAAAAATACATTCAAACAAATTTAAAAGGAATAACATTATAAATTGCGGTTCGGTTTGGATCGGTTTGATTTTAGTAAAGAGATCCGAAATTCGAGCGGTTCGGTTCGGTTTTCCAAAAAACTCATCCGAAAGACATCCAAAAAAAAAAGCAATTTTTGTCGATTTTTGATTTTTTTGGATCGGTTTGCGGTTAGCTTTTTGGATAGGTTCGGTTTTGAACACCCCTAGCGCATAGAGTGATTAAACTGTGAGCTAGAAGAGTGGGTCAGTGACTGTGACATGTGTTGGGACTTGGAAAAGCAAAAAAGTGAAGAAACACAAATGCATCTCAGCCATTCAATTTATTTCCATGTCATCGATCCTAGGTATTTTTAAATCTCAACCACTAAATTCAATCCTCGGTCAATACTGGGTTTCGTCGATTTTTTTTTTGCAGAAATGAGCCCGGCCATTGCAAACCAAATGAAACTAACCGGACCACTCATTGACTCGTTGACCCGCAACGACCTGCCCGTTTGCATATTCATTTTGTCGAGTTTTTTGGGTTTCGAGCGTCTCATCGGGTTTTGCCCACCCCTAACTCTTGCCACACCCAAGCATATACTTCACACCTAAAAAATATGTGACTTGCGGTTTCATCTTCCTTCCCACATCCACTACACAAAGTAGGGTGGATTTTACCATGGACAAACAATTAGTTTTGTGCATGTGCACAAATGCACTCCACTACCATTGATCAATGTACTTTTAAATTGGATGGCCAAGATTTGGGAAGGGCTACCTGTTGTTCAAGTAATGTACTATTTGGTTAAAAGTTTGCTGATTGATCCCTACACTTCGTTGTAATTATCACAGAACCCTATATTTTAGTAAAATTATATTTTTGGCCCAAATCTTTCCATTTTATTTAAATTGACCATTAAATTGCTAAAATGAGGAAATGGTCCAAAAAGTGCTAATAGAAAATTATTGAAAATCTTATAGAAAATTATTGAAAAAAATAAATAAGTGAAACCTGTAAGCAAATACCGTTTTGGTGATCGAAAATAAAATCAAAACATAAATAAAATCTAAAAAAAGGTTTTTCTATCAAGTCAAAATATTAATATACAAAATATCCATGTATTAATTGCAGATTAGCACTTTTTGGACCATTTCCTCATTTTAGCAATTTAATGGTCAATTTAAATAAAATGGAAAGATTTGGGCCAAAAATATAATTTTACTAAAATATAGGGTTCTGTGATAATTACAACGAAGTGTAGGGATCAATAAGCAAACTTTTAACCAAATAGTACATTACCTGAACAACAGGTAGCCCTTCCCAAATCTTGGCCATCCAATTTAAAAGTACATTGATCAATGGTAGTGGAGTGCATTTGTGCACATGCACAAAACTAATTGTTTGTCCATGGTAAAATCCACCCACAAAGTAGATTGCACAATAACCTTTCTCTCAACAAGATTTATGAGTGAAGGAATAGGATTTTGTGCTAGTTTCCAGACAAACGCTTTCACTTTCAAAGGTACTCTTCCACCCCATAATTTTTTATAAAACACCTCATATTCATTGATGTACTCAGAACACTCCACTTGTATGCGGACTTTACTGAGTATATTCCATCATTCTCCTTTGCCCAAACCTATTTGTCACACCCATTCCCCTTAGACCCCAAACGACTGATAATGTCCTGAATCTCACCTTGTTGTTCTAATTCCCATTGGAAAAGACCCCCTCATCCACCTCCAATTCCACTCACATCATCCTTCATGCCAACGAACTATGTCTGACACCAACCCAAATTTATCCAAGCTTAAAGAAAACAGCCTGCTAAAGTGCCCTTCAAACGGGCCTCCGTCCAACCATAGATCTTTCCAAAAATACGTACTTTGACCATCACTTACTACCTTTCTTACAGCTATAGAAAACCAATTGTTTTTGTAACCCAAACCCTCCTTATCCAATCTCATTATCTCTCTCCACCACCCTGAACACAAGCGCCCTCCCTGTCCCACTACCCCACACAACGAACCATATCTTTCCTTTGAAACCGTCGCCCACAAGCTATTAGGCTTCGTTTTCAAACGCCACAACCACTTGACCACGCAACCCAATGAATTTTCTTATTTCCCTCTGATCCATCCCGTAAAAAATTTCTAAACAAAGACCCAATAACATCAATTATCCCTTCTGGTGCCTTGAAAAAAGACAGATAATAAATGGGGAGTGCATGCAAAACTGATTTCAATAAAACGATCTCACCCCCCAACGACAAAAATTTACTATGCCATGCAGAGAGCCGGCCTCTAATTTTTTCCAACACATGCTGCCATGTGCTCTTTCTCCATGCATCAGCCCCTACTGGAAGACCCAAATAAATAAAAGGGAATAACCCCACTTTGCAGTTCAGAAAACGAGCTACCTCCTGCACCCACTCTTTGTCAACATTAACTCCAATAAGTTGGCTCTTGTGAAAATTTATCTTTAAACCCGAGACACACTCAAACAAGTGCAACAATGCTTTAATAGACCATATATTTTGTGAGCATTTATCCCCAGTAATTAATGTATCAGCAAATTGTAAATGCGGCAATGACACACCACCCGCCTTGTATCCCTCAGAAAGACCCAAACTGCAAGCTTCTTTAAATATCAAATTCAATCCTTCTACAACAATGAGAAACAGAAATGGTGAGAGAGGGTCCCCTTCTCTTAACCCTCTCCCCACTGAGAATTCCCCCGTTGGACTCCTGTTTACCAAAATCGATACTATAACACTCCTTTCTCAGGAAGCATTACACTTCATAACGAAACCTCGAATGCAAAAATTAAATCTTTCTTCTAGTTCTTCTTTCGAAAAATGCTGTCAAATTTTTTTTATTTAATTTTCACAAATGGATTTCCATTGCCATTTTTTTTGAAGTAATACTCATGTGTATAAACATCAATCAAGAAAAATAACATAGTAAATAAAATTCATTTATTAACAATAAAGTATACCATACACAAGAAATCTTTTTCCCAAATAAGTACAAACTCCATATGCTGGTCAAGCACTAAGGACTTCTACAAGAAGCTATAATAAGAAAACCCCAACTAAAACTAGGGCTTGCACTCCCTTTCACTTGGTTGACGTATCTTCAGTGCAGGTCACCTTCTTCGAATCCTGGCTAGTCCACTCAGCTAGTGGTCCATCTATATGAATCATGTTCCAATGACCACAAAACATATAGGCAAGGGTAAAACTCTTGAACGCAAGTTATATCGCAAAAGATACATAAGAAAATAAAATACTACATAATACCATCAAAAAATATATATAATCTTTTGAAAATCATTCTCTAGAGTGAACACTAAACAACCAAGCACTTCGTGTCACCTACATTAATCCCACAACAAAATAAATAAAGCACAACCACACCTTAAATACACGTATTACCTCTTCTCAAAATATGACATGCAATTCACTCACAGAAACATACCACCACACAAGATGTATTTTATGCATGTCACTTCTATATCCCTCATAACACCGGTGTAATGCTCCAACGAGACTTCTCTTTCCTCAACTAATTTTGAGTGAAATGGCTATAGCGTAAACTTAACATAATTGCCCAGTCCACTCACAGGATCTGGTTTTACAATTATTCAGTAGAGCTAGTATTTAAAAATTATTACCATATCATGAATAAGCCAGTTGGTCAGGATCATCCAAGTTGGGTACTAAGCCTCGTCTCGGTCCATTGGAAGTCACCAATCAGCCATTGAGAAACGCGAAACCTGGATGCCCCCGTAGGCAATTAAAGTCAAACCGTACTCCATTCGCAATCCGTCCATTCTGGATTGTATCTCAATTTGGCAAAGTCAATCATCATTATGCAAATGACATCTATTTTTGCTATCATCCAACAATCTTTATCTCAAGAATTAATGAATTAATGAATGAATTATCAATTCTTTCAAGCTTTCCTCAACTGTTCAGTCTCATACCTGTACAGTCTCGAAATTCATTTCAAGAATTAATCATCATTACGTGTTGACCCTTTTACAACAACATATCAAACTTAACATTATTACGTGTTGACCCTTTTTACAACGTGAAAAACTCTTCTATGTTATACAAAGCTTTTATACGAGAAAAACCTCTTTATTTTTCTCCAAATCATTTTCTTAAGCTTATGCTTATAAGAAAACTCTTTTGTAAATAAAGTACCACTCATCATAATTATTTTCCCAAAATCATATTATAGATTTAAAAATCTCTTTTTTTCTCTACTACGTGGTAAAAATATTTTTAACGTGTCTACTACGAAATAAATTTTTTTCCTATAAAACCCTTATTTAAAAACTTTAATTTATCACTTTAAAAACTCAACTTTTTAAGTGATTGGTATAAAAATCCTATTTAACTAATTAAGTTAAATTCTTAATAAATTTTTAATATAAACATTTCTTTAATTTCTCTTCTTTTACCCATCAAATAAATGACTAAAGAATAAAAGGATTAATCATTGGTGATTAATTTAAATTGAATTACAACCTCTCTTGTTAAAATTCAATTAAAGTCCATTGGAGACTTATATAAAAATTTAGTGGTTAATACCTAAATCAAGTTTTGGCTTGAATACTAATTAATGAAATTTTTTTTAAAAAAAATAATTTTACTATAAAGTCATCTACTTCCTCTTCCGGAATGCTTGGGTCACTTGGTTTAATTCATCTTAATTAAGTTTACCCAATCACAACAAAGACCATCAAGATCATAATAAGTAAAGCATTAACCTACTTTAAATATTACAATCTTGCAAATGAATCAAATACAAACACAAGTAAAATAATCACACCAAATAACATAAAGCCACCAAATGCTTTAACAACAAATCAAGAAACAATCACAACTCATGACATAGAAATTTCTTCCACAAAAAGAAACATAGAACTAACATATACTCAAAATGACATCTTAGGCAATTTAAGCACACAAGCTCATTTCCGTCACTTAGTAAATTTTCTTAACATTTCATTTTGCACAAAACAACCTTAGAACATATTCATAAAGCCATAAACATGATAATCAAGAAAATCATAAACATGCCATACATGCATGAACACCTTCAAGCTTTGTTATACATAGAACTATAATATACTAATTATAACTACTAGAATAATCAAATCATTCAAACACCAAAGATGAAACCCAAACTTTGAGTTGTCATCAACACTTAATCACATACCACACACTTATATAACTTTCATAACTTACTAAAGAAATTTCCCCTTACCTCTTGAAGAGAAACTTTAAACACTAAGATCCACTTTTCCTAGCTTTGTTGTTCCAAAACTAGTAACCAAACCTTTCAAAACCCAACACAAACATGAAAGAGTGATTTCTTACTCTAGATCTTGATGGAAAATAGATCAAGATGATGATCAAGCTTCTTGGTTCCAAGAATAAGAACCTAAAGCCAAAACAAAGAGTTTTCTTAAAAAGTATGAAGAAATATATGATCTAAAAACTAAAAGAGGTAGATCATGAAAGTATATGAAAGATTGATGGTTTAGAATCATAAACCAACCTTGTTTGAAGAAGGGTGATGGATCAAAGCTCTTGAAAACTCAAAGAAATGGTTCTTGGAAAAGCTTGAAAGCTTGAAAGAAAATGGAATATTTGTGTTTTAGAGAGAGAAAGGAAATGAAAGATGAAGCAAAACCCTCTCCCTTCCGTTGTATCACACGGCCAAAGAGCAAGAAAAGTGAGTCAAGATAAGCTTGGTTTAACTTGGTATTATCTTGTAATTAATTAGGAAATTAAAGAAATTTTCTCATTGGTCCAAACCAAGACTTTCAAGGCATTAAGCAAATGGCCAAAAAGCACTTTTCGGGGATGAAGGGGCGGCCAAACCAGCTGGAGCAAGTGGGAGAAATATCTCAAAAGTTAGGGCTTGTTTGGTTTGCACAATTAATAAAATGCTTAATTACTTAGTCTCTTTTGAAATAAATACATTCTAAATAAGTAATTAATTGAAAAATCACTTTTATGACCCAGTATTAATATATTAAAATTTTAAATCTCAGAACTTAATTTTTAATCATTTTCTCATATCCCGATTTTGTTAGGTTTACCTGTAACGCGCCAAACGCGGGTAAAAATAAAAAAAAATTGAAAAATTCTAGAAAAATTCTCAAAATTATGAAATATTAGAAAAATAACATTTGCATCATTAAAATATTATTTGACGCAAAAATGGTCTCCAAAAAAATACAAAACCCTCTCTATTTCAAACCAAGACAGTTTCTGTCAAATTTTTGTTTTTCGAATTTGGCCACTATCTACCCATCTAAAAATCATAAATAATCTAAAAACACTAATGATATCCCTAACTTTTAATTTGGATCATTTATTAGTCTTCTGGTAATTATCTGTTCACTATGTGTCACGTATTCCGTTCTACAGGAACCAAAACAGTAACATCTTTATCCTAATCTTGGAAAATTCCAAACTAAAATTCTAAAATTCTTAAATAATATAAAAATACTACTTGTCTCTTTAATCCCTCGTGATGACCTTGTCTTGGCCTTCAAATCAGTATAATTTTATTTCTTCGTCTATAACGAGAATCGTTTTCTGTTAAAATTCTCAATTCCAACTCAAAGTCATAGTTGCTTTACTATAGGATACTATAATCATGACATTTAATTTTCTAATATCATCTTATAATATGTAATTTGATCTACTCACTCAGTGGTATAGAATTAACTACGGATCTAAAAGTGCGGGTGTTACAGATACCGATGCAGTAGATATGCATTCACGTATCCATTTCCTCCACACCCCATTAAAGCCCATTTTATTCATCAAGTCAAGAAAGTCCCAACAAACTAAAACATATGCCTTTTCAAAATCTACTTTGAAAAACACCGCCCTCTTCTTCTTTCTTTCGGCATCATCCACAACTTCATTGGCAATCAAAATGCCATCCAATATTTGCCTACCCTTAATGAACGCCAATTGATAGTCTGAAATCAAAGATTTCATCACCTTCCTCAACCTATTAGCCAAAACCTTGGATGACACTTTATACAAACAACCAATCAGAGAAATAAGTTGAAAGTCATTTACCTTAGATGGGTTCTCCCTCTTTGGTATCAACATAATAAAAGAACAATTAACCCCCTGACTAACTTACCATTTTCATGAAATTCCTCCAAAAATCCAATAAATTTCGATTTTACCTCCTCCCAAAATTGTTTAATAAAAGAGAATGTTACGTCGTCTGGCCCTGGGCTCTTATAGCTATCACAATCCCAAACTGCTCTCCTTATTTCTTCCTCAGAAAATGGTGCTATCAGCTCATTACTTTCACTTTCACTCAACGATGAGCAAGGAATGTCCCCCCAAGCCACGGGCATCCTCCTCCCCCCCCCCTTCTGAAATTGATTTTCAAAATATCTATTTATTTCCTCTCTTATTAGCTCAACGCCTCCAACAAGAACCCCATCAACATTTAGTCCTAGAATTTCATTAACTTTCCTTCTTTTTTGGACACACCTATGAAAGAATTGTGAGTTTGCATCCCCCTCCTTGAGCCATTCCATTCTTGACTTTCGCTAAAGGAAACTGCAATTTCTTGTGGATAATTTTTGAATTTCTGCCATACAAAGTCTCTTTAAATTTACCTCTTAATCAAACAGTACACCAACCTCACCTTTCAAATCCCATCTACACAATTCCTCTTTGGCTTCCTTAATTTGTGCCTCCAAATTACCACATCCACGACTTTAGGCTAACTTTCATGCTTTTCAATTTTTCCTTTAACACAAACCGTTTCCACCCATTTACTACAAACCTCGCCTTGTATCTTTTACAAACTATTCATACCCTTCCATTCCCTCCCAGCACCTCATCATACGAAAAGGTTTTGGTCCCCAATTTAACTCCTTTTCCTTTAAAACCACGACACAATGATATGAAACGATTTCTTTTAGACCCCATTGAGATAAACTGCTCCATGAACTCAATCACTCTTCCGTGATTAGAAATCTGTCTAGTCTACTCATCGCGGACCCATCAGATTTGTACCAAGTATATTTCCTCCTTATCTAGGGAAAATCAATAAGTCCAGCCTCCACAATAAATTCCCCAAATGCCTCTATTTCTTCTGCTCTATTATTTCCATCCACTTCCTTCCTTTCACCATGGGATTTAATAGAATTGAAATCCCCCATCACGCACCATCTACTTTCTCCCCTAACCTTCATCATATTTGTGATCTCTTCCCACAACAATTTCCCCCCTCAAATCATATGGGGCATACACATTTATAAAATTAACTTGTACCTGGTTCCATCGCCATCTTCCCCTTTGAGGTTGATTCCTGAGTCTTTTTCTTCTTCACTCCGCCAACAATAATTTTCTGATTCTTCCCCAATTGCTTCCTTCGTCTTGATCTTACACGGCTGTTTGCTCCCTTTTTACTTATTGAAATTCAAACCCCCATAATGTAACACCCCCTTTCCGGAGGGCATTACATTTAGTAACCAATCCAAAATTGGAAATAAATTTATTCAGTTACTAGCTTTCTTTCAAAAAAAAATAATGCATACAACAATTATAATGCACACAACAAGTATAATGCACACATAGTGTTATATTCATCCTCAAAAGAAATCACATTCATGAATCACATATTCAATATAGGTCACACAGACATAAGTCACACAGACCACCATTTCCAACTTCACATGTAAGTGTTTAAAATGGATCAATCACACTTGATTAGTGTATGAATTATCAAAACATAAATCAAGGATGAAGAAAGCTTCACAAAAAATATGGTGAAAAGCAAAGGAAGAAGATGAAGAACTCTAGAGAGAAGTTGGAGAAAATGGAAACTTAGAGAGAGAAATGTTCTTGGAAATGAATGAAATGAAGCAAAACACTCTCCCTCCCCTCTCAATATTTCGTGCAGCCCTACCCCAAGGGAGACTTGCAGGTTAAGTTTTGCTAAAATCATCTTAAGGTTACATGAAAGACAAATAAAAACCTAACACTTGTCAATTTCTCATTTGTGGATTCCAAACCACATTCCAATCAAGCTTTGTAAAGAATAAATATCTCCCTTTGCTTAAGAGTTCATGTGCGGCCAGCTAGGGGGAAAGGATAAGAAGATAAGACCAAATGCAACTAGGGTTAAAGCTTAGTTAAAATGGAACTAACTAGGTTAAGTTTTAACCATGATTTGTCACTGCTAATAATTATTAATTTATTGACGGATTTTAATGACGAAAAGTTCATTATTAGTCGCTATTTTAATGGTCGCAATTTTATAGACGGTTATAAATTTCATATAATTTTCGTAATTCATTTTCTAATCTTATTAATTTGTTTTCTCTTTTATTTAATTTATTTTGATGTTTTATAAGAAATTTTGATATTCTATTAATTTCAGTAGTATTTCCATGTTGTATGTGATAATCCAAGCTTCTGGAAATTAAACTTATATTTTCCCTAGTTATGTTTATACTGTCTTTTAATTCATTTATTTCTTTTTCTTTTTCTTTTTCAATTATTCTAATTTGTATATGTATGATATCCATGTTTCTAAAATTTGAATTTTTCTTAGAATTGTTCTAATTTTAACGATCCTTGTTGTTAGGTTTTTTCTAAGAATTATTTTAGTCCCAATAATCTTAGTATTTATTTTAACTATTCTTATTTTAGTGATCTTAGTGCTTTGATACCAAATTGACGGGGGTATTTTCTTAGGATTCATTTAAGTGGTTATTTTCTAGACTTTTCATTAATTACTCATAAGTTTCATCTATTTGAATCCTGGTTAATGCTAAGTCGAATTCATAATCTAGTTCATTATTATAAATTATAGTTTGTGTGCATAATTTTCCTTATTCTTGACATATAATTCTTTTTAAATCTTTTTGTAGGTTTAATTTCCATATACATTCTAATTTTTCATAAAAATCTTTTTTCACGATTTTTTATCTCATCTATATGTATTACGTTATAATAGTTTTTTATTTTTACCCACGTTGTAATAATTTTATTATAAACTTAGCAATATTTTTATCAGATTTATCTTTTATTATAAATTTAGCAATATTTTTATCTACCTTATTCATATGTTAATCTGAAAATTCATTATATTCTAAAGAATTTATATCTGATATTTCTTCAAAAATATTTAAATTTCTTTTTGAGTTAAAATTTCTTTCTAATTCTTTTTGTTCATCTTCTAGTTCTAATTTTATTAAAGTGTTGTTAATTCATAATTCATTTCATCTTCATATAGTGCGATTTGTCCACATATTTTCCCATATCTTTCACATATTTTTATTTTTATTTTTATATCTTTTGGTAAATCTAATTTCCAACTACATTTTAGTTTTTTAGAAAAATCTTTATCTATATTTTTTATGTATTCCATAAACATCTTTTGAAATCCATTTCGATCTTTAACCCATATATTAATAATTTTATTTTTTTATATCAAATTTTACAATATTTTTACTCATATCTTATTTTTCAAATATTGAGTTAAATCATTAACTTGATTTTCTAATTTATTAATTTTATCTTCTTCAATATCCTTTTCAGAAATATTTACTGGTAATGGTAATCTATACATTAATAAGTTTGGTTTATTTATAAAAGTTCCTAATTCTGTTATTTCGTTTCTTTTAGGATAATAAATTTTTTCTATATTTTCAAATAAACTTGGTACATCTACTCTATCATTATTTCTAAAGGTAACACTATGATGTGAATTTGTTAATGCATAATTAACACAATAGGTTATTGAAAATATTTTATTTCCTGTTCTCATAAGAATTTTTTCTTAAAAATTTATGTTCAAGTGTTAATGATTGTTCTAGTCTTTGCGTATTTAAAGGTATTCCAATATTTGGGTGAATTTCAAATTTTAATTTTACATAAGCTAAATTTCCTTCAATTACACCTAGTATTTCGTCTTTTATATCAGTTATTCTATCATCTTTTAATACTAACTCTATTGGTGAATTTATTCCTTCTTGAAAGGTTGATTTTATTAATATTTGAATTGCTCCTATATGTATATATACAATTTTATTTCTATGTTCTTCCTTTTTTATATTTCTTTTTAGTTCCATTAATTTTTTCTCATTCAATAGCAAAATACTAGTATTTCCTTGAGTTTCTTCAAAATCTATTGGAGCTTCATTAATCAGTTTTCCATAATATATAATATTTTATTTTTTATTAAACCTTTGCATAATTTTTCCAAGTTTTTCTTTACTTTTCATATTAGCATTTTTAGCTAGATTTAAATCTTCCTCTTGTATTTTTCTAAACAAAGCTGAAACAATTAAAATACTTCCTTCATAATAACCATCTTGTTCAGTAATTTGTAAATGTTCTATATCATTATTATTAATCTTCTCACATTCCATGATTAATAGATAAATTAGATGCAAAATAAAGTCATACCTGACTTAGTTTCTTGAGTTTTGTGCCCACTGCTGCTTCCGCAAATAGACTGAGTTGAGTAATGGTTGAAATCTAAATATTGAAATAATTGAAGTATTTGGACTGTAATAAGTAGAGATTTTATTGATGAGTAATTATAAGTACCAAGGGGGGTTTTTAGGTACACTCTCAAGTACCCGACTAATCCTAAACTGGACTACCACAAAGTTTCCAGAGGAAACTTATCTCTCGAAAGAGAAGTGAGGCCTTTTTTATTTTTAGCCGTGCTCTTACCCGTGCCTTTGCCTCCCTTTTTATAGTTGTAAAAACCTACTATTTACTACAGTACTTTGGGTAGTTGGTCTTATCTTATTTCTACCCATCTACCCTTATTCAATATCTACCCATCTTTCATCTACCTTTTTACGTGCTCATCTGCACCTTTTTTTTTCATCTTAACACGTAGCACTTTACATTATTTACAATAATATTTTACAAATTAAGGGACTTATACTACTACGTTAGCTATTACATCACTCTTCAATAATTATTTCTGTTGTGCTATCATCCTTATCTTCTTTCTGGTCTTCTGTTTTTATGGTGCATCTTTCACATGCATGATTTTCGCTCTGCCTTATCCTTTCACACAGATGGTTAAGTATATCTGGATGATATTTCATCGTGGGTCCATCAAGTGCATAGTATGGGTATTCAAATTCTGTTAATATCTTCATTTCTTTTTCTCTGATTGTCTTCCCATTGTTTTGTTTAGTAATATTAGATGAGGTCCTTTGTACATCATTCTGACGCAAGATTCTTTTCCAATCGCCTAGCACTGGTTGTAAATACTTGCCAACTGATTTGCAATTATTTCCTTCATGTATTCTTCAGTATATATTTCCTTCTTTGGATCGTCTAGCAAAGGAAAGTTATTGTTTTTGATACCTATATACACAAAATGTTTTGCCTGTTGTCCAGTTGAGAAATCTAGATAGGCTGAGTAGAACTTCAAGAAAATAGTTCTCTCTCGAGCAATATTCTTCTTGAAAGTTTGAACTGCATCTTTGAATCCATGTGGAAACAAACTGATTTCTTCTAAATTAGTACTTAGATAAAGACATTCAACCATCCCAAATTGGAATAAATTGAATATCAGTATTTGAGGCACTCCTGGTGTAATAATTGCTTTAACACCGTAAATATTTCTATCAACTATGTAAAAAGAGTTGACTTTTTCAGATTCATTCCAATTAATTAATCTTTGAAAATGTTCTTCGAATTTTTCATATAAAAATTGAATTCGAAGTTCATGATCCTTTCGACTAATTATTTGGAAATCATCTAAGGAAGATGGAATTCTTCCTAGTATTTGTATGGCTGATTTAATTGGTGGTGAACTTTTTGCTGTATCTGAAAAAGTTCTGGGTTCAAGATAAATCTCTTTCCCTTTTTTCTTTCTTTCTGCATCATTGTATTCCTCTAGAGCCTTCTTTGCTTCTTCTTCAGATGAGTATAATTTGTGTATGATTCCTGAGATTTTTGTACAGTGTGGTGCTGCTTTATACCAGTCATCATAGTTTCCTGGAAATGGTCCGTTGAAAATTACGCACCATTTTTTATTTTCTTCCTCATCTTGTTTCTTCAAGTTTTCTGGAACTGCTTCCATTAATAATTTTAATTCCTCAATTTGTAATTTTATCACCTCCATGTCTTTCTTGAGTAACTCTGCTTCTTGCGTATTTTGTTCGAAGAGTGTCTTTTGCAGTTTTAATTTGTTCTCCAATTTCTTCATGTCCTGTTCCATTCTCTTGATAGTATATCTGCAAGAACATTATGTTCACCTTTAATATGAGATATTGTATAATTATATTCAACTAGCTTCATCTGCCATCTTATTAACCTTCCTTGTTTATAAGTGCCTTTATGATTAATATTTTTAAAACCTGCAACATAAGTACTATCAGTTCTAATAATAAATTCTTTATCTAGCACATAAATTCGATGTTTTTCCAACATACGAATTAAGGCCAGTGTTTCTTTTTCATGAGTAGGATAATTAATTTCACTGTCTGTAAAAGTTCCAGACATGAGTAATGACATTTGTATAATGAAGGATTGGTATCCTAATTATTTGTATAACAATAATCCTTCCTTCTTCTCTTATTTCCCTTATATTAGAGGAAAGCAAATAAGAGAAATAATTAGGATACCAATCCTTTATTATACAAAATGCCATTACTCAGAGTTTAGTCAGCTGAAACGTGGTGAGATAATAGGAATAGTATGTAAAAAAATGCGACATGTATTAATGAATGCAAAAGAAGGAATGATTATTCCAGCAAATATCAAAGAACTTTTAGATAAAGTATATAGTGAAAATCCACTAGATCCAAAAATTAATAATAAAAATATGGAGTTAGTAGAACTAAAACTAAAAGACCCTACAAAAGAAATAAAATGTAAACCTATGATTTATACAAAACAAGATAGAGATGAATTTGCAGAGGATATTAAGCAAATGTGTAAAAAAGTAAACATTCAGCACCAACATTTTATGTTGAAAACCATAATGAAATTAAAAGAGGAAAAAGAAGAATGGTAATAAATTATAAACAGATGAATGATGCTAGAGAAGGAGATGCATATTTTTTGCCTAGGAAAGATTTGATCATAGAAATAGTTAGGAATATGAATTGGTTTAGTACTTTTGATTGTAAATCAGGATTCTATTAGATAAGGCCTGCAGAAGAATCAAAAGCATTAACAACATTTAGTTGTCCTCAAGGACAATATGAATGGAATGTGTTACCAATGGGAATGAAACAATCACCAGGTATTTTTTCGAAGAAGAATAGATTCCATACTTAAGGATTATAAAGATTTTTGCCTAATATATATGACGATATATTAGTTTTTACTAACAAAGATTTAGATGTTCATTTTAAAAAGGTAGAATTAGTTCTTAAGAGATGTTTAGAAAATGGAGTAGTATTAAGTAGAAAAAAGGCAGTTTTAGCTCAAACTAAAATTTATTTAGGATTAGAAATAGAGAGAGGAAAAATAGTAATGCAAAAACATGTATTAGAAAAACTTCAAAATTTTTCAACCAAATTAAAGGATAAAAAGGAATTACAGAGATTTCTTGGATTACTAACTTGTATTTCGAATGAAGGTTTTATAAAGAATCTTGCAACTGAAAGGAGAAAACTCCAGCAGAAATTAAAGAAGGATGCTCTTTGGTCATGGACCGAAGAAGATGATGAAATTATTACTTATATTAAAGCAATTATGTCAAGATCTTCATGAATTATATCATCCCTCGGATGATGATTTAATTATTATTGAGACAGATGCATCTAATGAATGTTGGGGAGGTGTTATGAAGGCAAAATCCCCTGGACAAAAGAAAGAATTACTATGCCAATATATGTCTGGAACTTTTACATACAGTGAAATTAATTATCCTACTCATGAAAAAGAAACATTGGCCTTAATTCGTATGTTGGAAAAACATCGAATTTATGTGTTAGATAAATAATTTATTGTTAGAATCGATAGTACTTATGTTGCAGGTTTTAAAGATATTAATCATAAAGGCACTTATAAACAGGATAGGTTAATAAGATGGCAGATGAAACTAGCTGAATATAATTATACAATATCTCATATTAAAGGTGAAAAGAATGTTCTTGCAGATATACTATCAAGAGAATGGAGCAGGACATGAAGTAATTGGAGAACAAATTAAAACTGCAAAAGGCACTCTTCGAACAAAAGATGCAAGAAGCAGAGTTACCCAAGAAAGACATGGAGGTGATAAAATTACAAATTGAGGAATTAAAATTATTAATGGAAGCAGTTCCAGAAAACTTGAAGAAACAAGATGAGGAAGAAAATAAAAAATGGTGCATAATTTTCAACGGACCATTTCCAGGAATCTATGATGACTGGTATAAAGCAGCACCACACTGTACAAAAATCTCATGAATCATACACAAATCATACTCATTTGAAGAAGAAGAAGCAAAGAAGGCTCTAGAGGAATACAACGATGCAGAAAGAAAGAAAAAAGGGAAAGAGATTTATCTTGGACCCAGAACTTTTTTAGATACAGCAAAAAGTTCACCACCAATTAAATTAGCCATGCAAATACTAGGAAGAATTCCTTCTTCCTTAGATCATTTCCAAATAATTAGTCGAAGGGATCATGAACTTCGAATTCAATTTTCTTATGAAAAATTCGAAGAACATTAATCCAAAGATTAATTAATTGGAATGAATCTGAAAAAGTCAACTGTTTTTACATAGTTGATAGAAATATTTACGGTGTTAAAGCAATTATTACACCAGGAGCACCTCAAATAATGATATTCAATTTACTCCACTTTGGGATGATTGAATGTCTTTATCTAGGTACTAATTTAGAAGAAATCAGTTTGTTTCCACATGGATTCAAAGATGCAGATCAAGCTTTCAAGAAGAATATTGCTCGGGAGAGAACTATTTTCTTGAAGTTCTACTCAGCCTATCCAGATTTCTCAACTGGACAACAAGCAAAATATTTTGTGTATATAGGTATCAGCAACAATAACTTTCCTTTGCTGGACGATCCAAAGAAGGAAGTATATACTGAAGAATACATGAAGGAAATAATTGCAAATCAGTTGGCAAGTATTTACAACCAGTGCTAGGCGATTGGAAAAAAATCTTGCGTCAGAATGATGCACAGAGGACCTCATCTAATATTACTAAACAAGACAAATGGGAAGACAATCAGAGAAAAAGAAATGAAGATATTAACATGATTTGAATACCCATACTATGCACTTGAGGGACCCACGATGAAATATCATCCAGATATATTTAACCATCTGTGTGAAAGGATAAGACAGAGCGGAAATCATGCATGTGAAAGATGCACTGTAAAAACAGAAGACCAGAAAGAAGATAAGGATGATAGCACAGGAGAAATAATTATTGAAGAGTGATGTAATAGCTAACGTAGTAGTATAAGTCCCTTAATTTGTAAAATATTATTGTAAATAATGTAAAGTGCTACGTGTTAAGATGAAAAGAAAAAGGTGCAGATGAGCACGTAAAAAGGTAGATGAAAGATGGGTAGATATTGAATAAGGGTAGATGGGTAGAAATAAGATAAGACCAACTACCCAAAGTACTGTAGTAAACAGTAGGTTTTTACAACTATAAAAAGGGAGGCAAAGGCACGGGGAAGAGCACGGCTAAAAATCAGAAAGGCCTTACTTCTCTTTCAAGAGATAAGTTTCCTTTGGAAACTTTGTGCTAATCCAGTTTAGGATTAGTCAGGTACTTGAGAGTGTACCTAAAAACCCCCTTGGTACTTATAATTACTCATCAATAAAATCTCTACTTATTACAGTCCAAATACTTCAATTATTTCAATATTTAGATTTCAACCATTACTCAACTCAGTCTATTTGCGGAAGCAGCAGTGGGCACAAAACTCAAGAAACTAAGTCAGGTATGACTTTATTTTGCATCTAATTTATCTATTAATCATGGAATGTGAGAAGATTAATAATAATGATATAGAACATTTACAAATTACTGAACAAGATGGTTATTATGAAGAAAATATTTTAATTGTTTCAGCTTTGTTTAGAAAATTACAAGAGGAAGATTTAAATCTAGCTAAAAATGCTAATATGAAAAGTAAAGAAAAACTTGGAAAAATTATGCAAAGGTTTAATAAAAAAGAAAATATTATATATTATGGAAAACTAATTAATGAAGCTCCAATAAATATTGAAGAAGCTCAAGGAAATACTAGTATACCGCTGTTGAATGAGAAAAAATTAATGGAACTAAAAAGAAATATAAAAAAGGAAGAACATAGAAATAAAATTGGATACATATATATATGAGTAATTCAAATATTAATAAAAGCAACCTTTCAAGATGGAATAAATTCACCAATAGAGTTAGTATTAAAATATGATAGAATAATTGATATAAAAGGCAAAATACTAGGTGTAATTGAAGGAAATTTAGCTTATGTAAAATTAAATTTTGAAATTCACCCAAATATTGGAATACCTTTAAATACGCAAAGACTAGAACAATCATTAACACTTGAACATAAATTTTTAAGAAAAAATCTTATGAGAACAGGAGATAAAATATTTTCAATAACCTATTGTGTTAATTATACATTAACAAATTCACATCATAGTGTTACCTTTAGAAATAATGATAGAATAGATGTACCAAGTTTATTTGAAAATATAGGAAAAATTTATTATCCTAAAAGAAATGAAATAACAGAATTATGAACTTTTATAAATAAATCAAACTTATTAATGTATAGATTACCATTACCAGTAAATATTTCTGAAAAGGATATTGAAGAAGATAAAATTAATAAATTAGAAAATCAAGATAATGATTTAACTCAATATTTGAAAAATAAGATATGAGTAAAAATATTGCAAAATTTGATATAAAAAATAAAATTATTAATATATGGGTAAAAGATCGAAATCGATTTCAAAAGACATTTATGGAATACGTAAAAAATATAGATAAACATTTTTCTAAAAAACTAAAATGTATTTCGAAATTAGATTTACCAAAAGATATAAAAATAAAAATATGTGAAGAATATGGGAAAATATGTGAACAAATCGCACTATATGAAGATGAAATGAATTATGAATTAACAACCACTTTAATAAAATTAGAATTGGAAGATGACCAAGAAGAATTAAAAAGAAATTTTAACTCAGAAATAAATTTAAATATTTTTGAAGAAATATTAGATATAAATTCTTTTGAATATAATGAATTTTCAGATTAACATATGAATATGGTAGATAAAAATATTGCTAAATTTATAATAAAAAATAAACCAGATAAAAATATTGCTAAGTTTATAATAAAAGATAAACCAGATAAAAATATTGCTAAGTTTATAATAAAAGATAAAACCATTACAACATGGATAAAAATAAAAGACTATTGTAACGTAATATATATAGATGAGATAAAAAAATGTGAATATTTTTTTTATGAAAAATTAGAATGTATATGGAAATTAAACTTACCAAAAGATTTAAAAGAATTATATGTGAAGAATATGGAAAATTATGCGCGCAAACTATAATTTATAATAATGAACTAGATTATGAATTCGACTTAGCATTAACCAGGATGCAAATAGATGAAACTTATGAGCAATTAATGAAAAGTCTAGAAAATAACCACTTAAATGAATCCTAAGAAAATACCCCGTCAATTTGGTATCAGAGCACTAAGATCACTAAAATAAGAATAGTTAAAATAAATACTAAGATTATTGAGACTAAAATAATTCTTAGAAAAAACCTAACAACAAGGATCGTTAAAATTAGAACAATTCTAAGAAAAATTCAAATTTTAGAAATATGGATATCATAGATATACAATTGAAAAAGAAAACGAAATAAATGAATTAAAAGACAATATAAACATAACTAGGGAAAATATAAGTTTAATTTTGAGAAGCTTGGATTATCACATACAACATGGAAATATTACTGAAATTGATAGAATGTCAAAATTTCTTATAAAACATCAAAATAAATTAAATAAAAGAGAAAACAAATTAATAAGATTAAAAAATGAATTACGAGAATTATATGAAATTTATAACCATCTCTAAAATTGCGACCATTAAAATAGCGACGAATAATGAATTTTTCGTCATTAAAATCCGTCAGTAAATTAATAATTATTAGCAGTGTGTGTAATTGAATAGAATCAATGGCCAAGATGTTTCCCCCACTAATGGAGCTCCTAATCAAGGGTCCAAATTGTGCAAGATGGCTTCTTGGTTCTTTGGTAATTATAGAGCAAGTTCAAGGGTAAAGATAGAAGGGCAAAATGGTCTTTTCTCAAAAATTAATAATAATTACTAATTATATCTAATATGACTTTACCCTAATGACCTCACTACTATGACATCATCATGCCTATGTCATATTTCCCCTTCTGGTAAATTTCCCTGTAACCCCAAGGTCTGGTATCGGGTCTTTTCTCGTTCTGCGATTTTTACCGTAATACAAAACTAGGGCAAAACTGATCTTTCTCTAAAAATCCCCAAAGAATTTCTAAAAATCATAAATCTTATACAAATACTAATGGTTACTCTTAGATTTTGGTTTTGATCATGTCCTAACCTTCTTGTATCTATTTACGCTTTAATTAACCCTGTTCTTCATCTTAGAGGGATCAAAACAGTAACTTTTGATCTGCTATTCTAAAAATTCCAAAATAATTCTCATAATTCTAAAAATGTAAAAACATTATTTGGCTTAGTGGAATATTTTTCTAATGTGTTCTGGTCTCCAAACTCACTCGCAGTTCATCCTAGTCATACTACAGGGGCTAAAACAGTACTATTTCTGATCCGTTTTTCAGAAAATTCTCAAATAAATTTTTAAAATCCTCAAATATTATAAAAACACTATTGGTATCCCTAAATCCCTTTTCTGACTTCAATTAGATTTATATATCATTATATTACTATTCTGACAGAAGTCAAAAACGTATACAGAATTTCGTGTTGACTTTCTACGTTAGCTTTAAACCATTGTTAATCTCATCGAAATCCTAATCCTAATGTTAACAATAATCCTCCCTTATTAACACTCTGTTTCTTAGAGTGAAAATTTGGGACATTACTCATAATAGAAGCTTGGCCGGTATTAGATTCCGATGTTGAGTTATCCGACTGGATGTGTGTATCTTCGCCCAATCAGTCATGGCCGACACCCCTGTTACTTGTGCTTCCAATCGGATCCTGTCCCACTGATGACAGTGATCTATTTCCTCGGGCTTGTCCAAAATTCTCCCTACTGGGCCAGTTCTCAATTGGGCACTTCCTTTATTCAATTGAATGGGTCCTAAAATAACTCCCTCAGCCAGCCAATCCAGTTATTGGGCCAAGCACAATGTCCACCACCAAATCTTTTGAATTTTCTACCCTCTCCAATACGAAAACGGATCCCCTGCAGTCTGCAGCAGGGGGAATGTGAGAGTGAGAGGAGAGAGAAAAGAATAGAAGGAGAGAGAAAAGAGTGAGAGAGATAGAGAGAAAAATCTCTCAGCAGCCTCTGCAGCGCTACAGAGGATCCGGACTGCTCCAATACCCTTTGTCCAATTAATGCATGCTGTTGATGTAATGCACTGTTAACATCACAAGGCTGCGCTACCAATGTGTTTTTTTGCAATTACTGGCTAATCATTGCGAAGCAATCCTCCATCGATTTCTCCCCCAACATGTTGTATTTGATTCTCGCCATTACCTACCTTCAACCCTTGCACTTCTAACACATTTTGCTATATTCCATTCACCTTCCTCTGAATCATTAAGGCCACCCATCTCAGACCCAAATGAGTATTTTTCCATGGACATTGAATTTGAGGAACTTGAAGACTGTGTGCTACCCCCATTTTTTGTCCTCGAATGATAACCATATTCAGGAAAAGGCTCCTCAATCAATCTAATATTAAATAATAGTCTATTAATACGAATTTTAATGACTCGATTCACTGCTTCCCATGATGTTGCTTGTATGAGGATTCTTGCCATATCAAATCTCTGCATCTGCAATGTGCTGTAAGCCATGGATATGAATCTTCCCAAGCAACCCACTATTTGTTCGAAAAACTAACTAGACCAAGCGTGTATAGGTACACCTTGACATCTAATCCATGCCTCTCTCTCTGTCACCACCATACCCGGAGACCACTGTCGAAGATCATGAAACCATGTTGATACGAGACTTCGTATTCTTCGATGAACGTCTCAAAATCTTTTCCCTCCGCTGAGAACCAAATCACCACCCATGGGGGTGATGGTGAAATTGGACACCCCTTCATCAATTAGCTTATCTTGAAGGAGGTAGATTGCACCCGGATTGTTAACATACCCCACGTAGCATTTTTCCAACCAACCCATGTCTTCCTCCTTTACTGTAAACACCATTCCCCTCCGATCTTCTACCCTTTTTTTCTCCATTCTTTCTTCCTCATTTTTCTTTAACCACTTCTGCAAAAGTTACCCCCCTTTTCACGTTCTTCTTCACCTGTTGTTGAGGTTGCACCCCAGCATGGTACTAGCCATTATCCTGTGTCTTTTGCGCTGCAGTTTTCTTTTGTCTAGAAAACCTTATGTAGTTGACCTTCAACTTAAAAGTTCCTATCCAAACTTGATCTAGACGTCTCTCCAACTCTTGCGGATAAAGAACCTCTTTAAATGTCACAAAGCCAAATGCTTTCCCTTCCTTATTCCTCTTTCTTGGTGCAAAAACATCCACCACTCTCCCGCACTTCATTAACATCCTCTAACACTGCTAATAATTATTAATTTATTGATGAATTTTAGTGACGAAAAGTTCATTATTCATCGCTATTTTAATGGTCGCAGTTTTAGAGACGGTTATCGTTTTTATATAATTCTCGTAATTCATTTTCTAATGTTGTTAGTTTGTTTTCTTGTTTATTTAATTTATTTTGATGTTTTATGAGAAATTTTGATGTGCTATCAATTTCTATTGTATTTCCATATTCTATATGATAATCTAAGCTACTGGAAATTAAACTTATATTTTCTCTAGTTATGTTTATATTGTCTTTTATTTCATTTTCTTTCTCAATTATTCAAATTTGTAAATCTATAATATCAATTTTTTTGAAATTTGAATTTTTCTTAAAATTATTCTAATTTTAATTATCCTAGTTTTTAGGTTTTTTCTAAGAATTATTTTAATTTCAATAATCTTAGTGTTAACTCTGATTATTCTTATTTTAATGATCTTAATGCTCTAATACCATTTTAATGGGGGTGTTTTCTTAGGATTCATCTAAGTTATTATTTTCTATACTTCTCATTAATTCCTCATAAGTTTCATCTATTTGCATCTTAGTTAATGCTAAATCAAATTCAGAATCTAGTTCATTATTATATACTCCCTCCGGTCCTTTTTATAAGAAACATAGTATAAAATCATCAAGACCAAGGAAGTGTATTGGAATTGGTTAATTATAATTAATGATGCTATAATTTTCCAAAAGTACCCTTTTTGATATTGGTGACTTTTGATATTATTTTTGTGAGTCTAATAATAAATAAGGGTAAAGTGGAAAATAAGCAATTAATATTGATGAAAACAAGAGATTGTTTCTTATAAAAATGACCATAAAAAAAACTCTCTTTGTTTCTTATATATAGGACCGGAGGGAGTATTATAGTTTGTGCGCATAGTTTTCCATATTCCTGACATATAATACTTTTTAAATTTTTTGGTAGGTTTAATTTCTATATATATTCTAATTTCTCATAAAAATCTTTTTCACGATTTTTTATTTCATCTATATATAATACGTTACAATAATCTTTTATTTTTATTCATAATGTAATAATTTTATCTTTTATTATGAACTTAACGATGTTTTTATCTACGTTATCCATGGTTTATTCTGAAGGTTCATTATTTTCTAAAAAATTTATTCCTAATTCATATCCATATTCTTCATCCAATAATTCTTCATAAATATGTAGATTTCTTCCTAAATCAAAAATTCTTTCTAATTCTTCTTGTTCATCTTCTAGTTCTAATTTTATTAAAGTTGTGGTTAATTCATAATTTATTTCATCTTCATATAATGCAATTTGTCCACATATTTTCCTATATTCTTCACATATTTTTATTTTTATATCTTTTGGTAAATCTAATTTCCAAATATATTTTAGTTTTTTAGAAAAATCTTTATCTATATTTTTTATCTATTCCATAAATATCTTTTGAAATTCCATAAATTAATAATTTTATTTTTTATATTAAATTTAGCAATATTTTTACTCATATCTTATTTTTCAAATATTTAGTTAAATCATTTACTTGATTTGCTAATTTATTAATTTTATCTTCTTCAATATCCTTTTCAAAAATATTTGCCGGTAATGGTAATCTACACATTTATAAATTTGATTTATTTATAAAAGTTCCTAATTCTGTTATTTTATTTCTTTTAGGATAATAAATTTTTTCTATATTTTCAAATAAACTTGGTACATCTATTCTATCATTGTTTCTAAAAATAATACTATGATGTGAATTTGTTAGTGCATAATTAACACTATAAGTTATTGAAAATATTTTGTCTCCTGTTCTCATAAGATTTTTTCTTAAAAATTTATGTTCAAGTGTTAATGATTGTTCTAATCTTTGCGTGTTTAAAGGTATTCCAATATTTGGCTGAATTTCAAATTTTAATTTTACATAAGCTAAATTTCCTTCAATTACATCCAGTATTTTATCTTTTATATCGGTTATTCTATCATCCTTTAATACTAACTCTATAGGTGAATTTATTCCTTCTTGAAAAGTTACTTTTATTAATATCTGGATTGCTCCTGTATGTATATATCCAATTTTATTTCCGTGTTCTTCCTTTTTTATATTCGTTTTTAATTCCATCAATTTTTTCTTATTTAGTAGCAATATACTAGTGTTTCCTTGAGCTTCTTCAAAGTCTATTGGAGCTTCATTAATCAGTTTTCAGTAGTATATAATATTTTCTTTTTTATTAAATCTTTGCATGATTTTTCCAAGTTTTTCTTTGCTTTTCATATTAGCATTTTTAGCTAAATTTAAATCTTTCTCTTGTATTTTCCTAAAAAAGCCGAGTCAATTAAAATACTTCCTTCAAAATAACCATATTGTTCAGTAATTTGTAAATGTTCTATATCATTTTTATTAACTTTTTCACATTACATATTCAATAAATAAATTAGATGCAAACTAAAGACATACCTGACTTAGTTTTGTAAGTTTTGTGTCCACTGCTGCTTCTGCAAATAGACTAAGTTGTGTAATAGTTGGAGGCTAAATATTGAAATAATTGAAGTGTATAAACTGAAATAAGTAGAGATTTTATTGATAAGTGATAATAAGTACAAAGGGGTTTTTAGGTACACTCTCAAGTACCCGACTAATCTTACCGGACTAGCACAAAGTTTCCTAAAGAAACTTTCTTTCTCAAACGAGAAGTGAGGCTCTTGTATTTTTTAGCAGTGCTTCTACCTTGCCTAGATCCTCTATTTATAGGCTCGAGAATCTACTATTTACATTCCTTATCCTTATGCCACTGACGCTTTACAGTACTACTATTCACCTACCTTATCTTTACGCTAGTGGCACTTTGACCGCTATACATAGGACCTTATCTCATACAATTATACAGTGTTTTTTTCTAGATGATTGTATTCTGACTTTTTTTTACACGTAGCATAATCTGCATTGGTATTTTACAAAGGGTCTTTCCCTTATTAATTACATTTTCTCGTCAGCTCTTACATCATTCTTCAATAATTACTTCTCCTGTGTTGTCATCCTTATCTTCTTTCTGCGCCTCTGTTCTTGCAGTACATCTTTCACATGCATGGTTCCCACTCTGCCTTATCTTTTCGCACAGTTGGGTGAGTATATCCGGATGGTACTTCATTGAGGGTCCTTCTAGTGCATAGAATGGATACTCAAATTCTGTCAATATCTTCATTTCTTTTTCTTTAATTATCTTCCCACTTGTCTTGTTTAACAATACTAGGTGGGGTCCTCTGTATATCATCCTGACGCAAGTTTCTTTTCCAATGGTCTGGCACTGATTGTAGATGTTTGCTAACTAGTTTGCAATTATTTTCTTCATATACTCTTCAGTATATACTTCCTTCCTTGGTTCATCCAACAAAGGAAAGATATTGTTACTGATGCCAATGTACACCAGACGCTTTGCTTGGCGCTTGGTTGAGAAATTTGGATAAGCCGAGTAGAACTTTAAAAAGATAGCTCTATCCCGAGCAATGTTCCTCTTGAAGGCCTGAATTGCCTCCCTAAATCCATATGGAAATAAACTAATTTCTTCCAAATTGGTGCTTAAATAAAAACATTCAATCATCCCAAAATGGAATAAATTGAATACCAGTATTTGAGGTGCACCAGGTGAAATAATTGCTTTAACACCATAAATATTCTATCAACTATATAAAAACAGTTGACTTTTTCAGATTCATTCCAAATTTTTCATGAGAAAATTGAATTTGAAGTTCATGATCCCTTCGACTAATTATATTGAAATTGTCTAAGGAAGAAGGAATCCTTCCTAGTATTTGCATTGCTGGCTTATTTGGTGGTGAACTTTTTGCTGTTTTTGAGAAAGTTCTAAGTCCAAGATAGATCTCTTTCCCTTTTATTTTTCTTTCTGCATCATTGTATTCTTCTACAGCCTTCTTTGCTTCTTCTTCGGAGGAGTATAATTTGTGTATAATTCCTGGGATTTTTGTGCAGTGTGGTGCTGCTTTATACCAGTCATGAATCAACAATAAAATTTTATCTCAATGATTTTTTGGCCCCCGCTTTAATGGATTTCTGGATCCGTCCCTGTCTAGAAAGTTTCATAGAAAGCATAAGAGTGAAGACAAAACACACTGGAAAGCTACTGGGATGTTATAGAATGATATTGTAATAATTAAAAGAAATATGAAAAATATCTATCATAATAATAATAGAAAATAAGAAAAAATATTTGTCTTAATAATTATTTAAAATAAGAAAATATATTGTAATAATTAAAGGATATAAAGAAAATCTATATCATAATAATTATACAAAATAAGAAAAAATAAATTGCAATAATTAAAGGAAATAAGAAAAAATATGTATCCCAATAATAAAGATCATATATATAGTGAAACTATAATATTCTATCTAAAAATAAATATGGAAAATATTCTACAACATATTTACTATTATGAATATTTTGTGGATATCAATTTTCGGAAGATATCAGATCAAGATTAGATGAGATCAGATTCTATTATTAAGATAAGATCTCAATTGTATTTATCTAGAATAAGGATTAGGGTTTATGGTGGCTATAAATACCATCCTCATTGTACATGGTTTGGTACCCCAAAAGAGTAGCAATAAAATATTCTCTCATTCTTTCTTCTCTCTTTCTCTCTTATCTTTATATTTTACTTTTGTTTCGATTATTTTCATAACACGTTATCAGCACCAGACTCTAGCCAATTGAAATTCGGAAGCGTGGAGCATAGTGTTTTGCGAAAGGAGAATTCTAGTCCTTCGGTACAAGGAACATATAGTTTGCGCAGATCATCACAAAACGAAACATGGATATAAGTGAAGGAAATCGATCGAGGTTTATTAATTCTTCTAGTTCAATTTCTTTGCATATATTTTGTCAAATTTCTTTCCATGTCTTGAAACTTGTCTGAATGCATGAGCTTCAAATCTCTTGATCATATAATGGACTCGGTTTCAAATAATTAATTACAAAATAGAAACTTTCGTTTGCATTTAATATGCTCCTGCAGTAGCATTATTGAAGAAAAAACGATTTAAGAAATATTTTGAATTGACTTCTTGTAGTCGAACAAAATAATAAGTTTTTGATGAAAAATCACGAGGTCAATCCCATTGGCACTGCTCCATTCCCAGAAGTGAATGAAGCAACACACGGTTATTAGACTTATTGGAAATACTAAGGCTCGTCCCACTAGCACTGCTCCATTTCCAGAAGTGAATGTAGAGTCACGTGATTATTATAATGATGGGAAAAGAATTACTCATCTTGTTAATGCGTATTAAAATTCATTTAGATGCAAATGGTCTTTGAGACATTATCAAAGAAGAGAATAAAACATCTAATCAATATATGACCAAAGCTATGATATTTTTCCCTAGAAGTGAAAAAATAGTGAAAATAAAATAAGGCCAAAACTATGACATTTCTCCCCAAAAGTGAAGAAATAGTAAAAATAATTAAAAAAAAGGGATGGGCAAAATAACAAACATATTGTGGAGGCGAAGATTATTGGATCATACCTGTCGTATGTCAGAGCATCTTGTGGATCTGTAACAAGATTCAAATAAAGAGAAAAAGATAGAAATACATTTTGCTTATGAAGATGATGACTATGATTATAGTCATATGAATATTACTTACTCGCTTATTTCTTTACTAATTTATATATGAAAATTGATCTCCTTATTGAATGTAAGAGTATTAAGAAATAAATTATTTATATTTTAATGTTATTAAATCTCAATTTTAGTATTTTTTTTATTCTTTAATTGAACTTTATATTTATTTCTTATTTATTTTTAATTTTATTTGTGGAAGAATGAGTTTTGCATTAACACTAATAATGAGAATAATTGAATGCTCTGGAAGAGCTAATATATTGTTAGTAATACAAGAAATAGATGTTAGTACATTTTGTACTACAAAGATAATTGGTGTGGCTCCGAAAGAGCTAATTTATTATTACCAGAAGTAACAAACCAATGTTAGCAATATATCTATTACAACAAATTAAGATAATTGGAGGCTTTAGAAAAGCTAATGTATTGTTACGTGAAGTAACAAACTAATATTACTACTATATTCGATGCTATAAATATAATTTGAGGCTCTGGAAGAGCCAATGTATTGTTACCTAAAATGACAAAGTTAGTTAATATATTCTTAGTAATGCAAGAAACCAATGTTAATACCATATCTGGTGCTATAAAGATAACTTGAGGCTCCAGAAAAGCTAATATATTGTTACTTGGAGTAACAAAGTTAAATATTGATATTGTATCATATTCTTTAATTTATAAATTTGTTAAGTTTTAATCCATTCAAATGGATACCATAATAAAATAAGAAATAAAGGAGATATTGAATATCTTTATAGCATTGAACTATATATTGTAAACCAGAAGTTTACAAACTATGATAAGTTTATTGTTGGCATATGACTGGTTGGGCCATCCCGGTCTATTATGATGCGAGAAATAATTGAAAATTCATCTAGACACACATTGAAGAGCTAGAAGATTCTTCAATTTGATAATATCTTAAGCATTGCTTGATCCCCAAGAAAATCTTAGAAGTTGATAAAGAAAATAATTTTCTCACAAGTTTAACGTATACAAGGTGATATTTGTGAGCCAGTACAACCACAATGTGGATCATTTAGATATTTTATATGATTTTAATTGATGCATCAACTATATGGTCACTTGTTTGTTTGTCGTCAACTCGCAATCATACGTTTGCGATATTACTTGATTAAGAGCTCATTTTCTTGAAGAAAATACACCTTGATAATGCAATTTAGTTTACATCTCGGATATTTAATGAATACTATATGTCTATTGGAATTAATATTGAACATCCTATAGCATATGTTCATACACAAAATGATAATCCTGCAGATTCAATCATTAAGTATCTAAAGTTATTTGCAAGACCATTACTAATGAGATTAAAACTTGCAATTTCTACTTAGGGACATCTAATCTTGCATTCGCATCAAACCAACAAATTTTCACAAGTCCTCCCCTTTAAATTTGGTTTTAGTAAGAGACCTAATATTTTTAACCTAAGAATTTTTAGATGTGTTGCTCCATCACAACACACTAAGATGGGTCTTCAAAGAAGGTTGGGAATATATATGTTGGTTAAGAATCTCTATCTATAATAAAATATCTTGAGCCAGCAAAATATATTGAGCCTGTAATTAGAGATTCATTTACAGCTTGATTTGCTAATTGTTAGTTTTCCCAACATTAGGGGGAGAGAATAAGCAGCTGGGAAATGACAAGTTAGAATGAATTATCATCTTGATCCTCACACAAAACTATGTGAACCAGAAGTTCAAAAGATAATTCAATTGCAAAATTTAGCAAACCAATTACAAAATGCATTCACTAAAAGAATGACTAAACCAGCTGTTGTTGCTCCAATCAAAATTGATGTCCCTGTTGGATAATCACGCATGAAGCGTGGCAGACTATCGGTTCCAAACATAAAAATCCTCAAACAAAAAAATGGAGCTAAAAGGCAAGATGGCCCAATTGAGGATATTGAAACTTCAGAAGAGTTATCAGACATAATTAATTTTTCAGTTTATTTTTTGAGCCCCAGAAGAGACTGATCAGGTACCTGAAATTTGTGAAAATAAAGAGATCTCAATAAATTATGTCATGAATGGAATACGATGGAACTGAAATAAAGTCAACGTTGACGATATTTTCTTTATAATATAGCGCTAGATGTGATAAATGATAACGAGGATCTTGAAACAAAGTCTATTAAGGATTATAGACAAAGCAATGATTGACCAAAATGAAAAGACGCTATTGAAGCGGAATTATACTCGATTTGCTAGTGAAAATTCTTTGGACATGTAGTCCAAAAACCTGAAGGTGTAAAGCCAGTTGGATACAAATAGAATTTTGTGCGAAAACAAAATAAGAAAAGAGAAATTATGAGATATAAAGATCGATCTTGATTTTGAAAATCGCAAAGATCTGGCTTTGATTTTGACAAGGTATAATGCTAGTGTAGTAGCATATGAATGACTCAATTTACATTTGATGGATGTTGTTTGGCTCACTTGGTAATGACATTTATATAAAACTCCCTGAAGGATTTAATATGCTTGAAGCATACAATTCGAGCTCTCGAGAAGAATACTCAATCAAATAGAATAAGTCTTTCTATGGACTAAAATAATTTGGGCGCATAATCGCCTCAGTGAATATTTGAAAAAGGGAGGATATAAAAATGACTCCATTTGTCCATATATTTTATGAAAAGATCTTGAAATAATTTTGTTATAAATTGTCATTCATGTTATTGACATAAATATTGCCGGTCGGAACTCCTAAAGAGCTTCCAAAAACTATAGATTGCTTAAAGAAATAGTTTGAGATGAAAAACTTATGAAGGATAAAGTTTTGTTTGGAATTACAGATTGAGTATTTGAAGAATAGAATTTTTGTGCATGTTATTTTATTATGGTCATTATATCATGTATTTATCCTTGTTAAATATTTAAGTTATTTAAGATAATTATCTGAATTATATTTTCTTTAGATATTCTTAAATATTATAGAATATCTTATATTTCTAATCTAATATGACAAAGGTGGTAAAGAGGTTCTATATGAACAAGTCACATTCATTGTGCACTCCAATGATAGTAATGTCACTAAAAGTGAACAAATGTCATTTTAGATCTCGAGAAAATGATAAAGAACTACTTGGTCCAGAAGTACCATATCTTAGTGCAATTGAGGCACTAATGTACCTTGCTAATTATACACATCTTGATATATTATTTGTTATTAGCAAGATATAGTTCTTCCCTAAGTCATGAAGACATTGGAATGGAATCGTTGTGCAGATGCAGATTTTTTTTGTCTGACCCTCATAATAGTAGATCACAAACAGGTCATGCGGAAATTTTGGCACCACATGAGGCAAGTCATGAATGAAAAAGAACTTTGGTGGTATTTTGTTCACTCATGATCTTCAAAAGAGTGGTGATACAAGCAATCAACAAATTCGTCCATATGATGATCTAGCAGATCTCTTTTCAAAGTCGTTACTGAGTAAAATTTTGAGCAACTGGTACAACGAATTGGTCTTCGTCGTCTTAGAGATGATTGTCTTCATGAGGGGGAGAAATAGATGCGTCTGCACTCTTTTTTCCTTTGCCATGGTTTTGTCCCACTGGGTTTTTCAGGCAAGGTTTTTAATGAGGCAGATTTTACGCAAAGGATATTGTACTCTTTTTTCTTCACTAAGATTTTTTTCCCACTGGGTTTTTTCTTAGTAAGGTTTTAATGAGGCAAATCCTTAATGGACATCAAAGGGGGAGTGTTATGAATATTTTGTGGATATCCATTTTCGGAAGAGATCATATCAAGATTAGATGAGATCAGATTCTATTATTAAGATAAGATCTCAATTGTATTTATCTAGAATAAGGATTAAGGTTTCCGGTGGCTATAAATATCACCCTCATTGTACATGATTTGGTACCCCAAAAGAGTAGCAATAAAATATTCTCTCATTCTTTCTTCTCTCTTTCTCTCTTATCTCTATATTTTACTTTTGTTTCGATTATTTTCATAACATTTACATCATTTTGGAATAGTGGAGTAAGTGATTTATATAGTTTAGGTCATGTGTAATAGGGTTTAGCGACCAATTACACGAGTTGGGCCTCAACGGGGCGGCCCGAACTTCATTGTTCTATCAGAAATGTGTCTGTAAGAAACATTGTTGCAATACTTTTTGTTATTGATTTAGCCATAACTTGAGCTATGGGTGTTCGATTTAGGTGTTCTTGGCAGCATTTGAAAGCTAAGAAAAAGGTCTACAAGTTATATTTCTTGTAAGAAAACCTAAATAGACATGATGAAAAATCACTTTGAAGTGTCTTCTGATGTTCTACATTTTTTACCTTGTGTTGTATTCGATAAGTATATCTTGAGCCATAGAAGTCAGATTTGAGTCAAACCAAAACGAGATGAAAGACAAGACACAAAGCTACAAGTTTAATGAGATATCTCAATCTAATTTAGTCCATTAAAGGGTCAAAATTGGAGAAAACAATAAATGAATGGAATTAGACATAGGAATTAGGCTACATCTAAACAAATCCTTATGTAACTAATACTTATTAAGTCAGTTAACAGCTAATGGACACAACCACACACAAGTAACACCTCCTAAACTCAACAAACGGTAGCTAAAAATTATCTATTTTCAGAAGTATTCTTCAACATGCATATTTAAATCCTATTTTTAAGCTAAAGATAAATATCAAAATATTTATATCACACAAATTCATATAAGACAGAATTAAACAGTTAATCACAAAAACGGATGTGACAACTCTTCCCCTCTAAAAATAATTTCGTCCTCGAAATTACATACCTAGAACAATGTTGGATATAACTCTCGCATATTATCCTCTAGTTCTCAGGTTGCATCCCCCATAACATCATCCCAAATGACCTTAACTAAAGAAAGTTGTTTACCCCTGAGTTGTTTGATCCTCCGATCATCGATTCGTACAGGGTTTGTATCATAAGTCAAGTTCTCTTTTAACTATAATATGTCTGGCTCAATTATATGAGATGGGTCAGTAACATATTTTCTCAGTTGTGAAACATGAAAAACGCTATGAAGATTTGAAAGAAATGGAGGTAAGGCAATTTGATAAGCTACAGGACCTATCCGACGAAGAATTTGATAGGGTCCTAAGAATTTTGGAGTAAGTTTCTTGGATTTTATGACTCTACCAACCCCAACCATTGGAGTGACTCTCAGAAAAACGTGCTCACCTTCTTGAAATTCAAGAGGTCTTCTCCGTTTGTCGGAGTAGCTCTTTTGTCTGCTTTGTGCTGCCTTCATTCTTTCTCGGATTTGCTGTACTTGCGCATTAGTTTGTTGCAAAAACTCTGGTCCTATAGTTGTACTTACCCGTTCCTGGTACCAACACAAAGGTGTTTGGCATTTTCTCTCATATAAAGCCTCGAAAGGTGCCATCCCTATACTGGAATGATAACTATTGTTATATGGAAATTCTATCAACGATAGAATATCATCCCAGCTTCCACTTTGATCTAACACACTTGCCCTCAACAAGTCTTCTAATGACTGAACTGTCCTCTCTGTCTGACCATCCGTTTGAGGATGATAAGCAGAACTCAATCTTAACTTAGTCCCTAAGACTTGTTGTAAACTCTACCAAAACCTAGAAGTAAACCTGGGATCTCTATCAGACACAATATTAGACGGTACTCCATGCAATCTAATAATCTCTCTAACATACAGTTGGGTTAGTTTCTCTAAGGTCCACTTCATACTTATAGGTAAGAAATGTGATGTTTTTGTCAGCCTATCAACAATCACCCAAATCCCATCACATCCCTTTGAAGTCCTTGGTAACCCTGTTACAAAATCCATAGATATACTTTTCCATTTCCATTTTGGGATGTCTAGAGACTGTTCCTGCAGGTCTTTAGTGTTCTATCTTAGCTTTCTGACAGATTAGACATGCTGCTACGTACTCCTCAGTTTGTTTCTTCATTCCTGGCCACCAAAATCTCTGTTTTAGATCCTGATACATCTTTGTGGCTCCAGGGTGAATGCTTAGCCTACTTTTATGCGCCTCATCTAGCATTAGTTTCCTCATTTCCACATTATTAGGCACACAAATTGTACCTTTGCACCTCAAGATTCCATCACTTCCTAGACTAAACTCTGCAACTTTCCCTTGCTCCAGTAGTTCTCTCTTATCTATCAAGTGCTCATCTATTGCCTACTGCTCCTTAATCTCACTCATCAGAGTGCTAGATATCTTGATCATATTCAAGCAAATCCTACCTTGATGTAAATCTAGTTCCAAATTAAGATCGCGAAATCCTTCTATCAATTCTAATTCCTTGATCATCATGCTTGACATATGAATGATCTTTCTACTTAGGGCATCAGCTACGACATTTGCTTTTCCTGGATGGTACATCAACAAAAAAGTCACAGTCCATTAAAAATTCCATCCACCGCCTCTGTCTCATATTGAGTTCCTTCTAATCAAAAAAATACTTCAGACCCTTATGATCACTGAAGACATTAAACGTAGATCCATACAGATAACGTATCCAAATCTTTAAAGCAAAAACTACCGCAACTAATTTTAGATCATGAGTTGGATAATTCTTCTCATGGGTTTTCAACTGACGAGATGCATAAGCTACAACCATTCTATGTTGCATCAACACACACCCTAATCCCTGATATGAAGCATCACAGTATACTTCCATTGGTTCCTCTAGGTTTGGTAATACTAACACAGGTGATGTTGTTAACAACCTTTTGATTTTGGCAAAACTCTCTTCACACCCCTCAGTCCAAACGAACGGTTGATTCTTCCTGGTTAACTGGGTTAACAGAGCTACAATTTTAGAAAATCCTTTAATAAATCTCCGATAATACCCTGCTAAACCTACAAAACTTCGAATCTTCGTTGCTGTTGTTGGCTTTTCCCACAAAAGTACTGCTTCCACTTTAGCCGAATCTACTGCAATTCCCTCTTTCGAAATTACATGACCTAAAAACTGTACTTTACTTAGCCAAAACTCACTTTGACAGCTTTGCATACAACCATTTCTCCCTCAACACTTGCATTACCTGACACAAATGTTGCTCATGTTCCTCACGAGTTTTAGAGTAGATCAGAATATCATCTATGAATACAATCACAAATTGATCTAAAAACGGATTAAAGACTCTACTCATGTAATCCATGAATGTAACAGGTGCATTCGTCACACCAAATGGCATCACAAGGTATTCATAATGGTCATATCGTGTTATAAACGCGGTCTTGGGTATATCTTCCGTTTTGATTCTACTATGGTGATAGCCACTTCTCAAATCTATCTTAGAGAAAACAATGGCCCCACGGAGCTGATCTAATAGATCATCTATTCGTGACAGAGGATATTTATTCTTAATGGTCACCTTGTTCAGTTGTCTATAATCAACACATAACCTAGATGTTCCATCTTTCTTTTTCACCAACAGAACTGGTGCTCCCCACAGGGATACATTAGGCCTAATGAATTGCTTAGATAACAAATCCTCTAATTGATTCTTCAACTCAGTTAACTCTATTGGTGGCATACGATAGGGAGCTATGGAAATTGGTCAAGAACCGGGTACTAAATCTATTGTAAACTCTAGCTCACGGACTGGTGGCAAACCCGGTATCTCTTCTGGAAATACCTCCGAGAATTCTTTAATGACAGGCACGTTGCTCAATTCAACTTCCCTTTTTCCTTCCAATAAGGTTAGTACCACGTTTTTTTGAACTTCTTCCTTCGAAGAAATTTCTGATTGATTGGTAGACAAGAATCCAGGTTTCTTAGTTGCGAAAAACTAGAGTTTTATTTGAACAATCTAACAGGATATGGTTGGAAGATAACCAATCCATGCCTAAAATCACATCTAACTGTGTTAAAGGTAGACATACCAAATTAACATGATATTCCTTATCATAAATGATAATAAGACAATTTATACAGATAGCATTTACAGTGACTGGCTCAGCAGTAGGTAAGGACACAATCAAATCAAAAGACATCAAGCACACAGGTAATTTCAATTGTTTCACACAATCAAAGGAAATAAAAGAGTGAGTTGCACCCGAGTCATATAGTACAATTAAATGATTACCAGCTATGCTACACATACCTTGTATTAAATCTTCAGATTGCGAAGCCTCAACACCACTCATGGTGTAAACTCGTCCTTTTGCCCTAGGTCTCGCCGCTTGCACATTCTTATTGACTGGTACCCGGCTTCAGCTCTCTACAATTAATTGCTAAGTGCCCAACCTTCCCGCACTTGAAGCAAGTCGCCCCTCTCTGATTGCAGTTGCTAGAATGATGTCCTAGCTTCCCACAGTTAAAACACTTAATCACGTTTGGCCCCTGATAGCTATATTCTCCACTCCCACTAACAGGTGCATAACTCCGATTTTGTTGTGGGGCTCTAAAGTTTTCGGGGTTTCGTGCATAGGGTTTGTTCTGGAATTGCTTCCTATACTGGTTCTGTGGCTGAAACCTAGATGGTCCGCCTACATTGGTCCTTCCTACCACCCTTCCTTTCTTCAGAATCTCCATCTTCCTACACTTTTCAACTAGAGATTGGAATTGTCAGATTTCTAATGCAGACATAGCTTCCTTAATCTCGTAACGAAGCCCTGCTTCGAAACGTTCGCACTTCCATGATTCATCAAGCTGAAGCTAGTAGAAACGAAAGAACTTGGCCAAGGATTCGAATTTGGCTGCGTACGTATCTACAAACATATCCTTTTGCTGCAAACTTAGGAACTCCTGTTCCTTCTCATTTCGGGCACACTGGGGAAAATACTTTGCTAGAAATCTCGTGCGAAATAATGTCCAAGAGACTTCTTGGCGCTCTACTTCCAAGAGTTGCTGTTGTCCCTTCCACCAATATTTTGCATCCCCTATCAGTAGGTAAGACGCATAGGATACCTTTACCCCTTCCTCACAACGTAGAGATGTAAAAATCTTCTCCATCTCCTAAATCTAAAGATCTGCTTTCTCCGGATCAAGTTCCCCGTTAAACTGTTGGGGATCATGCTTCCTAAAATCTGAAAGCCCTTTACTAATAGAGGCTCTATCAGCTCTAGCCTATTTCTGTAGATCCCTCTGTTATGCCCTCTCTGCCTGTTGTGCCATAGTGGAAACCATTCAGAAATGCGTATCTCAACCATATCATGAAATAGGTCTGTCAGTTAGATTTATCCAAGCCGGGTATACGATTCGTCTCGGCACAGGGGTATTCACCTACAAGGCTATTAAGACTTTCAAAACCTGGATAATCCCAGAAGGCAATTGTAGCCCAACAAAACTCTATTCTCAACCCTCTCTGGGTTGTAAGCTCATATCTCTTTATGCAAATGACAGTTCATAATCACATAATATCTCTTGTAAAACTTTTTCTGTTTTACTGTATTAATTCTCTTAATACAAAATCATGTAGAATACTCTTATTCCATCAACACAGAAACAACTCTTGAATATTATCTGTTTCATTACTCTTTTCGGCTGTACTAATTTATTTTAAGAGTAATCACACCGCAGCAGAGCTAAACTGAGGCGATTACCCAAAACAGATAAAATGAATCGGTATAAAATAAAAATGCTTAAAGCAATAACAGAAGATCAAAATGGGGACATGGCCACTGGTATTGATCAAGAGAGAAGAGATAGCTGAAAATTAAATAGAAGATCAAAATGGGGACATGGCCACCGGTATTGATCAAGAGAGAAGAGATAACAGAAATTTAAATAAAAGATCAAAATGGGGACATAACCACCGGTATTGATCAAGAGAGAAGAGATAGCAGAAATTTAAATAGAATACCAAAATGGGGACATGACCACTGGTATTGATCAAGATAACAGAAATATAAATAGAAGATCAAAATGGGGACTTGGCCACCGGTATTGATCAAGGGAAAAGAGATAAAGCAATAAATACGGCGTTTTAATTTTACGGACAGAAGCATAACTTACTAAGTGATTAAGCCTTTAAAATTTTGTCAGTGTAACGGTTCAATTATTAAAGTTCATATGTAAATTGGGCATCATAACTTTGCTTATTATGAAATCACAAACCAAACAAAACAAAGTATGAAGCAATCCAAGCATCAAAACAATATACAAAGCATACAACACTTAATTAAAGTTTTAAACACCCAAAACACAAAAGCACTCATCAAAACAAGATCAAACAAACTTTAGAAGATTTTCCCCTTACCTTAGCCTTAAGAACAAGGAAGAACAACTAAGAACACAACACAAAAACACATGAGGTTGGTTAGGAAAACCAAAGAAAACTTAAAGAAAATAACAAAGGAAAGAAAGAGATTTTGAGTGAAATGCTTCAAGTGAATTGTGAGAAAAATGAAGAGCACTCCCTCCTTATTTATAGGGCTTGGGGCGCAGCCAAGAGGGCTTGGAAAGCTCATGGTTTCATCAAAACTATGCCTTAGGAAAGAGAAGTGAAACCATTGAATAAAAAGACTTAGTTTTGCAAAACCATGACTTACAAAAATTTCCTAGGAGCTTTGGGAAGCTCCTAGATCTTCCATGGGCTGAAGATGGGCGGCCAAACTAATAAGAAAAGGGGGAGAAGTGATTTTACCAAAGTAATCATAGGGTTTGTATGAAAAATGGTAGAAATAAAGGCTAAAAATGTCATTTAATAAATCAAAAATTGAGATAATTGATTTAAATTGGTGAGAACGAATGAGAATGCTAGAAAATGTCATGATAGCTCTAAATAATTTTGTGGCATCATTTTTGAAATTTATTAGCAGTGCAATCTCTTCGGTTTTTGCCTTTTCGCAGGTATAACCCTGAAAAATGCAGTAAAATAGGATTTTCGAAACCTACATAGAAATAATTTCTAAAATCATAAAATAAATAATTTAAAATAAAATTTAAAATACTTGTAGACCTTTGTCAGGAAAATAATACCTGTAAAACAAGATTTTTACGCTATACGTTCCTGTTTAGCGTATTTTTCGGTAAGTTTTCGAAAGTTTTCCAAAAATTCTAGAAAATAAAAAATATTAAAAGAACTAACTTTTGTGAAGAAAGTTTATTTATTGGGTTTGTTTGACACACCCAAGCTATTTAAATCTCTTTAAACCGTTTTCTGTAAAAAGACCCTGTTAACTGAAAAATTACCGTTTCAGAAATATTCCGAAACATGTGTATTTTATTCCTAATTTTAAGCTAAAAATAAATCACACAACATTTATGTCACAAAAATTCATATAAAACAGAATAAAGACGGTAAAAACAAAGAAACGGATGTTGTAATTAGACCTTACGGTAGCTGAAAATTATCTGTTTTCATAAGTATTCTTAAACATGCATATTTAAATCCTATTTTTAAGCTAAAGATAAATATCAAAATATTTATATCACACAAATTCATATAAGACAGAATTAAACAGTTAATCACAGAAACAGATGTTACACTGATGCGATCTGAGATGACAAAGTAATAACAGGACAGGACAAACCCAATTTAAGCCCAAAAGCTTTCCATATCCATATATAAGGCGCTGAACAAGACCTCTAACAGAACAATATAACAACACATGGAGATACACTTCAAAGGGGCAAAACACCAGTCTGAGAACACCAAAACGTGGCCCTTCATAGATACTGAGAACCAGCTAATTACGCCGAATAATAACACCTTTTTCAAATGACGCGGTCAACAAACCAAGATCTTATTTTAATCAAATCCAACAAGGCCAACAGATCTGGCTTGCCATTATTGAAAATTATATCATTCCACCTAACCCAAATGGACCAGACAACCTCAGAGAATATTATTGAATTTAGAAGAAGGGAAATACAAAAGGATGGGACAAGTCCCCCAAGCCACATAACACTCTAGGCTCCAAACATAATAAGATTCAATTTCCAAACGTGACTCTCCCTTGCTTCCCCTTATCCTATTTATACTACTCTTCATAACAAACATATCCTAATATAATTACTAAGATATCATATATTGTCCTAGATTATAACTAACTTATCTTTTATTATCCTATATAACTACTTATCTTATATTATCCTATATAACTAACTTATCTTATATAACGGTTCAGCTATACCTCTCTCCATAACTAACTTCCTTACTTCACTCATTCTCCCTCTTATCCTTTGGACCTACAGGTATAAACCTGAAGAGGTTTAGTGGTCCGTGTCCTATCATAACTTCTCTTTTATGTCTTATAGTTAATAATTAATAATTAATTATTGCTATCTCTTGTAATGCATAACTAATAAAGCTACGTGTGGTGCAGCCAAGTATTTGGGACTGGGATCGCCACTCCCCTATATCAATTCAGGAAAGAGATTGTGAGGGGGTCCAGTAGTTCGTTTTTAGTCTTAATACCCAAGAAGGTGAATCCGGTTAAGGTGAGTGATTTTCGGCCAATCTCACTAGTCGGGTGCTTGTACAAAGTGCTTGCTAAAGTCCTAGCTAATAGATTGCGGAAGGTGATCCACTTATTGATTCCCGATTGCCAATCGGCATTTGTAAAAGGAAGACAAATCCTAGATGGAATCTTGATAGCCATTGAGCTAGTGGATGATGCCAAAAAAAGAGGAAGGGGTGGTGTTTTTCAAGGTAGATTTTGAAAAAGCGTATGACTCGGTGAGTTGGCAATTTCTTGATCTTATGATGGAAAAAATGGGCTTTAATGATAAATGGAGGAGTTGGATTAGGGAATGTTTATCCTCAACAACGGTCTTGGTGTTGATAAATGGATGCCCAACCGAGGAATTTTCGATTAGTCGTGGACTTCGCCAAGGGGACCCTCTTTCCCCGTTCTTATTTCTTATAGCGGCGGAGGGTTTAAACATGATGTTCAAAGAGGCTTGTGTGTTGGGTTTGCATGAAGGGTATAAGGTGGGAGGGTTAAACTTGTCACACCTTCAATTTGCAGACGACACACTGATTTTTGGTGGAAAATGTGCAAAAAACATTTGGGCTATCAAAGCTATTTTGCAGCTTTTCGAATGTACTTCTGGGTTAAAAGTAAATTTCCACAAAATCCAATTAATTGGGCTCAAAGTGGAGGACACTTGGGTTCAGCAGGCAGCGATTTTCTTAAATTGCTCTGTTGGGAAATTCCCTTTTGTTTATTTGGGCTTACCAATTGGGGCTGATGCTAGGAAAAAGAGTACATGGCAGCCAGTTATTGTTGAAATTAGAAGCCGGTTGACAGCTTGGGATAGTAAATTCCTGTCTCTTGGGGGTAAGATTGCACTACTAATAATTATTAATATATTGACGGTTTTTAATGACGGAAGGTTCATTATTCATCACTGTTTTAATGGTCACTAATTTAGAGACGATTATAAATTTCATATAATTCCCGTAATTCATTTTCTAATCTAGTTAATCTATTTTCTCTTTTATTTAATTTATTTTGATGTTTTATTAGAAATTTTGATACCATATCAATTTCATTTATATTTCCATGTTCTATATGATAATCCAAATGTCTACATATTAAACTTGTATTTTCTCTAGTTATGTTTATTTTGTCTTTTAAATCATTTATTTTATTTTCTTTTTCAATTATTTTGATTTGTATATTTATGATATCCATTTAAAAATCCATTCAAAGGTTTGAATTTTTCTTTTAATCTTAATTTTCCTAATTATTAGATTCCCAAGAATTATTGTAGTTTCTATAATCTTGGTATTTATTTTAGTTACTTTTATTCTAGTGATCTTAGTGCTCGTCATTTTTTCTAAAATTATTTAAATGATCTTAGTGCTTTGATACAATTCGGAGGGGGTATATTTTCAGGATTCATCTAGGTTATTATTTTCTATACTTTTTATTAATTGTTCATAAGTTTCATCTATTTGCATCCTAGATAATGCTAAATCAAATTCATATTCTAATTCGTTATTATAAATTATTGTTTGTGCGCATAATTTTGCATATTCCTGACATATGTTTCTTTTTAATTCTTTTGGTAGGTTTAATTTCCATATACATTCTAGTTTTTCATAAAAATCTTTTTCACGGTTTTTTATTTCATCCATATATATTACGTTGTAAAAATCTTTTATTTTTACCCATGTTGTAATAGTTTTATCTTTTAGTATAAACTTAGCAATATTTTTATCTACCTTATTCATATTTTAATCTGAAAATTCATTATTTTCTAAAGAATTTAATAGTTCTTCAAAAATATTTAGATTTCTTCCTAAGTTAAAACTTCTTTCTAACTCTTCTTGTTTTTCTTCTAGTTTCAATTTTATTAAAGTTGTAGTTAAAACATAATTCATTTCATCTTCATATAGTGCAATTTGTTCACATATTTTTCCATAATCTTAACATAATTTTATTTTTATTTCTTTTGGTAAATCTAATTTCCAAATATGTTTTAGTTTTTCAATAAAATCTTTATCAATATTTTTAATATATTCCATATATATTTTTTGAAAGGGATTTCGTTCTTTTATCCATATGTTAATAATTTTATTTTTTATATTAATTTCGTGATATTTTTACTCATATCTTATTTTTAAAATACTGAGTTAAATCATTTACTTGATTTGCTAATTTATTAATTTTATCTTCTTCTATTTCTTTTTCAGAAATATTTGCTAGTAATGGTAATTTACACATTAATAAATTTGGTTTATTTATAAAAGTTCTTAATTCTGTTATTTCATTTCTTTTAGGATAATAAATTTTCCTATATTTTCAAATAAACTCGGTACATCTATTCTGTCATTATTTCTAAAAGTAATACTATGATGTGAATTAGTTAACACATAATTAACACAATAAGTTATTGAAAATATTTTGTCTCCTGTTCTCATTAAGTTTTTTCTTAAAAATTTATGTTCAAGAGTTAATGATTGTTCTAATCTTTGAGTATTTAAAGGTATTCCAATATTTGGGTGAATTTTAAATTTTAATTTTACACAAGCTAAATTTCCTTCTATCACACCCAATATTTTATTCTTTATATCGGTTATTCTATCATCTTTTAATATTAATTCTATAGGTGAATTTATTTCTTCATGGAAAGTTGCATTTATTAATTTTTCAATTGCACCTATATGTATATATCCAATTTTATTTCTGTGTTCTTCCTTTTTAATATTCTTTTTTAATTCCATCAATTTTTTCTTATTTAATAACTGTATACTAGTATTTCCTTGAGCTTCTTCAATATCTGTTGGAGCTTCATTAATCAATTTTTCATAATATATAATATTTTCTTTTTTATTAAATCTTTGCATAATTTTTCCCAGTTTTTCTTTACTTTTCATATTAGCATCTTTAGTTAAATTTAAATCTTTCTTTTGTATTTTTTAAACAAAGCTGAATCAATTAAAATACTTCCTTCATAGTAACCATATTGTTCAGCAATTTGTAAATGTTCTATATCATTATTACTGATTTTTTCACATTCCATGACAAATAAATAAATTAGATGCAAAATAACAACATATCTGACTTAGTTTAGTGAATTTTGTGCTCACTGCTGCTTCCGCGAACAGACTTTGTAGTGTAATAATTGAAGTCTAAAAATTAAAATAACTCAAGTGTATAAACTGAAATAAGTAGAGATTTTATTTCTGAGTAATACTTAGTACAAAGGGGGTTTTAGGTATACTCTCAAGTACCCGACTAATCCTACAGGACTAGCACAAAGTTTCCTGAGGAAACATTTTCTCGTAGAGAGAAGGATGACAACTTCTATGCTTTTTTGCCGTGTCTTGCTTCTGTCTTCGACCTGCTATTTATAGATACATAAAATCTACTATTTCTGAAGATTGATCATAAGTAACAGTATTTTACATAATTGAGGGGCGACCGAAGTTATCTTGCTTCGCTTTTCCTTTGCTACTAAGTTACGTAACTTTTGCTGCTAAGTTTTCTATATTACAATGGCTTTTTACAAAGTGCCTTACATGCTTACATCAGTTCTACATTACTCTTCTACAATTATTTCATCTGAACTGTTGTCCTTATCCTCTTTTTGGACATCTGTCTTTGTAGTACATCTCTCACATGCATGGTTCCTATCTTGCCTTATCTTCTTACAGAGTTGGTTAAGTATATCCGGATGGTATTTCATCGTGGCTCCCTCAATTGCATAGTATGGGTATTCAAATTTTGTCAATGCCTTCATATCTTTTTCTCTGATTGCCTTTCCATTTGTTTTATTTAATAATATCATATGAAGTCATTTGTACATCATTCTGACACAAGTGCTTTTTCCAATACTCTAACATTGGTGGTAGATGCTTGTCAACTGGTTCACAATTATTTCCTTCATAAACTCTTCAGTATATACTTCATTTCTTGGTTCATCCAACAAAGGAAAATTATTATTGTTGATGCCAATGTACACCAAATGCTTTGCTTGTTGCTTAGTTGTGAAGTCTAGATATACCGAGTAGAACTTTAAGAATATAGCTCTCTCCTGGGCAATATTTCTCTTGAAAGCTTGGACTGCTTCCTTAAAACCGTATGGAAATAAACTAATTTCTGCCAGATTAATGCTTAAATAAAGACATTCAATCATCCCAAATTGGAATAAATTGAATACCAGTAATTGCGGTGCTCCTGGCATAATAATTGCTTTAACGCCATAAATATTTCTATCAACTATATAAAAACAGTTGATCTTTTCAGATTCATTCCAATTAATTAATCTTTGAAAATGTTCTTCGAATTTTTCATAAGAAAATTGGATTCGAAGCTGATGATCTTTTCGACTAATTATTTGGAAATCGTCTAAGGAAGAAGGAATTCTTCCTAGTATTTTCATGGCTGATTTAATTGGTGGTGAACTTTTTGCTGTTTCCGAAAAAGTTCTGGGTCCAAGATAAATCTCTTTCCCTTTTTTCTTTCTTTCTTCATCATTGTATTCTTCTAGAGTCTTTTTTGCTTCTTCTTCAGATGAGTATGATTTATGAATGACTCCTGAGATCTTTGTGCAGTGTGGTGCTGGTTTGTACCAGTCATCATAAATTCCTGGAAATGGACCATTAAAAATTACGTACCATTTTTTATTTTCTTCCTCTGTTTGTTTCTTCAAGTTTTCTAGAACTGCTTCCATCAGTAATTTTAATTCTTCAATTTGTAGCTTTATCACTTCCCTGTGCATTTTTTGTTCGAAGAGTGCATCTTGCATCTTTAATTTGCTTTTCAATTTCTTCAAGTCTTGCTCCATTCTCTTGACAATATATCTGCAAGAACATTCTTTTCACCTTTAATATGAGATATTATATAATTATATTCAGTTGATTTCATCTGCCACCTTATTAGTCTTCCCTGTTTATAAGAACCTTTATGGTTAATATTTTTAAAACCTGCAACAAAAGTACTATCAGTTCTAACAATAAATTCTTTATCTAACACATAAATCCGATGTTTTTCCAACATTTGAATTAAGGCCAATGTTTCTTTTTCATGAGTAGGATAATTAATTTCACTATCTGAAAAGGTTCCAAACATGTATCGACATAGTAATTCTTTCTTTTGTCCAGGGGGTTTTGCCTTCATAACACCTCCCCAACATTCATTTGATGCATCTGTTTCAATAATAATTAAATCATCATCTGAAGGATGATATAATTCAGGAAGATCCCGACATAAGTGCTTTAATTTTGTAATAATTTCTTCATCTTCTTCGGTCCATGACCAAAGAGCATCTTTCTTCAATTTCTGCTGAAGTTTTCTCCTTTCAGCTGCAAGATTCTTTATAAAACCTTCATTTGATATATGTGTTAGTAATCCAAGAAATCTTTGTAATTCCTTTTTATCCTTGAATTTGGTTGGAAAATTCTGAAGTTTTTCTAACACATGTTTTTGCATTACTATCTTTCCTCTTTCTATTTCTAATCCTAAATAGTTAATTTTGGTCTAGGCTAGAACTGCTTTTTTCCTACTTAAAACCACTCCATTTTCTAAACAACTTTTAAGAACTAATTTTATCTTATTAAAATGATCATTTAAATCCTTATTAGTAAAACTAATATATCATCAATATATATAAGACAAAAATCTTTATAATCCTTAAGCACGGAATCCATTCTTCTTTGGAAAATACCTGGTGATTGTTTCATTCCCATTGGTAACACATTCCATTCATATTGTCCTTGGGGACAACTAAACAATGTTAATACTTTTGACTCTTCTGTAAGTTTTATCTGATAAAATCCTGACTTACAATCAAAAGTACTAAACCAATTTATATTCCTAACTCTTTTAATAATTAATTAAATCTTTCCTAGGTAAGAAATATGCATATCCTTTTATAGCATCATTCATCTGTTTATAATTTATTACCATTCTCCTTTTTCCTCTCTTAATTTCATTATGGTTTTCAACATAAAATGCTGGTGCTGAATGTTTACTTTTTGATGGTCTTACTAATCCTTTTTCACACATCTGTTTTATATCTTCTGCAAATTCATCTCTATCCTGTTTTGTATAAATCATAAGTTTACATTTTATTTCTTTTGTAGGATCTTTGAGTTTTAATTCTACTAACTCTATATTTTTATTATTAATTTTTGGATCTAGTGGGTTTTCACTACATACCTTGTCTAAAAGTTCTTCAATATATGCTGGCATAATTCTACCTTCTTCTGCATTCATTAATACATGTCTAATTTTTTTTACATACTATTCCTGTAATCTCACCACGTTTCAGCTGACTAAACTCTGAGTAATGACACTTTGTATAGTGAAGGATTGGTATCCTAATTATTTCTCTTATTTGCTTTCCTCTAATATAAGGGGTCCTTAAAGTCATATAATCTAAGTATTGGCAAAAGGGTGCGTATAATCTAAGAAAATTATTTTCTAATATCATATCTACACATGTTTGTTGTTGATATATTATAGGTATTATAAATAATTTATTTTCTATTATTAAAGTTGTTTTCTTTGCTATCCAACTTAGAGAATGTACAGATGCATTTGCAATTGATACTCTTGCTGGGTTTCTTACTTTTTCCCATTTATCAAATAATGCTTTTGTTGCTATACAAATACTTGCTCCAGTATCTATATAAGCTTCTGTTTCTCTATTATTGTTTTTAATTATTATTTTAATATAAGTACTATTCTGATTCTATCTGTGAAGATAATTCATCTTCTGAATATTCATATATACTCTCTTCAGAATTACTTAATTCTTCTTCTAATGGTTCTAAATCATATATTTGATATATTCTTTCTATTAGTTTTGACTTTTCTTTTACGTCTTTTTCTTTTCTTTTTGGACACTCATTAGCATAGTGGCCTTCTTGGTTACATAACCAACACATACATTTTTTCTTTCCTTTCGGACAATATTTTTTAGGGATTTGTCTTTTCTTTCTAAAATATTTTCTATTTCTATTTTTATAAGCTCTTTTCTTTGGATATGTCTTTCTTAGCTTAGGTTTCTTCCTATAATATCTTTTCCTTTTTCTAGGTTGTTTACGTCCATAGTTTCCTGGTAATTCTAATTTTGGTAGGTCACAACATATTTCATTTCTTCCCCTATTTAATTGTCTAATTGTTTCTCTAGCTAGGCATTGATTTCTCATTTCTTTATATACTATTTGTATAACTCCTCCTAAGGTATTAGCTATTTCTCCTATTCTTGTTTTCCAAATGTCTTTTATCTTTATATTAAGAGGGTATGATAACTTATCAATAAATAATTCTTTGTACGTATCCTTTGATGTATTATCTAGTTGATAATAGTATTTTTGATATTCGCAGATAAAACTCCCTATCTGACACATATAACATATTTGCATTTTATTTAAATGTGACTTTGCATTTTCATGTAATAAGTTATTTACTCCTATTTTATTATGAAGATATTCATGTCCAGTAAATTTTCTAGAAATTAGTTCACTAATTAATCTAGCAAAATCTTGGTTAGTATTTACAGTAGCTGCATATCTATACCACATTTCACCACTGATAGTTGTTAAATATTGTCTAACATTTCCTGCTGTTTTCATTAGAATTAATCCTTTTATATTATCTAAAGAAAGATTATTAAATCTATCATCCGTTGAAATTAGTAATATTATTTCATTAACCCATTCTATAATTGCATCTTCTTTATTTCTAACACAATCTAGATTTAATATATTTCCAGATTTAGTATATTCATTATGTGGTTTAAATTCATCTGGTATTTTTGACCATTTTCCATCTTTTCTAGCATATCCTTTATTTTTCATTGTTTCTTCTTCATATTTATCCCATGCATCATCTTTATTATAATAATATTCATCCCGTTTTCTTTTTTCTTATTTTACTCCACTTGTTTCACCTTTTTCCATAAATATTTCATCATATTCAAAATCTGATGGGCTATTGTAGGCTAAAATTATTTCTTCATTTTCATTATTTTCTTTAGGGGTTTGGTTTTGCTCAATTTTTTGTATTTGATTATTATCATCTTCTATTATTTTTAATTGTTCTAACAATTGTTGAATTTCTTCTATATCATTTGATTTTCTTAAATTTTCCATATATTCCTCTTTTAATTCTTCCATGTAGATAATGGCTTATTAAAATTTATAGGTTTCTGTTCTCTTATTTTTAATAATTCTTCTAAGTCCTTTTTTGTTATACATCTATTATTTTCTTCGTATTCTAAAAGATTTTCAAGTTGTTGGAGAATTTCTTTAATTCTTTTTATATCAGTATTTTCCTCAATTTCTTTTTCTTCATTTATATTTTCTAAAGTCTCTCTAATATTTTTTATATCATTATGTCCATTTGGAAGTCTCATATATGTATATTCTATAATTTTATTTATGTTTTCTATTAATAAAACTATGTTTTTATTCATTTCTTCTAATGTTTTGATTATTTAAAAAATTTCTTCCGATAATTTCATTTCCGTCGCCATTTAATTATTTTCTAGTAGTGTTGTGTTATTAAAATCAGTGTTGTATGCCCTTCCCATTTATTACCTCTCTTTTTTCAAGGCACCAGTGGGTGTTATCAGAGCCATAGAATCACTCTTCAGAAGGTTCCTTTGGGGGGGTTCGGAGAGTAATAGGAAGATTCATTGGGTGGCCTGGTCGAATATTTGTAAAGAGAAAGCAGCTGGTGGGTTGGGATTACAAGATTTGAGGACTTTTAATTTTGTCCTTCTTGGGAAGTGTTAAAGGAAAAGTATGGTGTTGCTGGCAATGTTGTGTTGTCTGCAGGGAGACATAGTTCAGGGTGGTGGAGGGAACTGTTAAAATTAGAATGTGAAGATTCGAGTTATAAGAATAAATGGTTTTCTTGTGTGGTAAATAAGGTGGTGGGCGATGGGCAGATTACATCCTTTTGGAAGGATCCATGGCTAGAGGGGGACCTTTAGATGTGAGGTTTGGTAAGCTATTTTCTTTGAATCTGGATACGTCGGGGAAGGTTTCTAATCTTGCTAGTTGGCAAGAAGGGGTGTGTGTTTGGAGGTGGCGGTGGAGAAAGAGGCTTTTCCAGTGGGAAAAGGAAGAGTTATGTCTATTACAAAATCTCATTACAAATGCAGGTTTGAGGGGGGGGGGGGGGGAAGGAATTGATAGATGGGCTTGGGAGAAGGAAAAATCGGGGTTGTATTCGGTGAAGTCAGCTTATAAGTGGTTGGTCCAATCGGACTTAAGCGGGAACGAGGCGTTTTACAATATGTTGTGGAAGGGAGATGTGCCTCTGAAGGTAAAGGCGTTTGTTTGGAAGCTAGCAAAAAATAGAATCCCGTCCCTCCATAATTTGGCAAAGAGAAACATTACCTTACAGTCTTTGGTTTGTAGAGGATGTGAGATTGAGGGGGAATCTGCAGGCCACTTGTTTTTTAGCTGTAAACTGTTATCCGCAATTTGGTATGAATGTTTAAAGTGGTGGGGTTTGGCTGCACCACTACATGTCGAGTGTGCAGATCATTTTTTACAGTTTTCAGGTCTTTATTTTGGGAATGGTAAGCAGAGAAAATGTTGGGAAGTGGTGTGGTTTGTGGTCATTTGGGTAATTTAGAACACGCGTAATGCTGTGATGTTTAGAGGTGCAAAGGCAGTTATCAGTGATATGATAGAGCAAGTCAAGCTCATATCTTGGTTGTGGATTACGTCCAAGAATTCACAGTGGGTGTATCCTTTGGGAAATTGGTTCTCAAAATCCATGTTCTTGCTTTGGTTTATTTTCAGGGAGTGTGGATTTTTAATATGTTTGTTGTTTCGGGATATAGGTGTGGGAGGGGTGTTTCCTTAACTGTCTTTACTCGAAGTAAACACTTGTGTTGTTTTGCATGTTGAGTAATTACTGTTTGTCTATAATGGCGTGTGTTATTTATAAGGGATATTTGACCACGTTTTGGCTATGTATTTGCCTGTGCTATGCTTTGTGGTGCTTTTGTTTTGAGAGTGCAGGGGGCTGGAAGTTTTGCAATTGGGTGCTACTTTGGAACTGGGAGACATCCAATGCGGAGACAGTGGTATTTAATTCTCAATTGCATCAGCAAGCAGGGAGGAAAATGTTATGAAGGAAAGAATAGCAAGGCGTATAGGAAGGAAGTGTGGTTAATTGAATTGTTGTTAAATTGTGGATTTGTATAATTCTGCTGCTGGGAATTTTTTGTGTCCAGGCTATGTTGCATAGGTACAGGTACGGTACCGGTACCTGGTACAAGTACGGGTACGGGGGTACGGCATTTTTCAAAAAATTAAGGTACGGGTACGTTGATATAATTTTTTAATATATATATATATATATAGTAAGAGAGCAAAAAATTAATATGACACAGAGTGTTATAAAATGTAAAGGATGAATAATATCTAAAAAAATTCAAAGAAAAAGTGCAACGAAATTCATTTATTCATATTAAAAAAAGGGGAAAGAAAAGTGTGATAAAGCTGGTAAGCAACAAGTATAAGACTATTAAAAAAGAAAAAGAAATAAACATGAAAAGGGACAAATCACAAAATGTTGAGGCCTATAGGCTTATAGCTCGTATCATGCCTCTGCCCTATGAACTGCAAAACATGAAAAGAGTCAAAGACTCAAAAGAGTAAAAGACCAAAAGCTGACTCTGTGCCTCATTGACTGGCCGACTGCAAATGAAAAACAAAACCGCAACTGCAAGGAAGGAAGAAGAAGAACTGTGACGCCGCACAACGATGGGGGAGGGAAGAAGGGAAGTCGATACCGGGGCTGTGGGGTAGGTACTCTCCAATAGTCCAGTATTTATTAAAAAAAATTAAAAACTGAAAAAATCCTTTGAAGATTGAGATTGGGAAGATTTGAGCCAAATTCTTTTTTTTTTTCTCGTGCTGAGAGCCGTATCCACGTACCAGACGTATCCACCGCTGTACCCACCTCCAAAACAAACAAACAAAAACACGATACGTCGTCAGGTACGTACCCAGGCGTACCCACAATCGTACCCGTATCCAATACGTACCCGGTACGGGTACTTCACCATTTCAGCCGTACCGGTGCTTCACAGTGTCCAGGAGAGTACAAGGATGGAGCCTTTCTGATGATATAGTTGGGAAAAAGAAAGTGGGAATTGGTTTTTTGGCAATATTATGTTGGCAGGTGACAAAAAAGGGATGGATATGTCATGTTTGGCGTGGAGTAGTCAATTGTGCCAACTTTGGTTCTGGAGTAATTTGGAGTGTCATTTATTTTGTGGGGCGTTGCTGCATAAAAGAATGAGAGCAATTTGATTGGTGCTGAGCTTATTGTGAGAAGGAAAGAGAATGTTGTGATTTTAATGTTTTATTTTTGGGTGGATGTTTGTTCTAGAGTTTTGTAAAGGAGTCCTGTATAGGAAGGTGTAAGTAAATGTGTTTATAAAGTATTTCTTTTGAAATTGACGGGTTACTGGGGTTAAATCTAGCATGCGAAAAGGTACCCCTTTGAAATCATATAGGTTACTGGAGAATTGTTTTTGAGCCCTAATTCACTTCGCTGGGTATTGGGTTGATAAAAACACCTCTTTGAGACTGATGGGTTACTGGAGTTTACCTTAATATTTGACTAAAACTATTTGAGACCATGTAGGTTTCTGAGGTTGTACTTTTAAAATTCGGCTCACCTTAGACTCCAGTGTGCAGGAGTGAAGATGTATCTTGAGTGTGGGGGTCTTTCTTTTTGTGATGGATGGTCATCTGACTATGAACTCTTGTTGTATTCTTTTGGTTTGGACACTACTTATGCTTTCAATCCTATTATAATGTATTTTGACTTTTCAAAAAAAATTCAAGAAAGAGATGCCTCAGTATTTGAAGTACGGGTTGAACTTTGCAGTTGGTGCTACAGATGTATTTGATACAGATCAATTAGGCCCAAATATGACAACCCAAATTGATTTCTTTGAGAAGCTCATCGAAGAAAAAGTGTACACCACCTCAGATCTCAACAACTCAGGGCCTATTTGGATTGGCTTATGTAGAGCTTATGAACACAATTTATGACTGATTTATAAGTTGTTTTGGGCTTATTTTTCATAAGCTACCTATGATAGCTTATCAAAACAGCTTATGACTTATATAAAATTAATTTCACTATAATTTTTCTTCGATTATAAAAGTAACTTATACAACTTATGTCATAAGCAGTAGATAAACTTGTTATCCAAACAGGGCATCAGTAGCTCTGGTCTCTGTCGCTGGAAATAACTACCGTTATTACTTGGACTTAAAGCGCCCACTCCTGGTATATTAATTTGAATCATCGTAATACTTTTTGTTCTGTATAGTATATGTAATATGTAAAGTGGGAAACTCATTTAAAAAAAGTATACAAATTAATTAAAAATAATTATTAAAATTTAAATAATTTTATTTATTATATAATATGTATATATTTATTACAATTTCAACTTACAATGTCTGAATCACTCCTTATGATTATTCTTACTCTCTCTCTCTCTCCCTCCTTCCCTCTCTCTCTCTCTCTATATATATATGTTAATCTTACATTGGACAATAATGTTAACATTATCATCTTTTTCACTTGAGATCAGGGACTGATCCAGAAATCCATAAAGGGAGGGACCAAAAAATATCAAGATAAAATTTTATTGTTAATTCATACATTTTTTCACATTGAATGATTTGTACAGAAAAGATCTAAAGTTGAATATAAAAAAAGTAAGCAAATTTGTATCCATTTACTTGAGGAACAAATACAAATCTGTCCCTACTTGAGATAATCATGTTAATCTTACATTGGACAATAATGTTAACATCTTATTCTTATTCATTCACAATTAATGCGCTAAATATGGGATAAGTTATTCATATATTCATTCACTATCCATTTACTTTTGATTTTTTATTTTCATTTTAATTATAAATTTTTTATCTTATTTTCAATATATTGTTTTCTATTTTCAAATATTTGTACAGAAAATAGAGAAAAAAAAAGAGTTATTTTCACTGTTTCCTCCACATTTTTGAAATAGATTGAAAACAAGTTTAATTTATAGTTTTATAATTAAAAGTGAAAATAAGAAATAAAATAGAAAATATTTTCTCAAATAATTGGGGCCTAAATTTTCACTCTTTAGTTTTAAACAATTTCCATTGAATGTATGCAGGGTTTACCGCTTTTCGTAATCTCAGTGGTTGAGCAAATTACCACCAATTTGATTTGCCTCCAAAAGTTGGGAGTGAATAAAATTGTTGTGGATGGTTTACAACCCCTAGGTTGCATTCCTCTAATCACAGTTCAAACCTCGTTCAAACACTGCGATGATACCATTAACATCATCGTAACTTTCCACAATATCCTGTTGAGCCAAAATGTGACCAAGTTGAACCAAAAAACCAAGGGTCACAAGACCTTCGTAGTTATCGACCTTTACGACTGTTTCATGTCAGTGTTGAACCACTTTCAAGTAGTAACTTCACGGACTCATTGAAGCCATGTTGTGTTGGGATAAGTAGCCAGTACTTTTGTGGGAGCGTGGACAAGAATAACGAGAAGAAATATAAGGTTTGTGAAAATCCCAAATCGGCTTTCTTTTGGGATGTCTTCCATCCAACACAAGCAGGTTGGAATGTTGTGTATAACTGTTGTGCTAAATAAAACTATCTAACACCAAATTCGGGAATTTCAATGAGTACACCAGGAAAGTTCCCAGGAAAGAGAGGCGGATCACTGATCACTTAAATACCAAAGTCTTTCCTAGCAAGAGCTTTCCTAGAAATGCACTATACAACCCGACTAATATTTCTATATATAAAGCTAATGGAATTTAATACAGCGGAAATAACAACTATAGAAATAAAGCAGAAATCAAACAAATATTAATGCAAGAGTAAAGAGAGAGAACATCTAGAATTTTTGGGCACCGCTGATCACATTTACTATTCCCAAATGAGAGAACTCCAAATTACAAATACATACAATTAATACACTTAGCAATTTTTGGGATGAATAATACAAAGGGGGGAGGGGTCTATATATAGGCTACAGCATGGGAGAGAATTTCTCTCCCAAGCAATGTGGGACTTCTCCCACAAACACAGAGTCATTTTTCAACAAATCTCCACCTTGGCGACTTTGTGAGTCACCAACAACTTCTACAATCTCTTGTAGAACTTCAGTGGCACCTCCAAATTGCATCTGTAGACGCTTCAAATATGCAGGACGTTAATCAAGTTCAAACAATGCTTGAATTTGATTGCTGTCACTACCTTGGTATCATATCTGTAGGATTATCAGCAGTTCCAATCTTCTGGAGCAGTATTTCACCTTCTTCGATAATTTGCCGCACAAAGTGATACAGAACATCTATATGCTTCTTCCTTGCATGAAATACTTGATTCTTCGCCAAGTGGATAGCACTTTGACTATCACAATGCACATTAATGTGCTTTTGAAGAATTCCAAAGTCTTTCAGCAACCCTTGAAGCCAAATAGCTTCTTTCACAGCCTCTGTAATTGCCATATACTCTGCCTCTGTAGAAGACAAAGCCACTGTAGACTGTAAAGTAGACTTCCAACTGACTGGCGCTTTAGCAAGAGTGAAAACATATCCCGTAGTCGACCTACGTTTATCCAAATCACCAGCGTAGTCAGAGTCCACGTATCCAATGACAAATTGACAAAAAGAATCATCCCGCTCAAATACTAAACCAAAATCTACGGTACTCAGAATATACCATAGAATCCATTTCACAGCTTGCCAATGCCCTTTACCGGGATTGCTCATATATCTGCTCACAACTCCCACAGCTTGTGAAAGATCAGGTCTTGTGCACACCATTGCATACATCAAGCTACCAACTGCATTCGAATATGGTACTTGCAACATATATTCTCGTTCTGCATCATTCTTCGAAGATAACAATAAACTAAGCTTCAAATGAGGGGCAAGTGGAGTACTTACAGGTTTTGACGTTTCTGACATGCCAAAACGTTGTAGCACTTTCTTCAAATATTGACCTTGGGTCAAACAAAGCTTGCCTTTTTCTCTATCTCTGCTTATCTCCATGCCGAGAATCTTCTTGGCTTCACCTAAATCTTTCATCTCAAATTCTTGATTCAACTGAGCCTTCAATTTGTCAATCTCCTCTTGATTCTTAGATGCTATCAACATATCATCCACGTATAAGAGAAGAAAGATGAAAGTACCATCTTGTAGCTTGCGAATGTAGACACAGTGGTCATACTTATTGCGTGTGTACATCTGCCTTTTCATAAATTGATCAAATCACTTATACCATCTGCCTTTCCATAAAGCAATTTCTTCAGTCTGCAAACCCATTCTTCTTTTCCAACAACTTTGAATCCCTCTGGCTGAGATATGTAGATTTCCTCTTCGAAATCCCCATGTAGAAATGCGGTTTTTACATCAAGTTGAACCAATTCTAAGTCCAACTGTGCTACCAAGGCCAACAAAATTCTAATAGAAGAATGCTTCACTACGGGAGAAAATACCTCATTGAAGTCAATTCCATCTTTCTGAGCATAGCCCTTCGCTACCAATCTTGCCTTGAAGCGAACATCATTCTTTTCAGGAAATCCATCTTTCTTTGCATATACCCATTTGCACCCAATTGCTTTCTTATGCATGGGCAGTCGCGCTAACTCCCACATCATGTTCTTCTGAAGGGACTTCATTTCTTCGTCCATGGCAATCTTCCACTTCTCATTTTCTGAACTCCTAATTGCTTCTCTGTAAGTAGAAGGGACATCATCACTTGCAACTGGTAGTGCATAGGCCACCATATCAACAAATCGAGCAGGTTTACGAATATCTCATCGTGGCCTATTATATGCAATTGATTCTTGTTGTTGTGGAGGATCCTGGGTAGGAACCTCTTCTTCACTTGTATCATCTGCTGCTGTTTGAGGATCACTATCTGGGTTGACTGTTGCCATCTCAAACTCCACCTGCAGCGGAGTATGCTCCACCTGAAATGGAGTACTGGTCTGATCTTGGGAAACTATTTGAGTTACCTTTTTCAACATGGTAGATTCATCAAAGCTAACATCTCTACTGAAAATGATCTTCCGAGTAGTAGGACACCAAAGGCGATATCCCTTTATTCCCGAATTGAGCCCCAAGAATATTGCTTTCTTGGCTCTTGGATCCAACTTCGATTCCTTTACATGGTAATAGACAGTCGAACCAAATACATGTAAAGAATCATAATCATTTGCATGTTTCCCAAACCATACCTCTAAGGGAGTTTTCCCTTCAATTGCAGTAGACGGTAACCGATTAAAGAGATGGCTTGCATATGTAACTGCCTCAACCCAAAATTCTTTGCCTAACCCAGCATTAGACAACATACATCGAACTTTCTCCAGCAAGGTTCGATTCATGCGTTCAGCCACCCCATTCTGTTGTGGTGTATGTTTGACTGTGAAATGTCGAACAATACCTTCATCCTGGCAGACTTTAAAAAATGGATCACTGCGATACTCACCACCATTATCTGACCTTAGTCGTTTGATCTTCTTGCCAGTCTGAGTCTCGATCATCTTTTTCCATTTAAGAAAAATTTTCAGCACTTCATCCTTAGTCATCATCATGTACACCTAAACTCGTCTGGAAAAGTCATCCACAAAAGTGACAAAGTAGTGCATACCTCCCAAAGATGCTGTCTTTGTAGGTCCCCACACATCAGAGTGAAAGTAATCTAGAATACCTTCAGTATTGTGGATTGCAGTGCCAAACTTCACTTTTGTTTGCTTTCCCAGAACACAATGGTCACAAAAATCTAGTTTACAGACATTTGCACCTTTCAGTAAGCCTTGCTTCACCAGAGTTTACAAAGCTTTTTCTCCAGCGTGGCCTAGTTGCATATGCCACAACCTGGTAGTTTCAGCAGCCTTTTCATCATCAGAGGCTACAGTTGCTGCTCCAATAACTGTACTACCTTGATGGTAATACAAGTTATTTCTTCTACTACCTTTCATCACCACAAGTGCGCTGGAAACAACTTTAAGAACTCCATCTCGTAGCACCACCGTGAAACCTTTAGATTCAAAGGTTCCCAAAGAGATGAGATTCTTCTTCAAATTTGGTACGTATCGTACCTCTGACAGAATGCTGGTTGATCCATCATTGTTTTTCAAATGGATTGAGCCTATCCCAAGAGTTTTACATGAGCTATCATTGCCCATGAAAACCACTCCACCATTTAGCTCTTCAAAATCGAAGAACCATTCCCGGTTGGGACACATATGATAGGTACAACCCGAATCCATAATCCACTCATCTGAGCCAGATGTGGATGTTGCACCAACCAGAGCAAATTCTGCTTCCTCATCTTCGGTGACACAGGCTTCTGGAGCTTTGCCCTGCTTCTTTAGTAGCTTCAGACAATCTTTCTTCCAATGCCCCTTCTCACGACAAAAGGCACATTCATCTCTATCAGGTCTTCCTCTGGATTTAGACCTTCCCTTCTTCCCCTGTTTGCGGCTTTGATCACGATCCCTTACTGAGTATGCTTCTGCTGTACTCCTGTGCTCTCTCTTATCCTTCTTTCGGATCTCATTGGAGTACAAACCAGTACATACCTCATCAAAGAAGACCACTTCCTTCCCATGGAGTAAAGTAACAACGTAATGCTCATATTCTTCAGGAAGTGATGCTAACAACATCAAAGCCTTATCTGTACATCTTTGAGTTCCTCGTCAAGATTCAACAAATCGGTCACCAACTGGTTGAATTTGGTGATGTGATCATTCATAGTGGTACCTGGCACATATTGGAAGCGAAAAAGTCTCGTTTTCAAGTACAACTTATTCTGGTTGTTCTTGTTCATAAATTGATTCTCTAACTCCTTCCACAATTTGCTTGCTAACTTCTCTTTCATGAAGGGGTACTTCTTTTCTCTAGAAAGACACAAGCGAATTTGACCACAAGCTAAGCGGTTGATTCTTTCCCAATCTTTGTCATCCATCTTTTCTGGTTTCTCCTCTCCGAGAGCCTCATCTAGCTCCTGCTGGAAAAGAATGTCTAGCACCTCGCATTGCCACATTCCGAAGTTGTTGGGGCCATCAAACTTCTCCACATCGAACTTTGCATTAGTAAACAATGTCCGGTTGGGAACACTACTTGTGGACGTTGCTCCCTCCGACTTCTTAACTTTTTCTTCTTCTGCCATTTCTAATACTAATACAATATTCCAATAGCTTTACAAAGAAATTACAAACAAAGCCTAGGATGGAACCAGGCTCTGATACCAATTGTTGTGCTAAATAAAACTATCTAACACCAAATTTGGGAATTTCAACGAGTACACCAGGAAAGTTCCCAGGAAAGAGAGGCGGATCACTGATCACTTAAATACCAAAGTCTTTCCTAGCAAGAGCTTTTCTAGAAATGCACTATACAACCCGACTAATATTTCTATATATAAAGCTAATGGAATTTAATTCAGCGGAAATAACAACTATAGAAATAAAGCAGAAATCAAACAAATATTAATGCAAGAGTAAAGAGAGAGAACACCTGGAATTTTTGGGCACCACTGATCACATTTACTATTCCCAAATGAGAGAACTCCAAATTACAAATAGGGGTTTAATTGCAAATACATACAATTAATACACTTAGCAATTTTTGGGATGAATAATACAAAGGGATATAGGAGGGGTCTATATATAGGCTACAACATGGGAGAGAATTTCTCTCCCAACCAATGTGGGACTTCTCCCACAAACACAAAGAGTCATTTTTCAACAATAACAAGTTACAGAAGGGAGCTCTTCCTCAGCTTCTATAATAGAGATCGTTGTGCATGTTTGCCATTTTTCAGTCATTTGCTTCTAGTGGTTTACTATTCCATCCGTCTTTTCATTTGTGAAATTTGTCCTTAATAAATTGTGTTTTGTTTGTAATAATTATTCCAATGGGGTGCAATGTGCAAATTGGTTGTTTTTTTTGTCATTATTGTGTAATAATCCTAACATAAGATTGTTCAAAGCAACTCCATCCTTTCTCTATTTTTATTTTTTTTGCAGATGATGGGAGTTTCTCTTCTTGGTTGGATTTGGCCTATGGCCCCTTTATCACATAAAAGTTCTTCCGAACACCCTTGCATCTCACTTTCGTGTTATGACTCACAAAATATAGAAAGAAAGAAAAAATCAATTCAGAATCTCAATTTAGTGGGCTTTTAGATGGAGGCAGTCCAATAGATTTGTGTGTGTGTGTATTACATTATATGCGTATTCACTAAAGAATTATATGCATTGTGAGCTTAACTTGTCTACCGTGTAAGCTTACTAGGAAATTTATTTGCCAAACCCATCATTTGTTCCCATCAACGGAGTTAGGATACTCCCCATTTGTTTTTCTCTCCATTTTCTCCATTACTATGCTTTTAGAGGAAATAAATGATATAAATGTGATACATAATTAGTGAATAGTGTCATTTATTGCATTTATTCCCTCAAAAGTATAGTAATGGAAGAATTAGAGAGAAAAACAAATGGAGAGGATCCTAACTCCATTTACAGTGGTATAGTGTTCCCCTGACTTTCGAGCAAAAACAAAAAATAACAGTAGTAATCAATATAATAGAGATAGATCAAAATGAATTAAACCAAGAGCAAAATTCTAAAGAAATAATTAACTTGAAATAACAAATACCATATATCACTGCATAATGGATAATATTTGATGGACACCTCAATGAGTATATACATCCAAAGAGAGAAAGAGATAGAAGAAAAAGAAGTGATAGATGTGATAGGTAGTATGATGTGACAATAAAAGAGAGATAAAAAGAGATGAGAGGTGTTGGATGGATAGTGACACTGTTGGGGTGTCTATGTATCGTTACTCCTACATAATTTGTTTAGTTAAAATACACAAGTAATTGCACCTGGTAAGAAAGTCAAAGAAGAAGAAAAACAACTACCTTAATGAAATTGTTACGTTATTGATTCGATTCATATTGCCATCCTTGCACAAAAAGAAAAAGTTGTATTACCTACGACTTTTACCGATGGAAAATAGGTCGTCTGTAAATCTGACGTTACCGATGAAATTTTTCAGTCGGTAAAAAAGTGTGTCTGTCGGTAAGTGGGATTTTATTCCCGTTGATAGTTTTTTAATTTATTTTTTATTTTGAATTTATTTTTTATCATTACTGACAGTCTAATTCCGTCGGAAAAGGAAAGATAATGAAATTACCGACCAAATTTTTCGTCGGAAACGTTACCGACAAAAAGTTTCCATCGCTAAAGGCGAGGTTTTAAAAAAAAAATTGAAATTCAAATTACCATTGGAACTTCTGTAGAAAACGAGAAATATAATCCTCTTTTCTCTCCCTTCTCGGATTTGTTCTCCCATTTTCAGATCTCCTTCATCTCTCTCATCTCTTCTCCTCTGAGCTCGAGTCGCTGTTCATCTCTTTTTCTCTCCCTCGCACTGCGCCGCCGTTCATCTCTCTCCCTCTTTGATCGATTCTCTTCCGAGCCTGTAACATCCGTTGTTTTGACTAACTGTTTATTTTCGTCTTATTTGGATTTTTGCGATATAATTGTTTTGAGATTTATTTTTAGCTTAAAAATAGTAGTTAAATATGCATGCTTAAGAATACTTTTGAAACGGTAGCTTTTCAGTCAAAATCGAGTCTTTTTACAGAAAACGATTTACGTCTAACTGACGGAAAGTGATTTAAATAGCTTGAGTGTGTTAAACCAACTCAGTAAATAAACTTCCGTCACAAAAGTTTGTTCTTTTATTATTTTAGATTTTCTGAAATTTTTCTGGAATTTTTGAAAAATTTTCGCAAAATACCGAAAACTATGCTACCCGATGGCGTTTTAACGCAAAAACCTTGTTTCACAGGTATAATTTTCGTGACAAAGGTCCATAACCAATTTATATTTTATTTTTAATTATTTATTTTATGATTTTTAAAATTATTTCTGTGTGAGTTTTGAAAACCCTATTTTTTTGTATTTTTCAGGGGTTTTACCTGCGAAACGACGAAAACCGAAGAGTTTGCACTATCTATAAATTTCAAAAATGGATGCCACGAAATTATTTGGACTTCTTATGGCATTTTCTAGCATTCTCATTGGTTCTCATCATTTTTAATTAATTATTTCAATTTTTGATTTATAAAAAGACCAAAATACCCTTGATTTTCATCCAAACCCTAGGGGTAATTTTGGAAAATCACATCCTCCCCTCCCAGCCCTGATTCTGGCCGCCTCATGCATGCAAGTGCGAAGTCCAAGTTGATCAAGTTGATCATGAGTCATGGGTGTTGGCCAATGGCATTTTAAATAATTAATTTTGGTTTTTTTAAATTAAATCATGGTTAAATTAAACCAAACCATGGTTACTTTTCTACCCCACCCCTTGCACGAAATTTTGGCTATAAATAGAGGGGGTTGCTCTTCATTTTTCTCATCAACTCTCACTTGAAGAATCACTCAAAATCTCACTCAAAAATCCTTTTTCTTTCCTTGGTTTTCCTTGGTTTTTCTTTGTGTTACTAATCAAGTTTTGTGTTGTATTCTTTGTGTTCTTAGTGTGTTCTTCCATCTTCATAAGGCTAAGGTATGGGGAAATTCTTCCAAAGTTAGTTTGATCTTTGTTTTGATGGATTTTTGAGTTTTGGGTGTTTATGTTTTAAATAATTGTTATTTATTTGTAAAATGGTTTTGAAAAATTATACTATGTCTTATTTTATTTTTAAAATGTGATTTTTTTTAAATAGTAAAGTTATAATGCCCAATTTAATTATAAAGTTTAAAAATTGTACCGTTACGCCGGCGAAATTTTAACGATAAAGGCTTGATCACCCAGTGGGCTATGCCTCCGTGATCAACAAATTTAAGAAATTGTAAAATTGAACCTCTGTAGTTCTTTTGACGGATATGGATGGGGTGCTTTGGTCAGGCGTAAGAATAAATCTTCGGTGTACTCATACGGTCGGGCTCAGGGGCCGTATCTCTATTACGCCATTGGGATGAGAGCAAGCGACTAAAAACGCTAAAAAATCCTAAACCAGTGTTTTTCTTCCATTTCCATGTTCTTTTCAAAAATATATAAAACTTGTGATTTTTACTGTTTATATACAGACTGATGATGGGTTAAGGTAGTTCATTTGTATGGATCTGTCTAAGAAAGACAAAGGTCTTTGAAGGAGCCCAAAAGCTCACCAAGATCTTTCCTGGGAACCATACCGATGCGCTATTTTTCCTATCTTAATAAGTTTGTATATACATGGCGAAGATTACTTGATTAGCTTCCAAAGGGCTTTTCAAAAAAAGAACTTAAGTAATAATTCCCGTTAGTATTATTCCGATTAAGTTAGTTATCGCGTTCGTCTCTATTACAGTGTAATTATTATTAAAATAAATGAGTACAGCCGAAAAGAGTAATAAAATGGTTAAGTTTTCAACAGTATTTCTGTGGTGATAGAATAAGTGTATTCTATGTGGTTTTGTATTAAGAGATTTAATACAGTAAAACAGAGAAGGTTTTACAGGAGAAACCAAAGTGATTTTATGCAATGTTTGAGTGATCATTTGCATAAAGATTTTTGAGCAGTACAACCCAGAGAGGGTTGAGAATAGAGTTGCGTTGGGCTACAATTGCCTTATGTGATTATCCAGGTTTCGAAAGTCTCAATAGCCTTGCATGGTGAATACCCTTGAGCTGAGACGAGTCGTATACCCGGCTTGAATAAATCTGACTGACGAACCTATTTCATGATATGGATGTGAATGCGCATTTCGGAATGACTGCCAGGGGGTCTGAGGGGGATTACCTGGTTGTTCTGTTAAGACTTGTCACAGGCCTATCGCTCAATGGAGTTTAGTGGGAAAAGTCTCCTTGGAGCAGCACACCGGTGTATTATCAGAAAGTTTGAAGTGTCATGCATAATTATATTTGTGATTGGTGTTATGGATGTGATTGACAATATATTTGTGATTGATGTTTTATCTGTGATTGACGTTACTTCTATGATTGGTGATATATTCTTGATTGTTTCTTGGTTTTACAGTGTTTTATTCCTAAGTGTGATTAAGGTGGTAAGACTCTGAAAATATACTGCATAAGTATTGTATGTATACTCTTTGAAACTAACATTCCTAACTTGTGTAAGTTTTTCACCCTGCCTACTTTCCATGTTGTTTTGTATGTGGGTGAGTAGATGAGTTATCCTCGGACAGGATTGGACCCAGTGAGACGTCTTAGCATCACCCCGTTGGGGGGTATGGATGTGATCTGGGAGATAGATCACATCACTCAGTGGGGTACCTTCGTGGGCAGGATATGTGTCACTGATGGCACTGTTGATGGTAGCTGTAGGGAGTGGAGGGAACCGGTGGTACTTTCTGTGAAGTTACCACTCAGGCATATTACAGAGAGGCCTACCGACTCAGAGAGTGGGCCGGAGTACATCCCTAGGCATCTAGCAGCTAGGCGTGTCTATGGTAGATGGGGAAGATTTTATGGGAGGATGAGGAGGTCAGCTTTTAGGACTCCGTCTTCACATCCCAGCAGAGAGGTTGTTACCGCACATGATGGGACTTCTGACGATGAGCCGAGGACTTACACGCCTCGATCACTACCTGTAGAGGCGCATAGTAGAGTTAGAGCAGCCAGTGTGGAGAGGTATCACCCTACCTCAGCAGGGCTTTCTGGAGAGACGGGTGTCTCGGATGGGTCTCTTGAGGCTCAGGATAGGATTTGGGAGCGTCTCCGCAAGGGCAAGGGGAAGATATCTGAGGAGCATGAGGGTGATGATCCTGGAGGCTCAGCTGCTGAGTCTCACCGTCATGAGTAGCTTAGATTGGACCTGGCTTTAATATTACTTAGTAGCTTTTTATTTCAGTCTTTTTATTTCAGAGTTTTTACTACTTTTGATGTATAGTAGTTTCAGAAAACTCCTTGCTTGTACTGATGCAAGCTTTTGACTATATATATACTTGAGGAGGTTGTTTTTACTTCAATATTTCTTCTAACACTATTCTTATTTTACCACGCAATAGAAAAGGAAAGTATGGACTCCCCATTATTCTCATCTTTTAAAAAGGAAAAAATTTTATCCGCATTTTTGGGAACTAAACTTGTTTTAAATCAAAGTTACTTAGAAAATTATTACGAAAATCTTGGTTACTATGGTGTAATATCCTTTTTGGAGAAAGGGTGTTGCAGAGCCCGAACGCCACTGCGCCCGAACGCCACCGCCGCCGTTTGAATCTTCCACCATGTGTGCTTGCTGCTCGGAGGGGGGTGGAGAAAGGAGAGGTAGTGTGAGAGAAAGATCTTGTCCTCCTTCTCCATGAATGTTCCCCCAACCCCTGCAACGTGTTGGGTTCTTTAATGGGTTCTGCAACACCAACAACCACGAGATCTCGTCCTCCTCATCCTCCTCCATGAATGAGTTGCGTATCTGGTGTTGGTGGCTTATGGGAAAAGTGGGAGAGTGGGTTCCTTCCTTCCTCCTCCCTGTTGTGCGATGGGGAAAAATGGGGGAGGAAAGGTGAAAGGGGATTGTTCTAATTTCGTGTGCATACCGATGGAAGAACGGATTATTCCGTCAGTAACAACTTATTTTCTGACGGTAATTACGGTAATTACCGACGACTCTTTTAAAAATTCTATTTGTAATATTTACCAACGAGCGAATTACAAATGAGCTTTTGCCGTTGAAAATCGTTGATTATCGACGGTTTTTTGGCGTTACTGACGGTTTTTGTCCGTCGGTAACACCCGATTTTCTTGTAGTGTTCACACAGATTGGCATTGACTTGAGATCGTCAACTCTTGACTTACTCTAAAATCAAGGAAAACAAATGCATTAAGCAATATGGCTAGTGAAAGGCTAGGGTGGGGTGCCATGTGGATAAGGGGTGATTGCGGGTCGGGTTTATCCTAAAATTGGACCCGAACTAGTGGATGCACCCTGTGTTGGGTCAAATTGGGTTTTTGCTTTTCCCTGTTGGATTTGTGGTCACTCACACAATCCTCACTAAGTGTTTCACTCACACTCAAATTACACACACACAGAATCGATAGAGAAAAGAAAAGGCACAAGAAACACACAAGTTTACAGAAAGTGGTGGGAATGAATTCACCCACTCACACGCACTAACTCTTATTTTCTTTTCACACTGATTCAGTTTTTTTTATACAATGTACTTAAGTCCCACATCACTTGGACCAAGTGACTCACATTACACGGTTACACACCACAACTCACTTAACCACTTTCAACTAACTCTTAGAACAGAAAACTAACATTTCACTACTAACTGAATTAACTAACTCCACTAATACACCCCTCTTCAGTTCACCAAGAGACACAACTCCTAGCTTGCTCGTCAAATCTTCAAACCTTTCTCTCTTGATTGGTTTTGTCAGAATGTCAGCTACCTGCAGCTCGGTTCTGCAATACTCCAGTTTCAACTTCTCTTTGTTGACTTGATCTCTTAAAAAATGAAATCTTGTCTCTATGTGTTTGCTCCTTCCATGAGCAATCGGGTGCTTAGCTAAATTAATTGCTGATTTATTGTCACTAAGTAATCTGATAGAGTAGGACTCTTCATCTTCATTTCAAGCATCAAAGCATCCAACCAAACAGCTTGACATGCACTCATAGAGGCTGCAACATATTCTGCCTCACAAGAGGAGAGTGCTACAATGGTCTCCTTCTTTGATCCCCAGGAAATTAGTGCTTTCCCATATAGGAACACAAACCCAGCAGTGCTTTTTCGATCTCCCCTATCTCCACACCAATCTGAATCTGTATAGCCAAACAATTCAGACTCAATCTCCTTTTTAGCATTTGGAAACAAAATGCCATAATCCAGTGTTCCTTTCATATATCTCAAAATCCTCTTTGCAGCAAGTAGATGTGGATTTCTAGGACACTCCATAAATCTGCTAATTAGGCCAACACTGTAAGCTATGTCAGGTCTTGTATTACACAAGTACCTTAGGGAGCCAACAATCCTTCTGAAGTGTGTAGGATCCACTGCCTCTTCTGGACCTTCTTTGTCAAGTACCAGGCCTGTCTCAGCTAGAGTAGCTACTGAATTACACTGCAACATGTTGAACTTCTTCAAAAGATCACCTGCATATGTCTTTTGATGCATTACTAGCCCTTTCTCTGTTCTGCTGAATTCCAATCCCAGAAAGTATCTCAGCTTTCCCAAGTTAGACATTTCAAACTCCTTCATCATTTTGCATTTGAAATCAGCAATTTCACTTCCATTGTTCCCTATCACCAGAAGGTCATCAACATAAAGGCATACAATTAATATCTCAGATTCAGCATGAGCTTTGATGTAAACTCCATGTTCAGTAGTGCACTTCACAAAGCCCATTTGTATTAGAAAACCATCAATTCTCTTATTCCAAGCCCTTGGTGCCTGTTTCAGGCCATACAAGGCTTTCTTCAATTTATAGACCTTAGATTCCTCATGCTCTCTCACAAAACTAGGAGGCTGGTTCACAAACACCTCCTCTTCTAAGGGTCCATTTAGAAATGCAGATTTGACATCCATATGGCACATTTCCCAGTCCTTTTGACTTACAAAAGCCACCACCATTCGGATTGTTTCAACTCTTGCAACAGGAGCAAAAACTTCTCCAAAATCTACACCAGGTTGCTGCAAAAACCCTTTGGCAACTAGTCTTGCCTTATATTTGTTCACTTCACCATCTGGATTTAACTTGATCTTGTAAACCCACTTCACATCTATTGGCCTCTTGTTGGAGGGTAGCTCCGCCAATTCCCATGTGTCATTCTTGTCAATTGCCTTCAGCTCTTCTTCCATGGCATGGATCCACCTTTTGTCCCTTACTGCTTCTTCATAGTTTAATGGGTCAGAGGAAGCCAGTAAAGCAAAGTGGATCAATTCCCCTTCTACACTTACTGATGCATCTGAGATCAACTCAAAATCCTGCAGCCTTTGTGGTGGCTGCCTCTCTCTCTCTGAGATCTTCTAACTCCAATTCCAGCAGAAGTGGATGCCTCATCTACACCAGGGCATCAGCTTCATTAAATAGAAAAGTAGCAGGCTTTTTCTCTTTCACATTCCAGTCCCATTCTTTTACTTCATTGATTACTACATCCCTGCTCACTATAATCTGATCAGTCAATGGATTAAGGAACCTGTAACCTCCAGTAGGGTGATAGCCCAACATAATCATCCTCTCACTTTTGTCATCCAACTTCTTCCTGAGTTGGTCAGGTATATGTCTGTAACACACAGATCCAAATACCCTTAAATGAGCCACACTAGGTCTGCAACCACTCCATGCCTCCTCAGGTGTCATATCCACCAATATTTTTGTTGGACATCTATTTAGGATATAAACTGCTGTAGCAACAGCCTCTCCCCATAAGTATTTAGGAAGATTTTTGCTTTTCAGCATGCTCCTAACCATATTCATTATGGTTCTATTTCTCCTTTTCAGCTGATCCATTATGTTGAGGGGTATAGGGAGGTGTTACCTCATGAACTATCCCCTCTTTTTCACAAAATGAGTCCCACATATCTGAGACATACTCTCCCCCACCATCTGTTCTCAGTATTATAACACATTCACCACTTTGTTTTTCTACCATTCTCTTGAATTTGAGAAAGGTATCAAACACATCACTCTTCCTTTTGATCAAATAGACCCAAATCTTCCTACTATGATCATCAATGAAAGTAACAAAAAACCTGTTACCTCCAATTGATTCCTCCTGAATTGGACCACATACATCTGAGTAGATTATCTCCAATCTGCTCCTTGATTTGGTTGGCACAACTTGGCTGAAGGACTTCTTGTGCTGTTTGGACTCCATGCACTCGACACATATCTCACTTGGTGGCTGGATTTGTGGAAGTCCAGACACCATGCTCTTTCTCTGCAGCATGCTTAGGTCCTGAAAATTTAGGTGACCAAATCTGTGGTGCCACATCCACTCCTCATCCTTGACAGTTGTTGCAAAGCACTTATGCTCCATCACATTGATCCCAACCTTGAAGGTTCTATTCTTGGCAAGTGGGGCCTTGATGATCAATCTCTTATCACCATCATACACCTTCATCTCCTTATTCTCCAGGTTCATTATATAACCTTTTTCTAACAACTGGCCAAGGCTCAATAGATTGCTCTTCATTCCAGGCACAAAGAGTACATCAGAAATGAAAGAGTGATTACCATCTTTCCTTTTAATGAGAACCTTGCCAGGGCCAGCAGCTGCAAGGGTACTGTCATCTGCAAATCTGACTTTGTTCTTGACTGATTCATCAATATTGATAAACCAGTCTCTATGGCCTGTCATGTGGGTGGAACACCCAGTGTCAAGATACCAGAAATCACCGGCATTATCTTCATCTCTTGTGGTCACCATCAGCAGGACTTGCTCGGGTTCATCATCCTCTTTGGCTAACTTTGCATCATCATCTCTCTGATCTCTTCTATTCATGTGGCATTGATCATCAAAGTGACCAAATTTACTGCAGTTGTAACATTGAATTTTGCTTCTGTCAATCTTTCTCCTCTCATCTCCTTTGTAATTGTCATTTGCACCCTTGAACTTTGATCTGTTGTCCGATGAGTCCTTCTCTGCATGCTTATTTTTCTGCCACTTGCCTTTGTTAGCCTTCCACTTCTCTTTGCCTTTCTTGAATCTTGAACTTTCACCATCTCCCTTTGGTGGGGCCAGATCCTGGAGAGCCTGCTCACTAGTCTTGTCACTGCTTCTGTTTTTAATTCTTTGTTCATAGGCCTCAAGAGACCCCTGCAACTCCTCAATTTTCATTTTCTCCAAGTCCCTTGTCTCTTCAATTGTCATTGCAATAACCTCAAATCTTGCATTCAAGGTTCTGAGAATCTTCTCAATTACTGATTTGTTTGACACCTTCTTGCCACAACACTTCATTTGTTCCACAAGGGTCTGAACCCGAGTGAAACAGGCAGCAACTGCTTCATTGTTTTCCATCCCCAGCAATTCATATTGCCATTTTAAAGTCTGTAACCTTACTTTCTTGATTTTGTCTGCACCTGCGTAGGCTTCCTCAAGAATTCCCCAAGCATCTTTGGCAGTTTTGGCCTGAGCAATCTTCTCATAATTGTCAGGATTCACACATTGATGAAGTATGAATAGAGCCTTGTAGTTTTTTCTCTTTACCTCCTTAGCTTTATCATCGTCCATCTTCTTCACCATCTTCGTGTAGCCTATCTTGACTACTTCCAGGGCATCTTGAAAACCAAGAATCGCCTCCATTTGATTACTCCACTTATCCCAGTTCTTTCCATCCAGAATTGGGAGGCATGCAGGGAAGCCATTGTTCGAAGTGGCCATTGTTGCAGCAACACACGCAGCGGAATAATGCCTATGAACCAGGCTTTGATACCACTTGTTGGATTTGTGGTCACTCACACAATCCTCAATAAGTGTTTCACTCACACTCAAATTGATCACACACACACAGAATCGATAGAGAAAAGAAAAGGCACAAGAAACACACAAGCTTGCAGAAAGTGGTGGGAATGAATTCACCCACTCACATGCACTAACTCTTATTTTCTTTTCACACTGATTCAGTTTTTTTATACAATGCACTTAAGTCCCACATCGCTTGGACCAAGTGACTCACATTACACGGTTACACACCACAACTCACTTAACCACTTTCAACTAACTCTTACAACAGAAAACTAACATTTCACTACTAACTGAATTAACTAACTCCACTAATATTCCCCCCTTCACAACCCGTCCCGAACCAACCCAACAACAAATGGTGGGTCGGGTCGGGTCAACGATCGATGGAGTGCTCGATGAAGTGGAACCTTCAACCAGGGATGAAGTGTCTAGTCACGGTGATGTGTGGCAAGAATATTTACAAACAATTTTACGATTTACAATGTGGTTCCTTTTTTTTGTATTCTCTCCCATGTATAGTGAATGTCTAAAAGAATATGAAACCCCAATTGTTGCTTCCTCTCCAAGTAGCTTGTAATTTGGGTCTTCTTTTTCAAATTTGGGGCTACGTACTTGTGTTTTGGACTTGGCAGTAGGAATGGCAAAAAAACCCGTACCCGCGGATATCCGTGGATAAAATCCGTTACGGGTATGGGGCGGGTACCTTAACGGGTACCCGCGGGTAAATTAAACGGGTACTTGAGATACCTGCCAATAAATGGGGATGGGGATGGGTAGTGAGGTACCCGTACCCGCGGGTACCCGTACCCGTTAGTAAAATTACAGAAAATATCCTTTTATTTATATACATACCTAAAAATCTAAAACACCAATGCACAATTTGACAAATATTAGAGTGTGATACAATACTTTTAGTTATTGTCTTGCTTTGTTTTAATATTAACAAAGTGACTCCAAAATATATATTATTGTTGTGTCATGTATTAATTCTCACATTCATATTTTTCATTTTATAGTTTTATTTATTTTATTTAATTGAACAATTATTGATATAACAATTAAGTTAAAATTATATGATTTGTATAATTTAGTCTTATTAATATGATGTTCATTATGACAAATATTGTGGGGAAACAATTTCTTCTAATAAGATTTTTATAGAATTTTTTAATTTTTTAATATCCATGGATATCCGCGGATACCTGTGGATTTCACGGGTACCCGCTAAAATCTAGATAACGGGTACCCGTACGGGTATGGGATGGGTACGGGTAGCGGGTATATTAAACGGGGCGGGGAGCTACTACCCGTGCCCGCCCCGCCCCATTTACATCCCTACTTGGCAGTTGGCACCCTTTGTCGGTTTCTTGCTTGCCCAGCTGAGGTGATAGGTTTCTGTTTGTGCTTGCTTGTTTTTCTGTAACTAGGATTCAACATGTTCACTTTTGTTTGAATCATTTTTCTTCTATTGCGTATGTTGGTCCACCAACTGCTAGCGATTGGTTTGAGAAGTGTTGTGCTTCGATATGGTGGCTTGTAGTTTCAAGTGGAACACCATGTGTTTCTGGTACAAGGATATTTAATTTAGGCACTTCATTGCAATTGTTATTAATTTTAAGAAATCAAATATCTTAATCGTTCAAATTTTTTAGAATTACATCATGTGGTTTAAAGTGATATACTTTAAGATCCTCTCTCACCCTAGACAACACCTCACTATACCTAATCATTATGGCCAAAATCGTACGGTATAGACATGTCATCGAAGATGCAATAGACTAACAAATTTGACCAACCCTCTAACAAGCATCGCATTACCCATAGAGTATAGATCCACCAATTGGGAAATGAGTAATGCTATACGGCGCGACACATTTGGACGAAATGCACGAATGACTCTATTTTTTTTTATAAAAAAAAAACAGAACCCAATGCTTGCAAGTTGTAACCATGTTCCCGACTCTCATTCTCTTTAAAAACCAGACTCACCGCACCGCCCACAACCCAGCGGTGGCTGCACCTTCACCACCGCCAAAGTACAACTGAAACTCGGGACCACGCAAAGCCAGCAAATCCATAGCCGCGAGCCACCCACCCTCCGCAGTACTATCATTCCGTCAAACCCCTACTTGGGGGAGGCCAGAGGAAGGAAGAAGGGGAAGATAGCTGGATTTGGGAGGTGAAAGAAATGGGTAGCTGAGGATGAGGCAGTTGTGATACCTGTTATCTCCACCGCCGTCATTCTCTCCGCTTCACGCCTCTACAAACCGCCGACCCAACCACCACTCTGAAATTGCAAAGAAGCACAAGGCCATGGCAGGGAGGCACTGCGAGGCAAGAACGGAAACGCGAATGGGGTCGCTACGGTTGTGGTCAGAGGGAGTGGCGGAGTGGATCTGGCTGGAGTGTTCGTCCAGTGGAGGCTATGCATGCGCGGTGGTGGGTTGCAGGCGGCGGTCCGATTGAACAATGACGGTATTGCTGGATGTGAACGGTGCCTCGTCGTCAGTGCTGTCACTGATGTGGTGTGTGTGTGAGGCGTGGAAGATGAGTGGGGCGGAGAGAGAAACTGATTTTTTTAATATGGAAAAATATAGTATGTGTGCAGGTGTATGGTAAGGTGAGTGTAGAAACCAAAATGGATGGCCACGTGATTGCCATCTCTTTCGTGGTTTTTGTACGAAAAATTATGTCGCGTCCTTTAGCATTTTCCATTGATTAATGCTATACGGTGCGACACATTTGGACGAAATGCACGAATGACTCTATTTTTTTTTATAAAAAAAACAGAACCCAATGCTTGCATCATTTGGGTTCAATATTTTGAGCACTTTTTTCTTATTTTCTCCAACAGCCACTTCGATGTCATCATGCCACTTCGATGTCACGTCCACATCATCCACCACATCATTAAAATGTCAGAATCACATCCATCTTAGCAGCCACGTATATGTGTATTTTTGGCTTAAATATGTTTTAGGTCTCTATAAAAATTCAGATTTTAAATTTAGTCCCTAAAAAAAGTCAATGAAGTTTGGCCCTTTATTTATTTAATTTCTTGAGTTAGGTCTCTATATTGAGTTGACCGCTGATATGACACACTAAAATCTCTATAAATTCTTTAGCTTATTTCTATGGCCATGTCAACTGACACGTCATTATTTAATTTTTCCTTTTTCTGATGTGGATTTACCCCTTCCCTCCTCCACTCTCCTCCACCACCCCACTCCACAACCACGTCCTCCTCTAATAGCTTCCCCCTCCTTCTCCCCCTTCTCTCATGGCTTCCCCCCTCTTCCACCACCACCCCCATGATATGGTCAAAGGAGTTAACCCAAATGAAATTGGGCCCAACACTGATGCTGGAAGGCCCAAACGCGAATTGAAGAAGCCAACCCACTTGAAGGATTACATTTGAACCTGAAAAGAGAAGACAACAGCAGATACATATTAGTTTATGATTTATGCATTTTTATGTTATTTAAATATTTAGAAAAATCAAACAGAATCAGCCAGGTGTACACCGACGCAGAATTGTAGGATCACAAGTTGTTATATTGGTAGTGGAATGGAATGAAAAGGCAATCGGAAAGAATATTTCAAAAACAAACTTCTCTCTCCCTATCCCTTTTTCTCTTCTTCTTCTTCTTCCTCAAGGAGACCTTCCCTTCTCTAATTGGGAATTAACCTAGTCATAGTTTCTTAACACCCCTCCTCTCATGGCTTCTCCCCTCCACTACCACCCCTCTCCACCACCCCCTAGTTTCATGACTTTTCCCTCTCTTCCACCACCACCCCTCCTTTTTTTTCTTTTTCAATTTTATTGTTTCAGTTTCAGAAGTCCAAAGGGCAATTCCCATCACAGGGTCCACTAAGCCAAACATGTCTAATTGTATATGATTGTGGACCACCACCCACAGTTTTAAGTTTCCGTGCTTCATGCAAGCAACACTGTTAGGAATTTTATTAAATCAAGCTTTCTTGCTACTATATGTCCACTGTCAATTGATGACAAATCCAAATAAAACTTGGCCAGCCGAATTGGTCAAATTAGAAGATTGGGAACCTACAGCTATTGATCTTACTCCCACCGCGTTACTTTCCTTAGCAATTAAGCACAATAGTTTATATTAATTTATTCTATGTCATTGCCTATATATAAGGCCCTTGTACCGCGTATGTTTATGTCGAGATCAAATAGATTAATTGAAAGTTTGAGTGAAAATCTCTTCCTCTTCTCCCTTGCTTAATTTCGCTGCGCATATGAGTGTATGAGTCCCACTGATATCAAATTGGTATCAAAGCTTGAAAGCTTGCGAGCCTGGTGGTGTGAATGTCAAATAGTTTGAGTGTGTGAGGAACAAGAGAGTTATCACTGTGTCAGAGAGATGGCAAATATTGTCTAGTCCGGTCTCAAGTTAGATGGGAAACTAGATTTTAGTTATTGGGAGATATTAATGTCTACCCATTTATTTAAAGGCTCACAATATTTGGAGCTTTGTTGAACCTGGATTACGACAAGGAGTTGATGAAAATGCTCGAAGGAGAGATCAATTGGCTCTTTTACAAATTCACCAAGGCATAGATTACTCAATTTTTGGCAAAATAGCAAATGCCAAAATAGCCAAAGAAGCATGGGATATTCTCAAGCTATCATACAAAGGAGTGGAGAAAGCTCAGAAATCCAAACTGCAATCCTTGCGAAGAGAATATGAAAGGTATGAGATGTCCAGTTCAGAAACTGTAAAACAATATTTCTCATGGGTGTATGGAGAAGACATTCCTGATATTATGGTGGTAGAAAAAAAATTTACGCACCATGCTGATGAAGTTTGATCATGTGGTGACTACAATAATTGAGTCCCACGACACAGACACTACGACGATAGTAGAGTTGCAAGGAAGCATCGAAAGCCACGTGACCAGAATCTTGGAGAAGACGAAAAAAGTGAATGAAGAAGCCTTGAAGAGTCAGGTGAATCTCAACAATATGGCCAAATCCAGCCAAAATGTTGAAAGTAGAGGTCGCGATTTCAACAACGAAGGAAGAGGAAATTTTTGAGGTAGAGGTCGTGGCAATTTCAGAGGAAAGGGACGTGGTAATTACAACCAAGGGAGAGACTACAATTCTAGACCACCAAATCAAGGAAGAGGTGGAAACAATTTTGGTGCTACCAACCGAGGAAGAGGACGAGGTAACTATTACCAGGAAAGAACAAATTATAATTGTTATCATTGTGGCAATTTTGGGCACAAAGTTGTAGATTGCAGATTTAGACATCAGTCAAATGTGGCAGAAAATCCATATCAAAATGCTGGTGAGAATTCTAATAGCCCACAAAGTTTATTTTTGGCAATACAATATCAGATGATGAGAATATTTGGTACTTGGATACTGGGTGTAGCAATCATATGTGTGGGAAAGGAGTTATTTTCTTCTTTGGATAAAATGGTAAAGTCTCTTGTCAAATTCGAAAATAATACAAATATTTCGATTTTGGGAAAAGGCCGAATTGCTATCAAATTAAAGGATGGTTCTCAAAACTTTATTTCTGATATTTTGTATGCTCCTGGTCTTCTCACAATCTCTTGAGTATGGGACAACTGCCAGAGAAAGGTTACAACATGCAGATTCACTGTGGCTACTGCACGTTGATTAACAAAAGTGGGAGATTCATAGCTAAGGTAAAAATGACTCTTAATCGCCTATTTCCCTTAAAAATTCAACATGATAGATTTCCTTGTTTGGGTTCTCTGATTCCAAATGATGATTGGTTGTGGCACATGAGATTTGGCCACTTTCATTTTACTGGGTTGAATTATCTATCGAGAAAAGAATATGTTTCTGGTTTACCTGTTGTGAATATTCCAAATGGTGTATGTTAGACTTGTCAAATGAGCAAGAAGCACAAAGACTCATTTCCAACTGGAAAGTCTTGGAGAGTAAGAAAGCAACTAGAGATAGTTCATTCAGATCTATGCTCGGTTGAAATACCAACACCCAGTAGTAGCAGATATTGTATTACCTTCATTGATGTATTACCAACACATGGTATTTCCTGAAGCAGAAATCAAAAGCCTATGATGCCTTTAAGACATTCAAGGCATATGTAGAAAAGTAAAGTGGTTGTAGAATTAAAGCACTAAAAACAGACAGAGGCCAAGAATACCTCGCCTGTACAAATTTCTTTGAGCAGCATGGAATTCAGCATCAACTAATAACCACATACACGCCTCAATAGAATGGAGTTGCAGAAAGGAAGAACAGGACAATCATGGACATGGTGAAATGCATGCTGAAAGCCAAACAAATGCCTAAAGAATTTTGGGCGGGAGCTGTTTCTACTGCAGTCTACATTTTGAATAGCTTTCCTATAAAGAGTGTTCGTGACAAGACACCTGAGGAAGCTTGGAGTGGAAGGAGACCCTCAATCTGGAGTTTTTGGATGTATTGCATATGCTCATGTACCAGATCAACTCAGGAAGAAAACTAGATGACAAAGGTGAAAAATGTATTTTCATTGGCTACAGCACAAACGCAAAGGCATACAAGCTTTACAACCCAGTGACACAAAAGGAGATTATCAATCGAGACGTGACGTCTGATGAAAAAGGAATGTGGGATTGGTCCTTAAAAGCCCAGAAGGAGGTAGTGGTGATTCCAGACAATTATGAAGTGGAGAGTGGACATGGAGTTACAACACCTAATGTGCTAGTTGTAACATCCATAAAATCTTTAAAGAGATTAAGAAGTAACATATATGCATCGTTGACTAAGTATTAATAAGAATACTTAATAACAAGAACCACAACGTTGAAAATCCAAATTTCAAACATAATTCAGAATTTAACATAAGTATTTTTTTTTTCTCAAGACCACAAAGGTGCTGAAAATTAAGTAAAATACATAGTCTTTGAATCAAGCCCTTAGGCCATACATCGGCTAACAGCAGTACAAGGAAAATAACTAAAGTTGCTCTCCTCTAGTTTTTCTTAACCTTTCCTTTATCTGAAAAACATGACAATGAAAGAGTGAGATAAAAATCTCAGTGAGTCCTTAAAGGGACCCCACAACTAACAACATTTTTATATCAATGATATAACAGTATATGGACATTATAGTAATATATATGTCTACAAGAATATATATATATATATATAATACTTGTAATGATTAAACTTCAATTCAGTTTGCAGTGAATTCCTTTAGGGTCCATTTAATAATGAACCGGAAACTACGCCGCCGGGCCTTATCGAACACCGGACTGATGCCCATGATCTACGGCATAATGATTAGACGTCTTTAATCCATAAGACAGTGCCCCGTCTTACTAGTGAAATGCTGCACCTTTGAATATCAAAGGGTAACAATGACATTCATTATGAATGTAATCCATGAATTAGTTCATTACAATCCGATATCTATGCTAGAATTTACAAGTAAAACACCATTTTAAAACTTTTATAACATTAGAAACCATGACTGTAACTTAGGGACATAACTTGTCATTTATTTCATATACAAATAGAATACAATCAGTACTTATCTTATATAGGAATCAATTAGGATTTCTATTGACAATCACATGTTTCTCATTAAGATTATCAATCTTCGACAATATGCAACTCAACATACATAGTCATTCAAGAATCCTAAGATTCATCTGCAACTTGAAAGAATCAATTACAACTCAGTTCTTAACCAAATCCAATCAAACCAAAGCCTAACTTGTAGAGTTATTTATCTATTTTCAAATGGCACAGAGATAACTGCAATTCAGTAGATACCCATTCAGTTATACACAGTTTATCAGGGGTTGTTCATAAAAGAATTACAGAAATTTCTGTCAGGATCTTGTTAACTCAACTGAATCTTTAATTAATGATTTCTAATTCAATTTTTATCCAAATGAAGTCAATCCAAAGCCTAAACTTCTCCATTTTGAGTCTAGTTTCATATTCCAAAGAAATAACACCATTTGGAACTACACACAAACAGAATCGAACAATATAACAGAAACTGCCAGAGTATAATTTTTACCAAACAGCAACAGAATATATTTCCCAAAACTGAAACTTATAAATTTAATTACTTAGTCTATATAAGTCCAAATCAAGTGCTTCCAAAGTATAAACTGCTTCATTTTAAGTCTAGTTTCATATTCCACAGAAATCATACCATTTGGAACTACACGCAAAGAGAATCGAACAAAAGAACAGAGACTGCCAGAAAATCAATTTATTCAAACAGCAGCAGAATGCAGTTCAAAAACTGAAACTTGTAAGATTAATTACTAGGTCTATACACATCCAAAGCAAGTGATTTCAAAGGCTAAATTAGGGAATTTTCCGTATAGTTTAACACGCAACAAAAATCAAGACAATTGGATTAATACACAGAGAGTTTCGAACTGAATAACAAACACTGCCAGAGTAGCAAGTCATCAGGACAGTATCAGAAATCAATTTCCAAAACAGAAACTTGTAGGGCTAATATCTCAGTCCATACTACTCCAAATTAAACTAAACAAAAGTTTAAATTAAATAATTTTTAGTCTATTTTATCATGCAACAAACAGCATCCCATTTTGATAAGCACACAATAAATTACAAGCAAATCATTATACCCTGCCAGGATAAAAAAAAACGCAGAACAGCAACGTCAACATCATCTTCAATTCAACACACGATTTTAACAACTCTTTTAGGTACATGCAAGAGTCAAACCATAACATGCAAGACCACTCAACCTCTAATTTTTGAACCCTAACCCATAGTATAGCCTAGAATGGTGCTCAAACACCATTCACCTAAGGGGAAAGGACTCACATGAGAAGGATGATGACAACAATTGGTGTGATGATCCTTGTTCTTCCTTGCTCTTGGTTGAATTTCCTAGTAACTTTGGGAAGGTGGTTTGAGCTGATCTTCACCCCTTGCTAGAGAAATAGTCTTCAATCAAATGTGGTCTTGTACTTAGGTGAGCTAGAGTGGTGATTATATGATGCTCATGGAAGTGGAAAAGAAGAAGAAGAAAAAATGGTGGAGGTTGGTTGATTGTAGTGTGGTAGTGGCTGATTGGAAAGGAGAAAACAGAGAGGATGTGTGTTGCTCTTCTTTGTTGCAAGACCCAAAAATGAGAAGCACTTAGCCCTTCTCCCCCCTTGATGGCCGATTGGAAAGAGAGAGAGAAACATTTACCACCCAATCATGTTTATATTGCATGTATTTTAATTGGCCCATTTGATTCTCTTTGGATAATGAAGAGGGATAGTATTTGAATTATTAAGAAGTGGAAACCTCTATGTGTGTGCCGTGTGATATGAGAGTGAGGGAAAAGAGGATTTGAATATAACTAAGTTAGGATTTAGAGGGAAAACATACATGACCATATATCAATCTCATCTTAAGCACATACATTTTATTAACACTAATTGATAATATGTATATATATATATATTGTAATCTTTAAACACACTTATACAACTATATTCTCATTCATTTATTTATAAACAAACATTTTAGCTAATTTAATACTTCTATTGAAATGACTAAAATATTCTCAAGGTAGGGATGTTACACCAGTAACATCGAATAGATCGTAGAGACAACGTAGATTACTAGCCAGACTGGAGGATTATGTGACGGGTAACGATAATGATCCATATGATGAAGAGAAGATCAATTTTGCTTTATTTGCAGATTGTGAACCAATGACTTTCGAAGACGCTGCAAGTGACAAGAATTGGAGAAAAGCTATGGATGATGAGATCCATGCAATTGAGAAGAATGAAAGTTGGGAGTTAACAGATTTGCCAGCAAACAAAAGGCCTATAGGAGTAAAGTGGATGTGCAAAACAAAGTACAAGCCCATTGGAGAGATTGATCGCTTTAAAGCGAGACTGGCTGCAAAAGGCTATAAATAAAAGCCAAGTATTGATTACTTTGAGATATTTGCTCTTGTTGCATGGTTAGATACAATTCGGATGATTATTTCTCTCTCAGCTCAAAATAATTGGAAAATATATCAAATGGATTTTAAGTCTGCATTTCTTAATGGTACTTTGGAAGAAGAAGTATATGTTGAGCAACTTGCAGGATTTGTGATAAAAGGAGAAGAAGACAAAGTGTATAGGTTGAATAAAGCTCTGTATGGATTGAAGCAGGCACCAACAGCTTGGTACAAGAAGATTGATTCTTACTTCATACAACATGGATTTCAAAAATGCCCATTCGAGCACACTTTATATATTAAATTTGTTGAGCCTGGAGATATTCTTATTGTGTGCCTTTATGTTGATGATCTAATCTTCACTGGGAATAATCCAAAGATGATTGTAGAGTTTAGCGAGGCTATGGTAAGTTGCTTTGAGATGACAGATTTGGACCTAATGTCTTATTTTCTCGGCATTGAGGTCGTTTAGCAGAATGAAGGAATTTTCATTTCTCAAAAGAAATATGCAGGTGATATTTTAAAGAAATTCAAGATGGAGAATTCGAAGCCGATTACCACACCGGTTGAAGAAAAGTTGAAGCTGACAAGAGAAAAGGAAGGCAAAAGGGTAGATTCAACCCACTATAAAAGTTTGATCGTAAGTCTGAGATATCTGACTGCTACTAGACCTGATATAGTCTTTGGAGTTGGATTACTTAGTAGATTCATGGAAGATCCACGTGTTTGTCATTTGCAAGGAGCAAAAAGAATCCTACATTATATAAAAGGGACTCTGACTGATGGAATTTCTTATGCTAATAATAATGATGTGAAGCTTGTTGGGTATACAGATGGTGGTTGGGCAGGTGATATAGAAACAAGAAAAAGCATGTCAGGGTACGCATTTCATCTGGGTACAAGTGCAATATCATGGTCATCAAAGAAACAGCCAGTAGTTGCACTCTCTACGGCCAAAGAAGAATATATAGCAGCAACCAGTTGTGCTACACAAGCAGTATGGTTGAGAAGAATTCTTGAAGTGATGCATCAGAAGTAGAATACTGCTACAAAATTATTTTGTGATAACAAGTCTGCAATAGCACTGTGTAAAAATTCAGTTTTCATGGACGGTCCAAGCATATAGATATTCAGTTTCACAAGATACGAGAACTTATAGCTGAGAATGAAGTGCAGATTAGTTATTGTCCTACTGAAGAGCAAGTTGCAGATATTTTTACAAAACCTTTAAAGATTGAGTTATTTTATAAGTCGAAGAAAATGCTTGGAATGATACAAGCTTGATTTAAGGGAGGCAATGTTAGGAATTTTATTAAATCAAGCTTACTAGCTACTATATGTCCACCTCCAATTGATGACAAATCCAAATAAAAAAAACTTGGCCAGCCGAATTGGTCAAATTAGAGGATTGGGAACTTACAGCTATTAATCTTACTCCCACCGCCTTGTTACTTTCCTTAGCAATTAAGCACAATAGTTTATATTAATTTATTGTATGTCATTACCTATATATAAGACCCCTGTACCGTGTATGTTTATGTTGAGATCAAAATGAATTGAAAGTTTGAGTGAAAATCTTTTCCTCTTCTCCCTTACTTCTGCTGTGTATATGGGTGTGTGAGTTTGTGAGAAATATATAATGGCCCACTGATATCAAACACAAACCCAAGAAACACTTTAGTAAAGGTGTTCTGATTCGTGTATTGACTTTGGATAAGGGTTTTATAATTTTTTTTCTTAAACAAAATGCAGGGGAAGTTGGCTGTTTGCGGGAATGGTTTTGTAGAAAATGGACAAGAGGAAAGGGAGGGGTGGTGATGGAGGAGGGGGAAACCATGAGAGGAGGGAGTGGTGGTGGTGGAGTATGGGGAATCCATGAGAGGAGAGGGTGGTGGTGGAAGGAGGGGGTAGTGGTGGAGGAGAGGGGGAGGAAAGGGAGAGACTAAATTCAAAACATACTTTTCAGAGGGACTAAGTTAAAAACATATTATTTTTATAGGTATGTGTCTGGTGACGTGCATGTAGGTAACAAGATGAAACACAAGAAGGGGGTTGAATTGTGTTTCTTACCTTTTAAAAACTTTTCGCAAAACGTTGGACGCTATTAAGAAGAATTGGACGCACAACTTGTTTTTGGACGCAAAACGTCCACTTAGTTTAAAAACAGTTTAGATGCATTTAAAAACGTTTAAAGTGCTTGCTTAGTAAAACCTCAAGTCAATCCCCACAGTTAGTAATAAAACTGAAATTAAACGAGTTAAGGGATAAGAGATTTACACAGAGATTTTATACCGGTTCACCCTTTCCTAAGAGTTATGTCCAATCCCTTCCAATAAGAAGGATTTCACTATCAATCCAGATAGATTTTACAAGTATTCTTCAGCAGCCTCTTCAGGCCTTTACAGCAAGTATTGTTTGCACACTTAGCCTCTCCAGGCTCAACTAAGTATTCTTTTACAGAAAAGCCTCTTCAGGCTCAAACTCAAGTATTCTTTTACAGACAAGCCCCTCCAGTCTCAAACCCAAGTATTCTTTTCAACTTAGCCTCTCCAGGCTCACACTATTCAAAAGAGTTTCAGTGTTTCTAAGTGCTACAACTCACTCAAGCGAGCATATGAAATTCTTAGCACGTTGAGAGTTAAGCTAACTCTCTTTTACAAGAAGATGAATACAGACAACGTTTTTCTAAGTTTGGAAGCATGTAAATAATCAATACAAAATGATCTCTTTTGTTTGCTATCTCTATTATCTTCTTCTTCTTCTTCTTCTTCTTCACGGTATTTATAGGCTTGATGAAGCTTTGAATTAGGTCTTCAACTTGTTCTGCTTCAGCCTTCGTAAATAGCCGTTCTCTAATAGCATTAAATGCTATCTTCGTGTTGCTTCAATGGAGATGTACTTCAGCGTAGGTTATTCAGCTCTTTCTCCAAAGTCAAAAGCAACTTGTACTCAAAGTCTCAATTACACAGTGGTTAAATGTAACATTGAGTTGAGACAGAGAGAAAACATTGTGCTAACAAAAAGACATGTACAAAGAGTGCCAGAAGTGCTCAGAGTACATTCTCTTTCAAGTACACTTTTTACAGTACTTTATGTTTTTCATTAAATCTGATCTCAAATCATTTATAATTAAAGTCCGAGAAAAGCATATGCACAACTATTTATTTCAAATCATTTGCTCATTAAATATGTCTCAAATAAAATGCAAGAGCAATAAGTAGCTTTTCAAGAATCAAGAACAACGTGCGTGTTGGACGCAACGTGAAACAGAATGGACGCTTAATTGTTCTTACCACTTGAACACATAGCATCCTGAGTCCATTGGACGATACTTACCATAGGTCGTGTATCAGAGTTCATTGGACGCTTAGCTCATACTTTGTACATATAAGTATCAAGGTCATACTGGACGATAGACTTAACTTAGTTGTACCTGCAAGAGCTTGTTATCAGATTTTGTAAAACCCTTAATAATAATTGTTATCATCAAAACCTTTAGGGATTTAGACACTCTGAATTATTTGGTTCCAACAGTGTAAGCCACGTAGGTTTAATGAGGTGCCACGTAGAAATTTTATAGAGACTTCTGTATGTCATGTCAACGGTCAACTCAACAAAGTGACCTAACTCAAAAATTTAAATAAATGGAGAACCAAAAACCATTGATTTTTTTTAGGGTCTAAATTAAAAATCCAAATTTTTACAAGGACCTAAGACATATTTAAACCTTTATTTTTTTATGTCAAATTAATGGACAGACCAAAATTGCACAATTTAAAAAATATGGGAACCAAAATCAAACAATTAAAAAAACATGGACTACACTCAACCATTAAACTACATAGAAAGTCTTGGGTGAACACAAACCCACCACTTGGACAAAAAAAAAACACAAACCCACCACCTCACTTTTATGCACACCCAATAAAAAGATGGCAACCGAACAGCACCGCAGCTTTTTGAAAAATTGAAGGCTGCTATAACGACTCGCTTTGCCAACCGACATAGGAAACCTTCAAAAATAAAAGTGGGTGATTGGGTGTACCTTATGATTTGTCCTCATATACAAGTTTCAATGCCCGTGAGGCTGCATCCGAAATTATTCGTACGGTATTGTGGTCCGTATTTGGTTATCAGACAGGTTGGAGCATTGGCCTTTCAGTTGCAACTTCTAGAATTTGCACATATCCACCCTGTGTTCTATGTATCACAATTGAATTTAGCTGCCGGAGACAACCCAATAGAACAAGAATTGCCTACTGAGCTTCAGGACTCAAGACCTACATTGCAACCAGACCAGATTTTGGGGACTCGTACAGTGACACAGCCGGGAGAATCAATTCAGCAAGTGCTAATACAATGGCAACAGCACCCACCAGAAGAAGTAGCATAGGGAGATGTCAATACCATTCTACACTAATTCCCTGAGTTCAACCTTGAGGACAAGGTTGATGTTTAAGAGGGTGGTATGGATAGGCATCTAATTGAGAAATCCCTTAGGGTATATTATAGGAAGAAACATAGGAATTAATTGTACAAGGTTGTTATGGTTTGTTTTGCTTTTCTGTTTTAGGTAGTTATTTTTGTTGGATCCCTTGTAATAGAGAGTTCTATATATAAGACTAGTGTTATTAAACTTGACTCGGACTAGTCGGTTGGACCGGTCAGACCGGGAATTGTTCATATGGCCAGTCTGAACACCTCTTTGGATCGGTTATGCATTCAACTCAGTACGGACCGGAGTAACTCGGCTAGTTTTTTAAAAAATCGGTGACTCGAGCATACATCCAACCAGCCGGGTCGTGCGTATTTTTTAATAAAAAAGGGGGAAGAAGGAGCTTGCAGAATAGCAGAAGCATGGATTTGACAGTCTCCACCAAAAAATGGAGAAGGAGATCGTGATGCGGTGTTGTAGTAGACTTAGTAGACACACATCACACACGTAGAAAAAAAAGCTAAATGAAACTAATGGTGTTTTGGTCCGATAACTCATAGAGCTCAAGCGATCCAATGAGCTTAAAACAGAGGAAGGGAGAAAGCCATGGTGCTCCGTCGATGAACTCAAAGAATAGTGAGAGGGACGATTTCACCAAAAAAAATGGAGGAAAGAGTTAGAGCTGGCAAAACGGGCTTTCGGGCTGGCCTGCATCGGGTTCGGACTTTATTGGGTCGGGCCGAAAAAACCCAGATTGAAACGGGCTCGAATTTGTGTGTTCGAGCCATCCACTTTTCGGGCTAGGGCTCAAGCTTTAGCCTATTTTTGCCGGGCAGCCCGCTTCGGGCTCAGGCTTTGTTGGGCCGGGCCAAAAAGGCTTGAATTAAAAACGGTCTCAAATTTGTGTACCCAAAGTCCCCTATTTTTTAAACTTTTTTGATCCGACCTGCGAGGTTTGGCCCATTTTGTCAGCTCTAGAAAGAATAATGGTGTTTCAAAATTGAATGGTAAAAGTAAAGTAAAATAATATGAAGTATGAAAAGAAAGAGACGAGACAATTGGTAGGTTGGGTACCCGTACATTGGATATTGTCAGGTGTGAGCACACTGCTCGAGAGAGAGTGGGCTACTGGGCTAGACGGTGGAGTTGTTAAAACTTAATAAGACTTGAGCACATCAGAATTTGAATTAGTGCAGTTAGTTTTTAAAAATGTAAAAAATTCAACTTGTGGGTTCGAATAATTTTATATAATGATCTTGTATATATGAATAATTTTATATAAATATATTTTATTTCACCGGTTCATGTGGTTCAACCAATGATCTACCTGTTCGACCAATGACCCATTGACCGAGTCAATCACCGGTTCGAGTTTTATAACATTGTATAAGACTCTAGGAGGAAGGTAGGGGGATCTTTTATCACTTTTCAGAAATTGTAAACTGGTTTTCCAGTGTGAAAGGATTAGAATCCTTTGTGTACCCTTACCTTTTGAAATCAATAAAAAAACTACAGGGACGAATAATTCTCTTTCTTTAGTTCTGTTCTGATCTAAAGACCTAACAATCATACAAAAACTCGAGTCCTCTTTCTTTCTCCCATGCTGTAACTTATAAAATTATTGCCTCTACCATCCCTGTTAAAATAGCATACAAATTAAAACAAAGGAGAAAATGAGGACGAAGCCCACAATTCAGATTCAGATGTGAGATACCATCTAAATTAAACTCCTCTTCATGCATCTTACCCCTTTGCTAAATCACTACACCAATACTCAATGAATAATGCAGTTAACAACATCAAACAACCACATACAAATTAAGCTGACTTCAACGTGTCCGTGTCAACATTTAGTCCAAAGCTAGCTTATTGTAAAACTAGAATCTTATAGTAAAGTATTTGAAGAACTAATTATTATGTGCAGAGGGATAATTACCAGGAATTTTGCTAAACAAAGCACGGGTCTTCTCAACACGCTTCAAGGTAAGATGCACACCTCTTCCAGCATTATAACGATTATCATCCTAAAAAACAACATTAATTGAAAACATAAAGCAAGACAAAAATAATAGAAGGAAATAAATGCTCATTATTTTCAATAACAACAATAGTGCCCCACCCTGTTGTACTTCTCAACCTTTTCAAGGATTTCTTTCCTGCTATGCGCTTCTTCTTTTGTCTTTGTAATTTGGTGCTCAACTTGTTCTAACAGGTATTCATGGTTTGCAGATTCTGCAGAATGATTTTTAAAATGGATGAGAAGGCATATAATGAGGTTCATGGCACGTCTTGGTAACAACAACCCACTTGTAAATAATTAAGAAACAAAAAATTTGTAGCAATCATATGAATAGCAGATGAGAAAAGGGGATAAATTTAAATCAATGACCACCATATCCTGTTCTTCTCTTCATGACTATTCATCACCATTCACCAGACAAATCTTGTAACTGGCCTACGCCTTGGTCACTTAACATTTATCCTTAAAGGCTTTAAACTTTAAAGTCAGAACTGTGAAATCATTATGCAATATACGAAAAATGACATACAACTAACAACAATCTTCAAAAACTAATAAAAAATCTTTTAGTTAATTACATTACATTATAAATAGTTCAAACTACAATAAAATGAAACAATTTTTTTTTCGAGTCTAAGATAAAAACAAACTCACATAGATGACATTGTCAATTGAGAGCATGTTAGGCTCAATAAATTCATATTCCAAAGCAGCAATTTTACTGGTCACATTGTGAAAATTCTGCAGTTCCTCAAGTAGTGTATCCATCAAATTCCACATCTCTAATAGTGAAGTTGCAAGCCTTTGAAGCTGAAACAGCATGAAAATTTAGAAAGTCTACCCAAACTAAAACTGGTTTTTCATAAGATGAAACATATGAGCAAGAAGTCAAATTCTTTATTGTATGGTCACTTACATCTTTTGTTACAGTGGAAGTCATGGTGGGGCAAATCTCACAAACTTTGTCATTGACATCTAGGCCAAGAACCGAGCACAATGAATTAAGGGTGTCAAGGTGGTCAGATACCTGCTTCAGTCTACTGGCCTATAGCAATTTGAAAGAAAATGTCTGAGAAATTAACATTTCAAAGTTGGTCTGTCTTAGGGAAAAAATAGGTTTGGAAGAAAATAAAATATCACTCTTTCATCTAAATCTACTCAAGCATTATTAACAATAAGTCACACTGCATTGAAGTATTCCTGAACACATGGACAATATCTGTTTCTATCTATCAAAAAAGTTCAGGCAACAGATAACATAGGAGTAAAGACAGAAATCACCTTTTCATTTTGTAATTGAAGTAACTGCCTCCATAATTCTTCTAGTTTTTTCAAAGATAAGTTGTTCTCATCTAAATATGTATTACCCCCCACAGTGCCATAGAGCTCACTGGAAATATTCTGCAACTGATGTAAGACTTCCAAGAATTGCTTCTTCCTTTCAGTTTTCAATTTGCGCATCTCCTCAAGTTGTGAAACAACGGCTTCACGTCCTTTCTCCAAGTTTCCACAAGACTTTGGCTCAAACTGAGAGGACACACAAATGGAGGCTTGTTAAATCGAAAAACACAGTGCAAGTATGGTTTTCCGTTAGAAGGATGCAAAAGTACGTTTTGAACCTAAAGTAACTAGAGCTCCTCTAGGGCAAACGTATTTTTAGAGCCAAACCTACGTTTTCAACTAAAAACCAATAAACTCAAGTTTAGAGAGCCAACAATAAGGCCGCTTGAAAGACCTTTGTCTTTTCTAGACAGAACCATACCAATAAACCATTCATCACAACCATCTTTCTGTATATCAATGGTAGACAATTTCAGGGTTTTCACAAAGAAATAAATTAGCTTTTCAGTATAAGATCAATTCTTGAAATTCTCCATTATATCACTACATTTCGGCTATACAGTGATTTTAACTCATGTTTATATATAATTGCGAAATCATTAAGCAGTTCGAAATAATGTAAAAGCAAGGACCGAGTTTTCCGACAGAGCCGTCTTCACATGATCCAGAGAGAGGAGTGAATGACAAAGCAGTAATAAATAAAAGCAAGAATCGTGTCAGCAGCAGAGCCATCCATAAACAACGATCCAAATAGAGAAGTGATAAAACGATTAATACGACGTGTTAATTACTTTTCTCACGCACTGATGTCCAAAAAGTTTTACATACCTGAAGCAGGCAGGAAAATACATCAAAATGCACTTTCATACCAAATCACAATATACACTAGTGGCCAAAAGAACTACAGAGGTTTTAGCCTAATTTCATTTGTATTGATCACACGGAGGCATAGCCTATTGGGTGTGATCAAGGTTTAAAAAAATGGACCGTAACAGCTGATGCGGCCGCGACAAAATGATAGCGGCCGCTGTCGAAACCGCAACAGGCCGCAATTGCGGTGGAAAAAAATCACAAAAAACGGCCACGACGGAATGGGATTTCAACCGCGACGACCTCGACAAAACGCCATTTTGTAGTAGAAAACCGCAACAGGTAGTTTTTCATCCAAAACACCATTTCTTTTTCTTACAAAACACCGTTTCTGAGCAAATAATTTAAGAGAGAGAAGAATAAAAAAGCAAACTTCTTTGGGTATTTCAGATCTAAAGGTGTCTTAGTGGTCTGAGTACCTCATTTCTTTCTCTCACTTGTCGCATTGCCTTAAGCTCAGAGTGCTCAAAGTTTCAGATCTCCATTTGCTGCTTTGCCTCAACTGCAACTTCGTCTTCAACCTCGATCGATCTCATCTCAGTTCTTCGCAAGACTCCATCGTTTGGACTCCTCTGGTTCGCAGGAAACCCCATAACTCATCAAGCTCCAAAAATCCAAAAATGGGTCGTTTGCAATGAGGGATTCGGAGAGGGTGAGACTTGAGAGTGAAACCATGGGAAGGGGGAACGCAGGGAGGAAGGGCAAGGTGAAAGAAGGGGAAAGATTTTTTCACAGAAAGAACATAAAAAAAAGGGGGGAAGTGGAACTGGAACGCTGAGACTGAGAGAGCGTGAAGAGAGACTGAGAGAGCGTAAGGAAGGGGAATAGATAAAATTGGGGATTTGGGGAGTTGGGGTCCAGATAGTTCCTTTTTTTTCTTTAATGTTTATTGGCTTAAATAGGTTTTTAGTCCCTATAATATGTCTATTTTATCGTTTTGGTCCTTATAAAATATTTTTGTGTATTTTTATCCCTATAAAATATTTTTGTTTCATTTTGGTCCTTATCGTTAGTTTTCATCTGTTAAGCGATGAGGTGGCTAATAGAAGTCCACCTCATCACGCCATGAGGCAGCCACTGGCACATCACTACCACATCACCGGTCACCCTTGAACCATTTTCTCTCTTGCTCCCTCTTCTAAGCCAAAACCGTGGCCACGAAGGTTCCAACAAACAAGAGCAGTGGCAGCAATGAGGTCTTACTGATAGAGAACGAGGCAGAGGGTGGGTCAGACGCTGGTTGCTTTGGTGCAACGCCACCTGGGCTTGGTGCTATGCCATTTGGACCTGGTGTGGGAGGGGAAGAAGTGTTGGGCCCAGCAGGGGTCTGAGATGTTTGAGAAGGTATGGGAGTGGGAGAAGCAGTTGGAAGAGGAGTGCATGAGCAGGTGTTGGCAGTACTATGGGGGCAGGTGCTGAATTGGGTGGTGGTGGCTAGGTTGGTGCTGCCTGGACCAGGAGCTTGTGCTATGCATGAGGTGGCTAAAAAGCCCCAATATCATAAACACTTGGACTGCATCAAAACTCATGTTAACGTTATGGTTCTTAAAGAGAGAACGAAAAATATGTTTTGCAAGAACAAATGTGGAATTCAGCACTTGCGCGCAGGTTCCCTGAGAATTTCCTTGCCATAGAAAAGGCCTAGCTCTAACTTCGAACCTCTGTTATTCAACTCATTTGCTTTACCAAATCCCATGTTTTTCATTTTCATTATTACATTTTTCAAAACTCCCTCTTTTTCCTCCCCTCATTCTTTTTCGGGTTTTTAATTTACGTTTAAAGTGACATTCATTTCTAATGATTGGAAAGGTTTAATACAAGCGTGGTTCCAATGTTTTCTAGAAATGGTGAAACGAGGCAACCTTTCCATGCCCAAGGGTTCTCACTTTGAAATGTATTGAACTCCTCCTTGAAAATATACTGTGTTGGTGACCTACGGCTATAAGGGGGAATTGAAGGCAAGGTTGGTGGACGGTGGTGTGATGTTACTGGATGGAGATAGAGCCGGCAAAACACGCTACCCAGCCCGCATTGGGCTCATGCTTTATAGGACCGGGCCAAAAATGTCCGGATTGAAAACAGATTCAAATTTAGTTGTCAAAGTCTGGCTCTAATAGGGACAATCCGCACGGGACTCGGGCTTTAGCGTTGTATTTTTCGGTTGGGTCAGGCCGAATCATGTTCGAGCTTTATCGAGCTGCGCCAAAAAGACCCGGATTGAAAACTGGCTCAAATTTGTGTGTGTCAACCCTCTTTTTTTCGAACGGGCTCGGGCCGGCCCATTTTGCCAACTCTAGATGGAGAGGGGTTTGGAGAAGGGAGGAGGGAGGGAGGAAGAGAGAGAGAGAGAGAATGGTTTAAGGGTGACCGTTGATGTGACAGTGATGTGGCTGCCACGTGGTGTGATGAGGCGGACTTCCGTCATCCACCTCATAACTTAACAAATGAAAACTAATAGCAGGGACCAAAATGAAACAAAAATATTTTATAGGGATGAAAACACACAAAAATATTTTATAACGACCAAAACGATAAAATAGGTATATTATAGGGACTAAAAACTTATTTAAGCCATGTTTATTTTTTTTCTTAAGTCTTTAATGTTTATTTAGAATTTCAGATTAGATGATCAGATTATTTTTCTTTCAATCAAAAAGATTGATGATCAGATTCTTATTTTTTTTATTACATCATATCCCTATTTTTTTGTGATAATAGATTAGATCTTTATTTATTAGAATGCTTATTTCAAAATTTAATCTTCATTTCAATCCTTATTTAGATGCTTATTTCTATTTCTTAAATACATTTCAAATTCAGATTTGTTTAAATTAAACTCAGATTTTACCATTTTAGATTAATTCTCATTTCAATCCTTATTTAGATGCTTATTTCTATTTGAACAAATTTATTTCAAATTCATATTTTTTTAAAAATAAACTCAAATTTTACCATTTTAGTTGTAGTGACAAATTATATTTTTAATTGTGATCTATGAAATTAAATTAAACATTTATTTTTGCATATATATTTTAATAGAGAAGAATTTGGTTTTCTAATTAAAAATCACATCATTTATTTGTAGGTTGGTTAAACAATGCCTCCAAGAGAAGAATTTCCATCTGGTAGAGCAAAAGGTGCTCCAAGTGAGGATATTGGTTGGCATTTTGGAACTCTTGTACCAGGTAAAAATAGAAATAATATAAAGTGCAAATTCTGTGAAAGAACAATAATCGGAGGAATTACTCGGTTAAAAGAGCATCTAGCACACATGCGGGGGGAAGTTAAAGGTTGTGCTAGGGTATCAACTTTTGTTAGAGAAAACATGATGAGTCTTTTATAAGACAGTAAAGCAAAAAAAAAAAGATCTCAGAAAAAGAAAAGAAGAATTTGTTTCACATTTAAGAGGGGATGATGATGATGATGTTCAAGGTTTTGTTGATGAAGATGCAGCTCTAAGACAAGCTACACAAGAAAGCATACGGTCACAAAGACAATGGAAAGACAGACAAAGATTTAGACAACAGATAGGAAGGTTAGAGTCTTTGTATGAATCAGGAGATTGTAGTGCTGGTAGTGGAGCTTCTTGTCAGAATCAACAAAGCACTGTTGAACAAAGACTGAGGGCTATGGATGTTGACCTAGCAGGAAGTAGGAGTATGAAACAGACAAAAATTGGTGCAAGGATGATGAAGACACTGAGAAAAAAGTTAGGAGAAGCAGTGTCCAAGTTGATAATATATGAGTGTCTTCCGATGAACTTGTGCAATTCTCCATGGCTGTACAATTGTTAACAGCGGCTGCAGAGCTAGGCCCAGGTATTAAATGTCCTACTCCTTATGAGGTTTCAAAGATTTACTTGCAAAATGAATATAAATGTATGCAAGATTGGATAAAAGAACTGAAACCAACATGGAATGAAAGGGGAGTAACTATAATGTGTGATGGCTGGACAAATAGCATAAATCATATGCATATAATGAACTTTCTTGCATATTATAGTAAAGGAACGACGTTTTTAAAGTCTATTGACGCCTCAGATGTTGCTAGCAAAAATACCGACTATTACTTCAAATTGCTTGATAAAGTTGTAGACGAAGTAGGGGAAGAAAATGTTGTCCAGGTGGTCACTGATGGTGGTTCATGCATTCTGATTTGCATGCCACAGGTATATATAAATATATTTCATCTAATTTTAAGGCTTTTATTTTATTTAAAAATATTAATTATTCCTTTTTACCTTTAAGGTTATTTTCTTAATCCCCAATTTCAATTTGGGCTTGTGCATGGAAGTGATGTACCTAAGGAAACCATGGATGGAACCACAAAAGTAATAAGCAAATTAGAACTAGACATTGATAAGCAAATAAGAGCTATTAATCTGGTCAGTAATTTGTAAATGTTTTGTTACATTAAATTTTAGAAAAAATTATTCATTCAAAACTTATATCATTCATTGGTGCTCATAGTTGTTACTTTTTCAGGAGAAGCAAAAGACATTTGGAACGTGACAAGCTCAAAGAGCTTAGTCTCAAATGAATCCTGGTATGATTTTATAATTTATAATTTTCCATATGCTAGTGCAAGAATATTTTTGTTTTATGATATATTGTTTTAGACAATAATTTACCATTATTTTTTTTAATTAGCTGAATGGTGGTTGATATATGGATCATGTGCTCCTGAACTTCAAAGTATAATTGTAAAAGTTCTCAGCCAAACAACGTCAGCTTCAAATTGTGAAAGAAACTGGAGTACATTTAGCTACATACATACAAAGACAAAGAATAGACTGAAGTATCAAAAGTTGCAAAAATTTGTCTTTACATTTTACAACATGAAGCTGAAAATGAGGCACACCATGAGAAGAAGTCAAGAAGAGATTGAAAACAGCTGCAATCTTGTTAATCTTGATTATATATTTCAGGAAGAGGATCCTTTATCTCCATGGCTCGAGGAGAGAGAGGGACCATTGTTGGATGGCATACAAAACTCAGAATGGCTCCCTATTGATTCTGATGATGACAATGATGGAGGAAATGTTGGTGGAGATGACCCAGATTCAAGTCCAACACCTAGTCAAGGTAGTGATGGTGGTGGTTTAAGCCCACCTAGTCATAATAATAGCAGTGGTGGTAGTGGTGGTGATAAAATAGAACAACGTCAAGGAAGAGGTGGAGGTGGAGGGTCATTTCATTCTCTTCAAGAAGAAGCATATGTTAGATGTGATAAAAATCTAATGCCTCATAGGATGGATGAAGACTCTATTGGTGAACAATTCACGTCGCAACAACCGCAATACACGCCACGACAGTCACAATATCCGCGATCGCAAAAACCTTAACTCGACCGCGACCGCGACCACAATTTAAAACCTTGGGTATGATCAAATCCTTAACAGATATAATTTTTCCATTATAACGGCGTAAATAATAATTCCCAAAACCAATTTTGCCATTATAATCTTACTAATAATAAATCACAAGCAATTAAATAAAAGCTATAAAACAATTATAATAAAGCTTTAAACAAATAATAAAGCTATAACACATAAACCACCTAAGTGACTAGATCACACAACTTATGTGATCTCTCATAACTCTCAAGAATTTTTCCCTTACCTCAAAAGATGAAGAAAGGAGATTTTGAAGAACAAAGCTTCAAAACTCAAGAGCTAAGCAAGAAATCCCAAAGAACTAGAAAAGCTATAAAGAGTGAGGAGAGATTTTTGCTTTGTTAACACAAAGGCTTGGTGCAAGAAAAGATGAAGCACCCCCCACCCCTATTTATAGTGAAGGGGGCGGCCAAGGGAAGGTGGTATGAGCCCATGGTTTCATCCAAACCATGGTATAGGAAAAGGAAATTAAAATAACTAAAAACATGTTTTTTTTTTGTCAAAGGTGAAAATGGAATTGATAATGGGCCAAGCCCAGCAATTACACAGAAGGGACCCTGAATACATAGGTCCTGAATAGATATGCTATAGCTACCCGATAAACATTAAACCCCATGCTATGCTCTGACAAACCTATTCAGCTCCCAACTGTCCAACTAACTAGCAAAGGAAAAGCAATCAAAACACAAAACAACAGCAACAACAACACAAACAACAACAGAAAACAAAACAGAACCAAGAACACAGTCTAACACAAAGACAAGTAAACCACCGACATGAAAAAGATACACATGAGTGGGTTGGGCCCATTTGGGGCACCCAGAACCTTCGACCTCAGCAAATTTGCGCCCATGTCAAGATCCAGCCAACACACCGAAGGAAAGGCCGAGAGTGGTAGACCAACATCTAGATGCACGACCGTGTAGATGGTGAGGACACTGAAGAATCCTGAAAACAGGAAAACAACAAAACCAAAACACAACCACCCACCAACACACCGAACCACCACAAAGCAAAAAGCAACTGAGCAACAAGATCAACCGAAAAAACGCAGAGAGACACACCTCACAGATAAAGGAGACTACCAAAACGCACAACGAACAAGGGCGAAAATGCATCCTAACCCCAGCGGCGGAGGCGTCCTCCAACTCCCAGTCGCGGACCACCCTCGCAGCAGATCAAAGATCAGCACAGCAGCGGCAACTACTCCTTCTCAAACATGTTAAAGCCTATATTTTAATTACATTTTATATTTTATTATCAATGTATGTTTACAGATTTCATAGGCTGTGTTTTTTAGTATTTCTTCAATGCTTGAATTTGGTTTTATGAAATAATAAATTGGTTCTTTAAAGTAGTTCATGAAAAGAAAAGTTGTTCCTATTATCCTTTTATTGTAGAGTCGTATTATGCATTATGCTGGGTTCAACTTCTACTTTTGCAATAAAAGGTATGGTCGATTGAAATTAATTTCTGTCTAGGGGCCAGTAGAGACTGTAACACCCTTTCTCCAAAAAGGATATTACACCATAGTTACAAAGAATTTCAAAAATAACTTAGAAAATATTTAGTGAAAGCTCAACATTCCTTCTCCGAAACATGAGTAAGTTTTTTTCTTCTTTTAAACAAATAAAAGGATGGAGAAAATATATTATTTTTTTCGAAAAGGTTTTCAATGCGGAAGCATAAATAAAACTTGTATGAATGTAATCTCATATCATATAACCATCAGAGTTTTTACAAGGAAAGAATTTAAAGTAAGACAGTGAAATCTGAGCCAGTCTGGTCTCTAAACCTCTATCCAAATAATACCGTAACCATCTATTCTTCTTGGAATCCATATTCTTCTATACAGCAACATCCTTCAGATCCTCTCTTAAGAGCTAACCCACTTCTTGAGTAAAACATCTACTCCATCATGCATCAACACAACAAAGCAGGCAAGGGTGAAACTCTAAACAACTTAATAAGAAAAGTACAAGCACTAAAACAAACGCAGGTCATACTTCATATGTCAAGGACATATAAGAAACATACAGCAGGTATAATGCACACAGCCAGTGAATCATTCAATATCTTAAAGAGGAATTTCACACAAGACTTCTATACTTTCGGGACACACCCACGAGCATCCTACCCACTACTCTTAGGGATTTTACTTAATAATTTTCAGGACACACCCACGAGTAAATAACCCGCTACCCGAGAGATTTTACGACATAATTTTGGGACACACCCACGAGAAAAGAACCCGCTACTCTTGGAGACTTTACCACTTATATTCGGGACCACTCAATACTCAAGGAAATTTTACCATAGGAATTTAGGCACACAGCCACGAGCATTCAACCCGCTACTCCAAGAGATTTTACTTAGTAACCATAGACACCAGCTTATGACTTAACTATCAAATAATCACAGAATCGCAGGTAAACACAGAACCACGTTTCTCAGATAAGAATACCAAATCACACATCTCAGGAAAAACACAGAATTTCACCACTCAGATAGAACATAGAACAATTTATTCCAGATAATTTATACTTTAGTTATACTCAAGTCCCTCAAAAATAAATCGGTATATAACAGTACTAAAAGTGATTAATTTATTAAAAAGGGGTCGAAACTGAAATATTTCGAAAATATTTGCACACCGGCTTATTTTCATAAAAAGCCCATTGAAACTTGTTTCCCAAATTTTCACTGTTAAGACTATAGAGAATACTGAACCAAAAATATATAACAGTAGAATTCACCGAGAATCCATTACCATTATATTTCCCAATCATCTTAGCCACGTATATACCGAGTCCCTAGATTAAGAATTCCCCAAATAGCAGATCAACACAGATCCCAGGCCAGAGAGACGAACTGTTTTAGCCCCTTCAAATGTCTCACTTCCTTTCTAGACAGATCCATATTGATAAACCATTTATCTTAACCATGACCTTGTATATCAATGATAGACAATACCAGGGTTTTCACAAAATATTAAATTGTATTCTCTTCGCGGTAAAATCATATTTACGGTAGTCTAAATTTCGACATTATAATGGTATGTTTACAAAAGCTGAAAAATGATTTTGACATAGTCATCTTACTCAAACGAAAATCTTGAGAAAATTTGGGCATTATAACTCTACTATTTATAATTAGCACAAAATAATTAATTTAAAGCTTATAAAATACTTATAAAGCATATATAAATAACTAAAGGCTATAAACACCCAAACAAACAATTCAAACACCAACAAGAATCAAACTCATACTTCTCAAATTAAATTGCAAGATTAACCCCTTACCGTGGCCAAAACTTGAGGAGAACAAAGAAAGAACACCAAAAGAAATTTAGAAACTAAAAAGAGAAAAGAGAGAAAAGTGTTTGTCTTCTTGATTCCTTGGCTTGGTGTGTGAAAAATTATGAAGCCAAGGGGTCCTATTTATAGGGAGAGGCGCGACCAAGAGCTAGGGAGAAGGAAGGGATTAAAAATTTGTGTGATGTAAACCATGACCACATAAATACACATTTATTAATTAGGTTTAATCCATTCTTTTTCTAATTGGTCTAAAGGTTTTCACAATGATTGATGACTCATGTAGAAATATGATCCAAGGCTCCTCAAAGCTCCTTGATGTCGACCAACATGAGAGGGAAGGAAGACTATTTGATTTCATGGACAAAAACTTTAGGTTTAGGTAGTTTTAAGTGAAATCAAGGGTAAAATGGTCATTAGACATGCCCACCATACTATTCAAGGCTAATCATGATGTCTACAGATCTTTTATACTTCTTAGAATTGTATTTGAACCCCTCAAAAGTTCCTAAATTTCTATGTCATAGCCACTATGTCTCTATTCGTCTCTATTCGGTTTATTCTACAAATAAGGGTCAAAATAGTCTTTTTACTTATCTGACACTCAAAAATAATTTTAAATGGTAAGAATCGATAGGGATTCACGAAAATATCATGTAAAAGCATCATGGAAGAGTGTTGGGATTTTTACGATAAGTGTAAGCCTTATGGTTTGCAAAAACAAAGGAAAACGGACGTGCCGTAAGTGAAAAACAGACATTTTTCAGAAAATTCCAAAAAAATCCCAGAAAATTGCAAATCGAATTTAATCACTAATGGTCTCTCTTAAAATTTGATTTTAAGTACCCACTGGCCAGCATAAATCCATTTTTGACTAGAAATCCCTGTTTTCCGTACTTTATAAGGATAGGAAAAGTAGCGTTTTGATTTGCTTTTCAGAAAATTATGAAATAATTTTCAAAAATCTCAAAAAATATAAAAACCTGATTCAGCTACTCAAAATCTTTTTCTAACCTCAGATTAGTCTCCGAATCAGTTATTTGCTCTTACTTAAGTAACAGGGACAAAACGGTAATTTTTATAATTTTCCAAAAATTCTAAGAAAATTCTAGAAAATCAGAAATATTAAAAGAAACAACTTTTGTGAAGAAAGTTTGTTTCTCTAAGTTGGTATGACATACTTGTGCTATTTAAAACCTTATCCATTAATAACGGTAAATACGGATGTCAAACATCAAGGAAAGAGTGACTATTTTACTGAAATAACTTGATAGGTATTTTAAAACCTTCATTATAAGACTAAAATATTTTTCTTAGCACTTAGATCTAAAAATTTCATACACAACAGATTTTATACAGTAACTCAGAAAAACGGATGTTACAAGGACTAGGGAGTATTCACAAAGACTTCAGATTGTTATGAATGGTATTGTCAATAGATAGCATTTTCAAAGACTTTGTGTTAGCAACTAACTTGCTAATTGGTGATTTTTGTATTTAATTGGTGATTTTTTCAAGGGCATACAACTACTGCCCCTTATTAGGTTTGGTCTGTAAGAAGATTGTATTGCTTTAGGTTCAACGAACAAGGTCAGTGTTTCTTGGAAGCATATTACATACGGAAAATAAGGTGCAGCAACTATAATGAATAATTTTTCCAGTTTTTTTTATTTCTATGTGCGCGGTAGGCATGGGAAGGACCAAGCCTAGATATGATTAGAGTACTTTCTATAATGCCAACTAGCTCACATGAGGAAACAAAATTAAATTAGAGACTTCAATTAATATATATAACATTGTTAGTTGATTTTCTTTACATGTTTATGTGTTGCTTACTTTACATGATTGTTTTTTCTTATTTTGGTTACTTATGAATGGTTTAATTTGGTTTAATTTCATTTCAATTTGATAAAACCAAAAATTAACATAGTGTGGTACGGGTGGTAGATACATGGGTCTCTTAAGTACAATGTTAGGGGTTCGATCTCCATTCGTGTGTATGGAAGAGTATTTATTGGGAGAATATTTGCACTTATAATCTACGGGAGATAAATTGTAAAGCATTTTGTAGTGTCTTTAACAAACAAATTGCATTTGTCTAGACAATTTTTTTGTTATTTTTTTATATTAAAACTATACATTACACCAACTCATGTTTCACACCACCAACCCATATCTCGCCCGTGCATCGCACGGGTACACACACTAGTAATCCCGTAAAAAGAGCAGAAAATGTTATTTTCAGAACTTACACAGAAATAATTTTTAAAATCCCAAAATAAATAATTAAAAATAAAATATAAATTGTTGCGGATCTTTGTTACGAAATTTTATACTGCGAAACAAGGTTTTTACGCTATCTGCTCCCATTTAGCAAAGTTTTCGGTAAATTTTGAAAGTTTTACAAAAATTTCAGAAAATAAAAAATATTAGGCTTAAATCTGTTTTTATTCCCTCATTTTTCACTGAGGTCCGTTTTTAGTCCCTCATTTTTAAAACGCATCTTTTTAGTCCCTCATTTTTGAAAAATGGTCACTTTTAGTCCCTCAGGCCATATTTTAAATTCGAAAAGTATCTTTTAAATTTATACTTTGACCCCTCCCAAGCCTGATGCTCACTTTAACCCATTTTTTCGTTCTCCTCCCCCTCCACTGATGCGCCGCGCCCCTATCCCCGCACGGCCAAGGGAGGAGCTCCGCGTGGCCAAGGGAGGCTGCGCACAATGGCGAGAAGGGAGGCGGCCACCGCGATCCTACAGGGAGGAAAACGAGAGAGAGACTGCATCTCATGGTGGCTTCAAGGGAGGACGTTGGAACTACTCCTAGAGGGGATGGGGGGTCGCGGTGCATCAGTGGAGGGGGAGGAGAACGAAAAAACAGGTTAAGGTGAGCATAAGGCTTAGGAGGGGTCAAAGTATAAATTTAAAAGATACTTTTCGAATTTAAAATATGGCCCGAGGGACTAAAAGAGACAATTTTTTAAAAATGATGGACTAAAAAGATGCATTTAAAAAATGAGGGATTAAAAACGGACCTCAGTGAAAAATGAGGGACTAAAAACATATTTAAGCCAAAATATTAATAGAAACAACTTTTGTGAAGAAATAAAATTGTATGGGTTGGTTTGACATACTTTTTCTATTTAAAACTTATACCGTCAATTACGGCAAAACCCGTTGTCTGTATAAAACCCAACGCCAAACCAAAACTGTCTATTTCAATGAAATAAATGAATAAGCATATTAAAATCTTAATTATAAGACAAAAATAATTCACTTAACACTTAGATCACAAAATTTCATATAAAACAGAAATTAGACGGTAAACAGAAAACGGATGTTACATATAAGGTTTGTTTTAGTATACGTTGTGTTTGGTTTTCTTTAAACGCTAAAGTTTTCAATTAAGAATTCCATTTTAATCAGGTCTTTTCAATCATAAAAAGAAAAAAATTTACTAGCATTTTTGGACAACAAGTAAAGTAATAAAAATAATATTCTTCGAAATTAAAATCAATAACTTAACTATATTTATAATATACTTTTTGCATTGCAATATCCTTTTATGAGGAAGGGCGTTGCAGGATCTATCTTATCAGCCAAAAGTGAGGTGCTCTTAGTTTTGAAGCAATTCAAAGTGATGACAAAAAAGTAATCTGAAAGGGATATCAAAGTCATAAGAACTGATGGTGGTGGTGAATACACATCTAGGGATTTTGAGCAGTTTTGTGATGATCATGGAATTCTCCATGAAATGATTGCTCCCTATACTCCCCAGTATAATGGCCTTGCTGAAAGGAGGAATAGGACAATTCTTAACATGGTGAGAAGCATGCTGAAGTTCAAATCCTTGCCACATAATTTTTGGGGAGAGGCAGCAACCACTGTTGCTTACATCCTTAATAGATGTCCAACAGCCCTAGTGGCCAATCTATTTTATAGATTGCGTATTTGTATCATGACCCCTAGACTTTTAAGCATTTATAAATCTATACATAAAGGCAAGATTCGTTCCTATTACTTATGTTATAGCGTAATGAAGTCCTTAGAATGACAATATCCAGTCCATGGGAACATCAAGTGATGGACTTAATCGTGAGACCCCTTTGGACAATATGGACGCCATTCTTAAATATCCGTAGTCAAGTATCATTGTTAATAAGGACCACAATGATACATCAAGACTATTACGTGAGTATACTGATGGCCACATCTCACGGGCCATGGGCAAGGAGTTGCCAAGACAGCACGTGGGTATGAATATTGATAGAATATTCATACTGGATTGACCCACCTCTAGAAGGCTTCATAATGGTTATGCAAGGCCCTACCTTAGGTAGCCATAGTAAAGCAAGTCTTTAGACTTGAAGTCACTACAACCCTACATGAAGAGTCGTATGCTTTGAGGCTATTAAACGTCACACTGTAACGGGGTGGTTATAAAGGTAGTTCTTGGGTATGCCACTAATCATGCGGAGGGGTGTGAGTGTTGTAGAGAGGATTCATCCCTCCCACATAACGGGGGTAATGTCCTAGGCCACTCAATGAAGTGAGGTGTGGTGAAGTCGTTGGCCAACGCAGTATTGGGCCAATATGTGATATTAGGCCCAGTGGGACCACGCCTACTCTGGGATTAAGAAACCATCATTGAACTTAATGAGGATGACACTCTTATGCCTCATGTTGAATCGGGACTAAAGGATGAAGAGAACAAGGCTTTACACTATGATATGGTTACGGCAGGTGAAGTCGGATCACCGATCATCTCATGGATTGGGTAGCAATGATGAATTCCTAGATGCCGCTCATTGTCTATAATGGTTAATGATTAATTAATATATTTATATTAATTAATATTAACTATTATTGCCAACTCCATGAAAGCCTATAAGGTCACCGCACAAAACGATTTAACCGTGAGTTATTTAGTTAAATACGATTTAACTAAATAAGGAGTATTGTCTAATTAAATATAATTTAATTAGAGGTTAATTAATTAAGTATGATTTAATTAATTAGAGGAAATTAATTAATTTTGGGGCATTTATACGAGTTGGATTTTATTTAAATAAGATTTAAATAAAACCGATCCGACGTGGTTGAACAAAAAAGGTTCCGTGGTGCACTATAACGCCCCAAATTTTCACTCTAAGAGACAGAGTGTTAATAAGGGAGGATTATTGTTAATATTCGGATTTCGATGAGATTAAAAATGGTTTAGTGCTGACGTGGAAAGTCAAACAGAAAAATCTGTAGACGTTTGGACTGTCAGAATAAGAATATAATGATATAGAAACCCTAATTGGAGTCAAAAAAAATGATTTGAGGATACCAATAGTGATTTTATAATATTTGAGGATTTTAGAAATTTATTTGGAAATTTTCTGAGAAACGGATAAAAATGTTACCATTTTGATCCTTGTAATATGACCCAAATGAACTGCAAGTGGGTTTGGAGACCAGAACAAGTTGAGAAATATTTTTGGAGATGCCAAATGATGTTTTATATTATTTTAGAATTTTAGAAATTATTTTGGAAATTTTTAGAATAGCAGACAAAGAATTGCAGTTTTGGTCCAAGTAGACTGAGAACAGGGTAACTGGGAGAACAGGTGAATGCTAGAAGCTTGGAAAATGATCCAAAATCAACAAAAAGAGTAACCAATGGTGTTTTTATAATATTTATGATTTTTAGAAATTTTTTGGGATTTTTCAGAGAAAATTCATTTTAACCCTAATTTACGGGTCACGGTAAAACCGAAAAATTACTGTAATGCTTCTAAACTTAATTTTTATGAACTAAGACCTTTGTGGAACTTTAATTTCATGGTCTAGGGCTTATTCTATGATTCATGAGAGTTTTTACCTCAATAAGTTATTTTTGGACAATTTTTACTATGAAATACAAAAGTTACCACATTTAATTACCTTGGAAACTTACCTTTTACCATGGTTAAGGTGGAAAATTATTTTGACCTTGCTCCTTGGACAGCTGCAGCGCCCCTTGGCTCTAGAAGGGTGTCAAACATTTTTAATTCTTTGACTCATAATTTTTAGCCAATAAGAAAAATCCAAGCATTTATTTAACTAATGACTCAACTTGGGTAATGATTAAGTTGGGAAAAAAATCTTCACAAGATGGCAAAAGGAGAGGGAGAGGCCGAGAGTTGGATAGGAGAAGGGAGAGCTCTTGTGCCATTTTTTTCACTTTGTTCCCACACCATAGCCATCCTTCCATACTTTGTTCTCTAGATTTCCACTCAAAACAATCCAATTTTTTCAAGGGTTTGCTCTTGATTTTGGAATCATCAAGCTATCAAGGTATTTGGTAAGGACTGCATAGATAAAGTTTTCATTGTTTTCTTCATGGTTTATGAGCTTAGGGTTGTGTTTGGTTCATCTTAAGTTTATTTTTCAAGTGCTAAAGATTATCCGTGGAGGAGTAAATTTATTTGGTATTTGGATGGTGTTGTGTTTGATTTGGAAGGAGTCAATCAAGAAGGAGAAGAAGAGGAAGAAGAAGGGCTTGGAGCTAGGGATTTTCTTACCTAAGCTAAAGGAAGGAGGTAAGGGGAGATTTTCTTGTTTATGGTTATTAGGGTTTGGATGATGTATGTATAGAATGTTTGTTGTGATTATTGGCAAGATGCTTGTAAATCTAATTAGAGTATGTTTTGACTATGAAAATAAGTGCTCTTTTATTCGTATGGATTATTTGATTATTGTGTGATTGAGATTGATTTGTCTTTGATGATGATCTTGCTCTAAGTTTGGTGTGTGGTGATTTTGTTCCAAGTCTTGTTAAAGTGAACTAATGGCTTGATGGTATATTGGTTGTCTTTGGGGATTGAGGACTTGATTGGAGTAGTAGAAAATCCAAGGTGGTTGTTGATGCTTGATGAGCTTTGTACTTGATCCAAAGAGATAATTTTGTTCATTTTCATTTATTTGGACTTAACTATGTAAAGAAAATATTTATTTGGTTTGAAACTTATGAAAATCGGGTTCTAGTCATGCCCTGGGTGTGAGTATTTTCGAAGCTGGAAAAAGCTGAAAAACAGGGGACAGAGCCGTTTACACCGCGGGTGTGAAAACTCTCGCTCCTGTGAACAGTTCTGTAATCTGGAAATTCAATAGTGCAGAATTTTGCGAAAATTATTTCTTTCAGATTTTTAAACAAATATTTTTAAGGGAAAAATGTCATTTTTGAATTTAAGGATTGGCAAGTATTTTAGTTAATTATTTTAGAACTTAAACATTAGATTTGGAAAATACTATTTTTGTTAAAAAGGCAAAGATTGACAAAGGGGATGAATGAAAGAGGAAGAGACATATTAATGAGAATATTATAAGGAATGACAACATTATAAGAGGTGAGAATACTATAACCAAGAGAGAAGATTATAGGTAATGGTGCAAGAGATAACCTAGAGAAGAGGTTAATGAAATTACAAGAGAAACCAAAGCTTAAAAGTGCTTGAGAAAATTACTTTGTGTACATAATACGATATACATTCTATGTGACAAGTACTAAGTTATGTAAATTCTATTTGAATTGAGCAATACTATATGCCATTTCATACTATGTGATGTAGATACTGTGGATGATAAATGTTGGGTGATATGAGTACTGTGTGGAATAAATCCTGTGTGATTGAGAAATGTTGTATGATGGGAAAATTGCTATGTGCCATTAAATGTTGTTTGCTATGTGAGAGGCTGTGTGCCATATGCTATGTGCCATGGGAAAATTGCTATGTGTCATTAAATGTTGTGTGCCATGTGAGAGGTTGTGTGTCATATGCTATGTGCCATTGAAATACTGTGTGTAAAGGGTTGTGTGTCATGCTGTGTGCAAAGAGCTGTGTGCTAAGGACTGTGTGCCATGCTGTGTGCAAAGGGTTGTGTGCCATGTTGTGTGTAAAGGGCTGGGTGCCAAGGGTTGTGTGCCAAATGTTGTGAGCGAAGGGCTGTGCGCACAGTGTTTCGGGAAATGCTAAGTGACATTTCGTACTGTGTGAAAAGTAATCTCCATGGAGTGCGGGCTAAATGCTCGTGACTGAGTGTCGAATATATATGAGGAGATAGGGGAAAGTAATATCCATGGAGTGCGGGTTGAGCCTCATGACTGCGTGTCGAATATTTGAAAAAGAGAAAGGAAGATTGAAGTGCCTTGTATATATATATATATATTGAAATTTTGTGGTATGCCTTCTGTGTGAAAATGAGAGGATATTTCTGTGTGAAGTTGTAAAGGTGCGTCTGTGTGGCATATGATGAACATGCTATGTTATGCATGTGTGAGTGATTTTTACTATATATAGTGTGATATGGATTTGCATGAATTTTCATAATATGCTACTAGTATGATTGTGATGATAACTGTAAAAGAAACTTCTCACCCTTGCTTATATGTTTTGTGCTCTTTGGAACATGATTCATATAGAGGAATCATATACTTGGTGGACTAGTCATCACTAGAAGGCCAAGAGGAGGCAAGTGCGGCGATACGTCAAGACGACGAAAGACGTACGTGGGGAGTTAGAGTTAGATTTTGTTGGAGTCTGTAGTATTTCGAGTGCTTAACCAGCATAAGGAGTCTGTAATCTCTCGGGGAGGAGGTTTCCTGTGAACTCTGTTATTAATAAATGAAATTTATTTCCTATGTTGTTTACCTGTTTGATATCTGTTCACATAAGTATTGTTTTGAAAAATAAATAAATAAATAAAATCCATTTGTGAAAATTAAAATAAGTTTGTCAGCATTTTTCTGAAAGAAAACCAGACTTAATGAAATTTATTTTCCGCGTTTTGTTTAGTTACTTAAGTGTAATGCCTCCGGGGAAGAGGGTGTTACATGCACCTTAAGTGAAATCCTAGGGTTATTTTAACCCTAGTGGTGCGCCCCATTGGCTGCACGATTAAGCCACTCACACTTTTGTTTTCAGCAGCCCCTCTCCTCTCTTGTCTCCTTGCATACGGCTAGCACCGCTCTCGGTTGGAAGATCATTTGCATGGACTGAGTAGAGGTGCCCCTACTACTAGAGCACTGCGTGATCGACTACCGTTTCTAAGGTAACAATACTATCTGTTTGTGATTCATATGTGTACTCGTGATCTTGGCATGGGGTTTTTCTGCCAATGGGTTGATCTCTAATCGTAAAATTTAAAAGTTTACTCTATTGAACCCCAACACAACAAAGAGGCTTCACTCAAAGGTGCCTGAAGAAGTGTGGAGTGGAAGCAAGCCTGCAGTGATCACTTTAGAATCTTTGGCTCAATCTGCTGGAGACATGTGCTAGATGAAAGGAGGAAAAAGCTTGATGATAAGAGCCAGCCTATGATACTTGTAGGTTATCACACTGCAGGGTCACATCGGCTCTATGTCCTGAGTCAAAGAAAATTGTGGCCAGTAGAGATATCACTACAGATGAGAAAGGCAGCTGGAATTGGCGGTCAAGCCTCAATGAAAGTAATTCCTATGTTCCTGTGATCATGGAAGATAGCCAACTAGTTGAAGTTCAAATAGAAGAGCCAAGAAGTGATATTGTGACAGTGAGATCTCAGGGAACAAGGTCTCAACTTGCAAGGTTCATTGACTATCATGTGGTTCCAGATGATCAAGTGACTGATGATGGTGATCTGGTTCATCTGGCACTACTTGCAAGAGCATAACCTATTGATGTTGAGGAAGCCTTAGACTCAGAAATTTGGAGAGCTGCAATGCAAGAGGAATTGAAGTCCATTGAAAAGAATAGAACCTGGGAATTGGTTGAGCTGTCAACCAAGAAGAAGGCAATAGTTGTGAAGTGGGCATTCAAGGTTAAGCATAAGCCGGATGGGTCTATTGCCAAACACAAAGCAAGACTAGTGGCTAAAGGCTTCCTACAAAAGGCTGGGCTTGATTACTCAAAGGTTTTTGCCCCAGTTACAAGGCTAGAAACTGTGAGGTTGGTGGTTGCTATTGCAAAATCAAAGGGTGGAAATTGTTTCAGCTGGATGTGAAGTCAACACTCCTCAATGGTCCACTTGAGGAAGAAGTGTATGTAACCCAGCCACCAGGGTTTGTGCTGCAAAAAGGATAAAGTCTTCAAATTGAAAAAGGCATTATATGGGCTAAAATAGGCCCCTAGAGCATGGAATAGAAAGATTGATGGATCCTTACTGCAGCTTGGCTTTACAAAGTGCAGTGTTGAACATGGAATCTATGTGAGACAGAGAAGGGATGTTAGCCTGCTAATCATTTGCTTGTATGTTGATGATCTTTTGATTACAGGAAGTGACCCAAGGGAGATTGAAGATTTGAAAATGAAACTCAGTTCTGAGTCTGATATGACTGATCTAGGGGAGTTGACATACTTCCTTGGATTGGAATTCTTTAGACCTGAAAGAGGAATTGTTCTTCATCAAAGGCATACATAACTAAAGTGTTGAAGAGATTCAAAATGTGAGATTGTAATGCAGCAGGGACACCAATTGAGACAAGCAGCAACTTGGTGAAAGATGAAAAGGAGAAAGCTATTGACAATACTTTGTACAAGCAGCTTGTTAGATCCCTGAGATATATCTGTAATAGCAAGCCTGGCATTTTGTTATGGTGTAGGGTTGATAAGCAGGTTCATGGACAGCCCAAGATAGACACATATGCTTGTAGCTAAGAGAATTTTGAGGTACTTGCAAGGGACCTCAGATTATGGTGTGCTATTCCCTGATTGCAGAAGCCAAGATGAATCAGTTTTGCCTGGTTTTTCTGATTCAGATTGGTGTGGGGATAAAGTTGAAAGAAGAAGTACAATGGGTTATGTGTTAAGTTCAATGATGAACCAATTTCTTGGTGTCCTAAGAAGCAATTTGTTGTAGCTTTAAGCTCTTGTGAGGCTGAACACATTTAAGCATGTTATACAGCTTGCCAAGCCCTTTGGCTAAGGTCCTTACTTGAAGAGATGCATTTGTGGAAAGGTGATATGATGCAATTACTGGTGGATAACAAGTCAGCTATCAACTTAGCAAAGAATCCCATAGCTCATGAGAGAAGCAAGCATATTGAGACCAAGTACCATTTTTTGAGAGACCAAGTCAATAAGGGGACGTTGCACTACAAGAAAATCGGGCATTGTCGTCGGTAACACATAAATACCGTTGGTAACGAACGATTACTGACGGAATTTCCGACAGCAAAAGTTCATCTGTAATTCGCTCAACGGTAATGATTACCGACGGAATTTTTAAAAGAGTCGTCGGTAATTACCGACGAAAATAGACCGTCGAAAAATTATATGTTATCGACGGAATAATCCGTTGGTAAGCACACGGAATTTTTTTAAAAAAAAAAAAAAAGAAAACCAACATCAACAGAAATCAACACAAACAGAAAAAAAAATATAACAACACAAAAATCAATATCAAAAGAAATCTAGACCAAAAAAATATACATCAACAGAAGAAAAAAAATATAAGTTCTTACATTAGTGAGTGAGAAATTCAAATTTAAAATTGAGTGTGAAGAGTGAGAAATTAATCATCATCACCTTCTCTGGTGTTGGATCAAGGAAGAGAGAGGACTGTGTTGGATTGTGTTCTTGGAGAGGAAGAGAGAGTTGTGGCGGCATTTGGGAACGGTGGGAGACGGTGGTGGTTGGGCTCGGAACAGCGGCGGCGGCATTCGAACAGGTGGCGGTGGTGGCTGGGCTCGCAGGCGGTTCGGCTCGAAGGACGAGCGGTGGTGGCAGCTGTAACATCCGTTTTTCTGGATAACTGTTCTGATTTATGTTTTATATGAATTTTTGGAAAATAAATGTTTTGAGATTTATTTTTGGTTTACCAATAGGATTTAAATATCCATGTTTAAAATTACTTCTGAAAACAGTCAATTTCCAGCTCCTGTCAGGTCTACCTACACGATTTGTTTCCTTGTCTATCTGTCTCTATTCTGTTTTATTTGAATTCTTGTAGCAAAAATGTTTTGTGATTTATTCTTGGCTTAAAATTAGGGGTAAAATACATGTATTTTGAAATACTTCTGAAACGGTAGTTTTTCAATCAACTTTGGGTCTTTTTACGGAAAACGGTTTACGTTTAATTGACGGAAAGAGATTTAAATAGCTTGAGTGTGTCAAATCAATTCAGAAAATAAACTTCCTTCACAAAAGTTGCTTATTTTAATATTTATGATTTTATGGAATTTTTCTGGAATTTTTGGAGAACTTTCGAAATTTACCAAAAACTACGCTAACCGGGGACGTATAGCGTAAAAATCTCATTTCACAGGTATAATTTTCGTGTCAAAGGTCCACAACCATTTTATATTTTATTTTTAATTATTTATTTCATGATTTTAGAAATTATTTTTGTGAAAGTTTTGAAAACCCTATTTTTCTGCTTATTCGGGTTTATACCTGCGAAACGATAAAAACCGAAGAGTTTGCACTATCTATAAATTTCAAAAATGAGTGCCACGAAATTATTTAAGCTTGTCTTGGTATTTTCTAGCATTCTCATTGGTTCTCATCATTTTTAGTTAATTATTTCAATTTTGATTTATGAAATGACAAAAATACCCTTGATTTTCACTCTTTTTCATCCAAACCCTAGGGGCAAAAATGGAAATTCACATTCCCTCTTCTTCCAGTCAGTTTGCACGACTTTTTCATGTCCCTTGGAGGCTCTAGGAGCTTCTCAATTGTTCTAGGGTTTTTAGATATTTTTAGATATTAATTTTTAGATATTTTGTTTTAGATATTTTAAAAAACTAAACCATGGTTTTGGATGAAAACCATGAGCTTCAAAACCACCCCATTGAGCTCGAAATTTTGCCTATAAATAGAGGGGGTTGCTCTTCATTTTCCTCACCATCAACTTGAAGAGAAATCTCACTCCAAAATTCTTTTTCTTCCCTTTGTTTTCTTTGAGTTTTCTTTGTGTTACTAATTAAGTTTTTGTGTTTTTGTTTTTGGTGTTCTTAGTGTTCTTCATTGTTCTTGGCCAAGGTATGGGGAAATTCTTCTTAAAGATGGTTTTGATCTTTGTTATGATGAAAATTTGTGTGTTGGGTGTTTATTGTTTTAAATAAATTGTTATATATTTGTTAAATTGTTTTAAATGGTTACTATGTCTAATTTTTATTTAAAAAAATGTGATTTTTCAAATAGTAAAGTTATAATGCCCAATTTATTTATAAAGTTTAATAATTGTACCGTTACGCTGGCGAAATTTTATCGATAAAGGCTTGATCACCCAGTGGGCTATGCCTCCGTGATCAACAAATTTAAGAAATTGTAAAATTGAACCTCTGTAGTTCTTTTGACGGATATGGATGGGGTGCTTTGGTCAGGCGTAAGAATACATCTTCGGTGTACTCATACGGTCGGGCTCAGGGGCTGTATCTCTATTACGCCATTGGGACGAGAGCAAGTGACTAAATACGCTAAAAATTCCTAAACTGGTGTTTTTCTTCCATTTCTATGTTCTTTTCAAAAATATATAAAACTTGTGATTTTTACTGTTTATATACAGACTGATGATTGGTTAAGGTAGTTCATTTGTATGGATCTGTCTAGGAAAGACAAAGGTCATTGAAGGAGCCCAAAAGCTCACCAAGATCTTTCCTGGGAACCATACCGATGCGCTATTTTTCCTATCTTAGTAAGTTTGTATATACGTGGCGAAGATTACTTGACTAGCTTCCAAAGGGCTTTTCCCAAAGAGAATGAACCTAAGTAATAATTTTCGTTAATATTATTACAGTTATGATCCGTTACCGCATTTGACCCTGTCACAGTGTAATTATTCTTAAAATAAATTAATAAAGCCAAAAAAAGTAGAGTGACGAGAGTATTTTTGAGTATGATGTTTTACCTGAGATTCTATGTTTCATATGAGTTATGTGATTCGATGTTCGTATCTGAGCAGTGTGATTCTGTGTTTGATTGAGATATGTGACACCGAGTTCTTATCTGAGAAACGTGATTTTGTGTTTACTTATGATTTCGTGTGTATTTGGGAGTAAAGTTGTAAATTGGTGTCTGTGGTTAACGAGTGACTTACTCGTGGGTGTGTCCCGAATTTAAGTGAAAAATCTCTCGGAGTAGCGGGCTGAATGCTCGTGGCTGTGTGCCGAAATTCCTATGGTATGAGTAGCGAGTGACTTACTCGTGGGCGTGTCCCGAATTTAAGTGAAAATCTCCATGAGTAGCGAGTGACTTACTCGTGGGTGTGTCCCGAATTTAAGTGAAAGTCTCCAGGAGCAGCGGGTTGTTATACTCGTGGGTGTGTCCCGAAAGTCTTGAGAAAAATCTTCATGGGGTAGCGGGCCGAGTGCTCGTGGGTGTGTCCCGAAAGTCATTAAGGAAAAATCCCCAGGAGTAGCGGGCAAAGTGCTCGTGGGTGTGTCCCGAAAGTCTAGAGAGTTTATGTGATATTACTGTATCGGTGATTTGTTTGTGTTTGGCCATTACTGTACAGGCGAGAACTTGGCATTTGTGTTTATTTTGAGGATGAGTATAACAGTATTATTGCGTGATATTTGTCATATGAATTTTTAATTGTTGTGAGTATTATATGCGTTGAGTGTCTTAAATGATGAAGATTTTCACCCTGCCTACTTTCCATGTTTTGTCCATACGTGGTTGAGTAGATATTTTTCCCAAAGAGTGGACTAAGCCTTAGGAGAAGATCTGATGGAGGTTGCTGCGCAAATTACGAGAAGGACCAGTGTTTACTGTATTGCTTTGGGTAGAGGTCTAGAGATTTGACCGGCTCAGATGTTCACTGTTCAAAGTATTTTGAGTGTCTTGAGTTTGTCTTGTAAACTCTGAATATTTTTATATCAGATGAGATCCTCTTTACAAGTGTATACCTTACGTTTCCGCATTCTAAACCTTTCGAAAAGAGTTAAGGAAACATATTCCCCGTCCTTCTCATCTTCTTTTAAAGGAAGAAAATTTTTACCCACATTTTGGAAGAAGGATTTCCAACTTTTACTAATATATTTTCTAAGTATTCAAAAATTCTTGGTAACTATGGTGTAATATCCTTTTTGGAGAAAGGGTGTTACATTTTGTGGTATCAGAGCCTGGTTTGAGTCTTTTGGGTACTGTTGGGTATAGGTTTACTGTGTTCTGTTGTGTGAACTTTGATGAGTAGTTTGTGCTATGTGAAATTGTGTGAATTTTTGATTGTTTGTTGGGTTTATATTGTTCTGGGAGAATCTGGTATCATGTTGTGCTGGAATGGGACGGTACAACTGAGAAATCCGCAGCTGTGCTGGAATGGGACGGTACAGTTGAGGAGAACTTAGTAAGATTAATCGGTACTACCTATGCCAACAATACTGTACAGGTATGGGACTGTACAGGAAAGGATGACCTTCTGAGAAGCATGTAAGTGAGGACAACACATGTGGTTGGCATCCGTGTTGGTTTGTAGGGATAAAGTCGTAAATCTGAAGGTAGCCAGGTGATTCCGGGATGATATAGACTTGGGTGAATCTGTTGGATTGTTTTCTGTGTGAAGTTTTGTGTGTGGTGTTTAGTGATTGGGGAGTTCTTGAGTAGGGTTTTAACTTAGTTTTACCTGGGTAGTTGTCTGGTGGGAAACCATATCTGGTGATACCTTTCTTTCCTGGGTGATGGTATGTTGAAGTAGTGAGAATCTTGGGATAAGTTGCGAGGCCGGTTAGGACCTATTAGGAATTGCTTGTGCTGGTTGATTATATATGATTATATGAGTATTTGGTTGCATTAGTATCATGTTGATTGAGTATGTGTGCTTACAATATATATTCTCTGAAACTTGTTTGTGTAGAAATGATTTTGCGGATGATATTATTGGTCATAAATTATTATTGCTTTCTTACTACTTAAGGTCAAGGTGTGGGTCTAGCTAACCCATTAGCTTGCTGGTAGCAGTGAGATAACAATGGTAATTGATATGAATTGATAAGTTAATTCCTAAGTATAACCGCGAATTTCGAGGACGAAATTCTTTTTAGAGGGGAAGAGTTGTAACATCCGTTTTTCTGGATAACTGTTCTGATTTATGTTTTATATGAATTTTTGGAAAATAAATGTTTTGAGATTTATTTTTGGTTTACCAATAGGATTTAAATATCCATGTTTAAAATTACTTCTGAAAACAGTCAATTTCCAGCTCCTGTCAGGTCTACCTACACGATTTGTTTCCTTGTCTATCTGTCTCTATTCTGTTTTATTTGAATTCTTGTAGCAAAAATGTTTTGTGATTTATTCTTGGCTTAAAATTAGGGGTAAAATACATGTATTTTGAAATACTTCTGAAACGGTAGTTTTTCAATCAACTTTGGGTCTTTTTACGGAAAACGGTTTACGTTTAATTGACGGAAAGAGATTTAAATAGCTTGAGTGTGTCAAATCAATTCAGAAAATAAACTTCCTTCACAAAAGTTGCTTATTTTAATATTTATGATTTTATGGAATTTTTCTGGAATTTTTGGAGAACTTTCGAAATTTACCAAAAACTACGCTAACCGGGGACGTATAGCGTAAAAATCTCATTTCACAGGTATAATTTTCGTGTCAAAGGTCCACAACCATTTTATATTTTATTTTTAATTATTTATTTCATGATTTTAGAAATTATTTCTGTGAAAGTTTTGAAAACCCTATTTTTCTGCTTATTCGGGTTTATACCTGCGAAACGATAAAAACCGAAGAGTTTGCACTATCTATAAATTTCAAAAATGAGTGCCACGAAATTATTTAAGCTTGTCTTGGTATTTTCTAGCATTCTCATTGGTTCTCATCATTTTTAGTTAATTATTTCAATTTTGATTTATGAAATGACAAAAATACCCTTGATTTTCACTCTTTTTCATCCAAACCCTAGGGGCAAAAATGGAAATTCACATTCCCTCTTCTTCCAGTCAGTTTGCACGACTTTTTCATGTCCCTTGGAGGCTCTAGGAGCTTCTCAATTGTTCTAGGGTTTTTAGATATTTTTAGATATTAATTTTTAGATATTTTGTTTTAGATATTTTAAAAAACTAAACCATGGTTTTGGATGAAAACCATGAGCTTCAAAACCACCCCATTGAGCTCGAAATTTTGCCTATAAATAGAGGGGGTTGCTCTTCATTTTCCTCACCATCAACTTGAAGAGAAATCTCACTCCAAAATTCTTTTTCTTCCCTTTGTTTTCTTTGAGTTTTCTTTGTGTTACTAATTAAGTTTTTGTGTTTTTGTTTTTGGTGTTCTTAGTGTTCTTCATTGTTCTTGGCCAAGGTATGGGGAAATTCTTCTTAAAGATGGTTTTGATCTTTGTTATGATGAAAATTTGTGTGTTGGGTGTTTATTGTTTTAAATAAATTGTTATATATTTGTTAAATTGTTTTAAATGGTTACTATGTCTAATTTTTATTTAAAAAAATGTGATTTTTCAAATAGTAAAGTTATAATGCCCAATTTATTTATAAAGTTTAATAATTGTACCGTTACGCTGGCGAAATTTTATCGATAAAGGCTTGATCACCCAGTGGGCTATGCCTCCGTGATCAACAAATTTAAGAAATTGTAAAATTGAACCTCTGTAGTTCTTTTGACGGATATGGATGGGGTGCTTTGGTCAGGCGTAAGAATACATCTTCGGTGTACTCATACGGTCGGGCTCAGGGGCTGTATCTCTATTACGCCATTGGGACGAGAGCAAGTGACTAAATACGCTAAAAATTCCTAAACTGGTGTTTTTCTTCCATTTCTATGTTCTTTTCAAAAATATATAAAACTTGTGATTTTTACTGTTTATATACAGACTGATGATTGGTTAAGGTAGTTCATTTGTATGGATCTGTCTAGGAAAGACAAAGGTCATTGAAGGAGCCCAAAAGCTCACCAAGATCTTTCCTGGGAACCATACCGATGCGCTATTTTTCCTATCTTAGTAAGTTTGTATATACGTGGCGAAGATTACTTGACTAGCTTCCAAAGGGCTTTTCCCAAAGAGAATGAACCTAAGTAATAATTTTCGTTAATATTATTACAGTTATGATCCGTTACCGCATTTGACCCTGTCACAGTGTAATTATTCTTAAAATAAATTAATAAAGCCAAAAAAAATAGAGTGACGAGAGTATTTTTGAGTATGATGTTTTACCTGAGATTCTATGTTTCATATGAGTTATGTGATTCGATGTTCGTATCTGAGCAGTGTGATTCTGTGTTTGATTGAGATATGTGACACCGAGTTCTTATCTGAGAAACGTGATTTTGTGTTTACTTATGATTTCGTGTGTATTTGGGAGTAAAGTTGTAAATTGGTGTCTGTGGTTAACGAGTGACTTACTCGTGGGTGTGTCCCGAATTTAAGTGAAAAATCTCTCGGAGTAGCGGGCTGAATGCTCGTGGCTGTGTGCCGAAATTCCTATGGTATGAGTAGCGAGTGACTTACTCGTGGGCGTGTCCCGAATTTAAGTGAAAATCTCCATGAGTAGCGAGTGACTTACTCGTGGGTGTGTCCCGAATTTAAGTGAAAGTCTCCAGGAGCAGCGGGTTGTTATACTCGTGGGTGTGTCCCGAAAGTCTTGAGAAAAATCTTCATGGGGTAGCGGGCCGAGTGCTCGTGGGTGTGTCCCGAAAGTCATTAAGGAAAAATCCCCAGGAGTAGCGGGCAAAGTGCTCGTGGGTGTGTCCCGAAAGTCTAGAGAGTTTATGTGATATTACTGTATCGGTGATTTGTTTGTGTTTGGCCATTACTGTACAGGCGAGAACTTGGCATTTGTGTTTATTTTGAGGATGAGTATAACAGTATTATTGCGTGATATTTGTCATATGAATTTTTAATTGTTGTGAGTATTATATGCGTTGAGTGTCTTAAATGATGAAGATTTTCACCCTGCCTACTTTCCATGTTTTGTCCATACGTGGTTGAGTAGATATTTTTCCCAAAGAGTGGACTAAGCCTTAGGAGAAGATCTGATGGAGGTTGCTGCGCAAATTACGAGAAGGACCAGTGTTTACTGTATTGCTTTGGGTAGAGGTCTAGAGATTTGACCGGCTCAGATGTTCACTGTTCAAAGTATTTTGAGTGTCTTGAGTTTGTCTTGTAAACTCTGAATATTTTTATATGAGATGAGATCCTCTTTACAAGTGTATACCTTACGTTTCCGCATTCTAAACCTTTCGAAAAGAGTTAAGGAAACATATTCCCCGTCCTTCTCATCTTCTTTTAAAGGAAGAAAATTTTTACCCACATTTTGGAAGAAGGATTTCCAACTTTTACTAATATATTTTCTAAGTATTCAAAAATTCTTGGTAACTATGGTGTAATATCCTTTTTGGAGAAAGGGTGTTACATTTTGTGGTATCAGAGCCTGGTTTGAGTCTTTTGGGTACTGTTGGGTATAGGTTTACTGTGTTCTGTTGTGTGAACTTTGATGAGTAGTTTGTGCTATGTGAAATTGTGTGAATTTTTGATTGTTTGTTGGGTTTATATTGTTCTGGGAGAATCTGGTATCATGTTGTGCTGGAATGGGACGGTACAACTGAGAAATCCGCAGCTGTGCTGGAATGGGACGGTACAGTTGAGGAGAACTTAGTAAGATTAATCGGTACTACCTATGCCAACAATACTGTACAGGTATGGGACTGTACAGGAAAGGATGACCTTCTGAGAAGCATGTAAGTGAGGACAACACATGTGGTTGGCATCCGTGTTGGTTTGTAGGGATAAAGTCGTAAATCTGAAGGTAGCCAGGTGATTCCGGGATGATATAGACTTGGGTGAATCTGTTGGATTGTTTTCTGTGTGAAGTTTTGTGTGTGGTGTTTAGTGATTGGGGAGTTCTTGAGTAGGGTTTTAACTTAGTTTTACCTGGGTAGTTGTCTGGTGGGAAACCATATCTGGTGATACCTTTCTTTCCTGGGTGATGGTATGTTGAAGTAGTGAGAATCTTGGGATAAGTTGCGAGGCCGGTTAGGACCTATTAGGAATTGCTTGTGCTGGTTGATTATATATGATTATATGAGTATTTGGTTGCATTAGTATCATGTTGATTGAGTATGTGTGCTTACAATATATATTCTCTGAAACTTGTTTGTGTAGAAATGATTTTGCGGATGATATTATTGGTCATAAATTATTATTGCTTTCTTACTACTTAAGGTCAAGGTGTGGGTCTAGCTAACCCATTAGCTTGCTGGTAGCAGTGAGATAACAATGGTAATTGATATGAATTGATAAGTTAATTCCTAAGTATAACCGCGAATTTCGAGGACGAAATTCTTTTTAGAGGGGAAGAGTTGTAACATCCGTTTTTCTGGATAACTGTTCTGATTTATGTTTTATATGAATTTTTGGAAAATAAATGTTTTGAGATTTATTTTTGGTTTACCAATAGGATTTAAATATCCATGTTTAAAATTACTTCTGAAAACAGTCAATTTCCAGCTCCTGTCAGGTCTACCTACACGATTTGTTTCCTTGTCTATCTGTCTCTATTCTGTTTTATTTGAATTCTTGTAGCAAAAATGTTTTGTGATTTATTCTTGGCTTAAAATTAGGGGTAAAATACATGTATTTTGAAATACTTCTGAAACGGTAGTTTTTCAATCAACTTTGGGTCTTTTTACGGAAAACGGTTTACGTTTAATTGACGGAAAGAGATTTAAATAGCTTGAGTGTGTCAAATCAATTCAGAAAATAAACTTCCTTCACAAAAGTTGCTTATTTTAATATTTATGATTTTATGGAATTTTTCTGGAATTTTTGGAGAACTTTCGAAATTTACCAAAAACTACGCTAACCGGGGACGTATAGCGTAAAAATCTCATTTCACAGGTATAATTTTCGTGTCAAAGGTCCACAACCATTTTATATTTTATTTTTAATTATTTATTTCATGATTTTAGAAATTATTTCTGTGAAAGTTTTGAAAACCCTATTTTTCTGCTTATTCGGGTTTATACCTGCGAAACGATAAAAACCGAAGAGTTTGCACTATCTATAAATTTCAAAAATGAGTGCCACGAAATTATTTAAGCTTGTCTTGGTATTTTCTAGCATTCTCATTGGTTCTCATCATTTTTAGTTAATTATTTCAATTTTGATTTATGAAATGACAAAAATACCCTTGATTTTCACTCTTTTTCATCCAAACCCTAGGGGCAAAAATGGAAATTCACATTCCCTCTTCTTCCAGTCAGTTTGCACGACTTTTTCATGTCCCTTGGAGGCTCTAGGAGCTTCTCAATTGTTCTAGGGTTTTTAGATATTTTTAGATATTAATTTTTAGATATTTTGTTTTAGATATTTTAAAAAACTAAACCATGGTTTTGGATGAAAACCATGAGCTTCAAAACCACCCCATTGAGCTCGAAATTTTGCCTATAAATAGAGGGGGTTGCTCTTCATTTTCCTCACCATCAACTTGAAGAGAAATCTCACTCCAAAATTCTTTTTCTTCCCTTTGTTTTCTTTGAGTTTTCTTTGTGTTACTAATTAAGTTTTTGTGTTTTTGTTTTTGGTGTTCTTAGTGTTCTTCATTGTTCTTGGCCAAGGTATGGGGAAATTCTTCTTAAAGATGGTTTTGATCTTTGTTATGATGAAAATTTGTGTGTTGGGTGTTTATTGTTTTAAATAAATTGTTATATATTTGTTAAATTGTTTTAAATGGTTACTATGTCTAATTTTTATTTAAAAAAATGTGATTTTTCAAATAGTAAAGTTATAATGCCCAATTTATTTATAAAGTTTAATAATTGTACCGTTACGCTGGCGAAATTTTATCGATAAAGGCTTGATCACCCAGTGGGCTATGCCTCCGTGATCAACAAATTTAAGAAATTGTAAAATTGAACCTCTGTAGTTCTTTTGACGGATATGGATGGGGTGCTTTGGTCAGGCGTAAGAATACATCTTCGGTGTACTCATACGGTCGGGCTCAGGGGCTGTATCTCTATTACGCCATTGGGACGAGAGCAAGTGACTAAATACGCTAAAAATTCCTAAACTGGTGTTTTTCTTCCATTTCTATGTTCTTTTCAAAAATATATAAAACTTGTGATTTTTACTGTTTATATACAGACTGATGATTGGTTAAGGTAGTTCATTTGTATGGATCTGTCTAGGAAAGACAAAGGTCATTGAAGGAGCCCAAAAGCTCACCAAGATCTTTCCTGGGAACCATACCGATGCGCTATTTTTCCTATCTTAGTAAGTTTGTATATACGTGGCGAAGATTACTTGACTAGCTTCCAAAGGGCTTTTCCCAAAGAGAATGAACCTAAGTAATAATTTTCGTTAATATTATTACAGTTATGATCCGTTACCGCATTTGACCCTGTCACAGTGTAATTATTCTTAAAATAAATTAATAAAGCCAAAAAAAATAGAGTGACGAGAGTATTTTTGAGTATGATGTTTTACCTGAGATTCTATGTTTCATATGAGTTATGTGATTCGATGTTCGTATCTGAGCAGTGTGATTCTGTGTTTGATTGAGATATGTGACACCGAGTTCTTATCTGAGAAACGTGATTTTGTGTTTACTTATGATTTCGTGTGTATTTGGGAGTAAAGTTGTAAATTGGTGTCTGTGGTTAACGAGTGACTTACTCGTGGGTGTGTCCCGAATTTAAGTGAAAAATCTCTCGGAGTAGCGGGCTGAATGCTCGTGGCTGTGTGCCGAAATTCCTATGGTATGAGTAGCGAGTGACTTACTCGTGGGCGTGTCCCGAATTTAAGTGAAAATCTCCATGAGTAGCGAGTGACTTACTCGTGGGTGTGTCCCGAATTTAAGTGAAAGTCTCCAGGAGCAGCGGGTTGTTATACTCGTGGGTGTGTCCCGAAAGTCTTGAGAAAAATCTTCATGGGGTAGCGGGCCGAGTGCTCGTGGGTGTGTCCCGAAAGTCATTAAGGAAAAATCCCCAGGAGTAGCGGGCAAAGTGCTCGTGGGTGTGTCCCGAAAGTCTAGAGAGTTTATGTGATATTACTGTATCGGTGATTTGTTTGTGTTTGGCCATTACTGTACAGGCGAGAACTTGGCATTTGTGTTTATTTTGAGGATGAGTATAACAGTATTATTGCGTGATATTTGTCATATGAATTTTTAATTGTTGTGAGTATTATATGCGTTGAGTGTCTTAAATGATGAAGATTTTCACCCTGCCTACTTTCCATGTTTTGTCCATACGTGGTTGAGTAGATATTTTTCCCAAAGAGTGGACTAAGCCTTAGGAGAAGATCTGATGGAGGTTGCTGCGCAAATTACGAGAAGGACCAGTGTTTACTGTATTGCTTTGGGTAGAGGTCTAGAGATTTGACCGGCTCAGATGTTCACTGTTCAAAGTATTTTGAGTGTCTTGAGTTTGTCTTGTAAACTCTGAATATTTTTATATCAGATGAGATCCTCTTTACAAGTGTATACCTTACGTTTCCGCATTCTAAACCTTTCGAAAAGAGTTAAGGAAACATATTCCCCGTCCTTCTCATCTTCTTTTAAAGGAAGAAAATTTTTACCCACATTTTGGAAGAAGGATTTCCAACTTTTACTAATATATTTTCTAAGTATTCAAAAATTCTTGGTAACTATGGTGTAATATCCTTTTTGGAGAAAGGGTGTTACAGCAGCCGCGGTGGTGGCAGTCGCAGCTGAGAGAGAGAGAGAATCGTGACTGAGAGAGAGACGAAGTCACGGCTGAGAGAGAGAGAGAGAGAAGACCGAAAACGAAAGTGATCGAGCAGGGAGAGATAAAATGAGTATATTTGTCGTTTTCGACAAAATTTTCCGTCGGTATTTAGATATTTCTGACGGAATTTCTGTTGGTAACATGAATTTCAAATTTTTTAAAAACCGTGCCATTATCGATGGAATATTTCCGTCAGTAACTTTTCAGATGGAAAATTTGGTTGGTAAATTCAAAAAATTTGCGTTTCCGACGGAATATATCTGTCGGTAATGATAAAAAAATTAAAAAAAAATTAAAAGCTATCAACGGTAAAAAGATTCTGTTTATTGACGGATAAACTTTTTTACCGACAGAAAAATTCCATCGGAAATGTCAGATTTATCGACGGAATATTTTTGTCGGTAATACAACTTTTTCTTGTAGTGTTGGAGTTGTACTTCTATAGATCCGAGATGCAAGAAGCTGATATTATGACCAATGCACTCAAGTCTGACAGATTCAAAGACTTAAAGATTCAATGCTGAGAATGTAATTCAAAGTATTAGTTAGTTGGTTAGTGCTTTCTGTTAGTGTTAGTTACTGTGAGTGCTTGCGGTTAAGTTTGTTGTAAGTAATTATCTTAGTGTGTCCGATGTGGGACCTTAATTCCAATGTGTATAAATATAGTGATTGAATAAGATGAGGTTTTGAAGTGTGTAATCCAATTTTTTCTTCTAAACTTTCCTCTCTTCCCTGCTCTTAATTAGGGGTGTACAAGACCTAGCCGGGCTCGCCAACCCGTCTCGGCCCGATGGCTTCGAGCCGGGTCTAACCTGGACCTGTCAAAAGAAAATGGACAATATGATAACTCAAATTAATAACCCGTGTTCAGGTCGGGCCGGGTTCGGGTTGACCCTCGATTACCCAACTCGTCCCTATTGTACTTGTTTTATAATTTTAATTATTATCTTGGATTTGAAGAGTTGCCAAGGCTGGTATTCTCACATCTGGGGTATGAAAACTTCCACAGGTGTGGTTATCACTAAGCTGGAAAAGTTCTTTGTATCAACATTGACGACACCAGGGGTGTAAATCTCTAAGGATGTGGTCGCTTCTGGTGTTCCAGGTCCGAACGATTCATAAGAGGGCCTACAAGTCTCACACATGGGTGGAAAACTTTACCCAGTTGTGGTTAGCTCTGGTTTGGCGGGTGCAGTATGAAATAGATTGTTTCACACCAGGGGTGTGATCGTGTTCACAGGTGTGATTCGCTCAAATTTAGAGGAATTTTTTTCATCTTTGCTAACATTAGGCCAAATGATAAAATATAACATTCTATTTATTATTTTTTTAAACAAGTTAAATTATCACTTTTCCTATTGAATTGCATGACCAACTAATTTTTTTATTGGCAAAATTGCTCTTTTGGTCCCACAACTTAACTATTTGTTTCAATTTGATCTCATAATTAACTTTTTTTTGTCTGAAGTTGGTCCCTTAACTTCGCAAACGTTTTGACGTTAGTGCCTTCCGTCTATTTTAATGCAACGTCGTTAGTAACTTACTGATGTGGCCGTTAACGTGCTGATGTGGTCATAGTGACCTGGAACATGACTGTTGGCATGGGACTAACTTATTACAAACATAAGGGACCAACTTGAATCCTACTAAAAACTTAAGGGACTAACTTGAATCTTAATAAAAACTTAAGAAACTTAAAAAAAAAAACTCACCTGCTATCAGATATGAAGGTGTGTTGTTGTTCTTTGTTCAGAGACTTGGGTTCTGGTTCTGGTTGGTGGGGTTTTTTGTTGGTTGCGATTTGTGTCATTAATGGGGTTATGGGGATGTGGGTTTTGATTGAGATTTGTTTTGGTTGTCTAGGGTTTTGCTTGTGGGGTGTTTCTTAATGTGAGAGTTGTTGTATGATGGAAACCGATTGTGTGCATGTTGTTTGGTCCTGAATGTGATAGTTGTTTGGCCCATGTTTTGAGGGGTGTTTGATGTTGTTGTTTTTGCTTTTGGAATGTAATACTTGCTGGTTATGGGCCGGGGTTTTGGTTGTTTTTTGTTAATGTTCCTACTTTTTGTGTCTGACTAGGAATGTGAATGCTAGGAATGTGGTCTAGAATATTTGAGTCATTCTATTTGTGTCTTCTAATGTGTGGCTTTTTGTTATTTTTAGATGAGGAAAGGTTATTTTGATGTACATATTCACCATGGTGGTCATTTTGAGGATAGTGAGATGACCAAGTATCATGGGTTACTATCCACTTGGAATTGTGACCTTGATAGATGAAGTTATTGGGAGGTTCTTGATCTGTTAAAATATTTGGGTTATGTTAGTGTGGATGGCTTGTGGTATACTGCTGGGAGTAGGTCCAAAGCTTATAGGGCTAGAAGGAATACAATAGATCTAGTTGTATGTACATTGGACCCAGTCTTCATCGAACTCACATATCATCGAGTTATATCAGATTAAAGATAGGGTTCAGGTCTCAAGAATTGACCTGGTTAAACTTTAGGGCCGGGTGAACATAACTCATCCCACAAACAGTACCCCTACCTGCTCTTTCCATGTGTGTGTGTTCATGCCACTCCACAACATTTAACTGAACTTATTTTTTAGTTAAAATATGTTAAAAATTTAGAAAATACATTTTTCTCTTTAATAATTTATTTAATTGTCAAGCATGCATGCACTTTAATGTTTTACTTTAGTTATAAAAAGTGTTTGATAATAAAAATCAATATATAATTAATTTTTACATATATAAAAATCTTAAATAAAAAAGCCCATTCTCTTGATAATTAATTAGCTTTCTATGTTGGTGGCTGAAATCTTACAAGTACAACAATATATATTGAGTACCATGTACATACACACACACACATATATATATATCAATTTATCTCATTAAAAATGCAAAATCGGTATTTCCAAATTCCAATACAATAAAATAACTGCCTCTAAAAAAAATACAATAAAATAACTGCAGTAGCCAAAGAATCAGAGAACATATAAAGCTGTAAATAAAATTGCACGGGTTTAATTTAATTTAATTTAATTTATAGCATCAGACACTTAATCATACAACACAAAAACAAGGTCGTGATCGTATAACTTTTGTGGCGCACTAAAGTAATCATGAATGTTGAATCCACTGAGCGATATCCACATGCACAGTCAAAAAACAACAGCTGCAGGTCAGGGCAGCAAGCTCAAACATTAATTTTTGTCTATCCCAGTAGTAATCGAGAGAATCCACCGACACCAAGACATTTTGGTCTTAATTGATACTCCCTCCGGTCTCAAATATAAGAAAAAAGTACATGCATCTGGACCATAATATTTTGCTCCTTAGAATATCTCTAATTGGAGTGGCCTGTTCATGAGAGTTGATAGGTCGTATAATAACATATGATATTTAAAAATATTTATTAAATTTCACTTAAATGGTAACCCAACTTGGTTGCTTATGGAAACCCATGTAGGTCTTATTTGGATGTAGAAACTCAACTTTTAGTTCATAGAGAAGTTAAGTGTTTAATTTATGAAAGAGAAAAAATTTTGTTAAATTGATAGTTATTAATGAGTAGATAACTGTTCATAGAGAAGTTAAAAATAATAATTTTTTAGAAAAGTTGAGTGCAAAAGTTAATTTCAACTTCTGTGAAAAATTACTAGTTAAAAAATATATATGTGAGAAATGCTTATAAAAAAGTTTATCCAAACCAAACCATAATTAATGAGTGTTTCTTATTTAAGAAATCCAACTTAAAAGTTGTTAACAATTTTATAAACAACTCTCTTTAGAGATACTCTCTAAATATCATCATCATCATCATCATCTTCATTTTCTATAATTTGCAAAGCTCTTATGTATGCTTCAAAGTTCAAACAATAAGATCTCCTCCTCCTCATCTTCTATAATTAATTGCAAAGCTCTTATGTATATATATGCTTCAAAGTTCAAACAATAATTACTGTTATCTAGATGCCACGGACCATAAATATCCACGTCCCAAATCTTAATAATATACTAGGTAGTTGGGGGTAATTAATAATTAGTAAAGTATATACATGCCCATAATATATGATGATGATGAATAAATAGCTAGGATGAGGCCGGGGTATTACTGTTGGTGTTGGTGGGTTCTCCTCTTTCACGAACCATTACGGGAAGGCCACAACCAAAAGTGGCAGTGAGGCCAGGAGAGAATCGAGGGTGGTTAAAAGATTCTACCAATTCGATGTGGAACCTCCGAAGCAGTGAAAGCGCCACACTTTTAAGCTCCATCAAAGCCATTTCCTTACCAATACAAACCCTCAACCCAGCCTGAAAAATCGGGTACTTGAATGGATTCTTGGGGTGAAACACACCATTCTTCAACCACCTCTCGGGCTTAAACTCCAAACAATCCTTGCCCCACAATTCCACCAACCTACCCATCGCGTAGGGGTGGTAAGTAACCCTAGTCCCACCTTTCACCATGGTGCCATCTGGTAACATATCGTCCTCCAAGCAGAACTTGGAGTCGAACTGAATTGGGGGAAACAGTCTCATACTCTCATGTGCCGCTGCTTGTAGATAGTGCAATTGTCTAAGCTCTTCAAAGTTAATGTTGATGTTGTTGTTATTGTGTGGTCCAATTACTCGATTCGCCTCCAGTAGAATCTCTGACTCCACCTCCGGGTGTTTTGCCAACAGCCAAAAGAAACTGGTAAGTGCCGATGCCACGGTGTCACGACCGGCCAATAGGAAGCTTATGACGATGTCTCTGAGGTAGTTGTCGTCTTGGACTGTACTCATGAAACGGGACAACAAGTCTCTGTGGCTAGAAAACCCCACTTCCCTTCTCTGCTTTATAACCTCCCTCGCCAAGACATCGATCATTTTAACAGCTTTTCTTAGTTGTTTCTCGCTACCTATATATATATATATATATTTTTTTTTTATAGGCCAAGAAATTTATTAATAAAGAGAACTAAGTAAAATCATAAGGAGTGCCCAATACTGAATAACAAAAACCAAAATATCCCGAAAGAAAAAAGATAATAACAAGAATTAATACTCCGGATCATTCTGATCCAATCATGAACTAATCACACCTGGGAAAATAATTCTGTAGAAAGTCGCTACCTATGTTGAGAAGCCTCTTGATCTTCCAAACGAGAGGGGACACCGCCATGGCTCTCTCCGCGGATAGTCTCGATGCGAGGTCAAAGGAAACCGCGAACTCCGACATGGGTAACGACTTCTCCAGGCACATCGGGTCTAACCCGAAGGAGAATCTACAAATGCTGTCGAAGGAGAATCTCCTGAAAACGTCCTGCAAGTCTAAAACGACGCCGTTTGTGTGGTTGGTTATTAGGAGAGGGATGAGTCGGTGTTGGATTTCGTAGTTGACGACTTCAAAGGCGAATGACCTTATGGAGTGGTTGTTGAGTTCAAGGCTTGCCATCTTCTTCTGGAACCGCCACGACTCGCCGTCCACGTTGAAGATTCCTCGGCCGAGAAAGTCGCCGAGGATCATGGAAAACGTTTTCCCCTTTGGGTAGTTGTCGAACCTCGTCTTGAGGATGTACTCCACGTTGTCACTGTTCGCGGTGATCGTGTTCCTCAAGACGTGGATGTGGATGGTCTTTGTTTGGGAGTTTCGGAGTAGATGTGCATACCAATCGCAGAGGTTGTCGAAGTCTTTCGACCAGCTTGAAGTTAGATAAGCCTGGCATGTTTCGCAACTGCACAGGATGCTAGTACTCATTCTTCTGGGAAAACGAGGTGCAGTGATTATAATTAGTATTATTATTATTATAGCGACGGTGATGATCAGAGAATAACCAAAAGAGACATCACTCAATAAGGAATGAAACAGCGTGTAGGTGCTGGTAGCTAAAGCTTCAAGAAGTTCCATTGATGGATAGTTAAAGATAAACAAGAGAGGATATAGTAAATGGAAATGGATATAGCTAGATAGATGATCAAGTGGAGCTAGGAGAGAGATATTCAATCAGAGGGGGACAAGTGGGATTGGCATTGGATACACATTAGTTATATAATAAGTAATTGATTTGATGGGATGATTAATTTCGTATAGCATACTATCACTTATTTTTCAATAAAAAAGGAATATTAACAAGATATAATTTCTAGAAAAATCATTTTTGGATATCCAGTGTGCTATTATATACTCTCTCTCTCCCCTAAAATAAATATGTTTTAAATTTTTTTTACACAATAAATGAATGAAAAAGAGTAGTAATTTGACTAAATTAACCTTATTATTTACAACATTGCTCAAAATTTCAATGCAACACTCTAAAAAGTATTTTTGGGGTAAAATTGGAATACAATAATTGATAATCCGTTGAAAACATAAAATACACTTATTTTGGGACAAATTTATTTTCCTAAAAAGATACTTATTTTGTGATAGAGAGAATACTTAGATATAGATAAAAATAAAATAGAGATGAGTGATAGATGAGTAATAAAAAAAAAGGTATTAGATGTGTCTTGAGAATATCTAGGTATTCAAAATTCATTGTTGTAATTTTTATTTCTTAGCTGTTTTAGTAGTACGTGGTATTTATATACAATATATAGTTCTTTATTTTTTTTTTTAAAAAGAAAATAAATAAGACCAATGAACTACTTTGGGCCTGTTTGGATTGACTTATGCAAAGCTTATGACTGATTTATAAGCTGTTTTGGGCTTATTTTTCATAAGCTACCCAGGATAGCTTATCAAAACAGCTTATGACTTATATAAAATAAGTTTCACTATAATTTTTTTTCAATTATAAAAGTAGCTTATACAGCTTATGTCATAAGCAATAGATAAGCTTGTTATCCAAACAGGGTCTTTGTATCATTTTTTCTATAACAACTTATAATATGAGTTTTTTAACTTATAGTTTTTTATATAAGTTGAAATCAATTTTTATACTTCAATTTATTCAAAAGCTCTATTTCTTTTCATCTCTCCATAACCACCGGTTTATTTATCAGCGACTATTTAACTATTTTTCTCTTTTTTATATATGAAAAAAAATAAAAATATAAAACAAAGTTATCTTTTCTATAAGTTAAAATCAGTTTTTTTTTTTAAAAAAAGGGACCTACATGTAGTGAGTTGGACTACTGTTGAGTTGAGAAGGGTGTTAAATAGTAAATTATCGATTCCTGTACTAATGTACTAACAACTATATCTGTGTATGCTCATGAACATATACTCCAACATAGTTTAGTGGTAGACAAGGTGCTGCAAAAGAAAAGTGAATATTGAATGGAGTCAGAAAATCATAATAAACAAAAGAAACAAGGTCCACGATGAACCCGTGCGCTAGCTAAGAAACAAAGCCAGTTACCTCACGTGCTCAATTTTGAGGGTCATTCCAACACAATTTCTCCCTGACACATTTTGTTTGCTGATTTTTTACTACAATTCAGACAAGATTCTTTTTTAGTACTTAATTAGCGTGAACCTTTGCGAGAATGATACCGTATAAAACTACCGCACAACGTTTTGTTTTTTTTCTTCCTACATCCTACCGTACAGCGTCACAATATATACACTGCTAATATGCATAATTAACAATTAATTTCCCTTCCCTGTTAATCGTGTCCTATTGTAATTAAGTACTTCAACTATCACGTGCTTGGTTTTTGTTGTGTTTAATTATTTCCCATTTCAGAGGTGTTCTTATTTTAAAAAGAAAAAACATAAGAACGCCAACTTGGTAAGTTTTGCTGTGGAAGTGTTTTTCCAGCTTCACGTACGAAAGAGAACTTTGTGGGGTTTTCTTATATGTACCTATGTACTCCCTTGGTTCCTTTTTAATTGTCAATTTTTAAGAATAACTTTGTTACTATTTATTTACCATTTAGTTTAAGGTTACATTAATTTTATCAATTATACTCTTATTATTCTTAATTATTTTATACATTTTCTATGCACTTTAATTTTGAGATAGAATAAATAGAGATAGTGAGATATATAGTACAAAGACGTAACCAATGACGTTGGCCTAGTGGTGGAACACTAGGACACTTGGGGGGTCGACTTGTTGGTAGTAGGATCGATTCTACCCGGGGGCAAAAACAATACCTTGGCTAATCCAAGACTCTACGGACGAACGCAGATTAGTCTTTCGTTGAAAGTGTTGGGACACTGCGTGGGTAACCAGCGATGGTCCTAAACCAAAAAAATAGTACAAAGACAAAGGTATAATAGGAAAAAACTTGCTAGTTAAATTATTTTTTGATATGTGAAATAACTTTAAAAAAATGATATTAAGTAAAAGAAGATTAAGTTTGGAGTTTTGGGAGAGGATCTAATTAAAATTGTTGGTTAGGAGAAATGTATTTAAATTTGACTCTAGACCTTTCATGTGGAGTAGGTTAATTACCACTTGACATTACAATTTTTTTTTATATTAGTGGCGATATATCAAAAAGTCAATTTTTGGAGGATTAATACCCATCTCTGCAGTCTCTCATCTCATGATTTTCCCAATTGTAATTGTTGCATGTGTGACAATATATTTTTCACATTATTTAATTTCTCTTAAGTGTTGGCATGATCGCCACCAAAACTCATGGCAATGTGTCGTCACTAATGTTTCCATAAATTTATTTCGATTGGACTTAGTAATGGGTAGTACTAGTTAGAGCTGGCAAAATGGGCTTTGCCCGTCGGGCCGGCCCGAGCCTGCCCGAAAAAACACCGGGCTTGGACACACAAATTCGAGCCCGTTTTTAATTTGGGCTTTTTTGGCCCGGCCCGACAAAACCCGAACCCGTAAAAGCCCGGGCCCGAAGCGGGCCGCCCGAAAAATATAGGGCTCGGACACACAAATTTGAGCCCGTTTTCAATCCGAACTTTTTTGGCCCGACCCGATAAAGCCCGAACCCGATGCGGCCCGGCCCGAAAGCCCGAATTGCCACCTCTAGTACTAGTGACCACAATTAAATACTCAATCCAGTGTTTTTTATAATGAGCTATTTTTATGGTCTTTTTTATAAGAAATAATGTCTTGTTTTCAACAATATATTAATTGCTCATTTACATATTTACCCTTATTTATTATGAGACCTACAAAAAAGAATATGAAAAGACACCAATCCCATAAAGGGTACTTTTGAAAAATTATAGCATTATTAATTGTAATTAATTCATTTCAATACACTTCCTTGGTCTTGATGATTTTGTCCTATATTTCTTATAAAAAGGACCGGAGGGAGTACATTTTTTACAGTATTGTTTTCTTTTAGCCGGATTTTTAGAGAAGGCAACTGATTGTCTTGCAGCCTCGTGGTATTCATTAATTGCTATGAGTCTTCTTTCTTCTTCTTTTTTTCTTGGGTCAAACTCTGAGTCTTCTCTTTCGGACCGTACTCAGTGACCGATCTAGAGGGGGGCAAGAAGGGGCCAAGGCCCCACCCCCTAAAGCTGGCAAAACGGGCTTAGCTGGCCTGCATCAGGTTTGGGCTTTATCGGCCAGAGTTAAAAAAGCCCGGATTGAAAACACTACTAGAAAATAATTAAATGGCGACGAAAATGAAATTATCAGAAGAAATTTTTGAAATAATTAAAATGTTAGAAGAAATAAATAAAAACATAGCTTTACTAATAGAAAATACAAATAAAATTATAGAATATACATATATGAGACTTCCAAATGGACGTAATGATATAAAAAATATTAGAGAAACTTTAAAAAATATAAATGAAGAAAAAGAAATTGAGGAAAATACTGATATAAAAAGAATTAAAGAAATTCTCCAACAACTTGAAAATCTTTTAGAATATGAAGAAAATAATAAATGTATCACAAAAAAGGACTTAGAAGAATTATTAAAAATAAGAGAACAGAAACCTATAAATTTTAATAAACCATTATCTACATGGAAGAATTAAAAGAGGAATATATGGAAAATTTAAGAAAATCAAATTATATAGAAGAAATTCAACAATTGTTAGAACAATTAAAAATAATAGAAGATGATAATAATCAAATACAAAAAATTGAGCAAAACCAAACCCCTAAAGAAAATAATGAAAATGAAGAAATAATTTTAGCCTACAATAGCCCTTCAGATTCTGAATATGATGAAATATTTATGGAAAAAGGTGAAACAAGTGGAGTAAAACAAGAAAAAAAAATGGGATGAATATTATTATAATAAAGATGGTGCATGGGATAAATATGAAGAAGAAACAATGAAAAATAAAGGATATGCTAGAAAAAATAGAAAATGGTCAAAAATATCAGATGAATTTAAACCTCATAATGAATATACTAAATCAGAAAATATATTAAACTTAGATTGTGTTAGCAATAAAGAAGATGCAATTATAGAATGGGTTAATGAAATAATATTATTAATCTCAACAGATAATAGATTTAGTAATCTTTCTTTAGATAATATAAAAGGATTAATTTTAATGAAAACAGCCGGAGATGTAAGATTATATTTAACAAGTATAAGTGATGAAATGTGGTATAGATATGCAGCTACTGTAAATACTAACCAAGATTTTGCTAGATTAATTAGTGAACTAATTTCTAGAGAATTTACTGGATATGAATATCTTCATAATAAAATAGGAGTAAATAACTTATTACATGAAAATGCAAAGTCACATTTAAATAAAATGCAAATATGTGATATGTGTCAAATAGGGAGTTTTATCTGCTAATATCAAAAATATTATTATCAGCTAGATAATGCATCAAAGGATACGTACAAGGAATTATTTATGGATAAATTGCCATACCCTCTTAATATAAAGATAAAAAATATTTGGAAAACAAGATTAGGTGAAATAGCTAATACCCTAGGAGGAGTTATACGAATAGTATATGAAGAAATGAGAAATCAATGCCTAAACAGAGAAACAATTAGAAAATTAAATAGGGGAAGAAATGAGATATGTTGTGATTTACCAGAATTAGAATTACCAGGAAAATATGGGTGTGAACAACCTAGAAAAAGGAAAAAATATTATAGGAAGAGACCTAAGTTAAAAAAAACATATCCAAAGAAAAGAGCTTATAAAAATAGGAATAGAAAATATTTTAGAAAGAGAAGACAAGTCCCTAGAAAATATTGTCCGAAAGGAAAGAAAAAATGTATGTGTTGGTTATGTAACCAAGAAGGCCACTACGCAAATGAGTGTCCTCAGAGAAAAGAGAAAGGTGCAAAAGAAAAGTCAAAATTAATAGAAAGAATATACCAGATATATGATTTAGAGCCATTAGAAGAAGAATTAAGTAATTCTGAAGAGAGTATATATGAATATTCAGAAGATGAATTATATTCACAGACAGAATCAGAATAGTACTTATATTAAAATAATAAAAAAAAATAATGGTAGAGAAACTGAAGCTTATATAGATACTGGAGCTAGTATTTGTATAGCAACAAAACATTATTTGATAAATGGGAAAAAGTAAGAAACCTAGCAAGAGTATCAATTGCAGATGGATCTGTACATTCTCTAAGCTGGATAGCAAAGAAAACAACTTTAATAATAGAAAATAAATTATTTATAATACCTATTATATATCAACAACAAACAGGTGTAGATATCATATTAGGAAATAATTTTCTTAGATTATACGCACCCTTTTGCCAATACTTAGAATATATGACATTAAGAACCCCTTATATTAGAGGAAAGCAAATAAGAAAAATAATTAGGATGCCAATCCTTCACTATACAAAATGTCATTACTCAGAGTTTAGTCAGCTGAAACGTGGTGAGATTATAGGATTAGTATGTAAAAAAATGAGACATGTACTAATGAATACAGAAGAAGGTAGAATTATTCCAGCATATATTGAAGAACTTTTAGATAAGGTATATAGTGAAAACCCACTAGATTCAAAAATTAATAATAAAAATATGGAGTTAGTAGAATTAAAACTAAAAGATCCTACAAAAGAAATAAAATGTAAACCTATGATTTACACAAAACAGGATAGAGATGAATTTGCAGAAGATATAAAGCAGATGTGTGAAAAAGGATTAGTAAGACCATCAAAAAGTAAACATTCAGCACCAGCATTTTATGTTGAAAATCATAATGAAATTAAGAGAGGAAAAAGGAGATTGGTAATAAATTATAAACAGATGAATGATGCTATGGAAGGAGATGCATATTTCCTACCGAGGAAAGATTTAATTATTGAAAGAGTTAGGAATATGAATTGATTTAGTACTTTTGATTGTAAGTCAGGATTCTATCAGATCAGGCTTACAGAGGAATCAAAAGCGTTAACAGCTTTTAGTTGTCCTCAAGGACAATATGAATGGAATGTTTTGCCAATGGGAATAAAACAATCACCAAGTATTTTTCAAAGAAGAATGGATTCCATACTTAAGGATTATAAAGATTTTTGCCTCATATATATTGATGATATATTAGTATTTACTAATAAGGATTTAAAAGATCATTTTTATAAAGTAAAATTAGTTCTTAAAAAGTGTTTAGAAAATGGAGTAGTATTAAGTAGGAAAAAGGCAGTTTTAGCTCAGACTAGAATTAACTATTTAGGATTAGAAATAGAAAGAGGAAAAATAGTAATGCAAAAACATGTGTTAGAAAAACTTCAGAATTTTCCAACAAAATTAAAGGATAAAAAAGAATTACAGAGATTTCTTGGATTACTAACATATATATCAAATGAAGTTTTATAAAGAATCTTGCAGCTGAAAGGAGAAAACTCCAGTAGAAATTGAAGAAAGATGCTCTTTGGTCATGAACCGAAGAAGATGAGGAAATTATTACAAAATTAAAACACTTATGTCAAGATCTTCCTGAATTATATCATCATTCGGATGATGATTTAATTATTATTGAAACAGATGCATCAAATGAATGTTGGGGAGGTGTTATGAAAGCAAAACCCCCTAGACAAAAGAAAGAATTACTATGCCGATACATGTCTGGAACCTTTCCAGATAGTGAAATCAATTATCCTACTCATGAAAAAGAAACATTAGCTTTAATTCGAATGTTGGAAAAGCATCGGATTTATGTGTTAGATAAAGAATTTATTGTTAGAACTGATAGTACTTATGTTGCAGGTTTTAAAAATATTAACCATAAAGGTACTTATAAACAGGGAAGACTAATAAGGTGGCAGATGAAGTTAGCTGAATATAATTATACAATAATATCTCATATTAAAGGTGAAAAGAATGTTCTTGCAGATATATTGTCAAGAGAATGGAGCAGGATTTGAAGAAATTGGAGAGCAAATTAAGGATGCAAGATGCACTCTTTGAACAAAAAATGCAAGAAGCAGAATTAATTAAGAAAGACAGGGAAGTGACAAAGCTAAGAATTGAAGAATTAAAATTACTGATGGAAGCAGTTCTAGAAAACCTGAAGAAGCAAGATGAAAATGAAAGCAAAAAATGGTACGTAATTTTTAATGGTCAATTTCCAGGAATTTATGATGACTGGTACAAAGCAGCACCACATTGCACAAAGATTTCAGGAATCATCCATAGATCATACTCATCAGAAGAAGAAGCAAAAAAGGCACTAGAAGAATATAAAGATGAAGAAAGAAAGAAAAAAGAGAAAGAGATTTATCTTGGACCCAGAACTTTTTTGGAAACAGCGAAAAGTTCACCACCAATTAAATCAGGCATGAAAATACTAGGGAGAATTCCTTCTTCCTTAGATGATTTTCAAATAATTAGTCAAAAGGATCATGAACTTCGAATTCAATTCTCTCATGAAAAATTCGAAGAGCATTTCCAACGATTAATTAATTGGAATGAATCTGAAAAAATCAACTGTTTTTATATAGTTGATAGAAATATTTATGGTATTAAAGCAATTATTACGCCAGGAGCACCGCAATTACTGGTATTCAATTTATTCCAATTTGGGATGATTGAATGTCTTTATTTAAGCACTAACTTGGAAGAAATTAGTTTATTTCCATATGGATTTAAGGAAGCAGTCCAAGCTTTCAAGAGAAATATTGCCCGGGAGAGAGCTATTTTCTTGAAGTTCTACTCGGCCTACCCAGACTTCACAACTAAGCAACAGGCAAAGCACTTAGTGTACATTGGCATCAGCAATAATAATTTTCCTTTGTTGGATGAACCAAGAAATGGAGCATATACTGAGGAGTTTATGAAGGAAATAATTGCGAACCAGTTGGCAAGCATTTACAACCACTGTCAAGGTATTGGAAAAAGCACTTGCGTTAGGATGATGTAAAAAAGGACTTCATATGATATTATTAAATAAAACAAATGGAAAAGAAATCAGAGAGAAGGATATGAAGGCATTAGCAGAATTCGAGTACCCATACTATGCAATTGAGGGACCCACTATGAAATACCATCCGGATATACTCAACCAGCTTTGTAAGAAGATAAGGCAAGATGGGAACCATGCATGTGAAAGGTGTACTACAAAGACAGATGTCCAGAAGGAGGATAAGGACAACAGCTCAGATGAAATAATTGTAGAAGAGTAATGTAGACAATGATGTAAGCATGTAAAGCACTTTGTACAAAGCATTGTAAATATGCTACGTAAAAAAAAAAGTTGTTGAAAAGTCAAAAAAGTAAATGTAACAGAAAGATAAGAATTGTGGCTGATCACGTGGCAGGAAGGAAACTTAGCAGCAGAGGTAACTTAGCAGCGTAGGAAACTTAGCGAAGTAGGATAGCTTCGGCCGCCTCTCAATTACATGTACAATACTTTAGTTAGGATCTATCATTGTAAATAGTGACTTTTATGTAACTATAAATAGAGGAATTGGGACAGAGGCAAAGACACAACAAAATTAGAAGAAGCTGTCAACCTTCTCTTCGAGAGAAAATGTTTCCTTTGGAAACTTTGTGCTAGTCCTGTAGGATTAGTCGGGTATTTGAGAGTGTACCTAACAACTCAGTTGTACTCAATATTACTCAGAAATAAAACCTCTACTTATTTCAGTTTATACACTTGAGTCATTTCAATTTTTAAACTTCAATTATTACAATACTTAGTCTGTTTGCGGAAGCAGCAGTGGGCACGAAATTCACTAAACTAAGTCAGGTACGTTGTTATTTTGCATCTAATTTATTTATTTGTCATGGATTGTGAAAAAATTAGTAATAATGATATAGAACATTTGCAAATTACTGAACAAGATGGTTACTATGAAGGAAGTATTTTAATTGATTCAGCTTTATTTAGAAAAATACAGAAGGAAGATTTAAATTTAACTAAGGATGCTAATATGAAAAGGAAAAACTTGGAAAAATTATGCAAAGATTTAATAAAAAAGAAAATATTATATATTATAGAAAATTGATTAATGAAGCTCATATAGACATTGAAGAAGCTCAAGGAAATATTAGTATACAGTTATTAAATAAGAAAAAATTGATAGAATTAAAAAAGAATATAAAAAAGGAAGAACACAGAAATAAAATTGGATATATACATATAGGTACAATTCAAATATTAATAAAAGCAACTTTCCAAGAAGGAATAAATTCACCTATATAATTAATATTAAAAGATGATAGAGTAACCGATATAAAAGATAAAATATTGGGCGTAATAGAAGGAAATTTAGCTTATGTAAAATTAAAATTTGAAATCCACCCAAATATTGGAATACCGCTAAATACTCAAAGATTAGAACAATCATTAACACTTGAACGTAAATTTTTAAGAAAAAATCTAATGAGAACAGGAGACAAAATATTTTCAATAACTTAGTGTGTAAATTATGCACTAACTAATTCACATCATAGTATTACTTTCAGAAATAATGATAGAATTGATGTACCAAGTTTATTTGAAAATATAGAAAAAATTTATTATCCTAAAAAAAATGAAATAACGGAATTAGGAACTTTTATAAATAAACCAAATTTATTAATGTGTAGATTACCGTTACCAGTAAATATTTCAGAAAAAGATGTTGAAGAAGATAAAATTAATAAATTAGCAATTCAAGTTAATGATTTAACTCAATTTTTGAAAAATAAGATATGAGTAAAAATATTGCAAAATTTAATTTGAAAAATAAAATTATTAATATTTGGATTTAAGAAAGAAATCAATTTCAAAAAATATATATGGAATATACTAAAAATATTGATAAAGATTTTATAGAAAAACTAAAACATATTTGGAAATTGGATTTGCCAAAAGAAATAAAAATAAAAATATGTGAAGAATATGGAAAAATATGTGGGCAGATTGCTTTATATGAAGATGAAATGAATTATGAATTAACTTCAACCTTAATAAAACTAGAAATAGAAGATGAGCAAGAAGAACTTGAAAAAAGTTTTAACATAGAAAGAAATCTAAATATTCTTGAAGAACTTTTAAATTTTTTAGAAAATGAATTTTCAGACTAAGATGAATAAGATAGATGCAAGTCTTGCCAAATATATAATCAAAAATAAACCAGATAAAAATATTGCTAAGTTTGTAATAAAAGATAAAATTATTACAGCATGGGTAAAAATAAAAGACTACTGTGACGTAGTATATATAGATGAGATAAAAAACCGTGAAAAAGATTTTTATGAAAAACTAGAATGTATATGGAAATTAAACCTTCCAAAAGAATTAAAAAGAATTATATGTCAAGAATATACAAAATTATGCGCACAAACTATAATATATAATAATGAACTACATTATGAATTTGATTTAGCCTTAAATAGGATGCAAATAGATTAACAAGATTAGAAAATGAATTACGGGAATTATATGAAATTTATAACCGTCTCTAAATTAGTGACTATTAAAACAGTGACGAATAATGAACTTTCCGTCATTAAAAACCGTCAATAAATTAATAATTATTAGCAGTGAAACGAACTCAAATTTGTATATCTAAGTCCTTCATTTTTGGACTCGGGCTCTAGTTTACATTTTTGGGCCGACCCCGTTTGGGTTCGGGCTTTATTGGGCTGGGCCAAAAAGGCCCAGATTGAAAACGGACTCACATTTGTGTCTGACCCCTCTATTTTAGGATTTTTTTGGCCCGACCCATTTTGCTAGCTCTAACCCCCCCCCTCTTTCAAAACTTTACACACATCTATATATATCTATATATATAAAAAAGAAGGTTGTTGTGGCATTATTGTCATATTTTAAGTAGAGTAGGGGTAATTTAGTGAATCTATATAAAAGAAAGTTGTGGGGGCAATTTTAACATTTTATTCCTCAATAATTTTTAATTTTTTTGTATATCGTATTTATTGCTCTACATTTTCTATGTAGTGGGAATTAAATATTTTTGTAATTTGTTTTTGTTCTACAATTTCTTTATTCTTTTGTCAAATGATATTCTTTAAAATTGAAAATAATTAAATAATAATATAATGGTTATACAATTTATATTTGAAACTTAAAAATAGTGTGATAATAAAATAGATCCTAATACTACTTTCATTGTAATTGAGATACAAAGTAAAAAATAAAACAAATAAAATACAAGAAAGGCCCAATAAAAGAAATTAACAATACAAAATAATGTTATAAAAGAGAGAAATAAAATAAAATAGGGGTAATTATTTAGTGAAGACAATTTTTGGATTTATTTTTAATAATAATATAATAGTAATTGCTAACTATAATGGTGGTGGGAAATGGAATGAAGTTTTAATCATTACAATGGACATGTATGTTTTGTTCAAGCTAACACACATATTATAGTAACGCAACAACAAGAAACCGTAAACTATTTATTTCAATGAGAAATACCAAACGACATTGTAACGCATATGGGGTAGACTAGAGGGGTGGAATTAACAGGTAGGATTGGAAGGTGATGTTCCTCCACTTGGCAGAGCTCTCATACGGTTACATATTTACATGACTATTGATGTTTTGGTTTAATTCATTCATTCATTAATTGGCATAGTATTTTATAGCAACCCAAAGATCCATTTCTGGTACCGAGATCCGTATGCAGGATTTATGAGCACTTTGGGACGGTCCTTAGGTCTAAGGGGAATTTTCAATAGCTGCATATGGTTTTTTTTATATGTTCACCCATATCACTGGCAGTAGCTACTACATTTTGAAAACAAATTATATGTGATCAGTGTGGCTTCTTGATTGGTAAAATTATTGTCTCCTTCCTTTTGATGTCTTTTTTAACAAGGTGAGTTCTACCATAATTTCTAATTTTATTATCTTTTGCTGATATCATTTCTGCAAATTTTTTGTTGCACGTAAAGAAACCAAAAGGTGGCAATTGAATATTTTAATTTGTAAAGCTGCAAAGGAATTACCAGTGAAGGAAAAGAATGTGCTCCTATAGGACTTCTACGATTGAATATGAGAGAGGCAGATAAAGAGAGGGGTCTTTAATGTGTTGTAAAACTATAGGATTGAGGGCTGGAACTCAATGTTCCCATTGAGAGGAGCCCAAGCTTTTGTATGAGATGGAATGCTGGGAATGCAATATGATACTTGAAATTAGTTTCAACTGGGTAGGGTGCTGGTCATTGTTGTGTGATGATGTTGGTCAAATGGCAATTTATGGATACGATGCATGAAAGATTATATTTTAAATTAATTTCTGAATTAAGAATCCAGTTCCTTTTCTACAATTGTTATGTACACAGTGGAAGCCACATTAATAGAAATGAAACTTTGTTGGAAATTATCTGTGCTGATAAAATATTAAATACTAAAAGTAATTCGATGTCTCAAAATTTTTAAGATATTTTGGTCAAAGTTTTGTCTCATTTAAGTTGGATCTATTATTAATGCTTATATATAGTGCTGGTGTACGCAAGTTATAAAATGAGTTCAAATCACAAGAAGATTATTGGGCCAAGAAGTTTATAATTTTATAAATGGCGTGAATCAATTATCATTTGAAGGATTAACTCGGGACCGTCAATGTAAGTTGATGTCATCTTAAGAGTCAATCTTTAAGTTCTCATAGATCAAATAGGTTTTGATAACACTGGAAATTAGGTTGTGATATGTGTAGTTCTAACAGGAAAATACAGAACTTGGTTTAGGTTTCTATTGAAATTATTTTAGCTTCTTTTTTAGCTACGGTTTTGTGCTACATTTTTTTTTTCATTCAGCCCATTGAATTACAAATTTATTGTAACATAGTGAATTAAGCTTTTGAGTCTTGACACATAGCACATGTTTCGATTTAATTTGTTATCCTCTTCACTAATTTATTAAAAAACTTATTTATATGGACAAATTTGGATATTATATTGTAACTTAACCTTAAAATATCTATATGTATTAATTAACTAATATAGAAACAAATTTTAATTCTTATAGTCCTTTCCTAACAAATAACTGTGTTGATTTTTTCTAAATAAGTATGCTACACAATAATAGTTTGTGTTAAAAATCACTTTATTAATTTACACTATAATTACATAATAATTAAAATTTATTTAATATAGAAATTAGAATTTCACCCAAAAAAACACACACATCAATATCATACAAAAAATTGTACCAAAACCACCAATGGAGCTCAAAGCTGATTCTCATGCTCTGCTGCCAGCAAGACATCACTCTTTTGATTTAGGTGTAATACTATATTCTCAATTAATGATAATCCTTTTTTTATCAATAAACTATAATGGTACCTGTGCTATGCATGGGACCCTTTTTATTCAATTCGTTTTAAAATAAGTCATGTTAAAGTAAAGAAAAAAGTCACAAAATAAGTGTCGTTTTATTTTTTTTTCAATGAATCATTAATTATTTTATTCCAATTTTATCTAAGATGATGCTTTTTAGAGTGTTGTATTTGTTTTTGAGTATGGTAAATAATAAAGTTAATTTTTAAAATTATTAATCATTCATTCATTTTATTGTTTTTCTTAATCTATGTGAAAAAACTTTAAATGCCACTTATTTTTGGATAGATAAAGTATTACTTTTTTGAGAATTGCTAAGAATGCATCCTCTTATAACACACTCTTTCAAACATAATATATATGATATTGCGGTATCTATGTCAATCTTATTAAATTATGTAGGTCACATACTTTATTTGGTGGGACCTATTCTCAAAGTAATAAGATTGATCACATGAATTTCAATCAATTATAGAAAGTGTGTTGAAATAATTAAATGAGTGTGAAAGAATGTGTTCCTATATCATTTTTTTTATTTTTGAAAAAATAAATATATTAAAAATTATATAATTAATTTAATATTAAAAAATATTTATTTTGATATTTTTAATGGTACAGATTAATTATGTATTTCATACAACAAATAACCCCTTGACATTAAAATATAGAATTATTAATTTAAAATAATCATTGGTATGAATATTATTGTTAAAATAATATAGCATATGTATTATAAATAAATAGAATAGTATTCAATAAAAATAAAAAAATGTATTTAATATTATTATTATTATTTATTAATTAGCTATGTAAATATTTAATTATTATTAAAATCCGTCATTGTGGCAACAATGAACGAGTTTTAATATAACTATAGATGATAACCCTTTTTTTTGGTCAATTTGGGGGTGGGGGTTGGGTAGATGATAACCCATTTAATACTTCATTGCTATTTTAGTATTTTAATATTTTATATTTATTAAAATACATCATTGTCTTATATATTTTTTTATCAAATTTACATGACTTTATAAAACACCCGTGCATCGCACGGGTCACGTTCTAGTATATATATATAAAAATGTTGGTGGGGTGTTTTTTAGTATTTCCTTAAATAAAAAGTAGTAAATTAATAATAAATAAATTAATAAATTATGACATTAAATATTATTCTTAAACGCTGTTAATAATTATTAATTTATTGACGAATTTTAGTGACGAAAAGTTAATTATTCGTCGCTATTTTAATGGTTGCAAATTTAGAGACGGTTATAGTTTTCATATAATTCTTGTAATTCATTTTCTATTTCTATTAATTTGTTTTCTTGTTTATTTAATTTATTTTGATGTTTTATGAGAAATTTCGATGTTCTATCAATTTCTATTGTATTTCCATGTTCTATATAATAATCCAAACTTCTAGAAATTAAACTTATATTTTCTCTAGTTATGTTTATATTGTCTTTTAATTCATTTATTTCATTTTCTTTCTCAATTATTCTAATTTGTATATTTATAATATCCATTTTTTCTAAAATTTTAATAATCTTAGTGTAAAAAAATTTCTTATTATTTTAATTTTAATAATCTTAGTTGTTAGGTTTTTTCTAAAAATTATTTTAATTTTAATTTTTATGATCTTAGTGCTCTGATACCAGATTAGTGCAGGTGTTTTCTTAAGATTCATCTACGTTATTATTTTCTGTACTTCTCATTAATTTCTCATAAGTTTCATCTATTTGCATCTTAGTTAATGCTAAATCAAATTCATAATCTAGTTCATTATTATATATTATAGTTTGTGCGCATAATTTTCCATATTTCTGACATATAATTCTTTTTAAATCTTTTGGTAGGTTTAATTTGCATATACATTCTAATTTTTCATAAAAATATTTTTCATGATTTTTTATTTCATCTATATATACTACGTTACAATAGTCTTTTATTTTTACCCATGCTGTAATAGTTTTATCTTTTATTATAAACTTAACAATATTTTTATCTACCGGATCCATAACTTAATCTGAAAATTCATTATTTTCTAAAGAAATTTATCCACATATTTTTCTATAATCTTCACTTATTTTCATTTTTATTTCTTTTGGCAAATCTAATTTCCAAATACATTTTAGTTTTTCAGTAAAATTTTTATCAATATTTTTTACGTATTCCATATATATTTTTTGAAATTGATGTTGTTCTTTTACCCATATATTAGTTATTTTATTTTTTATATTAAATTTAGTAATATTTTTACTTATATCTTATTTTTCAAATATTGAGTTAAATCATTTACTTGATTTGCTAATTTATTAATCTTATCTTCTTCAATCTCTTTTTCAGAAATATTTGCCGCTAATGGTAATCTACACATTAATAAATTCAATTTATTTATAAAAGTTTCTAATTATGTTATTTCATTTCTTTTAGGATCATAAATTTTTCCTATATTTTCAAATAAACTTGGTACATCTATTCTATCATTATTTCTAAAAATAATACTATGATGTGAATCAGTTAACGCATAATTAACACAATAGGTTATTGAGAATATTTTATCTCCTGTTCTCATTAGATTTTTTCTTAAAAATTTATGTTTAAGTGTTAATGATTGTTCTAATCTTTGAGTATTTAAAGATATTCCAATATTTGGGTGAATTTCAAATTTTAATTTTACATTAGCTAAATTTTCATCTATTACTCCTAGTATTTTATCTTTTATATAAGTTATTAGCATATGTGACCCGTGCAACGCATGAGTTAGATAATTTCTTTTGTACGTGAATGAGAAATGAATAAGATGTTATTATATGAAGTAATAATCGGAATCACATTAACCTTAATAACAAAAAAATTATTGCATATGAATTAATTATTAATAAAAAGAAACATAATATATTTTGGACACAATGTACTCCCTCCATCCCATAAATATAGATACTTTTGTGCAAAATCAAAATTAAATTTTCTTAGATTAAGAAAGTATTTAACAAATTAGTTGGTGATAAAATAAAAAATAATAAAAATATATTTATATTAAAATTATCATAAAGTAAAATAGAAAAGTATTTAATTTATATTATACAGTTTAATTCTTTAAGTGATTCACATGTCGATGAGATTTCACGTAAAATATTTGACACAATGATATAGTTTCAAATAAAATGTTTATCATGCATGTTATATTTTATTTTTAATTGTTACATTAATCAATTTACAGATATTAATTTATAAAAATGCCAAATTTTTTCAAAAATATAAAATGCTCAACAAATTAGTTAGATGATGATATAAAAATAAATAAAGAAATATCTATTCTCATTTTTTGTATTCATATTTTTTATTTTATCAATTTATTTTTAGACATTAATGGGAGAAAAATCAATTTTGTTTGGACAAAAGAGAATATTTAATGAATTTATTAGGCAAAAATGCTAAATGAAAAAGAAATAATAATTATAACAATGAATAAGATGAAAAAAAATATTGGATTAAATATGTTTTTGGTCTTTTATTTTTTACTCATGTTCATTTTTCGTCTCTCATATTTTAAGAATATTATTTTAGTCCCTAATATTTTGAAAATGTGCCACAATTAGTCCCTCATATTTCAAGGTGAGGGACTAATTGTGGCACATTTTCAAAACATTACGGATTAAAATAATATTATTGAAAACATATTTTATATCTTTTATTACTTGTTCCTAAATATCAAAATAAAAATAAAAAATTTAAGATTTATATTAATTTTGAAGAGATAACTTTTTTATGACCATATTAGTGCAAAGTATTCACCACATTGTATCAAAAAAAATGTCCACCACATTCTTTTATTTATTAAATGATATAATCTTGACAAAAATCAAATTCAAATAAAGGTAAAATAAAATTAATTTTTAAATTTTTAAATCAAAATAAAATCAAGATTGAAGATATCATTTTGATTATTTATATAATTTTAAACATTTTTTCACATCCTAAAATCAAATCTTAACCTTTTTTGACATCCTAAGATTATTATATAATCTTAAACGTTAAAAATTAAATCTTTTTAAATTTTAATTTTTTTAATCCTAAAATGATCAAAATTGAACTCATCAAATGTTTTTTTACCTTGTAAAAAATTCAATACTGGTGTCGCCTTCAGAGTATATATCACATTCTCACTTGCTCAGCAACCTCAACCTCAAGAAAGAAATCAATTAATCAACTAATGTGTTTAATTTATATCTTTTATTTCAAAATATTCATTGCATGCCTAACAAAATCAAAAATAGAATAAACAAACAAAAAACAGAAAAGAATCAATTAATCAATTAATGTGTTTAATCTACATTCTATTTTTTATTTCCAAATATTCATTGCATGTCTAATAAAACCAATAAAGGAAATCAATCAATTGTGATTCTTCAAAATACTCATTGCAAACCTAATAAAATCGATAAAAGAAATGAATCAATTAATGTGTTTAATTGCGTGTGATTCTAATTGCACAATTCTCTCTCCAATTTAAGCAAATAATTCTAGTGTTCCATTCCTGTATTGCTGTTTTTTCCTTTATGTTTCTCTTTGTAAATTTTCATTTCCATTTTCAGCATATTCATCGCTTATGACATAGCCATCATTTTGAATTCCACATTCTATGTTTCTATAAATTAAAATTCTTTCCTTTTTTAATTTGCTTGTTATAATGTTGTTATATTTGATTTACTATCAAAAATGATTTGCTTGATACACAATTACAAATTAAGAACGTACAATTTATATCAAACTAAATTTACTAAAATAGAAACATTAAACGGAAAATTTAAATAATTTATTTGTATTGTAATTAAAACAACTAATAAAGTATTACACATATTTTCTAAAATAAACATAGTAATATATATAAATTATAATTATTGTTATCCTGTACATAATTTTTTGAAAAATATTAAAAAATAAATAACTAAATTTTTGTGATCTATGATGCTTCTCTTTATTTGATAAAGAAGAATAATGTATATGCAAAAAACAAAAAAAACTAATTACAAAAGAAAATGAAAAATAAAAAAATTTAATAGCGCAAAATATAGAAACATTAATTCTAAAAAATAATCAATAACTAAAAATGATTAATATAAAATATACTCGCCTTACAAAAACCTAACAACATCAAGAAAATGAATAAATACTAAAAAGTAATAAGTAAAAATGATTAATAGTAAAATAGAAAAAAATAGGAATAATTATGAACTCACCTTAGATGCAAAAATGTTGATGAACATAGAAATGACAATAATACAAATGATAAAACAAAGCGAACAAATAAAAATATCAAAACATGTATATATCTTAAGATCTAAGATTAAAAAGACAAAATAAAAATGTAAAATAAATCGAAGTCACACTCACCAACCAAGTAATCACAATCATATTCTCTTTTCAACAAATCAGCTGGCTCAGTAAAAGAAATTCATTCCCTCGAATGACAATAGTAGTCACCAATTTTATCGTGGAATCGATTGAAAAATATAGCTTATACAAATGATGTGTTGTTCAATAGCGCCCATCATTTGCATCCACTTTAAAAGTGGACATAGCATATAGATAGAATTTTCCTTCAAACCCTTGCCAAACTTATATATCAATTCCCGCTTCATAGTCGCGTGGATCTTGTCACCCTTTTCAAAGAAACAAAAAAAGTATTATTTAGGTTACTACACTCAAACAAATTAAAAGAGAGTTAACAATACCTTGTCGTCCATAAGGATCATCTCTTGGGAGTAGGGCAACTTGACTTTTCCAAAACTCGGTACGCTCCATAGCTGGACACCAACAACGTCCAGGAGTAGGTGTTAGGAGTAATATCAGAAATAGAATTATATCTTGCAGCCATTGGTAACAGAAGAGTCAGCAATTTAGTAAGCAATGAACAAAATAATGAGTCGTATTAATTTGAAATAGAACCACGACCTTATAAGAATCTTTCCTGCCCCATGATTTATAGATGCTGACATAGGGTGCGAGTTATTTTTTGATAGAATCCAAAATTCCAGTTGGTTGAGGAAGGAAGAATCATGATTTTATTAATTATTGAAATTATTGAAATTATTGAAATGGGTGAAAAAATGGGTGTAATCCTTTTTCTATGGTGATATTGAAATCTCATTTGATTTTTTATTATTATTGTTATTTTAATTCGTATTTCAAATAAGTTGATTTGAATTGATTATAAATTATTTGAAATCGTATTTTAAATAGGTTGATTTCATATTTTAAATTATTTGAATCGATGCAATAAAAGAGGAAAACAACAATCAGGATTTGATTAATTTATTAATTATTGAAATGATGTAAAAATGGGTGTAATCCGTTTTCTATGGTGATATTGAAATCCCATTTTAATTTGATTTGAATCAATAATAAATTATTTAAGGTTAATAATATTATTTAAATTATGATATATTCAAATCAAATCGTTCTTCGAATTATTTGAATCAATGCAATAAAAGAGGAAAAGAAGAATCATAATTTTATTAATTTATTAATTATTAAAATGGGTTTAAAAATGGATATAATCCTTTTTCGATGGTGATTTTATGGTGATATTGAAATATCATTTTATTTATTATTATTATTATTAATTATTATCAGTGTTATTTTAAATCGTCTTTCAAAAAATTTGATTTGAATCGATAATAAATTATTTGAAACCCTATTCGAATCATTTTAACAATAAATGCACAAAGAATCAAATTTTAATTTTGATCATCAGAAATGAGAAAAAAGCATAGAAGATTATTTGCAAAAAATGGATTAACAAAAACATAGTAACTACGCTATTATTTTTACATATGGGCGAGCCCTGAAGATTTAAATAATTGTTGATTTTTTTATGAGAAAAAGTCATAGTAACTTAATATTTTTCATTTTTTGCAAATATGATTTTAACAACAATTTTATTTTAAATCGTATTTCGAAACATTTGATTTGAATCGGTAATAAATTAATTGAAATCCTATTCAAATCATTTTAACAATAAATGTGCCAAAAATCAAATTTTAATGGATAAATCTGAATGCAATATTAAATTATATTGGGGTTGAAATTCATTTAATACAATAAATACCATATCGAATACAATTAATACAAATCAATCAATAAACCTATTTAAATCCAATCAGTCAAATTGAGCCTTGAAATGCTCTCAAAATGACACTTGTAAAAATTGGTCCTAAGAGGGTTCGTCTTTATATATATTATAGATTCCATCATCTTTTAATACTAACTCTATAGGTGAATTTATTCCTTCTTGAAAAGTTGCTTTTATTAATATCTGGATTGCTCCTATATGTATATATCCAATTTTATTTTTATGTTCTTCCTTTTTTAGGTTCCTTTTTAGTTCCATCAATTTTTTCTTATTTAATAGTTGTATACTAGTATTTTCTTGAGTTTCTTCAATATTTATTGGAGCTTCGTTAATCAATCTTCCATAATATATAATATTTTCTTTTTATTAAATTTTTGCATAATTTTTTTCGGTTTTTCTTTACTCTTCATATTAGCATCTTTAGTTAAATTTAAATCTTCATTTTATATTTTTCTAAACAAAACCTAGTCAATTAAAATACTTCCTTCATAGTAACCATCTTGTTCTGTAATTTGTAAATGTTCTATATCATTATTACTAATTTTTTTCACATTCCATGATAAATAAATAAATTAGATGCAAAATAAAGACATACTTGACTTAGTTTTGTAAGTTTTGTGCCCACTGCTGTTTCCGCAAATAGACTGAGTTGTATAATAGTTGGAGTCTAAATATTGAAATAATTGAAGTGTTTATACTGAAATAAATAGATATTTTATTTATGAGTAATAATAAGTACAAAGGGGGTTTTTAGGTACACTCTCAAGTATCCGACTAATCCTACAGGACTAGCACAAAGTTTCCTAAAGGAACATTTTACTCTCGAAAGAGGAATGGCAGCTTCGAGTTTTTTCGCCGTGTCCCTGCCTTTGCTTCGTTCCTCTATTTATAGGCATATAAAAGTACTATTTACAAACTTACATTCTACGCTACAATGCTAAAGCGGCTGATCTTATCTAACTATCTACATCCTTCAGTCTTCATCCGCTTTTCTTCTTTCTTTCACATGACAACAACCTGTCACTTTTTAACTTTTGACTTTTTTTTTAACTTTGACACGTGACCTCTTTTTTTTTTTACATTACATCCCAACACACATAATATACATTGGTATTTTGTGTTGGGCCTTCCTCTAATTACATCTCACGTGACTGAGTAATCGTAATTGCGTCAGCTCTTACATCACTCTTCCACAATTACTTCACCTATGTTGTCGTCCTTATTTTCTTTTTGGACCTCTATCCTTGTAGTACATCTTTCACATACATGGTTCCCACTCTGCCTTATCTTTTCGCACAGTTGGTTGAGTACATCCAGATGGTACTCCACCGAGGGTCCTTCTAGTGCATAGAATGGATACTCAAATTTTGTCAGTATCTTCATTTATTTTTCTCTAATTGTCTTCCCACTTGTCTTGCTTAGCAATACTAGGTGGAGTCCTCTGTACATCATCCTGACACATGACTCTTTACTAATGGCTTGGCACTGCTTGTAGATGCTTGTCAGTTGGCTTGCTATTACTTTCCTCATATATTCTTCAGCATATGCCTCCTTCCTTGGTTCATCCAACAAAGGGAAATTATTGTTGCTGATGCCTATATATACCAGATGTTTTGCTTGTTGTCTTTTTGTAAAATCTGGATATGTCGAGTAGAACTTTAAGAAAATAGCTCTCTCTCGGGCAATGTTCCTTTTGAAGGCTTGAGCTGCCTCCCTGAATCCATATAGAAACAAACTAATTTCTTCCAAATTAGTACTTAAATAAAGACATTCAATCATCCCAAATTGGAATAAATTGAATACCAATGTTTGTGGTGCTCCAGGTGTAATGATTGCTTTAACACCATAAATATTTCTATAAACTATATAAAAACAGTTGATTTTTTCATTTTCATTCCAATTAATTAGTCTCTGGAAATGCTCTTCAATTTTTTCTTGGGAAAATAGAATTTGAAGTTCATGATCCCTTAGACTAATTATATTGAAATTATCTAAGGAAGAAGGAATCTTTCCAAATATTTGCATTACTGGTTTATTTGGTGGTGAACTTTTTGCTGTTTCTGAAAAAGTCCTGGGTCTAAGATAAATCTCTTTCCCTTTTCTCTTTCTTTCTGCATCATTGTATTCTTTTATAGCCTTCTTTGCTTCTTCTTCGGATGAGTATGATTTGTGTATGACTCCTGGGATTTTCGTGCAGTGCGGTGCTGCTTTATACCAGTCATCGTAAATTCTTGGAAATAGATGCATTCAATCTGTAGTTCTGTCACTTCCAGATCTTTTTTGAGTAACCCTGCTTCTTGCAATTTTTGTTCAATGAGTGCCTTTTGCAGTTTTCTTTTGTTTTCCAATTTCTTCATGTCCTGCTCCATTCTCTTGATAATATATCTGCAAGTACATTTTTCTCACCTTTAATATGAGATATTGTATAATTATATTCAGCTAGCTTCATCTGCCACCTTATTAACCTTCCCTGTTTATAAGTGCCTTTATGATTAATATTTTTAAAACCTGCAACATAAGTGCTATCGGTTCTAACAATAAATTCTTTATCTAGCACATAAATTCGATGCTTTTCTAACATTCGAATTAAGGCTAATGTTTCTTTTTCATGTGTTGGATAATTAATTTCACTATCTGAAAAAGTTCTAGACATATATCGACACAGTAATTCCTTCTTTTGTCTAGGGGGTTTTGCCTTCATAACACCTCCCTAACATTCATTTGATGCATCTATTTCAATAATAATTAAATCATCATCTGAAGGATGATATAGTTAAGGAAAATCCTAACATAATTGCTTCATCTTTATAATAATTTCTTCATCTTCTTCGGTCCATGACCAAAGAGCATTTTTTTTTTTAATTTCTGCTGGAGTTTTCTTCTTTCAGCTGCAAGATTCTTTATAAAACCTTCATTTGAAATATAAGTTAGTAATCCAAGAAATCTTTGTAATTCCTTTTTATCCTTTAATTCTAACACATGTTTTTGCATTACTATTTTTCCTCTTTCTATTTCTAATCCTAAATAGTTAATTTTAATCTGAGCTAAAACTGCTTTTTTCCTACTTAAAACCACTCCATCTTTTAAACATATTTTAAGAACTAATTCTACCTTATTAAAATGACCATTTAAATTCTTTTTAGTAATCAGTTCGGTAGAACGCGGGTCTCCAAAACCCGATGTCGTAGGTTCAAATCCTACAGAGCGTGATTCCATTCTTGTTAGATTGAGAATGACATTGAATAATGGAATAACAGTCTAATCTAAAGTCTGAATTTGACCTCCAACCTCCTGTGAATTAGGATTAAAACAAAGAAATAGGAGGTCAATAAACAAAAGAAATGTTACTTAATCAAAGGTCCAACTGATCACCACGTCGGTATTGTAAATATGCAGTTACAAATAATCCATAGTTGGGATCGTAGTCGTTATTGTGATGCCTTTGCATGCCCGTGTTTATAAAAAAAAACACCAGTTTACTACTAGGAAAGAGACCCGTTGAAGGCCTACCTCACTAATTTTCACTGTCATAGAGATTGAAAACTAAAATGAGTTTATTATATATATAAATACAGATTGGACTCCAACCCGAGATTTCCAACTGATAATATAACAGTAGAATTCACTGAGAATCCTTTACCATTATACTAAATTTTTGATAGATGCTATAACAGTAGAATTCACCGAGAATCCTTTACCGTTATACTCTTTTACCCAATCCAATCTATTTATATATACGTTTATTTAGAAAACTAGTATAGTGACCCGTGCAATGCACGGGATAAATATTTCATGTACAAATATAAATATAAATATAAATGTATATTAATTAATATTAAGAATTTATAATTTATATAAATTTTAAGAAAATAGGTTATGTGCAGATGCTAAATGAATTATAAACTAACAATTTCTAATATAATTTTAAAAAACCACAATTTTTACTACATTTTTACCACTCCAGTGTGTTAACCCGTGCAATACACGTGATACATAATGAACATTTATTATTTGATTAAATTTCAACTTTAAAGTAGAGTGCACTAAAAAATGAAAAAAATTATGGTTGAAATAGTAAGATAGTTTACATAGTTAATATAAGTAGGCATGTCAACAACTCAAATTTGTGATACTCACTCGAACTCACCTCAACTTTGATGGGGTTTGAGGGTGAAGTTTCGATTTCTCCCACTTTTCAAAGACATAGACATTGGTAGGGATGTTGTACTCACCCCATGAGAATTGTAAGCCTTGATTCTCAGTCTTAGGTTATGTTATAGAAGTTTTCACCTCTCTAAAACTATTGTTGAGCTTGATTCTCAAATTGTTTCTTATTGGATTCTTATGGGTCAAGCTTCAAATCAATTTGTTCAAACCCTACCCCTTAAAAAAGGGTTTCCACCTGATTTATCTTCAGGATTGGCAAGTCTTTGTTGAACATACCTATCAAGAGCGAAAAATGTTGTGGAGATTTTTTTCCACGAACATGAGGTATTGAAATCATTTTTCTTTAACAATTTTAGAAAATATTTCTTCTCCCCTTAGTTTGATGCTTATAGATGATGTAATGCATGTTTTCTTCTTGTGTTGTACTTGTTAGTATGTAATTTAAATATTATATTTTAATATAGATATTAATAAGCTTTCATGTATAAAATATTGTTCATCCCAATGTGTTATATTTTAACTTTCATGCATAAATTATTAATGTGTGTGTGTGTGACATTTATCCAGTGTATTGCGCGGGTCACTATACTATTTTGACTCCTTTATTAAATATTTTTACCCCATATAAAAATATTTCCTTATATCTTTCTCAAAAAATTGTGTTATCTAGTTTTATCCCAATGAAATAATATTTGCCAATATAAATATTTAGTATTTTTTATTTTAGTCACTTTAGGTATAGAAATTAATATTAAAAAGAAAATTTATTTTGTTTATATAAAATAAAATCCACAATAAAGTAAATGAGAAAATAAATTATAGATTATAAATTATAAATTAATTACAAAGACACTACTAACTGATTTGTCTTAGTATTGATTTATATTTGTATGTAATGAACATGGATAAATGCTAATTCATGATGTGACAAATGGTATGATATATCAATTATTGAAAATCTGTAATCAAATGTCGATCAAATGTCTAAATAGTAAAAATAAATCTGTAATTAAGAAAATCCATATTAATCTATAACGTGTGAACTCAATTTATGTCGATTCTATTAATTAACAAATTAGAGAAAGGAAACCAATATTATTGTTATTTTGCTTGAAAATGAGGCCTCAAAGACAATGATAAATTTTTAGTATTATTACCATAGTGGAAAATCATATGATACAGTGTAATCAATTTAAAATCTTAAAAAATGAGGCAAGTCAATCATTATTGTGGTGGCAAAAGCAATATCTTGCCAAATGTTGAGTAGTAATTTAAAATGTGTAATTATGGAAATCTATGTTAATCCATAACCGGTAGACCAAATTTAAACCGATTCTATCAATTAACAAATTAAGGAACCAAAACCATTATTAATTTTTTATTATTATATATTACCATAGTAGGAAATCATATCGTGCAATGTAATCAATATAAAATGTGGCAAACTAATCATTAATTAATGTAACAATACTAATCCTAATCTTAAAGAGATCAAATTTGAATCAACACAAAAATAAATTTGAAAAACAAATTCAAATCAAGATGGAAGAAATCTTCTAAAAAAGATGGAAGAGATCTTTTATATTTTTTTATCTAGTTTAATATGGAAGAGATCAAATTTTTTTATCTAAAAAAGATGGAATAGATTTTTTATATTTGAATTTAAAATGTTAAATTCAAATCTTTTTAAATTTTGAATATTTTCCTAATTCTAAAAAAATCAAATTCAAACTCATCAAAGATTTTCCCCCCCCCATTTCCTAAGTTACACTAAGCAAATTTAATAATATAAGGAAAAAACATATAAACAACAACTACCAATTGAGAGTCTGAATAATCTTTTAGTGAAATCAGGCGTTGAATTGATTATTATTAACATAAAATATGAAAATAAAGAATAGCTAAGTGACCAATTTTAATTAGTTTGTGTTCCCCCGATCTCTCTGTCCGGCCAACGCCTTTACCTTTGATTTCATCTCTACCAAAAGGACAACTAATAGAGTAATAGAATATTCAGAACCATGGATCTAGTTTTCCAGCAAGATAGTGCTCAAAGAAATATAAATACTTCTAGAATTTAGTATTTATCTATATAGATTAACAAATTAAGCTAAACACGATTAAAATTGTTTTATCAATTGCCATCATAACACCTTTCAAAGGAATCATATTCTCATGTTGAATATTCTAAACAGTTTCAGTTGTACTCTTTCCCCAAAACTTGTTCTAAGAAAGCAGGTGTCACTAGTCTTATATTTGGTACAAATTGCATCAATACGTTAAAAGCTTTCTATTTTGTATGGATGAAACATGGACTACCGTGAAAAATCACACCTTATCAGAATTTGAACATGTCATCATCACTGTACCAATAGGTACGTTATCTTTCTCAATATGTTTTGTTTCAACATCCATATATGGCAATATGAATAAGCAAAAAAAAGTACAATCTTATGACCAACCAATACAATACTTTCCAATAAAAAAGAATTATAAAAAAATATACAAGAATAAAAGAACAAATATAGAGAACAAATCAAGTAGATAGATACAGGGAAAAAAAGAGGATCTCCTACCGTCTCAATTGCCACGCTCATGGCTACTGAGAATCAAATTGGCAAACTCGACAGAGATCGAAGAAGAAGATGGCGAGGGTTAGGAGCCGGAGAGAGCGATGCTATGGGAAGAGGAGAGGGGGAGGGAGGCATTGGTGGTAGAGATCAACTCTGCGCCTTAAATACTATTTAAATACAATATTGGATGATATCAATTTGTAAATTCTTTTAATTTTGGATTCCATTTGATACAATATCGATTTGATTTGAGATACTTTCTTTTTTTTGATATATTTTATTTGAGATACTTTCAAAAGAAAATTAAATACAATATGAAATACAATCAATATACCATATCAAATACAATCAATACAGATAAATCAATAAACCTATTCAAAGCCAATCAGTCTAATTGAGCCTTGAAATGCTCCCAAAGCGACACCTGTAAAAGTTGGTCTTAAGAGGGTTCGTCTTTATATATATTATAGATTCACTTCTTTCCCAATTTATCTTAGTCACGTATATACTGAGTCCCTAATTTAAGAATTCCCCAAACAGCGTATAGGCATAGTTCCCAGGAAAGAGAGGTGAGCTAAGGCCGCTTAGATGACCTATGTCTTTCCTAGACAGAACCATACTAACAAACCATTTATCTTAATCATCACTTTGTATATCAATGATAGACAACTTCGGGGTTTTTGCAAAAGAATAAATTGCACTTGTTTCATAGTAAGAGCATACTGCGGTATTTTAAATTTCACCATCGGTACAATTATTAAAGCTCAAAATTGATTTTGCCAGTATAACAATACTATCACAAAAATCACATAGCAATTTAGGCATTATAACACTACAATTAATAAATAGCACATATCATTTAAATTAAAGCCATAAGACAAGTATAAAGCTTTAAATAAGCAATTATAAGCATAAAACTAATTTTGCCATTATAACACTATAAATAATAAAAGCATATAATAAATAAATTAAAGTCATAAAATAATTATAAATCATAAATAAATAAATATATATATAAAGCTATAACACATATATCACCTAAGTGATTAGTAACCAAAAATCAAACTCATAACTTTCAAATTATTTTGCAAGAGGTTCCCCTTACCTTGAAACTCGAAGAAGAGGAGAGTTTAAAGATCAAAGCTTCAAAACTCAAGAACTAAAGCAAGAACACTATGAAGAAAACTAAGAAAACTATAAAGAAAGCTTTAAAGAGGGAGAAAGAAGAAACTTAGTATTGCATCAAGTTTTGGGGTAGAAAAATATGAAGCATGAAGGGGGTATTTATAGGGGGAGGGGCAGCCAAGGGCTTGGGTTAAATAGCCAACCTTAGTTGATTTTAACTTAACCATGATTCAAATTAAATAAATCAAAAACTAATTAACTAAATCCTAATTGGTCCAAAGCACATGACAAGGATTTGATCAAAGTGAAAGAGCAATCCAAGGGCTTAGAATGAAGGAGGGGGGGGGGGGGGGCGGCCAAGCAAGCAAGTGGAGATGAGAAGATAAGATCAAAGATTAATGACTAGGTTTAATCCATCCTTTTTACTATTGGCTCCAAGGCTTTCCCTAGGATTGAATCCATGTGAAAAAACAAATCCAAGGCTCCAAAATAGCCTAAGTATGTCGATCAAATGGGGAGAAATAAGAGTCATGGGATAACTTGGTTAAAAACTTTAGGTTTTGTAGTTCAAGGGTAAAATAGTAATTGTACATGCCCATACACAATTCATGGTCAATGATTCTGTCTACAGATATTTTAGGCTCCATAAAATTGCCTTTAAGTCCCTCAAAAATCCTAAGTTCCTTTTACACACCCGTTTATTCTCTATTCGTCTCTATACGGCTGATATACCGTATATAAGAGCAAAAACAATAGAAAAATAATCTTGTCTAGAAATACTTTTAAAAATCATAAAAACATAATAAAAAATAAAATATAAATTTTTTTGGACCTTTGTCACGAAAATTTTACACTGTAAAACAAGATCTGTACGATATACATACCAGTTAAGCGTATTTTTTGGTAAATTTTGAAAGTTTTCCAAAAAATCACAAATGTTAAAAGAACCAACTTTTGTGAAGGAAGATAATTTTATGGGTTGGTTTTGATATACTTTTTCTATTTAAAACCTTATCCGTTAGTTACGGTAAAAACGATTGTCTGTAAAAGCCCAAACGTCAAAGGAAAAATGTATGTTTCAATGAAATAAATAAATAAGCATACAAAAGCCTTAATTATAAGACATAAATAAATCACTCAACACTTAGATCACAAAATTTTATATAAAACAGATAATAGACGGTAAACAGAAAAGCAGATGTTATATAAGACCTAACTGTCTTACTGTTTAAGCTACAACACCAACCGAAACTCATCATTTCTACACTATCTATACTTCTACTAGATCTTGTAGTCTCTATCTTAACCATTCTTTAATCTTTGGTATTTATCAATTTCTTAATTAACAAATTACGTAGTTTGTTTTAGAGTGACTAAAATTGCAGTATTCCTTTATACTTTTCTCTAAAATTTCAGACTTAATTTCTAAAACCTTCATATAACACCAAGTTATTATTTATATCCTCAAATACCTCTTATGACTCAAATTTGAAATTTCTACATTCATTATAAATTTATTCTGACAGTCAAAAAGTCCGCAGAATACCATTTTGACTTCTGCGTCAGTTCTAAACCATTACTTATCATCTGAAAATCTTAAGGGTAATTCTAATCCTCCAAAATTAATACTCTGTCTCATAAAGTGAAATTTTGAGATGTTACACAGCTCTGCCGTCATGTGATCATTTTATCATCAGATTTATTTAAAATAAAGGAAAACTCACCGATTAAAAAGCAAACATGAGTTTAAATTACTGTCATTCTCTTCTCTCTTGATCGATCCTGGTGGCTCTGCCCCGTTTTGATCTTCTGTAATGCTATAATCACCTTTAGTTTTGTTATATACCGATTCACTTTAACTGCTAGAGTTTGATCACCTCAGTTTGATCGGTGAACTAAGTAGCAAGAATAAGAATTATTCATCTGTTGATAAATAAAGGATTTTTACCATATAAAGGAGAGAGATAAAGAGATGTGATTCTATGAGCATCTAAGAATGCAAAAGTATTTTTACAGGTTTAAAAGTGGAGAGGAAGAATATAAAGTAATTTATTCTCTGTATGAATTGCATTGAATATAAAGTAATTTATTCTCTATATCACATAAAGAGTTTTTGAGCATCACAACCCGAAGTAGTGTGGTTGAGAATATAGTACAGTTGGGCTACAATTGTCTATTGGGATTATCCGAGTTTCGATAGTCTTATGTGGCCAAGCAGGTGAATACCCTCAAGCCAAGACGATTCGTATACCCGACTTGGATAAATCTGTCTGACTAACTTATTCTTAAATTGGTATTAAGTAATAAATGTTAGTATTACCGAAGGATCTCCGAAAGTCCTGAAGGGACTATGTGGTTATTCTGTTAGGTTTGTTACAGCCAATCGCTCAACGATGTTTGGTGGAAAAAAGTCTCCTTGGAGCATTACACTGATGTGTTTTCAAGAGATATAGAAGTGGCATGCATAAATATATCCTGAGCTGATGATATTTTTGAGTATGTATTGTTTTGTTGTATTTAAATACGAGGCATCAATTGTATATAGTTCTGATGATATAAACATGCACTGTATTGAGTGATTTGTTGTGTGTTCTTGATGTATGTTTTGAGTGATGTATGATCTGTGAGTATGTGCTTGTACTTCTCTTTTTGCTATGGATTGGAGCTTCACCCTTGCATGTTTTCCTTGTTTGTGTTTGTTGCATGTTAAGTAGATGGTTTACCCAAGGAGTGGGTTAGTTCCAATCCGAAGGCTAGCTCTCAGAAGGGGATCTGAGCACTGCATGGATTGAATGGGATTTCGAGAAGGAGTTGTGTTCATTATCTTGTTATGGGTAGAGGTCTAGAAACTTAGCTCAGATGTTCACTGTATAGTTTATTTTGAGAAATTTTTTAGTATACTGAACTTTCATTGTAAAACTCTGATGAGGTTATGTTCACCAGTGTGTTATTCCGCATTTAAAACTCTTCGAAAAGAATTAGGGAGACATATTCTCCATCATTCTCATCATTTAAAAGGCAAAAATTTTTACCCACATTTTCGGAGAAGAAATACTAAGTTTTCATCAAATATTTTCTAAGTTATTTCGAAATTTTTAGTTACTATGGTGTAATATCATTTTTGGAAAAAGGGTGTTACATTATGCGTTGTCTAATTTTTTCCCGGCTTTAATAATTTTATTATGGGATGACCACACCGCGGTAGTGTTGAACTGAGGTGATTAACCCGCAATAGTTAAAGTGAATCGATATATAATGAAAAAGTGATTAAAGCATATATAAAAGAAGATCAAAACGGGGCAGAGCCACCGGGATTGATCAAGAGAGAAGAGATTAACAGTAATTTAAACACATATTTGCTTTTTAATCGGTAAGTGATTTTTTTTCAGATTTAGGAAAATATAATGACGAAATAATCACATGGCGGCAGAGCCGACTGCGGTGATCAACCATAACTGTATTAAAAGTGACAATATTACAACTTTAAGCCCATTTTCATAAAAAACTCTTTGGAAGCTAGTACCCAAAATAATTTTCGTCACGCATATACAAACTTCCTAAGCTAGGAAAAATAGCCCATTATTGCAGTTCCCAGGAAAGATCTAGAGGTGAGCCGTAGCTGCTAAGAGACCCGTCTTTCCTAGCCAGATCCATATTAATGAACTAATTGACCCAACTATCTTTCTGTATATCTATGGTAAAAATTAAAGGTTTTTAACACAAGAAAATAAATTAGCTTTTCTCAAAAATACAATTTCTAAATTAGGAATTATTAAGAGTATATTAATAGAGTCACCAGGACAAGATAGGGGACACATAGCATTTTCATCTATTTTCCTCATGTATTATGTATTTCCACGTTGTTAGAACTTAGAAGGAAGTAGCAACGCGTGAAGACAACTCGCGTGTGAGGTCGTGTTGGACAGCATGTATGAAAAAGATACTTGGGCAGCGTGTGTCAGAGTGGGTTGCTTATCTTACCGTGTGAGAGAGCGCCTTGGACAAAGTGCGTTGGAAAAACCGACCGATCCGCTGCAATCGAGTTTTACTAGTTTAATTCGATTTTTCACGGAGTTACTGATGTCAACACCGGTTTAAGAGCATAATTGATCTAATAGGATGACCGGACCGATCATATGTCTGGTTCCCAGTTGAACTAGTCGAACCGGACGATCCAGTCTGGGTTTTATAACCATGATTAATAGTATTTCAATCAGTGTACATATTAGAAGTTATCAGAGATATTTCACTCAGTGTACGTATTAATAGTATTTTTTTGGCAAAATTGTTCATTTGGTCCCTTAAGTTATTTTATTTTTTCAGTTTGGTCTCTTATCAAAAAATTTTAACAACAATGTCCCGTATGTTTCCAACGTTGAACACTGTTGGCCCTTTCTTCAATTCTAGTCAAATGACGTTAATGACGTGCTGATGAGTCCATTCTGTACACGTTGACATATTACGTGGTCGGACAAGAGACCAAATTGAATAAAAAGATTAACTTAAGGGACCAAAATAGCAATTTTATCTATTATTTGTCATTTCATGTAAAGAAACCCAATTTTCCACATCAGCAAAACAGTCTCTCCTTCCCCTCTCTCTCCCTCTCTCCCTTTCTCTCTCCTCCCTCCTCCCTCCTCCCCCTTCCCCCCCCTCTCTCTCTCTCCTCCCATTCCCCCTCTCTCCCTTCCAAAACACCACTTCATGATCAAGTCGTCCTATCTCAAGGGAGAACAACACTGCAGGAGTAGATTCTCAAGGGAGAACAACTAAATCCCTCCATGTAAAAAATATTAATAAAAGCTTAAAATTACACAATATTTTGGATGGAGGGTGGTGCATATATCGTTGTATAACAGGATGGGTGTTGGGGTCATCCTTGACCCACTTGGATATGTCCTTGTCCATTTTTTTTTCCATTTCAAATTTTAGGATAGTTAGTGAGGGATGTGAGAGGCAGCCATGGGTTTGTATTGTGTAAATGTTAGCGCAAATCTGAGTTAAGAAGGAACTATGTAGTGGATTCTGCAAGAAATGGTGGCAATGGCGGCGTCTTCGAAACCCAAAGGGGATTGAACAATGCCAATAGTTGCAAATAATTATAGATCAAACTGTAATTTCAAAAATTATAATATAGACTGCCAAGAACTAGTTGCATAGTTTAAATCTCAATCGTTGAAATCGTGAAGTGGTGTTTTAGAGGAGAGAGATAGAGAGGGAGGAGGGAGGAGGGAGGAGGAGAGAAAGAGAGATTGTTTTCCTGATGTGAAAAAATGGGTTTTTTTACATGAAAAGACAAATAATAGATAAAATTGCAATTTTGATCCCTTAAGTTAATCTTTTTATTCAATTTGGTCTCTATGACACGTCACCGACCACATAATATGTCTACATGCATGTACAGTTAACGAACACGTTAGCACATTGTTAATGCCGTTTGACTGAAACTGACGAAAGGGCAAATGGTGTTCAACATTGGAAACATGCGAGACCTTGTTAAAAAAATTTGATAAGGGACCAAATTTAAAAAATAAAATAACTTAAGGGATCAAATATATAATTTTGTCTATTTTTTTTATGAAAAGCTTTTCGTTACACACTTTGCTATATATAAACAATTCTAGTTTCCTCCAACTTGTCTCTTTTTTTTTTTCGTCACATTTTCTACTTTCTCACTTTTTTCCTTTTTATGTATCTCTCTCTTTCTGGGAAAATCTTCCTCCATTACATAAGGTATAACTTATGTGGTGCACATATAGTTCGCGATTTGGAGGCGGTGTGGTCCTCCATAATCATTTCCTCTATAAAGAACAAAAGCTTTGCTCAGTTAAACGGGTTTAAACACTTTTGGTACACATAGTTTTTGGGATAAATTTGGAGACTGTGTGGTCCTCCTTTCTCCATAAAAAAAGAATATAATGCTTTTAACTAAATAATGAGTTGGATCAAACTGGTGTGGTCCGAGTGGGAAGAGGTTCGGGTCCCTTAAGTATGTGATTTAGGGTTTGATTTCGAGCTCATGTGTATGAAAATTCACTATATTTAAGAGAGACAACCTTTAAATACACTCCAGATTTTGAAGGAATTAGTCTACGCAGTTGGATACCCTTAAAAAAGAAAGGTCGGGCAAAGGCAAAGTGTGAAAGGAAACGCAATTCACGTGCTCGGTGGCGATGGGAATGCACCAAATTAAATAATTGAGGAAATAGTACTGTACTGAGTGAACGTATGGCTTGACGTAAATGGCACTAAGCCATGCAAGTGCCATCAGTGGAACGTCGTCGTCCATATATATTTCATGTTTTGGGGCCTAAAAGTTAATCAGTTCCATCCATCGCACTCGTCTTTTGGCAAGATTTTGACCTTTCAACTCCCAAGTGCATTAAGCTAATTAATGTCATGTACTCATGCTATAGATAATATTCCCATGCCTCTGGCTGTGACTAATTCATCACTATGAGGATCCCAGCCAATAGCCATGATCAGCTGATTTGATCAATGCTGGAAAGCAAATTAAAAGTTCATGTTATACATCTTCCTTCGAATTGGTTATATTAACTGACTTAAATATATTTTTAGTCTCTTGTGTATATTTAAATCGTAATTTTTTAATCTTCTGTTTTTGGAAATAGGCGGCAAACATTTAGTCTATTTGACTAACTCCGTTAAGTTAAATGCTGACATGGCTAACGGACTTACACATAAGCACATGCCACCCGTTTTATTTATCTAATAATGTGGCATCCTGAATGACTCAGATCTGTCTCAGAGTAAGGGTAAATAAATGTTGTGGCTCAAAATTTACCAAACACTTCAAATTCAATCTGTTAGCTTATCAGCTATAAGCTCAGTCGCTATCAACTAGCTTATCCGCTATCCTCTATAAAATATCCACTATCAACTAGTTTGTATCCGCTACTTTTTGCCACACAGAGCCTAAATATCTTGAGTTTTTGTACTATGTCCCTCTACTTTTATATATTTGAACCCATTGGGTCATGTTTAGAATTTCATTTAATTTTAAATCTATTTACTATATTACACTTAAGATTTTTGAGCCTTAAATATATCATAGCTGATACTCAACCAAAAGAATCTCACTATGATCAATCTTTGAATTTAATTTTTAATATGTTTACTTTATTCCACTTAAGATTTTTTAGCCTTAATTATATAGTTGATAACAAACCAAAAGAACCTAATATATATCTCAATATGTCTATCACAAATTTGTTGACACATTTAATGTTTTCTTCTTTTTTTGGGCAGAACCATACACTACCCCTCCTCCTTTTTTCTTCACATTTCATCACAAAACATAGCTCAAGAAAACATAGACCAATCACTACAACAACAAAAAATGATTTAGTGGCGGTTATTTTTAACAGCAGCGTGCTAAAAATATTGTGTAGTGGTTCCACATCAGCCGCAGTCTCAGGCATCGAGAGGTCAATTTGCGGCGGTTTTAGTACCCGCCACACCAAATGCCGCAAACTGAGAAAAGATATTACAGCGGTTCATAACCGCCGCAAAATTAAAAAAAAGGACATGCAATTTTGGTGTCTTTGGTATTTTTTAAAAGTCATTCTTAGTAATTTTAAAAATGTTCAGTGTCATTGGTATTTAAATCCTAATTTATATCCAAATTTTTCTCCTACACATACAAAACAAATAATTTGATTGTAGTGACACAAATTGGGCAAAAAATAACCAGCTTTATAGCATACAAACTAAAATGCTATGAATAGAAGAAGATGCCATATTTTATTGCACCTACATGTCACGAAGTGTGGCTTCTTCAATAATCAACTCAATAGTCAACTTAGATCATGTTGCTTATATTTATCTTTATATTTCTTCATAATGGCTACAGATTTGTCTGCCAAATTACATTTTACAATTACTAGTTACTAGCTACATAAGTACATTTTTATGGTGTATGGCTTATAGCCTGAATCAAGATACAATATACAAGTAAACAAATCACTTGTTTATCTAGAAAAGGAACTAAAAATAGAGTAGAATACAGATTCAATAGAATATAGTTTTAGTAAGACCCAAAGGACAAAAGAAAAAAACTCACTCACAATTTCTTGCATCTTTGTATGGAAGAATTCTATTTCCTCTTTGGATTCCACAATTTCTTTCTCAAGTTCTTCCACCTACAGTTAAGTAACTAAAATGGACCCAAAAAAAACATTTCTCAACACCATAAGTCCATCCAGTGGTGATCATAAACAAAATGCATTTATATCCCTTTTGGGCCTAGAGAATCTAGTTCATGCAACAGCATTTGCTGCTTGCACCCATAATTGCTTTGCTTTTTCCAACTGTCCACAAGCAGCATAAGCTTTTATAGGTGCCTTGAAAATTTGCTTATAGCTTTGGTCCCAAATTGCTTCAGTTCTTCATTTAAAAAGATCAAAGCAGTTATTAGATACTATTTCTCACATTTAAAAAAATCTAATGTCTCATCAGATATATAGTACATTAAAATTATGCACATTTTCCTCTTCATGCTTGCATTTCTTCTCTTGGATACACACTTTACATGGTACAACTGCTCCATGTACATAAAACAAAATAATTGATATACCTGTACTCTTATGTCTCCTCAAAAAGTAGCTTGCAATCCTTCCGTTTTGAAAAAGTAGTAATATCCTACAAAAATAAATTATGATGCTTAATAGCAATTTATTTAGTCAAATATGGTGAAACATGAATCAGATCACTGGTAGGTTCTTAATTTACCTTGAATGTATATAAAAAGACATCGGCAAGGCGTTGGCGCTTCTTAGCTTGTTTCTCCTCCTTCTTAGCTCTCTCTAATATTTACTACATTGCACTTATGTTCCTCAATTTCTTTCAACAAATAATATAAAATGCAGAAACAAAATTTTGTGAGTTTGCATAATTTGAAACCATTGACAATCTCATTAAAGGTTGCAATTCATGAAACAGTGTTATGACCTATGATTAAAACAAGATATCAAAAATCAAAATTAATCTTATACTTAACCTCTTGAGCAACCCTCTTGTTGTTGCAACTCTTGGTCCATCTTCCATCATCTTGTTGTCTCCATATCCACTGTTAAAGTTTTTCCTTAAAGATAAAAAAAATTGTCCTGCATTAACAAGATGCCAAGACAGTGCTTAAACCCCAAACATAAAGGCAAAGCCCAAGTTAGACATACCATCACCGATCATTCAATATTAACATCCCTAGTCAGTTTTAAAGGTTAAAACTCATGATGCACAAGTTGCAGAAGATGAAAGAAATCATTTTAGGAGTAATGAATAATAAATAACAAGTTGAAAGATACAAGAACTCGCCAGCATGTAGGAACAAAGCTGTGAAATATAACACGAAATTATAAAGGCTTATACTACTAATTCTCCCAACCAATCATAGGCTTCAAAATGGAACCTAACAAGATAATTTGAAATCCCAAGAAAACATGGCAGCTCTGGAAAGCATTCTAGTTTAAAAATGAGTTTGAGTCTTTGAGAATCACTATCCCATACAAAAATTGACCTAATTCACTGAAGGGCCCCTAATCCCTAATAAGTAAGACACATTAGCAAAAAAAAAAGATAAGCAATGCAGAACAATCAACAGATAGCCTTTGAAACAACAACTTGGGACTTGCTATTATGCATTTAATTGATGCCATATATACAGACCTATAAGCCTTGCAAAACAGAACCAGGAAACTCCCAATGGGATAAGTTGAATCACACCTCTACCTATAGATAATCAATATAGTGTAATATACCCAAAAAATCTAGTGCCAAAGAACACTCAATAAAAGAGTGCTTCTACAAGGATAACACTTCTGGAAGCTTAATGCTTCCAAATCAAAAGCAATTATCCATTCAAATAACAGTAAAGAAACAATATGGAAAGAAATTCAAGGTAAAATTCAGGAATATTAAATAAATGGATTGGCAGGGAGAGACAAATCATACGAGGATAAAGTAAGTGTCCACTGTTGGCTTCTACCTCCTTCAATATGCTCTTGCCTTTGGCATCGTCTACAACCTATGGAAATGGAATGCACCCAAAAAATAACAATAAAAGAAATAAAATACATACAAACAGACAACTCAATCAAATTTTAATTGTGCCTATCAGATTCAGTAGGTAAGAAAATCAAAACATTAAATAAAAACCTTTCAATATCAGTTTTCAACCAATTGAGTGATGTCGTTTTGGGAGATTAGCCGTGCGTTTGGTAGAGTAGAATTAACGAAGAGAGAAGGAGAAAAGAAAGAGGGAATCTCCTTCGTTTGGTTGAGAGAAGAAATAAAGGGGAGAGAGAGATAAAGTTGTGGGGTCCACTAACTTTTCACTCTTCGCTGATGTCCGAAGAAAGTGAGACGAAAGACTACTTAATTTTTCATTATTCCATTAATACATGTCTCTCTAATTTGTTCTTTCCACCCCAATCATATTCTAGATACTCCTTTCGTTTATTTTTATATGTCTTTTAAGGTTGTTTTACAATAACTAAGGAATCATTTAATTGATAAAATTTTTTTCTCTTATACTATCGTCTTTTCACTATTCTACTATATCTATTTACTCTCTCTATATTTAAATATATTAAAAATGTGTAAAACAACTAATGGTGAAAATGGTATAAATGATAAAATGTAATCTTAAATTATCAAAACGACAGATAAATAACAACAAACTATTTCTTAAAAATGGACAATTAAAAAGGAACAGAGGGAGTAGCGTATCCCTTGTCTCTCACTCTTCTTCCTTTAATTTGCATCGCCTATGCAAACACTTTTTGCAATATGCTGCAAACCCAAAACCCAAGCATCAATAGATCCATCACCATATGTTGCAGAGGAGAGCCACATGAAAGCCACAACTTCTGCACTACAGCACCACCTCCCATCTCTTCTCTCTTTCTTCTTCACAAAATGCACATCTCATGTAACCTCCATCCACCCAGGGATCCTGCAATTTGAGACTTGAGCATAAGTTGGAGGTCATAGAGTGTATACTAGAAAATAAAATAAAAAAATTCAAAAAGGAAACTATCACTAGGATATTATGAAATTAATCAAAACAGCGACAACTGACAAAAAAGTGGCAACCGAAAAGAAATTAAATTAGTTAATTAATTAATTAAGATAAAAACTATTAATTAGATTAATAATTTAATTAGATTAATAATTCAATTAATTAATTAAAATCAATAATTTATTTATATTAAATTAAAAATTTAATTAACATAATTTACTTAAATTGATTTTAATTATTTGATTAATTTAATTAATTAAAATAAAGAAATTAGATACTAGTTTTTAGTTAATTAAGGGCATTTTTGTGAGTAAATACCCAGTTTAGTCCCTGAAATTATAACAGAGCGTCAATTTAGTCCCTGACAAATTTCAAAATAGTCCGCAAAATTGTAAACCGTTAACCAATTTAGTCCATCTGTCAGTTCCAGTTACTTAACAGTATTAGAGACGTTAACGTGGCACATTAAGTGTCAGGGTGGCAGTCCAACGTGACTTGGGGACTAAATTGACACCATTATACAGGGGGAACTTCTATGGTGCCGTTGATAAAACAACAGTTTTGAAACCGTTGTTTTATTAACCAATGATAAAATAGAGTTCTGCCACGTCATATTATGTTTTTAAGGACTGCAATTTTTTAATATTACATCGTAGTCTCTAATCTCTTTCATTTTATTCAGAGACATTTTAGCAAACACCTTAAATACAACAACTATTAGACATAAATAATAAAGAGATTATAAAGTATATATTACACACCTTTGTTAAGAGGCAAAATAAATTCATTAAAATAACACAACACAACACAAGATATACCGGTTACAACACCATCTCAATAACAAATATAGCACCTCAAACAGATATAAAAATTAAGACCCCACCCAAAGCAAATGTGGATCCAATCTCCTAAACATAGAAATACAAGGACCAAAGGACACACAATCATACATCCCAACATGGTTTTACTTAATTAACCATCCAAATATAATTCATTTTGAAAACATAAATCACAAACATATTATTTCTGTAAATTCTATCGAAATCTAAAATAAAAAACAGTAATGATCCATAGATATCACAATATTGGAGACGATGAGCAAGAAGAAAATGAAATCAAAACTAATCATATATGCGTTACGAAAATAGAACAAATGGTGATCTTTCGGTAAAAACAAAAAACAAAAATTTTAGAAAATCTCTAACAACATTCGTCTTGAGTCCGGGGTTTAATTTACAAAACTCAAACCAATATATGCTTCTCTGATCCCTCTCGCACCTTGACCGGGTTGCCCAAAACCCCTCTCTCTTCACACTCACACTCACACACACTAGCCTGGTTGCAGTATGCGCATGGTGTAATTATATCAGGTAGAAAGTGCAACGAAGGTATGAGAAAGGGATACACATGGGAGAGAGGTGGATTTCGTGAGAGAGAATCCAAAATATTTAGGGACTAAATTGTAAAATATTTTTACAACGGGACCGAAACCGTTACTTTCATAACGAGACCATAGAAATTGCCTATACAGGGACTAAAATGAGACTACGTGTTTTGAAAGTCAAAAAGCTTTTTTATCCCAATTTTTCATTTCACCGTTTCATCTTCCCTTCCTTCCCCTTTCATCTTCCCGCTCTCCCCCTTCCCCTCCCTCACGTTTCATTTGCGTTTTCTGCAAACGGGAAAAGCGCACGTTTCGGGTCACAATTCTGTAGAGGATGGACTTCACACTTATGCACAGATTCGTCTTCTTCCTTCGTTCTTTTTTCCCCCTTTGATGACAATGGGTCTTCGTTAGTTCTAGTTTAACCATATGTCTTCTTTTTTCCCGTCTTGATGATTGTTCAGTTCGTATGCCATTTCCATGGGTCTCCATTTTCCATTTTTTTGATTTTGGGGTCATGGTTTAGGTCACATGTTGTTTCCATTCTTAGTTCACAGACAATGATTGTCCAGTACATAGGTTTCCATTTTTTTTGTTTGAATAGGTTGTGTAATTTTTATTTTCCGGTTAGATAGTGAAGGGTTTTTTTCGGCCACTATTTTTGTTGTGTAACAGAGGGTATGTTGTTAATGTGCAGGATGAGCACCAAAATCACCCTAATAGTGTACCATGGAGGCATGTTACAGAGGTATAAGAATGGTGTATTGGAATATGTGGGTGGTGAGATGGACGTGTGGGAAGAATTAGACTCAGACACTCAATTTATTTGACCTTGTTGCCATTGTAAAGTCTTATAGAGGTCATGACAATATAGAATAATTTTTCTGGAGGGTACCAAATAGAGACTTGAATGTTGGCTTGAGGCAATTGACCATTGACAGCAACTTCATGGAAATGGTTAATGCGGCATTATCCAATGGCAATGAGATTGAGTTGTACTATGAGAATCCCATAATGGAGCTTGAACCCATTATGTCATTGCCACCTATTGAGGAAGAGGAGAATGTGGGTGGTGAGCATAATATGGGTGTTGAAGAGCAGAATGTGAGTGGTGAGTAGAATGTAGGTGAAGAGCAGAATGTGGATGGTGAGCAGAATGTGGGTGAAGAGCAGGATGGGGTGGTGAAAAGCATAATGTGGGTGTTGAAGAGCAGAATGTGGGTCGTGAGAAGAATGTGGGTGAAGAGCCAAAAAGGGGTGGTACAGTGCAAAATGGGAAGGTTGGTACTTCATCAAAAGGAAAGGGGAAGCAAAAAGGAAGCATGAGGAGGAAGAGGGTGCAAAGAGGAAATACTAGGAGGAGAAGTACCATGAAGAGGCCAGTGATGGAGTTCTCTAGTGATGACCTGTCAGAGCATGAAGATAATCATATAGTGCATAGGCAGAAGTGAACTATGCACCTGGTGATGGAGGGGCCAGTGAGGGAAGTTATAAGTCTGAGGAATTGAGAAGTCCAATAAGTACTGATGAAGAGAATGACCCAGTTCAATGAACAAGCAAGTTTTGGTAATGTTGCTTTGGAACTTGGAATGGAATTCAATAATATAGCAACTTTCAAGGCAACAGTGAAGGAGGTACACTATTCATTTAGGCAGGCAAATAAAATGGGTGAAAAATGAAACCATGAGGGCAAGAGCTACATGTAAGGAACAAGGTTGTGAGTGGGAAATTTATTGTGCGAGGAACAATGAGAGAAAAAGTTTCCAAATCAGAGCTTTTAAAGACATTCACATTTGTAGTAGAGCCTTCAAGAACAATCAAGCCAATAGGAAATGAGTGGTGCAAAAGTTGGAGGAGAAGATTAGGATCCAACCCACCATTAGTTATTCTGAAGTTTTTGATTACTTAATTAAAATGAGAGCTTAATGTGATTATTGATAGGTCCATGATTTTCAGGGCAATTAAGGAGGCAAGAGAGTTGGTGGAGGGTAGTGAAAAGGAGCAGTACAGTCGGTTGTGGGATTATGCACATGAGCTTCGAAGGAGCAACCCTGGGTCAACTATTAGAGTGAATACTATCCCTATACCAGACTCGGCACCACAATTTCGGAGGTTCTATGTATACTTGGATGGGTGCAAGAGGGGTTTTTTGGCAAGCTGTAGACCTTTCATTGGATTAGATAGTTGTTTTCTGAAGGGTTACTTTGGTGGACAATTATTGTCCGCTGTGGGTCAGGATGCAAACAACCATATTTTTGTAATAGCCTATGCTATTGTAGATGCGAAAAATAAGGACAACTGGATGTGGTTTTTGACTCTCTTGCATGAGGATCTTGGTGACTATAGGCAACACAGATGGAATTTCATGTCTGACATGCAGAAGGTATGTGTACTAATGTGATAGTAAGTGAGTAATTACAGGGACTAACTTGATACTTAGTTTGTAATTTCAGGGACAAACTTGATACTTGTTTATGTCTATTTTGTTAGGGTCTGATACCTACCATGCAGGAGGTGATGCCTGTAACATCCGTTTTTCTAAGTTATAGTTTAAAATCCGTTTTCTATGAAATTTTGTGATCTAAATGCTGAGTAATTTATTTTAGTCTAATAATTAGGGTTTTAATACACTTATCAAATTATTTCATTAAAACAGTCACTTTTCCTTTAACGTTTTAGAATCGTACTTACCGTAATTAACGGATAAGGGTTTTAAATAGCCAAAGTATATCAAAACAAACCAGAAAACAAAACTTCCTTCACAAAAGTTGGTTCTTTTAATATTTGTGATTTTATGAAATTTTCTTAGAATTTTTGAAAGACTTTTAGGAATTACCGTTTTGGTCCCTATAACTACAATATAAGAGCTAATAACTGATTCAGAGACCAAGCTGAGATTAGAAAAAGATTTTGATAGGCTGAATCATTTTTTTTATATTTTTTGGGATTTTTGAAAATTATTTCATAATTTTCTGAAAAGCAGATCAAAAGTTACTTTTTTCGATCCCTGTAGAGTACGAAAAATGAGGATTTCTGGTCAGAAATGGATTTTTAGTTATAAGTGAGAGCTTAAAATCAAATTTCAAGAGGGATCATTAGTGTTTAAATTCAATTTGTGATTTTTTGAGATTTTTTCTGGAATTTTCTGAAAAATGTTCGTTTTGCACTTACGGCGTGTCCGTTTTCCTTTGTTAGTGCAAATCGTAAAGCCTACCCTTACCGTAAAAATTTCAGAAACTCTTCCATGAAGCTATTAGGGCTACTACATGGCATTTCCAAGATCTCTTATTGGTTCTCATCCTTTAAATTAAATTTGGGAATTTTTTATTAGAGAAAAATCCATTTTACCCTTGATTTTCATCCATTTTCACTTGAAAATCCTAGGGGCAAAGATGTTACTTCACTCCCTCCCTCTTCCAGCCCTCAAAACTGCCTCACCACCATGCCAATAAGGGGACTAGGTTCATTTGGTTGCATGAGTCATGGGTTTGGACCAATTAGAAAAAGATTGATTAAACCTAAATAGTTAATTAGGATTTTAGGCCTCATGGCTTACATCACCTACACAATTCTCTTCCTCCCTTATCCCTTCTCTTTGGCCGCCCCTCTTCTTCATCTAGAGCCCTTGGATGATGATTTTTTACTTGGATTCAATCCTTGTGAAGTGGTTTAGGCCAATTAGGAATTAGTTAATTGTTTTGATTTTTATTAAAAACCAAGCCATGGTTGCTTTCCAAGCCAACCATAGTTTCTTAAACTCAACCCCTTGGCTTCCCATTCACCTATAAATACCCTCCTTCACTCTTCATAAATCCTACACCAAAGAGGAGCCTTTAAGACAAACACTAAATTCTCTCTTTTTACTTCTTAGTTCTTATATTTCTTGATTGGTGTTCTTGCTTTGTTCTTCCCAAAGGTTGTGGCCAAGGTAAGGGGAATTACTTCTAAACTTGGCTTGATCTTGTTTTTATGAGTATTTTGTGGTTTGGGTGTTTAAAGCTTTTAATTAAATTGTTATTTGTTTGTTTTATTATTTTAATGCTTTATTTTTATTTAAAATTATGGTTTTATAATTAGTAAAGTTATAATGTCCAAATTTTCTCTTAAAATTCATGTGAGTAAAGTGGTTATATTAAAATTAATTTTGAGCTTTTGTAAACATACCGTTATGATGGCAAATTTTAGTCTTACCGTAAAAATGATTTTACCGTCGAGAAAATAAAATTATTCTTTTGTGAAAACCCTGATATTATTTATCATTGATATACAAGGTCATGATTAAGATAAATGGTTTATCAGTATGGATCTATCTAGAAAGGAAAGAGACCTTTGAAGGGGCTTTTATTTAGTCCGTCTCTATCTGGCCTAGGATCTGTATTGATACGTTGTTTGAGGAATTCTTAACCTAGGGACTTGGTATATACATGACTAAGATAAATTGGGAAAGAAGTGATTTCTTAATACCGTATATATAAATAGATTGGACTGGATAAAAGAGTATAACAGTAATGGATTCTCGGTGAATTCTACTATTATAGCTTCTTTCGGAATTTAATATGACAGTAATGGATTCTCGGTAAATTCTACTGTTATATTAATAGGGGGAAATATAGAGCATGTATCCAATCTGTATATGTATGCAATTAACTCAGTTTAATTTCCTATGTTTATGACAGTGGAAATTAGTGAGATAGACTTCCAATGGGTCTTTTTCCTGGAAAATAACTGGTGCCTAAATATTTCAGTAAAGAAACAGTTTGATTTCATTCACTTAGTCTATATCAAATATGTTTTGATTCTAAATTTACCCGTGACTCTATTTTCTTGTGATTCTGTGTTTTACCTGAAATATGTGAATTGATATTCTTATCTGAGAAATCTGGTTTTGTGTGTATTTGTGATTCCGTGTTTATTTGAAAGTTAAAGTTGTAAGTTAGGGTCTGTGGTTACTAAGTAAAATCTCCAGGAGTAGCGGGCTGAATGCTCGTGGCTATGTGCCAAAATTTCTAAGGTAAAATCTCCAAGAGTAGCGAGTAACTTACTCGTGGGTGTGTCTCGAATATAAGTGGTAAAGTCTCCAGGAGCAGCGGGTTCTTTTCCCGTGGGTGTGTCCCGAAATTATGTCGTAAAATCCCCAAGAGTAGCGGGTTCTTTTCTCGCGGGTGTGTCTCGAAAATATAGAAAGTCTTGTGTGTTTGATAATTCCTTGAGATAATATTACGTGTGAAATTATCTGTTTAAGATGTGAATTGATCCATCTGTTGTGTGCATTAAGTTTACTGTATGTTGTTATATATTCTTAACATATGGATTGAATGCAGTGATTTGGATTCGTTTTAGTCTTGTATTACTCTTATTACGTTGTTTAGAGTATTCACCCTTGCCTACTTTCTATGTTATTAGTACATGGTTGAGTAGATGTTTTCCCAAGGAATGAGTTAGCTCTTAGAAGAGGATCTGAAGGATGTTGCTGTATAGATGGACAGAGATTCCAGGAAGAATAGATAGTTACTGTATTATTTTGGGTAGAGGTGTAAAGACCTGACTGGCTCAGATATTCATTATCTTTCCTTGTAAAAACTCTGACGATTATACAAAAATGAGATTGCATTCATAAAAAGATTATTTTATGCTTCCGCACTGAAAACCTTTTCGAAAACATTTAGAAAGAAATCAAGGGAACATACTCTCCATCTTTTTTTTTTAAAGGCGAAAATTTTACTCGTATTTTAAAAGAAAGATTTCCAACTTTCACCAAATATTTTCTAAGTTATTCAAAATTCATGGTTACTATGGTGTAATATCCTTTTTTGGAGAAAGAGTGTTACAATGCCAAGTGTGCCACACAGGTATTGTGCCATGCATTTTTGGAGGAATTTTACAAAACAGTGGAAGGAGAAAGAGTTGAGGGGTGTGGTATGGGATTGTGCCAAGTCAACTACTGTAACACAATTTAATCAGAAAATGGAGAGGGTGAAGAGACTAAATGAGAAGGCCTGGGAATATCTTAACAAATGGCCCAAAGAGTCATGGACAAAGGCATACTTTAGTGACAACCGTAAAGTGGATAATATAACCAACAATACCTGTGAGGTTTTCAACTCGAAGATTTTAAACTATCGGGGTAAGCCTATTCTAACCATGGCTGAGGAGGTTAGATGTTATGTCATGAGGACCATGAGTGCTAACAAGCTGAAGCTTGCTGGGAGATTGGGACCTTTGTGTCCAATGCAACAAAGCAGATTGGAAAAAGAGAAATTAGAAAGCAACAAGTGGACCCCAATTTGGTTAGGTGATGGTGCAGGAATGCGATTTGAAGTTCAAAACCTCCCTTCTAATGTGGATGTGAATCTGAGTGCACAAACCTGCACTTGCAGGTTCTAGCAACTAACAGGTAATGGTACTGTTTTTGTTATTGGTATTGATATTAGATATTGCTAACTGGTTTGGTTAATTCTGAACTGATAACTGGTATGTTATTAGTATTGCTTCTGAGATTGATATTTCTGTTATCTCATTTTTTGTTCTGTTATGTTAATTTTGGGTCATATACTGCGAGCGCGTTTCTGTTTTGTTAGTATTAATTTTCTGTTGTGTGCAATGGTTTTGTGAGTGTGATATGTGTTTACTGTTTGTGTCTTATAATTCAAGTTTACTGATGTTAGGGATTTAATTAAATCAAGTCTGTTATTATGTTTCCACCGCCTAACAATTTGCAAGATTTACAAATCAAAATTGGATTGTCCAACTATAATTACTAGCATGTTATTATAAAAGGCTTGTTGTTGTACCGTATTGTTGTAATCAAATTAGTGAATTAGAAAATTGAAACATTGAGTGCAAATTCTCTTCCTCTCCTCCTTAAAACTTCCGATGTGCATTGTGTGTGTGTGAGTTTGTGAAAAACTAATGGCCCACTGATATCAACTAAGATCCTTGCAAGCCTTTACTAATTAAAAGAGACTCTAAAATGAGGATGTAATTCACCTCGGTCATTTCGCTTGTACCACCCAAAGCCTGTATTATTAGTGCATGTTCCTATTAAATGAGAGGATGTAATTCACCTCTGTGCATTATGCCACATTTGTCTAGCATATTATCACAAACATAAATTACTAATTATGGCACCTAATGGTAACGTGTTAAATTATGCCATATATTACTGTTCCCTCCGTTCCTTTTTATCTACCGTTTAAGGTTTTTTTACCACAACCAATGAATCAATTAATTGATAAATTCTTTCCTATTATATCTTTATTTGTTCACTATCTTATTTTATCTCTCTACATTAATGTGTCCTATCATTTTAATCATTTTTATCCCCTTATTTAATTATCTAATTTATCTTTCACGGACTCCTAGAGTCCCACTGTATTAGTTATAAAGTTATATTGTTGGGAAGTAAAATATTTTTGGGAGTAGTAATTAGTCTTTGAATTTCTAACTACTACATTAATCAATTTTATGAAAAATGTGTAAAACAATTAATAGGATTAAGGGTATAATTGTCAAAATATAACCTTAAACTAACAAAACGACACATGAAAATGAACAAAATTTTTCTTAAAAACCAACAGATAAAGACAAACGAAGGGAGTAATTATTTGGAATTATGCTGAACTATATCAAGGGATGCCATATATTACTTTTCTATTAGGAATGTTCACTGAGATATTTGCAAACCAAAATGGTAACGTTGAATATCATGTCATATATTGCCATATATTACTTTTCTATTACGAATGTTTACTGATATGACATTAACCCATTCCTTTTTAACTTGATTAATGTGTGGTTTTTTAACAGGGATACCATGTATGCATGTTTGTGCTGCCATTGCATTCAAGAACCATAGGCCAGAGGAGTACTGTCATGGCTGGCTCACATTGGGATCTTACAATGCAACATATGAATATTTTATTCAGCCCACACAATCTGATCAATATTGGACACCCACTGAGTATTTGAAGCCTGTTCCACCTAGGGTAAGGAGAAGTGCAGAGAGGCCAAAAATACAAAGAAGGAAGAATGTGATTGAGGGGCAAGAGAGCAGTCACAAACTTAAGAGGTCCCTCCCTAAAAGACCTAAGAAATCGATACCACCTCAGCCAGAACAACAGAAGGATCAACAGGCTGAGATTCCACTCTCCCAATTCGAGCCTGATTGTGATCCAGTGCAATCCCAAGATGCAGGAACACATGTAAATTCATGTTTTTAATTTGAAATTAATTATATTTAGTGAATTACATTTTATGTGATCGCTTTGCAATTTCAGTTTTTTCCTACCATACAGGGAAACATACCATCTGACCAAAGAGACACTACAAACATGCAAGCTCCGCAACAACCAGTACAAAGGGTATTTAAATGACTTAAATGATTTTATATCTGCAAAACTAGGGACTAAATTGACATTAAGTTAATGTCAGGGATCACATTAGTTATATGTTGATATGCTTATTGCAGGGAAGGAGATACGGTATAAGAGGTCCTCTAATACCACCACCAACTGGTTGCGGACAGCATGCAGGTAGCAGTTCAACTGGATTTGGTTTTAGGCCACCACCAATTAGAGCACCAGCTATCAAAGTTCCAACTCCACCAGCAGTTCCAACTCCACCAGCTTCACAGCCTATCAGAATTCCAATTCCACCACCACCACCACCAGGCTCTACAGGAGGGGAAATGGTCGACAAGAGTTCATGCATTTCATCCCAACTCCAGGCCTACCATCTCATAATCACTACCATCCTTGAAGAACAAACCATTTTAGGTTGCACCAATGATGATGAAGACTTTTATTTTGCTTTTTGGGATGTTTTATGACGTAAACAGTGTAAATGCCACATCACTGGTGATTTTGCTTTGTTGGTTCAACTGATGTAAATGCACAACTTAGGTGATTTTGCTTTGTCGGCTTTAAATGCACTTAGATAAGAAGACTACCATGAAGACTTTTTATTGATGTAAATGCACAACTTAGGTGTTTTTGCTTTCTTGGTGTACTTGGACACTTTTTTGGTGCTTAAATTAATCAAATTCTCAGTATTTTGTCCACTTTATTTGTCTTAGAGTCATTGCTATTTTATCAGTTTTATCATAATGTTGCAAAATCAAAAATCAGTATTTGAGGTCATGCAGAAGTTAAAGGAATACACTAGCAGTAACAGTCAAATCTAATTATGCAATAAAAAATAGTACTGCACTGGGTCTCAAGTTTCTAAAAGTATAGAAAGTGAATAAATATGCACGAGCTGTTAGTTTTTGAAGTGGTGTACTATGGCTTCACTAAATGACAAAGTAATCATATGGCTTCCCAATATCAAATAGTCTTGGTTGGTAGTACAACTTCAAGTTGAATAATGCTATTCTTTATTTTTGCTCTTATTCTTTACTTTTGCTGTTTTGTATTGGTTTAATTTTATTTCACAGTATACAATGGTCATGCACTATTTAGTGGGCGTCAACTGGGCACTACTTGTTCTCAGCTCATGCCCCTGGTTCTGAATGAAATTTTAATCTTTCGCCTTTTAAAAAAAACAACTAACAATAACATATTACAAGAATACCTCTGCACTATGCCTAAAAGGCTTCAAAATCACACAGAAATTCCTTCAACTCAAATTTGGGATACATAATGTCTTCATTCCTCACTACCTATTACCTATGCACTAGGCCTACCAATCTACAATACAAGGCACAAAATTAGCAACCCACACATTACTGAAAAACAGTATTTCAACATCCTAATTTCTAACCCCAAACTATCAACCTTGTCCATCAACTCTTGCCTCCAATTTCTTCACAACCATTTGCATTAGATGTTAAAACTTGGTCAACTTCATCAATCCAGCCAAAATAGTCATAAGTTCTTCCCTCATCATCCAGCACATAAATTTTGAAAAATAAGGTCACAACAGCAGAACAACTCATGCAAGTTGGGTTGAAAAATGAAAATCAAAGTGGCAAAATAGCTCATTTTAGTGGGGTTGAAAAATTAATAAATTTTGAAAAATAAAATAAAATCACAGTAGCAAAATGACTCATGTTAGTGGGGTTGAAAAATTAAATAAATTTTGAAACGTAAAATAAAATCACAGTACCTTTGGTAGAGGACATGTATAAAACAGTCTCCCTGTGTTCCTTTGAGTTCTAGCAATTCGTACAACTGCTCTTCTTCTGCAACAGCAAAATGGCGTGCTACTGTTGTTGATTTCAAACCCCTGGACCCTCGAACTTGCAAGCCAGCTTCCACTAGATGCTTTCTTAACTTGCCTTGGATGCGGAAATGGCGAACTACCGCGCATCATGACCAGCTTCGCCTACAGCTGTCAAAATGAGATATGGCTCGCGAGCCAACTCAGCTCGGCTCGGCTCGTGGGTTAAAAGGGTTACCAAATAGCTGGCTCGTTTAATCTCGGACCAGTTTGGCTCGGCTCATTTAACCCGCGAGCTGAAGAGGGTCAGTTCGTCACGAGCCGAGCTAGCTTGCGAGCCACACTAAAAAATAAAAATTAATCATTTTAAATATTTTTTTAGTTTTTTTTTTATTTTCTAGCATCTTAATATATTTTTTTAGTTTTTTTTTTAAATATTTTTAAATATTTTTTAATCATTTTAAATATTTTTTTAGTGATTTAGCCCGCGAGCCAGCTTGCGTAACCCGCGAGCCCGCGGTGGGCTGAGCCAAGCTGTGCATTTTCTGGCCCTTGAAAAATTCGAGCCAGCTCGGCTTGGCTTGTTTACCTCTCAGCTCATGGCGAGCCAGCTTGTGTGGGCCGAGCTAACTCGGTTTGACAGCTCTAGCTTCGCCCAATTGTTCTTCAATCATTTTGAAATCTTAAAGTCTGAGTCTGGCCTACTAGCCTGATATGGGCCGATTTTTAAGGCCCGACTTGGCCTATGTCAAAGCCTGGTCTGACCTATAAGGCCTACATTTCACTAAGGCTTTTAAATAGGCATCCACCTATTAGACATTTACTTGTAAATAGGCTTGTAACCCTCTAATGATAAAGAGATCAGTAGGCCTTTACTGATAAATCGGCATCTAGGCCTTCACAAATAAATAAACAATTTGGCCTATTTTTTATTATATTTTATTTTTATTATATTATATTATATTATTATTCTATATATATATAAATAGATCGGTCTGCTAGGCCTAATAGGCTTTTTTATAGGCCTAAGCCTGGCCTATTTAACTAAATAGATTTTTTAAAAAGTCCAAGCCTAACCTTTTTAATAAATAGGCCAGGCCATAGGCCCCTTTTGAGCAGCTTGGCCTATTCTCACCCCTAATCACTAATATGGTATCTTAGGGTTTGTAGAGAAATGAAAAAGAGGGCTAAGAGAGTTAAAACAATACAAAAAGAAAGAGACAGAGATGGGTGCAAGGATTTTTTTTTTTACTTTCCCACAATTAGTCTCATTTTAGTCCCTGAATAATGGTGTCAATTTAGTCCCCAAGCCATGTTGGACTGCCACCCTGGCACTTAACATGCCACATCAACGTCTCTAACACTGTTAAGTAACTGGGACTAACTGATGGACTAAATTGATTAATGGTTTATAATTTCGTGGGCTATTTTGAAATTTTGCTAATGTGAGGGACTAAGTTGACACTCTGTTACAATCTCAGGGACTAAATTGAGTATTTACTCGCATTTTTGTCCATGTATAAAATATTACCATGTCTCTCTTCTCACTTTCTACCCAACCAATCAAAGAGAGAGAGAACTTTATACTTCTTGCTCTTCTTCTCTTGTCTTTCTCTCATGGTGGAATATGTCACCGTAGGATAGACTACCCCGACACGTGGATGGTTTAGATTAATCCAGTAACCGGTTGCTCCCATTTTTAGTAACTTGGCAAATTTTCCCCTGATTTTTGTGGACTTCGCATATTTGGCCCTAGTTTTTTGAATTGTCATTTGTACTGTGATTATGCAGAAAACCTAGAACGGAGGTGTTAGGCGGCGGCGAACAAAGTCATGAAAAAGACACTGCCGCACCCGAAAAAGCTCAAACCCACGACTTTCTCCTCCTACGTGGGTGCTGTGAGATTGTTGTTTTCCAAGGTAGTGATGGTTGATTTCTGGATCACAATCTCAGTGTTCTGGTTGGGGTCCTTCTTGCCCTGAGTTGTGCTCCACCGTGCACATCGCCTTGGTTTTTTGCCGCCGATAACATAGTGCTCCACCGTGATCCGCAGCTGCAACCACGCTTGGCGGTTCCCTTTGCTTCTCTTCCCCATGCCACCTTAGTACGGTCCTTCTCCAGCGACTCTTATGTGTTCGGGCTTCACGGTCTTGCACTTCTTCTCAATGGCGACCCGCGCTAACTCTTCGATTCGGACAAGAACTAGGGTAGGTTATACTGTTATACATGGTCATGAGATTCTCGTGCTGGAAGGGGAAGAACCCAGCAAGCAAGGCATGGAGAATAACCCAAAAAGATAAAATATCAGCCTTGCAGCACGCATTAATGGAAAAAATAAACCTTGAAGATTGTGGTTGGTGGATTACGAAGAACTAAGATGAATGGCGAAGTAGAAAAAAAATAAGAAATAGCAAGGATAAGAGAAAATGTTTATCACAAATGGAGTGAATAAGCAACATCAATAATTTTACATTTGAACTGAAGTGAATTTGAAGATTGGAAATAGGAGGTTTCAGAAATGAGATTGGATTAAACCCTAATTGATGAAATTAGGGATTTCTATTTTGAGTTCAGAGAGATAAAAAAAAAGGGATACTTTGCAATTAAATGACTTTTTACACAAATGGCCCAACAAACATTAATATTACAATAGAGGCACTGAAATTACCTGCCAACCGGTACTATTTGGCCCCTCACCGATGAGGGGCTTTTTCGCTGGTCCATGCTAGAATTCACCTTCTCTCATACCAAACAATATCAAATATCTACTCTATTTCTCATCTTTTTCTTTCTTCTCTCTCTCTCTCTCTCTTCTCTATTTCTCTTCTCATCCAAAGAGAGGGTACATATTTGCTCCATATTCTCAAACCCTTACGCATCTAGTACATATAGGAATCGAACAAAAATCTTCTGTAAGTGGTGAAAGAGTATGATTCCTCCAAAGAAGCAATCAAATCAAGTCAAAAAAATCCAATAGTAAATAACCTCTTCAAGCCGTTCCACCGAGAAACCTGTCACCGTTCCCGTTCCCGTTCCCCGCCGTCGTCACCGTGCCAGATGGCAGTTCATAGCGCCGTGTGAAGATCCTCTACGATTCCTAACCAGTGAAGAGCTTCTCTGATTTGGTGGGGCATGAGGTAACTGAGTTGGGGGGGTGAGGGAAATTTTTTATGTTTAGAGACTTGGGAGAAAATGGGTTAGGGAGATTTTCGTACGCTCGCACGCCTGAGGCTCGTCTCTTCATCTATAATCTATCTATGACTAAATATAAAGGAAATACCATCTTTTGGTGTCCTAATTTTCTTTTCCAATATTATGATTATGTAATTGAATTTTTAAAATTTAAATTTATCCATCTACCATTGATAGTAAACCATATTATTGACCCAAAAAATAAAATAAAAAAGTGGATAGACTGACACGGTAGTATTTTTAAAAATGAGCAATTCATAACGTTGCGGTGTTACTAAAGACAGTAGTGCGAACCGCTGCAGACACGAAGCATAGGCATAGTAATTTCTTGTTGTGAATGAGCTGCAACTGAATGAGAGAGATGCATGGATGGATCTAGAAATTTACAGAAGGAGCAAAAAAACTTTAATTATAAACATTAATTACATTAATTCATAATAGTTAATTACATCATAAATAATTTTATATTTAAACTTCACCATGTGTATCTTCATTAGTTAATGTGCCTATGCTCGGTCCTATTTCAATGTCATGAGTTTCTTGAAAACTGATGCAAAATTTTGATCTTCATGGCTTTTTTTTATCTACATGTTTAATTATATAAAATGATTAATAGTTAATAATTAAACGAAAAATAAGCAAGTCTGTATGTATAGGCACTATAATAAAGAAATAACAAATATCTAATTTATTTTTAAAAATGCTGATCTTTTTTTGTCACTAACCATGTGCAATGTTATTAATATGCCTAACACAAATAAATGCAAACTCTTATATGGGTCTTAGGGATGGAAATAGGCTAGGTCGTTCGATAGGGGCCTATGACCCAGCCTATATCAGGCCCAGGCCAGGCCAACCTTTTTCATGAAATATATCAGGTCAAGGCTTTTTGCAAAGCCTATTTAACTAAAAAGGCCAGACTTAGATCATCTAAAAAATCTTTTAAGCCTAATAGGCCGGCCTATTTAAGTAGACATAGATATAATTTTTTTATAGTTTTATTATTATATTAGATTTTTTATAATGTATTAAAATGATATGTTTATTTACCTTTTAAATGTTTAAACACATGTTGACGTACATAGATACTCAAGCTTATAAAGCTTATTGAAGGATAAAGCTGTGATTTATTTAGATGTCTTATCACAAAACTACTTCAATCTTATTCACCTCCATGTCTTTACCCTAAATAAAACTGAATTTAATTGTCATATTTTATAGTTTGTTATACATAGAGATTTTCTTCATTGGCCTATTAGCCTATTTAGGAGTAGGTCGGGCTACTTTTTTTTTTATCGAAGGTCGGGCAACTTATTTGAATGCCTTATTAGGAATCGGACCTTTAAATAGGCTAAAAGGCCAAATCAGGCTTTTAAAAAGGCCAGGCCAGGCCTAGAAAAAAGCCTATGACAGGTAAGAGGTCAGACTTAGGCTTTGAAATTTTTAGACAGGTCAGGCCTATTTAGCCAAAGCCTAGCCCAGCCCAACCTATTTCCATCCCTAAATTGGGTCTGTATTTATAAGGGAGAGCTGTTTTGCCCCCTTATATAGGTCCATTAAGCTCGACTCGAATTAAACCAAGCATTAATACAAAAAATAAAACAAATAAATTCAAACTCATAACATATCATTTCATAACCCAATAAGAAACAGTTATAAACACCATAACTGACACTAGAACTGGCAAAACGGGCTTTCGGGCCGGCCCGCATCGGGTTCGGCTTTATCGGGCCGGGCCAAAAAAGCCCAGATTGAAAACGAGTTCAAATTTGTGTGTCCGAGCCCTCTATTTTTTGGGCTCGGGCTTTAGCCTATATTTTCGGGCCGGCCAGCTTCGGGCTCGGGCTTTATCATGTTCGGGCTTTGTCGGGCCGAGCCAAAAAGGTTCGGATTAAAAACGAGCTCAAATTTGTGTGTCCAAGCCCTCTATTTTTTGGACTTTTTAGGCCCGGCCCGCCAAGCCCATGTTGGAACCAAATTATTCAAAAGCATTTCTAATGCATGAATTCCCTAAGTGATTTTGATGATAACAATAATTATTAAAGGTTTGACAAAGTCTGCTGACAAGCTCTTGTAGGTACAACAAAGATAAGTCCATCGTCCAAAGTGACATTGGCACATATATGTACAATCCAAGAGTGGAGCGTCCAATGGACTATGATACTTAACCTCAGAAAAGTATCGTCCAATAGACTTTGAGAAGCAATACGTCGAATGAAGCTTTGCGTCCAAAGAAGCAGAACCTATAAGCATCCAATAATTAGTCATGGAGACGTACTATGTTTTGCGTCCAAGGAAGCAAAATTGATAAACGTCCATTGACTGTCATAAAGACACACTATCAGAGAAGCAAAGTCATAAGTCCATATGGTAAGCAATGAATATGCGTCCATATGAACCAAGTTGTCTCAAGTACAAATGGTAAGCAAATGTATGCGTCCATTTTGTACATAACCTGAAAAGTCCATACATTCTACATGTTGCGTCCAAAACGCAGAATACATAACTTGTTCTTGCATTTAATATGGAACATATTTATTGAGCAAATGATTTGAAATAAATAGATGTATTCAACGTGTTTGAACAGCATTAAATGAAAAGCTTAAAGCACTGTGGAAAGTGTACTTAGAGAGAGAATGTACTCTGACTATTTCTATATCTCTCTGAACACCCCTTTCTACTTTACACAGTGTATTCTCTTTGTCTCAACAAAATATTACTATTAACCATTGTGCAATTGAGACTGTGAGTACAGGTTGCTTCTGTCTTAGGAGAAAGAGACGCAGACATACACACTGAAGCAAAACTCCTCAGAGCAACGGAAAAATAGCATTTAATGCTATTAGAGAACGGTCATATTTATGAAGGCTGAAGCTGAGCTCTTCAAAGAACAAGTCTGAAGCTTCATCAAAGCCTATAAATACCGTGAACAAGAAGAAGAATACAAGAGACTGAACCAAGCAAAAGAAAGAGCTGAAACGTTGTGCAAATACTCTGTCTATTAGTCTTGTATTATTTTCTTTCTTCTTGTAAAAGAGAGTTTGCTTAACTCTCGAAGTGCTTAAGATTTTCATATTCTCACTTGTGTGAGTTAGATAGCACTTTAAGTCAAAAACACTCTTCTGAGTTGTTTAAGCCTGGAGAGGTTTGTTTTGAAAGAATACTTGTTTGAGCCTAGAGAGGTTTGTCTGTAAAAGAATACTTAGGATATAGCTTGGAGAGGCTACGTGTAAAGAATACTTGTGTTGAGCCTGGAGAGGCTAGGTGTGTAAAGAATACTTGTTGTAAGGCCTGAAGAGACTGTTAAAGAATACTTGTATTCTATCTTGATTGATAGTGAAATCTCTCTAGTTTGGGGGGACGGGACGTAGCTCTTAGGAAAGGGTGAACCAGGATAAACACTTGTGTTATTTTCTCTATCCCTTATCTCTGTTAATTTATTTGTTTATACTAACTGAGGGGATTGATTTTGAATTTATTTTAACAAGTTATTCAATACGCTTTAATCGCACAAAGAAAACCAGTTTTAAACTAAGTGGATGTTTTTGCGTCCAAAGTGTTTGTGCGTCCAATAAACCAGTTGCGTTGTGCGTCCAACGTTTTTCATAATCAACGTCCAACGTTTGCGAAAAGTTTTCAAAAGCTTTGAAACACAATTCAACCCCCCTTATTGTGTTTCATCTTGTTATCTACAGCCCGACCCATTTTGTCAGCTCTAATTGACACCAAATGCAATAAGAATACATAATCCAATAGTAGATCAAGGTCTCCATTAGTTTCGATTTTCTTTTTTGTTTTGTTAAATTTGTGCAAACTGACAATTAATGAGTGTTTGGTAAACATGGCAATGGGCAGGGGCGGGTTTTACATTCCCCGTCCCTGTCTTTGACTCCCAACTTCACCCCGTCCCTACCCTTGATGTCCGCCAGGGTTAAAAAATATCACCCATCCTCGCCCCCGACGAGGGTCGAGTTTCCCCGCCCTGCACCTTACCCAGTATTTTAGAACCCAAATTTTTATTCTAATTTTTTTATTTCGATAGAAATAAGGGAATTCAATACTCTATTTTTTAATATACTCTTTAAATATATTTTGTTAGACAAATAATAATAAAGGAATAAATAATTAAAAATAAATTTTCTTTATTAAAAATATAATTTTTGATAATAGTAATACATTAAATAATATATTATAAGTGAAATAAATGTACGGGGCGGGACGGGGTTGTGGGTGGGTCCTCAACCCCAATCCTGACTTTTAAAAGCAGGAAAAACCCGAACCCGATCCTAACCCTAGTCAAAATGATTTTTTCCTGTCAAAGTCGAGGCGAGTTCGAGCGAGTACCCACGAGACAAGTCCCATTGCCAAGCCTAGTATTTGGTGGTCTCGTATCCTGAAATATTTAAATTTTTTACTTTTATTTTATATATAAGAAAATCTGATTTTAGAACTATAATTTTTCTAACAACAATAATTTAAGGTGTATAAATTTGATTTTTAGTATTTAATTTAATTCTTAGGATGAATTTTAAATCTTGGTTGACCAAGTCAACATATAATACGGGTGAAGACTAGGGTGCCACACCAAGAATGTATTGTACCGGTGCAACATGAAATTGACCCGGTATTGTTGGAACCAAATTGGTTAAAAGCATTTCTAATGCAAAAATTCCCTAAGTGGTTTTATGGTTTTGATGATAACAAAGCTTATTAAGGTTTTCACAAAGTCTAACATGGTTTATTAAGGGATTTTACAAAGTCTGCTGACAAGCTCTTGTAGGTACAACAAAGATAAGTCCATCGTCCAATATGACATTGGCACATGTACACACACTCTAAGAGCTCTGGGTCCAATGATGTTCTGCGTCCAATGAAGCAGAAGGACAAAAGTACAACAGTCAACTGCCCTGCGTCCAATGGAGCAGAAGTACAATACTGCCTGCGTCCAATGGAGCAGAAGTACAATACTATCTGCATCCAATGGAGAAGAAGTGCAATACTGCCGTGCGTCCAATGGAGCAGAAGTGCAATACTGCCTTGCGTCCAAAGGAGCAGAAGTGCAATACTGCTTTGCGTCCAATGGAACAGAATGAAGCAGAATGGCAAAAGTCCAACAATACTGCCCTGCGTCCAAAGGAGCAGAAGTGCAATACTGCTTCGCGTCCAATGGAACAGAATGAAGCAGAATGGCAAAAGTCCAACAATACTGCTCAGCGTCCAATGGAGCATAAGTGCATAAGTCCAATAATCAGCATAAGGCTATACAACTGAAACGAACTAAGTCAAAATGGTAAGCATGAGGATGCGTCCAATGGATGAATGAATATCATGTGCAAATGGTAAGTACAAGGTATGCGTCCATTTGCTAAAAGGACTGAAAGTCCAACTTTACTCTACATGCTGCGTCCAATAAATTCTACTTGCTGCGTCCAAAACGCAGAGTCCATAACTTGCTATTTATTGCTCTTACATTTAATATGGAACATATTTATTGAGCAAATGATTTGAAATAAATAGCTGTATACAATGCTTTTCTGTACAACCTTGTCAACGTTTTTGAACGTGCATTAAATGAAAAGCATAAAGCACTGTGGAAAGTGTACTAAGAGAGAGAAAGTACCCTGACTAACTCTGTATATCTCTGAACACATCTTTCTACTTTACACAGTGTATTCTCTCTGTCTCAATAAAATTTTACTATTAACCACTGTACAATTGAGACTTTGAGTACAGGTTGCTTCTGTTTAGGAGAAAGAAACGCAGACATACTCACTTAAGTAGATCTCCTCAGAGCAACGGGAAAATAGCATTTAATGCTATTAGAGAACGGTAACATTTATGAAGGCTGAAGCTGAGCTATTCGAAGAACAAGTCTGAAGCTTCATCAAAGCATATAAATACCGTGATACAAGAAGAAGAAGATAGAGACAATGAGAACGAACTTCAACAATAGAAGAGACTGAACCGCTATGCATATACTCTGTATAGAAAGTCTTGTATATTTGTCTTTCTTCTTGTAAAAGAGAGTTTGCTTAACTCTCGAAGTGCTTAAGTTTTTCATATCCTCACTTGTGTGAGTTAGACAGCAGTTAAATCAAAAACACTCTGCTGAGTTGTTTGAGCCTGGAGAGGCTTGACTGTAAAAGAATACTTGTTTGAGCCTGGAGAGGCTTGACTGTAAAAGAATACTTGATTGAGCCTGGAGAGGCTTGACTGTAAAAGAATACTTGGTTGAGCCTGGAGAGGCTTGTCTGTAAAAGAATACTTGTTGTAAGGCCTGGAGAGGCTGTTGAAGAATACTTGTTACCTATCAGGTTGATAGTGAAATCTCTCTAGTTTGAGAGGACTGGACGTAGCTCTTAGGAAAGGGTGAACCAGGATAAAAACTTGTGTTACTTCTTCTTTCCCTTAACTCTTATTATTTCTGTGCTTATTCTAACCGTGGGGATTGAATTGATTTTACTTTAACAAGTTTTTCATACACTTTAAATCGCACAAAGAAAACAAGTTTTAAACTAAGTGGAAACCTCTGCGTCCAATCCTTTTGTGCGTCCAATATTTGACAACTCTGTGCGTCCAGTGTTTTAGCACTCTGTGCGTCCAATTCTCAGAAAAAGCCGTGCGTCCAATATTTGAAATAAGCTGTGCGTCCAACGTTTTTCACAAGCCAGCGTTCAACATTGCGAAAAGTTTTTAAAAGCCTAGAAACACAATTCAACCCCCCCTTATTGTGTTTCATCTTGTTATCTACAGTTGGCATCAGAGCTCGGTCTCTAGGGGTTGAGCACCTAACAGTGCAGAGAAGCAAAGATCCATGGAGAACGAGGGACTAGCTGTGAACAGACCACCACTGTTCAATGGAAATGAATACGACTATTGGAAGCAAAGAATGATCACATTCTTTGACGCGCAAAATATAGATGTATGGGATGTGGTGGAAACTGGCTACACTGCTCCAGCAGATGAAGCAGGTCAACCAGTGCCTAGAGCTTAGTGGACGCAAGATCAAAGGACCAGATTCCAGCTGAACTCAAAGGCGAGGCACTATCTGATGTGTGCCATTACAAAGTCAGAATATGACAAGGTGCACAGCTGCACTACTGCCAAGGAGATGTGGGACACTCTAGCTTTGGCGCATGAAGGATCGTCTCAGGTCCGTGAGTCCAAAATCAGCATGCTAGTTCATCAATATGAACTATTTAAAATGGAAGATCATGAGACCATTGATCAGATGTGTGGAAGATTCCAAACAATCATCAACAACCTGAGGTCCTTGGGAAAAGTCTACACAACCCAGGAGCATATCAGGAAAATCCTAAGGAGTCTGCCAAGACAATGGAGACCCAAGGTGACTGCTATACAAGAAGCAAGGGATCTTTCCACTCTTGCCATGGAAAATCATCTAGGCTCACTCAAAGTACATGAGCTTGAGCTTAATGAAGAGGGAACAGAAAAAAGGGCAAAGTCCATTGCTCTTAAAGCTCAAAAAGGGAGCACCTCAAAAGCCTTGAAGGCCAATGACTCTGATGAGGAGTCATGTAGCTCAGAAGGAGAAGAAGGCTCAGATGATGATGAACTCTCCTTCATCTCCAGAAAAATAAAGTCTATGTGGAAAAAGAAGGGTGGCTTCAGAAGGAAGCAATTCAACAGAAGATTTCCACAAAAGGAAGCTGAGCAAAAGGAGGAAAGTTAAGTGGTGTGCTATGGATGCAAGAAACCAGGCCACTACAAGGCAGACTGTCCTGAGGCTGAGAGGACAAAGAAGAAGTTCATCAAGAAGAAGAAAGGTCTCATGGCAACATGGGAGGATCTTGATGATTCCTCTGATGATGAGGATAAAGAAGAAGCTAATCTCTGCCTAATGGCAAGTCTTCCTTCAACTGACAGTGAGGACGAAGAAGAGGTAATCTCTTATTCTGAATTAAGAAATAATTTTGATGATCTTCTTAGAGATTCATCCATTTTATCTGATGAGTACAGATCTTTAAAGAAAAAGTTTTCTCTTATGACCAAAGATCTTGAAAAGCTTACTTTAGAAAACAAAGTACTCAAATCAGAAAATGAAAAGTTAAGACTTCAAGTAAGTCAACACAAAGATGAATCTCCAAAGGATTCCGAGTCCAATACTTCCTGTGAAGTACAAGTACTTCAACAAGAAGTAAATGAACTCACTGGACGATTGTCCAGATTTGTCAGTAGCTCTGAAAAGCTTGATCAAATTTTAAAAATTCAGAGAAAACCTTCTGACAAAAGTGGTTTGGATTATGAAAAACCAAAACCAAAGTTTTCCAAAAGTCCATCGAAATTTAATATATACTGTGGTCACTATGGAAAGGCTGGACATGTCACATCGACATGTGTCCATAACAAAAGAAACATGCCTGGACGCAGACCAAGAACTAACAAGAAAGGACCCAAGTCAATCTGGGTACCAAAAAGTATGATAATTCCTGTTGCAGATATACTTGATAGGAGGAAGACAACTCCAGTCATGACACCTGGACAGTGGCTGCTTACTACACATAACAGGAGAAAGGTCTATGTTCCAAGACCTAAAGCTTAACATCACCTAAGAATGAAGAAGATGGACCAGACGCAGAAAACAATGATGCGTCCAATACTGAAAGAAGTGTAAGAAGCTGGCACTTCAAGACCTATCATCCTGAAGATCAAGTCATTGGGAATGCAGATGATAGAGTCAGAACAAGGAGGAGCTGAATCAATTCAAACACAATGATGTTTGGACGCTAGTAGCCCCACCTGAAGATAAGTCCATTATTGGAACCAAATGGGTATTCAGAAACAAACTGGACGAAGAAGGTAAAGTTGTGAGAAACAAAGCAAGGTTAGTTGCTCAAGGTTACTCACAACAGGAAGGTATTGACTTTACTGAAACCTTTGCTCCAGTAGCTAGAATAGAGGCCATTCGCATTTTACTTTCATTTGCTGCCCAACATGATATGAGGCTTTATCAAATGGATGTAAAGAGTGCTTTTCTGAATGGTATAATAACAGAGGAAGTCTATGTTGAACAGCCCCCTGGCTTTGAGGATCAAACTTTTCCAAATCATGTTTTTAAATTGAAAAAGGCTCTTTATGGCCTTAAGTAAGCTCCTCGAGCTTGGTATGAAAAACTAAGTTCTTTTCTAATGGAAAATGGTTTTTCAAGAGGAAAAATTGACTCTACTCTTTTCAGAAAATCCATAGACTCACATTTCATCATAGTACAAATTTATGTGGATGATATCATTTTTGGTGCTACTAATGAACCTCTTTGTAGAGAATTTTCTGAGTTAATGCAGAAGGAGTTTGAAATGAGCATGATGGGAGAATTGAAGTTCTTTCTTGGACTTCAAGTAAAACAGACGCAAGATGGGATCTATGTGCATCAGTCCAAATACACAAAGGAGCTTCTTAAAAAATTCGATATGGACGATTGCAAACCCATGAACACTCCTATGCATCCAACTTGCATAATGAGCCTGAATGATAAAGATAAAAAAGTAGATCAAAAGGTATACAGAGGTATGATTGGATCTCTTTTATATCTTACTGCATCTAGACCTGATATCATGTTCAGTGTTTGTTTATGTGCAAGATTCCAATAAGATCCTAGAGATTCTCATTTGACTGCTGTCAAGAGAATTTTTAGATATCTGAAAGAGACTACTAATCTTGGTTTGCTGTTTAAGAAATCAGATGAATACAGATTAGTAGGATTCTGTGATGCTGATTACGCTGGAGACAGGCTTGAAAGAAAAAGCACCAGCGGAGGATGCCATTTTATTGGATCCAATCTAGTATCATGGACGAGCAGGAGACAAAGCACAATTGCATTATCTACAGCTGAAGCTGAATATGTCTCTGTTGCAAGTTGTTGTTCTCAGCTCTTATGGATTAAACATCAATTGGAGGACTACAACATCTTTGAGAGTAAGATTTCTGTTCTTTGTGATAATACTGCTGCAATCAATTTATCTAAGAACCCAATCTTACACTCAAGAGCTAAGCATATAGAAATTAAACATCATTTCATTAGAGACTATGTGCAGAAGGGAACATTTGATATTCAGTTTGTTAACACTGAAAATCAATGGGCAGATATATTTACAAAACCCTTCTCTGTAGATAGGTTTACTTTTATAAGGAAGCATTTAAATATGCACTTTATAAAAGATTGATGTTTAGCGTCCAATATGCTCAAGCTGAGTCTGAGTCCAATGTGACTAGCGTCCAATAGGACACGTCAGTCTATTTGAGACTTAGAAGTTTTTATTTAAAGACTAAAAAGTTTTTACATCTTAGTCTTCCCACGCTGAGTCCAAACTATCTTTATAAAGATATTTTTTACACCTGCTTTGCAGTTGTTTTCCCGGTTGATGATTATTCTTGTTTTCAAGAAAAAGGGGAGAAGAAAAAGGGATATTATGTTTTAAAAGCTCATTTAATTTTAAAATGATTCATTTCTTTCTACTTTTCAAAACTGTCTTTGGACTATGATGTTCTGTGAACCTTTTTGCCTGATGACAAAAGGGGGAGAAGAAAAAGAGGATTAAGTTTTAAAGTTTTTAAAAGAGATTGAGTTTTAAAAGCTCAAGTCTTTTAAAGGGGGAGATGTTTTAAAGGGGGAGAAGAAAAAGCATTAAGTTTCAAAAGCTCAAGTCATTTGTAGATTAAGCTTAAGATTGCGTTGCAGTAGTCTTATACTCTTATTACCTTTTTGTCCATTCTCTGATAAGCTGTTTGCTTTATATATTGGACTAATCTTTTTATGAGTAAAAGAAATTTTCAGGTACTCTGAGTATATTGAATATCCAAAACCATGAGATGTTTATCTCAGGGGGAGAAGAGTAAGAAAAACTGAGACGTATATCTCAGGGGGAGTTTTTCTTAGAAAATTTGTGTTTATGCTGACTGATTATTTGGTTTATTTGCTTTATTGCTTGTAAAACTTAATAATGTTTGTCATCATCAAAAAAGGGGAGATTGTTGGAACCAAATTTGTTAAAAGCATTTCTAATGCAAAAATTCCCTAAGTGGTTTTATGGTTTTGATGATAACAAAGCTTATTAAGGTTTTCACAAAGTCTAACATAGTTTATTAAGGGATTTTACAAAGTCTGCTGACAAGCTCTTGTAGGTACAACAAAGATAAGTCTATCGTCCAATATGACATTGGCACATGTACACACAGTCTAAGAGCTCTGCGTCCAATGAAGCAGAAGGACAAAAGTACAACAGTCAACTGCCCTGCGTCCAATGGAGCAGAAGTACAATACTGTCTGCGTCCAATGGAGCAGAAGTGCAATACTGTCGTGCGTCCAAAGGAGCAGAAGTGCAATACTGCCTTGCGTCCAAAGGAGCAGAAGTGCAATACTGCTTTGCGTCCAATGGAACAGAATGAAGCAGAATGGCAAAAGTCCAACAATACTGCCCTGCGTCCAAAGGAGCAGAAGTGCAATACTGCTTCGCGTCCAATGGAACAGAATGAAGCAGAATGGCAAAAGTCCAACAATACTGCTCAGCGTCCAATGGAGCATAAGTGCATAAGTCCAATAATCAGCATAAGGCTATACAACTGAAACGAACTAAGTCAAAATGGTAAGCATGAGGATGCGTCCAATGGATGAATGAATATCATGTGCAAATGGTAAGTACAAGGTATGCGTCCATTTGCTAAAAGGACTGAAAGTCCAACTTTACTCTACATGCTGCGTCCAATAAATTCTACTTGCTGCGTCCAAAACGCAGAGTCCATAACTTGCTATTTATTGCTCTTACATTTAATATGAAACATATTTATTGAGCAAATGATTTGAAATAAATAGCTGTATACAATGCTTTTCTGTACAACCTTGTCAACGTTTTTGAACGTGCATTAAATGAAAAGCATAAAGCACTGTGGAAAGTGTACTAAGAGAGAGAAAGTACCCTGACTAACTCTGTATATCTCTGAACACATCTTTCTACTTTACATAGTGTATTCTCTCTGTCTCAATAAAATTTTACTATTAACCACTGTACAATTGAGACTTTGAGTACAGGTTGCTTCTGTTTAGGAGAAAGAAACGCAGACATACTCACTTAAGTAGATCTCCTCAGAGCAACGGGAAAATAGCATTTAATGCTATTAGAGAACGGTAACATTTATGAAGGCTGAAGCTGAGCTATTCGAAGAACAAGTCTGAAGCTTCATCAAAGCATATAAATACCGTGATACAAGAAGAAGAAGATAGAGACAATGAGAACGAACTTCAACAATAGAAGAGACTGAACCACTGTGCATATACTCTGTATAGAAAGTCTTGTATATTTGTCTTTCTTCTTGTAAAAGAGAGTTTGCTTAACTCTCGAAGTGCTTAAGTTTTTCATATCCTCACTTGTGTGAGTTAGACAGCACTTAAATCAAAAACACTCTGCTGAGTTGTTTGAGCCTGGAGAGGCTTGACTGTAAAAGAATACTTGTTTGAGCCTGGAGAGGCTTGACTGTAAAAGAATACTTGATTGAGCCTGGAGAGGCTTGACTGTAAAAGAATACTTGGTTGAGCCTGGAGAGGCTTGACTGTAAAAGAATACTTGTTTGAGCCTAGAGAGGCTTGTCTGTAAAAGAATACTTGGTTGAGCGTGGAGAGACTTGTCTGTAAAAGAATACTTGTTGTAAGGCCTAGAGAGGCTGCTGAAGAATACTTGTTACCTATCAGGTTGATAGTGAAATCTCTCTAGTTTGAGGGGACTGGACGTAGCTCTTAGGAAAGGGTGAACCAGGATTAAAACTTGTGTTACTTCTTCTTTCCCTTAACTCTTATTATTTCTGTGCTTATTCTAACCGTGGGGATTGAATTGATTTTACTTTAACAAGTTTTTCATACACTTTAAATCGCACAAAGAAAACAAGTTTTAAACTAAGTGGAAACCTCTGCGTCCAATCCTTTTGTGCGTTCAATATTTCACAACTCTGTGCGTCCAGTGTTTTAGCACTCTGTGCGTCCAATTCTCAGAAAAAGCTGTGCGTCCAATATTTGAAATAAGCTGTGCGTCCGACGTTTTTCACAAGCAAGCGTTCAACATTGCGAAAAGTTTTTAAAAGCCTAGAAACACAATTCAACCCCCCTTCTTGTGTTTCATCTTGTTATCTACAGGTATTACCTGTTAAAAGAGATTATATTATTTGCAACGTAGCCCATCACAGGTAACACCACAAAAAATGGGAAAAATGCAGCGGCAATTGAGATAAGGGATCCGGGTGGCAAATTATCATGGATTCAGTTTTGTCATGGCCAAGTTCTTGGCAAATTTCACGAGAGATTGGAGGTTGCATAGGAGGATGGTGTCGACAAAGATGCAGGTGTCCTCGTGGTGCTCAACAGCACGTCAACGATGTACGAACACGATGACGGTGCCAGTGTGGCTGTTTCTGTCGGGGGTAGGGTGGAATGTGGTGACAAAGTAGTACTTCGTGAGGCGATGGTCTCCGCCAATCATGCTGAAGATAATGAGGTGGCGCTCGGTGCTAACGGCTGCAGCAAGGCCAGACATGACGCGGACCTAGTGGAGGGTGTCGACGTCGCCGAGGATGACGTGGCACAGAGTTCTTGAAGGCCTGGGGGTTGTTGAAGTGGTGGATGACTACCAGATGGTGGAGGGGGCGACAATCTCTTGGATTACAGTGAAGCAGCACTAGTTTGGGGAGACGACATGGGTGTACTGCCTGCCTACTGGTAGTGAGTCATGGGTGGTGGTTTGGAGGAAAGTGGTCGAAGTAAGGCGTTCTTGTTTGTGTTCCACTTTTCCTCAAGCAAGGGAATTGGTAGGAATATAAGCTTGATTATTGTCCATTGAATAAGATCATCAGTAATAGTGAGTTTACGAAGCTTAGTCGTAAGCCGATGGGGCTAAAAGAGCGCTGAGTCCGTTAGGATGAGACTGGTTTTGTAGACTGGAGCGAAGGAAAAAAATCTTCTCTGCTAACGACATTATGGTCTTGAAAGATGAACTCTTAGTTAACACACTACGCTTTGAAACTCTATCCCTCCGCTGCTCTAAGTGGTCTTTTTGCTGCCTTCTAAAAGAAAGAGAATAGAATGTTATTAGCCGATGACGCTCTTCGACGACGATGGAGATGATTAACAAGACGATGATGGCGATACCAGTTTTGTCGCACCAGATTTGTCACGCTGCTGCAGTCATTGTTGCTTCGCCAACACTGGAAGGGGACAAGACCATGGAAACCCTCAGCCACGATGGCAGTGAAGAATGCCCCCGTCTTCATCATCACCACCGAATTCTTAGAGGGGTTTTGTAGAGTGAAACAAGAGAACATTTTAATCGTTGGATTTTTTTGGGAAAAAGGCCCATGGTGGCCAGAATTTGAACTTGTTGAGTTGTTGGCCATATTGCCGATGGAGAAGCCATGCTCAGAAGGCGGAACGCTTAATGGCTGTGCTTGCGAAGACAATGACGGTGTCATGAAACCAAGTTGCAGAAGACGGAATCACTTGGTGGTTGTTTCTGTGCTTTGCGACGGAGCGTCACCGGAGGGAGGGGCAATGCCTGGGGTTTTTGTGATGGAAATGGGTAACCCGAACTGTAGCAGTTTTTTCAGAAGACAGAACTGAGCATCTGGTCTGCTACTGTACAGTTTGTGGTAGAGTGAAGGGTAGTAATTCAATGTGTGCATTCCATGATAAACCCTCTCTGTATCTAACTATTCAAATAATCTTATGATTAATATCAGCTCTTGCAAAAAAAAAATTTGTGCCAAAAAAAATCAGCTCGCATACTGTGCGCGACCTATCTGGCTCACGCAGCGTAAAGGGAGCCTTAGTTTTGAGGATTAATTTGAGTGTGAAATAGTTTACTTTTAGGGGATTTGTGTTTGATAGAGAAAAGGGCGATGATTTTTCAAAGAAAGCAGGAAGATGGAGTTGAAATGTTGAATTGTTAGAGCAGGTATGATATCGTTGTTTGGAAGAATATCTTGGACCTACTAGATATTTCACAAAATTCAATATGAGCTCTAATGACCGGTTCCAATGGATTGATCTCAACCCTATAATAATTTATTAATAAATCTAACTGTTAAAAAACACTGTGGCACCGGTACATTTTTTTTTCTAGTTGTGCACCCTAGTCTGGGCCTATAATATGACCCACTATTCAAAATTCGAATTAGTTCTCTCCCTTTGTTTAGCTCAATGTTATTAAACTCGGACCGGTCATCGACTCGGTCGGGGGTACTAGGTTGATGGGTCACTTGTCGGACCGGTGGGTCACTTGTCGGACCGGTGGGTCACTGGTCGGACAGCATGAACTGGTATATTCATTTGTAAATTTTATATTAACGATATGTATAAAATTAAAGTAGTATGTAAATGCAAATAAATGTCTCAGCATAGTGGCAATTTTATATTTTTGCATTTACCTAACTTGGGTTCGATTCCCACCTTAATATATTTTTAGCAATTAAATTGTTTGATTTCTAAATTTTAAATCTTTGGACTCCAAAAGCCTCTGTTGCAAACAATTAAAGCTAACACACTAGCTACTATTAAGGCTTCACGTGGCTCCATAATGTACTGCCAAAAGAGTGTAATACCAAATCATCTCCTTTTTTCCCAAAAATTTTCCATTTATTGAGCATTTCCCCCCTCCTCATTTCCTCTTTCTTCTTTTCAGAGTATTCTTCATCTTCTTCTTCTTCAAGAGTTTTCTCTACTGCATCTCTGTCTCCTCCTTTTGCTTCCTTTGTTTTTTTTTCTTGCTTCTTCTCACGGGTGCGTTGATGGTTCTCTGGTGTGACACCGACGAACGAATGGCTGGCAACGGGGAGAGGGGATGAGATGATATTCTCGCTTTTGGACTTACTGTGTGGCCGCGCTGGGTGTTTTGTTCACACCGGTCCGGGTCGCAAATACTCGCCGAGTCACCGGTTTGGCTGGATAACCGGCCGGTTCGCGTCAGTTCACACCGGTTCCATGGCATCTCCGATCCAATACTCAGCTCGGATCGACTATAGCACCGGTTCCCGGTCGAACCGGTCCGACCGGCCGATCCGAGCCGAGTTTAATAACACCAGTTTAGCTAGCATAAACCTTTATATGAAATTAACTTTCATATCAATATACACCCCAAATTGTTTTAAAATTATGACATGAACCCCTTCTCTTGCAATTATTTTTCATATCAGTAGACACCTTAGCATTTTCCATCAACGGTTTAAGATCTTTGCTTACTATTAAAATCAATTAGAACTGTTGGATGAAAAATAAGTAACCCTAAACCCCCAATACTCACAACAGCCGCCAACTTCCTCCTATTTTCATCTTTACTTTCTCTCTCTTCTCCCAACTCTATACACTTCTCTCTCAAGGCCTCTACCAGCCACAGCCTTTCACGTTCATTTTCCGGTAATGTCACAACAGCCGTGAACCACCGCGATCGTCCGCCGTGAACCACCGCACTTCCGTCGCTTCTGTGTCGCCATTTCATATTCTGTGTTCTCCTCCGCAACAGCCGCCGTGGAATCCTTGCTCCGGCTGTTCTATTGTGGCCCCAAACAGAGGGTGAGCCTTTTTTTTTCTCCTCTTCTTCCTCTGCTTCCTGTGGTACTCTTAATTTTTAATATTATTGAATGGGAAAAAGGACAGAAATTTAATATATAGATATGTAACTGGAACAAATGAACGAGGGAAAGCAAATTCTTTCATTCTCAATGCCTCTGGTCCTCCACGATAATATGGGGAAAAACTCATAAAAGGAAAATAAATCCCAAAAGCAATTGGAAAAAATAGAATATAGAAATTGTGGAACAAACCTGAAGAATGCGAAAAAAATGTCAGGGATGAAGAAAACTGAGAAAAAGTAGAGATGAAAAGAAAAAAAGTTTGACGTGAAAAAGAAAAGGACGGTAAAAATAGTAATTGGCAGCAGTTTATAATTATAGTAATATTTTTAAAATATTTTTTAATATTGATTAATATTCATTCATATTAAGATAATATTCAAGACAATTGCTAATCAATTTATTTGATTCTCCAAAATCCTCCACTCAGGTAAAGAGAACTTGGGATGCATAGGGTTTGAATCCTGATTTTGACATTCACCTGCAAAGAAGAGGAATGGAAGAGGCTAACGATAGCTTATCCATTGCTAAACTATTTGATCTCAAAGGGAAGATGAAAAAGAAAAATAAAAAGAGGAAGGCAAAGAAAGAGGGCAATACAGTTGCTGGGGATTCTGTAGAAGCCGCAAACAATGGCGGTGGAGGTGTTAGGATTTCTTTGTTTGACTTCTCGGTGGAGAATTTCTTCCGAGACATGGACACCATTGCCAGACTCTGTGGGGAAGAAGAACGCCACGCTACTCTCGAGGACAGCGAGATCCAGAGAATGTCTTCCTCTATCACTTTCTTAAGGTATGGAGGTGAAGAAGAACTGACTGTTTGATGTGTTTTTTTGTTTTAGTTTTTGCTCTTAATCTGTTATGAAGTATAAGCTATGGTGAATATGTATATGCTATCTCGCTATCAACTATGATATTATTTGGGATTGACAACTTTGGTATATATTGTGTAAGTCGTAGCTGCTGCTTGTGTTATTTGTCTTGAAGGACGACACTTGCTCTTATATTTATAGGGGCAGTTTGAACTGATTTGGAATTGTTTTAAGATAAGTTAGTCATGCAAATTTAAATTTTTTTATGACTAGTTTTAACTTAAACTTAGTTTGGTTAAAATTTGTTTTAAATCAATTCTGATGATGATATGATCTATTTTAGTTTTAAATTCACAACCAAAGAAACTTAGCATGTTTATTAACCATTGGGTGAATTAGTGGTCGCTACTATTATATCTATCCAACAACTACTCAAAGGAGGAAGGGGGAATGAAAAGGAACATAAAAACTTGGATTATAATAAAATCAAATGTTGAGATCTTTTTTTCTTAAAGAGCTGAATCTCAAAATTGGTTTCATAAGATCATAAAATGGCCCAAACACACATCAATATCTGTGTTTTAGAAGTTCCAACAACCCCGTAATTTCTTATATTTGTTGACCGTTAAATGTGCAGAGAATGGAGAGATTTTAAATATCCATCAAAAAGCATTAGGTTTGCTTATGGACTTGGGAGCTCTGAGTGCTATGAGGGAAATGATGTCAGTGTCATAAATTTGCCCCAGTTTTCATCTGCGGCTGTTCCTAAGGTACAAGTTGTTCAGTACTGTATTCTACTTTATTTGTTTCCCAGGGAAGTCTTGACAACATAAATTTCCTCATGAAATTTTGCTTTTAAGTTTTAATTATTAATAACTAGTCTTTCTACACGTTATCATTGTGTATGTTCTTTTTAGCATGATATGGAGCAACCTGGGGATGCTAAATCTCAGGAGTCCAGGTATGGCTAAGACATTAACTATTTGTGTTGGTTTATTCGACGAAATTTCTGTGGAGTTATAGACTTATAGTGCATGCTTGTATTATTCATATAACACTTATTTTTGAACTTGCTGATAAATTGAGGTATTCTATTTCTGCTTATATTTAACTTGGCTAAACACTTCAAGTCTTGTTGGTCAGAGACTTTGTGATGAATGCTGGAGGCCCAGTATGGGCATTAGATTGGTGTCCTCAAATACATGAAGAGCCTGATTGTTCAATTAAATGTGAGGTACTTGGTTTTCTGTCTTCCTTTTAGACATCTATTGAACCTTTATTATTAGTTCTTTTAATTGTTTTGCTGCTATGTGGGGAAGTCTTTAAAGTTTGAACTTTGAATGCAATCTAAATGATGTATTCTGTCTGTCTGATGGTTCTGAGTCTGATGTCTCCCGGTCACATGTCAAGGGCAATTGCCTATTTTAAGTAAGATTCATGGTGAGGTATGGTTGGAAAAGTTAAGGGTTCTAGGCTTACTTTGAGCCCCCTATCTTTTGGATGTGCTAATTGAACATATCCAACCAAGACTTGGTGGCTAATGCATGCCTTTTTGCAGATAATATAGTCCTAGCTATAGAGTTTGAGAAACAAATAGGAAGTTAGTAGAGATATGGATATGATCTTTGGAAATACATGGTTTTTAAGTAGAGATAAAATATAGTATATGGAGTATATAAGTTTAGCAAGGGGCACATAATTCTAGATTAGAGGTGGAAATTGGAGACCATGGCATACCAGAGTCACACAAATTAAGTATTTTGGATCTATCTTACAAAATAATGAGGAAATAAGGGGGAGGTTTATTTAACCCATAAGATTCAAGTGGCATGGATGAGATGCAGGATTGCTTTAGTTATTTGTGATAGAGAAGTATTTCTCAAGCTTAATGGAAAATCTTACTACACAATTGTAAGACTTGTAATGTTGTATGGGACCAAATGTTGGACTTGGACTGTAAAAAGCTAACAAAAAATAAGCTCAATGTTGTAGAAATGAGAATATCACAATGGATGAGAAGATGAGTGAACATATAAGACACGATATGATTAGGAATGAATGCATTAAAGAGAAAGTTTGAGTAACACCTATTTTGAAAAAAATGGTAAAATGTTTCCTTAGGTGGTTTGGACATGTGTTAAGAACACCTGTATAAGGTCCAATAAGGAGGTTAGGCCAATTGTTAGAGGGAGAGGGAGATTTAGAAAAACTATAGACCAAATCATTAAAAAGAACTTAGACTTAAATGGTTATCACTAGAAATGATTTAAGATAGGAATTTATAGCATTGTTTGATCCATGTAGCTTTCCTCCACCTAGTGGGAAAATACTTTGGTTGTTATTGTTGTACTTCACATTTTTTTTTTGCTAAAGTTGAAAGCTAAATTTTTATGTCAATATGTTGTGTTTGTCGTCGGTAGCTGTCTTTGGTTGTAGAGAAATTATCAAATTGTAGAGGAAAATACTTTTGTATATTTATTAATCCTTAGATCGGCTTCTTGATCTTAACATCCTTAAAAGCAATATTGTCAATGGTGTTTGGTTGTCAATAATGGCAAGCTCAAAAAATGGCATAGCACATGGAATGGCAGTGATAGGGACTTGGGTATTATGGGGTGCCTAAGTTCCACATTGAGTAGTATGGGATATTCAGTGGAGTACTTAAGTGCTTGATTCTTCCCCCTTGATAGCTAGTTTTTCAAGGGAGGGTTCCCCAAGTGCTTGGGTGCTTATCAGGCAGCTGCAATATTGAAGCATGGTCTCTATTTTACCAAAACAAAAACAACGAAAAAACATATAAAAGTACACAGGACAGAGGAATAAGTGAAGAACAGAGGAAGGGGATTGAGTGGCAGAAACAGTGAGAACAGAGAGAGACAGAACTTTCCAAGTTTCTCTGTAATTTTGGTGGAAAAAAAAATAGAAGGGAAAAACTAGTTGATGGCTTGATGCTTATGGAGCAGGTCTGGTATTCTAGTTTCTCAATGGTGACTTAGGCCTCTTATGTGAAGGTTTTTGGATTTGTTTTTGTTTTGCTACTGGCATTGCTAATGGACATTCTTACCTTTAAAACCAAGAAACCTATTGGCTATAAGAGAAAATAGGACATATGAGAGAAAATTTCATCTTCCTCACCATTTTTATGTATGTTGTATGTCAGATGCCATTGACTCAGTAGCTATGGCATTATTATTACCATGTTAAACTGCCACTTGTGACACCATTGGGTGATTTATGATGGAAACACCAAGTAACATCATACCATGACACCATCGCAGCGAGATCAACAACTTTAGCTCGAAGTGTTGCAATGTTCTAATCATACCTACTCCATATACATATTTGGAATTGCTTTGTGACTGCTTTGTATGTGTTTGTCTGCACTTATATTCATATGTAGTAAAATGATACACTAACCTTTGTTCTTTAGACATGGAAGTAAGTAGGTAATGTACATTTTCTTTGAAAATTTGGTACATCAAATGACCTTCTTTCTGATATTTGTTTTAGTTTATTGCTGTTGCTGCTCATCCACCTGGTTCATCTTATCACAAGATGGGTGCCTCACTTACTGGCAGAGGTGTTGTGCAAATATGGTGTCTTCTAAATATCAGGGAACACAATGAAGAAGTATCTTCTCTCACAAAGAAGCAGAAAAAAAAACCTAAAACAGACAGAGGCACAAATGACGAATCAACAAAAACAAATAGGCCTAGAGGAAGACCTAGAAAGAATCCAATAAATGATGAAACAACAAAAATAAAGAGGCCTAGAGGAAGACCTAGAAAGAATCCAACTGCAATAACTGTAGATGATACAAATTGCGAGGCCCAGTACATGCCACCTCTTGCTGTTCAATTTGCAGAAAATTCTATTGAGTTTCCTGCTCCAAATGGGAATCTTGAAAACAATGAAGAAATATTTCCTATTACAAACAAGAGAAAAAGAGGACCTAAAAAGAATGAAGTTACAGATGAAAAATCCGCACTAATAAAGAGGCCTAGAGGAAGACCCAAAAGGAATTCAAAATTAACAACAGTGAGTGATCCAAATTATGAGAACCAATTTGTTTCTCTTGCTGTTCAACTTCCAGAAGATTCAGCTGAATTTATTTCTCCAGATGTGGCTCATGGCACTTGTAATGAACATGCTTCACAACAATATTCCAATACAAAGCAAAAGCAAGCCAAGAAAGCTGCTTCTAAATGCAATTCAAAAACTCTTGTTAAAAGGAATAGGAAGAAAATTATTCATGGGGAGGGAGGATATAACCAAGATACAAGTCAGCCACTGTTGATACAGTGTGAGAATGAGGCATGTCATCAACCACACTGTAGCTCTGAATTGGAACCTCCAGCAGTTCCTTGTTCTATTCCAGGAGATGTAACTTTGCCAAGAGTTGTGTCATGCCTAGCTCATAATGGAAAGGTGGCATGGGATGTCAAATGGCGGCCTCTTGACATTTCTGATTCCTCATGCAAGCACCGAATGGGTTATCTTGCTGTCTTGTTGGGCAATGGATCTCTGGAAGTGTAAGATGTCTTGAGCCTCATTCTCCATTTTCTATTGGTGTTTTTTGTGATGCTTTAGTGATTGCTTTTTATTTTTGTTGATTTTGTTTATATGTTGCTACCGACTATTGTCTTTAATAGATTTGAGGTATTTGAAATTTGGATATTACAAGTAAATACAATTCTGATTATTACATTATAATACTGTATGTCTGTATGATAATGACCTCATGAAAAGTTGAATAAAACATAATGGACGAAGGACAATTACTTAAATAGAGAATTAGGATTGTCAGTTGGTATATTTTGAATGACATGGGGTGCAATCTATGGAGTTAAGAAGAAAGTGTTTTCACAGGCCCAAGTTTATCATGAAGTAAACCTAAATAATTTTAATGTAGTTAATGTAGCAAGTTACTACTTGGTGTATCTTTTAGTTGTTATCTAGGTAATTATGCCGTGTGTAAAGTTGCATATTCTAAAAGCTGAAATGAAATTGCATCAGTAAATAAATAAATAGTTGCAATGGTTACGAACTGACTCATCAAGGTTTCGTGCTGGCTGTTAAAATGGTTGCAATAGTTAGTTCACTTTTTTATTTGTCTAATTCAGTGTTATTATTTACTTTTATGTCTGTACAAAATGCAAACATTTAATAAAAAATATCTAAAGCAAAAGGGTCAAAACAATTTATGGTCTTTAGTCATAGTTGGCTGCGGCACAAAAATCTGTTTGAAAAGGGAATTTCCAGTCTGATTTTTTTTGTGGGGGAAAAGTCAGGAAGAAAGATTTATTTTACTCACACAAGTAGGATGAGTGGAATTAGGAAGTAGGTTCTATGGGTTTCTACTCCTTTCCGAGTGATAACTTTTTTCCTCAAAGGACTATATTTTTCTTTTTGTAACTGAATGTGTCACTACTTAACTTCATAATTTCTTGTGTTGTTCAAAATGATACTGTTCTTTCTAACTTTATCATAAATTTCACTACTGGCTGTGCAAGTGAGAGGATAATCAATGGAATTGTTCTTCAATGTTTCTGTGAAATTATTTATAGAGGCCACTGAAAAATTGTTAAAATTGGTTCATTTAGAATGACAAAGTGACTGGCTATTCCTCAACAAAGCAAGTTCCGATTCCTTTTTATCAATTATCTGTGGTTTTGAGGAACAGTATGACTTGGATGGCTTTTGTTGCTTCACTATAATTATAAATTGCAGGTGGGAGATACCTCTTCCTCATGTATTGAGAGCAATTTATATGCATAGAGAGGACACTGACCCGCGTTTTATAAAAGTGGAGCCTGTATTCAAATGCTCAATGTTGAAGCGTGGCGGCTTACAAAGGTATTTTTTCCTCCTTCATTCTCACTAGGGTGGACATTAAACCCATCTATCTTATGAACAAATTCAATATAAATGGGCAACCGGGTACTATAGTGCTCCCGCCATTGCGGAGTCCAGAGAAGCATTGGATCCATTGTGGATCTATTGTGTACAGCCTTACCTTGCATATGTAAGAGGTTGATTCATGACTCGAACCCGAATCGAACCCGTGACCTTCAGTCACACAGTAGCAACTCCAACCATTGCGCCAATACTCCCTTTTTTGAACAAATTCAATCGCCCAAGAAAAAATGTTCATGAACAAATTTAATTTAAACTCATTTATTTTTGTTTGATAATTTGATATATTTTTTAATAAACTTTAAAAAATAAATTAATAAGCCAGGTTAACCAATTAAGAAAATACTGACACTATTGCATACTCGTATATTCACTTTAATTTTTCAAAATTTTCATTTTAATTATCTTTATTTTGTGATTTTAGTAATTTTTTTAAATCCTATATATCTGTAAATAATGATCCTTATATTATATATTATATATTATTTTATAAAATAAAATCATTTTTTATGGGCATAAGTGCACCCATTCTTAATGCTTAATATTCATCATTTGCATTTAAAGCAAACTTGAATTTTGGTATATTTTAAAACTCAATAAAACTTAACACGAACTCACCATGTGTTTTTTTAAAAAAGACTAATTTTCATAGTTACAATATGTATATAATATCAAATTTAAAAATAATGGCGATAATGGTACTCTAATTCAGGTTCTGATTGGGTATGTGTGAATTTATTTATTTATTTTGGATAGAAGTATTTGGATGTTTGAATTCAAGTAAAGAAATATTATATTATTATTCACGTTATGGTTGGCTGCACAATGTTATTCAGGTTTACAAAACACCACACTATCTAACCCATTTACATCCCTATTTACAGTTTGTTTGTCACTAGAATGGTAATTTCATGAATACTAATATTTTAGTACATTATGCTTTTGAAAAACAGTGGACTGCATAATAGGGCTTGTTTTGGCTGTGCACTGAATTAGGAAAGTTCTATATAGAACGCTTTATTTACTGCATAGTGAAATAAAAAAAAATCTTTATAGAAAAGGTGCATTGCAAGAATGTTAATTTTTATATGTTAATTTCTTGCTTCGAAAAAAATATATGTTAATTTCTTGCTTTTTAGGGTAAAAAATGTCAGATTGTCAGCAATTGTGCATTTCAAGATTTGTGTGGTGCTATTGATTACTGAAAGATATGTTACCTTTTGTTGAAATTTGTTGTACAGAGAGACTTGAAATGATTCATTTTAAAAGAATTTGCGATGTTAAGACTTAAGATCTCCTTTTCTCTCTGTTTTTTTTCATTGAAATAAAACTTCATATTTATAATCATCTGCCCATCATTCGTTGTGGAGAATGTTAAAAGCTGGAATCATGTGAAAATGGTGTTATTGACAGATCGGCTTTTGTTGGTTAAATTCATTCAACTGTAGAATGTTATTGAATGTACACGCTTCTTTTCAATTTATGTTTAGTCTGGCCATGGTTTAATTTACTATATTGTTTTATCTCACAGCATTCCATTGACAGTGGAGTGGTCAGTTACACCCCCTCATGACTATTTACTTGCTGGCTGCCATGATGGAACGGTATAATTTTCACTAAATGTTCTTCAATTATAACTTGTTTGCCTTTTCTAAAATGAAGTTTACCTTGCTTTAATAATTATGGGGTAGAAGAGTAACATAAGGTAAAGTTCTGAAAAGATTTAGAAGGTTTAGTCCAAGAGATACCTTTAAGTGAATTTTTTTTTCTAAGAGGTGATCTAAATTGTCATGCATGGGGGTATGTAGGGGAAGTAAATACAGCGAGTAAAACCATATCAGATTTTGTCGTAGCTTTTGATTTTACTATAGCTAACGCTTGTTTTAGGAAAAAAGGAGCATATTATAATGCACAAGAGTTGGGTGGCATGCTCTCATTGATTTCTTTCTGATAAGGAAATTGGATAGAAATGAATTGTAAAGTCTTACTAGGAGAGAGTCCAACCACCCAAAATAGGGTCTTTGCTATGGATGCGCGAGTCAAGACGAAAGCAAATACTAAATAGAAATCATGAAGTTAACATTCCTAGGATAAAATGGTGGTAATTAAAAGGTTGAACATAGTTATCAATAGCGCTATAGCGGTATAGTGGAGCGGAGCGGTTAGTGGCCGCTATTTGAAGCTTGTAGTGAAGCGGTTTAAAGGAGCGACTTCTGCGGCTGCTATAGGGGCCCAAATCAATGCCCGATGGTTTTAGAAGAAAAAAACTTGCATTTAATAAAAAAAAAAACACCATTCTGTGACCGAGCCTCCTTGTGTTTTTCTGCTCTATTTTATTTAAAAAGATAAAGCTCTTCAAAAGTCAATTAGCTGTGTTTACAACTATGTTTTGCTCAAGACCTAAGACTATTTATTGTTAGTTCCCTATTTAATGAAAACATGCCATATTTAGTCCCTGGCCATGACTCCGTTAAGTTTTTTTTTGCTTACGTGGCAGACGACGTTACACGTAAGCACTTGCCATGTGTCTCACTTATCATAGCTAGCGTCCTAAGTGTTATCAATGGATCGATCTAGATGGATGGAGGACCATTTTCACCGTAAATAATGGATTGATCTGGACCATTAATAACACTTCGGACGCCAACTAGATAAGTGGGACACATGGCAAGTGCTTACATGTAATGTCGTTTTCCATGTAAGTAAAAAAACTTAACGGAGTCGTAGTTAGGGACTAAATGTGGTATATTTTCATTAAATTGGGGACTAAAAAAATACTCTACAAATTTGAGGGACTAAAAATGAAATTTGGTCAAATATGAGGGACCAAAAACATAATAGTAGCCATCCTGCTATCCACTATCCCATTTTTGGCATCGGCCTCTCCGTGTCGCTATCCGGGATTGATAACTATGAAAACAAAGACTTTTTGAGAGAAAGTGATAGGGACTTGGGTATTATGGGGTGCCTAAGTCCCACATTGGGTAGTATGGGATGCTCGGTGGAGTACTTAAGTGTTTGGTTCTTCCCTTTTGATAGCTAGCTTTTCAAGGGAGGGTTCCCCAAGTGCTTAGGTACTTATCAATTGTTATCACAGCCTAGTTGCTGGTGTCTTGGAAAGTAGTATGGGATGCTCCGTCGAGGACGTCGGCTCTCAGGGGCGATGCTATGATAAGGACTTGGATATTATGGGGTGTCTAAGTCCCACATCGGGTAGTATGAGATACTCGGTGGAGTATTTATGTGTTTGGTTCTTCCCCCTTGATAGCTAGCTTTTCAAGGTAGGGTTCCCAAGTGCTTAGGGTCTTATCAGAAAGGTTTTGGAGGGAGGATTTTGGGTGACATATGGAAGTGTTAATGGCATGTGGAACGATATAGCTAAAGGGGTTAAAGGCTATTCACAGAAATACTAGGGGAATCAAGGGGTTTTGAGCCAAAGGATAAAGATTCTTGGTGGTGGGATCACAACAAGCAACAAACGGTTAAGTTTAAAAGGGAGTGCTATGAAAGATCATCCTTGTGTAAAAATGAAGAAAACCGGAATAAGGACGCGTTTGGATTGACTTATGCGGTGCTTATTTGGGCTTATCTACTGACATAAGCACTTGTGAGAGTATTTGAGAGAGGAGTTTATGAGCTTATGATTGGCTCATAAGCTGTTCTGTGCTTATTTTCATAAGCTTTCCAAAATAGATTACAGTTTATATGAAATGAGTTTATTACTTTAATCATATTCCCTCTATGCAAGTTGTTTATCCAAACAAACCCTACATATAAGATAGCTAAGCAAGACAGTAAGAAAGCAATAAGCGAAGCTGAAGAATTAGCACTTGATGGTCTATACCAGTTTGGGGGCATTTTTTGGATTTCTAGAGGAAAACAACAAGAAAAAGGATGATCTTTCTGGTCTCAATCCCTCTCTCTCTCTCTCTCTCTCTCTCATCTCGTCTATTCTCATGAATTTTGAGTATTTTTTAATGTCAGCATTTATGTATATAGCTTTAATTATTTAACATGTGTAAAAAATTCAGAGTAGCGGTCATCCCGCTATGCGCTATGCTGCTATAGCGTTTTTGGAGTCAGCTACGCGCCGTTATCTGGGATTGATAACACTGGTTATTTTCATGAACTCTTTAATGAAGGACATGATGATTTTTTGAACTCAATAGATTTTGACACCAGAGAGGAGGATTAATATTATTTCTAAGGTAGAATTCGAGAATCTGAGGTAAAAGAAGCACCGGAAAGAATGACTAATGATAAGGGGATAAGATTGGATGTTATACCTATTGAGGTTTGGAAAGAGTTAGGAGAGTATGGCATAATATGGCTGAGAAAATTGTTCAATGAGATTATGAGGTCTAAGAGTATGTCGGATGAATGGAGAAGTACTTTATTTTATTTTATTTTAAACAAAGGTGATATACAAAACTATGCAAATTATACTATGAAACTTTGGGAGAGAATGATTAAGCACCGATTAAGACAAGAAATCCATCTCACAAAATATCAATTTGGTTTTATGTTAGAGAGATTGACCAAGGAAGCTATATACTTGCTATAAAGACTGATAGAGAGGCATAAGAGGAATCAAAGAACTATACATGTTTTTCATTGATTTGGAAAAGACATGATAACGTAACTAGAGAGGTTTTGTGTAAGGCTCTAGAGAATAAAGGAATTCAAATTGCTTACATTTGAGCAATCAAAGATATGTTTGAGAAGGTCACGATTAGCATAAGAACACAAGGTGGGAATACATAATTTTTTTAAATAAATGTAGGTGTGCACCAAGGGTTAACTTTAAGCGTGTATCTTTTTATGTTGGTTCTAGACATGCTAATTGAACATGTCCAAGAGATGGTGTCACAATGCACGTTTTCTACGGATGATATTGTCCTAGTTATAGAGTAAGGGGAAGAAATAAATGTAAAATTAAATGCGGAGAGAAATCGTAGATAAGTAAAATAGAGTATATGGAATGCAAGTTTAGCGAGAGACACACAAATCCTAACTTAAAGGTGAAAATTGGCAAACATGCAATAACACAAGTCTCACATTTTCAGTACCTTGTGGTCCATTGCATAAAGTGATAGGGAGATAGAGGAAGATGTCAATCATAGAATCCAAGTAAGGTGGATGAAATGGAGGAATGGTTCGAGTTTTATCTGTGATAGAAAAATACCACTTAAAGGAAAATGTTATTGTATGGCTATAAAACCTGCAATAACGCATGGGCGTTAAAAAGCCAACAGAAAGTAAACTCAATGTTGCAGAAAGGAAAATGTTATGATAGATGAGCGGTTACACGAGACAATATAAGATTAGAAATGCAATCATTAGAGAGAAAACTGGGGGCTCCAATTGTAGAGAAGACATGTAAAAGCATTAGTAGAAGGGTTGACTAGATGGAGCCATGGAGGATAGTCTAATAGTTGAAGGTATTGGGAGACCAAGAAAAAGTATAAGCCAAACCATTGAGAGGTTTAAAGCAAATGGTCTATCTTTGGACCTAATACTTGACAGAGCATTGTGGTGTCGATTGACCATGTAGTCAACCCTACCTGGTGGGAAAAGGCTTAGTTGTTTGTTGGTCAGTCTTTAATAAAATAGGAAATATATTTAAGCATGAGGTTTCATTGAAGAGGAAGAGGAAAAGGGTGAAAGCAATGTATTTCTTTTCTGATTTTTTTTTCTTTTTTCCTTCATCTTTGTTTAATAATTGTGTATTTAAAATTTAGGCTTAATTGCATTTTTAGTCCCTTGGTTATTGTAATTGTGCAATTTGAGTCCCTCGATTTTTAATTGTGCGAATTAAGTCCCTCAGTTATCCTAATTGTTACAATCAAGTCCCGCTATCACTATGTTGTCCAATTTTTAACACCTAGAGCCAACGTGACACACGCGGGAACTGACTCACACTAAATTATGTCACATTGGCATGGTGTAGGTAGCCAAAAAAAATTTCAAAGCAAGTCGGGTAACACGTGATGCAATACATGTTGCTTAAAATCTTTCACGTTTGAGAGTCTTTGTCATGTCATCAATGCCAAGATGTCCCAACTCAATGCCATGGTGACCCGATTTAGTGTAAAATCAATCCTTACGTGTGTCACATAGGCTCTAGGTGTTAAAAATTGGATGACATAGGGATATGGGGACTTGATTGCAACAATTGGAATAACTGAGGGACCTAATTCGCACAATTGAAAACTGAGGGACCCAAATCGCACAAATACAATAACTGGGGGACCAAATATGCAATTAAGCCTAAAAGTTATTTTGTTTTTCAGTATCATTGCTCTATTAGAATATCAGTATAGTCATCTGAAATCTTTTTCGACAATATACATCATTACTGATATAATTTGCTTTATATTAAGGTTGCTCTGTGGAAATTCTCTACAAATTCTTCATCGATATGTGATGGTAATATTTTTGTTACCTGATGTATTCAAATGCTTACCTATTTGGCTGTTAGGGAAGGGAGCTCTGTTGAAAAATAAATTTACTAGATTTACATTATTGTCTATTGACTCAATTGTTTATCTGCAGATACAAAACCTGTGCTTTGTTTCGGTGGGGATACAGTTCCTATTAGATCAGTTGCCTGGGCTCCTTTTGAAGGGTTAGTAATAATTGAACCTTCTCAGCCAAGGCATGTCGGTTGATTGTGTTGAATATATTGCTGCTATTATACATCTTTAAGAATCAATTTTTGTGTCTCTATAAAGAAATATTCTGTATATATGTATATGATATTCACTTCTCTGTCTTCCCTCATTAGAGTCATTGGTAAATAAAAATGACTTTAATAGATACTGCAGCTACAGCCTAATCTAATCAAGTCCTCCAGATAATATATTAAACTTATTTCTTTACTATGTGCATTTGAGTGCTTTTAAAATCATTGTGGAGATTGATTTATTCCTTTTTTGTAAAATTTTGCTGGGAGGATATCAATTCTCATTCTTGTAACTGCCTTCTTTCCTTCTTAAACTCTTTCCTATTAAAATGTAACAAAAATACCATCATTTGTGTTTGGACATGGTTTTCAAGTCAGTAATTTTTTTCATGGTGTAGACATGCATCCTTGTTTTCATGAAAATTGCTTCAATAAACAAGGCATTTGTTTATTACACGGGCAAATCCCTTACATCTGAATTAATCTATTTTTACATCCTTTGTCCATCCTTTTACCTTTGAAATGTTTAATAGGATATGTGTTTTTGTTATGATATTTCAGTGATCCAGAGAGTTCTAATATCATAGCAACTGCAGGACACGAAGGCCTTAAGTTTTGGGACCTACGGTGAGTTTTTTTTTAACTTTGTTTCTTATTTCTTTTTAGTTCATTTTAAACTTAAATCTTTTATGGTTATGTTGCAGTCCATCTTAATTAGAATATAATTTTTATACTAGAACTTAAATGAATTTTGTTCTGAATGATGTTGCAATTGTGTTATGCAATGCTATAAAATCTTGGCTCAGATCAGCAAGCTAGTGAACTGGTCTTTTGGACAGTTTGAGCAGCATGTAGATGGGTTATGTAAACGAACCAGTATGAATTGTATGTCTTGACTGGTTTTTAGTGATGGTGCTTAATTGCTTATATTGTTTGCCTGTGCCGTTGAACAACATGAAAGAATGTATTTCTACTTAAAATGCATTTTTTTGTGACATTTGGCCAGTGAACAGAATTGCTTTTAACTGGCAATAGAATTTATTTCACTGCTATGGAAGAATAGTAGTAGGTACTTTGAGTTTTTGCTGACAGCAGAACCAATCTAAATTGCTTGGCACACTTTCCTTGTTTATTCCTCGTTGTAATGCTGCTATTTACTTTCTACTTGCGAATAATGTTCTCTCCAGGAACCTTGAGCAGGTAAAATTTTGACTTGTGAATACAAAAATAAAGGATAGTCATCAAGAATTTGATTTCAGTTCTTTTGCATTCATAGTATAAGCATTCTGTATAGGTCAATTGGAGAGGCAACATTTCTTTGTGTTATCCATATCTATATCTTCATGTCTATATTAGCTTAGCTGTTTCCTTGATTTAAAAGGACAACAACTATCAGTATCTCTTGTTTATATTGGTACTTTAGCCTTAGAGCCTGTTAAACTTGTTTACAATGGTTTGCCTTATGATGGAAATTTATCTGTAGTAATCCATTTCAACCTCTGAGGAACCTCCATTCTGCACCAAGAATCATATACAGTCTGGATTGGCTGTCGAAGCCAAGGTAATCCATGATTATAACTGGATCAAATGCTGCCTAAACTATCATTATGCCTCACCCAGAGTTTATTCTGTTTATGCTTTTGTAGTTGTATCATTATGTCCTTTGAGGATGGAACAATGAAAACCATTAGCTTGCTCAAGGCGGCAAGCGACCTCCCTGTCACTGGAACAACATACACTGGAAAGAAACAACCATGGTTGCACAGTTCTTCGTATTCCTCTTATGCCATTTGGAGCGTTCAAGTGTCACGGATAACAGGTACTCTTTTGTTATGCATTACTTTTGTGATGTTATCATTGTGGACAGTAATTCTTAGGTACTATTAATCTTAACATATAATAAGTAAAAAAAATGTTAGTTTTTCTCAGCAAACAAGTTAATTAGTAATTAGTAATGATAAACAATTTAGGGTCTCTTTGCTTTTTATTTTCATTTTTTGTTTTTAATGGGTTTTATTTTATTATGTTAGGCATGGTTGCATATTGCGGTGTAGATGGTACTGCCGTCCGTTTTCAGGTAATTGTAACATTTTGTTGGAGATATACTTGCAATTGCCAGCACCTCTTACACGGTACTAGAACTTTATATGACCAACAAATAGTCAAGAGTTGAATCCTTGTATTCCACTCTTTTAAGTTGAATTTCTAAAACAAGGAAATATAGCCTGTGCGTTGTTAATAATTCAAGCCCAAAAGGCTGGTACATGAAGGGCCGTATAAAAAAAAAGTGCTTCCACCTAATTACTTTAAGCATGAGAGTTAATCTTTTGACATATTCAGCCCATAAGTCATGTAAATCTAGTAGCTGTTCTTGCCTATATGGCTGAGTACTTGATTGGCAAAAGGTTTGTTGCACGGGAACTAATGATGACTCAATTTTATTGGCATATGTATACGGCCTAGAGGCTGTCTCCTATTTGTGTTGGGCTTGAAATTTGGAGTATAGGACCTATTATACAGGTTTAGATAATTCGAAAACATGATGATTTTTTCAAATCCAGACAACCTAAATGTACCTACCATCTACCGCTGAATAGGCTGTATAAGTTTTAACAGAAATTAGGAAATACAAAATAAGTGAAAATGTGAGCCTTTAAAAGAATTGAAATACTTAGGGCCCGTTTACTTTGAGAAAATGTTTTCTGTTTTCATTTTAATTACAAAACTGCCATCTTGTTTTCAATTTGTTTCTTGTTTTCAAATATTTGTACAAGAAACAATGAAAGCAACTTTTTGTTTCTTCTGTTTCCTGTACAAATATTTGAGAACAGGAAACATTAAAACCAAGGTAACAATTTTGTAATTAAAAGTAAAAACAGAAAATGAAATTAGAAGTACACGGCCCTTAACTTACAACAGTTATCGATAGCTGATAGACATCCCTCGTGTTCTCTTAAAACTACTGTCAACTGTGAGACCTGACTGTTTTGCCTTGGTTAAGGAACATGGATTTGAGATGACTCCAGTTTATAATTTATGGAAAAAATACAGTATTGATAGTATTCCTCAAATTTGTAACTAAAGATTTTCAAAGTTGCAACTGAATCCTTGATTGATGCTTTATGCGTATGAATTTTCTCCACCACCCCCTCCCAACATAAAAATAATTATGAGCTTTGTTTGATGTACTCAGCTTACTACTAAAGCAGTGGAGACAGATAATTCACACAACCGATTTCCATTCTTTCTTTGTGGGTCGGTATCTGAAGATGGAACAACTATCATTGTCAACACTCCGGTATCAAACACTCGTTTCCTGCTGAAGAAGTCACGTGAAAAGGTTCGACATGCTGAATCTTTCCGAGAATTATTGTCCAAGGCAAATCTAAGCAGAAGTGCAAATAACCAAATGGCAAAAGATTCTAATGATGATTCTCAGAATTCAGGTCAGCCTTGCTAATTTTGATGTGATACTAATATGATTCGCGGTCATAGACTATGGGTCTGTTTGGATAAACAGCTTTAGCACTTATGCTGCATAAGTGCTTATCATTCTTATGTATAAGCTATTTTTATATATAGTGAAACTGATTTCATATAAGTTGTAAGCTGTTTTGATAAGCTATCCTAGGGAGCTTATGAAAACAAACAAATCCAAAACAACTTATGAACCAGGCATAAGCTATTTTCATAAGCTCTGCCAAATATGCTGACAAGTGCTTATGTCAGTATATAAGCTCGGATAAGCTTTGCATAAGCCAATCCAAACACGGTCTATATGAGAATATTTATCAAGCTCTTTAATTTGTTGCAGGCCTCTGTGATGGTGACGATTTGGGTTTGGAATCTGGATCTGAGGAAGGTTTGTCTTCTGTGGAGCAACCCAAGAGACCAAAATTGAGTTGTAGCAGCAAGAAGAAACCAGTAGAAAGCACAGCTCTTGCTGTGTCAACAAATACTGTCGAAGTTGATAATGAAATGTCGGATTTTGGGAGGGTACCTGAAGTCTTTCCTCCCAAAATGGTAGCATTGCATAGAGTGAGATGGAACATGAACAAGGGTAGTGAGAGATGGTTGTGCTTTGGAGGAGCTAATGGAATTGTACGGTGTCAGGAGATTGTTTACAATAATACTGATAAGAAATGGGCCTTGAAGAGATGACACCATTTCATTCACTTAAATTTGAGGTCTTAAAATGTTGCCTTGAATGAGAATGTGTAAATTTGTATAAAAAGACGGTAGGAAAAAATCGTAGTCAATAGTGACGAGTCATCATGTAACAGAATTCACTATATTCATTATTAAATTTGTATCTAAATAACATTATGTAGATAAGATATTTCAGGATCTGTGTATTTCATTTTCTAAGCCGTTGTTGCATTGCTTCCCCTCACAAAGAACATGCAGGAAAAACAGAAACTTGAATTAGTAGCACAGCAACTAGTTTGCAGAAGCTCAAAATTCACTTATGGCCTATTTGAATAAATAATTTATTTAAGAACTTATAGCATAAACACTTATTATATAGTTATTTATGTATAAGCTATTTTTATAATGAATTTTATCCAAACAAGTTTATGGCCTGGTTTTATTTTGTAAGAGGATTTTTGTGAATGTAGACAAGAAGTGTCGAACTATGTAAATTCTTGTGTTCTATTATTTCTTTGTGCTATTTTTGTGCATGCTTCTATTTTTTTATTGTTGATATGGGTAATTTTTCCCAACGTAATGCATATAGAACTTTCTGACAAATGAAGCTCACATTTTTTTCAGAAGCAATTGGTTCCCTTAACCTCGAAGCATGAAAACAAACAATCGAAAAGAAATACGGAAAAGGAATATAAAGAATGAGAACATGTTTGATTATAGTACTTTTGAGACTGTTTATTTTTAAAAACAAAAAACTTATTTGCGAAAATATTTTGTAATTGCTTGTGCTCAAAGCTAGTTCTTATTTTTTATTTTTTAGAATAGGAAAACAAGAACAACTTTTTGTTTTCCCATTTTTATTCTTGTTTGTCATCACTCCATTGCCACCATTATTGTCTCTGCCAAGCACCATCTACTGTCGTTGCAACCCAGCACCCATCATTCCTATCCCCATTGTCACTTGGCACCCTCCATCGTCATCTCCTAGCATCTTCCACCACCACTATTGTTGTCCAACACCCTTTATCGTTGCCATAACCCGGCATCCTTTACCGCCGCCACAAGTGTCACTCGGCACCCTCCACCTTCATTGTTGGTGTTTGGCACACTTTGCCGGCTGGCACTGTACCATCATTGTCATCGTCATTGCTACTCAATACTCTCTACCATTGTCATCGTAACAATCCGACACCATTCAGTACTCACCACCATCGTCCCACCAATCCGCATAGCACTCTACACCGTCGCCCTTGGTACCTTCCACCACTTTTGATGCAACCACAACCCGACGCTAGGGTCCTAGGGATGACAAAAATACTTGCACCTGTGGATACTCACATGGATTACTCCAATAGGCGAGAGAATGGATACCTATTGGGTAAGGGTGAGGACCGGCATAATCATAGTAATTATTTTTTATTAAATATATATTATATGCTATGATATTTTTTTATCACTTTGAAGTAAGATAAACTTTATTTTCTTAATTATTTCAAAAAATTTAGTGGATGAACCCATAATAATAATAATAATAAATTGTTAAATATATATAATATATTATATTGTGTATGATATTTTTTTCTTATATATTTTAAATTCTTAAATACCCATGGATATCCTGGATAGTGATTATTCACATGAATATTAATGGGTATAAACATGGATGGATATGGGAGAAGCATTACTCGTCCCGTCCCACATCATTGTCATCCCTATCAGACACCTTTCATTTCCACTAACACCATTCACAATCACTGCCCCCGCCATTGTCATCGCCTAACACCCCATGCTCTCAAAACAAATTTACCAAGCAAATTTTATTTGTTTTCTCACTTGTAAAACTGTTTTCAAATTAATATTATCAAATATGTTTTTTTTGTTATAAAAAATAGTCTTTCAAAATTGTTTGAGAAAGTTTTCCAAAATAAAAATGAAAACACATTAGAAACAGAAAAGTATAATAAGTTAAAAACACAAATATATTTGGGTTGCTGTTTTTTACTGATTTAAGACTGCCCACTTATTTTGACCAAAAAAAAAAAGACTGCCCACTTATAAATGATTGGGAGACAAAGTCGTGTTTCTCGTGGCTACTTTTGTAACACCACACCAGCATCAATACAATAAGTGAAGAGTCACTTTTAAAAGCCACACATGACTATTGCTGTCAAAGATTATTCTTTGAGATGTTTGTGTCGAATGTATTTCTAGTGGAATTATATATAATGTTTTCCCTGTATTTCTGCCTGAAATGTTCTTTGCAGAAAATGAGTTAGTATCATTTCCATTTATTTTTCTCTTTATTTCTTCCATTACTATGTTTTGGAGGGAATAAATGTACAAAATAAATGACACTTTTTACTATGTATGTATCACATTTATGTCATTTATTTTCTCCAAAAACATAATAATCGAGGAAATAGAGAGAAAAAGAAATAGAGAGGATGATGACTCACAGAAAATGGTGTTTAAATCTTTAAACTCAAGGCCTTCGCTGAGACCTGGCAGGCCGCAGGGGCAGCATAAGTGAAACTTTAATATGGGACTTTATTTTGAAACAACAGTTATTCTTAGTATGTTAAATTCTTCTAATCAATTTTGTAAAATATTGCTTTTTGATTAATAACATAGTTTATTTTATAAGCCAAAAAATTTATTAATAAATAGAATTAAGTAAAATCACAAAGAGTGCCCAAACTAGCCCCCAAAAAGTACAAAGAAATCCAAAAAATACCAAATGGTTGGACACAACAAAGAAATAACAACCAGAATACAAATAGAACCATTAAGATAGCATACCCATGACCATCCTACCCCAATCATGAACTAATCACACCTCAGAAATAATTATGTAAAAAAAATTCACGAAAGTAACTTCTCAAACCAGAGACATTCACACCTTTTAAAAAATTCACAGCGCCGGTGTGAAACCGTCAGACTCAATTCACAAAATTGCAGACTTCTCAATGCAGAGCTATTCACACCAGTGAAAATATTCACACCCCTAGTGTGGAAGCGTCAGACTCAATCCACGAAATGAAGACATCTCATACCAGAGCTGCTCACACCCCAGTGTGGAAAAATCATACCCAACCAAATGAAGACTTCTCAAACCAGAGTCATTCACAGCCGTGAAACAATTCACTGTCCCAATGTGAAACCGTCAGACCCCATTTAAGAAAATGCAGACTTCTCCATACAGAGTCATTTATGTTACCTTCAAAGATTCAATAACTGAGTAGGTGATTTTACGAGAAAATCTTAATTCTTAATTAAACACAATTTGTCATACTCCCTTTCTCTCATATTGTTTGTTATTTTAGCCAAAAAATTTGTCCTACATTATTTGTTATTTTACAATATCAATGAAGCATTTAATATTTTTTTTCTATTATATCCTTAAAGTATTAATATAGTTTTATGTGTGAGAGAGAGAGTAATTGATTGTCAATTACTATGGGAGAAAGTAACAAAGGGTAAATCGGGAAAGATAAAAATAATTTTTATAAATTCTGAGCTATTAATTGCATTTCTCAATTCAGGTACCACAACTTTAAACAACAAACAATATGGGACGGAGGAAGTATCATCATCAATATTTGACATGTAAAAATAGTCTTTCATGATAATTGTTCATAATAAATACATTTTTGTGATGATCCCCACAATTTTAAACATATCAAATACTAATGATTCAAATATTTATCAAAAGCCGTATATAATTATGATGACTTAAATATGTTTTTGCTTCTTCATTTTTTACTAATGTTTATTTTTCGTTCCTTATATTTTAAGAATATTATTTTATTCCCTAATATTTTAAAAATATGCCACAATTAGTCTCTTACGTGAAATATGAGGGATTAGTTGTAACACATTTTTAAAATATTAGGGATTAAAATATCAATGTGAGAGACTAATTGTGACACATTTTTAAAATATTAGAGACTAAAATAATATTCTTAAAATATGAGAAATGAAAAACAAATATGAGTAAAAAATGAAGGACAAAAATATATTTAAGCCAATTATGAATTTCTTCTAAGTTGTAACTTTTTTTGGAGAAATGTTATAATCTCCTACAAATCCTCTTACTACTAAATAAAGTAAGAAAGATAATACAACTAATATCTTGAAAACATAAAAAATATTTAATACTTTTTCTATTTAATAATTAGAAAAATTTATAGAAATAAAAGATAGGAGGATTTAGAATTATTCTTTTTTTTAGTGCTGTTTGAACTTCCAGCAACATTAACTCGAGTGCTTCTAAAAGTTATAGCAGCTATTTGGTACACATCAAATTGCTTTCTCCTTGGAGGATTGTTGTGAAAGACACTTATGGCATCAAATGACCTCCGGTACAAGTCACAGAAGTGGTTGGATCTCAATTTTGACCCAATCTATTACACCCTCCATTAGAGTTTTTCCACACAAATTATGAAAAGAAATTAAATAAATGAAAGAGGGTAATAATTTTACCAAATTAACCTTGTTATTTATATTACTCAAAAATCAATACAACACTCAAAAAAATATTTTAGAGTAAAACTGAAATAAAATAATTAATGATTTATTGAAACATAAAATGACACTTAAAACAAATTCACTTTGCTAAAAAAAAAATATTTATATTGGGACGCAAGGAGTACTATTAAGTAACACCATAGGCTTCCACTTCAAATGGTCGAATTAAACGCAACTTCAATTATCTCCATGTTAGTGGAAACATCCATGAGGTGAGAAGAGATGAAAAATAGAAAAAGATTTAATTTTATTAGATAATAACACCCAAGTCCTCAAAATTTGAGTTTTGAGAGATAACACAAAGGGAATATTTTACAATAACTAAAGCACCTCTTAGCAGAAAAAGCTTAAGGCATAGGCATAATCCTAGATCAGTAATAAGCAGTTCAATTAACTGAGTTCTCATCAATGGAAATTCGATTTCCATTGGGAGTTGGAAGAGCTGAAGGTGAAACAAGACCCCCCATTAACATGAATGACGAAGGAGAAGGGGGAAATTTTGGAGAAAGGTTAAGCATTTCCAAGGCCTGTAGTCTAAGCTCTACAGGGTAGTCAGCAACACACCCAATTCTGGGTCCAGCTCCCGTTGACCATTTTCGCAAAAGTTGATGACCCAATTGGTATGATTTTGTAGCCTTCTTGGAATTGATTCTTTGCAATATAGCAGTCTTGGGTACCTCAGCTGTTCTTGGACTCTGAAGACCACCTGATAGAGTCCTTTTGTAACTACCCGCCGATCCGGGTTGCGGTTGAGGGTCTTCTTTATCCGGTGATGGGGTATTCTCAGTTTCTTCCGAAATTTCGAGCTCGGATATGTTGGCAGCGCTAGAAACTTCAGACATCGCGGCTCTTTCACCGAGCTTGCCATCCTCATACATATCAATGTCATCATTTGGCTTGCGTATCTGAAACAAGGAAAAAGTGTTATTCAATAACAAATGTATGTGATTAGCACCACTTCCCAATTAATTATTAGAGTTTAATAACTATGCATTGACAGTGTAAAAAGATTTACACGCCCACCATATTGTTAAATTGTAACACTACTTCCTAAAATATCTCCACAAATATCTACACGATGAGATATAATTGAACATCTGTGTAAAACTTTTTTATACTGTCAGTGCATGGTAATTAAATTATAATTATTAAATGTTCTGCCCATAAATGATCAATGTCTTCTTGAAGAAACATCTATTGGCCTAAAACTTTTCTATAAACAAAGCTTTTGACAAAGAACTATAATAACAACACTAAAGTTATACAAGAATGTCCTGATGATTATCAATTACCTCAACTTCATCAAGATTGACACCGTTTTCCTTGAGATATGATAAGAAGGTGTTGAGTGTGTCATCTGTTGGACGATAGTGTCCACTATATGCAGAGATGGACTGAAAAGTCAAAACCACTGAGAATCAGACATTTTGTCAACGCACATGAATTGGAATTAGCAAATATGTCTACCAATGTAATTCCACATGCATAGCCACATTATACACACCCAAAAGAATACAAAAAAAAAAAAACATAATAGCAGCCCATTATCTTTTTAATACAGTTCATGCTGGTAGAGACCATCTTAGATTCTTACAAGAGGTTCCAATTGCACAAAATAATTAATCATGCAATTGCAACCCTATGAAGTTAATTATACCTTCAAAATCCCATCCTCAGCTTCTAGCCTTCCAGCAGCTAATGTAGCTCCACCAGCCAAAAATGAAGAATGATGGAATGATCCTTTCTTTTTCTGGGAGTGTTATTAAAAATGTATCAATAGGGGATGGAAAAAAATGGCAGAGGTCCTGTATATAAATGAGAAAATTGAAAACTAGAAACAATAACAGAACTTGAATTGTTTACCTTGCCAGCATAAAGTTTCTTAGAAGTGCTCATTACAAAGATCCACTTGGCATCTTCAGAGTCTTTCTTTGTGTGAAGATAATCTCCAGATTGCTTGTGGATAATTTTTCCCTCACACACAACATATTCATAAAGTTGTCTCTCTTTCTGATTTAGGAGATTAGTAAGAATGAACAACTAGTCAGAAAAGCAGAAACAGGCTAGGCTAAAACTTTTGAAGTCAATATAGTCAAAGTCAACTACAATTAACAAAAACAAGGTGCTAAGTCCAATCAGCAGAAGCACATACAGGTCCAAGATACTTTATGCATTGCTTTCGGAGCTTTGATCGGGGACACTTTTCAAGATCAAGAGTCTTCCCATTTCCTAAATCCAACCTGCAGATTCAGAAAGAAAAAAAAAATCATTTCAGTAACAAAACCAAACCATGTCCTCTGATCATTCCCTTCCCACATAGCATCATCATTCTTTATGCCTTAACCCCATTTATGTTCAGCTGCTCCTTTGTTAAAACAAGAGAAAGGAAACAATTTAAAATCCCCATTTTCATCATTTGATATCCTTTTTTCCCCAAAAGATGTTTGTGAAATTCAGGTGAACATTCATGAGTTATTAAGTATAAGCACCAAAGACAAAAAGCAGTTCCAATGAAAAGGCAGCATATTCCTCCAAAATATGGAAGACACTGAATCACTAATGGGATTTAGATCCTGAACTTAAAAAAAGAAACACATTTCCCAGTTTCCACATTGAAATCATCCAATACCAACAGTCAAATTAGCAATAAAAAAATTGTCTTATTTTACACAAATCACATCCAATCCAATCCAAACCCACTTGTGTGAATTTCGAGCCAAGTGAAGAATTGGTCTCACCAATAAAAGAATGGCTGACCAGCATCCGTTTTGCACCATTCTTCATAGTAATAATGCAAGTTGTGCCCGTAGCGGTGGCGAGGATCAATCTACAATTTCAAGTTAAAATAGAAATACAATAAAAGGAATTAAGAATGAGTCAGTCATACACAGCCAACTATTAATTAAAAATTATAAACAAAAATACTCACAGCTTCAATCCAATGCTGAAAAGCCAATTTTTGTGCTTTGGCGTCTAAGGACAACCCTTTACCCACCTGCCCCCAAAAAACAGTTGACTTTAGAATTCAACTCAAACAAAAATCTCGTGCTTTTCCAACCCATATAGTATCCGTATAAACATGCATCAGTATATACGAACACATACACATACACACACACAAAAACGAAATTAGAGAGAGAGAGAGAGAGAGAGAGACCTTGGAAGCGTTGAGTTTGACCCGACTCCAACGTGAGGCAGCAGTTTCAGGCAAATTGAAGAACGAAATCGTGCTCTGGTTCAGCCTCACAAAATCTATGGCTTGCCACCTTCACAAATTTTCACCCCTCACTTTCTCAATAATCAACTAATAATAATAATACCATAAAAAAACAAAAGAAAAAAGATCACAATAATAAAATGGGTGGCCAGTGCACGAGACTCCCACCATGTGGGGTCTAGGAAGATAATGGTTTCCTGATTTGAACCCGTTACTCTCACGTCATAAAGCAACAACTTTACAATTGTGCCGACGTTCAACTCGGGAAAAAAAATCGCAGTAATAATAAAATAAAATGGATTGTAGAGAGAGAGAGAGATATTGCAATTGCATGCAGAGGCAGAGAACACGAACCAAAGCTCCTCGGCGACGACGGCGGAATCAGCGAGCCTCCGGCGCGTGCGGTAACTCCGGTAGACCTTCTGCACCCTAAGGGCAGCGGTGGACTGAGGACACGCGCGTCCAGGCGCGTGTGAGTCAGGCGAGTGGAGGTGAAAAAGTTGGGGATCATCATCGGAGGAGAGTGGTGAGAAAGTGGGTTCCGGGTATTCGGAGCTCCGAAAATCTGGTGGGTGAATGGAGTAAGGGAATGAGGGGTTTGGGTTGAGATCAAAAGCGGAGTGAGTCTGAACCTCCATTGAAGGAGGAATAGACAAGAAAGGAAGGAAAAACACTGTTTTTAAATTGAAAATTGAGAGAAAAAGAAAGAGAGAGAGACAGAGAGAGCGCGTGGGCTTAATTTGTTTGTCTAACAACACTGAGTTGGGTTGGATTGGTTTGGTTGAAATTGTTGTTACAAAAACAAAACAGAGTTGGAATGTGAGGAGGGAAGGCACACATTACGTTGCAGTCATCAAGTCTAGCTATATTTATGGGGTAAAGAGAAGACCAAGCTGTCTAATTCTTTGCTAAATTTTTCCTTTTTTTTTTCTATTTTTAATTTCTTCTGCTACGCGCTTTGCTTGTGATTTTGCCTCGCCTGCCACTCACTTCTTCTTCCTCCTCCGTCCACTAGAGAGATAAATGTTTAATTCCATCGTTTCAGCTACTCTTTACATAGAGACAAATAGTTATTATTTTAAAATTTTAGGAAAGCTGCACTTACTTAAATATACTTGAATTAGATTAGATGAGATATATATATTTTTTATTTTTTTCTATATATTCTTTATTTATGACACACACACGCAGACACACACAGATATATATATATATTCTCTATTTTTAATTTTTAAAAACAAACATTTATCACGAGGAAATTATATTTATCTTCTCGAGTTTATTTAAAATAACATATATGCATATGGTCCTATTCGGCACAGCAGTTTATTTTACAGTTTACGGTATAAATTATATAAGTTATTTTTATAATTAAAAAATATATAGTAAAATTTATTTTATATAAGCTATAAGTTGTTTTGATAAACGATCCTAAGTAATTTATAAAAAATAAGCTTAAAATAACTTATAAACCAGTCATAAATTGTGTTCATAAGCTCTGTATAAATCAATCCAAATAGGCCCTATGTACCCCTTAACCATGTGTTGGGTATAAGTGGTTAATATGTTATATCGAAGAGGACGAGCTTAGTTAACCCGAGTTCAATTTTTGATGATAAATATTTCTCAACCGAACATAAATTAGTCCATAGCCTTTTTTTCCAAGAGTAACGTGGGTGTAGCCAAAATAGATGGTGTGTATGTATTATTTTTTTGTTGATATTGGTTTGTATGTGTCATTTAAACATATCTAGAACAACTAAGTGTAATTTTTTTTTCTCCTAAATTTTAACTCTAGTTATTAAATGCTCTCTCAAAAAAACTCTAGATATTAAATACTTAATTTAAAAAATAGTTTTAGGCTTTTAATAAATAAAAACTCTAAGCTCAAGCGTTAGAAATTTGTATAATTAAATATTCAAATTCTTTGGCTCATTTATTTCAGTTTTTCATAAAAATAATCACTTTTAATTTTTAAAGAATTTTAGGTTATTTGTGTAAACTTTTAGAAAAATAAGGTTTCTAATTATAATGATTGTGATTATAAAAAATTTAAAATAAAAATAAACTTTATAATTGTAATAAGATAAAAGAATAGCTTTTACTTTATAAAAAAATTCTAAAAAATAAATAATTTCTTACACAATTTTAAAATCAAATTTTTAATAATTTAAACAAATGACCCCATGTGTGTGTGATTCATTGACACAATTGTTAATTAAATATTAATATCACTTAGACTATGTTTTGAGGGGGGAAATGGAGTAGAATATGCAGTGGAGAAAAAATAAAAAGGCAAGAAAAGCAATTAATGTGAGTCTATATAACAAAAAAAACACATATATCAAATATATGATTTACTGTGTCAAATATGGAGTTCAATTCTGCTAAAGAAGAGAGATTTTAAGCATATTTGAAGGATGATAAGGAAATGAAACAAAATAGGTTTAATTATATTTTCGATCTTCTAAGTATTAAGAGTGTGCAATTGTGGTTTGAATGTTTTAATTGTCAATTTTGGTCTCTGAATATTTTAATTGTTACCATTAGGACCCGGTTACTCTGATTGTGGTTTGAATGTTTTAATTGTCAATTTTGGTCGCTGAATATTTTAATTGTTACCATTAGGACCCGGTTACTCTGACATCTAATTTACACGTGACTGATTGAACAATGAGTCAAACTATTTTAGCACTAATAATATGACAAATACCTTAGTATATTAGAAATTTTAAACGTGTATCGTATCACGTGTGTTACTTGCTTGTTTGAGAAATATTATAGCAATATGCATTATGCCAAAGTGACCAGACTTTGTCAAATCAATCTTACATGCGTTATATATGTTATTGGTGTTAAAAATTAAATGACACAGTAATATATAGATCTGATTGTAATAATTGAGATATTTAAGAATCTAAAATTACACAATTAAAACCTAAATAATTAAAATTACACAATTATAATATCTGATAATTTAAAGTGCAATTAAGCCAACAAAATATAAACGCATTAAAAGTGGGGCGGTGGGTCACACACAGTACCTTTTTCCAGAGTTCCTGTCCTTTTGACGGTGAGAATTTTCAGTGATCCAAGTCAGGATATAAATTCATAGGCCTAAATTTACGTAATATGTTAGATTATTAATAGAAAAAAGGACATGCAACTGTAATAAAAAAATGCATATATGATATATGATTAAGTTAATAAAAAATTTATATATCATTATTCTTTTTATTTATTATTAATTTAAATATTTATGATATAAATTCAATATTTAAAGTAACAATACTAAAAATTAAATATTAACCTAAGCTGGACAGAATATATTGTGAATAGAAATGACAATAAGTTCTAGATCTAATAACCTAATACCAACGTCCGTTGGTCTGACTGACAATTGCGGTTGGTCTTCATTTCAAGGTTTCGTGTTTGAGTCCTGGGTTTGATAAAAAAAAAGGGCACTGGGAGAGATAGTCTTAATACAGCCAAGGTCCCGAAGGAGATTAGTCTTTATACTAGTAGCCGGAAAATACTCCCGCTAATGCTATGGTAAAAAAAAAATCTAATAACCTAATTATTCAGTACTTGCAATATTTACTCATAACGGGTAAGAGTGGTTACCCACTAGGCGGGTTATTCACTTATTGGTGCTAAAATCCATGTGTATGGGTGCAGGGATAGTATCCACCCTTGCCCCATAGAACACATGCATATAAAGAGTTGAGACTAGCCTGATAAAAAAAAAAAAAGAGTTGAGAGTTGAGACTAGAAATTTGTTTTTTTTTTTATATACAAGACTAGAAATTTGTTGACACTGAGTGTTAAATTTCATATAATCATTCAAACACTTTTTGTATAATGAGATTTTAAGGGATCCAATCATTAAAATAAGAAGTTTCATTGAACAAATGAAGTTTATAAAATTTAATTTAATTCAAAAAATATTTGATACTTCAATGCATTTGCTTTATTTCAACATATAATATATTATTTGAAATTTAAGTAAATATATAATATTAAATTACACATATGTGAATGTCTAAATTTTCTAAAATTTTATAGACATGATTACAAAGATAATATAATGTCATTCGACGATTGAATTGATTAAATTTACGTTCTAAAAATATATTAAAGGTGTAGTACAAATTTTGATACCTATGTGTCAACAAATTCTGCCTCATATATTTAAAAATATCAAGTTTAAAAAAATATGAAGCAAGGCTTCCATATATTTCGTTAATTCTTGCATATTCTGATTGAGCCTCATTATTCTACATATAATAAAGTAATTAAAAATATAACTTATGACTTATGTATTGTATTTAACTATCTTAATTAATTATGTTGCATTTATATTTAGCTAAATATTCTATTTGTAATATTTTACAATTAAGATATGAATTGAATGATGGTTAAATACTTTTTTCAATTTATCATTTTATACTTTTAATCAATATTTTTATTGATTATTTATTGTTAATTGCAAAAAGTAAAGTAATTATGGACCCATTAAAAATAAATTAAAAATTGAATTTTAATTGAGTCAATTGGATCCTCCAGTTTCTCAATTTTTGCAATTTGGACCACCAGTTTCTTAATTGTTGTAATCAGTTCTCTTTGTTGCTATATTGTCCAATTTTTAACACCTAGAGCCTACGTGGCACGTGTGGAACTGATTTGGCAGTAAGTCGAGCCACCTTGGCGCAATGCAAGTTGCAAGGATTTTTTCAAAGCAAGTCGACAACACAATGTTGTTTAAAGTTTTTTACGTGTAAGCGTCTTTGCCATGCCATCAATTCTAAAATAACCTGATTCAGTGTCAAATTAGTGTCACGTAGGTTTTGAGTGTTAAAAATTAGACAACATAAAGACAGAAATACCTGATTGTAACAATTGAAAAAATAAGAGACCCATTTAACTCAATTAAAAATTGAGAAATCAAAATTGTACAATAATCACAACGGAAAAACTAAAAATGCAATTAAGCCTTAATTTTATTATCACTTCATTTGAAAATAGACTCACGCATAGTGTTGCACGTGTTTTTTATACAGCTAGGTGCACTACGATGTAAATATCATTACTTTACTTTTACGTGGAAAAAATCTAATGGGGTTTGCTGCTAGCTCTGGAGTCAATTTGGCGTTGGCGACATCGATAGTAAACACTGCACATTGTCAAAAATTTGACTGGAAAGTGCACATTGTTGGAAACCCAGTTCGTGGCAATTTCATGACTTCCATGGTTTTTGAAATCCAATGTAAAAATGGACCACGAAAATCGAAAATGAATCCTCCGGCTAATTTGTTAAAACAAATAAAATTAAAATTAAGCATATACAAAATACAAAATTGGTAACATTATGAAAACACAACTGTTCACATATCTCCTATTAAACTTCATAATGATCAATAAAAAAAAGTGTTCTCTTAATTCAAACAAACTCTTAAATTGCACTACGCACCCCCCCCGGCCCCCAAAAAAACACACACACACACACACACAATATTTGAGGTCCCACTTTTGAGTATGATATTTTTTTTCTTAATTCATATTCCTTCAATGCATCACATGAATTTTTTTTATGTGACATCTCATTTTTTATTATTTTATATATATATATATATATATTTTATTTCTCATGTGAACTAACCTTATGCACTGTATGAGTTTCGAGATACTCCAGGCCAAATAGGGCTAGAGGTGGAGTGGAGTGGTGGCTCAGCCTGAGTCGTTGCAAAGAGTGGTGGCAATGGATACCTGCAAAGGCACTCCGATCGATGCCCAAGTTAGAGTTGGCAAGAGTTTGGGTAATATAGGAACAGTGCACATACCTGGAGTGCATGGGACCTCCACCTTATATAGGCATTGAGAGGAGGGGACCGTTATCAGGCATGGTCTGAGATGTCGCTTTCAGGGAGATCGTGGGCACGAATCCAGAGGAGGGTCCTTAACTGTCTAACAGCGGGACAAGGCTTGTCCCCTTTGACCTGGTTTGTCCCCTTTGACCTGGTTTGTCTCTAGGCCAATGCCAAAGCTTGGATCAAATATTTCGGGGGCTGGGCAAAATATGATTTAAGATGCTTTTATAATTAATTTATTTTAATTATAAATTTTTATGAATAGGATGCTAAAAGAAGAGTATTACAGCAGTGCATAACATATAAACAATAACAAACTAGGCATGCATACTCCAAAATAAACACGTTAGCAATCCTGAACTAACAATGAAAAAATAAAATAATCACATCTTCCTATTACAAAGGAACCTTGATAGAGCTATGAGCTTTTTTTCCTTTTTTTTTTGGAGTCTTTGGCTTTCTTTCCTTTTTTATTCCTTCCGGTTTTGCACATACCCAACAGTAACACAATCCAAAAAATAACTCACAGCAAATTTGAGTAGAGCAGTGTAGTGTAATAGACCTCTCAAGCAGCATAGCTGAGTAGGGCAGAGCTGCTGAGCTGTAAACTAGTCGTTAGGATATAGCTTGCAAAGAGTGGCTCTAACAAGTTTCATTTGAAGAGAAAAATGTGATAGAAGAGGTTTAAAGCTAAAGAGGAGGTGAGGGAGGTGGAGAAAGATGGTGGCTAATGGCTGGAAGAGGTGGAAATGAAGTGGTGATGAGAGAAAAATAAGGTAAAAAAAAACCTCACATAGAGGAAGAAATCCACCTAAAATGGATAGAACACCCTTCCATTAGAGGAAAAACCCCCTCCCTTTGGAGGGGAAAAAGCCCCCCCGAGAGGGCACTGCAGTACTACCGTCGTCGCAAAAATCACTTTTAACATCGATTATTTTGGCGATGTTGATTAAGCCGATGTTGAAAGTGCCACTTTTAACATCGGGTAAATAATTGATGTCAAAAGTCCATTTTTTGTCCAAAAAAATGCTGAAAAATTAACTTTTAACATCGGTTAAGATAATAACCGATGTTAAAACTAATTTTTTTTAATATATAATCGGTTTATTGACCTACCTATTAAACAGTACGTACGCAACAGTCAAAACAGAACAGCCAGCATTCAAATTGCTAACAATATCAATCTAATTGAGACATCAAATCAACTACCAAGACATAAAAATTAAGCTAACCAAAACAACAATCAATTGTAGATATGTATATATACCAAACAACTACCAATGAGTAACAAAACAACTACCAATATTAAGTACCAAACACAACTAACAAGTCATATATACAAAGTTATCATGTTTTTTTAATATTCCTCTCACAATGCTCTAAATAAAACTTTGTCCAAAGTTCCCGGTTGCCTTGAATAACTTCTTCGGAAAATGGCGACTTGTCAGTGAATGTCTGCAAGTTTAATTAGAATGGTCAATTTTAAAATCGAAATGATAGTAAATACCCCAATAGTGTAAATGGTTAAAAATGTTATTACCTCTTCCCAATCACCAACTATTCTCTCGCTGACAATGTTTAGCATATATCTCATGACATAGTGGTCACACTCCCAGTTAGAGACTTGTATCGGCACCTACAAATGAATACCAAAATTTGAATATTAAACATTATACAAATTGACTACTAATCTAATCAGGTTTTACATTGAACTACTTACAGTGGCATTAATCCAAATCGGATTCTTCTTTCTTTTACCTTTCGTTCTCCAATATCCTTCCAAAGCTCTTTGATAAAAAGAATATTCATTAAAACAGTTATACATTTCAGAGTAATGTTACATATCATGACTAATAAAAAACTTACAGGTTGACAATGTTCTTCATGGAGTTTTCCGGCTTATGATCCAACGAACACATCCAAACTACAATAGGTTGATAATTTTTTTCATTGCTTGGACAAATAATGATCAACTGAAAATGATGCTTGACCCTGCATTGGGAAACAGTTAGTGGTGACATGAATTGAAGTAGGCACCATAACAGTTAAACAGACAACTATATATGTATACTTACACATTCAAGAACGGTGCTAGGTAAACAACTTTGTTCTGATCAATTAGCGTATTCTAGATGTAGGTTTGAACTTCCTCAGAATTACGACTATCCAAAGGACTAACTGGGTATGGGTCCATGATTGCATATATATGACTGATGTTGTTACTGATACAGAGACGATGAAGATACCTAAAATTTAGAGAAAAAATAGCATTAATATTTGATACTTCAGAAGTTAACTACAGTTACAAATATATGAGATACTGAGATACTTACGTACACCATAACTGTAGAACAGTTATTGAAAGCCAATTTTGTTCACCAAGTAGATCTGTAATATCATTTACGCTGATGTGATAAAATGGTAGGTTTTCATGCTCTAATGGTAGTCGAGTATATTGTCCCTTAAATTCGATTAACATCAAAGCCAATCTTTCTATAGAAGTAAGTTGAGGTTGCTCTTGAGGCTCAATGGATGGGCCAGCTGCACAACTACCCTTGGTGCTCGCAAGCACAGTAGGTCTAGCAGATTTGGTCGGTTGGTCATCTAGGTTCTGTTGGGAACTCATAGATGCCACTACAGCTACAATCTCTGCACGCATCTCCTCACGGATATCCTCATGCCATTGTTGTTGCATCTCCTCTCGCAATTGCTCTTGCAAAGAATCATGCAATTCCTCCTTCAACCCTGAGGTGGGGACCAAACGTTTATGTGGTCCATAGTATTTCCGTAAACCCACACCTCGTCCAGTGGTGCGAACACGACCAGGATGCTCAGGTGTTCCAATGGCAGCAGTCAAGATATCTTGACGTCCATGTGGAACAAAAGTTCCCTGCGTGCTCTGCTCAACCAAGGAATCCTACAACATATAATTAGCAAAAATCATATGAAAGATTTTTTGTCAGCTTGTTAGAAATAAGATTACAATTAGTGTTGAAAAAATACTTACAATCTTCTCAGCAACCAATGCTGATGCCTCAGATGTATACTCTCCGAATTTTTTAATTCAGGCTTGCTTCCATATCTGATGGCGCGGAGGAGATGGATGATCAACATCGGATCCTTCTATGGTTTTTGATTTCTTCAAAAGAACATCATAACCCCCACGAGACAATACGTGGGGGCACAAATTCTTCGCTTGATTTTCTTTTGCCTTTCTTCTTTTCTCCTATATAAATAACACAGCACAAAATTTAGTAAAAAATTAAATTTGTAAAGCCAAGTAAAAAACTATAATTGCAACTAACCTGAAATTCGGGTTGCATTCAAATCTCAACAAACTTATTGCAATCATCCTCTAAAATGAAGGGATACGTCTGTAAGGGCGAACCTTTATCCCCATATATGTGATGCCTAGTGAGATCGATCTTAAACGCCTTTCACCGCTCACCCGTGTATGAAAGCAAAGTCCTCCTTATTGATTCTTCATTTGGAACCGTAAAGGTTTCCTACAATACAAAACAAGATGAGATTGTTAGGTATATATACATGATAATATATAGTATAGTATTAAGTTAAATACAGTAAAAGTTACATACCATAATATCTTGCCAAATGGTATTCTTTGCATCTCCAGGTACATGGTCCCAGTCTTCATACAAAATACTAACCTTCGAACGAGCAAGCAACCCCAAATAACTATTGAACTTTGATGCGTATGGGCCTGTGGGTTTACCAGTAAATCCATCAAATGCAATCTCAATTTTCTGACCAGAATGATGTTTAAGGCTCAACTCCTTCAACTTCATGGCTTGTCTACCCTTATTTTTTTGGGTTGAATAATCCATGTTCCTGTTCAAATAAAGAAGAATAAGGGGAAAAAAGAATAAAAATAATGATAATAATATAATAAATAATGGAAAATAATGACAGACATGTACTAACTTATAAAATCTATTGTGATCAAGTAGGATTGTTCTCCCATATCTCTTCCTGATGATCATCGCGAGTGGCATGTACAAGGTCCACTTCATTTTCCTCAATGAAAGTAGACCTTTTTGTTGAGAAAGAAGGAGTCTCACAAATATCTAGAGTTGAATCTTGATCTGCAACACTATCATGCATGTTTCCTCTTTGTAGGACCATTGACCACCTTGTGTTAGAAGGATCATTGACATAAAACACTTTTTTTGCGTGGAATGCCATGATGAAAGGCTCGTTCTTATAACCTACCTTGTCAACTTGTCAAGGTCCACAAAGTATCATACACATGTGCTCGCTTAAAAGACTCCGGTCCAATATCACGGATCATGTCTTCTAGTCTATCGTCCATGTCTACATCAACGTTTGCCCTTTCATAAACACTTGGCATGTCTAACAATTCGCCGTACCATGTCCATGTCGTATAACTTTTGCAAATACCATGAACAAAAAGATGATCCCGTATTTCGCTAGCTTTTAGTGGCTTCTGATTCAAACACTTCACACAAGGACAAGAAAACCTCCTATTACTATGAGGAAGATTTCTTTGAGCAAATTCAAGAAACTCTTCCACTCCATTCCCATACTCGTCACTCATCCGATTACTTTGCATCCAACTACGATCCATAACACTACGTTCTGAAATAATAAACAAACGTTCACTATGTTGGATCTCATACGGGAAACTAACGCTTCACTCGAACTTAACTTAAATTAAAAAAATATGCTCCACTCCTAAAAGAGGGACCGTATAGTGGCCTCTCCATGAGAAACATTGCGTCCACGAGAATCATTCGATTCTCTACCTAATTCTATTTTCAAGTTTGAAAGGAATATATCACGTGCCATATAACAATCATTTTCAATATGCAAACCAATAACCAAATTCTAATAACAAATAGCAGTACTAAAAGGACTTAGTTCAAGTACCTAGTGTAAAGATTAGTCAAAACAAGTGAAGCAAACACCCACAGAGAAGTCTAAACCAAAACCAAACTCAAACCTGGATCACCACAGAAAAACCACATTTCAAATTAAAGGGTCCAAGTAATTTCAATCTCTTCAATAGTCAAAATTTCCTTCTAGCAAGCAATAAGATACATCAAACACAACCTAAAAGATTCACCACAAATTGGAATTCCAGTAAGAGCAAGTAAATAGAGAAGTTTTATGTCAAAAACAAAACAAAATTCACAGCCACTGACCGAATATTATTCCTTATTATTTGCAAGAACACTTTGCAAAGAGCCAACTGTCACATAACAGAAAATCATTGTTCATGCAAGCCAACTTGACCTCTTTAAGTTTTTCCTTGCGCCAACTTTTAACTACTTTTACAGTTTTGAAAACATAATATCACAGGGCAAAAAAATGTAACATCACCCAGGAGAGCAAAAAGAGTCAATGTTATAGTCCAGTTGGCAATAAAAATTTCTTCCAAATTCTTTAAACTTATCATTTAAATAACACCACGGAAAATTTAGAGTCTAAAATAAGGGGGGTTACACTCCCTGTTCTCAAGATGGACATTAACATCCTCATCCTCTCATTCTTATCTCTCCCCATAAAAGTACAAAAATCTAGTGAAGAGGTTACTCAAACATTCCTGAAAACATAAAGGGACTATGAATAATCAATAATTCAATAGAATCCATATATAAATGCCTAACTCATTGAAAACTTTTATTGAACAGTTGGTGAGCACACCAGGATAGTAATCTTTTTATCTCAAAACTAAATTCACTTCACTTAGGCACAACATCTATTTCAAATACTAAAGTACTACAAATTTTAGTATTTTACATAGCAAAGATGCAGCGCATTATTCTCAATCTGTAACTAGGATCATCTGTACTGTTTAAGAATAAAGAAATATAACAAGGCTGGTACCTAAACACACTACGACACGAGACAAAGGGAAACTTGAAATACAACAAGGAGACAAAGCTAATAATAAAAAACAGGGAACACAAAGCTTGATAACAACCTAAAATTCTGTAGCAAGATGGAGTGAAATGTAACTTTGGAGAACGCTTACAGAGCAAGTTTTCTGGCCATTCTGGGCAAAACAGAGGGTTTGTGAGACGAAACGACGGCGATTTTGGGCAAAATGGTAGAGCCACGGAGAGAGCACCGAGGTCGAAGAGTAACGACGATTCTAGGCAAAACGACGGAGAAACGGCGGAGGGAGAGAGGCGAAATGAAGGAGGCAAAATGAGGGAGAAACTAGTCTGATCTGATGCGGGTGTACAATTTTCAATTTTAGGCTTTTTAACATCGGATTTACACGGAACCGATGTTAAATGATATAAAACCACTTTTAACATCGGTTAAACAAACAACCGATGTTAAAAAGTTCAAAATAATCACAAAAATGCCACCGCGTTTTGCTTTAACATCGCTTGCGCATATAACCAATGTTAAAAGTTCTGTTTAATCCATATTTTGCACTAGTGGTCGCTCAAGTTTTCTCTACAAACTAGGTTTCTCCGCTCTACTAATGCGTATTCCCTCCCCCACTTCATTTCACCATAGCCTTGCGGGGGATCAGAGGAGAGGAGAAGACTTTTGACTAGTTTTTTCCCTTGTTTGAAAGTTTAATAAAATGAGTTTTTTAAAAAAAAAACCCCAAAACTCTCTTTTACTTATTTTTTTGGAGTTCCCCCAACCGGAGAGTTTTAGACTTGCAAACAAAGTGGGAGTCTATCCTCCCTTCCCCTCCAAACTTCCAAACAAATTAAGGCTAAAACTATGTTTGGGAGGGGGTTTAGAAGGTAGGGAGGGGAAGACTTATGGCTAGCCTTTCTCTTGTTTAAGAGTTTTACAAAATGAGAGGTTTGAGGAATTTCGAAAATAAACTCTCATTTGCTTATATTTTAGAGCTGTCCTAAATTGAGTTGTTATATAACTTGCAAACAAGAAATGAGTCTATCCTCCTTTTCCTTATGCCCCAATTCCCAAAGCCTTCTCTCCCTTTCCCTCCTAACTTTGTCCCTTTAAAATCAATAAGATTTAATCATAGAGTTAATTAAATTATACTAATAAAATTTATAAATTAAAAATTAATATTACTACTTTGTTCCTAATCTATTGCAGTTTTATCATTTTCTTTTTCTCCCCAAAAATTGTTGTTTTATAATTCCAAAGCCTCAATAACTTTTTTGTCCATTCATGTATACTATTATTTAACAATTACTACAATAATTATTGCAAAATAAAGTTAAAAAGAGTAAATTAATGAAACCAAAATATTCTAGTCTATATACAACAATGTGTTGTTTCTATTAAAGACTTCTTAATCTGCATGCATTAATTAACCTTAAACTACAATAGATTAGAAATAGAGGGAGTAATCTATTAACGCCACAAAATAATTGTAGTGAAGGGTTTTTTTATAATCTATAATCTATCTATGATATATATAAAGACGAACCTGGAGGAAGACTTTTACTGGTGTCGCTTTGGGACCATTTTGAGGTTTAAGTGATTTGATTTTGAATAGATTTATTGATTGATTATTCCATGATCCAAACTTTATGTGTCTAATTGTTATTTAAAATTGCATTGATTGTATTTGATTCAATCAATTTAAAATCATATTTTCAATTGCTTATTTATTAGAGAATATTTTCATGCCTTATATCTTTACCTACCTATTTATTTTCTCTACCTCTCATTTTGCTTCGGCAAACTTTCGTGTCTATTCATCTATTTATTCTCTTATATGACTTTTCTATCCTCTTCATTTTTGTTTTTCTTCTCCCATTTCATTTATATTTTTTTTTATTATTCTCATTCATTGCGGTGATTAACACTTGAAACTTTCGATATGAAATGTTAGTTTTTGTTTTCTTTTTCATGGTTAATCCTTATTATGTTTCAACTTTTGAAATCTTAAATCTTAATATCTACATGTATTGATATATTTTATTTATTCATTTTGTTTTGGCCTTTATATTATTGTTATTCCTCTATTCATCGACATTGAATTCTCATCTAAGGTGAGTTTATATTATTGCTATTTTTCTATTTTACTGTTAATCATTTTTTTTAGTGTTCATTAATTTTCTTATAGCCTCCAAACCATCGATGTTGTTTGATTTTTGTTCGTCTCCTCAAAGGCAAACTACTCGTGGAACTGATACTTCTATTGTGTTGTTGAGTTTTTTTTATTTTCAATTGCTGTTTGTGATTAATTTTTTTATTCTATGCAAATACATTATTATTCTCTCTCAAACAAGAAGAAACATCATATATCACAAGAATTTAGTTATTTATTATTGTTTTAAATATTTTCCAAGAAATTATGAACGGGATGAGAATATTAATATAGTATTGCGGTTTTTGTATCGTTCAGGATAGATTTATTTTAGAAAATATATGTAATAGTTTATTAGTTGTTTTAATTGAAAAATACATATAAATTATTTAATTTTTCAATTCAAAGTTTCTATTTTTAAAATTTTGGTTTGATATAAACGTTATGCCCTTAAATTCTTTTGGAATGTCTTAAATTAATTTAACTTATTGAAAATGTATATATTTTTTAAACTATTTGGGTTTTGTGAAAAAAATTAGGTTTTTGTAAAAACATTTGAAATAAATTCTATAGATTTTATAAACTTCCATGATAGAAATATTATAAACTTTTCAATTCGAAAATGATACAAATTGTATTTCTAGGGATAAGGTTGAAATTCATAAAAAGAACATGTTTATTATAGGAATCAATTTAAAATCGTCATTGAAAAAATGTATCTTTGTAATAGAAATCAATTTTATAAATCTCTATGATAAGAATCGTTATAAAATTTTCAAATTTGAAATGATACAAATGGTATCTCTAGGGATTACATTGAAATTCATAAAAGAAATGTGCTTATTATAGAAATCAATTTAAAATCATAGATAAAAAAAATGTGTTTGTGTGATAGAGACCGATTTTCTAAATCTCTATGATAGGAATCATTGTAAATTTTTAAATTTTTAGTTTTTTTACCAATTGTATCTCTAAGGAATATGTTGAAATTCATAAAAGGAGTGTGTTTAATATAGGAATCAATTTAAAATAAAAGATAAAAAAATTATATCTTTGTGATAGAGTCCGATTTTAGAAATCTATATGATATGAATCATTATAAATTTTCAAATTTTAAACGATACAAATTATATCTATAGAGATCATGTTGAAATTCATAAAAGGTGTACTTTTATTGTTGAAATCAATTTAAAATTATAGTTGAAAAATTGTATCTTTATGATAGGGATCAGTTTTATAAATCTTTATGATAGGAATCATTATAAATATTTCAATTCTCAAATGATACAAATTGTATCTCTAGGGATCATATTGAAATTCATAAAAAGTGTATATTTACTGTAGAAATTAATTTAAAATAGTAGTTAAGAATATTATATCTTTATGATAGTGACTGCTATTAAAACGTCGAACCTTAAATGGTAATAAAAAATATTTTCTTTCATCTTAATTGATCTATATTATAATCATTGTTTCTTTATCATTTAGTATTTTTCACCTAATTAATTCATTAAATATTTTCTTTAGTCCAATTAAATATGAATTCATAAACTAATTTATCACCAAATAATTAAATATTTTCTTTTGCTCAATCAAATTTTTTATTTTATCACTAACCAATTTATCAAAGATTTTTTTTTTTGGAATAGAATGGGGCTGAAGCCCAAAGAAACAAACTACACAATAATACTATGATGAGTATAAACTCCCAACAAGTCAGCAAGTAGTAGCTAGCCTAAAGAAATAGGAGGCTGCTCATACATAATCAAATACTTTCTTTAATCTTTCATGGTCTAGACTAGGGTATCCCTCGCGAACGTGCGGGGACTAATCTCTTTGAGCTAGGTAGGACCCTATATATAAATATGTAAACGGATTAATTAGAAATATACAATCTATAATCTATAATATATAACACACATGGATGAAGAAATACATGAAAGTACACAAGGAGAAATTATAAAAAAAAGAGAAAGTATATAGGGAGAAGTTAAAGTTAATACATGGAAATATATATTTTATGTTAAACCATATTAACATATGAATTGCAAGGCAAAAAATACACTTTATTACAATTACAAGGCAAAAATTATCAATAAATTCCATTTTAATATTCTCATAAATTTTATAAAGTGCATCGTACACCCCATGCATTGCACGAGTAACTGCGCCAGTACAATAAATAGGTAGATAGATATTATGAATATATGTTAGGCTTAATTGCACTTTTCATTTCTCAGGTGTTACGATTATGCAATTTTGGTCCCCTAGGTTCCAAATGTATAATTTTGGTTCCCCAAGTTTCAATTGCATAATTTTGGTCCCCCTGGTATCACGATTGTGCAATTTTGGTCTCCCAGAATTCAATTATGCGATTTTGGTCCATGGTATAACGATTGTGCGATTTTGGTTCCCAGGTGTTCCAATTGTTACAATAAAATTCCTTTGTCACTGTGTCAATTTTAATACCAAAAACCTACGTAGCACACATGAGACCGATTTGACACTATATCGTGTCACCTGTGAGCCATGTAGGTTCTTGGTGTTAAAAATGACACACCGATTGTAACATTTGAGATATTTGGTAGACCAAAATCGCACAATTGTGATACTTAGGGGATCCAAATTGCGCAATTAGAACTTGGAGGACCAAAATCGCACAATTCTGACCACTTGATGACCACCAACCCAATTAGTAGATTTTTGAAACGATCTTAGGTTGAATTTCCATGCCCAATTTGGTTTGTAGGTTGAACAATAAGAGCAAATGAAGAATAAAAATGAAAAGTAGAAAAGGATAAGGAATGAAATGGAGGCGCCACAATTCCTAAGAATTGATAAGCCAAGGAAAAGATTGCCACAAGAGTTCAAGGCTAGGGACCAAAAACAAGCAATTGGAACATGGGAGACCAAAATCACACAGTTCTGATATTTGAGTGGACCAAAATAGCACAATTGGAACCTAGGAGATCAAAATCGCACAATTCTAATACCTGTGGGGCCAAAATCGCACAATTAGAACATATGGTACTAAAATTACACAATCATGATGCCTGGGCAACGAAAAATGCAATTAATTTATCATTTTGCTACAACTACTACTCCCGCCATTTCAATTGGTGGTTTTAGCTTTTTCTTTTTATCCCAAAACTTTGGTTATTTTAGAATTTCAAAAGATAATTTAACACTTTTTTCCAACTTCCATACCCTTGGTATAATTAATAAGTTTTGAGTGGAGTAATAATTAGAATAGTTGAGAATGATAAAATTACATGAAAACTGGAAAAATAATAAATAGGAACATTTTTGTCTAAAATTTTCTTCCTCCGTTTTTAATATATGTCCTTTAAGTTTGTTTCACACTAAATAATAATTAGCTTTGTTGACAAAAAAATTCCCATTATACCCTTTGTCTTTTCATCATCACACTTTTCCGTATACTCTCTCTCTATTAATATTAATAAGAATACAATTAACAAAGTATAACTTTAAATTATCAAAAGAATAGAGGGAGTACAAACTCAACTAATTATTTAACAAAGAGAGTAGTTTTACAACCACTCAACCAGAACAATTCATAGCTAAAACACTGGAAAGAGGACATCTCACCAGGGCAATAACTAATATTAGCTACGCAGATATACGTGGACCAATAATAATAGTAGACATTTATGCTTCATTTATTGGCACTTTTTATATGGTACGGTAGTAGTATATCCGTATATGCAATGTGTCCCAGCCTATATAAACACAATCATATACATCATGTTTAGATTGTAGTTTCCAATATCAAACTCAATTTCTATTAATTTTTATGATGTTTGGTTTTCAGTTTTAAAATTTAGTTTGATCCTAAATCCGGTTTAAGGTAAAAGAGATAATGAAATTATTTTTTGTTTTTACTTTTTCGTTTGGATCATTAATAAATAGTAATTACACATTTAGAAGTGCTTTTGATCAGTATCATCCAAACAAAATTCATTGTCTAACATACTTTTGAGATAAAAATATCTAAAAATAAATCACGTTAGAGTAAATTCATTTTTAACCAAACTTGATTTGCAAACTGAGTTTGCTCCAAATTTACTTTTACCAACTTTAATCCAAATTACACACACATAGTCAAGTGAATTTTAAGTGATATAACTACATGTATAATTTTAAATTAATCATTTATACATGATTATATGATTAAAATTTACTCATTAAGTATAGTTATTATTGTTAGGGCTTAATTCATCCCTACAAAATTGGTTTGTAGGGTGAGGACTGCCCACACTATATAAACACTACACTAGCCATCTCACTAGTCGATGTGGGACTTCTCAACGCACCTCCTCACACATTGACTCTTGACAACACCACACACTGGTGATGGCCCACTACCCCATTCAGGTGGCCCGGATCGAACCTTGGCTGTGATATCACTGTGAGAGCCTAACTCATTCCCACAAAACCGACTTGTAGGATAACGACTGCCCACACTATATAAGCACTACACTAACTATCTCACTAATCAATGTGAGACTTCTTAACAATTATAAATAAAGAAAGGCCAAGACTTGATTTATAACTTATATAGATAATTACTAGGATAAATGTTTACCTTTTATATTGGAAAGTAAGCGTGCACCATGTGGCACGTGCATGCCGAGGAGTTAAGAGTCAAAATTGTGCTACTCCTGCGTTTTCTACATTCTTCCTCAAAGGGCAAACAAAATAATAATAATAATAATAATAATAATAATAATAATAATAATAATAATAATAATAATAATAATAATAATAATAATAATAATATATAGTTGCCATGTGAAAGTAAATTCCATGGTCCAGTCTAGTATCTGTTGTCGTACTAGTGAATTCTTGGTTCTTGAACTTGAGCAATTAAGTACTGGTGTTTGTTTAATTACGCGCATCCTCATCCATTTCATTATTCTGGCTAATCTCATGTTTCCTCACTAATTACTAGGATAAATTTTTACCTTTTATATTGGAAAATAAGCGTGCACCATGGGGCACGTGCATGCCGAGGAGTTAGAGTCAAAATTGTGCTACTCCTGCGTTTTCTACATTCTTCCTCAAAGGGCAAACAAAATAATAATAATAATAATAATAATATATAGTTGCCATGTGAAAGTAAATTCCATGGTCCAGTCTAGTATTTGTTGTCTACTAGTGAATTCTTGGTTCTTGAACTTGAGCAATTAAGTACTGGTGTTTGTTTAATTACGCGCATCCTCATCCATTTCATTATTCTGGCTAATCTCATGTTTCCTCACTAAAAACAAGAGTAGGTTATGCACCAGAGAGTCATTGACTCCAACTTGTAGTTTTTAATAGACTGGACCCAAGAAAATAATAATTAATGACCTGAGTAGATGAAATAATGAGTCAATATAATCGAAGTCATAAAAAAATGCAGAAAAAAAATGCATATATGTATCCTTGTCAAAGGTTCTTTTGCTTTTGCTTTTTGAGGTGTCACCATCCGAGTTTTGGATCAATATGGCATTAAATTAAGCATTATAGATAGGCTTGTGTTTACCTCAATAATAAGTAATTCGAAGCAAAATTGTGCTTTTGACATTGTTGGTTAGAGTTTATTGCACGTCCACTTGTTGGATATTTTTTTGACAGAACGTACACTCGATTGGATAAGAATTATAAACAACCGAAATTTTTCGTAATTAAGCATACTCGCTATCATGTCATTTTTTAAATGAAATTAATTATCAAAATAAACCAGGAAACTCAAGAGTTTTGGATTTTTCTCGAATTGTATTTTCAAGTTAATTTTCAAGTCAAATACAATTTTAAAAATGATAGTAATATTCCAACAACCAATCAAGTGGAGGTTAAATCATAAAATTATTTAAATCTTAATTGTTGATATTTAAAACAATAATTAATTATAATTTTTCATTTTTTTCCTCACTCTTGGCGGCTTGGCTCCCATCCTAAGGGTGTACTTGATCGAGTCAACCGGAGTGGTGCTGCTACTCTGCTCCATTCAACATTGTCACACTCTTCTTTTTATATATAGGTTAGGCTTCAGCCCCTTGGACCCTACTATATTTTGTGCTTTCCTCCTCTTTATACTTTCATTCCATTTTCACAGTTAGGGATGCAAATCGGGATTTAGATTCATTGCTGTAGCCTATTTCTTTCTTTCTCTACTTGTATTTTTTATTTAATTTTTTGGGATAAAATAAATTAATGGTCAAGATTTAAAGTTGTACAAAATCAATGCTTAAAAACATTAACAGCAATAACAGCACCGGGTTGCTATAGTAGGCAATCCAGATCCTGCAAATCGTAGTTCTTTTTTGGGTTTTTTTATCCCTTTGTAGTAAAACAATAGAGATTTTTTATACGTTTAAATCATTGTTGTGGTGCTGCTTATTTTAATTTTTCAGTAATATATTTTTTATAATCAAAATATATTATAGAAATAGGAGGTGCTCTAACTCATCTACAAATGCAAACTGAACAAAGTCTCATCTATCGATAGTTTACACACAGAGTGAGAAAGTACCAGGACCCTTACCCTACCTTATGTATAAACCATCCCCCCAAGACAAAATTTATAACGTGAGCTAACATGATTAAAATCAAAAGAACACCTTTTTTGTTAACACCTTTGAAATACTATTTTGTTCCTCATAAGCCATAAAGCCCAATATTCATTGCAAGCCAAATATGATGTACTTTTCTAAACTTCTTTCTTCCCCCTAAAAAAGAACCCACACTATTGGAAATGTTAATGACCCTGATTGTAAAACACACTAGAAAAACCCAGCCAGCTAATTACGCAACAACCAAAGAATAGGTGGTTATTTTATTGTCTTCCAAGTGATTAAAACAGAATATGCGGACACTATTATGAGCAGGTAATTAAGATAATACCTCCTGGAGACTGAACATTTCCATAATGAAGAAAAACAACATTGCCTTCCGCATTAACTAAAGGAACACACAACCTTTGCAACAAACCGTAAGTGGATTTCACAGTAAAAAAATAGAGTAATCAGCCATCCAAACTGTTATGGATCCACCTATTGAGCCCAACATTCCTGATGAGGCAGCTAACTATGAGGATCCAGAGAGCACAATACCTCAAACGCGAGCCAAAAGAAACCGAGTTAAGCCCAAGTGGCACTATGAGCTAATATGAGCTCCTACTTTTTGCTTTCTGTTTTGTGTTAAGGGTGCCATTTGTGGAACACTCAAGAGCTTTATAATTGCTTGCTGCTTTGTTTGTTATTTTGCCTTACTTTTCATACTACTATTTTGTATGTTTTTGTATGATAGTGCCAGAGGCCAGCAAGCCTATTTGTACCGAATTGTGGTAATGAGAATGCATCAGACAAATTATTCAGAAAACTGTACATGTTTGCCAGTTTTAGGAGGCACTCCCCTCGAATGAGCCCTTTTATTTCCTTTCCCTTTCTTCTCTAATTCCATAACAGGTACCTTACATTGATGCTTTCATTGCATTGCAATGGCCTCACCTTCCGAGATACCATTGGTGATAACAACGCTACCCTCAGACAAATCCTTGCAAACAAGCAAAATTTCCAACAAAACTTAACCAATCTCACCACTGAAGTTAATCAACTTCGAACCCAATTTGGCCTACCTGGATTTCACAATCTTGAACCCAAAAGCCACTCTTCACTATCTTTTTTCCACCAACTCCATCAAGCTTGATATCCCTCAGTTCGATGGCACAACGCACTCAACTAGATATTCAAGATAAATAAATTCTTTGACTTCCATCAGACCGCAGATGAACAAGGATTGCGGATTGCCTCGTTTTATATAGAAGGAGAAGCCCTTACCTGGTTCCAATGGATGCACTCCAATGGCCAACTCTTCACTTGGCCCATGTTCTCCATGCTTTGGAAATGAGGTTTGCCCCACCCCACTACGAAGACCCAAAGGCACCATCTTTAAGCTCTGTCAGACAAAAACTGTCAAAGAATACTTGACTGAGTTTGAATCCCTAGCTAATAGAATAGTTGGCCTACCACCACAATTTTACCTAAGTTATTTCATCTCTGTCTGTAAACCAGAAATCCGCCGTGAAGTCCAAACCTTCCAACCCATTTCCTTGTCCCATGCCATTAGTCTCACTAAACTCCACGAAGAAAAACACCTTGACCACACTTTCTCTACCCAAACCCGCTGCTTCGACACCAACAACAACTAGTCCCACCCAAACCAAAACACCTCCTCACGAACCTTTCCTCGACCCTCTTTAGTAACCACCCGCAACACAGCAACTTTAGCAACCCAACCCAAAACCCCACCACCCATTAAACTCGCTCCTGTCCCTAGCTGAGCTTCAGGCACGACGAGATAAAGGACTATGCTAAAATTGCAACGACAAGTTCTCCCCTAGCCATAGGTTTAAGAAACAATTTCACCTCCTTGTCACAATACCTAAAGCCCCGACAATACCAAATGACCGGATAACCCATATGCTTCTTTCATCCCAACCCACTAATCTACCTGACCCAAACCCAATAGAAGACACCAAACCAGCCCAAATCAGTTTGCATGCTTTGATGGGTCATTCTATCTCCTAGACATTACATGTAGTGGGCCAGATTCATAGAACACGAGTGGTTTTTTTAATAGATGGGGTAGTACTAATAATTTTATTCAAGATAGAATGGCCAAACAATTGGGCTTACCTCTACAGCCGGCCTAGTCTTTTCAAGTTTTGGTTGGAAATGGTGAAAAACTCCAATGCACATCCATATGCCCCAAGGTTTATCTTAAACTAGGCTCACATGAATTTTATGTTGATCTATTTGTTGTTCCTCTATGTGGCACAAAAATTGTCCTAGGAGTGCAATGGATGAAATCACTAGGCCTAATACTTACCAATTATGCGACCTTAACTATGACCTTTCTCAAAGATGGCCAAGTCATACATCTCTCGGGTGAATCCAAAGTGTGTTCGAAGAGGCCTCCTCACATCAAATCAAACGCATGGTATCAACACATGCTGCAGATAATATGTTACAGCTTCATCTTGTTCCCTCTAAACCAACACCCCAACCGATACCAACCTCCATCTTTTGGCTAAAACCCCTCCTAGAAGCATACACTCACCTCTTCTCTAAACCAAAACACTTACCACCCACCTGTCCAACTGATCACTCCATACCCTTATTATCTGGAACTGACCCAGTCAATGTGCGCCCATACCATTATCCACATTTCCGAAAAAATGAAACTGAGGCCCAAATAAAAGACATGTTGTCCCAATGGATCATTCAGCCAAGCTCTAGTGCATTCTTTTCACCTGTCCTTTTGGTAAAAAAAAATGGTACTTGGCAATTCTGTGTTGATTATTGAGCTCTCAGCGCCATCACAATCAAGGACAATCTTCCTATTCCCGTGATTGATGAATTTTTGGATGAGATTTATGGTACCAAATGATTTTCTAAACTAGACTTAAGGAGCAGCTACCACAAAATCCACATAAACCCTACAGATATCTCCAAGACAGCATTCAGAACACACCAAGGACACTACGAAATCTTGGTCATGCCATTCGAATTGTGTAATACGCCATCAACTTTCCAATTCACCATGAATTTGTTGTTCCAACTGTCTTTACGCAAATTCGTTATAGTGTTTTTTGATAACATACTGGTTTATAGTCATACCTTAGATGATCATCAAACACACTTGAAGGTGGTTTTTCAATGCTTTGTTGACAATCAATGTTTTTTCAAGAAAGCTAAATGCACCTTTGTTCAACCATCTATTGCATATTTAGGACATATTATTTCTGCATAAGGGGTAGGACCCGATTCTGAGAAAATCACAGCAATGGTTAATTAGCCTATACTTCAGAATGTTAAATAGTTACATGGGTTCCTTGGTGTGACAAGATTTTACCACAAATTTTGTACGCAACTATGCCTCGGTGATCTAAGGTAGCTCAATTAGCCTTTGAAAAACTGAAAAGGCAATCACACAAGCATAGGTATTAGCACTGCCCAACTTTGATGAAGACTTTGTGTTAGAACTGATGCATCCAGCTTGGGAATGGGTGCAGTCCTTTGCCAAAGAGGTCACCTAATATGTTACTTTAGCAAAAAGTTCTACCCACGAATGCTATCTGCCTCCACATACATGCGTGAGCTTTGTGCTATCACCACTACTGTAAAAAAAATGGCATACTTATTTATTGGGAAGAAGATTTGTCATTCATATAGACCAACGAAGCCTCAGGGAGTTAATGACACAAGTCGTGCAAACACTGGAACAGTAGTTTTACTTGGCCAAACTATTGGGGTATTCCTATGAAATAATTTATAAGCCAGAGGCCCAAAACAAGGTGTTAGATGCCCTCTCAATAATTCATGAGCCCACACCACAATTGCCTACTATCACGGTCTCTCATTGGGATATTTTTCAGAAATTAAAGGAATCATTTCAAGAGGACACACAACTTACAAAACTCATAGAAAAGGTACAAAAAGATCTTGAGGCATACCCAAAATTTAAAGTGATAAGGGGAATTCTCTATTTCAAAGGTAAATTATACATACCTTCGAACTCACCTCTTAAATCACTTATTTTGGAAGAGTACCATTCCTCTCCATTAGGTGGCCACAATGGAATTCATAAAATTTATGGGAGGTTGCAAGAAAATGTCTATTGGGATGGTATGATGAAAGATGTCATTGATTTTATCAAAAATTACCATATACATCAACATACAAAAACTCCCAACCACCTTCCCTATGTTCTCCTCCAACCTTTACTGATCTCAAATGTAGTGTGGGAAGATATCTCATTAGACTTCATCATTGAGCTCCCTTCCTTTCTAACCAACACAGTCATCTTAGTGGTTTGTGGACCGGTTTTCCAAGGCAACACATTTCGGTATGCTCCCAACTAATTTTACAGTTGTTAAGGTTGCTTATTTGTTTGCCAAGATAATTTGCAGGTTACATGGTATGCCAAAGAGCATAATTTCTGATAGATACCCAATTTGTATTAGCAATTTTTGGCAAGAGCTTTTGTGTGCAAGTGGAACCAAGCTGCATATGTCCATGACTTATCATCCGCAAACGGATGGTCAAATAGAAAGTGTCAACAAAACCCTACAGCAATATTTAGGATGCTTCTGCCATGATCAACCTAACAATTGGGGAAAATACTTGCACTGGGCAGAATGGCATTACAACACATCCATTCATTCTTCAACCGATTTTACACCATTTTAGGTTGTTTTTGGAAAACCACCCCCTTTTTGCCTCAATATATTGCAGGGACAACTCAGGTGGGAGCTGTGGACGTGGAACTCACACAAAGGGAGGAAATATTCCGACTAGCCATATATGAATTAATCATGACGATCATCTGACTAGGGTGCCACTGCTTAATCAGATCAAACTCAAAAGCAGATTGTGGGTCCATAAATGATAAATTTATTGTCCCTCTGCTTGAGATTAACTCCTATTAACGCGTCCCCTGTCCTTGTTTATGTTGAATTAACAATTGCCAATTGGGTTTCCTTCTTTATTTTACTTTTGTTAGTTTCTCTAGTTCGATCTTGATGGAATTTAGGTGATGGAAAAGTTGCGAAGGTGAAGTTTATGGCATGAAGGATAAATGAGTTCGGATAAAAGGTTGAACAGGGAAAGGTTGGAACTTGGATTTTTTTTCGATGGTGGAGATATGTTGAAGGAGTAGAACGGTTCTGGTGTGAGAGAAGAAGCTGCACGTTGGAACTTGGGGTGTGAGGAAAGAGAGGCACATGAGTCATTAAAAATCCAATTTAAAAATAAATTGGAGAAGCCATCAAGCAGTATGCTGATAGGCACCGAATTCCTCATCAATTCAAAATGAGTGACATGGTTTTTGTGAAATTTAGACCTTATCGCCAAGTTATTGTGGTTGGACATAGGGTTCACAAGCTTTCCAAAAGATATTTTGGGCCTTTTAAACTGCTACATCAAATTGGAGAAGTGGCATTTGATTGGAGCTACCACCAAGAAATAAAATCCATCCAGTCTTCCTTGTTTCACACCTTAAACCATGCCATAATCCTTCAACACCAACTCGTGACCTTCCTCCTGAAGAAGTTGAGAATCATCTAATTTTGCAACCACTAGCAGTTTTGGATTGGCAACATGCAAACAATCGCAAGGACAACAAGGTCTTGATCTAGTGGACAGGCTCTTTCCTAGAAGATGCAACATGGGAATCCTTCACAGAAATCGCAGCAACTTACCTGGAGCTACACCTTGAGGACAAGGTGACTTTCAATGGAGGGAGGGATGTTATGGGTCGACCTATTGAGTCCAACATTTCTGATGAGGCAGCTGATTATGAGGATCCAGAGCGCACAATACCTCAAACGTGGGCCAAAAGAAGTCAGATTAAGCCCAAGTGGCTTAAGGACTATATATGAGTTACCATGATCTCCTATGTTCTGCTTTCTGTTTTGTGTTAAGGGTGTCGTTTGTGGAACACTCTAGAACTTTATAATTGTTTGCTGCTTGCTTTGTTATTTTGCCTTACTTTTCGTACTGCAAGTGTGTGTGTTTTTGTTTGATAGTGACAGAGGCCAGCAGGCCTATTTGTACTGAATTGTGGTAATGAGAATGCATTAGACAAAATTATTCAAAAAATTGTTTCGCAGTTGTAGGAGTCACTCCCCTCGAAGGAGCCCTTTTATTTCCTTTCCCTTTCTTCTCTAATTTCATAACAACAAACCTTACACAAGCCTATTGATCATACATGTGATTATTTGGGCCCGAGACCCACACTCTACACAGAAGTTATGGAATCTACATATCTATGTGTCGTACAAAATTTGAGGAGAATCTCCAACTTAACAATTTTATTACCATCATGTTGAACCTCGATTATACGATCGTACCACGTGGTCCTCCTATCATCACTCATATGCTATCTTTTGAATTGGATTGGTTTTTGGTTTTTCAAAAAGAATATAAACATTTTTAAAATGAATAAAAAATTTATTAAAAATTTATTTTTATTTCTCATTTCATAAAACGAGTTGCAAATAATAATATACTAAAAATTATAGAATCATCATACCACACATCACATTATATAATGTATTGTCTTAAAATATAAATTATCTTAACTTCTCTTATATAGAAATATAGGGTAGTGGTACTGTAATATTAAAAATAAATAGTATATGTATATAGGAGATCGATTTGGATTAGTTTCACAGTGGGATCTGAAATCCAATCCAATATTTGGTTTTTTAGGTTTTTGATTTTTTCGGTTCTCAATTCTTCGGTTCGGTTACCGCAATTTACATTAGATCAAATTGGTTATGAACACCCCTCTATCATTTTATAGGTACCCATAGGAAAAAGCTATAGCCATAGGAAAAGCTATATCCATAGGAAAAAGGAAAATAAATATAGGGATATACATTAAAAATTAAATTAGTGACAAAAAAAAATTATTGAAGGAAAACATGAAATCCATATCTAATTTTGTACCTAAACTTTGTGATGCTAGAATTAGTTATTGGTTTAATTTTTATATATCTAATTTTGCTCACTAATTCATTCTTTTTTATAGTGATATAATATACATAGGTTTGTTAATATCCTTAAAAAAATATAAATTTTGGTAGAGACTTAATTAAAAAGCATATTCACATTAAGTATACTCCTAAAGATATAATGGAATTATTTTCAAGGAAGATTTGATTTTATTCATATTATGGGCCTAACAAAAATTAGGTCATAGGCTTGATTTTCACATAATAGAATTTGGATTTTATTTTGAGATTGGTGAATCTACTTACTACTACAATATATATCCATTGACTCTGGGGTAATATTGGTCAGAGTTACTCAGTTTAATAACTTTTTATATACATTAAATTTTATCAATTTAACTGTTAAATATTGTCATATTATCTTAACAATCCTGCGCACCAAATTCTAGATGAATATTCATATATAGCTATATATATTTATATGATCAGGTTGAAAATTGGGTGTAATTTTGCAAACAATTATTGACAAGTTTTTGTAATGGTTGGACTACTATTATACTCTTTTAATATAGAATTATTTTCTTTGTGGATAAAACTTAAAAGTACATTTCTTTAATAAATATAAAATTTTATTGAAATAAAAACAAATGCCAGTGAAGTACGTGGTCGATAGAAAAAGTCTCGACAATACCACGCTACATAAATGGAGCAGTCTTTTCTTATTTCATGTCTGTCAAAATCCAACTATACATGCAAAGATAAAGGCCTTCATTTTATTTACATGTCAGTCACAGACATTGTTCTGGCTTTATTTTATTAGGAAAAAAATGGTGCTTAATTAATTAAGATATGGACGTCACTATATATAAACGACAAAGGGGGAAAAAGAAATATGCTCGAAAATTGAAGGTTGCATTTATTTTTAATTTTTAATGCTATACAATATGTTCGACAGAGACCTAATGCTAAATCAGAACCACCAAAGTCAACTATATACGAGCTATCAATTCAATTATAATCTTCACAAGATCCATCATAATATATTCGTTCATGCAGCCAGACAATGATAATAAAGCCTAATAATAACAATAATAAATTAATAATGCATGCATTGCATGCAATTTGATATTTCAATATTGGGTCTGTAAATTGAAATTAGCGTAAGGTGGTCATCATTTTATTTCAATAATCTACAGTATATACAGAAGCCCAGAGTTTTTATTCATTTCTTATTAATTCTTTTTCGACTCCTCTTAAATAAAGTTTCTTTTTTGAAATATTGACTAATTTTATTTATGATTCAAATTTTACCAGAAAATCAAATCCACACTGAACATGGATTCAGATACGATACGGGATTCAACTTGATGCTAGGGAAAAAACCTAGGGCATTTTTGGGACAATTCCACCATACACCTAGGATTTTTTTGTTTTTTGGTCGAACACCAAGGATTTTTGTGAAATATTGTTTACACATTAGGCCTAAAATGTCTGTCAATATTAACACATTAGACCAAAGGGAATTGGTAAAATACACCACAGTTTTTTGCCATACACCCCACATTTATTCAGAAAATTACTATTATACCCTCATTGTTTGGGTTTTTTTTTCTTCTGATTTTGCTTCTTTTCCGAAAACTGACCAAACACCCCCAGTTTCCGGAATACAGATTTGCATTCTGAATGTAAATTTTTCCTGGAGTTTCCGGAATGCAAAAATAAATTCCGGAAACTGGATTTTTCTGGAGTTTCCGGAATGTAAATTTTTCTAGAGTTTCCGGAATGCAAATTTACATTCCGGAAACTGGAGTTTCCAGAATGTAAATTTTTCCTAGAGTTTTCGGAATGCAAAAATGCATTTCGGAAACTAAGTTTCCGGTAACAACGCGAAATTGAAAAAAAAATAAACAAATCAACGAGGGTATAATGGTATTTTCATTTTTAAATGTGGGGTGTATGTCCAAAAATATTGGTGTATTTACCAATTCCCTAGACCAAATTGCAAATTTCATAAACCTATTAAATAAGTTGGGCTTTTCGTTTGCCACCCCTCCTTTTCTATTCCCACCCCCTTTCCATGCATTTTTTGAATGACAAATTTACCCTTGTGGCTTCTCTTCTCCCCACCGCCTTTAACTAGTTTTTACACCTTTTTCTTTTTTGGTCAATTTTTTTACACCTTTTCGTAAGCTATTTTACCTTGGTGTATGTTTGGCTTAACCTTTTTTTAGTTTCTCTTTTCCTTAAAAAGAAAAACCAAGCCAAACAAGTTTTCATTAAAACTCCTTAAAAAAGTAGTTTTTTTACAAAGAATAAATACTAATAATAAGTGCATGTTTGGTTTAGATTTTCAAACCTCCGTTTGAAGTCCAAAATCGTGTTTGACCAGTCAAACACAATTTTGGAAAAAATTGTGGATGTTTGTTTTAGATTGTGGTTGATACAGTAACGTGATTTTGGACCCCAAAATCAATTCTAGTGGAAGGAGATCCTGAGTTATTTTTCCGTTTGTCAAAATCAATTCTGGGTGTAGGATCAACACAATTCTTTATATTTACACATCAAAAGTGATTATACCTTTATCATCCAAACACAATCAATTCTTCTGAACACACTTTTAAAATATCATTACCAAACACAAATCAATTCTTCTCAACACAATTTTTTTTTAAAATCAATTTTTCAAACACAATTCTACCAAAATCTAAAACAAACAAACACTAAGTAGCTTTTGGAAAAACCAATAGGAGGAGCTTTTGATCTACTTGTGGGGAGCTTAATTTTACAAATAAACAGCCACTTTAGTTCCTGAGAGATACAAGCAGTGTCACTTTGGTCCCTGAAAGATAAAAAATTAAAATATAGTCCCTGAGAGAGCCAAACATTTTAATTTTCTATTTCTTAGAGACCAAAATAACATTGTTTATATCTCTCAAGAACTAAAGTGACTCTTTACTCTAATTTTAACAACCCCTTCTTCTAGTCCCAAAGTCTCCACTTTTTAGTGTGTGTTTGCTTGGGCGGGCCATCCACTGCAACTGCACTACATAGAGTAGCTTGTGCGATCAATCATGCCTGGGTGTGGAAACCAAGTTGATGGACGCACAAGCACAACCAAACGCTATTAATTTTCTTCCCCTCTCCCACCCCCACACTTTTTTCTCACGTTGGGGTTGTAGATGAGTTACTTGTAGCAGATTCCAATCCAGTTTATGTTGTTCAATGCCACAAAGTTTTCTGCCCAATTTCTTTTCACGTTGGGGGTTATAGAACAACATATAACAAACAAAAATTTAACCGTGTGGTCTGCAAATTTACAACGCTTTGAGTAGTTGTGGAACTTTTAGTTTTGAATGGTTAAAATATTATTTGATTGGACATAGTTTTGCATCCCTTTTTAGGTGATTAAAGTTTCATTACCCTAGTAAAACATTTTTAATATAACTTACAATAACTCACTTTGTAGAATTTTTATTTTATTTATTTTATAAAAAATCATTATTTAGTAAGATAAAAGTTTTGGCTTTATTGCACTTTTAGTCTCCTAGTTATCATGATTTTGTGATTTGGGTCTCTAGTTTCCAATTGAGCGAATTGGATCCCCAAATTATAGTAATTGTTGCAATCAGGTCTCTCCAGTAGTATGTTATCCAATTTTTAACACTTGGAGCCTACGTGGCACGCATGAGACTGATTTGACACTAAGTCGAGCCACATTGATATCGATGGCATGACAAAGACTCTCACACGTAAGAAATTTTAAACATGCATTATTGACTTCTAGGATCCGCCACTGCAGTGTCTAACTTCCAACCTCATCGCCGGGGAGTGATGGAGGGGATTGGTTGGTGCAGAGAGTGAGAAGAGAGGGAGAGAGTGGGAGGGGAGAGAGCGAGATAGAGGGAGAGACTGAGAAATGGGGCGGTGGGGGGGGGGGGTATACGGAAAGTGAGTGGGAGAAGAAAGGGAAGGGGTTGGGGGAATTTTTGTCATTTCACAGAAGGGGTGTGTTTTGTCAATAAGAAGGGGTGGTTGGAGAATGGGCTAGGGGTGACCAAAGAAAGGCCCTAAAGTTTTGTGTTTTAAATTGTCTATTGCTCTTTGCACCCACATGCATTGCACCATGCACCCACACTTAACCCACATCTATTTATTTTTTAAATTTAAAGACAAAAATACCCCTCCCTCCAAATCCCCTACTTCCCCATTCTTCTCCCCACATGTGACACTCCCCCCACCACCCTCTTCTTGTTTTCTTTTTCTCCCAATTCTCTCTTGTCCCTCTCTCCCCCTCCCCACAAAAGGTCAATAAAACGATCACCCACCACCATTTAGAAGTCTTATAGTTGTCCAACGCCCTGTCAGTGGCCACTGTCATTAGGTGAATTGCAACGTATATTTTTTTTCGCGATTTTGTGACTTGCCAGAAGTGCTAGTTCCGGAAGCCAAATTTTATATCCCAAAAATGCCAGTTTTGGAACACAATTTCAATTGAAAAATATGTTCCGGAAATGGCGTTTCTAGAATGTAAACTTTGGCTTCCGAAACTGGCATTTCTGAGAAGTCACGAAATTGCGAAAAATGTCATGAAAAATATGTTCTGGAATTGTCACTTTCAATATGTAAAATTTGGCTTTCCGAACTAGAACTTCTGATATGTAAAATTTGTGTTCCTGAACTGGCATTTCCGGAATGTAAACTTTGGCTTCTGAAACTGGCATTTTCGGAATGTAAAGTTTGGCTTCTAGAATTGGTATTTCCCGAAAGTCACGAAATCGCTTCTGGTCCAGAATTCAATTTTTGAGTTTCGAAAATATAACTTCCAGTGTACAATGACAAAAGCAACACCCCTTCTGGTTTCACTCTCAAGTTGATCAGGAAGCATATTCGAACTAGAAGGCTTAAGGATGTGCGCCAACTTGGGGCACGATCAGTTAATATAAGTGAAAGGAACCCAATGTTCCTTAAGCTAATAAAATGGAAATGCAAGCAAAAACAAGTAAATTTCTCTTTTCGAGGGGAGAGCCTCCATAAAACAAATTAAAACCTAACAACTAATTCATGTCATATTTTTCTTCTTGGTTTTCATTCCATATTGGGGTACATTTATAGTGTCCCTATTTCTATTCTAGAACCTTCTAAACCCTTACCCTAATGGACTCTACCACATACTCATTTCTCATAATATTTGGGCGCATTACAAAATATTTGGGTCATTACATTCCTTTTCCCATCATTTCCACCTAGTTCTCAAGGTGGATTAAAGCCCAAAATATCCTAAAAAAAATACTGCAGTCCAAGCCATTAAATGTTCCACAAAAAAGAAAGCAAGGGATCCATGGGGCCATAACATATCATGGCTGACCCAATTAAAAACAAAATGGACCAAAAAGAAAAAAAAAAGGAAAAAGACAAAAACAAGGCAACACTCCATATGAATGCAAAAAAAAGTAACCCGAGAGTCCAATGTTGCCAATGCAACCCTAGGTGTTCCTTGCATGTGACTTCACGGAGCCGCCTCCATTATGGCCTACAATGTTGATCGGCCATTTTCTAAGTGTCTCGTCCTTCTCCTTTTTTTTCTCCTCCTACCTTGGTGGTGTAAACTGTATGTTTTCCGGTGAGGGTGGGGAAGCGAGGTTGTTGACGGTGGTGGATGAAGCCATAAAGGTGGACCCGAGGACAATGAAGCTGTTTGCGAAGGTAGAGGCGAGGTTGTAGGGAGTTCTGCCGGGATCAAAGACGAGGATGCAGTGGTCGCGATTGACGGAGAGGGTGGAGGTCTCGTGTGTTGGCAGAGACGGAGGAGGGAAACGGTGCCCAAGAACTCCGCTGGGATCGAAGACGTAAACGCAAACGTCACGGAGTTCGAACGATCCAATGGTGTGAGGATGGTGTTGCGCACCAATGGTGAGAACGGAGCGAAGATGCGGCGGTGGAAGGTCGGTGTTCGCTGTAACCTTGATGGAGGTGGACTTCATGACCGTGATGGAGGGGGGTTCGCGACCGTGACAGAGGTGGGCTTCACGACTGTGACGGAGGTGGGCTTCGCGACCGTGACGGAGGTGGGCTTTTTCTTAACTTCTCCAATGATAGTGAAGAGCCTCTGTTGATCTAGAGAAGTGGTGGCAGTGGGATGCAGTGATTCAAACGACACCTCCATCTGTGGTGGTGTGGTGGTTATGGTCGTGGGATGGTTGTTTGTGGTGGTTAGGACTGGTCGGGGTGAGGGACGGTTAAAGGAGGTGATGGTGGCGTTGTCTGCTACTGTTGGCTTAGGAGGTGGGATTTTTGCTTCCCTCTGCACATCACCATCTGCAACCAAGTTGTCACTGTGCGTCGTCAATGGTGGCAATTCATGATTGGCTCCTCTTCCTCATCTGAAAACTGCAAAACATCACTATATTCAGGCTTAAAACGCCAAAGAAACGCAGTGGGGAACGGGTCCCAACTCCTCTGGGGATGGCATCGTGACCACCATAGCCACCATGTTAGAGCAGGACCTTTTATGGCCATTGCAGCCACTGTCATCTTCTCTGCCTTTGGTATGACCCATCTCTTGAAATATTTCTCAGTGCAAAGCACCCACCCATAGGCATCTTCAGTGTCGTCAAACATCGAAAGCGTCGTCTCCGACATCGGTGTAGCGGTGTGAGAATGTCAATGAAAGCACCAATGAAAGGAACCAAATGTTCCTTAAGCTAATAAAATGGAAATGCAAGCAAAAGCAAGTAAATTTCTCCTTTCGAGGGGAGGGCCTCCATAAAACAAACTAAAACCTAACAACTAATTCATTTCATATTTTTCTTCTTGGTTTTCATTCCATATTGGGGTACATTTATAGTGTTCCTATTTCTATTCTAGAACCTTCTAAACCTTTATCCTAATGGACTCTACCACATAATCATTTCTCATAATATTTGGGCTCATTACAAAATATTTGGGTCATTACAATAAGCCTTCATTGCACACCATCTTTCATTTACAGACATTATTATTGTCGTCGTTGTTGTTCTCTTTCCCTTTCAACCTTTTTTTTTCTTTCTGAACTCTAGAAAAATTCTAAAGAAATATTTTGGTTTAATTTATTTTTGAATTGTGACAGATTATTCTCTTTCAATTGTAGTATTGATTTGTGGGAGAGGGAGAAGAAGGAGATGGGAGAGGTGGGTGAGAAAGAAAATAAAAATTGAAGAAGGGCGCACAGGGGGTTGGGGAAGAAGAGGTGGGGAAGGGAGTTTTGAGAAAGGGGCATTCTGTCTTTTTCTAATTCAAAAATTTTAAGTGTGGGTGTGGGGAGCATATGATGTAGGTGCAAGGAGAAACAGCCTTTGAATTTGAAAAAGGCCCATACATATTTCTGGGCCCGTCCATACCTTGGTTAGTCCAAAAAGCAAAGCCCGAGAACCTGTTACCCAATTTCAGCGAAAACGAAACCCTAGCTAACACTCTTTAACTTCTGAAATAAGATATAGCAGTAACAAAACCCCCAGTGTTGCATTTGAGGTCGCCGTTTGCTCTCTCTCTCTTCTTTCTTCTTTGTGTGTGGTTGATTTTGCATAAAGATGAAGGTGATCGCTGCGTATTTGCTCGCCGTTCTTGGAGGCAACACCACTCCCTCCGCCGATGACATCAAGGAAATCTTTGGCGCTGGTACATTCTCCTCCTCCATCGTTATAATAACATTTTATTATTATTTATTTTTATTTTTTTTAAAACATTGGTGGAATTACTGCTGCTTATTAGTTTTTGAGTATGAAAATATTCTGCTGCTGTTGATTAAATTATAACAGTTGAAACTTTAGGTCCTGTTTTGATGCAAAAACTCAACTTTTAGCTTATAGAGAAGTTAGGTCTTTATGAAAAAAGAGGAAGAATTGTTAAGTAGATAGTTGTTAATAAATAGATATGTTCTTATGAAAAGGAGGAAACATTGTTAAATAGATAATTGTTAATAAATAGATATGTGTTTATGGAGAAGTTAAAAACGATAGTTTTTTAGAAAATTGAAATACAAAAGTTAATTTTAACTTCTGTGATAAGTTATTAGTTAAAAAATATATGTTAGAAGTGTTTATGGAAAAGTTTATCCAAATAAGGCCTTATGCATTCTCTACGGGTTGAGTTTTGCTTGGCCCTATTTTTTTAATGACTACAGGAATTTCCTAAAATGGTTTATTTAACTACTTATGCCATAACATAACATTATGTAAATTTTTTTCCTTGGCTTGAAGCTTCATTGACAGAGAAATTGTCAATTTTTTCAATGTGCAGTTGGGGCAGAAGCAGATGATGACAGGATTGAATCGTTTTTGTCTGAAGTTAGTGGTAAAGACATAGTTGAGGTTATTGCTGCTGGTAGGGATAAGTTGGCATCAGTGCCCTCCGGTGGTGGTGCCGTTGCTGTTGCCGCCGCACCTGCTGGTGGTGCCGCTGCTGCTCCCGCAGCCGCTGAGGCAAAGAAAGAGGAGAAGGTGGAGGAGAAAGAGGAATCTGATGATGTAAGTTTTTTTCCTTTGGTCCCTTATTGCTTCATTAATCTTTAGCTATTCTAATTATACCCATGCTATGTATGTATGTACTAGAAATGGTTCTAAACTTGTTGTTAGGTGAGGCTATTCTGATTAGATTTGCATGTTTTGAACTGGAAATGGTTGTTACTTTCAAGTTAGTTGGGCTTTTGATCAAACATAGTAGTAGGGTTAATGCACCATGTGACATGCCTTTCAATATTTTTGAACTAGTTATGTTGTTATGTATAATATCTTGCTTTCAGTTAGTGTGAAAATTGCAAACATGTGTGGATTTTTAGTAATCTGAAAGTTTTCTGACTGTTTATCCTTCAATTTCTTGTTTTTGTGATGCAGGATATGGGTTTCAGTCTCTTTGATTAACTCTAGAGTTGCTGAGTTTGTCAAAGTTTTGTTCTAAAGAGTAATGTAGTGTGATTTCATTTCAATGATCAAAACTATGTTGGATGAATTCAGTTTTATATTTTAGTTTAATAGTTTCTTGATGTTGTGGAGTTATATTTTGGTCATCAAAGGAGCTTATTTCTTGTTTTACTTTCTCACCGTAGACTTGTCTTTTGTTATTGGAAGTGTAGACCCGAGAGAAATTAATAATTTTATGCCATTGAAATTTACATCTAAGATCTCATATTGGCCCGGTTTGGATTAGCTTATAGCTTATGAGAGTTTTTCGGTTAAAATAAGTTTATGGATCTTCATATGTGGAAAAAACCTTATAAGCTTATATAGATGTTTATGAAGAATTTAAATGAGTTCAAGAAAAATTGAGATGAAAAGTTCATTTTAACGTATGAGAAACTGTTGTTTAAAACATTCATGGTTATTGAAAATTCTTTTGATATTATTTTTGTAAGTGTTTCTTTTGAGAAGTTTATCTAAATTGATTTATGGTTAGTAATGTAATCTGATGCTTCATCGATATCTTTCCCCGTGGGTTTTAGTTTAGGTTCTCTGGGCATTTAGCTCTCTTTGTTCACCAAAAAAAGCTCTTGAATTGTTCGAATTCTCAATTGTTTAGTTGAATCGGTGTGTATGTAAATGGATGTGATGGTATCTGAATGTGTTTGCGAATCCATTGAGGAAGAGGCCAATGTATGTTTGCCTTGAGGCAATTAGTGTGTTTGGATTTTTATTCTATTGGAATTCTGTTGGCACACATTCCAGTGCAAAATGAATTACTAAGCAATGTTTATGCCTTTTTTGCAAACTTAATTCTCAGTTAAATATTGTAACCGTAAACCAAACATGTCCTTAGTTATTGCTTTTTATCACATTGGAATTTGTGACAATCGGAAAAACAATCTGTGCTCGACCATATTGTAGCTCGAGGGCAACTCAATTTATCTTCTATACCCAAGTAATTGAGCAAAAGACGGGTGTTGACGGTGTTGTACTAGTGGTCGATTTGCTTAGATGGATAGTTTTAACTATCGTTCAGCATTATGCATTGAACCTGTTTGTGATAAAATCGTCTGGTTCGTGGGCGATTCATTTGTTCAGAGGCTAATTCTTGAATTAACGGTTTTTTTTAGCTTAATCGGACTGGTTAATAATTGAAATGATTTGACTGGCCGTTTTGTTTATGTCGTTGAGGATTAGGTTAGACGTAATTGCATTATTTGAGATTGTTATGGTGTATTAAAGTTCTTTGTCGAGTATTTGATCTTGATATCTGTTGTTGGAAGACTTGATAAAGTATGTATTTTTTTGTCAAAATTTGATAGTGTTTCTTTTGTCAAAGATGATAAATTGAGTTTTTTTTGGTCAAAATAAATAGAGAATTGTTTTTGGTCAATAATAAATAGAGTATGTTGAGCGAACATTTTTGTAGAAAAAGTTTTTTAGTTGAGAAAATGGAAGCCCATTAAGCCCAAGGCATTAATAGTTTAATAAAAACCAATCATTAAAAGGCCTTTGCTAGGAATCAGCCTAGTGAAAGGGTGCAATGCCGCCTCAGGTCCTAGGGTTTCGCCTAGGTTGGTCTATGCCGCCGCGTCGCAATGATTCTCAATAGAACAATCGTCGCCTTCTCGTGGATAGCAGCGTCTCTCTCCAGATCTATTGGAATCGGTTCTCCTTTCCTTCGCCACCCATTCACATCACGCCGGAATCGTTTCTCCTTTTTTGGCGCCACCCGTTCGCACCGCACTCCACCAATTCGCTCCACCTCCTGTTCGCACCTCACCCCCATCACCGCCACCAGTTCACACCATGCCTCGATGCCGCTCCTGTGCGCCATCGTCAAGTCTCTGTGCCATCATCATCATCAACGTCCCCCCATCCCTTTCCTTCTCTGGTTGCCCCTGTCAGCTAAGCCTTGTTGAAACCAGCAACCAAGCTCGTAGTGGGTTAATTATGGTGGTCCGCCTCTTGTCGCCGCGATCGAGGTCCGCTCCAAGCTGCTAAGGCCAACTCTGTAATGTTACTGGAATGTCTGGCTCACCTCCCCCCAAGGCCACCAGAGACTCTTTTTTCTTCGACATGATCTGGCTATGCTTCATCGCTCTCAAACCAGGTCATCCTGGGAGAAGCTGGTCGTCCTTGTCTGTAATCTAATGGGCCAGACCCAGTTTGGTTGAAATGCATGGGGTTCTGGTAAAGAGACATGAAAAGTGGCATAGAGAGTCACAAGGAAGGGGGGGTTGAATTGTAACCCTTTGAAACTTTTAACTTTTCCTACAAACTTTGACATTTTCTCAAGTTTAATCAACTTGGAGTTCAAAAAAGGTTTAAAACAAACATCAGTCCTCTGCTAGAGGAGGTTAGCAGAGTTAAATGAATTGTTTGTTTGAAAAGATCTTCTCAGCTAGAGAAGGTTATCAGAAAATCAAATTCCTTTGTTTTCAAAGATGTAAGCAGAAGCTTCTCAGCTAGATAAGGTTGATCAAAAGATCTTCTCTAGTGGTTTTAAATTTATCTTCTTTCTAAAACACAATTTCACAAAGCTTTCTTTAAAAGATATTTTCTTTAACAAGTAAAATAAGAATAATAAGAGCTTTGATGATAAAACAATTTTCACAAACTTGTATGGACATTCTTAGCTAGAGAAGGTGTTTCAGTGCCGTTAAACTATGAAACAGAAAACTGTAAAAGAGATAGGGAGAAGAATATAACACATCCTGGTTCACCCCAAACTTTGGGCTACGTCCAGTCCACACTTCCAGTGAGATTTTTCACTATTCTCTCAAGTATTCTTCAATAAGCCTCTTCAGGCATTACACAGTATTATTGTATGTGCCTCCTCAGGCTCACAACCAGTAGTATTGTCCTAGTCTCTACAAGCTAACAACCAGTAGTCTTGTCCTAGCCTCTGCAAGCTAACCCAATACAAGCAATCTCACAGATTGCACAACCCTTTCCTTTCACACCCTCAACTCTCACTTGGCTAAACTTGAAAGGAATCACAACAATGAAAAAGAGAGTTTGTTTGTTTGTTTGTTGTGTTACAGCTTTAGAATAACGATTACAGACCAAAATCTAACAAAGAATAAAGCTGTATTACACTCCTACTTTTCTATCTAAGCACAACGAATAGATTGGAGTGTATGGGCGGAGTAGATGATGAGAAATCTTTGATATCTTAAGCGTTTTCTAAGCTTGAATGTATTTCTCACACTTTGCTTTACTGAGTTCTAATGTAATATAGTGTTCTCATCCCTTCATTTGCGTTTGTAGCCATTAGAGAGGTAGAAAAGAGAGAAACATCACTATCGGGTTCAGCACAGTACAATACAGTTGTACTTTATCACCTTTTTGCAGAACTATGACAGCTCACTTGTTTGCTGTCAAAGAGACCTACTCTGGAACTCGTTGCTTGAGTAGGTTCCTTCTTACAAACCTTCTCAGGAACCTCCTCTGGTTCTAATATGGATCTTCTCTGGCGCAATCATGAGCCTTATTTGGGACCTTCTCTATATACGTGTTGCTAGATAAGGTTCTCAGCATAGTTGAATTAAGGTTCCTCATGAGTTCTGCTCTTGTGATCTTCTCAGCATTCAAAACTTGAATGTCTTCAAGATTTTCATACTATGTGGAGTGAAGAATACTTTGATGTAGAGAGATCTTATCTTCTTGAGGTTTATATATTGATCATGCATGCGGTAGTTCTTGAGAATCTTCTCAACTTGTCATTCTGATTTACATACTTCAAACTCATGGATAGCTTCAAACTTATATTCTTCAAGCAATGGAGAGACTTCTTGCCTTGAGGAGCTTCTTCTTCATCTATGATCTTCTTTTCTTGAGTAGCTTTCTGTCATGACGACCTTCACTGCTAGAGAAGCTTATCTTCTCAAGAGCTTCTCAGCAGGATGACCTTCTCCGCTAGAGAAGCTTACCTTCTCAGTAGCTTCTCAGCAAAATATTGATCTTCTCAAGATTTCTCTTTTACTCCTTTGTTGAAGATTATCTTTTCTTCTATCTTAAAAGCATTTATTTCTTTAAACCTCTTTCACGTCTTAGGCTTCACGTGTGTTCACATGGATCTTCTCAGTCTTTTCAACATGAATAGCCTTATTCTTAGGCTTCTCTGGTTTCTATACTTTGATACCTGTTATGTTTCTGAATAATCTAAAGGAAACCATTAGTACATGACATGCATAGAAGACTTAAGCTACTATTCAGAAAGTTTATCATCATTGAAATAACAAGCTTGAGAGGGTCTTGTTTCAACAACATGTGGGCTAAAAATGTTGAGGCAGAAGGTTTTTAGGTGTCCAAAATGGGTCAAAGCCAACCCACCTCAAGTTATATTCAAATTACATGTTTGTGTCCTTGATGGTGTGCTAGGCTTTTGGTTTGAACTTTGCTCCTCTAGTTGGTTAGTTGGTCCGGCTCTGCTTATGGTGTTTGCTTTGGCCAATTGGTTTGACCCATTTGGCTGTAGTTGCTGCCCTTTCTATGAATTTATTCATGATTGACCATAAAAAAGGCCTTTGCTTGGATATTCAAAAAGCTTTCTCATATAAATCAAAATTTAAAAGTTAAAAACTTAGATTTTGACCAAAAAAAAAAGCTTAGATATAAGGATTGAGTTAGTGGGGAGGGGTTTGAATAATAAGTATGAAGTCATAGGTTCAAACTGCAGTGCTACCTTTGTACAAAAAAAAAATATGACTGCATTTTTCATTTAGAATTTTTACCAGACATGATTTCCTAAATTTCTTAATAAATTGAAGGTGCACGTGGTAAAGGATGTAATGGAGGGAATTGTGGCAAAAAGGGGAAGGCAAGAGGTTACCATCTCTCTCAATTGCCAATGGCGAGGAGGAAATTTTATGTTTGGTTTTTAGTTAAAAGATTATAAAGTAATTATAGAATTCTTTCGGTAGATCCAAACATGCAATTGCAACTGAAAACCAAAATATCAATTGGAGGGAGTTAGGAGAGAGCAGCACTAGAGAAACCAAACACTAGTAGACTGTTCTATATTTAATGGCATTTGGCCAACGAGTTCTGCAAGGCTGCAAGCAACATCAACTAATCAAAGTCAGAATTCCAACTTTGCTGGAACCATTTGATAAAAATGGGTTTAAGTTGGTAAACAGAATAAAATATCACTTTTGCCCACCATGCATGCACCCCTGCTTGAGCAAAAAACTGCCTACCAGCATAAAACTCGCCAGTGGTTGCTAACAACGATGGTTGGTGATGCTACCCCAATAGAAGGACAGTGCAGACCATTTTGAACGTTTCACACACAGAATTATTCTTATGCCATGTATATGTAACAAACTCACCTCCCCTTGAGAATGAAAGTGAGACAATTGGGCAGAAATCATTCACGAGAATGATTGTTTTTTATACAAATAAAAACGTGTTTTGAAATATTGCGCTAAACATAGAATCCAGCAATTCCATATAGAGATTCCCGGGAAATTAAAATACATATATAAAACCAAATGCCAAGTAAATCTTATTCGTAAGTTATTTTTTTCTCCTGGTTTTTGACTTGCGGTGCAAACCAATGCTCATATAGACATAGGTCCAGTTTGGATAAGTTTCTCCATAAACACTTCTAGTATGTATTTTTTAACTACTAACTTCTCACATAAGTTGAAATTAACTTTTGCACTTCACATTTTTCAAAAGCTATCATTTTTAACTTCTCCAAAAACACCTATCTATTTATAAATGACTATTTAACTACTTTTTTTCTTGTGCATATATGAGAAAAATAAGATGCAAAATAAAATTAACTTCTCTATAAGTCAAAAGCTAGAGCTTTTGCATCCAAACAAGCTCATATATAAGTCTGTAAACAGAACAAACGAAAATTGCAAGAGAAATGTAGTAGACATGGTAAAGCATATCCCATGCAATAACATATCAAACAAAGCACACAAAATAAGGTTCCCTAAGGCATAATAACTCGGAGTAAAATGAAGCCAGTACAGATATATTCTGTGCAATCACCAAGCAATTTGTCCTTCCCAACAATATCATTATATTTTACTTGCAAAGGAAAGGCCTTCCTTTGCAAGTTGATCCGCATCCTCCACTGCAGGCTGGACTCTTGCAACTTTGGCAATAGCCTTGTTCTCATCAGGAGTACCGCTCTCCAGAAAGGCCCCGATAACTTTCCCGTCTTTAATCCAGTATGTCCCAAACTTAGGCTTTGATGACGCTGGATCGCTGTCTCCGAATAGCACCGTCTCGCCAACATTGTCACCATAGAATTGCCAAGACAGATCAAATGAACGGGAATAGAAGTATGGAAGATAATCATACTCCTCAACTGTTTTTCCATCCTCAGCTGCCTTGATGGCCTACATAAAAGACGTTATCCCAAAATGATAAATAGCACTGGCCAGCATGGCTCTTGACAAGAGATTTCCATCTGGATGACCAGAAAAGAAGTTTGAGCATGTATCTACTAACCCTGTTTGGATTGGCTTATGTATAGCTTATTTGGGCTTATTTATTGACATAAACACTTGTCAGCGTGTTTGGCAAAGCTTAGGAAGTCATAAGCTATTTTGGGCTTATTTTCATAAACACTCCAGGATAGCTTATCAAAACAGCTTACAACTTATATGAAATCCGTTTCACCACATTGTCTCTTCGATTATAAAAATAGCTTACATAACGATAAGCGCTTAAGCCATAAGTGTTTAAATAAGCTGTTTATCCAAACAGACCCTTAAGTAGCTTGAGAAACCAAAATGTTTTCAAAACTGGATGTTAGGAACAAGGGGGCATGCCAGGGAAAATGATACATATGTGGTTTGTGCATAATTGGAGAAGCAGGCATATATAGGGAAGCTCCTTACCTTCACAGCCTGCTCAGCTGATTTGCGAGCATGATCAACATGTTCAACTCTTCTTAGCTCACCGTACAATTTCAAAGGGAAAGTAGCAACATCACCAACAGCATATACACCGGGAACATTTGTTTTGAAGAAGGAATCAGTCTGCAATCACCACAAATGCCATCATTGATAGTGAAAACAAGATTTATTCATTAATCACAAGTTAGATAACTTTTTGTAGACTGCCACAAGCCTTTGGATTTGGTATCACTAACCTTGATTCCACCCTTCTCCTCTTCAACCTGCCCTTTGAATAAGGATGTTAGAGGCCTTCCTCCAACACCAACGACCACAATATCAGCTTCCAGGACTCTTCCATCCTTTAGTTTGACTTCTTTTACCTGAACGATGGATGAAAGTCATGCTATATTTGATTAGGAACTTTAAAATGCTATCACATGAGATGAGAGTATTCCAAGATCACATGATGCAACCATACCTCTCCATTGGAATTAGCAGTGAATCCAACAGCAACAGTTCCTTTAATGATATTGACCCCCTTATTTGCATAATATCCCTCATAGAATGCAGCTATACCAGCTGTAAAAAGTCGCGGCACTGCAACATTGGTTAAAATATTAGTTTATAAATTTGTAAATTAGAAAACACACACACACACACACGAGTGGGGAGGTGTAAAAAGACACATTTATAAATGTCTACTTACTACACCAAGGTTCTGGGTAGACCATTGTAACATCAATGCCGTTGAGCCTCAACACTGCGCTCAATTCCAGACCAATGTATCCTCCCCCAACAACCACAGCTTTTCCACTCTTTTTTGCTTTGATTGCCTCGTACAATTTGTCAGCATCATCAACCTCCCTCAAATAAAAAATGTTTTTGGCATCAGCTCCTTGTACACCAAAATCTGTCAGCCTTATAACCTGCAAAACAATATTATTAGTATTAGTATGCGCTGAGTGGATGGGAAAAGTGGACAATTATGAATGTAACATCTCTAATATCCACAAGAAGCCTTACCGATGAGCCAGTTGCAATAACCAAAATCTGGTAATTGAATGTTTCTCCTCCTGCACTTGTCAGAGATTTTGCAGCAAGGTCCGCTTTCACAATTTCTGTACCAAGAATTAACTCTATCCCTGCAATCATCAGTTCAATTTGCAATTTAGCACGAGAAAACTGTTTTGAAGTCCCATTCTTCCATTTACTTTTCTCTTCCTTTCAGTTGATGCAATAAGCCAAAGTTCATTCTTAAAACCATCCAATTATAACGCTGAACTAAAATAATGGGGGTGAAAGCCAAGGTCACCTTTCTCTTGGTACCACTCTGGAAGCAATCTTTCTCCTCCACTTCCAACACAGACATGGAACCCAGGAAGTCTAGCAGGGGCTGCAAAAATCCAATTGTAGCATCAAGTTAAATATTCAGTGAGACAAGCAAGGGAGGCTGATATTTAAACTTCAATCGAGAATTCAAGGAAGATGACGAGCCCAGGGTTAACAACACATAACAATAAAAGTAGCTTTCAATTACAGCATTGTTGCTATCAAGATTTGACCCATAAATTGAATGGAGAAAAAATGAAACTAAAGGAGGAGGAAAAAGAATAGAGTACATATAATAGCATTACAAAACTTACACTCTGGAAAAAGGTAAGCCTTGCTTAGAGCAGGACGTTCATAAGGTGCTACCTGCGCAAAGGTATGATAGATATGGGAGTAAGTAGCAAAATAATAACTGCACGAGGCTCAAGCGATGAATTATAAATACGTGGTACAAAAATTTGAAAAGGAAAAGAAGAATAAACCCCCAAATTTGTTTTCTAAATATATAGCAGCAGACACATTAATTCCTAAAAATGCAAAATTTCCACCCTACTAGCTAAAATCCTCAAATGTCAATCATATTAATCATTAGACATTGGACACATGTACGACCAATATTTGTGGTTCCTAGGGACCAGAGTAGAATTTTTTGGACAAATATATGTCCCACCATTAAATTTCTCATGACAAATTTGAAGATTTACTCAAAGAAAAAATCTAGAGAGATGGTAGACCACACTACAAAGAATATGGCATCATGTTTCTTGCCCCACCTTGGCCATTGGAAAATTGTAACCAAATACAAGAAATAAAGGAAAAGCAAAAAAAAAAACTGTTTAACCTATGAAACAATGTGCAGTGCATAAGAACTAGAAGTATACCGCTTCCTTGGATATGATTGCCAGCTCCCCTGGCTTAACTCCCTGTTTGGCAAACTCCCTCGCCGCATAACCCTGCGATTTTCAAAAGAAGTCCAAAAATCAAAACACGACAAACTCCAACTTCTCACAAACAACAACAACAACAACAATAATAATATGAGTTAATCCTCCTCTAATAAAAAATAGTACAAGTTTTCTGAACGATCACAGTTTTCGCATTTCATCATTATGCAATCCAAGCTTGCTGTAAACGCAGGAAGCAAAAAGGAAATACGAATTGACTTATGGCTATTCGTATTCCTTTAACGGAAACATCACCTAAGTTCAATTTAACCGTTTCTACAAATTCTGATACCCAATTCACATGGATCTAAAGCAACACCGATTTAAACACAAACTACACTAGAATTTCAAAGATCGGCATATTCCAACACGAATTAACACAGAGAAAGTAAAAACTGAATTGAGCTTAAAAAAAATGAAGAAAGAGTGTAAAAAAGTGAAGATGTGGAACTAACAGCGGAAACTCCTCCTCCGAGGATGACGTACTTGAAGGTCTTCGCCATTGAAGTGAAGAAATCGCTACGCTTTGCAAGTTCTCAGTTCTTCTTCTGCGTTTCACGAGTCACACTGGATGATGGTGTTTTTGGTTTTGTTGGGTATTGCGATTGGCCAGATCCTTTTTATTGGGGTTTTTTTTTTCTTTTTGGATTTTGGTCTTTGGAGGTTATTTTGGGAAACGCACAGTGTGAAAGGAATCGCTCTGACGTGGCAACTTCGTTCACCGTTAGCAATAGCGAACTCCGTTGTTGCCACCACGACCGCACGCGCCGCGTCTCGTGGCCACTATCAAAATCATTTATTTCTCTGCCAAAATTGCCATTCATAGACGCTGATATGAGCTGATCATCAGGTTTCCCTATTATTATAGAAATTTCGAGAAAAAAAAGGATTTAATTACATTTTTAGTTCTCCAATTATCACAATTGTACAATTTGGATTCCGGTTTCTAATTGAGCGAATTGAGTCCCTCAATTATCCTGATTGATACAATCAAGTGATTCAAGTCCCCCTGTGACCGTGTCATCCAATTTTTAACACTTGAAACCTATGTGACACATGAGACTGATTTACATTAAATCAGGTCATATTGGCATGATGGAGGTTTTCAAAAAAAATTTCAAAGCAAGCCAAGTAACACATATGATGCAATATATGTTGCTTAAAATTTCTTACTTGTAATGGTCTTTGTCATGTCATCAATGGCAAGATGGTCCGACTCAGTGCCAAGATGACATGATTTAGTATAAAATCAATCATTGCATGTGTCGTAGGCTCCAGGTGTTAAAAATTAGACGATATAGTGATAGGAGGACTTGATTGTAACAATTGTGATAACTAAGGGATCCAATTTGCTCAATTGAAAACTGTGAGACTCAAATTGCACAAATGTAATAATTGGAGGACCAAAAGTGCAATAAAGCCTAAAAAATATAGGCTATAAACTTTTAAAGTAAGAACCTAATTAGTATGCACTGATAGTGTAAAAATTTTTTACACAAACGTTCAATTATTTTTGTACATATATTTTAAAAATTATCGTTATGAAGTGACATAATAAGATTATATGATTAGATGTTTGTGTAAAGTATTTTTACATTCTTAATACATAGTAATTAAATTCTTTTTTTTGCTAGAGTAATTAAACTCTTAAAGTAATTAACATTGTAGGACTGCCAAACGGCACGACACAAATAACCCACGATTGTAGCACGAAATCATGTGGAGCCTTAATGTACGGTTATTTTTATCTTTTTCAGATAAATAAAACAGAAACAAACACTCATCCAATGGTGTGTGTCAAATTCGTGTCCTTTCATTTACAAGATGTCGAGCCATTTATCATTTTTCTTATTATTATTATTTTACTAAAATTAGCACTATTATTATACATTGAGTGATAAAGTTATTAAATAATTTTATTTATAAATAATAGGCTTAATTCCACTTTTGGCCTCTCAGTTATTGTGTTTGTGCAATTTGGGTCTCTCAGTTTTCAATTAAGCAAATTGAGTCCCTCAATTAGGTCTCTTTGTCACAATGTCATTCAATTTTTAACACTTGGAGTTTACCTGACACACGTGAGAATGTTTGACACTAAATCAAGTCGCATTGGCACTAAGTCGGCCATATTGACACTGATGATATGACAAATACCCTCAAACATAAGAGATTTTAAACAATATGTATTGCATTCGTGTGTTACCAATTTGCATTGTAAAAATTTCTGGCAACTTACACCAATGCAAGGTGACCTGATTTAGTGTTAAATTCGTCCCGCGCGTGTCACGTAGGCTCCGAATGTTAAAAATCAGACAAAATAGTGATAGAAGGACCTGATTGCAATAATTGAGATAACTAGGAACACAATTTGCTCAATTAAAAACCGGAGACCCAAATCACACAATAGCTATAATTGAGAGACTAAAAATTCAATTAAGTCTAAATAGTATAATTATATTTACTGAAACCTTTATTTATTAAAATACTTCATGTCAAGTTATTAATACTTTATCTCTTTCCATTTATGAAAAATACAAGAGATATTCAATAAAAAATACAAGAGATATATAGAATATAAAAAATATTAATGCCTTGTTGATTTTTAAAATATTAGATAAATAAACAAAATTCATTAGGATATAATCAAAGAAAATAACTAATAATGTTTGTAGGGACGGATCCAGAAATCCAATAATGGATTGGCCCAAAAACATCGAGATAAATTTTTTATTGTTAATTCATAAATGTTTTCACATTAAATAATCTATATAGATCTTTTAGATCTAAAGCTGAACAAAAAGTAAATAAATTTATCATATTTTTACAAAATTTATTACTAATTAAGTTTGTGTATCTAAATATCAAGTGTAACAACTAACAAATTAGTTATGACAATAACATTTAATTATACAATAATATAACCATGAGGTTGAGTGCAAGTGGTTAATGCGCGCCGTCTAAGAGATGGACTCGGTTAGGACCCGAGTTTGTTCACCGGTGACAGAACAATTCGTCGTCAGATTTTACTTACCTTCCGACTAAATACAAATTAGTCCAGAATACTGTGTGTATGAATCAAAAAATAACATAATATTAATATGTGTGTGTATATAATTATATATATATGAAATGAAATAATTAAATTGAGGGGACAGAGGGGCCCGAGTCGATGCTTGCCCCCCTTCCCTCCATCCCTGAATGCTTGGACAATTTTATTTTCGTATATTTACCTCATTTATATTTTCAGATAGATATTTCTAAAATACAAATATAATTTTTTTGGAGTATCTAAATAATGATTTTAGACGTTATGTATGAAAACAATAAGAGAAAGAGCAGATGAACAATAATAGACTTTATAACCTAGCGCTGACACTCTTGGTTGAGAGAGAAGTTCTGCCTTCTCTCTAACCATTTTCTCTTCTTCCTCTTCCACTAGAGGGGTGGTTTTGGGCCATTTTTTGGTCTAGAATCACTCCTCTACACCGTTTTTCATCTGTTTTTGCCTAAATAAGTGATTTTTTCACATAGATCTAGGCCCTGTTTGGATAACAAGCTTATCTATTGCTTATGGCATAAGCTGTATAAACTACTTTTATAATCGAAGAAAAATTACAGTGAAATTTATTTTGATAAGCTATCCTGGGTAGCTTATGAAAAATAAACCCAAAACAGCTTATGAATCGGTCATAAGCTGTGTTCATAAGCTCTGCATAAGTCAATCCAAACAGGCCCCTAGTGTTTCTTTTGTATTTTTTTTGTATTTTCGTCGTCTACGTGCGGCGGTGTTCGTTTGGTTTCCCGTCTTCGTGCAACGTTTTGCTTTCCCGTCTTAGTGCGATGTTTGTTTGGTTCATCTTGGTTGTTCTGCTTAGATCTAGTACAGATCCACTTATGACTTGGACGCCAACGTTACAGATCCGGAGACATTGGTATTCTAACCCTTATAATTTTGTAGGCATTTTGTCGTGTTTTGCTATTGTAGGCAATTTGCTGTGTTTTGCTATTAACTTGGGTACTGTGAGTTTGTTCATAGATTTATCCTTTTGGTTTTTAGCGATGTTAAATCTGTATTATTTTCGATGTATTTTACCATTTTGAATGAATGAATACCTTTGTTGTAAAAAAAACTATAATAGACTTTATTATTTTTCGTAAAAGGTTTTGATTATATAAATAACAATTTTTTGACTGGAACCATTTGAATAACACTAATAATACACAAACACCCATCACACACCCATCACACACCTCATTCTCTCATTTTATTCATTGAGATTGGGTGTTGGGGAGGTGTGTGGGTGTGTGTGTATCACCACTCTTTGAATAATATATTGCTTTACTATCGAGTCACGCATGAGTCTAATTCAAGAAGAAACTAAAGAATAAGTATTTAGTCAACACTCTTACACAAACTTTTAGGTATATTTTTAAATGGCTGCTGATGAGTTAGAAGAGTTTTCATTAAATAATCTTCATTTTAAATTTCTTAAACAAGTGTTCTTACACGACCTTCGAGTCCTTTTTTTTATGTAAAACATAAAAATAAAAAAATAAATTTTGTATCTAAGCTAGCGTTGATGACAGAATTGATCCTAATTTGAACGTTATTTCGTCCACGTTCATTCAGTAACATAAAAGCAAATATTTTAAAAAATAAACTATAATTTTGGTCCCTCAAATTGTAGGGTTGTTACACTTTGGTTATTGACATTACGAAATAGGTAATTTAGTCCCTCAAATTGATATTTGTCTCTTAAGTTAATCACTCCGTAGTTTCAGTCATATAACGATGTTAATGTTGCTGATATGTGAAAATTTTTTTAATAGACAAATGTTAGTGAGAGAAGTTTGAACTCATAACTTTCTTATCACTCCAATCCTATGCACCTCTCCCAAACCACCAAACCATCAAATGTCTCCACTGATGTGGCATGTTAAGTGCCATATTGGCACGCACACGTGTCAGTTAAGGATCAAATTGATAAGATTTTTAAAAAGTCAGGGATCAAATTGACGATATTTAGAAATAATAATATAGGGGCCAATCATGAATGTTTAAAAGCTTGAAGGGACCAAATTGGCTTTAGTTAAAATCTCCCTTGAGTCTCAGTAAAGAAACCCAAACATCCCTTCGGTAAAAAAACCTCATTCTCTCGCCCTCTCCTATTCCAGCGACCCTGCACCAGCAACTCCGGGGGACTGTGCCAACAGGGACTATGCCAACACAAACTGGGTTTATGCAATTCATTCCAACTCCACGATTTCCACCAAGGGGTTCAAGAGGACAATGAAGACCACGCAATTCTGCATCATGCTAGTCCTACAACTATATTACAATATTTTATGTAACTCCAATTGTTAAAATTGCACTGGATGCTTAGTTTTTGTTCAATAATTTGTTTTCTATTTTGGTGGTGGAATGAACTATATTTTAAGTTATACAATGACTTTCATATACCATATAGAATTGCAAAAAAAAAATAAATAGAAATAACATGAAGTAGTCTTTGATATATTATTTAAACAGAAAAGTATTACATCAATCGTGAGCATCAAAACACAAAATAAAATTAAAACAACTCATGCTCATATGCCCTGCTCCTATGCGATCATGCTCCTACGTCTTCACTTAACAATCAACAATAAAAGTAAAACAAATAACATGACACACATTATTGATATACAGTATCTCAGTAATCTAATTTCATCCACCAAACTAGTGGCAGATCTAGAAATTTTAATTAAGTTGTAGGGGGAATATTCATACATAAAAAAATTATTGCACCAAAAATATAATATATCATTTTTTAAAGTATAAATATAAATTTTGTCAAAAAAAGTATAAATATAAATAAACATCATAATTGTGTTTTTTTTATAGGTTTTAATATTATGGAAACATTGAATGATTTTTTTATTTTCAATATTAAAATTTTTTATCTATATAAAAGTAACTAAATAATCATTCAATCATTCATTTCTTGTAGGATTTTGCATTTGATTCTTGATATCCATGTCAGAGAAAGATCTTTTACTTGTCACTAGTAATCAAAGCTAACTCTAAAAGCAAATACACCAATAGATGCACATGTGTTCCGGTCTCTGCAAGCTTTATAGGAAAATCATCAATACCCCTTAATTTTAATAGGAAATGATATTTTTTACGATACCACACTGCAAAGAGACTATTCTTCTCTTATATAAAGGAGAAAGAGACGTGGCGAATAAAAAAATAGAAGACAAAAAATGTTGGAAATATCCAAGTTTGAGTTAGTCCCACATCGGTTAGGAATAGACCAAATGAAGAGAATATAATAGACAAGACCCACATACTCAATGCCTTAAGGTTTTTGGGTGAATATGTGGTGTCTTTGTCTCTCATGTGTGGTTGCTTGGCCCATTGACACATGTCCCTACATGTGAGCAATGATATGAGATAACATTCTCCATAAAAAGATTCTACATCCCACAAAAAAAATCTCCATAACCCACAAAATATACCCATAAAAAATAATCTAAATGCTATTGACTTGTGAGATGATGAGAGGAGTGAATCATAATCATAAGATCAAATCATGAATGGTCAAGATTAAAATACAAAGTCACATGACTTTTTTAAGTAGTCACATGACTACTAACTAACACAACCATATATGTATGATTGTATGGTCCATATTTGATCATCTCACCTTCTCATATTAAAACTCATCTCACTTGATATATCTTCATATATATATATATTGAGAAAGATAGAAATCTTAATGAAGTAAAATGCCCCCAATATCTTGTGAGTAGATCTGCCCTGCACCAAACTATCGACCTTTTTAACCAAATTCGTCTTTTAGGGATTTTTTCGAAGAGGCAAAGGAGAGAGAAAGTTTCAGATTTATCCCGTCAATTTTGTCTGTGGCTTTTTGAAAATTATGTCAATTTGGTCTCTGACTGACACATATGCGTGCCACATCAGCAACATTACACCGTTGACTGACATTGACAGAGAGACTAACTTGATAGATAGTCATCAATTTCAGGGACAAAATTGTCTATTTCCTAATGTCAGGGACCAAAGTGCCGGCATTCTACAATGTTATGGACCAAAGTGATAGTTTACTTTATTCTATACGTTAACAACTTATTTGAGTAAGTTTACTGAGCTCGTCTGAATTTGACTGGGTTTGTACTCATGAAACAGTTATTAGTTCTAACAATAACACAAAATTTAACATGGGCAAAGTCTTAAGAACATGTAGTTGCGTCATGAAATAATTCAAATGGCACGACTCTGGAAAGATAGAGTGTTGATATCTGACCACTATATTCAAATCCAAAAAAAGTATAGATTGTGTCTTATTAAATCAGGTTATTGTTTCACTATATCAAAAAAAAAATCAGGTTATTGTTTCACTAAGTATAAAAATGACGTGAATTATACTAAACATAGTATGTAACTTTGAGGTGCAAAAAGAAAGGAAGACGTGCTTTATATAAAAAAGAATTTTTAAAAGGTGCTTTTTAGGGTGGTCAAATACATTTATTGGTGTACCAACCCCAATCGAATATTACTTGGCATAGTAGGTAAAACTGGTTTGTATATAATTACGAAAATATCTCAGAAAATGAAGTTATATGGCAAATGTCCTCGGTAGTTGTTATTAGAGCTGGCAAAACAGGTTTTTGGGCCGGTCCGAGCCTGGCCCGCATCGGGTTCAGACTTTATCGGGCTGAGTCAAAAAAGCCTGGATTAAAAACGAGCTCAAATTTGTGTGTCAAAGCTCTCCACTTTTCGGGTTCGGGCTTTAGCCTATATTTTTTGGGTGGCCCGCTTCGGGTTCGGACTTTGTCGGGCCAGGCCAAAAAGGCCAAGATTGAAAACGAGCTCAAATTTGTGTATCCGAGCACTCTATTTTTTGGATTTTTTTGGCCTGGCCCGCCAAGTCCGGCCCATTTTGTCAGCTCTAGTTGTTATTTACGAAATAGACCCCATTATAATGTAAATTTGCAACACGTTCCCTGAGTTTTATTTTATTAGATTAGATAATAAAACATGTTAAAACATTTTTAAATATTTAAAAGAAAGAAATATAATACCCTATATGTAATAAATAAAAAATCTGTCTAACAGTGAGAAGTGTGCTTCGAAGTAGTATTCGAAGAAGTGTTTGAGTGGGTTGTGGATAACGTGTCACTGGGTTGTCTTTGATACTGGATCTTTATCGTTTGACTGGATCTTCCATTGAATAGCGAAGATCTCTGTTTGCGTGGGTTGTATTTGAAAAACTAAGAGGGGGTACGGCGGGGTGTAGTCGATCGATCTTATGAAGTTGATTCGGAGGGTACTGTAGCGGCGTGTTTCAGATCCGGCCTAAACTGCATAAAGTGAGGTAACGTGAGGTTAGTTTCTTTAGTTTAACTCTCATTTATGACCTATGGTGTTCGTTGTAACATCCCAAAATTTTCACTCTGAGACAAAATATTAATTTTTGAGGATTAGAACTACTTTGAAGTTTTTCGGATAAAAACTTAGTAGTTTAGAGCTAAATACGGAAATCAGAAAATTATATACGAACATTCTAATTATTAGGATAAATGATAAATGAATTTGAAAAATTCATACAACACTTCCAAGAGGTATTTAAGGGAAGATATAGTAGCTTGGTGACATATAAAGATTTTAGGAATTAAGTTTGGATTATTTGAGGAGGAAATAAAGAAGTTACAATTTTAGTCCCTTTAGAAGGAACTCCGTAATCTGTTAGTAGGAAAGGAATAACTACTAGAGATGGAAAAATAGATAACATAGAGACTACAGAGACTTAATAGAAACCTAAGAAAAATAGAATGATCAGTTACGGTTAAGTGTTATAGCATAAATAGTAAAATAGTTAAAGTCTTATACAGACTTCTGTTTTCTGTATTTCCGTCTTTTATCTGTTCTATATGATATTGTGTGATCTAAGTGATAAGAAAATTATTTTAGTCTTATAATGAAGGTTTTAAAATACTTACGAAATTATTTCATTAAAACAGTCACTCTTTCCTGTACGTTTGACATCCGTATTTACCGTTATTAACGGATAAAGTTTTAAGTAGTACTAGTATGTTAAACCAACTTAGACAAACAAACTTCCTTCACAAAAGTTGGTTCTTTTAATATTTGTGATTTTCTGGAACTTTCATAGAATTTTTGGAAAACTTTTGAAATTATCGTTTTGACCCTGTTACTTACAATAAGAGCTAAATATTGATTTGGAGACCAAACTGAGGTCAGAAAAATATTTTAAAAAGCTGAATCATGTTTTTATATTTTTTGGGATTTTTGAAAATTATTTGAAAAGCAGATAAAAACGCTACTTTTTTCGATCTCTGTAAAACACACAAAACGAAGATTACGAAAACCAGAATGGATTTTCAGTGATTAGTGAGTACTCAAAATCAAATTTTAAGAGGGACCATAAGTGATTAAATTCAATTTGCAATTTTCTGAGATTCTTTCTGGAATTTTCTGAAATATGTCCATTTTTCACTTACGGCGCGACCGTTTTCCTTTATTTTTTCAAACAGTAAGGCTTGCCCTTACCGTAAAATTCCCAAAACTCTTCCATAAGACTCTTACATGTCATTTTTGAGGTTCCTCATTGGTTCTTACCATTTAAAATTATTTTTGAATAATAGATTTGTAAAAAGACCATTTTAACCCTTATTTACGGAATAAACCGAATAGAGACGAATAGGGACATAGTGGCTATGATATGGAAACTTAGAAACTTTGAGGGGTTCAAATACAATTCTAAGAAGCATAAAAGATCTGTAGACATCATGATTGCCTTGAATAGTATGGTGGGCATATATAAAGACCATTTTACCCTTAATTTTCACTTAAAACTACCTAAACCTAATGCTTTTGTCCAAGCAATCTAATGGCCTTCCTTTCTCCTTGCTTTGGTCGACATCAAGAGGCATTTAGAGGCCTTGGATCAGATTCCCTACATGAGTCATCTATCCTTGTAATGAGCCATTAGCCAATTAGAAAAAAGATTGATTAAACCTAATTAATAATTATGTGTTTATGTAGTCATTGCTTACCACACAAAAGCTCTTTATTCCTTCCATGTCCCCAAGCCTTGGCCGCCCCTCTTCCTATAAATAGACCCCCTTGGCTTCATAAATTTCTCACAACACAACTCCAAGAAGCAAGGCAAACACCATTCTCTCTCTTTTCTCTCTTTAGTCTTAAATTTCTTACTATTGTGTTCTTGGTGTTCTTGCTTGTTCTTCTTCAAAGTTTTGGCCAAGGTAAGGGGTTTTTCTTTCAAAGAAATTTGTGAAGTATGAGTTTCGATTCTTGTTTGTGTTTGAATTGCTTGTTTATGTGTTTATGGCTTTTATATGCTTTATAATTATTTTATAGCTTTAATTTAATTGTTTTATGCTCTTTATGAATTGTAGAGTTATAATGCCCAATTTTAGTCTCAAAACCGTGTGAGTAAAGAGGCTATGCCAAAATCACTTTTGAGCTTTTGTAAACATACCGTTATAATGACAAATTTTAAACGTACCGTAAAGATGATTTTACCGCAACGAAAACACAAAATATTATTTTATGAAAACCCCAATATTATCTGTTATTTATATACTAGGTGATGATTAAGATAAATGGTTTATCAGTATGGATCTGTCTAGAAAGGAAGGGAGACCTATGAAGGGGCTAAAGTAGTCCGTCTCTCTCTGGCCTGGGATCTGTGCTGATACGCTGTTTGGGGAATTCTTAACACTAGGGACCCGGTATATACGTGACAAGATAAAATTGGAAAAGAAGTAATTTCTTAATACCATATATATAAATAGATTGGAATGGATAAAAGAGTGTAACGGTAATGGATTCTCGGTGAACCTACTATTATAGCATCTTTCAGAAAATAATCTAAGGGTAATGGATTCTCGGTGAATTCTACTGTTATATTATTAGTGGGAAATATTGAGTGGGTATCCAATCTGTATATATATGCACATAACTCAGTTTAGTTTCCAACTGTCGTAGACAGTGGAAATTAGTGAGATAGGCTTTCAACCGGCCTTTTTCCTGGAAGATAATCAGTACTTAAGAATTTTCTAAGAGAAGCAATTGGACTGCATTCACTTAGTATAGTGGATCGATTTTTAAAGTGGGGTACTGATCACCAAAGATGGCTCTGCCGTCGTGTGATCTTTTCATCTTCAAAAATAACTTAAGTCAGTAATTAATCAGCTGTATTTCGTTCACTAAGTTTATATCAAGTTTTAGAAAGACGGACACTGATTACCGCAGTCGACTCAGCCGCCATGTAATTATTCTATTCCCAAGGAGCTATCTAAAATCTGAGAACAAACATCTACTGTTTTAGGAAGCGAACGTAAGTTTAAATACTATTGATCTCTTCTCTCTTGATCAATCCAAAGTGGTTATGCCCGGTTTGATCTTCTTGAAATACGGTTAACAACTTTTTATACCGATTCACTCTATTGAGCTGCTTAAAATAAATAAAGCAGAGATAATGAATTACTCCGTAATAAGCAGTAAAAAGCAAACGAGAGTTATATGTTTTTTTTAAGTACACAGTAAAAAGAGTTTTATGAAACAGTGATTTTTTTAAATAGTTATCTGTTCATACAAGTGGTCTTTCCATAAAAGGATTTGTTTCTTACAAAGTTTTTAAGAAGAGTCAGAGATTTTTGAGAAAAAGAGATAGTAAAACAGAGGAAATTTCACAAAGAGAAATTAAAGAGAAAGTGGTTTGCAAATTTAGACGATCATTTGTATTATAGACGATGAACATACAACCTAGAGGCTGGGGTTGAAAATAGGTTCTGTTGGACTACAATTGTCTACTGGGATTATCTAGGTTTCGAAAGTCTCAATGACCTTGTCAGTGAATCCCTCTGAGCTGAGACGAGTCGAATACCCAACTTGGATAAATCTGACTGGCAGATCTATTTCTGATTTGGTATTAAGTTTTAAATGCAGTATTTTCGAAGTATTCTCAAGGGTCTAAAGATGGGATTCCCTGTTTATGCTATTAAGTTTACTGTAGCCGGTCGCTCAATGGTGTGAGGTTGGAAAAGTCTCATTGGAGCACTACACCAGTGTGATTAGAGAGATATTGAAGTGACATGCATAAATTATACTTGGATATAAGAATGTATTTTGTGAATGAGTTATTTTGTAAAATTGCAGCACAAAGGTAAGATCTGCTTAAACGAGATCTGTTTATAAGCCTTGATTGATCTGTTATTTACTTGGTGTGCAAATTTATTGTTGAGTGATCTATATGTGTTGGGTGTATTCCTACTTTTCTTATTACTTTGTCTTAAGAGTCTCACCCTTGCCTGCTTTGTTGTGTTGATGCATGACTGAGTAGATGTTTTACCCAAGAAGTGGGTTAACTCTTAGAAGAAGGGTTCGAAGGAGGATGCTGCTTAGATTGATAAAGATTCCAAGAAGAATCTATATCTACTGTCTTAGATTGGGGTAGATGTCAAGAGACTAAATTGATTTAGTGTTCACTGTAAAAATCTCTGTTATAAACTCTGCTGATTTTATATATAAGAGGAGATGCTCACAAAAGGTGTTGATCACATTTCCGCATTCAAAAACATTTTGAAAAGAATTAGGGAAATATATTCTCCTTTCTTCTCATCTTTTAGAAAAGCAAAAAATTTTACCCGCATTTTTGAGAAGGATTACCAACTTTTATTTAAATATTTTCTTAGTCTTTGCAAAAATTTTGGTTACTATGGTATAATATCTTTTTTGGAGAAAGGGTGTTACATCCGTAATGCGGGGTTAGGTTTTTGTAGTTATACCGTCAATTATGATCCATGTTTTGTGTAAAGCGTAATGCGATGATCTCTGTGTTATGACCCATTAAGTATATTACATATATGTCAATGGGTTGTTTGAAAGGGATACAAAAAGTGCAGAATGACCCACCCAAATGGCGAATGATTGATGGTGATTTAGAGATGTGAAACAGGGGGTGTGACGATATAGAATGCAATGAAATATTGTATATTAGACAAGAATATATAATTGCCTAAACAGACTTCAGGATGCACTCTTAATTTACATGTTTTCATTTCAGGAAGTTGCATTCGTCGTTGGTGAATTTGTTTAAACCTAGTGTGTTGCCCCAATTAAAGTATGGCAGACACAGTTTCAGCATTTAACAATGTTAATATTGAGGGAACTGAGGTGTGTATAATTTAAATGTATTTTAATTATTATATGGATTTCGCACCCTGTTCTGTTAAATTGATAAATGAGTTGGAAAATTATTGTTTGAATAAGGGGTTGTAATGACATGTTATTAAATTTTGTAGGGGTTGGAAGATATTTCTTTATCTGATGACAGTGAAGATGAACTTAACCTACAAGAGATAGGGGGTGATTCTAATTTCTTTAGTGGTTGCAAGTTTGATGATTCAACTGCAGTGAATGGTGTTGAAGATATTTGGAAAATTAACATGAAGTAGTTAAGTGGTGCTGATCTCATGAGATATCATTTTGCAGACCTTGGTGTTGCTTTTATTTTTTACAATTGGTACGGTAGTACACGAGGATTTGCAGGCCAAAAGAGTAAGACAATGAAGAACATAAATGGTGATGTAACTCAACAGATTTTTGTGTGTCATATATAAGGATATAGAAGACTGAGAGATAATGAGACCAGGAAAAGGGAGCAAAAATGGTTGTCTCAGTGTGGTTGCGATGCAAGTTGTAAGGTCCATGTTGATAGTAAAAGTGGATGGCGGTATATTAGATATCTGAATGAAATGCACAATCATACCATGATGGACGACAAGTATACTAGTATGTTGCCAGCACATAGGAAATTACAGAGTTTGACAAGTTTGAAATGAACAAAATGAGGGAAGTTGGGATTAAGACTCCACATATGTATGGGTTGTTTGCCAGCCATGTTGGAGGGTATGATAGAATGGGGTTTATGATACGAGACGTGTACAATGAGCAGAATAAGGATAAGGGATCAGAGGCATCAGATGCCAAACTTGCGATGGAGTATCTGGAGGGGGTAAGGCAAACTAATGGTAAGATGTATTTGAGCCACACTATTGATAAGAGTGGAAGCTAGAACACCTCTTCTGGTGTGATGGTGTACGTCAGATGGATTATTCAATCTTTGGTGATGTGTTGACTTTTGATGCAACATATAAAAAGAACAAATATCTATGCCCTTTGGTTGTTTTTTCAAGAGTTAATCATCATAATCATTCCATTGTTTTTGGTAGTGCAATTGTGGGAAATGAAACTAAAGAGGCGTATGTATGGGTGTTGGAACAATTCTTGGCAGCAATGGCTGGCAAAAGCCCGATATCTATCATAACTGACGGTGATTTGGCAATGAGAAATGCTATCAAAAATGTATTTCCAAATGCCTATCACAGGTTATGTGCATGACATTGTTACGTAATGCTACTAGTAATGTGAAGAAGCCAAAATTCGTGCAGAAGTTGAAACAATGCATGTTTGGTGATTTTGATGTTCGTGAGTTTAAATGCAGATGGGAAGCGATGTGACAGAATTTGGATTAGAAGACAACATGTGGGTCAAAGAATTGTATGATAAACGGAAAATGTGGGCTACTGCTCATGTACGTGGCATGTTTTTTGGTGGTTTCTGGACTACTTCTTGATGTGAGGGGTTGCACTCAAAATTTAGAAGGTATGTGAATGTTCGGAGCAATTTGGTTGATTTTCTAAAACATTATTTTAGATGGTTGAATTACATGAGGTACAGAGAAGTAGAGGCAGATTTTAGATCGGTCTATGGGTAACCTGCTATTCAAACACAATTTGAGGTGCTTGAGGAGTCAGCTCCAGATATATACACAAAAGAGGTCTTCATGCTATTTTGACCCATGCTTGAAAGAGCATGTACATGTAGAGTGGCTGGTGTTACATAGACCAAAACATGTTATGTGTATGTAGTGAACAAGTACATGAAGGAAAGAAGGGTGTGGTATGTATCATTGTCCATCGAGCTTGGAATTCAAGTGTTCATGTATGAGACTAGACTCATTTGGCATTCCATGTGAGCACTTGATTGTTGTTATGGTGTCTTTGGATATTGTCAATTTGCTAGATTCAGTTGTGTACAAAATATGGACAAAATGTGCCAAGGACTACCTTGTTATTGATAGTTTGAACAATGACTGTGTTCTTGATCCAGAATTGGTTGGTCAATATATGGGTTTTATGGAGCATACCAAGCATCTAGCATTATCTGCATTCAAGTGTGGGGTTCCCTAATATATTCGGGAGACGATAGATAAAACACTAGCTTGCCACATGTTTGAAAAGCCAATCCCAATCAAAGCATATGAAGTAGATCTTTGTTGGTGTCAGCTCTTCTTAGCATCACATTGTAACTGTGTGGTCGTCATCTTGGTCCCCTTGCTTCCCTTGATAGTGTATTAATTAATTTAATACCTTTATGTTAACATAAATAACATACCCACATCTCCCAATCCATGCTGTGGTAATTTTTTGTTTTAAAAATGAATTATTTTAAGTTCCTATATCCATCAGGCTTACAGGAGGGCCCTCTCATTTCCCCCCAATTAAAAATGCACCTCACGGATGCCCATACACAAAAAGCTGAGTCGACTGAACCCATTATTTAATTAAAAAATGGTGACATATGTGTACTTAAATTTATAACCTCCCTCTATTATATGCTGGATATTAAGTATGTCAAAATCAAACTAACATTTCAACTTCTGTACCTACCACACGTGAGTTGACATTTAATACACGTGTCCAACATTTATTGGAAATTGGTCAGTCACTACTTTCCACATAAACGAAAACGCGCCCGCTAAGAAGTAGACATTTTAGAAGTTAGCAGTAGTCGTATACACGTGACAAGTTCTCATTGGATTGCCAGGAAAAAAGGGTACACTAGTTTGGACTCTATTCAACTTTATAGGTGAAGATATAGAGTAGAGCAGACATACTGCGTATCAATCACCCCCTTGATGCGTGAATATACAATGCAAAACAGGGCAACTATCTGTAATTTGAATTTTCACCTCATATTTGTAAACCGCCAAAGGGATGCATGAATAAAAGTAATAATTCAAATAAAAAAATATTAAAAGTAACAACAATAATAACAATAAATATAAAAATCATAATAATAATAATTTGTATAATAATACAGAAATAGCATTATCTTCTCAATAATAATATAATAAATATAAATGTATAAAACAACAAAAATAATAATAAATATTAAAAATTTATTAATAATAAAAATAGTAAATATAACAATGATAATAAAACTAATAATAATATTAAATAACGATAATATTATCAAATATCATTATCTCATAAAAAAATATTAAAATAATATTATAAATATTAGAGCTGTCAAAATGGGTTGTAACTCGAGGTGAGTCGGCCAACCCGCAAGTTGCATTGAAAAATAATATGGGTGTTAATAAAATATTTATTTTTTCTGTTTAAATAATTAATAAAAAAATTTAAAAATTGGCCATTAAAAAAATTAATAATTGCATATAAATTTTATATATTTATGTAATTATTTTTTTTGTAGCATTTTAAGTTTTTTTAAAAATTTTAGTATTTATTCATTTTTTGTATATAGTGAGCCAGCCCGTGATCCGACCCATGAGTCAACCCGTGAACTGTAACACTCTTTCTCCAAAAAGGATATTACACCATAGTAACCAAGAATTTTGCAAATTACTTAGATAAAAATTGATGAAAGCTCAGCATTCTTTCTCCGGAAAGGCGTGTAAAATTTTTTCCTTTTCCAAAAGATGAGAAGGATGAGGAACATGTCTAAATTCTTTTCGAAGTTTACAATGAAGTTGGAAGACAACAACACATAAATGTGTCTCTAACACTTCTGACTCAAATTTGACATATCCTTGTGATGTGGTTAAATTTAACCACTAACAGCGAGGGATTAACCACATAATTATTCACAACTAACCATGAGTATGTCAACGATTCAGTTTCTATTTATACAATCACATGGCAAGTAACAGGGTGAAATGTATCTAAGTTTTCAGTGAATTTGAAAGGCTTGAACACATAAATGTGTCTCTACATTGGTGACTCAATTTTGGTTTATCTTTGGCACATAGTTAATTTTAACCACTGATAGAGAGGACTAACCACATAATTATTCACAACTAACCACGGGTGTTTCATTGATTGGGTTACAAGTATACAAGCATATGACAAGTAACAGAATGAAATGTGTCTGAGTTTTCAGTGAACTTGAAAGGCTTCAACACATAAATGTGTATCTACCACATGCGACTCAAATTTGGCATATCATTGGCACGTATTTAAATTTAACCACTGACAGAGAAAGAATAACCACATAATTATTCACAACTAACCACAGAAATGTGTTTCTACCACATGACTCAAGTTTGACATATCTTTGTCACATAGTTAAATGTAACCACTGATAAATCGGGACTAACCACATAATTCTTTACACCTAATCACATATATATTTTCCACATGTAAAATACAAGCTATAGAATGTAGTGCATAGAGTTGCTTCTAGTATCACTATTCCCAACACTACATAGAATTGCACTTCATAAACCCATGATGAGGTTTTGTCCAAGTGCTGTGATTAATGGTCCTTGGTTCTGAAGCATTAGCATCACTGAATCCTTGTGCACATATCCAATCTCCAAGAATAGCATTTGCTCTACTAATAACTATACCATGCTAGTACAAAATCTTTAGTATTTGGTGCTAACCATATGTTCCCTTATATAGATGTCTGCAAAGAAGAAACAAAGTACAAAATCAAAGGAGAGAAATTTTACAAAATCATGTGTGTTCAATTCAAAGCTTTAAAGGTCAAGGGAATAAAAAGCATAAACATATAGACAAGCAATAAAAAGCATAAACATATAGATGTCTGCACTGTATCAAAGTAAGCAGCCAGTAACCATCTCTTAGTAGTGGCTTTAGCAGACTAGGTTGATTTATTTTGTACACAAGTCCTGCTTCTGTTTTGTTTCTAGCTAGTGTAGGAATTCATATTCTGTATAGGTTGGTATTTGGATTTCCATATCAGTAGGTTCCATCGTTCTTTGGCTCTTGGAAGTTTTGGCAAGGGTCCTTTTTGAGTTGCTTATTATTATCATGTTTATAGCAAACTCATGAGACCTTCATAAACACAGCCTCTTATGTAGGCATAAAAAGAGCGCTAAAGATAACAACACCAGAAATAGTATCTCTCAGAAGTACTAAAAACATATTTATGAGATAAAGGCTTTCAATTTTGAGAGGATTAAGACACACATACTGAGGTTTTTTATCACATTAGTGTATGGATGTAAATCTATTATTGACAATTTCATGGTTAAAAGTAAAGAAATATGTGGTTAATCATTCTCTATAAGTGGTTAAATTAAACTGCGTGCAAATGAACAGATAAGTTTGACTCAGAAGTACTAAAGACACATTTATGAGCTAAAGGCTTTCAATTTTGAGAGGATTGAGACACACATACTGAGATTGTTTATTATGTGAGTGTATAGTTGTAAATCAATTATTGACATTTTCATGGTTAATAGTGAAGAAATATGTGGTTAATCGTTCTCTAAATGTGGTTAAATGCAACTACGTGCAAATGAACAGACAAGTTTCACTCAGAAGCACTAAAAACACATTTATGAGCTAAGGGCTTTCAAATTTGAGAGGATTGAGACACACATACTGAGGTTATTTATCATGTGAATGTATAGTTGTAAATCAATTATTGACATTTTCATGGTTAATAGTGAAGAAATACGTGGTTAATCGTTCTCTATAGCATGTGACAAGGGATAATTCCATGGAACAGAAAAAAAAAAACCCCTTCCTTTCTTGATTACAAATTTTAAAACCTCAAACATGGCAATCTCAAGTCTCAAACTTGGCCAAACAGGTCATTTTGCCACACAAATCAAACTCGCCAAATCGCATTGTAATTAAAGCAAAACGTGAGTGCATAGTTAGAAGAATGACAGAACCTTGAGCATTTGAGGGAGCAGCAGCAAAGACACCCTTCAGTAGCGACAACGACGGATGAGTTCAGAAGGGAGAAAGCAATGAGTTATGTCATTTTGCAGAGAAAGCTCCAGAGAAATTTCATCGTTTGCAGAGGCTAGCTTTGAGATGAGTCCCGTTTTCAGATGAGTCCCGCTTTCTTTGTGTCTTTCCCGCTTTCAGATGAGTCCCGTTTTGCAAATGACTTTCGTTTGTTCAAATGTTTGAAAATAAATGCTTTGGCTTTGCTAACTCATCTTTGGCTTTGCTGAGTCAATTAATTTGCCACATAGGCAGGTGTAGGGCAAGTGGATGCTCAAATACGGGTGTCTGAGTATCAGTCCTCAAAGAAAATTAATAAAATTCTATCCAAACAGTTGATTTTCATCCAATGGCTATTATTTAATGCTCTCACATCTCATAAGAAGACACTCATCTCGGTTGATATAACCCTTATATCTATAATCTATAACTTTATATAATGACAATACCAATTTTTGGTAGAGTCTTTTTCTATTCCAATTTTACCCATTTTATAATTATCCACAATATATTAATAACTACTCCATAATCACAACTACTTTATCATTTTTTGTAAAAAAAAACTACTCTATCATCTAATTATGCAACAATATCTAAAACAAAAAAAGAGAGAACAATAAACTAGGCACGAAGTGCGTGACTCCCCCTAGTATATATAATTTGTGACAGGTTTTCGATGCTGCACATTTTTTTTTGACAAATCGATGCTGCACATTTTGATAACTAGAAAGTTAATATAAATACATTTAATAAGGTTCTCATGGGCATTAATGCATGACAATAGCAAAAAGAAACTACCCTCCTACCAAGCAAGCTTGCATCATTGCCCCATTTATCTTTAAACAGTTTAGTGTAAGCAATATCAAAACCCTAATATACTATAGAGAGAGGTTCATTGTCAAAAAAAATTTGCTGTGAGCGGCAAGAGATTAAAATAAAGGATGTGGTGCCGCCGGAAATTAGCAAAGGTAAACGTGGGAAAACTGCAATGTTCCCCTCTTCTACATATATCTCTCACCTATTGAGGAGAGAAATGTTTTTGGGTGGGTCCCGCCAATGAAATTTCTCTCTTTCCTTATTTCTACGTATATCCAAACTGGAGAAATTCTTTATTTCTCTTCCATCTCTCTCTTTTCTATCTCTCTCTTTGTTAAATCTACTCATCCAAATAAAGTGTAAAATTTGAACACTGATGGTTGGGGTTGGCTTTTAAAAGTTTGTGAAAAGTAATCATGTAAATAACTGCAACTCTGTTTATTTCACATATAAATTTGAAAAAAAAAACTCATCTCTATTAGTTGAGGAAACTGATTGTGTGAAAGCTAAAAGAACTAATTGTGTTATACAACGATAATCTCCCACGTGTCAGTCTAGGGAATTGATTATGTTATACAATTATAATCTGCCACAGTCAGTACTCTCAAACTATAAAGCACGAACACCTCTTCAAGATGCCTTGTCTAGTGTCTGAAGCGTCTCGGACACCAACACTTCTTGGACACGTCTTAGACACGTGTCAGACACCCCTTTACGGTGTCACAATTAAAAAAAAAATTTGATGGCTCAGACACATCTTTGAGACAAGCCAAGAGGATGAGCCAAAACCTACTCTTGGCTAGACACCTCTCTGGCACTCCTACTATTAAAAAATAAAATATTTGAAAAAGTCAACTTATCTTGGGATTACTTTTGTAAAGATTACATTGTGAAATGATCCCTTTTAGCCTTAGTATTTCTTTTGCGAGGGATCTTTATCATGTGAAAGTTGTAAAGCTTAAAACCTTTGTTTTTAAAAGGTAAATATATAAATCTTAATTATATATTTAGATTTTAGTCAATCCTGTAGTACCCTCATTTTTATATAGTTTTTATTGATTTTTAATGTGCTTTTATTTAATTAAAAAATTATTTAATTAATGATTTTTATGATTTTAAGGTGTGAATAATAATATTCATAACCTAGAGTTATTTTTGAAGGGTTTAGAGTAGTAGAGTTCGCAAAACTGAGTTTTTGCGAGAACCGCGTTATCGCGTGATGCGGGAAGGGTTCAGTATTTTTCTGGAGGTCATTTTTACTCCAAAATAAATTTTTTAACGAACCAAAAGTGGTTCTCATAATATTTGTGATTTTTAGAAATTTTTCTGGAAATTTTCAGAAAAACTTTATTTTACCCGCGGTTGGAGCTTTACGGGTAAACCAGGCGCAACCGGGACATGAAAAATAGTCCAAAAATTTAGTTTTTGGGTTTCTAAATTTTTCTATGACATATTCAAATGATAAAATTCATTTCGCATGATTTTACCCATTTTAGAAAGATATTTATCTAAAAATGGATTCGAAAACTACGCGTTTTTACTACTTTGAACTACCGATTAAACCCTAACTTGATGGGATTTAATCCCACCATTTTTCTGGTCAGTTTTGGTCGCACAAGAGGGCTGATTCCACTCTCAAAAATATTCCAAAAGTCAAATGGTCAAAAAGGGGTTGATTTTTGAATTTTTCCAAATTAGGTGAGAGAGGTATGGCTCCCAACCACCAAAAGCATGCAAGCCCATACCTCTCCCATACTCTTCTTGGTTCAGCCGAATCCTCATAGGGAGAGGGAAGAGAGAGAAATTTATTTTTCACTTCATCTTCAACCTTGAATCAAGAACACTCCATTTTCTCTCCATTTTCCCAAGCTTTTCCATACACCAAAAGGCTAGGTTTTGTTGAGTTTTTGGCCACCCAAGCTTCACAAAAAAGGTTTGGATCATCATTCTAATCCATAAACTTCTTCCATTTTTTCATTTCCACCACTTTCATTTTTCCATGAAGGTTGTGTTCTTCTCTTTACTAAAAGAGAGTTTTTTCTTGGTTTAGCTTCACTCCATTGAAACCTACAAGCTTGAAAACTACCTTGGATCTATTTGCCTTCAAGTTTGAGTAAGTATTCATCTACTCAAAATTTCTACTCTTTAGGGTTTGGTGGTTTTCATAAAACTCATATTTTTATGGTTTTATTTTGGTGTATTTTGTGAAAGGTAAATTTTTCTAAGTGTGGGAACATCAAGGCTTCAAGGAGGCCACTTGGTGTTGGTGAGGAGTGAAGGTGATTTGTGGTGTTTGCCCATTTTCATTGTCTTCAAGAGGTAAGGGGATTTTCTCAATAAGTTGGGAAGGATGTGTATGTGTATGGTGTATGTTGTATGTTTCATGAAAAACTCAAAGACTTGAGTTTTCATATTGGGTGTTTGAATGAGTTTCATTCTATTAGTAATATGTAATTTTATATATTTATGTATATGGGTTAAAGTATGATTTTGGTTGAGGCATGATAATTTTTGATAAGCCTATGTGTTGTTGGAAAAATCATATATATGCTTTGGGGTGATTTTTGGATGCCTAAGTGTATGCTTGGTGAAGTATGCTTTATGCTATGTTCATGATGTATGTTGATATGTTATGAATGATTACTTTGAGTGTATGTTTGATTTATGACTTGGTTGTGTTCTTGCCAAAAAATGATGAATGTTGATTCTTATGTCTCATATGTTTTAATTCAATGTGATTGAGATTGGATTGAAAATATTTGATTAAGTGTGGGAAGAGGGTTTAAAAGCTTTAATGAAAAAGTTTTCCAAAATGAAATCAAATGAATTAATTAGAATTCAAGTTAACACTTAATTAGATAAATTTCATCAAGTTTCTAATCATAAGTCTTAAATCAATTTCATACTAAATCCTTTTTATCCATAACACTCTAAGTGAGCTTGAAAATCAATTAATGAGGGAGAAAATCAAATTTCAGATTTTTAAGGGGTTAAAAACGAAATCTGGGTGCTTTTGGGCCAAAAATATAAATTTTTGGAATTCTGGGGCAGAAACGCGAAGTCTGGTCACTTTGGGCCAAAAACATAATTTACAAAAGTTTTGGGACAGAAAACGCGAAGTCTAGGCATTTTGGGCCAGAAACCTAATTTTTTTTCAGAAAATCAGGGGCTGAACTGCGAAACTAGACTTCTTAGGGGGTCAGAATCATAAATACTTAAAAAGTAAAAGAAATTAAGTAAAATTATCAAAGCAATTAACTAAGACTTTGAATTAAATCTTTTTATAAAGAGAAGTGGGAAGAAAATAGTAATGAGGATTTGAGAGTTGGGAGTTAAAGAAGAGCTTTAATTTCAAAGGAGAACTTAAGAATTCAAAGAAGAATTTCTTCTAAAAACTTATGGTTTCAAATAACGATTTTACACGGTATTGAACGAGGATCAATACGTGGCGACGATAAAGTCTTGAGGACAAATATAGATGTCAGTGCTACAATCCAACTTGGAGGATTGTGCAATATATATTGAGGTCATGCTACAATCCAGCTTGAAGGATTGTGCAATAAACGTGGATGTCTTTGCTACAATCCAGCTTGGAGGATTGTGTAATAAACATAGAGGTTGGTGCTACAATCCAGCTTGGAGGAATTGTGCAATAAATGTAGATGACGTTGCTACAATCCAGCTTGAAGGATTGTGCAGAATGTATGTAGATGTCATTGCCACAATCCAGCATGGAGGATTGTGCAATATATATATATATATAGATGTCAATTGCATTCGATGATTGGCTTTGCCAAATTTGAGCCACAATCCAGCTTGGAGGATTGTGCAATCCAGCTTGCGGGATTGCAAACGGAGGACGATTTGAGCTGTATTGAAAGATGTTGAAGTGCCATGTGTCATGATAAAGTGACATGTGTGTGTAACTGGATGTGGTGTTTTCTGTGGATGTATGAGTATCTTAGAGAACGATTTACGAAAGAGTAACCCTATATATATATTCTTGGAATGTATTATGTAGTATTTTATTTTTCATATACATCTTTTCAGTGGATTTCAACTTGTGTAAAGAAATTCACCCTTGCGTGTTTTTCTGTTATTTTATGTAAGATACGCGTAGCTGTTTACACCGAGACCTCTGGTAGCCGAGTGAGGAAGAGTTTTCGGCCTCTTGAGGCCAATGGTGGGGGATGGACTTATGATCCCATCTCCCAATGGGCCACTGTGACTGGATATGTAGAGAAAGGGAAGAGGAAGATTAGCGATGAGTGCGGTTGCGGATTTCTTATGGAGGCTGAGTCTGAGCTCAAGGAGGACCCCGAAGAGGCGGCATCTTTTAGGTCTCTAGGTGTGGGGAGTATAGTGCTAGGTTGTGGGTGTGTCAGTTAGCCGACCAGCCTAGGTTTTTGGGAGTAAATGTTCATGTCGTGTATTTGACATACCTTTTGCTTTACCATTTTCTTTAGGATAGGTTTATCACCTTATTTCCTTTTGTGTTATGATGATGTATCTTGACTATACTTGCGGCACAAGACTTTTGTATAGTGAACATGAGAATTGTGAATGTGATGTATATTTCTTTTCTGATTTTCTGGATGGCTAAAGTTTCATGAGTATGCTTCTTATGATACTTATCTTTTCAAAAAAAAATTTAGCCACCAATTTTGGTAACTTTGATTTATGAAAGACGATTTTCCGCATTAAGTTTTAGTTTTTCATGTGACGTTCCTTGTGTGAAAAAGAGACGTTACAATGTCAATTATGTGCGCGTGCGGGTACATGCATTTGCGCAAACGCGTGCGCGCACGTGCGAGTGCCCGTGCCCGTGTACGTGCGCATGCGCGTGTGATGTCTTGGTGTCCTGCATTTTGGACATTAGCCGAGTCATGATGTCGATGTTCGGTCTCCTTGTCGGAGTCAGTGCTTCGTTGCTCTCAACAAATTTCTTAGTTTTCCATCATTTCATAAGAGACAAAAGTGCAAATAATAATAATAATAATTTCAGAAGGTAAAAACCTTGCTTTTTTATATACACACACAATGGTTTTCTGCGGCTAAAAGTTAAAGGAACCACAAAAAATACGCAGAAGCACTGAATCTAAATTGTGCAGAAGCATTCAATGAAAAACAAAGTCTTTTTTTATTAATTACTAAAAAAATATTTGGCTTATACAATTCATAACCACAACAACAAAAAGCTCACTTCCCTGGTATACCCAACGCACCATAGCATAATTGTAGAACCAATTCTCCTGCTTATGTTAATGTTCACTTGACCATAGCATATCAAATATCGATCATCACCCAGATTTGGTTGGGTAAAACCGGGTCTATATTACTCCCTGTGACCTGCATAATTTTACTCCATGGAGTAGTTTATGGTGCCAAAATATTAGTATACGAATGTGTGTCGAGCGAATATGCAGGTGCACATGCCGAAGTCAAACAGAGTGGATCTGAATGGTTTAAGTGATATAACGACCCATATCTTTCCAACTGTGTGAATGTGGGATTCCCCCGACTGTAGGGAATCCACATCCCTTCCTCCCTTGCATGCAGATTCTCTGTAGTCGGGAGAATCCCGCATTCACGAAGTTGGAAAGATATGGGTCGTTGGATCACTTAAACGGCTAAGATCCATTCTGTTTCACTTTCGCATGTGCACCTGCACATTCGCTCGACAGTTGCTATAAAACGGCAGCGTTCTCATCAATAGATATATAATAAGTAGTTAATGTCAAATCAGAACTTCCTGCGCAAGACCATCACTGTGTGTTTTCATTTTTTAATTCTTTTTTAAATAATAATAATTATCCTCCTATTATAATTATAATTATAATCATAATAATATAATCTATTATATATATATATATATACTCCCCCAGTCCCATAATAAATATAGTTTTAGCAAAATGTATTTGTCCCAAAATAAGTGTAGTTTTATGTTTTTAATTAAATATTAATTAATTTATTTCAATTTTATCCATAATAATTGTAGTGCATGAGTTTTTGAATAACAAGAATTAAATATCACTTCATTATTTATTGCAAGATTAATTTGGTAATTTTGCTACTTTCACTCATTTATTTATTGTATTCCTTAATCTGTGTGAAAAAACCTAAAACGACATTTATTTTGGGACGAAAAGAGTATATATTATATAATCCATATATCTATATATTATAAAGGTTAACTATCGACACAATATTCTCTCACAGTAGCAATCTTTTTTGTTTTATTTTTTTAATTTTTTTCTTTATTAACTATTATTTTATTGTCTATCTATCTTACCTATTTAAGAAAATTGAACCCGTCGGAACACGTGCCAAATTTTGCATCTCCCAATTTCTCAGGTAATTCGTGCCAGAAGCAAAGGGGAGAGACTTCAGGTAATACTTGCTACATTGAAAATTATTTGATTATGTTCTCTCATTTCCTCGCATATATACTTATCATCCTATCTTTTTGTTTGGTTGACTGGAATAAGCTAAACCAACCAATTGGACCGAATGCTTCATAACTGTCAAGTTTCATTGGGTTGCAAGTCTATTGGACTTTTCCAATCTCCATAGATCGTTGGACAAATCCAAGTCTGCAACAGTTGAAAATCCAACTATGGACAAGTATTTTGGTAAACAATTGCTTAATCTATTTATTTGTTGCGTTTATTGACAATGTATAATTAAATTTAACTTATTTTTTGTATTGTTTTGTAGACTGGATTTGACATTGAGGCCAAGTGCAAGAAGTTTGTAATGAAGGAAGTTGGGAAGCTTCATCGTCAATGTAGAACCCGTTTGACTACAAGTTGGCTGAGAGATAAGGATGGGAATATCAATGAGCATCCTCCAGCAAAATATGCACAATATTGCGGCCAAACGCCTAGATAGCGAATTCCAGGTTTGCAATTTAAAATGTGTTTCCTATAATTGTGTTTTATATTATTACTATATACTCTAACGGTAACTATTTTGTTATAGAAAGTGAGTAAGAAAAATCAAGAACTAGCATCAAACCCTCAATATCCATATGGCAAATCGCGGGTGTCACTTGCACGCTTAGAGCAACAAATGGCAAGTGTAAATAGTTATATATATATTATATTTATACCTTAGCGTATTTGATCTTTTTTTTTTTCAATTCATAGCTTGCATCTAGTGGTAGTGAGGCCACATATGTGCCCCGTCATGAGTTATGGATTGCTGGTCGTCAGAATAGTGATGTGGAGATAGAGAATGAAAACATTCGACAAGTGGCGGTTTCTATGTTATGTTGTTTATGAAGAAGATTGTTGCCTGTAATGTAACGGATATCCCTAAGGAGGTATACCTTTCTGTGATAAATCTAACGATTAATCCATTTTTACAAGCATGCATGTACCTTAATTAATTTGTTCTAACTGTTTTTATATTAATTGTTGTACTTCATATATAGTATCTCCCTCAGTAGTCCTGGCCAATTTAGAGCTTAAAGAAGATTAATGAAGTCAAAGAAGAGTGGTGTAAGTTTATGATCGACAACAAGTATTTCACCTTATATTGAATTTAGATGAGTATTCATATGTGTTTGGTGAGACTCAAGTAATGCAATTTTCGTTTTGCTGGAATTCGTTGGAATTGAGATATTATTAAAGATTAATTTGTATGGTTTTGCTGCTTTTCAATCACTGAAGGTGAATTCTGTTGTGATATAACTTAAATGATATAACTAGTACACTTTTTAACCTATAATGTAGTGTTTGGCAAAAGGAGGTGCCATTGGGAAGTTCATTTGTGGGGTGACATACTGACACCTCCGGAACATGGGAAGCTGGTGGTAATGGATCTCGATGGAGGGAGTTCATCAACACTCAATATAGTAGTACGCAGCCATATCCTGGACGCCCAACACCACATGGTGCTGGGTTTTGGTGTTGTACTACTTAATTTATTCTTTGTCAAGAACATTTTTGCTATATATGTAACAATGTCTTATTCCAATATTATGACATTTACTATTGACAAGTGTTTTATAATGGAATTTACTTGTATTATTAGTACGCAAATATGATCAAATTAGCATAATCTAGAATCATGTGTATACTAGCTGTTCCGAGTCACTGGACTCTATTCTGGATAATTGAGGACTAAAAAAACCGAAAAAAAAGTTTTAAAAAATTTTAAATAAATGTACCGTTTATATGAAAATGCTACAAAAGGTTTATATCATGACTTTTTTGTAGCATTTTTTGTAGAAAAAGCTACATCAAGTAGAGCTTTTGTAGCGTTTTTTATCCTGACATTGCGTTTTTTGGGTTTTTTTTTGAAAAAACGCTACAACACCAAAACAGCGCACGTGCGCGCACACGGCACTCACACGTGCATGCACGCTCCGCGCAAACGCATGAACCCACACGCGCTCATAATCGACATGAGTAAAATCTAAATATAGAATTAAGATTTATATATTAACCTTTTAAAAACAATGTTTTTAAGCTTTACAATTTTCGCATGAGAAAGATCCCTCGCGAAAGAAATACTAAGGCTAAAAAGGGTCATTTTACAATGCAATCTTTACAAAAGTAATCCCTCGCAGGTGTCACTTGCACACCTGGAGCAACAAGTGGTAAGTGTATATAATTTTTTTTTTTCAATTCATGGCTTGCATCTAGTGGTAGTGAGGCCACATCTGTGCCCCGTCATGAGTTATGGATTGCTGGTCGTCAGAATAGTGATGGGGAGATAGAGAATGAAAACGTTTGACAAGTGGCGGCTGAATGTGTAAGTGCAATATCATTTTCCTATTTTATTATTGTTATTAATCATGACCATGTCCCTTATTGATCCTGTGAATATTTATGTGTTTCAGATGAGTCTGTCACGGTCACAGCCTCAGGAGGGTGGTAGCTTGACAGACATTACTATCCCTAGCATTGAAGAAGCCTGAGTACCTTGGCCGTGTTCGGGGTAAGAGATTTGGGGTAATACCCAAATCATACTTTCCACCCCAGAAGCGAGCCAAACATTCAGATGTTGACCGCCTTAATTATCAACTTGAGCAAGTGATGCAAGAGGCTAGAGAGCTAACGACGGAGGTTAGATCTGGGAGGGAGGTGGCATCGTCACCCACATTAGCATCAGGAGCCACACCGGCACCAGCACCAACACCCAGAAGTGCCAAAGATAGCTGCAGCCTTGCCTTTAATGGCCTTCATGAGGTAATGTGTTTTATTTACTTAAGCCAGGTTTTTACTTATTTGATTTGCTTAATTACTACATTGACTCTTGTGTTCACATGTTTAGGGTACTTGACTGTGTATGCTCTATCCATCTGAACCCCATCGTTGCCTGGTTGGTACTGGACCAGTCTATAACATTGCAGGTGATTCATTACATACTACACCACTACCACCTGGCCACGTGAAAGTGAGCATCGATGTTACGATAGAGGGGGATGCACCAATTCCGCGACGTCTTCATAATGAGCCTGGCATCATGTCGGTAGAACAAGCAGTAGATATCTAGTCGCATGGTCAATCAGTCTAGTTAGTTTTCATGTCGCGGTATGCCAATATTAAGATATGATTGCATAATATATGACTTGGTTGCTATTTATTTCAAAATTTGATCACTAACCAATTAATTATGTGTGCCTTAATTAGGATATTCCTGCAAAATCTGCTACCCAGCATACAAAACAATCATTTAGTGCCTCCAAGAATGATGGGGGAAAGCAAAATGTCAAAACCGCAGTTTGGGATCCTTCACCACTATGCACGGCTGATCACCCGCAGATTGAACTTCCTCATCTCTATGAGATTGTGAATGTCTTGTTACAAGATATGCCCATAGATCAAGTGATCTATGTACCGTTTGATTCGGCAATTTTTGGTTATCATAATGAGGAGACGGTTACTAAAGTGGAAATCGGCGAGCTCATTCAACAGATGATAAGGGTATCAGTTATCAACGTTTACATTAGGTAATTAATTTAGATAAAATTCACTAATTCAAACTCAATTTTTTTATATCATTTACTAATACAGTCTTAATTTTTGCTTAAGGTTGTTGTGGGATGTATACATACACCCCCTACATATAACAAATAGATTTATTTTCACATCGGCTCATAGAACTCATATTAGGATACCTTCTGAAGAACGGAGAAAACATATAGTTGATACCATACAGACCGTTGATCAGCATAAAGAAAAGTTGATTCTTATGCCGTATAATGTGGGGTGAGTATTGATCTTGAAATTTAATTATGTTGTTTTTGACATTTTATTGAATGTTAATCGTAAATGGATTTGCTAACCAAATTAAATATCTTTTTAGTGAACATTGGGTGTTACTGGCAATCAACCCTATGACAGAGGTTGTACACTACTTAGACTCTTACCATGGTGATCCTAATAATCGCAAAGATATGAAGAACATGTTCGATGAGTAAGTATATATATCATGAAGAACTTGTGTCCCATGCAATATATCTATAATTACTAATCATGAAGAATTTGTTTTTTACAGAGTTGTAAAAGTCTTGCGCTTGCACTTAGGAAACTAGGTACCCAAGAAAAAGCAAAACAAAATCACCTGGATTAGAATTCAGGTATGATACGCTATATATATATATATTGGTGAAAAGTGGCTATTAATGCACATGTTTTTGCTTTATAGTGCCCGAAATAACCGAATAATACAGACTGCGGTTTCTATGTTATGTTGTTTATGAAGGAGATTGTTGCCTGTAATGTAACAGATATCCCTAAGGAGGTATACCTTTATGTGATAAATCTAATGATTAATCCATTATTACATGCATGCATGTACCTTAATTAATTTGTTCTAACCATTTTTATATTAATTGTTGTACTTCATATATAGTATCTCCCTCAGTAGACCTGGCATATTTAAAGCTTAAAGAAGATTAATGAAGTCAAAGAAGAGTGGTGTAAGTTTATAATCGACAACAAGAATTTCACCTGATATTGAATTTAGGTGAGTATTCATATGTGTTTGGTGAGACTCAAGTAATGCAATTTTAGTTTTGCTGGGATTCATTGGAATTGAGATATTATTAAAGATTAATTTGTATAGTTTTGTTGCTTTTCAATCACTGAAGGCGAATTCTGTTGTGACATACCTGAATTGATATAACTACACTTTTTAACCTGTAATGCAGTGTTTGGCAAAAGGAGGTGCAATTGGGTAGTTCATTTGTGGGATGACATATTGACACCTCCGGAACTAGGGAAGCTGGTGGTAATCGATCTCGATGGAGGGAGTTCACAACACTCAATATAGTAGTACGCAACCATATCCTGGACGCCCAACACCACATGGTGCTGGGTTTTGGTGTTGTACTACTTAATTTATTCTTTGTCAAGTACATTTTTGCTATATATGTAACAATGTCTTATTCCAATATTATGACATTTACTATTGACAAGTGTTTTATAATGGACTTTACTTGTATTATTAGTACGCAAATATGATCAAATTAGCATAATCTAGAATCACGTGTATACTGGCTGTTCTGAGTCACTGGACTCTATTCTGGATAATTGAGGACTAAAACAACGAAATAAAAAAAAGTTTTAAAAAAATTTAAATAAATGTACCATTTATATGAAAATGCTACAAAAAGTTTATATCATGACTTTTGTGTAGCATTTTTTTTTGTAGAAAATGCTACATCAAGTAGAGCTTTTGTAGCGGCTTTTATCCTGACATAGCATTTTTATGGGTTTCTTTTCAACTTTTTGAAGCATTATTTTTTTGAAAAATTCTACAACACAGAAACACCGCACGCACACGGGCACTCGCACGTGCACGCACGCTCCGCGCAAACGCATGAACCCGCACCCGCACATAATCAACATGAGTAAAATCTAAATATAGAATCAAGATTTATATATTTACCTTTTAAAAGCAATGTTTTTAAGCTTTACAATTTTCGCATGATAAAGATCCCTCGCAAAAGAAATACTAAGGTTAAAAAGGATCATTTTACAATGCAATATTTACAAAAGTAATCTATCGCGGGTGTCACTTGCACGCCTGGAGCAAAAATGGTAAGTGTATATAATTTTTTTTTCAATTCATAGCTTGCATCTAGTGCTAATGAGGCCAAATCTGTGCCTCGTCATGAGTTATGGATTGCTGGTCGTCAGAATAGTGATGGGGAGATAGAGAATGAAAACGTTCGACAAGTGGCGGCTGAATGTGTAAGTACAATATCATTTTCCTATTTTATTATTGTTATTAATCATGACCATGTCCCTTATTGATCCTGTGAATATTTATGTGTTTCAGATGAGTCTGTCACGGTCACAGCCCCAGGAGGGTGGTAGCTTGACAAACATTACTATCCCTAGCATTGAAGAAGCCTGAGGACCCTGGCCGTGTTCGGGGTAAGAGATTTGGGGTAATACCCAAATCATACTTTCCACCCCAAAAGCGCGCCAAACAATCAGATGTTGACTGCCTTAATTATCAGCTTGAGCAAGTGATGCAGGAGGCTAGAGAGCTGAGGACGGAGGTTAGATGTGGGAGGGAGGTGGCATCGTCACCCACATTAGCATCGAGAGCCACACCTGCACCGACACCAGCACTGACACCTAGAAGTGCCAAAGATAGCCGCAACCTTGCTTTAATGGCCTTCCTGAGGTAATGTGTTTTATTTACTTAAGTCAGGTTTTTACTTATTTGATTTACTTAATTACTACATTGACTCTTGTGTTCACATGTTTAGGGTACTAGACTGTGTATGCTCTATCCATCAGAAGATTCAGAACCCTATCGTCGCCTGGTTGGTACTGGAACTGTCTATAACATTGCAGGTGATTCATTGCATACTACACCACCACCACCTGGCCACATGAAAGGGAGCATCGATGTTACGATAGAGGGGGATGCACCAATTTCGCGACATCTTCCTAATGAGCCTGGTATCATGTCGGTAGAACAAGCAGTAGGATATCTAGTCGCATGGCCAATCAGTCTAGTTAGTTTTCATGTTGCGGTATGCCAAAACTAAGATATGATTGCATAATATATAACTTGGTTGCCATTTATTTCAATATTTGATCACTAACCAATTAATTATGTGTGCCTTTATCAGAACATTCCTGCAAAATCTGCTACCCAGCATACAAAACATTCATTTAGTGCCTCCAAGAATCATGGGGGAAAGCAAAATGTCAAAACCGTAGTTTGGGATCCTTCCCCACTGCCCACAGCTGATCACCCGCAGATTGAACTTCCTCATCTCTGTTAGATTGTGAATGTCTTGTTACAAGATATGCCCACGGATCAATTGATCTATGTATCGTTTGATTCATCCATTTTTGGTTACCATAATTAGGAGACGGTTACCAAAGTGGAAATCGGCGAGCTCATTCAACGTGTGATGATAGGGGTATCAGTTATCAACGTATACATTAGGTAATTAATTTAGATAAACTTCACTAATTCAATCTCAATTTCTTTATATCATTTACTAAACAGTCTTAATTTTTGCTTAAGGTTGTTGTGGGATGTATACATACGCCCCCTACATATAACAAATAGATTTATTTTCATATCGGCCCATAGAACTCATATTAGGATACCTACTGAAGAACGGAGAAAACATATAGTCGATACCATGCAGACCGTTGATCAGCTTAAAGAAAAGTTGATTCTTGTATCGTACAATATGGGGTGAGTATTGATCTTGAAATTTAATTATGTTATTTTTGACATTTTATTGAATGTCGATTGTAAATGGATTTGCTAACCAAATTAAATATCTTTTTAGCGAACATTGGGTGTTGCTGGCAATCAATAGAGCTGGGTAAGCCAGCCAGGCCCGTTTAGGCCCGGTCCGCATTAGCCCGCGTTTTGAGTGGGTTGGGCTAGCCTGGTCCGCAATTTAAATGGGCTCATTTTATCAGGCCCGCGTCCGCACTGCTATGTCCGCGGGCTAACGGGTCGGCCCGCGGACCGTAAATAAAAATATGAAAAAAATGGAAAAAAATGTTAAAATTCAAGGAAAATAAATATTTACAATTTAAGTACATTTTTTATAAGCAAAATTATATATTATTAATACTAAAAGTTGATTTTCAAGAGCACAAGGTATGCCAAAAAAAGCACCACAAATGAATACAAGATAATATAAAATGCTAGCTAAAGGCAAGGGAATACAAAATCACAGATATAGCTACTTCCCTTGAAGATAATCGCGTCCTGCAAAAAAAGCCACACCCGTGGTGTGGATACTGTTCTTGTCTTTCATATTGGACAGAACCGTTCACAGGTGTGACACGAAACCCACCCCTGGTGTGAAAGTCTTAGTCGATGACTCATGGTTGTTTTCAGAACTGTTCACAAGTGTGATACCAAACCCACCATTGGTTTGAAACTCTCAGTCTGCGGGCCAGCCTGGAAAACCGCAGACCAAACCCGTTGGACCCGTGGGTTAAATGGACCGAGCCAAAAAAGCCCGCATTTAAACGGGCTACTATTTTCAAGACCCGTGGCCCGCGCGGACTGCGGGTTAAACGGACCGTCCGCGGATCAAGGACCGTATACCCAGCTCTAGCAATCAACCCTATGACAGAGGTTGTACACTACTTAGACTCTTACCATGGTGATCCTAATAATCGCAAAGATATGAAGTACATGTTCGACGAGTAAGTATATATATCTTGAAGAACTTGTGTCCCATGCAATATATTTATAATTACTAATCATAAAGAATTTGTTTTTTTTACAGAGTTGTAAAAGTCTTGCGCTTCCACTTGGGAAACTAGGTACCCAAGAAAAAGCAGAACAAAATCACCTGGATTAGAATTCAGGTATGATACGCTATATATATATATATTGTTGAAAAGTGGCTATTAATGCACATGTTTTTGTTTTATAGTGCCCGAAACAACCAAATAATACGGACTGCGGTTTCTATGTTATGTTGTTTATGAAGGAGATTGTTGTCTGTGATGTAACGGATATCCCTAAGGGGGTATACCTTTGTGTGATAAATCTAATGATTAATCCATTTTTGCATGCATGCATGTACCTTAATTAATTTGTTCTGACCGTTTTTATATTAATTGTTGTACTTCATATATAGTACTCCCTCAGTAGACCTGGCCAATTCAGAGCTTCAAGAAGATTAATGAAGTCAAAGAAGAGTGGTGTAAGTTTATGATTGACAACAAGTATTTCACCTTATATCTAATTTAGGTGAGTATTCATCTGTGTTTGGTGAGACTCTGGTTATGCAATTTTAATTTTGTCGGGATTCATTGGAATTGAGATACTATTGAAGATTAATTTGTATGGTTTTACTGCTTTTCAATCACTGAAGGCGAATTCTGTTGTGACATAACTGAAATGATATAACTAAACATTTTAACCTGTAATGCAGTGTTTGGCAAAAGGAGGTGCAATTGGGTAGTTCATTTTTGGGGTGACATATTGACACCTCTAGAACTTGGGAAGCTGGTGTTAATGGATCTCGATGGAGGGAGTTCATCAACACTCAACACAGTAGTACGCAGCCAGTTCCAGGATGCCCAACACCACATGGTGGTGGGTTTTACTTTCTTTTTTGGCAGGTTTTCAATTGGTGTTGTACTACTTAACTTATTCTTTGTCAAGTATATTTTTGCTATATGTGTAACAATATCTTATTCCAATATTATGAAATTTACTATTGACAAGTGTTTTATAATGGAATTTACTTGTAGTATTATTAGTATGCAAATATGATCAAATTAGCATAATTTAGAATCGTGTGTATACTAGCTGTTCTGAGTCACTGGACTCTATTCTGAATAATTGAGGACTAAAAAATCCGGAAAAAAAAGTTTTAATTTTTTTTAAATAAATGTAGCGTTTATATGAAAATGCTACAACAAGTTTATATCGTGACTTTTTCTAGCGTTTTTTTGTAGAAAGCACTACATCAAGTAGAGCTTTTGTAGCATTTTTTATCCTGACATAGTGTTTTTCTGGGTTGTTTTAGCTGTTTGTAGTTTTTTTTTTTTAAAAACGCTACAACAAGTTGGTATTTTGTTGCGCCCAGCTTTGTAACGCTTCAAAAACGCTACAAAAAGTCAATTTTGGCGTAGTGTTTGTCTCTTACTAAATGTTGGAAAACTAAGAAATTTGTTGAGAGCAATATAGCACCGACTCCGACATGGACATCACACACGACACGGACATTGGCATCGTGACTCAGCTAATGTCCAAAATGCAGGACACCAAAACACCGCGCGCGCACGCGCAAGCACACAGGCACTCGCACGTGCACGCACGCTCCGCGCAAACGCATGAACCCGCACGCGCACATAATTGACATGACTAAAATCTAAATATAGAATTAAGATTTATATATTTACCTTTTGAAAACAATGTTTTTAAGCTTTACAATTTTCGTATGAAAAAGATCCCTCGTAAAACAAATACTAAGGCTAAGAAGGATCATTTTTCAATGCAATCTTTACAAAAGTAATGCCAAGATAAGATTACTTTTTCAAATATTTTATTTTATTTTTTTAATAATAGGAGTGTCTGAGAGGTGTCTAGCGAAGAGCTGATTTTGGCTCATCCTCTTGGCTTGTCTCAATGACGTGTCCAAGCCATAAAAGAAAAAATAATTAATTGTGACACCGTAAAGGGGTGCATGGTTGTCAAACTCGCGAGTTAACTCGTAGAATCGGTAGACTCGCGAGTCTAGGTAGCAAAAATGAGTGAACTCACTGCAAACTCGGAAATTGGTAGAATCGGGTGGAAACGAGTAGAATCGGGTAGAATCGGTAGACTCGCGAGTCTAGGAGCGAGTTTACGATTCTAAAAAAAAATGAAGATGGTGATGAATTTGTGGATGATGATGATGATGGAGATCATACTAATGAAGATGAGGATGAGGATGTGAGAGGATTGGACATGGATTAGCTTAGCACTTTATTTTTTAAGTGTTTTTGCTTTTAGAACTTATGTTTTTGATGTTTTATATGTAGTATGACTTACCTACATACTTTGCTACTTGCCTATTTTGCTTTATTATGGATTTGGAAATTAGAATGTTGAATTTTTATTTTATTATTGTGTTATATTATGCATATGTGTCATTTATATGTTATTTTAATATTATTTTAATATTCTTACGAGTCTACGGTAGAATCGGCGAGTCTACGAGTTGAGTCGAGAGTCGAGTCTACGTGCCCAAAACTAGTCTACCTAGACTCGCGAGTTTGACAACCTTGAAGGGGTGTGTGGCACGTGTCCAAGAAGTGTTGGTGTCCGAGATGTTTTAGACACGGGACAAGGCATCTTGAAGAGATGTCCGTGCTTTATAGGTTGAGAGTACTGAATGTGGCGGATTATCATTGTATAACATAATTAGTTCCCTAGATTGACACGTGGCGGAATATCGTAGTATAACACAATCCGTTCTTTTATCTTTCACACGATTTGTTTTCTCAACTGATAGAGATGAGTTTTTTTTTTTCAAATTTAAATATGAAACCAACGTTGTAGTTATTTACTTGATTGCTTTCCACAAACTTCTAAAAGCCAACTCAAACCATCAGTGCTCAAAGAGTTTTACATTTGACAATTTCCAAATTAGTCATTTGATAATTTCACAAAATGTTGATGCACTGGTCTCCTTTCTCAGTGTACCAATTGCGTTGTTGTCATCCTTTTTTCCCATCTTCTCATTATCCTCCCAATGTAAGTTCTACCTTTAACTCCAACCTCTCTCTTATATATTTCTTTAAAAGAGTTTATCACTGTATTACATAGTTTCTTCTATCGATCACACCCTTTTTCTTCTACTCAATTTTGTGCTTTTGAATCCTGAATTGGATACAGAGAGCAAGAACATGGCGCCTTATCCTTCAGTTCAGAGTTTTTTATTTTAATTTTAAAGTTAAATTTTACATTTGACAGTTTTACAAAATGTCTTTTTTCTATGCAAGCCAATAGCATCCCACCAAAAGTATTGCCATTATCCTCTTCTTTCGTTTCGTTGTCCTCTCACCTTAAGTTTTCCTTTCGCTTTGTAATGCATGATTCTCTTTCGTTTTCTTTTTTTTCAAATTTTAGGCGAGATTTTTTAAATATTAATTTTTAAATATTAGATTGATATATAGATTTGACGGTTATCCAAATCGACACATTTGACAGTTTCCCAAATTTTTTATGCTTCTTTCTCTTCAGTTTTTCAACTCAGATCGAGTCCTCTTCTTTTTCACACACGAGCTTTTGTTCCTTTGCCAAAATTTTCCATTTACTATGAGTTTCCTTTGCTGATGAGATTTTTCTACCTCTTACTGCAAGTGCTCTTTCCTTCTCACATTTTACTTTTTCTCACTGTTATTTCAACAAATACATATATCCTTCTTCTTCATAGCATTAGTAGGGTGAGTTGATTTAACTAGCATTGCCGTTGTCGCATTGAATATACCAGATACAAATTCAAAACATTAATTGCAATTATTATTGGCGCATAGAGTTTAAGGTGCCAATTAAATTCCCATGTTCATAAGCTTACTTATAAACAAGCTTATGTCTAATTTTAAACCTGCATGTTGAAATTCCGGTACTTATTAGTTATTAGTGATTTACTTTTTTAATTTTATCTAATGAAAATTTCAGGATTCCTTTCTTATTATTTTTCTCATCTTAGTACTTAAATCAGTATTGTATATCATTGCCGCGCCACCATTGTATATCATTTACTCATCTTAGTATAAATTTGCTTTTATGTTTCTGTTGATCCAGGTTTAATACAATCCCTCCTCCCGAAAGTTTTGCACGATTTCAGCTTTTTTTTTTGGCAACAAGTGAGAAAGAAAAACAAAAAGAAACGGCTAACTAAGCACGATAAAACAAGGTGCCTAAAGGCTAAAGCATCAGCAAGCAAATGAATTCTCATCCCATGAGGTGCTTGGTGGATGATGACAATCCTGTCCTCTGTTTCTGCTCCCATCTTTGCCAGAAAGTCCGCGCATTAATTCCCTTCTCGCAAAGTATGCATAATCAAGCACTCCCATGCAAGGTTTTAAATTGCGGACCGCATCACGTGATGCGGCCGCAATATTGCGGTTGCGGTGGCCTCTGCAACCGCATCACACCGCAATTGCGGTGTGATTTGAAATCACACTAAACGGCCGCAACATAACACCGCAACGGCCGCATCGGACCCGCATCAGACCACATCAAGCCGCATCAGACTGCAACGGACTCTGTTTTGTTCATCTTTTACATTAAAATCAAAAATTTCATATATAAAAGATATAGAAAGAATAAAAATAATTATAGAATTTATTTTGCATTCGGTGCAAATATAAAATAAATTCACGCCGCAGTGACCGCAATGCGCGTCGCAGCAACCGCATTAGCCGCAATCGCAGCGACCGCAACCGCAATTTAGAACCTTGCTCCCATGCTCTTCCTTGGAGCTCCCTTATGATTGATATCTCATTAGCATAAACGTGCCGAAACTGCACTCCTTGAGAGACCAGGTTGACAGTTTGCAAGGAATCTGAATAGCAAATAAGCTTCCTTATTCCCATGTCCCAACATATGCGCATCCCATTCAAAAGGCCCAGAAGCTCAGCATGTAAGACTGTCGTCACATACACCCGCACTACCATAGAATCCCACCACAAAGGTGCCATCATGATTTCGCAGAAGACCCCCAAAGCCTGCTTTCCCTGGATTGGAGAAAGCACAATTCCATCCACGTTAAGAATGGATATCTCGATCATCACTAGCCGAGCCTTGCCAAGAGGCCATCCGCGGAATGCAAGGAATAGAGATAGCATTCTGATTTCTGAGGGCCGCCAAAAATTAAGCATTATGGATACTCTCCCAGAGTGAATTGGCGCCAGCAATTAACAACACAATCGGTGCTTTGACATTATAAAAGATGATGCTATTCCTGGAGCACTAAATAGTCCAGATAATAGTTGGAATAATTCCCCCCATGCTGGTCCACCATATCATGCAATTGTTTCGGGTCCTACACCACACCTCGGGCACGTGTCAACGGTGTTAATTCCTCTAGCAGCTAGCACCGACCTAGTGGGAATGGCTGGCATCATGACAGAACTGCCACATAAAAAACTGGACATTAACAGGCAGCTTAGTCTTCCACAGCCATCGCCAAGAGACGTCATTCAGCAAGTGAGTGAGCTCAGGGGGGATAGGAGTGTATAAAATGTGAGTTTGCCATGAATCATTAACCCAGACATCAGAAATCCTCATTTCAGTATCATGAATGTCCACGTAAGGAACCAAGGCACAAATCGGGTGCTTCAAGAGCCAGGGGCTAAACCAAAAATTGGTATCTCCCCTTCCTATCTTATAGGAGAAACCATCCTGTAAATGGGGGAGAGCTTTCAGAATTCCAAGCCAAGTACTGGACCCATTCCTCCTATGTGTTCCAAAGATAGAGCAATCCTTCATATACTTATCCTGAAGGACCTTCACCCACAGTTTATTTGACCCGGAAAGCAACTCCCAGATGAGTTTACCAAGAAGTGAGACATTTTGATAACGAGCTATCCTCACCCCAAGGCCACCACGCCTAGTAGGTTTTGTGATCTCCTTCCAACTAACCAAATGCAGACCTCTATCCGTGTTCCCCTTCCAAATGAAGCTTCTAACAGTGTTGTCCAAATAGTCACAAATGTATTGAGGGTACCATGTCAACTGCATGCCATATATACGCTGGTGTGGATGAGAGCACCGATTTGGCAAGAGTTAGCCGCCCTGGTTTATTCAAAAGCCTACCCTTCCAAGAAGCCAGCTTCGAGTCAATTCTCCCAATGACATCCGCAAAGTCCTCCCTGGTGGGACGTCCCTGGAATATCCGAAAACCCAAATATTTCCCCAAATTATTAGTGAATTTAATTTGGGTAATATTTTGGAGTTTTTCCTTCCTTCCAGACATAACACCTTTAGCTGCCAGCGCCCTGGACTTGTCAATATTGACTTTCATACCTGAAAAAGAGCAAAAATCTTGTAAAACATTAGCAACTAGGCGAGCCTGGGATGGCTTCGCCTTGGTAAAGAGAAGAACATCATCAGCAAAAAATAAGTGTGAGATTTTTGGACCATCTTTAGACACACACAGCGGCTGCCAGGCATTACTCTGAACCTCTCGGGTAATCAGATCTCCAAGTCTCTCCATGCACAAAACAAACAAGTATGGAGATAACGGGTCACCCAGCCTGAGACCCCTCGTAGGAGTAAAACAAGGTGTGGCACTCCCATTCCACAAGAGAGAAATGGAAGTGGAAGTTATACCATGCATAATCAGGGATATGATGATTGGAGGGAAGCCAAACAATTGAAGGGTGTGCCTCAAGAAGTCCCAGTCCACCCGATCATATGCCTTTTCAAGATCCAACTTAAGCACAATATCCCCTTTTCTGCTCTTAGACTTGTTCATGTGATAGACAATCTCCTAGAGGAGGATGGCATTATCAGTAGTCCCTCGGCCAGGAATAAAACTACTCTGGAGAGGACTAATCATGTCACTCAAAAGCCCTCAATCTATTCATCAAAACCTTAGTTACAATTTTGTACAAAACATTACAAAAGCTTATGGGGCGAAAATCCTTAAAAGACGAGGGATCATCCGTCTTAGGAATAAGGATCATCTGTGTATCTGCCACAGGAGCCACAAACTGACCATAAGAAAAGCTCTGCCGAACAAACCGCCACACATCATCCCCCACATCGTCCTAGAATATTTTGTAAAAAATAGGCTGGGACCCATCAGGACCAGGTGCTGCTTTATAAGACTTCATGCCCATCAAAGCATGATAAACCTCTTCCTTCGTAACCGGTTTAGTAAGAGCCAATCTGCTTTCCTCATCAAGAGGTCGAAGATTTGGATTATGATTGGGTCGGCGAATATTATCCTTGGTACAGAAAAGGTTCTTGAAGAACTTAACTGCTTCCTCCTGCAGGATCTCCGGGTCCGTGCACCACTCTCCTGAAGGAAGATGAAGCCCATGGATTTTATTACGCTTCCTCCGCACAATCGTTTGTGTATGAATATATATATGATTTTTAATTTTAATTAATTTCATATTTTAATCCTTTTTGTTTATTTAATTTGTTTTTTAAAGTCGCATATGATTTCCAGCTAGCTCACATAATCTTTATATATTTTTAATATATTCTTATTCTTATTATCACTTCTCGTGTTGTACTGCTTAACAATTAGATGCCCAGGTCCAGGACAACAATATATCATTTCAGGTATTGATAATATTATTCATATTATTGAGTTTTTTTATTTTGTGATTAATTGCTTAATTTTCCTTGGCTATATATATATGCTTGAAACGGGTGAGGAGAAGAGAAGAATTTATTGTGAATTTTTTCTTTTATTATAACGATAGGAGAGAACTAATATGTTTTATTTTTGAATGAGGGTGTTGGTTGTAGGACCTTGCAAAGCTTTGAACAAGTTGCAAAATTTTAAATATGTCGTTGCATTACCCATATTTGACACGTTCTTGACTTAGATGGTTTCTTGCAACCGGTGATAACGAGGATGAGGTTTGTGTTTGGTTGCTACTATATATATATATATACTAGAAAGTTGACTCGTGCTGGTGCATGGGTTGTATTGAATTTTACACATGATATGAAATAATTTGTTTATATAATATAATGTGTTTATATAATAATTAGCTTATTTATAATATATTATAAATTTATAATGTGTTAATTCTGTGATGTTACGTATCTTAGTTAAATATGTAAACTCCGTGTTATTATAACAATACAACTTAGTTAAAAATGATATAGTTATCATTGTTAAAACAAAAAGAAAAATAATATTTCAACCTTTTTTTGTCAACAATAATATTATAACCTGAAAATTATAAAAAGCCACAAGAAATTCAGAACCAAATGAAACAACAAAAGCTAGAAACAATTAACAATTGCTCATGCATATGGATAAAAGTGAAGATCAATTCAAGTAACCAAAATAAATAAAATAATTTTTAATCTATAGTAATTTGCTATATTTAATATAAAATACATAAATGAAACCCGTAAACAAATATAATTTTATATATCAAAAATAATTTTTTTTAAAAAATTTCACAACCTGAAAAACTTATCGAACAAAAAATATGAATGAAATTCGTAATTATTCATTCCCACTCTCATTTCACAAAAACATATTTACTTTTTATGATTAATAATTCTCTTACTATAGTTATTGCTAACTTTGTAATTAAGTCTCATTTGTATTTTGTAGGCATTTTCTGAAAATTAAAAAGCAAATCTGAAAAAAAATGCTATATTTGTATTTTTTTATTTGAGAGATTTGAGAGATAACAGTATAATCAAAGAGAAAAAAAGAAATCAATATTTACTTATATTGATGTAAACCAGGTTATTTATACTACTCCTAAATTATATTAAATGAGTTTTTGAAGTTTCAAACTAGTATTGCACAAAAATCGATGCAGTTGCAGTAATAGATAGATTAGGAAATTCACTGTAGGGCACAGCTGTATCAAACTTGCATGAGTTTTAATTATACTATAGATTACGGCTCTTGCCTTTAGTAGCCATCTAATTTATCATCTTGCTCCCAAATATTCTTGCTATAAAATAAAAATTTGTATTTAATTTTCTTTTATTGTTCATTAATTGTTATTGATATAATATAAGAAAAATTTGTATGTAATTGAAGAACTTTTATGGTGTGTTTGCGAGGAGGTTTTTGGAGGGGAGAAAATGAGAGAATTTATTTCAATATTTTAGTTGTATAGATAGAGGAGAATGATGGAGAAAACATATTTTGAAGCTCTCCAAAATCTTCTTCTCTAGTACATTTCCAAAAACACTCCAATTTGATAGAATTCAAAAAATGCACTAGAGAAGTGACTTTAGAGGGTTTTTACATACTTTTCAAATACTCAAATAGATAAAATATTGATCACAGACTCTCTCCTCCCCTCTAAAACTCTCAAACACACCCTTAGTAGTCATATGTTATTTGGGTACTCAAAATCTTCGACAAATGAGAGATGTATACTTGACATGGACTTTTCATTCAACAGAAGATATTTCATGACAAGTGAGAGGCATTGTAATAGATATGAGGCAAGGAATTCTTTTTTGAGGCTTCAACACTTCTGGAACAATATTTGCAGGTATGCTACATTGATTACAACAGCAAAAAATAGTTTAGAAAATTTAAAACAAAAAAACGTAACAGTATAATTGTGTTAAATTGATCAGCGGGTTACATCCTGATGGAGCAGCCTCCGTGACAACAGAAGTGTGCATATGGTGTTTGCATCTAAAAGAGGGCGGGCACATGATTTAATTTCATGAGTGGATATACCACCTAGGGTTCTGCTTATATTTGGTGGATGTTGGATTTTGGCTGAAGGAAGGTTGGTTGGGAGTTCTTTTTGGAGGTGGTCAAGCTTTGAAAAGAGATCAATGCATTGGAAAGCTTTTCAAGGATGAGTCATGGAATGATTATGCAACACATTATCAAATTTGGTTACAACACATATTCCTTTGGTGTCCTACAATGCAGTTTTTGGGTTGGTGGTGGTGCTTAGTTTGACATTCATTTCAGTTTGCATAATTGGTTATATTATTTTGAACTCTTTATATATAATTTTTTTGCACATCTTGTACTTAAGTTCTTTAATGAATTTTTGCTTATCTATTGGAATTTTAACAATGATTATTTTGTTCTCTTCATTTTGCTCTGTGCCAAGTTTGATATTATTTGTACTCTTTTAATTTTGTTCTGTGCCAAGTTTGATATTTAGTCAAGTTTGTAACAATGACAATTTTTTTTTTATTTATACCCACTTAATCTTAAGGGATAACAATGACAACTTTATAATATTTAATCAAGTAGTATGGCCCTAATCACAAAAAATTGACATGTTTAACTAGACCGCATTGTTGACAAAAAATAATCAATAGAGCCATGCACCGCATTAATAAATTTACAGTATATCATATCTTAGCTTACTTTTATATATCCACAAGTCATTTTGTAATATGTGTAAAGAAGAACATGACCCATGCGAATGCACGGGTCCACTGACTAGTTAATTAAAAAAGTAAATCATCTTTTTTTTAGTTTTGATGGTGTCCAATTTAGTATTATTTTTCAAATAAAAAAATGTTTGTGCGCATAGGTGGGGAATACTACCGGGAATAGGGTGGAAGAAAGGGGAAGAAAGGGTGGGGAAGGAGCTTTGGAGCGAAGGGGTATTTCTGTCTCAGTTCATTTAAAAAATAGCTTAGTGTAGGTACAGGAAGCAACTAATGTGGGTGCAGAGAGCATTGGCCTGCTAGTTGTTGACCCAAGGAAATACGTGACAATAAAATTAAATAAGGCCCTGGGAAATAGATTGTTCGGAGGCCAGGAAAAAGAATTAAAGCCAATGGGGGTTAATGGAAGAAAAATAAAAACAATGGGGTTATTACTGTTTGACACACCCAAAAAAAAAACACATTTCTAAAGCGAGATTGTTCTTAAACCATGTTTATAATCTAGTCCATATTAACTATTAACTTTCAGTTAAAAATAAATTTATGATTTTTCAATCATAAAAAGAGCAAGATTAAGGGCACTGCTATCTGCACATACCCTCATTTCTAGTTACACATACATTGATACTTAGAAAGACCAAACTACCCTCAAGTTTGAAAAATACCCAAAACCCTTTTTCTTCTCACTCATCGTATCAGCCCCCTTTCTTCTTCACTTCTGCAGCACAGAGCCTTTCTCACTTCCGCAGCTCTATCTTCTTCACTTCCGCACAGAGCAGTACCTCTGCCGCCCCATTTTGCTTCTTCTCCCTCACACCTCAGTCGCCTGCCGCCTTCATCACCAACTTTGTTCTTCTTCTCCGTCACACTTCGAGCGTTGTCTTCCCCTACAACACCTCAGTCCCTCACGGCGGTTGCAGCAGACCCTCCACCGTTGCCTTACGGTTGATCTCGCGAGTCACTCCTCCACGATGATTCAGGTGTGTGTGTGCATGGTTTTTTTTTGGTTGCGTCTAGTCACGTGGAACTATTAGTTCCGCGTATAATATAAATCGGCGGATATAATAGTTTCGCAAACGTGTATGGTATGTGTGTTGTCGTTGTGTTTCGAGCGCGGAAGTAATATTTCCGCGGAAGAAGAATAAGACGCGGAAATAATACTTCCGCATGCGTGTATGGTATGTGTGCTGGCTGATGTGTATCAAGTGCGGAACTAAGACTTCCGCGGAAGAACAATAACTCGCGGAAATAATACTTCCGCACGCCCTGAATTTTTTCACAAATCCACCTTCACCTCACCAAATCTCCTTCTTCCCCACTGTTCTGTGTCGTTGCCCAAAATTAAAAAAAAACACACACACAACACAAAGGTGATGGTGCGATCGCGGAATGATACCGACACGGCAGTGGCGTGCAACGGCAAAGGATGACGGCGGCACTCGCATCCGGGCTTGGTACCGCGGCGACAATGATGGTGATGGGCTAACGGTGCAGGAGTGATGACGGTGATGAGCGATGGAGAGAGAGCTTGAGAGAGAAATTTCAATGTGTGTGTGTGTGCAAAGTGAGGGATGTATGCGGAAGTGTGGGTTGCTTTGCTTGCGGAAGTGTGCAGACAGTGAGGATTTTGGGGTTTTTTGTAAACAAAAAGGGTATTTTGGTTTTTTTCCATTTTAGTGTATGTGTGAGATGAAATTTAGGTATGTGTAATTAGAAAATCCCCAAGATTAATTGCAATTGTGTTGGGGAGCTTGGAATTGCTGGTCTCCCTAAATCATGGGCCTACTTTTCCAGTGCTTCTAACATGGGTCATATTCTTATTTGGTTCCTACCATGGTAATCAGAATAGATAGAAAGACCCATTTTTTCTTAAAGAAAGGTAAACTATTTTTTTATAGTAAATTTAGGGTTTGGGGATCTCCCTTTGGTGGCACAAGTGGTATGTGCTGAGATGATATGTTGAAAGGGTGGGCTCGATCCCCACCCACCCCTTTCCCCCCTCCCCAATGACCAAAAAAGGGGGGTTTAGAGGAGGCACACTCGTGTGTAAGGACACAGAGAACTATCAATCTCGATAAGAATTTATAGTGGAATTTACGTATAACTATCAACGGAAAAATTCGTGATTCGAACCCAAATAACAACTAATACCCCAAACAATGTTAAAGTTTACTTCGTAAAGTTTCTTTCGTTTATTTATCCGATGCTTGGATGGCGGTGTTTTGCAATTTCCATTTATTTTAAATGATACAAGAGAACTAGGTTATCCAAGATCGTATAAAAATAAACCAATTCAAAAATTGTGGTAAATGAAAACTTGCAACGAATTCTGCTCAATGATTAATGACGCCGCAAGTTTTGAAAGCTAAAAAGCATTTGACTAGGTCGGTGGCTGTGGGACATGAATTCCATACGTAGAAATCACTGCATCATGTTCGTTGTCTTGAACTAAACACCAACAATCGTTTTGCACACTTGTTTCGACATATTATTTTTTGTATTATCTTTTTTAACATAATATATCTTTAATTTCTTTATAGTAGTACAATTCATACACACCTGATAACTTTTTTTTCGAATAATTAATAAATCATAATTTTTCATGTAAAATCTGAAAACTTTGAAAACTTTATAATGATAATATTCACACATATATGAAGATGAAAAATAATATGACTTGTGAGACTTGTGAGGTGGGGGAGGGCAGAATTGCACAAGGACGCATTATCTACAAAACACTATTTAAGTATTTATTCTTTTTTTTTTACTCCATTCGTTCTTTAATATATGTCTTTTTACTGTTGTTTTACATTAGCCAAATCATTTAATTGATAAAATATTTTTCTATTATACCTTCATTTTTTACTGTCCCACTATATTCATTTACTTTCTATTTATATTAAAATGTATTAAAAATGTGTCAAACAATTAATAGTGATAAAGATATCATTGACAAAATATAACCTTAAATTATCAAAATACTTCTTTCGATCCAAAATATAAGTAATATAGTACAAAAATACATAGATCAATGAATGCTTTGAAATTAGATAATCTTAATTAATATTTATTAATTTTAATTTTTTTTCAAAATTATCTCCTTTAATATCTCTCGTAAATATAAATATTGTATTAAATGAATAATATAATTAAAAAACTAACATTTAATTTATATAAAAATTGATGAACGTTGTTTGTAATAGATAAACAATAGCAAATTTTTTCTTAAATATGCATAATTAAAAAAGAATCGAGGGAGTAGTTGTACTGATTTTCTTTTTAGTGTGACAGTGATTGATGAGCCACATCGACCATGTACGGAAGGGGCCGAGAACTATCATGAACTATGAAGGACCACACCATTTACGTCACATTACAATGGAAGTCCATATAGTTGAGAATTGAGACTCAGTGCATACATAATGGTATTTGGATCAGAGAAAATCCAACTGTATCATATTCATAACCAGGAAACTAAAAAGGCTCTGAAACTAAAAGGCGACGGCAAATTGGACACGGAAGTAAATATATATATATTTGAAGACCTTTTAAGGCGTAGTTGCTTTCCAAGTAGAAATTAACCAGTTCCCACTTCTTTGGTTTGTTGTTTCTTTTGGATCGAGAAGGGGAAACAGCAAAGCAGGGGGTTGCTTTCTGGTGTGTGGTACCTAATTCCTTTAATTCCCTTAAATCCCTTCGGCTTTTTTTTTTTGTCAAAGTTGAGAATGATATTGATAATGGGCAAAATAGAAGAGACTTTGAATATATAGGTCCTGAACAGATATGTTATAGTTACCTGATAAACATTAAATCTCATGCTATACTCTGACAAACTTATTCAGCTCCAAACAGCCCAACTAACAGCAAAGAAAAAACAACCAACAACAAAAACACATAAACAACAACAACAACAGAAACAAAAACCAAGAGATAGAGATAGAGCCTAGCCCACCATAGACATGAAAAAGATACACTTGAGCGGGATGAGTTTGACCCATTTGAGACACCCAAAACCTTCAACCTCAACGAATTTACGCACATGTCCAGTTCAGCCAACACACCCAGGAGAAGCCACAATTCATCTCTTTCCCACAAAGTTAGGCCCGTGCCACAGCTAATAATAATTAATTCATTGACGGTTTTTAGTGTCGGAAAGTTCATTATTCGTCACTATTTTAATGGTCACAGTTTTAGAGACGGTTATAAATTTCATATAATTCTCGTAATTCATTTTCTAATCTTATTAGTCTATTTTCTCTTTTGTTTAATTTATTTTGATGTTTTATCAGAAATTTTGATACTCTATCAATTTCATTTGTATTTCCATGTTCTATATGATAATCCAAATGTCTACAAATTAAACTTATATTTTCTCTAGTTATTTTCATTTTGTCTTTTAATTCATTTATTTTATTTTCTTTTTCAATTATTCTAATTTGTATATCTATAATATCCATGAAAAAATTTGAATTTTTCTTTTAATCTTAACAATCCTAATTGTTAGGTTTCTAAAAATTATTTCAATCTCAATAATCTTAGTGGTTATTATGATTTTTCTTATTTTAGTGATCTTAGTGCTCTGATACCAATTTGGAGGGGGTTTCTTTTTAGGATTCATCTAGGTTGTTATTTTCTATACTTTTCATTAATTGCTCATAAGTTTCATTTATTTGCATCCTAGTTAATGCTAAATCAAATTCATAATCTAATTCATTATTATATACTATAGTTTGTGCGCATAATTTTGCATATTCCTGACATATAACTCTTTTTAATTCTTTTTGTAGGTTTAATTTCCATATACATTCTAGTTTTTCATAAAAATATTTTTCACGGTATTTTATTTCATCTATATATATTACGTTGCAATAATTTTTTATTTTTACCCATGGTGTAATTGTTTTATCTTTTATTATGAACTTAACAATATTTTTATCTGGTTTATATTTTATTATAAACTTAGCAATATTTTTAACTACCTTATCCATGACTTAGTCTGAAAATTCATTATTTTCTAAAGAATTTAATAGTTCTTCAAATATATTTATATTTCTTTCTGAGTTAAAACTTCTTTCTAATTCTTCTTGTTCATCTTCTAGTTCTAATTTTATTAAAGTTGTGGTTAATACATAATTCATTTCGTCTTCGTATAATGCAATTTGTTCACATATTTTTCCATAATCTTCACATATTTTTATTTTCATTTCTTTTGGTAAATCTAGTTTCCAAATATGTTTTAGTTTTTCAATAAAATCTTTATCAATATTTTTAATATATTCCATATATATTTTTTGAAAGGGATTTCGTTCTTTTACCCATATATTAATAATTTTATCTTTTATATTGAATTTTACAATATTTTTACTCATATTTTATTTTTCAAATACTGAGTTAAATCATTTACTTGATTTGTTAATTTATTAATTTTATCTTCTTCAATATTATTTTCAGAAATAATTGCTGGTAATGGTAATCTACACATTAATAAATTTGGTTTATTTATAAAAGTTCTTAATTCTGTTATTTTGTTTCTTTTAGGATAATAAATTTTTCCTATATTTTCAAATAAACTTGGTACATCTATTCTGTCATTATTTCTAGAAGTAATACTATGATGTGAGTTTGTTAGTGCATAATTAACACAATAGGTTATAGAAAATATTTTGTCTCCTGTTCTCATTAAATTTTTTTCTTCAAAATTTATGTTCAAGTATTAATGATTGTTCTAATCTTTGAGTATTTAAAGGTATTCCAATATTTGGGTGAATTTCAAATTTTAATTTTAAATAAGCTAAATTCCTTCTATTACGCCCAATATTTTATCCTTTATATCAGTTATTCTATCATCTTTTAATATTAGTTCTATTGGTGAATTTATTCCTTCTTGAAAAGTTGCTTTTATTAATATTTGAAATGCTCCTATATGTATATATCCAATTTTATTTATGTGTTATTCTTTTTTTATATTCTTTTTTAATTCCATCAATTTTTTCTTATTTAATAACTGTATACTAGTATTTCCTTGAGCTTCTTCAATATCTATTGGAGCTTCATTAATCAATTTTTCATAATATATAATATTTTCCTTTTTATTAAATCTTTGCATAATTTTTTCCAGTTTTTCCTTAATCTTCATATTAGCATCTTTAGTTAAATTTAAATCTTCCTTCTGAATTTTTCTAAACAAAGCTGAATCAATTAAAATACTTCTTTCATAGTAACCATCTTGTTCAGTAATTAGTAAATGTTCTATATCATTATTACTAATTTTTTCACATTCCATGACAAATAAATAAATTAGATGCAAAATAACAACATAAATAAATTAGATGCAAAATAACACCAGAATACTGCACCTACTTTTAGTAGTCAAGGGAGATTAATTCGAATGGTCAGGGTACTATTCGGAAATGCTATAAGTGTGCGAAACAAGGTCATTTATCTGACACTTGTCGAGAGAAAGTGATTACCTGTTTCCAATGTGGGAAGATGGGGCATGTTGCTAAAGACTGTCAGTCAAAGCAAAAGGAACCTATTGCTGACATTCTGAATAAGAATAGGCCAAAGGGAAAGATGTATACTGTTGGTTCGGTTGTGCAGAAATATGAACGAATCCTACGATCAAGCAATAAAGACAAACGCGAGTAGAACGAACAATGGAACAAAACGAACTTGCAGTAATCTTGATTTTAGAAATTCACACAATTGAACACAAGAACAATTAAACGTAAAATATCAAATCAGAGATTAAGATAGAAGAGAGATGAACACCAGGATTTACGTGGTTCAGCCAGTGTAGCTTACATCCACGGGAGAGAGCAACCAAATTCTTCACTATATGATCAATGATTACAGATTACAGCATTTGATGATAACCTCTTGGTTCTTAGTTTCTAAACTGATTCAAGGTGAATCACACTCGCAAGAACACTAATCCCCAATCTCACCAAACTCTTAATTTTCACTCAAAGACCCTTAAGTGTTTAAGCCCCGATTGGAAACCCTCGCAGAGTCCCTCAATTCCTCTCGCCCCTCTTCAAAGTCCCAAAACTAACTCTTTATAGAAAAACGGGCTTCGAAACAAACTTATAACTGATTCTGTTACAAGCTGCTCGCTTGAGCTGGAAGTTCCACTTAAGCGGATTTGAGTCAGTGAACTAATGCCTGCGTCCAGTGTCTGAGTACAACGTCTGCGTCCAATGATTGTGTAAGACGCCTGCGTCCAATGGTTGAGTCCAGCGTCTGCGTCCAACACTTGAGTAAGGAGCCTGCGTCCAATGTCCGAGTCCAACGCACGCGTCCAATGTCTGAGTCCAACGCATGCGTCCAATGTCTGAGTGAGACGCCTGCGTCCAACATCTTGCATCCAACTCCTGCGTCCAATGTTCTGCGTCCAGTAGGCTGCGTCCAGTGAGACTTGATTTTGAGTCACCAACTTACAAATCTCCACCTTGACTCCAAATCGCTCTCCAATCAAACTCAGAGTTTCAACATTCATCCTCTGATATGGTTGCTCCCCCACTTAACTTCATCAATTTTCTCTGCAGTTTATCAAGCCCAAGCATTTCTTGAACTTGATCTTTGGCAAAGACTTAGTAAACATATCAGCTGGGTTTTCTTCTGTGCATATCTTTTCAATCACCACCTCCTTTGATTCTGCAACATCTCTAACGAAGTGAAGTTTGATGTCAATGTGTTTAGTCCTTTCGTGATAGACCTGATGGCTTGCCAAATGAATTGCACTTTGACTGTCACAGTGAACCACAACACTTTCTTGAGCTATTCCCATCTCATTCAACATCCCCTTCAACCAAAGAGCTTCCTTCACCCCTTCTGCGAGTGCTACATACTCTGCTTGTGTTGTTGATAATGCCACCACCGATTGTAAGGTAGACTTCCACGTAATTGCAGTGCCAAACAAAGTAAACACGTAACCTGAAAATGACTTTCGTGTGTCCACATTCCCTGCATAGTCTGCGTCTACATATCCCACAATGGCTTCAACTTTCCCTGCTGACCTCTTGTACATGAGTCCAGAACTGAGTGAACCTCTCAAATATCTCAACACCCACTTCAAAGCTTCCCAATGTGCTTGCCCAGGATTACCCATGAATCTACTAACAATGCTGACTGCATGAGCTAGATCCGGTCTGCTGCAAACCATCCCATACATAATGCTCCCAACACCACTTGCGTAAGGTACTGAATTCATCTTTTCCCTTTCCTCGTCTGTGTTAGGACATTGAGTAACTGAGAGCTTAGTGTGATGTCCTAAAGGTGTAGTGACTGCCTTGCTTTCATGCATGCGAAACCTCTCCACAACCTTCTTCAAGTAACCTTGCTGAGATAAGAACAGTTCCCCTTTCTTCTGGTCTCTTACAATGTCCATGCCAAGAATACGCTTTGCTTCACCAAGATCCTTCATCTCAAACTGTGAATTGAGCTGTTCCTTGAGTAACTTGATCTCGTCCTTGCTAGTGCTTGCCATGAGAATGTCGTCTACATATAAGAGGAGGTAGAGAACACAAGTTTCCTCCCTCTTATGTATGTAAACGCAGCTGTCGTAGTTACTTCGTAAGAACCCCATCTTCAAAAGAAAATCATTGAATTTCTTGTACCACTGCCTTGGGCTCTGCTTCAACCCATAAAGAGACTTCTTCAACAGACAGACTTTGCTCTTGTCTTCTGCATACCCTTCCGGTTGTTCCATGTAGATGGTCTCCTCCAAATCTCCGTGTAGGAATGCTGTCTTGACGTCCATTTGCTCTAACTCAAGGTTGAACTGCGCAACAATCGCCATTAAAATTCTTATGGAGCAATGCTTCACCACAGGAGAGAAGATTTCATTGTAATCTATCCCCTCTACTTGTGTGAAGCCTTTTGCTACAAGCCTTGCCTTGTATCTCGCCTTCTCAACACCTGGAATACCTTCCTTTCGCTTGAAGATCCACTTGCAACCAACAACCCTTTGATTTTTGGGAAGTGGCACAAGGGACCAGGTTTGATTTTTCTGCAAGGACTCCATCTCCTCTTTCATAGCATGTAACCAATTCTGCTTGTCTTTGCTTTCCAATGCCTCCCTCAAGTTCCTCGGTTCTGTGTCCTCTACCTCTTGAGCTGCATTCAAAGCATAGCAGATCAGATCTGCATACCCGAATCGTTTAGGAGGTACAATGTCCCTCCTCACTCTATCTCTTGTCAACTGATAGTCCGATACTTCTGGCTGCAATTGATCTTCCTCTTCCAGTGGTTGAGTGCTTGTTCCCTCTGCACTTTGATCCTGAGACTCCACCTCAAAATGAGCTTTCTCCTTTCTCACGGTTTCGGTACTGCTTCCATCATTGTCTCTGCTTGACATAGCCATCCTTGTTTCATCGAACGTGACGTCTCTGCTGATGAAGCTCCTTGAGCCTCCACTTGCGTCCAATCTCCACAACTTGTAACCTTTCACACCTTCCGGATAGCCAATGAAGATGCACTTCACTGCGCGAGGGTCTAACTTTCCCTCCTTCACATGTGCGAATGCTAAGGAGCCAAAAACTCTTAGCTTGGTGTAGTCTGCTGGCTTCCCATTCCACATCTCCATAGGTGTCTTGAAGTTTAAAGCGGACGAAGGACAACGGTTGATCAAGTACGCTGTTGTGTTTGCAGCCTCCCCCCAGAAGCTTTTAGGCAAGCCTGCGCCTAAAATCATACATCTCACTCTTTCCAAAATAGTCCTGTTCATTCTTTCTGCAAGACCATTCTGCTGTGGTGTGTGAGTCACCGTCCTGTGCCTCTTGATTCCCTGTTTCCTGCAAAACTGATTAAACTGCTCTGAAACGAACTCCAGGCCATTGTCAGTCCTTAAAACATTCAGTTTAGTGCCTAATTGATTGGCTACTAGTGTGTGCCACTCCTTAAACCGAAGGAAGGCTTCTGTTTTATCCTTGAGGATAAACAACCACACTCTTCTTGAGTAGTCATCAATTATGGTGAGAAAATAGGATCCTCCACCGTGAGTCTTAACTCTTGAAGGACCCCAAAGATCTGAGTGAACATACTCAAAAGGTCTACTAGAATGATGCATACCAACACCGAATTGAACTCTATGTTGTTTACCCAATATGCAATGATCACAAAATTCTAGTTTCCTTATTTTATCACCATTAAGCAAGTCTTGTTTAGACAGTTCATGCAGGCCTTTCTCACTAACATGACCTAGTCTAAGATGCCACAACTTGGTCTTATCATCATGCGATTGGCTGGCTACAGATGCATGAGCAATCACAGTGGAACCATTCAAGATATACAAACCATTATTTTTAGTTCCCTTTGCAATGATCATAGCACCATGCAAAATCTTAATCATGCCATGTTCTATCTTAGTGCAATAACCCAAGGTATCAAACACACTAAGAGATAAAAGATTTCGTTTAAGTTCAGGAACATACCTGACCTCTTGCAGTAGAATCTCACGGTTATCAAACATTTTCAATTGGATGGATCCCATACCTTGCACCTTGCATGACTTGTTGTTGCCTAACAACACCATGCCTCCTTCCTTAAGCTCTAGGGACTCGAAGAAGTCCTTTCTTGGGCACATGTGGTATGAGCACCCTGAGTCCATAACCCAATTCCTCTGCGATTTTGAACTTGAGACAACCAATGCACCTGCAGATTCATAGCCATCCGAGACTGTGACTACGTCTGCAGAATCAACCGAACTAGTGTCATTACGATCCCTCCTCCTTAACGGTTGTGGACAATCCTTGCGCCAATGCCCCAATTTGTTGCAGTTGAAGCACTTGTTCTTGTTGTCCTTGGAACCATCCTTTGCAAACTTGGATTTTGACTTGGACCTTTTCTTGCCCTTTGACCCTTTCTTGCCATTTCTCCCCCTCTGCACATTCAAGCTCTCACCATCGCCATCATTTCTTTGATCTTGCTGTTTTTGCAAGTCTTTGGTGCGTATTGCAGTCACCACCTCTTCAAGAGTGATGGTTTGGTCTTTGCCATACAATAGGGCATCCTTGAAGTGCTCATAGGTTTTAGGCAATGAGCTTAGGAGCAGTAGAGCCTTGTCCTCATCATCCAATTTCACTTCGATGTTCTCTAGGTCGTCAAGGAGCTTGTTGAACTCAGAAAGTTGTTCAACCAATGATCTTGACTCATTCATCCGGAAAGAATACAATTGTTGCTTTAGACATAGACGGTGTGCTAGGGACTTCGTCATGTACAGTGATTCGAGCTTTGTCCACATTGAGGCGGCAGTTTTCTCTCTTGAAACTTCTCTGAGCGCCTTATCACCAAGGCACAAGATGATAGCGCTTCTTGCCTTGTCAATCATTTGTTGCTTCTCTTCTTGTGTCAGCGAAGAGGACATTTTCGCCTCTCCCTTCAACGCTTCTGCAACTCCCTGCTGCACCAAGATGGCCTCCATCTTGATCTTCCATAAGCCAAAGTCGTTGTTACCCGAGAATTTCTCTATATCAAATCTTGCTGATCCCATTCTTGTAGTTCTTGATTCGATCTTGCTCCCCACAGACGGCGCCACTTGTTGGTTCGGTTGTGCAGAAATAGGAACGAATCCTACGATCAAGCAATAAAGACAAACGCGAGTAGAACGAACAATGGAACAAAACGAACTTGCAGTAATCTTGATTTTAGAAATTCACACAATTGAACACAAGAACAATTAAACGTAAAATATCAAATCAGAGATTAAGATAGAAGAGAGATGAACACCAGGATTTACGTGGTTCAGCCAGTGTAGCTTACATCCACGGGAGAGAGCAACCAAATTCTTCACTATATGATCAATGATTACAGATTACAGCATTTGATGATAACCTCTTGGTTCTTAGTTTCTAAACTGATTCAAGGTGAATCACACTCGCAAGAACACTAATCCCCAATCTCACCAAACTTTTAATTTTCACTCAAAGACCCTTAAGTGTTTAAGCCCCGATTGGAAACCCTCGCAGAGTCCCTCAAATCCTCTCGCCCCTCTTGAAAGTCCCAAAACTAACTCTTTATAGAAAAACGGGCTTCGAAACAAACTTATAATTGATTCTGTTACAAGCTGCTCGCTTGAGCTGGAAGTTCCACTTAAGCGGATTTGAGTCAGTGAACTAATGCCTGCGTCCAGTGTCTGAGTACAACGTCTGCGTCCAATGATTGTGTAAGACGCCTGCGTCCAATGGTTGAGTCCAGCGTCTGCGTCCAACACTTGAGTAAGGAGCCTGCGTCCAATGTCCGAGTCCAACGCACGCGTCCAATGTCTGAGTCCAACGCATGCGTCCAATGTCTGAGTGAGACGCCTGCGTCCAACATCTTGCATCCAACTCCTGCGTCCAATGTTCTGCGTCCAGTAGGCTGCGTCCAGTGAGACTTGATTTTGAGTCACCAACTTACATATACCATATCAGGTGCTACCATTTCTTCACATGGTACTAATATGCCGAAGTACTAAGGGTCTTAAGATATGCCGCAAGAACTGAAGGCGGCAATAATGTTTAGCTAAGTTACATATATACTTTATCCATAGGGTTGGAAAAATAAGACTCTAAGTTAGTATAGAATCTTTTTGGAGATGTTTTATAGATTTTCAGTCTATTAAAAATGTTTTGTTCTTACTACTACTATATGAATATATGAAGTATTTGGTTTCATTGATATTATGTTGATTGTGTACGTGTGCTTGCAAATTCTCTGTTATACTTATAAAACTTGGTTATCTAAAAATGTATTTTTGGGATGGTATTATTAGTCATGAACTTATTATTGCTTTCTTGTTACTTAAGGTCAAGGTATGAGTCGGATCAACTCATTAGCTTACTGGTAGCAGTGAGATAACAATAGTATTTAGTATGAACTGATAAGTTAAATTCCTAAGTGTATTCACGAATTTCGAGGACGAAATTCTTAATTTTTAGAGGGGGAGAATTGTAACATCCGTTTTTCTGAGTTACTGTTTAAAATCTATTTTATATGAAACTTTGTGATCTAAGTGCCAAGAAAATTATTTTAGTCTTATAATGAAGGTTTTAAAATACCTATCAAGTTATTTCAGTAAACCAACTTAGACAAGTATGTTAAACCAACTTAGACAAATGAACTTCCTTCACAAAAGTTGGTTCTTTTAATATTTCTGATTTTCTAGAATTTTCTTAGAATTTTTGGAAAACTTTAGAAATTACCGTTTTGACCCTGTTACTTACAATAAGAGCTAATAACTAATTCGGAGACCAAACTGAGGTCAGAAAAAGATTTTGAGTAGCTGAATCATGTTTTTTCATTTTTTGGGAATTATTTCGTAATTTTCTGAAAAGCCGATAAAAATGCTACTTTTCCGATCTCCATAAAGTACCAAAAACAGGGATTTCTGGTCAAAAATTGATTTTCAATGATCAGTGAGTGCTTAAAATCAAATTTCAAGAGGGACCATTATTGTTTAAATTAAATTTGTGATTTTCTGGGATTTTTCTGGATTTTTCTGAAAAATTACTATTTTTCACTTACGGTGCGTCTGTTTTCTTTTGTTTTTGCAAACCAAAAGGCTTATCCTTACCGTAAAAATCTCAAAACTCTTCTATGAAGCTCTTACATGTCATTTTTTAGATTCCTCATTGGTTCTTACCATTTAAAATTATTTTTGAATATTTGATTAGTGAAAAGTCCATTTTACCCTTGATTTTCATCTTGTTTACACTTAAAACTCTAGGGGCAAAGATGTAACTTCACTTCCCTCTTCTAGAAAAGCTCTTGGCCGACCTCCTTAGTGACTCCCCACTATCTTGAAGCTTCTCCCTCCTTCTAGGTGTTGAGTCATGACCATGAGTAATTAGTTTAAGCCAATTAGGAATTAGTTAATTGTTTTAATTTATTTTAAAAGCCAAACCATGGTTACTTTCCAAGCCAACCATAGTCTCATTAACCCAACCCCAATAAAATAAAACAATGAAAGTCATGTCCTTTCATTAGTCCTCCTTGATCTCCATCACCCCTCCACTATAAATAGACCCCCCTTGCTTCATAAAATTCTCACACAATCAAAGGAAGCCTTCAAGACAAACACAAATTCTCTCTTTTCTCTCTTTAGTCTTAAATTTCTTACTATTGTGTTCTTGTGTTCTTGCTTTGTTCTTCATCAATTTTGGCCAAGATAAGGAGTTAATCTTTCAATATTAATTTGAGAAGTATGAGCTTTGATTCTTGTTTGTGTTTAGATTGCTTGTTTATGTGTTTTCGCTTTTATGCCTTAATAATTAGCTTATAAGCTTTAAATTAATTATTTTATGCTAATTATTAATAGTAGAGTTATAATGCCCAAATTTTCTTAAGATTTTCGTGAAGCAAGGTGGGAATGTTAAAATCATTTTTGAGCTTTGTAAACATACCGTTATAATGGCAAAATCATTTTGAACTTTTGTGAACATACTGTTATAATGGCGAATTTTAGACTTACAGTAAATATGATTTTACCGCGAAGAAAATATAAATTATTATTTTGTGAAAACCCTGGTATTATCTGTCATTGATATACAAGGTCATGGTTAAGATAAATGGTTTATCAATATGGATCTGTCTAGAAAGGAAGTGAGACCTTTGAAGGGGCTAAAGCAGTAGTCCGTCTCTCTCTGGCCTGGGATCTGTGTTGATACGCTGTTTGGGGAATTCTTAACCTAAGGACTCGGTATATACATGACTAAGATGATTGGGGACTATAATGGTAATGAATTCTCGGAGAATTCTACTGTTATATATATATTTGGTTCAATATTCTCAGTGTTCTTAACAGTGAAAATTTGTGAAACAAGCATTCAATGGACTTTTTCTGGAATTAAACCGGTGTTCAAGTATTTTCAAAATATTTCATTTTTGACCCCTCTTCAGTAAATTAATTACTTTTAGTACGGTTATATATACCGAGTTATTTTTGAGGGACTTGAATGAAAAACGAAGTATGAGTTATCTGGGATAAAAGGTTCTATGTTCTATCTGAGTGGTGAAATTCTGTGTGTTTTCCTGAGTTGTGTGATTTGGTATTCTTATCTGTTAAACGTGGTCTTTGTGTTTTCTGGTAGTTCTGTGTGGTTTGAGATAAGTGGTTCTGAGTGGTAATGATGGAGATCAAGGAGGACTAATGAAAGGACATGACTTTCATTGTTTTATTTTATTTTGTTTATTTTTGGACAATTTTTAATTTTTAGTTTTTGGGTTTTAATTTTATGTTGGGTTATTTTTTATGTAATTTTTAGACCTTTTTAGTATTTTTCCTAATATGTGGTTGAAGTCCCACATTGGATAGGAATGGGAGGGAGCCACCATCTTTTGACTATAAGTAACATTTTATTTTCTTTGTGGAGGCACTTTTGAATTGAATTATAATTTGCACTCTTAAAAGATCAGTTGTGTGAGAGGAGTTCCTCTTGGGTTCTTGAGTGGACCAACTTTTGGTTCTTATCAAAGGTTTATATACCTTTGTGGCGAATCCTCACCGGACTTATCACTCTCCAGAGTGTGGCGTCTTCTTCCCCATTTCTTATCTTCTCCGCTTTCTATTTCTTCTTTTTGTCCTTGTTACTTTATATGCGCTACACTTGTTATTCTATTTCCATATCATCTCTGTTGCGTGTTATCCAACACTTTGTGTGCACCTAGCCGTTGGGTGCTTCGTTGACTAATAAAGTTGCATACTTTAATCTCAATAAAGTTTGCATCTTTATTTTTCTTAAGAACTGTTCTTTCAAGTCTTCATCTTTATTGTTCTTATTTGTTATAACAAGAAGTCAATTCAAAGACGATCCGTATAAAAACAATGAACCCTCGTAGTGGTTCATATCATAATCCTTTTATATTTTCTAAAGAAAGATTGCTAAATCTATCATCTGTTGAAATTAATAATATTATTTCATTAACCCATTCTATAATTGCATCTTCTTTATTTCTAACACAATATAAGTTTAATATATTTCCTGATTTAGTATATTCATTATGAGGTTTAAATTCCTCTGGTATTTTTGATCATTTTTCATCTTTTCTAGCATATCCTTTATTTTTCATTGTTTCTTCTTCATATTTATCCCTTGCACCATCTTTATTATAATAATATTCATCCCATTTTCTTTTTTCTTGTTTTACTCCACTTGTTTCACCTTTTTCAATAAATATTTCACCATATTCAGAATCTGATGAACTAGTGTAATCTAAGATTATTTCTTCATTTTCTTTAGGATTTTCTTTCTGGTCAATTTTTTGTACTTGATTATTATCATCTTTTATTATTTTTAATTGTTCTAACAATTGTTGAATTTCTTCTATATCATTTGATTTATTTAGATTTTCCATATATTCCTCTCTTAATTCTTCCATGTAGATAATGGTTTATAAAAATTTATAGGTTTTTGTTCTTTTATTTTTAATAAATCTTCTAAATCCTTTTTTGTTATACATCTATTGTTTTCTTCGTATTATAAAAGATTTTCAAGTTGCTGGAGAATTTCTTTAATTCTTTTAATATCATTAATTTCCTCAATTTCTTTTTCCTCATTTATATTATCTAAAGTCTCTCTTATATTTTTTATATCATTATACCCTTTTGGTATTCTCATAAATGTATATTCCATAATTTTATTTGTGTTTTCTATTAATAAAGCTATGTTTTTATTCATTTCTTCTAATGTTTTAATTATTTCAAAAATTTCTTCTGATAATTTCATTTCCGTCGCCATTTAATTATTTTCTAATAGTGTGTGAGATGATTTTGCTCTATGTTGGATGCATGATGATCATTGTTTCATGCTTGATTTGAAGTGATTGAGAGGTTGTTGTTGTGACTATCTTCTCAAGCTTGGTATGATAAACTTGATCTTGGTGTGATGGAATAATATGCATGGTGTGTAATGATCTTGTTTGATGCCTTGATAAGTTGAAACCATGGCTTGATGTTGAATGGTTATGCTTGTGCTTGATCCAAAGATGATAAATTTTGCTCATTCTTATTCATTTGGTCTTAACTATGTAAAGAAAAGATTGAATTGGTTTAAACTTTGAAAATTCGAGTTTCTCTCATGCCCTGGGTGTGGAAATTTTCGAAGTTGTGGAAAACTGGAAAACAGAGGACAGAACTGTCTGCACCGCGGGTGTCAAAATCAGAGCGCCTGTGAACATTTCTGGATCCTGAACTTTTAACAGCCAAGGATTTTGCGAAAATCACTTTTTCCAGCTTTTTAAACAAATATGCTTAAGGGAAAAATGACATTTTTAATCTAAAGATTGGTAAGTATTTTGGTTAATTTATTTTAGAATTTAAACAATGGATTTGAAAAATGCTTTTTTATTAAAAAAGACAAAGATTAATAAAGAATATGAATAAAGAGGAAGAGCCATGTTGATTGAGAATATGCACAAAGAGATGTAAATATTACAAGAGATGAGAATACTATAAGAGATGAGAACACCATGACCAAGAGAAGGTTATGTGTAATGTCACAAGAGATGAGAATAACATACCTAAGAGAAAGGTTATGTATGATGGTGACAAAGAGATAACCTAGAGAAGAGGTTAATTAAATTACAAGAGAAACCAAAACTTATCAATGCTTGAGATGATTGCTTTGTATGCTCAATGTATGTGTCATTTTGCATAAAGAGAAAGAGAATTGGTATGAGGCCATGAGATGAGCATTACAACCCAGAGAGGGTTGAGAATAGGGATAGTTTGGCCACAGTTGTCTACTGGGATTATCCAGGTTGCGAAACCCCTCAAATGGCCAGGTAGGCGATATCCCCTGAGCCAAGGCAAGTCGCACAACCCTGCTTGGATAAATATGACGGACTTAACTATTCATGATATGGTGAGATGTAGTTTATCTGAATGATTATTATGAAGTACGGAGGGACTCTCTAATAAGTCTGGTAAGTTTGCTACAGCCAATCGCTCAATGGTGTTGGAGGTAGAGAAGTCTCCTTGGAGCACTATGAGGGTGATGTGAAGGAAATAGAAGTGACATGCATTATAATATATATGAGTTAATGATATATTGCTTGATGCTGAGTTATGTGTTGTGACTGTAATGATTTTCATTGTGTCTGTGAGAATATCTCATTTGCAGGAAAACTATATACTCTTGTGTTGAGAAGGGTAAGTGGTAGATAATTTCCTAGTGTAGATATGTTTGATAAGTATGACTCATTTTCTACCTGTTGTCTCTATGCTTTATTATCTGTGTATAAGGATTTTTCACCATTGCCTATATGTTTTGTGCTCTTTTTTGAACATGATTCATATAGATGGACCGCCCGCCGGAGGGGCTGACCAAAGTCCGTAGATTGAGCTTGTTGCCCAGAGGGGCTGATGGGGAGGGGTGGATAGTGAACCCCGAAACCCAGTGGGGTACATACCTCGGGTATGTTACTTCATTAGAGACATCGGCAGAAGGTCCTCATCGTTGGACGGTAGAGGATATGATATTAGATGTAAAGATGCCAATCCAGGAACTTTGGGATACCTGGAGAGAAAGAGGCAACAAGTAGCTCAACAGGAGCCTGCACAGAGATCTGAGCCCGTGCAGCAGGAGCCTGCAAGGCCAGAGCCCCAGCAGCAGAGACCCAAGACTCCACCATGTAAGAGATTTTACGGTAGATGGAGACAAACAGCTCGAAAGAGTACTGTGCGTCGTCCTCACCCAGTTAGAGTTTCATCAGCAGGAAAGGTGCCTACTGAGAGGACACCTACTATGCAGACTGTTACCCCTATTCCAGTCGTTCTTGTTTCTTTTGCAGAACCTGGTGGGAGACCGATGCCTTTTCCTTCTACTGCCATACCGTCTTGTCGAACCCGAGCTCGTCTAGAGGCCAATGACAGTAAAGGGAAAGGGAAGCAGGTAGTGGAGGAGGAGAGTGATCCTTCAGAGGAGTCTGTGGGCAGTGTGTAGGAGCCGACATAGCGCAGGCTGTTGTGCTATCTTATCTTGTTTTTTTATAGACTGACTTTGTACCGGATTGGGCTTTTGTTTTGGGATATTTTGGATGTGTTGGAACCAAATTATTCAAAAGCACTTCTAATGCATGAATTCCCTAACTGGTTTTGATGATAACAATAATTATTAAAGGTTTTACAAAGTTTGCTGACAAGCTCTTATAGGTACAACAAAGATAAGTCCATCGTCCAATGTGACATTGACACATATATGTACAGTCCAAGAATGGAGCGTCCAATGGACTTTGATACTTAACCTCAGTAAAGTATCGTCCAATGGACTTTGAGAAGCAATACGTCAAATGAAGCTTTGCGTCCAAAGAAGCATAACCTATAAGCGTCCAATAATTATTCATGGAGATGTACAATGCTTTGCGTCCAAAGAAGCAAAATTGATAAACGTCCAATAACTGTCATAGAGACGCACTATGAACCAAGTTATCTCAAGTACAAATGGTAAGCAAAGGTATGGGTCCATTTTGTACATAACCTGAAAAGTCCATATATTCTATATGTTGCGTCCAAAACGTAGAATACATAACCTGCTATTTATTGCTCTTGCATTTAATATGGAACATATTTATTGAGCAAATGATTTGAAATAAATAGCTGTATTCCACGTGTTTGAACATGCATTAAATCAAAAGCATAAAGCACTGTGGAAAGTGTACTTAGAGAGAGAATGTACTTTGACTATTTCTATATCTCTCTGAACACCCCTTTCTGATTTACACAGTGTATTCTATTTGTCTCAACAGAATATTACTATTAACCTTTGTGCAATTGAGACTGTGAGTACAAGTTGCTTCTTACTTAGGAGAAAAAGACGCAGACATACACACTGAAGTGGAACTCCTCAGAGCAACGGAAAAATAGCATTTAATGCTATTAGAGAACGGTCATATTTCTGAAGGCTGAAGCTGAGCTATTCGAAGAACAAGTTTGAAGCTTCATCAAAGCCTATAAATACCATGCACAAGAAGAAGAATAAAAAAAAAGACTGAACCAAGCGAAAGAAAGAGCTGAAACGCTGTGCAAATACTCTGTCTATTGTAGAAAGTCTTGTATTATTTTCTTCCTTCTTGTAAAAGAGAGTTTCCTTAACTCTCAAAGTGCTTAAGTTTTTCATATTCTCACTTGTGTGAATTAGATAGCACTTTAAGTCAAAAACACTCTTCTGAGTTGTTTGAGCCTGGAGAGGCTTGTCTGTAAAAGAATACTTGGGATATAGCCTGGAGAGGCTGCGTGCAAAGAATACTTGGGGTTAAGCCTGGAGAGTCTTGTCTGTAAAAGAATACTTGGGATATAGCCTGGAGAGGCTGCGTGCAAAGAATACTTGGGGTTAAGCCTGGAGAGGCTTGGTTGTCAAAGAATACTTGTGTAAGGCTTGAAGAGGCTGTTGAAGAATACTTGTATTCTATCTTGATTGATAGTAAAATCTCTCTAGTTTGAGGGGACTGGACGTAGCTCTTAAGAAAGGGTGAACCAGGATAAACACTTGTGTTATTTTCTCTATCATTTATCTCTGTTAATTTATTTGTTTATACTAACTGAGAGGATTGATTTTGAAGTTATTTTAACAAGCTATGCAATACACTTTAACCGCACAAAGAAAACCTGTTCTAAACTAAGTGGATGTTTTTGCGTCCAACGTATCTGTGCGTCCAATAAACCAGTTGCGCTGTGAGTCCAACGTTTTTCATAATCAGCGTCCAACATTTGCGAAAAGTTTTTCAAAAGATTTGAAACACAATTCAACCCCCCTTCTTGTGTTTCATCTTGTTACCTACAGTTGGCATCAGAGCTAGGTATTTAGGGGTTGAACACCTAACAGTGTAGAGAAGCAAAGATCCATGGAGAACGAGGGACAAGCTGTGAACAGACCACCACTATTCAATGGAGACGAATACAACTATTGGAAACAAAGAATGATCACATTCTTTGATGCGCAGAATATAGACATGTGGGATGTTGTGGAAACTGGCTACACTGCTCCAGTAAATGAAGCAGGTCAACCAGTACCAAGAGCTCAGTGAACGCAGGATCAAAGAACAAGATTTCAACTGAACTCAAAGGCAAGGCACTATCTGATGTGTGCCATTACCAAGTCTGAATATGACAAGGTGCATAGCTGCGCTACTGCCAAGGAGATATGGGATACTCTAACTTTGGCACATGAAGGATCAACTCAGGTCCGTGAGTCCAAAATCAGCATGCTAGTTCATCAATATGAACTATTCAAAATGGAGGATCACGAGACTATTGATCAAATGTTTGGAAGATTCTAAACAATCATCAACAACCTGAGATCCCTGGGAAAAGAATACACAAACCAGGATCATATCAGGAAAATCCTAAGGAGTTTGCCAAAACAATGGAGACCCAAAGTAACTGCCATACAAGAAGCAAGAGATCTTTCTACTCTTGCTATGGAAAATCTTCTAGGATCACTTAAAGTGCATGAGCTTGAGCTCAATGAAGAAGGAACAGAAAGAAGAGCAAAATCCATTGCTCTTAAAGCCCAAAAGGGGAGCACCTCAAAGGCACTTGACTCAGATGAGGAGTCATGCAGCTCAGAAGGAGAAGAAGACTCAAATGATGATGAACTTTCCTTCATCTCCAGGAAAATAAAGTCTATGTGGAAAAAGAAAGGTGACTTCAGAAGAAAGCAATTCAACAAAAAAATTCCACAAAAGGAAGCTGAGCAAAATGACCCAGTAGTGTGCTATGGATGCAAGAAACTAGGCCACTACAAGGTAGACTGTCCTGAGGCTGAAAGGACAAAGAAGAAATTCTTCAAGAAGAAGAAGGGCCTCATGGCAACTTTGGAAGATCTTGATGAATCTTCTGATGATGAGGACGAGGAGGATAAGGAAGATGCAAACCTTTGTCTGATGGCAAGTCTACCCTCAACTGATAGTGAGGATGAAGAAGAGGTACTTTCTTACTCTGAACTAAGAGACAACTTCAATGATCTTCTTAGAGAATCATCCATTTTATCCAATGAGTAAAGATCTGTGAAGAAAAAGTTTTCTCTCTTAACCAAGGATTTAGAAAAACTTGATTTGGAAAATAAAGTACTCATATCAAAAAATGAAGAGTTGAGATTTCAAGTAAGTCAACTCAAAGATGAATCTCCAAAGGATTCTGAGTCCAATACTTCCTGTGAGGTACAAGCACTTCAACAAGAAGTAAATGAACTCGCTGGACGATTGTCTAGATTTGTCAGTAGCTCTGAAAAACTTGATCAAATTTTAAAAATTCAGAGAAAACCTTCTGACAAAAGTGGTTTGGGTTATGAAAAACCAAAGCCAAAGTTTTCTAAAAATTCTTCAAAAGTTAATATTTACTGTGGTCATTGTGGAAAGGTTGGACATGTCACCTCGATGTGCGTCCATAACAAGAGAAACATGTCTGGACGCAGACCAAAGACTAACAAGAAAGGACCCAAGTCAATCTGGGTACCTAAAAATATGATAATTCTTGTTGTAGATATGCTTGATGGGAGGAAGACAACACCAGTCATGGTACCTGGACAGTGGCTGCTCACGACACATGATAGGAGAAAGGTCTATGTTCCAAGACCTAAAGCCTAGATCAAAAGGCTGGGTCACCTTTGGAGGAGACCAGAAAGGCAGAATAGTTGGGATAGGTAAAATTGGTAAACATCCTCTTCCCTCTATTGAAAATGTCTTATTGGCTGAAGGACTCAAACATAATCTGTTTAGCATAAGCCAATTGTGTGATAGTGGATTTGATGTTTCCTTTAACAAAGATAAATGTATAGTCAGAAATCCTGATAAGTCCATACTTTTTCAAGCAAAAAGGTAGGTTAATGTTTACAAAATTGATTTCAAAAAATTATCCAAACAAAATGTCTCATGCTTCATATCCTTAAAAGATGAACAATGGATATGGCACAAGAAACTTGGTCACGCAAGCTTAAGAACCATTTCAAAGCTGAATAAGCATAACCTCGTGAGAGGACTACCAAATCTTGTGTACAAATATGAAGTTCTGTGTGAAGCATGTCAGAAAGGGAAACAAGTAAAAAACTCTTTTAATTCCAAAAATATTGTTTCCACTTCTAGACCTTTGGAACTTTTACACATGGATTTGTTTGGACTCACTCAAACTGCTTCTTTGAATGGAAAGAGATATGGATTAGTTATAGTTGATGACTATACTAGATGGACATGGGTCAAATTCCTTGCACACAAGGATGAGTCTTTCAAAGTCTTCACCATATTCTGTAAAAGAGTCCAAAATGAGAAAGGTGCTTGTATCAACTCTATTAGAAGTGATCATAGAGGTGAGTTTGAAAATGCAAACTTCCAGAGATTCTGTGAAGAGAATGGGATCTTTCACAATTTCTCTACACCAAAAACACCTCAACAGAATGGTGTGGTGGAGAGAAAGAATCGATCTTTACAAGAGATGGTCAGGTCCATGCTCAATGATCACTCAACATCCAAGAGATTTTGGGCTGAAGCTGTAAATACTGCGTGTTATTTACAAAACAGAATATTTGTGAGGCCTATATTGAAAAAGACTCCATATGAATTGTGGAAAGGAAGAAAACCCAACATTTCATACTTCCATCCCTTTGGATCTGAATGTTTCATTCTTAACACCAAGGATCAACTTGGCAAATTTGATTCTAAAGTGGACAATGGAATTTTTCTGGGTTACTTAGAAACCTCCAAGGCCTATCGAGTCTATAACTCAAGAACCTTGACTGTTGAAGAGTCAATTCATATTAAATTCAATAACAAAAAGCCTGACAAGGAATTGTCAGAGCTAAGTGATTCTCTTGCAGATATGAGAATACAAGCAGAAGGTGAAGGAATATCACCTAAGAATGAAGAAAATGGATCAGACGCAGAAGCTGAGGATGCGTCCAATACTGAAAGAAGAAGAAGCTGACACTTCAAGACCTATCATCCTGAAGATCAAATCATTGGAAATGCAAATGATAGAGTCAGAACAAGGTCCACATTCAGAAAACAAACTGATGTTGCATTCATCTATGAATTGGAGCCCAAAAATATAGATGAAGCCCTATTGGACGAAGGATGGATTTTGGCAATGCAGGAGGAGCTGAATCAATTCAAAGGCAATGATGTTTGGACGCTGGTAGCCCCACCTGAAGATAAGTCCATTATTGGAACCAAATGGGTATTCAGAAACAAACTGGACGAAGAAGGTAAAGTTGTGAGAAACAAGACAAGGTTAGTTGCTCAAGGTTACTCACAAATGAAAGGTATTGACTTTACTGAAACCGTTGCTCCAGTAGCTAGAATAGAAGTCATTCGCATCTTACTTTCATTTGCTGCCCAACATGATATGAGGCTTTATCAAATGGATGTAAATAGTGCTTTTCTGAATGGTATAATAACAGAGGTAGTCTATGTTGAATAGCCTCCTAGCTTTGAGGATCAAGCTTTTCCCAACTATGTTTTTAAACTGAAAAAGATTTTTTATGGCCTCAAGCAAGCTCCTCGAGCTTGGTATGAAAAATTAAGTTCTTTTCTAATGGAAAATGGTTTTTCAAGAGGAAAAGTTGATACTACTCTTTTTAGAAAATCCATAGACACACATTTCATCATAGTACAAATTTATGTGGACCATATCATTTTTGGTGCTACTGATGAATCTCTATGTGGAGAATTTTTTGAGTTAATGCAGAAGGAGTTTGAAATGAGCATGATGGGAGAATTGAAATTCTTTCTTGGACTTCAAGTAAAACAGACTCAAGATGGGATCTATGTGCATCAGTCCAAGTACACAAAGGAGCTTCTTAAGAAGTTCAATATTGACGATTGCAAACCTATGAATACTCCTATGCATCCAACTTGCATAATGAGTCTGAATGATAAAGATCAAAAGGTAGATCAAAATGTATACAGAGGTATGATTGGATCTCTCTTATATCTTACTGCATCTAGACCTGATATTATGTTCAGTGTTTGTTTATGTGCAAGATTTCAATAAGATCCTAGAGATTCTCACTTAACTGCTGTAAAGAGAATCTTTAGATATCTGAAAGAGACTACTAATCTTGGTCTGCTGTTTAAGAAATCAGATGAATACAAATTAATAGGATTTTGTGGTGCTGATTATGCTGGAGATAGACTTGAAAGGAAAAGCACCAGCGGAGGATGTCATTTTATTGGATCCAATCTAGTATCATAGACAAGCAGGAGACAAAGCACAATTGCATTTTCTACAGCTGAAGCTGAGTATGTCTCTGCTGCAAGTTGTTGTTCTCAGCTCTTATGGATCAAACATCAATTGGAGGACTACAACATCTTCGAGAGTAAGATTTCTGTTCTTTGTGATAATACTGCTGCAATCAATCTATCTAAGAACCCAATCTTACACTCAAGAGCTTGGCATATAGAAATTAAACATCATTTTATTAGAGACTATGTACAGAAGGGAATATTTGATATTCAGTTTGTTAACACTGAAAATCAATGGGTTGACATATTTACAAAACCCCTCTCTGTAGATAGATTCATCTTTATAAGGAAGCATTTAAATATGCACTTTGTAAAAGAATGATGTTTAGCGTCCAATATGCTCAAGCTGAGTCTGAGTCCAATAAGACTAGCTTCCAATGAGACACGTCAGTCTATTTGAGACTTTGAATTCTTTTTCTTAAAGGTTTTTAAGTCTTAGTCTTCCCGCGCTGAGTCTAAGCTATTCTTATAATGATATATTTTTATCACAAACTGTACACCTGCTCTGTAGCCGTTTTCCCGTTTGATGATTACGCTAGCTTTCAAGAAAATTTACTGTTTTCTCTCTCCAAAAACTTCCTTCTTACACACGTTTTTAACTCCTTCTCTTCCACTTACTCAACTTTCTGAAAACTCTCTGTGTTTACTCTCGTCTCTTGGAAAAACCCTTCCAAAACCCTCTCTTTCGAAAAATCAAACATTTACTCTCAAAAATGGAAAACATTGACAGTTTGGAAATTAATGTGGAGTACTGGGCTGATCTCGCAACTATAGCCAGTATGGGTGTGGATATTGCTCTTGAAATCATGGCTACTGGATGGGAGAGCATTTTTGGAAAGGAAAAGGAAATCTTTGTGTATCGCGAGTTGGTTCGTCAGTTCTAGAAAACAATGAAGATCAAGGACAACCTAATCACAGGAACAGTTCTAGGCAAGAAGGTCTATGTATCCACAGAAAGCATCTCAGCGGCTACTAGATGTGACGCCGTTGGAGTATGTTTTTACAAAAACTGGAGACTCAAAGATGGTGGATTGGAGAAAATGAAAAGTATTTTGGTAAAGGAAGGAGAGGTAGTAGAAGGAACAGTGATACCTTCAGTAAAAATGACTGACAAAGCCAGAATACTTCATCAAGTACTGAATAAAATGATACTTCACAAGGTTGGATCAAAGGACTGTGTATTGTCATTACATGGGTTCTTACTGGTGCATCTTCTAACCTTTCAACAAATCAATCTTCCGTCTGTACTGTTTCCCTACTTCAGAAGAGACGCACTAGGGAAAGGGAAAAGGACAGCTACTCCCTATGGAGGATTACTTCAGAAAATTTTCAACACTCAAGGAGTCATGGAAGTTTTTGAAGCATACACTGGGGAAGACAAACCTGCTCTTTCCAAAATACATCAAACTCATTTTGGAAGAACCAATATTCAAAGAATGGGCCTAGATACAGTCAAAGAACATCTGGCCAAACTCAAAGAAGTAGAAGAGGAGGACAACAAGGAAGCCATCAGGGCTGCGATTGAAGCAAATCGAGCTGAACAAGCGGAACAAGCAACTAAAGTCCCTAGTGAAGTTCCTGCTGCACAAAAGAAGACCACTTCCAAGAAATCTATGAGGAAGTTGGTCATGACTGAATCAGACGAAGAAACTGTTAGAGAATATCTCTCCAAGAGAGAAAAGTTTGCAGCTAAGAAGGCAACCATAAAGAGAAAAGCTTTTGAGTCCAAGACAGCTGAAACAGAAGTCATTGGACCCATAACAAAGAAAGCAAGATCTCTCAGGAAAGCATCAACTGCCAAGATTGCTGAGAAGAAAACGGCGGAGGTACCTGCTTGTGTTAATCTTGACAAATATGTTGATGAAACAATTGAATCTGTGGTTGCATCAATCTCATAAATTCCTGAGTCCATTCCCTCACCCACTCCTCCAATCCCTGACCCTCAGACTCAACCACAATCACCTATTCGTCCAATTTTTGAACCACAACCACAACCTCAAACATGAAGAACTTGCGTTTCTCTTTGGACAGTATATCAAGTACACCCAGAAGTTTCAGCAAAAGCCCTGACTCCATGCTCCAATGCTTCTCCAAATCTTCTTTAATCTTTCTTTTGTTTTTTTTTTGGACTATGATGTTCTGTGAACCTTTTTGTTTGATGACAAAAGGGGGAGAAATTGGGAAGAATTAAGTTTTAAAGCTCAAAAGTCATTAATAAAATAAGATTGAGTCTAAATTACAATGCAGTAGTCTTATTACTTATGCATGCTCTGATTATGCTATATTATATGTTGGACTAATCTGCTCTGTGAGAAAAAGAAATTTTTCAGGTACTCTGAACATATTGAATATTCAAAACCATGATATGTTTATCTCAGGGGGAGAAGAGTAAGAAAAATTGAGACATATATCTCAGGGGGAGTTTTCCCTAAGAAAAATTTCTCTTTAAAAAGTATATGTTGACTGTTTACTGGTTTTATCTGCTTTACTGCTTGTAAAACTTAATAATATTTGTCATCATAAAAAAGGGGGAGATTGTTGGAACCAAATTATTCAAAAGCACTTCTAATACATGAATTCCCTAAGTGGTTTTGATGATAACAATAATTATTAAAGGTTTTACAAAGTCTGCTGACAAGCTCTTATAGGTACAACAAAGATAAGTCCATCGTCCAATGTGACATTGGCACATATATGTACAGTTCAAGAGTGGAGCGTCCAATGGACTCTGATACTTAACCTCAGAAAAGTATCGTCCAATGGACTTTGAGAAGCAATACGTCAAATGAAGCTTTGCGTCCAAAGAAGCAGAACCTATAAGCGTCCAGTAATTATTCATGGAGATGTACTATGTTTTGCGTCCAAAGAAGCAGAATTGATAAACGTCCAATAACTGTCATAGAGACGTACTATCAGAGAAACAAAGTCATAAGTCCATATGGTAAGCAATGAATATGCGTCCATATGAACCAAGTTATCTCAAGTACAAATGGTAAGCAAAGGTATGGGTCCATTTTGTACATAACCTGAAAAGTCCATATATTCTATATGTTGCGTCCAAAACGCAGAGTACATAACCTGCTATTTATTGCTCTTGCATTTAATATGGAACATATTTATTGATCAAATGACTTGAAATAAATAGTTGTATTCAATGTGTTTGAACATGCATTAAATGAAAAGCATAAAGCACTGTGTAAAGTGTACTTAGAGAGAGAATGTACTCTGACTATTTCTATATCTCTTTGAACACCTCTTTCTGATTTACACAGTGTATTCTCTTTGTCTCAACAGAATATTACTATTAACCTTTGTGCAATTGAGACTGTGAGTACAGGTTGCTTTTGACTTAGGAGAAAAAGACGCAGACATACACACTGAAGTGGAACTCCTCAGAGCAACGGAAAAATAGCATTTAATGCTATTAGAGAACGGTCATATTTCTGAAGGCTGAAGCTGAGCTATTCAAAGAACAAGTTTGAAGCTTCATCAAAGCCTATAAATACCGTGAACAAGAAGAAGAATAAAAAAAAGACTGAACCAAGCAAAAGAAAGAGCTGAAACATTGTGCAAATACTCTGTCTATTGTAGAAAGTCTTGTATTATTTTCTTCCTTCTTGTAAAAGAGAGTTTGCTTAACTCTCGAAGTGCTTAAGTTTTTCATATTCTCACTTGTGTGAGTTAGATAACACTTTAAGTCAAAAACACTCTTCTGAGTTATTTGAGCCTGGAGAGGCTTGTCTGTAAAAGAATACTTGGGATATAGCCTGGAGAGGCTATGTGTAAAGAATACTTGGGGTTAAGCCTGGAGAGGCTTGTCTGTAAAAGAATACTTGGGATATAGCCTGGAGAGGCTGCGTGCAAAGAATACTTGGGGCTAAGCCCGGAGAGGCTTGGTTGTCAAAGAATACTTCTGTTGAGCCTAGAGAGGCTAGGTGTGCAAAGAATACTTGTGTAAGGCCTGAAGAGGCTGTTGAAGAATACTTGTATTCTATCTTGATTGATAGTGAAATCTCTCTAGTTTGAGGGGACTGGACGTTGCTCTTAGGAAAGGGTGAACCAGGATAAACACTTGTGTTATTTTCTCTATCCTTTATCTCTGTTAATTTATTTGTTTATACTAACTGAGGGGATTGATTTTGAATCAATACACTTTAATCGCACAAAGAAAACCTATTTTAAACTATGTGGATATTTTTGCGTCCAACGTATCTGTGCGTCCAATAAACCAGTTGCGCTGTGAGTCCAACGTTTTTAATAATCAGCGTCCAACGTTTGCGAAAAGTTTTTCAAAAGCTTTGAAACACAATTCAACCCCCCTTCTTATGTTTCATCTTGTTACCTACAGGATTACTGTACTATATATTATGTGACACTACTAGATGTTCAGTTTGATGTACTTGTAGACTTTGGACTAGTATTATATATGATGTACACTATTTATTCAGCAGTTGTTTATTTCGTTATTTTGTAATACGTTACGACATAAATGAGTTTCGAAATTTAAACAACGTAAGTGAGAGTTTCAAGTTAAAATAAGTATCAGTAATTAAAGAAAAGAAAAATTATACTCATTTTTGAAATTGACTTGAGATACATAAAAGAGAATTTTCCTTTAAAATGAAGATCAATATTATTTATTTTAAATAATCAGGTTACTTGTGTTGTGATATCCTTTTATGAGAAAGGGTGTTGCAAATGGCACTAATTATCACCTGTGTAAGGACAAGATGAAGAACTTGCTATTTTTGAAGATTATGCATCTTCTTCTCTTTGCTACTCAGAAGTCAGATTTCAAGTCTGATGAAGAATGCAATTTTAAACATCAACAGGTCTGTGTGCTTTTATTCAGCAATTTGTTGAAGATCATGTTTATAATCATATTGCTAATGAGACACATGCGAGAACTTTGTGGGAGAAGATATAGTCCTTGTATGCCTCTAAATCAAGGAATAATAAATTGTTCTGCTGAAGAGCTTTATAAGCTTGACGTACAAGGAAGGGACTCCTATTTCATATCACTTGAATGAATTTCAAGGGCTCCTTGATCAGATGTCAAGAATGGGTATCAAGTTTGTTGATGAGCTTTTGGGACTATTGCTATTGTTATCTCTACCTGAGTCTTGGGAGATAATCTGGGTTTCTATTACTAGTTCATCCCCTAATGGTGTTGTTTTTTTGTAAGCAACAAAGGGTAGTGCTCTTACTGAGGAGATGAGAAGTAAGACACAGGTACTTCATATTAGTTTGAGGTGCTTGTAACTGAAATTAAGGGAAGAAGTCATAAAAAGGAACCAAAGGGTGGCAGAGAAAAGAGCAGGAGTAATTCCAAGTCAAGATACAAGAATGTGAAGTGTCATTATTGTCACAAAACAAAGCATATACAGAAGAATTGTTTTTTGTGGAAAAAGGAGAACAAAAGCAAGAAGGGTAAGTAGAAAGAGAGAGATCATGATGATGATGACCGTGTTAATATTGCTACTGGTGATGATTTTGTTATTCTTTATGACCATGAGTTTGTTGATCTTGTATTAGATAAGAGCACGTGGATAATTTATACTGGTGCTATGCTGCATGTTACACCGAGGAAGAAGTTCTTCACATCTACACTTCAGGTGACTTCAAACTGTTGAAGATAGGTAATGAGGGCGTGTCTAAGGTGATTAGAATTGGTGATGTTTGCTTGCAGACAAACATGGGAATGCAGTTGTTGCTCAAAGGAGTCAAACATACTCCAGATATTGTTCGCTTTAATTGGATTTCTGTGCAGATGCTTGATGATGGTGGTTATGATAATCACTTTGGCTCTAAAAAGTGGAAACTCAGCAAAGGTGGTTGTGGGAAGAGGGGAGAAATTTTTTAAATTGTGTCGGACAAAAGCTTTAATTGCTAAAGACAATGTGAATGTCAATGATATGATGGAGACATCTTTGTGGCACCAAAGGCTTAATCATGTTAGTGCAAAGGGGACGAATTGCTTAGCTAAAAAGGATGTGGTTCCAGGATTTAAGAGTGCAAAGTCGGAGAAATATTCTCATTGCATGACTGGTAAGCAAACCAGAGTATCCTTCAAGAAGCATCCACCCTCCAGAAAATCAAAGTTGCTTGAATTGGTGCATTCCCATATTTGTGGCTCATTGAAGGTAAAATCCTTTGGCGGTGCACTTTACTTTGTTACATTTGTTGATAATTATTCCAGGAAACTATGGATCTATGCTTTGAATACAAAAAGAATACGTGTTGGAGAAGTTCAAACAATTTCAGGCTTCGGATGAACAGAACATTGATTGAGAGAGTGAGGTTATGCTCTCCGAAGCTAAGTTACCCAAATACTTTTGGGGTGTGGCACTGTACATGGCAGTGCATGTTATTAATATCAGTCCTACAGTTGCTTTGAATAGTGAGTGCTAGACAAAATTTGATTTGGAAAGAATGTTAGATATAATCACTTGAGAGTCTTTGGTTGCAAGGTTCTTGTGTATGCTCCAAAGGATGAAAAATCAAAGTTGGATGTAAAGACAAGGTAGTGTATCTTCATCGGTTATGGTCAGGATGAATTTGGTTACATATTTTATGATCCTATTGGGAAAAAGCTTTTTAGAAGCCGTGATGTGAAGTTCATGGAAGACCAAACCATTGAAGACATTGATAAGGTAGAGATAACTACACCCGAGAAAGATAACAGTTTGTCTGATGTTGATCCAATTCAGTTGCATGTTCGTAATCTGGATACTACTGAGAGTAATGTTCAAAATGGTGAGCTACATGATGATGTTGATGATCAACAGCTTGGAGATGATTTAGATGTTCCCGCTAATGATAATGAAGAGGAACATGAGATGTCACAGGATGATAATCTTGGTGATGCTCCCGAGCTACCTCGAGTCTAACTCTGGAGGTCTAACAGGCAGAGACAACCATCTACGAGGTATCCTTATGATGGTTATGTGACCTTGACTGATGGGGGAGAACCTAAGTGTCTTGAGGAGGCCATGGAGAGTGAAGAAAATCAAAAGTGGCTAGATGTAGTGCAGGATGAGGTGAAATCCTTGTATGATAATCATACTTATGATTTGGTGAAGTTGCCTAAAGGCAAGAGGGTCTTGGAAAATAGGTGGATTTATAGGGTGAAGCATGAGAGTAATTATGTATCTCTAAGGTATAAAGTTAGAATTAGTTGTAAATTAAAAGACTTCAGACAAAGAAAGAGTGTGTTGATTTTAATGAGATTTCTCGCTTGTGGTAAAAATGTCATCCATTAGAATTGTGTTGAGTTTGGTTGCTACTCTTGATTTGGAGATAGAGCAAATAGATGTGAAAATTGCTTTCCTTCATGGTGATTTGAATTGGAGGAAGAGATTTACATAAGCAACCTGATGGCTTTGAAGTAGAAGGCAAGGAGGACTATGTATATAGGCTGAGAAAGAGTTTATATGGCTTGAAGCAGGCTCTGACGCAGTGGTACAAGAAGTTTGAATCTGTTATGTGTGAGCAAGACTATAAGAAGAATACTTCCAACCATTGTGTCTTTGTTAAAAAGTTTTCTGACGATGACTAAAGCATTACCAAGAGGGAAGTTTGAAACTTGTTGTGATATCGCCAGTTTGACGGTTATTTCCACATAGTTGTGAAGGGGCGATTTGTTAGGTTCTGGGCTCCCTTCGTATGTGGAGAAAGGCCCAAATATTGAAGCTCATTTATGTCTCACTTATCTAAGTGGGGAGGGGTCAGATTAGGGTTGAATGAGAGAGCAGCCACCAACAAGAGTGAAGAAAAGAGAGAAAGTCAACTCATATACTCACCTGGCAACCACCGTAAAATAGTAACTGGGATCTAGTTAACCGTTGGATTAAGCTGCAATTTGGAAAGAAGTTTCTCAAGGCATTTTTCTTTGTTTTCAATGGTGGGATCGACAATTAGAGCTATGGAGTGTGAGATATTTAAATCACGCAGCAGCTTTGTTTTTGGGTATTTTTCATCTTTTTATTTCTCATTTGTAAGCATGAGTGCTTGGTTGTTTTGTTTAGTTGTAGGCACGATTTGTGCAATTGTTTAAGACTCTTTTGTACTCTATTTGATCATAGTGGGTTACTTTTTTGGTCTAGACGACACATAGTTTTTAACTCTCACATTGAGAGATTTTTTCACGTCAAAATCTTAATGTCTCTCTGTTATTGTGTTGTTCTATTTGCTGCCACTTATTTGTTATTGTTGCTGATAGATTATTGCTAGTTTGAGGAATTTATTTCTATTTTATTTCTATTACGTATTACTCTTTTTGGTATTTGTGTTGTTGTTTTCCCTCACTAATTTCACCATATTCATCTATACAAATAACAATAGTAAATGTGTATAGTGAACTGAGGACCCAAAATTGACAGTAGAATGTAATTCCAACTTCTAAGAGAAGTACAATTTACTCAATTAAAAATAATATAGCTATTTTATAATTAAAAATAAAAGGTTAGAAATTTTTTTTTCAAAATAAACATGTCTGAACCACCGGGGACTTGAGTGAAATGACACGAATTTCGTTCAGTTTAATAAGAGGTCCTAGGTTTAAATATAAACAATAGAAATACAATAGCCTTAAAACTCGTGTGATAGAACTTTGCCGCCTCTCACTCCAAATATTTTTGTTTGGTAAATTAAATCTAATGAACGATGGCGATATATTATTTACTTATACGGTACGAGATGTATTGAATACGGTGAAAGAGATTTATCACGGGTACTACTGAGCAGGTTGAGGGAGAGCTGGTGCCTGGTGGGGTCAAGAAACTGTCGCTGTTTAAAAATAAGATTTTTCTGACATTATCACGCAACAGTAGCTAAGTCCCTTTTCAAAAATTTCATTATCAAGTTCAAGAATTTATACATAGACAACGCCAAAGGACTCCTTCTGTGTGGGGACAACCCAAGGGAGCAACACTGCAGAGAAAAGCCAAACATGGATCAGTGAAATTTGCGTTCCCTATTAGATGATGCAGAACAACTCCATCCTTATATCGCTTTCAATGATCTCTCCAATTATTTATGACCGTAAATATAATATTTGTATTTGCATTGCTGCTATATCTTTGTACCACCCCTTGTGGCTCTTTGATTCGGTTCTGTGACTTCACCGTGTGTGTTTAGTTCGACGGTGATAAAAATTGATTTTGACTGAATTGATTTTACAAAATTGATTTTGGTCAAAATTGAATTTGAAATAAAGTAATTTATGTTTAAATATTTTTTACTCTGATCGAAAACAAATTTAAGATAAAACTTAGTGTAAAATTTTTAACCCAATACAAAAACTACAAATTCTAGCTATGGTGTAATCAATTATGGACAGTAGAAATATTTTTACTGTAAAAACTCAAACACCATTGTATAAAAGAAAAATCATATTTGACCTCCACAAATTAACTTGAGTTTGAGTACCTTCGCTGTTTTACCAAAGACGTACCAAATGGTTTCACTGTTACGGATACATACATAGCATGGAAGAAAACAAAAATACGTGTTCGGTTATAATAATATACACTTGAATTGAGGCCATGTTGTTTTCATATGTTAGGTCAGCTTCACACATCATTAGGTGAGAATTAAGATTAGTCACTAATTCCACTCAATTTGACTTTTGATTTAAGTCTTTGATTAAGACCCATGCTAGCTATTATGTCAAATATATTGGTAATTTCATTTTGGTAAGCTTTGAAAAATGGATTGGCATTTGGGGGTAAGAGTTTGTAGTCTTACGTAAAACGATAATCTTTCTATTTATTATTGCAAGTAAACATGTAACTACCTCCTAAATTTAACATTTAATTAATCAATACTTTAAAAATATTTATTTCTGTTATAAGGTCGATTATTATTATCTTTATTAGTCAAGTATTTTTATTTTAATAAATATGTATATATTTTGAAAACATGCCGCCCTGCACTTTTCTATTTTAATTTTCTTCTTTACATATCTATTTTTCTACTATTTATATGGAGTACGTAGTAGTGCTTGGGGTGTTCATGGGTCCAAATACCCCGTCAACTAGAATCGATCTAAACCAACTCAATATGAATTTTTGAGTTTTTTCCTTAGATCAAATCCAACCCAACAAAACCCGAGTTGGTTTGGTTCAGTCGACGAGTTTTAACTTTTGGACCTGTGAAGTCAAACCGATGATGTGTCATACTTTTTTAAGTTTTTTGTTATTTTAATTAAGTACTGAAAACCAAACGCAACATCATGATAAAAAATATACAATTGATAAAAAAGAAATTGAGTGTCGTCCTCCAAATGCAACCCTCTTAGTCCAATTTCTTTTGGCTTAGGTTTCAATCTTCTCTTCCACCATCGGCCACCTCCCAGTCTCTTAGACTAGAACCCCAAAACATACTCAGACAGAGATACACTCACCGTCACGGAGCACTATTGAAGTCGCACAACCACAGAGATGTTGTTGAAGTCGCATGGCCATGGAGATGCTGTTGAAGTTGTGCGGCCAACAGCTGTTGTTCCCTGCCGTCGGAGATCGAGCACGGTCGCTGTTCTCCCTCTTCGCACACAGATATGTCGTGTTCTCCCTCTTCGCGCATGGATCTGTTGCCGTTCTCCCTCTTCGTGCATGAATATGTCATTGTTCTCCTTCTTCGCGCAGCAAACAACAACATTGTTCCCTGCTGCAGCCACTTTGCGAGGCCTCATCAAGCGCCACCGCCGCACAGCATGTGATCTTTCCCTCAACCTCCATGATTCAACCCTTCCCCTAAGCCCTATGATTGTTGATCTATTCTTATTCCCTATCTTCGTCTATTATATTTTGTGTTTGTTTCTTTTTCTTTTTTTTTTATCATTGTTTTTGATTATTTCTGTAAACAATTTTGAATTTTTTTAAGTTGGGACTCGATTAAACTGATCCGATCCAACCTGTTCTTAATCGAGTTGGTTCAGTTCGGGTTTAGTGAGAGAAAAAACAAAATCTGATCTAACCCAACCTCATCCTCTTTTGATCGATTCGGATAGTAGATTTTGACAAATCCAATCCAAACCCGACCCATATAACCCCTAGTAGTGCTAGCTAGCTGTTGTTATTCTCCTTAATTGACAACCCTTGTAATTTTCCTCTTCATGTTTTTGTACATTTCTTTTTATTAATTTGGTCAGGGTATGTTAGACCTGAGTGGCTGAGTTGTTTTTACTTTTCACCTATCTTTGCTTTCTTTTAAGGTATATATCTTGTTTTTTTTATTTGTCTCTCCTTTTGTTGTTTTTCCTTGTTTGTGTGGTTCTTATGAATTCTTTTACGAGAGATGGTTAGATTTATTTTGAGAGAGGGTGGGATACGATCTTCAAGTTGCGACATTATTCTTCATGTTGGCCTGTTAAAAAGATACTTAATCATTGATAGTATTTGAGCAAGGAGTGGGGACGTTTTCCAAGATTTTAGTTTATAGCTAGATTGTTGTTGTCTCTTTCTTTTGTTCTATCGCTTCAATTTGTAAGGGTCGTTGGACTTTTATTAATGTGATTAATGTGATATTCCATCTTGACTGTAAAAAAATAATTGAAAAGGGACAGATGTATAAGAAACCCTCTTGCTTCAATTATAGGTCAATTTTAGAAAACTTTCCTGATACTCAAAACTCAATTAATTCAACCTTTTTAACTAATTATCAAATTGTTTATATTGATTCCTTAAACTTGAAACTATGGTGAAGTTTATAAATTGACCTATAATTAAAGGGGTTCCTCGCCTTTCATAGCCTTATATTTTATTTTTATTTTAGCATAGAGATTCATTACAATAACTTAAACATACCATGCATTTTTATTTAAAAGCAAGCCCTCCACATCGGGTCTAAGAAATTGACAAAGATGTCACTTTAAAAGAGTTAAATTCCAATATACAAATAAGAGTATTTCCATTGGAGTACCATAATTTGGGTATTTAAGTGGGTTTTGTGTATCACTCCAATCTAGCACTTATGTGGGCCTTCACAGTTTTATCCTTAAAAAATATTTAGATGGGTTAAGGGAAGATAGTGTTTATAAAATACTCTTGGTCTCGACTCCTAAGCAATGTGGGACTTCAGTGAAGGTGTAGCGGCCAGTTGAGGCTAAAGGATGGCCTATGCCCTCCTTCTAGCGCCACTGTTCCGTTCCAACCTCGAGTAGATTACACTGTTAGAGTTACCACATCTGAGATTTATATTGTTTGCTTTAGCCCTTACGTGAGCCTTCACGATTTTAACCTTAAAAAAGACGCATCGGTGGATTAAGGGAAGGAAGTGTATAATATATACACTTTCTAATACTCTCTTGTTTACACTTCTTTCTTAAAAGAGTTGGCGATTGATGAAGGCTGATTGGTTGGTGGACATTCAAGTTGTCTCCGTTATGGGATTCATTGTTTTGATCAATGATCATGGCCATTATGGCAACACAGGGGTACAAGAAATTAGGTGAATTACATTAGGTTCATGATGACCACCATCCTTCCGGAAATTCTAAAAGGACTGCAGCCACGTTGTCTAATTGACTTGCCTTTTATCTGGATCGCGGTTATTACGCTCACTGTTAAGATTTTGTGTTGAAATTGCAGCCAATCCAGCCATGCAATCATTCCTTCAAAACTGAATTCGGCTCATATATCAGTGGAACCTGTGTATACTAAGGAAAAAGAATAGGAGAAAACCAAGTACTTAATTGATAGGAAAACTCTTTGCAAAATGCGTGTTTTAGAAAAACAAAATTTTGTTAATCAAAAAAATGAAAAACTAAATTTTTGGCCTTGCCTCTTATTTAAATACTGTATGAATCACTAGAGGTCATGGGTTCAAATCTAGACCATGAGAATGTAGCAGTTTTAAATCTCGTGTGGTAGAGTTTTGCCGTCTATAGATTCCTGTTTGGCTAGAAGGGATTAGTCCCTGCACGCGCGCGAGAGATATCTTAGTCTAGACAAAATAAATAATGTTGCATGAATCGATAAATCTGATCAGTAAAAAACTACAAAAATAATAAATTATCCCCCACATTAAAGTCTTGTTAATTTCATCTCCAGAAAAGATGACAATATATTTTTTGATTTATATTATAATGACAATAGAGCTTGAACCTAAAATCTCATGCATATATATTACTCTAACTTCTCATCCCCAATCCATTTATCATTTTTTAGGTTTAATTGCAATTTTGGTCCCTCTAGGTTCTAATTGCGCGATTTTGATTTCTTAGGTATCTCGATTGTGCAATTTTGATCCTCTAGGTTTCAATTGCGCGATTTTGATCCCTCGATTTCTCAATTGTGCGATTTTGGTCCCTTAGAAATCCCAATTGTTACAATCAGGTCTTTTGTCATTATCATTTTTAACACAAGAACCTACGCACCCGCAAGCTAAGTAGCTCGACTCAGTGTCAAATCAGTCTCACGTGTACCGCATAGGGTTTTTGTGTTAAAAATGATATGGTGACAAAAGAAGTTGATTGTAACAATTGAGATATCTGGGGAGACCAAAATCGCACAATCATGAATCACACAATTCGAACATGAGAGACTAAAATCGCACAATTGTGATACTTGAGGGACTAAAATTGCACAATTCAAACTTAAGAGGCCAAAATCGTATAATCATTATACCTAATAACCAAAAGTGCAATTAAACTTTTTTTTTTAAACTTATGGCTTTTCAATGAATTGATTTTATGGCTGAGTTCATTAAACCATTAACACCAATAATTGTAGCTAAGTAGTTGAGCTCACGTAGTGAACAACTGTTATTGAAATGTTATATGTCATGAAGTTATGTTCATTGTTTTTTTTCTTACAAATAATTAATTTGAAAAATTAGAGTGAACACACGCATGATTAATTGAGATAATAATACTTATACTTACAAATTTACAATCACAAACCTCTTCCTCGTGTCACGTGGCATAGAATATCACCTCGTTTATTATATACTAAAACCAAAAACTAAGAAAAAGAAAGAAAAAGCATCGGATACTATGTAAAGTATTCAGCATATTTTTTAATTATATATTTGTTATTATCTACAGGAAGGCAAATCTGAGATCGCCCATTTTCAATTGGGTTTGTATTATTTTAAACCAAAACGCGACAAAATAACATTAAAGCTGTTATTTCTATTTAAATAATTCAATTTCTATTTTTAGTTTAATTACTATTTAAAATAGTATAATTTTTTTTATATAAATATTTAATCATATCTTACCATATATATTTTTTTAATATAAAAAATTTAGATTATAAAAAACACACTCCATACAAGTGACAGTTAATACAAGAGAAGAATCCTACCATATGATCATATGTTTTGTTTAAAATATTTTTACATGAGTGTATATTTTTTTTAAATATTTTCATGAAAATTGAAATACTTCGTTTACGAGTACATCGCGTATGGGGGTGGGGCCCAATTTATACACCAAAATAATCAGTGCCGGTGCTAAAAGCAGGAGAGAAGAAAATAAACATTGTGCATCTTCTTCCTTCTTCTTCTTCTTCTTCTTCTTCTCTCTCTCTCTCTCTCTCTCTCTCCAACTCTGAGCTTCTTCCGCCATTTCCATGGTCGCCTAGGGTTTCTCTTTCTGTAACTCTTTCAGTTTTCCACCTCGGTTGCTTCTTCTGTGTTGTTGTGGATTCCATATTCTGAAGTTCCCGCGGCGTCAATGTGCTCCTCGTTTCTCTCCCTTCGTTTACTTGTAGGTGCGGTTTCTGCGTTCTCGATCCCACTCTGAACTTTTCGTTTTGTGTTAACTCGTTCAGTGCCTGTCTCTGTTGAACAGTGTTTGTTGTTCATTCATATATATACATACTGTGCTGCCTTGTCTGAATCTGTTACCTGAGATTTCGACCTTTTCATTTTGTGTTTCGGAACTTTTACTTTGGAGAAGAAGCTTCTGCTGCTGTTGGATTCTACATTCTAGAAAGGACAAGTTGCACACACACATATAATATAATATATATATATATATATAAATATACATGCCGGTTATTTTATTTTATTTTTTTGTGAAATTTTGAATCACCACGCGCTAAAACTTATTGAAAATTTGTTGTGATATGGCCAAATGGCTTCGTTCAGAAATTTTGGTTTATCATTTTCAAACTTCGTACTTTAATTTGGCCTCGTTGTTGTACTGTTTTTTGTGTGTGTTTAGTTTTTGATATTTTTTGGGGGAAGCATATCGATCCGTAAGTAAATTCACATTACTTGCCGTCTTTTTTTTCTTGATTGGATAGTGTGTCGTAGTGAACATGAACGAGAACTGGCTTACGAGTTCGGTTTGGTTTACTCTGATTTGGTGATTTCACTGATTGGTGAAGAATCAGTTTTGCGTACTATTCAGATAAATGCATAGCTCAGTTTTGAACACCTGTTAGTTGGTCCCTTGATTTATCTCTTAGTTACTCGTCTTTTGTTTATCAAATAACTGAATATTTGAACTCTTGTATTATATGAGATGGATTGCCTTGTATTATTATCTTCACATTAATTTCAGAGTGTACCCATCTGTCACAATTTTGAAAAAGAAAGGCATAATTTTTTTTTTCAGTATCTTGATGTTCCATTCCATGTGCAATTTGATATATATTCCTTGTAGTTGACTCTTTTCCTGCAAGTGAGTGGCTTATGGAATTACTGATTTTGGAGTTTCTCTTACAGTTTTGATGATGTTGATTTTTTTGTTTTCATTTGATTTCTTTGTCCTTTTTTCCTGTTGATTCATCTCCTTCCGTGTTTTATTTTACTTGATTTACAGTTTTCATATTTCCTCTTGGTTGGGCTGATGCATTCAAATGTTGACCATTGTATCAGGTTTTTGTGCCACATAGCTGGTAAAGAAGTAAATGTGCCATTCAAACTTTGATTTTGATTTGACCTAAAGACTGGTTTGGATTCTGAAAGTTGGTGTCTTGTACACCGCATGTGAAATGAATCACGATAGACTTTTGGATTGAGAGTCAAATTGTTTCTGTTACTTCTACCACACAAAGTTTAGTTAGTGGAGCAATTTATCTCTGATGGGCTCATTCTCTGGCACTTGTGAAATTGTTGAAGCAAGGGAAGACCAAAATACAGGGAAAGGTGCAGGGATATATCAGTCCAATTCTGGATATAGTGTGGCTGAGAAAAATCAGAAGCTTCCTGTGCTGAAACTAGGACACAAGGATAATATAGATGATGATATTAATAAGCTGTTTGAATCAATTACTCTCAAATCTTCATCAAGGGATTTGGGCTTTCTACAAGATGGAACAAGTCCTAAGATGAAAAGTGCAATGAAAAAGCCAATCACAGTGGGTGTATCTCGGTCCCCACGAGTTGGGACTTCTGAGCCGGTGACTTTGAAGCAGGCATTAAGAGACCTATGTATATCTAAGGCATCAGAAATGGCTGCTATGAAAAGATTATCAAAGTCAGCAGCTTCTCCAAGAATATCGGAGGTTGGGAAGATACAGACACTGTACAATTCAGTTGTAGCTGAAGGTAGGAGATCTGGGCCTTCTAATGTTGAGGGTAAAGGGAGTACAATTGAAATATCTCTAGTGCCTGAAGAAAGCAAGTCACTTGCTTTGAATAAAGAATCCCAGTCTCATCAAACTGCCAAGAGCACATCAAACCAAAATGTTCATTCTTCCAAAATGGCAGTTGCAACTATACAAAATGATACAGGGGCTTCTTTGATGCAAAGTGATTTGGCATGTTCATCAAGTAAAGTTGGGGTTTCATCACAACCATCGGATCCTGCTCAAATAGAAGAGAAAACATCTGCATCTTCTCCATCTAGTTGTAACACCAATAGAAATAAATTAGAGTTGCCCGAAAATATTTCTTCCCCTAAAAAAATAGGAAATAAAGCATCTGTGCCAAAGAATGGGCGGAAAGGCAGGTTACAAACAGTATCTTCCTCATCTACTTCAGTAAATGGCAATAGAGGGTGCAAGCTGTCACGCAATGGCCCCCGTACAGTCAAATCGGTAATCAAGAACAAGAATTTGGGTAAGAAGAAACTAAAGCAGGATTCTGTTTCTGCTTTATGTGATCCTTCATCCAATGAAGTAAGTAACAAGTCAGTTCCTGGTACAACTCAACTTGTTTGTGAGAGATGTTGGTGTGCTATAGAAAATACAAATGTAGAAAACACCAAAGGTATTATAACATCGGGGTCTATCAGCCCTGGAGATGGAATAAACTTGAGTAGTGTGCTCTCTGGCTCAGCATCAACTGGCTGTAATAGCGGCAGAGAAGTTACGAAAGCAAAAAAGAACACCAGATTGAAAGAGCAACTTGAATTTTCACAAAGTTCAAAGAGTAGCCAAGGTGACCACAGTAGTAGTACAAGTACCAGCAGTGATAGCAATGTCAGTGGTTCTAGTTGTGGCAATAGGCCTCACATGTCAAAGGATGTTAGATGGGAAGCCATACGACATGCTCAAATGCAGCATGGAGTCTTGGGTTTGAGACACTTCAATCTTTTGAAGAAACTTGGTTGTGGAGACATTGGAACTGTATATCTTGCTGAACTAATAGGCCAAAATTGCTTGTTTGCTATCAAGGTCATGGACAATGAATTTTTGGCAAGAAGGAAGAAGATGCCTAGGGCCCAAACTGAAAGAGAAATATTAAGGATGCTGGATCATCCTTTTCTTCCAACACTGTATGCGCAGTTTACATCAGATAATCTGTCCTGTCTGATCATGGAGTATTGTCCAGGAGGAGATCTTCATGTTCTACGGCAGAAACAGCTTGGTAGAAGTTTTTCAGAGCCAGCAGCAAGGTACAAAACTAAGAACAATTGTCCACTAATATATTAGGATTTTATTTTCTGTTTGATCAGAAGTCATATTATATGCAATCACCCACCTCCTAAATTTTTAGGAAGTATGATTCCATAAGTATTTCCTGGCAGTCTGGCACAAACAAATCTGTTTAATTCACATGGTTGCTGAAATATGCTTGTGCTCATTCTCATCAATCAGAATTTGTCATGTATTTCTGGTATGTCAAGTGCAGTTGATAAGGTTTTCAATGTTGATATGTATATTAGGCATAATGTCTGTTGCATTGCTGCACTATATAAAATATGACAGTTTTTAAATGTCGCATATACATGTGATGTGCACCTGTGCGTGCAGCTTGCATAGGTTGAAAAAGCCTGTTTTCACCTTGTAAATCCTAAAGCTATGAATAGTGTAGTTTGTTTCACTTTCATTTTGATTGATGATTACTTGGTTAAGTACTCACTTGCTCTTTCTGGGTAGACATTTCTTTCCTATAATATAATTGATGAAGTAGAAACAGTTAGGTGATGAAATAATGCTAGTAGAGATGAAAATAGGTTAGGCTGGGCCAGACTTTTTAAGGTCTGAGCTTGGCCTATTTCCCAAACTTAAGACTTGAGTCTGGTCTATATATTGGTCTTTTTAGAAGTATGACCTAGCCCGAAAGCCTATTGGGCAATATGCCTATCTCTAAATAGACTTGTAGGCTCAAGTCTTTATGTAGGCCAATATGATTAGATCTTTAAATAGGTCAAGCAAGTTGCTTGTGCAATGTATACTGCATTTTTCTTTTGGCCATGCTTCTGCCAAAGATGTACTATTCCAACTCTATTCACCTGCTAAACCACCGGCCTCTCACTGTCAGTCTGCCATTGCTCGCTGAATTTTTTAATCCTTACTGCAGCATTCATTTCTATTTAGTGCAATCTCTATTCTTGAATGCCACCTTTTTCTGCATAAAAAAAGGTTGTTTCAATTATTGATTTAAATAAATTTGGTAATGACAACTCCCTCCTGAACCATATGGTAGAAGCATGGTTTGCTTGTTACCGGAACTTTCATAAACATATCAAATAGCCATTTGCTTTCTGGTGGCAGTTTTTGCTGTGTCAGTTTATATATATACTGTGTCAACTGTGATCTTGTCCTGTTTTTTAAAGTTTCCACAGAGAACTAATTGTTTATTCATCTTCTCACTGTTTTGTCCGATTTAAATGTTTGTTTGTTTGTCTGTTTGTCTGCGTATATAAATCTTTCAAGAGTTTGAGTATTATTGCTCTCTCTTTCATGATCAAGATTAAGCTAATTTAAAACATAATTTATTTATTTTTTAAATAAAATCTATCATAACAATTTTATTGAAATTTTGTGCATTGCACAGGTGTGCCATTAGTCTTGATTAACAATTGCCCCTCATGCAATTTTTGAATAAATACATCACTTCACTTGTATACTTTATAATAGCTACGAGTTTCAAATTGCTTCAATAGCAAACATAGTTGAATGGGCTGCTTGATCAGCAATTTGTGTTGGTGTAAGCTAAGTAACCTTGTTCGCTGTATGAAAACAAAATATTGAAATATGATTTTGTTGTATTCACCCGAACTTTTGTACATGCAGGTTTTATGTTGCTGAAGTCCTTCTTGCCTTGGAGTACTTGCACATGCTTGGAGTTGTTTACCGTGATTTGAAACCCGAAAACATTCTTGTTCGAGAAGATGGCCACATTATGCTCACAGATTTTGACCTGTCACTCAGGTGTGATGTTAGCCCAACGCTTCTAAAGTCATCTTCTGATGTGGATCCTGCTAAGATTTCCGGTCCTTGTGCACAGTCGAGTTGCATTGAGCCATTCTGCATCGAACCATCTTGTCAAGTTCCATGCTTCAGCCCAAGATTCTTACCTCCTTCAGCAAAAGCAAGGAAACTAAAATCCGATCTTGCCGCTCAGATCAGATCATTGCCACAGCTCGTGGCCGAGCCCACGGATGCAAGATCAAATTCATTCGTTGGTACTCATGAATACCTAGCACCGGAGATCATCAAAGGAGAGGGGCATGGAGCTGCAGTTGACTGGTGGACATTTGGTGTTTTCCTTTATGAGCTTTTATATGGTAGAACACCCTTTAAAGGTTCTAATAATGAAGAAACATTAGCCAACGTTGTGTTGCAAGCTCTCAGATTCCCTGACAGCCCATTTGTTAGTTTCCAAGCTAGGGATCTCATCAGAGGGTTGTTGGTTAAAGAACCTGAAAACCGTTTGGGTTCTGAGAAAGGAGCTGCAGAGATCAAACAGCATCCCTTCTTTGAGGGTCTTAATTGGGCCTTAATACGCTGTGCTATTCCACCAGAACTACCAGACTTTTGTGAGTTTGGAGTTTCAGACATGACTGCACAGTCACAAGGCAAGAGTGGTAAATATTTAGTGTGTGAAACAACAGGAGAGCAAGTGGAATTTGAGTTGTTTTGAAGACTCTTCTCTTTGGCAAGAGGGGCATTCTTGTCGATTCCCTTGTTTCTGGCTCTATATGCTTTACGTGTAGCTGTAACAATTATGTAAGCCTATGTTGTAAATTAGTTTTGATTATAACACGGTAAAATGTGCCGTATAAGGTGTAGGAAATTCGGGTTATATGGCAACTTGATAGTGGTAATCTGAGAGAAAATAAATTCTTAAGAACCAAAAATGCCATAAGCGTTCAATTCTTATGTTGGTGTAAATTAAAGAATTTTGTTACTGGTAAGCCTATGTCCAGGCAATATCTTACTATATCAACAACAAATAAGAATAATCCTAAAAGTAGTTTAAATAGTCTAAAAGTAGAATAATCCTAACAATTAAAATGAGATTATTGTACTTTTCCTTAAGTGGATGCATAATTGTTAGATGCTGCAAGCTTCTTACAGAACTTCAGGGTTTCAAAGACACGAAATTAATAGTTTAGCTAGTTGCCAATTGAAAATGACAAAAGTAGTGATAATTTCTTTGGACTAAATCTTCTCCCTCACAAAATGACAATTAACCCAAAACACTGGATTTGAAGTTATATGCCTTGCTACTTGATTATCAGAAACAAGTTTCACCTATTTCTCTTTATAAACCCTTTTAGCAACAGTTTTAGCTATCCAAGTTCACATGTTGTAGCTGTCATTGCTCAGCACAAGACTCTGGTACCTGATCTAGCAACCACAGTTTGCTTAAGGGAGAATTTTCCCAATCAACATTTGTACAAGTATAATCACATATACACCCTATATAGCCTTGTCCTCGTAGAACAATTCTCTTCCTGGGAGCTATTATTATGCATGTAAGCATCCAAACAGTAGCATCCCGGTGTGAGTCACATGAGAAATCAAGGAATTGGCCCAATATTGTCATAGAAAAAGAAACATTTAGCCTAGCTACTGTTTATTTTTCCCAACATTTTTTTTATGGCGTCCAGGGTCTGACAATGGCTCCCTCTATCCTAGTAGAAACTCAATAGTGGGATCCATGGGGTGTATGAATGAGTTTACATCTTGTAATTATGCATTCCTCTTCTAGAATATACAAGACATTTTCTGCTGGGAAAATAAAGAAATGTCATGTCCATTTTGTGCAAATTCTGTACCCAAGATAAAATATCAAAGCTTGCCAAGATCAGTAGTTTGAAAGTGCTTGAACAGAAGTTGCTTCTGTTGGGGATAAACTCACACACACACACAAAGAGTATAGAGAGTATATTACAGAAAGATGGTTCTCATTCACATTATGCACTTACATTGATTACACCTTCACTATTTATATGATGCACTCACACTGCTGTAACTACACATACACGGTTACAACCACCTAACTGACATTCAACTAACTAACTGACACTTCCACTAATTACAGAATTACATTCATAACACTCCCCCTTAATTCTGAATTCCCAAAGACACTACACCAAGTAAACTTCTCAAATGCTTGAACCTTTCCACCTTCAATGGCTTGGTCAAAATATCAGCTATTTGTTGTTCAGAGTTGCAAAACACCAGCTTCAACTTCTCATTGTTCACCTGCTCTCTGAGAAAATGAAATTGTGTCTCTATATGCTTGCTTTTGCCATGTGAGACCAAGTTCTTAGCCAAATTAATGGCAGATTTGTTATCCACATACATATCCACATACAGCTGCATTATTCCTAGCATCTCCACTTGAATCTCCTTCATCAAGGACTCGTGCCATAAGGCCTAACAAGCAGCATAGGAAACTGCAATGTATTCAGCCTCGCACGATGACAGGGCCACCACAGGCTGTTTCTTGGAGCACCAAGAGATTGGTGCATTAAGGAACTTGAACAAGTAACCTGTTGTGCTTCTTCTATCAGATCTATCCCCACACCAGTCTGAGTCTGAGTAGCCAACAAGCTCAGTCACTCCCTGATTCCTCTTTGGAAACAATATTCCAAAGTCAATAGTCCCTTTTAAGTATCTCAAAATTCTTTTTGCAGCCACCAAATGTGAATGCCTTGGGTCATCCATAAACCTGCTGATGAGGCCAACCCCAAATGAGATGTCAGGTCTGCTATTACACAGATATCTCAGGGATCCCACTAAGGATTTAAACATATTTTAATCAACCTGCTTCTCATCACTTCCCTTCTCATGTTTCAGATTGGTCTCAACTGGGGTATTGGTAGAATTGCAATTTATCATTTCAAACCTTTTCAGCACCTCAACTGTGTACTTCTTCTAATGCAAAACTATTCCATCTTCTATATCTGCAAACTCCATTCCCAGGAAATATTACAAAGAGCCCAAATCTGTCATGTCAAACTCATTTTGCATTTTCACCTTAAAATCTTCAATGTCTCGAATATCACTTCCTGTAACCAACAAGGCATCTACATAGAGGCATATAAGGAGTATTTTGACACTGTTCTTCACTCTCACATACACCCCGTACTCCACAGAATATTTAACAAAACCTTGCTGCAACAGAAAGGAATTTATCCTTTTATTCCAGGCCCTTAGGGCCTGCTTCAAGCCACACAAGGCCTTTTTTAATTTGTACACTTTATCCTCTCTGCCTCTTATCTCATAGCCTGGAGGTTGGGTAACATAAACCTCTTCCTCTAATGGACCATTAAGAAATGCTGACTTGACATCAAGTTGAAACAAAGACCAACCTCTAGAAATTGCAAGAGCCAGTACTACCTTATAGTTTCAGTCCTGGCAACTGGGGCAAAAACCTCTGAGTAGTCCAGACCAGGTCTTTGAAGGAAACCTCTTGCTACTAGCCTTGCCTTGTGTTTGGCTATGGTCCCATTAGGCTTGAGCTTCAACTTGTACAACCACCTCACAGTGATTGATTTCTTGTTGAAGGGAAAATCAACCAATTCCCAAGTTTGATTTTTGTCAATAGATTTCAGTTCCTCCTCCATGGCCTTTCTCCGTGCCTCTTACTCTATTGCTTCATTCACATTAATGGGCTCAGCACCTACCAGCAAGGCAAAGTGCTCCAATTCCTCTTCTAGTTTAATTGTGTTACTAGAGAACACTTCATAATCTGCATATCTTGCTGGGAATTGTCTTGTTCTCTGTGGTCTTTGTGTCTGAGGGTGCTTGCTGTTGTATCACATTTGTGTCTCCATTACTTTGATATCTTCTAGCAATGTTATGACAGTGGAGCTGCTGCAGCTATTGGAGTTGCTTTTCCAATCCCATGACTCTTTTTCATTTATCAGAGCATCCCTACTGATAGAGATCTTTTTGGTCAAAGGACTGTAGAACCTGTAAGCACCAGTAGGGTGGTATCCTACTAATATCATTGCCTCACTTTTATCTCCCAACTTTCTTCTCTTCTCATCAGGGATATGGATATATGACAATGATCCAAATATCCTTAGGTGCTTGCTTCACTGTTGGCTTCTTTCCTAACCAAACTTCTTCAGGAACTTGATCCTTTAACCTCTTTGTAGGACACCTGTTTAGGATATAAATAGAAGTTGTGGCAGCTTCACCCCAGAAGGAATGTGGTAGTCGTTTCTCCTTGAGCATGCTCCTTACCATATTAAGAACTGTTCTATTTCTTCTCTCGGCAAGTCCATTGTGTTGTAGTGTGTAGGGGGCAGTCACTTCATGTTGGATCCCATGTTTAATACAGAATTCCTCAAAAACATTGGACACATATTCTCGACCACCATCAGTTCTTAGTACCTTAATGAACTTGCCACTTTGCTTTTCTGCCATTACTTTGAACTGCTGAAAAATTTCAAACGCTTCTCCCTTTGTCTTGATCAAGTAAAGCCACATCATCCTACTAAACTCATCAATAAAGGACATGAAATATTTGTTACCTCCAAGTGAGGGAACTTCAAACGAGCCACAGACATATGAGTGAATAACTCCCAAGAGGTCAGCAGCTCTCATTGGAAGATATGAATTGAAAGAATTTCTGGATTGTTTTGCAACAAGACACCCTTCACATAGTTTCTCTGGAACAATGATCTTTGGAAGACCTTTCACCATCTGTTTTGCTTCTAATTGGCTCAAACTTCTGAAATTTAAGTGCCCAAATCTTGAGTGCCAAAGCCAATTCTCCTCCCTTGTAACTGCAACCAGATAGTGAACTTCTGCAGTTTGAATGTCCACCTGAAAGGTCCTATTGCTAGACAGTGGTGCCTTCATCATCAACTTCTGATTAGCATCAAACATTTTAAGGCAAGCATCCTTCATCAACACAGTAAAGCCCTTTTCAACTAATTGTCCCAGGCTAAGTAAATTACACTTCATGCCTGGAACATACAAAACATCTTGAATTAAAGCAACCTGGCCATCCCTCCTTTTGATTGCAACAGTGCCAATGCCTTTAGCTGCAACAGTCCTGAAATCAGCAAATCTCACTTTACTCCTCTTTCTTGGATCAAGATTAGTGAGCCACTCCTTTCTGCAAGTCATATGGTTTGAGCATCTTGTGTCTAAGTACCAGGAATCTGAAGTCATGGGTGGATCAGCATCAGCAGTTGTCATCAACAGAACAGAACCTGAGTCTGAATCCGAGTCATCTTGAGCCAAGGGAGCCTCATCATCATCTCTACTCCTCCGATCTTTGCTGGGAAACTTGCATTCATCCTGAAAATGTCCCCATTTCTGACAGTTATAACATTGGATTTTCCTCCTATCAAACTTCTTCGTTCCTTCATGGTTTTTGTGATTGCCATCTCTTCCTTTAGATCCCCCATCTCCTCTTTTCTTTGAACTTTCACCATGATCATGATCTGAATTATGGTGATTTTGCTTGTAATGTGAACCATCAGCACCACCACCTTTTGAATATTTTCCCTTTCCGTTATTCTTCCAATTCTTTCCCTTGTCACCTCCTTTATTGTTCAGCACCCGAGTCTGTAAGACCTGAGTCATATTCTTTTCATTTCCTCCCCTTTCATTTAATCTCTGTTCATGCGCCTCCAAAGATCCCTGGATCTCTTCCACCAGCATAGTCTCCATGTCTTTTGATTCTTCTATAGCCACCACTATGTAATCAAATCTTGGAGTGAGAGTGCGCATAATCTTCTCAACAATCATCTTATCTGAAATAGTCTCCCCACACCCTTTCATCATATTGGTTAGACTAAGAACACGAGTAAAGTAGTCTAAGATTTTCTCAATGGACTCCATTTGCATGAGCTCAAACTGGCGCTTGAAAGTCTACAATTTCACTCTCTTCAGCTTGTCTCCTCCTTCGTGGCACTTGACCAGAATATCCCATGTGGCCTTCGCAGTCTTGGCAGATGCGATCGTCTCAAAGTGAGCCGAATCAACAGCCTGACGAATCAGGAACAATGCTTTACAATTCTTCTTCTTGGTCTCCTTATAGGCAGCACGCTGTGCCTCATCAGGATTTGCCCCCAATTCCTGATACTATTTCAAGTACTTCTTTGAAGCTGAAAACAACTTCCATCTGGACACACCACCGATCCCAGTTCTTCCCACCAAGAACCAGTAAATTGCCAAGCATGTTGCCATTAGAATTCGTCATGGCAGGGAGCAACACTCACAATCACTCAACACTCAATTTTACCCACCGATCGTGAGGATCGATAGGCTCTGAATACCAATTTGTTGGGGATAAACTCACACACACACACACACAGTATAGAGAGTATATTACAGAAAGATGGTTATCATTCACATTATTCACTTACGCTGATTACACCTTCACTATTTATATGATGCACTCACACCGCTGTAACTGCACATACACGGTTACAACCACCTAACTGACATTCAACTAACTAACCGACACTTTCTCTAATTACAGAATTACATTCATAACAGCTTCAAGTGTTCAATCCCATCCTTATCATTACCGGTGAATAAAGTGATAACAATGTAATCCACAAGGTAACTGCATTGCTCAAGAGATTGGCACCAATCACGCCAAAGGTTTGTATAACTGTACTAAATGTCCAAACCAAGCGTAGGGAGATTGCTTTGCATTTTTTACATTTTTTTATAGAGTTAGTAATTAGTGGATTAGTCGTTAGAAGGGAGGGAGGAGGGGGTTTGAACCTCGGTACTCCAATTTACACCACCTTATATCCCCTGGCATATAATAATAATAATCATCATCATCATCATCATAATAATAGCTTCCACTTCATGCATGTCAAGTGTTGTTACATTTTTCACTTCAAATGTTTTAACCAAATTCGGGCCACAAAAGCACTACCCCGCACCCATATTGAGCGAAATACAAGGCCTTTTCTATTCTCACCTCCTCTTCCAAAAAATAAATCAAATTCGAATATTTCCTAAAACACTCCCACCTCCACCCCCATTTTCCCTCTCCCTCACACTCTCTCACTACTCTCCCCCCTCACACTCTCACGACTCTCTCTCAAACTCTCCCTCACCCGCTCCATATTGTCTTCGCTGCAAATAATTTTTTTCTTTATTTCCCATCATCTTACTGAAACTAAATTTTAGTAAGTTGTAAAAACTAGTCAAAGGTGGTGGGAGAAGAGAAGCCACAAGGGTAATAAAAAAAAGGCTTGGGAAGGGGTCGGAATAGAAAAGGTAGCGGGTGGAAAAAGAAAAGCCCGAGATACAATGAATTAGAGGCTCCTCCTTTTGGGCCTTAGCCCAATGCACCAAAATGTAAATAAATAAAAATAATAATATCCTTTGACCAAAAAATAAAAAATAAAAATATCCTCTTTAAATCAAATCAAATTGTATAAAAACTGAAACGAGCTAAAATCGAACACAGACGGCACCACCAACTACAGTACAATGTCAGAATCAGAATCCCCGAAACCGAAGGTAGTATGCTGCATCGGCGACATCCACGGCTTCATAACGAAGCTCCAAAACCTCTGGTCCAACCTCGAGAACACCATCGACCCATCACAATTCCAAACCGCCACAATAATCTTCTTAGGCGACTACTGCGACAGGGGACCCCACACGCGCCACGTCATCGACTTCCTCTCCTCCCTTCCAACCCGCTACCCGAACCAGAGACACGTGTTCCTCGCCGGCAACCACGACTTCGCCTTCGCCGCTTTCCTCCGCCTCCTTCCGCCGCCGCCGCATCACGACGGGTTCTCGGAGGGGTGGAAGGAGTTCGAGGAGAACGAGGAGAGGGAAGGGTGGTTTAAAGGGGATGGGCACGAGGAGATGCACCTTCAAGGGAGAAGGTGGGCGGGTACCATTAAGGTTAAATTCAACGCTGCTAAGGGTACTGAGTATCAGGGTTCTATTTACGATGCTGGTCCCACCTTTGAGTCCTATGGTGTTCCCCATGGCTCCGCTGGTAAAATGCATTTTCTTAATTTTCCTTATACTTTATCTAATACCTAGGTCCTGTTTGGGTGCAAAAGCTCTTACGCTCTTGCTTTTGACTTACGGAGAATTCAGTCTTAGTTGTATTCTTATTTAAATGGTCATTAATAGATATATAGATGCTTATAGAGAAGTTAAAATAGATAGTTTTTGGAAAAAGTGAAGAGTAAAAATTAATATCAACTTATATGAGAAGTTATTAATTAAAAAACACATGTTAGAAGTGCTTATGGAAAAATTTATCTAAACAAGGCCTTAATTCTCTTTTTTTCAGTTATGCTTAAGCTGCACTATACGAGACATGATTAGGAATGATAAAATCAGAGAGAGAGAGTTGGGGTGGCACCTATTATAGAAAAGATGGTTGAATCTCGGCTTAAGAGGTTTCGGCATATATGGAGGAGACCTATATGTTCGGTAGTAAGGATAGTAAACTAAATGGAGGGCAGTCCAGTAACTAGAGGCAGAGGTAGACTTAGAAAAACTTTAGTTGAAACCATTAAGAATGATTTAGAGGTAAATGACCTCAGTATAGACATGATTCATGACAAGTAACTGGCATCAAGTGATCCATGTAGTCGATCCCACCTAGTGGGATAATGCTTGTTGTTCCTTCTTGTTGTTGTTTCTGTTATTGTATGCTTATGCTGCACTAGAAACGGCATTTATTAAAGAAGTTTTGGAGGAGATTATCTAAAGTGAATGCATCTCATGACACGAACACTTGTATTACTATCTGGATACACTTATGACATGCCTGCTTATTTTTACAAGCTCTTAAAATAGCTTATGAATAGTATGTGGTTAATAAGCCAAGCTCATAATTAAGTTCATGTAGCAAATCCTTTACAGATGGGAAAAGGATTTGGTTATTGTTGTCGAATTTGATAATAAAATAATTGATTAATTTTGCACATCTATACCTACTTTGGTGTTCGGGTTTTGTGAAGAATTATGTGAGGAAAGACTCGAGTTCATGGTATTGCCCCTTATGGTTATCTGTCATTGAATTTTATCATGTACACATATATTTAGTTTAAAAATGTACTTTGAAGTTTGAAGTGCTAATATACGTTATATACTGGGTTCAAATAAACATTACTTTTTTTGTTGATCGTGCTATTTTGATATGTTGATGTTATTTAGTAGAAATGGGTATTTGATATATTGAGGCTTTTGAAGAAAAGTGAAGATAAATAACGTTGAGGTGTTGGTGAAATTTGCTTTGTTTTGTGGGTTCTGCTAGCCTTGTTGGCAATGCTAGGTAGACTTCATGTCACTGCAGGTTCTGTGTGAATGGTGTAGTTGAATTATGTTTATACTTTGTATGGCATAGGGATTTTCGGTGCTATAAATAACTGAAATTCTCTAAGTTTTGAAGTGTAATTAGCCCTTTCTTGAAAATTGGTTGTTGTTAGATCCTGGACTTAAGGGGCAGTTCATTGCATGCAGATTTGGTTAAGGCAGTTCCCGATGATCATAAGAAATTTCTTGCTGATTTGGTTTGGGTCCATGAAGAGGTGTGGCTTACTTTCTTTGCCTCTTTGTTTCTGTGGTGATCCTATCAAATGACATAGATTTCTAAGCCTTACGGTTGTCACTTAGAACAACAACCCTTGTTTTTGTTTGCAAAGCCGATGCGAGTTAAATTGATCAACTGCTGAAAGCTCTTTGGATCATGTTTTACCAGGATGATGTCCTTATGAACACTGATGATGGACTCAAGTGCTGCAAGTTGATTGCTGTTCATGCCGGTTTGGAGAAAGGGGTAGATGTGAAAGAGCAGTTGAAAATTTTGAAAGCTCGGGATACTCGGGTGCCTAAGGTGCAGGCTCTAAGTGGTAGAAAGAATGTATGGGATATTCCAGAGGTAATAGCTTGCTGCTTATTGGCATATTGCTGGAACATCTTTTGTTTTTAGATTCCAATGTGTTCCGGATGACCAAAATAGTCCCACATCGCTTAGGAGCCGATGCCAAGGGCACTTTATAAACTCCCCCTTTCCCTTAACCCTCCGAGGTGCCTTTTAAGGACAAAACCGTGAAGGCCAACATAAGAACCAAAGCAAACAATACCTCAGATGCAGGAGATCCTAATGATGCAGCAGACTTGAGGTTGGAACGGAACATTGGCGCTATAAGGGAGTGTTTATAAACTACCATTGGCCTCGACTCCTAAGCAATGTGGGACTTTTTGGTATAGGTGTAGCAGAACACCACGCATATTGTTAATTTCTTTTTCTGTTGCTTTTGTGCCTTCTTCAAATACATTGGCTTACTGTTTTCTTGTGTAGGAACTAAAGGCAAGTCCAACCATAATTGTTAGTGGTCACCATGCAAAACTCCATGTCGAAGGCTATAGGTTGATAATTGACGAAGGGGGTGGATATAAAGATAAACCAGTGGCTGCAATTGTTCTTCCTTCCATGAAGATTATTCGTGATACAGATGTATTGGCAAAATAGTTTCATATTTGTGATAGTTTTGAGGGCGAGCCTTGGGACAATGATAAGGTTGTTGCCTTGTGACATGAGGGTTAAGGGTTCGAATATGGGAACAGTCTCTCCACTTGGGAGGTAAGGTTGCGTACGTCTACCCTCCCCATGGGAGACTCGTGCACTAGGACGCCCTTTTTATTTGTGATAGTTTTGCCAGTATACAGTGTAGTCAAGCTATTAAGCTTTGGATCTCATGAGCTTATATATTGAGATATGAGATTTTTCGTTGTTGTTGACATGACACGCGAGACATTTGGATGGTCTGTCCTCTTGTTCTGATTGTCAATAAAGCATTGCACTTATCCCTTAATCAATGCCATGAATCTGAATCCCTCACCTTTGAATGACAGTTTAGGGGTGTAAATGAATTAAACTATTCATAAATTATTTAAGTTAGACTCGTTAAATGTTGGACCAACATTGTTCACTGCAACATTGTTGTGTCTATCTCTTCTCATGTTAAATTTTTTGCTTAAATAAGTTTTTAGTTGTTATAACAATATACCTATTCTATTGTATTGGTCCTTTTATTTATTTATTGTTTTTTTTTTGTTTGTGCCTCTATAATTTCTGTTACTTTTTGGTCTCTGTCGTTAGTTTTTCTCTGTTAAGTGATGAGGTGGTCGAAAGAAGTTAACCTTACCATGTTATGTCGCATTATGTTAAACCATGCTACACACATCATTGTTACATCATCAGTTTATCCCTGATCCCATGTAATGAGAATGATCCAAAGCATAAAATGGATATACCCTTTGATTTCATTTATCTTCTCCTTTGTTTTGTACAAATAAGTGATGAGAATAATGTTTCTGGATTCATCCAAAAATAATGATGTAAATCTTTAATTTTAACTGATAGCGGAGAAGCCCAGAATTCTTGACCCAAGAGGATCACTAAGAGATTGGAGGATTATGTGTGGTAGAACCCACATTTATGAGGGTCCAATAAGTAGGGAAATACTTAGTTATTCCAATAGGACTTGTCATGTAGTTTGCTGAGTTAGGAGTATTAGTTTATTATTCCTTTTGCTGTGCTATTTTTCTGTTATGACAGAGTCAGTTACCTTCATTTGCGGGTAGCCAATGATTGGCTTTGGTGAAGTGTTTATATACATTGATGATTAATGAAAAAGGTAAGAAGAGAATTATCACATTTCCTTCTCTTCTACTGTTCTTAGGAGGTTTTCCTTGTCCTCGAATTCAATTAACAATTCTCCACCTATTAGTTGTTGTCTACAGATCTATTTCTCATGTCTTGATTCGTGAAAGCAATATTCAAGGTAATGAGCAAAGGAAGGGGCAAAAACCTTAGAAACTAAAAGCAACCCTAGAACCAAAACCTCTAAAAGTTTTGTGCAACTTATAAACAACCACTTGCACTCAAACAACACCACCAATATCCTTGGGGCAAAACTTTATGAACAACAAAACCCCTGAAAAGTTGAATAAACCAGATTCATCTCTAAGGAAAACCAAAGAAACAAAAAATTGATAAGTAAAATGTATCTTATAAGAATGACTACCGCAGAAACACTTTGACAGAAATTTCAAAAGACCAAAGGGAAGAATGACTAATGTTTTTCAACCTTAACTATTACATTTCATCAAACAAATTGAAGCCATGACAATTTGAAATTTAATAAACCATTGTTATTGCCACACCAATTGACGCGTGACAAAATCTATTAAGACATAAAAATGTAACACACGGATATAAAATGAAACCAGCCATTACATTATCTTTTTTTTTTTTGTCAAAAGCCATTGCATTATCTCAACATTCCAACATAGATGTAAACAAGGAAGAGGCCCAATATGTAAAATATCTTACAAGGCTATACGTGGCATAAAATCGACCATGATTCATGAGAGAATTTCCACGACCACCATTCTTTTACCACGTATCAAAATCCTCACATTAACATATTGTGCAACTTAGAGCTGTCAAAATGAACTGTGGCTCGCGAGTCAGCTCAGCTTGTGGGTTAAAAGGGTTACTAAATAGCTGACTCATTTAACTCAGTCCGATTTGACTCGGCTCATTTAACCCGCGAGCTAAAGAGGGTCAGCTTGTCACAAGCCGAGCTGGCTTGCGAGCCACACTAAAAAATAAAAAAAATAAAAAATTAATCATTTTAAATATTGTTTTAGTTTTTTTTTATTTTCTAGCATTTTAAAAAAATAGTTTTTTTTTTAATTTTTTAATCATTTTAAATATTTTTTTTAGTGATTCAGCCCGTGAACTAGCTCGCCTAACCCGCGAGCCCATGGTGGGCTGAGCCAAGCTGTGCATTTTCTAGCCCTTGAAAAATTCGAGTCAGCTCGGCTCGTTTACCTCTCAGCTCGTGTGGGCCGAGCTGGCTCGTTTTGACAGCTCTAGACTTCAACTAGGCCACTCACAAGAAAGACCACTATGATAACATATTGTGTTTATGGAGAAGTTTATCCAAACTGACCTATTATGTAATCATAGTGGTCTCTCACATATACGAGTAGTTTTTCCTTTTCACTCTTAATGTATTCAAATACTAACTTGATCATCAGAGATTGTTTTGTGTCGATACTCGCTCTTCATAGCAACAACAAGGAGATTGTTTCCGGTTGAAGCCCTTGAGCAGATTCTACATTGGTCCATAATTATCAAACATTAAGCAAAATTGTTTGCCAACGCCTAAGATATTTGATTGGATCATTGGAATCTAAGGCCGGAATCATCATCATCATCATCATCATTATTGGTTATCATTATTTAAGACCTTACATTCTTTGTGCGTGGAACCAAAGCCAGCTATTGAATTTTAACAAGATACTTGATTGGATTATTGGACACTAAAGCCACAATCATTATCTACTTCTTTTGATGAATAGCTGTAAATGGACACAATCATTTTGTTTTTATATATTGTGATTAATACTGTATTACTGTATATTTCTTGTAGTTTTTATCTTTGAAATTTTGTACATTTACTTGTTTTATAAAAATAAATATAATGAACATTCGAACAAGAAAAACAAAACAAATCCTCTATATCTACTATTTAGCTCTTTTTTTCTTTATTTTCTAGGATTTGTCGCTTTCAAATAACTGAATGTATTTATGTTCTTTTTTTTTTGGGTCAAAATGTATTTATGTTCTAAGACAAAGAAAAACCAGAATTGTTCTTAGTTTTTATTAACCCGCCTGACAAAAAAAACACAATCAACCCGCTTCCCAAGCTAGTTTAGGCCCATTTCTTTGGGCTTCGGGTTTAGTTTTGGCATCATCTTAGAACATCATAAGTTCCCTTATGTAATTTTGTTAAAAGAAAAAAGCTTAAAATGTTACTGTGAAGCCAGAAACTAATGTCAATTTAGGCCACAATTCATGATTTAATATGGTCTAACCCAGTTTAGTAGTAGGTTGAGTTGGAAAAAATAGCTCAAATTTCTCTGAAATATTTTCACTGGATTCACTTAATCCGTGGGACAAAATTGGGTTGAAGTCGAATTAACTCAATTTCATTTTTTCTTAAATTTTGTATTTTTTAAATTAAAAGACAATTATATTTATTTTTTGAATTTCTTCTTATTTTTTCTTATAAATTTAGTTAAATCAATCCATTTAACACACCAACCAATTAATTATGGTGGTCCTAGTCAAATTAGTTTTTTTTTCTAATGGCTTAAATATGTTTTTTTGTCCATGTAATATATATGGTTTTTCATTTTAGTCATTTTAAAAAAATTTGTTTCGATTTAGTCCCTATAATATATTTTTTTGTTTTGATCCCTGCCATTAGAATTATATTGTTAACTGTCGAGATGGCTAACAAAAGTCCATCTCCGCATTGCCACGTGTCAATAGGTTGACGGGACAGATGTCATGTGGGATTACACATCAGATTTTTCTACAAGTTAGATTTTGACATTTTTCTTATTTAGTTATAAAATTTTATTTTTAGTCCTTGTAAAATTAAAATATTTTTAAAATAGTCCTTATAAAATCACAACTTTTTCAAAATAGTTCTTACAAATTTAAATTCTAATTGTTTCAATCCCTAATAAATTAGCGAGTTTTGGTTTTAATTCATGTTTCATTGACATGCTGAGGTGGACTTCTATTTGCCACCTCAACAGTTAACAATAGAATTCTAACGGGTAGGGACCAAAACGAAAAATTATTACATGGGCTAAATTGAAACAAATTTTTTTAAAAGGCCTAAAACGAAAAGCCATGTATATTACAGGGATCAGAAATATATTTAAGTCTTTTCTAATTTATTAAAAAAAGTAAATTAGATTGGATTGAATCACTTCTTAGTGCATATTTGGATTCATTTTTGTGAGAGGGAGAGTGATTCTAGAGACATAAAATTGATTTTGACATGTTTGGACATTCTCAAATATAATTCATTTTGCTTCTAGAATGTATTCTAACCTGTAGTTGGGATTGAGGTTTTTCCTCCAAACATGATTTTTCGGTCTCAAATTTATTGTTCGATTCACTTTTATATGAATGTATCCAAATATAAATCATTTTATATTTATTTTATTTTTAACCAAAATTAATTTTACAAAATTAATTTATTCATAATCAATTTTCGTAATCGTAGAACCAAATTAACATTCATATGTTACTTTTCTGTTTTTGTTTTTAATTGATAGAATCATAAAAGTTTAAGGAAAGGAACGTCACGTCAAGGCATGTTGGCTACTGGCGAGGGCTTAAATGCTTTCTAGCTCCCGTTGACTACTAGCTACTATTTTTACTTAAGAAGTCAAATTAGACTGAAAATGAAAGAAAAACAAATAAACAATATTCATCTTTTAAAATGTTATCGTAACTGCCCGCACAAATTAAAGAAAAAGCAAGAGGATAAATAGCACTAGTAATAGTACAGTATATACAAAATCGTCAAAAGGAAAATCCGCTCAGCAAAAGATGACAGTTGTAATTCACACTCAGATCCAACTTGGTTGCTAGTATATCACGAATTACTCGATCCCTTAAATATGATGTCGGGGATTCAATTCCTAGCCATATGGAATAGTATCTGTTGAGAGATATTTTTTAAATGAATCTCAGTATCTCGCATTAGTCTCTACAGTTGTGCGTAAAAGATATCTAAATTTACCTAAAAAAAAATATATCAGGAGTTACACAGTCCGCGCAGAGACAAATCTGCTTCAATATGAATGAATACAAACAACAATAACAAGTTGATGCGTTGATCATTGTCAGCTGTCATGGATCTTGTCGAGTAATTAGGATCCAGCAGGGAAGAAGCCTCCACGATGTTTACTGCAATATTGATTCGTTATATACGCAAAGCGGAACATCGGATTCGAGCATATATTACGGACACATATTTATATATTCATCTTTGCACAATAAAACTACATGAAGCCAAGAACATGCATGTTTAAATTACTATTTTTTTACGCTTCTCAATCTCATAGAATAGAAGAACCAAACGACGGTGTTGCGGCACTAGTCATGCAAGCCAATTGCGATATGATATCAGTAAGTATGGTGGAACATGCCGAAGTGACATGCCTCATTACTTATTATTGGCCCCACATCCATCACTAATTTTCATCTAACTAATTGTACCATAGTGTGTGTGTATATATATATATATATATATATGGGGCGTATCAAGTGAGAACTCTCGTTTATTATGAGAAATGAGAACTATCAATAATAGCCATCGGATATGAACTAACGGCCCAGATTTAAAAAGGTCATAAAAAGGTAACATGGCCGCCTTTATAGTATTCCTCTTTCCCTCTTATGTTTGTGTTGCTTTTATCTCTCTCTCCTCCATTGTTTTTCATCTCTCAAAACTTGTATCCCTTTATTTGACCAGAACTTATTTACAACGTGGTGGGAATGAAAAATTAAAATTAGGATTAATTAATTAAATTAATCAATTAATTGGTGAGAGCAGTGAAGCCACCCCTTTCATCATTTGCTTGAACTCCTTGTAATCAACCATGCCATCCTCATCGACATCGGCATTCATGATCATCGATATTCCTCTTGCACTTCCATCGTCCTATTACTAATAATGATAATAATCCATTAAATTGAAATTATACCAATTCCAGGATTTCAAACCCCTTATTTTACATTTGAAAAAATTGAATCGAGAATCATCTATAATAGCACAATCGAAATTGTATCCTGCAAACTGTGATCAAGGAAGGACGACTCAAGGAATAATAGGTCTGAACTAGACAACAACAAAAAAAAAATCAGGAGTTTGGGTGCGAAAGACTAGCGAAAGAATAACTAACAATTTGAGGGAGTGGAGGGTTTGAGGAAAGGTATGATTTCCATTTTCTACATTTTTGTGAAAATTTTAATCTGAGCCGTTAGTTAATATCCGATGGCTGTTATTGATAGTTCTCATTTCTCATAATAAACAAGAATTCTTACCTGATACGTCTCCTATATATATATATATATATTCAATTTATTCATTTTAAAAATTACGAAGAAACATTTTTGAGAAATTGCATTTAAGAATATAGTGTTATTTGTCGTGAGCAATTCAATAAAAATTATATGAACAATCACCAACATTAATAAATTATAAGAGTCAATTACAAATATAAGATCCTCAAATTTTAGATTTATATATATTATAAAAAAAATTTATATGTATGCATTTAAATATGAGTTTTATTTTTTCCCATTGATAAAAAAATATGAATTTTGCAAAACAAAAAAATATATGACTTATTTTGTATCAGGTAACATTACTTTTTTTTAAACAATAAATATAATATCAAATAAATTCATCTAAAAAAAATATCAAACAACACAACATAATATTTCAAAATGACTAAGATGAGAAATAAGTCAAGTGGTGCAGTGACTCTATTGTTTATTTGTATCTATGTGGTCATGGGTTCAGGTCTTAGAATTAACATTTTTTCCTCAAAAAAATGACTAAAATGAGTTATTTTTCTTTTGTGTTTTTTTTAACCATGATATTGGTGCAAAGTATCGGCCAGCTCCGCCGATAACGAATCTCCACCGGGAAACTTGGGTTCAAACACGAGATATTGCTTAAGGGATCTCAATCCAGTTCTACTCAGACCAAGGTTCTTTTGTGTTTAAAATGTATTTTTGTTGTGTATATAAAAGAAATGCATTTTTGTCGTATTTTATATCTTATACCGTATCCATATACTTGTAAATTCTAATTAATAATAACCCATAAACTTGCACATTATTATGGAGAATCTACACACCCCGTTTCCGAAACTTTAAGGTCGAATTGCGAAAAACAAATATCCACAACAATTTCATGGCTACATAAAGAGAACCTCAAGTTTGAGAGTGAAGAGAGAGATTGGTGCCGTGTGTCGTTTACCCAATACTGGAAGCCTAGAAGATGGTTTTTGTCTGCATCTTATGTCTTGTATAAGCTTTTAAAATAAACATGTAGAAAGATTTTCATGTCTGCTATAGGAGTGACCTATTTCAATATATTATTATACAAGCTGTCGTATTCGTCCTTTGTACCATTCGAATTCTCCAAGTATATATAATTGAATAAATGTTTGACCATGCAGAACCTAATGAGAAAGAGTTTTGGAAGGGTGCAACAACAACAACAAATAACTACAAAACCCATCATTTTTCCCCATGCCCGCGACGCGTGGTGCATTTTGGTGCGTAAGAAATAGCCTTAAATAGGACAAATTCTAAGCTGCTAGTAGTAATATTTTTTTAAGGTTTAAAGTTGATTGAAAATTTAATTTAACACTACTTGTGCGATTATCTTTGTAGCTAAAGATTATCACACCTTGTGATTAAAGTTCTGCAATATTGTTTTCTTAATAAATTCAATTTGCCTATTAAAAAAAGAGGGCTTCTACAGTCCCGTTGATAAAACAACGGTTTCGGAACCGTTGTTTTATTAACCAATAATAAACGAGAGTTTTGCCACGTCAAATTATTATTTTTAAGGACTATAATTTTTTATAGTATATTGTAGTTCTTAATCTTTTTTATTTTACAAATTTGTCCGTATGGAAAAGACCTATGCCCGTAGGTGAAAGTTATGTTTTTCCCTCTCCTGTTTCAGTTTTACGATCGGTGATCCTCCATGTCTGATATTTTGTTCCTTATGGCCTCCGATCAACCATCGACGAAGGTTACCCTCTCTGCCGCCGATCTAGTCTTCGACGACTACTGCTCCATCGCCGCCGACTCGTGGTCCATCAAGACCGAGTACGGCAGTTCGACGACGACCCGTGCTCCAAGAGAGAGGTGGGTTTCGTGAGAGAGAATACGAGAATCCATCAGTTTACCCGTAATTTTAAAATAAAATTTGAAATAAAAATAAATCTAAAATTTAAGGACTGAATTGCAAAATATTTTCACCAACGGGACCGAAACCGTTGTTTTTACAATGAGACCATAGAAATTGCCTTAAAAAAAAAAACTACTTGTGCGCTCGATTATGCGCTATACGTGTGTTTTTATGAAATTAAATATTTTAATTAAAGGACTTGAAAAAAATTTAAACCGCAAAAGTCAATTGTTAAAAACACTTCGTAGTTGTAACAATTTTTTGCAGGAGTATGTATCGCAATATTATCTATGCAAATTATCGTGAATCTCACCTTGACTAATGATATAACTAATGCAGTGTTTATAAAACTTGAACAGTCTTTATTTTATAAATCAATTTTATGGAGTTGAATTAGGCCTAAATTCAAATTCTCTGTGATGAGAAAAAGTGGATGAAAACTTTTCATCACAGTGACATTTACCGCTTTTAAGGATAAGAACCTCACAAGTTGTTGGTGATTAATTTTCTTCAAAATTCATCATAACATAATGCTACGTTTTTGTTTTCTTCTGCCTCAAACATTCACCACCGAAAGAAAAAAAAATAAAAATAAAAACCATACTAAAAAACAAACAATGTTGCAAACATATATATTGTAATATACATTTCCATTTTTTAGGAGAATATTTTAAATTCTTTAATTTTTTAGAGGGTCAACGACAGAAGTTTGGTGAGGACAGTGTGCGCATGCATTGCACCTGAGGAGGGAGAGGGGAATCCAATGTGGTGACGAGGAAGTGCCACGTCAGTGTTGTGGGGGACAAACACGAGTGGAAGGATCAGACACGTGTACGTGGTCCATTCCTTGGCACACACGTGGGAAATGAACTCTCACCATTGGCTTCATTACGCGAGGGTACACCGAATGACGGTGCATTCATTACGACACTGTCCTCTCTGCTTTGTCGTTTAACAAAACCCTTGCTTCAGTACGTAGGACCCAGATTCCGACTCATTTTAACAGGAAACAACATTGCGTCTGCCATCTTTTTAATTTTCTTAACTGAGATAAGAGAGAGATCCATTTACTCCAACTCTACTTAATAACTCTTTATAGATGTTAAATTTTATCGATCCATGCATATCAAATTTTAGATAAATTGAACATTCGTAGCTATATAATTCAATAGTCCATATTTCACTTATATTTTAAAATGAATATTATATGTTAAATTGAAGTTAATGGATAGAGTATTAAAAATTGTTTAAATTTTATGAAAATTTATATACTTGATTTATTTAATAAGAATTTTTAATTTGACGGTTGGATTGATAAAATTTAATATCTATAAGGAGTTATTAAACTAAGTAAATAGATCCCTGCTAAAAAAATTATTCCAAAATTAGAACATATAAATAAATATAATAATATATCATGGATTTTAGCAATAACTTAGACAATGTGTTGCAATTAATTTAATATACTAATAAAAACTAAAAAGCCTACTAACAAATGAAACAATCTTTTTATCAACAGTGTTTTATTATATAAGTTGAGGTAAGTCGCGTATTTATAATTATTTCCTATTTTCTACTTTTTTTATGGATATATTCAGATCAATTCTGGATTTGGATGAATGAAAGGATTAAGATATAGTGATCCCTCATGTTTCTAAATCATCACAATCATGTCCTTCTTTTGCTTGTACTCTACTTGATCCATTTTCTCTCGTTCACACCATCAATAACGTATTATTTATATCTATCTATATCAGACAATATTTCAGAATTATCACTTGAAGGTTCTGCATGGATATGTTATCCTATTATCATAATCGACGTCACGTATGATATATTTAATTAATATATTCGTCATACTCATACCATATTCAATGATTATGGTTTGATAATTATGATTCACTTTTTTTTTATACGTATATATGATTCACTTAAAATTTAGTGTTTGCTTATTTCTTCCAATAATTTTTTTATATGATATATGGCTCCTATATATAAGGAATTCTTGGACTTTTATTTTTTTTTTATAAATTAAATTGTATTAAAACGGGACTGGAAGCACAAGGTGTGCATAATCCATAAACCAACCAATACAGAGTACATGAATATAACCCATCCAAACCAAAAACTCACAAAGTGACCAAAGTGTTATTTAAAAAGTATTTCCCCAATAACCTACATGGTCTCAAAGGGGTACCAACCATGTCAGGAATAATGTTCCTATAATTTTTTTATATGATATATAGCTCCTATATAAAAGGAATTCTTGGACTTTCATTTTTTTCCATGAATACAGTAGAAAAGTTGTTCTTCTAATTATCAATGCAAGCAGGTTATTCCTTTAATTTATACTAATTTAATAATTTTTAAATTAATTTATATATAAAATTTTAACGTTTCACATTTTTATCTTTAATTCAAAGTTGGGACAACGAACTAATTAATTAATTAGTCTACTAGTCCCTTCCCTTTCACCTATGAAGAGAATTATTTTCCCCGATTCTCTTCTCTTCAATGGCTGTACTTTTTTATATATATAAGCAAAGAAAGATATCATTAGCGGGAGTACAAGAGCTACTCCAACCCATGATACAACATTACAACCTACAAATTATAAAGCATGAAAACAGCTCAAAAGGGCTAACACACTGATGAGAAAAAGAAAGTCTTAAACGTCTACCTTCCCTATTGATGAACCACTCCCAATAAACTATATTTTATTTTATTTTTATAAATCAAATTGTATTAAAGTAAGATTGGAAACACAAGATGTGCCCAATCCAAAACCAAACAATACAGGGGCAAGTGCATTATCCAACCAATCCCTACCCAACAACCAACAAGGTGACCAGAGTGTTTGTTAAAAAGTATTTCCCCAGTAACCTACATGGTTTCAAAGGGGTACCAACTATGCCAGGATTTCCTCAGTAACCCATCAGTCTCAAAGGGGTACTAACATTGGTATTTTCCCAGTAACCTACATGGTCTCAAAGGGGTCTGGTCAAATGGAGGGTATTTCCCCAGTAACCCATCAGTTTCAAAGGGATACTTTTTAACACACCAAAATACATCAAAATTCCATCAAAAATTAAACATCCCACTGGCTTAGAACATCAATCTGAATATAAAAACCCTCTATTCCTCCCCCTATTAACAAACCAATTCTATGACAAAGCCTTGATGTTTGCAACTACATCAATTACATTAGCAGACCCGTTCCTAAAAATAACATTATTTCGCGTAATCCACAAGACCCACACCGTAGCCATCCAAATTACATTCTCTACTTCTGCGCCTTTTCCTGCCTTTTATTGTTCCTGCAAACTATATTAATTTGGATAGGATCAATTAGCTACATCACGATATGACCTTATTTCTCAATGGATGTACTTGTTTGAAAGTGGATCTCGTCAATTGCCTGGCATCCATAAGGTGTCTTGCTGGCTTGTAAGTTACATTATCGTGACTCTCTTTTTAAGTTTTAACATATGCATGGAGGAATCTTAAACCAACCATCTGAAGTTAAATCAAAACAAGAACTAATTAATAAAGTAATAAGTGCAACCTTGTTTGTTAGCTATAAATTAAAGTTATGGGGTAAGTAAATTCCATCATTAATAATTGGCTTTTATCATAAACAATGCGAAGAAACTTAAACATGCTTACTTGTTCGATTAAAAAGTGGGATGGAGTAGATTAAGAGCTGCTAAACAATGACAAATGAATGATGAGAAACAAAGGAAGTGGGGGCACAAAAAAAAGGTTTTGTTCTATTTGTCAAGAAGAGACACTACTAAATTTATCTATGAAAATCTGTTCTTCTTGTATTGTACTCCGGTGTGCATCAAACGCACCCTAAATAATTAAGAGTGTATATTTTGATGAGAATCACTGAAAAACTACACGGAGTAGTGGTCGCTTTGTTCCATGGCAGTGTGGGCAACTTATTTAGATTTTTAATTTACCAACCTACAGGAATAAGCAAACGCCAACTTTGACTTGCATTTTGATTTCGGTGTTTTGATAATTGATATCGTGAAGAATTAACATAAAGCAAGCCGATTATAGAAAAATGCACGTTTATTTAGTTTGGATTTTATTGATTTTTTATTTTAAAAAACTATAAATATTTTAAAATCAGACAAAGAATTTATTAAAACATTATTTTTATTCCTCATATCATAAACCAAATACTGTCCATTACATTAGTCTTGACGTCAGATCCATATACCTCAGTAACATTGCTAATTTAATTAGCATGTTAAGTGCCACACATGCTCCCAAATGTCCCTCCATAGGTATACCCAATCAGTAGAGACTAAAATGAAGGATTAATCTGAAGGGACTAAAATAAATTATTAATTTTAAAGGGGCTTAACTGAAAGATTGATTCAAAGGGACTAAAATGAATGATTGATTTAAAGGAAGGACATATATTAGATAAGACCTATAATTGTTTTTTTGAAAAGCCAAAATGCAATAAAATGGAGTTGAAAGCACAAGTAGTGCCCAACCAAGAATTACAGAGTATAGTTTATGACCAAATAGCCAGCCTTCACAAAATAAAAACCCTCTCCTAAAAGCAGATTCACACCATCACACTGATTGCCAAGGTGAAACAAAATAAGTAGAACCCCAAGACTTACATGGTCTCAAAGGGTTCTAGTCAAATGCCGAGGTAATCCCCAGTAACCCATCAGTCTCAAAGGGGTGCATTTATCAACCCCAAAACCCAACCAAGTGAATTGGGGCTCAAACACAATTCCCCAGTAACCTACATGGTCTCAAAGGGGTACCTATTCGCATGCTAATTTTAACCCAGTAACCCATCAGCCACAGGGGAATTACATAAACAACAAAACCTGGACCTTACAAGTGACAAATTAAAAAGTTTCTCAAAACAAATATAATAAACATATTATCTTGTTTTAGTTTCTACATAAACAGTTCGGGTTTGGTTCTTGAAATATATATAGGAAACATTGTTTTTGGAACTTGTTATTTGTTATTTGTTTTTGTAATATTAGTTATTTTAATTTGATATTTATCCTTGTAATTTGATATTAATATGATCCGCATATTAAAGAAATTAAGTTTGACATGCACATACAAATACTAAAACTAAAATAAAAAAGTTTAACAATATTTTTTTTCGTATAGTAACTGACTAAAACAATTTTTTTATATAGGACTAAAACAAATTTTTTATGGAGACTAAATAAAAAACATGCATACTGAGTCTTGATTGGGTTTTGGGTGTATGAAAATAATTTTTCTTCTTAATTATTATTACTCACTTTCACATTTATTATTTATCGATTTTTTTTATTTCTATCCGTCTGTAGATGTAAAATGAGCTTTGTCATTCAATCATTTTTCTCACTTTTTAAAGGGTTGGTGTTAGATGAGCGCGTAAATAATATTTGGAATTTGAGAGTTGAAAAAGTTAAAAGCCGTCGACTTTACAGAATACAAGGGAAAAATATATAGCAACGTCGTCTTCAAGGGAGAATTCATTTTAGGTGCTTAAATGGTTTCACACAGTTATATCACTTATTTTTATATTTTTTAATACAAATATCCAATAAGCATTCAACTTCTCTAACCCAACAATTTTAAAAAGTTTACTAAATGGGTCCCACCAATAACTCCACATCTAATTAAAACTCACAAATACATGTAGGACCCACTAAGAGAGAGGAGAGAGAGGGTGCTTGTACAAACACCACTCTCTATTAAGCACCCTCTTTTTTTTTTCTCCAATGGGGATGCTTAATAAGCACCCACTAAGAACCCTTTAAGCACTTCCATTGGAGTTGCCCTAACGGGGCCTGAAGGAGCAAAAATTCTGAATCTGTAAAATCCAATGGGTCATACATCACTCCTCCCTAGGCCAGACAATCCCATTCTGTATATGTTTTTTACGAGTAAAGGGTCACTTTAGTCCCCGAGAGATACAGGCGGTGTCACTTTGGTCCCTGAGAGATAGAAAATTAAAGGCAGTGTCACTTTAGTCCCTGAGAGATAGAAAATTAAAATATAGTCTCTGAGAGAGTCAAACGTTTTCCACTTTGGTCAGTGCCGGCCCAATAAGGCTAAATACATGTATGGGCCTAAAGCGAATTTTAAAGTGGGGCCTTTTTATAGATCAAGGTGGCGATAAATCGCTATAGATAAATGTTTTTAGTTTTACATATAGTATTAGTAAATAAAATTTTGTTGGTAGGCCTAAAGTAAGGGCTTGAGTTGCCTTACCCTTGGGCCAGCCCTGACTTTGGTCCCTACCGTCATATCTCCGTTTACACTGCTTAGTTGGCACGTTTAAAGCCACGTAAGACTCCTACGTGACAGGCCACGTGGGGATGGAGGTCAGGCCACGGTGGACTACTGATAACAGGGACTAAAATGACCAATTAATAGAAATACAGGGACTTAAATGAAATACAGGGACTTAAGTGACCAATTAAAAGAAATATAGGGACTTAAATGAAATATAGCGAAGCTTTGTTTTCCCCCTATGTACTCCCTTATTGTAAGCCAGCAAAGCTCAAACTGTGACAGGGAGAGGAAGAGGCAGCCATGGGTGTTCGCTTGAGGGAGGATGACCCGCTGGCCACCCTCTCCCACGACGGCTTGTCTTGTCCAAACCAGCGACTTCAACGATGGCTCCACAGGCTCCTGATCTTCACCCCTGCCCCCAACACCAACCTGTGGGTCGACGACCGCATAATCATCATCGGGGCCTCTCCTCCTTCTCCGATGAGTTCGTCCTCAGAGACTTCGATGGCATTGCTGGCGAGGTGGTGGAGCAAGTCTTCCGTTATGCCCCTATCCCCCGACGGGTTTGTTTTTTTCATCCTCCACAGTCTTCCCTTCCTTAACGCTTCTTCTCACCCTAGGACCATTCAAGCTCCTCCCTTTTCCCATTAGTTGAAGTTCCTTCCTTTTATTCTTCTTTTTTCGGTTTAATTTGTACATTTTTGCTGAGTGATGATGGTGCCTCTCCCTCTCTGTACATTTCCTTCAAACGAAATTTAATTTTGTACATTTTAACAGTAATGGGATGCAATAGAGAAGAAATTTGGCTTGGATTCAACGACTGAAAATGGGGAGAGGAAAGGTTGTAGACACGGTGGCATCACGACAATGTAACAGTGGCGTCACAGTGGGATCGCGGTGCAAGGCAGGGCGGAGGAACTTAGGCGGGGACCAGGAGTACATAGAGGGAAAACGAAGCTTTCGTGTATTTCATTTAAGTCCCTGTATTTCTTTTAATTGGTCATTTAAGTCCCTGTATTTAAGTCCTTGTATTTCATTTAAGTCCCTGTATTTCTATTAATTGGTCATTTTAGTCCCTGTTATCAGTAGTCCACCGTGGCCTGACCTCCATCCCCACGTGGACTGTCACGTAGGAGTCCTACGTGGCTTTTAACGTGCCAACTAAGCAGTACAAACAGAGATATGACAGTAGGGACCAAAGTGGAAAACATTTGTCTCTCTCAGGGACGAAATTTTAAATTCCTATCTCTCAGGGACCGTTGTGATATCGCTTGTATCTCTCAGGGACTAAATTGACTCTTTACTCTATTTTTTACGGTGTAAAATCCATATGTATAGAAAAATTAGAAATTGGGTACACTATTGTACCATTTGTGTATAGAAAAATGGTCTTTTGAACACTCAAAAGCTCAAATACACCTACAGAGATGGAAATAAAATAAAGATAATCAATAGATGTGATAGATATTTGATATTTGATATGACAAAAACAGAGATAGAAAAAAATAAAAGTATTGAATAAATGTTAGAAATTATATATGGGATGTTCAAAAATCACAACTGTTATTTATTATATATAAAGTAAAGCAAAACCAACTAATAACAATTAATTACTTCCTTCGGTCTAAAATATAAGCAATAAAGATTTTTTTTTGTTCCAAAATATAAACAACATTCATCACTTTTCAAATAAATTAAATGCTAGTTTTCCAACTATATCATTCATTTAATGCAATATTCATATTTACGAGACACACCAAAGGAGATATTTTTGGGAAAAAAATTGAAACTAGTTAATATTAATTAAAATTATCACATTTCAAAGTATTTTTTGATCTGTGTATTTTTATACTATATTATTTATATTTTAGACCGAAGAGAGTATTTGACAAACAAAATTAAGATAGAGGTGAATTAAGTGGAAATGGAAAAGGACCTAAACAAGGTAAATGGAAAAGGAGGCAAGGAAGATAGTGCAGGATTGAAGATCCGCAGTAGGGTCTCAAAGTCAGTGTGTTTTTGCTGAGGATGCAGGCATGATTTAACGTAGAAGCTAATAAAAATAGAAGGCATTAATTAATGCATCATGATTCATAATATAGGAGTAGGCTAGGAGAGAGGGTCAAGATCCGATTCTCCGCTGTGTCGAACTGTGTAAGTAAATACGTTACGCATTTTCGTCGTTTAGCTCTCCGTTTGGGGTCTAGTGCCCGCCGAGAGTGACCATTACCTTCCCGTCCGGTCCTCTCCTTGTTTCCGTTTGAGCAATTTGAATTTTTTTTTTATCTAAACATCATCTACGTATAACTATAGAAACTAATTTCTTCGAAGATTTATAATGTATATAAGAGTTGTTTTTTTCAAATGGTATATTTTTATATATATGAGTCGGGAATCGAACCCCTAACTACATCCTTAAGGGATCCGAGCCACTTATCACTCGGAACACACCAGTTTGGTATTTGGACAATTTGATTTGGTACTTACCAATTTGGTGTAAATTGAAAAATATTTAAGTGAATGGAGTAAGTCGTACTTGGTGTTGTGGATTTTGAAAGTGAAGTCTACAATGACATTATAAACTTATTATTTTATATTTTTTTTTAAAAACATAAGTCTACAATGTCATTGTAGACTTTTTTTTTTTACCCCAACACAAGTCATTAAGGTCATATATGGCTTTGCATATTTTTTTTTGTTAAATATATTTTTAGTGCCCGTACATAGGTAAATATTTGTTTTTAGTCCGTCGATTTTTTTATCTCTTTTTAGTCCTTCATTTCTAAAAATGTACTATTTGTAGTCTTTGTGGGCATTTTTAAAATTCCAAAAATATTTTTTTAAATTTATTTTCACCCTAATTTTCATCCAACCCTCATTCTCCAATCCTAGGGTTATCAATTTTGGCCCAAGTTGACAACCCTAGCCTGTTGGGCTTGTGTTTTAGGTTAGGTTGGGCTTGTTAATTACAGACCCAAAAGAAATTAAGTCATTTTGGCTTGGCCCGATGGCTCACCGAGGTATATCAGGGCCGCATTTTATGTATTTTTAGTACTTTGAGCTATTTTTCTTTGTAAATAATTCAGGCTTGGCCCAACCCAGTGTGTTTTAAACTGGGTTGGGCCCAAAAATCTGTGGTCCAAAATGGAGAATGAGAGTTTGGTGAAAATTGGGAATCGAATATTAGAAGGGGTGAAATTAAATTTTTAAAAATATTCCTTAAATTTAAAAAAAAAAGTCATAGGGACTAAAAATGACACATTTTCATAAATGAAGGACTAAAAGGAGCAAATTTTGGAGGGGCTAAAAGTGAACATTTACCTATTTATGGGGACTAAAAATATATTTAACCAAAAAAGGTGCAAATTCGTATACAACATTGACGACTTGTGTTGGGCTACCAAAAAAAGGTGCAATGCATATCAAAAAAAAAAAAAAAGGTGCAATGTCATTGGCATCGTAGACTTTTGCATTTTAAAATAAAAAAGTAAGACTTAAATATATTTTTGGTCCCTCATATTTGATTAAAGTTCATTTTTAGTCCCTCAAATTTTAAAAGTATTTTTTTAGTCCCTAATTTTATGGAAATATGCCACATTTAGTCCCTGACCGGACTCCGTTAAGTTTATAATTGCTTACGTGGCAAACAACGTTAGATGTAAGCACTTGTCGTGTGTCTCACTTATCCTAATTGGCATCTTAAGTGGGTTCAATGGTCAAAAAGAGAACAGGAAAGGGAGTGGGGCTGGAGTGATATGGACCATTGAACCCACTTAAGATGTCAATTAGGATAAGTGAGACACATGACAAGTGTTGGGATTTCAAAACCTTTGTGGAGGATTGCTGGGTCAATTTTCAGGTGAGTGGCGGGAAAATTCATGCCTTTAAGGAGAAACTAAAGCTTTTAAAAGGGGAGTTAAGAATATGGAATAGATAGGTGTTTGGTTTTGTAGACCTAAATATTGATAAAGTAGTTGATGAAATCAATTCTCTAGATGAGTTGGCTGCCTTACACAACGCCAACAACAGTAGTAGGAGAAAGGAGCTTACTGTTCAATTCTGGCAACAATTACACACCAAGGAGAGCCTACTGAGGCAGAAATCGCGTTCTAGGTGGATTCTGGAGGGAGACACAAATACACACTACTTCCATGCTTGCTTGGGAGATCGCTGTAGAAGAAACCAATTGTTGGCACTGAAAGTTGGTAGCTCATGGGTGGAAGGAGTGGAGGAAGTAAAGGCTGAAGTCAAGAATTACTTTGAAAATTTATTTTCAGATGTTGAATACAGCAGACCAGTGCTAGATGGAGTGAACTTTGCCAATATCTCTGCAGAGCACAATGCAATTCTAACAGCACCTTTCTCCTTAGAAGAAATAGAGGAAGCGGTTTGGAGTTGTGACGGGGAAAAGAGTCCAGGGCCAGACGGTTTTAACCTCTAATTTTACAAGAAATTCTGGCATCTCTTGAAATTCGAGGTACGAGATTTTCTTCTTGAGTTTTACAATAATGCTTCCTTCCCCAAGGCTGTAACCGCAACATTTATAGCTCTTATTCCTAAAAAAGATCATCCCCAATCCCTTTCGGAGTATAGACCGATCTCTCTAGTCTGTAGTATGTACAAGATAGTGGCAAAGTTGCTGGCAAACAGGCTGAAGCGTGTTCTAGGCAAGGTTATCTCCCCCTCCCAATCTGCTTTTTTACCGGGTAGGCAAATCTTAGATGGAGTGGTGGTGGTAAACGAATTAGTGGATTTGGCAAAGAAAAGAAAGGACCATTGTTTTTTGTTAAAATTAGACTTTGAAAAGGCCTACGACTCGATAAGTTGGAGGTATCTGGATTACATGTTTGGAAGGTTGGGATTTTTAGAAAAATGGAGACTGTGGTTGAAAGCTTGTATTTTTTCTTGTTCCATTTCGGTCCTCGTTAATGGTATCCCCACTCAGGACTTTCTTGCTGGGAGAGGTTTAAGACAAGGGGATCCTCTTGCCCCTTTCTTATTTCTAATTGCAGCGGAGGACCTCTCTAGATTAGTGAAGTCTACATCAGAAAAGGTGTTTTTAAAGGTCTTCATGTCAATGACGAAATTTCATTTCCAATTCTCCAATTTGCTGATGATACTATAATGGTTTGTGATGCAACTGTGGAAAATTTGTGGGCGGTGAAAACAATACTCCGTGCTTTTGAGATGGTTTCAGGATTGTGGGTGAATTTTTTGAAGAGTAAGTTGTATGGTATTAATGTTGAGGAGCAGTTCCTCAATGCTGCTTCTGATTTTTTAACATGCTGTCTTGGGTCTTTTCCTTTTAAATTTCTTGGCATCCCCATGGCTGCTAATCCAAGAAGGCGGGCAACGTGGGAGTCTGTGATCGCAGCTATGAAAAATAAACTACAGTGTTGGAAATTAAAGGCAGATTTTTATCAATAGGGGACGCATCACTTTGATTAATTCGGTTTTGGATAGCCTACCCCTTTATTTCTTTTCCTTTTACAAGGCCCCCAAAGTTGTCCTCAAAGCTCTTGTTACTATTCAGAGAAATTTTCTATGGGGGGGGGGGGGGGGGAAAGAGGATTCTAAGAAAATTTCTTGGGTTTGCTGGGAGAAAGTTTGCTTACCAAAGAATTTAGGTGGCTTGGGTGTCAAAAACTTAGAGCTATTTAATTTGAGTTTGTTGGCAAAATGGAGATGGCAATTCTTGGTGGACAAAGGGGCTTTATGGTACAAGTTCTTATCTTTTAAGTATGGTGAACAATTCTTTGATTCAACTCAGATCCACCCTTGCTCACAAAACTCCTCTGTTTGGTGGAAGGATATCTTTCTCTTAGAGGATGTTAATCATCCCCTTTGGTTCAGGGAAGCAGTGGGGCGAAAATTAGGTAATGGGTCTCAAATCAATTTCTGGACAGAAAAGTGGCTGGGTATGAATTGCTTGATGAATATTTTTCCCCGGTTATTTCAATTGGCTGTTAATAAAAATGCAAAGATAGCAAAGATGGGTATTTGGGTGAATCAAGAGTGGGTATGGAAGTGGAATTGGAGATGCAATTTTTTTCAGTGGGAAGAGGACCTTTTTAACGATTTGAGGGGCTGCCTTGACCAAATTTCAGTGCAGGAAAATTCTCAGGATATGTGGCTTTGGAAACCAGATGTTACCAAATCCTTCTATGTTAAACAGCATACAAGTCTCTCCTGGAGGTGCAGTTTTGTTCCCCTCTTGATCCAATGGTGAGTAGAGCTTTACGGGTATTGTGGCAAACTAATGTCCCGTCCAAGGTTCAAATTTTTATTTGGAGACTTTTTCTTGACAGGCTTCCTACAAGAGAACAACTATTGAGAAGGAATATTATTTCTTCTCAGCATGGTGTATCATGTGTATTTTACTTCAGGGAAATTGAGAGTAGAGAGCACATCTTTTTCACTTGTGCTTTTTCCTATGGCATTTGGGCAGCGGTGTTAAAATGGTTTGGAGGGGTGGGCGTTTTCCAACGCGCTTGCATTGATCATGTCTTGCAGTTCTCCAGAATCTTAAAAGGAAAGAGGGTTCGAAAAGTAAAGAACTTAGTTTGGATGGCCGTATCTTGGGCTCTATGGACAATGAGAAACAATATCATCTTTGATGGGGGAGTTGCAAACTTATGTTTGTTTTAAATCAAGTTAAGGTTTTATCTTGGGGGTGGTTTATAAATAAAGCTGGTAGGAATTTGGGGGTGCTTTTTTCTGATTGGTGTATTAATCCCTTAAATTGTTTATCTCTATTGTGAGTATGGCAAGTTGCAGATGATTGTTATCACTTATGGTGCCAACCTAGTTGGGATCACTTATGGTATAGTGATGCTTTTTGCTTGCCTCTCATGACAGTTTATTTGAGGGATCCTTGTTGGTTGTAATTTGGTGGACTAACTCTGTATTTTCACTGCATCCTACTACTGCTTGTAGTGGTGGTGTTTTATCAATAATATTATTTTTCTTTGCTGATAAAAAAAAACAGTGCTTACGTGTAATGCTGTTTGTCACGTAAGCAATTATAAACTTAACGGAGTTTGGTTAGGGACAAAATGTGGCATATTTTCATAAAATTGTGGGACTAAAAATGAACTTTAGTCAAATATGAGGGACCAAAAACATATTTAAGTCAAAAAATAATGAGTCTACAAACTTCACTTTGAAAGTCTACAATGGGATGTACGACTTATACCTTATCAAGTAAATACTTTTTAAGTTGCACCGAATCGATAAATTTGCTTGCCAACTTGCTCTATATTGGTGAAAAAACCTAACAAAACTTTTCTTTCCAAGATAATGACCTCCACCTCCCCCATCAAGTGTCCATTTCTGGTATGGAAGCACAACTAACACTGTGGTTGTAATGAAAATAGAAGAAATGGAAAGGAAATGTAGGAAGGAAGGAAATGGAAAGAGATAACTTTTGTGGTGCAAATATCTCTCATCGTGATTCCAACATGAAAACAAACACCCACTAAATTTGTTTTTGAAAACTGAAAATAACTTTAAAAATAATTATTTCAAATAGGTATCACCAATGCATACATCATTCCATTATAATTTTTTTATTACAAAGAAAAAACCAAAGAAACTAATGAACTAAACGGGAAAACCTACTACCCCTAGCATCATGATTGATGATTCCATTATAATTTTAGATCATTATTAAGAGAGAAATGTTTATATATTACTTTATGGGTAAAATATATTTCTAAAATTAAATAAATAAAATATAAATATTTAAAAATTAAATGTGACACTTGGGATTGGTAAGTAACTTAAAGGTTAATATGAATTTATCCCTACCTTAATGATAAATCATAGAAAAAAACTCTTCTTTAAGGAGTACTATTTATTATTATTATTCTTATTATTACATCCCTTGGGTCCAAAATCAGGACCAACAACAACAGAACCAGAACAGGGTCTCACTCACAAGTCACAGCTCACAGGTAAATACTGCGAGTGACTGCCTGTCCTGTTTCCCAGTCACCACATCGTAATTTTAACAATACTAATACTATTATCATATCAATAATAATAACTACGCCAGCTGTAGCAGCCTAAAAATAAACCATTAAATTAGCATTTAGAATTGCATATCCATTTGCCCAGCGTTTATCTTGTGCTGTTGTGTTCGAAGCCTTTCCCCGTTAAACGTGTAGAGACGACAAAAAGCCTCCTCCTAGTCCTACTGTGACCAGGACACAACACTCCTACACTTCGCACCAAAATTTTCGTTTTACAGTAGTACAATTTTTAACTTGACGATAAAAATATAAATATTATTAAAATTAAAAATAAAAAAGTGCAACTCGTAAATATTTTATTATTATTTTTACACCTTCCGTGCCATTATTTAATAATAATTCGTTTATTACTCACCACTTCACCCTCCTCTTGCCTCGGTATTTTAACCCATCTAGATTTGAATCAGGAAAGAACTCTCCTCATTCCTTCCTCACCCCTCACTCTTTCTCCACCCCTCCTCATCTCATCTCCTATTTGTACCCACATTATCGCACTTCTCCATCCCTTTTTGAATTGAACAAAGTTGAAATCTCTATCGATTTTCAGACTTTATTTATCTCTTAGTCGAACACAGATTAGTTCAGATTTCTTTTCTCTGAGATACTGCGTGGGTGTAAACCAGAAAGTTGAAACCTCTTCAACCAGAGACTCATCATCTCTATTCTGCTTTGTGATGATGGCTCAGAAGCACCTACACGAGCTACTGAAGGAAGATCAAGAGCCATTCCTTCTAAATAACTACATTTCCAACAAGCGTAGCCAACTCAAAAGACCTTCCCCAAAAGCCACCCTTCAAGTCAAGAAACAAAAACCAACAACAACAACCTTATTCCCCGTTAACCTCTGCAAAAACGCATGCTTTCTCTCCTTCCACAACACCCCAGATAACATAAGAAAATCCCCACTCTTCGAATTCGCTTCTCCTGTGAAGAGTCCCCGAAGACCCTCCAACGCAATCTTCCTCCACATTCCTGCCAAAACGGCGTCGCTTTTACTCGAAGCCGCTCTCAGGATTCAGAAACATTCAAAGACCAAACCCCACCAAAAAAACAGCACCTTTGGGCTATTCGGGTCGTTCTTCAAGAGACTAAGAAGAAACAGAAAGGGTGAAATCGAAGGTGGTGGTGACAGAGGGAAGGTTTCAGTGAAGGATATTTTGAGGTGGGACTCTTCTATTGGTAGAAGAAATAACAGAAAAATGGAGGAGGAAGAAAATGAAGGCGATGGGGTGGGTTCGTGTGAGGTGGGGTTCACGTGTTCTTGCAGTGCTGTGTGGTCGGAGAGCAACGAGGATAAATCGATGGACATGGAAACTTCGAGTAGTGGACACTCTTGTGACTCTGTTGAAGAAGAGGCTGTGTTTGTTGTGGACAAGCTGCAGAAACAGATTGATGATGATGATCAATATGGCTTTTTCCGTGAAAGCCCTTTCCGTTTCGTTCTCCCAAGATGCCCCTCCTCCTCCGGTCGCCGGACGCCGGAATTTGTCTCGCCGCCGGTGTCACCTAGTCGCCACAAAAAAGAGGTTCGTCATCACAAATACAAAAAAAGTAACTGTTATTTTGGTGTCCTTATTTAATTTCTAATATTATTCTTATCTAACTAAAATTAAAATTTAAACATAATGATAACCATAAGTAACCATCTAAAAAGGGGAGGGGAGACGGACAAACAAGATGAAATTTATAAAATATCAACAGGTTCTGATTTCATTTTTTCGGAGGCAAAATTAATTTCAGCCACATAAAATTGATTTTGACATATTTAAGTGTTTATGCTTAATTGATTTTTGACTCTAAAATGGATTTTATGGAGTTTTTATCTCTAAATAAGATTTTTAATCTCAATTTTTTTACTTAATCTCAAATTTATTGTTAAAATAATTTTTACGTGAATGTATTACATTCAATACTTTTAATCAAAATAAATTCATTCAAAAGTTGATTTTTGGTTACAATTGAACTAAACAAACTTAGGCCACGTTGTAATTATCGATTCGAAGGGTACACCTTGTACTTCTTAGTTTTTTTAATAAAATTTATTTTGGCTATTCAAAAAAAAAAAACAAACAAACTTAGGCCACCGGGTTCAACTCGCCAGTCTGACTCGGTACTGTATGGTGAGTTGGAGCACCGAGTTCAACTCGTGAGTTAAACCGTGTTTGTTCAGTGGTGTCTTTTTATTTATTTTGTCGGCAAATAGGATCTGGATTCTGGTTCTACAAGATTTTGCCGGAACTTGCTTTACTGTGACAATTGTACCCCTCAATTCTTCCCAAATTTGTTAAAGATCCATTTAGAAAAGGGTCACATAGGTAAATTCAATTCAATGGTTTTGTTTCGTATTATCAGGTGTCTGTGTCTTTTGTTTTTTTACTTTTCACTTGGCGGTTGGTTATTCGGTAAATAAATTTCTTAAAAAAGAAGATGGATTTTGTTTTTGTTCGTTCTCTTGTTATTATCTGGTTCCGACATTCGATTTACTAGAAAAATGGTTTCTCGTTTGTATTTTTGTTTATAATTAATAAGTGGGGTATCTGTGGCAAGTAACCAAAACAAAAAAGGAGTCAATATAACAACCCAATTATGAAAGACAATTATTGAGTCTAAGTCATTGACATTATAAGAATGATTAAGAAATTATGTTAACTACCCCAATTAGGTACAATATTCTAACTAAGGTTGTTGTGAATTTTCATAGGACAAGGAAAATAATGGAGGTGGTGGCGCCAACAAGTTCCAATCGGGGGAAGAAGAGGAAGAAAAGGAACAGTGCAGCCCAGTATCTGTTTTTGACCCACCCTTCGAGGATGATGATGATGGGCATGAAAACGACGACGAAGAGGGTCGATTTGATTTGGAGTGTAGCTACGCCAATGTACAAAGTATGTCACTGTTTAATATATATATTTTTGTTTATGTTTTTTCTACCAATTAATCTTTGTTATGTACCAATGTTATGTTGGTTCGAGTGAAACTGGATTTGAATTCCTTAAGTAAGATCTCGGATTTGAGCCTTGTGGATTGGTTGGGAGGAGAGACCCCACTAAAGGTGGCCAATTTCCTCAACAGAGATTAGTCATTGACGAAGCTGGTATTTCGCACCAATAACATAGTGGCCAATTGTTTTTTTTTTTGTGCGGTCGTTTTCAATCAACATACCGTCGTACACGTTTCTTCAAAGTTGATTGTCCCGTTACAGAATACCATGAGAGGGGGCTAATTTGTTGATTGTGCTGATATTGAAACATGCCAATGCCATCTATCTTTGTGGGTTCCATCTAAAGATTATTACAGTAGCTCATCACTCAGGAGGCATATTTCGCATTGAATGTGCGTGGGACTTGGCCTACTCTTTGTTTACGACTAGACATAGGCAGTATCATCATAAATTTTCAACATGTCCCACAAATTTTTTTTCTTGTCAGGAGATCTGTCTTAATTGTGATACTTCCATTCAATGTGTTGTCTAAGGTTTGAGCAATCTAACACTTTCCAAGATCATTTTTTTAGCATCGGGATTCTCGGCTGCAGTGCGATCTCTGCAGTAGAGATCTCGGCCGTTAGATTATTTTAATAATCTAACGACCGAGAATATAACACTTTCAGCCGTTGGATTAATCCAGTGGCGGAAATCTCTGGTGTAGAGATTTTATTGCAGCAAAAGATCCATGTTTTGATGGTAATTTTGGGTTGTTGAGAATTTATGTCTGTGATCTGTTTAACTTGGGTGAAAGGGGTGCAACCCATGTGAGTTATTGATCCATTTACATGTGGAAATTTTAACACTTGATTTAGTACAAGTACTTGCAAGACCATTTTAGGCATCATAAGTTTTCTACTACTTCCAATTTGTCGCTAAAGCTTTTAGGCATCATGTACCTTTTGCTGTTAATATATCCATGCGGAGTTACTTCAATGCTGTGTGAACTTACAATGCTCAATTCTGTACAAGAAAGAAATAGCTGAAATGTGATGATCTGCTTGCAATGTCCCAGCAATTTTATAAATTTTATGAATTAAATTAATCCAAGGAAGATATTTGTTATTGATTTTATTTTTCTGTGCATTAAATTTTCAGGAACCAAGCAGCAGCTATTAAAGAGGCTTTGTAGATTCGAGAAACTTGCAGAGTTAGATCCCGTAGAACTTGAGGAAAGGATGCTAGATCAAGAAGACAACGAGTGCGAAACATTTACCGAAGAGGACGACGATTGTGAAGACGACGGTGACAGCGAAGCTTCATCTTGTGAAGAAAAGGCACTGAGGGAAATAGTCTTTGAGATCCTCTGCCACTCGAGCGTTCATGAAAGAGGGCAAGCCCCGGAAGACCTCAAGAGACTAGTTCATGATCTCATTATGGAGGAAGAGAAAGGGCTTAGTTTTTCAGAGGATAATAGGAACATGGTGATGAGAAGGGTTTGTAGGAGGCTGGAGTTGTGGAAAGAGGTGGAGTCCAACACCATTGACATGATGATAGAAGAGGATTTCACTAGAGAGGAAAGTGGGTGGAAGAAAAATGCAGAGCAAACAAGGGAGCTTGCTTGCCAACTTGAGCTTGCTATCTTTTGCTTTCTAGTTGAAGAGTTTTCAGAGGAACTAGTATGTTGTTAAAAAAAAGAGCGGCCCAGTGCACGGGGCTCTTACTATGTGGGGTCTGAGGAGGGTAAATGTACGCAGTTTTATCCCTACAAGCTGAGAGATTGTTTCCAGATTCGAATCCGTGACTCTCAGGTCACAAGGCAACAACTTTATCGTTGTGCCTAGGCTCGCCCATTAGAAACTAGTATGTTGTTGATGTGGATAAATTTTGAAGCAGCTGACATGTACTTAGTATGAACCATTATCTTTATTCTTTTGTTTAGAAGAGTACAATATGACTTGCACCTTATTTGAATAAGCTAGTTAGAAGAAGAGAGAGAGAGAGAGACCAAAATAAAAATGATCTGAGTTTGAGGGGAAACATGGGGATATGTACATGACTCGTGTATGAAGCCGGGGGTACGAATGCTGTAAATCACTTTTCCTAATTAAATACTATAAGTCTATAATAATTGTTACAGTTATGGATTGATTATTGATTCCTCCTGTTATTCTAATGGAATAATGATTCTCTCTTTTTTGTTGTACAATCCCTTACCACTATTCTAATCCTGTATGGCTTAATAATGATTCTCTCTATGTGAGTGTTGTAAGAAAGATTGATATAAAATGGAAGAGAGATAAAAGAAGAAATATGATAATTGATATGACACAAAAGTAAAAATGAGATAGGAAGGGAGAGAAGGTTTAAATATGATGGGAGATAAATGAGTGTGTTCTGTTTTTGTTTATTGTATTGTTGTAATGAGCAGGTACTAGAAAGATGGGGGTAAACATAAATTTTAATGGATTCAATGTTGAATTTCTCTTCCATTATGTGTTTTTCTCAACCACCTTAAAGATGAGTAATGAAGACACTTTTTGCCAGCAATGTGTGAGCATAAGAAATCATGCATCATGATAAACGTTTCTATGAAATTACTACAAGTTAGTGTATATGTTAGGGAGCCTTTCTGAATCTGGCAAAGTGGTTCAAAATTCAGTGTATGTTACTCTATTCCTGGTTCTCCTTCGACTTCTTGATAAGGAATATTAGAGGCTAGGCCAGTGGGGTAGGAGGAATTTTGTAGTTGGTGACACTAAGGAATAATGTAATTGAGGACCTTGTGAAGAAAGGAACAATTTGACAACAACTAATCAGTCTAATCCCCTTTTGCTTTATCGTATTAGTTTCTTTTCCAAGGATTCCATGATCCATGTAATTGATAAAAGACTTGTCAATTAATCAACTTTTTGGTTATTGCTTTGTGATTTACTGATTTTCTTTCTGCCTTTTCCAAATGTGTTACTCATGCAGGATGGAAAAATAAAAAACCATACCGTGGGTATCTACGGATAAGATCAACAAGTATGGAGCGAGTACTTTAATGGATATCGGTGCGTAAAATAAATAAGTATTCATTGTACCTCGCAAGTTAATGGGGCGGAGACCACTATTGAGATACTCATACGCGCGAGTACCCATATCCACAAAGGAACTAAAAAAAGTTAAAAACTCTTATATTTATATATTTACAAAGATACTTATTAATTCTTACAATTATGATTTTTATGTCGTAATTTTATTTATTATGATTTAATTGAACAATTATTGATATGATAATTAGGTTAAAATTATAATTATTGGTACAATATTGTGTAAAAAACAATTTTTTAATAGAAATACACATTTTCAAAAAAATAATATCTAAATATATGCGGATATCACCTGTACGGTTATACCCGCAAAACCCGTCTCGCCAATACGTGCCCTTGCATTGCAGTAACAACGAGCTCCTCTGGTGGTCATTTCCGATAGTTGAGTTTTTGGAAACACTTGGATAGATACTAGGTGTTTAGTGTAAAATGTGACAAACGTCTGCATATCTTGATTTTATAAAGACGTACCCCAAATAAAAACCCAGTGGCAATTAGCAAACACAAATTAAACTGCAAAAAAAGATAAAAATGCTTATTTAGACAAAATTCAATATTAAAAAATCTAAGTGCCGAATAAATAAAAAATTGGGACTTTCTGGAGAGACCAAATCCCCAGTTAGCGTTACTTTTTAGGGATGATTTAGTGTGTGTGTGTGGTTTTTTTTCCGAGTTCTCAAACGTCATTTGTAAAAAAAACCTAAGTGTTATTTCTTCGGCGAATGACATTGGAATATATTTTCAATCAGAATCCAAACACATGCTTAGTGGTATGTTGCTTCCAACATCTTGTTAGCTAGTCTTTCTGTATTTTCAGTTAGATATCAAAAAATAAAAATAAAATTGGGACTTATTTGCCAATATTGGATTTATTTCATGTTTAAATAAATAAGAGTAAACAACCACTTTAGTCCCTGAGAGTGTTAGACAATGTCACTTTGGTTTCTGACAGATACGAAATTAAAAAAATAAGTCCTCAACTGTCAATCATTAGTCATTTTGGTCCCTGAAAGTAATTATTTACTGTCATTTTGGTCTTTGAACATTTTGGCCCCTGAAAGTGATTACTTTTCTAATGGCAGAGACTAAAGTGACTAATGTGTGACACCAATTGAAAACATTTTTTTAATTTCACATTTATTAAAGACTAAAGTGACACCACTTAATATTTTCATAGACCAAAGTAGCTCTTTATTCGGTAAATAAATTAAGGTGGCGAGAGTTGGGTATAAGAATCATCGGTAATCATTTTTTTCTTGGTCAAAGAATCATCGGTAATCAAATGCCACATTTGTCATATTTCATGTTTATTTTTTGGTCAATATCATATTTCATGTTTGTCATTCTGGGATACTGTTGTCTATATCAAAACGGGCTTGTAGCCCAAATCAATTATATATGCAAGTTGTTTACTGAAAGCAATTTTTCATACCATTTAAAACATGCCCAGTGGGCTTTAATCCTATAAACTGCTGAACTAGTTCAACTCGCACTCGGTCCTATCCTAGAAGCCCATTTTAAAAGGTGGACTGAAGGAAGGCTTAGGTAATGTTTGGCCCAAATTTTTTTTTACTTAAAAACTACTTTTGTTGTAAAAAAACTACTTTTAAGTTAAAGCTAAAAAAAGAGCTTTAAAAGTAAAGATTTGGCCAAAACAAAACAAAAGCTAAAGTTGCCTGATATCTTTTAATTTTTTTAGTTTAAAAACTACTAATAAGCTCAAAGTTATTTGGTAAAATATTTTTATAATTTCTTCATTTTTATTTAAAATTTTCATAAAGGGTAGTAATTGCAAATTTTATTTAAAACCTTTTATTGTATAAATAAAAAATATTCTATAAAAAATCTAATTATATTTAAATTTACAATAAAGGATATTTAATTATAATATCAATTTGAGTTTCGAAAATATTAATTCCGGAACATTATTTGTCTTTCAAAAATAATATGTACCAGAAGTAATATTTTTGTAATGCCAATTTTCACCTCGAGGATTATAAATTTCGTACAGTTAGAAAATCAGGAATAGGATAGGATAATTTGGTATTTTTCATGATAAAAAAAAGTTGAAGTGTGGGTGTGAGAATAAATTAATTGTGTAGGTGTTTTTCTTTTGGTCAAAAATTGTGTATGTGTAGAGAGAAAAGGTCTAGAAACTACTTGTAAAGGTGCCGTTTAGGGTAAGACAACTGAAAATGGTGCTACCAATAGGAAAGATACTTTTTACCATTGATTTGTTTGAAAATATATTGGATGGATGAGATTCATTACCTGGAACCTCTTATTTGGGTAATCGTAAAATATGTCAGCATTTGCAAATATAACCCCTTAAAACACATGAATTGTTGAAATGGCGGCAAGTATTAGTTTTTTATATTGTTATTTATTTTTAGTGTTTTCTAAATCTGATATGACTGGACCCACGTTGATTAAGAGCAAAGAAACTACAAGCGACCCACTTCTGTTGGTGAATCATAATTATAACATATTATAAATATAATATATAATATATAATATATAATATAAATAATAAATAAATATATAAATAAATAAAGGATTAAATATATTTTTTGTCCTTTATTTTTTTAATAATTTCATTTTTAGTTCTTGTATTTAAATCATATTTTTAGAAAAACAATGCTATATGGACAGAATAAAAGCACAAGAAAAACCAACGAAGTATGTTTTAACCAATAAAAGAAAAGTGAACAATAGTGATTGATGACCCTACATGCCAGTAGGCAGTAGCCAATCATAAAATGCCATATGGCAGTGTGCAGTTGTCATGTATTTCGTTGTCGATCCATTAAGTGTTTCCGTATTTCGACCCACGAGTGGAATTCAATTTGATAGATTTCATACATATTTCGTGCACAATTTTGTCGTACCAATTAGTATTTCTCTTTTTAGAAATAGATCACATTTAGCCTATTTGACTGATTTCATTAAATTAAATGCTGATATGGACTTACACCTAAGCACATACCACTTGTTTTAGTTTTCTAATGTGGTATCTTACATGGATTGGACGGCCCAAATCCCTCCCTATTTTTCATTTTTTGTTGTGCAACCCAGTTTGATTTTAAGTTACAACCCTTGATTTACACCTACGTTGAGACAAATCTAGGTCATCCACTCCATGTAGAATGCCACATTAGATAAGTAAAACAGGTAACATGTGCTCAGGTGTAAGTCCATTAGCCACGTGAATATTTTTTTTATAAGCAAATGTTAGTAATTACTACATTTGGTCATTTTTATAAGAAACATATGACAAAACTGTCATGACCAAAGAATGCATTGAAATGTGTTAATTTTCATTAATGATGCTGTGATTTTATTTTATTTTTCTAGAAATACCTTTTGCATTAAATGGCTAAAAGTGACATTGTATAATTAATGACAACCCATTGTAGGTAGGCTCCTTGTTAAGTGATGTGATAATAATAAGTAAAGTTAGAAATGAGTAATTAATATTGTTGAAAATAAGACACTATTTCTTATAAAAAGGACCAAGAAATCAACTCATTTTGTTTCTTATAAAAGGATCAAAGGTAGTAGTATGTTATGTTAGTGGAGAGATTTGAAACGATGACATCCTAATCACTCTAACCCCTATGTCCCTCCCTCTAATCATCATCAAATCACATTATTACTCATCTAGCCATGCCAACATCTAACTTAAAAGTGTCTTTCAAATGAACTAAATATGGTCTATTTCCAAAAATAGAGAACTAAAAAGTTAAGATTTAAATATGAGGAACTAAAAATAAAAATTACTATAAAATAAGAGACCAAAAATATATTTAACGTACGTATGAAAGAAATATGGCATACGTGAGTCAGCACCAACAAAGTGTGACGATGGGTACAATTTAAATATAATTATATGTCGTTGATTAATTTTGAGTAAAATACACTCAAAACACACACTCACATCCTTTGAGAGATACCAATAATACTTCTATCTTGTTTGAAAACACACACTTACATCCTCTGAGAGATACCAATAACACTCCCCTCTTCTCTTGTTTGAAAATCCACGCTCCTTTCCCTTCAAAGATAAAATATTATACACTTTTCTCTATTTTTGTAATTTTTTATATTAACGTATAAGTTAGCATCCGCTAAAATATTTTTTATTACCATAATAACATTTTATTTTTTATTTTATTTCCTTTCCTATTTCAATTTTTGATTCCTGAAATCAGAATCATTGTTTCACTGTTGTTCACCACCACATTCCACCAACAATGGGTTCATTTTGTTTTTAGTGGAATGTAGTGGTGAACAGCAGTGAAACGGTGATTCTGATTAATCAAAATTAATCAGAAATCGGAATGAGAAAAGAAATGGGGCAAAAACGAAAATAAAATAAAAGATAAAATGTTATTATGGTAATAAAAATATATTTTAACGGAGACTATTTTTTACGATAACGAAAAATTACGAAAATGAAAAAAAGTGTATCATATTTTATCTTTGAGAGAGAAGGGAGTGTGTATTTTCAAACAAGAGGAAAGGGAAGTGTAATATTGATATCTCTTAAGAAAGGAGAGTGTATTTTACTCATTAATTTTTGATTGAATATGATACTATTTATTATACGAATCCAGAGGTGAAATTAGAAATCATATATAGTATTTTTTTTTTAAAGTGAAATCATAGATAGTATTGACAGCGTGTCGGTAAGTAAGTAATTCATAAGCAATAGGGATTTTTATTTTGAATGGTTATTTTTATGGTGGCTTCTAGGGTGAACCATTACATCAAATTAAATGGTTCATCATGAACCAGTAACATCATTAATAATATACACCATTGGATTTAATAAAAAAGATTCAAGGGTTTAGATGAATTGAAAACTAAAATGAGAACAAGTACATTTTGCCTCACACAATCCCTACCCCACTCCTTCCCCCTCCTCTCCCCAAGCCATCGTCGTCAACGTGCCTGCGACTTTTGTTTATCAATCCGATCTCATCAACCTCCCCAAAACCCGCCCCGTTGACCCCTTCTCGTACCTCTCCTCCCAAATCGGACACCCCGAGTCCCTGCACGACTGGGTCGATGGGGAAGCTAATAATTTCATTCAAATTCATCATCTATCTCCATGATTATTTCCTTGTTCAATTTCATTTAATAATTATTAATTTATTAATTTCACGACTCAAGATTGTTAAGGCAGAGGCGCAGATGGAGCCATTCCATCCATGTTATGATTTTCGGTGCTCCCATTTCCGGTAAAGGAAGGAACCCAATGCGAGCTTATCACCCGCAAAGTAAGGTCCTATCTCCGGTTCCCAGCTTTTCCCCTCTTTCACCCTCTTTCAAACAACATGACACATAATAATCAATTAATAATGATAATTTCATTCATCACTTAATTAACCAACCTGGCCCTACCTTTCAACGATTGTAATTCAGTGCCTTTCGTTAGTTTTACTTTCACATTTCATGTATGTATGAGTTTAAATCTATCTTGTACTACTTTTTGAGATGCCCCAAGCTCTGCTCTAGAGTGATGCATGGATTGAATTATACAAGCACACTGGTTACAGGGAGGCTGTCGAGATTGGAGCCAAAGTTCCAAACGATGGCAGAGGTGGTTGCGGAGAGGTAGGAGGCGATGGAGGTGAGGGAGCAAGCAAAGCCGTGTTGGGGCGAAGGGTTTGGTGTTGTTGTAACAATGGAAAAAATCTGGTGCAATGGGTTCATGATAAGATCGTGAGAAATGAATCAATCCAACGGCTAATAAAAATGGTCCACATGGACCACTTATTAGCTTGTCCACCTTAGACGTCACCTATTTTTATTTAAGTTGGGTTCGAATTCTATATAGTATTGACAGCGTTTTGGTAAGTAAGTAATTCATAAGTAACGGGGATTTTTATTTTGAATGGTTATTTTTATTTAAGTTGGGTTCGAATTCAATGCATGATAATACAACAGTCTTAAATCTCGCGTGGTAGAGTTTTGTTCGTCTATAGGGTCTTATCCGACTCGAAGGAATTAATTCCCGCATACGCACGGGGGATTACCCTGGTCTAAACAAAACAAAAAGTAGAAAGTTATTATTTTGTTATTTGTTATTATTTTATGCAATTTATTAGATTAAGTAATTAATTATACTTTTTTAACATTAAAAAGATAATTTGATTTAGTTGTAAAATTTGACATTTGAATTACATTAAATATTACATATTTTTAATTGTGAAAGGGAAAGATTGTAATATCTTGCTCCGCCATAAGCTGGAAGAGTGATCCAAATAATATTCACGGATCATCAACACAGGAAGAGTGGTTCTCATCTCAGTGTCAAATCTTATGGTGTCATGTGGAAAGATTAAGAAGAATGACAACGTAATTGATGGGGTGGAGAGACCGATATTCATTTTCCTGATGGTTTGTTTGCAAAATTTTAGATTTTAATGGGGCCAAAACACAATAAATCCTAAAATGGGTTAACTTTTTATCATAGGTAAAAGCTGTCTTTCCTATCGATTTTTTTTTTTGGGTCAATTCTTTCCTATTGATTCATAGTACCATTTTCAGTTGTCCTAACCTTTGTTTTTTGGTCAAACAGTTGTCCTAACTTTTTTTTTTTGGTCAAACAGTTGTCCTAACCTGAAAGGCACCGCTTGTGAAACATGTAAGTGGGAACATGAGCCCAAAATAGTAAGCCCAAGTTTTTGCAACTGATCAGATCGTGGGAACATGAGCCCCAGCCTCCAAAACGTGGAAAAAGGAAAATGACATTGGGGATAAGAATCTTTGAAGAATACATATGTAACGAATGATGTCACGTGCAGTCAAATGCCAAAGAAATCTCTACCTAACAACGTGAGATCTTTTTTTTTAAAGAATAATTTTTTATGGTATGTGAATAATTTTGGTATTTTGCACTTTTAGTTATTCAGACATGTCGATTGTATGGTTTTTATTCTTTACGTTTTAATTGTATCATTAATCGTGTCTCTCAAGCATTCAATTGTTAAGTTCCTCCGTATCGTCCAGTTTTAATGCTAGAAGCTTACGTGTTACACATTTGACATTGAGTCAGACCACTTTGACATTTATTATATGGCAAAAACTCTCACATGTAATTTTTTTTAAACAACACGTGTTGCATCATGTGTGTTATCGACTTACTTTGAGAAATTTTCTATCAACACGCACCGTGCCAAGGTAGCATCACTTGATGCCAGATAAGTCCATCGAATATATGCCATATAGATTTCTGACATTAAAAATCGGACAACATAATGACAGAGTGACCTGGTTGTAAAAATTGTGATAATTAAGAGACTCAATTGGTGCAGTAGAATATCGAGAGACAAAAAATCACATAATCGCGAAACTTGAGAGACTAAAAATAAAATTAATTGTCTAATTTAAAATTAAGGATGCATATATGTTTTAAGATACTTATAAAAAATGAATATGCTTTTAAGGTATAAAATCATGTTTTTATACCGTGTTATCTCGTCCGTACCGGTTCAGATTTGAGAATGCATGGTTACTCCAGGATGATATTGGTGAGGTGGTGCTTAACGGTTGGAGGAAAGTTAGAGATGGAAATGTCCAGAGTAAGCTCTCGGGTTGTGTTGAGGAGCTTGTGGGTTGGAGCAAAAAAATCAAGTTCAAATTTAAGGAAGATATTGATGTGTGCAAGAGGAGGTTAGGAGAGCTTCAGGGGAGTTCCGACCCGGATGACCAACAGGAAATTTGCCTTTTGAAAAATAAAATTAATACCTTATTGGTGCAGGAGGATGCTTTTTGGAAACAAAGGGCTAAACAATTTTGGATGAGGGATGGTGATAGGAACACACGGTTTTTTCATACATCTGCGACACAAAGGAAGAAAAGGAACCAGATTACAAAGCTTATTAATGATGAAAATATAGAAGTAACCCAGCAGGCCGATTTGTGTAATGTGGCAAGTTCTTACTTTCATAATCTTTTCGCTGGTGGTGGGGGTCATCATGATCCTATTTTATCTAAAGTGCAGGTCCGAATTAATGATGAGGATAATTCCAAGCTTACAAGTCCTTTCTCGGAGGAGGAATTTAAACATGCTGTTTTTCAGATGCACCCAGATAAAGCACCTGGGCCAGACGGTTTAAATCCTGGATTCTATCAGCGATTTTGGGACCTTTGTGGTAAGGATATTTTTTCTGCTGGTAGCTCTTGGCTTGTTGAAGGCCATTTTCCTGATCATCTTAATGATACTAACGTTGTGCTTATTCCGAAATGTGATGATCCTAAGAGCATGAAAGATTTAAGGCCAATTTCCTTGTGCAATGTTTTATATAAAATTGTGTCTAAAGTACTTGCTAATAGACTGCGGGGGGTTATTGCCAAGTGTATTTCTGAAGAGCAATCTGCATTTGTGGAGGGTAGATCTATTTTGGACAATGCACTTATTGCTATTGAACTTATTCATTACATGAAGTGTAAGACGAAAGGCAAGGTGGGGGATGTGGCTTTAAAAATTGACATTAGCAAGGCTTACGATAAAATTGATTGGCTCTTTTTGCGGGGTATGATGGCTAAGCTTGGGTTTAACAATACTTGGATATCATGGATTATGATGTGTGTTGAGTCTGTTACTTACCAGGTCCAAGTTAATCATGATCAAGTTGGCCCCATTTTCCCCTCGCGGGGGTTGAGACAAGGTGACCCTCTCTCACCTTATTTGTTTATTATTTGTGCTGAAGGTCTCACTACTTTGATCAAGGATGCTCAATTGCGGGGTGATCTCCATGGTGTAAGGATTTGTAGAGGAGCACCTACGATTTCTCATCTCTTGTTTGCCGATGACTGCTTTCTCTTTTTTAGAGCTAATGAAAGGGAGGCCGATGTTATGAAGAATATTCTGAAGGTGTATGGTGAGGCTTCGGGTCAAGAGGTAAATTACTCTAAATCCGAAGTTTATTTTAGTAGAAATGTGCTGTCTGATCATAAAAATACTATTTCCATGTTGTTGGGGGTCAATGTTACTTTAGGCAGTGGAAAATATCTTGGTTTGCCTTCCATGATTGGAAGAAGTAAGAAAGCTATTTTCTCTTTTATAAAGGACAGAGTTTGGCGGAGAATTAATTCATGGAGTTCTAGGAATTTGTCTATGGCGGGGAGGGAAGTCTTGATTAAATCGGTGGCCCAATCTATACCTTCTTATTGTATGAGTGTGTTCCAAATTCCTTTATCTATTTGTGATGAGATTCAGAAAATGTTGAACTCCTTCTGGTGGGGATGTAATGGAGGTAATGGTAGAGGCATCAGGTGGTTAGCATGGGAGAAGCTTACAAGGAGAAAGGAGGATGGGGGATTGGGATTCCGTGACTTCCATGCTTTTAATTTGGCATTGTTAGGGAAACAGGGATGGAAATTTATTTCAGACCATGATGCTCTTGTTACTAGAGTTTTCAAAGCTAGATATTTCCCGAGAGGGGATTTTCTTTCTGCAACTGTGGGTCATAACCCAAGTTTTACCTGGAGGAGCATCTGGAGTTCCCAAGCTTTGTTAAAGGAAGGTGTGCGGTGGGTTATTGGAGATGGGTCCCATATTCCTCTTTGGAATGAACCTTGGCTACGTGACGGGAGGAGGCTTTCGGATGAGTCTCTCATGGCAACACAGTTCCCAAATCTGTGTGTGAGGGACATTATTTTACGAACTAACAATTGTTGGAATGTGCAGGTTATTGGGGCCAACTTTGAAGAAGATGACGCGGCTGCTATTTTAGATGTACCTCTATATAGTGAGACTCTTGTGGATCGGAGGATTTGGCGATTTAACCACCAAGGAACTTATACTGTCAAATCTGCTTATCGCCTTTATATGGAGAGTTTTGGTGCATCTAGTAATTTCAGCTTGCTGGGTGATTGGCACAAGTTGTGGTCGTTGAAAATTCCACCTAAAGTTAAGGTTTTTTTGTGGAGGTGTTGTAGAGGGTGTCTTCCAACAAGGACCAAGCTACAGACTAGGGGTGTTCATTGTCCTCCAGTTTGTGTTATGTGTGAAGCTGATATGGAAACAACTTGGCACTCTTTAATTACTTGTCCCAAGGCGCAACAATGTTGGGAAAGTGTAGCTTTGTGGCAGGCCATCGAGCAACAACTCTTAGTCCACGAGGATTTCAAAGAATTGTTCTTTTACCTTATTAATAATTTGGGCAGCGAACAAATTATTTGTATGGCTATGTGTTTATGGTCCATTTGGTATAGGAGGAATTGCAAACTGTGGGATGAAATTGATGAGTCCACACAGGATTGCATTTATAGATCTTTCTCAGTGCTGCAAGGTTGGAAGTTGGCCAATTCAAATAATCAAATTGCTAGGAGTCAGGAACAAATGAATATTTGCTGGAAAAAGCCACCGTTTGGAGTTGTTAAGTGCAATATTGAAGCATCCTTTGACGCGGTTTCTCATACAACAGGATTAGGAGCTTGTATCAGGGATCATTTGGGACATTTTCTGCTGGCTAAAACAGATTATACAAGACCACTTGTGGGGATCAAAGAGGGTGAGGCCATGGCTGTATTGATGGCACTGAAATGGCTTCATCAGTTGGGCATGGATGAGGTATTTTTGGAAACGGACTGCAAGGGGGTTGTTGACAGCATTAGCTCCAATAGTGTGGATTCAACTGAGTTTGGAGATTTAATTTCTGCTTGCAAACATTTACTCACTTTGAATTCAGGTTTTAAAATTCATTTTGTCAAGAGACAAGCCAATATGGTTGCTCATTCTCTTGCTAAGAGAGCAGCTAATTATGCTTGGGCTCATGTTTCCACAATTACACCAGATTGTATTGCTTCAGCTGTTTTTAATGAAATGAGATAAGTTTCACTTTGTCAAAAAAAAAAAAAAATCATGTTTTTAGGAATAGCATTTTTGGGAATGTTATTATTGAAAATATTATTTTCAAAACTTGAAACAAATTAACGAGAATGTGTTACATTCCCAAACTCACTTATGTGAAAATGATTTTAATACCTTGAAACAATTACATTCTAAAGGCATCAGAAACTTTTTTTTTTTTTTGATAATACATGAGACTCTTAATACTTATTTTTTATGTGCTTTATTTTTACATTTATATCTATACCCACTTATTTTTTTTCTCCTACTCTTTCCTGTATATAAGTGAATAGATTAGAAAGAAGTATAGAGACAATAATATTCTAAATTTTTAGATGCAAAAATATATATTAATAAAGAAGCATACCTTCTTGTATTATTTTATATATGTGTCCTCCTGTGTTAAAGTATTAAAAAATATAATTAGAATATGAAGTTAATAATATTTCATATAAATCCTTAAAAATAAAAAAAAATTCTTTCATATCTAATATATGTTGGTATGATGAGTGATAAGGAACTTAATTTTCTTCGAATAAAATCTCAAGATCTAAATCTTGTAAACAAAAAAAAATTTGGCAAAAGAACTTTATCCACTTAAAAGATCTACTCAACTCAATTCAAATTTTTGGTAGAGAACTCAATTCAAATTAGTAGAAGCTTAATTAGTATGATTTTGAGAAGCAATTGAGTTTTTTTTTTTTAATTTCATGAGTCAATCTAAAGTGTAATCTGTGTAAAAGGTACACCAATAATTCTTTTTTAATTGTTGATTTATCATTTACGTTATTTAATCTATCAATTTCTTATCATAATCGTTTACTAATGTTTATTACACGATGATTAAATGTGTAAGGAATACTGGTGGTGGTCGTTATTTATGGAAACCATGATAGATGCGGCCTCAATTTCCTTATGCCGTTTAATTGATTCTCCCGTGGGTCATGTCATTATTCGAGTCTTAGTCTCAATTATTTGACCACTATTGGCCTTTCAGCTGGCGTGACTCATGCAATATTTAATCGCTCTCTTATAATTAATTGAACATTATTAGAGACAAATCCGAAATACAGGGTATTTGGAACTAAAATTTTTTGTTCTCACCCACAGTATCCCAGAGAAAATTTTGTATTCGACTAAAAGATAAATAAAAATTGGTTATAGATTGTTCTATCACTAAAAATCGAATAATTATTTTTTGACATATATAATAATTATTTTAATGATCATGAATTTACGAATACTTTTTGGTAGAAAAAAGTTACTACAGTTTTTATGCATAATTTCAGAAAAAGAAAATCGAGGAGCCGAGGGACTAGTGGGGTTTTGCTCAACACAAATCTATCCCCATGTGATTGTCATGACTTATACATAGTAGTATGAAACGATTGTCAAAATATTTATTTATTTTTTTCGTATTATAAGTTCTTTGGAATCTTGTCCAAACCTTTAACAATTTTAAAGTTTATCTTTCTAGCCAGGGTAATTTTATGTAAGAATTGAAAACCTGAACAAAGCAGACAACATAAAGTGTGTTTGGATCGCAGTTTCGGCATTTTAAAAGTACTTTTGAATTGCTAAATTTAGTTTCTATTAATTTGCATGATGTTTAGTTTTCAATTTCGAAACCAGTTTGACCCCAATCCTAGTTTGAAGTAAAAAGGATAATGATGTTACTTCTCATTTTTACTTTTCCATTTGGATCATTAATAAGCAGTGATTACCAAGGTAGTCAAAACTGGATAGGACCGGGAACCGGATCCCAATCTGGTCCGATACGCCCTAAAAACTGAACTGCGCAAGAACCGGTTTAAAATTGGAAAAATCGGACAAAACCGGTTAGTACTTTTTGTTAAAAAAAATCAATTTTTTTTATTTTTTTAAAAGAAATAAATATCATTTTCTTCAATTATTTGTAATTTTGAATATTTTATATTATGAATTATGACATTTAGTAGTGAAGTTTAAGTTTTCTTTATAAAGTTATAACTTTTATATTAATTTTTGCTCAATATTGTATAGAGTTTAGGGTTTAAAATAATAATATTTAATTATATCCCGGTTCAACTGGTTAAACCCCGGTTGAACCTCTGAACCTTGAAACCCTGCCCTTACCGGTTCAATGACTGGTCCGGTTCTGACTAGCTTGGTGATTACACATTTAGAAGTGTTTTTGATTAATATCATCCAACCAAAATTTATTGTTTAACATACTTTTGAGAAAAAAATATCTAAACATAAATCACTTTAGAATAAATTCATTTTTAACCAAACTTAATTTATAAAATAAATTTACTCCAAACTTACTTTTACTAACTTTAACACAAACTTAACATAAAAACGATTTTTTGTTTAATATTAAACAATCTTGTGTGCAAAAGGATTGCAGAAACCCGTTTTCACTTACTTTTCCCAGCACGTGGCGATCTGGAACAAAGCCAAACACGTGTAACATAAAGTACTAGTTATATTATTATAATAATAATTATTTTATATATTTATATTGGCAGAAAAGAAACATTTTAAGCACGCTTCTCACACCTTCCTGGTGCTACAACAAGTCACTGTTACCTCTGTCACGTTCTCTGCCAACCTCCACTGTGTTGCCACACCACACCACAACCCCCAAAAACATGCCACACAAGTCCCTTCACGTTCCCCCACCAATCCTCACATAAAAGCGTCTCATCAGAAAGCCCCTGCTACCTCAACCTAATTCTCTTCTCCATTTTTTTTTACATGCATACTAGTATTTATACCCGTGGGATACATCTTCATTGCAAGGAATATCTTGGGTAACTTATCGAGCCTAATCTCTTTTGGGAATTTGAAGGCACGCAAACGTGGACTGTTCTCTCTCAATCTAGGTTTTCTCTCCATACACAAAGTCACAATTTCTCTTCTCTATTTTTTTTTGTTTTAAACTCATGGTATCCGGGGAAAAAAGACTCATAGACTAATTTATGTTTGGCCGAGAGATAAGTAAAATATAGCCATAGATTCTTCCTTTTGTTCCGTCACCAGAAATCAAACCAATTACTATCTGAGTCTATTCCTTAGACAAAATACATTAATCATTTGTGTCCAACCTCGTAGCTATATTCTCTTGATCTCTATTTTCTTCTTTAATTAATCAATCATATCCCACCCGTCCTCGTGCTTTGTATTACATATATATATATATTACATACGAGCGTGTGTCACACACCTTGAGTAATGTTGTAGTGCAAATATTTTTAAAAGCGTTTACGTTGTTCCATTTTGAGGTGAAGTAAATTAGATAAGGGAATTTTGATATGCACAAAATGGAGAAACGAAGGGCTGGGAGGAAGAAGTTCCACGAGACACGACACCCAATTTACAAAGGGGTGAGGCAGAGGAATGGGAAGTGGGTGTGCGAGTTGAGACAACCCAACAACAAAAACCGTGTTTGGCTTGGAACATTTCCTCACCCCGACATGGCAGCCATAGCATACGATGTTGCCGCGTTGGCGTTTAAAGGGGAAAGTGCTTCCTTGAATTTCCCTCACGCGGCTACCTCGTTACCGCGCCTCAGTTCTCGAACCTCTTCCATCAGAGCCATTCAGTTCGCGGCAATGCAAGCGGCTGAAAAACACTTTTCCAGCGAGGTCAAGGAGAACTATCAACCTAATATTGTTGAGATTAATAATAATGGTTCTGAGTCGTCGTCGTCGTCGTCTGAGTCATCGTCTTTGGATCAATATTGCAATAAGATTCTGGAAGATGATTCTGGAAGCTTCTTTTGGGATGAAGAGGAGGTTTTTAACATGCCTGGGTTGATGAACAGCATGGCTGAAGGGTTGATTATCACACCACCGGCGTTGCGGAGAGGGTTCAATTGGGTTGGTGGGGAAACTACCGTGGACTTGACTCTTTGGGAAAACTGATATTCATGATCCATTCCCAAGTTATAGTTAATTCGCCAATTACTGGTAAACCCTAAACACACATCCTCTGGAAATTAGAGTGGAAAATGCTATTGTACGTTTACAGAAATAATATATAGTTGTTCCTTTCCTTTCATCAACTCTAGATTAATGACAAATTCTGAAATTAGATTGTAATTAAACTGTATGGTTGTGATCATTATATAATCACAATATTTGTGGGCAAGTGTTGCGCTTTGATGATTTCTCCTTTTTCTTTTGGAAGAAAATACTGTGATTATCATAAATTTAATTTTTTTTATATATTAAAATTTTAGATTAGGAGAGGCACACTCCGATGCATGGCCAAGAGAACCACCAACCTCAATAAGGATTTACAGTGGAATTTACGTATAGCTTACCAACGGGAGAATTCAGGATTCGAACCCAAGTCACGGCTAGTGCGAGCGGAGAGGTCAACCCCGTTGGCAAATGAATTTATTCAAAAAAATAAGTATTTGGATATTCCAATTCATATACAAATACAAATATAGTACAAAACCAACACAGAGCAACGAGAAAACATATTTTTTCCATTTAGTAGTCTCGAATTCAAGACTTTAATTGTTTAATCTCTGTTGAGAAATCTGGTTAACCATCTTTAGTGGAGACTTCCATTTTTTTTCTTACTTAAGCGATTCAAACCCGGTTCCACTTAGACCAAAGTAGTGTTGGTATATATTCTTTAGGTTTAACGTACTAATCAGAGATTGCATAAAAAGAAGGTACTAATCAGAGAGCAAGCCAGACCCGTCTTTAAAACTAGATAAGTCACTCCAAAAGATCATTTTTATCCTGTCCACAATGTTAGCCAACAACCACTTCAAGTTGATTTCAATTTTTTTTATGCCTACCCGAAAATTTGATATAACAATTAACTTGGAGTGATATATATGAATCTGTTGCGCCAGTGTTCAGCCATATATATTCTCGAAAATTATTATCAGATGCCGGGCATATATTCTCTCAAATGGCTTTATCCAGGCATAACTTGTGTTCTGTATTAGCTATTTTTCTTAATAAAAATTTTAGTTTATCTAAAAAAAATTATTACTTATATTTTGAAACGCCATGAGTACCATTTATGTCAGCACTGCGTACTTAGCCGTTTATCAAGAGTTTGGACCACAAAATACTTATTGAAGTTAGATGAAAGAAGAGACAAAGAGAGCACGAACTCTTTCTTGAAACAAATGGAAGGAGGAATTATTCTCCCTGCAGTATCCCTCCCTAAATTAGTCTTCATCGCGTTAGGGATTAGTCGGAGAAAGGGTGTATTTTCAAGTAATTAATAAAATAAAGGTGAGAGGAGAATTAAAGATCACATCCTCTTGTTGCTTAAACATCTAAACCAGATGAAATTATTCTCCCTGTATTATCTTGTTTGCTTAAAGATCACATCCTCTTCATGAAGTTGCATGTGTAGCAATTATCGACAGTTAAGAGGAGTTCTTAGACGGGAGTCATAAGGTGAATTGGTGGTTAGTGTAACGGCCTTCGTTACATTAGTAATATCACAATCAAACATCATTTAAAGATATAGTAAAACAAAAAAATTAATTAAACTCAAAAGGATTAAAACAATACCTCATTAAATAAAAGGAATTACTAATAGATCCTTACATAATTAATACATTTGCTCAACTACAGCATCTACTAATAAGTTCAATTCGAACAATAACTAAATAACCCAGTCAAGCACAAACGACTTCTCGTAAAAAAAAAGGAATACTAACGAAGCTAAGAAAATAAACTAAAGAAAGCCAACAAGTCTTCAAGTATTCTCAGTCAGTTTCAACGACCTCATCCTCGTGCTCTGAAAACAACATTTTTAATAAGATATAATGCTAATGAATAAAACAAGTTCAAAAAAGTATTTTAAAAAAATAGTGTTGTTCTCGGCCGGTGCAGTAACAAAAAAAAAAACCCACCATGGTACCGCCGAAAACACATAATAAATTCTATACAAATTAAACGTAAATTATTTAGATCATAAATAATAAAATAATTGCTTTTAACAATCAGACATTTACATCTCAGGTATTCAATCTGAAAACCCAATACACTCTATACAATGTAACACGACTCTGTGATTCCTAGAATCACTCGACTTAACTCTTCGGTTCCCAGAACTGGTGTGAATCCCAGATTCACTTATGAAGCAACCCAAAAATTACAGAGGAGTCGCCACCAAGGTTTATTTATTGGGAAAAACATTGGAAAAACCCGTTTAAGAGAAAAATGGTCTTGAAACCAGATTTAGGGTTCGGGAGTCGATTACGCGTAGGGAAGGTATTAGCACCCTACAACGTCCGCTAAAAAGCGGTTACCTCTAATTAAATGTGCAAATTTTGTTAGCTTTTAGAATTATTTATTTTACCCCAAAAAATGATTTATGATTTATTTACAAGATAAAGGAGAAAAATTATGAAAAATTATTTTTTTGCTTGACAGGGAAGGTCCCTGCTCCTACGTATCCTCAGGTGCAGTGAGGAAATCAAAGCTACGTAGTTCTTTAGTAGAAAAAGATTGTGTGTTGATTTGTTTTAATTTTTGTAGAATTTGCTTTTTCGAAAGTAATTCATTTGGTCTCATAGTAACCAAATAGGAAGATGATCCAAAATGGTTACTAATTTTGACCGACTGAAAAATAAGGAAGTTTTTTGCAATAGCCGAATAGGAAAAGGATCCAAAACGACTATCACTAATGAGTGTTCATCTACAATGTTTTCGCAATAGTCAAATAGAAAGAAGATCCAAAATTGACTATCACTAATTACTTAATTAATTAGAAGGCATAATTATCGCAATAGCCAAATAGGAAGAAGATCCAAAATGGCTATCACTAATTGCTCCTTATTTTTCTTAAAAAAAGGATTTCATAAAAGAATTACAATTAAAATGTTCTTGCAAGATATGCTTAATTTTAGTTCGATTCATTGTTATTGTGTTTCAACGGAACTTTTGAATATTTAAAAAAAAAAGATTAAGCTAAACAATCAAATGAGCTTCACAAGATCAAGTACTAACAGGGTCACAACAAAACAAAACAGAGAAAAAAAATGGACAAAGCCCAAATCAACATCAATATACTTGCACATTCCATAGAAATTACATTAGCATTAACTCAACAAAAACAAAACAATATCGTATATCATAATATTATAATTAAAACACATAAAACTAAGGAATAAAAGAAAAAAAGAAAAAAAACTAACTGCAACAGAGATAAGAAAGAGAGAAGTGCTGGGTTTCATACTCTAAAAGCAGAAAAGAGGACAAATAGGGAGAGGAGGCAAGTGCAGCTACCACTTAGGAGGAGGCCGAATCACCGTCCTCACAGCGGAGTGACCCACGCTATACAGTGGCAAACAGAGGCGCTCGTGGCGGTGAGGTAGGGGCCTGCATTTGGAGGAACAGCCACCTCGAGGGCGGCGATGGGTGTTCGTTGGGTAGAGGGTTATGGAGTTTTGTGAAGGATGGTGGTGGATAAAAAAATAACCAAGGCATTGTAGGGAGTGGGGTAAGAATCGATGAAGGGTGGAGAAGTGGAAATAGTGAGCAAAAGAAAAAAAAAAGGTGAAAGGTGGTAGTGATAAAGATGGTTGAGGCTGGAAACGATGGTTAGAGGAAGCAAAAAAGATGAAGGAAAAAATGGAGAGGAAGGGGCGCCGCTGCTTTGGAGCTGCTCGCGTCCAGGGTCCGGAAATGTTAGGGTTGTTGGAGTTTTTAGAGTGTGTTTGTTTCAAGTTATTTTAATTTATTCTCGGGAAAGTGAGTTTGGGAATATAACATTCCTATGTTTGTTTCAAGTTTTAAAAACCTATTCTCGGGTATCAATTATTCACAGGAATCTCATGCATTCACATTTTTCTTATTTTTATTCCCATCTAAAATGATGAGTATCTTATATTCCCATGGGAATAAGAGTTGTTATGAGATTTTTCTAATAATAACTTCCCACTCACCACACATTTTATCACATTTTTTTTGAATTTTTTATTTTTAAATTAATAAAATGTAAAAACATTTCTAGGAATATATATAATGCCAAACACATTATAGATTATACCTAGGAATAATATAGCCGGTAATAGTATTCTCAGGAATCACATTCCCGGGAATAATTATTGATACCGTGAAACAAACACCCCCTTAATGAGGGGAGGTGGGTTCCGTTTTATGGGGAGTTGGAGTGCGCCACGGTGTGTGAGGGTTCACGGAAACACGGTGAGGTCTCAGTGAGGACGCGGCTTGTTGCTTGCGTTGCGTCTTTCCTCTTCTGGGCATTGTTGTGGTGTGCGCCGGCGCATGGAATTACAGTGGGGATGCGAGTGAAGAAGGAAGACGTTCCCTCTCCTTCTTCTCCTTTTGGGCGCAGCTACGGTGTTCGCGGGTGCACGGAAATACGGTGCAGATGCGATGTGGAGCTACAACCGCGTTTTCCTTTCTTTTCTTTTTTTTCTTTTGTCTTTTGTCTTTTTTCTTTTTTCTTTTGTCTTTTGTCTTTTTTTCTCTTCTTTTTCTTTTTTCTTTTCTTCTCTTTTTCTTGCAATTTTTTTAAAAATAAATAAGAACCCGGACAAAATTAGGTGTCTATAACTTATTTAACTTTTTGGTTCCCAGAACCGGTGTGAATTCCAGATTCACTAAAGTCTATGAGTTCATATCCATGCAATGGCATCCCATTGCCTTCTCCATCCCGGATGGAGGTTCCTCAGATCTCATCCCTGATGTAAATATGTTCAATAATATAATATTTCATCCCAGACAGTGGCGTATCCAGGACCATGGGCCAGTAAGGGCATATTATATAATAAAAAATAAAATTAATAATAATGTTTATTGTTATTATATAAAGACATAAATATTAAACGCATAAAATTTTAATATATTTAATCAAATAAATTACATACCTTACAATTGTCCTCTACGTGATTTCATCTTTTGAAATCATTGAATGATCAACTCATTGTCAATGTTATTGAACACATCTCTCTCAATATAAGTCACTAGGCAATCCATTCATCCATGCATCTCCCATTCGATTACGTAGCCTATTTTTCACAATCTTCATAGCAGAAAAAGCTCTTTCTACGGTTGCTGTAGCAACGGGCAAAATCATTGCCAACTTCAAAAGAAGATAAACTAAGGGATAAACAATGTGTCTTCCGGTTTCAACCAACTTCTCCAAAAGATGACTTATTCCTTTCAAAGATCTAAATTCAGCACTGCTACGCATATCAATGATGTAAGTCTCCAGTTGATTGTCAAGCATCACTAAATGACCTCCAACATGAGAGGAAAACCTTTCTTTCTTATTCCAATTTGTGAATCCCTCAGTCACAAATGAATCACCACCAAATTGCTTTCCAAAATCAGGCCTAAAAAGATAACAACATAAGCAAAATGCAGCATCTTTTTCTATACTATACTCTAACCAGTTGCCAAATTCATTAAACCAAGAGGGACAAAATCTCGTTAAAGAATTCCCAATTTTTCTTTGGGGAAAATTATGTTGAGTCGGTTGGCATGGTCCTCTTTGCAAATATGCTCTTCGTATCTTATCTCCATTAATTCCTATAATTTAAAAACAAAATTCACAGGAATTAGTAATTTTTTTTAAAAAAAAACTTCATTTTATTTGAATAATGCTATGACATTGTCCCTGTATAAAAAGGCAAAGCACACCACCATGGCACCACCTGCATTTTTTTTAAGCGCATGTGTTCTCTGCAGTGGTACAATTAGAAATGTGCAACTTTAAATTTAATAATAGCAACTTGCAAGTTCACACACCACACACAAGTTAAAATAAATGAATAAGAAACAAGCATTTATAATGACTCCACGATGGGCACAACAACCAGACAAGCAACTTACGCATTTAAAAAAATCATTTCAAGTGAAAAAATGGAAAGCAACTTACGCAATTATGAAGATCAGAGAACGAGAGGTGCGGGTGCGAGCGTGCGGCTGAGAGATTCCAATTTTGGGAGAAGAGAGAGCTGTACTGAATAGGGTTTTGGGGTAAAAGGTGAGAGAGAGAGAGACTAATTTTAATCTAAGGGTTTGTATTGCTCCTAAAAGTAAGTAAAAATTTGACCCCTTGGATTTACACGGGGTACAATTCGTAATTATAAAGAGTTTAGGTTTTTATTGAACTAAATCTTATTTGCAAATAGAGGCATCTGTGAAGAAAGCTAGGTGCATCAGTGAAATTAAGAGATACACTGGGGGCAAAATAAAATTTTAGAGGGGTCAAAATTAAAAATATATAGATACTAAGTAAGATTTTTAAAAGTTGACTGGGGACAGCTGCCCACCCTCACTTATATGTGCATCCGCCAATGATCCCAGATGTAGATAATTTCAATAATACGATATCCCATCCCGGATAGAGATATCTGTCATCCTATTACTGTCATCCCTTCCCAAAAGGTGATAACCAACTTATTCATAATACCATCATCTCAATTGACTAACAATTGGACTCTCAATTTACTACTGACTTGTTGTGCAGGTGGTGGACATTTTCATGAAATCAAAGGAAAGGTGATGAAGGGGAGGACGTGTATTTTTTTGAAACTAAAGGAAAGGAGAAAGTGGTACAGGAGCAGAATAGCATGCTTGCAAAGAAGGAGTTTTCTCAGTTTTGCAGGTACGGTAAAAGGAAAGAAAATGTGTAGAGGGAGGCACGTGATCTGGATAGCGGCGGTTTGGGTTCTCTGGACGACACGAAATAAATTTATTTTTAGGAATGGATCTGTTGATATTGTTGACGTTGTGGCATCTATCAAGATTTTATCTTGGAATTGATTTGTCAATAGGAAGGGAATAAATAGCGGGGTGTTATACTCAGATTGGTGTTCTAACCCACTGGGTTGTATTTGATGGTTTTTTATTTAAATAGTGTTCTCTTTTAAAAAAGTACCCATTTGAGACTGATGAGTTACTGGGAAAATATCGGGCATTTGACTAGACTCCTTTGAGACTATGTAGGTTACTGGGGAACTACTCCTTGGGTATCCCTTTGAGACTGATGGGTTACTGGAGAATTTCTAGCATGCTTCGGTACCTCTTTGAGACCATGTAGGTTACTGGAGTTTTACTTTTTTACTAGATAACATTATTTAGGGTGTTGGCTTGTAATGGAGGATTTGTATCTTTTGAGGGTGGGGGCTCCTTTCTATTTGGAGGCTGGAGCTTATCTTTGTATACTGTATTGACTTGGTTCTTAGGCCGGGCACATCTTGTGTTGTTAGTCCAGTTTTAATATAATTTTGCTTATAAAAAAAAAACAATTGGACTCTCAACTCCACACTTCAAATACTATTCTTAAAAGAATATGCCAAAGATAACTACACGAAACAACACCCATTATTATCACAATATATCAAGCTCCCTAAGTTAACAGTGGCGTAAGAATACAAATGAAACCCACATTGCAACAGTAAACTTATTAAAGGATTTGCGGTCTATAATATATATATAAAATTACATATATATCAGTACAATGAATCATGACATTTATTTGATGAATTACAGTGTATATATATCAATTTGGAGCACGACGATTTCTCATCGAAGGAAGCATGACTAATTGGATTTTCCTCATTTAATTCCGGCTCATATGGTCCCTATTTCCATAAACCAGTTTATATTAAAAATAGACAATCATTCAATCATTTGGATCCATTTCCAATATACGCGAGTACACAAATAATTTAAACCTTAGTACCTAGAGTATCTCTAACTCCATATTTCTCATACCAAAACTCGTTAAAAATAGCATCTTTCAAGCAAACACACCATGGAGGTTTATTTAAAACAATTGTTTTACTCACCTGTGTGTGAATAATGTTTGATATCCTATTTTTTTTCCTGATTGCACCCAAGAATCAGTCTTGTTCTTCCTTTTTTTTTGGGCGTGCTCTCCCCTTGTTTTTCTTCCCTGAGCAACCACGTTTTACCCCACAAGAAAAAGAAAACCGCCCCCTATTTCTCAACAAGTTGCTGCTCAATATCCCAATTCCCTTTTTGATGCCTGTGGCCCCACGTTAATTTTTTTCTTTTGAATGTAGAGGTGAGTTCACGTTGTGCAACTCAGTCTCTCCTTTTATTTTATTTTATTTATACTACTTTTATTTTATTTTATTTTATTTATACTAGTGGCCAGACGGGCACGGTCATGCCCGTCTGTCCGCTTTTTATATTTTTTAAGTTAATTAAATATAAAATTGGTTAATGACATATATAAAATCAATTGATATAATAAAATTGAAGGAGGTTGTATTAGGAAAAAGATGTAATTGAAGTGGGTAATATAAAGATCAATTGTTTATTGTGTAAAAAGACTGTGGGGGCAATAAATGTGTAGAAAGAAATGGGTATGAAGTGAAGCAGTTGAAGGGTATATTTGTCTAAGGAAAATGCTTCACCAAACCTTCTTATAGGCATTATATATTGTTATAGATAACAAGTAAGGCCCATTAATAGTCATGGTTTTACTAAATCAAACTTGCTAAACATTCCCCCCTCATGTAACCATTTAACACTCCTAATAAATCCTAAACTCAAATAATACAATTTATAATACACACAATTACATGCAGACACACACATATATTCATTTAAGGTACTAAATATTATATAATTACTTGATTTTGGGATGTTACAGTTAGGGGGAGAAACATAAGAGTTTAAGTAATAAGAATGTCAGTGGTTTAAATCCTCACACTAATATAACACACTAATTGCTAACATTTCCATGGTGGCTTTTAAGGTGAGGGCTCTTGCCGGTGAGGGGGTCAAATGACCGGCAATAGCAGGTATACGCGGGATAGGATCGGTAATATTAAAAAGTGATGGGGCAGAAATGAAAAACTTGTGAAATTGCAAAGTAGGACATGTTACAAACTTCATTCACAATTTGACTAATTTCACTTCCAAGTTCATTACAGTACAGAATGAAAGAGCCAGATTTTGTGATCTCACAATATAAAATATGCGACTCATGCATCATAATGGTCCATAAGTCCTACTTCTAGTTATACCTACTTAAGCCATTATCATACATTGAACACGAATACCCATCCTTTCATTTATGATTTCATCAATTATGTCATCTCCAAATTACAAAAAATTTAATACAATGAGTACCTACACTTGATGCTTTGGCGTGATCACAAAAGGAGCCATTACAAATATATATATATATATATATATATATATCACCAAATAAGAAATTAGACGTCTATACCAAAATGTGGTAGAAATTAATGCTACGTCCTCTTACAAAGTAACACAACATCTACATCATACCAACAAATACCAGTACCGCATTTCTTGTTCTTCATTCACATAGAAATTATGGGTATTTCTCCAAATTCTTACCCCTCAGCCGCCAAAACCATAAGCAATCTCTTCAAAATCATATTCCCCCAACAAAATCAATGACTTCCTATCCGACTTTGTGCTCCCTCTGTCGCAGGATTGAATCACAGGATTGCATCAATTGCGTATATAAATACTGCTACATTTAATTCAAACAAAGGTACTTTAAAATAGCACAAGAAAATGAAACCAGAAATCACAGATTCAAACAAAGTCCTGAATACAGATAATGTGTTCCTATTTGAAACCATGGGTTCCATGACTTATTACACGGAAAGCATCTAAAAACACAAAAAAGATACTTTAGTTCTCTACAACCACACTCCAATTCTGACATATTTTACCCTGTTCATCTCTATCATCAACTAAATAAACAATCAATTATAGTTCCATATCTATCAACCACAACATACTGATCCAACTCACACAAAGAATTCAACATTCACCATTGTCATTCAAATACAGCTACTAAATTAGGCAAAATGACAACAAACAATGGCTACAATCCATTTCGATTACAATCAATTATTTTCCTGTCAAACTTGGAATTCATTCAATTTGAGATCTAATTCCTTCATTTTTCTAGAGATCCAATTCCTCTCTTCAAAAACCAAAACCAAGTTTAATGAAACAAACAAAAATAAAAAAAACACAAAAACTTTATGCTATAAGGTCACAAATTTCATCAAGTAGACGTACCGTACTTCGTTCCCTGTTTTATCCTCGAGCGACCGACATATAACCTTTCTTCTTCACCCCGTTCGTCAAGGGCTCATTCTTGGAAACTCTAATCTTCTCACTCCGTTCAAAATCGCAAAGAGCAACAACAGATCATTCTTCCAACACCCTACTTCTGCACAAATTCAAAATCTCGCCTTTCTTCAGTAAGACATACTTTGAAATGCACTTCTTCTACCTTCGTTTCAAACGACTCCTTTCTCAATCAGACCATTCCTCAAAACACCCTTCCTTTATAACTTCGTCGTTCTTGAAGAGCCACCTCTTCTCCATCGGCAGTATTTGTGTTAATGGATTAGCAAGATAGGTTTAACAAGATAGGATACTATTTCTCAGATTAGTAGATTCATAGCTAAATTATTACTTTAACTAATCAAATGATTATAACATAATATTGGGGATTTTACCCTATTACTTCATAAAAATCATTTCTCTTGGGGATATTTTCATGATTCCCATAAAACTGGCTACAGCAGGTAGGTCAACCGGTAAGTTCAGTTAATCTAGGCCAGTCATTTAATTATTAATATATCCAATGGTCAAATTGATCCCCTCACCAGTGAGGGCCTTGTGAGGGCCCTCACCTTAGAAGCCACCCATTTCCATATAAAAAAAAAAGAAAAATTCTTGGATGTTTTCCCTTTAGAATTAGGAAGATGTTTAGGGAGTTACCCAACTGTTTATGATGAGTTTTTACAATTCTGCTTCGAGAACAATCTGATATTGGAATCCAGTCCTCTAAAGGAGGTTTAAGTTGATAGGTTTACAATGTGCTTTTCATATTTTAGAATAATAATGAAGAGTTTCTACCATAATCAAAGATCTTGCTCGAAAAATTATCATTTAAAGAACACCTAAACTAAAAAAATTTAAATGGCATGGGTATAATTGAGAATGTTCCAAAGAGTAAGACTCTTGGACTTGAAAAGATGAAGAAGAAAAATAGAAAATGCAAAGAAAATAAAAGGAAAAAATCCAACCACTATATTATACAAACATCTATTTTTTATAGGGAAAAGAATATCAACTACCAAAATGACTACAATTTTGTCACCTAATAAACACGTCAATATATCATGCAAACTAACACATTTTATTTAATAAAAACTAACTAACATATATAAGAGATGTTCTCATTTTTCAAAGGAAAGACTCTATTTCACTATATAGTAGTAAATTAAGTATAGAGAAAACTATATATATTGAGAAAACTATGAAAACTGATTTACCTTAAATAAAACATATACTACGGCCACCTGCAGTTATTAACTTAATTCTGTGGGTTAATTAAAGTTTAAATTTATGGACTTTGAATTTGTAAACATGAAAATATTTACATTAACAACAAAAAATTAAAATAATTAAATTAAGTATTTAAAAGGAATACGAAATCGAAAAAAATTCTCAAGGAAACTCAAATATATAATATAGATGACTATTTAAGTGTAATACATTATTTTGGTATGTGGATGTGTCACACGCTATCAAATCAATCCCGGAAACAAAAGATATTAAAAAAAAGTCCCTAAAGTAACTTTCATTCTTCGCGTTGGTCCTAATTAACTAGGGTGTTTAGAACCGCAAACCGATACAAAAATCGAAAACCGATTAAAAACTAATTTTTTGGGTTTTTTTTTTTAAAATCGAACCAACCGCTCAGATTTTGAATAACTTTACTTACCGAACTACAGCTTAAAATGTTATTTCTTTTGGACTTTGAATGTATATTTTTTTTTATCAATTGTTTGTTTGAACATATATTTAACCATTAATTGTGTCCTACACATATAAGCTACTAATTAATTGTTGGTGTGTATTGTGCTTTCTTTTTTAGAATTTTCTTTTATATGTATTTTGTGTGTTAAATATTAATTCACAATGTCTCTGTGTGTGTTAAATATTAATAATTTTTATATCATTTGTTTAGAATTGGATTTTGCAATTATTGTTTTCCTATATATAATCCATTTTTTTAGAAATGACATTTGTTTGTATAGAAATTGGCATTAGAAATGATAACCCGACGAAAAGTGTTAAAATGATTAGGTCATTGATTGATATTTGGTAATATATTAGAAGTGAAACGGAAACAATAACAATACTTCAGTTGATATTTATTTTTATAAAAATATGTTATGATCAAAAACAAATAAGTGGGGCCATGTCACTAGAGTGAATATGCTTTAAAAAGGTCAATCCCTCCCATGCGATACCAAAAAAACTGGGCTGAAAAGAAAAATTAAAACTAAACTAAATGGCAAATATTTTTTTTGCTTCTACTTCGAGGAGTATCCCACCGCCTATACGACGGGGACTAATCTCCCGCGGGAGTTTGTTCGGCACCTCTAATGGGTGGCATCCCTCCCAGCTGAGATTTTTTCCATACCCAAGGCTCGAACCCGAGACCTTGGTTAAGGGACTAAATGGCAAATATGATAAATGAGGTGAAATATACTAAGAGAAATTCTATCTGTATTCGATTTTTATTCTATTGTATATAGAAAACAAAATCTATTATATATAGAAATTAAAAAAGAAAATATAAACCACATTGTTTCGGATCGGATTAGATCAAATTTTTTTAAGAAAGCAAACCGAATTGAACCCACATGCATTTTTAAACTTTGAATCGGATGATTTTTTTTGCATCAAAATCGAACCAAACCAAGCCGTGAATTAACACCTCTAGTCCTAACATTATCCCTATGGGTTAACTTTGTTTTCAATACTAATGTGGCACATTAATGGCAATGCCACACAAACTCACATGTCATCCTAGTCAACAAGGATCAAATGAAAGTTAATTTATTCCTTCACCCTCTCTGTCCCTTCTCCCCAACCACCATCTCACCATCGCTCCTTCCCTGACCCTCCCTCTTCCCGTCCTCCTAATATTGCTCCATTTCCCAACACTTCCGGCAACCCCAATTGGCCAAAATCATAGGAAACCATGAGTAGTTGCCACAAAACTACACGAAAGATCAACACCATTGCCACCAATAATTCGATTGGGAAAACTAGGAGCATGACTAAACCCAACAACATGGTTCATAGTGAGATGGAGAATGGACACAATAGGGCAAACACACCAGGTGAATTTCCAACACTCAATCCGATCAATCACTAACATAGTGTTTGGTTGGAGGGGAGGGAAGGAAATATTTTAAAACTTTCACGTTTGCTTCATTTTTTTAAGGAGGGGAAGGGAGGGAGGGGAGGGGAGGGGAATGGAGGGATTTGACTCTCCTCCAATATTGGGGAGATTTTGAGGGGAGAGAAGAAGACTTTAAATATTTAAAACACATTTACTTAAAAAACGTTACATTAAATTTAACATAAATGCTCATAAGAGTTTAAAAGGTAAATTAATCTCTGTTCCCTCCATTAAAATCTCTCTCCTCCCCCTCCTCCCAACCAAACACAATATCTAATTAAATCTCTCCCCTCGCTTTTCCTCCCCTCCCCTCCATTAAAATCCCTCCTCTCCCCTTCTTTAAACCAAACGGACCCTAACACATGATAGTGATAAACAAGTAGTTGAATGCAACAAACACCAATGTAAGCATGAACAAGCAAATAACCTGGCTTAAAAAACATGGAGAGACCCAAACCCAATCCCCTATTGCTTTCCAATTTTCCCTCACTATGTAAACCCAACCAATGAATGCGTGTCGCTTGCATACCTGAAATAAAAAATATAACTTGCACACAAGTTGAAAAATGTTGGCAAAATATTGGACTGCGTAAAGATTATGGGCCAAATGAGATGGACCAACTTAAAAGAATTAAGATTCATTTAAGCTTGTTTTTAATGAATTATTGATTTTTTTTTTAAAAGACAAACTGAAATTTTATTATAAAGCAAATAGGCCTACACTTTTTCTTTGGGATCCAAATAGGCCTATACTATTTTTTTGGGTCCAAATAGGTCTATACTATGAATTATTGAATTTTGCTCTAACATTTTGGGCCGAATGAGACAGCCCACTTTTGAAATTCACTATTTTCTTATAAGCCACTGTTGAAATTGACCAAAAAAATGAAATTCACTAAGAATACATCCCATTGCCAATCTCCTCTTGTTTTGTTTTTAAAAAAAATAGATTTTAAAGAAATCTATTTTTGCAGCTAGCCAATCCAGCCTGAATTACTACCCATGCGATAATGGCTTAAATAAACAAGGGAAGGTCGTCAAGATGGAAGTTAAATTGAAAATGTATGACTACAAAACCCTAAAGATCTTGATCGAAAAAACCAAATAAAATGTATGAACACTCATTTGAAAGCCTATTCATCAATACATAATTATATTTCTAATTAATTCTAATTCAATTAGCGGTAATTTCAAGTCACTCAGCATAAAGCAACACTTTAAGGTAAGAATAAAGCTCCTGCTTTCCATGCGGGGGACAAAGGAGTTCTAATTTCCCTTATTGCTAAGGTTCCAGTCCCTTGCGAGTCTAGGTTGACGCAAGCGCGGAAGTTTGATGGCCAGGATGGTGAAACCGTGGATGGTGTTCAAGTGGGTGGGCTCTCGGAGCAAAAAAGCAAAACGGTTATCTCATGAATTTTCTCAGTTGGAATTGTAGAGGTACTTCTGCCAAGGGTTTTCCTTCTCTGGTTAAAGACCTCAAAAAAGAGTATGATTCTTCTCTTATTTTCCTTCTTGAGACTCATTCTAGTGGTGAGAATGCTGGTAGGATTGCAAAAAAAAATTGGGTTTTCAGGTAGTTTTTGAGTGGATGCAGCTAGGTATTCTGGGGGAATTTGGTGCTTGTGGGACTTAGCGCTTTAGAAGGTGGAGGTGCTGAATTCTACCAATCAGTTCGTCCATTTGCAGGTAACTTGGAAACGATCAATTGTGTGGTTGGTCACAATTGTTTATGCTAGTGCTAGCTATGTGAGAAGGCAAGAGCTTTGGGATGAGCTGTCTAATCTTGCTACAAATATTGTGGATCCCTGGGTGGTTTTGGGGGATTTTAATGATATCCTTGCTGACCATGATAGGAAGGGTGGATCTCCAAATTTTTCGATAAGGGGGATGAATGGGTTTAGAAGTATGGTGCAAGATTGCAATCTTCTGGACATGGGCTTCCAAGGTAGTCTCTTTACGTGGAAGCATGGGAACCTTTTTCAGAGATTGGATTGGGTTTTTTGCAATTTACATGGAAAATGAACTTTCCTAGTGCTTCGGTGATTCATTTGCCATTCTTCAAATCTGACCATAGAATGGTGATGGTGCAAATCAAATAGAAAGGTAGGCTAAACAAGAAGCATAGACCTTTCAGGTTTTTGGCTTCCGGGTTGACTCACGAAGATTTCCCCAACTTTATGGCTTCTGCTTGGCCTAGAAGTGCTAGGTGGTGCCACTAGGTCAAGAGGTTACAAGGGTCCGTCCAAGTATGAAATAAATAGATCTTTGGTAACATTTTTGATAGGAAAAGGAGGCTGATCCAACGTTTGGAAGCTATTGCTAATAGGCTAACGGATCAACCTACTCCAGAGCTTGAAAGGGCACAGAAGAGAGTGTGGGGGGAGTATGAACAAGTTTTAATGCAGGAGGAGCTTTTGTGGTTTCAAAAATCTCGTTCCAAGTGGCTTTTGCATAGTGATAGAAATTCCAAATTCTTCCATGGTATCACTATTGTGAGGAGAAGGAGGAATAATTATGATATGCTGCAGGACTCTGACGGGAATTGGGTGGGTGATCAAGTTGGCCCGGAGGCGATGGTCACTAACTTTTACAAGAAGTTGTTTTCAGAGGAGGGAGATAGGGAGCCGAGTTGCATTCTTGGGGCCTTTCCTTCTCTATCCATGCAGGAGCTGGAGGACCTCAATATGGATGTTACCAAGGGCGACATCTTTAATGTGGTGAATCAGATGGGAGCTTACAAAGCTCCAGGGCCGGATGGGCTCCAGGCTATTTTTGTCCAATCTCAATGGAAAGTGGTGGGGGATTCTTTTTGCAACATGGTGCTGGAAATTTTTCAAGGAGCATGCGAAGGTAAGAGAGGTAAATCAAACCTTGATTACCTTAATTCCCAAGGTTGATGAGGTTTGCAATATTGGAGATTTTCGGCCCATTAGCTTATGTAATGTTGCCTATAAAGTTGTTACCAAGTTGCTTGCCCAACACCTAAGGGTGGTTATGGGGTCCTTGGTTAATCCTTGTCAAAGCAGTTTTATCTCTAACCGTCAAAGTAGGCACAATATTATTGTGGCACAGGAAGTGTTCCACTCCATGCGTAGGAGGAAAGGGAAGAAAGGCTGGATGGCCATAAAGATTGATTTGGAGAAAGCGTATGATCATCTTAGTTGGTCCAGAAACCGTGGATGATATTGGGTTACCGGAGGGTTTTGTGGATCTGATATGGCATTGTATTTCCTCCTCCCGGATGCGGATGCTATAGAATGGTGAGGCCTTGGAGGAATTCTCCCCTTCTCGAGGTATTAGGCAAGGGGACCCCCTTTCCCCTTACCTGTTTGTTCTCTGTATTGAAAAGCTCTTCCAGGTGGGTAACTTGGAGGTGGAGGAGGGAAGGTGGAAACCTATCAAGATCGTGAGAGGTGGCCCGACCTTGTCCTACCTTGCCTTTGCGGATGATGTTATTCTCTTCGTAGAGGTTAGTGAGGAACAAGTTTTACTAATCAAAAACACTTTAGATTTGTTTTGCAGGTGCTCGAGGCAAAAAATCAGTGAGAATAAATCCAGGATCTATTTCTCCAAGAATGTGAGTAGCCATACCAGGGCTCAAATCATCCATGACTAATGACCTTGAAAAATATCTGGGTGTTCCCATTCTGCATGAGAAGGTTAATAGAAGGTCATTCCAATTCATTTTGGATAAAGTGGACCAGCGTCTGAGTAATTGGAAAGTTAAAACGCTATCCTTTGCAGGGCGTTTGACTTTAACCAAATCGGTGGTGCAAGCCTATCCTTCACAAATGCCACAAGTTTCTTTAGGGTGATATGGATGGTGATCGTCATATGCACACAGTGAACTAGAGCAAAGTGTGTTCCCCAAAGACTCAGGGTGGGCTTGGGCTTTGGTTCGCCCACAACATTAATCAAACTTCTCTGATCAAAGTGGGTTGGCAGCTAGCGACTAAGAGAGAGGAACTATGGGTTAAAGTGATCAGGGCTAAATACAAGTGTGGCTCTGACTTAGTGCCTAGGATCCGTAAAGATAAGGATGGGTAGAGGTGTCTGTAATTCTTGGGACAAGGTGGATCACAACACTGTTTGGCGTGTGGGCAATGGGGCCAATATAAATTGCTAGAGGGATAATTGGCTTCCTGTAGTGGGCAAGTTAGAAGGGTCCTTGCAACGCCCTCTGTCGGTAGTGGAAGCTGCCTTGCAGGTTAAAGATCTCATCAATGATCAGGGGGAGTGGTCCGTTGCGAAGCTTTCCAATACTGTCTCAGATGAGGTAATTCAGGTAATCCTTACATTGAATCCTCTGAATCTTGATAGGGGCGATGATAGAATTGATTGGGGTCTTGCTAAAGATGGTGCCTTCTCGAGTAAATCGGCCTATGAATCTTTGTTACAGGGTGATATTCCTCTGCCTAATCCAATTCTCAACCTGAACTGGACTTGGTAGGGTCCAGAGAGATATAGGTTGCACCTTTGGAAGGTGTTCCATGGCGTTTTAGTTACGAACTCCTTCCGCCATAGGAGGGGTTTAGCTGCTGACCTGCTTTGTTCTGTGTGCAACAGTGGAGAGGAATCTCTGATGCACTTGTTTCGCGAGTGTGACACGACACATCAGATATGGATGTTAGTTTCTTATCATTCCTTGCCTAATTATTTCTAGGAAGTTGACATCCCTGTTTGGATTGCATCAAATCTGAAAGATGGATCCTACCGTAAGGGGGTGCTGGAAAACTATTTTTGGCGTGACATTGCAGGTCTTATGGCTTAATAGGAATGAGTTTACTTTCAGGAGTAACAGGGTGGCTTGTGCAGCGGTTGGGAGGAAAATTCTTTGTATTGTGGCCGCCATTCAACAGTGTTATGGGGACCAGCCTCATGCCAGGAGTAGGATGATTACTCCCAATAAGGAGAATATTCGTTGGAAAGCGCCCCCATCATGGATTTATGAAATTGAATTGTGATGGCGCGGTTTGCAATTATGGCGACTCTGTTGCGGTGGGAGGGGTGTTTAGGAATCATTGGGGGGGGGGGTCTTTCTATGGGGGTTTACTTCTCACATTGGGTCCGGTTCTATCACGGAAGCGGAGCTCCAAGCCATCCTCATGGGTGTGAAGCTGGCCTTGCGGAAGGGGTTCTCCATGATCTGTGTGGAATCTGACTCTATGGTCGCTGTCAAGCTGATTAATGAAGGGTGTGCCTCGATCCATCCAACTCATAATCTGGTTAAGGACATTCTTCATATTCTTCGCCGCTTTGGGAGTTTCTCTGTTTGTCATATCTTGAGGGAGGGAAACTAAGCAGTTGACAGTTTTGCCAAGTTTGGCTTATCTCTTAATTATGTAGTAGAGTTTTCAGTAGTATTTCTGCTTTTGCTTTGCTCCCCTTAAGAGCTGATTTGGAGGGGATTTCCTTCCCTAGGGGTTTTTAGCTGTTGTTTGTTCTGGTCTTGGGGGTTAGCCCCTTGCACCCACAAAAAAAAAACTTTAAGGTAATTTAATCATTTACCTTAAATATTATTTTATGATAAATTTTGTATTTATATTGCAACTTTAATTTTATATTGCCTCTCCCAAATTTTTATAGTCCAAACTCCGCCGTGCTAATCCTGTCACCCTCCAACAAGTGAGAGTATCATTTTCCATATCATCAATATAGAGATCCGATTGGGCTAGTGTGAGTGAGCTTATGTATCTAAATAGTAATACATATCCAAGTTGTCTCTTGCTTGAGAATGAAATATATCTCGGGCCATATTAGGGATGGCAATATGGGCCCAGCCCAACGGGCCGGGCCAATATTTTTTAGCCCTGGCCCGTTTGGGCCTGCGAAAAAATGGCCAAAAGTGGGTTGGCCCGAAAACGGGCCGGGCCGGGCCGGCCCGTTTGGCCCGTTTTTTGTTTTTTTCCAAATAAAATAATATTTTTTTTTCTGATTTTTTATTTTTTATTTTAATTTTTTATTATTATTTTGACGGGCCGGCCCGTTTTTGGCCCGTTGGCCCTCCCTCAAACGGGCCGGGCTGAGTTTTCCGGCCCACTTTCGAATACGGGCCGGGCTAGCCCGTTTTTCCCACGGGCCAACACGGGCCGGCCCGTTTTGCCACCCCTAGGCCATATATCAAAAAAAAAATATATATATATATATATATATATCTCGGGCCTAAGATGATGAATTGATAATAGTGCCCAAGTATTATACCGGTCTAAATTTATATTTTTTATTCTTTTCGATGTTAGAATGTGAAATTCATTAGCAAATTAAGATCGCATGCAAGTCGTAGCTAGTAAAATTTACTTTTTCTTATAATTCCATGAAGTACCTTTCTAGACCATTTCACAATATTAATTAATTATGTTTGGCCATTTTCATGGCTTACTTTTACTACAATTGCTTTCTTTGAAGCAATCAAGAGGTAAAAATTATGGATCAGTGATTCACTAAGGATTTGATCTTTAAACATTTACTGCTGTGGGAGTCAGGTGGTTTGGTGGTTAGAGTGATAAGGAGGTCATGTGTTCAAACCTTCTTCACTAGCATAACATACTAATTTACTAATATTTGTTTATAAAAAAGGTTTACGGTTGCTTCGCATCGTAAAAACTTTACCTTACTTGAAATAAACTTGCAGACAGCTCGAGGAATCGGGCACATCAATGAATCACAAGACAAAAAGAAGGAAGTTAATTGGGAGCCTTGTATATAGAGTCCTTAATTTCCATGTCACCAACAACAAGATGGTTCAGGATAAACTATAAAGTGTCCAAAAACACGCGGTTTATAGCTAAAAACGATAAATGAATTTTGGTACAAATTCATTGCAACAAATAGCTTAATTGCCACTAATCAAGTTGTGATTTTTGTTATGAGACAGTTGTAATATGAGTTGCACAAATCTAGTTTATGTCTCTGCGAAGCGAAGGGAATCTAAGACACTATTACACAAAGATAAGGAACCAACCTGTTATTCGCAACCACGTCACGAATCATAACAATAACAATAGCCAATAATGGAATGGTGATAATTAACCTTTTCTTGGTGCTTAAACCATTAATGCTTTAATCTATTACCTAATTAATAATAATCGCATCTCTTGACTGTGCCCATTAATTTCCTTTTTCCGTACGCGCTGCACATGCTCGACATAAGAACTTCATAACGCACAACAGAGATTCAGTTGACGCAATATTTCAGAGATCTTTTTAAAACAAGAGTTTTGGGACTATATCTTGTTTTAATCGTTAAGGCTTGAAGTGTAACATTGTTCTGTTGCGCTTCAATTAATTGCTTTATAAACTTCATAACGTACAACAGACTTTTTTTTATGACCCAAAAAAAAACCTTTTCATAAATATAATAAATAATTGCTTCTTATAAATTTTATTCATTTGATTTTGATTTTACACTTTTTATATCAATTCCTATTACAGCTATTAAAATTTAGTATATATGTCGTTATATTTTCCGATAAGTAAAATTAGTGTTGAAAGTGCTGCAAAATTTTTAAAATGTGAAGTTTTGAAGAAGTGACTTGAAAAGGTTTTAATAATTGACATGTCATATTGTTTTGATTAAGTAAAAAAATTAAAAATCATAGGTCTAAGTACAAAAAAGGGATAAAAATTGTTGTAGGCTGGTCGTGGGGCAGGGAAGATGATCAGAAACAACGCAACCTAGCTAAGATGTGTAGTCACTATCTTGAGGATTTATCATCGTAATCGCGCAAACCCCCTAGAATACAACAAGTTCCTCTCCGCGATAAGTATACCAAGGATATCTGAATTTGAGAAATAAAGTAATGCGGAATCCAGGAAACGATCGAAAATATTAATAGAGAATATAATAAAGCAGAGAGGGAGAAGAGTATGAGTTTGATGCGAGTTGTGGTGTGTGTGGAGGTCGGTGTTTATAGAGAAAAATATAACATTACTAAAAGATTTTTTTTATGTTTAGAAAATATTTTTATCCGTTAATAAGATAAGGTCAACTCGCAAATTAACATTAACTTTCGCAAAAATAGGGAAGGTTGGTGGACACATAGCAAATGGCCTAGTTTTTAAAACGTTAGGCTTGAAAAAAAGGCACTTCTCGGGTAAGGCTTTTTAGAAAACATTTTAAAACAAAAAAAAAATTAAACGGGCTAGAGCAAAAAGCGATCGAGGCTCATTATTGTGCGCGCAGGGGGTAAATCGAAGGATTTGCATTGAAACTGGCCAACTTGACCCCTTTTTGGTGTATGCAAGGTCATTCTTTTACTAACTTGTTTACAAGCCTAAAATCATTAAAAACAGTAAAATAAAGAATAAAAAAATAATGAAGGTGATTAGAACAGGCGTACGTGCGTGAACCTTTCAAAATCAGTATTTACGGCCTCTGTTGAAATCATGATATATACAGTATTACAGTATAACAAACTTCCATTTTGCATGACTTGCTAGATATGCAGCTCATCAAAAGATATGTGCAAGGATATAGTCAAACGTTATATAAATGTACACTCATGCCATTTTTACACTCATGCTTGACATGAGAGACACATAGCTATCAAAGGAAGGTGATGTGTCAGTTGACAATTCCATTTAATCCATTAATTATACATGTTCAATGGTAGTAAAATTCTTTTCTTTTTGATAAAAAATGCATGGTAGTAAAATTTTAGTGTACCCGAGCTGTGTTTTTAAAAAATCTAGTCAAATGTCAATAGTGTCTGTTCTCCATAGTTGGAACGACACGTGTGAAGATCCCAATTTCTTGACAATGACACGTCAACAAAGGGTAAGGTGGACCACATGGTTCAAACAAAAAAAGAGAAAAGTAGGACATTTAAACACCTATACATTCAACCATATAATGATAAATTCTGATTGACAAAACCTTACCACTTACCCCCTCCCTTTCCCAATTTAGTTGCTTTACCAAACTATATAATTAATTAAGAGAAATAATATTTGAACATTCAATTTTCTTTCTATTTTTCTCTTTTTTTCATATCACTATTATTTTTATGATTTATCTCTCTTCTATTTTTATCTCTCTCATGGTGTCTATTAGCACATGGGTATCCAAATACTCCATTCGGTCCAAAATATAAACAACAAATACACATTTTTTTGGGTCTAAAATATAAGCAACATTCATCACTTTTCAAATAAATCAAATGCTAATTTTTCAACTATTCCATTCATTTAATGCAATATTCATATTTATGAGACACACCAAATGGGGTATTTTTGGAAAAAAATTGAAACTAGTGCGTATTAATTAAGATTATCACATTTCAAAGTACTCTTTGGCCTGTGTATTTTTTACTATGTTGCTTATATTTTGGACAGGAAGGAGTACCATTTTTGTATAGTTAAAGTGGTTTTTCTGCTCTAAAACCGAAGCCCCTCGGACACCGAAGAACTACTTGAGAATGATTTCAAATATTGAATTAATAAAACATTAGAGCGACACTTGAATACGGTGATCTTTTCTCTTTAAACGTGAGAGATTAATTAGAAACTGGTCCGCACAACGAATATAAACTAGCCAGAATATTTTCTTGACAACTTGGTATCTTGCCATGTAAACATATTTTAAGATCACACATCACAAGATACGTAACAAGTCATGACAAAGAACTAGCATGTTTAAGGAATTACCGAATTAGTAATGACTAATTAGGTGGCAAATAGAGAGACTTGGATTCCCTGTAAAAGTACGCAAAAGCTGCTGTCAAACATTTTACTATTGGATTGAGATCGGATGACTCACATTTTGAATTTGAATTCTAAATCTGATTACGATGTCCAAATATCAAATGTGTAATATCAATGCAACGGTCCGAAATGCTTAACTACAACATTTGTGCATTTTTTCTAGTGCAGGAAATTCGGGTCCAAAATAGAGGACCACAAATCTATATTAGACTATATTGCTTGTTGTGGTGGCAGAGTTAAAGGAATAAGATCAGGTTTTAATTAAGTGAGTTGTGTTACACATCATTTGTTTCCAATATTTCGGGATTTTAGAGATTCAATAAGGATACCGCGCCTGCAAAGTAAGAAAATAATATTAATACCCAAAAGATTATTTATATTTATATTTAACACATTGCATACCAATATTGCGTGGATTCCGAGTGGCACTGGGCTCGGATCCCTTAAGTAAGGTTTTGGGTTCGAGCCTTGTGGATGGAAAAAACGTGGTTGGGAGGGGAGACCCCACTAAAGGTGGCCAACCAAGTTCCCCAACGTAGATTAGTCATTGACAAAGCCGGTAAATAATTCGCACTAATAACATGGTTATCAAAAAAAAATTTAACACATTGCATGACAAAAAATTAAAAAGAAAAGACATGATGTAATGTAAGGTGCAACAGCAGCAAACCACCTCAATGTAGAAAGTACTCTACGTACGTATACAATGGAACAACAAATTAATAGTAGTAGTTCACCCAAAAAAAAAAAAATAATAGTAGTAACCAAACGGCAAGAAAGACACACAGTACTTACTACTGATCTTAACACACATTACATGACATTACATTAATTTCTTCATGGCCAAGCAAAAGCTAGCTTCTTGGTGTGAGAGTTCGCCCATAATTTATTATTACACGACCCATTTTTCTTCATTCCCATCAATTCTTAATTTTCCCTCAACCTTATTATATTCGTTCATGCACTATAAATATATAAATGTGTAACTGATCATAATTATAGAAAAATTAAAGGGTTTTGTCTCTCTCAAGAAAAATTCCAGAGGCTTGGCTCTTCAATATCATAATCCATATTGTTTTCGTCAGCCTCCCCACCAATGTCAAAAGGAGGAGGGCTAAGCAACATTCCCTGTGCCATGTTGACCAGAACATTAGGCATATCAAAGATCAAATCCTCATCCACAAACTGGCCATTATGGTTATGGTTATTAACCACACCTTCCTCGTGAATATTCTGTTCTTTCCCTGATTGGCTTCCTAATTCCCTGTCCCTGCTTGACAAAGCATCCTTTGCTGCACCTGCAGCAGCTGCAGCACTAGCTGCAGCCACCTGAATGTCAGGTGCAGACAAAGAAGCAGGGACAGGCAACGAGGAAGCGGAGTCGGGGAAGTTGAGTTCAGCATCCTTACCCTTCAGAGCCAGTGCGGCAACATCGTATGCGACCGCAGCCATTTCCGGTGTCGGGAATGTTCCTAACCAAATCCTGTTGGGCTTTTTCGGCTCTCGGATTTCGGATACCCATTTCCCACTACTCCTTCGCCTCACTCCTCGGTACACTGGGTGACGACCGGTTTCTGATGAAGAAGATGAAGAAGAGGCTTTATTACTACTGGAATGCATGATGTGCGTGTGTTTATGTGTGTGTTTTTGAGTGATGGTGGTAGTTGGGAATTGGGGGGAGCCATTTATGGGGGGTTTGAGATTTGGAGGCTGGAGAATAACAAGTACTTCTGGGATGGGATGAAAGTGCAAACCAGTTGTAGATGATCAATTTTGCGGCTTGTGAAGATTTGGGATTTGGGGTGTAAGCCAGCTTGGCGTTGGATATCTGGGTTGGAGGGCGTGTTCTAATAAAAAGAAAAAAAAAAGAAAGATGAATTCACTTAAACAACGTCAAAATCGTCAACAGTGATATATTGCACTTTGTCAATACATCGCTAACCTTGTTTTCCATTTTTTATTATTCGATGAGACAGATAAATGGGTGAGAACATTGATTTATTGTCTTATTGATATGGTGAGTAACATCTATATGTTCAAGACAGCACCAAAGGTTACTGTTGTCGATCGGATTCTTTAATTTCAATGGCAAAATTTACAAGGACGAGGTTTTATTCTTCTCTCTTGTCTTTTCATCGTGTTTTGTCCAACAAAAATGTTTTAATGGCCCACTCAATGCATGCTATAATACACATGTAGAGAGATAGAAATAGAAGAGGGAAGAGTGATAGACATAAGAGATAAGTGATGTGATAAGAAGAAAGCGATAGAAAGAGATGTTGGATAGGCATTGAAAATAAATGAGTGTTTATATATCATTGTTGTTTGTCCAACCTGTTAATTAATTAGGGTTTGTTGTAAAATTTTATTTATTTATTTTAAAGTCTAATATTATAAATAATTATTTTATTTAATTACCTTTGACTTAGTCTTGTACTCATCTCCTTGCTCTCAAAAGTTTGTTACGGTGGAATGCAACACTCTTTCTCATAAAAGGATATTACAACATAAGTAACCTTTAATCGAAAAAGAGTATTTATTTTATTTCTGAAAACTCTTTTAATTGTTTCAAGTTAATTTTGAAAGTGAGTATAAATTTTTTTTTTCCGTCTATTTCGGAAGAATCATTTTAACTTGAAACTCTCACTTACCTCGTTTAAATTTCGAAACTTATTTAAGTCATAACATATAATTGAAAAACGAGATAACGTCATCTGAATAGGTACTATAGATCATATGAAATATTGCTGTCAAATAGTTTCTCAGTACATCAAATTGAACATCTAGTAACGTCATATAATATATAGTACAGTCATCCAAAATATCTCTAAACATGAGCCCAACCGGTATAAAGTCAGTTTACAAAACAAGACAAAATAACTCAATAGCCTGCACTATGTCCACTCCTAAACATTGTCCATAGACTCCTCTGAAGAATCACTCTTATCCTCCTCTATCTGCTTCCCTTTCCCTTTACTGTCATTGACCACTGGCGAGCTCGTGCTCTCCAAGATGGTATGACGGAAGGAGGAAAAGGCATCGGCCCTCCACCGAGTTCCGCAAAAGAAACTGGAACAGCTGGAATGGGTCCATCAGTCCACATAGTAGGTGTCCTCTCAGTAGGCACCTTTCCTGCTAATGAAACTTGAACTTGATGAGAATGACGCATCGTACTCTTACGAGCTGTCTTTCTCCATCTACAATAGTGTCTCTCTTTCTCCCTCCAAGAATCCCAAAGCTCTCAACTTAATTCAAAAGCTCAATAATTATCTTCATTCACAACCCATCATATTCTCATCCATGATCAAAGATCAAACCCATGGTCACCAAACTCAAGAATAATATTCACAACCACCACCACTCAATTGATTCCAATCAAGGCATAGAACCAAGGTCATCATACAACCACATAGAGCAAGATCTACTCATACACAACACCATTATTTTCCATTACCAAGAACAATCCTCATCAAAGGCATACTAATCTTAATCACATATAGGTCCAACAATCCAAAACCATCATCAAACTAATCTTCCATAACCAAACCACTCAAGAAAATTCATATTAAGTATAAACACAACCCTTAGATCATCCATCACCATAAAAATAAAAGAACACATAACCTAATATTCAACAAGCACTCTAAGTTAAATCACAAGAATCTTGGACAAACCACAATAAAAATAGCACATCTATGTCAACTAAGCCTTAATAATCATGTATAAGGTAGTTTCCCCTTACCTCCTTCCTCTTGCTTGCATAAGAAAACCCTAACCTCTCTAGCCCTTCTTCTTCTTCTCCTTCTCCTTCTTGCTTGGCTCTTTGTTGTAGCTTGTTGATCACAATACAATAGCAGACCCTTGGATTTTACTATCTAGGATGAAAATTTGGAGGAAAAGCTTGAAAACTATGGCTATGGTGCAAGAGCAAAAATGAAGAACATGAACATGAGCTCTCCCTCTTCTTCTCTCCCAACTTGGCCTCTCCCTCTCTTTTTCCTATCCACCAAGATTTTTTCTAGGTTATGATGACACTTAACCATAAGCCTAACCCTAGTTAACAACTTGGTTTGATCCTATTGGTCACTTCCCATGAGTCATAAGTCAAGAATCTTCCACACTCTTCTCTCCCTCAATCTGCGCAGCTGCTGGTCCAAGGGTGGGTTAAAATAATTTTTCAGCTTAACCATGGTAAAAGGTAAATCTCCAAGGTAATTAAATGCGGTAACTTCTGTATTTCACAATAAAAATTGTCCAAAAATAACCTATTGAAGTAAAAACTCTCATGAATCTTAAAATAAGTCTTGGACCACGAAATTAAGGTGTCACAAAAGTCTTGGTTCATAAAAATCAAGTTTAGAAGCATTACGGTAATTTTCAGTTTTTACCGTAACCCGTAACTTAGGGTAAAAATGGACTTTCTCAGAAAAATCTCAGAAAATTTCTAAAAATCCCAAATATTGTAAAAACACCATTGGTTACTCTTTTGGTTGATTTTGGATCATTTCCTAAGTTTCTGGCATTCACCTGTTCACCCTGCTATCCTGTTCTCAGTCTACAGGGACCAAAACCGCAATTCTTTGTCTGCTATTCTAAAAATTTCCAAAATAATTTCTAAAATAAAATAATATAAAACATCATTTGGCTTCCCCCAAAATACTTCTCAACTTGTTCTGGTCTCCAAACCAACTCACAGTTCAACCTAGTCAAACTACAGGGACCAAAACAGTAACATTTTTATCTGCTTCTTAGAAAATTCCCGAATAATTTTCTAAAATCTTCAAATATTGTAAAATCACTATTTGTACCTTCAAATCTTTTTCTTAGCCTCTATCTAGGGTTTCTACTTCACAAAGTCACCATTCCGTCTATTTACGGTAAACAGAATTCCGTCCGTATCTCAATGTTTGACTTAAACTACTGATTCCTACCATCGGGAAACTTTATCTCTAAAATTTAATCTACCTAAAATAAATCTAATGTATACAAATCACATATCATACATATATAAAATACAATTAAAACAGAATCAAAAATTACGGACGTTACATGGAATTATTTTATCCGATTTTGTGGCTTATTTTTAGCTATAAGTACAGCACTATAAGCTAATTAGTTGCTACACAGTTTTGCTTTGCGAGAAAAAAATTCTCTCTTTATACTCTCCTTTTCTTTTTGTCCATTTGTTTTTTACATTACTTTTCATAAAAGGGGATATCATATTGGCTCTCTCACCTCTATCCAATTTAATCAATTCCTTTCGACTCTACGTGCCTTTTCTTCTCTCTCAATTTTACAAAACTTTGGTTTACAAATGGTGTTGTGCGCTGTTTCTATGTTCTGGTTTTTTAGTACAATTTATGAACTGTGATTTTTAAGGGAGAATAATAGTGAAGCTTTTTCGCAATTTTATAATTTTGTTCTATCGAAAAGTGGTTCATGTGTCCTTGTTATTTCAAGTGTTGTTTGGGTTGTTCATTGCCTGCTCGTTGTGTTCTTGCTGTTCTGATACCTCGGCTATTTACCGGGATGGGCCTATTGTACCCTGGGGGGTTTGCGCCTGTGGGCGGATAAATCCTTAAGGTCAGTCTAACCGACGCCTCAGGTCTTTTGTTTTTCTCTCACTGTTATTGTTTTGCAGGTTTCATTATTCACCAATTGCGGATCGTGCAGTGCTATTTGGCAAATATGTACAACAGGGTTTGTGGTACGGTTGCAACTGATGTGAATTTAGATTCATTAGCAGTTGGAAATCAATTTCAAACAAAAATAATTAGCTTTACTCGATGTTAAACTATAGTGCAAGTCTACATGTTGGTGTCTAAAATCTGATTTATTACCGAGCACACACTTATATGGTTTTTTTTTATCAGCGAATAAGATTATATAAGAAATGAGTATAAGGAGTACTTAAACTCAAACACAAAAAATCCAACAGTCATCCCATAAAAAAACAAACAAAGACTAATGAACTTAAAGTCTAACTACTTTAGAGATACACATTGGGGGATCCAAACACCAATTAGAGAAAGATAAGAAAGACCCCTTCAAGTGAGCAGCAAACCAACACCAAGATCTAAACTTAATTAAATCCATCAGACCCATCATATCAAATCCACCATTATTGAAGACGATATTCCTCAATAACCAAATTGACCAAACAGTAGCATGCCAAATAAAATAAGTAAACTTCATTGATTTCTTACCTGCTTTAATCATCTTAAACTGCACGAAAGACTCCTTACAAGTAGTAGGCAAGGCCTATATGGTTGAGATCATATAGTATGTGATGTGAGATCCCAAAAGTGGAATGACGAAGATCAAGGAATCCCAACAAGTTGAAGGCCCAACAATGCACTCAAAGGGTTTTGGAGGCCCAATGATAAGAGCAATGATAAAGAAGGCCCAAGAGGCACTGGACCAGAAAGTTAACTATTTTCTATGAAGCTTTGGGTCAGAATTGTCAGCTGCTCATTAAGCCTCAAGCCAATCCGGAAGAAAGGCCCAGAATGCTTCAATTGATTCAAACGGGTGAAGAATCCAACGATCAGGGGACATGATTTCTTGTAATTTTTTTAAAGTCTTGGACAATTTTTTTTTTGGTTTAATTTATTTTGGGATAATTTTATAATAGGACCCCACCTTTTAAGTGCGTAAAAATCATAGAACGCAGTACAACCTTGGCTATTGGACTAGACCCATTATGTAGCAACATTAGGGTTGAGGAGAGTGCAACACCCTTTCTCCAAAAAAGATATTACACCATAGTAACCAAAAGTTTCGCAAAGATTTAGAAAATATTTGTTAAAAGTTTATAATGCTCTTCCGAAAATGCGGGTAAAATTTTTCGCTTTCATAAAAGAAGATGAGAAGGATGGGGAGTTAAATCCCTTGTTTCCTTTTTAAAGATTTCAACTGCAAAGTAAATCATCATATACAGAAAAGTACTCTCTCTGATATATATATATATACCATGATATTTTACAAAGGAGTTTGTGTTGGAACCAAATTGTTTAAAAACATTTGTTAATGCATAAATTCCCTAAGTGGTTTTGATGATAACAATGATTATTAAGGATTTTACAAAGTCTGCTGACAAGCTCTTGTAGGTACAACAAGATTAGTCCATCGTCCAGTGTGACTTTGGCAGACATATGTACAGTCCAAGAGTAGATCGTCCAATGGACTCTGATAGTTGACCTCGGGTAAGTATTGTCCAATGGACTCTGAGAGTAATGTGTCCAATGATGCTTTGCGTCCAAAGAAGTAGAACTGATAAACGTCCAATAATCATCATGAAGATATACGCCCTGAGAAGCAAAGTCATAAGTCCATATGGTAAGCAATGAATATGCGTCCATATGATCTAAGATGCTTCACGTTCAAATGGTAAGCAAAGATATGCGTCCATTTGGTAAGAGAACAGAAAGTCCAATCTGTTCTACATGCTGCGTCCAAAACGCAGATTCTATCACAAGCTATTTATTGCTCTTGCATTTAATATGAGACATATTTAATGAGCAAATAATTTGAAATAAATAGTTGTATACAATGCTTTTTCTGTGCAACATTGTCAACGTTTTTGAACATGCATTAAATGAAAAGCATATAGCACTGTGGAATGTGTACTAAGAGAGAGAATGTACTATGATCAATTCTGTATCTCTCTAAACGCACCTTTTTCTTTACACAGTGTATTCTCTTTGTCTTAATAAAGTATTACTATTAACCTTTGTGTAATTGAGATATTGAGTACAGGTTGCTTCTGTCCTAGGAGAAAGAAACGCAGAAAATATGTTAAAGTAGAACTCCTCAGAGCAACGGAAAAATAACATTTAATGCTATTAGAGAACGATAACATTTATGAAGGCTGAAGCTGAGCTATTCGAAAAACAAGTCCGAAGCTTCATCAAAGCCTATAAATACCGTGAACAAGAAGAAGAATACAAGAGACTGAACCAAGAAAAAGAAAGAGTCGAATCGCTGTCCAAATATTGTCATACCCTATATATTCTAGAAAGTCTTCTATTATTTCTATCTTATTGTAAAAGAGAGTTTGCTTAACTCTCGAAATGCTCAAGTTTTTCATATCTTCACTTGTGTGAGTTAGACAGCACTTTAAGTTAAAACACTCTTCTGAGTTGGTTGAGCCTAGAGAGGCTTGATTAGAAAGAATACTTGTTTGAGCCTGGAGAGGCTTGTCTGTAAAAGAATACTTGGGATATAGCCTGGAGAGGCTGTGTGCAAAGAATACTTGGGTTTGAACCTGGAGAGGCTAGGTGTGCAAATAATACTTGATGTAAGGCCTGAAGAGGCTGTTGAAGAATACTTGTATTCTATTTGGATTGATAGTGAAATATCTCTAGTTTGAGGGGACTAGACGTAGCTCTTAGGAAAGGGTGAACCAGGATAAACACTTGTGTCTTTTTTCTCTATCCCTTACCTCTGTTAATTTCTTTTTATATACTAACTGACGGGATTGAATTTGAATTTATTTTTAACAAGTTATTCATACGCTTTAATAGCACAAGAAAACTTGTTTTAAACTAAGTGGACGTTTTTGCGTCCAACTTGTCTGTGCGTCCAATAACTCAAATACGTTGTGCGTACAACGTTTTCATAACCAGCGTCCAACGTTTGCGAAAATTTTTAAAAGCTTAGAAACACAATTCAACCCCCCTTCTTGTGTTTCATCCTGTTCTAAGACAAACTATGATTTTACACTGCAAAAGAAAAAGAAGTAAAAACAACTCTAAACCAAAAAGCACAAAAGTGGTAAAAGAAAAACATACGCTACTATGTACAGTCGAGCCATGATCCCATTATCCACACCAAAAGGGATCTACTACTCTACAACCCTAACTCAGATACATCTATGGACAAGACCAGGTGGATCCTCCTAACCCTGGTAAGCTAGACTCAAGGTTCCGAACCTGAGTCACCGGGATCCAATCAAAACCAAACCTGGATAGATCCGGTCTAGGTAAAGTCTCGCTAGTAAGATCAGAAGTTGCCCAAGAGTGGATAGACTCTTTGGGTTCCTCTTCGATCTCCTCATCTGACAAGGATTCAGATAACCAGATGATATCTTCTGATTCTGATGGACGAGGTTGAGGGGAATATGTTGGCTGATTCGCTTCTCCCTGAGGCGAAACCAGTGTATACCCCACAGAACCCTCGGTTCTTGCAGGTGTTGTGGCTGAGGTGTCTTCTGAGGTGCCATCTTGGTTCTTATTTGAGGACTTGTCCCTTGATGTCGAAGGTACATGATCAGAACCATTTCCATCATGCCTTGAAGGATGTGAACTACCACCTCCACTATCTCCATTATCATCACTATCAAAGATCAAGTCTTCTGGATCAATTCCTAAAGGTCTCAACTGACGCCATGGTAACTTAACATCTAAAATCATCTGTTCCTGGATGGGAAGTAGGTCTTGTGGACCTTCACCTTCAGTGTCTACTACTTCCACACTTCCTACGAATATGCCCCACTGTGTGTTAGGGTTTATATTCCACCATACACAACCTCCCCCTTGAGGTTCTAGGCTCAGGTGTCGGACATTTCCCAGTCCCTTGTCATGATGTGCCATCTACTCAGTCATGCATCAACACAACATAAAGTAGACAAGGGTGAAACTCTAAACAATGTAATAGAAGTAGTACAAGTACATTATCAACATAGATCACACAGTACTCAATTCAAACATCCAGAACAGATAAATCTCATAGATAACCAAGTTACTCAAGACAATGTAACAGAGTAACAAAGTATTGGAAAACACACAATCAAATCCCATTTAATAATATCTTACCTTATATTCGTGAACCTACAAAACCATGCATTCACAAGAATATATCATCACATCAATGTTTTATTTATGCATGCCCCTTCTATATTTCTCAAATCACACCGGTGTAGTGCTCCAAGGAGACTTTTCTAACCTTAACTCCAGTGAGTGATCGGCTGCCTGTAAACTTAACAGCACAATCAGGGAATCCCTTTATTCCTCTGAAAATAGTTCAGAAATACCGCATTTAAAACTTAATACCAGATCAGAAATAGAACTGTCAGTCAGACTTATCCAAGTCGGGTATTCGATTTGTCTCGACTCGGGGATATTCACCGACATGACCGTTTGAGACTTTCAAAACCTGGATAATCCCAGTAGACAATTGTAGTCTAACAGAATCTATTTTCAACCCTAGCCTCTAGGTTGTATGCTCAAAACGACTTTATGCAAATGCACCGAATTTCTCTTTAATTCTCTTTAATCTCTTTTTTTAATTCTCTTTGTAAAACTTTCTCTGTTTTACTTCCTCTTTTCTCAAAATCTCTGAATCTCTTCAAAACTCTTTGTAAGAAACAAATCTCATTATTTTTATGGAAAGATTGCTTGTATAAACAGATAACTGTTAAAAATCACTATTTCTCATAAAAACTCTTTTTGTTGTATATTTTAAAAACATATAACTCTTGTCTTATTTTATTGTTTCATTACGGATTAAATTATTGTCTCGGCTTCAATAATTCTAAGTAGCTCAACAGAGTGAATCGGTATAAAAGTTTATTTAACTGTATTTCAAGAAGACCAAACCGGACATAGCCACTTTGGATTGATCAAGAGAGAAGAGATTAACCGTAATAAACTTGTGTCCACTTTCTAATTAATAAGCGTATGTTTCTCTTTATTTTAAATAGCTCTTTTGGTAAAGGAATAATTAGTGTCCAATTTTCTTAAAATCTTGATATATATTTGGGTGAACGGAATATAGCTGATTAGTTTCCGGCTTTAGTTAATTTTTGAAGATGGAAGGATCACACGACGTCTGAGCCGTCTTCGGTGATCAATACTCTCTTAAAAAATACGTCAATATAGACTAAGTGAACGAAGTCAAATTGTTTCTCTTCGAAAATACTTAAGCTCCAATTATCTTCCCGGAAAAAAGCCCATTGAAAGCCCATCTCACTAATTTCCACTGCCGTAGACATTGGAAATTAAACTGAGTTATGTACATATATATACAAATTGGATACCCACTCGATATTTTCCACTAATAATATAACAGTAGAATTCACCGAGAATCCATTACTGTTACATTAAATTCTGAAAGATGCTATAACAGTAGAATTCACCGAGAATCCATTACTGTTATACTCTTTTATCCAATCTATTTATATATACGTTATTAGGAAATCACTTCTTTCCCAATTTATTTTAGTCATGTATATACCGGGTCCCTAGTGTTAAGATTTTCCCAAACAGTGTATCAGTATAGTTCCCAGGAAAGAGAGACGAACTTCTTTTAGCCCCTTCAAATGTCTCTTTTTCTTTCTTAGACAGATTCATACTGATAAACCATTTATCTTAACCATCACCTTATATATCAATGATAGATAATATCAGGCTTTTCACAAAATAATAATTTGTATTTTCTTTGTGGAAAAATCGTATTTACTATAAGTCTAAAATTTCTCATTATAACGGTATGTTTACAAAAGCTCAAAAATGATTTTGCCATAGCCATCTTAATTACACGAATTTTTTTGAGAAATTTGGGCATTATAACTCAACAATTATTAAATAGCATAAATAATTAAATTAAAACTATAAAACAATTATAAAGCATATTTAAATAAATAAAAACTATAAACACACCAACAAACAATTCAAACACAAACAAGAATCAAACTCATACTTCTCAAATTAATTTGCAAGAGGTTCCCTTTACCTTGGCCACAAAACTATGAAGAACAAGTTCAAACACCAAGAAAGAAATTTAAGAACTAAGAAGAGAAAAGAGAGAATTTGTGTTTTTGTCTTCAAAGGCTCCTTGGCTTCTTTGGTGTGTGTAAAATTATGAAGCCAAGGGGTCTATTTATAGTGGGAGGAGGGCGGCCAAAGAGGGAATTAAAATATTGTGAGGTCATGCACCTTTTTTGGTCTTATGTCATAATGCTTTGATATATAAATGATCCATTTTTCTAATTGGCTAATACATGTGACAAGGCTTATGACTCATAAGCCAAAAAGTTCATCCAAGGGCCCTTAGTAAGTGTGGATGTCAACCAGCTCAAGAGAAAAGGAGAGCCATATGATTGCATGGTTAAAAACTTTATGGTTTGGTAGTTTAAGTGAAAATCCAAGGGTAAAATAGTCATTTTATAAATAAAATTCCAAAAACAATTATTAAAAGGTGAGGACCTATAGTAAAATTCGAAAATGATAAGTAATGGTCCTAATGGCTTCATGAAAGAGTTTTTGGATTTTTTATGGTAAGGGTAGGCTTTGCGGTTTTCATTTAAAAGAGAAAAACAGACGTCCCGTAAGTGCAAAACAGTAATTTTTCAGAAAATTCCAGAAAAATTATCAGAAAATCACAAATTTGATTTAAACAATAATGACCCCTCTTAAAATTTGATTTTGAGCACTCACTGATCACTAAAAATCCATTTTGGTTATGAAATCCTCGTTTTACGTACTTACAGGGATTGAATAAAGTAACTTTTTATCTGTCTTTCAAAAAATTCCAAAATTAATTCCATAAATCATAAAAAACGTAAAAACATGATTTATCTTTCCAGAATTTCATTTTGACCTCATTTTGGTCTCCGTATCAGTGTTTAGCTCTTGCTGTAAACTATAGGGACCAAAATTGTAATTTCCGAAATTAGTTTTTCCAAAAATTCTAGAAAAATTCCAGAAAATCATAAATATTATAAGAAACAACTTTTGTGAAGAAAGATAATTTTCTGGGTTGGTTTAACATATTTTTATAAATTAAACTCTTATCCGTCTATTACAGTAAGTACAGTTTTCAAATGTCAAAAGAGAAGTGACTGTTTTAATGAATTAATTTGATAAGTATTATAAACCCTTAATTATAAGACTAACATAATTTTCTTATCACTTAGATCACACAATTTCATATAAAACAGATAAAAGATGGAAAATATAGAAAACAGAAGTCTATACAAGACTTAACTATTTTACTATTTACGCTATAATACTTAACTGTAACTGATCATTTTATTTTTCTTAGGTTTCTATCAGGTCTTTGTAGTCTCTATCTTGTCTATATTCTATCTCTAGTATTTATTCCTTTTCTAACTAACAGATTACGGAGTTCCTGCTAAGGGATTTTAACTGTAATTTTCTTTACATCCTCCTTTAATAATCCAAACTTAATTTCTAAAATCTTTATATGTCACCAAGCTACTATGTCTTTCCTCAAATACCTTTTGGAAGTGTTTGTATGAATTTTCCAAATTCATTTTTGTCATTTTTAGAATATCCGTATATAATCTTCTGACTTCCGTATTTAGTTCTAAACTACCAAGTTTTTATCCGAAAAACTTTAGAGTAATTCTAATCCTCTAAAATTAATATTCTGTCTTTTAGAGTAAAATTTTAGGATGTTACAGAGAGCACATCACATGCTCTCCAAGATGCTTGGCCGTCCACCATGGGGTAAAAGGGGGGAGGCATGTTTTCCTTATTGACTATTTATAGTCTTGTCATTTCATTAGTTGAGAACTTTTGATTCATTAGAAATTTTGAGCACTCCTTTGGAGTTAAAAAAATAAATTACAAGCAATCATGTCCCCTCATTGGACTCTTCATCCGCTTGGATTAGTTGAAGCATTATGGGTCTTTCTTCCAGATTAGGCTTGAGACTTAAGGAGTAGCTGACATCCTAATCCAAAGTTTGAGGGAGAAAATAGTTAACTTCTTGATCCAATGCCTCTTGAACCTCCTTTGTCCTTTCGCTTGTCATTGGACCTCCAAGCCCTTAGAGTGCATTGTTGGGCCTTGAGCCCGTTTGGATTCCTTGATGTAAGTATTTATCTGAAGTATTTTATCTTAATGTAAAAGAAATTAAAACTATTTAATTAATTTGAGAATATAACAATATACTTAAGAAAAGAAAAAAAATTAGTGTAAAGGATAAAAACATAAAATATTTTTACTTAACAATAAATTAAAGTAGAGATTTTGACATAAAAATAAAATTTAAAATAACTAATAATTTAAATTTTTTTAGAAAAATATAAAATGAAAATGTTAAATAAAAATAATGTCATGTGTCTTATATAATTAAGAACACTAAAGAAATATCTAATTTTTAAGATAAAAGTAAATTGTATTAGCTCGTGACATTCTCCCTATTTGTGGCACTCGATCTTTCTACTCCCACAAATAAAAAACATGGGTTAAATAAATTTTTGGTCCCTATAAAATATCACTTTTTTTCTTTTAGTCTCTACTTAATTTTGCTCCTATGTTTGGTCCCTTGTTTTTTTCACACTTTCAAAATTGGTCACTACTGTAAATTTGGTTCTGGTAACTGTTGATGTAGTAGATGGTGTGCATCAACATATGCCATGTATGTTTTCTTAATGACATGGCCTCCACTTGGGCATAATATTGACTAAGATTTTTTTATTTTTTATTTTTTTCAATTAAATAAATAAAAAATAAGAAAAATAAGAAATAAAATCCCTAAATGCCCAAATTTCAGGGAGGAGATCTATAGGAGATTGTAGGGGTTATCTTTATTTATGACAGATATTAGATTAGAAATGTACCATTTTTATTTTTATTTTGTTTAAAGTTGCAAACTCAAATAAACTCCCAAAGGCTTCATGGGAGAGGAAGGACGAAGAAGAGGAACAGTGGGAGGAAGGAAGAAGAGGAATCGATGGATGGATTGGTCTGAAAGTTGGGAATTTAAGGATTTTATTTCTATTTTTCTTATTTTTTTATTTATTTGACTGACAAAAATAAAAAATAATATCTTACTCACCATGCCCCAGTGGACGCCGTGTCATTGAAAAAATATACTTAGAATATGCCGAGTTGGCACATCATCTGCCACATCAGTAGTTAACCGAACCAAGTTAACGGTAGAGACCAATTTTGAAAATGTGAAAAAAAAAACAATGAACCAAACATAAGAGTCATATTCAATAGGGACCAAAAACAAAAATGTGATATTTTATAGGAACTAAAACCATATTTAATCCTAAAAACATTATCCACTGTCTTCCTTTTTTTGAGGCAAATTAAGAGTCATATTCAATAGGTCCACATTGGAGCATGAGATGAGGTTTGACGTTTAAGTACATGCACATTAAAAAAATTTGAATTGGTATCATTGCTTCTTGACCAGTCATATAATAATTGGGAGACTCATGGGGATCAAAGTCATCAAACGTACCAACTTGCAAACGATTAACCCAATTGTATATTCAATATATATAATGTACTGTACAAATATAAATAGAAAGTGTGAAATCTTTGCTTTGTGGTGGTTTCTAATTCTGGATATGGGGCAATTTGGGATTAGTTTAACAATTGTAGTACTCATTGAGAATTGAGTTAATGTATAATCTAATATTTACTATTTGTTGGGTAAAAATCAGACTAGTAAAAACACTATTCAAACCACTCATCACTAAATGGCTTAAAACTTTGCACTATAATCATGTAAAAAAATAATTAATTATATGATAGTGGACGAAATCTTTTAATTAATCAAAACTATACTTCTATATTTCCTGTCGGTAAGTTAGCAAGTCAAGAATGAGATTAATTAATATGCAATTTACTGGTCGGTGGTCGACCTAACCTCACATCATCCATGAAATTTGTTCAATCATGTTACCAATGGAAAGGATTTATCCCCATTTTCCAAGACAAGTTGAGCATTATAGCAGTTTCTGTGGGGTTTAATTTGCACACCTCTACCACCCAACCAATGTTGCTTCACATTTACATTAGCTGCTGATGGAGACATTGGTTTGGGGCGCGTAGATAGGAAAATTGGTCACTTATAAGTTCTAATGCAGTAACTTAATTTGGGGCTTACTATTGATAATACGCTTGATGGGCAAAATTGGGTTATGCCGCTAACCGCGTTTTCAACCATATGCTTATATATATTCTTCCTCCTTGTAGATTGGTGGAAAGCAGTAAATTTGAGAAACAAATTTACCCTTCTTTTTTTTTTACCCTTCTGTTTAGAATCATAAAGATATTAAATTGGTTTTCAATTTAGTTGAATTGATTAAGAAAACAGGATGAAATATGAATTTATTTATAAGTTAATTTTCCCTATACTCTTAATTTGGTACGTACTGAAATTATCTCTTCTTTCTATTTATAATACATAATTTTTTTTTAAAAAAAAAGGAAGCAATGCAGTTATTATTTTTCATGAGGCTGCGGATTTTACAAATACTTTTCATTGTGTGATCAGTGTGTTTGTTTTTATAACTTTTCAAACATAACCTCTTTTTTTTATATAAACAAATAGTTTAGGACTGAATTAAAGAAAGATTTTTATAGTTCCAATTGGGCATATGTTTGTCACGAATGAAAGGTTCACCAAGTAAATCAGATTATGTTAACAACTGGGCCATTCGACCGACTCAACTGTACGACTTAGCAAGGACTTCGATCGCCTTCACCTTTCAGGCTCGATGCTTGGGGGCTGTATGCCGTCTGGCCGACCCGGTTACCCCTCGGCGACCTAGTTGTCAAGCTGACTTATCCCAGGAGTCGATTCTCATTCTATCTGACGTAGCCAGTTCGAGAAGGGGATCTGGTGCCAATCCCTAAGATTGTGCCCCATGATTCTCTTCCCCCTATTTCTCCTATCAATCAAGCCAACACAATATCAAATACTCCCTAATTTCCTTCATGGCATTAATGAGGGGCTTAACTTAAATAGAGAAGGACCCAAGCCTAAGAAGGGTATGTTGCAAAAACCACTAGTGTGACTTGAGGCAAATTCTAGGGATTCTCACTAAAGAACTAAAATCGACCTTCGGCCGAATTCCGGCGAGAACAACAACAAAGCACTTTATTTAGATAAATTTTCACGGCCAAGAATCAAGATCATCTGATCCATAACCACCCCCACTTGCCCCCATGATCCATAACATATATGAAGTCGAATTTTCAATAACGAATCTAGTTTATGATTTTATGATTACCTACCTATGTGATTTTTGTGGAGAATAATAAACCTACAACGAATTTTTTTGGTCGACACGCTTTCCATTAAGGTTCTTTTTTTATTTTGTTTCAGTTTTTTTTACAAGGAACTATTTTAAGAAGAAATAAAAAAGAAAAAAAATGTTTCGATGATATTAATGTAAAAAAAAAGAGATTTTAAGAATTAAAAAAAGTGGTTGAACATGGGTGGTGGTTCTAGGTGAATGTAACAATGATCTAGATGATCTTAGATTTCTATTTTTAAAACAATAAAACAGTAACAGTTTTCACAAAAATATATATTTTTGTCAAACAAGTTTTTAATTTTTTTAAAATAGAAAACAATTTTAAAAAACAGTAATTAAACAAGTTTCTATATTTTTCCTTTTCTTTTAGCTATTGTTTATAGAAAAATTAGCTTAATAACCCGTGCCTTTTAAGTTTTAATTTTAAGATTTTATTATATTAGAGTATGACTATGTGAATCAAATTGTTTTTTATGAATGAGATAACTTTATATTGGAATAAAATTATTAGTTGCAAATTTTTTTATTACATTATTAGTTGCAAAGTTATTGTATCATAATATTAGTTGACGAAATAATTATGTGAATTTGTAAAATTTTTTATTAAATTAATTGCATTTAAATATGTGTATTCCCAATATCTTTTCATATAAGATATATGCACATTTCTATATGATGTAAGTATTTATGTCTAAATCTAATAGACTTCATATTTACTTATTGTAATCTACATATTAATATTCTTTATAGTTAGTCGTTATATTATGGTAAGTCATGATATGACTTTGTTTATGATTATTAATTATTAATTGATTAATAATTAATTGATATATCTTAAAGTTCGTAGCAATGAATTATTAATTATTATTTAAAATTTAAAACAAATTAATAGAATAAATTCACTTTAGGCGGAAAAAGGAATTCATGTGGTATTGACACGTGACATATTCACTTTTGCAAATCTCAATATTTGAAAATGTATAAGTTGCAACATAATCCTAGTAACCAAACTTTAAATGTCATATATTAGTTATGTGTATAATAAGAAAAAATATAGGAGCCCACCTTAGATTAGGAAAAATAACCCAAAAAGTGTGCATATGATCACTTTTGAAAACGAAGAGAGATGAATCAAATAATATATAAAAGAAATATTCTGATAAAAAAATATAAAAGAGATATCTCCTTGAAAAGACCAAAAAAAAATATAAAAATAAAATTATACAACAAAAAAAAAACTAAACCTTGTATCTATAACATAATAGAGAGCTGTTTTTTTTCCGAGTTCATGAAACCCGACATTTAACCCTTTTGTGTCATTTCAATAGTTAAAAATGTAAAAAATACGCCAGCAAACAAATTTTCAAAACCAAATATTAAATAGAATTTAAAAAAAATACTTATATAAGTTGATATATAAAAATTCTTATAAAAAATCTATAAAAGAACGAAGAAAATCATATCAAAATCATTAAATATTGAAATAAAGTTATCATGGATTTTAGATAAGGGAGTTTTAAGGTGGTCTGAAAATAAAAAATTCCACATAACTAAAAAACAAAACAAAAATTGTTTTCAAATGAAAAAACACATGAAAAATGCTAAATTTGAAATCAAAACAAACAAAGCCATAAAGTTAACCAATAATTCATAAAATTTGGATGGAAGCAAAAAAAAGGACTAAGATAGAAATTTTTGATGCAAGAGAACTTACAAAAAAAAAATTCAATGAAGAAATCGTTTATGTCAATATTATTCCTATATAGCACCCTCTTCTATCTATATTTAAATAAAAAACAATTGAATTTATCATTATTATTCATATTTTGACATTCTTTGCTATCATTATCAATCTACATATATTGTTAATAGAACATTCATTCATTCTTTGTCAAAACAAAAAAAAAACAACATTCATTCATTCACATTCTATATCAAAATACCTCAAGTGACTTGTTTCATAACACAACCACTACTAGAAAATAATTAAATGGCGACGAAAATGAAATTATCAGAAGAAATTTTTGAAATAATCAAAACATTAGAAGAAATGAATAAAAACATAGTTTTATTAATAGAAAACACAAACAAAATTATAGAATATACATATATGAGAATACCAAAAGGGCATAATGATAAAAAAAAATAAGAGAAACTTTAAATAATATAAATGAAGAAAAAGAAATTGATGAAAATAATGATATTAATAGAATTAAAGAAATTCTCCAGCAACTTGAAAATATTTTAGAATACGAAGAAAACAATAGATAGATAACAAAAAAGGATTTAGAAGAATTAATAAAAATAAGAGAACAAAAACCTATAAATTTTAACAAACAATTATCTACATGGAAGAATTAAAAGAGGAGTATATGGAAAATCTAAAGAAATCAAATGATATAGAATAAATTCAACAATTGCTAGAACAATTAAAAATAATAGAAGATGATAATAATCAAATACAAAAAATTGAGCAAAAAGAAAACCCTAAAGAGAATAATGAAAATGAGGAAATAATTTTAGCTTACACTAGTTCATCAGATTCTGAATATGATGAAATATTTATGGAAAAAAGTGAAACAAGTAGAGTAAAGCAAGAAAAAAGAAAATGGGAAGATTATTATTACAATAAAGATGGTGCATGGGATAAATATGAAAAAGAAACAATGAAAAATAAAGGATATGCTAGAAAATATGAAAAATGGTCAAAAATACCAAATGAGTTTCAACCTCATAATGAACATACTAAATCACGAAATATATTAAACCTAGATTGTGTAAGAAATAAAGAAGAGATAATTATAGAATGGGTTAATGAAATAATATTATTAATCTCGACAAATGATAGATTTAGTAATCTTTCTTTAGAAAATATAAAAGGATTAATTCTAATGAAAACAACAGAAAATGTGAGACAATATTTAATAAGTATTAGTGATGAAATGTGGTATAGATATGCAGCTACTGTACATACTAATCAAGATTTTGCTAGATTAATTAGTGAATTAATTTCTAGAAAATTTACTGGATATGAATATCTTCATAACAAAATAGGAGTAAATAATTTACTGCATGAAAATGCAAAATCACACCTAAATAAAATGCAAATATGTGATATGTGTCAAATAGGGAGTTTTATCTGCGAATATCAAAAATATTATTATCAACTAGATAGTGCATCAAAGGATACGTATAAGGAATTATTTATTGATAAATTACCATACCCTCTAAATACACCAACGTCTCGTGTTCGAACCTTGACTTTGATAAAAAACGGCGCTGGGAGGGATAGCCTTAATGCAGCCAAGGTCCCGAGGAAAATTAGTCTCTGTGCTAGTAGCCGGAGGATACTCCCGTTAATGCCATGATACCCAAAAAATAATACCCTCTTAATACAAAAATAAAAAACATTTGGAAAACAACGATAGGAGAAATAGCTAATACCCTAGGAGAAATTATACAAATAGTATATGAAGAAATGAGAAATCAATGCCTAGATAGAGAAACAATTAGACAATTAAATGGGGGAAGAAATGAAATATGTTGTGACTTATCAGAATTAGAATTATCAGGAAACTATGGATGTAAACAACCAAGAAAAAGGAAAAGTCGATATTATAGGAAGAAACCTAAGCTAAGAAAAACATATCAAAAGAAAAGATCTTACAAAAACAGAAATAAAAAATATTTTAGAAAGAAATGACAAATCCCTAGAAAATATTGTCCAAAAGGAAAGAAAAAATGTATGTGTTGGTTATGTAATACAGAAGGTCACTATGCAAATAAGTGTCCTCAAATTAAAGAGAAATGTGTAAAAGAAAAGTCAAAACTAATAGAAAGAATATATCAAATATATGATTTTAGAACCATTAGAAGAAGAATTAAGTAAATCTAAAGAGAGTATATATGAATATTCAGAAGATGAATTATCTTCACAGACAGAATCAGAATAGTACTTATATTAAAATAATAATAATAAATAATGGTAGAGAAACTGAAGCTTATATAGATACTGGAGCAAGTATTTGTATAGCAACAGAAGCATTATTTGACAATTGGCAAAAAAATAAGAAACCCAGAAAGAGTTTCAATTGCAGATGGATCTGTACATTCTCTAAGTTACATTATATGAAGATGAAATGAATTATGAATTAACCACAACTTTAATAAAATTAGAACTAGAAGATGAACAAGAAGAATTAGAAAGAAGCTTTGATTTAGGAAGAAATCTACATATTTATGAAGAATTATTGAATGAAGAATATGGATATGAATTAGGAATAAATTTTTCAGAAAATAATGAACCTTCAGAATAAATCATGGATAAGGTAGATTAAAACATTGCTAGGTTTATAATAAAAGATAAAATTATTACAACATGGGTAAAAATAAAAGACTATTATAACGTAGTATATAGATGAAATAAAAAATCGTGAAAAGGATTTTTATGAAAAATTAGAATGTATATGGAAATTAAACCTACCAAAAGATTTAAAAAGAATTATATGTCAGAATATGGAAAATTATGCGCACAAACTGTAATATATAATAATGAACTAGATTATGAATTTGATTTAGCATTAACTAAGATGCAAATAGATGAAACTTATGAGGAATTAATGAGAAGTATAGAAAATAATAACTTAGATGAATCTTAAGAGAACTCCCCCACTAATCTGGTATCAGAGCACTAAGATCATAAAAATTAAAATTAAAATAATTTTTAGAAGAAACCTAACAACTAAGATTATTAAAATTAAAATAATAACAAAAATTTTTACACTAAGATTATTAAAATTTTAGAAAAAATGGATATTATACATATACAAATCAGAATAATTGAGAAAGAAAATGAAGAATTAAAAGACAATATAAATATAACTAGAGAAAATATAAGTTTAATTTCCAGAAGCTTAGATTATCATATAGAACATGGAAATACAATAGAAATTGATAGAACATCAAAATTTCTCATAAAACATCAAAATAACTTAAATAAACAAAAAAACAAATTAATAGAATTAGAAAATGAATTACGAGAATTATATGAAAACTATAACCGTCTCTAAAACTGCGACCATTAAAATAGCGACGAATAATAAACTTTTCGTCGCTAAAATCCGTCAATAAATTAATAATTATTAGCAGTGAACAATATTATAAATTAGAATAAATGAATTTTAAAAAATATAGAATTAAATAAAAAAAATTAAAAAATAATTTGTATAAGAACATACAATGATAACAAAAAATATTTAACAAAAAATTTGATACGAATGCATCAACACTAAAAATAAAGTAATAAATAAGAATGATCAAACATACAATAGAGAAAAAACTTTTATCATATAAGAAGTCAATATAGAAAAATAGAATAATAACAATAATAGTGAGATACATTATAACAAAAAATATCAATATATTAAGATTGACATTACAAAAATAGATTGATAATCAGAAAATAGAAAAATGATGTCTAAAATAAAATAGAAAAATGATCAATTGCCATCTAGTTTGAAATTTAAAATTGAATATGAGTAATAAATGATTATTGATGACTTATGATTAGCTCTAATTAAAAACATTAAAAACATGGTTAATAAATTAATTACCAAAAAATAATAAATAAAAATTGCTTTTGGAGGGAAACCACATAATTGTGGTGTTGACATGTGGCATTATCCTACGTGGCATAGTCTTGCTTTATAATATATTATAATAGAAGATAGATTAAACAAGTTTCTTTCGTACAATTCAAAATGAACATTCAAGCAAATATTGTAACATCCCCAAGTTTTACTCTTTGATCTGTGTTCTTTTAATTTGGATGATTGAATGTGTAAGTTAATATATTTATTATGTTTTAGATGTACATATGTGTGTGTTTTAATCAAAAGTTCAAAAAGCATAATTGAGGGACTGAAATAGTGTAGGAAAGGAAATAAGTAAGTGACACCTAGGGGTGGGAATATGCCAATCCGTCCGACAGGGACCTATGGCCTGGCCTACCTAAGGCCTAGCCTGGCCCGACCTGTTTATTAAAAAGGCTAGGCTCGGGCTTTTTAAAAAGTCTATTTAGTTAAATAGGTCAAGCTTAGGCCTATAAAAAAGCCTATTAGGCCTAGTAGGCCGGCCTATATATATATAAAATAAAAATATAGAATAAAAATATAATATAATATAATATAACAAAAATAAAATATAATAAAAATATGTCTATTTGTTTATTTATTTGTGAAGATCTAGATGCCTATTTATCAAAGGAGGCCCACTGGCCTCTTTATCATTACAGGCCTATTAGCCTATTTACAAGTAAAAACCTAATAGATGGAGGCCTATTTAAAAGCCTTATTGAAATGTAGGCCTTTAAACAGGCTTGTAGGCCAGGCCAGGCTTTGAAGTAGGCCAGGCTAGGCCTTAAAAATCGGCCTATATTAGACTAGTAGGCTAGACACAGGCCTTAAGATTTCAAAGTAGGCCAGGCCCAGGCCTTACAAAGCCTGGCCTGGCCTGGCCTATTCCTACCCTTACTGACACCCACTTTTGAAAACCACACTTCCTTCAGTTTTCTCACTTTTCTTTCTCGCTGGACACACACACAGTCACACTACCACAAATCTTTTTCAAAAACCACTGTAACATCCCAAAATTTCACTCTATGAGACAGAGTATTTATTTTGGAGGATTAGAATTATGTAGGTAACAGTGAGAAACACAAGAAGGGGGTTGAATTGTGTTTCTAAGCTTTTTCAAACTTTTTGCAAATATGGGACGCTGGCTGTGAAAACTTTGGACGCACATCGTGTATCGATTTTGGATGCACAAGCAAGTTGGACGCAGAGGCTTCCAGTTAGTTTAAAACTCGTTTTCTTTGTGCGATTTAAAGAGTTTGAAAAACTTGTTAAAACAAAATTCAATTCAATCCCCTTAGTTAGTATAAATAAATAAATAACTAGAGATAAGGGAAAGAGAGAAAAACAAAAGTATTTATACTGGTTCACTCTTTCCTAAGAGCTATGTCCAGTCCCCTCAAACTAGAGAGATTTCACTATCAATCCAGATAGAAGACAAGTATTCTTCAACAGCCTCTTCAGGCCTTACAACAAGTATTCTTTGCACACCTAGCCTCTCCAGGCTCAAAACAAGTATTCTTTACAAACAAGCCTCTCCAGGCTTAACCCCAAGTATTCTTTGCACGCAGCCTCTCCAGGCTAAATCCCAAGTATTCTTTTATGGTGAAGACTTTGAAAGACTCATCCTTGTGTGCAAGGAATTTGACCCATGTCCATCTAGTATAGTCATCAACTATAACTAATCCATATCTCTTTCCATTCAAAGAAGCAGTTTGAGTGGGTCCAAACAAATCCATGTGTAAAAGTTCCAAAGGTCTAGAAGTGGAAACAATATTTTTAGAATTAAAAGAGTTTTTCACTTGTTTCCCTTTCTGACATGCTTCACACAGAACTTCAGATTTGTACACAAGATTTGGTAGTCTTCTCACAAGGTTATGCTTATTTAGCTTTGAGATGGTTCTCAAGCTTGCATGACCAAGTTTCTTGTGCCATATCCATTGTTCATCTTTTAAAGATATGAAGCATGAGACTCTTTGTTTGGACAGATTTTCGAAATCAATTTTGTAGACATTGTCCTGCCTCTTTGCTTGAAACAGTATGGACTTGTCAGGATTTCTGACTATACATTTGTCTTTGTTAAAGGAAACATCATATCCACTATCACACAATTAACTTATGCTAAGCAGATTATGTTTGAGTCCTTCAACCAGTAAGACATTTTCAATAGAGGGAAGAGGATACTTACCAATTTTACCTATTCCAACTATTCTGCCTTTCTGGTCTCCTCCAAAGGTGACCCAGCCTTTTGATCTAGGCTTTAGGTCTTGGAACATAGACCTTTCTCCTGTCATGTGTCGTGAGCAGCCACTGTCCAGGTACCATGACTGGTGTTGTCTTCGTCCCATCAAGCATATCTGCAACAGGAATTATCAAATTCTTAGGTACCCAGATTGACTTGGGTCCTTTCTTGTTAGTTCTTGGTTTGCGTCTAGGCATGTTTCTCTTATTATGGACACACATTGAGGTGACATGTCCAGCCTTTCCACAATGACCACAGTATAAATTGAATTTTGAAGAATTCTTAGAAAACTTTGGTTTTGGTTTTGGTTTTTCATAACCCAAACCACTTTTGTCAGAATGTTTTCTCTAAATTTTTAAAATTTGATCAAATTTTTCAGAGCTATTGACAAATCTGGACAATCGTCCAGTGAGTTCATTTACTTCTTGTTGAAGTACTTGTACTTCACAGGAAGTATTGGACTCAGAATCCTTTTGAGATTCATCTTTGAGTTGACTTACTTGAAGTCTTAACTCTTCATTTTCTGATTTGAGTACTTTATTTTCCAAAGTAAGTTTTTCAAAATCTTTGGTTATGAGTGAAAACTTTTTCTTCAAAGATCTGTACTCATAAGATAAAATGGATGATTCTCTAAGAAGATCATTGAAGTTGTCTCTTAGTTCGGGGTAAGAAAGTACCTCTTCTTCATCCTCACTGTCAGTGGAGGGTAGACTTGACATTAGGCAAAGATTTGCTTCTTCCTTATCCTCCTCATCCTCATCATCAGAAGATTCATCAAGATCTTCCCATGTTGCCATGAGACCCTTCTTCTTCTTGAAGAACTTCTTCTTTGTCCTTTCATCCTCAGGACAGTCTGCCTTGTAGTGACCTGGTTTCTTACATCCATAGCACACTACTGGACTTTTCTCTTTATGCTCAGCTGCCTTTTGTGGAAATTTTTTGTTGAATTGCTTTCTTCTGAAGCCACCTTTCTTTTTCCACATAGACTTTATTTTCCTGGAGATGAAGGAAAGTTCATCATCATCTGAGCCTTCTTCTCCTTCTGAGCTGCATGACTCCTCATCTGAGTCAAGTGCCTTCAGTTCCTTTGAGGTGCTTCCCTTTTGGGCTTTAAGAGCAATGAATTTTGCTCTTCTTTCCGTTCCTTCCTCATTGAGCTCAAGCTCATGCACTTTGAGTGACCCTAGGATATTCTCCATAGCAAGAGTGGAAATATCTCTTGCTTCTTGTATGGCAGTTACTTTGGGTCTCCATTGTTTTGGCAAACTCCTTGATATTTTCCTGATATGATCCTGGTTTGTGTAGATTTTTCCCAGGGATCTCAGGTTGTTGATGATTGTTTGGAATCGTCCAAACATCTGATCAATAGTCTCATGATCCTCCATTTTGAATAGTTCATATTGATGAACTAGCATGCTGATTTTGGACTCACGGACCTGAGATGGTCCTTCATGCGCCAAAGCTAAAGTGTCCCATATTTCTTCGGCAGTGGTGCAACTGTGCACTTTGTCATATTCTGACTTAGTGATGGCACACATCAGATAGTGCCTTGCCTTTGAGTTCAGCTGGAATCTGGTTCTTTGATCTTGCGTCCACTGAGCTCTTAGTACTGGTTGACCTGCTTCATCTACTGGAGCAGTGTAGCCAGTTTCCACGACATCCCACATGTCTATATTTGCGTATCAAAGAATGTGATCATTCTTTTCTTCCAATAATCGTATTCGTCTCCATTGAACAGTGGTGGCCTGTTCACAGCTTGTCCCTCGTTCTCCATGGATCATTGCTTCTCTGCACTGTTAGGTGCTCAACCCCTAGAGACCGAGCTCTGATGCCAACTGTAGGTAACAGGGAGAAACACAAGAAGGGGGTTGAATTGTGTTTCTAAGTTTTTTAAAACTTTTTGCAAATATGGGACGCTGGCTGTGAAAACTTTAGACGCACAGCGTGTATCGATTTTGGACGCACAAGCAAGTTAGACGCAGAGGCTTCCACTTAGTTTAAAACTTGTTTTCTTTGTGCGATTTAAAGAGTTTGAAAAATTTGTTAAAACAAAATTCAATTCAATCCCCTTAGTTAGTATAAATAAATAAAAAAACTAGAGATAAGGGAAAGAGAGAAAAACACAAGTATTTATACTGGTTCACTCTTTCCTAAGAGCTACGTCCAGTCCCCTCAAACTAGAGAGATTTCACTATCAATCCAGATAGAAGACAAGTATTCTTCAACAGCCCATTCAGGCCTTACAACAAGTATTCTTTGCACACCTAGCCTCTCCAGGCTCAAAACAAGTATTCTTTACAAACAAGCCTCTCCAGGCTTAACCCCAAGTATTCTTTGCACGCAGCCTCTCCAGGCTAAATCCCAAGTATTCTTTTACAGACAAGCCTCTCCAGGGTCAACACAAGTATTCTTTATAAACAAGCCTCTTCAGGCTCAAACAACTCAGAAGAGTGTTTTTGATTTAAAGTGCTATCTAACTCACACAAGTGAGAATATGAAAATCTTAAGCACTTTGAGAGTTAAGCAAACTCTCTTTTACAAGAAGGAAAATAATACAAGACTTTTTTTGTATTTACAAAAATAGAGTATTTGCACAGCGTTTCAGGTTCAGTCACTTAGTTCAGTCTCTTCTTTAAGTCTCTTGTATTCTTCTTCTTGCTCACGGTATTTATAGGTTTTGATGAAGCTTCAGACTTGTTCTTTGAATCTCTCAGCTTCAGCCTTCATAAATATGACCGTTCTCTAATAGCATTAAATGCTATTTTTCCGTTGCTCTGAGGAGTTTCATTTCAGTATGTATGTCTGCGTCTTTTTCTCCTAACTCAGAAGCAACCTGTACTCATAGTATCAACTGCACAAAGGTTAATAGTAATATTCAGTTGAGACAAAGAGAATACATTGTGTAAATCAGAAAGTAGTGTTCAGAGAGATATGGAAATAAACATAGTACATTCTCTCTTTAAGTACACTTTCCACATTGCTTTATGCTTTTCATTAAATGCATGTTCAAAGCACGTTGAATACAGCTATTTATTTCAAATCATTTGCTCAATAAATATGTTCCATATTAAATGCAAGAGCAATAAATAGCAAGTTATGTATTCTGCGTTTTGGACGCATTATTTAGAATGTATGAACTATTTAGGTTATGTACAAAACGGACGCATACCTTTGCTTACCATTTGTACTTGAGACAACTTGGTCTATATGGGCGCATACTCATTGCTTACCATATGGACTTATGATTTTGCTTCTCTGATGGGGTACGTCTCTATAACACTTATTGGACGTTTATCACTTTTGCTTCTTTGGACGCAAATTATAGCATGTCTCCATGAATAGTTACTTGGACGCTTATAGGTCCTGCTTCTTTGGACGCTCCACTCTTGTGCATATATGTGCCAAAGTCACACTGGACGATGGACTTATCTTTGTTGTACCTACAAGAGCTTGTCAGCAGACTTTGTAAAACCTTTAATAATTATTGTTATCATCAAAACAACTTAGGGAATTTATGCATTAAAAATGCTTTTAAATAATTTGGTTCCAAGAAATTATCCTTAAGATTTTCAGATAAAGTATAGATAGTTTGGAGCTGACGTAGAAGTCAAACGGTATTTCACAGACATTCTTGACAGTCAGAATAAGTTTAGTCATATATAAAGGTTTTAGAAACTAAGTTTGAAATTTTAGAGAATAGTATACGGAAATTACAGTTTTAGTCCGTTTAAGAGAAACTCTGTACTCTGTTAGTTAAGAAATGGATAAATACCGGAAATAGAGAAAGAGTTAAGATATAGAATCTAAGATCTAGTATACTTTAGATAGTATAGAAATCATAAGTTGTTTGGTATTATAGTTAAAACGGTAAGACAGTTAAAGTCCTATATAGACTTTTGTTTTTTTTCGTTTATTATCTGTCTTATATGAATTGTTGCAATATAAATGTTTGGTGAATTATTTTTAGTTTAAAAATAGGATTTAAATATGCAAGTTTAAGATTACTTCTGAAAACGATCAATTCGCAGCTTCCGTCAGGTTTAGATCCAATGTCCGTTTCTTGTTCCAAACCGTACTTTTTCTGTCTTATATGAATTCTTGTACCATAAGTGTTTTGTGATTTATTTTTAGCTTAAAATTAGGAATAAAATACACGTACTCCGGAATACATCTGAAACGGTAGTTTTACAATCGATAACAGGTCTTTTTACAGAAAGCAGTACGTCTAACTGAAGGAATGAGTTTTAAATAGCTTAAAAACATCAAATGACTTCAATAAATAAACTTCCTTCGCAAAAGTTGATTTTTCTAATATTTTAGATTTTCTGGAATTTTTCTAGAATTTTTGGAAGTAAAAAGATTCAAAAGTTCTGTTTTGGTCCAAATAGTAAACCGCTTGAGCTAATAGACTGATTCAAAACTCAAGTTAAAGTCAGATAAAGATTTTAAATAGCCAGAATATGTTTTTCCATTTTTTAGGATTTATGGAAATTATATTAGAATTTTCTGAAAGACAGATCAAAAGTCGCTTTTTCGAAAATCCGTAAAGTACGTAAATTAAGCATTTTTAAACCGAAATGGATTTATATTGATCAATGAGAGCTCAAAATCAATTTTCAAAACGGACCATTGTTGTTTAAATTAAATTTATGATTTTTGAGAATTAGTTGGGAATTTTCTGAAAAATGTCTATTTTTCACTTACGACGCGTTTGTTTTTCTGTTTTTTTGCAAAACGCGATACTTACACTTACCGCAAAAATTCAGAAAACTCTTCAATGAAGCTCTTAGGACTATTACTTAATGTTTCCAAGATTTCTTATCAGTTCTCAATGTTTAAATTAATTTTAGGAATTTTTGATTAGTGAAAAGTCACTTTTGCCCTTGATTTGTATCCTTTTTCACTTGAAAACCAAGGGGCAAAGATGTAACTTCATTCCCTCCTTCTTGCAGCCTCAAAACCGTCATACCACCATGCCATAAAGAGGACTAGATGCATTTGGGTCAATAAGTCATGTTTTTAAACCAATTAGGAAAAAGTTTGATTAAAACTAATTTGATAAATGGTTAATTTAGTAGTCATGGCATAAATCATGGTCTCATCTTCCTTCCTTCATCTCTTTGACCACCCCTCCCTCATGACTCACTTGTCAAAAACTTCTTCACAAAGCCTTCCCTTGGTGAGTCATGCCATGAGTCATTGGTTTAGGCCAATTAGGATTTAGTTAATTGTTTTGATTTATTTTAAAAGCTAACCAAGGTTATTTTCTAAGCTAACCATGATCCGTTTTAACCCAACCCCATGGCAGCCCCCTCCACTATAAATACCCCCCTTCACTCTTCACAAATCTCACACCAAAGTCTTTGTATTGACAAAGCAAAATCCTTTCTTCCTCCCTTTGAAATCCTAACCTTTTTCTCTCTTTGTTCTTGAGTTCAAGCTTGATCTTCAAAGCTTTGTTCTTCCCACTTTTGGCTTCATAAAACCCGCCCCCTTCTTCTTGTTTCATACCCTCTTTTATTCATAAAAACATCCCACATCAAAGAACTTTGTGTTTTCAAGAAAAACTCTTCTTTTCCTCTCTGAAGATCTTGGTGTTCTTGCTTGATGTTCTTGATCATCAAGCTTTGTTCTTCATCCATTTTTAGTGAAAGGTAGGGGGAACCTCTTGCAAAATAGTTTGATCTTGAGTGTTGTTTGCTTGAGTGCTTTTTGGTGTTTACATGACTTGAAAAGTGCTTGTCTTTGTTTTTCAATTGTTGTGGGGTTATAATTGTAGGTAACAGGGAGAAACACAAGAATGGGGGTTAAATTGTGTTTCAATGACTTCTTAAAACTTTTTCGCAAATGTTCGGACGCTGGCTGTAAAACTGTTGGACGCACAGCGTATCTAAATATTGGACGCACAAGCAAGTTGGACACAGAGGCTTCCACTTAGTTTTAAAACTTGTTTTCTTTGTGCGATTTAAAGTGTTTGAAAAACTTGTTAGAATAAACTTCAATTCAATCCCCTTAGTTAGTATAAATAAATAAATAACTAGAGATAAGGGAAAGAGAGGAAAACACAAGTATTTATACTGGTTCACTCTTTACTAGGAGCTACGTCCAGTCCCCTCAAACTAGAGAGATTTCACTATCAAACCAGATAGAGGTCAAGTATTCTTCAACAGCCTCTTCAGGCCTTACAACAAATATTCTTTGCACACCTAGCCTCTCCAGGCTCAAAACAAGTATTCTTTACAAACAAGCCTCTCCAGGCTTAATCCCAAGTATTCTTTATAAACAAGCCTCTTCAGGCTCAAACAACTCAGAAGAGTGTTCTTGACTTAAAGTGCTATCTAACTCACACAAGTGAGAATATGACAATCTTAAGCACTTCGAGAGTTAAGTTAACTCTCTTTTACAAGAAGAAAGAAAATACACAAGACATTCTTAACAAATCAGAGTATAATGAAATGTGCACAGCGATTTAGCTCTTTCTTTCAGTAGTTCAGCACTCTCTTGTCTTGATTCTTCTTCTTGTTTTCGATATTTATAGGCTTTGTCGAAGCTTCAGACTTATTCTTCGACTAGCTCAGCTTCAGCCTTCATAAATATGACCGTTCTCTAATAGCATTAAATGCTATTTTCCCGTTGCTCTGAGGAGTTCATCTTTAGCGTATTTGTCTGCGTTTCTTTCTCCTAATTCAGAAGCAACTTGTACTCATAGTCTCAATTGTACAAAGGTCAATAGTAATATTCAGTTGAGACAAAGAGAATACACTGTGTAAATCAGAAAGTAGTGTTCAAAGAGAAATGGAAATAAACATAGTACATTCTCTCTCTAAGTACACTTTCCACAGTGCTTTATGCTTTTCATTAAATGCATGTTCAAAACACGTTGAATACAATTATTTATTTCAAATCATTTGCTCAATAAATATGTTCCATATTAAATGCAAGATCAATAAATAGCAAGTTATGTATTCTGCGTTTTGGACGCAGCATATAGAATGTGTGAACTATTCAGGTTATGTACAAAACGGACGCATACCTTTGCTTGCCATTTGTACTTGAGACAGCTTGGTCTATATGAATCGTATACTCATTGCTTACCATATGGACTTATGACTTTGCTTCTCTGATGGGGTACGTCTCTATAACACTTATTGGACGTTTATCACTTTTGCTTCTTTGGACGCAAAGTATAGCATGTCTCCATGAGTGATTACTTGGACGCTTATAGGTTCTGCTTCTTTGGACGCAAAGCTTTATTTGACGTATTGCCTCTTTGAGTCCATTGGACGCTCCACTCTTGAATCTTACATATATGTGCCAATGTCACACTGGATGATGGACTTATCTTTGTTGTACCTACAAGAGCTTGTCAGCAGACTTTGTAAAATCCTTAATAACCTTTGTTATCATCAAAACCACAAAGACTACTTAGGGAATTTTTGCATTAGAAATGCTTTTAACCAATTTGGTTCCAACAATCTCTCCCTTTTTGATGATGACAAACATTATTAAGTTTTACTCGCAGTAAAGCAGATAGGAAGCAATAAGCAGGCAACATATATTTCAAAAGGAAATTTTTTTCTTGGGAAAAACTCCCCCTGAGATATAGACTCAGTTTTTTTTTTTACTCTTCTCCCCCTGAGATAAACATCTCATGGTTTTGGATATTCAATAAGTCCAGAGTACTTGAAAATTTTTTCTTCCTCACAGAGCAGATTAGTCCAGTATATAAGTATATTACAATCAAAACATGCATAAGTAATAAACTACTGCACTACAATTTAGACTCAATATCATTTTATTAATGACTTGTGATCTTTAAAACTTAATTCTTCCCAATTTCTCCCCCTTTTGTCATCAGACAAAAAGGTTCATAGAACATCATAGTCCAAAAAGAAGAAAAGAAATGAAAAATAGGGAACATGGATTTTTGAAAAAGGAAAACAAGTCTTTCATGGATTCTTCCTTGATTCCAGATACTTGCGGTACTGCCCCAACAGGAATATCAAATTATCAATATCTTCTGTTGAAGGTGCAACTTGGACTTGTGCACTTCTGGATTCCTTATCTGTAGATTCAATGACATCTTCTGGCTCAGGAGGAAATTCAATGATTGGCTGAGTGGATCTAGTAGGAGCACCAAAGACATCGTTAAACATATATCTTTGATGTGCCACGTTTTCTGTGACTGATCCTTCGGTTGGCGTTGCAGCCTTCTCAGCATCTGAAACTCCTGAAGTCGATGCTTCTTGCTCACACAACAAAAGGTATCTTTCCCAGAGAGTTCTTGCTTCATGCTCTGTTGCTTGTCCTGTCTTGGACAAGAACATTAAGAAATCCATATCCACATTCTCTATGGATTTCTTTGCCCAGTCCTCATCAATCCTGATAGGAGATGGCATTGGACTCTTGTTGACGCTCCTCTTAGGAAACTTGTTCTTATTTTTGTCAACCAGATAGACCCTTGGTACTATCTTGTCAAGCTGGATTTTTATTGTTGTTGTTGGCCTGATTCTCATAGATGGAGGGACATTGAAGTGGTTCTGTAGTTGAAGTCCGTCCTCTATGTTTCTGATGATCATCCTGTCAAGAGGGGAGCGGAATGATCCCAGTTCTTGTGCAGTCAGAGGAGAGTAAGTTGGCTTGAAGTCATATATCCTCATTCTTGAAAGTCCTAATGAGTTAGGCGCTATGGACTTAGCCCTTACTTCCTCCAAGGACATATTTTCCTTTTTCTTATCGTCCTGAAGAGGAATCTCTATGACCTTGATCCCTTTTGTCAGGATATCCAGTTTCCCAACTGTGAAGACATACTCAAAAGGTGATGAAGAAGGAACTTCTGATATGTCCAAGTTGAAGGAGGGTGAAGGTGAGGTTGATGGTTGCGGTTGTTCACGTGAAGGTGAGTGTGTTTGGATGGAATTGGACGATGGTTCAAGATTGAAAGGTGATGGAGGAGTGGTTTCAGGTGAGGCGAGAGGTGGTGTTTGTTTTCTTGATTTTGTGGACGGAGAGGGTGAGAGAGTTTGAGGTGGTGTTTGGGATGGTTATTCAGGTTGAGATGGGGGAACTGTTTGGGTTTGTGTTTGAGGTTGTGGTTGTGGTTCAAGAATAGTATGAATGGATGATAGTGATTGAGTTTGAGGGTCAGGGATTGAACAAATGGGTGAGGGAATGGACTCAGGATTTTTCGAGATTGTTGTAACCACAGATTCAATTATTTCATCCACAGACTTGTCAGGATTAGAACACGTAAGTACCTCTGTTGCTTCCTTATCAGCAATCTTGGCAGTGGATGTTTTCCTTTGAGATCTTGCCTTCTTTGTTATGGGTCCAATGACTTCTTTTTCAACTGTCTTGGACTCAGAGGCTTTTCTCTTTTTGGTTGCCTTTCCAGCAGCAGGCTTGGCTCTTTTGGAGAGAAATTCTCCAACTGTTTCTTCGTCTGAATCAGCCATGACTAACTTCCTTGCAGATTTCTTGGAAGTAGTTTTCTTCTGTGTAGCGGGAACTCCACTAGAGACTCTAGTTGCTTGTTCCGCTTGTTCAGCTCTATTTCCTTCAATTGCAGCCCTGATAGCATCCTTATTGTGTTCTTCTTCTACCTCTTTGAGTTTGGCCAAATGTTTTTTGACCGTTACCAGTCTCACTCTCAGAATATTGGTTTTGCCAAAAGGTACTTGAAAGATTATCTTGGAGATAACAACTTTATCTTCTCCAGAGTATGTTTCCAGGATTGCCATGATTCCTTGAGTAGTAAGAAGTCTCTGAAGCAGAGCTCCGTAGGGAATAACTGTTCTTTTCCCTTTCCCCTTTGCATCTCTTTTAAAATAGTAGAACAGGGTATGAGGAAGATTGATTCGTTTATGGGTTAGAAGATGTACCAGCAAAAACCCATGTAGTGACGATACAGAGTCCTTTGAACCGATCTTATGAAGCACCATTTTGTTTAGAATTTGATGAAGTACTCTGGCCTTGTCAGTCATCTTTGAAGAGATTAGGTCTCCATCTTCCTCTCCTGCCTTTAGCAAGATTTTACTAATTTTTGGCTTTCCACCAACTTCATGAGCCCATCCTCCATGAAAACAGACTCCAGCAGAGTCACAGCTAATAGCCTCTGAGATGCTTTCTATGGATACTATGACTTTCTTGCCTAAGACTGTTCCTGTGATAAGGTTGTCCTAGATCTTCATAGTCTTCCAAAATTGACGAATTAAACTTGGATGAACATTTACTTCTTTTCCAAAGAAATTTTCCCATCCAGTGGCAAAAATTTCAGGTGAGATATCCATACCTAGTCCAGCCAAAATTGAGAGGTTTGTCCAGTATTCCACATTGACTTCCATGTTCTCAATGTTCTCCATTTTTTGAAAGATAAAGAAGTGATTTTTCAAAGAGGAGGGTTTTGGAAGGGTTTTACGAAAGAGAGAGCGAATACAGAGAGGATTTCATGAAAGATGGAAAACTGAAAGAGAGTGGGGGTAAAGACGTGTGTAAGAAGAGAGAGAGAAAACAATAAATTTTCCTTGAAAACAGGCGTAAACATCAAATGGGAAAACGGCTGCAGAGCAGGTGTACAGTTTGATAAAAATATATTATTGAAAAAAACAGTTTAGACTCAGCGCGGGAAAACTAACAGACAAATGCTTTTAAGTCATAAACAAAACTTCTAAGTCTCAAATAAACTAACGTGTCCTATTGGACGCTAGTCATATTGGACTCGGACTCAGACTCAGCTTGAGCATATTGGACGCTGAACATCAATCTTTTATAAAGTGCATATTTAAATGCTTCCTTATAAAAGTAAACCTATCTACAGAGAGGGGTTTTGTAAATATATATGCCCATTGATTTTCAGTGTTAACAAACTAAATATCAAATGTTCCCTTCTGCACATAGTCTCTAATGAAATGATGTTTAATTTCTATATGCTTAGCTCTTGAGTGTAAGATTGGGTTCTTAGATAAATTGATTGCAGCAGTATTATCACAAAGAACAGAAATCTCACTCTCAAAGATGTTGTAGTCCTCCAGTTGATGTTTAATCCACAGGAGCTGAGAAAAACAACTTGCAGCAGAGACATATTCAGCTTCAGCTGTAGATAATGCAATTGTGCTTTGTCTTCTGCTCGTCCATGATACCAGATTGGATCCAATAAAATAGCATCATCCGCTGGTGCTTTTTCTCTCAAGTCTGTCTCCAGCATAATCAGCATCACAGAACCCTACTAGACTGTATTCATTTGATTTCTTAAACAGCAAACCAAGATTAGTAGTCTCCTTCAGATATCTAAAAATTCTCTTGACTGCAGTCAAATGAGAGTCTCTAGGATCTGATTGGAATCTTGCACATAAACAAACACTGACCATTATATCAGTACTAGATGCAGTAAGATACAGGAGTGATCCGATCATACCTCTATATACCTTTTGATCTACCTTTTTATCTTTATCATTCAGGTTCATTATGCAGGTTAGATGCATAGAAGTGTTCATGGGTTTGCAATCGTCCATTTTGAACTTCTTCAGAAGCTCCTTTGTATATTTGGACTGATGCACATAAATTCCATCTTGAGTCTGTTTTACTTGAAGTCCAAGGAAGAATTTCAATTCTCCCATCATACTCATTTCAAACTCCTTCTGCATTAACTCAGAAAACTCTCCACACAGAAATTCATCAGTAGCGCCAAAAATGATATCGTCCACATAGATTTGTACTATAATGAAATGTGAGTCTATGAATTTTCTAAAGAGTGTAGTGTCAACTTTTCCTCTTGAAAATCCATTCTCCATAAGAAATGAGCTTAGTTTTTCATACCAAGCTCGAGGAGCTTGCTTAAGGCCATAAAGAGCCTTTTTCAATTTAAAAACATAGTTAGGAAAAGATTGATCCTCAAAACCAGGTGGTTGTTCCACATAGACTTCCTCTGTTATTATACCATTTAGAAAAGCACTCTTTACATCCATTTGATAAAGCCTTATATCATGTTGGGCAGCAAATGAAAGTAAAATGCGAATTGCCTCTATTCTAGCTACTGGAGCAAAGGTTTCAGTAAAATCAATACCTTCCTGTTGTGAGTAACCTTGAGCAACTAACCTTGCTTTGTTTCTCACTACTTTACCTTCTTCATCCAGTTTGTGTCTGAATACCCATTTGGTTCCAATGATGGACTTATCTTTAGGTGGGGCTACCAGCGTCCAAACATCATTGCGTTTGAACTGATTTAGCTCCTCCTGTATTGCTAAAATCCATCCTTCGTCCAATAGAGTTTCATCAACATTTTGGGTTCCAATTCAGAGATGAATGCAACATCAATTTGTTCTCTGAATGTGGACCTTGTTCTGACTCTATCATTTGCATTTCCAATGATTTGTTCTTCAGGATGATATGTTTTGAAGTGCCAGCTTCTTCTTCTTTTAGTATTGGACATATCATCATTTTCTGCGTCTGATCCTTCTTCTTCATTCTTAGGTGATGGTCTTTCACCTTCTGCTTGTATTCTCATATCTGTAAAAGAATCACTTAGCTCTGACAATTCCTTGTCAGGCTTTCTGTCATTGAATTTAATATGAATTGACTCTTCAACAGTCAAGGTACTTGAGTTATAGACTCGATAAGCCTTGGAAGTTTCAGAGTAACCCAGAAAAATTCCATTGTCCACTTTAGAATCAAACTTTCCAAGTTGATCCTTAGTGTTAAGAATAAAACATTCACATGCAAAAGGATGAAAATATGAAATGTTGGGTTTTCTTCCTTTCCACAATTCATATGGAGTCTTTTTCAATATAGGCCTCACATATATTCTGTTTTGTAAATAACATGCAGTATTTACAGCTTCAGCCCAGAACCTCTTAGAGGTTGAGTGATCATTCAGCATGGACCTAGCCATCTCTTGTAGAGATCGATTCTTTCTCTCCACCACACCATTTTGCTGAGGTGTTCTTGGTGCAGAGAAATTGTGAAGGATTCCATTCTCTTCATAGAATCTCTGGAAGTTTGCATTTTCAAACTCACCTCCATGATCACTTCTAATGGAGTTGATACAAACTCCTTTCTCATTTTGGACTCTTTTACAGAATATGGTGAAGACTTTGAAAGACTCATCCTTGTGTGCAAGGAATTTGACCCATGTCCATCTAGTATAGTCATCAACTATGACTAGTCCATATCTTTTTCCATTTAAAGAAGCTGTTTGAGTGGGTCCAAACAAATCCATGTGTAAAAGTTCCAAAGGTCTAGAAGTGGAAACAATATTTTTAGAATTAAAGGAGTTTTTCACTTGTTTCCCTTTCTAACATGCTTCACACAAAACTGCGGATTTGTACACAAGGTTTAGTAGTCCTCTCACGAGGTTATGCTTGTTCAGCTTTGAGATGATTCTTAAGCTTGCGTGACCAAGTTTCTTGTGTCATATCCATTGTTCATACTTTAAAGATTTGAATCATGAGACATTTTGTCTGGATAGATTTTCGAAATCAATTTTGTAAACATTATCCTGCCTCTTTGCTTGAAAAAGTATGGACTTATCAAAATTTCTGACTATACATTTATCCTTGTTAAAGGAAACATCAAATCCATTGTCACACAATTGACTTATGCTAAGCAGATTATGTTTGAGTCCTTCAACCAGTAAGACATTTTCAATAGAAGGAAGATGATGCTTACCAATTTTACCTATTCCAACTATTCTCCCTTTTTGGTCTCCTCCGAAGGTGACCCAGCCCTTTGATCTAGGTTTTAGGTCTTGGAACATAGACCTTTCTCCTGTCATGTGTCGTGAGCAGCCACTGTCCAGGTACCATGACTGGAGTTGACTTCCTCCCATCAAGCATATCTGCAACAGGAATTATCATATTCTTAGGTACCCAGATTGACTTGGGTCCTTTCTTGTTAGTCCTTGGTCTGCGTCCAGGCATGTTCCTTTTGTTATGGACACATGTCGAGGTGACATGTCCAGCCTTTCCACAGTGACCACAATATAAATTGAATTTAGAAGGACTTTTAGAAACTTTTGCTTTTGGCTTTTCATAACCCAAACCACTTTTGTCAAAAGGTTTTCTCTGAATTTTTAAGATTTGATCCAGTTTTTCAGAGCTACTGACAAATCCGGACAATCGTCCAGTGAGTTCATTTACTTCTTGTTGAAGTACTTGTACTTCACAGGAAGTGTTGGACTCAGAATCCTTTTGAGATTCATCTTTGAGTTGACTTACTTGAAGTCTTAACTCTTCATTTTCTGATTTGAGTACTTTATTTTCCAAAGTAAGTTTTTCAAAATCTTTGGCTATGAGTGAAAACTTTTTCTTCAAAGATCTGTACTCATAAGATAAAATGGATGATTCTCTAAGAAGATCATTGAAGTTGTCTCTTAGTTCGGGGTAAGAAAGTACCTCTTCTTCATCCTCACTGTCAGTGGAGTGTAGACTTGTCATTAGGTAAAGATTTGCTTCTTCCTTATCCTCCTCATCCTCATCATCAGAAGATTCATCAAGATCTTCCCATGTTGCCATGAGACCCTTCTTCTTCTTGAAGAACTTCTTCTTTGTCCTTTCAGCCTCAGGACAGTCTGCCTTGTAGTGGCCTGGTTTCTTACATCCATAGCACACTACTGGACTTTTCTCTTTATGCTCAGCTGCCTTTTGTGGAAATTTTTTGTTGAATTGCTTTCTTCTGAAGCCACCTTTCTTTTTCCACATAGACTTTATTTTCCTGGAGATGAAGGAAAGTTCATCATCATCTGAGCCTTCTTCTCCTTCTGAGCTGCATGACTCCTCATCTGAGTCAAGTGCCTTCAGTTCCTTTGAGGTGCTTCCCTTTTGGGCTTTAAGAGCAATGAATTTTGCTCTTCTTTCCGTTCCTTCCTCATTGAGCTCAAGCTCATGCACTTTGAGTGACCCTAGGATATTCTCCATAGCAAGAGTGAAAATATCTCTTGCTTCTTGTATGGCAGTTACTTTGGGTCTCAATTGTTTTGGCAAACTCCTTGATATTTTCCTGATATGATCCTGGTTTGTGTAGATTTTTCCCAGGGATCTCAGGTTGTTGATGATTGTTTGGAATCGTCCAAACATCTGATCAATAGTCTCGTGATCCTCCATTTTAAATAGTTCATATTGATGAACTAGCATGCTGATTTTGGACTCACGGACTTGAGACGATCCTTCATGCGCCAAGGCTAGGGTGTCCCACATTTCTTTGGCAGTGGTGCAGCTGTGCACCTTGTCGTATTCTGACTTAGTAATGGCACACATCAGATAATGCCTTACTTTTGAGTTCAGCTAGAATCTGGTCCTTTGATCTTGCGTCCACTGAGCTCTTGGTACTGGTTGACCTGCTTCATTTACTGGAGCAGTGTAGCCAGTTTCCGCGACATCCCACATGTCTATATTTTGCGCATCAAAGAACGTGATCATCCTCTGCTTCCAATAGTCATATTCGTCTCCATTGAACAAAGGTGGTCTGTTCACAGCTTGTCCCTCATTCTCCATGGATCTTTGCTTCTCTGCACTGTTAGGTGCTCAACCCGTAGAGACCGAGCTTTGATGCCAACTGTAGGTAATAGGGAGAAACACAAGAAGGGGGGTTGAATTGTGTTTCAATGCCTTCTTAAAACTTTTTCGCAAATGTTTGGACACTGGCTGTAAAACTGTTGGACGCACAGCGTATCTGAATATTGGACGCACAAGCAAGTTGGACGCAAAGGCTTCCACTTAGTTTTAAAACTCGTTTTCTTTGTGCGATTTAAAGAGTTTGAAAAACTTGTTAGAATAAACTTCAATTCAGTCCCCTTAGTTAGTATAAATAAATAAATAACTAGAGATAAGGGAAAGAGAGGAAAACACAAGTATTTATACTGGTTCACTCTTTCCTAAGAGCTACGACCAGTCCCCTCAAACTAGAGAGATTTCACTATCAAACTAGATAGAGGTCAAGTATTCTTCAACAGCCTCTTCATGCCTTACAACAAATATTCTTTGCACACCTAGCCTCTCCAGGCTCAAAACAAGTATTCTTTACAAACAAGCCTCTCCAGGCTTAATCCCAAGTATTCTTTGCACGCAGCCTCTCCAGGCTAAATCCCAAGTATTCTTTATAAACAAGCCTCTTCATGCTCAAACAACTCAGAAGAGTGTTCTTAACTTAAAGTGCTATCTAACTCACACAAGTGAGAATATAACAATCTTAAGCACTTCGAGAGTTAAGCTAACTCTCTTTTACAAGAAGAAAGAAAATACATAAGACTTTCTTAACAAATCAGAGTATAATAAAATGTGCACAGCGATTTAGCTCTTTCTTTCAGTAGTTCAGCACTCTCTTGTCTTGATTCTTCTTCTTGTTTTCGATATTTGTAGGCTTTGTGGAAGGTTCAGACTTATTCTTCGACTAGCTCAGCTTCAGCCTTCATAAATATGACCGTTCTCTAATATCATTAAATGATGTTTTCCCGTTGCTCTGAGGAGTTCATCTTTAGCGTATTTGTCTGCATTTCTTTCTCCTAATTCAGAAGCAACCTGTACTCATAGTCTCAATTGTACAAAGGTCAATAGTAATATTCAGTTGAGACAAACAGAATACACTGTGTAAATCAGAGAGTAGTGTTCAGAGAGATATAGAAATAAACATAGTACATTCTCTCTCTAAGTACACTTTGCATAGTGTTTTATGCTTTTCATTAAATGCATGTTCAAAACACGTTGAATACAACTATTTATTTCAAATCATTTGCTCAATAAATATGTTCCATATTAAATGCAAGATCAATAAATAGCAAGTTATGTATTCTGTGTTTTGGACGCAGCATATAGAATGTGTGAACTATTCAGGTTATATACAAAACGGACGCATACCTTTGCTTACCATTTGTACTTGAGGCAGCTTGGTCTATATGAATCGCATACTCATTGCTTACCATATAGACTTATGACTTTGCTTCTCTGATGGGGTACGTCTCTATAACACTTATTGGACGTTTATCACTTTTACTTCTTTGGACGCAAAGTATAGCATGTCTCCATGAGTGATTACTTGGACGCTTATAGGTTCTGCTTCTTTGGACGCAAAGCTTTATTTGACGTATTGCCTCTTTGAGTCCATTGGACGCTCCACTCTTGAATCTTACATATATGTGCCAATGTCACACTGGACGATGGACTTATCTTTGTTGTACCTACAAGAGCTTGTCAGCAGACTTTGTAAAATCCTTAATAACCTTTGTTATCATCAAAACCACAAAGACTACTTAGGGAATTTTTGCATTAGAAATGCTTTTAACCAATTTGGTTCCAACAATAATGCCCTAATCTTCTTGATATTTTCGAGAGAGTAAGGTTAGAATGGCAAAATGAATTTTTGAGCTTACTAAAGGTACTGTTATTATGGCGAATTTTAGTTTACTGCAAATATGATTTCACCGTAAAGAAAATATGTTTTCCTCTTTTGTAAAAACCTTGATGTTATCTAACATGTATATATTCAAAGGTGATGGTTAAGGTTTGATTGGTTTATTAATATGGATCTGTCTAGAAAGGAAAGAGACCTTTGAAGGGGCTATTATAAAGTCCATCTCTTTCTAGCCTGGGATCTGTATTGATACGCTATTTAAAAATCTTAACAATAGGGACCAGGTATATACGTGACTAAGATAATCTGGGAAAGAAGTGATTTCTTAATACCGTATATATAAATAGATTGGATTGGATAAAAGAGTATAATAGTAATGGATTCTCGGTGAATTCTACTGTTGTAGCATCTGTCGGAAAAGAGTATAACAGTAATGGATTCTCGGTGAATTCTACTGTTATAGCATCTATCGAATTTAATATGACAGTAATGGATTATCAGTGAATTCTACTGTTATGTTAACAGTGGAAAATATAGAGCAGATATCCAATCTTTTTATGTATGCAATGAACTCAGTTTAATTTCCACTGTTTAAGACAGTGGAAATTAGTGAGATAGGCTTCCAACAGGCATTTTTCCTGGAAGATAATCAGTGCTTAAATATTTCAGAAGAGAAGTAATTGGATTGCGTTCACTTAGTCTAAGTTTTATCGATTTCTGAAAATGGGTACTAATCACCAAAGATGGCTCTACCGTCGTGTGATCCTTTCATCTTCAAAATTAAGTAAGCCAGTAAAATGATTAGCTCTATTTCGTTCATCAAGTTTATATCAAGTTTTAAGAAAACTGGACACTGATTTCCGCAGTCGGCTCAGCCGCTGTGTAATTATTCCATTCCCTAAGATTGACTTAAAAACAAAGAACAGACGTTATTGGATTGAAAAGCGGACGTAAGTTTAATTACTGTTACTCTCTTTTTTCTTGATCAAATACAAAGAGGCTCTGCCTCGCTTTGATCTTCTGAAATGAGTTAATAAAGTTAAGATTATATATCGAATCACTCTGTTGGACTTTTTCACCTTAGTTCAGCTCTGCCGCGGTGTGATTAGTCATAAATTGAATTAATATAGCCGGAAGAATAACTTAATAAGAGCAAGAGTTTTCTTCAAAATGAGTGAGTGATTTCAGAAAGATTTTTCAAAGTGTGGGAGCTATTGTAAGACGAAAGAGGTTTTTAAGAGATGGTATTGAAGAGAAGCTACAGTAAAATATGTGACCAATTTTACTAAGAGAAAGTGAGAAAGAGATTTTGTAGAGAAAACTTAGACGAGTATTTGTATTATAGACGATGAGCATACAACCTATAAGACATGGTTGAGAATAGGGTTTAGTTGGGCTACAATTGCCTTCTGGGATTATTCAGGTTTCGATAGTCTTAAGTGGCCAAGTGAGTGAATACCCTCGAGTCGAGACAATTCGTATACCCGGCTTGAATAAATCTAACTGGCTGACCTAAGTATTCATTTTAAATGCGGTATTACCGAAGTGATTCTCAGAGGTCTAAAGCGGGATTCCCTGATTATTCTGTTATGTTTATCGCAGCCGATCGCTCAGAAGAAGTGAGGAAAAGAAAGTCTCATTGGAGCATTACACCGGTATGACTTTTGGGATATTGAAGTGACATGCATAAAAATACTTGGTTTTGGTGATATATAATTGTGAATGAATTGTTTTGCAGGGTTTCAGCACAAAGGTAAGATTTATCTAAAACAATGTCTGTTTATAAGTCTTGATTGTTCTGTGACTTGATGTGTGTGTCTTGCTGTGCAAAGTGATATATATATATAATTGTATTTTGATTGTTTACCAACTTGTCTTATTATTTGTTTAGAGTTTCACCCTTGCTGCTTTATGTTGTGTTGATGCATGACCGAGTAGATAATTTATCCAAGACGTGGGCTAGCTCTTAGAAGAAGGATTTGAAGAGGATGTCGTGTAGATTGATAGGGATTCCGGGAAGAATTGGTATTTACTATTTTAGATTGGGTGGAGGTCTAAAGACTTGACTGGCTCAGGAGTCCACTGTACAAACTCTGTTGTAAACTCTGATAATTTTTATATATGTGATGATCAAATTTTGGGTACGAAGTTATGTTATACTCTTTACACCTAAATTATTTTCAAAGAGAAAACCTTACAGGGATTTATTCCCCATCCTTCTCATCTTTTAGTAAAAAGAAAAATTTTACCCGCATTTTCAGAGAAGGATTATCAACCTTTATCAAAATATCTCTCTAAGTTTTCCTAAACTTTTGGTTACTATGGTGTAATATTCCTTTTAGAGAAAGGGTGTTACAACCTCCACCAACACAAAACATAGCAAAACACTAGAAGAAGAGAAAAGAAGAGGTTTGAGGGAGAGAGAACCGTTTGAGAGGCAGAGAGAAGAATAGAAGGGGCAAGGGAAGACAAGGAAGGGAGAAGAAGAGGCTTGTTGAACACTTGTGGTTTTGAGTTCTACTTTTTCTTTCTTTACAAAGCCTTGAGTGAGTCCCTCTTTCTTATCCTTTTCTCTTGTAGTTTCATGAAAATCTAAATGAAAATTCTTTATACTTCCCTCATCCTACTTAGATGATTCTGCATGTTGTTCCTTATGAAATATGTGCAAAACTTGGGTTTATGTTTGGAAATAAGAATGCATGTGCATAAGGAAGTGGGTGGTTGTTCTTTCTAGTGGATGTGTTTGCATGTTAAGATTGAGTTTTGATTCATGTTAAGATGGTTGTTTACTAGCTCTCCTTCGTGATTTTGGGTAGAATAAGGAGTGGGTTTGGATTCTACATTAGTTTCATCTTAGACTCTATTTTGGAAAATCGTAATGATCGTTTCTGAGTGTATCTTCGTCGGACAAAGAAGAGCCATCGTCGAGCGAATTTCTCTGGGCCTAGTCTGTCTGCGTCATTGTCAGGCAATCAATATGGATCGTTAGGCGAATTTCTGGTCAGAATTGATTCCAGGGTAATTCGTTGGACGATTTTCTTTATTCGTTGGGTGAAGATTAAGCTGTATTTTTACATATGTTCATCTTATTTATTATAACCATGATGAATGCATGTCTCCTTACTTGGGATTCCTATTCCTTAATTGTTTTAGGCTTACAAATTGGATGTGATTTGATTGCTATTATGTTATCAACTTTTGTTCACTCTTTTGGGATGTTAGAACATGATTTAGTAATAATATAGATGCTCATATTTATATCTCTAGTTTTCTATTGCTTAACTCTCAAGGAAAGAGTAATGAACTATCTAAGGAGAAGATCTTGTTTAAAAGATAAATGAATTCTTTTAACAGTTAATTAGAGAAAAAATGAGTTTATATAAGTCCTTTTGTTAAGGCTGAGGGTAAGTACAAAGCAAGTAGGGATGTTGCGGTCATAGACGTTTGACCGGCCTTACAGTAGGCTACTTCATCCCAAGATACTCACACTTGGTGGATAGCATGTGTTCTCTTTAATTAAAGAATGTAATGAGGAGTTTATAACTCAAAAATGTGATATGAGATTGAAGCTCTTGAAAGTGAAGGTCCTTTTATCCAGGATAATACAACTTGTTTATTTCTGACTTCTTGTTATAAGTTACACGTTATTTCCCTTTGGGATTCACTGAGTTTTATCTCACCCTCTATCCCTATCCTTGTTTCAGATAAGAAGGAGTAGCTCTTTGTTACTAAGAGGGAAGCTTGTGAGGCAACTACTTAGTTATTAATGCATCTTGTTTTATTAAATTTAGTTTGAGACTCAATTAATTTCTTCTAGTTTGAGAAGAATTGTGTACTTATCACTAAATCTAAGAACTCGTTATGTATTAAGTTTAAGTATTGTTATGTTTAGACATGATGACTGTGGTATGATATTTAAATAGATGTTACATGATTATGTTATGTACTAGTTAAGTAGCATAAGATGTTACAAATATAGTGCAATTGTTAGCTAGAGTTTGAGAAAAACCCGAGTAAACTCACGTTTTGCATACCCCCGAACGTGAAAACCCTGAATAAACGTGCAGCAATATATGCTATATGGCAAGACAAAAAGCATACGAAAGAGTTACGAAATTGAAAACCAACCAATCACAATTATACAGTAGGACCCATAACCATATATGGGTGGGTTGGTGTTATATATGGACGGTTAGATTTTCTCGCAAATCGTCGTGCAGTACCCATGTCGACCCAAGAAGCATTTTCCATAAACATGACACTGATTTCATTTTTTTTTTGTCAAAGATGTGACACCGATTTTTTTTGGTCAAATGATCTTTCATTCAACAACAGGCTAAAAGCCTAAGCACAGTACAAGCAATCCAAATCTGAACCAAACCGCAAGAGCAAGTTCTCAAACCCATAAACATTAACTCACTGGAACTGTTGCCATAAAGACCTACACCCAACCACACAACTCACACAACTACCCAAACAAAGATCAGCAGATCAACAAAAAAGAACACCATCAGCCCGCATTCCACAACAAAACAGAGGAATAGACCCATCACCTTCCCCACAAAAGCAACAACACAACCACCCATAACCAAAAAAATAAAAACACTCCTCCAGAAAACACCCAAAAGAACTGGACCAACGTCATACCAAAGCAAAAGTCACACCAAAATAACCAACAGGAGAGGCAGCGGAGTATTGTTCCTTCACAAATCCATTACAGCAACAGATTCAGTAAGGAGTCCAATCTACCTCCTCTCTCCTTCATCAATTCCTTCCTTGTCTTTAAGCAAAATAGACTTTATTGAATTTGGTATGTTGTAGGTCCAGCTTGGGGGAAGAGAGTGTCCCTTAGCCAAAGAAGCAATATGATGAGCTAGTTCATTACCCTTTCTCTTTGTCCAGGTAAAACCGCAATTCAAAAAATTTTGTTTCATCCACCAAATATCTTCAAGAACAGCTCTAATCTCCCCAATCTGAATCTCCTTTCTGCAAGCTTTAATGACTTCTAGGTTGTCTGATTCAATGATATGACATGCTCCAAAGCCAGGGACGCCGCTAGAGAAATACCATCCCTCAAAGCTAAGGCTTCAGCTATCAAACTACTGTTAGCCGTATATCTTCTGCTTAGACCAGACATAAAGGTACCATTCTCATCCCTCATATCCACCCCTAAAGCACCTATCTTTGTTGATTTTTGGAAACTTGAATCAGTATTGATTTTTAGCCACCCTCTTGGTGGTGGTCTCCACTGTGAAATAATTCTTCTAGATCTAAACTAGTTCTCTGTTAAATGAAGCTTTTGCAGCGCAAACATAAAGCATTCATTGGAAAGAACATTTATCTGGATAAGTGTAGCCATAGGATTTGGGATTTTACTCTTAAAAACAATTTGATTTCTGTGCTTCCAAATTAACCAGAGAGTGCAGACTATAAAAATTAGGCCAAATATAGAGTGCTCTTTGTTACCTTGGAGACTTTCTATTCTTTCCAATAACCATTGGCCCATACTTGTCACTTTCATAGGATCAGGAACACACTGAAATTGATTCCCAAACCATATTGGTCTAGTCCACTGACATAACAACAGAGCATGCTCTACAGATTCACTCCCTTGGTTGCAAACAGGGCATTGTCCTAACCTGATCACCTTCCTTCTGGCTAGATTCTCCCTCACCAGTAAGATGTTATGGACAACCTTCCACAGGAAAATTTTAATTTTTTGTGGAACACTGATCTACCAAATACATTTCCAAATTTTTTCATCAATTCCCCTAGAACACGAGGCACTGTAATTGCTCTTTCTCTCTTGTTGCCTGATAACATAATATCCTGACTTCACTGAATATTCTCCAGATTTGGTAAAAGGCCAAATCAGGATATCCTCCCCTGCACCATCCAATAGGAGTTTGAAACACCTGCAAACAGAAGAAGGATTAAAGAAATCTCTGACTGTCCTCACATCCCAATCCCTATTATTCTGATCAATGACCTCTCTCACCCAACTAACCCGACACCCTGCTTTGAGCTTTGCTTTGGCAGCAGAGGAGTGCCAGTTATCCTCATCGATTTTAATAGAAGCCCCATTGCCCACTACCCATCTCCTATGTCTCTTAAGGATGTCTCTTCCATGCAGCAAACTTGCCCATGCCCATGAATCTTGTCTTGCTCTTTTGGCTTGTTAAAAATCAGAATTTGGGAAGTAGCAACTCTTCAAAATAGAGACCCAAAGGGCATTAGGATTCTTTAAAACTCTCCAAGCTTGTTTTGGAAGCATAGTGCAACACCCTTTCTCCTAAAAGGATATTACACCATAGTAACCAAAAGTTTCACAAAGACTTAGAAAATATTTTCGTAAAAGTTGATAATCGTTCTCTGAAAATGCAGGTAAAATTTTTTGGTTTTCTAAAAGATGAGAAGGATGGGGAACAAATCCCTGTAAGACTTTCTCTGTGTAAATATTTAGGTGTAAAGAGTAAAACATAACTTCGTACTCAAAAATTCGTCATCTCATATATGTAATCATTAGAGTTTACAACAGAGGTTTATACACCGAACACCTGAGCCGGTCAAGCCTTTAGACCTCTACCCAATCTAAAACAGTAAATATCGATCCTTCTCGGAATCTCTATCAATCTATACAGCATCCTCCTTCAGATTATTCTTCTAAGAGTTAGCCCATTTCTTGGGTAAATCATCTACTCAATCATGCATCAACACAACATAAAAGTAGACAAGGGTGAAACTCTAAACAAAGTAATAAGTAAAGTACAAGCACACCCAAAACACAAATCACACATCACCCAATTCGCACATCAAAACATATATATGTCAGAACAGCAAGTTATCTAAAATAGATATCAAAATAGCAGATCAATCAAGACATATAAATAGATCTTGTTTAAAGAGATCTTACCTTGTGGTGTAACCCTACAAAAGCAATGTATTCTCAAAAATATCTCATCAAGTCAAAGTATATTTATGCATTCCACTTCAATATCTCAAAACACACCTGTGTAATGCTCCAAGGAGACTTTTCCAACCTTCACACCATGGAGCGACCGGCTGCGGTAAACTTAACAGAATAATCAGGGAATCCTACCTAAACCCCTGAGAATACTTCGGTAATACCACATTTAAAATGAATACCAAATCAGAATAAGTCGGGTATACGATTCGTCTCGGCACGAGGGGATCAACCTACATGACCATTGAAACTTTCGAAACCTGGATAATCCCACTAGACAATTGTAGCCCAACTAAACCCTGTTCGCAACCCCAAGCTGGAGTGTATGCTCTAACATCTTTATGCAATGACCATCTAAATTGTACTCAAAATCTCTTTAATATCTCTTTGTAAAACTTCCTCTGTTTTACTATAGCTTCTCTTAAAATCTTTAAGTCTTTATCAAAACACTTTTTATGAAATAACTCATCACTTTAGAATAGAAATACTTTTGAATGAACAACTAGTTGTTAAAACCCACATCTTTCTCTTTATATCAGAAAACTCTTTTACCGTTTTTAAATAAATAGTTCTTGCTCTTTTTACCCATTTTATGGATCATTTATGAGTTAAGTTATTTGTCCGGCTTCAATAAGTCAATTTTATGACTGATCACACCGCGGCAGAGCCAAAATGAGGTGAGCAGCCCAGCGAAGTGATTCGATATATAAACTAAAGGTCATTAACTCATTTCAAGAGACCAAAATGGGGCAGAGCCACCTAGGATTGATCAAGAGAGAAGAGATCAACAATAATATAAACTCATGTCCATTTTTTAATCAGTAAGTGTCTGTTCTCATATTTTAGATAGATTTTGGTAAATGAATAATCACACGGCGACTGAGCCGACTGCGGTAATTAGTGTCCAGCTTTCTTGAAACTTAGTATATAATTGAGTGAACGGAATAAAGCTAATTAATTACACTACAAGAATAAGTGGATTTACCTACGCGAAATTACCCAGGGCCATGTGGCCGTAGGTAATTTTTTACTTTTCTACGGCTTTGGCCGTAGGTAAGGAGGTAGGAGAGAGAAATTTGAATTTCAAAACTACCTACAGCCATAGCCGTAGGTAATTACATTTTTAAAAAATGAAAAAAGAAAAATGCATTTAGAGAGAGCTAAAACCGTAGGTAACTTGCAACTTTTTAGAGAGAGCTAAAGGCCGTAGGTAAATAAAAAGCAAAAAGAGTTACCTACGGCCACGTGGCCGTAGGTACCTACAATTATACCCAACCCCCTTTCGATCGATCTCTCAGACCCCCTTTCCCTCATTTCTCTTCTTCTTTCTCAAACCCTCTTCTCTCTCAATCTCTCTCTTCCTCAACTCTGGCCACCACCGCTCTGAAATTTCGGCCACCACCGCTCTAAAGCTCCAGCCACCACCATGGCTTCCTTCCTCCCTCCCTCCTTCGCCCCAAACCGCGAGTAGATCGGGTTCCCAAACCCCTCCTCCCTCCTTCGTTTTCCCAAACACGGTCACCACCCGTGGCTCCTCCTTTCGCTGCCGCCACCACCGCGCCGCCACCAGCCACCTCCTGTACAGGTATGCATAGAAGCCCCTCTCTCTATTTCTCTCTATCACTCTCTAGATCTATCTCTCATGCACACTTTCTCTCTCTCTCTCTCTGCAGGAGCCAGCCACCGGTAGCACCACCGAGATCCACCGTGCCGCCACTAGCCACCCTTGCTGCCACTGTCGGAGGCCCATCGTGACCAATCAATTAGAACTACTTTCGAATGGTATGCATTTTGGTTTCGTTTTCGATGTATGTGACCTGTTGGTGCTGAGGAGGATGTGTTTCATGTGTTGTCTAGGTGTTAATAACTATTGAATTCCATGTGTTCGATGTTTTGCTTGAATGAAATGACCTCATTTTGCTGATGAGTTATGAGTTACTATTCTGATTTGCACACTCCCTGCTTGATGTTTTGCTTGAGTGACTCAACATTGTGTGCGAGGTACTGTTTTTAGTGGGTCACTATGTGTTGGAAATTGCAGACCAAGTGTTTGATGTTCTCACCATTAGTTATATTGAAACTAAGGACAGTGGTTTCAAATCCTTATATGCGTGGCAGTATTTGCACTCTAGGTGTTTGTGATTATGCTTAATCTAGTCATGTCTGTTCTATCAATTCTAATGGTGTGTAAATTCTTTATGGGGTGCATGATATGGAATATTTGTGGAATGGTTGAACACTAGGTTGTAGTGGCTATTACTGCTTGTTTGCACACTCAATTTTGTTTTCCCCTGCTGTTCTCTTCATGAAAAAAAGGAAAATAAAAAAAATAAAAAAATATAGTTGCTGTAAAGAAAATAGTTTGCTCACTCATTTGCTAATTGTGTTTGCAGACTTGTAGTTACACAAACTTTAACTTATTTCCAAATCTCAATAATTTCATAATTATAAAGATAATGTCTAACTGTGAATATCACTATGAATATGACACTGGAGCACTTATCTTTGAATTGATTCTGTAATAGAAATTTGACAATACTGCTGTATATAAGTTGACAATGTGAGAGTAAAAGAAAAAGTAGTTTATTATAAGAAAAAATAAAGGGGACGCAATTCAATTGGATTTGGGTGGTTAAGCTTGTTATTCACATGATGTTCCTCGAGAATTTTCTCAATCGTTTCATGATTAATAATGCATTGGAAGCTTAGTTCACAACCTGTGCTATTTTAAATGTTATTTTGTTGCCTCTCTTATGTTTGTCAAAAGGTCTGAATGGTTGATGTTTGAACTCTTTGTGGTTGATAATGTGATACTTATTGCTAATGCATAGAAAAGGTTATAATATTGTTTCCTTAAGAAGAATTAGATGGAATCACTACAAGAATAATTGTATTTATCTACGGAATATTAGTTTGGTGACTTCACTGTGTTATGCTCCGTTGAAGAACATGGATTTGTGGAGCTGAGTTGGTTTTGTGGATCTACGTAAATCTATGTTGATTTTGCTTTCATTCCTATACAAGAAATTCCTTATATTTTACTGTCAAATATTGTTAATGTTACTCTTTCCCTTGTGTAAGGTTGGAGGTGTGTATTTGGATTATCATTAATCACCATGACCCTTTGATTCTATTTCTATCACATATTGCAAAGTCATCTTGTTTTAATTCTGCAATATGCTCTATTATGCTTCTTGATAACATAATACTTTGATTTGCAAATTAATACTTTGAACTTGTTAATACTTTGAATTTGATTGTTTTGGTGTAATTGTTTTTTTAATTTTCGTGGTTGGTACTACTACTTGGTAAGTGTATAGTTTGATATTGAATGGTTTATTCTAAAGAGAAAGGGAAACTTGCATTGAATATTGAATGGTTTTCAGGATTGATGTGAACAAAGCAAATAACTATTGATTTCGCCCCATGTTATTTATTATGATGCAGGAAGTGAATGGGAAAGAAGTTTAGACACAAATGACTGGTTTTATGAAAAAGAACACTGGAAAGTTCACCTCGGTGCCCAGAAAAATATCAATGGTGTTCCTCAGCAATTCTTGGATGCAAAAGAAGAAAAGAAATCAGTAGCTCTTGACTCTTATGGACAATATTAGATAGTTTTTTTTTATACAAGTATTAGATAGTTTTTTAGTTTATTTACTATTTCAGTTGACATTTTATTGTATTTAACTTAGACGACATTCGGTTTATTATGATATTAATTTTGAAGTTTTCAATTATTGTCTTTATTTTAATAGAAGTGCTAGATTAATAATAAATTAAAATTAATATAAATCATTATTCAATAATATGTAATTAATTAAAATAAATAAATAAATAAATATTAATTTTAATAAATCAAATATTATTTAATTTAATTAATAAAGAATTTAATTAATAAAGATTAAATTTGTAATTTAAAAATTTAATTAAAAAAAACGTGTACCTACGGCCTTGGCCGTAGGTAATTAGCCAGGGCCTCGAGCCGTAGGTAATTACCTACGGCTCATGGCCCTAGGTAATTACCTACGGCTCCAGGCCGTAGGTAACTACCTACGGTTACCTACGGCTTTTTAAAGAAAGCTCTCGCTAAAAAGTTGCAACGAACAATATTCCTACGGAAACTAGGCCGTCTATCAGCCGTAGGTAACTTTCGATTACCTACGGCTTTTTGCTTCTACCTACGGCTTTTGGCCTTGGCTAATGAGCGAATTTCTTGTAGTGTTACTGGCTTAATTAACTTTGAAAATGAAATTAAGGATCACACGGCGGCAGAGCTACCTACGGTGATCAATACCCAACTTTAAAAAGATTCGATATAGACTAAGTGAACGAGATCAAGCTGTTTATTTACTGAAATATTTAAGCACTAGTTATCTTCCAGGAAAGAGGCCCATTGAAAGCCTATCTTTTACCGTTACACTAACTGTCTCGCAGCTAATATAACAGTAGAATTCACTGAGAATCCTTTACCGTCATACCACCGAGAATTCTTTACAGTTATACTCTTTTATCCAATCCAATCTATTTATATATACGTTTATTAAGAAATCGCTTCTTTCGCAATTTATCTTAGTCACGTATATATCGGGTCCCTAAGTTAAGAATTCCCCAAACAGCGTATCAGTACTGTTCCCAGGAAAGAGAGGTGAGCTAAGGCTTCTTCAATGACCTATGTCTTTCCTAGACAGATCCATATTGATAAATCATTTATCTTAACCATCACCTTGCATATCAATGATAGACAATATTAGAGTTTTCACAAAAGAATAAATTGTATTTTCTTTACGGTAAGATCATATTTACGGTAAATCTAAATTTTGCCATTATAACGGTATGTTTATAAAAGCTTAAAATTAATTTGGCCATCACCACCTTACTTCCACGAAATTCTCAAGAAATTTGGGCATTATAACCCCACAATTAATAAATAGCACAAAACAATTAAATTAAAGCCATATAACAATTATAAAGCATAAATAAATAAATAAAAGCTATAACACATAAATCACATAAGTAAATAACAATCAAGAATTAAACTCATGCATCTCAAATTAATTTGTAAGAGGTTCCCCTTATCTTTGCCACAAGAACTTGGAAGAACAAAGCCTTTTGAACTAAGAACACCAAGCAAGAAAGATGAAAACTATAAAGGAGAAAAGAGAGGATTTTTGCTTTGTTAACACAAAGGCTTTTGGTGTAGGAAACTTATGAAGCCAAGAGGGGTATTTATAGGGCAGAGGGGCAGCCATGAGGAGGGACAAGGGAGGAAGGAAAAAGATCATGTGATGTAAGCCATGAGGCTTAAAATGCCTAATTATTAATTATGATTAATCAATCCTTTTTCTAATTGGCTTAAGCTCATGACAAGGCTTGTGACTCATATTGAAAAAGCACATCCAAGGCTCCAAAATGAAGTTGGATGTCGACCAAGAGAGGGGAGAGGGAGAGCCTTTGGATTAAATGGTTAAAAACTTTCGGTTTTAGTAGTTTTAGTGTAAAATCAAGGGCAAAATAGTAATTGTACATGCCCCTATGGCTAATGATGATGTCCACAGATATTTTAGACTTCTAAGAATTGCATTTGAACCCCTCAAAGACTCTAAGTTCCTATATCATAGCCACTTTGTCTCTATTTGCTTCTATTCGGTTGATATACCGCAAATAAGGGTCAAAACGGTAAAAAAATAATCTTGTCTGGAAATATTTTTAAAAGTCATAAAAAAATAATAAAAAATAAAATATAAATTGTTTGGACCTTTTTTCACAAAATTATTTACACTATAAAACAAGATCTGTACGCTATACGTACCAGTTAAGCGTATTTTTCAGTAAATTTTGAAAGTTTTCCAAAAATTTTAGAAAATCAAAAATATCAAAAGAACCAACTTTTGTGAAGTAAGTTTGTTTTTTGGGTTGGTTTGATATACTTTTTCTATTTAAAATCTTATCCGTCAGTTACGGTATAGGCGGTTGTTTGTAAAAATGCAAACGTCAAAGGAAAAGTGATTGTTTTAATGAAATAAATGAATAAGAATTTTAAAACCTTAATTATAAGACAAACATAAATCACTTAACACTTAGATCACAAAATTTTATATAAAACAGAAAACAGACGGTAAATGAAAAAACAGAGTTTACACTATCTGTTTAAAACTTAACGTCAAATAAGACTATCTCGTTCTATTCTAAAATGGATAAGCGTATTAAAACCATTTTTCTAAGATGAAAATAAATCAATAAACATATACACACAAAGTATTTAGAATAATATAAAATAAATACGGAAGTGATGCAAAAAGAAGTTATATAAGGTCTATCTGTCTTATCAGTTAAACTATAATATCAAACAAAACTTATCATTTCTATACTATCTAAAACTCTATTTGATCTTGTAGTCTTTATCAAGATCATTTCTTAGTCTCTGGTATTTATCTATTTCTCAACTAGCAGATTACGTAGTTTCTCTTAGAGGGACTAAAACAGCAATATTCCTTTATACAGTTCTCTAAAATTCCAAACTTAACTTCTAAAACCTTCATATGACACTAAGTTTACTATTTATATCCTTAAATACTTCTTATAAATCAAGTCTGAAATTTTCATATCATTATAAACTTGTTCTGATAGTCAAAACGTCTGTAAAATATCGTTTTGTCCTCTATGTCAGCTCTAAACCATTACTTATTATCCGAAAATCTTAAAGGTAATTCTAATCCTCCAAAATGAATACTTTGTTTCATAGAGTGAAAATTTTGGGATGTTACACATAGCAGAGTTCATCAAATTAAACTCTTTGAACCGTATGCCCCCTCTCTCTTACTGCGAGTTAAGAAATCTCATCGCTTCCAATGAATACCCCTATACTTCCCATATCCACACCACCAAAATCTCACCACTTGTGCACATAATTCTGTACAAATTCTTTGGCAGGCGCACCATAGACATTGCATAGGTCGGGATAGCTTGAATCACAACTTTTATTAAAACCTCTTTACGTGCTTGATTAAGAAAACTTTCTTTCCACCCCTCTAATTTAGCTAGAACTCTGTCTTTGATCCATTCTAGCTCACTAGTTTTCCTTCTTCCCCAGTCCGCCGAGAGACCCAGGTAGTTCCCCGGGTTATCCCACACCTAAATGGAAAGAATTCTAGCCAATTTTTCCTTCTGCTGATTACTTAAAAACTTTCCTCCAATTAAACCAAACTTCGCCACTAGGGGTAGGGGTGAGCACGAGTGTGGCCTACCTGCGAGCCCGACCCAATCCAAACCGATCCAATCCGGATTTTTCAATATTTTGTGATGTTCGGATCGAACCCAATCCAATCTGAACACAATCCGATGTGGTTTGGTTCGGTCTACGGATTCTATTTTTCAAACCCAAACCAACCCAATGATGTGGCATCTTTATTTTTTTCAAAATAAAAAGTTTATATAGGGTTACAACTTAGAGATAATCTGTGAATATCATTCTTTTTCTCAAAATAACATCTCTTTCTCTGCCTAAATTAATCGCAAATTGAACAGGAGGACACCTTTCCCACTTATTTATAAGTCATGGCTGCAGGAGTAAGATTGATTGTACAACTTGTTCTTGATTGTTTAGTTCGGATCCTTTGATGAGAAACTGTCACGTAAATAAGACAAGTATTGGTCTCGAATCTCTGTTTATTTTCAAATTCGATGCTATTTGATTTGTTTAGTTTCGTAAATAAGACAATTTTTTTTTCAAATTTTTTTAATGAGTAATCCAATTGGCCCGAACCAATCCAATCCGTTCAGGTTCGGATTGGTTCGGTTCGGATTTGGAGAATAAAAAATGCAAAATCTGAACCAAACCAATCCGTGCTCATTTGTTCGGTTCGGATAACGGATTTAGAGAAATCCGATCCAAACCGGCCCGTGCTCACCCCTAACTAGGGGTGGCAAAACGGGCCGGCCTGTGTTGGCCCACGGGAAAAACGGGCCAGCCCAACCCGTATTCAGAAATGGGCTGAAAAAGTCACCCCGACCCGTTTAAGGGAGAGCCATGCGAGCCGACGGGCCAGCCCGTTTTGACGGGTCAACAGGGCAAAAACGGGCCGGCCCATCAAAATAATAATAAAAAATTTAAAAAAACTTATAAAAAAATTTAAAAATTAGAAAAAATTATTATTTTATTTGAAAAAAACAAAAACCGAAAACGGGCCGGCCCGGCCTGTTTTCGGGCCAATCTCCTTTTGGCCCTTTTTTCGCGGGCCTAAACGGGCCAGGGCTCAAAAATATTGGCCCGACCCGGCCCGTTTGCGGGCCAAACGGGTCATCCCATTGGGCTGGGCCCATATTGCCATCCCTATTCGCCACATTAATCACCTATCCTGAAGCTCGAGAGTAAATATTTAGAATTCTGGTCAATTGATACATCTCCTCTTCAGAGGCTTATGCAAAAAGAAGAGAATCATCCGCAAAGAACAAATGGGTGATAGTAGGCCCTCCCCTGACCAGATTCATTCCCCTAATTCTTCCCTGTTCTTTCGCCTTAAGGAGCATATTAGATAACACATCAGCTGCTAAGATGAATAAGTACGGTGATAGAGGATCACCTTGTCTGATTCCTCTACCCGGGGTCAACTTTTTATTGATAAATCCATTTATCTTGTATTTATAGGACACCATAGACACCAAATTCATCACCAACTGAACCCATTCTTGACAGAAGCCATACCTCAACAACGTTTTCCTTAAGAACTCCCACTCAAGCCTATCATAGGCTTTGCTCATATCAAGTTTAATCGCAACATTTTCCTTGCCTCCTCTATCTTTTCTCTTCAAACAGTGAAAAATCTCATGAGCAATAATCAGATTATCCTGAATTTTCCTCCCACAAAAGCACTCTGATTTTGCGATATCAGCTGATCCATAAATTGTTTCAATCTCATTACAAAGATTTTTGAGACAATCTTTGCAATTAAATTGCAACAACTTATTGGTCTAAATTGTTGAATACTCGCATGTAAAGGAATTTTAGGGGCAAGAGTCACCAGTGTTTCATTTACCTCATTAGGCATGTTTCCACTATGAAAAAACTCCTTAACTGCCCGCACTATGTCCTCCTTTAAAGTCTCCCAATTTTTCTGATAGAATAAGTCGTTAACACCATCTGGGCCAGGCGCTTTAAAGGCTCCAAGATCAAACACAGCTTCCTGAATTTCCTTATCTTCCACTGGAGCCATTAATCTCAAATTCATCTCCTCTGTTACTAGCTTAGGGACATATTGAAGACTCTCTTCCATATTAGAAATATCACCTAGTTTATAGACCTCTTGGAAGTATCCCATAACAGCTTTAAAAATATCTTCCTTTCCTTCAACCCACTTCCCCTGAGCATCTTGAATTCTCTGTATACGGTTTCTTTCCCTTCTTTGCAGAGTCGTTGCGTGAAAGAATTTGGTGTTACGGTGCAATCCTTGAAGCCATTTTAAGCGCGAGCGTTGACCCCAATACAACTCCTCTTGCCTCCAAATCTGTTCTATCCTCTGCTGCACCTTTATAATTTCATCCCAATTCACCGGAGAGTTGTTTTGCAATCTGTTCAGCTTCTCTTTAAGTTCAGCCAACTCTACATCTGCTCCGCTAAACTCCTTTCTTTTCCATTGCAAAAGATGTCTCCTACAACTCTTCGTTTTTTCCAACACTGACTCCCACGGACTTGCACATTCTCTGCCCATTTGATCCGTTCGCCATCTTTGGACCAAGTTCGTCTCGTTCGTCCATCTCCGTCTTCCGAATTGATCCTTAGGTCTTCTTTAGACCAATTTGGTCCCGTTTGTCCCCTTTCGTCCTCCCATTTGATCCGTTGGCCTTCTTTGCACCATGTTCGTCTCGTTCGACCCTCTTCGTCCTCCCATTTGATCCGTTGGCCTTCTTTGGACCAAGTTCGTCTCGTTCGTCCATCTTCGTCCTCCGATTTGATCTGTAGGTCTTCTTTGGACCATGTTCGTCTCGTTCGTCCATCTTCGTCCTCCCATTTGATCCGTTGGCCTTCTTTGGACCAAGATCGTCTTATTCGTCCCCTTTCGTCTTCCCATTTGATCTGTTGGCCTTCTTTGGACTAAGTTCGTCTTGTTCATCCCTCTTCATCCTTCCATTTGATCCGTTGGCCTTCTTTGGACCATGTTCGTCTCGTTCGTCCCTCTTCGTCCTCCCATTTGATTCGTTGACCTTCTTTGGACCAAGTTTGTCTCGTTCATCCATCTTCGTCCTCCGATTTGATCCGTAGGTCTTCTTTGAAACATGTTCGTCTTGTTCGTCCATCTTCGTCCTCCCATTTGATCTGTTGGCCTTCTTTGGACCAAGTTCGTCTCGTTCATCCCCTTTCGTCCTCCCATTTGCTCCGTTGGCCTTCTTTGGACCAAGTTCGTCTCGTTTGTCCCTCTTCATCCTTCCATTTGATCCATTCGCCTTCTTTGGACCAAGTTCATCCCGTTCGTCCATCTTCATCCCCCCATTTGAATCGTTACCTTTCTTTAGACCAAGTTCGTCTCATTCGTCCATCTTCGTCCTCCCATGTATCCATTGGCATTCTCTGGACCAAGTTCATTTCGTTCGTCCCTCTTCGTCCTCCCATATGATCTGTTGGCCTTCTTTGGACCAAGTTCGTTTCGTTCGTCCATCTTCGTCCTCCCATTTGTTCCGTTGGCATTCTTTGGACCAAGTTCGTCTCGTTCGTCCCTCTTCGTCCTCCCATTTGATCTGTTGGCCTTCTTTTGACCAAGTTCATCTCGTTCGTCAATCTTCGTCCTCCAATTTGTTCCGTTGGCATTCTTTGGACCAAGTTCATCTCGTTCGTCCCTCTTCGTCCTCCCATTTGATCTGTTGGCCTTCTTTGGACCAAGTTCGTCTCGTTCGTCCATCTTCGTCCTCCCATTTGATCTGTTGGCCTTCTTTGGAAGAAGTTCATCTCGTTTGTCCATCTTCGTTCTCCCATTTGTTCCGATGGCATTCTTTACACCAAGTTCATCTCGTTCGTCCCTCTTCGTCCTCCAATTTGTTCCGTTGGCATTCTATGGACCAAGTTCATCTCGTTCGTCCCTCTTCGTCCTCCCGTTTGATCCGTTGGCCTTCTTTGGACCAAGTTCGTCTCGTTCGTCCATCTTTGTCCTCCCGTTTGATCCGTTGGCCTTCTTTGGACCAAGTTCGTCTCGTTCGTCCATCTTCGTCCTCCCATTTGATCCGTTGGCATTCTCTGGACCAAGTTCGTCTCGTTCGTCCCTCTTCGTTCTCCCATTTGATCCGTTGGCCTTCTCTGGACCAAGTTCGTCTCGTTCGTCCCTCTTCGTCCTCCCATTTGTTCCGCTGGTATTCTTTGGACCATGTTCGTCTAGTTCGTCCCCTTTCGTCCTCACATTTGATCCGTTGTCCTTCTTTGGACCAAGTTCGTCTCGTTCGTCCATCTTTGTCCCCCCATTTGATCCGTTGGCCTTCTTTGGACGACGTTCGTCTCGTTCGTCCCTCTTCCTCCTCCCATTTGATCCGTTGGCATTCTTTGGACAAAGTTCGTCTCGTTCCTCCCTCTTCGTCCTCCAATTTGTTCCATCCATTCTCCATGGATAATTCACTAGCACCCTGTCAATTCTTTCTCTCGTTATATGACCTTCCCTTGGGTTACTTGTCCAAGTAAACCATAGCCTTTTAACTCCAAATCCATCAACTCAGAACTATTCACAAACTCCCAAAAAAGCTCCCTTCTAGATTGCTATTGTGGCCTTCTACCTTGTTTTTCTCCAACATAAAGCATTTCATTAAAATCACCAACGCAACACCAAGGTATTCCCCTGGAAGTCTACAAGTTCTGAATTCAAGCCCAAAGCCATTTTCTCTGTTCAAACCTTGGATTTCCTTACACAAAAGTACAATTGAAACTCTTACCAGTCTCCTTTCCCGTTATCCAAATATGAATGAAATTTTGAGTAGCCTGCACCACCTCCAATCTAACCTTAGCATTCCAAAACAGACATAAATCCCCAGATAATCCTCTAGCCTCCACAACATAATAACTACTGAACCTCAGAGAACGACTCACCCTCTCCACTCTTTCTTTTGGAGCTTTAGTCTCCATAAGATAGACAACAGCTGACTGAAAGGATCTACATAACTCCCTCAGCTCATTCATTGTCAGGGCTACTGCTAAGCCCCGACAATTCCAACTTATAAAACTAATGGCCCTTGGTGGGGCATGGTGAGGCCCGCCTCCTCGGCCATTTTGTTGAAATTATCCTGTGTGTTCTCCTCCCCCACAGCACTAACTCCTTCCAAACATAACATCTGCTTAAGTCTTTTCTTGAACCCATCCCTTGAATCTTGTTCTTCTTCTCCTTGCTCCTGTTGGTCTACCCTGTATCGCTTCAAAGAAAGAGAGTTATTAACCACCTGGACCAAGGCTATCTCCTTCTCTTGTGATAGAGATTTCCCAGTTGTCATTTTCTCTCCTCTCTCCTCAACTGGAAATTCCACATAATAACCCAGATTCACCTCTTCCTCATTAATACACTTCTTACTCTATTTCTGACCTCTCCCATTGTTGATGTCTCTGGCCATCTCCTGATTTAAAATAACATTTCTACATTTGTCCACCTCAGCCTTAGAAAGACAAGCTCCTTGGTATCGTATTGGACTTGTTGGTGGACTCAAGTAGTCCATAAGAACAACTTTCTCCTTTAACCCAATGTCTTCCTTTATCAGGCCCAGTTTATCTAAACTGTCTGGGCCCAAACCCGGCTGTTGCTTATTTTCAATAAGGTCCACCAAAATCGGGTTAGTAAGTATCCGCTTTCCAAGCCCAACCCCCTTTTTTGGCCCTATTTTTCCTTTACAAAAATTTTGCTCCCCTTCTCTTTCCTTCTGACTCCCCTCATCATCCTGATTCTCCATCACTATACTCTTTCCACCATTATTTCCAAACTGCTCTGTCAACTTTTGTCCTTGAGCCCCCTCTATCCATCTTGTCCCAAATTTTGTAGGATGCTCTACACCGCCTTTCTCAAACCAAAAGGCATTTTGGCCTTGAACTTGACAAACTTCTGTAGTTACTTTTACTTCTTCAATCTTTCGCTGCTGCTCTGCTACGTCCTGTTGTTCTGCTCTAGTCACATCATATCTTTTCAGCACAACTTCCAATGGTTTTTTTCCTTGCTCAATGTCCCCAGAGTTTCCATCGCCGATACATTACTTTCTCCTGGAAAAACATGCTTTTTGCTGCCCTCCATTTTCTGGCCAACATAAAACCATCGTCTCTTCTCCATAGCAATTTCAGCTAAAGGACTAGCAGGGGGTACCCCTAGCCTTGGCCCATACCTCGGACTTTCTTTATCTAGCACCACCATCATCTTTTCCCTCTTACAATCCTTTTGTTCATGCCCCAGAATTCCACAGTTAAAGCATAGATCCTGTAACTTTTCATACCTTAGAAAGACCCATAACTTTGGCAAGTCTTTCCTTGGTATCCAGCAACCTGAGGGAGAGGATTGTTAACATTAAAGCAAACTCGGACCCTCATAAATGATCTGAGTAAGTTCCCTTCCATCATTGGGTCTTCAATCTCTAAAACCTCCCCTAATGCACTCATCAATTTTGCAGCATTTCTTGGTGCCATGGCTCCAAGTGGCAAACCGTGAATTTGAACCCAAAAAGCCACTCTCGCATAATCAAGTTCATACACCGACGCCTCAGGGATCCAGTATTGTAAATTGACCACATGGTTCATTACATACCATGGTCCTTTGCACATTATCTCCCTAGCTTCCTTTTTGTCCTAGAAAGTGAACAAATAGAGATTAGTTCCCACATCCATCACATTTAAGCCTGCTGGGTCTCCCCATCCACGCACCAAAATACTCTTGACAACACTTCTATTCAGCAATTTCTCAGTTAACACCTTGCCAACTAGTGTCCTCTTAGCCAAATCCTCATTCTCCTCATTCTCTATCTCCAGCTCCACCACGGCTTCTCCTTGATTCTGCTCCCAGATTTTGTCCAACTCTGACCCCATAGTGCCATGCACAGCCCATAGCCAAAACTCAAGAACCCCTCTCACACTAACCTCACTCACCCTACCTAGAACTCAGTGTTTCCCACTCTCAGACAAACAGATAAACAACACTATTTCCCTAGTGGAAAGACAACACTCAGACAATTTCTGAGAGAGCACTCCAGCTAGTCTGGAGAAGCCACATTAGCGATTAGTATCTGACACTGATTTCATGTTTACCAATTTTTTCGTCCTGTACTGGGCCAGAATATTGGGCCAATATCCTGACCCGTTATCAAACCCAAAATCCGACGCCCATGACCCAAGATCCAAGCTAAGTATCCTGCCACGGCCCACAGGGGCAACTTCAGCATACTCAGTGTACATGTCCATATTTCATTTTATACGTGTCCATATTTTTTGTACATGCTAGATATTAAGAAACAAATATTGATACCTCATAACTGAGGAGAGCACCTTTTGTTAGATAACCATTGATTAAAAAATTAACATGCTGAAATTATCATAAAATAAATATACATATACATATATTACAAATTAAAAAATTGTTAAAATTTCAAATACTGAGTTTTTCATCAATAATTGTAATTCCGTATTTTATCCTTTTGAGAGTATACCTCATTTTGGAGGAGTCAATCTATAAAGGGAAAAAAAAAACTATTCACTCCTTATCTCATACAATCCTCAATGCATATATAAACACTCCTAAACTTGCATATGATTTCACTCCCAATTCTAAAACTTTTCCCTCTGGTTCACTGAAAGTGTTAATATTGAAGGTACTCACATGTTTCTTCCCCAATTACCACCGGAAACCAATTACGAGAGAGATAATTAGAGCCCCTTTTTTTGTCAGAAGAGGATGCATCGAATGGGCAAAGTCCAAAGTCTAAAGGGCATTACAATTTACATCAAAGACTCAACATTTACTATGTCCTAAATTAAGCTTAAAGCAGTGTCTCTAAACATACATACAACATTGCACAGACACTGACAAAGTTAAACTCAATAAACCTCAAATTGAAAGCAAATACAGTAATCCAAACCTCTAGAAGAGTTTAAAGCTAACTGAAATCCTAATAATTAGGGCCTTAGAAGCAGTCTACTTCAACCTCAGAAAACCAGCACAGAACAAGTCCAATCTATTTCTATTTCTATTTAAAATAATTAGGCCTTTTATTGGACACGTGTCAGAATTTTAAGAAGACATCTCCTATTCTCCTTAACTTGACACGTGGCACACGGAGGCAGCAGATCTATATCAGGCAATATAAGCACAGGTGCACAGGAGAAACGAAAAAGACACCATCATTCGTTTCGGCACAGTGCAAGGGGGATGAAAAAGTGCCACGTGGCAATATGATGGATGCATGGTTGATAGGCGTTGTACGGCTCATGGGTTGTGCCATGCATACAAACTGATTTTTTTTTTTGGTAAAATACAAACTGAAAATTGAAAAACTGAAACTGAAACTTCTATATATAAACAACAATGTTTTAAAATATATATAAACAACAATGAAAAGCGGTAGCACATTGATGGCTTTTTTCTTTGGTCAAATAGCACATTGATGATTGGATATGGATGCATCGCAATAGGGCTCAGGGATTGTATGGAGTATTTTTTTTTTAATTATAGGGATTGTATGGTATGGAAAAATCTATAAACATGTTTTAAAATAAAATAACATAAAATTTAATTTTAATAAATTGTTATAACATAAAAATTCTCTATTTTATCAAAATCAAAATATTAACATATATTTTGAAAGAGATATACTTTTTTACAATTTATTCTTTTCATAATATATTCATTTTTTATAATTTTAAATATTATTTCTTTTAGCCAATGGGAGTTGGCACAGGTGGTCAGACCCTTCGCTCGCACTAGTTGTGACTGATGGTTCTCTCTAGCCTTCCATAAGAGTGTGTTTCCCCTAATCTAAATTTCTCTAGATAAAAAATATTATTTTTGTACAATTTTTTTTTTTCATAAATTACTTTTTTTTTATAATTTTAAATATTCTATTTCTCAAATTTTAAAATAGTACATAAGAATATATATTCTCATATGGATAAATAATATGATAAAAAAGTTTATAAAAATTACAGTTTAATAAATACATAAAAATCAATGCAACCCATGCACTTGCACGGATACCATACTAGTGTGTGGTTTTTTTTTTGTCAATATACTAGTGTGTGGTTTTTTTTTGTGGTCAAAATACTAGTGTGCGGTTATAAATTGGAAACTTTTTTTTTTTGGTCGAAAAATTGGAAACTTTCTTTTGTGGGACTTTATTTTGCAGTTTTTTTTTGCCAAACTTCATTTGCAGATCGGAACTTTGGGCTTCCGTATCATATCATGTTCGTGGGCTTCTAAAATGCAGTGATACTTTTGGAGAGTAGGCTTGTGTTGGTTTGGGCTTACTTTGGAAGGCGTGAAAAAAAATGTTCCGATCTGCAAAATGAAAAAGAAAACTTGTCCATATTTTTCTTTCCAGAGATGTCATGAAGATTAAGACCCAAAAAAAAAAATGTCATGAAGATTGATGCAAATCACGTTCTTGCAGGTTAGGCTGATTATGTTAGTATGAAAAATTGAGAATTGACTAAGATAGATTCCAAGCTATATATAAAAAATTGTTCATATATATCCAATTAACTGATCCAAGAAATAACCTAAAATTGATCAAAACCATTTTTTTGAATTTGTTTTGATGACTTTTTTTGGAAAATCGAATTGAATCGATCGGTTTTCGAATCTCTTCACTGAAATCCAACTAAACAAAACTGAAGCGCAACTTATACAAAACAAATATATTTTTCAACAATTTATTTTACTTACTAAAATGTTGACATTCTAGTATGAGATTAGTGTGTTAGATGAACACTACTATGTTTTTATTTTGATTAAGCTAACCTAAGACTACGACACAAATTATTTTTATTAGATGAACACCACCACATTTATCTATATAATTTTTTTTTAAATTCATAAGTTGGTATTTATCTTAAGAAAAAGAAAGAAAAAATGATTGCAGAAAAAATATACAAAAAATCAAAAACTTATCCAATCCAAATCGCATTTAATCATATCAAACCTTTTTAAATAAACAATCCAAACCGAATTAAACCACATGCTCTTTTAATCTTTGGATTAGATGACATATTACCTCAAAACCGATCTAAACTGAACCATGAACACTCTATTTGTCGCGTGAAAAAGGTGTGTGTGTACTAGTTACTATAACTTAATAAAAAAAGGAGAAATTTGAAAATCAATTATTTTCATATAAAATGCTTTCTTACATTAATAAACATTCATGTGCATCTATATATATCACTGATATATTTATTCATACTTTTTTTGACAAAACTGATATATTTATTCTATTGCTCTTTAAATTTTTTTGGTCTAGACCGTATTCCCATGGCCTAGGTTCGAACGGCAAAGCTCTACCACGCGAGATTTAAGGTCTGGGTTCGAACCCAAAACTTTTGATTAAACTGGGAGAGACCTGTGGCATCTCACCTAAGCCCCCGGTAGTGTTGCTCTTTAAATTGATCCGTCTTCATAAAAAATGTTGTTATCAAATTAGAAGCAATAACGATTCACATAATTGCATGTTCATATAATGAGAAATTAAAACTTTTTTTTATTTTATAAATTCTATATGTAAGACAAATATATGGAAGAGAGTAAAAGGACTCCTCTTAATATATTACATGCACGTACTGTCCTATGTAAAGTGTGTTTAGAATCTCCAAATGCAAGTAGACACCTAGCTATGCGCAATTGGATGAAAATGATACAATGATCGAGATTAACAAAGATATATACCTTTGCTGCTAGAAAGCTACTTTCTTTAATTAGTACTGCTTAAAATCAATATGGTCCCTAGCTATAACTTTCTTATTTGTCATCATTTTGAACTTTTTATTAGCTAATAACAACTCACTCCCACAAACACAAACCAAGTATATATACGTATAAGACAATTTTTAAATTAAAGTAGTATTTTCCTATTTGGCTCACAAACAGAATGAGACGTTTTGTCCGATTCTCTTCTGATATTTAATTTCATCATTTTATATGGAATCAATATGTAATTTCCCATCTTATGTCCCATCCTATAATTTTTGAGTTTAATAATAATGTAATGACATTGTAAAATTTTTTATACATACATTTTTGCATAGTGCAATTCATAACATTTCCTAAATTATATGTACAAAAATCTAAATGATGAGATATAATTGGATGTTTGTATAAAAAAAATTACAGTCAGTGTATACTAATTAAATTCTAATTTTTTAACAGCAAAACGATATATTAATGAAGAGATTAACATATTTTTTTTTTAACATGTAATCAATATAAAATAAAATGCATAATTCCCAAAAAAAAAATATAAAATAAAATGCATATGTTCTGTCATGTTTTCTCTTATTTCTCAAACAAACCTAATAAACGCTTAATTCATGCACCACTTATTAGCGCCTTAATTTCCTTTCTGATGTCTCTCCTTACTCTGCCGACTATTTTCCAGCTACCAGTCAAACCCCTCTTTGATTCTCATGACTCTCACAGAGATCTCTCTTTTGCGTCACACCAAGTGAACTTGGATATAGACATACATGTTCATAATGAATCAATGGTTAAGTTGAATTTATCAAAAAACTAACTCAGAGACAATTAATAAAGGGTGGATTTTAACATGCACAAGCACATAAATTTGTGCATGATGCACAAACACAGTCCAAATCGTTGATGTTATTACCTTAAAATTCAAGGGCCGAGATTGGAGACCGGGACCTGATGAAAAAGTAATGTGGCTTTTGAATAAGATTTGCTGATTGGTGTCTACAAAAGGTGTTAATTTTAAAAACACCTTTACGTTTTCTAACAATTTTATTCTTGGGCAAGGACTTTCCATTTTATCGGTGATGGGTGATACTGTTCAAATTATTTTATACTCTTTTAAATATTTCAAATTTTAAAAAATTGACCCACAAAAATATCCCCCACCTGAAAACCCCAGCGCCTCTTCAAATTTTTTTTTTTCAATTTCCACACAAATAAAATAAGAAATCTGGGTCTTCACAAAATGGAGCATCTTCAACTCCTCTCATTTACATTTTAAAGGAACTTCGAAATCCGCACAAACAAAACAGTCTTCACGCACACAAACGGGAAACGACTATGTAGCACCAAAATAATACTATCAGCTATAACTTGTTCCAATTTCTGGGGAAAAAATTGAATAAAGCAATGTAATTCCTGATTACAAACCATAGAACGAATCCTGAGATTTGAGGTGTAAATAAAGCAATGTCATTGGTTCCGATATTCAGTGTTCATACATGAAATTTAAAAGAAAGAACTAGGTACATATGCAATAGCGTAGGCGTAGAAAAGAAAAGGCGTGAGGCAGATCCAGATAACATTTGAGGGTTCATTTTCAATTATCAGAATCGTCACCGCGAAGATGGAGACGCGGTTGTAGAGGAGGAGAAAGAGAGCAACACCGAAGGGAGAGCCGCTAACCTAGTGGATTGTTATAAGGAAAACAGTGGACAAAGAAAACGAATGGCAGAAACGTAATGCACTATCATTCACCACTTTTGGGGCCTATTAAATAGGCAAAATACATAACTAAAGGATAAGATAAATGACCCACTACTCCTAAATATCACCAATAACTATCCCACTAAGCCTGCTAACTATGAAATAAAATCTATACTGATAAATTTGAAACTGCAACAAGGTAGCAACAGACCCCTAAATTATAGGCCACTAAACCACTAACTCAAAGAAAATGCATTAAACAATATAACAAATAAATTTTTGCCAACAATCCCTCCCTGCAAATATCAGTTTAAAGCATTGACTGGTGTAATCATGCATACACCTAGCAGCTCTCTTAACTTCGTGAACAGCTCCTTCTTTAAAGCCTTGGTGAATATATCAGCGACTTGGTCTTCACTATTACAGTAAACCACATCAATTAATGTTTCATCTTTGCAAAGATCTCTCAAGAAATAAAATTTCACATCAATGTGCTTGTTTCTTCCATGTATGATAGGGTTCTTTGATAGCTTGATGGTTGAACTATTGTCACAAAAAATTGTAGTAGATCCTATTTGTCTGAACTGCAACTCCTCAAGAATTTTTCTCAACCATATGGCTTGGCAAGCACAAGTTGTAGCTGCAACAAACTCAACTTCTGTACTAGACAAGGTCCCAATTGGTTTGGTTGCTTTTTAGATGACCATGAAACAACCCCTGTTCCAAGCATAAAAACATAACCAGAGGTGCTCTTTCTATCATCCTAGTCACCTACATAATCACTGTCAGTAAATCCAAATAAATCAGATTTTTCACCCTTTTTGTAATATATCCCAAGGCTGCGAGTTCCCTATAAGTAACGAAGGATCCTCTTGGCAGCTAACAAATGTAACTCAGTAGGATTTTCCATGTATCTGCTGATCAAACACATAGAATACATTATATCTGGTCTTGTTGCAGTAAGATGCATCAAACTGCCAATTTATTTGTAAAGTGTGCTATCAGCCTTCTTTCCATCAAGATCTTTGTGCAACTTTGTGCCACATTCAACTGGAGTGTTTACAGGATTACAATCCTCCATTTGAAACCTATTTAGAATGTCTCCCACATATTTCCTTTGACGGATAAAAATACTATCATTTGTTTGCACCACTTCTATACCAAGGAAGTAATGCATCATGCCAAGATCAGTCATTTCAAATTCATTCATCATAGACTTCTTAAATTCATCAAACATGGCAACACAATTTCCAGTAAATATGAGATCATCAACATACAAACAGATTATGAGCAGCTTCCCATTATTTCTAGTTTTAACAAACAATGTATGTTCACAAGGACACGTTGAAAAACTAGCTTTTAAAAAATAGGATTCAATACGACTAAACCAAGCCCGAGGAGTTTGTTTCAATCCATAAAGGGCTTTTTTTCAATTTATAAACTTTGTGCTCATTTCCTATTTTCACATAGCTAGTGTAACATCCGTTTTTGTGACTAACTGCTTAATTTCGTCTTATATGAATTTTTTATATAAATATTTTGAGATTTATTTTATTTTTAAAAATAGGATTTAAAAATGCATGTTTAAGAATACTTCTGAAAATGGTTGAGTTTCAACTTCCGTTAGGTCTAGTTACTATATACGTTTCTTTGCGTTTTCCGTCCTTTTTCTGTTTTATATGAATTTTTGTTCCATAATTAATGTGTGATTTATTTTTAGCTTAAAATTAGGAATAAAATACACGTATTCTGGAATACTTCTGAAGTGGTAGTTTTTCAATCAAAATTGGGTCTTTTTACAGAAAACGGTTTAAGTCTAACTAACGGAAAGATATTTAAATAGCTTGAGTGTGTTAAACAAACTCAATAAATAAACTTCCTTTACAAAAGTTGGTTATTTTATTATTTTTTATTTTCTAAAATTTTTCTAGAATTTTTAAAAAACTTCAAAAATTACCGAAAATTACGCTAACTGAGAGAGTATAACGCAAAAACCTTGTTTCACAGGTATAATTTTCATGTAAAAGGTCCATAAGCATTTTACATTTTATTTTTAATTATTTATTTCATGATTTTAGAAATTATTTCTGTGAAAGTTTTGAAAACCCTATTTTTCTGCATTTTTCGGGATTATACCTGCGAAACGTTGAAAACCGAAGAGTTTGCACTATCAATAAATCTCAAAAATGGATGCCACGAAATTATTTAGACTTCTCATGGCATTTTCTAGCATTCTCATTGGTTCTCATCAATTTTAATTAATTATTTCAATTATTGATTTATGAAAAGACCAAAATACCCTTGTTTTCCATTCTTTTTCATCCAAACCCTAGGGGTATTTTTGTAAACTCACATCCTCTCCTTCCAGCACAGTTTTGGCCGCCCCACTCTAGGGCTTGAAGGGTCTTGAAGCTTCTCCATTACTCTAGAGCCAAGATATTTGTTAGATCTTTTGTTAGATATTTTTAATAATTAGGATTTTAGCATTTTTGTGAAAATTGGAAATTAAAATATCTCCCCCCTCTTTCCCCATGTTCTGGCCGAACCCCTCCCCTATAAATAAGGAGGGGGTGCTCTTCCATTTTCACACAATCCACTTGAAGAGAAATCTCACTCAAAATCCTTTTCTTTCCCTTTGTTTTCCATTAAGCTTTCTTTGTTTACTATTCAAAGTTTTTGTGTGTTGTTCTTAGTGTGTTCTTCAACATTCATAAGGGTAAGGTATGGGGAAATACTTCTCAAGTTAGTTTGATCCTTGTTTTGATAAGAATTTGTGTTTTGGGTGTTTATGCTTTAAATAAATTGTTATTTATTTGTAAAATTGTTTTAAAAATTATACTATGCCTTATTTTTATTTAAAATAAGATTTTTCAAATAGTAAAGTTATAATGGCCAATTTAATTATAAAGTTTAATAATTGTACCGTTACGCTGGCGAAATTTTAATATAAAAGCTTGATCACTCAGTGGGCTATGCCTCCGTGATCAACAAATCTAAGAATTGTGGTTGGTCAGGCATGAGAATACATCTTCGGTGTATTGTCACGTAAGGCTTAGGGGCCGTATCTCTATTAGACATTAGGACGTGAGCAAGTGATTAAATATACTAAAATTACTAAACCAGTGTTTTTCTTCCATTTCCATGTTCTTTTCGAAAATATATATACACAGGCTGACTAGGTAAAATAATTTAATAGTAATGGGTTCTCGGTGAACTCTACTGTTAAGTTATTTGGTAGAAATACTTAGTTTGGAGTTCTATTGTATATAAAAACTTGTGATTTTTACTGTTTATATACAGACTGATGATTGGGTTAAGGTAGTTCATTTGTCTGGATCTGTCTAGGAAAGACAAAGGTTGTTGAAGGGGCCTACAAGCTCACCTGATCTTTCCTGGGAACCATACCGATGCGCTATTTTTTCAATCTTAGAAAGTTCGTATATACGCGACGAAGGTTACTCGACCAGCTTCCAAAAGGCTTTCCCAAAGAAAATGAACTTAAGTAATAATTTCCGTTAATATTATTCCAGTTAAGTTAGTTATCGCATTCAACTCTATCGCAGTATGATTATTCTTAAAATAAATGAGTACAGCCGAAAAGAGTAACAAACTGGTTAAGTTTTCAAGAGATTTTCTGTGTTAATAGAATAGGAGTATTCTATGAGGTTTTGTATTATGAGAGATAATACAGTAAAACAGAGAAGGTTTTACAAGAGAAACCAAAGTGATTTTATGCAATTTTTGAGTTATCATTTGCATAAAGTTTTTGGGCTATACAACCCAGAGAGGGTTGAGAATAGAGTCTTGTTGGGCTACAATTGCCTTCTGGGATTATCCAGGTTTCGAAAGTCTCAATAGCCTTGCATGATGAATACCCTTGAGCTGAGACGAGTCGTATACCGGCTTGAATAAATCTGACTGACGGACCTATTTCATGATACGGTTGAGATGCGCAATTTCTGAATGACTGCCACGGGTTTGAGGGGGATTACCTGGTTGTTCTGTTAAGTCTTGTCGCAGGCCTATCGCTCAATGGAGTTTGGTGGGAAAAGTCTCCTTGGAGCAGCACACTGGTGTATTATCAGAGAAATTGAAGTGTCATGCATAAATATACCTATGGTTGATGAGATAGATGTGATTGATGTCATATCTGTGATTGACGTTACATCTGTGATTGATGAGATATCTGCACTTGATTGTTTATCCTTACTTATGTCTTGTTCTGTGAATGTTTACTTCCAGGTGTGATCTGTGTTTGTAAGGTTCTGAAAATATACTATATAAGTGTTGTATGTATACTATGTGAAACTATCATTCTTAACTTATGCAAGTTTTTCACCCTGCCTACTTTCCATATTTTTTTGTATGTGGTTGAGTAGATGAGTTATCCTCAGACAGGGTTGGACCCGGTGAGACGTCTTAGTATCATCCCGTTGGGGGTGCGGATGCGATCTGGGAGATAGATCACATGACCCAGTGGGGTACGTTCGTGGGGAGAATATGTGTCACTGATGGCACTGTTGGGGAAAACTGTAGGGAGTGGCATGAACAGGTGGTACTTCACATGAAGTTACCACTCAGGCAGATCAAGGAAGCACCTACCGACTCAGAGAGTGGGCAAGAGTACATTCCCAGACATCCAATAGCTAGGCATATTTATGGTAGATGGGGAAGATACTACGGGAGGATGCGGAGGTCAGCTTTTAGGACTCCGTCTTCACACCTGAGTAGGGAGATTGTCACCGCACATGATAGGACTTCGGAGGAGGAGCTGAGGTCTTACACGCCTCGATCACCACCTGCAGAGGCGCAGAGTAGAGTGAGAGCAGCCAATGTGGAGAGGTACTACCCTACCTTGGTTGGGTTCTCTGGAGAGACGGGCATCTCAGAGAGGTCCCTTGAGGCTCAGGCGCGGACTTGGGAGCATCTCCGCAAGGGCAGGGGAAGATGTTTGAGGAACATCAGGGTGATGTTCTTGGAGGCTCAGCTGCTGAGTCTCACCGTCATTAATAGTTTAGATTGGACCAGGCTTTCTTATTACTTAGTAGCTTTTTATTTCAGTCATTTTACTTTAGTTTGCTTAGAGTTTTTACTACTTTTTGATGTATAGTAGTTTTAGAAAACTCTTTGCTTGTACTGATGCAAGCTTTTGATTATATATATATATATATATATTTGAGGAGGTTGTTTTTATTTTAGTGTTTCTTCTAATATTATTCTTGTTTTTACCACGCAATGGAAAAGGAGAGAATGGATTCCCCATTTTTCTCATCTTTTAAAAAGGGCAAAAAATTTATTCACATTTTTGGAAACTAAGCTTGTTTTTAAATCAGAAGGTTTAATAAATAATTTACGAAAATCTTGGTTACTATGGTGTGATATCCTTTTTGGAGAAAGGGTGTTGCAGCCAGGGGGTTGATCAATGAATACCTGTTCCTCCAAGTAGTCATGTAAAAAAAGTTGATTTGACATCTAGTTGATAAATGGGCCAAGAGTTTTGAGCTGCCAATATGCTACCACCAATCTGATTGTGTCATGTCTTGCAATGGGTGAAAACACCTCGGTATAATCGACCCCATATTGTTGCTTGTAACCTTTAGCCACCAAACGTGCCTTGTGCTTGTCCACTTCTCCATTTTCTTTCAGTTTTGTTTTAAAGACCCACTTTACTCCAATGGTTTTGTGCCCCTTTGGAAGATCACGCAGCTCCCAAGTATCATTTCCTTAAATGGCATCAATTTCATCATCCATTGCTTTTCTCCATTTTTCTTCTTTGAGAGCACTTTCAAAAGTTGTAGGGTCACATTCTGCAGACAAAGCAAAATAAGTAATGGGATCTTCAAATCCTGTTACCTCATAATCAGCCATCCATGCAGGTCTTTTTCTAGCTCGTTGAGGTCGTTCATCTTCTTCCCCGAGACTGATTGTTGCTCATTTGCAGCTAGTTGTTCATTGTCCAAAGGCTGCTGCCTTTCCTCTCTATTTTCTCCATCAAAATCAGCTTGAATGTGTTGCTAGCCATTATTTCTATCCCAAGTCCAGAATTGTTCTTCATCAAAAATCACGTCACGAATGATTACAATTTTCTTAGTGATAAGATTATACAATTTGTATGCTTTTGACTGATCACTAACACCAAGAAAAATGCATTTTTCTCCTTTATTGTCCAACTTTGATCTCTTCTGGTGTAGAATATGGGCATAGGCAATACACCTAAAAATTTTGAAATGGTCCACAGTTGGTTTTCTTCCACTCCATGCCTCCTCTAGTGTCATATTTTTTACAGCAAATGTGGGACTTCTATTTAGAATGTGCACACTCCAACTTAGAGCTTCAAGCCAAAAACTTTTGGAAATGCAACTCCTTGCCAAGAGGCTCCGCACCATGTTGAGAATGGTACTATTCTTCCTTTCCGCTATACCATTTTGTTGAGGCGTATATGCTATTATTAGCTCTTTTCGAATTCTGTGTTCTTCACAAAAATTAGAAAACTCAGCTGAGCAATACTCTCCACCACGGTCTATTCGAAAAGACTTAATAATTCTTTCCGATTCAGTTTCTACTCGGGCTTTGAAGCTTTTAAATGCAAAGAAAGCTTCTGATTTTTCCTGTAAAAAATAGACCCAGGTTTTTCTAGAAAAATCATCAATGAAAGTAATTAAGTACCTTATACCTCCATTAGATGATGGGTTTATTGGACCACAAAGATCGGAATGCACCAACTCCAGGACATCCTTTGATCTCCATGACTTTCCTTTAGGAAATTTAGAACGATGTTGTTTGCTAACAACACATTCTTCGCACACTTGAGAAGGAACAGTTATTTGCAGAAGGCCTATCACCATATCTTTATGTTGAAGAGTCTTCAATCCACTGAAGCTCAAGTGTCCATAGCGGTAGTGCCACAACCAGTCAGAATTTGTGACATTAGCCATTAGACCAGATTCAATGCTTTCAATCTTCATTGGGAATAGCCTATTTGAACTCATATGCACAACTGCAATAGAACTTCTAACAGGATCCATAATTTCACAAGCACCCTTGCTGATAGTTATCACATAACCTTTTTCTTGTAATTTACCAGCACTCAACAAATTGCTTTTGACATCAGGTACATAGAGTACATTAGAAATTATTTCCACAAAACCATTTCTGGTTTTGATCTTAATATCACCCTTTCCCATCATTTTCACAGTAGAGTTATCACCAAAACTCACAGAAGAATGAAAGTTTTCATTTATTTATGAAAAAGCGGACTTACTTCCACTCATGTGGTTGCAGCAGCTAGTATCCACATACCAAGTATTTGACTCAGTCTTTATTCCTTCATGGACAGCCATCAACAAAGTTTTTGCTTCTTTATTATCTTCTACGAAATTTGAACTCTCCCCCTTTTCTTTATCATTAGGCAGTCGAGGGTAACATTCAGAAGCATAATGACCATATTTATGACATCTAAAGCATTCTACCTTAGATTTGTCATGATTTCGACCTCTGCCTTTGCCTTGAAATTGGTCATTATTGGCTTTAGAATTTTTGTTGTCATTTATGTTTGTGCTGCCTTTTGTGTGTCCTCGGTCTCCCTTTCCTCTTCCTCTCTGCCTCTTGAGCTGTTAGAATGAGTGTTGGTAGAAGCTTTCAAAGCTTGTTCGTCTGTTGATGAACTTCGGTTCATTTTCTATTCATGGACCAATAAAGAGCTCTGCAATTCATCAAGAGAGAGGTTGTCTATGTCTTTTGACTCTTTAATTGAGCATACAACATAGTTAAATTCTCGTGTCATGGATCGTAGAATTTTTTTCTACTACTGTAACATCTTCCATTTTTTCTCCAAGGCATCGCATTTGATTTGCAATCGTCATAGTCCTCCTAGAAAAAGCTTGTGACTGATTCACCATCCTTCATCTGCAAAGTTTCAAAATCCCTCCTCGAGGTTTGAAGCTGTACGCTCGCTTCACTCTAGAGGAGCCTTGGTACTTTTTCTTCATTGAGTCCCAGATATCCTTGGAAGTATCTTTGCAAAGAATAGTTTCCAATATGGGACGATCAAATATAGCTTGAAAGAGATAATTTTTCACTTTCAGGTCTTTTCAGTTTTCTCGCTTCAAATTCTGGTTGCTGCACATTTGTTACTACTGCACCTGCTGATGGCTCCTGAATTCCAGATTCAACAACTGGCCAATACTCTTTTGACCGTAAAAAATTCTCCATGAGCATGCTCAAACTAATTATTATCAAAATGATTTGAATTGTTTTAAAAACCCAACGTGCATTTTTTTTGCATTGGGCTTTTTCATTAACTGATAGAAATATCTGTTAGTCTACCATCTTTTTTCTTGACCGAATAAAGAAATGACTCTTTGTGCTCAGATTTATTATTTGGATTACAATCTACGAGCATTACCAAAGTTTTTCAAAGAAGAAGGTTATCCTGACGTAGGTCTGCTTCTGGCTTGGATCAACTTAAGTTAAATGGACTCTCTATCAAACCTACTTAAATAAAAATATCAAATATTTCACAATGACCATCGAAATGAGGAATGGCGGCTTGCACAAAATTTGAATCAATGGCCATTGAATATGATAGGAAGGTAGAAATTAGAAGAAGGTTGCCTCACGTGTATCACTCACAAGTCTCTGGATTCTTAAAGCTTTGATACCACTGTTATAAGGAAAACAGTGGACAAAGAAAAGGAATGGCAGAAACGTGTAATGCACTCTCATTCACCACTGTTGGGGCCTATTAAATAGGCAAAATACATAACTAAATGATAAGTTAAATGACCCACTACTCCTAAATATCAGAATAACTACCCCATTAAGCCTGCTGACTATGAAATAAAATCTAAACTGATAAATTTGAAACTGCAACAAGGTAGCAACAGACCCCTAAATTATAGGCCACTAAACCACTAACTCAAAGAAAATGCATTAAACAATATAACAAATAAATCTTTGCCAACATGGATGGTGTCGGGTTCGTCGATGGAGAAAGGCCATGGAGATGAAGGAGCCGCATTCGGAGGAGAATGATGGGCATGAGAAGACCTGGTGGGCTTCGATGTGACTTCCATGATGGCCTCACTCTGATCCCCCACAAGGAACGACACTATCCCAACAATTTTTAGCACCACTGCTAGAAGAATCCTGTGGGATGGGAAGAGAAGGGGAAGGGTTGGGTGGGTGGGTTTTTAAAATTTAACAAAACCTTCCTTATTTGCCTTCAATTTGTGGTGTGGGGTCAAAACTTAAATAAGAAAAATTTAGGCCATACAATGACATTAGGACTGACATGTAGGGGAATATTGAAATTATTGAAGGACAGTTGAAACTGTTTACTGCCGGTTTGGACTGCATTTGTGCATCATGCACAAATTTATGTGTTTGTGCATGTTAAAATCGACCTTTTTTCTTTGGTCAAAAAATCGACCTTAATAAAGGGTTTCTTTTTCACGGAATTGGGTTCGGACGCCATCATGGGGAAGGCCCCCACATTGGATCTCGATGAACCAATATCTCATAGTGTAACACTTATCCATCAGCAGCTCATTGGACAACCAAGGCTTTTTGGTTGATATTGTATCTCAAGTAACCCCATTATTACAATGATCGGCATCGAATCAATGTATGACACACTCCATTGAAGCCCTTTAAAGTTGGCCATGTCAATCATACATTGTGTTTTCGCTATCCTTTTACATTTAAATGCCCAATATAATAAACTAGAAAAGTACCCGTGCGATGCACGGGAGTTCTTTTTTATTATTATATGAGAAATATTAATAATATATTCTATTCAATATATTACTTATGGGGGATAGAATTCATGTAGATTTCATTAAATCACATGTCATATATTCTATTTGGTTGAATTTATTTCCAAAATAATAAAACTCAAATGAGTTTTAACTAATTATAGACGGCATTTGAAAAGGGTATGTGGCTAATATTGTCTTGCTTTTTAAAAAAATAAATATATTAAAAATATATAATTAATTTAATAGGTAAACATATTTATTTTAGTGTTTTTAGTGGTGCAAATTAATTATATAATAATAAGTCAAAACAATATACTACCTAACAAAATCTGACACAACAAATGATCTTAGATGTGATTCCACTATTACAACAAATGTTATACTCGAACTGATGAACCACCAAACTCAATGAGAATTTATAGTATAGCCTACCAATGAAAAAATTCAGGATTCGAACCCAAATCACAGGTAGTGAGAGAGGAGAGTCCAACTATCTGTGTCAACCCCATTAGTGCTAGTTGAATCGTTTGAATCACTGTATTTAAAATTTTATAAAATTTACACCAAAATAAACTAAGATTTGTTAAAAAATAACAAATTATATAAGTCAATATTTTAAAAATAGAACTAAATAGATTTATAATTTTATTTAATATATAAATTAATAAATTGACATATTAATAAAATAATATGTATTTATAAAAAAAAGGTTTGAATGTGAACAAATTTAGAATTAGAATAACAAACGTACGCGTGTGTGTGTGCGTGTGTAGAGATCGTCACTAAAATCATTAGCACGTCGTACGTGTTGCCTAGTTGTCATGTAGTCTTTATCTTGCAGGTCTTGCGCTCGCTTCCTGTTGCTGCCTTTTTGGAGTTAATTTTTTGCGAAAAAATTCCAGTTACTGTAGCGTTATTGGATAGTGTACTGTGGTGCACTGTATCAATCCTGCATGAGATTTAATATAACTACAGATAAGTGATGTTGCTATCAATTATGGGTGATATATGGCTTCTAGGTAAACTAATAATCCCTCAGTTCCCAAGAAGAAATTTTGTTATTTTTTATTTATCATTTTGATAATTTTATCTGTCGTTTTGATAATTTAAGATTATATTTTGTCAATTATAATTCTATCATCATTAATTGTTTTACAATTTTTTTATATATTTTAATATAGAGAGAGAGAGAGAGTAAATGGACATATATAGTGAGATAGTAAAAAGACAAAAATATAAACAAGAAAATTTTTATTAATTAAATGATTTATTGGTTATTGTGAAATAACCTTAAAAGACAAATAAAAAGAAAATGAGAGAGTAATAAATTCTTATCTCAATATCGATGAGAAAAATAAAAGGATATTCATTAAGTTGCAAATTTTGATTTAATAACCTTTATTATAAGCGGACCAAATTAAATTAAAAGCGGCTATATATATTGCAATTAAGTTTATAAAGAAATTGCAGTTGCGGGCATTGCATAAAGAAGGCTTTTTGACCAAACGAGTATAATTTTGGTGTGAAATTACCGAATTGGTATAGTTTTAAAATTATTTATCACAATGGGGTAAGTCATATATTCTATTATCGACTTCCTTTTAATTTTTTAAAATTTGATTGAAGTCGTAGACTAGATATACGATTTCATATCGGAAATTTTTATTTTTGATCTTTCATGCAAGTCATTGAATGCAGATGCGACTTGCATCAATTTTTTTTTCGAGTTTCAAAAGTCATAATCCTTGGATACGACTTGCATGTACGCACAATTTCTAATCAAGTAAGTAATAAAAACATTTGCTTTGAGATTAAAGTGCAATAAAAGAACATACTCCTAACAGCAACAGGAGTGGCCTAGAGTATGTGTGGGAGGAGCGATTGTATAAGGCTCATTTTTTAAGGGACTCCAGTACTAGGTAAGTTTGTACTTATAAATATATATATATATATATATAAGTAAAAATCTGATATATGTCACATGATAGATTAAATAGTCTTACTTTGATATCTATTGAAAAAGATTTTTTAGAAAATCTTGATTATGAAAAGATTATTTGTGATTTTGCAGCAAAAAATAATAAGAGAACAGTTTTTCAATGATTATAAAAATATCATATTCAAAGTTCGCATAGAATCCCCAAAATCCTAGGGCCCTGAAGAGCAATGGGATTACAAATCTTTTGAAACACTTATTTACATTTCAGATGGAAAGAAAAAACTAAAGATAAAGAATTCCCACGAGACAAATACAAAGAGGCCTAGAATATGGGATTCCAAATCGTAAACGGCTCAAAATGAACTCCTCTGTGATAAACTGTTTTTTTCCCCAACATTTCATCAGTTTTGCACACGTATTATCAATCAGGGGGAACATAAAAAAGAAACAATCCAAGTCGTATGCAAGGATTACGACTTCCAAAAGTTGGGAAAACAAAAAAATGCAAGTCGTGTTCTCTATCCACGATTTACATGTAAAATTAAAAATAAAAATTACAAGCCATGAAGTCGTATATCTACTCCACGAATTTAATCAAATTCAAAAAAAATAAATAAAAATCGAGAATGAAATATACAACTTTATTATAATAAATAATTTTAAAACTATACCAAACTTGACTTAACTTAACTTACCAAAAAAAAACTTGACTTAACTTAAAATTGTATCAGTTTGGTCAAAAAGCCCAGCAAGAATAACAGAGAAATGAAATTGACTTTCACCTAACGTTATTTGCTCCAACACCTTTTCGAGATTACGCTTTGCAAATTGTGTGATCCGATGCTTCCATATGAATTGGCAAAAGGAAGGGATAGAGATAGTGCCATAGTGGAGTCAGTGTCATCAAGTGTGTGTGTGTGTGTGTACGTGTGTGTGAGAGAGAGTGTACGCGTGTGTGTGAGAGAGAGTGTGAGTGTGAAATCAAATGTCAACTTGTAATCCATCAATCCATTCCTGTCCGTCCATCACGAAACTTCGTTCAAATTATAAGTAATAAAAACATTTTTTTCAAAAATATAAATAATATTTATCAATTTTTAATAAATTAAATGTTAATTTCTCAATTATATTTTTATTTATAACAATATTAATATTTATGAAAAATATTAAAGAGTATTTTTTAAAAAAATTAAAATTAATAAATATTAAATGAGACTATTACATTTTTTTATTTTATATCAAGAAATATCTCATTGCCTATATAACAGAAATTAATCTCTTGTAGAAATTTATTCAACACTTTTAATCAATAGTATTTCTCTTAGTTGAAATTTTTTTATATTCAAGACTCGAACTCAAAATTTTAATTAAAAAATAAAAAACTTTAACAACTCGTACCAACATCAATTAATAGATTTACATTTTAAAATATTTATTTATCTATATATTTTTATATTATATTCCTTATGATATAGTAGTGTATAAAGAGACAACAAAAAGGACGCGTGTGTGTGATGGCCCGCTAGGAGGGACCCACTTTCGAAATCCCTTGTCCCGACAGAAGCATCGGGGCTTGAGTTCACGAAACCCAGTGCCAGTACCAGGCCTGCCCCTACCCTTTCACCTTCAAAACCAGATCATTCAGTGTCCGTTTGATTCAGATCGCTATTTGGGTTTCAAAATCGTATTTCACCGGTTAAATACGATTAAATACGATTTTGACTAAAAATAAGTGTGTTTATTTATTTAAATGTAAAAATTTAAAATGTAATTTTGGGATGTAAAATCAATTTTAATGGAAGGAGATTTTGAGTTATTTTTTCATTTGTAAAATCATATTTGGGTGTGGGATCCACAAAATTCTTTATATTTATACATTAAAAGTAATTCTATCTCTAATATTCAAACACAATTAATTCTTCTGAACACACTTTTAAAATATCATTACTAAATACAAATCAATTTTTTTCAATATAATTTTTTTAAAATCAATTCTTTAAACACAATTCTATCAAACATAATTTTACCAAAATCTAAAACAAATGGACACTCAATCATTCACTCTTTTATATATAATTGCCACGTCAGTATCTTGCAATGTCCATGGGTAGGGGCCTAGGCCCTACTCTGGTAATGTCAGGGTATGGCAGTTTGCAGCACCTGATCAGCTTGCCTCGTGGGCATGGCCATGGCCACACTCCATCCTTCTCATTCATTCGTGCACATTAGTACTTTTTTATACAAAACCATCGTTTTTGTCCTTAAAATTATTGGGTGATACTAGAAGTGGCAATTCGGACTTTTGGATTGGGTTTGAGTTTTATCGGGCCGGACAAAAAAAGTTTGGATTGAAAACATGTCCAAATTTATGTGTCTGAGTTCTCTATTTTTTGGGCTTTTTTTGGGTCAGGCTCGGGCTCTGGCCTACATTTTTCGAGTGGCCCGCTTCGGGCTCGGGCTTTATCGGGTCGGGCCAAAAAGAACCAGATTAAAAACGAGCTCAAATTTATGTATCACAGCCTGGTGTTTTTTCGAGCGGGCTCAGGCCGACCCGGCAGGCTAAGCCCATTTTGCCAGCTATAGGTGACACTCTGATTTCTGACATTAGAAAATAGATAATTTGGTAATTTAGGTTAAATGTCCCTCAAGTTAGTTCCTTCATCACTGTTAGTCAGGTAATATTTATAGAATGTCACATTAAGTGCCATGTTAGCATGTACATATGTCAGTTAGGGATTAAATTGACAATTTTTAAAAATTTAGGGACTAAAATAATAATACTTAGAAATAATAATTTTTTTTTATAAGCTAAAATATATTAAAAAGGGATTGAAAGTACAAATAATGCCCCATCCAAACAATACAAACAAGAGTTTATAATCAGAAAGAACACCCCCCACTCAAGAAATATTTTCACTCCTGCACAATGAAAAACTGAACTTAAAAGTACAACCTCAAAAACTTACATAATCTCAAAAAATTCTAGTCAAATATTTAGAAATAATAATATATGAACCAATTATGAATGTTTAAAAACTTGCGACGACCAAATTAGCTTTGATAAAAACTCCCTTAAGTCGAGATGACATAAATGCACATTGAATGTTGCATATTTTGATTTTGATAGAATAGTTTGACAATATTATTTAGATACCTTTGTGTTTAAATCAAATTATTTAATATATTATTAATTTTTAAACTTACATTTCTCAATGAAATTTTATTACTTGTTATTCCTTAATCTCATGATCAGACGTCAAATTAACCTTATGGACATAATACTTTTTTGGAAATTTTGAACCACAACAATTAACTAAGCAACTATACACGGAGCAACTGGCATAAAAATAAAGAGTTCTAATTTTTAGACATTTTAAGATTTCTAACACCTATTCAATATTTATCTCTATTTTTATTTATCTCTTTTTGTCACATCATTTATCTATCACATCTATCACTTATATCTCTTCTATTTCTATATTTCTCTAGGTGTATAATGGGGTTTGGGTGTCCATAGATCATTTTTGAAAAATAAATTTGTTTCATTATACTTTTCCTTTTTATAAAAAAATTTGGGCAACCGCCGCGAATAGCCTTATGAGTTATGAACCTCCGCAGTTTATACCTTTTTGTGGTATTGGTTTTATATATAAATATGTGAATTTAGAAGTAGACGAAAGAAAATTATAAACTAAATCATTTTAACTAAAATAATAAAATGAAACTTTAAATAATAAATACTGTATGATTAGGTTGATTACGGAACTGATAATAAATTCGAACTCATATCTAATTTGATGTCTAGTTATCAAATGAGATTTTTTTTATAGACAAATATTAGTAATTAGTAGTAGTAGTATATATAATTAATGGGTTAAGGGTTTTGCTCAACCCTGCTCTTGAGTTTCAAAATTTCCATTCATATGGTGTAATAATTTTATTCTTAAAAAATAAAAGAATATCCAGCATAGCAAAACAGCAAAATGCAGTGGTATTTAATGCAGGGGGTATGTAGTATCAGTACCACATACCAGCTGCACATATATTTCCACCTTGTGGTCCCATGGGTTTTGGTATATTTATGATGAATTATAGCTGCTATTCAGAAGGCGGATACCCACTGGGGTCCTATTCCAATGCACAGATTGCATTGCCACACACAAAATTGAGACTATTGTTGAGTTATTAATTATTAAATAGTTAAGGTTGATAAATTCTCCAGTTAATTTATACTATTTTTTTTTCTTTGGGAGGCCGGGGACAGGGGGTAAAATTTCTACAGTTAATTTCTGTTCATTGCCCAGTGTGGCATACCATATTGACATATTCACTCTTCATATAGATTTTATATATATATCCCTCCATATCACTGCAACATGTTCATGAGATTTAACAAAAGTAATACGTAATTATCGTCCCTTTTTTAACATAAAAGATTGGTAAACTTAGTTTAAAAAAACTAACATTAATGAATGTTTTCCGTGATTATTGTTTGTTTTTAAAAGACTATTTTTATGCCTCTTTTGAACTACTGCTCCATCCAGCTTTAGTGAATTTACATATAACTAGGGCCTTACTTTGAACGAGGGAAATATATAGTCACGGAATACCATTTAGGGTTATAAATTAGAATTTAATTTGTATTTACTGCCGATATAAAATTAAAAAATTGTTGTTGTATTTTGTTCTGGGTGCATGTTTTACTGAATTACTCTATTTCTGTATTTTGCTTAACGATCTAGTTTTCTTCCTTAATTATATCTAGGTTGTAATTTGGCATTAACTGGTACTGATTAGTTGTACGTTGTTACGTACTCTACTTTTCTTCAATGACTTGATTCTTGGTTATCTCTACATATCTTATGATTAAGGCATTGCATATTCATTCTTCGCTCCATAATAAGCCGCCTAATTTCATAAGGAGGCTTGGGGGAGGGACATAGGAGTTGGAGTGATAAAGATGTCAAGTGTTCAAACCTCTCCCACTAATATTTGCCTATTCAAAAAAAATAAGCCGCCTTTCATGAAACATGTTGTTTAAGCCCCTTGAGCCTTAACTCTCTTGCCGTACAACACCATATCCTTACAAGCCTATTAGGGTGGAAATAGGTTGGGTCGAGTAAGAATTTGTTGTTTACAAGTTTCAAAGTGTGACATCTTGAGGCGCTCGACGAGGGCGAGGAGTGATCAACGGTGTAGAGAGGCACAGACAAAGAGCGGCTCCTGATAGGCTTCTAGGTGGGGTACATGAATGAACCAAATTCATATCGGAATGAGAGAAATTCTGAGACAGTGCAAGTATGAGACTGCATAGTTGAAGAAAGCATAATAAAATTAATCGGTACTACCCATACCAGCGAGATGCATCATCTTTTCGGTAGCCCACCACTTATGAACTCGATCCAAAAGTTAAGCGTGCTTGATTTAGAGAGATTTCAGGATGAATGACCTCCTGGGAAGTTTCCTAGAAAGCATGTGAGTGAGGGGATGGGTGACCTCCTAGGAAGTTTCCTAGAAAGCATGTGAGTGAGGACAATGGAAAGATTCGTGTTGGTTTGTGGGGACAGTCGTCAATTCGAAAAGCAATCAGAATGTTACACAATCTAAATTTGATTTGTTACCTATCATAGGTTTTTGTTATCTCTGACATGACATTTTTGATAGACTGTTTGGCCTGTTAGCCAATTTAATGGCTTAAATATTCCTATTAAGGTCTTCAAATAGATCTATTCCTACATAGATGTAGGTTAGACTTTACAAGAGAATGAGTCATACTTATTTACATAATATAAACTCTTTAATTATCTAATCTGACATTTACGGGTAGCTTATTTAAATTTTTTGCAGTAAAACCTCTAAATATATTGTCACAACTTTATCCTCAAAAGTTTATAGACTTGAGTCTATGTGTAGATCAACAACATGTTAGTGTACTAAGAAAACAAAGTCCCTCACGGGACACGATTTGCTGCTCAATAAGCAAATTTTTTCCCTCCAACAAAACAACACCCACTCCACTTTTATATTTTATCAATTTACTTTTATTCTATTTATTTATAAAAAATAACTCTTGGACACGTGGCTTTAGCTCACAAACTTATTTTTTTCGCCCAAAACATCACATCTATCCCATTTACTCTCTCTTCTATAACATTGTATTTATTTATTGATTGATTAAAAAAATAGCATTCTATTTTATTTTAGCTTCATTTAATTTTATTTTTGACATACAAAATAGATTTTGCCTACGAGTTTCATTCATATATTTTTTGTTCTTACCAATTTTCAAGTTACAAAATTTTAATATTTTTTTATAAATAAAATAGTGTTTGCTTACGAGTTTTATTGATATTTTTTATTCTAGTAAATTTTCATGTTTGGAAAGTCATTTTTGATTTTTTTCGATAATAAGAATAGTGTTTGCTTATGCGTGTCATTCATGTTTTTTGTTTCGATAAATTTTAAGGTTAAAATTTTTTAATTTTATTTTTAATAAATAAAATAGTGTATGCATACGGGATTTATTTTAAAAAAATCAATTTGTAAAATTATTTTTCTTTTATTTTTATTTTAGTAAATAAAATATTATTTGGATACAAGTTTATTCATGTTTTTTTGTTCTGGAAAATTTTCCGGTTGCAAACTTTTAATTTTATGTTTGATCAATAAAATAGTATTTGCTTACGAGTTTCATTTATATTTTTTTGCTCTAGCAAATTTTTTCTGTTGCAAATTTTTAATTTTATTTTCAATAAATAAAATATTGTTTTCTTATGGGCTTTATTCATATTTTTTTATTCCGATAATTTTTCATGTTGCAAAATTTTAATTTTAATTTTATAAATAAAATAATATTTTCTTAAGAGTTTCATTCATTTTTTTGTTCCAATAAATTTACATGTTTCAAAGTTATTTTTCTTTTAATTTTATTTTTGATAAAAAAAATAGTGTTTGCCTAAGGGTTTCATTTATGTTTTTTTTGTTCCGGTAAATTTTCATAGTAAAAACTTTTAATTTTATTTTTGATAAACAAAATAGTATTTGCTAACATGTTTCATTGATTGTTTTCGTTTCGTTAAATTTTCAGGTTGCAAAATTATTTCTCTTTTGATTTTATTTTTGATAGATAAAATAGTATTTCTTGACAAGTTCCATCCATGTTTTTTTGTTTCTCTAAATTTTCAAGTTGTAAAATTATTTTTTTATTTATTTTGTTTAACTGATTTTGCCTTAATTTTTTTATAGATATGTGGGAACAATTATTGGTTGCTTATTTTTTTAACTGATTGGTTTCTTATTTTTTTTGAGTTTGCATATATTTAACAAAGATACACAATATCACAGAATCAATACTATTACAAATTTAGAGTGTAACATATATCAAATTATTACCTTATAAATAAATTATTTAATATCACTTATAGGAAAAAAAAACACGACCCATGCTGGCTAGTTATCAGTTACTAGTTACTGTACTAAGAAAACAAAGGCCCTCACGAGACATGTGTTGCTCAATGAGCTAAAGCCACCGTCCTCACCTCGAGATCGTTTGTCGCGGAAGTCGTGGCACAGCCTCTCGCTACCGCCGACTCATCCCGCTATCGTGTCGTTACCGCGCAACGTGATCCCCCTTCCTCTGTCCCTACGCCGTTGTCATTCACGGCCCTCGTCCAATCATGGCCATCGTGACCTTCCCCTTCCCGTTTCTGTTGTCCCGTTTCTTGTGGTGGCTATGGCTTCCCCCTCCCCATTTCTGTTGTCCCGTTTCTTGTTACTCAAAAACACAATTTTTGAATGTTTAGAAGTATGGACAACTCAAAAGGAAAATGATGGTGAGTGGCTGAGAGCATGATGGTGAGAGGCTGAGAGCACGATGGAGGTGTGCGGGTCATGTAACCAGTTTTTTTTTAGATTTTTTTTCCTTCAATTCAATTATCAATTTTTTAATGATGTGGCTAATCAATGAAATCTTATTGAATGTCAGTGTAAAGTGGTTTTACACTGACAAAGCATACCAATTAAACTCCACTTTTATTTAATTGATATGCTCTGTCAGTGTAAAAATTGTTTTACACTAACAACCAATTAACATTCACTATTTTGCCAACTCATCTTATTTATTAAAATAGGTTAATTAAAATAAAAAAAAATGTAACTCCCTGTGTCTCCTCCACGATAGCCTTCTCTGATGCATCCTTCATCTCCCCCCATCCCATCCCACCACACCACAACACCCTTCATCTTCCCCCACCCCACTACATGAACACCCCCCCTCTACCACCATTATCATAATCAGAAAGAAGAGATGAGAGAGGAAGTAGGAGAAAGTTAATAGGGAAGAGAAAAAGAGAAGGGGCCAAGCCCCATGCTGTTGCGCCGGCGGCCCACCGCCGTTGAGCGCACAGCCCTCCACCACTGTTATTGCAGCATCGCGGCACACCGCCGTCACCTCGAGATCGTCCGTCGCGGAAGTCGTGGGACAACCTCTCGCTACTGCCGACTCCTCCCGCTATCATGTCGTTACTGCGCAACGTGATCCCTGTAACACCCTTTCTCCAAAAAGGATATTACACTATAGTAACCAAAAGTTTTAAGAAAACTTAGAGAGTATTTTGATAAAGATTGATCACCCTTCTCTGAAAATGCGGGTAAAATTTTTTCTACTTACTAAAAGATGAGAAGAACGGGAAATAAATCCCTATAAGATTTTCTCTTTGAAAATATTTCAAGTGTAAAGAGTATAATATAACTTCGTACTCAAAATTTGATCATCTCATATATAAAAATTATCAGAGTTTACAACAGAGTTTGTACCGTGGACTCTTGAGTCATTCAAGTCTTTAGACCTCTACCCATTCTAAAATAGTAAATACCAATTCTTCTCGGAATCTCTATCAATCTACACAGCATCCTCTTCAAATCCTTCTTCTAAGAGCTAGCCCACGTCTTGGATAAATTATCTACTCGGTCATGCATTAACACAACATAAAGCAGGCAAGGGTGAAACTCTAAACAAAGTAATAAGACAAGTAGGTAAACAATCAAAATACAGTTATATATATATATATATCACTTTGCACAACAAGGCACACACATCAAGTCACAGAACAATCAAGACTTATAAACAATTATTGTTCAAATAACTCTTACCTTGGTGCTGCAACCCTGCAAAACAATTCATAATAATATACCATCAAAACCAAGTATTTTTATGCATGTCACTTCAATATCTCAAAAAGTCACACCGGTGTAATGCTCCAAGGAGACTTTCTCTTCCTCACTTCTTTTGAGCGATCAGCTACGATAAACTTAACAGAATAATCAGGGAATCCTCTCTTTAGACCCCTAAGAATCACTTCGATAATACCGCATTTAAAATGAATACTAGATCATGAATAGGTCAGCCAGTCAGATTTATTCAAGCAGGGTATACGAATTGTCTCGACTCGAGGGTATTCACTCACTCGGCCACCCAAGACTATCGAAACCTGAATAATCCCATAAGGCAATTGTAGCCCAACTTAACCCTATTCTCAACCACGTCATATAGGTTGTATGCTCATCGTCTATAATGCAAATGCTCGTCTAAGTTTTCTCTACAAAATCTCTTTCTCACTTTCTCTTAGTAAAATTGCTCACATATTTTACTGTAGCTTCTCTTCAATACCATCTCTTAAAAAAACCTCTTTCGTCTTACTGTAGTTCCCACACTCTGAAAAATCTTTCTGGAATCACTCACTCATTTTGAAGAAAACTCTTGCTCTTATTTTATTGCGCATTAAGTTATTCTTTCGGCTATAATAATTCATTTATGACTAATCATACCGCGGCAGAGCCGAACTGAGGTAAAAAGCCCACAGAGTGATTCAATATATAATCTTTAATTTTATTAACTTATTTAAGAAGATCAAAGCGGGGCAGAGCCTCTCTGTATTTGATCAAGAAAGAAGAGAGTAACAGTAATTTAAACTTACATCTGCTTTTTAGTCCATCATCGTCTGTTCTCTATTTTTAGATCAAACTTAGGGAATGGAATAATTACACGGCGGCTGAGCCGACTGCGATAATCAGCGTCCAGTTTTCTAAAAACTTAATATCATCTTGATGAACGAAATTCAACTATTTCTTTTACCGGCTTACTTAATTTAGAAGATGAAATGATCACACGACGGCAGAGCCATCTTTGGTGATCAGTACCTATTTAAAATCGATCCTCTATACTAAATGAACGTAGTCCAATTTATTTCATTTTTGGAAACACTTAAGCATTGATTATCTTCCAGGAAAAAGGTCCGTTGAAAGCCTATCTCACTAATTTTCACTGTTTTAAACATTGGAAATTAAACTGAGTTCATTGCATATATAAACAGATTGGATACCCACTCGATATTTCCCACAAATAACATAACAGTAGAATTCACCGAGAATCCATTACTGTTACATTAATTTCCGAAAGATGCTATAACAGAAGGTTCACCGAGAATCCATTACTATTACACTCTTTTATCCGACAGATGCTATAACAGTAGAATTCACCGAGAATCCATTACTGTTATACTCTTTTATCCAATCCAATCTATTTATATATACGGTATTAAGACATCACTTCTTTCCCAGGTTATCTTAGGCACGTATATCCCTGGTCCCTAGTGTTAAGATTTTTAAATAGCGTATTAATACAGATCCCAGACTAGAAAGAGACAGACTTTATAATAGGCCCTTCAAAGGTCTCTTTCCTTTCTAGACAGATCCATACTAATAAACCAATCAAATCTTAACCATCACCTTTGACCATATACATGTTAGATAATATCAGAGTTTTTCACAAAGAATAAAATGCATTTTCTTTACGATAAAATCATATTTGCAGTAAACTAAAATTCGCCATTATAACGGTATGTTTACTAAACTCAAAAATTTATTTTTCCATTCCAACCTTACTCCCACAAAAATCTCAAGAAAATTTGGGCATAATAACCCCACAATAAATGAGAAGCAAAGACAAACACTTTTCAAGCCATATAAACACCAAAAAGCACTCAAGCACACAACACTCAAGATCAAACACAAACTTCTCAAATTATTTTGCAAGAGGTTCCCCCTATCTTTCACTAAAAATGGATGAAGAACAAAGCTTGAAGATCAAGAACATCAAGCAAGAACACCAAGAACTTTAAGGAGAAAAAGAGAGAGTTTTTGCTTGTAAACACAAGGCTTTTGATGTGGGAAATTTTTATGAATCAAAGAGGAGTATTTCAAGAGGAGAGGGGCGTATTTCTTGAGGCAAGAAGTGAGAAGAACAAAGCTTTGAAGATCAAGCTTGCACTCAAGAACAAAGAGAGAAAAAGGCTAGGATTTCAAAGGGAGAAAGAAAGGATTTTGCTTTGTCAATACAAAGGCTTTGGTGTAAGAATTATATGAAGCATGAGGGGGTATTTATAGTAGTGGGGGCAGCCATGGGGTTGGGTTTAAAGAAATCATGGTTAGCTTAGAAAATAACCTTGGTTAGCTTTTAAAATAAACCAAAACAATTAACTAAATCTTAATTGGTTTAAAATGACTTATGGTGTGACTCACCGAGGAAAGACTTAGGGAGCAAGGAAAACTTTATGACTCATGGAGGGGAGGGCGGTTATGAGGAAGGAAGAAGGAAGGAAAGTAAGACATAGTCAAAATGATTAAATCTTAAGTTTTAAACCATCATTTTTCTAATTGGCTTAAAGACTTTCACAAGGATTGAATCCAAGTGAAATTTATCATCCAAGGGTCCAAGATGAGGAAGAGGGATCAGCCAAAGCAAAAGGAAGGAAGGAAGAAGGAAGGTTGGTTCATGATGTAAGCCATGACTACCAAATTACACATTTATCAAATTACTTTTAATCAAACTTTTCCCAATTGGTTTAAAACCATGACTTATTGACCCAAATGAACCTAGTCTTCTTCTTAGCTTTAGAGTAGGACGGTTTTGAGGGCTGAAAGAAGTAGGAAGTGAAGTTACATCTTTGCCCCTAGGTTTTTCAAGTAAAAAGGATGCAAATCTAGGGCAAAAGTGACTTTTCACTTAATCAAAAATTCCTAAAACGAATTTAAAGGTTGAGAAATGATAAGAAATCTTGGGAATACCATGTAATAGCCCTAATAGCTTCATGGAAGAGTTTCTAGAATTTTACAGTAAGTGTAAGTATTGCGTTTTGGATAAAAACATAAAAACGAACGCGCCATAAGTGAAAAATAGACATTTTTCAGAAAATTCTCAAAAATAAAAAATTTAATTTAAATACAATGGTCCCTCTTGAAAATTGATTTTGAGCTCTCACTGATCAATATAAATCCATTTCGGTTCAGAAATTCTTGTTTTACGTCTCTTACGGAGTTTTGAGAAAGTGACTTTCAATCTGTCTTTCAGAAAATTTTGAAATAATTTCCATAAATCCTAAAAAATGGAAAAACATGTTTTGGCTATTTAAAATCGTTATCTGACTTTAACTTGAGCTCTGAATCAATCTATCAGCTCAAACAGTTTACTATTTGGACCAAAACAGAACTTTTAAACCATTTTACTTCTAAAAATTCTAGAAAAATTTCAGAAAATCTAAAATATTAGAAAAACCAACTTTTATGAAGGAAGTTTATTTATTGAAGTCATTTGCTATTTTTAAGCTATTTAAAACTCTTTCCGTCAGTTAGACGTATTGCTTTCTGTAAAAAGACCTGTTATCGATTGTAAAACTATCGTTTCAGAAGTATTCTGGAATACGTGTATTTTATTCTTAATTTTAAGCTAAAAACAAATCACAAAACAGTTATGGCACAAGAATTCATATAAAACAGAAAAAGTACGATTTAGAACAAGAAACGGACGTTGTAACTAGACCTGACGGAAGCTGCGAATTAACCATTTTCAGAAGTATTAAACTTGCGTATTTAAATCCTATTTTTAAACTAAAAATGAATCACAAAACATTTATATTGCAACAATTCATATAAGACAGATAATAAACAAAAACCAGAAGTCTATATAAGACTTTAACTGTGTTACCGTTTTAACTATAATACCAAACAACTTATGATTTCTATACTATCTAAAGTATACTCGATCTTAAAGTCTATATCTTAATTATGTCTCCATCTCCGGTATCTATCCATTTCTTAACTAACAGAGTACAGAGTTTCTTTTAGAGGGACTAAACTGTAATTCCCTTGTACTGTTCTCTAAAATTCCAAACTTAATTTCTAAAACCTTTATATATATCACTAAACTATATTATCCTCAAATATTTATAGTATGAATTTTCCATATTCATCATAAACTTATTCTGACAGTCAAGAATGTCCGTGAAATACCGTTTGACTTCTACGTCAGCTCTAAACCATTAATTATTATCCAAAAATCTTAAAGGTAATTCTAATCCTCCAAAATTAATACCTTATCTCATAGTGTGAAATTTTGGGATGTTACAATCCCCCTTCCTCTGTCCCTACGCCGTCGTCGTTCACGGCCCTCGTCCACTCATGGCCACTGCGACCTTCCCCTTCCCGTTTCTGTTGTCCCGTTTCTTGTGGTGGCTATGGCTTCCCCCTCCCCATTTCTGTTGTCCCGTTTCTTGTTACTCAAAAACACAATTTTTGAATGTTTAGAAGTATGGACAACTCAAAAGGAAAATGATGGTGAGTGGCTGAGAGCATGACAGTGAGAGGCTGAGAGCACGATGGAGGTGTGCGGGTCATGTAACTAGTTTTTTTTTTAGATTTTTTTCCTTCAATTCAATTATCAATTTTTTAATGATGTGGCTAATCAATGAAATCTTATTGGATGTCAGTGTAAAGTGGTTTTACATTGACAGAGCATACCAATTAAACTCCACTTTTATTTAATTGATATGCTCTGTCAGTTTAAAAATTATTTTACACTAACAACCAATTAACATTCACTATTTTGCCAACTCATCTTATTTATTAAAATAGGTTAATTAAAATAAAAAAAAATGTAACTCCCTGTGTCTCCTCCACGATAGCCTTCTCTGATGCATCCTTCATCTCCCCCCATCCCACCACACCACAACACCGTTCATCTTCCCCCACCCCACTACATGAACACCCCCCCCCCTCTACCACGATAGCCTCCCATTTGATCCTTTGGCCTTCGTTGGACCAAGTTCGTCTCGTTCGTCTCCCTTCGTCCTCTCATTAGATCGTTTGACATTCTTTGGACCAAGTTCATCTCGTTCGTCCCTCTTCGTCCTCCCATTTGATCCTTTGGCTGCTATGGACTAAGTTCGTCTCGCTCTTCTCTCTTCGTCCTCCCATTCGATCCTTTGGCCTTCTTTGGACCATGTTCCTCTCGTTCGTCCCTCTTCGTCCTCCTATTTGATCCTTTGGCATTCTTTGGACCAAGTTCGTCTCGTTCATCCCTCTTCGTCCTCCCATTTGATCCTTTGGCTTCTATGGACCAAGTTTGTCCCTCTTCGTCCTCCAATTTGATCCTTTGGCATTCTTTGGACCATGTTCGTCTCGTTCGTCCCTCTTCGTCCTCTCATTAGATCGTTTGGCATTCTCGTTTGTCCCTCTTCGTCCTTCAATTTGATCCTTTGGCTTCTTTGGACCAAGTTTGTCCCTCTTCGTCTTCCAATACGTGCGTTTGCACGGGTCAACTGGCTATTTATAAACATGGAAAATGATGCATCCATGGACATCTCAATAGTTGTATACTATATACTGTATACAGTACAGTGTATACGCTGAGAGATAAAGAAATAGAATAAACATAAATTATTGTTACATAAAAAAAAGAAACATAAAAATGATTGATGTGATATATGATATGATGTGATAAGAAAAAAGAAAGACATGAAAGTTGTTGTCCACCCCCAGTAGTACAGTTGGCAAATGCTCGGGTGGACATCCTCCAGGTGAGGTGTTCGACCTTCACCCACCCCCACCCCCCTGTAGACCAAAAAAAAAAGACATGAAAGTTGTTGGATGAGTGTTGAAGATTATTTAGTGTTTATTTAGCGTAAATATATTTCGTATTGCATTCTGTAACATCCGTTTCTGTGATTAACTGTTTATTTTCGTCTTATATGAATTTTTGTGATATAAATGTTTTGAGAATTATTTTTAGCTTAAAAATAGTATTTAAATATGCATGTTTAAGAATACTTCTGAAAATGGTCAATTTTCAGCTTCCGTCAGATCTAGTTACTATATCCGGTTTTTTATTTTTTTGTCCTTTTTCTATTTTATATGAATTTTTGTTCCATAAATGTTGTGTGATTTATTTTTAGCTTAAAATTAGCAATAAAATACACATATTCTGGAATACTTCTAAAACGATAGTTTTTCAATCAACATCGGGTCTTTTTACGGAAAACGATTTACGTCTAACTGATGGAAAGAGATTTAAATAGCTTGAGTGTGTTAAACAAACCCAATAAATAAAATTCCTTCACAAAAATTGGCTCTTTTAATATTTTTGATTTTCTGGAATTTTTGTGAAATTTTTGGAAAACTTTCAAAAATTACAAAAAAATAAGCTAAACAGGAAGCGTATAGCGTAAAAATCTTATTTCACAGGTATTATTTTGTATCAAAGATCCATAAGCATTTTATATTTTATTTTTAATTATTTATTTCATGATTTTAGAAATTATTTTTGTGTAAGTTTTGAAAATCCTATTTTTCTGTATTTTTTGGGGTTATACCTACGAAACGATAAAAACCGAAAAGTTTGCACTATCAATAAATTTCAAAAATGGATGCCACAAAATTATTTAGACTTGTCATGACATTTTCTAGCATTCTCATTGGTTCTCACCAATTTTAATTAATTATTTCAATTTTTGATTTATGAAATGACAAAATTACCCTTGATTTCTATCCTTTTTCATCCAAACCCTATGGGTAGTTTGGTAAACTCACATCTCCTCCTTCCAGCCCAGTTCTGGCCGCCTCACTCAAGGTCTTGAAGGGTCTAGGAGCTTCTCAAATTTTCTAGAGCCAAGATATTTTTGTTAGATATTTTTAGTAATTAGGGTTTTATTATTTTATCTAAAATGAAAAATAAAAGATCTTTTCTCCTCTTCCCTCTCTTCCCTCTTGGCCGTGACCCTCCCCTATAAGTAGGGAGGGGGTGCTCTTCATTTTTCCTCATCCCTCACTTGAAGAAATCACTCCAAAATTCTCTTTTTTTTCCTTTGTTTTCCTTGAGTTTTCTTTGTTTTACTAATCAAGCTTTTGTGTTTGTGTTCTTAGCTTGTTCTTCATTGTTCATAAGGCTAAGGTATGGGGAGTTACTTCTAAAGTTAGTTTGATCTTTGTTTTGATGAGTATTTGTGTGTTGGGTGTTTATAGTTTTAAATAAATTGTTATATATTTGTTTAAATATTTTAAATTACTACTATGTCTTTTTTTTAAAAATAATTGTGATTTTATGAAAAGTAAAGTTATAATGCCCAATTTAATTATAAGGTTTAATAATTATACCGTTACGCTGGCGAAATTTTAATTATAAAGGCTAGATCACCCAGCGGGCTATGCCTCCGTGATCAACAAATCTAAGAATTGGTAAAATTGAACCTTTGGAGTTCTTTTGGCTAATAGGGAATACTGTGGTTGGTCAGGCAGGAGAGTACATCTTCAATGTACTGTCATGTCGGGCTCAGGGGTCGTATCTCTATTAGACATTAGTACGTGAGCCAGTGATTAAATACGCTAAAATTTCTAAACTAGTGTTTTCTTCCATTTCCATGTTCTAGCTATTTTTGAAAAAATATATATACAGGCTGACTGGGTAAAATAATTTAATAGTAATGGGTTCTCGGTGAACTCTATTGTTATGTTATTTGGTAGAAATTCCTGGTTTGGAGTTCTGTTATATATAAAAACTTGTGATTTTTACTGTTTATATACAGACTAATGATTGGGTAAAGGTAGTTCATTTGTATGGATCTGTCTAGGAAAGACAAAGGTCATTGAAGGGGCCTAAAAGCTCACCTTATCTTTCCTGGGAACCATACCGATGCGCTATTTTTTCTATCTTAGAAAGTTCATATATACGTGGCGAAGATTACTTGATTAGCTTCTAAAGGGTTTTTTCAAAAAGAATGAACTTAAGTAATAATTTCCACTAATTAAATACAGTTATGGTTCGTTGCCGCGTTCGACTCTGCCGCAGTGTGATTATTCTTAAAATGAATGAGTACAGCCGGAAAAGAGTAACAAAACGGTTAAGTTTCAAGAGATATTTCTGTGTTGATAGAATGAGAGTATTCTATGTGGTTTTGTATTAAGAGATTTAATACAGTAAAACAGAGAATGTTTTACATGAGATATTATGCAATTTTCTAGTTGTCATTTGCATAAAGGTTTTTGAGCTGTACAACCCAGAGAGGGTTGAGAATAGAGTTTTGTTAGGCTACAATTGCCTACTGGGATTATTCAGGGTTCGAAAGTCTCAATAGCCTTGCATGGTGAATACCCTTGAGCTGAAACGAGTCGTATACCCGGCTTGGATAAATCTGACTGACGGACCTATTTCATGATATGGTTGAGATGCGCATTACTGAATGTTATCCAGAAAATCTGAGTGATATCTGGGTATTCTGTTAGGTCTTGTCGCAAGCCTATCGCTCAACGAAGTTTGGTGGGAAAAGTCTCCTTGGAGCAGCACATCGGTGTAATTTCAAAAGAGATTGAAGTATCATGCATTAATATATATATGTGGTTGATGATATATCTGCGTTTGATTATTTATACTTAATGATACCTTGTTCTGTGAATGTTTACTTCCATGTGTGATCTGTGTTTGTGAGGTTCTGAAGAATATACTGTATAAGTGTTGTGTGTATGCTCTTTGAAACTGTCATTCTTAACTTGTAAAAGTTTTTCACCCTTGCATGTTTGTTGATTTGTGTTTGCTGTATGTTAGTAGATGAGTTATCCTCAGACAGGGTTGGAGCCAGTGAGACGGCTTAGTCTTCTACCTTTGGGGGGTACAGGTGCGCTTTGGCATATTGATGCTTTCATCCAGTGGGGTACCTTCGTTGGTAGAGTGAGTGTCACTAATGGCACTATTGGAGGGCATGTTCAGGAGTGGCAGGAACAGGCGGTACTTCATGTGAAGTTACCACTCAGACAGATCAGGGAAGCACCTACCGACTCGGAGAGTGGGCCGGAGTACATTCCCAGGCCTCCAGCAGCCAGACGTACTTATGGTAGGTGGGGAAGGTACTATGGGAGAATGCAGAGATCAGCTTTTAGGACTCCGTCTTCACATCCGAGTAGAGAGGTTGTCACAGCCCATGATAGGTTTTCAGAGGAGGAGCCGAGGACTTATACACCTCGATCACCCCCTGTAGAGGCGCAGAGTAGGATGAGAGCAGCCAGTGTTGAGAGGTATTACCCTACTTCGACAGGATTTTTTGGAGAGATGGGCGTCTCGAAGAGGTCCCTTGAGACTCAGGCAAGGGTTTGGGAGCGTCTCCGTAAGGGCAAGGGGAAGATGTTTGAGGAGCACGGGGGTGATGTTCCTGGAGGCTCATCTGTTGAGTCTCATCATCACTAGTAGTCTTAGATTGGACCCGACTTTTATATTACTTAGTACCTTTTTATATCAGTCATTTTATTTTAGTCTGCTTAGAGTTTTACTGCTTTTGATGTACAGTAGTTTTAGAAAAATTCTTTGCTTGTACTGATGTAAGCTCTTTTGATATATATATATATATATATACTTGAGGAGATACTTTCACATTGGTGTTCTTTCACTACTAGAATGCATTGTTGTAGCGTTGGGAATTAGCGTCGGCCACGAGGCCGACGCTAATAACATTGAATTAGCGTCGGCCAAGCCGACTCTACGTCGACGTTTTGAATTTTGTTTGATTTTTTATTTTTGTTTATGTTTAGCGTCGGCTTAGCCGACGCAAATTTTGTGACGCATAAATTTTGAAAACTTTAGCGTCGGCTAAGCCGACGCTACTTAAAAGGTAACAATAATTATAAAAAAAAAAAATTTGAACTTGAAACTAGCGTCGGCTAGGCCGACGCAAAATTGCAATTTTTTTAGCGTCGGCCAGCCGACGCAAACGGCCGACGCTAAAAATCTGATAACTTAGCGTTTTCAGCTTCCCATTTTCACAAATTCGTCCGCCTTTCACGAACCCTAATCCCCAATTTTTGATCTCCCCCAATTTTCGATCTCCAATCCCTAATCTCGCAATCCTTTTTTATCTCAATCTCAATGCCTAATCTATCAATCCCTAGTCTCTAATCTCTCAATCTCTCCCTGCGTTTTCACAGTGTTTTTTCTTCCCCATTGGCTGTTCAGATTCTCCCAATCTCCCAATCTCTTCCGGTTTCACTCCAAATCTTGAAAAGCTGTTCCGATTCTCAGCTTCAAGGCTTCGGAACGAAGAAGCTGTTCCGAGATTTCTTCGCAGGCCTTCGGATCGAAAAGCTGCTCGGACTTCAAGGTGAGCTCCGATTTGCATTTGATTTCATCTTCACTTTGATTTTGATAATTAGTTTAGGAAAATCAATTTGTGTGTACTTCTTCCTCAATGTGAAACCGGAACACAATGGTTATTGACTTCCTCTGTTCCTTTCTATTTCGGCAATTCCTAGTTGCAGTTGAGTAAAGAATGCTTTTAATTACTGAAAGAAAAGTTACGTATATTTTCTATTTGTAAAATAGGTTGTACGCATGGCATTATTTAATAGAAGGAATTACTCTAAAGTAAGATATTTTATCTACCTATTTAGAAATTGAATTGTATTGGTAGACTTAATTTTCTCTTTAAATTGAAGTGCAACAATGTAGGACTACTAAACAGGAAATTAACAAGTCACGGTAAATCAGTACTTGAACTTACTTTCAAACTTTTTGGTTGTCTTCCTCACTTGTAAATAGATGCATATGAAAATGAGCACCATAATAGCAACTACTACTGATACTGCTATGGCAATACCAATGCCAGTGGCAGTGTTATTGCTCTTTCCTGCACAAACCAAATCCTCAATGGGACTGTCCACGTATTATGATAATAAAATATTACTCTAATTAAGTCCAATAACTAATTACTGAGAGGACATCTCAAACATGACTTTTGAAATTTATTTCCTTATCTGTCACAAATAAATGTATTTGGTTAAGCTACTTGGTTTTTGTCTAGAAGGAAGAGAAAGGCTACTTGTATATGAATTTGTTCCCAATAAAAGCCTTGATAACTTCATATTTGGCGGGTTTGAATGTCTGCTATTGGATTATATCTCTATTAATTTGGTTGTGGTTGAAGACTAAGCTTAATTACAATTAAAAGAGGTTTTTATGTGTATCTGGTTTTATAATAAAGTAGATATTTTGAAGACCCCAAGTTGATACTTTTCATTCTGTAACTGAAATTTTGTTATTTACACTCAGTTTTAGCTAAATGTAAAAAGGAAAAAATTATGAGTTATGCAGACAATGAGATGATTTATCATTAGTCTAAAAATGTCCTCAACACATGTTTAAATTAGTTGTGAACTATTTGGTGTGCAGATTTAATTGTTATATATATATATATATAACCAAATCAGCTTTGGAATTTTGCTTTTACATTTCATTACTGGTTTTACTTTCAAGAACTTAGTAGTATATATCTTGGTTATCAGTGTCTTCAGAATGTTTGATAAACTTCGAATCCTTCTTCCATATTTTCATTTCTGTTTTGCATTTTATTTCATTTTATTTTTTTATTTTTACTAAAGCTCCCTCTCTCTTACTGTACTAAAACTAAAACCCTTGCTGCCTGCCTATCAGATTCCCTCTCTCAAACGCACAGCTGCTGAATCCCATCGATCTCCCCTGTGCCCTACAGAAAGGTAGGGAGTTTGTTTGATCTCTCTCAAACTCTTGTTCTCTTTTTTTTTCCCCCTGTGTTCTGTAATTGAAATCATGGGTGGTAATTGTGGAGAGGATGCTTTACCCCCATTGTTTGCTGTCTTTCTGCACTTGGAATGCTTTGTGATTCCTTGGTTTTTCTGCACTTGGCGTTTAATATCAGTTCTGGAGTTTAATTTGTTTTTAATCACTGAGTTTCAATATTGGGCAATTATTATTGCTGTTCTCAGAAATGTCCATACCATGCATTGCTTACTTATATTGTACATATAGATTTGGGAATGATTCATGTTCATTTTTTGTTTTGTTTATTGGACTCTTAATTATTTTACTTTTCCTTGTCAACTAGATGTCATGTTATAATATGGGATAGCCTGTTTCTGTTCTATGAATTTCACCTATATATATCCAAAACGTCATCTCTATACTAACTCATTACATATCCTGGTTATTGTAAGGTATTTTGTCTGCATAATATGACAACTTTGAGGTTTTTTTCTTCCTTTTTTTTCTGCATAATGTGGCTTACTTATAGATTATATGTATGAGTGGGTTTCAATCATAATATATCATTTGTCTTACTTATAAGCTTTTTTTTTTCAATCTCTAATAGATCATAATACTATGAGTGTACACACACACACACATCCTTCACCATTGCTCCAGCCGGGTGAGTCTTCACAAGCTCATCATCAGCATGACCAGCAGGATGATGATGTACATGAGGTGGGGGAGGAGCAGCAATGCTCGGAGGAGGGAGACGAGCTTCATGAGGAGGATCATCTGGAGGAGCATGATCCTCCTCCTCCCCGGAGAGAGCATCAGAAGGACGATCTTGGGAGAGTCATCATTCGACCTTATGGACGAGGGTAAGTTATAATTTATTTTCATTTTTTTATGTATTTATTGCTATTTGATGATTGACATTGACATAATTTTTGTAGGTGGACCCCTAGCTCGGCTGCAGCCGATGCACTCAGGTATGCCATTGAGAAACAGTTTCGGGATCCTCACTGCTGTTGGAGTGAGGTGCCTGCAACTGTGAAGGAAACCTGGTGGAAATGGTTTCAGGTAATTTCACAAAATTTAATTTTAATTATTTAAACATTTAAGTGACTAACTTGACGTTCATAATTGCTTACTATCTATGTCTTTTTTTTGCAGGATAAGGTGGCTTGGGATCCTCATGATCATGAGGCTATCTTTAGGGTATTTAATCAGAGAGGTGCTAAACGTCTTTCTGATATTCTCTCAAAGGCGAAGAAGAAGGGCAAAAAGCCCAAATGGATGGGGGATGGAGCATGGATTGGTCTTCAGGACAAATGGAATACTGATAAGATATATCTGGATCTCTCAGCTCAAAATAAGACCAATCGAGGTTCAAATAAAGGCGGAGCAGTCCACACCACAGGGCGCAGATCCCATCTTGATGTGGCCCTAGACATGGTGTGTATTCACTGTGTATTAATGTTTAGTCCATTACCCTAGAATGTTTTATACTTGACTAAAATGTGTCTGTTTTTCTTGTAGGCCGAACAACTTGGGCGATCAGTGGATCCAGGAGATCTCTTCTTATTCACCCACAAGAAGAAATCTGGGGAATGGGTCGATAGTCGCTCTGAAAGGACTTATGTACGTTTTCTCGTCGTGTAATATGTACTTGATATAACTTGTTTGTTCAACAAAATACATAACTTATTACGGTTTATGCTTTGTGTTAACAGGAAGCATATCAGGAACGTTTGAGGCAGGAATCGATGCAGACGGATGAGGGTTCGCAGGAGGTGGATGGGTCGAGGAGGCTTCAGATATGGCAGAGTGAGGCTGGGGGTAGGACTCGTGGTCGAAGTTACGGTACTGCAGACATGTCTGTGAATGTTCGCCGTGGTGCCTCATCGTTGACTCAGGAGTCTCGGGCACCTACAGCGACTCGCACTACCCATGACACTGAAGCGACTGCTGAAGCTCGAGAGCAGGCAGAAGCTGCTACTCGGTTGGCAGAAGAAGCCAACCAGCGGGCAGATGAAGCCAATCAGAAGGTCGCTATGTTAGAGGAGCAGCTACGCACTTTCATGGCACATTATGCAGCCGAGCGCCAGTCAGGCGGTACTTCATGTAGTCAGGCTCCAGCTCCACCTCCTCCTCCACCTGAGCGCCCTCATCATTATGATGCTGAGCATGATGACCAGTCACTAGATGAGGCAGCCTCGCCACCGCGTAATCGTCAGCGTAGATCATGACTATTTTGTAGTATTGACTTTTTTTTACTCTGGATTACCTTGTAGTCTTGGTTGACATTTCTTCCTAACTTATCTTATTTGGGTTGCCTTTTAGAACCTTTGTAAGTTTTTCTTTGAATTGATGGGATTACATTTTATATAGTTATTTGTGATGTTTTTATTTCTATTAAAATGTCTTTCATTCTTTCTATGAATTTTACATAATTATGTACAAATAAATTAAAATACAATAAAGTAGCGTCGGCTTACGCCAAGATTCTTTAATGCGTCGAACTTGACTCTTTAGCGTGGGCTTAGCCGACGCTAAGTGCAAAGATTTTTATGCGTGGACTACCTAGCGTGGGCTTAACCGACGCTAATTAGCGTCGGCCAGGCCCGACGCTAACTCTGAATGATCTTCACTAGCGTTGAACCTGGCCACTTAGCGTGGGCTTAGCCGACGCTAATTAGCGTCGGCCAAGGCCGACGCTAAATCTAAATTAAATTCATTAGCGTTGAACGTGTCCACTTAGCGTGGGCTTAGCCGACGCTAATTAGCGTCGGCCCTGGCCGACGCAAAGTTAGCGTAGGCCATTTTTGGTACCTTCATGCGTCGGCTTAGCGTGGGCTTAGCCGACGCTAACTAGCGTCGGCCAAAAGATGGCCGACGCTAATGCTATGCGACGAGCATTTTAGCGTCCGCCCCGTGGCCGACGCAAAGCCGACGCTAAAGTGTCTGTTAGCGTCGGTTTTCCTCGTTTAGCGTCAGTTTTTGGCCGACGCTATCAGGTGAAATTCTAGTAGTGTTTACTACTTATCGTTGCAAAAATTTTATTCACATTTTCGGAACAAAACTCATTAAAATTAAAAAGTTAGTAGAAATATTTTACGAAAATCTTGGTTACTATAGTGTAATATCCTTTTTGGAGAAAGGGTGTTGCACATTCTGTGTGTTTATAAATAAAATAAGATAGGTTTATATTGAAGTAAAATTAATACTTATATTTTTAATAATTTTATATGAAATGTAATTTTTGTTTATTTATTCAATTATAATTATTCACTATCTTAATTATTTGTATTAAAATTTTAATGATTAAATAATTATAAAAATATAATATATTTAAATAATTTATTTAAATTTTACAACATTAAACATATGCATATGTGTGTGTGTGTTATATATGCGTTGCTACAAAAATACCTGACCCGTTTTCAACCCGTCTTAAGCGGGGGTGGATTGACCTGCTAAAAAAAGCGAATTGGAAAATGTAACTCGCCTCATTTAAGGATGGATTGACCCATTTTAACGGGTTTAGGTGGATTAACCCGGCCAAAAATATAAAATTATTTTTAAAAACACAAAAAATATTTTAAAACCTGACGGGTTGTCCAGCCCGCTTTGCAACCCTTACCAACCAGTTCAATCGAAAACTGGTCACATATAACCAGTATGAGTCATTGTATGGATCGGAAATACAAGTGAGTATATTTGACTTGATGAATTTAAGGGTTAAACTGGTGACTCAGTTGGTTCAACCAATGGTTGAGCTATATATAGTGACCTTATTTTCTAGATTTTTTTTATTGTTGTACAAATGTATATCCTCCTTATGCAATTATAATTTAATTTATATATCTTTTATATAAGAAAAAATAATTAAAATTAATTTTATTAAGTGGTTATTTATTCGGTTAAAATAGTTAATAATTATAGGTAATATTCTGTATTAGAACAAATTCAAAATGAGTTTTTAATATTTATTAAAGTGTGGGATTTTTTAATTTTTATTTTAAATATGAAAATTTCATATTATGATTTTTTTATTTTTAATATACCGGTTAATGTAATTAAACCAGTAATATTACTTTGATTAATAACTCATTAACTGATTAGTCTAATTGAGTCAACATCTATTCAAGTTTTATAACATTACATACAGGGGCGGAGGGAAGAGGGGACGTGGATATTCATATGCCATAGCCCCCTCAAAATTTATCTTAATTTCTCTTATATTATATTTTTTTACTATTATATATGACACATTAAATTTTTGGGCTTGTTATCTGTCACTATTAGTCCTCTCAATAAGTTTTTGGCGTGGTGTCTTTGAGTATATTTACTCCCTAATAATAAGTTTCTGACCTCATGATAATATATTTAACAAGAGTATAGGGTCATTTTAGTCCCTGAGAGATATAGACGGTGTCATATTAGTCCCTGAGAGATAGGAAATTAAAATTTCGTCCCTGAGAGAGACAAATGTTTTTCAGTTTGGTCCCTAAGTAATACTTTCAAAGACTAAAATGACAGTAAGTAATCACTTTTCAGGGACCAAAATGACAGTAAATAATCACTTTTAGGGACCAAAATGATTAACGGATGACAGTTGAGGACCTTTTTTGAATTTTGCATCTGTCAGGGACCAAAGTGACACCGCCTGACACTCTTAGGGATCAAAGTGACTGTTTATTCATTTAACAATTATATTTGGATACCCACTTTTTATAACACCAGCTCCTCTATCACCTCTATTGTTTTTTACCTTTCTCTTTTTGTCATATCACTCATTTATCACATATATTACAAAAATTATTTTTCTTATAGTATATTCCAGTTAGGGCTTAGGCTGTTATGGTGTGTGAGTCACTCCCCTCTCCAAAGTCCAAAAGCACTTGCAAGTTGCAATTATTACTGTACGGAACTAAAACACAGAAGGAAACAGCATTGTTTCCCTCTTCTTCAAAAAGCCAAATGGACAGATTAACTCTCACTCTACACACCAACAACACTAATTAGCAGAGTAATACACATTATACTACTACTACTACTACTAGTATAATAAACAGAAAGAGGGAGAAAAAGAGAGAGGGATCCAGAGTCTCTAACAGTTTCATTCTCATACACACAGGCATGATGGGGCCATACCGTTGTCCTCAGCTTCAAATTTGAGCCCTTTCCTCCACGACAGGATCCGCCTCTGCCGCTTCTCCTCCTTCTTCACTCTCATCTTTTTGTTTTTTTTAATAAGTAAATTTATTAAAAGGAGTACAAGGGGTATTCCAACTCGTTGCAGTACGTAAGAAAAATCTCAACTATATATCTCATGGAAATGGAAGATCACCACCACCATCAACAATACAACATGGCCACTGATCTCAGGCAACTGGTGATGAATGGAGCAGCAAGGTCGTCGACCCATTTCCCCACGGCGGAGCAACTTTTTTCCGGCCATCGGAATCTGGTAACACCTGATCCTCCACATCCACATCCCCACCAACAACAACACTACGAGATGATGATGCTAATGCCTCGTGGTGTAGTACTTGACGACTTTCCCACCACCACCACCACCAACAATGATTCTGTAACTGTTACTGTACCACCTACCCAAGCAGCATCAAATCCTGAGGCCACAGGCTATGTCGGTGGAGACGCATCCACTGGAAGATGGCCCAGACAGGAAACTCTTTCTCTTCTTGAGATCAGATCTCGCCTTGACCCTAAATTCAAAGAGGCTAATCAAAAGGGACCCTTATGGGATGAAGTCTCCAGGTTCAAAATTTCATTCCATTCTATTAATTTGATATTAATCAATAATCATATATATTCTTTCTCCACCTCCTCTCCAATTCTTCATATTCAATACAATACTACTGTAGCTTGCTTCTGTTTTCAATTTCTTAAAAATGATAAAATTTTTAATTTTTAATTATTTATTTTAAAATGATAATTTTGTATTGTTTGTTTGCTTCTTAAAAATAAAAAAAAGAAGATCATTTCATTCTATTAATTTGTTAATAATCATTAATTAATCATATTCTTTCTCCTCCTTCTCCTTTTTTTTTTGAAGTAAATTCTCCTCCTTCTTCATATTCAATATAGCTTGATTCTGTTTTCAATTTCTTTCTTTTTATTCAAGTTATTAATTATTAATTTAAAATGATAATTTTGTATTGTTTGTTTGGTTTTTTAAAATTATAAAAATTGATTTTTGCTCAATTAATTGTGAGATGAAATGACTGCAATTGGCGTTTAATTTGGTCGCTGTGGATTCAGGAAATTAAACCATGATGTTATAGAGCGGTATGCAATTTTGTTGTTCATAGGGTTCTTTCGTTGGAAAATGACTATACGGTAGACACTAGTTGTTCAGTTATTATCTACTACTATTAAATTATATTTGAGTATTGATTGTGTACTTAATTAGAAGCATTTAAGTTCATATACCCAGTTTAGTACGGTTTCTAGCGCTGTCTTTGTTTTCCAATTTTGAAATTTTGTTTTCCATTTTTATTTTTAGATTTAATTCTATTTTTAGTTTCTAAAAAATAAAATGCGTCTTTTTAGTCTTTTATTTTTGAAAAATGGTCACTTTTAGTTCCTGGACTATATTTTAAATTTGAAAAGTATTTTTTAAATTTATACTTTGACCCCTCCCAAGCCTGATGTTCACCTTAACTTGTTTTTTTCGTTCTCCTCCCCCTCCACTGATGCATCGCGGCCCCATCCCCGCGTGGCCAAGGGAGGAGCTGCTCATGGCCAAGGGAGGCTGCGCACAATGGCAGGAAGGGAGGCGGCCACCGCGATCGCACAGGGAGGAGAACGAGAGAGAGGCCGCATCTCATGGCGGCTTCGAGGGAGGACGTTGAAACTACTCATATCGGGGATGGGGGCCGCGGTGCATCAATGGAGGGGGAGGAGAAGGAAAAAAAAATGGGTTAATGTGAGTATCAGGCTTGGGAGAGGTCAAAGTATAAATTTTAAAAATATTTTTCGAATTTAAAATATAGCCTCAGGAACTAAAAGTGATCATTTTTTAAAAATAAAAGACTAAAAGATGCGTTTTATTTTTAAAGAATTAAAAATAAAATTCAATAAAAAATAAGAGATTAAAAACAAATTTAAGCTTTATTTTTATTTTCCTAGCTTGTTTAATTTTTAATTTAATTTGAAATTCATTCATTTTTTGACCATATTCCGATGCTGCCTTTGCTTTGCTTTGCACCTGTCTTCGATCTGATTCCATCGTATGAAATGACATCAACCTGAGGCTCTTCCTTCGAAAACTCATCTCTATGGCAATTGACTTGTCGTGTATGCTCAGTATTGTGTTTGCCATAACTAGGTAACAAAGAGTACAAAAACGTCACTGCATGGCGTTGCATAAAATAAAATTGAACAATGATACACGTACATCCAAAAAATATATCCACTCATCCAACACTTCTCATTTTTCTCTATCTCTCTCTAACTATTACATCACATATCATATTATTTTATCACTTTTCTCTCATTTCTCTCTTTCTCTTTCTAGTGATAGATTGACATTTGGGTGTCCACCAATCATTTTTCAATAAAATTATTAATAATTACTATCAATTATCAATGCCCATCGTCACATATTGGGGCTTTCTCCCTTTAATTTTGACAAAACTCCTTCACATCACAGCTCTAACTAGGGTTCTACATATTTTTATTTTTATTTTCATCCCCTAAAATGAGGCCATCGTCAATTTTTAGGCATTTACTGTTTATTATTAATACAATTTTGATTTTTGAATGGCCACTAATCTCCAACGCCTCTTTAACACTTCATTTTCTTTTTATTATTTTCTTTTTATCGCATCACTTATTTATCATATCTATCATTTATTTCTCTTCTATTCTCATCCTCACTAGGCGTTAATTGGCATTTTGGGTGTTAATATTTTTTCTTCCATGCCCATTTCGTTTACACATGAGTTTTGGTTTTTGAACACTCATTTTTTAAACACCTATCCAATATATATCTCTATTTATTTCTTTTCTGTCTTCTTGTCACATTGTTTATCTATTACATTTATCACTTATCTGTTTCTATTTCTATCTCTCTGGGTGTAAATTGGAGTTGGGGATGTCTATCAATCATTTTTCTTATTTTACTGTGTTGACGATCGATCTCACATATGATCAGGATGATGTATGAAGAACGTGGATACCAAAGGAGTGGGAAGAAGTGCAGGGAGAAGTTCGAGAACCTCTACAAATATTACAAGAAGACGAAAGAAGGCAAAGCAGGAAGACATGATGGGAAGCATTACAGATTCTTTCGCCAACTCGAAGCCTTATATGGAGAAAACAGTAACCACATCCAACTCCAAGTCCCCTCCCAAACAAACAACAACAACAAGCATTGTGATAGTCTCAGCCTCACTAACTCCACTGACATCGACACGTCATCATCATCTGAAGATAATGACAGTGATGTTGAGAGGAGAAATAAGAGGAAGAGGAAATGGATGGTGAAGATAAAAGACTTCATTGACTCACAAATGAAGATGCTTGTGGAGAAGCAAGAGGAGTGGTTGGAGAAACTTGTGAAGACAATGGAGGAAAAAGAAAAGGAGAGGATGTTAAGAGAGGAAGAGTGGAGGGAACAAGAGGCAAAAAGGTTAGAGAGGGAACACAAGTTTTGGGCTAAAGAGAGAGCTTGGATTGAAGCAAGGGATGTTGCATTAATGGAAGCTTTGCAAAACATAACAACAACAACATCAAGAGAAATAAATATATTTAAGGCTGAAGAAGCTGAGGCTGAAGCTGATCATCATCATGAGGATGGGAGTGAAATCTTAGGTGGTGGTGGTGGTGATAGTTGGAAAGAATGTGAGATCACAAGGCTTCAACAGTTGAGAAGTGAGATATTATTGGAGACTAATTCAGAAGAAGAGGTTGTTACATGGGAGAGAGTAGCAAATAAAATGGCTTGTTTTGGGTATGAAAGGAGTGCTTTGATGTGTAAAGAGAAATGGGAAAGCATAATAAGACACTATAATATTCCAAGGGATGATGATTCTTCCAAGGATATTGGAAATAGCAACAAGAAGAGGATTAATACTTGTTTTTACTTCAACAACAACAATGATCATCAATCTTCTTCCATATATAACAATCAAGGAAGTACCTATTGTGATCTCAATAATGATCAAAGGCTACAAACAAACAATGGTTGTTGTTCTTCACCTTCAAATTCCAATGCTGGAAACGTTAATGCTCCTGGTGACACATGCTTTCAGTTCTTGATGAGTGATGGAGGGAATTTGTGGGAGAACTACTTAAAGATCAATAAAGCAAACCAAAACCATTGAGAGTGAAAGAATTAAGCACAAATTAAAATTTTGACAGTCTTTTATCTGAGACAGTCTCACATATTATGTATGCAAAAGCTCACTAAGAAGTTTATGTATAGACTATAGAGATTGATAATATATGATGATGACTTACTAGGTGATCAATCTTAAATGTATTTCTGGGAATTTTAGTGAGGGAGAAGAAGTGGGAAATGGAATATGACACCAATTGATCAGGTGAGTTTCTTTTCTTTTTATGCATGCAAATTAAATATTGGAATTGAAACTGTGTTACTTTACTTTGTATGTTGCACTTTCAATGATGTTTATATGATCAGACGTTGGACACTGTTTTAGATCTCCTTCCTCTTCCTCATACTTCTTTTTGTGAATTTTGGGTTAATTATACAGTGCAGGTTATTGGTTTTTTTGTGTACTGATTAAGGTATGTAATGTAATTAAGGAAGCAGATTCTTTAACTTTGCTTTTTCGGTAAATATTTTTGTGAAAGGATGAGATTCATGATATGATCATTTGGGTCTTGTTTAAGCATCAAATTCAGGCCTTTCTCTTTTATTACATGAAAGTGCTTTTGAATTGAAAGGCAAAGCATTTGTTTGTACCACATTTAAGATTTTAGACATGCTTTTTTTCCTTCTCTTTTTTCTTTGTTTAATTAACATCACTTCAAATCAACACAAGAACTCAACAATTGAATTTAGCCATATTACGGGATTTTCAAGTTGTCATGAATCAGCTGTAGGTATGTGCTGTAATTAGTGAAGTCTGAAAGCCGACATAATTAAACATCAGAAATAAAAACATAATTACATCCTGTGAAATAATAAATTAATATTAATTAAGCTGAGTGAGTTGAGATTATTGACAGAACTGGATTGTCCTCAACACTAAGGTCTTTTTTTTTGGTCAATACAACACTAAGGTCTTTAATCAACTAAAAGTGCTAGCAAAAATTATGTGATGGGCCTAAAATGGCATGGTTGCAAAAATGAATATACTACCATATTAGCTTTTAATATATTTGATTTGGTGGCCTAATTGATCTTCACAAAATTGGCTTGTAAGGTGAAGTGTGTCTCTGTTATATATTTACTATTTAGGTTATATATTTTTTTTTGATAAGCCAAATTGTATTAAAAAAAAGATAGAAAACACAAGAAGTGCTCAATCCATAGATGAATACAAAAAAATGTTTATGAACCCAGCTCCCTCCCACCTCAAAAGAGCAGCCCCCACTCTTGAATTCGTTACTTCCCTCTCAAAAACGTCACCCCAAATTAAAGGATAATTATAAAACAATTCCTCAGTAACCTACATGGTCTCAAAAAGGATCAAATCAAATGCCCAAGTATTTCGCCAGTAACGTATTTAGGTCTTATATCTAATCGACTTGAGATTTTAACTTTTCTCCAATATGATACACTTAACAAAATAACATTATATAAGATTTTGTTTATTAGGAATAAGATCACCTAGCAGCACCCACCCAGTTGCAGACTCCAAATAAAAGTTTGAATCCTAATTTTTGAACACCTACACTTTTCTAACATCCATCTAACATCTCTTTTTATTTTTATATCTATCTTCTTATCACATCAATCATCTATTATATCTATCATTCGTCTCTCTTCTATTTCTATATCTTATATCTCTCAAGGTGTATTTTGACACTTGAGGTGTCCATGCATCATTTTTCTAAAAGTTTTCAAGGACACGATCCATCAACGGTTATCACCATGTGTTGATTTTTTTTTTTAAAAGCCAAAATGCATTACTATGGGATTGAAAGCACAAGTAGTACCCAATCCAAATAATACAGAATATTGTACGTAAGCAGATGACCATCCTTCACCAAATGAAAAAACCCCCACTCTCATAATACAGATTCACTCCTGCACACTGGAGACTAAAGTGAACCAAATTTATAAAATAAAACCCCAGACCATGTGTTGATGAAACGTGGAGAATTAATTATCAATTTTGTAAGGGAGACTGAGAGGCTGTAATATTTAATTCCATAAGTACAACTGCGACTGAGAATCTGAGATATATCATAGACACACACACGCACAACCATTTATGTGTGATATATAAATCCATCTTCCTTCAGGTGTACATCGTGTACTGGACTTGTGAGTTGTGATAGGTCTATAAATAATTAATGACCACACTGTTAGCAGGTTTGTGCTCAAGGATCAGTCAATATCATACAGCACACATTGCAGCATGTACCCAAAAAAACCCATACATTGCACCATAGTAATTCTCCAGCGACACACTCGACAGTTTTATTTATATTATGTGCTCAATTTTGTTCAGCTATTCCAGATTTTGTCAATAATAAAAAGAGCTGTGATACACAGACACCCACACACCTCCCCAACACCCCATCTCAATAAGTAAAATGAGGGAATGAGGTGTGTCATAGGTGTGTGATGGATGTGTGTGTATCATTAATGTAATAAAAATGCTTGGACTTTGGTTTAGAAGGCAGTAATTTAAGCTCAGTGTTAGGATGCAAGTGTGAGATAGTTCCATCCATGTTGGCTAAAAATGGACTAAATGTAGAGAATATAATAGACAAAACACATATACTTAATATATTAAGATTTTGGGTAAAAATATAGTGTTAAGATTTCATTGGTGTTGTTGTTTGATCCATTAATTAACGCATGTCTGTCCCCTTTACTATTGGCTCCCCAGAACTCCCTACACTCAAAAATGTGATTATATATTTTAATATTTTAATTTCTTAGACAAGACATCATATTTTGTTCATATGCTAGATAGGATAGAAGTTATTACTTGACAGTGGGTTACAAAAGAAAGTCGGTGTTTTTTTCTTCTTCTTCTATAATTGGTGTTGCAGTGTGGTTGAATGTATCCCAGCCAAGTGATTTATATTTAGGTGCTTAAATGATTGTGTGAATATTGTATTATCCTTGTGTATATGTATTTGAGTATCGCTTATACTCATGTTGAATAAATTTACCTTTTTCAAAACATAAATCATGTGGTTCTTGCTAGTTGACTGTGATATATAGGCCGGCCACTAACACAGGATAAGCAAATTTGTCGACCATGGTGCAATTTACTCTCTTGTCTTTCAATGTTTAATAAAATTTTGGAAGATAAATCTTCAATACCTCCTAATTTTATTTTTAATTTCATCCGAACTTTCATCTTCTTCATTGAGAAATTTGTTCAAATCGAATCCACGACCTGCAGGAATATTGAATCTATATCAAATTGTGTTTTTTTCTCTAATAAAGATGTGACATCAATGTGGTCTTCGTCATCTTGTGTATCCATAGAATCTTTAACCATCTCCAAATCTATGGAGTCTTGTACTATTTTTGAAAATATAGTGTCTCCATCATCTTGTGTATCTCTCTAGAGTCTTTAACAATCTATAACTCCATTGAATCTTCTACTGTCTATGAAAATACAATGTCTTTGATATTCTTCATCTTCAAAAGGTTACTATGAAGAAAGGTAATTTAAATTGCATTTCCAGACCTATTCGGCACGATCTTTAAAATTGTAGAAAATTATGTATAAATACAGCTGATGAAATTGTAATTGTAGTTGAAATATAGTTAGAGACTTTAAAATTTGATGTCACAATTGCAATAAGGTTGTTGTGAATCACAATAAAATTTTTAATGTCTATGCCTAGATCCGTTAGAAAAATAAAAACATTTAGGTACACTTTTTTGATAATATTTTTCCAAATCCAATTAATTATCATCTCTATTATCAAGTAACATTGCTAAGTTACTTACAATATCCTTGAATTTTAGCAAGATTTTGTTGCCTGCTTTCAAAAAAGAAGAAGCAAGATTTTGTTGCCTATAAGTTTATACATTAACAGTCAATTAAATATGCGTATGTAGTCATTCTCGAATTTACAAAATTCGTTCTCTTTATTTGTTTTATTTTATGGTTTTATTTATAAATGATATATTAACAAAAACTGTATTCTTTTGAATAATAATATTATCTTTCTAATAATTAATTCTTTTTTATAAGAGACAAACAATTTAATTCCAATCATTATACAGGTACATATGTAGCCGTAATCCAGAAAAGAAGGATTTCATCATAAAATTTGCACCATAATAATTAATATATACATTTTTCTAATAAACAAAAATCTTCTTTAAGAATTAATAAATAAATTATAAGTGATCGATCATGAATAACCAGTACCTATCTTGAGTCTTGACACTATAATGGGCTTCTGACTTGTTATATATGCCATAAATATGTGAATCCACCATTGATCTACCACAGAGTACATGAAAGCGAAATTCCCACTCCCAAGTCCCCAATTCAATTATCGGCCCCCACACCATAAAAAATCAAGGATGAAAGAAAAAAGCTATTTTTCTCTTTTTTTTTTTTTTTTTTGAGAGAGAGATAGATAGGAATAGGAGGACAAAGGGCCTTTTCTGCAGTGTAATCTTTTCTTGTATTATTTCGTATATCACTACCACACAAAACATACACACATGCATTACATGTATCTTACCCTGTTGGACAGGCAGTGTCTGCACCTGGGAAAGAGTAAAGAAGCTTCCTGCAGCAAAAGTGAAATCAGCCCACTTGGGGAGACATTATGGCCCTATTTGGCATAACAACTTATTTTACAGCTTATGATAGTCATAAGCTGTATAAGCCATTTTTATAATCGAAGAAAAATATGGTAAAATTTATTTCATATAAGCTATAAGCTATTTTGATAAGCTATCATTGGTAGCTTATGAAAAATAAGTCCAAAACAACTTGTGAATCAGTCATAAGCTGTATTCATAAGCTCTGCATAAGCCAATACAAACAGGCTCGTATATATATTGCCAGTCATTATCGTCACGCACCATGCAATGCATCTTTCCTTCCTCACCTTTTCCTTCTCTCCAACCGCCCAGCTCTCTTGCTTGTCTTGTCTCATATTGCTTTACATACAGTTCACTATGTAATGTTTTCAGATAAACTATAATAATTTGACTATTTATTTTTTATTTTATAAATTTAATTTTATTAGAGCATCTCCAAAGTTGGTTAGTTGCTTAATCCACTTTGATGGGTCTTATCATGTCAATGGTAAAGTTTTTAAGAATCTATTTTTCGCTCCATTTGGTTGGGTTTCTCTACTTCCACTTTCAATTTTTGTGGTTAATAACATAAAAAATATTTTATTATTATTTAAAGACCGAAACTTATATAAACAATGGAGCTTAGATTTAAATGTTATGTCGTTGAACTCCAATGGTCAACTACGCAAGCAAACAACATTTACAATAATGGAAAGATACATCGAGTGAGTACTCTACGTACTCTCTTTCCAAAAAAAAGTGTACTGCTACCTTTTGAAATTATATTTGATTATGACAATTTTTACGGTTTTGTTATAAAAATAACAGTTTCGGTATCGTTAGTTTTGTAAATAAGATTTTTGTAAAAATAATTTGTAATTCAATCCCTAAATATTTAAAATTTCTTTTCATTTAAAATTATAATTATCCTTTTTAAAATTTAAAATTATGGATAACGAAGAGCATTCAGTTTTAATACGAAGTGTGGAACGTCTTGATAGCCTAAATAATTATCGTGGTAAAACTCTATTTTATCAAAAGCAGAGCCTGTGCAGTGTTTATAAAGCTGGGGAGTCCCTCCCCCCATGAGCTAGTTTTTGGAGTGTTTATAAAGTTGTGCTTTATAAATACTCACAGACCCCATGACCATCCGATGTGGGACTCCCAACATATATATATATGGTCAATATTGGAAATGAAAAATAAGATAATTATTTTATATATGGCTTTTGTAATTTTCTGTTTGTTGGATATTGTATGAAGAGATACTCATGGAGTTAGTTCGTAGCAAAAACTCACTATAGAGCGTATTTATTTTCTGATTGGTTCATCAACTTTTAAGGTTGTTTTGGTTATGGTATTTAGCTATGTACCATTATTGATAATTAAAATTTATTTTTTTTCATTTTCAATCAAAACCAAATGTTATTAGCTAAGGTAGGGGGCTTTTCCATGATTTTGAGACATTACCTACTTGTATTTCTGAGCATATTGCAATAATATGAGTTTATTCTTGTCAAAAATGAAAAAAAGGTAGGGGGGCTTTTTGTTACCCAGAATCCAGATAGGAAAATTTTCTGGCTTTGGAAACTTGCTTTAAGTATTTTTGGCCGCAAAAGGCAACCGGTTTCCATTACAATTCACACCCAATAATGAAAATCTGCAATCAGGTTCCGAGTGGCAGCCAGAGGCAAAGTGCGAGAGGGACATTTTCTTATGATGGTATCTAGTGTCTACGAAAAGGTGATCTAATATCTTGGCGAAAACAACTACACTAGAGTTTTGGCAGCAAAAACATGGGTGTTTGTGGATCAGTTTGGTCCGTTAATTTGGATTAATTTTGAGGCAAAAGGTTATATAATCTAAAGATTAAAATAGCACGTGGCCGAGAGAAACTCTGCCTTCTTTCTAAAAAACGCCTGCTCTTCTTTCTTCCTCTTCCACTTGAGGGGTGGTTTTGGACTATTTTTTGGTCTGAAACCACCTCTCTACTTCGTTTTTAGTCTATTTCTACCTTAATAAGTGGCTTTTCACATAGATCTCGTTTTCCTCTCATGTTTTTTTAGTGTTTTTCGGCATTTGCGTGCGCTGGTGTTTGTTTCTCCCGTCTTGGTGCGGCGTTTTGTTCTCCCGTCTTGGTGCAGTGTTCGTTTGGTTCAGATTGGCTGATTTACTTCGTTTCACTACAGATTCTCTTATGACTGAGTCATCAACGTTGCAGATCTAGAGGCGTGGGTACTCTGGTCAATATGAGTTTGTCATTTTTGTAGGCATTATCACTTTTGATGGCATTTTGCTATGTTATGCTATTAACTTGGGTGCTATGAGTTTGTTCACATATTCATCCCTTTCAGTTTTTACCGATGTTGAATTTGTAATGTCTTCGATGTATTTTACCGATTTGAATGAATGAATGCTTTTTGTTGTAAAAAAAAAATAGCATGTGGCTCGGTTTAGTTTGGATTGATTTTTTTAAAAAAATTGACCCAATCCGATTTGATTAAATACGATTTGGATTGAATTGTATTGAATGATTCATTTTTTTTATGATAAATGATTCATTTTTTTTTATGATAAATGATTCATTTTTTATGGTTTGCATATTGTATTACTATGCAGTATATATTTTTTTTGGTTGGAGTGTATTGCTATGCAGTGGTAGCTTAAAAGATTAGCTGAAAATACTACTAAATAATAATTTAGACTACATGTATGGATTCTTGTGTATTTATATTCATATAGCTTCATGCAAGTCTTTTGATAAGACTAACTGAATATAGTAATTTTTTTTGGAATATTTCAATCATACAAATTTCTTCTAATTTTTTATATAAGTATGCAGTTTGGTTTAGTTTGTTTCGATTCTAATAAGTGATTCAAAAACTGAGCCGAATTCCAAACAAATAAAAAATCGATTTTAATCGACTTTTGATTATTTTGGATTGATTTGCGATTTTTTTTTTATCAATATGAATCTAAACACCCCTAAGCAAAAGTATGGCCCCCATTCCCCAAGAGCACCAATCTTTTTTTGGGTGAAAGAACTACCAATTTTAAATTGTTTAATTTGAATTTATTCAGGGCGTGTAAGAAAATAATGTAGCGGGCATGTTTTTTTTTTGAGTGATTATACACTGACACCCAACACACCCCCCAATACCCGATGACAATGAGTAAAATGGAAAATAGGGTGTGACATGAGTGTGTTATGAGGGTCTGTGTCACATTAGTGTTTTTTTTTTGGGGTCAAAACAGCGGGCATGTTCCAGTCCCACTTTTAGCGGCAATTGGACAAATATTTGGCTTGCTCTTCCGTATCAGTCAAATATTTTCAATTTTGGAAACCCCAATCTTGTTGACCAATAAAAAAAAAGAACCCCTAATTTTTGGAAAATCTCCTTTGGGGATTTGGTAAATACACTCTAAGAATTGGACATACACCCCACATTAATCTTAAATTTCCAAAATTACCCCTAGTTAATTTCACGTTTTGGACCATACACCCTACATTTTCGCGTATATTCTGGAAACTGGAGTTTCCGGAATGCAATTTTGTATTCCGGAAACTCCAGTTTCCAGAATGTAAATTTTTGAATTGTGGGGTGTATTCCGGAAACTCCAGTCAAATTTGTATTCCGGAAACTTCAGTTTCCGGAATACAAATTTGCATTCCAGAAACTGAAGTTTCTGGATATAACTCAAAATTTGAGAGTATTTTTGAAATTTCAACATTAATGTGGGGTGTATGACTAATTTTTGGGGGTGTATTTACCAACTCCCTCTCCTTTGTTCTGCAATAGGCTTGCTTAAAGCCCAACTCACAACTGCATATGATTTCCCAAAAAAAAAACCTACTGCATATTGATTTTGGATTCAATAAAGGTAATGTTCATTTTATAAAATGCTGGTGCGCTTTTCTAATTTATAATGTTTATTTGGACCAAAAAAAAATTTATAATGTTCATTACCCACATATAATTTACCTAGGCTTATAAATTACCCGTATGCAATTAGAATTCATATGCGGGTAATTTATAAGCCTAGGTAATTACCTTTTATAATTTAAAAGGTAATGCCCAACTGCATGAGTGTAAAGAATGCTGAGGCAAAAGATTTTGTGTGTGTCCCAAATGGGTCAAACCCGTCCTGCCTCTAGAAAAATTCCAATTGTATGTCTTTGTCTTGGCTTTTTGGCTGTGTTTGCCCGCTGAGTAGTATGTGTCCCTTTTCAATTGTTTTATTTCTGGGTTTTTTTGTGCCGGCTTCGTTTTGTTCTTGTTGTTTAAGCAATAACGTGTCACGTATTGTACCAATGTATTGTGTGAGACTCTGCATATGCTGTTTGATTGGCCAGTGCTATTTGGCATAACTTGATGTAGATGTCGTTTGGCTGGGATATGCCCAATGCAATGAATTTGACATTGTTGACAAAAAAAGGGGATAAGTGATATCAAGTTAGTTTTTATTTATAATAAATGCATCAAAGTGATCATTTAGGGTAACTAAAGTGATCACACTTGGTTAGTTTCCATTTACAAATACATCAAGGGTAAATAAAATTCATGTCATTGAATTAGTTCTCATAAGAAAATATTAATTTTTATCAAATGACTAATTTATAAATTAAAAATCAATATGATGTTGAGTATGCTACGGTAGACATTTTAGATGAAATTCCATTTAACCACACCCAACACTGCTAAGGCCACTTACATACCAAGCAAAACTAAATTTCACTACCAAGAAAATATAATAGACATGCACCACAGTACTAAGCATGACCTGTAGAGAGTATCATACAGTTTGACTCCAAAATGTGAAAATGCAATTATAAGTGTTTATGTAAACTATAAAGTTGCTAAAGTTTTTTATTACTGATTTTTCGATCATCTTTTATAATTTCATACATTATTCACTAAAGTATTCCCTATTTTCTTCCCATTGCTCTTGGAGTATTGGATTATGTCTCTAAAGAATACTCAGATCACCAACTCCCCCCTCAAGCTTAAGTCTATTCGAGTACTGGGATGTGAGACTAGGACTCACTTAGATTCCTAACAAAATTGTGCTTTAAGATCCAATTTGCAATTATCCAAGAAAAAACATAACACCATTCAATACATGAAAAAACAGATGGGGAAAAAGCTGAAAAAGGAAACTGAATTAAAGGGGGGGGGGGAATACAGAGAAATGCACCTTACACACCACTTTCTTCTATACACTTTTTTTGTTACACCTACTTGTTTGAGAAAAAAAGAGAGAGAGATTATATTAGGAAGCATATTTCTCTTGTTTTATTATACAAAAAGAAACTAGTGTGACTGAAAAATGTTCAATACAGAATGTGTACAAATAACACAATGTTGAAAAATAAATGCCGATCAAGCCAAAGCAGCTGAAGCCATTATTCTTACTTTACCAAATTACCATGGACCAACCTATAACCGAGAAAGGGAAGCAAAACAAAAAAAAAGCTACTTCAAAACCTACAAAACAGCACCATACATAACCTTTGATGCCAATTACAGTGCAAACAACTCCAAAAACAAGTACACAAAATCAGAAGCACAAAACCCTCTTAGGTAGCAATTAGAATTAGTATTTGTAGTCCTTGACATGAAGAGACTCAGAGGCACCCTCAGCAAGGTTGCCACCACCTTGGTAAGTTCCAAGAGTTGCTTCTGAGTTAGCCTTACACCTAGTGAGCAATGCAGCCTGAGCCTTGGGAATGTTTTCCTCCTTCCCAGCCCAAGCCTTTAGAGTGCTCTGCTGAAGTGCCCTTCCATAAGAGAATGTAAGAGACCAAGGCTTCTTCCCCTTGAGCTTGTTCATGGCATTGAGGTTCACGGTCGCCTCTTCTTCACTCTGGCCACCAGACAAGAAAACTATAGCGGGAACCGCGGCTGGGACGGTTCGCAACAAGGCTCTAACGGTGTGCTCAGCTATCACCTCTGGTGCAACCTTTGCAGAATCTGATCCTGGGGTAACCATGTTAGGCTTCAAAAGGGTACCCTCAAGAAGAACATGGTGGTCATTTAGAGCCTTGTAGCATGCTGCAAGGACACGCTCGGTTACATCGGCACACTTGTCGATGTCATGGGATCCATCTACTAGAATCTCAGGCTCTACAATGGGAACCAACCCGTTCTCTTGGCATATGGCAGCGTAACGAGCCAAACCATAGGCGTTTTCGCGGATGGACAATGGGGATGGTTCATTTGAGCCAATCTTTAGCACGGCACGCCATTTGGCGAACCGTGCACCGGCTTCGTAGTACTTCTTGCAGCGCTGACCGAGGTCATCCAAACCCTGTGTGGTGGTTTCCCCATTGGTGCCAGGGAGTTCAACAGTGCCCTTGTCAACCTTGATACCAGGGAGAACTCCACCTTTCTTCAACACCTCCACAAAGGGTACTCCTATACACAACACAAAGATGTTCGGGGTCTACTAGATAGTGAAATAAAACATGGCAGGGTCATAACATGAAGTGACTACACGTGGATTAGGATTAAACATGTTTTTAGTCCTTGGCTTTTGGTTTCTCAGTTTTAAAATATCTCTCATTTTGGTCCTCATCTTCTGAAATAGGCCTTATATAGTCCCTATTGAGTGTATTTTGATAGACTACATGTGACATATTTCAGAAAATGAGGGACCAATGAGACATTTTAAATTTTGGAGATCAAAAGTGAACATTTTTTTCTATTTAAAGTGACTGAAAACATATTTAGCCTGAAAATTGTTGGACACAATATGATTGTAATGCTATACATAAAATTAGGATAAAGTTAACATGGAAACACAATGATAGGGACTTGGGTATTATGGGGTGCTTATGTCCCACATCGGGTAGTATGAGATACTCAGTGGGGTACTTAAGTGTTTGATTCTTCCCCTTTGATAGCTAGTTTTTCAATGAAGGGTTCCCCAAGTACTTAGGTTCTTATCACACAAATCTTAAATCCAAAGAGAAAGTTAACATGAATAATTGTAAACATGATAAAAAGGTACAACTACTATTTTGAAGTACTAAGCACTTGCTTGATTGCAATTGTATCTTTCAACAAGTATCATAAACATGTAGCATCAATATATACCTGCAGCAGTCTTTTGGTATAAGGTTTCCTCAAACATGATCACACCACTGAGGCACTCTAGACAACCAGGGGCTGTGAATAGGAGTTCTCGAAGTGCGCGCCTGGTTGCTTCAACATTCTCTACATTGATGCTGGCAAAACGCTTGCCAATTGTGCCAGTGGACTCATCAGCAGCAAGAATACCCTTCCCAGGAGTGCCAATGTAAGCAGCATTGGCAATTAGCTCATCTGCAATTCATGCCAAATTCTTTAGAAACATTAATTAACAACTAGAACAGATAAATTTTGAATGCTTTCATAACAGCACACCACATTATTCTTACCTTAACTTGAAGCTCAGAAATAAGGAGAAGGGAGTACAAAACAAACAACACCTAGCACTCTGTTTGATTCACAAAGAAAGAAAAAATGACTATGTGCATGTTTGGATTCACTTTTGTGAGAGGCAAAAGTGATTCCAAAGACATAAAATTGATTTTGACATGTCTGTGTGTTTTCGAGTATATGGATTCTAACTTGAAGTTAAGTTTTAGAGTTTTTGCCTCTAAACATGATTGTTAGCCTCAAATTTATTGTTCAACTCATTTTTATATAAATGTATCCAAACATAGATCACTTTACATTCAACTCATTTTTAACTGAAATCAATTTAACAATATCATTTCATTCAAAATCAATTTTTATCACCATAGAACCAAAAGCACACTCACTTGTTTCAACAATTGAGCTAATCTCTTCAGTTTTAACTACTATACAAAATTATCATCAGAGATATTATTTTTCAACCTGCATATTTCTGCTTCTTTTGAACAGGTTTGTTTCCACCCGATTACACAACAGAGATTTAAGTCATGTACCATATCGCTTCTGCCTTCTGGCAGCTAACTGGTGTATGTAACCAATCCCAGACAAGATTAGAATCTTGCTTAAAATAGAGAAAGTTTATCATTTTTTCCTTTTTGGTACATAGAAAGTTGATCTTGTTCATTCATATTTAGATTTACATTTACATATAGATAATTCCAACCAAAGGGCATAACGTGATTTTTTTTTTTTGTAAACTGGGTATCTGAGAACTTATCTTTTCTAGCCGGGTAGGGCCCTATAAGCAGGAAAACTCTAACATGCGAGATTTAAGGTTGCTGTATTTCTATAGTCTGGGTTTGAACCTAGGATCTCTAGTTAAACTAAGAGAGACCCGTGTCATCTCACTTAAATCCCGATGGTATATAGTGAATTTAATATCATTAACAGAAAAAGTAAAAAAAAATTGTTCAATGTCATACACACCCATAAAAAATTATTAAATCTACCTGTTTTGTGTGTGAACCAAATTCACAAATAGTTTTCCTTCTCCAATCAAAACACACAATTATGAACAAAAGTTTAAACTTTCCATGTGAAAATTCTTAAACAAAGATCTGGATCGCATGATCCACACACTTTTTCTCTGTTTATCTAACATCATCAGAGTATGAAACAGAATGCAACGCATAACAAAAATACAACCGACAAGTAGGGATGGCAAAGCGGGCCAACCCGCCCCGCCCCACCAAGATCATCAGAGTATGAAACAGAATGCAATGCATAACAAAAATACAGTCGACAAGTAGGGATGCCATAACAAAAATACAGCCGAAAAGTAGGGATGGCAAAGCAGACCAATTCGCCCCGCCTCGCCATCAACCCGCCTAAAACAGGGCGGGGTGGGTTGAATTTTGGAGGTGGGTTGGAAACCATGCCCCACCCCGCCCCCCGCGGTAGGTTGGCGGGTTGGCCTACCAAATAGAAAAAATAGGGGAAAAAAAACTCGATGAATAGTGGGTTTGTGGGTTGACCCACTAATTTTTTTTAACAAAATAGACAAAACTATTTTTTTTTTATAAAATAGGTAATTTCTTCTTATAGGGGCTCTTAGAGTCTTGGTCTCTTTGATCAAAGATACAATTCAAATTGATAAAACCCTTCATTGACACTAACACTACACCAATGGCAAGTTTTTTTGTTTTTTTTTTAAAACTGGCCCAACGGGTCAACCCGCTCTGTCCTTTTTTTTAACATATTATACGGGGCGGGTCAAAACGGGTTGGTAGGTTGGGAACCCCACCCGTCCCGCCGAAAAAAGACGGGTTAAACGGGTTGACCCCCGACGGGTCCAATCCGCTTTGCCACCCCTACCGACAAGGAAACAAAAAATCAAATTTTTATCGTAGAAACCGCACACCCAGAAATAGCATCCAATTAAAGAAGAAGAAGAAGCGTTAAACACACTCAACATGAATGAATATTCACCTTGGTACTTGCTCTTGAAGGAAGACATGGTGGTGGCTCTTAGTGGCTTGAGAAGATCAGAGAAAAAAGAGAAGGTTTGTTTTTGTGTGTTGTTTCGAAAGCAGAGGAGACAAGTGTTGTTGTTTGAGGAGTTTGAAGATTTATAAAGGAGTTGTTTGAATATTTATAAATAAATAATTGGAAAAGTAAAAAACATTGGGCAAAGATGTGGAAGAAACTACAAAAAGCTAAATTAGAAAAATGCTGTGGGGGTCTTTTTGGAGTTTTGAAGGTTGAAGTTGAACATTGTCAAAATAGAGACCGCAAAACAAGTTGGACCTTTCCATCTATCTATCTGCCTACGATTCACGCTCCACTCGTGGTTCCACATTTCCGACCCACTTTACCATCCCTTTTCTCTATTTTCTTTACCCCATTCAGAACGTTGCACTCTTCTTTTTCAATCGGCATCCTCTTTATTTATTTTTTCTCTCCATTTCTCTATTATTATGTTTTTAAGAGAAAATAAATAACATAAATATGATATATATATAATAGAGAGTATTATTTATTCCATTTATTCTCCCAAAAACATATAAATTGACATAGTAATAAAGAAAATAAAAAAAATTTAACTCCTTTCTTTAACCATTTTTTTTTGCTAGAATAAAGGAATAAACTATGGATTGTCATTTTCCCCCAAATATTAATCATTGATTAATGATAGGCAAAATTTCTTTTTTGGTACTTTAAGTTAATTTTATTTTTCGATTTAGTCCTTTATTTTTTTTAACAATATAGTCTCTTATGTTTTAAAAACATAAGTTCGTATATCAGTTGAATGAACCATTAAAATGCTCAAACAAATGAGAAGGAGGGTATGTTGGACAAAGATAGAGACAATATACATGTTTATGATAATAATAAAATAATTATAAAAAAATAAAAGACTACTTTGTAAAAAAAATAAAGAATCAAATTGAAAAAAATAATTAACTTAAAAGACTAAATGACTAATTTTGTCTTAATCTATAATCTACAATCTATAACTATTATAAAGGGAATATAGTTGTTTGGTGTACACATTTCAATAGACTATTTTGCCCATATAACTTCCACTTTAAATTTATAACTAATTTTTAAAAATTTAAATTTATTCATATTTTACTCTAACTATACCTATTAAAATTTTGGCAAAATTACTAAACTGACCCCTTATCTTTATTTATTTTTTCAATTTGGTCCCTTATCAAATTTTTTAAGCAGCAATGTCACTTATGTTTATTTATTTTTTCAACTTGGTCCTTTTGATGACGTGTCAGTTACTGATTGGTCTCAGGTGATGGTGTTGGGCCAATCAGAAACGGACACGTCAACAAAAAATAAAGAAAAAAACCAAGTTGAAAAAATAAATAAAAATAAGGGACCTTGTTGTTGAATTTTTTTAATAAGGGATCAAATTAAAAAAATAAATAAAGATAAGGGATCAGTTTACTAATTTCTACTAAAATTTATCTATAGTTTATCAAACTTATATGTCATAAATTTGTATTTTATCCAAAAAAATAGACAAAAATGGAGAAACAGCCATAGTAGTCCCTGTCTGTCCGCGAGTAATAATAAAATAGATCATAAAAAGAATAAAATAGGTGAAAGGTTATGAGTCCTAAACTAACTCATCGCACCTCTTCTTTTGGTGCCATTTACGGTAGTGAAGTAATAAAACTTCATCAAGCACCACCATAGTAAAGTGGGCCCTTCACTTGTTATAATAGGTTCACTAGTTTCACACTCAATTACATATTCCCCCATAAGTATGTAGTCAGTTTGGCCATGAACTCCATGGCCCTGAACTCTATGAATTTGTAAAATTGCCCCGAATTCTTTAAACTTAGCAATTTTTTCCCTGAAGTTCGAATAAGATTACTTTTTGATAAAAAATGGTTTTGTTGCAATATCTGGAAATGCAGAAGATGACCCTAATGAAGAACGGGGTGGAATTTATGCAAGCCACCTTAAACTGGTAATGCGATGTTGGGAGAGCAAAACGGCGAACGGCGCGCAAGGGGATTATAAGGGCTGAGCACTGTGCGCGTGGGTGAGCAAAAAGGAATTGCACGTGCAGTTTTAATGAATAATTAAATCTGGGCCATTTATTTTGATCTAAGGGCTGTCATTTAACTCTCTCATCTCTCACAATAAAACACTCCTCTCACTTGATAATTGATATGCCCCATATATATATATATATATATATATAATTTAATATCAATCCAACTATTAAACTCAGTTTTTATTAGATAGATTAAATCTGTAAATTTTCATAAAATTTTAAAACTATTTGATACATCATCCTTGCTGTGAACTATTTGATACATCGTAAAAATTTAATTTAACATACAATATAACTTTTAAAATATAAGTAAATATCAAATATAAAATTATATATTTATAAATGTCTAATTTATCTAAAATTTTATTTATATGTTTATTGAGATAATGTTACAAAATTTAATATTTATTAACAACAATTTTTATGAAATACTATTTTTAAATCCAATCCTTGAATCATGTAAATACTTAATATTGTCTTGATTATTATGCATCTTAAATGTTAGATAAATTATAAATTTACAAGGATAAATTTTAGTTTTTTATAGTTTCTTTATTTTGAATTTTGAATTTTTATATTTTTTTAGTTTTTGTCCTATATTTGGAATTCTAATGTTATATAAAAAAGTAAGTGTAAATTACACCCCCCCTTTCTAATTAACGGATTGAATTAAATTTCTCTTCCTTCTTATGTCAAAACATACACTATATTTTCTTGAAAATTAAATTTAAAATGTATTACATTTAAGCTCATTGTAACGTGAACAAACCTTTTAATGATATTGAGCGATTTTTAATGATCATTGTAGCTATTTTTTTATACTTCACAATTTGCAATGTGGTAACTAATTTTTGACCATTTTATTGTAATTTTATAACTTTAAAAGATAAAATAAAATTTTAAATATATTTTTTATTAGCTTTAGTACTTTAGCCAAAATCTTAATTAATTTTATTTTTTACTGTTTCATCGTTAATAGTAGGAATTCAAAATTATATGTTAAAGATATATAATAATAATAATAATATAAAAAATAAAAAATAAATATACAAAAGAAGGTTGTAGATTATATTTACTTTTTAGTGGAGGTAGTGTGGATTTTAATATAAAAGAAGTGTAAAGTCAACCATTAAACTTGAATTATATTAATTTATTCACTACTGATAACGGGCCAAGACACGCCGAATCACTATATATTAATAATCAATGCACATATGCATGCTTGGCTTTATAACGGTTAATTAGTGTTTTATTATTTTATAGTATATATATATAATATAATATAATATAATATATGACAACCAAATGCATGCACATATATGCATATATAATGAAGATAATAACGACTATTTGTTCATTTTGTTGGGTCTTAAATAGTGTATAAAGTCTTCTGGCCTTTATTCTTCTTTTATTAAACTATTAATATCAATATTATATATACGATATTGTCGTTGTAAAATGAAAACCCTTTATTATACTCTACAATTGACATTTTTTTGACAAAAACACCCTATAATTGACATTTATTAATAAAAAACGTGAAGTCGTGATCATTATTCATCACCGTTAGTCGTTCAATTCCATGCGCACCATAATGCAAACTTGTAAAATGGGATAGTACTATAAATTGATAATATTATATATTTTAAGAGATAAAATATTAATAATTAATGAAAGGATAGATGATAAAAAAATTCACATATATATATTTTGTAACTTATTAATGTATTTTCAGTTGACTAAAATATATTTTTTTTAAAAAAAATTTAAAAACTAATCGGTTCAGACCGGTTCTTGCCACAGGTTTTTGATTGATTTTCACCAGTGTTAGGGCAGTTTGACTGGTTCTCATCGGTTCTAAAATCAGATAGTTTTTTTATTATTAAATAAACCAGACACCTGACAAATTCTCAGTCCAACCGGCTGGTTTAGTTTGGTTTTGCTTACACACGATTAAACTGCGATAGTGATTGTGAAAATATACATTGATAATTAATTTGTATGATCATGATGGGTGATATAATGTGTTGGTGATTAATCTTTAGTATTGATTAGTTTATTCAAATTAGATAGCATTGTCGCCGCCATCTCCTCCATGCTACGGTAGGTCTACGTACCAACACCGCTACAACACTTTTTGTCACACCAACATCTCAATGCCGCTGTCACCCACCTCTGCCACCACTGTCCACCCCCCCACCTCTATTCTTGTTCTCCGTCACTATCCCTGGTCTCCGTCGTGTCAAATCTGCTCAAAGGACCCAGTTGTGAGATTGACCGCAAAAATGGTTTTGTTTCGCACAGGTTCTTTGTGTCTAAAGGCACTACGCCAGATTTTGTCTATTATAACGCACCTTTTGTAGCATTTATTTGCAAAAGCACTACAGAAGAAAACGTTGAGCTGTTTTGTAGTGCTTGCTACAGAAAACGCTACAATTGGTTATTCTGTGTTCTGACTTTTTGTAGCGCTTTCACAAGAAAGCGCTATATAAAGTATATATTTAAAAAATTGTAAAATAAAATAATTTATTTTCAGATTCTGTAGCGCTTTATTTGGAAAGCGCTAGAAATCATTTAATGAATTTTTTTTTTCAAAACCCTTACCCCCAACTCAGTTCGATCTGTTTCGTGTTCTCTCTCTCTCAACTCTCCCTTTCCTTCGCGCCTATCGTTCTCTCCCTCTCACTCACCGCCACCGCTACGATTCTCACTCATCGTCTCCGCTGCGAAGCGGTTCGCCGTTCTCTCGCGCCATTCTCTCTGACGAGAAGGTTAGCCGCACAGTGTCCCTTCGTTCTCTCTTGCCATTCGCCGTTCTCTCCCTCTCGCGCCCTTCGCCGTTCGTGTATCTGCTTTGACGAGAACGAAGTACAGACTTCCCCAAATTGCGTCTCTTCTAATTTCAGATTTCTACTGGTTAGACCTCTGTTCAAGGTTTGCATTTTTCTGAGCTCGTTGCTCATTCAGATCTTGCTTTGTCGAATTGTAGAGTCAAACTCCAACCACTGTTGAATTAGTACTACTACTGTTATGAAAATAGTCTGATTGGGGTTTGCATTTCTTTGTTTGATATATATATATATATATGGTCTTCTTAGTGCTTCTCGTTTTATCTCCAGTTATGCCTTTCTTTTTTGTTGTTCTTGTTTCAATGTGTAAATTTTGAGCTTGAATAAGATATTACTAATGAAAATTGGCATTTATGAATCTTCTGATATTTGAGATAGATGGTTACCGATTCTATGAATATATCTATATCACCAGGGACCAAAGGGCATGTTGGTCATGTGTTGAAAAGTAGGTATTAAAAAGTAGTTTATAAGTAAAAAAGTTGGCTTTTTTCTGTTACACAACCTATAAAATCATGCATCTCTCCTCTTAAGTGGTAGTACTTTAACCATCAAGCTCTTTTGCACACATAAAACATGCATATCTTTTCACTGCTTGCTTATGAAACTTTGTATTTAGTCTGAGATAGCAACTTTGAACTGAGTTGATCTGTTATTCAAGAAGTTGATTTGCTGTGGTTCATTTTGAAAAGAGTTGGAAATGAACTCTTCTCACTTTGAACTGAGTTGATTTGCTGTGGTTCATTTTGAAGTTGTAACCAAGTAATATATCGAGTAGGCAATTAATTTACAGTTTATGCCATGCTTTGAATTATTTCACAAGTTCATAAAACACAATGTTTTTGGCACTGTTAGCTATTTATCAATTGTTTATACATCAACCACCATGCCAAAAGTTCTATGTGGAAATTTGTTTGGTACATATATACTCAATCCCTAAAAACATATACATGATTGATTAGCCTATGGCTGCATAAACCTTTGGCAATGAAAAATAAATTTTCCATGCTGAAAACTCTTGATTCCAATGTTAACTACTCTATATATTCGAACTGGTCATTCTAAAAGAACTCGAATGATGACCTCAAGAGAATTATAAGAACAAACGATTTTACCATATCTTTTCACTGCTTGCTTTTCTTTGACCATGTTTATCATCAAAACTACTTGGTTATCCCATCTGTAATTTTTCATTAAGTTATAAGGTTAACTTTATTTATGAATTGAGTTTGAAAAAGTGCAGCAATTAAATATTCACTTTTTGTTGACTGACTAGTTTGTGAATTTAATAGAAACTGGATCAGATTAGAGAAAGAAAATGGTATAAAGCATAAAGCTACATTCAGCTGGTACTGATATTAGTGGGATAGCAGTACCAGTAACATAGAATAGCACATAGAGAAGATATATATGCAATGGACAAGAATCTTGAAACTCTTTTTTTCTTGCTCTCTTCCTAGCTAACTCTCCCTAGCTAATTGCATAGAATTAATTAAGGAGCTGACAACCTAAAAAAACCCAAGAAAATGCATTAATTAGATTTAGGGGTGATTACATAAAATTAAAATTGCTCAGCATATTGCTCAGAATTTATCCTCTGCATTTTAATTTGTAATACTGTCAGTGCTGCTGCATTTTCCATCACTTTCTTCTCTGCCAATCACTCTTAATCGATTTGTTTTCTGGTTTATTGCTGCAGTAAGGCCATTGGCTTTGCATCAGTGAAATATATTTTGACGTACACTTTAGGAATTTCTATAAAAGAAAACAAAAACAAAAGCAGAGGGAACTAGCAAGGGACAATTAGAGGTATTAAATTTTCCATATCAAACAAACGTGAATTTTGGGAGTTATTGTAACTTTGTGTATTTTGGGAGTTTAACACCGCTCGCTATTTTACTTACTAATTTCCTTTTTCTTTTCCTCTTTGCTTTCATGTTCCTTGATGCCAATGGTTTATTATGATTTCTGACAGCTAAGGATTTAGAATAAATATGTTAAACTCTGTGGTTCAAAAGGAATAATTATTTTTCTGCAATTTATTATGTTGTTTGAACAACAATGTTGATTCCCTCTGGCTTTGGGTTTGATTTGTTACTACTGGTTTAGAGTTGTGCCATTGGTTCTTGATGACATGGGACGCTAGCTAGACTTCTTCTGGTTTGAATTTGTGGGTTTATTCTGGTTGATGAAACCAAGTTGAATGCAAGGGTATTGTCTTAATTAGGAAGTGATTCTCTCGTATGTGTTTTTTATATCAAGTTCTGTAGTATATATGCTGGACCTTTTTAACTGGGTTTTGTGCCCTGTTTTCGGTTTGGTGGAGGGATTAGTATTTTATATTGTTGGCTGGATATTTTAATTATTGCCTTGGTTTATTGGTTCTTTCTTTTACTCCCTTCAATTGGGTATCTTGTACTCAATTTATCAATAAATTCTCTTTTGCTTATAAAAAAAAACATAGGTCAAGAGTTAGGGAATTTTACAAAGTTCATGCAAAATAAAAATTTCCACAAAGATAAACTCTTGTAACGATTTGCATATATAATCACATTATATCAAAATGACATAACAGGAAAGCACTGACATTTTCTAAATTTACATATAGACATAGTCAAGAAAATTGTATAGAGACACTAATTAATTAGTGAAAAAAATATTATTTGTTAAGACAAAAGATTTTAGTTTTTATAGAATCGGTTAAGAAATCCGTTGGTAGGGATTATTTGTGTTAAGTTGATATGTGTTTTTTTAGTTTCCATTTGAGTAGCATTATTTGTGTAACATTTTAGAGAATGCACATAATTGCATTTGACTGTTTTGATTGGGCTGAATTTTGAATAATTGAGGAGTAAAGAAAAACAAAAGAAATTAATATTAAAAAAAATGAAAAATTATAGTGCTCGTTAAAGGAAGCGCTCAGAAACACTGATTTTGAAGACTTGCTGTAGCGCTTTCTAAAGCGCTACAAAAAGTTGATTGGATGCTTAAAACGCATATCTGGGCAACTTTACGCAGATAAAAATGAATTTCATGTAGCGCTTTTAAAAACGCTACAAAAAGTGTTCATCCCTTTTATGACTATTGGGTTTATAGCGCATGAAAAGCGCTACAAAAAGTGAAAAAAGCGCTACAAAAACCATATTTTTGGCATAGTGAGGGGTTGCTATTGGAGTGTACCTCCTCTCACCTCCATGGTTGCATATCTAGCTTCATTGCTCTACCAGTCAAGCTTCCACAACCAACATATTTGGTGCCCAAAGCCCTCCCCCACCTGAGCCGCCACCACTTCTCTGTGGTCAATAAAACTTTGCCTCTATTGAAGCATAGAAAATCCAACTCATTCCATTGTGTCCCTAGTTATGAAGCTTGGAGGTAGCACTGCCAAAAACTAGTGTTCTCAGAGGCTGTGAGAAGCATATCTTGTTAGAAAGTCCATGGATTTTTCGTCTCCCTTTCTATGCCAACAATCATGCCCTAGCTTTTGATGCTGCAAGTTAGGCATGACCTGACATTTCAAAGAAACCTTGGAACAGGCTTGGTGGAGAAGTTGAAGGGCAGTTTGGTCTTTCTAAGCTAAGCACTTGGAGACCCTAATGAGCCAAACCCAATATATAGGTAGCTCTTTCTACTTTGTCTAATCAGGGGTAAAATAGGTTTAAGGAGGATATCTTTATGTAGTGTGTTGAGGTTTTAACTTTTAGTATTTTTGTTTGTTTTGGTTGTCTTAAGCTCGTTTAGATGTTTAACTTTCTGTTATCGCTCATATGTTGTTAGGTGTGTGTCTTTGCTTTGCTGTGAGTATGTTTAGACTTGACACAGGTCATGACGATTGTTCGGCTTTTGATGTATTGCCCTTTGAGCTTTGGGAATTGCCTGTTTAATGAATTCCTTTGACCAAAAATATAAAAATAAAAACTCAAACAAAGAAAATTCAAACAATTTCTTATTAGCTACCTAAAAAATAAAAATACATGTTTCTTTTCAAGAATCATATTATTCAACTTGATCCCTTGGCAGTTGCACGTACGCTATCGTCTTAGTAAAATCTCCCTTCTGCTTTTGAAATCTCAATCCTTACCGTTTAAATTTTGATTGCACATTTCAAAAATGAAATTGAATTTTTAAAGTTACCTTTCTCCACAACTGTATATCAACCCAAACGTGACATATTCAGGAGACTATAATTCACTCTCTGACAGATTGTCCTGGGGCACCCATATTTGGAGTCATATGAAGTTAGCTTCCCCTTTTGACTTTAGTGAGATATGGAGCGCAGATCCTGGTTGCAGTCTAATGTCACCTTTCAACATGAAATTCTTTTTGTAGTAGCTTGTTGGATTATTTGGAAAGGAAAAATGCTGCTGTTTTTACTGATACGGTGATACCACTTGGCCCTTGTGACTATCAGTTAACAAAATACCAGTTCTGCATATGGAAGGTCACTCTAGAGTCTAGATTGATGCTTGCCCGAGAGGGTATGAAACCCGGATACGTAGTATGGATACGGGCACGATACAACACGGGTATACAGATACGGCCAATTTTTTAAATTCAAGATTAACACATCCTAGATACGTTAACAAAGTTTTATAAAAAAAACTTATATAGATGCAGAATACTTGTAAAGAAATAGACATTGATCATTTCTCAATATATATAACTATAATTATCACAATTTACACAAATGATATTTGTGATCATAACAGAAATATTAAAAGTGATGCGGCAAAAAAATATTAGAAAATAAAAAAAAGATCAAAGCACCAGACACATTAAAAAAATACGTGAACAATAAAAAAAAGTATCTGAAACATATCGAAAGTGGCTTAGCTGTATTCGGGAGTGGCTTGCGCGTATCCGAGCCGTATTGCTGCTGTGTCGGGACATTTTTTAAAATAAATAAATAAAAATTAGAGGATATTCCTTGGATACGTATCGGAATGTATTAGAGGGTATCAAATATGTACGTGTCCGACATTGATACTTTCACATTTTTGAAATATCTAGGCTTCATAGCCGAGAGGTCTCTTAGATTGCGCCTACCCATCAGTTTGTCAAGCTCAATGTTGACGGCAGTGCCTTTGGAAATCTAGGGCAATCAAGATATGGTGGTCTCCTTCATGACTCTCAAGGACAATGGATTTCTGGATTCTCATGTTCTTGTGGTGTTGGTTCCATCCCTTTTTTTTATAGACAAATGTTATTAAATTAGTATGTTATGTTAGTGGGGGGTTTGAACCCATAGCATCCTTATCACTCCAATCTCTATGCTCCTCCCCAAACCACCTTATGACTCCTTGGGTTTGGTTCCATCTTAACAGTTGAATTGTTAGATGTGTGTCATGATCTTAGGTTGGCTTGGTATGTAGGGCATAGAGCTGTTATTTGTGAGTCAAATTCACAACCAGCTCTCGGTTTGATTTTGAAGGGTGCCCCATATACAGATCCTCATGCACCTTTGGTGGAGCAGATATGTAAGCTTAGGAGGCAACAGTGGCAGGTCATCTTCAATCATACCCTTAGGGTGTGTTTGAGAGTTTGGAGGGGACAAGAGGTGAGGATTTTGGGGGGAAGGAAAGGGGTGGGGAAGGGAAGGGAGGAAAACCCCTCACTTTGTGTGGATGTTGTAAAACCCCCACTTTGGGGGAACTAAAAAAACAGGCCAAGGAGGGCTTTAGAGGGTTTTAAAAACCCTCCAAATACTTTTCCTCCATTTTAGAAACTCTCAAACAAGGGGATGTACTCTCATAAACCCCCTTCTCCATCCCCTCTCCTCCCGTCCAAACCCTCCCTAGGGTGTGTTTGGGAGTTTGAGAGGGGAGGGGAGGGTTTATGGTCAATATTTTATCTATTTAAGTGTTTAAAAAGTATGTGAAAACCCTCCAAAATCCTCCAAAGTCACCTTGTGTTTGGGAGGTGATTTTTGGAAGAGATGAGAGGGGAGGGTTTACTCCAATATTTTAGTTCTCTAGATAGGGGTGAAAGATGGAGAAAACATTTTGAAACCCTCCAAAACCTTCCAAAGTTCTCCGCTCTAGTACATTTTCAAAAACCCTCAAATTTGGAAAACTCAAAAAATGCACTAATGTATATTTTTAAACGATATGTCCACTCCTCTCCAATAATCACATGTTTGTCATATAACAGAAAAGGCCTCTCCCAAAATGACCATGACATAGCCATATGACTCTATGAGTACATTTTAAGAGTTTATTTGATAGGAGGGAAAGTGAAAGAGATATGGGTATGAATAATGAAATTGACCATTGGACATCATAAGTCTAAGTAATATCTCATTTTCACCACTCAAATGTCCACCTTTTCACAAATTATTACCCAAACAGTAATTCAAAGACTGATTGGAGGGAATTCTGAGGTTAACCAATCCTTCAAACAAATTCTATAAATTAGCCATGGTTCAAATGCCATTGTTTATTTTGAGAAGACCGAAGTGCAAACTTATGATGAAGCAGGCCTCATGATATAATTGCATAAACTACAGTAGACCAAAACCAATATGATAGTGCAAAAATTGAGCAACATAGCAATAACTAATAAGCTCTAACTCTTGTCACTGGCAAAGACAAAAACTGATTTTAGCATATCATAATCAAGATGTATGGGAATATTCATTAATAAACTACCCTGCAATTTACAAACAGATAAATGCTGGTACATCTAGAGGGTCACTAGTTGACTCTACCCCAAAAGGAATACACATTTGTCCTGTTTGGATGCAGAAGCTCAACTTTTAGTTTATGGAGAAATTAGGTACTTATGAAAAAGACGAAAAGTTGTTAAATAAATAGTTGTTAATAAATAAATGTGTTTACGGATAAGCTAAAAAAGATAGCTTTTGAGAAAAGTGAAGTACAAAAGTTAATTTCAACTTATTTAATAAGTTATTAGTTAAAAAATATATGTTTAAAGCGCTTTTGGCTGGACCATGTATGCTGACTTCACTGATGCCTCAGGCTAACCAATTCAATATCAAATATAAGTGTCCCTAAAGTGGAGCCTTCACCATTTGCCAGGTGAGTTGGATTAAAAATGGTAGTGAACAGCCTCTGCCTGTCAAAGAACTATTTTTTTTTTGAAAGGAAGGATATGAAGGAACAGGACAAAAATTAGTACTGTAATAATTAAATAAAAAGAGATTGATAATATAACATTTGCAAATTGTTATATAAAAGGAAAGAGAAAAGAATATTGGATCACAAAAAAATTAAAAGGGGCTAACTTTTACATTTTACATAGTAATTACTCACTACCTCTTCATTTAACATATACAACTTTGCAATGTAAAGGAAAATAGTCACAAAATATAACTTGACACTTTTTACCTTCCATAATTTGTGTTAGATAACCGCCTTTTAATATCAGTCCAGTGTCCCTTTTTTTGTTTTTCTTTTATAAGTTTCACACTGTGTGTCCTATATGTATTAGGTGTTGAAAAATAGAGAGAAGAGTGATCGCTGTGCCGTGGTAATAACCACTACCCTGAAAGCAAAATTCCGGTGGACCTCCGGTGCAACCCGATATCTGGTTTTGCCCCCCAAGGTTTACATAGCACCGTGTATGGACCCGTGCACTCGAGGCCAAAACACGTTGGAGCCTCACGAACAATGCCCAGAATACTAAAGAAAATATGAGAAAGGGAATGTATGAAGGATATATCAAAACCTCTTCTCTTCAAACCTGATTGTTAAGAGATATATATATATAGTGTAAGCTAAAGGAATCCGTTGGCAAGACCCAAACGAATGGTCATAAGAAATAAAAGTCCATAAAAGTATTTGATTGCAAGGATAAAAGTATTTGATGTCCAACGGTTAAAAGCTTTTAACAAAAGTAATATCAGGTATAACACCAAAACGTTCAAGAAGAAATAATAATAATAAGGGACACTTGAATGTCATTATCTCAACAATCCCCCACTAATGGCAAGCAAGTGAAGAATATATTCTGGGCAAGGAAAGGTTAAGTGCTTAAGTGTTAATGTCCTGAGGATTGAATTAACACGTAGTAAGGTGAGGCAACACCTCATGTCTATGGAGTGAATTACTCTTGAATTTCATAGACTTAAGATGAGACCCCCACAACACACACTTTAGCTTTAGAATTGTGATAGCTCCGCGATAAAATATTCACACAATAATTAAGACCCTTCTATATATATACACCTTGGGTTGCTCATGAGTGCTCTAGAAAAATTGCCTAAGTCTTTCATGGAAGGCGGCCAATGCCTTCACACTCACGTAGGTAGATACATTCAAGTGCATCTCTATAGCACCACTCCAAGGGTTATCAAGTGCGTCTCTATAGTACCACCCAAGGGCTATGTATCTATTAAGAGCTCATGGCTCAACCTCACATTAAGCACTACCACACGCCATAGGGATGAGAAATGTAGTGCATAGGAGTAATAATATGGCTTCGTTTGACCACAAATTGGGTATTCACCATACTTTCCTCCACTCAAGGCTTTAAGCCCATCCCCCTTGACGTATCCAGGACAACTTTCCTGGGCAATCCTTTTGTAAATGGATCTGCAAGATTTTTCTCACTTTTCACATATTCAAGAGAGATAACACCATTTTTAATTAAGTGTCTAACAACACTATGTCTCATACGTATGTGTCTTCTCTTGCCATTATAAGCACTGTTATTAGCCACACCAATTGCAGCTTGTGAATCACAATGGAGAGATATTGGAGGTGTAGATCCCCCCCCCCCCCCCCACAATGGTATATCTGCCATTAAGCCTCTCAACCATTCTACTTCTTGACCTGCAAGTTCAAGAGCTATGAATTCTGATTCCATTGTAGATCTAGCTATACATATTTGTTTTGTTGATTTCCAAGAGATAGCACCACCTCCAATAGTAAACACATACCCACTAGTAGAACTTACCTCATCATTGTCTGTGACCCAATTTGCATCACAAAACCCTTCTAAAATCGCTGGAAAATTAGTAAAATTTAAACTCCAATCCATAGTACCTTTTAGATACTTTAGAAGGTGCAAAAGGGCACTCCAATGATCACTATTAGGATTATGAGTGTATCTACTCAGTCTACTTACAGCATATGCAATGTCAGGTCTAGTACAATTCATAAGATACATAACACTACCAATTATCTTTGCATACTCAGACTGAGATACACTGGTTCCACCATTTTTCTTAAGATGATTACTAGGATCATATGGTGTTCTAGTAGATACCACATCAAAACTATTAAATTTCTTTAATAGTTTTTCTACATAATGAGTTTGACTTAAAGAGAAACCATTTTCAGTTTTTTGTATTTTAATACCCAAAATTACATGAGCTTCTCCTAAGTCTTTCATTTCAAATTTGGAACTCAAAAACTCTTTAATTTCAATTACAACCTTCAAAGAAGTTCCAAATATCAGCATGTCATCCACATATAAACATATAATAACACAATCAGAATCTATCATTTTAGCATACACACAAGAATCGGAAGTATTTACCTCAAAACCATAGTTCACCAATGTGTTATTAAATTTTTCATACCATTGTTTCGGTGCTTGCTTTAAACCATAAAGAGATTTTCTAAGCTTGCATACCTTGTGTTCTTGTCCCGGCAAAATGAAGCCTTCTGGTTGCTTCATGTATATTTCCTCTTTTAAATCTCCATTTAGAAAAACAGTCTTTACATCCATTTGGTGTATAACCAAGTTATGGATTGCCGCCAAAGCTATTAAAGCACACACAGTAGCAATTTTGGTTACCGGAGAATAAGTATCAAAAAAGTCTATACCTTTCTTTTGAGTAAACCCCTTGATAACCAATCTAGCCTTGAATTTTTCAATTGAACCATCATGCCTATATTTTCTTTTGAAAATCCACTTACTGTTTATGGGTTTACTACCTTTAGGCAAATCCACTAGTTCCCAAGTGTGGTTACTTGTTATGGAATCTACCTTTAGGCCTATATTTTGCTTTCAGATTGTTGAAAAATAGAGAGAAGAGTGATCGCTATGCCGTGGTAATAACCACTGCCCTGAAAGCAAAATTCCGACGGACCTCCGGTGTAACTCGATATCCGGTTTTGCCCCCCAAGGTTTACACAGCACCGTGTATGGACCCGTGCACTCGAGGCCAAAACACGTTGGAGCCTCACGAACAATGCCCAGAATACTAAAGAAAATATGAGAAAGGGAATGTATGAAGGATATATCAAAACCTCTTCTCTTCAAACCTGATTGCTAAGATATATACATATATATAGTGTAAGCTAAAGGAATCCGTTGGCAAGACCCAAACGAATGGTCATAAGAAATAAAAGTCCATAAAAGTATTTGATTGCAAGGATAAAAGTATTTGATTGCAAGGATAAAAGCTTTTAACAAAAGTAATATCAGGTATAACACCAAAACGTTCAAGAAGAAATAATAATAATAAGGGACACTTGAATGCCATTATCTCAACATTAGGAAGGAGATCATAGTTCTTGTGCATCTAATGCTGCACAGTCCATTCTTCTTGGCGGTAATGAAGAAATGGTATCAGCAGGGAATTATATAGAGATATTAGGACACAGAATTTTACTTGTTTTCTCTATGCCAACCTTAACTCCAATTAGAGAAGACTCGAAGAGTGTATAGTGAAAAAAAAACTTTCTACTTAGATATTGTATTGTAGATATGCACAAACATGCAACCACTGCAAGTATTCTTAAAATTGCCAGAGGGCATTGAATTTTGAATGTTGGAAACTGCAGATATATATCAGTCAAAGCTTGACCATGTAAGTCTCTGGAGCAGAAAAAGTTTCTTACATTAGGAGGGATGGGTTCCTGTGATGTGTTTTGATACCCAAGTGATGGAGGTATGATGACTCTACGAATACCACCCACTTTCATTGATCTCACTGCCACCTCAATTCCAGCAATAACCTGGTACATATATAGTATTTGATTCCGATATGATTAAACTATCGTATGCATCCGTGCAAAATATAGGTCTTTTCTAATATAAATAGTAAAAAAAATCCAACTAACAAAATAATTTTGGCAGAAAATAAAAAAAACATGTGTCCCCAGCTTGGGGGATTTGGATTCCGTGTTGTTGTCTATTTCTTTCTCTATCCACTTTTATTTCTTTTTATTTGTTTTTGGGCAAAATGAATTAATAGTTATGATTTAAGATTGTGCAAAAAAAAATTAACCACGAGATTTGGCGCAAGTGGTTAATGCGCTCAATCTAAGGGACAAGCATGGCTAATACCCGTGTTCAATCTCCGGGGACGGAACAATCCGTGACCAGGATTTACTTACCTCCTAGCCCAAAACAGATTAGTCTAGGGATCATTTTTCCCTAAGATACTGTGGGTATAAACCAAAAAAGATTGTGCAAAATCAATGGCTAATACTGCATTGACGGCAGGAAATTGCTACAACAGACAATCTAGGTGTAAAATCAATGGCTAAGACTACATTGACAGCAAGAAATTGCTACAACAGGCAATCCTGGTCCCATTGGGAGGTAACGCATATCGTACCCCAGAAGGTGACACATGTCCCTACCTAAAACCTATTTTTCTAATAAAGTAATTGATTCTTTCTTAACATGACATACGATGAAAGCATAACAATTAATTTAATGACAGCCCCTTATAAAGTATTCATTCATATAGAAATCTAACATTTTGACTGTCCATCTACAGAAAACTTGAATGGCAGTTTCACAATAAGCTTTTAGGTAGTGGAAATACTTTACTTTTTCATAAGGGTATAAATAAAATGACAAATACAATTTGAATCCATAGTTTTTGTAAATTTGTAAGCCACATTGAGGCTTAATTAATTGCTTCTTCATGACTCATGAGTTACAAATAGACGGTATACACCACTGATTATTGAAGCTTACCTTGCCAGAGCCGAGGACAAAGACAAAAGGATTAGGATCACCATTCTCATCTTTGTGGTCATAGGTTGAGTCAAAACGCCATCCTTGTTTTGCTGCCAGCCTACCATAGTAATGAATTGCAACCTTCAAAATAAGAATATAATTAACATTAACACATATATCTAAAATCATAACCATGTCATAATGAATAGAGTAAAATAATAAAAGATTTCCAACAAGGTTGGCACATATGGTTGGACTTGCTCGCATTAGGTGTGACTTGGGTTCGAATCTTTAATTACCCTATTAGTATGTTATGCGTAAATTCTATTATAAATTCTCGTTGAGGTTGATGGTTCTCCCTTACCTTGCATGGAGTGTGCATCCCTCTAATCTAAATTTTCTATTATAAAAAAAATAATAAGAGATTTACACACCTATATATGCCTTAAATTATTCTATGAATAATAATCCTGAAAATTCTCCTACTCTACTAATTACCTGATCCCCATCAGAGGGAACTTCACCTGAACCAACAAGGAGTTCCAAAGCCTTAACGCCACCGGAATTGGGGAGCTCAGAGAAGTCTGCTATGGTGGGTTTTGAAGAAGAGTAAGAAGGAGGAGGAGGAAGTGAGAAGATGAATACAGAGAAAGTGGTGGAGATTAGAAACAGAGATAAAGGTCTTCTTGTAATTGTAGATGATGATGATGATGATGCTGAACAAGTTACAAACTTCTTGTTACATGGATATTTTTTAGTGTAAGGGAGAGGGGTACAGACACGTGTTGCTCTTGCAGAGAGTACACACCATTCTATTATCATCTTCATTTTCTCAGTTTTCCTAAAACTCCCAAACAAAGGATTCTAAAGCTCCTTAACCTGTGTTTCATAGCAAATCACTTTATATTTTCTTCCTTTTTTGCCCCCTAGTTATGTCAGGTTGTAATTGAGAAAAAGAAACTTGTTATAATTTATAAAGTCACACAGAATTTTTTTTGATGAAATAGAGAATTTTTTTTAACATTAAATAGTTTTCATTAAAAATATGAGGTTGATTTTTTTAAAAAAAATTTAAATTATTTGGCTGGAAAACTTGATGGCAATTGGCAAGTATACAAGAAACCTGATCTAAATTTTGTACAATGAAAAATGCCATTATAGTTAGTTAACTAAAAGAAATGCGTTTTATTTAATTTTTTCTAACAATTGAATGTTAAATTCAAAAATCAATATTTCAGACAAAATTTAGAGCCATTTTTTTCGGATTATTTTATGGAAATGGGTTTATAGGTATTTTATTTGGCCACCCCCAGCCCTTTCTTTGGCCACCTTCTCCTTTTAAGTTTTAATTTTTTTAAAAAATAAATGACCAATTTTTTCTCTCAAAATGACAACATTGTCCCCAAACAACTTCGCTATCCTAATTCATTGAGATTTGACTCCTCTAAAGTGAGTAAAGTATAAAGTAAGTAATCTTAACCATTAATGACAAAATTAAGGGATGATATTCTAACACATCCATGATTTGTTATACATGTACTTATAATATCAACCATTGATTTTCAAATCAATGGTTGAGATTAATTACTTTATACTCTAAAGCGAATTGCTCACTTTAGAGGAGTCAGGTCCAATTCATTGATACTGTTTTCATACTATAGTTTCCATAAGCTAGTGGGCATTATGGAAACTATATGCATTTCAATTTCTTTAAATGTAATCGTAAATCATTTTGGCTTACGAAAATTATACTTTCTGTAATGCATGTTATAAAATTAAAATGCATTACGGAAATGGATTTTAGCTTGCAGAAACTAGAGTTTCCATAATGGATGTTAGAAAATTGAAATGCATTACGGAAACTATTATGGAAACTATAGTTTCCGTATAATGAAAAGCTAAAAAAAACCTCCCAAGAAGAAGTCGTTGCCGCCGGTGTTGTTTGCCTCTGCTGCTACTGCTCGTCGCCGATGACAGAGGGAGGGGATGAGTTCAGGGGAGAGAGTGAGAGGAGAGGTAGAACTAGAGAGTGGGAAGAGGCAGAGAGACCAAGAGTAGAGAGAGAGAGCGGTGATGAGAGAGTGAGAAGTAGGTGGGGTTTATACGGGAAGTGGGGGAAGAAAGGGAAGAGTTGGGGAAGGGAATGAGGACAATTTTGTGTTTTTACCATTTTTTAAATAAAGAGGTGGCCAAAGAAGGGTTTGGGGTGGCCAAAGAAAACTGCAGGTTTATATATATTGAATAAAAATATATGAGTAGTTATTGTCTAGGCTATATAACATTTATAAAAAAAAAATTGAATAACAAAATTGTATTTGTTTCATTTCATCACTTTCTTAATAACAAAATTGTTAATTATTTGTCGTATCATTTTTCATTTGCAAACTTGAATGTTAGCATTGTATATTATATATCAATATGTTTTGTTTTGGATATTCTTACTTGTCGCCTCCTCTCATACCTAATCACAAATATTTTTTTATTGAGCTTCTTTGTTATCATTTTTATAATGAAATTAAAATAGCCTAAGTGGTAACATACATACAAATATTGGTGGCCTTGAGCATGCGCGGGGCGAGTGACTGCATAAGGTCCTATTTTTTGGGGGTACCAGTACTAGATATATAAAATTTTACTATATATATTAAAATAAAAATTGCAAATGAAGTGGAAATTGAATGTGTCTTTGTTCAACAACGTCAAATTCGTAGAAAAATACTATATATGATAAAAATGCCTCTAAATGCACACAATTAAACCTTAAGTCTACTGAGGAGTCTTTTAGGATTCATTATTTTTTATATATTGTAGATCAATTAAGCTATTGGCTCACTTAATAGAAAATTTGAGTAGTATAGGATATAGGTGGCAAAACGGGCTACCCGGCCCGCATAAGGCTCGGGCTTTATCGGGTTGGGGTAAAAAGGTCCAGATTGAAAATGGGTTCAAATTTGTGTGTCCGAACCCTCTATTTTTCGGGCGGGCTCGGGCTTTAACCTTGAATTTTTTTCGGGCTGGGCCGGTTTGGTCGGGCTTTATCGGGCCGGGCCAAAAAGGCCCGGATTGAAAACGGGTTCATATTTGTGTGTCCGAGCCCTACGTTTTTTCAGACTTTATCGGGCCGACCCGGTGGGGTTAGCCCATTTTGCCAACTCTAGTATAGGACATATGAGGAGATTTTTAGATTTTTGTTTAGTATTGAAAGACTTAAGTCATTCTCTTATAAGGATTTGAAATTATGTTGCAAAAACATTAAAATTTATCTAAAACATGATAATTCTTGTGATCTTGATATTGAAATTCTATTTCAAGAATTAAAAGTCATTAGAGATATTTTAACAGTTGAATCAAAATCAAGCTTTATAATATTGAATTCTTTGATGACATTTAATTATTTTCTTAATGCAGACATAACTTATAAAATAATATTAACTATCTTTGTCATTGTTGCATTTGCTGAGAGAAGTTTTTCTAAATTAAAATTGTTAAGATTTTATTTGCGATGTATTAATAAGATAGATTAAATAGTCTTACTTTGATAATATTCAAATGATATTTGCAAAATTTGCACAAAGCCCCAAAATCTCACCGCCGATCCTGGATACAAATAAGAACCTACCTCGCACAATCTGCTTAAAAGTTAGAAGATTGAGGAACCAAACATTTGAGGAGAAAATTGAAGAAGAAAAAAGTTGTCTCCTTCACTTTTTAAATACATACAGATCATTGTATAAAAATTAAAGCATCTTTTATAAGTAAACCTAATCTAAATTAATTTTATTTATATTGCAACCCATACAATGCGTGGGTTTACATTTAATTTTCATTTTAAAAAAAATTGTAAAATTAATTTAAACCAATTTGATATGCAAATTTGACTTAATTGTATTTTTGGTCTCCTAATTATTACAATTTTAGTCTCCTAGTTTCTAATTCAGCGAATCGAATTCTCCAATTATCTCAATTATTGCAATCAAGTCTTCTGTCACTATGTCATCCAATTTTTAATATCTGGAACCTACGTGACACATGTGTGATTGATTTGAGGGTAAATAAGGTCACATTGGCACTGATGGCATGACAAAGACCCTTACACGTAAGAAATTTTAAACATATATTACATTACGTGTGTTACCGACTTGCTTTGAAAAATTTTCTACCATCATGCTAAAGTGACGTGATTTAGTGTCAAATTCCTCTCACGTGTGTCACGTAAGCTTCGGGAGTTAAAAATTGGGCAACATAATGGCACAGAGACCTAATTGCAACAATTGGAATAATTGAGGACCAAATTCGCTCAATTGGAATCCAATAGATTAAAATTGCACAATCACAATAAATAAGGGGCCAAAAGTACAATTAAACCTACATGTACATTGCATATAGGTCCTGTTTGGATTGGTTTATGCAGAGCTTATTTGGGTTTATCTATTGACATAAACACTTGCCAACGTATTTGGCAGAGTTTATGAAAACAGCTTATAACTGGTTCATAAGCTGTTTTGAGTTTATTTTCAAAAAATCCCTAGAATAGTTTATGAAAATAACTTATAACTTATATAAAATTAATTTTATTATATTCTCTATTCGATTATAAAAATAATTTATATATAAATGTTTATATAATAAATACTTATACTAAAAGTGTTTAAATAAACTATTTATCTAAAAAATGACCATAGTGCATGAAATCGTAGGTTTCACATGATAACAGCCTTTCTCATACACAGGAATAAAGGTAACACTTTATAATGTGCGGATAAGAGTATAATAACTTTACAAAAGTGAATCATTCTCCCTAATTGGAACCAAAAATGATATTTTGACACCCAAACACCCAATTGATCACTAAAGATAGATAGGAGTAGAAGAGAGATAAGTGATTGATGTGATAGATAAATGATGTGATAAGAAGAAAGAGATAGAAAGAAAAAGAGGTGTTGGATGAGTATTAAAAATTAAGAGGTGTTAGTGTATCATAACCCAATTGAAACACTTAATCGGCAGTCCGGCCAACATGCAACATGTCATCAATCTGGTCCGTTTCTTTAGCTTTAGCTTGTCCTTTGATTGATTGATTGATGTTACACTAGTTTGGCCACAAAAACTCCACATCATTGAATAGAGGCTGTCTTATTCTGCTGAATACTTGTTTGAGACACTTTAAATCAAAATACTCCAACAACGATCTAATTCCATTTTTCAAGATAAAAACACACATTACTATTCTAGTTCAGTTACTACTAAAATAATTTTAGTTTTATAAATACAAAAATAGTAAATAAGTTTTTTGCCGATAAGCCTAAAATAAGGATTTAGACTGTTTTATCTTTAAATTGACACTGCAAAATTATACTTTTATATATTTATCTTGATCATGAAAAACATTCATTACATAAAGGTTTCTTTAATTTCTTGGTATTGCTAGTTCTATTGATAGATACATATTTACCTGTGCATCACATTGTGTCCATGATCTAGTTAAAGTTTAAAAAGTAAATAAAGTTGAATGAAAGGTGAAAACCCAAAAGTATGAATAAGAAAAACAATGGTATCAAATAGCTAGCTGTCCGCAATCCAAAGATGGAATCTTGGGGTCTCTCTGAACATCCACTACATGCATAATATATACATAATTTGTGCTCTCATCCCTTTTCACTACTCAGACCAGATTTTTTTCCCCCATTGAATATATGAAGAAAGATGGCAATTTGAGATACTCATCCATCTTTTAATGTTGAACATGGTTACTTTAATTCGTTTTTGTTTTCTAGCTCCATTTTGGACCACTATGAAAATGACAATCCCTTTCTCTCCTCTGTCTTCATACTGAGATAATAAACGGTGGTTCTGTACATAGAAATGATGCTATGCTGTTATCATCACATGAAGAATGGAGAGGCTATACGTAGATGACCAACACAACATCGATGCCATTGTAATGCTTATAAGGTTTTAAATTACGGTCGTGATTGCAGTTACATCATGATCCTTAATATTGTGAAAAATTACGGACAAATACGGCTGATGTGGCCGCAATTGCAGTCACGATTTGGTTTATGAGATTTTCAAAATCATTATGTCGCGACCGCAATTGCGGTTTCGGACCTTTATTTAAAACTTTGTCGTAGGGGCCAGGAATGGTGCTTCTAAGTTGAGGAATATATTTAGGGGTCTCCACGTGACTCAAACCCCACCCCTACCCCCTTGATCAGCTTTATGCAAAGCTCTATTGGCTCTCTCATTTATTTATTCCCTTCTTTTCCACATTCTTAGATGCATGCTTTCTAGTAATTAGTTTCTTTTCTTTGGCTTTGGTTCCTCTCTAGCTAGCTATCTCTCTCATTCATTCCCCTGAATGAACCAATGAAGCAACAACTTGTCTTGCTTTTCTCTGTTCTCCTTCTTTCCTCTTTCTTAGCTTCGGCTCGCTTCCTTGTACCACCAAATGGTCCAAGACAAGGTAGGTAACTGCAAACTCGATCTTCTGCAATAGTCTTGTTGTCTGTAATAAGATTTAATTTGGCCGTTGAATTAATCTAATAGCCGAGAGATTAACTTGGATAGCAATTAGATCAATCCAATGGTCGAGATCCTATTACAGATGACATGACCGCTGCAAAGGATTCGAGGTGAGGTAACTACAATGATTTTTATGTCTTTTAAAAAAAAAACAATGATTTTTATGTTTTTGTTTCATTGATTTTTTTTTTTGTTGTTCTGCTCCCTTCCCTCTGTTAAGTGACTTTTGAGCTTGGAACAACTTGATATAGGTGAAAAAAAGGAATTGAGGGTCAATGATAACGCTATTGCTCAGTCATATGCAGAGTTGAAAGATGATGATATGGAAGATGAAGTAAGAATATACATGTTGTGTTTTCCTTCCCCATCTCTATCTGCATGTTAGTACTTTATCACAAATCTACACAAGTTAAAAGCCAAAGTGAAATTTTTTTTACCCGGGTTAGCTTTTTTAGTTTATCTGTTTTCTATGTCCCTTTTTTTGTCTCTATTTTTCTCTCCTAATTAGATTCAATTTCGTGTAGCTAATGGGATCAGAGGAGTGCTATGAGAAGGATGAAGAATGCTCTAGTAGAAAGATGATTGAGGAGGCCCACTTGGATTACATCTACACCCAAAATCGTAAGCCTTGAATCAGTTCGGTTCAATTGAACGGGCACCTTGCTTCAAATGCAGAGTACTAAGCATGAGTAACCTATATATATGAAGTATTCTTCATCAAAAAATATATATATATATATATATATATATATATATATGAAGTATTGAATCAGATATATGAAAGAAGCTGTGTCGTGTTTTAATTCTGATGTTCAAGTTGTGCTAGTCGTTAAATATGTAAAAAGGAATTATCCATTATATTAGCCAGCTACAGATAGATGTAGAATTAATCGAATAAAGGTTTTCGAGATTTATATTAATGTTAGCTATGAAGCTACATTCACAATCGTGCAAATTTTATATGACTGTACACAGTGATGGCTGAGCAAGTTTGGGAGTAGCAACTGAGCCCATTTTTAGAGGGACATCAATATATAATATTTTACTTACTATCGATTATAATTTGTAGGCCTACTTGTTTTGATTTAAAAATAATATTTTTAAATAACCTTGCTTATGAATGGACAATATTCAAATAATTATAAGAACATCGTTTTTTAAGTTCATACAGAGCCTCCAAAATCTCAGGGACGACCCTGACTGTACATAACCGTGAGTAGACACGACTAACATGGACATTGCGCCCTACTAAAAGTATTTTTTAAGTTATTATAAAAAAAAAAAGTATTTTTTAAGTTAGCAATATCATGGACGGGGTTTCTGGTGCTTCTAACATTGTGCTTAAAAACAATGTGAATGACATTTCAATTTCGCATAGTTGACAGTACAAAGTGTACTATGAGTGCGTTTGGATAAATAGTTTATTTAAGAACTATTTTGATAAATACTTATATAAGAGCTTATGAGATTAAATTCTTTTATTCTTGTATGTTATGTTTTATTCATATAACTTTTTATATTAATTAATGACTTAAATATGTTTCTGGTCCCTATAATATAAGGGTGTTTTGTTTTTAGTCCCTATAAAAAAGTCAAACGCTTTTGGTCGCTATAAATTTTTTTTTTGCTTTTAGTCCTTTAAGTGAGTTGACCGCTGATGTGTCTATTTTGAGCCAAGTCAGCATGCCTACGTGGCCAAAAACACTGCCACGTAGGATGCCACATCAGCCTTCTCTTTCCTCTCTCCTTCCCCTCTCTCTCTCTCCTCACTCCTCTCTCTCCTCCTTCCTCCAGCCCCCCACCTCCGCCCCCCACCCTCCTCACCTTCCCCCAACCTCTAGGGGTGAGTACGGGCCGGTTTGGATCGAATTTGGCCAAATCCGTTATCCAAACCGATCAAAATAGTACGGGTTGGGTTGGATCAGATTTCATCTTTTTTTTTTTGCCAAATCCGAACCGAACCAATCCGATTAAAAACGGGTTGGTTCGGTTCGGATCAATCGGATCCAAACTTTAAAAAAAAACTATTTTAAAATTGCTAAAAATAAATAGAAAAACAAAATAAGAAACAGATCGACTTATAAAAAAAATCAAAAATAACAAATAAAATAAATAATAAAATAAACAAACAGAATTAAGAAAGAAACATTATTCTTAGAATAACCCTAAAATTTGAAAACTCTAGGCTTCCTTCAGGTGGCGCATCTCAAAGGGGGTTTTGTAAACTCAATCTCCCACCCATGATGACTTTTGGTCCATGAGTCAAAATATTTGTTGCCTTCCTCCATGGCTTCAAAACAGCAACTTCGACATTGTCTCTTTTGAAAATGTCTCAGATGCAAAATGTGAACAAAAATAAAAGAAGAGTTTTGTGTACAGCAAACAACGTGGCTTCTGCTAGACAACGGTGAGTGGGACAAACTGGACGACAACGATGCTCATGGTGGGAGCTCGGGTGAATGGCCAACGACGCGGCGGTAGACCAACGACGGTGCCTTGGGCGAACGACCAACAATGGTGATGGATGGCTTCGAGCCTTTGACGACCAACAGCGACTGAGCTGCTGGTGGCTGTGCGGCAAAGCTGCTGTTGGGTTAGCTGGCTGTGATGAAGATGAAGGCAGAGAAAGGGCTGCTGTTTTGGGATTCTTCAGAAATGTGTGTGGGGGCTCAGGCAGCGTAACGTAAGAGGCACTAGGTTAGAAAAAATAATATTTTTTTAATATGTGCCATGTCAACGGTTCGGGTTGACGGGTTCGCGGGTTCAGAAAGTGAAACCCGTCAACCGAACCAGAGCGGGTTCGTTCGGTTCGGGTCAGAACCGATAATCTCCCAAAATTCAAAAAAAACGGATTGGTTCGGTTTGGGCCGGGCCGGGCTCGCGAGTGACCCGGACCCGTGCTCACCCCTACCAACCTCCTTCCTCCACCCCCACCACCTCCTCCCTCCACCTTCCCCCAACCTCCTTCCTCCTCCCCCCATTTCGTATGGTTTATTCTTTCCTTTCCCCTTTTTTCTTCCCTTTCCCCTTTCGCCCTCCCATGGCCGCCACCCCTACCCCCAACCCCAAAAAAAATCAGAATTGTTAGCTCCCAAAACGGCAGAGAAAAAATCACAAGTGACGATGGTAGTATTGAGCAATTTGAGGCACAGATCTTCTCACTCAAGAACGCCTCAAAATGGCACCGAGACATGTCGTATGACACTCCAACAACGACACCCCTATCTTCTACATGAACCCCGTCGTAGAGCAGTGACCACCCTGCCATGGATACTGAATTCAAACCACCCTAGAAACAAATAATCAAGCTCCAAATCATCCATTTTCTTTTCTTTTTTTCAAATATAAAAAATTAATATAAACCCCCATTTTCGAACATCTTTTTTTCTTGCGAGAAATCGAGGAAATGGGTTGAAGGGTGAGAAATTGGCACCGATTGAGAATCTGAGTCGGTGACTCACTGACGTGGTGGGAGGAGGAAGTAGGTTAGGGGAAGGTGGGGGAGGAGGTGGTGGGGATGGAGGAAGGAGGTTGGGGGAAGGTGAGGAGGGTGGGGGGCGGAGGTGGGGCGCTGGAGGAAGGACGAGAGAGAGGAGTGAGGAGAGAGAGAGGGGGGGAAGGAGAGAGGAAAGAGAAGGCTGATGTGGCATCCTACGTGGCAGTGTTTTTGGCCACGTAGGCATGCTGATTGGGCTCAAAATGGATACATCAGCGGTCAACTCACTTAAAGGACTAAAAGCAAAAAAAAATTATAGGGACCAAAAACGTTTGACTTTTTTTATAGGGACTAAAAGCAAAACACCCCTATATTATAGGGACCAGAAACATATTTAAGCCTTAATTAATTAATGGGTTAAATATATTTTTAGTCCATATAAGTTGGAAGATATTGTTTTAAGTCACTAGTTTTTAAAACCTTTCTTTCGATCCTTCGTCATTTTTTGAAATAGACTACTTTTAATTTGTCTCTCATGGTAACTTCATTGAAGTATAAGTAGGATGAGTTGAAGAGTCTTGACCATATAATCTATCAATCATTAGGATTAACATGGCCAAACTTGATTGTTCAATCTGCTTAACACATGATTAGTTGAATAAACAAAGATACAAAGAGGGACTACAAGTGATCTATTTTAGAAAATGAATGACCAAAAAATATTGATGTTTTAAAAATGAGAGACTAAAAATGAATATTGACTTATTTATGGGGACTAAAAACCTATTTAATCCTTAATTAATTCATAGGTATTAATGAGGGAAAATTCAAGTTTCATTGGACAACTTAGTTAGGTGAAAAACAATAAATGAGAAAGAAATAATGATTATAATAATCATTAAGATAAAAGAAAATACTTTTTGTTTTCTTTAAGGGTATGTTTGGATACTTTAAAATGGATGGATGGGCTCCTCCTTGTCACTTGTCAGACGGATCACTTTGGCCCAAACTTCGTTGAGATCTATCGCGGGATATGTCATGCAAACAGTTAAAATTCTGGTATCAGTTTGTGAGGAAGCAAACAAAATTTGTAGAGATTTTATTTGGGGAAGTTCCCAAACTCGTCGTAGATGTCATTTGGTCTCTTGGGAAAAATTTGTAGGCCTAAGAATGGGGGGGGGGGGGTCTGAATTTTCAATCTCTTGGAGTTCTAAATGATGCCTATATGATGAAAATTGCTTGGCAAATGGAGGGTCATCTGGATAAGTTGTGGGTCCAAATACTGAGGAAGAAGTATGTATGTTCTGTGCAAACAATTCCTAAGCTGGTTCCTAGAAGCAATGCATCTACAACTTGGAGGGCCATTGTGAATTCGTGGCCTTTTGTTGAAGAAAATATGTCCTGGGTGATCAGAGATGGAAAGACAACCAGGTTTTGGTCGGATAGGTGGATTCCTAAGGTCCCTTGTCTTTCAGAAGTCCTCACAGCCGAGATTCTAGTGGGAGAATTAAACTTCACTGTCTCTTCCTATGGGTATGTTCAGGGGTGGGATTGGAGAAGACTTAGCCATATAATTCCTTCCTAGATGTGCTCAAAAATAGCTTCAATTAAGCCTCTTGTATGTGAATTAGTTGGTCTACCTTGTTGGCATTACAGAATGGGGAGTTTTCAATGAAAACAACCTATTTGGTTTTGATTGAGCAATCTAGTGAAACTAGGAGTAGTGAGAAGATTTTTCACCTTGTTTGGAAGTGGTCTGGTCCGCCAAGAGTTCAAGCTTTTTTGTGGAAACTAGGTCATGCTCGTCTAATGACAAATGAAGAACGAGTCAAGTTGCATATGACAAAAGATACAAGTTGTCTGTGATGCCTTGATCAGTCTGAGTCCATTATGCACTATTTGAGAGACTGCGATCAAATCCTTGATTTCTGGTCCAAGTTGGTTCCTAGTGAGAAATGGAGTCAATTCGCAAGTCGTGGTTTTCATTCTTGGCTTGTGTGGAACTTGGAATCCACTGATGTGGGTCCTTTTCAATTTTCTTAGCCCATAATATTTGGGGTGGTTGTAGATGTTATTTGGAGGGATAGGAATCCCTTGATCTTTAACAGGAAATCTATTCTGGAAGATGTCTCTTATCTTCGATAATCGGTCAAGTGAAACTCATCTTTAAGCAATCTCGCAAACCATTTCCCTTGTTTAGGCCTGCTGCTAAGCGTCAGATTATTTTTGCGTGGTCTCCCCCCTCCCATACCTATGTAAAGATCAATGTGGATGGGCCTCACCTGCCCAAAGTGGGTCTTCATCTTGCGGAGGCCTCATTAGGGATCGTGCAGGTAGATTTTTGGCCTTTTCTAATAACACATACCTTCCTTTCTTTCTACACATACACTAAAGTAGGAAAAGTCCATACTACCCTTAAATCCCTTCTTCTTCCTTCTTCTCCCTACTTTCGCGCAGAAACAGTACTCGAGCCACATTTCCGCGGTGCGACCCTCACTTCCGCGCAGAACTTCTCCCTTCTTCTCCCTACTTCCGCGCAGAAACAGTACCTGAGCCACACTTTCGCAGCCAACCCACACTTCCACAACGCAACCCACACTTCCGCAGGCAACCCACACTTTCGTAGGCAATGCACACTTCCGCATACATGCACAATTTATTGAAGATGGATTTGAAGAACGGAATGAAGAACAGGTTTGAAGATGGATTTTAAGCTTTTTATTCAGTGAGATGGGTTTGAAGATGGATTTGGCAATTTGGTAGGAGAGGGGATTGGAGCGTGTATCTTACTGTGATAGAATGAATGAACAATTTGGATCTCAATGTTTCAAATTTTGTGAATTTGATTTACGTGTTTGAGGTCTGATTGTTTATGGGTTCCCCATTTTTAAAAGTTTGAGTGAGTGTGTGCTCTGTTTTTTTTTTCCAGTGTTGGCGTGAAGATAGGGACGATCAACAGTGTGTGTGTGGGGGGGCAAGTGTAAATTTTGATATAGTTCCGCACATGTTATTTGTAGTACACACATACAAAAAACACGTGCAGAACTATTAGTTACAATAGTTCCGCAGTGTAAATTTACACTGCGGAACTAATAGTTCCAATTAGTTCCGCAGTGTAATTTTTTATGCATGAACCTATATGTGCACGTGAATAGTGTGTGTGAATATTTAAGGGTATTTTGGTCTTTTCAAATTTAAGTATGTGTATTTAGAAACATATGTATGTGTATTTAGAAATCTCCAGATTTTTTAAGGGATTTCATTGTAATGTGGGCAGAAGTAGTGCTATTTGGGCTGAATTCTGGGGCCTTCTACTTGGCATTAGGCTTGGACAATAGTTGGCCTTTACCCATTTGACTTTTGAGATGGACTCTCAAGTGGTGGTGACCTGTGTTAATTATGGGGAATTGGTATATACACCTCATAAAATTATCCATATACCCCATATTAACCCTTTTTTGCACAGACATTTACTATCCTACCCTCATCCCTTCCCCTTCCCTCTTGCGTTATAAAAAAAAAAACTACCATACACCCCCTTTCCAACATTAAGTTTCCGGAAGAATAACAGGAACAAAAACCACGAGAAGAAGAAGAGAGGAAGAAGGAGGAAGAAGCAAACGACAGAGACAGAGAGGTGACCCAGAGAAGAGTACCAGACCCTCCCCTCGCCGCCTCGGTCGTCTTCTCCGTCGAGGTAAGCACGTGGTCCATTTGTTTTGCTTCTCGGAAACTCGGGTTTCCGATTTATATAAAAACCAAGTTTTTATATATAACGGAAACTGGAGTTTCCGGAACATATAAAAACCTGGTTTTTATATATTCCGGAAACTCGAGTTTCCGGTATGTATAAAAACTATGTTTTTGAACATACCGGATACATACCGGAAACTCGAGTTTCCGGAATATATAAAAACCATGTTTTTATATATTTTTTTACTTTTGTTATATCCCATAATTTTTATATATTCCCTAATATTTATATAAAAACAATTTTTATATGTTCTTTAATTTAATTTGTTGTTGAAAAATAAAAATTATTTTCAAATGTCTAAAATAAAATAAATAAATTTTAATTGTTTAAATATGTAGATATATATAATATAAAAATCATGTTTTATATATTTTTTTAATTTTGTTATATCCCGTAATTTTTATATATTCCCTAATATTTATATAAAAACAATTTTTATATATTCTTTAATTTAATTTTCTGTTGAAAAATAAAAATTATCTTCAAATGTCTAAAATAAAATAAATAAATTGTAATTGTTTAAATATGTAAATATATATAATATAAAAACCATGTTTTTATTTTTTTTTAATTTTGTTATATCCCGTAATTTTTATATATTCCCTAATATTTATATAAAAACAATTTTTATATGTTCTTTAATTTAATTTGCTGTTGAAAAATAAAAATTATCTTCAAATGTCTAAAATAAATTAATTGTTTAAATATGTAGATATATATATGGCTAGGACTAGAGGTTCATCTCTTGCTCCCCGAGATGGTCGAAGACGACCAACAGCTTCAGTACGTAGAGAACGTGCTTGTCCAGAAGCACACGAGGAGGCACATGAGGAAGCACATGAGGAGGTACCTCAGGATGCATCTGTACCTCTTGGTGCACCGCTTCTGCCATTTCCTGGTGGGCCCGTGGATAGCTAAGTTTTGAGGTCTTATGGCAGTCATGTTGCATGTAATACATGGAGAGGAGTGGTAAGTCACTAAGATTGGTTTAGCTTATTTAATTATTTTGTAATAGCGTAAATATAAAAATTGTCATTTTCTTATCATAGGATCGTGGAGAGCTGAAAGTTGTTAACCATTTTCAGACCATATCAGAATTGAAGATTGAGCATGCTGAGGTGATGGCACTAGTAGAGGCCAGCGGGTTGTCCACACTTGGCAAGTGTACCCTGAAGATGGCAGACAAGGGGCTTTTGTCTGCGTTTGCGGAGCGATGGCACAGGGAGACTAGCTCATTCCACTTGCCATTCGGGGAGATGACCATCACACTTGATGATGTGTCGTCGCTTCTGTACTTGCCGATTTCGGGGGCATTGTGGATGCAACCCGGGCTAGACAGAGAGGGTTGTTGCATGCTTCTTGTTGAGTTGCTTGGCGTGAGCCCATCACTGGCATATCTTGCCATGCAGGAGACCCGAGGTTTACACGTTCGCTTCAGCTGGCTGCGAGATGTGTACAGTTCCCGGATAGCAGAGGAAGCCTGGGAGGCAGCTGCGAGGGCATACCTACTTCACTTGGTAGGATGCACTATTTTTGCTGGCAAGAGTGCTACGTATGTGGACATAGTATTCTTGGATCTATTCCGCAACCTTGGCACCTGCTGTAGATATGCATGGGGAGTAGCCGCCCTTACATTTATGTATGACCAGCTTGGGGCTGCTAGTGTTGCTAGGACGAAGCAGATTGCTGGTTACCTTACGCTGGTGCAAGTAACTATCTCTACCTTTTACTTGTTATATCTTACATTTTTTTACTTTACTTTATTATAAACTATATGTCCACACTTATTTATGTACAGACATGGATTTACGAGCACATCCATAATGTCGGGTTGCGCATGCTTATCGCTGGTTACAATGAGCAGAATCCTCATGCCCATTTTCCACTCCTACTACACGCCAACACAACAACGAACTTTCTTCCTACTCCGTTATCTTCTTCGTCTGATCTAGTTATGACAAGAACAAAGCCACACCGCATGGCAAGTTGTCTTGCCCATATCAATAGAGCATCTTTGGTGGGGAACACCTGAAAATGAGACATGAAAACCTGTTGATAAAGCACTCCACACTACCTTAAAATTTAACAAGAAATATATACCTTTGTAGTCGTGAACTCATCAGTACAATCAAAAATTTTTATCGGAAGAGGGAATACATCAACACCTTCCGTGGGTACTTCCCCATCGCTTGATATTTCATCTTCATCACACATATCCTGTCATTTGCATGTACTGAAAAACACAATTGTTTTTACCATAGTTTAAATTAAAAAATATATAAAAATTATTTCTATTTTCTTTCAAGCTGATACCAAAAAAAAATTTGTTTTTATATATACCGAAAACTGGAGTTTCCGGAATATATAAAAATTGGATTTTTATATATTCCAGAAACTAGAGTTTCCGGTATATATAAAAACTGATTTTTATATATATCGGAAACTGCAGTTTCCGGGAACAGCTACGTTTTGGAAAAAAAATAAAACTGAGCTTAGAGAACGGAGAAGATGGTGGTTACCTCCTTCTTCTCCTTCTCTCACGGTGGTGACCTCCTTCTTCTCCTTCTTCCACTGTTGTTTTCCTTCATTCTCTCCCTTCCTTCCTTCTCTTACTGATTTCCCTCTCTTCTTTGTCGTGTGTGTGTGTGTGTGTCGTGTGGGGTGTATCAGTTTTGGGAGGGAAGAGGAATTAAGAAAGGATGAGGGTAGGATAGTAAATTTTAGTCCAAAAAAGGTTAATGTGGGGTGGATGGATAAAAGATTGGGGTGTATATACCAATTCCCTAATTCTGGTTACTCCACACAGTCGCTGCTCTCCGTCCTTTGTTGCAAGAGATTCTAGATTTACTTCAATCTCCCGATTGGAATGTGAAGATTACTCATGCTTATCGGGAAGCTAATAGAAGTGTAGACGCTCTTGCCCTATGACAGAGTTTATTTCAGAGACGATCACGGGGAGAGCATTTGGATCAATCCATCATTCCGTATCAATACGACACATAAAAGTCTAAATCTGACAAAGAAGAGAAAAATGTAGAGTACTTGAATTGGAATATGTTGAATATGTTGTCTGAATAACTCAATAACTCTTTTAAATTGTTTGAATATATTGTCTGATTACATTTTTCTTCTTTGGCAGGTAATTAATGACACCAATGTGTTGCTAGCTGAGCTTAAGGATACCAATGTGTTGCTGACTTGCTGCTTCATCATGTAATTTAATTTGAATTGATTGTTTTAACTTGATTGGATTGAATGTGGTTAATTTAATTGTCATTTATTGTATTGTGATTGTAGAAATTTGAAATTGTATCCGTTTGTCTGAACATTTGAATATTTCTTGGGAATTTACATAAACAAAAATGATTTTAAAAAAAAATTATTTGGATAGTGCTTCGTCCTTAAAGCGTTTTTGTGAGGTATAATTCTATTACAATGCTTGCATGCCGCGCGTTATCTGTGAAAGGAATATGGCATGGTTAATGTGAAACATCAACAATGCTTCTGAGGCGTTGTGGTAGTTACGCGTGCAAATAATTACGGAACTATCAATAATATTTTATGCACTATTGAAATCAAATTTACACACAGTTAAAAACGTTTCTCGACATGGTGGCTTTCATGGTGACCACACCTTTTCTAGGATTATGTTTGTTTGAAGATGCCTTGGGGTACTGTAGAACACCTTGCTGAGCTAGTTAGTTCTGTTGTTGTTTTTGTCTTGTTTTAGTTTTCTGTGTTTTATTATAAAAAAATTACTTTTTATATTTGTTATTACATACAATATTCCTTAATATCAAAATAAAGTTTTAAATTTTAAATTGTTACTAAGGAGATCAAATTTGAATCAACATGGAAATAGATTCTTTTATCTAATCTAATCTAATCTATAGTATAATTAAATCTGCTGAAAGATTGCTACAGTGGTACAACAACAGTAATCCTTTGATGGGCAATTTGGCGTGAATACCATAGTCTCATGTTTCAAACAATAGTAACATTCCTTCGATGGGCAATTTGGCATGAACATAGTCTCATGTTTCAAACTTCAATGCCATCTAATCTTTCTACTATATCATAGAAAAAACTGGCCAATAAATAGGTTTTTTCATATAAAAACCTGGCTAAACTTCAATGCCGTAGTGGAATAGTATATATTTGAATAATTAATCTTTCAATATTAAGAGATAAAAATAAAATTAAAAAATAACAGTTAAATTTTTAAAATGTAAAATATATATAATAAGTAATCGATCAAATTTAAAATAAAAAACAATAATAATTTGGATCATTTTCTGTAAACAAATAAAATATAGGCTTAAATATATTTTTAGTCTCTTATTTTTTACTGAGTTTCATTTTTAGTCCCTTAAAAATAAAACGCGTCTTTTTAGTCCCTCATTTTTGAAAAATATTAACTTTTAGTCCCCGGGGCCATATTTTAAATTTGAAAAGTATTTTTTAAATTTATACTTTGACCCCTCTCAAGCCTTATGCTCACCTTAACCTATTTTTTCGTTCTCCTCCCCCTCCACTGATGCATCGCGTCCCCCCATCCCCGCGCGGCCAAGGGAGGCTACGCACAATGGCGGGAAGGGAGGCGGTCACAGCGATAGCATAGGGAGGAGAACGAGAGAGAGGCCGCATTTCATGGCGGCTTCGAGGGAGGATGTTGGAACTACTCTTAGCGGGGATGGGGGCCGCGGTGCATCAATGGAGGGGGAGGAGAACCAAAAAAATGGGTTAAGGTGAGCATCAAGCTTGGAAGGGGTCAAAGTATAAATTTTAAAAATATTTTTCGAATTTAAAATATGGCCCGAGAGACTAAAAGTGACTATTTTTTAAAAATGAGAGACTAAAAATAGATTTAAGCCTAAAATATATATCTTCATTTAATATCTAACTTTTTTTTACTGGTTTGCTATATCCAATAATACATGAACTTTTATGGTAAAAAATAATACATGAACTTCTTCTCAAAAACAATAATACATAAACTTAAATGTTTAAAGGAATGGTTTACATAAAATTAACTTTTTTACTGGTTTGCTATAGTCATTCTGTCAATAGAGTAAATGTTAATAATCACATATACACTAAAATTAATACAATCAAAATTGACATTGTATCATGGGTGATTTAATTTTTTTTAAGTACTCTTATATCAAAATTCACAATGAATTTGGGATATCAAAGAATGAGTTGTTATTGCATTATTAATTATTAATGTCAAAATAAAAATTATGAAAGTTATTATCAATCGAATTAGTAAAGCTCGTAATGTTTATACTAAAAAAATGCAATAGTCAAAATTATAAGATGACATTTATTGTTATTCATTTATGAGTAAAATATTAATAAAGAGGAGGGATCAAATTACACCAGTGTAAGACTTTGGTCAATGTTACACTGCTAATAACTCTTTAGTGGATAATTATATTCTAAAACACACCGTTAGATTAAAAGTTATTATCATATAGACCATTCCTGTAAAATTTCATATCAATCTAAAATTGTTTGATGTGTCATTGAGATATGTCAAAATTCATACACTTTAAAAGACAATCTTGACGTATCTCAATGACACATCAAATGATTTTAGATTGATGTAAAATTTTATAGGAATAATCTACATGATAGTATCTTTTAATCTAACAGTGTGTTTTAGAATATAATTATCCGGTGAATAATTATTAGTGATATAACATCGTCTAAGAGTTATATCGGTGTAATTTGATCTCTCCTCGTTAATAAATTATCATATTTTTATTTTACACAGAACAATATTAAAATAATACAAATTGATAGAATTTAAATTTTTATTGTCTCACACATATGCACGGGGTTTATGTCTAGTGTCTACAATTTTCATTTTTGAATTTTTTTCCCATCATTCTGGATGTTTCTTTCTTGGCTTATGTGACGAGGGAGCACAATAAAAAATTGTTGTGTCAGTGTAACAATATTTTTTAACAGTTTGATTTAATGATTAAATAATGAAATGCTGAAATGAGTGAAATATCATGCATAACAACATTGTGTAAAATTGCATCGGTTCTGTTACTATTTTAATTTTAGGAAAAGAAGATAATTGCAATAACACATTTTAGTGATTTTACTCATTCAAATCATATTTTTTCTCCGCTCAATCGCCCTTTGTTCACTCACCGTTCATCTACGTGTCCAGCTGTTGTACATTCTCATCATGAGCATTCCCGTCCCATCATCATCTGCTTTTGTTCTCGAAAAATTTCATGTTCAATTTTTTAAGTGAATAATTTTTTCGAGAACATACCGACGTGAACGAGCTTATAAATAAATATTATTTTATTTAAATTTTAATATTAATATTAATTTAGTTTTTGTAATATAGAGGTTTTTAATTTAAGTTTTTATAAAAAAAATTAAATTCTTTTTGTTTTTTTTATTTATTTTTTGAATTTAGTCCTCGTTTTATTTTATTTTTAAATTTAGTCTTTCACTAGTGTTGATTGCTGATGTGACCATGTGAGGTCTCTGTAAAATTCATATGTGGCACCTACATGGCTTACACGTCACCTGACACATACCTATACAAATATTAAGTTTTGAATTTAGTCTCTCTTAAAAAAATATATTTTAAATTTAGTCCCTCTTAAAAAAATATATTTTGAATTTAGTCTCTCTCCTCTCCCCTTCTCCACCACCCCCACCTCTTTCTCCCCCTTCTCCACCACCACCCCCATCCCCACCTCCACCACCCCTCTTCCACCACCCCCCACCTCCTTCTCCTCCCTCCTCCACCTCTCCCACCCTAACTCTCTCTCAATCGAACATTTGTTACCCCATCATCATGATCTCCTCCAAAACATGCACCTTCCTGGTAAACATATAAAACTTCTGAATTCACATTACAAAAATAAATCACACACACACACATCCATTTTTGTTGACAATTTGGTAAGACAAAAACCAACCAAACAATCAAAAAATATTGATTTTTCTTCTAATTCCGCTGAGATTGATTGATTTGTTCATCCGGGTATTGATTTTTTCAACTTTTTTCCATTTTTGTATGTGGACTTTGTGCACATTGCAACTCAGGCATAGGTGGGTGGTCATCTTGCAGCAACTTCTCTGGTTCGCAGAGAAAGCGTTCTGCTTCTTCGAGGGTGGCGTGTTTATCCCGTGGGGGTGGTGGTGATGGAGGGAGGAGAAGAAGGTGGGGGTGGTGGAAGAGGGGTGGTGGTGGAGGTGGGGATGGGGGTGGTGGTGGAGGTGGGGATGGGGGTGGTGGTGGAGAAGGGGGAGAAGGAGGTGGGGTGGGGTGGGGTGGGGTGGTGGAGAACGGGAGAAAATGAGAGAAACTAAATTCAAAATACGTTTTTCAAAAAGACTAAATTCAAAACTTAATATTTGTATAGGTATGTGTCAGGTGACGTGTAAGCTACGTAGGTGCCACGTAGGAATTTTATAGGGACCTAAAATCAAAAAATAAAATAAAACGAGGACAAAAAAAATTTGACTTTTTTATAGAGACTAAATTCAAAATCAAAAATATTATAGAGACTAAATTAATATTAAAATCTTTTATTTATTATAAATAAATTTAAAAATTAAAAATTTTGCAACATTAAAACTTTTAAGAACAAAAATACATGAATGAAAAGTAATACAAACATCTAAAATGATGGAAACAAATCCAAAATTGAAAAGTAGACAACATTGGAAGAAATTTGACACGTGTACAATATACAGTAAAATCCGGTACAGATTTAATAGCTAGACTAGATTAGATTAGATAACACACTATCATCAAAAAAAAGATTAGATAACACATTCGCTCTGAAAAATCTGGTAAGATTCTGCGAAATCCTCGTGCTCCTATTCTCCTCCTTAATTTCCATTCAATTATTATATATATAATATTATATAATAATAACACATTCTCTCAGGGGATATGGATACTGTTCTGTTTTAACAAGTAGGAGGGAAAGGAAGAAGAAGAGGCATTAAAAAGAGAGAGCATCCAATCCATTAGGTCTCTTTCTCCTCTTCCAAGATGAGTACCATGAAATTTTGCCCCGAATGGTTTGCACTCAATCCATTTTTCTCTTCAATTTTTCCTTATTTTATTTTTATTTTTATTTATTTTCTGGTTCATTAATTGTGGTGCAGCAACAACATTCTCTACCCTAAAGAAGATAGAGAGAAGAAGATTCTTCTCTACGCTTGCCGCAACTGCGATCACCAGGTTCTTATTCTCTTTCAACATTCCTTTCAAAAAAATCACAAATCATTAGTACGGAGAGAATTTTTATTTTTTTAAAAACTACGAAGGACTGAAATTAATTTCCTTCTTCTTGTTCAGGAGGTCGCTGATAACTGGTGTGTGTATAGGCATGAGATACATCACTCCGCCGGAGAGCGCACTCAAGTGTTGCAGGATGTAGCTGCCGATCCAACTCTTCCTCGCACCAAGGCTGTTCGTTGCACTCAATGCAATCATGGTGAAGCTGTGTTTTTCCAGGTAAAGTCACAATTCTGTGGCAGTCAAGAATTGCTTTTATTTTATATTTTTATTAACAAATTTAGAGGTATTAGCTTGGGTTTATATATTTTGTGGATATAGGGTCTGTTTGGAAAAATAATTTATTTAAGCACTTATGGCATAAACGCTTATATGATAAGCTTTTATGTATAAGCTATTTTTATAATCGAAAAAAGAATGTGGTGAAACTGATTTCATATAAACTGTAAACTATTTTGATATAGCTTATGAAAATAAACCTAAAATAGCTTATGAATCAGTCATAAGCTATTTTTATAAGCTCTGTCAAATATACTGACAAGAGTTTATGTCAATAGATAAACTCAAATAAGCTCTGCATAAGCCAATCCAAATAGGTCCATAATACTAATCTTGACTGTTTAACCTTAATTTTGTGAAGAAGTGAGTTGCAGATGGAAAGCAACAAAAACATGTATTTTCCTTTTTATGGAAAATTTTTCATGCTCATGCCGTGAATGAAATGTCACTAATTCAATCCCCAACCTGAATTTATAGATTATAGACTATGTTTTTTGATGAATTTAATTAGTATGCACTTACATAGACGTCAATTGTATCCTTTATGTAGATTTTTGTGTCAATATTTTAGAAATTATTATTATAAAGTGAAAATTTGATAAGATATGATTGGATCGATGAACTCTTTAGGGTTATAATGTGTCACTTATCCTAGGCTAGGAGGTATTTGAGCCGCTATATCTTAATTACTTGTGGATTATCTGATTTTTATTTTTTTTCATGTATGCAGGCAGCAGCCAGAGGGGAAGAAGGAATGACGCTTTTTTTCGTTTGCTGCAACCCAAACTGTGGTCACCGTTGGAGAGACTAAGATAGGTGCATCAAGGTTCAATGTTGGGGAGGATTGTTGAGAACGTGCCTTTGGATGCCTTCAAAGTTATTTCAGTTTGAATAAGTCAATATTAGATCCTATTATTAAGCTATTAGTGGATAAAATAGTTTCCGTTTTTTTATTTTTATCAGTAGTACGGTTACAAATATCACTAATTCTCCAAGTCCTGTCAGTTTCTTTTTTCTTTTTTTCTTTTTACAAATTCTCTCAGTTTCCTTATATAAGTCAAAATACCTTTTTAATTTAGTTTCATACACTTTTTTTTTCGTGGTTGGAGGAGTTGTTGAGTAGTTTCATACACCTTTAGTTTCTATTTGATATTACTATGATATTTTATTATTATTATTATTATTATTATTACAAATATTGTATATTGTTTCCGTTTAGGATAGATTTATTATCTTTTTTTTATAATGAGATTTATTACCTTTTCTATAGATATATTCATAGCTAATTACCATTTGTTTTAAATGCGATATTGATATTACCCATTTGAATAAATATATTTTTGCGATTTGATTGCTTACTTTTTTAAAAACCGGTTATTATCTTTTGAATGAATATTTATGGCTAATTTATTTTCATGCTATATATATTTTGAAAGCTATCAATATGCCATTTATTGTGATTGATTGCTAGTTTTAAATCGTTAATTATTTATTGCTGGTTTTGCATTTTGATTTTGAATGTTTTGAATTGTTATAAATGTTTTTATTGCCAGCTGTTTACATTCTTGAAAACTTTCCTAATTTATAAACTAGCTCATGGATCCAATGTATGAGCTAGTTTTAGTTTTCTAATGACATAATAAATGCATAAATTATTTTTCTATAAATTTTTATATAAAATGTTAATTAACTTTATATAGGAGGAATAATATTTGTTATTATTTTGAAATATAGTAATTTATATTTTAAACTTTTTTATAGCAAAAAAGAATAACAATTTTATATGTTTTTTTACAAATATAGCAGAAATATAAAAAAATGTTTCAATTCAGTGTTGTGTAAGAGTGTCAGTAGGTAATACCCATTTAGTACTCAACCAAGAATCAAAACGAAATAGAAAAGCGGAGAAGAAAGAAATGGCAAAGAAGGCGCCACACTCTAGAGAGTGATAAGTCCGATGAGGATTTGCCACAAAAGTCTAGAAAATCTTTGATAAGAACCAATGGTTGGTCCACTCAAGTAGCCAAGAGAGACTATGCTCTCACAAACTCCAAAAGGAGATCAAAATTCTAATTGACTCAAGTTCCTCAATACAAACAAATGTAAGGCTATTTATAGCCATTAAAGTAGTGCCCCCTTCCCATTCTTTCCAACGTGGGACTTCATAGGAAGTAGTTGACTTCCTTGTCCAAAGCCTCTTGAGCCTTCTTAGTCATTTTACCTTGTCATTGGGTCTCGAAGTCCTTGTAGTGCATCTTTGTGCCTTGAATCCGTTGGACTTAATTTCTTGATCTCCATCACAAAGCTTGTGTTCGCTTGTGCGATGATAGTATTCCTGAAAAGCTTTAAATAGTACTTGGTGCATTTTTCTTAGGGTTCCATCATCATTGGGTAGACTTTTTCAAGGTTAGAGGCTACAAAGCTCTGGGTTTTCATCTCCCACCATTCCATATTGGTGATTTAAGCTTGGGAACAAGATTTTGAAGAATCAATGGCTCTTCCACTCTTCTATAATTTGTTTTTTTCTTCTTCTTGTTTTGTTATGAGTAGTTAAACTTATCTAGACTTGGGCTAGATGAATCTTGTTGAAACTCTTATGTAGTTTGACTCACTTACATCAATGTAAGTTTATTTCATATAATTTGAGCTTTCAATCTCTGCACTTAATGTTTTTTGACACTTGATCACTATTGAATCGATTTTGGGTTTTCATTTCAATTGGGAAATTGGGCGTTTGAACTTAAACTAAGATTGTTTGCCATAACCATGATGAGTATAGGAATATATCTTTGTGGTTATGTGTTCTTATGAATCATAGCTCTTATTGCTTAATCTAATCACTAATTACCTAAGGAATTAGAAGTTTTGGTTAGGCTAAAGGGATTATGAGGCAAGGGGATTGCCCTTCCTAGTTATGAACTTCAAGTTGTATGAGATTGCTTAAATGGATAGTGAATTGAATGCATAAGAGTGGATATATACAAGAGGACTCAACCCCCTAGTCACTTTTATCCATTATCCTAAAATCCAAAAATATTGTTTAATTGTTCATTGTTTGTTGATAACACAAGTTACAAATTGATTTTACAAACACCCATATCATTTCTTAGTTCAAATAGAAACAAACTTTATTTGTTGATAAGATAAATATAATCCATGTGGAGACGATACTTTTTACTCACTATTATATTACTTGTAGCAATTTGGTATACTTGCTGAAAATCTCTAGCACTTATTTTGAGATTATTTGAGTTTATCAACTGACATAAGCTCTTGTCAGTGTGTTTGACAAAGCTTATAAAAACAGCTTATGACTGGTTCATAACCTGTTTTTGGCTTAAGCACTCCATGATAGCTTATCAAAACAACTTATAGCTTAGTTTCACCACATTCTCTCTTTTATTATAAAAATAGCTTATACATAAGCGCTTATATGATAAGCGCTTATGTCATAAGTGCTTAAATAAGCTGTTTGAAATCAGAGCACCCAAGTTTGGAAGCTCCCTGTTTAGCTTGTTGAATTGAAGTTCGAGCCTTTTCAGGCTCGTGAGGCTTTTGAAACTAGCTGGGATTGTTCCTTGGATGTTGTTGTTATCAAGGTTACAGAGTGAAGAAATTGAAGAGGGTATCTCTCTAATGAACGTCTTGATAAACCGAGTGGACGCAACTAAGTCAAGTTTGATAGTGACTCGGTGATTTGGTCTGAGAAGTAGTTGGTGGAGACGTCAAGAGTTTCGAGGTATGGGGGGTTGTTCCAAGTGGCAGCGCAAGTGATCTGGCGTAACCTGCTTGGTCGAGATTAAGTTCGGTGACTCGACTCATCTCGGACTCGACTACGTCGCACCTGAACCCGCACGTGAACTAGTCATCGAAGAGGGTGTCACATGGGTCGAGGGTCACATATAGTCCTTAGGGTTATATTTTAAAATTTAAAAAAAAAATTAAAATCTTTTTCCCAACCAATTTTTAAATTTTTTAATTTCTACCCCTTTCCCAAAACTCCCTTCCCTAGCAACCCTAGACCATCTGTGGGGTCACCATCTCGGTGGCCTACCAAAAGCAACTCGTCGAGGTCATCAACATGACCCATTGGACCCGAATCTTGGCTTTCAAGAACAAGCCCTCGTGCTCGTTGATCTCATCCCCAAGGACATCCTCTCCCTTCCTCCTTGACCCAAATCCTCCAAGGCCAAGCGATACATTTCGTAGCTACATACCTCTAAATAAAATAAAATTTGTGCTACTGCTATATGTGCCTTTGTCAAAATCAAATGCTTTCGAACCCAATTTGTGTATTCTAAGTGTTTGTAGCAATGACATCAAGAAATAAGTATCAACTATCCCTTCTTATTATATTTGATGTCCTAAATTCATCAAACTTTGATCCTATAAATGATTGATTCATGTTATATGATATACGGCACATGATGTCTAATTTTTCACAACATGAATCACACTGACAAATGCGGTGTTGCAGGCATTACCAACATACGTAATTTAGTCTACACTACTTCCTAAATCTGTGTGTGAGGATATTGATCATGAGTGCAGGTCCTTCATATGGGGTGACAGTGATACCAGGAGGAGGATGCACCTAATCTCGTGGGAGACTATATGCACACCTAAAAGATGTGGGGTTGGGCTTGAGGCATACCAAGGACATGAACTCTGACTTGCTGATGTGAGTAGTTTGGAGGCTATGCTATGGACAACAATCACGTTGGGCAAGAGTCATCAAGTCCAAATATGGTTGTGATCAAGGAGCACGATTACAGATAAACGTGCAGTCTCGTCTTGGTTTAAATTTCTGGTGAGGGTTATGTCATATGTGGCTCCTTCGAATCAGGCCTTACTTGAATGGTTGAAAATGGTGTATCGATCAAGTTTTGGTTAGACAAATGGTTACTAGAATATAGTCCTCTTATACACAAAGCAACATGTGATGTTTCTGAGTTTGATTAGGAGAGGGCTATCAACACCTTTGTAACTAGTCATGGGGATTGAGATTAGGCAACTTTTAACACTATGTTACCGGCAGGGACTTGTAATCAAATTCAAGCGGTCAAACCACTAGATATACACCTCGAAGATGATTGCATGGCATGACGGGATGTTACAAATGAGTCCTTCTCGGTTGTCTCTGTGTGACTCCAGGCCTCGAATTGCCTTCAATCAAACCCTATTTTTTTTGTTTAGTCTGGCATTGGGCAAGGCCTGAGAGAGTGCGATGCTTGATATGGAAGATGGATCCTTCAGCTTTACTTACAAATGCTCAAAGGGCTCATCGACATCTAACGCTCAACACCCAATGCATGGTTTGTAACCATCCCGTTGAAGATATTTTTCATACCTTTTGGAAGTGCAAGATGGCGTGGGAACTCTGGAAGGAGTTTATGGGATACTCATCCCAAAACTTCTTCTCTAAGCCAAACTTAGTCAAGTGGCTTGCTACAAATTTGGCAGCAAATTATACCTTCAATCGGCATCATGGTGTCTTTGGTTTGGAATGGGGTTGGACCTAAGGATGACCACAGGTCGGGTTTCACCTAAAACTAGACCCAAACCAATGAATACACCCCGGGTTGGGCTAGATTGGGTTCTCCATTTTTTCCCTTCACAACCCGATCCGAACCAACCCGACCACGAACGAGTTGGATTGGGTCGGGTCATCTACTCTCGAGCCAAACTTGAAAACACGCTAAAATAATTCCCAGCCCACACCCGCAAGCTTCACAATACTTCTCCCCTTTAGATTGAAGATTAATCCAAATCATGTGAACTTAAGATTGAAGAAGAGAAGCCTTTGAGTCTCATTCCCTGCGACTGCTAGAATCGTCATTTTGTCTTAAAACCTTCATCTCCGCCCTCCGCTGCACTGAACCTCGAAGAAGAAGAAGCTAGCAGTAGCAAATCAGAACTGGGGATGTAGGTACGATGAGGACCAATGGAACAAGGTTAGTAGCAACAACAAAACCCCAACGGAAAGCATCATTGTCGACTAGGGATGGCATCCACACATTGCACGCGGCCTGACAACCAGAGATTTGTTGTCGTTGGGCTTCATCTTCTCTTACAGTGGCCATCTTGAATGGTCTAAACTGGAGGGGTGGAGGAGTCGACGTCGAGGAAGGTCACGCCCTGTGGGGATGCGAAGTGGCGGCAGCCATATCACTTGCTCTTCTGCATGGAGAATATGTGAATTTGGGGGCTAGGGCAACGAAACAGAAAGCACGGAGAAGAAAGTCCTTTCAAAGCATATCTGTCAACTATCTCTTTTATCTTTTTAATATATGTTTTGGGTCGGGTCGGGTTTCCTCCGGTGTGTTTTTTCTTAACCCAATACCCGACCTGAAGTGACCGGGTTTATGTCAACATTACCCAAATAGACCCATGAACCCAATCCCAACCCAATTTTTCTTGCTTGGATCAGGTCATGTTGGTTGGGTCGACCCAACCCATGATCACCCCTAGCTGGATCAGGTGTTGCAAGCTCGAAATGATTGCATTTTCTTCAACAAACAGACGTCAACGTATGAACTATTTCATACTATCATGAGAAAAGTGGAAGCCATTAGTGCAACGCAACAACATAACGTCGTGCTAGGTAGCCATCCGATTTCGATGGGGAGCTTTCAACATTCAGCGATTCGATAAATCCCCCCAGAGGGAGATGAAGTGGCATTGAATTATGATGGGGATGTCCAATGGGTTGATCACCATGCATGGAGTGGCGGAGTCCTTCGAAGTAGCACAAGGAAATTCATTCTAGCTTATGCTCATAATCTGGGTGTTTGCTCATGCTGCTAATAGAGCTCTAAGCCATATACCATGGCCTTAAGCTTGCATGGGACAGGGGATATAGATAGATTACAGTCTACTCTAATTCCATGCTTGTAGTGAAGTTGATTCAAGACGGGTGTGATAGACAACACCAAGGCTATACTCTGGTCTCAGCTATCTGGAGGATTTACCAGGATGAGGGGAAAGTCATGTGCCAACATACATGTCACAAAGCAAATCAGGTTGCAGAAGTCTTGGCTAAGAGTGGTATTGATCAACCTATCATGAGTAAAATTTATGATATTGCTCCAAATTTTCTTTCACTCCCCTTGTCGGTGGATGCAACTTTAGTTAGCTTTCGTAGAGGATTCTAGTTCCTGTTGGGAGAGTACTCCCTTGTATTAAAAGAAAAGATATATTTAGAAAATCCCTATAGATATATAGATACAAAAACATAGATTTTTTTGTTCCGATATAAAAACACAGATTGATAAATAATAGATATAAATTTTTTAAAACAAAACTCAAAAGAATATTTCAATATTATTCTTAAGAATTTAAAATTATAACTAAAAAACAAAAAAAAACATTTTTTTGAGAGGGTGAACTACAACTTTGGTCCCCGACAGTGGTAGGTGTTGTCACTTTAGTCTCTGAAAATAATGAAATTTAAAAAAGAAGTCATTGACTGTGCAATCCATTAGTCATTCTGGTCCCTGATGTTACTGTACTTAATTAACAACATTTGAGAGTCTGAGTTGGCACATTTATTGTTACGTTGGACACCACGTGTCAATTCATGTGTGTTCCTCATCAAATAGACGATGCATGAGTGTGACGAGACACACATGCAGACTGACATGTGGTATTATACACGTCAATAAACGTGTCAATACATCCTCTCAAATAGTGTTAAGTGAATATAGTGAAGTCTAATAAATTGTACACTCAAGAACTTTTTTTTAATATCATTACTTTCAATGACCAAAATAATAGCGCATGCTACTTACTAAAGTGACATTTTACTCTTTTTTTAACATAACAATTAGTCTATTTATGAAAGCTTGATCAAAATAAATAAATAAATCTTACCTGTGAGAAAAAATTGAATTGGGAATGTACGAGTGTAAACTTCCGCTTGCTAAATCCGGTTTTCATCAAAGGGAAATGACAATTAAAATCACTATTATTTTTATTATTTTTATTTTTATAGTAAAAACACTATTATTAATAATAAATATTAGCCGATGATTTATTTTTTTTGACAATAAATATTAGCCGATGATGAATATTAGATTGTGAAACTGTATTATTAACCCTTGGACTGAGAAAGAAAAAAAGAAAAGAACAAGCCAAACAAAAATAAAAATAAAAGGAGTATATAAAAATAAAAATAAAAGGGACAAAACCCCTTCTCTTCTCTTCTCTTGACAAAACCCTAAAACCTTTGTAAAAGAAGAAGGGGCTGCGTTCACAACACACACACTGCATACTCTGTTTCTCTGTGATGTTGGAAATCAAAACCGCCAAGACCCGCAAGGGAAAACGGGAGCTCGAGAAGCGTGCTCCCAAACTCGTGAGTATCTGTTTTATTTCCCGTGAAAACGATAGAAAGAAAGGGAAAAAAAAACGATGTGAAAAAAAAATAATTTTTTTTATCTCATTGGTGATGGGGTTCGTGTTTTTTGTAGGTCGAATCGGGGAAGAAGACGCTGTTGCTTCATGGGACAAAGACAAGCGCAGTGTTAAACGCAGTGCTGGCGCAGATTTATCACCTGAAGAAGGAAAGTGCAGTGAAGTATAGCCGCAAGAATGAGAACATTAAGCCTTTTGAGAGTGGCGGCGAGACTTCCTTGGAGTTTTTCTCCCTCAAAACAGATTGCAGTATCTTTGTGGTAATTGCTCAATTTTTTTTTTTTTATGATGGTTCTGCTTCATTGGGTTTTTTCTTGTGTTTGTCTTGTTTTGGTGTGTTTGAAAGTCTTAGTATTATTTTAACTCACTAAAATTGGTATTGCGTTTATTTTATTTAATTTTAAATTCTCCTCCTTTGTGTAAGACGATTACATAGATGTTTAACTGCTTCACCATCTTTAAGCACCTATGTTGAAGTTAAGAAGTTGAACTGTGTTCTATTTAAATTTGGTGATGTTTGTCGTGGAACAGATTTAGGTTCTGTTTGGGTTCAGAAGCTCAGATTTTAGCTTATGGAGAAATTAGCTTAGCTTTGTATTCTTATTTTTTTCATATATGGAAAATAGGAAAACTGTTAAATAGTCACTATTAAATAGATACATAGATAAGTGCTTTTGGTGAAGTTAAAAAATAGAAGTGTAAAAGCTGATTTCAACTAATATAAGACACTATTAGTTAGAAATCTCATATTGTAAGTGTTTATATAAAAAGTTATCCAAACATGCTCTTAGTTATGATGGAAGATCAGGGGCAACTTCATTTGTCTTCAGATCGTGCTAGTATTTTCTGAAACTTGTAATGCAATGCCTTTTTTTGCAAATTATAAAAAGAATGCTTGTGTATGATAGCAATTGACATCTTAATATTGGCTTTGTTCCCGTTTCCTCTTTAAATTAATTGAGTTTCCAGTTTCACACCCAGTAAGAGCTACAAATATTGCATACAAAGTGATTTCATAATGATTCTTGCTGCTTGTATTTTGCAGTATGGATCTCACTCAAAGAAGCGACCTGATAACCTTGTCATAGGGAGAATGTATGATCACCATATCTATGATCTAGTAGAAGTAGGGGTTGAAAATTTCAAGCCCATGGAATCATTTACTTATGACAAAAAATTAGCTCCAAGGGAAGGGTCAAAGCCTTTTATTGTTTTTATTGGAGAAGGATTTGAGACTGTGGAAGAACTAAAACATTTGAAGGAAGTTCTACTCGATCTTTTCCGCGGAGAGGTGTGTCTTTGCTTTCCATAGTCTTTCAAATTCTTCTGTTGGCAACTGGAATTATATTGGCAGAAGTGATTCACATGATTCATGCAGGTTGTGGAGAATTTAAATCTTGCTGGAGTGGACCGTGCATATGTATGTACTGCCCTATCTCCAAATCGGGTGTTCTTTACACACTGTGCATTGCGCCTGAAAAAATCAGGCTCGGTTGTGCCGAGAATGAAATTGGTAGAGGTTGGCCCTTCCATGGATCTGGTTGTTCGTCGGCATCGTCCTCCTAATGAAAGTTTGAGAAAGGAAGCCATGAAAACTACAAGGGAGAAGCCAAAGAAAAAGGTTGACAAAATGTTTAAATCTTTCTAGTTTATCTGTTAATGTAAAATGAAGTTGCATGTCTAAATCGTGTACTCTCTCTGTTACTCACAGGAGAAGAATGTTAAGAAGGATGCTCTACAAGGGAAGATTGGAAATATTTATATTCCAGATCAGAAGGTAAGAATGACTATTTTTCATTCACTGCATCTACTATTTGAGTTATTTCCTGTCACCAAGTACATTGATTGTTCTGATGTTACTTCTCTTTTTTAGTCAATATCTAACAAGTTATAACATTTTATGATTGTTTAGATTGGAGAAATGGCTTTACCCAATAAAGCAAAAGGAGTGAAGAGGGAGCGCCGAGAAGCCAAGCGGAAAAATGAGGGTGATGAACATGCATCCAAAAAGAAGAAGGAAGATTCTTAAAATATCATAGATTACACAGGTCTTTCCCTGGTTTTTGATTATGAAATGATCCATTGTAGATCAAATTATATTAAATTGCATGCTGTTTAGGTGATATGAATATTCTCGATTTTCCCTATACAGAGGGGTTTTGTCACCATTTAATTGTAAGCACAATATTTTCCCTTCAAGTTTTGCCAGATTAAGATCCTTTATCAACTTGAAACGTGAGTCACAGCTTCTACATTCTATTGTTAATGCGTTCGCTTATGTTCAAATGGATATATTTCATCTCTAATCAGGGTTAGATTATAACATTTCATTGTTTGCAGTGTCTCTTTCCAAATGATATTCTGTAATTTTTGAACTGGCCTGAGCCATTGGAGATTTTGGATTTGTTTGCAAACTGACCCAGTAATATTGGATCTTACTTAGTGGAACAGTTTCCTACTTAAGGAAACATTATTTTTGTCCATGTTATGATGGGCCATGTTCTCTGATTCTTATAGGGGGCCGTATTTTTTATTGGTTACTTTGATTTGAAGGAAAGGGTGTCAAGCTTCTGACATCAATATGCCACGTTAAGTCTCCACTTAGAGATTATATATACTTTCCTTCTGCTTGGTCCTTATTATTAAGGCGTTTCTTGTACCCTTCATTACTTTTTAAGACTTGGATTTGAATCCGCATGAGAAAGTTGTTAAGATTAGGAGCTAAAGGTTCTCATTGGCCTCTCAGGTCAAGGAACGGCCAGAGCATAATAAAGCATTGCTGCGTTAACTTATTCGTATACTTTCTTAAAGCGTACTCCCTCTCGACTCGATTATAAGCAAAAAAAATTAACTCACACATCAACTCCCTCCCGACTCAATTATAAACAAAAAAATTAACTCATGCTAATTAAGAAAGTTAACATCATTTAATTTTATTGATCTTATTGCATATTGATGTTTGATGATTCCAGGCAGGGATAGAACCCCGCTTTTATGTTTCCACATGGCATGGAGGGGCATCTTTTGGGCTAGATGGTTACTTTTCTAGTATGTTTGAGATGTGCCATATTCTCCACGATCCCTTTCATCTCAACAAACTAAATTCCTGTGCAGTGGCAGTGCATGTATGTATTAAGTGTTTCACCACTATGGATGGCTTCTATTGGTGTACAAAATGGAAATAGATGCTGGAAACGAGAAAATTAAGACCCATTTATTTCTATTTTCATTTCCTATTTTTATTTTCTTTTTTCTTTTTTAATTATAAAAATACTACTTTGTTTTTAATCTATTTCCTATTTTTAAATATTTGCATAAGAAAGAGAGAAAACAAAAAAAAATAGTTGTTTTCACTATTTTCTATATAAATCTTTAAAAATAAAAATAAATTAAAAACAAAATGACAACTTTGTAATTAAAGGTAAAAACATGAAATAAAAACAGAAAACATTTTCTCAATGTAAATGGCCCTTATATGGTTCTGACGCTTTACCCATTGCTGCCTCAGTTCTTACTAATAGGAGCATACATAAGCTTTCAAATGATCCAATAATGTGCGGAATGTTTAATATAGTAGAATAAATGCAAGTAAAATGACAAACTCGGGAGAAGCATAGACCAATAATATCTTATAGAGAATATGAGAGTCCAAAATTGAGGAGAAGTATGATTTAAGCAGTATACTTTACCACTTACATCAGGATTATTTGCCACGGGCACAGTGATACAAATAAATACAAGTCCAAAATAGAGGTTTGATGATACCTACCTCATGGAGTTACAAACCTGATAAATGATAATGTTTACTTAAACCACTTATCAGTTGAGAGGAAAATGGAAGTTGTCACAATAATTAAAGAATTAGAATTTACAAACAAAAACATGTTAAAAGAATAAAATAAAAAATTAGAAATGAAGAATGAAAGCTGGTGAATGAATACTGTTTTATAAATCAAATTATTCAATAATATGACCCCTAGGAACTAATAAACACAGCAATAGTACCCCAAAGGCAATAAGTGCAGTAGGAGCAGATGAATTGAAGTCCTATGGATCCACATTGTCAGGCCTATTATCATCTTTTGGCTGATTATCAGTCTCATCAAGAGGAGATTCATCAGCTGGCCACTTATCAATACCCAAACTTCCAAAGCTAATATCCCAGATGTCTGACTCTGACATATAACCTGTGACTCCAAATTCTGGAACTCCATAATCCATAGGATTTCCCCACAGCTCATTCCCACTGCTTGAAGCAGCAACACCACCAACATTGAAGTCAGTGTCCCACATATCTTCTTGCTTTGTAATGCTTTCAGTTCCAACAAGAGGTGAGAACTCTGGAAAGCCTTTCTCCTTGGTCAAAACCTCAGGGACGGAAACAAAACAATCAGGAAGAAATTGTTCATTTGGTGGGGTCATGACATTTTTCCCTTTGAAAAAGGGATCTTCAAGTCCAAAGCTGGATGACCCTTCTCCAATGGTTGTTGCTGGAGTTGGCATAATCCCATGCACTGCAGCCAATTCATCTGATGCAGCAATGTTCTCAATTTGAGAAGCCAGATCTTCTGTACCTACACTCATTTCTCTTGTCAAATCCTGTGAAAGATAGTGAGGAGATTGTTCAATGGAAACTGGACTTAGTTCTGTTGTTTCACAAGACATGGTTCTTATATTTCCCCAATTGGGTTGGTACCTCACTATCTGCCCATCTTTGAGAGCTTCTGTTGTTGATCCTGTTTCATGTTGATGCTGCTTCACAAACTTCCTTCTCACTCTTGGAGAATCTGTAATCTCTCTTTGTTCCTTCTTCTCCCTGAGCCGGGCCAAAAAGGCCGGGTTTTGAAATAGCTTGGCCAAGAAAGAAACCATTTGTTTCTGCCTTTGTTCTGCAGATTGGAGCCTTTGATTCACTTCTCCCGCGTGGCGAGCCGTGCTTCGCTGTTGTTGCTGCAAATCAACAACCTCTTGCATTAGCATACTCCTCTCCTTCCTCAATCTTTCTATCTCAACCTCAACTCCAGACTTGTTGCCTACATCAGAAGAAGAAGATCCAATATAGCTACCAACTTGCTGAGATTGGGTTGACCTTCGCCTTTGGATGTTCTTCAGCAAATGCCTCTTCCCTCTCTGGAAAGCTTCATTGAAAAACTCCCACTTGTCGGTGTCAATCTTGCGGAAACCCTGGGCACAAACAACACCAAGTTACTTGAGAATGAATGGAGCAGAAACAGAAAAGGTCCCAACAAGCAAAGCAAAACAAGATTGTGTTTTAGTTACACCAAAACTTAAAGCCACTATCAGCAGATACAAGCTAGCTGTATTGGTGAGAAGAATGCAATCTGTGAATCCAAAACAAGTTTTGCACATAGGCATAAGAAAAAAGTCAAAGATGATAAAAATTCTAAATTTCTGGCAACAACACACAAAAAACACCCCATTAAACCCAGAGCACTACCTGAGGAAGATGGGGAAATCCCTTCAATGGGAGGGCATCAAAAATTTCTCCCAGTTGCCAGTTTGCAGCAGTAGTAGGAGTCCCTCATCAAAAAAAAGCAGTAGTAGGAGTCTCTCAACCCTAACTACAATCCAATCAGGAAACATCTGAACCATGTTCTTTTTACACAGATCCATTAGTACTATAGTAATTAATAAGCCTAATAACAAACACAAAACACAGGACACAAGAGAGTACCCCTCAAGATATGCAAGAGCCAAATTAGGAATCAGGGCACACCAACAAAATGCCTCAAAAAAATTCGCTATTTACATTCCCCGTTGATACATACATCAACTTGCTCAACCAAAATATACATACATACCCAATTACAAAAGTAATCAACAGAGATACATCAAAAAATACACAATGAAAGGGGAGGGAAATTAGTTACATACAGACCCAAAAAAAAAAAGAGAAATTAAGTTACATAGAGAGAGATGTGAGGGAGCCATATTTTTAGAGGCTACAGTGAAAAATTAAACAAAGCAATACCCACATAAGTATTGAGCTGGCGAACAAAACTGGAGAAATTGTTGTGCTTGAAATGCCGAGGCAAGACAAGCCTCGCGAACTCAAGGGGGTCCCACACGACGAAGCTAACACCGTTGGAGCTCCAAGAAATAATCGGATCCAAACACGGGTCATCGACCAAATCGAAGGTTTTGGACAAAAATGGAGGAACCGGGTTCCCTTGCAAACACTCCATAGGCAAAGGAACAACAGCTTCAAACTCCGTTAAAGGAGAAGGGGAAGAAGAAGGAACAGAATCTAAGGAATCCATAGCTGATGTAAATTTCGGAGAGTTTTCATCGTTTGGGTTCATGTTGAACTAGCACTGTAACAGAAAAAACGGTTTTTTTTTTGTTTTGGGTTGGGTTGGGGTGGGTAACGTAATGTAATGTAATGTGAGGTGAGGTGGATGGATGGTGATGGGAATTTTTAAAAGGGTGGAAGGGCGGTGGAGGGTGGTGACTGTAGTAGTTCGATGGCGGTGATAGAAGAGAAGGGCCATTGAGGTTGAAGTTGAATTCAATGGTGGGGTTTTGAAAATTTTGCAATTTGCGAACTGGGAAATGAGAAGAAGCGCCGACATTGGTTTTTTTTTTTTTCATTTTCATGTTGTTTCCTGGTAGCAACGTTGCACACTGTTGTTGTTGTTGGTTGCTAACTGGGGGTGGTTGTTTCTTTTTTGTGTCACGGGGTGTGTTTGGGACCACGTGTGGGTTTTAGATATTTTTGTTGCCACCAGGGACGGGTAACTGTGTTTGTGTATTCCTGTTTTCTGTTTTGTTAGATTTTATTGGATTGATATTTGAGATTCGAGAGTGACCCGTGCTGACTCGGCCAAATGGTCTTAAAATACTTAAAGGCAAAGCAAACGAAGCTAGCCAATCGCAGAGTGGTTTCGGTTTTGTGTTCTAGACGCGTTGTACTTTTCTGAGGATTTTCCTGGGCCCAACGTGTTTTCTTTTTAGAAAATAATAATAATAATTATTATTATTATTATTATAATTCTGGTGACAAAAGAAGGAAAATAGAAGGTTTTTTTTATTATTAAATGTTAATGCTGGGCAGATTTTTGTTGTTGTTGTTGTTGTTGTTTTATGGTTCATGCTTTTTAATCTATTTTTTTGACATCACGTGTTTTTTAATCTTACATAAATTGAATGAAGTAAAGTAACAACTAACAACTTTACTGAATTATCTTTTGTCAAAAAAAAAACTTTACTGAATTATCTCTATAAATAGACATTACAATAGTAAGAGATCAAATATGATTCTCTATAAGATATATTTGATAATAAAATATAAGATAGGCTTAATTGTAATTTTGGTCTTTCAATTATTGCGTTTGTGTGATTTTAGTCCTCGGTTTCTAATTGAACGAATTAAGTACCCCAATTAACTCAATTAATGGAATTAGGTCTCTCTTTCACTATATCGTCTAATTTTTAATAATAGAGTCTACATGGCACACGTCAAACTGATTTGAAACTAAATTAATTTACATTGGCATCGTGTAGGTTACTAGAAAATTTTTAAAGTAAATTGATAACACACGTAATGCAATACATGTTGTTTAAAATTTATTACGTATGAGAGTCTTTGTCATCTCATTAATGTCAAGATGGCCCGACTAAGTGTTAAGGCGGCCTAATTTAGTGACAAATCAATTCCCATAAGTGCCACATCGGCTCCGAGTGTTAAAAATTGAATGATATAATGACGAAGAGACCTAATTGTAACAACTAAGATAATTGGGGAATACAATCCGCTCAATTAAAAATTAGGGGACCAAAATTGTACAATCACAATACTTAAAGGACCAAAAGTACAATTAAGCTCACTAATTATTTACAAAACAATGTGAGCTCGTTAAACTATAATTCAAAGAATATTGCAGATAAAAGTACATATTATTCATTCCTGAATTATGAGAGGTGTGACACAATATTGGCCTGAGAGGGTCGTCAGAGGCTGATCTAAGAATGAGCATGATAGAGTAGATAACAGAGTGAGGTGAGCTCGTTAAACTCTGATTCAAATAATATTGTAGATAAAAATACATATTATTTGTTTTTTCTTTTATTATTGATTTATTATATTCTATATATATATTGTGTATACTTAGAGCTCTCTATTCGGGATGGTCCGGCCCGTTTGGATCAGTCCACAATAGGCCAATATATTTTTGGGCTGGGCCGGGCCAATTTTAATGTGAGCTATTAATATGCCAGCCCTCCGAGGGATGTGGGCCAAATGGGCTGGCCCATGAGCTCATTTATTTTCTAAAAATAATATTTTTATAGAAACCTGAGTCACACCTGTGGAATTAATCACACTCTGGGTATGAAATGCACTGTAAGCTAGTTTAGCACTATAAATTAAGACATTTGTAGGAGCCTGACGCTTTCACACCTGTGAAATTATTCACAAAAGTGGTGTGAAACGATCTGTAAGCGAGTTTAGTACCAGAAAAAAGATAGTCCAAAAAATCTGACGCTTCCACACCTGTGTAATTATTCACACCCCCGGTGTGAAACAGTCTGTAAGCAATTTTAGCAAATAATAGTCGGGCCAGCCCGCCCCACCACGGGCTAGCCCACTTTGGCCAATATTTTTTGGGCCGGGCCGGGTTGGGCCAAAATATTTTTGGGCCTAGATTTTGCTAGCCCAATCCATTTTTTTATCGAGCTAAACCGGCTAACCCATTGGTCCTGGCCCATTTCAACAACTCTATGTATACTCAATGAATAGAGTATAGAATAATATATGGGAGTGTAGAATATATATAGAGTCATTTAGCTACACTTAGTATAATTTTGTAAATATACTTACAATAAGTCTATATGAATTCTAGTGATTATAGATTATCTTTATTAAAATATATATAAGAGTAATCAAAATATGAAATTAATATAACAATAAAAAAATAACAAGTACAAATATTAAATCGAGGTACCCATTTTATGATAAACTTACCTTCCATTTTTGTTCCTTTAGTGGGCTTAGTATTTTCAGCAATTGCAATGGCTTCTTTATTTCTTCATGTTCAAACAAATAAGATTTTTTAGATACGGACAGTAGGGTTTTGAGAGGTAGAACACAATGGCCTGAGAGAGTCACCGGAGGCTGATCCAAGAATGGGCATGATAGAGTAGACGACGGAGTGAGGTGAAGTCACCTACAAGCACTCCAACACTCAAGTCAATATCTGTTCTGAACAGAGAGAAAGTGTTTTGTAGAATGAGTTGTGTATCTGATTTTTGAGTGGTTCAGGGTGTTTTTAGTATGTTATTTGGAGGCGGTTATTGTAGCTTTCGTGTTTCTCAGAGACGGTTAGTGAACATGTGTGGGACGTGTAGGATATAATTGGGCTCAAGCCCAATTTGAATCATTAGAAGCTAGGCCAGTCTTAAGCCTAAATCCGACCCAGAACTCACACAAAACATATATCCATTGTCAAATGAGAAGTGGCTGGGAGATCTGAAAAAGACACGTGGGTTTGATTTGTGGAGGCAGAAAATTTTTGGGTGTCCCAAATGGGTTTTCCCCATACCCACCTCAATAGTTACTTGTTACATGTCTGTATCCTTTTGGTGTACTAGGCTTTGTTTCTTTGTGTTCCTTTGTTGTTTACTGCTTTGGTTTTTAGAGTTTGACCTGTTTGTTATTTTTATTGTCTGTGGTTTGTTTACAGCAGCGTGTCATGGTTAGTATTGTTAGATATGTTAGACTCTTCTTATGCTGTTTGTTTGCCTTACGTTGTAAATGCCGTATGGCTGGGCTTTACCCATTCTATGAATTTGTTCATGTTGCTAAAAAAAAAAAAGACTGAAAATACAAACAAAACATTTAAGAAAAAAAATTCAAGTTTGGTATCAATGTCTCGTCACTTGTGGATTTGTTTTCACTAACTACGAACTCTGGGTCATGTGTTGTAATTTTTTCCTCTTTATCATTATATTTTATTTAAAATGTATCTAGTATTTCAACTTCTAAACTATTTTCTATTTTTTATGTTATAGTATTTCTGTGCCCTACCTTCGAATAAGTGACTAGAGTAGACTATGTTAGAGTTAGTATTATTAGCTTTATGCTTTAGTCTTTGTAAAGATCTTTTAAGATCTATTTAGGACAGGCTGCGGGTTTAACTAACTGCAGAGTCAGCAATTAGTTAAACACCTCTCAGTATAACTATTTGTCCTCTTGCATTGCCTTGCTATTTGTTTTATTGTTGTTGATGGGCGAAAACTATATATTATCGGCATAAAAGATATCAAATTATTTGATAGTAGAAATCGTTAACGTTGAATATATTATTTTTTTTTAAATCACTCAAACAAATGAATGTCATATTTAATAAAAATCAACTTGGACAATTTAAAAGAGAACACAACACTACTACATGAATTTTATGGAAAAAAACTATACAAAATTAGTATAACAAAAGTTAATGAAAGAAATATTTTTTATATAGTTAAGAAATTCAAATAAAAGTTAAATATTAATATTATTTCATATCAAAGATTCAATCCCCATGCAGTATATATCTATCAAAAAGTAATATAAGAAAAAAAACTTTTTTTACGTAAATTAGAAATAGCACTCTAATAAAAAATAAAAAGAACCAACACTTTCCCTCAAAAAAAAAAAGAATCAACACAAAATCCTGTAATAAATAGGTCTGTAGCACATTATATATTAAAAATTAAAATATAAATTTTATACTAACAAAATTATATTAAAATGTGATTCTATTAAAATAATTACCCATTTTAAGTAATATAGTAATGTTATTTCATGTAAAATATTGAAACCAAACTTTATAATATGTAGGACTATGTTGAGCACTATATATACTAAAAACATATTATTTTATATTAAACAATTTATATCAATCTGAAAATTGTATTAATATATTCATTCACGATAAATTAGATAGTAATGTTATTTTAAGTAAAAAGTTCTAATCAAACTCTGTAATATATACCTTCTTTGTGTTACAAATGTCTAATTAAATATATAAAATTAATTTTATAATTTGTTACATATATCTAAATTAATTAAGTAAAAATAACAATACTCTATTATCATTTTGAAGTATACAACATAACTAATGTGTAATTTTTCACAATAAAAGGTAAATAATAATTAAACAATTAAATTTAAGTAATATATAATTGTTTAACTTGTTCATATTATTAGAAAGCCGAAATTGCATCATTACATTTTGAAAAAATTACATATAGAAATTGACAATTTGTATTAATTACTTTGCATTAACATGTAAAAAATAATACCTTTAAAAATTTGTACACAATTATATGCTATAAATTCACCTAAAAATAGAAAAAAAAATCATGAAAAAACTTATAAACCCTTGAGTCCATTTACGGTTTTTACTTTATTTTTTTTGCAATTCACCATCACTTTGAAGTGTTTATCCTTTTTGTCTCTATTTTTCATGTACTATATTCTATCAATATCTCAATGACTATCCTGTCTAAAAGTAGATAGCTAATTGTCCATGTAATGAAGTCATGAAACAGAAAATCACCCTGTTTCATTTTGTTGCATACTATTCACGTGAATACCCTCTAATTCTTTCCTTATCCATGAGAGTCTAAACTTGATTGGATCCAATTACATCATATGAATACAGGCAAAAAAAATGTAGGTAAAGCTGCTTATCATTAACTGAATGTAATTACAATGGGAATACTTTTTACATCAAAACTATGGAAGGAAAAAAATTAAGCATTTCTTGGTGAAATTACAAGATACTAATCAAACAATTCTGTTGGAACAAAGATGGAGTATACTTGCTTTGCGTTCGAAATCAGTATTCTCAAACCTGAATTAGAAAAATATACAGCTCGACTCTGCAATAAAAAAGGCATGAACAAGCATTAGTTTGACCATAAGAGGATGGACATGCAACATGCCACCATCATCAGGCACAAAGAATAATGCCACCCCCCTCCCCTCAAAAAATGGTAAATAAATAAAACCTCATCTATTTTTTTTTTATCGACTTGTAACAGATCCTCAGCATGATTATAACTTACCAAAGCTTGCGTATACTCCAATTATAATAACGAGATCATAATCATATCTCCGCTAGAAAATCGATAACCATTCCCCTTACCCCGCAACACAAGTACACAAAAACACAGAAATACTACGTCGAAGCTAGATTTAATGTTAAGACCATTATGGAATTTGGCACATACCTACGGCCACTAAAACAGTGTAATCCTGTTAGACATCAAAACCAATAAAATCCTGTGGTATGTGCATGAAAAACAACTTGGCGTCCCAACCATTCAGGTGAGTAATGGCATGTTTGGATGACCAGGTTGAGGTGTAGGGGGTTTGAGTAATGGCCTCAGAGAATCCATGATACTGGCAAAAGAAGGGCGTTTCCAGGGCTCACTGCAGTAAATCAATTATATATCAATGAAATTTATGAGAGAACGTTGAAGTACAATACAAAATGGCAATGTGTCTGGACTCACTTGGCCCAGCAAGCCTCAATTAATGCAGCTACATGGGGATTCAAATCACGTGGGATCTCAAGCCTTTTTCCCTTAAAGCCAACAGCAGCCACAACCTACAGAACATTACACATTTGTGAATATTGAAGTAATATAAAAATCCCTGATTCTAACAGATTATTGATAGGCCGAAGGGGAAACAAGTGCAGAAGAAAAGTAAAATAGCTCATGGATGCTGCAGGTATGCAGAAGCTCCAACCCCCTCTCCCTTCACCCAAAACTCCCCTTCCTCAAACTTCGAGTGCCTCTCTCCCCCCTCCTTTTGAGTTTTGTCACTTTATTTTCTTCTTCCTTGGTTTCTGGTGTAACACCAGAATTCTCTTTTCCACCCGTAGCATACCACCTGGCCTGATTGTTATTCACAACCTTGTCTCCCATGACAGATTCTGCCCCTTATTCCTCCTTTTATACACCCACAGGCCAAAGCATATGAGGCCCATTCCTCTTTCTTTTAGAATAAAGGCCTATAATCATATGCATGAAAGTTCATGCAAAGTAAGCATGACAACATTAAAACACCTTCAACAACTTAATATACCTGTCATCATTGGCCTATTTGATACATGCTTCAACCAATATACATATTTTGCAATCATTTTCAGGTTTCTATTACCAGCTGCACGCTATTTCAAATTACGTTGTATATTCTTATTTCTTACTGTCATAAGTTCCAGATCTTACGAAGTTTTCATAAAAGCTGAAACAATATAATTATAATAGAAACTCTTAAGCATAAGCACACTGCAATTTGAAGAGCCACATGTAGACAACAAACCTGCGCTGGATTCAAATTAGTCCATGGTTGTTGCAACGTTGCAAGCTCCCACAAGATTACCCCGAAGCTGTAGATATCAGACTTCTCATTTGATGGCTCATCACGGAGAACTTCAGGAGCCATCCACTCAGGCTAAGGGAGGAAAAGGAGTACAAATAAATGTGTATTTATAAATAACCTCTAAAACATTAGATACACAACAGAAATATATGTAGTCAATTAAACTTACAGTCCCAGCAGCTGACTTGGATGAGAGAAATGTATTGGCTTTTAAGCGGGAAAGTCCAAAATCACAAACCTAGATAAACAGTATTATCATTTTGTGAAAAGAAATACGTTAATATACAAGAAAATAGATCACCTACACCAAGCCCACCCCCACCCCCAAAACAAAAAATCCCCAAAAAACCATGCTACTAACACACTATCCATGTTGTTTTCATGTCAAATGGCTTTCCAAAAGCATTCCAAATTTGCATAAAAAACAAGCACAGCTAATTAACAGAATGCTGAAACTTCTATTAACTATGTGAAGGTAGAGCAAGTTTTGCAATAAACTCAAATCTGCCACCAGTTCATATGTAGTTCCAGATCAAATCAAAATATCAAACTAGAATTTAGCAAAAAAATATATCAATTACTATTTAAAGAAAAACCAATGAAATCGATAGTTTATTCATTTCTTCATCTTTCGAGAAAAGTCAAAAAGGACAGTCATCCTATGCGGAATCAACGGTGTCATTTTCATTTTGGGACCAAGTAAAAATTCCAAAGGGTAGAGAGAAATAAGGCAGCACTTATCCTGGATTAAACCTGGACTAGCAAGGTGTCCTGGCTATCAGAGTAAAGGCCTGATAGTTGGCAAAACAGTACTATTAATCATATAACACCTGACCACTTTCATGTCATGCTAGTCCAAAAAGAGATGAACATTGGTGACTAATTACAGGCTTGTATTTGCTACAACCGTACAAGGCTATTTGCAGGAGATGGAGGCAAAAGAAAGTAACTGGAATACTACTGTCAAGGATGACAATGCTTTCCATGAAATTCTCAAGACTACTTGATATACCAGAGAATCTTCATTCTTACCTTCACTGTGTATTTCTTGTCAACAAGAAGGTTTGGAGATTTCAGATCTCTATGAACAATGGGGGGATTACGCTTATGAAGATAATTCATCCCCTTTGCCTGCAAATGAAAAAAATGACAAATTGTTAATGAGCAAACAATAATTATGACATTACAAATTCAAAAATTAATAAAAACCAGGAACATTTATGTTTATTGTTTAAATGCATACCACATCATAAGCCATACTAAGTCTACGCCTCTCATCCAATGCCTCTTTGGCACCAGGTCTATGCAACAGCCTATATAAGCTACCCCTGCACTTAGTTCAAAATATGTTAGGATCTCAAGGTCAACATATCCTATAGCCTTGGAAAAGCTCCCTCTTTTATGGGAAAAGGATGAGGTACAGGTAGGGGAGTAAAACCTTGATAAATATTCAGTGACAATTGATAAGTTAGGAGGTTGAGTGACCGCCCCCATAAGTAAAACGATGTTTGGATGCCGCAAACGTTTCATTATTGCAACCTAGCAAGATAAGTTAAAATACAGATCAAATCAATACCAAGCAAATATCCAAAGAGCACTTGTGTTTTCTCCGCATAAAACATGGTTAGAACTTTCAAGTATACCTCCCTCAGGAATTCCTTGAAGCGTTCAGCATGAAAATCTTGTTCCATCAAAATTTTCACAGCAACATCCTGCAATGAATTATGTGTTAAAAGGATAAAAAAATAAAAAACAAACAACAAGTAGAGAGAAGAAGAAAGAAGCATAAAAGATTAAAATAGAAACAATATTTCTGCTTCGAACTTCAATGAAGAAATCCTGAAGAGTGTGTTACAACTTACAATCCTCTCGGGAGATATATGATTGCCCCAACATATATGCATTCCAAATCATAACATAAATAGAGCCTAAAAATTTTGAAAATGCAGAACTAGAGAAGTAAAAGGGCATAACTGCATAAGCCTTAAAAAATGCAACCTTGCAACATTAAGGCTCCGTTTGTTTCCAGAAAATAAAATGTTAGATAGAAACAGTTCCGTGAGCAAAAATCTACTCTCTTGGAAGACGACATTTCTTCAAATAAACTTCTGTTCTTTTGATGTGTAACTCAATTTGAAAACATATGGCAATAAAGTTCTCCTTGTAGTGTAGTCACCAAGATAAGGGAAAGAACAGGAAATATGAAGTCAATAGGCTGCGGGCTGCCAACAACCTACAGGCTATAGACTGGTCTCTGTTTGTATCAAACAGTATGCAACAAACTACAAACAGCAACACAGTGGGTTGATGGCAATAAGGCAGAAGCCATAGTTTTAAAGTACAATGGTTGGTTGTTATGAAATCAATCATGTTTTGAAAAATAGTTCATACTCAAGTAATTTTCGTACATCAAACAAATATTTTCAATTGACTGGACACGAGCATAAAAAACTTAAATAATATTGGAACCTAACATTTCATGTAGAGACATTTACCGATGAAGTGTTATGTTGACTTTATAATGTTTGGTCCAGCTAGGAAGCATGCAGCTTATTTTCAAATATCACTGTTGACTAATTCATAAGCACTAAATGCTTATGAAACAAAATCTCGCAAATATAGAAACCACTTAACCCTGAAGATTAATGACTACTACTATGCATACACAATGATGTTATTCATGCATTGATATACTAAGCACACAAATAATTAGCATTATTTACCGATGCAAAGACTTAGGTATTGCAAAAGTCAACAAAAATGAATGTAACTAGGGCTGGGCTAGTACTAGATGTACATTGGGCTTGGTTCATCATCATCATCATCATGTTAGGAGTATCATTGGACTGGGTTTGTCCACTTATATTTGTAGTACTATACTTGTACGGTTGTACCTGATATAGATATAGATTATTTATTTATATTTTGTATGAATATATAGGAGTACAAGATTAATGTTTCATATCACAATATATCAATTATTCAGCATCTCATTACTTAAATATATACTCTCTTCTCTTTTCATTCATTCCATAAAATTTCAATAGAAACAAGTCAAACAACCATAATTTGATTCATTTATACAGCAGCAATTCAAAAAAAAAAAGGCTTACCGAGCCATTCCACTCTGCACGATGTACAGTTCCAAAAGAACCTGAAATACAGCAGGTCATTTTCAAACAATAAATATTGATACTGATTGCACAAATCATGCCACTAGAAAAAGCAAGTTATGTTAAAAATACATTAAATACTGAATCAATTAAGCAAAGATCAGATATTATTGATTAATTTTAGATGGTTTGGTATAAGGCTATGAGCAAGTCAAAATGTTATGCTGGTAAGGTATTTTTGTAGTGCTGTATTTGATTGAGGACAATTTGAATGGTTTCTGTTAGGTGCTCTGACCATGACTATTTTTAATGAAAACTCCTGACAAATATGCATATGGACTGGGGAGCGTTTAACATTTTCACAATAATGAGCTGGCTTTGTCTTCTTGTTTTCTTCTTTCCTATTGTCATTGCTAAGGACAATATCCGTTTTACAATTTTGTCTATTTTCTCTTTAAAAGTATGTCTCTTTTATCTCCCCACAAAAAGGCAAGATTTTTTTTTTGAAAAAATGCAATTTATAAAGGAGGAGATATACCTGATCCAATTTTTTCTCTTAAAACGAGATCACTCCATGGTATGTCCAAATCCTCCATGTCAAGGGAAATCTCTCGAGAAGTTCTGTTAGGAATCAGTTGACTTCCTTCAACAAACCTCCTACCGTCGATAACGTCATCATTGGCATTTGTTAGTGCTGATGGGGTTTGTATACCAACAGGACGCTTATGCTTTAAAGGCGGTGGATACTTGCCCACAGTTGTTGAGTCTATAATGTTCTGAGGAGGGTTACATGACATATATGTTTCAGAACCTTGTTCGTTTGTGCTTGGATGAGAAGCTTGTGGATGCAAAGGAAGGTGGAAACTTCTGTTGCTGTCACTTGAAATTGGCCTAAGGTTATTCCTCTCATTGCATTTCCCATCGAACTGTTCTGAAATGGAGAATCCAGAATCCCCATTAGTAACAGGTCACGTGATATAAAATTCAGGGTATCCTATACTTGCACCCAATTCAAACACTTAACAACAATCATATATCATATTCATAATTGCATATCAGATTACAGGATCATGAACAAAATTACAATTAATCAACTTACAACATGAACATCTTTATGAAGGTCATGCTTTTCGGAACTATTCCAAATGTGGTTGTGGACCAACTCACGAATTTATGAAACATTAAATCAACCGCTCAAAAATATATATATCTACTCAAATTTCATTCTGCAAATAGATTAAATGGAATTAACCCCTGTTCAACACAATCATCTAAAATTTGATAATGGTATTCAATGAACTTGATTATGTAACTTGAACTCTTCTCCCCATTTCACAATAAAGAGCCCAGTTTAAGCATCCACAATGATCACAATTTGGAACATCATGTCTTAAACATCACCGTGAAGAATCATGCTCCGTTTTTGATAGGCAACCAAATTCTTGCAATTCCCAAATTTAAAAAAATAAATTATTAAATCTAATCGCCCTCTAGTACATATAATCTGCTCAAAACAGCAAATGGATAAAGTTCAATTCAAATAAGACACTACACAATCATATTATTTAGGTCCATACCAAGTTTGGTAAGTAAATAAATAAATAAAATATTTATACATAGTAACTGGCTTGAAGAAAAGTTTTTATCATTCATTAAAAAAATGGAAATGAAAAAAAGGATCTGGGACGCCTGGATCTTAAATTCTTAATAAATGCAATAATATGATATGCACTGAGTAAATCCTTCAAGACATATGAAAACAACATCACAAGCCCAGATTTAGAATAGCATAAATTAAACAGGAAATATGAATATTACCTGCAGAATTGTTGTCGAAGACAAGCTCAAGAGACAGAGAGTCCGAGAAATACTGTTTGGCCAGTGACCTGAAATCAATGGTAGGTTCAGCTGGTTTAAGTCTTGGAAAGCGCAAGGGTGAACAAAATGAGATGGAAGATGGACCATTGAGCAAGGAATTAGGCTCGCATAAGTATCCTGGCTTCCCAATTAAATCAACAAGATACTCCCTGTAATTAGATTATGTAGGATGTGAGGTGTCAGAAGTATTACTATTAAGAAAATCAATTTTAAAAGTCAATATATACATAATGCTCAAGGAATGTTAACCAATGACCTAAACTCCTTTTAAGATTTTTCATTTCCATGGTCGTCATAGCTAATGAAATTGCAGCTCAACTTATAAACAGAAAAGTATATGTACAAGGCAATAAAATGTATACCTCTCAAGCCCAAATCGAACAAGACAAGATGAAGCATCATCCCTTTTGCAATATTTACAGCCCTTTGCAATTCGACATGGTAAATCAATGGCATCAGCTAGTACCTGAAAATATTGAATATAGAGCACAAGTTATTCAAAACAGCTTAAATAAATACAGTCACCTGCACTAAACTAGTGAACAAAAACAAGTCAACTTAGTCAACATGCATAATCACAGCCTTAAACCCCTACAAAGAAGTAAAGCCTTACTTTGAATAATACAGCACGATGCCTGCAGAGGCCAACAGATAGACTACCTATGGGAACAACAACTGATCCTAAGCAATCTTTCAGATTATTACTGCAATCCCTCCAGAAAGAAACAAAGTCATCTTCCCCAGCAGAAGCTGAACCCCTTGTTATAGCAATAAAACACAGTTAGACTGACATGACTGGACAAAAAGCTAAATAGGTCAGGCCATGAACGCCAAGGAGGCTCACCCCATACGGTTGCAAACCAGCTTGGAAAGCTGATCTACAACCTCTGTTGTTGTTATGCTGCTACAAGAAATGCCATGAACTATGTTTTGCAGTTCTCTTAAGCCAGGATCACTGCGTCGATCCACCAAAACTACTTCAAGTGAAGAATCGATGCAGGGATCTACAGACTTTAGTGTATCAACTGACGGAATTCGGCCATTTTCCTGCAGATCAGTGCACACAACCCAGACATAGGAATCCATCCCATGAATTAGGTAAAAGCCATCAGGAACTTTGTCGGAGTATGAAAGGCAGCCATTCACCTGGTGTACATTATTAACAACAAGACACAAAATTAACAATCGCATAACTAGCAATAAGTGCAGCAAGTCTATCAAGATGAAACTATTTATAGTTCCCTCCCTCAAACTTCAGTGACGGAGTAGAATAAAGAGGGGAGGGCTAATTTTTCCTGTTAAACTTAATTCATGCAATAACATAAGAACCAAATATCAACTTCATCTCTCAAGAAATGATAATTATACCTTCTGGTGGTCATTTCCTCTGGTATGACAAAGCACATTCTGCTCACCAGCAATAATGCTAAAATATGAATTTCATTTTTTCAAGATTTGTCTGACTCCTTAAATATCATATTTTCCAAAGTCGAGCTTTTATGCAGCGCAACAATCAGATAAAGAAAAAGTAAAACAAACTTCAACTCCTAATATATCAAAAAATGGTTTTCCCAAGGAACTGGCACCAAAAAAATAAAAATAAAAAAAAGACCCCTAATATCCTGAACACTATTAAACTTCAAAACTCAACTCTGTCCCTTACGACAAACAAAACAAAACTTCTTCAGAGGGTTTAGTACTAATGCAATTCCCATCCCTTCAAGTCAAACTACAGCTCCTCCAATCATTCTTTGCAAAGGATCATGAAAAGATCATCCTCAAAATTTGTCACCATCAACCACAATTCGACCCTCCTGTTGATGGAAACTAGAGAAGCCAGACGAACCTATATAAAATCGACATTACAAGGCTACACTACATTGCCTTAATTCGGCGTATGAAAACAAGCAAACCACAGTCCCCAGAGTCAAAGTATACCAATGTCCATTCACATACCACCTCATTATTTTCATTAGTTATTCATTAACACTATAGACGACTTCACCATAGACATGTATCATGATAGGCAACTATGGCGTCGAGTGATCCATATAACCAACCCCACCTAATGGGATAAGGCTTGTTGTTGTTGAATTCATTAACACACCAGAATCACAGTCACAGCCATCACCGAAATCCGAAAATCGCAATTCAAAATAGCACAACCAGGGCACAACAACATACCCAGAATCTATGTGAAACCGCCTCAGCCGAAGACGAGAGCCGCGGACCGGAATCATCCGGCACCGGATCCAGGAAATTCGCATCATCAGCGCACGTGGCATCCGACGACAGCCGGAGCGCTAAAGCGAGCTGCAACTGGTAGCTCTCCTCCGTCTGCTGAGCCCAGCTCTTCCCGGAGGACCCACCGGTCCACGTCGGAGCCTCCGCCAACTTGCTCCTCCCGTCGCCAACCTTGAATCCATCGTCGTGAAGGTATCCAAACGCATCGACCTCGCTCGCTGCCGCCGTTGACAGCGTCGGAGCATAATAATCGCCGCCGCCGGAGAGCGAGCTCTCGCCGTAGCTGCTACCGCTAGACTGTCTCTGAAGCCCGATCGAAGAGTACAAATTCCCGATCCGATTGTTCCCCTGTTGTGCCGCCCTAGGATCACCGACTAGCTCCCAATCGAAGCCTCTGTCAAACTTTCCGCCTCGGCTGGGTTTTCCGTCGCCGGAAGACGACGGAGCACTGGCTCCGGCAGCGACGGAGTACTGGTCATCGGGGACTTGACTGAGAAGAGAGTAATTGGATCTTCTCGCAGGCATTTCCATCGAAGTTTGTTACCGTCTTTGGTTGGTCACAACAAAACCCTAAAACTCGCCATTGCTCCTTCGAGGTTGTTACGTTACTCTCTCTCTTTCTTTCTTTCTCTTTTTTTTTCTCTCACTAAAACTATACAACCAAGTTGGTAACTGTGTGAGAGTGTGAATGGTGGAATGAATCTTCTCTCTCTCTCTCTCTCTCTCTGGGATTGGAGTGCCGGAGAGAGAGAAACCAAAGTGGCGAGGCACTTTTTTTTTTTAATTCGGTGGCGCAACCGTAATAATATTCTTTTTAAATTATTTTTTTAGCGGTTTGGTAGTATGTTTTTTCCAGTGGGAAAGGAAAACCGGTTTTTGGTTCACACGTTGGTTCGGCACGTTGCAGGTGCATTTATATTATTTATTTTTGCTGAATACATTTATATTTTTTCTCTCAAATGACCTTTTGTTTAAATAATAAACAAAATTAATATTTTGTCAAAAAATATATATTTTAATATGTATTATCTTTATTTTTTATTAGAGTATGAGATAATTAAGTTTATAAGAAGATAAGAGAAAATTAAAAAAATACTATTATTAATTATAGAGTGGTTTTTTCTCCTTGACCGGTCTGTGGTCTATTTGGATGAATAATTTATTTAAACACTTATGACATAAATATTTATCATAAGCTTATGTATAAACTATTTTGATAAATTATTATAGAAAATTTATGAAAATAAGTCCAAAATAATTTATAAAATATTTATAAGTTATTTTCATAAACTCTATCAAATATATTAATAAATATTTATATCAATAGATAAATCTAAATAAATACCGTATAAACCAATACAAAATGTCTCAACAAACAATTCAACGCAATATGCAGTTAAGATTCTGGCAGTCTGCGCAGACGCTGCCCTATTCAGATATGAATAGTTGTGTTATGACCAAAGTCGATGAATTTTAGCATGTTTTTATTTCAACTTTCGCATGTGGCCCTAGTCGTTGCTCTGGTAAAAATAGAACTTGACATTGGTGACTTGGCTAACGGGAAAATCCAATTAAAGGATTTTTTTATTAAAAAAATTTAAAAAATTCAAATTTTTCACTTCCTCAAAATCAATTATAATAATCGTATAATCAATTTCAAAATTTGGATTTTTTTTAACAAATTAAAATATAAGCCAATGCATTTTCATTGGCAGGGGTGATGTATGGTGTGAATAAACATGAACTAAATCATATAAACTATCCCTTTAGTTCATAAAAAAAAATCATTTAAACTAAATCCAACCAATTCTCACCGTAACGTTATCGGTTGTCGGTTATACAATACAAATAAGATTTATTTTTTAGTTATTAGAGATAAAATTTATTAAAAATGTTTTGAAGTAAGTGAGAAATAATTATAATTTAATTTAAATATATTATTATTTTAATTCAGAAATTTACTATACAATTTTTATATTTTTTATTTTAAAATTAGATTTTGTGGTCTCCCGGCTGATATCCTGGTAGCTCCGACCATCATTGCCTTTCAAGCTCAATGTCTAGGCTTGTGTGCTCTCCTGATCAAATTCCAGGTAACTTTGACCACTATCGCTTTGACCTCACATGTCGAGCTCTTCGATTCATGGGTTAGGTCCGAACCCAACCAACATATGTCTGATCATATGCATAAAGTCGGCTTTTTCACCAAACTAGTGTAATTTCATATTGAAATTACCAACTTGGTGTAGTTTAAAAATTATTTACCAAAATGGGATAAGTCGTATACCCATTGGTGACTTTTGATTTTTTTTTCAAAGTCGTATATGTCATATACAACTCCATATTTAAATTTTTTTTTGTTCACATTTAAATGCAAGTCGTATATGTCATATACAACTTTGCATGTTTTTTAATTTTTTTACATTTCATGCGAGTTATATATCTCAAATACGTCTTTGCATATTTTAATTTTTCTCTTTTTAAAATTTAAGAAGTCATATAATAGGAATACCACTTTAGCTTTTTTAATTTTTTTTATTTCTTAAGAGAAAGTTGTATACTATATATATATATATGACTTCACTTTTTCCGATTAAAAAAAGTAGTAATAGGGAGGCAAAGATGGATGGGGTTAGTGCTGCTCGCGGCTCGGTTCTATTCGATTTTGAGGCAAAAACCCATTCGATTCAAAGTTTAAAAAAGCATACGGTTCGATTTGGTTTGCTTTTTAAAAAGATCCTATCTGATCCTAAGCAATACAGTTTAGATTGGATCGCACTGCTTAGGATCGGAGCGGAACTTTTTTATAAAAAAAAATAACCCAAATCACATGATTTTTTAAACTTTGGATCGAATGACTTTTTGCCTCAAAACCAAACCGAACCGAGCCGCAAACACCCTTAACCCCATCCATCTTTTCCTTCCTATTCCTACCTTTTTAATTGAAAGAAGGGAAGTCGTATATATAGTATACGACTTTAAAAAATTAAAAAAAACTAAAGTCGTATTCCTATTTTATGACTTCCTAAATTTTTTTAAAAAATAAAAATAAAAACATGCCAAGTTGTATTTGAGATATACGACTTGCATGAAATGTGAAAAAAAATTAAAAAACAAGCAAAGTTGTATATGACACATACAACTTGCATTTAAACATGAAAAAAAAATAAAAACATGGAGTCGTATCTAACATATACGACTTTGAAAAAAAACGAAGGTCACCAATAATGTATACGACTTGTCCCATTTTGGTAAACAATTTTAAAACTATACCAAACCGGTAATTTGAAGATGAAATTACACTAATTTGGTGAAAACCCATAAAAAGCCCTTATCATGGCTAAATCATATGCAATAATGACACCCCATAAAACTAAGGAATATATGATAGGAAAAGGACCTAGAGCCTTGATAAGGCATGTCAAAAATTTGCTGGAGGCCAAAAATAAGTTTTATGGCTCTCACTAAACTAGGATAAAATTTTAACCAGAGAACATGATAGGGATAAGCCGATGACAGAATTGACTTATCCTATTATGTTGATTCATCAAGTAATGGATTAAGATAAGATATAATAGCTTATCCTATCTTGTCTATCTTATCTTGTCAACCAAATTACAAACCCTTAATGATATCTTATCTTGTTTCCCTTGTAAGCTTAATTACACCCAAGACATTAATTAATGATGACAAGAAGCTATCCTATTTGGACGTGTATGCACATGTGCGCATGTGTGCATATACATACATACATAATATATATATATATATAGGGAGCATATCAAGTGAGAGAGCTTTTATTATGAGAGGATGAGAGGAGTGAATCATAGCCATAAACCCTAAACCTTAAAACATAAAGTCACATGACTTTTTTAAGTGGTTATGTGACCACTAACTAACTTTTAATCTCAATCATCCATATATGGTTATACGGTCTAGATTTAATCCTCTCACCCTCTCATATTAAAACTCCTTTCACTTGATACATCCCCTATATATATATATATATATATATATATATATGGTAGATCTGGGTTATCATCCATGTACAACTCTAGATACTAATCTCAAGGTACTAAGATCCAACGTACGGAGATCCATTTAATGCATGTGTGTACATGTGTTTATGTATGCATATGAATCTCATTTGAATATTGTGTGGGTTAATTTTTTTTCTTTCTAATTTTATGAATAAAGGCATTTTTTCTGTTTCTCGAGTTTCATTGCCATATAATATATTGCATGATGAAAGAATAGTAATTTTAATTTATTAGTAGTTCTTAAAATTGAACTGGTCATTAAATCAATAAAAACATTGGTTTAAAATTCAATTGTTCAACGGTGATTGAATCGTGGTTAGAGACAGATGCAAGGGGGGCAAGGGTGGGCCCCGACTCCTCCCTCAATCTTAATAATTCTTTTAAATATTATATGTGTTATAACTTATCTATCTATTATTTATTATATAGCAGGATTATGCCACGTAGGACAATGCCACGTGGCAATCCCAAAATCATTCAGTTCCCACCTAAATTCAAAAATATTATTATTATATTATATTAATTTTATTAATTTTATAATTATTGATATTCATAACTAAATTAATTCCATCAATCGATTAACCTATCAATTAATTCATTGTTGGTATTTATGTGTTAAATTAATCAATGAATTGATGAAATGGGCCGGATTCACGTTACCTGTCATTTAATTTAATTCATTTCATGGATGCAGTCAAGTAAAAAACTTATTTCTATATTGCAATTATTGATATATATATTAGACATACTAATGCAATTGTAAATTTCTAATTGTAATATAGGATTTGGCTCTTCTAAAGTAAGTAAATTGTAAAGTAAGTAATCTTAACCATTAATGAGAAAATTAATGGATGATTTGTTATGCATACTTATAATATTAACACTTAATTTTCTCATTAATGATTAAGATTAATTAATTTACACTCTAAAGTGAATTGTTCACTTTAGAGGAGCCGGATCCTATAATAGACTAACGGAGAAAGACCCTCTGAGCCCAAAAAAAAAAAGGTAATGTCAACTTGATCAAGGTGAACAAATGTAAATAATTTCACAATTATTCTATTATTTTGGTTACAAAAGTGATAAATAAATGCAAATATTCTCTCAATAGATAAATGCATATTATTAAATGACTACAATTATATGCACCGGTCTAGGCATATTACTATAACTATACACTAAATTTGGTTAAAAAATTTAAAAATAATTAATTGTATATTCTTTTTAATCTAATTCATTTGTGAAGTAGTCTTTGCTTTGATTCCTTTATTAATCTGATCAAGGCGTCTTTTTTTTTTGTTATTCTACATCGAGGAGAATCCCACCGCTTACACGATGGGGACTAATCTCCCACGGGAGTTTGTTCGACACCTCTAATTGGTGACATCCCTCCCAACTGAGATTTTCTCAGTACCAAAGGCTCAAACCCAAGATCTTGGTTAACGGGCGAGAGGCCTTAACCACTTACGCTAACCTCAGTTGGTAGACTTATTTGTTTATAACGCTTCAGATGATTGTTTTTTCATCTTTTATTTTTTGTCACCGATGAGATAGAGTGACTAATTTTTCATTCATGAACTTAACATTTATCTCTTAATATTTTTATTCATATCCTCTTTCAAGCTTTGATGGAAAGGTAATATCTTTAAAGTAATATTTTGGTTTTTCAACCCTATAGCTTTTGACGATTTGGTTATGATATTTTTTGCAGCTTGAATTAATTTTTTATCATAGCTAAAAAGGTAATAATTAATTATTTTATCTAATATCGTTCAGTTTGAAAATTGGTTTGGATTTTTTCCCTAGTACAATGCGACAGATGATTGGTTTCATTTTTTTTTCCATATCAAAAGTTCTAAGTCACTCACGGACTCTGTGTGGTCTTTGTTAATAGTACATGTAAATATAAAACATCTCAGTCTTGATTAGAAAGTCTTGTGTGTATATATTACTGAGATTAAAACTTTGTTTTGATCCTTTGGTTGTTTTGGTAACCAACTTCTAAATTCTATATCTTTTGCTCATTCTATTTAATTTATTTGTGATATTGTCGTATGCAGTGTAAATTAACATGCGTTTTGAAATTAATCTTATGACATGAGCATTCTATTTAGAGATTCATCCAACTTTCTAACAAATCATTTTCTCTTTCAAGTACCAGCAACCATGCAATATATGACTAGTGGGATTAATGTAAACTTTTTGAGAGTCTTACCATGATCAATATTGTTTTGTGAAATTGAATTCTTAAACAACTCCAAAACTAAACTGTTAAAGAATTTATATATATAATTCTGACCAGTTTAATTAAGACAACAGAGAGGTACATTTCTTTTTTAGTATGTTACTCGCCTTATGACAATGCACAACAATCATAAAGTAACATGTTTAATAGCTTAAAAATTAGGATCAGAATAACAATAATAGATAACAATTACTTATCTTAATTTCATAGCTGCATACATATTTTGTTGATCGTAAGTTACATTGATTTAGCATGAAATGGGAAAATGTCCAGCTATTTCCTTACAATTTTGGTGAATCATTTCGGATCTGCTAACTTTTTCCCTACACCTATCTTTACATTTGATTTTTTTTAATTCAAATTCAAATTCAGATTTTTGTTATGTAAATTTTATTCTTTCTTCGATTTTTTTCGTTTTCCTTTGACTCTTTTTTGGCTCCTGTTTTCTTTGTGTGTGTGTGTGTGTTGAGGGATGATTTTATATATTTTCTTTTTTATTTATTTAGGATATTTGCTGTTTTATTTATTTAGGATATAATAATTATATTTATTTCATAAAAAACAACTTTAAAAAAATCCATATAATATTAGTTAATTATTTATATCTCATGGAGATATACACTATAGAAAAAAAAAACTTATTAACTAATATATAGATTATACATAAGCACTTATTTAAATTTTTCTGTTAATACTTACATTACATATGCATAAAAAATTTACACACAAATAAATTAATATCAAAGTCGTGGGAGTAATTATAAATAACAATATGATTAATCGAGAGTAAAGTTATACCACACAATGATGAACACTTCTACTATCTATTATTTAATTTTTTGCATATAAAGTTTATATTTTTTGTATCTTATGTGCTCTTATTAATATATTTATATGCCAAACAATTAAAACATCAATATGTGATGCAAAAATTAAATATGCACCATCTAATTAATTAATGTAGTAATGTTGAGAATATTTTAAGTCATTGAGTGTAGTAATTTGGAAATATATAATGGAGAAAAAAGCTCAAATTAAATAAGGCTTAAATAGCTTATTAAGCTTAAACAATTCTTACATTATAAATTGATTTTGTGGGGCTAAAATAGACCAGAAATATTTTTTTATCAGTAATTAGGCCAAAAGTATAAAAGTATATAATATTTTTTTAATTTTCCTTTTAAATGTATTCTATCAATTAATTTTAATTTTTTTAATTTTTTTAATATTATTAAGTAAATATGTATAGCATTCCGTGCTTGCACGGGTTATTAAGCTAGTAATAATATAAAATCAAAATAAAATTTGGAATGTTGAAGTAAAGTCTAGTAGTGTGATGCGGGAAAAAACAAATTAAGATGCAATCATTAGGCCATCTTTAAGTCTTATTATAATAAGCATATTTAATTTACATTTAGTTTAATTTAGTTTAATATTATACATCCAATTTAAAACTTTCTAAAAAATCTAAACTGTCATCAAATTTATTGAGATTATATATTTACATTGAGTTAATTAAAAACATAATAGAACATAAAGCATAAAAATTTGCAACAATAACAAATACTATCTATCCTTCAAAATTATAAATACTCTATCTAAAACTTATCCACAATCAAATTTCAAATAAAGAAAAATCTCATTAAATCTTTGGTCAAAAATATCTCATTGAATTTAACGTATATATTATAATATCATATTGATAATAGAAAAAGTACAAAGTGTGTTTGTATAACAAAGACTCTATCTAAAATTTATTCAAAAAGTTAAATTTCAAATAAGAAAAAAAATCTCATTAACTCTCACATAAGTATTGTAATATTTTTTGGCCCTCGCTTAGATGTATTTCTGAGTCTGTCCCTGATCGTGGTTGAACCGGTGATAATTAAGTATATTTTTAATATTGTATGATATATTGAGTAATAAATTAATATAAAATATTAAAAAATTAAGACAAGTCAAGTTCTAAATTAGTATAAAATGACTATATTATATATTTTATAGAATAAAATATATTAATAAAAAGATAGATAATAAAAATTCACATATATAATTTTTTGTAATTTGCCGATGTATATTTAGTTGGCTAATTCTTTTAATCAAAATTCAAAATTTTATAAAAGATTAAAATTTTGAAAAGAAATGATTGATTCTTACAAACGATTTGTTGGGAAATACCAACACTATTTCCCTCTCTGTGGACTCAAAATAGGCACTTAACGGAAACGGAAAAAAAAAGCTAGAATAGAGAGAAGAGAAATCACACCAGGAATTTTTAACGTGGAAAACCCTTTCAATGTGAAAGGTAAAAACCACGGGACCAAGCCAGTAAATATCTCTACTATTGAAAGTAGGATTACAATGACTCTCTCAATACAAGAGGATATCTCTCAACCTCATCCAACAAGGATGGTTTACAATTTCTCTCAACTCTCACCAAGTGTGGTGGAAATTAGAACTCTCTTTCTCTCTAAGAGGAATACAAGAACTCTCTTTCTCACTATCACTCTTGCTTTGCTTCTCTTTGGATGGGATGGATGCTCCAACTCTTCACAAGCCTCCCTATTTATAGGAGAGGGGTGTGGCTTCCTTCAAGAGTGAGTGGTGGATGCCAATAAATGAGTTACATTCACAAAGCTCCTTGTAACTCCAAGCTTCACTTTCCTAAGAGGAGTGTGTAACTCTCAAGGTCAAAGAAACCAATTCCAAGCCCTTGGAAAGTGCTCCACAACTTCCTATGCATGCCTTGGAATGTGCTACTCAATTTCCTATGCATTTGAATTTGCATGTTTACTTGAATGTGAACCACTCTTAATTATGGAGGAATTTCCAACAAATCTCCCCCTTCCGACATAATTGGTGTGAACCACTATACCAGCACCTTGACAGCAGTCTTCAACCTTCTTGGTTGGTATTGTCTTGGTCATCATATCAGACCAATTAAAGTCTGTATGGATTTTCTCTAACTTCAGTTTTTTCTCATCCAACACCTCTCGTATCTAATTATAACGGATGTCAATGTGTTTGGAGCGTGAATGGAACATGGAGTTCTTGGCTAAGTGGATGACACTTTGATTATCACAGTTTACCACATAATCGTCTTGATCATGTCCCAACTCATTTAAGAATTTTTTCATCCATAACATTTCTTTGAATGCTTCAGCTGCTGCAATATATTCTGCTTCACTGGTTGATAATGCAACACACTTTTGAAGTTTTGATTGCCAAGACACAGCTCCCCCTGCAAAAGTAATCAGATATCCAGATGTAGACTTTCTAGAATCCACATCTCCTGCCATATCTGCGTCTGCATATCCAAGTAGCATTAAATCTCCATTGCCAAAGCACAAGCACTTTTTGGCAGTTCCTCTGAGGTACCTTAGTATCCACTTCACAGCATTCCAATGCTCCTTTCCTGGATTTGATAGGAATCTGCTCACAACTCCTACAGCATAGGCAATGTTTGGTCTTGTGTAGATCATTGCATACATAAGGCTACCCACAGCAGACGAATAGGGCACCTTGCTCATCTCTTCTTTTTCTTCTTCATTCTTTGGACATTGCATTTTACTTAATTTGAAATGTCCAGGAAGAGGAACATGCACTGGTTTGGCATTATGCATGTTGAACCTTTCAAGAACCTTCTCAATGTAGTCCTCTTGAGATATTCAGAGCATTCTTCTAAATCGATCTCTAGTGATCTTCATTCCAAGAATCTTCTTTACTGGACCCAGATCTTTCATGGCAAACGATTTGCTCAATGCCTTCTTGAGAGCATCAATCTTCATTTTATTTTTGCCAACAATCAACATATCATCAACATATAACAAGAGTATGATGGACTCACCATTCTTGTAGTTCTTCACAAACACACAATGGTCTGCGTAAGTCTTTCTAAAATTATGTTGGGCCATAAAGAGATCAAACTTCTTGTACCATTGTCTTGGAGCTTGTTTTAAACCATAGAGACTTTTCTTCAGGCGGCACACTAAGTGTTCTTTCCCTGGTTCTACAAAACCTTCTGGTTGCTCCATATAAATTTCTTCCTCTAAGTCTCCATGTAAGAATGTTGTTTTGACATCAAGCTGCTCAACCTCCAAGTCTTGTTTTGCAGCTAGACCAAGAATTGCTCTAATGGATGTCATCTTCACCACCGGTGAGAAAATTTCTTCAAAATCTATGCCTTTCTTCTGGTTACATCCTTTCACCACAATGCGAGCTTTGTATCTTGGGTTTGGGTTGTTCTCTTCATTCTTGAGCTTGAACACCCACTTGTTTCTTAATGCTTTCCTTCCTTCTGGTAACTCCACTAGATCATATGTCTGATTTTCAATCAGGGACTGCATTTCTTCTTTCATGGCTTGCATCCATTTCTCCTTATCATCTATCTCAATGGCTTCCTGGAAACTTTGAGGTTCTCCATCATCAGTGAGATTGACATATTCATCAGAGAAATACCTCCTTGATGGCTGTCTGACTCTTGTTGATCGCCTCACTTGGGATTCATCTTCCGTCTGGACAGTCTCCATTGTTGGTTCTTCTATCATCTGAGTTGGATGCTCCGTTTGACTCTGCTCCATCTGGTCAGGCTGTTCTATATGAGGAGGTTGCTCTATCTGATCGGTTTCTATCATCTGAGTGGGTTCTGCCTCCTTTTGAAGAGTCTCTCCCCCTGAGTTTCTCACTATGGACTTTGGCTTCTCAGACCGCTGGATATCATGTATCGTCTGATCTTCGAAGAACACCACATCTCTACTTCGAACTATCTTCCTGTTTATAGGATCCCATAGTCTGAATCCAAGTTCATCTCTTGGTGAACCAAGGTATATGCACTCCTTCGCCTTAGCATCAAGCTTTGCTCTTTCATCTTTCGGAATGTGGACAAAAGCCTTGCACCCGAAGACTCTCAAGTGACTGTAGGAGGCTTTCTTTCCAGACCAAACTTCTTCTGGCATCTCTCCATTTAAAGGTCTTGAAGGAGACAAATTGATCAAGTCAACTGCAGTCTTCACGGCCTCACCCCAGAATGTCTTGGGGAGTTTTGAATGAGAAAGCATACATCTGACTTTTTCTGCAATTGTTCTATTCATCCTTTCAGCTAATTCATTCAACTGAGGAGTTTTGGGAGGTACCTTCTCATGTCGTATCCCATATGTAGGTAACAAGATGAAACACAAGAAGGGGGGGTTGAATTGTGTTTCTAAGCTTTTAAAACTTTTCGCAAATGTTGGACACTGGCTGTTAAAAACGTTGGACGCACAACTTTGTTCAAATATTGGACGCACAGTGTTTTCTGAAATATTGGACGCACAGAGTGCTAAAACACTGGACGCATAGACTTGTGAAATATTGGACGCACAAAAGATTGGACGCTGAGGCTTCCCTCTTGGTTTAAAAGCTTGTTTTCTTTGTGCGATTAAAGGTGTATGAAAAACTTGTTTAAAACAAAATCAATTCAATCCCCTTGGTTAGTAATAAGCACAGATATAATAAGAGATAAGGGAAGGAAGAAATAACACAAGTTTTTATACTGGTTCACCCTTTCCTAAGAGCTACGTCCAGTCCCCTCAAACTAGAGAGATTTCACTATCAACCTGATAGAATACAAGTATTCTTTGCACACAGCCTCTTCAGGCTAACACCCAAGTATTCTTTGCACACAGCCTCTTCAGGCTAAAACCCAAGTATTCTTTGAACACAGCCTCTTCAGGCTAAACAACTCAGCAGAGTTTTTGATTCAAGTGTTGTCTAACTCACACAAGTGAGGATATGAAATCTAAAGCACTTTGAGAGTTAAGCAAACTCTCTTTTACAAGAAGATAGAATAAATACAAGACTTTCTATACAGAGTATAACAGATTGCACAGCTTTTTGCTCTTTCTTTTTCGTTGTTAAGTCTCTTGTATTCTTCTTCTTGCTTCTCGGTATTTATAAGAGTAGTGAAGCTTCAGACTTGTTCTTCAGTTGCTCAACTTCAGCTCTCATAAAAGTTACCGTTCTCTAATAGCATTTAATGCTATTTTCCCGTTGCTCTGAGGAGATCTACTTCATTGTGCATGTCTGCGTTTCTTTCTCCTAAATCAGAAGCAACATGTACTCAAAGTCTCAATTGTACAGTGGTTAATAGTAATATCTTATTGAGACAGAGAGAATACACTGTGTAAAGCAGAAAGATGTGTTCAGAGATATACAGAGTTAGTCAGGGTACATTTTCTCTCTTAGTACACTTTCCACAGTGCTTTATGTTTTTCATTTAATGCACGTTAAAAAACGTTGACAAAGTTGTACAGAAAAGCATTGTGTACAGCTATTCAATTCCAATAGTGTTGCTCAATAAAAACATTTAATATTAAAAGCAAGAGCAATCGAATAGCAAATAATGAATTCTGCATATAGTGTATTGGACGCAGCAAGTAGAAGTTATTGGACGTATACTTTGCACTTACCAATCACACAGAATTCATTCATGCATTGGACGCATACCTGGTACTCTCCAATTGCACAGAATTCATTCATTGGACGCATACCTTTCTGTTGATCAGATGTCAAGTAGCATTGGACGTATGCCTCATTCTGGTTATTGGGCTTTTGCAATTTCCTTACTGTTCCATTGGACGATGAGCAGTGATTGTTGTACATTTGTTTTTCTGCTTCATTGGACGATGAATAATAGACTGAGAACTTGTCCTACTTTGCTTCATTCATCGTGTAACACTTTGTTCTTGTTCTTCTCATTTATCGGACGCAGAACAGTGCTTGAGTAACTCTGACTTCATTGGACGCAGAATGTTCAGTTTCATTGGACGCAGAGTTGCACTCTTGCTCATGTTGAACATTGGACTTTTGTCCTTCATATGCATTGGACGCTCACTGAATCTGTTCCTTTGAAAATCATTGGACTCTTACTGCAATTCTGCTTCTCATAAAAACATTGGACTTATACCAGTATTGCCTTGTACTTATCATTGGACGATCAGCATTCTTGAACGTTGGACTTATAAGCATTCTGATCATTGGACGTATGGTTTTTCTTGAACATTGGACTTATGTCTTCAATGCCTTCTCATGAATCATTGGACGTATGAAATTGTCCTTGTGCCTTGTACTGAATTATTGGACGCACAACATTACTTGCCTTTGTGCTCAAACATTGGACGCAGAACTCTTCCTTCTGCTCAAACATTGGACGCAGAACTCTTCCTTCTGCTCAAACATTGGACGCAGAATTCTTGTGTCCATTTCAGTGCCAACATTGTGATGAGCTTAGCTTATTGGACGCAGACTGCAATCTTCCTTCAATAAGCTTAGTTAGGCAGCATTGTTATACATTGTACAAGCTTAATACATATTGATTATCCTTTGTAAAAACCTTAATACATTTTGTTATCATCAAAACCATAAAATCACTTAGGGAGTTTTTGTGTTAAAAACACTTTTAACCAATTTGGTTCCAACACCATAAGCTTTGCAATATGCCTCGAATGAGCCTCTGTATTCTCCACCATTGTCTGATCTCAAGCATTTCAACTTTCTTCCAGTCTCTCGTTCTACTGAGACATGAAACTCCTTGAAAGTTTGAAGAACTTGATCTTTCGTCTTCAATGGATACACCCACACCTTTCTGGAGTGATCGTCAATGAAGGTAACAAAGTATTGGGCACCACCAAGGGACTTTTCAGACGTTGAGCAAACATCTGAGTGGACAAGATCCAAGATTTGCTTTCTCCTTTTGGCTTCATCCGGTCTCTGGAAAGACACCCTGCGTTGTTTACCTGCAAGACAGTCTTCGCAGGATTCAAGTGGCTGCCCCTTTATGTTTGGAAAGTGATCCTTTGCTAGGAACTCCAAACCTTTCTCACTCATGTGACTCAATCTATTGTGCCACAATTCTTTGGTTGCATCTTGAGCAACATTTGTCTCCCCTCTGCATATCTTTCCCTGCATGATGTATAAGGAGCCTTCCTTTTTACCTCGAGCAACGACCATGCTTCCTCTACTGAGCTTCCATCTGCCGGCACCGAACTGGTTTATCATCCCAGCTTCATCTAGCTTTCCTGCTGAGATAAGGTTTAAACGCATCTCAGGCACATGTCTTACCTCCTTCAGCACAAGCTTGCTTCCATTTTCAGTCATCAGAGTCACCTCCCCTATGCCAACAATTTTGCTTGTGACATGGTTGCCCATCTTCACCGTACCAACATCTCCTTTTTGATATGATGTGAAAAATCCTTCATGAGGAGTAACATGGAAGGATGCTCCAGAGTCGATTATCCATATACAGTCATCAGATGCAACATTTAAATAATTTTCATTACCGATAAGAAAAATATTCTCATCGTCTGATGCCACAGCAGTAGTGGTTCCACCTTCATTCTTCTTCTTTGGGTCAATTTGGTCAGCATGGACAGTTCCAGCCTTTTGATCTCTCTTCAAGAATCTGCACTCAGACTTCTTGTGGCCTGACTTTCCGCAGTAGTAGCAACTCAAGCCTTTGGGGTGAGACTTCGATCTTCCTAGTGATTTCCCACGACCTCCTTTACCACGGTGCTCGGTCCTTCCTCTATTTTCAACAACATTTGCGTCAGAGTGACTACTCAAGCCTTTCTCCTTCCGTCTAGACTCTTCATTTAGCAAACTATCTGTGACATTATCCATGCTAAGCTTTCAATCTGGTGTAGAGTTGCTGAGAGTGACAACCAGTGTGTCCCAACTCTCAGGCAGAGAACTGAGGAGTAAAAGAGTTTGCAATTCATCATCTATATTCATATCTACCTTCTTCAATTGATTAACAATACCTTTGAAGGTGTTTAGATGTTCAATCATGTTCTGACCGTCCATATACTCCAGCTTGACCAAGCGTCTGACAAGGTGAGCTTTATTCCTCGGCGTCTTCTTTTGAATCAAAGATTCAAGCTTCGTCCATAACTCATACGCATTGGTATAAGTTGATACATGCTCGAACAAGCTTCGGTCAATATACTTACGAATCATAGCTACAACCTTCCGATTAAGGAGCTCCCATTCGTTGTCTTTCTTCCCCTCCGGCTTATTCTGGTGGGTGATTGGCTCGTGCAAATCCTTGCAGTACAAATGGTCTTCCATCATCGGCTTCCAATAGGAATAATTTTCTGCGGTTAGCTTGAACATATCTCCATCACGAGTGACAGCTCCCTCCATCTTGAATCACACAGGATAATAGCTCCCCCGAACTAGGCGAGCTCTGATACCACTGTTGGGAAATACCAGCACTATTTCCCTCTCTGTAGACTCAAAATAGGCACTTAACGGAAACGGAAAAAAAAAGCTAGAATAGAGAGAAAAGAAATCACACCAGGAATTTTTAACGTGGAAAACCCTTTCAATGTGAAAGGTAAAAACCACGGGACCAAGCCAGTAAATATCTTCACTATTGAAAGTAGGATTACAATGACTCTCTCAATACAAGAGGATATCTCTCAACCTCACCCAACAAGGATGGTTTACAATTTCTCTCAACTCTCACCAAGTGTGGTTGAAACTAGAACTCTCTTTCTCACTATCACTCTTGCTTTACTTCTCTTTGGATGGGATGGATGCTCCAACTCTTCACAAGCCTCCCTATTTATAGGAGAGGGGTGTGGCTTCCTTCAAGAGTGAGTGGTGGATGCTAATAAATGAGTTACATTCACAAAACTCCTTGTAACTCCAAGCTTCACTTTCCTAAGAGGAGTGTGTAACTCTCAAGGTCAAAGAAACCAATTCCAAGCCCTTAGAAAGTGCTCCACAACTTCCTATGCATGCCTTGGAATGTGCTACTCAATTTCCTATGCATTTGAATTTGCATGTTTACTTGAATGTGAACCACTCTTAATTATGGAGGAATTTCCAACACGATTTTTATCGATATTCATTGGTTTTAGGCTGGTTTGATTGATTATCATTGGTTCTAATAATGCTTTTATCATTTCTCATGTACCACCGCGTAACAATTATAAAAATTATAGTTTGATATATCTATATCTTTTTTTACTAACCTATATCTATAAACAACAGATCTATATCTATTGTTTATTTTAAAAACATGTGTGTGTGGTAGGGGGTGTAAATTAGTCTGGATCTACCTGACGAACCCAATGAACCAAACCAAACCAATTGATTGGTTTTTTTTTTTCTGTTCAGGTTCAACTCGAACCAAACCAATGAAAACTGATCTCTATTGGTTCGGTTCTCGGGTTCACACTTTTGAAACCCGATGAACCGAGACCCAAACCCAGTATGTGTATTACCTTATGTTTTTTGTTACTTTCCTGAAGTTAAAGAGTAAAGAGCCATATACTGAGAAGTGAGAACTGAGAGACACAAACACACAGAGACGGAACCAGGAAAAAATGTTGAGGTGGGCAAAAAAATTAGCACATGATTGATTAACTTCTACTATTAATAATTGCTTAGAAATTAGTCTTATAAAAAATAAAATATCATATATCATGCCAAAGTATATAACCACTTTTGATTGAAAGAAAATACATAAAAACAATAATGTGCTTGTGTCATTTTATTTACTAATGTGGATGCTACATATTTTTTATTAGTTATTAAGCTGTTCTTTTATTATTTTAAAATTGTTAGCCCAAAGGTAGGTTGATTAGTTATTAGGTTTATCATTTTTTCAAAAATTATTAGCCCAAAAGTTGGACTATACCGTCTATACGTATTAGGGGCACATATTAAACATCATGGGGTAATCATTTTTTGCCTGGACAGGGGGTGCGACTGCCCCCTTTGTAATACATGTAGTTCCGTCTCTGCAAACACAACTAGGGTTACAACTAATTTCCCCCTTCTTCTTCATTCTTCCTCAAGCTTCACAGTCACGCCTTGCTCTTCAATCTTCGGTCTTCCTCAAGCTTTCTGCAATTCGTGACTTCGTTCCTTCCATCTTTGATTTGGTACTTCCTCATCGTTTCAATCTTTGTTTCGCCTTCCTCTTCTCAAATCGCAGTTCGCTACTTCGCTCACCATCTTCGCCGTTTCTTCGCTCTTCCATCTCTGTCGTGCCTGAAGCCGTCTTTGAGCTCACTGGTTTGATCTGAGTATCACAGTGGTCCAATCTAAGCTCGTTGGTCCGTGCTTGAAGCAGTACTGATTTTTTTAAAATTTTAAAAGTTTTTTATTTTTTAAATTCCTTAGACTCGATGAACCGAACCAACCCGTACTTCACCAGGTTGGTTTGGTTTGTGTAAAGAAATTATGGAAATTCAAACCAAATCGAGCAAGATAAAAGTCATTAGTTCGGTTCTTAGGTTCGACAAAACCGAACCAATTACGGCCCTAGTGTGTGGGGGGCAGGGGTGTACACACAAATCGGGGAGAGTGGGTTTGCATCGGCCATCAATATTATGGTAATTCACTTTATTAGACACTAATAAAATAACATAGACTGGTTTTCGTAAAAAAAAAAAACATAGATTGGTATAAATTAAAATATTTATCATCTCATTTTCGTTAAAACGTACGATAGACATAAAAAAGTGCAACTTTAAAGGTCATATTTTTTCCCAGGTGTTGAAATATAGCTGGCAGCCTCACAAATAGTTCAGTTTTTTTTTTCTTTTAAACTTTATGTCGTCCAATCAAATTGTTACAATCAAGTTTTTCTGTCATTATGTCGTCCAATTTAATTTTAACACTTGGAGCCTATGTGACACATGTAAGACTGATTTACATTAAATCGGATCACATTGACATGATGTAAGTTGCCAGAAAATTTTTCAAAGCAAATCGGGTAACACGTGATGCAATACACGTTACTTAAAATTTCTTACTTGTGATGGTCTTTATCATGTCATCAGTGCCAACATGGTCTGACTCAGTGCCAATGTGACCCGATTTAATGTAAAATCAGTCACCACATATGCCACGTAGGCTTCAGTGTTAAAAATTAGACAACATAGTGATAGAGAGACTTGATTGCAACAATTGAGATAATTGAATGACACAATTTGCTCAATTAAAAACTGAATGACCTAAATTGCATAAATGTGATAACTAGGGGACCACAATTACAATTAAGCCTTCTTTTAATATGTGTACATGTTTTAGGATATCTTGTTTTACGCTTGCATCATGCCCGGGAGACATGCCTGATTTTAATTGGGCAAGATATTTATGGTTGGTATTGTGTTGCGGAAAGCTCAATCAGTTACCAGTCAACATTTGCATCAAATTGATAACATTATAGATTATAGATAATCTCACTAAGCTTTTTACAGTTCATGACAGATAGCCAATCAATGGCACCCTTGTGCATATGAAGCAAGCACCGAAGAACACGAACAGTAACGTCTATCTATTAATCTATTAAACAAATTAAAGTGGGAATGCAAGTGGGAATTGACGAATTGTATGGTTGAAGAAAACAAGGAGCTTGCATCACACCCTTTAATTTTGATTATTATGTATTCATAACTAATAAATCAGTCCCTTTCTCACAAAAAAACAAATAAATCCTCTCACTGGTAAGTTAGAAGTATATCTCCTCACACCTAAGAGTACGTGATAAAATTAGATTACGAATATGTCAAAAAAATTACTATAATATTGATCATGATTAAATGATAAAAACTAATATAAATATGAAATGAACACTGTTCAAAGTCATACAAAAGTTTGAGTAGTGATTTTTAAAAAAAAAAACAAAAAGAGGGTCGTGTTCAATGAATCTCAAGCGGTCCTCGTCTTCAATGTGATTACTCTCTTAATTCTTTGTCTTTATTATCAATTTGAAGCCATATGTGGGATTACCCTTCAATATAATAATAAGAACATCATAAAGTAAGATTAGAACGAGTCCGTAGCAAAAAACCAGTTGGGACGGAATGACCTAATGGTGAGTCGGTGAAGCCCAACATCACTTTAGAGTTCAAAATGTTATTTCACGGGGATAATGAAGTGCAAAGCGCGTATGATACAAGACTTGTTTGGATGAGTAGTTTATTTAAGTACTTATAACATACGTGATTATCATATAAATATTTATGTATAAACTAGTTTTATAATTGAATAGAGAATGTGATTAAATTGATTTTATACAAATTGTAAGATGTTTTGATAAACTATTTTGAAAAATTTATAAAAGTAAGCCCAAAATAGTTTATCAACGGGTCATGAGCTATTTTCGTAAATTCTCCCTCACAAGTGTTTAACTGTTTATGTCAGTAGATAAGTTCAAATAAGCTCTACATATAGTATTATCGATTCTCTTTTGAAAAAAAAACAAGCATACATATGATAAACTAGGTAATACGGGACAAGTTTATACCTTACCATGGATGAGCTTATAACTAGTTTATTAAATTTAGTATTCGATAAAATTAGTGATAAAACTAAGGTTCCTTCTGCTGTGCTCAAACTAAACAGGTGGTGCATGGTACACAATATTTTTGAGTCATTAGATTGTGCAGTTTCACCAAATGTGAATTGTGATAATGAACTTCCACACCAGATTCCAACTTGAAAAGATACCGCCTTAACTGGTATGGTGTCAATTGCGACGCCACCATCAGCCGCATCACTCAACCGCCTCACCACCCTCGTCGTTGCTTATTGGAAGTCAGTGCTTGCCTCTCTAATTTTCAGAGCTTTCTGAGTCAAGACAAATCGCCACTGTGGTTCAACATAAATCTGCCTCCACAACGCAAATCTAACACTTGTTCTATCGTATCAGTCTAGATCTGTCTCGTGTGTATCGTTTGTGTTGAGGTGCAAACAAAAGTCCCACATTGCCTAAACAAGGGGAGTAACATGAGTTTATAAGCACGGAAAGTGTCTTCATTGGTATGAGGCCTTTTGGGTAATGTCCAAAAGCAAATCCATGAGGGTTAAGCCCAAAGTGGACAATATCATACCAATGTGGAGACATGTGCGGCCCCTCGGTGCACAACAAGTGGTATCAGAGCCACTGGTTTCGACTTGGGCGAGTATTGGAGTAGCTGTTGGGGATCTAGATCAAAGATCCTTGTGTCGAAAGTCTTCCTAGCATTGTAGTGGCTAGGCGGCGGGTCTCGTTAAGGTCGGCGGTACAAGTACGGCGGTACAAGTATAAACAGGCTAAATACTCAGAGACTTCCGTTGAAAGGGAGGAACCATGATCCTTTGTTTGAGGGGAGGATTGTTGAGGTGCAAACAAAAGTCCCACATTTCCTAAACAAGGGGAGGAACATGGGTTTATAAGCACGAAAATTGTCTCCATTGGTATGAGGCCTTTTGGGTAATGTCCAAAAGCAAATCCATAAAGGTTAAGCCCAAAGTGGACAATATCATACCAATGTGGAGACATGTGCGGCCCCTCGGTGCACAACAGTTTGGACCATCCACAACATGCAAACCACACTCCCCTACTGGCATAGTTGCCATGAGCATCGTTGGGAGGTTGAATGTCTTTCGCCTCTAACCCTTTCGCCTCTGGCGCCGCCACGTGGGGGAGGTCGAGGCCGAGAATGACCAAGCTCAGGAAGCAATCGTCATCTCAATACGCGATGGAGGTCTCGCAGTAGAACCACTGCTAATGCTAAACATTAATCAAAATTAGTAATATTAATACTTGAAATTGATTTGATTATTACTTATAATCATTGAAGAATGAGCCTTTTTTTACTTGTTGTAATATAAAAAAGAATATAATATATAAGTAAAATATATTTTTTTCAACCAGATTACCCAAACCAAACAACACAATCTTAATTGGTTTGGATTTGATAAATTTTTTTAAAAAAACCAAACCAATCCAATTAAATATGTTTGGTGTGGATTTTGTTATATTTCAAACACGAACCAAACCAACCTATTTACACTCGCCGTGCCTTTTAAACAAACATAATTCCCATACCATTCACGTATTCCATGAAGAGATTTAGGTCTATTTGTTTTAGATTTTGGTAAAATTGATGTTACAAGAATTGATTTTAAAAAAATGAGTTTAAAATAATTGATTTGTGTTTGGTAATGATATTTTAATATGGGTTCAAATGAATTGATTTTGTTTGAATGATAAAAGTATAATCATTTTCCATATGTAAATATAAAGAATTTTGTGAGTCCCACCCATAATTGATTTTATTCAACGCAAAAGATATAAGTTATTGCTTCTATAAGAGATTCAAAATCAATTCTACCTTCCCATAATCAATTTTATCCTTCGTGATTTTGCCACCCAAACACATAAACAATATTTTCCAATTCTACTGGCCTTATGTTTACTCCTAGAATTGATTCTAGATGGTCTTTTTTTTTTTGGTCCAAATTCTAGATGGTCTAGAATCTAAAATAAAGAGACATTTATTTTAGATGAAGACATTTTTTTTTACAATGGGTAAATACACCCCATAAATTAGACATACACCCAACTTTAAAACTTTTTTGGACAGTGAAATACTATTATACCATAATTTTTTTTGGTCAAGGATACCATAAATTTTTTATCAACACTATTATACCCTTAACCCTTCGCTTTTTTGGTCGATCACATGAAGAGGTATAAGTGAGCAACAGTTTGGGCTTTGAACCGGTAGCTAAAAAAAAGAGCCCAACCCAACCCAGCAGCAACCGAACCGCCAAGAGTGTGCCGAACTAAAATATCGGGGAGGGAAAAAGAAACATATGAAAATGGCGCTATGGCGGTGAAAACTGAAAAGGCGGCAATTTGCAATCGTTATACATCTGATCTCACCATTCCACCAACGCTGCGCTTCCTTCTTTCACCTTCTCTTTTGCCGCCTCTTGCATTTCAATCTCTCTGGGAATTCAAATTCCTCTTGATTCGCTTTGTTTCGTTCTACGCTCGAAAATCTGAAAGGTACGCTTCGTGATCGAAACCTACACTTTGTATTAGTTTCCCGTTCCTCATTCCAATGCCTGAATCGATCGATGCATAGCCGACATAGCATAACGATTGTTGCAATACACACACCGACATACACATCTTTGCGCGCGCGCGAGCGCAATTATTTGATTTGTTTTTTTGTGTTCATGTTTTAGCGGTAAATAGGTACATATTACTGGCATAGCTGCATTCGTATGATTTGATTTTGTTTTTTTAGATTCTTTTAGCGGCAGAAAGATCGCAGTTAGGAGACAGTTTTTTTTATTTGAATTGGTTGGAGACTATTTTTGTTGCTGTTTTTACCTGGCTTAGAAAATTATGAACGAGTTACGATTCATTTTAATTGCTATTAGAATAAAGAATTTGGACTAGTTGTTTTGTTTGTTGCAATATTTTGTATGCTTTTAAAAATTATCATACTATTAATGGAACGCTGAGAAGTGAAAAATCTGATTAAAATGTGCAAACGGTGCCGGTGAAGTTTTTTTTGGGGAGGGGGCATAAAACTCGAATCAAGAATATTACAGAGTTTATCTCTGCAGGAGTAAGAAAAAGGGGGGGGGGGTAGAAGAAAATACTCAGCCCCAATTCCTCTGATCTGGCATTATATGGAAACGAAGGAGCTAGAGCCTATGTGTTACCAAATGATACATTATTAGGTCCTACTCTAGAAAAACTGCTCAGTCTTGAACATCACAAGAAGAGCTCAAAGTTAAATTAAATAATGACTTTGTCATTATTATATACATGCTACTTTGGCAGCACAGTGTGGGGATGAATGATACAGACTTGTCTTCAGGCTGTTCCTCTCTCCTGAAGGTTGTCACTGTTGGTAATCAACTGCGGGTTTTCTGGATTTTGTTTCGGTTCTTTTGACTTCGTGGAACTCGACCCTTTTCTTGTCTTCTCTTTGGTCTTGGCCACTTTGCGAGCTGTTGCCGAACTCGACTCCTTTCTTGTATTCTCTTTGGTCTTGGCCAATTTGCTAGCTGGGAAGTGTAGTCTAGCCATCAGAGGACGTGGTGCTCGTGTTTCCCTGTCAAACCCCCGCACACAGACATACCCTGCAAAGCATTTTAACCATCCGTTAAGATAACACAGGTTATGTGGATATTTGCTTTTCTATTCAGTTATCATGCGGGTTCCTCCCGTTAGGGAAGAATGGTTTTTAATCGTTTGGCCTTTTTTTTTTCTTCCAAACAAATATGAAGTTAAATAATCATTTAGTACATTTATGCCTTGAAGTGCTTAGAGCGTGCTTTATATTTTATACTCAGAACTGCAGATTAAGGTCAGAAAAGCAAGGAATTGAGATAATGTCGTATACATGGACAAGTCACACATACTCGCTGAGAGTATTTTAATGTGTGTGTGGATGTGCACTCGTGCTCATTTCCGAATCTTCCACTAGGAAAAGAGAATATGAATTATGGAAGACCAACTATGAAATGACTGAAAAAAAAAGAGAAAACGAGGTTGCTTGCATTATTAGACCAAATGGTTTTAGAATGGATTGCAATGGCAAAGGGAAATTGCTATCGAGGGTTTCAGTTACCGATTAAGGATAATTGATGCCGGAAGTACATTATATGGTTAGCTTTAGTAGTAGATACTAATACTAAAAGTGCAAGTTGTCACAGAGTCTTGACTAGGTAATGATATGCTTCTGGATGAGATGAAGGCAAGAAACAAGTTAATAAGTCTGTTACACTAATATTTTACCCGAGTAATTAGGCTGTATTTCATGTATTACTCATTGCTTGTGAAGGAAGTTATTTTTTTGGTTGATTTGCTAGTTGATGTCTTTGATCTTGTTTGCATACTTTTTGTTGCCGGGTTGTGGCATCAATTGTCCCGTAACGGAGGCCCAAGTGGGGTCAAGTCACAGTCGACACGTGGCGCTTGGGCTGTTATGGTTAAGTAGAGGGTTGCACCCTGACTAACAAGCTTTTGGTCTAGTGGTAAGCGCTCGATCCAACAATTGGTATCATAGCCAAGGTCATGTGTTCGATTCCCAGCGGGAGCAATTGCTGTCGGGTTGTGGCATCAATTGTCTCGTGGCAGAGGCGCAGGTGGAGTCAAGTCACAGTCGACATTTGGCGCTTGGGCTGTTACGGTTAAGTAGAAGGGGTTGCACCCTGACTAACAACTATATCTTTTGGCCTAGTGGTAAGTGCTCAATCCAACACTTTTGTTAACTTATGCAAAGGAGCAAGCTTTAGAAGCACTTATAAACTTATAGAAGTAAGGGTATATAATAAATTCCGTCTACATTCCCCCTTGTCCTAGTATAGGATGCTTAGATGTTTGCAAAATTAACCTAAAAGTGATAGATGGGAGGTGGCACATTATGGTGGCATCGGATTCCATCTTGTTTCTATCAAATTAAGTTGTAGAAGTGAGTTTCTTTAGTCCTTTTTAACCCCGTAGTATGCCAAAAAAATGCAAATTAGTGATGTTAATCACACCCAAAAAATGCAAACATTCTTTGAATTAAATTTTACCTCTCCAAAAGCATTGTTGAATTTCTTGTGTTGATAAACCTGTTTGACCAAAAAATATATTCAACTTCATTGTCTGACATATAGTAATTTATTGCATAATACATTACCATGGTCCGCATTCTTTACCTTTAAATATTGTTGGTATGGAGGTTCCAAAACATACCGTTCGCCTATTAAGGTTCCAGATCCAACTTCGGGGAACACTAATAGGGTTAAGACTTGAGTCATGGTCTGCAAAGACCTGCATCAAATGATACATGTCACTACTGCTTAAATTGCAAAGATACAAATATAAAAGGGGAAGAAATTTAGCATTCCGTGATTTCACACTGTCTTACCTCATTGACTTGGAAATAGGTGCCATTTAGTGGAAAGCTCCCTCGCATAGCTGTTCGACATGGTATCTGTTTATTATGAGTTCGAGTCAGTCTATTATAATGCTTGCATTCATATGCAAATATGCCCCCACCCCTATAATGTATAAAAATTAGCAAACAATATATGGTTAAAATGAGTGATAAGCATTCAGACCAGGATAGTCCCTCTAACAATCTGTGAATTTGCTTCACGGAAACTGTTGCATGAGAAACATTCCTTCTCGTTGCAGAGTTGGCCACTTTCTTCTCGAAAGCTGCATTTGCTTTCAGGTGGCTGTATTGAATTTGCTGTCTCTCCTAATTTAATCATTTATTTGGCAAAATGAGTTAGAAAACACCAGAAAACTGTAACAAATCATATATTTTAAAATTCCCCAACTTGTGCTGCTTAGTGCAAACAAAGACTTCAGAGTCTCATTCAGCCAAAAAAAAAAAGACTTAAGAGCCTATCTAAATTCATCTGGAACGAGGAAGGGTAGTGAAATTGTTATTTTTGTCTACCTGGAGTCCATATAGCAAGAAGATATTTGCCTGGATCATCAGGTTCTCGCATGTCCCACTGTAATGCACAAGTTCATAAAAGTTGAACATATAGGGTAAAACGTTACTTTGATTAACAAATGTGGTAATAACTTACCCCTTCCAGAAGAGGATGTGTATCCGGGAGTTCATAACTGTATAAAAGAGAACACAAAATCAGCATAAATTGTTATAATTTTTTCACTACTATATCATGGTGGATATGATGCCCGTTAAGTGTTAACTCTATAAATGTATTATGTGCAAAATTTTTATTTTCTTATATATATATATATATATATATATATAGATGAGTTAGTTATGATACTTACACACAATGTTCTGTTCGTAATCGGCTGATGTTTTTCAGCTTGGGCATAGGAATGGAGGCAGCAGCTGGATTCAAAGCAACCAGGGCCTTTGACATTTCACCTTCTTGAAGTTCCATGTTTTCTTGCATGTAGTTTTGTAAATTCAGAGTGAACTCTTCTATGTTAAGTTTGATGGTAGGAATTTCACACGAATCCTCATAGAAGGCATCCTCCATATCATTTTGTGATACTTGTGAGCATTCTGGCTCTGGAGTTGTTGGCTCTTCAATGATAGGTTGGCAGATATTTATTTCAGATCTTGATTCCAGTTGTCTGCTCACTTCTGTTTGTTGAATTTCTTCTACTTGGTTTGTGTTCTCAGGAAGAGGCAAGTGCAATTGACTCATGATTACAGATGGGTTCTGATCAGTCACATTATTTCCAGCTGTGCTAACTATACTCCTCTGTTCTGGTCCAGGCAGGGCAAGCCTTGCACTGCATGCAATAGTCTAATTGATTATATCATAATTTGCAGTACATGCATGTTATTGGCTTTTTAGTGTAGTACTGAGATAATTTTTAGTGTAGTACCGAGATAATTTTCAGCTATTAGCTAAGTACTATTTCTTATGTTTACTGTTTTGATGAGGATAGAGTGCAATTAGAGTGCTGTCATTATATTGAGGTAGCTAGTATTATAATATTGGATGTATGAACTCTCTAGTGTTCTCTCTCAAGTTCCCTACCTATATTGCCAACAATAATACTTGCAGCGCCTTCTAGAGTTCTATTGTATGAGAAAGGAGTTCTACATGGTGCTGCCTGGCTTTTTCACCCCGGGAATTTTAATATAATATATACGTACCTTGCAAATGCACTAGCAAAGTGTCTACATTCTCCCCTCATTGGGCATGCATTACAGTTTGGTTTGCTTTTTGTACAGAAGACCTGCATTCATTGTAGTTTATGTCTCCATCACAATGAATTTCGGTTAAGTAGGGTCTGTCTCTTATGTATAAGAAAATGGAAATTTACCTTTCCAAATGTAATCATCTGGTAATGTAGCTCATATCTGTAATATAGTGCAATTGCAATAAAATATATAAAAGAATAATCAATAGGTAAATTACCCTTGCTAAACTTACAGAAACAAAGAAAATATTAGTATCTGTTTCTGTTCCTTTGCTATAGTAAATTCAAAAGAAATATTTACAATGTTCTTTGATCTAGCTTGCACAGTCGAGGCCAGAGATATTTTTGTATGGACTCCAACACTGGGTACCTACATAGTACATTGGTATTATTATTAGCTCTTCTTATCTAAGTAAATAATGCCTTATATAATTTATTTATGTAGGCTCACATTTCTAGAAGATGCAATTGTAGTGACTCAGGCAGTGGCTGGAGAGGTACCCATCCCAGTCGTACTGCTATGCGTCCAACATTTGTGTCTACCTGTTATATGGCAATAATTTATCAGATTTATTCCATATTCCTGTCATTGCACACATCTGTTTTCAACTTACCGGGAAGGCAAGATGGTGCAGTGTTAAAAGCCGCACACATTCCACACTTTTCAATCCCAGTCCTCTTATGCTGAGCAAGTATTCTCTGTAAGTATGAATTGAATTTTATTATGCATATATATTCTGCTTGCATGAAATAGGTCTAATTGATTGTGTGTGTTACCAGTGAATTGAGAGTTCAAGATGTTGGTTTCTCCAACCACACAGTCAAGACATGGTAACAATGCAACCTAGTGCAATAAAGCTCTTGCATGCGGGGTCCAAAGAAGGGTTGGATCCATTGCAGATCTATTGTAGTCGGCCTTACCTTGCATTTGCAAGAGGCTTAATCTACTACTCAAACCTGTGACCTTCTAGTCACATGGCAACAACTTCAACTGTTGCGCCAAGGCTTCCCTTTACGTGCTAACATTGCATGTATAAGGGAAAAAAATACCTTAAGTAGCTTAATTAACCACTTGACTTACTTTGCTTGGTCAGGTGGAACATCTCTCAGCCACTCGAGGTCAATGCTTCCATGTTCTTCGACCAGTCTATTCAGGAAATTCTGCATGTATATCAGATAATATAAGCTGTATTAATAGTTGTTTCTTTCCACAAAGTGATTAATAAATTTTCATGGATGTTTGATTGTACCTGAATACGTTCTGCAAGCCTGTTATTCATGCCCCGTTCTTTGATGGTATTAGCTATTTCACTGACATCTGCACATCTCACGGCATCCCAATCCAAAGAATCCATGGTGTTTTCTGTCTTTTCTCTCTTCCCAGCCTTAGCTTGTGCTTTTATTCTTAGACTATCCCAGTCAAAATCAACGTGTTTCTCCTTGCCCTGACCTCTGCTCTTTAATTTTGTTGGGGCAGAACTTATCTCATTGGTTTCACTCCTCGCAGCATCTTTGTGGTCACCAAGATCTAACCCCCTGTCTTTCTGCATAAGATCTTGTGTTTGTCCAGAAATGTCAAAAAAGCTTTGCTGCATTTGATTGCTGTGTTCCTGAGGATGGACTTGAGATACAATAGTTTGGGAATGAGTAATTGCAACATGGCCTGCAGACTCTGTTTGAAGACTAGGTCTGTTCATGTCATTTTCATCTTTATTCTTCAAGAAGCCACTTGATGAGGCTTCTGCTTTGAAGGGACCAGAGCAGTTAACTTCAAGTACTCCTGAATTGTGGGGGAGTCTCAAATTATATTCATTGGAAGGGGTGATGGATTCTTCTAAAGAGCCTTGTGTGACATCTGATTTTTTCAAGCTTTCTGTTGGGTTGTCATGCTTCATGCCCATAGACTGGCCATGCGCATCTCTTAAGTTCTCAGTTGATCTGCTTCTTTGACTGTTAACTTCATGAAACTTGGGTGAACTTACCATTTCAAGAAGCTTACTGAAGGAAGTGCAATTGTACTTTGCTGAGCTGGACAGATCTTCCACTTCGGAGTTGCTATCTGAGCATGATCCTATCTTCTCAGGATTTTGATCATTTGAAAAATCTCCAGATAGTTGAGACGAAATGACAGAGCATTGAAATGAAACTATGTCATTTAACTCTTTCCTGGCATCATCATAACATGATTTTTCTTCCCCTTCCTCAATCATAGCACTAATTAATCCACTTCTCATTGGACTATGGTGTTCCTTAATATTTATTTGAGATGGTTCTGATAGTCTACAGTCTGATTCATCTTTTAAGCTAATTACGCTACTGGTAATTCTGCAGGAATCATTGCTGTTGACAGTTTTTTCTCCAGAATGCTCAACTATATCTACTGTCATAGAACCCTGGTCGTAAACAGATTGCTTCAATAATTTTACATCCCATTCTGTGTTCTCTTCTGGTTCCACTATATGCACTTCTTGTTTGTCGACTACCAGGCTTGTGCCTTCGCCATGATATGTCTCACAACTGCTGCTTAACTTTTTGGGAAATCGGGCAGCAAGAGACATGAATGCAGAACTGTCAACAGAGAAAAAAAATGTTGCTGTGGCATGTTGAATTGTAAGTTAGCCAAAAATATACTTGTAGATTTTATACCTAGAAAGATGGTCTGAGACATTTTGAGTGAGGAAAACTCCTACCACTGAATCCACAACTGATCCTTTCCATCGAGAAAATCGTCTGTCTCCTGTTGATTATGTTTTATGTTAACATATGAAATATGTGACCAAAGGCAATGAATGCAATAGAATAAACTTGTATTGAAAGTATTACACAGATACCTTGTACAAGATGCATCCGTGCAATAAATGAGTCTGCTCGTCCACGGAACACATTTCGTTCTTCTTCCCACCATTTGGCCTTGTCTTCATCCGTCCCATCAATCCCATGACTATTTATATCTAACATCAAAAGCTTCCACACTCTATCAGTCTCCTCATCAAGGTCAACCTTAGGACGTGGACGCTGTTTTTTGATGGGATCAAATGAGTCCTGAAAGGGAACAAGTGCGTTCTGCTCATGTAAGGCAAGGTGTCTGGCTTCTGTGTTTATGTTTAGCTGCCTAAATTGCTCTGCTAATGCTTCAATATCATGCATGGTTTTCCATATTACTCCATCAGCAATACCTGCAAAATTGCATGGTATAATTATCAGTCCTTTGACATGTATATAATGTTATGTTATTGACACAAAAATCAAGTGTTCAATTGAAATACCTGATGACTTTCCCAATGGCAGGTGGTGATTTCCCAAAGCAAAATTATGGTGCTGTTGCATCTCACTTATGCTAGAATGTGCTGGACTGGAAAGAACAATTTTATTTCTATTTCGCTTCTTTTTTGCATGTGATGCACACATCTCTGAAACTATGATATCAGTGCATGTTTGTGGTCTTTCTGTGTCTCCAAATGATTGCCACTCTAGAATGCCTAATGGTTTTGCAGTGTAATTTGGTTCAGCATCGCAATTTCTAATTCTCATTAGAGAATTACAATCACAAGTTTGAGTACGGGGTTGAAATCTTTCTGTCATCATTCTCAAAGATAAGACAAACTCATCAAACGTTTGACTATTATTAAGGATAAATTTGGTTGAATCACTTACGGCTGGGACTATAGCTGCATTATATCCAGAACCATACATCCAGCAGCTGGAGTTTGATGCATAATGATGTGCTTGCGCATCTTCTTGAGTGCATGTTAGTGGTGCTCCTTTTTTGGTAGTCACACAAGATGTAATCTGAGTGTCAGAAGTTTTCCCCTTTTCAGTTCTCCTTTTCTTCTGAATATTTGGAAACTGAATCTGAAACTTTGACTGGTATGAGGGCAATCCGTTATAGTGTGCCCCAATCAGGTTCATGCTGCTGTTATCTGCACATTTAATGGTTCCAGAATTTTTTCTCTTGGAACCAACCCCCTGTGACCTTATTGTTGAAGTTTGACTGTTATGGATGTTTCCATCATGAGCAGTTGTCAGGCCCTTTCTTTTTTTGTTGTCTACAGAGTCGGCTTTCTGCTTTGCCCCAGTGGGATTGCTTTTGGAAAGGGATGTACTTGGGGATTGTGTGTTTTCAGATGATGGCATATACAAGGTTGCTTTCACCGAAGTGTTTTGTTCACAGGCGGGGCTTTCTCTGCATGTATTACTTTCTCCTTTTCCTCCATTGTCAAAGTTCAAGGAACTTCTACATGATATTGTGGTGGATTCAGACATAATTGGTTCAGTCAATTCTCCTGTCATTTCTGTTGGAGTAGAAGTCTTGTTCACTCTTTTTTTTCTCACATACTTCCTCTTGACAGTTGGGCTTTCTTTTGGCTTTGCCCCAGGAGGATTATTTTTTGAAGATGTTTTTGGGGCTTGTGTGTATTCAGGTAGTGATATGTAACTTTTTAATGCATGCTGAATCCAAGTGTCTTGATTGTAGGCAAGGCCTACAGGTGTTTCCTCTGCCACATTGCCAATATGCTCATTTAAAATTCCTCTGCCTGTATAACTTTCATCTTTTGTTCCTATGTCAAAATTTGAGGGCATTCTCCATGACATTTCTTTAGATTCTGGCATCATAGCTTCAGTCAATTCTTTTGCCATTTCTGTTGGAGGTGTAGGAGAGTTATTCAATATTTTCCTTCTAGCATGCCTCCGCTTGCCAGTTGGGTTTTCTTTTGGCTTTGCTCCTGGGGGGTTTCTTTTTGAAGGGGATGTACTTGGGGCTTGTTTGTCAGGAAGTGACATGTGATCATTTTCTGCCTGCTTCATGGAAGAGTTTAGATCATAGGCAAGGCCTACCTCCATTTCTCTGTCCGCAGAACTTTCATCTATTGATCCTTTGTCAAAATTTAAGGACCTTCTGCAAGAAGTTTTGGCAGATTTGGGAATCATTTCTCTAATCAAGTCTCCAGACATATCTGTTGGAGTGGAAGACTTGTTCAATCCTGATCTTCTCACATACTTCTTGGAAGTTGGGCTTTCTTTTGGCTTTGCCCCATTGGGTTTTCTTCTTAAAGGAGTATTTGTGGCTTGTGTGTCTTCTGTTAACATGTAACTGTTTGATGCCGGCTTCATGGAAGTGTTTACATCATAGACGAGGTCTGCATTCATTTCCTGTGTGACTACAGTTTCTTTGCCCAAATGTACAGTTGCATTTTCTTGGACAGCGGAACTTTCTTCTCTTGCTCCATCAAAATTTATGGAATTTTTACAAGTTGGTTTGGCAAATTCGGGCATCTTTTCTGTAGTCATTTCTCCTATCACTTCTGTTGTAGGAGCAGAAGGCTTGTCCAATGATTTCCTTCTCACATATTTCCTCTTGCCGGTTGGGTTATCTTTTGGCTTTGGCCCAGGGCGTTTTCTTTGTGAAGATGTATTTGGGACTTGTGTGTCTTCTGGTAATGATATGAAACTGTTTGATGCCTGCGTAATTGAAGTGTTTAACTCATAGGCAGGGCCCACATTTGTTTCTTGGTTGAAAACACCATTTTCTTTGCCCAGAGGTGCAGTTGTATTTTCTCTGCCTGCAGAAATCTCATCTATTGCTTCTATGTCAAACTTTAAGGACCTTTTGGCAGATTCGGGCATTTCTTTAGTGGATTCTCCAGTCACTTCTGTTGTAGTAGAAGTCTTGTTCAATCCTTTCCTTCTCACATACTTCCTCTTGCCAGTTGGGTTTTCTGTTGATTGAATGGGCTTTTTTGGGGTAACAGGCTTCCGAGTTCTTTTGGGTTTTCCTTCTATGATGACCTTGGGGCGGTGCTTTTTTCTCCTTGGCTTTTGTTGTGGTGTTTTATTCATATCTGTATGACTGCTTCCCGTATCTAGGTTCTGATTCTCCCTGGAAGGCGAAGAAACAGCAGCAAATTCTATGACAGGGTCACATAGTTCCTTGTTGGGTGGGGTTCCATCATTGTCAAGCTTATTGGCAGGGACATTCTTCTCTTCCCCTCCTTGATCCTTTTCTTCCATGTTAATTTGCATTGATGCAATTTGTCTACTTTCTACTGTGATGGCATTGTCTGGAGTAAGTGGAGTATCCTGGGAAGTTGTCGTGCCACAGCAAGCATTATCAGATTTTTCTGTCAAATGTTTGTACAAAAAACCAGAGTAAGAACAATATGGTCCCAGACTTTGATATAGTACAATTTAAACCGAAACTTATTGACAAATAAAAAGTGGAGGTTGTGCCTGTGGGGCAAAAGATTGTATAAATGCCACAGGGCGTCATGGTCTCAGATTTGCTAGTTTCAGGGAAAAAATGCAAATAAAATTATTTTAAGTGGAAAACTAGTTCTTTGAATGAAAGCATAGAAATTCAAAGTTGAATCAAATGTCCCCATTTCTATACAAAAACGGATGGTAATGGGGAAAAATAGTACCCCTAAGGCAATATAATAGCTAATTGAAATTTATCGGTTTTTCGATCCAACTGCTTCTTTCACATGTCATCCTCAGTGTTACATCTTTCAATCTTCTATGTATTTTTTTTTAAAAAAAAAATAGCTTCTTGTGATAATTGCTAGTGCTCATTGTGTTCCAGTGGGTTTTCGAGGGGGGGAAATATATATAATGCCAGATTACAAATAGTAGCGGAAGTAAAGTAAAAACCAGTTGCATTTACCGTGAGGATCCAAGGAATTGTCATGGATGATTGAAGGAACAAATAGATTCTTCAATCCATTGTCATTTCCTGGTTGTGTTGCCTCAGAATTTGCAGAAGCTGCCTCTGTCGGGAACAAAGATTCGGCAGAGCTGAGATTACTGCAGCCAGAAACATCATCAGAAGCTGTCTGTTCGCTGGTTTTGCCATTGTCACCAACAATGTCTGCCACTGTAGCCGCAGGTACTGACCCATCGTGGGGGTTGCTGTTTTCCACAGCACCAGATGAAAATTCCAAACATGCAACTGCTCCATTAGCATTGTTTCCTTCCACCGGCGTGCAGATCGGAACTGGTTTTGGTAGAACAGGCTTAATTGGAGTGGTGGGGATCCAAGGAACCTCTACTTGTGACTCCTTTCTGTCCATTTCCCCAACCTCCATTCTTGACCTCACTTGGTTTCTTCAATCCTTAATTATTATTAAAATAATAATATTTTGAAGAAAAAATAGACGAGAGACAAAAATTGCCGAGTGGACCTATCTCAGGATACTCGACGGAGCTCAATTTTCCGATAAAGGGCACAACTTTGTTCCTTCCATCCCCAGCAAAGTACTGATTGGAAGGTGCATTATCAAGGATAAACCTAATAGAAGAAAATGAAATGAGAAAAAAAAGTTTTTTTTTGGGAAACAAAAAACAAACACCAATAAATGATAGACTGAAGAACAGAATCAAAGATGCAGTTCCTAGTCCATGCTATAAAACAACATTGACATCTGTAATTACCTTTGGCAAAGTAACCGGCGACTGACAAAGCTTGTTGTAACTACTCAGTAATTGTTGAGAGAATTGAAGGAATTTATTTATTTAAGATTAAAATCCGAAACAGGTTAGACTATGGAAAAGCAACAAAGTAGAAGCAAAAAAACTGGTTGATTGTTCCCTTTGGATCCTCCGCTCCTTCCTCGTTTTTACTAGAATATTTTCCATGCGGCTAACCAAAAACCAAAATTGAAACAGAAAATAGGAGAAATTCATGGGAAGGGTAGTTACAGAGAGTCAATGCAGGAGATCTGATATCACATATCCGGGGGGGTAACGTACTAACACATTGTGAGTTGAGTTCTCCCACGGAGTGAGAGCAGGATAAGAGAAAAGAACGCGAGATTCTGTACGCATTCAGAACTAGGTTAATTTTCATTTCATTTTATAAAATTCTATTATGGATGAAGAAATCAACTCACATGACGTATTTTTTTTCTCTTTCATATTTAAGTCGTTGCTGACCAAGACGATGCAACATGACAAACAAAGATCGTTAAAAAGAGTAATGTTATTTACACATATATAACTAACTGCACATGTACGTGCATGCATGCAATTTTATTTTTGAATTTAATTTTGATTCACTGTCAGTGTGTTATCGTTGAATAACAAATATGTAACGTTTAATTTTTTAATAAAAATGAATTTTATACTTTTGTCCATAACTTTTAGTCTTTTATAAAATATGACTCTAATTTCTTAAACTTTTTGTGATACAACTTTTATTCGTCCAATTAAGAATCAATTCAATATATTAAGAAAGTCTATGTGGCTGAAGAATTATACTTTTATTCTTTTCTCCTTCATTTGATTTTCCTCCAATTTTACTCGTTTTAATCAACCAATCAAATAATTTATAACTTTTTTATATTTTTACTCTTTAGAACCTCCTTTCACTGTCATTAAAATCTTCTTTTCATGTCTTTTTATTCTTTCTACCGTATGTTTCTTTTTCTTCACATTTCGTTTCCCCTAACATTTGCTGTATGCGGGTTACGCAGTGCACTTCACATTTCTTTTCTGCTGACATTGCTTGTATGCGGGTTACACGATGCACTACTTTAAAAGTAGAAGGATTCTACTTTTGTTTTTTTCTACTTCATTTGATTTCCCTCCAATTTTACTCGTTCTAATCAACCAATCAAATAATTTATAACTTTTTTATATTTTTATTCTTTAGAACCTCCTTTTACTGTCATTAGAATCTTCTTTTCATGTCTTTTTATTCTTTCTACCTTATGTTTCTTTTTCTTCACATTTCGTTTCCCTTAACATTCGCTGAATGCGGGTTACGCGGTGCACTTCACATTTCCTTTCCGCTGACATTGCTTGTATGCGGGTTACATGGTGCACTACTTTAAAAGTAGAAGGATTCTACTTTTGTTCTTTTCCCCTTCATTTGATTTCCCTCCAATTTTACTCGTTCTAATCAACCAATCAAATAATTTATAACTTTTTTATATTTTTATTCTTTAGAACCTCCTTTTATTGTCATTAGAATATTCTTTTCATGTCTTTTTATTCTTTCTACCGTATGTTTCTTTTTCTTCACATTTTTCTCCTAACATTTGCTATATGTGGGTTACGCAGTGTACTTCACATTTCTTTTCTGCTGACATTGCTTGTATGCGGGTTACACGGTGCACTACTTTAAAAGTAGTGCGCTGGCACACCACTAATCTAAACCATTCACTTAATAGTGTTAATGTTAAAATTTGCAATTTAGTCTTGTACCTCCTCCTTGCTTCTACTTCCACCAAAAATAGTGTCCCCCTTCACTTCACTTTAAACACATACTTGTAAATGTTCTTACCCCAAAAGCCCATCCTTAATTTCTCCCTCCCCAAGATTGGCGGAGCTTCTCAATGATAGGGGAGCCATGGTCTTGAGCCAATTTTTTCTTTTTAAAAAATTACATATATAAATAAACCTAAAATTGACCTAAAAAATGCTCTCTCTCTTGAAGACACCAAAGAAGGCGCCGCTGGGGTTCTTTGCCCGTCAAATCCAAAATCAAGCCTTGCGTCTCTTCCCCTTCCAAAACTCTGTCGTGGCCTTCTTCTGTTGCTCAGAACTACCACTTTCATCGTCTCCTTAGTTTGTCTTTGCTGGTTAACAAACTGTGGAAGCGCGAGGGAGCTTCTACGCGGCGGCGCCGAGGAGCTTGACGTCGATCGGGGAGCAAAGGTGGAAGAAGAGAGGACAACGACGAGATGCCGCTCTTGTCTCTGGATCTGGGTGTTGTGAACCAGTCGAGGTGTTTTGGATGAACGTCGCCACACTGACCTCTTTTGGCTGTGGTCGGAGACGTTGCAATCGGCAAGGGTGTGGACGAGATCCTCCCTCGTCAGGATTGGGCTGTTTGTCTCCCTCAAGCTTGGATGCTCAGGTGTGCCGGTCGTGGGTTTTGTTGATTAGTGCTGTTGTCACGGGCTTAGAGCTGCGTTGGATATAGTCGGGCTCTGTGTGTTGGTCTTCTTCTCCGATCTGTCGTTGCCAAAACTGTCGGGTTGTGGTCCTGGCCGAGCTGCTATGGTCAACTCTGGAACGCAGATGTAAGGCCTTGTGCACCTGTAAAGTGACATGTGGGTTTTATTTGTGGAGGCAAAAGGTTTCTGGGTGCCCCAAATGGGTTTTTCCCAACCCACCTCAAATTACATATTACATGTCTGTATCATCTTTGGTATCCTTTTTGGTGTGTTGGGTTTTGTTTTATCTGTGTTTCTTTGTGCTGTGGTAGCTTGGTCTTTTAGTTTTAGTTTAGTTTTAGTGGTTTTCCTTGTCTGGTTTAGATTATAGCTTGGTGTGTGTTACAACAGCGTGTCTTGGTTAGTAGTATTATATTTATTGTCACTCTGCTTATGCTGTTTTTCTTGCTGTAGATGTCGTATGGTCAAGGTTATCCCTTGTTATGAATTTCTTCAGCTTGACCAAAAACAAGTACATATATAATTAGTAAAAAAATACAATAATATTTTTAATTTATTCTTATTTAATTATTGATGATTTCAAGTCATTCAAAAAGTGCATAGTAGCACATTAAGGTAATTTATAATCATTTACTTTAGAATAAACAGTCACTTTGGTCTCTGAGAGTGTCAGACGGTGTCACTTTGGTCCTTGACAGATGCAAAATTCAAAAAAGGTCCTCAACTGTCATCCGTTAGTCATTTTGGTCCCTAAAAGTGATTACTTACTGTCATTTTGGTCCCTGAAAAGTGATTACTTACTGTCATTTTAGTCCTTGAAAGTATTACTTAGGGACCAAACTGAAAAACGTTTGTCTCTCTCAGGGACGAAATTTTAATTTCCTATCTCTCAGGGACTAATATGACACCGCCTATATCTCTCAGGGACTAAAATGACCCTTTACTCTTTACTTTAATACCATTTTATGATCAAATTTTTGTTTACATTGCAACTTGAATTTTTGATATCTAATATGCCACTATATATTTGATTTAGAGTAAACAACCACTTTAGTTCCTGAGAGTAGCAGACAGTGTCACTTTGGTCCCTAATAGATACAAAATTATAAAGAAAAAGTCCTTCACTGTGCCAGTTAATAGTTACTTTAGTCCTTGCCGTCAGATCTGCTACATAACTCCGTTTGGGTTGCTGAGCTGGGATGTTAACAGGCCATGTAGGAGAGTTTAAAAAGATTAATAGGTGAGTTTATTGGTCATTTCAGTCCCTCTGAATACCCATCCAACTTGGACTACCATGTTGTAGTCTTATGTAGCCTTTAATGTCTCGGTTCAACAATCCAAACAGAGTTATGTAGCATATATGACGGCAGGGACTATAGTTACTAGCGTGTGGCACAATGGAGGACCTTTTTTAATTTCGTATCTGTCAGAGACTAAAATGACACCGCCTGTCACTCTGAGGGACCAAAGTGACTGCTTACTCATTTGTGTATTAAATCTTATTTTGACTCCTATTTTTAGTCTAAGTTTGTCATTGCTCTCCAACACCACCACCACCGCTCCCAAGCTCAAATTCGCAGTGGTAACATCCACCGCTCCAATGGTGCTCTTGGAGCTAAAATGTCCACAACTGTTGTCACCCCTACCCTGCCAATGTGGTTAAGTTCAACTACACCCTTAATGTAACCACCATTGACCTCGAGAAATGTCTTACCCAAGGTGTTTGACTTTTTCTTAAACCCAAACCATTGAGGATGCCAGGAAGTCCAAGTTGGTTGAAGAAATTGCAATGTAATTGTTTTTATAAAGAGATTTAAAAAAGTGATAATTATAATCATTACATCTAAACTAGTTAATGATTATTATCATTTTAAAATCGCACTAGTCATTGAATTAGTGAAGGCACAGTTAGTTTATGATATATACATGTATAGTTTAGCCGTGGTGGAATCAATAGTAATTATATTAACATATCAAGTTAAAGATTATGATAAAGCATTTTGAACTAAAGACAAATAAAAAATTATATTACACATATTATGAGATGAAAAATTATAATAAAAAGAAAAAAAGTCCGTATATATAAATGTTTATAACTTGTTATTGTACCTTTATTTGGCTAAAAAAATATTTTTAAATTAAAGGGTAAACAAATTTGAAAACTAAAAAAAGTGATTGGTTCAAACAAGTTCATACCATCGATTTTGACCAGTTTTTACCGATTTTCGATGAATTCGATTGGTTCTTTGCTAATTTTGAAATTAGTCAGTCTTTTGAATTAAATGGACCAGACACAGTCGATTCTTGATTAATAATTCAAAGTTTGAAGTGGAATAGACAATGACATGAAATGATACAGATCATATTTATATGACAAAATTACCCTTTTTTTTATGCAATAGTGGTGTAAAGGAGCCTCATGGCAGTGAAGATGTTAGGAGATGGCGGCGGCAGCAGAGGTGCTAGGCGGTGATGGCGATGGCGAATGGTGGTTGTGGTGGCGGAAATGGAGGTTTCTCTATGGTGGTCGCAATGATGACAAATAATGGCAGGTGTTAATAGTGGTGGTGGAAGGGGTTGGGTGGTGGCAGAGGTTATTGAGTTGTGGTGGTGGAGGAGGGTGTGGGATAGTGGTGGCAGCGGCGACAATGATAATGGATGTTTGCTCAATGGTTGCGGTGGAGGTTACTCGACATAGCAGTGTCAATGAGATAATGACAATTTCAGGTGGTGGAGGAGGGCGTCGAGTGGTCATGAAAGTGATGAAGGCTACCTGGAGGAACCAACGATGGAGGATATTTGACAATGGCAGTGGCGGCGGTGAAGGTTGTTAGATAGTGGCAGTAGCTAGCAATAACAATGTCAGATGATAGATGTCGTGAAAGATCTTGGGTAGTGGTGGTGGTGGTGGCAGAAAAGTCATGTTCTCTAACAATTGTTTCCTTTTTGAAGATTAATTTGAATCTATGATTAGATATCTTATATTGATCATCATTATTATGAACCTCAAAGTTCTAGACAATATATGTTTTTCCTCTCTTGCAGTCTACATTTTCATTTACTTGAATCAAAATGTTGCACATTTTCATTCTGACTACTAGTGAAATGCCCCATTTTGTAACACCTGCATTTTTAAATCCGTAGTTAATTCTATACCACTGAGTGAGTAGATCAAATTATATATTATAAGATGATATTAGAAAATAAAATGTCATGATAATAGTTGCCCATAGTAAAACAACTAGGACTTTGAGTTGGAATTGGGAATTTCAACAGAAAAACGATTCTCGTTATAGACAAAGAAACAAGATTATACTAATCTAAAGGCCAAGACAAAGCCATCACGAGAATTTAAAGAGACAAATAATATTTTTATATTATTTAAGAATTTTAGAATTTTAGTTTGCAATTTTCTGAGATTAGGATAAAGATGTTACTGTTTTGGTCCCTGTAGAATGAAATACGTGACGCATAATGAACAGATAATTACTAGAGGACTAAGAAATGATCCAAATGGAAAGTTAGGGATATCATTAGTGTTTTTAGATTATTTATGATTTTTAGATGGGTAGATAGTGGTCAAACTCGAAAAACAAAAAAATGACAGAAACCGTGTCCCGATTTAAAAACGTAGGTTTTATATTTTTCCGGAGACCTTTTTTGCTTAAAAATAATATTTTAACGAAAAAAAAGTTTTTTTTTTAATATTTTGGATTTTTAGGAATTTTTCAGAAAATTTTTATTTTTACCCTCATTTGGCGCGTTACGGGTAAACCTAGCGCAATCGGAGTATGAGAAAATGTTCAAAAATCAAGTTTTGAGATTCTAAATTTTATTATATTAATACTGGGTCATAAAAGTGATTTTTCAATTAATTACTTATTTAGTATGTATTTATTTCAAAAGGGATTAAGTAATTAAGCATTTTTCTTGAGATGTTTTCTCCACTTGTTTCTAGCTGTGTTGGCCGCCCCCTTCAGCCCAAAAAGTGCTTTTTTCCCATGTGCTTAAGCCTTGAAAGTCTTGCTTTGGACCAATGATAAAATTCCTTTAATTTTCTATTTAATTACAAGATAATACCTAATTAATCCTAGCTTATCTTTGACTCATTTTTGCTTGGCTTGGCTGTGTGATACAAGGGCTTGGGGAGAGGTTTTGCTTCATCATTCATTTCCGTTCTCTCTCCAAAGCACAACTACACCATTTTCTCTCTAAGTTCAAAGCTTTTTCCTTAAGCTTTTCCTTGAGTTTTCTAAGCTTTGATCCATCAATCTTCTTCAAACAAGGTTGGTTTATGATTCTAAACCATAAATCTTTCATATACTTTCATGATCTACATCTTTTAGTTTTTAGATCATGTGTTTCTTCATATTTTTGAAGAAAACTCTTTGTTTTGGCTTTAGGTTCTTATTCTTGGAACCAAGGAGCTTGCTCATCACTTTGATCCATTTTTCTTCAAGATCAAGAGTAAGAAATCATTCTCTCATGTTTTTGATCTTAGGGTTTGGGTGTTTCAATGAAGGAGATGGTTTTATACTTGTGATTTGTGTTGTGTTTTGAAAGGTTTGGTTACTAGTTTTGGAACAACCAAGCTAGGAAAAGTGGATCTTAGTGTTTAAAGCTTCTCTTCAAGACTTAAGAGGATTTTCTTACCAAGTTATGAAATTTATATAGTTGTGTGTTGTATGATTTGTATGGCTTGATGACAACTCAAGGGTTTTGAGTTTCATCTTTTTGTAGGAGTATTTAAATCATTCTTGAAGTATTAAACTACAAAGTTAAGAATTTTAGCTCTATGGGTTTTGTATGAGTATCATCATGTGTATAGCTTTTTGAAAATATTTCTAAAGTTGTTTTGTGCAAAATGAAATGTTAAGAAAAATTACTAAGTAATGGAAATGTGCTTGTATGCTTGATTTGCCTAAAATGTCATTTTAAGCATGTGTTAGTTCTATGTTTATTGTGTGGTAGAAATTTTATGTCATGATTGATGATTTGTTTCTTGATTAGTGTTAAAGTATTTTATGGCTTGATGTGATTTGGTGTGATTGCTTTTCTTGTGTTTTATTTGATTAATTTGGAAGATTGTAATGTTTAAAGTAGATTTAGTGCTTCATGTAGCATGATTGATGTTTGTTGTGATTGGGTAAACTTAACTAAGAGGAACTAAATCAAGTGACCCCAGCATTATGGAAGAGGAAAGTTGAGGACTTTGTAGTAAAATTATTTTTAAAGGCAAATTTGATTAATTAGTATTTCAAGCCAAAACTTGATTTAGGTATTAACCACTTGTTTTTTATATAAGTCTCCAATGGACTTTAATTAAATTTCTAAATAAGAGAGTTTGGAATTTAATTTAAATCAATCACAAATGTTTAAAACCTTTTATTCTTTAGTCACTTATTTAATTGGTAAAAGGAGAGAAATTAAAGAAATATTTTTATTAAGAATTTAACTTAATTAGTTAAATAGGTTTTTTTATACCAAGCACTTAAAAAGTTGAGTTTTTAAAGTGATAAATTAAAGTTATTAATATAAGGGTTTTATAGGAAAAATTCTTATTTAGTAGTAGACACGTTAAAAAAATATTTTACCACGTAGCAGAGGAAAAATGAGATTTTTAATCTATAATAGGATTTTGGAACAATAATTTCCATGAGGGGCATTTTTTTTTCAAAAGAGTTTTTCTTATAAGCATAGGCTTAAGAAAATGATTTGGAGAAAAATAAAGGGGTGTTTCTTGTATAAAAGCTTTGTCTAACAGAGAAGAGTTTTTCACGTTGTTGTAAAATGGTCAACACGTAATGATTAATTATTGGGAGAAATTCTGAGATTGTGCAGGTATGAGACTGTACAGTTGAGAAAATGTTGAAAGAATTGATAAATCATTTTTGAGATAAAGAATTTTAGATGATAGCAAATATAGATGTCATTTGCATAATGATGATTGACTTTGCCAAATTGAGATACAGTCCAGAATGGACAGATTGCGAATGGAGTACGGTTTGGCCTTAATTGCCTATGGGGGCATCCAGGTTACGCAGTTCTCAATGGCTAATTGGTGACTCCCAACGGGCCGAGACGAGGCATAATACCCAACTTGGATGATCCCGACCAACTGACTTATTCATGATATGGTAATAATTTTTAAATAGTATCTCTACTGAATAATTGTGAGACCAGATCCTAGAGTAGACTGGGCGATTATGTGACCAAATCCTAGAGTGGACTGGGCAATTATATTAAGTTTGCGCTACAGCCATTTCACTCAAACTTAGTTGAGGAAGAGAAGTCTCCTTGGAGCATTTACACCGGTGTATTGAAAGATGTTGAAGTGACATGCATATTGTTAAATTGCAATGTATGATTTTCTTGGTGATGTGTTTGGTAGGTTTGTTAACTTAGAGAAAAGTTTTCAAATTATATCTTCTTATTTTTGAAGTATAATAAGTAGTATTTTCTTTAACTATATATTTTTCGTGAGATAACTTTTGAGAAGAAACTCACGATTGCCTATATGTTTTGTGGTCTTTGGAACATGATTCATATAGATGGATCACTAGTTGAGTGGAATAGCCAGGATTTGAAGAATGAGACGTGCATTGAAGACGTGTCAACCAAGTGGGAAGACGTGTGAGTCCTATTTTTGTTGGGGTTTTCTTATTTGAGCTTCTTGCAGAAGTTCTTAGTGTTTGACCAGCATAGGAAGCCTGTACTAATTTGGGAAAGAGATTTCTTGTGTATGGTATGTTCTATTATAAATGAATGAATCTTATTTCCTATGATATTCTTCCTGATTGGTGTTTATTCACATGAGTATTACTTTTAAAAAAAATGAAAGAGAAAATCCATTTGTGAAAATTAAATAAATTTTGAAGCATTTTTTCGAAAGAAGAATAAGAAGAAAAATTTTAATTCCGCATTAGAGGTTCTATTACAAAGTGTAATGCCTCTTGAGAAAGGGGTGTTACATGTTTCATTAAAGTTTTTTCTTTAAAAAAAAATATTATAACACATTAAACCCCACCCTTGTATCCACAAAACACCCACACCCACACACAATGCGACAAACACACACACGAGAGGGAAAGAAAGGGGAAAAAGGGAGACAAGAGTAGTGAGGCGGTGTTGCATCTTTTTCTTCCACCAGTTTTCTTTCACTATCATCTTAACCCTATACATCTATGAGAGGAGAGGTGAAGGTGAAGGGTTTGTGTTTTATTTGAAAGGGGCCACTTCTACAATGTCTTTTTGGAGTTGTTTGAGGTAAAAATCCATAACCATGAATGTAGAAATTAATTTTGAGACATGCATGAATAGTGGGTAATGGTATATAATAGTGGAAGAGCTGAATGTTAGATTTTCATGGGTTCATCTAAAACCATAAATCCCATAAAATTGGGGATTTGCCTCTAATATCTTTACTACCTGTTATTGTACTCAAATTTGTTGGAGAATACCCCAGTAGCTCCTCTTGAAGGCTCTAGAAGAGATTTAGTTGGTCTTTCATAGTTGTGAGTTGCTATTCATGCATACTCTTTGGATGATGAGATTAGGGAGGTCGTATTCTCCATGGGTCCCTTGAAGGCCCCTGGACCTGATGGCCTCCATCCTTTATTTTTTCAATCCCAATAGGATATACTGCGGAGTCAGTTTGCTCGCTTATTAGAGATATTTTTGCTGATCCCGGGAAAATTATGCATATAAATGAAACTATGATAACTCTTATACCTAAAATTGATAGGGCTAACTCTTTAAAATAGTTTAGGCTTATTAGCTTATGCAATGTGATTGACAAGATTATTACCAAATTAATTGCTACTAGGGTAGGCAGGGTACGACTAATATTATTATCACACAAGAGGTTTTTCATTCTATGTGTAATATGAGAGGTGGGAAGGGAATTGTAGCTATAAAAGTGGATTTGGAGAAAGCCTATGATAGGCTGAGGTGGCATTTTATTCTGGACACGCTTAATGATATTGATTTTAATGATGTCTTTATCAATTTAATCTGTCATTGTCTTGCTTATTGTAGTAAGCAGGTATTGTTTAATGGGTCTCTAACTAGCACTTTTCAGCCAACTAAAGGAGTGAGACAAGGGGATCCGTTATCTCCATATTTTGTTTGTCTATGGAGCGACTGCCACATTTAATTCATCAAGCTCTTGATGATAAAGAATGGAAGTCTATTCGGGTGGCTCGCCATAGTCTAGATTTATCTCATATGTTTTTCGCTGATGATTTGCTTGTTTTTGGACAGACAACATGTGAACAATTAATGAAAACGTTAAACAATACCTTAAACTCTTTTGTTTGGCCTCGAGGAATATGGTTAACGTGGAAAAAAAACCAAAATGATAGTGTCCAAGAATGTCCACATATCCAGAGCTCAAGGGCTCGAGAGAGTCACAAGATATGGGATTACGGACGACTTGGGAAAATATCTTGGTGTCCCAATCCTTCACTCAAGACAAACCAAGGCTACATATGAGTATTTAGTGGAGAAAGTTCAGAAACGGATGTCCTCATGGAAAGCCCAACAGTTATCCTTTGTAGAACATGTCACATTGAACCAGTCTGTGCTTGCCTCTATCCTACGTACACCATGCAAACTACTCTTTTGCCGAAGGGTGTTTGTAATCAGATTGAGAAGTTTATGTGAAGCTTTATAAGTGGAGCATTAGACCAACGAAGAGGGTGGCATACAGTTTCTTAAGATGTGATATGCAAACCTAAGAGCATGGGGGGTCTCGAATTCCGACATGTGCACTTGTTTAACAAGGCTTTATAAACGAAACTTGCATGGGGAATGGTGTATAAGCTTCAAGCTCTTTGGGTGCAAGTTCTTAAGAGCAAATATTGTTGTGAAGACTCCCTTGTCCCACGTATCCAGAGGAAAGCAAATTGTTCCAACACTTAGCGAGGGATTTCCAGTGTATGGGATGATATGATGCGTGGGGTGCAATGGTCACTCAGTTCAGTTTTGGAGTGATTCTTGGCTACCCTCGACCATTGTTCTTAAAGAGTTCCTCCCACCAGAGTTAGCTCAACAACTGCAAGACATTCCAGTGAGTCAATATTCAACCGAGAATGGCCAATGGAACATTAGGCAATATAGACCACTCCTTCCTGCATGGTGGAGGGCCAAATTTTTGGGTTTCCACCACCTAGGGACTCGCTTGGAGGTGATATGATTGTGTGGGCTTTATCTGCGAATGGTTTGTTCACCACGAAGTCGGCCTATGAGTCACTCCAAGGACAATACATGATGGGTAATAATTCTGGAAAGGTATTTGGAATTGGGAGGGTCTACAACGAATGAAGTGTCTTCTTTGGATGATTTCAAATGATGGTTTGAAGACAAGCAGTAAATGGTTGCTGTGTGGGATGAATTCTCAAGCTGTGTGTCCTCTTTGTCAAGCCTATGAGGAGACTAGGATTCATTTACCTAGAGAGTGCCCTACTGTAAAGCTATTGTGGCATGCTTTTGTGAACCAACATAACAATTCTACATTTTTTTCCAGGAGCTTAGAGGATTCTATGGAAGCTAATCTCAACCCATCTAACAGACAACATTGACATATTCTATTTGGCATCATAATTTGGTGGTATCATAGAAAGCAACATGTTTTTTTTTCCTAATAAATTGTTCTCTGTTGTAGGTGTCATACAACATGTCCAACTTATGCTAGCAGAGGTGGTAGAGTGCTGCGCATCAAAATTTCCTCATCCTACGCCGTCACTTACGAGCAAATGGGTGGGGTGGCAATTCCTAAATCCTCTATGGGTAAAGTATAATATTGATGGATCCCTATTATCAGCTGAGGGTGTTGTATCGTGTGGTGGTAAGTTCCGTCACTCTCAAGGATGATGGATCTTTGGTTTCTCCTGTCGCTTGGGGAGGTGCTCTATTTTGATGGCAGACCTATGGGGAATTGAATTCCCACTTCAGTTGGCCTGGGCCAATGGGATACGACATCTTCTCATTGAGTCAGATTCCGCAATGGTAATCCAAATAATTCTAAAGGGTTGTCCTCCTCAATATCCATGCGGCCGCATGATTGCTTATATCCAGTAGTTGATACGTTAGCTAGGGGTGTTCACAGGTTACTTTGGTTCGATTTGCCCAAATATGTTATTCGAACCGATCAAAACAAGACGGGTTGGATTGGAACAAATTTTACTTTTTTTCCTCATCAAACCCGAACTGAACCAATCTAATAAAAAAAAAGGGTTAGATTGGATCAGACTAAATCAGGTCCAGACAAAAAAAAAAACTTTTTATATACTAAAAAAGATCTGAGACATTAGAAGGGGACGATTTTTACTTTAAGAAAAAGAAAGGAATAGATTTTAAATTGCTGAAAATAGTAATCAAAACAACAGTCCTTTCTTTTAAAAATAAAAACAGTAGTCCTAACCTACAATGCAAATCGAAAACAACAAACAAAAAAAGGGTGTTCACGGACAAGAAATGGGGAAAGGGGAAAAACAAAAGCAGAAAGAAAAAAAAAGGGAAAGGGGATTGTACGAGCCCTAATTTGAAAATGAAATAGGGCTACTACAAAGAGGCATCCATGGGAGCTGCTTGGGGAGATCAACAGCGCGCACAGAGTGACAGCCAAGCATGTGGGATGAATTGCACGATGCGGTGGAGAGAGACACCTCGTTACAGGGCCGTGATGGAGGGCCATGAGGAGACAGAGAGAAGCTCGCCGTGGGGGAAAGGTTGCGCATCTCAGTCTTTCAAATTTAAAGCGGGGTATGCTTCATGGCGGCAAGGCCACGCCCAGCCATGGCAGCGACGATGTTAAGAGGACGAGAATGAAAGCCTTGATCTTGATGGTGAGGATAAAGCTTGGAATGGGAATGGGTTGGTTCTGTTCTGTTGTATCTTTCATTTGATAGCTTCCTTTGTTCTGTTCAATAGGCAGTGGTAGTGGGTGGTTGCGAGGTGACTAGTGGGGCTCAAATGGAACCCTAGCAGAGAAGAGAAGTGAGAACTAGGAAGTTGTTACCTTGCTCTGGGATGCACCAGTTCTTAGTCTTTTACCATTAGAACATAAAAATTTAAAAATAGTAATCACATGGTGTACGGGTAGGGCTCACGAGTTCTCAGATTAAACAAATCAAATCTGTCACCTGAACCAAACCACATCGAGTTTGGACGAGTCAGATCGGGTTGGACTCAAGCTATCAAAAAAATTGAAAAAAAGGTTGGATTGGGTTGGTTCGGTTCGAGTTCAAGGGTTACCCAAACCCATGAACACCCCTAACGTCAACAATGAAGTTTCCATTTGTACCATGTGAATCGTGACGCAAGGCAAGTGGCCGATTGGCTAGCTTCATTTGCCCACTCTCTTGAAACTGGATTGCATGAGTTTCAGTTCTTCCTACAGGATTCATTCCTCTCTTATGGCAGAGTTTTGCATGTTAGGCTTATTTTAGTTTAAGCTTTTCCATTGGAGCAAAAAAAAAAGAGTTGTGAGTAGCTAATGTACTTAGTGGTAATTTCCTTTATCGTTATATTTTTATATGGAGAAGTAAATTGTTTTAACGATAACTTTCCTATAAAATGGAGCTGAAATTTTATTTATAATTTGAGGACATGTAGATTTTAATTTTGATGGTGAATAATATTACTACAAATTATTTTTCTTCCTATTGGTTTAGATTTTATGGTTCTGAAATGATTTTGTTGGTCTCATGCTCTTACCCAAGACACTTATTTTTGTATTTTGAGTTGATGATATTGATGATTATGTGAATAAGTAATAGTTTGAAATTAAATTGTGATGATCCCGTCTTGAATGTTAAAATAATTAAATAGGATACTCTTTGGCAATTGGATTTGATTTTATTTATCATAAATTATTTTAAAGTTATATGTTGATTGTCCATTGTGGGTTCTATGAAAGAACACCATTTCCTACAACGAAGAGAGAATGTAGCCTATGGGCTAAGTGCTCATAGTCCCTATGATATCATTTGCTGCAACAAAGAGAGAATGGAACATATGCGCTAAGTGCTCATAGCCCTTATGGATATCGTTCACCATAACGAATAAATAATACAACCTATGAGCTGATTGCTCATACTAAATCTAGATGATTACCGTTCACCACAATGAAGAGATAATGTTGCCTCTGTGCACGTAGTACACAATTGAAGATTTAGGGTTCGGTGGAAAAATGAAAACCCTGAAATTGGAGAGTTAGGGGGAACTTAGAAGGCAAGGAAGCCCTTGCGATAGGATGCGTTGGGGGATTGGAAGATTCCTTGGAAGGAGCCTTTGGTATAGATTTTTCTTTCTCTAGAAAACAGCGACAACAACAATAATAGGGATGTAGTTCTGCAGGGTGGTTCTAGCAGTGGGGTGCGCGTAGCCGCCATAGAGAGGTGGAGGAGGACAGATAAGGCAGAGGGAGAGACTGTGGGGTGGAAAGAGGAGGGGTTGGGTGGATTTTTAAAATTTATCAAAATTGAGGGGTTGATAAATAATAATTTTTTTACAATATTACCCTAGCTCATGGTGAGAGACATGTTGGGTCTCTTGTAAATTGCACATTCCCATGAGCTTAAAGGAGTATCAAGTTTTGAAGATGACAAGCTTGGATGGAAGCATGAAGACTTGTAAAGATCAAAGGGTCTAGAAGTAGGTTTAATGTGTTTTTGATTAAACTTCTAGGACCTTTTGTAAAATTTCTAAGATGAGATTGAGATGCTGAGTAAAATCAATCTAGGATCTAAAATAGAATTGCATTCATCCATTACATGTTTTTAAAATTGATTTTACTAAGGTTGAATTTCAGGGGAATCACAGGTGAATTGAATTCACATGTCACTGGAACAGTGAATTGCACGTGAATTGAATTCCTATGAGATTCCAGACAATCTTTGTTGCTGTGAATCGATTCTCACCTATGGGGAATCGATTCACAGAAAGGAGAATTGTATTTCTAAAATTCAAGCTTGCTGGGAATCGATTCACTGCAGCAGAAAATGCCTTTTTAACAGATTGCATGCGTTTTTCGGACAAGACTTGCGATTTTTCAAATCATACACTTAGAGAAATGTTCTCCAAGAACCCAGAGCGATTTGAATCTGAAAGTTCCTCAATCAAGCATCTCAAATCAATTCTTGGGTATTGTTCTTAGATCTAAACCTTGCCAAATCCGACATAGATCGCATGTCATTGTAATTGGTAATCTCTAAACTTTCGTTCTTGTTTTGTTTTGTTTTGTATAATCAGAGGTGGGGAATCCTCTGTGTGGTTGAATTAGGGTGAGGTATCCCTAATTTTGTTTGTGGGTTTAGGAGTGGGGCATCTCCTTGTAAAAAGATTGTGTGTAATCATATCCGTTTTAATAGTTAATTGAAATCTCAATTCGGAAATGGATTGGGGATTGGACGTAGGTCACATTAGGTGACTGAACCAGTATAAATCTCGTTGTGTTCCATCTTTTCTTATCTTTGCATCTTTCAATTTCGTATTTGGTTCAAGAATTGTGTTTTTAGGGTTCAGTGAATTTCACATGAATTCAATTCCTCTAAAATTCACAGACTAGAAAATTTATTTTTCTTAAACTTGTGAATGTTTCCTTTTACATTCGTATTAACCATTGGATAAGAAAATTGTTTTGCGAAAAGATTTTAAAAAATTGGAAGAATCCTATTCACCCCCTCTAGGATTCATCTTGTTAGAAGCCACTTGGGCTAACAATTGTTCAAGGCTACACACAGTGAAGTCCAAGATAGTATTCAGGAAAGTCTAGTTTAAGTCACAATTGTTCAAGGCTACACACAGTGAAGTCCAAGTATCAATTATTTAGTGCACTCACCATATCATAAATAGGTCAGCCAGTCAGATTTATCCAAGCCGGGTATTCTACTCGTTCTCGGCTCGCTGGGAGTCACCGCACGACCATTGAGACTTTCGAAACCTGGATAATCATAGTAGCCAATTGTAGTCCAACTGTACCTATTTTCAACCCCTCTCTGGGTTGTGGCTCATCTCATGGCCTCTTGCCAAATCTCTTTCTCTTCATGCAAGTGACATAATATATTGCACACAAAATCAATCACAATCACTTTCACTTTGATTTCTCTTGTGACATTATTAATCTCTTCTCTATGTTACCTCTTGTAACAATCACACATAACCTTCTTTCTTGGTTATGTAATACTCATCTATTTTTTATTATCTCAATCAAAATATCTCTTTCTCTTGCTTGATTATCTCAATCAAGATATCTCTTTATCTTTCATTTAATTATCTTACTCAATTATAACTCTATTTCTAAAAACTGTATTTTCTGTATTCAATGTATAAGTCTCAAGAAAAATTAGAATTAAAATACCTATTGATTCCTAAAATCAAATCTGATATTTTTCCCTTAAAAAACTTTATTTTATAAGCTTTTAAAAATAAATTTCATAAATTCTGGGTTGGTTTTTCGCATAGTCCAGATCTGTTCACGGGAGTGGTAATTTCCACACCCGGGGAGTGAACAGGACAGGTTCCTGGTTTAAAACAGAACATGCGATTTTCACAGCTTTGAAAATAAATCCACCCAGGGCATGACAGATTCGGTTTTCACAAAGTTAAATCCAATTAAATTTCTTCTTTACATGATTGAAACCTAATTAAGATCAAATAGATAAAAATATGTTCTTGGATCAACTCAAAAGCTTAACAAGTTATAACCAATTACTTTTGTTTTATAAAAATTCATTAAAGACTTAACTTATATAAAAAGATTCTAGTAAAAATCTAGATCAAATCTTAGACTACCAATTCCAATACAAATTGGCATAGAAGATTACACAACAAACACAAGCTATTTTTTTTGGGTAACCAAACACAAGCTATTGATCAAAGCTCTAAACAAGACATAGGGCACAAGATCATCACAACAAGCTAGATGTCACTTCACACCCAAAAATCGTTGTCATAGGACAACAAAGATCATCATCCATCATACAAGATCCAAGTATTCCAAAAATCATCACACGAATAAGAAAAATCACAACCAAACATAGCATATGTGTCTTAAAAACACTAATAACTTTGTAAGAGAACTTTCCCCTTACCTTGTCTCCTAGCTTGTATAGGAAAAATCCTAGCTTCTTGATTTCCTACTATTCCTTGATCACCACCTTCCAAACAAGCACAACATATCCAAAATACCAAAATAAGTTCTTTTCCTACTCATGAACTATCCTTAAAATACCAAGGAAAAACTTGAGAGGAAATAGATACAAATCAAAACCATAGACATATGAACCAAAAAGAAGATGTTAGGAACTTGATTCATGAAACTCTTACCTACACCAAGCACCTTTCTATCTTGAAGATTTAAATCCAAAAGAGCAAAGCTTATAAAGAACTTGATGATTTTTTATGAAGGCTAGGGTTTAAAATGAATTCTCTCCACTTGATTAGTGTGTAGAAATCAAAATTATGAATAGAAGAATAGATGAAGATGGCGTGAGATGATGGAGAAAGAAGAACAAGTATGAACTTCTAAGAAAGAAAAGAGAGAAAAGGCTTTGGAAGAAAGAGAGAGTAAGAGTAAAAATGAACAAGTCCTTCCTCTTTTCTTCCCTAGACCCTCACGGTTTCAGCCCCCTCTCAAAACACTTGGATAAGCTTGCGTTAAATGTTGTAATTATCACTTGATTTATTAATTAGATAGTTAGATAAATGATCTATTTCCTAATTGGCCAAAAGCCATGACTAAGCCATATGACTCAACAAGGATAAGAATGATTAAAATCTATCCATTTAATGGTGTTGGGCGTCCATGTCTGATCAAAAGAGAAGAGGATAAGCTTAAAGCAAACTAGGGTTAAAGCTTGGTTAAAATAGTTTGACCTAGATTTTAATAATGGAATGAAATCAATGGCCAAGATGATTTTTTCCCACCAAGTAGGCGCCTAATCAAGGGTTTAAAATGAACAAGATGGCTGCTGGGTTCTTTGGTAATTATAAAACAAAACCCAAGGTCAAAAATGACAATTTCCCCACTTGGTAGTTAAAGAATAAGGTTAAAGGTAAAATGGTCTTTTCCCATGAGTCATGAAATTTGTAGAAAATTCTAAACCCTTCTCCTAGCTTCCAGGCGGTCCAGGGCTGGTCATGGGGTGAAGTAAATAAATTTTTCACTTTTAACCATGGTAAAAGATAATTTACAGTAATAAAGTGTGGTAACTTTTGTGTTTTATGGTTAAAACTATCACAACATAACTTATTGAAGTAAAAGACTCTCAAGACTCACATGGTTAGCCAAGACCACGAAATTTATGTGCCAAAAAGGTCTTGGTAGATAGAAATCAAGCTCAGAAGCAAAACGACAATTTTTCGGTTTCCCCAGTAATGCGTAAACTAGGGTTAAACTGACTTTTCTTTGAAAATTCCTAGAAAATTCCTAAAAATCATAAATTTCATAAGAACACTAATAATTAGCCTTATATTTGATTTAGATCATTTCCTAATCTTCTGGTGTTCATTTGCTCTCCCGTTTACCCTGTTCTTCATTCTACAGGGACCAAAACAGCAATTCTTAATCTGCTATTCTTAAAATTCTCAAAATAATTTCTAAATTTCTAAAATAATGTAAAAACATTATTTGGCTCATTAAAATATTTTTCTAACTTGTTCTGGTCTCCAAACCCACTCACAGTCCATCCTAGTCATACTACAGGGACCAAAATGGTACAGAGACCAAAACAGTAATTTTTCTTATCTGTTTCTCAGAAAATTCTCAAATAAATTTCTAAAATCCTCAAATATTGTAAAATCAATATTGGTATCCTCAAATCCATTTTTCTAACTTCAATTCAGAGTTTCTACGTCATGAGGCAGCTACTTCGACAGTTAAAAATCAACCATATTTTCGTTTGAATTTCGACGTCGAACTTAACTACTGATTTCAAAGCTCAAGGGAACTATATCTATGGGATTTATTTATTTTCCTAAAATATATTTAATTTACACAAATCATAGATCCATATATTAAAATATAATAAAGTCAAAAATCTAAAAATACAGACGTTACACACCGAATCAATGGTATCAGGGACTTTGGGATAACAAGAGCTCTGCAGAAAATCCCAACAATAACATCAAACAGAACAACGAGGATGAGCTAGAAGCAGTTAAACAGAGAGAGAGAGAGAGAGAGAGTAGGAAGCTCACGTTAGTAGCACTTGAGATGAGACAGTTTGTTGTCTTGTTGTGTGAGATTCAGATGATTCATTGTACTACTAGGTTTTTTGTTGTACTTATTACCGTGGTTGGTTCCAAGTTACCCCCCTGTGCTTATCTTGTGCTTGTGCTCAAGGATTTTGAGCCTTATATATATGAAGCATGAAACAATCCAAAAAGAAATTGGTAGTGAATTTCACTAAGTTGTAGCTAGAAAATTCTGCTCAAAATTACAAAATAGCTACCAATTACCAAATATATGGTGAATTGAGTCATAAGAAATTTAGAATCATTTAACCAAGACCAAATAGATTTGAATGTCATGAATGAAAAATAAAAACATTTTCCTTTGATTGGACTTGAATTAGTTTCTCATCTATGTGATTTTTGAATATTAAAAATCAATTGTGACAAGATCCACTCCGACCGATCCTGCTTCTTTGCTCCTCCCCACTCCCTCCAACCCCAAAGGCCACGATCTCCTCTCACTACTCTTTCCCCGAGATCGATGTGGTCGACCTCAAATTCTCCAAAGTAGACTCGCCGGAGCACAACAATTTAGGCACCACCAATGGCACCACCCACCATATTTCAACACCAACAGGACCTCTCTGATAAACATCCTCGGGAATGCTGTCCTGTTTAGGAACCATGAGCGCCATCAGTGGTTAAAGGCTAAGAACCGTAACGGGGGTGAGAAGAGGGTGAGCATCGTGATATGGTAAAAACATAATAATTTAATATATATTTTAACTAAAAAAATTACATTTTAATTGTTTTTAAAGAATATTCTCTAACGGTGTTAAGTTAAATGGACTAAATTGTATATTTTAAAACAAGAGGAGAGGTGGGTGTAATAGATGCATCTCTAACAGAGAGTGAATCTTTTCCATAATAGGTTTCCAAGTTGATTTCCTTCAACACTATTTGTTGAAAGCTGTCATTTATGCTTTGCCAGTGTATTACCTCTCTTTCTTGAGGGCCCCTGAGGGAGTGATCTGTGCAATTGAGAGATTGTTTAAGCGGTTTCTTTTGGGGGTGAGGAGGGGGTAAGAAAAATTCATTGGGTGGCTTGGAACAAAATTTGCCACGAAAAGTCCGAAGTGGGGTTGGGGTTAAAGAATTTGAAAGATTTTAACCATGCTTTACTAGGTAAGTGGTTATGGCGTTTAAAAATGGAGGAGGATTGTTTGTGGGTAAGGATGCTCAAGGAAAAGTACGGTGTTGAAGGGGGAGTATTAAGAGGGGGGAAGGTATAAATCTGCATGGTGGAAGGGAATACATCAATTAGAGGGGGAAGGAATGGGTTTAAAACCGCAATGGTTCTCTAAAGAAACAAGGAAGCAAGTGGGGGATGGGTCAAAAACATTTTTTTTGGACAGACCCGTGGATTGAAGGTGAAAGTTTGAAAAGAAGGTTCCCTAGGGTATTCTCCTTGAGTACTGACAAGGAGGGGTTGGTTAGTGAGATTGTGGGATGGAAGGATGGGGAGTACGAGTGGAGGTGGAGATGAAGAAGATCGTTGTTTGAGTGGGAGCGTGCGAAGTTTGCTGATTTACAAGCTTTGGTCACTGCTTCAGATTTTAAAGGTTTAGGGGTGGATAGGTGGGTGTGGAATTTGGAATCATCGGGTACCTATACAGTTAGGTCGGCCTACAAGACCTTGAGATTTTATATTGCAAATGGGACAGATGCTTTCTTTGATAAGTTGTGGATTTGGGGGAGGGGGGGTTCCTCTTAAAGTTAAGGCATTCGTTTGGAAATTAGTCCAAGATCGGATCCCTACTGTACCATCCAAATATCATCCCGACCGAGCAATCGCATATTCGAGCCCCTTTGCCTTTCAGGCTTGGAGCTCGTGGGGCTGTGTACCGTCTGGAGATCCCGACCGAGTATACACGTCATTGCCTACCGAGATCTGAGTGCACCAGCAAGGAGCATTTATGGCGCGCTCATCAAGGAGACCAAATCCCCCGATTGCCTCCCTCATATTTATGGACCGAGCAATATAAAAGGAGACTCATGGCACCAAGAGGGACAACTCACTCACTCACGTTCACATCTCACACGGGGTGATCCTTGGTCTCAACATAAAGAGCTCAGGGGTCCATTTCCATACGTGAACAATGGCGCCCACCGTGGGGCCTCGGTAAAACTCTTCCCGACGGCCACCACACAAAGAGTCCACGACCTCTACCAAGTAGCGAAGATGGTGCACTATCGACTAACCTTGTGACGTCAAGATCGCGTCGCTCCTTTCACTTTCGACGGCATCCCGATCAAATGAGAGGAACAGCTATTGTCCTATTTTTGCCTTAGAGATAAGCGTTTCTATCACTACCTTTCCTTCCATATTTTTGCATCATCTGTGTGATCCGTTTAGCATGAGTTTTGCATATATCAAATTCCTTGAGGGTTCATTTGTATGTGCATCTCCTTTCTGAACAGCGTCTTGCTGGAAGTCCGACTTTGTGATATAAAACTAAGAGGATATAATGGAAACGGGCGAAGCGTTTCGATGAGCACAGAGTTTCGTGGCGGTTCGATGAGAAGCTCGGTAGAGAAATAAGACAAATGCACAATGGATCCCTCACCCAAGAGTTCGATGATCAATCGTCATTCATTCTTTCTGCATCACCTTTGGCACACAACATTGGTAAACTCGATCTGTGTTTTGTACTTGTTATAATTTGTTTATGCCTCCACACTTCGGATGGGGTTTTTAATATTAAAATAAATATATTTTAAAAAAAAATCAATTGCTAAAGATACTATATATTATCATTTGTAGAAATAATTTATCAGATGTTTGAATGTTACATTATATTGGTTATTATTTGTTTTCATTTTGATTTATTCATTTGTTTTATGATGTAATGATTTTTTCCCCATATTGTTTTGTTGATTTATTACCGTCATCATACATATTGATAAGATTTTATTCTCATTTCCATGATTCTATTGCTTATCTTGATTGATGATATCATCATAATTCCATTACTTTGTTTATTTTGATTGTTTTCAAATAATTTCTTTAATTGGTGAAAAGGTAATAATATTAGTTTACTAATTTTATTTGATGATGTGTCTCTTTTTATGTCCAAAATAAGCGTCAATACATTACCATAGCTCAGCTTTTACAATTCAAAGTGTTTATTCATGTATAATGTGTTTGGTTTGGATTGTTAAAATGTTCTTAACCGGTATACTATGCGATAAGAAATGGATTTACTTTTTTATTTATTTAATTTAATTTTTCTCATTTGATTTTGAATTTTTTTTACCTATCAATTTTGGTTTCAAAATACGCATGATATGCTAGTTTTAATGATAATTTGAAGTGTTTTATTCATCATAATGTCATTATGCTAATTAATATTTGTTTAAAAAAAGCAATTTTGATTCTACTGTTTGAATCAGTATATTATTTGATTGCTTATCTTTGAAAAATGGTTATAATATCATTTGAATGAGTATTCTATGGCCAAGTGGTATTAGTTATCTTTTTCTTTATTATTTGTTTTCATTTTGATTTACTCTATTTTGATTATTTTGCTTTCTATATCTAATCTGAATATATTACAATTACTTCTATATATATTGATTTATATTGATTTATATTGATAAATTCTTTATTGATCGTTTTTAAGCTTGTGCAATTACCATTATTTTTCCTCTTTTAATTACCATTTTTATATTGATTGATTTTTTTTCTTCCTCATTACCATGATTCCATTAATTGCATTGATTGGTGATGCCATTAAATGTCCATTATTTACATTGATTATTCCGTTTCCTTTTTTACTATTGATAAAATTTTTGTGGTGAGATTGATTACGACTTTATTATAGTCTTGATGAATATTAATTACATATAATTTTGTTCTCTTTTTAGGATGTGTGGGTTTTTATTATGATTGATTGATAGTACCTCCTAATTTAAATTTACACGTCATTATCATAAATTTATATTTATTATCCTTTAGTGCATTTCCGATTGTTACTGTACTATTTAATTAGATTGTATGCTATATAATCTCGATTTGTATTTTGGTTTCAAAATATGCATGATTTACTATAGTTTTAATGGTGATTTGTGTCTAATTTAAATGTAAATTTATTACTGCTGATTTGTTGTCTTTTTGATTTGCAATAATCAATTAGTTTTTATACCAATTTATTACTAGTTTAAAGGTAAATTGGCTTGATTTATCAATGGTTTTAATGAAATTTGCTAATATCACGTTTGCTTTATCCATTATTACTATTTCTATTATTATCTGGATTTGGCATACAGCAAATTCGAAAATTCAAATGTTGTGCATATAGTTTCGATTTTAACCTTAGAAAATTACTCAATTGATCATTAATTTAATTTCATCATTTAATTAAATTTATTTCTGATTTGCTATTGATTGACCATTACAATAGCTAATTTTATTGCTATTATTATATGTTTTTATTGTGATTTATTGCCATTTTAACCATTATTGTTTTCTCTTTGATTTGATTTCCTAGTTTTTTGATTTAATTTACTTTTATTTAGTTTTAACGTCCGCACATCTTCTCCCTATTTTCACTATTTTAAAATTTTTCATTGAGTTTATTTAATTGATTGGTGATAGAAAATAATCCCGACTTTTTATTCATGATTTGCTTCTAATTTAAGTAAATATTTATTAGTATTTAATTTATACTCTATGTGATTTCAAAATATTCTATTCGATTTATTGTTGATATATATATATATATATGTTAATATTTTATAACCATTATTATTTATTCATTGCGGTTATAATTTGTTCTAATCAAAATTGAAAATGTTAATATTGCATATCATTTGTTACTTTGATGGTTACTTCAATGCTACTAATGACAAATAATATGAGACTTGTTTCAGGTTCAACAAAAGTTGCAAACATTATTAACAATATCTTCAAGACCTTCGCCGAGGTTACCCCTTAACTGACCCAGTAGGAGGCCCAACAAGAGGTCTGGTAAGCGGTCATACGCACACCAAAGGCTAGCCTAAATACATATTATCAATACATCATACATCAAGCAAGCTTGCAAGTATTTATCAAAAAAAAAAAAGATGAGAGCTCTCAAAAAAAAAAAGAAAGGAAAAGACGAGAAAAATGGAAAGTTGATTGAGCAAAAGGAAAGCAAAAGTTGATTATTGAATTATATTTCCGGGCGCGCATTGTGCCCGGGCACGAGTTAGTGTGCTTTGGCTGGGCGTTGGACTCGGCTACAAGCCATGTATGGGGAACCTCGGCAAGGCGTCAAAAAAAAAATGATCGAGTCAGAAAGTCACCATCCTATGCTCCAAAAATCTCGCTGACAACCAAATGAAGGCTGGTAACAAGGTAAATAGTCGGTTGGATTCGACGCGTTATAGTTCTCAAAGTGATTTTATCAAGTACATCTGTTTGATCAATCGGGCTTTAGCTTCTATTTTTACTTGTTCTTATTATTCCCTAACATTCGTATAATTAATATGCTATGCCTGGTAGATTGCTTTAAGTTATGCAGGTACAATTTTACAAAAAGGACGAGTAGCAAGTCTCGTGACCATAAAACTGACCGGTCAACATTTCATAATACCATAGGGATGTGCATTTAGTTCATGTGCATTCATGCATCAAGTTAAACATCACACTCACGCATTATAGTTGTATTCTTTAGGAAGTTTACTTAGTCCATACCATTCATACATCAAGTCTATCGCACGTTCGACGAATCTAGACGTTTTTCTAGCGGCCAAACAATAAACGAGAAGGCAAAAAGGAAAAAGTCAGAAGCCATAATAACCCAGGGATCATTCTAAACTTATTACTCGTTACATTAGTGTCAATTATCAATCACAGTTATTCATTAATTGTTTTGCCACAGTTTTCAAAGCAATCATCGTAATAGGAGTTGGAGAGCAGGGGGCTTGATTGCCAACAAAAGAAGCATGGACGACCAGCGGAGAAAGCGGATAGATGAACAAGCTTGGATGACCTGGTAGAACCTGAAGAAGGAGCACGGAGCTGGGAGATATCCCGAAGAAGTGCCGACTAAGCAATCACATATTCGAGCCCTTTCGCCTTTCAGGCTTGGAGCTCATGGGGCTGTGTACCATCCAAATATCATCCCGACCGAGCAATCGCATATTCGAGCCCCTTCGCCTTTCAGGCTTGGAGCTCGTGGGGCTGTGTACCGTCCGGAGATCCCGACCGAGTATACACGTCATTGCCTACCGAGATCTGAGTGCACCAGCAAGGAGCATTTATGGCGCGCTCATCAAGGAGACCAAATCCCCCGATTGCCTCCCTCATATTTATGGACCGAGCAATATAAAAGGAGACTCATGGCACCAAGAGGGACAACTCACTCACTCACGTTCACATCTCACACGGGGTGATCCTCGGTCTCAACATCAAGAGATCGGGGGTCCATTTCCATACGTGAACACCTATCATGAGTAATTTGTCTAGGCGCAACGTTCAATTACAATCTCTTAGTTGCAAGGGGTGTGAGAGAGAGGTTGCGAGTGCAGGCCATCTGTTTTTTGAATGTGAAGTCTTCTCCAAGGTTTGGCAAGAATGTTTGAAATGGTGGGGATTGATGGCTCCTATACACAAGGACCGTAAATCACATTTCTGGCACTTCTCGGGTCTGCTGGCTGGTTCAAAACAGCAAGTTGAGATTTGGGAAATAATATGGTTTACCACAGTGTGAGGGATTTTGGATGCTTGAAATTCAGCTATCTTTAAAGGAGTACAGGTGGATATCGGTGAGTTGGCAGAACAGGTAAAATTGAAGTCATGGCTTTGGGTGTCCGCTAAAAGTCCTAAGTTTAATTATCCCGTGTCTTGTTGGTTCTCTAACCCTTTGGGGTGCTTAGGACTAGGATTGGGGATCTAAAACGAGATGGACACCTGAGGTAGTAATGTTCCAACGGAGGCTCTGTATTGCCTCTTTGTTAACTAACTTCTATGTTCTAATTGGTTGTGAAGTGTTTTCACTGCAGGACCTGGTGGGTGGTGATGATGCCAATTCTTGTGTCACAATTCCTATGTTTCTAACTTGGGGTTGGAGTGTTCCATCTTGTCTGTTATGTGTGCATGGAATTAAGGTGGTGAAGGACCTCAACGTTGATGTTGTTGCCAGCCCATGCGATTTATTTCATGTGCTACTAAGTTGGGGGTGGAATATTCTACCTTGTTTGCTTTGTGCACATGTTATTAAGGTGCAATAAAGGTGTGAAAGAGGAGGACCAAGGCTGGTTAAGGGAGGATTTTTGTCCTTGTTATTGAAGGAAATAAAGCTGATCTTTAATCATCTTGGCAGTGGATCTTATATTTAGACATCCTTGCTGTTATGGTGTTTTGATAATGTAACAGGTGGGGGTTGTTTATTGGGTTGGGGTGGTTTAAGAAATCTTGTAAACTTGTCTACTGTTGGCACAATATGTATTGTTCTGATTGAGTTCTGTAAGGGAAGGTCTAAGTAGTGGTGTTTATGAAGTATTTCCCTTGTGGCTGATGGGTTATTGGGTTAAAACTAGCATGCGAATAGGTACTCCTTTCAGACCATGTAGGTTACTAGGGAATTGTGTTTGAGCCCCAATTCACTTGGCTGGATTTTGGGGTTGATAAATGCACCCCTTTGAGACTGATGAGTTACTGGGGTATACTTTGACACTTGACTAGAACCCTTTGAGACCATGTAGGTGCTGGGGTTCTACTTTATAAATTCGGTTCACCTTAGTCTTCAGTGTGTAGGGTGTGAATCTGTATTAGGAGAGTGGGGGGTTTTTTATTTTTGTGAATGATGGTCAACTGGTTATGAACACTACTCTGTATTATTTGGATTAGACACTACTTATGCTTTCAATCACATTTTAATGCATTTTGGTTTTTCAAAAAAAAATTAATAGAAATTTTATATTAACATAAAAAGTTGTACTTGATATTTTTTATTTTTTTAATATAAATTGTGCTGTTGTGCATGACAAGGGCATAAAGTAGCATTACTATCTAACTTACCACGGGTGAAGATTTTAGTAGAAATTAAACATTAATATAAATTTTTAAATATAAATTCATATTTTTTTTAATTTATACCGTGCATAACATGAGTCTACACATTATATAATTTGCTTTGAATATTTTACATTAAGTAATATTACTATAAATTAATGAATTTTATTATTACAATATAGTATCTTGTCTTCTACTCATTCTATTTATTTATGCCCTTCAAATATCTCACATGTGTCCCATAGGTTAAAACACTCTAGTGGTTCAAATGTTTAAGTGGGTATTTGCACTTTGAGAGATTTTGGGTATTGTTAGTTGTTCCTTTATTTTCCCATAAGGGTTCCATAATTAAACACTAATAGTGTAAACAAGATTTACATATATGTCTGATCATATTTCACCTTCTTATCATATCATTATTTATTTCTTAAAATATGTTTATTCTGTGACAAAATGGTAAAATATAATTAGTTATCTGTACAAAACCCATTTATACTATCGATGTATACTTATTGAACTCTTCCCATAAACTTTTTTTAACTGAGACTCTTCCCATAAACCTATCACATCATATTCATCACAATTCATAAGACTATTTCTCCGCATCTGGCAGACTTTATTCACAATACCACATGATAAAGAAACAAGATATGACATTGTTATAAAAAAAAAGAGAAACAAAATATGACAAGGGAAAAAATTAGTTAAACTTGCTATGAGCAAGTAGCCTAGGTCATGCCTCCCTGCTGCAACTAATATTAACTTTTCAAATCAATGAGTGTTATCCACACTCAAGATCCATGGGTGTCATACACCACAAAAGCAATCAACATCAAAATCCATTAGCACAATTCCAAAGAAGATGTGTCTTTTTTTTTTAATAGGTTGTCTGGTTAGTAATTAGTGAGTTAGTTGTTAGAAGGGAGAAGGGATTGAGGGGTTCAAACCTCGATACTCCAACTTACACTACCTTATGTCCCTTGGCTAAACCAAGTGAGCCACCTATGTAGGACAAAGAAGACGTCTCTTAAAAGAATATGTACTAAATTCAAGCTTACAATTTTTATGCAACTGAATTAGTTAATCAAAGATTTGCGACCAAATTATTTCGATCATATGGAAATGTTTTTGTAATATCATGGGAGCATGATAGATTTCTGCAAGCATATCAGAAGTTGCAGACTCATATCAAGCATATCCTCACAAAATTTATATTGGCAAACCCCTGATTAGAGCTGTGTATATAAGTCAACTCGATCTATGTTAGTCTACAAGTAATAGACCAATTCATGTTGGCCTATGAAGCTAACAAGCCTAGTGCTTTATTGGACTGCATTTGGCCTATTTAGCCTGCAAGTTCATGGGTTGGGCCACATGTTAAATAAAACAAAAATATAAAAAAACTAAAACATGTTATTGTTTTACTTTTTACCAAACAAAACATGTTATTGTTAGTTAAGGGTCCAAATTGGTAGGGTATGATTTTCGGCGTTGTTAAGATATTTGTAGTTGTTGTTGTTTTTCCTTTGCTCTTTAGTTGGGCAGTTGGGAGCTAAATAGGTTCCGTCAGAGCATAGCTTGGGGTTTAATGTTTATCGGGTAGCTATAACATTTATGTTCAGGGCCTATGTATTCAGGGTCCCTTCTGTGTATTGTCTAGGCTTGGCCCGTTATCAATCTACTTCACCTTTGACAAAAAAAAAGATATTTGTAGTTTTACCTTGGACAAGCTGCAATACCCTTTCTCCAAAAAGGATATTACACCATAGTAATCAAGATTTTCGTAATAATTTTCTAAGTAACTTTGATTTAAAACAAGTTTAGTTCCCAAAAATGCGGATAAAATTTTTGCCTTTTTAAAAGATCAGAAGAATGGGGAGTCCATTCTTTCCTTTTCTATCACGTGGTGAAATAAGAACAGTATTAGTAGAAACACTGAAATAAAAAAACCTCCTCAAGTATATATATATATATATATATATATATATATATATATATATCAAAAGAGCTTGCATCAGTACAAGCAAGGAGTTTCTAAAACTACTATACATAAAAAAGCAGTAAAAACTCTAAAACAAATTAAAAAGAAAATGACTGAAATGAAAAGCTACTAAGTAATATAAAAGCCGGGTTCAATCTCTAACAGCTACCCGGATCATAGTAAGATATAGGCGGTGCGTCAATGACGGGAATATCTCTCTCTCTGGTCTCGACCCTTGCCTGTTGGACCCTTGCCCTGATCCAACTCATAGATACTGTGTAATCATAGATCCTACGCACTGTATACAAGTTGGGTCCATCGACCCTGTGCTCCGTGATAAGTACGTGTCCATCAAAAGTAGCCCACTGTGTATAAGGATTTATCCTCCACCCTATCCCATCTGTCTCCAAGGGTCGGACGCTAAAACGTCGTCCCAGACTCGAGTCCCTCCGTGGGTTGGTCATCTACTCAACCACATACAAAACAACATGGAAAGTAGGCAGGGTGAAAAACTTACACAAGTTAAGAATGTTAGTTTCAAAGAGTATACATACAATACTTATGCAGTATATTTTCAGAGTCTTACCACCCAAATCACACTTAGGAATAAAACACTGTAAAACCAAGAAACAATCAAGAATAGATCACCAATCACAGAAGTAACGTCAATCACAGATAAAACATCAATCACAGATATATTATCAATCACATCCATAACTCCAATCACAGATATAATTATGCATGACACTTCAAACTTTCTGATAATACACCGGTGTGCTGCTCCAAGGAGACTTTTCCCACCAAACTCCATTGAGCGATAGACCTGCGACAAGTCTTAACAGAACAACTAGGTAATCCCCCTCAGACCCCCTGGCAGTCATTCCGAAATGTGCATTCACATCCATATCATGAAATAGGTCCGTCAGTCAGATTTATCCAAGCCGGGTATACGACTCATCTCAGCTCAAGGGTATTCACCATGCAAGGCTATTGAGACTTTCGAAACCTGGATAATCCCAGAAGGCAATTGTAGCCCAACGCAACTCTATTCTCAACCCTCTCTGGGTTGTACTGCTCAAAAACCTTTATGCAAATGATCACTTCAAACATTGCATAATATCACTTTGGTTTCTCTTGTAAAACTTTCTCTGTTTTACTGTATTAAATCTCTTAATACAAAACCACACAAAATACACTTATCCTATTAACACAGAAATAACTCTTGAAAACTTAACCGTTTTATTGCTCTTTTCGGCTGTACTCATTTAATTTAATAATAATTACACTGTGATAGAGTCAAACGCGGTAACGAACTTAATCAGAATAATATTAACGGAAATCATTACTTAAGTTTTTTCTTTTTGGGAAAGCCCTTTGGAAGTTAATCAAGTAATCTTCGCCACGTATATACAAACTTATTAAGATAGGAAAAATAGCGCACCGGTATGGTTCCCAAGAAAGATCTTGGTGAGCTTTTGGGCTCCTTCAAAGACCTTTGTCTTTCCTAGACAGATCCATACAAATGAACTACCTTAACCCATAATCAGTCTGTATATAAACAGTAAAAATCACAAGTTTTATATATTTTTGAAAAGAACATGGAAATGGAAGAAAAATATCGGCCCAATGGCGTAATAGAGATACGGCCCCTGAGCCCGACCGTATGAGTACACCGAAGATGTATTCTTACGCCTGACCAAAGCACCCCATCCATATCTGTCAAAAGAACTACAGAGGTTCAATTTTACAATTTCTTAGATTTGTTGATCACGGAGGCACAACCCACTGGGTGATCAAGCCTTTATCGATAAAATTTCGCCAGCGTAACGGTACAATTACTAAACTTTATAATTAAATTGGGCATTATAACTTTACTATTTGAAAAATCACATTTTAAAGAAAAACAAAGCATAGTATAATTTTTCAAAACCATTTTACAAATAAATAACAATTATTTAAAACATAAACACCCAAAACACAAAAACTCATCAAAACAAAGATCAAACTAACTTTGGAAGAATTTTCCCATACCTTAGCCTTATGAAGATGGAAGAACAAGCTAAAAACAACAAGAACAACACAAAGAAACTTGATTAGAAAACAAAGGAAACTTAAAGGAAAATAAAGGAAAAGAAAAGAATTTTGGAGTGAGATTTGTGAGTGAATCTTCAGGTGGGAGTTGTGTGAGAAATGAAGAGCACCCCCCTCTATTTATAGCCAAAATTTCGTGCAAGGGGGGTGGGGTTAAGAGCTACCATGGTTTGGTTTAATTTAACCATGATTCACTTAAAAAAAACAAAATTAATTATTTAAAAACCCATTGGCCAACACCTATGACTCATGACCAACTTGATCAACTTGGACTTCCCACTTGCATGCTTGAGGCGGCCAGAATCAGGGCTGGGAGGGGAGGATGTGAAATTCCAAGAATACCCCTAGGGTTTGGATGAAAAAGAGTGAAAATCAAGGGTATTTTGGTCTTTTCATAAATCAAAAATAGAAATAATTAGCTAAAAATGATGAGAACCAATGAGAATGCTAGAAAATGCCACAAGAAGTCCAAATAATTTCGTGGCATCTATTTTTGAAATTTATAGATAGTGCATACTCTTCGGTTTTCATCGTTTCGCAGGTAAAACCCCCGAAAAATGCAGAAAAATAGGGTTTTCAAAACTTACACAGAAATAATTTTAAAAATCATAAAATAAATAATTAAAAATAAAATATAAATTGGTTATGGACCATTGTCACGAAAATTATACCTGTTAAACAAGGTGTTTGCGTTAAAACGTCCCCGGGTAGCGTAGTTTTTGGTATTTTTTGAAAGTTTTCCAAAAATTCCAGAAAAATTACAAAAAATCTAAAATAATAAAAGAACCAACTTTTGTGAAGGAATTTTATTTATTGAGTTGGTTTAACACACTCAAGCTATTTAAATCACTTTCCGTCAGTTAGACGTAAACCGTTTTCTGTAAAAAGACTCGATTTTGACTGAAAAACTACCGTTTCAGAAGTATTTCAGAATACGTGTTTTTTATTACTAATTTTAAGCTAAAAATAAATCACACAATATTTTTGGAACAAAAATTCATATAAAACAGAAAAAGGACGGAAAACGCAAAGAAACGAATGCTGTAATTAGACCTAATAGAAGCTGTAAATCAACCACTTTCAGAAGTATTCTTAAACATGTATATTTAACTACTATTTTTAAGCCAAAAATAAATCTCAAAACAATTATATCGCAAAAATTCAAATAAGATGAAAATAAACAGTTAGTCAAAACAATGGATGTTACACAAGCTGTTTAGAGCAGTGGCTTAAATTTTAATATATGCTTGTGACCATGTATTATTTGATTGATCTGGCGACTTTGTTTATATTTATTTTGCGTTATACAATTCAAGTGGGGGGATTTTATTTTGTCAAAAAAAAGTGGGGGGATTTTATATTTTTATGTGAACTAGTATTATTAGATGTTAAAATTAATTAGAATGTTTAGTTAAGTATAAATAAAATAATCAATATTGTTGTATTAAGCCTTGGTCCCTAACAGTTTGATGAGTTTGGCGATAATTATCAAAAGAGGGACCAAAGGCAATGCTTGCAAAGTGCAAAGTCCAAACATCAATGCATACCCAACCATTTGTTTTTTATTTGACCATTTCCCTTTCTTTTTCACCGTACTTAACTAGGGCAACAGGACCACTAGCGGCAGCATCAACTTGAAGTACTTAACGGCCATAAAACTTGTTTAGCATTCCATCGTAACTCTACTGGGTTCGGTTGAAAAAGCAACTGCGCCTGATCTGTTTCCACTTTCCACGTGCATTGAGTTCACATTCAATAAACTTCCATCAAGTTTAATCTATAACTAGGCAATATGGGGTTTTGGTGTAGTATTTTTATGGGCAAAAATACTCCTGTTTTTTGTTTACACTTTATTCAGTATATTTTGGTCTTATAACTTCTGGTAACAATTCTATTGAAAACAAAAACTTTCCGGTAACTACTAATGTATAGAGAATAAGGAGAAGATGGTGGACTTAAGGGTTAGTATTGTAATAAAAAAACAGAAAATGAGATACAAAAATAGAAAAAACGGATAGACGGGTACTACCGTGCGCGTCTTTCCGCTAATATACAAGAGTAGTGTTATCTAGGCGCGGTTTAGGATGAGAGACCTTCATAGTTTTCTCACTGTGTGTGCAATGCCACATTTGTAAAAAAGACATTATTTTTTTACTCTTTAATTTTTTTTCAAATTTTAAAATTACAACCCTTGAATTTTTTAAAATTTGAAAAAGTTGGTCCAACTGAACCAAAACTGCAGGATCAGCTCTGGCATTGGCAAGGCACTGAATCGGTGGTAACGGATTCGCATAGGTGCTGATGGGAATGACATTGAAACGGCGCAATGCCAACTAGATGAGTCAACATTCGTGGGCGGCGCAGATGTCAGAGCACAATGAAGCGAACTACGTCATCTCAATGCTAGATAAATCCGTTACCGCCAGTTCAACACCCTGCCATTGCCAATGCCGGTCTGGCGATTCTGGTTCAATTGGGCCATCTTTCTCAAATTTAAAAATTCACAAGTTGTAATTTTAAATTTTGAAAAAGTTAAGGGTTCAAAAAATATATTTTTTTTCTTACAAATGTGGCATGGCTCATGGGGAGAGGACCTACATAAATCTCTTATCTATCCTGGCCCCATCATCTAATAGCATCTCTAGTGGAAGTTGCTTCTTTTTTTGGTCCAAAGAAACTTGTATATTGAAGAGGGCCAAGCCCAAAAAGAACAACAGGCACAACCCAAACAGACGAACATAGTCCAAACAACAGGCTAAGAAGCCAAACAACCAAATAAGCAGTAGCTGAGATAAACAATCTAATGGAAGTTGTTAAACAGAGTTGTTTAACTCATTTTTAGTGTGCCTTATAATGTTATATGTGATTTAAGAATATCCACTAAATTTCACTTTAATGATAGAATTGATTATGGGAATTGTTTGTACAAAAAAATTATTTACAAGAGTTGCTTATATGAAAAACATAATTCAGAAATGGCTTAAACCTCTTTTTGGTCCCTCATTTTTCACTGAGTTCTGTTTTTAGTCCCTCAAAAATAAAATGCGTCCTTTTAGTCCTTCATTTTTTGAAAATTTGTCATTTTTAGTCCCTGAGGCCATATTTTAAATTTGAAAATATTTTTTAAATTTATACTTTGACCCCTTCCAAAGCCTGATTCTTGCCTTAACCCGTTTTTCTGCTCTCCTCCCCCTCCATTGATGCACCGCGACCCCCATCCCCGCTAGGAGTAGTTTCAACGTCCTCTCTCGAAGTCGCCACAAGATGCGGCCTCTCTTTCGTTGTCTTCCCTGTGTGACCGCAGTGGTCGTCTCCCTTCCTGCCATTGTGCACAGCCTCTATTGGCCGCGTGGAGCTCCTCCCATGGCCGTGCGGGGATGGGGGGCCGCGGTGCATCAGTGGAGAGGGAGGAGAACGAAAAAACGGGTTAAGGTGAACATCAACCTTTAGGAAGGGTCAAAGTATAAATTTAGAAAATACTTTTCAAATTTAAAATATGGCCCTGGGGACTAAAAGTGACATTTTTAAAAATGAAGGACTAAAAAAATGCATTTTATTTTTGAGGGACTTAAAACGAAATTCAATAAAAAATGAGGGACTAAGGGTCTGTTTGGATTGGCTTATGCAGAGCTTATGAACACAGCTTATGACTGATTTATAAGCTGTTTTGGGCTTATTTTTCATAAGCTACCCATGATAGCTTATCAAAACAGTTTATGACTTATATAAAATAAGTTTCACTATAATTTTTCTTGGATTATAAAAGTAGCTTATACAGCTTATGCCATAAGCAGTAGATAAACTTGTTATCCAAACAGGGCCTAAAAATAGATTTAAGCGTTCAGAAATTGTTTACTGTGGATGTCACTTAGATAGACTCCAATGATAAAATCAATTAAAGGAAGTTTTTCAAATTTTAAGAACTTCATAATCAACTCCTATAAGAGATGCTATAAGTAAGAAACAAAACACAAATATTCAAGGAGAAATAAAATAGTAGATATTATGAAAGGAGAGATTTTTTTTAAAAAAAACTACAATTAAATAATTGTAAAAAATTATAAATTATAAATTTTCTTAAATTGTATTAGTGAGAAAAATGATTTTTATATACAGTAACACAGTATTTACAAATACAATTAAGTAAAATTTAAAATATTATTAAGATAATTACTTCTTTTGAGAGAATTATTAAGATAACTTCAACACTTAATATCATTTGAACATATTCCATGCTTTTTTAGGAAAATACCATCTTTCCAAAAATTAATTTGGAAAATACCACGGTTTTCAGATTAATTAGCAATCTACTATTGTTTTTTTTTAGGTGAGAAGTCTCCTCCCCCAAAAGGGACTTATTACCATCGTTTTATTTTTTTTCAAAATTTCCTATGGAAAGTCCCCTCCCCCAAATTCGACTTCTCACCATTGTTTTAATTATTCTTTCAAAATTGCCTATGGGAAGTCCCTCCTCCAAAATCGACTTCTCACCATGATTTTTTTATTTTTATTTTATTTTTTCCGTTTGATTTTAGCCATTTTAGATTTATGTCAAAGTGGTTTATGGTATTAGGTGGTTTGTGGTTTTAGGTTTTAGGGTTTTGGGGTTATTTAAATTAATTAATTTATTCTCTTTATTAATTCAATTTATTAATTAATAATTACCATAATTAAGTTAGTCTAGAACCTTAATAGTAAATTATAATACAATAAAATGATTACCATTAAAATTTCAAGGGGTACAACGATCCACATTTCCTACCGCGTGGCAGGGGACTGAAATTTGTTAGAACGCCTCATGGTGACATAACTAGGTACAAATCTCGGCTGGATCACATGCAGATTCATCTGGTTGAAAATGTCATTGTTCAAAAAAAGAGCTTCATTTTCCAGATTTATGACATATTACTAACAGTTTTTTTTCCAGTTTATGTGGGTGCCATATAGAGAAATTCTAGACGGCCCACCGGAAGAAGCATTCTAGGATTCTACAATGTAGATTGCCAATACTGCTTTGATATGTTTCCAAATTGTAAAATGGCATCAAACAAATAGAGTCAAGCTTCAGTTTGGTCTTCGATAATTAATTAGAATGTTTAGTTAAGTATAAAGAAAATAATCAATATTGTCGTATTAAGCCTTGGTCCCTAACAGTTTGATGAGTTTGGCGATAATTATCAAAAGAGGGACCAAAGGCAATGCTTGCAAAGTGCAAAGTCCAAACATTAATGCATACCCAACCATTTGTTTTTGATTTGACCATTTCCCTTTCTTTTTCACCGTACTTAACTAGGGCAACAGGACCACTAGCGGCAGCATCAACTTGAAGTACTTAACGGCCATAAAACTTGTTTAGCATTCCATCGTAACTCTACTGGGTTCGGTTGAAAAAGCAACTGCGCGCGCCTGATCTGTTTCCACTTTCCACGTGCATTGAGTTCACTTTCAATAAACTTCCATCAAGTTTAATCTATAACTAGGCAATATGGGGTTTTGGTGTAGTATTTTTATGGACAAAAATACTCCTGTTTTTTGTTTACACTTATTCAGTATATTTTGCTCTTATAATTTTTGGTAACTGTTAGAAAATTTTATTTTCTTAAGTGTTGGTCTTCCATTGATTTATAAAAACATTGGTTGATGGTATCTTGCGGGTCCTGGAATATCCATCCTGTGATCAATGGATGTTGGACATCACATGGTGAGTGTGCTTGAAAGGTGTAGCCTATAGTTGATTGGATCTATGATGGGTGGAACCATATAACTTTTCATGGAAGAGTATGGTTTGGGTTATCAAACCCTTTTTGAAAGGAAGAGGGTTGAACCATTGTAACTCTTCATGGAAGGGCCTCCCCACTTTCTCTATAAATATGTCTTGGGACATATGGTGTAGATGTGATGAACATTACATGTTTTCCCATCAAAGCTTTGGAAAGAAGGGGAGGATGATTCTATCCTATAATACAAGTTAATTCATAAGGTAATCAAGAGCATTCAAATCAAGAGGTAAGTACACTCACCCTTTCTTATTATTGTGGTGTCCTAATTCACACCAAAAGAAAAACGTCCATTATCGACGGCCAAAATTTGCCTTACCGACGGCGACGTGGCCATCTTGAAATCCTTTGTCGGTAATGTTTACCGATGGCTAAGCCGTCGGTAATTACCAACGGCCAGACCCTCGGTATCTGTGATATTACCGACGGCGTAGCCCTCGGTAAAACACGAATTAATTTCTATTTTCTTTTAAATTTACCGACGGCTTAGCCGTCGGTAATAGTAATAATTTTTTAAAAATTTTAATATTTTATATGATTCCACCTAATTAATTATCAATAATTATATTAAATTTAATAAATAATAAATAACTCACAAAAATATATATACAAAAAACGTCAATTGCATTAATTGATAAATGTCAATAATTTGATAATAATCCGACAATACATGCAAACAAAATAAAATAAAAAATCCTAAAAGAGTCACTCCTCGTCCTCATCCTCGTCCGAGTAGGTCTCAATAGGAGTGCCAAGAGGTTGGGTCGGCTGGGGACTAAGGATTGACTGCCCCGCAAGAAAACTCTCCATCATCTTGGCCATTGCCTGACTGACCGCCTGCTGGATCATTTCCTGTTGGTGCTCCATGAAGGTCTGGACCGTCTTGGTCGCCTTTTGAGCCGTCTCGTTTGCCTGTCGAGTCTCCTCCATTAATCGAGCAACTAAGGCATCTTTGGCAGAGGAGGAACTCAAAGTGCATCCTGGTGAGTCGTGTGACTCCTGGGTGAGAGAAGTCACACCTGGTCTCAGCATATACGAATAGGCTCCAGTACCGTAGCAACGCCCCCGTGTCTTTCCCCAGCACTGTCCATCCACGTCTTTATCTGGGTAGCAGGGTCGACCTCCTGCGAGGCACCAGAAGACTCTCCCGCCTGGGACAACTGTGTGAGCCTCTCCTGATGTACGACTCCTGTAAGAGTGACATTAAAGAGATATTATACTAAACTTATTGTTATTACAAATTGAAATAAAAATCACAACTTAAGCGATTAATTAACTTACATTAGTCTCTTTTGATCTCTTGTCAACCCAGGAGCTGTCCTTCTTCAATGAGTCTTCACAAAGACCTCATCCAAGCGGGGCTCTCTACCAAGCTCTAGGGCTGGGCACCGGGCGGGTACGGTCGGTTTCGGTCCAAAAGATGACCAACCGAAGAAAATCGAACAACATGAATATCAATCCATCGCCGTCCGTTTGAGCCTCGGATAGTGCGGGTGGTGGTTCCGGCGGGTTGGCGATTCCAGCGGGTGGGTTGATGCGGTTCTGGTTGGTGGAAGATCTTCTCCTCCTTCTCCTCTTCGGTCGTCTCTTTCCTCAGTTGATGACGGTCAGCGTCGTAGCACCACCTTTCCTTGTCACGGTGGGTCTTCTGAGTCGCTGGGGTGGGTGCTTAGCCGCGGCCCTTTCCGCAGGGGTGGTTGCGTTGCCCACGACGGGGAAGAAGAGAGATGACGCCGGGAACGAGCATCACTTAACATGGTACCACCGACGGAGAGACAACCATTGTTATAATCAAAGAAAAAGAGCAAGTTTCTCTGATGTGCTTTTTGAGAAGATAGAAATTAGAAAGAAAAAGAAAAGCAAAACACAATTTAGGGACTAGGACTAGGAGTCTAAGAAGCAGATCACGTGATGCAACTTTTTAAAGATTAAAAAATAAAGAAATATAAAAAATTACAATTACAATTTGATTGAAAGGAAGCGAATGACAACACTGACTTGACGTGATATTGTGAAAGATATAGGCACAGTACAGTTGATGGATAGGACTATCGGTTGGACTCGGGTGCCGATGGATTAAATTTTGCACACCCGAGCCCGACCAAAGATACCCGTTACTACTCCACTTTTTACATTTTTCTACCCGATAAACCGCATAGACCCGTCCGTTTCACTAAAATTAGAATCAGGTAGAGTGGGTTCAGACAGATCGCATGTTTTTGCCCAACCCTACCAAGCTCTAGCTCCAAAAAACAAAATCAAAGTTAGTATCTTAATTAATTTTCAATTGTAATAATAAATCAAATACTTATAATCCTAATCCTAATTACATACAAACCGCCTCTTGTGCTCAACAATGGAGATGGATCCACCTGTATGGACTGATCCACCCTTAGCAGAAGCACAGTTTTGCTTGCATCGGGCGATCTCTTCCAAAAATTCATCAGAGGCCCAATAGTGTTGAAGACCAGCCCAGGCACGCCCTCCCATCCACTTTGGTTTTTCACCAGCAATCCTTGCATCCCTCAGCATCTCAGACAACCTCTTAGAGCCCCTGCTGTTAAAGATCTGCCTCACCTGGTGGTCATCCTCGGGTCGCCGAGTGACATATTTCTGCAACAATGTAAATAATGTTAAGTGACATACTAACAACAATAATTTAATTGAATTATAATTATAACGTACCGCAAACTTCGGCAAAAATACTTCCTCAACAATCTTTGACGGGATCTTACTCCACTTTGGCCATGTCTCCCCGGTACTGGGCCTTAATGGTCGCAGTGATGGCCTGGGAGGCCACCCTGTCTAGATCAAACCTGCAAACAATACATAAACGCACACGTCAAATTAACTATATAACTATAAAGATAAATGAAACAATAATTAAATATTTACTTACCCTCGACCAACAAGCTTAATGAATGGTTGACCATCGTCTGCATACTCTATGTGAGGAGCATGGCTACGCCTCGAGCTCGTCTGAGGTGCATCAGGCATCTCCTCATCAGCGGGAGGTTGCTGTGAGGATGAACCTCCTGCTGCTGGAGAAGATGAGGGGGCCGCCGTTGCAGGGGATGCAGATGGAGTGGCCACTGCTGCAGGGGATGCAGATGGTGTGGGCGCTACTACATGGGATGTAGAATCAATGGGCGCTGCTGGAGGGGATGAACCTCTCGCTGTCGGAGGCATGAAGGGTACCCCCTGCATACCCTGCTGAATCATCTGTGGCACTAACTGCGGTGTCGGCATAAACTGCATCTCATGAATGCCATCTGACTGGTCCTGTGGCCGACGCGCTAATGTCTCAACTGCATGCTGAGCATGTTGAGCCACTCGCTGCGGTAGAATCATGTCAGAACGCCTAGAGGTCTTGCCCTTTTTAGCAGGGCGGTCTCCCTTCTGGCTATCTTTCGGAGCCATCTAATAGGAAAAACAAAATAAACAACAAATCAATATAATTGTGATAAACATGGTTACTTATACTAGCAAACTGCTATAACAAAAAAAATAAATATAATCCATTACAAATTAATACTAATCATCAGATGTGTCATTATCGTCCTCTCCGACGTCTTCCACATCATCAGGATCGTCTTCATCACTATCTTCTAGTGGCGAGTCCCCTTCATTATCATGTTCGAAATTTCTAACACTTATTGGATCAACTTCTTCATAACTGTTTGTTTCGTCACGCAATCTAGTCAGTCGTTCAACTTCGGTTATCTGCTCAACATATGACAACTCTTCATTTTGATAAGCAGCATCATCATCAAAGTCATCAACCTCCACGCGACCTCTGTGTTTTGTTTTTGTTGCTACACACCAACCAACTTTGTCTTTTCGCATCTTAGTGTATGAAACAAAATATACTTGTCTAGCTTTTTTAGCAAAGATGAATGGATCAAAATTTTCATATCACCCTCTCAGCTTGATTTCTACAATATTATAGTGTGAATGAACCTTTGTTCCTCTAGGTCTTTTTGGATCAAACCACAAACAATAAAATAGGACTACTTTATAGGGCAAATGGAGATACGACAATTCAAACACTTCTTGGATAACTCCATAGTAATCATCTTCTCCTCCTTGTGTAATCCCCTTTACATACACCCCACTGTTTATAGTTTTTTTACCCTCACTCCATGCTTGTGTGTGAAATTTGTACCCATTTATGAAGTACTTGTGCCATAGAGTGACCTCTGATTCTGGACCCCAATCTAATGCAAGAATGTTTGGGTCGGTTACCCAATTGGCTGAATTAAATGCCTATACAGACAAACTGTATAATTGAGCGAAAAACAAGTTAATCGATATTCTACAGTGAAAGACACTTAAATAGTCCTGAAACCAGTTGAAAAATTCTGCATGGATACGAGTGATGACATCATTTTCACTGATGTTGTTGCATTGCAAAAATGCACTGCAAACAAGCATAGAGTTAATTGTAATATTACCTTACTAACATAGGACTTAATATTTAATTAAATGATACTTACTCGATATATGGCTTCATCTCGTTGCAATTGATGACAATATGTATATGAGCTGACATCCATTCAGCATCATCTAACCAATGAATCCGGGGTCTTCCGCTGGGACGTCCTAGTTGATTGAAGATTGAGAGTGTCGGTGGGGAGCTATTCTTCACGACAAAAGCTTCATTTCTGATATTCGTCCCACATAATGTAAAATTTTAAAATAATGGGAACAAAAATATGTCGTCTCACGGTGTAAGTAAGACATACATATTGAACCCCCACTCTCGCCTTATTTTTCATGGTTCGCTTATAGCCTCCCATCATTCTACATAATAAATAAAAATTGTATCTGAATTGATGTACAAATTAAGAGAAATTAAGTAGTAAATTAGGTTAGTAAAGTTTTTCTACCTTTCAAATGGATACATCCATCTGTATTGAACTGGACCACAAAGTCTTGCCTCCCGTGGAACATGAATCGGGAGATGCTCCATTGAATCAAAGAAACCAAGTGGAAAGATTCTTTCGAGTTTACAAATGCTTATTGGGATGTTTTAGTCCAATCTTAGCAGGTCATCCATCTTCAAGTTATTGATACAAAAATCTTTAAAAAAAATGCTTAACTTTGTGAGTGGCTTCCATACATGGTCAGGTAATGAATGAAACGCAAATGAGAGAAAACACTCCATAAATACGTGACAATCATGGTTTTTCATCCCATGCATTCTTCCCCGAGTAACATCAACACATCTAGCCAAGTTTGAAGCATATCCATCTGGCATCCTAAGCTCCTTAACCCATGCACAAACGGTCTTTGTTTCCTCAGACGAAAGACAATAATTTGCCTTAGGTTTTAACATCTTTCCATTGTTCTGTGGCACCAACTCCAAGTCCTTGAGCGCACAATACAGAGACAAGTCCATTCTTGCCTTTTCGTTATCCTTTGTTTTGTCCTTAACATTCATGACTGTGTTGAATACATTGTCAAAAAAGTTCTTCTCTGTGTGAATGACGTCCAGGTTGTGCCGTAACAAATTGTCTTTCCAGTATGGAAGATCCCAAAATATGCTACATTTGGTCCAATTGTGAGTAACCCCATAACCGGCTAACCTAGAACCCCCATGTTCTACCACACCTAGAATACTTCTAACCCAATTCCAGATATCTTCACCCGTCAGGATACGAGGCAGCCCATCGGTCTCAACCCTGTTCTTTATAAACCGGTTCTTACTTCTTCTGAACGCATGATCAGGTGGTAAGAAATGACAATGACAGTCAAACCACGAGTTTTTCCCATCAAATTTTAAGGTAAAAACCTTTGTGTCACTCTTGCGTACCAGACATGCCAATTTTCCCTGAGTACCCCACCCGGATAACATACCATAGGCGGGAAAGTCATTGATTGTCCAGATTAAGGCTGCCTTTATGACGAAGTTTTGTTTCGTGGAGATATCATATGTGAAAGCACCATCACTCTACAACTGTTTAAGTTCATCAATTAATGGTTGTAAGTACACATCTATGCGTGTTTTTGGGTTAGATGGTCCAGGTATGAGACAAGTTAAAAACATATACGGTTTAGTCATGCACATTTCCAGGGGGGGAGATTATATGGAGTGACAACAACAGGCCAACACGAGTACGGGGACGCAAATGCTTGGATGTAAGGTGTGAATCCATCAGAACATAAGCCAAGCCTGACATTTCTAGGCTCATTTCCAAAGTCTAGATAGACATCATCAAAATGCTTCCAGGCTTCCCCATTAGATGGATGTCGTAAGATGCCCGTTCTATTCTGATGATGCCATCTCATTGCAGTCGCGGTTTCAAGTGATGCATATAATCTCTGTAACCTAGGAGTGATTGACAAGTAGATCATTCTCTTCTTCACGACATCTTTGTACTTACCCAACCCAGTCCTACGGGGATAATACCTCGCTTCATGATATAACCTACACTCCTGCTTTTCAATACTATCTTTGTAATATAACATGCACCCATTAACACAACAATCAATTTTTTGAGACTTCAATCCTAACATAGACACCAACCTTTTTGCATGGTAAAAATTAGTTGGCAATGGCACCCCCTGAAGATGTGAGTCTACAAGCATGTTTGTCATTTCATCAAGAGCCTTTTCAGTACAATGATTGTTCGATTTGAGTGGCAAAAGCCTGACACACAAGGAAAGTTTTGATTATGATACCCCCTCAAGTAGGGGCTGATTTGCAGCACTTAGCAAATCATAAAATCTTTGAGCCTCTTCATTAGGTGGCTCATCCCAACTTAATTCCTCGTTACCCCTATCCTAAGTAAATTGGGTGTCAAACATCGGCCTAAAGCGATCTTCCACCATGTGTTGCATCACTACAAAATTATCTTCATTACTGATAGTACTCCCACTAGCCTTTGGGAAATTGCCTTGATCGACTTGTGGAAATTCTTCACCGAGATCAGTCCAAAACCAATAGTTCAGCTGAAACCGAGACTTGTACAAGTGAACATTCACTTCACTAGCACACATTATGTTCATACACTTGCACTTGGCACAAGGACACCTAATTCCTCCCTCACTCAAAAAATATGGATGTTCTAAAGCCTTTTACACAAACTCAGCAACCCCTTCTACAAACTTCCGTTTCAACCCCCCTCTCCTACGATTAAGCCTATCATACATCCAACTACGGTTTGAATCCATTTTCTGCAATCCAATCACCTCACGAGTTAGATACTAGGGTCACGTGCCAAAAAAAATTCGGCAGCATAACCACTATATTTTGTACTTTCCCAAATTTTTTTACAACTACAAACACTACCTAAACAATACATATAACAAAACTTATTGATAAAGAAACATATTTAGATACTAGGGTCATATTCCAAAAAAAAAATTCGGCAGCATGACCCCAGTATTTCAGACTTTTCCAAAAAAAAGAATTCAATAAAAACAATAGTGTAACAATACATATAACAAAATAGAGCAATAAAATAACATATATCCTAATGAGCTCTGCTCTCCACTAACAAATAATTCAATCATAAAAAAATGCATATATTCTAAGCTACCAGCACACAAACCCAGCATACTGCATAAGGCAGGAAGGCAAAGACTAGGGTTTTGCTCTCCATTCACAAACAACACAAGCACATGCAACTTATAAATTACCAGCACACAATCTCAATGCTATTGAGCTCAAGCAAACAACACTTCAATTCACACAACATATATATATTACATATATTAATCTATACTAAAATATATTGACTACGCACCTCAAACTCCAATTGTAACTAAGCTCCAACCGTACGCAAGCTCCGAAAGTATGTCACGAACAACTACTAAATAGGCAAGCCACCACCATGTGTCAACAAAAAAGTGAAATTAAACACACTGCTTTTGCAATTAGTCAACAAAAAAGTGAAATTTAAAAAATTAAAATTAAAAAGTTATCCCTTTCTTATTATTGATGTCATATAAATTTGAGCATATAGTTATCCCTTCCTCACACTCACACACAAAACACACATAATTTTACACACACATAAACACACAAACCAAAAAATTTACACAGTAACACACACAAACACAAAACACACACACACTCACACTCACACTAACACCAACATAACCCTCACACCAATAATCAAATTAGACTAATCAAACTCACCAATAATCAAATTAGACTAATCAAACCGATACACGAATTGACAAGTCCAATACACACACAAACTCAATAGACTAATCAAACTCACCAATAATCAAATTAGACTAATCAAACCAATACACTAATTGACAAATCCAACACACACATACTCAATTTTAAGGCACGTTTCAGCCACAGTCGCAAAACACACACACATACACACATTTACAGTACACACAGAGAGAGAGAACAGAGAGAGAGAGATACGTACCGATGGCGACAACGGTGGGTCACTCCAAACTCGGTGGCCCACGGTGGAGACCTTCACAATGACAAAGAATGAGTGAGAGAGAGAGAGAGAGAAAGAGAGAGGGCGAGAGAGAAAGACAGTGAGAGAGAGAGACAGACAGAAAGAGAGGGCGACAGAGAAAGACAGAGAGACAGACATAGAGAGACAGAGAGAGAGAGGACGAGGCGGCAGCACAGTTGATGACCTCGGTGGCGAGGGGCTCGCGGTGCCTCTCTCGATTGAGTTCTCGGTGGTTCACGGTGGCGAGGGGGCTAGGACATGGTTGTGGTGGTTCACGGTGCCGAGACAGAGAGAGAACAGAGAGAAGGAGAGGGAAAGGGCTTAAGGTGTGGGGTTCTGGTGGTGACGGTGGTTCAAAGGCAGTGGCAGCGAGCTAGGCGGTGGCAAATGGCGGCGCACGGAGGAGGAAGAGAGAGCAGAGGTTCTGGGATAAAGTTAAGAGAGAGAAAGAAAAGGGGGAAATGGGGAAGGTGGGGTCAGACGCTGGGTTTAAGTTTACCTTACCGATGGCTTAGTCGTCGTAAATCTAAATTTAAGCTACCAACAGCTAAGTCGTCGCTAAATAGCCACGTGACAAATTTTTTTTTAATGCTAACGGTTAACTTTTTTTAAAATTTTTTTAAAACCAAAAAATAAATTACCGACGGCTAAGCCGTCGCTAAAGTCACAAATTTTTTACCTTTTTTACGTGCCTTATTATCGATGGGTTACCGTCGGTCAGGCCGTCAGTAAACTTGTCTTTACCTTGGCCACGGGGCCGTCGGTAAATGGCCGCCGGTAATGACCCTCATTCTTGTAGTGTCATGCAACTATGATCCTATTTAATTGTTCATGAATGAGAACTATGATTCATGATGTGTGATAAAATTTAACATGAAATATTAATTCATTTTTGGGCAAATATTATTTACTTATGGAGTTCCATTGATTGAAGTGAGTGCATACCACCACAGTGGATCATTCACATATATTAATGGGATTGTTTGTATGATATATCGTTGATGTTGTACTTCTTAAATAATTTTTAATTTAATTTGCCCGCAAGAAATTAAATTATGAATTATTCTTGAAACTTGGTTTATTTGGGAATGCTTAATAGCTGAAAATTCCTTCGGCCCACAAGTGTTGGAATTTTTGTTGCTATTGTTTATATAATATTTACTCCACCCACAGGGGAGTTTATATTATATGTGTTTATATTCCCTGTTATATATATTATTAGCTCAAGATTTATTTATTTTTTATTTCTCATGAGCACCCATTATTTTTACCTCCTCTTACTTTCTCTTTGAACAACTCTACTAAAGAAGTAGATATATTGATGGGAGAGATACAATAAATAAAAGAATGACTATCATTTGCGACTTTGTGAGAGTCAAAGGTGAGAGTGGTATAGTCATTACTTTTATGTATTATTTTATGGTCATGATGTTATTTTAGAGAGCATGAATAAATTATCATCGTTATGGTCATGAAATTAATTCTTATAATTACTAATCTAATAAATGGTGACTAAAATGGAATTAAACTATGAAAATATTTGAATGCTCTCGTATTGGTTGGAATGACTTGTTTGACTCCATGCATTGGATAAATTTGTAGTTTGCACGTGTATTTTTTAGACTTTGGTTTTGTGCAAATTGGTATTTGTTTTATCACTTAGGTGATGTAATTTTATATGAGTGAAAACTTGAAAATATGTTTCTTGGAAAACATGATTAAGGAAACTTATGTATGTTGTTCAGAATACTCTTGGACAATAGCTAATCCCTATTTCGGAGCACTATTAATTGATATGAATGTTTGTCACCACAGTGACTTATTCATAAGATTAATAGAGCTAATTGTGCATTTGATTTAGGGATGATTATGTTGCTCAAATCATCGTGCATTAGTCTACCCACAGGAAGTCTATTGCATAAGTTGGCTTGTGTAACATGATATGACGTTACAATGAAAATTCTTCTGCCCACTGGTGTTGAATTTTTGAAACTGTTGGGTATGGTATATTCTTCCCCACAGGGAAGTTTATATCATATGTTTAAATCCTTATTGTAATGACTATTGTCATTAATAATTGTCCATTTGATCGACCAAAGGTTGATTGCGTTTATTCTCGACTTCATATCATAGTTTCTCTTAATTGTATTCATTTATAGTGACTTGAAAATTATTTTGACATATGATTAATGTTTGGTTGATGTGTCTTGTGAATTATTCAAATAATTTAAATAATATCTATTTTCTCTTAATTGTGAATTAAGAGGGGTACAAGGCACTCGTTCTTAATTAGTTTCCTAAGGAAATGTGGGAGCATGTTTTATTTGTACTTTTAGAGTAGTGAATCACATATTCATATCTTTCACATATATTTATTAATATATGAAGTTATATGTTAGCTTGTTTACATTGTTTATCTAATCACTCATTAAAACCTTGACGATTTATGTCTATTGAAGTGATTGGTTAGTGGGTGTTGATAAGAAATTGTGATTTCACATGTCTTGTACAATGGTGACTCTTATGAATGTCTTGAATTTTATTATTTATTATATGTGCATGCTGATATTTTCTTTTGTGCATATGATTGTATGTTGTCATGTTATCCTAATATTATGATACCATTGACATATCTCGAGATATAATGTTTTCTTGGGAAAACATTGATTATTGGTATTTCATAAGAAAGACGTTTGTTTCATTTATCGAAATGTTATTTGAGATCTCTGGTTTCCTTTGTGGAAATGTTTAATTTCACACCTATAGCTCTAGCTGGTGAATCTTGTTGGACGGAAATGATCATGATTATTTGTGATTACAGTCAAGATACAAAGTGGCCACAATTATTCAACCAATGACTTTTAATTTATTTCAATTTTAAATTTGTTTTCAAAATCTTTATTTTGTTTTGTTTTTGTGTTTCATAAATCAATGTCGCCCAAGTGGGAGAATGTTAGAAAATTTTATTTTCTTAAGTGTTGGTCTTCCATTGATTTATAAAAACATTGGTTGATGGTATCTTGACGAGTCCTGGAATATCCATCTTGTGATCAATGGACGTTGGACATCACATGGCGAGTGTGCTTGAAAGGTGTAGCCTATAGTTGATTGGATCCATGATGGGTGGAACCACATAACTTTTCATGGAAGAGTATGGTTTGGGTTATCAGACCCTTTGTGAAAGGAAGAGGGTTGAATCATTGTAACTCTTCATGCTTTCTCTATAAATATGTCTTGGGACATATGGTGTAGATGTGATGAACATTACATGTTTTCCCATCAAAACTTTGGAAAGAAGGGGAGGATAATCCTATCCTTAATCCTATAATACAAGTTAATTTAGAAGGCAATCAAGAGCATTCAAATCAAGTCTAAGACAATGGCATCAAGAGGTAAGTACACTCACCCTTTCTTATTATTGTGGTGTCCTAATTCATGCAACTATGATCCTATTTAATTGTTCATGAATGAGAACTATGATTCATGATGTGTGATAAATTTTAACAGTAACAGCTCTATTGAAAACAAAAACTTTCCAGTAACTACTAATGTATATAGAACAAGGAGAAGATGGTGGACTTAAGGGTTAGTATTGTAATAAAAAAAATAGGAAATGAGATATAAAAATAGAAAAAACAGATAGACGGGCACTACCATGTGCATCTTTCCGCTAATATATAAGAGTAGTGTTATCTAGGTGCGGTTTAGGATGAAAGACCTTCATAGTTTTCTCACCGTGAGCAATGCCACATTTGTAAAAAATACATTATTTTTTTACTCTTTAATTTTTTTCAAATTTTAAAATTACAACCCTTGAATTTTTTAAAATTTGAAAAAGTTGGTCCAACTGAACCAAAACTGCAGGATTGGCTCTGGCATTGGCAAGGCACTGAATCAGTGGTAACAGATTCGCATGGGTGATGATGGGAACGACGTTGGAATGGCGCAGATGTCGGAGCACAATGAAGCCAACTATGTCATCTCAATGCTAGATGGATCCGTTACCGCCATTTCAACACCCAGCAAATATTGCCAATGCCGGTCTGGCGATTCTGGTTCAGTTGGGCCATCTTTTCTCAAATTTAAAAATTCACTAGTTGTAATTTTAAATTTTGAAAAAGTTAAGGGGTCAAAAAATATTGTTTTTACAAATGTGGCATGGCTCATGGGGAGAGGACCTACATAAGTCTCTTACCATATCCTGGGCCTATCATCTAATACAGTGGCGGAGCTTCTAAGGGACAGAGGGGAGCCATGGTCCCCCCAAGCCCTTTTTATTTTCTAATATATATATATATATAAATAAATATAAATATATAAAATAACAAAAGTAAATAAATAAAATGAGTAAAAAATATAACACTATTTACAATTAATTAAGATTTAATATTGACAATTTCAAGTCACTCAAAGGGCACAGAGTAGCACTTTAAGATAATTTATAGTCATTTATTTTAATATCATTTTTATAATTAACTTTGTGCTTACATTGCAATTTAAATTTTAGATATGTAATATAATATTACATTTTGATTTATGCATTAAGGGTGCATTTGGAATAGCTTATTTATAACTTATTTGGATTTATCTTGTGATTGTACTTTTGTAGGTATTTGAGAGAGCTTATGAAAATAGCTTATGAGATGTTTATTAGCTATTTTTAGGTTATTTCAATAAATTTCCCATAATGGTTTATGAAAATAACATACTTCTTGTATAAAAATAGTTTAATCTTATTATCTTTTTATTATATAAACAATATATTTATAAGTGCTTATATAAGTACTTATTTAATAAGCATTTAATTAAAACATTTATCTAAATACACTTTAAATCTTATTTAATTTTGGCCCCCTCAATTTTTTGGTTCAAACTCCGCCACTGATCTAATAGCATCTCTAGTGGAAGTTGCTTCTTTTTTTGATCCAAAGAAACTTGTATATTGAAGAGGGCCAAGCCCAAAAAGAACAACAGGCACAACCCAAATAAACGAACATAGTCCAACAATAGGCTAAGAAGCCAAACAACCAAATAAGTAGTAGCTGAGATAAACAATCTAATGGAAGTTGTTAAATAGAGTTGTTTAACTCATTTTTAGTGTGCCTTATAATGTTATATGAGATTTAAGAATATCCACTAAATTTCACTTTAATGATATATAGAATTGATTATGAGAATTGTTTGTACAAAAATAATTATTTATAAGAGTTACTTATATGAAAAACATAATTCAGAAATTGTTTACTGTGGATGTCACTTAGATAGACTCCAATGATGAAATCAATTAAAGGAAGTTTCTCAAATTTTAAGAACTTCACAATCAACTCCTATAAGCGATACTATAAGTAAGAAACAAAACACAAATATTCAAGGAGAAATAGAATAGTAGATATTATGAAAGGAGAGATTTTTTTTTAAAAAAAATCTACAATTAAATAATTGTAAAAAATTATAAATTATAAATTTTCTTAATTTGTATTAGTGAGAAAAATAATTTTTATATACAGTAACACGGTATTTATAAATACGATTAAGTAAAATTTAAAATATTATTAAGATAATTACTTCTTTTGAGAGAATTAACTTAATATCATTTGAACATATTCCACGGCATAATGTCTGGCCTCTTGCTTTTGTCTTTCCCAAAAGATAAGGACCGGACATTACCAAAAAAATAAGGATAAGATCCGGAAAGCACATGGTGCATTGGATAAACGATACGCGATTTCCAAACCATAACGTACTCAGAGGTCAGAGTCAAAACCCCAAAGTGAAGTTACCTCCTCCACCGCTCTGCTGATTTCGCATCTTGTTAATTAACAATGTCGCCATGTTAAAAAGTAGTAAAGTTATGTGACCAAAAAAAAAAAAGTAGTAAAGTTAATCAATCTCACCATTTATTGTCTGGTCTTATTATTGATGTTGTCGTCGTCGTTATTTTCATGTCCCTTTTTTTTTTTGCTTTAATATATTTTTGTCCCTCTAAATATTTATATTTTGAATTAGTCTCTCTATAAAAAATTAAAGTTTTTTTATCCTTCAAGAAATAAAATTTTTGATTTAGGTCTGTAATTTGACTTGACCATTGACATGGTACACTGAGGTCTTTGTAAATATTTTACGTGACTTACATACATTGCCAAGTCAGCTGACACGTCATTTATGATTTTTTTTCCTATTTTCTTAACTGGATTTACCCAACTCATCTGATTCATAGTAATTTTTGTAGAGACTAGATCCAAAACATTATATATTTGTAGGGACTATATGGTCTGCTTGCATGGTTATTTATATGGACCAAAATCAAAACTTAATATATTTAGAAGGATCATGTGACATCAATCTGATCACAATCACATGTCCAACCACAGAATCATGCAGAGGTAACCGAACAACACAGGAAACCAAACTTTAATTCATTTATTGATTCCAATTTGGTACATAACTATAAGAGAAACTTCTGGAGATGCCCAAACTGGATGGTAAGTTGCACGTGTGGTTTCAGTTCTTCTACTTCTTCGTGTTGTTCTTCTCATTCACGAATTTTTCCCTTTTACCAAAAACGACATGGATGCAATTATTTTGTATGGGGGTTGATGAAAAAGTGCCCACTGAGCGTGGAAAATTGTCAGGTATGTATGGTGAAGTGCAGATGGAACGTGCAAAAGTGATAGAAATGTATGAACAAGAACTACAAAAGAAAGATCAGAAAATGGCCAAGTGCAAGAGGAAGCTTAGTGATGAAAGAAATAAATCAAATCTGTTAACTTGGGTCACTGTGTTTTTGGGGTCTGTTATTATTGGCATGTATATGGTATTTTCATTGACAAGTTTTTGTTCAAGGAAGTGATTTGGTGTTGAATGGGGTTGTTCCTTCCTTACGTTCGTTTGTTTTCTTTTGTTTTGTTCCCATTGTTTTGTTGTATTTTGGGGGTTGTGTTGTACCAAATTGGAATCAATGAATGAATTAAAGCTTGGTTTCTTGTATTTTGCGATTCTGTGGTTGAACATGTGATTGTGATCTGATTGAGCTCCTTCTAAATATATTAAGTTTTGATTTTAGTCCTTATAAATAACCATGCAAGCAGGCCATGTACTCCCTACAAATATATAATGTTTTGGATCCAATCCCAACAAAAATTACTATGAATAAGATGGGTTGGGTAAATCCAGGTAAGAAAATAGGGAAAAAAAATCATAAATGACGTGTCAGCTACTTGGCAATGTATGTAAGCCACGTAAGATTTTTACAGGGACCTCAGTGTGTCATGTCAACGGTCAACTCAAATTAGGGACCTCAATCAAAAACTTTATTTCCTGAGAGACCAAAAAACTTTAACTTTTTACAGAGGGACTAAATTCAAAACGCGAATGTTTAAATGGACCAAAAACATGTTAAAGCCGGTTTTTTTTTTGAACACACGGTATCATATCAGTAAGACCATCTTCAATGGTGGTTCTTACGTGTATTCTTACACATAAAAATTGATTTTTATTTTCTGTAGCATTGAAATTGGCTGACGTGACTATCACTTGTAAGAACGGTTCTTATATAAGAACCAGTTCTTACACATTAAAAAATTATTTCCTTGTTAAAAATAATGTAATTGTGGGGACTTATTAAAGGTAAGTTAAGAATCAATGTTGGGTTCTACCATTAAAGTAAAAACTAATAAAAGTTCTTAAATTATATGTGACATCTTTGAGCCCACTAAAAGAAAAATAAGAGCTCAAAATGGGCTCTGGCGTTGGAGATACTGTAATTTATAAGGAAAAACATAAATTCTTTTTATATACTTGTATACAACAATAACTTAACTATATTTTTAATCTCTTTAAATTATAGGTGAATCTAGTTTTATAATTTTTTAAAACTAATTAATTCTCTCCGATTTTAAAATTAAATAAATTTAGCCTTACCAACACGTTTTAATATAAAATCTTTAAATTTTTGGAGCATTTTAATGGCTTTTTCAGCCTTAGCCTCCACCCTTGGATTGGATAGACTTCAATCTTAACTACAATGAGGTTGGTCTACTTCAATTAAGTGCATGTTTGGTAATTGGTAATACTGTGAGAGGAGTTAAACTCAACTTTGTGGGATCAAAAATGATTTGCTTTTTATATAAATGTGTTTGGGTTTGTAGTAAAAGCAATTCTGTTGTCTATAATTGATTTTATGCTAAAGCTAAAGTTTGTAACTTTTGCGTTGGATTGAAAATTTTACACTAAATTTTACTTCAAATTTACTTTTAAAGTAATAACAACTAAACATAAATCATTTTATTTTAAATTCAATTTTAACAAAAATCAATTTTACATAATCAATTCAGGGAATATCAATTTTCGCCATCACATAACAGAACACACTAAATTGGTAAACTATTTTTTTTGGTGCTGCTGTGTATGAACCATGAAAGGATAGGGACAATTTGGTCTTCTCCATACGCTCTATTCTTGGACAAGAATTTCAGTACATAACTGTTAACCAAGCCAACTTTATTCAACAAAGTAGTGCTGCTCATAGCCAACTTTTTTCAACAACGTAGTGATTGAGGTGGCGTGGTGTCCCCCACCCAATGGATGCTTCAAAATAAATAAATGTTGATGATCTCATAAAAATCTGGTAGTTTAGTGTGTGGTGGCCTAGTGAGAAACTCTCATAGAGCCTTTATTAAAGGATTTTACTGTAAAATTGGCTCGGGCAATGCTTTATGGGCGGAACTCTAGGCCCTTAGACTAGGGATAAGGATGGCTCGACAACTCAACCTCCAATGGGTAATGTTTGAAATGGATTCAGAGGTCGTTGTCGATATGGTCAACTCGGGAGCTACAAACAATGCCGACTTACAACCGTTGAAATCATTAATTTTTTTCCAACATCCTGATTGGATAACTTCAGTCACTCACATCTATAGGGAAGCAAACCGTTGTGCTAATTTGTTAGACAACTAGGGTCATATGGCTTCCTTTGATTGGGTCTTGCTAGATAGTGTTTTTTCCCATGTTGGGTATTCTTTTAGCTGATAACTAGTCAGTTGACCCATGCTATGCACAGGTCTAGTCGGTAGTTTCTACACATGATATAAAACGACTTATTTATATAGTAATAAATTGGTATATGATATACTCTAAATTTATAATAGTGCCAATTTTGTGACACTGTTCATGAAAATTTACAGAGATAAGCAAATACTATTTAATTAATCAAAAGGAAAATAATGTTACAACTAGAAAATTTACAAGAACAAATAAAGATGAACGGAGTGTAATAAAAAAAAGATAAATGGAACCCGTAAACAAACATCATTTTATTGATAAAAATAAAATCAAAGAAAAAATGATTTTGTAAAAAGAAAGATGACTTATAAACAATCACTATTTTATTGGTCTAAAATAAAATTAAAAAAAAAATAATCATACAACTTGAATGTGCTCTTGGGGCTAGCTTCAGTTGTTGGCCGCCCAATTAAGGTGGACCACAACACCCTCAAGCTGAAGAGGGGGTGGTTTGCTCACGTGTGCGTAGAGATTGACCTCTCGCAACCCGTTGTCGGTAAGTTCTGGTTGAAGGATCACTGGTACAGAATCGAATACAAGGGGCTTCACTTGATTTGCTCGAAGTGTGGATTTTACATGCACCTTTCCCGGAACTGCTCTAGCCAAACCAACTGTGTCTCTCACCAAGCACCACCATCACAGACCGATGCTCCTCCAGCCAATGAGGTCGTGGAGGTAAATTCTCAACCTTCTACTTCCATTGTTTGTTATTCTAAAGAAACGTTTGTGCGAGATGTAGTTTATGATCTTGATAAGGAAATTCATGGAGAATGGATGACTGTTTCACGTAAGAAACGCTCACCGAAGGACCAACCTAAGAAGGATGCCCTGTCTCCTAACAATCCGTTCGAGGGGCTTAAGCAATCATTAGCTCAATCCAATCAGGTTTTGGTAATGCATCCTGGTGTTGGTTCTTCTTCAGGGGAAAGGAAGGAAACCAAGAAACAGGCAAATCAAAAGCGTAGACACCAAGAGCAACAGTCCATTGCCTCTGCGTAACCTGTAATAGGAGGATTACAACCTGATAAATCAAAAGGAATATGGCAAACTACAAAGGGTTCTATCTCAGGGAGCCTCCCGGGTAGCCATTTCAATCCACATCAAGTGGAAAAAGTGCCTGTACCCTCTGTGACCAAGGTTATGGAATGCTCTAGCTTGGGGCAGAAACCAACTCGGACTGATGTTGGGATGGACAAGATGAATCTTGATAGTGGCCCCCCAGCTTTTCTCAAAAAGTGATTTTGGATTAGACCGCTTCACTTCCTAGTGAAGACATGGCAATGGAGACGGAGTCTACACACCCTACTTAGGCGTGCGGCTTGAGCGTATCCTTTTTTCGTTTTTATTTATCATGAATATGCTCGTTTGGAACTGTCAGGGGGTCGAGGATCGACATTTCCCAGGCCTTATCAGAGACTTCACCAAATGTATAAATTGTGTTCCTTTGCACTTCTTAAACCTAGAATCAATGGAGTCAAGGCAAATAAGGTTGCTGACAGTTTCAGTTTTGATGGGGTTGTGCATGTGGATGCAATTGGATTTTCAGGCGGAATCTGGTGTTTTGGGAAGCGGTGCCTTATCTCCATCGATGTTATTTCTACCTCCAAGTACTGTGCCCCTCTCAAAGTGAACCCCCGTTCCCCTCATCCTTGGTTATTAGTTGTTGTTTATGGCAGCTCCCAAGACCACTTTCGTGATGAACTGTGGGCTGAACTGTGTGGTATTCATGCTGCCAATGACTTGCCTTGGTGCGTCATTGGGGATTTTAACTCTGTTTTGCACGTGCATGAAAAAGAAGGTGGGGTGGAGTTCAATAGACGTGTTGGCCAGAAGTTTGGGGATTGTATTTTCAGCTGTGGTCTTGTAGACCTTGGTTATAATGGTCCCCTTTTTACATGAAAAAGTGGGGCTCCTCGGCAACGTCTGGACATGGCTCTAGGTAATGCTAGATAGCAAGAAGCTTTTCCGTTCAGTTCAGTTGTCAATCCCCCGTTGCCTTCCTTGGATCATTGTGGTATTTGGCTTAAGTTGGGAAATTCCCCTCCACCCACTGACGGTAATTACTTCAAATTTCTCGGGCGTTGGTTAGACCAGGAAGATTTTCATACTCAGGTTCAAAATTATTATCAAAATCTATTTGCTTCTGTAAGGTCCGTTAGGCAACCCCTCAGAACGGCTGCATCTTTCCCTCCTATTGGCCATGAGGATCTTGCTGGAATTGGTGCTGATGTTACAACCAAAGAGGTTCGTAGGGCTCTTTTCAGTATGGGCAATTATAAAGCCCCTGGCCCGCATGGTTTCCATCCGTTATTTTTCAAAGCAAAATGGGACACGGTTGGAGGTTCTATTGTCGACTTTGTCCAACATGTGTTTGCCCATCTAACCTCTATAGGTGATGTCAACCAAACCCTTCTTATTCTTATTCCTAAAGGGATTGATCCCTCTCGTGTTTTTGATTTTAGGCCTATAGCCTTATGCAATGTTATTTATAAAATCGTTACTAAAATCCTAGCTTCTCGCATTAAGTATATTCTTCCAAATATTATTTCTAAATGCCAATCTAGTCTTATTATGGGTAGAAATACTACTGATAATACTATTGTTTTGCAGGAAGCAATGCATTCTATGATCTTTATGAGTGGAAAGCAGCGGTACTTGGTCATCAAGCTGGACTTAGCCAAAGCTTTACGACAAAATGGATTGGCATTTTATCCTGGATGTCCTACAGATTCTTCGCTTTCGTCTGCCTATCATTGAGTTGGTTAAGGCTTGTCTTGCATCTTCCTCAATGTGTGTTAATTGGCAAGGTCGTGCCTCAAACGCGTTTGCTCCTTCTCGCGGGTTGCGCCAAGGGGATCCCATATTTCCTCTTCTCTTTGTCATGGCATTGGAGCGATTGAGTCACTATATCGCTGATGCGGTTAATGACGGATCATGGGTTCCTTTGAAGTTTGGTTGTGGGGGTCCCTCTGTGTCGCACTTAATGTTTGCGAACGACATCATTCTCATCAGTGAGGCCTCTCAAAGCTGTGCGCAGAAGATTATGGACATCCTACACCTCTTTAGTACATGCTCTAGACAGACTATTAATAAGAGCAAGTCATGTGTGTATTTTTCTCATAATATGTCTGACGTTGAAGCCCAAGCCTTAAGCAACTAGCTGGGAATTCAAACTACAAGTGATTTAGGGCATTATTTGGGGATTCCAATTATCTCCGGCAGGAAGGGTAAGGCCGATTACTCTTTTCTGGTGGATAAAGTCCGCAGCATACTCTCGGGCTGGAAAGCGGCATCCCTCTCTCAGGCAAAAAGGATAACCTTGGCCCAGATATAGTTGTATCATGAGCATTTCGAATTACATTATGCAAACGTCCAACATTCCAGCTTCAATTTGTGACGATATTGAGTGCTTGTGTGGTGACTTTATATAGGGCTCCACGTCGGAGGCTCGTCGGAATCATCTCATATCTTGGGAAACTATATGTTCCTCTAAGGAAGTGGGAGGCCTGGGATTTCGCAGTCTTCGAATGGTAAATAATTCCTATATGATGAAGCTCGGCTGGGATCTAATGGTGAACAGAGAGGCGTTATGGCTTCAGGTTCTTTGATTTAAATACAAATGTGGGAATCTTCAAGTGCCTACAATGTAAATTGGTTCATGGCCCTCACATGTATGGAGGGGAATCTGTCAAGCTTGGCACCTTGTGATGCAGGGTACTTCTTGGGTTATTAAAAAAGGACATACTGTGAAGTTTTGGCAAGACCTATGGGTGCCGGGTGTGGCCTCTCTTAGGGATCATGCCTTACATACCATTCAACTTCATGAGTGGAACTTTGTTGTCCACAACCATGCTCAGCATGGGGACTGGAATTGGAATATTCTTACTCAAATTTTGGCCAACGACATCTGCTGTAAAATTGCTAGCCTTAGAGTTCCCTGTGCAGGAACTGAGGATTTTCCTATTTGGAAGCACTCCTCTAATGGTTTCTTTAGTGTGAAGTCTGCCTATTTGCATTTATTCCAGGAGTTACAAAGGGATCACCTTGTTTTTCCTTTTCGATTAATTTGGAAATTGCATACACCCCTATGGGTCAACACCTTTCTCTGGCGGGTGGTGCACAATAGATTAATGGCCAATGCAAATCGTTTTGCTCAAGGTGTTTTGGACTCTGCCCTTTGTCCTCGTTGTCAACAACGGGATGAATCGATTATGCACATTTTGAGAGACTGTGATTGTACTCTTGAATTATGGGAGAAAATCGTTAATCCTGATCAATGGCACAAATTTGCTAGCCTCGGGCTAGTGCAGTGGATCGAGTTCAACCTCCGCTCGGATGATGTAGGCACTGGTGACTGGAATTGGCCCATCGTCTTTGCCTCTATGGTCCATATGTTATGGATTGATAGAAACCACTTCATTTTTTCAGGAAAGTCCTCTATTCCTGATAATTTTCTCCCTAAATTGTTTGGCCAAGTAAATGCCATTCATTCCCAACTGCTGCTGCCTGGCTCTTCTTTTATTGGTGCTAGTCATGAAGTTGCTGTGAAATGGTGCCCTCCTCCGGATGGAATAATCACGTTGAATGTGGGCTCTCATGTGCAGGGACGATAAGCTTGTGGGGGTCTGCTACGAAATTCCCTAGGCGTTTTTCTGAGAGATTTTCACTGCAACTTAGGTGCTGCCACCTCTGTCTTGACAGAACTTTGGGGTCCTGTGTCGGGTCTTCGGTTGGCTCATAGTATGGGAATCATTGTTCTGCGGGTTAAGATGGATTCTAAAGTTGTCGTCAATATGGTGGAGCTGCATCGTTCCCAGAGTTTGGTGCTACGTCCGCTTCTTGATGAGGGTCTAGCGCTTCTGTCTACTGTTGAGTGGGTTTGTTCTGTCCATCATGCATATAGAGAAGCAAATTTTTGTACTAATTTACTTGCTAGATTGGAGCTTACAGGGGGGTTTCAGTGGACACTTCCTGATGTTGTTTGTAACACTATTTCTCCAAAAAGGATATTACACCATAGTAACCAAAAGTTTTACAAAGTTTTAGAAAATATTTTGATAAAAGTTGGTAATCCTTCTCGAAAATGCGGGTAAAATTTTTCGCTTTTCTAAAAGACGAGAATGATTGGGAATATGTTTCCCTAATTCTTTTCAAAATATTTTTGATTGCGGAAATAAGATCAACATGTTTTGTGAACATAAACTCATCTCATATATATAAAGATCTTGCTTCAGTACAAGCATAAGTTTAAATAAATTGTACATCTGAGCCAATTCAGTCTCTTGACATCTACCCCATACTAAGACAGTAAATACTGATTCTTCTTAGAACCTCTATCAATCTATGCAGCATCTTCCTTCAGATCCTTCTTCTAAGAGCTAGCCCACTTCTTGGGTAAACCATCTACTCAGTCATGCATCAACACAACATAAAGCAGGCAAGGGTGAAACTCTAAACAAGGTAATAAGAGCAGTAAAAGTATAAAACAACACATATTCACACAACACTCAATTCATAAGTCAAGAACACATAACTACCAGAGACAATCAAGTCAATCAAGACAAATCAATAAAGTAGCAAATAATTCAAAACATATAACAGATTCCAATCAAACAGATCTTACCTTGTGTCTTGTAAGCCTACAAAATAACTCATTCACAAAATATATTCTTACATCAAAATATATTTATGCATATCACTTCAATATCTCTCTAATCACACCGGTGTAATGCTCCAAGGAGACTTTCCAACCTCACATCATTTGAGCGACCGGCTGCAGTAAACTTAACAGCATAACCAGGGAATCCCTCTAGATCCCTGAATATACTTCAGTAATACCGCATTTCAAACTTAATACTAAATCAGAAATAGATCTTCCAATCAGATTTATCCAAGCCGGGTATATGACTTGTCTCGGCTCAGGGGGATTCACCGACAAGGCCATTGAGACTTTCGAAACCTGGATAATCCCACTAGACAATTGTAGTCCAACAGAACCTATTTTCAACCCCAACCTCTAGGTTGTATGCACTCATAGTCTATAATGCAAATGATCGTCTAAATTTGCAAACCATTTTCTCTATAATTTCTCTTTGTAAAACTTCCTCTGTTTTACTGTCTCTTGTCTCAAAAATCTCTGAATTTCAAAAACTCTTCATATAAAATAAAACTTATCACTTTATAAAAATATTTAAATAACTATTAAAATCACTTTCTCTTGAAAAACCTTTCACTGTATAATTAAATAAATAACTCTTGTTCTCAATATTCTTTTTACGGATTGTTTACCGATTAATTCATTGACTCGACTTCAATAATTCTGTTTTATGATTGATTTCACCGCAGCAGAGCCGAACTGAGGAAAACAATCTAACAAAGTGATTCGGTGTATAAACTAAAGTTGTTAATTTATTTCAAGCAAACCAAAACGGGGCATAGCCACCTAGGATTGATCAAGAGAGAAGAGATCAACAGTATTTAAATTTACGACCATTTTTTAATCAATAATAGTCTGTTCTCAGATTTTAAATAGCTCTTTTGGGAATGGAATAATTACACGGCGGCTGAGCCGGCTGCGATAATCAGTGTCCAGCTTTCTTAAAACTTGATATAGACTTAGTGAGCGAAATACAGCTGATTAATTATCGGCTTAAGTTATTTTTGAAGATGAAAGGATCACACGACGGCAGAGCCATCTTTGATGATCAGTACCCAATCTTTTAGAATCGATCCACTATAACTAAGAGAACGTAGTCCAATTGTTTCTCTTTGGAGATATTTAAGCACTAATTATTTTCCAGAAAAAAGGCCCATTGAAAGCCCATCTCACTAATTTCCACTACTGTAGACATTGGAAATTAAACTGAGTTACGTGCATATATATACAGATTGGATACCCATTCGATATTTCCCACTAATAATACAACAGTAGAATTCACCGAGAACCCATTAATTAAATTCCGAAAGATGCTATAACAGTAGAATTCACCGAGAATCTATTATTGTTACACTCTTTTATCCAATCCAATCTATTTATATATACAGTATTTAGGAAATCACTTCTTTCCCAATTTATCTTAGTCACGTATATATCGGGTCCCTAGTGTTAAGAATTCCGCAAACAGTGTATCAGTACAGTTCCCAGGAAAGAGAGAAGGACCGAGAACCCATTAATTAAATTCCGAAAGATGCTATAACAGTAGAATTCACCGAGAATCTATTATTGTTACACTCTTTTATCCAATCCAATCTATTTATATATACAGTATTTAGGAAATCACTTCTTTCCCAATTTATCTTAGTCACGTATATATCGGGTCCCTAGTGTTAAGAATTCCCCAAACAGTGTATCAGTACAGTTCCCAGGAAAGAGAGACGGACTTATTAAGCCCCTTCAAAGGTCTTTGTCTTTCCTATGACAGCTCCATACTGATAAACCATTTATCTTAACCATCACCTTGGTATATCAATGATAGACAATATCAGGGTTTTCATAAATAATAAATTGTATTTTCTTTACGGTAATGTGTTGTGAATTTTTATGAAGACAAGGGGTCTATTTATAGGGAGAGGGGCGGTCAAGATGGAGGGCAAAGAAGGAAGAAGAAAATTGGAGTGATGTAAGTCATGACCATCAAAATACATAATTATTAATTAGGTTTAATCAATCCTTTTTCTAATTGGCTAAAGCTCATGACAAGGCTAGGTGACTCATATGGGAAATCATATCCAAGGCCCCTAAATGCTTCTTGATGTCGACCAAATGAAGGGGAAAGGAGAGCCATTGGATTACTTGGTTAAAAGCTTTAGGTTTAAGTAGTTTTAAGTGAAAATCAAGTGTAAAATGGTCTTTATACATGCCCTTACACTATTCATGGCTAATGATGATGTCCACAGATATTTTAGGCTTCTTAGATTTGTATTTGAACCCCTCAAAGTTCCTAAGTTTCTGTATTATAGCCACTATGTCTCTATTCGCCTCTATTCGGCTAATATATCGTAAATAAAGGTCAAAATAGTCTTTTCACTAATCAAATATTCAAAAACAATTTTAAATGGTAAGAACCAATGAGGAATCTCAAAAATGACATGTAAGAACTTCATGGAAGAGTTTTGGAATTTTTACAGTAAGGGTAAGCTTTACGCTTTGCAAAAACAAAGCAAAACGGACATGTCGTAAGTGCAAAACGGACATTTTTCAGAAAATTCCAGAAAAAAATCTCAGAAAATCACAAATTGAATTTAAACACTAATGATTCCTCTTGAAATTTGATTTTAAGCACTCACTGATCACTAAAAATCCATTCCTAATCCGAAATCCTCGTTTCTCATGCTTTACGGGGATCTGAAAAAGTAACTTTTGATCTGCTTTTCATAAATTTACGAAATAATTTCCAAAAATCTTCAAAAAATGAAAGAAAACATGATTCATCTTCTTAAAATCTCTTTCTGACCTCAGTTTGGTCTCCGAATCAGTTATTAGCTCTTACTGTAAGTAATAGGGATAAAACGGTAATTTCAAAAAGCTTTTCCAAAAATTATAAGAAGATTCCAGAAAATCACAGATATTAAAAGAATCAACTTTTGTGAAGGAAGTTTTGTTTTCTGGGTTGTTTCAATATACTTTGGCTATTTAAAACTTTATCCGTTAATTACGGTAAGAACTACGTTCTGTAAAAGCCCCAAACATAAAGCAAAAAGTGACTGTTTTAATGAGTCAACTTAATAAGCCATTAATACTATAATTATAAGATAGAAATAAATCACACAACACTTAGATCACACAATTTCATATAAAACAGACAATAGACGGAAAGTAGAAAACAGAAGTCTATATAAGACTTAACCATCTTACTATTTGAAACTACAATACCACGCAAGGCTTATTTATTTTCTATTTCATCTCAAGAATACTAGATCCTAGAGTCTCTATCTTAACTATTTCTTTATCTCCGGTATTTATCCATTTCCTAACTAACAGATTACGGAGTTTCCCTTAGAGGGACCAAAACTGGAATTCCCTTTATATCTTTTTTCTAAAAAATCCAAACTTTATTTCTAAAGTCCTTATGGAACATCAAATAACTATTGTCTATTTTCTAATACCTTTTAGGAATCAAGTATAAATTTTCCATATTCATTATCAGCTTATTCTGACAGTCAAAAATGTCCGTAAAATACTGTTTGACTTCTACGTCAGCTCTAAACCATTATATTTTTATCTGTCTTGTAGAGTAAAATTTTAGGATGTTACATTGTTTCTCCCCCTTTGACTTTGGCTTTGCAAGCAGATATGTTTGGGGTTGTCACCAATAGGGTGGTGATGTAGTCTTGTTGTTTTGTTCTCTTCCTTGTGTATCAAAAAAATAAGATGAATAAAAATCGTAAGCAAACACCATTTTTATTGATCAGGAATAAAATTGTTTTTCTTTTGAATTTTAAAGAAAAATAATTTTGCAAACTGAAAATTTAAAAGAACAAAGCAAGATGAATGAAACCCATAAGTAATCATTGTTTTATTGATCAGAAATAAAATAAAAAAAATAATTTTTTAACTTAAAAATTTATGAAAACAAAGAAAGATAATTAAAAACCGTAAGTAATCAGTATTTAGTAGTTCAGAAAAAACCAAAAAGGAAAATAATTTTGTAACATGAAAATTTATAGGAATAGAATGGAGGAATAGAACCAGTAAGCAAAGATTATTTTATTGATTAGAAATAAAATCAAAAGAAAGATGAACGAAAAAGATGACCCATAAACAATCACTAATTTATTGGTCAGAAATAAAATCAAAGGAAAAATAATTTTGCAAATTGAATGTTCATAAGAACAGAGTAAGAACAATAAAACTCCTAAGCAAATATTATTTTATTGATCATAAATAAAATCAAAAGAAAAATAAATAGAACCCGTAAGCCAACATCATTTTATTGATAAGGAATAAAATAATATTTCTTTTGATTTTAAAGAAAAATAATTTTGCAAAGTGAAAATTTAAACGAACAAAAAAATATGAATAAAACTCGTAAGAAAATATTGTTTTTTTAATCATAAATAAAATCAAAAGAAAAATAATTTTTAAACTTGAAAATTTACTAGAACAAAGAAAGATGAATGGAAACAGTAAGCAATCACTATTTTATTGCTAAGAAAAAATAAAAAAAATAATTGTACAATATAAAAATTTATAAGAATAGAAAGGATAAATAGAACTTGTAAGCAAACATTATTTTATTGATCAGAAATAAAATCTAAAAAAAAAAAGATGAATGGAAAAGATGACCCGTAAACAATCACTATATTATTGCTCTAAAATAAAATCAAAAGAAAAATAATTTTGCAACCTGAATGCTAATAAGAATAGAGTAGAGAAAGAATAATAGAACTCATAAGTATATACTATTTTATTGACCATAAATAAAATCAAATGAAACATGAATAGAACCCGTAAGCAAATACCATTTTATTGATAAGACATAAAATTCTTTTTCTATTGATTTTAAAAGAAATTATTGATCATAAATAAAATAAAATAAAATAAAAGATGAATACAACCCATAATCAAACACTATTTTATTGATCAGAAATAAAATTATTTTTCTTTTGATTTAAAAGAAAGATAATCTTACAAACTTAAAATTAAAAAGAACAACGAAAGATTAATGAAACCCGTAAGCAAACATTGATTTATTGGTCAGAAATAAAACTTAACAAAAATAGTTTTTTAACTTGAAAATTTACAGAAACAAAGAAAGATTAATAGAAACCGTGAGCAATCACTATTTTATTGTTCAGCAACAAATCAAAAAGAAAAATATATAGGAATAAAATCTGTAAGCAAATATTATTTTAGTGATCATAAATATAATTAAAAGAAAGATGAATGGAAAAGATGACCCGTAAATAATAATTATTTATTGGTATGAAATAAAATCAAATTAAAAATAATTTTGCAACTTAAATGTTAATAAGAATAGAGAAAGAAGAATATAACTCGTTAACAAATATTATCTCATTAATCGTAAGTTAAATCAAAAGAAAGACGAATAGAACTCTTAAGCAAATATCATTTTATTGATCAGGAATAAAATTATTTTTTTATAATGAAAATTTAAAAGAACAAAAAAAGATGAATGAAACCTGTAAGCAAACATTGTTTTATTTATCAGAAATAAAATCAAAAGAAAAATAATTTTTTAACTTGAAAATTTACGAGAACAAAGAAAGATGAAATGAAAACCGTAAGCAATCACTATTTTATTGTTCAAAAAAAATCAAAAAGGAAAATAATTTTGCAACATGAAAATTTATAGGAATAGAAAAGAGGAATAGAACTCGTAAGCAAATATTATTTTAATTGTCAGAAATAAAATCAAAAAAATAATTTTGCAGATTGAATGATCATAAGAATAGAGTAAGAACAATAGAACTCATAAGTAAATATTATTTTATTGATCATAAGTAAAATCAAAAGAAAAATGAATAGAACCCATAAGCAAACACAATTTTCATGATCATGATTGAAATTATTTTTCTTTAAATTTTAAAGAAAAATAATTTTGCAAACCAAAAATTTAAAAGAACAAAAAAAGATGAATGAAACCTGTAAGCAAACATTATTTTATTGATCAGAAATAAAATCAAACAAAAAAATATTTTTTTAACTTGAAAATTTACAAAAACAAAGAAAGATGAATAGAAATCGTAAGCAATCATTAATTTATTGTTTAGAAAAAATCGAAAAAGAAAAAAAATTTGTAACATGAAAATTTGTAGGAAAAGAAATACTAAGGAAACATTATTTAATTGATCAGAGATAAAATCAAAAGAAAGATGAATGAAAAAGATGACCCGTAAACAATCACTATTTTATTGGTCAAAAATAAAATCAAAGGAAAAATAATTTTGCAAGTTGAATGTTCATAAAAATAGAGAAAGAAAAATAGAACTTGTAAGAAAATATTATTTTTATTGATCATAAATTAAATCAAAAGAAAGATGAATTGATCCCGTAAGTAAATATTATTGTATTGATCTGAAAAAAATTTAGTTTTCTTTTGATTTTAAAGAAAAAATAATTTTACAAATTAAAAATTTAAATAAACAAAAAAGTGAATGAAATCCATAAGTAAATATTATTTTATTTATTAGAAATAAAATCAAGAAAGTCCATAGTTAAATTAATTTTATGTATAAAGAAAATAAATAGTGTAAATTGAGATATTCACATAGATGTAATATTTTTGGGTTGAGAAATTAAAAGGGCTCAAATATGTTTTTAGTCTTTTAAAAATTTCCAAATTTGAGTTTAGTTCTTTAAAAATAAGTTAAACCTTTTTAGTCCTTTAATTATTATTATTTTTTATTTAGGTCTTTTAAGTGAGTTGACTAGCTAGGTGGCACAATATGGCCCAATTATCATTCCTACGTCGCACGAAACGCTGATGTGGTCTCCTACATGGCTTATACGCCACCTGACACATCCCTGTAAAAATATTTAACTTTTGAATTTAGTCCCTCTAAAAAGTGAGTTTTGATTTTAGTCCCTTTGCCTTTCCCCATTTCTCCTCCACCAGTCCACCTCCGCCTCCTCTTTCTATGCCTTCCCCCTCCCCCCCACCTTCCTCCTCCCATAGTTTCCCCCCTCCTCCGCCCAACCTTTCCCCCCACCCATTCCCTTCTCCCTCACCTTCCCCCTCCCTCTATGGACAATGAAGCATGCCTGTTGCGTCAAACATGGTTGTTGTTCGAAGGAGAAAATGACACCAGGGACCTTATGTTGAGTTTAACATTTTAGTAAGGACTAAACTCAAAATGAATTATATTTACAGGGACTATTATATAAAAATTACATGTTTATAAGGATTAAAATCAAAAACCATAATTTTTATAGGGACCAAAGTACATCAATTGAGTCCAAACTTCCATTGATACTTTCATCAAAAAATGCGAATAACAAAAACCCAGACATTTGATTAAAAACCAGACATTTGATTTTTGATCCCAAACCCTAATCCCTTGATTGCAACTGAAACGAGATCCAAGCAAGAGCAGAGCAGAGCCCTGAAATCACATTCCAGAGAGATCCTGAGTCTCTTGTCTCATGATCTCCAGTGGCGCATTGAAGAGCCAAGTTGTTGTTCCTTCTTTGCGGAGATTAATAATGGTGCTTATATACATGTACGTTTGGTTTTGTTTGTTTTTATCTTCATGATCTGGTATGTGTTGTTGGTTTTTAAATGGTTGCTTTTGTTTGATTGTTGCCACTATCAACAAATGAGGTAATAACTGGAGAAGGAGGAATTCAGTGAGTGTGTGTGTGTATGATGTAACACCCTTTTTCACAAAAAAACCTTACAACATAAGTAACTATTTATTTGAACAAAAATAGAATGTTGTTATTTTGATTTCAGGAAAATATACTTTCTGAACTTATCTTTACTTCCCAGATAGTTTTTTTTAAAAAGATTAAAGAATAGAAATTTTGTCCTATAAAATTTTTCTAAAAAAGGTCAATACAAAAGTTACATCCATTTCTATTCTTCCAGAAATGAACTTCATTACTATATAACATTGTGCACAATTACAACAGATTACATTGCAACTCAAGAGTTTTTAATACAGTCATCTAGTAAGGACAGTATTAACAGTCTACCCCAAATGAGTCTAAGTCGGTCGAGTCTTAGATCACCCCAAAAGACAACCTAGATAAAAGCCACTCCGGAAGGTAGTCTTCCTCCTCCTTCTGTCTTGGTCAACTCACCCGACTGGTGGTACATCTATATGAATCATGTTCAAAAAGACCACAAAACATATAGACAAGGGTGAAAAATCCCCGTACAAAAGTTATCTCAGCAATGACAATAATAAGAATAAAGGAAACCCATGCAAACCGTACATCATAATTCATTATTCTATAGCATGCAGTTCTTTATCACAATAATACATTACCACAAGCACATTGAATTTAATTACAGTAATATAATTACACACATATAATCTCACCACAACAATATGCTATCACAGCTTATAAAACATAACTCATCATCAAGGCAATATATCATCACACAGATATATTTAAAATGCATGACACTTCTATTTCTCTCTCAACACTGGTATAATGCTCCATGGAGACTTTTCTCTTCCTCAACAACATTTGAGCGATAGGTTGTAGTATAAACTTAACATAATAAACCAAACTGTCCCCTTTTTCATGGACTTGGTTAACCAATTGTCCCCTTTTTCATGGACTGGTTTTACAATTATTCAGTAGAGTCACATTTAAAATATAATACCATATCACAAATAGATCAGTCAGTCAGATTTATCCAAACCGGGTGATCTACTCGTTCTCGGCTCGCTGGAATCCACCACACGACCATTGAGACTTTCAAAACCTGGATAATCCCAGTAGGCAATTATAGTTCAACCGTACCTATTTTCAACCCCATCTGGGTTGTAGTGCTCACCTCATGGCCATCCGCCAAAATCTCTTTCTCTGTATGCCTATGGCATAACACATTGCACACAAAGTCAATCACAATCATTTCCATTTTGGTTTCTCTTGTACTTTGCCTCATGCACATCTCTATGTTACCACTTGTAACATTCTCAATCTCTGCTCTATGTTAGCTCTTGTAACAATCACACATAACCTTCTCTCTTGGTTATGTAATATTCATCTCTTTTTTATTATCTCAATCAAACATGACTTTATCTTTCTTGATTATCTCAATCAAGTTATCTCTTTCTTTTGCATTTAATTTTCTTACTCAATTATAACTCTGTTTCCAAAAACAGTATTTTCCGTATTTAATGTTTAAACTTTAAGAAAAATTGAACTAAAATACCTATTGATTTACAAACTCACATTTAATATTTTTCCCTTAAAAATGCCTTATTTCATAAGCTAAAAATAAAAATTTCATAAAAATTTTGAGTTATTTTTTGCAGAGTCCAGAAATGTTCACAGGCGTATAAACTTTCACACCCGTGGCGTGAACAGGGCTGTCCCCTGTTTTCTCAAACAGAATACGATTTTCACAGCCTTGAAAAATAGTCCACCCAGGGCGTGACAGATCCAGTTTTGTCAAAATTAAAGTCATTTAAAAGCGTTCTAGACATGATTTAACCTAATTAAGATCAATTAAATAAAAATATGTTCATGGACCATTCCAAAGGTTTGACAAGCTTTAAACAATTACTTTGGGTTCATGAAAAATTCATTGAATACTTAGTTTATAGAAAAGAATTCTTGTGAAACTTGGGTTAAATCTTAGATTTCCAATTTCCATTACCCATTTGGCATAGAGGACTAAGCATCAAACACAAACTATTGATCAAAGTCATAATCAAGACATAGAGCACAAGATCATCACAACAAGCTAGATGTCATTTCACCTCAAAGATCATTGTCATAGGACAACCAAAATCAACATCCATCACCCAAGATTCAAGTATCACAAAAATCATCATCCACCCCTTGTCATGATATCTATATTCAATAAAAATCTCTATCATACACAAACATACATATTAAACTATCCAAAACATCCATGGACAAGAAGACCATAATCAAACATAGCATATGTAATATGTATATCAAGAACATAAATAACTTTGTAAGAGAAATTTCCCTTTACCTCTTGCTCCTAGCTTGATGAAGGAAAAATCCTAGTTTCTTGACCTCTTACTACCCTTTGATCACCACCTTCCAATCAAGCATAACATCTCCAAAATACAAAGAGAAAAACTTAAGACGAAATATATATAAATCAAACCCTATACATATGACCCAAAAGGAAGATGTTAGGAGCTTGATTCATGGAATTCTTACCTACATCAAGAACCTTTGTAGCTTGAAGATTCAAAATTAAGAAAGCAAAATCTTGAAGAACTTGATGATCTTGATGAAGGCTAGGGTCTTAAAAGAGTATAGAGTGGATTCTCTACGCTTGATGCTTGTGCAAAAGATCAATTATATGATTAGAAATTGTGACAAACTTCCATGGAAATGGAAGAAAAAGCATGAAGAAGAAGAAAGAGTTAGAGAGAAAATGAAGAAGTTTGGTTTTAGACAAGAAGATGCAAGTGAGCAAATGAACAAGGACCTTCTTCTCTCTCTCCATAGGTTCGGCCAGCCCACTCCAAGGATAGGCTTGGATAAGCTTAAAACAAACTAAGGTTAAAGCATGGTTAAAATGTAACTAAACTAGGTTTAACTAATGGAATGGAATCAATGGCCAAGATTATTCCTCCCACCAAATAGGCAACTACTCAAGGGTCTAAAATGAGCAAGATGACTGCATGGCTCTTTGGTAATTTAAACCAAACTTAAGGGCAAAACCGAAAGGACAAAGTGGTCATTTCCTCACTTGGTAATTAACTATTTAAGCTAAGAGCAAAAGGGTCTTTTCCCATGAGTCATGAAAATTCCACACTCTTCTACAAGAGTCTAGGGCGGTTCATGGCTGGTCAAGGGGCAGGGTAAATAAATTTTCACTTTTAATCATAGTAAAAGGTAAATTACGGTAATAAACTGCGGTAACTTTTTCATTTCATGGTTAAACTATCCCAACATGACTTATAAAAGTAAATGACTCTCAAGACTCACATGGTAATCCAAGACCACGAAATTCAAGTGCCAAAAAGGTCTTGGTGGATAGAAATCAAACTCAGAAACAACACGATAATTTTTCGATTTCACCGTAACCCGTAAATTAGGGTTAAACTGCACTTTCTCTGAAAAATCCCAGAAAATTCCTAAAAATCATGAATCTTGTAAGAACACTATTGGTGACCTTTACATTTAATTTTGGATCATTTCCTAACCTTCTGGCATCCATTTGATCTCCCATTTACCCTGTCCTTAATTCTACAGGGACCAAAATCGCAATTCTTAATCTGCTATTCTAAAAATTTTGAAAATAATTTCTAAAAATCTAAAATAATGTAAAATCATTACTTGACTCATAAAAATATTTTTCCCACTTGTTCTGACCTCTAATCCCACTCACAGTCCATCCTAGTCATACTACAGGGACCAAAACAGTAATTCTTCTTATCTGTTTATCAAAAAATTCGGAAATAAATTTCTAAAATCCTCAAATATTATAAAATCAATATTGGTATCCTCAAATCCCTTTTCTAACTTCAATTTAGGGTTTCTTCCTCATAACGCAGCCATTTCGACAAATAAAACACTACCAAATTTTCATTTGATTTTTGACGTCGAACTTAAACTATTGATCTCTAAGCTCAAGAGAATCATATCTACTGGATTTAGTTTCCTAAAATATATTTAATTCACATGAATCAAATATCCACATATTTAAAATATAATAAAGTCAGAAACCTAAAATTACGAACGTTACATATGATACTGGTAACAAAAAGGAATTGAGAGAAGGGCAGTGATTGGAACGAACGAAGGTGGGGGTGGAAGCCATGGGAGGAGGGAGGGGAAGGTGAGGGAGGAGGGAGTGGGTAGGGGGAAATGTGGGGGGAGAAGGGGGAAGCCATGGGAGGACGAAGGTGAAAGAGGAGGGGGAAGCCATTGGAGGAGGAGGGGGAGGTGGTGGAGGAGGAAAGAGAAAGGCAAAGGGACTAAAATCAAAACTCACTTTTTAGAGGGACTAAATTCAAAAGTTAATATTTTTATAAAGATGTGTCAGGTGACGTGTAAGCCATGCAGGAGGCCACGTCAGCGTTTCGTACCACGTAGGAATGATGACTTGGTCATAATGTGTCACCTAGCAAGTCAACTCACTTAAATGACCTAAATAAAAAAATATATATTTAAAGGAATAAAAAACTTTGACTTATTTCTAAAGGACTAAACTCAAATATGAAAATTTTTAAAGGACTAAAAACATATTTAACCAAATTAAATGATTGAGAGAGTATGTCACGTGTAGAGGAGAGAGAGATTTTTTTAGCTTTAATATGTTTTTATAGAGCTGGCAAAATGGGCTTAGCCCGCCGGGCCGGCCCGAGCCCGCCCGAAAAAACACCGGGCTTGGACACATAAATTCGAGCCCGTTTTCAATCCGGGCTTTTTTGGCCCGGTCCGACAAAGCCCGAACCCGTAAAAGCCCGAGCCCGAAGCGGGCCGCCCGAAAAATGTAGGTCAAAGCCCGAGCCCGGCCCGAAAAAAGCCCGTAAAATAGAGGGCTCGGACACACAAATTTGAGCCCGTTTTCAATCCGGGCTTTTTTGGCCCGGCCCGATAAAGCCCGAACCCGATGCGGGCCAGCCCGAAGCCCAAATTGCCACCTCTGTGTTTTTAGTCCTATAAATTTGGAAAATTGTTGATTTTAGTCTCTCAAATTTAAAACGTGTGTTTTTGGTCCCTCATTTTTAAAAGTGTTACTTTTAGTCCCTGTGGCCATATTTTAAACTTAAAAAGTTTTTTTTTAAATTAGGAGGGGTCAAAATATAAATTTAAAAAATTCTTAGAAATTAGAGGAAAGGGGGTATGGTGAAAATCAGAATTTAAGAATAGTCAAAATATAAATTTAAAAAATACTTTTTAAATTAAAAAATAGCCCAGGGACTAAAAATGACACTTTTTAAAAAATAAAAAATTAAAAACACACGTTTTAAATTTAAAAGACTAAAAACAACAATTTTTTAAACTTGAGAGACTAAAAACGTACTTAAACTTTTTTTTTAGTATGTCACGTGTAGAGGTGAGAGAGATATTTTTTGGTTACTGTAGCAGATTTGATGGGCGGGTCAGTTTGGTAATTGTCAAGACCTTTTTTCGACACGTGTCCCGAGTTAGTTTTGGAACGTTACCAAAAAACACACCTTTTTTTTCCGATACAAACCAAAAAAATAAAAACACTTTTAATGAACGTAATAGATGTTTGAGGCTGTCAAATGCCTCGCTTAGTTGCTTAATTTTGTTTTTTCTTCCATTATATATAAAAAAAATCTTTAAATCTTTTTATTTTTTATCTAAATATTTTTGGGTTTATAATGAATTTAAAATATAAAATAAATTTAAAAGTTTAGAGATAAAAAAATTTATTAAAAATTTGATAAAATTTGAAGAATTTTATAGAATAAGAGAGAAAATATTGATTTTTTTTATTTTGAAAAAAAAATTAATGTTATGATATGTGAATTTTTTTTTGGTTTGAAATGATATGTGAATTTTGAGTAAAAGAAAATTGAAGAGATGTTTTACATTCTGAGTTGCAATTGAACGGTATCACTCACCGGTTTGCAATTGCCGCTTGACTTTTGGAAAAATCGAGCAACAAAGAATATGAATGAATGTGGAACCATCAACAATGAAAAGAACAAAATGCGTCTGTATGCTTTGGATAAGGAGAATCCAATCACCTCTACCTGTTAATTGAAAGATGCGTATGTATGCTTTTTTTTTTTTTTGGTCAAGTGCGTATGTATGCTTTTGAATACTTTCCGGGTTATCCCTGATTGGGCTTACCTCGCTACTTGAAAGGCCAATTGGGCCCTATGACCACTAGGTAAAACAACACGACCTGAGGGCATTTGAAACTCGCGGAGCTCTAACCCTAAGAAGACACGCCAAAACGTGATCCCAAGGCATGACAGCTGTCTCTGTCACAACTGCTGCGTCCTTTCACCCTACGATCATCCGTACAAAGGCACGCACCAACACGCAAGGAGCAAGGAAATCGTCCTTTAGTACAATTGCAATACGGATTGATATGTTGTCCCTTGAGAGGGAGGACCACGACCTCAAATATAAATAAAAGATAAGACCCTAGCGTCAGGTATGTGTTCACCCCAACCTTTTCATTACTATGCTAGAATTCCTCACTAACTTGAGCATCGGAGTGCTTTTTACAGGTACCCTACCACGCAAACCACCAAACTCCAAGGGTCCACCACCACGAAACGCCCACGCCCAGCTGATCCGAGGTGAAGGGAAGAACAAATACGCTTTATGTTAATATATGAACTTTGAAAGCAATGGAATAATCTGAGCCACGGAGGTTTTCTATTGTTCTATATTTTGCATGGAGTAGAGTCGTTGCACTGTTTCTTGTCTTTAAGACATTTCCTAAAAAGGAACAAACTTGCAATTATTGTCATAATCTGTTTTAATTATTGTTCCACTAATAACATCTCCGATGGTACAATTAAAATTGAGTTGCTTAACTCTATTTTTAGCATGTCCTACGATGCCATGTAAAATTTAAGAAATGCTCTAAGTGCTAACAGGTACATTTATCTAAATAATTCAGGCAAATACATCAGTTAGGGGGGAAAAAGCCAGGTACTTACATTGTACTATAATATATATCAGCAGTCATTTTCTTTGAAGATTTGTTCCTTATAAGATGTCTTAAGTTTATGTACAAAGGAGGGACTATGTTATATTCTATAAAGTTTGTGGTCTTTACTCCATCTCTAAGACAACTCTTACAAGATGTCCCATGGCCGACCCAAAGGTCGAAGCCACATGAAGATACTTGGGTTGCCACCGAGGTTAAAGGCCCTAATTACAATAGTTTTAAAAAAGCAACTCTTATAAGATGACTACCAAAGTAAATAATTATACAAACTTTTTAACATAGGAATATGGCCCCTTACAATGTCCATCAAAATCCCATGACTGTTTATATCAATAATCCAAAGCTTCCACACACTATTAGTCTCCTCATTCAGGGCGTAGATGTTGTCTTCAAAGAGTGATGGTGCCATCTCCATGGATAAGGCTGTTCACAAAGGACAGGTGCATTATGCTTGTGAAAGGCCAGGTCTCTGGCTTTTATGTTTATGTCTAGTTGTCTAAATTGTTCTGCTAATGCATCAACAGTTCGCACGGTTTTCCTTTTTACTTCATGAGGAACATCTGCACCAATGGGTAATAAGAATAAGCAAAATGCAAAATATTTTTCGTCCTATTTGGATTCAAAAGCCTAACTTCTAGTTTATGTAGAAGTTAGTTTTGATTTGTATTCTTATTTTTATCATATATGGAAAAGAGAAAAAGTTATTAAATGGATTGGTCACTGTTAAATAGATAAGTACTTATAGAAAAGTTAAAAAGAGAGTTTTGAAAAAACTGAAGTACAAAAGTTGATTTCAACTTATAAGAAAAGCTATTAGTTAAAAAATTCATATCACAAGTGCTTTATGGAAAAAATTATCCAAACCTGCTCTTTCCTTGACAGTTGACACCCCAAAAAAATATGGACATAAAAATCAAGAGTTCAGTTGAAATACCTACTGACTTCCCCAATGGCAGCTGGCCGGTAATTTCCCAAAGCAAAACTATGGCGCCTTTGCGTCTCCTTTGTGCTAGAATGCGCTGAACTTGAAAGAGAACTTTTCCTTCTATTTTGATTCTTTTTTGTGAGTGGTGCATGCGTCTCCGCAACTAGATCATCAATGCATGTTTGAGGTCTTTGTGCATTCCCAAATGTTTCCTGGTCAGAAATGCCTATTTGTTTTTTACAGCTTCTAATTCTGGTTAGAGAATGATCGCGAATTCGAGTAGGAGGTCGAGATCTTTCAGTGACCCTTCTCAGCAACTCAGTGAATGTTTGAGTATTATCAAAAACACTTTCTGTTGATTCACTTATGGCTGGGACTTTAGTTGCATTATTTCCAGAACCATAAATCTGGCACCTGTTGCTTGATGCATAAGGATGCACTTGCGCATCTTCTTGAGGGCATGTTAGTCGCGCTTCTTTTCTACTAGGCACAGAAGATGTAACACAAGTGTTACAGGTTTTCCCCCTTTCAGTTCTCTTTTTCTTAAAAATATTTGGAAACTGAACCGCAAACTTCGTCTGGTACAACGGCAATCCATTATAGTGTTCCCCAACCAGATTCATGCTGCTGTTATCCACATGTTTGATGTTATCTGAATTTTTTCTGCTGGAACCAACCATCTGCAACCTCACTGTTGAAATTTGACTGTTACTGATGTTTCCATCCTGGACAGTTGCCAGGCCCTTTCTTTCATCTTTGTTCCCTACAGAGTTGGCATTCAGTAACACGTAATTATACGATGACTGCTTCATCAAAGTGTTTTGATCATGTGCAAGGTTTGCATGTGTTTCCTTTACCACCACCCTATTTTCTTTGCAAATATACACATTTAAATTTTCTCTGCCTGCAGAACTTTCACCTTTTGTTCCTATGTCAAGATTGAACGACCTTCTCCATGAAAATTTGTTAGATTCAGGCACCATTGCTTCTGTCACTGTCACTTCACTTGGAGGAGCACAAATCTTGTTCAATCCTTTCCTTCTCACATGCTTCCTCTGGCCAGCTTGGATCTCTTTTGGCTTTTCCCCAGAGGGATTGCTTTTTGGAGAAGTAGAATTTGTGTTCAATATTTTCTTTCTCACACACATCCTCTTTCCATTTTCTCTGTCTGCAGAACTTTCATGTCTTGCTCCTTTGTCAAAATTTAAGGACCTGCTACAACAAGTTGTGGCAAATTTGGGCATCACTTCTTTAGTTGATTCTATTGTCACTACTGTTCATTAAACTGTTTCAATAAGTGCTAAGTGGTACATTTGTCTAATAAATAATTCAGGTAAATTCATCACCTGGAAAAAAAGTAGGTACTTGTCTTTTACATTGTAAAATAATATATCAGCAGACATTATTTTCTTTGGAGATGTGTTCCTTATAAGATGTCTGATGTATAAAGGACGATGTTATATCTTTCTATAAACTTTGTGGTCTTTGCTCAGTTTCTAAAACAACTCTCATAAGATAGAATATGGCTCTTACAATTAACATAGAACATAGAATATGGCTTTTTAAGAGTCAGTTTACTTTGATAAAATATTTTCTATTTTAATTTTCTATTTCCACTTTTAATTATAAAACTCCACCAAACATTTTCTATTTCACTTTAATTACAAAACTCTATCTTATTTTCAATTTGTTTCCTGTTTTCAAATATTTGCAAAGGAAACACAACAATTTTTTTTTTGTTTTCACTATTTCATGTACTAATATTTAAAAATAGGAAACATATTATAAATAAGGTAACAATTTTATAATTAAAAATGAAAACAGAAGTATTACCACGTGGAAGTTTTCTTCTGATGGTGCCATCTCCATGGATAAGGCTGTTCACAAAGGACAGGAGCATTATGCTTGTGAAAGGCCAGGTCTCTGGCTTCTATGTTTATGTCTAGTTGTCTAAATTGCTCTGCTAATGCATCCATAGTTCGCACGGTTTTCCTTGTTACTTCACGAGAAACAACTGCACCAATGGGTTATAAGGATTAGCAAAATTTGTGTAGCAAAATATTTTGTCCCTTGATCCCCCACCCCCCCCACCCAAAAAAAAAATAATGTTGTTTTGACCTAAAAACCAAGAGTTCAGTTGAAATACCTACTGACTTCCCGACTGGCAGGTGGTAATTCCCCAAAGCAAAACTATGGTGTCTTTGCATCTCCTTTGTGCTAGAATGTGCTGAACTGGAAAGAGCAATTTTCCTTCTATTTTGATTCTTCTTTGTGAGTGGTGCACGCGTCTCAGCAACTAAATCATCAATGCATGTTTGTGGTCTCTGTGTTTCCTTGTCATAAGTCCCTACTTGTTTTTCACAGTTTCTAATTCTGGTTAGAGAAGCATAATCATAAATTTGAGTTGGGGGTCGAGATCTTTCTGTCACAATTCTCAGCAACTCAGTGAATGTTTGAGTACCATCAGTAACACTTTCTGTTATGGCAGGGTCTTTAGTTGCATTATTTCCAGAACCATAAATTTGGCACCTGTTGCTTGATGCATAAGGATGCACTTGCACATCTTCTTGATGGCATGTTAGTCGCACTTCTTTTCTACTAGGCACAGAAGATGTAGCATAATTGTTAGAACTTTCCCCCCTTTCAATTCTCCTTTTCTTCTTAATATTTGGAAACTGAATCCGAAATTTCGACTGGAATGAAGGCAATCCGTTATGGTGTGCCTCAACCAGATTCATGCTGCTATTATCAGCATGTTTAATGTTACCCGAATATTTTCTGTTGGAACCAACCATTTGCAACCTTGTTGAAATTTGACTGTTACTGGTTTTTCCATCCTGAACAATTGCCAGGCCCTTTCTTTCATCTTTGTTCCGTACAGAATTGGCATTCGGTTTTTCCCCAAGGGGATTGCTTTTTGAACAAGGAGATGCTCTTGCTGGTAACATGTAATTATACAATGACTGCTTCACCAAAGTGTTTTGATCATGGGCATGGCTTGCATGTGTTTCCTCTACCACTGCCCTATTTTCTTTGCTAATGTGCACATTTAAATTTTCTCTGGCGGCAGAACTTTCAACTCTTGTTCCTATGTCAAAGTTCAAGGAACTTCTACATGATATTGTGGTAGATTCAGACATAATTGGTTCAGTCAATTCTCCTGTCATTTCCGTTGGAGTATAAGTCTTGTTCAATCTTTTTTTTCTCACATACTTCCTCTTGACAGTTGGGCTTTCTTTTGGCTTTGCCCCAGGAGGATTACTTTTTGAAGATGTTATTGGGGCTTGTGTGTATTCAGGTAGTGATATGTAACACTTTAATGCATGCTGAATCCAAGTGCCTTGCCTTTCCTCTGCCATATTTCCGGTATGCACATTTAAAATTCCTCTGCCTGTATAACTTTCATCTTTTGTTCCTATGTCAAAATTTGAGGACATTCTCCTTGACATTTCTTTAGATTCTGGCATCTTAGCTTCAGTCAATTCCCCTGCCATTTCTGTTAGAGGTGTAGGAGAGTTATTCAATTTTTTTCTTCTAGCATACTTTCGCTTGCCAGTCCGGTTTTCTTTTGGCTTTGCCCCTGGGGGGTTTCTTTTTGAAGGGGATGTACTTGGGGCTTGTTCATCAGGAAATGACGTGTGATCATTTTCTGCCTGCTTCATGCAAGTGTTTAGATCATAGGCAAGGCCTACCTCCATTTCTCTGTCCGCAGAACTCTCATCTCTTGCTCCTTTGTCAAAATTTAAGGACCTTCTACAATAAGTTTTGGCAGATTTGGGCATCATTTCTCTAATCAAGTCTCCAGACATTTCTGTTGGAGTGGAAGACTTATTCAATCCTGACCTTCTCACATACTTCTTGCAAGTTGGGCTTTCTTTTGGCTTTGCCCCACTGGGTTTTCTTCTTGAAGGTGTATTTGTGGCTTGTGTGTCTTCTGTTAATGACATGTAACTGTTTGATGCCGGCTTCATGGAAGTGTTTACATCACAGGCGAGGTCTGCATTCATTTCCTGCGTGACTACAGTTTCTTTGCCCAGATGTACAGTTGCATTTTCTTTGACGGCGGAACTTTCTTCTCTTGCTCCTTCATCAAAATTTATGGAATTTTTACAAGGTGGTTTGGCAAATTCGGGCATCTTTTCTGTAGTCATTTCTTCTATCACTTCTGTTGCAGGAGCAGAAGGCTTGTCCAATGATTTCCTTCTCCCATATTTCCTCTTCCCAGTTGGGTTATCTTTTGGCTTTGGCCCAGGGCGTTTTCTTTGTGAAGATGTATTTGGGACTTGTGTGTCTTCTGGTAATGATATGAAACTGTTTGATGCCTGCGTAATTGAAGTGTTTAACTCATAGGTAGGGTCTGCATTTGTTTCTTGTACGAAAACACCATTTTCTTTGCCCAGAGGTGCAGTTGTATTTTCTCTGCCTGCAGAAATCTCATCTATTGCTTCTATGTCAAACTTTAAGGACCTTTTGGCAGATTCGGGCATTTCCTTAGTGGATTCTCCAGTCACTTCTGTTGTAGTAGAAGTCTTGTTCAATCCTTTCCTTCTCACATACTCCCTCTTGCCAGTTGGGTTTTCTGTTGATTGAATGGGCTTTTTTGGGGTAACCGGCTTCCAAGTTCTTTTGGGTTTTCCTTCTATGATGACCTTGGGGCGGTGCTTTTTTCTCCTTGGCTTCTGTTGTGGTGTTTTATTCATATCTGTATGACTGCTTCCCGTATCTAGGTTCTGATTCTCCCTGGAAGGCGAAGAAACAGCAGCAAATTCTATGACAGGGTCACATAGTTCCTTGTTGGGTGGGGTTCCATCATTGTCAAGCTTATTGGCAGGGACATTCTTCTCTTCCCCTCCTCGATCCTTTTCTTCCATGTTAATTTGCATTGATGCAATTTGTCTACTTTCTGCTGTGATGGCATTGTCTGGAGTAAGTGGAGTATCCTGGGAAGTTCTCTTGCCACAGCAAGCATTATCAGATTTTTCTGTCAAATGTTTGTACAAAAAACCAGAGTAAGAACAATATGGTCCCAGATTTTGATATAGTATAATTTAAACCGAAACTGATTGACAAGTAAAAAGTGGAGGTTGTGCCTGTGGGGCAAAAGATTGTATAAATGCCACAGGGCGTCATGGTCTCAAAGATTTGCAAGTTTCAGGGAAAAAATGCAAATAAAATTATTTTAAGTGGAAAACTAGTTCTTTGAATGAAAGCATAGAAATTCAAAATTTAATCAAATGTCCTCATTTCTATACAAAACGGATGGGATGGTAATGGGGAAAAATAGTACCCCCTAAGGCAATATAATAGCTAATTGAAATTTATCGGTTTTTCGTTCAAGCTGCTTCTTTCACATGTCATCCTCAGTGTTACATCTTTCAATCTTCTATGTATGTTTTTTTTTTTAAAAACAAAAGCTTCTTGTGATAATTGCTTGTGCTCAATGTGTTCCAGTGGGTTTTCGAGGGGGGAAAAATATATATAATGCCAGATTACAAATAGTAGCGGAAGTAGAGTAAAAAACAGTTGCATTTACCGTGAGGATCCGAGGAATTGTCATGGATGATTGAAGAAACAAATAGATTCTTCAATCCATTGTCATTTCCTGGTTGTGTTGCCCCAGAATTTGCAGAAGCTGCCTCTGTCGGGAACAAAGATTCGGAAGAGCTGAGATTATCTGCACATTTAATGGTTCCAGAATTTTTTCTCTTGGAACCAACCCCTTGTGACCTTATTGTTGAAGTTTGACTGTTATGGATGTTTCCATCTTGAGTAGTTGTGAGGCCCTTTCTTTTTTTGTTGTCTACAGAGTCGGCTTTCTGCTTTGCCCCAGTGGGATTGCTTTTGGAAAGGGATGTACTTGGGGCTTGTGTGTTTTCAGATGATGGCATATACAAGGTTGCTTTCACCGAAGTGTTTTGTTCACAGGCGGGGCTTTCTCTGCATGTATTACTTTCTCCTTTTCCTCCATTGTCAAAGTTCAAGGAACTTCTACATGATATTGTGGTAGATTCAGACATAATTGGTTCAGTCAATTCTCCTGTCATTTCTGTTGGAGTAGAAGTCTTGTTCACTCTTTTTTTTCTCACATACTTCCTCTTGACAGTTGGGCTTTCTTTTGGCTTTGCCCCAGGAGGATTATTTTTTGAAGATGTGTTTGGGGCTTGTGTGTATTCAGGTAGTGATATGTAACTTTTTAATGCATGCTGAATCCAAGTGTCCTGATTGTAGGCAAGGCCTACAGGTGTTTCCTCTGCCACATTGCCAATATGCTCATTTAAAATTCCTCTGCCTGTATAACTTTCATCTTTTGTTCCTATGTCAAAATTTGAGGGCATTCTCCATGACATTTCTTTAGATTCTGGCATCATAGCTTCAGTCAATTCTTTTGCCATTTCTGTTGGAGGAGTAGGAGAGTTATTCAATATTTTCCTTCTAGCATGCCTCCGCTTGCCAGTTGGGTTTTCTTTTGGCTTTGCTCCTGGGGGGTTTCTTTTTGAAGGGGATGTACTTGGGGCTTGTTCGTCAGGAAGTGACATGTGATCATTTTCTGCCCACTTCATGGAAGAGTTTAGATCATAGGCAAGCCCTACCTCCATTTCTCTGTCCGCAGAACTTTCATCTCTTGCTCCTTTGTCAAAATTTAAGGACCTTCTGCAAGAAGTTTTGGCAGATTTGGGCATCATTTCTCCAATCAAGTCTCCAAACATTTCTGTTGGAGTGGAAGACTTGTTCAATCCTGACCTTCTCACATACTTCTTGGAAGTTGGGCTTTCTTTTGGCTTTGCCCCATTGGGTTTTCTTCTAGAAGGTGTATTTGTGGCTTGTGTGTCTTCTGTTAATGACATGTAACTGTTTGATGCCGGCTTCAAGGAAGTGTTTACATCACAGGCGAGGTCTGCATTCATTTCTCCTGTCACTTCTGTTGTAGGAGCAGAAGGCTTGTCCAATGATTTCCTTCTCACATATTTCCTCCTCCCAGTTGGGTTATCTTTTGGCTTTGCCCCAGGAGGATTACTTTCTGAAGATGTTCTTGGGGCTTGTGTGTATTCAGGAAGTGACTTGTAACTATTTAATGCCTGATTCATGGAACTGTTTAGTTCATAGGAAAGGCCTGCATTCACTTCCTGCGTGATCGCACCGGTTCTTTTTCCCAGATTCCCAGTTGCATTTTCCTTGTCTGCAGAACTTTCATGTCTTGCTCCTTTGTCAAAATTTAAGGACCTTGCAGCAGATTTGGGCATCACTTCTTTAGTTGATTCTATTGTCACTACTGTTGGAGAAGCAGAATTTTTGGTCAACATTTTCTTTCTCACACACATCCTCTTTCCATTTTGGTCATTGTTTGATTGAACAGGTTTTGGGCTAACTGGCTTCAGAGTTGTTTTGGGTTGGCCTTCTTTGCTGTGTGGGGTTCCATTATTGTCAATATTTTTGGCCGAGACATTATTCCTTTCTTGCCCTTGTTCCTTTTCTTCCATGTTGATTTGCAATGCTGCATCTTGTCTTCTTTCATCTCTGGTGACATTGTCTGGAATTGGTGGGGCAACCTGGGAAGTGGTCGTGCCACTGCAATCGGTGCAAGATGTGCCTGCATCTGTATGGCAATATATATATTGTAAGAGCAACACGGTCTCGTCTTGATCAAGCATCAAAAGGAAAATAGAAAAACATTTTGATATACAAGTGAAGCCAGTTTGAATGAAATTCTCAATAAGCCCCATGGAAAAATAAATATTTAAAACAGAAATCTTGCACTAACAATATAAGTTTTGTAAACAACAACATGAAATTCATCTCAATTTTTTTTTTCATTTACCCTTTTCCACAACCATCTACAAGCTTATAAAGATTAGATTTTTCATCAAATGCAACATTAAAAAGAGCATCAGGAGCCAAAAATATTGCGTGTGCTTGCTTACCCTGAGGATTGTGATGGATGATGATGGAATGTTGATCAAGAGAGAGATGGTCATGCTGGTCCATGCAATGTGACTTCAATGTGAAAGTAGATGGATCTTGGTGGTCCCTTAATCCATCATCATCATCATGATTGCTAGCAGGGAGTGATGCATTGGAGTGTGCCCATGCAGCATCAGCCAGTGCCAAAAGTTCATCAAAGCCCAAATTGCTTAGAAGAAGGTTGTTGCTTTCTGAAAGGAATGTACTTGAGGCTTCCATGATTCTTCTGAAAATGACATGTAACTAGTTAATGCAAATAGCCAAATACTGTTGTTGCAAGGTTTTATTTTTATTTATTTTTTGCTGGGATGAACATGAACCCATCAAAGGAAAAAAAAAAGTTTGGGAAACAATGTGAATAAACAAGAGAGAAATCCAACGCAATCAGAGGCCAAAACCAAAGTTGAAACAAAAAAATCCGAGAAAACTCACGAGGATGAAAGTAAATGGGTGGGGATCATATGACAACAACTCACTGAAAAGTAACGTTTTTGAAGAGCTATTTCATTCGTGTATGGGGCTTCAACTTCTGTCGTCTCTTCCTCTTCTTCTCTCGGTATTGTAGGTAGCTTCTTCTCTAATTCACCTGAGGCTTTGTAAAAGAGAAAACTGAGAAGAGAGGAGAAAATGTGTTGATGTATCTGCAAGCTGAAGGAAACAGAGCGGGTGGAAAGGAACAAAAGGGCATGGGCAAGTGTACTTTCTGCTGCAAAATCTAGTGTTCCAAAAGCTTCTGACACTGGTTGAAATTAGAAAAAGAGTAAAGAACCACTTTGGTGTTCACGACTTTAGTTTTTGACATACACAAAATTTAGAAAAAGGTCACCAAGCGTTACCCGTTAGTCGTTTTGATTTTTAAAAGTGGTTATTTATTGTAATTTTAATTTTTTAAAAATGATTACTTATTATTAATTTAGTCTCTAAAATTGATTATTTTTTTGATATTGGAGACCAAATTGACTAGTGACTTACACCAATTGATGATTATTTTTTAATTTTGCATATATATCAAGACTAAAGTGATACTGTCTGATACTCTCAAAAATCAAAGTGGTTGTTTATTCTTAAAAAATTTAAGACATCTTTTTAATGGAGTACCCACTTTGGGTACTCAAGCGGACTCCACTTATACCATTAACTTCAAAAAATTTACTAAATGAGTTTTATCAATAACTCTACATTTAATTAAAACTCACAAAGACATGGGATCCCAAAAAAAAAGCAGAGAAAAGGTGTTTACACAAATACTCCCTCCCTATTAAGTACCTTTTTTTTTTTCACATTAGAAGTACCCAATAAGTACTCATTAAAGTTGTCCATAGAGATGATAAATGATACATGTAGTAAATTATATGAATGATACGATGTGAAAAATGAAGAAAAAAAAAGATAGAGCCAATGGGGTTGGTACAATCGTTGGAACCTCTATTTGCACCGGCCATAACTTGTATTAAATCCTCGTTGACATTGATAGTTCTTTTGATTTTGTATGAGGTGTATTTTTCTTAATCTAAATTTATTTTTATAAAAAAATGAGATAGAAAAAGATGAAATATATTAAATAGATGTTAGAAAATAAATGAATGTTTAAAATATTATTACTCTTGAAAATATTTATTGACACTTTTACTTTTCTTTAGTTAATTCGATTTAATTCATTTCAATTTTGTTTATTAGATGGTATTTCAGCTGAATGTATTACAAATACATTTTATTTTATTCATTTCCACTTTGTTTGGAATAAGAAAGAAAATTCAGAAAATGAAAAAATGAAAATGAGGAAAATGTAAGGAAAAGAGTAAATTAAGTTTAAAATATTTGATAGTTTTTATTTAGATTTAATTACATTTTTGGTGTTCCAACTATCACGATTATGTGATTATGGTCGCTCATGTTTCAATTGTGTTAATTTTGTTCCCTAAATATCACAATTTTTATAATCAGTGTCCCTCTATCACAATATCGTCCCACTATCATGATTGTGCAATTTTGGTCTCTTAGGTTTCAATTATGTCAATTTTGTTCCCCAAGTATCACAATTTTTACAATCAAATCCCTCTATCACAATATCATCCAATTTTTAATGCTCAAGTTACGTGGTACATATGGGATGGATTTGACATTAAATCAGCTATTTTGACACCGATGACATGACAATTCAAAGACCTTCACACATTAGGAATTTTAACAACACATGTTGCATCACTCGTGTTATTGATTTGCTTTGAAAAATCTTCAAGCAACAAAGAGGCGGAGGGAATGGGGGGCCCACAGGGGCCATGGTACCACCCCAATTTTTGGAACTATTTAGTAATTTTTTCATAATTATTTAGAATTTTATATAAATAGTGGTCTTTTCCAGTTTTGATATACGAAGAAAAACTCAAAGTAACTACCAAATAGGCAACAATATAGTATCAAAAATTTAGCGTGTGGGGGGTTGATCCGTAATCACCATGGACAATTCATCAAAGGCTTTCATTGCAATCTTATGGGGTCTCACCCTTGGCCTTCGCCTTGCTAAGAGTTTGGAGATCTCTACATTAATTGTTGAATTGGATTCCGAAGTTGTTGTCAATATGATTTTGGCGCGGTCAACCCAGTTTTCTCACCTGCAGCCTCTACTTTCTAAAGCATTTTCTCTGCTGGATGATGCTTGTTGGGACTATTCGGTTGGTCACATCTATAGGGAGGCCAACTTTTGTGCCGATGGTTTGGCTGATATGGGGTATCATGGTGGGTTCCTGTGGTCTGTCCTGGATTCTCCCCCTTCTCAAATTAGTTTAGCCATAGACGTTGATGTAAGGGGTATCACCTCTTTGAGGCTTACCCGGTAGTCCTGCTTTCTTTGGTCTTTATTTCCTATGTATCAAAAAAAAAAAATAGTGTTGTTTGGAGATGCATTGCTATTAACATTTGAGTCTAAGAACATTTTTTATGAGATTTGCATGTTAAAAATTCCATAATTAATACTGGTGTCTCAATCACAAGTTTATTAGTTTTATGGGTAAGTTTTATTTTTTTAGTTCATATAAATTGCATTTGATTCTGTTCTGAAATTATTTTATATGAACTATATTTTATATTGACATACTTTTTTTGGATTAAAAGATGTCTAAGAAGAAAACTATCGACTCATTTTTGAAGAGAACAGAGAGAGGTAGTGAAGATACTAATGTTGAAAAATGTCTAGGAATAAAACTATTCACTCGTCTTTTACTTTAAGAATATTAGTTATATATCAAATGTTTTGTATATATTATGCATATAAAAATTTAAATTTTTTACCGAGTTGTATATTTTTTTTTATCTTGGCACCACCCATATTAGATTCCTAGCTTGACTAAGTGCTAAATCAATCTCACATTTGTCACGCAGACTCTTTGTGTTAAAAATTGAATGAGATAGTTCTGGGGGACCTAATTGTAACAACTAATATACTTTGGGACCAAGTAGTGCAATTAGAAACTAAATGACTAAAATCACACAATCACGATACTTCGAGATCAAAAGTGCAATTAAACTTTTTATCTAACTAATAAAATTTACATATGTAAACAATTAAATAAATACATAATAATCCACAGTATTTTTTTTTTTACGAAAAGCATTAATACATGGCTCCATCTAATATATACAAACGTCATGGGTTGTGTACCATACACAAGTTAGTTTTGTAACCAAAAAAAAAAATACACAAGTTAGTTTAGCCCTTGGATGATTGCGTCTCATGGTAAGATCATGGACACTCTCACATATGATTTTCCCCACCTTCTTCCAGACACCGGCCGCGCTGCCACAACTTCGGCTCAGTCAACATCACCCACGGCCCCTGCACTGGTGTCATCTCGATCCACTCCTATTACCCTCTCGATTCAACGCTGTCGCCTCCATGCTGTCTGCCTTTGGCATCGTTTAGGAGTTCGAGGCTGACGGAGGTGCTTGTCTCTGACAAGTCCAACATGGTCGATATTGTGGGGTGATGCCGCGGAGCTCCTGCTTGCCCTGCATCATGTTGGTGGTTAAATTATTGGATTGGAAGTTGAGGAGGATGGTGGACGTGTTGTTGTTGTTCTCCTAGGACAACCCGATATCGGGAAACAAGGTCCTGCATTGTTGGATAGAGAAGTTGGGGTTGAAGTACAAGGATCCATGGCACATACATAGAAAAGCCTGAGCTTCGGAGAGAGATATGGAGAAGCCCGAGCTTTAGAGAGATGTTGAGCAAGGTGAAAGTTGTCGGGGATGGTTCCAGTGCCGATGTGTAAGACTTGTATTCTTTTATACGTATTTTCTTCTGTATTATTATATAAATAACATTATATTCAAATTATGATCAAGTGAGTGTTAGTTAGAAAACTAAAATCATAATTAGAATGTAGTAGGTCATAGAAAGTAGTAGTACAAATTTGAGTTAAAAACTCAGACAGAGTCCAGTCTACGTTTTGATTATCAGTGAAGATTTATATTGGTGTAATACCTTGATTAAACCTAGAAAAAAAATATATGATTCTTCAAATAGTATTTTTATATTATTTATGATTTTTAGGAATTTTTCTATAATTTTTCTAGAATGTTACAGTTTTGGTCCCTATAGTAAGAATAGGTTGATTCGATGATTGAGGACTAGAACAAGGTCAAAAAAAATATTTCACTGAGTCAAATAGTGTTTTTACATTATTTAGAATCTATGAGAATTTTTCTAAAATTTTTAGAAAATTTTTCTATTTTGGCCCCAGTTATGAGTAACGGGTAAAAACTATAATTATCGAGAAACTGGTAAAGACCCAGAACCAGAAATGAGGCTGCAGGGAAATTTACCAGAAGGAGGATGATGACACAGGTGTGATGATGTCATTAGACATAATTAGTCATAATTACTAATTTTTAGGAAAATACCATTTTACCCTTAAGTTTTATATTTAATTACCAACTTGCATTGAATTGATCTTATCCCATTTTTCTCTCCAAGATCAGCCGCCCAACACCTTCAAATAGGGATAGATTTTTAGTTATTCTTATCCTTGATGAGTCCTTGATGAGTCATGACCAAGAAGATAAGTTTTATCCTTTCCTTGGTTAAAATTAACCATGTTATGATTACACAAAACCATGATTAACATAAAAACTAACCAAGGTTTGCTTCTTGGAGCTAAATGTCGATCAAGAGGGCTGCACATCTAGATATTTTCTTCCTTACTCATGAAGCTAATTCACATATATCAATTATTTTAAAAATAAATTCATTTTCATCCATTAACTTATCTTTCTAAGTTATAATTTTCTCATCCTTCTTTCTAAGCTTCATCTTCTTCCTTCAACCATTTCTTCCATTTCCATGAAGCTTTCAATCATCATCCACCATATATTTTGATCCTTTACTCAAGCATCAAGTATAAAGTATCAATTTTATACACTTTAAACACTTTGTCTTCAATCAATCTTTGAGATCATCAAGTTTTGGTTCAAGTTGTTCTTATTTGTTTCAAGAGCACAAGGTAGGATCTTTCTCTTTTATTTTCTCTAAGTTTCATAACCAAGTTGTTCATGGTGGTTATTTTGATCTACCCTTTTTCCTAAACTTGTTTTTAGACCTCTTTGTTTAAGGCTTGAACTAGAAAGGTGTTGGTGGAATAACTTGTTCTAAAGGAGTTTTCTTTGGATCTCTTGGGGAGTCTTCAAGAGGTAGGGGTGAAGATGAACTCATAAATTTATAGGAATTTAATAGATTATGTGCAAAGTTTGGGTTTGATATTGGTAAGTTATCTAAAAAGCATAATAAGTTATAACTATTAATAAAAGTGTGATCTTTGATATTAATTATATTTATACTCTTATATATATATATATATTGAAGTGTGTTATGAGATGTTATAATTTTGTTTCAAGTATTTTGTTTGGTGTATGTTTAATTATGTACATGAAAAGTTTGATCTTTGAGTATGAATATTTGTTTGAAATGATTTATGCTATTTTATAGAGCATGTGAATGATTATGATTTTTATGACTTGTTTGAGTTGTGAACAAACTAATAAATCATGTGAAAATACCTTTAAGAGGTGTTCTAAAATGAAGAGTAAATCAAAGAGTGGATTGGAATATCACAAAGTTTCATTTCGAACCAAAACAGTGGACTTCACACCACGGGTGTGATCTGTCCCTGATGCTGTGAACAGTTCTGGAATTCTGGGCAGTATAAGACAGCCGAATCTATCCCCTGCTGTGAAAAATTTCATAGCTGTAGTCCTGCGAATTTTTGGAAAACATGTTGATTTTGAAACTACAGGGACTAAAAGTGCAAAGTAGTAATCTTTAGCGACTAAAAGTGTAATTTTGAGCAAAATTGAATTAAATTAGTAATTTATTTATGTAAAACAGAAAAATGTGAAGTTTGGGTAAAAGTAAAAATAAAAATAAAAATTAGAAAGGTCAAAACGTAATTTTTCCTAAAAAAAGGCAAAAATGGTAATTCTTCCATAAAACTTGAAAATATTAATATAAGTATAATTTTGCTAAGTTAAGAGCAAATAATCTCTAATTAAATTATTAAAGATAGTTTGTCATATGTGAGATTAATTATCACTTATTAATCAACAAAGTACATAATTGAATAAGTGTCCATAAGACTTAGGGAAAATTATCTGAAACTTAAAAAATTATGAAATTTGGCTAAGGTTTGGAACCTAGCTTGATAATGGAATCTTTGGCTATGGCTTGGAGCCTAGCTTGTTAATAATTGTGGTTATGGTTTGAAACCTGAAGGCTTGGAAGCCTAAGATATAGAATAACAAAGCTGAAAGCTTAAAACTTATAAAATCAATTATGACAACAATTGTGATTGTGAAATTTTCATATGCATACAAATTGCATTGATGTTGAAGAGAGAGCTACACCTGAGAAATAAAGGTGTGAGTTTGGGCAGTAAGGTCACTGGTTGACCTTGGGGACGTTTGGGCGACCATAATTCCACAGGGACCGGAGATTGGCCTCTCTGTGTCGTGGTGAGATGGATTCCCTCGCACAAACGATCCTGACTTGGAACTGCAGTTCTCATGATTAGTAACGGTGACCCCTGAATAGCGGCATATATCTGGGATAATGCTTACCAAAATGGAATAGCTATGTTAAGGGCAAATCCGGCTTTTTGCTCCTCTGATACTGGAGTCTAGATCCATGGATTAGGTTTGAGTCTGAGTCTCATGCATAAGTAAAGGAATGACATACATATGATTATCATTGGCACTTTGATTTAAATTATGGGTGTATATATATGATTATATGTCTGGTTGTATGTCTGTCATGTTTCCTATATTTGGATTTATGTTGGAATTCTTACCCCTTCTATGTTATGTATATTTTGTTTTATTCTGTGTTACGACGTTTTGCTTTACGCGAAGATGGGGAGACGCAACCCTGTTTCTAAAACCCTCAGTTTTGAGTTCCTTGATGCAGGCAACAGACTACCATCGGGTCAAATGTTTTGAGTAGAAGCAAATTGCTCGTTGTCTAAATCACTATTATCCTTGGGGGATAGTTCTATCAGCCAACCTAGGATTTGGGGTTTATCTTTAATGCATTCTGTTTTTAATTCCTGGTTTGTAATATAATGCTACTGATGGCATTTAAAACATTGGTGTGTAAGACCTAAGTGCCAAGACCTATGTTCTATGTTCTAAATTTCTAAGTTTCATTTTCGAAATCAGTAAGTTTAATTCATGTTGTACAGTTGTTTTAAAAAGGTAATCACATTTGTGAAATATTAATTAAGTCTTTCGAAAAGAGAATAATCAAATTTACCTATATTTTTAAATAACAAATAAAAGAAAGAGTATAGTTTCTGCGTATTTTCCAACAGTGTGACGTCGGGGCGTTACACGATGCGACTATGACGGCGGGCTTCGCCTGTTGGAGGATCCAATCGATGGTCTTGCCGTCGAACTTATGGCCAAGCTTGGGGTTGGGGTGTCAATTGGAAGACTCGGGCTTCAGATGCGGCGGCAGCGGCCAATCACTTTGTTGTGGCAGTCCTTGGTGGAGATCTGCTTTGGCGGTGGCTTCTTGTTTTTGGGAGAAAGAAGTGTAATCTGGTGTGATGAATACACTTTAGATCTGGTGAGACCAATTGATCTAAGGGTTGATAAAATTTGTGTTAGATACAACACCCATCGCGTTTGTGTATACTAGACGGAGCCTTAATACATATCAACATGTGTTGAAAGTTTTTTTTTTGAAAGAATGCGTGTTTTTTTTTTGGTCAAATAAAGAATGCGTGTTGTAAGTGTTAAACCTAGAGAGTGAGTGATTGAAATATCAGGTATTCATTACACAGGTGAAGATGAACAAAAATCATCCAAAAAAAAAAAGGTGAAGATGAACAATATCTTTCCCACCGGATTCTAAATTTTAATTAGACCTAATTTTTAAAATAGGACTCGACCTCAAACCCAAAAATATTTAATTTAATATTACACAATTCTAATTAATTAAGACTGAACTATTTGAAACAAAACTAAATTAACCTAAAGTATAAGCTAAATAAAATTATAAAAAAATAATCGAATGATGTATTAAAAAAGCAATTCAAGTCATAAAAAAAATTAAAAAAGTAATTCATGTTGTAAAAAAAAAGTAATTCATACAATTAATAAATCTATTATCTGTTATCATAATCTATTAAAACATTATAATCTATTAAAACAAACCAAAGTCCTAGCATTGAGATATCATTTATGTGTGTGCCACATAATAGCATTTGTGCTACATCATTAAAAATAATAGGTATCATACTCCTTATTCAACTTCTCTTTGCCTACTCATTTCTCTCCTCCTTTTCTACCATTGAAACACATTTATATGCAAATCAATGACTTAATTACATTTCAATTATTAGAATACACCGCAAAATCAATACCTTTAAATAAAATAAAACTGAATAAAATTAAAAAAGACATAAAAGTGACAACAGTACTCAAGAGTTATATAGATAACAATAAGAACAATAGGCAAAAAAATATGAAATTCTTACTCTGACAAACTAAACCTATCCATATCTAAAAAGTACCTCCAAAGAATCATATAGATGTCATTAAGAACAATAGACACAAATATTCGAAATAAAACTAGTGTATCATACCCTTACACTAGTTTTACTCTCTCCTTCCCTAGCAAACCAAACCAAGTGAGTTATTTCTCCTCTCCTCCCCTTCTCTCTCCTATCTTTTGAACCAAAATAACATTTTTGGGCATATAAAAACATGCAATTTTTTTTTCAATTCATGTAAATAACTTTAAATTGATTCCAATAGGCAAATGCCAGATAGTTTTCAACTACTAAGAAGATACCAAAGTAACCATTCCAACATCGCATATGGATTAAAACTGGAAATACAACACTGTTTTGGTAAGCCTAGGAGTTTTGACTATGCAATTCTCATTTGAAAACAAGTAGAGCAAAGTCAACAGCTTTGGCCAATAAGAAAAAAAAAAAAAAAGAGGCCAGCAGCATAATCAATTCACAAACAGAGATGAGAAGAAAAAGAGCAAAACGTGTATGCATTGGGACTACAAGAACCCCATTTGCACCAAAGTGGTTAGACACCAATCAGCAAGATGAAGGATTCATGATGAAGCCCTTTTTCTTTCTTTCTTTTCTCCCTAATAAACATAAGGCAATATTCTCCATGGAACAAGTTTACAATACTCCTTCCATATCTCTCTATACTTCTCTGCACAACGAGCTTCATCCCTTCTCTCTCTCCAGATTAACAGAATAAGAAGATAAATTGGATAGAAGTATGGAACTGGTGAACTGCAACAATGAGTAAATTATAAATGGTTGGCATTGTCTTCTTTTAGAAAAATCTATATATATATATCCATAACTTCATATCAACATGACAGCATCACAAAGTAATAGAGTTAAAGAGATCACCTTATCCCACAAGATTTCTGTTGAAGTAGAAATCTTGTTGACTCTTTTTTTCCTCACATACTTCCTCTTGACAGTTGGGCTTTCTTTTGGCTTTGCCCCAGGAGGATTACTTCTTGAAGATGTTATTGGGGTTTGTGTGTATTCAGGTAGTGATATGTAACACTTTAATGCATGCTGAATCCAAGTGTCTTGATTATAGGCAAGGCCACAGGCGTTTCCTCTGCCACATTGCCAGTATGCACATTTAAAATTCCTCTGCCTGTATAACTTTCATCTTTTGTTCCTATGTCAAAATTTGAGGACATTCTCCTTGACATTTCTTTAGATTCTGGCATCATAGCTTCAGTCAATTCTCCTGCCATTTCTGTTGGAGGTGTAGGAGAGTTATTCAATTTTTTTCTTCTAGCATACCTATGCTTGCCAGTCGGGTTTTCTTTTAGCTTTGCCCCTGGGGGGTTTCTTTTTGAAGGGGATGTACTTGGGGCTTGTTCATCAGGAAATGACGTGTGATCATTTTCTGCCTGCTTCATGACACATGGATGGTATACCTTTTCATTCTGCTCATGTAAGGCAAGGTGTCTGGCTTCTGTGTTTATATTTAGCTGCATAAATTGCTCTGCTAATGCTTCAATATCATGCATGGTTTTCCATATTACTTCATGAGCAATACCTGCAATTCAAAATTGCATGGTATAATTATCAGTCCTTTGGCATGTATATAATGTTATGTTATTGACACAAAAATCAAGTGTTCAATTGAAATACCTGATGACTTTCCCAATGGCAGGTGGTGATTTCCCAATCCAAAATTATGGTGCTGTTGCATCTCACTTATGCTAGAATGTGCTGGACTGGAAAGAACAATTTTATTTCTATTTCGCTTCTTTTTTGCATGTGATGCACACATCTCTGAAACTAAGATATCAGTGCATGTTTGTGGTCTTTCTGTGTCTCCAAATGATTGCCACTCTAGAATGCCTAATGGTTTTGCAGTGTAATTTGGTTCAGCATCACAATTTCTAATTCTCATTAGAGAATTACAATCACAAGTTTGAGTAGGGGGTTGAAATCTTTCTGTCATCATTCCCAAAGATAAGACAAACTCATCAAACGTTTGACTATTATTAAGGATAAATTCGGTTGAATCACTTATGGCTGGGACTATAGCTGCATTATATCCAGAACCATACATCCAGCAGCTGGAGTTTGATGCATAAGGATGTGCTTGAGCATCTTCTTTTGAGCATGTTAGTGGTGCTCCTTTTTCGGTAGTCACAGAAGATGTAATCTGAGTGCCAGAAGTTTTCCCATTTTCAGTTCTCCTTTTCTTTTGAATATTTGGAAACTGAGTCTGAAACTTCGACTGATATGAGGGCAATCCGTTATAGTGTGCCTCAATCAGGTTCATGCTGCTGTTATCTCCAGACATTTCTGTTGGAGTGGAAGACTTGTTCAATCCTGACCTTCTCACATACTTCTTGGAAGTTGGGCTTTCTTTTGGCCTTGCCCCATTGTGTTTTCTTCTTGAAGGTGTATTTGTGGCTTGTGTGTCTTCTGTTAATGACATGTAACTGTTTGATGCCGGCTTCATGGAAGTGTTTACATCACAGGCGAGGTCTGCATTCATTTCCTGCGTGACTACAGTTTCTTTGCCCAGATGTACAGTTCCATTTTCTTTGACAGCGGAACTTTCTTCTCTTGCTCCTTCATCAAAATTTATGGAATTTTTACAAGGTGGTTTGGCAAATTCGGGCATCTTTTCTGTAGTCATTTCTCCTATCACTTCTGTTGTAGGAGCAGAAGGCTTGTCCAATGATTTCCTTCTCACATATTTCCTCTTCCCAGTTGGGTTATCTTTTGGCTTTGCCCCAGGAGGATTACTTTCTGAAGATGTTCTTGGGGCTTGTGTGTATTCAGGAAGTGACTTGTAACTATTTAATGCCTGATTCATGGAACTGTTTAGTTCATAGGAAAGGCCTGCATTCACTTCCTCCGTGATCGCACCCGTTCTTTTCCCCAGATTCCCAGTTGCATTTTCCTTGTCTGCAGAACTTTCATGTCTTGCTCCTTTGTCAAAATTTAAGGACCTTGCAGCAGATTTGGGCATCACTTCTTTAGTTGATTCTATTGTCACTACTGTTGGAGAAGCAGAATTTTTGTTCAACATTTTCTTTCTCACACACATCCTCTTTCCATTTTGGTCATTGTTTGATTGAACAGGTTTTGGGCTAACTGGCTTCTGAGTTGTTTTGGGTTGGCCTTCTTTGCTGTGTGGGGTTCCATTATTGTCAATATTTTTGGCCGAGACATTATTCGTTTCTTGCCCTTGTTCCTTTTCTTCCATGTTGATTTGCAATGCTGCATCTTGTCTTCTTTCATCTCTGGTGACATTGTCTGGAATTGGTGGGGCAACCTGGGAAGTGGTCGTGCCACTGCAACCGGTGCAAGATGTGCCTGCATCTGTATGGCAATATATATATTGTAAGAGCAACACGGTCTCATCTTGATCAACCATCAAAAGGAAAATAGAAAAACATTTTGATATACAAGTGAAGCCAGTTTGAATGAAATTCTCAATAAGCCCCATGGAAAAATAAATATTTAAAACAGAAATCTGTTAGGCCTCTTATTAGTAAGCAGTATAAGAGGAGGCCCAAGATAGATGGGCCAGTCTGAAGTTATGTTTATGTTTTAGGAGTTATGTTAAATAAATAGGGTAGTTAAGAAAAGGGGTGGTTAGGCAGTTATTGAGATGGGAATTGGGAGGGAGAGACCAAGCTCTCGAATCTTGGAGGGAAACCCATTGTAATCTGTCACCTACTACTCAGAGTTCCTTTCTTCTCTATATTTCTCTAATTCTGTTGTTGTAACCAGTTTCTACTCAGTTATATAATTCAGATATAGTCATATTTCTCATCTATGAAAACTAGTTTCTATCAACTGGTATCAAAGCTATAAGATCTCAGTGGCCTTGATGGTTTCGACAAGAGGTATGGAGGCACGAATCGAAATTCTGGAGCGCGGGTTTGAAGGGTTGCTGGCTATGAAGGAAAACCTGGAGAAAAGCCTTGAACAAGAGAGGCTTGAACGCCTTGAAACAAGGAGGCAGTTGAACGAATTGTTGAACACAGTGCGGCGATCTGTTCGTTCTGCAGAGGAAGAAAGTGTTAATGAAGGGAGTCAATCCGAGAATGAAGAAAATCCTGACACTCAAGTTAATTCTCGGAAGTGTGAGGAGCGATGGAGGAAATTGGAAATCCCAGTTTTTGAAGGAGTTGATGCACATGGATGGCTGAACCGTGTGGAACGGTATTTCGATTTGAAGAAAATGAATGAGGCAGAGAAGTTACAAGCGGTTATGGTGGCAATGGAGGGGAAAGCGTTGTCATGGTATCAATGGTGGGAATTTTCTGCGCAAAGTCCAACATGGGAAGAATTCAGATCTGCAGTAATTCGCAGATTCCAACCTTCCATGCTTCAAAGCCCATTTGAATTGTTGTTAAGTCTCAAACAAATTGGATCCGTTGAAGAGTACAGGGAACAGTTTGAACTGTATGCAGGCCCTCTGAAATGCACTGAACCATCTTATCTGAAAGGAATTTTCCTTAATGGACTGAAGGAAGCAGTAAGGGCAGAACTGAAACTCCATCCAGTGGAAAGACTATCTGAATTGATGGATTATGCGCAGAGGATTGATGAGAAAAACAGTTTGCTGAGCAAAGGGAATATGGGCGCAAGTTCTGGAGGAAGACCAATTAGAACTTACAACAACACTCGAACTGTAACATGGGAACCAGGGAATAAAAGTCAGTCACAGGCGGTTTCTGGGGCTGGAAGTTCAGTGGGAGAGGTGAGTCATACGAAACCTGTTTCATCTTTTAGAGGAAGAGGGTTTAGAAGATTGACTGATGCAGAAATGCAAGAGAGATCTAAAAAGGGGCTCTGTTTTAGATGTGATGAAAAATTTAGTCCTGGTCATGTGTGTTCCAACAAGCAATTACAAGTACTATTGTTGGAAGAGGATATTGAAAATGAGACAAAAGAAGAAAATTCAGAAGAACCGGAGCCAGAACTTGAGATGAAAACCCTGCAATTGTCCATGTATAGCATCACTGGACTTACTTCAAAGAAATCTATTAAATTGTGGGGAACCTTAGAAGATAAGCAAGTGGTGATTTTAATAGATTGTGGAGCCTCACACAATTTTATTTCTTCACTATTAGTCAAGGAAAGGGGAATGGGAGTGAATGAAACCCCACCCTATACGGTGGAGGTAGGAGATGGAAGAAAAATTCCTTGTCAAGGGGTCTGTTCTCAAATAAAACTGTTAATTCAAGGTTTAGAAGTGCAACAAGACTTCTTTATTTTTGACTTGGGGGGTGTGGATATGGTGTTGGGGATGGAATGGTTATCTAGCCTTGGAGAAATCCGAGCTAATTTCCGGGAATTAACACTCAAGGTTCCCATTGTTGGAGGATATCATGTATTGAAGGGTGAACCGGGTTTGGCTCGTGCAGTGGTTTCTTTCAAATCCATTATCAAGGCAATTAATGAAGAAGGACGAGGCTTTTTGTTGGAGTACCAGAACCTGCAGGCTGAATCTGAGGCTAATACAAATCTGCCTGACTGGTTAAATTCCATTTTGGGAGAATATCATGAAGTGTTCCAAGAGCCAACTGAATTACCTCCACCCAGAAGACACGATCATGCCATTATTTTGAAGGAAGGAGCCAACATTCCTAATCTCAGGCCTTACAGGTATCCACATTACCAGAAAAATGAGATTGAGAGGTTAGTTGATGACATGCTTAATTCTGGTATCATTAGACCGAGTGTGAGTCCTTATTCTAGCCCAGTCATATTAGTCAAAAAAAAGGATGGAGGGTGGCGTTTTTGTGTGGATTATAGGGCTTTGAACAAGATTACTGTACCAGATAAATTTCCTATCCCAATTATTGATGAATTGCTTGATGAATTGGGTGGAGCTGTCATATTTTCCAAATTGGATCTGAAATCTGGTTATCATCAAATTAGAATGAAGGAAGAAGACATACCCAAGACTGCTTTCAGGACTCATGAAGGGCATTATGAGTTTGTTGTCATGCCCTTTGGGCTTACTAATGCCCCGTCTACTTTCCAATCTCTTATGAATGAAATGCTTAAACCATATTTGAGAAAATTTGCTCTAGTTTTCTTTGATGACATTCTGGTTTACAGCAAGACTGAGGAGGATCATAAAAGGCATCTACGGGCAGTTTTGGCTTTATTGAGGGAGCATCAGCTTTTTGCCAACAAAAAAAAATGTACTTTTGGCCAAACTCAGTTGGAGTATCTTGGTCACATTATTTCGGCTCAAGGAGTGGCAGCCGATCCTCATAAAATAGAGGTGATGTTGGGGTGGCCTACACCAAAAGACCTTAAGGCTTTAAGAGGATTTTTAGGTCTTACTGGTTACTACAGGAGATTTGTGAAGGATTATGGCAAAATGGCACGACCTTTAACCCAACTTTTGAAGAAAGATAATTTCCAGTGGACTGCAGAAACGCAGGTTGCTTTTGAACAACTTAAAAAGGTCATGGCAGAGTTACCAATACTAGCTGTACCAGATTTCTCAAAGGTTTTTACTATTGAAACTGATGCTTCGAATAAAGGATTGGGTGCATTCTTGTTACAAGAAGGGCGGCCAGTTGCATTTCTTAGTCAAACACTTTCAGATAGAGCTCAATCCAAGTCTGTTTATGAAAGAGAATTGATGGCTATAGTCATGGCTGTTCAAAAATGGAGACATTACCTACTTGGCCGCCACTTTATCATCCTTACTGATCAGAAAAGCCTCAAATTTTTAACTGAACAAAGGATTTTGGGGGAAGAGCAATTCAAGTGGACTTCCAAATTGATCGGAATGGATTTTGAAATACAATACAGGCCAGGAATTGAGAATAGCGCTGCTGACGCTCTCTCTAGAAGAATGACTTATGCAGCATTGTCCAAAGTTCAGTTTGATGATTTGGATGCTTGGGAATCTGAAATTCAGAATGATTCCAAGTTGCAAGGTATCATACAAGGCCTTCTGCAGGATGCTGCCTCTCATCCAGGTTATAGTTTCAAGAACCGTAAACTGTTTTACAAAGGGCGATTAGTGCTACCCAAAGGCTCTTCTCGAATTCCTAACCTCCTTGACGAATTCCACAATTCGGCCATGGGAGGACATTCAGGGTTTTTTCGAACTTACAAGAGGCTTTCGGCTATAGTTTATTGGGAAGGCATGAAGAAAGATATCCAACGTTATGTAGCCACTTGTGAGACTTGTCAATTGAATAAATACCAAACTTTGTCTCCTGCTGGACTGTTACAACCTCTTCCTATACCAACTCAGGTTTGGGCGGATGTGTCCATGGATTTCATAGAGGGCTTACCTAAAGCTCAAGGTAAGAATGCAATTCTGGTTGTGGTGGACAGGTTCACTAAATATGCTCATTTCCTAGCACTAAGTCACCCATTTTCTGCTAAAGATATTGCTGAGTTGTTTATGCAAGAAGTGGTCAAGCTACATGGTTTTCCTTCTACCATTGTCTCGGACAGGGACAAGATATTTCTCAGCCACTTTTGGACAGAGTTATTCAAGATGGCAGGCACCAAATTGAAATTTAGTTCTGCATATCATCCACAAACCGATGGCCAGACCGAAGTAGTCAATCGATGCTTGGAGACTTACTTGAGATGCCTCACAGGGACCAAACCGAAACAATGGCCTAAGTGGCTCAGTTGGGCTGAGTTTTGGTTTAATACCAACTATAACAGCTCCACAAAAATGACTCCTTTCAAGGCCCTTTATGGACGTGATCCTCCCCACTTACTTAAAGGCACAACTATTCCATCAGTAGTTGAAGAGGTCAATTTGATGATTCAAGACAGGGATCAACTTCTTCATGATTTAAAGAGCAATTTGTTGAAGTCCCAAAATCAAATTAAGGCCTATGCAGATCAGTCAAGACGCCCTGTTAACTTGGTTACGGGTGATTGGGTTTATTTGAAGTTACAACCCTATAGGCTCAAATCTCTTGCTAAAAAGCGAAATGAAAAATTGAGCCCCCGTTTCTACGGCCCTTATCAAATCATAAAGCAAATCGGTCCAGTGGCATTTGAGTTGGCCCTTCCATCTGACAGCAAAATACATCCTGTGTTTCATGCTTCATTGCTCAAGAAAGCTCTTTCTCCTTCAGTCACGCCTCAGCCACTTCCACCAATGCTTTCTGATGACCTTGAGTTACAAGTTGTCCCTACTGCAGTCAAGGTTGTCCGCAATAAAGTTGATGGTACTGCAGAAGTTTTAATTCAATGGCAAGATCTTCCAGATTTTGAAGCCACTTGGGAACCAGTTGCAACTATTATGGAGCAGTTTCCTTCTTTTCACCTTGAGGACAAGGTGACACTTTTGGGGGGGAGTATTGTTAGGCCTCTTATTAGTAAGCAGTATAAGAGGAGGCCCAAGATAGATGGGCCAGTCTGAAGTTATGTTTATGTTTTAGGAGTTATGTTAAATGTTAAATAAATAGGGTAGTTAAGAAAAGGGGTGGTTAGGCAGTTATTGAGATGGGAATTGGGAGGGAGAGACCAAGCTCTCGAATCTTGGAGGGAAACCCATTGTAATCTGTCACCTACTACTCAGAGTTCCTTTCTTCTCTATATTTCTCTAATTCTGTTGTTGTAATCAGTTTCTACTCAGTTATATAATTCAGATATAGTCATATTTCTCATCTATGAAAACTAGTTTCTATCAAAATCTTGCACTAACAATATAAGTTTTGTAAACAACAACATGAAATTCATCTCAATTTTTTTTTTCATTTACCCTTTTCCACAAACATCTACAAGCTTATAAAGATTAGATTTTTCATCAAATGCAACATTAAAAAGAGCATCAGGAGCCAAAAATATTGCGTGTGCTTGCTTACCCTGAGGATTGTGATGGATGATGATGGAATGTTGATCAAGAGAGAGATGGTCATGCTGGTCCATGCAATGTGACTTCAATGTGAAAGTAGATGGATCTTGGTGGTCCCTTAATCCATCATCATAATCATGATTGCTAGCAGGGAGTGATGCATTGGAGTGTGCTCATGCAGCATCAGCCAGTGCCAAAAGTTCATCAAAGCCCAAATTGCTTAGAAGAAGGTTGTTGCTTTCTGAAAGGAATGTACTTGAGGCTTCCATGATTCTTCTGAAAATGACATGTAACTAGTTAATGCAAATAGCCAAATACTGTTGTTGCAAGGCTTTATTTTTATTTATTTTTTGCTGGGATGAACATGAACCCATCAAAGGGAAAAAAAAGTTTGGGAAACAATGTGAATAAACAAGAGAGAAATCCAACACAATCAGAGGCCAAAACCAAAGTTGAAACAAAAAAATCCGAGAAAACTCACGAGGATGAAAGTAAATGGGTGGGGATCATATGACAACAACTCACTGAAAAGTAACGTTTTTGAAGAGCTATTTCATTCGTGTATGGGGCTTCAACTTCTGTCGTCTCTTCTTCTTCTTCTCTCGGTATTGTAGGTAGCTTCTTCTCTAATTCACCTGAGGCTTTGTAAAAGAGAAAACTGAGAAGAGAGGAGAAATGAGAAGAGAGGAGAAAATGTGTTGATGTATCTGCAAGCTGAAGGAAACAGAGCGGGAGGAAAGGAACAAAAGGGCAAGTGTGCTTTCTGCAAAATTTAGAGTTCCAAAAGCTTCTGACACTGACACACTGGTTGAAATTAGAAAAATGTTCAGAGGATGCACAATGAGCATTCTTTTTTTTTTTTATCAACACAATCAGCATTCTATTTTGGGTGATTAATGTAACGTCCTGATTTTTTTAGTTCTATTCTAAATTCAAAAAATTCTTTTAATTGATCTAATTTTTATAATTTGTTATCTAATGAAAAATAATTAGTATTTAATTGTCCTAAGCATTAAAATATCCCCAAATCATCATCCTAAATATATTTATTTATGTCTCTACAATTTTAACTAATTTTGAAATTGGCTCTATACTTTTATTAGTTGGCTTTTGCCCCAAAAAACTTGAAACTCTAAATCTGAAATAATCTAAAAGCTCGAAACTCTAAATCTGAAATAATCTACGGACCAAGTTGCAAAGTGAATATTTTTTTTCTCTATTTATTCTAAGTGGCCAAGCCACTCTACTCACAAAGGTGAGTTTATTTCTCTTACTCTCAGGCCCCTGTTTGGATAACAAGCTTATCTTCTACTTATGGCATAAGTTGTATAAGCTACTTTTATAATCGAAGAAAAATTATAGTGAAACTTATTTTATATAAGCCATAAGCTGTTTTGATAAGCTATCATGAGTAGCTTATGAAAAATAAGCCCAAAACAGCTTATGAATCAGTCATAAGCTGTGTTCATAAGCTTTGCATAAGCCAATCCAAATAGGCCCTCATTCACCCTCACACTCTAAGAGCTCCCATTTCTCTCTACCTCTCATTCTTCTTCTTTTCTTTCTCCCATTCGGCCACCACCCTTCTCCCTTATCTTCCATTTTATTTCATCTTCTTTGACATCGAACTAACTTCATCTCTTTTGTTTGGAGATCCAAACACGGCTGATCATCAAGAAGGAGAGGAAGGAGAAGCTAGCTTGCACCCCTACTTCCATCGGTTTTGAACCAAGGTGAGAGGAGGGAGATACTCATTGCTACTTGGGCTAGTGGAATGATGGAGTGTGTATTTTTCATGTTTTCTGTGTTGGTGTCCTTTTTCTTTAAAGTTGGAGGGCTGACTCTCTTGGTTTCCCTAGCCAAAAAGGGTTGGTGCTCTAGCCATGGTATTGTGATTTTTCTTCTCTTGATGATGTTTTGGTTATTGTCTACCTAGAAATGGTGTTGTAATAATTAAAAATCCCCCTACCCATGTCCCATTTTTGTTTTATAATCTGTTTGGTGTGTTTGAGTTGCTAGAAAAGTGTTCAAGAGGCCCAGGTATGGTTCGTATACCTTGCATGTGCTGGATGATGAGTTGCATGTTGGAAAAATTTAGTTTTTATGACATGCATGTGATAATCTAACTTTAAAACGTGATTTTGTGTGTAAGTTGATTATTTGATGAGTTAAAGAACTTAAAATCTTGATGGTGATGCTGGAAATAAGTTAGTTGTAGGTTTTGGAAGCAAGTTTGGTACTTGCATGTGAACTATAGCTCATCTCATGAATTCTGGGTTCATTTCTCTGTTGAATAGGTTCAGTATAAATTTTTTTAAAAATCGTATACTAATCTGTTTTGAACAAAACTTGTTTTATTTGAAACTTGTGTGTGTTGGACATGATCTGTTAAATTTTAAGAATTTTTGGTGTCCATTTGATATGAGAAACTAGTGAAAACAAAATAGTGTTCACAGTTGAATGTATGAATTTCTGGGTTTTTCTGTTGAACAGATTCAGTACGAAAATTATTTAAAATTGTATACTTGTTAGTTTTTGATGAAATTTGGTTTTTATATTAGTTGAGATGTTAAGAATACTTAGTAATAATTTCATAATTTTTGGAAATCATTTGATATAAGAAATAAATCGAAACCTCTTGACTGCCAGAATTATCCATTTCTGGATGTTGAGCTACGGTTTATATTTTTCTGGGAAAAATACAGTTTGTTTCTTGACAAAATAAAAATACTGGGTTGTTAGTATCTGTTTTGGGAAGCTCTAGATTTAATTTCATAATTTTTGGACTTTATTCAAGAAGGTTTAAAAATCGTGCAACACTTATCATCAGATTTCCAGCTATTTTCTAGACTGAACAATAGAAAGTCCACGATTTTTAAACCTTATTAAATCAAGTCCAAAAATTATGAAATTAAAATTGGAGCTTCCCAAAACATATACTAACAACCTAGTATTTTTATTTTGTCAAGAATCAAATTTTATTTTTCCCAGAAAAATATAAACCGTAGCTCAACATCCAGAAATGGATAATTCTGGCAGTCAAGAGGTTTCGATTTATTTCTTATATCAAATGATTTCCAAAAATTATGAAAATATTATTAAGTATTCTTAACATCTCAAAGAATATAAAAATAAAATTTCATCAAAACCGGACAAGTATACAATTTTTAAGAATTTTTGCACTGAATCTGTTCATCAGGAAAACCCAGAAATTCATACAGTCAACTGTGAACACTATTTTGTTTTCACTAGTTTCTCATATCAAATGGACACCAAAAATTCTGAAAATTTAACAGAACATGTCCAACACATACAAGTTTCAAATAAAACAAGTTTTGTTCAAAACAGATTAGTATATGATTTTTAACAATTTTTATATTGAACCTATTCAACAGAGAAACGAACCCAGAATTCATGAGATGAGCTATAGTTCACATGCAAGCACCAAACTTGCTTCCAAAGACCACAACCAACTTATTTCCAGCATCACCATCATGATTTTAAGTTCTTTAACTCATCAAATAATCAACTTACACACAGAATCACGTTTTAAAGTTAGATTACCACATGCATGTCATAAAAACTAAATGTTTCCAACATGCAACTCATCATCCAGCACATGCAAGGTATACGAACCATACCTGGGCCTCTTGAACACTTTTCTAGCAACTCAAACACACCAAACAGATTATAAAACGAAAATGGGACATGGGTAGGGGGATATTTAATTATTACAACACCATTTCTAGGTAGACAATAACCAAAACATCATCAAGAGAAGAAAAATCACAACACCATGGCTAGAGCACCAATCCTCTTTGGCTAGGGAAACCAAGAGAGTCAGCCCTCCAACTCTAAAGAAAAAGGACACTAACACAGAAAACATGAAGAGTAGACACTCCATCATTCCACTAGCCCAAGTAGCAATGAGTATCTCCCTCCCCTCACCTTGGTTCAAAACCGATGGGAGTAGTGGGGCAAGCTAGCTTCTCCTTCCTCACCTTCTTGATGACCAGCCGTGTTTGGATCTCTAAACAAAAGAGATGAAGTTAGTTTGATGTCAAAGAAGATGAAATAAAATGGAAGAGAAGGGAGAAGGGTGGTGGCCGAATGGGAGAAACAAAAGAAGAAGAATGAGAGGTAGAGAGAAATGGGAGCTCTTAGAGTGTGAGGGAGAATGAGAGTAAGAGAAATAAACTCACCTTTGTGAGTAGAGTGGCTCTGCCACTTAGGATAAATAGAGAAGAAAAATATTCAGACTTTGCAACTTGGTCCTTAGGTTATTTCAGATTTAGAGTTTAGAGTTTTTGGGGCAAAAGCCAACTAATGAAAGTATAGGGCCAATTTCGAAATTAGTTAAAACTATAGGGACATAAATAAGTATATTTATGATGATGATTTGGGGATATTTTAATGCTTAGGACAATTAAGCACTAATTATTTTTCATTGGGTAGCAAATTATAAGAATTAGATCAATCAACAGAATTTTTTGAATTTAGAGCAGAGTTAGAAAAGTCAAGATGTTACAATTAAGTGGAACACATTACTTATTTTTGCTTTTATGAACTTAAACATCTCAAAAGCATTTTGAGTGTTTGGTTTTTTCGTTCTCTCCCACTCAAACGTAGTTTGCAAAAAGAAAAATAGTGTTATTTCTCCATTAAATAACATTGAGATGTGTTTTGGATGATAATCCAAACACATGCTCTGTCTTTTCAACCCAACAAAATTCTTAAATGGACTCCACAATGACCTCACATCATTGCATTTCACCAATAATAACTTTTTTAATTATATAATTTGACTTTTTTTATCCATAAAGCAAGATATGACCCACCATGCATTTAAAGGATGTGTGCTTAGGAGAAGTGTTTAACTAAGCACCCATGCTTAATAAGCATTCAAGGGAAATGCTCTCCATTGTATAGATCTTAATAAGCATTAATGCTTATTTGGTGAAATACTTAATAAGACCCATCATTGAAGATGCTCTTATAGACTCAGTACGAGATAAATAAATCGAAGATAGATGATAGGTGATACATGTGGTAAATGATATGATGTGAAAAAGAAAGAAAAACTACAATAGTTGGACCCTCCACTTGTATTAATTGTAACTTGTGTTCGAATTCTCAGTTCGATGTAAATCTTTATTGAGATTAGTGGTTTCCCTCATCTTGTATGAGGTATCTCTCCCTAATCTAAATTTATTTTTATAGAAAAACTTGAGATAGAAAAAAGATGAAAAAAATATTAAATAGATGTTAGAAAACAAATGAGTGTTTAAATATTATTACTCTTGAAATTATTTATTGACACTTTTACTTTTCTTTAGTTAATTCGATTTCATTTCAATTTTGTTTCATTGAATGGTATTTCACCTAATTGCATTACAAATACATTTTATTGATTCATTTCCACTTTGTTTGGAATAAGAAAGAAAAATTAAAATTAAAAAAGTAAAAATGAGGAAAATGTAAGTAAAAGAGTAAATTAATTAAGATATTTGATAGTTTTTATCTAGGTTTAATTATATTTTTGTCCTCTAACTATCATTATTGTGCAACTTTGGTCTCTTAGATTTCAATTGTGTCAATTTTTTTCTCCAAGTATCACAATTTTTACAATCAGTCCCTCTATCACAATATCGTCCACTATCACAATTGTGCAATTTTGGTCTCTCTGGTATCAATGGTGTCAATTTTGTTTCCCAAATATCACAGTTTTTACAATAAGGTTCCTCTATCACAATATCGTCCAATTTTTAATGTTGGAGCTATGTGGCATATATGGAACTGATTTGACACTAAATCAACTACAATAGCGTTGATGGCATGACAAAGACTCTTACACGTTAGGAATTTTAACAACACATGTTGCATCACATTATCAACTTGCTTTGAGAAATTTTCTAACAACATGAATCATGCCAATGTAGTTTGATTTAGTGCTAAATCAGTTTTACATGTCACATAGGCTCTTGATGTTAAAAATTAAACGACATAGTGATGGTGGGACTTAATTGTAACAATTAGGATACTTTGTGACCCAATTGGCGCAATTAAAAACTAAGAGACCAAAATCTTCTCTTTGTACACTCATTTCTTTCCTCTTTTTCTACCATTGAATCATATTTATATGCAAATCAATGACTTAATTACATTTTAATTATTAGAATATACTGCAAAATTCAATACCTTTAAATAAAATAAAGCCGAACAAAATTTTAGAAAACATAAAAGTGATAACACTACTCAAGAATTATATAGATATAAATAAAAACAACAGGCACAAACATATAAAATTTTTACTCACCTAGACAAACAAAAGCTACCTACATCTCAAAAGTACATCCAAATGAAAAAAAAAGGAATAACATTTCCTATAAAATGTTAATGCTAAACACGACGATTGGTTTATCAAAATTTAAGTTATACAATAATGATGACAACAAGAAATAAACAATCATCATTGTATACTGTAACATCCTAAAATTTCACTCTATGAGACAGAGTATTAATTTTAGAAGATTAAAAATCATCCTTAAGATTTTTTGATAAAGTGAAATGGTTTAAAACTGACGTAGAAGTCAAACAGTACTTTACGGATATTCTTGACTGTCAGAATAAGTTGATAATGAATATGGAAAATCCATATTTGATTCCCAAAAGGTATTTGAGGAGGTAAAATAGTAACTTGATGTTCCATAAATGTTTTAGAAATTAAGTTGGAATTTTAGAGAAAGATATAAAGGGAATTACAGTTTTGGTCTTTCTAAGAGAAACTCCGTAATCTGTTAGTTAAGAAATGGATAAATACTGGAGATGGAGAAATAGTTAAGAAAGAGACTCTAGAATCTACTATACTTAAGATAGTATAGAAAATAATAAGTCTTGTTTGATATTATAGTTTAAAACGGTCAGATAGTTAAGTCTTATATAGACTTCTGTTTTCTATTTTCTGTCTATTATCTGTTTTATATGAAATTGTGTGATCTAAGTGTTAAGTAAATTATGTTGGTCTTATAATTAAGGTTTTAATATGCTTATCAAATTATTTCATTAAAATAGACGTTTTTCCTTTGACGTTTAGGGTTTTTCTGAACAACCGTATTTACCGTAATTGATAGATAAAGTTTTAAATAGCTAAAATATATCAAAACAACTCAGAAAATAAAACTTTCTTCACAAAAGTTGGTTCTTTTAATTTTTGTGATTTTCTGAAATTTTTCTAGAAATTTTGGAATAAATAATTTTAGAAATTACCTTTTTTTGTCCCTATAGTTAACAGTGAGAATTGAGAATTGATTCAGAGACAAAATTGAGGTCAGAAATGATTTTTCAAAGCTGAATCATGTTTTTATATTTTTTAGGATTTTTTAGATTTATTTCGTAATTTTTTGTAAAGCAGATCAAAGGCTACTTTTTTTCAAATCCTATAGGACACGTAAAACGAGGATTTTTGGACAAAAATTGATTTTTAGTGATCAGAAAATGCTTAAAATCATTTTTTCAAAAGGGATCATTAGTGTTTAAATCAAATTTGTGATTTTCTGGAAATTTTCTGAAAAATGTCCGTACGGCGCGTTCGTTTTCCTTTGTTTATGCGAACCGCAAAGCATACCCTTACCATAAATTTCCAAAAACTCTTCCATAAAACTATTTAGGGCTATTACATAGCATTTTCGAGATTTCCTATAGGTTCTCACAATATAAATTAATTTTAGAAATTTTTGATTTATGAAAAGTCCATTTTGCCCTTGATTTTTACTTAAACCCTAGGGGCAAAGATGTAACTTCACTTCTTCCTTCTAGAGCTGCCTCAAAACCATTCTACTCTAAAGCCAAGAAGAGGACTAGGTTCATTTGGTTATGTGAGTCATAGTTTTGGACCAATTAGAAAAATGATTGATTTACCTAATTAATTAATTAAGTGTTTTAATCATCATGACTTACATCACAAGAACAAATCTCTTGCTTCCTTGTCCTCATGAAATCAGCCCCCCTCTCCCTATAAATAGGACCCTTCATGCTTCATAATTTCTCACAAACCAAGAAGTCTTGTGTTGACAAGCAAACTCTCTCTCTTTTTCTCCTTGAATTCTTAAATTTCTTACTTAGTGTTCTTGGTTCTTCAAGCCTTGTTCTTCCAAATTAATTAGAGAAGTATGTGTTTGATTCTTGGTTGTGCTTGATTTATGTGTTTTTATGTTATAGCTTTTTGGTTGTTTATTATGTTTTAAATAAATTGATTTATGGCTTTAATATAATTGTTTTGTGCTATTTTATTAATTGTAGTGTTATAATGCCCAAATTTCTATTAAAAATCGTGCGAGTAGAGTTACTATGACAAAATTAATTTTGAGCTTTTGTAAACATACCATTATAATGGCGAAATTTAGATTTACCGTAAATATGATCTTACCGTAAAGAAAATGCAATTTATTCTTTTGTGAAAACCCTAATATTGTCTATCATTGATATACAAGGTGATGGTTAAGATAAATGGTTTATCAGTATGGGTCTATCTAGGAAAGACAGAGACCTTTGAAGGGGTTTTGTAAGTTCGTCTCTCTTTTCTGGGAACTGTACTGATACGCTGTTTGGAGAATTCTTAACCCAAGGACCCAGTATATATGTGACTAAGATAAATTGGGAAAGAAGAGATTTCTTAATAAACATATATATAAATAGATTGGATTGGATAAAAGAGTGTAACGGTAAATGATTCTCGGTGAATTCTATTGTTATAGCATCTATCAGAATTTAATATAAACAGTAATGGATTCTTGGTGAATTCTACTGTTGTATTATCAGTGGAAAATATTGAGTGGGTATCCAATCTGTATATATATATATATATATATATATATATATATATATATAATATAATTAACTCAGTTTAATTTCCAATGTCTACGGCAGTGGAAATTAGTGAGGTAGGCTTTCAACGGACCTCTTTCCTGGAAGATAATTGGTGCTTAAGGATTTCAGTAATAAACTCAGCTTGATTTCGTTCACCTAGTCTATGTTTTATCTGAGTGGTGAAATTCTGTGTTTTAACTTAAGATATGCGATTCGAAATTTTATCTAAAGGTATGTGATACTATGTTCTGAGTGGTTTAGATTATAAAAGAGTTATGCTTGGTGAAAAGCGATGTTTGGTGAAAAGCGATGTTCCTATATGCTTAGTACTAATGCGATGTTCCTACACGATGTTCCCATATGCTTTGTCTAAAGTGAGATTCCTACACGATGTTCTCATATGCTTCGGTTGAAGCGATGTTCCTACTCGACGTTCCTACTTGATGTTCTCATATGTTTTGTTTAAGGCGATATTCCTATCTGATAACTTTCCAAAGATTTCCTTGACCTGTTTGTGAAGTTCTTATTATTTGTTACATACTGGTGGCTTGAGTGTGAATCCTTTGTATTTGTGTTTTATATTGCCGTGTGTTTATACTTTTCATATTACTTTGAGTTAGAGTTTCACCCTTGCCTACTTTCTATGTTGTTGGTACATGGTTGAGTAGATGTTTGACCCAAGGAATGAGCTAGCTTTTAGATGAGGATCTGAAGAATGTTGCTGTATAAATGGATAAAGATTCCAAGAAGAATAGATGGTTACTATATTATTTGAGTAGAGGTTTAGAGACCAGACTGACTTAGATGTTCACTGTATTATTTTTTAACATTTTCTTGTAAAAACTCTGATAATTATATAAGACGGGATTACATTCATAAAAATATTATTTTATGCTTCCGCACTGAAAACCTTTTGAAAGAATTAAGACATATTCCCCATCCTTCTCTTCTTTAAAAGAAGAAAAAAAATTACTCACATTTTTTAAGAAGGAATGTTGAGCTTTCACCTAATTTTTATAAGTTATTTTGAAATTCTTAGTTACTATGATGTAATATTCTTTTTGGAAAAAAGGCATTACACATACGATTTCCAATTAAGTATTTCAATCATTTAAGTTTACATCAAACTTAATTAAATTATTATATTACCTATCACTATTTCAAAAATATAATATCCCCTATTACTCTACTTTATTCAAATTTTACAAAAAAAATAATTGCAACCACGCAACATGCAGGTGATAATCTAGTACATCATAAAGATTAAAGTTTTGTTTAATATTTACTATAAGGGTATGAATGATACACTAGTTTTATTCTCTCCTTCCCTAGCAAACCAAACCAGATGAGTTATTTCTCCTCTCCTCCCCTTCTCTCTCCTCTCTTTTGAACCAAAATAACATTTTTGGGCATATAAAAACATGCATTTTTTTTTTAAATTCATGTAAATAACTTTAAATTGATTCCAATAGGAAAATGCCAAATAGTTTTCAACTACTAAGAAGATGCCAAAGTAACCATTCCAACATCGCATATGGATTAAAACTGGAAATACAACACTGTTTTGGTAAGCCTAGGAGTTTTGACCATGCAATTCTCATTTGAAAAACAAGTAGAGAAAAGTCAACAGCTTTGGCCAATAAAAAAAAAAAAGAGGCCAGCAGCATAATCAATTCACAAACAGAGATGAGAAAAAAAAAAGAGCAAAACATGTATGCATTGGGACTACAAGAACCCCATTTGCATCAAAGTGGCTAAACACCAATCAGCAAGATGAAGGATTCATGATCAAGCCATTTTTTTTTCCTTTCTTTTCTACCTAATATACATAAGGCAATATTCTCCATGGAACAAGTTTACAATACTCCTTCCATATCTCTCTATACTTCTCTGCACAACGAGCTTCATCCCTTCTCTCTCTCCAGATTAACAGAATAAGAAGATAAATTGGATAGAAGTATGGAACTGGTGAACTGCAACAATGAGTAAATTATAAATGGTTGGCATTGTCTTTCTTTAGAAAAAAAAAAAATCTATATCCTTAACTTCATATCAACATCATGGAGTAAAAGAGATCACCTTATCCCACAAGGTAAGCTAAAGGAGAGAGCAAGCAGCAAGTCCCCTAGGTAATTACAGTGTCTAGCAATACCCCTTCAACAAAATAATGATAATAATAAGATTGATAACTTTGATAAGAAACAAGAAGAAGAATATGAGCATGCTCTAACCAGCTCCAGACCAGGATGGCAAATGATAATGACAAAATTAGGGCCGTTTACTTTAAGAAAATGTTTCCTATTTTCATTTTCTGTTTTCACATTTAATACAAAACTACCACATTATTTTCAATTTGTTTCCTTTTTTTTTGAATATTTGTACAGGAAATAGTGAAAACAACTTTTTTTGTTTTCTCTATTCCCTATACAGATATTTGAAAACAGGAAACAGATTGAAAATAAAGTGGCAGTTTTGTACTTAAAAGTGAAAACATGAAATGAAAACAGAAGTAAACAGACCCTTAAATATTAATTCTTGTTAAGAACCTTGTTACATATTATGAGCTAGATGAAGGGGTGAAAAAGAAAACCACATGCATATTAATGCCAAACAAAATATGATTTTCTCCTTCTCTTTTTACTGCATAACATCTGAAGATGGAAAGAAAAGAAGCACAATAAAAAAGATATCAAATGAAAGGAAATGAAGTCTTACCAATAACCAGAAGCAAGTAGCTTTCCTCCAACTACTTTTGGAGGCTTACCCCATATAGGAGCCTTTGGATTCTTCTTGAACACGTGTTTTTGCTTGTTTGCTCCTCGAAATACCATGTATCTGCACAGTTGTATTCAAATTACAGTTTATAAGGTTTACTTACAGAAATGGTTATATTAGAATTTGTAGGCCTAACTCATCCTTACAAAACCAACTTATAAGGTGAGGATTGCCTAAGTTTTATAAGTACTACATTAGCCATATCACTAGTTGATGTGAGACTCTTAACACGCCCCCTCATGCCCTGGACTGGACATATGGAGCGTGGACAAATGCAGGTGGCCCGGCCCAATAACAACACCCCACGCCTAGGAACAGGTTATGTGCTTATTTGATCAATAGCAGTCTTCATAAATTTTCTTGTGTCAACTTTATGTCACTTCAGGAGTGTATGTGGTGCATTATAGAATTGACTTCTATAGATTGTTGGTAAGTTACCCAATCAGGAAGACAAAGCAATTAGCTATAATGGAAGCTGTTGTTAACTCCACCTTGTTCCTCAAGAGCCACCAGCCCTAACAAAAATTGCAGATTGTCAATACATATAAGATTTTAACGTGGACGATAAATGAAGTGGAGCAAACAAAACTTGTAGCATTTAACTTTCCCACACAGGTGAATAACGTGTTTAAAGCATGCATCTAAAGCACGTGCCTAACTTTGTTGTTCAATTTTGAGTCTTTGACCATTGCTTTTATGAGAGTGAGAGTGAGAGTGCGTGTAAAACAAAATAAACAAAATAGGTCCAGCATGTGGGTAATTTCCCTTGCTGAAAATATGAGAAAGGCATACATACATGAGCAAGTGAGAAAGAGAATCTCTCTGAAAGTAATTTGAAAATTTCCCATACTTAATAACTTGTTTGCCTCCATAAAATGTTTGGCATTGTAATCAATGCAAAGTAAAGAACTTGGAAGACATTTTCAAACATACATTTCATGGAAGCATCTACAGTGAATGAAACAAAATCCGATAGATAGCAAGCTTCAGTTTACAATTGAATGACTATGCACAAAACAAGTAACATCTCTCTCCTGAATAAATAAATTGCAGGTTGGAAGTTGGAACATCTTTATTTGTCATCCAAGCTCATAATTATAACAAATACCTGTATGCTAAAAGTAAAAGGAATCCATACTAAATCTCCAAAGACCAACATGAAGCCCAATCTCTCTGCAATTATGTCCCATCTGTAAAAGACAATATAAAGAAAAGGTTAGAAAAAAGAATTAGACAATATGTGAATGACCAAGTGGATATCTTGATGATAGTTTAGTGAAAATATCAGGAGGAATGGTATTCTGTTATATCTTTCTAGGTATTAAGAAAAAGTTACGATGCAACATTGTTGATATTAATTTTAATGTATATATTTCATATTTTATTTGATATATATTGTCCTGAACCTAGATCCTAGATTTTAACAAATTGTTGTAATGTTGTATCCCCATATTGTATCGTTTTGGATAAAATACTCATACCTGTACATTTGCAAGTTAGCTTTAACCATCTTAAGCCTTGAAAGTTATTTTAAAAATCATATGCTCCACCAAATAAACTTTCAATTCAGATTCATTCCAAACTAAGCCTTATCCAACAGGAAATTATGCAGATTATACATCTACTAATCCACCTAATTAGCTATGAGTATGACATACAAATTCAATCGTGTCAGTTTATTGTCAAAGGGATTCTATAATAGGTAGTATTAGTACTTGATAAATCTTCCCCTGGCGCAGAAGGATAAGGTAGTGCATAGATTGTGGCTACAAACTTGACCATAGTTAACAAATCCGCAGGCATTTTACAGCCAAATAAATTGACATGAGTGTCCCCCCACCCCCCCAAAAAAAAAAAGAACATGAAAGCTGATGATTTTGGAGGTTTGATGCTCTACCACTACCAGGCCACTATACTCCTTGCCTGTCCAGGTGCTTACATCTCCAATGTACCCGCCCACCCCACAAAAAAATGTAAAGTGAACCACTTTCAAGCCAACTTGATATTTTGTTTATTTGAAAAGTATATTACAAGTTAAATTTAAGACACCTCAATGGAGTACAAAACAATCTTGAATCAATCTGAAATTATATAAGCATGATGTGGGTGATACAAACTCCAATTCAAAGGTAGATTTGTACTAAAACTCATCATGTAAAAGTTTTTCATTGGTGTAAGAATTTTGATTTACAACAATGTGAATGGATGTCATCGTTAAAAACTTAAAATAAGACATGTTACCCATTATGAAATCTATAAAACCCGATAGTCTTCTAGTGGAAATGTAACTCACGTGGATGTCATGTACTCTTCATGTACAAAGTAGTCCAGGATATATAGCTGGAACAAATGTGTAGAAATTCATAAATCAGACACAGAATAATAGTTTTCTCAATCAACGAAAGATAGTATGCAAGTTTTCGAGATTACTGCACAGAATAGCTGGTAGAGAATCATTGACTTGCTCAAGGTACTATCTTGAATGGTCTTTGCAAGAACTGATAGATTGATAAGTAGCCACCCCAACATTCCAGCTCTAACAAAGAAAAATCTGCAATTTGATAATTCCATTGAATATATAGCAACATGTCAGATTGATTTCAATCATCATTCATACCTCCTTAATTATGCTGATGATGATGCATCTGAACTATATATACAATTTTTGTTAAAGAAAAATCTTGCCTAGGTACATGGGAACAAGAATACTATCCCTCAATTTGGTCAAATGATGCAAAAGAACGCAAACACTAAATGACAGAAACTTTAGAATTAGGACATGACACTAGGGTGTAGAGGGCACAAATAATTTTTAGAATTGTTATTCACATGTTTAGATCCATTTGAAACTTGCTTGGATATGTATATATATATCCCTGCTTTTAAAACTTATAATACACTATAAACATTTCTTGCTCATGCTTGCTCTATAATATGACTACTAGTATCCGATGCAAAAAAGCTTAACTTGATTCCTTCAAACACGACATGTATGGATGTTTTTTTTTATAACAATTTTATGAAGACCCAAGCAGTATTGCCCTAGTGTTACACAAGTAGGATGTGAAAACATTGGACAGAGGTTGTCTTGTCAATAAACCTTGCAGGCCAAACACAAAGACAAGTTTAATGAGGAGAGGAAGAGAATTATCTACAGATGACACAATAGACTATGATATTCAGAATAATCATGAAGGTATTCCCAGAAGAGATACACCTTTCAGGCAGAGGAGGGGGAAGACATATCATTTCATTAGAAGCTCACAATATACAGTCATGTTAAATGAGAAGAAAAGATGCATCTTTAACTGGCAGGGATTTTACCATAGCTCACAACTATTAAACAGTCATGTTAAATGAGAACAAGCAATGAACAATAATCACATACTTGAGGTCAATACCCATGAACTGAGGATTGAGTTGTATTCCAAACCACCTATTAAGCAAACAAAAATCAACAAGATTAACCATAGAAACAGTTCTTCAGGGAAGTAAAGTCAACTTGTTACCCCTAATTGCAGAAGCCAGTACTTTGTTCCAAGAGACAACAACAGAACATGGTAAATGCAAACCCACAGTATTTTTCCAATGCAAGTGCTTTGTCACAAATGCAGTTAGATATCAAACTTGCCCCATCTAGTTTGCCCAGATGGTACATAGCAGTCTATCATGACATCCGCTACTTATTAGTTATTAGACACAATATCTTTAACAGATTCAAGTACTTATTATCAACAGTATTAGTTAAAGCCAAAGCAAAGTAAAGAAAATATATCAATGTTCTCATACTTATCTAGTACAAGGTGCATGTAGTGGTATATGAGGGAAAATTTCTAAATGGATAAAAATGAAACACAATATAAATCAGTATAATTATGTTTTAGCCCAAAGGCATGACCAAAATATTAATTCTTTCTCTACTCATTAATATAAACTCTTGAAGACAACAAAATTTTACAGGGAGCCAAGGGCCAGGAAAATGCAAGAATCGAGAAGCATTTCTTGTTTAAATGTAGTATAACTGTATAAGAAGCATATTAAATTTGAAAAAGGGGATAAGGGTCATGGAATAACTCGTTGCATATGTATATTCTGCTATCTCCCTACAGGTTAAGGAGTTGATAAGAAATATATAGATACCTACAACTTCCAAACTATGGCCCCTTAAAACATTTTCAATAAAGCAGCCATCAGTTAAAGTAATCTTAACAATCAGAACGTACCAATCGTGTATCAGGTTTCCACTGACATGAGGTTTTAGCGATGAACCTTTACTTTGTGACTTGCAACCGGAAAAATATAGTACCAGGGTCACCTGCAATTTATATGGAAGAGATGAACAAAAATGACAACCAAAAGGGCAGATAATCATCATGCTATGCAGAATAATAAAAATAAAACAGAAGATAATTCAAATGAACCATCTTAATCATAGTTGCATGACTATAACACAAACCGCAGGTAGACGGTGTTGAAGTCAAAAAAAATGGTCCTATATTTTTTTTTCCTTCAATTAAGTTTAAAAATGGATACTGTGAAAGAAAACTTCAGATAAACCATTAAAAAAACCATCTTCTAAATGGTTTAACTAAATAATTGGTATTTCATAGAGAGCCCAATAGTGTATTGATCCATGTAGCTGATCCACCTACTGAGATAAAGACTAGATTGTTATTGTTAATTGACTTTAAATGTGGTATGTTTGCTCATATTCTCTATTCTAGTATCTTGGTAGGAATGATTTGGAAACTAATCTATTTATAACACATTGGTGTTTATTCCTGAGTTTTTCAGTATTAGTAGAGTAATGACCTCTGCAACAAGATACGTCCATGTAACCCGTTGTAAACCTTTGATACGACAAACAAGCAAATTAAAATTCAATTTAGACTGGCCTGGAAAGTAACAACATAACATTCAAAATCTACAGTGAGTCGTGAAGAAAGTGCTAATCCCGGGGAGAGATATTAAATACAGTAATACATGTCACTCTTAAGTGTTTACACAGACAAACATGAAAGTTAAATAAATTAGCAGATGTCATTACTTTGGTGCATCAAAAGTTAATTGAAATTCTAAGCTTACATACAAGAAAACTGAAGATAAAAGTTGTCGACAGCAGCTCAAGTCCTCTATCTGCTATGGCCTGCAAGAATTATCAAAACAGCTTAAGTTCTTCTGCATAACCTGAAACTGCTGCTGCATCAAAACTCACACTATAGGCCAATCTGTTCCTAGCTTGCATTTCATGAACTTACACACAAATGCATCCAATAAAACTAGACAAGCAAATGAACTAGAAGTACACAACAACAACAACATACTGTAGGAGATACAAAACCCATCTTGGAACTGATCCCAGTAAGTGCAACCAACAGAAGAAGCGAGAGCAATCCTGCAAAAAAAAAAATGCACATAAAGTTTAAAGCCCCATCATAACCCACATTGCCAAGCACAGTGTCCGTGTACATGCATACATACATACATACATACTATAAATTATTAATTAGAACTAACTAACCATTGCAGCGATAGTGAAGACGAGTAGAATCGGGGAGAACAACCCCAGGAACAAGTTTTCCAGGGACAATGGATCCAGCAATGGCCAAGTAAGCGAAGAACCCCGCGAGTAAAGAAGCCTGACCCAGATTAGGAAAATGTAAAAAGATTGAAAATTGATCATTGTATTCATATAATCACTGAATTTAAGAAAGAGGGGTGCTGAGAGTAGAAGGGACTAACGGAGTTCCAAGACGGAACGAGAGCGTGAAGCAGAAAACCCAGATCCATGTGTGACCCTATCAATCAGTCTCGAGTGAGTAGAAGATAGTGTGACTTTGATATGAATATCAGGTTGGGGATGCTAAGATATGCTGTTACTTCCACACTGTCTCTCTGCGGCTGCTGAAAATTGACATGGCGATGCTCTCTCCCAAGTCTCTGTTTTTTCTGTGTAAATTAATAATTCATTTCCTTTTCTTTGTCTTCTTCAACCGCACTATTTCTCCCCCAATATTACTATAGTTAACATGTGAATATTAGTCTCTCTAATAATAATTTTCTAAGAAAAAATAGTTCATCAATTTTATTAGTTGTTATAATTAAGTCTTTCTAATTGAATCAACAAAAAAAAATAATTAAGTGTTTCTATTGCTTCTCAAAATTTTAATAAATTAAATTGATTAAATTATTTAAAACATTCTTTCTCAATTCAAAATTCATCCATCAAAATATCAAATTTCACACAAAAACAAAAAAAAAAATTTACTATATTATTAAAATTTCCCTTCTTCAAACCCTAATCCTTCAAATATTATCAAAATTTTACTATATTTTTTATATATAAGCTTTACAAATTATTGCATATTTCAAATTCACTGAAAGTTTCAAAATATTTTTATAGAAACTAAGAATTAATTTTTTTTACATAAAATAGAATTAATAACACAATTATACTTGCCTAATTATTAAAATAGAAAAACCAAAATTAAACATTAAACATGTACACATAGCTCATTCTAAATTGATCAAAAGTATAATTAAGTTTTTATTAATTATTTTTTGGCGACATTCCTCGGCTGGATTTTTAAAATGTGTTTTATATATATGTTGACCATAGAAAAGGGTTTTTATTTTGTCACACTACGCTGCTCTAGTACATTTTACAGCCAATGGAATGGTATACTCCTAATATATTTTTATTATTATTGTAAAAGAAGTTACGGGATGCAGACAATTAATAATGTTTTGAATTGTTCAGCAAAACAAGCAGGTTTGCCCGAGAGGTTAAGGGGGAAGACTTAAGATCTTCTGCACATAAGTGCGCGTGGGTTCGAACCCCACAGCCTGCAATTTTTAATATTTAAAATATAATAAGAAATATTAGTTTTATTTTGGATGATGATGATTGATGAGTGTAACAACTAATAATATTAGAATCACACTTGAGCAATTTTATCACTCTTTTTTTAAAATATAAAAAATTGGCTCAACTCCAATAAAGTGAGTAACTTTTTTAAGATAGGAAATTAGGTAATTTCAAATGTTAATAAATAAATCGTGATTGATATTAAGTGTGTATGTATAATAATCATGAACGTCTTAAAATATTAACCATTCTTATTTTATCATCTAAAGTGAGTGTTCACTTTAAAAAAATAGCCAAATCCAAAAATATAATATTATTTTAAAATGTATTTTGTGTTAAAGAAATCAATAAATGAAAATTATAAGTAATTAATATTTTAATAATTTAGAAAATATTTAATATTTTTTTCAGTAAAATAGATAGCCAAAGACAACAAATACACTACCACACTCTGTAGAAAAAGATATCGGTAGTGGAAATTAATTGTTGAATTTCATGGATTGAAATTAATCAATAATTAAATATGTTTTAATTATCAATATACCAATAAGTATATTTTATAAGCATAAAAACAATAACGAAAATGAAAACCAAGCTAACCGGAATGAGGAAAAATTTTGTGAACAATAAGCTAATATCAACAATGAACTAAAACAAATCAAGCAAAACTAAGAGGAAACAAATCAAAAACAGAACCCTGATATGTTCATATATGAAAAAGAACAAAACTCTGACGGATTGAACTCAGATCCACAATGGAAAAAGACCAAACCTGAGTCGTGAAGACAAAACTGAGACAACTCCGATGAACGGCGAATGGCGGCGATGGGAGCAAGGTACGGTGGCAATGCGAGCAAGGAATAGTGACGCTCTGCACAACAATGGAACGAGAGAGAACTCTTATAGGGTTCATGTGTGTTCTATCTGCTGGACACAGTTGTCATTTTCAAATTTTGATAGAGGTATTTTTGTCAACTAAAATTTTTATTCTCAGCTTCCTGAAAAGTTAAAATCCAGAAGTTGCTGGGGATAGCTTCAATAGAAGCTCTTCTAGGAGCTTTTGGAAAAGTCAAAAGCTGATGAAACTAATTTATCCAAACACCACTTCTAATTAAGAAAGAACTTTTGCCAGTAGAGAAGCTCCCAGAAGCTCTTCTAGCTTGTATCCAAACAGGCTCTTAGTCAATTTACACATGCACGTATTGCTCATCAGGAAGAGGGCGGTTAACTTCTCACTCCTTCTCTTCAATTTCTCTCCTCTCGCCAAATGGATAATCCAGGTATATTCTTGATCTGATTGATTGACATGCCATAGATTATGTCTATGTGAAATTTGTAACACTCTTTCTCCAAAAAGGATATTACACCATAGTAACCAAAAATTTCATAATAACTTGGATAATAATTATTTCAATCTTAAACTTTCTCTAAAAACGAGAGTAAAATTTTTTCCTTTTCGTAAGCGGTTTAAGCGTGAAGAATGTAAAGTACAATTGTAAGCATAAAATTTCCTCATCTCATATATATGTAATTATCAGAGTTTCCAAATAGGATACAATATACTTAAAAATACTCAAAATAAGTTATACTGTGAACATCTGAGCTGGTCAAATCTCTAGACCTTTACCCAAAACAATATAGTAAACACTGATTCTTCTCGAAATCTCTATAAATCCGCGCAGCAACCTCGTTCAGATCATCTCCTAAGACTTAGCCCACTCATTGGGAAAATATCTACTAAACCATGTACCAAAACAACATGGAAAGTATGCAAGAGTGAAAATCCTTATCATTGAATTTTATCATGAAAGAATACATAAGTAGCATACAACAGATATTTAGGTACATAGCAGACTTATTCGCTTAACATATAAGAAGAACTTTATGAAACAGGTTAAGGAAATCTTATGAAAATGATCATGTAGGAATTCAATCAAAGCATATGAGAATATCGCTTAAAACAAAGCATATGAGAACATCGCTTTCAATAAAGCATATAGGAACATCGCTTTCAACAAAGCATATAGGAACATCACTTTGTTGGAACATCGCTTTAAACAAAGCATATGGGAACATCGATTTAAACAAAGCATATAGAAACATCGTTTTTAACCAAGCATATCTCTTTCACTTCCAAACCACCCAAAATCACCTTATCTCAAACCAACATAGTATCACATCACGAAATCACTTAACTCAGATAAAACTCAAAAACACAGATAATCACAGAATCACACCTCTCAGATAAGAACATCGAATCACATAACTCAAATAACACCAAAATTGATATTCATCAGATAAGAACAAAATCACACTTCTCGATTTAAAACACAGAATCCCTTAACTCAGATAAAACATAGAATCTCATGCACCTCACTAATTTTTCACCATATAATATAACAGTAGAATTCACTGAGAATCCTTTACCGTTACACTAACTTTCCAACAGATAATATAACAGTAGAATTCACCGAGAATCTTTTACCATTATACTATCTTTCCCAATTTATCTTAATCACGTATATACCGAGTCCCTAGGTTAGGATATTTAAATAGCATATCAGTATGGTTCCCAGGAAAGAGAAGGTGAGCTAAGGCCCCTTCAAAAACCTTTGTCTTTCCTAGACAGACTCATACTAATAAACCACTCAAATCTTAACCATCACATTGTATATCGATGATAGACAATATCAAGGTTTTCACAATTTAGGCATTATAACACTACAAATTTTAAAGTTCAAAGCAATTAAATTAAAGCCATAAAACAAGTATAAATCTTTAAATAAATGATTATAAGGCATATACAAATCTTGCCATTATAACCTTACTATAAAAGCACATAATTAAAAAGCTATAAAATGGTTATAAGGCATATATCAATCTTGTCATTATAACCTTACTATACTTAAATAAAAGCTATAAAACAATTAATAAAACTATAAAACATAAAACCACAAAAGTGGATAATTACTTCAAAATTCTCAAGAATTTTCCCCTTACCTCCAAACTTTGAAGAAAATAGATATTTTGAAGATCAAAGCTTCAAAACTCAAGAACTTTGACAAGCAAAGAGAGAACTCTTGAAATGAATCAAGAATTGGGATGAGGATTTAATGAAGCCTCTCCCCTCTATTTATAGTGCTTGGAGGCAGCCAAGGGAAGTGGTATGATCCCATGGTTTTCATCAGAACCATGGTTTACCAAAAAGAAATTAAAATAACCAAAAACTAATTAATTAAATTCTAATTAGTCCAAAAGGAAGCATAAGCATAAAAAGAGAATATCCTCTCCACTTGCACATGAAGAAGGCGGCCAAATGGGGCTGAGTAAGGGAAGGAGTGAATTGACAATTTTGCCCCTAGGGTTTGTGTTAAAAAGGAATGGAAATCAAGAGTAAAAATGTCATTTCACTAATCAAAATTTTCCAAAATTAATATAAAGTGTGAGAATCAATGAGATTGCTTGAAAATGCCATGAAAGGTTGAAAATAAACTCAAGGTATGATTTTCGAAATTATTAGTAGTGCAATCTCTTCGGTTTTCACAGTTTCGTAAGTATAACTCCGAAAATAAAGCAAAAAATGGTATTTTCAAAACTTACTTAGAAATAATTTCTAAAATCCTCAAATAAATAATTAAAAATAAAATATAAATTGTTGTGGACTTTTGTCATGAAAATTTTATATCGCGAAACAAGATTTTTACGCTATACGCCCCCGCTTAGCGTTGTTTTTGGTAAATTTCAAAAGTTCTCCAAAAATTTCCAAAAATTTCAAAAAAAATTTAGAAAATCATAAATATTAAAAGAACCAACTTTTGTGAAGGAAGTTTATTTTATAGATTGATTTGACACACTCAAGCTATTTAAATCCTTTTCCGTAAGTTAGACATAAACCGTTTTCTGTAAAAAGACCCAACGTTGACTGAAAAACTATCGTTTCAGAAGTATTCCAGAACGTGTATTTTACCCCTAAATTTAAGCCAAAAATAAATTTCAAAACATTTTTGCCACAAGAATTCATATAAAACAAAATAGAGACGGATAAACAAAGAAACAGACGTTGTAACTAGACCTGACAGAAGCTAAAAATTTACCGTTTTCCCAAGTATTCTCAAATATGCATATTTAAATCCTATTTTTAAGCTAAAAATAAATCTCAAAACATTTATATCATAAAAATTCATATAAGACGAAATAAGAATAGTAAATAACAGAAACGGATGTTACAAAATTAAATCCAACACTAATTTCAGTTCCTTTTCTATCCCTTGAGCCCTTAAAACATTCACTTTCCTTGATTGACATTAGGGAATGAGGGTCATGCACCCTACCGTAATATAATATCTGTATAATTTTGACTAATGGTATAGTATAAAAGTTAGAAGAGACAAAAAGGAGATCCAACATGAAACTTTGTATAATGTATCCCATTTCTTGAATCTGCTTATTTCTTCAAACAAATACAATGTAAATAAAGACAAAAGATGGAAAAGTATAAATAAAAAAAATTAGAAGAAAAAAACTACGAAATCTTAAAAACCATCTTTCAATCAAAGATGTCTGCTTCAGGGAAGGAAGACCGATGCCTGTAGACTGCTGAGTTTATTTTCCATATGCTTCATCTCCATGAGAATAATTACTTCTGTAATTTTCTTATGTATCCTGGCTGAATAATTACAATATGTAGATATTTGAAGGCACAAAAACCGAAATTGCTGAATGAAGCATTGCCAAGTTCTTCTAGGAATTGGGAACAAAAGTGCCAACATATCCAAATGCCATGATGAAGAAAGCAAATGCTTGGATATATAGGTATATGAAGAAGTGGTTTTTCCCATACATAAGATCATAGCTGCCACAGAAGAGGAGGTAGAATCCAACAAGAAGTTCTAACATGTGAATCCTAATCATTGAACCACAAAGACAACAATGTAGATAGGTAAGCACATAGACATCATCTAATAAGGGAATCAGTTAATGTTAATATATTATATAGTAATATGAAATAATAACCATTTAGGGAGTTTGAGCTCCCCAAAATTGCTTTTAATTAATGTGTCAAAAAGTGATTTTGTAAAAAAATATCATGTTTGGTCGTAACTTGTTGAAATTGATCATTTTGATTCCAAATCTTGGTTCGACTAAAAATGATAAAAAATAGTTTTTGATTTAAAATAAAAACATTACAATAGTGTGTTTGAAAACCATTCACACAAATTCCAAAGCATCAAACATGAGTTTGACTCAAAACATGTGTCTGAGTGCTTTGGTCAAAATCCAAATTCAGTGCTTTGAAATTTGTGTGGACAGTTTTTCAAACATCTAAATATAAATCACTTAAATCCAAGTTCTATTTTAATCAAATCAATTTTACAAAATCAATTTTATTTAAAATCATGTTTGACAAACATTCATCCAAACACACACTTATACCTTTCTCCAATCCTAAATCGAAGCTTTTTGAGTGCTTTACCGCCGCCTTTACCCTTGAGAGCATCTCCAAGTTTTTCAGTTACAATCCATTCATTCACTCGACTAGCCTCTAGTAGACCAATAATTGTTGCCTTTGTTCGATGCAGGGACATGGTATTCTCAAAGAGAATCCAAAAGACCAGTAAATGGAGTGACCTGAAAAATAAGAAACACATTGAAATTAGTTTATGCATATCAAATTTTTCATAAAACTTTAATTTAACTTCTCCATAGACATCTTTAAACTTTCAAGTATATCGATTTCTCCCCAAGTGAAGACTAAAAACTTATTTTAATTGAGAAACTCTCGTGAATTAGAACCTAATCCAATATGAACCTTTGTTTAAAGCCAGACTCGGTCATTTTCTTTTTGGTCTAGACCAGATCAGTATCCCCACACGCGTGCGGGTACTAATCCCTTCAAACCGAGTAAGATCTTATAGGCGGCAAATCTCTACCGCGTGAGATTTAAAGCTATTGTATTCCCATGACTTGGATTCGAATCCAGGACCTCTAATTAAACTGGAAAATACATGTGTCATCTCATCCAAGCCTTTGGTGGTAGTTTGAGTCATATGCTATGACCAAGGAATCAAACTCAATGGATAATCTAAAATCTATTTTGCTTATGAGATTTGATTGTAGAGGCAAATAGAACAAATTAAGGAAAACATGATAAAAATGAAGATCACCTTGGAGTTCCAACTGCATTTAGAAGGGTGATGATGGAAGGGATATACACAGCACCCCACTTGGGGACCACAACCTCAGGAACCACAACAGTTGCAGGTAATACAATGCAATAGAACACAAACGTGTTGATGTGGGCCACAACCTTCCGAACAAAGAAAAAGCTGTAAATCACATATATCTTCTTCCACAGAGACACTTTCTGCAATAGACAAATAAACATAAATACACATGTGAATTTAGATCATATATTAAAAATAGCCAATGTATATATATATTTTGTCCCGCTAATTAATTCAAGGTTGCTGTAAGGTACCTTGTTTCTCATAATCTCCATGACCATTTTCCTGAAAAGATTGGCTGGCCCACATGACCACCTGTGCTGTTGGTAGCGGTAGGCCTTTAAAGTACTTGGCAATTCGTTTTTAACCTGTAGTAATAATCAAGTTAATAGCTCATGCCTCATGTCATAGACAATTTCATGCCATATATTAGAATGATTGGAACACTCCTCTCTCTCTTTATCTACACATTAAATTTTCTAATTCGAAAATAGGAAAATGTTCGCTTTTTAGTTTTCCAATTTTAGAACGTCTAATTTTGGTCTTTATTTTTTTGAAATATGTCACATGTAGTCTTCAATATTTTGAGTAACTACGTATGACTCCGTTAAAGATTACATGTGACTATTTCAGAAAATAGGGAACCAAAATGAGGCCTTTTAGAGTTAGGAGATTGAAAGCGAAAATTTCTCTACTTAGGGTCTATTTGAATAAATAACTTATTTAAGTGCTTATCATAAAATTGCTTATATATAAGCTATTTTTATATTCGAAGTGAAAATATAATAAAACTGATTTCATATAAGTTGTAAGCTATTTTGAGATAAGCTATTCTAGAGATCTTATGAAAATAAGTCCAAAACAGCTTATAAGCTCGTCATAATCTATTTTCTAAGTTCCCCCCAAACACTATCACAAGTGCTTATGTCGGTATATGAGCTCTGTATAAACCAATCCAAACAAGCATTTAACCCTTAGATTTTGGTAACATGTAAAGAGATGGGAATTGGATTGAAGTAAGGAAATGGGACCTGCAAATTGGCTAGGTATAAGAATTTCCATCCTTTGAGACTGGCTCGTACAGCCAGGTCCATGTCTTCCACTGTGGTCCTATCTTTCCACCCACCGGCCTCACTCAGCGCCGAAATTCTCCACACACCCGCAGTCCCTGTTTCATTTACAACAGCACTATTACAAACATTGGCTGTAATTTCATCATATGCCACAACCCCACATGGGGTTACTTCCATTATTGCACTTTAAATCCATTATTCTTCTTTGAAAGAAAAATAATGAATGAAATTGAGAAAATATTCAGAGTCCGTTTGTTTGAGAAACTGTTTATTGTTTTTATTTTTTATTTTTATTTTTAATTAATTATAAAATTGTCCTATTGTTTTTAATTTATTTTTTGTTTTTAAATATTTATATTGAAAGAAAACAAAAAATAAGAAACAAATTAAAAACAATTTGACAATTTTGTAATTAATTAAAAAAAAATAGAAAACAGTTTTTCAAATCAAACGGCCCTTAACCATCAGATTAATATATACCATTGAAACCAAAGAAGGCGTAAGTAGAGGACCCCACTTCTTGTTCCACAGTAAAATGGTAATCCAGTGACATCTCTTGCATCCTGGTCATCAAACATTCATCTGCATTCACTATAAAAAGAAAAGAAAAAATACATTGTTAATTCAACAATGTTGCTGCGAGATGAGATTTACTATTTTAGCATATAATTAGGAATAGGAATGATATTGCAGGATATATAGTACGATATTAATTCAACAGTTCATTAGCAAATATAGACAGTGACTGGAAAATGAGGGTCCACCATTAAAATTGCACATGCAACAGTAGAGGATTATTTTGTTCTCCGAGTGTGTGTTTTCTAAGGTAAATAATAATGATTAAAAAGTCGAGACTAGTGTTATCCTTTTCCTTTATTATTATTATTATTATTATTTGAATTCTCTTTTCTTTTCCTTCCTAAAATTAAATAGTACAGTTTATAGTTCAAATAATAATAAAAGGAACAAAGGAGATGGAAGAGAAACTTGTTAAGAACATCAACTGGGAGAGATGTCACCCATTAGAGGTGTCGATACTCCCCGAAGTAAAATCAAAAAAAAAATTCTGTTATTGCCCTCTTACGAGTTCTCACTTCACAGCAATCCACAATAATCATGAGTCATGCTAAATATTTCCCTTTATAGCATTGGTTAAAGAATAAAGATTTAGAACATTTTCATTAAACTCGGGTATATGTTTGGATTCACTAAAGCTATGTCCAGATAAACTTTTCTATAATTACTTTTAATATGTATTTTTTATTTTTATAGGCAAATATTAGTATTTTTTTAAATATGTATTTTTTATAGGCAAATGTTAGTATTGTTTTTAGTATGTATTTTTTTAACTAATAACTTCTTACAAAAGTTAAAATTAATTTTGCACTTCACTTTTTTCAAAAATTATCTTTTTTAACTTCTCCATAAGTACTTATATATTTATTAACAATTATCTATTTGTCAATTTGTTCTCTTTTTCCATAAGCACCTAACTTCTTCATAAGCAAAAAGTTGAGCTTATGCATCCAAACAGGACCTTATGCAAAACTTATGTATTGACATAGACAATTGTGACAGTGTTTCGGAGAGCTTATAAAAATAATTTATGATTGACTCATAAGCTATTTTGAGCTTATTTTCATAAGTTATCAAAAACAACTTATCAAAATAGCTTGCAACTTATATATGAAATCAGTTTCATCACATTTCCTCTTCGATTATAAAAATAATTTATATAAGCACTTATATGAAAAACACTTATGTCATAAGTGCTTAAATAAATTATTTATCCAAACATACCCCTCAGCCTTGAATGTATTATTAATTAATTTTAAAAAATTAATTTCAAGAACTACACTTTTCAATAATTTTTTTATTTTTAAGTCTTTAATTATATCATTAGGCAAAGACTAACAAAAGACTCACACTACACATCTCCAACGTGAACTTATCTGATCATGTACAAATTTATACACGAACTAAGGTATGGTATTTTGGTGAAAATTTATGATGGCCTTTAACTCAAACTATTATTTTTCTTAGCTGTGGTCCAGTAATCATATCATTTTTCGGCCACAGAAACTAACCGCATTCCCCCATACATAAGTGAATCCTTATAGCGGCCATAATACCCCAGAAACCATTATTATTTTATCATCTATCAGTTCATTTATGAGTTATGACTATGACTTCTCGTGACAGACCGTATCCAAATAAGAAAAAGGAGATTTTTGGATCAACAAAAATAATAAGAAAAAGGAGATTTGCTAAGTAGCCATTCCCATTTCCTACCTTTTTTTTTCCAGAGCTTTTATTTTTATTTTTGGTCAACCAGAGCTTTTATTTTGACAAAACAAAATAAAAAATTATTTTGTGTCTTTATCAACAACAAAAAAAAAAATGGTCTTGTGTTGTTGTTGGGTCCGATCCGAAGACGATAAGAGAGTTGACCAAAAAAAAAGACGATAAGAGAAGAATACGTGGCAAAACTAGAGTGCCATTTAAACACCAAGTGGGACCCACCTCAGCCCCAACCAAACTAGAAACATTATTCCCAAAACAAACCAAGACCCACCGACAGTTTTTTTCTTAATTGTTTTCACTCTTGAGAAGCTAGTATCACTCATGAGAGACACCATGACTAAGGCCATGTTTGGATAACAAATTTATCTACTGTTTATGGTATAAGTTGTATAAGTTACTTTTATAATCGAAGAAAAATTATAGTGAAACTTATTTTATATAAGTCATAAGCTGTTTTGATAAGCTATCATGAGTAGCTTATAAAAAATAAACCCAAAACAGCTTATGAATCAGTCATAAGCTGTGTTCATAAGCTCTGCATAAGCCAATCCAAACAGGCCCTAAGGGTAAGTTTGGATTCCTTTTCGTGAGAGGGAAAAGTATTATAGAGATAAAAAAAATTAATTAAATTTATCATATTTAAGTGCTCTTAAGTATAGTTGATTTTGTCTCTAGAATGAATTTTAACTTGAAGCCGTGTTTTTTTGTCTCCATACATGATTTCTAACCTCAAATTTATTGTTTAACTCACTGTGTGAACTGTCTAAACATAAATTCATTTACATTCAATTCACTCTTAACTAAAATCAATTTTACGTAGAGCTGACAACACGGACTTTTGGGTTGGACTCGGGCCGGGCCGCATCGAGTTCGGGCTTTATCGGGCCGGGCCAAAAAAAGCCCGAATTGAAAACAGTCTCAAATTTATGTGTCCGAGCCCTCCACTTTTCGGACTCGGGCTTTAGCCTATTTTTTCGGGCAGTCCGCTTCGGGCTCGGGCTTTACTGGGTTCGGGTTTTGTCGAGCCTGGCCAAAAAGACCTAAATTGAAAACATACTCAAATTTGTGTGTCTAAATCCTATATTTTTTGGGTTTTTTTGACCCGACCGGCCAAGCCCAACCCATTTTGCCAGCTCTAATTTTACATACCAAATCAATTAATTCAACCGTAGAGCGAAACATACACTAAGGTTAATCCAAAGAAAGAAATTATTAGAGATCAAAATTAAGAAATTAATTACCAAACTTCCAGCGAGCCTGAACGAGGGCGAGTTGAGGATTGTTAACAAGGAATGGGATGGTTCGCCATAGGAAATCGGGTTCAGGTTGGAAATCAGCATCAAAGATGGCAACATAATCACATTGGTTAACGTAGCTACGCTTCATTCCCTCCTTGAGTGCCCCTGCTTTGTACCCATTCCTGTTGTCCCTAACCTCGTACTTTATGTTCACCCCTTTGCTTCCCCACCTACTGCATTCAAGCTGCACCAACTCCTGCACATTTTAATTTGTGTTCACTTCCCACAATCACTCACAAATCACACCATCTAGTCCATATTATAAGAAACATAGTACTAAATCACACAGATCAAAGAAATGTTTTGAAATGAGATATTTCAATTAATATTCTTAAAGTTTCATTTTTTCTAGAAATATCTCTTCTATGATAAATGAAGGCTAATCAATGACACTAACTTAACATGCTAACCACTTGCTAATTAATAAGAGTATAATTGGAAGTTAGCATTTAATGTATTTGAAAATCGATATATGTTTCTTATATTTTGGACCAAAAGATTCGAGTCTTTATTTCTTATAATATGAATCAGAATGAGTATTTCATTAATCATATGTCACATTCCAATAAGTACTTGGGTTATACATACTTTGATTGCTGGGTCAGTGGAATCGTCAAGAATTTGTATGATGATCCTATCTGAAGGCCAAGAGAGTCCACATGCAGCACCAATTGATAGCTGATAAACCTGCATTTAGGAGAATTATTATTAGTAAGGAATGGTGCTTTCAAAGAGATTATTTAGATTTATTTTATGAAATAAATTTGGAATAGCTTATGAAAATATGTTATGGTATGTTTATAAGTTGTTTTATTTTATTTTTATAAACTCTAAAGAATAACTTAACAGAAATAATTGATACAATGTTTATCAAAATTTAAGTTTATAAGCTTTTTAATTGTAGAATCAGGGCTTGTTTGGATAAAAGCTTATTTAAGTATTTAATGACATAAGTACTTATCTTATAGGTAATTATGTATAAATTATTTTTATGAATGGAGAGAAAATGTAATGAAATTGGTTTGATATAAACTATAAATTGTTTTGATAAATTATTCTAAAGAATTTATAAAAATAAAACTAAAATAATTTTTTTTATCTAATAAAAATGGTAAATACACACGTACAAGTATTCTAATCGGGATTTAAACTATGTCTAATCTAATAACGCAAGATGGATTTAACTATTTATACTAAGTTTTACAAATAACTAAAATAACTTATAAATCACTCATAAATTATTTTCATAAACTCTCCTTAGATCACAAGAGAAGCTAAATATTAAATTCAGATACAGAGAAAGAGAGTTGTGTCTAGTTTACCTCTCTTTCGTTGTACATTGGGACTTGGACAAGGACCATTGGGTAGTTAGAGTTCCCCAGCTCAATGTCATGGTCCTTGATAGGTTCCCATTTGTAACGCTTCTCTGGTTTCCGACCAAACACCTTCACCAAACAAATGACAATGCCCATGTAAACCCTCTCAACCAACATCATCAACGACATTCCCAGGCACACAAACACTGCCACCCTCAGCAATGGCACGATCAATGGCTTCCTGATTTGGCTCCAAAACAACCCAATTTGCAGTGCCACGTCACCCCTTCTGGCCCCTTCAAACGCATCCATTTGTAAAAAAAAAAATGCTTTCTTTGTGTAGTTGTTAGATTTTTGCTTCGGTGTCGCGCAAAAAATGGAGACGAGGAAGAGCTGGAATGTATTGAAAAATAAAAAAAAAATAAGTTAAAAGTACACGTCAACTAAAAATAAAGTCTAAATAAAAAATATATAATAGAGTATTTTTCATTTTACAAGTCGGTTCGGCAAAAATGAGTGAAAGATACTGAAATCTAATAGAATGAATGAAGTGTCAAACCCCCACACACACACACTAGAGAAACAAAAACCTTGCTATTAAGATCTCAATGCTAATGGCAGCATGTCTCTGTTTCCATGATGAGAACACAATGTAATGAAACGAGAAGAGAGGTAGAACAGGGCAATGACAGAGCAAAAGGGTTGAAAAAAGGATAAAGGGAATGAATTAGAGCAAGAGAAAAACGAGAGAGAGAGAGAGAGAGAGAGAGAGAGGGTTTTTTTTTTGGTATTTGTCAGAGATAATGGCCGAGGGTGCACTGCTCTGTTTTGTTTTTCTTCTGTCTCTCTATGTTGTGTGCCTTTTATAATGGGTTTTGCCTTGCACTCCCTCTTTGGCCTTAAAACCTCTTAACTGTTGCAACCACAAGTGTGAGCTTGAGGCTTGTATAGAATGATCATCAAAGTATATTTATTAATGTTTTATGAAAAGAATATAAAAAATGTGTTGGAAACTTGGAATTAAATAGTGGAGTAATATGGAAAGGTAAGATGAGAATATCAATAGAAATTAGAAAGGAAAAGCAACTTAGTTATTAATTGCATTTGCGGATTTGCCCCTTCCCCTATTCAATGTTGCCAACTGATATATCAACGTTCATTCAATAATAAAGTTCTTCATGTGGCTTTTTATACTTTTGTGTTGCACTTTTAGTAGGCATAAAATGACCAATGAGCCAGTTTAATTCTTTCGGGCTTGTAATTAACAAATTTAGTCTAGCATAAAACACAGATCCTTCGGGTTGGGACAAAATTGACAGCTCTAGAGGGTTAGGTGAAAATTTGAATTGAAAATTAAGAGGGATAATACAAACGATATCTTTCTAAAAATAGAGACTAAAAAAAGACAAATTCTTAGGGTCTAAAAGCAAACATATACCTATTTACGGAGACTAAAAATATATTCAATCCATAGAAATAATAAATAGGTCTTTATTGATATGCCTAAAGCAGGGGTTTTGGCTGCCTTAACATTGGGCTGACCTGAACTCGTTGAAAAATCTACTTGTATTTTAGTTTGATAAAAATTTAAAAGTTTAAGTAACTATTTTTAATTATAAGGTTTTATACTATATTTTAAAATACTCTCCTTTTCATTTTAAAAATATTTAAAGCATATTATAGTTTTATATAATAAAATATAATGACATAACATTTTTCTCATTCTTTATCTCTTAATTCTTTTCCCTTTTGTTTGTTTATTCTCCTCCAATTCCAAACAAACATTTTATAAATAAAAAAATTATAATGTGTTTTTCATGCCAATATTTGTTATTGAGCCTGTTTGAATGCAAAAGCACTAGCTTTTGACTTATAGAGAAATTAGTTTTATTTTATATTTTATTTTTCTCATATATGCACAAGAGGAGAAGTTATTAAATAGTCATTTATAAATAGATATAGGTGATTTTGGAGAAATTAAAAAAGTTAGCTTTTGAAAAATGTGAAGAGTAAAAATTAATTTTAACTTCTATGAAAAGTTGTTAGTTAAAAAATACATGCTAATTAAAATACTTATGGAAAAGTTTATCCAAACTGGGTTATTGTGAATTTTTGTTAGGGACTTTTTTAACGGAGTACTAGTAGAAGGAGTTAGTACAAATTGGTCCGATCGATCTTGCCGTCTAGGACTCCAGGTAATCCAATCCAGCCCGAGTTATTTAAATCTCTATCTTATAAAAAAAAATAGGGTTAATTTGGGGTACTTGGGGTATCATATTATGTCTGACATCTTAAGAATGAGTCTGGGTCAAATTTTTACATGACCCATCTCATGTATTACTTAGTTTTAAAATTATTTCATATTTTTAATTCATTTGAATATTATATATATATTGCATGTGAAGTAAAACAAAATTGTTCTTTTTTCAATAATATTATAAAATTATAATTAAATAAATATTGCAAATATATACTGAGATAAATTCTAATATATATGATATATTTACTAATTGTATGAATTATTTTAATTTTTAACGTTAATATACGAGGATACGACCATCCCCTATAGTTTATTTACAATATTCTTGCAATTAGACTATAATTGATTTTTATTTTTTGGGGGGTGGGGGGGGGGGGGTTCTTGGATGATATCATATTCAAGTCTAATAATTTGATATGATCCAATAAAAAATTAGGACCAAATGAAACATAAGCATAACCTATCGTAAAGTACTACCTCATAAACACCCATAAGTACTAGTGTACATTACAAGTTTGTGGCGAGTAAATATAGAATGTACCTTTTGTAATGAATACACTGTAATAAGAGTAAAAGAAATCGGAAGGACTAATCGTTATCAGTAGTCACAAATCTTTCTAAATCTTCACCTAATACTATTTCCTTAGTCAAATAGTGTATAAATAACATTCTTTACTAGCATGTTATTACTAATTATCAACTTAAATTTCAAATAGTAGTTGATAATCTCCACTTGCATATCATTATTATTCATTACCGATCGACTAGACTTTATACCCTCGGCATTTAAATAACATTAAATTCGATTATATTTTATTAATTTATTTACACATAACTATTTGAATATTGTGTAAGTTTTTTTTTAAAATATATTATTATAAAGCCATTTACTAAAATTATTTTAAAATAATGAAAATATATAATGCACTATCTTTTAATATACTTTCATTTTCATTCTAAAAACATTTAAGATTCTACTTTTAAATAATAAAAAATCACGACTTCACATTTTTATCATTCTTCATCTCCTTTTTTTTTCTTTTGTTTGTTTATTTTCCTCCAATTTCAAACATGCAAAAATATTATATAAAATTATTATAATGTCTTTGTTTTGTCAACATGCTTTATCGTAATTTTTGTTACGAACATTTTAAAAGAGTAGTGTGTGTGTGTGTGTGTGTGTGTATAGTGCAAAGTGTACATGTGGCGAATAGATATGTAATGTACACCTTTTGTAATGAGTACACTATAATAAGAGTAAAGATATTGGAAGGAATAATCGTTATCAGTAGTCACAAATCTTTCTAAATCTTCACCTAAAACTATTATCTTAGTCAAATAGTGTATAAATAACATTCTTAATTAGTGTGTAATTGATATATACTAATTATTAACTTTAACTTATTCAGTTTCAAATAGTGGATAATCTCTCCACTTACGCATCATTATTATTCATTACCGATTTAGACTTTATACCCTCGGCAATATCTATTAGTTTTATGTCATTATCGTAAAATTTGCCAAACAATATTCCACACTAAGTGGTTTCAATTCACTTCAATTTTGCTTTCATTCAATGGATATACAATGAATTATTATGATGCTTTTGACTACTTGTTACATCAAATGTGTTTTCATGTAAATTGTTTTTGAATTGTGGTGAGAGCGAGTTTGTAAGCTAGCACGGTAAGGTTTCAGAGGTGAGGGAGAATTCAGCATAAATTAGTCACAAAACATTCACAAAATCCAGCTATTATTCATTCATTCCTCAAAAAATAGAACCTATGTTTTAAAAGCAAGTTTAATTAGTTATCCTTTAATTTGTAACATATCAAGCTTGTATGCAGGTTGAAATGGGCCAACAAAAAATGTTCAAGTGGATCAGAATGAGGCTATATTGATAGAGATAGAGACAATATGTATGCCTAGCTATGATAATGAAAAAGTAATTGACAAAAACATAAGGGACTATTAGCATGTTTTGCATCTGCGTTCGCAAAACCCCTCAAACACGCTTTGAACTTGAAGCTACAAAGTGTAGCTTTCATGTCCAAATGGCCTCGGGCCGCGTTTTCCTTCATTTCCAAACACACACTACTTTGTTACAAAAAAAATAAGAGAACAAATTAAAAAAAAAACTTAAGGGACCAAATAACTAATTTTGTCTAAAAATTACTATAAACATAAAAAAAAACTTAATAATGAATTGTATTTGACTGTTATTTACTATTATTAATCTTGAATTATCCTTAGCTATCATTATTGTTATCATTTTAATTTCATGTCTTTGTCTTAACAGCCAATCAAAGAGTCGGCAGTTGTTTGGCTAGCTATTTTGGTTTAACTTTCTAGTTAGAGTAAGAAGAAAGCCGAGCAAGCACTTAACAACTGTTAGGTTGAAGGTATAGTATCATTAACTTTCGTATTCAAAGGCAGGTTACGAGAGATTCCCACTTCTCTAACCTACACTGTTAATTCTTTTAAATGGAATCATTAATTTTGACCCAAAAAAAAATGGAATCATTAATGAAATCATTGTTCCAATCATCAGTATTTATAATTATTTTCCAAGCTCTGGATTTTGAGTTTTGGTGAAAGAAATAAAATCTCATCCATTCTCCTAATACTACCTCTGGTTCCATTTATAAGAAATAAAATGACATATTTTTGTAATCCTTTTTATAAAAAACAATGCATTATTTTTAATGATATTAATTGTTCAATTCCATTTTTACCCATATTTATTATGATATCACTTTATAAGGAACTCACCTATTACTTTTATTTAATACAAAAGGGTATTTTTGGAAATAAATTTCACATAATAGCATCATTAATTACAAATAACTCATTTTAATGTATTTATTTGGTCTTAATAATTTTGTCATATATTTCTTATATACGAAATCGGAAGTAGAGTATCAAAATAGCCAATGGGCCGGGTGCAACAATTTAGTACTCAATTCAATCATCTAATTAATCTGTGGCAAATTTGATAAAAAAAACATATTGACAAAAAACATGGTAGCAAAAGTTGGCTTGTGGACCTAACTTCCCGGATACACATAAAATATACTCCGTTAATTAATTCATTTTTATTGGTTGTTTGAAGTAGATGCACATTGGACCAAAAAAAAAAGTAGATGCACAGAAATTAAAAAAAACACTAAATAATTCAACAATCAAAAAATAAATATTTAATATATTAATGACAACTATTAGTATTATTATATCAATTCTATATTGAGGTGGGATTAAGTTACATCGGTGTAACACTTTGAACAATATTATACTGCTAATAACTTTTCATATATGGTTATATTTTAAAATTTATTGTTGGATTAATTACAACTACTATCACATAAATTATTCCTGTAAAATTTTACATCAATCTAAAATCATTTGAAATGCCATAGAGATACGCTAAGATTTAACATCTTTTAAAATGTATAAATATTGACGTATCATAATGATACATCAAATGATTAATTTAAATTGATGTGAAATTTTACAGAAATAATCTATGTGATTGTAATTATTGATGGTGAGTTTTAAAATATAACTATCTGATGAAAAATTATTAACGGTATAACATTACCCAAATTGTTACACCAATATAATTTGATCACTCTTCTTATTTATTAAAACAACGTAAAGTTATAAAAAAATACTGATATAAAATGACAAATAAAATAAAATAACTTTTACAAAACAACATATATAATCTCTCTATCTATGTAAGGATCCATTGATCGACACATGTGTCAAACTTAGCATAAGTATTTTATATTTAATAACTCTTTGTACAATATGAAATTAATCATTCCAATTGTTAAAATGAAAATTCTCATTAAGTAGATCAAATCTACAAAATCTCTTACAATTCAAAAATTATTTGACATTTTATCATATCACTTTATTTTTAACATATAATATAATATTTAAAATATAAATAAATGTTGGTGTAAGTTCTATAGTGGTTAATTTATTTTGACTGCATTTATATTTGTACCATGACCTTTATATATATTTATATATACATATGAGACATTTTATTTATTATGTTATTTATTTATAGCGTAATAAAGTCCTTAGAATAAAAAGGCTCAGTTCAATGGAACATCTATGAGACCTTTTTGAATAATTAATATTAATATTATTCTTAAAGTATACGTAGTCAAAATATTATTGTTAATTAGGACAACAATAATGTAGTGGGACTATTATGTGAGTAGATTAATAGCCACATCTCACTGGTCATGGATATAAGATATCAAGTCTGTACATAGGTATTGTTCACGCTGAAAAATGGACCCCGAGCTCTGGTGTCGAGACCGAGGACCACTCCGGCTGAAATGTGAACCTCCCCCCTCTGGTGCTAGGTGTCTCTTCTTATAGTGTGCCTGAGTGCTTGATCTTCGGTGGTTTGTTGCATAGATCATGATGTGATCTTATCCTAGTGTGACCTTATCCTGATGTGATCTATTGTAACTGCTTCAAGGTTCCCACTTCTTGATATGATCGCTCCGTGACTCGTAGCAGGTGTTGACCGATGACGTAGTGGCAGGTCGATGGTCGGTCCTTTGGGCCCGTGTGTTAGGCCTTTTAATCGGTCAAATGTAGACGTGTCGCCCCTCGGTAATGGGTTGGTCATAATAGACATACATGGGTTCATATTGGCATAGATCGGCCCAGATTAGTGTGGCCATGGTCGGCCCAAACCCAGACGGTATAGGTATAAATATTAGGAGTAATTGTATACTGGATTAACCCGCTATGAGATATTAGTTACGTAAGTGTCATGAGCGATTCTCATGGTAACCATAGTAAAGTAGTCCTTTGACTTGAAGTCACTATGATTCCTACATGAAGAGAGTTGTAGGCTTTAATGCTATTAAACATTATCTGTAACATATAATTATAAAGGTAGTAATTGAGTCTATAGCGAATCATGTGAAGGAATATGAGTGATGTAGAGAGTGAATCGAAGAAGCAAACTACAGTTGCAAGGTCTTCTACTGAAGCTAAGAACCGAGCTCTAGCTTCTCTAACTTCTGAGTTGTTGTGGATTTTTTGTTCCCTCTATCATGGTTTTCTACGATAGCAAATTAGCCATTCAGCTTTCTACTAAATGATGAGTGATCATGAAAGGTCCAAACATGTAGTTATAGATCATTTCATTCGTGAACATGTACAGTCTAATTATCTTAAGCTCATTCACGTAATCTCTCACCAATAGCCTGAAGATCCCCTCACCAAAGCCCATTCTAAGCCTCAGTTTCAAGCAAATATCTCCAAGTTGGGTCTGCTCAACATTTATCTCCCAACTTAAGGGAGAGTATTATACACTATTAAGTCTGTTATATTTTTAGTTAGTTGATTAGAGTTTCAAATAGTAGTTCAGTTAGTTGATTCTTAGTTAGCAATGACTTAACTTCGCTTCGTGCATATTTTCATGTAAACTTTATTGTAGATATCTTTGGTTTTTTTTTTTTGTTAATCATTGAAAAACATAGTTTAGAGAGAACATTGCTCTGGTTCTCTTTCTTCCTTTCATTGTGTTTCACAATTCCAATACTCATTTTAACAATATTGTTAAAGTTGGGGAAAAGGGTTATATTGAGATGGATCTAGAGGGGACAAGCACACTCTTTCAAAATTTCATATTAATTTGTTGATTGTTACATTTGACACTTAATTATAAGAGGTTAATAATAGATTTTGTGATAATATGATAAAATTGCTTACTTTGATAAATATAAAAAAAAAAGAAACACATTAATTAACTATTAGCGTAGTGACCCGTGCCATGCACGGGACATATAGTGGTCATTAATTATTTGATTCAATTTTAAAATAGAGTATAACAAAAAATATATATAAATTATGGTTGAAGAAGTAAAATAGTTTAAATAATTTATGTGAATAAGCATGCAAAAACTCAAATCCACACGTATTCACCCGAACCCACTCTAACTTTGTCGGGGATAACTTGCTTTGACGGGGTTTGGGGTCGAGTTTAGGTTTTTCACGTTTTTCAAATGCAAAGACATTGACGGTGATGTTGCACTTGCCCACTATTTAAAAATATTATATTAAATTAAAAAATAATAATTGGCGGGGATGTTGCACACTTGCACCTGTCTCGCTATTTAAAATATTATATTAATTTAAAAAATAATAGAATTGTGAGACTTGGTTTTAGGTTAGTTATAGAAGTTTGCACCCCTCGAAAATTATTGTTGAGCTTGATCTGTTGAACATATCTATCGAGAGAAAAATTATTGCGTAACCTTTTTAGTAAATATGGAACATTCAATTTATTTTTCTTTAACAGTTGTAGAAATGACTTCTTCTCCCCTTAGTTTGAACCGTTAATTATTTTGTCTCAACACTGATCAATATTTGTATGTAATAAACATGGGTAAATATTGATTAACAAATTGTATAATATATCAAAATCAATTAGGCAAAAACAATATCTTGCCAAATGTCTAAATAGTAATTTAAAATGTGTAATTATGAAAATCTATATTAATCCATAACGGACAGACACATTTAAATCGATTATGTTAATTAACAAATTGGGAAAATAAAACCAATATTAATTGATTATTATTACCATAGTGGAAAGCAATACCGTGCAATGTAATCAAGTTTTTCTGATGCATTGCAACATAATTAAATTAAAATTTAAAATATGACGTATCAATCATCAATATGGTGGGAAACTGTATATGGTAATGAAAATGTTAATTAAATTTATTTATTCTCATTTCATGTGTTTCATTCATACTTTTACATAATCAAGTTTTTTATAGACATTAATGAGAAACAATTCAAGTTTATTTAGATAAAAGAGAGCATTTAATGAAATAATTAGTTAGATAAAAGACGCTAAATGAGAAAAAAATAATGAATATAAAATTGATTAAGACGAAAGAAAATATATTTTATTTTTACTACATGTTCTCAAATATATAAAAAAAATTAGTTTAGCCAAAAAAAATATAAATTACACTCTTCTCGAAAAGATCAAATTTAAATCAATATAAAAAATTATTTTATTTATTATCTAATCTTAAAAAAAGTTCAAATTAAGTTAAAAAATTTAATACCTAGATCTAAAAATCAAATTCAAATCAAGATGTTAAAATCAATTTTTTAAAATTTTAAATTTTTTACTAATCCTAAAAAAATGAAATATAAAATTATCAAATATTTTTTACGTCCTAAACTCAAATTCGCAAAATTAAAAGAATTATGATGACATCTTGTATAATATGAAAATAGAATATAATACATATCTACCAATATCATTATACAATCAATTCAAAGAAACTAATATTTTTTTTATAATACTCTCTAAATAGGATTTGTTTTTCAGTTTTGTTTTTAAAAATATATACATTTTTTAAAAGTTAAATTAATTAATAGAATTGCACACAAAAATTAATAAATTATTATATTCAAAATAAATCTATCCTAAAATACACAAAAAGTAGTAGTAATATATATACCATTATTGTTATTTTATATATAATTTGTTGAAAAATATTGAGAAAATTAGCTACTAAATTTTATGTTGTTTATAATGCTTCTTCTTGTTTGAAAGGCAAGAATAATGTATTTGTATAGAATCAAAATAATAACTACAAATTGGAAATATAGAATAAAAAACTTAACAATACAAAGTATGGACTTGTTAATTCTATCAAAAAGTAAAAAAAAAAATATTCGCCTTAGAGAAGAAGTTTGGGCTAATGAATAGAAAAGTAATGATGTTCTTCGATGAATCAAAACAAAACAATATTAATAATTTGGTGGCTATGAAAAACTGAATAAATAGTATCTAAATAGTAAATATGGAGAACTCAACATTGAAAAAATAATAATTAAAAATGATTAAAAGTAAAATAAAAAAGACTCACCTTAGATAAGAAGTAAGTGTTGACGATCAAAAGAATTTTAACAATACGAATAATAGAACAGAATGAACAAATAAAATGTACAATGCATGAAGCTATTAAGATTTATAATTAAAAATACAAAGATTGAAATATAGAAAAGATAAATCATAAAAAAAAACTAACCTTCAATTAAAAAAACCGGTGATATCAAAGCACATAAATCGATTTTCCCAGCAATCTTACAACAATAGTGAGTAATTCTATAATTAAGATAGAGTAGTTGTAGTTATTGATAAGTATGATTCACATATCCAAATAAATAGAGCATATTTTATACATCATTACCAATATAGAAACACTTTTAAATTTTTTTTAATGAGAATAACAATAAAAGAAATTTTTTTGACAATCTATATATAAGGAAAAAAAAAGTTAGAAGATTACATACGGGGAGAGAATTTATTGATTTGGCGAGTATAAAGAACGAAACAGAGTCGAAGCAATCGTTGAAGCACATTGAATTTGAGGTAACTGATTTGAGAGAATACCTAATTACACCTTCATTAGGATGGTATAGGAATCTATTTTGAATTATATAATAGTTAGAGATAAGGATTGATATCAGTTTGTTATCAGTATTGATAAGATAAGTTCTTATTGACCTGATAAGTTGTTTTTATTTGAATTTAGAATTAGAAGATTAGGTTGTTGTTTTTCGTTTAAAAATTAAAAATCTATAATGGGAGGGAAACAATTATAGGATGACACATAGGCCTAAAAACGCTCTTAAGATAACACATATGAAAGTAAGGGTTCGCAAATTTATATATTATAGATTATGATTTAATGTAATTAATATTTATTGTTAAAAAATTTGAGCCCCTCCCGTCCCTGATTTGTCATGTCCCTGATCAATTAGTTGGAGCCATACAAGCAATCGAAACGCCTAGTCAATCAAACTCATGAAATCTCAAATAAAATTCCGCAAACAGTACATCAACCTAAAATACATATTTTTTGATGAACAACCTAAAATACATATAGTATCCACATTAAAGGGCAATTTAATCAAACATGTAACATAATTTAAGATGCATCGAGCAAGGAAAAACAGAGTACACCTAAAAACTTTTATTTATTATTTTTAAATAGATAAGGGCAAGAGAACCTAAGATGAAACGAGATGGGGGAAGTATGGAACATAAGAAACTCAACCAAAGAAAGCATTTGTTAGCAATATCTATATCAAATATGTGTAGGTAATAAGATGAAACACAAGAAGGGGGGTTGAATTGTGTTTCTAAGCTTTTAAAACTTTTCGCAAATGATGGACTCTGGCTGTTAAAAACGTTGGACGCACAGCTTGGTTCAAATATTGGACGCACAGTGTTTTCTGAAATATTGGACGCACAGAGTGCTAAAACACTGGACGCACAGAAATGTGAAATATTGGACGCACAAAGGATTGGACGCTGAGGCTTCCCTCTTGGTTTAAAAACTTGTTTTCTTTGTGCGATTTGAGGTGTATGAAAAACTTGTTTAAACAAAATCAATTCAATCCCCTTGGTTAGTAATAAGCACAGATATAATAAGAGATAAGGGAAAGAAGAAATAACACAAGTTTTTATACTGGTTCACCCTTTCCTAAGAGCTACGTCCAGTCCCCTCAAACTAGAGAGATTTCACTATCAATCCAGATAGGTACAAGTATTCTTTGCACACAGCCTCTTCAGGCTAAATCCCAAGTATTCTTTGCACACAGCCTCTCCAGGCTAAAACCCAAGTATTCTTTGGACGCAGCCTCTTCAGGCTAAAACCCAAGTATTCTTTGGACACAGCCTCTTCAGGCTAAAACAAGTATTCTTTGAACACAGCCTCTTCAGGCTAAAACAAGTATTCTTTGAACACAGCCTCTTCAGGCTAAACAACTCAGCAGAGTTTTGATTCAAGTGCTGTCTAACTCACACAAGTGAGGATATGAAATCTAAAGCACTTTGAGAGTTAAGCAAACTCTCTTTTACAAGAAGATAAAGAAATACAAGACTTTCAATACAGAGTATAAAAGATTGCACAGCAGTTCAGCTCTTTCTTTTTCGTTTTCAGTCTCTTCTATTCTTCTTCTTGCTTCTCGGTATATATAGGTTTTGATGAAGCTTCAGACTTGTTCTTCGAATAGCTCAGCTTCAGCCTTCATAATATTACCGTTCTCAAATAGCATTTAATGCTATTTTCCCGTTGCTCTGAGGAGATCTACTTCTTTGTGCATGTCTGCGTTTCTTTCTCCCAAATCAGAAGCAACTTGTACTCAAAGTCTCAATTGTACAGTGGTTAATAATAATATCTTATTGAGACAGAGAGAATACACTGTGTAAAGCAGAAAGGTGTGTTCAGAGATCTATAGAGTAGTTAAAAGTACATTCTCTCTCTTAGTACACTTTCCACAGTACTTTATGCTTTTCAGAAGTACATTCACATACGTTGACAAAGATGTACAGAAAACATTGTGTACAACTATTTATTTCAAATCATTTGCTCAATAAATATGTTTCATTTTAAATGCATGAGCAATAAATAGCATGTAATGAACTCTGCGTTTTGGACGCAGCATATAGAATCTATTGGACGCATACCTTTGCACTTACCAATTTGCACAGAACTCATGCAAACATTGGACGCATCTTTATGCTTACCAATCTATTCCATTTGAATGCAAGCCAGTATTGGACTTTTGCCATTTCCCTATAGTTCCATTGGACGCAAGGTTGATTGTTGTACATTTGTTCTTCTGCTCCATTGGACGCAGAACAATTGTTTGATGTACCTTTGTCAATCTGCTTCCTTGTGCTCCATTGGACGCAAAGCAATATTGTTGTCCTTCTTATTTATTGGACGCAGAACAGTGCTTGAGTAACTCTGACTTCATTGGACGCAGAGCAGTTCTTTTGTTTGTTCAGTTTCATTGGACGCAGAGTTGCACTCTTGCTCACACTGAACATTGGACTTTTATCCTTCATTGCTCACTGAATCTGTTCCTTTGAAAATCATTGGACTCTTACTGCAATTCTGCTTCTTATACAAACATTGGACTTTGCCAGTATTGCCTTGTTCTTATCATTGGACTTATGCCAGTCTTGCTCTATTGGACGCTTACTGATTCTGCCTCTTTGGAAAACATTGGACGCAGAAAGTAGCGTGTCTTCAGAAGACATTGGACGCAGAACTTTGTTCTTGCCTTGTGCTGATTTTATTGGACGCACAACATTGCTTGCCTTTGCGCTGAAACATTGGACGCAGAACTCTTCCTTCTGCTCAAACATTGGACGCTGGACGCAGAATTCTTCCTTCTGCTCAAACATTGGACGCAGAACTTTTGTGTCCACTTCAGTGCCAACATAGGACGCAAAACTCTTGTGTCCATTCCAGTGCCAATCATTGGACGCAAAACTCTTGTGTCCATTCCAGTGCCAACATTGGACGCAAGGCTCACTTTGAATGCCAACCAATGTCATGAAGAGCTTATTTGACGCAGACTGCAATCAGCTTAGTTAGTGCAGCATTTATTTATTGTACAGCTTAATACAACTTGATTATCCTTTGTAAAAACCTTAATACATTTTGTTATCATCAAAACCATAAAATCACTTAGGGAGTTTTTGTATTAAAAACACTTTTAACCAATTTGGTTCCAACAATATGGACCAGACTACGAGTTATGACATTTCTGTGTCATGCAAGCTATAACTAATTGGATGGCATGTGCCACAAGAAATGATTTCACATTACAACAAAAGAGAAATGCGATGTGTCGCTAGCAGGTAACAAATAAAATTTTCCCCCCCAAAATTCCGTTTTAATTTTGCTGGTTAGAAAAAAAAAGAGTGAATACTTCACACAACCGTGCTTCAAACATTGTAAAGTGGCAACTGCAATGCAATCATTAACCTTTTCTAGCTAGTTAGATATGTTTGCGGCTCGGCTCGGTTCAGGTTTGAGACAAAAAAAAAAGTCATCCGATTCAAAGTTTAAAAGTGTATGTGGTTCGGTTAGGTTTGCTTTCTTAAAAAAAAATGATCCGATCCAAAATATTGCGGTTTAGATTGGATCGGCTTTCGATTTTTGCGGTTATAATTTAAAAAAAATATATATCAACTACAATGTTATTGCTTACGTTTCACTTCTAATATATTACCAAATATCAATCAACGACTTTCGTTTCAATGATTTTCGTTGGATTATCATTTCTAAAACCAATATCTAAACACACAAATGTCATTTCTTAAAAAAAAAGGTTACACTACTCTCACAAGACAATTATAAACAAAATGAGATAAAAAATGTGAAATAATATTTAACACACACACAAAGGCCGCTATGATAGACAACAATTAACAATTAAAAATACATTCAAATAAGTTCAAAAAGAATAACATTATAAGTTATGGTTCGGTTTGATTTGGTTTTGTTCAGTTTTAGTGAAGAGATATGAAATCCGAGCAGTTTGGTTTTACAAAAAAAGTCATCCGAATGATATCCAAAAAAGCGGTTATCGCTTTTTGATTTTTTGAATCGGTTTACGGTTTGTTTGTTTTTTTTGAATCGGTTCGGTTTTGAATACCCCTAATACACATGTATGTGTTAATGTGTTCTGTTTTGCTTCTTTAACAATTTTCGTTCCATTCGCGAGGCTTTAGTGGCACGCACTATATGACACTACACTACAACCACGATGAAAATTGCGTAACATCTCAAAGCCAAGACTTCAACCGTTCAAAGTTTTTCAATAACAACTTTAGTTTTGGTCGTGTTTTTGAGCAACACCCTTTAATGTAATCGAAAGCTCACCTGAAACTGATTGTTATAATATGAGGAACGTCAATTTACCATACACCCAGTCACCCACTTAACCGGCCTTAATATTGACAGTGGCAGTTCTTCTTCTAGTCAATATTGTCCAAAAGATCATGGGCACCTAAACCTATTGCCAAGCGAAGTTAATGAAACAATTTAATGTAAATCATATATTTACTAATTGCATGAATTTTTTTTTCTTTTGAACATTATTATATGATACTTTTATAATTTTATTTTGCTTGTACTTTGTGTCAATTCGATCACGTCGCATTTAGATCCGGTCTAAATTAGACCCATACATCATTGGATCATTTTGGATCCAAGTTCGTGGCCCGTTCAAATTTTCAAACCGAGTAAGGGACAAACATAACTCATCCCAACTCGTCCCTTGAATACCCCCTAAAGAATAGTGCAATTTGAATACTGGACCAAAATCTAATAAGAAATCAACCATTGTGAGTTAAGATATCAAATCTAATCAATATCCATAAAACTTTTCAATTTTCTACCTCTTTATTACCAGAATGATTCCATTGTATTATTCATGATTCCTTGTGATGCTAGCCTAGATAGTTCAAGATAACAACTAGCTCATTAACTCCATTGTCTTGTTTAAGGGTTTTTCTTTGTCCACCTACCCCATTTCTTTCCCTACCCACCTTTTTAATTTTTTAAATGACAGAAATGCCCCCAAAACTTTGGTCATCCGTTGATGTTGTTATAGTTATTAAATTTGGCCACCCTATAAATTTTTTAAAATACTTATTTTTTATTTTAAATATTATTAATTATAATCAATATAATTATTGAATTTGTTATAATTATTATAGTTATTATAAGTAATATATGTGTAATATGTAACACTAAAAATAACAGAATTGGCATCAAATAAAAATACTTCGGATTACGCAATATAGTTTAGGTTATTATAAATATCTTCATACAATTGAAAAGAAAAAATATATCAAGTCCTCGACCTCTTGGCTCGGGAATATGTGGCCCCATATCTCCTATGTTCGTGCAATCCCCGTTGAGCTCTCTCCCAAATCTCGGTTCCTTCAATAGCCATCCTCAGATAGATGATGTGAGACAACACTTGTAGTACCTCCTCGATCAGTGAGGTGAAGCCCAGATACTCCAAAAATGTAAAAGTATCGGTATCCGATACGTATCGGATATCGATACGGCTCCGATACGTATCTAGGGAGTATCTGTTAATTTTTATTTATTTATTTATTTTTAAAAATTACGATACTCCGGAGACACGGCTCCGATACTCCGGAGACACGGCTCCGATACGTCAAAGCCAGCTCAGATACGGCTCCGATACTCCGAAACTCTGTTGAACTCTGCCTTGTTCTGTTCTAACTACAGAGCTCGAAGCTTCCTTCCTTCTTTGTCCTACTCGAAGCTTCCTTTTTCTTGTTCACAAAGACCATTCAAAGACCAAGTCTTTCACCTACACGAAGCTTCTTCTTCTCAAACTCACTTGAAGCTCCTTCTAGTATGTCCTGTTCACCTCACTTGAAGTATTGCTACTGCTAGCTGTATAATCTGTCTCATAAAGTCAGTTCTCACAAGCTGACCTCTTCTTGTTTGCAGTTCTCATAACTTTGTTGGGGAAGGAAAATGGCTTTAGATGGAGAATAACACTCTAGTTCTAGCACTACTAGTAGATTTTCCTCTGATCAGCATCTATTGACATATGTTTATGTATTAATGAAAAATTAGTAATGACTAATGAGAATGTCTTTTTGCAAAATTATGTGATATATTTATATTTATAATTTTTTGTTAACGTATCTATGCCGTATCGTATCTTGGTTTTTTTAAAATTTGCCGTATCCCCGTATCCGTATCGTATCGTACCCGTATCGTATTATGTATCTGGGCTTCTTAGGACTCCTCACAGATTGCCTACAAAAAGAAATAAAAACAATCAATTAATTCAAAAGTAAATTACGTAATGTAAACTTCCATTATGGAAACATAGTTTATGCAAACCAAAAAACGAAAAAAATAGCAGAGAATGAACTTACCTACACTGATGGAAGTTGGAGTCGCGATTGAGACGAGAGGGAGAGAGAGGTATAGTGAGCAAGAGGGAGAGAGGAAAAGTGGTGTTTGAGGGAGAGGAGAGGGAGGGGGAGAGGACAGGAGGGGCAAGAGGGAGAGGGGGTGAGAAATGAGAGTGAGGGATGGGGGATACAGAAAGAAGGGGGAGAAGAAAGGGGAAGAAGGGAGTTGGGGGAAGGTGAAAGGGGGAGGAGTATTTTAGGGATTTCACACCATTTTTTAAAATGGGGAGCGGGCAAAGAAAATTTACTTCTTTTTTTTTTGGTCCAAGAAAATCTACTTTAATTAGCTCAAGTTGGGCCAATGGGTTGGGCCCAATACAACACTAATTTTTCCTTCCTTCAGATCCACCCTTGTAGTAGGAGAGGCCTCTTCCTCATTCATTTGCTTATTTCCCAGCCAGCCAATTGTTTCTGGCTTTGTCAGTCTGAGCTGCCCACATGTTTGATGCATTATTTCTTTTCTATCCCATTCCTTTGTTTTTTTTCCTCTCCCTCACTAACGTCTTCTTCTTGAAGGGTTTATTTTGTGGATTATATGATATTTTGTTGAAAGATGTATCAAATTATTATTATTATTGTCTAGATCTATAAATAGAGCGAGAGTGTAATCGAAAATTCAAATGCATCATTATCTAATTATATTATAACTAACATTATCCTAATTTTAAAATTCAAAAAACATAACCGAAAGTCTAGATAAAACATAAAGTTGTTACAGCTATTTAGGCATCCACAACACTTCTTCTTCTTCGAATGATGACTCCTTTGAACGACTAACCCCCATCTTCGGTAATACAAACCTTCCATCCTCCTTAACCGTCATTGTTTCATAGGCCTTCTCTTTACTTGACCAACTTCCTTGTTCTTGAACTATAGATGTAAAGGACTTTGCTGGAGGTACCCCAAGTGTAGCACCATACCTAGGAACCTCATTATTATAAGCTGCCATGGCTTTTTCCTTCCTACAATTTTTCTGTTGATGTCCGATAACGCCACAGTTGAAACACAAGTCCTGAAGTCTTTCATATTTGAAGAAAATCCACGTCTTCGGAAGATCCTTTCTCGGTACCCAACAACCCGTAGGTAGAGGTTTCGTTATATCCATCTTCACCCAAGCCCGAATAAATGGCCTCACCAGAGTACCATCCACCATAGGATTTTCCACTTCCAAAACTTCCCCCATTCTACTCAAAATCGTCACGGCATTAGCGCTATTCATGGCTCCTAGAGGTAAACCATGAATCTGAATCCAAAAGGGGACTAAAGCGTAATCGATTTCGAGCACCGAAACCCGTGGAGTCCAAAACTGAAGACTAATGAGATGGTTCATGACATGCCATGGCGCTTTCCGCATTAACTCCTCCACTTCATTTCTCTGTTTGAAAGTGAACAGAAAAACATTTATTATTCTCAACCCTTCTGGATTCCCCCATGCTTTCTGTAGAATGGATTTCACAGCTCCTTTGTTGAGAGGTTTCTCGGTGAGAATCTTTCCTACTAGAGAACGTGAAGCAATCTGAATGCTCTCTTCCTCCTCATTTGGGTCCAGATTAACCGTAGCACCATCTAGAATTCAAGGTTTTAAATTGCGGACCGCATCACGTGATGCGGCCGCAATATTGCAGTTGCGGTGGCCTCCGCAACCGCATCACACCGCAATTGCGGTGTGATTTGAAATCGCACTAAACGGCCGCAACATAACGCCGCAACGGCCGCATCAGACCCGCATCAAGCCGCATCAGACTGTAACGGACTACAACGGACTCTGTTTTGTTCATCTTTCACATTAAAATCAAAAATTTCATATATAAAAGATATAGAAAGAATAAAAATAATTATAGAATTTATTTTGCATTCGGTGCAAATATAAAATAAATTCACGCCGCAGTGACCGCAATGCGCGTCGCAGCAACTGCATTAGCCGCAATCGCAGCGACCGCGACCGCAACTGCAATTTAGAACCTTGATCTAGATCCTCCTCTTCACCTCTAAACATTCTTGAACAGAAACAAAAAACATAAAAAAAAAAAAGGGACGCACGAATACTCTTGAGCAAACAAGAACCTTAAAACTTAATTTGGAGAAGACAAAAAAATAGATGATTCTGAACCAGTAAGCGGAAAAGGTATGAAAAAAGGTACAGTTCGGACTAAAACTGATATCAGGAAGACCCAAAAAAATAAAAACCCTAATTGTTCTGAGAATTGGGCATTGATTGTATTTTTTTTTTGTTTTTGTCAAGTAAAACAGAATTGCATTGTTTGAGTGCTATCTGGCCCAATATGTGACAACTCTAGGCTCAACGCTTCAAACCCAGCCGAACCTGAAGATCAATACCAATGTACGGAGAAACAAATGAAAGAATAGTGCAATTTGAGGATATTGGACACCAAAAAAAAAAAGAAGACAAAACAAGAAACACCCATTATGAGCATAGATATCAAATTGTTGAAAAAAAAAGAATATAGATATCAAATTCTAATGAATATCCTTCGACAAAAACAAAACATTCCAATGAATATCCATAAAATTTTCAATTTTGTGCCTCTTCCAAATTCAATAAAAATTAATACGACAATCCGTCCCTTTTATTATGATGATTAATTATATTGTAATTAATTGTTTCTGTTAAGAGTTAACTATTTCTGTTAGAGATTAGTTAGATGCTAACTAGTTTGTTTGGCTGTTGGAAAGGGTTTGTTTGGGAGAGAGATTTTTGGAAGGGATGGGAAGACCGATGACTTATATCAACATTTTAGTTTTATAAACAGAGGAGAAAGATGTGAAAAATATTTTAAACTCAAAAAATGTATTAGAAATTAAACTTTGGAGGATTGTAAAATATTTTCAACACCCTTCTCCTCTCTTTATAAATTAAAATGTTGATATAAATCATCCCCTCTAAAAAACCTCTCCCAAACAAACACTATACTTTCTGTTCTGTATATATACCCAACTATTGGATTAATGAAATCAAGTATTCATTCTGCAGTATTCAATATGGTATCTATTTCACACTTCAACCATTTTACTATTCACAATATTTTTTTGCCAGAATGATTCCTAAATTATTTTTTTTTATAAGAAGAATGATTCCTAAATTATGATGCTAGATATTTAGTCAAACAACATCAGATTTATTTAGATCGCATACACCCAGCACCTACAAATATAAACATTATTACTTGTATGGATTGTGTCAGTTTTAAGTAAAGTATATATCTGATATCAGAAGGAACTTTGCTGTAATTCTTTTCGTTCCCAATTTGATTTGGCGATAATTTCTTCTTGGACACATTATCACTCTTCTAGAATCGTCCCAACTCCCAAATGTGCAAAAAAAAAATGAAACAAATACAAATAATTTTACTGAAACAAACAATCCCAACAGAATAGCTAACAGTGTCTTTGAGAATCCCATCCACCTAGCTCCCAACTAAAGAAAAAAAAAAAGAGAAAACTTGTGAGTGTTCAACTGAAATTGTAAGATAAAAAAAAATGAGGCCATAATAATAAAATCCTTTCTAATTTCTGACAACTGTACATCATGTCAAATAGCCTAAGTTGTCATGACATAGTTCCCGTGTTAGTTTCATTCAGTTACCATGTCAGCCTCTGCATCACCTGAAATCGAAAGAGAAAAAAATTACAACATGATGAAAATGTAGGAGAGAAGTACTACCAACACATTCTCTATGATTGTGTGAAATTCATGTGGGTCCATTAAATTATGTGAGACTTACACTTTTTTTGGTGGAACCTATTTCCAAAGAAATGGGATCCACGTGAATTTCAACCAATCATATAGAAGGCGAGCCTTGGCGCAATGATAAGGTTGCTGCCTTATGACCTGAGAGTCAATGGTTCGAATCTAAAACCAGCCTTTCCACTTGCATGGGTAAATCTGCGTATGTCTACCCTACCCAGATCCCGTGTGATGGGAGTCTTGTGCATTGGGCCAGTGCATCGCCCTTTATATAGAGTGTGTTAAAAAGAGTACATTACAGAATGTGCTACTAGCATTTAAGATTGTTGACCTGAAAGTGAAACATCATGCATTGCACAGTACCAAAACCTTCTATTCATCAGGCAAAGTTATGTTGATGTCTGGGGATGTCCTCTGATCTGAAAACTTTTCAGAGCCATTCCAAGTAGTAGTAGCAGCAGCATCAGGTGTGGCATCTAAGTTCTGTTTGTCACTGGAAACACTGATAGATTCTCTCTGCACTTGATCTGGTGGTATCTGAGACATGGGTATCAGAAAGTTTTCACCTTGAATATTAGCTTGTTGTGAGATGGGTCTTGCTGCTGTCACTGTATCTGGACCAGCTGAAGTTGGGAAGGCCACTGTGTTGTGTTCACGTTGGTACTTCCTTTTATGAGTCTTGTGACCATTTGGCATGAAGCTTCCCACTACAATCTGAAACCATCTCTCAATAAAATTCCGGTGGAAAGTAGATGAATGAATGGATCAAAAAATCAGGATGAAGCACTATTCATAGTGCTGAAAACTCTCCTTTGTAAAAAATAGTGTAGTATTGGATTTAGGATAGACTGTTATAAAATCTGAGATTTAGTGGGCTAAGCAATCTCACAAAAACAACTTGTAATGTAAGGATTGCTAAAGTTTTATATATTGTATTTAGGCCTTATCTCTAGTTACTATAGGACTTGGTTTTCCCATAAAGACCCAAGTCAAGGCCTAAATAAAAAATATAAAGCATGGACATCCCTCACCTTACAGATCGATTTCGTGAGATACTGAGATTGAGTTAGGCACATTAAATCTATTAACCAAGAAATCTAAGAATTAGGAAGGACCAAGAATGTGTCGAGGAAGATCATCAATCCTATTGCTTTCATCGTTATCAATCTAATTAATATACTATAGTGTGCTATGTATGCTGTCATTTGCCTAATATTCCATGGATGCATTTTTTTTTTAATTTGTTCTCATTAACATACTTTTGTTTGAGATAGCTTATGCAAATCTCACTACAGTAGTTGCAATTAACAGACAGAACAAAATTTTCAGTGGGATAAATATAAGGCTAAAAAATAATGGGTCAGTTTTATTAGTAAAATTATATTAAAAAGGCTTAAATGCAATTTTGGTCCTTAGGGATCGTGCATGTGCGATTTTAATCCCTCAGTTCCAACTATGCCAAATGGGTCCCCCATGTAACAATTAGGATACTTGGAGACTCAATAAGCACAACTCACGAACCAAAATTGCACCAGTGCGTATGTGAAGGCCAAAAATGCAATTAAACCTATTGAAAATTAATCCATAAAATTTTCACCCCATACCAAACTGATCTTTATAGCTAGTAAATCTTTTAGAAAGCAATGAAGGAAATATCATACTTGGATGGGTCCAGCAGCTGTCAATATACCAGCAACACCACCTCCTATCACCCTGCCATCAGGGCCAGCTAGTGAGACACTCAATCCACCTGTTCTACTTCTTATGCCACTACTGTCGGAGACTGTGAATGATCCAGACAAAGATAAAATCTCAAACCGACCCTGAAATTAAATAAATCACTAAATTATTGAAGAATTCTTTAAAAAAAAAATCAATTTTATATAATTGCAAGTACTAGTATATGAAAAGAGTTATACCAATACCAATAACAGGAGAAAAATGCTAAACAGCAGAAAAGGAGACATGACATTGACCCCCAGACAGATAACCAACCAAGTCAACCAAGTCTTCAATTTTTTAATATAGACAGAGATATGTGTTAGTTGCAGAAAAATAATGACACCCCATAAATGACTCACATCATCAACGTGCACTAAATCTATGAGAATGTCTCCATGCATTTCTCTGTTGCAAGACATGGAAAGCTCAATTCTTGAACAATCCTATAAAACCTTTTAGATTTTACTCACCATATTGTAATACTTGAGGCTATAAGATAAATGCCACTAGACCTTAACTTTTCTTCCCCCATAACTGAAACTCAAATTCTTGAATAAGATAGCCAGAAAATGAATTTTGACACTAAAATAGAATTAGTTATTTCCCGTTTATCTCTGCCTTTTGGAATTAACTTATTTCCCATTTACCAGTGTTAGATCTCACACACTTGAGCTTATCCCATGATGGGATAAACCAATTTATTAGAGCACCTAGCCAGTAAATAGGGAAGAAACTTTGTCCAACCCAACAGGTAGAGACAAACTGAGATCATATGACATATATGTACCATTGCTAACATAGTACATGTTTAAAATTCAATCCAAAGTAACTATAGAGTTAGCATGTGTGGGGTGTCAGTGGCATCCACCAAAACTCAGTTTGCCAAAAGGACCAAGACCCATCCTTTTGGATGAAACTGAGTTTTGGGGTCCCCTATTTGACACCCAAACACGCTATTATTTTTAGGCAAACATACTTTTAGACCCACATATACATTTACAAATGAATACCAAATATGTCTATATATGGCACATCAATATACTATGCTTGGCAGAAGACATAAATAGACTAGCCCATGAGATTATTCCAGGGCATAATATCATGGAAATAAATACAATCAATTGAACCAACATTTAGAAGGAAAAAGAAGAAGAAAAATAGATACAACATTTTTTTTTTGCTGAAAGAAAGTTTAGATCTAAGAGAGCTAGCATACCTCGTAAGTCAATATGCCACCAGAAGAACCAGGTTGGCGTAGGGTGACATTAGAGATAGCTCCATTGGCAGAAAGAATGCATATTCCTCTCAGACTCTTCTGGGCGAATGACAATACCTTTCCAGCAACATCCTGCAAAGTCATAAAGTAAGATCTTTGTCTAGCTCTCACCAAATGCTATATAGATCTGTTCAAACTGCTAAGATAAAATACAGCTTTACAAAAGTATAACATTAAAAATTATAAACTCAATGTACACTGGTTTCTGCATTTACCTCTCCAGTATAAACTGTCACTACATGCGGTGTAAAATCCCCAGCAGTGGTTGCAAACACCTCACCTTCAAATATTACAGACAAAAAAAAATGCTCTGTAATTATTTGCTATGTACAGAAAAGTAGCAGCATATGTCGGTTTCACTAATTTTCACAGTCAACTCAAAATTAGAACCCCCGCAGTAAATTCAGAAAAGAACACATTTTTATTCCAGCAATAAAACTCAAACAACTTAGGATTATTATTAGCAACAAAAAGTAAAGTTGCTATCTTTTTCACCGACCATGAGCCCTAACTTAATGTCTAGCCATTATCAGAAAAGAAAAAACAAATATTAAACGGAAAATCATTGCCAAAAAAAAACAAATGCAATAAGAATTGAGGTTAATTAAATCTCGATCCCAACCCCATGAACCAAAAAAAAAATCTGAAAACTCAACCCTTCAAAATCCAAATACCCTTTAGAGAAGTAGAAGACTTTGAGATTCCATGAAGGAAAACAAAAAGGTTTTGAGTACCCTTTGGAGAAAGAAAGGATTTTTATTTGGCGGGTAAGTTAACAGAGCAACCAAACAAGTGCAATACACAGTACAAGTAGTGAGTGACAGTTGTAATTTTAGTAGCACACTCACTCACCAAAAGAAGCAAGGATTTGTTGGTAGTTTCCAAACCCAGTACTTGTTCTACCACGACCCCTTTTGGAAGAGAACTCAGTTGTTGTACTTGTAGACAAAGTGAATCCCTGTGGTGTTATTGGTTTTGCACTCCCACTTGTTATTCTCAGATTCCCATCTGAGTCATATTTTCTTGGCCTCCCTCTTTTCTTCTTAGTCCCAAACAAATCAAAGCTCCCACCTTGTCCTTGTACTGTTGTTGTTGTGGCTTGAACTGCAGGATTAATAACAGTTGTTGGTGTTGTAACACTAGTAGTGTCCCCTACATTCATGTTCATGTTCATTACATGAGGCAATGGTTGTTGTTGCGGTGACCCTGCAGAAACATTAGTGTTGTTGTTGTTGTTGTTCAATGTTTCTTCCATGATGAATGAAGAAAGAATGAAAGGGAAGAAAATGTTTTTGTTTTGTGTGTAAAAGTGTATGTGTTTTGCAGAAATGGGAAGGTTTTGGAAGGGGTGAGAAAGGTGATGGATGGAAGGGAGGAATGGAGTTTGAACAAGGAGTGTTCAAATGGCGCCACAAGTGGAAGGAGTAGTAGTAATAGGGGGGAGGGTATGGGCTTTTTCTCTTTTTGATCTTTGAAGGTAATATAGAAATTATGAATTCTCTTTCTTTTTCTTTCTGTGTGTTTGTGTGCAATGGCATTAATGGAGGGTACTAATGAGGCTGGGATGGGAAACTCCTATTTTCTTGTCGGGACTCACTCCACTTTTCCATGGAGTATTTTAATTATTGTTATCTAATCTGTGCAAAGTTAAAATTTAAAGGTAAATTTTTAGTTATTTAAGGTTTTAATAATAAATAATTAATTAAATAAATTTTAGATTAAAATAATTCTATTTATTATTTATCATTCTCAATTATCTTAATTATTTTTTCACTCAAAATTTATTAATTATATTAAGAGTATAGTTGAAAAAAAATGAAAAATTTTCTCTTAAAATTTTAAAATAATCAAAATTTTAAGACAAAAACAAACAACTAAAACTATTAAAAATTTAAACCGGAAGGAGTAGTATGTCAAGGGTCTCTCCTAATTCACGAGGATAATCACTAGAGACTATTGTCCTGTGTCCAAATTATCCCTACTAAGAGTAATGCCCCCAATGGGATTTTCAGTAAGAGAATCACTAAAAGTATTGGTGCTGTTAATTTAGTTTTTAAAATTATTAATATTTTATATTTAAATTAATTTGTATAATTAATTTTTTTTATCATATTGGTTCTTTTAAATTTATCAATTTAGTCTTCAATACTGTTGATACTTGATAGTGCCCTACTGATTCTTGGACTAAATTAGTGATTTATTCTATTTTTAACTCTTTCTGTATTTTTATAGCAACTAGACCATGCCTTATTTGAGAATCTAGATTTGACATTAAGCTATACTTGAGAAATGGCGTGCATGGAGATCAAATCTCACAACTAATACTTTTTTCCTATTAAAATAAACTTTACCTTGTTTTATCTATCATTTTAAAAAAAAAATTAAGAATGCATTACTTTACTTTTTTTATTATTGTCTCTTGATATCTCTATTATATCATTTAATAGAGAATATTTTTAAACAATTAATAATATTTAATAACTTTTAATTCTTATAAAAGAAATTAAACGGCTAATATTTTTAAAATAAAAAAGATTGCGTATAGCATCCGCTAATTCTAGAAAATCACAAGGGCAATCTTTTTTTTGCTAATTGTTTTTGGGTGGCTATTTTTTTCACAAGGGCAATCTAAATATATATAATCTTATTTTTAAGCATTATTATTATACAAAAAGTCAGTTTAATTACAGCGAGAGAAATATTTGCTTATTAGCACAAGTGAATGAACATCAAATCAAAAACCTGATTTTTTTTTTTTTGACTTAAAATCAAAAGGCTGATGACAATAGTGAAAACATTTTATTAATTAATAAAGAAAACACTTGTGCTATCACACAATATGTTTTTGTTTTTTAGAAAAGTTATAGGAAATCAAAATCTTATCAGAATTACACTCGAGCATGTGATCATATTTAATATTTAATTTTAAAATTTATGTGTACAAAAAGTGCTACTATTAGAAAGGGTTTTTCCCCATTTCAACCTCCAATCATATTTTTTGGTGGAGCAACCTCTAATCATATTGTGAGATATTAATTTTACATCCACCGGTGCAGATGTCCCAAAAAGAAAAAAAAAACTTATACAAGAAAAAAATACTTACAACTAATTCGAGTGCGTATGTGTGTTAACAAAGTAAAATTGTTCCATTTCATAATACTATTTATTTTTAAAAAATATTCCATTTTACCTATTATTTTAAAATTAAAAAACATTAATTATTTTCTAATTGTAATCGCATAATATCTTCATTAGATTGATTAAGAAAAATATTAGCAAAGAAAAAGAAAATTCAATCAAATATAATTATATTTTTTGCAATTGCAATATAAGTTAACTTTATACAAATATATTCTATCATATTTCATCATTTTATTACCTCATAATATTCTTTTTAAAATTCATTTATACAATGATAAAATAATAAAACGTATGTATGTTTGCTTGTTTTTATGAGAAATCAACTAATTGGTTTAGTATTACCAAACGTAAATGGGCGTGAGTAATTAAGGCTTTTTTGTCCCTTAATCAAGGTCTCAGGTTCGAGCCTTGAGTATGAAAAAAATTTCAGTTGGGAGGGATGTCACTCATTAGAGTTGTCGAACAAATTCCCGAGAGATTATAAATTTCCGTCGTGCAGACGGTAGGATATTCCTCGATGTAGAATAACAAAAAAACGTAAATGGGCATCCATAGAAGGAAAGTAAGAATATTCATTTACAATTGATTTTTTTTGTCCAAAAAAAAGTAAGAATAATTTTTTGAGGAAATTGCATTGGAACACACAAGTTAACTCTATTAGTTGATTAAAATCTAATATAAACAGATGAAAAATAAACAGAGTCCCAAACTTTTATGCTCCGCTAGGGTTCTTGTAGACAACACCGCCGACATCGCTGTTCTCGTCCCCGTCAAATCCAAATCTTTCGTTTTGTCTCTTCCCCTTCTGATGTACTCCGATAGGGTTTCGAGGTGGGCCGTCGTCCGTTGGGGTTGAAGCACTGCGTCTTTCGGGTTGTGAGGCTGGAGCACCGCCCTCACCTATGGGTCGAACGAGTGTCGGCCTAGGATGAAGTTGTGTCGTCGTCTTCTGCTACGATCGTGGATGCTTGCAGTTGCTGGCCTCATAGGCGTGCCTTCGTCCTTCTCGGATCCGCCGTTGTGGCTGGGGTTGATATGTGTTGTTGTCTGTTGTTTGTTGGTCTTCTTGTTGTTGATCTGTTTGTGGTTTTTCTCGTTTCTCTGTTTTTTTCTCTGTTTCATGTACTGCGTTTGACTTTTTGGATCATAGCTGCAACGAAGTGCCCATCTCCTCCATTGTGGATCCTGGCTTGGAGTTGTGGTGTCTGCCATGGCTCCTCGGGTGGTTTTTGCCTTCCCATTGCTGCCTGTGCTTGGGGTACGTTTGGAAGGATAAAAAAACCAAAAAAAAAGATATTGCTGGTTAACAGACATGTGGGCTGATTTGTTAATGTAGTTGGGCTTGGGGCCCCAAATGGGTCAAAACCAACCCACTCGAAGAATTGTTTGGACGTGTCAGAGGTGGACTAGATTGTTACTTTGTTGGTTCTAGTTGTTTAGGTTTCTTTTTGGTTTCTGTTTTTATCTGCTTTGTGTAGTTTAGTTTACTGCTTTGTTCAGTTTATGTCAGCTGCAAGTCCTTGAGTTGTAGTTTTTTATGCTTTGCGACTTTGCGTGTAGCTTGACTCTGGCCAGTTTGTTACTGGGTCATTTGTACTGCTCTCTGAGCTTCGGGCTTTGCCCGGTTTCAATGAATCCTTCTTTGACCAAAAAAAAAACAGATGAAAAATACTATTTAACATCTTTGTAAAACATATTTATATATTTATATTATTAGTAGTACTCCTCTGGTCTTTTTTATACGAAACATAGGAGAAAATCACCAAGATCAAGAAAATGTATTGAAACGAGTTAATTATAATTAATAATGTTATAATTTTTCAAATATACCCTTGTGAAATTGATGTCTTTTTATATTTTGTGGGTCTCATAATAAATAAAGGTAGAGTTGAAAATGAACAATTAATATTATTAAAAATAAAAAATTGATTCTTATAAAAAAACCATAAAAATAGTTTCTTTTGTTTCTTATAAAAAAGATTAGAGAGAGTAATTTTTATTTTAAAATAGTGTTCTTCATATAATTAAAAGAAAAAGCAAATATGTTCACAAAAGGTAATATAGTAATTTTTTATCGAAAAAAAAAGGTAATATAATAATTGAATATCAACGCAGCTGTCTTTGATTAAAATAAACAAAAAGTGGTAATTATATGAGTGTTTCGGGAATTCTTGGAGACGAAACCTGCGGATATTAAAAAAATGCAGTCAAACTGGTGCTCTTCTGTTAAAGCCATAAATTAATGCTATGTATGAATAAAAAAAGCCATAAATTAATGCTTTTTCATTTAATTTTTATCGAAGCAAAATAAAAAAGTTCGTGGCCCTATCTTACGTTTCCGAACTTACATAAATTCGATTCCCAATTATTATTATTATTATTATTATTATTATTATTATTATTATTATTATACATTTATACTACTACTAAACGAAGTCATGACCAACGCTTCATTTCCATGTTTTCTTGCACAGTATCCGATTTTTTTTCGCAAGGCTATTCCTTGCTATTTAGCAGGAAAAAAAAATGAATATCTGATTTAAAAAATAAAGAGTCTGTGTTGAAGTTTAAAAAACTTATTTTGAGGTTACATAAAAAAAAGGTAATTTATTTTTTAGAAATTATATACAGTATATAGTAGTTATTTAACTTTTGATTATAATTTTTGAAAACACCTTTTATTTTTCTCTTATTTTGTACAATAGATTGTTTTGATCAATTATTTATAACCGGCTTTTAAAAAGAAGTTGAAAATGTATTTTTTGTAATTATTGATTATTTGAAGTTGTTATGAAAAATAATCTAAAACAATAACACTTTAATTAGTTATGTAATAGGAAATCTGAAAAATCAATTTTATTTAAATATGTTATCCATGATATAGTTTTATTGTTTCTGTTGATTTTATGAATATTTTTAGGAAATTAAAAGAGAAACATTGTTTGGTATGAACAAATGCAATACGATCGAATTGGTCACGAGTGATGTGGGCGGTAATTATTTCATATTTTCAAAAATAAAAATAAAAAACATGAGTAAAAGTTGGAGGTAATTATTTTTCATTTTAAAATAAATAAAAGAATTTAATTACCATGCACATTGTAAATAAGTTTTACACAAACATTCAATCATATTTTATCATATAAATATTTGTATATATATTTTAGAAAATAATATTTTGAGATGACACCATAATTAAATATGATTTTTTTGGTAAATAATGGTAGTGAGTGAACTACCACTTTGAGCCGAGTCACTGTTTACAGAAAGCTCTCCCTAAGAGATTCTTTACAGTGAAGGGGGGTTGAACCCTTTCCCTCCCTGTGGTTTTAGCCAGCTTTTATCCACTAGACCAAACCCTTTAGGTATAATTAAATATGATTGAATGTTTATGTGAAATGTTTTTACAGTATCTATGCATAAACTCATAAATAAAATCAAAACAATAAAAAAAAAGAGCAATGCTATCGGGTACGAACACAAATTAACACACGATCACATCACGAATATATTCTTAACCAATCAGATCGAAGTAAACAAATAGGGGTGTATGACCATCCATGGGGAGGACCAATTGTAATCTGCCACGATTGAATTCGTTATGCTTCGTGTGAATATATTTCGCGCTGTTTAGTATTTCCGTAAAAAACAAAAGGCAAATATGATCATAAACGGTTGGAATACATTCGTGACATTTTCTGTGTAAGGCAGTTGTGTTTCGACCACAAGTCCGCTCCAAGTTTCATGTTATTTATCTTTCTCCTTTTTAAAATATTTCCAAGTTCACATGGCTTAACTTGGAAAATGCTCATCCATACTATAATATATGGCACGAAAATATGACGAATGAGTAACGGTCGTTAATCTTAAAAACCACCTCATGTATGGTTGTTTGTTGGTCGACCCATCTCGATCCCATGTATAGTGATTAACCCATTCGAATGTCGTGACTGATTCGTGCCACATTTCATATAGCGATTTAGATAAATATGTATTTGCCATAAATATTAGTTATTAACAATTATAAATCATATTTTATAAAAAAAACTAATAATGTATCTGGAGGAAATGCCATCAATTTATGCCTGGATTTCAGAAAAAATATTTAATAAATCATACACATATTCTGATATGATTTTTTAAGTTACTGATATTTAGGATTTTTCAAATTGATTATGAGACAATCTTTTAAATATAATTGATATATTTTAGCAATTACTGTATACTGAATACTTACCAACACGAGCAATGAAAAGTGAAATTAAACCATTTTCTTTTTTTTACTGATAAGAAAAACCATATTCTTTTTTGGTGTTGAAAATTGTGAAACCATTTTTGTTTTAATAGACGACTCAATAATATCATTAAAAAAATAGACAACTCAATAACTAAGCTATATATTTTCGTTAACATATATATGTAATCTCAGTTCAACAAATAGTAATTGAAAAAGGAAAGCTCAAGATGGGTAAGAAAATTAAGATCTATACATTTCAATTATTTTCAGCTTTCGTAACGTTTATGCTGTGAATCCCCCAATAATGATCACCGTTTAACATGCTATTGTATTTAACTTTAGCAAAATTTCGTGCAATACATTTTGATAATGAAACTATTGGAAGTTGAAGCTTTAATATAAAAATGGGTGCTCGAAGTAGTAGCTTAATAGCTTTAATAAATACTAGTGCTCCATAGTAATAATAATGATAATGATATAAATATTAAATATATCTGTATAAACTCACACACAAATTAAAAGAAAAGATAAAGAATGCAGATAAATCCATTTTTAGGTCTGAAAAAGCAAACAGAGAAATAAAAGCTGTCGGTAAGACCGTTGACGCCCCTGACACAACACGCAATCCATTCCAATCAATTAAAATTAAAATTATTATTAATCAAATCATGACAAAAATCATTTTAATTAACGGCCAGTCAACAGAGTTTCCCCCTTTTTCACGTTTCCTTTTTCCTTTATTATTTTTTCTTTACAATTTTAATTCCATATGATTCGTTTTTAGTTGAATAATTCTAAATTTTTTATTTTTTACTTTTTTTGGTTTTTTTATAAGAAATATAAGACAAAATTATTAAGACCAAGGAAGCATATTGAAATTGGTTAATTATAATTAATGATGCTATAAATTTTCAAGAGTATCCTTTGTAGGATTTGTGTCTTTTCATATCCTTTTTGTGTGTCTCATAATAAATAAGAGTAAAGTTAAAAATAAACAATTAATATTGTTGAAAACAAAACATTATTTTTTATAAAAAGGACCATAGAAATGATTCTCTTTGTTTCTTATAAAAAGAACCGGAGGTAGTATTTTTATAAATTTTCTTAATTATTAAATGAAGAAAGTATTAAATATTTTTTATATTCTCAAGACATTAAATGTATTTTCTTTCTTACTTTATTGAATAGTAGGAAGATATGTAAGAGGATTTATAGAAAAATATAACATTTCTTTTTTTAGTTTACCACGTAAAAAAGGGTGGCTTTTATGGTGGATTATGGTAATTAGAACCGGATATATGGGCCTCGATTCGTGGGACGACTTGTTTAGCCATTGGCTTGCATGGTCTATAAGTTACCTAAATATGAGTTTGTTTAAATGTAGATTTTTTTAGCTAGGTCTGTTTAACCCGTGGGTTAAGTGGGTTTGGCAGGCAGGCCAATTATTTTTGTAATCTAATTTTTAATTTAAATTTTAAAGTTTTAATGTTTATTTTATTTTATTTTAAATTATTTTAATTATTTTTATTCTTTAGTAGCCTCGTCGACCGGTCCACTTAGCTCACAGGTTATTTATTCAAAATAAAATTATAGACTGTCAGATTTGTTAATAAAGAAATCACGGACTCAAATGAATTGGAAAAAAATGAAAACACCTACAACTTTCTACATAGAATCCTGCCGCCACCCGTCCCCTCGTGAGGACACCTTCACCAGAGCCATCACCGCCAGTCGTCGAATCCCTCAACCAAAGCGAGTCCACCTCGCCTTGTCTAGATCATCGCCAAGAGCTACCGCGTCTTTGCCACCTCCGACGAGTGCCCAGAGGGACCCTCCTGCATCAATATTTGGCCCCCTTGAAACCGCCAACAAAGAGACCCTCAAAGCACTTTATATATTGCCACGAAGAGAGGATGGGGAAACAAGGGTGTCAACAGAAGTCGTGGTGGGAGAAGCAGAGGAAGTGATGGTGGAATTGGAAGGGACACATTTCATGGTGGTGGATTGTAGGGGGAGGGAGTTCTTGTTCTCCAGGGTTCTGAGGGTGGTCAGGCTCAACGACAAGGGTGGTCCTGCTATACAAGAATGCAAACTTCAAGAGTGTTATGTGTTTCTTCTAGTGGGGAAGGGACTTGACATAGCACACGTCTATGCCACCGAGGCTGGTAGTTATGGTTGTGGCAGCAAATGGATTAAGCAAAAAAAGTTGGGCCAGAATGACTCAAGTAAAATTCCCAATTACAAAGCTAATTAACTACTAATTGCATGAAACATTCTTGATTAAAGCTTTTCCTAGCTTCTTCAATCTTGTCTTTGCTTGATGATTCTTCACTCTCATCAGGATAGGGATTGTGTGAATAAAGATTTTGGTTGCTATCATTTTCTTCAACTCATTTGAGCCCTTATTTTTTTTAGTAAATCTAACGGTCTATAATTTTGATCCACTGATGAACATATGTTATCATAATCCACTATAGATGCCACCGTAAAAAAGAGGTTATTTGATCCCATAACATTTTTTTTAATATTTTTACTGTTTAAACATCATTGGTGTGATGTTATTGTTGATGATGGATCAAAATGGAAGTAGAAAACAGTGGTCATACTACATTCTTTTTTATTTTATTATTATGGATGCTGATTTTATTGTCATGGTTTCATAATACTTTTACTTCCAATTTTATTATTTTGTTTTCCCAAGTCCCAACCTCCCTAATGATTTCAACTATTAGGCTTTAACGAGATGCGAAAAGAAAACAAAAAAATAAGAAAAATAGAAAGAAGGGAAAGGAAAATAGATAATATTTTTATTATTTAGTTGAAAAACAGTTCTGTCTACGATGAACCACCAAGTGGTTCACGATGAACTATTTAATTTATTGTATTCCGCAAAGTACCATAGCATTGCCTCAGTCTGCTAGTTTATTGTGCACAATCCCCTTGCGTAGTGCTCCTCCATTTGTGACCATTGGCGTTTGCAGCCCCTTCACGAGTCTGCCACAGCCTCCTACAGTGCCATTCCCCTCACCTTTGTGTTTCTTAGAGGCTCCAGTTGCAACCACCAGCGTCGGGATAACGATCAGAGGTCGCAAAAAAACATCGCTCCACGTCGATGTGCGGGAGGCATGACGACCCATTGATGGTGCTATAGAATGGTCAAAATCGAAAACGATATCATCGTCATTGTGGTGGGAGAGCGGCATGCACGAGGAACCACGAAATATTTACAAAATTGTCAAAATCGTACGTCGACAGTGGGAGAGCGGTCCTTCGATGATGCCACGAAATGGTAAAATCATCCTCCAGGGGCCTCGACAATGGATTCGAGAGTTTTAGTTTGGGTGGAGGAACCACAATGGAGACAAGCTTTCTGTGACAGCGCTCAGTTTGTCGATGTCAATCGGGTTTTGGTGGTAATGAGAATGACGACAGCAAAGTTGGGGAAAGAGAGGAGATGGAAGAGGAGGAGAAATTTTTGGAGAGTGAGGATTCCATGTTCAACTATGGTAGAAGAAGGATTATGGGATTTGGCTTTGCCCATGATTTACTGCCGCCCTCGGTAGCTCCTCGCAGATGGCCTCCAAGGGGCGATGGAAGAGTGATCTCGTTGTTCTCTGTCATAGGAGATGGTGAGGTAGATTTCACTTGTTCTCATGTTTTTTTCAATTGATGTGAGTCATTGATACTTTTATCAATAAATCCAACGACTATTAAAGTTTTACGAAAGTTTTTTTCTATTTCCCCACCGTGGACCTTTAAAGACATGGTCCACCCTAGACGCCACCTACTAAAGCAGAGAAAAAAAAAAGTTGTTAGAATGTTCCTTTGAAAAGTTGTTCAAGATAGACTTCTCACTAATGTGGCTCGAACTACTAGAGGCATAACCAATGATTCTGCTTGCCCCTACTGCCATGACCATTTAGAGGACCTCAGGCATGTCCTCTACGACTGCGACCTTGCCTTAGAAGTCTGGTCCTTGCTTGTTCCATTAGAGGATAAGGCAAGGTTCTTGAGCTTGGGGACGAAAGCTTGGTTTGATGATAACCTCACTCCCAAGATTTCCCATGGCAGCGGATTCCTTGGAACCCGGTCTTTGGAATTATGGCTTGGCATCTCTGAAAAGGCCCGCAACGATCTCATCTTTAACCGTAAGCTGGCTCAACCTCACAATGTGTCCCTCTCCAGCATCAGTTATGCTCGTTGTGTGGCCAAGGAGCTCATGCATCCGATCCCACCTTTATTGAATAAGGTAGACGTAAGATCCATGTTCAATGGCACCCCCCGCTAATGAAGTTGTGAAGATCAATGTCGATTGCTCTTTTCGAAGCTCTACTGGTCTTGCTGCGTGTAGAGGTTTGGTCGATATTGGGCTGGTCATTTCATTCAAGGCTTCCACTGCAATATTGGCGTGTGTAATGCTCTTTGGGTGGAACTTTGGAGCCTGCTCATGGGTATTAAACTTGCCAGGAATGACGGCTTCGAGGAGGTTATCTTCGAGGTTGATTCTCAGGTTGTGGTTCACTTCATTCACATGCGGTGCTGTGATAATATTTTCATGAAACCTCTTCTTCAAAAGATACTCTCCGTGCTAGATCTTCCCAATTGAAGCACTCAAGTTGTTTATACTTACCAGGAAGCCAACAAGGGAGCTGATTTTTTGGCCAATCTTGGTCACACGGGTTTCTTTCAGTAGTGCACTATTATTGACCATGTTCCTCCATCTCTAGGTCTTATTATGTTAGAAGACACTTCGGGGTATAGTTTACCCCGTGTTGCTATGTAATATTCTTTCTTTTCTTCATTGTCTCAATCCATTTATGTCAAAAAAAAGGAAAAAATATATAACAAGTACAAGTATATTAAGCGGGGGGGGGGGGGGGGGGGGGGGGACATGCTTGGCCGTTTGCGGCCTTGCATGCCCGTGGACATTTATGCCCATCATCACAAATTACAAAGTAATTACAATATGCAATTCCTATATAACTCTAGCATCCAAGCTTTATTTTCATAAATAAGCCTTTTTTTATAGGCAAATGTAAATAGGTTCGGACTAGCATGAAACATTGTCTGGGTGCTTCATTTTTGGATCACTTGTTTTCACCATTACATTTAGTGAATTTTGAGATCAACGGTTGATATTGTTTACCAGCAACCAGATGTCCCGATCTTTCTATATTTTGAAATGAGCCCATTTAGTATTGCATATTTAAAAAGCGATATAGGTTTCACAAAAAAAAAAACACATACACCTCACTTCACGCAATTACCCCCACATTCCCTTTATTCACCAATCCTGGGTGTGGACGCCGCCGCCTCTCTCTCCGTCGTCCTCCTCTTCTCGCCCAACTTTCTCTATGGCATTAAAACGATACAAATGTTTCGGCTGGCACCCGACTGTGTAGTCATCAAGCTTCAGATTTAGGGATTTAGCTCCTCTAAAGTGAGTAAAGTGTAAAGTATAACCATTAATGAGAAAATCAAGGGATGATATTCCAACATATTCATGATTTATTATGCATGTACTTATAATATCAACCATTGATTTTTTCATCAATGATTGAGATTAATTACTTTACACTTTAAAGTAAATTGCTCACTTTAGAACAATTATGCCCCAGATTTAGGGGTAAAAACACAGTGCAGATGCAATTGAAATTCCAGAAATAAAAAACCCACAAATCAAAATCAAGCCAAATAATATAATAAAAAAATTATGATAAAATCAGCAATAAAGGTTCCAACTTTGATCTCATGAAAACATATCTGAACATCAGTGATCACCAAATGCGCAAGGAGATCAAAGGGGTAGGAAGAACACTTGGGGTTTATCCAAAACAAAAAGAAGATGCGCCCAGCTTAAAAAAAATTGAAGTGACAAAATCTAACATCGTCAAAACATAGAAACTGGTGATCTCTTTGATCTACATTCTACGACCCATGAATCAAAATCTAATTTTTGTTTACCCCACCCTTTTAAATTACTCTGCACCTCATCATCTACATTCTACAACCCTAACTGTACAAATTTGAAGGAAATGGAAAAAAATCTAACTGTAAAATTTGCGAAAAAAATGGGAAAGGGGAAAGGAATCAAGGGAAGGATGTAGAAATGGGTTTTTATAGGATCAAACACGAGTAGATTTGGCATTTTTATTTCAACGAACCATCATCACCGTTATTCATCATCAACGAGTTCAGAACATGGTGGCGGTTGGTGGCAGAGGGTGGAGTGGGTGGCGGAGAGAACTTAAAAAAGGATGATCCAGTGTATGTGTCCCTATCATACACATGCTTGCTCATGTTAAAAGTGATAATATAGGGTTTTAGTCTAAATATTCTTATCCGGTAAAGAAACCTGCTACTACCGGTCCAAAGCAGTGCTGCAGAAATGAAACACCCAGATGATGCTTCATGCTAATCTGCACCATGTAAGTAAGCCTCTTAATTTTGTGGAAAAAAAAAGAGAAATGAATTTCTCTGCCGCAATCAAGTAGAAGAACAAAAAAATAAAAGTTCCTTCCCCTATAGTATACTACCTCTTTTTCTTTTTCCCAAGCACGCGTATGGAAAACGAAAACTCTTAATTTTAACCACAAATCTATTTTTAAAAATAAGGGGAAAGCGTGCTTGGCCGTTTGCGGCCTTGCATGCCCGTGGACATTTATGCCCATCATCACAAATTACAAAGTAATTACAATATGCAATTCCTATATAACTCTAGCATCCAAGCTTTATTTTCATAAATAAGCCTTTTTTTATAGGCAAATGTAAATAGGTTCGGACTAGCATGAAACATTGTCTGGGTGCTTCATTTTTGGATCACTTGTTTTCACCATTACATTTAGTGAATTTTGAGATCAACGGTTGATATTGTTTACCAGCAACCAGATGTCCCGATCTTTCTATATTTTGAAATGAGCCCATTTAGTATTGCATATTTAAAAAGCGATATAGGTTTCACAAAAAAAAAAACACATACACCTCACTTCACGCAATTACCCCCACATTCCCTTTATTCACCAATCCTGGGTGTGGACGCCGCCGCCTCTCTCTCCGTCGTCCTCCTCTTCTCGCCCAACTTTCTCTATGGCATTAAAACGATACAAATGTTTCGGCTGGCACCCGACTGTGTAGTCATCAAGCTTCAGATTTAGGGATTTAGCTCCTCTAAAGTGAGTAAAGTGTAAAGTATAACCATTAATGAGAAAATCAAGGGATGATATTCCAACATATTCATGATTTATTATGCATGTACTTATAATATCAACCATTGATTTTTTCATCAATGATTGAGATTAATTACTTTACACTTTAAAGTAAATTGCTCACTTTAGAACAATTATGCCCCAGATTTAGGGGTAAAAACACAGTGCAGATGCAATTGAAATTCCAGAAATAAAAAACCCACAAATCAAAATCAAGCCAAATAATATAATAAAAAAATTATGATAAAATCAGCAATAAAGGTTCCAACTTTGATCTCATGAAAACATATCTGAACATCAGTGATCACCAAATGCGCAAGGAGATCAAAGGGGTAGGAAGAACACTTGGGGTTTATCCAAAACAAAAAGAAGATGCGCCCAGCTTAAAAAAAATTGAAGTGACAAAATCTAACATCGTCAAAACATAGAAACTGGTGATCTCTTTGATCTACATTCTACGACCCATGAATCAAAATCTAATTTTTGTTTACCCCACCCTTTTAAATTACTCTGCACCTCATCATCTACATTCTACAACCCTAACTGTACAAATTTGAAGGAAATGGAAAAAAATCTAACTGTAAAATTTGCGAAAAAAATGGGAAAGGGGAAAGGAATCAAGGGAAGGATGTAGAAATGGGTTTTTATAGGATCAAACACGAGTAGATTTGGCATTTTTATTTCAACGAACCATCATCACCGTTATTCATCATCAACGAGTTCAGAACATGGTGGCGGTTGGTGGCAGAGGGTGGAGTGGGTGGCGGAGAGAACTTAAAAAAGGATGATCCAGTGTATGTGTCCCTATCATACACATGCTTGCTCATGTTAAAAGTGATAATATAGGGTTTTAGTCTAAATATTCTTATCCGGTAAAGAAACCTGCTACTACCGGTCCAAAGCAGTGCTGCAGAAATGAAACACCCAGATGATGCTTCATGCTAATCTGCACCATGTAAGTAAGCCTCTTAATTTTGTGGAAAAAAAAAGAGAAATGAATTTCTCTGCCGCAATCAAGTAGAAGAACAAAAAAATAAAAGTTCCTTCCCCTATAGTATACTACCTCTTTTTCTTTTTCCCAAGCACGCGTATGGAAAACGAAAACTCTTAATTTTAACCACAAATCTATTTTTAAAAATAAGGGGAAAGCGTGCTTGGCCGTTTGCGGCCTTGCATGCCCGTGGACATTTATGCCCATCATCACAAATTACAAAGTAATTACAATATGCAATTCCTATATAACTCTAGCATCCAAGCTTTATTTTCATAAATAAGCCTTTTTTTATAGGCAAATGTAAATAGGTTCGGACTAGCATGAAACATTGTCTGGGTGCTTCATTTTTGGATCACTTGTTTTCACCATTACATTTAGTGAATTTTGAGATCAACGGTTGATATTGTTTACCAGCAACCAGATGTCCCGATCTTTCTATATTTTGAAATGAGCCCATTTAGTATTGCATATTTAAAAAGCGATATAGGTTTCACAAAAAAAAAAACACATACACCTCACTTCACGCAATTACCCCCACATTCCCTTTATTCACCAATCCTGGGTGTGGACGCCGCCGCCTCTCTCTCCGTCGTCCTCCTCTTCTCGCCCAACTTTCTCTATGGCATTAAAACGATACAAATGTTTCGGCTGGCACCCGACTGTGTAGTCATCAAGCTTCAGATTTAGGGATTTAGCTCCTCTAAAGTGAGTAAAGTGTAAAGTATAACCATTAATGAGAAAATCAAGGGATGATATTCCAACATATTCATGATTTATTATGCATGTACTTATAATATCAACCATTGATTTTTTCATCAATGATTGAGATTAATTACTTTACACTTTAAAGTAAATTGCTCACTTTAGAACAATTATGCCCCAGATTTAGGGGTAAAAACACAGTGCAGATGCAATTGAAATTCCAGAAATAAAAAACCCACAAATCAAAATCAAGCCAAATAATATAATAAAAAAATTATGATAAAATCAGCAATAAAGGTTCCAACTTTGATCTCATGAAAACATATCTGAACATCAGTGATCACCAAATGCGCAAGGAGATCAAAGGGGTAGGAAGAACACTTGGGGTTTATCCAAAACAAAAAGAAGATGCGCCCAGCTTAAAAAAAATTGAAGTGACAAAATCTAACATCGTCAAAACATAGAAACTGGTGATCTCTTTGATCTACATTCTACGACCCATGAATCAAAATCTAATTTTTGTTTACCCCACCCTTTTAAATTACTCTGCACCTCATCATCTACATTCTACAACCCTAACTGTACAAATTTGAAGGAAATGGAAAAAAATCTAACTGTAAAATTTGCGAAAAAAATGGGAAAGGGGAAAGGAATCAAGGGAAGGATGTAGAAATGGGTTTTTATAGGATCAAACACGAGTAGATTTGGCATTTTTATTTCAACGAACCATCATCACCGTTATTCATCATCAACGAGTTCAGAACATGGTGGCGGTTGGTGGCAGAGGGTGGAGTGGGTGGCGGAGAGAACTTAAAAAAGGATGATCCAGTGTATGTGTCCCTATCATACACATGCTTGCTCATGTTAAAAGTGATAATATAGGGTTTTAGTCTAAATATTCTTATCCGGTAAAGAAACCTGCTACTACCGGTCCAAAGCAGTGCTGCAGAAATGAAACACCCAGATGATGCTTCATGCTAATCTGCACCATGTAAGTAAGCCTCTTAATTTTGTGGAAAAAAAAAGAGAAATGAATTTCTCTGCCGCAATCAAGTAGAAGAACAAAAAAATAAAAGTTCCTTCCCCTATAGTATACTACCTCTTTTTCTTTTTCCCAAGCACGCGTATGGAAAACGAAAACTCTTAATTTTAACCACAAATCTATTTTTAAAAATAAGGGGAAAGCGGTTCATGAAAGTGAGATTCCCAAGTAATAATCATGTGGGAGCTATGAAGTTTCAAACTTTCAAGATTGCCTTTTATTTATTTATTTATTTAAGGAGTATGTTACTACATTATATACTCTTTACTTTCATAGAACAGATCAAAGTGGGTTATCGAAAAATATTTTGAAAATCTTTAACTTTGCTCCATTGGTCCCTTCAATTGAAGGGTAACCCAAATGCATGGCTAAATATAATAAAATTCTTTTCAAGAGTGCCAACTAAGGTGGAAAAAAATAGAGAAAAATGCCAACCTTGTCGTGACTTAATGATAATATGGAAAAACGTGAATATTGCGGGACCACGAGTTAGAGAAGTTTGAGAAAAACGTAACATCGTTTAATTAATAATAATAAAAATAAAGCTGAAAAAGGTTGAACTCCATGTGAATTTCTTCAGCTAAATGTTGATAATACCGTAGGCTTACTTAACTAATTAATTAATCCATCAACAAACCTTTTTTTTTTGGTCAATAATCCATCAACAAACCTAGATAAAAGGAATTTTAACAAAAGCCGTTGACAATCTGCCTTACTATATATAGGCCCACCCAGTTTTTCATCACTATTGTAGGATAACAACTTACATACATATGGATAGAGCTTTTAGATTTTAGTCATGTTTGGACGTAAAAGATCTGACTTTTGACTTATAAAAAAGTTATTTTTATTTTGTATCTTATTTTTTTCATATATATATACAAGATATAAAGTTGTCAAATAGTCATTTACAAATATATATATATATATATATATATAGGTGCTTATGGAGAATTAAAAAAGATAGCTTTTGAAAAATATGAAGAGCAAAAGTTAATTTCAACTTATGTGAAAAGTTATTAGTTAAAAAATATATATATTAGAAGTGTTTATAGAGGAAAAATTTATCTAAACTGAACCTTTATAACTTGCAAAATGATTATGAACCCATATTATCATTTTAGAATTATACATATGTATTTTTTTTTTGGTCAAAAATTATACATATGTATTGAATGGATTGGAAAATGTATGTGATTCGGGTCATGCCACGGGACACCAACCAAAAATTAACGTCACACCTCAACCGGATCGAGCTGTACTAGTGTTTCACTCCATTGGTCCAAGATTCAGCTAACCATAATTATTCTAAATTTATAACAGTAATCTGGATACACTTTTCTTGAAAAAACAAAAAATGATCTAATTCTATATTTTATTACCCTTGATGTCTCAATTTTTTTAAGACTTATGATTTTAAATATTTATCAATTTTTATCACCTATCTAACACTTTCTATCTCGTTCTATTTTTTTTTCTTGTCACATCACTCATCAGGTGGAGTGGTGTATGAAAATCATTTTTCATTTTTTAAACGGGGAAAATCTCTAACGATGGGATACCAGAATATCTCATATGACCCTATATCTGATCACAAGTTGAGCTATATGTGTTAACCCAAGATACTCAGTGGCATTATAAGACTAAACATTGCAAAATATATAATGCCTACACAAAGAATATTGCTTCTATTTTAATTTATATATCACAACATGCATATCGATAATTCGATATATATGAAAGAGACTGGAAATTAAGTCTACATTTTGATTGTTCTATCATTAATACATTGATTTGCATTTTCATTTTGGATTATAATTCATGCATTGTGGACATGTTAATCCCCTCAACTGCATATGTCTCTGACTTCACGTAAATTTGCAGGACTAGGCAACACAAGTGTATGTCTAGCTTTGGGTGAATCCAGTTTATACCCACAGTATTCCAGGAAAAAAGAACAATTGGATTAATCTATGTTTAGTCGAAAGGTAAATAAAGTCTGACCATGGATTGTTTCATCCCAAGAATCGAACACCAAGGGTCAACAGATAGAATGAAATGATAGAGTATACCGGGTTGGTTGCCTCAGCTTTATAAGGGCCTGGACTAATTGTGGGACTAGCCTATTTTTGGGGCCCGTATGCAAGACCCAGATCTTAGAGGCCTGGCTAACCATTACTTATATGATTGTTAACCGACATAAATTAACTTCTGTTGTACATAAAAATCTATAAAATAATATTTATAACAATTTTTCTATGTAGCATCAGTGATAAAGCCATTGTCTAGTGTTGGCCATGGCCCTACGGCCTCATGCTACGAAGGAAAAAAAAAAAGTCATAGCCCCATTAAAATAGGAAACTACAGCATTAATAATCTGTTTAATTGAAAGTGTATTTGTCCGATTTGTTATTGTTTATAAATTGGGCACATGTAATACTCTTCTTTTAGCATCATGTGAATTTGTAGGCGTCGTTGAACATTTTCTATCCGCGATACTTTGGCCAAAGAATTAAAAAAATGGAAACTTCAATCTACTCATTAATGGAAATGAAAAATGATTACACTTGAAATTAAAACGTTTCTGCAGAACATATTAATCAGCAGAACGAACAGGGTTTATTTCAATTAAGGGAAAGCCAAATCTGGCACAGTCATGCATATATCCATTTAGCTTGATTTGTTCATCCCTGTTGCATTCTTCACCCCGGGTTGGTTGCCTCAGCTTTATAAGGGCCTGGACTAATTGTGGGCCTGGCCCGATTTTGGTGTATTCGAAATTTGAACCCCATTACTTATATGATTGAAATATTGTTCCCAGAACATATGAGATTGTGAATTCTAACCCTTCAGTTTGTGAAATTGTGGAACACCCAAATGATTTATTAATTATACTATTGACACAAATGAATATGTCTTAGAAAATTAATTATATTGTTGACACAAATAAACTATATATCGTCATTCGTAATGCCGATTTAATCATTTTAGTATTTTACCACAATCATTTGACGTTGGTTTTGACTTAGATCATTAAATTTGTCTAAATAATTTATACTAATGTCAAAATAATTCATTAAAAATTACCTCTACACATATCTCTACTTTTTTTTTGAGGAACATCTAATCTCTACTTATAAAGCATTAAAGAAGTCATAACATATTTATATAAACAATAAATTCACCTTATTATTTTATTATATTGGTGCAGACGTGCGCAATCACATTATTTGGCCAATCCGTCTACCTACCTCCACATAATCTCAAATTTATTAGACCATTTTTTACATTATGAACACATTATTACTGTAAAAAATTTATTTAACCAAATTAGTGTTGGAACCAAATTGGTTAAAAGCATTTCTAATGCAAAAATTCCCTAAGTGGTTTTGTGGTTTTGATGATAACAAAGCTTATTAAGGTTTTCACAAAGTCTAACAAAGTTTATTAAGGGATTTTACAAAGTCTGCTGACAAGCTCTTGTAGGTACAACAAAGATAAGTTCATCGTCTAATGTGACATTGGCACATGTACACACAGTCTAAGAGCTCTGCGTCCAATGACGCTCTGCGTCCAATAATCAGCATAAGGCAATACGTACAATACTGCCTGCGTCCAATGGAGCAGAAGTACAATACTGCCTGCGTCCAATGGAGCAGAAGTGCAATACTGCCGTGCGTCCAAAGGAGCAGAAGTGCAAAACTGCTTTGCGTCCAATGGAACAGAATGAAGCAGAATGGCAAAAGTCCAACAATACTGCTCTGCGTCCAATGGAGCATAAGTGCATAAGTCCAATAATCAGCATAAGGCTATAAAACTGAAACGAACTAAGTCAAAATGGTAAGCATGAGGATGCGTCCAATGGATGAATGAATATCATGTGCAAACGGTAAGTACAAGGTATGCGTCCATTTGCTAAAAGGACTGAAAGTCCAACTTTATTCTACATGCTGCGTCTAATAAATTCTACTTGCTGCGTCCAAAACGCAGAGTCCATAACTTGCTATTTATTGCTCTTACATTTAATATGGAACATATTTATTGAGCAAATGATTTGAAATAAATAGTTGCATGCAATGCTTTTCTGTACAACCTTGTCAACGTTTTTGAACGTGCATTAAATGAAAAGCATAAAGCACTGTGGAAAGTGTACTAAGAGAGAGAATGTACCCTGATTAATTCTGCATATCTCTGAACACATCTTTCTACTTTACACAGTGTATTCTCTCTGTCTCAATAAAATATTACTATTAACCACTGTACAATTGAGACTTTGAGTACAGGTTGCTTCTGATTTAGGAGAAAGAAACGCAGACATACTCACTAAAGTATAACTCCTCAGAGCAACGGGAAAATAGCATTTAATGCTATTAGAGAACGGTCATATTTATGAAGGCTGAAGCTGAGCTATTCAAGAGAAAGTCTGAAGCTTCACAACACATATAAATAACGTGATACAAGAAGAAGAAGATAGAGACAATGAGAACGAACTTCAACAATAGAAGAGACTGAACCGCTATGCATATACTCTGTATAGAAAGTCTTGTATATTTGTCTTTCTTCTTGTAAAAGAGAGTTTGCTTAACTCTCGAAGTGCTTAAGTTTTTCATATCCTCACTTGTGTGAGTTAGACAGCACTTAAATCAAAAACACTCTGTTGAGTTGTTTGAGCCTGGAGAGGCTTGACTGTAAAAGAATACTTGTTTGAGCCTGGAGAGGCTTCACTGTAAAAGAATACTTGTGTGAGCCTGGAGAGGCTTGTCTGTAAAAGAATACTTGTTTGAGCCTGGAGAGGCTAGGTGTGCAAAGAATACTCGGTGTAAGGCCTGAAGAGGCTGTTGAAGAATACTTGTATTCTATCTGGTTTGATAGTGAAATCTCTCTAGTTTGAGGGGACTGGACGTAGCTCTTAGGAAAGGGTGAACCAGGATAAAAACTTGTGTTACTTCTTCTTTCCCTTAACTCTTATTATTTCTGTGCTTATTCTAACCGCGGGGATTGAATTGATTTTACTTCAACAAGTTTTTCATACACTTTAAATCGCACAAAGAAAACAAGTTTTAAACTGAGTGGAAACCTCTGCATTCAATCCTTTGTGCGTCCAATATTTCACAACTCTGTGCGTCCAGTGTTTTAGCACTCTGTGCGTCCAATTCTTTGAAATAAGTTGTGCGTCCAACGTTTTTCACAAGCCAGCGTTCAACATTGCGAAAAGCTTTTAAAAGCTTAGAAACACAATTCAACCTCCCTTTCTTGTGTTTCATCTTGTTACCTACAGTTGGCATCAGAGCTCGGTCTCTAGGGGTTGAGCACCTAACAGTGTAGAGAAGCAAAGATCCATGGAGAACGAGGGACTAGCTGTGAACAGACCACCACTGTTCAATGGAAATGAATACGACTATTGGAAGCAAAGAATGATCACATTCTTTGACGCGCAAAATATAGACCTATGGGATGTGGTGGAAACTGGCTACACTGCTCCAGCAGATGAAGCAGGTCAACCAGTGCCTAGAGCCCAGTGGACACCTGATCAAAGGACCAGATTCCAGCGGAACTCAAAGGCGAGGCACTATCTGATGTGCGCCATTACAAAGTCAGAATATGACAAGGTGCACAGCTGCACTACTGCCAAGGAGATGTGGGACACTCTAGCTTTGGCGCATGAAGGATCGTCTCAGGTCCGTGAGTCCAAAATCAGCATGCTAGTTCATCAATATGAACTATTTAAAATGGAAGATCACGAGACCATTGATCAGATGTTTGGAAGATTCCAAACAATCATCAACAACCTGAGGTCCTTGGGAAAGGTCTACACAACCCAGGAGCATATCAGGAAAATCCTAAGGAGTCTGCCAAGACAATGGAGACCCAAGGTGACTGCTATACAAGAAGCAAGGGATCTTTCCACTCTTGCCATGGAAAATCTTCTAGGCTCACTCAAAGTACATGAGCTTGAGCTTAATGAAGAGGGAACAGAAAAAAGGGCAAAGTCCATTGCTCTTAAAACTCAAAAAGGGAGCACCTCAAAAGCCTTGAAGGCCAATGACTCTGATGAGGAGTCATGTAGCTCAGAAGGAGAAGAAGGCTCAGATGATGATGAACTCACCTTCATCTCCAGAAAAATAAAATCTATGTGGAAAAAGAAGGGTGGCTTCAGAAGGAAGCAATTCAACAGAAGATTTCCACAAAAGGAAGCTGAGCAAAAGGAGGAAAGTCAAGTGGTGTGCTATGGATGCAAGAAACCAGGCCACTACAAGACAGATTGTCCTGAGGCTGAGAGGACAAAGAAGAAGTTCATCAAGAAGAAGAAAGGTCCCATAGCAACATGGGAGGACCTTGATGATTCCTCTAATAATGAGGATAAGGAAGAAACTAATCTCTGTCTAATGGCAGGTCTATCCTCAACTGACAGTGAGGACGAAGAAGAGGTAATTTCTTATTCTGAATTAAGAAATAATTTTGATGATCTTCTTAGAGATTCATCCTTTCTATCTGATGAGTACAGATCTTTAAAGAAAATTTTTTCTCTTATAACAAAAGATTTTGAAAAGCTTACTTCAGAAAACAAAGTACTCAAATCAGAAAATGAAAAGTTAAGACTTCAAGTAAGTCAACTAAAAGATGAATCTCCAAAGGATTCTGAGTCCAATACTTCCTGTGAAGTACAAATACTTCAACAAGAAGTAAATGAACTCATTGGACGATTGTCCAGATTTGTCAGTAGCTCTGAAAAGCTTGATCAAATTTTAAAAATTCAGAGAAAACCTTTTGACAAAAGTTGTTTGGGTTATGAAAAACCAAAACCAAAGTTTTCCAAAAGTCCATCGAAATTTAATATATACTGTGGTCACTATGGAAAGGCTGGACATGTCACATCGACATGTGTCCATAACAAAAGAAACATGCCTGGACGCAGACCAAGAAAGGACCCAAGTCAATCTGGGTACCAAAAAGTATGATAATTCCTGTTGCAGATATACTTGATGGGAGGAAGACAACTCCAGTCATGACACCTGGACAGTGGCTGCTTACTACACATAACAGGAGAAAGGTCTATGTTCCAAGACCTAAAGCTTAAGATCACCTAAGAATGAAGAAAATGGACAAGACGCAGAAAACTGTGATGCGTCCAATACTGGAAGTGTAAGAAGCTGGCACTTCAAGACCTATCATCCTGAAGATCAAGTCATTGGGAATGCAGATGATAGAGTCAGAACAAGGAGGAGCTGAATAAATTCAAACACAATGATGTTTGGACGCTAGTAGCCCCACCTGAAGATAAGTCCATTATTGGAACCAAATGGGTATTCAGAAACAAACTGGACGAAGAAGGTAAAGTTGTGAGAAACAAAGCAAGGTTAGTTGCTCAAGGTTACTCACAACAGGAAGGTATTGACTTTACTGAAACCTTTGCTCCAGTAGCTAGAATAGAGGCCATTCGCATTTTACTTTCATTTGCTGCCCAACATGATATGAGGCTTTATCAAATGGATGTAAAGAGTGCTTTTCTGAATGGTATAATAACAGAGGAAGTCTATGTTGAACAGCCCCCTGGCTTTGAGGATCAAACTTTTCCAAATCATGTTTTTAAATTGAAAAAGGCTCTTTATGGCCTTAAGCAAGCTCCTCGAGCTTGGTATGAAAAACTAAGTTCTTTTCTAATGGAAAATGGTTTTTTAAGAGGAAAAGTTGACTCTACTCTTTTCAGAAAATCCATAGACTCACATTTCATCATAGTACAAATTTATGTGGATGATATCATTTTTGGTGCTACTAATGAATCTCTTTGTAGAGAATTTTCTGAGTTAATGCAGAAGGAGTTTGAAATGAGCATGATGGGAGAATTGAAGTTCTTTCTTGGACTTCAAGTAAAACAGACGCAAGATGGGATCTATGTGCATCAGTCCAAATACACAAAGGAGCTTCTTAAAAAATTCGATATGGACGATTGCAAACCCATGAACACTCCTATGCATCCAACTTGCATAATGAGCCTGAATGATAAAGATAAAAAGGTAGATCAAAAGATGAATACAGATTAGTAGGATTCTGTGATACTGATTACGCTGGAGACAGGCTTGAAAGAAAAAGCACCAGCGGATGATGCCATTTTATTGGATCCAATCTAGTATCATGGACGAGCAGGAGACAAAGCACAATTGCATTATCTATAGCTGAAGCTGAATATGTCTCTGCTGCAAGTTGTTGTTCTCAGCTCTTATGGATTAAACATCAATTGGAGGACTACAACATCTTTGAGAGTAAGATTTCTGTTCTTTGTGATAATACTGCTGCAATCAATTTATCTAAGAACCCAATCTTACACTCAAGAGCTAAACATATAGAAATTAAACATCATTTCATTAGAGACTATGTGCAGAAGGGAACATTTAATATTCAGTTTGTTAACACTGAAAATCAATGGGCAGATATATTTACAAAACCCCTCTCTGTAGATATGTTTACTTTTATAAGGAAGCATTTAAATATACACTTTATAAAAGATTGATGTTTAGCGTCCAATATGCTCAAGCTGAGTCTGAGTCCAATGTGACTAGCGTCCAATAGGACACGTCAGTCTATTTGAGACTTAGAAGTTTTTATTTAAAGACTAAAAAGTTTTTACATCTTAGTCTTCCCACGCTGAGTCCAAACTATCTTTATAAAGATATATTTTTCACTTGTTTTGCAGTTGTTTTTCCGGTTGATGATTATTCTTGTTTTCAAGAAAAAGAGGAGAAGAAAAAGGGATATTATGTTTTAAAAGCTCTTTTTAATTTTAAAATAATTCATTTCTTTCTGCTTTTCAAAACTGTCTTTGGACTATGATGTTCTGTGAACCTTTTTGCCTGATGACAAAAGGGGGAGAAGAAAAAGAGGATTAAGTTTTAAAGTTTTTAAAAAGAGATTGAGTTTTAAAAGCTCAAGTCTTTTAAAGGGGGAGATGTTTTAAAGGGGGAGAAGAAAAAGCATTAAGTTTCAAAAGCTCAAGTCATTTGTAGATTGAGCTTAAGATTGCGTTGCAGTAGTCTTATTACTTTTTTGTCCATTCTCTGATAAGCTGTTTGCTTTATATATTGGACTAATCTTTTTATGAGTAAAAGAAATTTTTAGGTACTCTGAGTATATTGAATATCAAAAACCATGAGATATTTATCTCAGGGGGAGAAGAGTAAGAAAAACTGAGACGTATATCTCAGGGGGAGTTTTTCTTAGAAAATTTGTGTTTATGCTGACTGATTATTTGGTTTATTTGCTTTATTGCTTGTAAAACTTAATAATGTTTGTCATCATCAAAAAGGGAGAGATTGTTGGAACCAAATTGGTTAAAAGCATTTCTAATGCAAAAATTCCCTAAGTGGTTTTGTGGTTTTTATGATAACAAAGCTTATTAAGGTTTTCACAAAGTCTAACAAAGTTTATTAAGGGATTTTACAAAGTTTGCTGACAAGCTCTTGTAGGTACAACAAAGATAAGTCCATCGTCCAATGTGACATTGGCACATGTACACACAGTCTAAGAGCTCTGCGTCCAACAATCAGCATAAGGCAATACATACAATACTGCCTGCGTCCAATGGAGCAGAAGTGCAATACTGCCGTGCGTCCAATGGAGCAGAAGTGCAATACTGCCTTGCGTCCAAAGGAGCAGAAGTGCAATACTGCTTTGCGTCCAATGGAACAGAATGAAGCAGAATGGCAAAAGTCCAACAATACTGCTCTGCGTCCAATGGGGCATAAGTCCAATAATCAGCATAAGGCTATACAACTGAAACGAACTAAGTCAAAATGGTAAGCATGAGGATGCGTCCAATGGATGAATGAATATCATGTGCAAACGGTAAGTACAAGGTATGCGTCCATTTGCTAAAAGGACTGAAAGTCCAACTTTATTCTACATGCTGCGTCCAATAAATTCTACTTGCTGCGTCCAAAACGCAGAGTCCATAACTTGCTATTTATTGCTCTTACATTTAGGGCCTGTTTGGATTGACTTATGCAGAGCTTATGAACACAGCTTATGACTGATTCATAAGTTGTTTTGGGCTTATTTTTCATAAGCTACCCAAGATAGCTTATCAAAACAGCTTATGACTTATATAAAATAAGTTTCACTATAATTTTTCTTCGATTATAAAAATAACTTATACAACTTATGCCATAAGCAGTAGATAAGTTTGTGTATCCAAACAGGCCCTTAATATGAAACATATTTATTGAGCAAATGATTTGAAATAAATAGCTGCATGCAATGCTTTTCTGTACAACCTTGTCAACGTTTTTGAACGTGCATTAAATGAAAAGCATAAAGCACTGTGGAAAGTGTACGAAGAGAGAGAATGTACCCTGATTAATTCTGCATATCTCTGAACACATCTTTCTACTTTACACAGTGTATTCTCTCTGTCTCAATAAAATATTACTATTAACCACTGTACAATTGAGACTTTGAGTACATGTTGCTTCTGATTTAGGAGAAAGAAACGCAGACATACTCACTGAAGTATAACTCCTCAGAGCAACGGGAAAATAGCATTTAATGCTATTAGAGAACGGTCATATTTATAAAGGCTGAAGCTGAGCTATTCAAGAGAAAGTCTGAAGCTTCACAACACATATAAATACCGTGATACAAGAAGAAGAAGATAGAGACAATGAGAACGAACTTCAACAATAGAAGAGACTGAACCGCTGTGCATATACTCTGTATAGAAAGTCTTGTATATTTGTCTTTCTTCTTGTAAAAGAGAGTTTGCTTAACTCTCGAAGTGCTTAAGTTTTTCATATCCTCACTTGTGTGAGTTAGACAACATTTAAATAAAAAACACTCTGTTGAGTTGTTTGAGCCTGGAGAGGCTTGACTGTAAAAGAATACTTGTTTGAGCCTGGAGAGGTTTGACTGTAAAAGAATACTTGTTTGAGCCTGGAGAGGCTTCACTGTAAAAGAATACTTGTGTGAGCCTGGAGAGGCTTGTCTGTAAAAGAATACTTGTTTGAGCCTGGAGAGGCTAGGTGTGCAAAGAATACTCGGTGTAAGGCCTGAAGAGGCTGTTGAAGAATACTTGTATTCTATCTGGTTTGATAGTGAAATCTCTCTAGTTTGAGGGGACTGGACGTGGCTCTTAGGAAAGGGTGAACCAGGATAAAAACTTGTGTTACTTCTTCTTTCCCTTAACTCTTATTATTTCTGTGCTTATTCTAACCGTGGGGATTGAATTGATTTTACTTCAACAAGTTTTTCATACACTTTAAATCGCACAAAGAAAACAAGTTTTAAACTAAGTGGAAACCTCTGCATTCAATCCTTTGTGCGTCCAATATTTCACAACTCTGTGCGTCCAGTGTTTTAGCACTCTGTGCGTCCAATTCTTTGAAATAAGCTGTGCGTCCAACGTTTTTCACAAGCCAGCGTTCAACATTGCGAAAAACTTTTAAAAGCTTAGAAACACAATTCAACCCCCCTTCTTGTGTTTTATCTTGTTACCTACAATTAGCACTATCTGTCTACCTTGTACCATTTATTTACCAAGTTAATTTCCGATAACAACACATTTAGTTCCTAAATTTTTTTTAACCAAACCAAGTTACAAACAAATAATAACTACATTAAATAAACTATAACATAAAAGTCATTTTCCATCCAACTAATGTAACCCTAAACATGGTCCACAAACAAAAATAGTGCCTTGCATTCATCGGGGTAACTTTTATAATTATTAAAACTCTTGGCCGTTTTGCGTAATTATTTTTTCTAACTTGCTTTTTTCACAAATTTGGCATACTATTGATGCAAATGTGAGAAAAACCCGAACCACTACTTTGAAAATAACTTTTTAGATTAACTCTACTTACTAAATTGGTAACTGGTAATACATCCTATCTATTGAATTTTATTTTTATTATATCAACGGTGAAAACATTATAACCCATTCTTAGAATATAATATTGATGTCCCATTTTAACTGTCACTATGTTTTTAATATATTTCAAATTCAGGAATGTCAGGAAACCCAATTCCTGAATTTTGTACTAATGGTAATGATTTGCCATTTCTTTTCAAGACGTGCCTGATCTTGTGCACTCTTTTAGCTTTTTTTTTAATAGAGAAAAGTGGGATTCAAACTTAGGTGTTAGATATTTCAAATGCTAAGTTATATAACTAAGCCAGCACTCTTGACCATGGACGGCATGAGATTTTAGGTGCCTAGGTGAATTGAGAGAAAAATGTCCTAATAATTATTTGAATATTTTTTTTCTTGTAATTTTTGTTGCGAAATCATTAATAATCCTTTTATAGTCAAGGTTCTTTAAATATCATTTTTAATAGAAATCAAAGCAAGACTATTTAATCTACTTTGCGACATAGTAAATCGCAAAATTTTTTTTAACAATTTTAATTTAAAAAAACTTCTTTAAGCAAATGCAACAATAACAAGGATAGTTAATATTATTCTATAAGTCGTATATACATTAGGAAAACAATTAAACGTCTTCAAAGAACTCAATATCATAAAACTTGATTTTTATTCAATTGTTAAAATCTATCTAATAACTTTTAATTCTTCAAATAGAATTTCACCATCAAGATCATAAGAATTATCATGTTTTATATAAGTTTTAAGATGTTTGCAACATAATTTCAATCATCAGAGAATGATTTAAGTTTTTCAATATTAAATCCTTCAAAAAAAGTTTTTCAATACTAAACAAAAATCCAAAAATCTCCTTATATATGTTATGTTGTTCAAATCTTCTATTATGTGGGCTAATTGCTTAATATATATACTTAGTAAAAAAAATTTTAGTGTCTCTCTAAAAATAGGGCCTTGGACGGTCGTCCCTTTTGCCCACTCTTGCTCTTGACCACCCTTTTATTTTTATTTTTTTGGATTAAGACCACCCTTTTAGCTACCTACTAATAACTATAGTAATCCCCAGTTCTGTTTTTCAAGTCATCAAGTTAGGCATATACCACCAATCAGAGGCATCAATTAGAGGCATACACCAAGTTACCAACCAATTGATGCAACCCACATCACTCACCCAACACAAGAGTTCTAGTTTACGGGTATGGCATATGCTCCTCAAAATTCCCCAACTGTTCCCAGGTACAATGAAACGACGAAAAAGTTGACGAAGAAAACGTACACGTACCACCAACTACTCCTCCAATCCAACTACACAATGGCTGCGGCAAGCCGCATTGGACTAGAATCCTCAATGTTCACGATGTGTGTTCACTAGAATCCAAAAACTCCAAAATGTCCTAAGGCAAACTGAAAAGTCACAATGCGGTTGCATTTCCGCATCACACGCACACGGACACATATTCGTAAATATTATATTGGTTCAAGTGAAACTAAAATTATATTTCTTAAGTAAAGTCTCAAATTTAAGCTTTATAGATAAAAAAAAATATAATTAAGAGACGAGGCTAAACTCCACTAAATATCGACGAAATCAATAAATACTTTACACCAATAATAACCTAAAAAAAGACGCACTCTTTTGCAACAACAACGAGCAATTACCAAACGCAATCAACCACTAAACTCTGTCATGAACAGTATCATTCACGTTTCCCAAAAGCATAATAAACCCGACAACATGGCGGCCCATATTCTTACCTTGGTTTGACCGAATTTTGTTCTCTCCCAAAGATTTTTTTTTATATCGATTTTTTTTTTGCCTTTCTGTCTCTAAGTTTGATCTTTGTCACTTTCTTTATCCTCTTCCCATCTCACCCACACCCATTTTTGTATGGTTTTGGCTGCGTGATTTCTGCGCTCACCCGAGAATGTTCCACCGTTCTCTTTTCTCTAGCTCATTTTCTTCTCCTTTAGCTAATTAGCTCAATGCTCCTTCAGATTTGTTAAGGGTATGTTTCTACTCTCTCTCTCTCTCTCTCTCTTTCTCTCTCTCTCTCTCTCTCTCTCTCTCTCTCTCTCTCTCTCTCTCTCTCTCTCTCTCTCTCTCTCTCTGTGTTTGTTTTGTTTTGGTTGAGTTTTGAGAGCTTCTCTGCTTGTCTGGTGAGAAACTTGGGCGAATGACAAATACACAATAAAGGGTTAAAAAAACATTAAATTTTGAAAAAGGGCTTTAAGATCCTTGAAGTTCCACGTTGCTCCAAAACAGCACATTTTTGGGGTTGGGATGAATTTTTTTCCTTCATGGTTGAGGTCTTTCATTAATTAATTTTTCATAATGCTGCAATTTACTTCTTGCGCTACGGTTCTGTTTAGATTGGTTTATGCAGAGTTTATCTACCAACATAAACACTTGTGATAGTATTTGAGGGAGCTTATGAAAATAGTTTATCACTAGCTTTATAAATTGTTTTGGGTTTATTTTCGTAAGCTCACCAGAATAGCTTATAGTTTATATGAAATCAATTTCATCATATTTTTTCTTCAATTATAAAAGTAGCTTATATATAAGTGCTTAAATAAGTTGTTTATCCAAACATGTCCTATATTATATATGCTCCATATGTGTCTTGTAAAATTTAAAGTGATATATGTGCTCAATGCTGATACCCTGTTGGTGGCTTTATGGGTTTTTCTAATTTGTGTTTATTGTGTTTGATAATGTACACACAGGATAGTGGGTATCTGTTGAGTTACTAATCAGGTTGATTAACATTTGCATACCCATTGGATTGATCAGCATATAAATGGGGGGTGAAACAGTGAATGGGACATGGCTCGGACGTGGTTTTTGGCCAGTTTCTCGCAAGAGTAGTGCTTCAGATGACAACAAGGATGCAATTATTGGGTTCATGGCATTTGAAGTTGCAGGGTTAATGTCAAAGGTGGTTAATTTATGGCATTCTTTGAGTGACAGAGAAGTAATGAATCTTAGAGAATGGATAGCAAACTCAATTGGGGTCAAAATGTTAGTGTCAGAGGATGAACATTTCTTAATGGAACTTGCATGCAATGAGATACTCAATAGCTTTGAATCTGTAGCACAATCTGTGGCCAGATTAGGGAAGAGGTGTAGGGATTCAGTATATCATGATGGCTATGAAAGTTTTGTTCATAACCCTGGTCAAAACTATCTCCAATGGTCAGGGTGGGAATATAGATGGAAAAAAATGGAGAGAAAAGTGAAGAAAATGGAAAGGTTTGTTGCTGCAATGTCACTGTTGTCGCAAGAGCTTGAGGTACTACAAGAGTGTGAACAAACTTTTAGGAGAATGAAGGTGAATCCTGAGGTTAGTAGTGTGAAATTGCTCAAGTTTAAGAAGAAGGTCAATTGGCAGAACCAGCAAGTGCAGAATCTGAAAGACATGTCTCCTTGGAATAGAAGTTATGACTATATTGTAAGGTTGTTGGTAAGATCAATGTTTACCATTCTTGAGAGAATCATAATGGTGTTTGGTAAAAATAGTCACCTACCAATTCAAAAGCAACAAAATTATGATTCCCCCACAATGAATACTAATATTAACCATCTTGCACGCAACCATTCGTTCCCCACTCCTCCCTTGCATTCTTCTGTTCTTCCTTCTGGGTGCATAGTTGTTAACAACAAGAGCAAGAAAAAGAAGAAGAAAGAGCAGCAAGTAGTGCTTCCTTCACAATCACAATCTTTAGAAGGCAAGCAATTGAAACATTTTGGGTCCTTCAAAGGGTGCATGTCAGTTGGAAATGATTCTCCTATTGTACAAACCTGTATACCAACCAATGTTGATGATTGTCATGTGAACAACATTGATGTTAACAAGAAAACAATGGATGAAAAATTGTCTCTTTTTCACAGAAGTAGAGTGTATTTGAAACTATCTCAAAAGGGTTGTTTAAAGCCAGCACCTTTCACCCTTGGTGATGTGGGTTTAGCTCTACATTATGCAAATGTGATTGAATTGATAGAGAAGATAGCGTCATCACCTCAAACCATTGATCTTCAAACAAGAGATGATTTGTACAATATGCTACCAACAACCATAAGAACTTCTCTGAGGGGTAAGTTAAAGTGGTATGCAAAATGTACTAATTACCCTGCAGTTGAAATAGAATGGAGTGTGGTACTCACACAGATATTGGAGTGGTTAGCACCATTGGCACACAACATGGTGAGGTGGCATTCTCAGAGGAATTTTGAGAAGGAGCATGTTACTACTTTGAAAGCAAATGTTTTACTTGTTCAGACTCTTTATTTTGCTAACCAGGCAAAAACTGAAGCTGCAATTGTTGAACTCCTTGTTGGTCTTCATTATGTGTGTAGGATTGATAGAGAGGCTCGGTTGAGAGATACAAGGGAGTTTGTAGGGTCTAGATCGTTTAAGAAAGAATTAGTTGTTGTACCATGACATTGCCATTGTGTCTAGGGCCTAATGTCATTCCTTAATTAATGTACAGGACTGTAATACTTTTTAGGGGAAATTTCATTCCTCTCATGTGATATTTGCTTAAATTAATTACCACTACCTTACCTTCACCTCTAATTTTGAATAAGACACTCTTTTCTTTTATAAGATGAAACTAGTGCAGTGACCTAGCAAAGTCGAAGATTTATTTTATAAATTTCATTAAAATCCGATTCATACCTTGGTGTTGAAATTAAATAAATGATTTTAATTTTCAGTCAAACTATGATTCATGAATATGACCATAGTTATTATCGAACAAATTTTTGGATATCATTGAGTATGATGTCTACACACATCTTCACTACCGGTGCTCACATTTGTGTTTATAAGTAAATATACATGTACTATATGTATTTTGACATTTTTGAAGTTCATGATAACTAAATTTGTTTAAAAAAGTTGTATTAGACAGATTTTTACAAATAGTCTCCCATAATGTGATCGTTTTTTTCAGGTAGGTAACCTATGGTAGCATAGTTTCATGTGAAATGTAATAAACTTTGAACAATATATATGCATGTGTCACCTCCATTTATGTACTAATTTATATCTTAAACTGGATATAACATTGTTATGTATATATATATTTTTGATTTAGGACCATTGTTGGCTACCCACGGAATGTCCCATCGCTTTCAACGAAAGACTAATATCTGCTCGCCCGGGAACCAAGTAAAGGTTAACCAACACATTTTTTAACTTAACATTTCTTTTTCACATATTTAATCATCCATAAGTTATAATTAACATTTCTTTGAATTGATTTCATGCTTATGATGTTCACATGTTCTACTAATTCATTCCTTCAATTAATATCCATTGAAAATAGTGGACTCCGAAGTGAATATGCATTAATAGAACAAATTAGAGGACTTCATTAAAGCTTGGAGTCAGCTCTATATGGAAAGCGTTAGGTTCAATTCGCATCACAGCTATGAAAATTTTCAAAGCCATGGTATGAAAGCATCAAGTTCAATTTGAAGCTTCAACAGAGGAAATCACAATAGTGAAAAATTTCACACCAGGGGTGTGACCACATCCGACTTGTTTACAACTTCTGATGTACTGTGACAGAAGTAATCACGTCTGTGGTAATTTTCACACCCGTGGCGTAAAATCGTTAAGGTTGAATTCATAGTTTCAACAGAGAAAATCACAACTGTGAAAATTTGCACACCAAGGGTATGAAAGCGTCAGATTCAATTCTAAACTTCAACAGAAGAAATCACAACTGTGGAAATTTACACATCAAGGTGTTAAAGTATCAAGTTCAATTCGAAGCTTCAACATTCCGGATTTTGCCACAGCTGTGATTTCAAATTAATTTGTAGACATTGTGTCCAAAATGGGATGTTGTTCTTGGAACTCATTTGTCCTTTCAATCAGAGAGAACTTAGTGACCAATTCCAACTTCGCACTTCATTTTTGACTCAAATTCATGTACTGAAATATAATAGAATAAACTGAAATTAGAAATAAAAACATGTGAAACACACAACAATTAACAAATTACTTATGAATAAAACCTTTGGATTCTTGGATACATTTCAAAGGCACTACTAAAGTGAGTTTGAGGTTGTTTGTATGAATTGAATTTTTAATACATTGTTTTGTCTAAAATGTAAAGAAGCATCATAGCTAATGGGTGTTAATGACTCGGGTTTATCCCAACTCGTTATCTTTCCTGATAAAAAACTTCAAATTGATTTAGGTTGGTTCGCAATTTTTTTGCCAAACCCAAACCAACCCGATATGAAATAGATTGCTTATGTCAGGTCAATTGAGTCCAAACAACTTTTTTTTTTAAATTACTGAAAAATCTAGAAATTCATAGGTGTGCTTTATTTTCAAAGGTGTGATAAAATTCAAACCCTATGTGGGGATGATGTTGTCCTCATTTTTCTTTTGAACCATTTTATTTTTGTTCTTTAATATGAGATGGAACCATATCTAGCAAATTAATATATTTTTTTTGGGTCAAAATCTAGCAAATTGATATAAAAAATATAAAAGTGAATAATTGTCACATCATTGGGTCGGGTTTAGGGTTTAAAAAAGGCCCACCTGAGTTTAAGTTATCATTGAGCCCACAGGCCCATAAGAATGTGGCGGTTTTCTTGGGTTCTCCGGTGGAGTTGGCGGGGGCGATGAGGATGATGAAGAAAGGATTGGTAGCATACAAAATATACAGAGCCCTAAGCTACGGTGTTTCGCCGTTAATCGGGCTTCATCTACAGTGGCGCAGGTTCCGCGGCTTGGAGCACCCACGGCGGTGGCCGGAACGGCTGGGTCATCCCTCTCAGCCTCGCCGGCCAGGTCCTCTACTGTGGTTCCACGCCGTTTCCTTAGGCGAAGGGATGATTGCGATTCCTGTCATCAAACACTGCATTCAGATGATGCCTCACTTGAATGTTCTCATGACCACCACCACTCTCTCTGCATTGTAATGCACTGTGCTTTGTGTTACTTTCGCTTGCATTTCTTTGCTTATTTTCCATTTTTATTTTATTTGAAGTGTAATTAGATTAATTTTTTAACTAAAGAACCATGGACACTTCATCGTAATAACAATTGTGCATGGTTCGGATGCTTCCACTTGTTGTCCATTTTTAAAAATTTTATCATCAATACATATAAAAGAGGGCGAGCCTTGGCGTAACGGTAAAATTGTTGCCTTGTGAGTTGTGACCTAAGAGTCACACGTTTGAATCTGGAAACAGTCTCTCCGCTTGCAGGAGGTAAGACTACTTACGTCTTCCTTCCCCAAACCCCACATGGTGGAAGCTTCGTGCACTGGGCTGTGTTTTATTATCAATACATATGAAAATATCATAATCATAATAATTAGATAAAAGTTAGTGTTTTATTATATTCACGATGACTCAGGTAACCTTTAAAATATCGATTGTCTTTTTTGTTTAAGATTCGTGTTTACATATTCTGATTCTATGTTAGATTATAGTTGTGTAGTTGTATCATGTTTTGTAATCAAGGTTTTAAATTGTAGTCACGGTTTCGGTTTTGGAGACTCTGAAAACCTTTATATTATGGGAAATTGCGGACAAATGCGGCCAATGTGACCGCAATTGCGGTCGCGATGCGGTTTTGGAGACTCCAAAAACCTTGATGTTGCGGCTTGCGGTCTGCAATTTAAATCCATACATGTAATTTTTAAAATTTATTGTATTTTTATTTTTATGTCCTTGTTGTATTGTTTTCATGTCTTGTGCCATATCCATGCTTTCTAGGTCTTTGTTGTGGACATTTAAAACATTACAAAATGTCTTTTAAGTGATTATCATGCTTTTCCAAATTCTAATGCAAGTAGTGATAGGTTGGTGCTTCTTTTTTCGGAGATGAATATCCCTTCATTTGAGATTTTGAGAAGAGAAACAGACATTGTTGAACTTATTCTAATCTTTTGGTGTAATGCAGTGAAGTATTAAGCAAGTGGCTTCCGAGTGAAATCATTTTACAGGTACATTGTTGGGGAATGCTGACATGGATTAAGTAGTTTCTTCATCCACCTGCATCTTTTCTCAAATGAAGTTTATTACGTTGGCCGTTTTAGTAATCGTTCATACATTTAAACTATTGTTGACAACTGTTGCTAGAATCTGATCATTCACATAAGTAAACTTGCAGCTTAACGGGTGTTATGTTATTGTTTCCTGATGATGCAGTTTCTTGCTTGCAATTTTTCCAGAATACATGTATTTCTGAAAAGAACCAAGAAATGTTCTTTGTTTTTAAAAGAAATTATTTCTGGGAAAGTTGTTTCAAACTCAAATTTTGTCATGTTTTTATCTGATTTGTACGATCTTAGGATGTAATTTGGCTTCAGGAAGAAAGACAGAACAGACCCTTGAAATGAGATTCCATGGTTGATTTCTGTGTTCTGGCTTGATTATTATTTTCTACTTCTTTATCAATCTGAACAGAAATTCTTAATTTTTTTTTCCAGAAAATATCATTGGGTCTTCATCTTTCATATTTTCAGATCCGGCTTACCTCTTAAGGCATTGTTTTGGTCTGCTGAAACTTTCAAATTTGCAGTTTTCACCAGTTGATATGCCTGCTTCCATCCGTTCTTTCCTTCATTACTGGAAACCAAATGCTATTGTGCTAATGGAAAGTGAACTCTGGCCAAATCTTATCATGGATGCTTCCAAAAATGGTGTAAGTCATTCTTTCTCATTATTTTGTGGACTACATCTATAAAGCACTTACTTATGGGACAGAAGAATAGTTGATTGTTTAATCCATGCATCTAGAATTGGAACTAGATAACCCACTGCATAAAATGATAGTTAAACAGTAGTCAAGACCGACTTTATTATCTAAGCAAAAATATAAGACTAGTTAATATCTTTGCTCATATGTCTGCTTCACTTGTGTATTTTTCATGTGCATCGTGTCAAATAGTTTGCTGATTCTTACATAGTATTACTATAACCCATTTTACTTTCATCAGATAACACTGGCACTGTTAAATGCTCGGATTTCTGAAAAATCCTTTAAACTTTGGTCAGGACCAGTGCTTCTTCCGTTAATTTCATTGATGTTATCCAAGTTTTCCTTGATTGTTCCATTGGTATGTGCTCCTAGATCTTTTTACCTTCACAATGATTTTGTTATGCCGTCATTGAACATTTTGTATGTCAGAGTACAGAGCAGGGTATCCGGTTTCAGCTACTGCAAGCCCCTCCTTTTATCATAAACTTTTCTGGTGATCTAAAATATGGTATGTCAAAAATTTATTTATTTGAAGTCTCTGACATTTAATGCATGTGAAAAATTGACGACAATCTGTTGTGATATATGACATCATTGTGGCACTCTTCTCTTAGTTGCTTTATTGAATTTCCAAACAAAGCTAGCTGCATAGATGACCTCCATGTTGTTGCTAATGTGATTACTAGCATAGAACAGAAAATTATTTTGTTGGGTCTTCTTGGGCTATTGATTTTTTCTTTGAAGTGATAAAATGGTATGTACTAATATTGTCTCATCACACTTTCCATTCAGTAATAGAAGACATTGGAGTCAATGAAAGTGGCAGAAAAAATATAGATAATCTGAGACTACAGCTTTCTCACAAGCAGGTTTGGATGGCTTCTTCCATTCACAGGGGGGAAGAAGAAAGTTAGTTCCATTTTCTCCTATACCTCTGGCATTTTGCTGTAAATATTATTTTGTTCCTTAGAGCCTGTTTAAATATGATAATTTTGCTTAGCATAAAAAATGAAAGGGATATTATTGATATGGGAAAATTGACATAATATTGATGATTTGATTTTCCTTAGATTTGCTTTGATCAGTAAAGATGCCAATATTTTAACTGTTTGCACACATTTAGCTAAAATAACATTTCGACATAATTGCAGCTGCATAATTTTGACTGTTTGCACGCATTTTGTTATAATAGTCATTACATGAATCGATTGTTTGCTTTGAGGTCAGTAAAAATGTCAACACATGTTTCATACATATTATAACCCATTTGCTTTGAGGAACATGTTTCTTTTCTCTCATTTTGCATTCTCTGCAGTAATATTAGGAGTTCACACTGTCCTTATGCGGCTGCAACCTAATACAGTGACTATTATTGTCCCTCGACATCCACAGCAAGGACGAGAGATTGCCAAAGTCAGTTTTTGGTTCCATATCCTTTCCCTTGAAAATATGTTTGTTATAACTGCCTCTACGTCTTGTTCTCTCCATCCAATACAGCTGCCACCATTTATGCATTCTCAGTCACTCTGAATATAATTCAAGAGTCCTTTTGTCCATATTATCATCACTAATAAAAATTTGATTTTACTATTGTCTACTTATGAAATGAAAGTTCCAAGGAATTATTCTAGATCATTGTGTTTGGATATGCTCATATTAAAAAAAAATCGATATATAAATCTCCTCTAGAGTCATTTGCATACAACAGATATGATGCTCATACAAAAAGCACTGTCGTTTTTAATGACCTTTTCTTCTACCGCCTCTGAAATTCATTATGCTCTACCTGATGTACACAGAAATTGGAGAAAGAAGGACAAAATGTAATTTTGAGGTCACAACATGAGAAGTTTAAGCCAGAAACAAATATTTATGTGGTGGACACTTTGGGTAAAAATTCTTTTCTTTAAACTGACATGAAATGTTCTCATATGTAAAATTTCATATGTGCTGAGAACATAGGCCATGTGATTTCTAGAGCAGCAGAGCTTGTACCTCATTTTTTGCCATTGTCACCATCTTTATCACTTGCCTTCTATGGTATCCAGAACATATTTAACTCAGTTTTACTCAAGGAGGGATTGGTGAATTACTGAATTCTCCTGATCTTAGTTATATATGCAGATTTGCAATTTCACACTGAACTTTATGTAATATGGAAATTGGGCGGATGGAATTGTTAGGTTTATTAGGGATAATATCATCCTTGACATATGCTGTCATCCACCTTCTTTGGCAGGTGAGTTAAGACACTTGTACACATTAACACCAATAGCTGTGATTGGTGGTTCATTCCTCCCTGGTTTATCTGGCCACAATATCTCAGAAGCTGCAGCAGCTGGCTGTGCTATTTTGACAGGTGCATGTTGTACAACCTTTTTTTTTTTGTGGTTCTTAAATCTGAACACGATATTTTAGTGGCTGGAACTCATAACTGATTTCAGGTTGTCACGTTGGGCATTTCTCCCACATGGTATTAGAAATGCAACAATTGAATCCTTTGTCAGTCCTTCAGGTGTGTTGGACATCTCATTTGCTAATTGAAATTGTTCTACAGCATATGAATATTCTGAAACTATTCTCTATTGTCACGTACTTGTAGGTTTCTGGAAAACTTGAGCTTGAAAAAGCTCTTATTGAGCTATTCACAAATACAACACTTCTAGAAGCTCGTCGTAGAGCTGCTAGGGAAGCATTTTGTAGTTTGTCTCGTGACATTGTTGCAAATATATGGAGTTTGCTAAATTTTCATATTTTTAGTAGATTGTCTGCAGACATGAAGCTTCATAATATCACAACCAAGACTGCATGAGAAATGAAGCTTCGTAACTCAAGCCACTTCATTGAGTTCATTTACCCTGAGATAGAAGTATACTCAAATTGCAATCCCATTTCCTTTGTAATGGTGGTTTGTTTTGTCAGTAAGAATTGCTAGAAAAGATCAATTTAGCATCATCAAATGTTTTTGTGTATTAGCTTAACAAGCTGCTATTGATCTATTCACCCCAAATCTTGTTGCTTTCTTACTCATTTATTTGTTTTGCAATTTACGAAGTTCTCCTAATATTGTCTTTTCAAGCTTGAAAGAGTGTAGATGCCAGATGTATCATTTTCACTTTCATTCAAGACCATTGTTATAAAGTATTTATCTGGTGCCGAGTGTGGTAAATCTTTGGCTTAAATCTGTTTTTAGTCCTTCATTTTTCACTGAGTTTTGTTTTTAGTCCCTAAAAAATAAACCGTGTCTTTTTAGTCATTTATTTTTGAAAATTTGTCACTTTTAGTCCCTGTGACCATATTTTAAATTTGAAAAGTACTTTTCAAATTTAAAATATGATCCCAGGGACTAAAAGTGAAAATTTAAAAAAAATGAAGGACTAAAAAGATGTATTTTTATTTTTGAGGGACTAAAAACGGAACTGAGTGAAAAATGAGAGACCAAAAAGAGGTTTAAGTCTAAATCTTTGCTTCAGAACGTTTAAGTTTACGAGCTGAAGAACATTCATCTCTACTCTAACTTGGGCAATTAAGTGCGAATGTACGAGGATTTCTCAGAACTTGTGGAGTTCTTGTATTTACCGGAAGCCCCGATGGTACTCTGCTTATACGGTGTTTCCCTACGAGATTGGCTCTTTTAAGTATGTGGGTGGCTTTGAATTTTGTGAACGTGTACTAGAGAGTATCACAATTGTGCATTTTTGTTCTTTAGGTTTGAATTGAGCCAATTGAGTCCTAAAGTATCCTAAAAGTTATAATCAGACCCCTTCTATTATTGTGCAGTCCAATTTGTTAAGTGCTTATGTGACACACGAGGGACTGGGTTGACACTCATCGAGGTAAGCTTGACACCAATTCTGGTGTATAGGGATATTGTTTTGTATTTGATATTTTCTACATGTTACACTTGATTTCATATTTGGTTTTAATAAAGCACTTAAGGTACACTCTAATCAATGTCAAATTAGCCTCACGGAGTGTCAACTTAGTCCTATGTGTCCCACATAGTCTCTTGGCATTAAAAATTGGACGACACAGTGATTGATGTACCTGATTGCAATATTTGGGATATCAGGCTACCCTTGGCTCAGTTGGAACTTGGGATCAAATCGCACAATCGCGATATTTGAGAGACCAAAAGTGCGATTAGGCAAAAAAAAAAATCAAATGGAACTCTTGCATAGATGGGATTACTCTGCCACGCAAGCAATTTGTGCTACAACTGGACCTTTGTAGTAGAGTCAAAATGTTGATTAATTAATGATTATGGTCCCCATGACAACTTATGGCTTTGCTTGCTTTTTAATCTTCGAATACCTGCCTTTTTCCTCTATTTTCCCTTTTCAGCTTAAAGACTTCATTCTGCTGCATCAAACCATAAATTAGTTGTATTTAAACATCATCAAAGATCATATCTTATTGTTAAAAAAGGACATATGCACCATTACATATTCAGGTACGTGGAAATGTCACACACACAATTCATCTATAGAAGAAAAGGGGTAGGTAGCAGATATTGCACCTGGACAACTTGAAATGATTTCATTTATAAATCTAACATGGTTAGAACTACTCTTGGACAATCGTGAATAATGTAAGCAATTGAAGAAAGTGAAAGAGAAAGTTGTTCTCCTTAGGCTGCTACAAAGAGTATATAGTCATTTTGGTCTCTGAAGAGTGTTTAGGCGGTTTCAACTGGTGTCTGCAGTTAGTCACTTTGATTTCTGTCGTTAGTAATCACATTTAGGGACCAAAATGAAAGTAAAGTAATCAATCACTTTCAGAGACCAAAGTGACTAACGGCAGACACTAGTTGAGATTTTTTTTTTAATTTTGTATCTATCAGGTACTAAAGTAACACTACCTGACACTCTCAGGGACCAAAGTAGCTGTTTACTCATGCTACAAATGAAAGCTATGCTTAATGCTTGTAATTGTTACTCCTCCTTTTGCTGTCAAGGCCTTCAAGTAGTGGTACAGAGTCATTGGACAAGCTCAAATCTAGCTTTTTGGTAGGCACATGGGAAGAGGATTTGCGTGGGTTAGTTCCACCTCCAAGGGAATGAAGAATATCTTCAAATAGGAACTCATCACAAGGTATAGCCAAAGGACCACTCTTGTTGAAGCCATTTCCTTCATATGACTTCTGTAGCAGTTGTTGAAGCACTGGATGGTTCAGGTAATCAGCCCTTATCACAAACCTCCTGTTTGCTTCCCCAACCGTCACGGCCAAATGACCTCGCGGCACGTCTGGCGGCGGTTTCTTCCCGCTGCCGCTGCAGGCATTCTTGCGCCACATGCAGGCCATATCTACTCTTTTTTTCAGCTTCAGAGTGTTAGTATTGAGGCCCTGCTAGACACAGTCTACACTCATATATTATGCAGCATATGCTCTTCAAATTTTCATCTTGATAACAAGTTGAGACACCATGTGTGCTTTGGAAAACGACTGAACAAATCCGTATATTTTTGACAAAGGTTGGGCATGGTAGTTTGCTGTGGTCCTTTTTTGTCCCACTTCTGCCATGCCTTTACTGTTTTCTTTAATTTTAGTGACACCTCTAATTCGTCATTAATAAAACAAAATGGATTTGGCTGCCTTTAATGTTGTTGGAACAGGACTATCCGTGTACTGCTTTTTTTCCCCATTAAACTACTGTTAGGGTCTCTGGCCTCCGGTTCGGGGCTTAGTCACACTTAAAGTTCTTTACCCCTCTCCAAGAGTGTGTTTTGTGGGTGAGAGAACCAACTCACAAGCTCAGCATGTACAACTGAGCCACACCTATTTGGTTATCCGAGTACTGCTTTTAATGCTATTTTAGAACTAAAACTTGGATAAAATATTTAATAAAAACTTATATAAAAAGAATTAAAAGCTAGCCTATGAAAGTTATTTTTGTTTTGCATTCTTATTTTTATCACATAATATGAAAAGGAGGAAAAATGTATCTTAAATAAATAGGTACTTATGAAGAAGTTAAATGAAGGAGCTTTTGAAAAATTGAAGTATAGAAGCTAATTTCTATTTGAATAAACAGCTTATTTAAGCACTTATGGCATTAGCGCTTATGTATAAGCTACTTTTATAATCAAAGAGAAAATATGGTAAAACTGATTTCATATAAGCTGTTTTTGATAAGATGTCTTAGGAAACTTATGAAAATAAGTCCAAAAATAGCTTATGTAGGGCCGACCCATGGGTAAAGCAGCCCAAACCCTTGCTTTAGGCCCACCAAAAAAATTATTTTACTATTAGTATATGTGATGTCATACATATTACAACGATGGGCCTCGTCTTACTGGTTAGTGTCTTGTTTTTTATCTGTGAGATACTGTGATCGAATCTCGGTTGCTCCAATTATTTCTAAGGCCTTTCATTTTTTTTAGATCCGCCCCACGCGCACACAAACTGATATTTTTAGGAAAAAATATTCAAAAACTGCTTCACATGGGACTCAAACCTGGGTTTGGAAGGTTGTAAAACATGCCACTACCGCTAGGCCAAGGTGTTTGTTAATTGTAAATAGTATATATATTAATATATTATATATATATAAAATGTTAGGTCCCATTTCGAATTTTGCTTTAGGCCTCCTATTGTCTTGGGCCGGCCCTGAGCTTATGAACTAGTCATAAGCTGTTTTCATAAGTTTTGCCAAACACGTTGACAAGTGCTTATGTCAGTAGATAAATCTAAATAAACTCTGCATAAGCCAATTCAAACTTGGCCTAAGTGTTTATAAAAAAGATTATCCAAACATGTATACTTCAACTTTTTTTAAACCTTGCACATCTAACTTTTCCATATGTACTTATATTCAAAAGTTCCCTAACTTCTCGTCCTTTGTACTATTTATAAGGTGTCTCATAAGGTTCGTGTTAATACTCTTAATTTTTCTCATAAGCTAATTCAAAGAGTGCAGTGTATTTAAAATAACTTATTTGAGTTTTTCTTATGACACGAGCATTTATGTAAGTATTTGAAAGAATTTATATATTATCAACTTATTTTCATAAGTTCTCTAAAATAATTTATAAAAATAGTTTATACAAAGTTTATAAGACTTTACCCCCATAAACTTTTCTATTATAGAAATAGTGCTATACATAAACACTTATATGATAAATGTGTTTAGATAAGTATTTAATTAAACTATTTATCCAATCCCCTAACTAGTTTTTCATTCCTCACAGCCATAAGACATATTGTATTAATTCGATTTGAATACCTAACTTCCCTCAAACTACAATTTAATTTATATTTTAAAGTATATATTTGTTGAAGATTTTATTTTAATATATTTTTAGTCCATCGAAATATAATGATTTTTGTTTTTAGTCCTTAGTAAATTTTCAAGCTCTTTCGATCTCTGATTAAATTTTGAGTGAATAGTCAAAATGGCCCTCGAAGTTGTAGGGCGCTCTCAAATTAGTCCCTGAAATTAGCGAAAACTCAAAATAGTCCCTCATTTTGTAAACCGTTACTCAATTTAGTCCCTCCGTTAACCTCAGTTACTTGACGCCGTTAGTGAGTCTGACGTGTCACGTTAAGTGACCTGTTGGCTCCCACGTGGCGCACGTGTGGCGCACACGTGTCCCTAGTGAATGTCAAAATGGCCCCCAAAATTGTAGGAAACTCTCAAACTAGCCCCTGAAATTAACGAAAACTCAAAATAGTCCCTTATATTTTGTTTAATTGCACTTATTCTGCTACACTTGTCCTCTGCATGGTGTTAATAAATGTTGGTATCATGATAATACCAAATGAGCTCCAACGTTACGGCACGGCGGTCGGAGCTCTGACGTCAAGTCTGCTGGCTACTGGCTCCTCTGCGGCGCGTTTCTTCTTGAAGAGAAAGAACAAGGGTTCTGTTTCTAATTCTATTCTATTTTAGCAGGGTTTTAGCCCTTTTGCAAAAAAAAAAAAATTGAAAAAAATGACAAAAACGACGTCATTTTGATTTTTTTTTTTAAATTGGTCCAGCACAGAGCCGCGAAGAACCCGCAGTTTTTGACCGGTTCCGCGGTTTTTTCGTCTGGTTCCCTGCCAACGCGGTTCCCAGGTTACTCCAAATCGGACTGAGGTCCGGTTCCTGATTCAACCGGTCCGTCCGGTTTTAACTACCATGGCTTTTACCATTTTTTGCTCATCCAAAAGTGATTGTAACGTTGGAGCTCATTTGGTATTATCATGATACCAACATTTATTAACACCATGCAGAGGACAAGTGCAGCAGGATAAGTGCAACTAGATAAAATATGAGGGACTATTTTGAGTTTCGTTAATTTCAAGGGCTAATTTGAGAGTTTCCTACAATTTTGGGGGTCATTTTGACATTCACTACTCTCAAAATAGTCCCTTGTGACACGTGTGCGCCACGCGTGCACCACATGGGAGCCAACATGTCACTTAACGTGACACGTCAGACTCACTAACGGTGTCAAATAACTGAGGTTAACGGAGGGACTAAATTGAGTAACGGTTTACAAAATGAGGGACTATTTTGAGTTTTTGCTAATTTCAAGGACTAATTTGAGAGCGCCCTACAATTCCGGGGGCCATTTTGACTATTCACTCTTAAATTTTTGTCATCACATTTGGTCGTGCCATTAAATGGGTTCCATTAAGTGATGATTGCATGTCTGCTCACGTGGACAAACAATCTAACGTGGAAGACATGTCATATGTCATGTGGCTGCCACAACAGGTGCCACATGGCAGATATTTACTATGCCATTTTAAGCATATTTTTATCGTCCTTACAAAATTATCAAATTTTGGTTTTAGTCTTCATAAAAATTAAATTTTGATTTTCTTCATTGGTTAATTTTTTTACCTAGATTTATTCATTTATTCATTTTTTAATCCTTTTTTTAATCCACTTCCACAGGGACGGAACCACATTGTGTTTAACAGGGGCGGTCGCACCCCTCCCACAAGTAAAAAATAATTATACCCCTTCCTTAATTCCACCAATACGTATATCTTTACTCAACTTTTGGCTAACAATTAATTTTAAAATAAAAAAATCTAATGATTAGTTGCCAATTTTTTGGCTAGAAACTTTAAAATAATAAAATATAACTTAATAACCAATTTTAAAATAATTAAAAACAACCTAATAACTAAGATTTCCAAAATAGCTCTTTAGATAGATTTAGGTACAATTTATTTTACTGTTACGTTGTTTTTTCCTTTATAAAAAATATAATAGAAAAATAAAAAATACTTTTAGATAGCTTTGAGTTTATTATTAAATGATTAGGTAGTAAGGAAAAAATAAAAGATTTCATTTTGTTTACAATGCATTAAATTTTTGGCCCCCCTTAACATTTTTTCCTGGTTCCGTCCCTGCACTTCCACCGTCACCTCAAAATTAGGCATATAAACAGCACGCAAGAAAATGTATCCTCCAAATTACATGGAATAAACATTGATTTTATGAGCTGCTATTTTTTTTTTGTAAACTACCGTTAGGGTCTTCGGTCCCCAACTCAGGATTTAGTCACACTTAAAGCTCTTCGCCCCTCTCCAAGAGAGTGTGTTTTGTGTGTGTTGCTAACTAAGCTACACTCATTGGGTATAAACTGCTCTTACTTATAAACATTGAATGCATACAAAGAGTAACAAGTATTTACTGAATTTGGATAATTAAATTATATTTAGTGGGGATGTATCAAGTGAGAGAAGTTTTAATATGAGAGGGTGATAGGATTAAATCTGGACCGTATTGTAACGTCCGTAATTTTTTGATTTCTATTTTAGTTTTATTTTATGTATGTGATGTGTGTTTGTACATGTTAGATATATCTTAGTAAGATTAATTTCATAGACAAAGCTTCCCTGACATTAGAAAACAGTAGTTTAAGTCAGACGTTTAGATACAGATAGAGTTCTGTTTACCGTAAATATACGGAATGGTGACTTTGTGAAGTAGAAATCCTAGATTTAGGTTAAGAAAGAGATTTGAAGGTACAAATAGTGATTTTACAATATTTGAGGATCTTAGAAATTTATTTGGAAATTTTCTGAGCAACAGATAAAAATGTTACCGTTTTGGTCTCTGTAGTTTGAGCAGGTTGAACTGGGAGTTGGTTTGAAGACCAAAACAAGTTAAGAAATATTTTTGGAGATGCCAAATGATGTTTTATATTATTATATAATTTTAGAATTTATTTTGGGAATTTTTAGAATAGCAGCAAAGAATTGCGGTTTTGGTCCCTGTAGACTGAGAACAGGGTAACTCGGAGAACAGGTGAATGCCAGAAGCTTGGAAAATGATCTAAAATCAACCAAAAGAGTAACCAATGGTGTTTTTACAATATTTATTATTTTTAGAAATTTTCTAGGAATTTTATGAGAAAGTTCATTTTTAGTCTAATTTACGGGTTACGGTAAAACCGAAAAATTACTGTAATGCTTCTAAACTTGATTTTTATAAACCAAGGCCTTTGTGACACCTTATTTTCGTGGCCTAGGACTTATTTTAGGATTCATGAGAGTTTTTACTTCAATAGGTTATTTTTGGACAATTTTTACTATGAAATACAAAAGTTACCACATTTAATTACCTTGGAGACTTACCTTTTACCATGGTTAAGGTGAAAAAATATTTTTACCCTCCCTTGGATCAGATGCAGCGCCCCTTGCCATGTGAAGAAGAGTGTGGAAAATTCTAAATTCCTTTGACTCATAATTTTGGACCAATAGGAAAAATTCTTGATTAATTAGGCTTATGACTCATTTTGGTGTAATCATAACTTTAAAAAAAATCTTGGACAAGTGGATAGGGAGGGGGAGGCCGAGTTTGAAGAAGAGAGGAAGAGGGAGAGTTCTTGCTTCATCCTTTCCATTTGCTCTTACACTATAACCACTCATCAAGCTTTTCTTTTCAAAATTTTCATCCAAGTTAATCAAATTTCCAAAGCTTGCTCTTGATTTTGGGATCATCAAGATACTAAGGTACTTCATGAGAACTTTATAGATTAGGTTTTTGTTGTCTTCTTCATGGTTTAAGAGCTTAGGGTAGAGTTAGTTCATCTTAAGTTTTCTTTCGTGGAAGAGTAAGCTTATTTTTGTATTTGGTTGTGTTATTATGGATTGGAAGGGAAAAATCAAGAAGAAGAAGATAGAGGACTTGAAGCTAGGATTGTCTTACCTAAGCTAAAGGAAGAAGGTAAGGGGAGATTTTCTTATACATGATTATTAGGGCATTAGTTGACATATGAGTAGTATGTTAGTTATGGTTTGTTCAAGATGCTTGTGAATTTAATTAGAGTATGCTTTGATCATGATGGTATGTGCAATTTTGTTCTTATGGCTTGGATGACTCAAGAGACATATATATTCATGCTTGGTTGATGGATTTTAATTTGTTTGGATGTGGTGTGCTTGAGATTGAGTTGTCTTTGATGTGGTTTGTTTTTGGTGGGGAAGAATAATATGCTTGATGTGTGATGATCTTGCTCTATGCTTTGATGAGTTTGAATCCATGGTTTGATGTTGAATGGTTGTGCTTTGTGATTGATCCAAAGATGGTAAATTTTGCTCACTTGTATTCATTTTGCAACGCCCTTTCTCATAGAAGGATATTACAACATAAGTAACCTTATTTATCGAAAATAATATTAATCTTTATTTTTTTTTTAAAAATTCTCTTTTAAATATTTCAAGTCTATTTCGAAAATGAGTATAACTTTTTTCTTCTTTTAATTCCTGAAAATTATTTTCACTTGAAACTCTCACTTACATTGTTTAGATTTCGAAACTTATTTATGTCGTAACGTATTACTGAAAAACGAGATAAACCTCATTTGAATAAATAACATACATCATATATAATACTGGTCGAAAGTTTTACAAGTACATCAAACCGAACAGCTAGTAATATCATATAAAATAGTACAGTCATCCGGCAAGGATAATAATAATAGTCTACCCCAAATGAGCCTAAGCTGGTCGAGTCTCCGATTACCCCCAAAAGACTACCTAGCCAAAAGCCACTCTAGACGGTAGTCTTCTTCATTCCTCTGTTCTGGTCAATTCACTTGACTGGTGGTACATCTATATGAATCATGTTCCAAAGAGCACAAAACATACAGGCAAGAGTGAAAAATCCTCATACACAGATATTAAAGCATAGTGACAACAGATAAGAATAAAGTAAATCAGACTTATCAAACATAACCTACATTAAACATTACAGTACCATTTACCTTTTCTCAGCACAAAAGTATATACTCTCTCTTCTAATGAGACATTCTCATATACACAAGGAAAATCATCATAGTTACAACACATAACTCAGTATCAAGCAATATATCATGACACAGATATATTTAAAATGCATGACACTTCTATTTCCCTCTCAACACCGGTGTAATGCTCCATGGAGACTTTTCTCTTCCTCAACAACATTTGAGCGATAGGCCACAGTCAATCCTTAACATACTGTTCAAGGCTAAACCTCCAGTAAAGTCCAAGACAGTATTCAGGAAAGTCATGTTTAAGTCATAATTGCTCAAGGCTAAACAAACAGTAAAGTCCAAGACAATTATTTAATGCACTCAGTGACACCATATCACAAATAGGTCAGTCAGTCAGATTTATCCAAGTCGGGTGCTCTACTCATTCTCGGCTCACTGGGAGTCACCACGTGGCCATTGAGACTGTCGAAACCTGGATAATCCCAGTAGGCAATTGTAGCCCAACCGTATCCTATTTTCAACCCCTCTCTGGGTTGTAGCTCACGTCACAACCCTCTCTGGGTATGACCACTTGGCAAAGCCAAGAAAATCTCTTTCTCTTTATGCAAAATGGCACATCACATTAAGCATTCAAAATAATCATCACAAGCTCAAGCACAATCAATTTACTTTGATTTCTCTTGTAACATAATCAATCTCTTCTCTATGTTACTCTTTGTCACCATCATACATAACCTTCTCTTAGTTATGTTACTCTCTTCTCTTAGTGACATCACACATAACCTTCTCTTGGTTATATACTCATCATTATATTACCTCTTGTAACAACACCACATGACCTTATCTCTTAGTCATTTATAAATTCTCTTTGTGATTCTTCTCAAGCAATAGATCTCTTTCTCTTTCATTCAATACCTTTTAATTAAACTTTGTCTTTTAACTAAAAAATATTTTCCAAATCCAATGTTTAAGTTCTAAAATAATTTAACCAAAATACTTACCAACCTTTAGATTTAAAATGTCATTTTTCTCTTAAGCATCTTTGTTTAAAAAGCTGGAAAAAAGTGATTTTCGCAAAATCCTTGGCTGTCAAAAATTCAGGATCCAGAACTGTTCACTGGCGCGAGGATTTTCACACCCTTGGTGCAGACAGTTCTGTCCCCTGTTTCCCAGATTTTCACAACTTCGAAAATGACCACACCCAGGGCATGACAGAAACTCGATTTTTCAAAGTTCAAACCAAATTAATCTTTTCTTTACATATATAGTTAAGACAAAATCAACATGAATGAGTAAAAATTTATACTTTTGTACCAATCACAAAGCTTTTCAAACTATGAACAAGCACCTTGAGTTTTCCACTACTCCAATTGCTCTTTAATCCCAAAAGATAATAACTCAACATCAAGCTCTTGATCCAAACATTCAACCAAACATAGAGCAATATCTTCATACTCCAACATATAGCAAGATCATCACATACAAGGCATAGAGCAAGATAATCACACACAAAACATAGAATAAGATCATCACTCACAAGGCATATATTTCTTCACAATCAAGAGCAATCCACATCAAAGGAAACCAATCTCACTCACACAATCCAAACTCATCAAGCTAGCAAATCTTTCATGACCAAGCCACTCAAGAAAGTTCATATTAAGCATAAACACAACTCTTGGACCATCCATCACCATAGGAACAAAAGAGTACATAACTTAATATTCAACATGCACTCTAAATTAAACTACAACCATCTTGAACAAACCACAACAAACATAGCACTCATATGTCAACTAAGCCTTAAAAATCTTGTATAAGAAAATTTTCATTTGCCTCCTTCCTTTAGCTTAGGTATGACAAGTCCTAGCTTCAAGCCCTTTTCTCCTTCTTCTTGATCTCTCCCTTCCAATCCATAATAACACATCCAAATACAAAAATAAGCTTACTCATCTATGAAAAATCCTTAGCACATGAAAGAAAAACTCAAGATAAACCAACTCTATCCTAAGCTCTTAAACAATGAAGAAGACAACAAAAAGAAAAGCTTGATGAGCAAACCTTGCAAAACTTGATTATCTTGGATGAAAATTTTGAAAAGAAAAGCTTGATGAGTGGTTATGGTGTAAGAGCAAATGGAAAGTATGAAACAAGAAGCTCTCTCCTCCCTCTCCAAGTCACGGCCTCCCTCTCCTTTCCTATTGCCAAGATATTTTTTTTAAGTTAATCATTACTTTAACATGAGTCATTTGTTAAATTAATACTTGGATTTTTCTAATTGGTTATAAATTGTGAGTCAAAGAATTTTGAATCTTCCACACTCTTCCTCACACAGTCCAGGCGCTGCAGCTGGTCTAAGGGAGGGTAAAAATATTTTTTTCACCTTAACCATGGTAAAAGGTAAGTCTCCAAGGTAATTAAATGTGGTAACTTTTGTATTTCATAGTAAAAATTGTCCAAAAATAACCTATTGAAGTAAAAACTCTCATGAATCTTAAAATAAGTCCTAGGCCACGAAAATAAGGTGCCACAAAAGTCTTAGTTCATAAAAATCAAGTTTAGAAGCATTATGGTAATTTTCAGTTTTTACCGTAACCCGTAAATTAGGGTAAAAATAAACTTTCTCAGAAAAATCCCAAAAAATTTCTAAAAATCATAAATATTGTAAAAACACCATTGGTTACTCTTTTGGTTGATTTTGGATCATTTTCAAGCTCCTGACATTCACCTGTTTTCCCAATTACCCTGTTCTCAGTCTACAGGGACCAAAACCGCAATTCTTTGTCTGCCATTCTAAAAATTCCCTAAATAAATTCTAAAATAATATAAAACATCATTTGGCATTTCCAAAAATATTTCTTAACTTGTTTTGGTCTCCAAACCAGCTCTCAGTTCAACCTGCTCAAACTACAGGGACCAAAACGGTAACATTTTTATCCGTTGCTCAGAAAATTCCCGAATAAATTTCTAAAATCCTCAAATATTGTAAAATCACTATTTGTACCTTCAAATCTTATTCTTAACCTAAATCTAGGGTTTCTACTTCACAAAGTCACCATTCCGTCTATTTACGGTAAATAGAACTCTGTCTGAATCTCAACGTCCGACTTAAACTATTGTTTTCTAACGTCAGGAAAACTTCATCTACTAACTTAATCCTCCTAAAATATATTTAATTCACATGAATCACATACCCACATATTAAAATATAATAAAGTCAAAAACCTAAAATTACGGACGTTACACATTTGGTCTTAACTATGTAAAGAAAAATTAATTTGGTGTGAACTTGGTAAAAATCGAGTGTCTGTCATGCGCTGGGTGTGATCATTTTCGAAGTTGTGAAAATCTGAAAAACAGGGGACAGTACTGTCTGCACCGCGGGTGTGAAAATCCTCGCGCCTGTGAACAGTTCTGGATTCTGAATTTTTGACAGCCAAGGATTTTGCGAAAATCACTTTTTTCAGCTTTTTAAGCAAATATGCTTAAGAGAAAAATGACATTTTAAATCTAAAGGTTGGTAAGTATTTTGGTTAATTTATTTTAGAACTTAAACATTGGATTTTGGAAAAATGCTTTTTAGTTAAAAGACAAAATTTAATTAAAAGGTGTTAATTGAAGAGAAAGAGACATGTTGAATGAGAATAAGCACAAAGATATGAGAATGCCATAACCAAGAGTGAAGGTTATATGTGATTGTGCAAGAGATAACCAAGAGAAGGTTATGTGTGATGTCACTAAGAGAAGAGAATAACATAACTAAGAGAAGGTTATGTATGATGGTGACAAAGAGTAACATAGAGAAGAGATTGATTATGTAACATGTTACAAGAGAAATCAAAGCTTAACATGCTTGAGAATGAATATTTTGTGTGCTTAATGTATGTGTCATTTTGCATAAAGAGAAAGAGATTTGGCGGATGGCCAAGAGATGGGCATTACAACCCGGATGGGGTTGAGAATAGTGACAAGTTGAGCCACAGTTGCCTATTGGGATTATCCAGGTTGCGAAATTCCTCAAGTGGCCAGTGTAGGTGAATATCCTTGAGCCGAGGCAATCGCACAACCCAACTTGGATAAATCTGACTGACTTGACTGTTCAGGATACGGTACAGAGGTTTAAATGTACTTGATCTGAATGATTATCATGAAGTCCGGATGGGACTATCTGATAAGTCTGTTAAGTCTACTACAGCCGATCGCTCAATGGTGTTGGAGGTAGGGAAGTCTCCTTAGAGCACTGTGAGGTTGATGTGAGGGAAATAGAAGTGACATGCATTATATTATATCTGTGTTGATGATATATTGCTTGATGCTGAGTTATGTCTTGTGACTGTGATATTTTTCCTTGTATCTACGAGAATGTCTCATTGGTAAAATACTTATATACTCTTGTGTGGAGAGAGGTAAATGGTAGAGATATACATACTATAGTTATGTTTGATAGGTCTGGTTTACTTTCTTCTTATCTGTTGTCATTATGCTGTATAATCTGTGTATGAGGATTTTTCACCCTTGCCTATATGTTTTGTGCTATTTGGAACATGATTCATATAGATGAGTCGCCAGCTGGATGGTCTGACCAGAGTCAGGAGGCTTAGTCTGATGCAGTCACCTGCAAGATAGCGTTTTGGAGGGGATGCAGTTTGATGTTAGAGCTGTGGTAGAGGGAGAGACTGTTGGGCTTTTTTGTTCTTATTTTGTAGTTGACTCAGCCAGATAGGCTATAGTATGGATATTTTTTTTGGGATGACTGTACTATACCATATGACACTACTTGATGTACATGATGTATATTAATTATGTTTAGTTGAGACCTGTTACTTATTGGTAATGTGTTGTGACGTGAACTAATTATCGAAGCGTGGAAGTTTTAAGTGAGAGTTTCAAGTTAAATGACCTTTCAGTTAAAAGAAACAAAATTCATTCATGTTCTTAGATAACGAATAATCTAATCAGAATTAGTATGGACATCTGATAAAATAGGTTACTTATGTTGTAACATCCTTTTATGAGAAAGGGTGTTGCACGTATAACCATACATGAATGATTGAGATTAAAAGTTAGTTAGTGGTCACATGACCACTTAAAAATGTCATGTGACTTTATGTTTTAATCTTGATCATTTATGGTTTAATCTTATGGCTATGATTCACTCATCTCATCCTCTCATAATAAAAACCTCTCACTTGATATGCTCCCATATTTAGTGACATAAAATAATTAAGTTATTGATATGTAATTTTGCATGTTGATGATGTATACAGTGAAAGCTGGATGAAAGATTAGAAATTTAGAAAAAGAATAGATGTGGGAAAAAAATTAAGGACTAAAACCAAAATTTGAATTTTTGGGGATTAAACCAAAATTTGATAATTTTATAGGGACGAAAAACATACTTAAAAAGGCACAGAGGGCCCCTAACGTGGCGGTCACGTGGCAACTACATGGCGGTCACGTCAAAACATTTGTCCATATAAGCTAAGCTAACATGTCATTACTTAACGGAACTTGTTTAAAGGCGGGGATCAAATGTGATAATGAAAAATTAATAAGAGACCAAAAGTGTTTGAAAAATTTAATAGGGACTTAAAAAAATGGTATATTTTGAGAGAGAAAAACTATAACCATTTTTATTAAAACAGGAAATCATATCAAACTTCGTATGGAATTAAAAGGGTTTAAATAGCTTAACAATAAAACTGGAGCTTTTATTTAGCCAAACAACTATATGTTATATGGTTGATTCTGATAAAAATGATTAATAATCTTTGTGTGGTCTGATTCATGGATGAGAAATTGCCTTGCTTTTATACAGATGGGATTTATCACATACGGACGTAGAAGGAAAACTAGTGAAGTGTTTCTATTTTTGTTGGGGGCGGCCTAAGCAATAGCATAAAGCTTTAAAAATGAAATAAAAAAGGTTACAAAAGGTTCCGAGAATATATTTTTCGGTACGTTCTGAAAATATTTTTCATTGTTAATAATTTTGCCTCATAAAAAAGAAAACTTGAAAATATTTTAGGATAATTATATTATTAGCTGTTAAAAGATTTTAAATTTAGTTGATTAAGAGTATAACCAATTGGAGTTACTAAATCATTTTTGGTACACCCAACAATGCTACATAAGAATAAAAAAACTCAAATCTCACATCGACTAGAGATAATTAAGATCTAAATATATAGTTTGTATAAAGTATGAACACCTCTCATCTTACAAGACAATTTTGTAGAGATGAGTTGGGTCACCCATGTTTATCTATGTTCTAGATGTCTAGTCTGGTCCTAGGCATGAGGGTATTGTTATTAGGGCGGGCACCTCGTATTTGTTTGCACTCCAAATGAAGCCTAAATAGAATATATAATGCATGAGCATCCCTCACCTTATAGGCTGGTTTTGCAGGGAAGAGTTAGGCAACTAAATCCAAGATACTCATGTTTGTTCATGCTTTAGATGTCTGGTCATAGGCGTGATGAGGGTGTTGTTATTGGGACGGCCACCCCGTATTTGTCCACGTTCCAGATAAGGCCTAAATATATATATAAAACACGAGTATCCATCACCTTACAAGCTGATTTTGTAGTAATGAGTTATATCTAGTTTTGTAGGGATGAGTTAGACCACTAAATTCAAGATACATAAATATAAGATGATATTAGAGTCTATCCTAGATCCATTGGACCACCCCACCTACCATATTATCCATGCACAAGCCCAATTAATTCTAGCCCATTTTTTTATGGATGAGTTAGACACACTAAATCCAAGATGCATGAATCTAAGACTACACGGGATTTAAGGTAGTTGCTTATACAAATAACCCAACTTAGGAGTTGCTCAAATGTGGATGTTACCTAGAGATCACTCACTCCAATGGAGAAAATCATAGTTGCTCAAGTTTTAAGATCTCTACAAACAACTTCCATTAGAGATACTCTTTTGTTTTCAACCAAAGTATTCCAGAGGAAAGGGGTCCATAGACTAATATGTGTTCGGTTGAGGTAAGTAAAGTTTGACCACAAATTATTTCGTCACTTGGAATCGAACTCAGGTACTAGCTGAGCACGTCCCTTTAGATGGAGCAGATTGACCACTTATGTAACATCCATTTTTTCGTTTACCGTCTTTATTCTATTTTATTTGAAATTTTGAGATATAAGTGATTAGTAATTTATTTTTATCTTAAAAATAGGATTTTAATATACATATTCATTCTCCCTTTTGAAACGGATAGTTTTCGGTTGACATTGAGTTTTAAACAGAAAACGGTTTACGTCTTAACTGACGAATTAGGTTTTAAATAGCATGAGTATACCAAACCAACCCAGAAATTATCTTCCTTCACAAAACTTGTTTCTTTTAATATTTTTAATTTTCTGAAATTTTTTTGAATTTTTTAGAAAACTTTCAAAATTTACAGAAAATACGCTAAACGGGAGCGAATAGCGTAAAAATCCTGTTTCACAGTGTAGAATTTCTTGACACAAGTTCACAAAAATTTATATTTTATTTTTAATTATTTATTTGAGGATTTTAGAAATTATTTTTGTGTAGGTTTTGAAAATATCGTTTTCTACTCTTTTTGCGGAGTTATACTTAAGAAACGGCAAAAACCGAAGAGATTGCACTATCAGTAAATTCCAAAAGATGATCATGAAGTTATTTAAGGCTAAACATGCCATTTTCAATCAATCTCATTGGTTCTCACATTTTAAATTAATTTTGTGAAATTTTATTTATGAAAATACTATTTTACCCTTACTTTTTCATTCTTTTTCACTTAAACCATCAAGGGCAAAATTGTCAATTCACTCTCCTCCCTCTTCCAGCCCCTTGGCCGACCTCCTTGAGCAAGAAGGAGAGGCATTGCATTTTGAGTCGTCACCTTTGAACCAATCACAAAATAGCTTGATTTTCCTATTTTTCCTAATTAGCCTTTTATGACATATGCCATGACTTAGCAAAATTTTAAAATGACCACCCCTTGCCCTCCCTTGGCCGTGAGCCTCCACTATAAATAGAGGGGAGGGGACTTCACAATTCTTCACCCCATTCTTTGAAGCATTACCAAAGAATTCTTTTTCTCCCTCTTTATAGCTTTTCTTTAGTTTCTTAGCTTTTCTTTTCAAAGTTCTTGAGTTTGGAAGCTTTGATATTCAAAATCTCTTTTCTTCTAAGTTTGGAGGTAAGGGGAAAATTCTTTCAAAGATATGTGGTTTGATCTTTGTTTGTTAGTCACTTTGGTGATTTATGTGTTTATAAGCTTTATTTAATTGTTTATATGCTTTAAATTATTATATATGTTTTATTTAAGTTATTTATGAGCTTTATAATTAGTAATGCTATAATTCTAAAATTATTTATGAGTTTTAATAATTGTATCATTATAAAGACGAAATTTTAAATACTAAAGTTTGGGCTATGCCTCCGTAACCAATATCAAAACGATCAAATTTTAGAATCTGTAAAATTAACCCTATGAAGTTCTTTTGGCCACTTGAGAATACGTTGGTTGGTTGGGTATGAGAGTGCATCTACGGTGTACTGTCTGACCTGGCTCAGGGGACGTATCTCTCTTGGACATCATTACGTGAGAAAAGTAATTAATACGTTAACAATTTCTGTAATTGTATTTTCTGTATCAAAACCCTTTAATTGTTACCATAGATATACAGAAAGATGGTTGGGTCGAATAGTTCATTGGTACTGTTTTGGCTAGGAAAGACGTGTTTCTTAGAAGCTGTGGCTCACTTCTAGATCTTTTCTGGGAACCTTATTTATGGACTATTTTTCCTAACTTAGGGAGTTTGTATATACGTGGCGAAGATTATTTGGGTGTAAGCTTCCAAAGGGCTTTTTATGAAAACAGACTTAAGCTATATTGCTTTTAAACTGCTATGGTTTGGACACTGCAGTCGACTTTGCCGTCGTGTGATTATTCCTTCCTCAAATTTATTTAAATCCGAGAAAACATCACTTACCGATTAAAAAGTGAACATGAGTTTAAATTACTATTAATCTCTTCTCACTTGATCGATCTCGGTGGCTCTGCCCCGTTTTGATCTTCTTTACCTTTAATCACCTTTAGCTTTGATATATACCGAATCATTCTGACTGTTATGGGTTGATCACCTCAGTTCGGCACTGCCGCGATACAATAACTCTTTAATTAAACAAATTAAGCTGCAGAGAGAGATAACATAAGAGATAATTTCATTAATTAATTTTGTGCTGGTAAAATGTTCTTGTTTTATGGGTTTGATGTATGAGAATGGAAGAGATGTAGTATTGTGTTTATTTGAGGGATATGATTCTGTGTTTATTTGAGAAATGAGAAACTGTGTTTATTTGAGAAAAGTGATTTCGTGTATATTTGAGAATTAAGGCGATGTTTAGCCATACGGTTGTTTAACCGGCGATGTTTTGCAAATTGCAATATGGTTATTTAATCGGCGATGTTTTGGGCATACGATGTGTCAATCCGGCAATTTTATTTTAAATACGGTTGTCCTAACTGGCGATGTTTTGCATTACGGTACTCTAACCGGCGATATTTTGACACACGATGTTCCAATCCGGCAATATAATGTTCCAATACGATGTTTCAATATGATGTTTTAATACGATGTTCCATTCGATGATGTTATCGAACATGTGTCTGATTTCTTTTGTTAATAAGCATAGTGTGGTATATCTTATATCTAATGTATGTTGCTTGTGTATTCTCTTATGATATAACTTGATGATATGGTTTTCACCCGTGCGTGTTTTCTTTGTTTGTGTTTGATGCATGTTAAGTAGATGGTTTACCCAAGGGCTAGTTCCAATCCGAAGACTAGTTCTCAGTAGGGGTTCTGAGCACTGCATGGATTGTTAGGGATTCCGAGCAGAAGCTGTGTTCATTGTCTTGTTTTCGGTAGAGGTCTAGAGACTTGACCAACTCAGATGCTCACCGTATAAATTATTTTGAGAATTTGAGTATACTGAATTTTCATTGTAAAAACTCTGATGATTGATGAGATTACTTCCATAAGTGTGTTGTTTTATATTTTCGCAATTAAAACCCTTCGAAAAGGATTAGAGAGACACATTCTCCATCCTTCTCATTATTTAAAAGGCAGAAAAATTTTACTCACATTTTTGTAGAAAGAATACTGAGTTTTCATCAAATATTTTCTAAGTTATTACGAAATTTTTGGTTACTATGGTGTGATATTCTTTTTGAAAAAAGGATGTTCCAACTTACATCCAAACTTGTGATTCCATTAGAGGTACTCTAAGATAATATAATAGCTGTTGGTTTCCTACTTTTGAGTATATTTGAATCTTGTAGATCAATACTTATCCTTTTGAATCTTGTACATAAGCCTATATATACATAGCAAAGCAATGAAATGATAAGGCGTTCACAAATCAATTTATGTTCACAAATCAATCCATCTTAAATGGGACGGGTGGATTGGTGGGTTGTCTATAAAAAATTAATAAAAAAATATTAAAAAAAAGAATGGTGGGTTATAAAAATGGCGGGTTGATCCGCCAAGATCCACCCTAAAAAAGCAAAAACAAATATTAAAAAGTAGGCTTAAAAATATTTTTGGTCCCTGCAAATATATCTATTTTTGCTTTTCGTCCCTGCAAATTTTTTTTTACTTTTTTATCCCTGCAAATATCGTCGTCTCCGTTTTTAGTCCTCGACGTCAACTTCCGTTACAAAAAAGCTGATGTGACTAACGGAGATCTATGTGGCAGTGCCACGCTGTATAAGTGAGTCCACATGGCAAGTGCTGACTGTGCAAAATGCTGACTCATCAATTACCATTAATTTTTTTAAAATTAAATATTTAATTTTTTAATTACATTTTTTAATTTAAATGTTTTAAAATTGGGATTTAGGGTTCATGTTCCCCTTCCCTCTCCCCTCAACAAGACACCATCATCAGAAGCATTGATCACGTATAGCATGTGCCAAAGCCCAGAACTCATCACCAAAACATCTAGGTAGATGTGGTTCTGCTTGAACTCCACCACCAAGTTGGTCGAATTGGAAGGGACGAAGGGTAAGGTGCCCAAATGAAATCCAATTTCATCCCAATCTGATCAATCACAATGTGGTAATTGCTGTACCTCTTAAACAAAAGTCCCCTAACATTTTCCACCAAGCAGAGTAACAACAGCAACAACAACCCACCAACCCACATGCAGATTCATGGAGTGAAGCTTATTGAGAGGGAAGCTCACATACATACCCAGTCATCGGACGAAAAAAAAAAGACAAGATAAGCAGCATAAATGTTAAGTGGCAAACTCAAACAATTTGTCAAACCAATGTTTTGAACAATAAACTTCAACCCAAAATCAAAATCAAAATCAAAAACGCAAAAATTGTAAAACCAGAAGCAGATTTGCAAAACAACAAGAAGCAGTGCTCTAACAAATGCATCCACACAGTCATCAACAACAGAACCAAAGCAACAACCACCCCACCAATGCAATCCCAAAAAAACCCAGAAAACCCGACCACCAAGACCTCCGCGACGGAGGAAAGAGAGCGAGATCTGGAGGTAGAACAAGAAGCGAATTTAGGAGTTCGAGTCTTCAACATCACCAAGCCCTTATCGACGACCACAATTTCAATGTCGCCACCTCCATGCTCTCCACCTCCGGCGTCATCCAGGAGTTCGAGTCCGACGAAGGCGGCGTCAGAATCACCATGTTCGTCCTCGTCACGCTCCAGTCACGGCGTCACGCTCCAGTCCGATCTACCTCCCTCCGTCACGCTCCAGACCTGGTGGTTCTGTGGTCGCGGTGCAGGAGAGAAGAAGAAGAAGAAAAAAAAAGGCTGTGGTGGTGGTGTGGTTCTGGCAAGCATCGATGAGCTCAAAAGCTTGTCTTCTGCTCAGGATCTGAATGCTTGACGCCATGGTGTTGTGGTGGGGTGAAGGAGTATGAGGAAAAGGGGCAGCCGTGTGAGGAAGACGGAAGGTTTCCTATGTTTTTCCAGAAGCCAGAAGGTTTCCTACGGGGAGGGGGGAGGCCAGGAGAGCATGGGGTGGGGGGTGGCGGTGGGGTAAGGAAGAAGAACGACTGAACGAGGGAGAGGGTTTATTTGGTCCATCCACTTTCTATTTTAATTTTAATCTATTTCTTTTATTTTAATTTAATAATCCTGATTAGTTTAAGTTAATCAACACGTTTTAAATGTTAATCACGCTGAGTCAGCAACTTATCCACATGGCACTGACAGGTGGCGTCACACATGGCCTCAGTTATCCTACGTGGCAATGACAGCTGAGCAAACGTTAGCCACGTCAGCTTTTTTATAACGGAAGTTGACGTCGAGAACCAAAAACAAAGACGACGATATTTGTAGGGATGAAAAAGTAAAAAAAAAATTTGCAGGGGCGAAAAGAAAAAATGAGTATATTTGCAGGGACCAAAAATATTTTTAAGCCTAAAAAGTATCAATTCATCCATTCAAATTAATATAACATCACACAAATATTAAAAATATAAAATAATGTGATTTCGTCCTATCATTACATTATCGAACCAAACATGGCACTTAAAATATATTAATCTGATGGGTCAATCCGTTGGGTTGGTGGATTAGGTAGGACGTGTTAGGAGGGTTAGTGAGTTGAGTCACCAAACCCATTCCCCCCCAAGTTAAAAATTTTCTATAATTATCAACGGATAAAAGTTACTCTAGGGATAATAGGCTGATCTTCCCCAACAGCTCACATTGACAGGAAGGTGGGTTTTTTTATACACACATACCTAATTTTCTAATAACACATACACACATTTAAAATACCAAAACTACCCTTACTTCTTCTTCCCACTCACTCTTCCTCTTCCCTCTCATTTCTTCTTCTTTGCGCGCTGAAGCACTTCTTCTCCCTCCTCTCTTTTTCAAATTTTTTCTTCATTCTCCCTTCTCTACTCACCCTTATCCCCTCCAACAACAAGCAAAGGAGTCTCCCTTGCATCTACAGGCAACATAACCGAACAGAAAGTCGTCGTCGTCAGGTAAAATCGCGAGATAAATTTTTAGCGATTTAAGGACCCCGCGGAACTATTAGTTCTCACTACACGCGGAACTAATAGTTCCGCATATATAAAAAATGACACATACGAAGAGGAATGTAATGAAATATTGAACGCGGAACTATTATTTCCACGTAAAAAATTACACTATGCGGAAGTATTAAATCCGCGTGTGTATTTTTTTACGTGGAATTAATACTTCCGTGTGGGCCTTTTTAACACGAAAAGCTATGTCGCGGAACTATTATTTCCGCATAAAAAAATACACACGCGGAACTAATAGTTCCGCGTTGCATGCGGAACTAATAGTTCCGCGTTGCATGCGGAACTAATAGTTCCGCGTTGCATGCGGAACTATTAAATCCGCGTGTGTATTTTTTTATGCGGAAATAATAGTTCCGCGACGTAGCTTTGAATGCAGGATTTTTAAAATTTGGAAAATTTTTAAAGTTTTATGATTTGAGTGCCTTTGTGGTTGTTTCACAGGACAGGATAGAGAGTGGATTTCGAAATGGAAGATGTTTTGGGCATGAGTGATGATGGCAATTTGCCAGTGCATGGCGATGCTGTAGATGATTTGACAGAACCTGTTTACGAGGCAAGGTTTTTCAGGTGTCTCGAGACATGCTCGTCACCCTGGAGAATGAGCCGGTGATCGGGATGTGCAGCAACTGAGAGACGTCGTCTAGTGTGATCGTCAGCTCACCCACCGGTAGGTGGAAGGTGCTCGTGTCCTGGTGCCATCTCTCAACAAAGGCAGAGCACAACCCCTTGTCTGTATGCTGGTTGCTACATGTCAGCAGTGGCGCCAAACCAGAGTTCTCCACAAATGTGCGTATCTGGCCGTTCATCAGTACATCCTTCAACTTGCGCCCATGTGTAATGCACTTCAACGCAGCACGATCCTGAAACATTTACAGTTTTCTTAACTTCAGCGCATCCAAAGTAATAACTAATTAATAAAAACCAACGAATTAGACAAACTTATTACCTGTCCAAGCCATAGGCTTTTGGCAACGTGGTCATCGTAGGACCTAAGGATAGATGTATCCTCAGGGCCTCCAGGAAACGGAGGTTTCAGCAGCTCCTCCTCCGTAACAATAGGTGCCTGGACCTCCTCTATGTGTTGTGGGTCCTCCTCGGCATGTGGCTCCTCAACTGGTTCACCTTGACCGGCACGCTCTCTACGAACGGATGCTGTGGGTCTCTAGCGAAGTGAACCTCTAGTCCTCGCCATATCTACACACAATAACAACGACATGCTTAGATTGGTGATGGAGAACATGAACTTGAACAAAAAACATATGCAAAAAGACAAATAAAAGCACATAATATGTATGATGAAACAGACCACAAGAAAGGCACGTATAAAATTAAAACAATCAATCCAAATGGGATCGAAGCAAACCATGAGTTTCCACACCATAAACCGTACACTAGGGATATAGAAACTCTACTACTGATATCCTAATTGAACCAAAATTATAAAATTATAAAATGTACATATGCATTTAGTATAGTTCCTCTCCTACCGGTGTTTGAAATAAATGACAATCACACAACCATATAAGCAGACTCCTCCAACAAAAACCATACAAGATATCCATACAACACTTCAGAATCAAAATTGATTTCTTAAATTCAATGGCGAATACAAGATATTCATACAAGGTATATTCAAGTATAGTGTATTAAATCACTTTAACAATTACCAAAATCTATGTATTAAACATTCTTAGTTGCACATCTTACATTAGCTTCGAGATATCATTGTGTTAGATCTTATTAAAAGCACACATCTTACACCAGCATGAAACATAAAGAAATCAATTAATTACCTAGTCCATAGCTACTGACATTTAAAGTTTAAATTTGAGTTGTTTAATTTACTATTTGGGTTTTTTAATCTTAATAAGCAAATAATATAAAGAAACACGGTAACTTGATCATGTTCTTGTGTTTGTCACGTAAGGGGAAAGCGAAGACATATGTCATCAAGATCTAAAATGAGCTCAATAAGTCGCAAAAAAAAAGAGCCCAGTGCGAAACTATTAGTTCCGCATTCTATAGATGACCTCGGAACTAACAGTTCCGCGTACCTGGCCTTCATGCGGAACTTGTACTTCCGCGTACTGTCGTGTTCTTCGCGGAACTGTTACTTCCGCGAGCCAACACAATCATCGCAGACCATACTTCATGCGGAACTACTACATCCGCGAAGCTCCAACGCCAAAGAAAAAAAAGGGATATACACACATACTTGGACCAAACGACAACAGACCACAGCAGACACGAGAGGGTGAGAGGCATCAGTTATCGAACAAGATAAAAAAAAGAAAAGGGAAGCATCACCGTACCTGGAAACGGTGGTGACGACGGCTGAAGACGGCAGTGTCACGGCGCTGCAACTACTCGTCTCTATGGGGGAGACAACCACCTTCTACAAGGGAGAACGACGACGAGGTACTGCGAGGGAGAAGGGATGGAGGCGCGGAAGTGTTGGGAAGGAAAACTTTGCGGAATTACAGGCGCGGAAATGAGGTTTAGGGGTTTTTTTTTTCAGTTAGATGGTAGTTTAGACTTTTTGTGTTTTAGTGTGTGTGTGTTTAAAAAGTGGGGTATGTGTGGATATAAAAAACCCAGGAAGGTTTGGCACCTATGTCAGCTCTTCGCCACCTGGGGCTGTAGGAGGTTCCAAGGGTTGGGTTATTTGCCCATTAAAGCGATACGTGAGCTGGGTTCAGAACATTGTGAGACAGTTCGGTCCATATCCGGTGTGGGCGTTAGAGCATTGAGAAGTCCTTTCCCTAGTATGTAATTATTTTGATGGTGCTTTTACGAACAAATCAAAAATAAATCTCAAATTTATGTTAAATAAAAATTTTCACTTTGAGTCGTAAAATGAAACAAAAAAACTGTCAAGAGAGTTTCAATCCCTAAAATCCTTCCAAGTTGATTTTAGATATCTTTCGAGTGTGAAGATTTTTTTTTAATAAAAAAGAGATACTATATTAGTGGCTTGGTTATTATTTCTAAGGCTCAACAGTTGAAATTTAGTTGTCAATATAAATTGAGCTTGTAGAGGAATGATTTTATTTTTACAGGATCGTATTCTGCCAACTAATAGGAATCAATAAATGTAAAATGTGTTATGCAACAACAACAAGTCTTATCCCACTAAACAGCGGTGATAGCTAGAGGCAGAGATAGATCTAGAAAAAATATAGACAAAAGTACAAAACTATTGGAAAGGATCTAGAGGTCAACAACCTCATTATAAACATACTTTATGACAGATAACTATAGCGTCGAGTGATCCATATAGCTAACTTATCATGCTATCACATTAATTTTGAACAGTAATGACAATCATTTTCACAAATTAGCATGAATTAATCCTCAAGGCACTATTTAGATCACAAAGATTTTCCCAGATATTGGTAGAAATTATACGGAAATAGTACTACCATTGCAGGAAAACGTACCATTAGTGTGAGTTAGTTCAGAGTTGGTGTACCTCTTTTCTATGTTTCTCATGTGTCTTCACATGTTAATGTGATGCCTCATAAAATAAGACCGACAATCTAATACCGCCTCATGTTCAGTAAGAATCACACTAATGATCAATTTGCTTATGAGTTTGGGGGGCTAGCTAGCTCCCTCAATGTATTTTGAGCACATGCATGTTTTGTGATTGTAATCAAATTAGAGCCTAATAACCGTATATTAACACTGTAAATATATTTTGGCTTAAACACATTTTTTGTCCTTGCAAAATGACCGAGTTTCATTTTTCGTCTCGGTAAAAAAAAAATTTGTTTATGATCCCTGTAAAACAAAAATTTTTATTTTTAGTCCCTGCAATATTGTTTTAGTCCCTGTAATATTCAATTCATGCTAAATTAGTCTTTGTAATATATAGACAATTTTGTTTTTAGTCCCTATAATATTATATCAATTTTATTTTACAGGGACTAATTTGGGGAATATATAAATATTACAGGGACTAATTCAACATGAATTGAATATTATAGGGACTAAAACAATATTGTAGGGACTAAAAATCAAACTTTTTGTTTTACAGGGATCAAAAACAAAATTTTTTTTTACAGGGACGAAAAATGAAACTCGGTCATTTTGCAGGGATGAAAAAGGTATTTAAACTATATATTTTACACATATGTCTAATAATATTTTAGGGTCTTGCTATATCATAATATTACACTTTTAAACATGTTTATGCTTTGTCAAAAATGTTAAAATAAGATTAATGCAGTTTGTTTAAAATTTAGGCAAAATTAGTCATTTAGTCCCTTAACTTAATTGTTGATTTTAATTTGGTTCCATAACTTTTTTTTTGCTTCAAATTAGTCCCTTAAGTTTTTTTTTCACGTACTTTTTCATTGTTATAGACATGCATATTGCCTCTATCTTTGTCCACATAGTCTAACTCTGATCTATTTTGATCTATTTAAGCATTTTGTTGGTCTATTTCAGCCGTATACACACTTGATTGTGTTATAAAATGACTATTTAGACTTACTTTTAAAACTTAAGAGGCCAACTTGAAGCAAAAAAAAAGTTATAAGACCAAATTAAAATCAATAATTAAGTTAGGGAACCAAATATCTAATTTTGCCTAAAATTTACTTGCAACATTAATATATAATATATAGATAGATATGAAACTATTTATAAAAAAAAAAGATAGATATGAAACTCACGATCAAAATTTAATAGTGGGACAAGTGGCAATTTTACCAGGTGGGTAACTTGGTAGCCAGACATGACAATGAAGATGCCTCAAGTCCTTTATAGATAAACCTAAAAAGGACAAATAATCTTATAGGAAACATAAATTTGTAGGGTTGGCTGGACCAGTAATGACCCTACAGGATTCCTACCATTTCCTTATGAAAATTGAAGTCACATAGAACCTAAACTGAAATTGAAAATGATCCTCAATTATTGATGTCTGAAAAAGGCCACCTCTTGCAATGCCTTTAATATTTGTTCCCTTCACTTCTATGTAGCAATATAATACAGGGTAATTGCGTGTTATTAACCATCGGGTGATTATTGAGTAAATTTAAATGGGTGGTTCTAGAATGAATAATCCCTTCATATGGTTTATGGTCAATTATAAAATTCTATAGCTAATCTTTATCAAACTAGTAATTAATTAGTTTTGAATTGTTCAACTACAAATTAATCACAGATTTTAGCTATAGATTAGTTATGATTTATAATTCGTAGCTTATCCATAACTAATTAACTATGAAATTTCATAATCCATAATGAATAATGAGTTCTATGTTAGCTTAAATTAAGCATGTTATCCATCTAAGGCTTTTTTTTTTAGGTATGACTAGACATTTTAGAAAGTCTAACTTGGCCTATTAGTTTATCTAAAAGTCCATTTAATTATATGAAGGCATTTAAAGGATCAATTGACCTATATATATCCATAAAAATAAGCTAATAGGGCAATGAAGATAAGTTTTATGTATAACAAACTATAAGTTATGAAAATTTTGGGACATGTGATATAGAGGTAGAAATAAGGAGGTTAACTTTAAAACGAATGAATCTGACTTGTTTACATTATATAAGCTCCTAGAGTTGGTACATGGGATTTGGCATGCATATATGGTTCACTTAGAGTACAATCTGCACGTGCTACGGGCAAACTAAATGTATGCACGAGAGGACGGAAAATGGGTTGTGACGACACATGAAGAAGACCCAACCAATTCTCGCAACACAGGCAATAAATCACATCCATTTTTAGGGGTTAAGGTCGCAATAAAGATACTAATTAAGAGAAGCCCCAAAACTAATTTTTACATTCATTGAAGGAGATTGTAGAATTTTTAGATTAAAAAAACTGTTGTGTTTGAAACCTGTGGACATGATCCGAATGTGATTCTCGCAATTGGTTCAACATCTTCAACGGATATGATCGCATGAGACCGATCTAGAGAAGCCATAAGGTAATTTTGAAAGAACCTTCTGTGTGAGAGGAAGTGTTAACTCGCTTAATAGGGAGGTAATTTTTTTTTTTTGGTCTACAGGGGGGTGGGGGACTAGGGGAGCGGGGTGGGTGAGGGTCGAACCCCTCACCCTTTGGGTGTCTTTCCCAAGCTTAACCACTTAAACCACAGTGGGAGGACGGGAGGTAATTTATTTACTCACCAGAGTAGAGACTTCTTAGCAGGCTACAAAAATAACTGACCCAACTCATCATGGACCACTCATAAAATAAAGCCCAACTATAATATTCATAAATTGACCAAGTGCATTATTATAAATAAAAATTCCATTACTGATAAATTAATAATTAAAATATTTTAATTATTGATTAATTTTAATCCATAAAAAATTCAACAAATGGGACATCAAAATGAAAATAGAAAGGCTAAACTTTATAATCCGTATAACTTGTTTATATTATATAAGTTTTTTTCTAAGGTCTAACCTAGAGTTGAGTACATGGGCCTTGGCATGTAGATGTCCACTTAGCTCGCGATCCGCACGGACTTCGGGCCAACTAAATATAGGCTCATTCAAATGTGAGCCTTTTTAACCTGGTTTGTTTAACTCGAAGGATAAGTTGATTTGATTTGTGGATTTTTTTATAATTTGATTTGCGTTTAATTTTTAAAAATTTTAAGTTAATTTTACTATTTTTTTAATTTTTAATTTTAATAATTTCTTTATTTTTCATCAAGCCTGTGGACAGGGCCGTTTAGCCCATGGGTTATGCAGGGCAAACATGGGCTGGTAAATTGGAAGCCTATTAACTTTGCAAATGGTCCGATCCGATACATTTATATACGAGTCAATGCAAACTAGCCCTAACTCATATACCCACTTCTAGTCTAATCTAACCTTTTTAAAAGTTTGACCTCACATGATAACCTATTTAAAATTCTATTATACAATAAGACCGTTAAATAGACCATAAATTTATCCCTAAATAAGCTTATAAGTTTGAATCATTATGTAGGCTACCATACTTAAATATTTAAAAAGGTAAATAAGTATATAATTTTAAAATATTATAAAAATCTTATATAATAATAATAATAATACTAACAAAATTGTATTATTTATATTTACTTAAATAGTTTGGTCTACTAAACTTAGAAGACTTTTTGAATGGCTAAAAGTCTGACCTCTTTAGCTAAATAGACTTTTAGAAAAGGCTTAATCTAGTTTATTTGATAAAAGTTAAAGCAAAATCTTACTTAGGCCTAATATAAACTAAATCATAGAGGTGTCAAATTTGGCCCGACTCGATGGGTCAGCCCAGTTGGCCTGTGTTTTAGGCAGGGTCGGGCTCCATGATCATAAGCCCAAAATAGACTAAGCCATTTTGGCCCAGCCCAATGGGCCCATCGAGCTGGGCCAGGCCCGAATTTTTGTACTTTCATAGTATTTTGGTGTTTTTTTCTTTGTAAAAGATGCGAGCTAGGCCGGGACTAGCCCGACCTGGTATGTTTTAGGCCGGGATAGGCCACTAAATATGTGACATATGGGAAATATGGGCTGGCCCGGCCTGGTTTTGCAATTTGGCCTCGGCGACTGGCTCAGGCGGCCCGTTTTCACGACTCTACTAAACCATAAGCCTCTATCGGATGGCATAATCTATTTCGATGCCAACATGAAACTTTGCAATTCTTGTCTATGCATGGTTAATGGAATATGAAACGGGTTAATAATGTCACCTTTGTACATCATCATAATCAATGGGGGCCCAACATATGCCATGGCACCACCCAATTTTTGGAAAACCTTAATATTATATATATATATATATATATATATATGTGGCCTGTAATATCCCAAAAAAAAATTAATTGTTAGAAGTATAGCGTGAAAATCAATGGCTTAATTATTTATCAGCAGTGTTAAGTAACTAAATTGGGGGACATCTTTAGCAATATTTGTTTAGCCAAACCATGACTATTAGAAGGGAATTTAATTGAAATAAAAGGCATAAGAGCCACTTAATGAGTGGGTAAGTGGAAGGCATGAAGTGGAGCCACTTTCAGCAACGTGAACGGGAGTTCACTTTTGGATAAAGACAAAAACCTAGCGGGGCCCACTCTAATTTAAATAAAGAGATGTAATTTAAATAAAGAGATGAGTAAGGATTGAAAGATATATCCCTTTTAACCCCTTTAGCCTTTTTCTACGGGAGACAGTTTTCTTTTACGGGAGAAACGTTACTTTGGGAAGAAAAAAGGGGAAACCACCGTAGGAGACAGAGAAAAGGAACGACACAGGATCTGAAGTACAATCAATTGAAAAAGAAATAGGATATTAAATCAGGTGAGTAAAACACAATTTCTTTTGTTAAACCTCCATGGTAGGACATTTTAAAGATATAATTTTTCCTGATTTAGTGATATGAAAAACTGGGATTTGGGCTGTTCTTTTTTATACTGCGACTAAATTCTTGCGCCTCCAAATACATTAAATGCTATGTTAATGGTTTGGCTGGTTTAGATTATACAAATAGAATTGTTATGTCAAAGAATATTGCTTCGATTTGGTACTGTCACGTTGCTTCTTCGTTTTACTGTACCGTTAATATAAAAATGTATTCTTTTCTCTTCCGAGACTTGGAGCGGAACCGTAAAAATGGCATAGGCCATATTTCTTTGAACCCTTGGGTGTCATATTGTTTGCTGATCACTTTTACCCCAGTGACTAATGTTATAAGCATTTAAAGGTGTTGGTGTGAATAATATTAAATTATTATGATGAAGTTGTTGTGCACAAATGTATATATAGTAGTATCAATGAGTTGGTCATCACCTTCCGGGAAGGGATGACGGTATTCATCTTATTCCGAGAATAGGATGAGAAGTATCTCCATCTGGGATGGGATATCGTAAATTGAAAATATCCACATCTGGGATGGGATATTATATATTCTTGAACATATCCACATCTGGGATGGGATATGACCTCCATCCGGGATGGAGAAGGCAGTGGGATACCATTGCTTGGACATGAGCTCATGGACCTTAGTGAATCTGGGATTCACGGTGAATCTGGGATTCACACCGGTTCCGAGAACCGAATAGTTGTATAGTGTGTGTAGTGATGACGAGCTGAGGACTCTGTGCTGTGATTGTTTGATTGTTTAAAATAATTAGTTTATTTTTGTGCTTTAAATAAATGGTGTCTGTTTCGAAAAGAATTTTATTTTACTTATGTGGGACCATGGTTGATTTTTCGGTTACCACGCCGGCTGAGAACAACACTATTTGCAAATACATTTTTTTAAACTTGTTTTATTTCACTGGGATTATATCTCATTAAGAGTGTTGTTTTCAGAGCACGAGGATGACGTCACTGGAAAAGATGAGAGTTGAAGACTTGGTGTTTTATTCTAATTTTATTTTCTTCTTGTTGTTAGTATTTTATTTCCACAAACGATGAGTTATTTATCCCAGACTTGGTTCTTACTTATTGTTTGAATTTATTAGTAGACGTAGGTATTTGAGCAAAAATGTTTTTTTTATGTATGCACCTATTATTATTTCTATGTTATTCAGAGTGGAGGTATTGTTTAGTCCGATGTGTCGTTCAGAAATTGTTTCATTTTAAATAATTCATACTTTGAGTACGTAGTCACTATTGTAACGAAGGTCGTTACATGGCCACCCCAAGTGTTGTATATTTTTAAAACTACAAGAAAGCAACCCGTGAAAGGGTGGCAGTGGACTTCAGAGGATGAAGGTTTGGATTATGGTGGTAATGGGTGACAGTGGCATCGACATCAAATACATGTGTGGGAAGAAAGAGGAGGAAGAAGGTGGAAGAGCGTCTGGTTGGGGTACCGTAGCTTGTAGGGACAAAAACAGTCAACAAACCTAAAAGCCTCTATTTTTTTTTTCTTTTTTACAATTTTTTTTGAATAATATTTTACATGAAAAAGTGGGAACTGGTCGTGATTTACACCCAGTGATGTAGTTTCCTTGTTTTCTTTTAGTTAAGTAATAATTAGAGGTAGTAGCTCCAGGATCTCTACCTAGCTCTACCTTTAGGTCAGGGACGGCCCCACGTTGGTGGTTTTGGGGTCATTTGCCCCCATTATATTTTAAGTATCTTTGTAATATTTTATACATATAATATGTGTGATGGACCCATATTAAGTAGAGTGGAGGCAATTCTCTCCACTTAAATATCAATTTTTTTAAAATAAAATATAGATTTGTATTTTATTGAGACAAACCTTTAAAAGCAATAGATATTTTTGTAAAAAACTAAAGGTAAATCATAGTTAAAGAGTTTTTCCTTTATTAAATGTCTACTTAATGTCCCACTTGGACATTAGGTATATATACTTTCTGAAATGTTATGATATATTTTATACATTACAAATTTATATAAGAGTTTTGCCCCCACAACGTAAAATTCCTGGGTCCATCCCTGCTTTTGGTATATGTGACCAAATCACCAAAAAAGTCACAAAAGGTTCTATCCAAAAAAAAATCAGTAAAGGTGGTTTTAAAATGATCAACTATGGGTGCCAACTTTTTGGTCTAAATTGGATTATAAAGAGATTAATCAATTAATTATATGTCAATATTATATATTTTTTGTCTCAATATAGCTATATATTTGTTTTACATATGAAAATATTAGTTATCAAATATTTTTATTATGTTGTAAATATAAAAAATTAAATTTTTTATTGAGTCATATACTTTTTTATCTTGGCACCCCTCAAATAAAATTTCTGCCTCCGCCCTGATCATAATCGAAGCATAGAGATCGGTGGAAGTTTTACATCCCACAGACCATAGGCCACAGGTAGATGTGGGTATATGGACTAGTCCAAATCGTTTAGGCTCAAACATAAATCAACCAGGCCGAGTTTGGGTACAAAATTAATGATCTGTGTCTACTTCGCATAACCCACAGGCTAAATGGGCTAGCCCACAGGCCAAGTAAAGAATAACAAATAATTAAAAAATGTTTCAAAAATAAATTAACATAAAAAATTAAAAAATTAAATAAAAATTAGATAAAGTATTGGCTCATAGGCCAACATGTGGATCAAACTCGCTTAGCCTGGTTAAACGAACAGGGCTAAAAAGCCCGCATTTAAACAGATTTATATTTAATTGGCCCGTAGCTGATGCAAGTCACCAGCTAAATGAGCCGTCCATAAACCAAGGTCTATATATACATCCATCTCTAACCAAAAAAATCTGTGTTAGGTTTTGACATAAAACCAAACATTTTAAATAGAAAATACTATACAAGAATATTGGTTCCTATCATATGTGCTGAAAAAAAAAACAACAAAAGTAGCGTTACTAGCGTATAGTAGGAGCCCCCCTAGCCATATGAGCATTGGGGCCATTTACCATGTGAATATTTATTAACCTTCTCCACCTTTTAATTAGACAGGTCTTCATTGATGCAAAATAGATACATACCAGAAAAGTGTAAGTGGCATTCACACTATTTAGTTAATTGTTTTCCATTAGATTCCTTGATATTATTATGTGATAAACCATTCATCCGATCAACAATTAAACACGATTGAGGAGGGACATCAAGAAAACACATAGTACAAGGGTAACTGAATCACTTGCCTCACAGATGTGTTTTCTTTTTCTCGTCCTAATTGTTGTTTGGTTTTGTTGGAGTTTCTCCAAAACATTTATTGAGGGGTCTACAAAATGGACCAATACGTATTGGAAACTATGCTAAACGAGATTTGTGAAATTGGGGTGGAAGATGATCGATTTTCCTAATCCTAAAAGTACTATTTAAGATGCAAATAGAAAATAACATGTGCAGAAATTAGTGACAAACTTAGGGCTAGCCATGTGGTGGCCCTGAACATGATCGGGAGGAGCAATTGCACATAGTCTCATTTTAAGAGGAGCACCAATATGTGAAATTTTACTTACTATATAATAATTTTTAGGGTCCCTAGCTATTTGTTTTCTTAATGTATGTATAGTTTATAGAATAATATTAACTATTCATATTATTGTTGCATCTATCGGGAGAAATTTTTTTAAATTAAAATTGTTAAAATTTTATTTACGATTTATTATGTCACAAGATAGATTTTATAGTCTTGCTTTAATTCGAAAATGATTTTTTAAAAAAAAAGACATTGACTATGAATTGATTATTTATAATTTTGTAACAAAGAAATACTAAGATAACAATATTCAAATGATTATAATAAATAATTTTTTAAAATTGCACAAAGTCCTCAAAAATCTCATGGCTGGCCCTGGAGATTGCAATAACTCTTTCTTGTTCTCCTCTTTCATCTTGGCATTACATGAAGATTTCATATGGATTTGGCGCTAATAATCTAGCATGCATGCTAGCTGTACGCTTGAAGGTACATTCTGATTAATTTTTTTTTCCGTCTATTTCATTTACATTAACTACTCAACCAGATTGCAGTAATGTAACTTGCAAGAAATATATAACCACATCCTCACGTCTTGGTCCACTATAGCTGAGTAGCCACACAGGTTTAGGTTTAGGTGAATGCTACATTAATTAACCACTCACAAAACCTCCACGAGTTTCTTTCTGGCACTTCTTGGTTACGTCGTCCAATATTGTCAAGGACATAAAATCCCCTGTTTCTGTCGCATGAACATGCATGCACATATGACTAGTTTGATCTGACTACTCTAAAGTGATTGATTCATTTTTAGAGTGTAAATTGTGTAATCTCAACTATTGATGAATAAATTAATGGTTAAATGGTTGATATTAGAAATATATGCATAACAAATCATAAATGTGTTAAAATACTTTACTCTACTCACTTTATAGGAGATAAATCCCAAATAATCATCGCCGTATGCTTAGAAATTTTGAGGTATTAGGTAAAGTTACTAGAGAGACTTTAATATAACGTAAATTAACTATTAATTCATATATTATTATTTTGGTCTTTTGAGCTGTGAAATCATTTATCGAAGTTTTATAATTAAGTAATTCTAATATTTTACAATGAATAAATAACATAGCTAATCCATTCAATTTAGATCTTGTAACATTGTTGATAAAATAGGTGTCTAAAGGTAAATATAAAGTGATGAAATTATAGAACTAGAAGTAGAGCTTTTAATTCTGGCCAACCCGCAACGGGCTAACACATTTTTGGGCTAGGTTGAGCCAACCCAAATTAAATATGGGCTACTAATTTGTTACCCAAGCTCATTCCACCATGGGTTGCAGGCCAAACGGATTAACCCATGAGTTCTTTTTAAAAATATATATATATTTATGATAAATTAGTTATATATATGGGTGAAATCTATGATAAATAATTATTTATGTATATGGGTGATATCTAGCATTCTCACAGATGTGAATAATTTCACACCGGCGGTGTGAACAGTGCTGTGAGTGGAACTGAGATTGAATGGATTGAACCTTGCAACAATGACACCAGTAAGAAAATCCATACCCAAGGTGTGAAAATGTTAGTACCTGAATGGAACAAATAGCCCACACCAGTTACGCCTATAAACGGTTTCACACCGCTGTTGTGATCCAATCTGACTATGAAAACCAGAAAGCACATATCATACCTGATAAAACCACAACTGTGGACCTTTCTGCTAGAATATTTATGTGTGATATAACAATATACAATGGGAATATCCCATTTTAATTAACTACATTTTGGTGTCCTACTTTTGATTCCAATATTGTCCTTATATTTTTTTATCAATAATATTGCTCTTGTATAACTCAACAGCTGAATTTTAAAATTTAAATTTATCTATATTTTATCATATATCCGCCTATAACTGCTATTGATGGTAAACCATATCATTAACAAAAAACAGATAGACAGAAACAACTTTAAAAAAAAAGCATACAGTCGTACGTGCCCATCTTTCCGCTAGCAAATATAAATAAGGTGGAGAGGAAGACCTCACATGGAAGGACAAAGTCCCGCAAGGGGTGCCGTTGTTTTGTTCACCGCTCTTCTAGGTTAGACCCTGGCTCCGGTCCTGAGCTGAGGTGCAACTGTTCCGGGGTGTCCCAATTTTAGACCCAATCCATCATGCTGGGGCGGGCCAATCCACGGCCTAGAACCAACCCTAGACATAACCCAACTTGCACAAGAGTGACCCAACTCAAGAACTCGCCATGTGGTACAGACTTGGTCCCCACTCTCCTGACAGCATATGGAGCAAGGACGAACGTGTCCAAGCCACAACGTCTCCCATACATAGCAAGCACTCTGGCATAGGGCAGCATCACCCACAATTAAAAGGACGACGGGACACCTAGCACCCATGATTTGTCCCCTTGAGGGGGGGGGGGGTGCAAACTCAAGTATATAAGCGCAAGATCTCCAAGGATAGGTATGCATTCACTCTCCTTTATACTTACTCTACTAGAATTCTCTCTAACTTGAGTGTCGAAGTGCCTTTGCAAGTATCCCCAGCCGTCAACCAGAAGACTACGAGGACACTTCCACCACATACTCCGGCAGGGCCAAGTCAAGGAACAACATATTACTCACTGATGGGTCTTTTTTTTTTTTTTGGTCAACTCACTGATGGGTCTTTATCCATCGAATGAATTCTTGTTGGGCCAATGTGGGCCTAACAATAAATGACATTGAATAACAATCAAGTGGGCCTACATTATAATATAGAATACTAATGGACAATGTGAGAGAGAATATAAGGCCTAAGACAGTTGCCTTAGTTGTCTACACATAGTCACAACCCACAACCTTGCAAACAATTGAAAGAAAAAAAATGACATTAGACCGACAACAAAAAATTGTTTATTTATTTGACAAAAAAAGAGTTTATTTGAACTTACATCGAGACATAAACACTTATATCAATGTTTGTATATAATTATAAGATAATACTATAAGTTATTTTTAGTTTATTTCGATAAACTTCTCAATTTAAAAATTGTCCACAGTTATTTCATTAAATCTTTCAAAATAATTTATGAATAAACATTTAGATTAGCCAAACTTTTTTTTTAATAAAAGGAAAAGAGAGAAACACCAAACCAAACCCAAATTTTAGGATAGACAACGAGGACGGGTTAAAGGGACTAAGGGAGTTTGACCAAAAGTAAAAAGGGAGCCAACGGAGTACAGGCGTGGGTCCCACGACCCATTTTTCTCAATTATATAGACCATAATTTTTTGGTTAAATATATTTTTTGTTCTTATAAAATAGGCAAAATTAATAAACTCATCCTGTATCTTTATTTATTTTTTAAATTGATCTCTTATTAAAAAATTTTAATAATAAGATCTTTTATGTTATTTTTTTTTCAATTTAATCCTTTTGATGACGTGTCAATTACTGATTGGTCTCAGGTGATGGTATACAGTAAATCGAGACCAATCAAAAATGGACACATCATCAACAAATGCAGAAAATGACCAAATTGAAAAAATTAATAAACATAAGGAACCTTGTTGTTGAAATTTTTTAATAAAAGACTAAATTGAAAAAATAAATTAAGATAAGAAACCAGCTTACTAATTTTGCCTATAAAATATTACATTTTTTATTGGCTTAAATATATTTTAGGTCCTTCCAAATTAACACGTTTTGATTTTAGTCCCTAATAATTTTGGTCAAACTTTTTTGGTCCAATAAAATTTTTTTTGTTTGATTTTAGTCTTTTTAGTGATTTCGGGCTGAGGTGGCATGGACACATCACCTCATTAATCTGATGTGCCATATTCAAGTGTCAAGTAAGCACACCATGTAATTTCAAATTTACAGAAACCTGTCACGTAATTTCAAATTTACAGGGAACTGCTCTGTCTCCTCTCTCCATCCGCCACCACCCCCTCCCCCTCCCCCCCTCTCTCTCTCCTCCCTTTTCTCTCTCTCATCTCCTCCCACCACCACCACCACCACACTCGTTTTTTTTTTCTCTCTCTCTCACCACAGCCACCACCACTACCACCACACACACTCTCTATTTTTATTTTTCAGATTCATGGGGCTGGAAGACTGAGACTTCGATCTCAAATAGTCTGGAATATTTGGGGAGGCTGGATTTGTGTGATGTTGCAATTTTTTATTCTAACTTACTTAGAATATTTTCGGTCTTGAGTCCAATTCGTGGTTCATTACCAGTTCTCAACATGCTATCATTTACTCCTGGATTTCTTGTGAGATTGTGGGGAGTACTGGAGGATTCCTATTTCTCTGGAGACAAACATATTTCTGATAATCACACAAGTGAAACTGGAAAACATAAAGCTTTTAAGAAGATGCAAAAACAGGTAAGTAAAGATGGGGCTAACAAGTGGGTCAGCGTACTTCATAAATTTACAGGTAAGTCACAAACTGCAACAGATTGCATAGATCCCATTGGTAGTCAACACAAATCCAGCCTCGCGGCTTTAGAAGACAAGGAGGACCGGTTAATGGGGCTGGAATCAACGGTTTGAGAGTCGTGCTGGGTGGGGGTGGGGGCTGTGGAGAGAGAGAGAGAGAGAGTGGTGGTGGTGGTAGGCTAAGAGAGAGAGAGTGTGTGGGTGAAGGAAGGTGGTGGTGGTGGGTGGGGGGCTGTGCAGAGAGAGGAGAGAGAGAAAAGGGAGGAGAGAAAGAGAGAGAGAGAGAGAGTGGGTGGGGGGTGGTGGTGGTGACGGAGGGAAGAAAAAAATTTGATCTGTTTTAATTTTAGTCCCTGTAAATTTGGTCGTTTTGATTTTAGTCCCTGCAAATTTGATCCTACGTATGTGGCGTGCTTACGTGACACTTGAATATGACACATCAGATTAATGAGGTGATATGTCCATGCCACCTCAGTCCGAAATCACTAAAAAGACTAAAATCAAACAAAAAAAAATTTATTGGACAAAAAAAATTTAACCAAAATTATTAACGACTAAAATTAAAACGAATCAATTTAGAAGACCTAAAACATATTTAAACTTTTTTTATTTTAATCTGTACTTTATTTTTTTCTTAACTCTAGTCTCTAGTTAACACCACGTTTCCACATTTAGTCTCTGTCGTCGAGTGGATGTCATTTTCTGATGACATGGCTAACGGTTGTCTACATCAGCAATTCAGCACGTGCCATGTGGATATTTTTAATAATGTGTCATCCACATGGTTGGAGGCTGTTCGCTGTCACAAATTACAATGCTTCTTGTTGCCTCCTAATTTTTCGTCTTCGTCGTTTAATTTCCCCGCCGATGTTCAGCATTAAGCGGTGCTTATGTAAGTGGAAATTAATGACAGTCTTTGTGATGATCTTGCAGTGTTTGTTTGTCACTATTTCTTCCGATCTCAAATATCAAAAAAAAATACATACATTTAGATTATATATAGTCCAGATATATGTATTTTTTTTATATTTGAGACCGAAGGGAGTATTTAATTATTCTTTGTCCTGACATGAAGCACATTTGTTGGATCAGCTAAAGTCACTGTGTGACAGTTGGTTTTGTCACAAATATATATCATACCCATACCCATATGCTTGATCCCCCTAATATGTAACCAAATAGACATTTTGGACACTATAATCTTCAGCTTTTGCTTTTATGAATCTAAGCAGAACGTTCTTTGCCCATTTTCCAATATGATTGATAAAAGCAATTGAAAGAAAAGATAAAAAAAAAAAACACGGATTTTGATTCCCTACTACTACACTGCCACTGCATTCAATGTACTACCTTCGATCTCATATATAAGAGACAAATACTTAATTTATTAATATTAATAAAAAGTAGTTAAATGAATTAGTTGTAATTAATATAAACTATATTCCACAATTATCTCTGATAGTAAATGATAAAAATAATGAATTATACATTTAATGACATTAAATTACTCTCAATTCTCAAACATTTATTCCCTCTCCAATAAATATAAAAAAATTTTATACAATTAATATATTTAAAATATGTCTACATTTTTTATAATTTAAATTAAAAAAATAACCTTAAATTCTTTTATATATTAGATAAAAGGTAGTACTATCTTGTGCTTTTTCTTTCAAGACTTGCTGACTCACTCAGTGAGTGACTGGCCAAGTTCTAGATTTGGGAACGCCAATCGCGCCTTCAATCTCTGCTGCTTTATTTATTTTTCTCTTTTGCTTTTGCAAAGTTCATTGGGCCACAAAACATTGTGTCATTCTAATGCAACAACTAACCAAAAAATAAAGCTGAAACAATTCCTTTTATATCGAAAAAAACAGCTGAAACAATTCCCTCCCTTTTTGCGACCGCATGCATTAGTATTACCTCATATATACTGGCATATATATACTCCACAGAAGGATGGAAATATTGGTGTAACGCTAACACCCTTTGCCCCATTACCCATCACTTAATTAATTTTATATTACAATTGCAAAGCATATCATTTATCCCAAGAAGGGCAGAGGAGGAAGTGGTAAAAGGGTTGAACAATTTGTAACACACATTGTATATTCAATCCACATGTGACAATGTACCAATTTTTTGCTAAAAGGACGAAGACTTAATTATACTTTTGGTCTCCGACTCTTAGATATTATTATTGTATAATTTTGGTCTCAGGTTATAATTGTGCGACTTTGGTCCCCTAGTATCCAAAATTACAAAATCACACAACTGAGCGTTAGATACCTGTGAGACCAAAAATCGCACAATTAGAATCTAAGAGACCTAAACCTCTCAATCGCGATACTTTGGAATCAAAAGTGCAATTAAGCCAATATTCAACAAGTAAACAGATTATTTCTCTTGAACAAATTACAAAAAGAAAGAGGGAAAAAATGGAAAGGAGTTCCCTATTTGGCAGTACTGTGTCGGTACCACTGAAATATTTTTCTCAATAATTATTTCGGGCCAATTTCAAATATTAATTTGACTATACTATTGTATTTGGTGTGTTTGACTTAAATGGCCATGGCAATTTTACACTCAATTAATTATTTAAAATGCAGTCTTGTTTCTTTTTTTTTTTTTTTGATAAGCGCAGTCTTGTTTCTTGTATTTGCTTGTTCAGTGTTCACTAATACTATTGAATTCTATCACTTCAATTCAGGGTTGGTTGGTATGAGAAAAACTTTGCTTGCTCATGAATTAAAGTGGAGGACCTCTTTTGTCCTTCCACGACGTAAAAAAGAGAAGCAGCAGGCAAATCAAATAATGAACCACTCTGTGTTACCAAAAAAAAAAATAATGAACCACTCCCTTTTCTTTGTTGAAAGCCTCAAAAGTTTTACCCAATAAAAATAAATTATTTTTATTCTTGGTTAAATATATATGAGCAATATTGAAAGTTGCACATATGAATTGCATCAACACATGTAGTCAATGCCTCAGTGGTCCACAGCTCAACAGAAAGGATTGTTATTGTTATAATTAGTGGGCCACTGAATTTCAAATGCTTCTTTTTTTTTTCAAAAATAAAATAAATTCAAAGCCTGCAGACAAAGATGAAAAGAGCTCAACCCACTATAATATGTTGCATGCACCCAATTTCATTTTTCAATTTCCTTATCCAAAAAATCACTTCACTTGCCAAAAGAAAACATGCTGGTTAAATTTCGTGTGATCTTAGTGTCTTATGAGTTGATCCTGCAAATGCATGCTCTAATTAGTGAGGAAATTAATTATTTGAAAAGGGTCACCTATATAATTATTTAGGATGAATTGTTCCTTTACAATTCCATAATAACGCACAAATTTGACCTTTAGAGGGGGTGGGCACCAAGAGTTTGTTACATGCTCATAATTATTTGTAAACCTTATCAAAAGCACATGTATATTCATGACAAGAACATTCAAGAGAAGAGAAAATTATGAAATTTATCAAAGATTATCTTTCCTGAGTCGTGGTTTAAGACTCCTGCTTTAGTTTAACCTAGGGTCCGTTTCGATAAATAACTTATTTAAGCATTTATGTATACATTATTTTTATAATGAAAGAGAGAATGTGATTAAACTGATTCTATATAAGTTGTAAGCTTTTCTGATAAGCTATTATGGAAATCCTATGAAAATAAACTCAAAATAGCTTATGAGTTAGTCATAAGCTATTTCATAAACTTCGTCAAACACAAGTGTTTATTATGTCAGTAAATAAGTTCTGCATACGTCAATCTAAAAAGACCCTTATTCCATCAACAAATGCAATAGAAAGTAATACACTGACTTTTCATATCTACAAATTTGTCTGAGTAATAATCTCTGTAGGTAAGTAAAACACTGACTTTTCATATATATTTAGCTTGAGTTTCAACAGGATGCTACATATCATAGTCAATTTACCTTGGGAGAAGACGGTAGCTAGGTTGCTATTATTGGTGTATAATCAAAATAAATTACACTTATTGCATCAATTTCTTCAATGTTAGGGTTCAAATTCAAAAATCCTATGAACTCCCCAATGTGGGACTCACTTCACTCTGTGGCACTCACTCAATTGATAAGTACTTAAGTATTTGGGGAATCCTCTCTTGAAAAACTAACTATCAAGGGAAAGAATTAAACACTTAAATACTCTACCGAACATCCCATACTACTTGATGTAGGATTTGGACACCCCATAATACTCAAGTCTCTATCATCCTCTAATGTATCAAGTAGTGTATTCAGATCAGACTCTATATGTATTGTAAATCTTAGTGTGTAATAAATCAATATAATGCACAGCCAATGTACTCTGACTCTCTATACCTATACCAATTAATTTATAATTTAGGTTTATTCTTGCGGATGCTAATTGCTATTGGCTCTCATTTATGTAAAAGTCAAAGTGGAATATGATTTGAGATCTCTAAACATAGGTGGGAGTGAAGACACGTAATATTGCTGTCGGATAGGATAGAACAGAGCAGTACTAGTGGCCCTCCTTTGTTGAAAACCTCTATGTATTTCAAATCTACACAAAAGGACTTTGAAGCTCTTGAATCTCACCACATTACGCCACAATAATGCTGCAGCAAAGGGACCTAATTTTTCTGTATAACCAAATGTTTTAAAGTATAACCTATTAGGTGTAGTTCAGTTAACAATATATGCTGAGTTTGTGAATGGATAAATAGTTTGATCTCTACAAAATACACTTTTAGAGAGGAACAAGAGCTTTAAACTTAACTAAGCCCTAAAGTAAGGGTTAATCTCGTAGCCAGTCCCTTATTAAAATAATCAACTCCTGATAGAGGAAAGTGCATCATTTAATTCTTAGTATAAATCTTTATCTATTCCAAGGATATATAAATAAAATTCATCCTACAACATTGTTGCGGAGCCATTCTATAGTACAATAAAGATGTGATAACCATACTTGAGAATTGAGTTCAGATCACCAAGATCAAGAAGCATGTACATTTTTCTTTTTCTTTTCCTTTCTTTTCCCCTATCGCAGAAGAGAGCAAGGAAGGAAAAGAAAAAGCAAAATCTTGTTGGTGATCGTTCTATGTCTTTCTTTAAAGGAGTGGACAACAGCAATCATTCATTCACACAACAACCACCTTGCTTTCTACCTTTAATCATCATATATATTCCCTCTGTCCTAATCCCCATAACAACATATACATAATAATAGGACCACACCACACTCTCTCTAATCATATATGTCACATGATTAATTCCTTATTCCAAATTAAATTTTCACATGCTTGACTTTCTTCACTTATGCTTTTAATTTTTTAAAAACACTGTCATTGCATTGTTTCCACACTTCCCGCCAGAGACAATGGCTAACAACAACATGAACCATTGTTTCCTCTTCCTCTGCCTCTTACCGTGTCTGACTCAGACACAGAGTCTCCTCCATCATCATAACAATAATAATGACACGTATGCACTCACCCTCTTCCGCCGCCAAACCGACGCACACGGCCGCCTACTCTCCAACTGGACCGGCGGCGACGCCTGCTTCGCTGCATGGCACGGCGTTGTTTGCTCCCCAAACGGACGCGTCACGGCTCTCACCCTTCCTTCCCTCAACCTACGAGGACCCATCGACGCACTATCTCCCCTAACCCATCTCCGCCTCCTCGACCTCCACAACAACCGCCTCAACGGTACTGTCTCCCCTTCTCTCCTCTCCAATTGCACCAACCTCAGGCTACTCTACCTCGCCGACAATGACTTCTCCGGCCAGATCCCACCGGAGATATCCTCCCCCAAAAACCTCGTCCGCCTTGACCTCTCCGACAACAACATCGCCGGCACCCTCCCCGATGAAATCTCCCACCTAACCAACCTCCTCACCCTGAGGCTGCAGAACAACGCACTCTCCGGCAACATCCCGGACCTCTCCGCCGCAATGCCGAATCTCACCGAGCTCAACATGACAAACAACGAGTTCTCCGGTGGCATACCAAACTCCATGCTTAACAAATTCAGAGAATCAAGCTTCACCGGCAACGAAGGCCTATGCGGTACAAAACCACCATTCCCCATGTGTAATTCCAACAACAACAACAACAACAATAATAATAATAATAATTCTCCTCCTTATTCTGAACCGGTTCAGACGGTTCCTTCGAACCCGAGTTCGTATCCGGAAACGAGCGTGATCGCAAGACCCGGAAGCAAAACCCATAAGAGTTTGACCCCTGGTGCCATTGTGGCAATTGTGGTGGCGAATTGCGTGGCGTTGTTGGTTGTGACGTCATTCGTTGTGGCTCACTGTTGTGCTAAAGGGAGAGGTTCAAATTCTAACTCCTTGGTGGTTGGGAGTAGTAGTGATAAGAGGAAGAGTGGGAGTAGCTATGGGAGTAGTGAGAAAAAGGTGTATGCAAATAGTGGTGATAGTGATGGGAGTAGTGAGAGGGGAAAGTTGGTGTTTTTTGATAGGAGGAGTGAGTTTGAGTTGGAGGAGTTGTTGCGTGCGTCTGCGGAGATGCTTGGGAAGGGTAGTTTGGGAACTGTTTATAGGGCAGTGCTTGATGATGGTTGCACCGTGGCAGTGAAGAGGCTCAAGGATGCTAACCCATGTGCAAGGCATGAGTTTGAGCAATATATGGATGTCATTGGGAGGCTTAAACACCCAAACATTGTTAGGCTTAGAGCCTATTACTATGCCAAGGAAGAAAAGCTTCTTGTCTATGATTATCTCTCCAATGGCAGCTTGCATGCTCTCCTTCATGGTTAGTCACTCCTGCATTATTAACTAGTCCATCAATACATATGATTGATATGTTTTCAATTTTTCATCTAGTTATAACCAATCATTTATTCTTTAACAAGTTGAATTTCGATTTTGCTTATAAATTAATGGTTAATTTGCACGTTTAGTCTCCAGTATCGCGATTCTGCGATTTTGGTACCCAATTACAATTGCATTAATTGGATCTCAGTATTCCAAATGTTGCTATCAGGTCTTTGCATGATTTTGATACCCAGTTACAATTGCATTAATTGGATCCCAGTATCTCAAATGTTGCAATCAGGTCTTTGCCATTGTGCCGTCCAATTAGGTATCCCAAATGTAGCAAAGACATGTAATATTTGCGATACTTGATGACCAGATTAACACAATTGTAACTGAGACTAAAATTGCACGATCACGATATATAACAAAAGTGAAGCCTTAAATGAATTAGTGGTCTTATATTTTTTTTGTTTTTGTTTTGGGTTTTGATTGATAGGGAACCGTGGTCCAGGAAGGATTCCATTGGATTGGACAACAAGGATAAGCTTGGTGTTAGGGGCAGCCAGGGGGCTAGCTCGGATTCATGCAGAGTACAGTGCAGCTAAAGTTCCACATGGGAACGTGAAATCCTCCAACGTGCTTCTTGACAAGAACGGTGTTGCTTGCATCTCAGACTTTGGGCTGTCACTGCTGCTGAACCCTGTTCATGCCATTGCAAGGTTAGGAGGGTACAGGGCACCTGAGCAAGCAGAACAACAACACAAGAGGCTGTCTCAGCAGGCCGATGTGTACAGTTTCGGCGTGTTGCTGTTGGAAGTTCTCACCGGGAGAGCGCCTTCCTCGCAATACCCTTCGCCGGCACGGCCTCGCGTGACAGGTGGTTATGATGATAACCAGGATCAGCATGGCGTGGATCTTCCCAAATGGGTTCGCTCCGTTGTGAAGGAAGAGTGGACTGGGGAGGTGTTTGATCAGGAACTGTTGAGGTACAAGAACATTGAGGAGGAGCTTGTGTCAATGCTACATGTTGGGTTGGCTTGTGCGGCGCCGCAGCCGGAGAAGAGGCCAACCATGGCAGAGGTTGTCAAGATGATTGAGGAGATCAGGGTGGAGCAATCTCCTCTTGGTGAGGACTATGATGAATCACGCAATTCACTTTCACCTTCTCTTCCCACCACTGAAGATGGTCTTGCTTAGGAAATAAATAGGAGGAGTATTAATATTGTTTGGTATATAATGTCATTCTAGTTCCAATGCAGTAACACTTAATTGCCTTTGCTCCTCTTCTAGTTGCATTGTCTTGCTGCAAATTACTTATTTTATTTCAATCATGTTGAGTGTTCTTTGTAAAATTATTTGTGGAACTCCATTGTTGAACTTAGCAAAGATCTGAGGATCTTCAGCTTGAGCTTAGAATAAGGTCTTGTCTGGTTGAATTGTATAATGTACATTTGAAGTTTGCATCAGTGGAAGGTCTTTAGACATAACTGACCTGATTCAATGGCACTGTCAATAGAGCACTGTGAATCCGGAATCATGAGTTAATGTCTGCTGTTTCTTTTGACACTTCTTAATTGCATTTTGTCACAAAAAAAAAAACACTTCTTAATTGCAAACCGTTTAATTAGATTTCTACCATTTTTTTGAAAAGCCAAAGATTAAAATTTTATTTAGAACCAAGGACATCAGCTGAGCACAAGTAGTGCCCACAAAATACCCACTGACAAATACATGATCAGTGTATACTTTCAAACAAAATTACAACCAATTCAAAACAACAAATGTAAAGAGTAGCACTATTCCACTTCCAGTATTTCAACGCTCCAACCAATCACTCCATCGAGTATGCTTTGGTCAAGGTGAAACTAATAATCACAAGTACTTTTAATCTCTTTCATATGCTACTCTGAAATCGTTGAATCGTGTTAGAAGCGAACTACATGCTTAATAAGTGCATTCAAAATCTAAGCTAGGCATGCGGCACATGATTTCCATGAAAGTTCATTATGAGTTAACCACATGCCATAAATAGCTTACATGTTACAACTAATGAATACCTTCAAATTATCAAGCATAGGAACTTTAAACCTCAAGACAAGATTTCACATTTCACATTGGATGAGAATGAGAAAGAAAGCCTATAACTGGATGAACAGTGTGCAAATTCAAACCGATAATGTACTCTGCTTTTGTTTAGAATTCACTTTCCCCCTCCCACCGGTGGCCAGGTCCACTAAAAGGAATAATTACTTTTTTTTTAAATCTATCTCCTCTTTATTTTTCATCTCTTGACTCTGTTCTTTTCCTCTACTAAATTCCGAGGGGGAAATGGGCTTAATCGAAGTGATTATTAGTCACAAAGCTGAATTTGAGCCGAATTACTCCACTTCTGTTTGCATTTACTAACAAAAGGAGGCTAGTGCTAATACATTACTATGCTACAACTCATCTGGGAATAATATACACGGGCATTTTTTTTTATACAGATGCATATTAAAAGTACAACCACCACCTACAAATCATAGGGATAGGGAATTTGTGGCTTCAGCTCTACAATTTCCACTAACGTTGCCACATACACACTGAATATGTCTAGATTTGATATTTTCTTATCCAAACACCTCAGTGGTGGACATATCCCACTCAATGGCTCCTGTTTGCCTAATAATAATTGAATCGGTTGAATTAACTGTTAGCTTATTGCTCCAGTTTGGTCAATTAGTGTGCCAACTTGTTCTCCACACAAAGCTTTTGAGATGTTCCCAGGCGCCAATAGATTGAAAACCACAACTGCACAAGTAAATAATGGTGGAAGAAAAAAAAAATCATCAAATAATATAAGTAATAAATTGTCTACTTCATTGGTTACTTCAATAACTATTATCAGTTTATGAAAATAATCTTGGGACACTCATTAACTTCAACATAAAAGCAAAATATTAACCCTAGGAGAACCACGACTAAACTAAGCACCAAGGGTTTTTCTTGCATAGGCATGCAACAAGACTTATTTGAAACCCACTGTAAGGCGCATAGAGAAATTGTGATGTACATGTATTGTCTATGCAAGAATACCTAAAGCACCACAACCTGAAAAACACCCATTAAAAGACCAAACACAACATACTTACCGGGAATACCATTTTCCTCACAGAATGTCAGTGCTGACATATCCATAGAGGTGACACCTCTAGACACTAGCTCCCTGAAGGATATGTGCTCGAAAGTGAAATTGTTGTCTCGGGAGTTGCAGTCGTAGACACCATCTACATTAGTACCTTTGAGGACTGCCTGAGCATTAACTGCAAAGCAGAAGATATTATGCTAATGCTTGCCAAAAAATGGGATATATGTGTTTCCCGTTTATGTAAAAGAAAAGATAGATGATGTGTGAAAAAAAGAAATTAGAAAATTTTTTTTTTGAAAAGAAAAAGGGGACAGCAGCATACGCTCTGAAGCACGAAGAGCAGCAGCTATGTCAGTTGAGAAAAGTGGATTCCCGGCACCACAACCAATGCCACCAAATATAACAACTCTTCCTTTCTCAAGATGTCTGATGGCCCGCTGCCTATTGTATGGTTCAGCAAACTCCTGCATGGCAACTGAAGTTTGTACACGAGTCTGAACACCCATCTTCTCTAGAGTTGATTGGAGCAATATTGAATTCATCACAGTTGCCATCATACTGGTAAATTTAAGAAGCTACTACTCATTCAGGTCAATATTTTAAGATAAAGTAGAAACAAGAGTAAATCACTTTAGAAGATATATTAACCAGAAAGATTAAAAAGATCTTATATCAACGTAAGTACGTCCAGTGGACTTAAAGGCCATAAAGGCACCAAGTCCTGATATTACCCATGTGCAAGGCATCAAGAGAAGGTGCTTGCCTTGCCTGAGCACAATGGGATGCCTACAAAGTTAAAGCATAAAAAATCATTTGGGCTTTTGGAGAAAACAAAACACAAATCAGATAAAAAAAATGACATGAGTTGACAGCTAAAACTGTTAAAAAAAATACATAATCGATATACATATTTTAATATAAACTTATTCATCGTAAAATCAAATGCCCAAATCTCAATATGCAACTAAACAAAGAAGGTCAAAAGTGCAAATCTAGGAAGGGGAAGAATGGGTTTATGTAAATCATCAGCAAAGGCACGTCCAGTCCAAAGATAGACAAAACACGGGACAAATTAATCTCCCTGGTGATTCTAACCCTGCCCAAAGATTCAAATATCAGAATTCCAATTTACTTTTTCAAAATGAGGTGAGCCTTTGTCCTCTTTGTAGTACTCTGAGCCAGACAAGGTAAGTACTCTACAATTGATACTACCAAAGTACCAATATCCCATACGAGTCAAGGTTCACTCCCCAGCTGTGGCCTTCTCTGGCACGGTCACACAGAGATGCTCTCTTTTTCACATCACAACTTTAACTAGATCTTCTTTGTTTTCCTTGGATCATTCATATGTAATCAGGATATTGATGGTTGCACTGAGATCTGAATCTATTTTTCCATCTCTTTTCTTTGTGATAGACTTCTAGTAAAAATACAATGGCATAAATAGAATATACATAGAAATTTTAGGGATTAACCTTACCCAACTTGGTATGCAGTACATCTTTCTAAACCTGTCGCATTTACCCATGCATCTCCACAGAAGAAATTACGACCCCCAACAACAATCGCCACCTGAAATATCACACAGAAAGAAGAATCAGGCTTCTGCTAAGCTGAAAAGGATAGCAGAAAACCATACTCCAGAGGACAATTATGAAAACTGATACCTCCACACCAAGGCGGGAAGCTATTGCAACTTCACTTGAAACTAACATGGCCACCTGACAATAAATTTAAGCAAACAAATGGAGTAAGTTTTGTGACGACATCCAGATAACAATTAGACTTCTACTTGGTAAAGACTAGGGTCATGAGCCAAAAAATACTGTCAAAATTTCCACACACACATATATAATCATACCACAACTGCTTTTCCTTTTGAGGTACATTCAAACCACAAACCTTAGGGTCAATATTGCAGGTATCAGATCCAGTAAGTGCTGCTCCACTAATTTTGAGCACTACCCTCCGCCATCTAAGGTTTGACAATGCTTTGGACTTCAGGCTGTTTACTTGACCTCCACTGCTGGACGTTGCCACTCCATATCTATAAGTAAAGCAGGGGAAGGCTCAACATTCACAATATTACAAGAACAAGGACAAGAGAAAAAGAAAACAATTCATATTGAATGGCATTCAAAACAAAGTCCAAATGATGACAAAATAATCAATATGCCACTCCATCCTAGTAACACCACCTAACATTACAAATTGGAATTAGTATCTAAACTTCCCACGTGATTTGTAAACTAGAGGTATGGCAGTGAAGATAGCATGATGCTTATTTGCAACAATACAACTGAAGAAAACTTCCATTTTTAAAAGCAACCCAAACCCATACACCCCCATTGATTTACAAATCCTATTCTACTGTCTAAACTTGCTAACATGTCAAAAAGCCTATATCATGTAATGCAAAGATTCTAAAAACTATAACATACACCTGTACCAAAGAGTAATTTTATAAAGCTTTTCAATATTCTAAGTTGTAAGCATCTGAGCAAATGAAGTACAATGATGAACAAGGTACTCAAATCAAAATCTAAGTGAACATATTCTCTACGGATATAAAGCACAGTGAAATACAAAAGAACTTATTTGCAGATGGATACTCCATTTCATCAATATAATAATGCAAGACAGATAAATATTAAAGTAACACCATATAATTTGTGAACCAGAATTTTGCCAGTAACGATATCATGACAATTATCAATAAGCAGCAATACCCCTGAAGAAAACGTCAAATTTTCAGATTCAGACAAACTCACAGACCCCTATTTATTCCAAAAGTATAAACTTATCCACCAATAAACGTGACAAAAAGCCTTTATATCTTGACTAACTATTAAAATGCCGCACAGCTGTACCACAGAGTAATGCCACAAGTATTGTTATTAGTATTCCAATCTGTAAGCATAGCAATTAGAAACCAAGTAAATTAAGCACTTATGATGCAGCAAATTAAACAGATTCAGGCACTAAGAGGATAAAAGCAAGCAAAACCAGAAAACAAATCCTCTGGTTTACAATACAAGAGAGATCAGTGTGGCGAAAACAACCTCTTGGATTGCCTAGGTGAATTGGTGGCAGGAACAATGGCTTTATCCTCTTCGGCGAACTTGGAAGGGAGAGAATTTCCGACGATGTGTTCCATCTGTTTAAACCAAGGCCAGTGACTAGTTGAGATGCATCCATTGTTCATCCTATGCCTCTCCAGCTTGTACCGCTTCTTTAGGTTATCAACCTTGTTCTTACACTGCTCCACGCTCTTCGTTTGGTTCTCGCAACGCTCGCTCACCACCGCTGCCACCTCCTCCCAATCCCTTCCCCTAAGGTTCCCCCGATTCAGTTGCGTGAACTTGTCCGTGTACGCCTCAAGCAAGCACACGATCGCCGTGTCGCTCCACTCTTCCCGATCCTTCCTGTACTCTCCTCCTCCGACTCCTCCGCCGCCGCCGCCGCTGACACTGGAAACCGCCTTTGGTCTCTTGTTAAACCCGTACGGCGACGGCGACGTTCCGTCGCCGATCTCCTCGTGCTCCTTTCGTTTCTCGCTCCCGGCGTCGTCGTCGAACGGATTTCCGTAATCTTCGGCGTCGTCGTCGGCGACGGGTTTGGTTTGGACGGAGGCGGTGGAGAAGTGGTGGTGGTGGTGGTGAGGCGCGTAGGGTTGGAGGTGGTGGTGGTTGTCGTCACGGAGGAGTGAGAAATCGTCGTCGTCGTCGCAAGAGGCCATAAGGGTAAAGGGGGAAGAGGACGTTAAGGTTTGAGGGAACGGCGTCGTTGGGGACGTTAGGGAAAGAGAGAGAGGCGTTGAGATTTGAGAGAAGGTGTGTGTGGGAGGGTTTGACGGAGCGTGCCTTCCGTGAGTTGGTCTGGTACTTGCCGTGACGCGTGGTGACGGTCCCGTTAAGTGACAAGAGCAAGTGCATTGTACGCGCTTTCGCTCTCCTACCTCTGCAGTAACGGGCCATTGCTCATCTAAATATTTCTTTGGGCCAACCTTGCCAGTACGGCATTGAGAAAAAAAAATAGTGATCATTTTTCAAAAAATAATAAAATATTGTATATTTGTTTAAAGAGTAAACAACCGTTTTGATTCCTGAAAGTGTCAGACAATATCATTTTAGTTTCTGATAGATGTGAAATTAAAAAAAGGTCATCAACTGATGTCAGTCGTTAGTCACTTTAATCCTGTCAGGAAAGTAATCACTTTCAGGGACTAAAATGACAGTAAGTAATCACTTTAAGAGACCAGAGTGACAATAAGTAATCACTTTCAAAGACCAAAATGGCTAAAGACTGACAGTTGAGGATTTTTTTTTAATTTTACATCTATCAAAGATTAAAGTGATACTATCTAACACCCTCAAGGACAAAAGTGATTGTTTACTCTTGTTTATATTTTTGGAGATATTAAATTGATGGAAAATAACAAATTAGTTTAAGATCCCTTTTCCCCTATCATACTATACTATGAGTGAAAACCAAAAAATAATTAATGGAAAATAACTGATTGTGTTTCTAATTAATTGTATCTCTTTCCCTTGATCATCGGGATCACTAGCCAGATCGGTAGTTATTGATTTGTTTCCTTGAAACTATAGGAGAGTTTTTAGCTTAGAGGAGATCTGATGTTGTGAGTGTAATGTGTATATATGTATATATGTACCTCTGAATTTTGATCAAATGCATAGTGAAAAAACATTATGGTATCAGAGCCTTTCGAGCTTTGACCAAGAATAAGCACTGAGAGTAAAAATGACATAAAGCCACCAAGAAGAAGATCGACCAAAGATGGAGAAGAAGACAGAAGAGGAATGTGAATTAGAATGTTCATAGAAGGTGAAGAAGACGTCGTCTCCATATGATTTGGGTTCAAACTACAACCTGGGAAGTGTGATAATCCAAGTTCAGTTGTGGGTGAGAACAATATGATCAAGAATATATGGGCTAAGGACATCAGAAACGGTGTTGGAGAAACGCAAAGAGAGGGAAAAAGTGCATCAATTCTTGATGGGATTGGATGATTCTACGGGACAATTCACTCCAGTCTTCTTGCTAATGATCCCTTGTCATCCTTGAAACCAAGTGTATGCCACTTTAATGCAAGAAGAACGAGTGAGGACTATTGCTAGAAAGCAAGGAGGAAAGAGGGGAAGTTGTTGGATTGGTAGTGCAAGCTAGTGGAAGAACGAGATGACGAGGGGATGCTAGGGACAAAGCTACAGTTTACTTCTGCAACAGGACAGGAGATGATGTTGCAAGCTATTTTCAGTTGGTTGGGTATCCAAATTGGTGGGGAGATAGGTCATGCCTTGAAGCAAAAACAAGTGGTCGTGGCAAAGGACAACAACAGACACGTGGTGCTAACCAAGGTCACGGGGGGGAGAGGGATGAGTGTTCGTGCAAATACTGACCAAATTTTCACTGGATGGACAAATGCTTGATGATTGATAGATGCAGATAAAGGCAGGCTCACAGACTTGAGCAATGAGCAGTTGGAATACTCTGGTAAATATGTTGGACAATCGGGTGATGATATTTGGACACTTAATAATTTTCTACATCCATCCAACACCTCTCATCTCTTTCAATATCTCTTTTCTTGTCACATCATATCTCACATATCATATCTATCATTTATCTCTCATCTCTCTCTTTATCTCTCTAGGTGTGTACACCCCATGGGTGTCTATGCAATATTTTCCAATCATAAATTTGACTCTTTTGCATGCACCGAAGACCATGCAAGGATGCCATGTGCGATTGCTGAATGGAGAGCAAGCTATAGGAACTAAGGAGGGAATTGTGTTATAATTTTTTTTATTTTTTTTAATAAAACTTAATTGCAAATATAGTCAAAATAACTAAATTGATATTGTATTAATGTAGTGACCCATGTCATGCACGAGACAACATATAATGCATGTTAATTACTTCTCATCATTCTTTTTGCTGAACAATAAGTTTAGATTGGGGGAGGCACGTCTCCATGTAAGGCTGGGGAGAACAACCAATCTCAATGATGATTTATAGTTAAATTTATGTACAGTCTACCAATGGAGAAATCTAGGATTCGAACCCAAGTCACAGTTGGTGTGAGCGGAAGGTCCGACCACCTATAAATTATATCTCAATAAATTTGCATATAGATATTAATGGATAGAAGAAAATTTAAAATTTGTCCAATAAAAGAAAATTTCCAATAAATTAGTTAGATAAAAAGGTAATAAATAAGAAATGAGTACTGATTTCTCCAAATATTAAGATTTTAAACATAAATATAAATTAATTCGATAAAAAATTAAGTTTACATTGATACAAAAATGTTTAATAAATTAGTTGTGCAAGAAAATAATAAATAAGTACAAATTATATAATACCAAAAATAGTATAATGAATTATTTTAAGGTACAAGAATTACAATTATAATAAAATATAATTTCTCTAGTAATGCATATATTAAACATTTGAAATTATTCTGATTCAGCTACGGCTTTGCTGTTGCTAAGTGGTGAGGTTGCGCCGCAACAACTCCATGGAACCTTGGTTCGAGGAATTAGAGATCTTCTCCGGCGAGGGTGATCCGTGCAGCTACGACACACATGACGGGAGGGTAACTTCATTGCTAACGCTTTGGCGAATAAGGGAGCTGGGCAGCTTCAAGCGTTGTGCGTGCTGGTAGACCCTCCGATGGCTTTGTGCTCGCTGTTGTGGAGGGACGTGATGAGAACCGAGTGTAGAAGAGGGGAGGATTTGGGCGTTTTGCTCTAGGCTAGGTTGCTTTGTTCTTTTTTTCGTTTTTCCATGTTGCTTTTGTTTTTTTAGCTCTCTGTTATAAAAAAAAATTGAATACAGAAACAAAGTATATCTAATAACAGTAACACATAACAAACCTACAAGATCAAATTAAAATTACTCAAATCTCGTTTCAGAAAATATATTGTAGGTTGGATTAGATTCTTTTAAAAATTAAAAATAATAGAGAATATTATAAGATGACATTTAGGCTTATAATTACTCTTAAGACACTGTACTAAGAAGGATTCGCAAATTTATAAATTATAGATATATTATTGAGGTGGATTTTACAATGAACAAACGCTTTTTGTTGTGCATGTGCACAAGTGAATCACAAACCGGTAATAGAGGGTTTGATCGGTGTTATATATATATTTCAGTTTTGATCCACAATAGAAGTGGTAATCTATCTATTGGCCTAAGATTTATTTTATTACTTTTTGACCCCAGATTAGAAATGGAAATATTTTCGTCTTTGCTAATTGACCCCAGATTAATTTTTGACCCCAATATTTTTCTCTTATTTGTCTTTTTATGTGAAGAAATCCATTCTCTCTCTCTCTCACCCTTTCTCCTCCCTCTCTTTCTCTCTCTCGCTCTCTCTCTCTCTCTTCCTCTCTCGATCTCTCTCTCCTTCCTCTCTCTATCTGTCTCTCTCCCTCCCTCCCTCACCCTCTCTCTCTCCCTCCCTCCCACCCTCCCCTAGCCATATATACAATATCATTATGTAACCACTGGTGAGTGTTAATATTGTCTCTATCATTAGTCATGTTATGTTATATAAATGTAATCTTTGTACTGTTTTAAATCTATTTATTTTTTTTGACAATCGGGACATATAATATCACAAGAATAATTCAACCAAATTAAGAATTTTTTGTATAAAAAAAAATTAAGTATTTTTTTCTAAGCAAAATAACAATAATAATCCATTATCTATAAACTAATTTTCCAAATAACGTAATCACAAAATATCTTGACCAGATAAAATAAAAAAATCAGTAAATATCATTTTTTAAATACGTAGGCCAAAAAATTAAAATTTCAAAACTGTGGGCAAAAATTTAATTTTTATAAAATGTTAGCTTTTTTAGTAATTAATGCCTTCTTTAGACACCAATCCGCAAATATTTATAAAACTTGCACATGACCTCTTCAAGAGGTAGCCCTTCTCTAATACCCACCGTCGGATTAAAAAGTACAGAAATGGACGTTTTGTGATTCACTTGTGCACATGCACAACAAGAAGCATTTGTTCATTGTAAAATCCACCTATTATTGATTATAGATACGGAACAAAACCCACCAAAAGCTTACCTCAATATCACATTCTCAGTTGCGCGCCGCACAGTCAGCCTCGCCTCGCCCGACAACACCAATCCACCATGCTGTGACATGCATTCTAGGCATGACAACCTCGCCCCCGATTTCGGTCGGGGTTGAAAAATCAATACCCATCTCTACCTCCGATGGGGGTTGGGTTTTCCTGCTCCACCCCCATTCCTGCACTTTGTACTTTTGAAATCTAAATTTTTATTCTAAATTTTTTTGTTTCGGTAGAATTAAAGAAATTTTCAATATTCTATTTTTTAAGAGATTTTTTAATATATTTTATTAGACAAATAATAATGAGGAAATAAAAAAATAAAAATAATTTTTTTATATAATTTTTTATAATACTACTGCATTAAATATTATATTGTAAGTGAAATAAATGTGTGGGACAGGTATTAGTTTTCCCAACCCGACCCCGACTCTTAAATGCGGAAAAAACCCAAAGCCAAATCCAATCTTAGTCAAAACAAATTTTTTCCATCAAAATCGGGACGAATTTGAATAGATGCCCATGGGTTTGGGCCCTGTTGGCAAACCTAATGCGTTCCTTGCCTTATTTTCTCGGGTCACCTACTCCACTCCACCACCCCGGTCACGTGCCTTCCTAACACCACGTGCCTCACCACCCGATTGTTTTTTCACTCTCCCATGGCACGTGCACCACGCCTTTCCCCTTCTCCACGAAACAAAATTTCACTCCCTCCTTGCCACTTGCCACCCGAAAACATAAAAAAACCTCAGACCGTAGTCACCGTACTACTTTTCTCTTTCTGTTATAAAGGGTCCATCACAAGAAAAGCACGACTCATAAACGTAGTGGGCTATCTGACCGCTAGTTTTTTGCCACGTGTTATTCTAGAAATTCTCTTTTTCCTTTTTTTTTATATAAAGAAATTCTCTTTTTCCTTTTTGTTTCCCTCGTCAAACCTTGCAAAATATCAAAACAGGATATTTATTTAATTTAATATGAAAGAGTGTAAAGATTAAATCTGAACCATATAACTATCTATAAATGATTAAAATTAAAAATTAAATAAGTACTTAATTTTATATTTTAATATTAACTATTTATAATTCAATTTTATGACTATGATTTATTCCTCTCATTCTTTCGAAACGAAACTCCTCTCTCTGTCAAAACAACCAAACCCCCTTACGTAGGACAGTATCACAGAGTGAACGGCGTAGAAGAGTTGAATTAAAAAACGGGGAAGAGCATAGCAATATAAAAGTAAGGGCAAAAAAGCATATTTGTTCAATTCAAAGGTTTTTCCAAAAACAGCGTTTTGCGTTTTGCGTTTTGGTCTTCCTTCTTCACGCAGCACGCCACTACTGTTTCAATCGTAGAACTGTTTCCCTTTTCCTCCTTCGATTCTGTGAAGCCATTTTCGTCGATAACCAAACATGCCTTCCAGTCACTTACTTCTCGAAGAACCCATTAGGATGGCCTCCATCCTAGAGCCATCAAAAGCCGTTAGTTTCTCTTCTTATTCTCCTTCTTTTTTTCTATTTTTATTTTTTGCAGTTAACGTGTTTGCTATTTGGTTTTTCTTTTCAATCTATAGATCCATTGCATGCTTTTTTATTGAACCCTTTGTATTGGATTTGCTTTTTTAAATAAAATTTATTATTTTTTTTGTTATTTATGTTTTTTTTTGCAGAGTTTTTTTCCTGCAATGACAAAGATCGTTGGAACACTGGGTCCTAAATCTCGATCTGTTGAAACTATTTCTGGCTGTCTCAAAGCTGGCATGTCTGGTATGTTTCTTTTCCCTTTCTCAAATTTTACTAAATTGTGCAGTGTTTTGAGACAGACCCGGTTTTCAAAAGCTGTGGAGTTTTTACTGAAGAATTGGTGAAAGGGTTATGTATGGTGAATGGTTATGTATTTTGGATTCTCTGATGATGTTTTTTGTTGTATGCAGTGGCTCGTTTTGACTTTTCCTGGGATAACCCCGAGTATCACCAGGAAACTTTGGAGAATTTGAAGGCTGCTATCAAGAGTACTAAGAAGCTCTGTGCTGTGAGTTCTCTCCCTTCTTCTCTGTTGCTTCACTTTATATCTTTTTTGCTACCTTGGCACTAGAGAGACCAGTTTGTTTCATGTGGAAAATGTGACTGAAAGAAGGCAAACATAACTGTTTTTTGTTTTTGTTTTTTTTCAAAAGTTGATCGATTGCATCAGTTAAAAGTAAAAACAAAAAGGAAATAAAATAAAATGAAACTCATGTCATGAACCAACTATTCCAAAAACTTTAAGGGTGTGTTTGGGAGTTTTGGAGGGGAGGGGAGGTGAGGGTTTGACAATTTGAGGGGAAGAGAAGGGGAAGGAAAGAGAGGATAGTCCATGGATGCTTATTTTTTAAATAAAAGAATCAAAACCACCAAAAACCTCCAATTTGGTGGAATTAAAAAAATGTAGCAGTGAGATGGCTTTGGAGGGCTATTACATACTTTTTACACTCAAATAAATAGAATATTGATCATAAACCCTCTCCTCCCCTCCAAATCTCCCAAACACACCCCAAGTGAAAACACAGGAATGTTTTTGTGTCTGACATGTCCCTTCACTCAAGAGCCGTTCTTCTGGATTGAAGTGTGGACAATACACAAACCCATCTTCCCTTGTGCTAAAATTTTACTTTTTTGTTTAGAAGAATGGGGCAACAAGAATTGAACTCTATTATCATGAACCAACTATTCTGAAAGCTTAAACTGTCGGTGTTAGGTGAAAGCATGTGAATGGTTTTGATGTCTGACAACTCACTGTTTTTTGTATGTTTACTGTCCAATTTGTCAAGGCTAAGCTCTTTTAGCAACTGTTTGAAGAATCTCCAATTTCTGCATCCTTGCATTTTCCACTTCTTATGGGTTTTATGTTCAAGATAAATAATGGGAAAGGAGCTGAGTGTTTGTTACTCGATTGCCTTTGACAGGTTATGCTGGACACAGTGGGTGCAGAGATGCAGGTTGTTAACAAAAAGGAGACATCTATCTCGCTTCAGGCAAATGGTCAGGTTGTTCTAACTCCTGACCAGGGACAAGAAGCTTCTTCAGAGATATTGCCTATCAACTTTGATGGACTGGCCCAGGTTCATTGACATTTTCCACATTGTCATTTTATGATGTGACATTCTTGCAAGTACATTGTTTCTGATGAATATTAACCTGAATGATTCCTTTAATTAATTTTTTTTCACTTTTGTTGCCTATGGAGTGCCAGCTTGGAGTCAATTGCACTTTCCCCTCTAAGTTGCTTGGCTCAAATTAGCTATAAGTTTTATATATGTTTGCAATTTAACTCTTGCACAGGGTTTCAGAAGCAGTTAACTCTGATGTTTAGTTGAATCCCACATGAAAATTTCTTTTTGTGAGTTGAGATATCTTTAGATGCCTTCTGCTTGCATTGTAATTTGTTGCTTGAATAATTTTCAAATTCTTATAATACAACCTTTACTATTATTTAAATGCAATATTTATGTTGGTTTTTAACCTTAATGTTTATCTTCGTTCTTGATTGTTTACAGTCAGTGAAGGAGGGAGACACTATTTTTATTGGTCAATACTTGTTCACAGGAAGTGAAACTACTTCTGTATGGCTAGAGGTAATATAAGTTGAACCCAGAGTGCAATATTTATTCCAAGATGTCCATTTTTATTTTATTATTTTAGTGTCTTCAGTATCTTTTTTAAATTATTTGTCTTAGTCCTTGCAACCCGATTATGGATTTGCATTTTTTTTTGTTTATCAACCATTTATTTTGAGTTTATACTATGATTTCTTGTCATTGAAATTAACATTTGTTGAATTAATATTCTATAAACATAAGTAGCTAAGGCATAAAAAAGAATATTTAATATTTTTACATGCGTGATGAGTTCTACCTGAAGTTGTGCAGGTATCTGAAGTCAAAGGGCAAGATGTTGTTTGTATTATAAAGAATTCAGCTACATTGGCTGGGTCATTGTTCACTTTGCATGCCTCTCAAATTCATATTAATTTGCCAACCCTCACAGAGAAAGACAAGGAGGTGAGTTATGCTTTTGACTTTCATGTTCGAATAATTTGCCTTTCAGTTTCACTACATGTGTAGTGTTTGTTGTGCCTAGAAAATAGGTTTTCTTAAAGTCTTGGGGTTATTATATTTGTTTATTACAGGTTATAAGCACCTGGGGAGTTAAAAACAAAATTGATTTTCTGTCATTGTCATATACTCGGCATGCTGAAGATGTTCGTGAGGTAGTTTGAGTTCCAGATCTTTTACTCTTGTTTGTTATCTCAGACTCAAATTCTATTAACTGACCTTTATATGTTATTGTAATTGTAATTTTGTAATGCAGGCTCGTGAATTCCTTTCAAAGTTAGGTGATCTTAGCCAGACCCAAATTTTTGCAAAGATTGAAAATGTTGAGGTGAGTTGCATATCTTCATAATGTTTATGTACTGTGGAAACTTCATTTCTGTGTAAACTATATTTGTATTGGCTATGCTGATTCAATTGTATATATACATCTATGTTGTTTCTTAGGGATTGACCCATTTTGATGAGATTCTACAAGAAGCTGATGGTATTATCCTTTCCCGTGGGAATTTGGGCATTGATCTTCCACCAGAAAAGGTCAGTTTTCTTGATGAAATTCATTTTGTAGTTTGAATCACTCATTGTCTTGCAGTCTCATAACAAAAGTTTATTTTTGGTCTAACAAGTTCTCTATGTTTTCAAAAATATTCAAAGATGTCTATGTTGGACACTATAAATTACAATACGATGCATACTTTGAAAATTCTAAAAGCCGTAGTTTATCTATAGTTATAATGCCGTTGCCAACAGTTATCTAATGAGTGGAGGTCTAGAGGTTTATCCATAGACCCAAAAACGCACACACAAAAGAAGAGGAGACTTTTCTTGACGTATGCTGCATACTTCTGTAATGAAATAGGGTGTTAAATTGTTTGAGCCGAATTAGCTCAACAAATTGCAACCTATGTCATTGCCTCTTATGGCAATTATATGCTTGTGACTGTCTCCATTGAGTGAGTGCTGAATAGTTCTAAGACTGATTGTTGGATAGATGTTAATCTTGATCAACTTCCATTTGCTTTGTAGGTTTTTTTATTTCAAAAATCTGCCCTTTACAAATGTAATATGGCCGGGAAACCAGCTGTGCTTACACGTGTTGTGGATAGCATGACTGACAACTTACGACCAACTCGTGCTGAAGCCACTGATGTTGCCAATGCTGTTTTAGATGGTAAGTCACTGGTTATATGATGCCACTTGATAGGTTGGTGAGTACACTAGGCTGTTCTCCTGTAGATGATCATTCATCTGACAGTGGGGAAATATTTCTCCTCTTTTTATACTAAGGTGGTTTACAAACTACATTGGTGTCATTTTTATTTCATTAATGCTAATCTAGTGTGCTTGAAGCTGCATGTTAATATTGGTTTGCTTGTTAATTGATAAGACCTTCTCAAAGTGATTGAACAGATGATTTGCCCTGCTTAATGATTTTTTTGCTTCTTTTATCAGTGCTTGTCTACTGTGTTTTAGTTAGAACCACTTGATGGATGTGTTTGTTGAATTGTTAATAATTATACAGGAAGTGATGCGATTCTTCTAGGTGCTGAGACTTTACGTGGGTTGTACCCTGTTGAGACTATTTCTACTGTTGGCAGAATTTGTTCAGAGGTAGGTTCATTATATGGCTCCTTAATTTTGTTAAACATATTGAATTTGTTCTGTTGTCTTGATTCAGGTTTTTTGGTTTCTGATCAAAATATTTTCTTTTTATGTTGGAGTCGGACTATGGGCTCTGTTGCCTAAATGAATCTGGAATTAGTGTCTTGTAGTTTTGAGGTGTCTTGTAAAAATAGGCTCTCAAAGATGAATATTGGAAAAGATTAAGAGAAACAAGGGATCTAAGACCAAGGCGGCATAGGACGCAGTGTGTTTGGGGGAATGGAATTCAGTTAGATCAGAGGGGTATATAAAGAAGAAAAGAGTAGTATGTAAGGGGCATGGGAAATGTAAGCATTAGGAAGGGGTGAAAATAAGGCGCACTCAAAATTTCCTGCGCTTGTGTATTTTTCTGTTCTCGTTCATCTACCTTACATGGTTTAGCCCTACTGTCACCGATGTTGCTCTGATATCAAAACAGTAGAGAAGATATAACTCCATGTATTCTACCGTTTCTTTTAATTCTTGTGTAGGTTCCTATCATAAACACTTCTAATTTTACAATTGTTTGATTGGGAAAATTTTTGAGTTAAGATGCACCATCTAGTTTTACTCATAAGCCATAACATATGTACTCAGCTGCTTATTTTGGTCTTGTCACGGGTAAAACGGAATATCTTTTTGTTTAACTAGGATAGCCACTCCATGATTATTGGTCCATTATGTCAGAGGACTTGATAAAATGGAACTACAACATGGAGCAATAACTAACATGATGTCGGTATTTGGATCAGGAGCTACTACTTGATAAATTTGTTTTGGAAATCAATATATAAATGCATCAGTTGGATGTGATCTGGCCTCTAGGTTTCAACTGCTGAATCTAAAATCCTGTGCTTTTTAACCTACTTTCTCCAATATAATACATGCACAGTTTTATGCTTGAAGATATTATTGTTTCAAATTGTTATTTTTCAGACTAAGATATTATGGACTCTATGCAATAAACATAATTTCTATCAAGCATTTTGTTTCAACTTTCAACATGAACTGGTTGTGCATATAGTTAAAATCCATTCATTTATGGTTCTAATATGAATTTTATGATTGTTTGTAACAAACTGTGAGACAAAACAGGGAAGTGTGTTTTTTATGTTGCTTCCCTTTTCTTTTTGTCATTTTTTCTTATTTCTATCTTATGGTGGTTTACCTCAGCGTAGCATACGTTCTGCGAATCATTTGTTTGGAATTCCTTTATCATATGAAATGTTCTCATTCAAAATGTCACTTAACGTGTTGGCTAATATCTCTGCCTTCCGTTTCATATCCTCGTAGGCTGAGAAAGTTTTCAATCAAGACCTTTATTTTAAGAAGACAGTCAAGTATGTCGGAGAACCCATGACCCACTTGGAATCTATTGCATCCTCTGCGGTAGGTTCATTTAAAAATTTCTCTTTATTTTTTATAGTATTTTATTTTATTGTGCTTGCCTTTACATTCTTTTAAAAGAGACGCATTTATGCCTATTGCTTTTGTGTTATGGGCTTGATGGTTGATTCTATCTCATGGGTCTGTTTGGATTGACTTATGCAGAGCTTATGAACACAGCTTATGATTGATTCATAAGCTGTTTTGGGCTTATTTTTCATAAGCTACCCAGGATAGCTTATCAAAACAGCTTATGACTTATATAAAATAAGTTTCACTATAATTTTTTTCGATTATAAAAGTAGCGTATACAACTTATGTCATAAGCAGTAGATAAACTTGTTATTCAAACAGGGCCCATATATGAAAGTAAGCTTCTTACATGCCAATCTGTTCTTGTTAGGTACGAGCTGCTATTAAGGTGAAGGCTTCTGTTATAATTTGCTTCACTTCATCTGGAAGAGCTGCAAGGTACTATCTCTAAGTAATTAGATGTGAAAAAAATGAACCAGTCGCTCTCAACCTGGGTTTGACTTTGGCAAACAAACACTATCCTTTGAATGATATTCATACCGATGATTTTACCCTGCATCTCCACTTATCTCCGTGGGACTTTCTGTCTAAAAATGTCATGTTCACCTGTCAGATTGATTGCAAAGTACAGGCCAACAATGCCAGTTCTCTCTGTGGTGATCCCTCGACTTACGACAAATCAGCTAAAGTGGAGCTTCACTGGAGCTTTTGAGGTTCGATTTTAACTTAAGATTCACCTGCTTATTTTCTGTTAATTATCCCTGGCTGTCGTTGGCACTCTCCCCTCCCCCTTAGAGATTGGGTTTACCGTGTTTGTATATGCTAATTAATAATTGTACTATTTAAACGAATCCATTCCTTTTCCTGCTTTCTATTGGTAAGAACAATTTGTTTGTTTTTTGTTTTTCCGACCCAACTGTTAACACATTTGTGTCTATGCTTACTTACATCTAATGTAATTAACATAGTACTCCAGTAAATATTTTATGAATAATATAACATTATAACTTAATTTGATTTCAATGTCAAGTATTCTCAGCTTATTGTAATTATTATATCATGTGTGAAGTAAATGCAGCCATGAATTATATTGGATCTTTGGAAGATGCTGCTGCATTTACTTGGATATATACACCCATAATTCCATCTAATAATTAGAAAATATATTTACCAGGACGTATTGTGTTGTTTTCATTGTATCACCTTGTTTACCAAACTTATAAGAAATTCAATTTGTGACACAGGCAAGGCAATCACTTGTTGTAAGAGGTCTCTTTCCTATGCTAGCTGATCCTCGACATCCCGTAAGTTTCATTTTTGGCAATTCTCAGTTATAATCGTTTCTTTAGTTAAAAGGCATTGTTCTGTTGAGATTTTTCTTTGGGGTAGCCATATTTGGAAGAGCTTTACAACTTATTTGGGCTTATCTTATAAGTACTTGTGTAGGTATTTAGGGGAGCTTATAAAAATAGTTTATGACATGATCATGAGCTATTTTCAGCTTATTTTAATAAGCTTCCTAGAATAGCTTATGAAAATAGCTTACAACTTATATGAAAAGGCATTCCCTCTTCAATAAGCGCTTAATTAAGTTGTTTATCCAAACGTACTCGTAGTTGAGAAGCTGGACTAGAGGTTGTGTATGCTGACAGCTTCAATGCATATTCTGGCTCTAGAGCTTCTTGTAGTCCCTCTAGGTTGATTGGCAGACAGGATTAGTTTGGATCCAAGTTTGTAATATGTATTAAGAGTATGATCACTCTCATGACCATTTCTGTGAGTACATAACCTGTACTCTGCATGAGACATGTATTGCTAATGTTTTGTGCTATTGTTCCCCCTTTTTTTTCGGATAGGCAAATGTTAATAATTAGTATGTTATGTTAGAGGGGGATTTGAACCCATGACACGACCTCCTTATCACTCCAACCCCTGTGTCTCTCCCCCCAACCACCATATCGTTGCCCATTTAAATGTCCACTAATGTCATTCATGCTGCTTCACATGCACCCCATCACATAATGATCCCAGTTCTACTAGATATTGATGCCATACTCTGTGCCTGCAGGCTGAGTCAACAAGTGCAACAAATGAATCTATTCTTAAGGTTGCCCTTGATCATGGAAAAGCATTGGGAATCATAAAGTCGCATGACCGAGTTGTTGTTTGCCAGAAACTTGGTGATGCATCTGTGGTTAAGATTATTGAGCTTGAAGATTAAAGTGCATTTATCCAACTACAGTTTTGGTTCTAGTTCTAGTTCTATTTTTTTTAAAAAGAATATCTTTCCCAAGTTTTTGGTAGTTGCAGATCATTCTGCTGCGAGTTGAGGTGATCTTCACTCGGTTTTGATAGCTAAATTATGTTCCCTGTATATCGGAAATATGAATTATTACCAACTTTTCATACATAAAATCAAGGGAATGAGCCCTTGATGCCAATATTTCCGGTTTAATATTCATACAAGGACACAGTTCAGAAATGTAGTTGTTGGATACTATTGCCAAACTAATGATATGCTAAATTGCTAATAGCTTTTTGTTTTGTTTTTGGTCCAAATAGCTTTTTGTTTTCAAACGCCAATTGAGCATAGGTGCCATATTTTATTCTTTATTCTTTGTGGTCCATGAACAAAAAGTTTTATTGATTATGAGCTACATGTGGGGATCCAGATGATTTGCTTTAGAAGGTGCTATTAATAACTCATTCGCTTACATATAAGGCTAAATTCCCTTTACAAATAATTTCTCTGAACTGTTATTTAACTTTGGAATATTGAAAGCATTGGTTATTATTTATGCATACAGTACTCCTTTAGGACGTATTTTTGTGCATAATAAGACAAAGACTTAAATATGTTTTTAGTCCCTCAAATTTGGGTAATTGTTGCTTTTAGTCCTTCAAATTTAAAACGCCTATTTTTGCTCCTTCATTTTTTAAAAATATATCATTTTTAGTCCCTGGGGCTATTTTTAATTTGAAAAATATTTTTTAAATTTATATTTTGACCCCTCTTAAATTCTGATTCTTACCTTATCCCTTTCCCCTAACTTTTAAGAATTTTTTAAATTTATATTTTGACCCCTATCAAATTTAGAAAATACTTTTTAAATTTAAAATATGATCCCAGGGACTAAAAGTGACACATTTTTAAAAATAAGGGATCAAAAATAGGCGTTTTAAATTTGAGGGCCTAAAAGCAACAATTATCCAAATTTGAGGGACTAAAAACATATTTAAGCCTAAGACAAAACCTAGATGGTATAAGATCTGGTGGTATAATATTTGATAAAGTTTTATTGTTATGCAGTACTTGGTGTGACATTCTATAACATTGTGCTACAGAAGGCAGTATCTTGTCTTTGATAATGCATAGTATAACGCTTCTTAGGATGAAATTAATGTTATTTTAAGAGAAATTATTTAATAATGTATTATATTTATCATGTAATCATTTTTGGATAAATAATAGTCCTTTAAAGCTTGAAAAAGGAAATCATTACTATAACATATTTATATACATCTTGTTATAGCAAATGTAGTGCTTATAAAGTTGGGTAATTCTCACCTTATAAATTAGTTTTGTAGGATTGAGTTAGATTCTAAGTCTAAATTCTAAAAAAGTATTAGAGCCTATTCTAGATCTCATTAAGTCACTCGTCTTTGTTCACGCTCTAGAGTCTAGACATATGTTCCTAGGCGTGGGGTGCTGTTATTAGGCTAGGCCACTCGCATTTATTCACACTTTAGATGTCTAGTTTTGGGCGTGAGGGGGCGTGTTATGGCTAATGTAGTACTTGTAAAACTTAGACAATTTTTATCTTACAAGTCGATTTTGTAGAATTGAGCTAGACCATAAGTTCAAATTAAATATTCAATAAAAATAAAAGCAAAAGATGCCAAGTGAATTTTAGTAAAGCTTTGGCCATTGTCTGAGGAATTCAGTAACACGTGGGAATCTTTAGGCTGTAAAGCGCGACAAGAACCTGAATTTGCGATATGATGAAAATTGCACGGTGTCAAGTGATTTCACATTTGTCAAAAAAAAAAAGTGATTTCACATTGTAGTGAAAAAGAAAACAATAATAAGAAAGAATAAGAGATCAAAAAAGTAAAACAAAACAAAGGACTGTATATAAAAAAAAACAAAACAAAGGACTTTTCAAAGTGGCAACCTTTGTTTGGAACTTTGGATGCAAAAACTTTAATTTTTAATTTATGAAAAAATTAATCTTATTTTATATCTTAATTTTTTCATATATGTAAAAGAGGAAAAATTATTAAACGGTAATTAATAAATAGATAAATACTTCTAGATAAGTTAAAAAAGATAGCTTTTAAAAAATATGAAGAGCAAAAGTTAATTTTAATTTATAAAAAAGTTGTTAGTTAAAAAATACATACTAAAAATACTTATAGAGAAATTTATCCAAACTATACCAATAAAACAACTACGATTTCAAACGTTAAAATTTTTGTCAAGAGTCGAGAGTGCAATTGTGGTGTGCCACTCAAAATGCTATTGACTTACCGACAGCGTTGTCACCCGCTTGACTTGATATTTGACAACTTATAAAAATAATTTACAATATGACTATAAATTATCTTTATCTTATTTTCAATAAATTTTCAAGAATAGTTAGCTTCTGGAAGCATTTTATTTAGGGCTTGTCTTCCTCCTCTCTTTCATTTCCATTCACCCCATCCTCACCCTCAAAATATAAATACTTTTCAATATAAAAAAGATCAAATTATACCGGTATAACACTTTAAGTAATATTATATCGCTAATACATTTTTACTAGATAATTATATTTTAAAACCCACTGTTGGATTAAAAGATATTATCACATATATCGTTCTTGTAAAATTTTACATAAATCTAAAATTATTTTACGTATCATTGAGATACGTCAAGATTCATACATTTTAAAAGACGTTAATATAAATAGTTTATTGAATTTAAATCCTTGTGACATAAGTTGTAATATAATAATAAAAAATAAGTTTCACACAAATTTTATCATGTAAATATTTAAAAATCATCTTTCATTTTTAATTCTATGGACACCCTAAGATCAAAACACACATAAATTTTCATCTTCATAGATTTACATTCATCAAGCAGCGCCTGTGGCCTAATGGATAAGGCGCCTGACTTCTAATCAGGCGATTGTGGGTTCGAGTCCCACCGGGCGTGTATTCAGTTATTTTGCCTCTAAATAAATAATCTGTAATTTTTTTTTTGGTCAATAACACTGAAATTTGCAATAATTTGGTATGCTAAAGGCACTTCTTACAACATATTTCACAGACTCTAGCACTGTGCAGCTGAAATGATTTTTGAAATTTTGGAGTTGTTTCTTTAATCCCCTTTTCTTTATATTAAATCTCCACTCAAGTTTTAAATAATACTCAATTGAATGCTGCCAAACAATGTGCATATAACAATGTCAAAACACATGTCACTACAGTTTACATTTTGATTTTTATTCCACAAATGTGATGCGCGTTGATTTCCCAGGTCAAGTGGCTTTAGTTTAAAAAAAAATCCAATTTGAAGGAGGAAGAATCATATCATATTTAGTTAAATCATAGAGAAAAAGACAAAAAAACACAAGGAGGAGGCTAGATGGTAGATAGATACAGACATACTTTGTTTTTTTTCCTTCAATAAGAATAACCCCAACTTTCTTCTATTTGGCCTAAACTACATTCTGTCTAAACTATAATTCACCTATTATACAATTGTAAAATCCTAGGTGGAAGAGTGTTGCTGCTGCTGTTGTTGTTGCTGATGTTGTTGTTGTTGTTGGTGTTGAATCTTCAGCAACTCAAGCTCCTTCTGACGAATGAGCAAAACCATTCTCTCATTCTCTAGCCTCCTCCTTTCATTTTCAAGTTTGGCTCTTTCCATTTCCCTTCCCTTCTTGCTGCTAAACCTTGCCCATTTCAACCTTTGCTTCTCAAGCTCAAAAGCTTGTGTTTGATAGCTTATTTGCTGCTCCTCAATCTGCATAATCCTGTTCCTCATCCATTGTTTCTTCTCCCAAGCACTCCTACCTCCATCTTGGAACACACCACTCACCTCAGTGTTGAGTTGTTGCATCAACTGTGATGATGATGTTGATGACAATGATATGGTTGAAAACCCTGATGCTGCTGCTGCTTCTTTCCTTGACCTCTTCCTCCTCAACAATGACCCCATTCTTCCATGATCATTCTCATCTTCATCTTCATGTCCATCCTCATCATTCTCATCCTCATCAGAATAGTCCTCTGACTCATCATCATCCTCATCTTCATCATCATCATCCTCTTCCCCATTTCCCATTTTCAACATCCTCATATTCATACCCTCTCCTCCTGATCCACCTAAATTCCCCATCCCATTCTCTGCTGAATGAAAACAATGTTGCTGTTGCTGTTGTTGTTGTTGCTGCTGCTGCTGTTGTTGTGGTTGAGCCTGAGGTGGTGTTGTACTTGTTCCACCCTCCAATTGGTGTTGTTGAACATTAGAATTAGAATTAGCCCCACCACCATGACCACAACTATTATGGTAAGCACACATTTCCCTGAAGAAAAGGTGCTTGGAATTGAGCAACTTCTTAACCTCCTCTTTCATCTTTGGTGACAAATCCATTGTATCCAAAAGGTTCTGATTCTCCACAACCCTACAAGCAGTTCCTTTTCCAAGTATATCATTCACCCTCTTGTACCTCTTGTTCAAGTCATTGAACTTGTCCTCACATTGTTGAGGGGAAACATAGAACCCCTTTTCCATCATAGCCCTTGACACAGATTTCCACTTCCCTTTCTTCTGAAGCAACCCTGTGGGCTTCTTCTTAGTAGGATCAGTTGTTGTCCCTTGATCTGAACCAGCCTCATCACCAATGTAGTAAACTGCCATTATCAAGAGCCTTACCATTGTATCAGTCCACTTCATTCTTTGCCAAGGTGAAACCTTTTTCTTTGTTGGGTCACCAGAGGACTCTTCTGCTGTGAACCCAGGTTCATCCTCATCACTGATTGAGCTTTGTTGTTGCTTGTTCTTTGCTGCTGAAGAAGAAAATGGAGGGTACCCATGTTGTTTCATCGGTTGTTGTTGTAGTTGTTGTTGTTGGTTGTGTGAATCAGTGTCATGATGGGGTGCATAGGGATTAACCATTTGGTGCAAATGGTGAGGGTTTTGTTGATTGGGAAGGTTTTGTTGTAAAGGGTTTTCAACTCCTAGCAACCCAGAATTGATGCCAGAAGAAAACATTCCACTACCCAATCCATTGGCTTCCATTAACACCTATTATAGACTCTACTAGTTAAAAACCTCAACTAGCTAAACCCCAAAAAAAAAAAAAGACTATTTTTTTTTCTTCCCAATGGAGTGTGTCAGCAATTGTGGACCAGAAAGGAACAAGCTTTTGAGGAAAAGTGACTTACCCGTTAATCGAATAGTTGAATACTGCAAAAAGGGTTGTGAATGATTGAGAGAAATCAAAGTGTGGCAGCATCACACTATAACTAAATGCCTTGGTTTGTTTGAAGGGGTTGAGATGGATGATGAAGAAAAGTGAAGAACAGAAATTGGGATTGTAAAATGTAGAAGGTGTTGTTACATAGAAGTTGATGATAGATATTGGGTTTTTGGAGGGAGACAAAGGTATATAAGAGAGTAAAGAGAGTGGTTTTTTGTGTGTTTGAGTGTGTGGCTTTTTGTTTGATGGAAGCAACCGGTTTTGTTGGGTGGTGACAGAAAAAACAGCCCATGGTTTTTTGTTTGGGGTTAGAGTCAGCCTTTGGAAAGAGAACCCACAGGTTTTGTGTAAAACTGGGGAGCCACACACACAACACAACCGTAGTATCATAACGCCAACAAGGATCCCTGGTTTCTGTATACGTGTGCTTGCAGATTCATCAAACAACCGAACTATGTGCGCTCTCTCTCTCACTCTTAGCAATTGTTTTTAATTAAAGTATCAATTAAAGTATCATCAATCAATATCAATATTAATATTATAAAGGAGAGACCCGATTACAAAGTCTAAGTTTCATAAATTTAAAATCTTACTCCCACCCTACTTTTTCTTTGGTTTTTTACTACCTCTTGTTCTATTTATAAAAAATAAAAATAAGTTTTTTTTGTCTTTTTTATAAAAAATAATACTTTATTTTTAACAAAATTAATTATTTTTTTTCAATTTTATCTTTATTAATTATCACACCACTTACCAAGAGTTCAACTATTTTCCATTTAATGCAAGGGCATTTCTGAAAAAAAATTAAAATTATAATATCATTAATGAAAAATAACACATTTTAATGTATTCATTGGTCTGTGTAATTTTAGTATTATGTTTTTTATAAATAGAACATGAGGTAGTAGTTTTTTTTATTTTGTCTTAAATCTTTGATTGTTTTACAATTTCAAGATATAATTTACTCTCTCCATTTCAAAATGATAGTCCACTTTTGTATTTTAACCAAGATTAAGAAAGACAATAAATAAATTGAAAAGTTGAATAATTTTACTAAATTGTCTTTGTAATTAATGCTACATTGATAATATGAAGTGACGAAATATAAAATACATTAATAAGGGTATAATTGAAAAAAATTAATACTACATAGAAAATAAAAAGTGGACACTCAATATGAAACATTTTTATTTTTCAAAGTGGGTACCATTTTGTTCCAACTATACCCTAAGTTTTAATTAAAAGTATAAATTAATGAAGTTCTATTTTTACTAAATTGACAATTATTTCTCGTTGATACTCACACACATTAAAGATGCTGCACATTTCGCATAGCCAATCAAAGGGGTGTATATGCAATGTATTGGACATTTCCAAGTCTTCATTTCACATTAATTACTTCGATGTAGTAATATCATTAATAAATAGAAAATATGAAAACCTGTAAAATAATAAATAGGGACATTTTGACCTAAATTTTATTCAATTATTTATTTTTATGTGCAAAACTTAAACAACCAATGAAAAAGTACGGATGAAGTATTTTTTTTTAAATAAAAAACTAGTAAGATCGAGAGACCTGATTACTAGAGTCTAAATTTCATAAATTTGAAATCTTATTTTATTTAAAAATAATCATGTGATTGAGTTAGGAGTTTGAGTTTTGGGGTTGGAAAACACAAATTCAATAACCTAACCAATGACCAATCTTAATTGGTTTGTATCGAGTTTGACTTGAAATGAATCAATAGTCGAAATCAATATGAACTAATTTAATTAGTTTGATCTGGATTGTCAAGTATTAAATTGATGTATTTTTCTAAAAATCTAATATATCAATTATAGATTAATTATAATTATTTTATAATTATTTAAAAGTTAAAATTATGAAATAATACTCCATTCGTCTCAAAATAAGTGTTTTTTTAAGGTTTTTCACACAGATAAAAAAACAATAAATAAATAAAAAAGTAATAATTTTACCAAATTAACTTTATTATTTACCTTGCTAAAAAATTGATGAAACACTCTAAATAGCATTTTTGGGATAAAAGTGGGATAAAATAATTAATTAATGATCCATTGAAAAAAATGGCACTTATTTTAAAACAAATTTACATTGCTAAAAAGACAATTATCTTGGACTAGTGACGGGTTGAGAGGGGGCAAGAAGGGGTCTTGGCCCCACCCTCTCTCAAAACTTTATATATACTATATTAATTACTAATTAATATAATAATATGTTATATATAATAAACACCACACATACATATTATATATTATTATATTATAGTTGAATATTATTATTATATTAACTTGTTCATTGTTATATTTGATACTCAGTTATACGAGTTTTACAGTTATTTTATGATAATATGATAGAATTGTTTACTTTGAGTTCAACTTTAGATTTAAAAAACTTTTATAAATCACTCAATATTTTTGAAAAGTAAGCTCTGAAACAAGATAAAAGATGAATTTCTAGCCAGTGGCGAATCTTAAGAAGACAGGGGTCCCCCTCCCCAAACCTTAAAAAAAATAAATACATATTAACAATAGATAGATAAAATTATAATAGAGATAAAAAGAAAAGGAATTCTATAAACGATTTTGCAGTAAAACAAGGGATGATTTTATATTTCTATTCAACTTCTCAATCTCAGGTTTCTCCATCTGCCCACCCACCTCTTTTATGTTTTTATTTTTCAATGTCAATCACAACTCCATCCTCCAGAAATCTTTACCCCAATCGCCCCCACCCCATTTTTTTTCTTCATTCTTTCCCTCCCCATTCAACATTGTCCAACCTTTCACCCCCAGCCACCACCTTTTTTTTTGTTTTTTTTTCTCCAACCTTGCCTTATTTTCTAGCATACATTGAAAGGAAAATTGCCGCAAATTTTAGTTGTGATTCAATGATTGATGATTTCAAATCACTTAAAATTTCTAATCATTTAAATTTTGTGTTTACATTGCAACTTCAATTTTAAGATGATCAATTTTATGTTTGCATTTTGCAACTTAAATTTTATATATATATAATATTACATATTTGTTTTTTATTAGTCTTATTTTGGCCCCTCCAAACTTTTGGTCCAAGCTCTGCCATTATTTCTAGCTGATTGCTTGATGACTTACATTAAAAGAATAGACAATAAAAAAGTCTATATTATTGATGAATTTTATGAAATAAAGATGTGCATGACTTAGATAAACAGTACGATATGTTTAATTATTATGATATAATGTAATTAATGTTTATTATTAAATCCCCCTACTTTAGTAGATTTCTGGATCCATCCCTGCTTGGGACGAATGGAGTATTTTTTATATTTTTGACTGAGAAATCCTACAAACATAGAGGTGTGTGATTAAGGTGACACCATATTTGGCTCGCTGATTGTTCATTCTAAAATTGATCTTTGCCCTCACGTGGAGAACTAAGTGCCAATTAAGCAAAATGTGACATGCCTTCTTTTGGCCGGGTTTCTGGTAGTGGTAAATGTCTATGCCTCATCAATGCCCCTTCAAGAATTGGGGATCCGTTTTCTTAATCAAGTGGGTGGTGCGATTATGACCCAGTTTGGATAAACTTCTCTATAAGAACTTTTAACATGTGTTTTTTAACTAATAACTTCTCATAGAAGTTGAAATTAACTTTGCTCTTCACATTTTTCAAAAACTATCTTTTATAACTTCTCAATAAGCACATATTTATCTATTAATGGCTATTTAACAACTTTTCATCTTTAGCATAAATGAGAAAAATAAGAGTGCAAAATAAAACTAACTTCTCCATAAGTTAAAAGTTAGGGCTTTTACATCTAAACAGGACCTATGTGGATTGCTAAAATTCAGCCCATAACTAAACCGTTATGACTTACTCTTTCTGTATTCAAATAAAAGCAAAATTACCTAAATTTATATTGATTAAAAAAATTAATTAAGTTTATTTAATTTTCTTGATGTTATCAAATAATAAATTTCATTTCCTAAATTTTCCTTAATAAAGCAGGTCAATGAAATTAATATCTACAATAAATAAAAAGTATTTTATAGAAAAAATTATTAAATATAGTAAAATTAGTTGAGATTTGCTTATATTTGAGTCCATCACATTTGAACTATTTTTCTCATATATTTAAGTCCGGAGTTCATTAGTAATTAAGCAATTAAGTTTGTTTGTCTGATCATGTCTCAATTGACAAGGGGGGCCTTGGTTAAAAGTGAACACAATCCCTAAACACCAAGCCTAACAGGCGAAATGTCCACCTTAAGATAAACTGATATTGGTTAACCTTGTTAAATAATATGTCTAAACATATACAATTAAATAATAACATTGAGATGTTACATGTCACATCAAAACTCAATTACCCTCTTTCTTTCCTATTTTTTTAAACTTTTGTATCAACATTTTCTTTAAGTTTTAGTTTGTCCTTTTAAGATATGGAGTTTTAATATTACTTACATTGAAAAAAAAAATCTCTTCAAAGATTCACAAGCTTTTTATAACATCTATTTATTTATTCATTTATTTATATATATTGTTTGTCTTCTTTACCCGGCCTCTTTGGTTCTGTATGAAGCTTAAAGAGTAATATTAGAAGCGAAGGTGGTTTTTATGATGCATGAATGCATCCTCAATTTTATTTGATGTAAGGTAGATTCTATGATACCCATGAGAGTTTTATGGGTACAGGTACCTATATTAGGTGGCTGAATCAAAATATTACATGTGTCATATTTTTTTGACCAGTCAAGAAGTGGTTAACCATTAACTAGGATTAAATTACAATTTTATTATTATTTAAGAGTCCTTCTTTTTTCAAAATTTCAGTAATTTACCCAAACCAAAATTCCCAATCTCAACCCTATCATAGATTCATAGAGGCGATGTTTCACTGCGAGGAAGTTCGGTCATGGCTTCCACGAGATGTCGACGAGCATCTTCTATTTCCATTGCTTTCTCCTCTTGTCTGTTCCCCCCACCACCTTCATTCTCATCTTCATATTATAGTTAGTAGTTAGTTGAAGTTAGTTGTACAGCTGGCAGATTAGTTACTCAGTTATGAGTCAGTTAGAAGTTAGTTAGTACACATGTGTGCATGTATAGTGTGACTCACGATCTATATATAGATGTAATATGAAACTCTTGTAAATTAATCTTCATTTTATCAATGAAATACAGAGAGCACAATGCTTCTCCTACCTTCTGAGTGTTAGTTTCTATATGGTATCAGTCGCAAATCTTCTGTTTCCGCATCTCTGAGATTTTCTCTCACTTTCTCACATTTTCTCTCTTCATTTCTTCATCATGGACGACAATTCAAGTCCATTTTTCATCAGCACTGCTGACAGTCCTGGTCTGACACTGGTCTCCAACGTTTTGCTTGGTGAAAGCAACTACAACACTTGGCGTCGATCTATGATCATCGCTCTCGAAGCCAGAAACAAACTCAGTTTTGTTGATGGATCGATTCTTGTTCCTCTGGAAGCTGATCCGATCTATCCTCTTTGGTCTCGTAACAACAAAATTGTTGTTTCTTGGATCTTGAACTCCATTTCCAAGGAGCTTGTTGCGAGTGTGATTTACTCCTCCACTGCTGCTACGATTTGGCAGGATCTGCACAATCGGTTCAACCAGCAGAACGGTCCTCGCATTTTCTAGTTAAAGCGTGAGTTGTCTCAATGCATTCAAGGCACTCTCTCTGTGAGTGCTTATTACACCAAACTGAAGGTGATTTGGGAGGAACTCAGTGACTTTCGTCCTGTTCTTAATTGCAATTGTGGTGGTGCTCAGTTGCTGATTGATCACTTGGAGAATGAGTATGTTCTTGCTTTCTTGATGGGATTAAACGATTCCTATACTTCGATCCGTGGACAAATTCTGGTGATGGATCCAATGCCACATATTACTCGTGTTTTCTCTTTGGTTTCTCAAGAGGAGAAACAAAGAAAGGTTGGAAACTCCACTGCTACACTTGAGTCACAGCTGGCATGTGTTGTGCAGTCTTCAAACAACAACAATAAGAAGCAGAAAAATGGCAAGAAGGATCGCCCAATCTGTTCTCATTGCGGTCTTGAGGGCCATATCAAGGACAAGTGTTTCAAGATTCATGGTTATCCCCTGGCTATAAGAAGGGGAAACAAAATTCTGCAGTGGCAAACCAAGTTTCTGATCAAACTGAAAGCAGCACAAGCGATGCTCCTATGACGCAACAACAGTGTAATACCTTTTCTCCAAAAGAAATATTACACCATAGTTACCAAGAATTTCAAATAACTTTAGAAAATATTTGGTTAAAGTTCAACATTTCTTCTCCGAAAATGTGTATAAATTTTTTTCTCCTTTTAAATGATGAGAAGGATTGAGAATATGTGTTAATTCATTTTTGAAAAGGTTTTTAAATGCGGAAACATAAAACAATATTTTCATGGATAACATCTCATTTCATATAATTATTAGAGTTTTACAAGGAAAGTTTTAAAATAATATAGTGAAAATCTGAGCCAGTCTGGTCTCTAACCTCTACCCAAAATAATACAGTAATCATCTATTCTTCTTGGGATCCATATTCCTCTATACAACAACATTCTTTGGATCCTCTTCTAAGAGATAACCCACTTCTTGGGAAAAACATCTACTCACCATGCACCGACAACATAGAAAGTAGGCAAGGGTGAAACTCTAACTCAAAGTAATAAGAAAAGTATAACACACAACAATATAAAACATAAATACAAAGGAATCACACTTAAGCCACCGGTACGTAACAAATAATAAGAACTTCACAAACAGGTCAAGGAAATCATAGGTAAAATTGTCAGATAGGAATACCGCTTCAAACAAACATATGAGAACATCAAGTAGGAACATCGAGTAGGAACATCGCTTTAAACAAAGATATGAGAACATCGAGTAGGAACATCGCTTTAAACAAAACATATGAGAACATCGCATTAGTACTAAGCATATAGGAACATCGCTTTTCACCAAGCACATCTCTTTCATTTCTAAACCATTCAGATAAAACATAGACTAAGTAACGAAATCAACTGTTTATTTACGGAAATACTTAAGCACCAATTTATCTTCTAGGAAAAAGGCTCGTTGAAAGCCTACCTCACTAATTTCCACTATCTTAGACATTGGAAATTAAATCGAATTAATTATATATATATACAGATTGGATACCCGCTCAATATTTTTCACTGATAATATAACAGTAGAATTCACCGAGAATCCGTTACTATTTATATTAAATTCTGATAGATGCTATAACAGTAAAATTCACCGAGAATCCATTACCGTTGTACTCTTTTATCCCATCCAATCTATTTATATATATGTTATTAATAAATCACTTCTTTTCCAATTTATCGTAGTCACGTATATACCGGGTCCCTAGTGTTAAGAATTCCCCAAATAGCGTATCAGTACAGTTCCCAAGAAAGAGAGACGGACTTAAAAAGCCCCTTCAAAGGCCTCTGTTTCTTTCCTAGACAAATCCATATTGATAAACCATTTATCTTAACCATCACCTTGTATATCAATGATAGATAATATCAGGGTTTTCACAAAATAATAAATTGTATTTTCTTTGCGGTAAAATCATATTTACGGTAAGTCTAAAATTCGTCATTATAACGGTATGTTTACAAAAGCTCAAAAATGATTTTGCCATAGCCACTTTACTCACACAATTTTTAGAGAGAATTTGGGCATTATAACTCTACGATTATTAAATAGCATAAAATAATTAATTTAAAGCTATAAAACATATTTAAATAAATAAAAGATATAAACACACAAACAAACAATTCAAACACAGACAAAAATCAAACTCATACTTCTCAAATTAATTTGCAAGAGGTGTCCCTTACATTTGCCACAAAACTATGAAGAACAAGCTTGAAGAACCAAGAACACAAAGTAAGAAATTTAAGAACTAAGAAGAGAAAAAGAGAGAATTTTGTTTGCCTTCAAATGCTTCTTGGATGTGTGTAAATTTTATGAAGCAAGGGGGACTATTTATAGTGTGAGGGGCGACCAAGTGGAGGGAGGAATAGGGTATTAAAATTTTGTGAGCTCATCCACCTTTATTGACCTTATGCCATAATGCCATTTTAATTAAATCATGCGTTTTCCTAATTGGTTCCTTCCTATGACTATGCATATGACTCATAAGGAAAAAAGCACATCCAAGGGCCCTAAGGTGATGGTGATGTCGACCAGGATGAGGGGAAAGGAGAGCCATTTGATTACTTGGTCAAGAACTTTAGATTTAGGTAGTTTTAAGTGAAAATCAAGGGTAAAATGGTATTTTCACTAATCAAATATTCAAAAATAATTTTAAATGGTAAGAACCAATGAGAAATCTCGAAAATGACATGTAAGAGCTTCATGGAAGAGTTTTGGGATTTTTACAGAAAGGGTATGCTTTGTAACATCTGTTTTTTTTACTAACTGTTTAATTTCGTCTTATATGAATTTTTGTGATATAATTATTTTGAGTTTTATTTTTAGCTTAAAAATATTATTTAACTATGTATGTTTAAGAATACTTCTGAAAGTGGTTGATTTTCAGCTTCTGTTAGGTCTAGTTTCAACATTCGTTTCTTTGCGTTTTATGTCCTTTTTCTGTTTTATATGAATTTTTGTTCCATAAATGTTTTGTGATTTATTTTTGGCTTAAAATTAGTAATAAAATACATATATTTTGAAATACTTCTGAAACGGTAGCTTTTCAAATAATATCGGGTCTTTTACAAAAAACGGTTTACGTCTAACTGACGAAAAAGAATTTAAATAGCTTGAGTGTGTTAGACAAACCCAATAAATAAACTTTCTTCACAAAAGTTGGTTCTTTTATTATTTTAGATTTTCTGGAATTTTTTTTGGAATTTTTAGAAAACTTTCAAAAAATATCAAAAACTACGCTATCCGGGGGCGTTTAAACGCAAAAACCTTACTTCACAGGTATAATTTCGAGTAAAAGATCCATAAGCATTTTATATTTTATTTTTAATTATTTATTTCATAATTTTTAAAATTATTTCTGTGTAAGTTTTGAAAATCCTATTTTTCTGTATTTTGCGGGGTTATACTTGCGAAACGGTGAAAACCGAAGAGTTTGCACTATCTATAAATTTCAAAAATGAGTGCCATGAAATTATTTGGACTTGTCATGGCATTTTCTAGCATTCTCATTGGTTCTCATCATTTTTAACTATTTATTTCAATTTTTGATTTATGAAAAGACCAAAATACCCTTGATTTTCACTCTTTTTCATCCAAACCCTAGGGGTATTTTTGGAAATTCACATCCTCTCCTTCCCAGCTCTGATCTGCACGCCCTTCACCTCCTCTTGATGGGTCTAGGAGCTTCTCCAATGTTCTAGAGCATAGATATTTTATTAGATATTTTTAGAAATTAGGATTTTATGATTTTTGTGAAAATTGGAAAATAAAAATATCTCCTCCCCTTTGCTTCATGATCTGGCCGAACCCCTCCCCTATAAATAGGGAGGGGCTGCTTCTCCATTTTCACACATCTTGCTTGAAGAGAAAATCCACCCAAAATCCTTTTTCTTTCCCTTTTGTTTCCTTTAAGTTTTCTTTATTACTAATCCAAGTTTTTGTGTGTTGTTCTTTGTGTTCTTAGTTTGTTCTTCCTCCTTCATAAGACTAAGGTATGAGGAAATCCTTTCCAAGATGGTTTGATCTTTGTTTTGATTTATTTTTGAGTTTTGGGTGTTTATGCTTTAAATAATTGTTATTTATTGTAAAATGGTTTTATAAATTATACTATGCCTTATTTTTATTTAAAATGTGATTTTTCAAATAGAAAAGTTATAATGCCCAATTTAATTATAAAGTTTAATAATTGTATCGTTACACTGACGAAATTTTAACTATAAAGGTTTGATCACCCAATGGGCTATGCCTCCATGATCAACAAATATAAGAATTTGTAAAATTGAACATCTGTAGTTCTTTTGACGGATATGGATCAGGTGCTTTGGTCAGGCGTAAGAATGCATCTTCGGTGTACTCATACGGTCGGGTTGCTTTCGAAAATATATATACACAGACTGACTGGGTAAAATAATTTAATAGTAATGGGTTCTCGGTGAACTCTACTGTTAAGTTATTTGGTAGAAATTCCTGGTTTGGAGTTCTGTTGTATATAAAAACTTGTGATTTTTACTATTTATATACAGACTGATGGTGGGTGAAGGTAGTTCATTTGTATGGATCTGTCTAGGAAAGACAAAGATCTTTGAAGGAGCCCAAAAGCTCACCAAGATCTTTCCTGGGAACCATACCGATGCGCTATTTTTCCTATCTTAATAAGTTTGTATATACGTGGCGAAGATTACTTGACTAGCTTCCAAAGGACTTTCCCAAAAAGAATAAACTTAAGTAATAATTCCCGTTAATATTATTCCGATTAAGTTAGTTATCGCGTTCGACTCTATCACAGTGTAATTATTCTTAAAATAAATGAGTACAGCCGAAAAGAGTAATAAAATGATTTTCAAGAGTATTTCTGTTGTGATAGAATAAGTGTATTCTATGTTGTTTTGTATTATGAGAGATAATATAGTAAAACAGAGAAGGTTTTACAAGAGAAACCAAAGTGATATTATGCAATGTTTGAGTTATCATTTGCATAAAGGTTTTTGAGCTTACAACCCAGACGACGGGTTGAGAATAGAGTCTGGTTGGGTTACGACTGCCTTTTGGGATTATCCAAGTTTTGAAAGTCTCAATAGCCTTGCATGGCGATAGCCCTTGAGCTGAGACGAGTCGTACACCCGGCTTGGATAAATCTGACTGATGGACCTATTTCATGATATGGTTGAGATGCACATTACTGAATGTTTATCCAGGAAATCTGAGTGAATTTTGGATACTCTGTTAGGTCTTGTCGCAGGCCTATCGCTCAATGGAGTTTGGTGGGAAAAGTCTCCTTGTAGCAGTACACTGGTGTATTATCAGAGAGATTGAAGTGTCATGCATAAATATATCTATGGTTGATGATATAGATGTGATTAATAATATATCTATGGTTGATGTTATATCTGTGATTGACGTTACATCTGTGATTGATGATATATTCTGTGGTTGTCTGTACTTCTTTGAAAGTGATATATTCTATGTTTGTCTGTGCTTCTGTGAAAGTGATACGCTTTGTGTTTGACTGTCATTAACATAAGGTGATGTGTTATGTGACCAAAGATATATTCCTGTGTTTGTGAGATTCTGAAAGTATACTCTATTTCTTGTGTTATCGTTCTTAACTTGTGCAAGTTTTTCACCCTGCCTACTTTCCATGTTGTTTTGTATGTGGTTGAGTAGATGACTGATTCGAGGAGTGTTTTGGGTCCGGGACGACGTTTCAGCGTCCAACCTATGGAGATAGATGGGATGGGATGGGCTGGAGGATAGATTCTTATACGCAGTGTGCTACCTTTAATGGATATATACTTGTCACAGAGCATAGGGTCAATGGACTCGACTTATGGACAGTACGTAGGATTTTTGATTATACGGTATCTATGCAATGGATCAGGGACATGGTCCAGCAGGCGAGGGACGAGGCCAGAGAGAACGATGTACCAGCCCTTGATGCACCGTTTATATCTTATTTTGATCCGGGTAGTTGTTAGAGATTGAACCCGGATTTCTTATTACTTAGTAGCTTTTCATTTCAGTCTTTTTATTTCATTTTACTTAGAGTTTTTACTACTTTTGATGTATAGTAGTTTTAAAACTCCTTGCTTATACTGATACAAGCTCTTTTGATATATATATATATATATATATATACACTTGAGGAGGTTGCTATTACTTCAGTATTTCTTCTAATACTGTTCTTATTTTAACACGCAATGGAAAAGGAAAGAATGGACTCCCCATTCTTCTCATCTTTTAAAAAGTCAAAAATTTTATCCACATTTTTGGGAACAAAACTCGTTTTTTATCAAAGGTTGATAAGGAATATTTTGCGAAAATACTTGTTACGATGGTGTAATATCATTTTTGGAGAAATGGTATTGCATGCTTCGCGGTTCGCATAAACAAAGGAAAACGTAAACGCCGTAAGTGCAAAATAGACATATTTCAGAAAATTTCAGAAAAATTTCTAAGAAATTGCAAATCTGATTTAAACATTAATGATCCCTCTTAAAAATTGATTTTGAGCATTCACTGATCATTAAAAATCCTTTTCTGTTCAGAAATCCTTGTTTCTCGTGTCTGCAGGGATTGAAAAAGTAACTTTTGATCAGTTTTTCAGAGAATTTTGAAATAATTTTTAAAAATCCTAAAAAATGTAAAAACATGATTCAGCTACTTAAAATTTTGTTCTAAGCTTATCCTGGTCTCCAAATCAGTTCTCAGCTCTTGCTGTTAACTATAGGGACCAAAATGGTAATTTTAAAACTTATTATTTCTAAAAATTCTAGAAAAATTTCAGAAAATCACAAATGTTAAAAGAACCAACTTTTGTGAAGAAAGTTTTGTTTTCTGATTTATTTTGATATTCTTTAGCTATTTAAAGTCTTATCCGTCAAATACGGTAAATACGGTTGTTTGTAAGAATCAAACAGTCAAAGGAAAAGTGACTGTTTTAATGAAATAATTTGATATGTATATAAAAACCTTAATTATAAGAAAAATATAATTTACTTAGCACTTAGATCACAAAATTTCATATAAGACAGATTTTAAACGGTAACTTAAAAAAACGGGTGTTACAAACAGTACCAGCAGTTGGTTGCATATATCCAAGGATCGCATGATTCAGATCAAATAGGTAATGTTGGTATGGTCTTCTCTGTTCCTTCCACAGATTTTTTGTCATCTAGCACATGGATCATTGATTCAGGTGCGAGTTCACACATATCACATGACCTAAAATACTTTAGTTCATTTACCCTTACATCAAACAAGTTTGTTGTGGTTCCTAACAATACTAAAATTTCAGTGTCAGGTATTGGTCATATCACTTTGTCTCCTTCATTAATCCTCAAAAATGTGCTTTACATTCCTAGTTTTCATGTCAATTTGATCTCTGTCAGTTGTTTACTAAACACTTCTTGTTACTCACTATCCTTTACTAATGCTGATTTCTTGATCCAGGACAAGAACCAGCAGAGGGTGATTGGCAAGGGTAGCCTTGCTCATGGGTTGTATGTTCTACACAATGAACCCCTCTCTCTCTGTAATGTTTTGAATTCTGCAATTACTAATAAATGTAATTCAGTTCAAAATAACGTGGCCAAATTATGGCATTCCAGGCTAGGCCATTTGTTTGACAATGTACTCAAAATTGTTAGCAATAAAATTCCTTTCATGTTTTCTTCAAAGTCTCATTCTCATAATTGTAGTATTTGTCCTATGGCAAAATTTCATAAACTTCCTTTTGTTTCACACAATAATCACTCTTAGTTTCCTTTTGATCTGATTCACTGTGATATATGGGGACCATTTTCCCAAACCACTTATAATGGACAACAATATTTTTTGACAATTGTTGATGATGGCACTCGATACACTTGGGTGCATCTCATGCAGCAAAAATCTGAGGCAACACAGCTGGTCCAGAACTTTTTTAAGTTTGTCAAAACTCAGTTTAACAAACAGATTAAATGCATCTGAACTGACAATGCCAAAGAGTTGGCACTCACTGATTTTTTGCAGGAAGTAGGTGCCACTCATCAGTTCTCTTGTCCATACAGACCACAGCAGAATTCAGTGGTAGAAAGGAAACACCAACAGCTCAATGTTGCCAGAGCATTGCTTTTTCAATCTAAAGCTCCCTTGATTTTTTGGGGAGATTGCTTGCGCACAGCAGCTTTCCTCATCAACCAGATTCAATCTCATGGCCTTGGAGATTCATCGCCTTTTGAGTTGCTATATGGAAAGTAGCCAAATTACACAGCTTTAAGGGTTTTTGGTTGCCTATGTTTTGCTGCAACATTGCCCACAGAGAGGAACAAATTCAGTCCTCGTGCTATTCTGTGTGTGTTCATGGAATACCCCTCGGGTTTCAAAGGCTACAGGCTATATGATCCCCAGTCTCAAAGGTTCTTTATATCAAGAGATGTAGTTTTCCATGAAACTACCTTCCCTTTTCATTCCCTACTTGTAGCCTCTACAACTCCAAATTTCTTCAATGACAAAGTCATTCCTAAACCAATCCTTGATCAAACACTAGCTGATCCTCCAACATGTGATCAAACCCCTGATCAACCTTTATTGCCCACACCAATAAACACAAATACACCTATCCCTCAAACCCGTCACTCCAACAGAACACAAAGAGCACCTTCTTACCTTCAAGATTACCATTGCAATGTCACATACCCCATACAATCTCACCTTTCTTATGACAGGTTTTCACCTTCTTATAGGTCTTTTGTAGTGCAAGTCAACAACATTTTTGAGCCACAATTTTTCCATCAAGCTGTCAAGATACCTGAATGGCAGCAAGCTATGTCTGAGGAGTTGACTGCACTTAAAGCAACTAACACTTGGACTGTTCAACCATTACCTGAAGGGAAGCGGGCAATTGGCTGCAAGTGGGTCTACAAGGCTAAGCTCATGGCAGATGGGTCTTTGGATAGATACAAGGCTCGCCTAGTAGCTCAAGGCTTCACCCAGCAGGTTGGCATTGATTTTTTGGATACATTCTCGCCAGTGGCAGAGTTAACCTCGGTGAGAATCCTTTTGGCCATGGCAGCAGAGTTAAAATGGCATTTTCTTCAATTAGACATAAACAATGCATTCTTAAATGGTGACCTTGTGGAAGAAGTTTACATGAAGCTACCTCAAGGTAATCCAATCAAAGGGAACAATTTAGTTTGCAAGCTAAATAAGTCCCTATATGGACTGAGACAAGCATCCAGGCAGTGGTTCTCCAAGTTCAGTTCCACAATTCTTAAGTTTGGGTTTGTCAAATGTTCAGCTGATCATTTTCCATGGGAACTGGTTCCAAACTGGTCATCCTTTTGGTGTACGTGGATGACATCATCCTTGCCGGTCCTAATATGGACGAAATCAAGAGAGTTCAATCCTCCTTGGCAGCAAGTTTCAAGCTGAAAGTTCTTGGTGATCTTCACTATTTCCTTGGCCTTGAGATTGCAAGGTCTTTTAAAGGCATCCATTTGTGTCAACGGAAGTATGTCTTGCAGTTGCTTCAAGATACTGGTTTTATCTCCACTAAGCCCTCCCCCATTCCTATGGATCCGCGAACTCCTCTGAACACCACTGATGGTGAACCTTTGACAGATGTGCCAATGTATCACAGGCTCATTGGAAGATTGATGTATCCTACCCTCTCTCGGCCAGACATTACTTTTGCAGTAAATAAGTTGAGTCAATTCCTTGCTGCTCCTCGGACTTCACACCTTTATGCTGCTCACCATGTTCTGCAGTACCTTAAAGGCACTCCTGGGCAGGGGTTATTCTTCCTTGCAGCATCTTTTATGTGCTTATCTGCATATGTAGATGCAGATTGGGGTAGCTACATGGTCACCAAAAAATCCACTTCTGGTTTTTTCATTTTTTGGGTGAATCACTCATTGCCTGGAAGTCAAAGAAGCAGCCAACAGTTGCAAGGTCCTCAGCAGAAGCTGAGTACAGAGCTGTGGCATCTTTAACGTCTGAATTGTTGAGGGTCAAGCAACTTTTGCGTTTCTTTGAAGTTAAGGTTCCCTCTGTGATGATTTTCAGCTATTCAATTGGCAAGTAATCCTTTGAGTCATGAGCATTCCAAGCACGTGGACATAGATGTGCACTTCATTTGGGAATTTGTTCAGAGTGGATTCCTCAAACTAGTTCATCTACCTTCCTCTCAACAGCTAGCATACCCTTTAACAAAGGCTCTTCCTCATATTACCTTTCAAGCTCTAATTGCCAAGTTGGGACTCCTTGACATATACCTCCCAACTTGAGGGGGCCTATTATAGTTAGTAGTCAGTTGAAGTTAGTTGTACAGCTAGCAGATTAGTTACTCAGTTATGAGTCAGTTAGAAGTTAGTTAGTACACAATTGTGCATGTATAGTGTGACTCACGATCTATATATAGATGTAATCTAAAACTCTTGTAAATTAATCTTCATTTTATCAATGAAATACAGAGAGCACAATTCTTCTCCTACCTTCTGAGTGTTAGTTTCTATACTTCATCTTTGAGTCACACCAAAGCCAGCACGATCCCATCTCTTCATAATTCATGGTTTTTCTCTCTGCAAAAGTTTCCATTTTTCTGACATGGGTGTCTATTTCTTTTTGGTGTTTTCCTTAGCTTTTACCTCCTTTTGTGTCTCTAGACTTTTGGGGTTATCTGATGGGTATTTGGGGTGCACTCTTGGGTTTGTGTTGAAGAATCTATGAAGTGGGTTGTTGGTGTTTCTTCTTTTCGTTTCTAGCTTTTGGGGGTCTGTTGTGCTTTTTGCATCTTGCTTGTTGAGGGTGGGGGTATGATTTTGTGAATTGGGGAGGAGTTGGAGATGTTGGTTTCAAGTATCAATTTGATGATGTCCGCACGAGAATAATTTAATGTCAGGAAGTTCTGTTGGCTACACGAGTCGACAAATCGACAAAATTGGGCGAAGGAGATTCCACAGAGAAGGTGTGTTGCCACGATTTTAATGCCGCCAACGTGACGGCGGTGAACGCGCACGTCGACGGTTGCCTCGCACAGGCTGAGGAAGATGAAAACGAAAGATCCTTCGATTATGACGGTGGGGATTCCAGCGCTGTGGTTGCTACTGTCATTTCTATAACAAAGCAGGAAGAGTAGGATGAAGAAAGTGGGATGGAAACGGGAATGAGAAAACGGGATCTGTTTGCAATTTTTTTCTTTTACTGATCTTGTAAGTGAAATACATATGTAAGTTTTTGATTGATCCACCTAAGCTGGGTACCAATACCCATAAATATAACAAGGTACCATAGTACTCACCTTGATGTAATGGGTTTCGGGGGCTATGTACATATGTTAATCTTACACATTGGTTCTTCGTGACAACCATATTAAATGTATGTGGTTGACAAAATCTTTATCGTTGAGGGGTTGGTGCATCATAACTCGGTTGACGGTGGCTAGTTTGACATACCATAGATTGGGTTTTGGACTTTCTTTTGTTGGTTTCTGTTTTTGAAATTGTGGAGCGTTGTTGGGGTCATGAGGTGGTTCTACCTTCTAAGGCTATGTTTGGGACAGGGTTTTTAGAGGAATGGATTTTGGAGGGCTTACAACACTATTTTAGTTTTATAAACAGAGGAAAAGGATGTGTAAAACCCTCCAAAGGAATACTCATAAGTCCGATACCATTGATGTCCAATAGCTTTGATAGTCATGGCTGGATCTACTACTACCTCGTCCATTGAGTATAACAGCAAATGATGGTATAACAATGAACATCGAGATGCTACTAGGAAATATGGTCAGAGGAAGAACTCAAAAATGTACTAAGGGGAGGACTTTGGAAGGTTTTAAAATGTTTTGCACATCCTTTTCCTTTGTTTATAAAACTAAAATAGTGTTGTAAGCCCTCTAAAACCCTCCCCTCCAAAAATCCCCTTCCAAACATAGCCTAAGTGGTGTGCATTGGAGTTTATGGTCGACAATTGGTATGGATTATGCATGGATGGAGATTGATTGCAATTAGAGGTGTAAATAAGTTGAACTATTCGGGCTCATCAGTTTCTTAAATGCTCACTCAAGTACGTTTGTTTAATTAAATAAGTCAAACTCAAGCTTATATTAGACTCGAATATTTAAATCCACAGAAAATGCAAATGAGTCATATGGTTTGGTGGCTCTATTGTTTATTTTCATCAATATGGTCATGGGTTCAAGTCTTAGAAATAACATTTTTGCATTTCTAAGAGTCCGTTTGTTTTAGATTTTGGTAGAATTGTGTTTGACAGAATTGTGTTTGAAGAATTGATTTTAAAAAAATTGTGTTGAGAAGAATTGATTTGTGTTTGGTAATGATATTTTAAAAGTGTGTTCAGAAGAATTGATTGTGTTTGGATGATAAAGGTAGAATCACGTTTGATGTGTAAATATAAAGAATTTTGTGAGTCCCACACTCAGAATTGATTTTGGCAAACGGAAAAGCAACCCAGGACCTCCTTCCATCAGAATTGATTCTGGACCCCAAAACCACGTTTCAAATTTTCACGTTGGAAAAACAAACACATCCACTTTTTGCCAAAATCAAGTTTGACCAAGTCAAACTCAATTTTGGGGCTAAACGTGTGTTTGATAATCTTAAACAAACACACACTAAAACGTTGAAATCAATTCTTGGGTATTGTTCTTAGATCTTAACCTTGCCAAATCCGACATAGATCGTATGTCATTGTAATTGGTAATCTCTAAACTCTCGTTCTTGTTTTGTTTTGTGTAATCAGAGGTGGGGAATCCTCTATGTGGTTAAATTAGGGTGAGGTATCCCTAATTTGGCGTGGGTTTAGGAGTGGGGCATCTCCTTGTAAAAAGATTGTGTGTAATCATACCCGTTTTAGTAGTTGATTGAAATCTCAATTCGGAAACGGATTGGGGACTGGATGTAGGTCACATTAGGTAACTGAACCAGTATAAATCTCACTGTGTTCATTTACTCTTACCTTTGCAACTTTCAATTTCGTGTTTGGTTCAAGAATTGTGTTTTTAGGGTTCAGTGAATTTCACTTGAATTCAATTCCTCTGAAATTCATAGATCAGAAAAATACTTTTTTCTTAAACTTGTGATTGTTTCCTTTTTACATTCGTATTAACCATCGATAAGAAAATTGTTTTGTGAAAAGTTTTTGAAAAATCGAAAGAATCCTATTCACCCCCCTCTAGGATTCATCTTGTTAGAAGCCACTTGGGCTAACAAATGTCAGCACTCTACGTCCATGTTAGCACACCCATATCAGCACTACACCACCACGTCAGCTTCCCCCATTAAAGTTTGGATGTAAAGTTAACGGATAAACTAGAATTGCACATTTTGAAAGTATATATGGGGACCAAAATTGAGCAATTAAAAAATGGATGACCAAAATTGTTCAACCACTATATTAAGAGAGCCAAAAATACAATTAAGCCAAAAAACTTATAAACATAGTTTGTGATATGTCCTTAAGTTATTTTCAACTTATTTTCATGAAGATAACTTATAAAAATGTTTAGCTTATACAAATTTTAGACATAGTTTGTTAATTCAGCAAAATGATTTCTTTAAACTTATTAAAAATTTAACAGCAAATTATAGAGATCAATATTTTATCTATAATGTATTATTATTTAATATCTCATTTTTTATATTATAATCTATAACTCTATAACTATATATAATGACAATACCAACTTTTGGTAGAGCCTTTTTCTATTCCAATTTTGTCCTTTTTATAACTACCCACAATATATTAATAACTACTCCATAAACACAACTACTTTATTATCTTTTGTAAAAAAAATTACTCTATCATCTAATTATATAATAATATCTAAAAAAAAGAGAACAATAAGCCAGGCACCTCCCCTAGTACATATAATATGACTATATATTTTTATGGGACGGGATCAAATGACACCAGGTGTCAAACTCTTACACTTACACCAATTAATAACTTTTGATAGAATGCAAAATTAATCGATCCAACCACTACAAGAATGTGGTCTGCTAGCATTGGAATTTAGCGTCGGCCTCGACACCGACGCTAATTTTGTCGGTTTAGCGTCGGCTTGGCCGACGCTACTTTGACATTTCAATTTTATTTTATTTTTTTTAATTTTTTAATAGTTAGCGTTGGCTTAGCCGTCGCAACAAAGTCAACGCAAAATTTCAACCTATTTTAGCGTCGATTGACCGACGCTACTTCTGCGGTCCAAACAAAAAAAATTCAAAATTTGTGTTTAGCGTCGGCCCAGGCCGACGCAAAGTGAAATTTTTGTTTAGCGCCGACGCTAATTTAAAAAAAAAGGCTAACCCCGAAGACACCACACAACCCGTTTTCACTCAGCCATTCCATCTTCAAAACCCTAGCAGAAAGTCACCGCAGCTCCGGCCCCCACCCCCAATCTCCACCGCCGCTGAAAGGCACCGTAGCTCCGGCCCCCACTCCCAATCTCCACCGCCGTCGTGACGAAAAAGGTATCTCTCTCGATCTCACGCTTCCTTCTTTGTTATTTCTCAAAATTATTCTTTTTACATTATTTGCGAGTGAGAGAAAGGGGTTTGGGGGTTAGATCTGAGGTTCCTAGTACATAAGCTAACACCAATTTTGCTTGTTCTTGGTTGGGGAGTGCTTTTTGAAGTTTGCTTGTTGCTGCTGCCAAATTGAGCCTTGTGGATGCACCATAGAGCCTTTTTGCGGCATCGTCGTAGGCAAGTGCGGCTTCAAGAGAGGTGTTGAAAGTGCCAAGCCAAACGGTAACATGCCCTTTCTCTGCAACAAATAACCATCAATGTTATAATTCCTACAAGATCATCAAAACTGGAGATTCACAACATATCAGCAAATTTTATTTTTCAAGTTACATGTCCTTTTTTTTGTAACAATGTTACATGTCCTTTGGACTAATCAAAATAAATTGTCCTATAACTAACCTAAGACTAGTTATTTTGTGGCTGTTATAAATTATTCTATTTGAAGTCATGGCTGCCCATGGATGCAAAGGTAATTTCTTTTTTAGTTTTAGGTACTGCATGATTGGCATTGGCTTCAAATGCTGCACGGGAGGAATATCATTAACATGGTCTTTTTGTCGATCTGAAACTTGGTAATTAGTACGCATAGATTTCGTTCGAGTGGTTTTGGCATTGGGCATATATGGTTATAATTAAATTATTATTATTATAATGTTTTTGACATGGCTGAATTGGTATAATATATGATGATGTTGGTGGCTATGATCATAATGAGAACAGATCCTTCCATTACACATGGGGAAAAAAGGAGGATGCTGGTTCATTCTCATGTTCATATTTTGTTTCCAAATGTTTTAGGAGATGAGTTACAAGGTATTCTATCATAATTCTTCTTAATTAGGACAAGACTGCAGGAGTAATTAACTACACTCTCCATGGTAATCTGTTTTCTGGTTTGTTTTCATTTTCACTAAGTTTGGCTTCTGAACATTTGACCAAATGCTCCAACATCTGTTTATTCATATAAATCTTCATGTTTTTTATTTGGAAACCTTAATGAGGCATATAGCCCTGTAGTTAGCATTTGTATTCCAAAATCATTTTTCCATGTCTTTTCTTTGTTAGACTTTTCTCCATTTAAACTTATATCCATCTTAAATGACTAATTTACACTTTCAATTCAGATACATTTATAACAAATTCAGCCACCAGAATAAAGCCAAGATCGGGGCTGATTTGTTACAAAGGAGCTACAATTTGATGACAAACATGTAACCTTGCAGGTAAGTAATTTAAATTTTCCTCAGCTTTTTTATTTTTATTTTTTTGCTTTATTTATAAGTAAGCTATAATGCTATCAGTTTTACCATTTTAGTACTTTTCTTGGCAGATTTGGGATACAGCAGAACAGGAAAGGTTTCAGTCTTGGGGCTGCATTTTACAGAAGGGCAAAATGCTGTGTTCTGGTATATGATGTAAATATACACAAGGCATTTGATACATTAAACAATTGGCGTGATGATTTTCTTAAGCAGGTGTGTGTTTGTACATGCTTTATTTATTTTTCTATTCAAACCTCCTTTTTTTTCTCTTTGCACTTGTTAGAAGTGGTTTATGTCTTTTCTCTGGTTTACAATTTACACTGTCCTGAGTTCTTGATACAATAAACAATGAAAGTTATTTCATTGGAGACCCTCTTTGAATCATAGTTATCATCGATATTAGTTGCTATGTACCTTAATTATCTGGATTCTAAATCTTTATTTTTAATTTCAATTCCAAACTATGTTCTATAATATTTTGTTTCATGTTTATTATCATGTTTGGATGTAGCTAGTTTATCTAATATTATTGGTTTCAGTTGACAAGCTAAAAAGAAAATCAGAGTTGAAATTGAGGCTATTGGTCATGCGAGGAACAAGAACTTTGTCAGACTATCTTGCTTTTGTTAAACTGATTAGTATGTATTGGAGGTCCATGCTGAAGAAGCTTAGGTCCACCCTAGGTCCCAAGACGCAGTTCCAAACATCAAAATAAATGTTTATGCACATTGGAGCTTGTTTAGTGTTGCATTCCTGTGTAATGTGAAGCCCTTCCCCTATAATTTAATTTGATTAGTACTGTGCCGTGTTTGATTTTGTCAATTTGATGCTTTGTTGGCTGTCATGCTCATATGTGATTCAACAAACAGGTCTTTTTAGTTTTTACTAATAAATATAGAAACTTTTGTATTGTAAAGGAAAGGAAAAATCTGTATGTGTGCCTGCATGAGCATATGTTCTTTGTTCCTGATAAAGTTGTTCTTTTCTTATCTAATCTAGAACTAGAACTATTGAAGCGAAGTTTTTCTGTTACTGCTGCAGCCAAGTCATGCTGATCATAGCAGTTTGACCTTGTGTAAGATGGACGAGTGTTTACATAAGATAAGATCAAATTAGAAATGAAATCATTACAGAGAAAGTTGGGATAGCTCCTATTTTAGAAAAAATGATAAGAGTCTCGTTTTTGGTGGTTCGATTTAGATTTAAAAAAAAATGGTCTATCAGTGGACTTGATTCATGACAGGACATAATGGTGTTGTTTGCTTTATGCAATGTTGTGTTATGTAAACATTGATATGTTGAAGCCACGGGTACTGTCATTTTGATCTACTTTTGCGTCGAACCTGCCTTAGTAGCGTGGGCTTAGCCGACGCTAATTAGCGTCGGCCAAGGCCGACGCTAATTCTAAAGGAACTTCTTTTGCGTCAAACCTGCATCAAGTAGCGTTGGCTTAGCCGACACTAATTAGCGTCGGCCTTGGACGACGCTAATTCTAAACAAACTTCTTTTGCGTCGAACCTGCCTTAGTAGCGTGGGCTTAGCCAACGCTAATTAGCGTTGGTCACGGCCGACGCAAATTAGCGTAGGCCATTTTCATTGCCTTCGTGCGTCGGCTTAGCGTCGGTTTAACCGACGCTAATTAGCGTCGGTCATACGACGGCCAACGCTAATACTTTGCGACGAGCAATTTAGCATCCGCCTCGTGGCCGACGCAAGGCCGACGCTAAAATGGCTGTTAGCGTCGGTTTTCCACGTTTAGCGTGGGCTTTTGGCCGACGCTAACAGTCAAAATTCTAGTAGTGAACCGTTGAATCAATAGTTCTTATATAGTAGATCAATGGTATGATTTCAGTTCATTCATGTATCCCTTTGCCAAGAAACCTGCTAGGAGTCGCTCTTTGTCCGTGCCTCTCTGCACCGGCAATCACTTCATGCTCTCGTTGGCCTCAAGGTGTCACAGCATGATAGTGTCATTTGATTCCGTCCCTATTTTTATATTTTATATTATCGATTTAACTATAACTCACGCAATAATAGACCAAGGAACTCTAAAGATCACACCGATTTTCGAAACATCGTTCTCAATTGAAGCCCCAGCACTTGTTTTCTTACCAAGCTAGCCTAGTTTTTCAGTCAAACGGCAACTTTACTCATAGCTATTGAGGATAATTGGTGCTTCATTTATCATCGAAAGTCTTTACAAATCAACTTTTCTTAAAATAGAGCACTTGGCCACCATGCTCCACATGGATTCAGATTTTATTTTTTTGCATTATTTAACAATTCTTGCATCTACTACAGTCTGTAAATCTAATTATTGAATAAAAAAAATGTCTCATATACTGAGTTTCTATTTTGAATTCTCAAATTAGAACGTGAAATATTCAATCTTCATTCAATGATTTTGATTTGCATATTACAATGAATGCATCAATATATTCTTAGCAAATACGTGAATTCTTATTGTAGGGAGACTACTTCAAATGTGATACCTAATTCAAAATCACCAAGAGTTTGCTAATTTAATTCAACCAAGAGTTTTAATTTCATAATCCACATTTGTTACGCCTAAACAATTGAGGCTGGATTTACAGTGCACCAACTGAATTTGGTTTATTGATATACATGCAAGATTTGCACCGTTATATATGAATAATGAATTTTTTGAATATATTGTTCATAAAAGGCCTAGTTACTACCAGACAAAATTAGAGAGTTATAAGGTAGTTTGGTAGTTCGGGAGAAGAGATGGATTGGAGTTATAAGGAAATCGTGAGTTCAAACATCATCAACTAACATAACATACTAATTTACTAATATTTACCTATCCAAAATAATCTGCCAGACAAAATTGATTTTGACTTCAAACTTTAATTTGGCTTTGTTTTTTTACATTAAACTTTAATTTAACTATAAGTGATAAAAAATAGATTTTGCTTTAGGTTGAATTTTTTTTACTAAATTTTACCTCAAACTTATTTTTATAATAAAAATATCTAAACATAAACACTTCATTACAAATTCAATTTTAACTAAATTAGTTTTACAAAATCAAATTAAGTCAAAATCATTTTTAAGAAATACTCCTTCAAATACCAAAATATCAATCTTACTTATGGTATATGTTGTTAGGCGCCTATGTTGTTATAGACGTGTCTAAAGGCTTGGGCAGAATATAACAAATATAGCGGCAACATGTCGGATTGAATAGCATGACTAGTAGTGCAATCTAAATGACAAAATTGCACATTGCGGAAGGCTAAAAACATGATGTGATACATTCCACACGTTGAAAAAGAAAGCAAACTTGAGAGCAGGTACATAAACACTTGGTTGTGTTCCTTTTTTTTTTTATAATAAGTTGTGTTCTTTCTTTTTTATAACAAAAGTTGTGCTCTTTCTTTAATTCAAGGAAAAATCAAAGTGAATATCTTTTTACTTTCCAATAGTGAGGTTGAATCCGTAATGTTCCCCAGTGGACCTCCTTCTCACAGGGTATTCGTAGGACTAACTGGGATGGGTTATTTCTGTCCCTCATCCAAACCCAACTCTGTTCAAAGTCGGGTTATTAATTTGGATTGTTTTGATGTCCTTGATCTTTTAACAAATCCAGGTTAGACCCAGCTCGAAGAAATCGAGCTGAGACCGGTGGACGGGACGGGACGGGTGTTGCACGCCCTATCAGCCCAGTCCAACACCATTTTCAAGACCCGAGACCCACCTAGCCTCCATGACAGCTCACCAAATTTCAATTTTCATTCCTTTCCCCGGAAAATTCTTAATAAAAAAAGGAAAAAATCAATCAAAATATAAAAATCAAAATAAGAATCTCAGCTTTTTTTTATTAATACCACTTTTGAAAAAATTAATTTGCCATCTATCACTTTTTTTTAATTAGGTTTCTACCACTTTCTGCGTTTTAGATGAGAAGTTCTATTCCCAAAACCGGATTTCTCACCATGTTTTTATTTTTTTATCAAAAATATCTATGAGAAGTCCTATCCCCCAAACAGGACTTTTGAACACGTTTTTTTTTTATTTTTTGTTTAATTCTGACAGTTTAGGGTTTAGTTAAGGTGGTTTATGGTGTTAGGTGGTTTGTGGTTTTAGGGTTTAAGTGGTTTTAAGATTTTGGGGTTATTTAAATTAATTAATTTATTTTGTTTATTAATTCAATTTATTATTTAATAATTACTACAATTAAGTTAGTTTAGGACTTAATAGTAAATAATAATACAATAAAATGATTACATTAAAATTATAAAATAGGTACAACGGTCTACATTTTCGGTTAGGACATTTATTGCTGCTATGGTTACAAATACACCATAAGTTATTCTCCTAAATGGTGTCCTATTCCACACCTTGGAGGTTTTCGGTTGCGTGCAGGTTGTATACGTCGTGCATGCCGTCGCGTTGGTTCTTCTTCTTCTATAACAGTGGCAGATTGCTCATGTTGTGGCTCATTCTCATTGACATAAGGATTTGCAGTAGGGTACGAGGAATCTTATCTTAATTCGCCGATATATGACGTTGAGGAACTACCAGCTGCAAAGTTAGGGAATGACGGCGTGCCAAATGTGTACATGTTATGCATATAAGCAGCTGCTGACTGTGACGTTCCAACGTCTACACCAAACAGATTGGACATAAAATCATCGTTGCTAGATGCGAAAGAGTGTCGACGCGCATCGAAATTTTCAGGAGCCTCTTGTTGTGTGGATCGTTGTACCCCTTTTATAATTTTAATGTAATCATTTTATTGTATCATTATTTAATATTAAGTCTTAAACTAACTTAATTGTAATAATTATTAAATAATAAATTAAATTAATAAACAAAATAAATTAATTAATTTAAATAACCCCAAAATCTTAAAACCACTTAAACCCTAAAATCACAAACCACCTAACACCATAAACCACCTTAACTAAACCCTAAACCGTTAAAATTAAACAAAAAATTAAAAAAAAATAAAAATACGTGTTCATAAGTCCTATTTGGAGGATAAGATTTCTCATAGGCATTTTTGAAAAAAAAAATAAAAACATAGTGAAAAGTCTGATTTTAAAAATAGAACTTCTCACTTAAAATATAAACAGTGATAGAAACCTAATTAAAAATAATAGTGTGACAAATTAATTTTCTCAAAAGTGGTATCAATAAAAAAAAGCCCAAGAATCCCACGCAACACTAGTACACAACAACGACGACGACGACCAACAAGAGCCTCAGACCTCCTTTTTTTTTTTGGTGGGCAAGAGCCTCAGACCTCCTGCGAACAAACAACATCACAAACACACAAAAAATCCACTCTCTCACCCCAAAAATCCCTCATTACAGCACACAGCCACTGACTCCACAGTCCACACCACACTACACACCCTCTCTCTCTCTGCTCTCTTATTACTCTCTTGCTTCCCCTCTTCCGTTCCGTGCATTCTTTCTCTGCGCCATCATGAGCTGAAGAAGAAGAAAAAGGATAAAGGAGAAGGAAGGAGCATGGGGGCGTCGCTATCGAACCTGGGCACTAACGGTTCCACAATCGGTCCGGGCCTCGGTGACATACCGGAGGGTTGCGTGGCATGCGTGTTCCTCCACCTATCGCCGCCGGAGATTTGCAACCTCGCTCGCCTCAATCGCGCTTTTCGCGGCGCCGCTTCCGCTGATTCCGTTTGGGAAACCAAGTTGCCACCTAACTACCAAGATCTCCTCCATCTCCTCCTCCCTCCCCACCATCATCATCATCATCATCATCATCATCATCATAGCCACCACAATCTCTCCAAAAAAGACATTTTTGCCCTCCTCTCTCGCCCCTTGCCCTTTGACGAAGGCCATAAGGTCCTTCACACTCTCTGTCCTTTTTTTAACCTCTCAGAAATTTATTAGGGTTTGTTTGGGAGAGGGGAAGAGAGAGTTTATACCATCATTTTAGTTTTATAAATAGAAAAGAATGATATGAAAAACATATTAAAAGTTTTCTAAAACCCTCCAAAGTTGTTTTATTACACATTTCTTTAGTTCTTCGAATTTGAGCAACTCAATGTATTAGGGAAGGATTTTGGAGAGTTTCAGAGGGCTTTAAAATTTTTTTCTTATCTTTCTCGTCTATTTATAAAACTAAAATGTTTGTGTAAGTCCTTTCCTCTCCTGCAAAAACCCTTCTCTCGCAAACAAACCTTAGGGTTTTTTTTTGGTGACGGTGGAGGGTTTTACTTTTACAGGAAGTGTGGCTGGACAGAGCCACGGGAAGGGTCTGTGTCTCCATTTCGGCCAAAGCTATGGCTATTACTGGGATTGATGACCGGAGATACTGGAATTGGATTCCAACTGAAGAATCTAGGTTAGTTTCAGTTGTTATCTTAACTTAGCTTTAGTTTGCTTTAGAGGCTGAAGATGGGTGTGTATGTCTTTGTTACATTACGGTCTGTTTGAGTTTAGAAGCCCTACTTCCAATTTATGGAGAAGTTAGTTGAGCATTGCATTATTATTTTTCTCATATATATGAAAAAGAGAAAAAGTTGTTAAATAGTAGATAGGTATTTGTGGAGAAGTTAAAAAAGAGAGTTTTTGAAAAAATTGAAGTATAAAAGCTGATTTTAACTTATACGAGAAGTTATTAGTTCAAAAACTATATTATAAGTGCTTCTAGAAAATATTATCCAAACAGGCTTGTATACATAGCATTCAGCAATACTGCTTTAGGAAGGGAAGAGAGTGAGGTATTAAGTAATACATTTTTCTTCCCTTATTCTTTTGGTTACTTTTTAAATCCTCTAATCTGGGGGAAGTTTAAAATGTTATAAAAATTAATAAGGGAGGGTTTTGGAGGATTAGACCATAAACCCTCATTATAAAAAAAACAACAAAACAAATGGAGTGTCTTCCTAAAAGTTCAACCTTCCCTTCCTTTTCGTCGCTTGTCCTCAATGTAATATAATTGATTGCAGGCTTTTCTGGTGTTGGTGTTAAACTTGTGGATTGGAAGAGCATGATCTATTTTGGTGCTTATTTGATATCTTTCCTAGGACATTGGCTGTAATTATTGTAGTCTTATTCTTTATATTTTTATATGAGGCTTTAATCATGACACACAATGGGGAAGTGTTTAGTTTGTGCATGGTTACTGGACCAGTCACCAGATTCCAAGAGAAAAAAGGGTTTAGTAGCATCTGGTGTGTCATGGACTCATGATATAATGAAAGGTGTTTTGGCTAGGACAGGGAATCAAATCTGCGTAGTACGCATGCTGCTTTCAATCTCAGATATTCTTGGTGGAAATATCGTATTTGTTTTGATGCTGTACATGCCTCTTTATGAAGCGATGGTGTAAATGGGCCTTTATTGGGTGTGCATGAACTTGAATTATAAGTCAGAATACTGAACCTAAAGTTTATATCTATGTGAACATAATAGGTTTACTCATGGCCGTTGGCAAATATGCAAGGTGATAAACAGGTCTTGGCATCATAGATAAGTGAAGTAAGAATGTTATGTCAGTTTTACAAGAGTACTCAGAGAATGGGATAAGTTTGGTGGAATAGGGTTTTCAGAAGGTTTATCTTTTTCAGGGAGAATGTAGAGTGTAGACCAATTGTGTGTTATATAACTATAAATATAAAGAAAAGGAGATGGAATAGTAACTCACCCATGTTTTCCTGCAGCTTCAGTAAGCATGGAAATATTTGGGGCAGCACATGAAATCGTAAATCATTCAGTAGAATTCTCCATGATGTTTAATTAATTGGCTTAAAAATTAATTTATGTATTTCATACCAGCCCAAAACTTTGTTTTTCCTGGCAATAGTTTATTGTTAATGCTTAACACAACTACCTAACCCATCTGTCCCCCATCTAGTCTACCCTCTTTACTGATACTACAAGTCTTCTTCTCCCCACATGCCCAAATCATCCAAGACAAGACTTTACCATCTTTTCTACAATGGAGGCTACCCCAACTTTATCTCTTATGGTTTTATTCCTAACATTCCCATCTCTGCAACATTGAGCATGCTTTCTTGTTGCCTCTCTACTGCCCAGCATTTAATCCCATACAATATTGCAGGTCTTATAACTATTAAGTAAAATTTTCAAGCTTAAGTGGTACTTTTCTATCACAAATCACACCCAAAGCATTTCATCATTTCATTTACTCTACTTGGATTGTATGGTTGAATTTGACATCTCTCTCTGTCTCTCCATCATTTCATACGATGGAAGGTATTTAAAATATGGGCCTTGTGGTAAAGTACGTTCTCCAATTTTCGGCTCTAAGTTAGGATTTGTGTGCTTCCTGCTAAACTTGTATTCTATATACTTTGTTCTGCTTCTACTTAAGCAAAGCCATATGCTTCCAACTTCCAAGGCTTGTCTCCATGTCTCTAACTTTTCAAATTTTCTTTTCTTTTCTTGAACTACTCAACTAAGACTATATCATCTATGAAAAGCATGCACTTTGGCACTATCTTTTGGACATGTTCAGTAAGCACATCTAGAACCAAAACCAATATAAAAATATAAGAGCTCAAAGTTGACCCCTGGTGTATGTATGAATGAAACCAAGAATAAAGCTTTTGTCCAGGTTAAGCACTCTGTTTAAGATCTAAATTTTGTTGATGTACGATCAGGTTTTGAATTGTGCACATAATTTGCTTGTTAGTTTCATTGTCGTCTCATGTTAGATTGGCTTGCCTTGTATGCTTTAATTGCTTTATGATTTGTCTTTTTTGAGAAGGAGGAACTGTATACATTTTTTTTTATTGTATCCTGGCTAATTTATATAGTTGATGAGTGATATATTTTACTTGAAGTAGGAGTATATTTCTATGGTGTCAAATGCCATTAGGTTCAAATGTAGATTATTTGTTACTGTGTCTGTATTCTGACTTTGTTATCATTTATTAGGAAAAAGTCATCATTTATTAGTATTTACTTCCTGATGCTCTATGTCCTTTGCTGTTAAATGCCCCTTTAAAAGTTGTAAAATCTTATTTGTAATGGGTGTGTTAAATTATTTGTGATGCTTGGTTGAAGTTTGAATTTAAAAATGTGTCGAAACACTTCAACCAATTCCTAAGACTGCTTAATGGGATCAAGTTGAATGCCCCCTTTAAAAGTTGTAAAACCTTATATTATTAGGTGATGCTTGGTTTAATCTTGAATTTAAACATGTACCGGAACACTGAAAGCAATTCATAAAACTGTTTAATGGGATCAGGCTGATCTCCCTCTTGGAGCCAAATTAAATGATATAGTGATCTCAGGTTAGTGCTTTGATTTGCGTTCTTTTATTTGGCGGGAGTCTAATGTAAAACTCATTAGAATTGTATGGACTACCTGGAAGCCCCATTTACGTTTTCTTGTGCAAGCAAATACTTCCTCAGCTGAATTCTGACATCCTTTTCCCCAAAAAGCATATTATTATTATGGAATATATATGAAAGCTACATCAGGCCTCAAAAGAAAACATATCAAGAGATTCAAGACGTATAGACTCATAATCCATCAGACTTGAAAACAATTTAAACAGTATACTTTTCTACATACATATACATGCCTTAATCTGGATGAGGACAAAAATTTAATTATGTGATTTGGAATGATGTTTTTATAATTTCAATTTGTTTCTGTTTTTATTGGTTGACCTCATTTTGCAACCTTGAACTGTACTGGCCCTTGAAATACTAAACCTGATTGAACCAAACTATCCATTATATTAGTGAAGCAAATGTACACTTGCAATTTGTTTCTGTTTGCACAACCTAAATTAATTAATGAGCTGTAATTCTCATTGTCACATCATATTTATATTATGTCAACTTCCTGCATATATTCTAGTTGTGTTTCTTTATGCAAATTTTAGCCTTCTTGCAATTCTTGATGTTGAAGCTGCTTTGTTTTCCTTTTGTTGTAATCTGTCAGCATTCAGTTACACCTTAGACGATTTTCAGGTTCCATACCGTGGCATATTTGCAGCAAATATGGTGGTTTGAAGTAGATGGGGAGGTGAAGTTTCCATTTCCTGCAGATATTTATACTCTGTCCTTTAGACTTCACCTTGGACGGTTTTCAAAAAGGCTTGGACGGCGTGTATGCAATCATGAACACACTCATGGCTGGGATATAAAACCTGTGAAGTTTGAGCTTTCCACTTCAGATGGTCAGCAAGCATCATATGAATGCTGTTTGGATGAAACTGAGCTTGATGATGCGCACGGCAATCATAAGCGTGGGTACTGGGTAGATTACAAGGTGGGTGAGTTTATTGTCAGTGGATCAGAACCCACAACTGAGGTTAGATTCTCTATGAAACAGATTGACTGTACACATTCCAAAGGTGGGCTCTGTGTAGATTCTGTATTTATTATACCTAGTGATTTGAGAGAGCGCAAGAGAAGAGACGTTTTGAAGTAGCAATATGCAGAATAGGTTTTTGTTTTTTTAGTGATATCAGACATCCCAAAATACTCTATTGGGATTCTATCGTACAGCTTATACTTACTGAACAAAATTGAGAATTTGGAGAATGTCATATTTTGCTGGGTTTTTTTTTGGCACTAGGTCTGTATCCTAGAGAGTTATGTAATAGTCATTTCTTTTGTATTTTAATTGCTTCTATTTTCTATCCCTTTGCCAGTTGAGGCTGATAAAATAGCAAATGTGTTGTGTGAGGGTAAGGTGGGATGGACTGGGGGGAAGCTCTGCCCTTGCTTGCCTCTGCCGACTTTACTCCTGAAAGTTAGTTGTGATGCAGGAAGTAGATTTCCGTTATTGGCTAGTATTCAATCTTGAGAAATGTTGGATGATCTTGTATTTCATTATAGTTCTATGATTCAGAGCATTATCTAGGGCCTGTTTGGATTGACTTATGCAGAGCTTATGGACACAGCTTATGACTGATTCATAAGCTGTTTTGGGCTTATTTTTTATAAGTTACATAGGATAGCTTATCAAAACAGCTTATGGCTTATATAAAATAAGTTTCACTATAATTTTTCTTCGATTATAAAAATAACTTATACAGCTTATGCCATAAGCAGTAGATAAGCTTGTTATCCAAACAAGACCCTAGTGTTAGTCAGGTATAAGATTTCCAGCAATGTTTTTGTTGATTATGCTTATGTCTTAAACATTATTGTTTTGATTATGGATTTCAAGTGTTAAAAATGTAATTATGCTACTGACCTAAAGAAGCTAATGCAGTAGTAGTAGTTGCAAATTTATATCTTCGAAGTGTTGTATATTGCAGAACAAACATACTTATCAGTCTGATTCTATCTTGTGTGCCAAATGTACCTAAAGTTGTTATAAGGTGCAAGCATAATACTTGTCTGCATGCATGTCTCTTATGACGGAGAGGGGTACCCGTTCTGGCCATCAGGCCGCCATGGTAGTGCTCGATTTGGGTTTGATGTAGGCCAAGAACTGGCAAGTAGTGCTTCAACGGATTCGGAAAGAGAGGTGCAGCAGGCTTGGTTTGATCTGGTTATGGATGTGTATTGGTGATGGAATTTGTTGGTTAGGGTCCCAGTATTTGTTTCAAATGATGGCTTCTATGTGAGGGATCCTTGTCTTATTGGAATATGTGGATTGAATAACGGGTAGGATTTGGCAATTACTCTCTCAAAGTGGAGGTATCGCATCAATGGAGGTAATGTGGTATGGTTAGACATATAGTGTATGTTTGGATTATCAGTGAAAATACATCCCAATGTCGTTCAACGGATAAGTAACAAATATTTTCCTTCTACAAACGTAGTTTGGAGGTTGGAGAACGTAAAAGCCAAACACATCCATGGGTGTAGTAGTTCCTGTTTTATGTTTATGGTTTTAATTTATGGAGTGTGGTTCAGTCACAATATAGGCTATGGAGTGTTTTGGGACGAGATTTTGACTATTGATGAATATAAAAAGATGATATTTCCTTTCTTCTCTTTTTTCTTTGGTCAACTTTCTTCTCTATTTTTGGTTCCCTGTCTTTTTTTGTTTGTTCTTGGGCTCTCCCCTTTTATAGGCCTAAGCAAGGTTATAGGTTGGTGGATGTTGGTAAATACACTCCACATTTTTTAGCCATACACCCTATATTAATGTTAAAATTCTAAAAATATCCTTAAAATTTGCGTGCATTTCGGAAACTAAATTGTATTCCGGAAACTCCAGTTTCCGGAAAACAAAATTGCATTCCGAAAACTCCAGTTTCCGGAATACAAATTGTATGGAGACTGGAGTTTCGGAATACAATTTTGTATTTCGGAAACTGGTGTTTCTGGAATACAAATTTGACTGGAGTTTTCGGAATGCAATTTTGTATTCCGGAAATTAGTTTTCGAAATACACCCCACAATTCAAAAAATTGCATTCCGGAAACTGGAGTTTCAGGAATACAAAATTGTATTCCGAAACTCCAGTCTCCATACAATTTGTTGATGGAATCTGTAAATTTCTCTAATAACATGGACCTCGTATCTAACCATGGTTGATATATAGAGACTAGAGTTTATGTTTTTCAAAAGGATTAAATTGAATCAGTGGATTATTAAGCACTCCTTTGTGACTGATGTGTTATTCGGGAATCCGGCATGTGTCCAAGCACCCGCTTTAAGACCATATAGGTTACCAAAAAAATACTTGTTAAAATACCTCTTTCTATCTTTAGGCTGTCGTTTTGGAAGGAAGGCCTTGTGCGCCTAGGGGGTGAGGGTTGTTCAGTCTGTGATTTTAAGGAGTTTGTTTGTGCACACTTTTTTGCAGTGTTTTTTGGATTGAGCAGACCTTGTGCTTTTAGTCCCGTATTAATTCAATTTGGCTTATAAAAAAAATGAATTAGTGGATTATATTGTATCTATATTAATCAATAATTATATAACAGAGAATCATATTAAGTAAGAGCGCTTGTATATGTTATGAGAAAATAAAAGGAATAAATATTGGTCTTGAGATTAAACCATGAATAGTTAAGATTTAAACATAAAGTTATGTAATGAGTGGTCATATGATCATTAAATAATTTTTAATCTCAACCATCCATGTATGGTTGTATGATGCAGATTTACTCCTCTTCACTCCCTCATACAAAAATTCCTGATACACCCCATTATAACATATATAGATTAATTAAAGGACCGTCTTCACAATAAAATTAAAGTCACCTAACTTTTTCCTTTGGTTAATGTAACTTTTTTCTAACATTTATATCCATTGAAGTACCATTTAATCCTCCTTTAAGATATACTTGATAGTCAACATACTTAAAAGGAGTACGTACTTTCAAGTTTCACTATACTCCCTCCGTTCCTTTTTATCTGTTGGATTTTAAGAAAAAATTTATTCTTTTTTATCTGTCGTTTTGATAGTTTAAGGTTATATTTTGACAATAATACCCTTAATCCTATTAATGGTTCTTCACATTTTTCATAAAATTGATTAATGCATAGTTGAGAATTTAAAGACTAATTACTATTCCCAACAAATAGAGTAGTGAATAAATAAGGGTATAATAGAAATTTTTTTATCAATTAATTGATTTCTTGGTTGTGCTGAAATAACCTTAAATGACAGATAAAAAGGAACGGAGGGAGTATATAATTGAAGAAGCTCGTTATTATTCTCATAATGGGCACCCTAACAATGTCGGCTCAGATCGATTTATTTCATTTAAGACTATTGACCTTATTTATAAAACGTTTGAATCATCGGGGGTAAAAGGACCAATGAATTCGTTTGTTCTTACAAAAGTTAAACTGTATTATTTTTTTTTTGGTCAGATGAAACAAGTTCATGTGTATTCTGACACAACATATATGCACGACCACATCAATACATTTGATTTTTAGTACACTACTTCTTAGAATTTGGGTTTAGGCCGGGTCTAACACAACTCTACAAAATCGACTTGTAAGGTGAGAATTGCTCTTTATATATTCTATTTAGATTTTGTATCTAGTCGATGTGGGACTTTTAACCTTTTCTCCAATACTACTCACTCTAAATTAAGCCCCATGCACTTGAATTCCTACTTTATATATAGATCAAATTTCTGCACCTAATTTACTATGTCATTTCTCTTTCCTCTTAAGCATATAGAACAAGGGTAACTCCAAAAATGGTATAGAACTGCAAAAGAATAGCTTACACTTCGAGTCTTGATATGAAATATTTAACTGCAGAGACTATTCGGTACTCACCCTTTCTGATATGGATTTTCACAAATTTGATCATTTTTTGCCCCGAGTGATTAAACTATAATTAATTGATGCTATCCTGATGGGTTGACTTTTCTCTTATATATGTGGAAAACTCATCATGCTCATATTTTAGAATTGTTACTTTGAAGTAACGACGATTATTTGAGCTTTTATTTTATACATCAAGTTTCTACGTACACCTTTACTGTGCCTGTGTGCCATTCCTTTTCTATAAGCACATACATGAAAAAAGTGACTACAAAAATGGTATAGAAGTATATAGAAGAATTGTTTACACCCGTCGAGGGGTGAGTACGGGCCGGTTTGGATCGGATTTTCCCAAATCCGTTATCCAAACCGATCAAAATAAAACGGATTGGATTGGATTTCTCTATTTTTAACAACAAATCCGAACAGAAACCAACCCGATCAAGAACGAGTTGGTTCGGATCGGGCCAACGGGTTAGCTTTAAAAGGTGAAAGGAAATGAAATCGGCCCAAACACAAGAAGAAGAAAAGTAAATTGATTAAATGGGCAGCCCATCTTGACCAAAAAAAGGCAGCCCAACAGAATAAGTAACAAAAATGTAAAAAAAAAAATTCTAACAAAAACAATTAGTCCTTTGACCAACAAAAAAAACTAACAAAAAATTGAAAAATGGAAGAAACCCTAAATAGGGTTACAGAGGCGCCGCACATCATCTTCCTTTGCTCCTTCTCCTCTGCGACAGTGGCACTTTCACAGCTACGCGGTGTGGCGGCGGTTCCTGGACAGGCCGCAGAAAACGGTGGCGCCTAGAGGAGCACAATGAAATCCCTTTTGCTGCGTGTGCGTTCTCTTCCCACTAGGCACAACAACGTCTGCTGCAAGGACGATCAACGGAGGGAGGCGCGGTGGACTAGTGACAACGAGGCGGAGCTTCTGAACTTGAAGGTCTGTGCGGCGGAGATGAAGGGATGTGTGCGGACTGCGACGGAGATGGATGAGCAATGAGCGGCGAAGATGAAGGGATGAGATGAAGGGTAGGTTATCTGTGTGCGGTGAACTTGAGCAGAGCAGCTTCTATTTTTGGATCTGGGTCTGGCTGTTTGTGCTTTGTGTGACGCGAAAGTGTGGCTGCGCAGCAACTAGAAGCAAGACAAAGAGGTAGGGTTTGGGAAAAAATAATTTTTTATTACTAAGTGCCACGTCATTGGTTCGGGTTCACGGGCTCACGGGTTCAGAAAGTGAAACCCGTGAACCGAACCAAACCAGAGCGGGTTCGTTCGGATCGGACCCGGAGACAACCAAAATTCTCAAAAAGTCGGATTGGCCCGGGTTGGGCTCGCGGGTGACCCGAAACCGTGCTCACCCCTATGTCGAGAGATCAGAATAAGTGTGTTTGGATGAGTGTTTGCGAAAAGTTATTTTGAATGAACAATTGATTTGTGAAATTGATTTGGTCAAAATCGAGTTTGAAGTAAAATGATTTATGTTCGAATGTTTTTACTTTGAAAGTTAGAACTTAGTGTAAATTTTTCTATGAAATACAAAAGTTAATTTTTATCACTTTTATGGTCAAATTAACTAAGATTTGGAAGCAAAATCAGTTTTACCTGACAATAATCAAACATGTCTATTTTTACTAAAATCTATGAGACAAAATCAATTATAATAGTTCCAACCTTCAAAATCAAACATGCACTAACTAGTTGACCAAAAAAAAAAAAACATGCACTAACTAACTTCATTGTATTCACGATTTCGTATTTACTATTCCAATTTGAATTTTCACCACAGGTTTGATAATTTTTTGTTGTATTCAAGAGTGAGAATAAAATTCAAATTGACCATGTTTAATTGAGTTAGTTTAGTTCAGTTTTCCCAAAAAAAAAATTAAGCCAATTTATCGATTGGGCGAGGGAATTAGAGTTGGAGTGCAAGGTGTGCCCGAGTAGCAACTTAACCAACAAATTACAAGATCAAGATTCTGCTATATAATGATAAGGAAGCCAAATTAATGTGAGGATACAAATAATTAACATATAACATTCAATTCTGTAGCCCATCTCCAATCTACAAGATAATCCAGTTGTAGCCACACTTGTGATAAAATTCACACCATGGATGTGAATGTATCTGATCCTAACTTAGTGTAAACCCGAAAAGTCACAACACCTGTGGTAAGACTGACACTCCTGCTCTAAAAGTCCTCAGTGCCTGGCTGAAAAGAGATCTTACTCATTCACACATGTGAATAAATTCACACCAGTGTTGTGGATATCACTAATCCTGACTTTGTTTAATCCCGCAACAGTCACACCAATGGCAAACAAATCAGGATGCGGATCCTCCCTCTCCTGCCACTTTTTCATAATTAATCTCTCTCAGCACAACTCTCAACCATTAGATCAATCTAACGGTTGGGAGATAAAAAACAAAAAAAGGCCCGCGCACATAAAAAAAACACGTTGAAACGGTTCAGCAATAAAGGCAGCTACATGAATACAAGCTCCATAATCAATTTCTCTCTTGAACATCATTAATGGCATATTTTGCTCCATCTGAACCAAAAACTCCTCTGTAGGGGTGTGGGTTAAGGGCATGGTGACTTCCCGTCTACTGTCATATAGATGCATGACAAGGATGTGAGTGGATGCAAGATTGAATTTTATTTTTTTGCTTTTTCCCCCTTTTTTGAAGTCGTAGCTTTAACTGATGCTATAACAGATATAAACCCAATGACCCGAACCAATTTGATGTGAGAAAATTAGGTTGGTCTGGATCATTGCTTCGGTCTGGTTTTAATTTTTCTAAACCCAATGTGTTTGGTTTGATATCGGGTTGGGAAAAATAAAACCCGATTATCCCGATCTAACCTAAATATTGTGAGTGATTTTATTTTTTATTATGAACTTAATGAAAATAATTTTCCATGAAGTTTTCAAAGTAAAAATTCTAAAGTTCTAAAGACAACTTTCATAATTTTATATTGCGTACTTGTGTACTTCTGTTACGTGACAATAATTATATTATTGTGTAATTATGTTTTTAATTTTTTGTTTATTTTTTACAATTTCATTTTTCCTTTTTGTCTTCTTTCCAATTTTTGATGTTTTTTAAGTTTTTGATAATTTTAATTATCTTAACATTAAACCCGATGACCCAGCCTGAACCAACCAAAATATGATCAGGTTCGTTTGGTTTGAGTCAAATATATATTTTTTTAAAAATCCGAATCTATCCAACCCGATCAAATTAAATTGGTTCAGAATCCAAATACCCCAAACCCAAACCAACCCACCCATTCCAGCCTATTGAAAATTGTGGCTCAATGGTTTTTTTTTTACATAATTAAAAGTTTAAATCGATATCATTTATTTCTTATAATAGGTAAGTTCATTGTGGCTCAAGAGTGAGACATATGCCTTCATACCACACCAGACCCATCAATGAGAGTAGAAAGAGTGCTGATAGTGAAACTTACAGTTTTGTGAATTTTTTGTTGGACGCAGCTACCGCGTATTGGACGCACGAGCCTCCTCTGCGTTATTGGACGCAGAACACCGGACGCAGACTTTGGACGCACGGCTAGAAGATGAATGAACACAAGACGTCTCGTTGGACGCACGCAATCCTCTCAAGTGTTTTACTCACACTCAGATACACGCACACAGAATCGAGGAAGAAGAAGAAGATTACAGAAACTTGTGCTCTCTTTCACTTCTTATTATCACTTCACAACTTTTATACACTTAGGTCGCACATCACTAAGTACATCACAAGACCCGCAACTAACTCACAATTACAAAATCAGTTTCTAACAAACAACACACTTAACAATGAAACTGAACTAACAAACTCAGTCAACTAACTAACAACTACCAAGTGTGAATTACAAAATAACGGCTTTAACATGCCCCCTTAATTCACATCTTCAATCGATACAACACCCAACTTGTTCCTCAGCTCCACGAATCTCTGTCTCTTCAAGGCTTTTGTCAGTATGTCAGCAAGCTGAACATCAGTCCTGCAATGCTCCACAATAATCTTCCCATTATTGACTTGATCCCTCAAGAAATGGAACCGAGTCTCTATGTGCTTGCTTCTACCATGAGCCATCGGATGCTTTGCTAGATTGATTGCTGATTGGTTATCAATTAGCAACTTCACAGAGTCTGACTTCTCCATTTTCAGTTCTCCCATTAGTGTATTCAACCACAGTGCTTGACAAACACTCATGGAGGCAGCTATGTACTCAGCCTCACAGCTGGATAATGCAACCACTGGTTCCTTCTTCGAGCTCCATGAAATCGGAGTTCTTCCAAACATGAAAATGTACCCAGCTGTGCTCTTTCTATCACCCTTATCACCACACCAATCTGCATCAGTGTAACCAAATAGCTTCGCCTCATTCTTTTCACTTCTCATAGGAAATAAGATCCCATAGTTAGAAGTTCCCTTCACATATCTCAGAATTCTCTTTGCAGCCAGCAAGTGAGATGATCTAGGCTCTTCCATGTATCTACTAATCAAGCCCACACTATACATCAAGTCAGGTCTTGAGTTACAAAGATACCTTAGAGAGCCAACTATCTGTCTGTAACATGTAGGATCTGCCTTTTCTTCATCCTGATCTTTTAGTAGCACAAGTCCTGGGTCTGCTGGTGTGACAGCAGAATTGCATTGCAGCATGTTAAACCTTCTAAGCAAATCATTGGCATATTTACTTTGATGCATAAACACTCCATCTTCTGTTCTTTTGAACTCCACTCCAAGGAAGTAAGCTAGATGACCGAGGTCAGTCATCTCAAACTCACTCATCATTTTCCTTTTAAACTGTGAAATTTGCACCTCATTGCTTCCTGTTACCAGCAAATCATCAAGATAAAGACAAACCATTAGCAGATCAGGTTCATCTATCACATAAACTCCATGTTCTGAGGGACATCTAGAGAATCCCATGCTTAACAGAAAGCCATCAATCTTTTTGTTCCAGGCTCTTGGGGCCTGCTTGAGCCCATACAAAGCCTTTCTCAATCTCAGAACTTTCCTTTCCTGGCCAGCTACTTCAAATCCAGGAGGTTGTAAGACATAAACCTCCTCATCTAGAGGACCATTTAAAAATGCTGACTTCACATCCATGTGGTACATAGCTGCTGAATTTGAGGGAGTCCAGAAACCATGCCTCTTCTTTGCAGAAGGGATAGGTCCTTGAAATTCAAGTGCCCATACCTATGGTGCCAAAGCCATTCCTCTTTGCTTACTGATGAAGCCAAACACTGATGTTCCATGATCTGAATTGGAACCTTGAAAGTTCTGTTCTTGGAGAGGGGAGCCTTCAAAATCAACCTTTGATTCTGATCATACACCTTCATCATCTTGTCCTTCATAGCCATCACATATCCCTTTTCTAGCAATTGCCCGAGACTGAGCAGATTGCTTTTCATCCCAGGGACAAAAAGAACATCTGAAATGTAGGATGGATTTCCATCCTTTCTTTGAATGAGCACATTTCCTAGTCCTTCTGCATCCATAGTGCTATCATCTGCAAACTTCACCTTGCTTTTCACTGACTCATCCAGTTGGACAAACCACTCCTTGTGACCAGACATGTGTGTGGAGCAGCCTGTATCGAGGTACCAAATGTTGGCACCTGATTCAGCCTCCTTTGTGGTAACCATAAGCAACACCTGCTGGTCATCATCATCCTCCTTTGCAAGCTTGGCATCATCATCCTTTTCCCTTCTGTTTGGGTTTGAGTAGCACTCATCAGCATAGTGCCATATTTTTGGCAATGGTAACATTGAATATGGCTTTTGTCCCCCTTTCTCCTATCTCCTTTCACCCATTTCTTTTGCTTATTGTCAGCTGGTCTTTGATCAGACTGGTCTTTACCAGAATTTTGATTCTGGTTTTGACTCCACTTGCCCTTCTTTGCTTGCCACTTGCTTTTCTTTCCCTGCCACTTGCCTTTCGAGCTTTCTCCACCATTTCTTGATTTGGTGTGAGCCTGCAGGGCCTGCTCACCTGATTTTTCACTTTCCTTGCCAGCATGCCTCATTTCAAAGGCCTCCAAGGAGCCTTGCAACTCCTCAAGTTTCAGCGTGTCAAGATCTTTTGTTTCTTCGATAGAAACAGCTATAACATCAAACTTTGTGGGCAGGGTTCTGAGGATCTTTGCAATGATTGACTTATCAGAGATTTTCTTTCCACAACTTTTCATTTGATTCACCAGGACCAGCACACGATTGAAGTAAGCCCCTACACTCTCATTTGCTTCCATGGCAAGCAATTCATACTGTCTCTTTAACGTCTGCAATCTCACTTTCTTTAACTTCTCAGCACCTGCATAGGCCTGCTCTAGGGTGTCCCATGCTTTCTTGGCATTCTTGATGCCAGAGATCTTCTCGTAGTTGTTTACATCAACACATTGATGCAAAATGAACAAAGCCTTGTAGTTTCTCTTCTTCACTTCTTTGGCTTGAGCATCATCCATCTTTGCAATCATTTGTTCATAATCGTTGGTGATCACTTCCAACACATCCTGAAAGCCGAGCACGGCTTCCATCTGATTGCTCCACTTGTCCCAATTCTTCCCGTCAAGAATGGGCAATGATGCTGGAAACCCATGGTTGTTCGAACTTCGAAGTGGCCATGATCGCACCTCACAGCAAGAGTCTTCCCTGGTTCGGAACCTTGCTACTGATACCAATTATTGGACGCAGCTACCGCGTATTGGACGCACGAGCCTCCTCTGCGTTATTGGACGCAGAACACCGGACGCAGACTTTGGACGCACGGCTAGAAGATGAATGAACACAAGACGTCTCGTTGGACGCACGCAATCCTCTCAAGTGTTTTACTCACACTCAGATACACGCACACAGAATCGAGGAAGAAGAAGAAGATTACAGAAACTTGTGCTCTCTTTCACTTCTTATTATCACTTCACAACTTTTATACACTTAGGTCGCACATCACTAAGTACATCACAAGACCCGCAACTAACTCACAATTACAAAATCAGTTTCTAACAAACAACACACTTAACAATGAAACTGAACTAACAAACTCAGTCAACTAACTAACAACTACCAAGTGTGAATTACAAAATAACGGCTTTACTCTTTTGGTAATTTCCATAAGCATAATCGTGGGATTACTTCCCAAATGGGGGTGGTACGTAGTTAGATAAAGCTCTCTCCAAAATGGCAACTCCATAATTTAAAATCCTAAAACAATATAGGTAAAGTTCTTCTAGGATCCCACTTCCACTACGACCAATCACTAATATTGGATGAATTTTTTACTCTTTGATCTCATGTTAAATTTGGAGTCATTGATATATGGTTTATTTTATTTTATTGTTTATTAATTTATTTAAGACTTTAATATTAATTTAGTTCCTGTAAAATTTTTTATTTTGAATTTAGTCTCTATAAAAAAAGTCAAACTTTTTTGGTTCTCATTTTTTTTTATTTTAGTCCCTGGAGGAGTTGACTGCTGATGTGACACTGTGAGGTCCCTATAAAATTCCTACGTAGCACCTACGTGGCTTATATGTCACCTGACACATACCTATACAAATATTAAGTTTTGAATTTAGTCCCTCTTAAATAAATGTGTTTTGAATTTAGTCCATCTCATCTCCCCTTCTCCACCACCCCACCTCCTTCTCCTCCCGCGTCCACCACCACCACCTCCTCCTCCATCCTCCACCCTCACCACCTCCTCCCTCATAGATACAACAACAACAACAACAACAACAAAAACGCAGAGCAACAACAACAACAACAACAAAAAATGCAGCAGAGCAGCAACAACAACAACAACAAAAAATGCAACAGAGTAGCAAGGCCAAGCAACACACTAAATAGAGAGATAAAGAGGGAAAGAAAGAAAGCATCTTTTTTCTCAGATCTAACCCCTCTTCAATGGCTTCTTTCGGAGCAAATCGATTTGTTGTTATTGTTGTTTCTTTGCAATTTATTGTTGTTGTTGTTGAATAAAAATGCAAATTTTGTTGATAAACGTAGAGCAATAACAACACACAGATTTGAGAGGATGGGTGGTGGAGGAGGGGTGGGTGGGTGGAGGTGGGGGTGGTGGAGAAGGGGGGAGAAGGAGGTGGGGGTGGTGGTGGAGGTGGTGGTAGAGAAGGGGGGAGAAGGAGGTGGGGGTGGAGGAGGAGGGGGGTGGTGGAGGTGGAGGTGGAAGGGGGGGTGGGGATGGGGGTGGTGGTGGAGAAGGGGGAGAAGGAGGTGGGGCTGGTGAAGAAGAAGATGGACTAAATTCAAAACACGTATTTTTTACAGGGACTAAATTCAAAACACGTATTTTTTACCGGGACTAAATTCAAAACAAGTATTTTTTACAGGGACTAATTTCAAAACTTAATATTTGTATAAGTATGTGTCAGGTGACGTGTAAGCCACGCAGGTGCCACGTAGGAATTTTATAGGGACCTCCCAGTGCCACATCAGCGGTCAACGCTGGTGAATGACTAAATTCAAAAAAAAGAACGATGACTAAATTCAAAAAATAAATAAAACAAGGACGAAAAAAGTTTGACTTTTTTTATAGGGACCTAAATCAAAAACCCCCTATATTACAGGGACCAAATTAATATTAAAGCCTTTATTTAATTACTTATTAAATAGTTCACACAAATTAGTGATTCTCACAAGTTAGAAAGAATATTTATTATTCCTATTAAATGACTTTTTCCCATCATCTCGCTAGTAAGTATATGTGATGTTATATTTTTAAAACACCGTAATTAGGACTTTTGTCCCTAGTGGCACCCCAAGGTATCCATTTGGCCCCCAGTGGCCCCTAGTTCTCATTTTGGAGTTTAGTCACACTTAACTCTTGGCTTCTCTCTAAAAGTGTATTTTGTGGAGATCGAACATTTGTCCTCTTACCTATAAGATCGGCATGTGTTGCTAATTAAGCCACACATATCGCATGATGTTGTTATTATTGGACATGAACAAAGAAACCAACTTTAACACTCTTATTTGGTTTTAAAAAAAATGAAGGGAAGAATAAATGATAAAGAAAAAGAAAATAACCTTTTTATCGTTTGGTTCCCATTTGGAAGGGGAGAAAAGAAAACATCACTTAATTAGGGCCTACGTGAAAATTCTTTCCACATAGATTGGGTGGATACGAGTGGGAAGAAGCATTTTTATTCAAAAGACTACAACACCCTTACGTTAAGTTCTCATTAATAACTCACTCAAATATGAATGGGGGGTATATATGGTTTTTTATCATAAATATGTCCTTCTCTTTCTCTCACTTTTTAGACAATTAATTTCTTTTTGTTTATTTTTTTCTCATGCTAAAACCAACTGTATGTGTGTTTGGTTAATATTATTTTTGTGTCCCAATGCACGTTAGACACAGAAGCTACTCTTTAGAGTTTTTTTAGGAGAATTTTCAGCATCACAAACAATACGAGCACCATCAATGGATCATCACGAAAACAGCTTCATCGGGAATAAAATAATACTTAGGAACAAATAGGAAACCTGAGGCGTGTAGTCACTATACTTAGGATTTATCCGTGAAATTGCGCAAATCTCCCAAATACAACAAGTTCTTCTAGGCGATAATATTCATACCGAGACTATCAGAACTCAAGAGTCCATTAATTGAAACAGGTGGATGTATAACCCAGGAAAGAGAAGCGAGGAAGAAGAAAGTGGTTAGTGGAGTAGAAACGTGTGTTCAGTCTGTAATTTGGCCAAGAAAAACATATAAATATAAAAGTAAAAGACAAAGATAAATTAAGAAACCAAGTTTGACCAAATCAATCTTTAATCTAAACAAGACCAAATCAAAGCAAATTGATTAATTGACTCAATAAAACCTTATCTCATAGAGTACCAAGTCAAAGCTCATCCAATAAATTAGATAAAATATTTTTTAATTAAAAATAATAATGTTTAGTTAAAATTTTTGAAATACCCACAAAATGTCCAACAATTTTAAGATAGACACGCGGTAATAGAACACTAGAAGTGGAATGGAAGCAAACACACAATGTGTATGTTTAAGATAGAAATCAATGCATCACACACTAGGAGGCTCATGTGTTATTATATACCTTGAGAGAGAGAGAGAAATGGAAGAAAAATTAGTGACAGATGTGACAAATGACTAATATGATAAGAATATAAAGATAAAAAAATAAAAATATTAAATGAGTGTTAAAAATATATAGATATCCAAATAGAATTTTTGGTCAAATGGCCATTTCAAACATCTCAACACACGACACGGGATCCTCTGCAGCCTTGCTGCATTTGGACGAAAGAGAAATGGAAAAAATATATATATAATGAAGAAAGAGAAATAAATGAAGAGAGAGATAGAGAGCTGCAGGGAGATGTAGAGGATTTGGGCTGCAGAGGATCCAAGTCCACATCTCAAACACATACAAACAAGCAGGTTCTAATCTATAAAGTGGCTGTTTGTTTAAGATTCTCGTTCACCCAAACGTCCGTTCTCAGCCACTAAAATCAAATTTAAAAATATTTCTTTTGTTTGGATACTTTTTACGTTGACAAAAAGTGTGTTTAGGGGGTATCAAAATCGATTTTAATGGAAAAGGGAAGGTCCTTGCTTCTCGGTTGAGCAAAAGTGTGTTTGGCTGTAGGTCCCACACAATTCTTTATATTTATTCATCAAAAGTGATTCTACTTTTATCATCCAAACACAATCAATTCTTCTAAATACACTTTTAAAATATCATTACCAAACACAAATCAATTTTTCTCAACACAATTTTTTTTAAAATCAATTTTTCAAATACAATTCTACCAAAATTTAAAACAAACTGACACAAAGTCATTTCATTTTTATTTTTTTTTCACTTTCATTTCTCCAACTCTCTCTCTAAAGCTAAATAGAGTGTAAAAGAAGCACAAGTAGAACTTGGATTCTAGAATAACATCTTTATCTCATCTATCTCTGTCACCATTTCGGGCTCAAAGGCCTTTCTTGTCGCCCCAACCTCTGCTTTTATTTCTAGCAAAGGTACAACCAAACACAGTCCAATCTGTCAAACACAGCCCCTACCACAAAACACAATCAATTGCATTTGCATCTCAAATATCAAAAAAATAAAAACAAAATTCAAACCCAACCCAGATCCCAATTTCATGCAGGCAACAGATAGATCTAGAGACAAGAGAGGTGAAAGTGGGATTGTATCAGCTTTCTTCTCTCTGTAACACTGGCACGTTATAATTAAGGTGAAAGGGAGAGGAGAGGTTGAAAGAAAACAGAGATGAGCCCCAAAGTTTTCTCTCTCTTTTTCTCATCATTTTATTTTACCTCTTCCCCTTTATTTGTCTCATGTGAAGGGGCAGCAGTGGTGGCAGGTTTTTTGTTCACACTGGTCACCCTCTTTTGAAGCCAAAGGAGTTTTCCTATGTTGGTATTAAATTCCCATTTTGGAACTCATTTTAATTTTACCCATTTTGCAAATGTGCCCACATATTGATTTTGTTTGGGTGGCTAAGGTCTTTGCCACTGTTTTTGTACAAGATAAACATTCAGTTTTGGGTGATTGTGGCACACAACATGGAAAGGGAAAACTAAAAGAGTGGGATTCATGGGTCAATGATCAAATATGGTCCCCTTTGTGGAAAAAGGCTGCACTGTGGGGGGGCCTAACTGACATTATGCCTTCCCACTTTTCACGTCTTGTCCTCACTGCTCTCTCTTCTTCCCTAGCGCTAGTAGTACGGTCTCAGCATTAAACACCACAACTTTGTTGCTCCCCAAAAGTGAAGTAGGAAGGAGAAGCTCGCCAAATTCACAAGCCTTAACAGTCTCTCTCATTCCTCACTTCCCTTACTGCTCAGAAATCTACTGCCACGCCTCATCATCATACTTATACACACCAATTTGATGTTCCTATACCAGAAATTTATCAATAAGAAAAATCATGTCCCCGACTGGAACACGTGTCACCACTCAAGTCTTTTTATTTCTCATTAAAACTATTTCGTTTGTTGAATCCAGATCCTCTGTTGCCTATCGGCTAGTCCAGAGGAATAAGTTATTAAAAAAAATTCAATGCTTCAATTTTTTATCAAAATAATTATAATTTTGCCTTTTTTTTATTTCTTTAAGTTCACACATCTTATTTTGGAGTCAAACTCAAAACCATTCAACCTACTTAAACTTGCTACACGCACCCCTGACCTCTCACTATCTTCTCAGCAGTACTCCCTTTGTGGTCCATCCCTTTTACCAAATTGATCGAACGAGTCGAGGCACATATAAACACAGATTTAGTCATAGGGCTGCTGCAGTTGAAGAAAGGGATATAGAAACAGGAAAGTGAATTAGCCAGAGATAAGATAAGATATGGAGTGGAATGGCAGCACAAGACGCTTTGTTCCTCGACCAGAGTCTTCCTTGAGCTTCCTCTACAACTATAACCACACCCCATATCCAGGTAAAAGAATCAAGATCATCAAAACACTGGCCACTCGATCTTCTAAAGCATTATATTATTCACCTTTATTTATCTATCTTTTATGTCATCAAGCTGTATATATGTTGCTTTTTTTACCATGAGGTTGGATGCAAGTGATTAATATACTTTCCAGCTGAACACAATACTCCAATGCCCTTTAATTTTTTCTCTGAGATACTATAGGTGAAAAACCAAAAAAATATGTTGCTTTTCTTTTTGACTCCTCCTAAGGTTTACATGCACATTTCAAAACTTGTGGCCTTGTGGGTACTAAATATTTTCGGAGTCCATTTTTGTGAGTTTTTGCATGAATAGTGACTTGAATCCCAAGCAATTGCCCCACCATAAATATTAGGAAAATGTTTCATGGACACCTCAATGGGTGTATACACCCAAAGAGAGAAAGAGAAGTGATAGATGTGATAGGTAGTATGATGTGACAATAAGAGAGAGATAGAAAGAGATAAGAGGTGTTGGATGGGTGATGACACTGTTGGGGTGTCTATGTATCATTACTCTAAATATTATTGCTTTTCTTGAAGAAGTCATGGGAAGTAGGTGTCCAAACCACATCCGGTATATATTCTAGCAAATTCAACATTAATCAAAATTAATATAATAGTCCACTTAAATTAGGATGAACTAGTCGTCGGTCTTCACACACTAAACCCTATAGAGCGATAAGGAGGTTTAGTAGTTTGGGCGAGGGATAAAAGAGTTGAAGTAACAAGGAGTTTATAGGTTTAAATCTCATACACACTAACATAATGGACTAATGTACTAACATTTGTTTATAAAAAAAACACTAAACTCTGAACTCTCTCTATGTGTGTGTGTTAAGGATTAATGGAAGTGAAACAACAAGCGATGACGGAGACACTCCGGCCGGCAGCAATGGGGAAAATGAATAACTGTGGGAACCATCAGGTGGAGAAAAAGAAGCGTTTGACAAGTGAGCAGCTGGAGTCACTGGAGAGTAGTTTCCAGAAGGAGATAAAGTTGGACCCTGATAGGAAGATGAAGCTTTCCAAGGAGTTAGGTCTCCACCCTCGCCAAATTGCTGTTTGGTTCCAGAATAGACGCGCAAGGTGGAAGACCAAGCAGCTTGAACACTTGTACGACTCACTTAAACACGAATTTGATGTCGTATTCAAAGAAAAACAGAAGCTTCAGGACGAGGTAAGTACGTAGCTTAACATATACATACACACACATATATACATATGAACTTATCTAATGTCCATACAACTGTATCTTAATGTCCAACATTATATGTATAAATTTAATTTAATATTAGAGTTTATGAAATGATAGTTTAAACATATTTTATATAGATATTCAAATTATATTTTACCATTTTACCACACCTAAATGAAACACTCACATGATGAAATATGACATGATAAAAAGATGAAATAGAATTATAAACTTATTTATATTGGGTGCATAATTATTATCAGGTACTTTATATTATATGGTCAAGATTTATGTCAGTTTTTCCTTTTTACCTTAAAAATGCACATCTTTGCAACTTCATTTCAAGTTTATATAATCTGAATTATAATGACAATATTTTAACACACTTACTCATTTCTAATACCTATTCAGTATCTATTTTATCTCTTTCTTTTTATCACATCACTCATATTATATTTATTATTTTTTTCTCTTCTATTTCGATCTCTCTCAAGGAATCTATTAGTAGGTGTCTACAAATCATTTTTGTTTGAAGTATATATACATAACACAATGGTCTTATGTTTCTTGTTTTGCTAGTTCAGTTAATTAATACCAAAACTACGACACTGTTTTGTTTTCAAATAGCTGTTGAAGTTTGAACTAGAGATATATGTATTAATTACTCCTAACATGTTGATAAGGTTATGAAGTTAAAGGCTGTGCTGAGAGACCAAGCTTGTAGAAGGCAGCAACAAGTATCAGGAGGTTATACAGAAATGTCAGCTGGGGAAGAAACAGTAGAAAGCACATCAGAGGGAAAGACTAGTAGTACTCATCATCAGCAGCAGCAGCAGCAGAACATTGCTGATGGAAACTGTTGTTTTACTTTGGAGGACTATAACACAGTTCCTGCTGCAGTTTTGCCCTACTGGCCTGCTGTTCCTAATTATTATATCCCTAATCATTAGGGAGTTTAGTTTGTTAATCGAATATCTGTCTGAAGGAGCTTAATTAATTTGATTGGTTCCGTGGATAGATGGAAAAACCTAGCTATTTCCATATAGCATAGGAACTGACATTAGTTAGGATATCAAACTAGCTAGACCTTCATGTTGGTACGCTAATTATGATGACTAGAATAGCTGTCAGGGCAGACGTCACTTAATTATTACGTACAATTAGTCACTTCCATATTGCATGACATCCTTAATTGTTACGTACTATTATATATTATTATATTTATATATCCGTGTTTGGTAGTGAAATTTATAGAGCTTTAATTTTTTAATATCCCTTAGGCATCTTCAATGGAGAATCTATTTTAAGTGCTTAAATGGGTCTCACATGGTCACATTACTCACTTTTATATTTTCTAACACAAGCACCAAATAAGCACTCAATCTCTCCAACCCAATAACTCTAAAAAATTTAATAAATAGGTCCCACTAATAACCACACATCCCTTATTTTTATTAATAAAATGCAACCGGGCCCACACAAATAGTATAAGCACCGGTGCTTACACAAGAACTCATTCTTGTTAAGAACCATCTGTGTCAGAACTACAACGGTTGAAATACTGTCTCTCTCTTCATTTCTTAATAAGCACCGTGTTAAACACTGCCGTTGCAGATGGCCTTAGTTTCTTATACCTACATAACACCTCATTTTCTTTTTTATCTCTCTATTTTTGTCACATCACTTATATATCACTTATCATCTCTTCTATTCCTATCTCTCAAGGTGTAAAATATACTAGATGAGTGTTTTGTCATTCTTGAATTTCTAACTAAGTGATGATCTATCCATTACATCATAACATGTGCACCGTACCTACATGCAGGGAAATTCTTTTCTTTCTTTTTCTCTTCTTTATTTGTGAAAGATCATGGTAAGTGACAAGATCGATTGCAATAATTTCTAACTTATGGAAAAAAATTTTAATTGAAATATGTATTTAGAGTCAATTTTAATAAAAATAAATCTTACAAGCATTCATGGTAAAAGAAAGACTAAGAATCTCACAATAACTATAACTTTTTAAATAATAGCTTAATTCTTCTATTCAATTACTACATAAGAAAATTAAGTCATAATTTCTCAGGCTGTGACACATTTTACCTCCTCAATTTTTTTATTTTTAACTACAATTGTTTTATCCTCCACTGGTAATTCAAGTGGTTAGAACTCAGGGTGATATGTTTAAGGGGGTGGGTTCGAAACCCATTCCATTCCATCCCTTTCCCCCATTCCCCAATGACAAAAAAAAAACTACAATTATTTTGTTTGTTGGATTTTTTTTAACTGTTTTTGTTAGGAAAAACCAGTACTTTGTACAAGTCGAGTTCATAGACTAGTGTACAAACTAAAAATAGTTTCTCTAAGCTAGAAGTTAATCTAAATGATGCCTTGCATAACTTTCTTTGAGTTTATAAATGTTTGTATAAAAGCTAAATGAGACCACAATTTGAAAATTTAGTTCTCTCTTAGTGGGCCCAAATACGCCACTAGAACACTTACTTAGTTCTCACTCTAATGGTAGAACCCAACTTGAGTTCTTAACTTATTTTTAGTGGGTACCACGATTGTGACAGCTAAGTCAATGGGCTCCAAGCATCTCTAATGGTGCAAACTCAAGTTCAATTGTTTAACTCAATTTTTCTGGGTCCTATATACCACATCATGTTTAAGAACTGAAACAATTTTTCACTCCAACAGTGCAACTGTTAATAACTCAAAATGGGACACACAAAATGTACCAAAAAAAATGGGACACATGAGTGACCTCACATCTTAAATTTTTTTATTTACAATTATTTTTAATTTATTTCAACTGAAATATTAATTCATTTTTATTTTTATTTTGAAATAATATGTAAAAAATATAAAATAATACACCTAATTCATTTTAGTTATTTTTACAATAAGTTAAAAATATAGCTAAATTATTTCAAAGATTTTAATTATTTTAGTTGATTATTTTAAAATCTCTAGAACTTTCAATACCCATTTTCCCTTGTTTCGATCTTTCTCCCCTTATTCTCTCATATCTTACTTCATTCTCCCTGTCTCCTTTTCTCCCCTCACTTTCCTTGTTTCATTCTTTCTCCCTCTCTTCTCTCGTCTTTTTCTCCCCCTCACTCTCCCTATCTATTTTTTCAGTTTCTCTTCACTTTTTCTCTTCCTCACTCTCCCCGTCTAATCCGGCCCACTCTCCTCCTTCCCCTTGTTCTCGATCTCTCCTCCCCTTGGAACCCACTCTCCTTCGGATCTCACTCCCTTGTCACTAGGGATGGCAATGGTTAAAGTACTAGAAGTACCAGTCCCGTAAATGGACCCACACCATAACAAAATTATTTTTTTGCAGCGGTTATTTAAAGCATCGGCTGCAGTGCAAACCACCGCTAAATTTAACGTGTGGCAATTCGCCACATGTCACAATCTCAGCCATCGAGAGGGATATATTGCAGCGGTTTTTGTAACTGTCACACAAAAAGTCATAAAGTGGGGATACATTCTTTTTGAAAAGCCAAAATGCATTTAAGAGAGAATGAAAGCACAAGAAGTGCCCAATCCAAATACAGAGTAGTATACATAACCAAAAGACGACCCTTCCAAAATTGAAAACCCCTTAGTACAGATACACTCCACCACATTGAAGGCTAAGAGAACCGAAATTATAAGTATAGCCCCAGCACTTACATGGTCTCAAATGGTTCTAGTCAAATGCCAAGGTATACCCCAGTAACCCATCAGTTTCAAAGGGGTACATTTATCAACTCCAAAACCCAACCAAGAGAAGGGGGCTCAAACACAATTCTCCAGTAATCCGTTATCTTGTTTATTGCTGTTGTGAGATTGGCATGTTGCAAATGATGGTTAATGCTTGTGGTGCCGACCTAGTTGGGATCACTTGTGTTATTGTGATGCTTTTGCATGCTTTTCTTGGGTGGAATGTATAGGGAAAAATCTATGAATAATGGTGGATTTGTTGATGTAATGCCTAACTTAACTACAACTTGTAGTTGAGTTGTTTATATCAATAATATTACTTTTTTGCTGATAAAAAAAAAAGAGTACCTTGTTTGCATGCTAAATTTAATCCAGTAACCCATCAGTGACACAGGAAATACTTCATAAAACCATTACTTAGACCTTTCTTACAAAAACAAACAATTCATACACACCCAGTTGGGCAGGTTTTTAAGCCTCCCCACCCAAAAGAACACCCCCACATGAAACATAATCAGACCAAAATAAAACTCCATGTTCACAATGGTTAAGTCACCCCCATGCATTCTCCTCAAAAAGATCACAAGCCCTTCCAAGTGCTATTTGGCTACAACCACTACGCCAAAAATAAATTCAGATAACGCCTTTCAGATAGCGCTTATAGGAGAAACCATTATCTGAAAAAAAAAACAAAGTTTTCAGATAACGCTTCCCATGGAAAGTGTTATCTGAATGAATCATTCAGATAGCGCTTTTCAGGGAAGCGTTATCTGAACGAATCATTCCGATAACGCTTTTCCAGAAAGTGTTATCCGAAAGCTCCTATTTTTTTAATTGAAACACTCATATAACACTTCTGAAAAAACGTTATCTGAAGTAATTCACTCCGAAAACGTTTTCCAGGAAAGCGTTTTCGGAATATCCCCTTTTTTATTTTTTTATTTTGGACACTTGGAATCCATTACTCATACTTCAATCAATTTACAAACCCTAACCCTTTTCTCCCCAAAATCGCTCAGTTCGCGTTTCCATGGCTTCAACGGGGCGGCTGCAAGTCCTTCTCCTCTCCACTGATTTTATTAGTCTTCAATCTTGCCTCTTGACACGTAGTTAGTTGCTTTTGGCTATTGACACGTACCAAATTGAAGCATTTGGACCTTGATAAATTGAGAACATTTGCACCCTTAAGCCAGGTATAAGATTAAAATAATTTTTTTGATAAGCAAAGTGAATATATATATATATATATATAGGGAGTACAAGGGGTATTCCAACCCATTACATCAACAAAAAGGAGTGTAATCACTTCCTAAAAGTCTGCATACAAGCCATGGGATTAATACACCAATCAGAATAAGAAACCCCACTAGATCTCCGCGCCCTATTAACAAACCATCCCCAAGAGAGCATCTTTATATGAGTTATAACTGAAGTGAAATCAGCAACCAATCCCTGAGAAATAATTTTATTTCTCATACCCCACAAAGACCATACTACCGCCATCCAAATGAGGTTTCTAGTTCTTCTTAGATGCTTCCCTCTAAAAAAATCTCCATGCTGAATGAAATGATTAACCCCGTCATTATGAAAGACACCAACTACTCCTATCCAAGAGTTCACAACAGACCACACATGGTAGGAAAAGTTGCATGTAAAAAATAGATGTGAGCAATTTTCAACAGCACGAAAACAAAAAACACAAGATCCACCATGATTAGCATCAATAATACCGCTGCGTATAAGTTGTTCTCTAGTAGGCAACCTGTCCTGAAGTAAACGCCAAGTGAAGACTGCAATCTTGGATGGAACATCACAAGACCACAACCATTTAAATGTTCTGTCCAATCCTTGATTCTCCCCATTATTCCTCTGCACTGTCAACAACATATTGTAAGCAGATTTCACAGAAAAAACCCGAGACCCCTCATGCTTCCATAACCATGAATCTACTACATTCTTTTGAAGTTGTACCGGTGCAAGGATATTCATAAAATCAGCAAGTAATTCTTCCTCCCAAACAAAGAGAGGACGCCTCCACCGCCATTCCCACCTCCAGGTATCCCCATGCCACGCTCCCATCTCTGCAATATTAGCTTCCTTGTTCTCAGCTACTTGAAACAACCTTGGAAAACAATCCTTGAGAGAGGACACCCCCAACCATGTATCACTCCAGAATTTAGTATGCTCTCCGTCTCCAACTTTTCTACATAATGCATCCGAAAATCACATGGGTTGAGCCCCCTATCAAGCTCAATTAACTGCAGGTCTCTCCACCATATTGAGGCAAATCTATGGTCTGCATAGTTAAGTAAACTAATGTTAAAATTCTGTCCATACTTAAAAGACAATAAGCCAACCCATATTGCATCATGGTCCGTTAACAACCTCCATTTCCACTTAGAAAGCAAGCTAAGATTAAAAAGTTCAAGATTTTTAATGCCCAAGCCATCCAACCTTTTTGGTAAGCATACTTTATCCCAACATACCCAACGCCTTCTGGTTCTCCTCACTTCCACCCCACAGAAAATTTCTTTGGATTGCAACAAGAGTTTTAATCACTCTCTTGGGGGCTTTATAGAAAGAAAAGAAATATAAGGGCATACTATTTAAGACAGAATTTATAAGAGTGACTCTACCTCCGATGGACAGGTGTCTACCCTTCCAAGTTGCCAATTTCTTTCTCATAGCCTTCACCACCGGTTCCCAAGTTTGACATCTTCTAGGATTTGCAGCCACCGGTAACCCCAAAAACTTGAAAGGAATATTACCAATGCAACATGATAGAAAGTTGGATACAACATTTAAAAAAGAATCTTCAATATTGATACCGTACATATTGCTTTTCAAAAAATTAACCCGCAGTCCGGAGACCAATTCAAAACTTCTAAAAATTACCTTAACAACCCACAAATTATTCCATGAAGCATCACATAACATAATTGTATCATCAGCAAACTGCAATATAGTAAAAGAGATATCCTCCGACACCTTGTACCCCTATAAAATTCCTCTTTCAATCGCTGAATCAACCAGCCCAGTTAACCCCTCAGCTGCAATAAAAAAAAGAAATGGTGCCAAGGGATCACCTTGTCTTAATCCCCTCTTAGGCTCAAAATCCTCAGTTGGACTACCATTAACAAGAACTGAAATAGAGCTGGAAAAAATACATGCTTTCATCCATTTTCTCCACAAATCATTGAATCCTAGTCTAATCAACATATAATCCAGGTATGACCAGCTCACCGAATCATAAGCTTTCTCAAAATCTACTTTAAATAACAAGCATTTATCTCTCCTTTTCTTAGCCAAATCAACAATCTCATTTACTACTAATACACCATCCATTATTTGTCTCCCGGGTAAAAATGCAAATTATAAGATTAAAATAATGATTCTCGTACTCTGATGTTGTCACTTGTTAGGATTTGTTAATTTTTATTCTCTTTTTTTTTTTTCTGGTTTTGTTAAGTTTTGTGCATTTGTTTTCGTGTCTTGCTCACTTCATGATGGCAATTTCTTCAAGTAACAGGGATGGATATCACTCCAATTCCTTCAAGATGGAATTGTTTTTTCTATGTGATAAGGTGGCCAATGTTTGTTTTACATGTAATATTTATTCTAGGCCTATGTATTTAATTGGGGTTGATTACTGAACTCCTAATAGTAATGATGATTTTATCCAATAATAATGTTTTTTTTTATGGAATCAATTGTAGATAAATAGTACAGGTGGCTAGACCATACTACAAGTATCAACTAGGACTATTTTTCCCTTATTATTAGTTAGTATAGCATGCTTTGGCATGCTCATATCTATTCCTCTGTAATTAACTGCCATGCTATTTGGAAATAGGTCCACCAACGTCTTCTTAGTACCCTAGAGCTAATAGAAAAGTTACTATGGACTATGGAGCTAAAAGGTTCAATAATTTGAAGTTGCTTTCATCATTTGAGTCATGCTTTTGTAACTTAATGGGAGGTTTGATTTAATTTTATTTATTAATTTATTTATTTGCAGATACACCACCTAGCTGTAGATGCTCTTCTAAAATTACTGCATTCCTTCCTAAGTTGCAGCCCTCTGTCAAAACTTCATGATCCAGCTCTTCACCAGCTACTCCACAAGATAAATAATTATACATTGAAATACATGGTTTGATGCTTGTAAGGAAATTCATTGTTTTATTTTCATTCTTCTTTATCATAAATTTTGTTTTTTATCGTTGCAAAATGCATGGATTTCCCCTGATATTCTATGTGTTTATGTTTGGGTTTGAAACTTTTGGTTTCCATCTTTTGGTTTTAATATGTATTTAACATGCCCTTTTGCAGATATATGTTGCCATTCATACCCAAGCACTGATCATGTTATGTGCAGCAAAGCCTAAAAAATGGAGGGACTGTCTTCGTTCATTCCTGCACTGGAAGAACTTGAGCATGTAAAGTCCAAGCAAGGAGAAATCCTGACCAAGCCTTTCTTGGATCAGTGCAAGCACATATATATTGCCTATTATAGGTGCATGATCTTGGTCCCTTATTTTTTTAAATTTTTTTTTTCAAAGGGGAAAATCCAATTATCCTTTTGCATAATCTGTAGTGTGACATTAGAGCTAGCTTATGGACATTATGCTTGCCGTTAAAGCTGGAGGATAGATATCTAGCTTGTTGGTTGTATGTTCTAGTTTTTGATGCATAGGTGTTTTGACCTTTTGATCTTTTCGTGCCTTTTGTTTTGAGATAGCTCATGGATTATGTTTGTCTTAGATAGATGATAGATATCTTGTTGGTTGTTGTCTTAAGCCTATCTGGTTGGTTGATGTCTTACTTTTGTTAGTACTATTAATCGATATTGTAATTTGAATTGTGTAAGTTATTATTGATCTGCTTTGAATCGTGTAACTTGTGTTGCTGGGTTCTGCTTTGTATCTGGTATGGGATAAGAGAAAAATAGAAAAAAAAATATTTAAAAAAAACACTCAGATAGTGCTTTAATGAGAAAGTGTTTTCTGATGTGATATCAGATAACACTTTCTCATAAAAGTGCTATCTGTTATAAAACTTCAGAGAGTGCTTTCAGCAAAAGTGCTGTCTGTTATAAAAATTCCGATAGCGCTTTTCAAAGAAGTGTTGTCTGTTATAAAAAATTTAGAAAACATTTTTTGCAAAAGCGCTATCGGAATCTAACTTCAGATAACGCTTTTGAAGCGTTATCGGAATTCAGATAACGCTTTTGAAGCGTTATCGGAATTCAGATAACGCCAATCAGACGACGCTTAAAAGCGCTATCTGAATGCAAAAAAAAATGCTATCTGAATGAATTTTTGGCATAGTGAACATTTGGGCATGCCACCTTGCCCATACGCAATGGGAACTCAGCCACCAATCGAAACCTCCTTTTTATACTCCCAGCCCTTTCAAAACTGCATGTAGTGGGGATAAATATGTTGCAGCAGTTCAGAACTACCACGAAAACGAACAGAAATTTGAAAAAGATGATATTAAATTAATAATGGTAATGCAGCACGTGAATTCGGATCCTCTAAAAAACAAGGCGCAATAAACGCTCGATGTTAAAAAATAGAAAAAGGAAAAGGAAAAAAGATCGACACTCAACAGCACATGCATGAATAATAGGGATAATAAGAGTGTAAATTAAGAATCCTAATCTTTGTAGCCTAAATCAAAAGTGCTTAACATTAACAGTTAGAGTAGTTTTCAAAGCTAATTGATAGCTGTAACTGAAAACTGTCAAAGCAAAACCCAAAACCTTGTTATGAGAATGAAAACTTCAAAATGCGAGAGGCGAATCCAAGAAGCTACCAACCAGAATGATGAAAACTGTGACAGCAATGACGATAAGACGAAGATACGTAAAATCTAAAATTCACTCTCATAGCATATGATCCTAACAAAAAATGCATTGACTTCCCTCACCAAATAGAAAGCGAAAATAATTGAATTCAGGGGAAAGAATATGCTATTGAGAATAAAAATTGAAAATCAAAACTGCTAGTGCATCTTAGTGCAAAATCTAAAGCTGCTTGTGCGTGTTTGGAAGAAAAAGAATTATTGGCATCAAGATTCAAAATATTAACATCAAAAGCAAAAAAATGTGCAACTGCAAAAATTGATTCATATACCATGTTGCAAAACCGTCATGCAGAAAAAAAATTAGGGCTTTGAGAGACAAAGGGCCGGGTGATATTTAGGAGGGAAGACGTTTTGAAAGTTAGAATTTGGGAAAAAAATAATATTTGAGGGGCTCAGAAGTTTTCAGTATAATACAAAAAACCCATGCGTATCATATTTGCAACCCTGCGATTAATTACAAAGAATCACAGCTTGAATCGTCACGGGTCTGTAGCTTAGGTGGTTCTCCCTAAAGGAAAATGATGATTGGACAACTAAATGCCATTATACACCTAGAGAGAGATAGATATAAAAGAGAGATGAGTGAGATGTGACAGATAAGTGACGTGATAAGTAGAAAGAGATAGAAAGAAATAGAAGTGTTGGATGGGTGTTGGAATTATGTGAATGTCTAAATATCATGGTTGCTCCCTAAACCGCCATAAATAAGTGATGCAATTTTTTTGGGGTGCTATATCTGAGTATTAGCTTTAATTCCTGTAACTCATACCTCGATGCATAGATAAGAGTATCCATGATGGAACGTCTCACTTTAGGGTGTTTAAGTGGGTCTCACTAGTACATACTATTTATTTTTATCTTTTTGAACTTAAGTATATCATTCTACTTCTCCAACTCAACACACATCTCAAAAAGTTCTTAAATGTAAATTAATTTTACTATTTTTATGCAAAACTCTAAATTTGCGTAATATCAAAACGTTAAAAGCACTCATGCCACCGTGATGCTCAACCACCGAGCCCCAATATCGATCCTGTTGTAGGAGGACCGCTGGAGTTCAGCCAATACCTCCGCCGACATCAAGGTTTCGATGACAAGGAAAAATACAAGAAAATTATTGCTTTACACCTGTCGGAATATATAAGGTGTACATTTTTTGAATGGTGTCACCCGATTTCATATGAGCCAGTACTGCAATCCCAAAATGTTCATAACGAAGTCTCCAACGGATTCACCAGGCTAATGGCCATCGAGAAATTAGAATTCTTCAGCATTACAAGTCAACTAAGGTCTCTCGACCAAAAGATATCGATTTTTACGGCCGTTGTTTCTTGGTCGTCGCATTGTTTTTTTTAATATGCTATCTTACATATCCAATGAAGTAGGGGTCGTCATAAATTTGTAATCTTCATCTTAAGCTTTGTTTAATGAAATCCAGTTTTTCCTAGCACTATTAACCTAATCTTTTTTGTCATTCAATGATTAATATTATTTACTGTTTTTTTTGTCAACAATATTATTTACTGTTGTTTACTATTATTCACCAACAAAATGCAACTCAATAATAAATAAATAAATAAATATGCACCATGACATATTTTTTTTATTTTATTAGAATGCACCATTATATAAGCCTCACCACTACATATTAAATGCTACTCCCTTTGTTTTTAAATATAAGCAAAAAAGTACATGTATTTAGACTAAATATAGTCCAAATACATGTATTTTTTTTGCTTATATTAAAAATGGAGGGAGTAACTTTAATTATACGTAATTACATTTTTTTGTTCCAAACATAAATACATTTTTTTGGGTCAACCAAACAAACATATAACATTAAATAACCTAACCTATTCATTACCAAATAGGGAAATTTTAAATGCACATACACGCATTACTATTCACACATACGTATCAGTACAAAACCTAAAATATCCCTTCGCGTTTCGTATCGTGCGGAACTATTAATTCCACAGCCGTGCGGAATTAATAGTTCCACACGTGTTATATGTATGTGTGTGCTGCAAATAACACGTACGGAATTAATAGTTCCGCACGTGTTACTTGTATGTGTGTGCTACAAATAACGCGTGCTGAACTAATAGTTCCGCACACATAAAAATAAACACACACTTCCGCATCGCCAATCTGCTGCTGTTTCTTCCTTTTAAGCCCCAATTTGCTTCTTCTTCTTCTTCTCCATCGCCAATCTGCACAGAACCCCAAGAACCGCCATAACCGCCGACAGTGGTGCTCGTGATCATGAACCTCTGCTTCATTGGCTTCGTCACCGCTCTCTACGTGTTTGGCAAGCTCTACCGCTATCGATCTGGCGCCGCTGTTTGATTCAATCTCTCCAATCTAGAATCTGATACATAGCTTTTCGGATCTGGTGCACGATATTCAGTTCTCCCCTCGTGTGAGTCAGGGAGAGAGAGTCGACGAGTGAGGGAGAAGGACTCACTGTGAGCGAGGTTAAGAGATCGATAGCGCGAAAGTGTGGTTGCGGAAGTTTAAGGGAGGTTCCATTGCAGAAGTTAGAGTAGGGAGAAGAAGGGAAGCATTGCGGAAGTGAACAGGGAGAAGAAGAGGGTATTTTAGTCTTTTTGCTTGCAATATGTATGTGTAGATAGTAAGTTGTGTATGTGTGAATATAAAACCCTACCAAATATCACACCCGAATTAATTTTAGTCAGCCCAACTCACATGTCATTTTCTTTATTAATAAGGTCACAAGGCCCAAAATAACTAAGTGCTTTACAAACCGGCCAAGGGAAGCAAAAATAAAAAACACAGCCAAAAGCAAACATAAATACCCTATCTTCAACTCCAATAACGACGTTGACCCAAAAAAAAACTCCAATAACGACAAAAGTCATAGTAAAAAATAGGCTTAAATATATTTCTGGTCGCTATAATATAGGGTGTTTTGCTTTTAGTCCCTATAAAAAAGTCAAACGCTTTTGGTCCCTATAATTTTTTTTTTGCTTTAAGTGAGTTGACCGCTGATATGTCCCATTTTGAGCCTAGTCAGCATGCCTATGTGGCCAAAAAACTACCACATAGGATGCCATGTCATTTAATGATTTTTTGCTAGTTTATGAGCTGGATTTAGGGATGTCAAAACGGCCCCGCCCGACCCACAAGAAAAACGGGCCAGCCTGGCCCGTATTTAAAAGTGGGCAAAAAAACTCGTTCGGGTCGGTCCCAAGGAGGGCTACGCGGGCTGGCTCGCCAACATAATAATAAAAAAATTTAAAATTTTAAAAATTCAGAAAAAATAAATATTATTTTTATTTTAAAAAAAAAAAGGGGCCAACGGCCCAGCCTGGCCCATTTTCGGGGCAATCCGTTTTTGACCCTTTTTTGCACCGGCCCAAACGGGCCAAGGCTCAAAAATGTCGGTCCGACCCATTTTGTGGGCTAAACGGGCTGGCCCGTTGAGCTGGGCCCACATTGTCACCCTTAGCTAGATTTACTGCCCTTTCTCTCTCTTCCTCCCCCTCCCCCTCCCCCAATCTCCTCTCTCCTCCCTTCTCCCTCCACCCCCACCACCAGCACCCATCAACATCCCTGTTGTTGCCCGCAAATTGATGGTTCTTCTCCTAATTATTAATTAATTAACACAATTAGAGACTAGTGGTTTATCATGTAAAAAATGGATTGCATAGCGTAGAGTTTCAATTTTGCAAGGCATCATCTAGATATTGTTGCTGTTATCTTTATAAAAATTGAAACTTCACATTAAAAATCAAAACTTCCATGTTCCTATCCAAAGCGGCACTGGTAATCGAAACTTCCATGTTCCTGTCCATGAAACTTTACAATGAAAATTGAAACTTCCATTGTTGGCACTGGTAATTCCAGACTCTCTGAAACCAGAAGACATGGCGAGAGAGACAAGGGAGTGAGCAAAGGTTTGGTCTCTGCACTTGACGGCGATGATTTGGGGTTCGAATCTAAAGACAAGTTCGGAAGCAGGGGAGTGAGTTGACTCGTCGAAGAGGAATGGGAGGAGCGAGTCGGGATCGATGGGGTGGTGGGAAACGAAGAGCCAGGAACCGCCTCTTGCTTTCTTCTTGGTTTGGATGGATTGGGGGAAGGAAGGGGTTGGGAGAGACTGAAGCTGGGTGGCGGAGAAGACACGGTAGCAGGGGCCTTGTTGTGGCAGCGTGGAATCGTGTAGAGAGAGAGAGAGAGAGAGAGAGAGAGAGGAGGTGGTGATGGTGGGGGTGGAGGGAGGAGAGAGAGAGAGGAGGTGGTGGGGTGGAGAGAGAGAGAGAGAGAGGAGGTGGTGGGGTGGAGGGAGGAGAGAGAGATGCTGACGTGGCATCTTACGTGGCAGTTTTTTGGCCACGTAGGCATGCTGACTGAGCTCAAAATGAGACACATCAGCGGTCAACCCACTTAAAGGACTAAAAGCAAAAAAAAATTTATAGGGACAAAAAACGTTTGACTTTTTTTATAAGGATTAAAAGCAAAACACCCCTATATTATAGGGACCAGAAACATATTTAAGCCTAAAAAATAAAACACAACCCCACATACTACAAAACTCACAAAACGACAATAGATAGACATACCAACATTGATACACACTCGCAAGATAAGTCCCTCAACGTCAGTCACTCAAAAACATCACACACTCGCCAGTGCTACAAGCCTTCAAGCCCTCTAGTATTCCACCATAACATAACAAAACTCTTTTCCACCTTCTCGACCATCTTCTAATATTATTTTATTATTTATACTACAAACAATTGACATGCTTATTAACAAATTGGTAATGGTCCATGAACCACCACCCCACACCCATGGAACACCTCCCACTTCATTGGGATAAGGTGTGTGATAGGTGATGGGGTGTCCATCTATCACTACCCTTAACAAATACATAACTAATAGGAATAGCATTGGATTTAAATTTTCATAAGTTTATAGGAATAACATTGGATTAACAATTGACGTGCTTCATAATTAATCATAATCCCAGTAAGCCTGATCTTATTAAATTAATATAATAGCATGGATTTAAATTTTCATAAGTTTATAGGAAAAAATATAATTTCGCATAACTTCATGGGTCAAAATGTAATTAATTACGGAACCTACTAAACAGGTAGCCCACGATAGATCCTATCCATTGAATATATTTATATTATATCAATGGTATGTAATTGAACTTCCCCTTTTGGGGAATGTTGCTGGAATCCGGGGCCTTATCTCAGATGAGCATGCTCGCAAACTGCTGGCCATGGTTCCTCCTCATCCTGCTAGTCCTGTTGATGTTTGCTTTTGGAGTGCGTCTAAGGATGGGACCTTCTCAATCTCAAGTGCTTACTGTGCTTATAACATTTTAAAGGGCTTGCTTCCTTGCTCCGTGCGGTGGCGCACCTACATGTGTTTGAGAGTGGACACATGTTCCACTCAAATTTTAAAAATCTCATTTAATATTTGAATTTTTTAAATTTAACCCCTCTGGAATTATATTTTTGCCCTTAGTCAACAATTAATTACAGCCAGGCACTTAGTTTTCTTCCTTTTGTTCCCACTCAAATTTTAAATTTGACCCGTCTAGAATTATATTTTTACCCCCAGACAACCATTAATTGCACACAAACACTCAGTTCTCTTCTTTTTATTTTCGCAAAAGCATATGTCTGCAAATAAGTTTTAGTCCAACAGAAACCTAAACTTTTTAAAATTACGAGTTATACCCTGTGTAGATCCAAGGGATCAAACCTTTACTTATTTTTAGAAGCAATATATAGACCATTGGATAAAAAAATACTCTCTCTCACCCCAAACCCTAAAGCTCGATCCCTTATTCTCTCTAAATTAGTTTCTATCTCATCCCTCTCAACTCCCTCTCTTCTTCTACTCTTCTACAAACTACGGTGGCTTTGAACACAAGGAATCGGTAAAACATGTTGTTTTGGAAAAATGCTCCTAAAAATCAACAATTAATTGCTCCAAAAATCTAAAAGGATATTGTTAATCCGCTGATTGAAAACCACTAATGCTATTATTTCTAGTCTTAGCCATGAATGATACTACCTCCGGTCCTATATATAAGATAATGTAAGGTTGTTTTCTTGGTCCAAATTATAAGAAACATGGACCGATATTAAATGCATCAATTGTATAAAATTCATTTTATATCCATTGGAGAGAGAATAATATGCTTGAGAATTAGGAGTGATTTAATGTCATTAAATGGTAAAGCCACTATTTTAATCATTTACTATGATGGGTAATCTTGGAATAAAATTTATATTAGTTACAACTAACTCATTTAACTACCTTTGATTAGTCTTTGTAAATTAGGTATTTATTTTTTATATATGAGACCGGAGGTAGTAACAATTATTAGTAATAAAATATTTTTAATATAAAATGCCCCCATTGCCTAGGGTCCTAGGTACGCCACTGGCCCTAGGATACTCATTGGTAGCTGGTTTGGTAGTTAAAAGTCCCTCAGCAGATCAGAGCCTTCATTTGGTTGTTATGTCATGACAGATTACAAACTAGGCACATACTCCCTCCGGACTGATTTATAAGCAAAAATTAACTACCTCACACATATTAAGAAACCAGTTAATCTCATTTAATATTGTCAATCAGTAAATCTAATTTCCTAAATTACCCTTTAAACTATTAATTATTACTCCTCACATTTATTATTGCATATGCAAATTCAATTAAATCTTTTCATCTTCCTCACATTTTCCTGACGTCGTTGACTTCAGTCTTCCTCACTATGGTTCTTTCAACTTCCTACTGGTATTTGGCGGGTCTGGTTCAATGAAGTTTTAAAATTGAAGCTGAAGCTGATTGTATCGAAGCTGATAAACATGCTTAACCATAAAAAAAGAAGCTCATAAACATGCAATGCATATCCAAATTATAAAGTGCCAAAAAAGCATGTGCTAACATGTTTTGCTTTCATTTTCAAACACACCTAGTATAAAGAACTCAAGTAAATCTCCAGCATGCCGTGAACCACTTTCTTTAACTCCTCATTCAGGTCCAGTTCGTCAGGGACTTTGTTCAGGTCAAAATGGTGCTTGAACAACTTGCCTATAGCTGCAACATTTGAGGACTCTGTTTTCTTTGGCGGGAGCTCATCATCTTGGTGAGAGATCACTTCAGCAAATAAGTTATCGTGAACATGCAGGTCATTCTCCTTAGCCGCTCCATTCTTATCTAGTGAGTCTTCAACAATGAGAAGGGACACATCCTCAAACTCAAGTGAATCCTTAGCCACCATAGCTCCATCCTCGGAGTCGTCATCGATGCCCAAGTCAAATGAGGGTTGGTCTAAATAATGATGTGGTGCTACCATTTTTTTCATTATGAACTCAATGAAGATGATAGCTTGCGAAGAGAACAATTTTAGAGGGAGTATGTTGCTCTATTTTTTTTGTTTTTGGAATGCAGTGATATGTTGCTTTGATTAGCGAAGGTGTACTAATAGTGGCTGCATGAGAGTGACTTTTGGGTGACTTGCGCCGTTTAATTATTATTGGGAATTGATTGAAACATTCTCTCTCCCTTTTGAAAGCAGTGTAACATTGGAAAATAAAACAAAGGGTATTTTGGGGATAATAGCATTAAATAAGGTAGATTTAGTTAAAATTTGCTTATATTTTAGAGGCTTAAATATATTTTTAGTCTCTCATATTTGGTCTAACTTCGTTTTTAGTCCCTCAAATACTAAGAATATTATTTTAGTCCCTAATCTTTTGAAAATCAGTCACTTTTGGTCCCTTTGGCCATATTTTAAATTTGAAAAGTATTTTTTAAATTTATACTTTGACTCCTCCTAAAGCCTGATGTTCACCTTAACCCGTTTTTCCATTCTCCTCCCCCTCCACTGATGCACCGCGACCCCATCCCTGCTAGGAGTAGTTCCAAAGTCCTCCCTCGAAGCCGCCATGAGATGCGGCCTCTCTCGTTCTCCTCCCTGTGCGATCGCGGTGGCCCCCTCCCTTCCCGCCATTGTGCGCAACCTCCCTTGTTCGCGCGGAGCTCCTCCCTTGGCCACGCGGGGATGGGGGGCCGCGGTGCATCAGTGGAGGGGGAGGAGAACGGAAAAACGGGTTAAGGTGAACATCATGCTTTATGAGGGGTCAAAGTATAAATTTAAAAAATATTTTTCAAATTTAAAATATGGCCAAAGGGACCAAAAGTGACTGATTTTCAAAAGATTAAGGACTAAAATAATATTCTTGGTATTTGAGGGACTAAAAACGAACTTAAGTCAAACATGAGGGACCAAAAACATTTTTAAGCCTATTTTAAACCAAGAAATTAGGCTTTAAAGTTGCTTATAAATCAGTCTGGAGGGAGTATTAAGTAGGCTCCACTTGGCAGAGCCTTTTTGCAGCAGCTGTGATAACATCGTGGAGACTAGTTTGCATGCGTTTCGTGACTGCCCGCTACCCATCTCGGTTTGGAGTCAACTAGTTTGCATATTGATTCGTCTTAACACGGATGGTGCATTCTGGAGTGGTAGCGGGCTGTGGTGGCCTTTTGAGAGATCATAATGGCACTTGGATTTCAAGATTTCTTGGCTCTGGTTCAGCAGTTACTGCAGAATTATGGGGCACATTGGAAGGCATTAGATTGGCTGCTTCACATGGATTTGCAGGAGTAGAGCTTCATGTTGATTCAACAGCTTAGCTAGTATTTTGCACAAAGGCGTTTCTGCTAGTATGATTAACTGGAGTTTAATTCAGCAGATTAATCTCGTCAGGCAAAGCTTTTTGGATTTTAAAATTAGTCATTCTTATAGAGTCTCTAATGTGTGTGCGGATATCCTTGCCAATGTTGGTAATTGTGAGCAAGAGAATGAGTATGTTGTGTATGATCATGTCCCAGCGTTTCTTAGACTGGCCTTGCAAAATGATCCAAGGGGTGTTGTGATTCCTAGGAATATTCCTGTGTAATTGTTTTTTGGGCCTTTAATTTGGCCCCTTTTAATACCAAAAAAATAAATAAAAACATTTCAAAAAAAAAAAAACATAGCCAATTTTTCAACTCTAGGCTTTGATTCATACACATTTTAGCTGCTGTATATATTTTAATGGTAATAAATTAATGGTAATAATTTGCAGCTGTAACAAAAAAAAAATTAACGGTAATAATCTTTTATAATTTGTAATTATGTTTTATAATTTTTTTCATTTTATGGCTCTTTTTTATTTAACAGCTTTTTTAATTTTTTAATTTAACTTTTTTTATTTATAAAACAATGTATGACCCACCGTGTATTTAGTGGAGGAATACTTATAAGAAGTACTTAACCAAGCACATATGCTTATTAAGCACATATACTTAACCAATGCATAGTTCTTAATAAGCATTGATGCTTATTTGGTGAAATGTTTAGTAAGAACCCCATTGGAGATTAATTATGAAAAATTAATAAATAAATAAAACATTGATTAAAAATGTAATTATAACTCAAATAAAAACTTGTTCAAAAATATTTCACATCTAATTAATCATAAAACATTATGAAATAAATTATTTAACTAAATTAAATGTAACATAATAAGCTTAATAAAATTAACGTATAATATTATGTTTGAATAAAAGTGGTTTCTAAGGTGAGGGGCCTTGCAAGGCCCTCACCAGTGAGGGGGTGAATTAACCTGATATAGCAAGTAATGCGGGATCTAGTACGTAATATTAATTTGTGTAGTGCCGAATATGAAAAAGTAGTTGAAATTGCAAAGTGGTCCAGCGTTAGTTTTTTTTTTTGGTGTCCAACGTTAGGTTATGGTGGGTTAGGCGATACAATAGTACTGGTCGATGCCAATATGAGATGGCCGCGCTTTGCCATGAGACGGAGAAGAAGTTGGGGCCGGAGCGGGTTGACACCGACATCAAGGTAATGTGGGATATATGGTGAAGAAGTTTATGTAAGTGCTTGATCTCGGCGAGGGAGTCGACGTCGACATCGATGGCGTCGGAGTCCCATGATGGTGTTGTTCCAGAGCAAGGACACATTGGGGATCCACGAGGTTAGGGATTAGGGACTCATCGACATTGGTGAGGGATTGCTCGAGCCTTAGGATGGATTGGGTTTCCGATTGGGTGGAGAGAGAGAGGGAGAAGAGGAACACGTGAGCAGCAGCAGCAGCGGCTGCCATTTAAGTTTTCTTTTTCTTGATTTGGAGGCCAAACACAGATCGAGGTCGTGTTGGGGTGTTTTTTTTTTAATTTGTGTTTGAGCATGGATTGGGATAGAGAGGGGGATTGGGGGTGATGGTGTTTTGCCACAAATTGCTGTTAGATTCTAAGAATAGAGGTTGCGGGTGTTTCTTGGGTCTTATTACGATAATTTTTAAGTTGAATATATTATAGGGTGCTGATTGGGGAGAAGAGATGCAGTTGGTGAAAGCATTCTCTCATCTTCTTCGTCAACTTGCAACTCACCTTGCAAGATATCATGCAACACTCCAAGTTTTCAATGCAGGTGCTGAATGGGAGAGAGGAGAGTCTTGGGTGGATGGAGTAATTAAGGAGAGGAATTGATGGTGTTGGCCAAGGAGTGGGAGAGGATATGGTGGGAGTATGAGGGTGTGGGTTCTGGTTTTACCCTCTTTCTTTGTAATAATTGTTAAATGTTGGGCATGTTTTCACATTTCACTATAAACCTTATTTTGCAGGTTATTAACCAGTTAATTGAATCAATCTCATCCATTGATTTAAATAATAATATATCCAATGGACAGAATCACCTCCTCACCGGTAAGAGCCTTACAAGACCCCTCACCTTATAAGCCACCTTAAATAAATATCATAATCCAAAACAACATATTCACAAACTTGTATTGCAAGTCCTTGACTATAGCACTCTTTAAAATCTGTTCAATAATAGATTACATTAATTAGTTGTAACTATAAAGTTAAAATTAATAAAATAAATTGTTAGGTTATTTTACTTCGTCATGATTAGAGTATTTAAAATAATGCAAACATTTATCTTTCAAGTATAAATATTGTTTTAATCTAGTAATACCAATAAACTAGGGGTGCGTTTGATTTACAAACAAGTAAGATACTAAAAAAATACAAAACTAGTTATTCCATGTTTGATTTGAAAAGTATTCTTGATACTGGACAAAACATGAGATGATAGACAATACAAAAGCCTCAATTTTTGTCCCTCAACAAACCATGGGACAACTTTTTGTCTCAAGGACAAGCTACAAAAAGACAAAAACACCCAACTTATTAACTATGATATATATCTAATAAATATTTTAATATAATTATTCAAATAAATATAAATTATTAAATAATAAATAAATAAATATAATAAATATATATTATATAAGTAATAAATATATTTCATAAATATTACTATATATATGTAATAAGTATTTTCTTATTAATTATTAATATAATAAATAAAAATATATATCATTAATAAGTATATATATTTTAAAAATAAATATATATGATAAAAAATAAATTTATATTATTGGTAATTTAATATGTTTTAATAATATATATTATTAATATAATAAATATAGTTAATAGTCATATAATACAAGGGGTATTACAGTAAATTTTATAGTATTTTGCTTATATTGTCCACTGTTTATCAAATAATAAATAACTCAAACATTTGTTCTGTGTTGTTCTACTTGTATCTCAATGTGCATCAAATACACCCCTGAAACATATAAAAAGAAAATTAATGATTGGACTATACATAAATTATCTAAAAATGATTAATATTTTGCATAAATAAAAATTACAATCAATGCTACATAATAGATAAAATAATAAAAAATAATATTTCAGCTAATAAGATTTTAAATTAGTCAAAAGAATTAAAAGAAAAAAACTCTATGCAATGTACAATGTGATTATAAAATCATGTCTAATGTATATAGGGATGATAATTATAATATATATAATAGATAGGAAGCTTTTGATTTGTCTATAAAAAAATATATAATAGATAATAATATATGATAATAGATTGTTATGAGAGAGAGAGAATTACCAAAATAGTGTGATTCGGTGCTTCAAAAAAATTTTATTTTATTTTATCATATCATCTTTTCTTTATAAAATTTGATATTCACTCGTGTCAACACTCCAAATTAGGAAAGGCAATGGTTAGGGTCTGGGTAGGGTACTATAGTACTCGTCTCCATACTCGCAATTTAAAAAAGTACTCTACTACTAGAAAAATTAAAAATAGAGAGGGAACAATTCCGTCACTAATCCATTAATTAAAAAATGGTTTGGGAATTTGTTAAATATAGTTGTTTTTTCTATTTAACAAATCTTTTTGTTTGTGCTTTTTAATGAACAAATGGTCAAATTGCCCCCTGAAAGATACACCCGCTAGCAAGTAGGTCCTTGAAAGACAGAAATTAAAAAACCCGTCCCTGAAAGATGTCTTCATTTGTCATATTGGTCCCTAAATGTCATTTTGGTCCCTGATTGTCATTTTTCTAGTAGTGCTCGGACTCATACCCCACCTGGGTAGCAACTTTGATATCCTCATACCCTTATCCATTGGACACCTAAGTATTCATACCCGTGTCTGTTATCCACAATTTAACTATGACAATTTAAAAATTAATTTCTCAGATATAACACATAATATTATGTCTCAAGAACGCATGCATGAATTTGCAGGTGAAGGACGCATGAACGAGGCAGAATGGTGTCGATGAAGGAGAGGCTTGTCATCGTTAATCAAGGAAGCGAGACAATAATAGTGCCGGTGAATGAGGGTTGTCGTCGCCAGTCAATGATGGTGAAAGGCACGATGAAGCAAGCTTGTCGTCGCCCATAATAACTGTTTAAAAGGCATAGTAAAGGAAAGCAAAGAGTCAAAGAAATATTGTATCCTGGCAAAGGAAAACAAAATAAGAAAAGCGTCTTATAATTATAGTGTATTGTGCATGGGTTACTTTTTAGGATTAAAAAATTTATAGATTTCTTAAATTTTTTTATTAAATTTAGTATTATATATACATGTATATGTATATATATGTGTGTATATGTATATATGCTAGGGCGGATGGGTACTAAGGTACCCATCAAATTTTGCGGGTAATTACCCATATCCATTAACCGGGTAATTACCCTCTCTATTATGGATAACTTTTGCAGATACCCAATGGGTAGTTCCAATTGCCATCCCCATGCCAAATCCGCGTTAGCACACAATGTTAGCACCCTACGGCAACGTTAGCACACTCATATCAGCACTACACAACCATGTTAGCATCTTCGTTAAATTTTGAATGTCAAGTTAATTGATGGACCAAAATAGTATATTTTGAAAATATGGAGACCAAAATGGAGCAATTAGAAATTGAGAACCAAAATTGCCTAAACATTATATTAGGGGGACCAATGCAATTAAGGCAAGATTTTTTTTTATCATATCATATTTTCTTTATAAAAATTGATTCTACTAAATATAAAAAATTGCATGCCCGTATCAATAGTAATTTAATAACAAGATCGATTTTTTTAATTATTCTATCAAAGCCAATTAATATATATTTTTCTAATAAACTTGTATCGTAATGGGAAACTTTAATTTGATGCTTGCTCATATATATATAAAGCCAATGGTACGTTTCAAAGAGTGAAAGACAAAGCAAGCATTTGACAAATACTACCTTTTTTTACATTAACAGAATTAGCAACAGCAATGTCTCTACTTGCCAGAAGTAGTAGTGTTCTCTTGATTTGGCTGCTGCTGGTGTTGTTCTCAGCCAACAACGCTCTTGGCAGCACACGTGTGAACATCACAAATGGGTTGGAAGGGAATAAAGACCTGACCCTTCACTGCAAATCAAAAGATGATGATCTCGGAGTGAAACTTCTCCATCATGGTGATAGCTTTGAATTCAGTTTCGGTGTTAACCATTTTTGGCCGTCAACACAATTCTATTGTTCCTTTCAATGGCAAGGTGTTGGTATACACTGGTTTGATATATACATAGGGACAAGGGATGACCCCACATGTGACCAGTGCAATTGGACTATAAAGGAAAATGGACCCTGTTTGTCTCTACCCAAGTCTGACGGCGATGAGTGCTTTGGGTGGAATTAAGTAATTAGTAGAATGAGAAATAGTTTGTATTTCGTAATTAAATAAATTAAAGTCTTGGTTTCTTGCATTTTTCTACGTCTTAATTTATTCTTTTCCATTGTCTTTTTGTTGTCTGATTCATTAATTTTTGCTTTTTTTGCTTCTTTTATTTGTTGAAAGTTTTCACACTAGTTTAAGAAACATATTTACCGGCAATTATATAATGGCCGATAATTTATAAAAAAAAAAACGGATTCTATGGCTAATAAACATTTGCCGGTAATAAATTACTAGCAGTGGGTGATGCTCCCATGCTCCCCTTAATCTAGAATCGATGTGTTTAATTGTCTCTGATTGAAGTCGTCTTATTGTATTGGTTAGGCAATCCCGATTTTGTTGTAAATGGATCCCTCCATTCACGTATTCATTGATGGGGCAGTCATCCGATTTTGATCCAACAATTTTCGTCTACTGAATACGTGAAATTCATAAATGTACAGAATTCGGATCCTCTTTTGTTGTGTGATATATGTTGCGTTTTTAATTTTTTTAAAGGTTGTATAGTCCATGATTTTTCATCTACTTGCTATGATCCTGATGGAAAGAGTTTATTCTTGTGCGACATAACCAATTAAGTGGACATGACCAAGCGATTTTTTTTTTTTGGTCAATATGACCAAGCGATTTGAATCTTCCTTTAGCAATAATCTGAGAGCCATGGGCTTTTTCAAGGGATAAAAGCTGCGTTTCAACTTATTCAAAATGGTTTGACAAAAAAAAAACAACTTATTCAAAATGGTTGGAGTACAGGGACATGCTCTGGTGTGACTTAATGGAAACTCTCTGGTATGTTTAAGTTTAATTGGTACCATTCCTTTTTACGTTCTGTTACTATTTTGCTATCTGTATAAAAAGGTTTCTTACCTTAATTAGATATTAATATAAAAGATCAAAAGTCGATTGATTTTGAAATTGTTATATTGCTTTACCGATTCGCATTGGTTATGAATCAGATAAATTTCATTAATTGCTTTGGGTGAAAACCGCAAGAAGATATTTGGTTTTAAATGCTGATTTGATTTTTTTTTAAAAAATCTGATTTAATTACTGTTCCAATTTCGTTAAGTTAATAGTTATAAAAATGTATAATTAAATAGATTGTGAGTGACTCTTCTCAAAATAAAATAAAAAACTATGAGTGGTAGTCACTTTGGATCCACTTCCTATTTGGCAACCAGGGGATCTCTTCATTTGAAAATTAAATTGTTATTACCGGTGCTTATGTTTCAAAAAAGGTAATCACTCACGATGGTCATTTTGGATCATCTTTCTTTTTTACTGTCGTGGAAGTCCCACGTAGGTGACTTTGAGCAAATGACATAAGATGGTGTAAGTTGGAGTATGGGGTTCGAACTTCTTCTCCCTCCTCCCTTCTAACAGCTAACACCTTAATTATTAAACAGTTGGCCTATAAAAAAAAATTGACTATTGCGGAAGCCTCCCATTTTAGTCCGCCAAAATTAGTATTCATTTTGGATCCTCTTCTTATTTGGTTGTCATGAGACCCCCAATGTTCAAAATAGAACACTTTTAGAATCTTAAAAAATAATAACAATTAATTGAAAAAATCAAGCCATAATCAATTTCAAATGTATTTTTTTATTACTTTTACTTGTTTTTCTTTGCAAATAATTGGGCTCGGTCTAACCTAGTGTGTTTTAGGTTGGACTGAGGCAGAAAATGTGTGGCCCAAAATGAAGAATGAGGGTTTGTTGAACATTAAAAACTAAAAATTAGGAGGGTAGAAATGAATCTTTTAAAAATATTTTTTAAATTTTAGAAAAAAGACACAGGGACTAAAAATAACATATTTTTGAAAATGAAGAACTAAAAAAGAGATAAATTTTTTTTAAGGGACTTCAAGCAAATATTTACCTATTTACAGAGACTAAGAATATATTTAACCCTAATAATAGATATAGATAAATTCGGTCATTCAAAGATGTTTTTTGTATCATATCACAATTTCTTTATAAAAATTGATATTCTACTAAATATAAAAAAACTGTATACCCGGCCGTATCAATAGTAACTTAAGAAAAAGATTGATTGTTTTACTTATTCTATCAAAGTCAAATATTTTTTCTGACAAAAAAAAGTCAAATATTTTTCTAATAAACTTGTTTCCTAATATGAAACTTTTGATGCTTGCTCATGTATATATATATAACCAACGGTCTCAAAGATTGAGACACAGCAAGCATTTGACAAATACCACCTTTTTACATTAACAGAATAATTTACAACAACGATGTCTCTACTTGCCAGAAGTGGTGTTCTCTTAGTTTGGCTGCTGCTAGTGTTACTATCAGCCAACAACGCTCTTGGCAAAGGCAGTACACATGTGAACATCACAAATGGGTTGGAAGGGAATAAAGACTTGACCCTTCACTGCAAATCAAAAGATGATGATCTCGGAGTGAAACTTCTCCATCATGGTGATAGCTTTGAATTCAGTTTTAATGTTAACTATTGGGGCTCAACACAATTCTATTGTTCCTTTCAATGGCAAGGTGTTGGTATACACTGGTTTGATATATACATAGCGACAAGGGATGAGTGTGACCAGTGCAATTGGACTATAAAGGAAAATGGACCATGTTTGTCTCTACCCAAGCCTGACAACGATGAGTGCTTTGGGTGGAAGTAAGTAATTAGTAGAATGAGAAATAGTTTGTATTTCGTAATTAAATAAATTAAAGTCTTGGTTCCTTGCATTTTTCTACGTCTTTATTCTTTTCCATTGTCTTTTTGTTGTCTCATTCATTAATTTCTGCTTTTTTCTTTTTCTTTTAGTTGTTGAAAGTTTTCACACTAGTTTAAGAAACATGTTTACGGGCAATTATATTGTCGCAATTATATAATGGCCGATAATCTATCTATCTAATATTATAGAAAGTAGGATTATGCCACGTAGGACAATGGCACGTGTCACCACCAGAATCATTCGGTTTCCCTCCAAAAAGTTTTATTTTATATTTAGATTTTTTTAATTCTAATTTTACCATTTATGACAATCATTAATACATGATCTCAATTAGTAACAATATTTAAAACCACAATTAATATATTTGACCTATCGTTCAAATTAAAAAAATATTTCATTTAACATATAATTAATTTTCAATTATGTAACATTGATTATATTTTTAATTGATTTTTTATTAGTTTAAAACGAAATTATATTTAATTTAACATACGATTGATTTTCATTATATAATATTTGTTATATTTTAAATTGATTTTTTTATTAATCTAAAATGATACAATTGCACCTCTATGGGTTCACTTTTTTATTTTAATATTTTTATTGTAAATTATTATAATTCATTTTTAATTTATGATTCATTAAAGGTATTCTCATTATGGCTCTTTCTTTTTTTGTTTAAATTTATTTAATTATTCATTTTTTGGTTACTTTGAATCCTTATTTTGTAATGGTATTTATATTATTATTTTTTGCATGTGAAGTTTGTATTTTTTTTTAAATATCTTATGTGCTCTTATTAATACGCCAAACAAATAAAACAAAAACATGTGATATAAAAATTAGATATGTGGCGTGCAGTTAATTTTATAATGTTAAAAAAAAAATAAACCATTGAGCATAGTAATTTGAATGTATATATTGGAGAGAGAAAACCCAAATTAATCCTACATCGACTAGAAATAAGACCTAAATAAAGTTTATTATGTTTGGGCAATCTTCACTTTACAAGCTGATTTTATGCGACTGAATTAGGCCAGAAAGCTAGAGGTATTTAAGATTTTTTTTATTTTTTCCTTTTAAATGTATTTTCTAAATTAGTTTTAGCCTGGTCATAATTTTTGAAATTGGAGAATTCCCTTTCGCTTTGGATGTTATTTTCTAAAATCTAATACTAGATTTGTATTGTTTTTTTTTTTGACAACAAAGGTGTTAATTCTTTCAAAATGGTGAAATACATCGGAAACAATACAGATTCAACAACGCTAAAAACCAAAAGGATAAATCTGTGAACAAACTCACAGTACCCAGGTTAATAGCAAAATATAGCAAATTGCCTACAAAAGCAAAGCATGGCAACATGCCTGCAAAATTAACAAAATTATAAGGGCCGGAATACCAATGTTTTTGGATCTGTAACGTTGGCGCCCAAATCATAAGTGAATCTGTATCGGATGGAAGCAGAACAACCAAACTGAACCAAACGAACACCGCACCAAAACGGGAAAGCAAAGCGCTGCACGAAGACGGGAAACCAAATGAACACCGCCGCATGCAGACGACGAAAACACGGAAAAACACAAAAGAACCACCAGATCTATGTGGAAGAACCACTTATTTATGTAAAAACAGATGAAAAAAGCAATGGAGAGAGGTGATTCTAGACCAAATAATGACCCAAAATCACCCCTCCAAAGGAAGAGAAAGAAGAAAGAACGATTAGAGAGAAGGGAGAATTTCTCTCTCTACCAAGACTGACGGCTAGGGATAATTGGTATGGCACACTAGATTTGTATTGTTAATGTCATGTTATTGATGTGGATGAAAATGAGTTTCTGCTTTCATTTACATTCTACATTTATTGTTTTTTCATTATATTATTATATTTGTTTTATTACATGGATAAAGGGGGAAATTCATTTGTATGGATTTATAATTTGCATTGCTAATATAATGAGTCTTATCTATAAAATGGTGTTGTTAGAATTTTGGCCTGCCAGGTAATGAAATTGTTTAGTTGATTTATGTGAAAATGCTGGATTTGATGAACCTTCTTATGCACATGCCATCGATGCCTATTTCATTCCTTCTTGCAACATCAATTTATGTTGGGAGAAGAGGATTATAATTGCACATCACAAACAATTCAAGTATTTTGTGGTTACTTCAACTTTGTACTTACACATTTTATCTATGATGTGGCAAATAATCATGTATGCAATTCTAATTTACATGATATATATATATATATTACTGTAGATTAACATTTATGAAAAAAACTATATAACTCAAATATACAATAAAAATTTAAAAAACTAAATTAACAATTCAATGAATGGTAATATTTTAAATCACAGTTTATATTATAAATTTTTAAAAACCAATGAATATATTAATTGAGATGGCCAATTTTAAAATATTAATTTAATATGGTAAATACTAAGATTCTATTAAAAATAGCTTTATAAATTAACTGAAAAATAAATTGAATTACTAATTACTAATATAATAATGAACCAAAAAAAATTAAATCAATAATATTAATTAGAATTTTATTACATGAGAAATTAAATCTAGAATATTAAATAAAATATTTGTATTAAATACTACTATTAATATTATTCAAGAAAACTAAACATATGAATTTAAAATAATATTTCAAAAAAATAAATTTAAATTAATAATTACTAATATAATACCAAATAAAATAAAAATATATTTAGAAGGTTATTCTAATCTTATCAATTATAATATTAAAAAAATGAATTTCACATTTAATAATATTATTTTGATATAAACTTATATCATTCATAAAAAATCGATTTTACATACACTAAAGTATAACATTGTCTCAAAATTAAATTTTAAAATTAAAGATTTCTTTTGTCAAAAAAAAATTAAAATTTATTCTTCTAATTTACAAATTAATTAATTCATTTTCATAATATATAATTTGACATATCAAACTTACATCAAAATAATAATAAATTCCAATAAAAACTTTTTAATTTTTTTAAAAAAATATACTATTATGTAAATATGTATAGCATCCCGTGCAAGGCATAGATTATTAAGCTAGTTTATTAAAAAAAACTACGGATTCTATGGCTAATAAACATTTGTCAGTAATAAATTACCAATAGTGGGTGATGCTCCCATGCTCTCCCTAATCTAGAATTGATGTGTTTTGTCTCTAATTGAAGTCTTATTGTATTCGTTAGGCAATCCCCATTTTGTTGGAAATGGATCCCTGCATTCACGTATTCATTGATGGGGTAGCCGTCCGATTTTGATCCAATAGTTTTGGTCTGTTGATTGAATACGTGAAATTCATGAATGTACAGAATTCGGATCCTATTTTGTTGTGTGATATATAGTTGCGTTTTTAATTTTTTTGAAAGGTTGTATAGTCCATGATTTTTCATCTACTTGCTATGATCCTGATGGAAAGAGTTTATTATTTCCATCCCTCTCCAGCAGCACTCCAAGCTCTAAGATTAATCTAACGGTGGGAGATTGAATTAAAAAACAAAGGAACCCATAAAAGAAACACACACATACAGTTCCTGCAACCATTTTCTTCTAGCCTTGCGTTAAGAGAGCTTGTGTAAAGCGTTATAGAAACCTATTCGGCAATAAGGAAAATCATCCATGATTCCATGAATTAATGCTTGGTGGTACCATCTAATTAGCTCAATAGTTTCTGTCAAAAAAAAAAAGATAGCTCAATATAAACCAATGCAGTTAAGGCAAGATTTTTTTTTTATCATATCATATTTTCTTTATAACAATTGATTCTACTAAATATAAAAAATTGCATGCCCGTATCAATAGTAATTTAATAACAAGATCGATTTTTTTAATTATTCTATCAAAGCCAATTAATATATATTTTTCTAATAAACTTGTATCGTAATGGGAAACTTTAATTTGATGCTTCTCATATATATATATAAAGCCAATGGTACCTTTCAAAGAGTGAAAGACACAGAAAGCTTTTTGACAAATACTACCTTTTTTTACATTAACAGAATTAGCAACAGCAATGTCTCTACTTGCCAGAAGTAGTAGTGTTCTCTTGGTTTGGCTGCTGCTGGTGTTGCTCTCAGCCAACAACGCTCTTGGCAGCACACATGTGAACATCACAAATGGGTTGGAAGGGAATAAAGATCTGACCCTTCACTGCAAATCAAAAGATGATGATCTCGGAGTGAAACTTCTCCATCATGGTGATAGCTTTGAATTCAGTTTCGGTGTTAACCATTTTTGGCCGTCAACACAATTCTATTGTTCCTTTCAATGGCAAGGTGTTGGTATACACTGGTTTGATATATACATAGGGACAAGGGATGACCCCACATGTGACCAGTGCAATTGGACTATAAATGAAAATGGACCATGTTTGTCTCTACCCAAGTCTGACGGCGATGAGTGCTTTGGGTGGAATTAAGTAATTAGTAGAATGAGAAATAGTTTGTATTTCGTAATTAAATAAATTAAAGTCTTGGTTTCTTGCATTTTTCTACATCTTCATTTATTCTTTTCCATTGTCTTTTTGTTGTCTCATTCATTAATTTTTGCTTTTTTTTGCTTCTTTTATTTGTTGAAAGTTTTCACACTAGTTTAAGAAACATATTCACCGGCAATTATATAGTGTCAATTATATAATGGCCGATAATTTATTATAAAAAAAACTACGGATTCTATGGCTAATAAACATTTGCTGGTAATAAATTACCAATAGTGGGTGATGCTCCCATGCTCTCCCTAATCTAGAATTGATGTGTTTTGTCTCTAATTGAAGTCTTATTGTATTCGTTAGACAATCTCCATTTTGTTGGAAATGGATCCCTGCATTCACGTATTCATTGATGGGGCAGCATCCGATTTTGATCCAGCAGCTTTCGTCTGTTGAATACGTGAAATTCATGAATGTACAGAATTCGGATCCTATTTTGTTGTGTGATACATTGTTGCGTTTTTAATTTTTTGAAAGGTTGTATAGACGTCCATGATTTTTCATCTACTTGCTATGATCCTGATGGAAAGAGTTTATTATTGTGCGACATAACCAATTAAGTGGACATGACCAAGTGATTTGAATCTTCCTTTAGCAATATTCTGAGAGCCATGGGCTTTTTCAAGGGATAAAAACTATGTTTCAACTTATTCAAAATGGTTTGACCAAAAAAAACTTATTCAAAATGGTTGGAGTACAGGGACATGCTTTCCAATATTTGAATCAATATTTTGCTTTTAATTTTTCATCTCACGGCTTATAAAAGAAGGGGAAATAAAAGTGGATTGATTGGACTTAATGGAAACTCTCTGGTATGTTTAATTGGTACCATTCCTTTTTACGTTCTGTTACTATTTTGCTTTCTGTATAAAAAGGTTTCTTACCTTAATCAGATATTAATAAAAAAGATCAAAAGTCGATTGATTTTGAAATTGTTATAGGCACATTCGGTTTATTTGCTTTACCGATTCGCATTGGTTATGAATCAGATAAATTTCATTAATTGCATTGAGTGCATTAACCACAAGAAGATATTTGGTTTTAATGCTGATTTGATTTTGAAAAAATCTGACTTAATTACTGCTCCAATTTCGTGAAGTTAATAGTTATAAAATGCATAATTAAATAGATTGTGAGTGGCTCTTCTCAAAAAAAAATTGTGAGTGGTAGTTACTTTAGATCCACTTCTTGTTTGGCTACGGTGGGATCTCTTCATTTCAAAATTAAATTGTTATTACCGATGCTTATGTTTCAAATAAAGGTAATCGCTCACGATAGTTATTTTGGATCCTCTTCCCATTTTTACTATCGCGGAAGTCCCACGTTTGTGACAATGAGCAAATGACATAAGATGGTGTAAGTTGGAGTACCGTGGTTTGAACTTCTTCTCCCCCCTCCCTTCTAACAACTAACACATTAGTTACAAAGCAGTTGGCCCAAAAAAATTGACTATTGGCTATTGTGGAAGCCTCCCATTTTAGTCGGCCAAAATTGGTATTCATTTCGAATCATCTTCTTATTTGGTTACCATGAGACCCCCAATGTTCAAAATAGAACACTTTTAGCATCTTAAAAAATAATAACAATTAATTGAAAAAATCAAGCCATAATCATTTTCAAAAGAACTACATATATAGCTTTGAGTTCCCTATCACAATGAGGGATACGTGGGAGCGACGGTTCACCCTTGTCAAGTTATGTAATTCTTTCTCCTCTTGTTTTTGCAAATAAATAAATAATTTCTTTGAGGATAAAATAAATATTTTTAAAGCTAAAAAATGTTGCACATTTAATTGGAGGTAACAGCTTTTTAGCAGACGTCGTAGGGTGTTAACACCTTCTTTACGTGTAGTCGACTCCCGAACTCAAAATCTGGTTTCAAAGACCATTTTTCTTTAATAATAGATTTTTCCAATATTTTTTCATTAAATAAACTTTGGTAATGACTATATTTTTTTGGAATTTCTAGCTCGCAATCTTTCAGTCGCTTCAATAGATAAATAGATAGATATTTATCTCTTATAATTTAAATTTAACAATTTATATATTAATGTAATTTTAAAAATTAATTACGTCGACTCATGCATGTTGTCCATACTTTTTTTTTTGAGGGAATGTTGTCCATACTTTGAGAATCATGTTTATCTGCCTTTTATTGGAGATATTAGTGTTCCCATATTTGAAAATTAAATAATTATCTTATCATGTGATTTTATTATAAATTGATAAATTGGCGATTAAATTAAACTACTCCTATGTGACATATTTATTAGTGCATAATTTGATAAAAAAAATATTGGGTTAAATATTTCAATTCCTAATTTTTACTAAACCCTCCTTCTTTTGAATTTTTCAATTCCCAATATATTGGGTCTGACATGGCTCGACGGACCCATTGGGCTGGGCCAAAATGATCTGATTTCTTTCAAGCTTGTAATTAACAAGTCTAGTGTAACCTAAAGCATGGGTCCATCTGGTTTGGCATTCGAATCGGTGAAAATTGACATTTCTAGGAATGAAAAAGAAGGGATGGGTGAAAATTAAAAATTAGGAGGGTTAAAATAAATTTTTATAAAATATCTTTTTTTGAATTTAAAAAGGCCACAGAGACTAAAAATAATACATTTTCAAAAATATGGGACTAAAAAGAGACAAATTTCTTGAGGGACTAAAAGTGAACATTGACTTATTTACATGGACTAAAAACATATTTAACCCAAAAATATTTTATTGTAATTATAATATAATATATATATACACACACACACACATGTATATTTAAATATATAAAATTATGAAAATAATAATTTAATCTAATTAAAACATATACCAATGTAACAAAAAAAAATATAAACATATACCAAGGTCATTAAAAATAAATTATAAACACAAATGTTTCACATTATAAGAGCAACTCTCTATATTAAAAAATCAATTGATTTTAAATTTTTTTAGTATATTTTTTTTGAGTACCATGGCATTGGCGGAAGTATCCTTCATCTACTAGCACAGAGACTAATCTTCCTCAGGAAATTGACTGCATTAAGGCTATCCCTCCCAGCGCTATTTTTTTTTATCAAACCCAAGGCTCGAAGTGCCAGTCAGACTAACAGACGTTGGTAGTAGAATTTAATTTGATTTAATTCAAATATATTACTTTAATAAATAAATAAATTATTATAAACGCGCCAACTAGCCCATAGACCCAACTCTAGTTATCGGTGACATTAAAAGAGGGAAACAAATAACTATATTTTTGCGAAAAAAATGAATAATTACATAATTTACTTTTTGATACATATCGATGCTTTTAAAAGTCTTACATTTGCATTTAATCAATTTGACATTTTATAGTTCTTAACATAAGTAAACTCATCTATTATAGTATATTAAAGCTGAAACGCAAATTTTGGTGTTGCCATTTCAGCTTTTTAAGTTTCTAAATCTTTGCCATATAAGCGAATGTTTTGAATTCTCACAATATGGTTGAGTGTCCTTTCAGTGGCTTTTTGACCATATTAGTGTAATTTCCTTTAAAATTTATCGATTTGGTATAGATTGAAAAATATTTACCAAAATGGGGTAAGTCGTATTGGGATTGTAGACTTTTAAAGTGAAGTCTACAATGGCATTGTAGATTTATTATTTTATTTTTGTTCTGAAGCAGAAGTCTACAATGTTATTTTTTTGAAACCCTAGCCAAGTCGTCAATACCATGTACGACTTTGGATGGCCGACCTGACATTCTACAGAAGTCTACAATTGCATGTGGGACTTCAATTTTTTTTTAAAAAAAATTACATGCAAGTTACATGGTTAATTTTTTTTTCAAACATAAATATTAAAATACCACAAAAGTAAATTACTACATGCAAATTAACATAAAACAAATAAAAATACATTTAATGGTCATGAGATAAGGTGCCACAATGAGGTCGTCTCCTCATCCGTGCCGGCTGACCCTGCGAGGTTGCTCTGCTTGTGCTTGGGCACCTCTTTTTCTTCCACCACGAACCATCCTTTGTTCGAGTGTGGGTCCATCACATCCACTATCAAATTTTTTACACTTACTGACATATCTATCGCACTACTAGAAAATAATTAAATGGCGACGGAAATGAAATTATCAGAAGAAATTTTTGAAATAATTAAAATGTTAGAAGAAATGAATAAAAACATAGTTTTATTAATAGAAAACACAAATAAAATTATAGAATATACATATATGAGAATATCAAAGGGACATAATGATATACAAAATATAAGAGAAACTTTAGATAATATAAACGAAGAAAAAGAAATTGAGGAAAATAATGAAATTGAAAGAATTAAAGAAATTCTCCAACAACTTGAAAATTTATTAGAATACGAAGAAAACAATAGATGTATAACAAGAAAGGACTTAAAAGAATTATTAAAAATAAGAGAACAGAAACCTATAAATTTTAGTAAGCCATTATCCACATGGAAGAATTAAAAGAGGAATATATGGAAAATTTAAGGAAATCAAATGACATAGAAGAAATTCAACAATTGTAAGAACAATTAAAAATAATTGAAGATGATAATAATCAAATACAAAAAATTGAGCAAAACCAAACCCCTAAAGAAAATAATGAAAATGAAGAAATAATTTTAGCCTAAAATAGCCCATTAGATTCTGAATATGATGAAATATTTATGGAAAAAGGTGAAACAAGTGGAGTAAAACAAGAAAAAAGAAAATGGGATGAATATTATTATAATAAAGATGGTGCATGGGATAAACATGAAGAAGAAACAATGAAAAATAAAGGATATGCTAGAAAAGATGAAAAATGGTCAAAAATACCAGATGAATTTAAACCTCATCATGAATATACTAAAGTAGGAAATATATTAAACCTAGATTGTGTTAGAAATAAAGAAGATGCAATTATAGAATGGGTTAATGAAATAATATTACTAATTTCAACAGATGATAGATTTAGTAATATTTCTTTAGATAATATAAAAGGATTAATTCTAATGAAAGCAGCAGGAAATGTTAGACAATATTTAACAACTATCAGTGATGAAATGTGGTATAGATATGCAGCTACTGTAAATACTAACCAAGCTAAGAGCTTATAAAAATAGGAATAGAAAATATTTTAGCAAGAAAAGACAAATCCCTAGAAAATATTGTCCGAAAGGAAAGAAAAAATGTATGTGTTGGTTATGTAACCAAGAAGGCCACTATGCAAATGAGTGTCCTCAGAGAAAAGAGAAAGGTGTAAAAGAAAAGTCAAAACTAATAGAAAGAATATATCAAATATATGATTTAGAACCATTAAAAGAAGAATTAAGTAATTCTGAAGAGAGTATATATGAATATTCAGAAGATGAATTATCTTCACAGACAGAATCAGAATAGTACTTATATTAAAATAATAATTAAAAACAATGATAGAGAAACAGAAGCTTATATAAATACTGGAGCAAGTATTTGTATAGCAACAAAAGCATTATTTGATAAATGGGAAAAAGTAAGAAACCCAGCAAGAGTATCAATTGCAGATGGATCTGTACATTCTCTAAGTTGGATAGCAAAGAAAACAACTTTAATAATAGAAAATAAATTATTTATAATACCTATAATATATCAGCAACAAACAGGTGTAGATATTATATTAGGAAATAATTTTCTTAGATTATATGCAACCTTTTGCCAATACTTAGATTATATGACTTTAAGGACCCCTTATATTAGAGGAAAGTAAATAAGAGAAATAATTAGGATACCAATCCTTCACTATACAAAGTGTCATTACTCAGAGTTTAGTCAGCTGAAATGTGGTGGGATAATAGGAATAGTATGGAAAAAAATGAGACATGTACTAATGAATGCAGAAGAAGGTAGAATTATTTCAGCATATACTGAAGAACTTTTAGATAAGGTATATAGTGAAAACCCACTAGATCCAAAAATTAATAATAAAAATATGGAGTTAGTAGAATTAAAACTAAAAGATCCTACAAAAGAAATAAAATGTAAACCTATGATTTATACAAAACAGGATAGAGATGAATTTGCAGAAGATATAAAGCAGATGTGTGAAAAAAGGATTAGTAAGACCATCAAAAAGTAAACATTCAGCACCAGTATTTTATGTTGAAAATCATAATGAAATTAAAAGAGGAAAAAGGAGAATGGTAATAAATTATAAACAGATGAATGATGCTATGGAAGGAGATGCATATTTCCTACCTAGGAAAGATTTAATTATTGAAAGGCTTAGGAATATGAATTGGTTAAGTAAATTTGATTGTAAGTCAGGATTCTATCAGATCAGGCTTACAGAGGAATCAAAAGCATTAACAGCTTTTAGTTGCCCGCAAGGACAATATGAATGAAATGTTTTACCAATGGGAATGAAACAATCACCAGGTATTTACTAATAAGGATTTAAAGGATCATTTTTATAAAGTAAAATTAGTTCCTAAAAGGTGTTTAGAAAATGGAGTAGTATTAAGTAGCAAAAAGGCAGTTTTAGACAAACTTCAGAATTTTTAACCAAATTAAAGGATAAAAAGGAATTACAAAGATTTCTTGGATTACTAACATATATATCAAATGAAGGTTTTATAAAGAATCTTGCAGCTGAAAGGAGAAAACTTCAGCAGAAATTGAAGAAAGATGCTCTTTGGTCATGGACTGAAGAAGATGAAGAAATTATTACAAAATTAAAACATTTATGTCAAGATCTTCCTGAATTATATCATCCTTCAGATGATGATTTAATTATTATTGAAACAGATGCATCAAATGAATGTTGGGGAGGTGTTATGAAGGCAAAACCCCCTGGACAAAAGAAAGAATTACTATGTCGATACATGTTTGGAACCTTTTCGGACAGTGAACTTAATTATCCTACTCATGAAAAAGAAACATTGGCTTTAATTCGAATGTTGGAAAAGCATTGGATTTATGTGTTAGATAAAGAATTTATTGTTAAAACTGATAGTACTTATGTTGCAGGTTTTAAAAATATTAACCGTAAAGGTACTTATAAGCAGGGAAGACTAATAAGGTGGCAGATGAAGTTAGCTGAATATAATTATACAATATCTCATATTAAAGGTGAAAAGAATGTTCTTGCAGATATATTGTCAAGAGAATGGAGCAGGGCTTGAAGAAATTAGAGAGCAAATTAAAGATGCAAGATGCACTCTTTGAACAAAAGATGCAAGAAGCAGAATTAATTAAGAAAGACAGGGAAGTAACAAAGCTAAAAATTGAAGAATTAAAATTACTGATGGAAGCAGTTCCAGAAAACTTGAAGAAACAAACAGAGGAAGAAAATAAAAAATGGTACGTAATTTTTAATGATCCATTTTCAGGAATTTATGATGATTGGTACGAAGCAGCACCACACTGCACAAAGATTTTAGGAGTCATCCATAAATCATACTCATCTGAAGAAGAAACAAAAAAGGCGCTAGAAGAATACAATGATGAAGAAAGAAAGAAAAAAGGGAAAGAGATTTATGTTGAACCCAGAACTTTTTCAGAAATAGCAAAAAGTTCAGCACCAATTAAATCAGCCGTGAAAATACTAGGAAGAATTCCTTCTTCCTTAGATGATTTCCAAATAATTAGTCGAAAAGATCATGAGCTTCGAATCCAATTTTCTCATGAAAAATTCGAAGAACATTTTCAAAGATTAATTAATTGGAATGAATCTGAAAAAATCAACTGTTTTTATATAGGTGATAGAAATATTTATGGTCTTAAAGCAATTATTACGCCAGGAGCACCGTAATTACTGGTATTCAATTTATTCCAATTTGGGATGATTGAATGTCTTTATCTAAGCACTAATCTGGAAGAAATTAGTTTATTTCCATATGGTTTTAAGGAAGCAGTCCAAGCTTTCAAGAGAAATATTGCCCGGGAAAGAGCTATTTTCTTGAAGTTCTACTCGGCCTACCCAGACTTCACAACTAAGCAACAAGCAAAGCACTTGGTGTACATTGGCATCAGCAATAATAATTTTCCTTTGTTGGATGAACCAAGAAATGGAGTATATACTGAAGAGTTTATGAAGGAAATAATTGCAAACCAGTTAGCCAGAATCTACAACCAATGTCAGAGTATTGGAAAAAGCACTTGCGTCAGAATGATGTACAAAGGACTTCATATGATATTATTAAATAAAACAAATGGAAAGACAATCAGAGAAAAAGATATGAAGGCATTGGCAGAATTTGAATACCCATACTATGCAATTGAGGGACCCACGATGAAATACCATCCGGATATACTCAATCAACTCTGCAAGAAGATAAGGCAAGATGGGAATCATGCATGTGAGAGATGTACTATAAAGACAGATGTCCAAAAAGAGGATAAGGACAACAGCTCAGATGAAATAATTGAAGAAGAGTAACGTAGAACTGATGTAAGCATGTAAGACACTTTGTAAAAAGCCATTGTAAATATGCTACGAAAAAAAAATAGAGTTTACGTGTCAAGTAAAAAAAAAGTTGAAAAGTCAAAAGTGACATAAATATAACAGATTGAAGAAAGACAGGATTGTGGCTATGATCACGTGGCAGGAAGGAAACTTAGCAGCAGAAGTTGCGTAACTTAGTAGCAAAGGAAAAGCGAAGCAGGATAACTTCAGCTGCCCCTCAATTATGTAAAATACTGTTACTTAGGATCAATCTTCGAAAATAGTAGATTTTATGTATCTATAAATAGCAGGTCGAAGCCAGAGGCAAAGACACGGCAAAAAGAAAGAAGTTGTCGTCCCTCTTCCGAGAGAAAAAATGTTTCCTTAGGAAACTTTATGCTAGTCCTGTAGGATTAGTCGGGTACTTGAGAGTGTACCTAACAACCCAGTTGTACTCAGTATTACTCAGAAATAAAATCTCTACTTATTCCAGTGTAAACACTTGAGTTATTTCAATTTTTAAACTTCAATTATTGCACTACTTAGTCTGTTTGGGGAAGCAGCAGTGGACACAAAATTCACTAAACTAAGTCAGGCATGTTGTTATTTTGCATCTAATTTATTATTTTGTCATGGATTGTGAAAAAATTAATAATAATGATATAGAACATTTACAAATTACTGAACAAGATGGTTACTATGAAGGAAGTATTTTAATTGATTCAGCTTTGTTTGAAAAATACAAAAGGAAGATTTAAATTTAACTAAGGATGCTAATATGAAAAGTAAGGAAAAACTTGGAAAAATTATGCAAAGATTTAGTAAAAAAGAAAATATTATATATTATGGAAAATTGATTAATGAAGCTCCTATAGACATTGAAGAAGCTCAAGAAAATACTAGTATACAGTTACTAAATAAGAAAAAATTGATGGAATTAAAAAAGAATATTAAAAAGGAAGAACACATAAATAAAATTGGATATATACATATAGGTGCAATTCAAATATTAATAAAAGCAACTTTCCAAGAAGGAATAAATTCACCTATAGAATTAATATTAAAAGATGATAGAATAACCGATATAAAGGATAAAATATTGGGCGTAATAGAAGGAAATTTAGCTTATGTAAAATTAAAATTTGAAATTCACCCAAATATTGGAATACCTTTAAATACTCAAAGATTAGAACAATCATTAACACTTGAACATAAATTTTTAAGAAAAAATCTAACGAGAACAGGAGACAAAATATTTTCAATAACTTATTGCGTAAATTATGCACTAACTAATTCACATCATAGTATTACTTTCAGATATAATGATAGAATTGATGTACCAAATTTATTTGAAAATATAGAAAAAATTTATTATTCTAAAAGAAATGAAATAACATAATTAGAAACTTTTATAAATAAACCAAATTTATTAATGTGTAAATTACCATTACTAGCAAATATTTCTGAAAAAGAAATAGAAGAAGATAAAATTAATAAATTAGCAAATCAAGTAAAGGATTTAACTCAATATTTGAAAAATAAGATATGAGTAAAAATATCGGAAAATTTAATATAAAAAATAAAATTATTAACATATGGGTAAAAGAACGAAATCCCTTTCAAAAAATATATATGGAATATATTAAAAATATTGATAAAGATTTTATTGAAAAACTAAAACATATTTGGAAATTAGATTTACCAAAAGAAATAAAAATAAAATTATGTGAAGATTATGGAAAAATATGTGGACAAATTGCACTATATGAAGATGAAATGAATTATGTTTTAACTACAACTCTAATAAAATTAGAACTAGAAGAAGAACAAGAAGAGTTAGAAAGAAGTTTTAACTTAGGAAGAAATCTAAATATTTTTGAAGAACTATTAAATTCTTTAGAAAATAATGAATTTTCAGATTAAAATATGAATAAGGTAGATAGAAATATTGCTAAGGTTATAATAAAAGATAAACCAGATAAAAATATTGCTAAGTTTATAATAAAAGATAAAACTATTACAACATGGGTAAAAATAAAAGATTTTTACAACGTAATATATATGGATGAAATAAAAAACCGTGAAAAAGATTTTTATGAAAAACTAGAATGTATATGGAAATTAAACCTACCAAAAGAATTAAAAAGAAACATATGTCAGGAATATGCAAAATTATGCGCACAAACAATAATTTATAATAACGAATTAGAATATGAATTTGATTTAGTATTATCTAGGATGCAAATAGATGAAACTTATGAACAATTAATGAAAAGTATAGAAAATAATAACCTAGATGAATCTTGAAAATACACCCCCTCCGAATTGGTATCAGAGCACTAAGATCATTTAAATAATTTTAGAAAAAATGTCGAGTACTAAGATTACTAGAATAAAAATAACTAAAATAAATACCAAGATTACAGAAACTACAATAATTCTTGGAAACCTAATAATTAGGAAAATTAAGATTAAAAGAAAAATTCAAACCTTTGAATGGATTTTTAGATGGACATTATAGATATACAAATCAGAATAATTAAGAAAGAAAATAAAATAAATGATTTAAAAGACAAAATAAACATAACTAGAGAAAATACAAGTTTAATATGTAGACATTTGGATTATCATATAGAACATGGAAATACAAATGAAATTGATATGGTATCAAAATTTCTAATAAAACATCAAAATAAATTAAATAAAAGAGAAAATAGATTAACTAGATTAGAAAATGAATTACGGGAATTATATGAAATTTATAACCGTCTCTAAATTAGTGACCATTAAAATAGTGACGAATAATGAACTTTCTGTCAGTAAAAACCGTCAATAAATTAATAATTATTAGCAGTGTCGGGCCTGGACTCTTCAACCATATAATCATATGCATTCTATATGTGCCATTGCTTTATATGATTGATGGTTGCTTCTTTCGATTCAAATTGCATACGAACAAAAAGATTGTTATTTATGTCGGTGTTGCTTGACTTGGATTGACATCTTCAACACCTCTTGAGCTTCCCTCAGTGCCATGATCATTGCCTATTTCACATTCTTCCTCGTCACTAAATTCACTGACATTGTCTCTAATCTTAGTAGAATCATGAAAGCTATGTGTACTTGACATCTAATAGTAAATAAAATACAATTTTGTAACATTAATATTTGAAGTAACAAAATAACGATTTGGTTTCACAATTATAGTAGAACAATTAAAATAATAACAGTTAAAAGTAACAACATACCTTGACTTAGTGAAAGAGACTAAAACAGATACAAATGTTCTAACAATAAAAACACAGCAAACTTGAAGAATGATGAAGACTGAACACAGCTTCGGGTAAGGCTTTTATAGGCAAGCGATGAGTAGCTGGTTCTTTTTCTCAAATCAATGGAAGTCGCACATATCATTGTAGACTTTCACAAAATTAAGTGAAGTCGTGCATGCCATTGACGACTTGGGGTTTTTCTGGAAAAAAACTAGAAGTCTACAATGAGAAATACGATTTACACCAAATCGGTAAAAAATTTCAACTTGCACCAAATCGATAAATAAGCTTATCAAATTACACCAGATCAGTCAAAAAGCCCCTGTCAGTTCTACCTCATTAGTTATCAACTTTTAGATATCAAGTTCTTTTGTCAAAAAAAAATTACGTATCAAGTTATATATAATTGTAATGCAAGTATAAGGCGTTGTTCGAAAATAGCAGATAAGTTGGTTCGATTGGTTGAATCAAGAATATGTGATGTATTTGAATTGGTAAAAAAACCAATGATAGTATAAAACCATTGTTGAGAATTAGACAGATCAAATTTTATTTTTAGAATTTTTATACTTTTATTTTCAATGCAAAAGGTTTGTATTCTTTTAGTAAATAATGGTCTGATGACAAGTTATACAACCATAATATTTATAATTTTTAGATATCAAGCTATAATTGAAATGCAAGTACAAGCTGTTGTTTAAAATAGCAGACATGTCAGTTCAATGTTGAATCGAGATTAGGTGATATATTTGAATTGGTCATGAATCAATCACAATATATATATAACCATTATTGAAAATCATTCTAAACAGATCAAACTTTATTTTTTAAATTTTAATACATTTATTATTAATGCAAAAATATATATTTTTTAGCAAAAAAGTCCAATGACAAGTTATATTGTTAATATTTATTTTAGTGTAAAGTGACTACAACAAATCAATATTATATAATAAGAACATATCACATCTAAAGAGTAAAATCCGTATATTAAATATTGAAATTTCGCGTGCAGGTACATATATATCTAGTAATATATTAAAGTAGACCCTTAAATTCTAGCGTTGACACATCACCTATGTATATGCCACGTAATTGAATTTGTGTCACATCAACAAAATGCTAAGGTGTCAGCCTCCTAATTCTACCATCTCTTTCCCCACCCTTTACATATACCTTCATTACAAATAAGTATATTTCAATTCAAATCATTAACTTAATTATATTTCAATTACTATAATAAAACATCATGAAATGCAACACGTTTAAATAAAATTAAACTTAAAGAATTCAAAAAGACATTAATCATATCAATGACAACATTACTAAATACACACACACACACACACTAATAAAAACATAAGACAGAAACATATACAGTTTTCATTCATTCTGACAAACAAAACCTCTCCACATTATAATATATTAAAATAGACCCTCAAATCCTATAGCGTTGACACATGAAATAGAATTACATGCTCAAATCCAACAGAAATTTACATGAAAACATACACGAAATAGAATTTTTTACAAAAAAAATATATGACCAACTCAGTGATTTAGTTTATCAAAATTTGAGTGACTTACTTACATAAATGTCTACACAGTACAGAATGACAAACGTACATAATTTTATTCTTACATAATTTTTTTAAATTGAGTTCACTAGATAAAAATGCACTACTAGAAAATAATTAAATGGCGACGGAAATAAAATTATTAGAATTTTTTTTTGAAATAATTAAAACATTAGAAGAAATGAATAAAAACATAGTTTTATGAATAGAAAACACAAATAAAATTATAGAATATACATATATGAGAATACCAAAAGGGCATAATGATATAAAAAATATAAAAGAAACTTTAGATAATATAAATGAGGAAAAAGAAATTGAGGAAAATGTTGATATAAAAAGAATTAAAAAAATTCTCCAGCAACTTGAAAATCTTTTAGAATACGAAGAAAACAATAGATGTATAACAAAAAAGGATTTAGAAGATTTATTAAAAATAAGAGAATAAAAACCTATAAATTTTAATAAACCATTATCTACATGGAAGAACTGAAAGAGGAATATGTGGAATATCTAAAGAAATCAAATGATGTAGAAGAAATTCAACTGTTGCTAGAACAATTAAAAATAATAGAGGATGATAATAATCAAATACAAAAAATTGAGCCAAAAGAAAATCCTAAAGAAAATAATGAAAATGAGGAAATAATTTTAACTTACACTAGTTCATCAGATTCTGAATATGATGAAATATTTATGGAAAAAAAGGTGACACAAGTGGAGTAAAAGAAGAAAAAAAAGAAAGTGGGATGAATATTATTATAATAAAGATGGTGTATGAGATAAATATGAAGAAGAAACAATGAAACATAAAGGATATGCTAGAAAAGATAGAAAATGATCAAAAATACCTAGTGAATTTCAACCTCATAATGAATATACTAAATCAAGAAATATATTAAACCTAGACTGTGTCAGGAAAGAAGAGGCAATTGTAGAATGGGTTAATGAAATAATACTATTAATTTCAACAGGTGATAGATTTAGTAATCTTTCTTTAGAAAATATAAAAGAATTAATTCTAATGAAAACAGCGGGAAATGTAAGACAATATTTAATAAGTAGTAGTGATAAAATGTGGTATAGATATGCAGCTACTGTACATACTAATCGAGATTTTGCTACTGGATATGAATATCTTCATAATAAAATAGGAGTAAATAACTTGCTACATGAAAATGCAAAGTCACATTTAAAAAAAATGCAAATATGTGATATGTGTCAAATAGGGAGTTTTATCTGAGAATATCAAAAATATTATTATCAATTAGATAATGCATCAAAGGATACATACAAGGAATTATTTATTGATAAATTATCATACCCTCTTAATACAAAGATAAAAACATTTGGAAAACAAGAATAGGAGAAATAGCTAATACCTTAGGAGGAATTATATAGATAGTGTATGAAGAAATGAGAAATCAATGCCTAACTAGAAAAATAATTAAACAATTAAATAGGGTAAGAAATGAAATATGTTGTGACCTACCAGAATTAGAATTACCAGGGAAATATAGGTGTAAACAACCTAGAAAAAGGAAAAGATATTATAGGAAGAAACCTAAGTTAAGAAAAACATATCCAAAGAAAAGAGCTTATAAAAACAAAAATAGAAAATATTTTAGAAAGAAAAGACAAATCCCTAGAAAATATTTTCCAAAAGGAAAGAAAAAAATGTATATATTGGTTATGTAACCAAGAAGGCCACTATGCAAATGAGTGTCCTCAGAGAAAAGAGAAAGGTATAAAAGAAAAATCAAAACTAATAGAAAGAATATATCAAATATATGATTTAGAACCATTAGAAGAAGAATTAAATAATTCAGAAGATGAATTATCTTCACAGACAGAATCAAAATAGTACTTATATTAAAATAATAATAATAAAAAATAATGATAGAGAAAATGAAGCTTATATAGATACTGGAGCAAGTATTTGTATAGCGACAAAAGCATTTTTTGATAAATGGGAAAAAATAAGAAACCCAGCAAGAGTTTCAATTGCAGATGGATCTGTACATTCTCTAAACTGGATAACCAAGAAAACAACTTTGATAATAGAAAATAAATTTTCTTAGATTATACGCACTCTTTTACCAATACTTAGATTATATGACATTAAGAATCCCTTATATTAGAGGAAAGCAAATAAGAGAAATAATTAGGATATCAATCCTTTACTATACAAAATGTCATTACTCAGAGTTTAGTTAGCTGAAACGTGGTGAGATAATAGGAATAGTATGCAAAAAAATGCGACATGTATTAATGAATGCAGAAGAAGGTAGAATTATTCCAGCATATATTGAAGAACTTTTAGACAAGGTATGTAGTGAAAATCTACTAGATCCAAAAATTAATAATAAAAATACGGAGTTAGTAGAATTAAAACTAAAAGATCCTGAAAAAGAAATAAAATGTAAACCTATGATTTATACAAAACAAGATAGAGATGAATTTGCAGAAGATATTAAACAAATGTGTGAAAAAGGATTAGTAAGAGCATCAAAAAGTAAACATTTAGCACCAACATTTTATTTTGAAAACCATAATGAAATTAAAAGAGGAAAAAGGAGAATGGTAATAAATTATAAACAGATGAATGATGCTATGGAAGGAGATGCATATTTTCTACCTAGAAAAGATTTAATTATAGAAAGAGTTAGGAATATGAATTGGTTTAGTACTTTTGATTATAAATCAGGATTCAATCAGATAAGACTTACAGAGGAATCAAAAGCATTAACAGCATTTAGTTGTCCTCAAGGACAGTATCAATGGAATGTGTTACCAATGGGAATGAAACAATGACAAGGTATTTTCCAAAGAAGAATGGATTCCATACTTAAGGATTATAAAGATTTTTGCCTTATATATATTGATGATATATTAGTTTTTACTAATAAGGATTTAAATGATCATTTTAAGAAAGTAGAATTAGTTCTTAAGAAATGTTTAGAAAATGGAGTGGTTTTAAGCAGGAAAAAAGCAGTTTTAGCTCAAACTAGAATTAACTATTTAGGATTAGAAATAGAAAGAGGAAAAATAGTAATGCAGAAACGTGTTAGAAAAACTTCAGAATTTTCCAACAAAATTAAAGGACAAAAAAGAATTACAAAGATTTATTGGATTATTAACTTATATTTCAAATGAAGGTTTTTTTAAAGAATCTTGCAGCTGAAAGAAGCAAACTCAAGCAAAAGTTAAAAAAGGATGCCCTTTGGTCATGGACCGAAGAAGACAAAGAAATTATTACAAAATTAAAGCACTTATGTCAGGATCTTCCTGAACTATATCATCCTTCGGATGATGATTTAATTATTATTGAAGCAGATGCATCTAATGAATGTTGGGGAGGTGTTATAAAGACAAAACCCCCTGGACAAAAGAAAGAATTACTACGTCAATACATGTCTGGAACCTTTTCAGACAGTGAAATTAATTATCGTACTCATAAAAAAGAAACATTAGCCTTAATTCGAATGTTGGAAAAATATCGAATTTATGTGGTAGACAAAGAATTTATTGTCAGAACCGATAATACTTATGTTGCAGGTTTTAAAAATATTAACCATAAAGGCACTTATAAACATGGAAGACTAATAAGATGGCAGATGAAACTAGCTGAATATAATTATACAATATCTCATATTAAAGGTGAAACGAATGTTCTTGCAGATATACTATCAAGAGAATGGAGCAAGATATGAAGAAATTGGAGAACAAATTAAAAATCCAAAAAGCACTCTTTGAACAAAAAATGCAAGAAGCAGAATTACTCAAAAGAGACATAGAAGTGATAAAGCTACAAATTGAGGAATTGAAGTTACTTATGGAGGCTGTAACGCCCCAAATTTTCACTCTAAGAGACAGAGTGTTAATAAGGGAGGATTATTGTTAATATTAGGATTTCGATGAGATTAATAATGGTTTAGTGCTGACGTGAAAAGTCGAACGGAAAAGTCTTTAGACGTTTTGACTGTTAGAATAAGATTATAATGATATAGAAACCCTAATTGGAGTCAGAAAAATGATTTGAGGATACCAATAATGATTTTATAATATTTGAGGATTTTAAAAATTTATTTGGGAATTTTTTGAGAAGCGGATCAAAAATGTTACCGTTTTGGTCTCTGTAGTTTGACTAGACCGAACTGTGAGTTGGTTTGGAGACCAGAACTAGTTAAGAAATATTTTTGGAGATGTCAAATGATGTTTTATATTATTTTAGAATTTTAGAAATTATTTTGGGAATTTTTAGAATAGCAAACAAAGAATTGCAGTTTTGGTCCCTATAGACTGAGAACGGGGTAACTAGGAGAACAGGTGAATGCCAGAAGCTTAGGAAATGATCAAAAATCAACCAAAAGAGTAATCAATGGTGTTTTTATAATATTTTTTATTTTTAAAAATTTTCTGGGATTTTTCAGAGAAACTTCGTTTTAACCCTAATTTATGGGTTACGGTAAAACCGAAAATTACCGTAATACTTCTAAGCTTGATCTTTATGAACTAAGACCTTTGTGGCACCTTATTTTCATGGCTTAGGACTTATTTTAGGATTCATGAGAGTTTTTACCCTAATAGGTTAATTTTGGACAATTTTTACTATGAAATACAAAAGTAACCACATTTAATTACCTTGGAGACTTACCATTTACCATGGTTAAGGTGAAAAATTATTTTACCCTCCCTTTAACCAGCTGCTGCGCCAGTTTTAGAAGAAGAGTGTGGAAGATTTCCACAATAAGATTAATCCAAGTTACTAACTAGGGTTAAGCTTATGGTTAGCCTAATCATGACTTAAGAAAAAAAAATCTTTGTGGATAGGAAAAGGAGAGAGAGCTGGTCGAGAGGGAGAGAAAGAAGGAGAGAGCTTCTTGTTCCATTTTTCACCTTGCTCTTACACCATAGCCAAACTTTAAGCTTTTTCTTTCCAAATTTCATCCAAGTTAATCAAGTTTTTCCAAGGATTTTGCTTTTGATTTGGGATCATCAAGCTACTAGGGTATTTGGTAAGAACTCCATAGCTTAAGCTTTCATTTTCTTCTTCATCGTTCATGAGCTTAGGGTAGTGTTTACTTCATTCTTCATTTGCTAAAGATTATCCATGGATAAGTAAATTTAATTGGTATTTGGGGTATGTTATATTTGATTTGGAAGGAGTCAATCAAGAAGAGGAAGAAGGAGGGCTTGGAGTTAGGGCTTTTCATATACTAGCAAAAGGAAAGAGGTAAGGGAAAACTCTCTCTAGCTACCATAGTTATATAAGCTTGTGTGGTATGTGATCTTTTATGCTTGATGATGATTTTCATGTTCTTGATGGAAGATTTCCTATGTTCTTTGAGAAGGTACTTTTTATATGTTCATGGGAGATGATTTCCTTATGTTGTAGTGGAATGATTTCTTATATGTGGTGTTTGAATTCTCATGTTGGTAATTACATCTTACGATTGTGAAGTGGCTTCCTATGTGATTGGTTTATTTTCTTAAATTCATAAAGGTCTTCTTATCATGGAATTTTCCTAAGAGAGCAAGGGGTGAAGAGGTGTTGTTATGAGTATAATTTCCAAGAAGATTAAAGAGAAGTTATAGGTGTTAAGATTTAAATCAAGTTTTGCAAATTATTTCAAAAGAGGCAAAATAGTAATCTTTGAAAAAATCAATTTAAAGGACCAAGGTTCATGAAGCTAAAATCTGGTTTTGGTGCTTAAAAATGATAGAAATGGATTAAAGAATCAAATCCCAAAAAGAAATTAAATTTTCGGATTTTTGGATAAGTTTCCAGAACTGTTCACGCCCCAGGTGTGAGTGTTTTCACAGGTGTGAACTCCTCTGCCCTGAAATTAGTGGGTTCGAGAATACTGGGGTCAAAATGTAATTTTTGAAAGATTTGGGGCAAAAGTATAATTGTGAAAGTTCTGAAATCAGAAAGTGAAGATGTGATTTTCGAAAATTTAGGGACTAAAGCCGTAAACGGAATGTGTTTTGGGCCAAAAGTGTAATTTTTAGAAGTTTTGGGGCAAAAATAAAAATCTGGATATTTTGGGGCCAAAAACATAATTATAGAAAGTTTTCCTTAAAAAGGATTTTTCCTAAGTGATTTATGAAAGTAAAAGAAGATATAATATAAGTCTAGGTTTTCAAGAGTAATTAACCTAACATTTAAAAGAACGTTTTAGAATAAAATATAAATGGAGCAATAGCTATGTGCTTAAGGAGGTTGTGAAATGGATGATGAGAAATGATTGTGGGGACTAAGTGCCAATAAGGGGAGATAAATAAATTCTGTGCGATATAAATTCTATGTGATAAATGCTGGGTGATATGAGTACTGTGTGGAATAAATCCTGTGTGATTGAGAAGTGTTGTGTGATGGAAAAATTGCTATGTGCCATTAAATGTTGTGTGCCATGAGCTGTGTGAAAAAGGGCTGTGTGCCAAATGCTGTGTGAGAAGAGCTGTGTGCTCTTGGAAATGCTAAGTGACATTTTGTGCTGTGTGAAAAGTAATCTCCATGGAGTACAGGCTACGTGCTCGTGACTGTGTGTCGAATTTGTTATAAAGAAAAGGCCAATAGAAGTGTCTTGTATGTATATATATATATATATATATATATATAATTCTTGGGATATGTTTCTGTGTGAAACGGTGATGCTTCTGTGTGAAGTTGGGAATGGTGATCTATGTGACCAGTGTCTGTGTGACCTATGTTGGATGTGTGAAGATGAGATGTTACTTCTGTGTGAAGTTATCAAGGTGTGTCTGTGTGACTTATATGGATTACGTTACATTATGCATGTGTCAGTTATTTCTGCTATAAATGGTTTTGGTGTGAATTTGCATGAATTCCCGTGGTGTGCTACTTGTATGATTATGGTGATAAATGCGAAAGAGATTTTGACCCTTGTCTATATGTTTTGTGCTCTTTGGAACATGATTTATATAGATTGACCACTAGCTGGGTGGACCTGTCAGGACTCGAGGATTGAGACGTACTCTGAAGATGAGTTAATCTAGTGGAAGGACGCACGGGTCCTAGTTCCGAGTTAGAGTTTTCTTGTTAGAGCTTCTTGCAGAAGTTCTTAGTGCTTGACTAGCATAGGGAGTCTGTACTTATTTGAGAAAAGGTTTCATGTATATGATACACTCTATTATTAATAAGAGAAATTTTTATTTCCCATGCTGTTTTCTATTTGTTGTTCATTCATGAAAAGAATCTCTAATAGAAAGAAAAACGAATGATTGGTTGGTGTCTGTTCACATAAGTATTTCTTTTAAAAAAAAAACCATTTGTGAAAATTAAATAAGTTTTTCGGTATTTTTCCGAAAGAAAACCAAGCTTAATGAAATTTATTTTTCGCGTTTGGGTTGGTTACTTAAGTGTGACGCCCCCCGAGGAGGAGGGTGTTACAAAGGCAGTTCTAGAAAACCTGAAGAAGCAGACAGAAGAAGAAAATAAAAAATGGTATGTAATTTTCAATGAACCATTTCCAGGAATCTATGATGACTGGTATAAAGCAGCACCACACTGTACAAAAATCCCAGGAATCATCCACAAATCATACTCATCTGAAGAAGAAGATAAAAAGGCTCTAGAGGAATACAATGATGAAGAAAGTAAGAAAAAAGGGAAAGAGATTTATCTTAGACCTAGAACTTTTTCAGATGCAGCAAAAAGTTCACCACCAAGTAAGCCAGCCATGCAAATACTGGGGAGAATTCCTTCTTCCTTGGACAATTTTAATATAATTAGTCGAAGGGATCATGAACTTAAAATTCAATTTTCCCAAGAAAAATTTGAAGAGCATTTCCAGAGACTAATTAATTGAAATGAAAAAGAAAAAATCAACTGTTTTTATATAGTTGATAGAAATATTTATGGTGTTAAAACAATTATTACACCAGGAGCACCACAATTACTGGTATTCAATTTATTCCAATTTGGAATGATTGAATGTCTTTATTTAAGCATTAATTTAGAAGAAATCAATTTGTTTCCACATGGATTCAAAGATACAGTTCAAACTTTCAAGAAGAATATTGTCCGAGAAAGAACTATTTTCTTGAAGTTCTACTCAGCCTATCTAGATTTTTCAACTGGATAACAAGCAAAACATTTTGTGTATATAGGTATCAGCAACAATAACTTTCCTTTGTTGGATGAACCAAGAAATGAAGTATATACTGAAGAATACATGAATGAAATAATTGCAAGCCAGTTGACAAGTATTTACAACCAGTGTCAGGCCATTGGAAAGGAATCTTACGTCAGAATGATGTACAGAGGACCTCATCTAATATTATTGAACAAAACAAATGGGAAGACAACTAGAAAAAAAGATATGAAGATATTAACAGAATTTGAATACCCATATTATGGACTTGAGGGACCCACGATGGAATATCATCCAGATATACTCAACTAACTCTGCAAAAAGATAAAGCAGAATAGGAACCATGCATGTGAAAGATGTACCATAAAGGCAGAAGATCAGAAAGAATATAAGGATGATAGCACAGGAGAAATAATTATTGAAGAATGATGTAAGAGCTAACGCACTTACAATTACTCAATCATATGAGATGAAATTATAGAAAGACCCAATGTAAAATATCAATGTATATTATAAGTGTTGGGATGTAAATATAAAAAAAAGACCCAGTCACGTGTCTAACTCAAGAAAAAAAAAGGTTGATAAGTTCAGCCACCCCCCCAATTATAGAAGTTACTGTGCAAATAGTAAAATACCAATTATATGGACATTATTGTAGTGTAGGATAAGAGTTTATAAATAGTACTTTTATATGTCTATAAATAGAGGAACAAAAAAAACGTAGAGGCACGGCAAAATAAAATCTTTACTTATTATTACTTATAAATAAAATCTTTACTTATTTAAGTACAAACACTTCAATTATTTCAATATTTAGATTCCAACTATTACACAACTCAGTCTATTTGCGGAAGCAGCAGTGAGCACAAAACTTACAAAACTAAGTCAGGTATGTCTTTATTTTGCATCTAATTTATTTATTTATCACGAAATGTGAAAAAAATAATAATAATGATATAGAACATTTATAAATTACTGAACAAGATGGTTACTATGAAGGAAGTGTTTTAATTGATTCGGCTTTGTTTAGAAAAATACAAAAGGAAGATTTAAATTTAACTAAAGATGCTAATATGAAGAGTAAGGAAAAACTGAGAAAAATTATGCAAAGATTTATATTACGGAAAATTGATTAATGAAGCTCAAATAGATATTGAAGAAACTCAAGAAAATACTAGTATACAGTTATTAAATAAGAAAAAATTGATGGAACTAAAAAAGAATATAAAAAGGAAGAATACAGAAATAAAATTAGATATATACGTATAGGAGCAATTCAGATACCAATAAAAGCAACTTTTCAAGAAGCAATAAATTCACCTATAGAGTTAATATTAAAATATGATAGAATAACTGATATAAAAGACAAAATACTAGGAGTAATAGAAGGAAATTTAGCTTATGTAAAATTAAAATTTGAAATTCACACAAATATTGGAATACCTTTAAAAACTCAAAGAATAGAACAATCATTAACACTTGAACATAAATTTTTAGAAAAAATCTAATGAAAACAGGAGATAAAATATTTTCAATAACTTATTCTGTTAATTATGCGTTAACTAATTCACATCATAGTATTACTTTCAGAAACAATGATAGAATAGATGTACCAAGTTTATTTGAAAATATAGAAAAAATTTATTACCCTAAAAGAAACGAAATAACAGAATTAGGAACTTTTATAAATAAACCAAACTTATTAATGTGTAGACTACCATTACCAGTAATCTGAAAAAGAGATTGAAGAAGACAAGATTAATAAATTAGCAAATCAAGTAAATGATTTAACTCAGTATTTGAAAAATAAGATATGAGTAAAAATATTACAAAATTTAATATAAAAATAAATTATTAATATATGCATAAATGAACGAAATCAATTTCAAAAAATATATATGGAATATATAAAAAATATTGATAAAGATTTTATTGAAAAACTAAAACATATTTGAAAACTAGATTTACCAAAAGAAATGAAAATAAAAATATGTGAAGATTATGGAAAAATATGTGGACAAATTGCTCTATATGAAGACGAAATGAATTATGAATTAACTACAACTTTAATAAAATTAGAACCAGAAGATGAGCAAGAAGAATTAGAAAGAAGTTTTAATCAGGAAGAAATCTAAATATTTTTGAAGAACTACTAAATTCTTTAGAAAATAATGAATTTTCAGACTAAGTCATGGATAAGGTAGATACAAATATTGCTAAATTTATAATGAAAGATAAAATAGATAAAAATATTGCTAAGTTTATAATAAAAGATAAAACTATTACAGCATGAGTAAAAATAAAAAATGTTTGCAACGTAATATGTATAGATGAAATAAAAAATTGTGAACAAGATTTTTATGAAAAACTAGAATGTATATGGAAATTAAACCTACTAAAATAATTAAAAAGAATTATATGTCCAGAATATGAAAAATTATGTGCACAAACTATAATATATAATAACGAATTAGATTATGAATTTGATTTAGCATTAACTAAGATGCAAATAGATGAAACTTATGAGCAATTAATGAAAAGTATAGAAAATAACAACTTAAATGAATCATGAAAAAACACCCCTCCAATCTGGTATCAGAGCACTAAGATCACTAAAATAAGAATAGTTAAACTAAATACTAAGATTATTGAAACTAAAATAATTCTTAGAACAAACCTAACAACAAGGATTATTAAAATCACAACAATTCTAAGAAAAATTCAAATTTTAGAAATATGGATATTATAGATATACAAATAAGAATAATTGTAAAAGAAAGAAATAAATGAACTAGATTAGGAAATGAATTACAGGAATTATACGAAATTTATAACCGTCTCTAAAATAGCGACCATTAAAACAGCGACGAAAAATGAACTTTTCATCACTAAAATCCGTCAATAAATTAATAATTATTAGCATTGAGGTACATGATTTTTATTCTTATACTTTTCTCAAAAATTGTTTTTTATTGTTTGCATTCAAATCCATTATCTAACATTGAATCTATGTTTCCCTACTACAACTGTAACACCCTTTAATTTCTCCCAAAAGTATATTACATCATAAAGAAATAAGATTTTCACATTAAAATATAAATTTTGATTTTTTTCTTCAATAACATATGTTTAAATAATATTTGTGGTCCAAAAATGTGAGTAATTTTTTTTAAAAGATGAGAAGAGAAATTTAAACTTTGAAATCAGAATACACACTTATACAGAAATATGCCTCATGAAAGATATACACCATATATCACATAAAAGTAGTTTGTCTCAGTACAAACATAAGTTTTAGCCACTACATAGTGACTTATACATAATTCCTATGGAATCTAATAAAATTATAAAGTACTCCTAATAAAACAATAAAGCAACCGTCATAAGTCAAGTAATAAAACAGTCATCCCAAAATACCAACACAGATAGCCGACCCTAAGAACATCTGAGTTGACCAAGCTCTGATGTAACATCTCAAATTTTCACTCTATGAGACAAAGTGTTAATATTAGAAGATTAATATTATTTTTAGAATTTCTTATATGATGAATAATGATTTAAAGCTAACGTGGAAGTCTAACGGAATTCCATAGACTTTTTGTCTGTTAGAATAAGTTTATAATGATATAGAAATTTTCAATTTGATTCAGAAATGAAATTTGGTGATCCAAATATGATTTTTATATTATTTGAGAATTTTAGGAATTTTGAGAGAAACGAATAAGAAATGTTACAGTTTTGGTCCTTATAGTAAGAATAGATTAAACTGAAGATTGAGTGGAGGCCAGAACAAGGTTAGAAAAATATTTCACTTAGCCAAATAGTGTTTTTATATTATTTGTGATTTTTAGAAAAAAAATTAGAATTTTTAGAAAATTTGACTATTTTGGCCCCGGGTACGGTTAACGGGTAAAATAGGAGTTATAGGGAAACTGGTAAAGACCCTGGAGCAGGACTAGGGAGTTACAGGGACTTTACCAGAAGAGGAATATTGACACAGTTGGGAATGCCCTCCTGACACATAGATAAACAGTGACCGGTGTGAAACGGGTTTATTATATTATACATAGATTATAAATGATAATCAATAGATGATTATAGATTATAATAGATAATGATATCCTTCAAAAAAATTTCTCTTTTTAGTCTCCAATTTCTGGAAATGTGTCATTTGTAGTCTATGTGGCCATTTTTCAAATTTAAAATATTTTTAAAAAAAGTTATTTTCATCACTCCTAATATCCAATTCCTAATTTCTACTCGACCCTCCCTCTCTATTCCTAGAGCTGTCGTGGCCCGACACACCGGCTTGGCATGAGGGACCCATGTTTTAGGCTAGACTGAGCGTCTGAGCTTATTAATTATAGGTCTAAAAGAAATATGATCATTTTGTACCGGCTTGATGGGCTTGCCGGGGTAGTGATTTCATGCATTTTATAGTATTTTTAGCTATTTTTCTTTGTAAATAATTGGACTTGATCTAACCTAGTGTGTGTTGGATTGAGGCAGAAAATGTGCGGCCTAAAATGGAGAATGAGGGTGTGGTGAACATTGAAAACTGAAAATTAGAAAGGTAGAAATGAATCTTTTAAAAATATTTTTTAAATTTTAGAAAAAAGGCCACGGGAACTAAAAATAACATAAATTTTGAAAATGAAGAACTAAAATGAGACAAAAAAAGTTTAAGGGACTTAATTAAAACAAACATTTACCTATTTACGGGGACAAAAAAATATTTAACCCTAATAATAGATATAGATAAATTCGGTCATTAAAATATTTTTTTATCTTATCACAATTTCTTTATAAAAATTGATATTCTACTAAATATAAAAAAAAATTGTATACCCGGCCGTATCAATAGTAATTTAAGAAAAAGATCGATTGTTTTACTTATTCTATCAAAGTCAAATATTTTTCTAATAAACTTGTTTCCTAATAGGAAACTTTTGATGCTTGCTCATGTACATATATAAGCAACGGTCTCAAAGAGTGAAAGACACAGCAAGCATTGACAAATACCACCTTTTTACATTTACAGAATAATTGGCAACAATGTCTCTACTTGCCAGAAGTAATAGTGTTCTTTGGGTTTGGCTGCTGCTGGTGTTGCTATCAGCCAACAACACTCTTGGCAAAGGCAGTACACATGTGAACATCACAAATGGGTTGGAAGGGAATAAAGACTTGACCCTTCACTGCAAATCAAAAGATGATGATCTCGGAGTGAAACTTCTCCATCATGGAGATAGCTTTGAATTCAGTTTTGATGTTAACTATTGGTGGTCAACACGATTCTATTGTTCCTTTCAATGGCAAGGTGTTGGTATACACCGGTTTGATATATACATAGCGGTAAGGGATGACCCCGTATGTGGCCAGTGCAACTGGACTATAAAGCAAAATGGACCATGTTTGTCTCTACCCTATTCTCAGGATAAATGCTACGTGTGGAATTAAGTAATTACTAGAATAACTAATAAAAAAAAAGTAATTACTAGAATAAGAAATAGTTTGTATTTCATAATTAAATAAATTAAAGTCTTGTTTCTTGCATTGTCTACATCTTTCTTTTTCATTGTCTTTCCGTTGTCTGATTCATTAAGTTCGACTTTTTTATTTCTTTCATTTGTTGAAAGTTTTCACACTACTTTAAAAAATATATTTACTGGCAATTATGGCCGATAACTATAAATAAATACGGATTCTATGGCTAATAAACATTTGTCAGCAATAAATTATCAATAGTGGGTGGTGGTCGCATGTTCCCCCTAATCTAGAATCAATGTGTTCTCTCTCTCTCTGATTGGAGGCTTATTGTACTAGTTAGGCAATCCCCATTTTGTTCTGTGGTAGTTGTGTTTTTAAATTATTTTTTGTAATGGATAAATTTAAATTAGGGAAAGCACACCCCCATGCATGCAAGGTCAGGTAGAACCACTTGGGGAATTTAGGATTTGAAAACTCAAGTCACAGCTAGTGCAAACGAATGGTCCAACTATTTGTACGCCAACCCCATCCGCATTGCGTTTTTAATTTATTGAACGGTTGTATACCATGATTCTTCATCTACTTGCTATGATCCTGATGGAAAGAGTTTTATCATTGTGCAACATAACCTGCAAGTGGACATGACCAATTGATTTTTGAATCTTCCTTTACCAATATTCTGAGAGCCATGGGCTTTTTCCAGGGATAAAATGTGTTTCAACTTATTCAAAATGGTTGGAATACAGGGACAAGCTTTCCAATATTTGAATCAATATTTTGCTTTTAATTTTTCATCTCAGTATGGCTTATAAACGAAGGGGAAATAAAAGTGGATTGATTGGACACAATGGAAACTCTCTGGTTTGTTTAATTTTACCATTCCTTTTTATGTTCTGTTACTATTTTGCTTTCTGTAATCTGCATAAAAAGGTTTCTTACCTTAGATATTAATAAAAAAGATCAAAAGTGGATTGATTTTGAAATTGTTTTAGGCCACTTCCATAACAAGAAACATGATGTTCCCCAAGTAGCTCTCCAATTACAGGTGTTATCCCACCCAAATCTGGCCGTGAGATTCAAGAAAGCCACTCTGCTGCAAGTAGTGCTGTCAATTCGGGCTGGCCCGGCCCATTCGGGCCAGGGTATTTTTGGGCCTGGTCAATTTAATTGCAGGCCACTAATTTCCTAGCCCAGCCCAGCCCTCTACGGGCTACGGGCTAAACGGGCTGGGCCACGGGCCCATATTTAAAAAAAAAATATTTTTTTATCAATATAAACAATACAGTAAAAAATTTAAAACTACAATTACATTTGATTTTTTATTTCTTAACAATATTAAAAAGAAAGTGAATACCATCCGAAGCCAAACTCAAAATCATGATTCATGAGACAATTCCATTTGCTAAAAATAAAAGCAAGCAACCCAGTAAGGCAAAATCAATAAAATCCCCACCACATTAACCTTATAAGTCTTGCAGGCAACAATGAAGACTAAAATAAATTTAATATCCCTCATTCAAATTCAATGAGCAACCGAGTATCATCCATCTTCAATACCAAATATCAATCATTCAATATAATATGGGCCTATTTTTATGAATCGTGGGTTAAGATTTCTATTTTTTTTTACTTTTACAAAAAAACAAATTTTAAAATTTTTCAATTAAAAAAATCTGCAGGCCAATGGGCTGGCCCGGCCCATCACGGGCCAACTCGTGTTGGGCCAACATTTATTCGGTTTGGGCCGAGCCGGGCCAAAATTTAATATGGGCCTATTTTTATGAACCCAACCCATATTTAATATGGGTTAATCGGGTCAGCCCGTCGGGCTCGACCCATTTTGACAGCTCTAGCTGCAAGTCACATGAGAATAACAAATCCCTCCCCATATGCTTAACCAAATGATTCCAAACAACCTTAGCAAGTGGGCAATCCCGGAGGACATGCAAGATAGATTCACTAACAGCACTACACTTCCTGTAGAATTGACTTCCAAGCCCCAGCCTACTCTTTCGTTGATTAGTGAGTAACCGCTCATGTTGAACAAGCCACAAGAAGCTCCTCACTCGCTTCGGAACAGGGAGTTTCCAAATCATATTCCAATGAGGATGAGACACCCCAACCGAACCCTTAAAGACCTCATACGCACTGGCTACTGAAAACCTGGCCATTTGTGGTTTTGGCCTATAATCTCCTATCCTCCCCATCATCCACCGTAGGGGGCAGAACAACATGCACCTTGGAAATAATACCAGAGGGAACCATAGAAACAGAATTCGTTTGACACCCTTGAGAACCGTGCGTACCAATTCGCGGTACTTTTGCGAATTGGTTCTCTCCAATTCTCCATTAATTCGCATAAGCAGAGAACCGGTGACTTGCAGGTTGTTGGTAGAGGAAGAAGAAGCATCGCAGACCAAAAAAGATGAACGAAGGCGAAAGATGAAAAGATAAGAGAGAGAAAGTGTGCTCTTTTCTATTCAAATACTAATTAAATAATTGTTAATTACTCTTCTTGGCTTTTGTAGGACTTTAGTCAATCTTCAGATTTGTTGGTTAGATATTGTGCTCCTGCTGTATGCCTTATGTTGCGTTATTTGTTTGGCGTCTTTTTGCTAGATCACTAGTCTGCTACTATTGTTGCCTTATCTTTTATTTTTTGCAAGTATGTCTTTTGTAGCTACTTTGTGTTTCATTTTATATTTACTTTAAATATGTAGAAACTCTTATGAAAATTGTCATTTTTAATATTTGAAGTTAATTTTTGTTTATAATATTTCTTTTATATTTTATTTTAATAATTTTTTATTAATAGTGCGTACCAATTAATATATTATAACGTATCATAAACCCAAATAGCATACCAACTCTATATACCCCCACGTACCGGATACTTCATAAGGTCACGTACTACGCGGTACCCGCACCACGTACCGGTGAGTACCGCGAACCTGGTAACTATGGAGGGAACAACTGTCGGTGATTCGGTGAAGGACGTAGGAACATGGCAGAATGGTGTCGGTGAAGGAGCCTTGTCATCGTTGATCAAGAAAGCGAGACAATAATAGAGCCGGTGAATGAGGCTTGTCGTCGCGAGCCAATGATGGTGAAAGACACGATGAAGCAAGCTTGTCGTCGTCCACAGTAATTGTGAAAGGCACTGTAAAGGAAAACAAAGAGTCATATCTATCCCATGGTAATGGAAAGCAAAGGAAGAAAAGTGTCTCATGACTATAGTGTATTGTGCATGAGTTACTTTAGGATTAAAAAGTTTATAGATTTCTTCAAGAAATTTATTAAATTTAGTATTATATATACATCTATAAATATAAATATAAATAAATATATATATATGTATATATGCCGGGGCGGGACCACCGGGGGCTTGGGTAAGATGGTACGGGTCTCTCCTAGGCATGGCAACGGGACAAGGCAGGGGCGGGTTTTACATTCCCCGTCCCCGCCCCCGATAGAGGTCGGGTTTCCCCGCCCCACCCCTGATCTCGGTCGAGGTTGAAAAACCAACACCCATCCCCGCCCCTGCCCCGACTTAGCACCTAGTATTTTGGAATCCAAATTTTTATTATAATTTTTTTATTCCATTAGAATTAAAGAAATTAAATACTCTATTTTTTGAGATACTTTTTAATATATTTTCTTAGACAAATAATAATGAGAAAATAAAGAATTAAAATTAATTTTTTTATTAAAAATATAAATTTTTATAATACTAATACATTAAATATTATATTATAAGTGAAAATAAATGTGCAGGGCGGTTTGGAGGCGAGGTTCGGGGTGGCTATTAGTTTCCCCAACCCCGCCCCCAACTTTTAAATGCGGGGAAAATCCGAACCCAACCCCAGTCAAAATAGGTTATCCCCGTCAAAGTTGGGGCGGGTTCGGATGGGTAACCACGGGTTCGGGCCCATTGCCAAGCCTAGTCTCTCCCAGTTTAACTAGAGGTCTTGGGTTCAAATCTAGGCTATAGGAATACATCAGGCTTAAATCACGTGTGGTAAAACTTTGCCGCCTATAGGGTCCTACCCGACTCGAAGGGATTAGTCCTCGCACACGCGCGGGGCTACCCTTGTATAGACCCCCCAAAAAAAATATTAGGGCGGGCACTAAGGTACTCGTACCCATCCCCATAAAATTTTGCGGGTAATTACCCTCCCATTGTGGATAATTTTTGCGAGTACCCATGGGTATGGGTCCAATTGTCATCCATACACCAAATCCACGTCAACGCACAATATTAGTATACTCTCTGGCCAAGTCAGCACACTCAAGTGAGCACTACACATCCATGTCAACATCTCCATTAAATTTTAGATGTCCGTATCAATAGTAATTGATTCTACCAAACATCGTATGCCCGTATCAATATAGTAATTTAATAGAAAGATCAATTTTTTAATTATTATATCAAAGTCAAATATTTTCCTAATAAACTTGTTTCCTAATAGGAAACTTTTGATGCTTGCTCATGTATATATAGAACCAATGGTCTCAAAGAGTGAAAGACACAGCAAGCATTTGACAAATACTTTTTTTACATTAAATACAGAATTAGCAACAACAACAATGTCTCTACATGTCAGAAGAAGTGTTCTCTTAGTTTGGCTGCTGCTCGTGTTGCTATCAGCCAACAACGCTCTTGGCAGTACACATGTCAACATTTTTTACACTATACATGTGAACATCACAAATGCGTTGGAAGGGAATAAAGACTTGACCCTTCACTGCAAATCAAAAAATGATGATCTCGGAGTGAAACTTCTCCATCCTGCTGAAAGCTTTGAATTCAGCTTTAGTGGTAACTTTTGGATGACAACACGATTCTATTGTTCCTTTCAATGGCAAGGTGTCGGTATACACCGATTTGATATATACATAGCGAAGAGGGATGACCCCGTATGCGGGAAACATTGCAACTGGACTATAAAGCAAAATGGACCATGTTTGTCTCTACCCAATTCTCACGAGGAATGCCATGTATGGAATTAATTAATTAGTAATTAGTAGAATAAGAAATAGTTTGCATTTCATATAATTAAATAAATTAAAGTCTTGTTTCTTGCATTTTCTACATCTTTATTCTTTTCCATCGTGTTTCCGTTGTCTGATTCATTTATTTCTGCCTTTTTTTTTTCCTTTCATTTGTTCAAAGTTTTCACACTACTTTAAAAGACATATTTACTGGCAGTTATATAGTGGCAATTATATTATGGCCCATAATAATTTTTTTAAAAAAACTACAGATTCTATGGCTAATTATAAGCATTTGTCGGTAATAAACTACCGTGATGCTCCCATGCTCCCCCTAATCTAGAATCGTTGTGTTCTCTCTCTGATTGAAGTCTTATTGTACTGGTTTGGCAATCTCCATTTTGTTGGAAATGGATCCCTGCATTCATATATTTAGTGATTGCGATCAGGAATGAAATTGGATTTAAAATGCGAACTGATATCATGAGCCGTTCGATTTGCTGAGTGCGTGAAATTCATAAATGCAGGAAATCTGGATCCCATTTTGTTACGTGATAGTTTCATTTTTAAGTTATTGAAAGGCTGTAAAGTCCATGATTCTTCATCTACTTGCTATGATCCTGAGATGGAAAGAGTTTATTATTGTGCGACATAACCAATTAAGTGGACATGACCAAGTGATTTGAATCTTCCTTTAGCAATATTCTGAGAGCCATGGGCTTTTTCAAGGGATAAAAGCTGTGTTTCAACTTATTCAAAATGGTTGGAATCAATATTTTGCTTTTGATTTTACATCTCACGGCTTATACTTAATGGAAACTCTATCTGGTATGTTAAATTGGTACCGTTGCTTTTTACGTTCTGCTGTTTTGCTTTAAAAAAAAAAAGGTTTCTTACCTTAGATATGGAAATATTAAAAAAAGATCAAAAGTTGATTGATTTTGAAATTGTAGGCACAGTCGGTTTAATTAATTGCTTCACCGATTCGCATTGGTTATGAATCAGATAAATTTCATTAATTGCATTGAGTGAAATATCACAAGAAGATATTTGGCTTTAATGCATTTTGTTGATTTGATTTTGAAACAAATCTGATTTAATTACTGCTCCAATTTCGTGAAGTTAATAGTAATAAAAAAATGTATATTTAAATAGATTGTGAGTGGTAGTCACTTTGGATCCGCTTCCTTTGGCTAACGTGAGATCTCTTAATTTCAGAATTAAATTATTAGTGATAGTCTCTTTGGATCCACTTCCTATTTGACTATTACTAGTGCTTATATACATTTCAAATAAACTCAAAATAGGTTGTCACGATAGTCATTTTGGATCTTCTTCCTATTTTACTATCGCAGAAGTCACACGTAGGTGGTTCACCTGGTTGAGTCAAGGAACATAAGGTAGTGCAAGTTGAAATACCGGGGTTCGAGCCCCTCCCCTATCCCTTCTTCTAACAACTAACACACTAATTACTAACCAGATGACCTATCAAAAAAAAATTGACTATTGCAGCAGCCTCCCATTTTAGTTGGTCAAAATTGGTATTCATTTTGGATCTTCTTTCTATTTAGTTAACGTGAGATCCCAATGTTCAATATAAAATATTTTTAGCATCCCTATCATATTGAGGAATCCGTAGGAACAAACAGTCACCCTTGTCAAGTTACGTAATGTTTTCTCCTCCTGTTTTCTCAGTCATATTTTATAAATAAATAATTTCTTTTAGGATAAAATAAATATTTTTAAAGCTAAAAAATGTTGCACATTTAATTAGAAGTAATCAATTTTTAGCGAACATCGTAGGATGCTAATATCTTTTCTACATGTAATCGACTCCCAAACTCAAAATCTGGTTTCAAATTCCATTTTTCTTTATAAATGGATTTTTTCAATGTTTTTTCATTAAATAAACTTTGGTGGTGACTCTTCTATTATTTCAATATTCCTTGTGAATTTTCGGTCGCTTTAATAGATAAATAGATAGATTTTATCTCTTATAATTTAAATATTAATAATATCACTTGTATAATTTTTTATCTTGAAATATAAACATACAATAATATAACCATTTATATATTAATGTAATTTTAAAAATTAAGTCGATTCATGCTTGTAGTTAGAGCTGTTTATTTGGGCATGGCCTGACCCATTTGGGTCTACCCACAATGGGCCAGCACATTTTCGGGCTGAGCCGGGCCAATTTTAATATGAGCCACTAATATACCGTCCCAGCCCAGTCCTCCACGGGCTGCGGGCCAAACGGGCTGGCTCATAGGCTCATTTATTTTTTAAAAATAATATTTTTATAGAAACCTGATGCAGTCACACCTGTGGAATTAATCACACCCTGGGTATGAAACGCATTGTAAGCTAGTTTACTACCGAAAATAAGACATTTGTAGGAGCCTGACGATTTCACACCTGTGAAATTATACATAACAGTGGTGTGAAACGATCGGTAACCGAGTTTAGTGCCAGAACTGAAGCTTCCACACCTGTGTAATTATTCACACCCCTAGTGTGAAACAGTCTGTAAGCAAATTTAGCAAATAATAGTCGGGCCAGCGGGCCAGCGGGCCAGCCCGGCCTGCCACGGGCTAGCCCACTTCGGGCCAATGATTTTTCGGGCCGGGCCGGGTCGGCCAAAATATTTTTGGGCCTAGTTTTGCTAGCCCAGCCCATTTTTATCGAGCTAGCCCATCGGGTCTGGCCTATTTCGACAACACTACTTGTAGTCCATACTTTTGAGAATCATGTTTGTCTCTGGAGATATTAGTGTTCTCATATTTGAAAATTAAATAATTTTATTATTGTGTGATTTTATTTTTGACCGATAAATTGATGATTAAATTAAACTACTACCAACGTCCGTTGGTCTGACCGACAATTGCAGTTGGTCCTCATCCCAAGGTCTCGTGTTCAAGCCTTGGGTTTGAGAAAAAAACGGTGCTGAGAGGAATAGCTTTAATGTAGTCCATAATACCCTTTCCAAGAGCAACGTTGACCCCCAGAGTAGTAGCAATATTGTTTTTTAACTCCTCTCCTGCATTACTACTGAAATAAACTTCATATTTGGAAAAATTAACCTCCTGGCCAGAGGCATCTCCATACACATGCAGGATGTCTTTCATGGTGCGGGTCTCCCGTTAATTTGCCCAGAATAATAAGACAATAGTTGCGCTTAGAATGAGTAGATCCCTCCTCGTGATAAAATATACGTAAATACATATTCACTCAATCACTCTTCAGCTCTTCCTACTGTAAATTATTCATGTGTCTCCAAACTCAAAACTTTTGAATATGTTGAACCTAATAATCATACTGAGAAGTTATTTGATATTCGAGTAAACAGTCACTTTAGTCTTTAGTTCCTGAGAGTGTCAAGTGATGTCACTTTGGTCGACAATAGTCAGCTGTTAGTCGGTCACTATAGTTAGGGACTAAAATAGCAGTAAATAATCACTTTTAAGGACTAACATAACAGTAAATAATCACTTTCGAGGACTAAAGTAACAAAGAGACCGTCGAGGATTTTTTTAATTTTGTATTTATCAAAGACCAAAATGACACTGTCTGACATTCTCAGAAACCAAAGTTGTTGTTTACTCTTAATATTTCAATATCATTAAAGCATCTGCTCCCACGATTTGCTTTCCAAGTTCCCACAATTTGCAGGCTTTTGTAAAAAAAAAAAAAAAATCCCCAGTCAGCCATCGCGAAGAATTTTTTTTAGAATCCACGTTAAATAGACCCAACTACAGTATGGATGAAGTCTTACTCTCGGTTAAATCTGGCACCTTTTCAAGTAATGAAGTCACATGATCGTGTTAGTATGAAACGGACAAAGCAAAATATGAAAACGCTAATTGAAGTTTCGCCAAGTGCAAGAATAAAACCAGTGACAAAAACCACACCAGAAAGAAAGGAATTAGAATCCTTGGCGAGGTCTGAGGAGTTCAACCCCACAAGTTATCACAGCACGCACGTACTTTAGTGCATGTTTGGAAACCAGTTAGCACTTTTTCCAATGCACTCCAAACTCAGTTCGGAGAAGCAACTCCCTTGTTTTACTTATCCCTCCACCACATTGGAAAAAGTGCTTAAGCAATTTCAATGATAATCCAAACACTCTAAATTTCAAAAACAATCACAAGCATGGAAGAGAGTTCATTTGAACTTAAATTTGTTCTCCAGTAAAATCTACTTAACAATAACTAGGTACTCCAAGCTCCAAACAAAAAGTCTGATAGTGAGCAAAATAGAAGATTGATCTTGGAAACAAAATATCAATGCAAAAGTTTCAAAACAACTCTATTCAAGTGCTAGCCAAAAATGGAACAAAACTAGAGAGGTTCAGCGCTTTCCGCCTCCACCGCCAAGCTTAGGACCTTTGGGTGCTGCAGACTTGCCAACATTGCCTTTTCCTAGTGATTTTTGTACCTTGGCCTGAGCTTCTGCCTTCTTAGCCTTCTTCTCATCCTTTGTTTTTTTTACCCTCTCTTTAATTTCACTGCAAAAACACAATCACTTCCTATGGTGAGAAATGGTAGCCATATTTGTATGCAACAACGAAGAGTCAATAAGCAGAACTGATGTTATATAACTAATGAAAACACACCGAAGAGCAGCTTCTCTAGCAGCATCTCGAACCTCTGGCTTCTCACTTCTTTTTTTCTGAATGACTTCCAAAGTAGCACCAACAATAGACCTAGAATAAGGCTTTTTTGTAGCGCGACGCCTCTTCTTCACCGCTTCTTGAGCAATATCCTACACATCACAAGTACACAAATAAAAAATCAACATACAACCGAAAACAGACAAAATTGCAGGCATTGTGATGTGACGGTAACAGTCAAGTGGCACAGTAACCTATTAAAATGTGCAATAACTTGTCATGAGGTGATATAAAAGACAAATTCAACACTTGGGTAAAAAATATCTTCACTTATGACTATTCTGATTTTACAAGCTAAGTACAACATGTGGTAAAAAAATCTTCCCCTTGTAATCAAGTTCATTTCATGACGATTCTGATTTTGCATGCCAAGTACAAAAGTTTTACACCGTTTGTGCACATAATTTCAATTATGTATTCACCTTCTTGTGTTGCTTTCGATACATGGCAGTCCAAGTGAGCTTTGAAGGCTTCAGCCGGTTGTGAAAATACCTTTTGCATTTTGAGTTAACAAACAGGAAGACCTGATAAATCAACAATCAGAAACCATTACATAAGTAACCAATTATGAAGACATCATCACATCAAACATCACATTCGGAGCCCAATAATAAAACTTCAATGTGTGCCACATCCATGTCACCTGAGAATCACTACGAACAAATCTGATGCCCCTCCCGGGGTAGATCTTCGCCCCACTGAAACGGCAAAGCTCAGTCCTAACAAGCCAATATCAAATACCCATGAGCAAGACTTGTTGAGTGCAGAAATTACAATCAGAAAACACCATTATCTTTTAATTCATTACAATGCTGGATTTAGAATTGATTTTCATGAGAATCTTCTACTTATCTCAATTCATAATCAAAATCATGAAACACGTATTTTTATCAACATCTCAAACACTGTTCCCCCCCTTTAGGTTTTTCTTCTTTTGGCCACAAACACGAATAGTTCTATTGTAGCCAAAAGATGAAAAAAGAATATATACTTAAACATGTTAGTATTGTCAACTTAGAAAACACAAACATGACTGCAATGAGGGTCTTTCTTGTATTATAATGTCGCATTTCTAACAAATATATTTTTACAATTTATACAATAAAAATAATCTCAAATAGAAAATACAATCCCATTCAAGCGTTTATCAAAAAAAAAAAAGCAATCCCATTAAAGCGAGCTAATCCATTTGCAGGATGAGATAATAATAATCCAAACAAAACTCTATCAATTCGACAACCAAATTCGCCAGTCCAACGACAAGGAGAAAGGCGAAACGACACGTTGCTTCCAACAGGACGCAATCACAGAGACGGAAATGTAACATAACTCAAAGCATTTGGTTGGTTTCAACAAATAGCGTATGCGCAAGTAAAATCACAATCGTTTTCCAGAAAAGATGAAAAAACCGATAGATGAGAAGTTTGAACAAAAGCACAGATCCTGAATTCGGAGAAAACGTACTTGAGAACCATGGTTGCTGCTCCTCCAGCTGCTGCGGTTGATCCTCGATCTCCTTCGTGGCAGAAACCCTAGAACCCAATGTCGGGGTTATATCGCTATGTATATACCCCAAAATCTCGATAAATAGCCTTGGGCTATCAAAAAATCTCAAAAATGCCACTGCAAATTAGCCCGGCCCGTTTTATTTTGTCATTAGCTCGGCCCGTTTCAAATATGGGAATCGGACTTGACCAAAAAAAAATGGGAATCGATAAATACACCCCAATAATTTGTCATACACCCCACTTAAAACATAAAATTCTAAAATTACCCCTTGTTAATATCACGTTTTGCCCATCCATCCCACAAAATCGAGTCAATTCCAGAAACTCTAGTTTTCGGAATGCAATTTTTTGTATTCTGAACTTGTATTTCGGAAACTCTAGTCAAATTTGTACTCCAGAAACTCCAGTTTATGGAAATAACGCGAAATTTGAGGGTATTTTTGGAATTTTAACATTAATGTAGGTGTATGGATAAAAGTGTGGGGTGTATTTATCAATTTCCTTTTTTTCTTGGTCAAATTTACCCGTTCCCTTTTTTTGGTCAATAAGAGGGATAGCATTGCATGGGTAAAACTCAGTCATACGGCATCTACAGTAAAGAAAACAGTATATGCAGAGTCGCAAAAAATACAACGCTACTAACCAAGACCGCTACTGTAACATACCTTACCTACGCCAGACAAGGAAAACAACAAAACAAAACCAAATTAGAAACAACATAAACCTACAACTACCAAAATAAAAAGGATACAAAAAAAAAGATACGGATCTAAACCAACAAGCAACAATAGCAATACTCAACTAAATAACAACCGAACAACTTCCGACATATCAAAACAGATCAAAGAGTTTAAACTATCCAGGCCATAGCCCAGAGAATGTGTTTTCGCCTGAATTTTGGGCCTCAATGCGCAAGTTTTGTAACGACAAATGCTACTAGTATTTGCCCTCTCACGTTTCAATATACTTTCTTTGACCAAAAAAAATTGCTACTAGTATTGTAAGGGTACTTGTTTGTAAAAAATAGTACTTTTTATTGAAAAGTTTTGTTTTTAAATTGAAAAGCTTATGAATGTATGTCTAGACGTGTTCTTAGGGGGAATTTCTATCCGCACATACATAATTTTTTATTTGCACATACATATCTATAGAATTATTAGTTCCGCGAGTTTATTTTTTTCAACACACATATGTCTGCGGAACTATTAGTTCTGCGAGTTATAATTCTCTGCGGATTACAACCCGCGGAACTATTAGTTCCGTAGGTTGTAATTCAACACATACATGCCTGCGGAACTAATAGTTCCGTGTTGAATTACAACCCGCGGAACTAATAGTTCCGCGGATATATGTGTGTTGAAAAAAAATAAACTCACGAAACTAATAGTTCCGCGGACATGTATGTACACACAGAAAACTATATATGTGCAGATAGAAATTGCCGTTCTTATCTGGGTGTTTTGTATGTTAGCAGTCCTCTCTCTTGGACTTGTGTACCTTTTCTTCTTCGCTGTGGGCCTTTGGGTTTGGCCCAACATCAATATATGAGGATTTTCAGACCAAAAAAAAAATCAATAATATATTAAATGTACTAAATATTGTGATTTTCAATAAAATTTTATTATCTCTTGATTTCTTAATCAATACAGTGTTAAGCACCAATTTATAACTTTGCTTCTTAAAATGAATTAGCTAACCAAATAAACATGGATGATCTAGACCAATGTTTTTGAAGCCATCACTAAACAAATTTGTCTAAAGTGAGGGATAGGGGTGTCCACGGTTTGATTTGGATGAATTTTGAAGTAAAAAGTCATTCAATTCAAATATTAAAAGTGTGTATGTCGTGCGGTTCAGTTCGTTTAGATTGTTTCCTTAGTAAAATTCGATCTTATCCATTAAATGCAATTTGGATTGAATCGATTTTCCGTTTTTAGTGGTTTTCATATTTTTCCACATCAGTTTTTCTTTTTTCCTTTTAAGAAAAATACTAACTTATAAATTTTAAAAAATAATTATGTGGGAAAATGTGGTGGTGTTCAATTAATCAAAAGAAAAAGTGTTGTAGTCTCATGTTAGTTTAATCAAGATAAAAATGTGATGGTGTTCGTCTAATGCACTAATCTCATACTAAAATGTCATCACTATAGTAAGTAAAATAAATTTTGGAGAAATAATTAATTTTTGTGTAAATTGCGGTTCAGCTTGATTTCAATGAAGAGATCCGAAAACCCGAACTGAATTAGTTGATTTTTCAAAAACGTTGTCCCAAAAAAAAATCATCTTTTATCGGTTTTTGGTTATTTTGGATCAATTTCCATATTTTTTTAATCAATTTGGATATATATGAACACCCTATAGTGAGGGAGGACAAAAGTCTTTCGCTTATATACCATCGTTTAAAGTTGTAAGATACAATACTAAGAAATTGAATGGTTAAGTTAATTTATCTCATAAAATTTTATTAAATTACAGTGGTCATTGTCTACTCAATAATACAGCCGCAGACATCCATCCTAACCATTGTCTAGAGTTGGGATCTTCTCCTTCTTTTTCTCTCTATTTTTTTATTACTATATTTTTAGGAGAAATAAATAGCATAAATATGATACATGGGTATCATTTATTCCATTTATTATCCCAAAAACATAGTAATAGAAGAAATAGAAAGAAAAATAAATAGAGATAATCCTAACCCACCATTGCCCTCCATTTGGCGTAGTAGTAGTAACTCGGTAGCCTATACTTCACAAACACTAACCAACAAGCAACCACCCAAGACCACACCTCCACATTGCCAATAGTCACAATTTGAAACTCCACCTTATTCTTCAACATATATTCCAAATGAAGTGTACCAACACCCAATGTCTTGAACACAGTTGTACCAATGCGATCTCCTTCCAGAACAGTCAATTCATTTCAAGCGCGTTCACGCTTAACCTCTAGGCCACTAGTCGCTATATATATGCATGTCGTCTATGTGTTGATTTATGTAGATGGTATCTTTATCACTAGGAGTTACTCCACTTTAATTTAGGATCATCACTAAGCCGAATAGTGTTACTGCTCTCAAATAACTTGGGGGCCTTAGTTATTTTTTAGGAATTATGGAAGTTTTCTATTTTCTCAAGTATGTCAGAGATTTACTGGTTAAGGCTAACATTGATGAAGCAAAAGACTTTCTACTCCTTTGCCAGGTTGGTTTGCATTGATTACACTGGTGCAAAATAGAGAATATAATTTAGTTTTTAAATCGGTTATTTGTGGATCCGTTATAAAAAGTAGACGCGGTGGCAATTTTGTAAATAACGTTAGATTTTTTAAATCGGGTGTTCAAATAATCGATTTAAAAAGTGATTGAAATGCTTTTTAAATCGGTTATTAATATAACCGATTTAAAAAGTGAAAACTAAATTGAAAAACACGAACCCGCCCTGAACTCTCACTCTCACTCTCACTCTGCTATTTGCAATCTGTATCTTCAAACCCCCAAACTTTTTTTTTTCAAAGTCCCAAACCAAAGCTCCAAACTTTGCTCCGCCGTGAGGAACCGCTACCGCGCCGCCATCTTCTCCGCCACCGCGAAGGTACTCCTCCTCTCTCAGTCACGGCCACCAGAGCTTAGCTCCTCTTCTCCGCTGTCACCTCCTCTCTTGGTCACGGCCACCAGAGCTTAGCTCCTCTTCTCCGCTGTCACCGCGAAGGTTCTTCGTACCCCCAAACTTTGCTCCGCCGTGAGAAACTGTCGTGCCGCCATCTTCTCCGCCACCGCGAAGGTACTCCTCCTCTCTCAGTCACGGCCACCAGTCAACTTCTTTGTTTGTTGTTGTTTTCTTCTTTTTACGTTTTCACTGAGATTGGAATGAGGGAAACTTCGATATTTTGCCAAAGTTTCCATTTTTATAATCTGGGTTTTGTAGACATTTGGGTAGTCCCTGGTTGTTGCAGTTTTTAGTGTTTAGTTTTGGGGTATTTGCAAACAAAATTGTTTTTAGTGTTTTTTAAGAGGAGGATTCGCGATTTGGATCTTGGGATGTGCTTTCCTGCCATTTCTTTCCCTTCCCTCCAAGCAATTGCTGTGTAGTGGAGTGAGTGGGATGGTGAAGGAAGATGATACGCATTACATTGAAGTAAGGTGTCTTTGGTTGTTTTTTCTCTTCTCCCGGGTAAAAAAAGAAGGTGATTTCTTTTTTCTTTTTGACAGCATGCAATGGAAATTTCTTAAAAACAAGTTAATGCAAAATCACTAATTTATTCTTTGATTTTGTAGAGTATTATTTGAAATTAGTTTCTAAAATTCAAAATTCTTTATTATTATTAACTGCTTTGGCATTGTTGACCATAATATTCTCCATGCTTTAAATGGTTTTTTTTAATTATCAGATTAAGTGATTGACTATCCTTTCCCTATGAAGAGATTGATTATATTTATGCTTTTTTTTTCTTTCTTTTTCAGTTTTCTGCTATCAAAAGAATTTATTACTTATTTCACAATATAATCCAAGTGCTAAGGGGACCTCTTCGATCTAACTTGTGAGAGTGAAAGTCTGCTAAAGGGGATTTCTTCACACCAGGTACAACTATTTGATATTGGTTTTTAAATGTGGTTTACTAGTTAATACTTCTAGGCTTAAACCTCTTTTTGGTCCCTCATTTTATAAATGCTTTTCAAATTTAAAAACAAAAATTGTTATAAAATGAGGGACCAAAAATATGTTTAGGCCATACTTGTATTAGTTACTAGTTTGCATATTAAAAATGGATTGCTATGTATCACGATTCCTTTCAAACTTGAAAATGGAATTAAGTATAGATAAGCATGATTCTAGTGAGGGACATGATCTGTTGACAACAAATTATGATCCCTCTTTTGAGATCGAGTATAATGAGGGTGTGTTTATATTATTTCAGAACGTAGTGTTATGGATCGTAGTTGGATGCAAAGTAGTCGCATGGGTGATGAGTATGGGAATGGAGTGGAAGAGTTTCTAGAGTTTTCTCAAAGAAATGTTCCTGATAGTAATGGGAGGTTTTATTGTCCTTGTATTAAGTGTTTCAATCAGAGAAAACTAGAAGTTGGCGAAATACGGGACCATCTTTTTATTAATGGGATTTATAGAGGTTATACGAAATGGACATGGCATGGTGAAGTGTTAGGCATGCCAAGTGTGTCCGAAAGGGCGGAAGTTGAAGTAAACATAGACGATCGACTAGAGGACATGATCCGTGATCTTGGCCCGAAGTATTTTAAGCGAGCACATGTGTATGATACTTTGTACAGTGACAAGGAAGAGCCTTTGTATCCGGGGTGCACAACATTCACACGGTTGTCGGGGGTGTTAAGTGTAACATCTGTTTTTCTGAGTTACTGTTTAAAATCTATTTTTATATGAAACTTTGTGATCTAAGGGCTAAGTAAATTATTTTAGCCTTAGAATGAAGGTTTTAAAATGCCTATCAAGTTATTTCAATAAAACAATCACTCTTTCCTTGACGTTTGACTTCCGTATTTATCGTTATTAACGGATAAGAGTTTTAATAGCACAAGTATGTTAACCCAACTTTTTCAGACAAACTTCCTTCACAAAAGTTATTTCTTTTAATATTTTTGATTTTCTGGAATTTTCTTAGAATTTTCTGAAAAATTTGAAAATTATCATTTTGTCCCTATTACTTATAGTAAGAGTAAATCACTGATTCGGAGACCAACCTGAGGTCAGAAAAAGATTTTAAGTAGCTGAATCATGTTTTTATATTTTTGGGGATTTTTGGAAATTATTTCATAATTTTCTGAAAAGCAGATAAAAATGCTACTTTTTCTGACGTTCATAAAGTACAGAAAACAGGGATTTCTGGTCAAAAATGGATTTTTAGTGATCAGTGAGTGTTCAAAATCAAATTTCAAGAGGGGTCATTAGTGTTTAAATTCAATTTGTGATTTTCTGGGATTTTTTCTGAAATTTTCTGAAAATGTCCGTTTTTCACTTACGGCGCCGCCGTTTTCCTTTGTTTTTGCAAACCGTAAGGCTTACCCTTACCGTAAAAATCCCAAAACTTTTCTATGAAGCTCTTCCATGGTATTTTCATGAATCCCCATTGGTTCTCACCATTTTAATTTATTTTGGAAATAGTTGATTTGTGAAAAGTCCGTTTTACCCTTGATTTTCATCCGTTTTCACTTGAAAACCCTAGGGGGCAAAAATGTAACTTCATTTCTTCCTTCTAGAGCTGCCTCAAAACTGTCCTACTCTAAAGCCAAGAAGAGGACTAGGTTCATTTGGTTATGTGAGTCATGGTTTTGGACCAATTAGAAAAAAGATTGATTTACCTAATTAATTAATTATGTGTTTTAATCATCATGGCTTACATCACAAGCATAATTTTCTTCCTTCCTTGCCCTCATGAAATCAGCCCCCTCTCCCTATAAATAGGACTCTTCATGCTTCATAATTTCTCACAAATCCAAGAGGAGCATGAAGGCAAAACACAATTCTCTCTTTTTTCTTCTTAGTTGTCTTAAATTTCTTACTATTTGTTCTTGGTGTTCTTGCTTGTTCTTCTTCAAAGTTTGGCCAAGGTAAGGGGTTAATCTTTCAATTTAATTTGTGAAGTATGAGTTTTGATTCTTGTTTGTGTTTAGATTGTATGCTTTAGGTGTTTTTGTCTTTATGCCTTAGATAAATGATTTTATAGTCTTAAAATAATTATTTTGTACTAATTATTAATAGTAGAGTTATAATGCCCAAATTTTCTTAAGATTTTCGTGAAGCAAGGTGGGAATGTTAAAATCATTTTTTGAGCTTTGTAAACATACCGTTATAATGACGAATTTTAGACTTACCGTAAATATGATTTTACCGCGAAGAGAATACAATCTATTATTTTGTGAAAACCCTGGTATTATCTATCATTGATATACAAGGTCATGGTTAAAATAAATGGTTTATCAGTATGGATCTGTCTAGAAAGGAAGTGAGACCTTTGAAGGGGCTAAAGCAGTCCGTCTCTCTCTGGCCTGGGATCTGTATTGATACGCTGTTTGGGGAATTCTTAACTTAGGGACTCGATATTGCCTTCAAATGTCAGTATGCTTGTTTCAATTAAAGATCTCAAATTAGTTGGCTTAAAGTCTCATGATTGCCACGTTTTGATGCAACAACTGCTACCAGTGGCTATTCGGGGCATCTTGCCAAAAAAGGTTCGAGATTCAATTATTAGGTTGTGCTTATTCTTCAATGCTATATGTAGCAAAGTCATTGACCCTCAGAAGTTGGATGAGTTGGAAAATGAGGCCATTATCATCTTGTGTCATTTGGAGATGTACTTTCCTCCTTCATTTTTTGACGTAATGGTTCACTTAATTGTTCATCTAGTGAGGGAGATTAGACTTTGTGGCCCAGTTTATTTAAGGTGGATGTACCCAGTTGAGCGATACATGAAGATCTTGAAAGGGTACGTCAAGAATCCACACCGTCCCGAAGCATCTATTGTTCAAAGGTACATCACAGAAGAAGCTATTGAGTTTTGTTTAGACTACATGTCAGAAGCGGAACCTGTGGGGCTTCCCAAGTCTCGTCATGAGGGAAGATTTGAAGGTAAGGGTCTACGAGGTCCAATCGCTATAAGTATGGGTTGGGAGGAAGTGCTTCAAGCTCATTTGTATATATTGAATAACACTGATGAAGTTGAACCTTACTTATCTGAACACAAATGTATTGTCAAGGAAAAAAACTATCGAATGAGTGAAAAATGGTTGTTGAATGAGCACAACAAGACTTTCTTCTATTGGTTTAAACAACAAATTGTGAATGATGATAATGCTTCTGAGACGTTGAAATGGCTAGCATATGAGCCCTCTTTTGATGTCATATGTTGGAGCGATTACGATATCAATAAATTTTCCTTCTGTACAAAGTTACAAGATGACAAGAGTACCATGCAAAATAGTGGGGTTATGGTCATGGCTTCTTCCATGCACTTCTCTAGTTCAAAAGATAAAAACCCCGTTATGACATCCATACCTTACTTTGGGGTCATTGAAGAGATCTGGGAGCACAATTACTGTAAGTTTAGAGTGCCTATTTTTAAATGTAAGTGGGTTGACAGTAACAGTGGTGTAAAAACCGATGACCTTGGATTTACATTGGTGGACCTTAACAAGGTAGGTTCTATGGATGAGCCTTTCATCATGGCATTCCATGCAAAACAAGTATTTTATGTCAATGATCCTTTTAACAAAAGATGGTCAGTGGTCCTCCAAAGAGGGATAATGCATGATAATCAAGATTCAACTCTAGGTATTTGTGAGACTCCTTCTTTCTCAACAAGGTCTACTTTCATTGAGGAAAATGAAGTGGATGTTGTACATGCCACTCGTGATGATCATCATGAAGGGATATGGGAGACTTTATAGGTTAATACATTCCTATTATTCTTTTAATATTTTTCTATTATTTATAGTTAATAATATCATGTATTTATAATTTATTTATAATTTATAAGTTATTACATTTATAAGTTAATACATATCTAACTATTTTTTTTGTATAAATAGGCATATGGATGATTCATCGACCAGGCCCACAAATAGCGCATCAACAAGAAAGGGTAGACAAGCCACGAAGTTGAAGAATGTGGCTCTTAAACGTCAATCTGGACAGAAGCTTGAGTTTGAGTTTGATATGCGTACTTGTGCCCCCATAGGTAATAACGCCGCGAAGTTCAAGAGTTACGTAGAGGTGCTTGCTCGAACCAAAGCTAGTATTTTGATTGACGAATGGTCAACGTCCCCACATCAACGAAGGATCAAATTTGGGATGATATCTTAGTATTTAACTTTTACCCTATATGTTTGTATCTATTTTGTATTTAATTGTATTTAACTAACACAACAATTTTGTTTTGTATTGTAGGAAACTTTTACTGTTCCGAATGACAGTAAGTTGAAGCATGTATGGATTTCATATGCGGGTGAGCAGTGGAAGGCATTTAAGGCAGACCTCACCAGGCGATACATATTTGGGGATTGTGATCCTGCTTATGAAAAATATCCCTTCATTTTACAAGATGAATGGGTGAGGTTTGTTGAGTCAAGAAATGCACCCGAGTTTCAGGTAATTAGTTGACATTTTAGTTTTTTACTTGGTCTCCCAAATTTAATTGTGTACTGAATTTTGTGGTGGTGTTTATATCAGGTGAAAAGACAAAAGGCAAGAGAATGTCAAGCAAAGAACCTTTACCCCCATACATTGTCTCGTATGGGTTATAAAGGGCTTAAGAAGGATATAAAGCTAAAGGCCAACATAGATGGATCCATTGAAAATCCTCCATCTCCACCGCGCCACGAATTGTGGAAGTTAGCCCGAAAGAAAAAATCTAGAGAATATACATCTGAACCAACAACATCAGTTGCCGAGAAAATTGTAAGTACATATTCATTTGTAATTGTAATTTTATTTATTTATAACGTGCTTACAATCTCTTACACGTGGTTTTTGTGAATGATATGTTGTAGGACTCCCTGGTTGAACAGAGCACGCAGGGAACTTTTGTTCCACTTGGATGTCAAGATATCTTGACTACTGCCATTGGAACACCGGAGCACCCCGGTCGTGTTCGCACTGCTGGACGAGGTGTGGGTTTGCGGATGTACTATGGACCACATTCACGTCATGGCCCCACCCCAAGCTTGAATGAGGGATTGCTTGATGACATGCGAGAGAAATTACGAGCGGATTTGCGAGCGGAGTTGGTTCCACAAATTCGTGAGCAGATGCGTTCGGAGATGGTAGGTATAATGGCAGAGATGGGTTACTCACAACAGAAACTAGATGTCGATGCTAGATCTCCTAAAGCTACCGTGTATGTGAGCATCAAAGGTAGTTGCGCAGCTCCATCCATTGAAGAGTGGTCTCAAGGGCAATCTCAACTAAAGCCTGTAGAACTATTGGGTGCGAAGCTAGTGGAATTTAGGGGAGAATCGACTACTCTAATATTAGAGCATGACAACGAGTTGCCATTTTTTTCATCAACACAAAGGATATAACAGACATGCTTGGCAGTGAATTGTGGCTTTCAGTTACTGCTCTACAAATATGGTGCACGTAAGTATCTCATACATATTTGTAAATATTGTTTACTTTTTAAGTATCAATTTTAAATGATATTTTTTCTCTACATTTTAGGTATATACACCGCCTCTATATATCAAAGAACATCAGTGATGTATATGGGATCTTGGTTCCTTTTTTGTTTAGTCCTTCGAAGGGCCGTAATGAAGATGATGTTCAAAAATACCTCTTTACAAAATTTACTACAATGAAGAGAAAGTTTTACTTAGCACCGTATTTGCATTCGTAAGTATACACATATAGTATCCTATTTTATCTGTGGTAGACAAGTCAATTCATGTTCTACACTACTAATTGTTATCCAATGCAGGGAACATTTTCAATTAGTGGTCCTTTGTCCTGAAGATAACTATGTAGTTTTCATGTGTTCGCTGCATAAAAAATCGGACGATGTCATAAAGGGCATTGTCGATCGGTAATTTTTAATATTAATCACAACTTCGACTTTGTGATGAATATATAACTTATTTTTCATAAATATTGCTTTTATCAAAGGGCTATGGATTCATATTGGAGGATGCAATCTCAAAGAAGGAAGAGAAACGCATATCAATGGATTCAACCTACGGTGAGTAGTTTAAATGTATATATTTGATTCGATATCTAACATGATTTTTAACGTATATAATATTCAATATTCAAAATTTTGTTATTCATTTATATTCGCCGCAACAAGTAGGACACTGGGAGTGTGGCCATTATGTTATGCGGAATATGCTCACCATAGTCCTCACACAAATTACAAAGAAATGGGATGAGGTAAATGTCATTTTTAACCACTTGCACTATTAATAGATTTGTTATTACCCTTCTTGTTTTAACATTGAGAAGTTTAAATTTGCAGACATTCAGTGATCCATCACCATATTCTGAAGAAGTCATTGATGACAACAAGCAACGTTGGGCATCAACTTTTTTGGATTTAATGACATCTAAAAAAACTTTAGTATGACTTGTGCCTCACTTTTCTTGGACTTAGCTAGTGTTTCGGTAAATATGAGTTAGTTTAGTATTTATTAGATTGGAAGTTTAGTACCTATTGCCTAGTTTATTTGTTAGTTATTAGTTTACTAGGTACTAGTATCATTAGACACTAGTGAATGCTATTTTATTGTTAGTTGGATTGGTTATATTGTTGGTTGAGTTGTTTGGTTGAATTGGCTGTGTTCTGGACAATTTACAGGGGAGGTATATATGTACAAATCAAAAAAAAATTAAAAAAACGTAAACTTTTTAAATCGGTTGTCGTTAACAACCAATTTAAAAAGTCATTTTTAGCAAAAAAAACACGTTTTTACGACGGTGAAAAACCGTGGTAAAAAATATTATTTAAATCAGTTTTTACAACCGATTTAAAAAATGTCTCACTTTTTAAATCTGTTGTATCTAAATCGGTTCATAATCGATTTAAAAAGTGATTTTTACCCGATTTAAAAAGCCTTTTTTGCACTAGTGTTAGTTATTGGGCTCTACTACATGTCACAATATTAGACCTTAAATTGCGCATTTTGAGCAACATTGGGCAAAAGTGAAAAGAATTTTGAGGTATCTTAAAGGAATATTGAATTATGGTATCTTGTTGCAGCCTAGTGCTCTTCGACAACTATTCTCCCTAAGGTTTATTGTAAAGGGGAAGAAGCATGTGCATTTTTTTTTTGTGGTGTGCCCTAGAGACAACCATAGAATTAGAAAGACCAAAAGAACAAAAAAAAACAATGTAAAATCCAAGTAATAAGACATGTAAATAACATTAGTTTGCTTTAATAGGGTTTTTTTAACCCAATATCCAAACTAAACACATCAAATTGTAAAAAAATGCAAATCAATTTAAACAAATGGTTCGAACCAACACAAGAATTTTACATTGAATTATTTAGGTCAATGAGATCATTGAGTTGACCTGAACTATCCATATTAGAAATATTAAGAGGAGGGGAAGAAGGAGTCCATTTATACATTTCCACCAACACTTTTTTCATCTCTTTATTTAAGAGACATTTTTATTATTTAAAAACTAAAATCATTTTTTTAACTTTCCATCCAACTAGATAAAAGAGGGAGAGAGAAGCATTTTTTTCCTCTTCTATTTTTTCCTCTTATATCAAATAATATAAAAATATATTCTTTTTGTCACCCCATTTTTTCCCTAATATATTTTTTCATTTTTTTTGTCTCTCCCCACCTGTTTCTCTTTCGCCAAATGAAATCTAATAGATCATTGAATTTCGTAATAATCACCAAATTTGACCCATATATAAACTACCTATTAATTATAATATTTTTTTTTGAAAAAATTAATTATAATGTTTATTAAGAAATGGATTTTTCGTATTAGAGTTTTACCTGATAATGTTTTATGAAACTTTTTACTGGATATTATTTACTAATTACTTTTTTGTATTTTATAATAAATAATGAGTTATTCTTTTACTAGAAGTGGAAGGGGCCATTGTTGTCGTATGTTCCTCTGGAAGATTGCTCACGAGAGGCTCATGACAAATGTGGAGAGGTCCACACGAGGGGTGACTGTTATTGATCTCTGTAACATCTGTTTCTGTGATTTACTGTTTTTATTTTGTTTTATATGAATTTTTGTGATATAAATATTTTGAGATTTATTTTTAGTTTAAAAATAGAATTTAAATATGCATGTTTGAGATTACTTCTGAAAACGATTAATTTTCAGCTTCCATTAGGTCTAGTTACAACGTCCGTTTCTTAGTCTATCCGTCTTTATTCTGTTTTATATGAATTCTTGTGACAAAAATGTTTTGTGATTTATTTTTGGATTAAAATTAGGGGTAAAATACATGCATTCCAGAATACTTCTGAAATGGTAGTTTTTCAGTCAACGTTGGGTCTTTTTACAGAAAATGATTTACGTCTAACTGACGGAAAAAGATTTAAATATCTTGAGTGTGTCAAATCAATTCAGAAAACAAACTTCCTTCACAAAAGTTGGTTCTTTTAATATTTATGATTTTCGGAGTTATACCTGCGAAACTGTAAAAATCGAAGAGATTACACTATCAATATTTTGAAAATCATACCCTGAGTTTATTTTTCAACCTTTCATGACATTTTTAAGCAATCTCATTGGTTCTCACACTTTAAATTAATTTTGAGAATTTTTGAGTAGTGAAATGACATTTTTACCCTTGATTTGTTATCCCTTTTCATACAAACCCTAGGGTTACTTTTGTAAAATCACTTCTCCTTTCTAGCCAGTTTTGGGCACCCTCCTCATGGTCTTGAAAGATCTAGGAGCTTTCAATTGTTCTAGGGTTTTTAGATATTAATTTTTAGATATTTGTTTTAGATATTTTAAAAACTAAACCATGGTTTTGGATGAAAACCATGGGCTTCAAAACCACTCCTTTGGCTGCCTCCTTGCCTCTAAATAGAGGGGGTTGCCCTTCATTTTTCTTCATTCCAATTCTTGATTCATTTTAAGAATTTCCTAGTTCAAAGTTTTCTTAGTTTTCTTGTCAAAGTTTTTGAGTTTTGAAGCTTTGATCTTCAAAATATTCCTTTTCTTCAAGTTTGAAGGTAAGGGAAAAATTCTTGAGAATTTTGAAGTGATTATCCACTTTTATGGTTTTAGGTGTTATAGCTTTAATATAATTGTTTTATCGCTTTTATTTAATTATAGTAAGGTTATAATGACAAGATTGATATATGCCTTATAACTATTTTATAGCTTTTTAATCATGTGCTTTTATAGTAAGGTTATAATGGCAAGATTGGTATATGCCTTATAATCATTTATTTAAGCATTATAATTGTTTTATGGTTTTAATTTAATTGCTTTAAGCTTTAAAATTTGTAGTGTTATAATGCCTAAATTGTGAAAACCCTGATATTTTCTATCATTGATATACAAAGTGATTGTTAAGATTTTAGTGGTTTATTAGTATGGGTCTGTATAGGAAAGACAAAGGTCATTGAAGGGGCATTAGCTCACCTCTCTTTCCTGGGAACCATACTGATATGCTATTTAAAAATTTAAAAATCTTTACACTAAGGACTCGGTATATACGTGACTAAGATAAATTGGAAAACATAGTGTAATGGTAAAGGGTTCTCGGTGAATTCTACTGTTATATTATCTGTTGGAAAGTTAGTGTAACGGTAAAGGATTCTCAGTGAATTCTACTGTTATATTATCTGGTGAAAATTTAGTGAGGTAACATGAGATTCTATGTTTTATCTGAGTTAAGGGACTCCGTGTTTTAAATTGAGAAGTGTGATTTTGTTCTTATCTGATGAATATAAATTTTGGTGTTATTTGAGTTATGTGATTCGATGTTCCTATCTGAGATGTGTGATTCTGTGATTATCTGTGTTTTTGAGTTTTATCTGAGTTAAGTGATTTTGTGATGTGATACTATGTTTGTTTGAGATAAGGTGATTCTGAATGGTTTGGAAGTGAAAGACATATGTTTTGTTTAAAGCGATGTTCCCATATGCTTTGTTGAAAACGATGTTCCCATATGCTTTGTTGAAAGCGATGTTCCCATATGCTTTGTTGAAAGCGATGTTCTCATATGCTTTGATTGAATTCTTACCTGATCATTTTCATAAGATTTTCTTAACCTATTTCGTAAAGTTCTTCTTATATGTTAAGCGAATAAGTCTGCTGTGTGCATAATATATGTTGTATGTTACTTACGTATTCTTTCATGATAAAATTCAATGATAAGGATTTTCACCCTTGCCTACTTTCCATGTTTTGTTCATATGTGGATGAGTAAATGTTTTCCCAAGGAGTGGGTTAAGTCTTAGGAGAGGATCTGAAGGAGGTTGCTGTGCGGATTTATAGAGATTCCGAGAAAAATCGGTGTTACTGTATTGTTTTGGGTAGAGGTCTATAGATTTGACCGACTCAGATATTCACTATATAAATTCTTTTGAGTATCTTGAATTTTTCTTGTAGAAACTCTGATAAATTTCATATGTATGAGATGAGAAAATTTTATGTTCACAATTGTACTTTACATTTAAATGTTTACGAAAAAGAAAACAAATTTTACCCGTATTTTTTTAAGGCAGTTTTTAATTGAAAAAGATTATTATCTATGTAATTTGTGAAAATTCTTGGTAACTATAGTGTAATATCATTTTTAGAAAAACGGTGTTACAATCTCTATCCTAGATGTCAAGCATCTTTGCTCTGGAAATGGTCATGCACGCTATCCACAATTGTGAAGAGGTGCAACAGTTTTGGCGTAATCATGTATCCCATGATCACTGGGCGAAGTTCTTTAGCTTGGATCATTTGAAATTTTATTTCTCGGGATTTAGGGGGACCTGAATCTTTGGTATGATAGAAATTGGGTGTTGGTAAATATACCTCCAAAATTGACCATATATCCCACTTTCAACTTAAAATTCTAAAATTACCCCTTGTTAATATCACGTTTTGTTTCTTGGAATCGCAAAATTGCATATTTTTCAAAAACTCGAGTTTCTGGAATGCAAATTCTATAAATCAATGGGTGTTTTCTGGCAAATCTGGCCTAGTTGATACTATGCCCGCCTATATAGGAGCCCAAAGCAACTTGATCAGTACTCAACTGATCAATCTCGTACTAGCTTACGTTGAAGATAACAGACATGAAGATCATACCACTTGGTCCCCTCCTCTATTGAGCCACTTTAAAGTGAATGTCGATGGCTCTCATAGGCAGTATGGGTCTCTCTGCTTGTCGGGGTATTATTAGGGATCACAATGGCACCTTCCTTTAAGCCTTCCAGTGCAATCTTGGTGTGTGTAACTCCATTGGCTGAGCTATGGAGCTGCTACCTGGGTATTATATCGTTCTAGAACTACGTCACTCTCTCTTGTCGTCATCGAGATGGACTCCTCTGTTATTGTGAATATGGTCTAGATAAAGATAACACACTGTCCATTTTATGAACCCCTGCTCAATGAGATTCTACAACTATTGAACAACTAGGATTGGAGCGCCTTTGTTCGCCATGTTTAACGCGAAGCAAATCGGAGTCCAGATCTCCTTGCTAACATGGGTCACACTGGGGATTTTAATTTGATATTATTAGACAGGGTTCCACCCCAATTGTTAGTTATCCTTAGGGACGATGTAAAGGGAGTTGCTCTTCCTTGGCCGGTTCGTTAGTTGTTTTGATTTTCCTTTCTGAATAAAATAAATTATTTTAAATTGAGAGAATTCTATTTTTTTTTTTATGATAAAGATAAGTTAAGAGATTTGAAATAAATAAAATCATACCTAAAGTTATGAAATATTCAATAACGTAAATACTAATAAAAAATCTACGAAATTCCAATAGCAAGTCAACCTAACGAATGATATAAATTTTGATAACTATTTAATTATTTATTTTCTCATCGTTAAACCATTTTCATTATAGTAAATTACGAATAATAACTATTTAAAATTCTAAAAATTTTATATCAAAAATAAATCAGAAAACGATAACAACAAAGTTGGGGAAAGTAATAATGTTTCACAATATGTATTTTTAATTTGTGAGTGGTTGGGCAATGCAATATATATAGTGATATATAATGAAAAAAGAGGACAAAATAAGTCAAATTTTCATATGCATAACAAAATCGTATTTATTATTTATAATCAGACTATATTTATCATTTATCATTTTTCTTTGGAATACTGTTGATTTATTATTTGTACTCAGATTTTATTTATCTATTACCCCTGAAATATTGTAGATATAAACAAAAATAGTATTTATCATTCTAATAATGAATTAAACAAAGCTTATTTTAATTATTTTAATATCAGTTCTAATTTTTATTTTTAATTAATAAAACAATCCCTGTATATCCATTGCTGAGTGTGCTCAATGATGATTTTTTATATTTTTTTGGTGAAGGTGCTCAATGATGAATGATGATGAGGTGAATGTATGAGTTTATGGATGAAGATGACATTTCACTGAATTAAATTAACCGGGAAGGGAAGGGAAGGGAAGTACGGAACCCCACTCCCCCATTTTTGTTTCTGAAAAAATTGCAAAATCGAAACCCCCTTCTCTTCTTCACACCCCAACACTTTTTCTCTTTCTTTTTCCATTTTCTTTCTCTGTTGTTGATTTTTTCCACTCTCAGTTCCCAAACAGAAACAGAAACAGTGTCTGATCCTTGTTGTTGGGGTTCAAAAAAAATGGGGGACAAACGGGAAGACGAGAGGAACGATAGCAGCGATTTCACCTCCGAGGACGAAGGCACCGAGGATTACCGACGCGGCGGTTACCACGCCGTCAGAATCGGTGACACCTTCAACGCCGGTCGTTACGTCGTTCAGAGCAAGCTCGGTTGGGGCCATTTCTCCACTGTTTGGCTCGCTTGGGACACCCATCACTCTGTTCGTTCACTTTCCTCCCTCAAAATCTCTTCTTTTTTCATTTTCACCTTTCAAAATAAAAAAAGAGAGACAAATCAACCATATCTGTCAAAAAAACCATGAGGGTCGGGTGTAAGTGGTTAATGCGCTCCATCTAAAGGACAACTCGGTTAGTATCGAGTTTGACCCCTCCTGGTGATGAAATAATATGTGACTAAACTTTACTTACCTCTATGTCGAACACAGATTAGTCTAGACTATTTTCTCATGAGATATTGTGGGTGAAAACCAAAAATACCATATCTGAAAGAAACACTTTGTTTTGATGTTTTGATCTTTTGGCCCAAACCGTTGTTTTGGGTTTAGTCACTCTTTGAGGATATGTATTCACTGTTTCATCTTTAGATTGGGGCTTCTAATGAACTACTGCAGAGAAAAAAGCTATGTTTTTTGCTTGAGTGATTATTGATTGAGTTCAGTCACATGATAGTCTAATTTATTTATAATAATCTAGGAAGAATAGAATACATGGAATCATAGGCATTTAGCAACCATTAAGACTAAAATGGGAGCAGTTTTTTGTTTTTTATTTTTGGCCGAAGTGCACTGCATTGGTTTAACATGTTTTTTCACATAATTATTTTGGCTATGCTTTTTTGTGTGTGTGGAGATCTGCAGAGATACGTGGCTTTGAAAGTTCAAAAGAGTGCTCAGCATTACGCCGAGGCGGCGATGGATGAGATAACAATTTTGCAACAGATTGCGGAGGGAGACCCTGATGATAAAAAATGTGTGGTCAAGCTTTTGGACCATTTCAAGCATTCTGGTCCAAATGGACAGCATGTTTGTATGGTGTTTGAGTACCTTGGTGATAATCTCTTGACCCTTATCAAGTATTCCGACTATCGCGGAATGCCTATCGACATGGTTAAAGAGATATGCTTTCATATTCTGGTTGGATTGGATTACTTACACAAGCAGCTTTCTATCATACATACTGACTTGAAGCCTGAAAACATCCTCCTCTTGTCGATGATCGATCCGTCTAAGGATCCTAGGAAGTCTGGTGCTCCTCTTATTCTTCCCAGTACTAAAGACAAGACACTACTGGAGTCAACAGCTGCAAAAGACACGAAAACATCAAATGGAGATTTGATTATGAATCATAAGAAAAAGATCAAGAGAAAAGCTAAGCAAGCAGCTCATGGATGTGCCGAGAAGGAAGCATCTGAAGGAGTTGAGGGTAATCCTGAAACCTCTGGTGCTGTAGAATCATCTCCAAATGCAAATTCTGCAAGGGAACAAGCCTCTAGTTCTGCAGGCACCAGTAGGTTATCAGATGCTGATCGAACAAAGTTAAAAGACCAGGGCAACAAAAGAGGGAGCCGCACAATGAGACAGAAACTGCTGGCTTCAATTGATCTCAAGTGCAAGTTAGTTGACTTTGGTAATGCTTGCTGGACATATAAACAATTTACAAATGATATCCAGACAAGACAGTATCGGTGCCCGGAGGTTATCCTTGGATCGAAATATTCTACATCTGCGGATCTTTGGTCGTTTGCTTGCATTTGTTTTGAGCTTGCAACTGGAGATGTGTTATTTGATCCTCATAGCGGTGACAACTTTGATAGGGACGAGGTATGCATATTTTTGTTTACATAATGTTCATTCTAGCCCTGTGTAGTGAAAATTTTAGGTTTAGTCATCCTTGAATATGCAAAAAGAAGGTTGGAAATTAATGAAATTTATAATTCGTAACATTTTCAATTACGTATCTGAAGTTTCCCTTCTTAGCTGTTATGAGAATCAACCCATGCATTTTGCTAGCATTTGAGGTATCTTCCCATTCCACCCTCAAAATTCTGTGAGAAGTTTTGGTACATACTTTAGGTGCTTGAAAACTATAAACTTTAAGATAAAATATTCTAGTATTGTAAGGTACATTAGATGGAGGCTGAATTAGATAGATGAATTAGATCTATGAAAGTTTGGCATTGATCATTATTCAGAATTTAAGCAGGTTGAAAAGAGAAGATATCCTAGTATCTTTCCCAGCTTGTTCACCTGGAAATGAGCTGCTGGAAATGTGTCAAACTATCCTAGTTGATGAATTTTATGGATGCTGTATTTTTTGAACTCTTTCACTTCATTGATTGAAAGGATTATCTATGTGTGGACTTTTCCAAGTCCAAATTATTGAAGGTCTCAAAATAACGCATGTACTACTCAATGTGAATAGGAATTCAGAATTTAATAAATTCTGCAATAAAAAGCTCTAATATCATAGGAACCCCAATAAGACCACACACTGAAGTAAAACCCCTTTGCTGAAAAATCATGTTTTAAAAACTACCATGAACCAAAAAATAATTTAACTATTTCATCTAATGGGAATTGACTAAATATCATGAAGTGCTACACTTAGAGCTAGGGCCTGCATCAATACCATATATGTAGCTCATTGAATGGAACGTCTGCTACTCTTCATTTTATGTAACATCCCATGTGGCCATGTCTTATTCATAATGTTAGTGTTTGTTTTTAACTTTTTTTCTTGTTTATATGGTGGTGACTGTTGAGGTGGTGTGTATGAGTCCTGGCCACATATAACAGCTATTGACAACAATGATCATGAAGAATTTTCATAAAGCATAAACTGACTATTTCAAGTGTTACACGTGAATGATGCCTTGGGAGGTTCTAATTCAATTTATATTGTAAAAATGTGCTTTGTTTTTGTTGTAAACAAAGAGTTTTAGAAGAGAGGAGAAACATAGGACTATAAGAAAGAATAAGCTGTGTTCAGTAGAACAAAAAAAAAAGAGAGAGAAAGAATAAGCTGTGTTCTGAAACAGAGATAAATGGGAAAAGAAATTTCAAATTTTAATACAGAAAAGTTATCCAGTCTTGCTGAATATGACTGGTGGGAAGTAGAAACACAACTATCGAAGTCAAATCTAAGTTCTGTCAAAAAGGTACTTAGGCTCTAAAATGAAAATCATCCTCTTAATTTTGGTATTCCATTCCACTGTACACAAATACACTGTACGAGGAAGAACTTTTTTATCTCCCTAAAGATTTTGCCCAAGTTGATTACATTTATGTGGAATCTTGAAATGAAATTAGTCAAATAAAACACAATGTTTTAGAGCTTTTCAGTAATGCCAAAATTGATGGTATGGAAGGGACTAGGAGAGAAAGACATAAGATGGCCCACAAAGTTGTTTAACGCGATTATGAGGTCTAAGAACATGCCAAATGAATGGAGAAGTACTTTATTCCCTATCTTTAAGAACAAAGGTGATATATAAAATTGCGCAAATTATAGAGGGATTAAACTCATGACATGAGTCATACTATGAAACTTTGGGAGAGTGATTGAGCAAAGATTAAGACGAGAAACCCACATCATAGAAAATCAATTTGGTTTTATGCCGGGGAGATCGACATGGATGCTATATATTTGCTATGGAGACTGATGAAGAGATATTGGAGGAATTAACAAGACCTGCATATGGTTTTTATTGATTTGAAAAAGATGTATGATAGAGTATCTAGAGGGGTTTTGTGAGAGAAAAAGGTGTTTGGATTGCTTACATTGATTCAAGCAATTAAAGATAGGTATAAAGGTGCCACAACTAGTGTGAGTCTGAGAATACCAGGTGGAAATACAAAAGATTTTCCTATAACTATCGGTGTGCAGTGTGCACCAAGGGTTGAATGTGAGGAAAAATATTATTTCCTGCTGGAAGAATTGAAAATAAGTGTGATATAATAGTAAGAAAGTCAATTTAACTTAAAATAGTACTTAACTTAGAAACTATCAATAAATAGCACATAATATTTCATACGATTTATTAAGCAATCTGTGCACGGACTGTGGCATCCGGGGTTGAATTGATGTTGCTTAAAGTTACATTATCTTAAGCTGTGCTACCTTGTAGGTCCTTTCATTTTCTTGCCTTTGTTCCAAATAAAAGATATTTTTTTATCAAGAACTCCCTTTGGAGTTCAAGATTTCAGAGCCTCCCTTAAAGTAGTCTCATTCACTTGGAAAGATCAAAGACGGCATTCAATAGCATTAAGACTTATAATTTGTTGCTGGTTCTAGAATCTAGACCTAATAAGGTTTTTTCTCGAGTCTTGAACATTGGTAGATGCATAAAGTGTTGTTCAAATTCAGAGACAAATGCAGAGTTTAGGTAGAGAGTTTAGGTACACAGTTTATGCTTCTGAGTAGCGACTTACGCATGGAGTAGTCTTTTAGGTGTGTTTGATGAATCTTGGCTTGGTTTTGCTCTGATACTTTGGAGCAGCTTCTGATTAAGTTCAAAAGTTGGCATAAGCAAGGAGGGTAAAGTTTTATGGTCTTGTGTTTTTTATGCTGTCATTTGGTGTCTTTGGCTGGAGCAGAATAATGGGATAACTTGGGGAAGTCTCTCTCCTTAGAACAGAAGGCATGGTTACTAATCCCCACATTCTCAAAGTGGAAAGGGATACGGTCCCGTCTTGCCTAACAAGATTCTAAAATAATGAGGTGAACCGTGAATGGAAACAAGTTATGGTAAAATTTCCTGGATAAGATGCAGAAGTGTGTCCTTCCAAGTCCTTGGGAAGAGTGTAGCCAGAATTTCACAACTCATAATTTGATTTGCGAGTCACCCTTTGAGGGAGGCAAAATGGTGGATAATACCCCTTATGCACAAGAGTTTTGAACCTATAATTTCTAATCAAATTGTGAAATTATCTAGGTCAGGTTTGTGATCCAAGTGGAGAAATGGCTTGATTGATTTCCCCATTTCTTGCATTTTTTAGGAAAAGGGAGGGAAACGGCCAAAATAGGCCTGCTATTTCATATTTCAGAATAACCAACTAAATCCCTAACCCTTTTTTTCCCAGATTGATTCCCCACCATTCTCTTGTAAATGTGTTTATTGAAAATTTGGTGTCCCCGCCTAATTGGATGAGGCTTGGTTGTTGATGATGCCCCATCGCTCTCTTGAAACCCTAACTTTATTATCTTCCTTCTTTAGTTTAATGCCAAATGACTCTGGTCCTGTACCTCTAGAACTGAATTCATCTATTCATGTGCTAAATCTTGATTACTTTTAGAGCTTGGACTTCTAACTTTTTGGTATGCGGTGACTTTGTTTGGTTTTGAATTCTAATATTTGTCACTTTTTTTTAAATTGTTGAAGTTATATGATGTACAAGATGATTTTTATACTATGGATTCCAGTCATGAATCTATGATCCACAAATTGGAAAATAAACCTTATAATTTGCAATTTGACAACCATGCTTAGAAACAAAATCTGTCCAGTGCACGAGGGTACCACCATGTGGGGTCTGGGGAGGGTAGACATACACAGCCTTACCCCCGCAAGCGGAGAGGTTGTTTCCAGATTTGAACCTGTGACCCTCAGGTCACAAGCCAGCAACCTTACCGTTACTGTTGTGCCAATGCTCGCTCTCAAACAAAAACTGACCAAACAAGGAAATTGTGTGCTGTCTGTTAGTTGACCACCTGACCTGGGCATTAGATAAAGTTAACTTTATGGGGTCACACTCCTATATCAAAGCATCAAGGCCCCTCATAGTAGGAGAGGAGTAATCTGATCAACTCTTAATTTTTCATTATAAAATCTTGCATTGAAATCAACCCCTGCATACCAGCAAGGAGCACAAAAGCAGTACACAAAACTCAACTCCTTCTAAAGAAGGTGGTTTAGCTTTATCCTATCATTCCTATGCCTTCTGGGATCAAAGCCCAAAGCAAACAACCAACACCAATGTCCCCTTCCTATAACAATATCAAGACAGACTGAAACTGAGACAGACAGAGAGTCAACCTTTGTGGCTACCCTAGTGATTATTGGCGTTAGATGATGGTAAAATCTATGAAGTCACATTCCCTTATAAAAGCATCACATATTTTTCATTATGGAATCTCACAGTAGTAAAATCACCCCCTGCAAACCAGCAAGGAGTGCAAAAGCCATACACAAAACTCAGCTCCTTCCTAGGAATAGAGCTTATCCTAGACCTTGTAGGTTGTGGCACCATAGTCCGAAGTAAACAACCATTGTCCATTTCCTATATAAGATATTCCATTTTGAGCTTTGTCCTAATGATTATTATGCAAGAATTCTATATATAAAAGGGTCTTGCTACCATTAGGCACTATTTAGTGAATCAAGAAATAGAAATTCTTTATTGGAAAAAATGGTATCAAAATGTTACACATTCCAATAAATACTTACTATTTTAGAAATCCTAACCAGTGTCTGCCTTGAAAAAAATTAGGCTTAAATATATTTTTGGTCCCTAGAAATATAATATATTTGTTGTTTTGGTGCCTATTTAAATTTTGAAGTTTGTTCATTTTTAGTGCCTACATTAACAAAAAGTGTTTTTAATCCCTCACAGATACTAGAAGAACATGATTTTTGTACTTTTTAAGAACTAAAAATGAACAAAATTTAAATAGGAACTAATTGTTAAAAAGTCATATTTTAAGGGACCAAAAACATTTAAACTAAAAAGTTTTCATGCAAATCAGTTACTTCAGGCAGATTGTTTTCCTGGCGAGGAAATGGTTTGGTTTTTTGTGCTGTTTACAGATGAGACTCATTGAATGTGTTGATGTTGTGCATTCTGGTTTCAACATAATAACTTGGTTTGTCGGGGGGGGGGGGGGGCAATGTTGATTCTTTTGTAATGTTAGTTTTATCTTCAATGTTGACGTTCCGAAATAAGTTTTAGTTCTGGTGTTAATGTCTAATGCATCTTTAATTTATCTCAGGACCACTTAGCATTAATGATGGAACTTCTTGGAATGATGCCACGGAAGGTATAATTTCTTTCCTCTCATTTCTTAGCAATTATGTTCATTGTTTCATGGTTAACACGAGTCTATGGATTATAATTCCCAGATTGCACTAGGGGGCCGTTATTCCCGTGATTTCTTTAACAGATACGGTGATTTGAGGCACATCCGTCGGTTGCGATTCTGGCCCTTGAATAAAGTCCTCATGGAGAAGTATGATTTTAGTGAGAAAGATGCAAATGACTTGAGTGACTTTTTGATTCCCATCCTTGACTTTGTTCCCGAGAAACGGCCGACGGCCGGTCAGTGCCTGCTACATCCATGGATCAATGCAGGCCCGCGTCTTTTGGAGCCATCGTTGCCTTCTTCTAATCACAACCCTGTTGCTGAAACTGCTATTTCTGACCAGAAGCATAGGGACAAGGATGATAGAGAGGCCATGGAGGCAGGAATGGGAAGTATTGCCATCAATTCAGATTCTAAACCACTCTTGCATTCCCCATCTAAGAAAGCCTTCCAAGGCAGCCGCAAGTAGTTCATCTTGATAGAGCTGTTTCCTTTGTGACTGTTTTCATGTTCTGAGGGTGCCCCCTGCATTGTTTCTCTCATTCAATGATGTCCATGGGCATTGTTTTGGGGCATTTGGTTTCTTTTCTGGAACTGCTGGATTGATGGGGTAGTACTTGGACATCGCTAATCCCTTCAAGTTTGCCACCAAACAGCATCATAAGTTGGATACCCTGAGAGCTCTTACTATTAAGAATATCATTGTGATATTCTCATGCTTATATGGGTTAAAGATGAAGATAGTCTTTCTTCTTTGTTGCCATTGACTTGTTTGTGAACAGTTGTTTATTGTCATGTGTACTCTTGTGCTAAATGATATTCTTGTTCTTGATATGAAAACATTGCAGACTTGCTTCTAGTCATTCTTCATTTTTTCTTTTCTGGGTTCTATGTTCGGTTCTAGTTTGGTAGTTAATTTTTTATCTACTCATTTTTCAATTTGAGTTTTATATTGATAGGTAAGTTTTGAAAATAAAAACGGGGTTGGGAGGTTATAATTATCTAGAGTATACAATTTTGTTATAATCAAAGGCTGATTTGTTTATTGTAAGTTTTTCCCCTTTCTATCAATTATTATATACCGAAAACCAATACAATCCAAATCGAAATAAATTATATTAGTTTAGATCGGATTTGTTTTTAAAATAAAACCGATCAGATGGTTAAAGAATAAAATTGAAATGATTGGATTAGAATGATTTTTTCTTTCAAAATCGATCAAATCCAATCTACGGACACCTTTAGTTTCAAGAAGTGGCAAACAAGAAATGTAGTTGAAGAACGGACACCTTTAGTTTCAAGAAGTGGCAAACAAGAAATGTAGTTGAAGAACACAACACTCGTAGACCATTCCTCAAAAATTACAGTTTGGTATTGACATGGTGAAAAATTCAATGTATTGAGTTTGAGGCTTTTGAAAGCACACGTCATAGAAGATATTTTGCAACCTCAAAATTCAATGAAAAACATGATCAATGATGTGCATTTGAATTTGTGAGACAATTTCAATGATCTTTTGAGCTCACTTATGAAGGGCAAAATAGGGCAAAATATGGCACATGACAGAGATAACGCAGAGTTTTATGAGTTGCTAAAAGATGGAAATCAACAATTATGTAAATGGTGTACAAAGTACTTGAAATTGTCATTTCCAGTTAATTTGTATCTTATAAAGTGCTTGTGTATTCAAAATTGTCATTTTTTATTGAGATAACACAATCATATCACTATGGTCCCTGATTCTCAAACCTGTTAAAATAGTCTCTATGACTGGTATAACATCTGTATGCTAACCTGGAAACCAACAAAGTACTTAACGTGCACGTTAGCGTAACCGATGGCATCCGGTAATTGAGGGAGATAGAAGGACTAACTTCATTGATGATTTACAATTTCAAATACTATTTTGAAAATTTGTTAATTTCATGGTATAAATTACTAGTGACCTGGAATTAATTTCGATATTACCTCCCGATCCCGAATTATCAGTCGCTATATTTGGCAAATTTTTGACTCGCCTTCAAAGTTGTGCGCGCCTTCGCATAATCCCCCAAATTTCGAGTAAACCACCACTTTGGTCCCTAAAAGTGCTAGACGCTGTCACTTTGATTCCTGAAATTAAGAAAAAGTCATTCACTGTGCAATTTATTAATCGTTCTGGTCCCTGATGTTACTGCAGTCACTTAACACCATTTGAGAGGCTAAGTTGACGTGTTTATTGACATGTTGGACGCCACGTGTCAGTTCATGTGTGTTCCTCGTCAATTGGATGAGACATGAGTGTGACGAGACACACACGTGGTGTCTTACATGTCAATAAACGTGCCAACACAGCTTCTCAAACGGTGTGAAGTAACTACAGTGAAGTCAGAGACCAGATTGATTAATGAATTGCACAATCAGGGACTTTTTTTTTAATTTCGTTACTCTCAGAGACCAAAGTGACTGCATTGTACTTCAGTAAGCTCTCTCTATCTCTTCACTCTTCCACTACATTTCATTTCATTACTCTTGGTCAGCCAAAGCCAAATCCCTAAAGGGATCGCAACTTCATCGCAATAGAGACAAATTCTGCACTACCTTGTAGTCTGCACAAATTAATTTTATTTTTCCTTTTTCTGTCTCTCTTTCATTCTCCGTTTTTGTTTTTGTTTTTGTTCCATTTCTCTATGATTTCACAATGCGTATAGAATGCGGGGGAAGTGGGGAGGGTTATTTTGAAAATTCTGTGTAAACAACAGAATTAAAATTAAAATTCTACAATAATAATCACTCTGCTTTATTTTTCTCCACAAAATTAAAATTCATGTGTGTTGGCAATCTTTTGTTCATGTTACTGTTCCACTATGTGCTGTTTCTCCTATTGAGTGATAAGGAGTGTTGAATGATTATAGGACTTCTGTCAGTAAAGAGCTAATATAAGTAGTACATTTTTTTTTGTTTCTTCTGGTGTCATGTTGCCATGCTTTTTCAAGTATAGTGTTATCTGTTATAGATATCTTATTAGTAATAATCAAACTTAGATGTGAATGTTTTGTTGCATATCTTTGTTGAAGAGGAAGAGATGCCATGGAGCGCTCTGTCTCTCTGTGTTATTTACCAAGCCCTTTGCATTTATTGTGTGTTTGGATTAGAACTCTTTTTCTTTGAATTGATCACCTAATTCATTTTTTGGAGTTCGTATGTTATCTATGTGCTTAGCTTTATTCACTTTAATTTTTTATTTACATCCATTTATTTTTTATTTATTTGCTGGACCCACAAATTTTTATTTGCATCGTGAGTAGCTGATGCAAATATGAACTCAATTTTGGTTTATGGTTTCTGATATGCAACTCAAAGGTGTTAGTGGTTGATGATTTTTTCAAGTTCTGATTTTTTTTTCAATATCATGAGTTTGATACCTAGTTGGTTGGGCTAATACAAAGATTAGCTGCTGCACAACAATATAAACAGATCTAATCGTTTCTTTTCACTGGGTAAGATTCATAATTTGTCTTCATATTGGTATATACATTTTGCTCTCTTTGTAGCATGCCACTCCGAGTATATATTAAACTGTTGTTGCTGCACTAACTGACCAATTCTCTTTGATTTCTACATTCAAACTCCATTATCCCCCTTGTATTTCCTTATCTGTAGTCACATTCTCTACAATATAATTAGATATAATATAATTATTTGCTACTATGCAGTGATGCAAATAGCGCACTATAGCGACGCTATCGCGGCTTCGCGTCTGGCCACCGCTATGGAGATGGCGTAGTGGAGCGTTTCACCGTATCGGGATATCGCGGCCAGGAACGCGGGATTTTGTGGCTGTATCGCGTCTTGTAGCGCCGTACCTCTGCTTTTCAAAGATGCCCTCATTTTTTTGACGTTAGGATTAAATTTTGGGGGTATTTTAGGGCTTTTGGGGGAGGGGGAACCTGCGACCTTCATCTCCGGCGAGCTACGACCTTCGTCTCCGGCGACCTCTGTTCTGCCTCTTTGTCCAGCAACCAGTGGAGTGGGTTTGTTTGAAATGAGAAGGTGATTGAGAGAGGAGGTTGGCGGCTGATGAGAGTAAGGGAGGCTAGGGTTATTTTGTTTCTAGGGTGAGAGGGGGTGTTGGGCCATTTGGGCCCAACTCTTTTTCTTTTAACTGTGAGGATGGGGTAGTGGGTTTGGCTTTTTTTCTTTTTGTTTGTAGGAATTGGGTCCAGTCTCAATTCTTTTCTTTTGTTTGTCTTTTTAATTTAAAGTATAACCAAATAATATGTTAAAATAAATAATAAATAATCAATATGTGTACACACAATAATAGAAAAAAATGTAAAATGATTAAAATTTTATTGTTAATTATGAATGTGTTATGAATTGAGTAATATTTTTAAAACTTTTAAGCATTTATATGTATATATATTAATTAATAAAATTAGAATAGCGGCTATCCCGCTACCGCTATAGCATTTTTTGGGGTCGGCCGCTACGCTCCGCTATCTGGGATTAACAACACTGCTACTATGTCATTTTAACTCTCTATCTCACACAACTTTTTGTTCTATTTTGTCAACCCAACATCCCCTCCTTTTCTATCTCACATATGTTGGGAATCCCACATTGGATAGTCAGGGGGTCTGTGCGGTGTTTATATAGCTGGGGGAGTCCCCACCTTTCCAGCCGGTTTTGAGGGGTGGATGTGAGCCCCAGCCGAATTTTAAGATAGTATTAGAGCCCGGATTCCTCCTGGTGGTGTGGATACTGCCGCTAGCCCTCGCCTATGATGTGGAGCCTAGGCTCGAGGGGGCGTGTTGGGAGTCCCACATTGGATGGTCAGGGGTCCTGTGCGGTGTTTATATAGGTGGGGGAGTCCCCACCTTTCTAGCTGGTTTTGAGGGATAGATGTGAGCCCCAGCCGAATTTTAAGATAACTGTGAGCCCGTGCCGTTTTAGCATGGTATCAGAGCCGGCCCCGGTGTGTGGACTCGTTTGGAGTTAGTGGACTCGTTTGGGGACCCGTTTGGCCTGCCCATGCTACGCGTGAGGGGGTGTGTTTGAGGGTCTGTTTGGAGTCCCACATCAGGTGGTTTCCGGGCCTCGGCTGTGCTTATATAGCTTGGGATATCCTCTCCTTAAAACTGCAGTTTTGAGGTTGAGGCCCCGAATTGTTTAACACGTAGCTTTCTTGCAGTGTCACAAATTTATGATGTTGTTCTTGGAATAGGAGCAACAAGTAAAAAACTTTATTAAAGGAGGTGTTCTCGGTGCTCTCGTGAGAGGTTAGTTACACTTCCACCCAATTTCATCCATTTAATATGTAGCTTTTGCTTGATTGTATCACAGAATGTGCTAATTTTAAAGTGCAAGATGTGCAAGATCTTAAAGTGCTTTAAAATGTGTTAATTTTAATGTATGGCTTTTGCTTGATTATATGACAGAATATGGACATTCGCGAAAATTGTAGCTGGATGTATAATAGCTATGAATTTGTGTCTTTTGCATGCCAACAAGCAGACTTGATGGATGGAAAAATTAGATGTCCTTGTTCTTAGATTCCGAAGAAGTTAAAGTTCATCTATATAAGAAGGGATTCAAATCAGATTATTGGTATTTGACATGTCATGGAGAAAGTGATCCAAGCTTATCTGCAGTCAATACTTATCTTTGGACTGCTACCACTACACAAGAGGGACATAATGAGGCCAAGAAAATCATCAACAAGCTTTGCAAGAGAAATGAAGAGATTAGGAAAAAAACAAACCATTCCTCATACTTGTGGTGCCGAGACTTTGGCAAGAAGACATGAATTGGTAGTTTAACACTATCCTAACCTGAGTCCAGTGTTTACATAAAGAATAACCTTATTGATTTTTAAATATATTCTATATTGAAAATTTTAGAAAATTGAGACCGGTAAGACTGTTGACCGGGGCCCAATGTGGAATATGACCCACAAGAGAAAAGATGGGAGCTACGTGAATGATAAAGCTATGGAGATAGGGGTAAATTGATAATCTTCCTCATTATGCACTCCTAATTTATGCTCATTGTTTTGGAATTGAAGGGTAAGAATCATAAACCTTCTTTGGTATTATATGCAGGAGAAAATTGATAACCATACAAGTCAAGGTTTAGAAGCTTCTTCTGAAATTCCTGGTCATGTTCGAGGATTAGGCTTAGGAGTGGTTCCTACCATTGCATTTAAGCATACCACAATGCGACATAGTGGTATGCGCTTTGATTCATCCAGCGATTGTACATTATCGGGAGACTTGCAACAAAAAGTGATAAAGATGGAATCTCAAATGCAAGCACTAATTGCCTACATTTGTGCAAAGGAAGGAGGAAGAATCCCCAAGGAGTTAGCTAGCTTATTTCCTAATTCTACACAACAGGTACATCACTTAATTAGTATTGCTTTTTAGTTTACATGATTTTTATATCACATATGACTAATATGTTCCAAGTGTGTTCCGTATTTTATATCACATATGACTAATATGTTCCAAGTGTGTTCCGTATTTGTTTAATTAATAATTAACTGAGTTAGTATACAAAAAGTATGTAGTGGGTAAATAAACTTGTGCATGGCCAAAACTACCAAAACTAATGTCTTCTTTTCAATTATATCAAATTTAATGTGGCTGTGTTAAGAAGGAAAACACCCCTCACACAATATAGGATTGAATGGATATTTCACTAAAAACCACCTCTCAAACAAGAGGCACACACCAATGAAACAGAACAATACAAACTGACTCTCAACAATGGAAATGGAGCCAAGCTCCCTTCTTGAATGACAATAATAAAAGACTCTCCTAAGAATAAATCGAGCTAAGGAAAGAAACTAGTTTTCTCTCTCAGCCAACCTCCAAAACCTCTCCAAAATATTCCCTAACTTTTACAAGGTATCTCCCTCACCTTATACACCCCCACACTCATGCAATTCTGCTATTTTCTCCCTCATCCACTCCTTTCTCGCCACCTGTCCCCTCTACCTCCACTCCCTCAGTATTTGTCCTTTTATTCTGTCCTTCCTCATCCGCACTCACTCCCACAGTATGAGACCTTTTCAGCTGCCAAATCTTTTCTGTCAAGGGTCTTTGCTCCCTGCTCCTCTCCCTTACCTCTCCTACGGTACACCTTTCAAGTGGGCCTGGGCCTAACAACACCCTCCCCCATTAGTTTCACCTTGTCCTCATGGTGAAATTCTGGGAATACTTCATCCAGCATAGTGTATTCCTCCTAGGTATTGTCATGGTCGGGAAGATCCACCCACTTGATTAGCACTTGTGTCTCGCCATTCAATAACTTCCTCATATCCACCACTTTTTCTGGCTTCACCGGCAGTTTCCACTCTTCTGTTAGAAACTTTGGGAGTTGTTGACTGGGCACTATGTCCGGGGCCGCCTTCTTCAACTGGGATACATGGAAAAGCAGATGTATCTTTGCACCATCCGGTAGCAGCAGCCTGTAAGCCACACTTCACACCTTCTCCTGGATCTCAAAGGGACCATAGATCCGGGGCTTAATGTCTCATTGGGTCGGGTAGCCAGAGGTTTATATCTATATGGTTGTGCTTTTAAGTACACCTTTTCCCCCACTTCAAAGCTTACCTCTCTCCTTTTCTTATCCGCCTGCATCTTCATATTATTTTGAGCTTTGCACAACTGCTGTTTCAGTTCAACAAGAATGGCATCCCTTTCCAATAACATCTGATCCACCTCTTGTACTGTTGTATTGGCTGCGAAATACTTGATAACTGTGGGGGGTTCTCTTCCATATAAGGCCTTGAATGGGCTCATTCCAATGGACACGTTGTGTGAGGAATTAAACCAAAACTCTGCCCAAGGAATCCACTTAGTCCACTGCTTAGGAACTCCACTCACAAAACATCGCAAATAAGCCTCTATAATTCTGTTAGTCACCTCAGTTTGCCCATCAGTTTGTGGATGATAGGCAGTACTAAACTTCAATTTCGTTCCCGCCATTTTGAATAGTTCTTTCCAAAAGCTACTCATGAACACCCTGTCCCGGTCAGATACAATGGAGTTGGGAAATCCATGTAACCCGACAATTTCAGCAACAAACATTTCGGCCACTTCCTTGGCGAAGAACGGATGACTTAAAGGAATGAAGTGTGCAGACTTTGTAAGTTTGTCCACAACTGCAACACCCTTTCTCCAAAAAGGATATTACACCATAGGTACCAATGAATTTCGAAATAACTTAGAAAATATTTAGTGAAAACTCAACATTCCTTCTCCGAAAACGTGTGTAAAATTTTTTCTTCTTTAACACAGAGAAGGATGGAGAAATATGTAATAATTCTTTTCAAAAGGGTTAAGTGCGGAAGCATAAACAATACTTTGTGAAAAGATCTCGTCTCATATATATATATATAAAAGCATCAGAGTTTGTACAGGAAAGAGTTTAAAGTAAGACAGTGAACATCTGAGCCAGTTTGGTCTCTAAACCCCTACCCAAATAATACAGTAACTGTCTAATCTTCTTGGAATCCATATCATCCACTCAGCAGCATCCTTCAGCTTTTCTCCTAAGAGCTAACCCACTTCTTGGGTCAAACATCTACTCTGTCATGAATCAACACAACAAAGCAGGCAAGGGTGAAACTCTAAACAACGTAATAAGGAAAGTACAGGCATACATCAACATACCGCACAATCACTAAGGAATCACACTTAAGAAATCAATATTTCAGCACAATAAGAATTTCACTCAAACACAGCACATTTGGGAACATCTAGTCGGAACATCGCTTTCAACAAAGCATTTGGGAACATCGAGTAAGAACATCATGTAGGAACATCGTGTGGGAACATCGCATTAGTACTAAGCATATGGGAACATCGCCTTTCACTAGGCATATTGCAACACTCTTTTTCCAAAAAGGATATTACACCATAGTAACCATGATTTTCACAATATTTTCCTTAATAATCTTTGATTAAAAACGAGTTTGGTTTCCAAAAATGCGGATAAAATTTTTGCCTTTTTAAAAGATGAGAAGAATGGGGAGTCCATTCTTTCCTTTTCTATCACGTGGTAAAACAAGAACAGTATTAGCAGAAATATTGAAGTAGAAACAATCTCCTTAAGTATATATATCAAAAGAGCTTGCAGCAGTACAAGCGTAGAGTTTTCTAAAACTACTGTACATCAAAAAGTAATAAAAACTCTAAGCAGGCTAAAATAAAAAGACTGAAATAAAAAGCTACTAAGTAATATAAAAGCCAGGTTCAATCTCTAACATCTACCCGGATTAACCGCCCACCTCCAAAAGTATAACAGTAGACGCATCCTCCCTACTCTAAAACGAAGGGTACATCTCCATGCTGGCTTCCTATGCCTCCCATAAAACGATATAAATGGTGCCTCCAGAGCTGGCACCTTCCTCATCTTCCTTCTCTGCAAATTGGAGTAAGACTTCCGCTCCTCCACCGTAAAAGGATGGTTAACAGACCTCCAACCCGTACCTGATCTAAACCTCGGCAACATCATCTACTCAACCACATATGGACAAAACATAGAAAGTAGGTAGGGTGAAAAACTTGCACAAGTTAAGAATGATAGTTTAAAAGAGCATACACACAATACTTATACAGTATATTTTCATAAACTTACCACACAAATCACACTTAGGAATAAAACACTGAAAACCAAGAAACAACCAAGAATATATCAACAATCACAGATGTCACGTCAATCACAGATAAATCATCAATCATAGATATATTATCAATCACAGATCAATCACATCTATCTCATCAACCATAGGATATTTATGCATGATACTTCAATCTCTTTACTAATACACCGGTGTGCTGCTCCAAGGAGACTTTTCCCACCAGACTCCATTGAGCGATAGGCCTGCGACAAGACCTAACAGAGTACCCAGAATTCACTTAGATTTCCTGGATAAACATTCAGTAATGCGCATCTCAACCATATCATGAAATAGGTTCGTTAGTCAGATTTATCCAAGCCAGGTGTACGACTCGTCTCAGCTCAAGGGCTATCGCCATGCAAGGCTATTGAGACTTTCGAAATCTGGATAATCCCAGAAGGCAATTGTAGCCCAACCAGACTCTATTCTCAACCCGTCCTCTAGGTTGTAAGCTCAAAAACCTTTATGCAAATGATAACTCAAACATTGCATAATATCACTTTGGTTTCTCTTGTAAAACCTTCTCTGTTTTACTGTATTAAATCTCTTAATACAAAACCACATAGAATACTCTTATTCTATCACCACAGAAATACTCTTGAAAACTTAACCATTATATTACTCTTTTCGGCTGTACTCATTTATTTTAATAATAATTACACTGTGATAGAGTCAAACGCGGTAACGAACTTAACCAGAATAATATTAACGGGAATTATTACTTAAGTTCATTCTTTTTGGAAAAGTCCTTTGGAAGCTAGTCAAGTAATCTTCGCCACGTATATACAAACTTATTAAGATCGGAAAAATAGCGCATCGGTATGGTTCCCAGGAAAGATCTTGGTGAGCTTTTGGGCTCCTTCAAAGACCTTTGTCTTTCCTAGACAGATCCATACAAATGAACTACCTTTACCCAATCATCAGTCTGTATATAAACAGTAAAAATCACAAGTTTTTATATATAACAAAACTCCAAACCAGGAATTTCTACCAAATAACATAACAGTAGAGTTCACCGAGAACCCAATACTATTAAATTATTTTACCCAGTTAGTCTGTGTATATATATTTTCTAAAGCAGTATATAGCAAGGAAATAAATATAATTTTCTCGGTTAGGAATTATTAACAGCACATCGGTCGAATCACCAGGACAAGATAGGGGACACAGCCGATACCATTTCTTTCCCGGTAAGAGACGTATCAATGCACCATTTAACCCAACAAAATAGGTATATTTATACATGAAGAATCTTTTTCAGATAAAGAACATGGAAATGGAAGAAAAACACTAGTTTAGGAATTTTAGCGTATTTAGTCACTTGCTCACGTCCTAATGGCGTAATAGAGATACGACCCTTGAGCCCGACCGTATGAGTACACCGAAGATGCATTCTTACGCCTGACCAAAGCACCCCATCCACTATCCGTCAAAAGAACTACAAAGATTCAATTTTACAATTTCTTAGATTTATTGATCACGGAGGCATAGCCTACTGGGTGATCAAGCTTTTATCGTTAAAATTTCGTCAGCGTAACGGTACAATTATTAAACTTTATAATTAAATTGGGCATTATAACTTTACTATTTGAAAAATCACATTTTAAATAAAAACAAAGCATAGTATAATTTTTCAAAACCATTTTACAAATAAATAACAATTATTTAAAACATAAACACCCAAAACACAAAAAGTCATCAAAACAAAGATCAAACTAACTTTGGAATTATTTCCCCATAACTTAGCCTTATGAAGATGGAAGAACAAGCCAAGAACACTCAAGAACACAAGAACAACAACACAAAAAAACTTGATTAGTAACAAAGAAAACCAAAGGAAAACTAAGGAAAAGAAAGAAGAATTTTGGAGTGATTTCTTCAAGTGAGGGATGAAGAAAAATGAGGGCAGCCCCCTCCCTATTTATAGGGAAAATTTCGAGCTAGGGGTGGTTAGGAAGTCACCATGGTTGGCTTGGAAAGCAACCATAGTTAAAGTTAAATAAAAAGGAAAAATAATTAACTAAAAACCTATTGGTTACAACCTATGACTCACAATCAACTTGATCAACTTGGACTCCCCCACTTGCATGCATGAGGCGTCCAAAAGAGAGCTGAGAAGAGGGATAAGTGATTTGACCAAAATACCCCTAGGCTTTGGACGAAAAAGAGTGAAAACCAAGGGAAAAATGTCTTTTCATAAATCAAAAATTGAAATAATTAATTAAAAATGATGAGAACCAATGAGAATTCTAGAAAATGCCAAGACAAGCTTAAATAATTTCGTGGCACTCATTTTTGAAATTGATTGATAGTGCAAACTCTTCGGTTTTCATTGTTTTGCAGGTATAACCCCGAAAATGCAAAAAAATAGGGTTTTCAAAACTTACACAGAAATAATTTTAAAAATCATGAAATAAATAATTAAAAATAAAATATAAAATGGTTATGGACCTTTGTCACGAAAATTATACCTGTTAAACAAGGTTTTTGCGTTAAAACGTCCTGGGTAACGTAGTTTTTGGTATTTTTTGAAAGTTTTCCAAAAATTCCAGAAAAATTCCAAAAAATCTAAAATAATAAAAGAACCAACTTTTGTGAAGGAAGTTTATTTATTGAGTTGGTTTAACACACTCAAGCTATTTAAAACACTTTCTGTCAGTTAGACGTAAACCGTTTTCTGTAAAAAGGCCCGATTTTGATCGAAAAGCTACCGTTTCAGAAGTATTTCGAAATACATGTATTTTATTACTAATTTTAAGCCAAAAATAAATTACAAAACATTTATGGAACAAAAATTCATATAAAACAGAAAAAAGACAAAAAATGTTAAGATACGGATGTTGTAATTAACCCTAACGGAAGCTGAAAATCAACTACTTTCAGAAGTATTTTTAAACATATATATTTAAATACTATTTTTAAGCTAAAAATAAATCTCAAAATATTTGTATTGCAAAAATTCAAATAAGACAAAAATAAACAATTAATCGCAAAAAGCGGATGTTACAACTCTACCCCCCTTAAAATAATTTCGTCCTTGAAATTATGTATCTAGAACAACACTGGATATATCTCTTGCATATTATCCTTTTAGTGAAATAATTTTTATTACCTGAAAATCTTTATATGATAAAAATCCTTAAGACCATCCTACTCATCTATATGTCCAGCATAAAAGCAAAAACACATAAAACATATAATTCAAACACAAACAAGAATCAAAACTCATACTTCTCAAATTAAATTGAAAGATTAACACCTTACCTTGGCCAAAACTTGATGAAGAACAAAGGAAGAACACTAAAAGAAATTTAAGAACTAAGAGTGAAAAGAGAGGATTTTGTGTTTGTTGTCTTCAAGTGCTTCCTTGGCTTCTTGGATGAGTGAAAAATTATGAAGCCAAAGTTGCTATTTATAGGGAGAGGGGGGCGGCCAAGCTAGGGAGAAGGAAGGAATAAAGAAAATGTGTGATGCATGCCATGACTACATAAATACATAATTATTAATTAGGTTTAATCAATATTTTTCCTAATTGGCCTAAACCACTTCACAAATGTTGATGACTCATAAAAAAATCTGATCCAAGGCTCTTCAAAGCTCCTTGATGTCGACCAAATAAGGGAGAAAGAGAGCCATTGGATTGCTTGAACAAAAGTCTAGGGTTTATGTAGTTTTAAGTGGAAACCAAGGGTAAAATGGTCTTTTTACATGCCCACCTTACTATTCAAGGTAATCATGATGTTCCCCACTCTTACGTACTTCTTAGAATTGTATTTGAATCCCTCAAAGTTCCTAAGTTCCTATATTATAGCCACTATATCTCTATTCGTCTCAATTCGGCTTATTCCGCAATTAAGGGTTAAAATAGTCTGTTTACTAATCTAACATTCAAAAATAATTTAAAATAGTAATAATCAATGAGGAATCTTGAAAATAACACATAAAAGTCTTATGGAAGAGTTTTGGAAATTTTACGGTAAGGGTAAGTCTTACGGTTTGCAAAACCAAAAGAAAACGGACGCGCCGTAAGTGAAAAACAGCACTTTTTCAGAAAATTTCAAAAAAATCTCAGAAAATTTGCAAATTGAATTTAAACACTAATGGTCTCTCTTAAATTTTGATTTTGAGCCCTCATTGTTCGACATAAATCGATTTTGGACCAGAAATCTCTGCTTTTCGTACTTTATAAACGTCGAAAAAGTAGTGTTTCATTGCCAAGTCTTGTGCCATTTTGGACAATACTGGATCAGCAATTGTTTCCTCAGCCAAGCGTTTCATTTCCTCATTGGACACCACGGAAATAGCTTGCATTTCAACCACTCTGGATAGTGCATCAGCCACCCTGTTTTCCTTCCCTTCTTTGTAGTGGATCTCGAAATCATACCCCAGCAATTTGGAGACCCATTTCTGCTGGTTGCTGTCCAAAATTCTCTGCTCCAGAAGATATTTCAAACTCCTCTGATCAGTCCTTATAATGAATCGGCCCCCCATCAAATACTGCCTCCATTTCTGCACTGCAAACACTATCGCCATGAGCTCCCTCTCATAAACCGATTTAAGCCTCGATTTGTCGGATAAGGCTTGACTAATGAAGGCCAATGGTCTGCCCTGTTGCATTAGGACTGCTCCAATCCCATATCCTGATGCATCCGTTTCAATTTCAAAGGGAACGTTGAAATTGGGCATTCCCAGAACCGGCAGTGCTTTCATAGCCTCCTTTAATGCACAAAAGGCTTGTGAAGCTTCCTCCCCTCACTTTAAATTGTTCTTTTTTAACAGCTGGGTCAATGGTCTTGCAATCATACCATAATTCTTCACAAACCTTCTATAATACCCTGTCAGACCAAGAAATCCCCTCAACCCCTTGATATCTTTGGGCACTGGCCAATCAGTCATGATCTTGACCTTATTCGGGTTTGCAGCTACTCCTTCAGCAGAAATCACATATCCCAAGTATTCCAGTTGTAACATTCCAAAGCAACATTTTTTAAAATTGACCTTCAATGTGTGCATCCTCAAAGTTTCCAGCACAATTTTCAAATGGTCCAAGTGAGCCTCATGAGAAGGACTATAGATTAGAATATTATCAAAAAAGACTAATACAAACTTCCTCAAATAGGGTCTGAATATATCATTCATTAAAGCTTGAAAAGTTGCTGGGGCGTTAGTTAACCCGAATGGCATTACTAAGTACTCATAATGCCCATCATGTGTCCTAAAGGTTGTTTTAGGGATGTCACTCTCCTTCATTCTAATTTGATGGTACCCTGATTTCAAATCTAATTTAGAGAAGATCACCGCCCCATGCAATTCATCTAACAACTCTTCTATAACGGAGATAGGAAATTTGTTAGGGGTGGTAGCATTGTTCAAGGCCCTATAGTCAGTACGAAACCTCCAACTCCCATCTTTCTTTTTAACTAATAACAAAGGGCTTGCGTAAGGACTTACACTTGGTCGGATGAGCCCAGCAGCCAACATGTCCTTGACAAACCCCTTCAATGGCTTCCTTCTGGTAGTGGGGATATCTGTAAGGTCTTATGTTTGGGATCTACGCACCCTCCTTGATGACAATGGCGTGATCGCATCGCATAGGTGGGGGCAGCTCCTTGGCTTCCTTAAAAAGCTCTTCATATCCCTTTAATAACTCCTCCAATCCCTCCATTTCTCCTTTGATTTCTACCCCATTCGCATCCATTGTGCCCAACTCGACATAAAACGCCTCTATTCCTCTATTCAACTCCCTCATGATAACTTTCAAAGAAACCCCCGTTCGAGACAGCGTCGGATCACCCCGAATTTTGACCTTTTCTCCATTGACCTTGGCCCATATCACATGTTCCTTGAAATCTGCTTTAATTTTTCCCAGCCCTTCAAGCCATTTGTACCCCCAACACCACATCGACCCCTCCCAGCTCAAAGACATGAAAGTCCTGAATGACCTTCAAGTTTGGCAGCTCCAACTCTACATTTCTACAAACCCTTCTTCTTCACAACGTGTTCATCCCCCACCCTCACCGTGAACTCCTGGCTAGCATCTTGTTGTAATTCCAATTCCTCCACAATTTGTTCAGACACAAAATTGTGAGTTGCTCCCGAATCGATCAAAACTGTCACCCCCTTGTCTCCAATCCTTCCCCATAGTTTTAGGGATCTTTTGGATGTCATCCCTGCCACGCTCCCCATATGCAATTGGAGCTAGGCCTCTTCCTCTTTTTCTTCGTCCCCCCAACCTCCTCCTCCTCCCCATCCTCTCCTTCCCCCAAAATGATGATATTCAGGCTTCTGTTCGAGCACACATGCCCTGTTGAGAATGGTCCATCACAACGAAAGCACAGCTTTCTTCTCCTCCGATCCTCCGGCTCCTCATCCGTCAAATTATGAAAAGGGGCATTACGACAGTTGCTTTTTGCGTGGCTGATCTCCGGTGCGGGTGATGTGGGTCTCGAACTGTTTCCCACTTCATTCCTGCTCGCCGTGACTGAGAAAGACCCCTGTGACCCATTCGTTTTTTGTGGGTCGCCCGACTCATGTCCAGCTCTAGCTCCCCCATTCCACCTATTATTCAAAGCTGCCCTGTTAGAGTTAGGCCCAATTCGTTTGTTAGGCCCATCCCCTTTACCCAACACCCTGTTCTTCTCCTCCACCCTCTTGGCCAACTTCATCACCTCACCCAAGTCACCCGACTGATGGAGCCTCACCTCTGCCCTAACTTCATCTTTCAGCCCGTTCATGAATGCTCCCAAGAGCACCTCTTCCTCTGCATGCCTCAGGGGTGCTGTAATGAGCTCAAACATCTCACGATACTCCTCCACCGAATGAGTTTGTCTCAAACTCACCAGGACTTCATACGGATTCTCTGACGAAGCATCTTGAAATCGCCCCAACAAAGCCCTCCTCAGCGAGAGCCACGTGATACTCTCTGTTCTGGCTTCCCACCACTGGTACCAATTTAAGGCCTTGCCGTCAAAGCAGATGGAAGCAACCAACACCTTCTCATCATCAAGGATTTGGTTAATTTCAAAGTATCTTTCAGCTCTATAAATCTAGCCATAAGGATCTTCCCCCGTAAAATACGGTACCTCCAACCTCCGCATTCGATCCTCCCTTCTCTCCGCCCCTCCTTCCCTCCGTGGACCTCCCCTGTCGGTGGAGATCTCCCTCTGTGGTTGTCTCTGTTGGCTAAGGACTGCGTAATGAACTCTCGCAGCTCCTGCACCATGGCGTCCACCACCCTAGCGTTTTCTTCCCTCAACTCGCGGCCCATCTCCTCCATTCTCCTTTCCAAAGCGTCTAATCTGCCCTCCATTCTGGTTGCTACCATAAGCCCCAGGATCGAGCTTCTGATACCAAATGTTAAGAAGGAAAACACCCCTCACACAATATAGGACTGAATGGATATTTCACTAAAAACCACCTCTCAAACAAGAGGCACACACCAATGAAACAGAACAATACAAACTGACTCTCGACAATGGAAATGGAGCCAAGCTCCCTTCTTGAATGACAATAATAAAAGACTCTCCTAAGAATAAACCGAGATGAGGAAAGAAACTAGTTTTCTCTCTCAGCCAACCTCCAAAACCTCTCCAAAATATTCCCTTACCTTTACAAGGTATCTTCCTCACCTTATACGCCCCCACACTCATGCAATTCTGCTATTTTCTCCCTCATCCACTCCTTTCTCGCCACCTATCCCCTCTGCCTCCACTCCCTCAACATTTGTCCTTTTATTCTGTCCTTCCTCATCCGCACTCACTCCCACACTATGAGACCTTTCAGCTGCCAAATCTTTTCTGTGCATGTCAAGGGTCTTTGCTCCCTGCTCCTCTCCCTTACCTCTCCTACGGTACACCTTCCAAGTGGGCCTGGGCCTAACAGGCAGTGAGTAGCATGCCACTGTTTTATGTCCTTCAATTCGGTTACAAGCCATGATCATTTGTTGCATGAATTTGATTCTCCATGCTTTCTAAGATAATGTGAAATGTGTATATTGTAAAGCAGCAACATCAAAATTCTGTAATTTGGCTGATATGAATGCCACCGGTGGAAACTCAATGAGCGTGAAGATTCAAGTTTGGTGATTACGGAGTAATCTAAAGGACTTTCAAGGAATTTCTATTCAAATATGCATTTTTAATATTTGGTAAACATATATAATCGTGTGGCTATAGGTACTATTTATTAAATATACTAAAGTCTTCTTGTTTTCTCAATTTCTTTGAAGTGCTAAATAATCAGTTTGTTTAGCCTTTTTAACAAAAGAGAGTTTATTTAGAATTTCTTTTAATTGCAGATAGTTTATTAAATATGATAGCTTATCTTAAGATTCCCCCATATACATCCATGATTAATTCTCTTTATAGTAAGTGCAGAAATATAGGAATATTGCAGTTTTCATTCTGCTTGATCCACTCACTCCTTGTCTCTGTTGTTGATTGTCATGGCTTGTGAGGGAATGTGAGGACTGGAACTTGGAAGGGTTATTTGTACTATCAATTTCAGATGCCTATTATTTTATGCTAGACTTGGAACTAAATTCTAGCAGCTTTACCAATACCCGTAGATTGTAATTAACCTAGAGGCAGGCAATTATATAATCATCACTATATGAAGCCTGTAAGGTGATGCAATTAAGGTCTGTTATGCATAAAATTAACTACAATAAGTGAAGGGGTAGTTAAAGGCTAAACTGTTTAACATATTGCGTGTGCATACTATAACATATAGAATATTTCTAAATCCTCCTACCTTTTATTCCTACAAATCCTCCTAATTACTAAATGGAGAAAGTATTAAATGTTTTTTATATTTTCAAGATATTAATTGTATTTACTTTTTCATTAAGTACTTATTTTATAAAGTAGTAGGAGGATATAGCATTTTTCATTGGCGGGATATGCTTTTATATTGTAGGAGGACCATTCATATTTTCAATGTTAAGAACAGGTGCTTAGGAGATTGATATTGTTTACCTTCTGTGAAGAAAAGAACACCCTTAGAGCAGCTGTAGTTCATAAATAACTTCTTTTTCATGATATTTTCTGCCTTCATCTGTTTTATCTGGACAATTTAAATTGTTTTTGTAGGTATCAGATGTAGGAAGTGGGGCTTCATTAGGTGGAAGCAACACACATTAAGTGGATCATCAGAGTGCTCCCAATGGCATATGAATGTTGGGATATTTCTATCAAACTTGAAGAAGACTTATTGTGTAATTCTCGAGTTGTTTAGGATATTTCTATCAAACTTGAAGAAGACTTATTGTGTAATTCTCGAGTTGTTTAGGATATTTTTATCACACTTATTAGAAACTAATTATTATTGGACAACTATACTTGTGCTACAATGCTTTTTTTTTAAATGATTTTTTTATAATATGGTCTAAAAAAGTATGACTTTGAAGTTATTATATTAATTATATTTATTCTTACATTTTTTATTTGACAAATATAAAATCAATGAAACGTGCAAATTCTGACAGTTTGGGCACATTTTTACAGATATCACAGCAGTTAAAATTGCCTTTAAACGCAGAACATGTGGTTGTTCAATCTACAATATTTTTACCAGAACAATGTGGTAGTTTTAATCGCCCTTTTAATTAGCATATTATGGAAGTTTCAATTGCCAATTTTAACACTATAGACAATTTTTTACTAACATTTTGATAGTTTCAACCGCCATTAATTCTGAAAAATAACTATCATTTTATGGACGGTTCATTTTAAACTATCATTTATGCGGAATGGCAGAAACAATTATGACAGTAGTTAGAGACACCACTCAGGTTAAAACTGCCAAAATTTGTAAAAACAAACGGTCACTTTGTAGTGATAAGAAATTTTACTCTTGTGAGCATTAACACAATTTTTTTGATGAAACATTAACACACAATGTAGCGTTAATACAATGTACTAGTGAATACTAATTAAATTCATCTTGAAAATATAAAAAAATATTTAACTTTTCCAAATTTAATAATTAAAATGATTTGTAAGAATAAAAGGTAAAAAAATTTAAAATTCTATGTTAATTTCTACACACGCAAGGAAGCCGTAATCTGGTTCCAAAAATTTGGGTCCATTCAAATTCAATTAGTTGACAAAAGCCAGACTGTCAAGTATAGCCAAACTAAGCCTTGACTAGGACAAGGATATTTATTTCTTTGTTTTTATTCATTTAATTTATTTCTTTGTTTTTATTCATTTAATTCTTTTGGCCGAAGACCATCATTATGAAATCTGTGTTTGGTAGTCAGATCCCAACAGATCTTCACCACATATTATTACCAAACAAAAAAAGGTGGGGGAATACCGGCAAAGAATATTGTCAAGCTCCCCAGTTCTTCACTTCAAAGTTTATTTGAGGTCTAGAAGTCCTGATGCATGTTGAATAAATATTAATATTTTCAGTCCTCAACTTCGTGGGCTCCATCCATTTTATGAGAATCTTTGGGGCGTCTATGGAGCCAATCCGTATAAAGCATGTATGGATTTTTTTTTAACAAAAAAGTAAAAAAAAAAAATCCAATAAGCAAAATAATTTTAGCTAGAAATAAAAAAAATTTGGAGAGATAACATGCGTCGCAATATGGAAGATGACACATATCACAGCTTGAGAGTTTCTTATATAGTAATTGATGATACGTGTCACAACTTAGGAAATGACAACCTAAGATCAAGACCTATAAGTAATTGATAATCAAAGTCATCACATATATAATTTCCATCACTTTTCTCTGACACAAATTTAAGCATCTGAAATCATCCACAACAAAACAAAACAAATAAATGCTACACCACAATTAAGATGTGTTAACCAGCAGCTAACACTCAACCACAAACTTATTTTCACAGATAAGAAGGAAAGCTAGCCTTCTTATAGATCATCTTTCTGTAGGTCAGCAAGGTATTGACCAACATTTGTGAATACTATAATCCCACCTCTAATTTACCAACTAATATTCTCACACCATCTCTGGATTTTCCTTTTGTTTGCTATTATTCCTACTGTACTCTAAATCATTCACTGGTACAAAATCCTAAGAATCCCATGAACTCATGGTTGTTTATCATTTGAATGCTATTCTCAATACCAATGACACCTGAAATAAAAATGTTACAACAATTAGACACTTCAATGTAAAATGTATCACATTAATACAACAATGCAATTGAGGTTGGTTTCCATTACCCATGGTGAGAGCACTAGCAAAAATTACACTTGAGAGGATGAATACAATGATTGATTCCCTCTCAAGAAATGCAACTAATCTCCTTACAAAGAATTGTCCCCAAAAGCCAGCCAAAACAGACACTGTGGTAAGGTATAATGCTGCAGAGAAATACAATGAAATAAACTAGAGTTATTATATATATATATATTCATATTATTATTAGTGTTACTGGCCAAGCAAATTGGAAAAACAAAAAAAAAGATCAAAGCTTCAAGAGTTGATGAAAACTATACCATAAGGAATAGGGAACCTCTTGAGAATGTGGAATTCAACCACAGACAAAGATGATGAAAACATCATCACAAATGTTGCTGTTGCACTAGCAACCTACAATTTAAAATGAGTAACATCCTTAGAAGTCAAGTTTTTTTTTTTTTATGTTATAGAAGCCTGACTTCTAGCTTTATCGAGAAGTTAGCTTTGTTTTGCATTATTATAACATTTCTCATATATGAAAAAGAGGAAGAGCCGTTGAATAGTCATTGTTAAATTGATAGAATGTAAGAAGCTATTAGTTAAAAAACTCATATCATAAGTGCTTTTAGAAAAAATTATCCAAACTAACTCGAAATGTAGTGTACCTGGGGGATGACACCTATCTCGAGGAGAAGAGGACTCAAAACAAACCCACCACCAGAACCAAGTAGGCCTCCAACAATTCCCCCTACAATACCACAGAGTGCACAAAATGCAAGGGACATAGCATTCCATTCTATTGAGGCCTCACAGATGCATTCTAGGTTCCCTGTGCTCATCCTCTTTTTGTGCTCCTTGTACAACTTGACTGCTTCATAGCCAAACACCAAAAGTGCAATTGGAAACTGAAAACAGAACAAAAGGACAGGTGTGTGCCAATTAGTCTTAAGTCTAACTAACCCCACTGCATATGAAGTTCAGCAATAAGTTGAGGTAATGTCATTGAACCTGCATGCCAAAAAGCACCCAATACCATACACTGCAGACCTCTACATTATTCTGCAGACCAACAACAAATTGTATATCAATTATCAATTGCTACATAAAAAAAGTAAGACCTGGCTGAGACGCGTGTTACCTTTCTGCTCTTTTTATTTCCTGCTAATATTATTTTGTTTGTTGAGTTTTTTTTTTTCCTGTTTATGGTAAGAAAAAACTCGTACTTTGTGTGGGTGCATCGGCTAGTTTAACACACAAACAAAACTTAATAGACATGTGAGTGAGAGGGAGGGAGGGAAGCTTGCCTTGATGACTTGAATAAGTAGGAAAAAAACCCACACGAACAACAGCACTAGAATCCTTTTCCACCTAAGGTTGAGACAGAGAATTTGCTGAAAGGGATTCAGGTGAGAAAAAGGTTAGTTCCTCTCAAATAGTGCAAAATGAAAAATTTGTCATCTGTAAAGAGAAATTTACATACTATAGTTGACTTCTCTTCTTTAGGGATCAATAGCTCATATTTTGTGTCAATTGGAACTGCAAATTTTAGGAAATAATCACTTATTCAAGGGACTTTCCAATGAAAATAAATCCTTCCTGTTTCCAAAGCAATGGAGCATAACATGCATGACACTTTTGTTCTATTTGTATACCTGACTTATGTTCTCCACAAGAATTAACCAAAGTTTCCTGTCGCTTGGCCTTTTCTTTCTATAAAATAACAAACAAAAATTAGAAAGAAAAAGCTAATGAGTTGTTACTTTTCTAAAAGCTTCAGTTTATGGCCTATAAGAATAGAATATTCATTTTTTTATAAGCTAAGAATAGAATATTCATGGTCACAAGTCAAGAAATTTTCACCTTGTGAAGTGACTCTTCCATCCACATCTTGATTCCCTTGAAGAAGGACCTTGAGGAAGTCCCTGTGCAAATAAAAATAAAAAAACATTTTTTTTCAAAAAAATAAAAGTGTTCTTGGCTCAAGAATTGATTCATTTAAAAAAAAACACTTTCATTTGCAAGTAATTAATATTATACTAGTAATGACACATACCAACAAAGAGAATGATTATGAGAACAGTAATAAGCCAGTAAGGGAAAACAACAGAGAGAGTGACACCAACAGTGATCCCAAGCATGAGCATTGGTTGGAACAGAAGCGCAAGATCATAGTCTAAAATGGGCACCTCTTTTGTTGGATGAGGCACTCTTAGATTATACCAAACCGATGATGCTGATGCCCCCATTATCATACCTGGACCAAGTCAACAACCCCAAAACTTGATTACAACACAAAAACAGAAAATACACATAAGGGGTCACAAATTTCAATCAACTTTTGAAAAAAACACTATTACATTAAAAAAAAAACACATCATGTAAAGAAAACTAGCCCAGGAACCAACATTAAGTTGGTGTAGAACTGAGCTTAAATCTTTTAACCAAAGTCTCTGGTTCAAGACTAGTGGATGGAAAAGAAGAGATCCCACTGAAAGTGATCAACTAGGGATAGATATTACTTATTGACAAAACCAGTGAATATTTAAGAATTAAAAAATTATACACATAAGGGGTCACAAATTTTCAATCAACAAACACTTACATAAAAAAAAACACATCATTTAAAGAAAATTAGCCCAAGAAACAATATTACGTTGGTCCGAATGGAAGTGGACTCGAACCCCTTAAGCAATATCTCATATTTGAGACTTGTGAATGGAAAGAAGATCCCACTAAAGGTGGTTAGCTAGGGGCAGAGATTAGTCATTAGCGAAACCAATGAATACTTTGCAACTATACCATGGTTAAAAGAAAAAAAAAACTAGAACTTGTGAGAAAGTTGTTACATTTAGAAAGAGCAGCAGCAGACTTGGTATCAAAGCCAAGAAGGAGATTAAGCATGGGAACGAAAATGCCACCCCCACCAACCCCACCAACGGTTCCACATGCTGAACCCAGAAAACCAATCACCGTGGCCAACACAAGTTTCCAACTTGGCTCCAATTCCTGCACACAACACAACAATGCACACACCCCATGGCCCATGCATTAAAACAAAGACACACACACACTCGTGCTACATCCACCTGAAAAAATGCTTAAAATGAAACATACAGGCCAAACTCTATTATTAATTCCACCAAACACATAACGGCTAGAGGACAGAGATGCTGCTGCTTTGTGGTGGTTGGTGAGAAACAGTGCAGACAGAACAGCAAAAGTGAAACCGGATACGATGTATACGATGAACCCTTTCGTTGACATTGGCATGGGGAGAGAAGAGAAAAAGAAGAGAAAATTTAAAAAAAAAATGTGTTTTCGTTGAGTAACTTTGTACAAAGACAAAGAAATCAAATAGCAATCAAAACATGACCAAAGTGGTATCTGTAATATATAACGCGCAGGGCAACGGCAGGGGTGAGTGGAAAGGACAATAGTATCATGAGGATTGAGGAGTACCATTGACACATTCTCTCACCCGCTTTTTCCAACATACTTTTATTGGTTGAAATTCATATACATTCATTCTATTACCTCTAGATTTATTTATAAGAAATAAAAAGTAATTTTTTTTTTTAAATTTTTTGATAAGATACAATGTTTTATTTTTAATAAAATTAATTGTTTTTTTTTTAATTTTATTTTTATTAATTATCACACCACTTAATTATACTATGCTATCTTTAGTCACTTAAAGCAAGAGTATATGTGTAAAAAAAAATTATAGTATTATTAATAAAAAAATAACACATTTTATTGCATTCTTTAATTTGTATAATTTTAGTATTATATTTTTAATGTATAGGACAGGAGGTAATATTATTTTAGGATTGAGTCTCACTAAATATGATATATCATACACCTGGTTTTATGGAACTCATATTATAAAGAATGTGTTAGAAATAATATATTAGAGAATTTGTTGGTACCATTTCGCGGATATCACGTGTGTAACTGCTAAATCTCATTCGGATCAGATTGATTGATTTTTTTTCTTTTTATTTTATTTCCTATTCCATTGAGATATTTGTCTCGTCGAGAATATCCTCCTATGGATACGAAGAGTTGTTGATTTAAGTAGTTTTTCCGCTTGTTCTTTCTATATCAGTGGACGAGAAATGTAACCACATATTCATCACTCATTAATTGTTATCAAGAAAAAAAAAAGTTCATCACTCATTAATATATATCGAAAAATGCTTTATTAACATTCTTTTTGTGTGGAACTGGAAAGAAGAATATCAGCCAGACTACGGATGTGTCCAAATAGTATGCATGTTTGAATAATTAATGAGGACAAAATTATAGAGGTAGAAGAAAATGTTCTAAGGGAGAGGTTTAATTATTCTTGGGTGTGTTAGGGAGTTATAGAAGGGAGGGGAGGGTTTGTGATCAATATTTTACCTATTTGAGTGTTTGAAAAATACGTGAAAACCCTCCAAAATCCTCCAAAGTCACATCTCTAGTACATTTTTTGAGTTCTTCCAAATTGAAGGGTTTTTAGAATTGTACTAGAGTAAAGGACTTTGAAGGGTTTTAGAGGGTTTCAAAATGTTTTATTCATCGTTTTCCCTATCTAAAATATTGAAGTAAACCCTCCCCTCCCCTCTCCAACACACACCTTAAGTGTATTGTTTTAAGTGACCAAATAAATTTAAGATGTGAATTTAAGTATTTATTACTCCCTCTACTCTAAAACTATAGCCGTTTAAGATTATTGTATATAGATTAAGAAATATTTATGGAAGGAAAATATTATTTTATATAGATTAAAATACTCTCATTTAATGAAAGAATATTTATGATAAATTATCTATAAATCACTATAATATTAATGCCAACTTCTCCCACTAGTAGTTATTAAATAAGGGTATGAGTTTGTAAAAAAAATAAGGTTGTGGGTTTAAAAAATTAATTATGACATTTTGGAATTGAAAAACTTTATAATTGTAAAACTGCTATAGTTTTGGAATAGAGGGATTACTTTTATCAATAATTTTTGTTAGTTATGTGAGTATTTTTAAAAAAAGTCAGTTAAATGAATGAGTGGATATTTTGTTTTAATTATTAGGATTATGAAATCATTAATGTTCTCATTTTATGTCAACCAAATGAATTCCATTTGATATTTTAATTATCACAATCATTTTTTGTTTGACAGAAATTAATTATCACAATCTTGAAATCAAGAAGGAACCGGTTTTGAGGTCAAACATATTATTATATTTATAAATAGGTGGCTTCTAAGGTGAGGGCCTTGCAAGGCCTTCACCGGTGAAGGCCCCAATAGCACCATTAGATATAATAATAAAATACTCCAATGACTGAGATTGATTTGAGTGACCTACTACCGACTTGCTATTGCAAGTTGCCCAAAAGTTTGCTAAATAGTCCCCCAATTATATGCAATTTACTATCATAATCTATAGCAATTGCATTTGAATTTTTTGAACCCTTTACCCAAAAAATTAACACAGAAAATTAACAATTTATGAACTCTTTACCCAGAAAATGAACAAAAAAATAAAACCAAAATCAACCCAGAAAATAATCACACAGCTTTCTCCTTATTTGCCTCTTTGATAATCATTCCTAAAATCAGAGATAGGTTCACTGGTCTATCTAAGGCTGAGGAGAGACACTGTGAAGGATTCTTGGCCGACTTCTCGTAAACAAAATATAAATGGTTTACACAAACTATTAATGATCGATCAAAACAAAATATAAACAAACTAACCCTCGATCCGCTCACGTGAAGGAAAGTAGGGAACATTTTCATCAAGGACCTCTTCATAGTAAATCATCACAAAGGCACAAACAACTTCATATCTAAAAGTTTGGCATGAGGTCATAGCCAAAAAAAAAAAACTTCATATCTAAACGGTTTAACATTGAGGCTCAAACTACAATGGTTCATGATAGTAGCAAAACTAAATCCTAGCTTATTTTGTTTACTGAGAGGATTGATATTAAGGATTTCACAGAATCCAGCCATATTACGAAGCCAAAAATATAGAAACCAGAAACCACCCCACCGCCACCACTTCTTCAGCCTCCTCGTCCACCGCCGCTGCCGACAACTACAACCTGCTGCCACCGCAACTTCCGCCATCGCAGCCAGATCTGGAACTCTACCGTTGAGATTTGCAACCCCTTTCGCTAAATCTGGTTCATTGGTCTATCCTCGTCTACCCCTCCGCCAGTGTGCGTTTTTTATAGCAGAACCTGTGTTTGATGATGGCTCTGTTCTGGTTCTCTGCCCCTTCTTCCCATAACTGTCGGAAAACAGAGAAGCAATGCTCTATTCCTGCGCATTGCCAATGGGCCGTTGGGGGTTGTGCTTATAACCCCGACTCCACAGCCACCCCCTCCTTGTTCTGTGAGCAGCATTCGGGATTCCAAAATATTCAAGTGGTGAAAATCCAATGGGGCTTTCAAAAAAGATGTTTTGCATAATGATATTTGGTTTTGATTGAATTCCATTGGTATTGTTTTGTTGACATTTACTTGAGAATGCGAGCTTTGATTGATGCTCATTATCATTATTGGAAAACCATTTCGATTCATTCCCTAGAGTGCGTAATTACAACTACCAAATTCTTCACATACTACTAGTTAATTAGTTCACTACATATTAATTAATTTGTTCATGCATATATGTGTGGCAGAGATTCTATGGGAACTCAGAAGCAGAGCACCCAATCTCTGTTTGAGCGACGACATGGTTTAAGTGCTGGACTTCTTTGCAATTTTGCTAGTTCTTTTATTTTTGACCCTATACAATTTAATATTACATATTGAACCCCGTGTATACCTGCTATATAAGGTAAAATGACCCTCTCACTGGTGAGGGCCTTGCAAGACCCCTCACTTTAGAAGCCACCTTATAAAGATCAAATTATTACAAAAAATATTAGCAACACATTTTGTATATCAAAAAAATATTAGCAACACATTTTATTATTTTTGAGTCATTGGAGTTTTATCAAATAAGGAGTTGCTTACAAATTTTAATGAATCTCATATAAATTTTATTAAATAATGAAAATTATGTCAAAAAAATATTTTAAAAATAGTGTTATTAGTCTCTTATTGACAAACTCGTCTCTTTAAAACCCTTTATTTGACAGAAGAGACAAAAAAAATTGTTCATATTTATTTGTTATTTTGAAAGCTCTATTAAATATTATTTTATGAATTATATCTTTATTTTCATCTACTAAATAATTAATAAGAGAAAATTGTATAGAGATAAATAGTAAAGTCAAATAAAGGACATATCAAGAAATGGAATAATAATTTTAACATTAACAAGTATATTAATTGTACTTTTCATGGGGGCTAGTTTTGAGATAACCTTTTTTTATACAAAGTTTTGAGATAACCTTGGTGTGATATAATTTTTATTTTTCCTAAACAAGTATAGTGTAAAGCTAGAAAAATGTGCTTATTAATTTATATGTAAATGTTTGCATTCAAAAAAAAATTATATGTAAATGTTGATCGGTCGGTTTTAGAAAAACAATTGGCTATTTTCAAGATCAATCTAAGACTTGGTGCATGCTTTGTAAAATATTATGTTTAAACACACAGTAATTATTCAGTAACTATCTATAGAGTTCCGACCCATTTAACCCATAGGTTAAGCGAGTTTGGTTTGTGAGTTGGCAGATTAGCCCCAAATAAATTTTTGAAATCTAATTTTTTATTGAATATTTAAAAAAGTTAGTTGTTTTTCATTTTTTAATAGGCCCACGGGCCGGCCCATTTGCCCGACGGGCTATGTGGGGCAGACGCATGCCAAAACATATAGGCCCATTAATTTTGCACACCGAGTCAGCTCAATCCATTATATGTGGGCCAATGCAGACCAAACTTAAACAAACCGCAGACCAGCCCGATACCACATCTAGATGTAACCTTCTAGGGTTACTTTATTTATTTATTTATTTTTGGTCAATATTTATTTATTTTCTTCAACTAAGTATAATGTTTTGAGGTGAATTGATTAATTTTTTTGTCAATTACACACACGGGGATGGAGAGAGGGGTGGAGTGGGATCGAACCCACTCCCTTCTACAAGTGTCCCTTTAGATTACAAGGGAAGTTTTTTTTTAAAGAAACTTAACAACTGAACTATGTAAGGGTGACAGGTGAACTGATTATTTAGTTCTACAGAATATCCATCGCATAACAGAGCCGATGAATGGCCCAAAACCTTTTATTTTGCTAGTGTTTCATACGGTCCATAATCATTAGGGATCCAAAAACCAATTAACAAAGATCAAACACATAAATTTTGAAGAGAAAACCAAAGTTTGACCAAAAAAAAAAAGAAGAGAAAACCAGAGGGTATTGTGTTTCAGGAAACTAAACAGCCAATCTAACCAAAAAGGTAAACAAACAAGTTTCGTGATTCATAACAACAAAATACATCCTCCTAGTACACTACACTGGGCACAAATGTTGCACATTTTTCCCCTATGAGTAACATGATGATGATGATGATATTATAAGATCACTTTTTGATATCAAGGAGGCCCACACGAGTGGTCCCTTCATCATCCATGCGTCCCACATCGTTGAATGTCTGACCCGTCATCTGATCTGATGCTTTCAGCGTCTCCGCCACTGTTCCCGTTCGAGTGTCTTCCGCTTTGATCCTTCCCTCATTCCCACGCCCCCACTTTTCCTCTCCGTATCCTCCTTTTCCTTTATTACCTTGCACCTTTAATTCTTCCGCTTTCCTCCTCGCTTCTTCACCAGCCCCGCTCAGCTTTTCCTGCACCATGCATCCATCCACACAATGTCCAAATTCCACAACTAGTTGTTAATACTCAATAATAATCATAATAATAATAATAAATTGCTATGAAAAAAACTCTCTTGATAAAAATGAGTATGGGATTATTGGTGAAGTTTTTGGAGATGCTAGATTAGAAAATTGAAATGCTTATGAGATATGGTGTGTTTGGGAGAAGTTATTTTTTTGGAGGAGAGTAGAGAATTTATTCTAATATTTTAGTTGTATAGATAGGAGTGAATGATGAAGAAAACATTTTGAAGCATTTTAAAACTCTTTAAATTTTTTTCCTTTTGCACATTTTCAAAAATCTTTTAATTTGGAAGAACTCAAAAAATACACTAAAGAGGTGACTTTGAGAGATTTTGAAAAATTTTCACATATTTTTTAAACATTCAAATAGATAAAATCTCATCTCCTTTTCTTCGTAACTCCTAAATACACCCTTAAGTTTAAAAAAAAAAGTAAAAATAGTTACATGTAGGAGTGAAATCCACTTAATGTGAGGTATTTGATTGTGGATGCTTTAAACGTGTTGTCACCTTATCAAAAAAAAAAACGTGTTGTCACCTTCTAAATTATGCTTCTAAATTATGATATGTTAAAAATAGACTCATACCGACAAACACCAACAATTAACAATTCATTAGTCAAACATAAGTTAAAACAAACTGAATAGACTCACCTTCGTCTTATCCTTTGCCTCACCAGTTTTGTTCTTAGCAGCCTCCGCGGTCTCTGCAGTCTTCTCCTTCGTTTCCTCTTTCTTCTCACCCAAGTAACCCATAGCCCTTTTAGCCACATCAGCAGCAGACTCCTTCCCTTCTTTAGCCTTCTCAGCAGTATAATCCTTTCCTTCCTTTGCCTTCTCTGCTGCATAGTCCTTATACTCCCTACCCTTCTCCATTGACCTGTCCTTGGCCTCCTTCGCCTTCTCCCCCGCATAATCCGCATACTCTCCGACCTTTGAACCCGCTTTGTCACCGTACTCCTTCGCCTTCCACGTGGCGGAATCGTACACCCCACGTGACTTGTCTGCTGATATGTCTCTCACTTCCCCTGTTGTGTTGTCACCCCCAACATTAACATCAACAACATCAACATGATGGACCACTTCATCATCTCTTATCGTGGGGTCTCCCTTTCCAACCACGGCTTCTTTGGCACTCTCGTATGTGCCTTGAACGGCCTTCAGCATCGACCCAATCACACCACGCTTCTCCTCTTCGAGTTGTTGCTCTCTTGTTATGTTAACTTCTCCAACAACAGCCTCATCACCTCGTTTTTCTCCTTGCCTCGATGCCATTGAGTTTACACTAAATGGGTAGAAGAACAAGTCAATAATAATGCAGTTTTGATTTTGTTTTTCCCTTTTTTTCTAAGGAAGAAATGTTATATTCGATTCAATTTTTGTTGTAGAGGTATTTATATATATGTGTGTGGAGTGAAGTGAAGTGAGGGTTTGATGATAAAATGGACGGGATTGAAATGCAGAGCATGTGATGAGGGGTGAGTGACACGTGAGTGCAGAGGAAGCTTGGTGAGTGGACATTTGGCAACCATGCTTGAGAGGTGTGTGACACGTTATTAGTTATCTCATCATGGAGATGATGAGATTTTCCTTGGTGGTGCCGACATGACATGATCTATTCTATTCTATCTTAGGATATTCTAAAGTTCAGGATTGTGATGTTAACTTGGAAGTAGTTGATGATGGACTCTTGGATTCTGCCCAAGAAAGTCGGTTCCTTAATTAGATGTACGAAGCCAAAGCCAATTTAGATGAATTCGGATTCCCTTCTGTCGCCAGAATCCTCCCGTATTCATGCAGTTAGACGATTTAGGCCATTCGATTGAGATTAGACGGTTGACGATTTTAATTTTATTTTAACCCGAGTTCTATCCCGAAAATAGTCAGTCGTCCGATCTCAATCCAATGGCCCAAATCGTCCGACCGCATAAATGCTGGATTCTGTCGGCCGCAGAGAATCCAAATTCAATTTAGATAGATGCGGACGAGAGTGTAAGGTCCACGTGTTCAATGACGTGGCACATCGGGGAAGGTATTCTCGCAGAAAAATGATGCTTAGACACTCAGTATCTAATTAATACCTAAATAGAGATAAGAATATAATATAGAAAAGAAATGGATGATAGATATGATATATAAATGATGTGACAAGAAAATAGAGATAAAAAGAAGAGTTAATTGCAATTTTGGTCCATAGGTATCGTGCTTGTACGATTTTGGTCCTTCGAGTATCGCGATTGTGCGATTTTGATCTCCAGATTTCAATTGCATAGTTTTGGTCCTTGGGTTTCATGATTGTGCAACTTTGGTCCTTAGTTATCTCAATTGTTACAATTAAATCCTTTTGTCACTGTGTCATTTTTAACACCAAGAACCTATGCGTTACACGGATGGATTTGACACTGAGTCGGATCACCTATGAGCCGCGTGGGTTCTTGGTGTTAAAAAAGCAAACAAAGGGACTTGATTGTAACAATTGAGATAACTAGAGACCAAAATCGCATAATCTCAAAACTTGGAGACTAAAATTACACAATTGCGATAGCTAAGGATTAAAATTACAATTAAGCCTAAAAAAATATAGAAAAGTTAGATTGGTGTTAAAAATTAAAGGATGTTTGAGAATCAGAAAGTCTTTTCGCAAAGCTTTTAAGTTTTACAATTTACAATAGAGGAATGATACATAGACACCCCAATAGTGTCACCACTCATCCAACATCTCTCATTTCTTTCTATCTCTCTCTTATTGTCACATCATACTATCTATCACATTTATCACTTTTCTTTCTTCTATCTCTTTTTCTCTCTGGGTGTATACACCCATTGAGGTGTCGATGATACATTTTTCTTTACAATGCTGCTACCTTTTAAGTTTTACAATTTACAATACTGCCAAGTGCCGACAGTATTACGAAACTCAAACTGTGTCCTTAAATCCAATAATGTTCTACTCTAAAAATTCACCATGAGAAGCATAGCGGTAACTTGAGTACTTTTCTATTTATTTATTTTTTGGAGATTCTTGTTTGATTGTACTCACTCGTATATATGGTAAACTATAGACAGATACAATTTGAAGCGGACAAACTGATGAATCCCACAAAATTAACTGTCTGATTGTATATACGTACAATAAACTTCGCATGTGTACAAAATTCTTTTATGAGTGATAGCAGAATTCATTGGTGAGTATGTAAGGGGAAGAAGCGATAATACTATTTGGAATTTCCATTTAGTATGATTATATATTAAATAATTTTCATGATACGCGTATTGATATAATACATTGAGTCGTTGAAAGGTCAAGGTATGATAAATGAAAAAAACTTATCAGTATGAAAGGATTCTGGGATATAGAAGTTTCATCATTCATGTGAAGTGGTAAAGGCAATAGTAGTATTAAATAACGAACGTAGTCAAATTGTTGTTACATCTAAGTTCCATCTATGTATTTGTATGCATTCCCTCTTTCGTAGTCAAATTGTTGTTACATGTTTTTTTTGTTGGGTCCTAAATAGGAGTGCCCTTAATTTCTCAAATTAACCATTCAAAGTCTGTGGTTCTATAATTTGAAGTTGAAGAGTTTGAGCACATAAATATCAGTTTTTGGTGCAACAATATGGGGGAATTGATTGCACGATTACATACTTTGATTTGTAATATTCCTACCTACCTAATGGTTGGTTTCTTTTCATTTTTCACATTAGTTCACATTTGTAAAAATAGTACTATTATTCTTGCTTACACTTATATATACAGGACGGTAATAGATAAAATCACTCCATATTACATTGCCAATGTGAAAACCAAACTACTGGAAGTAAATAGTCAAACATGGCCACAAGTCAGGAGTTACAAGTTATTTATTGATCATCATGGAGTCTGAAGTTGAGTCTTCGAAGCCAAACAGAATGAAGGATCATATGGAACACATCAAATCGTTTAGGGGGAGAATGTACCTCAAAGTGTCTCCGAATTTGTCCCACCCTTCTCTGCATCCTTATATACTGACTCGAAGAAATCCTCATCAAGATCTCCTTCAAGTTTGGAATGTCCTTAACCGAAAGCTCGACCGAGAAACTCTTCCAGTTCAAGACGTCACCGAACGGAGGGACATAATGCTCCGAGATGAGAACCGGAACACACCCGGTGTAGATTGCCTCCACCACCCTGGGGCTAGCCACCTCATACCCACTTGGGCAAAGACAGAACTTGCTCTTCCTAAGCATGTCATAGTAAGAAACACCACCCTTTGGAAGGTACTTTTGAACCTGAATGTCTTGGTCCTTGTTTTCCCAATACTCAAGAAGAATGGACCTTATGTGGCCATGTAGCCCTCCTGCAAAGAAAGCCAAAACTGGACGTTTAGATGCAGATGGACCACCTATGAAACCGTTTATCGAACCGGTTTGGAGATTGATTTCTGGGAAAGAAACATCCCTTGCAGGGTTGAATCTCTCTGAGGTGTTGGCATTGCAAAGCACACGAATAGAGTTCTCGTGTAGGTAGGGAATGGAGAATGAAGTCTCTGGCCCCTAAAACACAAGAAAAGCATTTGAAAAATAAGTACAACATTATGGACAAATTGGCTGCATTCAAAAGCTCGGCTTCTAACTTGTGGAGAAGTTAGCTTTGTATTGAATTCTTATGTGAGTGTTTGTTACTTTTGAATCAACAGTGAAGGGAATATGAATTAGGCTTGATGGCACTTTTGGTCTCCTAGATATTCTGATTGTCTGATTTTAATCCCTCAAGTTCTAATTGCGTCAATTAGATCGTCAAGAATCCCAATTCTGATTGTCCGATTTTAATCCCTCAAGTTCCAGTTGTGTCAATTGGATCCTCAAGTATCCCAATGTAGTCTGACTCAGTGCCAAATTAGTCTCTGTGACAAGTAGGCTATCAATGTTAAAAATTGGATGACATAGTTACAGATTGGGATACTTGAGAGACCCAATTGGCACACTTATAATTGAAGACCAAAATCGCACAATTAGAATACTTAGAAGACCAAAAGTGCAATTAAGTCTGTGAATTTGTAGTGACTAGTGAGCTATTTACCCACCCAGTCATGGCAAGCAAGCATGAAATGATCAGCTCCAAGGCTTCGGTTCCAATAGGGATATTTTCCAGCAATGACATTGATGTAGTCAGTGACAGTTTTTCTTATGGGGCCGAAATCATGGGAGTCTCTTACATACACGAATCGAACCAGCATTACCACACTGAAAGGAAGGAAAAAGACATGTGCTTTCTCAGGATCTCTTGTTCTGAATTGGTCATTCATCTCAATAGCATGGATGAAGTTCCCCTCCATGGAGTATATGCTTTTGCAAGGTCCATTGTGGAAAACTGGAGGCTCCCCTTCTTCATAGACAAATACTTTGAACTGTTTCTCCATTTCTAAGTAGCTCCTGTCATAGAAATTTTTGTAAAGGGATCATGCTTAATCAATGACTAGTATCATCCATCATCAATCAATCAATCAATTTCTATATAAGAAAAGTAAATTCTCACTCTCAGGCTGTCACAGTCTATGACATGTGTTACCTCCTAGACTGTGACACGTGTTATTTCTCAAACTCATTTTATTTTCAACTAAAATTGTTTTGCTTGTTAGATTTTTTTACTATTTTTGTTAGAAAAAGACTTATACTTTGTACGGGTCGATCAACTAGTTCAGTAAAATATAGCTCAAAAGTGCAATGTTAATTCTGAATATTGCGGTAATATTGTTTGCTTCTTGTGCATGTGGCGTTGACAGAATTGGTATGGCCATTTGCCCATTCACTAGTACTCACCAATTGATTGGGAGTTAAACATAATATACTATTGCAGTACATATTTGTAATTGCCTATTATGAAGAGCAGGGTAAAATTTGATGCTAGATATGTTAAAGGATAACAGTTAACAGAGAAAATAAGTAGTGCATTATATTATATGTACCTGTGAAATGCCCTAGCATTCCAATACATTGGACCTAATGGAACATAATCAGGATCTTGTGTTTGATTACTATTTCTGGCTTCTCTAATAGCAGCTCGTGCTTGTAGTAAACCGACTTCGGTTCTATCTAAGATGCTGAACTTTCTTCGCTGCTTCTTTCTCAGGTGAGGTACATCAGATTCATTCACGGGATCCATATTGGTCCAAGGTTCAGAGATGTTGAGAATTTTAGTTCCATTCTGTTCAACAGAGATGAGTCATCAACTTTAGTTTAACTGTCAAAAATGTTAAGATTTCATTTTAAAGGATATAGTAACATAATTATGAATAAATCTCCAAATTACTCCCTCAAAAGTACATGACAGACCACATCAGTGATCAGTCTTTGAAGAGAAAGAAAGGTTCATGAAAAGTGCTACTGGGAAACTCATTAATTTTTTTCTGCTAAGTAGGTTTGGTGACACTTGATAGATCTGTTCGTGTTACATGTTAACTTGCTTTATTGGCCCACCCCATGTGGATTAGGCATTGACGTTGTTCAGAGTCTCACATCGACTAGGAATATGACTAATGTAGTACTTATAAAACTTAAGCAATCCTTACTTTACAAGTCAGTTTTGTGGAGTTAAGCCCTAAGTCCAAATTCTAAAGATCTTTCCTATATCAGTTAGAACTTCTTAATTTTGTTCGACTTCGACTTCTTGCCCTTGCCAAACATTTAGAACTGTTTATGATTTTGGTATAGTTAACACTGAAAGAAATAATTTTAAAAAATCAATATTAAAGAAATTAGTTTTTTTTTTGTTTATTCCCACAATATCTTGTGGGAAAGGGGTCCTGAACTAATGATGTAGCACATTAACCACTTGTACCCAACCTCGTGGTTAAAAATTATTTTGTGTTTGAGAATGTAATTTATTTATTTTAAAAATGAGTTAAAAATGATTTTGTTGAAATTGTAAAACCTTTGAAGTACAAATATAAACACATTATAAAAATATACTATCACGTGCCAATCCAAGTGACAAGGAAGGAAGTCAACTTAGACGAAAGAATAATGCGGAAAAAGTCTATACAAAGAAGGTACTCAACTTCCTGTGCGTTATTTACGAAAGAAATAATAATCCAGAGATTTATCCCTGAAATTGCTACGTTAAATTAGGACTGATTAAGTAACATCCAAGTTAAAGAAAACAACTACTCATCAAAAAAAAAGAAACAACTTTGCGTTAATTCAACACAATTATAGCAGTAAAGTACTCAAGTTATTAAGAAACACGTGACAAATGTTTTCCCAATAAGAATAGCTTGACAATATATCACAAGAAATAGAAAAAGCATGTGCTCGAGAATTCTCACGGTTGAATGCAACAAAGAATAGGAGATGCATTCCATAAAATTGAAAAGAAATAAATTAAATAAATTGTGAGTGCAAATTAAAACTTCAAGTGGTTAAAGACTTCACTCTTTTTTAGGTAGCAGTTAGGTAAAGAGTTTAGCTCTTGTAATCTCTTTTCTCAAAGAGCTACTCATTGAAAAATCAAGTGGGAAAAATTAAACGAAAAAAAATAATGGCATTAATTACATTTTTTTATTCCTAAGTATAATAAATGGGTTTTAATAAACAGAAAGTACTCATAGTACACTGATTAAAAAATAAAAATAAAAATAGTAAAATTTTATTAAAAATCATACTATTCAATATCAAAAGTTCAGACATTTAATCAAAAGTTACTATTTTTAATTCTTTTTAACAACCAAACTTGTTATAATCTAATGTTCCCTTAAGGAAAGCCACCCAGTCTCTGACCAAGAAAAAATAAAAACTTTAAAATCAGAACAAAAATAAAATCACCAAAGCAGAGAAACATATATTTATTAACCGGAGTTCGATTCCTAGTGACAGAACAATCTGTGGCCAAATTTTACTTATTTCCCAGCTGAATACAGATCAGTAAAGCGGCAATTTTGCATGAGAGAATGTGGAAAACCAAACAAAAAAAAAAGAGAGAGAGAAACAGACTAAAGAAAACTGAGGTCTTACAGGTTGTTGAAGTGATTGAATAGTCTGGACAGGCCGAAGTGGTGCTGAAGAAGAGGAATGATTGAAGGCATTATTGTCATTATCAGAAACAGCTTTGATCTTCTCCTCTTTGCTGTGAGTAATAGTATCTTTCTCATAAAACAATGAGGAAGAATTAGAAACAGAGCTCCAAAGGAAAGGACTTTTTCCGATAATGAAATCCCAGTTGCAAACGCTTGGACCCAACACAGAAACAAGCCCCACAATCATCCCAACCAGGATTAGAGGCACAATAGACAACAAGAGCTTCATGGAAGAAGAAGAAGAAGAAGAAGAAGATGATGATGATGATGATGATGATGATGCTTTTGAACCCCAAAGTGCACAACAATTCAATTTACCACTACCCATTGTGCTTGCCTTCTTCATTCACATGATACAGCTGGCACATGGCATCTCTATCTACATGTAGGAATGGCAATGGGTAGGGTATGGGTAGGGTACTATAGTACCCGTCCCCATACCCGCAGTTTGAAAAAATACCCGTACCCGTCCCCATACCCGCGTGGGTAGCAACTTTGCTCCCCGTACCCTTACCCTCTGGGTACCTCGGTACCCGTACCCGTTACCCGCACTTTCACGATGAAAAATGAAAAATTAATTTCTCAAAGGTAACACATAATATTATATATGATAAAAATTAAGTACATATTACAATGCATAATAAGGTTCTGAAATACAATACATAAAATCAAACACGAACATTAAATAAATTTTACAATAAACTTCTAAAATAATAAATTCATTAACTTGCAGGTGCTGAGGCTGAGCTAATACTATCCAAAATCTGTTTAAAAATAATGTATTACATTAATTAGTTTGAGATTTGGAAAGTGGGAACATTCTAGGTTTAGTTTTGGTAGAAATGTATTAAATTAATACATATTTATTTCTTTGGATGCTAACAACAAAGAGCAAACAGAAAAACGCAAAAAAGAATAAACAACACATGATACATATATATTTATTTTTTTGAAGGAGGATACGTATATATTTATTAATTTGATTCATATTTATTAATTTGATTCATATATATAAATAATTATAAATAATATATATATATAGTGCGGGTCTGGGGCGGGGTGGGTACTAAGGTACCCGTACCCGCACCCATCCCCATTAAAATTTGCGGGTAATTACCCGTACCCATGCCCGTACCCATTAAGCGGGTAATTACCCTCCCCATTGCGGGTAAATTTTGCGGGTGCCCATCGGGTCTGGGTCCAATTGCCATCCCTATCTACATGCGGTTACATTAGATGGTCATCATGGTACTATACCCAGAATTCATGCATGTTGTTGTTCTGGATTTTTTGTCTTTTTTAGTTTACAACATTGGAGTGAGAGAGATCCAAACAAATAAGTGAGGTGTGGGTGGGGATGGCATATATAAGGTGAGAGTCATTTAACTCGTGTATTCTAAAAACTTGGATTTGGTACCAACATGGTCTGGTATAGGTGGTAAATACTCGATACCCTTATGCATTATGTTAGGGGTTGGATTCCTAGACGTGTGTATGAAAGAGTGTTTGTTGAGTCTCAGTATCTCAAGAGATTAGTCTTCATAGTTGCATGTTGAGGATAGTTAAAAAAAACTTGATTTTGGTAATTTCTTTTGTAAATGTTTAATTTCGTGTATCCAATTATTGAAAGTTTTCATTGAATAAATTGATTTGAATAAAATTTTATGTAATTCAAAAATTAATTAATATTTCATTAGACAATTTTATTTTAATGCATAATGTATAATATATATTTTAAAATATGAATAAATAACAATTATAAGATTATATATATACACACACCCCTATGGCTGTTTGATATATTTAAAATTTAGTGTGCAATTATATATACATGATAAATATGTTGCTATTAATTCAACAAGATTATTTGTCATATGAAGTTGGATTCGGATGCAATGATACCCACATGAAAGAAACACAATGGATGTGTTTTCCCTTATAAAATGAGTCTAGGTTCAGGTTAGGTATCCATAAAAAATTGCAGATATGTGGATGCAGTTTTTGGTACAACTACACAACCCCATTTGATATTTGTGCATTATATTTTTTATAATTAAATTTGAAATATTTTGTAAAAGATCTTAATTGAATTTAATTAAATAATATATTTTAACTCAATGCTCTTTCTTTGTTTATTTTTATATTGAAATATCAGTTTATTTTACTAGTTTGTAATAAAAAAAACCATTAAAAAGAAAACTGTCCAATTTCAAAATAAAACAGATTGTGGATCCCCTGCTACCTCTGCAGCAGGGTGTTGTGAGTGAGAGAAGAGAGAGAGAAAAGTAAGAGAGAGAGAAAAATGAGGAGAGAGACAGAGAGAGTGGATCTCTCTGTAGCCTCTGCAGCGGCTGCAGAGGATCCAGGTCCAATAAAACAAGGATAATAAGAGTATAAATAAAGGTACTTATTAGATGAGCATAATTGTTACTCATGATGTGTAGATATAAGTTTTTTTTAAACAATAAAAAATATTTATGAGATTGATTATTATTGTCTATATCTATATAATATAATATTGTCTAAGTAATGTTAGAAAGATAGCAAACTGTTAATCCATATTTGCTGAGTACCAGAGTAATTCCCAAAAAAAATATGCAAGCATAGGAGGAAATTAAAAGGAGCATTGATATATGGACTTCCATGCAACACCCAATTAACACCATGATGTGACATATTCAATACATTAAGTGGGTGTTGATTGAGTGATTAGGTATCCATGAAACATTTTTGAATTAAAAGGGGGCATGGCGTCCCTAATATACGTGATTCGTGTTCCCCTACTACATCTTTGATTTCCGTTTCTGTCCTTTATTTATTTATTTCCTTTATCAACAAGCTGCTGAATTTTTTTTCTAAGCTAGAGAATCTCTCGCGCACGTGTGAGGACTAGTCCATTCGAGTCAAATAAAATTCTATAGACGGCACTCTACCACCATGCAAAATTTAATACCGTTGTATTCTCATGATAATTTTATTCTCTTTTAATGCCCCTGTTATTTTCGTCTCTCTCTTTTTTTTTAATTTCCAGTTTACAGTTTATTGTAGGGGAGCTTTCTCTCTTTTTCCCGTTTCTTTTGGACGTTTCATCCCCACGTGTCATTCATGCAACTGAATCTGTTTTTTTACGTGTCGTTTTGAAGGGGAAAAAGTAAAGAAAAGAATCGAGATGCATGCATTGTGTGTGTGGTCTTGGAAGACAACTCATTTATGTTATTGTGCTATTATTACTTCGATGGTATCGGTTGTGCCTCCCCTCAGTTTCTCCAACGGCCAAATTATTCTACTGTAAACCGCAATATCTCAGGAAAAAAATTGCAATGTGGAGCATGACGTTGGAAATTTAATCGCTATGGAAGAGTATATGTTGAGAGAGATAAATAACTTAAATAGATTTCAATATTTTAAGATATTAGACTCTATAATTGTATGTGGAGGATATTTCAGTTAAAAATAAATAAAAAGAAAGAAAATGTCACTCTTCATTCCCTCAAGTACTCCTTGTTGACTACATTCTCCAAGTAGCACCGCGCCACCGGTTCTTGTGCGTTGGAGTTCTGACACGCTCTGGTAGCTAATAAGCATCGGTGCTTGCACAAGCATCGAGTGCTTGCACTATTTGGCACTCTTTAGTACTATTTTGTGGGTCCAGTTGTATTTTATAAATAAAAATGAGTGATGTGTGGTTATTGGTGGAGTCCATTTAAGAATTTTTTTGGAGGTGCTAGGTTGGAGGGGTTGAATGCTTATTAAATACTTGTGTTAAAAAATATAAAAGTAAATAATATGATCATGTGGGATTCATTTAAGCACCTAAAATGAGTTCTTTCTTAGAAATGGCCTAAGCACCCAAAATGGGATTAGCCCATTGGAGATGGCCTAAACGAGCTTCTATCTTCCGGTCACCGTACCAATAGAAATGAGCCCACCATTTCCAAAAATGAGAGCATCTCATTTAGTTTATACATTCAATTTGCCCCCTTTGACCAAAAAATAAATACATTCAATTTCAAAATCTTCATAAGTATAGGAGTATAGGTATCATAACATTAAATCAACCAACATGTTGTAGCACGAGTGGTAGATACCTAGATCCTTTAAGTATGATATTAGAGATTCGATCTTTGATCTCCTAAATGGATCTTCGTACCTCGAAGGATTAATGGATCTCCGTACTTCGAGGGATTAATCTCTACAATTACACATGGAGGATACCCTTGAGAAAAAAAAAACAGCAAATCAAACTTTCTTTTATAAAAGATATACTGATTTTGTGATGAATAAATCAAAAAAAATGTGAAAATATTATTTCTCATTCAAAATCCAGGGCATTGGTTACTATTATCGTTGATTTTCTTTGTATTAAAATTTGTGAAAAGAAAGGAATCGGAGTAAGAAAATTGTCACCATTTGTCTATGCAGAATTCGCTAGTCTTGTCATTTCCATAGGCTTCTGTGATTGTTCCTCTCAAATCAAGTCCCCTGCAATTATTGTTCTTACGTGAATGCAAGACTGTTTCATTCAACTTTTCATCATCTTTATAAGCGTAATCCCCAATCTGCTGGAATTTAGCGAACAACATTGGACGGTGATTAATTATGTTAAAATAATATTGAAATCAACGCAATGTATAGTAAACAGTCAACAAAAACGAAAGTCAATTCCATTTCTCCACTTTGAATTATTGTTTTGTCATTCCCATCACTTAATACCTACACATCTTTTTTTTTTTCGGTCAATTATACCTACACATCTTAGTTTCTATCAATTTTAAATTCTATAGATTAACTTTTATCAACTTAAATTTTGCCTAAGGAGTGACAAAACAGGCTGAACCCAATAGGCTGGCCTTTTTTATGGGCCGAGTTGAGATTTTCAGCCTGCAAAAAAACGAATCAATCCGCTGGCCCGCTAATCCGCCCTTAAAACAGGGCAGGTATATTTTCTAACCCACTTTCCTTAACAGGACATGTCAGCCCGTTTTGCTATTCCTAATTCTGCCCCTTTGATTTGTGTTCTTAGATTTTGTTAACTTCAATTTTGCCAATTTATATTTTATTAATTTCTAGGTCATCTTACTATCAGCCAATGTGTTTATTAATTAATTTCTAGGTCATATTATTATTATTATTATTATTATTATTATTATTATTATTATTATGGTGGTGGTTTTTATTGATATATCTAAGGACTTTTTTTGAGCCCTCACCGGTGAAGAATTTCTTAAGACCCCTCATCTTAGAATCCACCTTATCTATCAACACTACTCAGAATAAACGACCAGAGAACAACGTTCTAGGATTTCAATTATTTTCAAAACTAAACATAACTTATAGATTATACAAGAACAACATGCAATTTAAGTGCCGCACTACGTTTTCCCTCTAGTAGTAGTCAACAACTTGTGACATGTTTGGAGGCCATTTCCTTTCCGCCTTTTCCCCCTTCCTCTCTCTGTCTTTGATGTCGACTGTTGAAATAAACATGATAATCTACTCCACTAAAATATTACACATACAATAATTAATGGCAAACAAGTGCCTAAAATAAATAACAATAATAAAAATCAATCAATGCATTAAAAGCTGGAAGTCATCATCACTATTCACCACTTTATAGTCATACCCAAGTCTGTTGGCAACATCATGGAACTCATCCATTTCATCCCTGGGAACCTGTATTCCAACTAATACATTTGCTCCAGTTTCACCCTGTTGACCAGTGAATTACAAAGATGCCATTAGATTGCATTCATTGGTCAACATTGTAAAAAAAGAAAGAAAAAAATTAAAGGGGTAACAAAAAAACCATGCATCATGTGTGTGTGTGTGTTTGTTTGACTAGAGTAATAGAAAGCCACAAGTTCCCACCTCCCCACGGTAATGGAATAGACTGATATTCCAACGTGGACTGAAGGAGTCCAAGAATTTCATCAATGCACCGGGTCTTTCTGGGAAGGTAAAACGGCAAAGAACCTCATTCTGAAGATTCATCCGGCCTCCCATCTGAAATGCGTGTTCAAAACAAAGTAAACTTAGAATCTGTTTCGATAATATTTTCTGTAAGGACTTATACTATGAGTTTTTGAACTAATAAGTCGAAATCAGCTTCTACACTTCAATTTTTTCAAAAGTTCTCTTTTCTCTATAAGCACCTATCTATGTAACAATGCTTATTTAACAGCTTTTCTAAAAATGCAATGCGAAGCTTAACTTCTTCATAAGTTAGAAGCTGGACTTTTGAACCCAAACAGAACCTTAGTAAAATTTAAAAGAGGATCAGTTATTTTGGACTGGAATCATCAGAAAAATGCAATACACCCAACATTAATCCTTTATCAGAACAGAAGAAGTATGGATTGAATAGAAATTAATAGCTTAGATGGTGAGCTTAGTATTTTACTTTGCTTGGTGGTTGGGAATAGTGTTGAGAAAAGGGAAAAGGATATAATGAAACTTCACTATGAAGGAATTTCATTTGGCCAATTTACCAGGTAACGCAAATGATCTTTCACCAAGTCACTCTGTGTGAGGTCGTAAGTTTTAAGCTGAGAAGATTCCATTCTCTCCTGCATTTTTCTTAGTTCTGAGACTGTGTGAACCCCAACACTGCACAGAAACACAAAGAACAATAAAAAATTAAGGGCCTTGACATAATACTTGTTGTCAACAGAGAAAACGAAAGTCATTGAAAAGTGAAAACTAATGGTGTGTTTGGAAAACTGTTGCATGAATTCCAAAGCACCAAAACTGGATTTTGACCAAAGCACCAAGACACATGCCTTAGGTCAAAAGTCAATTGCGGTGCTTTGGAATTTGTGCAAACAGTTTTCCAAACACACCCTAAAATATTGTACCAGAGAGATGTCCATAATCTGGAAATGTTGTTTTTTTAAAAATTGACTTTAAAAAGAAAAATAAGACATCTATTGCCATGATCTTAACCTGTAAAGGACAACAGCCTTCTCATTGGAGTTATATCTGTATTTGAATTCTGTGATATTCATCTGCCCCACCTGCCAGGCCAGAAGAAAATCAGTTCAAAATTGAAGAACTCTGTTGCATGGAAGAAAAAAAAACAGTCAAAGTAGTATAGACATACCAATTGACAAAACCGTTTGAAACTGCCGGGCTCCTCTGGCATAACAGTTGCCAGCACAGCCTCTTGTTTACGGCCAACATTAGCAAGTTCGGTTACCACCCTAAGTTTATCGAAATTCATGTTTGCTCCAGAGGTTATTGCTACAACATTTTCCCCCTTGATCCCATAATACTTGCAGTATGCCTCAGCTCCAGCAAGAGCAAGAGCACCTGCTGGTTCTAATATGCTCCTTTTTTCCTCAAACATGTCCTGCAAAAAGTTTTACTAATGTCATATCCTGAAAATTCAAGTCTTACAGAATCTTCAGTGCTTTCCATACAATGTACAAAACATTCAAAGGTCTATGCAGAAAATTAAGTCCCAATTCTCATGGATACAAACAAAAGAGCTATATTTGGACCGATAACAGCTCACCATACAGAGAGAACAAAAACATCACCAAATATATATAAACTCATAAAGTATTTGATAATTCTTTGATTACACAACAACTAAAAATAATTTGACAAGTTATTCTAGTTCTAGCTATTATATGCAAAATACTCCTCCAACAACCAAATTGAAATTTGATATTACTTGCTGACTCACAAGTTTATAAGTCATCAAGCAAATCTTGATTATTAATCAATTTGATTACTTTGCACTTAAACTTCTGATCAGTGGTCAACTGTCAAGAACATTAGATGACAGTGAAAATTTAATTTAGCATCAGTACAGCTCGAGCAAAACATCTCTTCACTACTCGAGTAGAGAATATAGATTTAAATTCATTTGGCAAGGCACAATGAATTTCTCAGTTATATAACATTTGTACAAAAGACACTAGAGAAGTAGATTAATATCATACATTAAGTTTGTGTGTGGTGTGTTTGTGGAAACTGCCTCAAACTCATCACTGGAAGGTATATATATACAACATCAGAGATTCTGAATGCAAACATTCACAAGAAAAAGGGCATCTTACCTTTATCGATGCACAAATTGAATCACGGTTTACAAGGACAATGCCATCTACCAACTCCTGGCACAGGCGAAAAGTTTCTTCACCAACCTCTTTAACAGCTACACCATCTGCAAATCCTCCAACCTGGTCCAAAATCACTCTGTGACCATGATGGAGTGACAATGCCATTGCATTTGCATCAGTGGGCTCCACCCCAATAATCTTCACCTGTGCATATTAACAGATGTCAATGGTCATTTTTTCTAAATGAAAAACGGCTTGCACAATGGAAAAACTATTGACATAACATCATGTGAACCTGTGGAGAAACCCTCTTCACGTAAGCAGCAATACCAGCGATGAGACCACCACCTCCCACAGGCACAAAGATCGCATGCACTGAACCCGGCATTTGGCGCACGATTTCCATCCCAACGGTTCCCTGACCCATGATGACATCAGGATGATCAAAAGGAGGTATGAATGTCCGACCCTCCTCTTTTGCACGCTTCTTAGCATACGCTTGCGCTTCATCATAGGAATCCCCGATGAGGACAACAGTAGCACCAAGCCTCTCCACAGATTTCCACTGTAAAGTTAAAAGAAATGAAAACACATAACTCAATCGACCGGAATTTTTTTTCTGCGAGATATAACAAGAAAAAACAAACAAGGAAGCAAAAACAAATAAACAAGTATTGTGTACCTTGATATCCGGTGTGGTAACTGGCATTGCAATCACGGCATTGCAATTCAATCTCTTGGCAGCCAAAGCAACTCCTTGAGCATGATTTCCAGCAGAAGAGCAGATAACCCCTTTCTCCAAAAGTTCCTTTGGAAGTTTAGCCATCATATTATAAGCTCCACGGAGCTTAAATGAGAAAACCTGGGACACAGCAACCATCCACAATTTCACATAATCAACAAATGCACACAATGGTCTGTTATTTACTCGTGACAGCATCCGTTTAGACTTGAGAGTCCATTTGTCCTAACGTGACAAAATCCATGTAAGTGTGCCTTAAATCTTAAAAAATAAGAAAAAACAAAAAAGAAAAGTTCCTTCCATTTCCATCCACACACTGAAAATGTCTCAAGCCAAAGCTTTTACTAACAATGAACATGATCATAGTTATTTTTCTTTCAAAGATTGATTTTTTTTAATATAACCTCGGTTTAATCCAAGTCGAGTCAGGTGACCTATATAAGAGAGCAAAACACAATGAACATGATCATAGTTATTTTTCTTTCAAAGAATTGACTTTTTTTTTATATAGAACCTCAGTTTAATCCAAGTCAAGCCGGGTGACCCATATAAGAGGGCAAAGCTCTCTTGACGTCTATTTTCTCCATTCACAAAACTCTAACCATAACCCAAGACCTTAATTAAAGGAAACCAAGATACTTGTTACTTGGACCAACTCGCGTTGGTTTTCAAAGAATAGTAAATAACAGTAGTAGTAGCAAAATGGTTGTTGAGTGAGTGAGTGACAATGAGAGTATAAAAAAAATCAAAATTTGAAGTGTGAACTTACCGGTTGCAGATCCTCGCGTTTGAGCCAGAGGTTAACCCCAAGTCTTTCAGATAGCCTTGGCGCCAACTGAAGAGGGGACTCAATGGCCACGTCATAGACCTTGGAAGAGAGTATATTGGTCAAATAACCCATGGCACTGATTATGCCGCCGTCGCCGCCGTCGGAACGCGACCGGTCGGGAACCGCACCGACGTAACCGGGCGGGTACTGAAGAGAATCGGGCGAAACCGTTAAAGGAGGAGGAGGAGGAGACAGTGAAGGGGGTGAGGGAACTGTCTCTGTGGGCTTTGAGAGAGTGGCGGCGATGAAGGGATTCCGGCGAGGGTTTGCGGCGAGGGTGGTTGTGGTAGTGCGCTGCATTTTGTGGTGGCGGTGGAGGAGTGGTGGCCGTTGGGGAGGGTGGGTGGTGGCGGAGAATCGTAGCGCCTCCATGGCGATGGAAAATTGATTTGGGGTCTTTGTCTCTGAGACGCAAATGGAAGTTGGTGAGAGCCAAAGGTTTATTAATTTTATAATTTAAAAACAACACAAGTACTTACTATATTATTTATTGTTACTGTATGACTGTTGTTGGGTTCCGATGTTTGATTGAAGGACGAGAGAACGAGGAAAGGAGAGAAGGAAAATATATAGGCATGAATGTGTGATGTTGTTATGTCTGTATCAGTGATTGTGTTCCTCAGTTATTGTTAGTACGTGGGGTCGGTGCCCTACACACGGATTCGTAACGTGGGAGGGGGACTTTGGTTACACTGTACAAATGTACGATATATACATACATGTGGCAAAATGAGTACTAGACGAAATTAATAGAAGTTAGGGCGGGCAAGCAATGTGTCTCACTAAATTTGACTATCAATATGCGGCAAAGGTAGGGATGGCAAAAAAACTCATATTTATGGATATTTGTGGATAAAATTCGTTATAAGTACGGGGTGGGTATCTTAATGGATACCTGCGGGTAAATTAAACGGGTATTTAAGGTATCCGCCAATAAATGAGAATGGGGTGGGTAGTGAGGTACCCGTACCCGCGAATACCCGTACCTATCATTTTATTTATATACATACCTAAAAGTCTAAAACACCAATGCACAATTTGACAATTATTAGAGTGTGATACATTACTTTTAGTTATTGTCTTGCTTTGTTTTAATATTGAACAAAGTGACTCCAAAATATGTATTATCCTTGTGTCATGTACTAATTCTCACATTCATATTTTTCATTTTATAGTTTTATTTGTTTTTATTTAATTGAACAATTATTGATATAACAATTGAGTTAAAATTATATGATTTGTATAATTTAGTCTTATTAATATGGTGTTCATTATGACAAATATTGTGTGGAAATAATTTCTTTTAATAAAAATTTTATAGAATTTTTTTAATTTTTTAATATCCATGGATATCCGCGGATTTCACGGGTACCCCGCTAAAATCTATGTAACGGGTACCCGCATGGGTATGAGGCGGGTACGGGTAGCGGGTATATTAAACGGGGCAGGTAGCAGGGAGCTACTACCCGTGCTCGCTCCGCCCCAGTTACATCCCTAGGCAAAGGGTCTGTTTGGATAAACAGCTTATTTAAGTATTTCTGGTATAAGTGTTTATCATATAAGTATTTATGTATAAGTTATTTTTATATTAATCGAAGAGAGAATATGGTGAAACTGATTTCATATAAGTTGTAAGCTGTTTTCATAAGCTATCATGGGGAGCTTATGAAAATAAGCTCAAAACAGCTTATGAACCAGTCATAAGCTATTTTCATAAGCTCTACCAAACACGCTGACAAGTGTTTATGTCAGTAGAAAATTCCAAATAAGTTCTACATAAGCCGATCCAAACAGGGCCAAATTCTCTAGTGCACAGGTGACTTAGGTCTTTCACCATGTACCAATCAAATAATGGTACTGTTCTGTGAAGCACCTGATTACTGCACCACCAACATCGCCACCCAGTATCGCCACCTCGCCATCCTCCTCAATCCTCATCGGATCCCCTTCCTCTTCGGTCAAGCCTTCTTTGGCCACCGCAGTCGCGCATCCAATTCCAGCCGAGTACCACCGTCTCTCAGTTAAGAATCGTTCCTCCATCTATAGATCTGCCATCGTCAGTCGTGCCCCACCACCCCTCGCGCATGCCGCTATTTACATGGATGCTGGAGTACTGGAACTAGAAGGGCCGCTGCAACTGGCACGATTGCGGTGGGCAGAGGCAGGGACGGTGGCAACAGGAGAGACAAAGAGAGAACAGAGAGAGATAGTGGAGGACGGTGCGGCTCTGTGTTTTTTGTTGAGCAGGGGAGGTGGCAATGGCGGTTCACGACACAGTGGGGGCCTGGTGGTTCACGGATTTGTTGTCTTACTGGATCTAATTAATGACGAACTTCCCACAAAATATCATCTCCCTCTTCTGCTTTCCCTCTTCCTCTCTCTCCCACCCATCACGCCGCTGTAGCTTCAAACCCACGCCTAAGAAGCTACCACATCTTGCAAACCTGAACATGCAGACCAACGCCATCATTTTTTCCCGGAAGCACCTTTAGCTTTTCGCCATCCCTAGACGTACTAAGACAAATGGATCACTCTGTTTCGTCCAATGCGCAGTTGTTCGGGCCCGTCATTTGGTGTAGGATAATCAGCAGCTTCTTGATTGCACCAGCGTCGAGGCTGCTTGCGACGGCGCGTGGAGGATGTCGTGGCAACGGCAGATCCAACAGGCACAAGTGGTGAAGGCAAGGATGATGAAGAGGATAGCGACGATGAAGATGAGTTTCCTCACCACCACCACCTCTGGACAACTGGCAATAATGGCTATGGGAAAGTGAGGGGCGACTACGAACCACTTTCTTTTCCTCCACGGACAACTAGCTGGCGTCGTTTCTCTGTCGTCGCTTGGAGCTGCCTTTGGACGGAGATGGTGAGAAGTGAACAAAGTGGGAAAGGATTTGGTGTAGATGACCCACCACAACATCTGGTGAAACTGTAGAGATTATATTAATCTAACGGTAGATTTTAGTTGTCTACGCTGGAAGACCTAACACTTGTCCACCAGAGAATTCGTCTCATTTTGTTAATAAAACTTAAATAACTTTTTGGTCTATATAATATATATGTGTTTTGTTTTTGTCTCTATAAAATTTATTTTACTATTCGTGTCATCATAATTTTTTTTCTTTTAGTCCTCGTTATTAACTTTAGTTTATTAACACCAAAATTACAATGATTAAAAGAATAAAATCCTACTTTTAGAGAGAGTATATATATTGCTATGTCAAACTTTAGAGACCAAAAGAAAAAAATTTAGTCCCTATAAAATTAAGATTTTATTATTTTAGACCTTGTAAAATTAAAATTTTATTCTTTTAGTTCCTGGCCAAAATAAAATGAGGACTAAAAGAGAAAAAATAATTTTATGAGGATACAAATAATAAAATAAATTTTATACACATCAAAACAAAAAAAATTATATATTACAAGGCCTAAAAAGTTTTTTAAGCTGTTAATAAACTAGCCAATGGTTTTTTCTAAAATAAATAAAATAATTTTAGTAGGGGAATAAAAAATCTAAAAAGTGACATATACCTAATTTAGAAGGTGAATAGGAGATGATATGTGTCTTAGCTCAGGATATACCTTTTATATACAGTAATTGATCAATTAATTGATTGATTAATAATTGATTGGTCACATTTTTAATAATTTTATACTAAAATACACTTCCTTCCCCTGAAAAATATCAATAATACACTTTCCTTTTTTTTGTTTGAAAATACATGCACACTTCATTCCCCTGAGAGATACCAATATTATACCCTCCTCTTCTTTTTTTGAAAACACACACTCCCTTCTCTTTAAAGATAAAATATGATACACTTCTTCATTTTTCTAATTTTTCATTAACTTAAAAGTTAGCATCTGTTAAAATATTTTTTATTATCATAATAACCTTTTTATCTTTCATTTCTTTTCCTTTTTGCCTTATTTTTTTTCTCATTTCAATTTCTGATTCTTGAAATCTGAAATCAGAATCATCGTCTCACTGTCGTTTCACCACCACATTCCACCAACAGTGGGTTCATTTTGGTTTTAGTGAAATTTGGTGGTGAACAGTAATGAAACGGTAATTCTCATTGGAGGACTCAGAAATCGAAATGGAAAAGAAAAAGGGGGCAAAATCGGAAATGAAATAAAAGATAAAAGGTTATTATGGTAATAAAAAATATTTTAACGAAGGTTAAATTTTACGTTAACAAAAAATTATAAAAATAGAAAAAAATATTGTATTATATTCTATCTTTGAAGAGAATGAAGTGTATGTTTTCAAATAAGAGAGAGTATGCTAATATTGGTATCTCTCAAAGGAATGAAGTGTGTATTATCAAACAAAAGAAAATAAAAGTGTAATATTTGTATATTTTAAGGAAGGATGTGTATTTTACTCATAATTTTATAATAAAAGGGATACCCCTTTTGGTGTACACATTACATTGGACAAAAATGTCCTTCAACTCCTACTAATAAACTAATGATTCAATTGAAATTTAAGGGACTCAAAGGTTATTTTTTTTATTTATATATATTTACCATGATACACATGCACCAGTGTTAGCGGTTTTATTATAAACTCAAATCAAAGTGTCACGCCTAGCAGCAGAAGTGGGAGAGAGGGAGAGGGTGTTGTGGGGCCAGGGGTGTAAATGAGGGGCTAATCATTCTCAACTTTCGAATTTAAATTTAAATTCTAATTTTTTTATGGAATTTAAATTTTGATTTGTTTATTTATTTATTTGTAAATTAAATTTAAATTTTGAACCTATATATAAAGGCAATAGGCCAAAATAATTACCTTTTAGTGTCCTATTTTTTATATCATTTTTGCCTTTATGATAATTGAACATTTAAATTCAAATTTAAGCATAAAAAGTGAGATAAATCCAAAGATAAAAAATAACAAAAAGTGAGATAAATTCAAACGTAGTCTGTACTATAAAAAAAATAAAAGATATCTATTTCCACAACTAAAAACTTATTATGTAATTTTAATTTGATTTAAAAAAATAAAAAAATGGATAGACAGACACGGTAGTGGTAGATAAATGTAATACTACTCTCTTGAGGGTGGTTAAATCTCTCTCATCCTATAGAGCACTTGTAAATAAATCAGAAGTGCTACATAGTACATACTATTGCTGCAACCACCACCTTCTCTGAAACCCACCGACCCAACCACCATTCTCGTACAAAAATATTGAAGGTATCAACAAAAGTAAAGTTGACAAGGAATTACAAAAATTCATAGGCAAAAATATGTCTACTAATTTCAAGTGACTCGATATTGGAATCAGCAGGAAAAAACACATATAACATTACTAGAGTTGATAAGGACTCTCTGTTAGATAAGGATAATACTTGGTTAGATTATTCCATGTAACTAGGGAATCCAGAAATGTATTAAGGGGGGGCCACAAATTAAAATATCAAGATAAAATTTTATTGTCAATTTATAAATTTTGTCACATTGAATAATCTGTACATATATTTTGGATATAAAGCTGAACAAAAGTAAATAAATTTATCATATTTTTACAAAACCTACTACTGGTCACATTTTTTGAATGAATAGTGCGAAATTGCTTTCATACTATTAAGCATTTTCCCTCACAACCAATTGGGATTATATTGAAATAAAACAGAATTTAAAAAATTAATCACAATTAACGATCATGACTGAAGTATTTTTTGACAAAAAAGATAGTTCATTTTAAAAGGGAGTTAAACAACAAATCTGCGGCCATGGCTTGAAAAATATATTCAAGAATTTTTTCAATCCAAAAATTATGATCTTTTTGTGTGGAAATTATACTTATCGATCTTTTCCCTAAATATATCTAAGACTAGAAATAAATCAACTACGTTGCACGTGTTCAATGTGCATTGAATTAAAAAATTCAATAATATGAATAAGAATTTTTTATTATAAAAATGTAATTATAATAATCAATTTTTTTTTAAAAAAATTACAACAAATCATAAATATGTCAATCAATAAGAAATTTAGAAAATAAAAAAAAAACTCAGTTAAAGAGAAGTGACGACAAATAAATAGATGTTCTCGGTACTAGTTTCAATTATTTAAAAAAATTAAACTAATTAATATCAATTCTATTTTTATAAGTAAAAAAATTTAAAGTATTTTTTTTTTCTCAGGGTATCCTCCGCGTGTAACTGCGGAGACTAATCCCTTCGAGGATCTGGAGCGCATTTAAGGATTACCTTTCCCAAATAGTAAAGTGTTTAAATAGGTTTATTAAAATAAATTAAAAACTAAATTTCTAATTCTTTTTGGAAACTTTTTAAAATAAACCAGTTATAGAGCTGAATCAGCTGATAGTGAAAAGGGGGAGATAGAAAAACAAAAATAGGATAGGAGGGGGGTTTCATTCTTTTACGATTTTCAGAAACAAATAGGGAATGCAGTTCCTTTCTTTCTCTTCCCCACAAATGAGGTGTACGTCCTCAATTCATTCCGTCCCTCCTCCTCTTTCCTTGCAGTCACGCCATTGATATAATCGAAGCTAGCTGAGCGGTTACAAAGAATTCCCCAACATCTCATACACCCAAAATTGGACAGAAATCAACAAAGTCATCTGCACAGTTTTGGCAGCAGCGACAAAAATGGTGCGTGTTTATGAGGCACTTTGATGTCCCTTTATAGTAAGAACGAGACAAGACGTTGGCTTAAATATGTTTTAGGTCCTTTCAAATTAGTTCGTTTTGATTTTAGTCTCTAATAATTTTGGTCAAATTTTTTGGGTCCAAAAATTTTGTTTTATTTTAGTCCTTTTAGTGATTTGGGACTGAGGCAGCATGGACACGTCAGCCTAGTCATTAGACGTGGTATAATTTTGGGCCAACTAAGCATGCCACGTCATTTAAAATTTAGAGAAACCTGCCACGTAATTTCAAATTTGTAGGGACCTGTTCTCTCTCCTCTCTCCATCCGCCACCACCTCTCTCCCCCCTCTTTCTCTCTCTCTTTCCTCCCTTTTCTCTCTCTCATGGATTTGATCTGGTCTAGTTTATTAGTGACCTATATAGATAGATCTTACTTGCTACTAGTTAGAACAGACCAATACTAAGGTCGCTGGAACAGTCAAAGAGCTCAGAAATATGATCCAGAGCACCCATTTCGTACAAGGATGATACTTGATTCCAATATCTGATTCTGATGATGATGAGAGAAAACCGAGAGAGAGAGTGTGGGTGGGGTGGTGGTGGTGGTGGTGGTGGTGGTGGAGATGGAGGGAAGAAAAAAAAATTAGGGGGTGGGCTTAGAGAGAGAGAAAATGAGAGAGTGTGTGGGCGGAGGAGGGGAAGAAGGTGGTGGTGGTGGGGGTGGGACTGGTGGTGGTGGTGGTGGTGGTGGTGGGAGGAGAGGAGAGAGAAAGAGTGGGTGGGGTGGTGGTGGTGGTGATGGTGATGGAGGGAAGAAAAAAATTTGGTTTGATTTGATTTTAGTCCCTGCAAATTTGGCCTGTTTTGATTTTAGTCCCTGTAAATTTGACCCTACGTACGTGGTATGCTTACGTGGCACTTGAATATGACATGTCTGATGACTGGGTTAACGTGTCCATGCCACCTCAGCCCCAAATCACTAAAAGGACTAAAATAAAAAAAAATTATTGGACCCAAAAAGTTTGACCAAAATTATTAGGGACTAAAATCAAAACGAGCTAATTTGGAAGGACCTAAAACATATTTAAGCCTAAAATGTTTAATTGTGTTAGAGCATCTCCATTGGAGAAACCCATTTTTGGGTACTTAAATGGGTCCCACCTTTCTACATCACTCATTTTTATTTTTTTAATCAAAGTACTTAATAGGTACCCAACCCCTCCAACCCAGCACCTCTAAAAAAAATTCTTAAATGGACTCCACCAATAACCATACATCACATATTTTTATTTATAAAATACAATTGGGCCCACAAAACAGTACCAAACAGTGCAAGCACTCGGTGCTTGCACAGATACCCATTCTTACTAGGTACCTCGCGTGTCAGGAGTCCATCGCTGAATTGCAGTGCTTGCAGAGCTCCATCCTGGTTAAGCACCAGCGATGGAGATGCTCTTATACTCTTTATTTGGTGAAATAATTTACTTGTATTTAAAATTTAAAATAAAATCCAATTCCAACTAATTATGCAAGTAAGTAAGAAAATTTACATGATATTAGATGAAGCTAAAAATGTCAATATCATATTGTTCACATGAATATCATTCAACCACAATTATAAGCATATTGTTTTTGTCAAACCAAAATAAAACATAATAGATCCAATTCAACTCAACAACAATAAAAATATTGTAATTTCTTTCAAAAAGATTTAGCAATCTCTCAACGGGATAATACTCTAGCATAAAACTTTCTTTGATTAAATGGATTGACCTAATTCAATCATGCCTCCTTGTGTGAGCTGGTTGGCAACACAAATACTACTTTAATCACGTCTCAAGTAGACTTGTTTGTGTGGTCTTTTCTGTACGTACAAATATATGTTTCTCGTTTTATTTTCAATTTGAATATCAGTTAGTTGATTATGAAAAATGACATCTCCAGCAACAAAAATTGAATGACCACAAAAAAGGTTCACACAATTCGTTCTGCTCCTCATATTTTTTTTATCCACAAACCTAAAATTCCATATCAATTTTAAAATAAATACAACAGAATATTTCCTTGGCCTAAAAGAGTGAGATCACCCTCTAAATTATCCTTTATATGTTCGTTCTTGGTTTTCTCTTTATCTCCAACTCAGTTTGAACCATTTGAAAAAGTAAATAAGCATTCTCTATCTCTACCTTAGCGACCTAAATGGGAACAAACCAACACTTGGGTCTAGTTAAATTGCATTATGGGGCAGAATAAACATAGGAAGCTTATATTACACCATTAAGCACCATGAACATTTCCATGTGAATCTCTCTCAAGCATTAGTTGCTCTTGACCTACTTGAGACTATGCAATTGGGAAAATTTGGCAAAACAAAATAATCAGTCATTTTAATTTTAATGACCATCAACGCTTAACACAACAATGAGTGGTAAAAATTTTGCTGAGAGAAAAAGTATTACTAAAGAAACTCATGAAGATCAGAGGAATCCTTTTAATGCATTTCTCTACCTTACCAAAATTAAAATCTTATTTGTAAATAAATTAACTGCATATTGAAAGAAAAAGTAAGGGTTCAGTACAATGGTAATAGAAATGAAAATATTAAAGAAATCCCTTCTGAAACAAACCGTGGTTGACAAAAGTGCATTCAATTAATCTTTGTAATGCAACACCATCATCACAATTAAAAGATGAAAGCAGACAAAAATAGTTCAAATGGAAATCAACTTGCCATCTCTTTCAACAGAACCATAAATTTAATCCAGTATACCTGCAAAGATAAACACAAATCAACAAGGCTTAAATATGTTTTTAGTCCTTCAAATTTGGGTAATTGTTGCTTTTAATCCATCAAATTTAAAACGCCTATTTTTGGTCCCTCGTTTTTAAAAATGTGTCATTTTTAGTCATTGGGACTATTTTTTAATTTGAAAAGTATTTTTTAAATGTATATTTTGACATCTCTTAAATTTTGATTCTCACCTTACTCCCATTTCTCTAACTTCTAAGAATTTTTTAAATTTATATTTTGACCCCTCTCAAATTTAGAAAATAATTTTTAAATTTAAAATATGACCCCAATGACTAAAAGTGACACATTTTTAAAAATGAAGGACCAAAATAGGCGTTTTAAATTTAAGGAACCAAAAACAACAATTTTTTAAACTTAAGGGACTAAAAACATATTTAAGCCAATCAACAAATATAAACCATCATAAATTTTACTTTTAAGTAAATGAATAACTTCTTTATATATGAAGTTTAAAAGCAGTAGGATCACCTGATTTGTAAACCAATAAAACTGAAACTTGCAACACTCTTTCTCCAAAAAAGATATTACACCATAGTAACCACAAGTTTTTGCAATAACTTAAGAGAAATATTTTGATAAAAATTGGTAATCCTTCTTCAAAAATGCGGGTAAAATTTTTCGTTTTTCTAAAAGATGAAAAGAATGGAGAATATGTTCCCTTAACTCCACTTTAAAGATTTTAAATTCCAAGTAAAACCATCCTACTTTGTAAAGTACTCCATCTCATATATATATATATCATGATATTTCACAAAAGAGTTTGTTCCAAGACAAACTATGATTTTTGAATACTGCAAAAGAAAAAAAAAAGTTAAAACTACACTAAACCAAAAATACAAAAGTGGTAAAATAAAAACATACGCTACTATGTACAGTCGAACTAGGATCCCATCATCTACTACTCTAGACTCTAACTCAGTTGTATCTAAGGACACGAGCAAGTGGATCCTCCTAATCCTGGTAAACTAGACTCAAGGTTTCGGACCTGAGTCACCGGAATCCAATCAAAACCAAACCTAGATAGTTTTGGTCTAGGTAAGGGTTCGATGGTGAGGTCAGAGGTAGCCCAAGAGTTGATGGACTCTTCAGGTATCTCTTCCTCTTCATCATCGGAAAGAGATTCGGATTACCTCATGATATCCTCCTCCTCCGAGTGATGAGAAAAAGGGGTGTACATAGATGGTTCGACTTCTCCTAAAGGTGAAGCTGGAGTATACCCTTTGGAACCCTCTGTTCCTGCAGGTGCCGCTGCTGATCTATCTTCGGAGGTTCCATCATGGCCCACGTCTGAGGGCTTGCTCTTTGGTTGCGGGGATACATGATCTGATCCGTCACCACCATGTCCCGATGGATATGAACTATCATCATCGTTGTCACCATCACCATCATCATCGTTGAAGAACATGTCTACTATACCATGACCTATACTTCCTAACTGACGTAAGGGTAAACATCTAAGATGATCTGTTCTTGTATAGGAATTGGATCTTGATGTGCTCCATGGTCTCGATCCGTCCTACAAATCTTCCCCACTGCGTGTGAGGGTTGATGTTCCACTCCACACTATCCCCACCTAGGGGGTAGTATGCTAAGGTGATGTACGTTTCCCAATCCCGTGTCGGGGTGAGCCATCTACTCAGTCATGCATCAACACAACATAAAAGTAAGCTACCGAAACATCAAGTCGTATAAAATACGTATAGCAGAATAATAATTCAATCAAGACATATAAATAGTTCTCATTCAAACAGGTCTTACCTTGTGTCTTGTAAACCTATAAAAGCAATGCACTCTCAAAAATATCATCAAGTCAAGGTATATTTATGCATGTCACTTCAAAATCTCTCAAAACACACCGGTGTAATGCTCCATGAAGACTTTTCAACCTTCACACCATTGAGCGACCGGCTGCGGTAAACTTAACAGAATAATCAGAGAATCCCACTTAGACCCCTGAGAATCATTCGGTAATACTGCATTTAAAATGAATACCAAATCATAAATAGATCTGCCAGTCAGATTTATCCAAGCCGGGTATACGATTTGTCTCGGCTCAAGGATATTCACCGACAAGGCCATTGAGACTTTCGAAACCTGGATAATCCCAGTAGACAATTGTAGTCCAACAGAACCTATTTTCAACCCCGTCTTGTAGGTTGTATGCTCATCATCTTTAATGCAAATGATCGTCTAAATTTGCATACAACTTCTCTTTAGCATCTCTTAGTAAAACTTCCTCTGTTTTACTATAGCTTCTCTTAAAATCTTTAAATCTCATCAAAACACTTTATATGAAATAACTCATCTCTGTAGGATAAAAATACTCTTTTACTGTAGTATTAAATAATTATTTCCCTCTTTTACTCATTCTACCGATCGATATGTTTTAAGTTATTTGCTCGGCTTTAATAAGTCAATTTATGACTGAACACACCGCGGCAGAGCCAAACTAAGGTGATCAACCCAATAGAGTGATTCAATACATAAGCTAAAGGTTATTAATTCATTTCAAGCAGACCAAAACTGGGCAAAGCCACCTAGGATTGATCAAGAGAGAAGAGATCAACTATAATTAAAACCCATGTTCACTTTTTAATTGGTAAGTGATTGTTCTCAAATTTTAGATAGATTTTTGGGAAAGGAATAATCAAACGGCGGCTGAGCCAACTGCGGTAATCAGTGTCCAACTTTCTTGAAAACTTGATATAGCACTTAGTGAACGAAGTAAAGCTGATTAATTATCGGCTTAATTAATTTTTGAAGATGAAAGGATCACACGGCGACAGAGCTGTCTTCGATGATCAATGCCCAAATTTAAAACGATTCGATATAGAATAAGTGAACGAAATCAAGCTGATTCTTTACGAAAAAACTTAAGTACCAGTTATTTTCCAGGAAAGAGGTCCGTTGAAAACCTACCTCACTAATTTTCACTGCCAGAGACATTGAAAATTAAACTGAGTCTGATTATATATATATACAGACTGAACACCAACTCGAGATTTTCCACAGATAATATAACAGTAGAATTCACCGAGAATTCTTTACCATTATACTAAATTTCCGATAGATGCTATAACAGTAGAATTCACCGAGAATCATTTACCGTTATACTCTTTTACGATAGATGCTACAACAATATAATTCACCGAGAATTTTTTACCATTATACTCTTTAATCCAATCCAATCTATTTATATATACGTTTATTAAGAAATCACTTCTTTTCCAATTTATCTTGGTCACGTATATACCGGGTCCCTAAGTTAAGAATTCCCCAAACAGCGTATAGGCATAGTTCCCAGGAAAGAGAGGTGGGCTAAGGCCTCTTGGATGACCTATGTCTTTCCTAGACAGAACTATACTAATAAATTGTTTATCTTAACCATCACCTTGTATATCAATGATAGACAACTTCGGGGTTTTCACAAAAGAATAAATTACACTTTCTTTACGGTATGGTCACGTTTACGGTAAATCTAAAATTTGCCATTATAACGGTATGATTTCAGAACTCAAAATTGATTTGTCCAGCATAACAATACTATCACAAAGGTTACCTCGCAGTTATAACACTACAATTAATAAATAACACACAACATTTAAATAAAAGCTATAAGACAAGTATAAAGCTTTAAATGAATAAATAGTTATAAGGCATATACTAATCTTCCATTATAACAAAGCATAAGATAAATAAATTAAAACCATAAAACAATTATAAGGCATAAATAAATAAATACAAAGCTATAACACATAAATCACACAAGTGGGTAGCAACCAAGAATCAAACACATAACTTTTCAAATTAATTTGCAAGAGGTTCTGTTGGAACCAAATTGGTTAAAAGTGTTTTTAATACAAAAACTCCCTAAGTGATTTTATGGTTTTGATGATAACAAAATCTATTAAGATTTTTACAAAGGATAAACAAAATGTATTAAGCTTGTACAATGTATAACAATGCTGCCTAACTAAGCTTATTGCAGTCTGCGTCCAATCAGTTCTTCATGACATTGGTTGGCATTCAAAGTGAGCCTTGCGTCCAATGTTGGCACTGAAACATAAATACCAAGAGTTCTGCGTCCAGTGATTTTGGCAGAAGGAAGTTACTGATATAAGAGGCAAAACAGTTCTGCGTCCAATAAGCTAGCTCATCACAATGTTGGCACTGAAATGGACACAAAAGTTCTGCGTCCAATGTTTTTGCAGAAGGAAGAATTCTGCGTCCAATGTTTGAGCAGAAGGAAGAGTTATGCGTCCAATGTTTGAGCACAAAGGCAAGTAATGTTGTGCGTCCAATAATTCAGTACAAGGCACAAAGACAATTTCATACGTCCAATGATTCATGAGAAGGCATTGAAGACATAAGTCCAATGTTCAAGAATAACAATACGTCCAATGATCAGAATGCTTATAAGTCCAATGATCAGAACATAAGTCATAAGTCCAATGTTCAGGATGTGTTCTTGACCAAGGTACAGAATGCTGATCGCCCAATGATAAGTACAAGGCAATACTGGTATAAGTCCAATGTTTTTATGAGAAGCAGAATTGCAGTAAAAGTCCAATGATTTTCAAAGGAACAGATTCAGTGAGTATGCGTCCAATGAAGGACAAAAGTCCAATGTTCAGTTTAAGGCATTGAAGTTCAACGTCCAATGAAACTGAACAAACAAAAGAACTGCTCTGCGTCCAATGAAATCCGAGTGACAAAGGTACTGTTCTGCGTCCAATAAATAAGAAGGACAACAATCAAGTGTCATACGACCAATGAAGCAGATTGACAAAGGTACATCAAACAACTGTTCTGCGTCCAATAAAGTAGAAGAACAAATGTACAACAATCAACTCTGCGTCCAATGGAACTATAAGGAAAAGGCAATACGTCCAATGTTGCTTTGCAACTAATCATCAGAATGGTAAGCATAAAGATGCGTCCAATGATTGAATGAATATCATATGCAATTGGTAAGTACCAGGTATGCGTCCAATGATTTCTACATGCTGCGTCCAATACGCAGAATCCATAAACTTGCTATTTATTGCTCATGCATTTAATATGGAACATATTTATTGAGCAAATGATTTGAAATAAATAGCTGTATGCAATGCTTTTTGTACAACCATTGTCAACGTTTTTAAATGTACTTTTGAAAAGCATAAAGCACTGTGGAAAGTGTACTAAGAGAGAGAATGTACTTTTAACTACTCTGTATATCTCTGAACACATCTTTCTACTTTACACAGTGTATTCTCTCTGTCTCAATAAGATATTACTATTAACCACTGTACAATTGAGACTTTGAGTACAGGTTGCTTCTGATTTAGGAGAAAGAAACGCAGACATGCACAATGAAGTAGATCTCCTCAGAGTAACGGGAAAATAGCATTTAATGCTATTAGAAAACGGTAATATTTATGAAGGCTGAAGCTGAGCTATTCGAAGAACAAGTCTGAAGCTTCATCAAAGCCTATAAATACCGAGAACAAGAAGAAGAATATAAGACACTGAACAACGAAAAAGAAAGAGCTGAACTGCTGTGCAATTTGTTATACTCTGTATAGAAAGTCTTGTATATTTTCTTTCTTCTTGTAAAAGAGAGTTTGCTTAACTCTCAAAGTGCTTTAGATTTCATATCCTCACTTGTGTGAGTTAGACAGCACTTGAATCAAAAACACTCTGCTGAGTTGTTTAGCCTGAAGAGGTTGTGCTCAAAGAATACTTGGGTTTTAGCCTGAAGAGGCTGTGTTCAAAGAATACTTGGGATTTAGCCTGGAGAGGCTGTGTGCAAAGAATACTTGGGTTTTAGCCTGAAGAGGCTGTGTGCAAAGAATACTTGTATTCTATCAGGTTGATAGTGAAATCTCTCTAGTTTGAGGGGACTGGACGTAGCTCTTAGGAAAGGGTGAACCAGTATAAAAACTTGTGTTATTTCTTCCTTCCCTTATCTCTTATTATATCTGTGCTTATTACTAACCAAGGGGATTGAATTGATTTTGTTTTAAACAAGTTTTTCATACACCTTTAATCGCACAAAGAAAACAAGTTTTTAAACTAAGAGGGAAGCCTCAGCGTCCAATCTTTTGTGCGTCCAATATTTCACAAGTCTATGCGTCCAGTGTTTTAGCACTTTGTGCGTCCAATATTTCAGAAAACACTGTGCGTCCAATATTTGAACAAAGCTGTGCGTCCAACGTTTTTAACAGCCAGCGTCCAACATTTGCGAAAAGTTTTAAAAGCTTAGAAACACAATTCAACCCCCCTTCTTGTGTTTCATCTTGTTACCTACAGGTTCCCCTTACCTTTGCCACAAGAACTTGGAAGAACAAGACTTTTTGAATCAAGAACACCAAGACAGAAAGATGAGAACTATAAAGGAGAAAGGAAAGGATTTTTGCTTTGTTAACACAAAGACTTTGGTGTAGGAAACTTATGAAGCAAAGTGGGGTATTTATAGGGGAGAGGGGGGCGGCCAAGTGGGGAGAGGAAGGTAATTTATTTTTGTGTTGTCATGGTATTTTATTAGGATTATGTCATAAAACCAAGTTAATTAAATCAACCCTTTTTCTAATTGGCTCATGATCATGACAAGGCCTTGTGACTCGTGGAAAAAGCACATTCAAGGCTTCAAATTGAATGGTGATGTCGACCAAGAGAGTGGAGAGGGAGAGCCTTTGGATTACATGGTTAAAAACTTTAAGTTTTGGTAGTTTAAGTGTGAAATCAAGGGTAAAATAGTAATTGTACATGCCCCTACACTATTCATGACCAATGATTATATCTACAGACATTTTAGGCTTCTTAGAATTGCATTTAAACATCTCAAAGTCCCTAAGTTCCTATATCATAGCCACTATGTCTCTATTCGCCTCTATTCGGCTGATATACCGCAAATAAGGGTCAAAACAGTAGAAAAATGATCTTGTCTGGAAATATTTTTAAAAATCATAAAAAAGAATAAAAATAAAATGTAAATTGTTTTGGACCTTTTCACGAAATTTTTATACTGTAAAACAAGATCTGTACGCTATACGTACCAGTTAAACGTATTTTTCAGTAAATTTTGAAAGTTTTTCAAAAATTCCAAAAAATTCCACAAAATCACAAATATTAAAAAAAAAACTTTTGTGAAGGAAGATAATTTTCTGGATTGGTTTGATATACTTTTGCTATTTAAAATCTTATCCGTTAATTACGATAAATATGGTTTGTCTGTAAAAATCTAAACGTCAAAGAAAAAACGTCTGTTTTAATGAAATTAATACATAAGCATATTACAACCTTAATTATAAGACAAAAATAAATCACTTAACACTTAGATCACACAATTTCATATACAACAGATAATAGACGGTAAATAGAAAACATAAGTTTATATAAGACCTATCTATCTTTACCGTTTAAATTATAATACCTAACAAAACTTTTTATTTCTACACTATCTAAGCTTATACTAGATCCTAGAGTCTCTATCTTGACCATTTCTCCATCTTCGGTATCTATCCATTTCTTAACTAACAGATTACGTACTTTCTCTTTAGATGAACCAAAATTGTAATATTTCCTTATAGTTTTCTCTAAAATTCCAAACTTAATTTCTAAATCCATCATAGAACATCAAGTTGCTATTTTATATCCTCAAATACTTTTTATGAATCAAGTCTGAAATTTTCATATTCATTATCAACTTATTCTGACAGTAAAAATGTCCGCAAAGTACCGTTTGACTTCTACGTCAGCTCTAAACCATTATATTTTATCTAAAAATCTTAAGGATAATTCTAGTCTTCTAAAATTAATACTCTGTCTTGTAGAGTTAAATTTTAGGATGTTACAAAACTCACATAGCAATCCTTACTTAGATGAAAAAGATAAAAAATGACACGCTAAAAAATTAGGATTTAGGATAAAAAAAAGAAACAAAATAATTATGAAACTATGTCAGGAAAAATAACAAACCCGTCGGAAGGCTTAAAAATATCTCTATATATAATAGTAGGAGAATGCTGATATCAGCATCTGTAGCATTTTTCTGCCCAAAATAAAGACAATTTTGACATTTCATTATGCAACAATCTCTTAATATTACCATTTTTATTTATTTTTTTACGTAATTTAATGCTTTCATTATATTGTTATGAAAGTATTGCACAAAGTAAATGCTTTGTGTGAAAAAGAGTGTTAATGGACTGTGTAAAACGTGTAACTGTCCTATTAATATTGATTTTATTTTGACTTTTTAAACCAAATTTAAAATGATGGCTATGGATTGGTGGGAATTTTATCTTTGAGAAACACTCCCCAACTCTCCATTTGTTCTCTTTTATTGTCCCAATATCAAAATAAAATTAATACTAATTGGACAGTTACACGTTTTACACAGTTCATTGACACTCTTTTTCACACAAAGCATTTACTTTGTGCAATACTTTCGTAACAATATAATGAAAGCATTAAATTAGGTAAAATAAATAAGGTTTAAATATCTTTTTCGTCCCTGTAAAATGATCGAGTTTTATTTTTTGTCCCTGTAAAAATTTTTGTTTGTTTGTGATCCCTGTAAATCAAAAAGTTTTATTTTTAGTCCTTACAAAATTGTTTTAGTCCCTGTAAAATTTAGATCATGTTGAATTAGTCCCTGTAATATTTAGATAATTGCCAAAGTAGTCCTTGTAAAATAAATTTAATAGGGACTAAAAACAAAACTGTTCACATATTATAGAGACTAATTCAACATGATCTAAATTTTACAAGGACTAAAACAATTTTGCAGGGACTAAAAATAAAACTTTTTGTTTTACAGGGATCACAAACAAACAAAATTTTTTACAGGGACGAAAAATGAAACTCAGTCATTTTACAGGGACGAAAAAAGTATTTAAACCAATAAATAAATAAAAATGGTTATATTAAGAGATTATTGCATAATAAAATGTCAAAATTGTCTTTATTTTGGGCGGGAAAATGCTACAAATGCTGACATCAGCATTCTCCTACTATTGAGTAATGATACGCGGACACCCAATCACCCGCTCAACACCCAAGGCCAGTGAACAAAATGGCTATTGCGGGTGTGTGGTGGGTGTTGTATGGGGGTCCATGTAACATTTTGGTATATATAGAGATATTATGTTGGGTTACTTGGGGGTATCACTGTGTACAGTGTGTAGTGTGTAAGCATCTGCATACACATGAGCTATATAATGGAGCACTAGCTAGCTCTTGTGTGTAACCGTCGAGCAAGGAATAATTGTGGGACACAGAGTACGCCATTGCCGACCAGTGAGTGAGAAAGATGATATGCGCATTAGAGATTGAGAATGGAATTAAACATAATTTCTTGATTTTAGAAAATATATATATTTTTTCATTATTTCACTTTTAATTATAAAAATGTAATTATGATATTTTCATGGATTAATTCTATTTTTGATTTCTCATGTATCACGATTAAGAGATTTTGGTCTCCCATTTTTTAATCGTGTGATTTTGATAATTTGGTATCACGATTATGCGATTTTAGTCCCTTGGTATCACGATTATGCGATTTTGGCCCTTAGATATTGCGATTGTGCAATTTTGGTCCTCTAGAAATCTAAATTGTTATAATTGATCCATTTGTTACTATATCACTGGCCGTCGCCGCGGTTGTCGGTCCATTCGTGCCCCATATATTAATATTAATGTAAACAAATTTAAAAAATAATGTTATAATTTAATAAAATTGTAAATTATGATCGTATGTGTAAAACTTGTACTATTGATAGTTATTAGACATTTAAACTCTTAAAATAATTTTATATATAGATTTTGTGTGTCACTAGGAGTTTTGTATGTCAAAATTGATAATATAAAATAAGTAAAATATGTTTTTAATATATAAAATATAAAAAATGATATTAATTAGTTTGGTTTTGTCAAGTTAATTGACAACTATTTAGTGAGAGTTATTATCTGTCATCTTCATTATTATTTTTTTTGAATTTTTTTACAATGTAATTGAATTAAATAAATGATATACTACCGTTGCCTTTTATATTTATGTAATTTTCTATTTATTATATCTACTTTTCGATATTAAAAACACTTCATAATCACATTTTTAAATTTTTATTATTTAATACACTAACTTAACAAAATAATCTTATGACTTTTTTTTTTCAAAAAAATCTTATGACTGTAGAAATTATAAAAATTTCAATACTACACATTTCTGATATTTTATCTTATTCATCTCTTTTCTTTTTTCTTTTTAATTTTAATTTTATCTTATTCATCTTCTTCTTTTTAATTTTGACAATCATAAAAAATATTAACTTTCTTTTAAACTTGTAAAATAATATCAAATTTATTGTAAAAATAACTACTCAAAAAGTACACATTGGCATGTGACCTTGAAGAGACTTGCAACTAGAAGTGTCAAATTTGGTCGTCCTTAAAAAAAAGGGCTAGGTCGGGGCAACTTGTATGTCTTTTGGACCACACATTTCTTGGCCCAACCCGACCCGAATTAATTACAAAGAAAATATCTCAAAATACTAAAAAAAATATAAAATCATTACAAGAAAAAGGCCAATTACTGACGAACTTTGCCGATGGAATTTTTTCCACCGGTAAATCTGTCGTTACCGATAGAATTTTTCGGTCGGTAAAAAAGTTTTTCCGTCGGTAAACCTGAAATTTTGATCGTTGACAGCTTTTTGTTTTTTAATTTTTTTTAAAATTACCGAAGGAATAATAATTCCGTCGGAAACGCAAAAATTTTGAATTTACTGACGGAATTTTTCCGTCGGTAATGGCGCTGATTTTAAAAAAATTTGAAATTCCATCGAAAAACGTCACCGACGGAAAATTCCGTCGGTAATTTTAAATTTTCGATGGAATTTTCCGTCGAAAAATACCGTCGAAAACGCCAAATAAACTCAGCTTCCCTCTCTTTGCTCGATCATTATCTCAGTTCTCTCTCTCTCTCTCTCATCCGCGATTCTCTCTCTCTCTCTCATCCGCGATTCTCTCTCTTGGCCGCGCCGGCCACCGCTGAATCCAACCACCGCCGTTACCGCCGCCACCGCCACCGCTCCACCACTCCAAACTTGACCCTAAAGCCTCTCTCCCTCTCACCCATACCCTTCACTCACTCACACACTCAAATGAAGAAACAAAGAGAAGAAAAATGTGAGAGTGTGTGCTGGTGTGTGTGTGTGCACCCAGAAAGAGAGGAGAAAGGGGAAGAAAGAAGAAGAAGAAAAGAAGAGACAAAAGAGAAGAGAAAGGAGAGAAAGAAGAAGAGGAAAATGGTGTGTGCTATGTGCAAGGTGAGTCCATCTTCTCCTCTAATGGTGGTGGTGCAAACGAAATTCTGTCACCCTAGGAAGAAGCCATTTTCGTATGCTTAAATGTATGTTGTATGATTGGTTGTTGTTTTGCTAATTTTGAACTCTGGCAGTGACTGATGTAAAGCATGTATCTGTTTATGTGATGGTGCAAACGAAATTCTGTTTGTGCCATGTTAATCTAGACCCAAAATTCTTGAAATTAGGCTTTGGTTTCAATGCATTTGAAGTAGTATAGCTCTAGTAATTAGCTGTGCAAGTTTCAGATTAGGATGAAAAATCCTGATGCTGTGCAAGTTTCAGATCCTTTTTCTTTTTTCTTTTTCTTTTTTTTAAATTTTCGTGTGGTTACCGACGGATTATTCCGTCGGTAACATATAATTTTCCGACGGATTATTTCCGTCGGTAATTTTCGTCGGTAATTACCGACGAGCGATTTACCGACGAACTTATGCCGTCGGAAATCGTTCGTTACCGACGGTTTTTTTGCATTACCGACTGGCCGATTTTCTTGTAGTGAATGTGGGCCCGGTGAGCCCGCCATGTCAGACCAAAATGGTCGATTCCTTTCGGGTCTGCAATTAATGAGTTCAGTCATGCCTAAAATATAGACCCATTGAACTAGGCCAAAATTGACCTCTACTTACAACTAATATGTTGTTGCTACCACTAGCTAGAGCTTTGAAATTTTTGGGAAAAGTTAAATAAAAAACATTGTTAAGATCAAAATAGAAATTGACATGTATATTTAACGTAAAAAGCCATCGACTAGCAAGGGAAAAATCATGAATAAAAGTAGAAAATGTTTAACTAGGTGGAAGTAATTACAATTTTTCGGTAAATATAAGGAAGGAACAATTGTATCACTTTTGAAATAAGAGATCACATTGCTATTGAAAGATTGTCACCTTCAATATTGTTGAAATCAAGCCAATTGCAACCAAAAATAGATGGAGTTTTGCTAGTATTTAGGTTGGTGCCCACCATTATGTGTGATTTTTAGGCTGTATTAATTATTGAATACACGGTATCTAAACTCATGGCGCAGGTAAGCACTCATTTTCAATTATCAACAACTTAATGAAAATAACACCAATATCTAACATAAACTCCATGTATCTTATCAAGATAACGATCAAAATCCAATTCCATAACTTTTCTCAATATTATTAACTAGTTATTTTGCAGACGAAAGCAACCAAAAAAGCAAGCATCTTAGAAATAAATATACATTTGATCATCCACGATCGATCTGTATAATTTGATAACTTGGTCACTTAGACGCCATAAATATGTAAGTATATATCATGCATGAGATTTTCAGTCAAAAAAAAAATTGCATGAGATCTACTGATTTTATAATTCAGTTAGCCCAAAAAAATCTTTGACTTGTAGACGTGGAACTAGAAGGACTACATTTTTAAACTAACTCTAATTTATTAATCAATTATGTTGGTGAATAATGGGTCAATTTACAAGTATCTAGTAATGGATCAATGCAGATTCTAAACGCTATTGGTAATAGATATTAACAAGAGCCGATAATTGGTCATACAATTTATAAAAAAATGATAATCGATTAGCACAAGGTTGATAGTTGATTAACATTAGCTTAATTGCACTTTTAGTCCATCATATATTGCTATTGTGCGATTTCAGTTCCTCTTTTCAATTGTACAAATTGAGTCCCTTATCTTTTCATCATGTTGCAATCAAGTTCATCCATCCAATTTCCGTTCATTTACTAACAGAAAATACTGACATGACATAGACTGAGACATGTGACATGTCATTTTTTGGCTAACATGACACCTTGATAGAGACATGTTGACATGTAGTATCTGAGTTGGCACTTAGTCGCTAACGTGACAGACATGTAATTTTTTTGTTAAGATGGCAGCTGGCAGGAAAATGAGAGAGACATTTTTTCGCTAACATGGCACCTTGATAGAGAGATATTGATATGTGGCATCTGAGTTGACACTTAATCGTTAACGTGACAGATATATTATTTTTTTGTGGAGATGGCAGTCAGAAAAATGTAAAAGAAAATTAAAAATTGCAAAACCTAAGAATCAAACCCATATATTGAATGATACAAGACTCAAACCCATATCTGCATCGGAGGGCATTTCAAAGAAATTCTCTACCAAAGAAATTCATTTAATACTCCAGGAATAATATAAAATTCACAAAAAATGTCATGTAAAGTAAGATTTGACAAAGTTATAATGGTATTAGTATTCAGGGACTTTATTGAAAAGACTTTTAAAACTATAAGGACTTAATAAAAATGTTTTAACTTATATTTTAGCCGTCGTGAAATCATGGCATTAGGCATTAGGATATAGATTTACCTACGGGACTATAATAACAGTGCTTGAAGTGACAATTTCCTTGTTTTCTTAAATCTTAAGGTTAAGGAAAGTTTTAGCACCATGAATATGTGGAGTAGTGATCAAGTGCTCATTCCCTGTAGTAATTCCCAATAGGTACCAAAACTTCACATATAATATATATCTGTTTGGATAAAAAGTTATTTAAGCACTTATGATTTATATTTTAAAAGACTATTTTGGTATAAAAAATCTTATAGATTTTAAAAGACTACATAGGAATATAATAACTTATCAGATTTTTTTAAAAAGTCTTGTGGATTTTAAAAAAATCTGGTGAATTTTAAAAGACTTTTATATCATAAGAATTTATAAGATTTAAAAAGACTTTATGGATTTATAAAGAATCTCATGGATTTTTAGCAAACATTCAAAGTTACAAGAGTCAATAAAAACGATAATAAATAAATTATTTCTATCTTGTTATCCTCCTAAGTAGCGTTTCTCCGCATATCTAGAGTTATACTAACCCTTTATGCATTAGCATGTTCTCGTTCATGCTCTTGGATTTGAACAATAAGTTCAAAATTATAGTATTCATTAATAGGTAATACTGAATGTGAAGATTCGTCTGCTAGTTCAAAATTATAGTCTTCGTTAACCGGTAATACCGAAGATGAAGATTTACATGTTGACTCAATTGAAAATTCATCAGAACCATATTCTTTGCGAAGAAAATTATGCAGTGCTGCACATGCTAACAGAAGTTCTGCTTGTGTTAAGCACACCACATAAGATATATATAAAATGAACACATGAAATAGTTTTCCGGTCTAAAGTAAAAACAAAATTAAAATAAATAAATGAGAAACCAGTAAAAAAAACTTTTTATTTATCAAAAATAAAATTAAAAAAATTATATCCTAAAAATTATACAAACAAAAATATATGAATAAAACATGTTAAGAAATACTATTATACTTATCAAATTTATAAAAAAAAAATATGAATAAAACCTGAAAATTTATAGGAACAAAAAATATGAATGAAATTTATTAAGAAAACTATTATATTTATAAAACTAAAAAGAGGATCCCGAATGGAAAAATAATTGAAATTTGAAAAATGATAAATTTATTATATTAATTTTAAATTAGTAAATACAAAGAGGTAAAAATATAGGAAGATCACATTTGGCCAAAAACTGTAGTGGAAGATTATGAAATAAAAAAGATGGAAAAATCGTGTTTGGTTACTATAGCGTTTGCGGAGGTAAAGTACAAAAAGAATGTACACACACATATCTACAACATTGCCATCCAAGCCAAGCATATTCAACGTAGAAAGAATGTTTAAAGAAAATCAATCGGGAAAAGGAGAAAAGAAGAACAAAAAAGAAGAATTACCTGGTGAGTCTGGCAATCCTGCAACGGCAAGAAAAAAAGTCTGAAAAGTCTTAAGGGTTTGGGTGAGATTGTTTGACGAGTCTAATCTTTATATTTTTCACTGAAAAGTCACACGAAATTCACCGTACAAAATAATCCATCGAAATTTGTATTTTTTGAATACCAAGAGACTTTTATTAAGTTGTAAAAAATCTCAATTAAATACCATCGGATTTCCTTGCACTCTTTAAAAAGTCATTATAGTCCTAATTGAATACCATCGGATTTCATTGCCCTCTTTAAAAAGTCATAATAATCCTAATTGAATACTACTAGATTTTTTTGTTATTAAAAAGTCTTGATTGAATACCACAAGATTTTATTATCACCAAAAAGTCTATTAAAATCCTTTACAATCCTAATCCAATACACCCCCCTTAGCACCATGAATATGTAGAGTAGTGATCAAGTGCTCATTCCTTGTAGTAATTCCCAATAGGTACCAAAACTTCACATATAATATATACCTGTTTGGATAAACAGTTATTTAAGCACTTATGATATAAGTGCTTAACTATAAGTTATTTTTATAATCGAAGAGAGAATGTGGTGAAATTGATTTCATATAAATTGTAAGTTGTTTTGATAAACTATCTTGGTGAATTTATAAAAATAAGGTCAAAATAGCTTATAAACCAATCATAAGTTATTTTTATAAATTCTGCCAAACATGCAAACAAATGTTTATGTCAATAGATTGAAGAAATTTAGATCATGGATAGATACAAATTATAGCATGTTAATCTTAATACCAATGAGGATAGATCGAGAACGTGTACCTTGGAGTGTCCATGAATAGAAGGAGACCAGATAGACTCGTCGAGAACTGCAATGAGAGGTCCCTGCCGTCATACGATAGCTGTACGACCTTACTTGAACAGGATCTGTTCTATAGGCTCATACAACTGTGTCCTTGAGTTCTAAGGAGACAGGAACCAAAGTCTGGTGGATGAACCATGACCGTGTGATCAGAGCGTGATTAACGGTTCCAGTGTTTCCCTATCTCTTGGCATTGTACTTGGACAATAGAGGATCGTTCTCAGCAGTTTCATCTGCCTGGGATGGTCACACGGTTGTCTGATAGACTACAATTTTTTTAATCTCTCACTTGGATAGTGTAACACCCTTTCTCCAAAAAGGATATTACACCATAGTAACCAAAAGTTTAGGGAAGCTTAGAAAAATATTTTAATAAAAGTTGATAATCCTTCTCTGAAAATGACGGTAAATTTTTTTTTTTGTTTTCTAAAGATGGGAAGGACGAGGAATAAATCCCTGTAAGGTTTTCTCTTTGAAAATATTTCAAGTGTAAAGAGTATAATATAACTTCGTACTCAAAATTTGATCATCTCATTTATAAAAATTATCAGAGTTTACAACAGAGTTTGTACAGTGGACTCTTGAGCCAGTCAAGTCTTTAGACCTCTACCCATTCTAAAATAGTAAATACCAATTCTTCTCGGAATCCCTATCAATCTACACAGCATCCTCTTCGAATCCTTCTTATAAGAGCTAGCCCACGTCATGGATAAATTATCTACTCGGTCATGGATCAACACAACATAAAGCAGGCAAGGGTGAAACTCTTAACAAAGTAATAAGACAAGTAGGTAAACAATCAAAATACAATTATCTGTATACATCACTTTGCACAGCAAGACACACATCAAGTCACAGAACAATCAAGACCTATAAACAGACATTGTTTCAGATAAATCTTACCTTTGTGCTGAAACCTGCAAAACAATTCATTCACAATAATATATCACCAAAACCAAGTAATTTTATGCATGTCACTTCAATATCTCAAAAGTCACACCGGTGTAATGCTCTAAGGAGACTTCTCTTCCTCACTTCTTTTGAGCGATCGGCTGCGATAAACTTAACAGAATAATCAGGGAATCACGTCTTTAGACCCCTGAGAATCACTTCGGTAATACCGCATTTAAAATGAATACCAGATCATGAATAGGTCAGCCAGTCAGATTTATTCAAGCCGGGTATACGAATTGTCTCGACTCGAGGGTATTCACTCACTCAACCACTTAAGACTATTGAAACCTGAATAATCCCAGAAGGCAATTGTAGCCCAACTAAACCCTATTCTCAACCACGTCTTATAGGTTGTATGTTCATCGTCTATAATGCAAATGATTTAACACTTCTCTTCATCATCTCTTAAAAATCTCTTTCGTCTTACTATTGCTCCTACACACTGAAAAATCTTTCTGGAATCACTCACTCATCTTGAAGAAAACTCTTGCTCTCATTAAGTTATTCTTCCGGCTATATTAATTCAATTTATGACTAATCACACCGCGGCAGAGCCGAACTGAGGTGAAAAGCCCACAGAGTGATTCGATATCAATATAACTAAGATTTATTACTTTATTTTTAGAAGATCAAAATGAGGCAGAGCCACACGGTATTTGATCAAGGGAGAAAGAGTAACAGTAAATAAAACTTACGTCTGTTTTTGAATTTAATAACGTCTGTTCTCTGTTTTTAAATCAATCTTAGGGAATGGAATAATTACACGGCGGTTGAGCCGACTGCGGTAATCAATGTCCAGCTTTTCTAAAAACTTGATATAAACTTTGATGAACGAAATAGAGCTAATCATTTTACCGGCTTACTTAATTTTGAAGATGAAAAGATCACACGACGGCAGAGCCATCTTTGGTGATTAGTACCTATTTTAAAATCGATCTACTATACTAAGTGAACGTAATTCAATTACTGCTCTTTGGAAATATTTAAGCACTGATTATCTTCCAGGAAAAAGGCCCGTTGAAAGCCTATCTCACTAATTTTCACTGCCGTAGACATTGGAAATTAAACTGAGTTAAGTGCATATATAAACAGATTGGATACCCACTCGATATTTCCCACAAATAACATAATAGTAGAATTCACCGAGAATCCATTACTGTTACATTAATTTCTGAAAGATGCTATAACAGTAGGTTCACCGAGAATCCATTACTGTTACACTCGTTTCTCCGATAGATGCTATAACAGTAGAATTCACCGATAATCCATTACCGTTATACTCTTTTATTCAACCCAATTTATTTATATATACATTATTAATAAATCACTTCTTTCCCAGATTATCTTAGGCACGTATATCCCTGGTCCCTAGTGTTAAGATTTTTAAATAGCGTATTAATACAGATCCCAGGCTAGAAAGAGACAGACTTTATAAAAGCCCCTTCAAAGGTCTCTTTCCTTTCTAGACAGATTCATACTAATAAACCAATCAAATCTTAACCATCACCTTTGACCATATACATGTTAGATAATATCAAGGTTTTTCACAAAGAATAAAACGTATTTTCTTTACGGTAAAATTATATTTGTGGTAAACTAAAATTTGCCATTATAACGGTATGTTTACTAAACTCAAAATTCATTTTGCCATTCCAACCTTATTCCCACGAAAATCTCAAGAAAATTTGGGCATAATAACCCCACAATAAATGAGAAGCAAAGACAAACACTTTTCAAGCCATATAAACACCGAAAAGCACTCAAGCACACAACACTCAAGATCAAACACAAACTTCTCAAATTATTTTGCAAGAGGTTCCCCCTACCTTTCACTAAAAATGGATGAAGAACAAAGCTTGAAGATCAAGAACATCAAGCAAGAACACCAAGAACTTCAAAGAGGAAAAGAAGAGTTTTGCTTGAAAAACACAAAGCTCTTTGATGTGGGATGTTTTTATGAATCAAAGAGGGTATAAACAAAGGAAGAGGGGGCGGGTTTCATGAACCCAAAAGTGGGAAGAACAAAGCTTTGACGATCAAGCTTGAACTCAAGAACAAAGAGAGAAAAAGGTTAGGATTTCAAAGGGAGAAAGAAAGGATTTTGCTTTGTCAATACAAAGGCTTTGGTGTAAGAATTATATGAAGCATGAGGGGGGGTATTTATAGTAGTGGGGGCAGCCATGGGGTTGGGTTTAAAGGGATCATGGTTAGTTTAGAAAGTAACCTTGGTTAGCTTTTAAAATAAAACAAAACAATTAACTAAATCCTAATTGGTTTAAACCAATGACTCATGGCATGATTCACCAAGAGAAGACTTAGGAAAGAAGCTAAACTATGTGAGTCATGGAGGGGAGGGCGATTATGAGGAAGGAAGAAGGAAGGAAAGTACGACATAGTCAAAATGATTAAATCTTACGTTTTAAATCATCATTTTTCTAATTGGCTTAAAGACTTTCACAAGGATTGAATCCAAGTAAAAATTATCATCCAAGGGTCCAAAAGAAGGAAGAGGGATCAGCCAAAGCAAAAGGAAAGAAGGAAGGAAGAAAGGTGAAGCCATGATGTAAGCCATGACTACTAAAACACACATTTATCTAATTAGTTTTAATCAAACTTTTTCCTAATTGGTTTAAAAACATGACTTATTGACCCAAATGCATCTAGTCCTCTTTATGGCATGGTGGTAGGACGGTTTTGAGGCTGCAAGAAGGAGGGAATGAAGTTACATCTTTGCCCCTAGGGTTTTCAAGTGAAAAATGATACAAATCAAGGGTAAAAGTGACTTTTCACTAATCAAAAATTCCTAAAATGAATTTGAAAGATGAGAACTGATAAGAAATATTGGGAATACCATGTAATAGCCCTATTAGCTTCATGGAAGAGTTTCTGGAATTTTACGGTAAGCGTAAGCTATGCGTTTTGTATAAAAACAGAAAAAAATGGACGCGCCATAAGTGAAAAATAGACATTTTTCAGAAAATTTCCAAATAATTCTCAAAAATCACAAATTTAATTTAAATACCAATGGTCCCTTTTGAAAATTGATTTTGAGCTCTCACTGATCAATATAAATCCATTCCGGTTTAAAACGCTTACTTTACGTACTAAACGGAGTTTTGAAAAAGTGATTTTTGATATGTCTTTAAGAAAATTCCGAAATAATTTTCATAAATCCTAAAAAATAGAAAAACATGTTTTGGCTATTCAAAATCTTTATCTGACTTCAACTTGAGTTCTGAATCAGTCTATCAGCTCAAGCGGTTTACTATTTGGACCAAAACAGAACTTTTAAATCATTTTACTTCTAAAAATTCTAGAAAAAAACCAGAAAATCTAAAATATTAGAAAACCCAACTTTTGTGAAGGAAGTTTATTTATTGAAGTCATTTGCTGTTTTTAAGCTATTTAAAAGTTCTTCCGTCAATTAGACGTACTGCTTTCTGTAAAAAGACCTGTTATCGATTGTAAAACTACCATTTCAGAAGTATTCCGGAATATGTGTATTTTATTCCTAATTTTAAGCTAAAAACAAATCACAAAACACTTATGGCACAAGAATTCATATAAGACAGAAAAAGTACGGTTTAGAACAAGAAGCGGACGTTGGATCTAAACCTGACGAAAGTTGCGAATTGATCATTTTCAGAAGTAATCTTAAACTTGCGTATTTAAATCCTATTTTTAAACTAAAAATGAATCACAAAATATTTACATTACAACAATTCATATAAGACAGATATTAGACGGAAAAACAGAAGTCTATATAGGACTTTAACCGTCTTATCGTTTTAATTATAATACCAAACAAGACTTATGATTTCTATATTATCTAAAGTATACTAGATCTTATAGTCTATATCTTAACTATTCCTCCAATTCTGGTATTTATCCATTTCTTAACTAACAGAGTACAGAGTTTCTCTTAAAGGGACTAAAACTGTAATTCCCTTATACTGTTATCTAAAATTCCAAACTTAGTTTCTAAAACATTTATATATCACTAAACTATTTATCCTCAAATACTTTCCATGGTATGAATTTTCCATATTCATTATCAACTTATTCTGACTGTCAAGAATGTCTGTGAAATACCGTTTGACTTCTACGTCAGCTCTAAACCATTATATATCTGAAAATCTTAAGGATAGTTCTAATCTTCTAAAATTAATACTCTGTCTTATAGAGTGAAATTTTAGGATGTTACAGATAGCATTAGTCAATAATCGAAGTATAAAAATTTTAAGACTAGAATATCAATTATGGTCAATGCACACACTACCAAAAGTCGGAGAAACATAAAATCTTAACAATGTAGAAATATTACCGATAGGGACATAAATCATACATGTTAAAAAGCTCATATCTCACAAATAATGATGGATAAGGGAAAGCGTAATATTATTACTCAAGAGAAATATGCAATCCCAAACAGTAGTCCAAGCATCTTAAAATGCTATAAGAGATATGATAGCATATCTTATCTTATCTTATAATAATACAATTCCAAACTCCCAGTAACCCAAAATATCATAAGACACAACCAAAATGAGTAACATAATATTGATAAACTTCAATAGTTAAGTCTTTAGGTAGTGGACCTACAAGCAAACAATATGCTCATTTAAGTCTAAAATTTATAAAGGCCAGAAACATAATCCACATATGCTTAAGTGTTCATAATAGCCCAATAACAAAGTGATTACATAGGGCTAGACAAGCAAATGCTCTACAATATTTGACATTCAATTAATCTGAGCATATTGTTTATAAAGTTGGATTTTTTTTTTGCCTCTATATGGTTTGCCTTCTATGGTTTGCCTCTCTTGTTTCTAAAGTTGGATTTTTTTTTCTATCTGCAAGGTATTTGATAAAAGGCAAGAATCTTTCTCTGTCTGCAAGGTTTTTTTTTTCTTTCTGTCCTTCGCCCTGCATTATGTAAAACTCAACTCTTGAACTTCCAACAATTTGTTTAACTTATTGCAGGAAGACAATGAAGTGCTTTGATGGGAGAATGAGATGAATGTTGATTAAAAATGTTTATCTAATGTATGTATCATAAAATGTTGAGTTGTTATGTTGTTATTTGATACTATGAACCTAAGGTTGGATTATTTTTGTTGTATTGTTATGCCAAATTGATGATTTGTATTATAATTTATGGTTTGTGATTTCTGAAATGCAAGTTAAATATGTAGTGGTTGAAATGCAAGTTAAATAGTTAGTGGTTTGTGGGTTATATAGTTCTTTACTTTCCAATACCATGTCCAATGCAGAGTTCTATGTCTATTTTTTTTGGTACAATTGATTCATAAAGAATTAATTTTGAAAGAGTAGATGTGTTTGGGAATGGAATTATAAAAATAAATTTAATTTTTTTTAATCCAGTGAGAAAATTAGTGACAGAATTAAAAAAATCGGTCACTAAATCGGTCACTAAATATGTCTACAAATAGGTCGCTAAATCGGTCATTGAAAATCGGTCGCTAAATCGGTCTCTAAAAAAATCGGTCACTAAAATTGGTCGCTACGGATCAACGACCAGCGTTTTAGCGACCGATTTTTTTCGGTCTCTAATTCGGTCACAACCGGTATTAGTGACCGATTTTAGCCATTTAGTGACCGATTTTTGGGTCATTAAAGACCTGTTTTCTAGTAGTGTATGCAAATCCAGAAACAATTCGAAAATTTAAGAATCTCCTACTTGGACGACATAGACACCTAGTTCAAATAGAAAGATACTCTAGATTAATGTGGCCACAATAATGTCAGTAATGAGCAAGCACTTAAGACTGTTGGTCCAAGGATAAGATTCACAAGTATTGCAAGAGTGCAGAGAATTATATTCGATAGGAGTACTAACATTATATCTACAAAGTACTTATAGATCTGTGACCTATCAAATGTGGTATTTGGGGTAAAAGAGAAGCATATTATAATTGCATGCTAAAGATGATAATGTGCAATCCCAAACAAAATGGCCTTAGCATCTACTCAAGATGCCTACTGAGATTCAACAGATTTTATATAAAATCTCTCAGTATAATAGGACAAGATTAATAACAAAGTCCTTTTCGAATTTGCCACATAATCACAAAATGCGCGCATAAATATATGGCAATATAAACTCAACAAGTCTCGAGACATAATGATAGTTGACACACTCCCACTAATCCATGATCTTAAAATTTTCATGGCATAAGTTCAATAGTGGATCACAACCTTGTGAGATAGTACTCAAGGTACAATTACAAGGATAAAGCCAAATATAGACTTTCGGTCAATGGGAAACTTGCAAAATTTGAGTCAGAACAGCCCAACACTTGAAGTTGATCAAAGTTCTTATAGGTCAACATATAATTCTTCGTTTCCCATATAAAAGTCATGACCTTTTACGGCTTTTCAAAAGACCCAAAATGGTTACTCAAGTATATCTCTAAAGCATTACTAACAAAAGCAACATCGAGATAAATACAAACTTGAGCATACATTAAGCTATCAGCAGCAGAAGCAATAATTTTGATGACACCCTTAATGAGGTGAGCCAAAAACTCTCTCTTTAAAAATTACAAATTGGAGAGAAACAGACTAGTGCAAAATTATCAAGAGAAGTGGTTATAGAAAGACAAAAGGAAACCCGACATTTGATTTCTCAATCATAAAGTTTACCAAGTCTGGGTTTCATAATTAACCACATATTCTGTATAACACCCTTTCTCCAAAAAGGATGTTACACCATAGTTACCAAGAATTTCATTTAACTTAGAAAATATTTAGTGAAAGCTCAACATTTGTTCTCCGAAAATCGGTGAGTAAAATTTTTTGCCTTTTAAACCAAGAGAATGATGGAGAATACATATTAATTCTTTTCAAAAAGGCGTTAAGTTCGGAAGCATAAAACAATACTTTTGTGATGGTAATCTTATTTCATATAATCATCAGAGTTTTTACAAGGAAATACTGAAAATGATACAGTGAACATCTGAGCCAGTCTAATCTCTATACCTCTACCCAAAATAATACCATGACCATCTATTCTTCTCGGAATCCATACAACAGCATCCTTCAGATCCTCTTCTAGGAGCTAACCCACTTCTTGGGTCAAACATCTACTCCGTCATGCATCAACATAACAAAGCAAGCAATGGTGAAACTCTAAACAACTTAATAGGAAAAATACAGGCACACAGCAACATACAGTACATATACTAAAGAATCATACTGTTATCGTTTTTACCGAATCACCTAATCGTATCACACGAAAGTGGTCACTCGGGTTATCGTATCCACAGGGATTCACGCGATATTATGCCGTTCAACAATGTTTAACATCTCAAGTTATAAAACTGAATACTTTGGTTTTAAAATGTGGTTTCACAAGTGCCTTGAAATTTTAAAAAACTACAAAAGAGATTTAAAATAAAGATTTTAACAATGATAAAGAAGAGTTGGGATTAGATTTCATCAATCTTTTCTTAGTACCCTATTGATCATATGCATATAGTTCCTCTATGTATCTCTATCATCATCATCAAATCACTCATTCACATTAATTCCTTAACATGTTTGAAATATCAATCTCTACTCCTAAAAGTTGATTCCTCTAACAATTAAAAGTAAGATTGAGTTTAAGCTCAGATGATTTAAAGACTAATGAATTAAACTCTATTCCTAGATATCAAACTCATTAGATGATTCATCTTAATCAAGGACTCAAAGATGATTTTCCAATACACTTTAATTCCAAAAATCAGGTTATAGTTGATCAATCCATAACAAGCATGAAGAACAAGAATGAATCATTGATATAAATGCATAGTAGGAGTCTATATATATATGAATCAAAAGGAATACATGAGAGTTGATTTGATTACATCTAATCCCAACAAAGGGTGAGTTAGCTATCCATTTCCATGGTAGCTAACAATACAAAGAGATGAAGAAAAGAAAAGGAACCTATGTTGTTACCACTTTTCCAAGCTCAACAATGGTGGAAACCTCTCTTGTTCTTCGTTTTCCTTTCGTTCCCGGCTCCTCTCTTGAAAAATTCTTTAAATCCTATTTATATCAGCCCTTTTTTTACACAAACAGGGTTTTCCACCGCATTATTTTCGCTTAAGCTCAGGAATTTCGCTTAGCTAAAGTAGCATTCTTCAGGTTGAAGAAAGCTTACTCGCTTAGCGCAGAAAATTCGCTTAAGCGAATTTGCATTTCCAAAACTGCATGATTCTGCCTGAAATTCGCTTAAGCGAATTTCTCAGGCTAAGCGAATTTGAGGCAGAATTGCCTCATTCTCTGCAGTTTTAATTTGAGCTTTGCTTGACTTTTTGCTTCATTTGAACCTCCATTAAGCTTTACCTTTTTGTCAATTCTTCATCATCAAAATTCTTCTTCTAAAATAAACAAAATTTGGATTAAAATGAAATTCTATTTAATTCACCAAGTATTACATACTAATTAACCATCTAACATGTTTCTATACTTTTGGGGTTCAAAAATAGAAATTTATATCATCATGAGTTCTATAAATGCCTTTTTATCAATATGTTTTCAAGTAAGATTAGCACTTATCACATACTTAAACATTCAGCATACCAACAGATCAAACAATAAGCACACAACACATTTAAGAACATCTGGTGGGAATATCGCTTTCAACAAAGCATTTGGGAACATCGAGTAGGAACATCAAGTATGAACATCATGTAGGAACATCGCCCTTTACCAGGCCCATCTCTTTCACTTCCAACCACTCATAACCACTTATCTCAAATCACATAGAATCACCAGGTAACACTAAACCACAACTAACAGATAAGAATACCAATTCACACATTTCAGGAAAAACACACAAGAAAATCTACAATTTTCGGGACACACCCACGAGAAAGAAACTCGCTGCTCTCGGAGACTTTACTTAATAATTTCGAGACACACCCACGAGTAAAGAACCCGCTGCTCCTAGAGACTTTACCACTTATATTCGGGACACAACCACGAGTAAGTCACCCGCTACTCCTGGAGATTTTACCATAGGAATTTCGGCACATAGCCACGAGCATTCAGCCTGCTACTCCTGGAGATTTTACTTAGTAACCACAAACCCCAACTTACGACTTAACTCTCAAATAAACACAGAATTCACAAGTAAACACAAAACCGTATTTCTCAGATAAAAATATCAATCACGTGTCTCAGGTAAAACACAGAATTCACAAGTACACACAGAATCATGAGTAACTGTAGAACCAAAACGTATTCAGAATAGACTAAGTGAAATTAACTGTTTATTTAAGGAAATACTTAAGCACTATTTATTTTCAGGAAAAAGACCCGTTGGAAGCCTACCTCACTAATTTTCATTGTCAAAAACGTTGGAAATTAAACTGAGTTTATTGCATATATATATATACAGATTGGATACCCGCTCTATATTTTCCACTATTAATATAACAGTAGAATTCATCGAGAACCCATTACTGTTACATTAAATTCCGAAAGATGCTATAACAGTAGAATTCACCGAGAATCCATTATTGTTATACTCTTTTATTCAATCCAATCTATTTATATATATATGGTATTAAGAAATCACTTCTTTCCCAGATTATCTTAGTCATGTAAACCCCTGGTCCCTAGTGTTAAGATTTTTAAACAGCGTATTAATACAGATCCCAGGCTAGAAAGAGACGGACTTTATAATAGCCCCTTCAAAGGTCTCTTTCATTTCTAGACAGATCCATACTAATAAACCAATCAAATCGTTAACCATCACCTTTGACTGTATACATGTTAGATAATATCAGGGTTTTTCACAAAGAATAAAACATATTTTCTTTACGGTAAAATCATATTTTGCGGTAAATCTAAATTTCGCCATTATAACGGTATGTTTACATAAGCTCAAAATAAAATTTGCCATAGTAACCTTACTTCCACGAAATCTTAAGAGAAATTTGGGCATTATAACCCTACTATTAATAATTAACACAAAATAATCATTTTAGAACAATAAAACAATTTATAAAGCATAACTACCATTTAAAAGCTATAACACCCAAGGCATACAAGTCAAGCACAACCAAGAATCAGATATATACTTCTCAAATTAATTTTGCAAGAGGTTCCCCCTACCTTTCACCAAAAATGGATGAAGATCCAAGAACACCAATATAGAAATTTAAGACTTAAGAAGAGAAAAGAGAGAAAAGTGTATTGTTTCTTGATTCCTTAGCTTGGTGTAGGATTTATGAAGAGTGAAGGGGGGTATTTATAGTGGATGGGGGCAGCCAAGGGGTTGAGTTAAAGGAACCTTGGTTAGCTTAGAAAGTAATCATAGTTTGGCTTTTAATAAAAATCATAACAATTAACTAATTCCTAATTGGCCTAAACCACTTCACAAGGATTGAATCCAAGTGAAAGATCATCATCCAAGGGTCCAAGTTGAGGAAGAGGGGTGGCCAAGGAGCAAGGAGAAGGAAGGAATAAAGAAATTATGTGATGTAAGTCATGACTACTAAAACACACATTTATCGAATTAGTTTTGATCAACCTTTTTCTAATTGGTTTAAAAGTTTGACTCATGGACCAAATGCACCTAGTCCTCTTCTTGGCAAGGTGGTAGGACGGTTTATGAGGGCTGAAAAGGGAGGGAGTGAAGTTACATCTTTGCCCCAGGGTTTTCAAGTGAAAATGGATAAAAATCAAGGGTAAAATTGACTTTTCGCTAATCAAAAATTCCTAAAACGAATTTGAAGGATGAGAACTGATAAGAAATATTGGGAATACCATTTAATAGCTCTAATAGCTTCATGGAAGAGTTTCTGGAATTTCACGGTAAGTGTAAGCTATGCGTTTAGCTCAAAGAATGGAAAAACGGACGCGCCGTAAGTGAAAAATAGATATTTTTCAGAAAATTCCTAGATAATTCTCAAAAATCACAAATTTAATTTAAACACTAATGGTCCCTTTTGAAAATTGATTTTGAGCTCTCACTGGTCAATATAAATCCATTTCGGTTGAAAAACGCTTACTTTACGTACTTTACGGAGTTTCGAAAAAGTGACTTTTGGTATGTCTTTCAGAAAAATCTGAAATAATTTCCATAAATCCTAAAAAATGGAAAAACAAATTCTGACTATTTAAAATCTTTATTTGACTTTAACTTGAGCTCCGAATCAGTTTATCAGTTCAAGCAGTTTACTATCTAGATCAAAACAGAACTTTTAAATCTTTTTACTTCCAAAAATTCTAGAAAAATTCTACAAAATCTAAAATATTAGAAAAATCAACTTTTGTTAAGGAAGTTTATTTATTGAAGTCATTAGATGTTTTTAAGCTATTTAAAACTCTTTCCGTCAGTTAGACGTACTGCTTTCTGTAAACAGACCCAGTTTTGACTGTAAAATTTTTGTTTCAGAAGTATTTCGGAATATGTGTATTTTACTCCTAATTTTAAGCTAAAAATAAATCACAAAACACTTATGGCACAAGAATTCATATAAAACATAAAAAGTACGTTTTAAACAGAGAAACGGATGTTGAATCTAAACCTGACATAAGCTGCGAATCAATCATTTTCAGAAGTAATCTTAAACACATATATTTAAATCCTATTTTTGAGCCAAGAATAAATCTTAAAAGATTTATATCGCAAAAATTCATATAAAATATATTTTTAAATAGTAACTCGAAAAAACGGATGTTGCATTCTGCACACAAAGAAATAAGAGATTATAAGTGTTGACATAACACTTAATAGCACAAAATCTTCTTATGTCATCACAAGAATTGATCATCTAAAGGATCAAATAAATAAGGTAACATTTACTTTATAAACATTTGAGTGAGATCAAAAAAGTAAAAAATATGACATTATATACACAGGTTTTCATTTACCCACTCAAAACTCAAGCATCACATTATAAATAACATAAAAACACACTTGAGTACAAGATTTGGTTACCAACAGCGGAAGCACATAGGACCTACATTTAATAGATATTGAGGATATAATAAAAAAAAAGTCTCTAACTCCCACTATAACATTTAAGGAAATAAAATAATGATATAGAAATAGAGAAATATCTCAATTCAAATTTTTTGAAGATAATTAGAGATTCCAAAATATTATCTTTACAAAATCTATTGGCCACTGATAAAATAAGACAATAGATTGAGAGTGTAAAACAAATGAAGAGACTATGACAACATCCTCAATATAGGTCCCGGCAATAAAGCGATGACAAACAACATGCAACTAGAAAAAACAAATTTATCAAGAGATATTTGCAAACATGATAAATTTGCAAACATAATTGTATTTGTGTTTTCATGTCTACTTAATTGGACATTTAATTGGGATTCAAATATTGTATCAAGACAATCCCATTTATATGACATGGGAGACTCTCCCACTTGATAGATAGTGATAGTTGAATAAAACAGAATATTTAGAATATTCAAAAATTAATATTCAGATATTTTTCTCTGTCACACAACGACCATGTCAAGTAATGTCATACCAATAGGGTATGTTCATTTCTTACAAGGATGTCACAATCCATTTAAAAAAAATTGCATGAATTTGCATTGCGATAGGCAAGTGCAAAATTTTAAGAGTGATATTGGATTGCATAAAAAAAATGTCCAATTAAAAAAAGGCAAGTAGGCTGATATAAAAAAACAAAGAAATCATTTAATGTGCATAAGTTGTCGCATAATCGAAGAATTAAATGATTTCATATATATATAACAAAAATTGCCCTTTACACATACAATGCATAAATCTTGTATCCCAAAATTCTAATACCGATAGGGTGCTAAAATAAAAAATTGATATAAGCATGAATCTCATTGTGCATTGTGTAACAACAAATTATATTAATAGCAACACACCGATAGGGTATAATCATTATCAATAATCAATATAATACAAATTATAATTAAGAGAAATATTAATTATTCAACTTTACAAAATCTGCATGATTATACTCACGATAGGTGAGCTCAGAATTATGCAAATTATCGGCAATTATACCTAATAGAATATAACAAAATTTACACAATATTCTAAGAAATAACCACACTCTCGTATATAATCGCAATGTTAAAAAACATAAAAGGAGAACAATATTATTTTCAATTGCCTCAAGAATTGCCCAAAAAATTATTTTAACAATAACTTTTCCAAGTGGACAATTAATTGTAAAAAAACTAATGAGGCAATATAAAACATATGATTGACATAAAATAACATAAATTGCATCATTCACTTCACACATTAATTTAACCCATTGTATAGGCTTAACCTATTTTGTGATCCAAATAAAAAAAATATTTATTTTGTGACTAAGATACATTATTAGAGAGAGTATCTATTACACAAATGTCACAAAATATAAGAATAATAAATTAGAAAACTTTGGATCCAATGTTAAGAGTGTGATAGTGAAAAAAACAATATATTTATATTAATTTAAAATATTAATCCAAGACCAAAAATTTTAACAATTTTAATTATCACAAGAAGGAAAAAAATTTGGTAGGATGACAATATTGTCATTTCGTTATATCTGAATATTTCAATCACATTAATAACAAGATATCGAAATAGTGGTCCTAATAGTTTATCTCATTAAGAGTTTTGACAGAATGTGAGAAATAAGTTAAACCAAGAAACAACAAGGAACCATTATGCACAAAAAAAAAACTTCATACAATAATAGAGAAAATGAATCCAAATATATATACATAATTTTAGCCAAACACACCCTTAATGGAAAATTTCTTATTTGTTACGATCCCGCCTAAGGGTCCCGAATCATAACAAATAAAAAATATAAAAGAACAATACAATATATAAACTTATATCAGCACAAATTTTCAATACCGATAGGGTATGTGAAAACACTAATTGACATAAACACAAGACAATATACATTGTATTTTCAACAAATTACATCAATAATAGTACACCGATAGGGTGTAACTATTATTAATATAACACACACATAATTAAGAGTAAGATTTAATTATTTAGCTAACAAAATTTTTGTATAAATGTACCCACGATATGTGAGCTCACAACTACACAAAATGATAATAGTCATGCAAGAATTATGCTATAATTATATAAAGTATAATAAATATTAAAATAACATAGAATACACATGACTAAATTCAAATGAAAGCCTAAAATTTATTTCATAATATTGACATGTTAAAAGGGAGAGTATGATATACTAAAATGTCATTATGAGAATAAGGAATAAGCATACAAAAATTTCAGGCCAAAAATCCGAGAGTACAATATGAAAATTAACAATTTAATCTCAGATTAATTAAAATAAAATTGCTTTATCTGTCCAAAAAAGTTCAAAAAAATACCAAAATTTATAAAATATTAAATAATATTTATTTGGTAAAAAAATTTGAAATTCTGGACCATGGGAGTGGGCCCACGCGCTCCCGCGCTCCAAGCCCGCGAGTGGGCAATGCTGCACACGCAGGATGAACAGATTTGGGTCGCAATCAGGTCATAAATGACCCGCGATTGAACCCGAATCAAACTCTCGATTCAAGGCATCAAATTGGACAAAAGGTTTAGGGCTTTCGATTGAGATTCAGTGCTAAAGTAAACCCCCAAATCAAGTTTGAAAGTAGCTGATTTATGGTTTTAGAAATTTGGAACGAAAAAACGGGATGGTTCAAGAACGTGACCGCGACATAAAAGTCTGATTTCTCCCAATCCGGTCAATAAAAAATTATTGAGTTTTGAGTATACATGTCGCGATCTGATGGGGAAGGAAAACCCCAAACTAATTTTTAAACATATTCATCCATTTAAGAGAATTGAACACGAAAATTTTAGGGTTCTTGGCAAAAAACTGTCGTAGCAATGAAAGTAGAAATTCTCCGAATATATGCGTTGAAATGAAGAGTTTTTCTAGGGTTATTATCGCGCAACAGTGCTAAAGAGAAACTCCGTATTAATTTTCGGTTTCATGGAACGTGAATGTAGAATTTGTTTAAGATAAAAAACGGTTATCGTTTAAACCCGCAAAATTCATTCATTTGTTTTTGCAAGCGCATACGTCAGAGTTGATTTAAGGATTCGATCTCATATTTATAAGGTTTACATGGTTCGAAACATTCAAGAACATAATTGTGTAAACCAGGTTCAAAGAAAATGAATTGATCTCAGTGAAAACATAACAACTATAACATGTATCTACTAGACTTTGATACCAATTGAAGAAATTTAGATCATGGATTGATACAAATTATAGCATGTTAATCTTAATACCAACGAGGATAGATCGAGAACGTGTACCTTGGAGTGCCCATGAATAGAAGGAGATCAGATAGACTTGTTGAGAACTGGAATGAGAGCGGACTCCCCTCAATCACGATGGTGCTGTCACACTGTATTAACTGTCTAATGCGATAACGATTAAGTAATCTATCGTATGACGGCAGGGACTTCTCATTGGGCATCAATCGAATAGTTCAATCTATCACGAGCTATTCAGAACAAAAGCCCACACAATATCTATCAATTAATTTGGGATGCTATATTAGTAATTATTGACCATAAATTAATATATAAATAATTATAGAGTAATTTCTAATAATTGATTAATGCTAATCCATTAATATATTAATTAATTAAATAATTAATCTAACATAAATAAGCCCAAATAAATCCTTCATAAGCCAATCTAAACAATTCCTATAGGTAAAGGTCATTAAGTCCTTCGTTGGACAGTTAGAATCTATTAAGGCTCTCTCAGAGTACAGCATGTGCTTACTGATTATTTTCTTTGCTGTTGCGTATCTGGTTTGGGGCAGCTTGTTCAGGTTCTATCTGTATCAGTTGGGCTTGGCCCTTTCATCAATATACTATTCACCGTTCAAAAAAAAAAACAATTCCTATATGTTTGAGCATTTGGAGAATATAACATGACTAATATATGATCACACGTATCCCGTGGAAGAAAAGAAGCCCAACATGTTCAATTATCAATTTTCCAAGTGCAATTGATTAATACAGAAAGGAATCAGATACCTTTAGAACGTGTGGAGGGTGTGATGATATTGGTGGCGTACAAGGCCTTTTGGAGTAGTCAAAAAGCCACACATCAATGTTCCTCCAAACAAAGGAAATTAAACCGAGTAAACAAGAAGTTAACAATTATGCAACCTTTTTCTAAACCTTTGAATAGCCATAAGAAGGATCAAATCAAACTCAGATTTCCTGCAGGTTCAGTTTTCAATTGGCAAAAACAAAACAATCTAACCCAACAACTGAAAAATTCTCCTTTTCTTTCTGAATGGAAAGCTCAACACTGAAGGTAGAGAACCTAAAGCCTGTTATCCTCAAAGCTGGTGTTCCTTTAGCTGTATCTTTGGCTGGTTTGATCTATGCATGGATCATGTCAAAGAAAAGCTTTTCATCTAAAGTCTCTTCCTTTTCAGAAATTGAGCCTTATAGTGATACCCCAGAAGAAAGCTTTCACAATAACCTTTCTTCATTGGAAGATGAAGAAGAAGAACCTGCTACTCCCACATATAGCATTAGCAGTGTTCTTTCTAGAAGCTTGGTAATCCATGACAACAACAACAACAACCCATGTTTGGAAAAAGAGATCACTATCCTAAGAAGCCAAATTGAAGGTCTTCAAATGAGAGAATTGGCCTTGAATTTGCAGTTTCACCACTATTGTGAAATGAAAGAGCAAGAATCAATGCTTGTGGAAATCAAAAACATGTTGTCTTTGGAAACTGCTAGAGTTGAATTCTTGGATAGAGAGATTTCACTCATAGAGACAGAAACTATGAGGATGGAGAATTTTACAGTCCAATACCTGAGGATTCTTGAACAACTTGTGTATATGAGATCAGAGAATAAGGTGCTTCAGAAGAAGGTTCAGAAGCTACTTAGGAAATCAAAGGCACAATCCCTTTTGATAAAGGAACAAACTTTGAAGATCAAAGAGGGAGAAGAAGTTCAGAGAAGCCATGATGCCTTGCAAAAAAGGGATAGTGTCATCAATGAGTTAAAGGGTGAAATCAAAGAGCTACAAAGGGTTTTGGTTCAATTTCAGGAAGAGAAGAATGAACTTGTGAAGAAGCTTGATCACACAGCAGAAGAACAAGCACAGTTACATAGAAAACCACTGAAATACTATTTGCAGGTTGAGGTTGAATCAGATGATGTGATTAAGAAGGAAGATTACAACAAGATTCTCAATGAATTGGAACATGTGAAGAAGGAACGTGCAATTGAATTTGAAGAACTCATTCAACTGAGGAGGATCAATGGTTGTTTAAGGCAAGAGTTAATGAGGCACCAAGACCATAATATAGAGGTGGGATTTGAAGGAAGTAGTGGAGGGGTTATGATGCAGTATGATTCTGAGCATGAATTGCATTGTTACTCTTTGGAGCATGGAAATGTGTCTACTTCTTGCATTGGTTCTTCTTCTTCCAAAAGGAGAAGGTTGCTTAGAAGGCTGAAAAAATGGGTGGAAGGAAGTGAAAAGGGAAGAAGAGTGAAACCTGAAGTTGGTGTTGGTGGGGATTCTGTTTCCTATGGATCAGAGAAACCTGAAGTTCCTGTTACTCCAAGGATTTGCTCAAGTGCTTGAGTCAAAATTTACCATATGGTATGTAAGTTACTTATTGATACTAGCCAATAAAGAGACTTTGATGTTGATAGGTAAGCAATGATGCTACATTGTGGCAAAATAAATGATGATGGTTCATACTATGATGATCTGTATGTTTCTGCAAGACATGGGGACTTTATTTAATGATTCGTTTTCTTTATTTATGCATCAGTACTCTGTTCTAAATTTTATTATTATGAATGATGAAATATATTGTAGTCTAAGATTAATTCTAAAGCAGAAAAAAATTACGCATACGGTTTATTGTGATGTGAAACCGTGAGACCAAATATTCAGAAATTGAATTTCTTGTGCTAGAAAAAGCAAGCAATTGTTGCAGTCAGACGTCTCATACCGTTGAATTGTAATCAGACGATTCATATTTGGACTTTGTAAATTAGATTTAGAATTCAAACTCAATGCGAGTCATTTAATTTCAATCCAACGATCTAATACCCAATGAGTGTGGTTCAATTGGCAACATACACTGAGCTTATGGGTGGGAGAACCAATGTTCGACCCCTACAAAACACACTCTTAGGGAGGGATGATGAGCTTTAAGTATGACTAAGTCCTGAACCGTGGCCCTAACGGTAGTTAACCAAAAAAAACTCCATCTAATATGTTTGAATGTGGCAATTGTGTGCTTATTCTACTACAGGCAGGTTTCCAAATATGCACAAACTAGTTTTTTTTGGTTAGAATTGGCATGCTTGAAGGATTACTTTTTAGAGCCAGTTTAATTGAAAGGATAAATAATATTAGGGCTTTAATATTAATTTGGTCCCTGTAATATAGGGGGTTTTTGATTTAGGTCCCTATAAAAAAGGTCAAACTTTTTTCGTCCTTGTTTTATTTATTTTTTTGAATTTAGTCCTCGTTTTATTTTTTTTTTTGAATTTAGTCCCTCACTAGCGTTGACCGCTGATATGGCACTAGGAGGTCCCTATAAAATTCCTACGTGGCACCAGCGTGGCTTACACGTCACCTGACACATACTTATACAAATATTAGGTTTTGAATTTAGTCCCTATAAAAAATATGTGTTTCGAATTTAGTCCTTATAAAAAATACGTGTTTTGAATTTAGTCCCCATAAAAAATACGCATTTTGAATTTAGTCCATCTTCTTCTCCACCACCTCCACCTCCTTCTCCCCCTTCTCCACCACCACCACCACCCCCATCCCCACCTCCATCACCCCCACCTCCTTCTCCTCCCTCCTCCACCACCACCCCCACCCCTACCTCCACCACCACCCCTCTTCCACCACCCCCACGTCCACCACCTCCTTCTCCACCCTCACCATCAAATGGAAACAACAACAACAATAAAAATCTGCAGATACAACAACAACAACGAAGATCTGCAGATACAACAACATCATCAACAACAAGAACATCAACAACGAAAATCGTAGAGCAACAACAACAACGAAATGGGGATATGTTTTCGATTTCGAAATTGGGGATCTATTGGGGGACGGGAGTGAGGCGAATGGGGAGAGAAGGTGGGGGGGCGAGAGTGAGGTGAATGGGGGGGGGGACAGTGGAGGTGAGGGGGAAGGTGGGGAAGGGAAAGGGGAGAGAGAGGGGTTGTTGTTGTTGTTGTATGGAGGAGGAGGGTGGAGGATGAAGGATGGAGGAGGAGGAGGAGGAGGTTGCAGTGGTGGTGGCCCGAGGAGAGAGAAGGGTGGGGAAGGGAAAGGGGAAAGAGAAGGACTAAAATCAAAATATAAATTTTAAGGGACTATATTCAAAACGTTTTTTTTATAGGGACTAAATTCAAAATGTAATATGTTTATAGGGATGTATCTGGTAATGTGCCATTTATACAAGCCACGTCAGCAAGGCCACATCAGCAGTTTTTGCCACGTAAGCGGTCAACTCACTCCAGGGACTAAAATCAAAAAATAAAATAAAAGGAGGACCAAAAAAGTTTGACTATTTTTATAGGGACTAAATTCAAAATCAGTGATATTATAGGGACTAAATTAATATTAAAGCCATAATATTAGTTATAAGGCCAACTATTTTTTCTCTGTTTTTTTATTTCTGCCAATGTCAACTATTTATGTCCTCAGGACTTAATTCATAAGGTCAGAAACTTATAATCTATATTATTATAAATTTCTGGTTAATACCGGAACAATATTCCCGCCCAATGACATCCACCTTTAAATATTGTTATTTATGGTTAGGGAAATGGAACCAAAAAGGCAATAAAAAAAGAAACGAAAAACGATGTAGTGGCACAAGTGTAATTGAAAAGCAAGGGAAATGTTATCCATAGTATATAGAGTAAAATTAAATCTGGTGCAATATTGCTACAGTGCGCCAATGGATAACTACAGTATTTCTGTCCCCTTTTTTTAATTAAATAAAATATATTTTTTGGTCAAATTAAATAATTTTTTTTGGGTTCTTAAATAAAATATTTTGAACCTACCGAGACTGCTTTCTTCGGAAATAAGTTTGGGCTCATATTTATTCTAGCACCTTCTATGTGTTCCTCAAGCTATATTTTATATTAAAGCAAAAAGAAAAAAATTAGTTAACGTGATTTTAACATAAAAACTTATGATTTATTGATGCATTGATCAAATATAAACTACCAATTCTTTAAATTTTGTTTAGGAAATCTGAACGAATGAGCTGAATTTTTTCAGCTCTTTGACTTACTTTCATTGATTTTCTCTATAATTGTTTTAGGTTTCAATATAAAATTGTTAAATTACATCTATGTTAATTAATAAACTGTTAAAATTATTAATTTTGTTTCTTATTGATTATGTAAGAAAAAAATATTATTATTTTTTTATAGGCAAATGTTAGTGGGAGTCGTTTGAACCCATGATTTTCTTATCATTCCAATCATATATATGCATCTCCCCAAAACCACCTTATGCTCCTAAGAAAAAACTATTATTAAAATACATAAAATAATTTATTATCTTAATTCACTTTTTTATTCACATATCTTATATGTGTCAAATTCTTTTGTATTTAAATAATTTAATATTTGTTAATTATTATTAATTTAGTATATATATCTCTAACAATCGCACAGGTGAAAGATTAATATGGGGTGAATACAAATTATTAATTTTGCTTCTTATTAATTATGCATGTAAGAAAAATATTTTTAGAATATCTAAAATAGTATTATTTACGAGTTTCATTTGTACTTTTTATTGGTGTAAATTTTTATGTTGTAAAATTATTTTTATTTTATTCTTATTTTTAAAAATTATACTCCCATTAATTTTATTTTCTATGAATAAAATAGTTTTTCCTTATGGGTTTTATTCATTTTTTTCTATAAATTTTCATCCTGTAAAATTATTTTCTTTTAATTTACTTTTTATAAATAAAATAGCACTTATTTATTTTTTTGTATGAACTATAAAATTATTTTAATTATTTTTTCTATTTATTTTGTTCATATGATTTGGCCTTCATTTTTGTCAATAAAAACAATTGTTGATTGTTTATAACATGGAGTTTTCATTTTTAACTAAGAATAAAATGTCAATGTCATAGAACTAACACTATTATTAAGTTAGACATATCATATAACAAGTTATTATTATATAAATAAATTATTTCATAGTATATATACATACCAGCAGGACATGCCAACCCGTGCGATGTCAATGATCTAGTGGATGTAAATTTATAGGTAACATTGGTTTTAACTCCCGGACACATGACTTATATATACTCTTAATGGATAGAAATAGGAAAATAATACCTGCATCTATTAATGTTCACATTTGACATAACTATTACATTTTTTTTCGGTTTAAGACTCTTATTATATATATTTGATTAATCAAAATTGAATTAATTGAATGGACTCACGGGGATAAAGCTCCACCGACTCTAAACGCCTATTTTTCGTTCATAAAACTTAAACATTTCTTTTTTTGAGAGATCATAAAACTAAAACATAAAACTTCATTTTAAGAGAAATAAATTTTTGTCACTTAGATGGTTAGACCCATAAACGTATGCATTGTGTATTTGAAAAAGTAAGAGTGTTTTATTTTCAAATCAATATTTCTACACTATTTTTATGCTTTTCTTATTGAGAAAATTTCACATGGTTAGAAATTTAGAATGGATGTAGATCTAGAGTCTATTTGATTAATAATTAAGACTAAAAATTAATTTTATTATATAAATTCTTTATATTTTTTTCGGAAATTACTATTTTTAATTTAAAAAACACTTAAGTTATTGCTGTTGAATTTCAAACTTCTAACTTTTTTTATTCAAAAAGCAAACATAATTAATATAATTTTTTAAACGTATTTTTAATTAAAATGTTTTTCTAGAAAAAAGAACAAACAAAATCAGTAACAAATCGGGAAAAATTGATTCATTTCGTAAAGAAAAAAATTAACTAAATAAAGTTGGTTGCTGAGTTATTTCTATTTTTTAAGTTGTTGGGGTTATTTTTGTTACATGAGATATTTTATATAAATTTCTTCCTCATTTGAAATATAATTTTTTTATATTTTCGAAATAAAAAGATATCATATGATTATGATGTTTGTAGTTTAATCAATTTATCTCGCGTTAATAAAGGGGAGTATGTTAGAAAACTTCCATTATTATAGGAAGTACAGAACCTATTAAGCTTATGAGCATGTTGATAGGTTAGTTTGTGACATATCAATATCAATAATCCAATCCAATAAAGTTCTGAACCGAGTCTTTTTTGATCAAATGCTTCAAAGAATCAAAATTGTGGATGAAATCAACCACGTTATCCTCTATATTTTCTCTCTCTCTCTCTCTTTCCTCTCAAAACGAAATAAAGAAAAAAAGGAGGAAAAAGAAAAGCAAAATAAACTAGCTAGATTCTGATCTCACTGTACAAACCAAAATCATGGAGGTCTCTCTTTTGAGCCATCAGCACCATCCTAAGCTCCTTCATTTCCCTCTCACCTCCATTCTCTTGACAAGTAAGTAACTTCTCTCAACTCTGTCTTAATTGCTTTTTATCCAAACAAGGCTTAAGAAAAATGAGTCTAAACACAATTGGGTAACTAACTAACTAACTAACTAACTAACTCCACAGGGACACACAAAAGACTTCACAAGAAAAGTCCATATAGGTTACCATATTGCAGCTGCTCATATGCTTCAGAACAACCAGTCACAGTGTCTTTACAGATTGAAGGAAGGAGATCAGCATTACTCAGTTGTCTCCTCACAACTGGTTAGTTAGTTAGTTAGCTATCTTCCAAAGATTCTCTTTAAAGTTATAATTTTTGAACACCCCTCAATTTCCAACACCCATCTAACACCTCTTTCTATTTTTATCTCTCTCTTCTTGTCACATCATTCATTTATCACTTATCTGTCTTCTATTCCTATCTCTAGGTGTAAAATGGAGATGGGGTGTCTTAAAATCATTTTTCTTCTCTTTATATATGCCATTTCCCTGTGGCTTGCTTAATTTTTTTTTTATCTTTTTATGTCAGTTGCTGGAGTCTTTACATGTGATGTGGCTGAAGCTGTTAGCACAAGTAGAAGAGCTGTATGTTTCCCTATTATATTCTCTTTTATTATTTTGAGTTATTTGAAAGAAAAATAAAAAAAAAAATTTTGATGATTCTGAAAATCTGACTACTAATTGGAATTTTGCATTTTATTTTTGTCTTCTGCAGCTAAGAGGAGCCAAAATTCCTGAAAGTGATTACACAACCTTGTCCAATGGTCTGAAGTAAGTAGTATATGTTGATTACCTCTGAAATATCTTTGATCATGGATCTTCCTACCTTCAACTATCGTATCTGATTTAGATGACTAACTCGACCCTACAAAATTGGCTTGTAAGGTAAGGATCGCCCATGAGCCTAATAATAGATCTGGGATAGGCTCTGATACCATTTTAGATTTAATGAGCCTAACTCAACCCTACAAAACCAGTTTGTAAGATGAGAATTGTCCATGCTTTATATACTCTATTTAGGCTTTATCTTTAAATGTAGAACTTCAGTTTTTCCCAATACACCCCCTCAATATAGACTTAAAAGTTTGTTAAACCCCTTGAAATAGATATGATTATAGAGGAATTCCCTCACCTAGTAGTACATTTTGTTCAAGTTTTCTTCAAACCAGAGAAACAGAATCTGTCACTTCTGTTTGAATGGCAGCACTTCGGTAGGGTAGTCTTTAGTTTGGTTTTTCTTCAATGATGTAATCTTGAAACTTTCACCCCTTTATCTCTGTTGATTTCATTTTTAAGATAAATACAGCTGGTTGGGGGCCAGTGTGTGATGAAACTATGATATGTTCAGGTACTATGATCTGAAGGTTGGGAATGGAGCTGAGGCTGTAAAAGGATCCCGTGTTGCCGTACGGTTGTGAGACCCAGTTAATTATGTTTTTCACTCATTGAGTGCTTTTGCATGTTATATACAGAGATGACTCATAACTCATAAGAGCTCCTAGGTAGATTGTATCCATATGATGATACACATACCAAAACCTTTCAAAATTTTGTTCCTATAGAGAGCCTGCCTTGAACACCTTTCATGTTCCAAGTTATTTAACTAAATCTGTGGGATCACCCTTTAGTTTGGTCTTCAGTACTGCTGACTCAATGTTTCTAGACTTTTTTTAAGGGGAAACTAAGGGCCCGTTTGGTTAGAGAGACCGTTTCCTTTATTATTTCCTATTTTTATTTTTAATAAATTATAAAATTGTCTTCTTGTTTTCAATTTGTTTTCTGTTTTTAAATATTTATACAGGGAAAGGTGAAAACAAAAAAAAATGATTGTTTTCACTATTTTCAATGCAAACCTTTAAAAACAGAAAACAGATTGAAAATGTGACAATTTTATAATCAATGTTTTCAACTGTGTGCATGCATATACCATTATATCTTGGAGACTGAAATTTACATAACTTGGGGTGTCAATGTTATATCTACTGAAATTTTGATACCCTCCAGTGCAGAATTACATGGCACAATGAAAACTAGATCAAACTCTGAGTTGTCTCATATTAAAGAAAGTCATATTTTATTGAATTATGTGTTATAATGATTCATTTAATACTGAAAATAAGGAAAAATTGTACCTGATTCTTTCTAGCAGAAGATTGATATCCATTTTTCTCCCTCTAATTCTGATAGGCTGGCATGTGCATCCATGTATACTGATCTTACCAGCTTCTCCTTTCCATTATTTCCTCTCCCAAGCCCATATTTTCATTTGCAAATTCAATTTATTAGTGACCAACAATTACTCAGAATTTGGATCAGATTATCATTTTTGTAGGTTCACTATGTTGCTAAATGGAAGGGTATCACCTTTATGACTAGTAGACAAGGAATGGGCGTTGGAGGAGGAACGGTATGATCCAAGCAACTCAACCAAAATCAGTTCATCCTTTAATTGATTGTTCTAAGTGAACAAGTTCTTCCTTGCATAAACAAGGAGGTTCCTCTTGTACACCTTGTACAACAAATTTTATGCCCACATTCATGTGAAGCATATTGACTAGTAGACTAAGTGCATTTTGTGGTTTTCAGTTTGGAGAATGCAAAAATATGTTTGAACCCAAAACTATAGAGTTCTTTTTGGCCTAACGTACTTTTAAACCCAGACGTACTTTTGTAACAGAAAACCAAACATTCCCTAAGTGGTTTTGATCTGATAAAAGCTCAACCTCATATCATCATTGAATATTTATATTTGAAATTAGAGGAGCTCATGGTACTCTCTCCTCTTGACCAGGATACATCACTGTTTTGCAACTTAGCCCAAGTCCAATTATAGTTCTTGTTAACAAATGAAGGAAATTATGATTTTTCTGTGTTACTATTTACTAGCTGTGTAATTGTAATCTTTCCTCTTTCATGCAACACCCAATCACACTGCTTTCTAGGACTATGGTTTGACACCAAACATCTAGATATCTAATTACACAAAGATGTACTCCAACATCCTTTTCTGGTCAATATTGTTTTGTTTATGGGATGGAATGTGTGTCCACTTGGTATCTGACAATTCCATGTCTTTTCCTTCTTGTTACATAATGATAACACTAGCAAAAAATTCTGGATGGTCATAAAGTATAAATCTATGAAATGTTTTTTTTTTTTTGGAAAATTTGTGCTTGTTGATTAATGAGGACATGCTTAAATTATTGCAGCCCTATGGATTTGATGTAGGCCAATCTGAGAGGGGAACTGTCCTCAAAGGGTTGGATTTAGGAGTACAGGGCATGCGAGTAGGAGGCCAGGTGAGAAGTGATTCTAGGAGCCAAGTAGGTCTCTCAGTTTTGTTACAAATTTCATTGAAATCTTGACAATCAGTAAAACCAAGTGTGTGAAGCATTTTATTCATTTGATGGGAAGCTTCACTGGGCCACTACTCAGGACACTATAATGAACAACTACATTGAATTGGAATTTATATTACTCAAGATTTTGCTCTGTTTTACTTCATCTTTGTTAGCTTATTGCCATATGATTATTCACACATTTTATATATGAGTTTACTAATTATGCACTGACATTGTAAAATCTTTTTTTACAGACATCCAATCATATTCTACTATTGTGCTATCTCATAACATTATTTCTTAAAATATTCACACAAAGTTCTATATGATGAAATATGACTGAATGTCTATGTAAAAAAATTTCACATTGTTTGTGTATAGTAATTAATTCTTAATATATTTAGACATTTAGACAACATATCAGCTTCAGCCACTAGACAGCTAGACCATTTTACAAGGATGTTGGGAGGGGTTTTTGATTTTGACATCTTACTAAATTATTTTAGCTCACTATCAGCATCTGCGTTAATATTTTTGTATAAAATGGGTGAAAATTGTCTAGATTTTGGGTTGGATCATAGGTCATCAAGCAGTAATTTAGTTAGTTTACTGCAGAGACTCTTAATTGTTCCTCCTGAACTTGCCTATGGAAGCAAAGGAGTCCAAGAAATCCCTCCAAATGCAACAATAGAGGTGAATTACTCTGATCTCTTTGCTATGATTGGTTTCGGTAATATGAACAACAATTAACATTTTAGCTCCAAATCAGCAGACCCATATTTTATACTTATGCTTCTACATAAATTGAATATTATTCTAGGTTGAATTATTAAATTTCTGAGCCCCACTTTCACCACCACCACTCTAGTTTATCAGATCCCTTAGATTGTATAATATGTTGTGTAAGCAGTGAATGTGACTCTGGCTACTGTTTCAAATTTTATAGAAAGCTACCCAAATAGATATAGATATTGGATAAAAATAGAACCCAGGTCTAAAATCCAAATTGGATTTTTAAGAATGAAAAATGATTGTTTTGGGTTTACAATTGGGCAATGAAACTTGTGATGTTATTAAATTGACAATGTATAGTTATCTATATATATATATAAATGTTGGTGGGGTGTTTTTTAGTATTTCCTTAAATAATGAGTAAATTAATAATTAATAAATTAATACATTATGACATAAAAACTTTAATTTTATTTAAAGTTACCAATCAAGGGTACGTAATTCCAAATTTCCATTGAAATATTTCACTCTATAAAATTTCACAAACAATCATATTTTAAAAAGTAGTAAAATATTTGGTTAAAAAAAAGTAGTAAAAGATCTATATCTATATATCTGTCTATCTATCTGTCTGTATCTCTCTCTCTCTCTCAATTTTTTATATTGTATTTATTAATACTCTACATTTATTATATGTAATGGGAATTAAATTCTTTTGAATATTATACTTTTAGTTTCAAATAAATTATTTATTAAATTTTACATGAAATATATTTTATAATTAACAATTAAATAAATAAAACTAAAAAATAATTATATATAATATATAAAAAAATAAAACAAAAATAATGAATAATTTTAATGTATAAAATATATAGATGTTTGTTTGCCAAAAAAAAATATATAGATGTTTATTTTAAGATTTTATTAATTTTCTCCTTTCTAATTCAATATTTTGATATTAAAAGTGAAAGTTAGATTGATTAACGAATTTAAAAAAATGATATAAAAAGGTACAATATGATACATTAATGACAACTCAATCACCCAATGGGGTATTTGGTAGCAATCTAAAGTGTTACTATGTGAAACATTTTATTCTATATGAGTAACATGTTATTTTTCAATCTGCTAAAAAATTATTATGATTTATTTTCAATTGTTTGCATCTGAATTTTATGCATTCAGTCAAATGTTTGTATATAAAAGATGTTTGTGGGATATTATAGTCATTTTAAAAGTTAAGTAGGGGTAATTTTGTGAGGAGATTTTTTAGGGTTATTTTAGTTTTTTGGATAATATTTTATATTATATTCATTAATACATTACATTTACTATATGTAGTGGGAATTAAATTATTTTGCTTATTATATTTTTAGTTTCAATTAAATTATTAATTAAATTTTATATGAAATATATTTTATAATTAATAATTAATTAAATAAAACTAAAAAATAATTATATATAATATATAAAGAATAAAACAAAAATATTGAATAATTTTGATGTATGAAATATATAATTGTTTATTTTAAGATTTTATTAATTTTCTCCTTTTTAATTCAATATTTTGATATTTAAAAGTGAAAGATAGATAGATTAACGAATTTTAAAAAAAATGATATGAAAAGGTATCATGTGATACATTAATAAAAATTCAATCACCCAATGGGGTATTTGGTAGCAATCTGGAGTATTACTATTTGATTCAAGTTATTCTATATACCAGTAACGTGTTATTTTCAATCAGGTAAAAAATTATTATGATTCTTTGCAAAAAAAACAAATACAATTATTATGATTTATTTTTCAATTGTTTGCATCTAAATTTTATACAGTTGAATGTTTGTCTTTTTTCAAAGTTACTGCATATTTTAAAATTAATATGTTATCTGATTTTTTAACTTATAAGTTTTTGAGTTTGCTATATGATTATTTCTTTAAGATTTAAATTTTATAACTAGGTATAGAATCAAATATTTTGATTAGTTTTAACAAAAAATTGTTTTATTATGGCTATTTTGATGTTAAACTAATGCACCACAGCATGTCAAATTTATTATCTTTGTAATGGCGCCGTTATTTAGCTTATGCATGTCTCTACATAAATTGTCTGACCTTCCAATTTGGGTAGGTTGGCACCACTATAATGTGGTAGGATTAAAATTTTGGGTTTATGCTTTTGTGACTTTTCTTAACTTCCAAATAAGATCTGAGTTTTATAGTCAACTTCAGATTTCAATTTATTTGCTTAACTTAATTTTTGCCAATGAAATTTGAGAGAGACAATGAGAGAAAAATAACAACTTTATACAAGGGGTGTATTTAGAAAAGTTTATAAGGTAGGATCAACATCTCAAATAAAGAAGTTTATCATATTTAACCATGAGTAAATGACTTTTAGGTACAAGTATTGTCAAGTTAAGACACACTTCTAAAATTTGACCTATTAATGCAAAACATCACTTTCATTAAAACTAAATGAACCGGATGTGATGATAATTTCATATTTAAAAACTTTAAATTAGAATAACATTATCAATTATAATTATAACTTAATAATTTGTATTTAAAAAATACACATAAAACACACGTGCATCGCACGGGTCACTAGTTAAACTCAAAAGAGAAAGAAAAACCATTCTTGATTGTTCCTAATGAATGTTTCGTAGTTTCTCTACATTTATCATTAGGGCTCTGTCAACTGCTGCAGTCTTTTATTCTGTTAGTATGATCTTATTAAAGTCGATTTATTTATTTATTTATTTATTTTTTTGGTCAAGTAAAGTCGATTTATTTCAATATACATTTTTACCGTTTGCAACTTTCGGACTGCAGTTGGATGTTGAACTGCTTGCCATCAAGCAAAGCCCATTTGGGTAAGTAATGGTGCCAGAAAATTTCTTTATTCCTATATATTATAGCACTCCTAAAGTTAATTTCAATGCTTGACCAAAAAAAGAAAGTTAATTTCAATGATTTTGGGGTTCTGCAGGACTGGCGTAAAGATCGTTGAAGGCTAATGCAATGATTTAATATTCAGAGTGCTAAGTTGGCAAATTATAAGAAGTCAATGATGTCCTCGCTCCCAGACAGCCCTTATTTTTGCCCTTGAAGTGAATGAACCTAGAATTTAAACCCTTTCTGAACTGGCAAATAAGAAACATCAAAAGATTGAAACGTTGCTTGAAAAATTTGATTATTTGGGGATTCGGGACTTGTGTTTGCTAGGAGTCAAAAAGTTCATGAAATGTGACTACAAAAATATAAACAATTCCAACCAGATTAGAAAATATAAACAATTAAAAGAAGGAAAAAAGAAAGAAAGAAAACAGTATTTGTTTTCATTTTGTGTTCTTGCTCCCCGTCAATTGTTTCCAAGCGGAGACAGTGATTCATGTTGTTCTACCCATGTTCACTGCCACCAATTCTTTCAACTTATAAATTTCATGTCATATGTACCATCAATAATAGTAAACAATCAAAATTTTCTCGAAGTGACACTAGTTCTTCCAAATATCTACAAGAAAAACTCTAGTGCTAGCACCTTCACATACACTTCACTCTTCAAAATGGTAGCCTTGAAGCCTTCCTCAAACTGGTAGGACAACCCAGAAAGTGAGCCGGTGCCTGAAATTTATCTGCGGTAGCGGTAGCGTTTGAAATTGAAGTAAACGTGCAGAATTCCACGTTCAAACGTGCATTTAAAACCTTTCTTGTGAGAATATTCCCATTCTTTGTTTACAATGCGGAAAGCCTGTCAAGGAAGACAGACCCACATGAAATAAGTAATTTGATTGAAAAATTGAAAACAAAAAAAAAACCTTCAGGAACATCAAGAACAGTAGTAGACTTACAATGTCTTCGTATGGTGGCCCGGCATGGAATCTTATGATGCAAGTCTCACCATTGCTGCCATCCTTCTCAATAGTGTAGGTTGGAGCTTTTGTCTTGTCTACAAGGTCTGGGTAGAAAATATTAAATTTATACCCTTGCACAACCTTTGGGGGTGGATTGTCGTGATCATAGTGAGTCTGATTATATTTGTTCCACTCGTATCCAGTATGAACACGGTTGAAATACTTTGGTTTCCTGGGCCTGTATTTGTCATGCCACCAATAGACCTGCCCCAACAATTATCTCTTACATCAGAAACTTCAAATTTAAAGAGCATATAGTTAACAAGCATTTTATTTCACCCTAAAATAACAGCATACCGTTAAAAGTATATTTATTCCCTCCAGTGTCAACTTTTCTATGGAGAGAAGTAACTAAAGCACAGAGGATATGAATCATATGATAAGAGACAATATTTATAGAGATGCACAAAACTCTCTCCTATTGCAAGTTGATAACCACCCACCTCCTTTATTATAGTACTTAAAAAAAGTCCAGAACTTTGTATTTGTATTCCTACTAACTAATTTTTTTCAATCTAATAATATGATAAACGTGCAAATTCTAAGAATCATGGAAAGTGACAAGTATTTGATGCCATTTTACAAAGAGTGAAAATTATACAAGTGACCGAGACAGAGTACCTGAGAATCTAGATTCACTTCAGCACCAGAGCCAAACACTGCATCTCCATCTTCCATAGCTCCCATAGCTTTCATGGCTTTCATCTCGAAATTATCTTCAGACGGAGCAGGCTTTGATGCCATTGCTTCCTGAATTCGCCTCTGCTGCTCTTCCTTTACAGCCATACGTTTCCGCTCCTATGAATGTACCATCAGTCCACATTTTCAAGTTAGTCTAATATACTGAATAGTTAACACAAACAAACACACGCGCACGCACACACACAAGATCATCATTAAAAACCATGTTAAAAAAGAATTACCAGTAGAGCTCTGTCCTCTTCAGGGTCAATAGCTTCCTCGTTTTCATCACCATGAAACAATTCTGGTGAAAAGGACCCAGCTTGATCTTCTGCTTCTTGATCCTCTCCTTTAATAGGTTCTGGAGAAAACGGTTCATTTGCAGATTGGACTACACACAAAAAAAAAAAATAAGGAAAATGTCAATTTGAAATTTGGGATGTAGAAAGTCCACAAAAGAGTTTCATGTTACGTAAATAATCAAAGAATAACAAGAAGTTTATACCTTTAACATAATCCTCAATGTCTTCCTCAGATTTCATAACATGAGCATCTTCCAATTTATCTTCATCCTCCAATGGTTGCTCAAGGCGTTGCAAATGCTTGCGTAACATTTTAGCATGAATTTCCTTTAAACAAGCCTGCATTTGCAGCAAATTCATAATAGAGTGAAACAATCCATTATTTTAAGGCATGGAACATAAATAAACATACAAAAATATGTGATGGGAATTACCTTAGCCTTATATATGTGGAGGTGTTTTAAAACAGCCTCCCAGTACTCAACCACCTTTGCAGTACCAGTACGCATCTCTGACTCAATATGTGCCTGCAAAGCTTCCAATTCTGCATGTGTCTTCCCCTGCAAAAGCTTCTTCACATCTGGCTCAACACTGTAATGCAGACCTCTTTCTTCTGCAAGCAGCTCAGCTGGAGGTTCTTCTCCACGCACCCTAGCTCGATCAAGTGCATCTTTTTTCCGAGCTTCAGCTAGCTCCCAATCACACACAAGAAGGAGTGCCTGTATGAAGATATTGATCAATAAGTCTTCAACTTTGAACATGAATTATAACATGACTAATTAATTTAGTGCCAAGATCCATAGCATTACATGTTAAGGAAGCCATCCACAATGGCCATACAAGTTAACTGAAACAGAAGAGAAAAATATTAAGAAGGCAGCTAATTCATTTGGGCTTCAGCGCATATAAGACATAAATAGTTGCATAAACCTAAATAGTTGCGTAAACATACATAGTTGCAAATCCTTTTGATTCCTCCGATATCTCTCCATTAGTCTTTGCTCCACCAGATTAAAAAGGGGGAAGAACTTTATCATACCAAACCCAATTTTAAACAGTCTATACTTCTTATAGGTCATATCTTTGCAAATAGTTGTTTTCAATGGCAATAAGAAATGCATAGAAGATATTGTCCTCATGCACTTTTAGAAATTAAAAATAAATAATTAAAAGATATTATCCCAATGCTATTCCCTAAAGGTTTAAATTCAAAACAGTCGATTCTTTGACATGATTGTATATAAGCATTTTTAAGAACACATGCATGATATTTCCATTTAAGATAGTTTCCATAATATTACTCTGGAAATATTTTAAAACCCAGACCAAAGAACAACCAGGAAAAGTTGTCAGTTTAGAGGTCAATTTGTTCAACTGGTTAGACCAGTAGATGAAGCAGATGATGTCATTTACATTTCAAATTAAACTGTATATAAACAGTTGTACATGTATTGTTTTATCAATTTAATACATTTATGGTTAGTAAACTGTATTATTTTTGTAAATCAATTTGACTTGCAAAACTTTTTGTTTCCACCCTCCAATCCCTCATTGATGCTCATTTATTTGAATCAAATGAAAAATCAATTCGTTCATTCATTTGGATAACTGAAGCACCATAATTGAGGACACAAATAGCCAGGAAATCAAAATGTAAGAGAATGGATTGTCTCACTCCAGAGTGAGGAATTGGACCAAAATTCACATGACAAGGGTGACAAAATGTTGACGTGGCAAGATGTTGATTGGAGTGCTAAAATTTCAATGCTACAGCTCACACTTTAGTTTTTATATTTTATAATTAGATTTTAATAACGTGTGTGTGAATAAACAATTAAAAAAAATCCCCCACCATAAATAAATATACTAATACTAATAAGCAACAATTCAAACTATGAAATATTGGCATATTGCCAAGAACTGACATACATGTCAACCTGCATTTATTTGGTTAATGCAATTATATTAGTACAAGTTTATAAATTAATATCCACACGTGATGATATCAAAAAAATAAATGTATATAAGCTACTAATAACAAAGAAGCATATTATACACAGTTAAGTTACAAAAAATTAACAAATTAACATCTCATATATTAAGCATATTTTTTGTCTAGTATACTGCCTCCAACTTTTCTTTTGTTGTTTTCATGTATATGATTACCCAAATCATTCATGTTGTTCTATGATTTGAGAGTACCCAAACACTTACGACAAATGAAATTATATTATTACCAACAATCTTATAGATACGAATTTTGGATTTTTAACCTAGAATTTTAGCTGTTTTGGTTTTTTGCATTATTTATTAATATTGTTGAATCATTTCAGAAATTGATCCATTCTACCTCAACTAGATATAAGACTCAAAATAATAGTCACAGCCAAGATTATCTGCAGTGAATAAAGCAAGATGATTATATCATTAACTAGACAAGGAAGAAGTGTTATTAAGTACTTTGTGAAGAACAATAAAGTAACTAAACAATGGAAAAAGGAGGATACCTCCCAATATTCTACATGGGTTGGCGTGGCCCTGTCAAGGTCCAAATGCATTTTGACGTCATCACGAAGCTCTTCCATTTCTCTCACTGTCAACCCCTGCACCATAAATATCAAATCTTTATGTAACTTGTCCAGCAATATTGACATGTAAAGCTGGAAATCTTTAGTCATACTAAGGACAAGGTTCGACGAGTTTTTAAGAACTGTATTACATTATAATTTACAACAGTTAAAGAAACATATTGCAAACATAAAGCCAGATATTAACCTTGAAGACCATGTATGGTTCATTTATTTCTATATCCAAATCATCAGAGCCATTGAGATGCTTGGTTAGGATATCAATTGGCCTCGCACGCCCTTCACGCAGTCTAATCTCAGACCTAACCTTGCTTTGATCAAAATGAAACTGCATATGAAACATGAAATTATCTCAATCATATCAGATTGCCAATACTATATTATATAACAACAAATGGAAGCAATTTAAGCAACCATACCTCCTCTTCTCTTTTTTCCCAGTCCTGGAACTCAGCTCGAGCACGTTCTCTAGCTAACAATGCCTGAGAAAGAATGTGTATAAATTCCAAAAAGAGATAACATCGATTATGCACTAAAAGGCTTGAGAATAATTGGCAGATCATATTCGAATATAGGCAAGACAGACAGGTGGTACCCAGAACAGAATTTTGCCTCTTAACATTTTAAAATGACGACTAATAACAAGTTATGAGAATGGACATACCATTTCTTCCTCGTGTCGTGCTTTCTCAAGTGCCCTTTCTTCTCTTCTTTTTTTCACCTTTTCAATTTCTGCCTGCATTATAATTTTTAACAAGAAACTAGTGAACGTTAAATGGTAGACAGTGAGAAAGCTTAGTCATTTGACAAAATCATCATAACTCAATAACCGAGGGTGTATGAAGCAAATAGTTATAGGAAGCAAATGAGATATCATTTAGCTTTAGAAGCTGGTTTTTTTCCAAGAAAAATGGATTTAACTTGAATAGAACACAACACCAAGATCTAAATATTAAAAATCAGGATTACTGTAGACACCCTATACTTGCAAGCAAATATAACTTTCACCAAGAAGTATCACTGAATTTCCTTCAGAAAGGACGCAAAGAATCATATAACAGAATGAAATTCAGCTAAACTTCCTATTGAGTGAATATTGTCCTCTTTAAAGTTCCACCATGAAACCTCTGTTCCCAGCTCTATCTTCCAAAAGCCAAAACATTCCTCCTCTCTTAATAAATCAACCAAATAAATATGAAACTCAAAATGTCAATACATTCCTACTTGTGCACAGCGTAACTAAAAAGTAGCAAATCATCATCCAGTAAGTCTCCATAAAGACAGAAGGAAACGTACTACTAAGAACTGTAAAAAAAAATGACAGGCCCAGAAAATTTGCTTGCCTGGCAACTTTTCATTACTATTCACACACACATGGATCATAGGATCAATTGACACTAGGTATCAAACTTTTATACTTACACCACTTAATACTTTTTGTAGAATGCAAAACTAACCAATCCAATGGTTGAATCAATTGATATTATCTTCATGATCATATATATATCAAATTTCATATAATTTGGACATTCGTGGGTATGTTATCTAATAATGTATATTTATTTATATTTCAAATAACATATTATATGTTAAAATAAAGTAGTGTGATGAAAATGAAGTTCAAATCCACTGTCCCCTATCTAGTAGATATTAGCTACTTCAACCATTAAAGGTTGGCTCAACTGGTAAGATCAAACATCAACAAAAAGATTTTGGGTTCTGATACGAACCAGCACCTATACCCAGGCCCAAATATCTCAAAGCCCACTAAGATCTCTAAGGTGTACATGAGGAAGCATATGAGAGGCAATGTACCTGATAGTAGCCTTAGAGGGAAATAACAGAATGCTGAGTTGGCATTAGAGAGAGAGCAAGGGGCGTGTGACAACTATATAGGTAAGAGTGGAGAGAGTCATGGGTAGGCTGGAATTGGGCTAGGTCTTGGGAGAGAAGAAGGCACTCTCTAATCTGCCTTCCTTTGTTATTTCCTTCTAGTTCAAGGATTACTTCAGTAATACATAGTTCTTATTCATTTCTCTGTTCTAATATCTTGGTCCCTATCAAATGGTATCAGAGCTCTCGATCTCGGGAGCTCGAACGGCCACCATGCGAGGCACCATGGAGTTCAGCATGGAAAAATTGAGGCAGAGTTTGCAGGACCTCAAACGTCTATTGAAGAGGGAGCACCGACGAAGACGACACTGTCGACATCATGCTCCGAGCAGAGATGGAAGACGATCTCGTCGACATCGTTCTTCGAGCAGCGACAGAAGACGACACCGTCGACGTCGTTTTCCGATCAGAGAAGGAGATGAAGAACCTGCAGGAGACGGAGGGGTCGCTGGCAAGGGGGACGACCCACCGACGCCCACAGAATCACCGAGCGTGAGTTCGTCCACGAAGAGAAATCAGACGCCGGTGAAGGAAAAAAAATAGGGTCGTCTATGGTGCTGGTGGACGCTTCTTCGATAACGACAGAAATGGAGGAGACGGCAGGAAGGGAGAAGACAAAGATCCCTGTGAGAGGCTTGAGGGGAAAACAAGGAGGAAAGGAGAGGGCGACCGCCATGCCGGTTCGGGTCTCCAGCGAAGCGCTCAACCTACAACCGTCGTCCGATTCATTCGGCTCGAAGTCGCCGAGGAAGAATATGGGACCTACAACGGTGACGACACTATGGGACTTCGACGTTCTAGCCGAGCCACCCCCACCGAAGCCACCGAACAGGATCGCATTCCCGACGCCACTGCTCGAGAGGGAAGAGGCTTGGCGGCGGCGACCACCAAAATCCGTGGTCGAAATCCCTGCAAGCAGCAGCGGACCCAGTGCTGCAGTACCGCAGTGGAGTGGTTGCCGACCTGCAACTTGGTCTCAATGTTCGTGAGAGAAAGTGAAGGTAGTGAGGCATGGTTGTCGGTGGGTGATTGTGAGAACCCATTGGATCTATCATGGGGTTGCAACCAGGGGAGTATGGTCCATGGAAGATGCTGTTTGCTAGGCCCAACCATTGAAGTGGAACAGGCCCAACCTGTGGAAAAAGAGGATTGGGCTTGCAAAAAAATCACCCATCCCCTGTTTTTGGTCCACAAAACAGAGGTGACAGCCTTTTGTAAACCTGACCCAGCCAGCCAACAAAGAGATCGAAATATATATGGAAGGGGAGAAGAAGTTGAAGGTCAGCTATGGGTACACATCAAGTGCTGTGAGGGGCCTGCTGCAGATCTCATTCAGAGGAAGGAGATGCTTTATTTTGGGAGAGCAATCCTGGGCAACATTGAAGGCCATCACGGTAAGGCTCAGAGAGCATTTACGGACCTAAAAGGCATAATAAGATGGCAAGTACTTATTCATAATCATGGGCATTTGGTTGGAAGACGAGCTGTTGTTATTTTATGTGCTATGAATGGTGGTGTTAAACTACAAGCGATGGGTAGTGGAGCAAGAGTTAGAAAGTCTGATGTTGGATTTCAATTTCATGAGAAGTACAATCTATTGAAGTTTCAGGATGACAAACTTGTCAAGCCAATTGTTATATCCAGAACAATCATGAAGCTGGCAGCAAATGCTTTCATCCGTAAGTTCTTTGCTACAACAACTACAATATCAACCCTGTGTTTGCACTATGTTCATGGTGATCCAAATTCAGTCCTAAGTTGGTGGGAATGGTGGTCAGAATCTCACTTGTGGAAGCCAGTTCCCCAACCCAAGAAGATTCGGGATACTAAGTCTCAAGAAAGGCAGGCTAGTATTTCAATTGGAGAGGCTCAAATGAATATTGCAAAAATTGAAAGAAATGAAATGATGAAAGGATCAAACACTATGTTGAGGCAAGATTGGTTGAGATGCAACTCTCAAATCACGTTCAGGGTCACGGAATGGGACTTTCAGCCAACATACTCCAAGCAATGGGATCCCGGTGGAAATTACTATGCTACATGCACTAGTTGGTTCTTGTGCTTCAAGCAGTGGGATCCTGGGGGAAGACCTTTAGTTTGCTACTTTCCATACTTTCACCTTGAGGACAAGGTGAATTTCGAGGGAGGGAGTATTGATACGAACCAGCACCTATACCCAGGCCCAAATATCCCAAAGCCCACTAAGATCTCTAAGGTGTACATGAGGAAGCATATGAGAGGCAATGTACCTGATAGTAGCCTTAGAGGGAAATAACAGAATGCTGAGTTGGCATTAGAGAGAGAGCAAGGGGCGTGTGACAACTATATAGGTAAGAGTGGAGAGAGTCATGGGTAGGCTGGAATTGGGCTAGGTCTTGGGAGAGAAGAAGGCACTCTCTAATCTGCCTTCCTTTGTTATTTCCTTCTAGTTCAAGGATTACTTCAATAATACATAGTTCTTATTCATTTCTCTGTTCTAATATCTTGGTCCCTATCAGGTTCAAATCCTTATAGTACTAGTAGGCATCCATTGGTAGGTTATCTGTGACGTATCACACTATGCCCTTGGCCCTCAATAAGGCTTGTGAGCTATGGCATATGCCTTGCATTCTCCTAATTTTTTGCGTTTAAAAAAAAAAAAAGATATGCTAGCTCCCTAAAGGCCAAAAAATTATCTAATCATTTGTTAATTTTGCATTTTAAAAAGTTGGAGTGGGACTATTTTAGAGTCCTCTCTTTAGAAAAAAGTTATACAAACTATACATATGTATACAAAAATATAATGGTATAGATAGATATATAAATTTTCATACTTGTCATATTGCATATGTAGCATTATTATCCTCATTTTGTTGACTTAAAAAATGACAGTTTAAGCCCATGAGCAGTGGGCATCATGACACGTAAGTTATGGATGGTGTGTCACCCCCCTCCAGAGGGTCACTCTTCCCTACAGTGCACCCACTTCTCTTTTTGATCCCCTCCCTTGGGCCCCTTAGTGGGGATCCTTTAAGTCCTACTCCATTGGTGGGGGTCCCCTAGGTTTTGGTGGTGCCTATTACCAGAAAAATGATAGTTTAAACTTAAACATCAGTCACACCCAAAATAACTAGTTAGTAGTGGAAACTGTATATATAGTAATTAGTAATAACAAAAAAATCCTCTATAATATAAGTAGAAATTTTTTAAATTGTCTGATAGTCTACATGTATCCATCCCTCATACACAAACTTTTTTGGGAGAAAAATGCATACCATCCTTTCTCTCTGTCTCTTTTTCTCAGCTTTAACTGAAAATGCATCAATGGGCACACCTTGAGTAACATCACGCTCAATCTTCTTCCGCCAAACAAACCTACAAATAGCATTTTTGTGAATATGTTGATGTAGGTAGGAATCACTCAACTACTAATACATAAATTTCTAGTAAATAAAGTTAGTCACTGCTTCTGGAACACAATTTACACAACAATGTCAATAAATCTGTAAGCCTAGTCAAAGCAAATAACACAAAAAAAAAATGATGAGCGGATATATCAAAGTTCTCTAAGAACAACTGCTGATAAATATTAACCCCAAAAAAAAACTGCAAGTTTGTTACCATAACAAATAGTAACAACTGTTGCTAAAAACTTCAAAGATTACAAGAATGACAATATTCATTTCAAGGTTATTCAATTATTTTCTTGTTCAATACTCCTCCAAAATAAAATTGTCCAGCAATCAGCAATAGAATTTCTTGAATAATTTTAAATGATAAACAAGTACCACAATGGCACAATCTATCAAAAAGTTGCAGCTTTGATTCATTTTTGATTCATTTTGGATAATTCTCTAATTTACCACATGGTGATAGCAACTTAGTGCATGTTTGCTTTTACAGTAAGATGCAATCCACCGTGTGTTTACTTCAAAGCTACTGAGAGTAGCTTTTGCTCCACCATTGCCTCTGGACACAATATTGGCACAATCCAAACATACGCTTAAGAACTTGTAGCAAGTATCCCCAAGAAGAAATAATTATTTTTGGTAATCAATTGTTTCAAAGAACCAAATGCATGCTAGACCATTCTCAATGAATTTAGTATTAGTAAATGAGAAAAGCTTCAGCTGAGAGTCTGACAATACAATTGCCTCAAAGTTTTCCAAATAAATTTTCTAATTTTCTAAATTATGTTCTTAGACAATCTGAAATCTTAACAAAATTGAAACAACAGAATCATGGAGGAACCTCAACCAGTAATCCATCAATAATTAACTGGATTGTAGGAAGTTCCATATTTATATTTGCACATATACTGACATTGTAACTCCACAACTACCTACCAGTCCCCTCTCTACAAAAATAAAATTGCTTCAAACTCTCTGTGTGTGTGTATCACTATCTGCATATAAGTTTCCAGAAAATTTATCTCTTATGGAGAACAATATGAAATAAGTTTAGTTCTTAGATATAAAAAGTTAAAAACAATACAAACACGATGCAGAGAAAGAAAAAATTAGGGAGAAGAGAGGGATTTACTTTTCATTAAGATTGGAGTCACCAAATGGATTCGAGTCATTAGAATATCCTGACACGGTATGAGTCTTCAATTTTTTAGCAACTTTCAACGCCTGAGCACAAAACCAAGAAGAATGCAACATCAACACACACACACACAAAACCTTCAAATCAAATCAATTCATGGAACATCAAATATATGGCTGGAGAAGCAAATTCAAAACCTTTCTCTGCGCCTTTTTAGCCAAGTACTGCGCTATTTCCTCTTCAGTAATGGTCCTGGAGGACTTCTTCTTCCTCCCACCCCTATCACTATCACTACCACTCTCATCAGATGAACTATCCGACTCATGCCTGCTCCGCCGCCGCCGTGACCGGCTATCACTGCGATGACCACTTCTTCGGCGTCTATCGGAATCATCAGATTGTGAAGAAGTTGACTCTGAATCTGATTCAGAATCATCTGAATCTGATCTCCTTCGTCTTCTTTCTTTCCTACTCTTGCTACTACCCATTCTATTCTATTCTGCTCAGAATATTACGCTGAGCGAAAAGAGAACCCTAGTAAAATGAATTGCACATTACACGAAGAGTTTCAATCGGATTCATTGTTCAATAAAATGAAAACACGAAACCATATTAGATTTCAACCCTAGTGAAGAAATAAAGCACGTGACAGGTATTCGTGGTGGGAACGAGCTCAAGATCTGTAGTAATAGTAATAGTTAACGGAAAAAGAAGGAACCTGGGGGCGGAGAAGACGGTTGGCAAATGGCGACGACGGTGCCAAAGAACGGCCGGTGATTCCACTCCGGACATGGCAATTCACTTTTTTTTTTAATTTTCTGTCAGTGAAGGCAATGGGCCGAAGCCCAAAAACAAAAAAAACAAAGCCATTAATATGGGCAATTGTTAAATACACCACTAAATTAGTCATACACCCCACTTAATCTCTTTTTTTTTGTTTTTCAAAAAAAAGTTAAAGTGAGGTGTATGGCAAAAATTGGGGGTGTATTTATCAATTCTCTTAATATGGATGAGATAAGGGTTGAAACTTACTCAACTAAAAAACAAATTCAAATTAAAAAAATTGATAAAAAATTTCTTGAAATTGATTATTATTATTAGTCATATTAATTCCTAAAATAAAAAATTGACAAAAATGTTTCTGAAATTGAATATTGTTAAGCACATTAGTTCCTCTATCACCCCTAGTCAAGCTAATTTCATCCAAAAAAAAAACCCCCTAGTCAAGCTAAGTTGGTGGTCGTGACGTGACTCATGTGAGCCCACATGTGATAGCCCAGTTATCGGAGACCAAAATGACTTTTGTTTCTTTCTTAATCGTAACCTCCCCTCCCCTCCCCCCGTTCATTGGCCCCTATCCCCACTTGCCCCCTCTGCTTTCCTAGCCACTGCCCTTCCCCTCTTATTTCTCAAGTGCAAAACTCCCATGTACTATTAATATACTTTATCTCTCTAGTATCCCATTTTTCAATTCTATTATTAGCAGAATGTGTTTGTTTCAAGTTAATTAAAATTAGGGTTAAATCTGTTTTTGATCCCTCAATTTTAGCAATTTCCGTTTTTAGTCCCTCAAATAAAAAATGCGTCTTTTTAGTCCCTCATTTTTAAAAATGTGTCACTTTTAGTCCTTAGGGCCATATTTTAAATTTGAAAAGTATTTTTAAAATTTATATTTTGACCCCTCTCAAATCGTAATTATCACCTTAACTCCATTTTCCCTTCTCCTCTCCCTCCCCTGATGAACAGAGACCATAAAGGAGAGGCAGCCATGGGAGGAGCTCCGCGTGGCCAAGAAGGGAAGCTTTACGCGGCCAAATGAGGCCGCACATGTAACATTTCGGCTGCTGTTCGAATTGACGACTGTCCCCACACACCAACACCGGTCTTTTCAGCATGCTTTGTCCTCACTCACATGCTTTCTAGGAAACTTCCCAGAAGGTCACCCATCCCGAAATCGCTCCAAGTCAAGCACATTTAACTATGGAGTTCTTAAGTGATAGGCTACCGAAAACAAGATGCATCTTCTTTTTAGTAGCCTATCACTTAAGGACTCTACAGTTAAGCATGCTTGACTTGGAGCGATTTTGGGACGGGTGACCTCCTGGGAAGTTTTTTGGAAAGCAAGTGAGTGAGGACAAAGCATGCTAAAAAGACCCGTGTTGGTGTGTGGAGACCGTCATCGATCTGAAAAGCAGCTGGGATGTTACAGCGCACAACGGTGAGAAGGAAGACAACCACCGCGACTGCACAGGGAGGAGAACGACAGAGGTCGCATCTCATGGCGGTTTCGAGGGATGACGCCGAAACTACTCCTAGCGGGAATGGAGGGCCGCGGTGGTCGGAGATGTCATGGTGCTGAAGAGGGAGGGGGACAAGAAGGGAAAAAGGGCTAAGGTGAGAATCAGACTTTGAAAGGGGTCAAAGTATAAATTTAGAAAATACTTTTCAAATTTAAAATATTACCACAGTGACTAAAAGTGACACATTTTCAAAAATAAGGAACTAATAATATGTTTTTTTTATTTGAGGGACTAAAAACAAAAAGTGCTAAAAAATAAGGAACCAAAAACAGATTTAACCCAAAAACAAATTATTTCCGTGAAAGTGAATTTGAGAATATAATATTTGTATATTTATTTCAAGTTTAAAAAAATATTCTAAATATAAATTATTCCCAAGAATCTTAATCACTCGTGTTTTTTTCAATTTTTATTCCCATATTAAAGAATGGGAACTTTACATACATTCCCATAGAATATACGTTCCCATAGAATATACGTTCCCATTTTATAAAAAAAAAAAGAATATACATTCCCATGTAAGTGTTTTATTGAAACCAAATATTCCCTCCGGTCCAAATTATAAGCAATAAATGCACTTTTTTGTATAAAATATAAACAATATTCATCAATTTTTAAATAAATTAAATGCTAGTTTTTCAATTACACCCTTTTTATAGCTATATTCATATTTATGAGAGACACCAAAATGTGTATTTTTGAAAGAATGTTGAAACTAGTAAGTATTAATTGAGATTACCCATTTCAAAGTATTTTTTGGTCTGTATGTTTTTGTATCTATATCTATAACTAATATAAAAGTAGAGTTTATAAAATGGAAAGTCCATGAAGTGGCATTCTCTCATGCAATAGCTTCTAAGACACACCTTTCTATTAAGAGTAAGTTTCTATAACATAAAAAAATTATAAAATATAAAACTAATTAAATAATTAATTAATTACTTAATATTAGAAAGTGGAGAAATAAAAATTAGTCTTTAATAGTGTGTGTTGTGTGCTGCACACAACATGGGAAAGTGGGAAAAAAATTTGTCAGCTCATAATTTTTTTAGATTTCTTAAAAATTTAAAGGCTTTAACATGTTTTTGGTCCCTCTAAATATCGGCGTTTTGAATTTAGTCACTCTAAAAAAAGTCAAAGTTTTTTGGTCCCTCAAGAAATCAATTTTTTGATTTAGGTCCCTCTTTTGCGTTGACCGCTGACATGGCACACTGAGGTCCCTGTAAAAATGCTGACATGACTTACATGCATCTGACGCGGCTTACATGCATTGCCACGTCAGAGGGACTAAAATCAAAACTTAATATTTAGAGGGACTAAAATCAAAACTTAATATATTTAAAAAGACCATGTGACATCAATTATACCACCACCACCACTCTCTCTCTCTCTTGTTTTCTCTCTCTCTCCCCACAGCCCCTCCCCCACCACCACCACCACCACCACCACCACCCACACACTCTCTCTCTCTCGTTTTCTCTCTCCCCCCAACCACCACCACCACCACCACCACCCACCCACCCACCCATCCACCCTCTCTCTCTCTCTCACACACATTTTCTCTCTCTCTCCCCACCACCCCCACCACCACCACATATATGCATCTTTAACCATGATCTATTTCCAGGTCATCCAATTAGTCAAAAGAAGTTCAAGGAAGGTGGTGGTGGGGGTGGGGGAGAGAGAGAAAGAAAACGAGAGAGAGAGTGGGTGGTGGTGGTGGTGGTAGTGGAGAGCCATGAGAAGAGGGAGAAGAAGGAGGGGGTGCTTGTTGGTGGGGGTGAGAGAGAGAGAAAACGAGAGAGAGAGAGAGTGTGTGTGGGTGGTGGTGGTCTGATTGATGTCATATGGTCCTTCTAAATATATTAAGTTTTGATTTTAGTCCCTCTAAATATATTAAGTTTTGATTTTAGTCCCTCTAAATAATTATGAATGACGTGTCAGCTGACGTGGCAATGCATGTAAGACACGTCAGATGTATGTAAGTCATGTCAGCATTTTTACAAGGACCTCAGTGTGCCATGTCAGCGGTCAATGCAAAAGAGGGACCTAAATCAAAAAATTAATTTTTTGAGGGACCAAAAAACTTTAACTTTTTTTAGAGTGACTAAATTCAAAACACTGATATTTAGAGGACCAAAAACAATGTTAAAGCCAAATTTAAATTATCCCCTCATTTCTTCTCACTCTCCATTTATTACTCCTGCCCATTTATTGGTTTTTTAAAAAAACCCTTTCAAATTTAAAAATGCATGCGTTGCTCAACTTTCAAGAGCATTTGAATTTGAATTTTTTGTTTTCCAGATACATAATGGTTGATCTTCCCATTTCTCTTTCATTTAATTTAATTTATTGGATTTATTGAATTACTATTTTAATTTCAAATTTGTTGCAGCACCACTACTAACATCGTAGTCTCTCTCCACTCTCACATTTCATCATCTCCCATTTGCTTAATCACCAAAAAAAAAATCTCCCATTTGCTTCCTCATCTCCACCCTCACATTTCTTCTCACATCTCCACCGTGTTGCAGCGGCGATAATGGCCGTGATTCGTGGCGGTAGAAAGAGAAATAGGGGTTTCACGGTGACGGTGGCCCTTGGCTATCTGTGATGGTGATGAGGAGACAGCTGTCTGTGGCCACCATGCAACAGCGCCGTGCTAGCGGCGGCAATGGGGCCTCTCGGAGCGGCGGCGACGGAGAAGGCAACAGTGGATGACGATGATGCCGAAGGAAGTGGGCGACAGAGAACCCATGGCAAAACCTTCGAAGCCGCAGGTCTCTTCCGACACAACACTCTCCAACGCTACCAGTTCATCAGACGAAGAGTACGTTTGATGATTTGTGTTTGATTTTTTTTTTTGTGCTTCAGATTTCAGTTGTGTTTGATTATTTTTTTCATGCAACATTTCATCCACCGAAGTTTGTTTGATTTTTTTTCCTGCAGAATTCATTTCATCTCATTTCCTTTTGAGTGTGATGATTTGTGTTTTTCTTATTTAAGCTATCATTGTCATGTTGGATTTAAGCATTGATTCCTTTGGGTGGAGATGGATGAATGGTATTTGATGAATACTTGAGGGTAAGTTTAAATTTGCATTTCTTCTCATACACCATCATTCTTCTCCTGTTTCTGAAATGTTTTTTGTTAATGTTTTTTGTTGGAGGAGTTGCAGCATAGAGAAACCAATGCACCGAGGTAGGTCTTCATTTAAATCAATCAAATTTGAAAGTGGAGTAAGTGAATGAATCAATGAAAAATTGGAATTAATGGAGTCTTCAGTTCATTAAAAATTAATTTAAAGTTTCACCATTTTTTTTTGTACCATTTTTTCTTGTTTTTTCCCAGCATTGCCAATCTGTTGTGATGCCTTGGATAAGCTTTGAGTGGCAAAACAAGGATAATGCTTCATTTTCGTATGAGGTGCTTCATTTTCATACGAGGTACTTCCAGTTTCCTTAATTCAGTTATGCTTAGTCCCTTTTTTTTTTATTATTATTATTAGATAGACTTTGAGTGATTACATTGTTATCATTGGCAATATTATTATTGTGTTTACAGCAGGGCCATGTATTAAACCATTCTTGCATCTTAATATCTAATTCATGTATTTACTGGAATGTGCAGAGAAACCAACAGGTCATGAAGTCGGGTTCCTCAACTGAAAATTTTTCAAGGCTAAGTATTGCAGATGTTCTTATTTTTTATGCTTTGTGTCAATCCTTACCAGGTGATGTATTGGTAGCATGTAGATTGTACTTTTTTGGCTTTGTTCAGTAGGAAATCATCACATTGATGGTCAGCTGAAGGGTGTTGGCATGGAGCCAATTCAAACTTGTCGCTGCAGAGGAACCAATTTTGTAATCTATAAACCCTTTTCAACTATCTTTTCCTTTTCTTTTTCACAAACACACCAAGAACTGATAGTTATATTAGAAATGCTAACAAATACTAATTGCAGTCTCCTTTGATTTTAGCTCATTTGCAATTTCCATTAACTTCAACCATGTGGTTTCCACGAGCTTGCTGCAAATCTTGTGTGCAGAGTTTCATTTTATTTTCGTTGCACAGAGCTTCAAGTTGAGGGTAAGCACCTTCCAAACACACTATAGTTTCTTTTTTGAATATGTTTTCTATGTGAAACTATGTTCTTGATCAAAATATGGAATATTTTGATCAAAATAGCCGAAACTAACTTAATGACAGGAGAATGAAATACTTTTCAATTTCTGAATCCATCCCCCTTCCTCTTCACTCTTTCTCTCTTCCCTTCATTTTTCAGTTTTTGGTTCAACTTTTTTATTTTTATAACATTTCTCTTCTTATACGCAGAGGATGAAAAGAAAACCAAGTTATGTATATATATGTGTCCATCTCATTATTTCTTTTGGTTTAGAGTTATAGACAATTTTCTGACCTTAATTTCTGTTTGGGGTGACTTAGTGTTCTTAATTTATTTAGTTTATGTTGATTTAGTTCATGTTGATGTATGACAACATGTTGATGTTTATGTTAGTTTAGTTTTCCTTGATAGTTACTGGGTGGTGTTTTTTTTTAATTAGATGTCCACTATTGGCGGTGCTTGGTGTTGATATGGCTTTTAGCCATTGCCATGGTTGTTGCTTTTGATTTCATTGTTAATAATAAGTTGAAATGTACTGGATAAGTTGAAATGTACTCGATTAGTAAATGGTCGTAAATCACTTGCAATTGCAATAGTATTTGTGTGATTAACTCAATAAAAGAAATCATTTGTTTGGGTTCATTTTGCAGTGAGTTGCTGTCTGCAGAAAAAATTGAATATATTTAGTTTTTGGTTTAATGTCGGGTTTATGCTTATCCGCTTATACTTACCCAACTGTTGGCTTAACTGGGAATAGGCCATATACTAAATAAACTGTTGAAAACCAACAGATCCTCCATTGGCACTTGATGCTCAGTTTTACTTCTTATGGCAATAATTATCTCAGTGACATTGTTGTCTATGTGTATGACAAATGCTTTTGACCATTTTGAATTCTGATTAATGGAAGTGCCAATAATGATTACACAATTTCAGCAAAAAATAAATAAATTGAAAAGTCATTTATTTAATCTCACATGTGAGTGCCATGCCCAATTCACTCCCCCTTTTTTTGAGAAAGAGATTAGATATCATGTATTATTGCTTGAAAAGAGATTTATATTTTGTTAACATAATCTCAATGCAAGTTGTTTAGTTTTGTTCACTTGTCCTTCCCTGTGTGCATCCATGCCTCCTACCACGTATGCAGGCTGTTACTATACATTTTCTTTGCTTTCCGTGCTTACACAATATGCATTACTCACGTGAAACTCTAATTATCTCTTCCTTTTAGTTTTCTTTGATAGTGCACCTGTTCGATTGGTGTTTTTTGTATTTGTAATTTCTAATTTCATGATCCTAATTAAATTAAATTAAATTAAATTAAATTAAATTTCTATACAGTTGTGCTGCATTATGCACAGCTTGTGCTGTCTTGCAGCCATTAATTAATGAATTTGATTTTGAATTTAAAAAAAAAAACTATGATAAAAGCTATACCATTAATGATTAATTGAATATTTTTGTCTATGCAAATTTAAATGAATATCAAACAAAGACTTTATTTGTAATCTTCATATAACTACAATTTTTATTAATTACTTATTGTTTCACTCTTTTCAAATACTTTTTATTATTGCAACCTTTTTAAATTTGAAAGCATGACAGTGCTGTCTATCCAATTTAAATAAATGACTTTTTTAAATACTGTTTTTTAATAAGAAACTTTCTTTTGGTGAAATTTTAATAAGAAACTAATACAATGAATTTTAAATCATGCAATTGACTATGTAGCTTTTATGTATATAAAAGAAGTTTGGCATGTACCTTTGACAATGCTTTTAAATTTTAGTTACTGTTTTTTGGAGTTTATTATGTTGTTTAAATTTGTCCAATATTTTTTTAAAGACTTTGTCTGCTCATTCACTGTATTTATATGACTATCAAGTTACTTGGATTATGTTAATAATTTGGATAAGTCATTAATTTATAAGTAATTTTTTACTCCCTTCGTTCTTTTTTATCTGTCGTTTAATGTTGTTTCACCACAACTAAAGAATCAATTAATTGACAAATAGTTTCCTATTATACTCTTATTTATTCACTACTCTATTTGTTGGGAATAGTAATTAGTCTTTGAACTCTCAACTATGCATTAATTAATTTAATGGAAAATGTGAAGAACAATTAATAGGATTAAGGGTATAATTGTCAAAATGTAACCTTAAATTATCAAAATGACAGATAAAAAGGAACAATTTTTTTTTCAAAATCCGACAGATAAAAAAAAAATAGAGTATTTAATATTATTTATATTATGTTTGCTTTTATAAAAAATTATCTTAGAAAAAATAGCACTTCACCCCACTCGCCTCCTCCCATTTGGTCCCGTGCATGGTACGAGTTACACAATAGTATTACTTATAATGGTACGGGTCACACAATAGTATTACTTATAATATAGACCGGATAAAGTGTAAAATAACATTCCTATACACTAGAATCAATGTCAAGCAAGCTTCCCTCACTGAGTACCAATTCAATCCCTCATTTTACGCGTAAGCTCATAGAGTTAAAATTTGGAGACATAGAGGGACATGATTAAAACATTTGGGATACCTGGGGTGGGGCCTAAATGGCACAATTAGAACCATGAGACTTAAATTGCATAATTCAATACCTGAAAAATCAAAAGTGTAATTAAGCCATCTTTGTACAATGTAAAGTAACCTCCGAGATAGATTGATGCTATTGGCGATTGCTTCACCAAAACACTGGTTTTTATTTCCAACATATGAATAAGTTGAAATTATTGAATTCAAGTTATCCATATATTCACTCACCAAAAAAAAAAAAAGTTATCCATATATTCAATTTTTTCACACCTACTTTACCCCTCTCTCTCTCTCTCTCTATTTTTTCCTTTTCCAATAACATTTATTACTTTCTCTCTTTTTTCTCTTCTCTAACTCTCTTTTTCAGTTAGAGGTATATACACCCCAATTAAGTCCTCAATGGTGCAAGAGAACCATTGTCCTATTCAAAATCCAAAACAAACCTTATCCATTACCATCACTATCCACTATCAAATTGGAAAGGCCGAATATACCATCACTATTCACAATCAAAAGACAAGAAAACCGAATATTTTATCGCAAGAAAATATACTGTAGAACAAATCCCGTAAGGTTCATGGATGTAAAGAATCAAGTATTAGATATCTGGGTTCTTGGAAGTTTCAACGACATGATCATAAGCTAAGCTCTAAACAGGTAACATCTATTGGTTGAAGGAGTCAAATGACTGCAACCTCAGCTGAAAGCAAATTTGAATGAAGTACATCCTGGCAAGAGACTTTGGTTTTCTGAAGAACCTGCACAACTTCATCCACCTTTGCAGAAAGTGTCTCTGGTGATTCCAGGAGAAGCAGCAATTCTTTATTGTCCATCTCCAAAAGTTTTCTTGTAACCTTTGCCGCTAGGCTAGGCTGTACAAGATAACATAATAAAACAAGGTTTAAATATCCTTTTCGTCCCTGCAAAATGACCGAGTTTCATTTTTCGTCCTTGTAAAAAATTTTGTTTGTTTGTAATCCCTGTAAATCAAAAAGTTTTATTTTTAGTCCCTGCAAAATTGTTTTAGTCCCTATAAAATTTAGATCATGTTGAATTAGTCCCTGTAATATTTAGATATTTGCCAAATTAGTCCATGTAAAATAAATTTAATAGGGACTAAAAACAAAATTGTCCACATATTACAGGGACAAATTCAACATGATCTAAATTTTACAAGGACAAAAACAATTTTGCAGGGACTAAAAATAAAACTTTTTGATTTATAGGGATCACAAACAAACAAAAATTTTTACAAGGACGAAAAATGAAACTCGGTCATTTTGTAGGGACGAAAAAGGTATTTAAACCATAAAACAATTAAGTATTTAAAAGTCTAACCAGTAACCTCAACTACTTAAAACAAAAGAGAACAATGCATATCATTGTACCTCGAGTTTCTGGATAAGTGGGTAAAGATGGTCTCTAAGTATTTGTTTGTGCTGCTCAGGAACAGTAGTAGCAAGCATGCTATATAGCATTTCTGATCCCTGGGACCCTCTGGCAGATGAAATTCCAGATCCTTTTTCCATCTCGTGATGAAATCCATTGGGCACGTACTTAGCTTGTCCAGTCTGTTGCAAAGCATAAAACTTAAAAAATCAAAACATGCAGGACAACATAGAGATTGGAGTGATAAGGAAGTCATGGGTTTAAATTTCCCCCATTGACATAACATACGAATTTATTAACATTTGCCTATCCAAAAAGGCACTCACAGTAGAGAATGTGCAATGCAGAAACATCTAATAGTACAAATAGAAATGAGACATTTGAAATCATGTTAAAAAGCAAACCTGCTGAGTACTTGACTCTTTCGCAGAGGCCACTGACTGAGAAGACTGAGGCTGTTGTGGGATATATATACCAGTGTGAGCTTCTCCCTGTGAATTTGTATGCCCACTCACTATAATCCTACCGATGTTAATTTGCCTTTGATGCCTAGCATTGTTGGAAACCTGTGGATGGAAGAGATAAAATTGACATCAAAATAGGATTAGTCTATCCTGATAAAATAATTACATTTCCACTGTGACAATTGTATACAACTAAAATTATGGGAAAAAAGGGCAGTCATGTGCACGAGGCTCCCACCATGTGGAGTCTGTGAAGGGTGAACGTATGCAGCCTTACCGGAATATATGTATTTAATTATGATGCAAATTTGTCACTCACAACAGCCGGTGATTGTTGAAATGGTTTAGTGGGAGGTGCAAAGCCATTAGCCCTCCATCCAAATCCTGGAAGCATGTGTGAAACAACACCAGTAGCATAGAAGAGAGGAGAATATCCACTAGGGATAACCACAGTTGAAGGTCCAGCTAATCCTGCTAGCTTCTGAGCATGCTGGAGTTGCAACAGTGTTTTTCTTTCCTCTTTCCTCTGAGCCATAGCAACATACAGTGGTTTGCCATGGAACATGCATCCTAGTGGCATATAACATCAACATCAATGAAACATAACCAAATTGTAATAACATGTAAAGTATTTCTAATCACTCAAATTGTAATCCAATAAATTTAATATGCAAGTCTTAATGTTCGATTCCTGGAATATCATAGTGAGCATTTATTTTCCAATTTCATAGTACTACTAATACATATCTAGTTAAAAATTGAAACATGCACCAACACATTCAAATTCTATCACCTTACAGGCTTACACTTACAACTGCAACTTTACTCACCGTGGAAAGTGTTCACAGCTTTGTTGGCCTCCTCAGGGGTAGAGAAGCAGACAAAACCAAACCCCTTGCTTATCCCTTTGTCATCTCGCATAACTTTTGCAGACGTTATTGTGCCACATGCACTAAACTGATCTCGTAGTTCTTCGTCACTAACACCATCATCGATGTTCTTCACATAAATGTTTGATCCCTGGAAGTTAAAAGGAGACACAATGACATACTAAGAAAACTGAAATTAGAAGTCAAATGTAGGAAAAAGGGCATGGATTTTACCTTAAATTTCAAGATTTGTTCCTTACGTTTCTCCTCAAGCTGATGATGCAACATCTGCTCACGTTCAGCCTTCTTTTGTGCCCTGGCTACATACAGTTTCTTTGAACCTATTTATAACAAATCAAAAACAGATAATATACAAGAACCAACATCAAGAAATTGCAATTTTGTGCACAGAAAATCTATGTACTAAAAGGATAAATAAACTACCAAAATGTGATCCATTCATTGTTTCCATCGCCCGTCTAGCATCATCTGGGTTATCATAGTTCACAAATCCAAAACCCTTTGACATCCCATTCTCATCTCTTGCAACAGCCAAGCTAATAATTTTCCCAAAAGAGCAGAACTTTTCCTGAAGAAGTGATTCTGTGATATCTGGGTCCAAATTCTTAATGTACAAATTTGTATATTTGGCATCAGTGTTAGAAGAAATGCGCTCACTTCTACTGACAAACTTCCCAACATATCTGTGAGAAGGATTAGAATCAGATTAAAATTAATCTCAGGAAATAATATTTGTATGTATCTTGAAAATAGCAATTAACTGAAGAGGCACAAAAAGTAAAATATATGGATGATGGCAAATTTTAACATATTCTGAAATAATTCACATACATCTTCTTATCTCTCACAATAGACCCATTCAGTTTCTGGATAGCAGCATTTGCAGATTCCTCTGAATCAAATTGGATAAAGCCAAATCCTTTGCTCTTCCCATCCTCAGACATGACAACTTTGCTGGACAAAATATTCCCATATTTTTTAAACAAATCATGTAGTCCCACATTATCTATGGATTCATCCAAGTTCTGCAACGATATATTGACACCACAAACTTTCCATTAGAATTCACTTTAGAAATAAAAATGAACCAGAATATTATTTAACTATTTTCACATCAAAGCTGTAGACATATACCTTAACAAACACATTTCCTCTGCCACTTTTCCTTGCATAAGGATCACGATGTGACCACATGACCCTTATCACTTTTCCATTCAGGGAAGAATTGTTCTTCAACTCGATTGCACGAATTGCTACTCAGTCAACAAAATTTTAAGCTAAGTGAAGTCAGACTTGGTCTGAAAAGTTTTGGAAAAATAACACAGGAAACAGGTGTAACCAAAAACACTGGACTCAAATTAAAAATCTTGAAAAATACATCTTTGTTTTTTTTCTCAAAGAAAGCTAACTAAAAGCTGATAAAAGTTTAATCCTCTAACATGCTCTGGTGACCAGCGATGACTGTCATAAAAGACACACATACACGCACATGCATATTCTTTTCAAGTTTCAACCATCCATATGCACAGAAAAAATGGGCTAAGAGAGAATACCATTTAAATAATAATAATAACAGAAAAAACTAAACAATGACACTGACACATGCTACATTATAAAGCATATCAATGTTTCAACTTTCATACAACTTTTTATGGAAAACTCCATTTTTCTCACGCTAAATTCACTGAGCTTTTCAAGATAAAGGTTACAACAACAATGAATTAATAAGCCATTAATTAATCAACACCTAGGTGAATATTTCCTAGATCCCTCACTTGAAATGAAAATCATCCTAATTAAGAAAATTAAAGAAAACACCAATTCAAGCATAACCATGGTTTTAAATTGCAATCCACAATCAGGATTGCGGCCGCAACATTAAGGTTTTCGGAGTCTTCAAAACCGCATCGCGATAGCAATTGCAGCGATATTATCCACAATATCAAAGTTTTCAGAGTATCCAAAACTGCAACCGCAATTCAAAAGGTTGAGCATACCTAGCTTTCTAAACGCATGATGAGTAGCTAAAGAATAATCGAATAAACGCGAAAAAGAAAAGGCCGCATTGCGATATACCAGAAATTATTATTATTTATTATTATTATTATTTTATATTATATAAAACGGTTATAATTTACCTTCTTGGATTGATCAAAAAATAATTTACCTTCTTGGAGAGAGGTGAGGTTGACGTAACCGTAACAGAGGGACTTCCCTGTGGCGGAGTCTCTGCAGACGCGAACTGATGCGAGGCTATTGAACTCCGAGAACGCCTCATACAGCTGGCCGTCGGTGACATCGGAATGGAGATCGCCGACGTAAAGCGACGCCGACGCCGGCGTGACAGCTTCCGTCTCAGAATTAACCGACATTAATGAATCGGAAAATTAAACGCAGAGAGAATAATGAATGAAGAACAAGAGGATCGAAAAAGGTGGCAAAGGAAAACAATTAAAGGTTCTTCCTTTGTTGATAGTGTTTTTCTTTGAAGAAAGTTGGGTAACAGTATCTAAACGCCGAGAGAAGGAGAAGAAGAATGCAGAGGGAGAGAGAAACAGTGGGTGGTGCTGAATGCTGATGCGAGTGAGTGTGGTGTGGTGTGAGGATTTTGCATGGCCGTCGGGGTAATAACGGTTGAACATGGCTACGCGTTTTGTTAGAGCGTTACTTTCACGGATTTGTTATTGGCGCACCTTTTTTTCATTTTTCTTTACTCATGAGAGTTTTCGAGTTCACTGATACTTACACATACATCCATTACACACACATCATTCTCTTATTTTATTCATTGAAATTGGGTGTTAAAAAGGTGTGTGGGTGTGTGTATCATCACTCATTCGAGTTGAGTTTTTGATTCATTATTAAATTATTAATTATTAATTATCGTTCACATCCGTGCCAGTCAACTATTTTGTCAACGAAAACGATTTTGGATAAAGGACTTGTTCCAATAAACAACTTACTACTCTCGACTGATGTACAAGTGAAAAATAATTAATTCACATAAATTAAAAATGTTAGTTAATTATATTTAATTTTTTTGATTTTATCAAAAATTAAACAGTATTCTCTAAAATGCCTTCAATAAAAAGGATCATTAAAATTAAAACTTACATTAAATGAATGTATTTTGTAGATTAACCCATTAAATGATATGAAAATAGTTAATATTTGTTTATATATTGGACCACCATATTTAATTTTTTTTGCTTATAATTCAGTCTGCATGGTGTATTTAAGCATTTATGAAATAAGTGTTTAAGTGTTTATATAAAAACTATTTCTATAATAAAAGAAAAAATATGGTAAAACTGATTTTTTTTATAAGCTATCCTTGATAGCTTATGAAAATATATTCAAAGCAGCTCATAAACCAGTCATAAATTGTTTACATAGGCTATGTTAAACATACTAATAATTGCTTATTCCAATAGATAAATCCAAATAAATTTTGTATAAGTCAATTCAATCAGAGCCAAAATAAAATGTTAACAATAATAGGTTCTCATGATTACAAATTAACGAAATGAAAATAAAAAATCTTTAATAAACGGATATTCATTGCATTGAAATATAAAAACAATTTAATAATTTATTTTTTTTATCAACGTAATTTGATTTAAAACTTAAATAGATAGTAAGTATTAACAAGATCCTCTAATAAAACACTATTTTTTATTTTTTGATCAACTCTTGTAAGACAATATCAAATAAAAATATTTAAATTTATATTATTTAAGAAAGTTATTTAAGTTTAGTTAATTTTTTTATCTTATTAAATAATAAATTTTATTCTCTAAATTGCCCTTAACTGAAATTAAAATCTACAATAAATGAATGGTATTTCGTAGAAAAAATTATCAAATATATTTTGACTATTTTTGTTTATATATTAGAAAAGCATTTAATGCATTAATAACATTAAATACTAGTATCTTTTTCAATAAAAAAATTTGAGACCCCAATAGTCCTTAACTACTACAGTACTACCTCCTTTCCAAAGTGTCATGTTAGAAAAAGAAAAAAATCATAATTATTTTTTTTTTAAAATTTTGCCCATAGAGTCGTAGATGTGATGATGCAAACTTAGGAAATGTAAAGTTAGTAGTGGATGATGCAATTATTAATAAATTATAAGGATAATTTAGTAAAATTGTTTTGTTTTTCAACTTATTTATTGTTTTTTATAATTCTTGTGAAAAAACGTAATGGACAGTTAATATGAAATAGGGGGAGTAATATCCAATTTGGTGTGGCTCAATTGACAATATGTGCTGAGTTTGTGGATAGAAAAATTAAGGTTTGGTCTCCACAAAACATACTCTTATAAAAAGGGACAAAGAGTTTTAAGTGTGATTAAGTCATAAATTAGGTGTCAGAGGCCCTAATAGTAGTTTACCCAAATAAAAACTCCTTAACTAATTTCAGGGACCTGTTTGGAGTTCTCTCAAAACGATTCTTATTTTTTTAATCAAATTCATCCTCTATTAAATGAAGGCCAAAGGCTTTAATTATGGTAGCTTATAAAAAAGATTACTAACGTACACACACTTATTGTTTAGAAATAACGTGTTAGCAAGTTACAACTTGCTAACATACTCATAAAAAAAGTTGATATACGTTAGCAGATCTCTTAAAAATAAAAATTACATTTAAAATCTAACAATGTGTATTTTTATATAAATTATCACATAAAAAATTGAAAATCAATTTAATTAACAAAATATCTTATTTAAATACTAATTTCATTAACTGCATATTTAAAATAAAATTAAAAGAGAATATGCTTGTCTAGTAAACTAAAAGTAAAATTTTTATAAAAATCATATAAACACATAATTTTACTCATGTACTCATTTTTATGAATAAATATATGAGTTTAATTTATATGCTCTGTGAGTGTAAAAGAGCTTTACACTAACATCTAATTAGATTTCATGATTTTGTTATGTCATCGTATTTATTAAAATATGTTAATTGAATTAAATAGATTTTTTAAAATAACCTAAAAACACTCCTACTTATGCTCCGCACGTCGTTGTCTCCCCTCTCCCGTGCCATCTCCTTTGCAGTGCTCTTTTGTAATGGAGCAAAATCCAGAAACAAAAATAGGGAGAAAAATTTCTTGAAGAATATATATCAAGCATGGGAAACAAAATGGATTAAACAAACTTCGAAAATAAAAAATTTGTATAACACATCAAATTAGACAAACTTGGTAGAATAAAAAGTTTGGAAACAAAGCGATGAGTCAGACTGGGGTTGTTATATGCCAAAGAGAAAATGCATTTCATTATTTTTATGGGTGTTGATGAAAAAAGAGGAAAATTATATGAATAATAAACCCAAAGCGATGATCATTATTTAGAAGTGAGAATATATTTTAAAAAAATTAGCTTTCAAAATGATAAAAAATTTGAAATAAATTAAAGCACTAAAAGTGATAATTATTTTAAAGTAAATAATAGAATAAAAGTAGAATTTATATAAAAATTATATAAACATGTGCTTTTGTATTATTTTATACTTGTAAATTAGTTTAACAACTGTGAAATCAAAATTGAACAATTAGAACTTGGGAAATCAAGAAAAATCAAAACTGCAATTAATCCCGCCATCATATTTATATTATATAACTTATATATATATATACCTTTATCTGGCTAGTTTTTGCTTTACTTTCGATTCAAAGAAGTGATCTCATGTAAGAATCTCCAAACCCAATAAAATGGCACACAAAATAGCAAGAATTCTAATATTCACCTACATCCAACCCCACCCCCACCCCCCAAAAAAAAAACCTTACTTAGAATATGGAAATTCCTTTAAATATTTGTCAATATGTATATATAGCCAGCCAATAAGTGTTCCAATAGACGTTTTTTTATACAACATTTAATCCGAATTATGTCATTGATGTTAATGACGATGATGCGATTTGATATAAGTCAATATTTGACATATCTCAACAAGTGTTTTTTTTTTGGGTCGAATCTAAATTCTAAACAAACGTTTGAATTGAAGTTATCACGCGCTATGATCCATGTTTCACAAAAAAAATGTTTGAATTGAAGATAATGAAAAATAATTAAAATAAACTGCGTTTTTTTGGAGGAGAACAAATGAGTTCCACTTCACTCAATTGCAACAATTTCATGAGAATGATCATCAGGTGTATTATTCATCATTATCTGTTGGTTGATTTGGCGGGCTAGGAATGAACTGGAGGTTTTCTCTGATATTGTGTGGGATGCTTGGAGGATGAAATCTAAGATTTCCAACCTTCTACAAAGTACTCTATCTGTTTTTAAATATAAGCAAAAAACACCAAAATATTTTGTTACTAAATATAAGCAAAAAAAACCACTTCTATATCTCATTTAATAACATTATTCCTATACCCTTAAATTAATTTAAATTTTGTTTTTCAATGCATAGTTTGTTCCCAAATAACAATTTTCACTGCAATCATTAAGGGTAATTTAGAGACTACACTAAATTTTTGTATGAGATCAAGAAACTTAATTACAGTTAACTAATTTCCTTAATAAACGTCAGTTTAGGTATTTTTACTTATATTCAAATACGGAGGAAGTATAACAGAAGCTTGGGTCATAGAGAGGTGATTTGTGAATCAGACTCACAAACTTCATGGACTCTGATTGCAAGAGGGGTGCAACGCCACATCAACCTTATGCGTCTGTCATTGAGCATATTAGATCCTTTTGCCTTCTTCCATGGAAACTCACTTTTCAACATACTTTACGGGAAGGAAGTGCGCGTGCAGATTGGCTTGCAAAGTTTGGAGCTAACTTAGAAAGTGGTCTCATCACTTGGATCATGTGTCCGCCCAAACATTCTTTAATGAAAATGAATCACTCACAACTTTTCTTGTCCAATAACACCTCAACAAAATGGTGTAGTGAAAAGGAAAAATAGACCCTTACAAGAAATGGCTAGAACAATGCTAAATGAGTATGGTATTCAGAATTATTTTTGGGTTGAGGTTGTAAACACCTCATGTTACATTCTAAATAGTCTCAATTAGAAACATTATCAATAAGACTCCATACGAATTGTGGAATGGAAGAAAGCCAAACATTTCTTATTTTCATGCATTTGGCCGTGAATGTTTTCTGTTAAACAACAAAGATAATCTTGGAAAGCTTGAATCCAAGGCAGACAAAGGAATATTATTGGAATACTCTTTGACTTCTAGAGCTTATAGAGTTGTCAATTTATGAACTCAGACATTTGAAGAAAGCATGCATGTCATATTTAATGAGACTAACAGTTTGTCTGAGAAAAGAAGAGAAACAAATCTTGAAGAAGAACTTGAGAAATTAAAGATCCAAAAGGATTCTCAATCTTTGATACAAGTCAAAGAATGTTCAAATGATCAGAATGTTGAACATTCTCCACAACATTCTGAAGTGCAAAATCTTCTTAAAAGTTTGAAAATGGTCACCAACCATCCTCAGGACTTAATCATTAGAGAAATATCAGAGAGAATTAGAACTAGATCATTTTTCAAAAGAGATGAACGTGATATGACTCTTATATTTGAAATTGAACCCAAGACAGTTAATGAAGTCATTTCTGATTAATCATGGGTTAATGCCATGAAAGAAGAATTGTGTCAGTTTGATAAGAATCAAATCTGGATACTTGTTCCTTCTCCAAGACATCAAACTGTGATAGGAACCAAGTGAGCTTTTAGAAACGAGCTGGATGAAAATGGTAACCAAGGTTAGTAGCTCAAGGCTATAACCAACAAGAAGGTATAGACTATAATGAAACTTTTGCACCAACAGCTAGATTAGAAGCTATTAGAATTTTTTTGCATTTGCTATTCATAAAAACATTAAACTTTTTCAAATGGATGTTAAAAATGCATTTTTAAATGGTTTCATTAATGAAGAAGTTTATGTTCATCAACCACCTAGTTTTATTGAAAATAGTAAACCAAATCATGTTTTCAAACTCAAAGGCTTTATATGGTTTGAAGCAAACTCCTTGAGCTTGGTATGACAGATTGAGCAACTTTCTGATAAAAAATGACTTTCAAAGAGGTAAAATTGACACTACTCACTAGTGCAAAAAAGGCTTTTTATGTCGGATAAAAAGTACTTTTTAAATCGGTTATGAACCGACCTAGATATAACTATCATAAAAAGTGGGGTATTTGAAATGAGACTATGTGCAATGAATTATCAAGTTAGTGAAAGGAGAATTTGAAATGAGCATGATGGAGTAATTGAGCTTCTTCTTAGGGCTTCAAATTAAACAAATGAAGACTGATATTTTTATTCATCAAGAAAAATACAAAAAAGACGTTCTCATGATGTTCAAAATAGATGAAGCTAAGTCTATGACCACTCTGATGCATCCTTCATCAGTGCTTGATAAAGATGAGAAAGGTAAATCAGTATCTGAGAAGGAATATAGAGTTATGATTGACTCTTTATTATATCTAACTGTTAGCAGACATGATATAGTCTTCTCAGTAGGACTATGTGCTAGATTTCAATATGCCCCTAAAGAGTCTCATGTCACAGCTATTAAAAGAATTTTTAGATACCTTGTTGGTACAACTAACTGTGGCTTATGGTTGGTGCTTAGTGGTGGATGTCACTTTCTTGGAAAGGCCTTAATCACTTGGACTTGCAGAAAACAAAGTACAATTGCATTATTCACATAGAAGCTGAATACGGAGAACCATTGCATCAAATCTTGTGAATCAAGCATCAATTGGAGGATTATTCTACAAGGTACTCTCATATCCTAATTTATTGTGATAATAAAAGTGCCATAAATCTTTCAAAGAATCCTATCCAACATTCTAGATTAAAGCATATTGATATTAAACATCATTTCATTAGAGATCATGTTAAAAAAAGTGATATTGAATTGAAATTAATTGAAACTATGTTTCAAATAGATGATATCTTTACAAAGCCGTTATTGGAAGAAAGATTTAATTTCATAAAAAATCTTCTTCATATGCATGTGCTTGAGAATTGAGTGTTTATTATATGATTGATTGATTGTTTGATTTGTTTGAGATCGTTAATCAGAAGGGTTGATTTGGATCCCTTAGCATGATTATTAAATAGATCAATAGAAAGGATAGGTGAATAGATTAGTGTAGGTAACAAGATGAAACACAAGAAGGAGGGGTTGAATTGTGTTTCTAAGCTTTTAAAACTTTTCGCAAATATTGGACGCTGGCTGTTAAAAACGTTGGACGCACAGCTTAGTTCAAATATTGGACGCACAGTGTTTTCTGAAATATTGGACGCACAAAGTGCTAAAACACTGGACGCACAGAATTGTGAAATATTGGACGCACAAAAGATTGGACGCTGAGGCTTCCCTCTTAGTTTAAAAACTTGTTTTCTTTGTGCGATTTAAGGTGTATGAAAAACTTGTTTAAACAAAATCAATTCAATCCCCTTGGTTAGTAATAAGCACAGATATAATAAGAGATAAGGGAAGGAAGAAATAACACAAGTTTTTATACTGGTTCACCCTTTCCTAAGAGCTACGTCCAGTCCCCTCAAACTAGAGAGATTTCACTATCAATCCAGATAGGTACAAGTATTCTTTGCACACAGCCTCTTCAGGCTAAAACCCAAGTATTCTTTGCACACAACCTCTCCAGGCTAAAACCCAAGTATTCTTTGGACGCAGCCTCTTCAGGCTAAAACCCAAGTATTCTTTGGACGCAGCCTCTTCAGGCTAAAACCCAAGTATTCTTTGGACACAGCCTCTTCAGGCTAAATCACAAGTATTCTTTGAACACAGCCTCTTCAGGCTAAACAACTCAGCAGAGTTTTTGATTCAAGTGCTGTCTAACTCACACAGGTGAGGATATGAAAACTAAAGCACTTTGAGAGTTAAGCAAACTCTCTTTTACAAGAAGATAGAAACAATACAAGACTTTCAATACAGAGTATAAGAGATTGCACAGCGTTTTTGCTCTTTCTTTTTCGTTGTTCAGTTTCTTGTATTCTTCTTCTTGCTTCTCGGTATTTATAAGAGTAGTGAAGCTTCAGACTTGTTCTTCAGTTGCTCAACTTCAGCTCTCATAAAAGTTACCGTTCTCAAATAGCATTTAATGCTATTTTCCCGTTGCTCTGAGGAGATCTACTTCATTGTGCATGTCTGCGTTTCTTTCTCCTAAATCAGAAGCAACCTGTACTCAAAGTCTCAATTGTACAGTGGTTAATAGTAATATCTTATTGAGACAGAGAGAATACACTGTGTAAAGCAGAAAGATGTGTTCAGAGATATAAGAATACATTCTCTCTCTTAGTACACTTTCCACAGTGCTTTATGCTTTTCAAAAGTACATTCACAAACGTTGACAAAGTTGTACAGAAAGCATTGCATACAGCTATTTATTTCAAATCATTTGCTCAATAAATATGTTCCATATTAAATGCATGAGCAGTAAATAGCAAGTAATAGACTTTGCGTTTTGGACGCAGCATATAGAATCTATTGGACGCATACCTTTGCACTTATCAATTTGCACAGAACTCATGCAAACATTGGACGCATACCTGATGCTTTCAATTGCACTTTGTTATGCTGCTTTATTGGACGATGAATAGTAGACTGAGAACTTGTCCTACTTTGCTTCATTCATCGTGTAACACTTTGTTCTTGTTCTTCTCATTTATCGGACGCAGAATAGTGCTTGAGTTCATTCAGCCTTATTGGACGCAGAATGTTCAGTTTCATTGGACGCAGAGTTGCACTCTTGCTCACACTGAACATTGGACTTTTATCCTTCATCTGCATTGGACGCTCACTGAATCTGTTCCTTTGAAAATCATTGGACGCAGAACTTTGTTCTTGCCTTGTGCTTATCATTGGACGCAGAACTCTTCCTTCTGCTCAAACATTGGACGCAGAACTTCAATGTCTTCTGCTCAAACATTGGACGCAGAATTCTTCCTTCTGCTCAAACATTGGACGCATAATTCTTCCTTCTGCTCAAACATTGGACGCAGAACTTCAATGCCTTCTGCTCAAACATTGGACGCAGAACTCCAATGCTTTATTGAACATTGGACGCAAGCTCTTAGACTGCGTATTGCATTGGACGCAAAACAGTATTGCCTTATACTGTTTATTGGACGCAGAGAATCATTGGACGCATGATTATTGGACGCATGGTCTCAATGATTATTGGACGCATAGCTCTATTCTCAATATTGGACGATGAACAGTATTTCCTAATACTGATCATTGGACGCAGAGCTCTTGTTGTCCATTCCAGTGCCAATATTGGACAATGTCTTTAACATTGGACGCAAGGCTTCTTAGACTTTGAATATGAGCCAGTGTCATGATGAACTAATTTATTGGACGCAGACTGCAACATCCTTCAATAAACTTAGTTAGGCAGCATTGTTACACATTGTACAAGCTTAATACATATTGATTATCCTTTGTAAAAACCTTAATACATTTTGTTATCATCAAAACCATAAAATCACTTAGGGAGTTTTTGTATTAAAAACACTTTTAACCAATTTGGTTCCAACAATTAGAAATGAGAGAATGTTTCCTAAGAAAGTTCATTGAGAATGATCATTAAAAATGTTCTGTGAGAATGATGTTCGAGAAAGTTAGATAAGAATGTTCACTAAATATTCAGAAAGAACACTCACTGAGAATGTTCAATGAAAAAGGTTCATTGAGCAAGTTACCTCAGTCAAAACCTTTGACTTAGTGCCAATGATAACTACCCATAACGGTTACTTCAACAGGCAAAAATGGCTAGTTTGAGATTAAAACTTATCTCATTTCTCTCCTCTATATATAGGAATCAAACTCAAATATTCATGCTTTACACACATTCGATTACAAACTCTCTATAATTCCTTGAAAACTTAAACATTCTGGAACTCTCAAACATTCTCAATTCTTCAAAACTTTCTCAAAACTCTCTCAAAACTTCAAACCAAAATCTCTCATGGCAAGAATCAAACATCAAGGTGTCAAAAGTGCAGGTGAGCCCTGCATTCCTGATACATCCTCTCCTCCTCTTGAAGAACCCTCTCACGAAACTCCCATCTCTCCAACACCCACTGCTGTCACCAAGGAAAACAGACCACAAGGGCTCCTCCTTCTTCAAGACGTTCTGCCAAAATAATATCTGGTGTCTCACAAAGTAGCAAGCTCATGATCACTGAAGAAACAATAGAAACAACTAGCAGACAAGTGAATTCTTCGGGAATAATTAACAAACTGGAAATAAGAGAATGCAGTGTTACCAGTAGGTAGAACTATTTGCTTGTCTTTCATTCTCATATCTCTTAACCTATAATGAACAGACCGAGGTTTGTCAAAGCAGCCTTGTTTTTTAATATCAAGCAATGCACAAATCAAAGATTATTGTCAACTTTAACCTCTTCATGAATGAAACGAGGAGACAAGCTTCCCGAGGCAAGCCATGGTGAGAATTTAGTAGAATAATCAAGCCCTAACATCCCATTTCGGGTCTCTTTATATACCTTTAATAAATCCCACATATATGCAATCTCAAGAATTAGTTAGATAACCAAACAAATGCTGACATTAATGTTCTGAACACACTGTATTTTAGGTCTTGAATATCTTACTAAAGTCCTGAAGGTAATGAATATATTTTTTAGTTTGACCCTTTTTTCCTATTTTGTTCCACACAAAATTAAACAGCTCCCTTGTATTCTGTACGCAAAGTTATTGCAGACCCATTACATGAAGTTGGCCACTATATATGGCGACAGTCATCTCACGATGCAAGTGATTGAATCCATACCCGCAGTTCATGAATTGAATGTTATTCACTATCAATGATAACTCTTGAACCTTTAATTCACCCAAAAAAAAAGAATATCACTCCTAAAATAACTCATTTTTTACAGAATAGCCAAATGCAGCAACAGTGGCATAACATAAATTGAGTCTACGTTGTCAAATTAGAGATAACCCCTAACCTTTTTTCAAAAGTACTCATATACTCTGCTCAACCCCGCAGTCTCACCCCCCACAAATTTCATACCCTTGATAACCTACAGCAAGAGGAAGAAGAAAAAAAGAGGAAAGAACATAAATCATTATCTTTTCATTGTTGAGTTCAAAAGAATTTCTACAAATAGTTACGGCAAAACCTACATTCTGTGAGCAAAGTCCCAGATGCTCTAATGAAGGAAGACATCCCCAATCCTCAACTAAGGGAGGTGGTCCAAGTGATGTTGGAAGTTTGATGCATGTGCGTACAGTACATTTGGCTTCAACAGTCTGCAAGTTTGGTAGCAAGCATAAGTAGCAGCAAAAGCCATTTCCAATCAGCTACATCTATCTATCAACATACAAAATGTCAATTGAAATACCATGCCTTATGAAATTGGGTATAAACATCTGGCAAAGAAGTAGCATCAAAAGGGAGATCATCAAGGTGGTACATGGTGGTGCCCCAAATAAATTGTAACCTGGGGTGGTTGTTTGAAGTTGTCACACCAGTAGTAGATTCCTCAGATGGAATCACCACTTGTTGAAGACCTCTGATGACAGACCTTTCAACACTCAGCTCCTCACTGCAAGTTTCTTTCTGTGCATAGACCTAACACCATAGTTTCATATTCATAATTAATGAACCTTGTTGTGCACCGAGGGGCCGCACATGTTTCCACATTTGTATGATATTGTCCACTTTGGGCTTAACCCTCATGGATTTGCTTTTGGACATTACCCAAAAGGCCTCATACCAATGGAGACATTATCCGTGCTTATAAACCCATGTTCCTCTCCTTGTTTAGGCAATGTGGGACTTTGTTTGCACCTCAACAATCCTCCCCTCTGTGGTTCAACCTCCCCTCCAACGGAAGCCTCCGAGTATTTAGCCTGTTTATACTTGTACCGCCGACCTTAACGACTGCCAAGTACCAACTACTACCAATTGCTATACTATTTGGACTATGAAAAATATGCAGTGGATTGTGAAAAGCAAGATAAAATGCAAACACAATGAAAAGACAAACATTTAAACAAACACCTGGTGGATGAAAGACAAATGCAAACACAATAAAAAAGAATATTAGGCATAAGAATCCCTCAATTATCACTAGATGTAAATACCAATTTCAATCAATTATCACCCAAGTTCTCTAAGGTAGATTAAACCCAATCGCTTGGTGAATAACCCTTTCCTCTTAATTAGAACCCTAATTCCTTAGGTGAAACTCAATTAATTGGAAGCATTAAGAGTAAGAACTCATGAAGAATGCACATGAACTAAAGTCTATTCCTACATCTCTGCAGTCACATGGTTTCTAATCCAAATTGAATCTCATACCTAACTTCCATTAGATAAAAGACCGACCATCACAACAATTTCCATGGTGGCCAATCTCGGAAAAACATTAAGCAAAGGATTAAAAATATAAATTGAATTAAAATTGGAGAACAGAATATTCAGATTACATAAAGATCTAAAAGAGGTCATCCTAGCCTAATCAAAACAAATCAGCCAAACATGGCAAAGAGAAAAGAAAAACCATAAAGCGAAGAAGATGAAGAAGGTGGATCCATTGAATCTTCAAATCTTGTTCCCAAGGCTTGAATCTTCATTGGAGAGGGGATAAGAGGTCTCTGATGGCTCAATCGTCCAAAGAAAATGAAAAAAATAAAAGATATCCCGAAATAAGTCAAAACTTGCGTATTTAAATGTCAGAACAGTCACGGCCAGCGCTCAACGCACAGGAATTAAGTGTCCAGGTTTGGTATTTTGCATTTTTGACCATCAAAATGTCCAAAATAGGCTTTGGTGTCAACATGAAAGTTATAGGTCTGCTTCTTATCTTTCCAAAGCTACCAAAATCACTCAAATTAGATAAACACAGCCTAAGTTATGGCTTGGACAGCATTGCAGCGCTGGGCGCCCAGTTGCGGCCTTCCAGAGCAGAATTTTGTCGTCAGGATCAGAGTTGAGGCGCTGGACACTGGGATTGGGGAGCTGGGCGCTGGTTTTCTGCCCTCTAGGAGAAATACTTCGTAGTCCAGACCAAAATCCGAGAGCTGAGTGCCAGGAATCAGAGCTGAGCGCCAACTACCTGTCTAACACTAAGAATAGGTCAAAAAATAACTTTCTATGACAAAACTCTCTACTCATGCAAAATAATCTATTCTAACCTAAACTAGCACTAATATTTACACTGTTTAGCCCAATTAATCCATCAAAACTCATCAAAATATACAATTGTTGAGATTCATCACAACCCCAAACTTAAAGATTTTGCTTGTCTTCAAGCAAACATTAAAACACACATAAGGGGTCGGAGTGAATGAGTATAAATGATTCTCATTCTGCATCACTCATCATTGCCAAGTTCCAACCATGCACACTCTATACTCATGAAAACAAACACAAGCAACATACTCATTTATTCCATCTAGCATTAATTCCCATTTCGGCAATTCAAGGCAACAAACACATTAGCTCTATTGCAAGCACATGATTTTCTTTACTATCCTCTCCAGATAAGTGTTTCCCTCTCACTCAAGTGTTTAAGGGTACTCTTTACTCTCAAAAGGTACCACATGTAACCCTCTACCATAGGCTTGATAAAATTCTAAATTAGAAGCTATAATGTAACAGTTACATACATCAAGAGGTTTTTTAAGTGTTATAATGAGGCTTAGGTAGGGTAGAAAAAATTTGAGATCTAAGCTTTCTTAACTGGAGTCAAGAGATATAATATTCTAGAGCACTCACAATTTTCTCACTCAACAATATATACTTTCTCTTCGCAATTACAATTTATTTTATTTTTTCTTTGTCACGCTTGCAGCTTTTCAGCTCTTTTTTTTTTCTTCTTTTTTTTCTCTTTTGTTTTTTTTATAATTTGTTTTGAATTAAACAGCTGCTGTGACAAAACTATGAGCACGTATCCCCACCCCAAACATAGAGATTTTGCTCGCCCTTGAGCAACCTCAAACTTAATCTACAAGCCTCTAGATTATGCACCCTTAACTCTACTTAATAGGGACTCATGGTTTTTCAATTCATTGGCTTGTATTGAGCTAATTATATAAAAAAAAATAGGATTTAGGCTCAAAGGGGTTAGCAAAGGTATAAAGACAGTAGGGTGAGTCAATTTAGGCCCTGAGTTAAAGAATAAAACCACCTCAATCATTTGTATGCAGCCAATACACCACAGATTCACAGAGAATTTGTCAAGTTCTAGAGATACATCACATATGATACCACAAAAAAAAAATATGCAATGAAGGCTCAAAAGCTTACTAGAGTATTAGAGTGAAGAAATCATGCACAAACAACTTTGTTGTAGTGAGAGTTGCCAAAAATTTCTAACATGGTTCATATTTTAATCAGGAATTTAGAGTATGAGCAAGTAATGCAATTATGAGCATAAATTGCACAGACAAACTCAAACAATAATCTCATGTGCAGAGCAACAATTCAAGCATCACAAATACTCTCAAAAGTGAAAATAACACACAATAAGAACAATTATCAGTGACAATTTAATAGCTCAACATAAAAAAAAGTTAAAGTTGGAAAAACTTCTCTGTAGGCATGAGTTGAGCATATCATGAAAGGGCGTAGCCATCTGAAAGGTGATGATGTGCTGTGTCCCTACACAACTGCAACACAAAAAGGTGAGTCATGAATAAATAAGACTACTGTGGTTTTTTTATTTTTTTATTAAAAAAATTGAAAAAATTGGATTGCCTCCCAATAAGCGCTTCTTTAACGTCATTAGCTTGACGCCTTAGAAATCACTATTATGGTGGCCAATAGGACACAAAGAATATGTCCTTGTTCTTTCTCCTCTTGGAAAGGAACTCCATGAATTTGGCATAGAAATGAAGTTCTTCCTAAGAACTTGCATCACTTGAGTCATTGGAGTGCAACTTCTTGAGAATTTCTAAAACAGATGCAAGTTGCTCCTCCTTATTCTTCAACATAGGATTGTTTTCTGTTCTTTTCCTTTCTTTGCTTCCCATTACTATGCCTAAACTCTCCTCATTGCTCTTGTGTACTATGTCAACCTCCTGCTCTGCACTCAACTCCTCATTAATAAAATTCTCAACAACTGGTGTAAGTATTTTTCCATTTAAAGTATCAGCAATCCAAGTTTCCTTCACTTGATGAGCTAATATCCCAACCTAAATTGTAAGATTTATGATTGACTTGTTGACATTCTCGAAGTTCAATTGAGTGACACGTATAAACTCAATGAGTGTCTCCTCAAGAGTGGCTCTCCTAACATCGATTTGTTGTGGTGGTGACTCATTGTAAAGCTGAAAATCTTGTTGCCATGGGAAGTTACTATGATCACTCCATCCCATGTCACAAGTCTCTTGAACGAACAAATCAATCTCACAACATCCATTATCATGATTTCCACCACAGACTTCACATTTGACAGGCTCCAATTGTGCAACTTCCAATTGCACTAATTGGACTTGCTGAGTTAAAGCTTCCAAGCGTTGAGCAGCACCTTGTTGAGCTAGAAAAGAGGCTTCAAAAGTTTGCATTAGTAGCAATGAATCCATGTCAAAGAGCAAAGAATAGCAGCAATTTGTTTTAAAAAAAATATATCATTAAAGCAAAGACACAAACAAAGACACTACAAAATACAAACAAAAGAAAAATGCCCAGATTAGTAAGCAATTAGATTTGTTGATATTGATATCAATCAATCCCCGGCAAAGGCGCCAAAAACTTGTTAGGACGTTTCGGCAAGTGTACCGAATCGCACAAGTAATAGAGTGATGAGTGAGTTATCGTTCCCAGCGAGGATCGATTGCTAAATACCAACTACTACCAATTGCTATACTATTTGGACTATGAAAAATATGCAGTGGATTGTGAAAAATAAGATAAAATGCAAACACAATGAAACGACAAACATTTAAACAAACACTTGGTGGAAGAAAGACAAATGCAAACACAATAAAAAAGAAGATTAGGCATAAGAATCCCTCAATTATCACTAGATGTAAATATGAATTTCAATCAATTATCACTCAAGTTCTCTAAGGTAGATTAAACCCAATCGCTTGGTGAATAACCCTTTTCTCTTAATTAGAACCCTAATTCCTTAGGTGAAACTCAATTAATTGAAAGCATTAAGAATAAGAACTCACGAAGAATGCACATGAACTAAAGTCTATTCCTAGATCTCTGCAGTCACATGGTTTCTAATCCAAATTGAATCTCATACCTAACTTCCATTAGATAAAAGACCATCACAACAATTTCCATGGTGGCCAATCAAGGAAAGCATTAAGCAAATGATTAAAAACATAAATTGAATTACAATTGGAGAACAGAATATTCAGATTACATCAAGATCCAAAAGAGTTCAACCTAGCCTAATCAAAACAAATCAACCAAACAAGGCAAAGAGAAAAGAAAAACCATAAAGCGAAGAAGATGAAGAAGGTGGGTCCATTGAATCTTCAAATCTTGTTCCCAAGGCTTGAATCTTCATTGGAGAGGGGAGAAGAGGTCTCCGATGGCTCAATCGTCCAAAGAAAATAAAAAAATAAAAGATATCCCGAAATAGGTCAAAACTTGCGTATTTAAATGTTAGAACAGTCGCGGCCAGTGCTCAGCGCACAAGTCCAGCGCTGAGCGCAGGAATTAAGTGTCTAGATTTGGTATTTTGCATTTTTGACCATCAAAACATCCAAAATGGGCTTTGGTGTCAACATGAAACTTGTAGGTCTGCTTCTTATCTTTCCAACGCCACCAAAATCACTCAAATGGGATAAGTACAACCCAAGTTATGGCTAGGACAGCATTGCAGCGCTGGGTGCCCTAGTCTAGTAGCTGGGCGCCCAGTTGCGGCCTTCCAGAGCAAAATTTTGTCGTCAGGATCAGAGTTGAGGCGCTGGGTGCTGGGATTGGGGAGCTGGGCATTGGCTTTCTGCCCTCTAGGAGAAATACTTCGCAGTCCAGACCAAAATCCGAGAGCTGAGCACCAGGAATCAGTGCTAAGCGCCAACTACATGTCTAACACTAAAAATAGGTCAAAAAGCAATTGTGATCCGCCGCCTGACCTAATCTATTCTAACATAAACTAGCACTAATATTTACACTATTTAGTCCAATTAATCTATCAAAACTCATCAAAATATACAATTGTAGAGATTCATCAATGGGACCCGCCGCCTGACCACCATAATGTCGCCCAAGTCGAAACCATCGGCTCTAATACCACTTGTTGTGCACCGAGGGGCTGTACATGTCTCCACATTGGTATGATATTGTCCACTTTGGGCTTAACCCTCATGGATTTGCTTTTGGACATTACCCAAAAGGCCTCGTACCAATGGAGACATTATTTGTGCTTATAAACCCATGTTCCTCCCCTTGTTTAGGCAATGTGGGACTTTGTTTGCACCTCAACAAACCCTATAGCTTCCATTACAAGAACATTTGGAAATTCCATCAGCAGCTCATTAAATAGTTTTTTAAATTAAAAAAAATACTTATTGTGTGAGCTCCAAAAGCTTTAGCGAGAGAAGGAAGAATATCTTCAGGTTTCCCATGTTAAATAAGCAAATTTAGTCCCCTTTTCATCAGATTCTTCCTCAAGTCAGTCAAGCATTCAAGTAGAAATTGCGCTCTCAATGCTGCACAAAGTTGTTCAAGTAGGTCACTGATGTTGTTGCCATGAATAAAAGGTATGTTTGGATTGACTTATGCCGAGTTTATTTAGACTTTATCTACTAATAGCACTTGAGAAGTGTTTGGAATGAAAATAACTAATGACTAGTACATAAATTGTTCTGCGCTTGTTTTCATAGCTTATATGAAATTAATTTAATTGCATTCTCTCTTAGATTATAAAAATAGTTTACAGATAAGGGCTTATAAATGCTTAGATAAACTATTTACCCAAACTGACCCAAAATCCATAACACCAATAATGAAGTAAGAACAGTAACAAGGAACAATACCTCTGGTTTTTGGAAATCCAAAATAGTGAGTGGTGGCAAATAGTCGAGGATCAACACAGTAGACAGGTAACAGAGTTTGGAAGGAAAGGCAGGCCTTAAAGAGAGTCTTATTATCCAACACTCTGAGATCGTTCCTTAACCACACAATAGCAGTCCCTTCCCCATTCCTCTTGGTGTTGTTCGACGTGTACCTTCGAAATGTTTGGTTGGCAATGTAGGTAACAAGATGAAACACAAGAAGGGGGGGTTGAATTGTGTTTCTAAGCTTTTAAAACTTTTCGCAAATGTTGGACACTGGCTGTTAAAAACTTTGGACGCACAGCTTGGTTCAAATATTGGACGCACAGTGTTTTCTGAAATATTGGATGCACAGAGTGCTAAAATATTGGACGCACAGAAAAGTGAAATATTGGACGCACAAAAGATTGGACGCTGAGGCTTTCCCTCTTGATTTAAAAACTCGTTTTCTTTGTGCGATTTGAGGTGTATGAAAAACTTGTTTAAACAAAATCAATTCAATCCCCTTGGTTAGTAATAAACACAAATATAAAAGGAGATAAGGGAAAGAAGAAATAACACAAGTTTTTATACTGGTTCACCCTTTCCTAAGAGCTACGTCCAGTCCCCTCAAACTAGAGAGATTTCACTATCAAACCAGATAGGTACAAGTATTCTTTGCACACAGCCTCTTCAGGCTAAAACCCAAGTATTCTTTGCACACAGCCTCTCCAGGCTAAAACCCAAGTATTCTTTGGACGCAGCCTCTTCAGGCTAAAACCCAAGTATTCTTTGGACGCAGCCTCTTCAGGCTAAAACACAAGTATTCTTTGAACACAGCCTCTTCAGGCTAAACAACTCAGCAGAGTTTTGATTCAAGTGCTGTCTAACTCACACAAGTGAGGATATGAAATCTAAAGCACTTTGAGAGTTAAGCAAACTCTCTTTTACAAGAAGATAAAGAAATACAAGACTTTTCAAATCAGAGTATGATAAAATTGCACAGCAGTTCAGCTCTTTCTTTTTCGTTTTCAGTCTCTTATATTCTTCTTCTTGCTTCTCGGTATTTATAGGCTTTTATGAAGCTTCAGACTTGTTCTTCAAATAGCTCAGCTTCAGCCTTCATAATATTACCGTTCTCTAATAGCATTTAATGCCATTTTCCCGTTGCTCTGAGGAGATCTACTTCATTGTGCATGTCTGCGTTTCTTTCTCCTAAATCAGAAGCAACCTGTACTCAAAGTCTCAATTGTACAGTGGTTAAAAGTAATATCTTATTGAGACAGAGAGAATACACTGTGTAAAGCAGAAAGGTGTGTTCAGAGATCTATAGTTAAAAGTACATTCTCTCTCTTAGTACACTTTCCACAGTGCTTTATGCTTTTTAGAAGTACATTCACATACGTTGACAAAGATGTACAGAAAGCATTGCATACAGCTATTTATTTCAAATCATTTGCTCAATAAATATGTTTCATATTAAATGCATGAGCAATAAATAGCACGTAATGGACTCTGCGTTTTGGACGCAGCATTTAGCAAGTTATTGGACGCATACCTTTGCACTTACCAATTTGCACAGAACTCATGCAAACATTGGACGCATATTGGTTCTGTTCCTTTGGAAATTATTGGACGCAGAACTTTGTTCTTTGCCTTGTGCTTATCATTGGACGCACAACATTGCTTGCCTTTGTGCTGGAACATTGGACGCACAACAGTGCTTGCCTTTGTGCTGGAACATTGGACGCACAACAGTGCTTGCCTTTGTGCTGAAACATTGGACGCAAAACAGTGCTCGCCTTTGTGCTGAAACATTGGACGCACAACAGTACTCGCCTTTGTGCTGAAACATTGGACGCACAACAGTGCTTGCCTTTGTGCTGAAACATTGGACGCACAACAGTAATCCTTCTGCTCAAACATTGGACGCAGAACTTCAATGCCTTCTGCTCAAACATTGGACGCAGAACTTCAATGCCTTCTGTTCAAACATTGGACGCAGAACTTCAATGCCTTCTGCTCAAACATTGGACGCAGAACTTCTGCTCAAACATTGGACGCAGAATTCTTCCTTCTGCTAAAACATTGGACGCAGAGTTCTTGTTGTCCATTCCAGTGCCAACATTGGACGCAAAATTGTTGTGTCCATTCCAGTGCCAACATTGGACGCAAGGCTCACTTTGAATGCCAGCCAATGTCATGAAGAACTTATTGGACGCAGACTGCAATAAGCTTTGTTAGGCAGCATTGTTATTCATTGTACAAGCTTAATACAAATTGATTATCCTTTGTAAAAAACCTTAATACATTTTGTTATCATCAAAACCATAAAATCACTTGGGGAGTTTTTGTATCAAAAACACTTTTAACCAATTTGGTTCCAACAATCTCCCCCTTTTTGATGATGACAAACATTATTAAGTTTTACAAACAATAAAGCATATAAACCAGAATTAGTCAGCAAAAACAGAAATTTTCTTAGGGAAACTCCCCCTGAGATAAACATCTCAGATTTTCCTTACTCTTCTCCCCCTGAGATAAACATCTCATGGTTTTGGATATTCAATATACTTAGAGTACCTGAAAATTTCTTTCACTCATAACAACAAGATTAGTCCAATAAAAAACAAATAGCTTATCAGATTAAAACATGTTAATAAGACTACTGCAACCAGACTTAATCTTTCTCCCCTTTTGTCAAAAACTTTCCCCTTTTAGTCAGAATATAAAAACTTAATCCCATTCTTTCTCCCCCTTTTGTCATCAGGCAAAAAGGTTCATAGAACATCGTAGTCCAAAGGGAGTTGTAAAAAAAACTTGGAGCTTTTAAAAACAGAACCCTCTTTAAAAAAAAACTTTTTCTACTTCCTTTTTCTAAACAAGCTTTCTCAAACAGAAAAGATTTTAGAAAAGATGTCAAACGAAGAGACAAGAAACCAACTGTAAGATATCTTTATGAAAAAGAATTTGGACTCAGCGTGGGATTACTGAGATGTGAAAGCTTTTGAGTCTTTAAAAAAATTTCTAAGTCTCAAATAGACTGTCGTGTCCTGTTGGACTCTAGTCACATTGGACTCAGACCCAACTTAAGCATATTGGACGCTAAACATCAGTCTTTTATAAAGTGCATATTCAAATGCTTCCTTATAAAAGTAAACCTATCTACAGAGAGGGGTTTTGTAAATATATCTGCCCATTGATTTTCAGTGTTAACAAACTGAATATCAAATGTTCCCTTCTGTACATAGTCTCTAAAAATGATGTTTAATTTCTATATGCTTAGCTCTTGAGTGTAAGATTGGGTTCTTAGATAAATTGATTGCAGCAGTATTATCACAAAGTACAGAAATCTTACTCTCAAAAATGTTGTAGTTCTCCAGTATTGGACGCATCACAGTTTTCCTGCGTCTGGTCCATCTTCTTCACTCTTAGGTGATCTTAAGCTTTAGGTCTTGGAACATAGACCTTTCTCCTGTTATGTGTAGTAAGCAGCCACTGTCCAGGTGCCATGACTGGAGTTGTCTTCCTCCCATCAAGCATATCTGCAACAGGGATTATCATACTTTTTGGTACCCAGATTGACTTGGGTCCTTTCATGTTAGTCCTTGGTCTGCGTCCAGGCTTGTTCCTTTTATTATGGAAGCATGTCGATGTGACATGTCCAGCCTTTCCACAGTATCCACAGTATATATTAAATTTTGATGGACTCTTGGAAAACTTTGGTTTCGGTTTTTCATAACCCAAACCACTTTTGTCAGAAGGTTTTCTCTGAATTTTTAAAATTTGATCAAGCTTTTCAGAGCTACTGACAAATCTGGACAATCGTCCAGTGAGTTCATTTACTTCTTGTTGAAGTACTTGTACTTCACAGGAAGTATTGGACTCAGAATCCTTTTGAGATTCATCTTTGAGTTGACTTACTTGAAGTCTTAACTCTTCATTTTCTGATTTGAGTACTTTGTTTTCTAAAGTAAGCTTTTCAAGATCTTTGGTCATAAGAGAAAACTTTTTCTTTAAAGATCTGTACTCATCAGATAAGATAGATGAATCTCTAAGAAGATCATCAAAATTATTGCTTAATTCAGAGTAGGAAATTACCTCTTCTTCATCCTCACTGTCAGTTGAGGATAGACTTGCCTTTAGGCAGAGATTAGCTTCTTCATCATCAGAGGAATCATCGAGATCTTCCCATGTTGCCATGAGACCTTCCTTCTTTTTGAAGAACTTCTTCTTTGTTCTTTCTGCCTCAGGACAATCTGACATGTAGTGGCCTGGTTTTTTGCATCCATAACACACCACTGGACTTTCTTCCTTTTGGTCAGCTTCCTGTTGTGGAAATCTTCTTTTAAATTGCTTCCTTCTGAAGCCACCTTTTCTGTTCCACATGGCCTTCAGCTTCTTGGAGATGAATGAAAGTTCATCTTCATTCGAGTCTTCTCCTTGTGAGCTGCATGATTCTTCATCAGAATCATTTGCCTTCAATGCTTTGGAGGTGCTCCCTCTATGAGCTTTAAGAGCAATGGACTTTGCTCTTTTCTCGGTTCCCTCTTCATTCAGCTCAAGCTCATGTACTTTCAATGAGCCTAGAAGATTTTCTAAAGCAAGAGTGGAAAGATCCCTTGCTTCTTGTATTGCTGTAACTTTGGGTCTCCACTGTCTGGGCAGACTCCTCAAAATCTTCCTTACATGTTCCTGGGTTGTGTAGACTTTCCCCAAGGATCTCAAGTTGTTGGTAATAGTTTGGAATCTTCCAAACATTTGATCAATGGACTCTTGTTCTTCCATCTTAAATAGTTCATATTGATGAACTAGTATACTTATCTTGGATTCACGAACCTGAGAAGAGCCTTCATGTGCCAAGGCCAGAGTGTCCCACATTTCCTTGGCAGTGGTGCAGCTGTGCACCTTGTCATATTCAGATTTTGTGATGGCACACATCAGATAGTGCCTTGCCCTCGAGTTCAGCTGGAATCTGGTCCTTTGATCTGCTGTCCACTGAGCTCTTGGTATTTGTTGACCTGCTTCATTTACTGGAGCAGTGTAGCCAGTTTCCACGACATCCCATAGGTCTATATTTTGAGCATCAAAGAATGTGATCATTCTTTGCTTCCAGTAGTCGTATTCATTTCCACTGAACAGTGGTGGTCTGTTCACAGCATGTCCCTCGTTCTCCATGGATCTTTGCTTCTCTGCACTGTTAGGTGCTCAACCCCTTAGAGACCGAGCTCTGATACCAACTGTAGGTAACAAGATGAAACACAAGAAGGGGGGGTTGAATTGTGTTTCTAAGCTTTTAAAACTTTTCGCAAATGTTGGACACTGGCTGTTAAAAACTTTGGACGCACAGCTTGGTTCAAATATTGGACGCACAGTGTTTTCTGAAATATTGGACGCACAGAGTGCTAAAATATTGGACGCACAGAAAAGTGAAATATTGGACGCACAAAAGATTGGACGCTGAGGCTTTCCCTCTTGATTTAAAAACTCGTTTTCTTTGTGCGATTTGAGGTGTATGAAAAACTTGTTTAAACAAAATCAATTCAATCCCCTTGGTTAGTAATAAACACAAATATAAAAGGAGATAAGGGAAAGAAGAAATAACACAAGTTTTTATACTGGTTCACCCTTTCCTAAGAGCTACGTCCAGTCCCCTCAAACTAGAGAGATTTCACTATCAAACCAGATAGGTACAAGTATTCTTTGCACACAGCCTCTTCAGGCTAAAACCCAAGTATTCTTTGCACACAGCCTCTCCAGGCTAAAACCCAAGTATTCTTTGGACGCAGCCTCTTCAGGCTAAAACCCAAGTATTCTTTGGACGCAGCCTCTTCAGGCTAAAACACAAGTATTCTTTGAACACAGCCTCTTCAGGCTAAACAACTCAGCAGAGTTTTGATTCAAGTGCTGTCTAACTCACACAAGTGAGGATATGAAATCTAAAGCACTTTGAGAGTTAAGCAAACTCTCTTTTACAAGAAGATAAAGAAATACAAGACTTTTCAAATCAGAGTATGATAAAATTGCACAGCAGTTCAGCTCTTTCTTTTTCGTTTTCAGTCTCTTATATTCTTCTTCTTGCTTCTCGGTATTTATAGGCTTTTATGAAGCTTCAGACTTGTTCTTCAAATAGCTCAGCTTCAGCCTTCATAATATTACCGTTCTCTAATAGCATTTAATGCCATTTTCCCGTTGCTCTGAGGAGATCTACTTCATTGTGCATGTCTGCGTTTCTTTCTCCTAAATCAGAAGCAACCTGTACTCAAAGTCTCAATTGTACAGTGGTTAAAAGTAATATCTTATTGAGACAGAGAGAATACACTGTGTAAAGCAGAAAGGTGTGTTCAGAGATCTATAGTTAAAAGTACATTCTCTCTCTTAGTACACTTTCCACAGTGCTTTATGCTTTTTAGAAGTACATTCACATACGTTGACAAAGATGTACAGAAAGCATTGCATACAGCTATTTATTTCAAATCATTTGCTCAATAAATATGTTTCATATTAAATGCATGAGCAATAAATAGCACGTAATGGACTCTGCGTTTTGGACGCAGCATTTAGCAAGTTATTGGACGCATACCTTTGCACTTACCAATTTGCACAGAACTCATGCAAACATTGGACGCATATTGGTTCTGTTCCTTTGGAAATTATTGGACGCAGAACTTTGTTCTTTGCCTTGTGCTTATCATTGGACGCACAACATTGCTTGCCTTTGTGCTGGAACATTGGACGCACAACAGTGCTTGCCTTTGTGCTGGAACATTGGACGCACAACAGTGCTTGCCTTTGTGCTGAAACATTGGACGCAAAACAGTGCTCGCCTTTGTGCTGAAACATTGGACGCACAACAGTACTCGCCTTTGTGCTGAAACATTGGACGCACAACAGTGCTTGCCTTTGTGCTGAAACATTGGACGCACAACAGTAATCCTTCTGCTCAAACATTGGACGCAGAACTTCAATGCCTTCTGCTCAAACATTGGACGCAGAACTTCTGCTCAAACATTGGACGCAGAACTTCAATGCCTTCTGCTCAAACATTGGACGCAGAACTTCAATTCCTTCTGTTCAAACATTGGACGCAGAACTTCAATGCCTTCTGCTCAAACATTGGACGCAGAACTTCTGCTCAAACATTGGACGCAGAATTCTTCCTTCTGCTAAAACATTGGACGCAGAGTTCTTGTTGTCCATTCCAGTGCCAACATTGGACGCAAAATTGTTGTGTCCATTCCAGTGCCAACATTGGACGCAAGGCTCACTTTGAATGCCAGCCAATGTCATGAAGAACTTATTGGACGCAGACTGCAATAAGCTTTGTTAGGCAGCATTGTTATTCATTGTACAAGCTTAATACAAATTGATTATCCTTTGTAAAAAACCTTAATACATTTTGTTATCATCAAAACCATAAAATCACTTGGGGAGTTTTTGTATCAAAAACACTTTTAACCAATTTGGTTCCAACAGGCAACACGGTCCATGTCGTTGGTAGCGCTTGCTCTGGTACCTGCTGCATTGGCGAAGAAGATGCTGAGGCTCGCACGTGTTAGGATTTGGCGCTCAAGTTCATCATCGCTGGGAACCGGTTACGTGTTGTTTGATGATTTTTTTGAAATTGACGTTAGGTTGGACTTGGATGAAATTTTGATAGCGGTGGTCGGGGCTTTTTTAGATTAATACCACGTCTAAAAAAATTAGGCATCTATTATGGTTTTTTTTAATTAGGTTTCTACCATGATTTGTGTTTTATGTGAGAAGTCCTATTTCTAAAATCGGACTGCTCACCATCTTTTTAATTTTTTTTCAAAAAATGTCTATGAGAAGTTCTATTCCCAAAATAGGACTTCTAAACACGTTTTTTTTTAATTTTTTTCCAATTTTTTGTTTAATTCTGGTGGTTTAGGGTTTAGTTAAAGTGATTTATGGTGTTAGGTGGTTTGTGATTTTAGGGTTTAGGTGGTTTTAGGATTTTGGGGTTATTTAAATTAATGAATTTATTTAGTTTATTAATTCAATTTATTATTTAATAATTACTATAATTAAGTTAGTTTATGTCTTAATAGTAAATAATAATATAATAAAATGATTACATTAAAATTATAAAAGGGGTACAACGGTCTACATTTTTTGTTAGAACATTTATTGCCGCTTGGTTTCAAATACACCATAAGTTATTCTCCTAAATGGTGTCATGTTCCACACCTTGGAGGTTTTTGGTTGCGTGCAGGTTCTATACGTCTGCATGTTGTTGCATTGGTTCTTCTTCTTCAATAACAGTGGCAGATTGCTCCTATTGTGGCTCATTCTCATTAACATAAGGATTTGCAGTAGGGTACGAGGAATCTTCTCTTAATTCACCGATATATGACGTTGAGGAACTACCAGCTGTGAAGTTAGGGAATGACGGCGTGCCAAATGTGTACATGTTTTGCATATAAGCAGCCGCTGACTGTGGCGTTCCAACGTCTACACCAAACAGATTGGACATAAAATCATCGTCGCTAGAAGCGAAAGAGTGTCGACGCGGATCGAAATTTTTAGGAGCCTCTTGTTGTCTGGGGCTAAAAGCAAATGAATGGCGAGGTGGGTTGAAGTGTTGTTGTGACGGAGTCAAAGCAACAGGGGGGCTGAGTTGTCGACTTGTAGTACGTCGTGGACGTTGCTGTGTCGGCATACTAGGCCCAACATCCGGAGGGTCCTGTACATAACTGCGCGGGTCTTGCAGTTGTGGCGGAGTAGATAGGTATAATATTGAGTTATTCATAAACCACACCATATACTCCTCTGAGTGCATGACATAACCCTGAATTGGTTGCCCCTCTATTACGTGACATCGACGCTCCTTCCAAAGCTAGATCCAGTAGGCATGTACATCTTTCCAGTTTTCACTGTGGTTGCCTCGCATGTCCACTACGTGGAGTTTGTCCATGTCTTGTGGTGCATCTGGTATTTCCTGTCGGAGACCAAACTGAAGCTTGACTCTGTCTGTTTGATCCGATTCTATAATTTAAAAACATGTCAGAGCAGTATTGACAGTCCACATTGTAGAATCCTAGAATGCTTCTGCTGGCAGGCAGTCTAGAATATCTCTATATGGCACCCACATAAACTGAAAAATTAAACTATGTTAGTAATATGTCATAAAGAGGGAAAATCAAGCTTCTTACTATTATGAACAATAAAAATTTCAACTTGATGAATCTGCATGTGATCTAGCCGAGATCTGTACCCGATTATGTCATCGCGAGGAGTTCCAACAAATTTAAGTCCCCTGCCACTCCATCTAGTGAATGATATTTTTGGTGAGTGTAGTATAATTTGTAAGTATATAAGAAACGATGGAGTTTTTACTTACCATTCTGCTAATGGAAACGATGGTCTACGGTTGCACTGTGGTGCAAGGAACGGCATGCAGTACCATAACCAAGATTGTAGCAGTAGTGTACATCCACCCATAGAACAATTTGTTGGTGCACTTCCATGACACAGTTCCCGTATAGATTTGCTAGACACGCCGAACCCCAGTTGTATCGTCCAGCACGCTGAAAATCTTCCAACAAAGGCAGATACATCATGTGAACTCTATTGAAAGATTTGTTCGAAATCAAAACCCCCCCGATTAAACGTAAAATATAAGCTCTACAATGAGCTTTAATCTATTCTTCTATTGCTTCTTACGGGAGGGTGGCAAAATTCTGTTGCAACCATTTCAGCTTGAGAGTTTGTCCTTTCATCTGTTTTTGTGGAGGAGCCTCACCCAAAAGTCGTTCGCATTCGGATTTCCAGTCAAGCATACTCGGTCCAGAAACAGGTATTCCATTCACACGCAAACCTAATTGTAGTGAAACATCCTCCAAAGTTATCGTACATTCTCCGACTGGAAGATGAAATGTGTGGTCTCTAGCCTCCAGCCTTCTACCATTGCAGTAGCCAATGCTTTGTCAATTTTCACACTTCCCAATTTTGCGGCGATAGAAAATCCAGCTTGCTCCAAGTATGTAGCTATTAACGGATTTGGTGCTTCCAAGAAGTGATGGTAACAATCAACCAGATTCTGCAAAGGAAAATTGAAGTCGTTAGTTTTAAATTAAGCTCAAGAAGTATTACAATTATTTACCAAGTCCCCTATTTGTTGAGATCTGTGAAGGTGTTGGAGTCTTAACAAAGCCATGGAGTGGGTCGGTGCAATGGGGGAGAGGGAGAAGGATGAGAGGAAAGGCTTCAGATATAGAAATAAATAAAGACTTGGTTTGTAACATTTAAAAGGAAACGTATGAGTTGCTTCAGAGGTAGAGGACTAGGCATGATCAAATGCTACAAGAAAAGGAGTCAAGGAAAAGGCTACCCCTCGAGAGCATGCATTGCATCTAAGAATAATTGATGATACGATGGGAAAGTTGAATATCAATAATGTTAGTATAATTTTTTTACCTTAATTGTTTTAGATAAAAGAATAAACATGACATGCAAATGACATTTCTTAAAATTGAATTGGTGTAACTTTTAAAATAGCAAAAAGAAATTGAAATGTGGACCGTTGTACCCCTTTTATAATTTTAATATAATCATTTTATTGTATTATTATTTACTATTAAGTCTTTAATTAACTTAATTGTAGTAATTAATAAATAATAAATTGAATTAATAAACAAAATAATTTAATTAATTTAAATAACCCCAAAATCCTAAGACCACCTAAACCGCAAAGTCAGAAATAAACAAAAAATTGAAAATAATAATAATAACAAACGTGTTCAGAAGTCCTGTTTTGGGAATAGGACTTCTCGTAGATAAGTGTGGGAGAAACCCCACCCATGGTGTGACAATGAACAAACAACGTACGAGATTGCAAAGAACAAATACAGATCGGTTCCTAGTTGTGAATAAATTCCCGCCCTCAGTGTGAAAACGTCAAACCGAAATGGAAATATAAAAAAATTATTAAAAATTGTTTCATAAGACTGTCCAATTTTATTTCCTATGCCCATATGTGAAGCACGTAATGCTAAATATTTGATACAAAAACTAGCTAATAAGTGAATAGAAGAAAAAGTGATAGTGTTGGTCAACTACTACTACTTAGCTATAAGAGCAGCACTGCATTTTGTTGTGTTTTGACTTTTGTCTTTTTTTTTTAGGACATTGCAGCAGGTTCATATCAAGCGTGGGGGGGGGGGGGGGGTGGCCTTCCTGTGTGCCGTTCAGAAGGACTAGAAGTTAATTGTCTTCATTCGGAAAATTGAGTAAATGAGAATGGATGGGTCACGTGGGTGTAGTGTGTACCGTGTACCATTCAGAGAGACATGATATCAATTATATTCATTCAGAAAAATGTGTAAAGGAAAGTGGATGGCTCACGTGGGTGCAGTGAGCGGCAATATCATTTTATCTATAAAAAGAGTAGTGGTGGGTGTAATGAATATGAAGATTAAAATCAAACCCCAAACTACATACACTTCACTCACAAGTCATGAGTTCTTCATCCGTCTTTGTATTTGTCTATTACAATGGACAAATTGTTTACGATGATCCACAAGGTGTGTTGTTTCACTGTGAACATCCAAAAGTGGTCAAGGTGAAGACCAACATGAATCGTGATTAGCTGAGACAACAAATACAAAGAAAAATCCAACATGACAATAGCAAGATGGTGACCAATCTTATTTATCGATACCCTTTATCGATTGCACCAGGATATGTCCGATACCAACCATTATATCTTGAAGAAGATGACGACGTACAGAGCATGTTTGAGGTAAGCAAAAAATTTATAAACCTTGCCATTTCTACCATTGAGTTGTACGCACAATTAGAGGATGTCTCTGCTGTTGACCCCCAAGCCCAACCATCATACACTCATCAAATAGATCTTAATTTCCCAACACAAGCATTTGACACATCATTTGCTAACCAACAATCTTACCACACTTACATTTCATGAAATTCAACCAAACAACACATCATTTCCCCAACATTCAGACTACCATTCATCTTTTCCATCATCCTCAAACTATCACCCATCTTTTCCTTCCTCTTCAGCCTACAACTCATTATTTCCCCAAACAACATGGGTCAGTACCATATTCATGTACATCTTAATTAATTATATTTCTATTCTATTCATACATATTTTAATATTTTTGCTTTCCACCGCTTCAGGATACTCCCTCACTGAAAGAAGCATTACCTATTACCGGGATGAGCTCTTGCAATGGAATCGAGAAGCTGTGGAATGGGTTGACAGCCTTCCAAGAGAAAAGTGGATGCAAGCATATGATGAAGGGCGACGTTGGGGGCACATGACGACTAACCTTGCAGAGTGCAACAACAAAATACTAAGGGGGACGCGCAACCTTCCGATCACCGCATTGGTCTAAGCAATTTATTATAGGTTGTCTGAAACATTTGTTAAGAATAGAAGGCAAGCGGCTGCAATGATGGCATCTAGCCATGTTTACACTGAAATTCTGACCAAGGCTATTGAGGAGGAACGGGCCAAAGCACATTCTCACCAAGTTTATACTTTTAACCGACAACAAAGTATTTTCTCTGTAGAAGAAGCGATCAACCCACGGGAGAGGCAACCTGTGGGGACATTCAAGGTAGATTTAGATGAAAGAAAATGTGACTGTGGTAAATTTTAGGCAATACACATCCCATGTTCACATGTCATCGCTGCTTGTTCATCAGTTTTCCACGACTACATGATATATGTGCCTCCTGTGTACAAGTTGGAAAATGTCTTCAATGTTTACCACGAAGAGTTCAGTGTATTGCCCAACGAAGAATATTGGCCAAAATATATTGGACCCAAGTGTGCCACGATCCAGAAATGCAGAGGCTACCACGGGGTCGTCCACAATCTACTCGCATTCGCACTGAGATGGATCGGGTAGAAAAGTGTCGTCACCCTAAAAGGTGTGGACTGTGTCGAAATGAGGGTCATAGCAGGAATAGATGTCCTAATTACAATCCTAGACATTCTACACGAGAGTAAAAAATGTGGACCATTGTACCCCTTTTATAATTTTAATGTAATCATTTTATTGTATTATTATTTACTATTAAGGCATAAACTTACTTAATTGTAGTAATTATTAAGTAATAAATTGAATTGATAAACAAAATAAATTAATTAATTTAAATAACCCCAAAATCCTAAAACTACCTAAACCCTAAAACCACAAACCACCTAACACCATAAACCACCTTAACTAAATTCTAAACCATTAGAATTAAACAAAAAATTGGAAAAAAATTAAAAAAAAAACGTGTTCAGAAATCCTGTTTTGGGAATAGAACTTCTCATAGACATTTTTTGAAAAAAAATTAAAAATGGTGAGAAGTCCGATTTTGAAAATATGACTTCTCACCTAAAACACAAACTATGGTAGAAACCTAAACAAAAAAAACCGTGATAAATGGCAAAATAATTTTTTTAGACGTGGTATTAATCTAGAAAAGCCTAGTGGTCGGGGAAATAAATGGGAGTGGAAGTGTCTTGCAGAGGAGAATGGCAGAGGCGGAACAAGAAAAACACGTCAAGCATTTAAGTGTGTGACATGTGGCAGAATCGGTTAGTTATGAGAGTAAACAACCATTTTAGTCCCTAAGAGTGTCAGGCAGTATCACTTTGATCCTTGACAGATGCGAAATTCAAAAAAAGTCCTCAATTGATGTCGGCCATTAGTCACTTTGGTCCCTGTCGTAAGGAAAGTAATCACTTTCAGAGACTAAAATAACAGTAAGTAATCAATTTTTAGGGACCATAATGACAGTAAGTAATCACTTTTAGGGACCAAAGTGACTAACGGATAATAGTTGAGGACCTTTTTTAAATTTTGCATAAATAGCACTACCTATCACTCGCAAAGACCAAAGTGACTGTTTACTCTAGTTATGACGTGGCCGATTGATATCCTATGGATATCCACCTACTTTCCGGTCTGAGTACTGGTTATGGGGGCTCTCAAATTGGTGGATTTTTTTATTTTTATTCTTGCTTACCTTCTTTAAGAAACCCATTTTTTGGGTAAGAAATCCGGCCAAAAAAAGAACAAAACCCATAAGAAAAGATTGAGACTTCGTTTCCTTTTTGAAATGGGAAAGAACAAACAGGCCACTACCAGCGAGAGATAGCAAACGCAAGTCCCAAAAAATAGTAAACATAAGCAGCTAGGGATGCGCAAGTGACTTGACTTTGTAGAACTCTCTACTAGGTTTTGTTCTCCTTCGTGCTTGGAGTGGAGATCTTTCGCTAGGAAAGTGTTGGTTTGTTTGTTCATATCGTTTCTGATCGGACCTGGTTGTTGTCTTTTTGTTGTTCCAAGTGTTTTGATACCTTGGGGGAAACAGTGTGAGTGTGTGTGTTTGTAAAGTTCATTTTTAGTTTTACAAGAGAGGGGTGGGAAACAGGAGTGTGGGTGAGGTGTGCGTTCTCTTGGTCCAGGCCTCTTTAGTTCTTTGTTGTCTTGCAAACTATGGAGATAGGCTCTCCTTGTCACGATCCTCTTAGGAGGAGTCTAGAGGATGTTACAATCAAACTGGATGATGAAGGGCTTGATCAGGTTGTTGTCCCTCAACATACTTTGGTTGGGAAGATTATTACAGATAAGCTCCTTCATAGGGGAGCTGTAAAAAATATGTTACTAAAAGCTTGGGGAGATTTTCAAGAAGTTCAGATTGCTGAGGTGGGTTATAATATGCTATTATTCTCCTTCAACAATGAGGAGGAAGTTAAGGATGTGCTTATAAGAGCCCCGTGGTTTGTTATGAATAAGCTAATTAGTATACAAAGGTGGAATCCTCATGTAGCTATGAATGATTTAAAGTTCAATATGGTCTAGTTCTGGGTCCAATTGTAGAATTTGCCTCTGGAATTGCTTACTGTTCGAATTGCTGGGAAAATACTCCAACACCTGGGGCAGGTAGAAGAAATAGAAGATCCAATGGTGGAAGGCAAAGTTATAAGGCCTTTTATACGGGCAAGAGTGACCCTGGACATTCAGTACCCTTTGTTTACAGGATGCTGGATACCAAGGAAAAACCTATCAAGAATCTGGATTTTTGTTAAATATGAAAGATTACAGGATCTGTGCTTCAAATGCGGGGTCATTGGACATGAGCAGAAAGCTTGCAAGAAGGAAAGGGTGATGTCGTCTTTCTGTGAAGATGCCTATAGATATGGTCCTAGAGTGGGGGTTCCCCCAGCTAAGTCCATTAAAACTATATTAGAAGAACAAGCCAGACGAAACAAGAAAATCCCAGAAGAAACTAGTCAAGCTTCCGAAGCAACGGAGGAAACGGATGATAATGAGAGATGTACTGAGGAAGTGATTTCTGAAAGAGAGAGGAAGGAAAACAAAGATTGATATGAGTATGAGGTTACTTTAGAAGAAAAGGAAGAGGATGGCAAGCTCCCTAGTGGCTGGACAAAGGTACAAGAGGAAGGAAGATGTTCACCAATGGTTGATATAGGGTCCTAGATATTTCGTCCCTTTCCTATTAATATCCCTCTACTGGCTAACCTTCGGGTGCAACCTCAGTTGCCAGGTTTTCAGCTGATCTCTAGGGAAAAGGTGCCTCTCCTCCACCTCCCTCCGATGAACCCAGAAGCGATGCTACAGAAAGAGGGAAGACAGCAAGGCCTTATTCAAGGCTCCCACGTGGGTTTACCAAAGTTTATGAGAAAATCTCACTACAGCAGGAAATGTCAGGGAGTGTGACTGATAGGCGGCTAGAGCAGGGGGATTATCAAGTAAGGCAGCAAGACATGACTAGAGGGAAAGTTGTTTTGACTAAGGGGATTAGTGTCTTTGGCACTCAAGCCCCTGAAGTCCCCCCGGGTTTTAATCCCTAACCCGGGTATTATCCTACAGGACCCAATTTGACTGTTGATATGGGCCCTATTGTTCCAATTAGTAGGAAGGGGAATGTGGATGAAAATGAGATAAGGAAGTCGGACTGGTGGGCCAAGGAACAGGTTGAGAATGCAACGAATTATGCAAAAATCCACGCGAACCTAGAGGAGTTGAGGGAACAAGTGAAGGCCCACTATGGGAGAAGTATGGAGAAAGGCCTTACTACATATTGGGCCCAGGAATTACAAAATAGAACAGATTTGGGGAAAAGGGGCTTAAGAGATGAGGAACAAATTTCTCTTGGGGAGCTGGACTCAGCTGTGGTCAGTGAGCATCAGTTTGAATTTCAAAGTGCTGGTCTCACATTGGAGGAGATTCGGGAGTGTAGGGGTGTTTGGTCTAAGAGAGAATGGATTTTAAATGAGAAAACGAAAAAAAGAGGAGGAAGATGAAAATATAATTGATTACACTGTTGAATTTCCATCGGATGAAGAATAAGGCAACCAAAAAACACACTGCAGGCTTACGATGGAGGATGAGAATATTCTGGCCATTGAAGTGGCACAATCCCTCAATCTAAAAAGGAGTAGGGAAGCTTTTGAGGAACACCAACAAGGAGAGATTGTTGAACAGGGACCGATATTAGCTACGGTGGGAAAGAGTAGAAAACAGGGTATTAATGACTAGGTTGGTCAGGGAATTTTTCTAGCACAACAGAATGAACTTTTGCTGAAGGCTGAGGAGGCGGGCCAGACCATGCCCCCCAGTTCCAATGACTTGCCTTAGTTGGAATTGTCGGGGTTTGGCGGCGGCCCCGACAATGAGAGAGCTCAAACATTTATGTAAAGCTCACACTCCGGCCATTGTCTTTCTAATGGAGACTAGAGCTCCAGAAGGAAGAATTGAGAATGTTAGAAGTAGGTTAAGATTCAAAAACATGTTCTGTGTAGAGGCTATTGGTAGATCTGGAGGTTTAAGTCTTTTTTGGAGTGATGAAGTTAGTATTCAGATTTTTAGCTCCTCCCAAAATATTATTCACACCTCAATTCTGATCAAGAAGACAGGAACTTATTTTGATTGTTCCTTTGTTTATGGAAATCCCACATTCCAGCAAAGGAGAGACCTATGGAGCAGATTATTTGGCTGTCAGATAGGTAAAGAACAGGCTTGGTGTTGTTTAGGCGACTTCAATGAGGTGTTGTCTCACTTTGAGAAAGATGGGTTTCGACCTTTCCATGCTAGAAGAGCTACTTTATTCAGGGATTTCTTGGATATTACAGGATTAATGGACTTGGATTTGAAAGGTTGTGGGTTCACTTGGTTTAGTAACCCCCCAATGGTAGGGTCACTAAAGAAAAATTAGACCGTGTGTTGGTTAACTGGCCTTGGAGATTGTTCTTTCCCCATGCCTTGGCTATGGCTCTTCCAACCGTGACTTCGGATCACTCCCCAATTCTCCTGCACCTTGTACCAAAAGTTAAAAGTGGTAGATCGTTTAACTTTGAATCTTTTTGGGCTGACCATGAAGAATGTGTTGATGTGGTTAAGCAAGGCTGGTTGGCTGGTGGTAACCAGGTGGACCCTTGGGCTAATGTTTTCACTAGATCAACAAAATGCAAGCAAGTTCTCTCCAGTTGGCAGATGCGCACCTTCTGCAAGGCAGATCAGGAAATTCAGAGGCTCAAAATCCAACTAGAAGGCAGCTTAAATCGGCAGCCACAAGTTGATTGGGAGGAGGTTAGAATTCTGCAGAAAAGGATTGATGAATTATGGATGCAGGAGGAAGCTTTTTGGAGTCAAAGGGCTAGATTAAAATGGTTAGAGGGAGGTGACCGGAACACAAATTTTTTTCATGCGACTACAATTCAAAGAAGATCTAGGAATCATATTCAGAGATTGAAAGGGTCAGGAGGGGATTGGATTGAGGGTAAGGAGGAAATCTTTGAGGAGGTGTTGAGACACTTTGAGGAGGTTTATCACTCGGATGGCCATGAGGTGGACGATGATTATTTTCAAAATATTCCTTGCTTGGTTTCAGATCACATGAATGAACAGCTTCTTCAAGAGGTTAGAGAGGCTGAAATTAAGAGTGTTGTCTTTAGTATGGGGGCATTGAAGGCCCCGGGACCAGATGGGCTGAATGGGCTTTTCTACCAGAAGAATTAGGAGAGTGTAGGTGGGGACATTACTAAGGCAGTGTTGCATTTCTTTCAAGGAGGAGACGTCCCTCAGGCTCTCAATGAAACGGTTGTTGCCCTTGTTCCAAAAATTCCTTTACTAGAATCTCTTAATGATCTCCGACCCATTAGTTGTTGCAACTATGTTTACAAAGTTATATCAAAAATTATTGTGGTTAGAATGAAGAGGTTCATGGATCTTCTTATCACTCCTAATCAAAGTGCATTTGTGGGAGGGAGGCTGATTCAGGACAATCTGATTATAGCTCATGAAGCCTTTCACTCTCTTAAAAAAAGAGATAGTAGAGGGAGAGATAATATTGCAGTTAAGGTGGATATGAGTAAGGCGTATGACAGGATGGAGTGGGTTTTCTTGAGGAAAATTCTTTTGGCCTATGGTTTTAGTGCTATTTGGGTCTCTTTGGTTATGAAATTAGTTTCTTCTGTAACCTATACATACAAAATCAATGGGTTCTTAAGTGCTAAATTAATACCAAAGAAGGGCTTGAGGCAAGGGGACTGTCTTTCCCCCTACCTTTTCATTCTGGCTGTAGATTGTCTTTCCCATAAACTCAACAAGGCGTTGGAGGATAGGAGGTTCTAAGAGGTGCAGCTGGTGGTTGGAGGGCCTGTACTAACCCATTTGTTTTTTGCAGATGACGCTATCTTATTTGGTAAAGCTACGGAGGAAAATATTTATCAATTGGTGGGGATTCTTAATGCTTATACGCAACACTCTGGCCAGCAAATTAATTTATCTAAATTAGGGGTGATTGCTGGGAAATTCATGTCACCGAGACTCAAGGATAGTTTGGCCAGAATTCTTCATGTGCAATTGTGGGATAATCCTGGGAAATATCTAGGATTACCTACTGATTGGGGCAGGTCAAGAACATCTACTCTTGGTTGGATCAAGGAGAGAATCCTAAAGAAGATTGAAGGGTGGAAAGAAAGCCTTCTGAACCAAGCGGGTAAGGAAATTTTAATTAAAGCTGTTCTACAAGCTATCCCCTCCTATGTAATGGCCATTGTTAGATTCCCTAAAACTCTCTGTAAGAGTATTTGTGCCTCTATAGCTAGATTTTGGTGGAAATCAGGGAAAAATGACCGGGGCATACATTGGAAAAATTGGAAAACCTTGACACAGAATAAGAATGAAGGAGGGTTTGGGTTTAAAGATTTTACTGATATGAACACAGCTCTCTTGACAAAACAGGCTTGGAGAGTCATTAACAACCCAAATGCACTTTGGGTCAGGGTGCTCCAATCTATTTATTTTCCTAATGAAAGCTTTATTAGAGCTAGAAGGAAAAGGCAAGCTTCTTGGGTTTGGTCTAGCATCCTACATGGCAGGGATGAGGTGCTAAAATCTGCTAGATGGGCTGTTGGGAATGGTAGAGATATTTTGATTCACGGTGATAGTTGGCTGGCCTCAGGTCAGGTTATTATGCAACAAATCAGCAGTGAGGTTTCTACACTTCATGACATTATCAACTAGAAGTTGGGATATTGCAAAAATTCGACAGTTCTTTTAGCCCAACATTGCTATCCAAATTCTTCAAACCCCCAGAGCTTGGAATGGTGGTGCTGATGTGTTATGGTGGCCACATTCCAAGTCAGGTGATATTTTTGTGAAATCTAGTTATTTTTGTATCCAAAAGCAGAAACTTGTTCCTATCCCTTGTGCTTCTACCTCTCAAGGTATTTCCACTGGTCTCTGGCACTTAATTTGGAAACTTCAAATCCCCCAAAAAGTAAAGGTTTTCTTATGGAAATTGATCAATAACTGCCTTCCTGTGTATAGTAATTTGAGGAAAAGAAGAGTTATGCAGGTTGATCTCTGTCCCCTCTGTCAGAAGGAACCGAAAACGGTGGAACACACTATGTTGACCTGTGACTGGACCCGAATGGTGTGGCTGGGGCTCCAACTGCAGTGCATACCGCGTAAGGAAGAAATTAGCATGTTTCAATGGTTGGGGGCCAGACTTGATGATTTTAAAGGTATGGGGGATTTCAGAGTTTTTAATGAAATATCTTTCAGTTGTGGGTTATGGTCCCTTTGGAAAGAAAGAAACCAAGCAGTTTATGAGGGGAAAAGCCCAAACCCTTGGGCTACCATTCATAGGGCTACCCTGATCACCAATGATTACTTTGATCACTGGAAAAAACTAACCCAGAGGGCTAGTCCAAGGAGCCAGAACCTAACCATAGCTAAAGTTTGGAGACCACCTCCGCAAGGCATGATTAAGGTAAACACAGATGCTTGTTTTAATAAGGAAAAAAATATTGGTTTTGCTGGTATTGTTATTAGAAATGAGAGTGGAATGGTTGTGAATGGGTTTACCAAAAGATTTCCTGCTCGGTCTGCTTTAACTACTGGGGCTCTTGCAGTGCGTGAGGCCTTCTCTCGTGCTGCCAATTGCATGAGGGGTCGAGTGGTAGTGGAATCTGACTGTCAACATCTGGTACATGCCTACAGAAGAGAGATTAAATTAGGAGAGATTACCAGTATTTTACATGACATGTGGGCTTTTTCCACTGACAATCCAAATATTGCTCTTACCTAGACTCCCTGGGAAGGAAATCATGTTGCCCATCAATTAGCGTCTCTTGAAAGTAGAAACATCAATTAGCGTTTCTGATTGAGAAAGATATGAGAATAATAATTAGAAATGGTAACAGCTTTATAGATGAGCTTGCCATTTGATCCTGGACCCTCAAGTCAGTAAGTTTGCTTGGGTGCTTGGGTGCTTTGCCTTCATTGGTGATGTTGGAAACCGAGATGGGTAGTCTTCTTTGAAACCAGAGGACAGTTTTTTTTGGTTTGCTTCAGATGGATGGGACCCTGCCTTCCTCCCTGTGTTTGTTTTTTTCTTTCTGGTTTGTGTTGCTGTGGAACGACTTCTTTGTGCTTTTAGGGGCTTGGTGGTGTTTTCAAATCCCTTCCTTGTAGGTAACAAGATGAAACACAAGAAGGGGGGTTGAATTGTGTTTCTAAGCATTTAAAACTTTTCGCAAAAGATGGACGCTGGCTGTTAAAAATGTTGGACGCACAGCTTAGTTCAAATATTGGACGCACAGTGTTTTCTGAAATATTGGACGCACAGAGTGCTAAAACACTGGACGCACAGAGTCTTTATAAAAACTGGACGCACAGGTTTTCTAAAGATTGGACGCACAGAATGCTTCCCTTTTAGTTTGAAAAACTTGTTTGAATAAAAACACTTTCAATCCCCTTTGTTAGTAATAAACACAGATATAAAAGGAGTTAAGGGAAAGAAGAAATAACACAAGTTTTTATACTGGTTCACCCTTTCCTAAGAGCTACGTCCAGTCCCCTCAAACTAGAGAGATTTCACTATCAAACCAGATAGGTACAAGTATTCTTTGCACACAGCCTCTTCAGGCTAAATCCCAAGTATTCTTTGGACGCAGCCTCTTCAAGCTAAACCCCAAGTATTCTTTGGACACAGCCTCTTCAGGCTAAAACAAGTATTCTTTGAACACAGCCTCTTCAGGCTAAACAACTCAGCAGAGTTTTGATTCAAGTGCTGTCTAACTCACACAAGTGAGGATATGAAAACTAAAGCACTTTGAGAGTTAAGCAAACTCTCTTTTACAAGAAGATAAAGAAATACAAGACTTTCTAGACAGAGTATAACAAATTGTTTGCACAGCGTTTTTGCTCTTTCTTTTTCGTTGTTAAGTATCTTGTATTCTTCTTCTTGCTTCTCGGTACTTATAAGAGTAGTGAAGCTTCAGACTTGTTCTTCAGTTGCTCAACTTCAGCTCTCATAAAAGTTACCGTTCTCTAATAGCATTTAATGCTATTTTCCCGTTGCTCTGAGGAGATCTACTTCATTGTGCATGTCTGCGTTTCTTTCTCCTAAATCAGAAGCAACCTGTACTCAAAGTCTCAATTGTACAGTGGTTAATAATAATATCTTATTGAGACAGAGAGAATACACTGTGTAAAGCAGAAAGATGTGTTCAGAGATATATAGAGTAGTTAAAAGTACATTCTCTCTCTTAGTACACTTTCCACAGTACTTTATGCTTTTCAAAAGTACATTCACAAACGTTGACAATAGGTTGTACAGAAAAGCATTGTGTACAACTATTTATTTCAAATCATTTGCTCAATAAATATGTTTCATATTAAATGCATGAGCAGTAAATAGCAAGAAATGGACTCTGCGTTTTGGACGCAGCATATAGACTCTATTGGACGCAGCATGTAGAATATTGGACTTTCAGTCCTTTTAGCAAATGGACGCATACCTTGTCCTTACCATTTGCACAGAATATTCATTCAATCATTGGACGCATCTTTATGCTTACCAATCTATTCCATTTGGATGCAAGGCAGTATTGGACTTTTGCCATTTCCTTATAGTTCCATTGGACGCAGAGTTGATTGTTGTACATTTGTTCTTCTGCTTCATTGGACGCAGAACAGTTGTTTGATGTACCTTTGTCAATCTGCTTCATTGGTCGTATGACACTTGATTGATGTCCTTCTTATTTATTGGACGCAGAACAGTACTTTTGTCACTCTGATTTCATTGGACGCAGAGCAGTTCTTTTGTTTGTTCAGTTTCATTGGACGCAGAGTTGCACTCTTGCTCACACTGAACATTGGACTTTTATCCTTCATCTGCATTGGACGCTCACTGAATCTGTTCCTTTGAAAATCATTGGACTCTTACTGCAATTCTGCTTCTCATAAAAACATTGGACTCTGCCAGTATTGCCTTGTTCTTATCATTGGACTTATGCCAGTCTTGCCTTGTACATATCATTGGACTTATAGCTTCAATGCCTTCTCATGAATCATTGGACGTATGAAATTGTCCTTGTGCCTTGTACTGAATTATTGGACACACAATCATTGTTTGCCTTTGTGCTGAAACATTGGACGCAGAACTCTTCCTTCTCCTCAAACATTGGACGCAGAATTCTTGTGTCCATTCCAGTGCCAACATTGGACGCAAGGCTCACTTTGAATGCCAGCCAATGTCATGAAGAACTGATTGGACGCAGAATTCTTCCTTCTGCTCAAACATTGGACGCAGAGCTTTTGTGTCCATTCCAGTGCCAACATTGGACGCAAGGCTCACTTTGAATGCCAGCCAATGTCATGAAGAACTGATTGGACGCAGACTGCAATAAGCTTAGTTAGGCAGCATTGTTGTACATTGTACAAGCTTAATACATTTTGTTTATCCTTTGTAAAAACCTTAATACATTTTGTTATCATCAAAACCATAAAATCACTTAGGGAGTTTTTGTATTAAAAACACTTTTAACCAATTTGGTTCCAACAATCTCCCCCTTTTTTATGATGACAAACATTATTAAGTTTTACAAACAATAAAGCATATAAACCAGAATCAGTCAGCAAAAACAGAAATTTTCTAAGGGAAACTCCCCCTGAGATAAACATCTCAGATTTTCCTTACTCTTCTCCCCCTGAGATAAATATATCATGGTTTTGGATATTCAATATACTTAGAGTACCTGAAAATTTCTTTCACTCATAACAACAAGATTAGTCCAATAAAAAGCAAATAGCTTATCAGATTAAAACATGGTAATAAGACCACTGCAACGCAATCAGACTTAATCTCATATTCTTCTTTCTTTTTAAAACTTAATCCCATATATTTCTCCCCCTTTTGTCATCAGGCAAAAAGGTTCATAGAACATCATAGTCCAAAGACAGTTTTGAAACACAGAGAGAAACTTAAAAAACCCTGTTTCTTCTCCCTTTTTCTAAACAAGCTTTCTCAAACAGAAAAGATTTTAGAAAAGATGTCAAACGAAGAGAAAACCAACTGTAAGATATATCTTTATGAAAAAGTTTGGACTCAGCGTGGGATTACTAAGATGTAAAAGCTTTTAAGTCTTTAAAAAACATTCTAAGTCTCAAATAGACTGTCGTGTCCTATTGGACTTTAGTCACATTGGACTCAGACTCAACTTAAGCATATTGGACGCTAAACATCAGTTTTTTATAAAGTGCATATTCAAATGCTTCCTTATAAAAGTAAACCTATCTACAGAGAGGGGTTTTGTAAATATATCTGCCCATTGATTTTCAGTGTTAACAAACTGAATATCAAATGTTCCCTTCTGCACATAGTCTCTAATAAAATGATGTTTAATTTCTATATGCTTAGCTCTTGAGTGTAAGATTAGGTTTTTAGATAAATTGATTGCAGCAGTATTATCACAAAGAATAGAAATCTTACTCTAAAAGATGTTGTAGTCCTCCAATTGATGTTTAATCCATAAGAGCTGAGAACAACAACTTGCAGCAGAGACATATTCAGCTTCAGCTGTTGATAATGCAATTGTGCTTTGTCTCTTGCTTGTCCATGATACTAAATTGGATCCCATAAAATGACATCCTCCACTGGTGCTTTTTCTTTCAAGCCTGTCTCCAGCATAGTCAGCATTACAGAATCCTACTAATCTGTACTCATCCGATTTCTTAAACAACAAACCGAGATTAGTAGTCTCTTTCAGATATCTAAAAATTCTCTTGACAGCAGTCAAATGAGAATCTCTAGGATCTGATTGAAATCTTGCACATAAGCATACACTGAACATAATATCAGGTCTAGATGCAGTAAGATATAAAAGAGATCCTATCATACCTCTATATACCTTTTGATCTACCTTTTTATCTTTGTCATTCAGGCTCATTATGCAAGTTGGATGCATGGGAGTATTCATGGGTTTGCAATCATCCATTTTGAACTTCTTCAGAAGCTCCTTCGTGTATTTGGACTGATGCACATATATCCCATCTTTAGTCTGTTTCACTTGAAGTCCAAGAAAGAACTTCAACTCTCCCATCATGCTCATTTCGAATTCTTTCTGCATTAACTCAGAGAATTCTCTACACAAAGATTCATCAGTAGCACCAAAAATAATGTCATCTACATAAATCTGTACTATGATGAAATGTGAGTCTATGGATTTTCTGAAAAGAGTGTTATCAACTTTTCCTCTTGAAAAACCATTTTCCATTAAAAATGAACTCAGTTTTTCATACCAAGCTCGAGGAGCTTGCTTAAGGCCATAAAGAGCCTTTTTCAATTTAAAAACATGATTTGGAAAAGATTGATCCTCAAAGCCAGGAGGTTGTTCAACATAGACTTCTTCTGTTATTATACCATTCAGAAAAGCACTCTTTACATCCATTTGATAAAGCCTCATATCATGTTGGGCAGCAAATGAAAGTAAAATGCGAATGGCTTCTATTCTAGCTACTGGAGCAAAGGTTTCAGTAAAATCAATACCTTCCTGTTGTGAGTAGCCTTGAGCAACTAACCTTGCTTTGTTTCTCACAACTTTACCTTCTTCGTCCAGCTTGTTTCTGAATACCCATTTGGTTCCAATGATGGACTTATCTTCAGGTGGGGCTACCAGAGTCCAAACATCATTTCTTTTGAACTGATTCAGCTCCTCCTGCATTGCTAAAATCCATCCTTCATCCAATAGGGCTTCATCTATATTCTTTGGCTCCAATTCAGAGATGAATGCTACATCAATTTGCTCTCTGAATGTGGACCTTGTTCTGACTTTATCATCTGCATTTCCAATAATTTGATCTTCAGGATGATAAGTCTTAAAATGCCAGCTTTTACCACCTGCAGTATTGGACGCATGACTGTCTCCTGCGTCTGGTCCATCTTCTTCAATCTTGCTTGATGATTCTTCACCTCCTGGTTGTATTCTCATATCTGCAAGAGAATCACTTAGCTCTGACAGATCATTGTCAGGCTTTTTGTCATTGAATTTAACGTGAATTGACTCTTCAACAGTCAAGGTTCTTGAGTTGTAAACTCGATATGCCTTGGAAGTTTCAGAATAACCCAGAAAAATTCCATTATCAATTTTAGAGTCAAATTTACCAAGTTGATCCTTGGTGTTAAGAATAAAACACTCACATCCGAAAGGATGAAAATATGAAATGTTGGGTTTTCTTCCTTTCCACAATTCATAAGGAGTCTTTTTTAGTATAGGCCTTATATAAATTCGGTTTTGCAAATAACATGCTGTGTTTACAGCTTCAGCCCAAAACCTCTTAGAGGTTGAGTGATCATTAAGCATGGTCCTGGCCATCTCTTGTAAAGATCGATTTTTCCTCTCTACTACACCATTTTGTTGTGGTGTTCTAGGTGCAGAGAAATTGTGAAGGATTCCATTCTCTTCACAGAATCTCTGAAAGTTTGCATTTTCAAACTCACCTCCATGATCACTTCGAATGGAGTTGATACAAACTCCTTTCTCAGTTTGGACTCTTTTACAAAATATGGTGAATACTTTAAAAGACTCATCCTTGTGTGCTAGGAATTTAACCCATGTCCATCTAGTATAGTCATCAACTATAACAAGTCCATATTTCTTTCCACTCAAAGAAGCAGTTTGTGTTGGTCCAAACAAATCCATATGTAAAAGTTCTAAAGGTCTAGAAGTGGAAACAATGTTTTTAGAATTAAAAGAGTTTTTCACTTGTTTCCCTTTCTGACATGCTTCACAGAGAACCTCAGATTTGTACACAAGATTTGGAAGTCCTCTTACGAGGCTATGCTTATTAAGCTTTGAGATGGTTCTCAAGCTTGCATGACCAAGCTTCTTGTGCCATATCCATTGTTCATTATTTAAAGAAATGAAGCATGAGACATTTTGTTTGGATAGATTTTCGAAATCAATTTTATAAACATTGTCCTGCCTCTTTGCTTGAAAAAGAATGGACTTATCAGAATTTCTGACTATACATTTATCCTTATCAAAGGAAACATCACATCCACTGTCACACAATTGACTTATGCTAAGTAGATTATGTTTGAGTCCTTCAACCAATAAAACATTTTCAATAGTAGGAAAAGGATGTTTACCAATTTTACCGATTCCAACTATTCTACCTTTCTGGTCACCTCCAAATGTGACCCAGCCCTTTGTTCTAGGCTTGAGGTCTTGGAACATAGACCTTTATCCCGTCATGTGTCGTGAGCACCCACTGTCCAGGTACCATGACTGGTGTTGCTTTCCTCCCATTAAACAAATCTGCAACAGGAATGATCATGTTCTTAGGTACCCAGATTTTCTTAGGTCCTTTCATGTTAGTCCTTGGTCTGCGTCCAGGCTTGTTCCATTTATTATGGAAGCATGTCGATGTAACATGTCCAGCCTTTCCACAGTATCCACAGTATATATTAAATTTTGATGGACTCTTAGAAAACTTTGGTTTCGGTTTTTCATAACCCAAACCACTTTTGTCATCAGGTTTTCTCTGAATTTTTAAAATCTTATTGAGTTTTTCAGAGCTGCTGACAAACTTGGACAAACGTCCAGTGAGTTCATCTACTTCTTGTTGAAGTACTTGTACTTCACAGGAAGTATTGGACTCAGACTTCTTTGGAGATTCTTCTTTCAATTTACTTACTTGAAGTCTTAAATGTTCATTATCCGATTTGAGTACATTGTTTTCTAAAATAAGTTTTTCGAAATCTTTGTTTATTTGAGAAAACTTTTTCTTTAATAATCTGTACTCATCAGATAAGATAGATGAATCTCTAAGAAGCTCATCAAAATTATCTCTTAATTCAGAGTAAGAAATTACCTCCTCTTCGTCTTCACTTTCAACTGAGGAGAGTCCTACCATTAGACACAGATTTGCCTCTTCCTTATCCTCATCATCAGAGGAATCATCAAGGTCTTCCCATGTTGCCATGAGACCTTTTTTCTTCTTGAAGAACTTCTTCTTTGTCCTCTCGGCCTCAGGACAGTCTGCCTTGTAGTGGCCTGGTTTCCTGCATCCATAGCACACCACTGGACTTTCCTCCTTTTGCTCAGCTTCCTTCTGTGGAAATCTTCTGTTGAATTGCTTCCTTCTGAAGCCACCCTTCTTTTTCCACATAGACTTTATTTTCCTGGAGATGAAGGAGAGTTCATCATCATCTGAGCCTTCTTCTCCTTCTGAGCTGCATGATTCTTCATCAAAATCATTTGCCCTCAAGGCTTTTGAGGTGCTCCCTCTTTGAGCTTTAAGAGCAATGGACTTTGCTCTTTTCTCGGTTCCCTCTTCATTCAGCTCAAGCTCATGTACTTTCAATGAGCCTAGAAGATTTTCTAAAGCAAGAGTGGAAAGATCCCTTGCTTCTTGTATTGCTGTAACTTTGGGTCTCCACTGTCTGGGCAGACTCCTCAAAATCTTCCTTACATGTTCCTGGGTTGTGTAGACTTTCCCCAAGGATCTCAGGTTGTTGGTAATAGTTTGGAATCTTCCAAACATTTGATCAATGGACTCTTGTTCTTCCATCTTAAATAGTTCATATTGATGAACTAGTATGCTTATCTTAGATTCACGAACCTGAGAAGAGCCTTCATGTGCCAAGGCCAGAGTGTCCCACATTTCCTTGGCAGTGGTGCAGCTGTGCACCTTGTCATATTCAGATTTTGTGATGGCACACATCAGGTAGTGCCTGGCCTTTGAGTTCAGCTGAAATCTGGTTCTTTGATCAGCTGTCCATTGGGCTCTAGGTACTGGTTGACATGCATCATTTACTGGGGCCGTGTAGCCTGTTTCCACAACATCCCATAAATTTATATTCTGCGCATCAAAGAATGTGATCATTCTTTGCTTCCAGTAATCATATTCGTTGCCATTGAACAGTGGAGGTATGTTCACAGCCTGTCCTTCATTCTCCATGGATCTTGCTTTCTATTCACTGTTAAGTGCTCAACCCCTTAGAGACCGAGCTCTGATGCCAACTGTAGGTAACAAGATGAAACACAAGAAGGGGGGGTTGAATTGTGTTTCTAAGCTTTTAAAACTTTTCGCAAAAGATGGACGCTGGCTGTTAAAAACGTTGGACGCACAGCTTAGTTCAAATATTGGACGCACAGTGTTTTCTGAAATATTGGACGCACAGAGTGCTAAAACACTGGACGCACAGAGTCTTTATAAAAACTGGACGCACAGGTTTTCTAAAGATTGGACGCACAGAATGCTTCCCTTTTAGTTTGAAAAACTTGTTTGAATAAAAACACTTTCAATCCCCTTTGTTAGTAATAAACACAGATATAAAAGGAGTTAAGGGAAAGAAGAAATAACACAAGTTTTTATACTGGTTCACCCTTTCCTAAGAGCTACGTCCAGTCCCCTCAAACTAGAGAGATTTCACTATCAAACCAGATAGGTACAAGTATTCTTTGCACACAGCCTCTTCAGGCTAAATCCCAAGTATTCTTTGCACACAGCCTCTCCAGGCTAAAACCCAAGTATTCTTTGGACGCAGCCTCTTCAGGCTAAACCCCAAGTATTCTTTGGACACAGCCTCTTCAGGCTAAAATAAGTATTCTTTGAACACAGCTTCTTCAGGCTAAACAACTCAGCAGAGTTTTGATTCAAGTGCTGTCTAACTCACACAAGTGAGGATATGAAAACTAAAGCACTTTGAGAGTTAAGCAAACTTTCTTTTACAAGAAGATAAAGAAATACAAGACTTTCTAGACAGAGTATAACAAATTGTTTGCACAGCGTTTTTGCTCTTTCTTTTTCGTTGTTAAGTATCTTGTATTCTTCTTCTTGCTTCTCGGTATTTATAAGAGTAGTGAAGCTTCAGACTTGTTCTTCAGTTGCTCAACTTCAGCTCTCATAAAAGTTACCGTTCTCTAATAGCATTTAATGCTATTTTCCCGTTGCTCTGAGGAGATCTACTTCATTGTGCATGTCTGCGTTTCTTTCTCCTAAATCAGAAGCAACCTGTACTCAAAGTCTCAATTGTACAGTGGTTAATAATAATATCTTATTGAGACAGAGAGAATACACTGTGTAAAGCAGAAAGATGTGTTCAGAGATATATAGAGTAGTTAAAAGTACATTCTCTCTCTTAGTACACTTTCCACAGTACTTTATGCTTTTCAAAAGTACATTCACAAACGTTGACAATAGGTTGTACAGAAAAGCATTGTGTACAGCTATTTATTTCAAATCATTTGCTCAATAAATATGTTTCATATTAAATGCATGAGCAGTAAATAGCAAGAAATGGACTCTGCGTTTTGGACGCAGCATATAGACTCTATTGGACGCAGCATGTAGAATATTGGACTTTCAGTCCTTTTAGCAAATGGACGCATACCTTGTCCTTACTATTTGCACAGAATATTCATTCAATCATTGGACGCATCTTTATGCTTACCAATCTATTCCATTTGGATGCAAGGCAGTATTGGACTTTTGCCATTTCCTTATAGTTCCATTGGACGCAGAGTTGATTGTTGTACATTTGTTCTTCTGCTTCATTGGACGCAGAACAGTTGTTTGATGTACCTTTGTCAATCTGCTTCATTGGTCGTATGACACTTGATTGATGTCCTTCTTATTTATTGGACGCAGAACAGTACTTTTGTCACTCTGATTTCATTGGACGCAGAGCAGTTCTTTTGTTTGTTCAGTTTCATTGGACGCAAAGTTGCACTCTTGCTCACACTGAACATTGGACTTTTATCCTTCATCTGCATTGGACGCTCACTGAATCTGTTCCTTTGAAAATCATTGGACTCTTACTGCAATTCTGCTTCTCATAAAAACATTGGACTCTGCCAGTATTGCCTTGTTCTTATCATTGGACTTATGTCAGTCTTGCCTTATACATATCATTGGACTTATAGCTTCAATGTCTTCTCATGAATCATTGGACGTATGAAATTGTCCTTGTGCCTTGTACTGAATTATTGGACGCACAATCATTGTTTGCCTTTGTGCCGAAACATTGGATGCAGAACTCTTCCTTCTCCTCAAACATTGGACGCAGAATTCTTGTGTCCATTCCAGTGCCAACATTGGACGCAATGCTCACTTTGAATGCCAGCCAATGTCATGAAGAACTGATTGGACGCAGAATTCTTCCTTCTGCTCAAACATTGGACGCAGAGCTTTTGTGTCCATTCCAGTGCCAACATTGGACGCAAGGCTCACTTTGAATGTCAACCAATGTCATGAAGAACTGATTGGACGCAGACTGCAATAAGCTTAATTAGGCAGCATTGTTGTACATTGTACAAGCTTAATATATTTTGTTTATCCTTTGTAAAAACCTTAATACATTTTGTTATCATCAAAACCATAAAATCACTTAAGGAATTTTTGTATTAAAAACACTTTTAACCAATTTGGTTCCAACATTCCTCTCCCTGTGCTTTGTGTTCTTTGGCCTTCCTTGTTTTTTTCTTGGCTGCTGTGTGTTTTTGTTTTTTAGTCTATGACTTGTTGTAAGTTTGGTGGGTGGGGTCGGTTTGTCATTATGGTTGGCAATTGTTTCTGGTAGCTTTTAAGACTATTATGTCTAGTAGTGGCATGCATCTCGTGGTTGGACTAGTGCATAGCTGTTTGGCTTGTCCTTTAGTGCTATTGCCTGTCTAGTTATTTGGCTCTTTGATAGCCTGTGCCTTCGGGCTTTGTATTTGGTTTGGGGCTTGCCCCGTTTCAATACACTACATCCTTGACCAAAAAAAAAAAGGGAAAGACAAGATGGGGTGATTTGAAGGAAACGAGGTATTTTTTTAGCAATAGAAAGGGTGGTGGTGTTATGTGGAAACATCACCACCAGCAAGAGTCCTGCTGGCTTCGCCGGAGAAGGGGTGGTGGGGAGGGTAGTGGAAGGAGTTGGGAGGGATGGCCGCGTCAAAGGGAAAGAGGGAGTTATTGTGTGGGGTGAGGAGCATATGTTCTCACATTATCAAAGATTAATCTTGATCGTCCATATTGTCATTGAAATGATCTGATGGTTACTAGATGTTGCTTAGAAGCCAGTATTCCTGGCACCATCTAATGTCTTGAACCAGATCAGCCTGCCAAGGTAAGTTCAATAGCTCCCTAATGTCTTGAACAATTGAAGCATATTAATTACCGAAAAACAAATACTGGACTGCCACGTGGCAAGCAGTACCAAATTTAGTTAGGGTTATGATACACTAACACCTCTTAATTTTTAACACTCATCCAACACCTCTCTTTCTTTCTATCTCTTTTTTCTTATCACATCATTTATCTATCACAGCAATCACTTATCTCTCTTCTATTCCTATTTATCTCTAATGGTCAATTGGGTGTTTAGGTGTCAAAATATCATTTTCCATTTAGTTATTCGTTTCGGCGCGGGGAGTGCCAATGATTGAATATATAAATCGGCCGTGACCCCTCTTCCTCAAACCAACCATCACTCACTCTCTTGCTCCCTCTTCTCTGTGCATTCATCTCATAATGGATAACGATTTCGAGAAATCTCTGTAAGTTCTTCTCTCTCGCTTTCATGAACACTCGGGTGATTTTTTTTTTCTTTGTTATTTTTGTCGTGATGCTTTCTCGTTGGTTTCTACTCACATTGCAATGCATGCTTACATCCCTCAAACTTCGATGTTGTTCCTTCTTGGAAAATTCTGAAATCTTGTTTTAATCAGTTCAGCATAGTAATACTATTTTGCAACGAGGCTTATTAACATTATTATGTGTTTCCATTGTTTGCTATTATTCATTACATTGCAACTTTTGAAGAAGAAAAAAAATCTCAATTCCCTTTTTTATTGAATTCAGCATGAAGATGAAGCTCACATACCAGCCAAGTTGCTACCGTGTGTCTATGTAAGTTCTTCTCTTCTCGCACTCTGTTCTTTTCTTTTTTTCTTTCTTTCTCTTCCTGGGACAAAAAACGTGATGGATGGTTTGCTTTTTATGGTGCCCATTAATTTCTTGATCCTTTTTCAGAGTTTCATTTGTTGTCTAAATATTCGATTAATGTTGGCCATGAATCAGTGTTGGAATATCTAAAATCTTGTTTTGATCCTGTTCAGCATAATATGATATTATCATTGTACAAGGAGGCTTATTACTATGAGTTTTCATTGACTCAAACGAGCCATTTTATTTGTTAAAATATCTAAAATCTTATTTTGATCTGTTCAGCATAATATGATATTATCATTGTACAAGGAGGCTTATTATTATGAGTTTTCATTGACTCAAACGAGCCATTTTATTTGCTACTACTACTGCTGCTACTACTACTACTACTACTATTATTATTATTATTATTATTATTATTATTATTATTATTATTATTATTATTCATTACCTTGCAATTTTGGAAGAAAAGAATCTCAATTCCTTTCTATTTTCATATTATTGAGTTCAGCAGAAAGAGAAAACTTGCTGATGATTGCACTTCTAGTTGTAGTTCCTCTGGACCTCTTCTATAAGTTATTCTCCTCTTGCATTCTGTTCTTTCTTCATTCTTTCTCTTTTGGGACCATTAATAAAAAAAATCACCACCTTCGTATGTATATGAAAAAAAATGTAAATGGATGGATGATTTGCTTTTTATGATGCCCATTAATTTCTTGATCCTTTGAGAGTTTCATTTCTGTTGTCTAATGACTCAATTAATCTTGGCCATGAATGAGTGTTGGGTTTTTCCTTGTTATTTTTCCATGACGCTTTCTCGTTGGTGTCTAGTCACATTGCAATGCTTACTTACATCCCTCAAACTCTGATGGTGATGCTGCTGCTTGGCACATCCTATAAGAAAATATTATTGATAAGTCAAAACTGAGGCATAACCTGAAATACTGTTTTAGGCATTTATCATTAAGTTTGTCATAATAATAACCAGTGAGCCATAATTGGTCTTGCGAAGGTAGTCTGAGTTTCATGGTTTGGTTCTACTATATATGGCTGCAGATACAGTTTTGTTTACTTGTTATCTGATTGACTTTGATTCTTGAGAGTATATACTGCAAGAACAGTTCTCCTGAGTCCTGATATTATGGCTTGTGTTTATGAACTGTTGGAGTAGGATTGGTTCATTTTGAGAGGCTCTGTTTCACAAGTATATGATTTTGCCTATCCTAGAAATTTCTGATTACTGAAGGCTTCCACACCCCTTCTGAACATGATAGAGGTGTGGCAGCACCCTTTCTGTAATTTCATTCGTGCTAAAAACATTTTAGTCGTTGCTTGTAACCCAAAGATAGGTCAAAACAGTTTGGTTCTTTGTCATTTTTAGTTGAAGAATTGAATTTCTAGAGCATTTCCGTTAGAGCATTGCCCGCATGTTCTGCAATTGTGGTGTCGCATCATGAAACATTTGACAAATCTGAAATCTTGTTTTGATTAGTTCAGCATAATAATATGACATTATCATTGTACAATGAGGCTTATTATTATGATTTTTCGTTGACTTAAGCGAGGCATTTTATTTGCTATTATTCATTACATTGCAATTTTGGAAGAAAAAAACCTCAATTCCTTTTTGTTTTCTTATTATTGAATTTAGCAGGAAGAGGAAATTGTTGCGCTGTCTCCCTAAAGTATGCAGTAGGATACTGCAACTTCCCGTACCATCCAAGTCCAACACTTTACTTTCTTTACTATAGTATGCAAAACGATTCATTCATGACAAGAGCCATTGAGGTGAAAGAAGGTCTTGACTCTTTGAGGATAAAATTCCCAACATCACCCTTAAATTGAACCCTGAAAAGATATGCTCTGTTTTATTATGCCATTGTATTTGTGGGCATCGTGGGATATACTTTAATTTAGAAAATGCTGAGTATTATTTGGTAATATTTCTATCCACGTGATGTGAGAAATCAAATGTAACACTGGGGACCTCACACTAGTAATATTTGTAGGCTAGTGTACTTTGCATTTTGTGTGTGACTAGAATAGTCATTTAGGTTTTTTTTTCTCCTTTTTTATTCAAGATTTTGATTTAAGATAGCTTACGAAGTTACAACTATTCTCTGTGAATATACACTTATAGGTCCGATTTAAAACTTTTTAACAGTGCAATGCCTTTTAAGTTGTATATAATCTCTTATTTGATTAACTTAAATACTACAGTAGTGACAATAACAGATTGAATGATCCAACTTTAACACCCCCTTTTTTTTTCCTTCTATGAACAGCCAAGAAGGGGACACTTTGAAGTAAGGAGAGAGGGAGGTGAGACCAGACGAGACGGTCATCAATATCTTGGTAAATTCTAATATTCTATCCTATAATTATCAAACTTTTTTTTGGTCAAGTATAATTATCAAACTTGAATAATTGGAAGTTAAATAGAAAAACTATTCAATCAGAAATGATTTAACAGAATTATATGCACTCTAACACTTCATGTGGGAGTAACTATATGTATATATTTCATCTTAGGAAGAGTCTCTTATAAATTATAATAGGCAATCTTCCATTTTCATTGGTTTCTGGTTGTTTCTTGTGAATCTTTGTGTGGCACAGGTTTATTATACTCTCTCCAGTCTTATATATAAGAAATAAAGAAAGTCATTTTGATGGTCCTTTTGATAAGAAATAATGTTTTGTTTTTATCAATATTAATTGCTTATTTTCAATTTTATCTTTATTTATTATGAGATCCACAAATATGTGGTGTTACGTTTCTAACATGTGGTGTTAATCGAATTTTAAATGTGTCACTAGGTGGCTTCAAGCATAATGCACTTGGCTCAGCGTAAAAGCCACTGACCCCTTCTTTTTTATTTCAGATTCCATTGGATCTGCTTAACTGGTGATGTTGAAGACTTGAAGTTCTCGTTCATGAGTTCCGTCGCTAGCAAGTCGATTCGATGCTGTAACGGTGTTTTGAATCTTTCGATATTTCTTTCTTAATTACGGGTTTGCCATTAATGAAAACAGCTTGTTCCCTGTGTTTTCATTTTCAAAACAAAAGTTGAAAACTACTCCTAAAAAACAAAAACAAGTCTGAGTTGTTCTCGTTTTTTTTTTTTGATAAATGATATTTTAAATTTGATTCTAAAAATAATAATGTTGAAATTTGAAGACTCTAACACTAAGATTTATAAATCAAATAGATTATATTTGAATTTAAAGATTATGATATGATCATAACAACAATATTTTGAATTATGATAAAACAAAATCTAAATCTAAATTCCTCCAACAACAAAGTATAATGGATTTATAGATTATATTTGAATTTGAAGATTATGATATGAACATAACAGTATTTTGAATTATTACAAAACAAAATCTGAATCTAAAATTCCTCCAACAACAAAGTATAATGGATTTAGTGTTATTGTGTTTTCTGTCAAATAAAATATTTTTATTTTCTTAATTTTTAATTATTATTTATTTGAAAAAGACCGATATAGTTTTTAATTATTACTCCCTCCAGTCTATATATAAAAACACAAAGAGAGTCATTTTGATTGTCATTTTTATAAGAAACAATATCATGTTTTCACCAATATTAATTGTTTATTTTCAAGAGAAAAAAACTCAATTTCTTTTTATTGAATTCAGCACGAAGATGAAGCTCATCGACCAACCAAGTTGCTACCATGTGTTTGTGTAAGTTCTTCTCTTCTCGCATTCTGTTCTGTTCTTTTCTTTCTTTATTCTTTTTCTTCCTGGGACCAAAAACGTGATGGATGATTTGCGTTTTTCGGTGCCCCGTTAATTTCTTGATCCTTTTTTTAGAGTTTCATTTCTGTTGTCTAAATATTCAATTAATCTTGGCATGAAGAGGTGTTGGAATATCTGAAATCTTTGTTTTGATCCTGTTCAGCATAATATGATATTATTATCATTGTACAAGGAGGCTTATTATTATGAGTTTTCATTGACTCAAACGAGGCATTTTATTTTCTATTATTATAATTATAATTATAATTATAATTATTATTATTATTATTCATTACCTTGCAATTTTGGAAGAAAAGAATCTCAATTCCTTTCTATTTTCATATTATTGAGTTCAGTAGGAAGAGGAAGCTTACTGATGATTCATTTCAGTTTTATTGTGTTGGACTTTTAAAAAAATTTATCCTTGAGTTGATTTATTAATGATAATAAGGTGTAAAGATTTTTATTTTTCTGATTTTTATTTTGCATTATTTACAATGTTTCAATCAATTAATTTTAAAATATTGTCATTATTGTAGTTTTGAGTAGTCTTATATTCACTTTTTATTTGATTAAATATTTTTTGTGTTCATTTTATGTTCATATATTGATTAATTTTTTTAAATAATTTTTCTTTTATTCTATAGTTTTTAAAATTCATCATTTTTATTTATAATACATGTTGTTGTGGTCTTCTAAAACAAGTCAACTTAAGGTGTTTTTGTATTGAAAGTGAATGAATGAATGAAAGTGTTATTTACAAAGTATGTAGAAATATTCCCTCAAAAAAAAGTATGTAGAATATAACCAGATAAGATTATTAATCTTGCAAAGAATACCAAAATATAAATTATAAACAAAAATTGACTTGTTTCATTATTTAAATAGAGACACAAAGGGTGTTATATATAAATATTGGCATCAAAAATTTCTTCAGTCAATTCTCTTACATCAAAGATTTCTTTATCGGTCATTTTTGCATCCGTCCAAGCTTTAATTAAGAACTATTGGTTAACTTTGAAGCTTTTGTTTGTTTTAATTTATAATTTGATAATGTTTATTTTTTTTTAATTTGAAGCTAAAATGAATCATCAGTAAGCTTCCTCTTCCTGCTGGACTCAATAATATGAAAATAGAAAGGAATTGAGATTCCTTTCTTCCAAAATTGCAAGGAAATGAATAATAATAATAGCAAATAAAATGCCTCGTTTGAGTCAATGAAAACTCATAATAATAAGTCTCCTTGTACAATGATAATAATATCATATTATGCTGAACAGGATCAAAACAAGATTTCAGATATTCCAACACCGATTCATGGCCAAGATTAATTGAATATTTAGACTATAGAAATGAAACTCTAAAAAAGGATCAAGAAATTAACGGGGTACCCAAAAAACACAAATCATCCATCACATTTTTGGTCCCAAGAAGAGAAAGAATAAAGAAAGAAAAGAACAGAGAGCGACAAGAGAAGAACATACACAGACACATGGTAGCAACTTGGCTGGTCGATGAGCTTCATCTTCGTGCTGAATTCAATAAAAAGGAATTGAGATTTTTTTCTCTTCCAAAATTGCAAGGTAATGAATAATAAAAGGCTTAAATATATTCTTAGTCTCACAAGTTTGGGTAATTATTGTTTTTGGTCCCTCAAATTTAAAATGCCTACTTTTGGTCCCACATTTTTAAAATGTGTCACTTTTAAAACTAGGCATTTTAAATTTGAGAAACTAAAAGCAATAATTACCCAAACTTGAGGGAATAAAAACATATTTAAGTCTATTGTTATTCATTACATTGCAATTTTGGAAGAGAAAAAAACTCAATTCCTTTTTATTGAATTCAGCATGAAGATGAAGCTCATCGACCAGCCAAGTTGCTGCCATGTGTCTGTGTAAGTTCTTCTCTTCTCGCACTCTATTCTTTTCTTTCTTTATTCTTTCTCTTCCTGAGACCAAAAACGTGATGGACGATTTGTGTTTTTCGGTGCCCCGTTAATTTCTTGATCCTTTTTTAGAGTTTTATTTCTGTTGTCTAAATATTCAATTAATCTTGGCCATGAATCGGTGTTGGAATATCTGAAATCTTTGTTTTGATCCTGTTTAGCATGATATGATATTATTATCATTGTACAGGGAGGCTTATTATTATGAGCTTTCATTGATTCAAACGAGGCATTTTATTTGCTATTGTTATTATAATTATAATTATTCATTACCTTGCAATTTTGGAAGAAAAGAATCTCAATTCCTTTCTATTTTCATATTATTGAGTTCAGCAGAAAGAGGAAGCTGATGATTCATTTCAGTTTTATTGTGTTGGACTTTTAAAAAATTTATCCTTGAGTTGATTTGTTAATGATGATAAGGTGTAAAGATTTTTTATTTTTCTGATTTTCATTTTGCATTATTTGCAATGTTTCAATCAATTAATTTTAAAATATTGTCATTATTGTAGTTTTGAGTAGTCTTATATTCACTTTTGATTTGACTAATTAAATATTTTTTGCGTTCATTTTATGTTCATATATTGATTAATTTTTTTAAATAATTTTTATTTTTTTCTATACTTTTTAAAATTTATCATTTTAATTTATAATACATGTTGTTGTTGTCTTCTAAAACAAGTCAACTCAAGGTGTTTTTGTATTGAAAGTGAATGAATGAAATGAAAGTGTTATTCATCAAGTATGTAGAAATATTCCCTCAAAAAAAAGTATGTACAATATAACCAGATAAGATTATTAATCTTGCAAAGAATACCAAAATATAAATTATAAACAAAAATTGACTTGTTTCATTATTTAAATAGAGACACAAAGGGTGTTATATATAAATATTGGCATCAAAAATTTCTTCAGTCAATTCTCTTACGTCAAAAATTTCTTTATTGGTCATTTTTGCATCCGTCCAAGCTTTAATTAAGAACTATTGGTTAACTTTGAAGCTTTTGTTTGTTTTGATTTATAATTTAATATTGGTCATTTTTTTAATTTGAAACCAGTTTCTATGTTGCTTCTCTCGTTTTTTTTAGTTCGGGGGGAGATCGCTCTGACCCCACGCAGTGTCCCAACGCTTTCAACGAAGGACTAATCTGCGCTCGTCCGTAGAGGCTTGGACTGACCAAGGCATGATTTTACCCCCAGGTGGAATCGATCCTGCTACCAACAGGCCGTCGATCCCCCCAAGGTCCTAGTGTACCACAACTAGACCAAGACTCCTTGGTTTCTATGTTGCTTCTCTGGGTATGTGGTTTTTTGTTTTGTCTAATAAATCCATGATAATTTTGTTTGATATTTGATGATTTTGATCTTATTTGTTTTTTTTAAGATTTCAACTTAATGCAAGTTTTTTATTTTAACAACTTCTTTCTAAACTCTCTAATATTAATTTGGCTATGAAATTTTTTCATTGTTGGCGTTCTCACATTTTCAACTATATATTGAATGACACAAAAGGCTTAAAGGTTGTTTTCAATTAAAAAGAAAAGGAGTTATCTATCTATTATGCTATCTATACAAACAAGGTTTAGTTTTTAGTTCTGTAATTTTATATTTTGTTTTTGCATCTTGCTGAGGATATATCTTTTATTATTATTATTATTATTATTATTATTATTATTATTAGCAGACAGGCGAGCACTACCGTGTCCGTCCGTCCGCTTTTATTTAGTAAAAGTCATTCTCTGTAATTAATTTTTGTATCAATAGATACCTCAATATTTTGGCCTATATAGATGATATTAAATAAACATAGTAGCATCCAACAATGCCTTACATTTGTTTCTCTTCGACATCCTTTGTGACCATTGTCTTACATGTGTTGCATTTTAACTTGACATGGCTCACTTCAAACTAATTGGCGGTTATTTGATGAGTGGGGCAGCGGTTATTAACAATTTGAGAGGTAAAACTAACCAAAAATGTATACACCGAAACATAGATATCCCCATTATAATATGTGTAGATGATGTTGATGATGATGATGACGACGATTATTATTATTATTATTATTATTATTATTATTATTATTATTATTCGCTTCATTTCTCTTTGTTTTCAAAAGTTTCATGCGTCCACTTTTTTGGGTTATATATCTTCTACATCTAAGGTGGCATCTCCTACCTCTTTTTCTTATTTTTTTTTAATATTTTTTTAAGTTAGTACTAATAAATGACAATTTATCTGACACAACTAATAAACAACATTTAAAGTTTGGCTACTAGCATTATTTTGCAGCTCATACATTTTCAAATAATGACATTTACAATATATGCCCTATTACACTAACAATGTTACCAAAAAAATACCAACAAAGTCTACCACTTTATCTTTTTGAATTTTTGTGTCTCACATATTCGATAAATTAGTATAAATTCAAAAACTTTTGCTTAAACGAATTCTATTTTTTTAAAATAGTATCTTAGACCATCATTATTATAACATCCTCATTTAACTATATAATAAGATATAATTTATAATTGAAATCATTTTAGTTTCAAATATATACTACTAGCCTGGTCACCCGTGCAACGCACGGGGTATACGATGCACATTATAAAAAAATCATGAGAAAATATATTTGAACAATTATAAAAGGTTTGAGATTTTTTTGATTATGGTTCATAAATTATATAACAAATTATAAATTATCGTTATCTATTAATAATAGTTTATTAATATTCATAACTTTTTTTTGATACATGATTAATTAATTCATAACTTTAAAGTAGGGTATAATGAAAAATTGTATAAATTATAGTTGAAGCAACAAAATAGTTTAGATAGTTGTGTGTAGGCATTACCAATTCAAATTCAAAATGGTTAAATCCATCTTGTGTTGCTAAGTTGGACATGGTAACGGGATGGCAATTGGACTCATACCCATTGAATACCCGCAAAAATTACCCATAAGGGAGACGCTAATTACCCACTCAATGGGTATAGGCACGGGTACGGGTAGTGGTAGGAATAGGCTAGGCTGCTCGACAGGAGCCTATGGCCTAGCCTACATCAGGTTCAGGCCAGGCTTTTTTATTAAATAGGTCAGGCCAAGGCTTTTTGAAAAGCCTATTTAGCTAAAAAGATCAGGCTTTAGGCCATCTAAAAAGCCTTTTAAGCCTAACAAACTGGCCTATATGAGTAGACATACGTAATAAATTTTTTGATTGTACATAGAGATTTTCTACGTTGGCTTATTAGCCTATATGAGAATAGGTCAGATAACCTACTTGAATGTCTTATAAATCAGACCTTTAAATAGGCTAACAGGCCAAGTCAGACTTCAAAAAAGGCCAGACCTAGGCCTAAAAAAAGGGCATATGACAAGTAACAAGCCAAGTTTAGGCCTTAAAATTTTTAGACAGGCCAGGCTTAGGCCTTGCAAAGCCTAGCTCGGCCTAGCCTATTTCCACCCCTAGGTACGGGTACCTTAGTACCCACCCCACCCTAGACCTACACACATATATACATATTTATTTATTTATATTTATATATGTATGTATGTGTGCATGTGTGTGTATATATATATATATATATATATATATTAAATTTAATAACTCTTAAAGAAATTTATAAATTAATTCTTAATCCTAAAGTAACTCATGCACAAGACATTATAGTCATAAGACACATCTCTTTTTCTTTTCCATAAAATACATTTCTTTGACTCTTTTCTTTCATTTACCGTATCTTTTATCGTTATTGTGAACGACGACAAGCTTGCTTCATTGTACCTCATTCACTTGCGCTATTATTGTCCCACTTCCTTGATCTGCAATGACAAGCCTTCTTCATTGACACCATTCTGTCTCATTCCTGTGTCCTTCACTAGTAAATTCCTTACGCGTCCTTGAAACATAATATTGTGTATTGCATTCGAAAAATTAATTTTTGAATTTTCATAGTTAAAGTGCGGGTAACAAACACAGGTACAGATACTTAGGTACCCAACAGGCAAGGGTACGGGGATCAAAGTTGCTACCAACGTGGGTATGAGGCCGGGTACAAGTATTTTTTTTAAATAGTGGATATAGGGACAGGTACTATAGTACCCTACCCATACCCTACCCATTGCCATTCCTAACGTGGTTCGATCCCCAGTTGGGGCACTTGTGTGTGTGTGTTTATAATTTCTACTGGATAAAAAAAAATAAGATGGAAGAGATTATTTTAGTTTTTTTTATATAATCTTAAACGTTAAAATCCAATCTTTTTGAATTTTGATTTTTTTTATAATTCTAAAACGATCAAATTTGAAATCATCAAAGATGTTTTTACTACCTAAAAAAATAAAAAAAAATCAATAATTTAAAGGCTATGAGAAAATAAATCAAGAATATCAAAATATGGAGACATCAAAATTGTTGTCGTTCAAAATAATTCTAGCCCCAAGTGTCATCATATCTGCCCATTTTTTTATACCTGTCACATTCTTATCACATCTCCAACTTCAACCCCAATAAAGGAATTAATTAATCAATCAACGTGTTTAATTTATATTTTATTTTTCATTTCAAAATATTCATTGCAAGCCTAATAAACTTGAAAATAGAAATGAATCAATCAGTTAATCAATTAATGTGTTTAATCTACGTTCTATTTTTTATTTCGATATATTCATTGTATATGTCTAATAAAACCAATAAAGGAAAGGAATCAATTAATGTTTAATTGACTTTGATTCTTCGAAATACTCATTGCATACCTAATAAAATGAAAAAAGAAATGGAATCAATTAATATGTTTAATTGCATGTAATTCTGATTGCGCAATGATCTCTTTTCAAATTCTAATGTTCCCTTTCTCTATTGTTGTTTTTTGCTTCATTTTTTTTTGTAAATTTTTATTTTCATTTTTAGCCTATTCTTTGCTAATGACATATAGCCATCATTTTGAATTCCACATTCAATATTTCTACAAAATAAAATTCTTTCTTTTTTAATTTGCTCGCTATAATATACTTCTATTTGATTTACTACTACTAATATTAGCTTGATACACAATTACAAATTAAAGACAAACCATTCACATCAAAGTAAATTCACCGAAATAGAAATTTTGAATAGAAAAATTAAATAACTTATATATATTTTTCAATTAAAACAACTAATATAGTGGCGTCGTTATCCCCACTTGGCTCATCAGATTTCTCAGGTTCTCCCTGCACCGTCTGAGCGGGACTGCCTCGTCTGGCATCGTAACGACTCCGGCCTTCTTACCTTCAAAGATGCCTATCTCCATCTCTATCCGAGCCAGCCACCTAGGGGCATTTTCAAGCGTATTTGGTCCCCTTGTGTTCCTCCTTCGCGATATTTTTTGTTATGGCATATTCTTCATAATAGAATGCCGACAAATGAGTAGCTCAGCAAGCGGGGTTGCATCACTGTTTCTATGTGTAGCATCTGTGGGGAGACGGCTGAGACCACCACTCACCTCTTCTTTGCGTGCCCCTTTGCCATGGAGATCTGGGGTTGGTTCATGAGATTGATTCGCCACAACATTGACCTTTCTTCTGCTTCTTCCGCATTTGTGGTTTGTGATGATTGTTGGTCTCCCCAATTACGGGATGTAATTTTAGCGGTGTTCCTGAATATTTCCTGGGGGATCTGGCATTGCCGCAATCAGCTTCTGTTTGATAATAGACGGATCACTGCTGGCTCGGCTATTAACTGTTGGAACCAAATTGATTAAAAGTATTTTTAATACAAATACTCCCTAAGTGATTTTATGGTTTTGATGATAACAAAATGTATTAAGCTTTTACAATGTATAACAAAGCTGCCTAACTAAGTTTATTGAAGGATGTTGCAGTCTGCGACCAATGATAAGTTCATCATGACATTGGCTCATATTCAAAGTCTGAGAAGCTTTGCGTCCAATGTTAAAGACATCGTCCAATGTTGGCACTGGAACATATATGGACACCAAGAGTTCTGCGTCCAATGATCAGTATTGGGAAATACTGTTCATCGTCCAATGATTCTCTGCGTCCAATAAACAGTATAAGACAATACTGTTCTGCGTCCAATGCAATACGCAGTCTTAGAGCTTTGCGTCCAATGATCAATATAAGGCAAAAACTATTCATCGTCTAATATTCAGAATAAGGCAAAGACAATTATGAGTCCAATGTTCAGCATAAGCATAAGGCGTTCTGCGTCCAATGTTCAGAACATAGCTATACGTCAAATGTTCAGAATATAGCTATATGTCCAATGTTCAGGATGTGCTCATTGTCCAAGGTTCAGAATGCTTATCGTCCAATGATCAGTAAGGCAATACAGTCATAAGCCCAATGATTTATAAGGAAGCAGAATTGCAGAAGTACAGAGTCCAATGATTTCCAAAGAAGCAGAACCAGTGAGTATGCGTCCAATGTATCAGAAGGACAAAAGTCCAATGTTCAGTAAGGCATTGAAGTTCAACGTCCAATAAAGCTGAATGACCAAGAGTGCTGCTCTGCGTCCATTAAGGCTGAATGAACAAAAGGACTGTTATGGGGTCCAATAAAATCAAAGTGACAAAGGTACTGTTCTGCGTCCAATAAATCAGAAGGACAACAATCAAGTGTTCTACGATCAATGAAGCAGAATGGGACAAGTCAATCAGTCTACTGTTCATCGTCCAATGAAGCAGATTGACAAAGGTACATCAATCAACTGCTCTGCGTCCAATGGAACAGTAAGGAAATGGCAAAAGTCCAATGATCAGCATGAGGCAATACATCCAATACTGCCTTGCGTCCAATGGAATAGAATGGTAAGCATGAGGATGCGTCCAATAGATGAATGAATATCATATACAAATGGTAAGCAAAGGTATGCGTCCATTTGTTAAAAGGACTGAAAGTCCAATATATTCTACATGCTGCGTCCAATATATTCTATATGCTGCGTCCAAAACGCAGAGTCCATTACTTGCTATTTATTGCTCTTGCATTTAATATGGAACATATTTATTGAGCAAATGATTTGAAATAAATAGCTGTATACAATGCTTTTTCTGTACAACTTTGTCAACGTTTTTGAACGTACTTTTGAAAAGCATAAAGCACTGTGGAAAGTGTACTAAGAGAGAGAATGTACTCCTATATCTCTGAACACATCTTTCTGCTTTACACAGTGTATTCTCTCTGTCTCAATAAGATATTACTATTAACCACTGTACAATTGAGACTTTGAGTACAGGTTGCTTCTGATTAAGGAGAAAGAAACGCAAACATACTCACTGAAGTAGATCTCCTCAGAGCAACGGGAAAATAGCATTTAATGCTATTAGAGAACGGTCATATTAATGAAGGCTGAAGCTGAGCTATTCGAAGAACAAGTCTGAAGCTTCATTAAAACCTATAAATACCGTGAACAAGAAGAAGAATACAAGAGACTGAACAACGAAAAAGAAAGAGCAAAAACGCTGTGCAATTTGTTATACTCTGTATAGAAAGTCTTGTATATTTTCTATCTTCTTGTAAAAGAGAGTTTGCTTAACTCTCGAAGTGCTTAAGTTTTTCATATCCTCACTTGTGTGAGTTAGACAGCACTTTATATCAAAAACACTCTGCTGAGTTGTTTGAGCCTGGAGAGGCTTGACTGTAAAAGAATACTTGTTTGAGCCTGGAGAGGCTTGACTGTAAAAGAATACTTGATTTAGCCTAAAGAGGCTGTGTGCAAAGAATACTTGGGTTTTAGCCTGGAGAGGCTGTGTGCAAAGAATACTTGGGTTTTAGCCTGGAGAGGCTGAGTGCAAAGAATACTTGGATTATAGCCTGAAGAGGTTGCGTGCAAAGAATACTTGTACCTATCTGGATTGATAGTGAAATCTCTCTAGTTTGAGGGGACTGGACGTAGCTCTTAGGAAAGGGTGAACCGGGATAAAAACTAGTGTTATTTCTTCTTTCCCTTAACTCTTTTTATATCTGTGCTTATTACTAACCAAGGGGATTGAATTGATTTTTATTCAACAAGTTTTTCATACACTTTAAATCGCACAAAGAAAACAAGTTTTTAATTTAGCAGAAGCCTCTGCGTCCAATCTTTTTGTGCGTCCAATATTACACAACTCTGTGCATCCAGTGTTTTACAACTATTGTGCGTCCAATATTTCTGAAAACGCTGTGCGTCCAATATTACACAACTATGTGCGTCCAGTGTTTTAAAACTATTGTGCGTCCAATATTTCTGAAAACGCTGTGCGTCCAATATTTGAAATAAGTCAGCGTCCAACATTTGCGAAAAGTTTTAAAAGCTTAGAAACACAATTCAACCCCCCCTTCTTGTGTTTCATCCTGTTACCTACATTAACATGATCAGGGATGCCACCTCTCTCTCAGGGAACTCTTCCAGCCCTAGGGGCTTTGCTGCTGGGGTGATGGACGAGTTTGTTATTTTGCAGTACTTTGCGATGCGTAGCAAACACCTGCGTGCCCCGAGGATCCTTCAGGTCGACTGGCTCCCTCCTCCCTGCAGCTGGATCAAGTGCAACATTGATGGGTCTGCAAAAGGTTCTCCTGGTCATGTTGGGGGTGGTGGTATTTTCAGAGATGGTAGTACAGCTGTCCTTGGTTGCTTTGCCTTGTACTATGGTATTTCCTATCCCTTTCATGTGGAGCTCCTTGCTGCGATGCATGCTATCGAGGTGGCCCGTGCCAAAGGTTGGCATAATCTTTGGCCTGAGTGTGACTCTTCCTTTGTGGTCACGACTTTACAATTCCCGGGCTAGGTTCCTTGGAGACTCCGGCCTCGTTGGAGACGTTGTTTGCAGCTCACCCAGAATATGTGCTTCAGAGCAACTCATATCTTCGAGAGGGAAATCAATGTGCTGATAGGCTTGCCAACTTTGGGGTTACTTCTAGATGCGACACTTGGTGGGATCTGATACCTCAGTTTATTAATGTGGAGTTCTTCCGTAACAGGTTCAATCTGCTACACTACTGCTTCCGGTAGATCTCCCCTGGTTCTTAGCTCTTTGCTCTCTTTAAGCATAGTGTTTGTGTGTACTCTTTTTCCTCCCCGGTCTTTTTGCCTTATTTGTGGGTTTTTGGCTGGGATAGGTTTTAATGAGGCACACACCCTCCTAGGCGTTAGTTTAGCCTTCGGGCAGCTTCTTGTATGTCTTTTTTCCTCAAATAGGTTTTGGTCCGGTCCCCGCATGTTTCTTGTTAATTTCTTTATTTTCTTCAATAATATGGTGGGTTACTGCAGATGATTGGTAGGGTTGGAAATGCCAACATAGTTGGGATGTCCTTATCTATTGTGATGCCTTAGCACTCCACTTTTTGCCTTAAAAAAAAACTAATATAGTTTTACATATATTTTCATACTAAAAAAGTATGACATATTTTCCAAAACAAACATAGTAATATATATAATTATTATTATCCCGTACATAATTTATTAGAAAATATTGAAAAAAAATACACAACTAAATTTTTCTGATTTATGATCTTTTTGTTTGAGAGAGAAGAATAATGTATCTGCACAATAAAAAAAACTAGTCAAAAAAGGAAATGAAAAATAAAAAAACTTAGGAGACATTAATTCTAAAAAAAATAACTGATAACTAAAAATGATTAATAAAAAAAGAGACTTGCCTTATTGAAGAAATTTGGCTTGATGAATATATAGAAGAGTAACGATATATGTTCTTCGATAAAATCAAAATAAAAATCAAATAACATCAATGGTTTGAGAGCTATAAAAAATGAATAAACACCAAAAATAAGTAAAAATAATTAATAATAAAATAGAAAATAAAAATAATTACGAACTCACCTTATAAGTGTTGATGAACATGGGAATAACAATAATACAAAGGTTAAAACAAAGTGAACAAATAAAACATATCAATACATGCATATATTAAGATTTAATATCGACTAAAAATGAAAAAATTGAAACATATAAAAGATTAACCAAAGTTTCAAGTGATAGTCACTACAATGGAAGATAATAATGAAAGAAAAAATGTACATAAAATGAGGAAAAAAAATAAAAAATAGAGAAGACATGAGAAGTCAGTGTTGATAAATAGAGGAATAACAATAATACAAATGCTAAAACATATCAATACATGTATGTATTAAGATTTAAGATTAAAAATACAAAAATTGAAACATATAAAGGATTAACCATGAAAAGAAAACAAAAACTAACATTTAATCGAGAGTTTCAAGTGATAGTCACTGCAATGGAGGAGAATAATGAAGAAGAAAAAGTATATGAAAATGAAAGAAGAAGAACAAAAAAGAGAGAAGACATGAGAAGTCAGTGTTGATAAATAGAATAATAATAATAATAATACAAATGCTAAAACAATGTGAATAAATAAAACATATCAATACATGTATGTAATAAGATTTAAGATTAAAAATACAAAAATTGAAATATATAAAGGATTAACCATGAAAAAAAAACAAAAACTAACATTTAATCGAGAGTTTCAAGTGATAGTCACTGCAATGGAGGAGAATAATGAACAAAAAAATGTATATGAAAATGAGAGAAGAAGAACAAAAAAGAGAGAAGACAACAAAGTTATACCAGAGATAGAAGAGTTGAAAATAAACCTATTCAAATCAATTCAAGTCAATTACAGCCTAAAATGTTCTTAGAGTGACACATGTAAAAGTTGGTCTTGAGAGGGTTTGTTTTTTATATATATTATAGATTTAATAAATACATATAATAATCTCTTATAAGGCACGAATTTATCAGCTAGTTATATTATAAGCAAAATAAATGTGTGGGGCGGATTTGGGGGCAGGGCGGGGTGGACATCACTTTCCTCAACCCCGACCCTGACTCCAAAAATGGAGAAAACCTGACCCGACCCCAAACTCGATCAACACGGTTTTTTCCCGTCAACGTGAGGGTGGGTTCAGCAGGTACCTATGGTTCAGGCGACCTATATAAAACACAACAAACGAATATAAATATTCCTTACTTTATCATTACTTTATCGTTTAACTAATTTATCGAAAATGTTTTTTTTGAAAAAAAATTGGAATTTTTTTATAAATTAATATATAGATATAAATTGATTACTGTGAAAATTATAAATAAAATATAACACATGTGATATATATTTTACATGAAATTATACAATTTCAAGACTTAGATTGTAGTTGTTTTGTTTTTTTTTTTGTTGCTAAAAAGCTTTTTTGTTTCTATTATTTAATGAATTTAGAGTTATCACGTGCTATGATCCATGTATGCAGAGGCTGCGTGTGTGGGAGTCCTGCACAATGACATAGGTAACTTTCAAAGGATTGAAGCTAGCAAGGGAGTTTGACCAAAAAAAGTTGCAAGGGAGAAAGGTTTTGAGAAAATCCAGGTGGAGACAGATTAATTGGCCACGGTGAGATTGATCAAAGATGAAATGCTCGCCTCTCCACCCCAGTTTCAATTTGGCTAAGAAGATAAAGAATCTGATGATTCCAAATGACGATTATCAGCTCTCTCATATTTTGCACGAAGCTAATCAAGTGGCTGATGGCTTGGTTAAGCATGGTGATTCTCTTGATGTTAACTGCAGAATTTTTCAGAATCTTCCATTATTTTTATCTGTTACTTTCTGGGTGGACAATGCTGGGGTAATATTCCTAGGGGTTTCTGATGTTTGTTTTTCTTTGTTTCTGTTGGAGGGCTTGCCCCCTTTCTTTCATCTAAAAAAAGATGTTATGCAAAACCTTACATTATATAATAGACAGCAGATAAACAATAGATATAATAGATAGAGGACTTACTTGAAAGATATATGGCTGTGAAAGATAAAGTATACACAATTCAGACAAAGGTGATAATTTTCTTTTCTTTTTTTGTTGGGGTTAGGGGATTTTAATCTTTAAATATCACAAAGTTCCCTGAATACCATTCATGAATCCAATCCATGGACATATGAGATTCCTATACACTTACCTAAACGTGAGGGCTAAAGACCGCAAGCCACAACTGAAACTGTTCTACACTTCTATGCCCCCAGAGCCCTAAATAAATAGTACAAATTAAATTCCACTACAGATTATACTAATATACATCTCTGCCAGTCTCTCTTTACAGTGAAATCCTCATTTGGGTAAATGGAAGATGCCCCTTTTGTGAACATGCCAATCAGAATGAACATAAGAGTAGAAACAGCTACCACTGACTCAGTAGGTCTTCTCTCAATGATGTTGGGTGAAAAAGAATGAGCTTCTGAATCTTGGGACTTTTTAAATTACAAAAATGGGGTCCTCAAGAAGATTAGTATGTGCATAGAGAGAGCCACAATGCTTACAGGTAGTAGTAACCTGGAGAGAATCCTTATCTCTGAGCTGCTTACACTCGTTTGTCCCTCATTGATGTACTCATCCTTGCTTGTAGTCACAGAAACGTTCACAGACAATGAACCTAACACCAAATTTTGAATTTTTAAGACAGAGTGAAGGATCATATATATACTCATATATATTTTAAATTTTAGATAAGAGTTCCTGTGGAGAACTTACAATCATAGTTAGCCCATCCGATTCGCTGATGAGCTAAGTCATAGACAACTATCTTATCTTTCAGGACAAGATCTGCAAAAGAAGAAAAAAGCAGCATTGATAAACTCAATATACCAAGTAGATCACTTGCTGATTTGATACATTTGATAAACATGGAAAGTCTAAGTTATGATTAGCATACTTGTTGATGAAGTTTTCAAGTTTCAAGTAACAAATAAAATAGGATTGGATTGTTCTGACAAATGGCAAACAAACATAAAATTAAATCTGTAATAGAAATTAATTTGAATGATGATAATGAGAGACTTCAACTGTTTTTAGATCATATTTTAAAGTTCCATTAGAATATTTACTGAAATCTGAAACACAACTATCAGCTAATGATGCCACACTATCTGTTTACTACAGATACAGAAGACATCTTATAGAATTTTTAACTATTTATTAAAATGATTATTTCATAACCAAATAAGACAGTTCTAATTTCTTCCAATTCCTTGGAGAGTTTAGTCTGTTTAAATTTGTCCATCATCATCTAACCTCCTAAAATTGTGACTCCCTCCTGCACTTTCTGGAAACCTATGCACCACATTGCAGCACCATCCTGTTAAAGCAAAAAATGGCAGATCAGTGGCATAGAATTCCAAAGAATAACTTCCTTACATGCAAGAATGTAACCGGCAGCAAAACAGACATACTTACAAGGAAACCATAATGCACAAGGTATTGTTCTGGTTTTAAAACCATCGATGCTCCACCCGCAAAGTTTAAGCTGACTGGAGGAAAAATATCATCTACACTGAATATGTAACAAAGACATAAATCTTAATGAGATTCTGAATAATCTCTCTTTCTATATGAAAGAGAATTCAAAGATCTTTATAACATATATTGTATTTGTAATAACCTGGTTGAGACCAGATAACACTGGCTTCCTTTTGAAATAATGGGACTGGCAGATTGTGACACAGCAGTAGTTATCTACACATTCATTTAGAAATTCAACATTCAACATCAGTCTATGTTATAGGTAAGGTCAATGTCATATGTAAAATACAAGATAAATAAGGTAAAGAAAGAATTCGTTTGCCTCCCTACTAAACCCCCCATTTAAAAAACTAATAAAAAGAATATATATATAAAAAAAAGGATGTGAACCTCAACATGGTGTTCGATTGCTGAAGTATCTCAAGGCATGCAAGTATCCATTAAATCATTTCCAGATTTTAAACAAAATCAATTATCAATTAGGTCAATGCATGATTCAAAATTAATCTATATCAGATATAATAAAACTTAATAGTATAATACCAGTCAAATAAGACAGGAATATAAGAATCCAAATGAACTCAATGGACAAATGACAATCAGTGATTTCAGGAAATAGACAAAAAAAAAAGGAGAAGCAAACCAAAGAGTAAGAAAATACAAATTATTTACTCGCGATGCACAAATCCTTGTCATGGAAAAGGCAAAGGAGAATAATATGCCCAACAAAGTTAAATGTATCAAAGTTTTGGGCGAGGTACAAGAAAACTTACTGCATTGACAAGAGGATCATAAGCTTCTTGAATAAGATATGCCAATGTTGTACCGCAGTCAACTATAGTTCCTCGGTTGTTAGATGTTGCAAACACAGCTGGATTAATTGGGAGAAGTTGCCCATTGACAGCAATGCTTTGAAGATTTAAGTTGTAATGAGGCCTGAGATTTAATTAAAAAAAAGTCAATTATACTGAAAACATCTCATGTAGAACTGCAAATTATTTGACAGGAACAAAAACAGCATAAGAAGCATTTTAAGAACCCGATTCTTTGAGGCATGAACCAAATATATCAACATGATCCAGATTCACTACTTGTATAACAAGAAACTACCCAAAAGATAAAAATTCAAGATATTAGGCTAAATACAATAGAACAGAATTCACCCAGCAGAAATTGTCAATTGAGTTTAAAAAGTGACATAATTTTAATGAACCAAACAAAATCACAAGCTTTGAGTATGCTGCGGGCATAAAAAGACGATTAATCAGCTAACTTTCAAGTGATCAAATGGCAGTACAGATTTTTCATTTCCTGTCATTCAAACTAGCATATTATAATACTAAATTCCAAAAGCCAAAATGATAATTTCATGCTAAACAGGCAATTATTGTTTGCCAATTGACAATAATGTAAATATCTAAGTCCAAAAATTTCTTTCAGAAACGCCTTGAACATTCCTTTCATGTCAATTTTATGCAATATTAGAGAAAAATTATCTACAAACTAGGGAAAGAAAATGAGAAAAGAAGTACAGAAGAGAACATACTGTGATGGGACAAGTGGACTATAAACAATACTTGGCTCCAAAATCTCACCAAGAACAAGTATGCCTCCTCCATTGCCATCTCCTTTTAAGCAATGAGAGAAAACTTTGGGTGTTATTCCTCGCGATGACAATTGCGATACAACAGATAGAGCACCAGGGCCAAACCCAAAAATTCCATCCACTGCTTTATCTGTCTTAGTCAAATCTCCAGACTGATAGGTGCTACACCTATTGCCAACACAACCATCCAAAAATGTTTAATTTCAAACCAAAATCCATATTAAGTATTAAACATTGAATAAATGCAAAAACTTCTAGAAGAGAAGCAATAGGCAAAAGGGCAAACAACATCGAGATAAGCAAATCCCACTTATTAGGCTCCCTTGACCCTCCTATCCAGGTCTACTTTCTATATGTTCCCAAAATCCCACATTGATTGTACACACCTACATCACATGGCTTTATCCACAAGAAATAAGCATAAGGGCTCACCCAAAAACAATGGTAGCGGAAGAGTTAACCGGAGGAGACTGTCCCAGAATCATGTCAAAATGCATTGCATCAGAAACATAATAACCCGATGTGCCACTCCCATCACCATACTGAAAGGTGTAGCTGCACTGATTAACCTGAGGGGAGCACTCAGCAGCCGCACCCTGAACCCCAGAAGTGCATACCGGATCCGAGCAGGGAACCAGCACAGCTGTGGACGAGCCAACCGTGTCAAAGAAATCGAGCTCAATCTGTATTAAAGCAACAAGAAGAGCAAGCCAAGGCCATTTAAGTTCCAAATTAGAACCTTATTTCCCAAGGCAACATACCAACCAACCACCACAAGTGAAAAAAAAATAACAAAAATTCAAAAATTCTCACCCCAAGTCCACTAGATTGAGGGCAATTACTGCAAGTATTGCAATTAACCCACAAAATGTCACTTCCAGTATCAATCTGAACGTTAAATTCCCTCGGGGGAGACCCCATCTTCACTTTGGTAAAATACAGCCTGAACAAGAAAAGAAAACCAAGACTATTAATTAGAAAGCACCCCTCATGTTACTTCAAAGAGACAAAGACTACAACATAGTACTAACTTCCTTTATGCTCAGATTGCAAGAGACAATGAAGAATAAGACAATTCCAATTCAGTAATAGATTATTTTTTGTAACCATCATATTGGTGCGAAGTATGCTTCGCCAATAACTAATCTCTACCAAGGAACCTGGTTGGCCGTCTTTAGTGGAGTCTCCCATCTCAACTATATTTTTTCCATCCATAAGACCCATAACCGGAGACCTCACTCGGAGACCTCACTCGGACCAACGTGATCTTGGTTCAGTACTAGTATATATCTAGTATCTAGAATATATATGGTGATTATATTTATTTATTTATTGGGATACAATAATAAATAAATGCATGTACCATAAAAGGAAATAAAAAAGGGAGCAATAAATGAAGGGGGAGGGACATTTATGGAAAAGGGAAGGAAAAGAAGAAGGGAGAATGAGATTAAATTAATTAATTAATTACCCGTACCCAACGGAGTATGGATCGGAGGTGCCTTGGACTGAGAAGTCGACGACGCCGCCGCCACCAACAACACCTCGCAAGATTCGAGCATGGCGGACTCTGTCGCGAGCCCTCAGCTCCTCCATCTCCACGCGGTGGCTCAGCCGTTCCAGAGGGAGGACACCGCTGCACACCGCCGACACCACCACCGTGGCCATTCCCAACACCACCGCCGGTATTAAAAACCGCATTTTCATTTCTCTTTTATTTTTTGGGGTTTTCTTTTCTTTTCTTTCTCTTAATGGGAATAATAATGGTGATGATGGAGTCGGTGCTTGCTTTGGTGCATTGAAAGATGAAACATTGAGGAGAGAGAGAGAGAGAGGTGTTATTACGGTTTCTTTAGGACATGACGATAGTTGATGATTACTGTTAATCAGCTGAATTGATGTGAGTAGATTATGAATTGATAAATTTGAAATGGATTGATTAGGCTTGGACGGCACTGCCTACTGCTATATATGAACCCCGCACACCTTTATTTAAATTGGACTTTGATAGATGGACCACTGTACACCCACACCACATCCAATACTAGTGTGTGAAATAGTAAATTGGGGTGTGTGTTGGGTGTATGCTGGGTGTGTGTGTAACATTTCTGATTTAAAATTTAAGTTTAAACTAGTTTTTTACACAGGTTTTTTTATAACAAAAATAAAAAAAAATTATAAATAAAATAATATTACTTAAAAATAAAAAAATATATAAAAATAACACATGTCATGATCTAAAAAATGACACGTGTCACTATATGATAGATTAAGATTAATTTTCTTATATAGATATAGATATTTAAACTAGGTGCTTATTCTACTACTACAAGTAGTACGTAGCTAACCCATTGGATTAGCCTCCCAAATTTTTCAAATGAAAGTGCACCATTGCACGAAGATTCCCCAAGCAACAACAAATTGTGAATTTTTTTTTTCCAGCAGCATTGATTTATTTACGGTGTAAATAATTACTTTGGTTTCTAAAAATGTTAAGTGGATAGTCATGAACATTAATAACTTTGGTCCAATTTATAATGTTCATGACTACCCGCATACTACTATTATTGTACTTTAAAGTTTAAATTTAAAAATTAAAAATAACTACTCATAATATGTTAATAAATACTCCATACGTTTCAAAAATTATAGTAGATTAAAGTTATTGTAAATAGCTTAAAAAAATATTTAATAGAAGTAAAGTATTATTGTACATAGACTAAAATATTCTCATTTAATTAAAGAGTATTTATGATAAATTATCAACGAATCTCTATATAATTAATTTCAACTGCTTCTGCTATTGGTTATTAAATATTGGTATAGATTGAAAAAAATAATTAATAACACTTTAGAATTATAAAAAGATAAAATCGTTATAGCTTTAAAATGGATGAAGTATCTCATAATCAATATTGTTCTATTATCTAATTATACAATAAAATAAAATAAAAAAGGAACATTACACTAGTCACGAGTGACAAAGTTTAAAATAATAAGAGTGATATGTTAACATCCCCACATCCAATGAAAAAAAGACCCTCTAACTCCTACGTGTTTTTATTGATTATCTTACAGGAGTCTCTATCAAAATTTATACAAATCAAATATATTATGATAGGGTCGTTTTAAATATTTTGGGGTCCTGTTCTAATTTTAAAAATTGGATTTCAAATAAAAAATGACAATTTTAATAATTAAATATTATTTCAAAATATTATTTTAAAAAACGACAATGTTAAATATTATTTTAAAAAGGGCAAGTGTTTTAATTTTAAACACTCACTTTAAGACAATAAATACAAAAAACGATGGCAAACGATTATGCTCTTATTTTTTTTAAATAAATTTTGGAGTCCCCAAATTTGGGCCAAGATTTGGGGCTATGTGCAATAGCACTATTTGTACACCTAAATGCTGGCCCTAATGGGTGGAAATAGGTTAGTCCGAGCTAGGCTTTACAAGGCCTAAGCTTGACCTGTCTAAAAATTTTAAGGCCTAAGTCTGACCTGTTACCTGTCATAGGCCCATTTTTTAGGTCTAAGCTTGGTTTTTTTGAAGCCTGGTTTGACATGTTAGCCTATTTAAAAGCCTGATTCATGGTAAGACATTCAAGTAGGTCAGATGACCTACTCTCATATAAGATAATAAGTTAACGAAGAAAATCTCTATGTATAACAAATTATAGACTATGAAGATTAAAATTATTGTTATTTAGGACATGAGACATAGGGGTGAGTAAAATTTTATAAGGATAAAGTTTTACTTGTTTATATATTATATTTTTTAAAAGTCTAATATAACTTTCATAATAATCTAGTTAAAAATCTATTTTTGCAATAGGACATATAAATAAGTCACAACTTTATTCTTTAATAAGCTTTATAGGTTTGAGTTTTTATATAGGTCAATATGTTTAAATATTTAAAAGGTAAATTGGTATATAATTTTAACACATTATAAAAAAGATGATATAAAGATAATACAATAAAAAAAATTATTACCTATGTCTACTTAAATAGATCAATCTATTAGGCTTAAAAGATTTTTTAGATAGCCTGAAGTTTAACATTTTTAGCTAAATAGACTTTTCAAAAAATCTTAACTTGATCTATTTAATAAAAAAATCTGACCTAACCTAGACTTAATATTGGCTAAGTCATAAGCTCCTATCGAGTAATTTAGCCTATTCCCACCCCTAGCACCCTGTATTATGATGTGGTGGATCACAGAGAGATTACAACAGTGTTACTTGTCGTGTGTTCTTTTGCGATGAGATTACGGGGCATTTTCCCGAATTTCGATTGAAAATTGCAACAACGTCTATTGAGCATACCGAGATTGATAAAGATGGAAATGACCTGTGGGGGAGCCCATACATTGATCTGGTTCAATAATATAATACGTGTCTGGATTAAAATTGATAAAAACAAATTTGGTACAAATTTAGTTTGTAAATCAACTTTAGTTAAAAATAAAAATGAATTTATTTTAATTTGGTCTATTTTAGATATTTTTATCTCAAAAATATATTAGATAATAAATTTTATTTAGACTAATAGGGGTGGGCACTCCGTGCCTGCACCCACCATATAGTTTTATTTTATAGTTTTTTTTTTATATTTTTACAGTTAATTTATTTTTTCAAAATGTTAAGGGGGTAAAATGGGAAAAAAATGAGAATATCAAAAAAGAATAAACCCATTTATTATAGTTATAGATAATATTGATTAAAAACACTTTCAAATTCATAATTACTGTTTATTAATGATCTAAATAGAAAAATAAAAATAACTCTATTGTCTCTTTTATTTCAAAACGTGTTTGGGGTCAAACTAGATTTTGAAACTAAAAACTAAACATCATAAAATTGATACAAATTGGGTTTCATAGTCTAAAAATATTTTTAAACAAATCAAACTGCAATCCAAACATGCTCATATAGTGTGTAGTGGAAACTGGAAAGAGCAGGGAAAAGAAAAATGAAATTCAGCGACAATAATTTCAGTTAATATATGAGTATATGGTGTGCTATTTCTAATCAATTGATAAGATTAACAAGCAAATATGAAAAAAGTGGTGGTTTGTGTTTTTCTTTTTGGGAAATATGTCCATGATTCATTCGTAAATGAATTATTTTGCAAATTTTTAATTAAAATTTATAATACAAAAAAAAATCATTTGAAGAAAATGTATATGATGGATTTTTAAAATATTAATTTTCTTAAAGTCATTCAATTAAAATTGATTAACATCTACCCAAAAAATTAAGTACTCTTAATTTTTCTCCGTAATGAAATTTTATAAAAACAGCTAAAATGCATCCAAAGAGATAATTTATTGCTCTGGCGGGACGGTACTATTGCTGGAAAACATGCTTATTGCGGATATTCCATAAAGACCATATAGTAATGCCAAACACAAGACTCCATGGGGGTTGTCCAGTCATGTTAGTAGCAGAATCCAAGTTTTGATCAAACCAAGCATCGAGTCCACCTAGCTCTCTCATCAAAAGGAACAATTGGTTCCCACCAGCTCAGTCGCATAATCACAATCTCTAAGGATGTGCATGAGATTTTCATATTGCATCTGACACATGGAGCAAGTGGGGTCATGGATAGCTTTCCAAATGAAAGTACGAACCCTTTGAGGGGCTTTCCACCTCCAAACTTTGTTAAAATCAATATTAGGAATGTCCCTGTCTTCAACCTGATCATGGAGCATCTTATAGGCAGAGCAAAAAGAGAAAATACCGTTTGAAGTCCTTCCCCGATAAGGGACATCCTCAGACAGCAGTGCCTTCATGTGGCTTGACAGCAGCCACGAGATTACATATATGAGGTGGTGGTAGAAGATGATTGAAGCGCTCCCATCGCCAACACTCATGAGAACCACAGAAAGAAATCGGAAAGAGAAGCTCATGTTGCGGAATCGGAGCCAAAGTATGGTCCTCGAGCTTGGAGATGCCGGACAACCAACAATCTTTCCAAAACCGAATAAAGTGTCTGTTGGGAGTCACACATCGGATGGTCAAGGAGCCTGTGCGGTGTTTATATAGTTGGGGAGTATTCACTTTTCAAGCCAGTTTTGAGGAATGAATGTGAGGATCTCCAAGTATGAGAGGCATTAGTAGGACAAGAAAGAGGGGTGTCATTGGTCCTACAATTCAATGTTATTAAACTCGGACCGGTCATCAACTCGGTCGGGGTACCGGGTCGGTGGGTTAGTGGTCGAACCAGTGGATCGCTGGTTGAACCGCATGAACCGGTGTATATTAAATTACAAATTTTATAGAAGATACTCTATATATAAAATGCTTGTCACAAACAAACATGAATCACAAAATGGCAAAGTGGTAAGGATTCCTTTTAAAACTCTCAAGACCTAGTTCAAACCCCAGGAGGGGATGTTTTTGCAAAGCATATTTGAGTACATTTTGTTAATTTATCGTGTAGCCACTAGCCACTCTAGCAAGCTTGACTCCTTGGAGAGCGTGAATGGACATCAAATGTGCATTGTGCACCGCCCGTGAGGGAACATTGTGCACAGACTGTGTGGACTCGCAAACCTTGGACAACGTGTGCATTTGAAAGCTGTTCGGCATGCACTTTCCAACCGATTCAACCGGGACGGATTTGCCGGTTTTAACCGGTTTGAATCCGATTTGATGATGTCAGCAACGAGTCAAAGACATATCTAATCTGATTGGCTGCTCAGGCCGGTCATGGGTCTGTTTTCCGGTTAAACCGATCGAATCGGCCGAGCCGATCTAAGTTTAATAACACTGCTACAATTATACTTAGCTTGAAGGACCATAGCCCAAAGACTGTGTGGTTCGACCAACAAATGCCACCCAAGTTTCACATATAGCTTTGGTCAAGCATACGCAAATATCTAAATTCAAGACCCCCATCCTGCAGATTTTATCCCACAAGATCATATGATAGCGCCTCTGTTCAGCGGTGCTTCACCATATAAATCACGGCATAATTTTTCAATCTTTTCACAAATAGAATGGGGAAGAACAGTCGATTGCTTGACATATCTAGTTATTCTTAACTCTAAAATTGGCACAGTATGAGTGTATACAGAACCTCAACTAAAAATGTATAATTCAGACGTATCACCTGGATGCACTTCGAGTTCCTCCTCCGCCTCTGATGCCTTAGTTGCTCGATTAATGGAGGAGACTCGATAGACAAATGAGATGGCTCAACAGGCAAACGAGACGGTCCAGAGCTTCATAGTGAACAAGCAGAAACTGATCAATCAGGCGATGGCGAGGAATATGCAGAGTTTTGCAATTCCGCAACAGACCCAGTCAACTCATCTGACCCAACCTCTTGGCAGTCCTAATGAATCGTACTTGTCGAAGGAGGAGGAGGAGGAGGAGGAGTGACTTTATTAAGAGTTAATATTGTTTTTTGTTTTATTTTATCTATATGTATTATCGGATCATTTACATGTTTCGGATTATTTATATGTTATATTTCTTATTTAATGCAATTGGCCTTTTTTGCATATTATATTTCTGTGAACTATTAACTATTTGTTAAATTTAGTATAATTATTGAAAATTAATTAGATGGACAACTAAGAAAATAACAAATTAACAAAAAAATAAAAAACAATTTATCGATAGCTAAACTGTCTCTAATTTTCACAAAATAAAAATTAATAAAAATAAAAATAATTACCGACAGCTTAGCCGTAAGTAAATTCAAAAAAAATAGTTGTTGATTGAGCCTCTTTACCGACGGCTTGGCCATCGATAAATACACTGACGGCCAAGTCCTTAGTAATTACCGACGACTCAACTCGGTTGTCGATAAAATTTACCGACAAAGCATTTCCAGGCGGCCTCGTGACCATCGGTAACCCTTGGTAATTTTTATTTATCGACAGCTTAGCCGTCAGTAATACTAATTTTGGCTCTCTGTAATCAACGATTTTCTTGTAATGTTTGTTCTCCACATTTTTATTCAACATTAGGCCAAATATCTATAATGATAAGAGCTATTAGTATCAAGAGCGATTATTAGAAGTTACAAGAATAGAATAATCCAAACGAAAAGGCTACACAAAAAAAGTATATTGTCTTTATTATAGTTATAGATAGATATTTTTTTGGTGACTATGGTTATAGAGAACATAAAAACACATAAATATTGAATGAATTAAATTATGCAATTGATTTATAAAATAAAAATTGTTGAACTAATTATTAAGTAATAAAAATAAATATTAATAATAGACTAACTTAAAAATAAATAAAAATAGAATTTATTTGGTGTTGACATGTCACATTATAATTGTACATAGCAAAACAATGTGTCATAGCATATCTTATCTTATTTTAATATATATAAAACAATGTGTCATAGCATATATATATTAAAGTAGGATAGTACATGGTAACCTTAGCAAAAACTCTAATCAGTCACGTAAAAATAATCTCTCAACTAAATAAACAAAAATAATAAATAGCTTTATTAAAAAAATCCAAATTACCTGAAAATAATGTATATATAATTTAGGCAAGTTTTGCTCTTTATGTAAGTTTTTCAATGCCAAATAAACTCGTACCGTATTGTTATTTGAAATTGTATCGATTGTATTCGATTTAATCAATTTAAAATTATATTTTAAATTACCTATTTATTAGAGAATATTTTCACGCTTTATATCTCCACCTATTTTTTTTTCTAAGGTCTCCTTTTTTTGTTATTCTTCTCTCATTTTATATACTAGTATAGTGACCCGTGCAATGGATGAGATAAATATTTCGCGTAAAAGCATATATATATATATATTAATAATTAATAATTTATATAACTTTAAAGAAATAGGTTATGTGCAGATATTTTTATGCTAAATGAATTATAAGCTAGTAATTTTTACCACAACTGTTCAAAAAAACACAATTTCTACTACAATTTATCGCTCTAGTGCGTTAACTCGTACAATGCACATGGTACATAATAAACATTTATTATTTGATTAATTTTTAACTTTAATGTAGAGTACGACAAAAAAATGAATAAATTATGGTTGAAATAGTATGATAGTTTAAATAGTTGGTGTAAATAGGCATGTCAAAAACTCAAATATGTGGGTGCTCATCTGAACACTCTTAACTTTGATGGGGTTTGGGGTCGAGTGTCGATTATCCTATTTTTCAAAGGCATAGACATTGGTAGGGATGTTGTACTCATCCCCTGAAAATGATGGGTCTTGATTTTCATTCTTAGGTTGGTTATAGAAGTTTCTACTTCTCATAAACTATTGTTGAGCTTGATTTTCAAATGTTTTTTATTGGGTTCTTATGGGTGAAGTGTCAAACCAATTTGTTCAATTCATACCCTGCCACATGGAGAAGGGTTTCCACTTGACTTATATGTTAAACATATCTATCAAAAGGAAAATCGTTGTGGAGATTTTTTTCGCAAATATAAGGTATTCAAGTCCTTTTTCTTTGATAGTTTTAGAAAAGACTGCTCTTCCCCTTAGCTTGATGTTTTAGAGATGATGTAACGTGTGTTGCTTCCCGTGTTGTGTTTGTTAATATATATTTTAAATATTAATATATTTTAATGTAGATCTTTTTTTTTGAAGAAATATTTTAATATAGATATTAATAAACTTTCATGTATAAAATATTGTTCATCCCAATATTGTTCACTATACAATTTTTGACTCTTTTACTCTACATTTTTACCCATATAAAAATGTGTTCTTATATCATTCTTAAAAAATTATCTTATATAGTTTTGTTCCCATGAAATAATACTAGTCAATATGAATATTTACCTTTTTTATGTAGAAATATTTTGTATTTTTTATATTAATCACTTTACGTGGAGAAATTAATGTTTAAAAGAAATTCTATTTTATAAAATATAAATTAATTATAAAGATACTGATAACTGATTTGTCTTAATATTGATTTATATTTGTATATATGTAATGAACATGGATAAATATTGATTAACAATGTGACAAATGATATAATATATGAATTATTGAGAAAAGCAATATTTATTATCAAATGTCTAAATATTATAATTAAAATGTGCAATTAAAGAAATCAATATTAACTCATAACATGTGGACCCAATATAATTTGATTCTATTAATTAACAAATTGGGAAAATGATACCAATATTAATTTATTTATTTTTTGCTTGAAAGGAGACCTTAATGCCATCTTTATTTTTTAGTATTATTACCGTAGTGAAAAACTATATCGTGAAATGTAATCAATTTAAAATTTAAAATCTGGTGAATCAATCATTATTGTGGTGGTAAAAATAATATCTTGTCAAAATGTTAAGTAGTAATTTAAGTTGTGTAATTATGAAAAATATATATTAATCCATAACTCGTGTAATCAATTTAAAATTTAAAATGTGGCAAATCAATCATTATTATAGTGGCAAAAGCAATATCTTGTCAAATATTAAGTAGTAATTTAAAATGTGTAATTATATAAATCTATATTAATCCATAATCTACAGTCCCAATTCAAACTGAATCTATCAATGAACAAATTGGAGAATCGAAACCATTATTATTATTATTATTATTATTATTATTATTATTTCCGTTGTGGAAAACCATATCGTGCAATGTAATCAATTTAAAATGTGGTAAATTAATCATCCTAAAGAGATCAAATTTGAAATAACATAATCTTGAGAAAAATTAATTTTAAATTAAGATAAAATAAAATTATTACCCAAATTTGAAAATAAAATTCAAATCAAGATGGAAGAGATCTTTTATATTTTTTGACTTGGAGAGATCTTTTATATTTTTTATCAAGTCTAAAACATTAAATTGAAATCATTTTAAATTTTGAATTTTGTCCTAATTCTAAAAAAAATCATATTTAAACTCATCAAAGATTTCTTCACCATTTCCTCATATCTATATTAATTCATAAGTTGCGATCCCAATTTAAACCGATTCTATCAATGAACAAATTGGGAAATCCTTTTACCTGTTTTTGTATCTTTGTATTTCCTCGATGTCGTCATTGATAAAAAGCTTTGATCCATACATGGTGTTTTGTATTGACAGTGGAAAGTTACCTAATAATCAAACAATTAATAAAGATGAGTCAAAGCAAATATACAAAGTGACTCGAATAAGATAACATAATAATTTAACTTCAAAATTGATATATTGCTTTCACCTTTTAATTCTCTGATCTTGGCCAATGTCAACAAAACCACAACAGGACCACTATCATGCTTTCCTAAAAAGGATTCCATTTTAGAGGCATATTCACCCCAAAGAGTACAATTCAAGTCATTGCCCCTAGCACAAAAACACACCCTTAAGAAATTAATTTAATCCAAAAAAGATTATGGTAAGATAAAATTATATACTCGCTCACCTCTGATCTCTGAGGCAGAAGACTACCTTCTTTCTTGTAGTTGACCTCTGGGAATGCACCAACTCAACAAACTCAGCAATAATATCTGTTTCAATGAATGATATCAAAACATATACTTATATAAGACCCTGGTAATACATTTTATTCAAACTCATATTACCTATTAATACATCTGGTGAGGCATTGCCACCGATGATGTCTTCAAAGTTGGTGAAGTTGTAGACATAAAGAGGAATTTCAAGAATATCTAGTTTTTTAATGACTGTGGCTTTTGTGAACACCAACTTGTACTCATGGGTAGAAATCCTAAACTGTCCATCATTGCTATGAACCTCAAAGTTTTGGATAACATATGTCTTTCCTTCTTCAAGTTCAGTTTTCCATTTTTCATAATCAAATTGTTGGACTATAGCGTTAATCTTGTCTCCCTAGTTGAATTTGCAAAAAAAAAAACCTTGTAAACTTGAGAATATCTATAAAGAAGTATTACACAGGGAAATGCTAACATAAAAAATTGAATACTACCTTTTCATCAATGAAGACCATCTCAATGCTGGTTGCTGTTTGAGTTTTTGGAACATACCAAAGGTATGTGATCCTAATTGGTAGTTTCCATGTTTCCTTTTTGTCGTTAACCTCTCCAATTGAATTCAGTTTACGTGCCATTTTTTGAAAGACTTTGCTACCCAATCATGCAATATAAATTAGATTATGAGAAGTAGAATAAGTAAACAATAAAAAAACAATAGTATATGTGAAGCAGTACACTTGAATAATCACATAATTTTAAAGCAAAATGACACAAACTACACAACATTTTGGTTGTAAATGAGAGTATCAAATAACATCATACAATACAATCAAGCAACCTATAAGCAAACTTCAACAATCATATAACATGAATAAACAATACTAATCAAGGAAAAATAAAGTGCATGCCAACCCTCATCATGAATGTTGTGTGTTCTGAATGCTCATTCTATTTTCCCACCATCCCTCCTTTCTATAGTTACTGGTTTCCTTTACTATTTTTTTTTCCTAAAAGCTAAATCATAGCTGCCATTTAATACTCCACCGTTGAGCATTCCACCAACCAATGTTTCGACCATCTTAATATTGAGATCTAGAGTACACTATTTTTCGTTAATCTTTTCATTTCGTAGGTATTTAATCTAAAACCTTATCAACACTATTTTTCTTTGATAGCAGTTTTCCATCTTCACCATTAAAGGTTTTCACTTCTTTCCATAAAGACACCAATCACTTATTCTTCTCTTGTGATTTCTCATACCATGTGTGGATGGCTATTAATAGGTGGACAGGGGCTATGGGTCCGATGCAAAACAGCGGGTATAATCACTTCTTGCAGTTCGCTGATGTCTTAAAAGGTAAAAAGCATCACAGGGGAACACATATTATCTGGATGGCTGTGGTGTGGGTTTTGTGGTTGACGCGCAATGATGTTATTTTCAAGCAACAACAGGTTGATTTAATTGATGTAGTAGCAAAGATTAAGATTTTCTCCTGGAATTGGTTTGTAAATAGGAAGGGTAGACATAGTGGGATTTTATATTCTGAATGGTGTTCTAACCCTTTGGGATGCATTTCAATAAGTTGAAAGTAAGTGTGAATAGTGTTTTAACAGGTACCTTTTTACCTTTTAATGCACTATTATTAGCTAAAGTTGATGCTTTGTAATGGAGGTTTTGTACATCTAGCGGGTGGGGGGACGCTTCTTTTGTAGAGGGATGGAGATGTATTCATGTACATTATATGGTTCTGGCATTTGGATTGGGCATATCTTGTGCTTAATCCCGCTTTAATACAATTTGATTTATCAAAAAAAATATATAAAATACATTCTCTGGAAGAATTTTCTATAGAAGCAAACAACAAAGTTTGTAGAACCCAAAGGTTGAAGCAAAGTATTTTAAAAATGTAAAAACAAAGGTTGAAGCAAATAGTGCTAGAAGAATTACCTATTGAAGCAAACAATAGTTGAAGCAAACACCCACTCCAACTTCACGGCAGAGAAGAACTTGCTGTTGAGCTGTGGCGTTTTTGTCAAGAGAGAAAGAGTTGTTGTGAGAGGGAAATAAAAATTAGGGGTTAGGGTGTGTATGGTTTGGCGTGAGAGGGGAAAGAAGACAGAGTTGCTGTGTGTGTGTTGAAAGTTGATGTGAGTTGCAGATGTGAGGTTAGCGTGAAGAGGGAGTAAATAGCTGAGTGATTTGTCAGATTTTATTTTGTTTTTGAAAAAAGTGGTGTTTTGTTTTTGAAAAAAGTGGTGAAAGAACGCTGGAGGGAATAGAGGGAACGGAGAGTAGCTTTGTAGCTTCTTATTTTATTTTGTTTTTGAAAAAAGTGGTGAAAGAATGCTGGAGGGAACAGACAATAGCTTTGCACCTTCTTCCAGCGCCAATTTGCAAGCGGGTGACACGTGGAGCACCGAGCGAGAAGCACTATTTGGGGACCTTCCTTTCCTAATTAGTAAATAGATTAAATATTCTTGGTAGACTAATTCTTTTCTATGAATTATATTAGTAATTTAGATTTATGGCAAATTACACGTGTTTTAATTACATTACATTTATTTACATTTGGTAAGTACAAGCACACACCACGTACTGTTTCCTTGATAATTATTAATAAAATAGAAAGAAGCATTAGAAATTAGCAATCAGTCTGTTGTTTCTGCCTTCATTGTAATCTAGTCTATATTACTGTGCTTTTCCTTTAATCTTTTGCTTTTTTGCTGGGACAAGTTTTCAGTTTTTATATCATTTTGAATAATTGATTTAATGATTGTTATTATTTTAGGTATAATGATTGTTATTATTTTAGGCAAAGGAAGAACCGAGCACCCAGTTAGAGCATCTCCAATTGGGGTGCTTAATAAGTATTTCACCAAATAGGCACCAATGCTTATTAAGAACTATGCATTAGAGATCATTTTCGATGGAGTGTTTATTAAGCATAGGTGCTTAGCTAAGCACTTTTCCTAAGCACTCTTTCATTAAATACATGGTGGGTCACACCTTGCTTTATGGATAAAAAAATTAAATAAAAAAATAAAAAAAGTTGTTAAATAAAAAATGCTTTATTGGTGGGGTCCATTTAAGAACTTTTTGAGAGATGTTGGATTGGAGGGATAAAATACTTATGAGGTGCTTAAATTCAAAAAGGTAAAAATGAGTGATATGTACTAGTGGGACCCACTTAAGCACCCCAAAATGAGATACTCCACTGTGGATGCTCTTAGCTCTAGGAGGAGCTTTTGGACTTGTGCTTCCAAAGGGGCAGGTGATGAGTACTCATTCATTGAAAATCTCATTCATTGAAAATCTCATTCTTATCTAGTTCAATGCTTTATTTTTTAAGGCTCACATGAAAACATGAGGGAAAGACACCAAGTAGTATGCTTAGGCTGTGTTTGAGATACAATGCCGCATGTATGCTGTAGCACTACTCATGTCTTCATTTATTTCTAAACAAAGTAGAACATACAATGCTTTATTTTTGACTTTGTTAACCATCGCTATTATTTCATCCTGCATATTTATATATATGGCATTTCTTTTTGTCTTGTTTAAACTGAAAAAATTACAGTGAAAATATATTGTTTGAATGTCTTGCAGAGAAAAATCAGCTAAAAAGCCAGGTGAGAAGTAAACAAACAATATCAACACTCAATGCCATTTTGGTTGCTTCTTTATAATCTGATGATTAACTTTTTGTTTAATAATGCTTATTATAATGGTGATATGATCTTTAACTTACTTATTTTATGAGTTCATTAGTAGGAATTTATTCCCTATAATGCTATTTGATTGGTAACGTGGTTTGTCTTGCTTTTCCATGAAATCTAGATCTTTTTGACGTGTGGCTCTATAAATTTGGTGGTAGTTAATGATCTGTGGGTCAGCTTTGAGATTAGTAGGTGCCTTACAAGCATGATGTAATACATTTAAATTTTGAATAAATCCACCTTAGCGTCGGCTAAACCGATGCATATATGAAAAGCTAAACTAATAGCTTTCATTTAGCATGGGCTAGGCCGACGCTACACTTATGTCAGACAAGCTAGCGTGGGTGTTGGCTACTAAGCTGATGCAATCTAGCATTGGCCGTGGTCGACTCTATGTTGACTTTTTGACATTCATCGTTACATCGGCTTATTGGACGCAATTAGCGTTGGACTTTTAATGGCCAACGCTAGTAATTGTTTCGAGCATTTAAGAGTCACTGTAGTGAAGACATCTTGTCATGTGGATTCTCCAAGTCTCTGGGTCACTGCAGTGCGTTTCTTGATGAGTTGTGGGGAGTTTTCATCGGGATACAATTGGCTATCTCTCGCAACATACCCACTCTACAGACACAAGTTGATTCTGAAGCAGTGGCAGCTTTGTTGAATGGTTCACAACATATTGTTAGTCTGGGATGGAGTATCTTGACTAGAATTCGTGAATTCCTATGGCAGCTTCAGGAATTCGTACTTCTTTGCTGTTCTGTTTTTTTCTTTTTTGATATATAACTTGTACTTCTTTGGTGTTATGTTCTGTTTTATTCTATCTTTGCTCAGTTCGTGAAAGAGCAGTGCTACCTTGAACGAAATTTTTGTTACGAAAGTTGAACGAATAATAAATAAACCAATGAGAGAATTCTCACAACAAATTGTTCTCATGAGACAATTACATAATAGAGGCATATCACAAACTTCTTGAGGAGTTTGATACTATCATTTCCTCTAGTTCATGGATCTACTAAATTAAATAAATCATATATATAGGAACCTTCTAATATATATATTTATTAAAAAAAACCTTTGACAAATACTCTATTTAAGTGCATCTATTATGTCTATCCCAATTCGTTTATCCAAAAGACGAAGGTTCCCTTTTTGTTTCTTCCATGCCAATCAATACAATAAAAACAAATAGCAACCACAGTAGGACAAAATCTTCATCTGGGTTCATACTGAAGTCAACATCCACCCTGAAATTTATTGGCATCAACATCTTCCCTTTTGTGGTGGAGTTTAGTGTCAACTAAATAAATGAAAATAATAAATAGCTTAATTAATAAAATCTAAATTACCTGAAAATAATGTATACATAATTTAGGCAAGTTTTGCTATTTATGTAAGTTTTTTCAATGCTAATTAAAATCGTATTGTTATTTGAAATTGTATTGATTGTATTCGATTTAATTAATTTAAAATCATAACAAAATAATAAATAGCTTAATTAAAAAAATCCAAATTACCTGAAAATAATGTATACATAATTTAAGCAAGTTTTGCTATTTATGTAAGTTTTTCAATGCTAATTAAAATCGTATTGTTATTTGAAATTTTATTGATTGTATTCGATTCAATTAATTTAAAATCATATTTTCAATTGCCTATTTATTTGAGAATATTTTCATGCTTTATATATGTACTTATTTATTTTCTAAGATTTTATTTAATTGCTCTCATTTCGTGTAAGCAAACTTACTTTCGTGTATTTTCAGCTCTTCATTGTATAATATGACTTTTCTATCATCTATCTCTTTTTTGTTATTATTCTCTTATTTCATATACATTTTTTGCTTCATTAATCTCATCCATTGCGATGACTAACACTTGAAACATCGATTCAATCAATTTAAAACCGTATTTCCAATTCAATGTTTCTATTTTGGAAAATTTGGTTTGATATAAATGTTATGACTTATGCGCTTAATTTTTTTTTTAAATGTATTAGATTAATTTAACATTTTAAAAATGTATATATTTTTAAACTAATTGGGTTATTGTGAAATATTTAGGTTTTAGTAAAAGCATTTGAAAAAAAATTGTATAGATTTTATAAATTCTATGATAGAAATAATTATAAATTTTTCTATTTGAAAATGATACAAATTGTATTTTTAGATATCAGGTTGAAATTCATGAAAGGAGCATGTTTATTATAGGAATAAATTTAAAATCCTAATTGAAAATATTGTATCATTGTGATAGAGACCAGTTTTATAAATTTTTATAATAGGAATCGTTATAAATTTTTTAAATTTGAAATGATACAAACTGTATCTTTAAGAATCACGTTGAAATTCATAAAAAATGTATATTTATTATAGGAATCAATTTAAAATCGTAGATAAGAAATTGTATTTGTGTGATAGATACCAATTTTCTAAATCTCTATGATATGAATCATTATAAATTTTTCAAATTTTAGTTTTTTTCAATTTGTATCTCTAGAGATCAAGTTGAAAATTATAAAAAGAGTATGTGTTATTATAGGAATCAATTTAAAATCGTATCTTTGTGATAGAAACCTATTTTATAAATCTCTATGATAAGAATCATTATAAATTTTTCAAATTTGAAATTATACAAATTGTATCTCTAGGGATCACGTTGATAATCATAAAATGAATATGTTTATTATAGTAATCAATTTAAAATCAATGATAAAAAAACAAATTGTATTGTGTGATAGATATGGATTTTCTAAATCTCTATGATATAAATCATTATAAACAATTCAAATTTTAATTTTTTACAAATTGTATATCGCTTATTTATTATAAGAATCAATTTAAAATAATAGACAAAAAAGTGTATCTTTATGATAGAGACTGATTTTAAAAAATTTTATGATAAGAATAATTATAAAGTTTTCAAATTTCAAAAGATATAAAATATATCTATAGAGATTACGTCGAAATTCATAATTGTTAAAATCAATTTAAAATTGTAGTTAAAAAAGGGCAAAATTACTCTTTTGGTCCCACAACTTAATTATTTATTTCAATTTGGTCCCATAATTGTTTTTTATGTCACGTTAGTCCCTTAACTTCGCAAACATGTGTCATGTTAGTCATTTCCATAAGTTTTAATGAAATATTGTTACTGTTTCGCCGACGTGACCGTTAACTCGCTGATGTGGTAACATAAGGACCAACTTGAATCATACTAAAAACATAAGGGACCAACTTGAAACTTATTAAAACCTTAGTGACATTCTCTTCCAAATCCAAAGTCTTAGCAACCTGAAAAACTGTCATTTCTTCTGGTACAAGAACTAACTTAATAGTATATGATAAGATGACTCCAAAGTTTGCACCTCCCCCACCTCTAATGGCCTAAAAAAGGTCTTCCCCAATAGCTTCCTTATTAAGAGTCCTACCATTGACATCAACAATTATAGCATCAACAGTATTGTCAATAGATAACCCATGTTTTCGTACCATACTCTCCTCCACTCAAATGGCCACCAATACCTACAGTTGGAGTACAACCCCCAGCAGGAAAGCCATGAACTTTACTCTTCTCCCAAATCCTATAATAAACCTCTCCAACAGTGACACCGGCTTGAACCACAACAACGTACCTCGTTTTATATATCCACAATGATGTTCCTGAATTGGGACATGTCAAAGATGATGAAGAGTTAATTGGAAACATATGAGATACCCTCAAAGTCATGGCCACCGCTCTTGATTTTGAGTTGAATCCCAATGCTTTTAGCGCAACCACAACACCCTGGACGTGGGGTTCATGCAGAGGAGTGATAATTATTAAGGGTTTTGGGGTTGAATTTGTGTTGAATCGGACATTGCGAATATAGGCTCGGAGAACAAAAGAAAAGGAAACGTTGGTCTGAGAAAAGACTATATTGGAGACTTGGTCTGAAAGTTTTGTGTGGTTTGTTAGGCATTGAAGGAGAGAGTTGTACGTTGACTCTAATGTTGGTGCTGCCACGAAAATAGAGACATTGAGGAGGAGGAGGAGGAGAACCCCAAAACAATGAGCCAAAGAGAGAGTTGAATCAGCTTGGTTAAGTAGCATTAGCTCTGATCGTCACCTCTCATTTGAGCAGTTTTGACTTTTAAGTAGAATATTGTCTAGTTATGGCAAAACTTCTGCTATTCATTTAAGAAACTTGCAAGAGAGAGTGATGATGAGAGAAGGCAGAGTAAAGAGAAAGAGAGAGTGACCTAGACTAAAGATCCTTCGATTGACAATGGAGCGTGAGAGGGAATCCGTAGAGGAAGAGGGAGAAGGAGAAGGAGAAGGAGAAGGAGGAGAATTGGTTAAGTTTTTAATAGTTTCAAGTTGGTATCCTATATTTTTAGTATGATTCAAGTTGGTGCCTCTGTTGCCACATCGGTGAGTTACGGCCACATCAGCAAAACAGTTGACAAAAAAAATTATGAGACAAAATTGAAACAAGTAATTAAATTGTAGGAATAAAAGAGCAATTTTGCTTAAAAAAATCTTATTTTTGTGGGCAAAATTGTACTTTAAGTCCTTTAAGTTATTTTATTTTTTCAAGTTGGTCCTTTACTTTCATTTTTAAACAATAAAATCCCTTATGTTTATTTATTTTTCAATTTGGTCATTTTCTTTATTTGTTGATGATGTGTTAGTTTCTAATTGGTCTCGATTTACTGTACACCATCACCTCAAACCAATCAGTAATTGACACGTCATTAAAAGGACCAAATAAAAAAAAAAAAACATAAATAACCTTATTGTTTAAAAATAAAGATAAGAGACTAACTTGAAAAAAATAAAATAATTTAAGTAACTTAAAATATAATTTTGCTGAGAAATGCTATATCATCATACATATTCTTCTATTACTTTATAAAGTAAAAAAAGAAATATAATTAATATTTTAAAAATATAAAAAATATTTAATATTTTTTACATTTGATAATTAGGAAGATTTACTGGAAGGAATAAAAGATAAGATGATTTATAATTATTCAATTTTGCCTATTTATGTGATAGTAGCCAATTTTATAAATCCCTATATATAGGCGTCCCGTGATGCGGTTGATTTTTAACTTCACTCTCCCAAGTCTTCCTATTGCACCGCCTTCTAGTAATCTCCACTTCCAGTCTTCTCCGATTACCATGGCAGAACCTCCCGCCACCGCTACCGCCACTGCCACTGCCACCGCTATCGCCACCGCTATCGCCACCGCATCTCCTCCGCTGGCGAATAGAAGCTGGGCCGATGAAGCAGAAGAAGAAACCGACGCCCCTTCAAGCTCGGGGACTGAAACCCTATCGCTCAGCGTCGACGGTTTAACGATCGACGAAAACAAGAAACCTCCTCCTAAGGAGTTGGACGACCCCGACGACTCCAACATCCAAGCGGTTCGATTACAAAATCATCCAATTGTTCTCTTTTTTTTCTTCCTCTTTCTTTGCGTGAAATTGACGGTTAGGGTTATTGTGTTCCGGTGCAGGTTACCTCAGGGGACACACCGTACACCTCTGCGGCGAGGTTCGAAGACCTTTCCCTCTCAGAGACTCTCCTGAAGGGAATCTACGTTGAGATGAAGTTCGATAAGCCTAGCAAAATCCAAGCCATAAGCTTGCCCATGATCCTCAACCCTCCTCACAGGGATTTGATCGCTCAGGCGCATAACGGTTCCGGCAAGACCACTTGTTTCGTGCTTGGGATGCTTAGTCGTGTTGATCCAGATGTGAAGGCCCCTCAAGCTCTCTGCATTTGCCCCACTCGAGAGTTGGCTCTTCAGGTGAGGTTCTGTTCTTTTGTTTGATGGATCCGACGCGTACAAATTACAGTTAAAAAAATTAAAGAAACTCAACAAATTACAAAACAATTTTTGTTAGAAAAATAAAATAAAAACACTTAGGAACTAGGACTTAGTGTCTGTTTGGATAAATGGCTTATTTAAACACTTATGACATAATTGCTTATCATATAAGTGCTTATGTATAAGCTCTTTTTATAATCGAAGAGGGAATTTGATGAAATTATTTTCATATGAACTGTAAGTTGTTTTGATAAGCTATTCTATGCTTAAACAGCTTATGATCAGTCATAAGCAATTTTCGTAAGCTCTCCCAATCAATGTCACTAGTGCTTATGTGTCGGTAGATAAGCTCTGCATAAGCCAATCCAAAAAGACCTTTACATTTCTTATATAAACATATTAATTGACAGTAATGAGTAATTGATAATTGATGATGATTTCTTCTTGTATGTTAATAGCTAGTGTTGAACAATGTTGTGGTGTGATTGTTGTGTTGTGTGCCAGAACATTGAGGTTCTTCGAAAGATGGGGAAGTACACGGGGATTAGTTCAGAATGTGCCATACCTAAGGACAGCAGGGACGGTACAACAATAGCGAAAAGGGCACCTATTACGGCTCAAGTTGTAATTGGGACTCCTGGTACCATTCAGAAGTGGATGGGTTTTAAGAAGCTTGGAGTCACGAGATTGAAGATTCTCGTTTTTGATGAGGCTGACCAAATGCTCGCTGAGGTAATTCTAGCATGCTGATAGAATGTCGTTTAACTAGGCACACAACCTTATCATTTTTCATGAGTTTTTATTATCGTTACACTTAATTGGAGAATTAGTGATACTCCTGTTTGATGATAGAATAGGTTTCTCTTGTATGGTAATGACCTTCCCCTTCTTATGATGGATAATAAGGAAGAGGGCACTATTAAACCACATCTTTATATCTATTTCTAGTTAGTAATTACTTTCTAGTAAATTTGCCAGAGATCCTAGCATCGAGATTTAGGTTCAAGGAATTGTTATGGTTTATTGAATTTGTCATGCGTTTTTTTCTTTTCTTTATTTTTTAGCAGGGTTTGGTTGCTAAGTTTGTTGTGCCTTACCTTCCTTAATTATTGTAAACTGTGCTGTTGCAGGATGGATTTAAAGAAGATTCCCTGAAGATAATGAATGCAATAAAAAAATCCAATTCTAACTGTCAGGTTTGTTGAACCCTCTCTTGTTTAGTGCGCTTGCTTCTATGACATTTCCATCCATCCAAGAGATTCTTTCTTGCACAGAATAAATCTAAGTAGGTTGTGTAGACTAAGCCAACAACTACACATTGACTTGCCATAATTTTGCATTAAATAATGTGTGTAAAACAATCACTTTACTTTTCAAATGATGATGTGTCAGTTTATGATTGCATTAGTGTACACTTTACCCAACTTGTTTATACTAAAGTCTGCAAGAATTTCTCCATCCCATCCTTAGGGACATCATGCAGAGACATGCAGAGACATGATGTGTAATTTAAAGTCACCCATGCTACAACTTGTTCAGGAGGAATACTTTTCAATTCATGCAAAATCGTGCCTGCCGAGCCCTTCTATGATTTGTGAAAGATATTTATTTGCTTGAAAGATACAGTAAAGCCATCCATTCATCTTATCAGAAGAAAAAGCAGTCTAAGGATTGGATAATATATTTTGCCAAAAAAGCCTAATCTGATCCAGCTCCTACTAAGGCTGGGTCCAAAAAGCCTGTACAAATTGTTTTTCATAGGCCCAAGAAAATGACTAAGGAGGGAACTGTGGGGAATGGCTTGAATGAATTAGGTGGGAAAGTTAGCTAGAATTGACAGATAACAGATCTGATGAATCTGTTTAAATTGAAAAATTCAAACATGAGGAGTGAATAAGGATTATTTGTATTTCCCTATTTTGGCATATAGCTTGGGTGTAGATAGAATTCTTTGTCAACTGACTGGGAACATTGCTCCTTCATTTCTCTATTGATCTAATTTTGTTCAGTAATACAATTTCCTTTTCTAGATAGGATCTAGAATCTTATCAGAATCTTCCACTTGATGCTAGTGGATTGCTATAATTAAATTTGAATTTGTGTAGATGGGAAGTAAAACTGTTCCTTGTTACACTTCATATTTGTGCAGCAGACCATTGCTTCCATACTTGAATAAACTTTTTACATAGATTGACTGCTAAGCATGTGATTCAAATGTTTGTTTCCCCTCTTATGTAATATAGTTGATTTTTAGTTTTTTTCCTTATCTAAGAAATTTTTTATTGTCTTCTATGTCTGCAGGTTCTTCTGTTTTCTGCTACATTTAATGACACTGTCAAGAATTTTGTTTCAAGGACAGTAAAGAATGATCATAATAAACTTTTTGTGAAGAAAGAAGAACTATCTTTAGATGCAGTGAAGCAATATAAAGTGCGTTGCCCTGATGAACTCTCTAAAATTGAAGTGATAAAAGATTACATATTCGAACTAGGAGAGAATGTGGGGCAAACTATTATATTTGTGCGCACAAGAAATAGTGCAAAAATGTTGCATAAAGCTCTTGTTGATTTCGGCTATGAGGTTACTTCCATACAAGGTGCTCTTGAACATGAAGAGAGAGACAAGATTGTCAAGGAGTTCAGAGATGGTTTGACTCAGGTTCTTATATCAACTGATGTTCTTGCCCGTGGCTTTGATCAGCAACAGGTGCTGTTCTGCTCGCTCTCTCTCTCTCTCTCTCTCTCTCTCTCTCTCTCTTTGCTTTATATATGTTGCTTTTCAATGTGATGACATCCTTCCTTACATGTTTGTTCAGGTTAATTTGGTTATCAACTATGATCTTCCACTGAAATACAGCGCTGAGTACACCCGTGAACTCGAGCCTGATTATGAGGTGTATTTGCACCGGGTTGGTAGGGCTGGGCGATTTGGGCGCAAGGGTAAGTTTCTAAAATTGTCTGCTTACTGTTGTTTAGTCATCATAAATTGTTAAATTGTTGTAATAAGTGAGCTTCCTGTTAATTATTTATGTGGTACTGGAGTAGCTCAGTTAAGTTGCTTAGTTGAATTTCTGCATGTTTAACAAGAGATTATATATCTCTAACATAGTGGTAGCTTAGCCATACTTTCCATTAATGTAAGGGTAAATTTGGGCCACAAATATTTGGTTGCTATTTTTTTCCTGAAAGGAACAGTGTTTTTGCCCCCCATGTTTCATTGGTTCAAAAATAGATGTTGGTTCTATTTATTACTCTGATGGTACTAGTGATATTTCAAGCGTGTTGTATATGTGAAAAGTGAATGTTATTTTGGACTCAGTCTAGATAAAAAAAATGAGAATGTAAAAAATTGACTATTTATTTATTGCTTTTGAGTTACATTTTCACTTTCCACCTACTTAATCTAGCAGACCCTTTGTTGGACCATTGACCCTTCTCAGATGGGGGTTGTGTGTAATATCTGCTCGTTGGGCCACACAATCACTTCATATGCAATTTCAATTTTTCTGCTTTATTCTTTTAAAGACTTGGGCAACCCTCCCCCCTTAAGCTAGCTTTTAGGGCCGAGTTAAGTCCAGATTCTAGCATGTAATCAGAGCCAATCCTTAACCTTATATTGGGCTGCATAGATGTCTAAGCTTCATGTTCCATATATTCACTGGCTAAATATATGGCCACAGCACTCCTTATAACTTATAAAGACTTGGGAAAGGGCAATCCTCCTCCCCTTTAGCTGGCTTTTGGGGGTTGAGTCAAGCCCACATTTTAACATATTCTTAAGGAGGTCAATTTGTAATTTCATTCTTCATTTTGTATGATAGTTTCAGCAGTGATCATGCAAAATACTAAGTTTTTTACGTCTGTTTCACTTGATTGAATAGGGGCTGTATTTAACCTGATATGTGATGAAAGGGATGAAAAGCTCATGTCAAAGATTGAAAATCATTTTGGCACTCATTTAACTGAGGTATGCTACTTGATGATGGTTCTTGGATTGTATTTGTGATGCTCCATGCAGCATGATGCAAAACATCGATTCCGCAAATTTTGATTGACTTTATGCTTGTAGAAAGAGTTGTCAACATATGCATCTTTCTCAAATTATTTTGTTGATGTCACTCTGGATGCAGGTGCGAGAAAAAAGTGTTGAAGACTATAAAGGTGCTCTTAAGGCAGCTGGTTTACTGCATTGATGTGAATCTGCAAAAGTTGAAGGATGTTGATAGTTTTGTATTTTGACTTCTCAATGTGCTTAGATTACTACTGGCTAAGGATTACTGCAAAATTCCACGAATGCTTTAATTTTTTTTTACATGGACGCGCACAAGTCATGGTTTTAGTTTTGGGGATGGAGAGTTACTGTTCAGTATTTATTTTTAAGGCAACATGGTGGATTTTGCTCAATATTTTACATGGATTTTCCTATTCCTTGTAATATTTTTCCTCTATATATGAATGATTCTGGGTATAGAAAATTCCTTTCTGCTGCGTGCTGCCTTCAGTTTCGAGTCCAAATGTGTACTTTACAAAAATTATGGTTGTGGGGGACAGTGTTTCACTGTCTTAGGCTGTCAGGTTAGGTGGTTTTTCATCAAGTATTCGGTGATATTTGATGTTTTATTCAAGTGCTGTGTCGATGATAAAAATTCAAGAGCGAATTTTATATGCTTGCTGTTTTCCTTTTTCGTCCTTGCACCTAATTTTAACATAACTAGAATGTTAGACAATGTTGAAAAGCTTAAGATGAAAAAGGAATGTAAGCGAAAAGACTGGTGTTTTAATTTTCATTCCTTGGTTATTGTTGTTTATGAAATATTTGGACAAAGTTGAATTTAATATTCTGAAATTGTTTTAGGAATCGATAGACTTGTAGAAAATGATGATGTATTAGATATCATCATTCATAACATAAAACATAGAGCAAAATAACTAAATAAGCATGCAGGTGCAGCCATGAGGACTGAGTCATTGTTAGACGGAGAACAACAATAATATTATGGAGCAGTGAGCAATGAAATTGTGAAAGAGAACATGATGATTATTAGACATGTTGGTTCCCGTTAGGCTGTTGGAAAAGGTGCCGTATCATATGGAACAGTGTAAAACTGGTCCACCAAACCTCACTTGAATTTTTATCCGTAGATATAATAATAAACAAATGCAACGGTCCAGATGGGTTATGGGCTATCTGTTGGTACGGTTTGACCAATCTAAAAGGTTATTTGCAGGATGGGTGTCTGTAAGTATGAAAATTAATGTAGAAATATTTACAAAAAACCCATAATTTTATTAATATTTGAAAATTGACCAAACTTAGAAAAATAATTATTTAATATTTTTTTTTAAAATTTTTGGAATTTAGTTTAATTTTGATTTATGTGTTTATGTTTTTATTGAAAATTTTATTAGTGAAAATTTGATTTTTTGAATTTAATACGCTGGCCACATGAGAAGACCAGACCTTTATGTGGAAAAATGCAAGGAGAAGGTGGGGAAGGAGGAGGGGGAAGGTGGGTGGAGGAGGGAGGAGAGAGAAGGGGGGAGGAGGGAGAGAGAGGGACTGACGTGTCGTCTTGCGTGTCACTATTTTGGCTACGTAGGCATGTTGACTAAGCTCAAAATAGAACACATCAACGGTCAATTCACTTAGGACTAAAAGCAAAAAAATATTACAGGAACTAAAAACGTTTGACTTTTTTTTATAAGGACTAAAAACAAAACACTCTTATATTATAGGGACCTAAAACATATTTAAACTTACATATTATTATAGTATTATAACTTTTATTTCATAATTATCTTCAAAAAATTAAATTATTAAATTATTTATATCGAATTGCAAATATCACATCTGTTGGGCATGTTTTGTAATAACACCTTTTATAAATCTATAATATTATACAAATTTGGGCAAATTCTGTAATTACAGTATAGATAGGGAATACCTTCTATTATAGGTAAAAAGGTGATTGGGGTTTGGTGGACCAGTTTTACACTGGTCCATACGATATGACACCGTTGGAAAAAGCCATTGAAGACCCAACAAGGAGCAATGAAAAGACACAAAAGTTGAGGCTGTCGAAGGTTGCGAAGGAGGCCGTTGGAGGTTGCCAGAGGTCGCTAGGGCAATGGGTATAGGACACTATGTGAATGTGACTAGGGACTAGGGACTAGGGAGATCGATCTGATACAATGATTCTGAATGTGTGAAAACATGAACTCAAAACCCAAAGGCGGAAAATGATGTCATTTTTAGTTTATTTAAAAAAATAAAAAATGCATTTTTTAACTTAAATCGCTACAAATGGGTAAACCTCTAGTAAGGCTGAGCAGCAGTCGGGTACGGTTGGGTGTGGACCCAGATCAACCATTCCGGCCTAACCCAATGGAACTTCGGGTTAGGCAGATGGTGAATTTTCGGGTTTGGTGGGTGGGCCGGATGGGTTGGGCCAATGCTGGGCCCAATTAATTTTTTTTGGGCCCAAACAATTTTTATGAGTTATTTTTTTTGCTCTGTCCAACTTTTAAAGATAAAAGCGTAAATGGGCCTGAATTTAAGAATTAGGCCTTTAAATTTGTAATGGCCTATTGGTGGAAAAAAATTTAATTCCCTTCTTTATTTTTAAAGTGATCGCTTATTGTTCCACAAAATAGGAATTCGAAAAAATTATATACATCGTACTTCTTCCCCCGAGAAAACCCTAGGAGCCACCATTGCTTGCTGATATTTTTTGAGCAGCGATGGGGCCGCTGCGCCGGCGGTTCCTTGCCGTTTGCTGTGCGAGCGGCCTCCTTGTTTCCTTCTCTCTTGTTGTTTCTTCGTTCTCTTACCGTTTTCGTCTTTGTTTCTTTTCGCCACCCACAGCGCCGCCATCCGTCCTCCTGTTCCGCCGCGTGGCCGCTGGGTTTGAGGGGATGGTGTTCCGAGCTCTGTTTTGTTTGGACGCTCGCCCTGACAGCAGCAGTTGCTTTCGCTCTTCCTCTTCCTTCGCTCAGCCTTTGCTCCGCGTGGGTGCTCCGAGGTTGAGTCCGGTGTAACCGTTGCCGTTTGGTGTCGTCTGTGGGTGCTGTTTTTGTGCACCCCCCCTTCCACTGCGTGTTGGTGTCCCTAGCGCTTCCCCCTCTCTGGCTTTCGTGTTGGCTCGCGATCTATGGTGTTGGCTCGTGGTCGCTTTGGTGTTGGCTCGCGATCTGTGGGTGTTGGCTCGTGGTCTGTGGGTTCACCGCCGCATAGCTGTCTCTACCGGTGCTTTGTTTTCTCTAGAGTGCTGCGAGTGAGGCTGTCTTCGGACGGGTTTGGCCGCTGCTTTGCCTTCGCTGTGGTCTAGTGCCTCTTTGCGGGTTCTAGAGTGTGTTGGCTCGAGTTCTGTGGGTCCACCATTGCCACTGCTCGGGTTAGAGGGGCTGTCTCCGCCGCTGCGTTTTTCATCTCTGTGCGCCACGAGTTTGGCTGTCTTCGGACGGGTTCGGCCTCGGCTGTGTCCTTCCTCCGCTGGGAGGTGTCTCTCTGTGGGTACCTTTTTGTTTTTGTTTGGTGGTGGTTTGGTTGTTGCCTTGGGTTTGTCCGCAGTGGTTTGTGGGTTGGGTGTTTAGGTGGTTAGGTTCTGTTTTTTGTTGTCTGTTGTTGGTGCTTGTTTTGTTTGTGTTGTTTGTTGTTGCTTTGCTGACGTGCTCCTTGAGGGACCACCTCCACCTTTGCTGCATCTCGCCCCTGCCGGAGCTGTATGGGCCGTTTGGTTGATGTGTGCTGGGTTTGGATCTGTGACATGTGAGCTTATTTGTTATGAGAGAAGGTTATGGGTGTCCTAAATGGGCCAAACCCAACCCACTAAAGGATATCCCAAGGATATCCTTCATGTCTGTATCCTTTTTGGTATCCTTTTTTGGTGCACTAGGCGTAGTTTTTTTTTCTGTGTTCCTTTTGTTGTTTTCCTTGTCTGTGTACGCTACAGCTTGGTATAGGTTTCAGCAGCGTGTCTAGGTTTTCATTGGTTTATTTCTTGTGACTCTGCATATGTTGTTTTCCTTGTTGTAGATGTCGTATGGCGAGGGTTTCCCCATTTATGAACTTGTTTCATCTTGACCAAAAAAAAAGTGATCGCTTATTTTAAATTTAGTGATAATTTCTATTTCCTAATGTCTATAACTATATATATATATGTAGAAATTTCTATTTTGCATTCTCCATGAGTGGAGCTAGCACAATGAAATTAATCCAAGCATTAGTGATATTATACAATCAACTCTATTAAAATACAAGGTGATGCTGATATTAAATGAAAAATCTAATGATCCATCAGAATTCAGAAAGAGCAAAATCTTCCTTGCACTGTTGCACAATAGATCTAACTTGAAAAATTGTAATCAATGTTGCACATAACGAGAATTTTTGGTCCTTTTAAACACAACCATGCAAATAACAACAAATCAAAAAGAAATAATGAGACTCACATAATCCAATTGATATTCATCTAATAATAAAACAAACTAGTTTTATTTGACAACCATGTTTTTCTGTACCAAAATAAAAGCGCTTTCAGTAGTCCCCTTACAATTTTTCAGACTAAATAGTTTATACAAAGTGCAATGATTGACCTTCCAAACTCAATCCCAACAGCCACCCAACATAAAATCTCACCCATCTAGTGTTACCCAGGCTCTTCTCAGCTTCTCAGACTTTCAGAATATGCTCTAAGCCCTCTAAACAGACAGTGACAATTCTTTCAGAATATCATAAATCCATGAAGTTTGCATTTTAAAGAACCAATTAAATAAAATCACATACTGCACATCCATTCTTGTGAATATATAGAACTGCATATCTAATCCTGTAAATACAAAAAGACATGTAAATTTTAAAGCGGATCCAACCAACTAACAGAGGAAAAGAGAGAGATGATTACATTGTGGGTAATGTGAATAATATTAGAACCAGACTGTTACAACACTGAACACAAGAACTGCAGTAAATGCCACAGACTGCACTCAATGAAAAGAAAAGTAGTGAGAAGTGAGTGGACTTAGTTTTTCTTAAGTTTAATATTGTAGTGCTAACTAAACAAGAGAACATGAAACCAGACTTTCCTAAAGCTATTGCGCTTTTAACTAACATGTTTGCATTTGGTGGTGGATGCCAATCCTTCTTTAGCAGAAGCATAAAGAATTGGAAAGTCAGATAAGTAAAGAACCTGTACAGATAAGTAAAATATATAAGTGTAATTTAAATATAAGTGAATTCTTGAATGAAATAGAACTGAAAGTAAAAAATTTAGAGAACTAACCCAAAAACACATCTTAGTTGATAACTAACCCAAAAAACAAAACTTAGTTGATATACCAAGCAGATTATGAACGAGTCAAGTCTCACAAAAGACTCCAAAATGCAAAAAAGTGTTAGAACTGTAAAGAGTTAATAAAAAAAATTAGTACAAAACATAAACAAAATAAACTATGTAAAATCAAACAAGGCAGTGACAAAGAACAAACACTTAATAATTTAATTCTCAATCACAACCAGTTGGTTGTGATTGAGATCATGGACCAGCTCCTATTCCAGTTCCAGCTCCTACTATTGTTCTTCCAGGTCTTCCATAAGTGTTAGATCCTTGCAGTTCCACAATACTTACATGCTGCAGTTAGGTCTTTCGCTTCATTTTCAGGTAGTTTAATGAAGTGGTCCCATACAGTTGATGTTCGCCGAGGACCACTAGCACTTGCTCTCCTCTTCCTTGTATTATCAGGAGGAAGAGGACTGGTATTATCAGCTGCAACTTCATTTACAGCTGTTGGTTGGTTAGTGGGCTGACTTCCACCACCACCTACTGCTGTTGGTGCAAAAGTGGTGGGAACCGCAGCCCCTATTGTTTGAGACGATGTTGTTTCTGCTTGTGTTAAATTAGTTGGAGGCAAGTTTTGACTAAAATGCTCCATTACTGCAACATATTAAGTGTTTATAGTCTTCCATTAGGCTAAATTATGATTTGTTAGAAACATATTAAATTCAGATTATCACACTACATTGATATCTATATCCTATGCATCTAACATCTTCAAGAATACCATTAATTCGAAAAGAGAGACACAGAGTTATTAACATGAGATATGTCATAAGCATTAAAAGAAGCTTTGAACAAACTAATATCATACATGACATTTAAAAAAGAAAAGAATATTATTAAGAGTAAAATGCAATTCCCTCCCTTTAGAGATACCACTATTACACACCTCTGCCCTCTAGTTCTAAAACATACACTTTCTACCCTTAATTGATAAAAGTATAATACATTTTAGTCTATTTTTTAACTTTCTGTTAAATTTCAATTAACTTCCATTAGATAATAATTCTATTACAAAATACCCTTCATCGTCCAACCAATAAGCTCACCTCCGACCACCCAATGAACTTGTTTATCTTCCCGTCACTGTCACAAGTTGTCTGATAGCACCCCTTCTCGTCCAGACGATGAGGACTATGGGGAACATTTGTACATCGTACTTTTGAACTCAATCCTATGCTCCAATTGTGTCGGTGATCAAATCACACAAAACATCATGAAAGCAGTTGTTCAAATCCCCAAAGTTGCTCAATCCCATGGCCAAGGGACTCACCATGGATTCATTTTATATAGATGCAGGGGATCCATTTGAGCTGAGATTCTCCATGGATTTAGATCCGTTTAGTAGCACCTTCCTCCACAATCCAATTTTTTTTAAGCCAAACAAACAATCATTAACAGCAACACCACCATTAATATGCCCTTCCAAGTCAACCTTAGCTGTTCCATCGACAACCACACCTCTCTGGCTACATCTCATGACACCAGAACAGAGATGGACTTCAAGAAGAAGAAGAAGAACGACGACGACAAGCTTGCCTCTGACTCGTACTACTCCTTCCCGAGATCGACGCCGTCGACCTCGACTTCATCCTTTTCTGTGAAACCCAAAAGTTGTAGCACCCCCTCACCGTGTGCCGCTTGGCCACGACGGCACTTCCATCGATGGTGGCCGCAAAGGTATCATGGGATGGAAGTGCCTCAGTGCCCTGTGAGACAAATCGTGGACATGAGAGAATCCAAAACGGGAAGTGGCTAGTGCAGATCAAAATAATAAAGGATAGTATGTAAATAAACAATAATTTAGTATATATTTTAATTGAAAAAAATATATTTTAAACTTTTTAAAGAATTTTCTCTAACAGTGTTAAGTTATGTTTTAAAATAAGAGAGGTGGGGAGTGTAATAGTTATATTTCTCAAGGGAATAGAGTGTAATTTACTCTATTATTAATAACAGAGGTACAACAGTTTCATACATATAATCAGAAGCAACAATCACTAACAACACCCACATAGAAAAAGCAAACACCTACCATACCATGACTATAATTGGAACCCCATTATAATGCCCAAAAGTATTTTCAACTAATATAAAGATCAAATACCAAACTAATTGTTTCATAAAATATTACAGAAAAATATAATATTAGTTAACATTCAAAATTAAGGTAAAATAATAAAAAAACCCAAAATAAAACTGAGAGCCATCTTTGATAGACTTAAACCATGTTTTTGAATCTTCTTAATTCATATAATCAATTGCAAGTCGCAAATACAAGCCAGAAGATGCTTACATATACACAAAGCACAAAATAATATACTAACATAAAACATTTAGGCCACCTCATAACAATTGCTTGCACCAAATAACAACCACTCCTTGGTATTACCATGAAACTAATCCACAAAGACATATAATAACAGATATCTGTTTCTTACCCAATCAAAATTTCACATATAAATCGATAACAACATCAAAGGGAAAGAAACACACATACATCTATAACACTAGATAACCGACCGTTAAGAACCGTGCCTAACTCTTTTGTACACCCGCCAACCCGAACCTGCCCGTGTTGGAAAAATTAGAAATGGGATGTTAAGCCTTATGTAATTAGTTAGTTTGTTAACTTAACTGCTCTAGTTAGTTAGCTAGTTACTATAGTTAGTTTTCTGTTAAGCTTTAGTTAGTTGTTTTTAATAAATAGCTGTAAAGAAACTCTTGTATTCAGTTTTGCATAATCCAGTTTTGACACCGAGTGATCAATGCTCTGGTGATTTCTGTATTTCCTCTTCCCAAATTCTTTTTCTTCATATGGTATCAGAGCCTGGTTGCGATACAGTCATCACAACCTACTCCATTAACCATACCTCTCCCCACTGTTTCTGATATTTATCCTATTCCCCAACCTGCACACATAGAAACCATTGAACCACAAATTCATCACCACTCTTCCATGTCTCCTGAACCACATAATTCACCCATATCACTTGAACCAAACAATTTGACCAGCTCATCCGAACCTGCACAAGCCAGCTCTTCGGATCAAAATAATCCAATTGATCAACCCGAATGTAATGGACAAGCCCCTAGAACATCTCTCAGAAACAGAAAACCTCCATCTCACCTTCAAGACTACCACTGTTTCCTAACCACAAACGATAAACCCTCCAAACATCCTCTATCCAAATATTTATCCTATGACAAGTTGAGTTCCAATCACAAAAATTTTTCTTTTGCTCTCTCATCCTTGACTGAACCTTCTTCCTATAAAGAAGCTGTACAAGAAAAGTGATGGCAGGATGCTATTCAAGCTGAGCTAAGAGCACTTGACAACAATAAAACCTGGACTTTGACTCGGTTACCTCCTGGAAAAACCACCGTTAGATGCAGATGGGTTTTCAAGGTTAAATTTAAGGCCAACGGTGAGGTAGAAAGGCACAAGGCCCGCTTGGTTGCTAAAGGTTACACTCAAACAGCTGGGATCGATTTCAATGAAACCTTTAGCCTAGTGGTCAAATTAACAACTGTTAGAGTTCTATTGTCCATTGCTGCCAACAAAAACTGGCACCTTCACCAGTTAGACGTTAACACAACATTTCTTCATGGTGATTTACATGAAGAGGTGTACATGGATCTGCCCCCAGGGTTACATACTTCAAGTCCAGATCTAGTTTACAAGCTTCAAAAGTCCCTCTACGGTTTAAAACAAGCCAGCAGGCAATGGAATGCCAAACTGACCCATGCCCTCACAAATTTTGGTTATATTCAATCAAAATCAGATTATTCTTTGTTTACCAAAAATACTTGTACTGGTTTTACTTGTATTTTAGTTTATGTTGATGATCTAGTCCTAGCAGGTGATGACCTTCAAGAGATTCAATCCATTAAACAACACCTGGACTCCCTTTTCAGCATCAAAGATCTTGGCATTCTCAAATTTTTCTTGGGATTTGAGGTTGCTCGTTCTAAGGAAGGGATCACTCTTTATCAAAGAAAATATGCCTTGGACCTTCTCAAGGACATGGGCTTATTGGCTGCAAAACCATGCAGCACTCCTATGGATCATCATCTTAAACTCAAAAAGGATTCGGGGGAACCTTTAGAAGATACCACTGCTTATAGAAGACTTGTTGGTCGCTTGCTTTACCTAACACACACACGACTTGATGTTTGTTTGGCAGTCAATCAATTAAGTCAATTTCTAGACTGTCCAACCAAGGTTCATTATGCAGCAGCAATTCGAGTGCTTAGGTACATTAAAGGAGCACCTGCGGCAGGACTTCTCTTCTCTGCAACAAGTGAGCTCAAACTTAAGGGGTTCAGTGACTCCGATTGGGGTACTTGCCCAGACACAAGAAGGTCCATAACAGGGTACTGTTTTTTCCTTGGAACCTCTCTGGTTTCCTGGAAAAGCAAGAAACAAGCAACTATCTCCAAATCATCCTCTGAGGCTGAGTATAGAGCTTTGGCCCAAGCAACTTGTGAAGCATAATGGTTATTGTATTTACTGCAAGATTTTAGAATTTCTGACATAACTCCTGTTGTGATTTTCTATGACAACCAATCTGCATTGCATATAGCTGCTAATCCAGTCTTCCACGAAAGGACTAAGCACATTGAATTGGACTGTCACATCGTCCGTGAAAAACTCCAAAATGGCATACTGCATCTGCTTCCAATTTCTTCTCAAATGCAGACTGCTGATATTCTGACCAAGCCTTTAGCTGCTAGACCCTTTCGCAATTTACACTGCAAGCTTGGAATGTTGAATGTTCACATTCCAGCTTGAGGGGGGTGTTAAGCCTTATGTAATTAGTTAGTTTGTTAACTTAACTGCTCTAGTTAGTTAGCTAGTTACTATTGTTAGTTTTCTGTTAAGCTTTAGTTAGTTGTTTTTAATAAATAGTTGTAAAGAAACTCTTGTATTCAGTTTTGCATAATCCAGTTTTGACACCGAGTGATCAATGCTCTGGTGATTTCTGTTTTTCCTCTTCCCAAATTCTTTTTCTTCATATGGGATCTACGGTTTCGGACGGGTTGTGCTTTTTTGATCAATCCTAACCACTGGTTTTACATGAATTTTTTGGTTCTAGTTCAATTTGGTTGTTCCTTAGGTGGTTCTTGAATAGAGCGATTACGAGGGGGTCATTCAGATTGGATGGCATTGGAAGGCTAGTTCTTATATAGTCCGGTTGGTTAAACCAATCAATCAGCTTTAATTTTTAGTACTATAGTGTACACTATTAGAGATGCTCTAAGGAACTTTGTTTAAAGGACCTTATGTTTAAATAATCTTCAATGTAAAGGGATCTTTTGTCAAAAAAAAAAGAAACTTCTATTCTTTTTTTTTAATAGGCAAATTAGTAAATTAGTAGAGAAAGTTTGAACTCATGACCTCTTTATCGCTCCAATATCTATGTTCCTCCCTCAAACCACCTTATGCTCCCTTAAGAAACTTCTATCTAAGACATGTTTAATCTGATAAAATCTTTGGTCTAAATATTCTACCTATGATTAAGTGTGCAAACTTTGTCAATATACATCCGAATGAATCCAAATCCAAAGGTCTAGAAGAAAAAACATGACATAAACCAATAAAATAGCAATGAATTTAAAATTATGTATTTCGAAATAATTTAATAAATAAAAAAAATTCCATATTCCCAGAAAAATCAAAACCAAAGTAATTCATATTATATGGGAATATGGGAAATGAATTTTATATATTTTTTAAAACTAAAGAGTAGGCAATGGGAGCCTTAAAAAAGAACAATGGGATACAAATTATTATCATTTTTTAGTATTATTTTATTTCAGTAATCTATTACTAATAAATTTTTGGTTAATGTCCCATCAAGGGAACAGTGTTCCCGCCATTAGCCAATTATCATTTGTTAAATATAACAGATTACAACGTATAGAAAAATTATTTTAATTATTTTTTTATTTATTTTATTCCTCTAATTTGATATTCATTTTTATCGGTATGAGCAAATTTTTTTTTTGAAACAAAAGGCTTACACCGCCAGAAGGAATAAACTAACAAAAGAAAACTACAATTGACATATAAGCAAGCAAAACTAAGGTGCAGGTGCAGAAGGGAAGAGTAGCTTCAAAGAAGTGGGAGCCAAGAGGAAGAGAAAGTCCATGCTTCGCGAAACAATATGAGCAATTGTTGACTGCTTAAAACATTAAGTATGCATATTTAACTAAGAAGCAAAATGTCACATATAACTAACACTGTTATAAAATTAGAGTATATCATATATCAACCTGTGCGAATGCACGGGTCAACCGGCTAATATTTTTTGTTGCACTTTTCCTTGATTTATTGAAATGCTCACTTCGAGAGAAATGGTCAAGGAGAATTACATATTTGGAGAATTACATAAGGCCTGGGTCCATGTTGGGCATAGGATAAGACAGACAGGTACCAATCTCTAGACTCACAATTTAAAAAAGTACACGGACCTGGATCCATACCCGCGTGGGTAACAACTTTGATCCCAGTACTCTTACTTGTTGGGTACCTGAGTACCCTGCCTGTTACCCGCAATTTAACTATGGAAATTAAAAAATTACTTTCTCAAATGCAACACATAATATTATGTCTCAAGAACACGTGAAAGGAATTTGCTAGTAAAGGACACAGAAACGAGACAGAATGGTGTCTGTCAAGAAGACTTGCCATCGAGGAAGTGAGACAATAATAGTGCCAGACTTGCCATCGAGGAAGTGAGACAATAATAGTGCCGGCGTAGGAGGCTCGTCTTTGTTGGTCAATGATGGCGAAAGGCACAATGAAGCAAGCTGTCATCGCACACAATAACGGTGAAATACATGTTAAAACAAAGTTAAGAAAATGTATCTCATGGTAAAGGAAAACAAAGAAAGAAATTAAAGACTATAGTATTCTTGTGTGTGGATTACATTAGAAAGTTTATAGGTTTCTTTAAGAAATTTATTAAATTTAACATTGTGTGTGTGTGTGTATGTGTGTGCGGGTCTGGGGCGGGATGGGGTACTAAGGTACCCATACCTACACCTATCTCCATCAAATTTTGCGGTAATTAGCCTCTATTATAAGCAATTTTTGTGAGTACCCAATGGGTATGGGTCAAATTGACATTAATTTGGTGAGCCAACATGATAGAATAAGTCAATCTTATCACTTTATCCTATCTTGTCCTCCGGTAATTTTATCCTGTGGTAGGAGTTGAGTTAGAAACCAACAAGATAGGATTATGTGACATATATTTATTTTTAATTAAAATTACCATAAAATATATTTAATTATAATTTTTTACATTACTAATGAAGAATTTTTTTAGAAAAGGCAAAATTGTTTGAAGAAAATTTAATATTTAATAATAGGCTTAAATATGTTTCTGGTCCTTATAATATTGGAAAATTTTGCTTTTACTCCCTATTAAAAAAGTCAAACACTTTTAGTCCCTATAATTTTTTTTTGCTTTTAGTATTTTAAGTAGGTTCACTGCTGATGTGTCCATTTTGAGCTCAGGCAGCACGACTACGTGGCTAAAAACTTTGCCACGTTGCATGCCACGTCAATATCTCTCTCTCCTCCCTCCTCTCTCTCCTTCCTCCTCCCTCCACCTCCTCTCTCTCTCTCCTCCCTCCACCCCCCACCCCACCAGCACCATCTTCTCTCTCTCCTCCTCCCTCCACTCACTCTCTCTCTCCTTTCGTACGCGATCTCTCTCACTATCTCTTCCAACCAATTCCTAATTCTTCACCACACACCCCACTTAAAATCCTTTTTCATTCCTTTGCATTCTGGGATTTCTGGGTCTTTTTTTTGGGGGGGTTCAGAAAAAAATTGCATTTTTTTGTTTCCTTACCAAGATCTGATCTGAACAACTCACACATGACTGGTGGGGTTGAGTTTAGATTCACGGCGTGCAGTGCAATTCGAAGTATGTTTCTACTTTTGTTGCATTTTTTTGGAAGGGTTCCGTTGCTTGTTCTAGTTTCAGTGAATGATCATCGCGTTTGTTAGTTGATTTAACAACTGTTTTTTTTTTTTGTGTTCAGTGATGTGTGTTGGTGAATGAGTGGATCTGTGTTTTGAGGTGATTGCCTTTAACAATAGGGTGGTGGTTTCACTTGGGGTTCAAAGAAAATTTGGAGCAGTTGAAGAGAGTGGAGTTGAAAGTTTGGGTTTTTATTTTTGTTTCTATTATTATTAGTGTTTTTTCTGGGAGGGGTTGGGGTTTTGGGAATCTGGGTATCGGAACAATCTTAGAAAGTAATCTATACATGAAGATAAGTTCGATTGAGAAATGGGTTTCCATTGTTTTGACGATCTGGGTACATATTTTTATGGTCGGCTGTATTGGATTCAGATTTTAAAAGACTATTTCGGTATAAAAAAGGTCTTGTAGATTTTAAAGATTTTAAAAGACTATGTAGAAATGTAATAACTTATCTGATTTTTTTTAAAAAGTTTTGTGGATTTTAAAATACTTTTATATCATAAGAATTTATAAGATTTAAAAGGACTTAATGGATTTAAAAAGAATCTCATGGATATTTAACAAACATTTAAAGTTACAAGAGTAAATAAAAATGATAATAAAGAAATTGTTTCTATCTTGTTCTCCTCCTAAGTAGCAATTCTCCACATATTTAGAGTCATACTAGCCCTCTATGCATTAGCATGTTCCCGTTCATGCTCTTCGGTTTGATCAATATAAGTTCAAAATTATAGTATTTAGTATTAACTGGTAATACTAAATGTGAAGATTCGTTTGCTAGCTCAAAATTATAGTCTTTGTAAATCGGTAATACCAAAGATGAAGATTTGCCTGTTGACTCAATTGACAATTCATCGAACCACATTCTTTTTGCGAAGAAAATGATGCAGTGTTGCACATGCTAACACAAGTTCTACTTGTGTTAAACACACCACACAAGATATATATAAAATAAATAAATAAAATAGTGTTCTGGTCTAAAGCAAAAACAAAATTAGAATAAATAAATGAGAAATCAGCAAAAAAAACTTTTTATTTATCAAAAATAAAATTTAAAAAAATTTATATACTAAAAACTATAGAAACAAAAAATATGAATAAAACATGTTAAGAAATACTATTATGTTTATCAAATTTATAAAAAATATCAATGAAACCTGAAAATTTATAGGAACAAAAAATATGAATGAAATCTGTTAAAAAAACTATTATATTTATAAAAATAAAAAGAGGATCATGAATGAAAAAATAATTGAAATTTGAAAAAGGACAAATTTATTATATTAATTTTAAATTAGTAAATACAAAGAGGGTAAAAAAATAGGACGATCACATTTGGCCAGAAACTATAGTGGAAGATTATGAAATAAAAAGATGGAAAGATCGTGTTTGGTTACTATAGCATTTGAGGAGGTAAAGTACAAAAAGAATATATACACATATCTACAACATTGTCATCCAAACCAAGCATATTTGATGTAGAAAGAATGTATAAAGAAAATCAATCGGGAAAAAGGAAAAAAGAAGAACAAAAAAGAAGAATTACCTGTTGAGTCTGGCAATGCTGCAACTGTAGGAAAAAAAAAGTCTAAAAAGTCTCAAGGGTTTGGGTGAGATTGTTGGATGAGTCTAATCTTTATATTTTTCATTGAAAAGTCACACAAATTCCACCACACAAAATAATCCATTGAAATCTGTATTTTTTGAATACCAAAAGACTTTTATTAAGTTGTAAAAAATCTCAATTGAATACCACCAAATTTTTTTGCCCTCTTTAAAAAGTCATTATAGTCCTAATTGAATACCACCAGATTTCATTGCTCTCTTTTAAAAGTCATGATAATCCTAATTGAATACTACCAGATTTTTTAATGTTGTTAAAAAGTCTTGATTGAATAACACAGGATTTTATTATCACAAAAAATTCTATTAAAATCCTTTACAATAGAGCATCTCCATTGGTGCTACTCAAATTTGGGTACTTAAGTGGACCCCACTTGTCCACATCACTCATTTTTACTTTTTTAATCTAAGTACCTAATAGGTACCCAACTCCTCTAACCCAGCAACTCCTATTTGGGTACTTAAATGGGTCTCACCAGTAACTTCACATCATTATATTATCATTACATCTCAACAATAATTTATTTATAAATTCATTTATTAATAATTATAGATCTATTTTTATATTAATTTTTATATTAAAATATAAAAATATGAAATTTATTTGTACTATTTTTTTAATTCACAATAAGTTTAAAAAAGGTAATAAAAAATTAAAAAATAAAAACATTTAGATTTTATTTAAAATTATGACAAATAGATAAAATTACATAATTAAAACAATAATTAATTTTGCTGACTATTGCCCAAAACGTTCCCAAATATGCTTCATTGAGCGCAATATTATCCAGCCCAACTTGCGTGGAGAATGGTGGAGTTTGATATTGTGGCACAAACTCAGATGTTGTTTCTAGCCCTTTTTCACAAGATTGCCCACCACTAGTACCCATTGAACTCCCATGATCGGCGGGGTAGTTAGTTGGTGGTGGTTGACCCATGGGAAAATGATATGGATATGGGGGGGGGGGTGAGAAAATGGAAAATTGTCAATATTTGGATTATTTTGAAGGTTTAGATAAAATTGAGGATTTTGAGAATTTGGAGGATTTTGAGAATTTGGACGATTTTGAGTGTAATTGTAGAAGGAATTGATTTGGTTAGGATCCATTGGGTGAAAATGAATAGAATAAAATAGAATTTTGAGAGAATATATAAGGATAAAAAGATGAAGAATTTTTTAGAGACTATATGAGAATAAATGAGAGAAACTTGAGAGGTTTAATTATGCAAAAATTGATGGAGTTGATCATATATATATAAAAGGTGAGGAGCAACGACTCCCTGCAGGCGCAACGGCTCACCTGCACTTCCAACGGATCTATTTTTTTTTAATATTATAGACCTATACCGACGGATGAATCCGTCGGTAAAAGGTTGCACTGTTGGTTTTTCCCCAAAGTCAAACTATGGGACCCAGACGTGACGGAGAGAGAATGAGTTGATTTTTTTAATATTATACAGACTTTTACCGACGGTGTCCGTCGGTAAAAGCCTATTTCGAATTTTTTTTAAGTGTCAGCTGCAAGCTCGATGAGAGAGGAGAGAGAGGGGTGCTTCCTCTCCTTTTAAGTACCCAGATTCATCACCTCCATTGGGGGTACCTATTAGTTACTCTCTAAGTACCCATTAAGATCCAAGCAATGAAGATGCTCTAATCCAATACACCCCCCCCCCCCCTTACTTTCCTATTTTTTGTGTTATAACTTTGGAGTTAGGATATTAAACTCAGCCTTTTGAGTTGCAAAATAAGGAATTTAAATTGGTGTAAAATAGTTGATGCTACTGTCTGAATAATCCTTTCGAGTTTTGGCAAGTTTTAGAATCTACATACAAGAGTTGAGCAGTAATGGGATGTCTTACTGCATTAATTTATATCGATAAGGAAGGCTAGGGATGTTTAAGCTTTGTGAAGGGAGGAGAGAGAGAGAGAGGAGGTGGTGGGGGGGAGGGAGGAGGAGAGAGAGAAGGTGGTGCTGGTCGGGTGGCGGTGGAGGGAGGAGAGAGAGAGAGAGGAGGTGGAGGGAGGAGGGTGGAGGAAGGAGAGAGAGGAGGGAGGAGAGAGACATTCTACGTGGCAAAGTTTTTGGTCACGTAGGCATGCTAACTAGGCTCAAAATAGACACATCAACAATCAACCAACTTAAAGGACTAAAAGCAAAAAAAATAATCATAGGAATAAAAAACGTTTGACTTTTTTAATAGGGATTAACAGCAAAACACCCATATATTATAGAGACCAGAAACATATTTAAGCCTTAATGATATAATATAATATAATAAATAAAAAATTACTACAAATAATTTAAATTTTGGTTTGTTTTAAGCGGAAAACTGAATGAATTTGGGGTACATGTGGCAGAACCTTAATCCTACACAATTAGCCGGCTCTAATGGAGATCTGACTTGGAAGCTTTAACAAGCCACATTGCCATCTAATCCTTGGAGAGAGCATTGCATAATGACTTGTATGCCTTTTACACATAGTTTAAATTTTTCTTCAGCCATCACCTGCTGCTATCACGGAAAGGTAAAGTGCAAAATATCAGATGGCACATATATAAAAGGAAAAAGAAGGGAGAGAAAGATGGCTTTTACGGTGCAACCTAATTTTTATAATTTGGAATATAGCCTATATTTTATATGCCTTTCAGTCCTATTTCATTTTAATCTCTTTGCAAACATTGAGAAAACATTGCACATGGTCGACTTGCCCAGCAACTCATCCCACCCATCTGCTCCTTTCCATTTACTCTTAAAGGGCTTGTAAACAATCTTAATCTTTAGGGCAATTTTTTATAGATATCAATTTTACAAATAACTTGTTTAACAAGTTACAGCAAGTGAATATTAGCCATTTCCGTAGAAGTCATATAGCAGGACCAAAAGTGCACCCTGCACCATAAAAGCCACGAGAGAAAAGGATTGGTCGTTTATATTGTTCATAAATTTTGTAAATGGTATATAATCTCAATTTCATAGTAAATGGCAACTACTTTTGTGCTCAAAAATATATTCATCAAGAGGGTCGGTCTATATAAATGGTAGTTCAGGATGGTGCACTATTCCCAACCCAAGAGGTAAGTTTGTAGCTAACATGTGAAGTATTAAGTTTCTAACACATTATTTTAAACAAACCTGGGAATGGCCTTGATGCTTATCAGGATGCCATTTTAAAGAGATATCAGCAGTTTGTAATGATGTGTTTTACGTCTGGTACAACACTTTGCACGAAACAGGAACCTTAAAGCACTTACGTCTTTTTAACATCTTCTATCTTTAATGGACCTCTTGGAGGCAAACCAAGAATAGTTCTATCAGAACTTGAAAGGTGCTGATCACTCTCACTCTCACGTTTAGTTTTCTTTTTTGATAAATGAATCTCCCACCACGACGGGACATCATCGGTATAGCTGTTTTTTGAACGGCAGAGAAGCAACTATATCGAGAATTATATGGATGTCAAATAAGCAGAGTTGTATAAAGAGCAAGAAAGACAAAAGCTATATATCGATCGGTCCTAAACTACATGCTGAACAAATTTCTATCCAAATCCCTTATGTACACATCTCATAGTTGAAATTTCCTTGAGCTTGAGAAATGAGAAATCATAAAACCTGATCATAGGATCCAATCTAATATGCACAAAACTTTGGGGGGGGGGGGGATTGTTTCAAGTTGGATCATTGTATTCCTTGGAATAATATTCTTGGGAACACTATAACCAGGAATGTTATTCCTGGGTAAATTTGTAAACATGTTTGGTTAGAATTTATTTTGTTCAGGAAACAAAATTAAAAGAAATAATGTGATAAAAGGTGGGAAGTAATGGAAAAGTAAGATACCCACCTCAAATCATGAGAATAAAAGACAAGCGAAACGTTGCGTTGTTTATAATTTATATCAGTAAACAATATCAACCACAACACTAGAGTAATCGAAAATCCAAGGATGCATGAAAAAGAAGCACATCAAAGACATCATATATGAGCTAAGAAGTAAGAACACTCTTTGGTGAAGAAAAGAGGAAAAGATGAAAACACATATAGTACAACATGTGAATATATATATATATCTTTTCTTCCACCACCACACCCACTTCCCCCAAGATACTAATCAACAAAACACATAAAATGCTTCATCTTTTTGTTTTATAAATTGCTTGTACTTAACAACACCAAAAATAATTAGATGGAAACATATGTTCTATATCACCTAATGAAAATGAAACAAACCGTTCATGCTTTTTCTTAAGTTTTAAATGCCACGACGCATAGTCACATACCTTAGATAGTTGCTGTCCTGTTCCATGCTGCATGTGAAGGGGAAAAAGCACGGTATTAATTTGCAAAACATTCTAATAAGAAAATTGAAAAGAAAAAAAACAGAGAGAAACTAACGGAGTTCAAGTTGCTCTTCCATTTCAGACACAAAGTCTTCATGGACAGCAAGTTTTGCCATTGCGGTGTCTGCATACCGACCAATGGAGATCAAAAGCATTTGCTATTTGTTATGGTGGAGACAACTGTCTGAGTGAGGACTTATAATATATATACACGGCTAATTGGATATAGGATAACAAAATACAATTCAAATTGCTGTTAGTTAGTATACAACTAAAAAAGGATAGAGTAGATATTCGAGGATTTACAAGTTCAAATCTATAATAATATATAATTGATTTGGTTTGAAAAGATTTAATTTGATTTGGGGGCATTTGAAGACTCAATCTAATTAATTTGATTTGAAAAGATTTATTGATTGGTTATTTTATAATTCAAATTTAATGTGCATAATTATTATTTAAAATTGTATTGATTGTATTCGATTTAATTTTAAAATCGTATTTTCAATTGCCTACTTAATAGAGAATATTTTATATCTCTACCTAATTAATATTTTCTAATAGCCTATTTAGTTTTTTGTTTGTTTAAATACTCACAATATCCTAGGGAAAGGGAGCCCTAGACTAATCTGCGATCTGGGAAGGAAGTAAAGCCTGGCCATAGATTGTTCCGTGGCCGAGGATCGAACTCAGGTTCTAGCCGTGCATGCCCCTAAGATAGAGTGCATTAATCACTTGCGTTCAACCTTGTAATTAAATTTGGTTTGATATAAATGTTTTGCCCTTAAATTTGTTTAGAATGTCTTAAATCAATTTAATGTTTCGAAAATATATATTTTATAAACTATTTGGAATTTTATGAAATATTTATGTTTAGTAAAACCATTTGAAAAAAAACTGTACAGTTCCTACAATAGAAATAATTATAAAAATTTCAATTTGCAAATGATATAAATTGTATTTCTAGGGATCAGGTTGAAATTAAAAAAGGAGCGTGTTTATTATAGAAATCAATTTAAAATAGTAATTGAAAAAATTGTATCTTTGTTACTCCACATGTACCAATTTTATAAATTTCTATGATATAAATCGTTATAGATTTTTCAAATTTGAAATGACACAAATTGTATCTTTAAAGATCACCTTGAAATTGATAAAAGAAGTGTATTTATTATATGAATCAATTTAAAATTGTAGATAAAAAATTATATTTGTGTGATAGAAACCAATTTTCTAATGCTTTATTCGGCAAAAATAGCTGATGAGGTAATTGATAGCTGATGGTTGATAAATTAGTTGTTCGACAAAAATTAACTGTTCAAGTAGTTGATAAATATAAAATGACATAAAAAGACATTGGTATAGATCATATATATATATAATTTTAGAATAGTTATTACATTATTAATTATTCTAATTTATTTCAAATTATCTATCATGTTAAAAATTAAGATATTAATTTTTATATTTTTTATTAATTATTTCTATGAAATGAAATAATAAAATAGTATAATATGTGAAATAAAAACTTAACATCTTTTATTAATTTAAGATCCTTTAATTTACCAACGGGGGTTGGGTCTAGCGGAAGGGGCTAGTCCTCCATAACGTGGTGAACCATGGTTCGAATCCCCGCTGGGAGAGGTGCCCACATTTAGTACCCGACCGTGCCTCGAACAAGATTACCTCTGATGGAGGATACCCGTGGGAAACCAAAAAAAAAAAGATCCTTTAATTTAAAGAGAGAGTAATGGAGGAATAAGATTAAAGTAATGAGGGTAGAAATGAAAAAAAAAAACAATAAGTTATAAGCTATAAGGTAATGATATAAGTTGATATAAGCCGTGCATGCCCCTAACAAGATAGCTTGGCTAAAGTGGGATAAGTTCTGTTTCCCAAAAAAGAGTGGGGAGCTGGGTGTAAAAAATATGAAATTATTCAACATAGTTTGTTGGGCAAGTGGCTATGGAGATGCCTTAGTGGAAAAAAAAAACTCAATTTGGAAAAGTGTTCTCAGCTTTCGTTATGGAGATGTGGAAAGGCTAGAATCCTTTTGTGCTAATAATAATAGGAAGTTCTCTATTTGGTGGGCTGACTTATGCTCCATTGAGAGACTATCCTATGTCCCCCCTTGCTGGTTTACTAATGTTGTGTCAAAGAAGATCAAAAGTGGTGGTAGTATATTAGATTCTGGTTTGATGTGTGGATTGGCTCTTGTTGCTTTAATGATTTATTTCCCAGGCTCTTCAGAATCTCGATTGACAAAGAAGCTCTAGTTGCAAATATGGGGTGCTGGTCAGATGGAATCTGGAGTTGGAGTTGGCGTTGGAGGAGGAATTTATTCAGTTGGGAAGAAGAAATGGCTAGTGAAATGCAGAATTTGGTTTCTGCAGTGGTTCTCTCTATAGATGCTGAAGATCAATGGATTTGGAAAGAAGATAAGTCTCATTTATATACTGTAAAATCTGCCTATGATTTTATCCTTGCAAGTCTCAGTTCCAATAACAATGATCCTTTTGTTGTTTCTGAATTGTACAAAGTTTGGAGGTGCTTTGCTCCTCCAAAAGTTCTTGCCTTTTCTTGGAGGCTTCTCATTAACAGATTACCTACAAGGGAGGCCCTAGCTAAGAGGGGTCTGTCATTGGATGGGTCAGGATCGTGTTGTCCATTCTGTAATATTGATGATGAAAGTGTTGAACATTTATTCTTGATGTGCTCTGTCTCTAAGGACGTTTGGAAGAAAATATTTGTTTGGCTGGGGGTTCTAGATATGTTTCCTTCTACCTGTTGGGAGTCTTTTGTGCAATTCAAGACGTCAAGAGCAAGAAAAAAATCTAGGAAATTTATCTTTTTGATTTGGCATGTTGTTGTTTGGTCAATTTGGTTATTACGGAACAATATAGTTTTCAGTAATGGAGCACTTGACTTGATGGGTCTGCTAGATTTAGGTCTCGTTTGTTTTAGATTCTTCTCAACGGAACAGTGCATTTTTCACCCCTCCCAATGCACTTTTACACGAAGCTGGTCATGTGCTCCTTTTGGAGAACGTCCGTTTGCAACGCGCAAAATCTAATACAAACACACGCTTAATCAATATTCGGTCATGGAGTTGGTTTTCAGCTTATAAGCAAGGTTCTTTGTTAGTCTTTTCAAATTGGTGTTGGACCCTCTTTTGTGTATCTATTTGGTTTGTTAGCTTTAAGTTGGGATTTTTCTTTCTCTTTTTTCTTCTGTTGGTCAACCTGTTATCTTAGTTGGCGGTTTGTATCTAGACTTTTGTAGATGGGTTTGAGTACCCCTTGCACTCTTTTTCAATATATCTCTTTTGCTGATAAAAAAATAAAATGATATAAGCTGATTTATCGAAGACTTCTATTGTAGTCAAACAAACTTATAAGCTAGTCAAATAAGCTATAATCAAGTTTATTTGCCTTGCCAAACAAAGCCTAAATCTCTATGATAGAAATCATTATGAATTTTTCAAATTTTAATTTTCTATAAATTATATCTCTAGGGATCATGTTGAAATTCATAAAAGGAGTGACTATATTATAGGAATCTATTTAAAATGGTTGATAAAAAAAATATTTTTGTGATAAGGACTGATTTTAAAAACATCACAATAGGAATCATTATAAAATTTTAAATTTTAAATAATATAAATTATATCTTTAGAGATCATATCGAATTTCATAAAATGTGTATTTTTAATTTATTACTAAAATCAATTTAAAATCATAATAGAAAAAATTTGTATCTTTATGATAGAGACATGGTTTTACATCTTTATGATAGGAATCTTTATAAATGTTTCAATTTTCAAATAATCCAAATTGATTCTCTAGGGATTATGTTGAAATTTATAAAATGTGTATCCTTATTGTAGAAATTAATTTAAACTATTTAGGTTTAGTAAAACGTTTGAAAAAATTGTACAGATTTTATAAATCTCTGCAATGGAAATAATTATAAAATTTTCAATTTGCAAATGATACAAATTGTATTTATAGGGATTGGGCTAAATTGTTGAAATTTTAAAATGAGCATATTTATTATAGGAATCAATTTAAAATCTTAATTGAAAAAAATTATATCTTTGTGATGGAGATCAATTTTATAAATCTCTATGATATAAATCGTTATAAATTCTTCAAATTTGAAATGATACAAATTGTATCTTAAAAGATTACGTTGAAATTCATAAAAAGAGTATATTTATTATAGGAAATCGTAGATAAAAAAATTCTATTCTATTCTATCTATATATTACTATTCATAAAAAAACATTTTTTGGTGTTGCTACAAAAAAAAGTTGTACACGTGTCACGTAAATGTTTGCCCACTTACTGCCAAAAAAATCACCTCTGCTATAGTGTTGATTTTTCTTCTCTACCGTTCAAAAATTTTTGTAGACCACTCTCTTCTCATAGTATTGCAAAAGGGGGTTGTTCAACACTTCAGCTAGGGTTAGGGTTTAAGTGGTGGCGCCGCTACAGGCCGGAGTTCCTTGGCCGGGCTGGAGATGCCACTATTAGAGAAAGATTGGACGAGATCCACCCTCGTTTGGACTGCGTTGCCGTCTTCTTCAAGCATGGGGCTCGCCGTCACTGCTGGTGTCGTCGCCGTCGCCGCTGTGGGGGTTGTGTAGGCGGTTCATCTCCAGATCTGCTAGAGTTTGTTTTGTTGCGTAGGTTGTTTGGTGTGTTCTTGTAGTTGTTTTTCTTCTAGTCTGGTTGTGCCGCCGCTGTCCGTCTTCTTCAATTGCCGCCCCCCTTGCCACCCCCTTCCCCATGCTCTTTTGTACATCTCTGTGCCCCTTCGTTGTTTTTCTCACCTTTTCCCTTAGCCACCATGCCAATGTTCCTCCACCCCACCGATCTATCTTCACCATTTTCCCCCACTGTGTTTTCACGTTCTTTGGTTTTTTCTTTGCCGCGGTGCTATCTTTTTCTTTTTCTGTGTTGGATCCTATTTGTTTTATCTTTCTGGTCTGTTTCTTTGTTCTTTCCTTTTGCAGATCCAATGCCCAAGCTCTATGCAACAATCTCCTTTCTATTTCCCTAGTTTAGTGTCGATCTGCTGGTCTTGCCCCAATATTTGTTATGTCCTTAAGTGCTCACAGAAGCAAGACCAGTGGCTTTGTTGTCCCTTCCTCCGGCATCTTCATGCCCCAGCTACTGAGGTTGCAGGTTAGGCATGGGTTTGGTGTTTCAAAGAAACCATGAAGCAGACTTGGTGATGTTGGTGATGAAAGGTAGCTCCTTTGGACTTGTTTGTTCTTGGGCATGTTAGATTTAAAGAGTTTTTGTGTGTTTGATGCTCGGGTGCTGTTAGTTTGTGGGGTTTTTTTTGTTTTATCGTACATTATCGCATTGTCAAGTTCGTGTCTTTGATTTGATGATAAGATGTTTAGAGACATTGCATTAAGCTTGACCTTGGCCATGTTGTTGGGCCATTTGTACGGCTTTAGGCTTTAAGCATTAGGCTTTGCTTGTTAATGAATCTTGTAACACCCTCTTCCAAAAAGGGCATTACATTTAGTAACCAACCTAAAACATGAAATTAACTTTATTTAATTACTTTATTTCTTTATTAGGGAAATAATGTCAAAGTTATTTAATTTTCACAAATTAATTTTCGTTGCCAATTTTTTTTTAGAAAGATACTAAGTGAAGACATGATTAAAATAATATCCAACACACAAGTTCAAAGAAAACAGGCCATGTAACTAAATTCATATATCTCTTTACAATTCAATGTTTGAGAATACTATATCATACAAGAAACTTTTCTCCCCTAAAAGAATATTGACCCCTATGCTGGTCAAGCACTGAAAATCCTACAGAGATTAGATGAGAAAACCCAACACTTAAACTAAGACACGCGCATCCATCTTCCTTGTTGAAGCATCACCATTGATCCTCTTGTTCTGGACTTCAGTCAAATCTCCGGCAGAACGACTTAAAAAAACATATTTACATACAGGAAAACAATACATTGCAAGGGTGAAAATCTCATTCACAGTTATATCGTCATAGTTACACAAACAACACACAGCAGATATAATGCATACAACAATTATAATGCACACAACAAGTATAATGCTCACATAGTGTTATACTCATCCTCAAAAGAATTCATACTCATCACATCTATCCCTCACAGCAGGACTCTCAATCCACTGTCATTCAGTCCAATGGCACTTAATCCATAGACACCCAGCCCAATGACATTTAGTCATAGACACTCACAGTCCATAGACACCCAGTCCAATGACATCCAGTCATAGACACTCACAGTCCAATGGCTCTCTGTCCATAGACACCCAGTCCAATGACATCCAGTCATAGACCCTCACAGTCCAATGGCACTCTGTCCATAGACACCCACTATCCATAACATTGGGTCATCGTTGAGGGTATGGTCACCAAAACTTAAAGATTTATCTACTAGGTCCTCCCCCTTCGAGACACTAGTCTTACGTTAACCTCATTTCATTTCATTTAACAAATCACAGTTCAAATGCTAGGTCCACCCCTATTGGAACTCTAGACTTACTTTCACTCTTTCAATTTTAAGAAATCATTTGGGAACCCGTTTGGAATCTCATTTTGGGAAAACCTTGAACTCATTGGGCTTTAGCCCCTTTAAGAAAAATCTTCAATAAAAATCCCTTCACTTTCTCTTTAATTATTAAAACCACATTGTTCTTCACTTTGATAAAATATCCCTTTATTTTAATTAATTATCAAAAATGTCAATTTTCTTCAAAATTTACATTTTGGTCCTCAAAATATCCAGATTGCATTTCTAGTCCCCAAACTTCAAAAATTACCTTCTTGGTCCTCTAAATATGCAAATTACCATTTCAGTCTCTTTGTTTTAAAATTTCCCTTTCTGCCCCTAAATTTTCAAAAACTACACTTTTGTCCCTAATCTTTCAAAAATTACATTTTTGACCCTTATACTTTAAAAATCGCATTTCTCGCAGGCAGAAGGGATCACATCTGTGAAAATTGTCACACCGGGGGTGTGAACAGTTCTGGAAAAATAGTCAAAAAACCAAAAATTTATTTTTCTTTTAGAAATTGATTATTTAATCCATTTCCATCCTTTTTGAGCATCAAAAACAAATTTTAGCTTTATGAAATTTGGTTCATTAACTTAGATTTTTAAAAGTTCTTTTCATAGTTCTTTGAAATCATTTTTCATAAAATTAACACTTGATATAACTTATGCAAGTTTGGAATCACTTGTTCAATCATCATGATTTAAATTCCTTTAACCTCTTCACTTCTCTAATAACGTAGCACCAATCACAACCACATAAGAAATCTCCATATAAGAAAATCAACCCATCACAACATAAGAAATATCTTCACCACACATGATAATTAATAATAAGACCACACATCAACTTTATACATCACAAGGCACACAAGAAATCACTCAATCACAACAACATAAGAAATCATCCACCATCACATAAGAAATCCATCACCAACACAAAAGAAATCATTTGTCATCACTTAAAAAATCAATCACCAAGAACACATATATGTTTATGTAACGATGATAACTAGAGAATTTTCCCCTTACCTCTTGAAGTTCCTTCAAGTTAAGCTTCTCACTAGCTTGAGCTCCAAGATCACTACTATTACTATCACCCCCTTTGTCAACACAAAGCCTAGAACACCAAAAATTCCTCCATGGATTTTAAAAGAAAGATTGGAGTTTAGAAACCATAGGATCACTAAAAAACTATAGAAAATGAATACCTATGGATTAAAAACATAAAACTCACCTTGGATGATGAAAATCAAGAATCAAAGATTCAAGAACATTTGATTTACTCTTGATGAACAAACTTGAGGAGTTCTAATATTGATGAAGGCTAAGTGTTTAAAGTGTTTTAAAAATGATCACCCACACTTGATTAGCATGTGGAAGATCAAAAATATGGATCAAAGATTGAAGAACTTGAAGAAAATAATGGATGAATCAAAGGAAAAGATAAGATCACATTCATTTGGATGGAAAATTACCAAAAAGGACATAGGGTAAAAAGGTATTTTCCATGGTTTTGGTAATTGAAAAGTGAGATCAAGGGTACTTTGATAACTTCCCATGTCAACATAATAAAAGTCAACTATACTATGCTACATGGGTCACACTTTCCCTGCAATCCAATTTCTGGTACCTGGTCTTTTACCCGTTCTTTAGTTTTTTCCCCGCACCAAGGGTATAATGATAATTTTACTAAGCTTATCCAAAAATATTTTCTAAAATCCCGAAATAAATAAATAAAAATTACCATTTTTTGTTTTTATGAATAGTGACAAAACTGCTCCAGCTAGGGGTATTTTGGTCATTTGCTAATTACAGTGGCATTTTGGTAATTTTTATAATTTTTAAAATATTCCAGAAAAATTTCCATAAATCCTAAATAATGTAAAAACACTTTTTGGCTCGTCCAAATAATTTTCTAATGTGTTCTAGTCTCCAAACTCACTCGCAGTTTCATCATAGTCATACCACAAGGACCAAAACGGTACTATTTCTGATCCGTTTCTCAGAAAATTCCCAAATAAATTTCTAAAATCCTCAAATATTATAAAATCACTATTGGTATCCTCAAATCATTTTTCTGACTCCAATGAGGGTTTTTATATCATTATATTCTTATTCTGACAGTCAAAACGTTTACAGATTTTTCTATTTGACTTTCCACATCAGCACTAAACCATTATTAATCTCATCGAAATCCTAACATTAACAATAATCGTCCCTTATTAACACTCTGTCTCTTAGAGTGAAAATTTGGAGCGTTACAAATCTCTCCTTGACCAAAAATAAAAAAAACACTTCAACTCACTCTCTTAGCTGTAATCTCAAAAATCTTACTATCTCCGGTCCTAAATATAAGAAACAAGTTATTTTTTTGGTTTATTGAATAACTCATGTATCTGGTCTATATTCCTAAATATAAAAAACAAGTTAGTTTTTTGGTTTATTGAATAACTCATGTATTTGGTCCATAAGTTATTCAATAAACCAAAAAACTAACTTATTTTTTATATTTAGGATCAGAGATTATAGATCAGATACATGAGTTATTCAATAAATCAAAAAAATAACTTATTTATTATATTTAGGACCGGATACATCCTTGCCACTTTCTTCTCCCACAGTGGAGAACCTCTGGCTCCTCCTTTACTCTTTTTTCTTATTATTTTCACTTTATTGTTTACGTTTCTTCTAACCAGAGAAAAAAATTACATTTTTTTAAATAGTATTATTTTAAAATATCTCATCAGTTTTGTTGAGTTTTTTTTCTTATAAATTTTAAAGTTAAAAAATTATTTTTTATTTCGTTTTCAATAAATAAAATAGTGTTTTTTGATTGGTTTAAATCATAGTATTTTGTTCTTATAAAGTTTCACATTGTAAAATTATTTTTTCTTTAATTTCCTTTTGATAAATATAGAAAACAAAAGTAGTGTTTCACTACTAAAAAAATTCGCATTTTCGGACAAAATTTTCAGACGGATAAATTTTCGTGTGAAAATTTTGAAATTTTCAGACGAATTTGGGACAGAATAATTATCAAATAGATTTCGTGTCAATTGCATCTCCAGTAAAACTAACAACAAAGGAAAATGTTCGGTAGACACTCACGTGAGTGTATATATTTGGAGAGAGAAAGAGACAGAAGAAAAAATAAATAATAAATATGATAAATAATATAATATAATAATAAAAAAATAAAAAAAAAAGATAAGAGATATCGGATAGATAATAATACTATTAAAGTGTCTAAGTATCATTTCTCCACGATAAATGGAGGCAGAAAAAGGCGGTGGTATTGTGAGAGATGGGAATGGCGACGTGGCGGTACCTTCGCCATGGGAGATGCTGCGCTCTCAACTCGCTCTCCTTCCTCCACTTCCAGACCTCGCCGGTTTCCGTCGCTAGATGCTGTTCATCGTCGTCGTCGCCGTCACCGTCACCTCCGTCTCCGTCGTCTCCCAGTAAGTCTAAGACGGAGAAGAAGAAGCTCGTGGATCGTCTTTCAGCCGTAATCGACGCCGTCAATGATCGCAAACTACCTCCCGAGCTGCGTGGCCAGCGCAACAATGTTAGGTAAAAACACGTACACACACAATCGCCTCTGTTAGAAACAAATTTCGATCAAAATTGATAAGAATTGTTATTTTATTTTTTATTGCATATTTATCTCTTTTTGCAATTCGATAGATTCAAATCCAATAGTGAATATATGAAATTACAAAAATTCCTGTTAACAAGTGTCTCAAAAAAAATCCTTAACAAATTAATAGTAAGTGCCCAGGCTACTCTGTTAGCATTTGTCAATTATGAATATGAGACAAAAAAAAGTAAGAAATAAGAACTTTGTATCTGTTATATGTATACATAAGAAATAGATTTGGAACCAGGTGAACTCTAGTTGCACCAAAGGTACCAATGGTGTGCCCTATTTATGTTTATCGCTGGTTTTCATAGCTTTCAATGGTTAATAAAGTTACCAAACAGGTCAAGGGATCTATGAACAAGAGGCACAGGTCGCGATTGGTAGACACATTAGTGTGTGCTTGTCAAACATGGTTTTGAATGAATTTGATTTAGTAGAATTGATTTGGTTAAAATTCATTTTAAAATGAGTGATTTATGTTGACATTTTTACTCTAAAAGCAAATTTGATGTAAAACTTAGTGTAAATTTTTTAATTTAACTCAAAAGCTATTTTTTTTTATCACTTCAAGTCAAAGCGAGGTTTGGAGATAAAATTAATTTTGCTTCAAATAAGCAAACATCTAGATTTTTACCGGGATCACATTTGATAGGAGGAAACTCACATTTGATACTCATAACCCTGTATCCAAACATGCAATTAGTATGGAAACATACACGGTTTTAAAAATAGATGAGAATGGGACATAACATTAAAAAAAAGTGATATGTTTTGATTCCACCGGAAAGGTGGAATAGAGACTGGCACTTTCCTGTACGTGCACCAAAAGCTACCACAGTTGATAGAACAGTAGAATTGGCCTTGAATGGATTCAATGGAATACTTTTGATGATTTTTTGTTGGCTTTGTTCTCATCTGGTGTTGTTTAACATAAATTAGCTGTTAGACAGGTCAGAAACTGACTTGATCAACGTTGTTGAGCAAAGAATATGGCATTCCATGGAAGAAGGCCAATTTGAGAATTTGCCTGGGAAAGGCAAGCCGCTTAAGCTTGACACAAATCCTCATGCGGATCCAGCTGAGGACACCTTATACAGAATACTGTCAAAGAATGGATGTGCACCGGAGTGGGTTGAGCTTAACAAAGAGATAAGATCTAGAATATCTGAGTGGAGGATGTCCTTGAAGAAAGCTTGGGCAAATAAATGCAGTGGAGATCAATCTGAGTGGGTTGAAAGTTCAGAGGCTTTGAAATCGCAGTTACGAGAAATCAACGATAAGGTGAGTCAGGTCATTTTGCCATGTCAATGTTTGCTGGAAATTGGAGAACTGAATTTGGTTCTTGCAAGTCTTGAATTCTGTTTCTGATGTTTGTGATGCACATGTAATAAATCTTCATATTTTTGACAGGTTTTCCGGTATAACCTCATTGTGCCTTTTGGTCGGCAAATGTTTGGCCTTAAATGGGAGAAAGAGCTAGGTTATTTAGAAGAACAATGAGACTCATTATCTATTACTCAATTACTATATAAGAAAACTGGTCCTGGTCAACAGACTCTAACACGTGTTACCTCCCCCCAAGCTATTTTCATTTTCAATTAAAATTGTTGTGTTTGTTTATCTTTTTACTGTACTTATTAGGAAAAGACCCACACTTTATACGGGTTGGGTCCATAAACTCATTATTACTTCAATTTGAGCCAATTACTATACTATTTTAGAAGATCACAATTTGTTACTTTCCTGAAGGGTGGTCATGCCAGGTGGCCAATCAACTGGCTTAAGTTATTTAGTTCAACTACGGTTGATTGCATTTTTTTCACAAGCAATGGCTTGACTCAGGCTAGCAATCGTCATTGTCACTGGTTATGATTCCTCTTTCAGGCTTAGTATGGCTGTATTTATATATGGTTTACTATCTCTGATCAGTGTTACTACTTCCTTCCTTTTTCCAACTGGGGAAACCTAAGGGGAACAAATTAGTGAAAATGTATGAGAAACAACAATGTTTGCACAAGGTGTCATGAAAATTGTGCTATACAGTCTTATGCCTTGTGTTGATTAGAATTCTATATTTTGCCGAAGGCAATTGTAATTCTTGTTCAGTTAACAGAATATTTGTTGTAAATTGATGACTGGGTTGAAAATTTGAGCTCTTTCAATGGTAATGCGATTCTGCTGAATCAATTTGCAATTTTCCAAAGTGGGTTATTCCAGATTTTGGGTCCATAACAGTAAAGTTTATAAATGACATAATGCAGCAAATTTCTAAGAAGTTGGTTATCATCGTACGAATGAATATCCCAATTCCCAAAAGATACGTCAAGATGATTGTACTTTCTAGAAGCATACACTTGCTCAACTTTATCCATAGAAAAAGGAAACAAAGACATGACAAAAAAAAGTCAATACATTTACACAAATCAAACATAAGTAGGTCCTATAATAGCAATGATATTATAAGTTATAGCCCGTAATATAGACAAATCTTATTGATGACAGTAAAGTAGAAATGGTGGTAACAGACGTATTTCTTTTTTAAGATTACAAGTGGCCAATGACAAGAAATGGTGGTATCTATGAAATGACTACCATATTGACAAAAATGAACCAAAAATCAAATACATGCTGGACAAACAAGGAGTTACATTCTTAATTTTCTCATTCCTTATGTGTAATCATACATATATTTGATGTTTTAGCTGCAAGATATATGAGACTTTTCCTAATGATCAAAAAAAAAAAATATGAGACTTTTCCTGTGGTAAGCGATTTGTAGCTTCTTGTATTTCTGCAAAAATGCTTCAATGTCAATCTCTCTGTCAAGGACTTGCTGTTGCAGATTCTTAGATTCCTCTTCTGTCTTATTCATAGCCTGTGAATCCATTGTATATGATTAACATAATTATGAACCCAAGCCGGACTAGAAAATGATAAAATTTAGCAAATTATCATTTCAGGTAACAATACCTTGAATCCTTTGGAGAAGGGATGCTGGGGAATTCAACTTTGACATTGCTTCTTCCTGGTTAGCAGCTAACTCAGTTGACTGAATTATTCTGCACTGTTACCATAGCCACCAGGAAATTTCCATATCAGCACAAGAATTTAATAAAGAATACAAATAATAAGATTATGATGTTACCTGATTCCTAAGTTCCACAATATGAGGTTCCTTTTGTAGATTGCTCTCTGAATTAAAGACAGAAGTTGTTTGAGAAGCTAAAAAAAATATTCTGATAACTAGTTAACCATCTAATGGAAGCATATCAAATATAAAGAATTCGATAACTCACCGACAAGCTGCATATTCTCCTTGCAAAGTTCATCTTTCACCTGAACATATCATCAGGTTAAAAAAAAAAGTGTTAAAAGTTACAAGCTATACAAATCCAGCATGAGCAGTATAATGAAAGCAAATTAAAAAAAAAAAGGTTTGCATGGGGCAATAGGACAGTAGAGTTTTCAAACAAAAAAAAAATTGGAAGAGTGGGGGGGGGGGGGGTTTGTATTGAAAAGTTAAAGTCTCACGTTGACTAGATATAAGGCCTAAACAGAATAGAATATATAAAAAGTGAACAATTTTACAAGCCAATTTTATAGAAATGAGTTAAGTCAATTTTGGTTGGTGTGGTCATTAGCTTTGAGTAATGCCTTTCTAAACAACATAACAACTGTATTTAAAATTTTGCACAAGTGGCTCTGAATTCAGGTCGCCCCAACTAAAATTTTCCACTGACTAACGGAACCACTTGGGCGTTTGTTCATGGGTGTGTGCCCTTGTGAAGGGATTTGGTAAATACACCTTGGATTTTGGCCATATACCTCACTTAAATAGTGAAATTCTAAAATTATCCATTGTTAATATCACGTTTTGAGCTATACATCCCACAATTTTGCGTATATTCCGGAAACTCCCGGAATGCAATTTTTGAATTCTGGATTTGTATTCCGGAAACTCCAGTTTCTGGAATATACGCAAAACTTGAGAATATTTTTGAAATTTCAGTATTAATGTGAGGTATATGGATAAAAGTGTGGGGTGTATTTACCAATTCCCCCTTATGAAATGCATATTCATAAACCATTCCAATAGTTTTTTTTTTGGTCCAACCATTCCAATAGTTGGAACAGATGATGTTGAAGTATCAATGTAGATTGCTGACATTGTCGTAGGAATGGGCCTGAGCCCAATATAAGAATACTCCATAGGAGCAAATTATATTTCAGTAATTAAAGTCAGTTATAAACTGTAACAACTGGTTTTATTGTGTGATATTAAGGGGCACAGATTAGTACTTAAATAGGGTGACTTATAGAGTGGTGAACATAATAAATGGGACTATGAAGGTGAAGTGGGCCCATTACCTATAATAATAAGTAATCAAGTCTTTTGCCAAATTAGAAGTCCCTCCCCATAATTTGTTATAATAGATTAATATGCCCAAAACTCTACCAATTACAAAAACTGACGTGACATAATATGAAAATCGTGAATGATTTCTTTTTTTTAACTTTTATTTTTTGATAAATAAAGTATTATTTTAATTTTAATTTCTGAGTAATATTTTTTTGGCTTAAGTATTTTTTTCTTCCCTGCAAATATATCGATTTTTTGCTTTTAGTCCTTGCAATTTTTTTTATAATCCCTGCAATGTTCAAACCTTTTGTATTTTGTCCTCACCATTACTTTATGTTACAAAAATAATTATGTGGTTAACGAAGTTTGAGTTGGCATTGCCACATGTAATTTGTTATCATAATCATGTAATGACTTGTCATAATGCTGAGTCACCATTTACTGACTTGAAATTAATTATTTTTGTTAAATAAAAATTTAAACAACTCCATATTTATTTTATATATTCAAATTATGATTATTATTACTGGGTCGAAAACCTCTTCTCACTCCCTGTAAACATAGATATTTTTGTATTTCTTTCATTTTTAATTTTTTTTGTTTGAATAGAGTAATTAAATTTATCTATTCTTAAAATTTTTTGTTTAGATATAATAATTAAAATTTACCATAATTTGCGTGAGATATTTTTTTGTTAACTCTCTAACTCTCTCTTTGAAAATTAAACATATCCCTCTTTCTTCACTCTCTCCCCCTCTCTCCCCTCTTCTCGCCCTCGCCCTTGCTCCCTCTCGCCCTAGCTCTCTCTCTCACTGTCCCCCTCTCTCAACCCTCTCTCTCTGAAAAATCTCTCCCTCTAACTCGCTCTATCTCTCTCCCCCTCTCTCTTGCTCCCCCTCCCCGGGCTCTTGCTCTCTCCCCCTCACTCCCTCCCTCTCGCTCCCTTCTCTAATGAGAAGGAAAAGGAGATAGAGGGAGAGAGAGTGAGAAAGAGGAGAGACAGGGAGAGAGCGAGAGCGAGAGCGGGGGGAGCTAGAAGGGGTGAGAGCGAGAGCGAGAAAGAGGGGGAGAACACGAGAGAGGAGGGGGAGAGAGAAAGTGTCAGAGAAATAGAGGGAGGGAGAGAATGAGATATATGGAGGGGGAGAGGGGAGAACAAGAGAGGGAGAGACATAGAGAGTGAGGGAGAGAATATAAGAGAGAGGAGGGGGAGAGAGGGAGCAAGAGGGACGGAGAAGAGAGAGGGGGGGGAGCTTTAGGGGAGAGAGTGAGAGCGAGAAAGAGGGGGAGAACGCGAGAGAGGAGGGGGAGAGAGAAAGTGTGAGAAAAATAGAGCGAGAGAGAGGGGGAGAGAGGGAGGGGAGAGATGGGGAGAGAATAAGAGAGAGGAAGGGGAGAGAGAAAGTGAGAGAAAGGGAGGGAGAGAACGAGAGAGAGAGGGGGGGGGGGAGGGAGAGTGGCCAGTAACTTGTAATTCATATAAATTGTGGCCAGTAACTCAAATTAAACAAAATCATGTGTCAATTTTCTAAATACGTAACATTTTCTGACATCCATTGCAATTATGCTAATCTTTCATCTTTACCTGCTCTACACCTATCCTGTAATTAATCATATCCATACAAATTAAAAACTATTAAATGAAAGGTCATTATCAATTTTGGGTCCACTTCACCTTCATAGTCCCATTTATTATGTTCACCACTTTAAAAGTCACTCTTAAATAGGGGGTTTTGGATTGTGGGAGGGCAAGGAGTGAGAATTTCTAAGAAACTGAGTTGTTCAGTTGTGAAGGAAGTGATCCCTTGTAAAGAGGACTTTTCATCTTATTACTTTAATTGAATAAGAATCTTTTATCTGTCATTTCTTTTATCTCTCTCTCTCTCTCTTCACTGAGTTCCTATCACACTGACACTTCGACTATGGCAACTATGCAAATCAAAATACCAATTAGATGACAACCAGCAAAAATATGTCTATTCTTTGCGGTGGCTTCTAGGGTGGTGAAGTAATAAAACTTCACCACTATGGTGAAGTGGGCCACTGAGATATAGATAGCGTTGATATATTTGTATTTTATTCAATGGCTGAGATATTTTACCTGGAACTTTGACAACAGGTTTAGTTGCATATTTAATCATATTGCAGAGAGGGTCAGCTACTATTTAGTAATCACAATATTTCCAAAAAGTTTGTCTTTTGATAAATTTGGCCCATTTGTTTTAAAAAATTTGTGAGATAGCCCAATTTTGTCCTTTTGTGATATTATAAGGTTGTGTTTGAATGAGATAATTTAATGGAGTAATTTATTTTTCGAGTGTAATTAAAATACATCAATCTAAATTACTTTATTTGGATATTAAGTGTATAGGAATTTAAAATGAAACAATTTTTATTGGATATTTTTTATAACCAAAATTGAGGAATTTGAAATAACACCCAAAAGTAGATAACTTTAAATCATTTTTTCACTCTCAGTCTGACCCTTGCACTGAAACTCTGTTCAAAATATGAGAATCTTCAAAATCCAAAAAATCTCTCGCGCGCTATCTCTCTCCCCTCTCTGTTCTCTCCCTCCCATTCTCTCTCTCTCCCCCTCTCGCTCTCAATACCCCGCTTTATCTGTCCCCCTCTATCGGTCTCTCTTTCGTTCTCTCTCGCTCTCTGTTTCCCCCTCTCCCACCTCTCTTTCCCTCTCTCTCTCGTTCTACCCCCTCTCTCTTTCTCTCCCTCTCTCTCAGTTTCTCTCTCCCCTCCTCTCTCTTATTCTCTCCCCATATCTCCCCTCCCTCTCTCCATCTCTCTCCCCTCTCTCTTGTTCTCCCTCCCTATCTCGTCTCTCCTCTCTCGTTCTCCCCTCTCTCTCTCCCTCCCTCTCATTCTCTCCCTCGCTCTATTCCTCTCACACTTTCTCCCCCTCTCTCTCGTGTTCTCTCCCTCTTTCTCGATCTCGATCTCGCTCTCTCCCCCTCTCTCTGTAACACCCTCATTTTTAAATTGTTTTTTTATTTTTAATCTGTTTTAATTTATTTAAAATTATTTAATTAATGATTTTGGGATCTTAAGGTGAGAATAAGGATTTTAATATATTAGATTTGTTTTAGAGGAGTCGAGAGTAGTGAAGTTTGCAAAACTGAGTTTTTGCGGGAACCGCATTCTCGCGTGATGCAGGGGAAGGGTTTAGTATTTTTCTGGAGGTCATTTTTACTCCAAAATAATATTCTAACGAAACAAAAGTTATTTTTAGAATATTTGTGATTTTTAGAGATTTTTCTAGAAATTTTTCTGAAAAACTTTATTTTACCCGCGTTTGGTACTTTACGGGTAAACCAGGTGCAACCGGGACATGAAAAATGATCCAAAAATTTAGTTTTGAGATTCTAAATTTTTGTCTATCATATTTGAGTCATAAAAATGATTTCTCATGTTGTTACCTATTTTATAAAAATATTTATCTAAAAATGATTATAAAACTAAGCATTTTTACTACTTTGAACCACCAATTAAACCCTAACTTGATGGGACATAATCCTACCATTTTTGGTCTGCCTTGGCCGAACCTAGAGCCACAAATACACTCTTGAAATTCAAAAGTTCACATTTGACCAAATTGAAAAATATCTTTGAATATTTCTAATTAAAGAAATGAAGTATTTGGCCAAGTCAAATCCAAGCACATCTCACCCATCCCTCTTTGTCTCTTGGCCGAGCTTGTAGTTGGGAAAGGGAGGAGAGAAGTTTCATTTCACCACTTCATCTTCTTCCTTGAAACCAAAAGACTCCATTTTCTCTCATTTTCCAAAGCTTCCTCCATAACTAAAGCTTTGAGTTTCCTTGAGTTCTAGCCATTCAAGTTTCACAAAAAAGGTTTGGATGGTGATTCTAATCCATAATCTCTTTTCATTTTTTCATTCTCATCATTTTCATTTTTCAAGAATCTTGTGTTCTTCACTTTTGCTAAAAATAAGCTTTGTTCTTGGTTTAGGTTCATTCCCTTGGAACCTATAAGCTTGAAAACTATCTTGGATCCATTCTGTTTCAAAGTTTGAGTAAGTATTTCTCTACTCAAATTTTTACTCTTTAGGGTTTGTGTATTTTCATAAAACTTACATTTTTATGGTTATGTGTTTGATGTATTTTGAAAAAGGTTTGATTTTCTAAGTGTTGGGAACAACAAGATCCTTGGGAGACCTCTTGGTGTTGATGTTGGTGTTGGTGTTGAAGGAGACTCTTGGTGTTTACTCCTTTAGTTGCTTCAAGAGGTAAGGGGATTTTCTCAATAAGTTGGGAAGGTTGTGTATGTGTGTGGCTATGTGTTGTATGTTTCATGAAAAACACAAAGACTTGAGTTTTCATATTGGTTATTGAATGAAAAATCATTCTCTTAGTAAACTATATTTTTATATATCTATACCTTGAAGTGGCAAAGTATGATTTTGGTTGAGGAAAAGTAAATTTCGAAATGTTGGACTCTTGGAAAATGTGTATATTGCTTAAAGTGGTTTGTATGTATGCCTAAAATGCATGCTTAATGAATGATGTTTGCATTCTTGATATGTTTAAAAATGCTAAAGATGGTTGCTTTTAAATGTATGTATGCTTTATGACTTGAGTGGTGTTCTTGCCTATTGATGTATTTGATTTCCTTGAGTGATTGGTGTACTTTGATTCATGATGTTATATTGTAATATTTAAGGTAGTGTAAAACTTTAAATTATTATGATTGTGGTTGTGGTTGATGATTTGATCCAAGGCACTTTACCCAAGCATTTTTGGAAGAGGATTTTTAGAGGACTTTAATTAAAAAGTTTTTCAAATGAAATTAAGGTTTCATTAATTAGATTCAAGTCAACACTTGATTAGATAATCCCACTTAATTTTAAATATAGGTCTCCAATGGATTTTATGACCAAATTACTTTCAAAAAGCCCTAAGTAATGTTAAGGAATTAATTGGTAAATGAGAAAGTGGAATTTTGAATTTTAAGGGGTTAAAATGAAAAACTGGATGGCTAATTTCAAATTTCAGAAAATGCCTCTTCAACAATTAAAGGGCACCAAAATTGGTGGCTAATTTTTTTTTACAAAAGTCTTTTAAGAAGAAGTCTACTCTCAAATATTTTAGCCATCCAGAAAATCAGAAAAAAGAATATACATCACATTCACAAATCTCATAGTCACTATACAAAAGTCTTGCATCAGCAAGTATAGTCAAGATACATCATCACTGTGTAAAGAAAATAAAGCGATAAACTAAACCTAGGAAAAATCGTAAAGCAAAAGTTGTGTCAAATACACGACATAAACATCTACTCCCCAAAACCTAGGCTAGTCGGCTAACTAACAAACCCACAACCTAGCACTATACTCTCCACCCTAGAGACCTAAGAAGATGCCATCTCCTCGACCCCTCACGACCCTTAAGTTACAATGCGAATACTCTCCCTTCCAAAAGCAACAAAAACATTAGGACTTAGAAAATAGGAAAAACTGAAGGAGAAAAATTACAATTAAGAAACAATCATCTAAAAGCAGTTACCAACAAAGTAACTATACATTGCCACGTAGCTAAAATAAAAGTCTCAAAAGAGAAGAAATTGTGACCTTTTGTCATTCAAAACGGCAATAACTCCAGCAGCTTGGGCAGGGGAACTTGTGATGATCGAGTGGACATTGCTAACCCAATTGCCGTTTGAAACTTCAGAACCAACGAGGTTAGGGTGTGTTTGGTTGGGAACTTTAAAATTCTTGATTCTCTTACTTACGATCCTAAGCGATGAGGTATGTAAGACACTTGTCACTAAGCAACCTTCGCGGGACAAAAAAATATGTCTTTGGAAACTTATTATATTCGACTAAAGTATAGTTTTAGTCCTTCAAATTTTAAAAATATTTTTTAAGTTCTCAATTTTATGGAAATATACCATATTTAATTTTTGATCGGACTCCGTTAAGTTTATATTTGCTTGCATGGCAAACAACATTAGACGTAAGTACTTGTCATGTGTTTCACTTATCTAATTGGCGTCTTAAGTGGGTTCAATGGTAAAAAAAGAACATGGAAGGGAGTTAGGCTGAAGCGATTTGGACCGTTGAACTAACTTAGGACGTCAATTAGGATAAGTGAGATACATAGCAAGCGCTTACGTGTAATGTTGTTTGGCACGTAAACAATTATAAACTTAACGGAGTCCAGTTAGAGACTAAATATAATAGATTTTCATAAAATTGAGGATTAAGAAAACACTTTTAAAATTTGAGAGACTAAAAATGAACTTTAGTCAAATGTAAGAGACCAAAAACATACTTAAGCCTTAAAAAATTGAAAAACGTCTTAGTTATCATTTTTGAAGATTCCTCAATTTATAACACTCATCTAATATTTTTATTTTTATCTTTTTGTTACATTACTCATTTATCATATTTATCATTTTTTTCTATTTCTATCTCTCCTTGGTTGTTAATTGAATTTTGGGTATTCAAAGATCATTTGTCTTAAAATAATTGCACTTACCGCCCCTATTTTTTACTATTTAAAAAAATGACAAAATTAATATTTTGGTCTTGTAACTTAATTGTTGGTTTCAATTTGATCCCATAATTTTTTCTTCAAATTGGTCTCTCATGTTTACAAATGTTTACAACGTTAAACCAAACATTAGTTTTCGGCAAAAGCCTCAGTGAAGCACCTACGTGGCTGTAAAATGTTCTGACGTGGCACTTGCGTATTGATGAACTGGGGTTAGCTTTTAGTAATTAAGTTTAAATTTGGTTCTTCAAGTTATTAATGAATAACAAATAATCCCTTTATGTTTTTATCAGTATTAACTTAATTCCCTTATGTTTGACCAATTTTTGTAACGTAATCCTCATTCAATATACTGACAAATTTTTGTTGGAACCAAATTTTTTAAAAGCATTTTTCAATGCTTAAATCCCTAAGTGATTTTGATGATAACAATGATTATTAAGGTTTTTACAAAGTCTGGTAACAAGCTCTTGTAGGTACAACAAAGCTAAGTTCATTGCCCCAGTGTGACCTTGGTACTTATAAGTACAGTTAAAGAGCTGAGCGTCCAATGGAATCAGATATTTGACCTTGGGTAAGTATCGTCCAATGGACTATGGATGAATATGCATCCAATGATCAGAATGTCATACGTCCAATGATCAGGAAAGCATTGCGTCCAAGTATGCTATGAGTCCATATGGTAAGCAAAGTCATGCGTCCATATGGTAAGTGAACAGAAAATCCATTCTGTTCCACAAGCTGCGTCCAACACGTGAGCGTCTATTATCTACTATATATTGCTCTTGCATTTAATATGAAACATATTTAATGAGCAAATGATTTGAAATAAATAGTTGTATACAATGTTTTTCCTGTGCATAAATGTCAGCGTTTTTTAAACTAGCATTTAATGAAAAACATAAAGTACTGTGAAAAGTGTAATTAAGAGAGAGAATGTACTCTGAACATTTCTGTATTTCTCTGAACACACCTTTTCACTTATACAGTGTATTCTCTCTGTCTCAATAAAATATCACTATTAATCACTGTGTAATTGAGACTTTGAGTACAGGTTGCTTCCTACATAGCAACGGGAAAATAACATTTAATGCTATTTGGAAATGACTATATTTATGAAGGCTAAAGCTGAGCATATTCAAGATAACAAGTCTGAAGCTTCACTCAAAGCCTATATATACTGTATTCAAGAAGAAGAATGAAGATGATGGAATGTACAAGAGACTGAATTACGTGAAAAGAAAGAGCAAAAACGTTGTGCATATTTGTTTCATACTCTGTAATCTTAGAAAGTCTTGTATAGTTCTTTCTTCTTGTAAAAGAGAGTATGTTTAACTCTCAAAGTGTTTTAGAGTCTATACTCTTACTTGTGTGAGTTAACATCACTGCTATCTACTCTTCTGAGTTGTTTGAGCCTGAAAAGACTTGTTTAGAAAAGAATACTTGTTTGAGTCTAGAGAGGCTTGTTTGTAAAAGAATACTTGGGATTAGCCTGAAGAGGCTGTGTGCAAAGAATACTTGGGTTTGAGCCTAGAGAGACCTGTCTGTAAAATAATACTTGAGTTGAGTCTAGAGAGGCTAGATGTGCAAATAATATTTGATGTAAGGCCTAAAGAGGCTGTCGAAGAATACTTGTAATTCTACTGGATTGATAGTGAAATCTCTCTAGTTTGAGGGGACTAGACGTAGCTCTTAGGAAAGGGTGAACCAGGATAAACACTTGTGTAATTTCTCTATCCCTTAACTTCTTTGTTTTCGGTTTATATACTAACTGAGGGGATTGAATTGTAATTATTTTTAACAAATTTTTCAAACGTTTTAAACACACTAAAACTTGTTTTAAACCAAGTGGATGATTCTGCTTCCAACTTACCTGTGCGTCCAATATACGTTGTGTGTTCAATCTTTCCTAACACAGTGTCCAACGATTTGCGAAAAGATTTTAAAAGCTAAGAAACACAATTCATCTCCCTTCTTGTGTTTCACCTTATTATCTACAATTTTGATCTGCACTTACCTCTTATCCTAACTTTAGGGGTATGTTTGGATTGATGGAATGGAATAGCATGTGGTTTCATTATTTGGGTTTTTAAAAATTAGATGGAATGGAACTTGATGGGATCTATTCCATCCCATTTCATCCTATCTCCTCATTTTTCTTCCCCTCCAAATTGGGAGGTATGGGACGGAATCCATCCTTATGATTAGCAAATTACCAGTTTATCCCTCATATTCTATTTACCATTGACGTTCAAAAAATAAACGTATGCTTCTTCTTCCTCCACTCCTTTGAACTCGCAGCATCAACATGAACCCGATGAAGCATTATCTTTTTCAATTTGTTATTTCTTTTTCAATTTGAGACTCCCTCACCTCTTCTACTATCTTCTTCTCATCAGTTTCTAGTTTTAGACAGAATTGAGCAGAGGCAGTGATAAAGAGTGATAGTGAATCTAAACGTGAAACGAAGGAAGAAAGGAAATAAAATATCAAGCATTAGAAATTGTGAACTTCTTTTCGTGGGTTTTTACTGTCAGGCTCCTTTGGTAGGTTTAATTCTAGATGATGAATATTATCTCTTTTTAGATTTAATTTTTGAAGCATGCAATCAATTTAAAAAAATAAAGTGTTAAATAAAAATAAATTATTAATTTTTTAGTTTATTATATTTTCATTTAATATGTATTTTAATTTTATATCAAAGTATTTCTTTTTAAAAAAGGGTAAAAAAGGAATAAAAATTATAACTCATTTTATTCCGTTCACTTTCCAAATAATGGAATGGAAACTTTATTCCGTTCCATCATTAAATATCCAAATAATGGAGTGATAGATTTGTTTCATTCCGCTCCACTCCATTATGTTCTGTTCCGTTCCATTCTGCTCCGCTCGTTTTAATCCAAACATAACCTAGAGGACGTCCTAGAGGTTCTATGTCAGGCATTTCTACAATAGTTTCAGGAAGAAACATTCAATAAAACAACTTAAGGAATGAAGGTGATTATATAAGCGCTTATATAATATAGCAAAAGTAAAAATTAAATATTTCTACAATATATTTTTTGAAATTAAGATAAATATTAAGATTTTTACATCATTAAAATAATTTTGGCAAAAATTATTATTTTAACAATATTAAAAATATAAATTGGGTTAAATAGGCAAACAATGTTGTGGCCGGGAAAGGAGAAACACCGGTGCAATAGATTCAAGCTAGAAGCAATTGTGCTATGCTGTTTTGCTAAGGTAACTGTAAGTTGGTGACTCAAAATCTAGTTTTTCCTGTGAAGGATTCGCTTAGCTCAAGATTTTTGCTTAGCTCAGATTGTGCAGACCTCCAGGTGATCCATTTTGCCTCAAATTCGCTTAGCCCAATCTGGTTCGCTAAGCGAGCATCTCGAGATGTTTTTGCTGGTCCATATTCGCTTAGCGCAGAAATTAGTAGCAAAACAACAGTTTTTTGATCCTGTAAAATTAGCTTAGCGAATTTTTTCAGGCTAAGCGAAAATCATGAAACAGAAACGGTTATAAGTTGGTTTTGAAGCCAATTTCGAAAGGAGTTGATCATTCACTTGTCTTGAGGGTTTGAAACACGAAGTGGGTGAGTTGTGAGCTCTGCTCGGGTTTCATGTATTGGGGAAACACTTGTGAGGATCATGGGATTGAGAGAAGATTCAAGAGTGATTAGCAAGGTGGGTTTCAAGGGTAATGTTCTTGCATGAACACATAGGAACCACAGAGAATAAATTGCTAAGAGGTTAACTCTGTTGTACTTGTATCTCATTGATCATAGTGAAGAACCTTTGGTTGCTCTCTCCCGTGGATGTAGGCTACACTGGTCGAACCACGTAAATCTGGTGTTCAATCTCTTTTCCCTAAACTCTTTACGTTTCGTTTTGATTTTTATTCTTGTGATTCATTTAAAGTTTGTTTTGAGATTTTAGTTTACCACAATCGTCGTTTTGTTCCATAGTTCGTTCTACTCGCTCTCTGTATTGCTTGATCGTAGGATTCATTTCGTTTCCGCACTCAAGAACCAACAAGTGGCGCCGTCTGTGGGGAGTTGGATCGAATCAAGAACTACAAGAATGGGGTTAGCAAGATTTGATATAGAGAAATTCTCAGGTAACAACGACTTTGGTTTATGGAGAATTAAGATGGAAGCCATCTTGGTTCAGCAAGGAGTTGCAGGGCAAAAATTTCGCCTACCTTATCGCAAGTCAAACTGTAGATGATCGAAAAGGCAAGAAGTGCAATCATCTTGTGTCTTGGAGATAAGGCACTGAGAGAAGTGGCTAAGGAGAAGACAGCAGCAATGATGTGGACGAAGTTAGAGTCCCTATACATGACGAAGTCGCTTGCAAACAGATTGTGTTTGAAGCAGCAGTTGTATTCATTCCGCATGAGTGAATCAAGATTGATTGTTGAGCAACTTTCAGATTTCACCAAAATCCTAGATGACTTGGAGAACATCGAAGTCAAGTTGGAGGATGAGGACAAGGCGTTGATGCTCCTAAGGTCTCTACCAAAGTCCTATGAACATTTTACCGATATCATTCTTTATGGCAAAGAATCCACCATCACACTTGAAGAGGTGCTTACTGCAATTCGCACCAACTGCAGAAACAGCGAGAGAATAAGGATGATGGCGATGGAGAAAGTTTGAATGTTCAAAAAGGAAGAAGTGAGAAGATAGAGTGCAAGGGCAAGAAGAAGCATGAAGCATGAATCCTCAAAGTATTTAAGGAATAAGTGTTTCAACTGTAACAAAGTGGGGCATTAGAGTAAAGATTGCCCAAAACCACCAAGAGGAAGAGACCGTAATGATGCAAGTTCAGACGAGATAGCGGACATAGTGGTTGCTATGGAAGGCTATGAGTCCACAGATGCGTTGGTAGCTTCAAGTTCAGATTCGCAGAGGAATTGAGTTATAGATTCCGGTTGTTCATATCACATGTGCCATAGAAGAGAGATCTTCAAGTCCTTAGAGTTGAAGAAAGGAGGAGCAGTGCTTCTAGGTGACAACAAATCATGTAAGGTTCAAGGTATGGGAACAATTCAACTCAAGTTGTTTGATAACTGTGAATTCCTATTGCAAGGAGTGAGGTATGTCCCTGAACTTAGAAGAAATCTTTTGTCTATAAGCATGTTTGATAAGTTGGGTTATGTGATTGTAATTGAACATGTATGCTTAATGGTTTGTACATTTTGTGTGGTTCCACTGTTATTAGTCATGCATCTTTAGCTAACCAACCTCTAGAAAGTGAGTCTAAGTTGTGGCATCATAGGTTTGATTATGTTGGTAAGAAAGGTAATCAACTAGGATCTAAACCAAGGGTCTTAAGAACTAACAATGGCCTGAGTTTGATTCAGAGCAGTGCGATAAATTTTGCAGGAAGAAAAGAGCCAAGAGTAGCAAAACCATCACAAGTACTTCGCAGCCAAAGGGCATGGTTGTGAGGAGGTGTCACAGTGGTTATCCTCAAGGCGTGAAGGGTAACATGTTGAGGAGTTTGTCTTCAGGTGGAGGCTCAAGTTGCTTCATCAGTAGAGATGTCACGTTTGATGAGAAAAGAATGGCCATAGCAAACAAGGACATTGAAGGAAGCAGTGCAAAAAAAGTGAGCAGTGAGAAAGCTCAGCTTGAGGTGGAGTTTCTGAGTAAAGTTACAAGTGGAGATAGTCCCCAACAAGAGAAAGAAGAAGTAGAAGATCAACCGGCACAAGAGGAATTAGTTTGTAAGCTAACAAAGGAGAGGAGAGAAAGCAAGAGAGTATCTCCTAAGGGATTCAGAAGTGCAGATTTGATCATTTTCGCTCCAAGTGCTACTCAAGGGATTGAAGGCTCACAATCAAAGGATCCATTGCTGAGGGGTCAAGGAGAAACAAAGGAGAGTAGAAAGTTTCATGAAGTAGATGTGTGGAGGCAAGTGCAGTTGCAAGTGAGAAGTATGCAACAGAAAAGAAATCCATGGATAAGTTTGCAAGGTCACCAGCAAGAATCAAGTTCAAGAGGCGCTTGGATTTGATAAAACTTCAGAGAAATTGATGAAGTTAAGTGGGGGAGCAACCATATCAGAGGATGAATGTTAAAACTCTGAGTTTGTTGGAGAGATTTAGAGTCAAGGTGGAGAATTGTAAGTTGGTGACTCAAAATCTAGTTTTTCCTGTGACGGATTCGCTTAGCTCAAGATTTTCGCTTAGCTCAGATTGTGCAGACCTCCAGGTGATCCATTCTGCCTCAAATTCACTTAGCCCAATCTGGTTCGCTAAGCGAGCAACTCGAGATGTTGTTTCTGGTCCATATTCGCTTAGCCAATCCAAATTCGCTTAGCACAGAAATCAGTAGCAAAACAGCAGTTTTTTGATCCTGTCAAATTAGCTCAGCGGATTTTTTTAGGCTAAGCGAAAATCACGAAACAAAAAATGGTTATAAGTTGGCTTTGAAGCCAGTTTCGAAAGGAGTTGATCATTCACTTGTTTTGAGGGTTTGAAACACGAAGTGGGTGAGTTGTGAGCTCTGCTAGGGTTTCATGTATTGGGGAAAACACTTGTGAGGATCATGGGATTGAGAGAAGATTCAAGAGTGATTAGCAAGGTGGGTTTCAAGGGTAATGTTCTTGCACGAACACATAGGAACCACAGAGAATAAATTGCTAAGAGGTTAACTCTGTTGTACTTGTATCTCATTGATCATAGTGAAGAACCTTTGGTTGCTCTCTCCCGTGGATGTAGGCTACACTGGCCGAACCACGTAAATCCGATGTTCAATCTCTTCTCCCTAACCTCTTTACGTTCCGTTTTGATTTCTGTTCTTGCGATTTGTTTAACGTTTGTTCTGAGATTTTAGTTTACTGCAATTTTTGTTTTGTTCCATAGGTCCTTCTATTCGCTCTCTATATTGCTTGATCGTAGGATTCGTTTCGTTTCCGCGTGCACTCAAGAACCAACAGTAACAACAATGAGTTTAGGTCATTGGTTTCTTTGGAGCATATAATATGTTAATAATTAATATGACAGGTACGGTGTTCATGATTATATGCTTCAAAAGTGTGATTTATAATGGCATGCATATGATACGACTGCAATTGCATGTAATCATCCACCATTTAAATCAATTTAGCTATAATATGGAAATTGCATATCATGAGAGGGCCTACGGCATAAAGATGCTGAAAGCATAGCATTATCAATCGATATCTTCCTTTTCCACATTCCCACGTTGCCAAGTGCCAACTAATTGCCATGCCATTGTTGCCACTTGCCAGCCTAGCCTGTTCGCTGCTTTTCTTTTCTTTTTTTGTGCCTGTTATAGCTATCCTTTCAGTTTTTTCTGTTTTTCAGAAACGAATTAGTAAATAATTTATTGATTAACTGGATAATAAAACTAATCCACTAATAATGTTAATGATCATGGCGGTTTAGGTAAAATTACAAGAACAAATTCAAATATTCGTTTTGGTCAACACATTTTAGTTTAAATAATTAACAAGAGAATTAAGTTTGGTTCTGTTTGGATTTAAATTTTGTGAATAAAAAAATAGACATTTAGAGAGTGTAATTTGTCCTCTTATGTAGATGTAGATTCATTTGATTTGACTTAAATTAGTGGAGATCTAATATAATTTCTGAATACCAAGCTAGACTATCATTGATTACTTAATTATTTAATATTATTAGCCCTCATTTTGTCGTTAAGACTGACATAACAATATTATTACTAGCAAGCTATAACAATATTATTTTATTCAACTTTAGTAAGATGCATGTATATATGCATACATGGACGAATAAAAATTATGACGCTTAATTGCCAAAATGAAAAACAACTATGTATAATATGGAGTTTGTTACATTACCCTATTGAAAATAAATGTAACAATATATTATAACAATTTTTATGAGAGTTGCAAATTTTCCATGTGTTGAACATTGATCACGGACAGAAGGAAAATTAATTAACAAGGCGAATTGACAACTTATATATATATATATATATATATATATATATATATATATATGTATGTGTGTGTGTGTGTTAAATTTTTTTTTGGTACCATGGTATTGGTGGGAGTATCCTTCGGTTACTAGCATAGAGATTAACACGAGACCTTGGGATGAGGACTATCTGCGATTGTCAGTCGGACCAACGGATGTTGGTGTGTTAATTTGATTGTTGTTGAATTTATAAAAAATTTACCAGAACGTTTATTTGTTTTACTTTTGGAGACTCGAAAGTATAATTTGTACATAAACAGTATGATGTATAAATTTGTTAGTACGAAAGCTTATTTAGATATTAAGGTATCAAAAAAATAAATGATATTATGATTTACAATTATTATAAAAGATTATTGATTTCTTCCTTTTGCTTTGTAAGTTTGACGCATTTATTGTACGCAAGACTACAATTCTCGGCCAGAGTATTAGACTGCATTTTTCACAAGCCAAAATTTACACCCACAATAAGAGAAAAACGTTTTTTTTTTTCGACAACAAAAGGTATTCATTTATTCAAATCAGTAAAATACATCGAAAACATTACAAATTCAACCTCGCTAAAAACTGAAAGGGATGAATCTACGAACAAGCTCACAACACCCAAGTTAATAGCATAACACAGCAAAATGCCATCAAAAGTGACAATGCCTACAAAAATGACAAACTCATATTGACCGGAGTACCCACGCCTCCGGATCTGCAACGTTGATGACTCAGTCATAAGAGAATCTGTAGTGAAACGAAGTAGATTAGCCAATCTGAACCAAGCGAACACCGTACAAAGACGGGAGAACAAAACGCTCCACCAAGACGGGAGAAACAAACACCACACCGGAAAAAAAACGAGAGGAAAACGAGATCTATGTGAAAAAGTCACTTATTAAGGTAGAAATAGACTAAGGGTCTGTTTGGATTGATTTATGCAGAGCTTATGAACACAGCTTATGACTGATTCATAAGTTGTTTTGGGCTTATTTTTCATAAGCTACCCAGGATAGCTTATCGAAACAGCTTATGGCTTATATAAAATAAGTTTCACTATAATTTTTCTTCGATTATAAAAGTAGCTTATACAACTTATGCCATAAGCAGTAGAAAAACTTGTTATCCAAACTGGGCCTAAAAACAAAGTAGAAACGAAGTAGAGGGGTGGTTTCAAACCAAAAAATGGTCTAAAACCACCCTCTCAAGTGGAAGAAGAAGAAAGAAGAGCAGATGATTTTTAGAGAGAAGGCAGAGCTTCTCTCGCGTTATGGCAATTCTATAGCCTATAAGTTAGAAGAAGAGAAAAACGTTATGTGCTCCTATTTCAATCACACCCATCCAGCGCAGTCCACACCCACCCTGGCATTTTTTTCACAGTTGGGAAATCATTTGGGATTCTTTGTGGACTTTTAGTCTGCATTAATTTGTACTTAACTCTTATAGCTCGATTTGGCCACAAATCAGAGGTCCATTTTGTGCGCCTATTTTGTATAATTTATTAATAAAATTTTAGTTTATCCAAAAACAATTAGTCAATTACGCCACCCATTATATATACATTGACCTTATATGTATATTTTTTTTTGGAAAAAAATATATCTAGACTTTTAAGGGAAAATTGGACTTACATTCTCTGAAATATAATTAAATAGCATTCTGCCTTTAATTAATACGAAATGTGCAATCCTTATCTGCATTCACGGTAACGGGTAACCTTTTTGTTTTTGTTTTATTCTTTTAGCACCGCGAAAGTAAGAATAAATAGCAAGTAAAGTATGTCTTGACATCAAGGTTATTGAATTAATACTTCACCAAAAAAAAAGGTTATTGAATTAATTGAATTGTTATTACGATATTCTGTAGGAGCCCCTTTTTTAAACTCTTTCTCTCTGTACGAAGCTTTGGCTTCCCCTTTTACCGCATAATTCGCATTCCTTTCACATAATCAACGATACTTTCCTTCTATATTGATATACTTTTTCAAAGGGAAAGTTGTATTGGTTGTAGTCTATCAGCTAGCTAGCCCCCAATTTAAGTCTTTTTTCTCAATTGACTCAAAACTTTCTATGTATCTTTCACTTTATAGTTTCACTCACATATTATTATATCCCCCTTTTCCTTTCCCCCTTCTCATTACTTCTTTCTTTCATCATTCATGCAAGCAAGGCTGAGTATATATAGCATGTGAAAGAAAAAGGACGTTTGGTCCTCATGGTTCAATTTCTCACATATATAATTTGTTTTCTTCTCTAAAACTCCCATTTTTGACTTCTAATTAAGTTTACATTTTTTAGGCATACAATCAATACACATTTTTAATGAGTCAAATAATAATTGATTACAATATATCATAAATCTATCATTGTCAACATAAATTTGAGTCATGGTGTTCAAAACCGAACCGATCCAAAAACTAACCGCAATCCGATCAAAAAAAATCAAAAACCGATAAAAAATCAAAGTTTTTTTATTTTTTTGGATGATTTTTTTGGAGAACTGAACCGAACCGTTTGGATTTCGGATTCATTCACTAAAACCGAACCGAACCGCAACTTATACAAAAAATAAAGCAAATTTTCATATTTTATTTTACATACTAAAGTGATGACATTCTAGCACAAGACTAGTGTGTTGGATGAACACAACCACCATGATATTGACTTGAAATTTTACAATAATGGAAATAAATATGAACAATTTTTTTCAAATTGTGGCCAAGTACTTAAATATTAGATAGATTATATTTATGCATTAAAATGAATAGTAAACGGTGAATATATTGTCATAGTCGATAAAATTTAACAAACGATATAAGTTATATTTAATTATTTACCTTAAAAAAATACAACTATAAAAAATTGAAAACCGATCCAATCTAAACCGCATTACTTTGGATCGAATCGGATCAGATATTTTTAAGAAAGCAAACCAAACTGAACTGAACCGCATGCTCTTTTAAACTTTAGATCAGATGACTTTTTGCCTTAAAACCGAATCGAACCGAGCCGCGAACACCCCTAAATCTGAGTATTCTTTTTTAAATCTCACTAAGTCATTTTATATATTTATATTCTCATAAAATAGCGTGTTATTTATGCCATAACTATACTCCCTCTTAACTCAAATATAAACAAAAATACCAAAATTCATATTGATTAAAGATGTTAGTTAAGTTCATATAATTTTCTTGATCTCATAAAAAATGAATTTCGTTCCCTAATTTGCCCTCAATAAAGGGGGTTATTGAAATTAAATCTGCATTAAATAAAGAATATTTTGTAGAAGAAATCATTAAATATGATGAAATTAGTTAAGATTTGCTTATATTTGAGACCACCACACTCTAGTTATTTTTTACTTATTTTTTAGTCCGAAGGGAGTACTCTCTCAATTTCAAAATAAGAAATACAATAAATAACTTAATGAGTGGAATAAGTTTACTAATTCAAGTCAAATCCACCCCATGTGATGTATATATCAAATTTCAGTTTTTAATTTTAACTAATTTCATGATGCCACTTCATATACTTTCTTTTCATGAAGCCACGTCAGATAAGTTAAACATGTGGTATTTGATGACTTGGCAATCAGTCAGTCACAGGCTCCTTAGGTTATAGAGTTAAGGTAGGGACCAAAAGTAAAATATATTTCAGAAAATGAGAGAATAATGCATTTTAAATTTGGGAGACTAAAATTAAATTTTGCCAATTTCTGTCGGACCAAAAATATAATTAACCCTCATTTTAATTATGTAAAATTTTGGATTTGGGTCTTTTACATAAAAAATATTAGTTCACCAAAAAAAAATTAAAATTTTATCTCCTATAAATAAGTTCACAATTATTTCAAAATACTGAGAGTTATATTATAACATTTTATTTTCACGTTTATTTCCTCCAAATGCAATTTTGTCCAAATCAATCATAAATCAGAATTTTGTGCACTTTATATGAGGAATTTAGAGTGCAAATTAATATATTTTTAGAGTTTATACTTGGAACATATATTTTCCTAAATTTAATGCATAATCGGCAAAAGATCAGGAAATTACTTAGAAGTCAACTTCTTAGAAATTTTCTAGAAGAAAAAGACAAATTTGGAGCAACATGAATGAGAATAATCTGTTACAGATTTATTGTGGATTAGATGCAAAATTTGTTACATATCTATCATGAATTTGTTGCAAATCTTTTTTATTTAAAGATTTAGAAGATATTATTTTTAAGAGAAAGTAGGAAGCAAAGATCTAAAAGAAATTATCCCTATGAAGTTGGGATTTTTATTTAAAATTTATATTTTTCTTTCCTATTTATGATAGAAAAGTTATCTTATTTAAAATAATGATTAGATTTTGTTAAGCGATTAAGATAAGATACTGATCTTTGTCGACATATTTAGATTAGGATTTGTCTCCCTGTTTTACTATAAATAGGGGGGAGTAAAGGATACCACCACAATCTGAGAGCAATAAATAGTACAATAGAGTTTTAGTTGAATATCTACGATGGAGATCAGTCTTGTAAAGATGGTTATTTCTTTGACATTTTTTTATGAACTCTTATTTGATTGTTTTTGTTGCTATTATGTCTATGCCTCTATGGTTAACTAAATCCCCTACTAACCCTTATTTTCTATATTTATTTGAATTATTATTTATTCTGTTAAAATAGATTGTCCTATGTATTGTTTTAATACTTTTGTTAAAATCTGATCACCCTTGACATGTTTTAATTGATAAATTGATCGGAGGCCGTATCACAATTAATTGGTAGACCCATAGGATAATTGCGATTAGGATTAATGCATGATCAAATGTTAATCTCTATCTTCCAATCAGATTAATTTATTATTCAACCTCTCTAAACTTCATGCTTTTATTTGAATTTGAATTCTTTACATGACCAAATAAGGAATTAATTTAGGAAAAATATTATTTTTTTATAAAAATAACGCGATATATGTCTCTAGTTTTTCACACAAGTGCTGGGTGATGCCATAGCATTGGGAGTGGTGTTTTCCGATTGATCAAAAAATAGCATTCGGAGTGGGGGCCACCAATCTATGATGGACCGTGGAGGATACGCCACGTGGAGAGTGGATTCCCTGATCGTGGATGAATTTGGGAGATACAGCTATATGAAGAAGGAGGTTGATGCTGATGCGTAGCCGACCCAACCTTATGCCACTGCCAACGTAGAGACGCAAACAAGATCCAAAGTAGCGTAAGCGTCAAACACTTCAACCCCCTCCCTTTTCATCCAACGGCCACTATCCCTCCTCAGCCACCACTTTTAATCTCAGCCCTCCATTACCCACCACCCCCAAATTTTTTTTATTCCTCCTTTTGTCCCCATAGTCTTAGCCTCTTGTGTCTTGTTAGAATTCGTAGTTCAATTGAAGCCCGTCGTTTACTCTCTCTTCTCTCTCTCTCTCAACGATTCCGCCACTATGGTTTTGAGAAGTGAATCCCAATACCATTTTTCACTCAACCATTGATGCACATTGCATTATCATTCATCACTTCTTGACAATGGTATAACTATATAGATATGTGTGTTATACAACCTATGATCGATAATATTCATATATATGATTTTGAAATTTTATTTTTTCATTTTGCCGATTAATGGGGTTTTGACTTTTGAGCAGGAGTACACAATGTTGGTTCCTCCATGGCTTAAGACACTTCTTAACACACCCTTTTTCAATGTGTGTCGGATTCATGGGGATGCTGCAAGAAGCGAGTGTAATATGTTTTGCCTGGATTGCAATGTTGGGGATGATGCATTTTGCTTTTATTGTCGTTCTTCAAGACACAAGGATCACCAAGTCATTCAGGTGGGCTAGCTAGTCCTATATTATATTCATTTAACTAGTGTGTTAGCCTGCGCGCCATATTTTGCAGTTTTAATTAGATATTTCAAATTAAAGCATTTTAGACAATGGGGTTGATTAAAAATTCAGTCTTATATATATAATCTTCATTTTAATTTCTTTACCCCTGTGGCTTTAATATTATGTTGTGTTGTTGTTATTGGTGTGGTTTTAGATAAGGAGATCTTCGTATCACGATGTAGTGAGGGTGGGTGAAATTCAGAAGGTGTTGGATATTAGTGGGGTGCAGACATACGTGATCAACAGTGCCAGAGTCTTGTTCCTGAATGAGAGGCCTCAACCAAAATCTGGGAAGGCAGTGGCTCACATTTGTGAGGTTTGTGGAAGAAGCCTCTTGGACCCAGTTCGCTTCTGTTCTTTGGGATGTAAGGTAAGAGATACTATTAATCAATTATTGAATTTAATTTTGATTCTCCAACCTCCCACAACATTTTTTTCAAATATCATTATCAAAATGTGCATAATTCACAATCATATGGGTATAACACCCACCACCCGTGCATCATCACCTACAATATTAATTTGAAAGCCCATCTACACCATAATTATATTCTCACCACTATTAATCATCATGTGTATATATCTAGCATATATATAGGCGCAGTCCTTCATTGACATTTTAACACATTATTTATAATGGGAACATGGCATAATAATGTATATAAAATAAAATAATCAATAATGTATATATGATTGGTCTCTAATTTGATACCCATTAATAATATTCTTGGTGTACTGCAAATGATGGATAAGGACTGAGAAGCCAGCTTGGTTGGGAAGTCTTTGTATTTGCATGCCAGTTTTTTTTTTTTTGATAAAAGATACCCATTAATTATTGTGCTGGCAATGGCTGAATTTATAGCTTGTAAGAATAAAGAGAAATGGGGATGCAAGCTTTGTTTTAGATGCTAACAACAACATTGAGGCATTGGCAATAATGGAGGAGGGAATGTCAAGGAGATCAATCTCTTCAAGACAACAAGAAGAAGAATTGCGTGAAGGTTCACAACAAGGAATGTATCCAGCCACGCCTCCTCCACCACCTACTTCAAACGCAAGGAGAAGAAAAGGCATTCCTCATAGGGCTCCTTTTGGCTCCTAATCATTATTATTTTTCTTTTCCCCTAAAAAATTGGTACATATACTCAATATTCAACCCCATATCAGCATTTTTTTAAATCCTTTTGAAACAATTAATTACCCCTATTTGGGGAATCTCGTTAGTATAATTTATTTTATTTAAAGAAAAAAAATATGGTAGGCTTTGGAGCGTTTGTCCAATGTCCATCAAGGGGGAAAGCAAAAGGAAAGGAAAAGGGTATATAGGAAAGTTCCTTCTTTTGGTGTATGGGGTCCGAAAACAACAAATTATGCCTAGTGAAGAACCAATCATGCATATTTGTTTAATCTTTGATGGTTGCTAGTGTACATGTCATTAATTAAGCATCAAAAAGCAAGACTTTGTGGACTCCGTTTTATAGTTTTCTATGGCCCACCATCCACATGCATGGGCCGTTTACATGAAGTTAACCACACCTTTTTAAGATGTTTATCAGTTTATGTCATATATATATATATATATCATGTATTATTGATCATTATATATGTGCATGTTTTTAATATATCATGTTATTGATCATCATATCTATTGGGAGAGATCAACCTCTTAAATGGATATCAATATTTCAAAGGACTAGTCTCCATAATTACATATAGAGGATACCAGATTCACCCAAAAAGTTAATGTATTGGGCACAAATCAACTTACTATTTATCGTTACCACTTGAAAAGTGCAATGGTTTCGGTAAATTTTTCCCCTTCCATTCCCATTCTTGTAATTTCGTAGTTTCTATCTTTTTCATTTTCCAATCTCTACTTTCTTTTATTCTTGCATCAATTGGTCAGGGAAATTATGAAAATGGAAAGGGTAACATATGTTCTGTCTATATAATCCCTGGGTGTCCTTTTCTCTACTTAATTAAATCAATGAGCCAAGGCAATTAGGTAGAGCAGATATGAATTGATGGCTACTCAAAAGTTTTCAATTCTCAGAACGCGGGTCATCCAACTTTAACCAAATGGAGTAGGTACGTTAAGATATTTTAAGAACATACCAATATGTTCCTCAACTAGCTTGGATTTAGTTGTGATGATTTAAGTTTAATTATATTTTAATTTTAACCATGATTAAACAACATTAAGCTCGCGTGGTTTATATCATCCGATTAAACAATACACTTTTAAGATTAAAATCAATGTTATATCATCACGTGAAAACTAATACTTTTTCAAAACTTTGGTAATTTTAACTTTTTTTTTTGTTGTACCAAATCTTTGGTTGTTTTAAGTTTTCAAGATATAATTTATCATTTTTCCAACTATACCCTTAGTATTAATTAAAAAGATAAATTAATGAAATTTTTTACTACAAAAATTATGATGGACAATTAATTCTCAAATTGGTATTACTCTCATATTAAATACATCCTCTCACCAACACATAAAAGAAACACATATGCAATGTACTTCAATTAGAAGTGACTATTGGTTATTGGCATTGTGCATACTGGTGATTAATTTGAAATGCACATATTTCCAATGAAGTTAATAATTAATAATAATTTAATAAAAAGAAAACATAGAAATTTATAAAATAATAAATATGGGATATTATAGTCTAAAATTTACTCACTTAATTACTCCCCTGGTCCATTTTATAAGAAACAAAATGAGTTATTTTCATGATCTTTTTTATAAGAAATAATGTCTTATTTTCAACAATATTTCTAACTTTATCCTTATTTATTATAAGACCCACAAAAAGAATATGAAAAGATATCAATTGTGTCCTATGTCTCTTATAAAAAGGACCGGATGTGTAAAAATCTTAAAATAGCAAAATTTTGAACCGGAGAGAGTAAAGTAAATTTTCTCATATTCATTATATATTATTAAGGCACATGCATTTTATAAAATTTTGAAATGTTTAAAATTACTTACTTTTTATGAATACTAATTAACAGTGCATTTTACTCTTTAAAGTAAACCATTATTTAGTATTCCACATACGTACTTATGAGTCTTCCAAAAGAAAAGTTTTCCAAATTAACCCATGGACTTGTTAACTACTACATCCGGTTTTATTTATAAGAAATAAAAAATAATTTTTTTATTCTTTTTATAAGAAACAATATTTTATTTTTAATAAAATTAATTGCTTCTTTTCAATCTTATCTTTATTAATTATCCTATCACTCAATTATATTATATCACCTTTAGCTATTTTATGCAAGATTTGTGTAAAAAAAAATTAAAATTATAACATCATTAATAAAAAAATAACACATTTCAATGTATTCTTTAGTCTGTATAATTTTAGTACTATATTTTTTATATATATGATCGGAGATAGTAAAAAGCATGTCATTTTAGAGTTTGGGTTTACATTAATCATATTTCTAGTTGGCGTCATATCTCAATATGTGTGCCATAAATCGACAAACAACAACAAATAAATGAATCGTTTGACATCACGACTAATGGTTTAAAATGTCCAAATAATATTGGCTTTATGGCAATGTCTTAGAAAGAGTAGTGGCATGAAATGGGGAATCTCGTACACGTTATTCTTGTTCCATAAATTTTTTTTTTGACATTTTAATTTGCTCTAGTATATACGTTATCCCACTCCGTAACTTGAAGTCTTGATGATCCCGAGACTAATCTTTACGTGCAGCTATACATATGCTTCATTAATTGTTCCTATTAATTTCATGGGAATTTTGATCTTTCTTTTCATGCCGTTGTCGGTTGTTCTTGTTGACATGTCTGTGTGTTTAGAGTGCCACTAGCTAGAAGTACTCTAATAAGGCGTCACAAAATATGATGTCTTTTTTTTTTCAATCATGTCAAATTCATTGCATTTGGTATGTACCCCAACCAAACGACATCTACATCAAGCTAGACCAAACAACACTGGCTAAACAAACAGTACATCATATGCAGAGTCTTACACAATACATCGATACAATACATGACTTGTTGCTATTTAAACAATAAGAACAAAACAAAATCGGCAACGAAAAGTGACCAAATATAATGACAATTAAAACAGTACTACTCAGCACACACAGAGACATATAATTGGAATTTTTCTACAGGTGGGTAGGGTTTGGCCCACTTGGGGCACACCCAAGACCTTCTGCCTCAACAATTTGTACCCTCATGTCTCTTTTCCAAAAGCCATAAACTATTATTGATCTTTATGGGAAGATCCAAGTCGAGGTCGATGAAGCACGAGTCGTGAACTAGATCGTGAAGTAGTTGCTAGAGCCTCCGGTCCAATGGATGCAACTGAGTAGCCCTGATTGGCACGCAATGGCGGAGGCGGTAATGTTGTCGACATAGCAGTAGAGCAGAGATGGTCGCACTGGAATGAGTTGTTGAGGGACTCGAGTTGTAGCGGCGTTTTGGAGCAGTCCCTAATGGCCATGCACAGAGCTTGATCCGGTGGTTTTCGCAGAGGCAGGAGATGGAACAACATTCTTAACTTAGATTGGACTTCACCAAATAGTGGGTTCTGCAACACCCTTTCTCCAAAAAGGATATTACACCATATAAACCAAAAGTTTCGCAAAGATTTAGAAAATATTTGATAAAAGTTAGTAATCCTTCTCTAAAATTTGGGTAAATTTTTTTTCCTCTTCTCCCAAAGAAGATGAGAAGGATGGGGAGTAAATTCCTTTAAGATTTTCTCTTTGTAAATGTTTTCATGTAAGAAATAAAACACAGCTTTATACTTAAAAATTCCTCATCTCATATATGAAATCATCAGAGTTTACAACAGAGGTTTATACAGTGAATACTGAGTCAGTCAAGTCTTTAGACCTCTACCCAATCTAAAGTAGTAAATATAGGTTCTTCTCGTAATCTTTATCAAACTATGCAGCTTCTTTCTTCAGATCCTTCTTCTAAGAGCTAACCCACTTTTTGGGCAAACTATCTACTCCGTCATGCATCAACACAACAGAGCAGGCAAGGGTGAAACTCTAAACAAGGTAATAAGCAAAGTACAAACACAAGCAAAGAATAGATTATGTACCAATCAATTCACACCTCAAGACACATAACCAGGATAACAGATAAATCAATTTGCACACCAATCAATCAATCAGAACAATCAAGGCTTATAAACAGATCTCGTTTTAAGCAGAACTTACCTTTGTCCATACAACCCTATAAAACAATACATTTCACAAGAATATATCACATCATTAATGCATGACACACCAATATCTCTCTAATCACACCGGTGTATTGCTCCCAGGGAGACTTCCAACCTCACATCATAGAGCGATAGGCTGTAGCAAACTTAACAGTACAAACAGAGAATCCCTCCAGACCCCTGAGAGTACTTTGGAATACTGCATTTAAAACTTAATACCAGATCCTAAATAGATCTGCCAGTCAGATTTATCCAAGCCGGGTATACGACTCGTCTCGGCTCAGGGGGATTCACCTACAAGGCCATTGAGACTTTCGAAACCTGGATAATCCCAGTAGACAATTGTAGTCCAACAGAACCTATTTGCAACCCCGTCTCGTAGGTTGTATGCTCATCTCTCAGATGCAAATGATCATCTAAATTTGCAAATCACTTTCTCTTGAAATCACTTTCTCTGTAAAACTTTCTTTGTTTTACTATTTCTCTATGAAAATCTCTGACTCTTCTCAAAAACTCTTTGTAAAAACAAATCAAATCCTTTTATGGAAAGACCACTTCGTATGAACAGAAAACTGTTTAAAAATCACTTTCTCATAGAACTCTTTTACTATATACTTTAAAATATAAGGCTCTCGTCTCTTTTTACTGCTTATTACGGACTAATTCATTATCTCGGCTTTATTTATTTTAAGTTGCTCAACTAGGTGAATCGGTATAAAAAGACTTATTAACTGTATTACAAGAAGATCAAAACGGGGCATATATAACCACTTAGGATTGATCAAGAGAGAAGAGTTTGACAGTATTTAAACTTATGTCCACTTTCTGATTAATAGATGTCTGCTTTCAGATTTTAGATAACTATTTGGAAATGGAATAACTACACGGCGACTGGGTCGACTGCGGTAATCAGTGTCCAGTTTTTCTTGAAAATTTAATAAAGACTTAGTGATCGAATTTACGTTTAATTGATCACGGCTTAGGTTTATTTTCGAAGATGAAAAGATTACACGACGGCAGAGCCATCTTTGGTAATCAGTACCCCACTGTAAAACCGATCCTATATACTAAGTGAACGTAGATAATTTATTTCCCTTCTGAAATACTTAGGCACTATTTATCTTCTAGGAAAAAGGCCCATTGAAAGCCTATCTATCTAATTTCCACTGCCGTAGACATTAAAAATTAAACTGAGTTATGTGCATATATATATATATATATATATATACAGATTGGATACCTACTCGATATTTCCCACTAATAATATAACGATAGAATTCACCGAGAATCCATTACCGTTACATTATATTCCGAAAGATACTATAACAGTAGAATTCACCGAGAACCCATTACTGTTACACTCTTTTATCCGACAGATGCTATAACAGTAGGATTCACCGGGAATCCAATACTGTTACACTCTTTTATCCAATCCAATCTATTTATATATACAGTATTAAGAAAATTGCTTCTTTCCCAATCTTATCTTGTCACGTATATACCAGGTTTTCATTGTTAAGATTTCCCCAAACAGCGTATCAGCACAGATCCCAGGCCAGAGTGAGACAGACTGCTTTAGCTCCTTCAAAGGTCTCACTTCCTTTCTAGACAGATCCATACTGATAAACCATCTATCTTAACCATCACCTTGTATATAAATAACAGATAATAATGGGGTTTTCATAAACAATAATTTGTATTCCCTTTGCGGTAAAATTGTGTTTGTGGTAGTATAAAATTCGTCATTATAACAGTATGTTTACAAAAGCTCAAAAATGATTTTGACATAACCTCTCTACTCACATGGTTCTAAGACTAAAATTGGGCATTATAACTCTACAATTCATAAATAGCACAAAACAATTAAAATAAGACTATAAAACAATCATAAAGCATATAAAAGCTATAAACACCAAAACAAGCAATTCAAACACAAACAAAGATCAAACACTCATACTTCACAAATTACTTTGAAAGATTAACCCCTTACCTTGGCCTTAAGATGATGAAGAACAACCAAGAACACCAAGAACACAAAGTAAAAAATTTAGGAGAAAAGAGAGAAAAGTGTTTGTCTTCATGATTTCCACTTGTGATGAGTGAAAATTTATGAAGCCAACGGGGTCTATTTATAGGTGAGGGGGCTGCCCAAGCTTGGGGAGGAAGAGGGTATTAAAAATTTGTGAGGTCATGCACCTTTTCCTTGATTATGTCATAAACCCTAATTAATTAAATCAATCTTTTTCCTAATTGGTTTAGGCTTATGACTAAGCCTTATGACTCATATGAAAAAAACTCATCCAAGGGCCCTAAATCACTCTTGATGTCGACCAAGTGAGGCCAAATAAGAGCCATTAGATTGCTTGGACAAAAACCTAAGGTTTAGGTAGTTTTGAGTGGGAACTAAGGGCAAAATGGTCTTTTTACTTGCCCACCTTACTATTCAAGGTCATCTTGATGTTCCCCCACTCTTATATACTTCTTAGAATTGTATTTGAACCCCTCAAAGTTCCTAAGTTCCTATATCATAGCCACTATACCTCTATTCGTCTCAATTCGGCTTATTCCGCAATTAAGAGTCAGAATAGTCTTTTTACTAATCTAGTACTCTAAAATAATTTTAGAATAGTAAGAATCAATATGAAATCTTAAGAATAACACATAAAAGTATTATGGAAGAGTTTTGGAAATTTTACGGTAAGGGTAAGCCTTACGGTTTGTAAAAACAACGGAAAACGGACGCGCCGTAAGTGTAAAACAACACTGTTTCAGAAAATTCCAAAAAAATTCCAGAAAATTTGCAAATTGAATTTGATTACTAATGGTCTCTCTTAAAATTTTATTTTGAGCCCTCATTGGTCGACATAAATCGATTTTGGACCAGAAACCTCTGCTTTCCGTACTTTACAAACGTTCAGAAAAGTAGCATTTTGATCCGTTTCTCAGAAAATTACGATATAATTTCCAAAAATTCTAAAAAAATATAAAAACATGATTCAGCTACTCAAAATCTTTTTCTGACCTTAAATCGGTCTCTGAATCAGGGTTTTACGTTTTCCGCAAATAACAGGGTCAAAATGGTAATTTCAAAACTTTTCCAAAAATTCTTAGAAAATTCCAGAAAATCAAAAATATTAGAAGAACCAACTTTTGCGAAGGAAGTTTGTTTAACATATTTATGTTATTAAAACCTTTTTCCGTCAGTAACGGTAAATACGAATGTCAAACAGTAATGGAAAAGTTGCTGCTTTAATGAAATAATTTCTTAAGTATTTTAAAACCTTTATTATCAGTCTAAAATAATTTTCTTATAAATTAGATCATACTAGATTATTTAAAACAGACCAAAGACAGAAATACAGAAAACAGAAGTATATAGAAACCAAACTATTTTCACTATTCATACTGTAATATTTAACCGGAACTAGTTATTCTATTTTTCTTAGGTTCCTATCGAGTCTTTGTAATTCCTATCTCATCTATTTTTCTATCTCTGGTATATATTCCTTTCCTAACTAATAGATTACGGAGTTCTGTCTATAAGGGACTAAAACCGTAATTTCTTTGTTTCTTCCTCTTAAAATCCAAACTTAATTCCTAAAACCTTTATATGTCCTCAAACTAATATATCTTCCCTTAAATACCTTTTGGAAGTGTTGTATGAATTTTCCAAATTCATGTATCATTTATCCTAATAATCAGAATGTCCGTATATAATTTCCTAACTTTTGTATTTAGCTCTAAGCTACTAAGTTTTTGTCTGAAAAACTCAAGGTAGTTCTAATCTTTAGAAATTAACACTTTGTCTTATAAGTGAAAATTTCGAGATGTTACAGGTTCTATGAAGTGGTATGTAGGGGAAAAACTAATGGTTGATGGAAGAAGAGGAAGAAGAAACGAAGAATTAAGAGCCCAACAGATTTGGGAAGGAAACCCAACTGCACCAGGAGAAAACACCTTAGCAGAGCCTAGCTAGGGAGGACAAAGCGCACCAGTGGCGCTAGGTCAAGGGAGATGTCTTTCTCTATAGTGATACATTTGTACGTTAACTTTATTTAATAATAGTAGCAGTTGGGTCATTTTTGTAAAACAAACAAATCTAGTGACTAAAACTAGGCATTACTTGTGTTCTAGTTTTGTTGTTCTCTTTTCAATAATATTTTTGACTTATAAAAAAAAGTAACCATAGAATATGGGAGTCATAAGGTGGTTTGGTGGTTTGAAGGAAGGATATAGGGGTTGGAGTGATAAGGAGGTTATGAGTTCAAACCTCCTCCAACATAACATAATAATTTACTATCATTTGTCAATAAAAAAGAAAAATAATTGCAGCATAGAAAAGCAAAAATAAATACTCATAAGCTAATTGATATATCGTTCCTTATATATAGACAAGGACTTGTTGAGGTCCATGTCCAAAGCAGGCGGCATTTGTTACATGTGCGATATGACAGAGTGTCGAAGCAACCAACCCAGGTGGGTTGTTGAAATATTTTGAATGCAATGTTGTAATTAAGCACACAAATCGTCACCATCACCCACTAATTGAAATGGGATCGATTTGTCTTGTCTCCCTCTGTCTTGATATATAGATGTGATTATGCCACTGTTCATATATACGTTGGTTGGATTTTTATCAAGAGTGAGGTGTGTGTAAAATTCTGCAATGTGCTAGCTAGGTAGCTGCTGAATTGCTTCAGGTTGTGGTTAAATATGAATGAAAAGAATGTTGCATCTAGACTAGATCGGTGTACGTTGTAGGGAAGTTTAAGTGATATGGTTTGGATTTCTTTTTCAAGTGGTGGCTTCAGATAAAGGATTGGGTTCTATTTGGTGGCAATGAAAATGATGGATTCCACAATCAAAATGAGTAGGCAACAGTTATTCATTATGCAATGCTCTTAAATATAGTACGGAATTAAGACCATGAGACATGAGTAAGTTTTGTTTACGAGAAAAAGGCACAAAAATAATAACGTGATTGCTATGGTACCCGGTTAAATTTTATGGGTATTGGTACCCCACCTATAGTAAGACGTCATGTGTATTTTTTTAGCCATGTTATCTTGTTATTTTTATTTTTGTTTATTTGCAAATGCATCCCTTTATTTTTATTTATTTACAAATACATCTCTGTATCATTTTTGATTTTTTTTTTTGAAAATGTGATGTTCGTACTCTTGCCTTTGCGTTTTGACGAGTTTGACAAGAATGACTAACCAGACCAGATCTTGCAATTCACTGTTGATATCACTTCTTCTTCACGCTCCTAGTTCCATTTTTGTTTTTAGGGATTTTCTGTTTGTTTCTTCGCAGGACTTGTGTTGCCTGTGTCAATGGCGAGATTCGTATTATAGAAGAACAGATTGTCGGTGATGTCGACGGAGAAAATCAAGGACAGACATGAGAGCGCAATTGGCTACTTAGGGATACCCCAATAAGCATGCCAGGCTTCATTGTGATTCACATAAATATTTCTGGCTCACTCTACTTTGCAAATGCCAATTTTGTCAAAGAAAGGCAAGCAATTTACAAATAATTTAGACAGAGGGGTTTAATTAGTCCTTAATCAGAACCATGTTTAAACATTTTTTCTTCACTTTTAGTTTTTCCAGAATACTGAAGTGGGTCATGGAAGAAGATGACCTTCAAGAAACCATCGAAGGAAGGGTCCGGGGAATAATCCTGGACATGACAAGTTAGTTTTGTTACATTTTTTAGAATTCAGAATTTTAATTGCCAAGCATTCTTAAATTTTGATATGATGCAAATGATCCTCCTCATTTATCTTTAATAGACCTGATGAATGTTGATACTTCTGGAATTCTTACAATTCGATCCTTAATTCTTTCGCCAATTATTATGCTCTTTTTTCTTCCTATCTACTTGAGCAAGATTACTTAGTCCATAGAATGTGCTCAATTAGCTGTGCTTTTGTCTTAATCTGATATCCCCCTCAGCTATAGTTTAAATACCCAATTTATCTATGTCTCTGTGATGCGGCATAGAGGTTTCTGCTTCAATTTAGTCGGAGAGGAGAAAGGGAAGGGTTCTGATGAGAGAGAAGGGTTTAAGTTTGAATATTTGATTAAAAGTCCCAAGGGGCATAGATATAAATAATAAAAATATTATTTAAATTTAGGTAAAATGCTGAATCACCATTAGTTTCTTTTATTTTTTTTACATTTTTCATGTTTTTATTGGTCCAACTCATTTAGGTACCTAAACCTTTAAAATTCTCTAGGTATCATAGAATTTGCCAAATAATAATAGTATTTCTTTGATGATTCAGTCCCATGTATGCCACGTGGGCTCTAAGTGCTAAAAATTAGACGATATAATGTTAGAAGGACCTAATTGCAACAATAGAGATGATTGGAAGACTCAGTTTGCTTAATTGAAAATCGGGAGACCAAAATCGCACAATTGTGATAATTAGGAAACCAAAATTGCAATTAAGCTTTTTCTTTTATCCACGAATAGCCAGAAAAGGCCAAAGCCATACAACTACAAGACCTAACTAAAATGTCTCAAACCACATTACAGCAGTGCTCAAACTAAAATAACTTTTTAGGCTGGTCCACATCGATACCACGTAGCCTGCAAACACGTTCTATGTGCCCAAAGTATTACCTGTGACACTGTTTCCTCTCACACGCGTACAGTGGGTGCGCTTTTCTCGTACGGGTAGGTGCGTCCTTCTTGCACACAACAACGTGCATCGTTCTCGACTCTCGATGGCTCTCGGCGACGCTCCCGGTGGTTCTCGGCGACGCTCTCGGTGGTTCCCGGTGATGTTCTCTCGATGGTTCTCAGTTGCTGTATTTTTGTTTCTCTTCTGTTCTGGATCTTATTCTGCATTTGTTAGTGGTCATTGGATCTCCTTGGAGCCCGCTAATAACTCTGTTTTTAGCCGCATTTGGTCTTCCTGGATCCTCTGTCCTCCACCACTGCAAGCTTGAAAGCTATTCTTTGTTTGTTTCCTATGATGCACCGACAATGGCTGCTATTTGGGCACCCATACTCTGTAAGGAATGCTCTCCTCCTTGGTCTTAAAAAAAGTAGCCTTGCTCTGTCTATGAATCTTCTGCCTTCTGTAGATCTGGTTCCCTTTCTCCCCCGACTGGAACCCCCTCCTCTGACTTGTTGACATTTTAACCTGGACACTTCGGTTCAACTCGAAGTTTGATATGGTTCCCCCCAACAAAAAAAAATCCGTTGCGGTCCAAATCATGGAAAGAAGCTTAACCACTGTGCAATGCCTTGTTTATTATTGCCTCTGCCAACATCGTGTCCCAACTTTTGGGGTTGTAGGTTGCATGGCTTCGCGTTTCAAAGGAATCGCAAAGCAGACCTGGTAGAGACAGATGAAAAAGAAGGACATTTATGTCTATCTGTTGTTGGTACTTGGAAACCCAGTGCCTGGCCCAATAGTTTGATAGCTCCTTTGGGGTTATAGAATATGGGGCAAAACTAAAATTAGGAGGATGACTTTGCTTTGTTAATGGTTTTAAACTTTTAGGTTTTTTCAGTTTGTTTAAGCTCGTTAGTTTCTGTGTTTATATTCTGTCGAGTGCGTGTATGTGCATTGAACCTTGTATATTGAGAGACATTGTGTTAAGGCTGACTGAGGCCGTTATAGTTGTTGGGCCTTATATACTGTTCTTTTGAGCTTCGGACTTTGCCCTCTTTATTGAATTCTTGTTTGGCAAAAAAGAACTAATATAACTTTGTTGACAAAAATGCTAATCTAACTTTGACTAAACAAGCACGTATGTTTGGAAAAAAAAAACACTCACTTGTCACCTTAATCATACTTAATGAAATCCTATCCCTGTGTACATCCATTGATAAACTCAGATCACGAAAATCCTCTATCAATTCTAACTCTTTAATCATCATGACCGACATATGTACATACTTCCTACTTAAAGCCTCGACCACAACATTAGCCTTTCCTGGATGATACATCAGATTAAAATCATAGTCCTTAAGAAATTCTATCCATCTCTTCTGTCTCATATTTAACTCCTTCTGATCAAACAAGTACTTCAAACTCTTGTGATCACTAAACACTGGAAAAGTCAATCCATAAAGGTAATGTCTCCAAATTTTCAGAGCCAAAACTACTTAAGCTAACTCAAGATCATCGGTTGGGTAATTACTTTCATGAATGTGGAAAATAAAATTTTGTTAGGTATACTTTTGCACCTCCATTTAAATTTTTTTTTTCCATAAATGTTATTACATACACACACCACTCTCATTTTCACTTAAGTCCATATTTTTGTGATATTTTTCTCTATCTTTTTTTTAAGAATTTAATTTCTAAAATGTATGTAAATAACTTGCAAAAGCTAAATACCAGAATGTATATTGTAGAGGTTTCGAAGTTAGGGTGTGTTTGGTTCTACGGTGACGAGAATTAATTTTGGCAGAATTGATTTTCTAGAATTGATTTTGATTAAAAGTGAGTTGAACGTAATGTGATTTATGTTTGGATACGTTTCAGAAAAAGTGATTTTTATCAATTCATGGTGTTTGGGTAAGTGGAGTCAAAATTGCTTTTGGGTGTATAATTACCAAATTGGGTCCAATATGTATCTATATAAAACTATATTTTTCTCTATTTTAGATAATTATTTAATCTATTTATATAAAATATTTAAATTTTTGATGGGTAAAGAGGGAATACAAGGGAAAGATGTATCAATCAACCAATAAAGAATTCAAGAATCGATTTGCTGCCACCTTAGAAGCTACAAATATCAATTTCACCTGGAATTGAGTTTGGATGGCAAAATTGATTTTTCTTTGAATATCCAAACACCTTCACAGAACTGCCAAATCACGTTTAGGCCAACAAACGCACATTGGAGGAGTTTCAACGCGGAACCAAACAGGCTCTTAATTTCCATAACTATGTTTGTTGTGTTTCATAAACTTAATTCCGAAACACAGTTATATTAAATTCAGAAAATTTGCTTCCAGAATACAACCTCAAACATAATCTTTTTGTCAAAAAAAAAAACTTAACACAATCTTAAAATATAATACAATTTTTAATATTTCTAAAGTTGTGATCCAGAATTTAAATTGCAGAACTTATGAAAATTTTTAAAAAAAATTGGAATTTAATTTCAAAAACACAGTTTTATGCATTTATAATTTCATGTAACTGTGTTCCAAAAGTTAAAAATCAGGTGTGTTATGGTATTACGAAGAAGGCAGAATAATTCGGTAAAAATAAATTTAAAAAAGGAAAAGTAGATGTGAAAAGCAAAAAAAAAAGGAGTGTTAAAAATAATACATTTTTACTATACTCTTATGTCTTGTCAGATAAAAATAAGGCACCTATTTTTTATCCCACTTATAACAAGTCGGCTATTTTTTTTTTCGGTCGATAGCTATTGGTTTTTGTTTTTTTTTTGGGTCTTTTTTTTTGGTTCAAAGCTATTGGTTTTTGTTTCGGTACACTGATCGTAGAACATGGGCCCTGCAAAGCCAAGAAAATGTTTTTGGTAGCGAGCCAAGAGTCTTAAAAATGCCTTAGTAAAACATCCCGAGTTTTTATTGGGCTATTTCTCCTTGCACCCACTTTAATTACTCCCTATAACTATCTTTAACCTTTTTAATAAAAAGACGAAAATGCCTCCAAGTAAACCGCAAGCTATTTTTTTAACGAATAGTCAAATTAGTCTCTAAAATTGTAGAACAATGTCAATTTGGTCTCTGAAATTAATAAAATCTCAAAATAGCCCCTGAAATTGTAAACTATCAGGTAAGTTAGTCATTTCGTTAACTGTAATCAACTGACACCATTGGTGAGGCTAATGTGCCATGTTAAATGCCCTGTTGGCTTCCATTTAGGGGCACATGCGTCGTATAGGGACCATTTTGACAGTTGATACACTTGAAGCCCACAAAACATGATAATGGCTAATTCAAAAAATTTGTCGCAACAAGTATATTTATAGAGAAGCCTTGTACTCAATCCCCTCTGTATGTCTTGTTTGCACCCGAGAAGGTATCACAACGATTCTTCTATTACATTGTTGCTCTACTTATGTATAATACCTAAAGCTTATAATTGATTTAGTTAACTTATGTATCTGTGAACATAATATAATATATACACTATATAACATAACATTCGATATTATTCTAATGGTTAAATATGTTTTTAGTCACTGCGAATGTACTAATGTTTGTTTTTAATCCCTAAAAACATCATCTCTTTTTTGTCTCCTATTTTTGGAAATATATCACTTATGGTCCTTATAGTCAGTGTTATAAAACTCGGCTCGGACCGACTGGTCCGACCGAGAACCAGTGATATGACCAATCCGAGCTAAGTATTAGATCGGATATGTCATTGACCTGTTATGACTCGTCTGAATTGGCCGATTTTTCGAGTAAAGCGGAGACTCGGCAGTCACTGACTCGGACCGGTTTAAACGGAAAAATGAGAAAACTGTCTGCACACTGTCCAAGGCGCACTGCTCACACGTTATCATCCCTGCTGCGCCCCTCCTTGTCAAGTCTGCTGCGCCCCTACTTGTCAGCACATTCTCCAAGATATGTTGTTACCTCTAGCTCCATGAACTCATGCTGAAAAATTCAAAATTAAAGTACTCAAAAGTCCCTTGCTGAGAGTTGAACCTACGTATTAAATATTCCTTTAAAATATCTTACCACGGTTGTAAACAAACCATTAATTTAATGTGACAAAACATTATATATATATATATATATATTATATTAGTATAAAATTAATAAATTTAATATACACCGGTTCATGCGGTTCAACTAGTGACTCACCGGTTCGACCAGTGATCCAGTGTCTTGACTGAGTTGACAACCGGTCCGAGTTTAATAACATTGCCTATAGTTATATTTAAAAAAAATATTTTTAAAATTTTATTTTTACCCCTCAATTGCAAATTTTTAATTCATATCATAACCCTTTCCCTTCCATGGCAACCCTCCCCCCTTTCTCCATGAACGCCACCAATGATCAATTTTTCGTCACTATCATGGAATCGTTAGCTGTGCTTTTGGACTATTTTGCAAGTATAAGTTAAGGAAGTACAGAAAAAGGGCAACACATAACCCTAAAGAACGTCATACTGTGAAGCAACTTCTCAATTGTGGATTACAACTTGTGCACATAGAATGAGGTCTTCTTTCATGTCTAACTTTGGAGCAATAATGACAAATGTCAATAATAACTTACTCAAGCCCGAACAATGAAATATCCTTTTTTGTTTCTTGTTACTGAGGCTTAAAAGGAAGAACAAAAATGAGAAAAAGAAGACAAAAAACAAACACTTAAGACCGAGTGAACACAACCCCAGAGGCATCACGCAGCAAAGAACTCATCCCGTAGGGGGTTACTGTAACATAATGAACCTATCATCAGAGTCTGCTCTTAACTTGGCCATGTAGTCCGCACAATGGTTTATCTCCCGAAAAGTGTGGATAACTGCACAATTCCAATCCTCGGAAAGGAAGTTCCTGATAATCTCCACCTCATTAGTAAAATGGTGATAGTGTGACCAAACATCAACCCCATGATTTCTGTGTGTAGCACAGTAGTATGATCAACGCTACCGTAGAATCCAAATCTGAAGCCGCTAGCATGGTTACGCAGCAGGACCCCAAACCCAGCTTTGCCTGGATTGGTCTTCGCACTGCCATCAACATTCAAAGCAGAGCGCTCCTTAGATGGGCAACCCAACCACGAGACCTGTCGGGGAATATGAACATTGGTGGTAGCCGTAACTAGGCCACCAAAGGACTTTTTGATCAATTGGTCCATAGCAATAACCCAGTTTGCAAGAAGCAACCCATCTGTTTGCTCCCCCTCAAAGATTTTTTTTGTTCCTTGCAACACCCTTTCTCCAAAAAGGATATTACACCATAGTTACCAATGAATTTCGAAATACTTAGAAATTATTTTGTGAAAACTCAACATTCCTTCTCTGAAAATGTGAGTAAAATTTTTTCTTCTTTTAAACACAGAGAAGGATGGAGAAATATGTATTAATTCTTTTCAAAAGGGTTTAAGTACGGAAGCATAATGCAATACTATGCGAAAAAGACCTCGTCTCATATATATATAAAATCATCAGAGTTTGTACAGGGAAGAATTTAAAGTAAGATAGTGAACATCTGAGACAGTCTGGTCTCTAAACCCCTACCCAAATAACACAGTAACCATCTAATCTTCTTGGAATCCATATCATCTAATCAGCAGCATCCTTCAGCTCTTCTCCTAAGAGCTAACCCACTTCCTGGGTTAGACATCTACTCCGTCATGCATCAACACAACAAAACAGGCAAGGGTGAAACTCTAAACAACTTAATAAGGAAAGTATGGCACACAGCAACCTACCGCACAAACACTAAGGAATCATAATAAAGAAATTAATATATTAGCACAGTAAGAATTTTACTCAAACACAACACATTTGGGAACATCCAGTGAGAACAATATACAGCAAATGAATCATCCAACATCTTAAACAGGGAATTTCACACAAGACTCTATACTTTCGGGACAAACCCACGAGCTTCCTGCCCGCTACTCTTGGGGATTTTACTTAAGAATTTCGGGACCACACCCACGAGAAAAGAACCCGCTACCCCTAGAGATTTTACGATACAATTTCGGGACCACACCCACGAGAAAAGAACCCGCTGCTCCTGGAGACTTTACCACTTATATTCGAGCCATACCCACGAGTAAGTCACTCGCTACTCAAGGAGATTTTACCAAAGGAATTCGGCACAGAGCCACGAGCATTCAGCCCGCTACTCCAAGAGATTTTACTTAGTAACCACAGATACCATCTTACGACTTAACTCTCAAATAAACACGGAATCACAAGTAAACACAAAACCACGTTTCTCAGATAGGAATACCAAATCGCACATCTCAGGAAACCACATAATATCACCATTCAGATAGAACACAGAACCATTTATCTCAGACAACTCATACTTCATTTTCGTTTAAAGGTATATAATAGTACTAAAAAGTAATTAATTTATTAAACAGGGGTCAAAACTGAAATATTTTGAAATACTTGAACACCGGTTCATTTTTCAGAAAAAGCCCATTGAAACAGTTTTCACAAACTTTCACTGTTTAAAAATACAGAGAATACTGAATCAAAAATATATAACAGTAGAATTCATCAAGAATCCATTACCATTATATTCCCCAATTATCTTAGTCATGTATATACTGAGTGCCTAAGTTAAGAATTCCCCAAACAGCGTATCGGTACAGATCCCAGGCCAGAGAGAGACGGACTGCTTTAGCCCCTTCATAGGCCTCTCTTCCTTTCTAAACAGATCCATACTGATAAACCATTTATCTTAACCATGACCTTGTATATCAATGATAGATTATACCAGGGTTTTCACAAAATAATAAATTGTATTCTTTTCGCAATAAAATTATATTTGCAGTAGTATAAATTTTGCCATTATAACGGTATGTTTACAAAAGCTCAAAAATGATTTTGCCATTATAACGGTATGTTTACAAAGCTCAAAAATGATTTTAACATTCCCACCTTGCTTCACGAAAATCTTAAGAAAATTTGGGCATTATAACTCTACTATTAATAATTAGTACAAAATAATTATTTTAAGACTATAAAATCATTTATCTAAAGCATAAAGGCAAAAACACCTAAAGCATACAATCTAAACACAAACAAGAATCAAAACTCATACTTCACAAATTAAATTGAAAGATTAACCCCTTACCTTGGCCAAAACTTGATGAAGAACAAAGCAAGAACACCAAAGAAATTTAAGAACTAAGAGTGAAAAGAGAGAGAATTTGTGTTTGTTGTCTTCAAGGCTTCCTTGGCTTCTTGGATGAGTGAAAATTTATGAAGCCAAGGGGTCTATTTATAGTGGTGGAGGCAGCCAAGCTTAGGGAGAAGGAAGGTATTAAAAATTTGTGAGGTCATCCACCTTTTTCAAGACTATGTCATAAATCCCTAATTCAAAAATGATCCATTTTTTTAATTGGCCATCCCTTATGACTAAGCCAGTGACTCATAAGCCAAAAAGCTCATCCAAGGCTCCAAATTAAGTATGGATGTCGACCAAGATGAGGGAGGATGAAGGCCATTGGATTGCTTGGTCAAAAACTACAAGTTTAAGTAGTTTTAAGTGGGAACTAAGGGCAAAATGGTCTTTTTACTTGCCCACCTTACTATTTAAAGCAATCATGATGTTCCCCACTCTTATATACTTCTTATAATTGTATTCAAACCCCTCAAAGTTCCTAAGTTTCCATATCATGGCCACTATACCTCTATTCGTCTCTATTCGGCTTATTCCGCAATTAAGGGTTAAAATAGTCTGTTTACTAGTCTAACACTCAAAAACAATTTTAAATAGTAAGAATAAATGAGGAATCTCGAAAATGACATGTAAGAACCTCATGGAAGAGTTTTGGGAATTTTACGGTAAGAATAAGCCTTGCAGTTTGTAAAAACAACAGAAAATGGACGCGCCGTAAGTGAAAAATAGTACTTTTTCAGAAAATTTCAGAAAAATCCCAGAAAATTTGCAAATTGAATTTAATTACTAATGGTCTCTCTTAAAATTTGATTTTGAGCCCTCATTGTTCGACATAAATCGATTTTGGACCAGAAACCTCCGCTTTCCGTAATTTATAAGCGTAAAAAAAGTAGCATTTTGGCCTGCTTTTCAGAAAATTATGAAATAATTTTCAAAAATCCTAAAAAATATAAAAACATGATTCAGCTACTCAAAATCTTTTTCTGACCTCAAATCGGTCTCTGAATCAGGGTTTTACACTTTCCGCAAATAACAGGGTCAAAACAGTAATTTCCAAAGTTTTCCAAAAATTCTAAGAAAATTCCAGAAAATCAAAAATATTAAAAGAACCAACTTTTGTGAAGGAAGTTTATTTGAAAAGATTGGGTTAACACACTTGTGTTATTAAAACCCTTTTCCATCAATAACAAAAAAATACGGATGTCAAACAGTAAGGAAAAGTTACTGTTTTAATAAAATAATTTCATAAGTGTCTTATACTTATTATTATATGACCAAATTAATTTTCTTAGCACTTAGATCCTAGTATTTCATATAAAACAGAAATTCTAACTAATATCCTAAAAATACGGATGTTACATTCCTCGCACACGACAAGCACCAAAGAATAACAGGAACAACCATCCCACGACTCTCCACAAGGTGCCTAAGCCAATGCATAACCTCAGTAGTGAGAGTACTATGGGGATGGATACTAGTGAAACCAAACTTGTGCCATAACCACTTAGCAGTCGGATAAGTAAATAAGCAATGAGAAAAGGTCTCATCTACAACAGAACACGTAGGCACTCCTGCTTAGTGGTAATTCCCCTAGCATAGAGAAAGGTACAGGTTGGGACAATCATATGACAAACCTTCCACAAGAAGAATTGGATATTTGCCGAGAGGCTTAATTTCCACAACCAAGCCTAGTTTATGTTGGTGTCAATCGTTGTCACACCTTGCAAAAGCCAATTATAAGCACTCCGCACAGTATACTTGCCCAAGCTTCTACACCCATGTGATGCATATCTTGAACTATGCAAAGTTTGATGTCGATAAATAGGGCTACCACTTCAAGTGGTAGCTGGGTATAAAGCTGGTGAAGATGCCAAGACTCATCATGCCACATGTCCCGGATCTTAAATTCCATGTTGTGGATATCAACATAAGGTACAAAATGAGCCAGCGGCGTTTTGGAAATCCAAGGGGAGAACTAGAGGCTAGTATCACCACCCCCACTTTAAAGGAGAAGCCATAGTGTAGCTGAATCATGACCTTCCTTAAACTACTACAAATGATGGAGCCCTGCTGTTGGCTAGTTGTAAACAAGTGATCATGTCTCACTTATTTATCCCTGATGAGTTGCACCCAAAGTTTGTTAGAGTCTTGAAGCACCTCCCAACCCAATGTCCCAAGCAAAGTCGTGTTCTATAAACGAGAGCTTCGAATCCCCAACCCCCCATACTTAAGTGGTTTAGTGATCTCTTCCCAATTAAGCAAGTGAAGCCCCCTCTCCAAGCTTCATTTCCAGATAAAGCTCCTCGTGCATCTATCCAGAAAATCACAAACATACTGCGGGTACCAAGTAATTTGCATCCCATACACCGGAGTGGAATCTAGCACAAATTTGGTAACCGTGAGGCAACCTAGTTTGTTGAGAAGTTTTCCCTTCCAAGAAGCCAACTTTTTCTTCACCCTCTCCATAATCTCTGCATAGTCCTACTTCTTAGGTCTTCCTTGGAAAATTTTAAACCCCAAATATTTCCCCAGATTAGAGGTGAACCTAATTTGGGTAATATTTAGGATTTTGTCCTTACGATCGTTGGTGACCCTGGATTTCTCCAAGCTAATCTTCAACCCTAAAATCTTACAAAGAGGTGGGAGACTTTGGGACCACTTGCTCTTGCATTTGAGACGTGATCATAGCACCAAGCCTTTCTGTGCAAAGAACAAACAGGTAGGGAGAGTAGGTCCCCTTTATGACCCTTTTTTGGTTCAAAATAAGGGGTAGCGCACCCGTTCCATAATAAAGAAATAGAGGTCGAGGAAATACCATGCATAATAAGAGAAATGATACCATGAGGGAATCCAAAAACCTGAAGAGTTTGACGCAAGAAGTCCCAATGCACTTGGTCATAAGCTTTCTCAAGATCAAGCTTGAAGATCAAATCACCTTTCTTCCTTTTGGATTTCTTCATGTAATGGATGTTCTCTTGGAGGATGATGGCATTATCAGTGGTACCCCTACCAGGTATGAAACTACTTTGGAGAGGGTTAACCATGTCATTCAAAAAGGGATATAGCCTATTGATCAACACCCTGGTAACAATCTTATAAAGCACGTTACAAAGACTGATTGGACGGAAGTCTTTGAAATTGTCTGGATTGTCATTTTAGGAATGAGCACCATTAGGGTATCTGAGATAGGAGCAGCAAATTGACCAAACTGGAAACTATCCCAAACATAGTGCCACACATCATCACCCACAGTATCCTAATAGTTTTTATAGAAAATAGGTCGGAACCCATCTGGTTTTATAGAACTTAGACAAATATTAATTTATCTAAGTTATGCTTCATTTTGTAGCTATCACCAACATTAGGGTGTCAATGAGTGGTAAAATGAGTACTATTGATTATGCCTTGTTGCGCGGCTATCCTTAGTTGATGTATAGTGTAATTATCTGAATCAACATGAGATATGCATATTGGTCTAGAATCTATCCCACAGATAACATGCTGGGAAGGGAGGGGTTGCCTACTGTGTGGATGATTTATTCACTGGAAAGGCCCTTCGTCATGTGGTTTTTTTTGGAGAGAGGAGTGGAAACATGATGCGTGAACAAAGGTAGAAAAATGGGGGTGGGATGGTGAAGGTGGGTTTCGTGAGAAACGTGGTGCACAGTGGTGTTGGGAACTTAGGGCCAAAGAGAATGACTCCACAGGACCAAAAATAAGATGCAGAATAAACATAAACTACATTAGACAATCTGAACCCCTGAATGGCGATACCTTAATGCCAAAATCGGAGGTTCCGGGGAGAAAATTGTCGATGAGGGTGCAGCCGTGTAGGAGGTGAGCTTGCACTTGAGAGCGTTGGAAGAAGGAGGCCTCGACAACAAGGGGCTCTTCAATTTGGACTGGGACGAGGAGGGGATGATGACGTTGGGATCTGAGGGAGGATAGTTCTCCTTGGAGGATTTGTGCTTGCGAGAGGGTCTAGGTTAGGCAAAGCTTCGACTCGACGAAACAAGAGAGCTTTGTAGTGTGAAGGACAGATGAGGAGGAGAAGAGCTAAAGAGCTAGTAGTGTGTGAATATTTTCAGCCAACAACAACATTTCATATTTTACACAAGTTTAATTGTGGTAAATATCTGATGGGGTGTTTCATAATTAACCTAACACTACTGGGGTAATGATAATTTTGATATCTGGTGGAGTATTTTTATAATTAACTTAAAATTGGTGACTACCTACTATTGTAGGTCAGATTCCATTTGTACATGTATACAAATTTAATGATTTGTATAGGCTAAATGCCACCTTCCAATAGTACTATTTCCTCCCTATATATAAAACCTTTTACTCCCATTCTTTTTCACTAACAAAAAGAAATTAAAACTACGCAACAATAGATATACAAAATCAAGTTTTGTCGTCTTCTAGTAATAACAAAGAGAACCCATGCGTTATGGTAGAGAGTTGGGCTAGGCCAAATCTCTATAGTTAGAGTCCACGATAGCAATTAGGTCAAACCCAACTGCCAACTTGGTCACAAAATTGGCAAAATTAGTAAACTGATCCTGTAGTTTTATTTATTTTTTCAATTTGGCCCATTTTAAAAAAACTCAACAACAAGGTCTCTTATTTTTGTAATTGTTAACACTATTGGCCATTTCTTCATTGCTAATGACGTGTCGCTTTCTGATTGGTCTCAAGTGATGGTATTCAGCAAATCAGAAACGGACATGTCATCAAAAGGACCAAATTGTTAACAATTACAAAAATAAAGGACCTTGTTATCGATTTTTTTTATAAGGGACCAAAATGAAAATATAAATAAAACTAAGGGACCAATTTACTAATTTTGTATCACAAAATTTATCTATATTTTTTTTACAAGTCAAAATTTATCTATATTTTCGACCAAATTTTTTAATCTATATTGAAGAGTATTTGTCGACAAAAAAAAGAGTATTTATTTTATAAAATAAATTTGGGTTCAAATTTAAATAATTATAACTATCCATAACAATTTGCATTTTTTTTTACTGGAGTCCATAACAATTTGCTGGTACGGTGTGGATCGAGTATTATATTAATATTTTCACTGTATATACACCTATTTACAAAATATATGTCTTAGAATAAGATTTAAAATTGTTATAAAAAAAGAATAAGATTAAAAATTGTTATAAAAAAAAGAATAAGATTTAAAATATTTTTGCCTGCTATTTCTGGAATTGAGTTAGCTAGACATGTACTTTTAGTCAATATGTTTTTTGATAACATTTATTTTATTTTTTTAGTATTAAAATAATATTTTTATTTTACCAATATACATATACATAAAAATTGGAAATAAAACATATTTTATTTAATTAAAACACGTCATAAATTCTGTCAAAAAAAACACGTCATAAATTCAGGCGTAGGGAATTAAATCATTTGTTTAAAACATGAACTCAAGCAGAGTAACTTCTGTTGACCAAACATGAACTCAATAATGAGTTTTGGCGTAGCTTGACCAACCCTGTTTGCTGTTATCTTGGAAATCACCTTGTAAACAAGGTTGCAACGTGAGACGAGCTTAAATTAAAAGACCAGCTTCGGAGCTTCAATTTTAGAGATAAGTGTGATAATAACTATTTTATTGGCACATTATATTAGGCTTAGGTCATGAAAACAGTCTTGTTTGAACTAGTTGACAATGCGTTGTGGAAGATCTAATTGGCTTCTGAAAAAGTAAGGCATGAAGACCATATATGCATCCGTATAAGATTAGGGAAAGTGCAAGTACTAAATGATCGGTACATGATGCTATTATCAGAAACAGAATAGAGATGCTTGTCCAATCGCACCATTATGAGTCTAAGCTTTCCTTAAAAAACAAGCCATTTGAAATGTGCATTCTAATGACTATTATGGTCGAGGGCCCCAATTGTTGGGGAAGCTTGTGGTTACGAGTGCCCCATGCTAAAAGGCACTGCAAAGGTGAGAATAAACATGCACACATGATGGAAGTGAAAATAAGATGTGAGATGTAGGAGTGTATTCCAAACTCCAAGCACACTTGCGAACAGCACAAGAAGCCTGACTAACTCCAAAATATCTTTATTTTGAGCATTATTATAATGAACCCCTGATGGCTAATGAATACAGCCACGGGAAGATAGTAATGCTCGTGTGTCAAAAGCAAGAGTTAGAATGAGTTTTTTCGGCCGAACCATTACTGTTAAAACATTGTTCCAAAAAACCAAGACTCCCACTCAATTAATTTTCGTTATTGTCACTACTAAAACGTTTCCAAAAACGTGACTGATGGTTCGATTGTGCGGAAATAGAACGAATCCTACGATTAAGTAATAAAGAGAGCGAGTAGAACGAACAATGGAACAATACAAAATTGCAGTAAACTAAAAAACTCAGAACAAACGCTAAACGAATCGCAAGAACAGAAATCAAACGAAACGTAAAGAGTTTAGGGAGAAGAGATTGAACACCGGATTTACGTGGTTCGGCCAATGTAGCCTACTTCCACGGGAGAGAGCAAACAAACGTTCTTCACTATGATCAATGAGATACAAGTACAACAGAGTTAACCTCTTAGCAATTCATTCTCTGTGGTTCCTATGTGTTCATGCAAGAACATTACCCATGAGACCACCTTGCTAATCACTCATGAATCTTCTCTCAATCCCAATTGATCCTCACAAGTGTTTTTCCAAATACATGAAACCCTAGCAGAGCTCACAACTCACCCACTTTGTGTTTCAAACCCTCAAAGCAAGTGAATAACCAACTCCTCACAAAATTGGCTTCAGAACAGCCTTATAACCGTTTTCTGTTTCGAGCTGCTTGCTCAGCTTGAAAAATTCACTTAAGCGAATTCGACAGGATCCAAAAACTGCTGTTTGCTGCTGAATTTTAGGCTGAGCGAGCCAGATTGGTTTAAGCGAAATTGAGGCAGAAAAGTCACCCAGAGGTCTGCACAACCTGCGCTTGAGCGAATTCTTCAAGCTAAGCGAATCTTGACAGGGAAAAACAGATTTTGAGTCACCAACTTACAATTCTCCACCTTGACTCTAAATCTCTCCAACAAACTCAGAGTTTCAACATTCATCCTTTGATATGGTTGCTCCCCCACTTAACTTCATCAATTTCTCTGAAGTTTGAACAAATCCAAGCGCCTCTTGAACTTGATCCTTGGTGGTGACCTTGCAAACTTATCCATGGATTTCTTTTCTGTTGCATACTTCTCACTTGCAACTGCACTTGCCTCCGCCACATCTACTTCATGAAACTTTCTGCTCTCCTTTGCTTCTCCTTGACCCCTCAGCAATGGATCCTTTGATTGTGAGCCTTCAATCCCTTGAGTAGCACTTGGAGCGAAAATGATCAAATCTGCACCTCTGAATCCCTTTGGAGATACTCTCTTGCTTTCTCTCCTATGCTTTGCTAGCGGATAAACTGATTCCTCTTGTGCCGGTTGATCTTCAACTTCTTCTTTCTCTTGTTGTGGACTGTCTTCACTTGTAACTATACTCGGAAACTCCACCTCAAGCTGAGCTTTCTCACTGCTCACTTTTTCTGCAACACCCTTTCTCCAAAAAGGATATTACACCATAGTTACCAAAAATTTCAAAAATAACTTAGAAAATATTTAGTGAAAGCTCAACATTCCTTCTCCGAAAATGTGTGTAAATTTTTTTCGCCTTTTTAAATAAGATGAGTAGGATGGAGAATATGTATTAATCCTTTTCAAAAGGTTTTAAGTGCGGAAGCATAAAACGACATTTTTATGAATGAAATCTCATTTCACATAATCATCAGAGTTTTTACAAGGAAAGATTTAAAAATAATACAGTGAACATCTAAGTCAGTCTGGTCTCTAACCTCTACCCAAAACAATACAGTAACCATCTATTCTTTTTGGAATCTCTATTCATCTATACATCAACATTCTTCAGATCCTCTTCTAAGAGCTAACCCATTCCTTGGGTAAAACATCTACTCAACCATGTACCAACAACATAGAAAGTAGGTAAGGGTGAAACTCTACTCAAAGTAATATGAAAAGTATAGGCACACAGCAATATAAAGCAAAAATATAAAGAAGTCACACTTAAGTAATTAGTATATCCACACAACAAATAATAAGAACTCCACACACTGGTCAAGGAAAACTTACGAAAGTCATCAGATAAGAACTTCACTTTAAACAAAGCATATTGTGAACGTCGGGTAGGAATAGGGGTGGCAAAACGGGCCGGCCCGGCCCGCGCGAAAAATGGGCCAGCCCGAAAGTGGGCTCAAAATCCTAGCCCGACCTGCTTTAAGGGAGGGCTGACGGGCCAACGGGCCAGCCTGTTTTGACGGGCCGACGGGCCAAAACAGGCTGGCCCGTCAAAATAATAATAAAAATTTTAAAAAAATAATTAAAAATTATTTTAAAAATAAGAAAAAATTATTATTATTTTTCAAAAAAAAAAACGGGCCAATCCATTTTTGCCTTTTTTTTGACTGGCCCAAATGGGCCAGGGCCTAAAAAAATCAGCTCAGCCCGACCCGTTTTACGAGCCAAACGGGCTGGCCTGTTAGGCCAAACCCATATTGACACCCCTATGTAGGAACATTGCTTTAGACAAAGCATATGGGAACATCGCTTTAAACAAAGCATATGGGAATATCCTATAGGAACATCACTTTAAACAAAGCATATTGAGAACATCGAGTAGGAATATTGCTTTAGACAAAGCATATGGGAACATCGTGTAGAAACATCGCTTTAAACAAAGCATATGCGAACATCGTGTAAGAACATTGCTTTAAACAAAACATATGGGAACATCACATTAGTATTAAGCATATAGGAACATCGCTTCTCGCCAAACATATCTCTTTCACTTCCAAACCACTCAGATAAAACATAGACTAAGTGAACAAAATCAACTGTTTATTTACGGGAACACTTAAGCACCAATTTATTTTCTAGGAAAAAGGCCCGTTGAAAGCCTACCTCACTAATTTTCACTGCCAAAGGCATTGAAAATTAAACTGAGTTAATTATATATATATAGATTGGATACCCCCTCAATTTTCCCTACCGATAATATATACTCTTTGATCCAACCCAATCTATTTATATATACACTTATTAAGAAATCACTTCTTTCCCAATTTATCTTAGTCACGTATATACCGGGTCGCTAGTGTTAAGAATTCCCCAAACAGTGTATCAGTACAATTTTCAGGAAAGAGAGACGAACTTAAAAAGCCCCTTCAAAGGTCTATGTCTTTCCTAGACAGACCCATACAGATAAACCATTTATCTTAACCTCACCTTGTATATCAATGATAGACAATATCAGGTTTTCACAAAATAATCAATTGTATTTTCTTTGTGGTAAAATCATATTTACGGTAAGTCTAAAATTCGCCATTATAACGGTATGTTTACGAAAGCTCAAAAATGATTTTGCCATAGCCACTTTATTCACACGATTATTAGAGAAAATTTGGGCATTATAACTCTACAATTATTAAATAGCATAAAACAATTAAATTAAAGCTATAAAACAATTATAAAGCATATTTAAATAAATAAAAGCTATAAACATACAAACAAACAATTCAAACACAAACAAGAATCAAACTCATACTTCTCAAATTAATTTACAAGAGGTTTCCCTTACCTTTGCCACAAAACTTGGAAGAACTAGGCTTGAAGAACCAAGAACACCAAGAGAAAAACTAAGAACTTCAAAGAGAAAAAGAGAGAGAATTTTTGCTTGTCAACACAAGGTTTTGGATGTGAGAAATTTATGAGGCACTCCCCTCCTATTTATAGCCAAAATTTCGTGCCAAATGGTGGTTAGAAGATGACCATGGTTGGCTTGGAAAGCAACCACGGTTCTTGTTAAATTAATTAAAAATTAAAGGTCTAACTTCTAATTGGCCAAGTCATGACTCATGTGATGACTCAAAATCTAGAAGGATTGAGAAGCCTCTAGACCTTGGGGAGTCACCATGGGAGTCAGCCAAGAGTTGTTCTAGAAGAGGGAAGTAAAGTTACATCTTTGCCACTAGGGTTTATGTGCAAAACAAGTGTAAAATAGTCTTTTCACTAATCAAAATTTTTCAAAATTAATTTAAAGTGTAAGAACCAATAGGAAATCTTGAAAATGCTTTATAATAGCCCTAATGGCTTCATGAAAGAGTTTCTAGATTTTTACGGTAAGGGTATGCTTTGCAGTTTGCATAAACAAAGGAAATCAGATGCGCCATAAGGCCAAAACAGTCATTTTTCAGAAAATTCCAGAAGAATTTCTATGAAATCACAAATTGAATATAAACACTAATGATCTCTCTTGAAAAATGATTTTGAGCATTCACTGATCATTAAAAATCCATTTTCGTTTAGAAATTCTCATTTTACGTGTCCTATAGGGACTTGAAAAAGTAACTTTTGATATGCTTTTAAAAAAAATCCAAAATTAATTCCATAAATCATAAAAAATGTAAAAATATGATTTAGCTTCTCAAAATTTCGTTATGACCTCATCTTGGCCTTCAAATCAGTTCTCATCTCTTACTGTAAACTATAGGGACAAAACGGTAATTTGTGATATACTTTGGCTATTTAAACTCTTATCCGTTAATTACGGTAAGTACGATTCTCAAACGTCAAAGAAAAAGTGACTGTTTTAATGAATCAACATAATAAGCCTATTAATATTAATACTATAATTATAAGACTGAAATAAATCACTTAGCACTTGGATCACAAAATTTCATATAGAATGGATTTTAAACGTTAACTGAAAAAAACGGATGTTACAGCTTCCATCAATGTCCTTGTTTGCCATGGCCATTCTTTTCTCATCAAACGTGACATCTCTACTGATAAAGCGACTTGAGCCTCCACCTGAAGACAAACTCCTCAACCTGTTACCCTTCATGCCATGAGGATAACCACTGAGACACCTCCTCACAACCATGCCCTTTGGCTGCGAAGTACTTGTGACGGTTTTGCGACTCTTGGCTCCTTTCTTCCTACAAAACTTATCACACTGTTCTGAACCAAACTCCAGGCTATTGTTAGTTCTTAAGACCTTTGGTTTAGATCCTAGTTGGTTACCTTTCTCACCAACATGATCAAACCTATGATGCCACACCTTAGACTCACTTTCTAGTGATTGCTTAGAAAATGATGCATGACTAATAACAGTGGAACCACACAAAATGTACAAACCATTAATCTTGGTTCCCTTAATTATCACAGCACCTCTAGAAATCTTAAGCATACCATACGCAATTACAATCACATAACCCAACTTATCAAACATGATTATAGACAAAAGATTTCTTCTAAGTTCAGGGACATACCTCACTCCTTGCAATAGGAATTCACGGTTATCAAGCAACTTGAGTTGGATTGTTCCCATACCTTGAACCTTACATGATTTGTTGTCACCTTGAAGCACCGTTCCTCTTTCCTAATCTTCCCTTATTCCTAGACATTTGTGTGATGATATTCATAAGAGATGTAGGCGTTTTCTGTGGGGGGGGGGGGGGGGGGGGGAACGGATAAAGATAGACACTTGCACTCTGTGAACTGGCCAAGATGTGGCCATTGAATGTTTTTTTTTAAAAAAAAAACAAGAGTACAATAAAACTGAGCAACAAGCTTTTGAGATTTAAGTGCTCTCTCTATTATGACAGTCACTGCAAGAATAACATGAATCAAATTCAATGTTTGCATGTGAAAAAAATAGTGATAAACAAGAAGAAAAAAAATACCATGACCGAAATATGCTAGTGTTTTACACCATTTCACAAAACTCACTGGCAAGAAGATCCATTGGTAATCTTTCTTTAAGTGCTTCACTCACGAGAGAGATTACTGCACCTCAGAAAAAGCATAACAAAATAAGTAAATCCTTATTCTATTTGGTGCTCTTAAGAACAATTGGAAAACTGGTTCTGAAAATATTAAAATTAAAATATAAACAAAAATTGAGTAGGGAAAAAGCATGACACCATGCCTACATAAAGATGTTAGACACATAGCGAGCACTTGGAGAGGTCTTGTCAAGATTTACCTTCAAAATTTTTAGAATTCAAATAAAGTTAGCGAGAGATAATATATAACTTTAGTAATGACCTGACATCACATATTCAAAGAAATAAAACGTGCATACTAGATGATACACTCGAAGCCCACAAAACATGACAATGGCTAATCTTAAAAATTTGCTACAACGAGTAGACTTATAGAGAAGCCCGTTAGTCAATCCGCATGGTGGCCCTGTCTGTCTTGTCTTTGCCTGAAAAGGCACAACAGTTTCTTCTATTGCATCATTACTCTACTTATGTTTGATATCTAAAGCAAATAATTGGTTTAGTTAACCTATATATCCGTGAACATAATATAATATACAGTATACACAGTATATACACAATATAATATATAATATTATTCTAATTATCACACACAATAATTTGTTTATATTTATATATAATATAATATAGTACAATAACTAAATACAATATTATATTATATAGTATTATATTAAAATTAAAATTGCATGGCTAACCCAAAGGTTAATGAGAACACGTACATAATCTAATATCGGGTATAAAAAATGAGACTATTCTGATTTTATTGCACACTAAGGCCTTAGAATGAGTCAATTGACTTGCAACTAGGGTCCAGTTTGGATAAACTTCTCCATAAACACTTCTAGCATGTATTTTTTAACTAACAGTTTCTCACATAAATTGAAATTAACTTTTGCTCTTCACATTTTTCAAAAGCTATCCATTTTAACTTTTGTAGAAGCTATCCATTTTAATTACCATTTAACAGTTTTTCCTCTTTCGTATATATGAGAAAATTAAAGTGTAAAATAAGATTAACTTCTCCATAAGTTAAAAGCTATAACTTTTGCATCCAAACAGGGCCTCAATATGCCAATAGACCAACACGAGCCTAGTACTAAATAGGCCAATAAGCTTAAAAAATTGAAAAGCATCATAACATGGACTAACCCAAAGGTTAATCAGAACACGTACCTAAATTAATATCACGTAAAAAAATAAGACCCTATTTTTATCCTATTTCACATCAAGGTCTCTGAATGAACCTCTTAGAATTTGGACTTAGGACCTAACTCAATGCTACAAAATCGGTTTGTACGGTGAGGACTACCCATGCCTTATAAGGATTGCACTGACCATATCTGTAGTTGATGTAGAACTCTCAACACACCTCCTCATGCCCAGAACTGAACATCTGGAGTGTGGACAAATGCAGATGGCTGGACCCAATAACAACGCCTCTCACGCCTAGGAACATACATCTAAAGCGTGGACAAATATAAGTGACCCAATAACGAATCAAGGATACGTGTTAATACCATCTTAGATTGGGCTTAACTTGGCACGACTGGTGGGACAAATCGGCTTGTAAGGTGAGAACTGTCTATGCCTTATAAGGATTACATTAGTCATATCTCCAATCAATGTATGACTCTGAACAGAACCAATTGTCCTACAGCTAAATAGGCCAATAGACGTATCACTTATTATCTTTGCTACTAAATAGGCCGATGAGTGAAAAAAAAAACTAATAGGCATCCTAACATGGGCTAACCCTTAGTTAGACCCTATTTTCATCATATTTCACATTGACCTCTGAATGGGCCATTTGACCTAAAAAAATAGGCAAATAGACTTAACACACCTCATTAATAGGTATGAGCTAACAAATTTATAGTATTTAGCATACTAGAAATATATTAATAGGTCACTAAGCAATCACCTATAATAGTATAAAGTATAATATTATTCTAATTATACAATAATTTATTATATATATTGTAACATAATATAATAACTAAATACAATATTATATTATATTATATTATATAATATTAAATCAAAACACTACGGCTAATCCACTCGTTAATCAGAACATATACCTAAACTAAAGGTGAAAGATTTTTTTTATCCTATTTCACACTTAGGCAACATAATGGGCCAATTGACCTATAACTAAATAGGCCAATAGGCATACACTAAATGGGACTAGTATTAAATAGGCCAATGAGCTAAAAAAAAACTAATAAGCATCATAACATGAACTAACCCAAAGGTTAATCAGAACACATAGCTAAACTAATTGGTCAATTTTGATCCTATTTCACACCAGGGTCTCTGAATGAACCAATTGTCCAACAAGTAAATAGGCCAATAGACTTATCACTCATCAGTTTTGCTACTAAATAGGTCAATGAGTGAAAAAAATAATAGGCATCCTAACATAGGCTGTGCCAAAGGTTAACAAGACAACTAACCTAATACCTGATAAAAAAAATTAAACACTATTTTCATCCTATTTCACACTGGACTTTGAATGGGCCAATTGGCCTGAAAAAGGCCAATAGACCTAACACACCTACTCATTAATAGGTATGAGCTAAAATACTTATAACATTTAACATGCCAGAATTATAACAATATCTAATTATCATATACAATAATTTATATATAATGTTATATAATATAATAACTAAATAGTATTAAATTGACCTATGTAGCAATAACTGAACTTGAGATCACTACAATTGATATCCTAATTCACACTTAAAACTAAACTGATTTAGCACCAAGAAATGTTTAAAATGTAAAACTTCATAGATTTACTGCTCTACAGAGAAGAAATGCATATGCAACAACAATAGTTGAACCAACAGAGCTAGCGATTGGAAGGCTAAATAGATAACCACCGCAAAGCTGAACAAAAAGTATCGAGTAAGGTGACTCAAAAAAACTATTTCCTAACTTGTTTTTCTAGGTCTGCTTCTCCATTAGGTTTATTGCAAAGGAGATGTAAAGTAATGAATGAACTATTAATAGTGCACACACTTTATTATACACCGAATATTACAACTGAATTATTTAAGTACTGCTAGTGGTGCAGAGAGCTTACAATTAGACAATGGATAAATATAACGAAATTAATTAACTTTTTTCTGACAAGAAAGTAATTAACTAATTGAAGTTTGGAAAATCATAAATCAATATAAGAGACATTCTTTCTTTCCCTATATTAATACAAGCTAAATAGGAAATTCCTACCAAAATGATTTTGATAATGCAGGCCTTAATGAAATTCTAGGTGTCCAAAAGGGTTAAAAAGAAAAGATTAACAATTTTCATACAATGAGAAACCCTTATTAGAGGGTCTAGATTGAGTCAAATCAAATCAATTATCGAAACTCTATTCCCAACATTATCTTACCAGTGCTAGAAAATAACTTGGACTTGTAGGTAGCATTTTTATTTCACTTGTACTGTTGTAAGTGGTCTGAAAGGCTGCATTATTGATTAAATTGGATAGAGCAAAAAGGAAAGAGATATAATACCATAGCAAAAGCAAGGCATGAGATTGTCAAATACCAAGCAATGCCCCCTTCAGAAAAAAGAGAGAGCTAAATTCAAGAGTCAATGTTGGAAACAGAATACCCAAAATAAAATCAAGGCATGGCAAACCAAATATCCATAAATATAAAGTGCCAATCTCACAGATGTTCCTGGTATCAAATGCCCCTTGTGAGTATAAACCAAAGATAACTTTCCATCATGAACAAAAAATGCGCAATACAGTATGGTTACCTTTGACAGGTGTTACGAAACAGAGCCAAAGAAATGAGCAGCAAAAGAGAAGCTCAAATCTGGAAACACATTAAGTGAAAGCGGTTAAGGTAAAATATACTGTATCGCATGGTGAATCCTTAAAATAACAGCATGGTGAAACCTTAAAACAATGTCTTCCTCACATTCTAATACAAATTATAAAACTCTGAATTATAAAATAATTCATTTTTCTGATTTAATTTTACTGCTAAAAAAGTAAAACTCTCTAAGAGGATGATCATAAACCATTTTGAACATCTATGTGTTTTATTGTGTGGACTGAAAAATTAATTCACTGAAAGAGGAAATTTACTTTACATAGAAGAAGATAATGTGTCCTCTAAAAGGAAGTGATATTAAACCAAATAACTCTCCTCATGAATCTGTTATTGTATGCGTATGAAGGATATCATTGACAAAAAGCCTTGAACCAATGGCAAAAATGAGGCCATAATATTCATTTTGATAATTTGATGTAGTAGAAGGTACATATATGGACAATTTGAATAAATAAACGTCTAGCATGAATCTACACCAACTAGATAGTGTCACCATTGATCAAGAATTTCAACCCAACATCAGAAGTAGAAGTTGGTGGAAGCAGACATATGCTGTCATGAAAAAGCATAGCCTACAGACAAAGGCATTATCTATTTTTAGTAAATAAAAATACAATGCTAGCACAACAAGAGATCATAAAGAGCTACTTACTCAACTATACAACCAATTTTAGTAGACATCAATTTGTAAAAAACCTGAGAAACCTGTTTATAACATCCTGACAAATGACACCCCAGTTGGGCTCTATCCTGAAGATCAATTTCTCCTTGAAGAGCCGTGTCCTTGTTTTTTAGCTTAGTAACTATGGAATTCTGTTAGGTACAAAATAAATAAATAAATTAAAGAAATTAAAATAAGCCCCAAATAATTCATAATTCATTCATTAGGAACAAAGAAGACCACTTACAAAAATTAAAAATTAGATGAAAGAAGAGGAAATGATGAACCTGCACCTTTTAGTCTTCCTGATATTTTGAAGCTGAATATCGTAGTAAGAAGAGACAAAAATAAACAAATAATCAACTAACCACTCCTTTTTCTAACTCATGTATAGTGTTAATTTATTTGGAATAACTATGACATATCCATAACTTATTTGGAAAAGTAGACAGTTTATGTCATATGACAGATTAATAATCAATCTCAGATCATAGAGGGAATAAGCTTCCCCGTATTTCTTGCTAAGAGAATCATAAGGCATTTAACATAAAAATTATATAGACAGAGAAAACAATTACAAAGACAAAAAAAAGTAGACATAGTTGTATATGATACATGATTGTTTCTCATAAAGGAATTAAGAAAATTAGAATCCAATAGCGAGGAACCAAAATGCTTTCATGGTGCTCAATTCAGTTGTTGTTTACTCTAAAATTGAAAAATACATATAAATAGGAAAGAAGATTTTAATAAGGAAAAGACTTACATGAAATGGTATACCATGTGGGCTGTTTCACGCTTTGCTGATAAAGGTAGCCAAGTGAAAATTGCATCCATTATACAGCAGCAAAGCTCTTTAGCTCCATCATAATGATAAAGCAGTTGGTTTTATGTCTTAGGGATATTTGATTTATGAAAAGAGCAGTAGAGGCTATTATGAGACAATTTATTATTTGGTAGTCTTATGACAATTTATTATAGCTATTAGCTACTCTTTGTTGAAAGCTTGGAATGTAGCTATGATATTGTCCAACTAAAAAATTGAAGCTTGAAAAAGAACTGACCTTAGAGTACAACTAACACAAAGCTTGATTTCCTCTTCCCAAAGTATCGTGGAACTCCTCAGGAGCTTATAACACTATTGTATGAATTGAAGAGAAACAAAATTTTGAAAAATATCAGCAGTGATAATTGTACATTGAGAAGGATTTGCATTTTAAGCCTAGTATTGAATGAATAATCAATGTTTGATTAGTTCTCTGTTTGTGCCATGCATGCTGATTTTCCACCAAGCATGTGATTTCGTGGTGCTCAATTTGGTCTTTCCTATGGCCACATACTGCAGATAAACTGACATTTTGAAAGATGAAGGTACCTAATCAAAGTCTATTATATCTATTTTAGTCTGTATGAGACAATTCCATTAGAAAGTAGTTTGACTTGGTATTGTCATTTTAGTTGACTCTGCATTAGAATGTTTTATCAGTTTTCTGAATACTTGTTCTTGAGTTGTTTCTTAGTTTAATGAAAAACTTATTTTATGAGTTATCTATCTGCTTATGGGTTTGGAGAAGACCCATGTTTTGGTTTTTCACTTCTAATTCTTTTAAATTTTAATATACTCATACATTTTTATTAAACAAAACGACATATCTATAGCCAAATGCAATGAACCCATGCACCTATTTCGAAACAAAAGGAAACAAAGGAAAATATAACTATAGAGAAGAGCAACCACATGGGGACTAGACTAAACACTTTACTTGCATAAAGCTGACGGAAAGGAGCTCACCTATAAGAAGAAAAAGCAAATGGCTAGAGTTAAAAAAATAATAATAAAAAATTTCAATAAAAAATAACACTTTATTCCATTAGGCCAATTCCATTCGCAATCTATTATATTTAACACATAACACATAACTTGCCTCCATATAAAACATAATAGATCTATCTTCGATAAACCTTTTCTTAATCCCAAAACTTTTCTGAGTTATTGGTACCAAATCATAACTGTCTTTTTATAAAGTATTTCATAACGTAAAAATAGTAGCTCATGCATATTTTCAATTCAGAAAAACACAAACCAATATCAATAAAAGTAAGCTACTTCAATACCTTTTTAGTACCTCATTATCTTTATTCCAGCAACTTCACTTCTAAGTCGATATATTCACTCCTATTTGATGAGATCATGAAATATTCAACATATTAGTGTTTGCAAATGCTAAAAAATAATGAATCACATCCTGTCCTATTCAGAATCCCTTTATAAGGATGCAGAGAGGATCAACAATGAAACCTGTTATGAAGAAGGTGATCAGAAATGTGCTAAGTACAATATAATTACTGAGATTTCCAGCATGCTATAGTGTATATAGCTTGAGTAAATCAAATGTTTGAAGTCCAACTAATGTTGCACACAATCAAAGATACACTAACTTAAGAGATTGTAAACTGTAAAACTTAAAACAATATATAAGTAAGACAACTAAAAGATATTTTAAAACAGATTAATACAAATAAATCTAGAATGTAGGAGAGCAGCAATACCAACACTCCTCCAGTGCATCCTAATGTTTATTTGCTTAGAAAATAAAATCCTTTATATTTATTATCTTTATTCATTTTACTCAGTTTAGTCTTCACCATTTGAATGATGATTTTTTCAGTCTGAGAAGGATGAAGATGTTTAAAATAAAAGCATATACAGAGAGTAAGAGAGAGTTGGACCTTCAAAGCATATTTGTTAAAGAACTCAGCAAGAATCTGAGAAGGGCATTAAATTATCAATTATGCATTCAACCACACACGATTGAATCAAAGTTATAAACACTGGTTTAGACGGGTGTCTCAAAGTTATAAAATGTGCACGCACACACACACATAAATGATAAATGGGCATAATCATTGACCAAACACAGGTTGCAAAATAAATTCAAACTTAATTGTAAAAATCATGAAACAATGACAATAAAATGTGAAAATAAGCTGAAATCTCAGTCGAACGTTAAGCAGGTATGAAATCCCTCATTAGTTGTAGTTAAATGGTACTTTAAGAACATACATTTGGATATTGTGTAATGTTCAAATTCAAAAATGGGCTGACTATAATGATCAAACATAGATTGCAAGATAATATTCAGGCATGTTGTAAAAATCATGAAAAAGTGATGAAAAATATTATATAATGGAACAAAGAAAAAAAGAATTTTCTAGGGCTATGTGCTTAGTGGCAATACTGGTACCCTTGATGTCTACAATCGCCAGGGAATTATCTAGTGCTATATGCTTAGTGGCAATTCTCGCTGAAAACAACAGACCTCAAAAGCAAGCAACACCCAAACCCATCTGGAATCTTCCCAGAGAAGCTATTCCTCACCAAGCTAATGCTCCTCAGATTCTTCAACGCCTCAACCCCCTTTAGAACCTCACCTTCCAACAAGATATAAGACAAATCCAGAGACCTAAGTCCACAATATTATATTACCGAGGTTTCAAACACATCCTAGATTCTTCCACCCTCCATCTTCTCTATTAAAATGCACCACCACCACCGCCGCCACCACAACCCCCCCCCCCCCCAAAAACAAAAAAAAAAACTGCTATTTTCTTTGACATGGTATTTATGTAACGAATGAAAAAAAAGATGTAGATATATATATATTCTCATGATGGTACATTTACCAAACAAATTAGAAATCTAAGAATCAAATATACTGTCAAAAGACCGAACCACTGAATCTTATTGTTTGATAACAGATATCAGAACAATCATGCAAGTAATTTAAGAGGAACAAAACCAACACAATGAAAGATACTATATGTCTATATCTTATAATAATTAATAACATGTACCACATAAATACAGTTGGTGGAAATTCAGACAGATCAAGCTCCGAATTCTTTAAAAATTATTATAGGTAGTTTATGCTAAATTTTTAGTCCAACAAAAGGCCCCTGGTCATTGAAAACAAAATCCCAAGAAGCAAACTTTACCATCATAAAAGAAAAAGGAAAAAAAAAAACTGAAAAAAATACTAGTCTGAAGAAACATCACCCCAAACAGAACCAAAACAAAAGAAGGTGATAGCAAAAGTTTAAAAAAAAAACAGATTAGATGAGTCATGGAAGAACATACATATTCAATAGTCCTTGGGTGAATAACAGCAGCATCAGGTGAATAACAGCAGAAACTAAAGTACCTTGTGAACAGGAAGAGAAACCGTTCCATCTGCAAGAAGCCGAAAACTGGAAGGAATGCTCGAGAAACATGTCGTAGGGACCCACATTGTTGGAAGAACTCATCATGAACCTCACCTGAGAGATCGTTGTCATTCAAGTGAAGGACCGTAAGGTTATCGATACGAGCAATGTTGGGGTTTATGCAAGGTTTTAAATTGCAGCCGCAGGTTCGGAGACTCCGAAAACCTCTATATTGCGGCCGTAAACACGGTGGCGTATCGCAATTTAAAACCCTGGGTTTATGCCCCCAATGAGATTGTTGCTCTTCAGAGAGAGGTTGCAACCTTTGAAGGCAACGACACGCACTCTCGTCGTCCTCGTTCCAAGATGCAAACTTTCTTTCCCTTCGGATCTTGAACGTCGTCGTTTAAAGAGGGGCTCATGCACTGCGCCACCAACACTTGAAAAGAATATGTTTTTGGCGGTTAATATATAAGAAAAGAAGACGAAGGAGACATCATTAAACCATTGCCATGATGTTGCTCGCTGCATGCTCTGAAGACTTCAAGATTCTTGGAGACGAGTATGGCCGATTGATAGAGAAAGGGTTCAAGATTTCTGGATGCAGCTTTGAAGGCCAACAGAGCTTGAACCATAAAATGGAAAATCATAAGAGGAGCATTGTTGCTCTGTAGATGAAGAGAGAAAAAGAGAGACAGGTGAAGAATGAACAACGGTGAGTGAGTAAGTGAGTGCTCTCTTTTTATAACCGAGAGAGTGAGTATCAGTGTCACCCGCGCTTTTTATAACCGACGGTGAGTTAATTACATTTGTAAAAATAATCATTAAATTATTTTTAGCTTAAATATATTTTTATCCATTATCTTTGGCCTAAGTTTATTTTTAGTCTCTTAAATACTAAAAATATTATTTTAGTCTCTAATATTTTAAAAATGTGCCACAATTAATCTTTTTTTTGAAATATAAGGGACTAATTGTGATATATTTTTAAAATATTAAGGACTAAAATATCAATGTGAGGGACCAAAAGTAACTAATTTTCAAAAGATTAATAACTAAAATAATATTTTTGGTATTTGAGGGACTAAAAATAAACTTAAACCAAATATAAAGGACCAAAAATATACTTAAGCAGTTGTTTTTTTCTCAATCCGTCTCCTTTTTTTCTCTGATTAATATTTGTATTTTTCAAAGAATATTAAATGTGTAACATATTTATAAATTGTCAATAGAATAATATTTTACTAATTAAATTAAACTATTTATTTTTTTAATTAAAATTTAAAAGTTCATAATTTTTTTTTGATGAAGCAAATTTAAAAGTTCATAATGATACATGTAGTTTGTTGTCCTTCGATTTTTTTATTACTAGTAAAATAATAAATAATCTTTGATGAATCAAATCATTCTTCTCTTAATTTTTATTCTATTTTTTTATTTTTTTACTTTTCATATTCTACTCATACTTAAAATATTTTGGTTTAAGATTATCAATATTCAAAAAGTTACATTGAACTCTACTTAATCCAAGTCAAATCAAGCGGACTCATTTAATGGGGTGAAGATCATTCAACGTTTTTTTTATTCACAATGATAGGATATTATTTAGAGAAAATCAAGCTTCTTATTACTTAAACCAATAAACATTATTTAAAATATTTTTGTAATTGATGAAATACTTGCTAATTGGGTAAATTTTAACATGTATAAATTAAAGAAAAAATTAAAATTATAAGAAATGTATGCATAAATAATTAAGATAGAATAAAAATAGGCTTAATTATGTTTTTAGTCTTTTAAAAATTGTCAGATTTGAGTTAGGTCCTTTAAAAAAAGTCAAACTTTTTTAGTCCTTTAAAAAAAATTGTTTGATTTAGGTCCTTTAAGTGAGTTGACTTGTAGGTGGTACATTTCGACCCAGTCATTATGCCTACGTGGCATGAAATGCTGACGTGGCAATATTAAATTTTGAATTTAGTCCCTTTAAAAATTGAGTTTTGATTTTAGTCCCTTTAAAAATTGATGAGTTTTGATTTTAATCCTTCTAAAAATTGATGCGTTTTGATTTTAGTCTATCTGATTTTTCTCTCTCTCTCACCTCCACCACCACCACCACTCTCTCTCTCTCCCCCACCACCACTCTCTCTCTCTCTCACCCCCACCACCACCACCACCCTCTTTCTCTCTCTCTCGTTTTCTTTCTCTCACAATTTGTTACATAACAAATCGTGAACCTTGATAAATCAATAACAAATCAATGGTGGTGGGGGTGAGAGAGAGAATGGTGGGGGTGGTGGTGGTGGTGGGGGTGAGAGAGAGAAAACGAGAGAGAGAGAGAGAGAGAGTGGCAGTGGTGGGGGTGAGAGAGAGAGAAAACGAGAGAGAGAGTGAGAGAGTGGTGGTGGTGGGGGTGAGAGAGAGAAAACGAGAGAGAGAGTGAGAGAGTGGTGGTGGTGGGGGTGAGAGAGAGCGAGAAAACGAGAGAGAGAAAGAGAGAGTGGTGGTGGTGGTGGTGGTGGTGGTGGTGGTGGTGGTGGTGGTGGTGGTGGTGGTGGTGGTGGTGGTGGTGGGGTTGAGAGAGAGAGAGTGGTGGTGGTGGTGGTGGTGAGAGAGAGAGAAAACGAGAAAGAGAGTGGCGGTGGTGGGGGTGAGAGAGAGAGAGAGAAAAACCAGATGGACTAAAATCAAAACTTAATTTTTAGAGGGACTAAAATCAAAACTCAATTTTTAGAGGGACTAAAATCAAAACTCATCAATTTTTAGAGGGACTAAAATCAAAAGTCAATTTTTAGAGGGACTAAATTCAAAAGTTAATATTGCCACGTCAGCGTTTCGTGCCACGTAGGCATGATGACTTGGTCAAAATGTGCCACCTAGCAAGTCAACTCACTTAAAGGACCTAAATCAAACAAAAAAAATTTTAAAGGACTAAAAAAGTTTGACTTTTTTTTAAATAACCTAACTCAAATCTGGCAATTTTTAAAGGACTAAAAAGATAATTAACCCATAAAAATATATATTAAAAGAGAAAAAATAAAATTTATAGTGAAATAACTAAGATTTGGAAGAAAAAACAATTTTGAATGTAAACAAAATTGAAAAAAATAATAATTTGAGAGTATTTTTTTGTCCAATAGAAATGGTAAACACACACACAAGTACCCCAACTAGAGATCGAACCATGTCTAACCTAGCAACGAAAGATAGTTTTTAACCATCTATGATAGGCTTTACAGACAATTTGAGAGTATAAGTAGCTATAATTTCAAAATATTATTATAAAAATCTTTTAATAGATTATTTAGAGAGTCTCAACAACTAAGAGTTGAGGAAAAAATAGTAATGCAAAATTTGAAATATTGATAATTCAAAAAGTTGAAGAAAAAGTAAGAAAAATAGTGAAGACGGTGCATATTAGTTAAAAGAATTGATTTTACTTAGACGATAAAAAGTCTATTTATTCATCATTAGCAATAGATTTGACCAATTGAGTAATATCTTGTTTCCTTCAAAATTGCATTGGGATATGTATTTTTTTCCCATTTGCATTTGTACATGTGTCAAGCTTAACCAAACAACCTAAAAGTATAGTCACTTTTGAGGTATAAACATATGCATGTTTTAAAAATATTTAGTCTCACAATATCAATTCTACTTATTGGAAACACTGACTTTTCTCAAAATCAATTCCAGGCAGTGCAGAATTGATTTTTTTAACCCAAAATTAACCAAACATCTTCTATTACCTCTACAATCACATCTCTTTTCGACCAGAACATGATTTATAGTCAAAACAAATTGGCTCTACACCATTGTTATCTTTGATCCGCACTTGATTGTTTTTGAAATTGACCCAACCGTGAAAAGAGGAGAATGTGAAATAATAATGAATTAGTTTAGTTTTATTTATTTATTTATCAATTTGCTGCTAATATAACAATTATATCTCTCTTGCTGTGCCTTCATGGTTAACAAATTTGACACAAAAAGTGTCAAAACATATATGAAGAATCAGGACTATTACCATTACCAATCAATCATGTTCTCATAAATGAACCAAGGTATAATGTGTCCCAGGGACAGACCCAGGAATTTTATGTTATGAGGGTAAAACTCATATATAAATTTGCAACATACAAAATATATCATAATATTTCAAAAAGTATACATACCTAATGTCCAAGTGGGGGCATTAGGTAGACTTTAATAAAGAAAAAATTCATTGACGAATTGTCTTTTGTTTTTTACGAGAGTAACTATTGCTTTTAAAAGTTTGTCTCAATAAAATACAAATCTATATTTTATTTAAAAAAATATTAAAATTCAAGTGGGAGCAATTGCACCCACCCAGCTTCAAGTGGGTCCGTCTCTGGTTTGTCCTGAACCTAAACCCCTGCTTCTTGCCATATATTTGCCCACTTTTATTTCCTTCTACACTAAAATTAAACAACTAATTTCTTTTAAAAAATTTCATCTTGTCTTCTCATTGCATCTTGGGGTTACATTTATAGCATCCCATACTTCTAGATCTTTCTAATCCTAGTGGATAATTAATTGGGCCATAATAATGTATTTGATTTATAACATTCATTTCCTCTTGCAGTATCACCTTATCCTCAAGATGGATTAAAAGCCCATAATAATACTCTTTTGGAGGGGAGTGATCGACCTCCTTTTATACTAAAATTAAACAACTAATTTTTCCTTCAACATTTTTCTCCTTGTCTTCTCATTGCATCTTGGGGTTACATTTATAGCATCTCATACTTCTAAATCTTTCTAATTCCATACTTCTAGATCTTTCTAATCCTAGTGGATAATTAATTGGGCCATAATAATGTATTTGGGCCATAACATGATCATAGATTACTTGCATGGTATAAAGGATTGTGCGGAACATTGCTATGATGGGGTAAGGCTATGTACTAAATTTGTGTACGCCTTTAGTAATTCATTGCATGTCTAATTATTTCTGGTGCTTCAAACTTGGGCCCTGTTTGGATAACAAACTTATCTACTACTTATGGCATAAGCTGTATAAGCTACTTTTATAATAGAAGAAAAATTATAGTGAAACTTATTTTATATAAGCCATAAGCTGTTTTGATCAGCTATCCTGGGTAGCTTATGAAAAATAAGCCCAAAACAGCTTATGAATCAGTCATAAGCTGTGTTCATAAGCTCTGCATAAGCCAATCCAAACGGACCCTTGGTCCCTTTTAGACTGTAAATGTAACTGACGCTTTGAAACACAATGAACCAGATAGACACCTTAGCTCAGAGGATGCAGTGGAAACAATAGGAAGAGAAGAGAGTAATAATAGAATTTCGTTGACTGAATTAAAATTTTAGAAACATAAGACATCATCTGTGATTTCCTAATACTTCTAACCATGTAAGTAAAAGACATTAGTAAATTGATGGACGAATCAATTGGCACATGGGGAAAAATGAGTGACCTACTTTGCACAATTAAAAATAAAAGGACCAAAATTGTACGATTATAAAAAAGATACAGGACTAAAAATGTAATTAAGTCTTTAAACTCACTGATCTCGCACATATTATATGGCCACCCGAAATCTTGCACATATCACGTAAAATATGTGCATACCTTAAACCATTAAAAATCTGGACATGATGCTTGAAGTGTAACCTTCTAACTATAATTACCATATACAAATAAAATCGCATATTCTATTAATAATTTCTAAAATCGTGGCCTTTTGTTGCCATTTTGATAATTAAAATTGGTAAATTACCATAAAAATGTTCTGGGTTTTTATTATTTTGTGAATTATAATCTCGGTAATAAAATTTATCAAAAAAAAATCTCGGTAATAAATAATGTGTTTCAAAGTTTGATAAAATATTAAAGGCTTAAATATGTTTTTGTCCCTCATATTTGGCTTAAGTTCGTTTTTGGTCCCTCAAATACCAAGAATATTATTTTAGTCCCTAATCTTTTGAAAATCAGTCACTTTTGGTCCCTGGGGCCATATTTTAAATTTGAAAAGTATTTTTTAAATTTATACTTTGACCCCTCCTAAAGCCTGATGTTCACTTTAACCCGTTTTTCCATTCTTCTCCCCCTCGCGGCCAATGTCCTCCCTCGAAGCCGCCATGAGATGCGACCTCTCTCTCGTTCTCCTCCTTGTGCTATCGTAGTGGCCCCCTCCCTTTCACCATTGTGCGTAACCTCCCTTGTCCGCGCGGAGCTCCTCCCTTGGCCGCGAGGGGATGGGGGGCCGCGGTGCATCAGTGGAGGGGGAGGAGAATGGAAAAACGGGTTAAGGTGAACATCGGGTTTTAGGAGGGGTCAAAGTATAAATTTAAAAAATACTTTTCAAATTTAAAATATGGCCCTAGGGACCAAAAGTGACTGATTTTCAAAAGATTAGAGACTAAAATAATATTTTTAGTATTTGAGGGACCAAAGATGAACTTAAGCCAAATATGAGGGACTAAAAACATATTTAAGCCAATATTAAAATCTGTCTCGATATTTTTAGCTCAATTGATCCACACAACAGGCCAAAAGTAAGGAAAGGAACAGGAACTAATGAGAAACACTCATCATGTGATTGATTTTGTTTTTACTAACGTTTTTGCTCATTTGGGTTCACAAGAAAAATGAGAGTGACGTTACTCAATGCCCACCACTCATATCTATCTCTTCATCTATCTCCATCACAGGGTACCCATCAACTTCCTACAACCAACTGAAATTTCACAAAGTGCATGCAATGAACAACATGGTATCCAAATGTTTAACCCTCCACCATGTCCCTCATCGTCATCAACCCACCACCACTCCTTTTCTCACCCCACCACCTCCAATTACCTCCAAAATTCTAATCCCATCTTACTCTCCCACCCAAACAACACCAAAACTAATCATAAAGACCTTTCATGTTGCCCCAAACAACAATTCTTTGCCTAACAGGTACCTAGTCCCAATGAAATGTTCCAATTCCAAGGAGAACTTTGAGCCTGATCCAACACTTACCAATGAAGATCTCAAGCCAACTGAACCAAGCCAAAGGACATTTTCTGGGTTGGAAATAGCTAGCCTATGGATTGGACTTGTTGTTGGTGTCCCTTCTTATTACCTTGCTGGTAGCTTGGTTGATCTTGGAATGGCTTGGTGGCAAGGGATTGCAACTGTGGTTATAGCTAACATGATCCTTTTAGTACCTTTGGTTCTCACTGGTCATCCAGGTACACATTATGGCATACCCTTTCCAGTTCTTGCAAGATCCTCTTTTGGAATCTATGGTGCTCATATTCCAACCCTTCTAAGGGCCTTGGTTGGTTGTGGTTGGTATGGTATTGAATCTTGGATAGGTGGGGAGGCAATTTTCCTTCTCTTGCCAAAATCAGTAACGGAAATTGCTTCATTGTCAAATTCTCTACCTTGGCTTGGCACTTCCCCACTTGAATTTTCTTGCTTCATGGTCTTTTGGGTGGCTCAATTGGCAATTGTGTGGAGAGGGATTGATGGGATTAGACAGCTTGAGAAGTACTCAGCTCCAATACTCATTGCCCTCACTTCAAGCCTCCTCATTTGGTCTTATCTCAAAGCTGGTGGCTTTGGTCACATGCTCTCTTTATCTTCTAGGCTCAACACTTCTGAGTTTTTGTCTGTGTTTTTCCCTTCTCTTACTGCCAATATAGCCTTTTGGGCTACTGTGGCTCTTAACATCCCTGATTTTACCAGATATGCTAAGAGCCAGAATGACCAAATAATTGGTCAAGTTGGGCTTCCAATCTTCATGGGGGCATTCACATTTGTTGGCCTAGCTGTCACCTCATCAACAAAAGTGATATTTGGTCATGTTATTTCAAACCCAATTCAGCTTCTTGGTCAAATTGGTGGAATCACAACTACTATCCTTGCAATCCTTGGTATAAGCCTTGCCACTATTACCACCAATATTGCTGCTAATGTTGTAGCACCTGCAAATGCTCTTGTTAATCTCAGCCCTTCATGGTTCACCTTTAGGAGAGGGGCTCTTCTAACTGCACTTCTTGGGATTGCATTCCAACCTTGGAGGCTTCTCAAGTCAAGTGAGAGCTTTGTTTATACTTGGCTTGTTGGATATTCTGCATTGATGGGTCCCATTGGAGGGATTATTCTAGCAGATTACTATCTTATACAGAAAATGAACTTGAGTATAAGTGATTTATACTCAAGGAGTCCTTATGGGGCATATCATTATTCAGGGGGGTTTAATATAGCAGCAATTGTGGCTTTAGTTGTTGGGATTTTACCTGTAGTTCCTGGCTTCTTGCAGAAAGTTGGAATTGCAACTTCAATTCCACACACTTTTGTTGTGATCTACAACAATGCTTGGTTTATTAGTTTCTTTTCTGCAGGATTCTTGTATTGGGTTCTATCAAGTTTGAGAAGGAAACCAGATAAATCTGCTGCTACAGACCCCTTTTTGCCAGCTGCAATGTAAATAACAAAGTAGTGTTAGAATTTTCTTTATTTAGTTGAATGTACGAACTGATATATATTTCATATGAGCACATTTTATTTTTTGTGATCCACTTTTGGGTTTTGGAAATCACCATGTTTAGGGATTTGATAAATACACCCCCAGAGTTAAACATACACCTTACATTAATGTTGAAATTCCAAAAATACCCTCTTTTGTATTCCGAAAACTCCAGTTTTCGGAATACAACAAATTTGTATTTTGGAAACTGGAGTTTCCGGAATGCAAATTTGTATTCCGAAAACTCTAGTCAAATTTGTATTCCGGAAACTCCAGTTTCCGAAAATTACGCGAAATTAAAGGGTATTTTTGGAATTTTCACATTAATGTGGAGTGTATATCAAAAAATCTGAGGTGTATTTACCAATTCCCCATGTTTATATGTGAGCGTTGGGCTAAGCCCACCACTTAACTCCAAATCGGTGACCACTAGTTGCTCCATCCGATAGGTAGTTTGTTAAAGAGAGAGGAGAGTTCTGGTGAAAGACTCTGTTCCTAACATATACATGTGTATACGCTCGTTTTGCTAGGCCAATCGATTTGATGTTGTGGGTATATATCTTCAAGAGGTACATAATATTATTTAGGTGTTCTAAATCCTTGTATAGACTTGTAGAATTTTAACATGTGATACTAGAGCCACTTATACTAGATTTAGAATCTTGAAATTTAACTTATGACATTCAAGATTGATTGAAACTTGAGATTTTAGGATTTATAAGATTAAAAATCTTGATAAAATTTGCTAGGGAGAGTATACTAAAATCACAAAATCATGGATCCTCTCACCCAATATTTGTATAAAAGTTGTAAATTGGGATATACCCAATGAACAGACTTTCCAAGACACATTTCTATGGATGAAAGACGTTCCATAATGTATGACATTTGAATCATATTTTTATGTATAATGAGGTTTGAAATACATCTCATGCTAATTATCTAAAGAAATCCCTTGCCATTAGCTCAACCCCATTGGCTTCAACAGAGTTGTTTTACTAACAATTATGTGTCAAATGAAGGGATCATTTCAATATCTACTGTCTGTGATATGACTCTTGATTGATCATATATCCTATTTTTACGAATTTCAATTTCATTTTCAAACCTTGAACTTTTAATGACAATGGTAAATTAAGTATGCAAGGGCTTGATACCTTTTTGGGTGAACCTGACAACCTGTGCACTCTACGTTACTTCAAATCCAATATGGAGTCATACTATGGGGCTAAAATAGCATTGGGCTTGATTCCCATTTGTGTCTGGCCTTTTCTTTTTTCACCCCTCTTTTCTATTCCCACCCCTCCCCAAAATATATTTCATTTTCTCTCTCCCTCACAACACTCTCCCGAACTTTCTCCTTCACCTGCCTCATTTTTGGTCTTCGCTATAGATATTTTTTTTTATTTCACACTACCTTTTTGAAATTTTAATACATTAATTTCCATTTATATTTTGAAATTTCAAAATACGTTACGCTTAATTTCTGTAATGTAAAATACATTATGAAAATTAAAACACGCACATGCAATGCAAATCATACACCCACCTATATGTAACTATATATTGACTAGCTAATATAGATCAAATAACAGAGGGAATTCAAGCTTTCAGCTAATTATAAATTGGCTTAATTTTTCTCCTACATGTCGTTTATCAGCTTATCGTGATCACCTACTACCGAGAACATTATTTGATCATTTGTAGGCTTCAGCTAAAATATTATATTGGTTGTGATGTTCACACAATTATCCTTTTCTTTATTAAGCTCATATAAACTATAATTGTACAGGTTTAAAGTTAAACAGCTGTAATGCATGGATAAGCTTTATTAATTAATTTAATTTATCAGCCTGGGAAAGATGTGTACCCCACATGTAATTTTATTATAATACTTATTTGGCTATGCATTATATATGTAGATATATATAATTAAATCTTAAATATCATAGATTCATATTGTAATTAAAACTTAGGCAAATGTTACTGTCATCTTGAGGTGGGACTTTTAATTAGGCAAGTACAGCTGCTTAAAGTGGAGTTTTTTCATGAAGTAATGCGCTTTTGCAAAGCTTTTTACAGTAAGCTTCCAGACCTTATCACCATTCCGACCACTCAGCTACGGTTTTTTGTTTTTTGACATGAGATCTTGTGACAAGCAAGTGGAAGGATGTAGAAAAGGGAGTAGTTTTTCTGGTCTGGAGTGCTTTTTGACACATTATGAAACAGATCTTTTCACATCCGGGATGTGAAACGAATCACAGGGGTGATTAGTGCGGCCCTCAATAATCCAGCTGGGTACTGGCACTTTCACAGCAGGGTTGTAAGCTGCGTCACAAAATGTACAAAAAAGGGAGTGTTTTTTCTGGTCTGAAGTGCATTTTGACTTATTATGAAACAGATATTTTCACATCTGGGATGTGAGAGGCATCACAGCTGTGATTGGTGCGGTCCTCATTCCAACCGGGTACAGGGACTTTCACAGCAGCGTTGTAAGCTGTGGCGCTGGTCTGGACTCTGGTGTGCTTTTTGACATATAGTATGAAACAGATCTTTTCACAACTAGGATGTAAGAGGCATCACAGGTGTGACTGTTCCAGAATTAAAATAAGTTAGGATTAGAAATGTTCACATCCATGGTGTGAATTTTATCACAAGTGCGCCTGATGCTGCAGGTAAATTTAGCCGGTTGGAGATGGGATGGGTATATGTTATGTTTTTTCTTTTAATTATTTTGGCTCCTAATCAATGCACAACCAAATAATGATCTTGTATTTTCTTTGGGGCATTGCTATTCCGTGGCACCTGTGATGGAGTTCGTGCTTGTGTTCCAGGGAAAACACATACAAGAAATCAGATGAGTGAGACATTGAAACTAGCTACATCTTCTTTCAAAACCTTAAAACGTTGGATCTATGAGATTGTTTATTATATTATCTTCATTTGGCTCATTCGTAACCAATATGAGACTGACCCATTCTTGGATATTCCCAACAATTTTTACTAAGTAATAATTAAATTAGTTCATTTTAATATTTTTACGGTTTTGCTTCATATATATGAGTCTCTCTTCTGCTTCCCCCCACCTCTCTCTCTCTCTCTCTCTCTCTAGATATACATATATATACTAATATACACACACAAATGATTATAATTATGACATAAGTCATTTTAGTGGTCTGGATTTGTAGAAGATCGGATGACATTGCAACTAGTAATTAATTAGTATTATTTCAGCCGAATCCAGTACATAGATTTTGTTGTGGCTGAAACCTAGTAACCGACAGCCTCCACCACAGATATTGCTAGGTTTCGAATTGATTTATAAGGCCCGACTAGGCTCTGATTATAACCCCACATGGAAGCATCCCTGTGTCTTATTAATTAAGCTACCTGGGGTTTAAGTGCATTGAAGTATTCTTGTGTCTTGCACTTGCGCTATAGCCCAAGAGTGGTAAGACACACTTCCATATGTACTTAAGCCCCCAGGTCATGGGTTTACAGATTTGAACCCGGATCCTCTACTGCCCTGCTGCCTTTGCAGTAGGGACTTGTGAGTGGAAAGAGAGAGAAAAAAAGTGAGAGAAAGAGAAATTCAGGAGAGAGACAGAGAGGGTGAATCCCTCTGCAGCGCTGCAGAGGATCCACAGGCTATTTATTGTAATGGTTTCTAAATATAAACTTGTGCAATTAATTAATAAGTACATATATATATATAATTGTTTTTTGACAAAATTTAATAAAATAGTAATTGACTAAAATTGTTTTTGCAATAGAAGTAGCTAATTGTGTGTTATAATTTGATTAGCATTTGACTTTAATCCTGGTTGATATGATGTGTGCTGTTTGATTAAATTTTATGGGTTTAACATGTTTTTGGTCCCTCTAAATATCGGCGTTTTGAATTTAGTCCCTCTAAAAAAAGTCAAAGTTTTTTGGTCCCTCAAGAAATCAATTTTTTGATTTAGGTCCCTCTTTGGCGTTGACCGCTAATATGACATATTAAGGTCCCTGTAAAAATGCTGACATGGTCCTTCTAAATATATTAAGTTTTGATTTTAGTCCCTCTAAATATATTAAGTTTTGATTTTAGTCCCTCTAAATATTAAGTTTTGATTTTAGTCCCTCTGCATGTAAGTCATGTCAGCATTTTTACAGGGACCTCAGTGTGCCATGTCAGCAGTCAACGCAAAAGAGGGACCTAAATCAAAAAATTGATTTCTTGAGGGACCAAAAAACTTTGACTTTTTTTAGAGGGACTAAATTCAAAACGCCAATATTTAGAGGGACCAAAAACATATTAAAGCCAAATTTTATTTTATATTTAAACAAACAAGGCTGGTGCATGTATTAGTTGAGATTGACTTCAAATCTTAATTAAGTATATCCCCACTTTCTGATGCGCTCGTTTACATTAATTCATGAGAAAGGAGTCATGCACGGTAATCTAAATTTGCTGAGCTGGTGGTAACTTATCCGATGACATCATTACCTGAACATCTTATTCCCATTTCACATATAGCCAGTAGCTAGGTAGATAATTAAATCAAGGATTAAATATGTTTGTCGTTATTTATATTTTATTAAAATTTATTTTTAGTCTTTTAAATTTTAAAAATTTATCTTTTTAATTTTGAATTTTATAGAAATATGTTATATTTAGTTTATAATTAGATTTTGTTAAATTTATAATTGTTAGGTGACAAAAACTGTTAGTTATAAATACTTGTCGTGTATCTCATTTATTTTAATTAGCGTCATAAGTTTGTTTAACAGTAAAAAAAAAAGGAACATAGAAGAGAGTGGGGCTGGAGTGATCTGAATCATTAAAATCACTTAGGACAAAATTAGGATAAGTGAGACACATAACAAGTGCTTACGTGCAACGTTATTTGCCACGTAAGCAATTATAAACTTAAGGAGTCTGGTCAAGACTAAATGTGGCATATTTTTATAAAATTTAGGATTAAAAAAAGGTGATTGCTATGGTACCCTACTAAAATTTATGGGTACCGGTACATTATTCCATGAACCTCTAATATTATTCCATGTGGCATATCACTTATGACTTGTCTCACCATTTCTATTTCTGCCTATTTGCTAATGTGCCTCTTTTCTATTTCTGCTTATTTGCTAACACATCCGAGCACAAGTTACAAAAAATTTCAAGCCCAGAGAGCGAGAATAGACATTGTAGCAGAGTTATTGGGGTTTTCCGTGGGATTGTAGATACGATAATTTTGAGGGTTTATGATAATCGCGATTTACGTGGCCGAACGAAAATTAATGGTCTTTCCTCCAATTCGGTTATGGGGTTTGGCCTTGACAGAGTCGAAGTTCGGCAGTAGAGTTGTTCTGATGCAATTTTTGTCTTCCTGCTCTGCTTTATCATTCAATATTTATTAAGTTTGGTAACTAACATTTTGGGATGCAAGAGTTATTGGGGGCTGGCTTGTGGTTTTTGGTAGAGGATTCTATTGATAGGATACAATGGCTGATTTGGGATCAAAAGGGGATGTTTCAATGGTGGTGCTACTGTTACGACACCTTCATCTTATCTTATTACCCTCTGTTTGTCTTCTTCATTTGGGGTTTAGTTGAATAAAAATGGTTAAGCAATAAGTATTTGATTAAAAGTCCTAAGGGCATAACTAAAAATAATGAAAATATAATTAAAATTAGACAGGTATTAAAAAAAATTCCACATGTCATGTGTCAATTGAACCAACTCATCTAGGTACCAAAACCTTTAAATTTAATTAGGTACCATAGAATTAGCCTTAAAAAAATACTCTTAAAATTTAGAAACTAAAAATAAACTTTATTCAAATACGAGGAACCAAAAACATATTTAAGCCTTAAATCAATATTGATTTTCTCATGGCTTTTTTTCATATTATTTTGACACAATTTATCTTATTCTATCGTTTTAAATTTTCTTTTTCTATTTAAGCTTATCAAAAAAAAAATTTCTTTCATTCATTATATTTCTCTTTTTTTTTTCTGTTTTTCTATGTGCCACACGCCCCATGAAATATGAGAAAAATATTATTATTCTAACTACAATATTATTAGGCGCTAGCATTTCATAGTATACATCACGTGGCAGCTCAGTGCTCCCCATGCACCCTCACTAAAAAAAAACTTTAATTTAATTATAAGTATAAAGAAACATAAACAAAAATTATATATTCAAATCCCTTTGTGACTTTAATTTGTAAAAACAAGTTCCTCGCTCATATGATCAGAGGGGGGATATATATAATTCATATTCACAATTACTTAATTTTATTATTTTTTTATTTCTTTTTCACATGTAATTAATTATGTGGGGGCTTGAAAGTAGAGCTGTCAAAATTGGCTAGGCCTAATGGACTAGTCTATTTAACCCGATAAAAATATGGACTGGGTTAGTAAAATCTAAGCCCGAAAATTCATTGGCCCGAAGTGGGCTAGCCCGTGGTGGGGTGGGCTGGCTCGACTACAATTTGCTAAAATTGTGTGCAGACAGTTTCACATCAGGGGTATGAATAATTACACAGGTGTAGAAGTGTCAGATATCTTGGACTATCTTTTCTCGGTACTAAACTCGCCTCACATATCGTTTCACATCATCAGTGTGAATAAATTCACAGGTGTGAAAACGTCAGGCTTATGCAATTTTCTTATGTTTTGTGCTAAACTAACTTACAGTACGTTTTCATACCTAGGGTGTGATTAATTTCACAGGTGTGAATGAGTCAGTTTTCTTTTAAAATATTTTTTTTAAATAAATAAATGAGCCCATGGGCCAGCCTGTTTGGCCCGCAGCCCGTGGAGGGCTGGGCTGGCATATTAGTAGTCCACATTTATTTTAGCCCGGCTCGGCCCGAAAATGTATTTGCCCGTTGTGGGCCAGCCCGAATGGGCTGGGCCGGCCCGAATTGACAACTCTACTTGAAAGTAGTTAATTATAGCACAATTTAAAAGAAATCAATTACTAAAAAATGTAAATATCAACACAAATTTATAAAATTGTTCCTTTTCTCATTCACTAGTTTTTTTTTTGTTACCATGTCATGGGTGCAAAGTATCTACTAACTAATCTCTGCCGGAGAACTTGGTTGGCCACATTTAGTGGGGTCTCTGTAGTCCTCTTTCAACCACGTTTTTTTTTATCCACGAGGCTTAAATTCAAAACCTTGCTTAAGAGATCTAAACTCAGTTCCACGCTAACTAACGTAATGTTGGGATGCACCGGTTCTTTTGAAAAGTCATGCATGTTCTCTTAAAAAGGTCATATTGGTTCGTGATATTTATCATAAGTAATATTTGAATCATATTAATTAATTAGGAATATATATGTTTGCTCTTGTCATCCTCAATTATTCTTTTATCTATAAAGTTCTTAGAGCTAAACCTTCAAAATTACCATCTAAAGGCTTTCAGATTGCTTTTCAATTGATCTCTGGGGGTGAAACTTTAACTGAAGCAGAATAGAATAGAACATAACATTTTGTGTTTTAGTTTAAAAATAAAATAAAATAGAGATAAAGTTAAAAATATAATACGTTTTAATTCTATTAAAAATACAAAACAATAAAAAAAATCTGCATACGCTGTGTGCCAAATGTTAACTAGCTGATGACAATAGCCTAAGTCTTTTTTTATTGGCCGTTTGTTAACACTAAAGCTAGCAAAATGGGCTATCTCAGTCGGGCCGGTCTGAGCTCGCCCGAAAAAATAGAAAGTTTGGATATATAAATTTGAGTTCATTTTCAATCTGGACCTTTTTGACCCGGCCCGATAAAGCCCAAATACGATTCGGGCCGGCTTGAAAAATACAAAGCTAAAGCCCGAGTCTGGTGCAGATTTGCTCTATGTGGGCCGGACTTAGACAACTAAATTTGAGTCCATTTTCAATTTGAGCTTTTTGGCCTGGCCCAATGTAGCCCAAACCCGATGTGAGCCGATAGCCCGTTTTGCCACCTCTAGTTAACACATGAAAAAGTCAACGATCAAAATAGTACCATGAGGATGACCTAGCGCCGTAACAGGCGCTCCTCCCCCCCCCCCCACCTCGCTATCTACTGGTCCGCTTAGGGGGCTGCTGCGCTGGTGGACTTCCACTGCGCGAATGCCCCCCTCCCCCTTTGTCCTTTCTTTTTCTTTGGTTTGTTGTTTTCTTTTCACCTCTGTCTGATTTTTTTCCCCCTCTTTTCTTCAGTTTTTCTCCTCTGCGAAAGGTGCTGCTGTTGCTGATGGTCTGCGTAGGGCGTTTCTTTTGGCTGGGGTTGGAGGAGCCAATCTCTCCTTCGCGTGGTTTGGTTGTGGTCGGCGATGGAGTTTGTTAGTGGTTTCTCTGTTAACCGTGATGCTTGGAATCCTGCCTTGCTTTTCCCTAGCACCCCCCCTTTCTAGCTTTTGGCTTGGCTCGTGATCTGTGAGGCTGTCTTCGGACGGGTTCGGCTGTTGTCGTCTCCTTCCTCCGCTGGGAGGTGCCTCTCTGCGGGATCCTGTGGGTGTTGGCTTTCGTTCTGTGGGTTCACTGCCACCTTTGCTCAGGTTGGAGGGGAGGTCTCTGCCACTGCTGTCTCATCTCTTGTGCGCTGCATGTTTGGCTGTCTTAGGACGGGATCGACTTTTGTTGGGTTGTCATTGTCGACTCCTTCCTCTACTGGGAGGTGCCTCTCTGTGGGTACTAGAGTTGGTTTGGTGGTGCTTTGACCGGTGTTTTGGGTTGGGCCGTTGTAGTTTGCGGCTTCCTTTTTAGTTTTTGTTTTTGCGTTGTTTGTGTTTTTTTGTCTGTTGCTGTCTCATCTCTTGTGCGCTGCATTCATCTCTTGTGCGCTGCATGTTTGGCTGTCTTTGGACGGGATCGGCTTTTGCTGGGTTGTCGTTGTCGACTCCTTCCTCTGCTGGGAGGTGCCTCTCTGTGGGTACTAGAGTTGGTTTGGTGGTGCTTTGACCGGTGTTTTGGGTTGGGCCGCTGTAGTTTGTGGCTTCCTTTTCAGTTTTTGTTTTTGCGTTGTTTGTGTTTTTTTGTCTGTTGCTGATTTTTGTTCTGGTTTTGTTGTCTGTTTGTGTCTTCGCCGCCGTGCTTCTTGAGGGATCACTAGTTCTGGATCTATGACATGTGTGCTACATTAGTTATGACAGAAGGTATTGGGTGTCCCAGATGCGCCAAACCTAGCCCACTCAAGGATATCTCAAGGATATCCTTGATGTCTGTATCCTTTTTGGTATCCTTTTTTGGTGCACTAGGTGTAATTTTTTTCTTTCTGTGTTCCTTTTGTTGTTTCCTTGTCAGTGTACGTTACAGCTTGGTTTAGGTCACATCAGCGTGTCTTGGTTTTATTTGGTTTATTTATTATGACTCTGCATATGCTATTTTCTTTGCTATAGATGCCGTATGACTGAGATTCCCCCGTTTATGAATTTGTTTCATCTCAACCAAAAAAAAAAGAATGGTACCATGAGAAAATATACAGGTCCTGCAGGGAAAGGAACAATAAGGCATAAGAAAGTAGAATTAAAATTGGTTTTGATAAATTTTTCAATGATTGATATCTATAAAAAAATATTAAAATTATTACACTAGCTACTATTTTTAAACAATAATTTGTATTTTAAAAAACTCTCAATATTTGTCTTGTGAATAGAGAAATAGACGCCGAAAGAATTTTACCTCTTATGAGTACATTTAGATCGATTTAGATTAAACCTGGGTATATACCAAAAAAAAAACTCTCAATATCTACAAATTTAGAGGTGCACATGGTTCTAGTCGGGTTTCACTTTAAATTGGATGGAAATCGATGCATACACCCTAGTCAGTTTTGTTTTTGTCACACAACCCGACATGAACCAATCTGACCATGAATGAGTTGGGTTGGATAATTGGGATCAATTTAAAAAATAGCTCAATGTGGTTATGCTAAATGGAGGCATATAAATCGCATAAAGCCCAAAAAATACATATTAATTCTCGTCATTTTCTATAATAACAAAAGTAGAAATATATATTAATTAAATAAATACTAACATAATTAGACTCTATGCCATTTTTTAATTTTTTTTGTATATATCGAATTGGATCAGGTTTATTGGGTAAACCTAATACCCATGGGTGGATCTACATAATGTCCAGGGTGGGCACACGGCCCCTCAAATTTTTAAATACCATTTATTATATATATATTTCAATTTTGACTGTCCAAAATTCTATTTTTGACTCAACTCAATAGAATCATAATGATCCACGAATGAATGATTGATTGATTGTCCAGTCACATATACCGAGAGAAATGCGTTAAATAACATTGACAATGAGTTGATTATTTAACGATTTCAAAAAGTGAAATCACGTAGAAAATTATAAGGTATGCAATTTATTTTATTAAATATAGACTTAATTGCACTTTTGGTCCATTAATTATTGCGATTGTGTAATTTTGATCACTCAATTTTTAATTGAGTGAATTGAGTCCCTCAATTATCCCAATTATTGTAACCAGGTCCCTCAATTAGTATGTTGTCCAATTTTTAATACCCGGAGTATACATGGCACACTGGGACAAATTTAACACTAAATTAGGTTATCTTGGCATGATATAGGTTGCCAGAAATTTTTTTTCAAAGCAAGTTGGCAACGCAAGTAATGCAATTCATGTTTAAAATTTCTTATGTACGAGGGTCTTTGTCAATTCATCAGTGACAAGATGACACTACTCATTGTCAATGTGACTTGACTTTATGTCAAATCAATCTCACATGTTAAAAATTAGATGACAAAATGATGGAGGGATCTAATTATTGCAACAATTGAAATAATTGGATATCCAATTCGTTCAATTGGAAACCAAGAGATAAAAATTGCACAATCCCAATAATTGGATGACCAAAAACACAATTAAGCCTTATATATATTAAAATTTTATGATTTTAACATTTATGTATTCATATTTACATGTATGATAACAATAACAATTATTACTAATTTTATTTTTTATATGATACCAAAATGACCGTTATTCTCCTCTATTCCTTTTATATATAGGTATAGATGATAACAGTAACAATAATTACTAATTTTTATTTTTTTATATAAATTGCTCCCACGGATCAGTATCCTAAATATGCTACTTACAATATACCCAATCTAATTTAATCAAATTCTAAAGAATAGAGAGTAAACATACCAACTCAAACCAACATTACATTGGTCTGAGTGACACTGAATTCAGATTTCTTAAGCAAAGTTTCTCCAACTGAAATCACTCATGGTTAAAAAAAAAAAACACCAACTCAACACATTTTTTTCTCGTTTTGATTGTTTAGGGGCGCATACAAGAGACGACGGGGTCTTGTGTATCTGTCGCGATCCTACGATCCTTCCTATTCCCCCGTGGTCTGAATCTCTCCCTCTGTCTGACTGAACTTTTGTCAACCGAATTTTTAATGCTTGGCACACTGTTACAGGTTTATAGAACAAGTCAGTCCTCCTCACAAACCTGAAGCCGGTTTTTTCAATACTTGCTACTGTTCCACCCTACCCCACACTACTTACTTCTCTCTTCTTCTTCCCCCAGCTTCATATATCACTATATATACCCCACAATGAACTCAAATTTTTAACATCCATCCATCCATCCATCCCAGCTTCAATTGGCTTTTCATTTTCCATATACAAGATCATTTATCATTCCTAGATAGGTAATGGGGACTCCAATTATGCTCTGCTTCAATTTAATTTCCTCAATGAAAGAGCACTGAGCACATTCTGACATCTCTCCCACAAACACAGACCACAACATATATCCAAGGTTTTAAATTACAATTGCGGTTTTGGTTTCAGAGACTCCGAAAACTTGATATTGTATACAAATGCGGTTAATGAGACCACAATTGTAGTCACGATGCGGCTTCGAAGACTCTGAAAGCCTTGATGTTACGTCTGCAGTTGCATACCGTAATTTAAATCCTGCATATACCAACAAATTGGAAAACATATTAGTTCATATGAGGGAGCTATATATATGTGCACTTAGTGTGTGTGTGTGTGTGTACGCGCTGTATGTAAACATAAATTTAAGCATTGTACACTTCATTTTTGTTATGCTAGTGTTCTTAATTTACTTACATATGCAGGATATATATATAAATACTCTGTATCAATCACAGAACACAACATGTCTCCTGGAGTGGCAGTGAGTGAAGGGAAGGGTGGTGATGATGATGATTATACATCAGGAAATCAATTGTATCAGAAAGGTGTGAAGCAGCTAGTTGAGAATGGCCTTCACACTGTACCTAAAAAGTACATACTTCCTCCTTCCGATCGTCCTGCTATGAATACAGAAGATCCAAATGTTTCCAAGCAAAACCTTCAGCTACCAATCATTGATTTTTCTGAATTGGTTGGTCCAAATAGGCCCCAAGTCCTTCAAGCTCTATCCAATGCTTGTGAACGGTACGGATTTTTTCAGGTGAGCATCAAAATTTTCATGAACTTATATAATAATAATGAAAATTAACCTTATAATAATAATATATACACGCTGAGCTATGTATTGAAGCTACAAAATTGAATTGAATTTTTTTGATAAACCACCTTAATTAGGGCCTTTGGCCTAGTGGCATCTTGATGTATTCACACGACTTTGACCTTTTGGGCTGGTTATGTGACTAATTAATCTTTAGTTTGGGGTTTAGTCACACTAAAAATTCATTATCTTCTTGAAGAATATGTTTTGTGAGAATTCAACTCCCACCCACAAGCTTTGTGTGTGTTGCCTGAGACATACCCATTGGATAGCCTAAAAAATTGAATGAGATAGCATAGTAGAGATATAAAACAATTTATTACAAGAAAGATATATTGGCTAAAAACTCAACTGACAACAGCATATAATTAGTGGTGTAAAACCATTTGGACAATTGGACCCTCCAGCTATAAATACTTAAGCTTGTACAGAGTTGACTCTGTAGTTGATAGAGGCAAATTACTGATAAAAAAATATAGCTTGAGAAAGAATATATATTAGTTATATTTTTATTTATACGTCAACTGGTTAGTAATTAGTAGATTAGTTGTTAAAAGGGAGAAGGAGGGGTCTCGATCCTCTGCAGCTGCTGTAGAGGTTGCAAATGGATTTCTGTGTCTATCTCTCTCTTACTCCTCTATTGTGCGCGGTATTTTTTTTTTTTTTTCATTTCCCTGCTGCCTCATCTGCAGAGGATCCAAAGGGGAGAAGGAGGGGTTCAAACCCCAGTACTCTAACTTATACCACTTTATGTTTCTTGACTCAACTAAGTGACCCCGTGGCACGTATATATTAGTTATATATCATGTAGAATGAGTTGATTGAAAGGTTTTTTTTACTGTTTATTTTTATTGGTATACAGCTGGTAAACCATGGGATCTCAGATGATGTTATCAGCAGCATGAGGGATGTGAGTGGGAGATTTTTCGATCTTCCTTTTGAGGAAAGAGCCAAGTACATGACAGATGACATGCGAGCAGCTGTTCGATGTGGGACTAGCTTCAGCCAAACCAAAGACACGGTGTTCTGTTGGAGGGACTTCTTGAAACTCCTCTGTCATCCCTTGCCTGATTTTCTTCCCCATTGGCCTGATTCCCCCGTGGACTTTAGGTGTGTACTCTCCCCTTAATTAATTAATTAATTTAATTAACTAGGTATATCAATGTAACTATATTTCAATTAATCATTAATTAATTCACTCTCCCACTGTCTGCTTGGACAAAATTATAACGTTGTTAATTTGTTTAGTGGCATGTTTCTCCGCAACCATTATGCCAACTAGGATTAAAAAACATGATTGAAAACCATGGCGTTTGGGTGAGATAGCACTAAACTCTTTCAATTTAACAAATGGTCTTTGTCCAAACTTCGGGAATACAACATCTTTAAATCTTGTATAGTAGAACTTTGTCGCCATAACGAGTCCTATTTGGATCGAAGGCATTAGTCTACGCACACACGCAAAAATACCCTGGTTTACGGAGAAAAAAAAACGTGATTGAAAGGCATGGGGTTCAAAAATAGGCCTGTGACATGATGAGCTTACCTCAAAATGAAATAATAATCTCCTTTTAACACTTACTTCTTCATAAGTAAAAGAAAGATTTTGAAAGGAAAAAAAATACAAAAACAAAAAGAAGCGTGAGGCTGGTACATTTTCTGTTTTTTTAAAAACCATCGAAAATTGGTGCTTATATCTACAAGTTCAGCATCTGTTACAAACTGAGTCACACCCATTGGTACTAATATATTTTCGTTTAAAAATAAAAGAATCAATAAAAATTCACAAATAGTTTATTATCATATTAACCAATATGTATGATGTAGCATGGTGAAATATTTTGAATAAATCAATATATTTATACATATTGTAGGACATAAGAGTCATTAATTATAAATTTTCACAATTTTTTTCTCCATTCAATTTTTTTGATCTGTACCCACAGTATCTCATAAGACTGATCTGTGTTCAGCTGAGAGGTAAGTAAAGTCTGATCACAAATTATTCCGTCACCGGAGATCAAACTCGGGTACTAGCTGAGCTCGTCCCTTAAACAGAACACATTAACTACTTGTGCTCAATTTCGTAGTTCTCTCTACTCAAATTTCAAACAATATTTAACTTATTTTGTTTTTATTTGATCTATTTTCTATCTTTTCTTTTTCTCTCTGTTTCCCAACAAAGTTGCAATTGCGACTGTATGACATAAGGAAAAATTTATCTTGTTTTTTTATTCAATGATTACAATGTGTATGTGTATGTGTATGTGTTTTTATTCTTTTATTTTTAAATTAAATGAAGGAAAGTGGCGGCTACCTACGCGGAAGAAACCAAACACTTATTTCTAAGGTTAATGGAAGCCACCCTAGAGAGCTTAGGTATCATGGAAGCCAACCAAGAAGGAAAGGACAATCATATTCTCAAAGAAATGGAAGATGATGGGAGCCAGCTTATGGTGGCCAATTTCTACCCACCATGTCCTCAACCAGACCTAACCCTAGGGATGCCCCCTCACTCTGATTACGGATTCCTCACCCTCCTCCTCCAAGATGAGGTTGAGGGTTTGCAGATCCAATTTCAAGGGAATTGGTTCACTGTTCAACCTATCAACAATGCCTTTGTCGTCAATGTTGGTGATCACCTTGAGGTAAAAAACGTATGATCATTCATAGTTGATTCCTCCATTAACCATTATTTTCCACTTTTATATATATTTTTTGGTCATTTTTCCACTTTTATACATTAACATTCCAAGAGAAATAATATGGCCGGTACAAGGATAAGTCAGCTCAAGTCATTGCTTTAAATCCACCGGCAATATTTTATTTATTATTAGTATACGAAAAATTAAAAACTTTTATCAACGGTTGTCTTAGCTTAGTGGTGAGTAGCTTGCATTTTAACTAACATTTTTATTAGCTTTAAAAATTTCCCACTTCAACGTTAGATTTAGGCCTACAAATATGTTGAATTAGCGTTGACAATAGTAATATATACACTCTATGATACACCACTGAGTTTTGTCATTTTGGAAAGTGTCACATCAAATAAAGACTTAATTAGACCTATATAATTTCGTAAATTTCATTTAATAAGTTTATTAAGAAATAGTGTTGTTAGTATTGTACTCATTACATAAATATTGTGTTTATTTAAAAGGCAATTCTTGAGTGAATAATAATCAATTAATTTTTTACAAGCAAACATTAGTAATTAGTATGCCATGTTAGTATGAGATTTAAAACTATGACATCTTTGTCACTCTAACGTTTATGTCCCTCTCTTAGCTAAACCACTAAACCATCTTATCACTCTTTTAATAATTAATTATTAATTAAATTTTCAAAATATATTAAAATAAATTTTCAAAATATATTAAAATAAATAATTTAAAACACATTCAAATTTGTATTAAAATGACTTAAATATTACTTTGAGTTTCTAACTTAATGTGAACGCACATTTATAGATATTTCAAAAAGTCATATATATACATGTAGATCCTATTTCAGTTGATGATTCTTCTTTGTGGGTGTGACTTGTGAGTTGTGAATTATCATCAGATATTTAGCAACGGGAAATACAAGAGCGTGCTACACAGGGTGGTGGTGAATTCGTCCAAGAGTAGGACATCGGTGGCTTCGTTGCATAGCGTTTCCTTAAACAGCACAGTGAGACCGTCACCCAAACTCATTGACGAAGCGAATCCCAAACGTTACGCCGACACCGATTTTGAAACTTTTCTTTCCTACGTTTCCACCAGGGAGTCCAAGAGAAAGGATTTCCTAGAATCTAGGAAATTGACCTCTACATGACTAGCTAGCCAAAAAAATTAAAATAATAAGAATTATATATATATATATATATGGCACACAATAATTGATTAATTATTAGAGGAAATTAAATTTTATATACATATGTTACATATTAGTCGTGGATCACAGACTAGAAATCTCGCTCTCTTTTTTTTTGTATTTTAATTATCATGTTTGTGCGTGATCAGTCTCGTGAGCAAAGTGCTAGCCTGTAATGACCCTAGCTCTGCTATAGCATGAAAGAAAATTTTGGTAAGTGCATGTGATCTTGTTTTTTGGTTACAGAAGAAGTGCATGTGATCTAATGTAATTATTTCTCTAAAGTTGGAAATTAATTCGATAAATATGGATGATATATACTTAAATTAAGGAGCAGTAAAAACATGATTAATACTAGTGGAGAGTAGGCACTCCATGCCTGGATACACATCTTATGTCTTCTGTATTCATATCTCTTTTTTACTGTTTTTTTAAAGATAGTCATTACATAATTTTGAGTGAAATTTAAATTTAACTTTTTAGTTATTAAAAGTAGTCATTACCATTTTTTTGTTTGAGGGCAATTTTGTCCATTAAAAGGCTACCCCAAAATCTTGTATCCCCTTTATATAATGTAATAGATGTAATAGGTTAGATCTTGTGAGATTTTCTTCATATTTGCATGGTGACAGAATAATGCACTGTACTCCACAATTTGTATATTGTATGTTTGGAATCACGGTGATTCCATTTCAATCGCACGTCCACTAAAAGCTATGTCTCATAGCTTTCATGGTGAAATGGTGCACATCGTGATTAGGACGTGAATACTAACATACCTATAGTAAATTAACTACTATGAGTTAATAACCAAAATCTCCTTGAAATTGTAGTGTATTGCAAATTGGAATCTTTACTGCCCCGCTGTCTCTACAGCATAAAAAATAAAAGTGGGAGAGGAGAGAGGATCAGGGATAGCAGAAAAATCGTGCCCGCGGATAACATCTGTGATAGGCTTGGGGCAAGTAGCTAAACGGGTGCCCACAAGTAAAATAAACGGGTATTTCATTTACCTGCAAGATAAATGAGTGGGGACGGGTATTGAGGTATTGTACCCACAAACAAAATTACTTAATTATCATTTGGCTTAAATATGTTTTTAGTCCCCCAAGTTTAGGTAATTGTTGCTTTTGGTCCCCCAAATTTAAAACGTGTTTTTTTGGTCCCTCAAGTTTTGAAATGTCTGGTCGTGGTCCCCGCCGTTATCTCTGTTAACAGAGTTGCTAGATCACCGTTTGCCACGTCATTAACCTGTGATTAGTGTCCTACAGTGTGGCAAAAATGCCATGTCATCATAGTTGGGTAAAAAGGGGATGAGCTAGGGTTATTTTAGAACCCCCAATTCTGATTTTGGGATTCAATGTCACTATTGCAGAGGCAGAGAACGAAAGTAAGGCTTCAATCTTCTCACCCAAATGGCTTCCTCATCGCAAAGTGGTAAGAGGACAGGCAGATCACGTTCTTCTACTTCCTCGAACTGCAGAAGATGTTGGTGTGGACACAGTGCTCTGCGTTTCACGTCTCAGACCGAACAAAACCCCGGGAGGGACTTTTGGACATGTCGCAACTGGAATGTAAGTATGCAAAACCGTATATTTTTCCTCTTTCTACCTTGTTGCTGATACCACCTTCTTTCTGGTTTTCACTATAGAAACCGTATGCATGCACATACTTTAGGTGGGATGATGAAGATGATGATGATGAAGTAGGTGGAGAAGTTTCAAGCCTGCGAACTGTCATGGATCTGTTGGAAGAGTCAAGGAGAAAAAATGTGAAGCTGAGGAAGAAGTTGTCGGAGTAGAGAAGAGTTGTTTTCATTCTGTTTTGTTTACTGCTTCTGTCTTGGGCAGTGACACAGATGTTATGTGTCAAATGTCTAGGAAAGTAGGAAAGTGAGGAAAGTAGGAAGTGACTTAGTTTGTCTTGGGTAATTGTGTTTCAGTATGTGGAAGAAAGTTGTAGTTTTATATTTGGCAAGAGATATGGTTTTGGACATATATTGTGAGTATCTGTTGGTTGCAATTATTAATTGTGTTAGCAAAAAGGTTACCTGTTAAGTCACTGAATATATGATTTGGGCAATTTGACAGCAAGTTACCAAATATATGATTTGGCCAATCTAATAATTTTATTGAACCTGTTAAACTGGTTTAAATCACAGCAAATTAATCATGTTTACAGTCTTTCAGCAGCTCAATTGGTTAATAGGACTTCATATACCTGTTAATTGTCACCAATTTCACAGCAATTTGACATTTGAAAAATCAATTGAAACACATTACACCTGAATAGAAATAATTCCATTGAAACACATATAATAATGTACTTGGTCTGGCCATACAACATAAGACAGAGTGCCAAAAGAAAGAGCACTTGCCAAAACAAATTCCAACCATGTGGTCCACTGACACAAAAAAAGAATCTTAAAGGAGACTTTAGATTTGTCATTACATAGACCCAATGGACCTCATCACATGATGAAATAATACATATCCCAAAAAAAAAAGTCCTACAGATCCAATGGACCCTATACTTTCCATCCTTCATATAAGCTCCCTCATTTGGTTTTGGCCACAGATTCTTTTCCAGTCGAGCTCCCCCCTGCAGCAGCCCCCTCCAAGCCTATGTCACCACCACTTGCATCAGTCCTAATATTCTGCATTCCTTTGTCTAGTGCAGCCAATTCTTGATCTGTTTGCTGCATAACCTTTTTACCCATATCCTGTGAATATAGTCAACAAAGCATGAGGTGAGTTCTTGATAATTCATATAAGTGTTATACTTCATATACTAAAATACTTATAAGGCATAGATCTGACCCAGATCTGGTTTCTTTTCATGATGGTTGCCAGGATCTGCCCAACACTCATATTTTGTGCCCATGGAGGAATATGCGGTTCAGCAACATGAGGTGTTTGAGGTCCAGATCTACCAATAGGAGCTGTAGATATGCCTTCAGCTTCAACATGTTTTCCAGATCCAGATCTTCCTTCATCTTGAACTTGTTTTCCTTTTCCAGATTTACCAGTAGGAGCTTTAGATTTGCTTTCAGGTGCAACATGTTTCCCAGATCCAGATCTGCCTTCATCTTGAACCTTTTTTCCAGCTCCAGATCTGCCTTCATCCCCTTTTTTATTGTTTGAAATTCTTCCTTTTTTCCCCTAATATGTCATAAATATGCCATAAATAACCACAAATCTGTATACACCATTTTTATTTAACATGTGTAAGGTTGATTTACCTTAGCAGAGGCTTGGGGCTGTGAACAACTAACATGAGGTGTAGCATCCTTGTCTGAAAGTGGTGGGGGCTGTGAGCAAGCACCACTCCTTTTTTTGTACTTTCTCTGTCACCAAACAATGATACGTTATTCATAAGTGATTTACTGTATATGATATTATTCTGCATATTTAGTTAACAATTAATGTCATCTTACCCGTGGTGGTGCAGCATCAGGTTGTGGAGCATTTGGTTGTTGTGGTTGTTGTGTGCAACACCCTTTCTCCAAAAAGGATATTACACCATAGTTACCAATGAATTTCGAAATAACTTAGAAAATATTTAGTGAAAACTCAACATTGCTTCTCCGAAAACGTGAGTAAAATTTTTTCTTCTTTTAAACACAGAGAAGGATGAAGAAATATGTATTAATTCTTTTCAAAAGAGTTTAAGTGCGGAAGCATAACGCAATACCATGCGAAAAAGATCTCGTCTCATATATATATAAAATCATCAGAGTTTGTACAGGAAAGAGTTTAAAGTACTACAGTGAAAATCTGAGCCAGTCTGGTCTCTAAACCCCTACCCAAATAACACAGTAATCATCTAATCTTCTTGGAATCCATGTCATCTACTTAGCAGCATCCTTCAGTTCCTCTTCTAAGAGCTAACCCCCTTCTTGGGTCAAACATCTACTCCGTCATGCATCAACATAACAAAGCAGCAAGGGTGAAACTCTAAACAACTTAATAAGGAAAGTACGACCCATAGCAACACACAACACAATCACTAAGGAATCATACTAAAATAACCAGTATATCAATATATCAGATAATCAACACAATAAGAATTTCACTCAACACGGCACATTTGGGAACATCCAGTGGGAACATTGCTTTCAACAAAGCATTTGGGAACATCAAGTGAGAACAATATACAGCAAAGGAATCATTCAACATCTTAAACAGGAAATTTCACACAAGACTCTCTATACTTTCGGGACAAACCCACGAGCATCCGGCCCGCTACTCTTGGGGATTTTACTTAAGAATTTCGGGACCACACCCACGAGAAAAGAACCCGCTACCCCTAGAGATTTTACGACACAATTTCGGGACCACACCCACGAGTAAGTCACTCGCTACTCAAGGAGATTTTACCATAGGAATTTCGGCACCTAGCCACGAGCATTCAACCCGCTACTCCAAGAGATTTTACTTAATAACCACAGATACCAGCTTACAACTTAACTCTCAAATAAACACGGAATCACAAGTACACACAGAACCACGTTTCTCAGATAAGAATACCAAATCACACATCTTAGGAAAACACAGAATTTCACCACTCAGATAGAACATAGAACCTTTTATCCCAGATAACTCATACTTCGTTTTTCATTCAAGTTTCTCAAAAATATATTGGTATATAACAGTACCAAAAAAGTAAATAATTTATTGAAAAGGGGTCAAAATGGAAATATTTCAAAAATACTTGAACACTGGTTTATTTTCAGAAAAAACCCTATTGAAAGAGTTTTCACAAATTTCCACTGTTGAAAACATAGAGAATACTGAACCAAAAATATATATAACAGTAGAATTCATCAAGAATTCATTACCATTATATTCCCCAATTATCTTAGTCACGTATATACCGAGTCCCTAAGTTAAGAATTCCCCAAACAGCGTATCGGTACAGATCCCAGGCCAGAGAGAGACGAACTGCTTTAGCCCCTTCAAAGGTCTCACTTCCTTTCTAGACAGATCCATACTGATAAACCATTTATCTTAACCATGACCTTGTATATCAATGATAGATAATACCAGAGTTTTCACAAAATAATTAATTGTATTCTCTTCGCGGTAAAATTATATTTGCGGTAGTATAAATTTTGCCATTAAAACGGTATGTTTACAAAAGTTCAAAAATGATTTTAACATAACCCTCTTGCTTCACGAAAATCTTGAGAAAATTTGAGCATTATAACTCTACTATTAATATTTAGCACAAAATAATTATTTAAAGGCTATAAAACCATTTATTAAGGCTTAATAGTAAAAACACCTAAAGCATACAATCCTAACACAAACAAGAATCAAAACTCATACTTCACAAATTAAATTGCAAGATTAACCCCTTACCTTGGCCAAAACTTGATGAAGAACAAAGCAAGAACATAAGAGAAATTTAAGAACTAAGAGTGAAAAGAGAGAGAATTTGTGTTTGTTGTCTTCAAGGCTTCCTTGGCTTCTTGGATGAGTGAAAATTTATGAAGCCAAGGGGGTCTATTTATAGGTGAGGGGGCTGCCCAAGCTTGGGGAGAAGAAAGGAATTAAGAAAATGTGTGAGGTAAGCCATGACTCCTAAATTCCATAATTATTAATTAGGTTTAATCAATCTTTTTCCTAATTGGCTTAGAGCTCTTCACAAGGATTGATGACAAGGTAGCAAATCTGATCCAAGGCCTCAAATGAGCTCTTGATGTCGACCAAGTGAGGGAGAAAGAGGGCCATTGGATTGCTTGGACAAAAGCCTAGGGTTTAGGTAGTTTTAAGTGGGAACTAAGGGCAAAATGGTCTTTTTCTTTGCCCACTTTACTATTCAAGGTAATCATGATGTTCCCCACTCTTACATACTTCCTAGAATTGTATTCAAACCCCTCAAAGTTCCTAAGTTTCCATATCATGGCCACTATACCTCTATTCGTCTCAATTCGGCTTATTCCGCAATTAAGGGTTAAAATAGTCTGTTTACTAATCTAACACTCAAAAATAATTTTAAATAGTAAGAATAAATGAGGAATCTCGAAAATGACATGTAAGAACCTCATGGAAGAGTTTTGGGAATTTTACGGTAAGGATAAGCCTTACGGTTTGCAAAAACAAAGGAAAACAGCCGCGCCGTAAGTGAAAAACGGATATTTTTCAGAAAATTCTAGAAAAAATCCCAGAAAATCACAAATTGAATTTAAACACTAATGGTCCCTCTTGAAATTTGATTTTGAACACTCACTGATCACTAAAAATCCATTTTTGACCAGAAATTTCTGTTTTCCGTACTTTATGAACGTCAGAAAAAGTAGCGTTTTTATCTGCTTTTCAGAAAATTACAAAATAATTTCCAAAAATCTCCAAAAATATAAAAACACGATTCAGCTACTTAAAATCTTTTTCTGACCTCAGGTTGGTCTCCGAATTAGTGATTTGCTCTTACTGTAAGTAATAGGGACAAAATGGTAATTTTAAAATTTTTCAGATAATTCTAAGAAAATTCCAGAAAATCACAAATATTAAAAGAACCAACTTTTGTGAATGAAGTTTGTTTGAAAAAGTTGGGTTAACATACTTGTGTTATTAAAACCCTTTTCCGTCAATAACGGAAAATACGGAAGTCAAACATCAAGGAAAGAGTGATTGTTTTACTTAAATAACTTGATAGGCATTTTAAAATCTTCATTCTAAGGCTAAAATAATTTACTTAGCCCTTAGATCACAAAGTTTCACATAAAAATAGATTTTAAACAGTAACTCAGAAAAATGGATGTTACATTGTGCTTGTTGTGGTGGAGCTTGTGGTGCTTGTGGTTGTTGTGGTGGAGCCTGTGGAGCTTGTGGTGGAGCTTGTGGTGGAGCTTGTGGATCCTGTGGAGCTTGTGGTGGAGCTTGTGGAGCCTCTGGAGGCACTGGTGGGGGAAGATTGCATCTCCTACTGTTATGGCCAACTTCATGGCATCTGCTACACTTGCTCTTTGTGTGTGTCCTCCTTAATTTTGTTGGGATAGGGTTCTCATCAGGTTCCCTCCTTCTCAACTTCTTTGGTCTTCCAGGCCCTTGTTTGAAAGCAGGAGGTAGTATTGTATCATATTCAGTTGTTGGCCATTGTTTTTGACCATTGATAGGGGTAATTATCTGCCCATAATAGAGCTCATATGTATCTCTATGGTAGTACATATGCACAAAATTCTCTGATTTCTCCCCCTTAAAAGTAATGGCTGCCACAGCATGCCTACAGGGAATTCCAACCAATTCCCAAAAGTTACAGGAACAAGACTTGGTCTCAAGGTTTACAATAAACTTTTCAGCCCTCATTACATGTGTGACCTGAAACTTTCCAGCACCAGCCCAAGTTTCCATCCAATTACCACTCTTTTCTATCTCTAAATCTAACCTTCTTCTAGGTTTGGGCATGATATTTCCCTCATAATTTTTCTTTCAATGTGGCAAGTCTACCCATTAAATAAGTTCTGATCCACTCAAACATAGTAATTATAGGCTTCTCTCTAGCAAGTAAAATAGTACTATTAAATGCCTCAGACAAGTTATTCATAAGTACATCACACCTAGGGTAAAAACTAAATGCATGCTTACACCAAGCCTTTGTAGGGATTGCCATCAACCAGTCATATGCTTTTTCATCAACATCCTTGATTTGTTGCATCTTCTCATTCCAAGCTGCCACATATGTTGCCTTTGCTGCTCCCATCATAAGATCTCTTAGAATTGTACCCCCACCAAACTTCTTCTTAAAGTTGGCATACAAGTGTCTCAAGCAGAATCGATGTTCTACACCATCCAACAAGTCTTCAAATGTTGGTATCAACCCCTAGGACAAATTACAATACATACAAGTCAGATTAAAAGTCACACCAAGGTAAAAAATTAATACCATAAAAACAAGTCTTTTTTAAAAAATAAATAACTTATAAAAATTACCTTTTGTTGATCAGAGATGAAGACCCATTTATTAGTTCTGACATCACCAATGTCTTCCAGTAGGAGAGTTAAGAACCACCTCCAGCTATCCTTTGTTTCTGTTTCTACAACAGCATAAGCAATTGGGAAATATTGATCATTAGGATCTCTTCCCACTGCTATCAACAATTGGCCACCATACTTATTCTTCAAATGGCATCCATCCACTCCTATAAAAGGTCTACATCCTGCTAGAAACCCCCTTTTACAACCATCCAAGCACATATAATACCACTCAAATCTTGGAGGCAGATCGGGCATAAGTCTGTTCAGTTGAATCTTGCAGGTATTTCCCATATTACACCTCCTTAATTCAGCATTGTAAGACCACAACAATGTGTACTGCTTACTTGCATCTCCCTCCACCTTCTGTAGTGCAATTTTTTTGGCTGTAACAGCTCGAGCCATTATAATTCCAGTAGAGTATTTCTTCCTTATGTCATCTATTATCTCATTCGAAGTCACTCTCTTTCTCGAAATAAACTTATCCACAACAGCCTTTGCAACCCACTTAGATCCTGCATTTTTGTTATCAAACACCCTCCCACAAGTGTGCTTTAGGACAAGGGTCTTCATCCTAAAAGTCCTCTTACCACCAACCTTACTAACCAATGCAACAAAACCACATTTCTGTTTGCAAATAGCCCTTACCCTCCTTTTGTCATTTTTGGCAAACTTCACCTCTTTACCATTAAGAACAGAATGCTCCTTAATAGCTTTTCAAAATTGTTTGAGTGATCTAAACTCCATCCCAAGTTTGAACTTGAAATCCCTACACATTTCCTCCTTCCTGAACAATGGATACTTTGGTTTTCCACTTGAATTATCATCATTGTCACCTTCATCACTAAGGAGTTCCTCAGTTGAATAACCTTCTTCTATATCATTCATTCTCTCAGCATTTGGTGGGATAAATGTAGGGATATGGGGTCTGACACTACAATCATTTCTTCCAATCTCATCACCTCCAACTCCTTCATTCACTCCAGTCCCATCATCTACATTCCCACTGCCTCCAAATCCCTCATTAACTCCACTCCCATCACCAACTTCCTCATTAACTCCATCATGACCAACACCCTCATTAACTCCCATCCCATCACCAACTCCCTCATTAACTCCCTCATTATATCCAACTCCATCATTGTTTTTCATTTTATTTATCTTCTCAATCAAAGCTGCCTCAGCATCACCAACCTCATTTGTGTCAAATCCATCATCAATTCCAGTGGCTCTCTCCTCTTCAGAATCACCAAACTGCATTCCATTCAATGAATGATCACTATCACAGTCATCAGCATCAGAACTATCCTTTTCAATTACAACAGGGTCCTCCACATTCTGACCAACCCCAGAAACTTTGTCATTCACATTCTCACCAAGCCCAGTTCCCTCAGCATCATTTAATGAAGCTCCCACATCATCATTCAGTCTAGCTTCTGACACCATGTGTTCAACATATATCTCCACTTCACATTTGTTACTCATAGCATAATTAGCAAGCTCAAGTGCATCCCTATCATCCTTGAACTCTTTCAAATTTCCTTCAAAACAGGTTCCAATTCTTTTCCACCACAGTTTAAATTTCTCATATGATCCTAAGTCACCCAAAATACCCACAGCTTCGAAATAAGACCACCTAACTTCATCCACATTATGCATAGCATGAACTTCACCCTGTCTGTAATGCAACTTTGGTTCATGTAAAAACTTTCCCATGTGATGAAATGACACAGTAAAGCCCATACCTACACTGAGTTAAAAAAAAAAGCAACAGATTCATGACATTGATGAAACAGAAACGAGTTCCAACCCTAAATCAAGTTCCAACCCTAAATCCCCACAACCCACAGCTCGAAATCAATCACAATGGTAAAATCATAGGCAAAAAGCATCAGATTCGTACCTTTGTTGCTAAAAACGACGAACAGAAACCGAAATCGAAACGATGTTCTTCTCCACGAACTGAAACAACGACGACCCAGAACGGAGCTTTCTTCTCGGCGATGTTCTTCACCAACTACACCCTCGACCCAAACGGCGTTCCACGGCAAAACGGCGTCCGATGAGAAGGATTCGAATGGAGGGAGAAACGGAGAAAGGGAGAAAGGGATGAGAAGCAATCACATGTTCACAGTGTTAGGGTTTTTACATTTTACCCCTTCTAATAACCTGCGTCTGATGTGGCATATTTGCCACGCTGGAAGCCACAAGGGAACGATTGGTGACATGGCAATGGTGAGTTGTCATTCTGTGAGTGACGTCAGCAACTCTGTTAACAGAGATAATGGTGTGGACCACGACCAGACATTTCAAAACTTGAGGGACCAAAAAAACACGTTTTGAATTTGGGGGACCAAAAGCAACAATTACCTAAACTTGGGGGACTAAAAACATATTTAAGCCTTATTGTTTTATATATACATATCCTTAAAATTGTCATGCATCTCTTTCATTGTTCACTAATTACATTTGATGAAAAATTTGACAACTATTGGAGTGTGATGTATTATTATATATTAACTCTAAGTTGTTGTCTTGTTGTGCTTTAATATTGAAAAAGTGACTCGAGGTCCATGCATGTATCATTAATTCTTACAATCGTGATTTTCATGTTGTAATTTTATTTGCATTTATTTAATTGAGATTGATATGACAATTAGGTTAAAATTATAATGGTTGGTGAAATATTGTGTGAAAAATAATTTGTTAATAAAAATAACATCACGGATACCCGCGGGTACCTGCCAAAACCCGTCTCACGGGTTCCTGTGCAGGTACAGTTACCGATTAGTGGGTACACCTCGCGGGCACGGGTAGCAGGTAGCTACTACCCGTACCTACCCACATTTGTTGACATCCCTAGAGAGGATGGAGAGATGATAGAGAAAAAGATATAAATTAAGAGAGAGATAGAAAGGCTATGAGAAGTTGTTAGGAGAACTACTGCATAAGATCCAAATCTAGGGTATTGTCAGCTTAGTCTCTAATATTATATATTAAAATTCCAAATTAGTCCTGAAATTGTAGACCGTCATTCAAGTTAATTCCTCTGTCACCCTCAGTTGACTAGCGTCATTAGAGAGGTTGATGTGCAACGCTAACTGACTTCCTAGCTCCCATGTGGCCCTACATGTGGCACTCCAGTTTGCAAGGGCCATTTTGACATAAGCAATGACCATTTTGACAAATTTTCCAACGTTCATATCCCTCTCTCTTCCTATCTATCTTCCTCCTTTACTTTAATAGACATCCTTGTGAACCCTAGAGTCGTAGAAACTTAACTCCAAGAGGAATCCCACACAGGTGATGATGATGGGCGATGGAGGATCATTTACGTGCGCAGTCAAGATAGAGAGAAAAAGAAAGGCTCAAGTGGAAGCTAGGATATTGGGTTTGCAAGCATGAGGGTCGATGGTTGCGAAAGCAAGAGAGTAACCTATGATTTTGTTACTATTGTATAAGGGATCTGTTGTGAACCTCCAAAACTTAGAAAAGCCTATAGGGAGGACATTCTACACATGTGCCATTTCAAAGGTATTGTGAATAACATGGACATAATGCAGAAAACAAAATTGTAATTGCATATTCATACTTCTGAGAAAAGCATAAACCCAAGTTGAAAATGAAGTGGATCAGAGGGTAACAAGAAAAGGGGTTAAATTGTTAGCTCTCAAAATTTTTGCCTTACAAAAATAACTTTTGGAACCTTCTGATGAACTTTGTCAAGTTTAATAACTTGGATATCATAATGTTTTTTACTTGTTAGATCACAGATAGTTTGTGATTCAATACTTAGTGAGTTAATACTAGTTAAGCAAGTAAATAATTAAGTTCCTTTTGTTTTTCAAGAATGTTCTTGATGAGAAGGTTTACTTCAAATAGTTCAAACTCAGAAAATGTTCTAAAACAATGTATTGAACCTTCTTAGTTTTATACAATGGCTTAACTAACTTCTTGAATCACTTATGAACTTTCTTAAGATATTAAATCAACATAGATAGTTCTTAAAAATCTTTTGTGTACATTATCTTCTCAGAAGATTTACTTCAGAAAGTTCCTGACCTATTTTGAAGTTATAGTTAAGAATGAACCTTCTGAGGTTTTTACAGTAGTTAAATTAGCTTTCTTTAAAGTTAGCGCTCTCTCACTATGTGATAAAATTAGAACAATCTTTACAGTTTAGAAAATAAGTTGACACTCTTTTATAGTTTTACAAATCACTCACAACTAATGTAATGAAAACTGTATCCACTCAAAAATAGATTCTAAGAATGTTACAGAAAGTGGGTATTTCAAGTAAGAACTTGATTGAAGATGATAGCTTGGATTCAAATCGTATTTCGTAGATGATTCTTCCAAGTTGTTCCAACAGCTCCTTTGCGTTTTTATTGAAGTTTCCTCAAGAAACTAGTCGTTAGACACAAAGGGGATAAGTCTCTGCTCGTAAAGTTGGACATTTTCTAGTTTAACCAAAAGTTTATAGTGACAACTTACTTTTGATTACTGTTGTATCAGAATATTCCCATGAACCTTCTGATAAACCTTCTAAAGTCAACCTTTTGATAACTTTCTTGACGACCAATGTGTTCTTTCTCTTGATATACTTCAAGCTTTATACTTCATAATGTGTGAGAACACTTGTACCTAAGATGTGGTGGTACTTTTATGCTTTATGAATTTCCTTTGATCTTTCTAAAGAATGCAGTATTCTGATATATGAGAAGGTTCAGCTATTCCTTTATTATTGAACATTCTTAACCACGATCAACATCCTGACTTGAGAAATTCTTCATGACCAGCTTTCTTCTAATGTTCTCAAGGCAGTGACTTTTCATATATAATATGTTTGCACTTTATGAATCTTGGTAGTGTTTTCTTTGGTCTTCAGAAAGTTCCTGTTGATGTATTTTGAACCTTCTGAGAATTTTAATTGTTCAAAGCCTTGTGAGCCTTGAACATTTTTATAGGCAATTCTTGATAAACCTGTACTTATGTAACATTCTCAAGTACACCATTAGTATCATTAACATTACTTTGAACACTTACAATTGAGTTCAAAAGGTTTGTCATAAATAAAACTTGGGTCAGAACTCAACAGAAAACCCTAACCATAAACTTAAGCAGAAGAAGAAAACGAAAATGTTCTCCTAAGAGACCAACGTCAACGAGAAACCACTATGCTCACAAAACTACGAACAAATAAATAACATAAATTAGTGAACGGACTTGTTTTCCAGAATGAGGAAGATGGAGATGATGACCCATAAAATAAACATAGAGGTAAACACATAAGCCTCGTCCTAGGAGGGTTGCATTAGGGGTGAGTAGAGCTGTCAATTCGGGCCGGCCCGGCCCATTCGGGCCAATACATTTTCGGGCCGGGCCGGGCTAAAATAAATGTGGGCTACTAATATGCCAGCCCAGCCCAGCCCTCCACGGGCTGCGGGCCAAACGGGCTGGCCCATGGGCTCATTTATTTATTTTAAAAAAAATATTTTAATAGAAAACTGATGCATTTACACCTGTGAAATTAATCACACCCTAGGTATGAAACGCACCGTAAGCTAGTTTAGCACAAAATAAGACAACTGCATAAGCCTGACGCTTTCACACCTGTGAATTTATTCACACCGGTGATGTGAAACGATCTGTGATGCTAGTTTAGTACCGAGAAAAGATAGTCCAAAATATCTGACATTTCTACACCTGTGTAATTATTCATACCCCTAGTGTGAAACAGTCTGCACACAATTTTAGCAAATTATAGTCGGGCCAGCGGGCCAGCCCAGCCCACCACGGGCTAGCCCACTTCGGGCCAATGAATTTTCGGGCCGGGCCGGGTTGGGCCAAAATATTTTCGGGCCTAGATTTTACTAGCCCAGCCCATATTTTTATCGGACTAAACGGGCTAGCCCATCGGGCCTAGCCCATTTTGACAGCTCTAGGGGTGAGCACAAGTCTGGGTCACCCGCGAACCCGGCCCGAGTCGAACCAATCTGGCTTTTTTGAATTTCTGAGGTACTTTGGGTCAGACCTGAACCGAACCGTTAGGACCCGTTCTTGTTTGGTTCGGTTCACGGGTTTCACTTTTTGGATCCGTGAACCCGTGAACCCGAACTGGAAACGTGGCATATATTAAAAAAAAATATTTTGCTAACCCTAAGGCCTAACACACGAGAGACACACACATATATGATCCCAAAATTTTTGCTAACCCTAATGCCTAATGACGCAGCACTGAAGTTCAGCCCTTTCTCCCTTCATCTTTATTGCCACGCAACCAGCAAGCCAACAGCTCCACCGCGCCTCCCATCCATCACCGCCGTGCCATTGGTCGTCGAAGTCATCTGCTACCATTGCTTCATTGTCGTCTTTCGTAGCACTGTTGCTGCACTGTCGTTCTCGGTTCTTCACAGCTGCGCTTGCACCGTTGAAGCAATTTGCCGCGCCTCTGGCCGCCGCGTCGCTAAGGACACTGCCACCGGCTGGAGTACAGAGGCCACGTTATTCTCGAGGCCGCCGTGTCGCTAAGCTCACCCTCTCTCTCTCTCTCATGGTGTGGCTACGACGGCACTTTCCTCTCTCTCTCTCTCTCTCATGGTGTGGCTAGTGGCTTCGGCGGCGCCTCTCCTTCTCTCTCTCTCTCATAGTGCGTGTTTGTTGTAAGATTAGGGTTTCAGACCCCAATTTCAGCCCTTTCCCCTTTTCTTTTTAGTTCTCCAGTTGGGCTCAAGCCCACTCAATGTATTTTTCCCTTCTTTTAATGCATTTCAGCTAGGCCCCATTTTCCAATTTTCCTCTTCCTACCAGAACCAGAACAGAGTTTAAATAAGACCCGATTGGCCCAAACCGAACCAACCCATTCTTAATTGGATTGGTTTGGTTCGGACTTGGAAGTAAAAAAATCACGAATTTCGATCCAATCTAACCCATACAATTTTGATCGATTCAGATAACGGATTTGGCCAAATCCGATCCAAACTGGCCCGTACTCACCCCAAGGTTGCATGGTGAAGAATATGCAAAAGTTTGGGGAGAAGGAAAGACATGAAGAAGATGAAAGGAGAATGGCGAGAAGAGAGACATTGGTAGTTAGGGCACAGTGAAATAAAAAACAAGGAAAATGGATTTTTACTAAGGGGACACATGTATCTCAAAATGGTCCTGGTTGACTGGGATGCCATAATGTGAAATCCCATGTGGGAGTCAGTAGGGCATTTAATGTGCCATATCAATTAAAGGCATTAGTTGAGTATGAGTGATAGAGGGACTAAATTGACCGACGATTTACAATTTCAACTTGAAATTTTAATAATTTTAAGGACTAAATTGACATCACCTACAATTTTAGGGACGATTTTGGCGATTCACTCAAAATAATTTTTTTTTATTTAGACCATCAGTATCCCCAAGTCATATATTGGATTAGATTAATCCAAGTCAAGTCAGATGAATCTGTAGCAAAGCTCTCCCCACTTTCGTTTATAAGACTCTCGAATATGAAAACACGCTTAAGGAAATGGGACCCGTTTACTTTAAGAAAACATTTCCTATTTTTATTTCCTATTTTCACTTTTAATTAATTACAAAACCCATAGTTTTCAATCGGTTTTCTGCTTTTAAAAATTATTTCGCTGTTTCTTATATAAATATTTAAAAACAGGAAACTAATTGAAAACAATATTGAAATTTCGCAATTAGTTAGAAGCAAAAAGAATTTCAAAAAAAAAAGTTAAAAGCAAAAAATAAGAAATAAAAACAAAAAATAGTCTATCAAAATAAACTGACACTAAGCTTTTCACCACTTGAAACAATATGCATTGGCATGTAATATATATATATTTTTTGATAAATGTCAGGGGACAAAGCCCCAACAAGAAACAAACTACAAATTAGAAACCCTAGGGAAACAAATCCCCCTTAAGGCATTAGAAGCAACATAAGGAATACAAGGGGAAAACCTACTACAATTATCTAAACTTAAGCCATTCTTAGCAAAACTATCAGCCACTTGAACATGCTCTAAGCCAAAGCCTCTCTCCAAGAGTAAAAGATATTGAATATCGCTAATAAGGTTGAAAAGTGGATGACGGGATGAACAACCATCTTTGACAAACCGAACCGCCGCCAAAGAATCTGATTCAATCTCCGCATTCTGGAATCCTTTCAACTTGGCCAGCTGGATTCCCATTCTAATGGCTTGAAGTTCAGCTTCTATAACTGATCCCAGCAGGACCAAGAGCAGAAGCAAATCCAAAAATGAAATTCGCATCACGGTCTCTAAGCACACCTCCAGCTGAAGATTTGGAAGCAAAACCATACACGACCCCATCACAATTTAATTTAGCCAAACCAGTAATTGGCGCATTCCACTGAATATTGTTGTGCTTAACTTTTTCATTTCTAGATTGCCAAAAGCAACTCACAGCCACACCAAAAATAATCATCCATTCTATGCCATGCTGCAAGTTCTTGTCGTTCAAGTTGCCTAAGATCCAATTTTGAGGGTCAAGAGAGAAAAACGCATTTGGTAACAAGAACTAGTTGTTAGTAGTATCAGTCCCGATACTTAGACACCCTCATTTGGCCCTCCACCCCTCCCACACTGTCCATGTGGCATTTTTAATGATTCAACAGAATAAAAATTAACATTGACAAAAAAAAGCAAAGCATTTAGCCGGGAAAGGGAAAGGGAAAGGGAAAGTGGGGGAAATCGATGAGGTTGAGCGGCGTGCCCGTTGTTTAACTTGTTATAGAAATCGATGAGATTGAGCCCTGGCTCGGAGGTTAGCCACAGACATCGAAGATTAACCATTCCTGTCTAAACCCTTAACCATAGTTAACACAGAAATGTGTCTCTAGCACTTGTGACTCGAATTTGTCTTTTCATTGGCATGTAGTTTAATTTAACCATAAATACAACACGATTAACCACATATTGTTTCACACTTAACCATGGAAATGTCAATGATTGATTTACAACTATACACTCATATGATAAATAACCTTAGTATATATGTCTGAATCCTCTGAAAATTTGAAAGCCTTTAACATAGAAATGTGTCTTTAGCACTTGTGACTCAAATTGCTCTTATCATTGGCACGTAGTTTACTTTAACCACATATACAACATGATTAACCACATATTGCTTCACACTTAACCATGGAAATGTCAATGATTTATTTACAACTATACACTCACATGATAAATAACCTCAGTATATATGTCTGAGTCCTCTGAAAATTTGAAAGTCTTTAACACAGAAATGTGTCTCTCGCACTTGTGACTCAAATTTGTCTTTTCATTGGCACGTATTTTAATTTAACCACAGATACAACACGATTAACCACATATTGGAGGAATGATATTAGATAACATCTACTTAACCATATGTTGCTTACAAATAACCTTATTTGTAAATTGAATTAACCATATTGGAGGAATGGTTCAAATAGCACGCACTTAACCACGTGGGATATTCAATTAACCATGCATGCAAATTGAATTAACCACACAAATGTGTTTATGAAAAGTTTTTAATTTCATCACACTTGTCCAATTTTACTTGAATACCACTTTTGAAATTCATCGAACATCGTTCCATAAAGTGTTGTTTAGAATTACCAATCTAAATTGGATATAGTAATTCACGAAATTGTATTTAACCATATAGATAACATAATTAACCTATTGCTTGTGTTATTAACCCAATTTTAAATTAATGATCCAAGATACGGAGTTAATAGACTTTGAACCTAATAATGAATTTTATATGCTTTAAACAACCTATCTGAATTGTGCATACCTATTGGAGGAATGGTTCAAATAGCACGTACTTAACCACGCGAGGTCTTCAATTAACCATGTATGCAGATTGAATTTACCACACAAGTGAGTTCTATTAACTAGATATGGAATGAATAATTTAGGGTATGAAATTAATAGACTTTGACCCTAATAATGAATTTTACATGCTTTAAACAATCTAGTAGAATTGTACATACCTATTGGAGAAATGTTTCAGATAGTACGTACATAACCACGTGGGGTCTTCAACTAACCATGTATGCAAATTGAATTAACCACAAAAATGTGTTTTATGAATAGATTTTCATTTTATCACTGGTTGTCCAATTTTAATTACTTAAAGACTAGATTTAAAGTTCATCAAACATCCTCCCATAAGGTGTTTTTTTTACCGTTACTAATCTAATTTGGTTGTAAAAGGACTTGGACATGCATTTAACCATATGGACCTCACGATTAACCTTTTTGTGTGTATAATATTACTTGTCATGTGACTGTATAATTGTAACCCAATCATTGACATAGTCGTGGTTAGGTATGAAGAATTATGTGGTTACTTCCTCTCTGTCAGTGGTTAAATTTAACTTCGTCAGAAGGATATACCAAATTTGAGTCACAAGTGTTAGAGACGCATTTATGTGTTGAAGCCTTTCAAATTGACTGAGGAATTAGACACATTTCACCTTGTTACTTGTCATGTGATTGTATAGTTGTAACCCAATCATTGACATACCAGTGGTTAGGTGTGAATACTTATGTGGTTAGTCCCTCTCTGTAAGTAATTAAATTTATCTACATCACAAGGATATGCCAAATTTGAGTCACAAGTGTTAGAGACACATTTATATGTTGAAGCATTTCAAATTGACTAAGGACTCAGACACATTTCACCTTGTTACTTGTCATGTGATTGTATAGTTGTAACCCAATCATTGACATACCAGTGGTTAGATGTGAATACTTATGTGGTTAGTCTCTCTCCGTCCGTGGTTAAATTTAACTACATCACAAGGAAATGAGGTAGAGCAGAAGGCAGCGAGAGGAAACGAGGCAAAGCAGAAGGTAGCGAGAGGAAGACAATGAAGACGAGAGAGACAAGACCGAGTCCGCAGGTCGAGAGAGGAAACGAGGCAGAGCAGAAGGCAGTGTGAGGAAGAAGAGAGATACGAGAGCGAGTCTGCAGGCCGAGAGAGGAAACGACACAGAGCAGAAGGCAGCGAGAGGAAGACGACGAAGACGAGAGAGATGAGATCGAGAGAGGAAACGACGCAGAGTAGAAGGCAACGAGAGGAAGACGACGAAGACGAGAGAGACGAGACCGCGTCGTTTCAATTTCTGCACTCAAAATTTTTCCCGCACTGTTTTAACTTCGTTGCCATGTCACTGTGTTGACTGCCACGTACAGGTGTAGGACGGATGGTTGCAAATGGCGGGTGTGTGAGTATCTTTTTTCTTAGATTTAATACTAAGTTAATGTGAGGTTGAGATCATTCCAATGTAACTGAGATAAACAGAATGAAAACCCAAAATTTGCCAAATTTCAATTTGATCCAAGTGAGCTCCCCTGCAGCTTGAGATCGTCCGTGCCCAAATCCTTCTTATGAGGGTTCGGTTTGCATCCTTTTCAATACCGGTATGTTCCTCAAGTCCTAAACTAGTAAACTTGTTCATAAGCTTTTGAATATGACAAGTAAATATATATCACTGATTGGTAATGGCTATACAACTTCACTTGCAACCAAACATTTGCAAAAGAGTTTATTGGAGCGTGATCTCACTGCTTGGTGAGACGATGCCAGGAATCTAAGGACAAGTATCACATGCTTCATTCCCCACCATGACCTTCACTTTCTTAGTGTTTACCCAATTTTTTATTAATATTAAATTTGGACACCCTTACTTTCCAACCACTGATCTCGCACAAATGGGAGGGACTAAATTGAAATAATCAACGCATCTAAAATTTGATTTTTAAAAAAATTAGATCTTTCGGATGACACGTGGGTGGTCACATGTGAGCCTATGTCATTTAACATGCCACCTCAACACTGGCAATGGAGTTAACTTACAAAGATGACGTTGTGATGATTATCAAAAAAAAAAATGAAGTTGTGATAGGCGAAAGCCGCATTTAGGATTTCTTTTATCTGTTTGTTTCAGAGAAGGGGAGGGGAGGGAAAGGGAGGAGAGAGATTTATTTAGAAATTGTATTTGGTTTTTTTTTTACGGATAAATTGAAGGCATTTTCTACGGTCCTGTCGCAAAAACAACGGTTTTGGTACCGTTAGTTTATAACCAATAATATTTTTGTAGCATAATTTTGCAATTCAATCCCTAAATATTTAAAATTTATTTTCTTATTTTCATTTAACATTGTAATTATTTTTTTAAAAATTTAAAATTATGAGTAACTGAATTGGTAAAGGATTCTAGGATTCTCTCTCAAGAAACTCATCTTTCCACTCAGAGCACTAAGCACGGAGTACGACTGACTCAGAAGGTACCTCTGCTCATCCCCCAAACTTTTTTGAATTTTTTGATCATAGTAATGGATAGATATAGTTAAAATAGAGATAAAAAAAAAGAAAATCTATTTTGTATTAAAATTTTAGTTACTCTAACAAGACAGCCTCTTGGCACTATTCCATGGCAATACGGCCTAGGAAAGGTAGTGGTCTGTGAAACGACGTCGTTTGGGCCCCAAGCGACGTCCCACACTACCAAAACGGCAACACTCTTGACGACGTCGTTTCGATTTTCCGATTGATGACAGACATGCTTCGGCGAGGTTAGAAACGAAAGTTGTGAGAAACAAAAGCAATCTTTGTTGATGTGAGAAACGGAGAGAAAATAGTGGAGGAATCAAGAGCACGATAAAAAGATAGTTGTGGTTGGTTGGTTCATGTAAATGGTAGTACTTGACGAGTTATTGCAAAGATGAGGGAGTTTCTCCCACAGTCAGATTTCTGGGACATTGTTTTTCCAACTTATTTTAATTTTATTAAAAACAATAAAAAATTGAAAAGAATTTAAATAGATAGATACTATAATGCAATAAAATAGAATTACATTACCTAAAAGATAGTATCTGACATGATTTTAGTTTTTTTTTTGGGTCAAATGACATGATATTAGTTAAAAAAAACTATATTTTTTTATTGATTAATAAAACAACGGTTTCAAAACCATTATTTTATCAACGCGACCGTAGAAGTCCCCTAAATTGTATTTGGTTGAGAGGAAAGGAGGGGGGAATTTTAATTTAGGGAATAAACTAATTTACTTTTTAGGCCCTTGTGAGCTTTTATATTTAATTTAATGTAAAGTTATTTAAGTAAATATCATTTAAGACATTCTTCTCTCTCTCCAAATCCCCCAATATTAGATGGAAGCCAAATCCTTTCATTCCTCTCCCCCCTCTTTAAAAAAAATGAACCAAAAAAGAAAATTTAAAATATTTCCTCCCTCCCCTCTCCTTTTGTCCATTTCCCTCCAACCAAACATTACGTTGATATCTTTCGTTTCATGGACTGACTTGATGACGCGTTACACGTCTAGAGATCAAAATGACTATTTACTTATTTTATCACTGTGACACCATAGTTGGCACCTTAAGAGTATCTCCCATGATGAAACACCCCTCATTTGAGTACTTAAGTGGGTCTTGCGTGTATACAGAGTTGGAATCCTCTCCATTTGTTTTTCTCTTTATTTCCTCCGTTACTATACTTTTAGGGAAAATAAATGATATAAATGTGATACATAAATAGTAAAGAGTGTCATTTATTACCTTTATTCCCTCAAAAGCATAATAATAAAAGAAATAAAGAGAAAAACAAATGGAAATAATCGTAACTCGTATATACATCACGGTGGCATTTAGCCTGGTCCCATCAATCTTTTTCCCCATGGTGGTGCCTTAGGGTCTAGGCGTGGAATGGCCATGTGCGGTCCGCGTGCATTAGATGGTGACCGTTGATATTTGCTCTAAATAGATCGATGGTTGTGAGAGTGGGTTGGGTAACCTGCTGCATGTCAGGTTACTAAAAGTTATGAAATTTGCAGTAAAGGGTTAAAAAATGTATTAATTACGTAATGAACACTGTGTCAGAGTTAACAGAAAAGGCACTGTTCGAAGAAAAAGTTGATTGTTTGACCAATTAAAAGTTTGAAAAAGCTGGAAAGTGGACCCCCATTATTTGGCGTTTATCACGAAGGACGGTGCAGAGCATTTGTGTATTCAGTTGCTTAATATTTTTTTCGATAAAAATTCAGTTGTTTAATATTGGGATAAGAAAATTTTGAAACTAAGTGAAGCCATTTGTGGGTTTCGGTTCCTCAAATTTTCTGAAGCAGTTGATCAGTTCTTGTTTTGGTTAACGTCTTAGGGAGGTTGGAAAGAAGGAGACAGTTGAGCAGTTGATCCTTGGTTGTTTAAACATCTACTTATATCCTCTGATTCTCCTTCCCCAATCACTCGAAAATCAAATCAAAAACTCCAAGTATATCGATCCCAGCTTGCATCGATCCTCACAACAAGTCCATAACACACTCATATCATTTATCATTTATCATTTATAATATACAAGCAAACAACATAAACAAACCCACAAAACCGTAGGACCCAAATGCTCCTATATAATTATCAAATCCCAGTAGTAACCATTAATTTCATGGTATGAACTGTGAAGTCCCCCCCTAACCCCTCTTTTATTCCAAAGTTAATTCCTTCTTCATTGTGAAAAACCACCATGACCATGACAACAACCTACGGCACAATCCCTCACCAACCCCACCAACCCCGAAGCTGGAGTACATAACACATGGCAAGCAGAGGGCCAAAGCAAGCCTAGGAACCCAGCGACCGTGGAAGGCGATGTTCGACCTTCGGTCACTCGGTGTCCCCACCGGCGGCATCCCGGAGGCGATTTTGCGGGTTCGGGCAAACCTGTAGTATTTCCGAATGAACTACGTGATGGTGGTGCTTCTTGTTCTGTTCCTGAGCCTTCTGTGGCACCCAATCTCCCTCATCGTGTTCCTCCTCCTCATGGCAGCGTGGCTCTTCCTCTACTTCCTCCGTGAAAAGAGGGAAGTAACTATTGAGTAAAAGTCAATTGAGCAGTTGCTCCATGGCTATTTAAATTGCAGGGGACAACATAAAACACACAACACTTCACCTGGGTGCGATATTGGGCAGAGATCGGTCTAGATCTATGAAGAACCTTGAGCAAATAATGTGATATAGGAGCAAGGAGCAATATGGTTAATCAGATTCCATTTTTTTTAAATCACCTCAAACGGTTCTTCCTTCCTTTGCATTTAATTCAAATCGGAAAACACTTCTTTTGCAGAAACAACATTGCAGTAATGCAGTCTTTTCCTTCAGTGTGCACAGCAGCTTTTACAAATGGGATAGAATTGAAATTATAGTAACTTTTGGGAAATTTTCGTAATTTCTGTATTACCTACCTTTACCGAAACACGTGCAAGGCACATACGATATTCCACGGTGGATCAGCGGCACCACCATGGGCAAAAAGATTGATGGGACCAGGCTAAATGCCACCATACATCACTCATTTTTTTTCTCTCAACAATACATCACTCATTTTAGATACCAGGAAAAATGAGATTCCAATGGGGGTATCCAATTAGATACTGTAGATACTATCCCCAATAAGTATTCAACACTTAGGCCCTGTTTGGATAACAAGCTTATTTAGTGCTTATGACATAAGCTGTATAAATTATTTTTATAATCGAAGAAAAATTATAGTGAAACTTATTTTATATAAGTCATAAGCTGTTTTGATAAGCTATCATGGGTAGCTTATGAAAAATAAGCCCAAAACAGCTTATGAATCAGTCATAAGCTGTGTTCATAAACTTTGCATAAGCCAATCCAAACATACCCTTGATTAAATGCCCACTATTGCAGAATGCAGATGGCCTAACATCCATTGTTTTCTGGATTTTGATTTCATCTTCCATCCACCAACGTGTTTAGCTGTCAAACTCCCAAATCCCATACAGTATCCAACGTAAAACCCCCCAAGCAATGCCTTGCTCACTCTCTCTCTCATCCCTCTCTCTCTTCCCTCCACACAAGACCACTCCTTTCTTCACTCCCCCTCATAAAAAATCTTATCCACTCCACCGTACTCTCTCAGTGAAATCCTCAATCAACAAAAACCCAGGGGACACAACAAGCACCACCACCACCAACAACAAAACCAGTTCATGGGTAAGCCCAGATTGGCTCACTTCACTATCAAGGTCACTAACAACAGGAGGAGGGAAAGACGATTCTGGTATCCCTCTAGCAAGTGCTAAGCTTGATGATGTTTCTGATCTTCTGGGTGGTGCCCTTTTTCTCCCTTTGTTCAAATGGATGAAAGAGTACGGCCCCATTTACCGTTTAGCTGCTGGACCCAGAAACTTTGTGGTGGTTAGTGACCCTGCCATTGCCAAGCACGTGCTCAAGAATTATGGGAAGTATGGGAAGGGTCTCGTTGCTGAGGTCTCCGAGTTCCTCTTTGGCTCTGGTTTTGCAATTGCTGAAGGTCCACTCTGGACGGTAATCTTCAATTCTTGAACTCTATTCCAATTCTGGTTTATATGTTTATGAACTTGTTAGGGAGTAATAAGGTGGTTTAGTGGTTGGAGGGAGAGACATATAACTATTAATAAGGATGTCGTGGGTTCGAATCCTCCACTAATACAACATAATAATTACTAACATTTGTGTACCCAAAAAAAATGTTTATGGACTTGTTTTGAGTATTGAGAATGACAAAATCAATGTGTTATAGCAATGTGGGCTTGTGCTTAGAGCCCGCCAACACATTTATAGGCTAAAGCGAATGTTGAATTTTTTTTTTAAGTGAGAGAGTAATAGAAAAGTTAGAGATTTAAAAAAAAAAAAGTTTTCCCTGCTCTGGGATTTGAACCCTATTTCTTGTGATTGAAAAAGATTTTTAATTTCATATACATACTAATAGTAATAAATTTTTTGCCGATGGGCCTAAAGCAAGGGCTTGGGTTACGGGCTTACGGCTGACCATGCTTGTGCTTTGGAGTTTATAAGTGTTAAGCAATGATGAAATGCAATACTTCAATGTTCTAGCTTTATCTCCCTCTCTTTCTTTCTTCAAGTCCCTTTCCTTGTCAATGTTCTCAATCTGTTGTTTCATATGTATATAATATGTTGCCCCACTTTATAGCTGGTTCACTTAGAGGATACAAATCATTTATTTATAGTTAAATTGGTATTAGTTGTGCTTCTTGTCATGATTTTATAGGTTATTTTGGGAAACTGGCTCTTGTTACAGCTATTTTCTGATATGCATTAGGCAAGGCGCAGAGCTGTGGTTCCATCTCTACACAAACGGTACTTGTCTATTATAGTGGATAGGGTGTTTTGTAGATGTGCTGAGAGATTAGTGGAGAAGCTACAACCTGATGCACTTAATGGAACTGCTGTTAACATGGAGGACAAGTTTTCTCAGCTGACTCTCGATGTCATCGGTTTATCTGTATTCAACTACAACTTTGACTCGCTTAATACGGACAGTCCCGTAATTGAAGCTGTTTATACTGCATTAAAAGAGGCAGAGGCTCGATCAACCGATCTTTTGCCATATTGGAAGGCAAGTTCTTTTTCATCCTCAGTTCAGGATATGGAATATGGATTTTCTTTGTGTTCTCATTATGCCTTTTTTTTTTCTCTTTCTTTTCTGGTTCTTTGTTGCTGCAGGTTCAATTTCTTTGTAAGGTAGTCCCAAGACAAATAAAGGCTGAAAAGGCCGTTAGTGTTATCAGGAAAACTGTGGAAGATCTTATTGAAAAATGTAAAGAGATTGTAGAATCCGAGGGTGAAAAAATTGATGATGATGAATATGTGAATGACGCCGATCCTAGTATCCTCCGATTCTTGCTTGCCAGCAGACAAGAGGTATGCTGTATTTTTATCGTTGATGTATACTATGCTTTTATCATTGTGTTCTTTGGTGGCTGGATGTATATTTAGAATGTATAATAATAGAGGTTTGGGACGAATTAGAAGATATATATAAAGTTGCTCTTTCCTGTTAGATTATAGATCTATCAACTCTTTCTGAAGTTAAGAGGTAGTGGTATAGGTGAACAGTGCACTACTTTTATGTGAACATTGATGGTTGTTTACTTGTTTACCATTGCTTAGCATGTTATAGTTACTCAAGCTGAGATGGTGATTAGCACAACCAATTAAATTTGATACTGTAATTTATTATTGTTTGCTGAGGCGAGCGGCGAGCCTTGACGCAATGGTAAGGTTGCTGCCTTGTGACCTGAGGGTCACGGATTGAATATGGAAACAATCTGTCCGCTTGCAGGGTTAAGGTTGCATACGTCTAGCCTCCCTAGACCCCACATGGTGGGAGCCTCATACACTGGGCTGCCCTTTTAATTTATTATTGTTTACTTAAGAATGTTTATTTTTTCCCATATTTTTTTCTTGGTCATTATGTTAATTTTTGAGAAGTTATCAACCATCTAGTATCTTCTGATTTCTGGACTTCTGGTTGCTTTTCATGTTCTTTTAGTGTAGTTATGCTTATAGCTCAACCATTGAGTGTCTCTGCTTCATTTAGTCACACTTCTAATATGAAAGTCTGTGCCACCATCACTTCCTTCCTGGAACATGCCATATCAGTATATAATGACAATATTTTGTGTCTATTTCCGGATTTTATAGTTTGCTTTCATTTTCTTTAGATGTCTGTTCTTCATGTTTTATATTTTTACTTGATGGTTCGACACGTCAGGTTTCCAGTGTGCAATTAAGAGATGATCTTTTGTCACTACTAGTTGCTGGTCATGAGACCACTGGTTCAGTTTTGACCTGGACACTTTATCTTCTAAGTAAGGTATCATTTTACTTTTCCTCACTCTATTTGTTTTCCTTCTAATAGATAATGCTTTCATAGTTTCAACCTCCCCTCATGATTTGACTGCATATCCTCTTTCCAATTCAGTATTAATGACTTTCTGTTGCATATTTTTTATGGGGTTAACATGGGAATTGATTATTTGTGTGATTCTCGTGATCCTGATACATTGCTTTGGATTTCCCTTTTGAACCATTAATTAATCATCCAATCACAGTTTTTCACCCTTAGTCTTCAAAGCTAACCTAGATGTTAATATAGAAAGTTGGAAACTGTAAAACCAGTTTAACCTGTTCAAAAGCCATTGTCAATGACCTCATAACCTTCTAATATTTTTCATCTCTGAGAATGATTCAAGGACTTTGCAAACATTTTGAATTTATATATGTCTCTATTTGTGCTATAATATATGATTATCAGCATTTAGCAAAAACAAGAGCACCATTGTGGTTTTCTCCCTGTGAAATGTAAGCTCTATACATGCAGGATTCTTCCTCATTGGCAAAAGCACAAGAAGAGGTAGACAAAGTTTTACAGGGAAGGCGTCCTGCCTACGAAGATATTAAAGATCTTAAGTTCTTGACACGCTGTATTATTGAGTCACTCCGGCTCTATCCACATCCCCCTGTAGGTTTCTTTGTTCCTCCCTACAATAATTTTCAATATGAATGTCATGAGATGCAAAATATTTTGTATTATGTTTTTGGTATGACAGGTCTAAGCTTGTGTTTTTGTTATGTTTGTTATGAAGACAAGTTAGCTTGGTAACATAGAAAATTAATAGGTAAAACTAATGATATGACAAGCAGGTTGTGAGAGTAAAATTTGGTGATGTAAGGATCTTGATTGTTGGAATTTCTGAAAGCCAGTGGTTTCTGAGATTTATGACTTTGGTAGTGGGACCTTAGGATACAGGTAGAAATTAAGAAGCTGGAAAAGAAATCGGAACAAAAATTACTCTGCTTCTGCTACTGTGTGAACAGTGCTTGAGCTTAAGAATTAAGACCTTTTTCCCTTTGCTCAGATTGTCTGTGTAAACTTATAATGTTTTCTGTTTTTCCTCCTTCCCCTGCCACACCTTTCTGGTAAAGGTTTAGTTAAAACGAAAGAAGAAAGAGCCCTTGATATTTTTTGCCAAAGTTTTCTTAGGTCTCATACTGAAGGAGGCTAAATAGAACTCTTAGTGCTAAATAAAGCAAAATTTTAGAAATCTTATAGATGAAACTTGTTTTTTGGTATTTTTGATGACATATGTTAATCTTTTCATAGAAATTATTGTTTAGAAGATTAAAAGATAAGGGTTCAAAGTTGATCCTTGATACACACCTATAGTTATCAGGAAATCCTAACACCTTTCTTCTCTAAAGCCTTCCACAAAACCTTTCTTGGCACTTTACCATACATCTTTTCCAAATGAATGAAAACCATGTGTAGGTATCTTTGATTTCTTTGATATCTCTCCAGTCTTCTTAATGAGTATATGACTTCCATGGTCGATTTCCCCAGCATAAAACCAAACTGATTTTATGTGATGTGGGTATCATGTCTTAATCTCCACTCAATCACTCTCCGAAAGTTTCATAGCATGACTCATGCGTTAAATCGCTCTATAATTTGTGTAGCTTTGTATGTAACCTTTATTTTTAAAGCTATGGATTACAGTACTTCTCCTCCATTCATTTGACATGCTCCTCAAAATCACGTTGGACGGTTCAGAAGAAAAATAACAACTCAAAAAAAAATCTCGTTTAATAAGTAAGCGCTACTGTAAAATATCATTATAATATCTCTGAATAGGTTAAGTTCACAGCTATATGTTTTAGTCTTCTCAAATATACTTCAGTGGAGCTAACTTGTGAAATATCTTTGAATAATGTAATAGTTTCTGATGGCTTTATGTATCCTTATTCCTTAAGGTATTGATAAGAAGAGCTCTAGTTCCTGATGAGCTTCCTGGTGGATACAAAGTCAATGCTGGTCAAGATATTATGATTTCTGTGTACAACGTACATCATTCTTCCGAGGTATTACTTGACGTTTTTAAGTGTAAAAAGCTTTTTTTTTATTGGTCAAATGCAGCTTCTCTATTTGAATGTAGCAAACAATATACTTTTGTCAAAAAAGTTGGTGATGGAATTTTTAAATCGCTGTAATTGATCTTGCTCAGTACTGGTATAGCTGAGTAATCAGGAGAGTTGATCTATGTTTAATAATCTGCCTACAAGTTTAAATTACTATCGCTTTTCATGTGACAAACCTCTGAAATGAATACCTCCCTATTGTTGTCTTTTATCCCCTTTCTTTCTTTATATGACACCTCCTTGGAGCAGCTGATTTGTACAATAGTCAAATATGTGAGTTTTTAGAGTAAGGGCATGTGGTAGCTATTTGTATTGAAATAAGGGGTATGATACATATGAAGACAGCATAGAGATTTTAATATTATGTTTTCTTTGTATTTAAAATGGTTAGAACCTGTTCAACTCCATTTCAAAAAGAATCTTCTGTTTCCTAGTTTTTCCCTTTTTGTTTTAAAGGACATGAGAGAAAGAAAGAAAGAATAATAGCATGGATGACAAAACAAGTTTGGTTTTAGAGCATTAAAAAGTTATCCCCTGTTTCTTTTTGGGCTTTCAGTATAGGAATAATTGTATCATCAAAAGCAATTTGCTTTTGTTATTACTGTTCAAATAATTACTTTATCCAATCAGCAGTTGCTTTGTTTACATTCTTGACATTACACAAGCATTATGGATCCTATCTTTATCCATTTGCTGAGGTGATTGAGAAATAATGTGATACACACATTATTTCTAGCTTGGTGTTGATGTGTATTTTTTTTTTCCCTTGTTATTTTGCTAGATTAAATCTGATATGCAAGGTGTTGCACATGTTATTTCTCCTTTTAAACTCACTATTTTGAAATATTGTAAATTTCATTGGGATTTTGCAAGGTCTGGGATAGGGCTGAAGAGTTTTTGCCAGAGAGATTTGATTTGGATGGTCCAGTGCCAAATGAAACAAATACAGATTTCAGGTGCGCATTATTGTGACAGTAATAATTCTTGCACTCCACAAAAGTGGTGTAAATTATCCTCCATGGTCAGAACCCTCCGTGAGTAGCCCTTTAAGAGACACCGGCAACTAGCTCTGATACCAATTGATAAGCACCCAAACACTTGGGGAACCATCCCTTGAAAAACTAGCTATAAAGGGAGAAGAACCAAACACTTAAGTACTCCATCGAGCATCCCATACTACTCGATGTTGGATTTAGGCACCCAATAATACCCAAGTCCCTGTCACACCTCCACTTTTGTTTCTAGTTACTTACACCTTACTTGCTGGTGGCTATTCTTTCCTTTCCTTTTCCCCCTCCTTGTTGAGTACTAAATTGCATCCATGCACCCATCTTTTTAGTTATCTCTCCTGTGGAGTATTTTTGTTTGTATTTCTTAGTTTACTCATATTTAAATGAGTCAAAACATGCTACAGATTCATTCCATTCAGTGGAGGGCCCCGCAAGTGTGTTGGTGACCAGTTTGCTTTAATGGAAGCCATAGTTGCTCTTGCAATCTTTCTACAGAACATGAACTTTGAGCTGGTACCTGACCAGAATATTAGTATGACTACAGGAGCAACAATACATACAACAAATGTAAGGTTATCTACTTGTGTCTTCGAGATGTGTTTTCTGTAAGTGGCTTCTTCGGGGCCTATTTGGATAAACAACTTATTTAAGCACTTATGGCATGAGAATTTATCATATAAACACTTATGTATAATCTGTTTTTATAATTGAAGAAAAAATGTGGTGAAACTTATTTCATATAAGTTGTAAGTTGTTTTGATCAGCTATCTTGGTAAGCTTAAAATAGCTTATGAACCAGTTGTAAGCTATTTTCATAAGTTCTCCCAAACAGTGTCACAAGTGCTTATACCAATAGATAAACTCTGCATAAGCCAATGCAAACAGGCTTCTCAGTTATCCAGTTGCACCAATTTTCTAAGCTTTGCAAGTCTCACTTAATGAGAGCAAAAGAAAATGCTAAACTATTTTAGTTTTCTCGAACTTCATTTTTTATCTCCCTTTAATTTTGTCTGAAGTGGAAGAATTTTTTTTAATTTCCTCACTTTATTATCCTTGATCAAATACTCAAACAAAAGAGCCTGTTTGGATTGACTTATGCATAATTTATTTGGGCTTATTTACTGACATAAGCACTTGTCAGCGTGTTTGGCAGAGCTTATGAAAATAGCTTATGACTAGTTCATAAGTTATTTTGGGCTTAGCTGTTTTGGGCTTATTTTCATAAGCTTACTAGAATAGCTTATCAAAACAGCTTACAGCTTATATGAAATCAGTTTCATCACATTTCTTCGATTATAAAAATAGCTTATACATAAGCGCTTATATGATAAGCGATTATGCTATAAGTGCTTAAATAAGCTGTTTATCCAAACTGACCCAAAATAACAGAGACGCTTCATGGACATCTTAACTAGTACATTTTACTGTGACCTAATAGGATTTTGTTTTTGCAGGGCTTGTACATGAAACTGAGCCAACGGTTGAAATAGTTGACATTCACTTCATCTTCACACGAGGGGTAAAATTTATTGTCTATAATTATCAGCATTTTTCAAATTCTTATGATGATTTTCTCATTTTTGCTATTTGATATCCCACAAGCTATCCAGTAAATATGTATTTGTTAGAAATTATTTTCAACAGTCAAATCATTTATTCATATTTTCTAAATGTTGTAAAGAAGTTTAATTGAATTACAAAGTGAAGAACTAGTGCACAAGTTCTAGGTACAGAACTGTTCTCTACTTAAATTGCGAGGAGTATTATCTATATCCACCTCTATTTATTAAAAAAAATAGTTACGTTATTTATCAAGGAGTATGATTCCTTGAAAAAGACATGTCGATTTTATCTTTTTGTACGTTCAAATTTAAATTATGTATGCATATCCTCTTTTTTTTTTTTAATTTTGTTTCAAATCCATTTTATATTTACTTTTTAATTTTAGTTGAATTTCAAAAAGCCCTCTAATGAGAATTAAGTTGGGAAGCATGAGCATGGTTTTGGGCTACCAAACTTGAATTCACCAAACTTATATCAGTATATTGTACACTGTTTTCATAATCTTATTACTGACCCTAAATTCATTAGTGGAATCAAAATTTAAATCGACGTTACTCCTTCAAGCCTGTTATTAATGATTTTCATGCTATGAATTTCTCAACCCTAGTAGGGCTTTGATTGGATTTTTTTTTTTGACATATATATTTAATTCATTTTCTAGTGAAAATGATAGTGCAGAGGCAGGGATATGAGGATTAGGATGAAGATAAATTCTTGGGAAGCAGGAGGCAGGAGCATAGCCAAGGTTAGGTAGTTTGTTTCATACTTTTCTTGTAAAGATCATTTTTAGAAAAATATTTTTAAAATGTTGTAAACTTTTAAAAATAAATTTTTTATTAAAATTTAATTAGAAAGCATTATAGTGTGAAAAAGTTTTATATATAGATCCAATTATATATCATCAAGTAGATCTCTGTCCATATTTTGTAGAAAATAATTTTGCAAGATGACACCATAATAAGATATGATTGAATTTTTGTGTAAAATACTGTCAATACATAGTTATTATACCATTTTTTCTCAGTCTTATCGCACACATACGTACACACAACTTGTGGATTTGAGAAATAAATCAATTTTCAATTTCAAACGAAATCATTTTATAATATCTATAATCTATAACTATAATAGCTATAATAAGGGGATATCCCTTTTTGGTTACACATTTTTTATCATATTTTGCCCCTATATATAACTGTTATTAATTTTTCTCCTTTTAACTTCTAATTCATGTAAAGTTGTGCATAAAAAAAACTATTTATATAACAAAAACTGTGACGAATGGATGCAGACACCAATTTGCATATTGATTTTTCATTAAAAGAATTTCATGTCGAAACTTTCCAAAAGTTAATCATTAGTATTTAACGACAGATTACCCTCCGAGACATTAAAATTATCAATTGGCTGGATTGAATAGCTTGAGTACATATTTATTAGTAGATCTGAATTATCGTTTTCTAATGCTGCTATGTAGGATGGTTTTGTCTCTAGCCCGTGTTTCACTCTCATGGGGCGATCATCCGTTGCCTTGGGTTTCACTTCATTTTGGGCAATGTCATGTTCATTTGCTTAGCTCGTGGGCCCCCTCCTCTTCCCTTTCACTTTATTGAGCAATTGTAATTAAGTGAGCATATTACAATTGCTCATATAAACGAATTCAACATATTAAGTGAGCATATAATAGTACACTGAATTCAACATAAACGAATTTAAAAATTTGAAACTTTCTTTCTAGCACATCAAACCTACTGGGCTTGGGTTGGAATAGCCTCGGACCTTCGAGCTGTAGAGAGGCTTGCAGTGGGGTACCTGCAATGTCACTTCGACGCTCAAGTTAGAGGGATTTCAGCAGAGTGAGGGCAAGGTGAGAGTGAATACATACCTGATGTTAGGGGCATCTCCTCTATTTGTATTGGGTTCGTGGTCCCCCCTAGGGGACAACATAACGGGGTCGTACAAACGAAAGGACGATTCTTTTGTACGTGTTGGTGTTTGCCCTAATATGGGCGATCGTGGGTGTAGTGACCCAGCCATTATTGGCAGGTACGACTGTCAGGAGTGGGGACTAGGGCTTCGCATTTCTGTTCGGGTTGGGGCTTTGTATGGACTAGATGGGTTTGAGACGGGCCAAACTTTGGACTCACTTTGGGCTCTCTTTGACTCGCCTTAGGCATTATGGGCTAGGCCCAATTGGGGGAATACCCCAAAACAAAACTTTTATTTATAATAATTAGGCAAAATTAGTCTTTTGGTCCCATAACTTAATTGTTTATTTCAATTTGGTCCCATAATTTTTTTGTGTCCCTTAACTTTACAAATGTTTGCAACGTTGGACCAACCATTAGTTTTCACCAAACAGCGTCACTGACTTATGACGTGGCACAATGAGTTTTTAGTAAGTTTCGATTTGGTCCCTTAAGTTATTAATAAGTTTTAATTTGGTCTCTTAACTTTCTAATGAGTTTTTAAATGGTCCCTTGTGTTTTTAAACATATTTCTGATGATATCCTTGTTCAACAATACATAACATTTTGAATCTTGATTTACTCCAAAATCTTGGAGAAATATTTTGAAGATCCTTGTATGCTTCTTCATTCACAGATTGCATTTCCCTCGTCTCTCTTTCCTAGACCTAGGGATAAATTGTCTTTGTTGCCATCTACATTAGTTCCTTTATTTGTTTTATAAGGTGTTTGTTTCTAAAATTATTATATAGGTGTTTCACACAAAATTTTTGTTCAACACCTGAGAGTAGCTCTTCCAAAGCTGGGAGCAACCCCTATAAATTAAATAAATTGAAAATCAAACATTATCAGTAAATTGGATCAGGATGTCATGACAAATATGTTTATAAACATAAGGATCCATTTAAGAACTTACTAAAAACTTAAGGGATCAAATTGAAACTTAATAATAACTTAAGGGGCCAAATTGAAATTTACTAAAAACTCGTTGTATCACGTCAGATAAGTTAACGACCATGTAAGCATGTCAGTGATGTCGTTTGGTGAAAACTGACGGTTGATCCAACATTGCAAACGTTTGTAAAATTAAGGGACGGATTTGATAAAAAAAAGGGTTATGAGACCAAATTAAAATAAATAATTAAGTTATGAGATCAAAAGACCAATTTTGCCTAATAATTACTAAGAATTAGGAGAAACAAAAGTTCTCTATAATTGACTTTTGGGGAGTTTTGGTGATAAGTGACCGGTAAATACCATGGCCAAACTAATCATTGGACCCAATGCAAACCTACCACATAAATATGGTTTTTGATTTGACAAAAAAAAAACCCGATTAAGGTATTCTATAACGTGTATTGATGGAAAGAGAAGGGGGAAATTCTTTTCTTACTAACAGCAGCTATCGCATATGCTCTGGGACCGGCTGGTGATTAACCTTGTAGCAACCAACAACAGATGCGACCCCAAAGCAAACCCGAAAAGACAAAACTCACACAAACAAGAGTTACAGATAATACCTTAATTACTTACAATATTTAAATTGGTATTGACACAAATCTTAAATTCTAGTGTACATGTAGCAATTTACAAAGCAGACGCAAATTGAGTGCGTAACATTCCATGTCCATTCTTAGGAGGAAGTTGCAAGGCTGTCCGTACGGATCACAAAGAGAATATCATCCCATGTTGTGTCGTGTCACAATATTTCCCAATCCACAAGGATATCACTATCACGCACGATGACGAAATCGTGACACCTCCGTTCTTCTTGTTGAGGTATCACCCTATTTTTGGTACCTATACGCACAACAATGGAATCGTAGGGACTAATTTCTTCTTATACTAATTCATTTAAAGAGTTGATCTCTTTTAATAAATGTTTTTTTTTTATATTGTTACAAGTCCCACGTTAGGTGGTTAATTAAGGGAGCCATTAATGCTTATATAGCCGGGGAGTCCCTCACTTCATGAGTTAACTTTTAGAGTTGAGTTGCTTTGGTGTTGTGGATAGTGCCGCTAGCCCTCACCTATGGTGCGAAGCCTAGGCTCGAGGGGGCGAGTCCCACATTGGATGGTTAACTAAAGGGGTCATTGCTTATATAGTCAACCGAATTTTAACATATATTGATTAATTACTCTCACACAGTTCCTTTTTAATTGTTTATTTTTAAGAAGAATTTTGTTCTTATTTATCTATCATTTTGATAATTTAAGGTTATATTTTGTCAATTATAATATTATCACCATGAATTATTTTATACATACACTTTAATGTAGATATGGTAAATGGTTATATAGTGGAATAGTGAAAAAGACAAGGTACAACAAGAAAAAATTTATTAATTAAATGATTTCTTGGATATTGTTTCACAACTTTAAAAGACAAATAAAAAGAACAGAGGAAGTAAAAAAAAAGATCATCCATACATATGGTTTGAGATCAAATCCTGACATTGTGGGCTAAACCTCACACCAAAATCTAACCACTATAAAGTAAATAGTCTCAACAATTGATAAATAAATCAATAAACACATGCATAATAAATCACATTTTGTGTTGAAATATTAATCCTTAAATATTTTTTAAATTTTTTATTAGTAATTGAGATTACTTATTTTAGTCTTCTTCATCGTAGAAGAATAAAATTCGAGTAAACAACCACTTTAATATCCGAGAGTGTTAGACTGTGTCACTTTAGTCTTTGACAGATAGAAAATTATTAAAAGGTCATCAATTGTCGGCCGTTAGTCACTTTGGTCCCTGAAAGTGACAATTTATTGTCATTTTAGTTCCTAAAGTAATTACTTAACTGTCATTTTTTTCCATAAAAGTGATTGCATTCTTGACGGCAGGGACCAAAGTGACCAACGAAAAATACAAGTTGATACTAACAATTTCTTAACCGTTAAGGACCAAAATGAGACCATTTGACACTCTAAGAGATCAAAATGAATATTTACTCAACAAAATTCTATGTACACATCCAGTTTTGGATTAATTGAGTGCCGAGAATTGAACCACAAATTATTCTACCATTATCATTTCGGAAACAGGCTGTTCATTTTTGTTTGCTACTGCTTCGAGTTGGTGGTTGTAGTAGTAATAATAAGTTGCAACCTCTCCTATCGGGGAAAGTAACAACTTTTAGGTTCTTGGCCAACCACCAAGCGACGCGTCAGCAAATAGAACCCTTCGCTGAGTTTTCCATTAAACATAACAACAACAACAAAAAAAAAGGAGAGGAGGATTGGGTCGTATATTATCGTAGCTGTTTCTTATTCTTTCGGTTTCACTCCACTCTGCGAGACCACACCACAGTGCCTGTTATGGATACACGCACAGAAACAAATAACTACAATTTTGCTTCCTTTATTTTTGGCTGTTATCTTTCTCGTGCGTGCTCTCTTTTTTCTGTTTCTCTCTCTCTCTCTTCCGCAAATTACAATGCGCGATCGTTTGAAGGAACAACAAAATAACACCCTTCGCAACAATGACCACTTAGCTAACGCTCTCTCTCTCTCTCGTCTTTTTCTATAGCAGTTGGTGATGGTGGTTGCGGAGAACATGATGGAAATGGAATCATGAATGTGGTTGTTTTCGAAAAATTTCAAGTTTCAACACACATACACAAACAGAGAGAGAGAGAAATTAACAGAGTGTGAAGAGGAAAAGTGTAAAGAGAGAGAATTATGTTTAGGCTGCACAAGCACAGGTCTCCGAAATCATCAGCAGGGGACAGAATTGAGTTCAGAATCTCTCATCTCAAAGCCCTACAGGTTTTCCTTCGATTTCTCTTATCAATGCAACTAGCAAGGTTTTAAATTGCAGTCCGTGACATCAAGGTTTTCGAAGTCTCTGAAATGCATTGCGACCACAATTGCGGTTGTATCAGCCGTATTTGTTTGCATTTTCTTGTAATATAAAGTTTTTTGGAGTTTTCAAAACCAAAACCACGACCGCAATTTAAAACCTTCATCGCTAGTAATGTCTGTGTTTCCGCTTAATTTGCTTCGTCTTCGGAATTGTTGATCCACAATGATAAATACTACATTGATGCAACTTAATATCTGCTTAGATCCTAATTTGGAAATAACATACACTGATATGAAAGATATTTATTCTATGAAGCGCTTTGATAATTTGGAATTTTGGAAATTAGAAGAAAAAAGTAGAACAGAGTGGAGGGATTACAATTTACGAGGATTGGTAGAATTTAACGGTAAGGACGTGTTTGAGTGTTTATGAAATCGAAGGTTCGGATCATGGTGTTTTGTTATGAATAGCTTAGCTGCATTGGCTTTGTGGTTTCTGTTCTCATGGAATGCAGGACAATGATATTCCATAGATGTTCTGTCACAGGGATTAAAAAATTAACAGAACCAATCATAAAATGACTTCAGTGGAGTGTTAAACTTAATATGGTTAAAAGATGAGGAGGTACTAATTACCATTATAACGTTCCTTACAAGATTTCGTAGCAGAAGTTTTGTTTTAGAATTGCATATGCTTTAGCCAATGGGGTTGGCATAAGTGGTCGGATCCTCCGTTTGAGCTATGACTTGGATCTGAATCATGAATTTCTCCCTATATAGTAATTCCACTGTACATAAATTCCACCATAAACCCTTGTTAAGGTTAGTGGTTCTCCTTGACCTTGCATGGGGTTTACCTCCCTTAATCTAAATTTTTTCTTTTCCCAAAAAAAAAGAGTTGCATCATATGCTATCATGTTTCATATGATATTTCAGTTTCTGGTCATAAAAAGAAAGACAATAACAAATGCTAATTCTGATGTTAGCAGGTACCCAAGGGGTGGGACAAGCTGTTTGTTTCAGTTGTCTCCGTAGAAAATGGTAAAACAATTGCCAAGTCAAGCAAAGTGCCGGTGCGAAATGGGAGTTGTCAGTGGTCTGATACCTTTTCAGAATCCATATTGGTTTCAAGAGATGATTCTTCCAAGGAGATTGATGATTATCTCCTCAAACTTATTGTTGCAATGGTAATTATGCACACCTTTTGTTGTTCCTTTATCATAACCAGCTTTATTAGTTTGAAATTTTTCTGTTTTGATTATCCAATAAATAGTATCACTTAACAGGGATCGTTAAGATCTGGAATCCTGGGAGAGGCCACCGTTAATATGAGCAGCTATGTGAGTTCAGATGCTGCTATGCCACTTTCAATCCCGCTGAATAAGAGCAAACATGGGACAGTTTTGCATGTGAGTCAGACAACTGAAGCTACATCTTATTTGTGACTGACAGCAGAAAGTGAACAAGTATTTCTTTTGTGATTTCCTGGATAGTTATATATCATTTTGGATTAGATTCTAAGTTTCTGTCAAATTGAGGGAAAATATGACTCTGAAATTCTGGAATATATTGCCGACTGAAATTGAATTAAAAAATTAAAGATTTTGACGATTAAAAATATATAAAACGGTCTTATTCACATATTTATTTTACTTATGAAATATGTTATGTATTTTGCCATTTCACTTAATAAAGTGCTCTTGTAGAAACTGTGATGCACCCAAAAAAGTAGTATAGACATATACACATATACATACATAGTTACATACACATATACATGTGCTCTTGTAGAAACAGTGATACTCCAGTTTCATCTTCAGATATTTATGTTTCATCTTCTTTTTTAGAAACAGTGATACTCCCAAAAAGTAGTATATGTATTTAGTTGAGAACTCACTTATTAGAGGAGCCAAATCCTTGTGGGAAATCTCTGATTCATTAACATTACACAACATGATGATGGCATGGTCTTTTGATTCCTTTTTCAACTTAACTTTCATTCAACTTTACCGAAATCATGACACCCTAAACATGATGGGACCCTCTCCATACCCCCACATAGTGAGGAGCCTCATGCACTAGGCTGACCTTATGCTCAATGTCATTCAAGCACTATTCAATGTGATTTTCCTCTCCCAATATTGATGCAAACTATGAGCTCTTATTACCAATATTGCTATTGCAGCAAAATGTCATTCAACTTAGAGTTGGGAATTCAGTGGTACTTATGCATTTTGCAGGTAACTGTGCAGTGCCTTACACCAAGAACGAAACTCAGGTTTGTCTTGTAGTCTTCTCTTCTGTATTATAATGTCTATTATTTCTAATAAATATTGACATCTTACAATTTTTCAGGGATCAAGAATCAAGCGAGACAGATTCCCATTTGAAAGCCAAGAATGAAAATAACCATGATGTGGCTGTCAAGCCAAATGGATATTGTTCATATGTACAGAGTGTTGAATCTTCCTCGGTTGATGATGTGGACTCTATCTTATCCCCCGGAGAAGTTGAGACTCAGGTAATATTGCAATACTTTCCCTATATAATCATTGTCCTGTTGCACAAATGGTTTATAAATTCCTGTCCATATGCATATTAGTAAATAATAATTGTCTGTCTATATTTATCTAAATCTTCAATCGATAATCAGGATTAGCTTTCCAGATTCAAATAATCCCTACTTTGACAGGTTGTTTAGATTTAGGGTCTCTGATACTCAGCTAAAGGGCACCTGCCAAATTCTAGAAATATTTCATTCTTTTAGGATGTGTCAATCTGCCTATTTATGTTTTGTAATTAGATTCCCTCTTTTCCATTATGTTATTCACAATCATTCGTGATGTAGCCACTTGGTACGATCCACAATTATATGAGTTCTTATAGCTATTTAAATAGCAGCAATAGTATTGAATGAAGGCATAAAAGAATTAACCCAAAAATCTCTTCCTCTCTCTCAACTTTTTAGGAGCTGCTTTGGCTCAAATAGAGCATTGTTCAGTTCTATTGCTACTTGCAACCCCTATCATTTGGTGCTTCCTCAAGTACTGCGGCCCAAGAAGCATTCATTATGTTTATACGTGGAAAACTTTGCACAAAAGATCTTTAGTCATCGCCACCAATTCCAATTTCAACTGACATTTTCTCACCTTCAACCACCTGTCATTATTGCTAATTGAATTGCATCAATTTGAAAGTAAAAAACTCATCCAAACTAATTAAATACATCGGTTTTTTCAGGTTTGGTTTTAAATTTAAATCAAAATCAATTCAATCCAACTCAAAACAGTTTGAATTGAATTGGATTTCAATTTCTTTTGTTTTTTTGAGACATTTGATTAGCCATAAAATGTAGAATAAATATTAACATAATTTATTTTAGACAAAATTCAAGTAAGCGCTTTTATGTAATAAATTACTTATTTACTTGTGTTTTATTTTGTAATTTTGTTAATGATATTTTATATTATTTTATAATAAAAGAATAATACAAAACATAGAAGCAAATTTAAAACTAATTTAACATTGTTATACTTATAAATATATTAAAATGATAAGATATAAGTTAGATAGTAAAATCGTAAAAAAAAAATTAGTATAAGTAATTTTATAAATATATTCTTATACAAATATAATTGAAAAGATTAATTTATATATAAAATTTTATATTTACAACTGGAATGAATTGGATTGGTTTTTAATATTAGATAAGAAAACAAATCTAATTTAATAGAAAAATTCATTTTATCAGTTTTCGGTTTACAACTGTTTCTATTATTAATTCTTCAGTTTGGTCTTTAAAGATTACAATAGATTGGATAACCCTTGAAGACTTGGGCAGGCAAAATTGAGAGATTTTTGTGTGGAGATGTTAACTGCATTTCATCCTAACGGATACTTAAAAAGTTAAAAGTCATTCCTTATACAGAGTTGTCTTCAATCAGGGTCTAGGAAACAAAAGGATTTCTCCATGTAGAGCTATCAGCAAGGGCTTTAAATTGCGGTCCCAACCGTGATTGCGGCCGCAACATCAAGATTTCTGGAGTCTTTGAAATCAAAACCGCGACCGTAATTTAAAACCTTGCTATCAACTTGCTTGTCTATGTGTTGTGACATAATTTACTACTGACAAGTTGCACCTTGGTTGCAGGCAACAAGTCTCTCTGGATCTGTGTCAAATTGCAGCTATAACTCAGCTGAAGGTTTCACAGGAAGGGAAAAATTCTCCCCATGTATCAGTGACAGCCAGAGCCTGACAGGAAGACAAGAATATTCAACCAGTTCCCAGAAAAGTGTATCCCACCACGATTACCCTGTTGATAACTCTTCTCAGTCGAATCATTCATCATTTAATTCCCAAGATATGCAAGACACTGGTGCATCATCTTCTCATATGACCAGTGCTTCTAATAACCGTTTGGAAGCTGCAGAAGGCACAAGTGAAGAGCTACGTGCAGAAGCAAAGATGTGGGAGATGAATGCCAGAAAGCTAATGGGTGACTTGGACATGTTGAGGACAGAATTCTCAGATCAATCCAAAAAGCTTTCAGCAGCATATGTAGAACGTGAAAGTTTGAAAAAAGAAGTTGAACAGTTAAAATTGTCGTCAGATTATCCAATAGTGAGACAGAAAGCATTGGAAGATTCAATATCTCAAGTTGAATGCATTCCAGAAATTGAAAACGCTCTAAAAGATGAATTGAAGTTTCAGAAAGAATCAAATGCTAACTTGTCTTTACAACTGAAGAAGAGCCAAGAAGCAAATGTTGAGCTTGTTTCTGTTCTCCAGGAGCTGGAAGAAACCATAGAAAGGCAGAAAGTTGAGATGGAAAACCTTTCATCACTACCTTCAAAATTCAGTAATCTGGAGAAATCTTTCCAACTAAGTTTAGAAGGAAACAGGAGCTTAATGCAAGAAATAGAACAGTTGGAGGAATCAAAGAAAAATCTGCTGGTTAAGGTGCAAGAGCTGGAAGAGTCATTGGAGGACAAAATGCGAGACATTGAAGATGCAAAGATTTCAAACAACAAAACACTTTCAGATATTGAGTTGGACTATGAAAGCAAATTATCTGCTAAAGAAGAAGAAATTTTAAGTTTGAAAGAAAGGCTGTTTGAAATTGAATCTCTACCAGAAACCTGTAATGTGGAGACTATGTCCAGAAATGTAGGTGATGCAGATCTTCTGAGAGAAATTGAAGTGCTGAAAGAAAAAGTTCAGGAACTTGAGATGGACTGCAATGAGCTGACTGATGAAAACCTTGAGCTTTTATTCAAGCTAAAAGAAGCAAAGAACAATTCAAAAGATGGAGGTGGATCTGAACATCATTTGTCAAACAAGCTCAAAGATCAATCTTCTGCTAGCTTTGAGTCTGAAGTAAGCAACAATTCATTTCGAATATTCTATTCAGAAGACATGCTCCAGAGGGAAACCGCGAAGAAGATTAGTAATGATGGTGGTCATATTTCAATTCGAGAGCTTGAGACTTCGAAATCAGATCTAGAAGTCAAAATCACATGTTTGAATAATGAACTAACAAGTAAAACATCTGAGATGGCAAATCTTGAGGCTAGCTTATCATGTAAAGAAAAGGAGATTGGGGTTCTGCAGAAGCTTCTGAATGAGTTGGAAGCCAGGGTTTATCATCTGGAACAAGAGAAACTTCAACTAGAGGAACACATGGAGGTCATGATAAAAGAAAAAAAGCAAGAAATGGAGCTCCACATATCAGATATAGAACAAGAAAATGAACAATTGTCGACGCGCGTTTCTGTTTTAGAAGCTCAACTGAGAGATTTGACAAATGAGTCCTGTTTATCGGAACTAGAGAATGCTAGATCTGAAGCTACAAGGCTCCGGGAGAAGATTATGGAGATGCAGTCTGAGATGGATTATTCCATAGAAGATTTGAAACAGAAATTAAAGGAGACACAATTTCATTGGTCAGAAGCACAAGAAGAATGTGAATATCTCAGAGGAGAAAATCAGCAGCTACATATTACCATTGAAAATCTTGCAGAGGAATGCAATTCATTTGAGAAGCTAAATGGGGATTTGAGGCAGCAAAAGTTGGAGTTAGGGGAATATTGCTCCCTTATGGGAGCCAGGTTGAGGGAATCAGATGAAAGATTTTTTGATTGCTCTGGAAGAGTGGAACTCGTAGAAAAGAAATTTGCTTTAATGCTGGAAGATATTGCATCAAAAGAGAAGCATCTATCTTCAAATATGGATGGTATTTTGGATGAAAATAGGAAACATATGGAGCAGAGTGAAAGCTTATTGAATCAGATGCAAATGGAGAAGATGGTGGAAATTCAGAACCTTAAAGTAGAAATTGAGAACCTCAGCATGAAACTTTCAGCAGCCTATGATGAAAAAGAGAGAATAGCTTCCAATGCTTTGCTTGAAGTATCCACATTACGTGCTGATAAAGCCAAACTGGAATCTGCTTTTGAAGAAGTTCAATCTAAAGTTATTTTGTCTAAGACTGAGGTTGATGTGATGCAGACTGAATGTGAACAAAAGCTGAAAGACCTAACAACTGAGCTCGCCGATCTCAAAATTAAAATGGAAACGCTGACAGCTGAACATGAGATGTTGTCGAAGCTGGTGGAGGACTACAAATCAAGAGAACTGAAATTCATAAGCACTATAAATGCCCTTGAATTAAAACTTACAGTCACTGAATATGAAAGACAACAATACATGAATGACTATGGAGATTTAAAGGTTCAGTTGCAGCGGACACATCAATTTGAAAATGAGATTATGGCTCTCAAGAGTGAGCTCAACGCTTCCAATTCTGAGAAAGAAAGACTGGAAGCCTCTTTGCGCTTGGCATCTGAACTATGTGAAGATCTGAAGGCAGAGAAGACATCATTTGAACTGAAGATATCAACCTTGGAGAAGGCTGCATCAGAATTGGAGGACTGCAAGAGAACTAGAACATCCCTTGAAGAAAGGCTTATGCAGTTGGAGAATGACTTGAAGGCAAGAGGCCAGCATCAACACACCATACAACTGCTTGAGCAGGAAAAGGCTGAGTTTCAGAGAAAAGCTCAAGCCCTTGAAGAAGAATTGAAACTGATTAAGGAACAAAAGCGAAATCAAGTTTCGAAGTTAAACAGGAAAAGTTTACCTGTTCACGATGATCAGAAAGCCCCAAAAGTTAGTGTCTCCTTTTCATTAATTACATGATAGCATTGTGATGACAGGAGTATTAATTTTCTCTCTTTCTTTGATTTAGCAAAATCCTGTGGTGAAGAATACCAATCAACATCGCAGTAATAGGAAAAGGCCAACTTTAAAGAATGACAGAGAAATCCTGAAAGATCAACAGGACCCTTATCATGGCAGCAAACATCAGAGTGAGGTGATATGTTTTGAATTTGTCTTCCTTGTATTTTACTTCCCTGTAAAATGTTACAAAGCATATTTTATGGCTGTGATAATTATCAAATAATTGCAATCTCACTGGAAATTCAATTGTTGTTTCATGTCTCCTTTTTCTTCATAGGTGGAAACTGAACATGGACTTCTTGATGAAAGTGTTCGTGCTGTTGAAGTAGAGCCAGTATCGAAGACAAAATTGCTTGAGACCGAACAAGCAAAAGCAAAAGAAGCCAATAACATTTATGAAGTTCAACTTAACAGGTAAGAGGAACATATTATGCCTCCGAAGCAAAAAAGAAAGAGCTATTAATCTGTGTGTATGACTCCTAATTCTGTTTCTGTTATTAGTTTTTTTTTTGGTCAAATTTCTGTTATTAGTTTAAAGCTTCTTTTATTTTAAACTAAGCAACAGCAGCAACGATAACAAAAACCTTTATCTACTATTTGGGCTTATTTTATCACATAAGAACTCGTGAAAGCGTTTGAGAGAACTTATAAAAATAGCCTATGATATAGAGTCTATTTGGATGCAAAAACTCTAGCTTTTAACTTATAAAGAAGTTAGTTTTATTTTGTATTTTATTTTTCTCATATATGTACAAAAGGAAAAGTTGTTAAATAGTCATTTATAAGTAGTTATGTGCTTTTGGAGAAGTTAAAAAAGATAGTTTTTGAAAAGTGTGAAGAGCAAAAGTTAATTTCAACTTATGTGAGAAGTTGTTATTTAAAAAATATATGCTAGAAGTGTTTTTGGAGAAGTTTATCCAACTGAATCATATTCTTAAACTGTTTTCACATTATTTTCGTAAGTTCTCTGTAATAGCTTATATAGAGCCTTACATAGAGTATAAACCCATGCCATAAGCTCTGATGCTAATTTTGGAAACCAATTTTTTTAGCAGCAAGGTAGATGACCTATAAAGCAGAATTGCAGGAATTTGAAACAACAGAAGGAAAAAAGCCTATTAAATACCATTGATGTTTTAGTCTATGCCTTATATTGCTCTATGAAGTCATTTGTGTTATAAAATTCCTTGTATTTTTATCCTACAGGTCACCATCTCAAGGCCGAAACAACAACAACCAGGCAAATGGCCCAGTAAAATCAACGGCTGAAGGAGAACTTGTGACAAAAGAAAGGTTTGAACGTACAAAATCAATGCTAGAGTCAGAGTTAAGAGATATTCGGGAGCGCTACTTCCACATGAGCCTTAAATATGCTGAGGTAGAAGCTGAGCGTGAAGAACTTGTAATGAAACTCAAGGTGGCCAAGAACAACAAAAAAGGATGGCTCTCATAGAACTATGATAGAACTATGAACAGTCTAATGACCCCATTTTTTATACTTCCTACCCATCTCAGGTACCCTATTTCAGGAATTTGAAGTGCCAGTGAATCATTGATTTGGAGAATTATAATAAACAATGAGTCGTTGTAAATATCAGAAATTTTGAAGGTATAGAATTAAACTCACAAAATGATATTATGATTGTATTGGGCAGTCAATACTTGCTCTTTCATGTATACTATTTTTTTTTTTTTGTATCCATAAAGTGACCCATTATACGGTTTCAATCTTCAAACATGCAACAGTTGTTTCATTTTTTGGACTTTTATAAATGCCACTATATTAATGTATTAATTAATATTAATGTATAGATACAAAATATAAATGTCTCTTCCATAGTGCCAGGTGACCATCCACACTAACAAAGGAAAGCAAGCAATAGAATTACCTCGTAAGTCGTAATATAGGCCTGCATTGTCTTGATCCACTTTAAAAGCAACTCAGAAACTACTCGTATATATGAAATAAAAAATACACATATAGTTACATATCGTTATCGATGAAATATTTTCTGTGGCATTTACTCTTCATTCCATATATTTACATTTTATAAATAAAAATAATGTAAATATTTTTTTATTTACATTTTATGTTTATCAAAAAAAAATATTTACATTTCATTCTGCATGATAGCAAATAATCTCACCTTATGATTTTGTCCATGATATCTACCAATTCTGTCTAGACCTCCATTTCCAAAATATTTTATGCTTTCGAATACCTTTGCAACCAACACCCTCCTTAAAAAAAAAGTGAAAATCAAATAGCAAACCAGGCAGAAGTATCAGGCTGTTTATTTTGGCATCAATTATTCAATTAATATTCCTTTTTGGTTGTTAAAAAAAGTATCCACTGATAAACATACCCCCCCGTTGAGAGTTTTTCTTTGGAGGCATAAAGCTCTTGCTTTAGGGACTTTGGCTTTGTTTGGATAACAAGCTTATCTACTGCTTATGGCATAAGCTATATAAGCTACTTTTATAATCGAAGAAAAATTATAGTGAAACTTATTTTATATAAGTCATAAGCTGTTTTGATAAGCTATCATCGGTAGCTTATGAGAAATAAGCTCAAAACAGCTTATGAATCAGTCATAAGCTGTGTTCATAAGTTTTGCATAAGCCAATCCAAATAGGCCATTTACCTTAGAGCTGTCCCTCGACTCCCTCCCATTAACTATTTGTTTTAAAAATAAATTCTTTCATTGTGGAAATAAAACAAGTGCTTAGCTCAGATAAGCTGTAACTTTTTCATGTAATTGGCGTCTTCAAAGTATCACTTGCTTTTTTTCTCACCCTTCTTTACCTCGATGAATGAAAGGAAGAAAACAGTGAATAAGCAATGAAGCCAGTGGTTATTCGTTAGTTTTAGATTAGTTATTGATGCATAATTAAGAAAAAAAATATGTTTTAAAATATCTTATCAAAATTTAAAGGTAAATACAGTATGTTAATTCATTTTTAAAACAAGATTGCTTTAGAGAAATCCTATTTAACATAACTACTTATTTTTTACTTATGAAAAGAGTCTTTCTTCGTCCCTATATTAAATATAGAGACTGGTCTCAAAATGCACTTCAAAGTTAAGTGTTTATATATGTATGCATAAGCTATTTTTAAGTCAAAGAGAGAATGTGGTGAAATTGATTTCATATAAATTATAAGCTGTTTTGATAAGTTATCTTGAGGAACTTGTAAAAGTAAGTCCAAAACAACTTATTAACAAGTCGTAAGCTATTTACATAAGCTATGTCAAACACGAGTACTGACAAGTGATTATGTCAGTATAAGTTAAGTCCAAATAAACTTTGCATAAACCAATCCAAACATGACATAAATCCTAGTGAGAAGGCAAGCATTATGCAAGCAAATAGATCCTATAAAACTTTGATTTAAAAAGGGGGCAAGGCGAATAATGATGATGATGATGCTGCTGCTGCCACTAAGAATATGAAATCTCACCCATACAATAAGAAAAGCTATATATGTAATGTAAGATTGTGACATGTAAGAATATTTTTAAGATTTTAAAACGTAATTTTTCCCTGTAAAGGGGAACAGGAAGACTGCGCAAAATTAAAGGTAAAAATTAAAATATCAAGTGGCGCATGGCCGAAGCGTGTTCCTTTCTAGTTTCTACACCTTTGCGTGGGGTAGGTCACTGTGATCTATTATTCTCCACTACAAGATTTGTTAGTTTTTAAATGGTCTATTGAACCGGTGAGTGAAAAAATCTGTAATTTACAATTTTATAGTGGGCAGATTAATCTGATGATCCAATCAACCCAAATTGATTCAATGAAAAAAGTTCGATTGACTTGGTTTAATTCCGTTTTAATTTGTACCAGTCAAATGTGTAAAATGTTGTGTTTGATTGCACTGAGAAATCACAAACAAGCTACACTAATATATATGCACCCGTCTCCTTATTAGCATCCTTAATTTAATTTCTACCTCGCTATTGCTATCTTATCATAACTAATCACATAGTTTGGATATGGTCCTATCTCCTTATCTGATATCGTTATCTTACCATAACTAATCACATAGTTTGAATATGACCCTATCTCCTTATCTAATATCTCTATCTCAGCCTATATCCAAAGTAACAAAACTATATCCATGATCGGATATCAACCAAAATCCTTCTAGATTCCTTTGCTTCCTCTCAAATTGAGGCATGAAGGTCTACAATGCCCAACTTGCCTTTTAGAAACTCAAAACATTTCTCTTCCCAAAGGCTTTGTAAAAACATCCGCCACTTGTTCTTTTGTCCATATCTTCATGGGATGTATCTCTGCAGATTGCACCCATTCTCGAACAAAGTAATGGTCTATCTCCACATGTTTCGATCTCTCATGAAAGACCGTATTCATAGCTTCGACTGTGACGCTTCCAACTCCGCCAGCAGCAACCATCTTAGCCATATCACTTCGCTAACAGTGGCTGCCCTGGCCCTGTATTCGGCTTCGGTTGAGGATTTTGCCACTATGTAAATCACCAATAAGTATTCTTTCTCCTTGCCTCTTCAGGTAAAACAAGTATTCTTTTTTTTTTTCCTTCTTGATGCCTACCCACTCCAATCAAGGTCTTCGAAGATAAGTCTTGTCATGTTCACACTGGGGTTTGCTTGGTGTTCTCCCATTCTTGGTTATGTGTGCGTCCACCTTCAACTGTTGTATGAGGTGCTCATACTGTTGCGTGGACAAATCCTAGAATCGGGCTTCCCTCTTGCGCTGCCTTCGTTACACCTCTTTTAACATTTCATGAACTTCCATTCTCCTTTTCTCCTAGTTTGTAGATCGTTGTTTCATCGCCTTTTTGCGATTCAGCCATAGCAATTTGGCAATGAATTTGGATTTCGTAACCGAAGCTCTTGATACCATGTAAAATGTTGTGTAAAGTGTTGTGCTGTATTGCATTGCATTGGGAAATCACAAACAGGTTACACCAATACATATGCACCCGTCTCCTTATCAGTATTCTTATTTTTCTACCTTCCTATCACTATCTTATCATAACTAATCACATAGTTTGGATATGGCCCTATCTCTTTATCTGACATCTCTATCTCAGCCTATACCCAAAGTAACAAACTATATCCACTATCGGATATCAACCAGAATCCTTCTAGATTCCTTCAAAATGTTTTCGGTTTGGATTATTTATAGCTGTCAAATCGGACCGCCTGACCTATTGAACCAAATTATAAAAAAAAAAAAACCACGTCGGGCCAGCCTATATATCTATTGGTCATGCATTTTTTGGCCTGTCCCAACTTAAAGCACATTGGGTTGGACTGGGTCCAGTGGGCCATGTGTAACATCCTAAAATTTCACTCTAAGAGACAGAGTGTTAATTTTAGAGGATTAGAATTACTCTGAAGTTTTTTGGATAAAAACTTAGTAGTTTAGAATTAAATACGGAAGTCAGAGGATTATATACAGACATTCCGATTATTGGATAAATGGTGAAATGAATTTGGAAAATTCATATGACACTTCCAAAAGGTATTTAAGGGAAGACATAGTAGTATGGATGATACATGAAGGTTTTAGAAATTAAGTTTGGATTTTAAGAGGAAGAAATAAAAGAAATTACGGTTTTAGTCCTTTTTAGACGGAACTCCATAATCTGTTAGTTAGAAAAAGGATACATACCAGAGATAGAAAAATAGATGAGATAGGGATTACATGGGTTTGATAGAAATCTAAGAAAGGTAGAAAGACCAGTTACGGTTAAGTGTTACAACGTGAATAGTAAAATAGTTTTGTATTTATAGGTTTCTGTTTTCGGTATTTTTGTCTTTTGTCTGTTTTAAATGTTCTGGTAGGAACTAAGTGATAAGAAAATTATTGTAGTCTTATAATTAAGAGTTTAAGATACTTATTAAGTTATTTTACTAAAACAGTCATTTTGCTTACGACGTTTGCAACTGTACTTATCGTAATAGACAAAAAAGAATTTAATTGGTAAAAATATATTAAAACAACCCAAAAAATTATCTTCCTTCACGAAAGTTGTTTCTTATAATATTTATGATTTTCTGAAATTTTTCTAGAATTTTTGGAGAAACTAATTTTCAAAAGTACCGTTTCGGTTTCCGCAAGTTTACTGTAAGAGTTAAAAACTGATACGGAGACCAAAACGTAGTCAAAACAAAAAACTGAAACAGTACACCATGTTTTTATATTTTTAAAGAATTATGAAATTTATTTTGGAATTTTTTGGATTACAGATAAAGAGTTATGTTTTTCGTCCTTGTAAATACGGAAAATAAAGTTTACGGAAACCAGGATATATTTTTAGTGGTCAGGGAAGGCTCAAAATCAAATTTTAAGAGAGACCATTGGTGTTTATATCAAATTTGTGATTTTTTGGAAATTTTTCTGGAATTTTCTAAAAAATTGCTATTTTGTACTTACGGCGCGTCCATTTTTCGTTGTTTGGGTAAACCCTAAAGCCTATCATTTACCGTAAAAATTCAGAAACTCTTGTATAAAGTATTTAAGACTATTAGAGACTATTTCTAAATTTTCTAGTGGGTCCTCACCTTTCTACTAATTATTTTCAAGATCTATTTGCAAAAGGACGTAAATGCCACCAGTTTTTGGTTTATTTATGAAACCATAAAGTTTTTCACTATTTAATCACATGGCCCTCCTTTCCCTTGAGGCTGGTCGACATCCTCATCAATTAGGAGCCCTTGGATTAACTTTTTGGCCCTTGAGTCACTAGCCTTGTCACATGGCTAAGCCAATTAGGAAATTAGATCATTTATGTTTTTATGGTTTATGACATTTGCATGAAAAAGTAGTGTGAGGTCACAAATTTATATTTCCCTCTTGGTCCCCACCCCTTGGCCGCCCCACTACTATAAATAGGGGGTCTTGGCTTCACATTTTCACACACCACAAAACAAGAAGCAAGACAACAAAGTTCTCTCTCACATTTCTCTAGTTTTCTTAAATTTCTTTGTGTGGTGTTCTTGGTGTTCTTGGTAGTTCTTCATCAAGATTTTGGCTAAGGTAAGGGGCTTCTCTTCTCATCTTAATTTTAGTAGTATGAGTTTGATCTTGTTTGTGTGTGGAATTGCTTGTTTGGTTGTTTATAGCTTTTTGTTTGGTTAGTATGCTTTTATGATTGTTTTATTGTCTTAATTTAATTGTTTAGTGCTAATTATAAATTGTAGAGTTATAATGCCCAATTTTATTTAAGAATTCGAGTAAGAGGAGAGATTATGGCAAAATCACTTTTGAACTTTAGTAAACATACCGTTATAATGGCAAATTTTACACGTACTGCAAACGAGAGTTTACCGCAAAGCAAACAATAATTATTTGTGAAAACCCCATTAGTATCTGTTATTTATATGCAAGGTTGTAGTTAAGATAAATGGTTTATCAGTATGGATCTGTCCAGAAAGGAAGTGAGACCTTTGAAGGGGCTAAAACAGTTCGTCTCACTCTGGCCTGGGATCTGTGCTGATACGCTGTTTGGGGAAATCTTAACAATGGAAACCTAGTATATACGTGACAAGATAAGATTGGGAAAGAAGCAATTTTCTTAATACCGTATATATAAATGGATTGGAAAGGATTAAAGGGTGTAACAGTAATGGATTCTCGGTGAATCCTTCTGTTATAGCATCTATCGGAATATAGTGTAACGGTAATGGATTCTCGGTGAATCCTATCGTTATATTATTTGTGGGAAATACAGAGTGGGAATCCAATCTGTATATGTATGCACATAACTCAGTTTAATTTCCAATGTCTACGACAGTGGAAATTAGTGAGATAGGCTTTCAACGGGTCTTTTTCCTAAAAGATAATTGGAGTTAAAGTATTTCAGCAAAGAGATAAATTGACTACGTTCACTTAGTACATAGGAACGATTTACAGTGGAATACTGATTACCAAAGATGGCTCAGCCGTCGTGTAATCTTTTCATCTTCGAAAATTAATCTAATCCGTGCCTAATTAAATGTAATTTCGATCACTAAAGTTTGTATCAAGTTTTCAAGAAAACTGGACACTGATTATCGCAGTCGGCTCAGTCGCCGTGTGATTATTCCATTACCAAGAGGCTATCTAAAAACTGAGAACAGACATCTATTATTTCAAAAGCAGACGTAAGTTTAAATACTGTTGACCTTTTCTCTCTCAATCAAACTAAAGTGACTATGCCCGGTTTGATCTTCTTGTAAAACAGTTAATAACTTTTTCATACCGATTCACTCAATGGAGCCACTTCAAATAAATAAAGCCGAGATAATGAATTAGCCCGTAATAAACAGTAAAACGAGACAAGAGTTTTATGATTTTTCAAGATATACAGTGAAGAGAGAGTTTTTATGAGAAACAGTGACTTATAAACATTTGTCTACTTATACTAGTGGTCTGTCCATAAAAGGATATGACTTATTTCTTACAAAGAGTTTTTAAGAGATTTTGAGATTTTTGAGAAAGAGAAGCTACAGTAAAACAGAGAGAGTTTTACAGAGGCAGAGGTTTCAAGAGAAAATGGTTTGCAAATCTAAGATAAGCATTTGCATTATAGATGATGAGCATACAACCTTCGAGAGAACGGGGTTGCAAATAGGTTCTGTTGGACTACAATTGTCTACTGGGATTATCCAGGTTTTGAAAGTCTCAATGGACTTGTCGGGGAATCCCCCTGAGCCGAAACGAGTCGTATAGCCGACTTGGATAAATCTGACTGGCAAATCTATTTAGGATTTGGTATTAAGTTTTAAATGCAGTATTTCTGAAGTATCTTCAGGGCTCCTGAAGGGATTCCCTATTTATGCTGTTAAGTTTACTGCAGTCGATCGCTCTATGATGTGAGGTTGGATAAGTCTCCCTGGAGCAATACACCGGTGTGATTAGAGAGATACTGGTGTGTCATGCATTAATAGAACACTGATGTGATATATTCTTGTGAAATGTATTGTTTTACAGGGTTGCATGGACAAAAGGTAAGATCTTCTTGTTTGATGTGATTATGTGTTTTCATTGGCTTGCTATATTATTCTATTGATTGAAATAACTTGATTGTCTGTGTTACCAATTTGTCTTGAGGATTGAGTGTTGTGTGTTCTGTGTTTGATAATATACTTGTACTATTTCTGTTCATTTGAGTTAGAGTTTCACCCTGCCTGCTTGTTGTGTTCTTACATGACTGAGTAGATGGAGATGAACCCACAAGATAGAGGATTAGGAACTGTCCGGCACCTAACCTTAGAACCTCAAGGTGGAGAGCATATATGGTGGAACATATGTCCTAGCACACAATGGGGTCGATTTGTAGGAATGGTAGAAACAACAGATATCGGAGGTGGAGCCTCACCAAACCCATTTCCTATTCAGGAACAAATGATCTTAGATGTTAAGTTACCCTGACAACAGTTGAGACCCTTAGGTACTATCTTGGATAGTGGGGATAGTGGTGACAGTGGAGGTGGTAGATCACATCCCTCGGAGCATGATGGAAATGGTTCTGATCATGTACCGACAAAGTCAAGGGATAAGTCCTCTGATAAAAACCAAGATGGAACCTCTGAAGACACATCCGCAGCAGCACTTGCAAGAACTGAGGGTTCTGTAGGTCATGTACAAGTTTCGCCTATGGGAGAAGCGAATCCTCCAACTTATTCTCCTTTACCCCGTCCTTCTGAATCAGAATCAGAAGACATAATCTGGTTATCCGAATCCTTATCGGATGAGGAAATAGAAGAGGAATCCGAGGAGTCTATAGACTCTTGGGCTACCTCTGACCTTACCAGCGATACTATGCCTAGACCAGATCTAGCCGGATTCAACTTTGATTGGGTTCCGGTAACTAAAGTCTCGCCTCTATACTCCAGCTTGCCTGGACTAGGAGGATCTACCTGGTCTTGTCCATAAACATATATGAGTTAGGGTTTTAGAATAGTAGATCCCTTTGGTGTAGACAACGGGATCATGGCTCGACTGTACATAGTAGCATGTATTTTTCTTTAACCACTTTTGTACTTTTTGGTTTAGAGTAGCTTTGACTTCTTTTTCTTTTGCAATGTAAAAACAAAGTTTGTCTTAGAACAAACTCTTTTGTAAAATATCATGTTATATATATATATATGAGAGGAAGTACTTTTCTGTACATGAGACTTTGTTTTACAGTTAAAATCTTTAATAAGAAAATGAGGGATCTTACTCCCCATCCTTCTCATCTTCTTTTATGAAAGCGAAAAATTTTACCCACATTTTTGAAGAGCTTTACAAACTTTTATGAAATATTTTCTAAGTATTTGTGAAACTTTTGGTTACTATGGTATAATATCCTTTTTGGAGAAAGAGTGTTGCACCATGCATTATTTATAAAGGAAAATATCTCAAGGTATTAAAAATTAAAAATTTACATAAAATATGAGCCAATCAAAGGGAGGCAAAATAGACCGAATTCTTTTAAACATGTAATTAACAAGTCTAGACCAACCTAAAACACAAATTGGACATATTTATAAGAGAGTATTAGAATGAGTGTCCCTAACATATCTCTTTTTGGGAATTGTATTTGCAGACAGAGATTGGAGTTCCAAAAACCGAAACCAGCGAGTGCTGATCCAATCAGAACCATGATGTCTTAGTGGGTCAATTTTGTTAGCCCAAAATTCCCGTGCTTGAAAGGCCTTGTTATTAATAATTAGGATATGAAAAACCATATTTGCTAGTACCCCTTCTGAAACTGAGGGAGCATCGAGTTTGATCACCACTATAAATAAAACCACCAAGTGTAGCAAAAAGGAGGAGACACGTGAGGGGAGAAATTACAAAAGGTGTTTGTAGCAATGGCATATCCCATGGAAGATGCTAAATTAGGAACCTCCATTTCACTCTTTATCACTTTAATTTATGTTCCCTTTAACCAAAAAGTCACCTCCCTCAACACACCCCACAAGCTACTTAAGTCATCTCTCTCTGTTATTGCCATTATGACCAAGTGACCAACACAAGCAACTCCCTATAACACCCAATCCAAAGCTACAATTTTGAACCCTCTCTGAACTGCACCCCCCACCCCAAACATGTAAGAGACCCACCTCCCTCTGCCCCATGGCATCACTTCCTGAAGAAATTTGGCAAGTGGTGGCAGAGAAGTGTGTGTTTGGATAGCCATTCAAATTCCGGTGGCACTCTATGGAAGAAATTGTTGCTTTGGCTCTAGACTAAGTTTTGATGGCTACCGACGGAAAAACAAACACACACAAAGTAGTGGATGGGGTGGGTGTGTGTGTGGTGTGGTGGTATATCTGTGTGTTTCCATGCTCCTTTTCTTTCAAGGCTATGCAAAGAAATAAGTTAAAAGATTGTTGGGAATGAACCTTCCTTCTTGATGGGGGTGGGGGATTTCTCTTGGAAAAAGGGCAACTTCGATCCTTTGGCATTTTTCAATTCACTCCTGTGTGATTTGGGCTCTTGATGGAGCTTTCATAATGGCAACAACATCCATGTTATGGAGTATGTACTATGTACCCTCTTCTTTTTCTTATAGCTCTTGATTCTGTTGTGTTGTTATGTCTATCAGTATGTATGTACCCAATATATAAACGTACGTTTGTATTTTGTAATAGGCCTCTGGCCAAAGTATATTGTTGTGGTCGTTGATATGTGTATGGGTAAATCTCTGACTCTGACTTTGATCATGTTATTTTGCTGGTGTTGTTTTTGCATCTTCTATCATTACTCATTTGCTCTATATACTATATAGCATCATCATATTTTATTGGGCTTATATGGAGCATAATAATTAAAGAAGCATATCCACTATCTAGTGTAGTGGAGGGTCAATTCAAGGATAAGACAACTCAAACCCTTAGTTTAAGTATGTGTTTGATGCACGGACTCGAATCCTGGAGAAGGAAAAACTATGTTTAATTTAAGGTTTCTAATATTTTTATTACTCTCTCACCGAATTTTTCAAAATTCGCTTTAGACCTACAAATCTATTGGTCGGTCCGGTGTAGTGTGGTAAACGTGTTTTGCATCTTCTTAGGAAACAGCTAGCATCATCCCTTATTCCTGAGTGATCAATTAGTGCTTCATGTTTCTAACTTTCTCCCTCCATGCTCAGCAGAAGATAACTTGGCAGATTTAATTTGCTTTTCATTTCGGAGGTTGGGACCATTAATTTGTCCTTTTCTTTTCCTTTTCCTCTTTTTGAGTTTTTTCTTTCTTCCTCCCTCTTTCTCCTTTAATATATATTCAAAAATTATTGTCAAGTAAGTTTAGTGTTTGCTAGTAGGCGACATGCTGGGTGATGATATTCAATTCATAAGTCAATGATATCGTCAACGTTGGTGGTGGCAATTGCAAGCTTCTGCACTAGCTATTGGCTGATACTGATATATACAAGACACAGAACTATATTCTTTAGTTATTAGTCAATAATCACAAGGGAAAGTGGTCCCAAGTAATTTCAGTGTCTTTGCAGTTGCGTCCAAATTTTGAATCTACACCAAGGTTTTAAATATAGGTCTGGAACCGCACATTGCAGCCGCAAACATTTAAATAAAGGTCCGAAATTGCAATTGTAGTAGCGATATAATAGTTTCGGGAGTCTCCGAAGCCAAATCGTGACCACAATTGGAGCTGCATCAGTCGTATCAGCCATATTTGCCACAATTTCCCATAATATCAAGGATTGCGACGTAACGACAACTATGACTACAATTTAAAACCTTAATCTATGCCTAAGACTCGAGGTGCTTTTGTTCAGCAATTTTAAATGTCTAAATATTTGGTCTGTCTAGTTTTTGACGGTTTAATTTCGAAGTTAATATCATGATTGCGTTTGAAGATGCTTACTGTAAAATTCAGCAGTTACTGTTAAGGTTATAGTAAGTTTCTTGCCCAATCTTACCTGGAATACATAATTTTGTTGAGTGTGTTTGTCCATGTGTTTTTGTCCAATTTAGCGAAGTAAAACAATACATCTTTTTAGTCTTTCAAGTTTGGAAAATTTTTACTTTTAGTCCTTCAAATTTAAAACGTGTTTTTTTTTGTTTTTAAAAATGTGTCACTTTTAGTCCCTGCGACTATTTTTTAATTTAAAAAGTATTTTTTAAATTTATATTTTGACCTCTTCCAAATCTTGATTTTCACTTTACCTCTTTTTCTCTAACATCCAAAGATTTTCTAAACTTATATTTTGACTCCTCTCAAATTTAAAAAATACTTTTTAAATTTAAAATATAGCTCTAGGGACTTAAAGTGACACACTTTTAAAAATGAGAGAACAAACACACATTTTAAATTTGAGAGACTAAAAACAACAATTTCCTAAATTTGAGGAACTAAAAACATATTTAAGCCTTTTAAAAGTTAATCATTATGATTATGTATGTATGTATGTATGTATGTATGTATGTATGATTATTTTTTTTGATCAATATATGTATGATTATTTAAATTAAGTGTTTAACTTTTTGTTCATTAATCTAATCATTGGCATATTTTAATAAGACTTTTTTGGTGGGCATATATTTTAATAAGATGAATCCTTATAAAGTGTGAAATCTTTATTTGTAAAAAATTACATATTTTCTAAACATACAAATTAAATTTATTTTGTCAAAACATTAACAAAATGATGGTGCCAATATTACAGGGACCGAAAAGTTCTTTTAAGTCTTTTGCTAAATTTAATTTGCAGAAGCAGTAAAAAAATGACAAAGAAATTTTTATAAGTCAACATTTTTATTTTTCTATCTTAAATTTTGTTTGATTGAATGTAAGTAGTGTAACATCTTCAGAACTCATTTTTTTTCCTAGCCACCATAATAACACAATTAGATATATCCATGACTCATGAGTTTTCTTTGAAGCTTCATGTAATATTTAATAAATCAGAGAAGCTATGGCTCGGGGTAGCTAGAGAATGTCATATTGGATTCATGCCAATAACCATAACTCACAATAACGAAATGGTAGATATATATAAAGACCAACCTGAAAATTACATGGTAAGAAAAGACGTAGCTTCAATTTTAAAAACGAAAAAAAGGACCCTAGGTCAGAAGCAAACAAATCAGATAAAGGGAACAGGATGAATATTCAACAAAGGATTAAAAGAAGAAGAGAAAAAGACTTCTAAAAATCGACTAGAGTTTTTAAAAAACTGATCGACCATAGGAAAACTGATATAACATATACACATAGAAAATTGGGAGCACTCTATAAATGATTTTACATACCCATAGTTGAGGTTTTGACCTTGAAAAACTTGCTAGACAAATTTTTTCCCGTTTCACACTGATTAATTTCTCTGTTTTGCTCCAATTCAATTAAAAGTCTGAGGCATGGTCATTTGTTTCCCTAATTCTATATTTAGAGGAGTGTTGTTTGTGAGAATGAGTATACCAATATAAACCTTTTGTATTGACGTCCTAAAGGTTTTGAATTAATTTAGTGCTTTTAACACAATTATTAAATTAAATCTCAATTATTAATTCATTCATATATATCCTGCGTTGATCAGTTTTTAATGTCTATTAGAAGTGGAATAGTTGTTATCAAAAAAAAAAAAGAAGTGGAATAGTTAGCATGATTCGAGACAATTATTAGTTTACTTTGTCTACAATTTGTTCGATAGGTTGAAAATTTATTTAAAACATTATTTTGTAGTATTTCATGTGTAGATATACATAATTTATTCAATGCATTTATATTTAATTATGTTTCCATTAACCATTTAGTGTAATAATAGTAGTTCAATTCATTAATTAGATTAAAGGGTCCTGTTTTAACAGATTAGTAATATATATATTTTGAACTCACTTTGTTGTATTTTATGTGCAAATTTTTTCACATACTAGCTTAATAACTCGTGTCTTGTACGGGATGTAAAATTATATTATTTTATAGATATTATAAAAGAAAATATTACATGTTTTTAGATTTCTATCCTTATACAATTCCACAAAAATTAATTTTTAAGGTGAGTATTACTCATGCAATTAATAAGCTCTATTTAATATTTTTTTCTCCAATATATGCTTTCAAATTACTACAGCCAGTGACTTTAATTTTTTGAACAGTACAAAATTAATCAAACGATATAATGCCAAAATTAGTCTACAAATAATTTAAGAGGGACAAAAATTAAAAAAAAATAGTTCAACCTTCCGATTTATTATAATATTCTACTCCATGTAAGTAAATGAAAAATAGTATTCCATGATTAGTTAACGGATATCATATAACGGTAGGGACCAAGAATAGCATTTTAGATTTCAGAGGAATGAAAATCAAAGAAAATTTTTTGTAAGCACCAAAATCAAAATTCATCATTTTATAAGAACTAAAAACGTATTTAACCCATAATTTTTTTTATATTTATATGTCAAATAAAATATTATTAAATTAAATTAACAAAACAATAAATTGAAGGAAGATATTTTAAGTTTTAATTTTAATATTTTATTATATTAAAGTGTGACTATATGAATCAAATTGTTTTTTATGAATGAGATAACTTTATATTGGAATAAAATTATTAGTTGCAAATTTTTTTATTACATTATTAGTTGCAAAGTTATTGTATCATAATATTAGTTGACAAAATAATTCCGTGAATTTGTAATTTTTTTATTAAATAAGTGTATTCCCAATATCTTTTCATGTAAGATATATGCACATTTATATATGATGTGAGTATTTATGTCTGAATGTAATAGGCTTTTATGTTTATTTTTTTTTTGAAAAAGGCTTTCATGTTTACCTATTGTAATCTGCATATTAATATTCTTTATAGCTAGTCGTTATATTATCATAAGTCATATCTGTGATATGACTTTGTTTATGATTATAAATTATTAATTGATTAGTAATTAATTGATATATCTTAAAATGGATAGTAATGAATTATTAATTATTATTTAAAATTTAAAACAAATTAATAGAATAAATTCACTTTAAACGAAAAAAAGAATTCATGTGATATTGACACGTGCAATAATCTTATGTGGCAAAACCCTAATATATAATATCTAATAAATAAAATTATTAGTTGAGAAGTATTTGTAACATAATATAGTTGACTAAATATCCAATACTATATAAAAAAATATCCAATACATGTAAAAAAAAACCCTTGTGACTAACCCACTTCCCTTACTCAGCAACTATCTCAATATAAGACCCATGTGATTAATGGGAATAGACTCGGGTGCACGGCTTCTTTTTAGCAAATATCATCTTAAAGAATAACAGTGGTAGAAAGAACAATAATGCTAGCTTTCGTATCTGAAAATATCACCTCAAAGAGTCATGAAGGTAAAGATAACGACATTGACTATATGATCTTAACATAATGACAAAGAAATTTTATATGAAATATAGCAACTATAGTGGTAAACAAAACCCAAACAAAAAATTTAACCATATAATAGATCAAATTAAACTTTTCAAACAAGTTGCCTAAATTTGGGATTGGATGTCGTTGTAGATTTTGTACTAAAAATATTCAATAATAAAAGAAAATATTGTAATCGTAACAAAAAATAAGAAATGAGAGAAAACAAAAGTAAAACGAAAAAAGGGATAGAGATGAATAGTTGAGGAGAAGGAGAATGAAAGAAAAATTGTGTGAGTTACATTAGATAAAGAAGAGTTGGAGAATCAATAAAAAAAGAAATAAATGGTGGAAAAGTGAGAAAAAAGATACAATTGGTATTAAAAAATTGATAAAAGAAAAGTGGTTAGAGAGAGAATATATAACAAGAATTTAATATATATATATATATATATAAATTAAATTAATTTAATTTGAAAATTAAATTGGAATTAATTGATATTTTTGCTAATTGATGGTTTGTTTTTACTAATTTATGTATTGATTGATGATTTGCTATAATTACTAATTAATTAATTTTCCTTAATATTAGTTATTATAAATTATCAGCCGGAAAAAATTATGATAGAATAATTTTGTTTATATTTGTACCGTAAACCAATTAATGATAATATGTGATATCGCTAGCTGTTAAAATTATTAGTTACAAATTTTTTATTATTTATTTGTTGCAAAGTTATTGTATCAAAATATTAGATTTTTTTGACAAAATCAAAATATTAGTTGAAATGTAATAACATAATGAAAATGAATTTGTAAAGTGTATGACAATAGAAATAGTAATATGGAAATAAATAAGAATTAAATTGATATGCCTAAAAAATTATTTTAATAAAAATAACAATTTAAAAATAAATTATTAAAATATGATGCCTATGGAAATCAATTAAATGATTTTGCCTTCAGTTACTAATTTATTTTTCAAAAAATGGAACAAATTGTATTTAGTGCTAATTTATTACCATGATTATTACTAATGAATTGTGACTTGTATATTATTGGGAGGAAATTAATTGACATATCTAATAATGACTATCATAAAATAATTATAAAAATAATAAAGTAAAATAAAAAATTGCTTTAAGCGGAAAATGGAATGAATCTGGGACTACCACGTGGCATAATCTTATATGACATAACCCTGTTTTATAATATATAATAGATAATCGGTAATAGATAATAGATAGATAGATAGATAGATATATTTTTGAATTCTCTTAATTAAACGTTTAATATGCAATATAATAGTAGAAGTAGTAGTACAATTCACTGATTAATATAGAATAAAGGGTGATATTTAAAACATTTTGTATTTTTCTACCAACTGTTTTAAATAATTAATTGTTTAAGTCACAGTTATTAAATTAATAATAAAGTTTCTCAATCGTAAGAGAATGTGAAAGAGTGCCTATGCACACAAATTATTGATAGTAACTTACACTCCACTGAATAGAAACCATCATATTTCATACAAATTAAGAATACAACTAAACAAATAATAATTCAATAAAAAATCTATATTGCCCCTAATTTTTTAAGTAAAATTTATATATATATATATATAGACACACACACACACACAAGAACGTGACTCATGTGATGCACGAACATGTAGTTTGTGGAGCATAATTATTTCTATTATTTAAAAGTCTATTTTTTTGAATGGATAAATGATATCAGAAACTGTAATAATGTAATGTATTTTTAATATATTTTTTGCAATATATTTCTCATTTCCCAATTTGTTATCACGAATAATGTCTAAAACATATTATATCTTCTTTTTGAAAATATATTATTGTTAAATATATTGCCAAAATTGATTAAAAAAAGAAGAAAAAAACATTCAATAAATTAGGCAAGTCAAAAGATAGTACGTAGTAAAAATAAACATGTATATTAAAATTATTATAAAATCAATAAAAAGTAGAAATTCTAATGTATAATTTCTTATTGTATTATATGTAAATAATGAGGTAAAAATTATATATAGGGCATAAATAAAAAAATCATCCTATTTTTGTTTTCATTTTCCGATAAGCCTCAAAATTATAATGGGAATAGTAAATCTTATGTAAACATCTAAGAAATTAATCACACCTTACTATATAGAGCTCAAAAAAAATCACACCTTACTATATTTGTATTTGTTACTCCAATGTCATTTTGAGCATATACGAAGCCAAAAGCCACATTCAGACTTGCAAAGACAACAATTGAAAGAGGAAATACATGAGAACCAAGAAAAGACAGTAATTGAGAGATTAAATATGACACTTAAGCATGGGAATGTCAGCAAAGAAAACAATTGAGCATTATCTTCTATTATCTTCTTTAAAAATTTTCATTTTTATCTAATAATATTATATATATTTCCATTATACTCTATAACTGAAGTTATTGGAAAAAACTAATCAAGAAAAATTACTTGAATATATTTGTTGGATTTGCATTAGAAACAGCTGCAAAATAGAAAATGTACGTAGTTGAATAAAATTAAAATATAATTGATCAACAATCCATATCACCAAGAAAATTTAAAAGGAAAGACTGATTGCATGAGGTCTCTTTCGAACCAATTAATACTCTGTCAAAAGGGATAAAGACAAATGAAGACAATTGTAAGGTTTAAATCGATATCTAACATAAATGGCACTTTATATATACAAATAAATTCAGAGAAAAGATTAGTAGGATATTAAAATGAAATGTTATTGCCAATTGGCTGGCAAAACAGGGAGCAACATCAGATGATCATTTTGCAACCTGGATGTCCTATCCTACACAGTTGAACTCTACCTTTCTTGCGGATGCAATGGGAATTGTTCAACTGAGACCTTAATTAGTTTTGTTTTCTTGTTTGTTTTTGTTTTTTTTTCATACTCATCAGAAAAATGAATGCCCAACAAATTGTTTTAAGATGACTCCAACACCATGACTTTCGATTTCAACCTCTTAGAATGCTTTTTAAATTTTTTTTGGTCCAACCCCTCAAAATACTTTAAATCACTACAAAATTTCTTGAATCTGAAAGATCACCAATATTTTTAACCAGAATAAGTAACAATATCTGTGATGTGATAAATATCACCTCATCAATAATTCTACAAATTAGTGATAAAACCAACAATTAATTTAATGAAGGTATTATCATTGTCTTTCTTACTTTACAGTGGCTGCATGGATTCAAACTCCTCAATATCCACTTTCTTTAGTTTTGAGTGCCTACGGGGCTTTTCTTTTCTCTTCTACCACTAATAAAACATAAACTCCACTAACAATCTTCATGAAACCAAAGAACAAAAGTTAAAATTAAGTAAAAAGCTAGGCAGTGAAGAATAAATTTAATAATTTGGAAGAACACATGGGAAGTAATTATTAGACACAAAACTAAAGATAAAATTCTGAATTTAGGCAGCACAATGAAAAGCAACTTTAGAATAATCTAATAAGTTAGATAAATAATAATAATAATAATAATAATTTAATTTAATTTAATACAATTGAAACTACAGTCGTAAATGTAAATGAATTTAGCCCTGCCTTAGGTAAGGAGATAACATAAAATAGTAGTGAAATCACAACTTTCCTTTGGCTAGATGATGCCTACACTGGGTTTGATGCAATATATTTGTTTCCTTTGCTTTTGCTTACTAAATAATATATACCAAGAGTTCACGATAGATGCATATATATTTTTAAAAAAAAAAGATATTAAACAAAATAGGCAAAAGGAAGAAAAGACCCGTAATTGATTCCATGAAAAAAGCGCAATCAATCATACACAGATATGGAGAAGAATAACTTCAACTTCAAATGGTGTAGTTAAGGAAACAATTCACCAGAGGTGGCAATTCGGGTGAGCCCTGCCCGCATCGGGTTCGGACTTTATCGGGTCGGGCCAAAAAAACCCAGATTGAAAACAGGCTCACATTTGTGTGTCAAATCCTCTATTTTTTGGGCTTTTTTTGGGTCGGGCTCGGGCTTGGCATTTGGCCTACGTTTTTCGGGTGGCCCGCTTCGGACTCAGCTTTTACGGGTTTGGGCTTTGTCGAGCCGGGCCAAACAAGTCCAGATTAAAAACGGGCTCAAATTTGTTCGGACAGGCTCGGGCCAGCCCGGCGGGCTAAGCCCATTTTGCCAGCTATACAATTCACTGACTTGCAATGTAGAGAATAGAAGCAACGAATGCATAGAGGTTGAAACCCAAAGCCACTTGATGAAGAAGATTGTACAGAGTTAGGACATGCATGATTAAAAAAAATACACAATGCACGCATAAACTGAAATCCAAACACAGTATTTTGCATTATTTTGTGGCATAACATCATCTCAAATGAAATATTGAAATATAACCAATGTAATGCACAGTATTGCATTCAGAGAAAAATGTCAATCATTCATATTTCATACAACTTCTGTCACATGATATTTCAATCAATAAGAAAGGGGAGGAATTGTTAAAATCAAAGGACACACAACTCACATGATATTTCGATCAATTACAAACGGGAGGAAATTGTCAAAATCCAAGGATACGTTAGAAAACTACAGGGGCATGAAACCACACCTGAGGTGGTTAATTAATACTGATCATTGCCAACAACAATAAGCATAGCATCACGCCTTTGTGACACTGCAAGTAGAGGTGATTGGATTCAGGCATTTCCAAAACTATACGGTAGTATGCTACATGCGACAACATTGTTGGATATGGTTTATATCTTAAGGGAGGTGATACGATACAGGCAGCACAAAAAATTATAAATGTCAATCAAAATAGCAAGGAATATTCTAGATAGGATAGGATGTGCACTTTATTGTCATTTATGTTTAGTTTGTTATTTCTTTTAGCAAGTTTGTTGTGCTAGGTGGCATATGGCCCTAAAAATTAGGAACAAGAAAATGAGTGTAAAAGGTCTATAAAAGGAGTATCAAAGAATGAATGAGATAAGAAGAAGAAAATTGATAACAAAAATCTTTCTCCCTCTAAGGATTTCTCCTATGTGAGAATTCAATCTCTCCTCTCCTAAATTCCTCTTTCTATCATTGGTGCTTTCATCCTGCAACTCAACCTCATTCATTAAAAAATGATTCATTAAAAAGAACAATTGTGGCAATTGAAGGAGGTTTATATTATAGCTAGCTATACATTGTTTATGGAGTATTTACCTGAAGCTTTGAACAAAGTATTGGGGAAAGAATTTGCCAAGCATATAATTCTTAAGGTCACCGTAGACGGGGTAGCATTGCTTGCTACCGAATATTTGTCATACCATGTGGATACAATTTCTGACTATTTCAATTTTTCAAATACCAAGAAATCTTTACCACATTTCCAACAATGGGACCCTGGGGGTTCTTTTGTTCACCGACAAAGACAACTTGAATTGGAGATCACTTGGGTAGATGACATTGAGTTTGTGGAGGCTGGTCACACTCAACCTTGAAGACAAATATCTGTTGTTCGATCTTGAGGACAAGATCATTCTCAAAGGGGATGGTAATGATATGGTTGGGCCTGAATTAGAACCAGGATTGCACAAGGAAAGTGGACTGGTTTGCAGTGTTATAAGCCAATTTATAATTAATATGCAATTGTCATTTTATTTTTATTTGGATAATTTGTACCGGGACAGCTGTCCTTGGTAACTTTTAGGATGTAATCTGGTTGTTATATATAGAGTCTCAATATCAATGAAAAGGTAAGAAAGAAATTAACCCAAAAATCTCTCTCTCTCTAGTTCTTCTCTTGGAGACTCATCCCTTCTCTAATTGGGATATCTACTTCCTATTAGGAGGACAGTTGGCGTAGCGAAGCGAAGCGAGTAACGCGAGCGACGTGGCACAATTGGCCGAATCTCAAAAACAAATTACTTGTTTAGAAACAGTATCGCTGTTACAACAAACACAAACTAGAAGACATCATCAGATTAAGTTATTTTCAGAGAATTAAATAAATTTGTTCAATCTAAAAAATTGTTATCTACATTTGATGGTTAGGATTTATCTGACCGAATGATAAAAGATTGCACCGTTTGATAAGGTGAAAATCAACACTTATGCTATTAATTTCACTGCTATATATCCATATTTTGGCATTTTAAGTCCATAAAACTGAACGTTTCTTTTGCTTTAAAATTTACTGCTATCAACTCTTTGTGCCCATATGCGTTACAATTGTTGCCATATTGTATTATTATTATTATTATTATTATTATTATTATTATTATTAAGTAACACCAATAAAAGCTACAAAACTATGGTTTTCTTATTTGCCCATTATTTGGAAAAATACCAAAATACCCCTACAAACAATCTTTGACATGTAGATAGATAGATTATTAATTTACTCCTCAATATTTAAGGAAATACTAAAAAACACCACAACAACATTGTTTGATAGATAGATAGATAGATGTTAAAAAGAGGCCAAAGAATGTCTTGCTGACATTTTGCTTATTTTTTAATATATATATATATATATATATATATATATATATATAATTAATTTAGTATGTAAAAATATTTATTTTTGTATTTTTATATGCTAGTGACCAATCATCATCATTGTTGACCGGCGGACAAAATTATGGCTTACGTCTTTACTTATTGATAATATGAAAACATTTGTTATTCATAGGGGTGTAAATAAGCCGAGTTATTCGTGAAATATTTGGGTTTGGCTCGTTAACTGCTCGCAAAAGCTCGCTTGTTTAGTTAAACAAGCCAAGCTTAAGCTTAAGATTGAACTCGATTATTTAAATGAGTCAAACTCAAGCCTTGTAGGTTCGACGTTAAGGGCTTGCGAATAGCTCGTTTATATATTAATATATATATATATATATATATATATAATATAATGAAATATTAAAATTACATAGATGCTACAAATTTGTTTTAAAGAAAATAAAAAATAAAGTAAAAAATATAGTATTTCAATTGTTATGACTTTTGAGTTTCTTATTCATTTTTCGTTTTCCTTTATCTCATAATAATTATGACTTTTGTTATTAAGTTAAAATTATAATATTTAGCACTTATATATTTTTGTAGTTTGTGTGTTCAAGTGGATAACATTTTGAAAGAGACTATCTTACTAATGATGGAGATTTTGTCAATCTTTTTTTATTGATATTATGAAAATATGTAGAACTTTATTGAGTATTAATTTTGAAGTTCTTTTTTGTAGTAGTGAATAAGGTTAATTATGAACTTTTTATTTGCTAAATTATCTAAATATAGTAGTCTAGAATTTTTTAATTTTATATACCACATGTCAAATACTAATCTTTATTAAATACTAAACCAATAAAGTTTAAAATTATTTTAAGAAATTTTTTTCTAAAATGAGCTGACAAGCCAAGTCCAAGCTTTACTTTTATTAACAAGCCCAAGCTCAAGCTTTTAATTAGACTCGTTTAAATAAATAAGTCAAGCTTGAGCCTCTAATTTTTTTTCACAAGTCAAGCTCAAGCTTTAGATGCTCGGCTCGTCTCGACTCGTTTACAGCCCTAGTTATTCATATTATCTAGTAAAGAACAAGTAAAGAGGGTAGCTACCATATCGTGTTAGAGCCGAAAAAATGGGCCGTGTTTGGCTGGTCAGGCAAAAACCCCCCCAGAAAATATAGAGTCCAGACACACAAATTTGAACCCATTTTTAATCTGGACCTTTTTGGCTTGGCTCGACAAAGCCCGAGCCCAAAGTGGGCCGCCTTGAAAATATAGGCTAAAGCCCTATCCCGCCCCCAAAAATGGAGGACTTGGACACATAAATTTGAGCCCATTTTCAATATGGGCTTTTTGGCCTAGCCCGATAAAGTCGAACCGATGCGAGCTGGCCCGAGCCTGACCCAAAAGCCCATTTTGCCAGCTCTATATTTTGTCCACCTTTTCATATCTCATTTATTTTATTTTATCAATACCATTGGAAAAAAAAAGGAATAGGAAAAGAATTAATAAAAAAAAGCAAGAAAAAAGGTCCTTTTAGGGTCTGTTTGGATGAACAGCTTATTTAAGCACTTCTGACATATAAGCGCTTATACATAAGTTATTTCTATAATCAAAGAGAGAATATGGTGAAATTGATTTCATATAAGCTGTAAGCTGTTTTCATAAACTATCCTGTGGAGCTTATGAAAATAAGCTCAAAACAATCAGTCATAAGCTATTTTCATAAGTTTTGTCAAACACGGTGACAAGTGCTTATGTCAGTAGATAAGCTCAGATAAGCTCTGTATAAGTTGCAACACTCTTTTTCCGAAAAGGATATTACACCATAGTAACAAGTATTTTTGCAAAATATTCCTTAATAATCTTTGATAAAAAAATGAGTTTTGTTCCCCAAAAAATGTGAATAAAATTTTTGCCTTTTTAAAAGATGAGAGTAATGGGGAGTCTATCCTTTCCTTTTCTATTGCGTGGTAAAGTAAGAACAGTATTGGAAGAAACAATGAAGTAAAAGTAACCTTCTCAAGTATAAATATATCAAAAGAGTTTGCATCAGTACAAGCAAGGAGTTTTTCTAAAACTACTGTACATCAAAAGCAATAAAAACTCTAAGTAGACTAAAATAAAATGACTGAAATAAAAAGCTACTAAGTAATATAAAAGCTAGGTTCAATCTCTAACATCTACCCGGATTAACCGTCCACATCCGTAGGTATGATAACAGGCGCACTCTTCTTAACTGGTGAGGTTAAGCGGGGTTTACTCTTTCTTGCTCAGGCACTACGCCTCCCAAGATATGAGATAAAAGGTGTGTCTCGGGCTGGCTCATCGTTCTCCCTTGCCTCGTCGGATGTCCTGCGAATCAGATCCCTCATCTGTTCGCTAGGTGGTAGCATAAAATCGAGAAACTTATAGTACTCTCTGGTCCTTGCCTCGGGTCCGTCAATCCTACCTTCTGTAATCAACGTATACCCAACAAATGAACATTGCTGTGTATCAGGGTCTTTCTCCCATTCTACTTTACCCGTCTCTTGGAGTCGGAGACTAAGACGTTGTCCCGGATTCAACCAACTCCGAGGATCAGTCATCTATTCAACCACATATGGACAAAACATGGAAAGTTGACAAGATGAAAAACTTACACAAGTTAAGAATGATAGAACAAGAAATATAACATTCATATAGTATCAGAATCTCACGACCACAAATATACATCTTGTATCACATAACACATCACCTTATGTCAAGGACCATTACACACCTAACGTATCGCTTTAACAGAAGCACAGAAGATCACAGAAGACATCACTTTCAAAGAAATACAGATAAACAAAAAATATATCACTTTCAAAGAAATACAAATAAACACAGAATAAAGAAATACAGATAAACACAGAATATATCACTTTCAAAGAAGTATAGACAAACGTAGAACATGACATGCACATCACACCTCAATAGAATATCACTCAATCAGAAATATTGATGCATGTCACTTCTATATTTCTCAAAACACACCGGTGTAATGCTCCAATGAGACTTTACCAACCTCAACACCCTTGAGCAATCAGCTGTAGCAAACCTAACAGGACAACCAGACAGTCCAATCTGAACTTTTGGGGATTCTTCAGTAATACTAACATTTATTACATAATACCAATTTATGAATAAGTCAGTCAGTCAGATTTATCCAAGCCGGGTATACGACTCGTCTCAGCTCGAGGGTATACTCAACTCGGCCACAAGACTATCGAAACCTGGATAATCCCAAACGACAATTATAGCCCAACCGTACTCTATTTCCAATCTCACTACATCGGGTTGTAATGCTCAAAACTCTTTATGCAAATGATGCAGAGAATAAATTACTTTATATTCAATGCAAACAAGACATAGAATAAATTACTTCTTATTCCATGCAAATTAAACCGAGAATAATTTACATTATATTCTCCTTCTCTCCACAATTGAAACATATAGAAATACTCTTTTAATACAAAATCACATAGAATACTCTCGTTCTATCAACACATAAATAGCTTTTGAAACTTAATCGTTTTGTTACTCTTTTCAGCTGTACTTATTTATTTTAAGAGTAACCACACTGTGGCAGAGCCAAACTGAGGTGATTACCCGAAAGTGAATCGGTATAAAATAAAAGTGATTAAAGCAATAACAGAATATCAAAACAGGGCAGAGCCACCGGGATTGATCAAGAGAGAAGATATTAACAATATTTAAACTCAGGTTCGGTTTTAATCGGTAAGTGACTATTTCTCATTTTTGGACCATAATTGTAATAATATTAATAAAAATCATAAGTTAAACTCATTCTTTTTGAGAAAGCCCTTTGGAAGCTAATCAAGTAACATTCGCCACGTACATACAAACTTTCTAAGATAGGAAAAATAGCGCATCGGCATGGTTCCCAGGAAAGATCAGGTGAGCTTGTAGGCCCCTTCAATGACCTTTGTCTTTCCAAGACAGATCCATACAAATGAACTACCTTAACCCAATCATCAGTCTGTATATAAACAGTAAAAATCACAAGTTTTTATATATAACAGAACTCCAAACCAGGAATTTCTACCATATAACATAACAGTAGAATTCATCGAGATCCCATTACTATTAAATTATTTTACCCAATTAGCCTGTATATATATATATTTTCGAAAAAGAACATGGAAACGGAAGAAAACACTAGTTTAGGAATTTTAGCGTATTTAATCACTTGCTCAACGTACTAATCTCTAATGGCCCCTGAGCCCGACGTGACAGTACACTGAAGATGTACTCTCAAGCCTGACCAACCACAATATTCCCTATTAGCCAAAAGAACTCAAGAGGTTCAATTTTACAATTTCTTAGATTTGTTGATTACAGAGGTATAGCCCACTGGGTGATAAAGCCTTTATAATTAAAATTTCGCCAGTGTCACGGTACAATTATTAAATTTATAATTATATTGGGTATTATAACTTTACTTTTGATAAAATCATAATTTTATAAAAATATATAAGACATAGTAGTAATTTAAAACATTTAAACAAATATATAACAATTTATTTAAAACTATAAATACCCAACACACAAATACTCATCAAAACAAGGATCAAACTAACTTTAGAAGTAGTTCCCCATACATTGGCCTTATGAATGTCGAAGAACACACTAAGAACAACAAGAACAACCACACAAAAAACTTGATTAGTAAACAAAGAAAACCAAAGGAAAAACTAAGGAAAGAAAGAGTATTTTGGAGTGAGATTTTCTTCAAGTGGATTGTGTGAAAAAATGAAGAGCACCCCCTCCCTATTTATAGGGGAGGCGTTCGGCCAGACCATGAGGGAAGAGGGGGAGATATTTTATTTTCTATTTTACACAAAAATCATAAAATCCTATTTATTAAAAATATCTAACAAAAGATCTAACAAATATCTTGGCTCTAGAAAATTGGAGAAGCTTCAAGACTCTTCAAGGCCTTGAGTGAGGTGGCCAGAACTAGGCTGGAAGGAGGAGATGTGAGTTTACAAAAATACCCCTAGGGTTTGGATGAAAAAGGATAAAAATCAAGGGTAATTTTGTCATTTCATAAATCAAAAATTGAAATAATTAATTAAGATTGATGAGAACCAATGAGAATGCTCGAAAATGCCATGAAAAGTCTAAATAATTTTGTGGCACTCATTTTTGAAATTTATTGATAGTGTAAACTCTTCAGTTTTCATCGTTTTACAGGTATAACTTCGAAAAATACAGAAAAATATGGTTTTCGAAACTTACACAGAAATAATTTCTAAAATTATGAAATAAATAATTAAAAATAAAAAATAAAATGCATGGACCTTTTATACAAAAATAATACATGTGAAATAAGATCTTTACGCTATATACTCCCGTTTAGCGTATTTTCTGTAGATTTTTGAAAGTTTTTCAAAAATTTCAGAAAAATTTCGTAAAATCAAAAATATTAAAAGAACCAACTTTGGTGAAGGAAGTTTATTTATTGGATTTGTTTAACACACTCAAGCTATTTAAATCTCATTCTGTCAGTTAGACGTAAATTGTTTTTTGTAAAAAGACCCGATTTTGACTGAAAAACTACCGTTTCAGAAGTATTCTGATATACATGTATTTTATTAGTAATTTTAAGCTAAAAATAAATTACAAAACATTTATGGTACAAGAATTCATATAAAACAGAAAAAGAACAGAAAACACAAAGAAACGGATGTTACAAAAATACTTAACCCGATTTTCGTTTGAATTACAACATCAAACGGACTACTTATTCTATACTGGATCAAACTCTATTTGTCCTTGTAGTCTCGATTATTTCCTAGTCTCTGAGAGTATATCCGTTCCCTATTTACATGTTACATGGTTCACCTTAGAGGGACTAAAACAGTCATCTTTCTTTTTCTCTAAGATTCGAGACTTAGTTTCTAAAATCCTTGAATAATGTCAAATCACTATTTCGATCCTCAAATATCTCTTCCGAATCCAATTTACAGGTTTTCGTATCATTATAATCTTATTCTGATAATCAAAGATGTACATAGAATACCTTTTTGACTTCTACGTCAGTTCTACCATTTCTTATAATTTGAAAATCATAAGAATAAAAATCTAATCCTCTAAGGTTAACACTTTGTCTTAAAAAGTAAAAATTTGGGATGTTACATAAGTCAATCCAAACATGACCTTATTCTACTTTTTTTTATCACTCCTTTTAGGGGTCCATCTAATATGGAGACCAAAAAAACGTTGCCATCATAGCGACTGTACATGTAACCTGCTATAACAGGTTTGAGTCGGTTTTCAAAAATTATAAAATCCTCCCCAAAAGTAACCTAGCAAGTAGCAACACAGAAGTAACCTATAGGTTGCAGGGGTAAGTGGTTTTCCTATGTGACAGACAATGGGCCTGTTTGGATGGGCTTATTTTTAGTTTATTTGAGCTTCTCTACAACCATAAGCACTTATGAAGGTGTTTGGGTGAATTTTTGATAAGAGCTTATGGGACTTACATAAGTGTTTATAACAATTTTTCATAAGCCCACTTTTGTAGCTTATGCCCGCAACATATGCGGAGCTTCTGCTCCACTTAAACTCAGTGACAACCAGGTCCCATGCTCGAGTCCATGTTACGCCTGTTTCGATTGCTCTTCCCTGCTTCCATTAAGGTTCTTCTATTGCAGTTCGAGGTAAGCTTTCTGCTTCAACATTTGTGGCTGATTTGTGGTTGATTTGTGGCTGATTTGTGTAAAATTTAGGTAGTTCACTCTTCTCTATTGATTTTCGGTTATGCAATATATTTACCCCAAATTTTAGATAGTAGAACTTTTTTTGTTGTACATAGTAATGATTATCTATACTATTAAATGAATTTGTTCAACTATATATGCGGGGGAAATATATCTGGAATCCCTCAAGATTGGGAGCAAAATCAGTAGTAACCAACTATCTAAGGAATATAAAATTCTATATCAAATAATGAAGGAAAGAATATCTGATCATTATAATTACAGTCAACGTACACTCCCTCAAGCTGAATCATATATATGATATGCATCCATGCTTGTTACATATATTATCTATCCGAGTTCCCTGTAAAGATTTGGTGAAGATATAGCCAAATGATCCATGGAGGTTCTTGATGATGCCTGGGAGGTTCTTTTATCTAATAAAGTGGCTTTCAACTACTGCCACACGTATTACTGTTATAAATCATATGGTCTTCCATGCATTCTAGTTTGACTGTTCCAAACATTACCCCATGAGTAATGCAAACAAGTTTTGAAATGATTTCCCCCATGATGATTGATAATTCTACAACCTTTACTCCATGAGCAGAGTAGGAAGCATGCTTATCAGTGGGAGTAGTTGGACCATGTATAATTCACATAATTTTTCACTAAGAGTGAATAATCGAGGAAGTACCATCTACTGTCAATTTTGCTCAAGATAGGACTTCACACCCCTTTAGTCATGGTATTCAAAATGTGTTGCAGAAATGTGTTGTTGCAGGAATTTAGTTATTGGAATTGAAATGAAACAATTATGTATTTTAATCCTTCTTGTTTGGTTGTTGCAAAGCTAAGTGGAAAATATTAGGAAATATGCCTCAATTTTCATTGAAAACTTCGACTCAGATCATTGTTATTTGTATGACATTACACAATTTTATAAGAAGGAATGACACAGGTGATGAAGAATTTCGTTTATTTGATGAAAATGTTGAGTTAGAGGATAATGCTGATGATATTGTTGCTGGAGATGTCACTTGGGAGGAGCCAAGGCAAGGAACTACCAGACAAATGGAGCGAGTCAGAGATATCATTAGAGACCAGATGCCTAGAAATATTTAGCTTTATTTTTCATGTTTTATTATTTGTATGTTGTTTTAAAACTATGACTAAATTACAATTGCATATTTAGTCATGTTTTTGTTATTAATGTTACAAAAACTAAGAACAAATGAATGATGAATTTTTTAATTTTAATCATGATTTATGATAATACTAATTTTTAGTTCTTTACTCTTAAATTTTTTAAAATAATAATTTTTTATCATTTTTTTAAAATAATAATTCTGCTATAGTCATCGGTGAAATAGTTAATTTTCAATATATTTTAATTTTAAAAAATTGTAACATCTTATAAGTGTTTATTTTTCATGTAACCAAAAAAAAATCTTATAAGTGTTTATAGAATAGTCCATCCAAATATCTCAATTTTTGTATAAGCACTTGTAAATATGCATATCTAAATACAAATACTCTTATGACATAAACTCTTATGTGATAAGCTCTTATATCATAAACTCTTAAATAAACTGTGTATCCAATTAGGGCCAATATGACTTTTCAAAAATTAGCTGACACACTTCAACGGTTCAACATGTACTGAAAGCTACTGCACATATTTTATTATATATTTTTATATTATTAAAATTTTAAATTGTCTTCATTATCTCATTGGATATCAAATATACCGTGGACACATTTTCAAAATAATAAAAATTAATTTTAGTCAATTCATCAAACAAATAAACACTAAAAAAATTAAAATTTATTTAAATATGAGATTTTTTTTAGTTTTAGTTTCTGTAAAATTATTTTTTATTTCTGATTCATACAAAATAGAAAGTTTTATTTTCACTTATTGTTATTTTGTTTTATTCCATGCGATATTCGATTCAAGTCAAACTAGTCATTTTAATATGTGGACATTTTTTCTTTTAGTTTCTAAAATATAATATCAATTTTATTATACAAAGACTAATTCAACTTGATTTAAATATTTCAGGGACTATAACAAAATAACCAAAACTAAATTTTTTTTATTTTGCTGGGATCATAAATAAAAAAATAAGTTTATAGGAACTAAAACTAAAATGTCTCATATTTACGATGACAAAAAATATACCTATACCTTACAAAATTAACAAATATACAGTTAGTTTAAATTAGTCAAATTATGTTTTTGGTCCTTTAAAAATACTCAAATTTTGATTTTAGTCCTTTAAAAAAAATAAAACATTTTTAGTCCTTTAAAAATATTTTTTTATTTAGATCCTTTAAGTGAATTGACTTGATAAGTGGCACGTTGATAAGCTGACCCGAGGTGTGTAACACCATTTCTCCAAAAAGGATATTACACCATAGTTACCAATGAATTTCGAAATAACTTAGAAAATATTTAGTGAAAACTCAACATTCCTTCTCCGAAAACATGAGTAAAATTTTTTCTTCTTTTAAACACAGAGAAGAATGGAGAAATATGTATTAATTCTTTTCAAAAGAGTTTAAGTGCGGAAGCATAACGCAATACTATGCGAAGAATATCTCGTCTCATATATATATAAAATCATCAGAGTTAGTACAGGGAAGAGTTCAAAGTAAGACAGTGAACATCTGAGTCAGTCTGGTCTCTAAACCCCTACCCAACTAACACAGTAACCATCTAATCTTCTTGAAATCCATAACATCTACTATACAACATCCTTCAGCTCCTCTTCTAATAGTTAACCCCTTTCTTGGGTTAAACATCTACTCCGTCATGCATCAACATAACAAAGCAGGCAAGGGTGAAACTCTAAACAATTTAATAAGGAAAGTACGGCACACAACAACATACAACACAATCACTAAGGATTCATACTCAAACAATCAGTATATCAATATATCAGATAATCAGCACAATAAGAATTTCACTAAACACAACACATTTGGGAACATCCAGTGGGAACATCGCTTTCAACAAAGCATTTGGGAACATCAAGTAGGAACATCGAGTAGGAACATCAAGTAGGAACATCGTGTGGGAACATCAAGTAGGAACATCTTGTGGGAACATCGCATTAGTACTAAGCATATGGGAACATCACCTTTCACTAAGCATATCTCTTTCACTTCCAACTAGGGATGGCAAAACGGGTCGGGCCGCCAGTCCCGGCCCGCGTTGGCCCGTGTGAAAAACGGGCCAGCCCGGCCCGTATTTGAAAATGTGCCAAAAAATCTGTCCCGGCCCCGTCCCGTGGAGGGCTATGTGGGCCGACGGGCCAAAACGGGTTGGTCCGTCAAAATAATAATAAAAAGTTGAAAAAAAAATAAAAAATAATTAAAAATTAAATAAAAATAAGAAATTTTTTTTTTCCAAAAAAGAAAAACAGGCCAGCCCCCCCGCCCGTTTTCGGGCCAATCCATTTTCGGCCCTTTTTTTACGGGCCCAAACGGGCCAGGGCCTAAAAAATGCGGCCCAGCCCAGCCCGTTTTATGGACCAAACGGGCTGGCCCGTTGGGCCAAGCTCATATTGCCACCCCTACTTCCAACCACTCAGAACCACTCATCTCAAACCACATAGAATCACCAGAACACACAAAGCCACACTTAACAGATAGGAATTCCAAAACACACATCTCAGGAAAAACACAGAATCTTACCACTCAGACAGACATATAACCATTTATTTGAGACAACTCATACGTCGTTTATATTCAAGTTTCTCAAAGATATATCGGTATATAACAGTACCAAAAAGTGATTAATTTATTGAAAAAGGGTCAAAATGGAAATATTTCGAAAATACTTGAACACCGGTTTATTTTCAGAAAAAAAACCCATTGAAAGCTTATTTTCACAAATTTCCACTGTTAAAACATAGAGAATACTGAACTAAAAATATATAACAGTAGAATTCATCGAGAATCCATTGCCATTATATTCCCCAATTATCTTAGTCACATATATACCGAGTCCGTAAGTTAAGAATTCCCCAAACAGCGTATCAATACAGATCACAGGCCAGAGAGAGACGGACTGCTTTAGCCCTTTCAAAGGTCTCACTTCCTTTCTAGACAGATCCATACTGATAAACCATTTATCTTAACCATGACCTTGTATATCAATGATAGACAATACCAGGGTTTTCACAAAATAATTAATTGTATTCTCATCGTGGTAAAATTATATTTGCGGTAGTATAAATTTTGCCATTATAACGGTGTGTTTACAAAAGTTCAAAAATGATTTTGGCATAGCCATCTTACTATCTCGAAAATTTAGAGAAAATTGGGCATTATAACTCTACTATTAATATTTAGCACAAAATAATTACTTAAAGGCTATAAAACCATTTATTTAAGGCTTAATAGTAAAAACACCTAAAGCATACAATCCTAACACAAACAAGAATCAAAACTCATACTTCACAAATTAAATTGCAAGATTAACCCCTTACCTTGTCCATAATTTGATGAAGAACAAAGCAAGAACACAAGAGAAATTTAAGAACTAAGAGTGAAAAGAGAGAGAGAGAGTTTGTGTTTGTTGTCTTCAAGGCTTCCTTAGCTTCTTGGATGAGTGAAAAATTATGAAGCCAAGGGGTCTATTTATAGTGGTGGAGGCAGCCAAGCTTAGGGAGAAGGAAGGTATTAAAAATTTGTGAGGTCATCACACTTTTTAGGCTATATGTCATAAAACCTTAATTTAAAAACTATCCATTTTTCTAATTGGCTAATCCTAATGACTAAACATGGTGACTCATAGGAGAAAAACTCATCCAAGGGCTCTACATCAAGGTGGATGTCGACAAAATGGAGGAGGAATGAAGGCCATTGGATTGCTTGGTCAAAAACTACAAGTTTATGTAGTTTTAAGTGGGAACTAAGGGCAAAATGGTCTTTTTTTTTGCCCACCTTACTATTCAAGGTAATCATGATGTTCCCCCACTCTTATATACTTCTTAGAATTGTATTCAAACCCCCCAAAGTTCCTAAGTTTCCATAGCATGGCCACTATACCTCTATTCGTATCAATTCGGCTTAATTTCCAAAAATACAAGAAAATATAAAAACATGATTCAGCTACTCAAAAAAATTTTTGACCTCAGGTTGGTCTCCAAATCAGTGTTTTACTCTTTCCGTAAGTAACATGGTCAAAACAGTAATTTTCAAAGTTTTCCAAAAATTCTAAGAAAATTCCAGAAAATCACAAATATTAAAAGAAACAACTTTTGTGAAGGAAGTTTGTTTGAAAAAGTTGGGATAACACACTTGTGTTATTAAAACCCTTTTCCGTCAATAACGAAAAATACGAATGTCAAACAGTAAGGAAAAAGTTACTGTTTTAATAAAATAACTTGATAGGTATTTAAAAACTTTCATTATAAGACTAAAATAATTTTCTTAGCACTCAGATCACACAATTTCATATAGACCACATAATTGACGAAAAATAGCAAACAGGTGTATATATGAGACTAACTATCTTACCGTTTCTAAACTGTAATTTCAACAAGACTTATTACTTCCCTACTATCCAAAGTATACTAGATCCTAAAATCTCCATCTTAACTATTCCTCCATCTCCAGTATTTATCCATTTCTTAACTAACAGTTTACGGAGTTTTCCGTAGAGGGACTAAAACGGCAATTCCCTTTTATCTTTCTCTAAAATTCCAAACTTAACTTCTAAAACCTTTAGGGAATATCAAGTCACCATTTCATATCATCTAATACCTTTTGGGAAATCAAGTATGAATTCTCCATATTCATTTATCAGCATATTCTGACAGTCAAAATATCCGTAAAATGCCATTTGACTTCTATGTCAGCTCTAAATTATTATTTATTATCCGTAAATCTTAAAGGTAATTCTAATCCTCCAAAATAAATACTTTGTCTAATAGAGTGAAAATTTTGGGATGTTACAAGGTGGATGCATAAGTGTCAAGCACCCTTGTCTTGTTTTCTGCCTCCCCATTAGCTGCCTGAAAGAAAAGGAAGCAATCGTCGGCAAAAAGAAGGTGTGTGAGAATGGGCGCACCCCTACAAATCTTCACTCGATCCATGAATAGCTCTGCGCCTCTCCTCCTGTTCAATCAAAGAAGACAATCCCTTAGCACAAATAAGAAAAAGATATGGTGATAGTGGGTAAGGCCACAGGATGAGGTAATAGGACCAACCCTATCCTGATTCACAAGAATAGAGTATTTGACTGTCTCCATGCAAAGACGCATCCAATCAACCCATTTATCATCAAATCCGAGTTTGGCCATCATAAGGCACAGGTACCTCCAATTCACCCTGTCATAAGCCTTGCTAATGCCAATCTTCAGGGCCACATCTCTTGTTTTTCCACTTCTTTTACACTTAAAGACTTCCTGGGCATTCATAGCATTACCTAAAATTGATCTGATTGTTCCAAAGAGATGCATTTATGAAGAACACATTTCAATCTGTTAGCTAATACCTTTGCAAAAAATTTGTAAACCATCTTGCATAAGGAAATTGGTCTGAGGTCCTTCATAGTCTCAGGAATGTCACATTTTGTTATCAGAGCAATGAGTATAGGTCTGTTTGGATTGGCTTATGCAGAGCTTATGAACACAGCTTATGACTTATTCATAAGCTGTTTTGGGCTTATTTTCATAAGCTACCCATGATAGCTTATCAAAACAGCTTATGACTTAAATAAAATAAGTTTCACTATAATTTTTCTTCGATTATAAAAATAGCTTATACAACTTATGACATAAGCAGTAAATAAGCTTGTTATCCAAACAGGACCCATTGAGAGTTGGGGGGAAACTCCCATTCGAAGCCCAAAAATAAGCTGCATGAAGGGATGTCTTCGCCCACCACGTGCCAAAAGCATTGATAAAAGGCCGGGTCGAAGCCGTCATCAGAACCCGGCGCTTTATCAGGCTTCATTTGTAGAGGCCGAGGCATGAAAGAAGTGGGTATTCTGATCCCCTTCGTTGAGCCAAAAAAACCTTGGCGCGCTGCTTCCAGTATCATTCTTCTTGAATTAAAACTGAGGATATCCTCTCCTTCGTGTCCAGGAACGTGGCCAAGTCATGAGGATCGAAGCTGCCACGCAAGGACTCAAGCAGCTGCTGGTAATACTTAGTGTTTCCACGAAAATACATCTTTCATTTTAGAAGATTGAATCTGCACGACATTTATATCAATCAATTAGATAAACTATAATATGATAAGCTTATTTTACATTTTTACATATGCATGTTTTAATTCAATTTGAAAAAAAAATTTTGGACATTTCCAGAATGTAATAGTACCACCACTAAGGTGGCACTTAGCATACACAAATCATAAGATTTGTGTATGTGCACAAATCAGACGTAGATCATTGATATATTATAAATAAATTGTAACGGTTTGGATTGATTGTAACGGTCAGGTTTCTAGAGATAAAAAAAATAATTGCACAATAGGTGCTTTACTTTTATGTTATTTATGTAAAAATAATTCCATTAAAACCTCAATATTTCAATATAATTAAATTTTGGCCCAATAAATGTCATTATTTGAAAAAAGTTAGAAAAAGTCAAAATTTGTAAATTTTTGGCCCAATGATTGATGGTTCTCTCCCCTCTCTCTCGCTCTCCTTATCTCTCGCTCCCTCCCCCTCTCTCCTGCTCTCTCTCTTCCCTTCTCTCTCACTCTGAAAAACCTCTCCCTCGCTCTATGTACCCCTCTTACTCTCTCTTTGAAAAATCTCTCCCTTGCCCTCTCTCCCTCTCCCTTTCTATCGCTCTATGAAAAATCTCTCCTTCTCCCTCTCTCTCCCTCACTCTCTCTCGCTTTCTCTCCCCCTCTCTCGGTCGCTCTCTATATCTCTCTCCCCTTTCTCTATCGCTCTCTCTCTCCATCTCTTGCTCTCTCGTACCCTATCTCTCACTCTCTCCCCCTCTCTCTTGCTCTCTCTCTCTCCCTCTCGCTCACCTCTCTAGCAAGAGACAATGAGAGAGCGACAGAGAAAGAGAGACCAAAAGCAAGAGCGAGAGAGGGAGAAGAGCACGAGGGGGAGAGAATGAGAGGGAGAGGGAGGGAGGGAGTGGGAGGGAGAGAAAGCGAAAGAGAGAGTGAGAGAGAGAGATGGGGAGAGACAGAGAGCAAGAGAGGCAGAGCAAAAGAACAAGAGAGGGAAGGGGGAGAGAGAAAGTGTGTGAGAGAGAGGGAGGGAGAGAACTAGAGAGAGGGGGAGAGATCGAGAGAGAAATATAGAGAGAGTGAGCAGGGGAGTTGAGGGAGGGAGGGAGGGAGGGAGAGAGGGAGAGAATGAGAGAGAAATGGGAGAGTGAGGGAGAGAGGGGGAGAGAATGAGAGCAGGGATCAAGAGCGACAGAGAAAGGGAGAGAGGAGAGTGAGCGAGAGAGTAAGAGATATGGAGGGAGATAGGGAGAAAGAGTGAGAGAGGGGAGAGAGAGATTGAGAGTGAGAGGGAGGGAGAGAAAGCGGGAGAGGGGGAGATATAGAGCAAGGGAGGGAGGCGAAGAGAATGAGAAAGTGTGTGAGGGGAGAGGGAGGGAGAGAATGAGAGATGGGAGAGAGAGGGCGAGAGAGACCGAAAGCGAGAGAGAGAGCGAGAGAGTGGGAGAGGGAGAGGTATAATCTTCATATCAATTTTTAAAATGATAATTTTTATATTTAGTGAGGTATTTTCATAATTAACATAAATTCAATGAAATCGATATTTGGGCTTTAAATTGATAATATTCATATTTGATGGGGTCATTTCATAAATAATCAAAAAACTGGCAACACCTGCTATTACAGGTCAGACCCGATTTGTGCATGTCCATTTATGCATACTAAGTGGCACCCCACCACTAATACTCACAACTTGTATCGTATGTATAAACATGGCAAAAAGGCTCATTTTTGTATGAATACTTGTCTTATATTTTCGCAACATTGATGGAAAAATCTCAATTTGAAGTTTGGGGTCAAAATCGAGTTTTCCTTAGGTTATATTATATTATATGTATACATTGGGGTAGGAATGTCAAAACGGGCTACCCCGCTTCGTATTTGAAAGTGGGCCAAAAATATAGTCCGGCTCGTTCTAAGGAAGGGCAGGCAGGGGCAACAGGCCAAAAATGGGCTAGGCCGTCAAAATAATAATAAAATAATCAAAATATTAAAAATAAGGAATATTTTTTATAAAAAAAAGGCCAAATGGGTCAGCCCCGCCCATTTTTAGGCCAATCCATTTTGACCCTTTTTCTGACCTAAACGGGACAGGACTCAAAAATATTGGCCTGATCCGTTGGGCTGGGCCCATATTGCCACCCCTGCATTGGGGATATTGGATATATATGCATAAGAATATAAATACTCAATCTGATAATGTTTTAATCATAATAAAAACTAAATAACAAAATTGAATTTACTTCCTTAAAAAAAAATTGAATTTACTTTAAACTCTATTTGGTAAAAAGTAGCGGATAATTTATAATAGATAGCAGATGAATTTATAGCGATAAGCTCTACTAAATTGAATTTGAAATGTTTGGTAAAATTAGCAGTTAAACTAAAATAATTTTTTAATTAATGATTACATTTCTTTAATAAATATTAAATATGATAAAATATTTCTAAATAGTTAAACTAATTATTATGATATTTAGAAGTTTTTTTCACAACAATGATATTTAGAAGTTAAAATTTATATTTTAATAATATAATTTATTTAGTTACTAGTTTATTTATTAATTACCATTAAAATAATTTTATTGGCAAAAAATATTATATTTATATTTATTTACTTGCTTATTTATTATCATCATTAAAATAATTTATTTAATGGTTAAAATAATATTTTATTTACTTTTTTATTTAATGGTTAAAATAATGTGGGTAAAAATAAGAGAAAAAATAATACGCTATAAACTATAAGCTTAAACGCTATTTGAAATAGCATCTGAAAAAATGATATGAGCTATTAAAAAAACACTATAAGCTACCATTACCAAACACTTTTATTTTTTAATTCGTCATTCTCTAGTCAATACTGTTATTCATTAACATATGAGTACTATTACCAAATAGAGCCTTATTATATATATGTGTGCGTGTGTGTCTATGTGTATATATATAAAATAATACTTGTTGCAAAAAATTTTGATAACCAAATTGCACCATAAACTACATCAAATTGTACTAAAATAAACCTGAATTGAGGTAACCAAACCCATGTCACTGAAAACTTAACATTTTTAGAATAACCGTGCTACGAATAAAGAGAGAAAGTTAACATTTTATTTTAACAAATAGGGATTCTCTTTCTCTCTTTGCTCGAATCCTGCCCCATCTACCTCGCCCCTCTTACTCTCTTTGCTCGAACCCTAGTCCATCGGCCTCGGCCCTTTTTCTCTCTTTGCACCAAACGCTAGCCCTAATCTTTACATCATTGACCATGGTCACTGATTCCTTCTTTAATTTTTAGGCTCCCATGGTTCCTCCATCTCTGTGTTGCATTTCGTAATTGGGATTGAACCCTAACCCTAATCTTTGTTTGTGATTGTAGATTCTTCTTGTGCGTTCTTGACAACACAAGCTGTCATTGAAGAGTTGAACAACGGTGAGTTCTTTAGAAAGATATATAGATCACGAATTCCATTCATAAGTTTTGCATTTATGAGACATTGTGGAAAGTTATATATGTGAATTTGTGGAATAAAGTGTATATCTTCTTAAGATTTACTAACAAATAGTCATGTTTCTATTGTTTTCTTGCTTCACTTTTTCAAGTCTATCTTCACTAGATCAAAAATTGGTTTGTAATATTATAATATGTTATAAAAGGGCTCAATTCAGTTCTTGTTGGATGCATAGTCCAGTTCAATTGAACTATATTTTTTATTCAAATCGATTTAATTTAGTTTTTCATACCAAACCCAAATCATGAACATATGGGATGCTGAAACTTACTTCCCCTGCATCTCATTGTATTTTGAGTATCAATTTGAGTTGAAACTCGTGAATCAACTTGGTCAAACTGGATTCACCAGCGGATTGCATTGAAAAAAACAATAGCTCACATTTTTTAGGTTATTTTAACCAAACTCACTTAACTCGCACGTCAAAATCGTTTTGAGTCAGGTTGACTCATGTTGAATTTTTTTATCATTTTTTATAAATAAAATATAATTTATATTTATTTATATTTTTGTTTTTTTATTTTTTTTAAAAAAAATTTAGGCAAGTCATCAAACTTAATCCACCAACTCGTAGTGAGTCGAGCTAGATTATGTTTTTTTTCCCTATCTCACTAAAAAAGTAAACCAGGCTGTGGTTGACTTAATTTTTTAGCCTATGTTTGTTTATGCGTCCATGCCATGTGTTCAGTAAAAGCCTAAGAGAGTAGCTGCGTTCAAGATATCTTAAGATGCTAGATTAACATAAACCAAACACACGGCCGATCAACACATAGTGAGTCAATTAGATAAGCTAGATTGACTCACAGGCTCACTGCACTCTGACACCTCTCTACATTTTCGCATAAAAAATAATCTATATCCTAACAAATTAAATAAATAAATAATAATAATAATAATAATAAATAATGTATTATTATTATATTTAGAATTAGAATAATTAGTAATTATCTTTAGAAACATCAAAAATCTTTATGCTTTATTATATTCATTCATGTGTAGATGTTTCAAAAATGAAAATCATGTGTAGAAAGGGAAATGGATTCTCTGGTGGATCCTGCCTCTCCGGTAGAAAAAATTGAGTATGAAAAGGAAGAGAACATGATGGAAAAAATGGAGAAATGATAAAAGAGGAAGAAGAGAAATTTTTTTTTTTCAATCATGTTATTCTTTGGTTAAGCGATTTGAACCCAGTGCCACTCCAACCCTCATTTTCATTTTTTTTCTCTGATCGAGCTGGTCAGTTAGCAGCAGTGACTCAGTGAGTCAAACTCGTGGACCCCTCGTCTCTCCCACATCCCCCATCCCTCTCCTCAATCCAAATCACAAACCATCTCTGAAGTGAAAACCATCTCCAAAACCCTACACACACTCCAATTCCTATCCCATCTATGTCCCCTTCCTCAATTCACCTCCCAATTAAATCACTCGCGCCACGTAATCCCTCTCCCTTTTTTTCATCCTGCAGGTTCATTCAGCTCTCTAATTCCATGGACGAAAACGCCACCAAGCAACAACCGCAAACGGCAACTGCGTTTCACGATTCCGTAAACGATACCTTCAAGCAGAAGCAGCAGCAGCGGCGAGTGGAGATGGTGAACGGCTACATCGTTTACACTCGACGACGAAAGAGGACTCCACATTCCGAGAATGAGAAAGCCGCCAAAAGACTCAAAACCTGCGAAGGAGGCACCGACAATGACGACAATGCACAAGTCAAGGTGGAAAACAGTGTGTTACTCGTGTCCGATGAGGTGGTGCGAAACGACGATGCCGTTTCGGGGACGTTGATCAAACGGCATCGGCGACCGTCGTTGAAGCTCAAGTTTGACTCGGAAGATGCTGATGCTGATAATGCTGCTGTTTCCGCCACTGCTCGCGTTGCGAATGCGAAGAGCATCAAGAAGCCGGTGACCGTTAAGGAGCTCTTCGATACTGGTCTGCTCGATGGTGTTCCGGTTGTTTACTTGGGTTGCAAGAAGGTTCGTTCTTCTTTCATTTCCTTAATTAAACATTGCATTTTTTCTTTTTATTACTTGTTTTTCATGTCATGTATTTTACTACGTGCCCCAATCATTTGTTATGCTATTTTTTTTCCCCTCTTTTCACCCACACTATTTCAAGTGAAATGGGCCACTAGACTTATAAGTGTTAGGCACGAGGAAAGTAAAACCTAACCACAAATTGTTCCATCACCAAAGATTGAACTCGGTATCAGCCGAATCCATGCCTTTTGATGGACTGCATTAACCATTTGCGCCCTCGTAGTTATTTGTTATGTTATTTTTGTTTAGGGACAAGTATACTTGGCTAATGACTCTACTTAAAGTGAATATTATTAATACGGTTTAATTTTTGTCCATAGCACAAGTTAATTAAATTATTACCCAATTATGTTTAAGCATGTCATTCTTACCTCTAATAATTATAATTATTGTAATAAATATGGTCAAATTTTTCTTCAACGAGATGCTGTCACAATTGAATGATATGGCGATCCCACGTAGATGAATGATATTGGAAGTTTTTAGACTTACACTGCTTATAAATTAAACTCTTATAAACGGGATTGACTCATTGTAGCATTGTTTCAAATTATTATCCCTTTTTAGCGCTGGTGGGTGTAGCTTTCGTGGATAAAAATATACTACCCACTGAGTTTAATACTGATGCGATGTGAATCTGTGATTGTAGGATTCAGCTGACACAGGATTGCGGGGTGTAATTAGAGATGGGGGGATATTGTGCTCGTGCAGTCTGTGCAATGGACGCAGAGTGAGTTATCATTTATCATTTTTGTCTTTGGGTCATGGTTGCCAAGTACCCACTACCCAGTAGTTTCTTTGGTTCGAGATTGCTCTGTTGTCATTTGTTGTTCCTTCCTTGTTCCTTCTGCCTATGTAGGTTATTCCCCCTTCCCAATTTGAGATTCATGCGTGCAAAATTTATAAGAGGGCAGCGCAGTATATTTGCCTTGAAAATGGGAAGAACCTGCTTGAACTGTTAGGAGCATGCAGGGCAGCTCCCCTACATACTTTGGAGGCGACCATTCGAAATTTTGTTTGTTCTCCACCTGAAGAAAAATATTTTACTTGCAAAAGTTGCAGAGGTAAGAGCTTTGGTCTTGTCATTTAGAGTCATTATGTTTTTTTGTTGTCAAGTTTGATACAGTGATCATAGTTTTTGTGGTAAAACTAAGTAAATTAAAGATCACAGAATGTTTATTTTATTTATTCTATGTTGATTGCCTGGTATGCCTTGTATTATTATTATTATTATAGGGTGTTTCCCTGCTTCAACTGTGGGAAGAGTGGGGCTTATATGCCATTCTTGTGTGGAATCAAGGAAATCTGAAGGCAGTTCTATTCACACAGTTGGCAAAAGAGTCAGGTATTTGTTTCTTCTGCGCATTGGGTTCAATAGCTAACTGTTGGGGAATTCAAGTGTGAATTTGAAGTTCCACATTGATTAAGAACCAGCTTAATAAAGATAATACAAGAGAGCACAGCGATGTATTCAATGTCTTATGTTTTTGGGTAATGGGGTTGTGTCATGTTCACTCTTTATGGTTTGTAGTCTTGGCCCATTGTCACAGATCCCCTTACTATTGGGCTCCCCCAGACCCTGGCATCAGAGCTGGTGGTTTAACTGTTGAGTATTTGGAGGTGGCTGTTTGTATGGGTTTTAGTCTTGAGACTCTTGACCCATGTTTGTGGAGCCATGTGATGGGATACTTTGGCTCTCTATTGAGAACCCCATTGACCCGTTTGTACTCGAAGAGGCCTTCGCCTGAGGGGGTTGATACTAATGGTGACTCACACTTGGGAGGGACAATGTTGAGAATTCAAGTGCAAGTTTGGAGTTGCACGTTGGTTAAGGATGGGCTTAATAAAGATAATACAAGAGAGCAGACTTGGATACCCAATACTTTAAGGTTTTGGGTAATGATGCGGGGTCACATTCACTTTTTGTGGTTTGTTACCTGACCCATTAATGCAAGTTTCCCCTTGCTTTCGGGCTTCCCTGAACCCCCAACAATAACTAGCATTCTTTCTTGAGTTTTTGAAAAACCATGCCCTGTGATTTTGAGGTAGAGTTTTCAGCTTTGGTAATAATATGCAACTTATTAAAACAATTGGCTTTTGAAGGATAGAAGTTAGTGGTTTATTCAACTTAGCCTTTGTATAAGTGTTTATTTTGCCTTTGCTTACAAATAACAGCTGCTAGCTGACATAGTCATTATCGGCATTATAAAAGAAAATACATTACAGGGGGATAATAAAGGAAAATGAATTACCATTCTAATTCTAAAATGGAAGTTTTTAATTCTTGCTTTTCTTGAATGGATTTGGTTTTACAAAACTGCTGGCTTGCTTATTTTACTAGTTACTACTCTATTGTATGGCTTCTCATAAAATAATTTTTTCATATCATAGAAAAAATTCATTCATTTTATTGAAACCATGTCTAAAGTGCAATGAAAAGTTTTTGAGCCCATTTTCCCTTTCCTGACTTTCTTTTCTGTCATCATGGTATTGCAACATTTCAGGACCCCTCGATCAATATTATTCTGTAGTCCATCTCGTACTTCTGAAACATGTATCTCTTCACAACCTAAGAGACAATGGAAGATTAGAACAAAGTGGGTATTTATATCTATTCCATTATCCTGTATATAATACGAATTTGTAAAGTTTTTGCAAACCAATTTTGTGCTAACCGATAATCTGTAGTTACATGGTTCCAAACTTGATGTATTTCATAAAAAGATTTCTTTTATAAGGTTATATGCTTTCTTTTTGCTGGTTTTATATTATATAGATATATTAACTTGCTCTCAACTATGCTATGAAGGTCATCAAAACGGGTTAGCAGGTCAATTTCTTCCAAGAAGAATGCTTCCGTGTCAATTCTATTCCGAAAGAAAAGTTTGTGCATGATGGAAACGAAGTTTGTACCTGGCTTTAGTTTTTAGCACCCTTATAGACTTTGGATAATATACTTGCACGTTAAATTGTTTACAACCATGGCTCTTATCCTCTCTTTATTCTAATCAGTTGTCATTACCAGGTCACCAAAACTGTCAGTAAAATTGAAGAAAGCTCCAATTACTTCAAATTCAAAGTGTTTATCTCCACAAAATAAGAGTCAGTGGAGGATCACTAAAAAGTTAGTTCCCTTTTTCCCATTCATTTGTGTGTATATATGTCTGGCAGTAGCTTGCTTTATCACTTTTCTTTAGTGATAGTAATTATTTGTTCTCCCAAAATATTCTTCTTAAGGCATCAGCCATTGCATAAAATAATTTTTGAAGAAGATGGATTGCCTGATGGAGCTGTAGTAGCTTATTATGCACGTGGACAGGTTGTTTCTGTGTGTATTTCATGTACAAGTTATTGTATGCATATTGCTCTGTTAAGTGTTGACTGTTATATTCTGATTGACAGAAATTGCTCGAGGGTGTCAAAAGTAAATCTGGAATTCTTTGTCGATGCTGTGGCACTGAGGTGTTTATACTTACTTTTCTCTTGTATGCTTGTGGGCACACCTTAGGAATTTGCAAGTAGTACAGATAATGCTTTCAACTTTTAAATGTTATGCAGATCAGCCCCTCACAGTTTGAGGTTCATGCAGGGTGGGCTTCTCGCAGGAAACCGTGAGTTTTCTTTTTGTTGCCTATGCCCAGGGAGTTTTTTTTTTTTGGGTGGGGGTCATGGTTGTGTGGGAGGAATATTTAGAAGCTTTCTGAATTGTTTGTTGCCTGTACATATGAATTTTCATGACAGTGGAATGTTTTTGAGCAGTTATGCATACATCTACACGTCGGATGGGAAGTCTCTCCATGACTTAGCAATATTCCTCTCAAAAGATCGCAAATACACTGCAAAGTATAATGATGATGCATGCATTGTTTGTTGGGATGGTGGAAATCTGTTGCTCTGTGATGGATGCCCAAGGGCATTTCATAAAGGTTAGATTTAAGTGACAAAAGATTTGATAGACAAAATATCTAGTTTCTGCTGTATGTCAAATCCCTTTTTTTTTTCTTCGCAAAATACTTATCCTCTGCTATTGTGGTCAGAAATTATATCACCTATATTGAAGTCAGGATATATGAGATGCAACAGTTTTTGTATGACTGTATCCCCTAGGATGCTAATTGCTACCATAGGTATAAGCTCCTTTAAAGTGAGCTTATCTATAAAATGTGAGTAAGAGTGTACAGCTCTTGAATTTTAGTGGGATAAAATCACAATGTACTTTAAATTAAGCCAACTTAGGAAGGAACAAGACATACATGCTTGCTTATCTATTTTTTGCCTTCTTTAACATCATTTTTACCTCCTTTGCTAAATGCCTTATTAATAGTTATGGTCTAATAGGCTTGTTATCTAAATGCTTACAAGTTACCATAATCTCATTTATCTGATATAATTGATTGATGGGATTATCTATCCAGTGGAATTTGTAATCTGACCATCCTTTATGGCAGTTTGAATATGAACTTTCTAAAATACTAAGACATTGCTGTCTAAAGGTATTAAGATTCAATTTCATACAAAAGTAAATGAAATTTTAGGCTTAAATATCTCTTTCATCCTTGCAAATATCCCAGTTTTCACTTTTAGTCCCTATATCAATTTTATCCCCGTAATATCCAAACCTTCCTGTTTTTTGTCCATCCCGTCAGTCTCCATTACAAAAATGCTTATGTGATTGACGGAACTCCATCTAACACTTCCACCCAAGATTAGTGATGCCATGTAACATTTGAGTTGGATGGTGACATGACTCGCATTAGGGTTTATTCTTCTCCTTCCCCCTCTCCCCTTCTGCTACCCTCACCCACCCACTCTTTCTTGGCCATCCCCTCCCATATCTGCAGGCAGTGGTTCTCTGCGGAGCTTGTAGGCTACATGGTCATAAGCATATGCAGCAGCTTCGGCACTGTTGTAATTGCCTAGCCAGACTCTGATCCTGTTATGAGGGAGTCTAATCTCTGCCACCCATTTGTGCAGTGTCTTTGTCTCACACCCCATGCAATTTTTTCTTGCGAGGGTTCACAAGGGAATTGAGATGATAAATGGAAGTCAGAGGGCAAGTGAGATCCTAATGATGATGAGGATTAGGCCATACAGTAGCCACATTAACATCGCTTGAGACTTCATTGGAGTGGGTCTTAGAGCCACTCTTCCATCATAGCCACATCAACATCGCTTGAGACTTCACTGGAGTGGGTCTTAGAGCCACTCTTCCATCATTAAAATTAAGTGCATTGGGGTATCTATCCCTTGCTAGCCTTTGCCAACTTCTTTTCTCAGCTTCTAAAACAACATAAATTTCTGTTTATTGTTAAGAAAAAAAGGCAAAAAGAAAATGTGAGTTTGAAGGTCCAATATCTTTCTCTGACTTCTCTGGTAGACAGAACCGCTTGGGGTTTAAACAATAAAACATGCAGATTCAAATGGTGAAAAATGGATAAAATGTATATGATTAAGAAGACAAACCTTGCAAGGAGAGAAAATCTTGGTCCGGAATCTTGTTCAATCTTGAAATTCCAATCATGTCTGAACAACTTTTCCCTTCTTGAACTTGCTCCAAAGCATGCATAGTTTTCTCTCTTCCATCAACCCAACGTAGTACCCCACAGGTCATTTTTAGCTCCCTGCCAGCAATGAAATCAATCTCCAAATGCTCTCTCAAGAAGCTTTCCACCATTACTCAGGGTAGATTGCTTACACCCATTTTCATCAAGAAGTGGAGTGCTTATTATAGCAATAGGAAGCACTTCGCTACAGATTTTTCCAGATAACACAACGAATCCTGACCCCTGCCTGTAGATGTGGGAGGGGGTGGTTGGGAAAGAGGGGGTAGGCCGGTAGGGTGAGGGTGGCGGAAGGGGAGGGGGGAGAGGGAAGGAGAAGAATAAACCCTAATGTGAGCCACATCACCATTTAACTCAGATGCCACATGACATCACTAATCTTGCGTGACATTGTCAAATGGAGCTTTGTCAGCCACATAAGTGTTTTTGTAAATAAGACTGATGGGAAGGACAAAAAACAAAAGGTTTGGATATTAAACCTACGACATTGGGTTTTGGAGACCTGCGTTCTACTGAACCTAACTAAGAGCGATTTATTTCAAAAATAATTTTATGTGATGCCAATACAGGGATAAAAAACAAAAGAAAATTGCAGGGACTAAAAGCAAAAACATAGTATATTTGCAGGGATGAAAAAGATATTTAAGCCAATTTTTTATCTTGTTCCTAAACTTTTGTTTTATGATTTATTGGAAGCAGCAGTTAGGATTAATATTTGCTTTCTATGATAAATTACAATGTAGTCATCTTCTAGATGAACTTAAATGTTCCCATGTTGGAGATGCACAGAATGTGCATCTTTATCAAGTATTCCACAGGGTGAGTGGTACTGTCAAATTTGTCGACACATATTTGTTGGAGTAAAATCTGTAACTCTCAATGCTGATGCTGTGGCAGCTGGAAGGGTCAAAGGAGTTGATCCTATTGAACAGATTACCAAGAGAAGCATTCGCATAGTGAAAGACATTGAAGCTGAGATTAGCGGATGTGCTTTATGCAGGTGATAGTTGCATTGTATAGTTTAGACCTTACAAGCCTGTGTATGGACTTGGCTCTCCTCTAACATGTACTTCTTGAAATCAGCAAGGGTTACCATGCTTTTACTTCAGTATTCAAGTTTAATCATAGACTTAATGCAATAGATTCATGATTTTCCCCCTTTAAATATAATAAAAAAGAATTTTTTTGTGGATGTAGGGGCTCTGACTTCAGCAGATCAGGATTTGGTCCACGTACAATAATAATATGTGATCAGGTATGCATTCTAGTCTATTGAGATCCCACATCAACTAGAGATATGGCCAATGTAGTCCTTATAAGGCATGGGCAGTTTTCACCTTACAAGCCGGTTTTGTGGGGTTGAGTTAGGCCCTAAAGCCTAAATTTTAAGATGGTATCAGAGCATATCCTAGATTTGTTATTGGGCCACCTGCATTTGTTCACACTCTAGATGTTTGTTCCTAGACGTGAGGGGGCGTTATTATTGGGTCGGGCCACAAGCATTTGTCCCGCTCCAGATGTTTCAGTCTTGGCGTGAGGGGGTGTGTTGAGATCTCACATCGACTAGATATATGGCCAATGTAGTCCTTATAAGGCTTGGGCGCTCCTTACCTTACAAGCCGGCATTGAGGGGTTGGCCCTAAAGCCTAAATTCTAAGATAGTCCATTTTTTATTTTGACAATGCATAGAAGGCCCCAATTACATTTAGAATCAAGTTCTCTTGTTTGAAGAAGGGTAGGATAAGATCGGAAATTATTTATACTTTTATTCTAGATTGATATGAGTATCCATCTCTAGGGATTGATTTGGTTCTACTGAACCAACTCCATGCTGTTTCACCCCTGTTTGTTGTAGTGTGAAAAGGAATACCATGTTGGCTGTTTGAGGGATCATAAGATGGCATATTTGAAGGTATTCACTATGTGGCTATATCTTCATATGTGGACACATAAGTTTGGACACTGACCTCACCTTTGTTTATTTGACATAATATGTATGGAACCAATGACAGGAGTTGCCGGAAGGGGATTGGCTTTGTTGCAATGATTGCACAAAAATACATTCTACTTTGGAGAACCTCCTGGTTAGGGTGGCTGAGAGACTCCCTGAATCTCTTTTGGATGTTATAAAGAAAAAGCACGAGGAAAGATGTTTAGAACCCCTCAATGAGATTGATGTAAGATGGAGACTTCTTAATGGCAAAATTGCTTCTCCTGAAACTAGGCCGTTGCTTTTGGAGGCCATGTCAATGTTTCATGTAAGTTCTGCCTGTGATAGTCCTTGTTTGTTCCCCAACAAATGGAGAGCTGCAGCATTTTTGTTATCAATGGTGCTGTTCTTTTTCTGAATTGATTCTTTTCCATTGTATGCCTTTGGATGGCTATATCTTGTGATTTGACAGTCATTGATCCTATAGTTGTGTGTGTGTGTGTATGTGATGTGATGTGTCTGTCTATATTTGTGCACATCTATCTATCTATCTATCTATCTATCTATCTATCTATCTATCTATCCATCCACCCGCACACACGTGCACACACTCAGTGTGTATATGATGTGTCTGTGTATATTTGTGGACATTTTATATAAGTATTGCATGGGACATTTCTTGTGTGTTACACTTGTGTAATAGTGTGTTACAATGTGTATCTCTGTTGTAGTGCATTTCTATTTTTCTTTGGGAAACCCTTTTTAAGTTTTCCATAAGAATACTTTGGTACAATTATTGGACTTTGGTACGTGTTTCAGGAATGCTTTGATCCTATAGTTGATGCAGCTACTGGACGTGACCTTATTCCTGCCATGGTTTATGGGTAAGAAATTCCTATTAGAGCATTTTTTTTGCTTTTCATTTTTCTCTTCAATTTATTTTTTTCCCTTTGTCTCACTCAACTAACACATCATTAAATACAGAAGGAATTTGCAGAGTCAAGATTTTGGAGGAATGTACTGTGCATTATTAATGGTCAAGTAAGTAGTGGTTTTCTTTACTAAACTTTTATTATTTCATATTTCTATTATGGTATTGCTCACATTTTGTTTCCTCGACATTGAAGTTCATCTTTGGTATCTGCGGGCATGCTTCGAATTTTTGGGAGAGATATTGCAGAACTTCCTTTAGTTGCAACAAGAAATAAGAACCGTGGAAAGGTGCAGGACTGTACTACTAACTTGATTGACATTTTTCGGGAGTACCCTTATGTCTCACCTGCCCCCAACGTCATTCCCTTCTTAAAATTTTTCTTGCCTTTATTTGTTTTATTCGGATTTAAAGTGGCCATGGTAAGGCTGCGGAAGGTGCAAGTGATCTGTGCATTATATCTAATAATAAGCTACAAGGTAAGCATGTGTTTAATTAGCTAAATCAGCATTTAATGTTTCACAAAGCGGGTTAATCTAATGAGTTCCCTTAGGATGTGTTTGGCAGTAAGTTTTAGTTCTGTGATCCCTACCGCTGTATTTTTTGTAGCTAAATTTCTGGTTGTTTGTCTTGCTTGCATTATAATTTTTTCTCTTGATGATGTTTTCTGTTCTTGGAAATTTTGATATATTGCTCTGTTATGATGATTTGAATATTGGGATAATTAGATAATTACTTGGTTATTGTTAGTCTACGATCACTTATGCCTATGTCTCGGCAATGAACTATTTATCTTTATAATGATTTACCCGAACAGGGCTACTTCCAAACACTCTACTCTTGCATTGAGAGGCTGCTGGCTTTCTTGAATGTGAAGAACCTTGTGCTACCAGCTGCTGAAGAAGCAGAATCCATATGGACAGAAAAGTTTGGGTTTACCAAGATGAATCCTGAGCAGGTATATATTTTGCTTGACTACTTACAACTTACATGTTGAGGGCGACCCTTGGCGCAACGATAAGATTGCTGCCTTGTGACCTAAGGAGAAATAGCCTCTCTACTTGTGGGGGTAAGACTACATACGTCTACCCTCCCTAGACCCTACATGGTGGGAGCCTCGTGCATTGGGCCGTTTTTTTTACTTACAAGTTAGGAGACAGGTTAACATTTTGCCACTTTATTCTAGCATTTTTACTTTTAGTTTTACGTTTCTGTGGCTGATAATTTAGCTAGCTGCATTATTTATCACAAGATCCATGCATGCATCCCAACTCCAAAAATGATCGAGTTTACCCTTGCGTTGCAGCTTACCTATTATAGAAAGAACTGCCATCAGATGATGGCATTCAAAGGGACAGTTATGCTTCATAAAACGGTGCCTCAATGTCGGGTCATTATTGATGATGAGAAATCTATAGAAAAATAAAGTCAATTATGAAAGGGGAAAACCCCACAAGTTTTCTTGTTTTTTTTTTTTTTTCTTTCTCGTTCTGCTAATTCAACTTTCAGTTAGACATTTGTTTTGGCATTTAAGATGTCATCATTTTCCTGCTATAGTTGGCCTGTCAAGCATACCCGAGTTCGTGATCTTGGGATCTTTGCTTTGCAGTAGAATACAATGCTATTAGCTTGTTAGTATTTGAATGGACGATCGAAATTTGCCCCGACTTACATACAAGCCACCTCAAAAAATTCTTACTTCAAGCACATGAAATAAAGTCTAACTCTGACCATTTCACCATTATGATTTTATTTTACTGGTATGATTTCACCTGTTATAACAAGTGTTTGAAGGAGCCTAAAAGCGATTTTGATTTAACTTGATTTTATAAAGTTTATTTGGTTAAAATTAATTTTGAAATGAAATGATTTATATTTGAATGTTTTTACTTCAAAGCAAATATGAGATAAAAGTTAGTGTAAAATTTTCAATCTAATGTAAGAACTATTTTTTTTCACTTTTAGTCAAACTGAGACTTAGAGGCAAAATTAATTTTGCCGATTAGTAGCTAAACATCTCTATTTCCACTAAATTTACATTTGACAAAATCAATTCTGGTATTTCTCATTGTGAAATCAAGCACACTACATCATTATTTGCTGTACACATTTGTCAACTTGGGTTTGTTTTTTGAGGAGGGGCATGTTTACCTATGCATTCTGCTTTTTCTAGAAAAAAAATGATGATTTTTTTTCACACTCTAATTCCTTTTTTTTCTTATTAAACATAATTGTGAGTTAAGCGTGAGTTTATACGATTGTTTCAAGAGTTATGTAGCAAATCTGACAGCAGGGACTATAACGACCAACGTTTAGTACAGTTGAGGACTTTTTTTTTGTAATTTCATATCTATTAAGGATCAAAGTAACACTGTTTGCCAATTTTAGAGACTAAAGTGGTTATTTACTCATAATTATATATATGAATAGTACAAACATGTTTTGTATGAATATTTATTATATTTTCGGATTTTGCCACACAAAAATATTCGCCATAGTTTATATATAAAAAATATTTGACATAGTGAAATACAATATAATAAGATAATGGAGTATGATTAAAAATTTGTTTAAAACCTATTTATACTATTCTTTTGGGGGAAAAATGACGTAAATATGATACATAGTAGAGAGTTTTTTATTTTATTTATTTCCTCAAAAGTATAGTAACAAGAGAAATAGAGAAGAAAATAAATGAAAAATATACTAACTCCACGTGGATGTGTATATGTCACACCCACCTATAGGATAGATATTACTTAGCTTCAAGAAATTTAAATAATTGATTGCCAGCTTATGTGTGTGTGATACCCACCAATAGGATCGATATTACTTAACTTGAAAACATTTAAATTAATAGTAGTAATTTTGAATGAACAATATCTTAGTTCAGAAATTTGGACACTGAGGTCTACTTGCAGTTTGTGCGAGTCACCCACTTAATTATAGGATAGATATTACTTTATTTCAAAAACAAATATAATTTTGAACAGTGGTAAGTATAGTGGTAAGTATTTCCGCATCAACGTCCGTTGGTCTGATTGGCAATTGCGGTTGGTCCTCATTCTAAGGTCTCGTGTTCGAGCCTAAGGTCTCATGTTCGAGCCTTGAGTTTGATAAAAAAAGAGCATTGGGAGGGAAAGCCTTAATGCAGCCAAGGTTTTGAGGGAGATTAGTCTCTCTCTTAGTAGTCAGAGGATACTCCCGCCAATGCCATGGTATCAGAAAAAAAAACAAATATAATTTTGAATGAAAAGAAGAACAAGATCTTAGTCCAGATATTAATAACATTTTTTTTAAAATCTATTACATAGCACAAGAAATATCATATTACATATATTGTATAAAGATAACAAATATACAGAATTTTGGTGATCTCACCATGATACTACCTGACAACTTTTCTAAACATAATATCAATGTGAAACATAATTCCACTATATTTAAAAACATAAAGCAACACTAGCTCTATACTAAATTGAAACCATAAATGATAGATAGCTTCAAGTAGAAAAACAAAACTTCACACAAATATAGTTTTTTCACTCCATAGCCATTCGCAACTGTGAAAACATTCACACCATCAGTGTGACAGCGCAATGCGTATCCACGAAAATGCACTCTTCTCATTCCAGAACCACTCACGGCTATGAAAAAATTAACACCCCAAGTGTGAAAGTGTCAGGGCCTTTCCACGAAAATGCAAGTTTATCATTCCAGAACTATTTATAGCTATGAGAACTTTCACACCAACAGTGTGAAAGTGTCAAGCTGATCTAAGAAAATACAGATTTTTCATTCCAGAATCATTCACAGCTATGAAATACTTAAGAGCCCCGGTGTGAAACAATCACATCCAATCCACGAAAATGCAATGCTCAATACAGAGTCGTTCCCAAATGTGAAAAAATTCACACCTGTAGTGTGAAAGTGTCAGTTCCAATATGCGAAAATGCAAACTTCCCATTTCAGAACCGTTCACACATGTGTATTGCGAATGTGAAAATTCCCACAGCAGTAATATCTTCTGTTGAAACTGCAAATTAAACTTGACGCTTTCACACTTGGATGTGAAAATTATTATAGCTGTGATTTCCTCTGTTGAAGAACACTTTCACGGCCCCATTGTGAAATTTTCCTCAGCGATTCACACCAGATCTGCATTCATTAAATACAATTTTATCTTTTCTCCTCTTATTAGTTGGACCAGCTTCTTTTGAAGTGCCTAACTATATGTAAGGGTTTTAAGGATTATCTTTTTTTTTTTGGTCAAAAGTGTTTTAAGGATTATCTTAAGATATGCTTTCTTGTGTTTTCATCTAAACTCTCTTTCTAGTTCAATAATAATCAAGATTTGGTTCTTAAAGAATTGTGAGATCTAAGTATATCGATTATTTAGTCATTTATATATTCTGTGAGTTTATCCAATTATTTTCGTTGGTTGGTGCAAAAAGAGTAATTTATCAAATTGCTAAGATAATATACAAATAATTAGAACAGTAGATTCATAATTGTTTTACTCGTTCTAATAACTAGTGTCCCTCTTGTGTTAGCTAGAATAGGGTCTCTCTAAATCTTGAGAGCATATCTATCATTAAGAGAAATAATTAACGAGCTAATGGCAAGAATTTTATACAACATATCTGAGGATTAATATCAAGCAAACCTTCGACCAATCGTAAAGCTATATATTAGGCTCAAACGCTAGTATTTTTCTCTAGTCATAGAACACTAAATTGTAATGCTAAGCCGATAAAGTATGATGTGACTTGTGAATTCTAAAACATAAATGTAGAAAGGCCTTGTTTCAAGAAAATGTAATTAAACCCTGCTTCTCTAGGTGCGATCAGATAATTAAAACCAATTCTGATGCATCGAGTCATTTACCTCATTTTTTGTTTTCTTTGGTTTGATGCTTGCGCCCGAATTTCCCAGTTTGTTAAGATGCAATTCATTACACAAAATGTCTCTGCTCTGATAGAGGGATTCCTACCTCAAATTACCATAATTTTAAAATATTCTCTATATACATGTATAGATTTAGCCATTATTGGTGTATTTTAAGAAGAAAACCTTAGCTGCATTCAGTGTCAATTCAAATTAACCATATTTTATTTTGTCAATAACCTGGGTTTTTCCAAGCTACGGTCCTAGTATATTTTACTCAATGGTAGAGAGTAGAAAAAGATCAGCAGGCATATACAATCCAATTAAGAAGCATAATCCAGTCCAGCATCCGCAAACAAGATTAATAACACGATACAAGAATTTGATGGCCATATGAATTATCTTCGCTTCCACCAAATAATACCTATTTGTATTGGCTTACTGCAGAGTTTATTTAGATTTATCTACTAATATAAATACTTGTCAGTGTGTTTGGCGTAACTTATAATATGTTCACAAGCTGTTTTTTTTTATTTTCATAAGCTCACCAAGATAGCTTATCAAAACAACTTAAATTTATATGAAACTATTTTCACTACGTTCTCTCTTTAATTATAAAAATAATTTATACATAAGTACTTATTATATAAATATTTATATTATAAATACTTAAATAAATTATTTATCTAAATTAACATGCCCCTAATTGCAAATGACTATTCCTAGAGTAGTTGTGACAATGGTGACTCACCGTTAATAGCGCAAAATAAATTTTTTTTTTTGGCGAGATAGATAAACCGAACCGCATGATGAACACTTGGACGCATGCTATGGTTAGCACAATTATTTATATTTATAATGCAAGTGGAGAATCCCGACCAAAATTTTCTGATTTATATACTCATAGCTACTACTGGGCCCGCACACCACATGCACTTGTCTCGTATAGACCATTTGAACAAATAACTAGTGGTTGACCCAAAAAAAACCAGTGTGCACCCGGGGCAACAGGAGATTATAAATATAAATAAAATGATTACCGATAAAAGTAAATATAATAAAGACTTAAATTTATTTTTAGTCTTTTATTTTTTAACAATTTTTATTTTTGGTCTCTCAAAAATAAAATGTATCTTTTTAATTTTTTATTTTTGAAAATGTATCATTTTTAGTCCATGTGATCATATTTTAAATTTGAAAAATATTTTCTAAATTTATATTTTGATCTTTTTCAAATTCTAATTCTCACCTTAACCTCTTTTTCTCTCTCCTCCCCCTCCACTGCTAAATAAAGGCCATAAAGGAGAGGCAGTCATGGGAGGAGTTCCATGCGGCCAAGAAGGGAAGCTTTACACGTCCAAGGGAGGTCGTGCACAACGGCGAGAAGGGAGGCAGCCACTACGATTGCACAGGGAGACGAATGAGAGAGGTCGCATCTTGTGGCAGCTTTGAGGGAGAACACTAGAGCTACTCCTAGAGGGGATGTTGGGCCGCGGTGGTTGAAGATGTCATAGTGCTGAAGGAGGAAGGAGACGAGGGAAGGGAAAAGGGGATAAGGTGAAAATTAGACTTTAAAAAGAGTCAAAATATAAATTTAAAAAATACTTTTCAAATTTAAAATATGATCCCAGAGACTAAAAGTGACACATTTTAAAAAATAAAATGGACTAAAAACAAAAATTACTAAAAAATAAAGGACCAAAAAATAGATTTAAGCCTATAATGAATATAAAAGCTTTAGAAGACTAACGATCATTATCTGTGGACAAAAAAATTTTAGATAGCACGGGTGTATCTTTTCAGGGCATAAATAAATTCACATATAATAATTTACTTTATATTAATGTTTAATTTAAATTTCTAATAAAATATTAAATGATAGTAAGTTTGACTGTAAAGTTATTTTATCTAAAATATTCAAAGCAAATTATATAATGTAGGCTCGTGTTACATGTAACACCCGCATTTTTAGATCAGTAGCAAATTCTATGACACTGTGTGAGTAGATCAAATTACATATTATAAGATTTTATTAGAAAATGAAATGTCATGATTATAGTCGCTTAATGTAAAGCAACTAGGATTTCGAGTTGAAATTGGAAATTTCAACAGAAAACAATTCTCGTTATAGACGGAGAAATAAGATTATATTGATCTGAAGGCTCAGACAATACCACCATGAGGAATTAAAGAGACAAATAATATGTTTATATTATTTAAGAATGTTAGTTTGGAATTTTCTGAGATTAGGATAAATATGTTACAGTGGTGGTCCCTGTAGAATGGGATGCGTGACGTATAGTGACTAGATAATTACCAGAGGGCTAAGAAATGATTCAAAATGGAAAGTTAGTGATATCATTAGTGTTTTTGGAATATTTATTTCAAAATATATAATACAATAAGCATTTTTAGCCCACTTGTGCTCCCAAAAGCAAAAACCCAAACTTATGAACTATTCCTCCTTCCCTTCCAGCAGCACTTGGGCGCCCAACACAGCCCCATAAATCTGTATCTGTGCCCACGTGCTCATGCCTTGAAAGTCTTGGTTGGAAGAAATGTTAAAACACCTTTAACTCTTAGTTTATTCCAAATTAATACCACTTTGCTCTAAGCTGATCTTGGCCCTCCATTTCCTTTTGGTTCAGCCGAACTTATACAAGGGAAGGTGAGACAGAAAACTCATATTCCTCACTTGTATCTTGCTCCTAAAGAAAACCCATATTTTTCTCTCTAAAGTTCCAAGCTTTCACTAAGCCTTTTCCTTAGTGTTCACAGAGCTTTTGAACTTCAAGCTTCGCAAAAGAAGGTTGGTTTATGATTCTAAACCATCAATCTTTCATATACTTTCATGATCTATCTCTTTTGGTTTTTAGATCATGTGTTTCTTCATTATTTTGAGGAAATATCTTTGTTTTGATCTTAGGTTCTTATCCTTGGAACCAAGAGGTTTGATCTTTACTGTGACCCATTTTTCTGCAAGAGCATGAGTAAGAAATCCTTCTCTCATGTTTTTGATCTTAGGTTTTGGGTGGTTTCACGATGAAGATGTTTTCATGCTTATGTTTTATGATTTTATTTTGTAAGGGTTGATTTCTAGCTTGGAACAGCAAGCTAGGAAAAGTGAGTTTGGTGTTTAAAGCTTCTCTTCAAGAGGTAAGTGGGATGTTCTTCTAAAAGACACGATTTTTATGGAGTTCTGGTGTTGTATGATTTGGGTGGCATGATGACAACTCAATAACCTTGAGTTCCAGCTTTGTTTTGGGTGGTTAAAACCATCCTTGATGTGTTTAAATCACTAAGCTATGATTTTTAGCTCTATGGTTTCTGTATGGTAGAAATCTTGTGTTTTGTTGTATGATTGTTCTCTTGATGGTGTATAAAAGAAAATGGTGTCTTGAAGTGATTAATGTGTATTTCATATGCTTGGTTTGGGAGTAGATTGATGAGATTTAATTAAGCGTGGTAAGAGAGTTTTAGTACTTTAATGAAAAGGTTTTATAAATGAAAACAAAGAACTTAATGAGGATTCAAGCGAACACTGGACGCAGAAACTGGACGCAGAAATATTGGACGCGGAGACATTGGACGCAGAAATATTGGACTCAGAAATATTGGACGCGGAGACATTGGACGCAGAAATATTGGACTCAGAAATATTGGACTCAGAAACACTGGACGCAGAAAACATTGGACGCAGATATTGGACGCAGAAACTGGACGCAGAAAGTGGATATATTGGACGCAGATATTGGACGCAGAAAGTGGATATATTGGACGCAGATATTGGACGCAGAAACTGGACGCAGAAAGTGGATATATTGGACGCAGATATTGGACGCAGAAAACACTGGACGCAGAAGAAAACATTGGACGCAGAAAACACTGGACGCAGAAGAAAACATTGGACGCAGAAACTGACTCAAACATTGGACGCAGACTTTGGACTCAAACATTGGACGCAGAAACTGACTCAAACATTGGACGCAGACTTTGGACTCAAACATTGGACGCAGAAACTGACTCAAACATTGGACGCAGACTTTGGACTCAAACATTGGACGCAGACTTTGGACTCAAACATTGGACGCAGAGACTTTGGACTCAAACATTGGACGCAGACTTTGGACTCAAACATTGGACGCAGACTTTGGACTCAAACATTGGACGCAGAGACTTTGGACTCAAACATTGGACGCAGAGACTGACTCAAACATTGGACGCAGAGACTGACTCAAACATTGGACGCAGAAACTGGACTCAAACACTGGACGTAGGAACTGGTTTTCTGGGGTCAAAATTATACTTATAAAAGGCTATATGATTTTAACAAATACGTATGTATTAAGGGGTATTTTCTTATAAACATGATGATTTTTACACGTCGTTGGAACAGAGTCCAAAACGTGGCGATGTTGAGGTTTTTGAAGTAAGGATTTTTCTGTGATTTGCAATTGAATTGATCATTTTGCATTTGAGATATGGGCTTTTGCCTAAGATTTTAAGCATACAATCCTATGATGATGGGTTGAGAATAAGTATAGTCTGACTATAAGTCCTTGAGGGCATTCAGGTTGCGAAATTCTCAATGGTCTTGCGGTGAATCCCCTTGTGCCGAGAAGAGTAGCATACCCGGCTTGAATGATCCTGACCGACTGCCTTGTTTATGATATGGTGCACGAGATAGCACAATGGGCCATACCGAATAGATGACAACGAGGGCCAAGAATGTGGTCAAGTTGCATTTATGTTAGGTACAAGCTCCGCCGTATCGCTTAATTAGTTGAGTAGAAGAAAGTCTCCATGGAGCAGCGTAAGAGTGAAATGAGAGATGATTGAAGTGTCATGCATATAGACTTGTTGAGATAGATGGATTGAAATGATATCTGTTGTTTTGTAGTATGACCATAAAATATTTTATCTGTTATGCATGTTTTATGCTTGTGACTTTGGGAGAAACTCACCCTTGCCTATATGTTTTGTGCCCTTCGGGACATGATTCATATAGTTTGATTCTAGCTGAGTGGACTAGACAGGACTCGAAGAACGAGACGTGCACTGAAGACGTGTCAACAAGGTGGAAGGACGTGCGAGTCCTAGTTTTGTTGGGAGTTTTTGTTATTTGAACTTTTTGTAGAAGTTCTTAGTGCTTGACCAGCATAGGGAGTTTGTGCTGATTTGGGAAAGGGATTTCTTGTATATGGTTTGTTCTATCATAAATGGATACATTTTAGTTCCTGTGTTATATTTTTTTGGTTGGTGTTTATTCTCACAAAGCTTTCTTTTAAAAAGAAACAAAATTGACAGAGAAAATCCATTTGTGAAAATTAAATAAACTTTGACAGCGTTTTCGATAAGAAGAATCAGAAGAAAGATTTTTAAATTTCCGCATTAGAGGTTCAGTTACGAAGTGTAATGCCTCCTGAGAAAGGGGTGTTACATTACACATGGTATATACAATTTAAATAAGAATTTTATATTTTAATTTATGATAATAGTTAATTTCTATTAAAATCTTCATCCATAGTAAGTTAGATATTAATATCATTTTATGTAAATTATTCAAAGCAAGCTATATAACATGAGTCTATGTTACGTACAGTATATACTAAACAAATATGGATTTCATATTTTAATTAATATTTATGTTTAATTTAATTTCTATTAAATTCTTCATCCATAGTAAGATAGTAATATTACTTTATGTAAAATATTCAAAGCAAATTTTATATCAAAAGAATATAAATTTTAAATTTAAAAATTTATATGTATATTAATAGATAAACTTTATGTAAATTTAAAATATTTTTTTGAAGTAAAATTAAAATTAGATGAGTAGAAGATAGAAAATAAATGGTAAGGACAAATTTATTAAAAAGGAGTTGTGTTTTAATGAGATGCAAATACCATTGCATAAAACACTTTGCTAACCCCACCTTTTGATTTTCTGAATGTGAAACATTGTGCATATTATTCCCAAACTTGAACACAAAAAACAATAGGCAATTGGATTACTGGTTATACGTGTGATATTTTTTATTGATTTATGCTCACAGTATTCCAAAAAAATAGACTCCTAGGTTAATCTGTGTTCGGCTGAGAGGTAAGCAAAGTCTAACAACGGATTGCTCTATCATGGGGATCGAACATAGATCCTAGCCGAGTCTATCCCCTTAGATAGAGTATATTAACCACTTGTACTTAATCTCGTGATTTGCGTGTGATTTTAATTACTCGGCCACTATTTTTTTTATGCTATATGCGCCCCATAATTGTTTTCGTTATGACTAGTGTAAATTAAATAATGTCCAAAGGTATATATATAAACCCCGCTTGTGTGTTTGTTTGACTAGAATTGAGTCTCTTTAAATCTCGATCAGAGCATATCTATTATTAAGAGAAATAATCAACGAGCTATTGACAAGAATTTTATAAAACATATCTGAGGATATAATAATATCAAGCAAACCTTCGATCAATAGATCAGCAGGCATAGTATATCAAAAAAAAAAAAAAGATCAGCAGGCATAAACAATCCACCCAAACATGATTAATGAGCATGACACGATACAGGAATTTGATGGCCGTATGATTTAATAATAAATAATTCTAAATTATCCTACTTTTTATTCCTATAAATTTTTTTAATTACTAAATAGAGTAAATATTAATTATTTTTTATATTTTTAATATATTAATTGTATTCTCTTTCTTACTTTATAAAATAGTAAAAAAATATGTAAAAAAATTTATAAAAAAATATAACATTTCTCTTTAATAATTATTTAAGTCTTCGCCTCCACCAAGCAGCACCTAATTGTAAATTGCATAGTATAGTATAGTAAGTATAATATAATATAATATAGTATAGTACTAGATGAGACTTAATGATGACTCACAGTTAATAGTGCTAAATAAAATATGTTTTTTGCGGTAATAGAGAAACCGCGTGATGAACACTTGGACGCATGCTATGTTAGCACATTTATTTATAATGCAACAACAAGTGGAGAATCCCGACAAAAAATTTCTGACATTTTCCATGTGAAATCAAATTTACACCGAATCACCAAAATAAAAAAGTGAAGAAAGCATTAAAAAAAAAAAGGCATCTTGCGTGGAAGCATGTATACTAATAGCTACTACTGGGCCCTCACACCACATGCACTTGTCTGGTAGACCATTTGAACAAACAAAGTCATTTTCTTGTGCTTAGACCCAAAAAAAAAAAGTCATTTTTCTTGTGCTTAGAAAGAATCGAGTTGAGCTGAGTGCAAGCACATTTTGATTTTCTCTCTTCTGATCAAATCTCATCACTTATTCTGTGTATCATGGCGGCAGCTGCTGTGGGTCAAGCTTTCCTCTCTGCCTTCATTGAAGTGGTCATCGACAGACTCGCTTCTCCTGAGTTTGTCAACTTGATCCGAGGAAAGAAGCTTGATGACAATTTGCTCCAAAGGTTGAAGAACACTCTGTATGCTGTGGAAGGCGTGCTGAATGATGCAGAGCAGAAGCAGATCAAAGATTCAGCAGTGAACAACTGGCTCGATGACCTCAAAGATGTTGTGTATGATGCTGATGACTTGTTGGATCACATCTCTACTAAAGCGGCAACTCAAAAGAAGGAGGTGAGTACTACTACCACAAGCTTATTCTCCCGTTTTTTCAACTCTCAAGATAGTGACAGAGAGATGGTCAATAAGTTGGAAGAAGTAGTTGGAAGACTTGAATCCATTTTCAAACTCAAAGGTGTTCTTGGTCTTAAAGAGATTGCGAGGGAGAACTCATCATGGAGAACTCCTTCAACGTCCCTGGAAGACAGATTTAATATATATGGTAGGGATGGAGACAAAGATGCCATACTCAAATTGTTGTCGGATGATGAGAAGGGTGATGGTAAAACATCTGTGATCCCCATAGTAGGCATGGGTGGGGTTGGAAAAACCACCTTAGCCCAATCGGTGTACAACGATGACAATATAAAGCAGAAATTTGATCTTCAAGCATGGGCCTGTGTTTCCGATGAATTTGATGTCTTGAAGGTTACAAAGACCATCTTGGAGGAAATTACGAGAAGTGCTTGTGGCATACATGGCATAAATTCGCTTCAACTTGATTTGAAGGAAAAGCTGACTGGAAAGAAGTTCTTAATTGTTTTGGATGATGTTTGGACCCAGGATTATGGCGGTTGGAATTTTCTCATGAGGCCTCTTCAATACGGAGCTGAGGGAAGTAAAATTCTAGTAACAACCCGTAGTGAAAAAGTCGCTTCTATGGTCCAAACTCTTCGAGGTTACCACCATCTTGAGCAATTGTCAGATAAAGACTGTTGGTCAGTGTTTGCGAATCATGCATGCCTTTCATCAGAGTCCAGTGACAGTACGGATCTCCATAAAATTGGTAGAGCGATCGTTAGAAAATGTAAGGGATTGCCTTTAGCGGCACAATCCCTTGGAGGCTTATTGCGAGGCAAACATGATGTCGCAGACTGGTATAATGTACTGAATAGTAACATTTGGGAAATTTCAGAGAATGAGAGTAAAATCATCCCAGCACTGAGGATTAGTTATCATCATCTCCATCCATACGTGAAACGTTGCTTTGTTTACTGTGCATTATATCCTAAGGATTATGTATTCGATAAAGATGAGTTGATCTTGTTGTGGATGGCAGAAGACCTTTTACGACCTCCAAAAAATGGGAAGACTTTAGAAGAAGTTGGTCATGAGTATTTTAATGATTTAGCTTCGAGATCATTTTTTCAACGTTACGAGCACAACAGTGGGAACAAGAATTTTGTGATGCATGATCTCGTGCATGATTTAGCAACATCACTCGGTGGAGAATTCTATTTTAGAACAGAAGAACTCCGGAAAGAAACCAAGACTGGTATCAAGACTCGCCATTTGTCATTTAGCGGGTTAAGTGATCCCATCTCAGAAAAATTTGAGATTTTTGGTGGCGGAGTAAAATCTCTGAGGACATTTTTGCCAATTGATTTAAGAGAGGCTTCATTCAGCATTGAAAAGGCGCCATTGGTCGTTTTGTCGGGTTTGAAGCGCTTGAGAGTTTTGTCATTTTGCTCGTTTAGAGGTCTTGATCCATTGCCCGATTCAATAGGTGGATTGACCCATCTGCGTTACTTGGACCTCTCTTTAACAGGTATAAAGACATTACCAGAGTCATTGTGTAACTTGTATAATCTCCAGACGTTGAAGTTGTACTATTGTGAATACTTGACCATGCTGCCCAATGACATGCAAAATCTCGTGAATTTGCGCCATCTTGATATATGTGGATGTAATGCTTTAAAAGAGATGGCTAGAGAAATGCGCAAATTAAATCATTTGCGATGTTTGAGTAACTTTATTGTGAGCGAGCATGAAGAGAAGGGGATCAAGCAACTGGGAACACTCTCAAATCTTCAAGGATCACTTTCAATTGAGAAATTAGAGAATGTTGCCAATTGCTGTGAGGCACTAGAGGCAAGGATAATGGATAAGAAGCACCTTGAGGAATTACAATTGAAATGGGGGTCAGGAGACAATTTTGACAGTTCCCAAAGTGAAATGGAGATAGTTGACAATTTAAAGCCTCCCCCAAACCTGAAAAGGCTAACAATAGATGGATACAGGGGCACGAGATTTCCAGAATGGGTTGGACATCCTTCCTACCACAACATGACTAGGCTATCTCTATCTCGTTGTCAGAATTGTTGTACCCTTCCACCACTTGGACAATTACCCGCTCTCAAGGAATTGACTATTTCTTATTTGGATATGCTGCAGAGTATTGGATATGAATTTTTCAAGAATGGTGATTCCTTTTCAGGGAAACCCTTTCCCTCCCTTGAATATTTGGTGTTTGAAGAAATGTCGAGTTGGGAGATGTGGCATCATCCCGTCGAGTCAGATGCTTTTCCTGTACTAAAGTCCCTTACAATACATCGTTGTCCCAACTTACGTGGAGATTTGCCAACTCACCTTCCTGCCCTGGAAACAATTGAGATTGTAGAATGCGGCCAACTTGCTTCTTCTATCCCACGGGCTCCTGCCATCCGCAAACTACAGATATGTAGAAGCAATAAAGTAGCCTTACGGGAGCTACCCCTTTCGGTGGAAGCTATAATTATTCAAGGGGCACACCAGGTGGAGTTCGTGTTTGAAGCCATCGCCGTCACCCTACCAACTTCTCTTCAATCTTTAATAATCGGTGATTGTTCGTCTGCCATATCATTTCCGGGAGATTGTATGCCCGCATCCATGAAGAGTTTGCGCATTTGGGATTGTAGAAACCTAGTTTTCCCAAATCAAAACCACCTGCACGAGTCACTTGAATCACTGTCTATATCTAGAAGTTGTGATTCTCTTACAACCCTGTCACTGGATAAGCTTTTGAATCTTCGTAGTCTCAACATCAACAACTGTGAAAATCTAGAATCTCTTTCGGTGTCAAACATTCTTCAAAATCTCATTAGTTTTGACATTCGTGAGTGCCCCAATTTTGTATCATTCCCAAGAGAAGGATTGTCTGCGCCCAACTTGACATCATTGGTTGTCGTAAACTGCATTAAATTAAGGCCATTACCTTGTCACGCAAATACTCTTTTCCCAAAGTTGGAAGATGTGACGATAGGTGGTTGCCTAGAAATTGAGACGTTTCTTGATGGGTGTCTGCCGCCTAGCTTGAGATCACTCGGGATCGAGAATTGCGAGAAATTACTGAGGAGCCCATCTCTTACTTCGTTGGACATGCTTACCAGTCTTACCATCGAAGGTCCATTTGATGGTGTCGAGTGCTTCCCCGAGGAGGGTTTGGCGTTGCTGCCTCCCTCCCTTACCACCCTGGAGCTACTCTGTTTTTCAAGTTTGCACACGCTGCAGTGCACGAGGCTTCTCCACCTCACCTCCCTCCAACACTTAACACTTTCAGGATGTCCCAAGCTGGAGAATATGGAGGGAGAAAGACTGCCTACCTCTCTAATGAAACTTGTAATCTATAAATGTCCTCTGCTGGCAGAACGGTACCGCATGAAGCACCCGCAAATTTGGCCCAAAATTTCCCACATACGAGACATTTGGGCTGACTTCAGATTGATCTCTTGAACTTGAACTTGGATTTTCAACTAGGTAATTGTTCTGCACTACCTCAAATAAATGCCACTTGCCCAATTTCATTCATTTTCTTCACCGACTTTTTCCCATTATCTTTTAAGCAAGTAAAATTATCTCCTACCTGCAGCGCTGCCAATTTATTCCCACGTCTATTTTAAAAAGAAAACTGATTCATGATTTTTATTCATGGATACCTTGCTTTGTATACTTAATTTTATTTTTGTATTGATCCCAAGTCTAAGATTTTTGGTCTACTAATAATTGATTCAAAAAAAAAATGAATAACAGCAATTCAAATTCTTTTGTATTTACTTTCTTCGCAGTAAACATTTGTGTATTTTTAAGGCATCAAGAGAAACTTACTAAGAAAATAACTAATAGTCTTTTTCCTGTTCCTTGCAGTTTGTTGTACATGGGGGCACTCCATTCATAGAACTGCAGAGTCACAATAATTATTTTATTTCACGTTTTAAGGTAAGGATTATCCAAGCATAGATCTCATTATTTTTGTGGGCAGAGGATATAGTCAACAAAAATAGTATGACAAGGAAGTTGTTTGCCCTTAAAATTATGAGATATGATACACTAACACCTACACACCCACACCACACCCCAATCCAATGAGTAAAATGAGGGAATGAGGTGTGTGGTGGGTGTGTCATAGGTGTGTGTAACATTAATGTAAAATTATAATGTAATTTCTGTTTGACAAACAATCAAACATTGATGTGGATGGTGCTTTCACTAAACTGATTATTTGCATCTTGTATTTTACATTCTGGTGCCAATTTTTTGTAAAAATATTTCTGGAAAAGAAATCGGCATCAAAAGTTCAAACTTTAACTAAAAGGACTCCAGCTATTAATTTCTTTCAGATGGTTGACATATTCTTCAATTGCAGGAACCATTACAGAAATTTTTGCTATGGATGGCTAAACGAAGTTACTTGTTGAATAAGTGGGTAATTCATTTCAATTCTTTTATGATAAAAAAATTTAATTTTTCTCTAATGTTTACTGCTTGTGTATGGCATTGCATGTTCTTTCTCTTGCTTTTTATTAGCCTAATTTGGATATCTCATTTCATTTTTGGTCACATGTCAAACTCATTGGTTTTTGTTGCCATTATAATACTATTGAAATGAGTATTATCCTTATACTATAGCAGGTTGCAATTGGTTGCCAAATTACGACTGTATAAGTCATTGGTCCATCAAGCAAATCAAATGTTAATTTGAATGATGCCATTAGACACCACCTAGTGTATTTGTTTATAACTGAAGTCCTTCATAAAAACTCAGTCCTCCACTATATACTTCTCAATTAGGATTCCTAGAAAGGAACAAGTTGAAATATGAATTTCCATAAGGAGTACCTGGATTTGATTTTGGTCCCTTGCGGGTTGCTAATCATGTTTGCTTATCACCTCTTTCTGCTTTACAGATACATCAATCGGCTTCACACTACAGTCATGGGATTTGAGAACAACGACAAAAGAGCTTGAGTTGACATAATTATGTAGGCAAGTAATCCTTATCCTTCCTTTGATTTAAGAGTAAATAGCCACTTTGGTCCCTGAGAGTGGCAAGCGGTGTCACTTTTGGTACTTGACTAATACGAAATTAAAAAAAGATCATCCACTGTGTCAAATGTTAGTCACTATAGTCTCTACTATCAGATTTGCTACATAAGATCTGTTTGGGCTGCTAAAAAGGGATGTTAAAGGCCACGTAGGAATTTGACGTCCCAGCTCAGCAACCCAAATGCAGTTATGTAGATAATCTGACGGCAAAGACTATAGTAGTGAGTAGTGACTAACATCTGGCACAATGGATGACCTTTTTTAATTTCGTATTTGCCAAGGAGCAAAGGGACAGCGCCTGCCACTCTCAGGGACCAAAGTGGCTATTTACTCTTGATTTAAATATTGGAAACCCTTTTAATTTTCCTTGCTTGATTTTTAACTCGGTGATATAATAATAAAAATGAACAGGTTTACAAAAGGGATGTTATTGGCACAGCCCTGTCCGTTATTCAATCCAACACAACAGCTGCTACATTCTTGGCCTCAGTTTCTTTGACTCCGTGTTCTCTTATTGGAGCCTGGATTGCCAATAGCTCCAATATTTTGTTCCAGAGTCAATTAATCTATGGTGACAGTACAAGGGCAACCTCCATTTCCATCAAGTACAATCAGCAAGGCACTTTTTTCCTCCTTGCTTTCTCATGCTTCATTCAATCAGCAAGGCATTTTCTTCCAACCCTCTATTTTGCTCTTTTTTACGTTTGTGATACCTCTATTTTGCTCTTGACTTGGTGCTATGGTTTTTTAGGCAAATGATAAGAGCATGACAAGTGGATCAAAAATTCCCAGCCCACACTTATGGTGAATTAATTATTACACCCAAGTCTAAGGTTTTTGGTATACTAATAATCGATTCAAAAAATATGAATAACAGCAAATTCTTTTGTATTTACTTCCTTTGCAGTAAACATTTGTGTATTTTTAAGCCATCAAGAAAAACTTACCAAAAAAATAACTAGTAGTATTTTTCCTGTTCCTTGCAGTTTGTTGTAGAAGGGGGCACTCCATTCATAGAACTGCAGAGTCACAATAATTATTTTATTTCGCGTTTTAAGGTAAGGATTATCCAAGCATAGATCTCATTATTTTTGTGGCCAGAGGATATAGTTAATAGTATGACAAGGAAGTCGTTTGCTCTTAAAAATATAATGTGCTTTCTGTTTTACAAACATCGAGTCAGGTGGCCAACTCTCTTGCTGATTAATATGCTGGGAATATCAATGATGCTGGCTTTGGTTTGTACAACCATGTGAGTTCATAAACTTCCCCTCTAATGTAATAGATAGTTTAACTGGCATACTTTTTCATGGAGAGGATGGTGCTTCCACTAAACTGATTATTTGCATCTTGTGTTTTACATTCTGGTGCCAATTTTTTGTACAAATATTTCTGGAAAAGAAATCGACATCAAAAGTTCAAACTTTAACTAAAACGACTCCAGCTATTAATTTCTTTCAGATGATTGACATATTCTTCAATCGCAGGAACCATTACAGAACTTCTTACTGTGGATGGCCAAACAAAGTTACTTGTTGAATAAATGGGTAATTCATTTCAATTCTTTTATGACAAAAAAAATTTAATTTTTGTCTAATGTTTACTGCTTATGTATGTCATTGAATGTTCTCTGACTTGCTGTAGACTGTTAGACTTGTGGGATGATGAAATAAGGTGCTTTTTATAAGCCTAATTTGGAATGAGTATTATCCTTATACTATAGCAAGTTGCAATTGGTTGCCAATAATTACGAGTTAATAAGTCAATGGCCCATCAAGCAAATTAAATGTTAATTTGACTGATGACATTGGACTCCACTTAGTGTATTTGTTTATAACTGAAGTCCTTCATAAAAAAACTCAGTCCTCCACTATATACTTCTCAATTAGGATTCCTAGAAAGGAACAAGTTGAAATATGAATTTTCCATAAGGAGTACCTGGTTTTGGTCCCTTGCGGCCGGGTTGCTAATCATGTTTGCTTATCACCTCTTTCTGCTTTACAGATACATCAATCGGCCTCACACTACAGTCATGGGATATGGGAACAACGACAAAAGAGCTTGAGTTGACATAATTATGTAGGCAAGTAATCCTTATCCTTCCTTTGATTTAAAAGTAGACAGCCACTTTGATTTCTGAGAGTGGCCAGTGGTGTCACTTTGGTCACTGACAAATATAAAATTAAAAAAAAGGTCATCCACTATGTCAAATGTTAGTCACTATAGTCTCTGTTGTCTAAACAGGGATGTTAAAGGCCACGTAGGACTACAGGTTGGATGGGTATTCAGAGCAACCGAAATAACCAATAAACTCTCTGATTAATTTTTTTAAACTCTCCTACGTAGCCATTTTCCCAACTCAACAACCCAAACGGAGTTATATAGATAATTTGACTGCAAGGACTATAGTGACTAATATTTGACACAATAGATGACATTTTTTTAATTTCGTATCTGTCAGGAATCAAAATAACACCGCCTACCACTCTCAGGGATTAAAGTGGCTATTTACTCTTGATTTAAATATTCGAGACCCTTTTAATTTTCCTTGCTTGTTTTTAACTCGGTGATAATAATAACGAACAGGTTGACAAAAGGGATGTTGGCACAGCCCTGTCTGTTATTCAATCCAACACAACAGCTGCTACATTCTTGGCCTCAGTTTCTTTGACTCTGTGTTCTCTTATTGGAGCCTGGATTGCCAATAGCTCCAATATTTTCTTCCAGAGTCAACTAATCTATAGGTGACAGTACAAGGGCAACCACCATTTCCATCAAGTACATTTGCCTCATAAACTGCTTCCTCCTTGCTTTCTCATGCTTCATCCAAATTTCGTTCATGCAAACTATTTGATAAGCACCTCGAATAGTTTTGTCCCAGTGAGCAGTGTGGAAATAGCAGTCACAAGGGGAGGTGAATTTTTGTCACTTGTTCTTCCAGCCCTCTATTTTGCTCTTTTTTTTTTCGGTTTGTAACAAATGAATTGTGGTATAATTAATTAGATGATATCTGATGATGATGATAAGGTGTAGTGATGGAAATTTTAATGCTAACTGTTAAGCATTTGATTTTTATTTTTACAGTATTATTATGTGAACAGTTACTTATTTTGTAATGAAAATCCAATTATACGATTGAATAACAAGCAAAGTTTTTTTCCCTCAAAAAAAGAAAAACAAGGAAAGTTTTTTTTTTTTTTACAAGCAAATGATTGTCTTTGGCATGTAATGGGCAAATGATAAGAGCATGACAAGTGGATGTAAAATTCCGAGCCCACACTTATTGTGAATTAGCACATCTTTTTCGTCAAAAAAAATTATTGCACATCTTTATGTGTGGGGACATCTTGCTTTTTTTTCCCCCTCTTTCTAACGATATGGGGGCATCTTGCACATTACTTTTATCTTCTTGAATAAAATTATTGTTTACGCTTAATTAATTGTACTTTTGGTCTCTCATCTATTACAATTTTGCAATTTTGGGTCATCAAATTTCAATTGCGTGACCCCTCAATTATCATAATGATGCAATTTTGGCCCTCATATATCTCAATTGTTACAATCAATTCTCTTTGTCGCTGTGTCATTTTAACTACGCAACTCACAGGTGACATGACTCAGTGTCAAATCAATCTCACATGTGTCATGTAGCTTCTTGGAGTTAAAACATAGTGACAAAAGTACTTGATTGTAACAATTGGGATACATGGTAACCAAAATCACACAATTGTGAAACTTAAGGGATCAAAATTGTGCAACTAGAACCTTGGAGACCATAATTGCAAAATCATGATACCTAAGGGTCCAAAATCGCGCAATTTAAACCCTACAAAGAAAAATTGCACAATCGTGATACATAAGAAACCAAAAGTATAATTAAGTCTATTGTTTATCTTTTGTTTTGTGTATAGTAAAGAAGGGGTCCATTTAATTTGGAAAAACTAAAAACTTTCCAAGAACAAGAAGAAAGTGACCTTAGCATCGTGGATATTGGGCACTAGTCAATTAACAGTTGAGATACAAAACCGATGACCAGATTAGCCAAGTTCATGTATATTTAGTATTATTTGCAAAAAGGGGTCTGAAAAATAAATAAATTTAATATATTCCTTTTTTTTAAATATAATATTTTCATAGGGTTTTTTAATAGGAAGTATTAAATCCAAATTATATTGCGATCTAATTATCCGATGTAATTATCCCTGTCTCAGTTTGGATCACATGCTATGCCTAGATTAGAGATCTTATTCATGCTAAGTGTCTCCTTGAATCAATTCTTGGCCACTACTTTCGAGTTTCATGTAAACTTTTTTATCTCATACATAAAATATTAATAAAATCAATACTAATTATCTCTGTAATTATTTTTGGGTCATTGAATACGAGACTGGTATAATTGAAAAATTAGGGAATCAAATCTATGGGTTTATGGGTGAAAATATATTTGTGAATTATTCGAGTTTGGCTCCTTAAATACTTGTTCAAGCTCGTTTATTTAATTAAACAAGTCAAACTCAAACTTAAGATTAGACTCGAATGAGCCAGACCCAAGCCTTACAAGCTTGACTTTAACGTCTCGCAGCGGTTGTTATGTTCAAATATTTCCTCTGTATTTACCAGTAGTACTCTATCACAAACCTCGTCTATTTCATTTTTAACTTCTTCAACCTTTTTTCAACTGTTCAAGCTCTTGTCTTTGTACCCAGTCAGCCGATGAAAAACATGACCCACTATAGTAAGGCCTCCCTAGCCACCGTCGACTTCATTCCTAGGCCATATATTTCCCCTTTCTTCACTTCAGCTACATCACGCCACACATCTAACTATCATGGTGGAGGGGTTCCTTGCGTCGGTGCTCTTTGGGTCAATTCTTCTAGTGTGCATGTAAACTCCGCCTATACCAATACCAATATAAGTTGACTAATTAAGTTGCAGAATCACCAAAATAAAATAAAATCAACATTAAGAAAGAGACTACAAATAAAATGTGAGAGTTAATTACATTTACATGTTCTGATCTCCTATCCACCCATGTGTTATCCTTATGTTGGTATGTGCGGTGAAACAACTCTAATGGAGTAGGAGGGGTCCTGTCGACTTTGTCTAAAATAGAATAAATAAGAATACAAGTTAATTAATAATATGTTCCTTTAGAAGAGATTATTACACTAAGTCATATGAGACAAATTTTAGAATAAAAAAAGATAGAGTAAACTTAACCATATTAGCTCTATGTTTGTTGTAATAGAGCCACTAGTGTGGAGAGACCCTCCAAAACATCCACATATCAGATGCCTGATTTGTGTTTCCCTGTGAGCACTTTTTTTTTAAATTCTTCAGTTCTCCAGTGCTCACATAATCTGTCACACACATTTTCTCCAATCCAATTTAGATTATTCATTATGCTACGAGACTTATTTAGATGATTTTTCATTACTGCTGCACTTTGTATGTCATAATTCTTTCTTACCCACCTATATATCATCTGGTAAACAAATAGAAAACTTTCGCTCTATATATGTAGAAGCTAACAAGTTAGCTAAATGTAGACTATATAACATATGAAATTACCAGAAACTCTGCTAAATTCTTTTTAACATTTTAACAATTAATTTTTAGCAATTTAGTGACCGATATTTCGGTTACTAAGTTTTAATTTGCTCAGATTTTTGGTATTTATATTTCGGTCTTTAAAATATTTCCTCAACCAAATTAGTAGCGGCTTAAATTTTGATCTAGAAAACTATGCATTTGGATCTCTATGACTAAATCGGTTACTAAATAGTGAACTTCTAGTAGTGAGTGTATTCTCCGTGCACGTGCGGAGAATAATCCCTTTGATCTGAGTAAGAACCATTAGACAGAAAAACTTTACTACGCAAAATTTAAGCAATAGTAAAATAAAATTGTATATTTGTGCAAAATATATTTACATTGTTATCGCATACGTATTAAACTCTTAACTGTTTTTAAAACTTTAAGACATTAAATAATTTTTTATTCAATATTGTCTATTTTAAGAAATTAAGAAAATTAATGCTAAACCTCTTAAGTATTTTGCTTAAAATATTACGTATTGAATGGACAATATAAAAACATTTAATAAGAATTTGAAATTAATTAATATTTTCATCATTAAGTAATAAAATATTGTTAAAAAGTGTCTTAATAATTGTAATTAAATAACAATAAAGAAAAATATAAATAAAGCATTAATACATTGTTTTTTACTTTTCATTAAAAAAATTATTTTTATCATGAATGTTTATTACATGATTTAAATATGAGATCATAAGGATGATATTTTTAAGTAATTAAAAATTTTCAAATGCATAAAGTAATAATTTTTTATTTTTTAAGAAATTCAATACTTTTTATTTATTATTATCTATTTCAATTTTCTTTCCTTATAATACATGCCTTACATGTTAAGAAAATAAGAAATATTTATATCAGCAAAAAAATGAGAAATATTTCTAGCAATATTCCCTTATAATTTATGCTTTAATACATTAAGCCTAGTAACACATTAATTCTTTATTATCAACTACGTGATTCTCATTATTTTATGAATAATTAGTTTGAAATAAAACTCAAATTACTCAGTAAGACCTATTTAAAATTCACCCACAAACAAGAATGCAATTAGCAATATTGCTCAAAATGAGAAATTATAATGCTACACCTCTTAAAAATTCCTCCAAATTACTTAAAATATTAGGTATTAAAAAATATAAAAGCATTGGGACACTTTGAAAATTCACTAATATTTTTCATCTTTAAGTAAATGAATTTTTTTTTATAAATGATCTCCAATTACACTTCTTTCCCGTTGAGATAAGCCATTTTTTTTGTCCATGTGGTGAGATGAGCTTGAATTACACTCATATCTCTTCTTATGTGATCCAAATTAGTAAATATGCAATAACTTTTAGTCTGTGTTAATATAACCAAGCTTCTTATGCGCAATTTCTTCTCTATTTCTGTTTTTCAGTAAAATTGACATATGGTTTTGAATATCTATTATCAATTATAGAACAATGTAACATAAAATGAAGATTTTAGACAAAGTTCTAGACCTGAAAAACACATGTTTTTAAAACTTTATTTTATCTTCCAAAGTCATAAAATCATATATGACGAAATGTTGAAAATTAGTTATAAGTGACTTTAATTGAAAGTTGTGAAAATTTTCTTAAAATGATCCTCCAAATTCATTTGTCATCATTATAAAATTTGTTTATGTTAAAATAAATTTAAATGTAATATATATTTACCTCCAAGAGAGGGCGAATGTAGAGTTTAACATAAGTGGGATTGTATAATTCAAACTTTTTCCCGGGGATAAAAGTATAATTTACCCGTTTACTTTTCATTCAAATATCTCATTTCAATGCAAAACTCAAGAAAAATTCATTAAGAAGATAAAAAGTTATTATATCAAAATCTTTGATTTTTAATGAAAGAAACTGTACATAATAAAGATAGGGATAGAGATATCATTAAAAAAAAAGATAGGGATAGAGATAATATTCTTTACGGGTTTTAAAAAATAAATATGTTAAATATATAAAGTATTAAATATCTTTTAATATGCCTTAAGTATTTTTCGAAAAAATTAAGACATTAATTACTTTTTATTTGATATTATCTTATTTTCTTATAATATATGTCTTATGCACATATTAAGAAAATAAAAAAATACTAGCAACACATACATTTCATATTAATTGTCATTTAATTTTTTTACAAGGAATATTAAGAAAAAAAATGAGTTAATGAGTAGAACCATTTTACTAGATTATCTTTATAATTTATTATTGAATTCATCATTTATTATTAACTTTCATTTTCAAACGTTGCCCCCTCCCGTGGGCAAAATTTTGAAAAAATAATTAATATTGTATTGAAGAAGAAAAATGACATTTATTTTGATTTTTTTTTCTCTAAAATGACACTTAATATGAAAGTATGTAGTAAAATGAGACTCGTGTAATTTAGCGGAGTTCATGAAAATTTTACTCAATAATAGAGAATATATTACTAGCTAGCTAGCAATGCTCAAAATGAGAAATTAATGCTACATCTTTAACAAAATGAGAAATTAATTACTTACTCCCTTCCTCTCTTATCTTTGGTGGTTTAAAGTTTTTTTTTGTCACCACGTGATTAGTGTGAAGTATCTACTAGTTTTACAGATAACTAATCTCTGCCTGGGAACTTGACCTTTAGTGGGGTCTCCCCTCCCAATCACTTTTTTATCCACAAGACTCAAACCCGAGACATTGCTTAAAAGATTCGAGTATAGTTCCACTCAGACCAACATTATTTTGATGGTGGTGTAAGGTTTTGGCACACATATTAAGAAATAATTAATTGAGTAAACTTTTGGCTAAAATATTCCTATTTATTAGTTTACAAATTTTCATGTTTTTTGTTTTAATTATTACTCCATTCAAAACTTACTACCTATGTCTCTAATTATAAAAGGTTTTTACCTAATTCTCTCCCACCAAGGAAGTTAGTTAATATAGTTTATAACATTAAATTTGTCACTAATTTACATTGTGTTCACAAAATTGCCCTTAGTAGTATATCTCTCTTTCCACTTACTCTGTCTCTCATTTAATTAATGCATTATCTCTCTCTTCTCCATTCAATGCAAGAGAGAGACAAGAAGTGTTTATAATAAATAAGGGTAATTTGTGTAAAAAATAATTAATACATGACATATTTTCAAAAACCTCTTATAAAACGGAACAAATAAACTTGTCAAAAATCTCTTATAATTAGGGATAAAGGTAGTATTAATTTTATTTAGAGTATAGTATAGTTGGAAAATAGTCGTAAATTATATCTTAAAATCTTAAAACAACAAAAGTTTTTGGACAAAAGTAAAAGTCAAAACCACCAAAGATATAGAATGGAGGGAGTATAAACTACTCCCTCCGTTCCTTTTTATCTGTCGGTTTTTAAGAAAAAATTTATTTCTTTTTATTTGTCGTTTTATAGTTTAAGGTTATATTTTGACAATTATACCCTTAACCCTATTAATTGTTTACTCATTTTTCTTAAATTGATTAATATAGTAATTGAGAAGTTCAAAGACTAATTAAAAATGATACATCTACTCCCAAAAATTATTTTAATTTCCAATAACATAAATTTATTACTAATACATACATGTGAATGTGAATTTATCTAAAACTAATTGAATAATTGAATAAGGGGTTGAAAATGATTAGAATAATGAGACACATTAATTGATTCATCTACTCCCAAAGACTAATTAAATAAGGGTATGATAGGAAAATTTTTACCAATTAATTGATTATTTGGTTATGGTAAAATAACCTAAACCGACAGATAAAATGGAACGAAGCGAGTAATATATTAAATGAAAAACATAAAGCATTAATGTCATGGGAATTTGAAAATCCACTAATATTTTCATCTTTAAGTAATTAAAAAAATTGTTAACAAGTGTCTCAGGAATACTAATAATAAAGAATAGTATTAGCAACTAATAAATACTCTCTACATTTTGATTTTTTTTTATCAATCTCTACATTTTGATTTAATGGCATTTAAGATTTTTCCACAAAAATTGATAATTAATAGAAGTAATAAATAATTTAACGAATATAATAACTTTACTAAATTATCTTTACTGTCATAAATGCATACTAAAGTAGGAGACAAGGAAAGAAAGTAACTGGGTTAATTTATTAAATGAAAAATAAGTACATTTAATATCTTAAAAATAAAAAAAACATTTAATTTTTTCTCAATTTTGTTTTAGGACAATTAGAAAGAATAAAAGGTAAGAAATATTAGACTTATTCATAACGTAATGCTTGGCCGGTGCAGAAAATTGAAGATATATACATGAACAAAGCAAAGATTAAGCCTCCCATTGATTCAATATCCCAATTTGAAAGTCACAGCATCTTGAAAACTCATCTGAATTCCCCTTCAGAGATTTTCAATTAACCCTCCCATGGCACAAGAACTTGCATTAGCAATGGATTCTTCAACACCACTACTATGCAGCAACCTCCACGTGGTGTTCATCCCCTTAATGGCACCAAGTCACATTCTTCCCATGGTTGACATGGCAAAGTTGTTGTCTCGTCGCAACGTGAAGGTAACCATAATCACCACACCCCTCAATGCAACCCAATTCAGAGACACCATAAACAGAGAGACCCAACAATATTCAGCTTCACAAATCCAACTTCTCCAAGTAAGATTCCCAAACACAGAAGCTGGAATCCCAGAAGGGTGCGAAAGCATTGACACCCTTCCTTCAATGGATCTCAAGGAGAATTTCTTCATAGCTCTAAGCCTCTGGCAGCAACCACTTGAAGAGCTTATTCAAAAGCTAGAACCTTTTCCAACTTGCATAGTATCTGACAAGAATATCCCTTGTTTGGCTGATACCTCCATCAAATTCAAAATCCCAAGAATAATATTTGATGGGACCAATTGCTTCAATCTTTTGTGCAATCACAATTTACATGCTTCTAAGGTCTATGAGACTCTCTCCGATTCGGATCAATTTGTTGTACCCGGATTGCCACATAGGATTGAAATGAGGAAATCTCAGCTTCCTGTGATTTTCACACCCGGCCCAAACCAAAAGCTGAAAGCTTTACGTGAGAGTATAAGGGATGCAGAAGGAGTAGCATATGGGATTTTGGTGAATAGTTTTGAAGAGTTGGAAGCAGGGTATTAATTAACCAACTTTTTTTTTACATCATCATTTCTGTGCTTTTACTGTCATTTTAACTTTTAAATTACTGTTTAAATCACTCCATTTTTTAATATGTTGTTGTTAATTTGCTTTCTCTCTAACTAGAATAACCAACCCCTTCTGCATGGAGGAGAGGAATAGCAATTTATTCATATAGAACCTCTAGGAAGAATAAGATTTAATTAGAAATATCGACAGATTCTTGCAGAGTCCAAATCAGTATTAAAAACAAAAAAAAGATCCACTGTTTGAATCTCATTTCTATTGAATTTGAACATCAGAGTAGTAGATATAGTTATGATTCAATGGGTTAGGTCCACATTTATGAATTTAACTGTATCCAATTTCCGTAAAAATAATTTTATTTACATTTTACTACTGTTGACTATGTATACTTACACTCGTTTTCTGCGCCTAACAGGTATGTTGAGGAGTATCAAAGGCTCACACGACACAAGGTATGGTGTGTTGGCCCTGTATCACTATCAAATTCAGATGAACTGGACAAGGCTCAGAGAGGTAGCAAAAAAGACTCAAATTTTGATGCAGAACAATATGTGAAGTGGCTTGATTCATGGCCTCAAAGCTCTGTGATTTATGTGTGTCTTGGTAGCCTCAATAGGGTAACACCAAAGCAATTGATAGAGATTGGTTTGGGATTGGAAGCAACAAAAAGACCATTCATTTGGGTGCTAAGAGGAGCATATAGAAGGGAAGAAATGGAGAAGTGGATACAAGAAGATGGGTTTGAAGAGAGGGTGAAAGGGAGGGGGATTTTGATAAGGGGTTGGGCCCCACAGGTTTTGATATTGTCACACAGGGCAATAGGGGCATTTTTGACACACTGTGGTTGGAATTCAACACTAGAAGCTATTTGTGCTGGTGTTCCAATGGTAACATTTCCTATGTTTTCTGATCAATTTTACAATGAGAAGCTTGTTGTGCAGGTGATTGAGACTGGTGTGAGGTTGGGAGCTGAAACTGCTGTGCACTTTGGAGATGAAGAAAAGTTTGGTGCTGAATTTGTTCAGGTGAATAGGGATAATGTGAGAGAGGCTATAGAGAAGGTAATGGGTGAGGAAGGTGAAGAGAAGAAAGAGAGTAGAGAAAGAGCTAGGAAGTATGCTGAAATGGCAAAGGAAGCAATTGGAGAAGGTGGGTCTTCTTATAACAACATGTCAAAGCTAATTGAAGAGTTGATGCATATGTCAAATTAATGGCCACAATGGAAAGACCAAGTGAGTGAGTGTATCTGTGTTTTGTGATATGCGTTTTGCTTAACGCATTTTTGGTATTGGAAGCATATTGCTGCTTTTTTTTTTTGACTTTCTGGAAATTGTTATGGTGGTTCCCCTGCTTGTGGTTTTATTTATGATAATAAATGTGGAATAATCCTTGATGAAGCTATATAATAAATCAAGCATTTGGTAAAATTCTTGATGTTTGATTCCTTTGAATTAAAATTGATTATGCTTTGATTCTCGATCGGTTAGATCTTGAAATAATAAAAATTAATTTTTTTGTTAGATTGTGAAAAATGTAAACTAAGTTTTACATCAAATTAACTTCTTGTGTAAAGTAAAAATATATATTCAAACATTATTTATTTCATTTCAAATTCAATTTTAACCAAATTAATTTTATAAAAATCAAGTTTATTCAAAATCATGTTTGTCAAACGTTCACCCAAACATAGTACTAAAAAATGCTGGTATAGCAAAACTCATAAATTTTATAACTTAACACAAGCTATATTTTATCATTAAATTCTGGTTATGTACAAGCAAATCTTCATGCTTGTTAGCAATTTTCTGGTTTTCCAAGACATGGTGATTGAGAGGAAGACCATTCTCTCTGTTAATGAATGTTAGTTTGCATTGAGATAACACTAAACAAATAGATAGTTCATATTATTACCAAAATCAAGTTTAATTTACCTTCTCCAAACTCACTAATATGTTCTTCCACCATTTTTCGATCGAAACATGCTAAAAACATAGCTTTGGGTTGAAAACTTGCACTAAATTTTATACAAACTTATTTTTAGATTAAAATAAAATTATCTAACATAATTAAATCACTTCACTTCAAACTCAATTCAAACTCAATTTATGATAATTTATGAAAGAGTGTTAGCTCTTCAAAATTGCTTTTACATGAGTATTTGCTACTAATAGTATTGATATATGAAATTTAAGTATTTAATTAAAGAAACTAAAATAATATTTTATTGGATATTTGATTCAAGAAACTTAACGGTTGAGATTATTGCTATATATATTAAAGCAAGGGCTAAGTGTTGCTCGGAGCAATTGGCTATAAGAAGGTGATATGTGAGTCGGATAATCTACTGTATGTTTAGTTTTCAGTTGAAATATTATAAAAGTATGTTTGAATCTAAAGTAACTATAGTGTTTGGATTAAAGTTCGTAAAAGTAAGTTTGGAGTAAACTCATTTTGCAAACTAAGTTTGGTTAAAAATGAGTTTATTCTAACGTATTTGTGTTTGGATACCTTTTTTCTTAAAAGTATGTTAGACAATAATTTTGTTTAGATGATATTAATTAAAAAATATTTTTAAATGTGTAATTATTGTTTATTAATAATTCAAACGGAAAAGTAAAAATGAGAAATAACTCTATTGTCCCTTTTACTTCAAACTAGGTTTGGGGTTAAATTGGATTTTAAAACTGAAAACCAAATATTATACAAATTGATGGAAATTGAGTTTAGCAATCTAAAAATATATAATTTTAGGATGACCAAACTGCAATCCAAACACACTCAGACAGTGGTAGAGTTTTTCCGCCCTTCCATCCTCAAGCTGTTGAAGTTACAGAGGCTCTCTCGAACTTGATTTATAAGAGGTACAAATTTGTCATACTTTCAGAGAGGCTAATGGCACCATTGTATGGTGACGTTGCATGGTGCATGTAGAGCGACCCGCCACATGTTGTTTACTCTCTAGCCTTTTGTTTAAGGTGTCTAATGGTGTCTAGAGTTTTGTTTGCTGTTTTTTTTGTCATTTCTTTTCCACTTTACCAAAAACACATTTATTTGAAAAGTAATATTAATAGCTTATTTAATTTAATTTATCAGCTCGCCTCATAATGTGTAAGAAAAAACACAATATTACTGACGGCATTTCCCTGTTGGCCACGACACTCACGGTTGCTAGCTAACAGCTTTACCGACAACCAAATCTATGGTAATAGATCCAAAATTGTTATGAAAAACACACCTTCGATATTAATAAAAAGTTTAATATATATATGTGGTATCTTTGCTAATTGCATAAAAAATTTTAAGACATCATTATAAGATCATTTTATAATTTTATGTGACTTATACTTTTGGTCAACTTGGTCTAATTCTATACAGTATTAATTAATTGGACCCGTAGATCGTCATGTATAGGGATAGATTTGGGTTTACAAATTTGACCCGATCAAATTTTATAAAACTGAAAGAGAGATAAGTCTAACTCGTCCCAATTCATCATTTGAACGTCTTTTAGTGGATGTGCTCATTACCTTCAACACATGGGTTTTAGGTAGAGTGTACACGGGGTAGTTTGGATCGGATTTAACTAAATTTGTTATCTGAACCGATGAAAAATGTATGAGTTGGGTTGGATCGATTTTTTGCGATTTTTTTTGCCAAATCCAAAAACTACGGGGTCAAGCCAATTGGGTTTAATAGATTTTTAAAAACAAAAAAATAGGGTGAAAAGAAAGGAAAACCAGCCTACCTAGCCCAGTTGCAAGAAAAAAAGAAACACTAAATGGGCTTGAGCCCAATAGAAAAACTATATAAAAAAAAATCAACTAGGGTCTAGAACCCTAGCCTAAACACATAGACACACTAACAACAGAGGGAGGGGGAACACCGGGGGGAGGAAGATACGTGCACGGGTGGTTGTTGGCAGTGTTGCTCGTTGACGGCGGAGTCAAGGCTTGGTGCAAGACAGCGGTTGCGTGACACGGTGGTCGCTGGCGGTACTTGTTGTGTGCGCGATAGAGACAATGGCCTCTGTTTTGCTCGCACAATTTCTCGATGGCAAAGATAGTGATCGACGGCACAAGTTGCTTGTACGGTGGCCTCTGTACTGCTCGCACGGTTGTTCTATGGCAAAGACAGTGATCGACGGTTACGAGTCTAATGTTGTCTTTTTGGTGTAGAAAAGGAAGAAGAGAGTGATGGTCGTGGGGATTTGATCATTGTTCTGGTCTTGTTCTTGTTCTGATGTTTACTTTTAGGATAACCAACTTGAGAATTTTATAAATTTAATCGTGTTCAAACTCCGTGAAAATGATCTTATATACACACTTTATTGCTTATTTGACTGTGTATACTTGCACACTAACATTTACACGTAAAATGTACACTGAGAAATCCTACGCAGCGATTTGGGTTGCTAGGCATTTTGCTATTTAATATGAGTCACTGTTTATTATAAACGAAAAGTTATATATTCTTACATTTTTTTTACATACTCTCAATGAGTAAGGTAATAGAAATATAAAAATAGATAAGTATAAAAATTGAGGTCTAAAAAGTTAATAGAGTTAATTAATACGCGTTATAAAATCTGCGTACACCTAACTCCCAAGTTGAACGAATCAACGAACCTTTTTTTTTTTTTGAATTTTTCAAACATATATATTTTGATTATTTTATATATATATATACACACACACACACACACATACACACGTCTATCTACCATAAACACACACGCACATATCAACACACACATCTCATTAATTTAAGAAAAATGAGAAAAACTCACAAAATTATACACACCAAACATTACACAGAAAATAAATAATTTAACATAAACAAAATAAAAATTAGCTTTTAAAAAAGACTCATCATCAATGTGTATTAAATTAATTTTCAATCAAAAAAAATGTATTAACTTAATTATGAATAGTATACATTAATACATGGTACTGCTGCAACAGGATCGACACACACACACATATATAGTAAGAAATCTATAATCTATCGCGTGTCGATATCCAACTTTGGTGGAACATTTTCCTTTGACAAAATTATCCTCTAACTACTCCTTAATTATGTTAACTAATAACTTGATAACCGCTACTTGGCTAAATTTTTTGATAACTTCTATATAAAAAAATGTGTGTATAAAAAAACTGTGGTGGGTGACGTGCCTGCTCCCCACTAGTACAATATTATTTGGGAGCTTCTATTTGCTCGTTTGTCACGCAACGCAACTTTTGACTGACCCAATCAACACGGCCACTGTGTAAGTCAAGCAATATATATGTGTTTTATAATGTGAAAAGATTACCAAAGTAAACAAAAATATCATGCAAGTGGTGGTTTCATGGGAACACTTGCTAGATAGTAGATAGCTGCATGCCCACATTTGAAGTATTCAAAGTCAAGGTCATCGTTTGAGACTTGATCAATGTGCCGTTACATGAGTTTATTTAATTAATCAATTAACTTAACCACCATGTGTAAGTAGGAAATGGATTTAATGCAGTCACGCATTCACATAGTCACTGATCAGGACTGCTGGATCGAGATCGAACAGTTCATGATTTCTGAAATAAAATCGGATTTAAAATATAAATTGAAATCGTAACCGTCCGATCTCAATCCAACGATTGAGATCTACTGATTGCGTGAATGCGTGCAAATTCCAACCTCAGGGAATCTGGGTCCATGTAAGTGACCTAGATGAGATATAACTATATAACCAGCTACCAATTAAATGAACCAACATAGCTAGCTAGACACACACACACACACACACACACATAGCAATGGCCTTTGATAATCAATTCAAGCACAAAAATCCTCACTTTGTGTTGGTTCCATTGTTTGCTCAAGGCCACATGATCCCAATGATAGACATGGCAAGGATCTTGGCAGAGCAAAGTGTGATGGTAACTCTAGTCAGCACCCCACAAAATGCCTCAAGGTTTGAGAACACAATTTCTAGAGCAGCACAAGACTCTGGCCTTCAAATTCACCTCCTTCAAATCCCATTCCCATGCCAACAAGTTGGACTCCCAATAGGTTGCGAGAGTCTCGACGCCTTGCCATCAAGAAGCCTTCTCAGAAACTTCTACAATGCACTTGACATGCTTCAACACCCTTTAGAACACTACCTCCAAAACCATTCCACCCCACCAAGTTGCATCATCTCAGACAAGTGCCTCTCTTGGACCTCAAAAACAGCACAAAAGTTCAAAATCCCAAGGCTTGTTTTCCATGGCATGTCCTGTTTCTCACTTCTCAGCTCCTACAACATCAAACTCCACAATGCTCATTGTTCTGTTCACTCTGACTATGAACCTTTTCTCATACCTGGATTGCCCCAAAAGGTTATTAATAACATTAAGGTAATTACAATAACAAGAGCACAGCTTCCAGGAGCATTTGTTGCTCTTCCTGATTTGGATGACTATAGGGACAAAATGAATGAGGCTGAGATGTCTTCTCATGGGGTTGTGGTGAATAGCTTTGAGGAATTGGAACAAGGTTGTGCTGAGGAGTATGAGAGGGTAATGGAAAAGAGGGTTTGGTGCATTGGTCCTGTTTCCTTGTGCAATAAAGAGAGTTTGGACAAGTTTGAGAGAGGGAACAAACCTTCAATTGAGGAGAAACAATGCTTGGAATGGCTCAACTTAATGGAACCAAGGTCAGTTATTTATGTATGCCTTGGTAGTTTATGTAGGCTTGTTACATCACAACTAATAGAACTTGGGTTGGGCTTGGAAGCTTCAAATAGGCCCTTTATTTGGGTGGTGAAAACTTCAGGTGAGAATTTTGAAGAGCTTGAAAAGTGGTTAAAAGATGAAAACTTTGAGGAAAGGGTCAAAGGGAGAGGGCTTTTGATTAAGGGTTGGGCACCACAGATTTTGATACTGTCTCACCCTTCAATTGGGGGATTCTTGACACACTGTGGATGGAATTCAACAATTGAAGGTGTGTGTTCTGGGGTGCCAATGATAACTTGGCCTTTGTTTGCTGAACAGTTTTTGAATGAGAAGATGGTTGTTGAAGTTCTGAGGATTGGAGTTAGGATTGGTGTTGAGGTTCCTGTGAGGTTTGGTGATGAGAATAAAGCTGGGGTGTTGGTGAAGAAAGGGAGAGTGATGGAAGCTATAGAGATGTGTATGGAGGGAGGTGAAGAGGGAAAAGAGAGGAGGAGTAGAGCAACTGAACTTGGAAACATGGCTACAAGGGCTTTAGAGGAGGGAGGTTCGTCTAGCTTCAACATTTCATGCTTAATTCAAGACATTATGGAACAACATTGATCTAGTAAAAAATAGAGTTGTGATCAACTTTTCTTTTTCTTTTTTTTATCGATGAGATGAGTTAAGATTTTTGTTGGTGAAGTAATTAATTAGATTTTATTATGGTTAAATATATTTTTGGTTTGTCATTTTTTTAGTAATTTTCATTTTTGTCCCTCATATTTGAATCATGCGCAACTTTTTAGTTCCCTTTTTTAGGAATGGACCACATTTAGGCCCTGTTGGGCATAACAACTTATTCTACAGCTTATGATATAAGTTGTATAAGTTATTTTTATAATCGAAGAAAAAATATGGTGAAACTTATTTCATATAAGCTATAAGCTGTTTTGATAAATTATCATGGGTAGCTTATGAAAAATAAACCAAAAACAGCTTATAAATCAGTCATAAGCTGTGTTTATAAACACTGCATAAGTCAATCCAAACAGACCCTTTACGAACTCTGTTAAGTTAAATGCTTACGTGACTAATAGACTTACACCTAAGCACATGTCATACTCCCTCCGGTTCAAATCTTTGGTGGTTTTAGCTTTTTATTTTTGTCCCAAAACTTTAGTTGTTTTAGGATTTCAAGAGATAATTTATCATCTTTTTCCAACTATACCCTTAATATAATTAATAAGTTTTGAGTGGAGAAATAATTAGGATAATTGAGAATGATGAATAATAAAGAGGGTCATTTTAGTCTAAAATTTATTCAATTAATTATTTCTTAATCTATGTGCCAAAACCTTAAATAACCAAAGATTTGGACCGGATGGAGTATGTTTTAATCATTAAAGTGGGAAATAATAAAGAGTGCATTGCTGTGTATTAAGAACTATAATATTAAGGGTGGAATGAATTTCATGAAATTATCTTCCTCCTATTTTGTACGCATTCCTGAATTTTTTTCCATATAAATTAATGTATGCACTCGGTACAAATACAAAAGTTGACATGCGATTGACTTGTAAACTTTTGATTAATGGCTTGGTAACTGTATGAAGAATGTTTAGCCTTTTGGTTCCTTTATTTATTTTGTCTTTCACCAGAATTTTCTGTAGATATAATTTTGGAATTAACATTTGTTGGAAATCCAAGTGTGGTAAAATGTCTCAAAAGCTAAACGAAGATTTTGGGTAAAAATGTGATGCATTCTTATTATAGTGTAAGATTGCTTAATTCAACCAACATAGTGTGATATGAGTGGTAGATATCTAGGTTTTTTATGCATGATGTTGGAGGTTTGATCTCCAAGATCAAACCCTTAAATATGAATGGTATGCATCCCCTAATCTAAACTTCTTTGCATAAAAAAATTGCTTGACTCATTGTTGCATTTTACTCATTCATATAAAATAATAAAATATCGAGGGTCTCTATACACTTCACACATCTAGCGATTAGTTTTAAAATACTGATGAGGATATATCTGCATGGTATCGAGCATGGCATATATTATTATATGTTCCGTCAAAGAAAAAAGTTATATGTATTACCAAAACCTTCGATGTTAAATTGAGTTTTTAAATAGTTAGTCAAATTTGAGCATTACAAGAATGCCATATTTTATTGTGGATCTTTTTATGTGACGACAAACACGTAAGTAAATTTTACGGTTGATCTTTTAAAAGTAATGATCTTTGATCGTGAAATTTAGGGATCTTTTATTCATGGGTACGAAAAATATTATTGTTGTAAATTATTGTTATATAAGATTGGTAGATTGTCTTTGTATCAAAAAAAAAAAGATTGGTAGATTGTCTTAGTCTTTGAATGAGTGAAGTCAATTAGAACTTATTATCTCTTCTTGTTCTTGAAGACTAAATTTTCAATATTTTGTTAATGGACAGTGAAATTACTTCATTTAAATATTTGTATAAAAAATAATAAACAATTATTGTTTATATAACTTTTTTAAAATAAAATTGAGATATATTTTATAATATTAATAAAAATATTCTTCGAAATTAGACGTACTCTAACATATATTTTTTTTGACACACGTATTCTAAGATTTCTGAAAATAAATAAATGATAAAGCAAATGAAAAATTGGTTAATAATATATGTTGTAGTTTGTGCCCACTAATCAAATTGGATTTAAGTAAGACTTTTACTTTTTTAAAATAAAAAAGTGAAGAGTTATAATCTTTCACAAAGGACCTTATGTAGTGATTCCCATGTCCCAACTGCTTGTCTCCCAGGTTATCTCTCTCTCTTTTTATCGCATTACCCATTTATCACTACATAAGGTCCTTTGTGGTTGAGAGTTCGGTGAGGTAGGCTTCACACTCAGCCTGGTTATTGAAGGTAGGGAAACCGAAACAAAGTGACTGCTCGATTACCAGCCCGTCGTCGTTGTCCAATATGATGTCGATTCCACTTCCTTTCACGTTGGAGGAGCCATCGATGTGTGTCTCCCATGTCGTCGATAGGGGACCTTGTGATCCCGTCATTTCAACGACAAAGTCCGAGAGTACGTAAGCTTTGATTGCTTGTCTCGGCTGGTAGGAAATTTCGTGCTCGGAAATCTCTCTCTTTGGTCAAGCTTGCTCAGGATCGGAGGAAAAGCGAGAGTACGCATTCAGGTGTTGGAAGGCGGCTTCACACTCATCCAACCATGCGAAGTCCTTGCCCTTTTTCAATAACTTGTAAAGTGGAAGGGAGTGGTGTGCCGACCTAGACATGAATCAACTCAAAGTTGCTACTCGTCTATTCAAGCGTTGCACCTCCTTTAGGTTAGAAGGGCTTCTGATGTCGATTATCTCTTGCTTTGGGTTCACCTCGATCCTCGATACCTCATTGCGTTAGCATGAAGCCTAGGAACCGACTGGCCGGAACGCCAAAAGCGCACTTCTCCAGGATAAGTCTGGGTTGTACTTGCGCACTTGCACAAAGATAGTCTTCAGGTCGTCAGCATGGTTGCTTGAGCCATCCGCCGCATGTCGTCAATGTAGACTTCAATGGATTTCCCCAGCTGTTCTGAGAACACTTTGGTCATCATGCGTCGGTAGGTCACCCCAGCATTCTTCAGGCTAAAGGACATGACTTTGTAGCAACAGGTTGCTACAAAGGAATCTAGTTATAACCGGAATATGCGTCAAGAAACAATAGAACTCGAAAGCCAGAGGAGGAATCAACTAACTTGTCAATATTAGGCAGAGGGAAGGGATCCTTGGGGAAATTTTTGTTGAGATCAGTGTAATTGATGCACATCCGCCACTTGTCGCTGCTTTTCTTAACTAGGACAACATTAGCCAACCACGTCGCATATTGGATTTCCCTGATAAACCTGGCCTTTAGGAGCTCAGAAACCTGATCTTCAACGATCTTTTGTTTCTCAAGGTTGATTCTTCTGTTCCTCTGCGCGATCGGGGCGAAACTGCGGATCATACGAGAGTCGATGACAACAGAAGTTTGAGTTGGTGCCTAACATGTCGGCTGCCCAAGCAAATAGGTCTTTGTTTCCTAGTAAGAAGGCCTTCAACCCCACGCGCTAGTCGTGTCCGAATGAAGCTCTGGTCTTGGTGAAGTGGTACGGGTCATTGTCGAGTTGGAATTGGAGGAATTCGCCTTTGGGTTGGGGTCAGCCATCATCGCCCAGGAGGCAGACGACGCGGGGCGTGACCTTTTCTGTGAGTCTAGGGCAGTCCTAACCTTGAGGCTTGTGTTAAGCAGCTCCTAGCTAGGGCTTGATCACCCCTGACCGTGACAACTCAGTGATGTCGGTCGAGGAACTTGAGGACCAAATGTGGCGTGGAAACAATCGCCCCTATCAGATTAATTGATGGCCTGCCGAGGATGGCGTTATATGCTGCTGGGCAGTCGATTACGATGAACTTGGCCGAGATTGTCTGCTCCAGACCAGGAGTGCCCAAAAAGAGGCGTGTCTTTATGTATCCCTTTGGTGAACTTCTTTTTCCCGAGAATCCAATGAGGTCGAATTCATATGGCAGCAGGTCCTTGTCGTCGAAATCCATCCTCTTGAAGTCGTCGTAAAAGAGGATGTCGGCTGAACTTCCTTGGTCAACGAAGACGCACATTACATCAGTATTACCTATGATTGTTGAAATGACCATGGGGTCGTCGTGGACTCAAGAGCGTAGGTCCGTAGTCATCATCTGAGAATGAGATAGTTAGGTTCTTGAGGTTGGTACGAAGGTGTCCACGATCGTGGTAGCGTTGTTCACATTAAAAACAACGTTTACGTGCTTCTTCTTGGAGTTCTTCGACTAGCCTCCTCTTACGAATCCTCCAGCGATGATGCCGACCTACACTCAGTAAGTTTCACGGCTGCCATCATTTCGATGATCCGTGATTGAGAGCGCGAGAGAGTTGACAATGCAAACGAGATCTTCGCCTGTCCTGTTGCTGGGTGCGCTCCTTCCTTCGGGGATAGCATTGTGGGCGTGGATGATGGTGGCTTCCGTTGTCAGGGCTAGGCAACCTTCTAGGTCGGGGGTTTGTTGTTAATAAGGTTGTTCGTTTGAGATATCTTGATATATCAGCCAAGTCGACTGTCCCTGAAAAGCTGCTCGATTGCGTCTTTGAGTTGGATGCATTCGTCTGTCGAGTGGTTGTTGCCCTTGTGGAACTCACAAAACTTGGATTTATCAGTCTGAGCTAGCCTTCTGAGTAGCGGAGGCTTCTGGACATCTTTAAACTTCGTGTGCATGACCTCACGGTAGATTCTGGCAGGAGACATGAATAGTGAAGCATAGTTGTCAAACCTCCCACAAGCAGGTTTCTTCTTGTTGTCGTTCCTAGATCGTTGCTCAGAACAAACGGTGGGTGTTTGCAAATGGGTGAGGTCAAGATGTATCTAATCGGTCAGACCGGCTTGTAGGAGGAATGTATCCTCTAGGTTGACGTATTTCTCAGAACGCTCACGAAACTCTTGCATAGCGATGGATGGTTGCGCGACAATGAGGTGGAGCACTATGCCATTCTCCATGGTTGGAACCAATGCGGCCTCCTGGTAAAAGCAAGTCAAGAAGTCGCGCAGCTTCTCATCCTTCTGTTGCTTGATTAAGGCCAGGGTATGTGATGTCCTAGGCAGTTTCTTGCTAGTGATGAAAAACTGGACGAACTGGTAGACCAGCTTATCCCATCCAAAAACCGAGCGAGGAGGGAGAGCTTTAAACCATCTCAATGCCTCCTTTTTGAGAGTTAATGGAAAATTCTGACATAGGACCGCGTTAGAGCAACCAGTGATTATCATTGCATTGCAGAATGCATCCAAGTGGTCCTCAGGGTCAGACTCCCCTATGTAGGGCTCGACCTTGGCAGGGCACTTGAGTAGATTTTCAAGAAGTGTTTCTGCCATTATGTTGTTCGTGAAGGGATGGTAGTGCCGAGTAGAAATATGGAAGAGGACGACATCATGTGTGGAGTGCCTAGGGCTGTTCACGGGCCGATTTGGATCGGATTTGGCTAAATTCGTTATCCAAACCGATCAAAACTCTACGGGTTGGGTTGGTTCGGATTTTTCATTTTTTGCTTTCCAAATTTGAATCGAACCAACCCGTACACGAACGGGTTGGATAGGATTGGACCTGTAGGTCCATGTTTTTTTTTAAAAAAAATCCAAAAAATGAAAAAAAAAATTCTAGTTTTTTATAGATTTGAGCAACATTCACACATTCACAAAACCTTCAAACAACAGCAACCCACAAACACGGTACCTGATGTTAGAAACCATCAGCCAAGAACACATCTTTAACATTAGTAGAGAGAAAGAAAAACAATTTTAGAAGTTAAAATACCGAATTCAAAGAAAAAGAAAGAAAGAATACAGCAGAACACTTCTATAAGACCCAAATCTTGTACCTAAAAGGCTGGGACTCGCGACGGCTCAAGAACGACAGTGGCCGGGACCCAAAGGTTGGGACTCGCGACGGTGGCTGGATGCTCGAGAACGGACTGGTCAGTGAACGGCGCGACACGAACTGGTCAATGAATGGCGCGACACGAGCAGTGAACGGCACGACACGGCCAGTGAATGGCGCGACATGGACTGGCTCGAGAACGGCAGTGGCCGGAGTAAAGGTAGGAGGCGGCGGCTGAATGAAGAGTGAAGGAAGATAGATAAACCCTAGGTTTCTATAGTTGTGTGAGTCTCAAGTTAAGTCCCTGGACCTTGAGTATACTTACACGCGGCTGAGCCTGAGTATAGGAGAAAAAAATTAATTTAATTGCCACGTCATCGGTTCGGATTGACGGGTTCACGGGTCCAAATCCTAAAACCCGTCATCCGAACCAAACCAGGTCGGGTCTGAGTGGGTTGGATCGAATTCAATCCGAACTGAGGAAAAATGGAAAAAAAACTGGGTTGGTCCGGTTCGGGCTTGCTGGTTGCCCGAATAGCTAAACACCCCTAGGAGTGCCTGTGCCTGGGTCAGGACTCTCGCTTGTTGGCCGAGACACGTCCTGTGATGGAGGATGGGCGGAGTTGGTAGGCTGGTTGTTGTTGCGAACATCGTCATGGATGGTGTGCTGATCATGGGTGGAAGTGAAGCACTCCGCTTGGAGTAGCCTTTTTTCCAGGAGTCGGATCCTCTCCTTCAACGTCCTTTGTGGTGATAAACTGGTGATGGAGGCAGAGGGGGTGGAGGCGGAGGTGGTGCAGGCAGTTGTTGCTGGTTTACTCGCTCTATTCTCCTCATCTTTCTTTTAAGGAGGATAAAATGAGTCTCCAAGGCTGGGTTGTGTTCTCCTGTGTCCTCCCCGTCCTGGACATGGCCCTCAGGGGTAGGCTCCAATAGTTGGGGCCTAAACCCGATTCCCGTAGACATTGCCAAAATGCACTATCCAAGATCCAGGGTCTCCTGTACGAATGGTGGTGATCGTTGCAAAGACTGCACGGACTGGACGAGCATGGCGGCGGTGGGTAACTATAAGGCACTCCTACGCCTTAGGGTTTGTGGTAAGTGGTTGGATATGAACAGTGCATGTACTTTAGAGTCCCAATGGGTTGGCCTTATATAGGGTTCCACATGGGGGGACCATTGCCTCACATGGTTCATTCGGTTGCTGTCAGGAGATCCCAGGTACAGATCCAGAGGCAGATCTGCCCCAGTTGCCTAACGGCGGGCTTAAGGCATGCCCCATTTGACCCGATTTGTCCCTAGTAGGGTAGCAAGCGACAGAATCTTCTTCGTACCGATCCTAGTACTGGGTGTGTCAGGAATGTTGTAACACCCTTTCTCCAAAAAGGATATTACACCATAGTAACCAAAAGTTTAAGAAAGCTTAGAAAATATTTAGATAAAAGTTAATAATCCTTCCCTAAAAATGCGGTTAAAATTTTCCTTTTTCCTTTAAAGAAGATGAGAAGGATGGGGAATTAATCCCTGTAAGACTTTCTCTTTGAAAATACTTTAAGTGTAAAGAGTATAATATAACTTCGTACTCAAAATTTGATCATCTCATATATAAAAATTATTAGAGTTTACAACAGAGTTTGTACAGTGGACTCTCGAGCCAGTCAAGTCTTTAGACCTCTACCCAATCTCAAATAGTAAATACCAATTCTTCTTGGAATCCCTATCAATCTACATAGCATCCTCTTCGAATCTTTCTTCTAAGAGCTAGCCCATGTCTTGGATAATTTATCTAGTCGGTCATGCAACAACACAACAAAGCAGGCAAGGGTGAAACTCTAAACAAAGTAATAAGACAAGTAGGTACACAATCAAAACACAATTACACATATATAAATTACTTTGCACAGCAAGACACACACATTCAAAATACAGAACAATCAAGACTTATAAACAAATCTCGTTTAAGCAGACCTTACCTTTGTGCTGAAACCCTGCAAAACAGTATATTCACAATAATATATCACCAAATCCAAGTATTCTTATGCATGTCACTTCAATATCTCAAAAGTCACACTGGTGTAATGCTCCAAGGAGACTTTACCAACCTTAACACCATCGAGCAACTGGCTGTAGTAAACTTAACAGAATAACCAGATAGCCTCTTCAAGGCTTCTGGAAACCTTCGGTAATACTAACATTTATTACTTTAATACCAATTTATGAATAGGTCAGCCAGTCAGATTTATCCAAGCCGGGTATACGATTTGTCTCGGCTCGAGGGGATCAATCCTTCACGACCATTGAGACTTTCGAAACCTGGATAATCCCAGTAGGCAATTGTAGCCCAGCCAAACCCTATTCTCAACCACACTACTTTGGGTTGTAAAGCTCAAAAACTCTTTATGCAAATGATATAACACTTCTCTTCATCATCTCTTAAAAATCCTCTTCTGTCTTACTGTAGCTCCCACACTCTGAAAAATCTTTCTGGAATCACTCACTCATTTTGAAGAAAACTCTTGCTCTTATTAAGTTATTCTTCCGGCTATATTAATTCAATTTATGACTAATCACACCGCGGCAGAGCCGAACTGAGGTGAAAAGCCCATAGAGTGATTCGATATCAATATAACTAAGTTTTATTACTTTATTTAAGAAGATCAAAGCGGGGCAGAGCCTCTCTGAATTTGATCAAGGGAGAAAGAGTAACAGTAAATAAACTTACGTTTGCTTTTGAACCCAATAACATCTGTTCTCTGTTTTTAAGTAAATCTTTGGTAATGGAATAATTACACGGCGGCTGAGCCGACTGGGGTAATCAGTGTCCAGTTTTTCCTTAAAAACTTAATATAACTTGATGAACGAAATTGAACTAATCGTTTTACCGGCTTACTTAATTTTGAAGATGAAAAGATCACACGATGGCAGAGCCATCTTTGGTGATTAGTACCTGTTTTAAAATCGATCTACTATACTAAGTGAACGTAATTCAATTACTGCTCTTTGAAAATATTTAAGCACTGATTATCTTCCAGGAAAAAGGCCCGTTGGAAGCCTATCTCACTAATTTCCACTGTCTTAAACATTGGAAATTAAACTGAGTTCATTGCATATATAAACAGATTGGATACCCACTCGATATTTCCCACAAATAACATAACAGTAGAATTCACCGAGAAGCCATTACTGTTACATTGATTTCAGAAAGATGTTTTTTCAGTAGAATTCACCGAGAATCCATTACTGTTACACTCTTTTATCCAACCCAATCTATTTATATATACGGTATTAATAAATCACTTCTTTCCCAGATTATCTTAGACACGTATATCCCTGGTCCCTAGTGTTAAGATTTTTAAATAGCGTATTAATACAGATCCCAGGCTAGAAAGAGACGGACTTTATAATAGCCCCTTCAAAGGTCTCTTTCCTTTCTAGACAGATCCATACTAATAAACCAATCAAATCTTAACCATCACCTTTGACCATATACATGTTAGATAATATCAGGGTTTTTCACAAAGAATAAAACGTATTTTCTTTACGGTAAAATCATATTTGCAGTAAACTAAAATTCGCCATTATAACGGTATGTTTACTAAACTCAAAATTCATTTTGCCATTCCAACCTCACTCCCACGAAAATCTCAAGAAAATTTGGGTATAATAACCCCACAATAAATGAGAAGCAAAGACAAACACATTTCAAGCCACATAAACACCAAAAAGCACTCAAGCACACAACACTCAAGATCAAACACAAACTTCTCAAATTATTTTGCAAGAGGTTCCCCCTACCTTTCACTAAAAATGGATGAAGAACAAAGCTTGAAGATTCAAGAACACCAAGCAAGAACACAAGAACTTCAAGGAGAAAAAGAGAGTTTTTGTTAGTAAACACAAGGCTTTTGAAGTGGGAAATTTTTATGAATCAAAGAGGGATATAAACAAGAAGAAGGGGGCGGGTTTCTAGAAGCCAAAAGTGGGAAGAACAAAGCTTCGAAGATCAAGGCTTTATCTCAAGAACAAAGAGGAGAAAGGCTAGAAATTCAAAGGGAGAAAGAAAGGATTTTGCTTTGTTAACACAAAGACTTTGGTGTGAGATTTATGAAGAGTGAAGGAGGGTATTTATAGGGGAAGTGGGCAGCCAAGGGGTTGGGTTAAAGTGATCATGGTTGGTTTACAACATAACCTTGGTTTGGCTTTTTAATAAAAATCAAAACAATTAACTAATTCCTAATTGGTTTATACTACTTCACAAGGATTGAATCCAAATGAAAATTCATCATCCAAAAGTCCAAAACAAGCAAGAGGGGCGGCCAACATGCAAGGGCAAGGGAGGGTTTAAAAATGTTTGTGATGCATGCCATGACTCACAAATTAACTAATTAATAAATAGGTTAAAACATGATTTATTCTAATTGGTTAAAACCATTTCACAAGGATTTGATCCATGTGAAAAATTAACATCCAAGAGCCCTTGTTAAGGAGGGGAGGTCAGCCAACATAAAGGGGAAGAGGGGACCATTAGATCAAAAGCCAAAAGCTTTATGTTTTGGTAAATATGTTGCAAAATAATGATTACAAAGTCTTCATTCAAACCCTTCATGACCAAGTCTTGTGGCTGTGTCAAAAATACTATTTTAGACTTTACAAAATTATTATAAGGTCCTTTGAAAATTCCCAGATTTTATTTCAAACCCGTTTGCTTTCTATACGCTTTTATACGGCAGAAATACCGCATAAAATGGTCAAAACAGTAGAAAAATAATCTTGTCTAGAAATATTTTTAAAAATCATGAAATAAAGAATATAAAATAAAATAAAAATTGTTTGGGACCTTTTTTCGAAATTTTTATATACTGTATAGCAAGTTCTATACGCTATACGTACCCGTTTACTGTATTTTTTGGTATTTTTCGAAAGTTTTCTAAAAATTCTAAAAAAATTCCAAAAAATCAAAAATATTAAAAGAAACAACTTTTGTGAAGGAAGATTAAATTATGGGTTGGTTTGACATACTTTCTCTATTTAAAATCTTTATCCGTTAATAACGGTAGAATACGGTTTTCTGTAAAAACTCAAACGATGAAGAATAAGCGTCTGTTTCAACAAAGTAATTAGATGAGTATTCTAATATCATGATTCTAAGGCTACCATAAATTACTTAGCACTTAATTCACACAAATACATTAAAAATAGATAATTGACGGAAACCAACATACAGAAGTCTATATAAGACTTTTACTATCTTACCGTTTTGAACTATAATATCAAGCAAACCTTATTATCTCTATACTATATAGAATATACAAGATCCTAAAGTCTATATCTTAACTGCCTTTCTTTTCCCAGTATCTAATTCCTTTCTTATTTACTAAATACAGAGTTTCTCCTAAAGGGACCAAAACCGTAATTCCCTTTTATCTCTTCTGCTAAAATTCAAACTTAGTCTTTAAAACCTTTTTGGACATCCAAATAACTCATAATCTATCTTCTAATACTCTTTGAAACCTAACATGAATTTTCCATATTCACTTTCCGCTTATTCTGACTATTCAGAATGTCCGTATTTTACTGTTTGACGTTTACGTCAACTCTAAACTATCTATACTTAATCTGAAAATTCTAAGATTAATTCTAATTCTCTAAAATTAATACTCTGTCTTATAGAGTGAAATTTTAGGATGTTACAAATGTCATGGGGAACACTCAAGGCTCAAGGTACGTATGGCTGATGGTGGGTGTCGATCTGCCCTGCTTATCCAAGACTTTACCGCCTAAGCCCCCCGAATGTGGCCTGGGGGAGGTCGATCGTGATCGGCAGCCAAAGCTCAAGCGTCAGCGCAGCCACCGGGGGTGCAATCAGCGGAAGCCTTCCCCAAAGTGTGGGTCCGGACTTGGGTCCGATCCCACAGCCAATCCAGATAAGACCCTGGAACAGGTATAATGCCACTTTTTCAGATTAAAAGGTGTTTCACGATGTTATAAGGTTGGATGATGTTGGATTAGACTTTCTGTGATTTTTTTAATTTTGGATTTGAAAATACATGTTTAGCATAATTGAATAATAATCAAACTATATATATGTATAGATATACACATACGCATAAAAGATTGGAGCTTTGTCTATTTCAGTAACACTTGTGACAGAAGTATGCAAGACTCATAGTTTTGTTTATCAAACTATGAAGCAAGTTAATAAAAAGAAGCCATAACTAACCTTTCCTTCCCGCAGCTCTTTGAAAGTATGCAAGACTTTGAATCCAAGTTCCTTTCTCTGTCCAGGCTCTACAAATCAGGCCAAAATTGCCAAGATATTATATGGAAAAGAATTTGCCAACACAAGATTAATTTCTGTAAACCACTAATTAAAAGAGGGGAGAGGGCGCAGTTTAAAGTATAATTGCAGAAAAATTTCACAAATACATTTAAGTAGTCTCCAAGGTCATGTGTGTCAATACAAAGGAAATGTCACAGACCATGTGGCATGCACCCTTGCATGCATCCATCATGCCATCAATATTGCTACACCAAAAATCAGAAACATGTAATTTAACAAAATATCATACAACTTGTATCAAGATGCAAGTTTGCCATTGCAAATGAAAAAAACAGAAAATATATGTATACCCCTCAATAATGTTTTCCCTCTTTTGTGACTCTGGATGTAACGTCCGTAATTTTTGATTCTGTTTTAATTTTATTTTATTTGTGTGATGTGTGCTTGTGCATGTTAGATATATTTTAGTAAGAGTAATTTCATAGACAAAGTTTCCTTGACGTTAGAAAATAGCAGTTTAAGTCGGACGTTTAGATACAGACAGAGTTCTGTTTACCGTAAATAGACGGAATGATGACTTTGTGAAGTAGAAACCCTAGATTTAGGTTAAGAAAGAGATTTGAAGGTACGAATAGTAATTTTACAATATTTGAGGATTTTAGAAATTTATTTGGGAATTTTCTGAGAAACGGATAAAAATGTTACCGTTTTGGTCCCTGTAGTTTGAGCAGGTTGAACTGTGAGTTGGTTTGGAGACCAGAACAAGTTAAGAAATATTTTTGGAGATGCCAAATGATGTTTTATATTATTTTAGAATTTTAGAAATTATTTTAGAAATTTTTAGAATAGCAAACAAAGAATTGCGGTTTTGGTCCCTGTAGGCTGAGAACAGGGTAATTGGGAGAACAGGTGAATGCCAGAAACTTAGGAAATGATCTAAAAATTAACCAAAAGAGTACCCAATGGTGTTTTTACCATATTTATGATTTTTAAAAATTTTCTGAGATTTTTCTGAGAAAGTTCATTTTTACCCTAGTTCACGGGTTATGGTAAAAATCGAAAAATTACCGTAGTGCTTCTAAGCTTAATTTCTATGAACCAAGACTTTTGTGACAATTTTTACTATGAAATACAAAAAATTACTACATTTAATTACCTTGGGGACTTACCTTTTACCATGGTTAAGGTGAAAAATTATTTTTAACCCAGCCTTGGACCAGCTGTGCGCCAGATTGAGGGAAAAGTGTGGAAGGTTCAAGATTTTTATGACTCATGGTTATTGGCCAATAGAATTAATCCAAGTGATTAACTAGGGTTATGAATCATAATTAAGTGTAACCATGGTTAAGAAAAAATCTTGGGTGATAGGAAAAGGAGAGGGAGAGGCCGGAGAAGGGAGAGAAGAGGGAGAGTTCTTGCTTCATACTTCCACTTTTGCTCTTCCACCATAGCCATTTTCTCAAGCTTTTCTCTCAAATTTTTCATCCAAGATAATCAAGTTTTGCAAGGTTTGCTCTTGATTAGGGATCATCAAGCTATCAAGGTATTTTATGAGAACTTCATAGATAGGTTTTTGTTGCCTTCTTCATTGTTTAAGAGCTTAAGGTAGAGTTAGTTTGTCTTGAGTTTCTTTCATGGAAGAGTAAGTTTAATTTTTGTATTTGGATGTGTTATTATGGTTTGAAAGGGAGAAATCAAGAAGAAGAAGAAGAAAAGGGCTTGAAGTTAGGGCTTGTCATACCTAAGCTAAAGGAAAGAGGTAAGGGAAAATTTTCTTATACAAGGTTTTTAAAGCTTAGTTGACATATAAGTGCTATGTTTGTTGTGGTTGGTTTAGGATGATTTTATTTTAACCTAGAGTGCATGTTGATTATCAAGCTATGTGCTCTTTTGTTTCTATGGTGATGGATGATCCAAGAGTGGTATTAGGCTTAATATGAACTCTTGTGAGTGGCTTGATCATGAAAGCTTTGTTTGATGAGGGTTTTGGATTATTTGCCCTTGGTGGGAATAAGATTAGGTTATCTTTGATATAAATTGCACTTGGTTGAAAGAATAGTTGAGTTGTGTGAAATGATCTTGCTCTATGTTATATGTATGATCGCCTTTGCTCTTTGTTTGATTTGAGTTGATTGAGTGTGGGATTGAGACTATGTTCTCAAGCTTGGCATGATGAACTTGATCTTGGTGTGATGGGATAATATGCTTGGAGTGTAATGATCTTGCTTAATGCCTTGATAAGTTTGGATTCATGGTTTGATGTGGAATGGTTGTGCTTTGGGATTGATCTAAAGATTGTAAATTTTGCTTATTTTTATTGATTTGGTCATAACCATGTAAAGAAAAGATTGATTTTGGTTAAGCTTTGAAAAATCGAGTTCCTGTCATGCCCTGGGTGTGATTAGTTCTAAAGTTGTGAAAATCTGGAAAACAGGGGACAGCCCTGTCTGCACCGCGGGTGTGAAATCTCTCGCGCCTGTGAACAGTTCTGGATCCTGGATTTTGAACAGCCAACGATTTTGCAAAAATCACTTTTTTTCAGCTTTTTAAACAAATATGCTTAAAAGAAAAATGACATTTTAATCTAAAGGATGGGTAAATATTTTAGTTAATTTATTTTGGAATTAAAACAATGGATTTGGAAAAAAAAACATTTTTGCTAAAAATGACAAAGATTAAACAAGAGTGTGTATGAAAAAGGAAGAGCCATGTTGATTGGGAATATGCACAAAGAGATGTGAATCTATAAGATATGAGAATACCATAACTAAGAGAAGGCTATGTGTAATGTCACAAGAGAGGAGAATAACATACCTAAGAGAAGGTTATATATGATAGTGACAAAGAGTAACATAGAGAATAGATTGATTATGTTACAAGAGAAATCAAAGTGAATTGATTGTGTTTGAGCTTGTGATGATTATTTTGAATGCTTAATGTGATGTGTCATTTTGCATAAAGAGAAAGAGATTTTCTTGGCCTTGTCAAGTGGTCATACCCAGAGATGGTTGTGACGTGAGCTACAACCCAGAGAGGGGTTGGAAATAGGGTACGGTTGGGCTACAATTGCCTACTGGGCTTATCCAGGTTTAGAAAAGTCTCAATGGTCGCCTGGTGACTCCCAGCGAGCCGAGATTGAGTAGAGCACCCGGCTTTGATAAATCTGACTGACTGACCTATTTGTGATATGGTGTCACTGAGTGTATTAAATAATTGTCTTGGACTTTACTGTTTGTTTAGCCTTGAACAATTTTGACTTAAACATGGCTTTCCTGAATACTGTCTTGGACTTTACTGGTGGTTTAGCCTTGAACAGTATGTTAAGGATTGACTGTGGCCTATCACTCAAATGTTGTTGGGAAAGAGAAAAGTCTCCATGGAGCATTACACCGGTGTTGAGGGAAATAGAAATGTCATGCATTTTAAATGTATCTGAGTTGATGATATATTGATTGATGTTGTATTATGTGTTGTGACTGTGAAAATTTTCATTGTGTCTGTGAGAATATCTCATTTGCAGGAAAACTATATACTCTTGTGTTTGAGAAGAGTAAGTGGTAGATAATTTCCTAATATAGATATGTTTGATAAGTCTAATTTATTTTATTCTTACCTGTTGTCACTATGCTTTATATTCTGTGTATGAAGATTTTTCACCCTTGCCTATATGTTTTGTGCTCTTTGGAACATGATTCATATAGATGTACCTCCAGTCAAGTGAGTTGACCAGGACGGAGGAATGAAGAAGACTACCGTCTGGAGTGGCTTTTGTCTAGATTGTCTTTTGGGGGTGATCGGAGACTCGACCGGTTTAGGCTCATTTGGGTAGACAGTTATTATTATCCTTACCGGATGACTGTACTATTTGATATAACATTACTAGCTGTTCGGTTTGATGTACTTGTAAAACTTTGGACCAACATTATATATGATGTATATTATTCATTCAGATGAGGTTTATCTAGTTTTCAGTAATACGTTACGACATAAATAAGTTTCGAAATGGAAACAGCGTAAGTGAGAGTTTCAAGTGAAAATAATTTTCAGGAAATAAAAGAAAAAAAATTATACTCATTTTCAAAATAGACTTCAAATAATTAATAGAGAATATTCTTTTAAAAATAAATATTAGTATTATTTTCGATAAATAAGGTTACTTATGTTATAATATTCTTTTATAAGAAAGGGTATTGCACTGGAATCTGCAATTTCAAAGAGGAAATGAGCAAAAACTATGCAAAATAACTTGACACAAGAGTAATGTAGAAGTTTCAATAACATTTTCACTATAGCCTAACTGAATTCCATAGAAATTTATAAACCACTTGGGGGAACTGATTTTGAAGGAGAGGTCCATCTCAAGGTCCTAATACAAGACAGTCTCTAAGTTTTAGTTTGGATAAATTTCTCTATAAAAACTTCTAGCATGTATTTTATAATAACTTATAGAAGTTGAAATTAACTTTTGCTCTTCACATTTTTCAAAACTCTTCACATTTTTCAAAAGCTATCTTTTTTAACTTCTCCATAAGCACCTATTTACCTATAAATGTCTATTTAACAACTTTCCCGTTGTGCATATATGAAAAAAATAAGATATAAAATAAAACTAATTTCTCTATAAATCAAAAGCTAGAGCTTTTGCATCCAAACAAGACCTAAGTAGGATAGAAAGATACAAAGGAAGTTGAGTAAAAGTGAGGTCTGGGGACTTCAGCAAACAAAGTAACAGTATGCATAGAGGCAATGTCAGGAGATAGATACAACTCCAAAAGGGTAACACAGAAGGTAAATGTTTATAAATAAGTGAGGAAAAATGATATAACCAGCAAGTAAAACATGAAAAGCTAACACAACCATTTTGTCCTTACCTTTAGTTTCAAAATTATAACTTTCATAGCTAATGGAAATCGACTCAACTACATAAGCCAACAACCTTCAAATTTTTTATTCTTATGCGGGAAGGTCTCAATGGAGAAGATCTCTTACATTTCCCATTTAAGATAATGACTGTAATTTCTCAATCAGGCTGTGATAACTGAAAAAGACTTGTGATTTCTCATGCACAAATTACCTAGGATATAATTTTGTTATATTCTAACCATCAACTAAGTTATATAGTCAAGAAACTTCTCTGGAATAAAGTGTTGGAACCAAATTGGTTAAAAGTGTTTTTAATACAAAAACTCCCTAAGTGATTTTATGGTTTTGATGATAACAAAATGTATTAAGGTTTTTACAAAGGATAATCAATCTGTATTAAGATGTAGAATGAATAAATGCTGCACTAACTAAGCTGATTGCAGTCTGCGTCCAATAAGTTCTTCATCACATTGGCTGGCATTCAAAGTGAGCCTTGCGTCCAATGTTGGCACTGGAATGGACACAAGAGTTTTGCGTCCAATGTTGGCACTGAAATGGACACAAAAGTTCTGCGTCCAATGTTTGAGCAGAAGGAAGAATTCTGCGTCCAGCGTCCAATGTTTGAGCAGAAGGAAGAGTTCTGCGTCCAATGTTTCAGCGCAAAGGCAAGCAATGTTGTGCGTCCAATAAAATCAGCACAAGGCAAGAACAAAGTTCTGCGTCCAATGTCTTCTGAAGACACGCTACTTTCTGCGTCCAATGTTTTCCAAAGAAGCAGAATCAGTAAGCGTCCAATAGAGCAAGACTGGCATAAGTCCAATAATAAGAACAAGGCAATACTGGCAAAGTCCAATGTTTGTATGAGAAGCAGAATTGCAGTAAGAGTCCAATGATTTTCAAAGGAACAGATTCAGTAAGCATGAAGGATAGAAGTCCAATGTTCAGTGTGAGCAAGAGTGCAACTCTGCGTCCAATGAAACTGAACAAACAAAAGAACTGCTCTGCGTCCAATGAAGTCAGAGTTACTCAAGCACTGTTCTGCGTCCAATACATAAGAAGGACAACAATATTGCTTTGCGTCCAATGGAGCACAAGGAAGCAGATTGACAAAGGTACATCAAACAATTGTTCTGCGTCCAATGGAGCAGAAGAACAAATGTACAACAATCAACCTTGCGTCCAATGGAACTATAGGGAAATGGCAAAAGTCCAATATTGCCTTGCATTCAAATGGAATAGATTGGTAAGCATAAAGATGCGTCCAATGTTTGCATGAGTTCTGTGCAAATTGGTAAGTGCAAAGGTATGCGTCCAATAGATTCTATATGCTGCGTCCAAAACGCAGAGTCCATTACATGCTATTTATTGCTCATGCATTTAATATGAAACATATTTATTGAGCAAATGATTTGAAATAAATAGCTTAACACAATGCTTTCTGTACATCTTTGTCAACGTATGTGAATGTACTTCTGAAAAGCATAAAGTACTGTGGAAAGTGTACTAAGAGAGAGAATGTACTTTTAACTACTCTATAGATCTCTGAACACACCTTTCTGCTTTACACAGTGTATTCTCTCTGTCTCAATAAGATATTATTATTAACCACTGTACAATTGAGACTTTGAGTACAGGTTGCTTCTGATTTGGGAGAAAGAAACGCAGACATGCACAAAGAAGTAGATCTCCTCAGAGCAACGGGAAAATAGCATTAAATGCTATTAGAGAACGGTAATATTATGAAGGCTGAAGCTGAGCTATTCGAAGAACAAGTCTGAAGCTTCATCAAAGCCTATAAATACCGAGAAGCAAGAAGAAGAATACAAGTGACTGAAAACGAAAAAGAAAGAGCTGAACTGCTGTGCAATCTTTTATACTCTGATTAGAAAAGTCTTGTATTTCTTTATCTTCTTGTAAAAGAGAGTTTGCTTAACTCTCAAAGTGCTTTAGATTTTATATCCTCACTTGTGTGAGTTAGACAGCACTTGTAACAAAACTCTGCTGATTTGTTTTAGCCTGAAGAGGCTGTGTTCAAAGAATACTTGGGGTTTAGCCTGAAGAGGCTGCGTCCAAAGAATACTTGGGATTTAGCCTGGAGAGGCTGTGTGCAAAGAATACTTGGGATTTAGCCTGAAGAGGCTGTGTGCAAAGAATACTTGTATTCTATCAGGTTGATAGTGAAATCTCTCTAGTTTGAGGGGACTGGACGTAGCTCTTAGGAAAGGGTGAACCAGTATAAAAACTTGTGTTATTTCTTCCTTCCCTTAACTCCTTTTATATCTGTGTTTATTACTAACAAAGGGGATTGAAATTGTTTTTATTCAAACAAGTTTTTCAAACCAAAAGGGAAGCATTCTGTGCGTCCAATCTTTAGAAAACCAGTGCGTCCAGTTTTTATAAAGAATCTGTGCGTCCAGTGTTTTAGGACTCTGTGCGTCCAATATTTCTAAAAGCACTGTGCGTCCAATATTTGAACTAAGCTGTGCGTCCAACATTTTTAACAGCCAGCGTCCATCATTTGCGAAAAAGTTTTAAAAGCTTTGAAACACAATTCAACCCCCCCTTCTTGTGTTTCATCTTGTTACCTACAGTTGGCATCAGAGCTCGGTCTCTAAGGGGTTGAGCACTTAACAGTGAAGAGAAAGCAAGATCCATGGAGAATGAAGGACTGGCTGTGAACAGACCACCACTGTTCAATGGCAACGAATATGATTACTGGAAGCAAAGAATGATCACATTCTTTGATGCGCAGAATATAGATTTATGGGACGTTGTGGAAACAGGCTACACGGCCCCAGTAAATGATGCAGGTCAACCAGTACCTAGAGCCCAATGGACAGCTGATCAAAGAACCAGATTTCAGCTGAACTCGAAGGCCAGGCACTACCTGATGTGTGCCATCACAAAATCTGAATATGACAAGGTGCATAGCTGCACTACTGCCAAGGAAATGTGGGACACTCTGGCCTTGGCACATGAAGGCTCATCTCAGGTTCGTGAATCTAAGATAAGCATACTAGTTCATCAATATGAACTATTTAAGATGGAAGAACAAGAGTCCATCGATCAAATATTTGGAAGATTCCAAACTATTACCAACAACCTGAGATCCTTGGGGAAAGTCTACACAACCCAGGAACATGTAAGGAAGATCTTGAGGAGTCTGCCCAGACAGTGGAGACCCAAAGTTACAGCAATACAAGAAGCAAGGGATCTTTCCACTCTTGCATTAGAAAATCTTCTAGGCTCATTGAAAGTACATGAGCTTGAGCTGAATGAAGAGGGAACCGAGAAAAGAGCAAAGTCCATTGCTCTTAAAGCTCAAAAAGGGAGCACCTCAAAAGCCTTAAAGGCAAATGATTCTGATGAAGAATCATGCAGCTCAGAAGGAGAAGAAGGCTCAGATGATGATGAACTCTCCTTCATCTCCAGGAAAATAAAATCAATGTGGAAAAAGAAGGGTGGCTTCAGAAGGAAGCAATTCAACAGAAGATTTCCACAGAAGGAAGCTGAGCAAAAGGAGGAAAGTCCAGTGGTGTGCTATGGATGCAGGAAACCAGGCCACTACAAGGCAGACTGTCCTGAGGCCGAGAGGACAAAGAAGAAGTTCTTCAAGAAGAAAAAAGGTCTCATGGCAACATGGGAGGACCTTGATGATTCCTCTGATGATGAGGATAAGGAAGAGGCAAATCTATGTCTAATGGCAGGACTCTCCTCAGTTGAAAGTGAAGACGAAGAGGAGGTAATTTCTTACTCTGAATTAAGAGATAATTTTGATGAGCTTCTTAGAGATTCATCCATTTTATCTGATGAGTACAAGTCTTTAAAGAAAAAGTTTTCTCTTATAACAAAAGATTTTGAAAAGCTTTCTTCAGAAAACAAAGTACTCAAATCAGATAATGAACATTTGAGACTTCCAGTGAGTCAATTGAAGGAAGAATCTCCAAAGAAGTCTGAGTCCAATACTTCCTGTGAAGTACAAGTACTTCAACAAGAAGTAGATGAACTCACTGGACGCTTGTCCAAGTTTGTCAGTAGCTCTGAAAAGCTTGATCAAATTTTAAAAATTCAGAGAAAACCTTCTGACAAAACTGGTTTGGGTTATGAAAAACTGAAACCAAAGTTTTCCAAGAGTCCATCAAAGTTTAATATATATTGTGGTCACTGTGGAAAGGCTGGACATGTCACATCGACATGCTTCCATAATAAATGGAACAAGCCTAGACGCAGCCCAAGGACTAACATGAAAAGACCCAAGAAAATCTGGGTACCTAAGAACATGATCATTCCTGTTGCAGATTTGCTTAATGGGAGGAAAACAACACCAGTCATGGTACCTGGACAGTGGCTGCTCACGACACATGACAGGAGAAAGATCTATGTTCCAAGACCTAAAGCCTAGATCAAAGGGCTGGGTCACGTTTGGAGGTGACCAGAAAGGCAGAATAGTTGGAATAGGTAAAATTGGTAAACATCCTTTTCCTACTGTTGAAAATGTTTTATTGGTTGAAGGACTCAAACATAATCTACTTAGCATAAGTCAATTGTGTGACAGTGGATGTGATGTTTCCTTTGACAAGGATAAATGTATAGTCAAAAATTCTGATAAGTCCATTCTTTTTCAAGCAAAGAGGCAGGATAATGTTTATAAAATTGATTTCGAAAATCTGTCCAAACAGAATGTCTCATGCTTCATTTCTTTAAATGATGAACAATGGATATGGCACAAGAAGCTTGGTCATGCAAGCTTGAGAACCATCTCAAAGCTTAATAAGCATAGCCTCGTAAGAGGACTTCCAAATCTTGTGTACAGATCTGAGGTTCTCTATGAAGCATGTCAGAAAGGGAAACAAGTGAAAAACTCTTTTAACTCTAAAAACATTGTTTCCACTTCTAGACCTTTAGAACTGTTACATATGGATTTGTTTGGACCAACACAAACTGCTTCTTTGAGTGGAAAGAAATATGGACTTGTTATAGTTGATGACTATACTAGATGGACATGGGTTAAATTCCTAGCACACAAGGATGAGTCTTTTAAGGTATTCACCATTTTTTGTAAAAGAGTCCAAACTGAGAAAGGAGTTTGTATCAACTCCATTCAAAGTGATCATGGAGGTGAGTTTGAAAATGCAAACTTTCAGAGATTCTGTGAAGAGAATGGAATCCTTCACAATTTCTCTGCACCTAGAACACCACAGCAAAATGGTGTAGTAGAGAGGAAAAATCGATCTTTACAAGAGATGGCCAGGACCATGCTCAATGATCACTCAACCTCTAAGAGGTTTTGGGCTGAAGCTGTAAACACAGCATGTTATTTGCAAAACCGAATTTTTATAAGGCCTATACTGAAAAAGACTCCTTATGAATTGTGGAAAGGAAGAAAACCCAACATTTCATATTTTCATCCTTTCGGATGTGAGTGTTTTATTCTTAACACCAAGGATCAACTTGGTAAATTTGACTCTAAAGTTGATAATGGAATTTTTCTGGGTTATTCTGAAACTTCCAAGGCATATCGAGTTTACAACTCAAGAACCTTGACTGTTGAAGAGTCAATTCATGTTAAATTCAATGACAAAAAGCCTGACAATGATCTGTCAGAGCTAAGTGATTCTCTTGCAGATATGAGAATACAACCAGGAGGTGAAGAATCATCAAGCAAGATTGAAGAAGATGGACCAGACGCAGGAGACAGTCATGCGTCCAATACTGCAGGTGGTAAAAGCTGGCATTTCAAGACTTATCATCCTGAAGATCAAATTATTGGAAATGCTGATGATAAAGTCAGAACAAGGTCCACATTCAGAGAGCAAACTGATGTAGCATTCATCTCTGAATTGGAGCCAAAGAATATAGATGAAGCCCTATTGGATGAAGGATGGATTTTAGCAATGCAGGAGGAGCTGAATCAGTTCAAAAGAAATGATGTTTGGACTCTGGTAGCCCCACCTGAAGATAAGTCCATCATTGGAACCAAATGGGTATTCAGAAACAAGCTGGACGAAGAAGGTAAAGTTGTGAGAAACAAAGCAAGGTTAGTTGCTCAAGGCTACTCACAACAAGAAGGTATTGATTTTACTGAAACCTTTGCTCCAGTAGCTAGAATAGAAGCCATTCGCATTCTACTTTCATTTGCTGCCCAACATGATATGAGGCTTTATCAAATGGATGTAAAGAGTGCTTTTCTGAATGGTATAATAACAGAAGAAGTCTATGTTGAACAGCCCCCTGGCTTTGAGGATCAATCTTTTCCAAATCATGTTTTTAAATTGAAAAAGGCTCTTTATGGCCTTAAGCAAGCTCCTCGAGCTTGGTATGAAAAACTGAGTTCATTTTTAATGGAAAATGGTTTTTCAAGAGGAAAAGTTGATAACACTCTTTTCAGAAAATCCATAGACTCACATTTCATCATAGTACAGATTTATGTAGATGACATTATTTTTGGTGCTACTGATGAATCTTTGTGTAGAGAATTCTCTGAATTAATGCAGAAAGAATTCGAAATGAGCATAATGGGAGAGTTGAAGTTCTTTCTTGGACTTCAAGTGAAACAGACTAAAGATGGGATATATGTGCATCAGACCAAATATACAAAGGAACTTCTGAAGAAGTTCAAGATGGATGATTGCAAACCCATGAATACCCCCATGCATCCAACTTGCATAATGAGCCTGAATGACAAAGATAAAAAGGTAGATCAAAAGGTATATAGAGGTATGATAGGATCTCTTTTATATCTTACTGCATCTAGACCTGATATTATGTTCAGTGTATGCTTATGTGCGAGATTTCAATCAGATCCTAGAGATTCTCATTTGACTGCTGTCAAGAGAATTTTTAGATATCTGAAAGAGACTACTAATCTTGGTTTGCTGTTTAAGAAATCAGATGAATACAGATTAGTAGGATTCTGTGATGCTGACTATGCTGGAGACAGGCTTGAAAGAAAAAGCACCAGTGGAGGATGTCATTTTATGGGATCCAATTTAGTATCATGGACAAGCAAGAGACAAAGCACTATTGCATTATCAACAGCTGAAGCTGAATATGTCTCTGCTGCAAGTTGTTGTTCTCAGCTCTTATGGATTAAATATCAATTGGAGGACTACAACATTTTTGAGAGTAAGATTTCTGTTCTTTGTGATAATACTGCTGCAATCAATTTATCTAAGAACCCAATCTTACACTCAAGAGCTAAGCATATAGAAATTAAACATCATTTTATTAGAGACTATGTGCAGAAGGGAACATTTGATATTCAGTTTGTTAGCACTGAAAATCAATGGGCAGATATATTTACAAAACCCCTATCTGTAGATAGATTCATTTTTATAAGGAAGCATTTGAATATGCACTTTATAAAAGACTGATGTTTAGCGTCCAATATGCTTAAAGTTGAGTCTGAGTCCAATGTGACTAGAGTCCAATAGGACACGACAGTCTATTTGAGATTTAGAATTTTTTAAAAAAGGAAACTTTTACCTCTTAGTAATCCCACGCTGAGTCCAATTTTTTTCATAAAGATATATCTTACAGTTGGTTTCTTACAAATGCTTTGCAGTATCTTTTCAGTTTGATGATTATTCAAGCTTTCAAGAAAAACTTGATTCAGTTTTCTCTTCGTTTGACATCTTTTCTAAAATCATTTCTGTTTGAGAAAGCTTGTTTAGAAAAGGGGAGAAGAAAAAGTTTTTTTCGGTTTTAAAGAGGTTTCTGTTTTTAAAAGTTCCAAGTTTTTTTTTAAAAACTCTCTTTGGACTATGATGTTCTATGAACCTTTTTGCCTGATGACAAAAGGGGGAGAAAGAATGGGATTAAGTTTTTATATCTTGACTAAAAGGGGAAAGATTTTGAAAAAAGGGGAGAAAGATTAAGTCTGATTGCATTAGTCTTATTACCATGTTGTTATTTTGATAAGTTATTTGTGGGCTAATCTTGTTGTTTTGAGTGAAAGAAATTTTCAGGTACTCTAAGTATATTGAATATCCAAAACCATGAGATGTTTATCTCAGGGGGAGAAGAGTAAGGAAAATCTGAGATGTTTATCTCAGGGGAAGTTTCCCTTAGAAAATTTTTGTTTTTATTGACTGATTTTGGTTTATATGCTTTATTGTTTGTAAAACTTAATAATGTTTGTCATCATCAAAAAGGGGGAGATTGTTGGAACCAAATTGGTTAAAAGTGTTTTTAATACAAAAACTCCCTAAGTGATTTTATGGTTTTGATGATAACAAAATGTATTAAGGTTTTTACAAAGGATAATCAATCTGTATTAAGATGTAGAATGAATAAATGCTGCACTAACTAAGCTGATTGCAGTCTGCGTCCAATAAGTTCTTCATCACATTGGCTGGCATTCAAAGTGAGCCTTGCGTCCAATGTTGGCACTGGAATGGACACAAGAGTTTTGCGTCCAATGTTGGCACTGAAATGGACACAAAAGTTCTGCGTCCAATGTTTGAGCAGAAGGAAGAGTTCTGCGTCCAATGTTTCAGCGCAAAGGCAAGCAATGTTGTGCGTCCAATAAAATCAGCACAAGGCAAGAACAAAGTTCTGCGTCCAATGTCTTCTGAAGACACGCTACTTTCTGCATCCAATGTTTTCCAAAGAAGCAGAATCAGTAAGCGTCCAATAGAGCAAGACTGGCATAAGTCCAATAATAAGAACAAGGCAATACTGGCAAAGTCCAATGTTTGTATGACAAGCAGAATTGCAGTAAGAGTCCAATGATTTTCAAAGGAACAGATTCAGTAAGCATGAAGGATAGAAGTCCAATGTTCAGTGTGAGCAAGAGTGCAACTCTGCGTCCAATGAAACTGAACAAACAAAAGAACTGCTCTGCGTCCAATGAAGTCAGAGTTACTCAAGCACTGTTCTGCGTCCAATACATAAGAAGGACAACAATATTGCTTTGCGTCCAATGGAGCACAAGGAAGCAGATTGACAAAGGTACATCAAACAATTGTTCTGCGTCCAATGGAGCAGAAGAACAAATGTACAACAATCAACCTTGCGTCCAATGGAACTATAGGGAAATGGCAAAAGTCCAATATTGCCTTGCATTCAAATGGAATAGATTGGTAAGCATAAAGATGCGTCCAATGTTTGCATGAGTTCTGTGCAAATTGGTAAGTGCAAAGGTATGCGTCCAATAGATTCTATATGCTGCGTCCAAAACGCAGAGTCCATTACATGCTATTTATTGCTCATGCATTTAATATGAAACATATTTATTGAGCAAATGATTTGAAATAAATAGCTTAACACAATGCTTTCTGTACATCTTTGTCAACGTATGTGAATGTACTTCTGAAAAGCATAAAGTACTGTGGAAAGTGTACTAAGAGAGAGAATGTACTTTTAACTACTCTATAGATCTCTGAACACACCTTTCTGCTTTACACAGTGTATTCTCTCTGTCTCAATAAGATATTATTATTAACCACTGTACAATTGAGACTTTGAGTACAGGTTGCTTCTGATTTGGGAGAAAGAAACGCAGACATGCACAAAGAAGTAGATCTCCTCAGAGCAACGGGAAAATAGCATTAAATGCTATTAGAGAACGGTAATATTATGAAGGCTGAAGCTGAGCTATTCGAAGAACAAGTCTGAAGCTTCATCAAAGCCTATAAATACCGAGAAGCAAGAAGAAGAATACAAGTGACTGAAAACGAAAAAGAAAGAGCTGAACTGCTGTGCAATCTTTTATGCTCTGATTAGAAAAGTCTTGTATTTCTTTATCTTCTTGTAAAAGAGAGTTTGCTTAACTCTCAAAGTGCTTTAGATTTTATATCCTCACTTGTGTGAGTTAGACAGCACTTGTAACAAAACTGCTGAGTTGTTTTAGCCTGAAGAGGCTGTGTTCAAAGAATACTTGGGGTTTAGCCTGAAGAGGTTGCGTCCAAAGAATACTTGGGATTTAGCCTGGAGAGGCTGTGTGCAAAGAATACTTGGGATTTAGCCTGAAGAGGCTGTGTGCAAAGAATACTTGTATTCTATCAGGTTGATAGTGAAATCTCTCTAGTTTGAGGGGACTGGACGTAGCTCTTAGGAAAGGGTGAACCAGTATAAAAACTTGTGTTATTTCTTCCTTCCCTTAACTCCTTTTATATCTGTGTTTATTACTAACAAAGGGGATTGAAATTGTTTTTATTCAAACAAGTTTTTCAAACCAAAAGGGAAGCATTCTGTGCGTCCAATCTTTAGAAAACCAGTGCGTCCAGTTTTTATAAAGAATCTGTGCGTCCAGTGTTTTAGGACTCTGTGCGTCCAATATTTCAAAAAGCACTGTGCGTCCAATATTTGAACTAAGCTGTGCGTCCAACATTTTTAACAGCCAGCGTCCATCATTTGCGAAAAAGTTTTAAAAGCTTTGAAACACAATTCAACCCCCCCTTCTTGTGTTTCATCTTGTTACCTACATAAAGTACCAAATTAGTTAGAAAGTATAATGGTACTCAACCATATATTTGCCTATCAATCCAGCTTACTATAGGTGTCATTACAAAGATGATAACATTATGAGCATCAAGGAAGTTGAGCAAAAACAAAGACTCTTAAAAGAAATGCTATAAAAACAAAGAATCTTAGAAGAAATCTTAAAACAACAGCACCAAATCATTGAGCTATATGAAAGGTACATTGACTGTGTCATCCTAACACTCACATGAATGTCTAGAATTAGTTGAGCCCTTGTAGCAAAAAAGATGAAAGAAAATATTCATGCTTAACATTAATATGAAGCCAGTCTTCCTTGTACACAAATTTTCTTATCACAAATCTTCTTCCAAGTAAACAGTGTAAGAAAAAAATGCCAGTGTTAGATAAAATAGCTTGAAAAGGTAAATTAATAAGAAAAATTCAAAAACTAAAATGGATAATAGTTCTCACAACAGCAAGAGTAAAGCATGGGGAATAATGATGAAAGAGCACAATAATGAGTAGGAACCAAATGGCTTCAGTTAGCTGGAGATAGAATAAACAAAGAAGCATATATTAGTGAGATAGACCACTCATGATTACAAAGTCTAAAATTTCTTAGGCCAAATTAAGATTCTGGACCAACAAAAGATTGAATAGTAAGGAAAAATTATGAATCTAACTTTAGACCAGGGAAAGATGGCCATGCATAGACGTGTAAATAACATGAACAGTGAAATTCAAGATTCGAAATAAAAGATTATGTAAGGAATTATCTCAAAATTCACAAAAGAAGAGAAAAAAAGATGTTATATCTACATAAGCAAATGGTAAAAGAAATTAAAAAAATATAAGCATCTGTCAAGATTCAGGGACTCACTGAATAGTTGTTTGATAACCACCTAAATATTACTAAGTGATATAGTTAGAATAGGAATCCGATAAAGATATTCATTCTAATTCCTTCATTCTATGAGAACAAAATAATAAAATAATTTTATATATAATGAAGTATTTATCTTACCCTGTGTGTCTGAATTGGAACAGATTTTGATGCATCTTGAATCTCTTCAATATCTTGTTATATAAGCAATCACTTCTTCCACAATATGTCCTAAGATCTCCTTCAATTTAAAGTCAGATTCTATACCAAATTATTCATAGGCATAACATATGTATCTGACAAAGGCAACTCATTAATATTTCCACTAAACAAAATCACTTGTATTAAAAGGCACATAGAATATACTAACAAAAGCCTCAAATATTGTATAGGAGTCTTCCAGAACAGAGAAAAAGTGATTAAGTTCTCCAATTTTGAAAAAAGTTACCGTGTCGCTGCAGCGATAAATTACTTTGAATGGAAATTGAGCGAGAAAAGATAACAATGGAGAAATGACATGATCCAGTTCAGGGTTTACTTTTCCTATACAGTAAATAGATAGATGCATAAAAGTTCATCATAAAAAAGATAGTTGTTATGATTTCAAATCTTAACCTTTTCATAGGATTTGGAAAAGAAAACCCAAGAAAACCAGAAGCAATTGGCACTAAAGTCTACTATGCTGTCAAGTTTGATTTGCCAGTCAGCATTATGTGTTCTGCAAAGCACTTCTCTGGAGTCATTTTTATGCAAATAAAAATCACAAGTATCAAGCCATCAATGACATCTAGATAGATACATTGTTCATTTTCTCTCTTCTAATCTGCTTTCACACAGATGGTCTTAACTACTATGTGCTATGCCTAGCATTACATTTTTTCAGTGCTAAGAAGATAAAGAACAGAATAGCTAAGAAGAAAGAACCTGTTGATCAAGTTGCTATATTGAGTCATTGAAAGACAAGGCTGAGTAATGGAGAATAAGTAAAGTAAGGATGCAGATAGAGAGAATCACTATCATGGCAAATTGGACACAACATTCTGTATGAAGCAAATGAAGAATTAAAAAAAAAACATCACAACCAAATGTGCTATGCCTAGCATTACATTCTTTCTGTTTCTGCATTTATAAAATTACTCTTTGCAGCTGGCCAAATGAAATGAAACACTATATTTTAGGGTAATGGGGTTGCCATGGCAATTGAATTTCTAAATTATATAATTAAATTCACAACCGAATATATTTGTGTACTGAATGTGTTCAAAGAAAACAAGACACATTTGGACTCTAAAACATGTTGCTGGTGTTATGTAGTTGTCCTGTGGTTTGACAGCACACTTTACAAGCAAATTCTGCTGGGAAACACCAGCTTTGTTATCCCCTAAAAAAATGAGATTCTATGTAGTGAAACCCATGGTTCATTGCTGGTAGCATCAAAGAACATAGAAGAAGGGGAGGGAAAACAACAAATCTAATTTAGATTTTGCAAAATAAGATTATAATAGGACTCGGGTCTAAAATAAACACCCAAAGTAGCAACTATATACATGATCAATTGAAAGATACGTTAGTTAATAGTAAATGGTGAATGGCTAACAGATTAAGAAGAGAGTCAGAGTCAGCAATGAGCATCAACGCGTACAGAAATAATTAGTCAATAATTGATATTCTATGATCAATAAAGTAAAACATACAAAGTTATTAACAAAAAATATATATATATGTTGTCTTTAATATTAATACATTTCTTTGTTTGCTATAGTAAAATGTTAGCTTTAAAATCAGAATCAGAGGTGCAACAAAAAAGAAGAATGCCTAACTAAAAAGACAGTTAAAATAATCGTAATTACCTAAAAATAGAAGAACCGCAAGCAATATAGTGAGCATCGATCGGTTGAATGAGAAGAGCCCATGATCATACCTGACACTGTGACAAAAATTGCTATAGTTACAGCTTTAATAAATTCTCTTTCGGCCATTAGGAGATTGAATTAATTAGTTGAAAGTAACAAACAGCATTCTTCGAAGAATAATTTCTTTGTGAGCCTAGCTGCATCAACTTAACATTTTGTGGCACCATTTACAATTTTAGGCTCAAACCAATCTCTTTCAAAAAGAGGAAAGGAAAACACAACGACAAATTCAGAAGAAAAAGAAAAGTCAATAAGAATTTATCTCCCCCCCCCCCCCCAAAAACCAAATCCAAATCCAAAGTCGCCAATCATCCCTCACCCCGGAAACATAAAAGTGGCAGAAGAAGAATAAAAAAGAAACAAAATCTAACACAAAATATTGCCACAAGAAACTCACATTCAAAATCTACACTTTCTTTTTTTTACTTTTTTCCTTAACCACATATACACCGACATGCATGCACATCAAGAGAAAGTAAAAGTGTGTGTTGTGTATGTATGTATGTATACACATAAAGAAAAAGAAGAGAAAACAAAAAGGTTGTTTCTTAAACAACAAATAAACAACAAGAACCTAAGGGCAATTGAGTGATGACATGACAACGTTGTTTCTTGAAAAAGCATCAGCAAACAAATTCTTGAAAAGAGCCGTTCATCAACACATACATTGCTGGCAACGTCATTTCTTGACTCATGATCAGACATATTCATCAATAATCAATGTTATGAAACAGTGTGTGTAATGCTGAAAGAACATTAATACGTTCAAGACAAACAAACAAAACAACGAACATACATGTGCAGCAAGAATGGGAAAGAGCAAAAAAAAGGGGGAAAATAAAGAAGGAGAAGGAGAGTGAATTCGAGTCTTACCGTTGTGAGGACGAAAGAGGGGCTTCTCCTTGTTGGAGAATCCATATCGACCGTGACAGAGCAATGTGACATAGTGAATGAAAGACCCATTTCATTCCATATTTATAATAATCAAACACGTCTTCGCTAATTACCAAAAAAAATAATAATGAGGATTATATCATCTAATCCTCTGTCAAAAAAAATAACGAGGATTAAAAAATATTTTTTAATAAATAATGGAAATATCAGAAGAAATTTAATTAAGATATAAATAATTATGTAAACTAATGGAAGGAAGAAATGAATAAAAATATAATTTTATTAACGGAAAGTATTAATAAAATTTTAAATAATAAAAGAAACAAAATGAAATAATAATATAAAAGAAACACTAGATAATATAAATAAAGGAAAATCTACATAAAAAAGACCTTTTTTGGGGAAAAATATCTTTTAAAAAATGAAGAAAATAATAAATGTATAAAAAAAGAATTAGAAGAATTATTAAATGTCAAACCCTGAGAATTAGATAGATTATTAAAACAAGAATTTTCAAAAATCATATTGCTAACTTCACGGAGATGATAAGGGATAAAATATATGGAAACATTAAAGAAATCAAATTAAATGATATTGAAGAAATTAATCAATCAATTATTCAAACAATTAAAAATAACTAAAGATTAAAATAGATGAATCTACCAACATTACTATGCTGGTTAGGTGGCACTAGACTCATATTAATTCAGTAATGTATCGGATTTGAGTTATGTGGATAAAAAAAAAAGTGATTGAGATGGGAGAACTCACAACATGGTGACCCAAAAACAAATAGATGAATCCTAAAAGCAGGGACTAAATAAAAACAAAGAATTAAATATATTTTTGGTCTTTATAATATAGGGTTATTTTAATTTTTGTCCCAGCAAAAAGTTAATGTTTTTTAGTCCCTTAAAATTTTGTTTTTAGTTTTAGTCCTTAAATTGAGTTAACCTCATTTAAATGCTGAAATGACACACTTATGATCCAATCACCAAACCCTGTTATAGCCCAAATTGCTTATCATGAAGAGGAAACTGGGCTCATGCTGCATACCAGGTGTAGGAGAAGGGGGTTGGTAAATACACCTCACCATTTTTGTCCATCCACCCCATTTAAAAGGTATTTTACTTGTATGCCCTCGTCGATTTGTTTTTATTTTTTTTCAATTTCGTGTTTTTACCGGAAACTAAATTTTTGGTAAGTATTAAAATTATATTTTTTCGGAAATTCGAATTTCCGGTAATATAAAAATTTGATTTTATAACTACTGAAAATTCGAATCTTCGGTAAGTTTCAAAATTAATTTTTTATATTTTTCAAGAAATTGAAATAAATTTATATCTACCGGAAATTCGAATTTCCGGTAGTATAAAAATTCGATTTTATAACTACCAAAAATTCGAATTTTCGGTAAATTTTTATATTTTTTTCGGAAATTCGAATTTCCAGTAGTTAAAAAATAATTCGAATTTCCTAATTTTCGGTAGTTAAAAAATAATTTGAATTTCCGCTAGCGTTAAAACTTTCCGGTAGTTATAAAATTAAATTTTATAACTACTGGAAATTCGAATTTCTGGTAGTATAAAAGAGTATTTTGGTATTAAAATTTGTAAATAGTGACAAGTGGGGTAGATGGCCAAAAATGGTGGAGTGTATTTACCAAGGCCCTAGGAGAAATTGTGTAATTAGGCCCAAATGGTTGAAAAGCTATGAATTGAAGTGGGCTAAGAGAAAGGGAGAATAAGAGCACACTTTCTAGAATATTTTGATTTTTCAAGATCAGCGTTCTGGTTTTGTTGGTTGTTGTGTCTTCGCCGTCGTGCATTTTGAGGGATCACCACTACCCTTTGATGCACCTTTCTTGCTTCACCCTTCCCGGTTCTGTATGGGTCTGGCCCTGGTTGATTGATGTGTGTTGGGTTCTGGATCTGTGACATATGAGCTATTTTTGTTGTGACAGAAGATTCTAGGTGCCCTAAATGGGCCAAATCCAACCCACTCAAAGATATCCTTCATGTCTATATCCTTTTTGGTGTGCTAGGTATAGTTTTTTCTGTGTTCCTTTGTGCTTTGGTTGTTTTGTTTTTAGTTTTAGTTATTTTCTTTGTCTGTAGTATGTTATAACTTGGTGTAGGTTATAGCAGTGTGTCTAGATTAGGATGGTATTTTTCTTGTGACTCTGCTTATGCTGTTTTCCTTATTGTAGATTTCGTATGGCTAGAGTTTTCCCTTTTATGAACAAAAAAAAGATCAGCTCCCTCTTTGATTTTTCTGTTATTTCCTTTTTTTTCTTTGTGAATTCTGTTAAAATGTTATTGGTTAGGACTATATGCACAAGTTTAGGAATGAAGAACACAAAAAATCATTAACATAGTATTTGGTTGGAAGGGAATGGAGGGAAGAGGAGGGGAGGGGAGGAGAGGGAATATTTTAAATCTTTCATGTTTGGTTCATAAGGGTCTAAAAGTAAATTAGGTTATTCCCTCCATTAAAATCCCTTCCCTCCCCTTCTCCCAACCAAACACAATATCTAATTGAATGTCTTCCCTCCCTTTCCCTCACCTCCCCTTCCCTGCATTAAAATCCCTCCCCTCCCCTCCCCTTCTTTGAACCAATCAGACCCTTAAGGCAATTGTATTTTTCTTTTTGAAGAGGTCCTTTCTCCCCTTCAAAGGAGAAAATTTTATTTTCCAGCAAACCTTCTTCTTCTCTGTTCCTAGGTCCTAAGGGCAACTCCAATGAGGTACTTAATGGGTGTTTATTGGGTGCTTAATAAGCACCCCCATTGTAAAGAGAAAAATATGGGTGTTTAATAGAGAGTGGTGCTTGCACAGGCACCCTCTCTCTTCTCTCTCCTGACGAGTCTCACATATATTTGTGAGTTTTAATTGGATATAAAGTTACTGGTGGGACCCATTTAGTAAATGTTTTAGAGTTGTTGGGTTGGAGGGGTTGGGTGCTTGTGTTGAAAAAGATAAAAATGAATGATATGTATACGTGAAACCCAGTTAAACACTCAAAAGTGGGTGCTCTTTCGGAGATGACCTAACAAACCCGCCCCCTCCCTCCTCCCTCCTCCCTCCTCTCTCTTATGTTTTGTTAAACTTTTTCTCGATGATCGAACTTGAACGTCATTTGGAGTAAGATTTGACTCTTATAATAAAAATAGGGTAAAAGTACAATCTCGTTTTATGACCAAACGTGAGTTCATATAACCATTGGGATTTGGTGTTAGATGACACGGGTCTCTCACAGTTTAACTAGAGAAGTCTTTGTCACCCATAAGGTCTTACCTTACTCGAATAAATTAGTCCCCAGATACCTTAGTCAAGAAAAAAAAAAAGAGTTCATATTAACATTTAGGCCATCTGTTTCCATCATGTGTGTAACTTTTAGTTTTAAAATCATTTTATATTTTTATTTTATTTAAAAAATATATTCTATATATAAAATGATATATTCTGTTATTATTTTTTCTTTGCAATGTTATAAATTTATAATGAAATAAAAAGATATACTAAGAAAATTTCTAATATATATGAAATATGTATTAATTGAAATGAACTAATTCTTTTTTTTTTACTATAACTAATTTTCTTTTAAACGTTAACTAATTTTTTTTACCGCATAACTAATTTTCTTTTAAACGTTAATATATCATCATCAAATAATATTATTTAGCTTGACCTGGTGGTCAACTCTGTCTCATTCCACTTCAACTCAATTTTAATTAAACCCACATGTTACCAAATTTTTCGGATCTAAAATGGAAATTGGATCCAATCAAAAAGTTGGTAGGAAATTTTAAAAAATAAAAAATAAAAAACCAAACAAGTTCTAACCCATAACATCGAAACCACTAACCAATACTAATCCCGGCTGTGTAATTGGAACAGTATATATAAACTGACTAGCGAGCAGAAACAACAACACGATGTTAGTTCACCCCAATTGTCTCCCTTTGAACATGTAGCTGGCTTGTCATGCTTGCTTTTTGAAGACAGTGCTGGCTGACATGGAAATTTCCTCAGCTTCCTACCAACGACAAGACAAAACCCTACGCAATGTTTTGATACTCAACATGTGTCTTCATAGGATAATAGAATTTGTAACAATGATAATGACATGTACTGGGTCCTAATCTGATGAAACCCTGCTTCTGATCTCACCCATTGAGTTCTGTGAGAGATCCGCGCATATTTGGATTAAAAGTTTGTAAACGTAAGTTTGGATTAATCTCATTTTGTAAACTAAGTTTAGTTTAAATGAGTTTGGTCATAAAATGAGTTTATATTTTAACGTGATTTACAGTTAGATACTTTTTTCTTAAAAGTGTGTTAAACAACATGAAATTTGTTTGGATGACATACCAAAAAAAACTTTTGTTGACATTTAATGACACCCATAACTTCTCAACAGAAAAGTGAAACCCAAAAGAAATTTAGTTGTTCCTTCTACTTGAAGGTGCCACTTAGTATGCACAAATGGTAAGATTTGTGCATGTGCACAAATTAGGTTTGACCTGCAATAGCAGGTGTTGTCAGTTTTTTGATTATTTATGAAATGATCCCATCAAATATGAATATTATCAATTTAAAGCCCAAATGTCAATTTTATTAAATTTATGTTAATTATGAAAATACTCCACTAAATATAAAAATTATCATTTTAAAAAGTGATATTAAAAATTGATATGAAGACTATACCTCTCCCTCTCCCTCTCCCTCTCTCTCTCTCTCTCTCTCTCTCGCTTTTGGTCTCTCTCGCCCTATCTCTCCCACCTCATTCTCTCCCTCCGTCTCCCTCACACACTTTCTCATTCTCTTCGCCTCCCTCCCTCACTCTAACTCCCCCTCTCCCGCTTTCTCTCCCTCCCTCTCACTCTCAATCTCTCTCTCCCCTCTCTCACTCTTTCTCCCTATCTCCCTCCATATCTCTTTCTCCCTCGCTCTCCTCTCTCCCTTTCTCTGTCGCTCTTGATCCCTGCTCTCATTCTCTCCCCCTCTCTCCCTCACTCTCCCCATTTTCTCTCATTCTCTCCCTCTCTCCCTCCCTCCCTCAACTCCCCCACTCACTCTCTATATTTCTCTCTCGCTCTTTCTCCCTCTCTCTAGTTCTCTCCCTCCCTCTCTCTCACACACTTTCTCCCTCTCCCTTCCCTCTCTTGTTCTTTTACTCTTCCTCTCTCGCTCTCTGTCTCTCCCCATCTCTCTCACTCTCTCTTTCGCTTTCTCTCCCTCCCTCTCTCTCACTCCCTCTCCCTCTCATTCTCTCCCCCTCGTGCTCTTCCCCCTCTCTTGCTCTTGCTTTTGGTCTCTCTTTCTCTGTCTCTCTCTCACTGTCTCTTGCTAGAGAGGGGAGCGAGAGGGAGGGAGAGAGAACAAGAGAGAGGGGGAGAGAGTGAGAGATAGGGTACGAGAGAGCAAGAGATGGAGAAAGAGAGAGAGAGAGAGAGAGCGATAGAGAAAGGGGAGAGAGATACAGAGAGCGACAGAGAGAGGGGGAGAGAAAGCGAGAGAGAGTGAGGGGGAGAGAGGGAGAGGGAGAGATTTTTCATAGAGCGATAGAGAGGGAGAGGGAGAGAGGGCAAGGGAGAGATTTTTCAAAGAGAGAGTAAGAGGGGTAGATAGGGTGAGGGAGAGGTTTTTCAGAGTGTGAGAGAGGGGAAGAGAGAGAGCAGGAGAGAGGGGGAGGGAGTGAGAGATAAGGAGAGCGAGAGAAAGGAGAGAGAATCATCAATCATTGGGCCAAAAATTTACAAATTTTGACCTTTTCTAACTTTTTTCAAATAATGACATTAATTGGGCCAAAATTTAATTATATTGAAATATTGGGGTTTTAATGGAATTATTTTTACATAAATAACATAAAAGTAAAGCACCTATTGTGCAATTATTTTTTTCATCTCTAGAAACCTGACCAGCAGTTAACCATCAATCAATCCAAACCGTTATAATTTATTTATAATATATCAATGGTCTACATCTGATTTGTGCACATACACAAATCTTATGATTTGTGTATGCTAAGTGCCAACCAAGTTTGAAGCTAAAACGGGTTTTGAAAAAATAAACTGAAAACCAAACATCATACAAATTGGGTTTAGATGGTGGGAATCAAATGGAATCAAGGAAAATAGTGGAATCAAATTTATCTTAGACAAAAAATGGAAGTGGAACCTTACAATATTGCACATACAATGCTACAAATGCTCACTGATTTGTGCGACTTTTCAATAAATTAAAGAAGGTATATAAAGAAATTGATGATGTAAAACCTCTTAATACTTTCAGCAAACACATGGTGGGTATAATGCACCACCCTACTTTCCACTGAAATAATTTGATTAAAACAACATATTGAAATTTGATATCTTTAGTTTTTGCTGGCACAATGTATCCACTTAACTCTTCTTGGTTTGTTGCATGATATCTTGGATAAGGAGTGTCACATTGGAATGAGAAGACCCTCCTTCTTCTACAGCTCTCTTCGCAATCTCACCAAGCTCTTCAACCCTTCTTCTCATTTCTTCACTTTCCTTAGTCCCATTCATTAACTCTCCAATTGCTCTCTCAACATCTTCTCTCTTCACCAACACACCCATTTCCTCTTCCTCTCCCCATTTCACAGGATCCTCCACCCCAACACTCACTCCAACTTTCAGTATCTGCACAATCAGCTTCTCATTGAAAAACTGATCCCCAAATAGAGGCCAAGTAATCATTGGCACACCAGCACATATTGATTCTAATGTTGAGTTCCAACCACAGTGTGTTAAGAATCCTCCAATTGCAGTGTGAGATAGTATTAATACCTGTGGAGCCCAACCCCTAATCACAAAGCTTCTACCTTTGGTTCTTTCCTCAAAATTTTCTTCCTTAATCCACTTCTCCAATTCTTCCAATTGATTCCCTCCTCTAATAACCCAAATGAAGGGTCTTTTTGAAGCTTCTAACGCCAAACCAAGCTCTATCAATTGCAATGGTGTTAGATTACACATGCTTCCAAGGCATACATAGATCACAGACCTTGGTTTCTTCAAATCAAGCCACTTCATGCAATAGTTTAATTCATCAACTGAGTGATCCTTTTCATTGTTGTTGTTGTTGTTGTTGTTGTTGTTGTTGTTCCCTCTCTCAGCTTTGTCCAATTGATCCTTGTTGCATAGTGAAACAGGACCAATACACCAAACTTTACCCTTTTTTACCTTCTTGTATTCTCTTGCATATGCTGGTTCCAACTCTTCAAAGGAATTCATGACAACCCCATAAGAAGCCATTTCAGCAGCACCAGTTTTGGCATAAAACTCTCCCCAATTCTCTTCACTTTTAGTTGCTGCTGACCCTGGTCCTGGGATCTGGGATTTGGTCATAACAACCTTATCAGGAATACCAGGCAAAACAAAGTACTCAGTTTCTGTGGCTATGTTCTGAAGAAGAGCCTTGTGGATTCCCAAGTTGTAGAGACACAAGAGACTGAAACAACTCTGTCCCAAGAAAGAGATCCTGGGTATGTTGAATTTTGTGGCAATGTTTGCTGTGAATGGCAAACACATATCAGAAATTATGCAACTTGGTGAAGGTTTTAACTTTTCAAAGAGTTTTTCAACTGGTTTTTCAAGGGTACTAGCTGCATTGAAGAAACTCAAGGCAGAGCCTAATGAAGAGAGCATGTCGAGATTCTCACACCCTTCTGGTAATCCAGCTTCTTTGTATGGGAATTGGAGTTCAACCAATCTGATTTGAGATCCTGATTTGTTGGAGCGAGTGAATGTTGATGTGAAACGTGATGCGTTTTGGGGTGTGGTGATTACTGTGACTGTAACACCTTGCTGTTGTGCCAATATTCTTGCTATGTCCATCATTGGGATCATGTGACCTTGGGATAACCAAGGGAACAAGACAAAGTGGAGCTGTGGTGTTTTGGAACCCATTTTTGTGTGTTGAAGTGTTGTGTTGGAGATGGATATTGCTGCTATGCAATGAATGAATCCACTTCCACATATGTATATAAGCCCCCTTTGTGGCTTTATTGGTGCTATTAGAATTTGGATTTCCTAACTCGAGTAAGGTAGCTATACAAAACTTTATTATTTTTTTTTAACCTCGTGTGTATCCTTCATTTGCAACCGTGAAGATCTGAGATCGAACATTCGACATCATGTTTAAGATATTCGGGTATTCATTGCAAAACTTTATTTTTATGATGATAACTTTAATTAATATAAATATGTTTAGAAGTTTTGAATGTCATTTTAAATAATTTATAAAAATTAAAATATTTGACGGGGGAAACATAATTAAATGTTTCTTATTAAAAATGATACTACATGACTTAAAGACTATTGACGAAAACATATTGAAAAAGAAAGACGATTCCCAAAAGCAAGCTTAAGGAGAAACGTAAAGGGGAAGAAAGGAATAATTAAGGATTGATGCTAAGTGTGAGCGTGAAGAATATGAAACGGCTGAAATTAGGCTTTTTAACTCAATTGGTGTAATTTCATAATGAAATTATCGATTTGGTATACTTTGAAAATTATTTACTAAAATAGAGTAAGTCGTATACTTCATTGTATATTTTATATTTTTTCTTCCTAAATTACATTGAAGTTGGAGACATCAAATACGACTTCACCTTTATTTTTATTTTTTCAATTCTTGCATGCAAGTCGTAAATGGAGGTCACGACTTGCATTTTTATTTTTTACTTTTGTGAAGTAGTAACCCCATTATACGACTTAAATGTTTTTTTTTCTGTATTACTGAATTAAATGTGAATTGGTTAGGATTAACGAAGATGCACCGTTCACGATTATGGCAACTATACATGTGTTCCTTTCTCATAAATCAAATATCGATTCCCACTTTATTCTAAAAAATTCCAAAATTGGTGCATCACTATTCTAGGCATGTGTCACATTTGTAAACATGTTATGTGAGCATCAAAGATTCAAAGACCCCTTTTGTGGTCGTGAGTCAGACCACGGATAGTTTTAATTGGATGGAAGGGGTTCATAGCAAGCAAAGGTAAAGGAAGATAATTTGTGGTGTCAAAGAGTGTTCCATTGGGTCTGGTAGGCAAGTCGTATACCGGGATAACGACTTCACAAATAATTTTTAAAATACACCAAACTGGTAATTTCATTATGAAATTACACCATTTAGATTAAAAAGCCGTTGTGTTCCATTTTATTTATTGTTTTAGTAAAAAATAAATTGTCCAATTTTGATTATTTTACAATATCAATAAAATATTTAAATCATTTTTCCTATTATACCTTACATTGAAATAATGTCTTATAAGTTTACGTAAGAGAGAGAATAATCAATTGTCAATTACTAAGAGAGATAGTAACAAAGGGTGTATTAGAAAAAATCAAAATAATTTTTATAAATTTTGAGTTATTAATTGTATTTCTATATTTTTATGTCACAACTTTAGACAACAAATAAAATGAGAGACTGTGAGAGTAATTGAGTATGTTAAGGTGGAGCTGGGAGTAAAGAAAAAGCTGAAATATAAAATCAATGCTTATATTAAACATTGTGAAAAATTATAATAAAATATTCCGCCCAACTTCTGTGTAGATGCTTTCCTAACGCATTGTTGGCTGGGTTTTTGGACAAAAACAATTAGACAAAGCATGCACCTTCGCTTAATAACAACTAGAAAGTCACCGTGGAATGCACGATACTTCTTCTTTAAAGAATGCTAATGATACTTTTTTTCCAACATATTATTTATGATGATGGAATTCACGTGGATTCCAATAAATTTAGTGGCTTATACAGGGAATTCATTCCCAAAGTAGTACGATACATATGAATTTTAACTAATAATTGATAGTGTTCGAAAAGAGTGTATTGCTGGCATTTATTTTTTAATAAATATATTAAAAATATATAATTAATTTAATAGGCAAAAATACTTATTTTAGTATTTTTAGTTAATGTACAGATTAATTATATAACTAGTGTAATAATCCGTGTCGTGCACGGGATATTATATATATTTATTTTATATAATTTTTTTAAAATCAAAAAGTTTTAATTTTAATATAGTATTATTTGATATAATTTTTATATGACAAATTATATATTATTAAATTGAATTAATTAATTAGTAAAATAGTAGAAAATCTTTTTTAATTTTAAATTTTGAGAAAATGTTATACTTCAGCGTAGGTTAAATCAAACTTTTCATGCCATCCCAGCCCAAATTGCCACCCCTACAAACTGCCATCCCAGCCCTCCAAAAAAGGTAGATTGGCGGGCCGACCCGCTTTGAGACCCCTAATCATAAAATATACCGTTAAGAAGAAGATGAATAATAATGAAAAAATAAATATATAAAAAAGAAGAAAATCCTTCCTACTTTTCAGATAACATTTATGCTCAAATTGATTTATTGAATTGTATTCATCAAATAAACCATAATCCAAGAGAAGAAAGAAGAAACAAAAAGGTAGAGGAACATATCAGTGCAGCCACTACCATCATCGAATGCACCCAATCCTATTGCCTTGTTAGGATCCTATTATAACGATCGTCGACGCACCATTTCAAAGTTAATTGCATGGAAGTTGGCAATAGCGATATAATTGGATCGAGCAGTAGAGAGTGGAACCAAGAGGGTGTATGAAAAAAATGTAAAAGATGAATATTAGGTTTGGGTAAAGATTTCACCCTAATATAATATTTTGCTTATAGTAATAACTAAGATATTGAATCAATTATTGTTAAAATCCGTTACAATATTAGCTTATTGTCAAAATTATTTTAAATATGTCATAAATGAGATGTTACAATCAATCAATCACTATGTCAATATTATTCATATATAGCACTCACTTCTATCTATATTTAAATAAAAAAACAATTGAATTTCTCTTTATTATTCATATTTTGACATTCTTTGCTATCATTATCAATCTATATACATTGTGAATAGAACATTCATTTATTCATTCTTTGTCAAAAAAAAACATTCATTCATTCATTCACATTCTATACCAAAACACCTCGAGTGACTTGTTTCATAACACAACAACAATATTATAAATTAAAATAAATGAATTTTAAAAAACATAGAATCAAATAAAAAATAATTTGTATAAGGACATAGAATGATAATAAAAAATATTTAATAAAAAAATTGATATGAAGGCATCAACACTAAAAAGAAAGTAATAAATAACAATGATCAATTATACAATAGAGAATTTTTTTTATCATATAAGAAGTCAGTATAAAAAATAAAATAATAACAATAATAGTGAGACACATAATAACAAAAAAATATCAATATATTAATATTTATATTACAAAAATAGTTTGATAATCATAAAATAGAAAAATGATGTCTAACATAAAATAGAAAAATGATCAATTGCCATCAATTAATAATTTGAAATTTAAAATTGAATATGAGTAATAAATGGTTATTGATGACTTATAATTAGCTCTAATTAAAAAGATTAAAAATATGGTTAATAAATTAATTACCATAAAATAATAAATAAAAATAAAATAAAAATTACTTTTGGAGGAAAACTACATGAGTGTGGTGTTGACATATGGCATTATCCTATGTGGCATAACCTTGCTTTATAATATATAATAGATAAGTCAAAATAATATATCACCTAACAAAATTTAATACAACAAATGACCTCCTAGAGATGATATTGCAACCAATATTATTAAACTCGAACCAGTGATTGATTCAGTCCGGGGAGGATGCAGCCTTTGCACATTGGGGGCATTTGCCCCCACTGTATTTTGAGTTTCTCATTCTATACGTATGTATATATATATATATATATATATATTATATTATATTATATATTTCGAGCAATCATTCGCCTTTTTATCTACTAAATAATTGTTTTCTATATTTGATAAAATTATCTTTTTTTTTAATGTCAATCATTTTTTATCTCACACATAGTTTTAAAATAATTAAAAAGAATATTTCAAAAAATATTTAGCTATTTTTAAATCTTTTAAAAAAATGATATGTTATATTTTAATACTATAAAATTATATTTATGAGTATTGTCCCCACAATTTAAAATTTCTATATCCGCCACTGATTCAATCAAAGTATTTGATAAATGGGTCGGCGCTAAAATAAACTAAGATTTGTAAAAAAAAACCACAAATTATGTAATTCAATGTTTCTAAAATTATATTAACTAAATAGACGTGTGAGTTAACGTGTCAGTGTTTCGTGCCATATAGAAATGATGACTAAGTGTGCAACCTCAGCATTTAAATGAGGTCAACTCACTCTAGAGACTAAAACCAAACAAAAAAAATGTTTAAAGAACTAAAAACCATTAACTTTTTTTAAGGAACTAAAATCAAAGCAACCTTATATTATAGGGACTTGGAAGCCATATAAGTATGCCTCTTTCTATTGTTAACGCCATTTCCCTTCACAAACTTCAAGGGAGGGAAAGGGGACAAGCCAAGTTTTTGTTATAGACTTACAGGTTCCGTATGTATGTGTCTTAGGTATTAGGTATTGTGTTGTGGAACTATTAGTTCTGTACTATCGTGAAACTGTGAAAAAAATTATCACGACTTATACCTCACTCGTGCGACCTTTGGTGCCAGCGATGGAGTTAGAGACGGTGGGAGGCGACTTTTGTGACCTTTGCAGAGGAGAAGAGAGGAATGGGAGAGAGGGGAGAAAAAAATTTCAAAGAGAGAGAGGGGAGAAACCAGTCTCGTGGGGGTGGGGAGAAAATCAGAAAGAGGAAGAAGTGAGGAAGAATAAAAGAGGGGTGGGAGTTATTTTTTATGATAGGGATAGTTTAGGTATTTTGAAAAAAAAGTTAAGTGTATGTGTGTTTAGCAATTTATGTATGTGCATTTAGAAAATCCCAACATTATCAATCAAAGGCACGCACTTGACAAAGTTATAACACAGAAAAATAGAACAGAAACTAAAAGAAGAAAATCTGCTAACAAGCAATCCTAAACCTACAAAAAAAAAATTCACATTCTCATATTACAAAGAAACTTTGATAGAGCAATGGATTTTTCTTCCTTTTTTTAGATCCTTTGGCTTTCTTTCCTATTTTTATTCCTTCTAGATCGGCACATGCCCAGTAAGATAATCCAAAAACAACCCGTAACAAATATGAGTAGAGAAATGATGTGTAATAGACACCTCAAGCATCATATCTGAGTAGAACAGAGTTGCAAAATCGACCTCCAGTTGTTAGGATACAACTGCAAAAAGTGGCTCAAACAAATTCTATTTAAAGGGAGAAATGTGATACAAGAGAGTTAGAGCTGGAGGATAGGTGAGGGAGAGGGAGATGGAGAAAATGGTGGTTGGATGAAGTGGAGATGGGTAATGGAGAGAAAAAAGAGGAGTGAAAAAAAAACCTCACATAGAGGAAAAACTCGCCTAAAGTGGTAGAAAACCCTCCCATTGGAAGGAAAAAACCCTCCCGATGGAGAGAGAAGAAAGCCCCTTGCGAGTTGCACTCACTCTTGATCGATTCCACCGTTTCCTTGTTTTGTTACTTGGGTTGTTGGGCTACAGCTGTAGTATGTGAAAAAGGGTGGGCGTGGAATTCTTGTAAATTAGTCTATAAATATTATTTGTAAGATTAGAATTATTATCATCTCCTAATCTCTAGAAGTAGTAGCTTTCATTGTGGTGAGCTATCCTCGCTCTATAGAATGAGGCTATAATATGCAGTGTTATTAAACTCAGACTGGACCGTTCGGTCCGACCGATTTAACTGAAAACTGGACCCATGTCCGGTCCGGCTGTCTTGTTGGATCGTATATGCGTTTGAACCGGATCTAACGTCATTAAACCGGTGCTAAATCGATTGAACCGGGAAACTTGCCTCTGGTTGGATCGTCCAGTGCACTCATCTAATGGCGCAGACTATAACGTATTGCACGCAGTGCACAGACTGTTGCAGCTGTCGCGTATCACGCTAACTGTGCACCCTCCTTATTGCTTTTGTAGCTGCCATGAACTACGATGCTACAAAGAGAGCTCCACACACGCGCGCGTACTTCACAAATCACAATCAGAAAATATGCACAATTCAATAAAAGCCATTTTGGAGAGTTTGAGGGATCGAACCCATGTGTTGAAAGTGCCAAAAAACGAGAGTGCCACTAGACCAATTAAACCTTTATGTTTAGGCGTGCCATAAAACAAATTTATACACATATTTATATAAATTTATATTTATATTTATATTATATATAGACTGGTTCATGCGGTTCAACTACTGACCCAATGGTTCAACCAGTGACCCAGTACCCCCGACCGAGTCGATGATTGGGCCGAGTTTAATAACATTGGTAATATGTGCCCGAAGATAATCCAAAAAAAAAAGAATTAGAACCATCTCTTTCCATTTTTTTGTCTATTACAATATACATCACTAATACTATTCTCTGTCATAAAAAAAATTGTCATAAAAAAAACTAATACTATTCTCTGTAGACTGAAATATAAGCAAAAAATAGCCCAAGTATGATGAACTCAAATATAAGCAAATCTTAACTAAATCCATCATTCTTAATGATTTATTCTAAAAACACCCTTCGTTTATTTGCAAATTTCAATGATCCCTTTTATTAAGGACAATTTAGGGGATGAAATTCATTATTTGATAAGATCAAGAAAATTAAATGAACTTAACTAACTTTCTTAATCAGTGTGAATTTAGGTATATTTGCTTATATTTGTGCCTGGGTGAAGTATGTCTCTCAGCTCACACAATCACATAATGTCCATGTATAAAACTACACAATTTCAACTCAACTAAAAATTGGTGCATAGCTATTATTGCATTTAATTACACATTTCAAGTCACAAACAGTCAAATGAGCATCAAAGTTGAGATACCGCGGGACAGTAGGTAATATCATAGCTATCAGCCCCTTTGCACTGATAAACAGGAGGGCTATGGTCACCAGGGTAGATGTGAGCAGTAGGACACTGCGCCTTAAACTTCTGAGAGTACTCATCAGGTTGGCACCCATTCCCATCACAACAATATTTTGGTTCCTTGAACACATCACAAGCACTGTTGCAACCCACGTAATGGCCACCTGGGTCTAATGCTAACAAAGCCGGTGGGCACACATTAAAAAGATTCATGTGACAATCCACAACAGGGCAAGGACCTGACCCATCAACAAGTGTCCCACCGTTGGGCTTGATCTGCACGAAAACGTTTTGCCCATGAACCAAGCTCAATTCATAGGAAACGATGGAGTGGTTGATGTTGAAATTGAGGAGAGTCGCTGGGTAAGTGGGTTTTGTGGCATTACAATCAATATCACCGTTGCCACAGTCACCGGTTTCGCATGAGAAGTAATTGGATGCATTGGTTGAGCATTTGGTTCGGGCCCAAATGGATCCACTCCATACATCGTCCATGTAAAAGATCTCATAGATGTTTGACCCTAGCTCTGGCATAGCATCACCCATGCTTGGGCTAGAGGCACGCCATATAGAGTCTGAACACATGTTCTCAAAATGAAAAGTCACATCAGCGCCCACTCTTGCATAATATCCTGTGGAAAATAAAAAATACTATTGCATTAGATGTATGGGGTCATGGGTGTACTTAGGTCGGGTTGGACTCAACCCATTACCCAACCTGATCAAAACATTTTGATTTAGATTGGATCAAATATGTATTACTTTTTTTGTTGTATCCGTCCTAAACCAACTTGATAAAATCTGTTTTTAAATTGTTAAAAAATCTGTATTTTTTGAATTGGTTTGATTTGAGTCATTAGGTTATTCGGACCCTTGAAGATCTAGGGTTGCTATAGCACTAAAATAATATAAAATCATAAGAAAAAATTAGTATCACATCAACAGGTCGACTAATCTAGATCATGGGTTCAAAATCTAAAACTTGATACCCAAACCAAACAACTTGGATTTGATTAGGTCAGCTCAGGTTACCTGATCAAGAAGAAAACACAACCCAAACTCTTTGGGTCGGATTGCATCCGTTTGGGTCAATATTGGGTTATCCAAACCCATGAATACCCCTAATTAGATGGAGTACTCTAATTTACAATTATTATTTTTGACAAATAATTTTGGTGGATATTCATGCACTTTAATGTTGATCTTTAATGAGTTTTCAAGACATTAATGATATAAAATCAGCAATCAATAAACACTACAATAAAAAATGTGCATATTTTTTAATTACTACGTAAAAAGGTTAATGTTGACTATAAATGCTCATCTAACGGGTATTGATGGATTTAAAAAGTAAATAAATGTTAGTTTGACAAAACTATATATTTTTTAATCTATACTTATGTATAAAGACAATACCTTATTTTAACTGTCATTTTGCTGTCCTATATTTTGAGAGAGAGAGAGAACTTTTGTGGCTGGTTTTCAATTAGGTAACGCTCGGTTCATTGGACCATATCGGCTTATTTTCTAAATAAATAAATAAAACCAATGTCATCAATTTTATGGGATTGAATTGACCCATGAGGACATCCATGGTGGATTCATTTTCTTTAACATGTCCTTCAATTCTAAAATATGATTTTGTGAAAGCGAGCCTTGATTCTTCATTGCTTCAGAGTTCATGCTTGTGAATGATGAAAAATTAACGAAAGGTCTTCGTCCAAGATACTAAGAAGGTTTAATTGATTTTTCAATCAAATAATAAAAAGCTTTGATGAAAAATCAAAGGGTAACGTACAAGGGACAGAGAAAAAGGCTAGCCTAGTGTTTAAAAAGAAATACGAGGGGGAATGTACATTACCTGAACATAACAGAAGCAAGGGAAGAAAAAGCTTGAGAACGGCGTTGCTGGCCATGAAAAACTATCTTCAACTTCTAATTTGATTGTATGTTTGTGCAGAGTTTGGGTTGACAGAAGATTTTATAGAGGATGACGGAAACATTAATGTTTTAAACAACAGAGAGAGAAACAAAATATTCAATGCTTAATTTAAATGTTTTTCCAGATATTCTGCATTAAAAAACTGATATCCGAAATCTGAATTTGAAATACCAAAAAGTTGAATGCATTAAATATTTTGATATGGTAATATAAATATTTGGTTTAAATATAAAATTGGTCCCACTAAAAATTTGAGTTTTGAATTTAGTTCATAAATTTAAAGTCAACGATTTTTAATCCTTTTACATTTTAAGTTTTGATTTTAGTCCGTCATTTGCGTTGACTCATGCCATGTCACTCAAAAACGCCTACGTGGCACACTGCTGGCCACATCATTTATTTACCGGACTAAAATCAAAACATTTAAATTTTTACGGGGAGCTCCACCACCACCCCTCTTTCTCCCCCTCCTCCTCCTCCTCCTCCTCCACCAGCACCACCACCCCCTCTCTCTCCTCCACCACCACCCCCTCTTTCTCCCCCCTCCTCCTCCACCACCATTAAAAATAGTCCATTTCAAGCATGCCCATTTTGCTAAATCGGTACCCAAAAACAAACAACGATGCTGGTGGCTAAAATTTCAGATTTAAAAAAAAAATTGAAAATTGGTATGAAAATTTCAGACTCACTTGGACTCCAAATGTGTCGGAGCGGAATTGGTGGAAGGAACGAACACGGAGGGAGGCAGCGGCCCAGAGCTCATCCTCGTAGAAGGACTCGGCGATGGTGAGGAAAGAGGTGTCGATTTTTTGGGTGCAAATGTTGGTGGAAGCAGAGGATTGGATTTGGGTCCTGAGGTTGGAGAAAGCGTGGAAATTCGATGTCAATGCAGAAGAATTTGGAAACGCAGAGGAAGGAATTGGAATTGGAATTGGAGTTGGAGGAGAGGAACAGAGAGGGGTGGTGGTGGTGGGAGAAAGAGGGGGCGGTGGTGGAGGAGAGAGGGGGTGGTGGTGGTGGTGGAGGAGGAGGGAGAAAGAGGAGGTGGTGATGGATGTGCCTGTAAAATTATATGTTTTAATTTTAGTCTCTGTAAATAAATAACGTGTCAAATGACGTGAGCAGTGGTGTGTCACGTAGGTGTTTTTGATGTGACATACCATGAGTCAACACAAATGAGAAACTAAAATTAAAACTTGAAATTTGAAATAACTAAAAACCGTTAACTTTAAATTTAGAGACTAAATTCAAAACTTAAATTTTTAAAGGATAAAGTACATATTTAAGCCTAAATATTTTTAATAAGTTATGATACCATTTAAATGGAATATTACCTCCATCACGGCAAGACAGTAGCTTTATAGCATTAGAAATTAGAATCTTTTTTTTAACTCTCCATTCCTTTTTTGAATATCTTTTTTAAAACATTGTTTCTATTTAAATATTATTTTAAAAATTTAAGATATATAATATTAAGTATTATTTTATTAATTGTATCCCGACTCTAATTAACTTAATGTATTTTATCTATTATTATTAATGAAATGAGCTAAGTCTATTTTTGTCAAAAATAAATAAATAAATTAGAAAGTGTTCATATTTAAAAATAGAAAAATAAATTTAATGAAAAAGACTATATTGATTATTTTAATATATACGTTATCCGCTAGCGTAATGAAACTTCAAAAATGGAAGGGTATCACAAAACATAAATGACAGTAAATGCGTTTGATATGAAAAAATTATTTTGTGTGGTAATTGATACTGTTATTATTTACAATATTACAAAAGAATAATTAATTATTTCCTCTATTTCAAAATAAGTGACATTTTAATATAAAGTAAATTCATATTAAGTGAAATTTTAGATTCCAATGAAGCATTTAATTTTTCATTCCAATTTTGTCCTAGATAAATAATAGTTGAAAAGGAAAATAAAAATAATTTAGTAAAATTGTTCTAATAATTAAATTATATATTGTTTTTCTTAGTAATTCTTGGGTAAAAATTTTAAATATCACTTATTTTGAAATGAACTAGTATATTATCAGGAGTTTAATTTATATGCTCTTTCAATGTAAAACCATTTTACACTGGCATTCAATAGAAATTTGCCACGTTATATTAGCATAATTTAGGTTCAATTAAAAAATCTTAATTCTCTACTCTGTTCTTTTTGCTCTCTTCTGCGGTCGTCCATTATCCATATGCCGTTTCTACCCCTTTCATGGCATGCTCGCTCAGCTATTATTATCGTCGTTGTTGGTCCAAACTCATTCTAAATCGCCCAAGCTTTCCATTTATTTCAATAAGATGTTTTAATATACAAAAGTTTCCATTCATTTTACACAAATATGAAAAGGTGAATCGTATTTCATTTTTACATTGCCAAGGAAACAAGTTCTAGCTTAATAATATTATATACTTGTCACATCCAAACACTGTTTCAAGACTGTCAAAGACACAAATACCTTCAAAAGAGACATATAACACAACAATCAGAATGGAAATACAAATGAAAATGCATTAATATCGCAAATGTACAAAAGCAACTTTTAGGGCTTTTGTTGATCCTTCATACTTCCTATTTCTCATATAATATTCAAGCAATCAATTCCTGTATTCAACCAAGCATTCACGAAGACCACTGCAAAAAAAAAGAGGGAGGTGGCCAGCGAAGAGCAATTGCAGAGAAAAGATAGTCAACATGTTGAATGGTAGAATTAGGATTTTAGGTTTTTTTTATTTCAATTAATAAATTTTATTGAAGAGAATAACATGGTAAAATGATTAAATCTCATTGGATGTCAGTGTAAAGTAGTTTTACACTGCCAGAGCATATAAATTAATGTTAGATGTTACTTTTTTTTTTGTTTTGAACATGATATTACTTGTTCAGTGAGCTCACATGCAAGTGTAGGATTTTCGATTTGATTAGACAAAGTTTATTTGGGGTCACAGAGTACTAATTCAGTAATTCTAATACAACTAATTATTATTGGGTATGGAATATAATGAGTATACTCGTTTGGGATTTTTTCTTAATAAAGTCATTTTTTTATAAAAATCACTTTTAAGTCGATCTTAAGATATTTCTCTCAAAAAGAAGTATTCTAAAGATATTTGAATAAGCTAATTTTAAGAATCAAAACATGCATAAAAAATAATAAGTTTGTATTTTTTTTAGTAATCTCTAAAAAAACTTCTAAAAAAGTAATCACTCACTTTTTTAAAGAATATAAAAAAATTTGATACAGCATGTTTTTATGACTCTTTTAATCTATTCTATTATATATTATATAGCAGGATTATGCCACGTAGGACAATGCCACGTGTCACAACCAGGTTTATTCAGTTTCCCGCCTAACATTTTTATTTTATTTTTTATTTTTTAATTCCTATTTTATTATTTATAACAGTAATTAATACATAATCACAATTAATAACAATAATTAAACTCATACATATATTTCATTTATTTGGATATATCAATTGATTCAAGTAATCAAATTAAAAATATTGTACAGTGGGGACATATAAATTAATCCATTTTATGAGTTAATTAATATCGTCAATCAATATTAATGCACAACAATTTTGTTTGGTCAATCAATAAATCAATAATAAATGTCATGTGTATAATATATTTATTCAAAAAAAAATCTTTATTGGACGGTGTATATTTATTTTCTCTTCTCTACCATCTCAATTAACTTGTGAAATATAAGCAAAATTATTTAATTAATTTTGCAGTTGAAAATTAAAAGTTGTCATTTATAATTGAAATGCTATTTTCTCTAACCCTCCACTGACATTATAATTTTACATAATAGGTTGTTATCTTCAGTGCTATCAAGAAGACAATCTCACGACTTAATTTGAAGGATAATTTTTCTATTTTTCTTAATTGATTTTTTTGCATGTGTGAGTGTAAGGATTTCTTTTTGTTGTTTTCATTCTTTGAAGGATTGCAAAAGTTGGTGGTTTCTATCTAATACATCAATGGTTGTATTTTTCTTCATTGATGTTCAATGTGAATTTAATCATTTTTGTTAATAACCTTATTGTAAGATTTTTCTATTTTATGTTATTTCATATATTGATACAAGGTATTTGTTTGGTATCTAAATGTTACACACTTTTGATTTTTCCACACATTATCATGAATTTTGATTTACAAAACTTGCAATTTTTTATGAGTTTTGGTCTTTTTTAACTGTTAAACTCTATTTAATTTCTGCAGTTTGAGGTGGTGTAGATTTCTTTTCTCTCAATAGGTAGTTGCTTTAAGGTTTTTTTTTCATTTGCTAACATTTATATATATATCTAAGTTATCGATCATTTACTTACCAAATAAATTGTGATGATGAATCTTTTGTAGTAGTGCCTTCTATGAGTGTGGATAGAAAGATAATGTTTTTTTATATATATTTTTCAATTTTGTTTTCGATCCATTCTAAGTTATATTCATCTAAATGATTTTTTTCTCTTATTGGTTTGCTGAATATATTCCTAACTAGTTTGGTGAATAGAGTTTGATGGGATGAATAAATATTTGCAATTAAATTGGGTGGTTTAGCAATGTGATTGTTGTATACGTGGTATTATGTTGGGGTTACATGACGGTTGACTCTTACTCTGTCATAAGTTTGTCAATAAGATCCATTTGACATTGTATGTGATGACTATGACTATATTTTCATGTTAGAGTATAGATGAAAATTTAGAAACGTAATTGAGACGACCAATTTTGAATATTAATTTTAATATGCTAAATAGTAAAACTCTTCCAAAAATAGTTTACTAAATTAATTGAAAATTACTTTGAATTACTAACAAATAAAGAAGTCAACCAATAATACAAATTAAAATTTTATTACACAAGAAATTAAATCTAGAATATTAAACAAAATATATGAATTAAATACTACTATTAATATTATCCACTAAACTTAATATTTGAATTTAAATATACTAATTACAAAAAAATAGTGAATCCAATAAAACTATTTTAGAAAATTTATCTAATCTAATAAACTAACATTAGATATGAAATCATCTCATTCATAAAAAGTTTAGTTTAACATACACTACATTATAATATTGTCTCAAAATTTAGAATTAAAGGTCTCTTCTTCTAATTTACTAATTAGGTAATTTAATTTAATAATATATAGTTTGACATATACAAATTACATCTAATAATAATAATAATTACATATCAAAACATTTTAATTTAAAAAAATAGATTTTCTAATATTACGTTAATATGTATAACATCCCGTGCAAGGCACGGGTTATTAAGCTAGTAACTTTGTAAAAGAGAAACATGTTTGAATATCTTTCTACGTTGGGAAGAAAAGCTTACCAGTGAAAATTAAAATATTGTTAAATTTTAAATTAGAACGGTTTGTATGTATTATTAAGTCATTAATTACATTTTTGACAAAAAAAAGTCATTAATTACATTTCAGTGCTTAAGATATGGTTTGGTTGGCAGGTCACAGAAGGGTGGTTTGTGAATCAGATTCACATATATATATGGCTGTGAGTTTGATTAAAGATGGCGTTGATAGGTTTCATCATCATGCTACACTCACACGAACAGGGTCGGCCCAAGACATTGGGAGGCCTAAAGCCAGCTCTGAAATTGGGCCTTTGTGAGAGCGGGTAAATAAAAAAGGGAAAAAAATTGGAGGTCTTTTGCTCCCGTGCAGGTTCGAACACGAGGCCTCACACATAGAGACACAGAGTGTTACCACTGAGCCACAGCCTCCCACAGTGCATATTCTTAACATACATATATTAATTGCAAAAACTTTTTCCGGTGGGCCTAAAGCAAGGGCTTGGGTCGCCTTACCCTTTGGTCGGCCCTGCACACAAACACTATCAATACTATCAGCAGTTTCATGTCTCAGGCTTGGCAGCTAATTAGTTTCATTCATATATACATTGCGTGAATGAAACTCATTCGTGTGGATTGGCTCGCAAAGAGGGGTGCTTCCTCTAATTCCAACTTGGATACTTGAGCTATAGCCCAAGTGGTAAGACATAAGAATATTTCCATTTACTTAGCCTCTAGGTCATGGGTTCAAGTTCTTGTGGGAGACAAAAGAAATACCACATGGGGTGGTAGATATTCCTATGAGTGACAAATTGGTAGCACGAGAGGTTGGTCATCCGTTACATTTTACATCTCAATCTAAAATCATTTAATGCATCATTGAGATACGTCAAGAATAACATCTTTTAAAATGTATGAATTTTGACGTATCTCAATGACACATCAAATGATTTTAGATTGATGTAAAATTATATAGAAATGATCTATGTGATAAAACTTTTAATCCAATGGTGAGTTTTAGAATATAATTATCCGGTGAAAAGTTATTAGCGGTGTAACAATTCCCGAAATATTACACCGGTGAGAGATTGGTAACATGTCTGATGTGGAAAAATTGATTGTGTCCTGCGAGTCTAATTCACAAACAACCATGTGATGCCCCAACTCCCAAGTGTGTTTAAACCTGTGCTCCATTGCCCTAAGTTCAGCAAGGAAAGGCTCCCCAAGTGTGTTTCAACCTGTGTTTCAATCTTTGCTTGTCTCCTCATCTACACTATGCAATCTATGTGGTTTCCAACTTCAATGTGTACTTTGATTGACAGGTACACAAGGAGTTTCATTCGGTCTAACCGGGGACAATCTTGCTCTTGGAACCTGTTTGCATAGAACACCTTAACCAATCCATGAAGATGTGGCCTATGGATCAGAGGAAAGTGTATGAATTTAAGAAACGCCATTGGATGATTGTTTCTGTTTTTTAATTTTTATTTTTTTAATAAGTAAAATAACCATACAGTGCTATTCGAGATAATTTCGTGAAGTGTGGTTTTGTACTATTTAGCAATCCTCATTTTGTAATTTATATATATATATGAGAAGGGATCAAATTACACCGGTATAACTTTTGGACGATGTTACACCGCTAATAACTATTCACCGGATAATTATATTCTAAAACTCACCGTTGGATTAAAAGATACTATCATGTAGATCATTCCTATAAAATTTCACATCAATCTAAAATCATTTGATATGTCATTGAGATACGTCAAGATTAATGTCTTTTAAAGTGTATGAATTTTGACATATCTCAATGACACATCAAACAATTTTAGATTGATGTGAAATTTTACAGAAATGATCTATATGATAATAACTTTTAATCTAACGGTGTGTTTTAGAATATAATTATCCACTAAAGAGTTATTAGCGGTGTAACATTGACCAAAGTGTTACACTGGTGTAATTTGATCTCTCCTCTATATATATATATATATATTTAAAATAATAATTAAGGTATAGCTTCTGCAGTGCTTTAATCATAGGCGAATTTAAAGACCTAAGTTTTCTCTCCTTTCCCCCCCTTCAAGCTGAAGGAATTTAATCATAGTTCATTCAAGATTTTTTGGAAATTAAAATTACATTGACCATTGTAAAGAGATCAAAAGTATATTTAAGTCAATTTTGGAGTCGAAATCACATTAACGAACCGAAACAAGGGAAGCATCATAGTGAAACTAGGATTTTAGTTTATTGGAGAAAAGAAAAGTTAAAATCTCACATCGACTAGAGATAAAGCCTAAATAGAGAATATATAACAGAGACACTCCTCACCTTACATGCCGGTTTGGCAGCTTTATAGGGATAAGTTAGGCCCTAAAATCTAATACCACAAAAATTAAAATGATATCAGAGTCTATCCTAGATCCATTGTTAGACTGCCACCCATATTAATTGTCCATGCACCATGCCCAATAGCCTTGGGCGTGAGGGGGCGAATTGGAGGAAAGAAAAGTAAAATTTCCACATCAACTAGAGATAAGGCCTAAATAGAAAATATATTACAGAGACACCCCTCACCTTATAAACCAGTTTTGTAGGGATGAGTTAGCCCTAAAATCTAATACCAAAAAAACTAAGACAGCTAAAGCAAATTCTACTTGGGCAAATTCAATTATTGTCAAAGAAAACCGTTAAGCTTTCAATTTCCTTGATAATCCGTAGAAGTTGAAGTTGAGCAATGGGACATTGTATAAATTAGTTCATATCTTGTTACAACAAGAATAAAATAAATTAAGCTGAGCTAAAGAAAATAGCAAATATATAAAACGAATAGGGCCATAACCAACTTCACCCAGAGAACCATTTAAGCTCAGAAATGTAAATGCAAGCAATGACCAATGTTTATTGTGGAAAAAAAAAACCTCTAGAATCTAAATCATGCTCTGACTAGCCTTGAACAGGAACAAAAGACAACTAGCTCAATAGCGGTGTATGAGTTGCTTGTATGCATCCGTGTGCTCCAAGTAATGATCAACTTCAGCCTAATATAAGTCACATTAAGCATCAAAATTAGCAGCTTGGCCAAGAATTACAATAAGCAGAAATCAGCTTTTACACTTCTTTTTTTAAAGGTCTCTTTTTTTACTTCTCCATAAGTAGCACCTAGTGACTATTTAACAACATTTCCTCTTTTCCACATAAGAGAAAAATACAAATGCAAAATAAAGCTAACTTCTCTATAACTGCTACAGAATACAGTGAAACTCAAAATATTATGCTCCATAATACACTATGGCAGTCTGTGAAACTCAAATTTAGAAGCATCTAAGTCAAAAGCATACCTTTCGAATTGCTTTTATGGCAGTCAGCAACTTATCACCAATAAATTCCTCAAGGAAATCGTCCTTATGGAGAGCTTCCAATGATTCAGAAAGTGATGCTGGTAATCTCTGAAGGTTTTCTGGATTTGGATCTGTATCTGTTTCATACATGAAACAAGAACTTTATTACTAATTACTATTCTTATACAAGTGCTGCAAAATTATAAGAACCAAAAAAACATTACTCTCTGTCCCAAAACTTAGGTGATTTTTTTTTTTTTGGTTCGGGACCATCACTGGCTACCCACGCAGTGTCCCAACGCTTTCAACGAAGGACTAATCTGCACTCGTGCGTAGAGGGCAAATTTTTGCACTGGCCAACACCCGGTTTGTACACTGCGGGAATCGATCCTGGGAGCTCCAGGTCGACCCCCCGTGTCCCAGGGCAGCCTTAAACCACTGGGCCAACGGGTGTTGGTTAAACTAAGGTGATTTAAGGTTTTGGCACACAAGTTAAGAAATATTTAATTAATTAATTCAATTCAATTTAGACTAAAACAGTAAAAGACCCCTATTCATTATTATTACTCCATTCTCTTAATTAAATCTAAAGGTTAAACAAATGCTTAATTATATTTTTAAATTCCAAAGCAATCAAAGTTTTGAGACAATAAAATAAAAACTAAAACTACCAAAATTTTGTAACAGAGGAAATATTATGCAACCATTAAGCAATTTGGCAAAAGGAACATGAGGGGGTATGGTAGTAATTTGTGTTGATACAAACAAGCACTATTCATGATGCATGTTGTTACACATATGTAGTCAAGGTTATATGATCTTACCAACAGGTTCAGGAAGAGAAAGATGCCTGCGAAGCCCATCAATGCCAGAAGCAATTATGGAAGCTAAGCCCAAGTATGGGTTTGCAGAACCATCAAATGATTTAACCTCAAAGTTGCTCACTAGACCACCAGGAGTTCCAGGTGGAGATGCAGCTCGCAATGGAGCCTCCTTGTTTTCATTTCCCCAGAACAGGTATGCACCACTCCATGTGTGGGGCTGTAACCGGTCATAACTGCAAAGAAATTGAGTAGTGATGGTAACAAAACATAGAAGCATAATTTCAAAAGTAAAAAAAAAAAATGAATTTCAAAAGATGGTAACTACTTTGTGCTGAAATTCAATTAATTTTATAAGAAAAATGGGGCTGCAAGGATCAAACTATAGACCACTTGGTCATAGGATCCGTTTGGATAAACTTTTTCATAAGTACTTCTAACACGTGTTTTTTAACTACTAACTTTTCATATAAATTGAAATTAATTTTTGCTCTTCACTTTTTTCAAAAACTATCGTTTTTAACTTCTCCATAAACACTTATCTATCTATTAATTACTACTCAACAACTTTCCCTCTTTAACATATATGAGAAAAATGAGAATGCAAAATAAGATTAGTTTCTCCATAAGTTAAAAGCTAGAGTTTTTGCACCAAAACAAGACCATACATAGGCTCTCATGTCATGAACCAACTATCCCAAAAGCTTAAGGTGTTGGATGAAACATGAACATGAATTGTTTTATATTATATTTCTGGGTGAATTTTAAGGTGAGGGCCCAACTAAGCCCTCACCAGTAAGAGGGAGCTTTTAACTGTATGATATATTTCCAAAATTATTTGAATGGTTGAGATTTCAGATAAAGATAATCAATCTCAACCGTTCAAATATTTAATAATATATCCTATGGTAACAAGCTCTCCCTCACCGGTGCGGTGAAGGGTTTAGTTGCCCTCTCACCTTAGAATCCACCTTACGTATTTGTTTTACTACAATGCTTGTTAGAGATAAAATAAGAAATAAAAATCCTAGGCCTCCACCTAAGTCCTAACAACTTGAGCTTTTAGGATAATGAATCCTTATAGAGTTTTTGGTCAGCACCATAATATCAGTTTTTGGTCAAAGTAACACGAGTAAGATAATGGGAAAGAGCAACCTGATAGGAAGCGGTGCTATGAATGGCAAAATTGAAGGAAGATGATGTAGAACTCCAGCCATAAATTCTTTTCCTACGGTTGATATTCCATGCTTTGATGATCCATCAGATGCCATGAATACATTTTGCCCATTCTGCCACAAGCTTAGATGCACATGGGATCCAGAACCCAAATCATCTAATGCGTACCTTCAATATGACAAGCACACACTGTCATGCACTTCAAAATGTTTACTTTAGAGCTTAAAGGGGGGGGGGGGGGGTGGGGACAAAGTGATCATCAACTGAAATCAAGTTTTATACTCTATACAAGCCCTTCTGAGTTGGATCTGTTACTTATGCCTCCAATACGTGAGCAACATAGGTTCTTTTCCATAGATCAATAACATATATGGAAGTATTGATTGTTAATAGATTTATGATAAAAGAACTTAACGAAGACAAATTGATTGAAAAATATTTATTTTAAAATTTGAAAGTGGTATGAAGGACAACCATTTTTTATTATAACTATTTTTGGAAAGTTATTGGGTCTTGTTCAAATAATGTTGAAATAACTTAGCTCCAAATCATTAGGGTATTGCTGTCTATACACACAAGAAGGTTTTTTTACCATAAAAGAAACAAGCATGTTGCTTCGTAGTTGAGGAATGCAATAGAATGCATTTACAACATCACAGAACAATCATGCAGACAGTGTTAAATATGTTGGCACAGTCAAGTTTAAAGTGTAGATTTGGTTATCTTTTGTTCAAAATCTGAATTACACATCGTATAATTCGAACTTACAAGGAACAATTGCCACTTACTTCGGAATAAAAGTTGCCAGCAAGCCATGTTTTCTGGCGATTGCCCTAACAGATTCACGGGTGTAAATTAAGTTATCTGCAGCTTTAGTACAAATGGTATGTCCCAAAACCAGCTCAAATTGACCTTTTCCAGCTTCTGCATGTAACTACAATATAATAAAAAAGAAAGTTCAGAAAAATTGCCATAGGTGACATCTTCTAGAAAGGAAGCTTCTGAATAGTTATAAAAGGCCAGCAAAGGCCAATTTAAACAATGTTTTCAAGCATGCTAATGAGATGGTTCATGCATAACAGCATAACAAATTATTCATGCGCATGCCAATGCCTACATTCAGTTTTATGAATATTCTGTTTCCCAAGTGTCCTGGTAATTAGGTCTATGTTCAAAGTAATTTTGATCCCTACCCGGTCTTATTTATGTGAAAGCAATTTTCAAAAGGAAAAAAAAAATGATCTCCAATGAAAATCAAATGAAGCCATTATCATATCTTTCATTTACAATTGATGATAATGCTAAAAATTCCTTTTTACCTGTTCTACTGAAATGCCCAAGGAATGTAAAGCAGAAGCAACTTCACGAAGTACGGGGGAAGCAGCATCAAATGCTGATGAGGAGCAGTAAGGACTCGAGTCAAATGGTATCCATTCTTCTTTCCCTTCCCTGAAAGGTTGATTTTTTTACATACTTTTAACTAATTGTGATGGTAAATTGAACTAATCAGCTAGAAGATAATATTGTATGTCATACCTTGTCATGCTCTTCAAGAGAACAAACTCATTCTCGAATCCCGCATTCATTACCTGGAAGCAGACTACAAGTTAAACAACATATATAGCACATCCCAAATAAGACAAGCTCTGCAACATACCAGGTCAAATTCATCTTTCAGTATTCTGCAAACTCTTCTTAAGGCCTCTCTAGGGCAATATTCCCATGCTTGGCCAGGTTTAACATTCAAGTCAGCTAAAACCATTTCATCTTGCTTGTTCCTATAAAGGTGCATCAGTTTAAATAACTCAATCTGTCTTCTCTAGAAGATACTTCTACAGAACAAAAAAGCCTACAACTTAAGATGAATTGAGTAAATAAAGATAAGCTCTTGATTCATGCAATTGCTATTTACTTGATTAATAAACATGGCAATAGTAGAACACAAAAATAATAGATAACAATAAAAGAAAAAGAAATAGCAGTTTACTTGTAATTCACAATATATTTAATTGGCAGAAAAGATATTTTGCATTCAGGTTTTCATTCTTCAACAATTTCATGAAAAATATCAGAAATTTAAACAGTATAGTGTCTGAAGACTTGAGAATCAATTGCAAGACTAGTAAGCAAGCTTAGAACATCATGTTAAGAAAGACACTGTGTACCAAGGAATTGTCCTTTTAGTAGACAAATCAGGTGTTAATCTTGTTTCACCAACTGCACTTAGACCAGACCCATCTGCTGGTCCATCCATAAAAGAAGACATTCCCATACTCGCAAACGCCAAGCCAACCCCATTCTTCGTGACAACATCATTGAAACGCTTTCTAGGAACAGCCTGAAAAAATTTTGGCAGCATCTCATAACATAATATAAAGATAAAAAAACCCTAAACTGTGTCTACATTGACCTTAAATTTCACTCAGCAAATGAAGAACAAAAAATAACAGAAAATAAGGGCAGAAAAATACAGCAAAATATCTTAATTTACTTCTTTGGGAAGATAGAATGTTGAAGTGCCCCTGGCATGTTCATCGTGACGCAAAATGAAAGCAAAACTTTTTCTTTAATGGGCTACATCATATTTCTTTCTCGTACAAACATCTACAACAACAACAAGAAGCAAGCCTTATCCCATTAGGTGGGTTCGGCACTCGACGCCATAGTGGTTTATGATGAATCATGTCTATAGTAAAACCATTGACCTCTAGATCTTGCTTAACAGTTTCGCCTATAGTTTTTCTAGGTCTTCATTCTCGTACATACATCTAAGAAAAATAATGCAATTTACGATATACCACTTGAAATTCTATTTAGTTCCAATTATAAAGTGAATAAACAAGTGTTCTACCACTTGAAATTTCTATACCAAGATGTAGACATTTTTCTATACCAAGGTTTACAAATGACAAATTTGAAGTTGCAAAAGATAGGAATAATGAAGTGACAGAAACAGGCTAGAGGGAACTCACACGGCATCTGTGCTGTCCTGAATTATCAACCCATATTATACGAACAAGTGAAACATCAGTCTCTAAGCCATCATTCCACTTTTGGGGCAAATTATCATGTGAACTAACAGCACCATGAGTGAAACTAATCTTATAGAAACGGATTGCATTTCTTGCAAAGATATCTTTTGCAGCCTCCACAGCTTCGGGAATCGAGAGATCACCATCAATGCATGCATCACGTAGAACAGAGAAAACAACGTCGCGAGACTTTTTTGCACCTGTGAAAGCAAAACTCGTGATGTTAACAAGTGAATCTTCACACACAATATGACTATAGAAATGGAGATTTTAAGGACAGTTTGAAAGCAACTAAAAAACTAATTGTTGCACTCATCATCTTTTCTACAAGAACTTCAAGCAATAATTGAATAGATTCAAGACATCAATTTGTTTACCTCATCCTAACCTTTGGACTCCAACAAGTGATGAACTTCAAAATATTTAAACGCATGTAAGTTTAAAACATAAATTGAAATCACAATATCCGATGTATTTATTTATTTATATGTAGCATGCTTTAATACTTTGCAGTTTGCATACACCTTGAAGTTTCCACTTTCCAGCATTGGCATATCTGAGGTAAAGGTTACAAAGAGATGATAACCTATATAGGAAAAACTCAACTGATAGATGTTAAAAAACAACTATAGCTTATCATCTTTACAAAATTGAGCTACTGCCTCTGCTCCAAAATACATCTATCTCTCAGTGTGCTATCGATACAACATTCTTCAATCCAACAAACTATACAGAAATTATTATGACAGCTATTGTTTTCATCTAACACAAACAACAAGACATAATGTATATTTGGTTTTCCATGACTCTAATGATTCTGCTGATCAAGGGCAGAAATAAACTGGGACACAACTGTTGTTCATGAGCCACGATAAAAGGAACCCATGGCATAGCTCAAGCGACAACTCACATGTAGTTAATAAACAGCTAGCATATTTCTAATATTATTTTTCAAACTTGATGAACAATCAACTATGTATTGGCCTTGAATTGATCAGTTAGGTGTTGGAGAAATTTCAAGATCAGGTACTGAGGTGTAAACATCAAGGCACAGAAGCAAACAACATGTGTTTCATGACAAGACACAGTTCAAGGTAGTGATGCACAAGAGAAGAAAAGCATGAGAAAATGAAACAACCACCACAAAGCACTTGAGCATAACCTTAAATTTACGTGTCATAATGGATGTTAACCAACCTAAGTAGTAGGTTTCAGGAAATGCATAGCCATCAGTACTGAACATCACCTGCAACGCAAAGTTTACTCTTGTGAGACAATAAATAACATGGCCAGAAGTTAATACCCCTCTCCCAATTTACATGTTTCATTTGACTACTCATAAAGTTCAAGAAGATTCCAATTCTATTGTGAAGGATAAAACACCTTAAAAACTATATTTTATAATTTTGAACATTACATCGAGCAGGTCAATTCATACACTACCTGTAACTTTTTGAACTCAGAAGAAAATTAGACATGCATTTTGAGACTTGCCAATGTCGATTGGGATGGAGATTGGAAAGGTCAAATCTTATGCATAGCTAAATTTACATTAAATTTTCAATCTCATTAATCAGTATTCATATATTTTGATCAAAGGGAGAGGTTGGTGAAGAAAGGCAGGAGCATGGGAAAGGTATATTGGAAAAACAAGAAAATAGCATGTTGCTACAAGACTTCTTTTCTCGGATTAAGTGATATTATTGGTAAATATATAACCCTTGTTTTGTATTTGAATGCTGTGAACTTCTAATAATAGTTGTACATAACATTTATTTTTCTTCTGGTTATTATGCAAGGTCCGTTTATCTGAAAATTTCTATTCTCAGTGAATAATTCTTTGAATTGCTTATATTGTCACCTTATTCAATGGAGCCAGCTCTATAAGCTCTTTCAGTGAAGAAATCATCCCATGTACACTAAGCTTTGGAATGGCCAACCCAAAATCAAGGTAAACCTGAGATTGAAGATTGAGTTAGCTGCCACTGGACATGCATTCCAAACTCAAATCAAATAGTACAAGTCACTGAGTTATAAAATGTTTGCCTGGGGGTACACAGATGCTAGATATGATGCTTCCCTTGAGAATGGATAGGATGCATGTAAAAGAACAATCCGAGAATTCAAATATCTCTTGTCCTCAAGAACTGAACGGAGATGAAGAGGATTGGCCAGTCTCATATCCAAATCTTTATCCCCAAAGCTAATTACAGAAAGGAAAGTTTAGTATTTAGGTAACAGCAGTGTAGAGGTACAAATCAATAAGAAAATCATGGTGATCTATCTCCAGATAGCTGTAAATAGGATAAGAAACTGCAGCTTTCACATCTAGGAGAAGTGTGATAACTCCTAATGTTGGTCGTGTTTGTAGACTGTAGGGACCCAATCACCCAAATGTAAGAATGTCCCAACTCAATATGCTTTATATGTTCAAGTAACCTTATTAAAAGCTTTTGTTGTAAGTTGTAACTTCCCCAAAAATGTTTGGAAATCAGTATATGTAAAAGTATCAGATAATTTAAAACCATCCATTACCCTGTGTGTATCTGCATTGGCAAGTCATAGGATTGAGCAACTTCCAAACTTTGCAAGAAGATGTAGTCAACAAGATTTTTGTTTGCTATACGAACAGGCTTCCCAGCTGAAAATATAAAATGACTAGTAGGAATACCCTGAAACAGATCATATTAAAACCAATTTACATACTCTACTCACCAAGTAAAACCTGTCTGAGACCCTCCTCAGCATCCTTTTTAGTCACGCTTGTATTGATTTCTAGGCCACTGCGGTACGCAGCTATGCTTTTCAATCCAAAGATCTCACCAGCGATTGTTAAGGAGACATTAAGGAACCCAGCTAAAGTATTAAATATTTTATTAAGCTAAGAACTTATGGGGTTTGTGAGTAAATAGAGATAAATATATGAAGGATATGATTTCAACTTTGAGACAAATGCTTTAGTAAATGAATCCACTGTCCAGGAAGATCCATCAGGCAAATCCTTCAGGGAGCATCAGATATAAACATAAGATAACATAAATAGAAAAGTTGATGAATGGCTTAGAGGCAGAATATAAATACAATTGCAAATAGAAGAATGCAACAAAACAGAACTCAAAAAATATGCAGTGGAACCATTGCATCAACACTGGCCTTGAATCTTGATACATAGACTTTTGTTGAGACTAATTTGCCAAAAATATTTAATTTCTTTAAACATGCCAATTCAACTTTTAGAATCAAAAGCAGAGTAATAATCCTCCAAAGATAGTTGACTGTTTTGAAAAATAAATGAAAAGAAGAAACAGAATTTGACATGACTAGATATATTTTCAATTTCAAAGAAAAGAAAAAGAAAACTACTAGGAATGAAAAAGTGGTTAAAAGGGGTGCACTTGAAGGAGACAGCGTGAAATCATTGTAAGGAAAAGCACATAAACTGAGTATGTTACTAAAGTTCCTTGAGGACCTTCACATGCATTACCAAGCTAATCTATAATCATAGGCATCAAACAAGCCTGAAAACTCATTCTCATTTGATCCTTGTTCTCTTGAAAAGCAAATAGGCTTAATGGCCCTGCTATCATGTTCTGGTGTCTGGCCATCTAAAGTCTAGACATTGATCCTAGAGACAGTAAGGATAAATATTCCCTTTTCTACTGCTTAAAGCAACTTAGAATTTTAAAAGATAACTCACTTCTTTTTTCATGAAATACTACAATGGAATTTCAGCCAGGAAAGGATAAAAAAAATAGCCCAAGACAAGAGCAAACAATGTAGATAGCATGGTTACCAATACAAGTAAAACATAGAGAACAATAAATACCACAAAATAATAGAAGATGCCTACTAATCATGGGAATGCAAAATTAAAAGTGAATGTCTATAGGTATCTCACTTCATCAAGGATTTTCTCAGCCACCCGTTCAATTCTTAAGATTCTACCAACAAGAGGTGCAAAACTCCTATGCCATTCAATATCAAGCTTTTTGTCCAATTCCAAGCCATCATCCATGAGTATTGCAGATATTCTTGCAGCTTTGAAACATTTCGAGGCAATGGAACGCAATCCAGAGACTCTCCGGTATTCCTCAACGCCTCGCAAAGATAATTTGGATCCATACAGCTCAGCTAGATCCCTTAGATTTCTCTGACATCACATAATAGGCTATCATAATAAGGTTCCAAACAGAAATCATCCAAAGTTCTCCCAAAAAAAAAAAGGAACAACATTTTAGCAAATATAGGTTGAACTGGAAGCTTATGCACATAGATATGCAATATCACTTAATTCCCAAAGTCAAAACTATAAATGTGACATGGTGCCATAAACTTAGTGAAGGTTCATGGATGACACAACACACACACAGAGTTCATTTCAGATGTACACCCTCCAAATATAAGCAAAAATACCTACATTCACACTGATTAAGAAAGTTAGTTAAATTCAATTAATTTTCGTGACCTCATCAGTGTTAGACTTGGTTAATTATTACTCTTGTAATCTGTTGTAACTACTTTTAGTTAGTTATCATTTCTGTTACGAAGTTAGTTAGTTGTTAACTTCAGTTAGTTATGTATAAACTGATGTATATAAAGACCGATTGACTAACTGAAGTTAACAACTTACTAACTTCATAACAGAAATGATAATTAACTAAAAGTAGTTACAGCAGAACTTTATTCCCAAAGTTGCCCTTAATAGAAGGGGTCATTGAAATTAAAATCTGCAATAAATAAAGGGTATTTTGTATAAGAAATTATTAAATACGGCCAAGTTAGTTGGTTAAGATTTGCTTATGTTTGAGTCTACCACATTTGAGCTATTTTTTTTATTATATTTGAATATGTAGGTAGTACAGACTTAACAGATTCCGAATGAGCCAAACCAGAAAGACCAGAACTGATTGGAATCGAAAGAATATGTGATCCCCCACCCCCAAGGTTCTTGAGGGTCGTTGACTTATACTGTTTAGAATATATTAACCGATGTCCCTTCATGTTCACAGCATAAAACAATTTGAAGAAAAGAAAAGAAAAGAAAAACAAAGAAAGAAAGAAAGAAAGAACACGTTCAAAGAAAATCAAAGAAAAAGGGAGAGGAAGAAGTAAGTTACCTTGAAGGATAGAGTGTGTGGTGAGGAAGAAAGTGCATATTCACCATAGGCTTCAGAAAAGGCATGGATGAAAGCCAAGTTGGAATCACTAGCAACCAAGTTGTGGGCATGACCATCCACCAGTTCCACCTCCTCCACCGCTTTTCTCAACTCACTCAAATCCATTCTCTCTTTCTTTCTCTGTGTGTGTCAAAACTGGTCAGAGTCAGACATTACTATTTACTATGGGTTTGGGACTGAGTATATATATATTGCAATACATAGATGAATACTATAATTATAATTATAATTAATATAATTATTAGACTTAAATATGTTTTTGTCCTTCGTTTTTTAGTTATATTTATTTTTCATCCTTTATATTTTAAAAATATTATTTTAATTTTTAATATTTTAAAAATGTGTTACGATTAGTCTCTCATATTGATATTTTAGTCTTTAATATTTTAAAAATGTATCACAATTGGTTCCTAATATTTCAAAAAAAAAACTAATTGTGGCACATTTTCAAAATATTAAAGACTAAAATAATAATTTTGGAATATAAGAGACGAAAAACAAACATGAGTAAAACATGAGGAGCCAAAAATATATTTAAACTTGATTATTATATATTCTATTTGATTGACATTTATGGGTGATTGAGAATTTAAGATTACCTAACTTAGCTAGGTGTGAAGATTTTGTCACGTGCATTCGAGTGTGATAAATAATGATATTGACATGTTTGGATTCATGGGCGTAAAACATTAAAGGTGTTATGACTTTTAATATAAAAAAAAAAAAAAAGATAGGTGCTATGACTTTTTATTGCTTTCTGGAAATGGGATTTTTGTTAACGAGAAGAAGCCAACAAATTGAGCGTACCTCCTCCATTTAAAGGGAAATAAATTTGTTTTTAGTTATAAAAAAAATAAACAATTACAATTGCAGTGGATCGTGTCGGAAAATGCCCTTTTGGTCTCTGAAGATACAAAGGTTCGTTATTTTAGTTTAGTTTCCAAGAATGAGAAAAGAAATTGATGATTCATCGTACCCCTTCGGAACACAAAAATCCAAAAACTCTTGAAATTTCAAAAAGAAAAGAAATTGATAGAAAAGTTTCAAAGGTATAATTAATTACTCCATTCGTCCCATATATTTTGGGTGTTTATGGTTTTATATTTAGATTAAAAAATAATTAATTGAGTAAATTTTAGATCACAATATCTTTATTTATTATTTTATAATTTTTATATTTTTTATTATTATCAATTATTCTAATCATTACTTCTAGCAAAAAAATTATTCTACTCATTACTCCATTCAAAATTTATTAATTACACTATTATAAGAGTAATAAATTTTAAATAATTTATGTCATTGATCACATGACAATGTATCTCTTTAATGCGTGTGAGAAGGGTGAGAATTAATTGTCTACTACTCCCTTAGGTTTAAAATATAAGCAATATAGTACAAAAACATATAGACCAAGGAATGTTTTGACACTGCTTCAAAAAAAAAGGAATGCTTTGAAATTGAATAATCTTAATTAATACTCACTAGTTTCAATTTTTTTTTAAATTATCACATTTGGTGTCTCTCGTAAATATGAATATTGCATTAAATGAATAATATAATTGAAAAACTAACATTTAATTTATATAAAAATTGATGAATATTGTTTATATTTTGGACCAAGAAAAAAGTACTTTTATTGCTTATATTTTGGATTAGATGGAGTATAATATTCTAGTCAAAATAAAATTTTATTAATTTATCCTTTTAATTTTAACAAAGGGTATTCTTGGAAAAATGATAAATTACATCTTGAAATCCTAAATTTTTTAATTGAGTAAAAGTTTTAAAACAAAATAAAAAACCTAAAATGGCCATGGTGCAGAAAGGGTAGTAGTCAATTATAACTCATGTTACTTAGAAGTTCTAATTTAACTTGGCTCAATTTTCTAGTAAGCCAAAAAGGTTATTTACAAAATTAAATAAAAAATTTGAAATAAAAAGAGTCAAAATGATAAATAAAAAGATATAAGAGATAGCAAATGTCTAAATCTTTCCTAAAAAACAAATATCCAAATCCGGAAAGTAATACATGTCCTAACTAAAGATGTCACACATATCCTCCAGCTAGAAAAATTTTTTTATCTTAATTAATACTATGTTTGTCCTTTTTTAATGGTTTAAGGTATTAACACACAGGTTAATCAATAATTAATTGAATAAATTTTGGACTAAAATATTTTTATTTATTATTTTACAAGTTTTTGTATTTTTTTACTATTCTCAACTATGCTAATTATTAGTCCACTCAAAATCCATTAATTAACTAAGGGAATAGTTGAAAAAAGTGATAAATTATATCTTGAAATCTTAAAACAAATAAAGTTTTGGGACAAAATAAAAAAATTAAAATTACAAAAGAAAAAAGACAGAGGGGGTAATTAATAATCGATGATTAATTTTTTTGGGTCAAATAATTGATGATTAATTGAAGATTAGCACTCCCTCCTATTTAAATCTTTGGTTGTTTTAGGTTTTGGCATATAGATTAAGAAATAATTAATTGAATAAAATTTAGACTTAAATGATCCTATTTATTATTCATCATTCTCAACTATTCTAATTATTTCTCCACTAAAAAATTTATTAATTATATTAAGGTTTAGTTGAATAAATGTGATAAATTATCTCTTAAAATTTTAAAATAATCAAAATTTTAAAATAAAAATTAAAAATTAAAAATTAAAACTACCAAAGATTTATATCAAAGATTTAGATCGAAAAAAGTATAAGCACGTGATGGATTATGGAGTCCTTACACCCGACTCTTCTCGTTGAATTGGACCGATCGTGCACTGTTCTTTTTTTGGTCAACGATCGTGCACTGTTCTATATCAGTACGTTGTACAGGCTGAAACGGGAAGAAAAGGTGGTCCACATTCACATGTGTAGGCAGTCTGAATTAGTAAAGCCCAAATGGTGTGAATTATTCCAAGAATATGCTATATACGTACTTTGTCAAAAAAAAAGTACCATATACGTAGTTGAGCAAACAAAATATCATATATTCCCTCTAAACTTGATTATAAGGAAAAAAAAAACTCAAATGTGATGGTTAAAATGTTCCACTACACCTACACCCAAAGTCTCATATTACTTAGGAGTCAAGGTCAAGGGTAGTTTATAAACACTCTCTTCCCTTAATCCATCGATGCGCCTTTTTTTTTTGGTGGGCATAAGGGGTCAATAGACCCCAAGCCAAACAACTTTATTAAAAACCACGAGGGAACATAGTCCCTGTTACATCAGCCTTAAAGGCAATCGATACAAAATTGAGGAGCACCTCAAAGAGTTGACACGAGGACTGCAGAGATAGACCAAATTTTGCAAACCCATCAGCCACCTGATTACTTTCCCTTAAGACATGAGTGACAGCTCCTATCCCCATGTGCGCCAGAGAGCTTCGGATATCTTCAACTAAATTATAGCACGGGTGTAAGGGGGAACACCCTGAGTTAATCAGCTTGCAAGCTGTCATCGAGTCTGTTTCCACACACCTTGTCAAATCTCTTTTGTATGCTTAGGCGAAGCCCCACCAGGATAGCCTGGAGTTCCGCCTCCGTTATTGAAGCCGCCTCCACACCCTTCGCAAATCCCAGCACAAACTCACCTCCAGAGCCACGAAACACCCCCCCACAGGCTGCACGAGCACCAAAGTCAACAACAGCCCCATCACAGTTCAGTTTCAACCATCCCTCCCGCGGTGGGCTCCACTTGATCACTCTACCTTCCACAGTTTTTGATTTCTTTGGCTGCCAACTGTCATGAGCTTTCAGACTTTCCACAATAGCATCAACCTGTGCCCTCACCTTATAGCCCATTTGTATCCCACTTTCCAAGATATTTCGAAAAACTTTGTCATTGCAGGCCCTCCATATAGTCTGAACCGCTACCCCAAAGGTGAGAGGCCACTGGTCATCCCCCCTCACCTTGGGTCTCACCAAGTTCCTCCAGAGCCACTCTTGGAAGTCCTCGACATAAAAGTCTTGTGTAAGTCTTCCTCTTGCCACAAGCCTCCACATCATTTGAACTCGTTCACACTCCCTAAAAACATGACTCAAGGATTCCTCCTCCCTTCCACAAACAGGGCAACTATCCGATTCCACCAACCCTCTCCTTTTCCTCCACACATTCGTCACCAAAGCACTTTGAGTCATTTTCCAAAGGTGGGTTCGAAATCTCTCAGGGCCCTTCCATTTCCAAACACCATTGTAGATGCTATCCTTAACCATCAGACTTGGCTCCAATAGCGAAGCATAGGCCGAGGCATTCGAAAAGAGACCATCTGTAACATCCTAAAATTTCACTATATGAGACAGAGTATTAATTTTAGAGGATTATAATTAATCTTAGGATTTTCAGATTAAGTATAGATAGTTTAGAGTTGACATAAACGTCAAACAGTAAAATACGGACATTCTGAACAGTCAAAATAAGCGGAAAGTGAATATGGAAAATTCATGTTAGGTTCCAAAGAGTGTTAGAAGATAGATTATGAGTTATTTGGATGTTCAAAAAGGTTTTAAAGACTAAGTTTGAATTTTAGCAGAAGAGATAAAAGGGAATTACGGTTTTGGTCCCTTTAGGAGAAACTCTGTATTCAGTAAATAAGAAAGGAATTAGATACTGGGAAAAGAAAGGTAGATAGGGTATAGACTTTGGGATCTTGTATATTCTGTATAGTATAGAAATAATAAGATTGTGTGATATTCTAGTTCACAACGGTAAGATAGTTAAAGTCTTATATAGACTTCTGTATGCTATTTTCTGTCAATTAATTGTTTTTAATGAATTTGTGTGACCTAAGTGCTAAGTAATTTATGGTAGTCTTAGAATCATGATATTAGAATACTCATCAAATTATGTTATCAAAACAGACATTTTTTCTTCACCGTTTTAGTTTTTACGGAAAACCGTATTCTACCATTATTAACGGATAAAGATTTTAAATAGATAAAGTATGTCAAACCAATCCAGAATTTAATCTTCCTTCACAAAAGTTGTTTCTTTTAATATTTTTGATTTTCTGGAATTTTTCTGGAATTTTTGGAAAACTTTCGAAAAATACTGAAAAATACAGTAAACGGGTACGTATAGCGTATAGAACTTGCTATACAGTATATGAAAATTTCGAAAAAAGGTCCCAAAAAATTTTTATTTTATTTTTTATTCTTTATTTCATGATTTTTAAAAATATTTCTAGACAAGATTATTTTTCTACTGTGTGTTGACTCTTTTATGCGGTATTTCTGCCGTATAAAAGTGTATAGAAATCAAACGGGGTTGAAATAAAATCTGAGAATTTTCAAAGGACCTTAGAATAATTTTATGAAGTTGGAAATAGTGTCTTTGACTCAGCCACAAGCTTTAGTCAAGAAGGATTGGAATAAAGGCTATGTAATCATTTATTTTCCATCATAATTACAAAAACATAAAGCTTTTGTTCAACAATCCAATGGTCTTTCTTTCTCCTTGCTTTGGTCAACAATAAGAGGTATTTAGGGGTCTTGGATCAGATTTCTTCATGAGTCAATAATCCTTGTGAAAGCCTTAGGACCAATTAGAAAAAAGGTGGATTAAACCTAATTAACAAATAGGTATTTTGATGGTCATGACTTACATCACTTGAACAATCCTCTCCCTTCTTTGCTTTCCTCTTTGGCTGCCTCATCTTCCTCATCTAGAGCCCTTGGATGATGATTTTCACTTGGATTCAATCCTTGTGAAAGTCTTTAAGCCAATTAGGAAAAAGTTTGATTAAAACTAATTTGATAAATGGTTAATTTGTGAGTCATGGCATGCATCACCAACATTTTTAAACCCTCCCTTGCCCTTGCATGTTGGCTGCCCCTCTTGCTTATTTTGGACCCTTGGATGATGATTTTTCACTTGGATTCAATCCTTGTGAAGTAGTATAAACCAATTAGGAATTAGTTAATTGTTTTGATTTTTATTAAAAAGCCAAACCAAGGTTATGTTGTAAACTAACCATGATCACTTTAACCCAACCCCTTGGCTGCCCCTCCACTATAAATACCCCCTCATGCTTCATATAATTCTTACACCAAAGTCTTTGTGTTAACAAAGCAAAATCCTTTCTTTCTCCCTTTGAAATCCTAGCCTTTTTCTCTCTTTGTTCTTGAGTTCAAGCTTGATCTTCAAAGCTTTGTTCTTCAAAGCTTCTTGCCTCAAGAAATACGCCCCTCTCCTCTTGAAATATCCCTCTTTGATTCATAAAAATTTCCCACATCAAAGAGCCTTGTGTTTTAAGCAAAAATCCTTATTTCTCTTTGAAACCCTTGATAGTTTTGCTTGGTGTTCTTGTTTTTCAAAGCTTGTTCTTCATCCAAAATTTTGGAAAAGGTAGGGGGAACCTCTTGCAAAATAATTTGAGAAGTTTGTGTTTGATCTTGAGTGTTGTGTGCTTGAGTGCTTTTTGGTGTTTATATGGCTTAAAAAGTGTTTGTCTTTGCTTTTCATTTATTGTGGGGTTATTATGCCCAAATCTTCTTGAGATTTTCGTGAGAGTAAGGTTGGAATGAAAAAATGAATTTTGAGTTCAGTAAACATACCGTTATAATGACGAATTTTAGTTTACAGCAAAAATGATTTTACCGTAAAGAAAATACGTTTTATTCTTTGTGAAAAACCCTGATATTATCTAACATGTATATGGTCAAAGGTGATGGTTAAGATTTGATTGGTTTATTAGTATGGATCTGTCTAGAAAGGAAAGAGACCTTTGAAGGGGCTATTATAAAGTCCGTCTCTTTCTAGCCTGGGATCTGTATTAATACGCTATTTAAAAATCTTAACACTAGGGACCAGGGATATACGTGTCTAAGATGATCTGGGAAAGAAGTGATTTATTAATACCGTATATATAAATAGATTGGGTTTGATAAAAGAGTGTAACAGTAATGAATTCTCGGTGAATTCTACTGTTATAGCATCTTTCGGAATTTAATGTAACGGTAATGGATTCCCGGTGAACCTATCGTTATGTTAATAGTGGGAATTATTGAGCTGGTATCCAATCTGTTTATGTATGCACGTAACTCAGTTTAATTTCCAATGTTTAAGACAGTGGAAATTAGTGAGATAGGTTTCCAACGGACCTTTTTCCTGGAAGATAATCAGTGCTTAAATATTTCCCAAGAGAAGTAATTGAATTGCGTTCACGTAGCCTAAGTTTTTATCGATTTTCTGAAATGGGTACTAATCACCAAAGATGGCTATGCCGTCGTGTGATCTTTTCATCTTCAAAATTAAGTAAGCCGGTAAAACGATTAGTTCAATTTCGTTCATCAAGTTATATTAAGTTTTTAAGGAAAAACTGGACACTGATTACCGCAGTCGGCTCAGCCGCCGTGTAATTATTCATAAATTGAATTAATATAGCCGGAACAATAACTTAATAAGAGCAAGAGTTTTCTTCAAAATGTGTGAGTGATTCCAGAAAGATTTTTTAGAGTATGGGAGCTACAGTAAGACGGAAGAAGATTTTTAAGAGATGATGAAGAGAAGTGTTACATCATTTGCATAAAGAGTTTTTGAGCTTTACAACCCGAAGTAGTGTGGTTGAGAATAGGGTTTGGCTGGGCTACAATTGCCTGCTGGGATTATCCAGGTTTCGAAAGTCTCAATGGTCGTGAAGGATTGATCCCCTCGAGCCGAGACGAATCGTATACCCGGCTTGGATAAATCTGACTGGCTGACCTATTCATAAATTGGCATTAAAGTAATAAATGTTAGTATTACCGAAGGTTTCCAGAAGCCTTGAAGAGGTTATCTGGTTATTATGTTAAGTTTACTACAGCCAGTTGCTCGATGGTGTTAAGGTTGGTAAAGTCTCCTTGGAGCATTACACCGGTGTGACTTTTTGAGATATTGAAGTGACATGCATAAAAATACTTGGATTTGGTGATATATTATTGTGAATATACTGTTTTGTAGGGTTTCAGCGCAAAGGTAAGATTTATCTGAAACAATGTTTGTTTATAAGTCTTGATTGTTCTGTGTTTTGAATGTGTGTGTCTCGCTGTGCAAAGTAATTTATATAGGATAATTGTTTTTTGATTATGTACCTACTTGTTTTATTACTTTGTTTAGAGTTTCACCCTTGCCTGTTTTGTTGTGTTGTTGCATGACCAAGTAGATAATTTATCCAAGACATGGGCTAGCTCTTAGAAGAAGGATTCGAAGAGGATGCTATGTAGATTGATAGGGATTCTAAGAAGAATTGGTATTTACTATTTGAGATTGGGTAGAGGTCTAAAGACTTGACTGGCTCGAGAGTCCACTGTACAAACCCTGTTGTAAACTCTGATAATTTTTATATGAGATGATCAAATTTTGAGTACGAAGTTATGTTATACTCTTTACACCTAAAGTATTTTCAAAGAGAAAGTCTTACAGGGATTAATTCCCCATCCTTCTCATCTTCTTTAAAGGAAAAAGAAAAAAAATTTAACCGCATTTTCAGAGAAGGATTATTAACTTTTATCTAAATATTTTCTAAGTTTTCTTTAACTTTTGGTTACTATGGTGTAATATCCTTTTTGGAGAAAGGGTGTTACACCATCCCCTGTGCATCTCCAGGCCACTCTATCCGCTCCTTTGTCCGAGGAAGGGGGAATCATATCAACTATTTTGTCCCGGACCCCAGCAGGCACCAACTCTGAAAGGACGTCCATATTCCATCCTCCTTCCCTTAAAGCTAGATCACACACCCTTCTATTCGCCTCCACCAACGATCGATGTTGTTGAACCACCTCACTCAGCTTCCCACAACCAGGAAGCCACACATCCTCCCACATGTTAATGGCCCTCCCATCGCCAATCCTCCAGGCTATATTCTTTTGCACATCTTGCCATACATGACAGACCCCCCTCCAAAAATTCGAGCCATGCCTCTCAGAGCTTATGCGAGGAACTAAATCTCTTCCACATCTATACTTAGCTTTGATAGTTTTGACCCACAAATCATCTTTCTTCTCAATCAGTCGCCAACCTGCCTTCATGAGGAGGGTGTGGTTTATTTCTCTAGCCATTCTCAGGCCAAGTCCCCCACACATTTTTGGCTTGCACACATTCCTCCAGTTCACCAAGTGGATATGCCTCTCGCCCTCAGTATCTCCCCAAAGGAAATCCCTACATTTCTTGTCAATTTCATCACATAGGGCCCTCGGTATGTAGGCAGTTTGCATCACATACGATGGTAACGCTTGCAAGACAGCCTTGGTAAGTGTCAGTCTGCCCGCAAAGGACAATGTCCTGGCCTTCCAGCTACTCAGTCTTCACTCCACTTTCTCCAGGACAAACTGGAAGGATCGCTTGGTTACTTTCTTGTGGAGGATAGGTACCCCAAGGTATTTCCCTAGGTCCCCCGTATCCACAAAGCCCGACTCTGTACAAATCTGCCCTGCCAGCTCTCGACTAACATTCTCTGAGAAGAAAATACGAGTCTTCTCAGCACTCACCTTTTGACCCGAGTGTAGATACCCAATTTTGTCCGGATTCTTAATTATTTTCAAAAATTACAAAAAGTGAAAAGGAAAAAGAAGAAAAAAAAGATAGAAGAAAAAAAAGGTATCAGAGTGTTGTTATAAGGAAAAAGCAAAGTGCACCCTTCTCTAACAGGTGCAAACAACAAAAGACAAATACAAGGTTACAAAAGGAGGCAAAGAGGGTATAATGTGGTGTGTTCCAATTCAATACATCAGAAAGAAAAAGACAAAAAACAACGGCAGTAGTGATATCGATGCAGTGCCAAGAGAAAGAGACAAATCTATATTTTCCCAAGCTTGGTCAACCCTCTATGCTTGAGACATTGCAGACAAGCAGGGAACCATTTTGAGCTTTCAAAGAAGAGCTCTGCATCTGATGAATGAAAATAGGCCTGCAAAATTATTACAAATAGGAGATTTGTGTTAAAACAAAATCAAACAATAAGATGAAAAACCACAGAGCATGGGAGGGAGTAAAAATAAAATCAGAAAAATGAAGCACACTTAAGGCAATGAAATTGACCCATCAATAATGCATTCTCCCAGATGTTTGTTTCATTCAAACCATTCAAGCCTATAAATTGAAGTTGCAGATTCATATTTCAAAAAAAAAATTTAGTTTCAAACTCACTTATCCAAGAGCTAGAGACTCCACATCGGGGTACTAGTTCACTCAAATTCAAAAAGTTTGGAAATACAGAGTAACAGTTTAGAGGTAGAGGGAGAACCGGAGTAAGGTAGCTGCCTTCATTTGCTGCAAGAGGTGGAGTTCCTATCCTTGTAGCTGTAAGTTGTGATTCTCCCACCCCTGCCTGCTGGACTCGTTTTTTTCTTCCTTTTTTTTTTTTTTTTTTTTCCGTTTCCTTTAGTTTTCTTCTCGCGTCCCTGTAACATAATAGGAACGCATCATTAACAGACATAGAAAAAAAAACATTAAAGAGAGAAAATGGCCAAGTGAGAGACCAGAGAGGAAGAGGGAGACTTCACCCCCCATCACTGGTGGCGCCACCGCGTCGCCGCCATCACCACCAGTCACTTTTTTTATTTTATTTTTCCTCTTCTTTCCCTCTTCATCACTTTTCCTTCTTTCATCTGCAAACAAAAATAAAAACCACCCAAATCCAAACAGAGAGTGAGAAGGAATAGAAAGGAATAAGGAGAGTAGGTACCCAAAAGGGGAGGACTCCTACTTCTCTCCGCCGTCCACCACCACCAGCGGCGGCGAGACCACGCTGTGACTTCTTCCTCTCCCGTCTCCGACGCGCCGTCGCACCCAGGGCGCCGCCGCCTCGGGCGCGCGACTCAGGCTGCCCTGTGCTCCCTCGCGGCCCTCTCTTCCCCTCTCTCCACCGTCTTCGTCCTCTGCTCCCGCGGCTGGCCTAGCCGCGAACGCCACCGCTGGAGTACTCCCCCCCCCCCTCCGTGGTGGGTCGGCGATCCAGCCATCCTTCCCAAACCATCGCCGCCTCCCCTCTCCCCTTTTCCCCTATCTCAGTTTTCTGATTTAGGGATTTTGAATCCCATCTGATCCCCTTTCTCTCTTTTTCTGAATTTTCATTTTTTTGTTTTATTTTCTTTATTTGTTTTAATTGTTTTTTTTGGTCAAAGTTTTAATTGTTGTTTGTTTATTTTTGTTTGAACTTATGGATCTGCTGGGGCATGGGCTCGGCCCACTCTCTTTTCTTTTTTCTTCTTTCTCTTCTTCATTGTTTGTCTGATGCATGACTTTGAGGCTTTGGCCCAATGGTTTTTTTAAAAAAAAAGGGGAAGTCAGTTTGGTATGTGGGCCTGACCCAGTCTCGTTTTATTGATTTTTTATCTATTCCTATGTGTTAGGCACATCCCATTTCTATTATTTCTTTTTCGTTATAACCCATGTTTTTTTGTAATTATTGTCCAAGGTTTAATTCACAAACGTAAATAAAAGTTGTCTTATGAAAATTACTTCCTTTGATTTATCTAAATTAAATATATCTTGCAATAATATATTAATCATGACTTTTTGCAAAAATTCTATCTAAATATGGAGTAATTAGTGGTAGTCATTTTGGATCCTCTTCCTATTTGGCTATTGTGAAAACTTCATTTTTCTTAATTAATTAATTAAGTGATAGTCATTTTGGATCCTTTTCCTATTTGGCTATTGTGAAAATTTCATTTTTCGTAATTAATTAATTAAGTAATTAGTGAGAGTCAATTTTGGATCTTCTTCCTATTTGACTATTGCGAAAATATATATATATGAAAACACACTAGTGATAGCCGTTTCGGATCCTCTTCCTATTCAGCTATTGCGAAAAACTTCTTTATTTCAGTTGGTCAAAATTAGTAACCATTTTGGATCCTCTTCCTATTTGGTTATTATGAGACTGCTTTGCCAAATGAATTATTTTTGAAAAAAACAAATTCCACAAAAATTAAAACGAATCAACACACTATCATTTTCTATAAAGAACTACGTAGCTTTGATTTCCTCACTGCACCTGAGGATACGTAGGAGCAGGGACCTTCCCTGTCAAGTACAAATAAATTTTCATAATTTTTCTCATTTATCTTGTAAATAATTAAATAAATAATTTCTTTTTGGGGTGAAATAAATAATTTTAAAAGCTAACAAAATTTGCACGTTTAATTAGAGGTAACCGCTTTTAGCGGACGTCGTAGGGTGCTAATACCTTCCCTACGCGTAATCGACTCCCGAACCCTAAATTTGGTTTCAAAGACCATTTTTCTTTTAAATAGGGTTTTTCCAATGTTTTCCCTAAAAAATAAACTTTGGTGGCGACTCCTCTGTATTTAATTTTTGGGTTGCTTCAGCTGGCGACTCCACTGGGGACGTTCGAGAGTCAAGCCTTACATAATTAAATGTACAAAAAATTGTTAGTTTTTTTCATTATTTATCTTACCCCTTCTTTTGTTTGTTATTTTATTGCGTTTTGTTATAAATATTCTTTATTATTGTTTGTAAATATATTTGTTTGAATAGAACCTTAGGATAGAAGACTGCTGGTTCTGTTGTACATATGTTGTTTCCCTTTTGCAGGTTGGGTAGTTTTAGGTATTGCTCCCTCCACACACTACACTTACACTATTCACACACTTATGAGTGTGGCCCTATACCCGGGCTGAGTGCATCTTAGGGAGTGCGAGGTTGGTAGTGGTAATCATTTTGGATCATCTTCCTATTTGATTATCGCGAGAACCTCATCTAGAGTGTGACTCTTTCGTGAATGCCCACATTTTGGATCCTCTTCCTATTTGTGGTCCACATTCCGAAATGGGTACTTAGCTCTAGAGGCCTTTGGTAAGCAAGTGATTAGAACCACCCAAGCGAGTATCCACAAAGTAAAAGGATTTATGGACCGCTAAGGTAGAAATCCTCAATATTAAGGCAAAACCCGTGTAGGCCACAAAGGGAGCATACCCTACCCCTTGCATTTAGATAGCACGTTTTTAAAAATAAAAAATATTTATCATCCATTGCATTTCACATCATGTATACTTCCATCTCATTCTTCCCAACACTCATGCATCATTTGACATTCTTTCCTCATATTAGCATAATCATAAAAAGGTCAATGAATCTCATCTTGCATCTTATGTAGGAAAAATCATTCTTAATAAAAAGGTTCATCTAAATGCATGATTGATTCTATAAAATATGCATATAGAGCATTTGCATTGTGCCAACATTATGTCTTTTCATCCTTAGGCATGCATAAAATACTCAAAAATAATTCTCATGATTTTTGCATAGGTCAAGTTGTCACATTTCATGCATTTGTTTTCTTCATCACATATAAAAAGGAAAAGAGGATAATAACATGGTCATTATTGGCATCTTTGCATGTTATAATCAAAATAAATCATGCATAGCATCCCAAAATATTCATATTGCATCCTTGCATCTTAAAATAAAAAAGAATGAAGCATCTTGCTTTCCATCTTTCTCTGCATATAATTTTGGCATACTAGGATATTGCTAAAAAGTTTCTCAATAAAATAGTTTTCATTCTCAACTCCAAAAATACTCCTCTACAAAAAAAAGAGCAAAATATTTAATGTCTTTTGCATGAATGTGCATGACATTTCATCCGCATTTGCACAAACTCTTTGAATAGTTCAAGTAGATAGAGAGCATATCTAGACATGTTAATCTTGCATAAGCATTTCCACTCCCTATTCCTTTGTACATGTGTATTCCTAGCAAAAATACAAAAAATGTGTTGCATTTCATTCATGCATTTCAACATTAAAAACCCCAAAAAATAAATAAGGAGGAAATGGGATTCAGAGTTACCTATTAGAATGATTTTATCTCAAGCTTCAAAGTGATGCTTACGAGTGAGAAGCTTTGAACTGTGGTACTTCCTGAAAAGCTTGAATTCCATGATATTAAAACTCAGTTGCAAACTCAAGGTTGGGAACATGAACTCTTGGCAAACATGTGATGCTTGAAACTCAAATCATGATGGATAGAGTCAACAAAGATGGATACAGGAGGGAAATGGAAGGGTGAGCTGGAAAGAACTAAAAGAGAGGCCATGTGCAAAAAGAGCCGAGCAACGTCTCAAGAGCCCAAATGCTACTCCAATGATGATGGTGAGCCCACCACTCCCAACCCATAGTCTTCTAATAACATGAGAGATTCCCACCGATGGCAAAGTTCATCCTCAAGAGAAATTTCATGCCAAATTACTGCTATACCTTCTCAAAATGTTACCATATGTGAAGAGGGGTTGAATTCTTGAGGATGTTCACCAATAAATGATGCAAGTGTGTCAGAAGGAAAAGAAAAGAATGAGATCGTTGAGCAGATACATAGAAAAAACAAAGCACCTTGGGATTCATACCTCGAAATGCCAGTGGCTTGGAAACAACACAAGAAGTGAAGAAGTTGAGGGTAAAACTTATGTGGTGGTAATAAGCTTGTTCATCTTACAACATGCCACCCTTTCCCACCAGTCATCCATTCAATTATCCATCTCCTACTCTTCAAAGTTATTCCCACTTAGCCATAACATAGCCATACAAACCCTTTCCCATACCTTAAAAGTCATCCACCAAAATACATCTTTCTAGCACTCATTCCACCTTGACCCAGTCACTCTAACCACTGCCTACATGGGTCTTACCCTCGCATCAAAGTTGCTTAAAAAAAAAACCCTGAATTGTCAGTAGTTTCAGTTTGCTTGATGGAGAACTTTGCAATCACTTGGTTGACGAATACTAGCAATTCTTGTGGGATCATACAAATCATAGCATTGAAGACTAGGGTTTCTTGAGATGGCCGTCAATATTTTGGGCCCATGGTGAACCAAATATTCCCGAAGGAGAGATTTTTGCTATCAGTAGCTTGATCCCGATCCAAAGAGAAAAGCCATATGTCTCAACTTCTTCATGAAAAGGGGTCTCTGAGTACCACGATGGTCTAATTCGATGATTGATGTGATTATCATAATACAATTGTTTTGTCGTGTTAGCTCTCAAGGGCATTTTGAACTTAGTGTTAGCTTTCTTTGAAGCATTCATTTAATAAACTTGCATGGCATATTGTCTTCATTGTCCTCTCTGAACCATTCTTTCCGATATCACCTCAGTCACCCAAGAAATTTGACACCATAATTCTTGAGGGTTCATTTGAATGATTTCCAATCATGAAATCTCATAGGAGAGCAGTTTGAAAATTTCACACTGGGGCAGATTTATAGTGTTTTGGATGTCTATCAAACTAGTTGTCCAAGTTTGCGGGGGGCAAGTCCGTTTGAGCAAAAAAAAATTGAATAAAAAGAAAAGCCCGTTAGGTTGAAAACCCGAAAGGGCAACCTAAGCAGAAGTTAGGGCACCAAAAAAAAAGAGAAAAGGAGCAAATGTATAAAATTCATCAAAATTTTGTTCTAAAATTAAATTTTCTGAAAAAAGAGCAATTAAGATTTGAAATGAGGTTTGGCCATTTTCCTCTATCCTAAAAATGATCAAATATCCCTTGCTACCCACTTTGAGCCTGAAAAGAAAATTTTCTTCATTACCCTGAACAAGGATCATCCTTACACTGAGGGCTAGTGTGGTGTTTGCATCAATCAGACTCAGCTCATGTCAAAAAAAAAAGAAAAAACAAGGAAATTGAAAGTGATGCAAAAGGCTGAAAATCAAAAAGCAAAAAAGGGAGATACACATGAAGAAGGAATTGCACTAGAAGTTATTGAGCTAATGTATTGCACCATGCAAGATGCATCATCGTACTAGAAATCCTTGTTTGTATCAACCCCAAAACACTAATTTGAGCCTTTTATATCCTTCCTTTCATACCCTTTAAACCATGGCCACATTACAAGCCTAATAAAGTCCATTCTGATCATAGATTGATTGCTCTTATTTTCTTAAACTTTAATTCTAGGACAAAACAACTTGATCCATTCATCATTGTTAGTATGTTTGCTCCAAAAAAAAAAAAAAAAAGGAAAATAAAAAGAATAAAAAGAAAAAATGTTCTTGAGGCTTGCACATCTAAGTTTGTATCATGAAAAACATATACTAGACAAAAATTTATTGATCATTGGAGCAAAATTGTCAAGATATGGTGCTCACCTGCTCTAAGGGAATCATTCAAATAAGAATAGAGAAATCCAAACTGGGGCAATTACTTCATGCTCACATGCATCACCGTCAATTCCATTCTTCCAAACTAAATCTGAGATGATTGTCCGACCTATCATTTCATTCTCACATCCTATCACCTAGCATCTCAACATGCAAATTGGGGCAGTTGCCCAAACGTCCTTTCCATCCTCACATCTTTCTTTGGTTGGGGAATTATTTGACTTTCCATTCCATTCATTTGTCATCTTGGTCATTTAGCGGCCTCAACCAAATCCATGTCTTTCAGACTTTCCTTGAATTGTCGCGCATTTTTAATAAACAATGCTTCAAAGAGGGGTAATATGAGTTCAGTAACATGATCTAACAATTTGATGATAATCCCTCAGTTAGCACCTTGGACCAAAGAGACTCGGTTGGCCTCAGAAAGAGCTATCATTGTCATGAATTTGTGCTTCCCCTGATCATAATTAGGGGAAAATGCCACATCCAACCAGAGCATATCCATGAGGAGAAAAGAAGACACATGTCGGCACAGTTTGATGAAAACATGAATAAGCTGCAAGTTGACCAGCTTGAGTTTGCCTGAATTTGGATTCAGATGCCAATTTCACAAGTTAAAGTTTTTCAAGGAAGTCATCAAGTCTAAAGGTTCACTTCTCACACTAAAAATCCCATTTCTGGCAAAACAAGGTCTTTATACCTCACTTTTTTCAAAATAAACATTTTGCACATCCACGTGTTGCATCATAGGTTTCATTATTTGTATCATGCATCATTTTCACTGCATTGCATCATCATATAAGCCATCACATCATACATCTCAGTTCACTAGTTAGGCGTGCTCATTACCTTGTGCATCTTCTCTGCATAAAAAGAAAAAAGAAAGAGAAAAAGGAAAAGGAAAATAAAAAGAGAGCAAAAGAAAATTAAAAAAAAAAAGAAGAAAAAAGAAAAAAGAAGGAAAAAAAAGAAGAAAAAGAAAAAAGGGGAGAGAAAAGAAATTCTTGTCTTGTATTTTATTTTCTGTCAAGTCGGGAATCGGACCCGCACATTTACTTTTCTGTCAAGTCGGGAGTCGAACCCGCACCTTTAATTTTTAGTCAAAGTCGGGAATCGGACCCGCACCTTTAATTTCCTGCATTTTATATTTTGTCAAAGTCGGGAATCGGACCCGCACATTTACTTTTCAGTCAAAGTCGGGAGTCAGACCCGCACATTTATCTTTTTGTCAAAGTCGGGAATCGGACCCGCACATTTACTTTTCAGTCAAAGTCGGGAGTCAGACCCGCACATTTATCTTTTTGTCAAAGTCGGGAATCGGACCCGCACATTTACTTTTCAGTCAAAGTCGGGAGTCAGACCCGCACCTTTAATTTTTAGTCAAAGTCGGGAATCGGACCCACACCTTTAATTTCCTGCAATTTTATTTTCTGTCAAGTCGGGAATCGGACCCGCACATTTACTTTTCTGTCAAAGTCGGGAGTCGAACCCACACCTTTAATTTTTAGTCAAAGTCGGGAATCGGACCCGCACCTTTAATTTCCTGCATTTTATATTTTGTCAAAGTCGGGAATCGGACCCGCACATTTACTTTTCAGTCAAAGTCGGGAGTCAGACCCGCACATTTATCTTTTTGTCAAAGTCGGGAATCGGACCCGCACATTTACTTTTCAGTCAAAGTCGGGAATCGGACCCGCACATTTACTTTTATGTCAAAGTCGGGAATCGGACTCGCACATTTATCTTTTTGTCAAAGTCGGGAATCGGACCCGCACATTTTATTTTCTGTCAAGTCGGGAATCGGACCCGCACATTTACTTTTCTGTCAAGTCGGGAATCGGACCCACACATTTACTTCTAGTCAAAGCCCGGCACCCATGGTCGTAGTCCAGTACCTGCCTGGTGACCTCAGTCTCTTCACGATCGTAGTCCAGTACCTGCCTGGTGACCTATCTCTCTCAACGGTCGTAGTCCAGTACCTGCCTGGTGACCTATCCCTCTAATTGGTTGTAGTCCAGTACTTGCCTGGTGGCCGACCCAAAGCCCGGAACCTGCCCGGCACCCGCTACTCAAAGATCGCAACCTCTACTCAAAGCCCGAAACCTGCTCGGCATCCTCAACTCAAAGTTGGGAACCTCACCCGTGCATTGACTTTCTTACAAGGTCAAGAGTTTGGTGCGGACATCTACCACCTCAGTCAGAGTTTGCTCTTTTGACTCATGTGAGCTTCCGAACAAAATTGGAGTTCATATCTTTACTTATCTTTTACTTTAATAATATGAAAACCCACATTTTCATATTCTCTAGTAAAATATAAGTAAAGAGGGGCAGCTGTAGATACCCAATTTTGTCCGGATTCTTAATTATTTTCAAAAATTACAAAAAGTGAAAAGGAAAAAGAAGAAAAAAAAGATAGAAGAAAAAAAAGGTATCAGAGTGTTGTTATAAGGAAAAAGCAAAGTGCACCCTTCTCTAACAGGTGCAAACAACAAAAGACAAATACAAGGTTACAAAAGGAGGCAAAGAGGGTATAATGTGGTGTGTTCCAATTCAATACATCAGAAAGAAAAAGACAAAAAACAACGGCAGTAGTGATATCGATGCAGTGCCAAGAGAAAGAGACAAATCTATATTTTCCCAAGCTTGGTCAACCCTCTATGCTTGAGACATTGCAGACAAGCAGGGAACCATTTTGAGCTTTCAAAGAAGAGCTCTGCATCTGATGAATGAAAATAGGCCTGCAAAATTATTACAAATAGGAGATTTGTGTTAAAACAAAATCAAACAATAAGATGAAAAACCACAGAGCATGGGAGGGAGTAAAAATAAAATCAGAAAAATGAAGCACACTTAAGGCAATGAAATTGACCCATCAATAATGCATTCTCCCAGATGTTTGTTTCATTCAAACCATTCAAGCCTATAAATTGAAGTTGCAGATTCATATTTCAAAAAAAAAATTTAGTTTCAAACTCACTTATCCAAGAGCTAGAGACTCCACATCGGGGTACTAGTTCACTCAAATTCAAAAAGTTTGGAAATACAGAGTAACAGTTTAGAGGTAGAGGGAGAACCGGAGTAAGGTAGCTGCCTTCATTTGCTGCAAGAGGTGGAGTTCCTATCCTTGTAGCTGTAAGTTGTGATTCTCCCACCCCTGCCTGCTGGACTCGTTTTTTTCTTCCTTTTTTTTTTTTTTTTTTTTTCCGTTTCCTTTAGTTTTCTTCTCGCGTCCCTGTAACATAATAGGAACGCATCATTAACAGACATAGAAAAAAAAACATTAAAGAGAGAAAATGGCCAAGTGAGAGACCAGAGAGGAAGAGGGAGACTTCACCCCCCATCACTGGTGGCGCCACCGCGTCGCCGCCATCACCACCAGTCACTTTTTTTATTTTATTTTTCCTCTTCTTTCCCTCTTCATCACTTTTCCTTCTTTCATCTGCAAACAAAAATAAAAACCACCCAAATCCAAACAGAGAGTGAGAAGGAATAGAAAGGAATAAGGAGAGTAGGTACCCAAAAGGGGAGGACTCCTACTTCTCTCCGCCGTCCACCACCACCAGCGGCGGCGAGACCACGCTGTGACTTCTTCCTCTCCCGTCTCCGACGCGCCGTCGCACCCAGGGCGCCGCCGCCTCGGGCGCGCGACTCAGGCTGCCCTGTGCTCCCTCGCGGCCCTCTCTTCCCCTCTCTCCACCGTCTTCGTCCTCTGCTCCCGCGGCTGGCCTAGCCGCGAACGCCACCGCTGGAGTACTCCCCCCCCCCTCCGTGGTGGGTCGGCGATCCAGCCATCCTTCCCAAACCATCGCCGCCTCCCCTCTCCCCTTTTCCCCTATCTCAGTTTTCTGATTTAGGGATTTTGAATCCCATCTGATCCCCTTTCTCTCTTTTTCTGAATTTTCATTTTTTTGTTTTATTTTCTTTATTTGTTTTAATTGTTTTTTTTGGTCAAAGTTTTAATTGTTGTTTGTTTATTTTTGTTTGAACTTATGGATCTGCTGGGGCATGGGCTCGGCCCACTCTCTTTTCTTTTTTCTTCTTTCTCTTCTTCATTGTTTGTCTGATGCATGACTTTGAGGCTTTGGCCCAATGGTTTTTTTTAAAAAAAAGGGGAAGTCAGTTTGGTATGTGGGCCTGACCCAGTCTCGTTTTATTGATTTTTTATCTATTCCTATGTGTTAGGCACATCCCATTTCTATTATTTCTTTTTCGTTATAACCCATGTTTTTTTGTAATTATTGTCCAAGGTTTAATTCACAAACGTAAATAAAAGTTGTCTTATGAAAATTACTTCCTTTGATTTATCTAAATTAAATATATCTTGCAATAATATATTAATCATGACTTTTTGCAAAAATTCTATCTAAATATGGAGTAATTAGTGGTAGTCATTTTGGATCCTCTTCCTATTTGGCTATTGTGAAAACTTCATTTTTCTTAATTAATTAATTAAGTGATAGTCATTTTGGATCCTTTTCCTATTTGGCTATTGTGAAAATTTCATTTTTCGTAATTAATTAATTAAGTAATTAGTGAGAGTCAATTTTGGATCTTCTTCCTATTTGACTATTGCGAAAATATATATATATGAAAACACACTAGTGATAGCCGTTTCGGATCCTCTTCCTATTCAGCTATTGCGAAAAACTTCTTTATTTCAGTTGGTCAAAATTAGTAACCATTTTGGATCCTCTTCCTATTTGGTTATTATGAGACTGCTTTGCCAAATGAATTATTTTTGAAAAAAACAAATTCCACAAAAATTAAAACGAATCAACACACTATCATTTTCTATAAAGAACTACGTAGCTTTGATTTCCTCACTGCACCTGAGGATACGTAGGAGCAGGGACCTTCCCTGTCAAGTACAAATAAATTTTCATAATTTTTCTCATTTATCTTGTAAATAATTAAATAAATAATTTCTTTTTGGGGTGAAATAAATAATTTTAAAAGCTAACAAAATTTGCACGTTTAATTAGAGGTAACCGCTTTTAGCGGACGTCGTAGGGTGCTAATACCTTCCCTACGCGTAATCGACTCCCGAACCCTAAATTTGGTTTCAAAGACCATTTTTCTTTTAAATAGGGTTTTTCCAATGTTTTCCCTAAAAAATAAACTTTGGTGGCGACTCCTCTGTATTTAATTTTTGGGTTGCTTCACCGAGAAACCACAAAAAATATCCAGAATATCCCGCATGAGGACAATTTGTTCAATGCTAGCTTCACTAAATAATATCACATCATCAGCGAACGCAAGATGGGAGAAACTTGGGCCACCTCTAACCAATTCCACCGGTTTCCACAGCCCTTCATCCACAGCCCCCAACACTAGCTGGAATAACTTTTCAATACAGAGAACAAATAGGTAAGGCGATATAGGGTCACCTTGCCTTATACCACGGGAGGGGTTGAATTCATCCAACGCTTCTCCATTCCACAGCACTCTGATCCGGGGCGATGTCACACAATGCCACAATAAATTAACCATGTTTTCAGGGATGCCAATGTCTCGAAGGGTCTCTCTTATGTAGCCCCAATCAAGGTGATCATATGCCTTTTCTAAGTCCAGCTTCACCGCCATCCACCCTATACTTCCTTTCTTCATACGCATCGAGTGGAATATTTCCTGGGCTAGGATTATATTGTCGCGGCTTTGTCTGCTTGGTATGAAGCTGCTTTGCCATGGGTTAATCAAATCATTCATCACCACCCTCAATCTTTGTGCCACCACCTTGGTGATAATCTTGTATGAGACATTACATAAGCTTATAGGCCTGAAGTTTTTTACCGAGCACACTGGGTCTACCTTCGGGATCAAGGCTACCAAGGTGTCATTGATGTCACACACCTTCACTGGGTCACTCCAAATCTCTGCCACCAGTTTGCACAAAGCCTCACCCACCACTTTCCATTGGCTCTGATAAAACACGGCATGCAGACCATCCACTCCGGGAGCTTTAAAGGGCCCCATATGGTGAACGACATTGAAGATTTCATTCCAAGAGACCATCCTCCCAAGCATCTCCTTGGCCCCAGCCGAGAGGGTTGGGAACGCTCCATTTATGCAAGCAGGGACACATTTACCCTCATCTGAGAAAAGGTTTCTGAAATATGTTGTCACCATGTCCTCAAGCTGCTTTTGTTCTCCAATCCAATTTCCTTCATTATCTTGTAGGAGCTCATACGTATTTTTCCTCCGTCTCACAGTGGTGATGCCATGAAAGTACTTAGTATTGCGGTCACCCTGGGAGAGCCATTTTGACCGCGATTTCTGGAACCACAACATCTCTTCTTGAGCTAGCAGTTGTTCATACTCAGTACACACTTTTTGCCTGGACTCCAGAAGATGGGACGGGGGGTCATTGGATAATCTGCCATCAATCTTTTCCAGCTTCTCCAACAAACCCCTCTTCTTTTCGTGAATATTGCCAAACACCTTTCGGTTCCACTCCCTAGCCTCCAACTGAAACCGCTCCACCTGGGCATTCCATGAGTCCAGCCCATTCCACGTTCTATGCATGAGATGAGGAAAATCCTCATGGGCCAACCATGCTGCCAAAAACCTAAAAGGCCTGCGCTTTTTGTCTATTTTCCTTCGACTCCCCAATTGAATAAGGATGGCTCTGTGATCCGATTTGAACCATGGGAGGTGAAACACCACAGCTTCTTGATGCCTCATTCTCCACTGCAGATTACAGAAAGCCCTGTCCAATCTCTGTTGCAGCCCCCCACTCCTCCAGGTGAATTCACTCCCCTGGAATCCCATATCTATCAAGTCACAGACACGCACCGTATCTCGAAAGTCTTGGATCCCTCTCATGGAGTAATTGGGTGATCCCCCCTTACGTTCATGGTCTGCTAGAATAGTATTAAAATCCCCAAGGACCACCCAAGCATCCTGATTTGCCTGCGTAAAACTAGCCAAGTCATGCCATAACGACTGTCTAGTTATGTGGCTAGTGCTGGCGTACACCACCGAAATGAACCAACACTCTTGAGCACCATGCCCCACCTTGAGGTGTACCACTTGATCAGAGGAATGCAAAACTACCACTGACCATATACTAGGGTCCCAAAGACACCAAATTCCCCCCGCTCGACCCCTTGAGTCCACAATGTGCGAACTCGAGAAGCCAAGCCTCTTGACAATCTTCTTCGCCCTCACACCATTCACATGGGTCTCAAGCAGAAAACGTAGGGAGACATCATACCTCTTTTTCAAATCCTTTATTAAGGTTGGGAATCCTCTTCCGGTTGTGCCCCTGCAATTCCACGATAGCACATTCATTGAGAACCATGGCTGGCTTTTTGCTCTGAGAGCAAGGATCTCGATTGCACCTGCACATACTGCACGCTCGTCAATGGGACGCTCTTCGGGTTCCTGTCCCCCTTGGTCTCCCCAATGTCGTCGATGAAACCAAGTAGAGGGTTTGGATCCATCCGTATGTCATGTCTTTCAAAAGTCTCTCCTCCCTCTTCCGAGACCTCCATCATTGTACTACACTCCTCCGCCATAGTCTCCGAAATCTCCATGTCCACAGGCTTGCTAACTAGGCTTGGATGAGTGTTCTCCTTTAGTTTGGATGAGTGTTCTCCTTTAGTTTCAGGATTGGGCTCACAACCTTACTCCTCTCCCGCGCTGACTTTTTGGCATCCCTCACCCTCGGGCCCATCTGGGGATTTTTGCCTCCAGCCGTATTCCTTACCCTGATAACTTTTGGGCTTGCATCCAGCCTAGGCCCATTGGCCGTGATCTGTTCCTGATTAGAATTACCCGTCTCGGCAACCGGTTCCCCAGGTGGGATTGTCTGCTGTTCCGCGTGCACCTCCTCAGAATGCGAAGCAAGGATACTAAATCGGGACCCAGACCCCTCACGTCCCGCCACTTGGCCCACTACTCTGTTCCCTTTCGAATCTTTACCGTTATGCACACCTCTACGACTTCTAAACTTTTTCGTTAGCATTTCAGGCCCATAGAAGACACGCTGAGGTGGCACACTCGTATGGACTTCCGCGGGAATCATAACAACTTCCGCAATTTTCGCCTTGCCCGTGTTCGCCACGCCACTCTCCACACTTGGTGGACTCTCCACGCGCCGGCCTTCTTCTCCGGGAGCACCCTCCCCGGAGCCTGGATCTTCTTTCACTGGAGTCTTGCATTCCTCTGTTCCCCCCGCAACTGGAATCTCCTTCTCCTTGATTGGGCACGCCTCTGCTCTATGCCCATACACCCCACACGAAAAACACACCGAATGCAACCCCTCATATTCCAATTTCAGCACCTCACCTCGCACCATAACCTGAGGGACTAACGGCCTGGCCAAGTCAACCTCCACACAGATTCTTGCAAATTTCCCTCTTGAATGTACCGATGTTAATCTATCCACCTTCAACATGGAGCCCACAGTATTGCCCACCCTGGTGAGGAATTTCAGATTGTAGAGCTCCAAAGGAAGTTCTGGTATGCGCACCCAGACCGCCACTCTCCGTGCCTGCTTCGCCTTCTTTAGGGAATTGGGCTTCCACCTCTGCACAAGGATGTAATGATCCGCAATCATCCATGGCCCCTCAAAAAGGACATGGTTGTAGTCCCCATCAGCCACGAATTGCACCGCAAAATAGCCATGAGGCATATCGATGATCTTCGTTGCGCCCTTCCGGGCCCAATCACGCTTAACCTTATTCTCAATCATCCTGAGATTTACCCTCTTGCCCAGGACATCGATTACCAAGGTGTTCTGCCATTGCCCTGTCCACTCCTTAAGTTCCTCATCAGTCACCGTGATCTCAGGCACTGTACCATCAAAATCGAATTCGTTCTCCTCCTCCTTATACCACCTATCCTCAGGTAACTCCCCCTCTGCCCAATCAGTGAAATCAAACTCCTCCTCACCAGCCATGCCCGACACATGAAGAAGCTCCTCCTTGAAGCTCGCCCCTTTCTTCTGCCCCTCAGCATCCCCCATCACGGTGTCAGGCGCCTTCGTTTCCGCCGTGTCTCGATCCTTGACCTTTTTGGTGACCCTGTTACGCGGGTCCTCCTTATCAGGCGAACGAACCCTAGCAGACATTCTCTCTCAATTCTCTCCCAAATTCCTTCTTAGATATCGATAGCATTTAAGTTGTTATCGATGCGCCTTTTAAGGATAAAACCGTAAAAGCTTACATAAATGCCAAAGCGGACAATACCTTGGATGCGGTGACCCTAACGATGTGTAACAGACTCGAGGTAATAGAACACAGAATATAAACAAATCATAAATGAGTTCATCTTATTTAATGACCTCTTTTAATTTCAATGACTCTTTTATTAAGGCAATTTATAAAATAGAGTTTATATTTTTAATAAAATTAAATAATATTAACTAACTTTCTTAATAAGCGTGAGATTTTTTTTTCTTATAATTCAGAAAGAATACTTAATTTTTGTGGAAAGGGGATGCCTCCTTCACTCTCTTTGGACCACAGTACTAAGCTAGTGATTAAAAAGAAAAGGGAAAACTGGGGTTATTCTCTTACGACGTCTACACTCTACCTGTGGGAAGAGAGTCCTTGATTTGAAATGCTTTCAAAAAGTTAGGTATAATATTAAGCATTTTTGTTGCTTACCTAACTGTATGGTTTGTTGTTCCTTACCTTTTTCTTTTACTGGATTATTGTTCCTAGACCTTACCTAACTATTTGAGATCTGGGGGAAATATAGAAGGGAACATAGGAAAGGACACATGTTTTAATAATACAAGAATTCCTCATGATTTTGATTTAAAGTTTGGATAAAATGAGACACCAAAAATGGGAATAAAAATCTCTTCCTTTTAATTTTCACCTCTCCTTTAAAATTAGGAAGATTAGAAGGGGAGAAAAAAAATAATTTAAATTTTATAGGTTACATTACCCAAATTAAATTATTTTTTAATATCTGTTAAATTTTACTCTTCTTATTAACTCATTGTTACCAAATGAGTGGAGTATCAAAATCATCCTTCAAATTGTAGGACGTTATTAATTTAGTCCTTAAAATTATTAATATTCTAAATTATCCCTTGAAATTGAAAATTCTCAATTATATTGGTCTCATTTTGGGTCAGTCAATTTAGTCCCAAAAGAGGCTAATTTGATCGAAATTTTTTAATTTTATAGATTAATTTAAAATATTAATAATTTTGGGACTAAATTGATAGCATTCTACATCTTCAGAGACTAAATTGGAGATTCAAATTACTCTCAAATTTTCCACTTTCATCATACAAGTATTAGTTCGGTGAAGTCGTATTACAAAATTAATTTTTATATAAATTTTAAAATTTATTGTTTGTTTTTTTTACTGAGGGATACATAAATATCTATAATATGATTATAAATTTTCACAATTAATTTGAATAATGTTTTAAAATAGACAATGTAGGATTTTAACTAGGGGTGTTCGTGGCTCAGTTTGGTTTTGAGGCAAACAGTCTTTCAATCCAAAGTTTAAAAGAGCATGCATCTCGATTCAGTTTGCTTTCTTAAAAAAAAATCCAGTTCGATCTATAAAACATTATTGTTTAGATTTGATCAATTTTTTGTTTTCCATGGTTATTAATTTTAACAAAAGTAAATATCGTTTCACTTCTAATATATTACCAAATATCAATCAACGACTTTCATTTAATAATTTTCATTGGGTTATCATATCTATAGTTGATGTCTAAACACATAAATGTCATTTCTAAAAAATGGATTACAGAAAGAGCCATTTTTTTTTTATAAAAGGGGGCATAAGCCAAATTTTTTTATCTAACAGAAAGCACTTGCATAACCCAATTATAAACAAATGAGATGAAAAATGTGAAATAATATTTAACACATACATAGAGGCCACTGTGAATTAATATTTAACACACAATGCTTGTAAAAGTCAATTCTAAAAAAGAAATCATAATGCACATCAACAATTAATTAGTAGTCTATGCCGAACAACAATTAACAATTAAAGGAATAACATTGCAGTTTGGTTCAGTTTTGGTGAATGGATCCAAAAATCGATTCGTTTTTCCAAAAAAAATTCAATTTTTGTTTTATGTTTTGAGATTTTGAACATGGGCAAACCTACATGTATTTGAGGGTGGCACATGTCCCCACTCAAACTTAAAATCTCACTTAATATTTGAATTTTTTAAATTTTGACCCCTTCTAAAATTATATTTTTGCCCCCATCAACCATTAATTGTATTCAGACACCTATTTCTTTTCTTTTTATTTTCACAAAAGCCTCTGTTCGCAAATAAGTTTTAATTTAACAGAAACCTAAACTTTTTCAAATTACAAGTTGTACCCCATATAGATCCAAGGGATCAAATCTCTACTTATAAGGTATGTAATATTTATGATTTGATATATTTAAATTTTATGATTTTACTCCCTCCGTTCCTTTTTATTTGTCCAGTTTGGTTGTTTCACACAAAGCAACGACCAATAGCTTGTTTGATAAAAATTTTCCTATTATACCATCATATATATTTTCACTATCCATTTTTCTCTCTCCATTAAAGTTTCCAATAGAATAGCAAGAGAAAAATGATTCAATAGACTCCAATTCTCTCTCTCCATCACACTTACTCCAATTATACTTTTTTTCCATTGAATATAACCACTGTCACACACTACTAACATTAATGAATTCACTTGAACCTCTCAAATTTATTAATTGATCAACTTTATGGAAAATGTGTAATGTAGTTAATGGGAAAGAGGGCAAAACTGACAAAATATAACCATAATTTACTAAAAGGATAGATAAAAAAGAACAAAAATCTTCTTGAAAATGGACAGCTAAAAAGGAACGGAGAGACTTTTTTTTTTTTTCATAGAATGATAACAATAACAATTATTAGTAACTAACTTGTTTAACATAAAATGCCTCCAGTGACCCAAAGTCCTGGGTACCCCACTGGTTTTGAACACCTCTAATTTTAACATATAAGCTTTATTTGTAATCCACATCCAAATATAAGTCTATTTTCAAAGGATAATTTTTTTTAAATAAACTTTTTTCGATGTTTCTTTAAACTAAATAAACCTTGACAACAGTTCATATATATTTTTATTTTAATTATCTTTTTCATTGTTTTATCGAATCCAATTACAATATGTTTAATTTTATAACACATATGCAGGTGTGACGCACAAGCGGTATGGATCAACAAACACGACAGGCCAAATTATATAATCACAGAAAAATAAACTAGTGTGAATTTATTAAAATATGACTATTGGATGATAATTAACATATTCATCAATACGTTACTTCAAAAAAAAAATATTCATCAATACAATAACCGAAAGCACGTACGTACATACGTGATCTTTATTCATATATATTGCGATTCATATAATATATATGCACATGTACGCGCATGCGTATGTGTGTCTGTGTGTGTGTTGCACTATGCAGTTATTTTATTTTAATTAATTAAGCGGAGACATAACTAATTCGATTGAGGAGTTCAAGGGCAGAAGGTGATGGCATAGTCAGGTCCACCAGAGCATGTGAAAAGGCTGTTTTTATCATCATAAGCGTAGCTATAAGCATCGGGGCATTGTTGCTCGAAAATCATGGAGTAGTTTGTAGGTGGGCATTTATCCGCTGTGCTGTAATCCCCAGTGCAACAATACTGAGGCTGATTGAAAGCCAAGCAAGCACTCTTGCAAGCAATCACACTTCCATCAGACCCCGTAACCTGAAGCTCTGAGGGGCACACGGCGTTGATGTTCGCCGGACAGCTTGACGGTTTGCAATCGCCACTCCCACCTTGTGGTGTTATGGACACCGGCACGTTGAATCCGTCCACGTTACTCACGTCGTAGTTGTCTTGCCCTCCGTTTTCTGCTACCGTGAGTTCTATCAGAGTCACCGGTGGGTTTCCACCGGCACCGTTGCACTCCACTTGGCCGGAGGCGCAATCGCCGGTGGCACAACTGAACTTCCCGTTGTTATTGGAGCACCCGGTTCGGGCCCAAAACCGGCCCGACGTCCATGGAGATGGAACGTCCACTGTGTTGGATGCTCCTTGTCCCAGCTCGAAACTAGTTGTTGATAGCTGAGGCTTTTGGTCTCCGGTTAGGGTTCCTGGCCATACCGTGTATTGGCAGTTATTTGTGAAAGTAACCTTGGCTCCTCCAACGACTGCATATATACAACAAAAATTATTTTTTTACAGACAAATATTAGTAATTAATTAGTATGTTATCTTAGTGAGAGGATTCAAACCCACGACCTCTCCTTATCACTCCAACCATTATGTTCCTTGACAGAGATAGGAATAGAAGAGAGATGAGTGACAAATGTGATAGATAAATAATGTGACAAGAAGACATAGACAGAAAGAGAGATATGCATGGGTGTTTAAAAATCAAAACTCTATATACAAAGCCTAGTGACACATCATCATCCTAGTCAATGGCCACGTGGTCTCATTTAATCTGATGTGGCAGCCACATCAGCCAAAAACTAACGGTAGTTGACGGCAGAAACTAAAAAATGATGGTTTGGACATTGTAGGAATCACATACAATTTTTTTTTACAAGGACTAAAAGTAAAAATCACTATATTTGCATGGACAAAAAAAAATATTTAAGCCTAAATTTATCCACAATATTGTAAATTATAAATTTAAAATGTGTATATTATAAATTTGGATATGTTTTATGTTTTTAATCTTTATAAATACTAAAATATTTATTTTTGGTCCTCCATTATCTTCAATTAGTATGTAATTGAAAGTCTATACATGATCATTAGTCTATTTCAAAAATTCTATATATGATTTCAAAAAGTCTATTTCAAAACGCGCATATATAAAATATTATATGGCTTATCAGTATTTTGAAATAGACTTTTTTTTAGAGCAATGATACTTAAACACCTCAAAATTCAATCCATCCATCCAACACCTATCATTTTTTTTCTATCTCTCTCTAACTATCACATCACATATTCTATTATTTTATTATTTTTCTCTCATCTCTCCCTATCTCACTCTAGTGGTATGTACACCTCATTGGGTGTACACAAAACTTTTTCCATCACCAAAATGTCTATTTCAAAAAATGAGGAGAGCAATTTTGTAATAATAACATGACAAAAATCAACATTCCACAAATCAACTTTTGTGTGAGTACTATGTTTATAGGTATAACTAATTAAAAATTCAAAATAATTAAATTCAATATCAATATAAATTAAAAACTTCAAAACTCGTGCTGAGATTTTGATATTACGTTGTATATGCATGATTCTAAGTGATAAAGACTATATTCTCACCAGTAGAGTGTGTGCATTGAAAACATAGTTAATACTAGTCAGTTAACCCATGCATTCGCCTGGATCGTGTTGATTTTTATAAATGATATAAAATGACTTATTTATAAGATATACTCTAAATTTATAATAGTGTTGATTCCGTGACATTGTGGATCTTAGTTAAATATACAATCTCTATGTAATAATCAATCAACATTTGCTTTTGCATATCAATAAAAAATAAATAAATTAGATAAACAAAATAAATAAAGAATAAATAAATAAAAATAATTTTTGCTCCATAGTAATAAGTTATATTTAATAACAAAAAACATAAATGAAAAATGTAAGCAAACAATATTTTATTTATCAAAAACAAAAAAATTTACAACTTAAAAATTTATTGGAACAAAAAAAATAACTGAAACTTGTAAACAAACTCCATTTTATATATAAAAAATAATATTAAAATTTATAAAATTTTTAGGAACAAAAAAAATGAATAAATTTCGTAAGCAAACACTATTTTATTTACTAAAAATAAAATTTATAAAAATCTTTTTTCAAAATGAAAATTTACTTGAACAAAAAAAAATGAACGAAACTCGTAAGTAAACACTATTTTATTTATCGAAAATGGAATTAAAAGTTTAAAACCTAAATTTAATTTATCAAAAATAAAATTAAAAATTTAAAACTGAAAATTTACCAGAACAGAAAAACATGATTGGAACCCTAAGCAAACGTAATAATAATAATAATAATAATAACAATAATAATAAGACTTAAATATATTTTTACCCCCTCGTATTTGACTAAAGTTTATTTTTAGTCTCTTAAATTTAAAGGGTATTTTTCTAATCCCCAATTTAACGAAAATATGTCATATTTAATCACTGACCATGACTCCGTTAAGTTTTTTTGCTTACGTGGCAAACAGTGTTACACGTAAGCACTTTCCATGTGTCTCACTTATCATAGTTAGCGTCTTAAGTGTTATCAATGGATCAATCTAGATGGATGCAGGACCATTTTCACCGTAAATAATGGATCGATCTGGATCATTAATAACACTTAGGATGCCAACTAGATAAGTGAGACACATGACAAGTGCTTACGTGTAACGTTGTTTTCCACGTAAGCAAAAAACTTTAACGGAGTGAAGGTCAAGGACTAAATGTAGCATATTTTTATTAAATGGGGGACTAAAAAAATACTATCAAAATTTGAAGGATTAAAAAAGAACTTTGATCAAATATAAGAGACCAAAAATATATTTAAACCTAATAATAACTATATTTAATGGGGATATCTCATTTTAACTACCTTTTGGTGTCTTATTTTTTATTCCAATATTGCCCCTTAAGAATAACTGTATTTTTAAAATTTAAATTTATCCATATTTTATATCATACATCCACCTATTAATGGTAAATCATATTATTAAAAAAAAACGGACAGACAAGCATGTTTGAGGGATTACCAAGTGTGCACCATGTTAGCGTTTTATATTATAGTAATAAATAGATAGATTATAGTAATTAATAGAATAGAAAAATGAAAATAGATAGATACCGTAGAAGAGGAATGCAAAGCTAAGACAGACAGCAACACGGGTACTCGTCATTTTAGTTAGTGGCTTTCTCGGATTTGTTTTTTTCTTTCGATTGCTATTTGCCGGTGGAGTCCCTTGTTTCTTGCTATAAAATATATAGGCCTTGAGGGTTGAATCTTCAAAAGCCGTATTTGGTACGCGGAGCAATTTTGTGGTTTCTATGAGCCTTTGATGGTTGTGGAAAATTCTTTTCTTTTGTCAATAAATTCTACAGTTATTGCCCTTTAAGTCAGGGACGGGATCCAAAAATGTATCTAAGGGGGCAAAGAATTAATAATAAATACTAGTATCAAGTTCATGGCGTTGAAACTGTATTCTAAGATGTAACTTAAATTTTCTTGTTCTATAAAATTATCGGGATAAAATTTTATTCTCAATTTACAAATTTTCTCTAAATTGAGTGATTTATGAAGGACTTTTGATTTTAAAAGCCAAATCCAAAGCAAACAATTCTACCATATTATCACAAAATCTACTATTAAACTCCTATAACTGAGTATTAATTATAACAATAAATTAATTAATATCATAGTATTATATGTGTGTGTATGTATGTTTATAATAAAATGATATTATTAAAAATATTAATTTTCACAAACAAAAAATAAGATGTTGTGAGAGGTGGGGCCAAGGCCCCAGCTGCCTAACCCACTTGGATTTGTCTCTATCTATGCCTTAACGTACCTGGAGCGTTTCCATGGATCTTGATGGTGTGGAAAACTCTTTTTTTTTGGGGGGGGGGGGGGGGGGGGGGGGGGAGATCAATACGACTTATATCACTACAAGAAAACTGCCATACACCTACGGACACTTACACAGACGAACATCTTTTCCGTTGCTAAAAGGATGTTTTACTTATGGCTTTCAGTGAAAGCTCGCCATCACGGCACGACGCCTCATCATATGGTGAAGCTATACAAACCTCATTTCCTATTTCACTCTCTCTATGTCTTGGATTTCCACTCTCACGCCTCATAACTATCTTATGCATGCTCTAATTCTTTTAGCTTGTAACCTTTTGCTTCTATCTTATGTTTTCAGGAGCCAGCCAGCAGAACTTCTTTTCATCCTATATGTGCTAGGGAAGCTAGACATATATATAATGAAGGTTTAAGCAAAGTACAGTAATAATAATATGAGTGATCTCTATCTTTCACAACTAAATCCACCTTTTCCTTTTCCAGGAAAAATGTTAAAAACAAATAAAACAAGATGTTGAATATTATTAATATTGAACTACTTCTTCAAAGACTCCATGAGAGATGATCAGTTCAATGGGATTGCGTTGCTTGGGTATGGTATAAACTTTATCCTCTTGAGGGAAGCTTATATGGCCCCTCATATGATAAACATATAAATAGTACACCAATTATTAAAATTTCCATCTCTTTTTTATATCTTTAGCTAAACCAAGACCCAAATGCAAGATAGGGAGTGAGATTGTCTTTGGTGGTATTAATGAGTAGAAATGTTGTGTGCTTATTTTGCTCCTGTTTCTTGTTTTAGGATTTTTGTTGTTGTTCTTGTTATTGTGGCTCTAAGGTTTGGATTTGGACATCATTCTTGGTAAGATTTTTAGCAATTAAATCTCCATTGTTAAATCAGTAATACTTTGGTTTTATGTTCATCCATTCATCTTGCCTAATAGATGATAATTTTTTTTATTTATCCATTTTATTTTAATAAATAAATCTATTAAGGAATTTCTTCTTATCTTTTGAAATTTTAATCAATATATTATTTCATAAATAATAATTTAAATATTATGAATATATATCTTATTTATTAAAATTTATAATAATAATTTAAACATAAATAAAATAATTTTTAGTTGAATACATTCATATAGTTTTTAGTGACAGACTGTGACCGTAGGTAAAAGTCAAACACTAATATCTAAGTTTTATCCTTTACCAATGATCAAAACCGTAGATACAAGCAAAAACTTGTAGTGACGGTCAATATAGCTCTGACCTCTGGACGAAAATCCATCCACATATATCGTCCCGCATACGGCGTACATAAGGGGCCTTTGTCTGACGGTCAAAGTCAAATAGACATGTATCTACGAAGAGCGATGCTAATTCTTACGACGAAACCATCGCACGATCGATCACGAAAGACACATGGCAGGTGTAGATTTCCTAAAAAAATAAAAGCTGTTAAAAATAGAAACAAATGAATTATATATCGATCTTCGTAGAAACAAATAGAGATCAGGCCAAGTCATTCGTGCCAAATTTCGTCCATCTTTTTTCGTAAAAAAAATCATTTCCCATCTACGAATTATATATCGATCATTAGTAACGGATTTTGTCCGTTGATATAAGTTAAATTTCTTATAATGTAAGTTAACCTACTTGGATAGATGTTATTATACTATTATTATTATTATTATTATTATTATTAGTAACGGATTTTGTCCGTTGATATAAGTTAAATTTCTTATAATGTAAGTTAACCTATTTGGATAGATGTTATTATTATTATTATTAGCGTCTGTCCGCTTTTTTATTATTTGGGTACATGATATACACCGCTGGAAAGAATAAAAGATATTAATTTTTACAATTAAAAACTCACTATAAAAAATATAACAAAAGTGTAACTATTTATACCAAATTTCTTAATTTTATGGCTATGAAAAAATAGGGAGGGAAAAAAAAGGGAAAATTGGGCATGGGTTGTGAATGGTGATTGGTGGGTGGTTCACTGGAAGTTTGAAATGGGAGGAGACTCATAACTGCTCCACGTTTTGGTGGAGTTTTAAGTCTAACGTGAGTGCATCGTATGGAAACCTGAATTTAATTGCAATGTCACTATATTTCTCTATTTTAACCCTTTAATTTAAATTGAAATATTGTTTTATATAAGGGTAAAATAGGCACACAAAAAAAGATGACACCAAATGGCAGTTATTTTTTGCAATTCCCTTTATTATATGTATAGATTATTATTTTATTCAATTCTTATTATAATATCCTGAATTTATATATATTTATTGACCTATTTGAATTCTTATGTTTGTTAGTTTAAGATCGGTGGAAGTGGATGAAGAAGAGATTGAAGGTTTTAAAAAGAATTAAAATGAAATAAAAAATTAGTTAAGGACTAAAATGACATTTGAGAATTTTATTTGTTGGGGATTTACCAGCGAGTTATCTTAGATGTTTAATAAAAGAAATTAAAAAAAATCAGAAAAACTCATTTCCTCAGGTTTCTCATTTTTCTCACACACACAGCTGAAGGTTTTCTCACACACTCATGTCCGTCTTTGTTTATCTTTCACAGTCTGGCAAATATTGTAAAAGTTATATAGTTCCTATCTAATTATAATTCATATTGAAAAAAATGTGCGTTAATATACAAGATAGTACTAAACCAAGAAAATTATAATTACTGCAGTAATTGTTCTGGTATGAATCTGAGTATTTTCTTGAATTGATTCATAGGGTCTTAACAAGAAAATTCCTATCAATAATAATAATGAAGACAAGAGTAAAATCGCATTACACACACAAATAAAAAATTAAAAAAATAAAGTAAATAATAAAATATTCAAGAGGCCTATAAGGATCAAGATAAAAGATGAGTAAACTGACTTGAGATTTTGGCGTTATAAGCATAAAGAATAGATTTTGGATTTCTATTTTTAAATTTCTTTCAGAGATTGGCTAGGGTATGTCATTCTTTGCAATTAATTTTCGTATCGGCAGCATCCCAATGATTTTTAAAATTATGTGAAGAAATCTTATCTTTTTGTTTGACATAAATCATTCTCTGCAATTAATTTTCATCTCTAAGACACCCCAACATTTTTACAATTATGTTAATAATCCCATCACAATCCTCGGCTTAAATCTTTACTTACTTTCAGATTCCATCAACCGTTTGATAAAAATAGCTGTTTACACTTTTTTTGAAAGAAAAAAGAGTAATATACAAATTATATTGATTATTTGTGATTTTTTTCCCTGTTCTTGGAATGCATAGTGAAGATAGATTGTATTTTTTTTTTGGTCATGAAGATAGATTGTATTTATTAATTTATAATTTGTTAATATTTTTTTTTGGGTCATGTTAATATTAGTTTTTGGTTCTCAGGTACTGTGGATCAGTCCGGAGCCCACGTTGGTCTCCATGTTCATGCCCAACTTTTTTTCTTCCACCTTCTTTTCTATCCTAATTCTTCTGGGATTTTTTCTATTACTTGTTTAGCCATGTAATTAGGTAAATTTCAATTATAAAAGCTAGTTATCAAAGGGCAAAATTGGCAAGTAAAAATGACACCAAAGTGTCAAATCCAATCCCCTTTATATATAGGTATAGATAGGTATAGATTATAAACACATACACATATTATATTATCGTATAATTAAATACTATTGTATAATTAATTTGTTCATTGTTATACTTGATATTTAGATACATAAGTTTAATTAGTAGTAGATTTTATAAAAATATGATAAATTTATTTACTTTTTGTTCAGCTTTAAATCTCAAAAATCTATATAGATTATTCAATGTGAATTTTTTTATAAATTAACAACTTTTTGCCCCTCTCTTAATGGATTTTGGGATCCATCCTTGTACCTCTTTAATTATAATTCATATTGAAAAAAAAATGTGCGTTAATATATAGGATAGTAAAACAAGTAAATTATTACTGCATGAATTGTTCTGGTATGAATCTGTTTTTTTTTTAATTGATTCATAAGGTCTTAACAAGAAAATTTTTATCAATAATAATAAATAAGACAGCACTAAAATCGCATTACACACACAAATAAAAAATTAAAAAAATAAAGTAAAGTTTTTTTTTTACTAAAAAAATAAAGTAAATAATAGAATATTCAAGAGACCTATAAGGATCAAGATAAAAGATGAGTAAGCGGAATTGAAATTTTGGCATTATAGGCATAAAGAATAGGTTTCGGATTTCTATTTTTTTATTTCTTTCAGAGATTGGCTAGTGTAAGATATTTATAGCGATTGTCCAATGATCCTCTAATGCTTTTAAAGTAATTTCAAATGGATTATTAACGATAACGGTACAAAATCAGTGGAACTAAAATTTTACTTGTTAAACAAACATTGGAGGGCCATATAACAATTTAATATCCTTCATTAATTTTAAGACAAAGATAAATGGCAAAGAGAAGGAAAGAAAAGAAAGTATAGATCTCATATAAAAAAGGTGGCTTTTAGGGTAAACCACTATTGTGAATCTTCTCTCACTGTATAAAAACAAAAATAAAAATGAATCGTAACTCATCTCTTTTTGTTTATATACATCATGGCTGCAGTCGCGACCATCACCACTGTCGCCGTCGCCACCTTAGCCGTCACCATCATTGCGACCACCCTTGCCACCACCACCACCCCCGCCGCTACCACCATCGGTGGAGGTGGTTGTGAAGAGGGAGGTTGCAATAAAGATGATGGAGAGGGTGTCAACAGCGGTGTCGAAGGAGGAGATGGGGCAGAGGAATAAAGGTTGGTATTGATGAGAGAAATTTGGTGCCGGAGCTAGGTTCATGATAAGATCGTGGGAAATAGATTGATCCAATGACTAATAAAAATAGTCCATTGCGAACCATTTAATATCTAGTCTACCCTAGATGCCACCTATCAAAAAATCGCTTTCCTTCATTGTGGGAAGAAAAAAGAATATTTTTATGGAAACTAGTGTAATGATCTAACTCGTATAAAGTATGAGTCTTTTTCAATAAAAATAGTTAAAAAAAACTTAATAAATAAAACAATTTTAGTTGTAAATAAAAAAGAATTAAAGAGGTAATACATGTAAAATCTAAAAATTGATGTGTCACATCCAAAGAAGGTCAATACTTAATTTTTTTTATATGAAAATAGAAGATATAACTTGGCCGTAGAAAACACACGTAGCACTCCTAGCATCCTACTTATGTTTCTAGACTAGACTAGATGGAATTATTGGCCTCAAAAATTAAAGTTCCCTAACGTAATCTGTAAAAAAAAAAAATTTAATTTATTTTATTTACTCATTTTACTTTTATTCATTTTAAGGGATAAAATTAGTATTATTTAATTTATATATCTTGAATATATCGAATTTTTTTTTTGTATATCTTGAATTCTGATTAAATGTTTATTTTTAACATTAGTGAGAGTGTATTTTGTATTTTTTTTATTCTCTTTACATTTTCACTTGAAGGTATTGATGTGACTTCACACAATTTTTTTTATAAGCTAAAAATATTATCAATAATAAGAACTAAGAACTACTTAGAGCACAAATTATGCCAGTAACAATTCCGAAGAGAAATACAAATTCCAAAATGTTGGCTGTACATAATTGAAAAAATTTGAAATTGAGTAAAAAATTTGAAATTGAGTAGCCCAATCCCTATACATAAAAGAGACCCATCCCAAAGTGAAGGAAATCTAATACCGAACACGCACGTGAGGCAACAGTATAGGTGACCAAATCTAATACCGATATGGATGTCAAAACGGGTTGACCCAGTCCATCTCGGCCCATATTTGAAAGTGGACCAAAAATATAGTCTGGCCCCGTTTTAAGGGAGGAATAATGGGCCAGCCCATTTTGACGAGCCGACGGGCCAAAACGGGCTAGTCCGTCTGTCAAAATAATAATAAAAAATTAAAAAAATAATTTAAAATTAATTAAAAAACATTTTTTTTCAAAAAAAAAAGGGTCAAACGGCCCGTTTTTGGGCCAATCCATTTTTTCCTTTTTGATAGGCCTAAACGGGCCAGGCCCAAGTGGGCCAAGGCCTAAAAAATTGGCCCGGCTGGACCAAGCCCATATTGATACCTAACACCCTGTGAAACTTTTCACACCCTTAATGTAGATCTTGCTGATAGAACCTGATGTCATTTCACAATTCACACATATGCCTTTTTTTAATTATTTGACCGTAACACATGTATTTCCTTTTTCTCACTTTTTATAAAATAAAATGAGAGAAGGAAAAATTAGTATTCTTTTCTTTAATTTTTTCTCCTATCAAACAACTGATATATTGTCACAATTTTTACTTGCACCCTACCTTTATTTTCACTTTTTTTCTTTTCCAAACCAAACAAAGCCTTGAGGTCACTAGTATTGATAACGTTCACGTTATTTCTTGTAAGACAAATTAAGAATGGGTCAAATGGTTTGTAGAGAGTAGAGACCAATAAGAAAGAAAAATGATTTTTTTTTCCTTCTCGTGATGTTGCGTGCAGTCGGAAAAAAAATTAAATTTATATTGAATTGTTACCATAATGATTTGAACAATTCCTCAAATTTTAATGGTAATTCGATTCGATCAAAATTCATAATGTTATAAACCTTATATTTCTTTAGGGTTAAATATAACCAAATTGAAAATTTATTGATGAATTAATTTAAGGTTCTAAAATTAGTATGTCCTAATGCATACTCGAACGGATGTGGGCAACTATACATTTTTACACACTCCAAAGTCCAAACTAAATAAAGAAGCCAATTGGACCGAATGTAACATGCAATTATATTACAGTGACTCATCGAAGCTTATTTGAGACTTATTTGCACAATGTATCCAATGTATGATGTCCTAATATTCACTCCTAAGTTTTGAGATTGCTATATATATACTGATGTATTTTCCACCAATATATATATATGACTGCCCAATTTTGAAACACACACACACAATGGATTTCAGTGAGTTGAGAAAAGCCATTGAGGAAGTGGAACTTGTAGATGGTCATGCCCACAACTTAGTTGCCCTTGACTCCATCTTTGCTTTTATCCATGCCTTTTCTCTAGCACATGGTGATACCGTTGCTTTCTCACCACACTCTCTATCCTTCAAGGTAACTCCTTCCTTCCTCACTTTTCTTTAACTATACACTAAACCTTATACCCCGTGCATCGCACGAGGTGAACTCGTGAATTATATATGAGAAATAATATTTTTTAATTTTAAAACAATTAAAAAAAATTTCAACTACATTTTTTTAATATTATAATAATTATATAGTCCCAAATTGCTCCTATTTTAGGCAAAAATATATAACCTCAAGTGCACTTTAATTTATATATAAAAATAAAAAACTGGATGAGGATCCTTTTAACTATTTTTTTAAAAAATAACACTATTTATATTTATTTTAGAATTACATTTAATTTGTTATCATTACTATTTTATTTTTCATTGTAAAATTCAACAGTAACATATACAGGGACGGAACCACATATTGTAAGACCGGGGCATTCGCACCCTCTCCCCAAAGCAAAAACTAACCCCCTTACACAATTGAATATTTGCCCCCTGCCATACGTGTATATTTGCTCAACTTTTGGCTAATAAAAAAAAATTTTAAAAGAAAAAAACAACCTTATAACTAATTGCACAAACTTTTGGGCTAACAAGCTTTAAAATCTCAAAAAACAATCGAATGACTAATCACCCAATTTTTGAGATACCAACTTTAAAATAATAAAAAAACATAATAACTAATTTATATATAAAGCATCCACATCAATAGAGGCGCACACATTCATTCTCCATGTGTTTTTTTTATTAAAAGTAGTTACATTTCTTTCGTAGGATATGTGATATTTTACTTTTTATTAAATTAAATTTTAGACAATTATTAATAGTGAAATTATTGATTTTGTTTATCATATGATAAATTTTTGCCCCCCTTCACAATTTTTCCTAGTTCTATCCCTGAACATATATTCAAATATAACTATTTTACACTAAATAATTTTAATACTAAATCATAAAACTCATCATTTTTTCAACGATTATATATTTAAAACTTTAAAAAATGAGTAATAACTCTCCAAACTAACCAACTCCAACATTAAATACAAAATGATTAATTAAGTCATGTTAAAATAATTCATTACATTTAATGACAAAAAAAACAACCACATATTTTTCAATATTATACAATTATATATTTTCAAATTGTCCCTATTTTAAGCGAGAAAATGTATACAATTACATGTACATTTAGTGGCGGATATTCACGATTCACGACATGAGTAAGTAAGGTGCAACAGTTACATGTACATTTAGTGGCGGATATTCATGATTCACGACATGAGTAAGTAAGGTGCAATCTATTAAAAATAATAAAAATTCATAATAATAATAATTATTATCATACATACGATGATAAAAACATAAATATTATAATCATAAAATGTTAATATATCTAATCAAATAAATTACATATTTTAAAATTTTGTTTTACGTGATTTCGTATTTTAAAATCGTTAAATGTTCAGTCATTATTATTTTTTTATACAAAAATGATCGGTCATTGTCAATATTATTGAATACATTTCTCTTATATAAGTCACTAGACAAGTTTTTGAAAGTAAGATGAAAGGGCAAAATTTTAGATGCCTGTCCAAAGGCTAAAAAAATTTAAGTGGGATAAAGTAAATAAATTTAAGGGTTAAATATGTTAATAGTCCTTATAAAATATCATTTTTTTGTTTTTAGTCCTACTTAATTTTCTTTTTAATTTTGATCCCTGATTTATTGCACATTTTCATAATTGGTCTCTACCGCTAGTCTGACACTGTTAACTAATGATGTGGCAGATGAATTTCCACGTCAGCTCATGCCGTGTGGACAATTTTAATGACATAGCATCCATGTGGATAGACAAGTCATATTTTAGTTTTTTTATTTTAAATCAATAATTAAATAAATAATAAAATGATTTAATAAAACAAATAAAACCCTAATCCCCCCAATTCGGACCCTTCCTCTCCCTTCCCATTGCACTATGCCTCCATGAAATTGCTCCGCCGTTCGTCCTTCACTCCAACTCTCTGTTCCCCTGACTTTCGTCCATCCAGCGACTTGCCAAAAAGCCATCGAAGAGACAAGTGCAGGTGGGATTATTCCTTATGCTGTTACTCACAATAATAATAGAAAAGTGACAGGAGGAGAAAAGACAAGTGCAGATGGGATAATCCCTTGTGCTGGATTTGCATAAGCAAAAATAAACAATTTCTCTCAGATTTGGATCCTTCGAATCTCTCTACTCTCTCCTTTCATTCATTCATATATATCACCAACAATGCTTATCCTTTTCCCCTATTACCATTCTTTCAAAAAAAGCAAAAGCAGCTTCACATCTCTTTCCCCATTTCTACCATTTTTCTTCCCATCTCAGCCTCCATAAACTTCATCATACCATTACAATACTTCATTTTAATTTCTTATTTTCACCGTTGATGGCTTCCGCCGGCGATGTTTTAGGCACAGTTTGCCGGAAGTGGGTGCAGGGGAGATCCAAGATTATGAAGGTTATGAGAACTGATTTTTTTTTTTTTTTGCCAGTGACGGTGGTAGAGAATGGAACTATAGCTCTACAATATCTGGGGTTTGATGGGGAACAAGAACTCATTGGTTATGAAATTCGGGTTTTTAATTGCTAATTTTGTTTTATTAAACTATTTTATTATTTATTTAATTGTAATTTAAAATAAAACATAAAAATATGACTCACTTGCCCACGTAGATGCCGTAGATACCATGTCATTAAAAATGTCTACATGACATGAGCTGATGTGGAAATCCATCTGTCATATCATCAGTTAACGGTGTCAAACTAACGGTAGGGACCAACTATGAAAAATGTGCAATAAATCAGGGACCAAAATTTAAAAGAAAATTAAGTAAGGATTAAAAGCAAAAAAGTGATATTTTATAAGAATCATTAGCATGTTTAACCCTAAATTTAAAATTAAATGGACTTCTAAATGTTACTTAGTGGATTCAAATATATAAAATTAAATTGGTCAAAATAAAAAAACTCAATATATTTATTTGTAATTTCATCAAAGTCAGGTGCATTTCCACTCCTAAATTAAATTATATATGGGTCTGTCATTACCTACATGCACATATGTTAGTTTGGCTTTGAGAATTCCACAATATTTGCATGCATGTGTGCATTAGTTTCCAGTTCAATCTATATTTGCTCAAATTAATTAGTTATCCTCTGAAGAAATTTCAATATTTTCTGTCTGGAATGGAATCTTATATAATATAATGACATCCTATTATGCAATGTCAGAGAAATCTAAAAGATCTAGCTGAGTTGTATGGATCCGAGTCATCTTTGCAAGGTGTTGAAGAATACCGAAGAGCCTCTGGATTAGAATCTATCAGCTCAACATGTTTCAAAGCTGCAAGAATCTCTGCCTTACTCTTGGATGATGGAATAGAATTGGACAAAAAGCTTGATCTAGAATGGCATAGGAGTTTTACTCCTCTTGTGGGTAGAATTGTAAGAGTTGAACGGCTATCCGAGAAAATCCTTGATGAAGTGAGATAATTAACCTACACAAATTCACTTTTTATTTTTGCATATATTATCATGATTAATATTAGGCATCTTTTATTATTTTCTCTGTTTTACTTGTATAGCTAACCATTCACCTCCATACATAGCTTGCTATGTTTTTATTCGCCGGTTGAAATTCCACTATAGTAAGGGCGGCCCAGTATACGAGCTCCCACCATGTGGGGTTTGAGGAGGGTAAACGCACGCAGTTTTACCCCCCGCAAGCGAAAAGAATATTTCCAGATTCGAACGCGTGACTCTCAGGTCACAAGGCAACAACCTTAATCGTTGCGCCATCCATTATAGTATTTCGTAAAAAAAGAAAATAACATATTTTTTTCACATTCTGTATAAGATGCTGTAAGCAACCGGAAAAAATGTTTTTTTTTTATCCTTGCAGTCTTATAGGATCAATATTCAGATGGCAAAGACATCAGAACATTATAGCAAGCCTTAAACCTATTTGCTTTATGAGAGAACTAGAATTGATCAAATGAGGATGAGTTCTCAGGTTTGTTCGATTCCTATATTATAGGATAGCTTGGAAATGCATGTGATGGGAAATTTGAAGAAATTGAAATCTTTTGGGAAGTTATTCTCAATAGAAATATGTGAATTAAGGCCAGTTTTGTTAGTTAGCAAGAAGCAACTATTCCATTGCATATTTTTTGACTTCTTCTTTGTTGCATACTATTTACAATTGTATTCATATTCTGCCTCTATGTCATATTCACTAACTTTTCTATTTATGTTATCTATATTTTATACTTAATGCTCTCTGAAGGACTTGCCAGATGGATCTTCTTGGACATTGGATTCATTCACTGAAGCGTTTATCTCCAAGTTGACATCATATCCTTTATATGCCTCTCTCTCTCTCTACACAATCACACACACAAAAGACAGGTTCTTAGTTTTAGAAAAAAAATCATGTTCAATGTTTTAGTTGGATTCCTTAGCATAACTGTTACAGTTGCTGGTGAGATCTATGGTTTGAAAAGCATAGCTGCATACTACTTTGGCCTAGAAATCAATACACGTGTGGCTAAAGAGGATGCTGAGGAGGGTCTGAAACAGGTGTTAAGTGGTGAGTAGAGAGAATGAAAATTGGTTTTAGTTATGATCTGTTTCAGGGTATTCATTCTCATCATTTTTTTATATATACGTTTAGCTGGGAAGCCTGTCTGTATAGCAAACAAAAATCTTGTTGACTACATATTCTTGCAAAGCTTGGAATTTGCTCAATCCCATGACTTGCCAATGCAGATACACACAGGGTAATGGATGGTTTTAAATTGTCTAACACTTTTACATATATATTGATATATAAACATTTTTGGGTGAATTTACCACAAAAGCTTGGGATCTGGGATAACTTTGGGATTTTCAAAAAATTGCTCAGCTAAGTTCAATTGAAATAATTTGAGTTTCTAAGTGTTTAATAGGATTAAATTAATAAGGTTACTTACCAACATTACATTGGTCCGAGTGAAACTGGACTCGGATCGCTTAAGTAAGGTCTTGCAATCGAGCCTTTGGATGGAAAAAACATGGTTGGGAAGGAGATCCCACCAAAGGTGGTGAGCTAAGTTACCCAACAGAGATTAATCATTGGTGAAGTCAGTGGATACTTTGCACTACTATTATAGTTACAAAAAAAATTAATAAGGTTACTTGAATAATTGAGCTGGGACTATCTTATATTTAGGACTTTACACATTATTAAGATTAATGAGGTGAAATTAATGTGTTCCTTGTCCACTTCTAGAAATGTCAAAGCTGCAGTTTTTCTTTCCTATTTACTGCTGTCATCAGGAGACAGATCACCATATTCTCTGCTTGATTATACCTCTTTGCTTTTACCTAAAATACTGAAGTTTTCTTTCTATGTTTAGCTTTGGTGATAGAGGTTTGAATTTGAGAATGTCCAATCCTGTTTATCTCCACAATGTTCTTGAGGACAAGAGATATTCAAAGTGTAGGATTGTTCTTTTACATACATCCTATCCATTCTCAAGGGAAGCATCATATCTGGCTTCTGTGTACTCCCAGGCAAACATTTTACAACTTAGTGACTTGTATTAGTAATTTTGATTTTAGAATATATTACAGGTTGAATGACAGGTATAACCCAATCTTCTCCTTCAGGTTTACCTTGATTTTGGGTTGGCAATTCCAAAGCTTAGTGTACATGGGATGGTTTCTTCACTGAAAGAGCTTTTAGAGCAGGCTCCTATCAATAAGGTAACAATATAAGCACTTCAAAGAATTGTTCACTCTGAGATTTGAAATTTTCAGATAAACTAACTAACCAATCATGTGGTATGTAGAACTAATATTAGAAGTTTGCAACACTTAATCCTAGTATGAATGTTTTGGAGCAACATCTGATTTTCTTTCTTTCATTATACCTTTCCTCCGCTCCTTCCTTTTTTCACTCACCTCTCTCTTTGATCAAAATATATGGATACTGATTACTAAGATTGAAATTTTAATGTAAATTTACTTATGCATAAGTTTTGAGCTCTTCAATCTCCATATATTACAATTGATATTGCCAAGTCTCGAAATGTTTCCAATTTGTTTTTTGAAATGAAAATGTATGTCCAATTTTGAGAGTCAAAAAGTAATACTTTTACCTTTTGCTGAATTCCGTTGACTTTTCTTGATTTCAAGTAGTTACAGATAATGTATGTGAAATGGCTCGCTCGATGTAAAATACTAAAACATAAAATAAATTTTTTTTTTGGAGGTGTTTTATCCTCTACAATATAATTAGAGTCTTCTTGAACTTTATGAGCAATCAATGAAGCATACACATTATGAGAGAAGGGGTTTTTAAACTTCTGGCCATGGCATCAATTGTCTCATAAGAGTAAACTTTGCATTGCAGGTTATGTTCAGTACTGATGGCTATGCATTTCCTGAACTCTTCTACTTAGGTTGGTTAACATCAATTATGACACCTAAATTTGAAGATTATATTAAAGTGCTTTTATGTGGATGTTTCAGTTTCTCATGCTTTTCTTCTCTTGTACATCACCACCTTGAAGCGTATTTTGTTCCTTTTGTAATGAAACACCTATTGTTCAGTTTTCTGCCTTAATGTTTTGTTATAAGTCTCACATTTTGGAGTCTCACCTAAAAAGTGGGACTTATAAGTCTAGGGATTTCTCTTGAGCCCATCTCAAAAGACTGACCGACTAGTCTTTTGGGTGGGAGAATCCTTAGATTTTTAAGCCCCACATTTTAGGTGAGACTCTCCAATATGGAACTCATAACATGTTTACACCTGAGTACCGACTCAATGAAATTTCTATGACAACTAAGCAACCAATTTAAGGCCTGTACATAGTTAATTGACCTCTATCATTAAGTTGTTCCTATATGTTTACCATCTCTTCCCTAGCATTTACCATGGATGATACACCAATGCTAGAAAGTGGAAACTCCAAGGTGTATGTGAAGTATTAGGGATTGTGACTTGTATATAATTACATCAGATGTTATGATTTCAACTTATGTTTCAAACTTGCATGCGTCTGAATATTTTTAAGTTCATAACTTCTTGGAGTCCATATATTAGGAAGAGGTGAACAAATTGATGTCCTGAATCTAGTGAATAATTGGTTGAAAATAATTGAAATTGAAATTCTTATATGAAAAATGAGTGCGACACAATTAGTCTTTTGCTTCTCTCACTCCCATCTTTAAAATTTTCCACTTCTTCTGTAGTTATATGGGGTGTGAAGATTATTACAGGTTAAAATCATGAGATTTGCTTTCACAGGTGCAAAGATGGCTCGAGAAGTTGTTTTCTCTGTTCTACGTGATGCATGCATTGATGGTGATCTCTCAGTTCCTGAGGCTGTAGAAGCTGCAAAAGACCTCTTTGCACGAAATGCAATCCACTTCTATAAGCTTAACGGCTAACACTAGTGTTGTTAGTTCACATAATTATTGTTAAGATTTCGTATGTAGGTGGTTAACTACTTTGTCAATAAGGTCCTATTTTTAGGACTCCTGTTTGTTATCACTTATCCTAGTTCTGCCCATGTGTTGCTCTCTAGTTTTCCGTTAATGTGTAAGGCTATATATACAGCCAATGTTGTTTTCCTATCAATAGAAAAAGTTTCTCTCATTCACAATGACAATAAGTTACCCCCAAGAGTTGAATAATTGCTTAAGAGCTCACCCACGGGTAAGGTAGTTCAATCCTTTAATTTTAGATATGTAAGCAAAAAAAAACTTATTTGTTATTAATATTTATAAAACCAAAAATTTTTATCAGTGATTGGCCAAGCATAGTGGAAGCTAGGGAGATGAGGTTCGATCCTTACGGAAGCAAAAATCATATTTATTTTTTAAGACCTTAATAAAAATATATTATGACTTGTGCGTTGCGCGGTTACAATTTTTTAATTTCTCTATTGTGAAATTTGAATAAATCATTGTAATAGAAGATATTATATTTCTAAAACAGAGATAGGTAATAGTATAATTTAGTTGTAATTGATGCCAATTTAAACGACCGTAATATTTACTTGGAATTGGTATGTAATTGATGCCAATTTAAACGACCGTTATATTGATTGTGGGTAAGTTTTGTTTGTCCGAGTAAGGATTTTATATGTTTGTGTGTTGTTTTTATTTGATATCTATATCGTTCTTGAGTAGTATTGTCACTTTATGTCTTTTTGAATTTTTTTTTATTTAAAGGTATTGAATTTTGTGGTGTATTATAATTCTAGTAATATGTCACTGATAGGAGAAAAGGAATGGATGGACAAAGAAAAATTGAATAAGGAGTATGATACCTAAGATTTTTAATGATATGATACAAATGATATTATGTGGCACATGCATAAGAGCCCATTTATTACAGCTTATTTTGTAAAAAAATCACTTATTTTTAAAAATAATCACTTTTTAGAACTTTAAATGTGTTTGTTTTAATTTTTTAAAATAATCAAAAGCTAAAAAAAGCAGATAATAGATTATAATGAGAAGTTACTTTGAGTAGCTTCTCAAAAAAATCAGTTTCAGTAGAAGAGAGAGAAGATTAATATTGAAAACACGAAAGAATGCTTTGGCCAAAAAATCCTCATTCGCTTTTGATAATTATAGGCCATACCCATACCCTAATCACTTCACCTTCATCCTTCTCAACTCCGTTGGTCTCTCTTTCTCCATCTTTATTTCGTTTTTGTTTCGATTTTCGTATAGAACTGTTATATCTCTCCGTGTTTCCCTTCCATATTCCATCTCTATTTCTTTTTTCGGAATTTTTACCAAAATAGTGTAAAATGGTTTCAAAATTACCAAAATGGTGCAAACTTAAAAATTATTACCAAAATGGGGTAAGTTGCAATTGTTAGTGGCGATTTTTTTTTTCTCTTTCCGAAGCAAAGTCGCAACTAAGGCTGGCGACTTTGCTTTTTGCTTTTTTTTTTAAAAAAAAAAAGTTAAATATGTTTTTGGTCCCTGTAAATACGTCAAAGTTTACTTTTAGTCTCTCAAAAAAAAATTTGTCTCTTTTTTGTCCCTCATTTTTTAAAAATGTATAATTTTTAGTCCATGTGGCCTTTTTTAAATTCAAAAAATGTTGTTTAAAAAATCATTTTAACCCCTCCTAATTTTCAATTCTCAATTTTCACCCAACCCTCCTTTTCTATTTCTAGAAATGTCAATTTTGGCCCAACTCAACGGCCCGACTCAATGGACCCGTATTTTATGCTACACTAGACTCGTTAATTATAGGCTTGAAAGAAATCTGGGCTATTTTGGCCCGGCCTGATGGGTTAGCTCAGCCGGGCTAGACCCACATTTAACGCATTTTTTTAATATTTTGAGCTATTTTTATTTGTAAATAAGTCGGGCTTGACCTGACCCAATGTATTGGGAATTGAAAAATTCATGAGAATAAAGGTTTGGTAAAAATTGGAAATTAAAAATTGAGAGGGGTGAAAATGAATTTTCAAAAATATTTTTAAAATTTAAAAATGGCCACAGGAACTAAAAGTGATAATTGCTAAAAAATGAGGGATTAAAAAGAGATAACTTTTTTCGAGGGACTAAAAACAAACTTTGAGTTATCTACAGGGACTAAAAACATATTTAACCTTAAAAAAATATAGAAGTCGCAACATTTAATGGCGACTTTTTTTTTTTAAATTTTTTTAATGAAATCGCAACCTACAATGACGAATTTTGTTTTTGTTTTTATTTTTTTTGGCTACCATGAATGGCGACTTTCTTCTTTTTTTAATTTTTTTTGATAAAAAATGAAGAAAGTCGCCATTCATGGTGGCGACTTCATAAAAAAATAAAAAAAAAATGAAAGTCACTATTGTAGATTGCAACTTCATTAAAAAAAATTGATGGTTGCGATTTCTATATTTTTTTTTAAAAAAAGTCATCTGTCTTAGTTGTGACTTTGTTGCAGAGAGAGGAAAAAAAACAAAGTCGCCACTAGCATTTGCGACTTACCCCATTTTGATAATAACTTTTAAGTTTGCACTTTTTTGGTAATTTTGAAACCATTTTACACCATTTTGGTAAAAAAAAAACCTTTTTCATTCAGTGTTATTGGTGGTTACTCAGTTTTTTTTTTGATAAAAAAGTGGTTACCCAGCTATGTGCCAGGCATTCATGAAAATCCCTGAGATCGGTTCCTTTAAGGGTGGCACTTAATTTGGAATTGTCGAAAATTGACTCATGAATGGGAACGCCGACATCACCCGTGACAGGTTGTTCCACCAGTTTGTTGTGTAATTTAATTTCTACCCCAACTAATTAGAGTAATTTGATTTTGACCCCAATAAATTGCTTAATTCAAATACAACCAAAGGATGAGCTGGACCCCAATTTTAACCCAAATAACTTTGATCTCAAGTTCCTCAGCTATTATTATAATGAGCTTTGAAATTCCTATATGCAATGGTGTGAAGTTATTACTTTTTACATACTGAACATATAGATCTCCTCCTAAGAATTAGCTCACTCCTATGATCAGTCATCTACTCAGTCATATATCAATACAACATGAAAGGTAGACAAGGGTAAAAATCCTCTCAAACACAAAAATAACAGTACACTAAAATACACATAAACACTTACACATCACAATTCCAAATCACATGAGATTTTTACGCTATACGCTTCCAGTTTAGCGTATTTTTCAACAATTTTTGAAAGTTTTCTAAAAATTCTAGAAAAATTTTATAAAATCAAAAATATTAAAAGAATCAACTTTTGTGAAGAAAGTTTATTTGTTGGGTTTGTTTGACACACTCAAGCTATTTAAATCTACTTCCATCACTTAGACGTAAACTGTTTTCTGTAAAAAGACCCTACATTGACTGAAAAATTACCGTTTTAGAAGTATATCGGAATTTGTATATTTTATTCCTAATTTTAAGCTAAAAATAAATCACACAACATTTATGTCACAAAAATTCATATAAAACAGAATAAGGACAGTAAAATCAAAGAAACAGATGTTGTAATTAGACCTAACAGTAGCTGAAAATTGTCTGTTTTCAGAATTATTCTTAAATATGCATATTTAAATCCTATTTTTAAGCTAAAAATAATTATCAAAATATTTATATCACACAAATTCATATAAAATAGAATTAAACAGTTAATCTCAAAATGGACACATAAGCGGTCAACTCACTTAAAGGACTAAAAGCAAAAAAGAAAATTTATATGGACCAAAAGCATTTGATTTTTTTATAGGGACTAAAAGCAAAATATCCCTATATTATAGGGACCAAAAATATATTTAAATCTTTTTTTTATATCACATTTTTTATATCGGATCTTAAGAAAATTGTGCAAAATTGTCTTTTTATGACAGAACAGCATTGTGGGTCAATTTATAATTTAACTATTATTTGAGGACTCTACTTACAAATATTTATTAATATGATAAATACCACTTAACCTGGTTACAGGTAATTGATCTCATCCGTTGGATAAAATATTAGTCAAAACGAATATATCTACGATAGAAAATGGTTTTCCCATTCATGGGTCGATTTTTAACAATCTCAAATTAATTGCCACCTCCTTTAAGAGTCCATGTCACTGTGTGCTCCTTTTTTTTTATCAAATAAAGGTTGCATTTTTATTCTTTTATGGTTCTTCGATCTTTTTGATAGAATTGTGCTTGGATGGTGTTTAGATAGCCTAAAGGTTGCATCTTTATTCTTTTATGGTTCTTCGATCTTTTTGATAGAATTGTGCTTGGATGTTGTTTAGATTGCCAATGTTTTTGCCAATGGGAAAACAATTGTCCTTTCCGGTGATTCATTTAAATTGATTTTTTAGTCCTTTATTGTAATTTCATGGGAAAAAATGCACTTTTATGGTTGTATTCAAACAAATTAATTTTTTTTAAAGATGGTTTTTTTTATAATCATAAACAAACACAAATTAGCTTCTGTTTTTTTAAAAATCTATAAAAAAATAATCACCAAATTATTTTATCTCATAATTATTTTTTTTAATCTATAACAAACGAGCCTAAATGATGTGTCAACACTATGACTTTGGGGTCTATTTTAATATTAATTTATAATTTATAATAGATGTTGCCATTAACTTTAGAAAGGTGTCAATTCAAAAACAACTCTCATTATATAAGTAACTTACCATTAGAGTAAAATTTTGTGTTATGTAGTGGTGAACATAACCTCTCCCAACCCGGTGACACATCCTGCCCCAAGCTATTAGGGTTAGATTTAATCTTGTCCTATAAAAAATACAGACAAAATCAGGTCTCACTTGTTGGTCTAGTATCAGATTAGAGACAGGTTTGGATTAACCTTTAGGTTAACCAATCCATCCTATATATATATATATGTTGTTCACTAGCGCCATCTATATTCCATTCGACTATAGCGTCGCCAGTATAACTATTTTCGATAAAATTAATTCTTTCTTCAAATTGTAAATCTGCAAATGAAGGTCTTGGATAATAATTTTTTAGTTTTGGTTTGTTATAATTTATATTACTACTGCATACTTCCGCCTCTCTGATACGACGATACCGATTTTGGTATCAGAGCCTTCTCAGAAGGTTCTGATAATTGAGCTATAAAAACTTTATTTTGTTGAAAAGTTTTAAAAACTCTGCTGCTCTTAGCGTTGGTCAGCCGTGGGTAGGAGCGTTGGTAAGCCCTGGAAGCGTTGGTCAGCCGTGGTAGGTGGTCCCGTTGGGGTGTTCCCGTTCTTAGCGGTGGTCCCGGTGAGTAAGCCGTAGAAGTTTTTAGGGTGGTTCAACAAAATCAAGTAAGTATGTCTCAACTTATCAGATCCCTGAGTAGTCTAGGATCCAGAAGAAGTAGGTCGTCTTCTTCCTCATTAGGTATTAATATAGCTTCAACATCTAAAGTAAGATTAGATCAAGATAATTATCAAAATCAAGAATTACAAATTGCAGAAATAGAAAACAGATTACAAAATTGGTCATTACCTACAGTAGAATTTAAAGATATTTATAAATCTAATACTTTTAATTTCAGATCGCAAAGTGTTACACATACAATAGAATTATCTAAGTCTTTAACAGAAAGTCATGCAACTATAAAACTATTAACTGATGAATTATTAGATAATCATTTACATGAGAAATTTAAATATATTCATTTAGGATTAATTCAAGTGGCTGTTAAACCATTACATAAAGTAGGTTTAAATACTCCAGTATTATTGGTATTAAGAGCACTAGAATTAAAAGATTTCATAAATCTACACTTGCAATATTTGAATCTAATTTAAATGATGGTCCAGTATATTTTAATTGTTATCCTAATTTCTCTATGGATTTAGAGAATCCTTTTACAAAAGATGCTTTAGCAATTAATATTCATTGTTTAGATAATATATTTAAGTCAGGAGTAGCTAATATAAACGTTATTACTAAGATTACTTATAAAGTCTCTACTATTAACTATGACTTTAAAGCCTTAAGAGCTTCACCTAAGAATGAAACTGTTATTATAGAAGCTAATCTTAAGAGATCTAATATTACGACTCCTAAAAGATTAACAACCTCTGAAGTAATTAATAAATTTCCTGAAGAATGGATATTAAAAGATATAGTAGAATCATCAAAAGTAGAACATAGAAATGTTAGTGAAATTATAGAAGATGAAAATGGAACTGTAAGAATCAGAATGAATAGAAGTCAGTCATTAAGAATTACTGAACCAATTACCCCTAGTAATTTATCATCAAGAAATTCAATAGATTCTACAATACATTTAAATTTAGCAGGTGTTAATTTCAATCCTGAAATACCGCAGCCAATCTACGAAAGTTCAAATAGATCTAGGTCCCCGCAGTACTCTCCTACGAGATCACAAGTATTAGTATTAAATAAAGAAGAACCTTTTAAAATTGATAAACCATGGTTAAAAGAAGAATTTGATGCAGAACATAATAAAGAAAGATGAGAATGGTATTTTAGTACCTTTACTAAAGAACAAACAAGAAATTACTTAAATAAGTTTTATGAATTCTTAGAATATCAAGAATTAAATATTCATTTCTTTACATGGTTCGAATTATTTTGTAATGAAAATAATATAGAAAATCCTTATTTAAAGAAGGCATATATTGATGTTAATGTAAGACTAAACACTAAATGGAAATTATTAGATAATAAAAACTATGATAGTTTTGAAAGTTTATATCCCCCTTTAGAAGCAGTAAAAATTACTACAAAAGAAGGAATTGAAGTAATAGCATCTCCATTCAAAACTATTAAAACCCCAATAGATAGTGCCCAGAAAGAAAGAAATAATATTCAAGAACAATTGAATTATTCAAATCAAATATTACATATTATGTCTCAACAATTAGATAGAATAGAATTAACAGGAGTAAATAAAAAATTAGAACATCCAAAAGAATTTATATTAGATCCTAAAAGACCTATATTTAATTATGTTCCTGATAAAGAATTAAAAGACTTTAATTTAAAAAATGAACTTTCTAATGATTTAGTAACTCGATTAGAAAAATTATCGTTAGGAAATATTGCTAGTAGTTCAGAAACAAAAATTAATGTTTTAAAAAATGAAGAAAATATATTGAATAAAATAAATTATAATAAACCAAAACTAAAAAATTATTATCCAAGACCTTCATTTGCAGATTTACAATTTGAAGAAAGAATTAATTTTATCGAAAATAGTTATACTGGCGACGCTATAGTCGAATGGAATATAGATGGCGCTAGTGAACAACATATATTAAATGTTATTCAACAAATGACTATGTGTGCTACTGCCTATAAAACCAGAGGTGGTAATACAGATAAGAAAACTGCAGCAGCATTAATTATGGGTTTTACAGGCCAACTTAAAGGTTGGTGGGATAATATCATTACAGATCAGCAAAAGAATGAAATACAAAGCGCTGTTAAAATAGAAAATGGAATACCTCAAGAAGATGTAGTAACAACTCTATTATATACTATTACTAAACATTTTGTAGGCGAACCCTTAAAATTACAACAAAGAATGGCAGATCAATTAATAAATCTTTATTGTCCAACTATGTCCGATTACAGATGGTATAGGGATATGTTTTTATCTAAATTATATTTAAGACCTGTTGGTGCAGCTGATTATTGGAAAGAAAGATTTATAGGTGGATTGCCTAAACTATTTGCAGAAAAGGTAAAATCTAATATTAGTCAAACTTTTAATGGTATTATTCCTTATAATCATCTTACAATGGGAGAAATATCTAATTATATTGTAGAAACTGGTATACAAATTTGCACTGATTATAAGTTACAAAATAAAATTAAGAATGAAGCCTTACAAAGTAAGAGAGAATTAGGTACATTTTGTGAGCAATTCGGAGTAGAACCTTTAAAGGCTCCGAGTAGAATTAATAAGAAAAGAAGAAAACAAAATTTTAGTGAGAGACCTTATTATAGGAAAAGAAATTATAAGAATTATAGAAAACCACAGCCGCAACAAGATTATAAACCAAGGCCACAACGGCAAAATAAGAAAAAGAATTATCAAAAGAAAAATTTAGCAGACATTAAATGTTTTAAATGCGGCAGGTTCGATCATTATGCTAAAGCTTGTAGAGTTAAAGAAAAAATTAATAAAATCAATAATTTGTCTATTGAAGAAGAATTAAAAACAAGTCTTATTAATATATTAGAAGACATTATGATTTATTCAGATAATGAATCTGAAAGTTCTTATGAAGAAGAATCTGATTATGAAGAAGAAGTTATTAATCAAATTAGAGAAACATCTGAATCATCAGATGATAATATTTCTGAATGTTTAGGAATAGATATATGTGATTGTAATAATTGTATTAAAAGAATTAATGTTATTACAAAAACACAAGCTAATACTTTAATTGAGATATTAGGAAAAATGTAAGATTCTGATTTAAAACAAGAATTTATGAAACAAGTACAAGAAATTATTATTGAAGAAGAAAATCAGAAAGACACTTTACAAAAGATAGAATTTAAAGAAATTATGAATAGATTTAAGAAACCAGAAGTATCTACAATTACTTTAAAGGATTTACAAAATGAAATAAGAACTTCAAAATTAGAAATACAACAATTAAAACAGAAAGACGTAGAGTTAGAATTAAAATATTTAGAAATAAAAGGAATGAAAATTATTAACAAACAAAATAATATTCAGAAAGGAGAAAACTCTAATTCTGAATTATATAAAATAGATAGATTAATATCTCATAAATGGTATTGTCCAATAGAATTAATTATTAAAGAAGAAAGATTTAAATTAATTGCTTTAATTGATTCTGGAGCAGATTTAAACTGTATTCAAGAGGGATTAATTCCAATAAAGTATTATGAAAAAACTACTGAATCATTAAGTGGAGCTAATGGCTCTAGATTATCTATATCTTATAAATTATCTAAAGCTAAAATATGCAAAAATAAAATTTGTTATACAACTTCGTTTGTATTAGTAAAAGATATACATGAAAATATCATACTAGGAACCCCCTTTTTATCATTATTATACCCATTTTCAGTATCTAATACAGCCATGACCTCTAAAGCCCTGGGAAGGGAAGTGAGTTTTGAATTTATTCAGGCTCCACATATAAAAGAATTAAATCAAGTTCAAGAAAAGAATACTTTGTACATTAATTTAATTAAACAAAAACAGATAGTTATGATTAATAAAGAAATTCATTATAAAAGAATAGGTGAACAACTAAAATCTAAAAAGATTCAAGAAAAGATTAAGGATTTACAAGAACAATTTTCTAAAGAATTATGTGCGGAACATCCTAATGCTTTTTGGAAAAGAAAAACACATGTTATATCTTTACCATATGAACCAGATTTTAATGAGAAAAATATACCGACTAAAGCTAGACCAATACAAATGAATCAACAATTTCTATATTACTGTAAAAAAGAAGTTAATGAATACTTAGAAAAAAGATTAATAAGGCCCAGTAAGTCACCCCGGAGCTGTTCAGCCTTTTATGTAGTTAATGCTTCTGAATTAGAAAGAGGAGCACCAAGATTAGTAATTAATTATAAACCATTAAATAAAGCTTTGCAATGGATTAGATATCCAATACCTAATAAAAAAGATTTAATTGGAAGATTATATAATTCTGCTGTATTTTCTAAATTTGATTTAAAATCAGGATATTATCAAATTCAATTAACTGAAGAAGATAAATATAAAACTGCCTTTGTAGTACCCTTTGGTCATTATGAATGGAATGTTATGCCTTTAGGATTAAAAAATGCTCCAAGTGAATTTCAGAATATTATGAATGAAATATTTAACAAGTACTCTGAATTTACTTTAGTATACTTAGATGATGTATTAGTATTCTCTAACACTATTACTCAACATTTTGAACATTTAAATAAATTCTTTAATATTATAAAAGATAATGGGTTGGTATTATCACAAAGAAAAATGAAGTTATTCCAAAATAAAATAAGATTTTTAGGCTTTGAAGTATTCGAAGGAACAATTACTCCTATTAGCAGGGCTATTGAGTTCGCTGATAAATTTCCAAATGAATTAAAAGATAAAACTCAATTACAAAGATTTTTAGGATGTATAAATTATGTTGCAAATTTTATTCCCAACCTTAGACTTATATGTGCCCCATTGTTTGGACGTCTTAGGAAAAACCCTCCTAAGTGGGATGAGTCTATGTCAGACAGTGTTAAGCAATTAAAGTCCATTGTTAGGAAATTACCCTGTCTTCGTCTACCAGATCCATTAGCCTTTTTAATAGTTGAAACTGACTCGTCAGAATTAGGTTTTGGTGGAATTCTTAAACAGATTTTACCCCATTCAAAAAAGGAGTAGATTGTTAGGTATTATTCTAGAGTCTGGAACCCAGCTCAGCAGAAGTACAGTACTATTAAAAAAGAGATTTTGGCAATTGTTTTTTGCATTACTAAATTTCAAGATGATTTATTTTCAAAACGATTTTGATTAAAAACTGATTGCAAAGCAGCTAAAGATGTTTTACAAAAAGATGTTAAAAATTTAGTTTCAAAACATATTTTCGCCAGATGGCAATCATTACTTTCTTGTTTTGATTTCGATATAGAACATATTAAAGGAGAAAAGAATTCTTTACCCGATTTTCTAACCAGAGAATTTTTACAGGGAAATCGATATGAGTGACAAGAAAAAAGATCCCAAAGATGATTACGGACCTTCTTTGGAGGACCCAAAGATACAAAAAGCTATTACTACTAAACAGGCATTACTACAAGGTTCTTCATCAACATCATTACAGAATCGATTTGCTCCCATTACTCCTTATCAAGTTATTACCCCAAGACCTAGAGCCTCTACCCCTTTAGCTTTACCCTCTGCATCCTCTACCTCTAATCTAGTACAATTAGCAAAAACACCATATCATTACACCCAGATAGCCAATACCCCTGTATCTTCTCATCAAATAGAAGAATCTTTTACTCCATTACAGACTAAGAACCCAAAAGATAAAGAAAAGGTACCCTTTTACACTCCACCAGCTGATACACCCCCCCTGTCCCTTTATTCCAAAACCTTACCAAGTACCTTTATTTACATTAGAACCCGAATATACTAGAGGAAATAGTTCCCTGTTACAAACCATTACAAAATTTTTCCCAGCTGATTTTCATTTTTACCCTCGAACCTTAGAACATACCCGAAGATTTTATGAGTTTATTTTAATTGATACTGGATCCATCGAAGTTACCCATAACAGAAAAGATCCCCATGATCCTCAAAAAATTACATATTCAAAATTTAAGATTACCAGAGTTATTACTCCTCAGCAATGGGGAACCCATCCTTCTGTCCATAAATCTTTCACTAGAAAGTTTGTCCCACAAACTTTTAATTATGTTCATTACATGGAAGCTTGGTACAACATGCTTTACCTTGAACCATTTAACCATTCTTGGTTCATCTGGTTTAAAAAAGATATCCCATTACGTTTCCCTCAATGGTTTTTATGGTGGTTTATAGATGTCGGGGCTGATACCTCGATATTTCCTAAATTCGCTATTACTGCCTTAAAGAGGTTCCAGACAGAGACTACTTTCCCTCCATCCATGCAGTTGTTAGCTTTCTGCGCTAGCTTTGGAATTACCTGGATTACTTCTTGGAATTACAAAACACAAAGAGCGTGGGAAGATTGTGAAACTTTCCAAGTACTTAGGGAATTTAAAATAAAATGGTGGAATAAATTTAATCCTCATTTGGTTAGTGATAAGTTCCTTGATCAATGGTTCCGGGAACATCCGAATTATTTGAAGCAAGTTAAACAAGACGACTCTGAAGCATTATTTTTGTCCGAAAAATCCAAAATTATGGCCGAATTATCCAGTTCAAGTAATAAAGAAGAATTTCTCAAAAAATTACAAATGGCAATGTCCGGAGAAGCTGAAGAAAAAGACTCTGAAGCAGGGTCTAGTCACAATTATGCCCCAATGAACGAAGATGACTGTTACGGGATTGAAGGGATTCCTGAAATCCCATAAAAAGAATTATCAAAAGAATTACTTTCAGCATTATTGGTAGGCAGTCATTATGGGCATCTTTACTTTCTGCAGAGCATCTTTACTTTTGGTTACTGGCAGACAAGAATTACTGTTCACATGTGATTACTTTTGACTTCTTTAGCTTTACTGTAGTGTCGGCAGCACTGTAGTGTCGGCAGAATCTTTACTATTGTATTTTTAATCATTTGTTACTATTGTACACAGTGCTTTCCTTGATCTATAAAAGGAGCACTTCAGTTCAATTATTATCATCGAGTTTTTCTGAGACTTCTCTGGTTTTGAACTTCCAGAAATTATATATATATATATATATGAGATTTGCTAATTTAGTCCCACTTCAAAATTAAAAAAAGTAAGTTAGCAATCTACACATTTTTATTTGGAAAAAAAAATCATCATTTCTTATTAAAAAGGGCTTAGATTAGAGGGTAGGACTGTAATTTAAAATTATTTTTTTAAAATGCACAATTCTCAAAGCTCCTTTCCCTCTTCCGTCGTTTCCCTGTCTACTTCTCGCCTGTTTAGTTTTGTTGTCCAGCTCCTCCATCTTTCTCCATTCTTCATCATCTTCCCCACACCTAAATTAACCATGACTTTGTTTGATTCATTGTCACTGGATTTATCATGAATGGTGAGAAGTATTCCATCACAAGGAGCAAATCCATGGGTTGATACTTGCTTAACCCACACCTCCTTGATTTCCTTTGAGACGGTTGGTATCTGACCTAGAGGATTATTGTCCTTGTTGGCTTTTCTAGATTTCTTCCTTGAAGTGAGGCAAAGAGAGAGCACAGAGAGGATCACTATAATGGACAACCCAACTCCAATTGCAACTATTTCCCAAAACTTAAGACCAAAAATGGGAGTTTTCATTTGGGCCAGTTCATCGGAAAATGAAGACGATGGACAACGAAATTAAACTAGTGACGAGAAGTAGACAGGAAAGGGGGAAGGAGCTTTGGGAATTGTGCATTTTTTTAAAGAAATTAAATTTAAATTACAATCCTACTCATTAATCTAAGCCCTTTTTAATAAAAAATATTTTTTTTGTCCAAATGAAAAAGTATAAATTGGTAACTTTTTCTAATTTTAAAGGGGGGAGTAAATTAGTAAAAAAGTGTTAGTTTGCTAAAACACTTTTTCTAATTTTTAAGTAGGAGTATGTTAACAATCTCTTCTATATAGATAAGGTTGTTTGGAAATCCACCCCTAATGGCCGATTCTCTAATGCTGCGGCCTACGAATCTCTCTTGGACCAGAACCTCAGGCAACACTCCAACCTGTACAAAAGGATTTGGGGTTGGGCTGGTCCAGAAAGAACTAGGATCCTCCTTTGGAAAGTCACGCAGCAAGCAATTGTGACCAATGTCTGGAGGAAGAATAGGAACCTAATTGATTCGGATTTATGCCCTGTCTGCCAGGAAGCAGCTGAATCGGTTACCCATGTGGTCAGGGACTGCCCCATTATGAAGCAGGTGTGGCAAAACTTGGCTGGGGAGAATTCCTTGCGCGGGGGTTTTTTCACTGAGAACCTCCATGAATGGATGGACACAAACTTGAAAGCTGGCTATTTTTGTAGGGGGTTAGCTTGGCCCATCATATTCGGTACAACCATTTCTTTGGCCTGGCAGGCTAGGAATGAATTCGTGTTCCAGTAGGCCAAGCAAAATAGCGACCAACTCACTATAAGAATTAAAGCCCAATCGGATTACACCTGTCAGAGTATCCGCCATCATAAACAGGTTGTGCCAGGAGGTGTTTCTTCAATGGAGAGCAGGGAAATTAGATGGAGGCATCCGGACCCTGGTTGGCATAAAATCAATTGCGATGGAGCTGTGGTGGAGCTTGGAAGCAGAGCTGGTTGTGGAGGTGTGATCCGCAATGACGAGGGAGGTTTTTTTGCGGGTTTTGCTGCTCCCCTTGGCCCGTGTTCGGTTACAGAAGCTGAATTATGGGGGATTCTCAGAGGTTTACAGTTGGCTAGAGCGAGAGGTCTTGACAAGATCATGGTGGAGACGGACTCCATGGCAGCGGTTAGGCTAATTAGGATGGATTGTTCACCCATTCATCCCAACATTAGTCTGATAAAGGAGATCCAGGACTTGATGAATCCTAAAGAATTTTGTAGGATTGATCATGTTATGAGAGAGGCCAACAAAGTGGCTGATGGCTTTGCTAAGCATGGATTACTTATGTCTCTTGATTCTAGCATTTGTATTTTTGAGAATATTCCATTATTTGTTGATGGTGCTTTCGGTGCGGACTGTACTGGGACTGTGTTTCCCAGGGGCTCTTAGGCCCTGTTTGGATAACAAGCTTATTTACAGCTTATGGCATAAGCTGTATAAGCTACTTTTATAATCGAAGAAAAATTATAGTGAAACTTATTTTATATAAGTCATAAGCTGTTTTGATAAGCTATCCTGGGTAGCTTATGAAAAATAAGCCCAAAACAGCTTATGAATCAGTCATAAGCTGTGTTCATAAGCTCTGCATAAGTCAATCCAAATAGGCCCCTAGTTTGTTTGCTGTTTGTTGTGTTTGAGGGGGCTTGCCCCCTCTTGCTTCATCAAATTTTTTTTTATTATTTACTACTATTTAATTAATCAATTTTATTTTATTCATATAGTTAGAATTTTCACTTTAATCTTTCTCCGTTGACTTCTAAAGACAGAGGCAAATGCACGTTATCTACATTGGGGGCAGCTGCCCCCACTTGCTTTTCAATTTTTTTTGCATTACTATATATATATATATATAATATTATATATTTGATGCCCCACAAGGCTACAACTCACTTATATTTTAATCAATTAAATAACTGTTTTATATTTGATAAAATTATCTTTAATACCATTAATTTTTATCTCACTCACAGTTTTAATACCATTATTTGATTGTCTCGTGATTTAATTTAACTCTTTATACTTTGGGTGAACCTAATTCCTAGTGGATATAGAACAAATTGGAAGTCCATTTCTTTTACGAGGATGGAAACCCAAAAAGAATAAAACATTTTGTTCAAAGTTAAAAATAAGAAACTATATATGATCATGACAGTTTTGAATTCAATAAATGTAAATATATAAAGTAAAATAGAAAAATGTTAATAGATTGAAAGGATTCAATGAATTGTTTGAAAGTGCATATAACATGTGTTTTGGGGTAGCACCCAATTTTGGGTCCAATTTGTGGCCCATAATTGGCCCTGGACGCCATATGAACCGTGTATTTGAGCAGGATAACACTCGATCGAACCCGCCATGCGGTATGGATCATGATCCTCCCTTCTGCCTGCCAGCATAGGGAGGAAGGATGGACATGCCCAAGCAACAACAACACTCATACCATGGCGTGCACTTTGGTGCAGGGCGGCGAATCTCTGACTAGAAAGACAAAAGGATGTCTGGCACCAATAGTTTGTCTCCTGGGAGGACCGTGGCTCCTGCAAGTATATGAGGGTGAGGATTTCTTTGACCATGGTATGCACTCTTCACCCTTTAAATTCACTATGCCAGAATCCTCCCCCTGACTTGAGCGTTAGAGTGTCATTGTAGGTATCCTCGGCCGCCAACTATTGCCGACGAGGAGTATGGTCTGAGGTCTATTCCACCACTGCACGCTTCGGCAGAGCCAAGAAGAGGAACGACAACATGTAAAACTTCTATATAGTATTTCATTTTCTTGATTATGTCCATGTCATGGTGTGTGTAGATTAACTTACAAACCCCCCAATTACAGGATCTATTTGGATACTCTGCAACAACTCCAATGGCCTCCACATCTCTCTTTTAGTTTATCTCTTTTTTTATCATCTTTCCATTCTCCTCCCACTTTTGCCTTTTATTTTATGTGATGTAGAGGCAGCAAGACACTAGGGATCCATTTTGCAACAGGAGTATTTGAAACCAATTTTTGTCAAAGACATAGAACTCTCCCTCTAGGTCAAATAAAGTACCCCCTCTTAGCTCTTAAGAATATAGGAGTGAGTACCAAATCAAGGATTGAATGAGTAATGTACCAAACAAACTCTAAAGCTAGAGTTACTCCGAAGGAGTAACTTTAATTGTTAATTGTGTCCTATAGGGTATTAAATAATTGTCGGTGTGGTGCTTCTTTTTAATTGGCTTTTGTAAATACTTTGTGTGTTAAATATTAATTCATAATGGTCTTTGTGTGTATTAAATATTATTTCACATTTTTCATGTCATTTAATTTGTTTAAAATTGAATTTTGCAAGTAGTGTTTTCCTATTATTTTTTTTTTTATAAATGACATTCGTTAATTAGATATTTGGTAATATATGAGAAGAATAGAAGTGAATCGAATCAGATATTTTTAAGAATGCAAACCAAACTAAACCATGTGTTTTTTTAAACTTTAGGTCGGATGATTTTTTTTTCTCCTCAAAACCGAACCAAATTGAGTCGTATACACCCTAACTGGGAACTGATCAAAATGCATGGTTGTTACTAAAATACATTATCTTCATGACCTTTCATTATGATCGGATCATTACGATGAGTTTATCTAAAATAATATCTAATTAGTTATATATAGTCACGCTAAGTTTGGTAGGCCCCGGAAGGCGGAAGCCATAAGAGAAAAACATAAACCAGTAAAATAACGTAAAGGCAGAGAAAAGACTCAAATGGAGGAGAGGGAGGAGAATATAATGGACAGCTAACATTACCCACTTTTGTTTTTGTAATAAGTTTGTCTATAAAGTGGATTCCGTGTAGTTCTCACTGTACGACTTTATTTTATTGGATTTAATTAATTAGTATGCATTAATAGTATAAAAAATTAAAATTTAATACAGACATTCAATCATATATCATTATATAGATATTTGCATAGATATTTAAGGAAATAATGTTATGAGGTGTTATCATGATGAATATAATTGAATGTTTGTTGAAAAAAAATTTACATTGCCGGTGCAAAATTATTAAACTCTATTTTATTTTATTTTTTCTATTTATTTCATCACATAAACTGCACAAAAGACCCATCATATTAATTAGTTTGCAATGAAAACAACTGCAAACACCTTTCGTATCTTAAGATTTAATTATGAAAGAAAAGAACAATTCAGAAAGTGGAAGCATCCTATCATTTCCATTCACTCGATCCTCAAATTCTTCATAGATATGTATTGCCAAGTTGGGTGGTCTGCATTTGGAATCTTCTGACTCAAGTTTCTTTCTATGAGGTGTGTGTTTTTTGTTCTCTAGGAATCTGGTTCACTAAAGTTTGATTCTTGAAGCTCTGCCTCTTGTTGACCTGCATTATTAACTTTGCCTTTATATCGGTTTTTTCATTTCTTTTCCGCATAAGCCAAGGTTCTTATCGGCATGATTACATATAATTTAAATATTGGTGTACGAAATTAAGTAGCAAGTTGTCTAGATTTCACAAAAGAAAAGCTGGGGTGGCAAAGCGGGTTGGACTCGGTGGGTCAACCCGCCTAACTTGTAAAAATGGCAGGGGTTGGGTAACTCAACCTACCCAATCTGGCGGGTTGAAAGCAGGTCAGGCGAGCCAACCCATCGAGCTGATAGAATTCTTTTTGCTTTTAGAAATATTTTTTATTTTTTTAATTTTTTTAAATATTTTTGCCAAGTTTACTCGCGTAATCTGCCAAAAAGGGGTCAAACCACCCCACTTAAAGCGAGTTGAAAGCGAGTCGAGTTGACCTGTTTTACCACCTATAAAAAAACTATAAACACATGAACCCATATAAGAGGACAATATATCTATTTTCTCCGTTCACAATTACTAAAATTTGAGAGTTCCTTTAAAAGGAACCAATTCCTTGCCACTAAACCAACAGATGCCACTTAACCAACAGACACTGGTTGATTTCAATTTAATTTGGATTATTGCTTTTAAGAATTTTGTTATAGAATATTTAACAGTGCGTGTGAATCGTAGTTACTCCTTAGCTCATTTTTATGAAAGTAGAAAGGAGAAATGTGGATGTGATTCTTCTTTGAAGCATTCAGATCAGCAACACGTATAATAATGCTAAGTAACGAAATATAAATTACAATAGAGTCTTTTTTTTTACCAAAATATTACAATAGATTCTTAAAAAATGACATTTAAATATTATTGTCCGATTGTGAAGTTCTAAACACAATTTTACCCATTCGCTAAAAAAAACACAATTTTACCTTATTTAGTCATGACTAAATCCATAACTATTCAACTTTATTTTTTGAGATCAAAACTAATTAAATTTAATGTCTTTTATTCTCACACAAACATCAAGAGGATTTATATTAAAACACAATTATATTAAACTCGAGGTCATGCACTATAATATTTATTGATGATTATATTAAAAATAAGGTTTTAAATTATATCACAATCAAACTCACGCATTGAAAATGATTGTTACACGTCAATGATAAGCCACAATATCATTTCATATATAATTATAAATTATAAATGACAGAACATAATGAAAAAATGTGTAGAAAACGAAGGATAACCAACTAGGAATAGCAATGGGTAGGATATGAGTAGGGTATTATAGTATCCGTTTTTATACTTACAAGTTTAAAAAATATTCATACCCGACTCCATACCCGCGTGGATAGCAATTTTGATCCCCGTATCTTTACTCGTTGGGTACCTATGTACCCGTACTCATACCCGTTACCCACACTTTAACTATGAAAATTCAAAAATTAATTTTTCAAATGTAATACACAATATTATGTCTCAAGGACGCGTAAGAAATTTGTTAGTGAAGGACACGAGAACAAGACATAATTGTGTCAGTGAAGAAGGCTTGTCATCGTAGATCAAGAAAGCGGGACAATAATAGCGCAAGTGAATGAGGTACAATGAAGCAAGCTTGTCATCATCCACAATAACGATGAAAGACACAGTCAAGGAAAACAAAGAGTCAAAGAAATGTATCTCATATGAAATGAAAAGAAATATGTCATATGACTATAGTGTCTTGTGGGTTACTTTAAAATTAAGAATTAGTTTATAAATATATATATATAGACACACACACACACATATACATATATAAATATAAATAAATAAATATGTATATATGTGTGCGGGTCTAGTGCGGGATGGGTACTAAGGTACCCATACCCGCACTCATCCTCATCAAATTTTGTAAGTAATTACCCGTATCCGTGTTTGTATCCATTGAGCAGGTAATTATCCTCCCCATCATGGGTAATTTTTACTAGTACTCAATGGATATAAATCCAATTGCCATCCCTATAACCAACAGGTAATATAAAAGGTGTGCAAGCGTGCGAGTGTTGGACTATTCCACAAACAATATAAAATATTGTGCATATACGAGTCATTCACCAGTTATCTTCTGCGCGTAACTGAGTAGATTAATTTTTTGAAAGATTTGGATGTACATTTAAGGGTTGTCTCCCTCAAATGGTGAATTTTAATATACATGAGACATCCTATATAGTAAGTCATAAATAATTTATGTGTAATTAAATTTTTATCCTAAAATAAGTGTTTATTTGCATTATTTATCATTATTTAGCAAAGATTATATTCATTGAATATTTGGTTCACAAAAAACCAAATCCTGAAACTTGATTCTTATTTAATTATCATTTCAATTTTGAATTCCGCTTTCTAGAATTTAAAAAGATATGGTTAAATTTTTTTTTTAATTTCTTGAAATGTCTGTCGTCCACATTTTAAATATCAAATACTATTTTTCTCGTTAATTTTCACTGATAAAAAAAAATACTATTTCTCTCAAATTCCATGTTGTATATTAAAATAATAAGCGCAAAGTTTTGAAAAATTCTTGCAATTACAGTTTACTATTATATTACTACTACTATTTTTATATGATACTCTTTACTATTTCATTAGTAATATTTTATAATTTGGTGGAGTAGGGACGGTTGTCTAAACCATTGTTTTAGGTCTATCAATAAAAAATTATTTATTATTTAGTATTTATAAAACCAAAGAGTTTCATTAGTGATAGACTTAGCATAGTGGTAACCGGTAACTAATGTGTGTCTTTATTTTAGAGGAATAGAGTTTGATTATTTCAGATATAAAAACTATATTTATTTTTAAGGTCCATAATTTTAATAAAATATTATTATTAGCTTTAAAAAAGTTTCACCTCACGAATATCAGTTGGTCTAAGTGACAAAAAACAAGATTTCATATTTAATTTTTGTGAATGGAAAAAATAGACAATGAAAGGATTAATTTTTTTTCCTTGTATGAATCCATCTGACTCGACTTAGATTAAACAAATTATCTATACAAAAAAAAAAGTATCCAGACTCAAAATTTGCTTTAGGCCTAAAAATATGCTGGGCCATACATAATTACTGCAAAAACTGGCATTATAAATTCATACACATATAAAATTAGCGTAGAGTAACATTCATAAATTTTATAAATTATGATCAATTTTAATAATTTAACAAAACCATAGATCCAATATATTTGCAAGGAAAAATTCATATTTTTGTAAAATTATGGCAGGTAATCGTAATTTACCAAAGTCATAGACCATAACATGCATATCACACTTTAGGTTTACTTGAGGAGTGGATTGAACGTACCTCACAAATCTTACTCGTTATTTTTTAAATCATGATCTTACTCATTAATTTTTTAAATCATTATATCAATGGTTATAATTAGATGATCAATTATACATCGGGACAACCTATGGGTAGCTCGTACTAAAAAGCCACGATGCATATATAACTCTAGAGAAACGCTGGTAATATAGTTTCTAATATATACTCTTTCCAATACTCTTTCTATACTTTTTCTATGATTGGTAAAAATTCACGCGAGTCTCGTTACTTTGAGATTGAGATCTGCCAAATAAAGTATGAGTTCTATGTGATTTAATAGGACTCACGTTGATTCTATCAAATCATAAAGAGTGTATTGTTATCACTCCTCATAACTTAACTTCAACATGTAAAAAAGGTAAAATGGAAGTTTGATGATCAATTACTAAAAGAAAAAATGTCCCTTCTCATCAAAAAAAAAAGAAGAAAAAGATGTCCCAGTATAGACAATAGACACGTGTCATTCCTCATATTAAAACACATGTAATATCTTATGTCTTTTATTTCTCATCATTCACTTATTAATTTTTTTATTGTTTATATTAGAAAAATATTCCAACTTTATATGAGTCCATCGACTAAATTGTCCTCCATTTGTTTCATATTAAGTGTCATTTTTAGAATGAAAAAGAACTAGATTAAGTGTCATTTTACCTTTTCAATATAATATTAATTTTGTCATTTCATATTAAATTCTTTGAGAAAAATAATAAATGAAAAAAATAATTATTATGTACTGATAGTATAAAAAAATTTTATACTGATATTTAATTATATCTCACTATATAAGTACTTGTGCAAATATTTTAGGATATAATGTTATGTGGCGGCACTATGATGATATGTGATTTGATGTTTGTACAAAATTATTTTACATTATCAGCACATAGTAATTAAACTCATAACTGAACTAGTTAATGAGTAGAACAATTTTATAAAATCATCCATAGAATTTATTAATAAATACATCATCTCTTATTAACATTATATTGCCAAATGTTGCATTGTTCATGGGTAAAATTGGAGGGAACATGTGTTTAATTATGCCGTAACAAAAATTGATTTTAACTGAATTAATTTTGGTTAAAATTAAATTTGATGTAAAGTAATTTATGTTTAAATATTTTTACTTTAAAAACAAGTTTATGGTAAAATTTAGTGTAAAATTTTTAACTCAACGCAAAAGATACAAATTTTAGCTTCAACTTGAATCAATTTTAGACAAGAAAAGTACTTATAATGCAAAATCTCAAATACATTTATATAAAAGACAAATCACATTTAACCCTACAAATTTGAGTTTAGTTTCTTTCACCATATTACCCTAAGTGGGTGTTTGGAAACCCGGTGGAGACAATAAAAAACACGGTGAAGTGCAGGAAAATCAATTTTGGGGTATTTGAGTTGTTTTATCTCGAATTGTTTTTAGAGCTAAAATTAATTCCAAGGTGAAGTTAAGAATTGTAGCTCTCGTGGTGGTTTGGAATCAATTCTGAAATTTTGATAACATATTGAAATTTCATGGTAATTTTACACTCAAAATCAATTTTGATTCAAACTATCCAAACAACGTGAATTGATAAAAATTATTTTTTTATGAATTTATCAAAACATAAATCACGTTACATTCAATTCACTTTTAATCAAAATTAATTTTATAAAATTAATTCAATCAAAATTAATTTTAATCACTGCAAAATCAAACAAATGTAAATCTCCTTGTAATGGGTAGTTTGGACCCGGTGTCCACGGCACGGAAAAATTAGATGGGCACTGGACTCGATGTTACCACTGTAGAGAGAGATTGCTAACCTACTATCGAAGAGAGCGAAAAGTTACACACAACAAAGAACCTTTGTCAAACCGTGCTTTACTGCGTTGCACACACTGGCCACCTTAAACGCCTCGTTTCCCCGTCTCCATCAAACCGAAACGGACCAAAACCAGCTATCACTTCTGACTTACTTTTTTCGGATTTAAATGTAAGTAAAAAAATACATATATAAAATATATATATTTTTTTTGCTTATATTTAAATTCAGAGAGAATATGAGCCAATCCCCTCTGTCCTAAAAACGGTGCGTCGTATTACCACACGCACAATGTGAATAAAAATCTTCATAGATTTTCCTTATCCTATGTTCGATCTCCGATACGGACTCTATTGTACAAAATTTATGAACAGTTATTTTATAATGTCTTCAACCATTTCTTTAATTTAAATCAAATGTATATAATGACGTAACTGTACGTACAGATAGGGAAATTTTGTATATAAAAAAACATATATATAGTATGCCGTCAGGGGCAGGTGGCAGGCCTGGGAGACTCGTTCGTAGTTGGAATGGAATACAATTCTTTGAACAGTTAGGACGCCCCCTTTTTGTCTGAACTTGCCTTGTTTAGGAATAATACCTTAATTATTTGATTTAACCATCATATTAATACTCCATCCATTTCAAAACTTTAACATTTTTAGTTTTTTTATTTTATTTCAAAACTATTACAATTTTATATTTTTAAAGTATCATTAATTATTTTTTTGACTTAAATATATTTTTAGTCCTTCATTTTTCTCTGAGTTTTGTTTTTAGTCCATAAAAAATAAAATGTATCTTTTTAGTCATTCGTTTTGAATATTTGTCACTTTTAGTCCCTGAAGCCATATTTTAAATTTGAAAAGTATTTTCTAAATTTATACTTTGACCCCTCTTAAAGCCTGATGTTCATCTTAACCCATTTTTCCATTCTCCTCTCCCTACACTGATGCACCGTGGCCCCCCACCTCGCGCGGCCAAGGGAGGAGCTTCGCGCGGCCAAAGGAGGCTGCGCACAATGGTGGGAAGGGAGGTGGCCACCATAATCGCACAGGGAGGAGAACGAAAGAGAGGTCGCATCTCGTGGTGGCTTTGAGGGAGGACGATGGAAATACTCGTAGCGGAGATTGGGGGTCGTAGTGCATCAGTGGACAGGGAGGAGAATGGAAAAATGGGTTAAGGTGAGAATCAAGCTTTGGTAGGGGTCAAAGTATAAATAAATACATTTCAAATTTAAAATATGACCCAGGGACTAAAAGTGACAAACTTTTAAAAATAAAGGACTAAAAAGATGCATTTTATTTTTGAGAGACTAAAAACAAAACTCAGTCAAAAATGAGGGACCAAAAAGAGGTTTAAGCCTATTTTTTGTCACCCATGCACTTATTTAATAACTATTAGTAGGAGTAGTTGACATTAATAGTATAGAGATTTGTAGATAATTTATCATAAATACTCTTCTACTAAATGAGCGTATTTTAGTCTACATACAACAACATTTTACTTCCATTAAATGTTTCTTAATCTATGAGTATTAACCTTAAAGTACTATAGTTTTAAAACAGAGGTAGTATCTCTTTACAGAATAAGAGAGAAAAATAAATAATCTCAACTAATAATAAGAAAAATCAAGAATTAATAATTAATATTAATAATCTAATACATTCATAATTTGTTGTACTTATAATATATCAATTATTAATTTATTCACTAATGATTAAAACTACTTATTCTACACTCTAATCACTTTAGAGGAGTCTGATTCCTCCCCTTGCTACATTCCAACTCAATGCGGACGATATTGTAATTTCAACAGCAGCGCGCCATACAGAATAGTCACAATAACATCACATTCTCATATGATATTGAATATCAATATATCGGGTGTGAATTTTTTGTTTTATTTTTGGGGACAATATCATTTAATTAATTAATTAATAATCATTGATTCGAGTGAAACTGAACTCGAATTAATATCTTGTATTTGAGTTTTATAGATTAAAAAATGTAATTAGGAGTAAATATCTCACTAAAAATGACCAATTAATTTTTTCAATGAAGATTAATCGTCAATAAAACCACTTGCTACGTGGTATCAATAAGATGGTGAAAAAATAATAATAAATTAATAATAATATCTTAGGCACGTAGAAAAATGTTGCTTGAAAATGGAATAAAGGGTCCATCATCTCTCTATCTCCACTCGTTGGGCGGAAGAAAAAGACAAAGGACGAGTTAAATAACGGAGTTGAATGAAGTTGGAGATCCGATCAGCACAGCACACATTGTTGCCATATTATTATTTTCTCATCCTATTGTAGAGTTAAAAGAAACTCACCCGACACCGAAAACGAAATTCGGAGGGTGGGAAAAACAAGCGTAGAGCGTCGAAGAGAGTTTAGAGTTTGAGAGTTGTGGTAGTGTTTGATTCTTTGATTGACCTTTCCTTCATCACCTACGCACTTGACTTGATTCTCATTCTTTCACGTCCAAGGTACTCTTCTTCTTCTTCTCTCTCTCTCTCTCTCTCTCTCTGTCTCTCTGCATCGGTTTTTTTTACTATTTGTATGAAATTGCGGTTATGGATGTTTGCTGTACGTATCGGTACATGTTTGATTTTACGGTGACAAAAATTGATTTTAACTTAATTAATTTTATAAAATTAATTTTAATTAAAATTAAATTTAAAATAAAGTGATTTATATTTACATGCTTTTACTCTAAAAAATAAGTTTAAGGTAAATCTTGAGTTTGAGATCAAACACGCACATAGTCATCATTCTCATCTTGAATAACGTGCAATCGCTTATCCTCATTTGCATCTGACAAGTGAGGATTTGTTATCTTCTACTTGTTGGTTGCTTGTGATTTTCTCTTCCGTGTTTCAGTTTAGATTGCAATCTGGTTTTCAGGAAAATTTAAAACATATTCATGTTAGTTCAAAGGTTTTGTTCCTTACGGAATTGAAGCCACGGAACTGATCTATATCATACATCGTGTCTGAAAAGAATTTCTCGATTGTTTTTTTTTATTTTTTATCTTGTGCCTGGGTGTTTGTATGGTTTGAAATGGAATGCATATGCAATTTTTCAGAAACGGTTTGGTGGAACTATGAATTTAGGAATATTGGTGCTATATAATATAATATACGCTTTCTGAAGAAATTGGAACAGCACTTATTGCTTCACTGTGTAATAATGTTTGAATCTTCGTTTGTTTCCATCCTGACGGATAGAGTTCAAATTTAGCATTTTTTTTTTGTCTTCGTTCGTTTTCTCTGTATTTTTTTAGGATTTCTCAACCGAGTACTTTGTGTACTGTATGTTGCTTTATTTTCTATTTTTGATTAAATAGAGTGAATTTTCACATAATGAACAAAAGCTGTTATAAGTTCTATCACTTTCAGCTGTATGAAAGTTTAGCCTCCTATTACTAGTCAAGCATTTGTCCTTCCATTTTGTGTATGATTATTACTTTTTTTTTTCGGTTCTTTTAATTTTTATACCTTTGATTGTTTCTTTTGAAATTTCTTCTGCTTGTAGTTGTGGTGTCTGTTTAATTGCTTGATGTTCCCCAAATGTATGTCGTGGTGTTCCATATTTAGTGATTGCCACTGCTATTTAAAATTAATTTTGCTTTTGCTTCCTTCTGTACTCCTGAAGCTCTCCTAAATCCTAGGTTCTTGACAATCTTTGTTTCTCCCTCCTTTTTGATGACATGAATGTGGACGTCTTATGGCTTTGTGTAATGACAGATTTCTAATTTGTTTTATTTTTTCTGACTCTTCTTCCTCTAGTCAAAAGGACAAAGAGTTTCAAGGGTCAAACTCTTGGTAAGATTTCCTATATGCAAACCTTGTCTTGTAGCTGTTGAGCATTCGGGATAGTTAATAATTGTATAAGGAAATATTCCTTTTGATCATTATGCATGTCTGGCCCTGTGGCCACAGTTGATAATTTGGATGGAGCACTTTCTTGTGCAGAGAGAACAAAATCTCTTGATGACATTTCTAAAAAAGCTGATAATTCCCCGGAAATTGCTGGCTTTAGAGTTGGGGAACTCTTACTTACTAATGGAGAATCATATTATGGGTCCGTTCTTGGCAACATTCCAGAGGGTCAGGGTAAGTATGTATGGTCAGATGGTTGTGTATACGAGGGTGAGTGGAGACGGGGGATGAGAAATGGATTTGGGAAAATTCAATGGCCTTCTGGCATAATGTATGAAGGTGAATTCTCTGGTGGCTATATCCATGGTACGGGAACATATATTGGCCCTGGTAATCTGACCTACAAAGGTCGATGGCGTTTGAATCTTAAACATGGCCTGGGTTATCAAGTTTATCCAAATGGAGATATATTTGAAGGCTCTTGGATCCAAGGAGCACCAGAGGGGCCAGGCAAGTATACCTGGGCCAATGGAAATGTATATTTGGGAAATATGAAAGGTGGGAGAATGTCAGGAAAAGGAACTCTTACCTGGTTAAATGGAGACTCATTTGAAGGAAGCTGGTTAAATGGCATGATGCATGGTCTTGGGGTATATACTTGGAGTGATGGAGGCTGCTATGTTGGGACTTGGACACGGGGTCTGAAAGATGGCAAAGGAACCTTTTATCCAAAAGGCAGCTGTCTTCCATCTGCACAAGAAATATATCTCAATGCATTGAGAAAAAGAGGGCTATTGCCAGATTTGAGAAAACTGAACCAGGTGCATATTCATCATGCTGCTTCAGTTGATATGGGGAATGTCAAGGTTGGTGAGAACCAGAGATCAAGTGGTGTTTCATCTGATAAGCTTGCCAAAGGAAACCTGTTAAATATTGAACAATCCCGCAGCAAAAATATTTCTCTTGAAAGGCGTTGGAGTCTTGAGGTATCTATTGAGAAAGTGATTGGCCATGATTCAAAATTAGGTTCCACAGATTCTGTCCTAGAAAGTGGAGATAAAGAGGTTAATGCAAAGATCCCAATTTTGGAACGTGAGTATATGCAAGGGGTATTAATAAGTGAGCTACTTTTAAATAGTAGTTTTTCATCATTGTCTAGAAGAGCAAAGCAGCTTCAAAAAAAACTTGCCAGAGACATTAAAAGACCTGGTGAACAAATTATTAAAGGCCACAGGAGTTATGATCTGATGCTTAGTTTGCAGCTCGGAATAAGGTAAAAGACACTATCTTGACTTTTTTGCACACACTCAAGCTGCTTTAGTTGTTTTCATTTGTAACAATGCTACATGATTTTGCTTTCTGCATGTTTTTACTTATTTATTTATTGTTATTCATACAAAAATTTCAAGATGAATCCATGTTGAAAGGAGGACATAAAGTCATATGATTAGAAATTTTCTATGAGAATTCTCATATGGTTGTGTACATCTGTTCACTGATCACATTAATGGTCATCTTTTTCTCTGTTCACGGGAATCTCTTATATTCTTCCCTCCCACCAACGGTAAAGAATAGATCATTGTATATAGCTCTGAAAGAGATTGAGGTTTTAGAGTTTCAACTTTCACATTATTGTCCTTTGAACTATAATTTCATTTGAACGCCACTGAACTATTACTCCAGGGTTTCAAGAAAAAATTGAATGTGGAGTACCTTATCTCTGTTTTTTTCCACAAAAGAAATGTGATGATTGAAAATGGGAAAATCACAATTAAGGCAATTTGATTAGTTTAGAAAATTAGTCTAGAAAGAATTAACCACTCAAGTGGTTAATCATCAAAATCAAACACTGTTTCAATATCAGTGGCTGTAACTATATTTGAGTGGTTAAATGTTTTATACTTATTTATATCCATGGCTGCATTTACAAATCTCTTACGATAAAAATAAGACATTCCATATCATATTGGGAATCACGTGACAACCGGAAGATGCTTTTCCTTCAGTAGACAAATATTTGCCTCTCAGTTGCATTTCACAATTTTTTCAGTAGAACTTATATGGATTTTCTTGATTTCTTACTCCTACTGATGTCATGAGGCAACTATAAACAATGAAAGCACCAGATCTACCAAACTTTAGAAGCTTTAATGTTATTCTGGAATATAAATATTTGCTTATGCATGGTCTGTAAATAATGTAAAAATGGGCTTCAAAATGGCTAGGTATACTGTGGGAAAGATTACCCCCATACAGAGACGGGAAGTTCGGGCATCAGATTTTGGTCCCAGAGCAAGCTTTTGGATGAATTTTCCTAAAGAAGGTTCTCAATTGACACCTCCTCATCAGTCGGAGGATTTTAAATGGAAAGATTACTGCCCTATGGTGTTCAGGTAAGTAGTTGAAACATTTTTAGGCTTATTTATTTCTTTCATGTGGCTGCTGTACAATTCATCTACTCAATAGGCATGCATTTAAACCATTCCTTTACTAAATCACTCCTTGTCACTCTTCATGGATTGGTTGATAGCATCAAGCTATATGACTAGTTCCATTTTCATCCAAATTTCCATTTTTTCCTCTTTAAAGTAAGTAAATTTTAATCTGCAATATTGTTTCTATAATTCTCCGTAGTTTTCTGATATTAGAAAAAGGATCAACAAATGTGTACATAATAAATTTTGTGCATCTGATTTTAAATATCCATTTCAAATTACGATGCCTATAGTTGACAACTTGACATGAATACAATCACGGGATAATTATTCAGAACTGACTCATAATTGTGTAATTTTTCAAGCTATGTGGATTACATGTTGAAATGTTCAATCCTTGCTTCAACTACATGAATACCTCTAAGGATTATGTTGATGTATCACCAATTGTTGAGTTGTGCTTTGACTTGTATAGTATCATAAATGTTTTGATGAATATTGCAAAAAAAGAAGGAATAAAGCCAAAAATCACTTGTTATTAGAATTTGACCATTCAGTTTTTACATTTGAGTTTGTATACATGGTAAGGAACCACTATTGTAGCCCCTGTTTTGCTCTCTTCTTTTTATTCTTTTCATCTTTCATATGGTTGCTATATATGACCTTATGACCTGTTGCAGAAATTTGAGAGAGTTGTTCAAGATTGATGCTGCTGACTATATGATGTCCATTTGTGGAAATGATGCTTTGAGGGAACTATCTTCTCCAGGGAAAAGCGGCAGTGTCTTTTTCCTGTCTCAGGATGATCGTTTTATGATCAAGACACTCCGAAGATCAGAAGTAAAGGTATGTTTATTTTATGTGGATCTTGTTCATTAGCATTTGTTTGTGTCGCAGATATAGATACATAAATGAAGTAACTGCCTTGGAGGCTTGTTTTCTTCTGGTTCTCTATCTAATTTGGAGTTCAAAATAAATTATATGGTTTGCACCAGTAGAAATTCTGAGGTTAATGTCAATGGAATTCTGCATCAAATAACATTTCATATTTCCATAATACCTGTTCGTTTTTGGCATGGTTATCAACAACGTACTTGCAACAAGAGCTGATGACATCATTGTGCACAGGATGACACTGAAGTGTTAGACAAACTAAATAAATATATTAAATATAACCTTAAATACCAATAACAATAGTCGGATAAAACAACACACACACACACACACACGTTACATACATACATACATCTCAAAAATGTATCATCATACTTATAACACAAGTTACATAACAGTCTCATTAACTCATACACTTTTCCATGCTCATACTTACATACACGCATACACATATATTAGATAGATCCTCATGGATAGAAAAATATTGCAGTCAGTTTGATAATAATTGAGTCACAATGCTTCTTCGGCCCGAACCAAGGAATTCCTTAAATATAATTTGAAATGGATTTTGTTCTATCTTTGATTAGAGATTTCTCTGTGAAAAATATGAATTGGAGAATTGGAAGGATTCCTCAATGGTCCATAGATAGAGGAGGAAAATCAAATATGCAGAGATTCAAAGAGTGGGGCATACTATATTTATTTTTATCTATCCACTATTTACAATTTTTTTTTTCTTTTTAAACATAATAACTGCTCAGAAGTTTAGACCTATAACCTAGTGCAAATTACTGACCAATTGAGCATATTGCTTTTTGTCATATATATCTCACAGGTTCCATAAGTAACAAGCTCCAAGTCTCTGACTGCCTAGTTAGCATTCTAAACCATGTTTGAATAACTTCTATAGCCGTCTTAAAATACTAAACGTAATCTATATCATCATCCTCATGTTGCTGTTTTCCTTTTCTTAATAATTTTTTTGCTGTTTTGGATTATCATTGGGTGTGATCCCCTCACTATGAAGCAGTTTCTCATGGTTTATTTAGGGGTTTGGTAGAAACCTGCAGGCCTAAAATTTTTTCATAGTGTTGTGGTGTTTGCAGCTCTCTATTGTATTTGGTTGGAGTGGAATGCATGCATTTTTAAAGGCATCTCTTTGCCTCTAGATTTACTTGGTATGAATTGTCTTTTGGCTTATCTTTGGTGCCCTGCTTGTCACATTTCAAAGGAGTTCCAATTTCTGATACGCAGGGAAACTAGACATCTTTGCTCCAATCTTAAACTTTTTTTTTGGCCCCTTTCTCTGTTGAATTCCCTCTCTTTTATTTTTGGGTTGGTTTTGTAGGATATTTTATGCTTCTTCTTATTCTATTTCTCTCTTTTCTCTCTAATGAAACTACTTATTCAATCCAAAAGCTAAATAAAGGAAATTGAGCTGTTGGCTAACACTTTTAAATCAACCTGTGAACTGTGGTGCATATGTTTTGTAATTATATTTTAGTGTTCACTTGTTCTTGTCTACTTTTCCTTTTTCATTATTATAAAAATACTAATTGTAGTGACCAAATTTTGAAATGTAGGTTCTTCTAAGAATGCTTCCAGATTATCATCATCATGTGAAGTCATATGAGAATACACTCATTACAAAATTTTTTGGTCTGCACAGGATTATACCTTCGAGTGGTCAAAAGGTAATGTGCATTTTTCTGCACCTGAGTCATTTTCTGGAGTATTTATTGATTACTATTGTGACTTGCACCTTAATACTTGCAAATCTGAAATATCAAAAGAATGAAAATTTTGATAAAGCAAATGTACTAAATCTAATATTTGAACCTATCATGATTTACATCTTTCATGCCAAACAACTTAATAATATTAATTTCATTTAATTAGGACGCTAATATTTATATATAATTTTCTATCTTGCAGTTTCGATTTGTTGTAATGGGAAATATGTTCTGCACAGAATTAAGGATCCATAGGAGATTTGATTTAAAAGGTTCATCCCTAGGACGTTCTTCAGACAAAATAGAAATTGACGAGAATACCACTCTTAAAGATTTGGATCTGAACTACTGCTTTTACTTGGAACGGTCTTGGCGGGAGTCTTTATTAAAGTAAGGGCCATTTTCAAATTATTTTTTTTAATTTTGCATTACCATTTTTCTTTTTGATGTTATAAGAAAAGGATTTTATTACTAAGAATATAATAAATCATTCTCCTTCAACAAAGAACGAAGCAAATAGAAACAGATATGTATTGTATATTTTTTAATATGTACATTATGGGTAAATGCGGCAAAACCCTCATCACATATTTTGATACTGTATACTATGAGTATGTACAATTATTTAAGGAATGTTTTTTGCAACTTTGCTCCCATATATTGTTGCTTATTAAAAATAGTAACTGTTAGTGTTTGTTTGAATTCCAAAATTTCGTATGATGAGTTTTTTTTTTTGCAAATTTTTATGATGTATAGTCCTACAGTGCTCAACTTAAAAATTGAATTTTACCTCTTAGTCGTGCTCTTGTGCAGGCAGATTGAGATTGACAGCAAGTTCTTGGAGGTGCAGCACATAATGGATTATAGCCTTCTTCTAGGTGTTCATTATCGAGCTCCCCAACAGCTGCGTCCTTCCGTGTCCTTCAACCAAAGTATTGGTGCAGATGGTTTGGCAATGCTTGCAGAGGAAGGTGGGTATCAGATCCAATCTAATAAGCTAATGATTTGTGATTAACCTTTATGTGATTGACATTTATTCCTGACAAGTATTTATAATTACTTATATTAAGGCATCTTTAACCAAAACTTTGCATGTATTGAAAGTATGAAACTAATGGTCTGGAATGGAGAGACAATGTGATCAGCAGATGATATAAACACTACTTATTTTGGCATTATTAGGTAGAGTAGATGATGAAATCGATGAGGGGTATTTCAGAAAATTTCTCTTTCACATCCCAAATTGTGGCTGATGTCCATCTGACCTTTTTGTTATCAACAATTTATGTGCTGATTGTTTAGTGACATAAGATAGATATTCATGACTTGGATTCTCTACTTGAACAATTTAGGAGGTGTTGTAAAATTTGGTCTGCACTGGATGGTCTGAAAGGAAAGCCAGGTCCTTGGCTAGTCCAGTTAAACATGCTGATTGGTTTTCAGTCAAACCTTTTTAACCTAGCGGCATTGTCTTTTGCTTTTCTTTAATTTTTTTTTTGTGGTTTTATCTTGGTGGTTTTTCTAACTGAAATTGGCAAATGAACCCTGGAAATGGGTGCCAATTGGTTGGTTGACATCCAGTCAGAGTTTTAGAACCATGATGATGATTACGCACCACATCATTTTAGAAAGCTTTATAGGCTTATCCGCATATCTAGAATTTGTCTATCATTATGCTTCCTAGTTCCATCTATGACTTGTTTTCTTGCTTTTTCTCCTAGCACTATAATCATGGAACTGATGAATTTAAAACTTTGATAATCAACTACAGACCCTCTGGAAGATGAAGTATCCAACTATCCACAAGGCCTTGTTCTGGTCCCTCGGGGAGCAGATGATAATAGTGTTATTGTAGGGCCACACATTAGGGGTAGCCGATTACGAGCTTCAGCTGCTGGTGACGAGGAGGTGGATCTACTTCTACCTGGTACAGCAAGGTATTTCTTCATGATTTTAATGGTTGTGTTTAATGTTATTTATCACTTTTGTGATAATACTCTGGCTATCCTATTATGATGTTTGATCATTGCACTTCCAATGGTCCAATTGCACTCCTACTTTTAAGGATGAGTGTGGTGTGATTAAGAAATGACACAAGTCATTGCCAAATGATTGCATCCTTGCTCCTGTATGAGAAGAGTTCTTGTTAATATCTCCTATATCATGTGGGTATTAAGTGATTTGAACTGCTGGAAGTTGATACATAAATTTCAAGCTAGAGAAAATATGATCTATTACAAATTAAAATATTTGCAATTCTTAATCTTTCTTAACAATCTCTCGGAGCTTGAATCTTCGTGGATCATAAACATCCTTCATATTCGTTGCATGTTGTAGACTGAGGATTTGTCTTTCTTCCTAACTTGTTATGCAGACTACAAATCCAGCTAGGGGTGAACATGCCAGCAAGGGCAGAGCAGATTCCAGGAAAAGAGGAAAAGCAAATGTTCCATGAGGCTTACGATGTGGTGCTTTACCTGGGTATCATTGATATATTGCAAGATTACAACATGACTAAGAAGATTGAACATGCATATAAATCTATTCAGTTTGATTCATTATCTATCTCGGCTGTAGACCCTACATTCTACTCACGTCGCTTCCTGGATTTTATTCAGAAAGTGTTCCCACCAAACGTGGCAGGATAGCGTTTGCATAACTTTATCCTGTTAGTTTATTCAAAAAAGTGTGAACATTGCCATAATCATAATGTGCCTTTTGTGCATGCTTTATAATTGATTTAAACATGTTTTTTATTTTGTTTTAAATTTGTATTTAAAAGTAAATAATTTTAGCCTGTCCGTAAATTACGTGATTTTCAAGCTATGGTGCATAGATACGATACGAGTATTCGATACAATGACACGTTGTTCTTTGAAAAATATAGGATACGATACACTTACAATAAAATTTAAATTAAGTTGATCTTTTTTTTTTTTTGACAAAGTGAAACTTATCTCATTTCATTAAAAACAGCTGAAGCAATACAATCTGGTGTAATTGTGGAAACATGAGCCCAAGCATAATTAGCTGCTCTCTTAGCAAGAGAATGAGCAACCATATTGGCTTGTCTCTTGACAAAATGAATTTTAAAACCTGAATTCAAAGTGAGTAAATGTTTGCAAGCAGAAATTAAATCTCCAAACTCAGTTGAATCCACACTATTGGAGCTAATGCTGTCAACAACCCCCTTGCAGTCCGTTTCCAAAAATACCTCATCCATGCCCAACTGATGAAGCCATTTCAGTGCCATCAATACAGCCATGGCCTCACCCTCTTTGATCCCCACAAGTGGTCTTGTATAATCTGTTTTAGCCAGCAGAAAATGTCCCAAATGATCCCTGATACAAGCTCCTAATCCTGTTGTATGAGAAACCGCGTCAAAGGATGCATCAATATTGCACTTAACAACTCCAAACGGTGGCTTTTTCCAGCAAATATTCATTTGTTCCTGACTCCTAGCAATTTGATTATTTGAATTGGCCAACTTCCAACCTTGCAGCACTGAGAAAGATCTATAAATGCAATCCTGTGTGGACTCATCAATTTCATCCCACAGTTTGCAATTCCTCCTATACCAAATGGACCATAAACACATAGCCATACAAATAATTTGTTCGCTGCCCAAATTATTAATAAGGTAAAAGAACAATTCTTTGAAATCCTCGTGGACTAAGAGTTGTTGCTCGATGGCCTGCCACAAAGCTACACTTTCCCAACATTGTTGCGCCTTGGGACAAGTAATTAAAGAGTGCCAAGTTGTTTCCATATCAGCTTCACACATAACACAAACTGGAGGACAATGAACACCCCTAGTCTGTAGCTTGGTCCTTGTTGGAAGACACCCTCTACAACACCTCCACAAAAAAACCTTAACTTTAGGTGGAATTTTCAACGCCCACAACTTGTGCCAATCACCCAGCAAGCTGAAATTACTAGATGCACCAAAACTCTCCATATAAAGGCGATAAGCAGATTTGACAGTATAAGTTCCTTGGTGGTTAAATTGCCAAATCCTCCGATCCACAAGAGTCTCACTATATAGAGGTACATCTAAAATAGCAGCCGCGTCATCTTCTTCAAAGTTGGCCCCAATAACCTGCACATTCCAACAATTGTTAGTTCGTAAAATAATGTCCCTCACACACAGATTTGGGAACTGTGTTGCCATGAGAGACTCATCCGAAAGCCTCCTCCCATCACGTAGCCAAGGTTCATTCCAAAGAGGAATATGGGACCCATCTCCAATAACCCACCGCACACCTTCCTTTAACAAAGCTTGGGAACTCCAGATGCTCCTCCAGGTAAAACTTGGGTTATGACCCATAGTTGCAGAAAGAAAATCCCCTCTCGGGAAATATCTAGCTTTGAAAACTCTAGTAACAAGAGCATCATGGTCTGAAATAAATTTCCATCCCTGTTTCCCTAACAATGCCAAATTAAAAGCATGGAAGTCACGGAATCCCAATCCCCCATCCTCCTTTCTCCTTGTAAGCTTCTCCCATGCTAACCACCTGATGCCTCTACCATTACCTCCATTACATCCCCACCAGAAGGAGTTCAACATTTTCTGAATCTCATCACAAATAGATAAAGGGATTTGGAACACACTCATACAATAAGAAGGTATAGATTGGGCCACCGATTTAATCAAGACTTCCCTCCCCGCCATAGACAAATTCCTAGAACTCCATGAATTAATTCTCCGCCAAACTCTGTCCTTTATAAAAGAGAAAATAGCTTTCTTACTTCTTCCAATCATGGAAGGCAAACCAAGATATTTTCCAGTGCCTAAAGTAACATTGACCCCCAACAACATGGAAATAGTATTTTTATGATCAGACAGCACATTTCTACTAAAATAAACTTCGGATTTAGAGTAATTTACCTCTTGACCCGAAGCCTCACCATACACCTTCAGAATATTCTTCATAACATCAGCCTCCCTTTCATTAGCTCTAAAAAAGAGAAAGCAGTCATCGGCAAACAAGAGATGAGAAATCGTAGGTGCTCCTCTACAAATCCTTACACCATGGAGATCACCCCGCAATTGAGCATCCTTGATCAAAGTAGTGAGACCTTCAGCACAAATAATAAACAAATAAGGTGAGAGAGGGTCACCTTGTCTCAACCCCCGCGAGGGGAAAATGGGGCCAACTTGATCATGATTAACTTGGACCTGGTAAGTAACAGACTCAACACACATCATAATCCATGATATCCAAGTATTGTTAAACCCAAGCTTAGCCATCATACCCCGCAAAAAGAGCCAATCAATTTTATCGTAAGCCTTGCTAATGTCAATTTTTAAAGCCACATCCCCCACCTTGCCTTTCGTCTTACACTTCATGTAATGAATAAGTTCAATAGCAATAAGTGCATTGTCCAAAATAGATCTACCCTCCACAAATGCAGATTGCTCTTCAGAAATACACTTGGCAATAACCCCCCGCAGTCTATTAGCAAGTACTTTAGACACAATTTTATATAAAACATTGCACAAGGAAATTGGCCTTAAATCTTTCATGCTCTTAGGATCATCACATTTCGGAATAAGCACAACGTTAGTATCACTAAGATGATCAGGAAAATGGCCTTCAACAAGCCAAGAGCTACCAGCAGAAAAAATATCCTTACCACAAAGGTCCCAAAATCGCTGATAGAATCCAGGATTTAAACCGTCTGGCCCAGGTGCTTTATCTGGGTGCATCTGAAAAACAGCATGTTTAAATTCCTCCTCCGAGAAAGGACTTGTAAGCTTGGAATTATCCTCATCATTAATTCGGACCTGCACTTTAGATAAAATAGGATCATGATGACCCCCACCACCAGCGAAAAGATTATGAAAGTAAGAACTTGCCACATTACACAAATCGGCCTGCTGGGTTACTTCTATATTTTCATCATTAATAAGCTTTGTAATCTGGTTCCTTTTCTTCCTTTGTGTCGCAGATGTATGAAAAAACCGGGTGTTCCTATCACCATCCCTCATCCAAAATTGTTTAGCCCTTTGTTTCCAAAAAGCATCCTCCTGCACCAATAAGGTATTAATTTTATTTTTCAAAAGGCAAATTTCCTGTTGGTCATCCGGGTCGGAACTCCCCTGAAGCTCTCCTAACCTCCTCTTGCACACATCAATATCTTCCTTAAATTTGAACTTGATTTTTTTGCTCCAACCCACAAGCTCCTCAACACAACCCGAGAGCTTACTCTGGACATTTCCATCTCTAACTTTCCTCCAACCGTTAAGCACCACCTCACCAATATCATCCTGGAGTAACCATGCATTCTCAAATCTGAACCGGTACGGACGAGATAACACATTGGTCTGTCCCTCACACTGCAACAGGATGGGTGTATGATCAGAAATTGAGGCTATTAAATTAACCAACCGAACCTGAGGGAATAAATCAAGCCAAGAGCTTGTAGCAAACGCTCTATCCAACCTCTCCTCAACTGCTCTATCAGTGCCCAAGCTCTTACTCCAAGTAAAAGGGTACCCCTCCATAGGGATATCTATAAGACCACTATCAGTAATGGCCTCTTTAAATCCAGATAGTAACCAGTTGGGCTGTTCATTTCTACCTCGCTTATCAGTGGCTTCCAAGAGGTCATTAAAATCTCCAATAATGCACCATGGACAAGTAGTTCTCGAAGCTAGAGAACGAAGAAGAGCCCAAGATTCCCGCCTTCGACCTCTATCAGGAAACCCATAGTAAAGAGTCAACCGCCAAACACCTCTTCCATCATCCTGAACATCAACATTCATAAAGTGTGCAGAGTAATTAACAATAGTGCAATTCACCCCCGTCCTCCATATCAACGCCAAACCACCCCTTCGACCAATCCTATCAACAGAGAAGCAACTATCAAAACCCAACTTAACCCTCAGTTCCTCAATTTTGGCAGCATGAACTAATGTTTCAGACAAAAAAATAACGTCCGGTTTTTTATCCCGAACGAGGTTACGAATAACAGGAACTGCCTGGAGGTTACCCAGGCCTCGGCAGTTCCAACTGAGGACAATCATTGCTCCTGGCAGGCCTGGGAACCAGGACCTGCCAATAAAAAATGCTGGATATTGCTGCTACCAGTATCATCACGCTGTTGAATATGAACGACATCAGGCATACTACAATCACGTTCCACCTCTTCTGCTTGGGGCTTATCACGACGTCTTTTTTTATCAGATGGGCTTGCCAATTCAGCCCCATTAGAAGGTCCAATGTAAGTTAGGACTGGCTCATGTGCAACTTTAGTAACGTCACGTGGTTGAACAAATGAGTGACTAGTGCCTCCAATAGGAATATTCCTTATTTGTCTATTGCATGACGCAATCACCACCACATTATTAGATAATGAATGAGTGGCGGCACAATTATTGGTACCATCATTATACGCCCCATTATCTGCGTCAGTTATGGGATTAGTGTTCCTTACCGTTACAGAACTCCTTCCTCGACCTGTACCACGTCCGCCCCTCTCCACCAACCACCGACTTCCACCGGTACCACCACTTCGCCTGGCCTCTACACGCAACTCCGGCCCCCACCCCCGGCTACCGTCATCCTGCTCGAGATCAAATAGCTTGGGACAATGTTGTTCTATGTGGCCAATTATTCCACATAAAAAACAAAATACTCCAAGTCTTTCATACTTGAACTGCACAACCATGGCATCACCACCCGCCCTCCTCACTTTCTTCTCCTTCTTCAATGGACTTGACGCATCAATGCTAACTTTTATCCTCATATAACTCCTCCAAAATCCTGTGTTATTATTAGGGTCATATTCCAGAAACTGGCCCAAATGATTGCCTAGATGCTCACCAACAGCTTGTGACATAAACCCAGCAGGGAGACCATGAATCTGCACCCACATATTCACACGACTGAGATCCACCTCTTCTGGTCTTTGGCCTGCTTCCAGAACAGCAAGAACAAGCATGTAATTGTCAAAGGACCATGGTCCTCCACTTAATATTCGCTGCAAATCAATCTTATGGTAGAACTGAAAAACAAACAACCCCGGCTCAGGCTCATCAATCGTGACCCCCTTCCCAGGACGCCATACCCCAGCCAGTCTCTCCTTCATAATATGTGAACGAATAGGTTTATCAGAAAGAAAACGACCCACAAGGCACAACCCATCCTCCATAATCTGTCCACCATTGTTATCGACATGAAGAACCGTTACATCGTCATCCTCCTCAACCAAAGACATCCTCTCAAAACTCCCCTCCATGATCGAACCCTGAAACTAACACCCTCAGCCTTTGAGAAAGACAAGGGACAAACAAAACTCTCAACAAAGAGAGAAAACAACACACATTTTATGAAGGAGAGACAAAACTCTCAAAACACACATTTTTTTTTTAATATTAAATTAAGTTGATCTTATTCATTTGCTTTTATGGATAATGGATGTATTAGATTAAATCAAATGCCACACATTCACGTTCAATATAGAAAACTTTCATCAATGTCAGTATGGTTTTTATTTTAAATATAAATTAATTTTAAACACATTGATTTATATAAATGATCTTAACCATTAATTTATTGTGTCGTATTGTTTTTTTCATAATGTGTTGTATTCAAGAGTTTAATTTTAATATGTGTGAGTTTTAATGTTATATTAACCTCATATTTAATGTATTTGATTTTGTTATGACTCAATGGTTGAACTTTTCACTTGTACTAGATGTGACTTGAGTTCAAAATTTGAATGTTTTCATTGATAGGCTATAACCCTTGAAATCCCGATCCGTTATCTTTGTTTACCAAAAAAAGTTAACAAGCTAATGGATGTACTATTTGAGCACAAGGATGAGCTCAAGAGCATATGAGGAATCAGATTCAATCCAGAGTTAGATATACCTGATCCCGGGAAAAGTTGATTGTTACGAACAATTCCGGAACAAAAATTATACGAATAAATTTACACCATAGGATCAACTTTTTATCTTCCCTGTTTTCTCTCTCCCACTTTTTTTTTTTGGTCGTATTCTCTCTCCCACTTATCTCTTTTCCAATTGGCCATTTATCTATTCGTTACTGTTTCGTACTACAAAATTGGGCCTTATAGCCCTTCTCACCTGGTCCCGTAGGAAGAGTGATGAAGTTTGGAGGATCTTCTTTGATTGGATTCAATTATCATGCATTAATTCAAGAACAAGAAGAATTCACCAAAAGAGAAGAAGAAATCAAAAACATAGATGAGGAAGAAGATGATGTTTGTGCCACAATCACCTTCAAGGAAGGATGATTGATACGCCTATGAAGATTGCCACAAAGAAATGATTCTTTGATAAGATCCAATTGATTCTTTTCCAAGAATTCTAGAGGAGTCAATGCTCAACTCTCACACTCACAAATGGAGCAAAATCTATTTTCTCATTTCAAAGTTATGAATTATTCTTACACTTGACCTTATATAGGCCCTTAGTTCTTTGCTATGGAAGCCAAACTAAGATAGGCTAAGACAAGTACAAAGGGAATTGGTAAATATATTCCAGATTTTTGGACATATACCCCACATTAATGTGAAAATTTCAAAAATACCCTCCAATTTTGCGTCATTTCTGGAAACTGGAGTTTTTGAAATACAAATTTGACTGGAGTTTCTGGAATACAAATCCAGGATACAAATTTGTATTCCAGAAACTGGAGTTTTTGTAATACAAATTTGTATTCCGAAAATTTCAGTTTCCAAAAATGATGCGAAATTGAAAGGTATTTTTGGAATTTTCACATTAATGTGAGGTGTATGTCCAAAAATCTGGGTGTATTTACTGATTCCCAGTACAAAAGAAAGGCCCAAATGTCAAGCCCAAAATGCTTCTACAAGGTCCTAAAGCATCTCATCTCACCTTGACGACAAAAAAAAAGCATCTCATCTCATGTAATACAAGGCCTAATTACACCATTGTCCTAATTACAAGATAAGCAAAGTTAATTACAAGATAAGCAGAGTCCTGTTGACTAAAAAAAAGATAAGCAAAGTTCTTATAACAAGAGATTAAGACCGTGACTTTTGATCATCCATTCTTGTTGTTGCTTCCAATATATAATGCAATAGCATTGGTGTACCAAACACTGGCCAGATATACCTGGAATCATAGGTAATCAAGTTTTATGCATATTTATGAATAGACCCCAATAGAAAGCATGAATTACGAAAAATCTATAATTTGTGTAGATTATAAATTTGCTACATTGGAAATAGGAAGAATTATAAAGATACCCTTTATGCAAATAAAACAAATAGTCATTCATTTCTCTCCACTATCCGTTTCATCTCAAGTAATTTCCTCCCTCTCTTTCTCTCGTTCTCTCCTCCCTCTCCTCCCTCTCTCCCTCTCTCCCCCATCTCTCCCTCTTCCTCTCTCCCCCTCTATCCCTTTATCTCTCTCCCCCTCTCCCTTTATCTCCCTCACTCTCCCTCTCTCTTGCTCACTCTATCTCCCACCTTCTCTCCCATCTCTCCATCCCCCTCTCTCTCACACCCTCTCTCCCTCTTTGTCTCTCTCCCTCTCTCTTTATCCTCCTTTCCCTCTCTCTCCCTCTCTCTTGCTCGCTCTCTCTCCCTCTTTCTCTCTTTGGCTCACTCTATCTTCCTCCCTCTCTTTCTCTCTCTCTCTCTAACGCACCTCTCTCCCTCTCCCTCTCCCTCTCTTCTTCACTCTTAGGTGTCATCTCCCAAGTTTTTTAATTTTTCACTTAAATTAATTCATTTGTTAGATTTTTTTTATTAAATTCATATTTTGTATGGTCTATTAGTTATTCTTTACTATGTGTTGCATTATTTATTTCTACCAACCAGGTGCAATGTCATCGACAATGCTTGAGATGGATCGATACTAATTAAGACCTAGTGGACGTGTATAGATTGGTGACACTCTTTTCACAAAAGGTGAATTTCTGAGCGAGAGAGAGAGAGAAAAAGAGAGGAGGAGGGAGGGAGAGGTTTTTCAAAGAGAGAGAGAGGGGAGAGGGAAAGAAATGGGGAGAGAAGGGGGAGAGAGGCATAGGTTTTTCAAAGATCGAGAAAGTTAACAAAAAAATTCTCATGCAAATTATGAAGAATTTTAATTATTATATCCAAAAATAAAATTTTAAAAATGGAGAAATTTAGGCCTCGTTCGGGGTGGTTTTTGGTTTAATGTTTTGCAAATTTCAAAAACCAAATCTTGTTTCAGTTTTGAATTTTGAGTTTTCGTTTTTTTTAGTTTAGTCTCTCTTTTTACCTCGCGCAACTATGAATCGTGAAGACACGAGAGGGATGACACTAGGGGTGGCAAATGGGATGGGCCGCGCGAGCTGGCCCCACCCAACCCGCTTTTTGGCGGGCTTTTTCAACCCATGGCCCGCTTTGGCCCGTTCGTCGAGTTGATTAAATTATTTTTTAAATGATTTTTTTAGTTTTTTATTTGTTGTGGGCTTGTGCTGCCAAAAATGGATCATCTTGCTGGGCTGTCAACTCGCTCTTAAACGAGACGGGTTGTATTTTCTAGCCCGCTTTACTCAGTGGGGTGGGCAAAAAAAGGGACAGGGGCGCGACCGACCCATTTTGCAATCCCTAGATGGGACGAGAGGATATCGAAGAGACACGAGTAGAGCTAGGTATATGGGCCTTGACCTGCAAACGACCTATTTAACCCGTAGCACATGCGAGCTATAGGTCACCCATATATAGGCCCATTTTTAAATATGAGCTTTTTTAGCCCAGCCCATTTAACCCCATGGGCCAAATTTTTTAATTAAATTTTAAAGTTTTAATGTATATTTTATTTTATTTTTTTTAAAATTTAATTATTTTTTTCTTTAATAAGACCATGGGCCAACCCCATTTAGCCCGTGGACTATGCGGGCTAGACGCGAGCCACATCATGTAGGCCCATTTATTTTACAGCTCGGGCTGGCCCAGTCCGTTTATATGTGAAGTGGGCTGCCCGCGTACCCACCTCTAGACAGGAGCGAATATGAGTATTTAACGTTTTAAAACTGAAAACAAGTATCACAAAACCTATTTTTATGGTTTTAAGATTCATGTTAAAACTGTTTTAAAATTAAGAAAAAAACCAATTCAATCCCATTTTACCCAAACAGGTTTTGTTTTCAAAATTAACTTTTAAAACAAAAAACCAGAAACTTAGAACTACCCCGAACAACCCGTTAATTTTTCTATCCAAACAAAAAATTTAAAACTGAAAGGCATTCAATTGATAATTAAATTTGTAAAAATTTTATTTTTTTTAGAATTTTCATTTTCTTCATCCAAACATATATACACTAAAAAATGGCAAGTTCAATAAGAAGCATTACTTATTTATCGGGAAAAAATGGCAGAGAATTTTATTGAAAATCTTACTTTAGTGAACTCTTGGGAATTTTTGTAATTTTCAATAGTATAGGGTATGACAAGTATTTTATAACTGTTATGTGCCGTTTTTATAATTACGATATAAATATTTCAATAATGTATGACACCCTTTCTGCAATTAACTTTTATTTACCTAGAGACCTTTAATTCCGGTAACCCTTCTCCTATCCTAGCCATTCAAATTTAATAATATTATATCAAAGGTTAAAATGGCAATTGGAGTTTGATACACCAATTTAGTATTGATGTACCCTAAGTGCCACCATAAAAAATATGTGATAAAACACTATAGGATATATATGTAATACAAAAACTACCAAAAAAAAATGTAACACAAAATGCAGTACTAAAAGAGAAAACACCTTGAAAATGGTCCATTAACTTTTGTTGAGGGTACATTGGAGAAAATAAAGTCATTGTGAAATGAATTGATTCCAAAAATTTGATAGGACGAATGAAGGATTGTGCACCAACCTAGTACTGACTGTATTTCTCTTATTCTTTAGGGATGTGGCCCTCTCTTCGTTGGTGTGTAACTTAGAAGCCAAATGTATGTTGATCTTATCTTATCTTATTAGTATACACTGTATCATCATTATTTATTTAGTATATGATACTTTTACATTATTGTTATTTATTTATTTAAATTTACATAATAAAACCCTATTGATCAATTTAGAATATTATTCTTAAATAGCCGTAGTCAAGAATTATTGTGAATTAAGATAAGAATGATGTGTGAATATTAGTATGTGTCTAGACTAATAATCATATTTTACTGGTCAATAGTATACAATATTACGATATCAAGTTTTTGTATAGGTATATATTATCAGAGTTAGAGCATTACAGGGTGAGAGAACTACATAGGTCATTCATTGTTAGAGATTGGTCATAACCGTTGGATATAATAATTTTACATTAAAATTTTGCCACTTAATCTATATCTATATTCTATATAAGAAAACTAACATTAGGTCTCTTAGGTTCTCATACGTGTCACTTTCCATATAATAACACATGTTACTTTCATATTTTTTTCTTATTTTCAATTAATATTGTTTTGTTTATATGATATTTTTTTTATTATTTTTTTAGAAAAGACCCGTACTTCAGGTCTATGGACTAGTATAAAATAAATTTCTATCATTTAAATATAAAATTATTATATTCAACGTCTATGTCAAGCTGTCACGGTGAACGAGCTATACAAATCTCTGACCCTAGTCTAGGCCATTAGAGTAATAGTGGACTAGACCGATCTACCACAGGAACGTTGTGTGCTTCTCGTAGAGACAGTAGTAGTGTATGCAATCATTTAGATATATAATAGATTATTTTGAGTTATATAATGTTGAAATAATTTTATTAAAAATAGATTTTAAATATTATATTAGCTATTAATATAAAATTTTATATAACATTAGCATTGGATTCTATTTTAACTTTGGATTCTATTCTTATTTTAACCGTATGAATAAATTCATTAGAGTTTAATTTGGTTGGTTTCGGTTTAATATTGATTATTGGTTTTTAATGAGTTAATGACTATTAACACTATTAAAGGTTTTGTCTCATGCTAACACGCATATAAAAGGAGACATCCATGTAGAAGTTTTTTGGGGGGAGATGAAAAATTTCTATTGTATCCTTTTTGAGATACCGAGTAGTTTGAGCATTTTAGTAAGTGTTGATTTGTTGGGTTCTCTTATGTGCAGAGAGTTCTCAAACTCAGTATTGGAGAACTGTTTTATCCTAGGGACGACGAGGCTATATACTGCTGTACACATTGGACAGAGCCGTGAAACGTCTTAAAAAGAGCAACGTAGTCCGCGACTCAGCTTATTTACTTACTTATTCATTTATTTTATTTTATTTTATTATTATTATTATTATTTTTTGGTTCTCGTTAGACATTTGCAGCAACATATAAATTATGTAAATTACTTCCTATATACAATATACGTAAATACTAAAAAAAAGCATACAAGAATATTTCCTGAAACAAAAGGTATATATTCATGGAAAAAAGGAAACAAAAGAATATATACGTTGATGTGGTGTGTCGACTGATATATTGCTCGTGAACTCAGCCAAAGGTAGCCGTTTTCTTTAGCTTCTATTTCACTCTCTCTCTCTCTCACACACACACACGCACAAATGGGGCATATAAATGAAAGGAAAGATGCTGCATGAGATATACATATAGAAACATATAGAAAGCACTTTCATTGTGGTTTTCATCATCATTCAGAGAGTGGGGAGAATGAGTTCTTCTTCTGGTCAGGGTAATGGCTATGATTTCGCTTTCAAGATCTTGTTGATCGGTGATTCTGGTGTGGGAAAAACTAGCTTAATTGTCAGCTTCATCAGCTTAATCGCCACCTCTGTTGAAGAGCCTCCCACCACAATTGGTAATTCATTGATGCTTGCAAAAAACCATTCTTTCTTTGTGGTGATTTGGTGCCCAGAAGTTTTTTGGACCTTAACCATGAAAAAATACGATGCTTTTATCACTGTTATTTCTATATTTTAAGCTTAACAATCATGGGATTTTATTGTCACTAGTTTTCTTCTAGAGTTTTCTCAACCAAACAGTGTCTCATGACGGTTGATGATCTATCCAAGATAACTGTTCAATACTTTGGTTATTATTTCTGTACAAGATAACTGTTCTATTGTTTTTGTTCCTTTTATGCCACTGGAACTGACATAGAATTTTTGAATTGATGCTCTTCACTGTCATGTTGCTTTTATCAGATTTGAGTTCTGATATCATCTGATGCTATTGTTCTATGCTATGTGTAGGTGTTGATTTTAAGATCAAGTTGTGCACAGTAGGTGGGAAGAGATTGAAACTAACTATTTGGGACACTGGTAATCTGTATAGTCAAATCTTCTACTTCCAGTTCATGAAAAATATACCTTTTTTTCAATTCCTGGCATCGTGTGAATTGGATGCAAACAAATATGATGAAATTTTCTTTAGAGGGTATTTCTGTTGATTCACTTGCCATTAACCCAAATAACTGATTGAAATAGTATATTGACATGTCATAACATTACTTCTATTGCAGCTGGGCAGGAAAGGTTCAGAACACTAACTAGTTCTTACTATAGAGGAGCACACGGAATCATTCTTGGTATGCTAAAATGATTTGTGATTTTTTTGGTGATTGCTACTAGCCATTGAACTCTGTTTCAAGTTTACCTCTGTAGTTTCATAGTCCCTAATCCCTATGGGGACATTCAGTAAAATAAGAACTCTTTACTTGTGGAGCATGACAACTTTTATTATGAACCATGTGTTAAGGCAGTTACATGTTCTGCCTTTAATTGGAGTTAGGATCCTCTCTTTCTTTCTTTTTTCTCCATTTCCTCCATTACTATGTTTTAGGGGGAAATAAATGACATAAATGTGATACATATATAGTGGAGAATGTCATTTATTTCATTTATTCCCCCAAAAACATAGTAATGGAGAAAATAGAGAGAAAAATAAATGGAGAGGATCTTAACTCCTTTAATTGTGAGTTAAAAAACTTGCATAATGTTCTTCACTATAGACATGATTCATGATAGGCAACTATGGCGTCGAGTTATCCATGTAGCCGACCCCAACTAGTGAGATAAGGCTTATTGTTATAGTTGTTGTATTAGATGTATCTGGTTTTACACTTGCAATAAGGGTAGCAATTGGAGCTTCTCAAACGCATTGCTTCAGCATTTTTGGCAGTTATTGCCATTGTCTTTTGTGTCTTTGTCATGTCTTGAAGAATTTGTAAACATATTATTCTTGGGTCTATGGTGGGGCTTCTGAAGCCACCCCTTTGTAATGACTAACGAGTAAGATGATCAGTGCATGTTTTTGTGTCATTACCAGTTAAAATCTTTTAAATCCAAGGCTTACACTTGTAGATTTTTTTTTTTTGCTTTTAGTTTATGATGTAACAAAAAGAGATACGTTTACAAGCTTATCAGAAGTGTGGTCCAAAGAAGTGGAACTATATTCAACTAGTGAGGATTGCGTGAAGATGCTAGTTGGAAATAAAGTTGATAAAGTAAGTTTTGTGTTTTGGTCTTGTGCATAAATATATGACCCCAAGGAAATGCATCATTAACTACTGTTAAATATTTCCTCAATGAAATGTTTGCAAACTAATTTTGGAATACAATGAAATATGTGACTCTGACTGTACATTAAGGTAATGAAACAACATCAAATTCTATCATCCATGTGCCTTCTTCTCTATCATGAGTTACACTGTTATAGATTTAATCTGTAACACTATCATGACTTGATGTTGAGGTAATTTCAATTCTATCCCTATGACCCTGTCTTGCCTATGGTTGATACATATGGACAAGCATGTGATGCTTACTTATGCATTTGTTCCACACTTATAAGAGCCTCTTTTGGATAATTTTTTCTATAAACACTTAGTTTTATAACTGATAATGTCTCATATAAGTTGAAATTAGCTTTTAAACTTCAATTTTTCAAAAGTTCTCTTTTTAACTTCTCTATTAGCACCTATCTATTTAACAATGACTATTTAATAGCTTTTCCTCTTTACCATATATGAGAAAAATAAGAATGCAAAGCAAAACTAACATTTTCATACACTAGACGTTGGGCTTCTGAATCCAAACAGGACCTAAGTCACTATCACTATGATCATCAGACAACATCCATCAGAAAATCAGGCTGTTGCATATTTAGCAATTTTAGATGAAAATTGAGTCCCATTTATGCATGCTTGTCATCTCAACTCTGAGTCAATCTGCCATATAGCATTCTTTTATGAATTCCATGTCAATTCAGTGACTACAGAGATTATTACATGCATGCACTTTATACAGAAGTGCAATATAGAACCTTTCATGTAGTCACTCAAAGCAACCTAAACATGTGGTTAACCGTAATTTCACAACTGGACACACCAAAACTGTTACAGAACCTTGTTTATGTAGATAAATGTAATGCTGGGAGTAAATCTTGGACATTGTCTAGCATTAGCGCAAATCATTCACCTCACATGTAAATGCATGTTTTAGACTTTTTGTACACTTAACTTTTTAAAACATAGACTTCTCTGAATTTCCAATTCACATCTTGAAGATGTATTCTGTTCAATAATATCTTTAATGGTTTATTCATCTAATTTTAGGATTCTGAAAGGGCTGTGAGCAAAGAAGAGGGTTTAGCTCTTGCCAAAGAGTTGGGATGTTTGTTTATTGAATGTAGTGCCAAAACTCGAGAAAATGTGGAGCAGTGCTTCGAGAAACTTGCACTAAAGGTACGGTTTTTCCCTTATTTTAACTTCTCTATAAGTACCTAAAAGCTTTTTCATAATTTAAGAACCAAATCACAAGAAGCTCTCATAAATACTTGGTTGAGAAGAAGCTTCTATAAGGTAGAAGTTAAATCCAAATTGGGCCTTAAGGTTTCAACAGTTTAAAGTGTGTATTAGCTAGTAATTTATTTATTGAATAATGTATACAGATACAGAAGTGTCTAATATTTGTTTCAGGCATTGGTGAGAATAGGCTTTGAGGCTAGGGTGAAATAATTCTTTATCTGGTTTTAAGAAAATCGGATTATTAATATTCTAAAGGGATTTGCTAACTTATACCCACTTGTTTTTTAGGAGTACGTTAGCAAGTTACACATTTGGGTGTATTTAACAAATTTCAAGTTATAACTCGCTAACGTACTCCTTTTAAAGTTAAATATTCATTATTATATGTGAATAATAACCACCAGGAGGAAAATGTAGACTAATTGTGAAAGAGTGGACATATGAAAGTTATGATAATATTCTTGCATGAGTTTAAAATTCTTTGTAGATTATTTGCTATGTTCAAACAATGACAAATATGACACCATTTCTTAGATAATGGAAGTTCCTAGTCTTCTGGGAGAAGCACCAAAAACGAGTGTTTTACAACCGGATCCCCCACCATATACGGCTCCCCCACCACCCGGAGGTTGTTGCTCTTAAGGTGCTGCAATGTGGTTGACATTGAGCTTCTACCCTAGTTTCTTATTGGTGCCAATGTCTTTTGGTTGCTCAATTAATTGTATACCACTACTACGTACAAATGGGGAATTGGCGAGAATAACGTCTATTAGCTTGTGTAAATTTCTTTTCCTTCTGTCATTGGTTTTTAGCCTATATATATTTTATCCGAGTCAATAATACAGCCTTGTACCACTATGAAAGATGTATCGTTTATGTATTATTACTCCCAACTTGATCCTGATATTGCAACTGTTGCATTTTTGTTGCGCACACTGCACCTGTCAAATTGAACATGTGAAGAGAGAGAGAGATAGAGATCCTAAAGAGAGAGACCATGTCAAAATTTGTGGGGTTTTGTTTAGGGTCTTCATGTGTATATCTCTCTTTTCACATGATCTGTCACGTAAAACACTCACACCAGAGAATCTATTCTATTAAAAGACCATATGATCAAAACAATCAAAAGGAAAAATAATACATCCCAAGAAAAATTTTCACCGTAATTCTTTCTAGCACGTTCTGCTTTTATCAAGTATCTTATTTTGGTATGATTAAAAAGGGCATCCAGTACACGAGACTCCAACCATGTGGAGTGTGGGGAGGATAGACGTACACAGCCTTACCGTTACACCAAAGCTCGCCCTCTTTATTTTGGTTTGAATTCTTCAAAAAAAAAATTGTACAAAGGGAGGAATGAGATTTGAATTTATGACCTCATGTTAATTACTCAATCCCTCACCACTTGCGCAATCCCACTTGTTTGAACCCTTCAATTTCTGGAAGTTACTTTTGCACAAGTTGAGCTGGATGGGCACCCCAAGAATACAAAAGTTCTCCCATTGTGTTTCTATTTATAAAACACAAACTCGAATCTCACTCAACAACAACAAAGTCCTGTGTCTTATCTTCATCATTGAAGTGTTTTACTCTTTGTTGGACAATGGACATCTTAATTACACATCAGTTGCCTGACTAACATGAGGTTTAGTAATTACTTCATTGTTAAATAATTCATTCTCTATAAGCTATCTTTTCTCTATTAGAATTACACTTATAATTTTTTCTTGTAAAAAAATGTCGTAATAAATTGCTTAATTCGACCACTTGCTCAAGTTTTCTTTCACCAACGTGAGTAGTTATGATGAATTGTTGGTCGCAAGTAGTGTGATTTGGGCTACAGTATGGATTTCGGTTCTTGGATTCTGTATTGCTGTCTGTATGGAAAAAATCACGTTTGGATTCTGTATTAAGATATTCCAAATTATGTAACAGCATAATTATTAATTATGATCTCGGATTGAAGTACGGGAATAAAAAATAATCACTGAAAGTTTTATCCCCTTTAAATAGATCCCCCAATTCAACGGATTCTGTAACTTCCAAATACCAGAGTTTAGAGTAAAATTATGATTTTGCCGAAAAATTGAATAGAAAAACAGGAAGACATGCGTTAAGACTTAAGATAGTAAAAAAAAAAAATCGTCACATTTTTTTAAAATTTCAAAAAGTGCACGTATAATCAAACTATATATTTTGAGAGGTACCGAACTAGTTGACCAAAAAACAAAGAGGTACCGAACTACATCTTAATATCAATCGACTTTCACTGAATATAATAACAAACGATAATCAATTAATATATAGTTTTAGAGCACGGCAAATTTTTGATTCAAAAAAATCACCTTCAATTAATATGCATGAATACTATCAACGTTGATAAACCTATGAAAGTTGAAAATTAAATAAAGGACAACCTGCAAACTTCAAGAAACCAACAACTCGATTCAGTTTTGGTAAATCTAGAAGTGTAACTAGTAACTATCCTGTTATAGTTCAGTTAAAATCTAGAAGTGTAACTAGTAACTATCCTGTAATAGTTCAGTTACAACCTGAGATGTAAATATATTTTCATAACCATCAATAATCAAACTAATGAAAACAAACCAGTCGATCAGTTAATCCTCGTTTTTAACTCTCCAAAGTTATGATTCACAAATGTATTTCCCTGATAAATCTGAACCACAAGAAATGAATATACAGCAATAAAGATTGTATGATCCAAAAAGAGTACCGTCTGTCAAAAATGAAACTAAATATTTCAACTAACCCCCATGCTAATGCTATTATTAGCTTGCCATGGCACCAGCAGCAGTTTCCAGAAGCCTCCTAGCATTTGTGCCCTGATCAGGTAACTCTGCTGGGGTCTGCCAAAAAATACGTTAGCAACTGTTGAGGACTAGAAACAGATAATTCTTGAATTCCTTTAGAAACTATACCTTTCCATACAAGTTTGCCTTTGTGGGCGATGCGCCATTAGACAGCAACAACTCAATTACATCAGCATGCTCACCTCTTGCAGCATGATGAAGAGGCTGGGAAAATAGTCACAAGATGATGATGGAGAACAAATCAGGAGAAGCTAATTAAAACATAATTGATAAAGGATTACCCCCCCCCCCCCTCCAAAAAAAACACACCACCCCCCCCCCCCCCCCCCAAAAAAAAACAAATGAGTAATTTCAAACACCCTGCATTATTAAAAATTTATAATAGGTACGTTGGATACTTGGATTGAGTTAGGCATCTTGAATAGGAACTCAAATTTTTTGAAGGGTAAATAAATACTCACAGTATCACCCTCAGAATCAACTGATTCTAGCATCCTTTTTATACGCTCGGTGCTATTAGCTCTGATAAGAAGAAGTCGGACTAGCTCTGTAAATCCTGGTATGTCCATTTAGAACAAAGTAACATTACAAATCTTACACCACCACCAACAAAAAAAAGAGCTCAACATTTATAACATGATGTCAAATTCAAACTACCTCCTGCACAAGCATCATGTAAAGGGATTGCCCCATCTTCATCCTTAGCCTCCAAGTTTGCTCCTCTATCTAGCAGCAGCTGTAATTTATTAAACAAGAATTCAAGATCAATAATTCAAGTGACATGTTTTAGAATAAGAGCATAAGAAAGCATGAATGAGTACAGAGATAACAAACCTGGGCACATTCCAAATGGCCATATAAACAGGTCAAATGAAGAGCTGTATCCCCATCCTCCACTGGCTCATCAATACTACCAGTTAAGTTATCTGCAGAAAGGACACCCCAATGACCCAATACTCTAGTTAAGATGAGTTTCAGCTTTACATATCAAACAAATCAAAAGCTATTGCATTTGCAGACAACTTTAAAGGTTTCACTGCAAATTATGTCAATCTCCAATAAATTTAAAAATATCTTCTACGTATCAGAGATTCAAATGCATTAAAAAAATAATTCATCTAATGTTTGGATTGTCTTATGAAAAGCTTTTCTATTGACATAAGCACTTGTGACAATGTTTGGTAGAGTTTATGAAAACAGCTTATCATTGGCCTCATAAGCTGTTTTGGGCTTATTTTCACAAGCTCTCCAGAATAGCTTATAAAAACAGCTTCCAGCTTATATGAAATATTGAAATCAATTTCATTACATTTCCTCTTCGATTATAAAAATAGTTTATACATAAGCGTTTATGTCATATGTGCTTATATAAGATATTTATCCAAACAGGCCCTAAATCTAATCTAATACAATAAAATTCATACAGCCATTTTTATAATTTTTCTTTTCTTTTCATACAAATCATAGACAACTACTTTCCTCAGGCTCACAAGTGCATGCATAAAGAATTCATTCCAACAAGCTAATTTGAGGGATGGTAGGGGGACGGACCTAAAAAGAGATGGGGCATTGAGACAGCAATGTGTATCAAAAGTTATATGAAGGAACATATCGTCCTAAGTAACTCTCCATCAATCAGTTTTCTCCACACAAAATCAAAAAAAAAAATCCTTAAACTCCAGTTCGTTAGGATAATCCACAGGGTGACATAGGGTTTAGTGAGTCTGAATTTTGAAGGAGGCAATAGTAGGGTTTAGCAGGTATTCGATTATATAGTAAATCATAGAGAGAGAGAGAGAGAGAAAGAGAGAGAGGAAATAACCTAGAGCGAGGCGAAGGGCATGGAGGTCGCCGAGCTGAGAGGCACGGGAGAGGTCACGAAGATGAGGAGGAGTATCTTCATCGAGGTCGATGATTCCGTCTTCTTCGAAAAGAGCGTTGGGTTCTTCCTCTTCCTCATCCTCGTTCAGCCCGTTTCGCCTCCCCGGAACCGCCATTGATTGAAGCCTTTACTCTCTCTGCCGCCGCCTCCTCCGATTCCTATGTATTAATATATGCCTCTTTTCCCAAATGCGTTTACATTCACTAGTCACTGCGCCTTTTCTTTTTCTTATAAGATTTTTATTCATTAGACTTAAATAACTTTTTGGTCTTTATAATATATGAGTGTTTTGCTTTTAGTCCCTATAAAAAAAGTTAAATGTTTTTTGTCCCTGTAATTTTTTTTTTGCTTTTAGTCCCTAGCTTGATTTGATCGCTGATGTATCTTATTTTGAGCCCAGTCAACACGCCTACATGGCCAAAACAGTTGCCACGTAGGATTCACGTCCGCATCTCTCTCTCTCATCCCCTTTCTCTCTCTCTCTCATCCCCTTTCTCTCTCTCTCTCCTCCCTCCTCTCTCTCTTCCTTCCCCCACGTTCACCCCCCCTCTCTCTCTACTGTAACTCCTAATTTTCTCTGTAACATTTATCTTCTCTTCTTCTTCTTCTTCTTCTTCTTCTTCTTCTTCTTCTTCTCTTCAACATTTCATTTGCTCTTTCTTCTCCTTGCTCATCTCTTTCACCTCTCACATGGAAGACAACATGTTACACTCTCTTTCCCGGAGGGCGTCACACTTACGTAACCAACCCAAACACGAAAAATAAATTTCTTTAAGTCTGGTTTTCTTTTGGAAAAATTCTGACCAACTTAATTAATTTTCATAATTAGATTTTCATTGCCATTTTTTTCTTAAAAGATATTAAAAAAACGTAAATAACTCAACGCTCAGCATGTGAAAATGAATTGCAGTTACTGGATAAAATTTACATCTTTCTTCATAAACCAATGTTTGAAAATAATACATCATATAAAAATCTATTCCTTTACAAAAGAGTACTGACTCCCTATGCTAGTCAAGCACTACGAACTTCTACAAGAAACTCTAATAAAGAAACTCTAACTCGAAAATAGGACTCGTCTATCCTTCCACGAGGTTAGCTCATCTTCAGAGTATGTCTCAATCCTCGAGTCCTGACAGGTCCACCCAGCTAGTGGTCCATCTATATGAATCATGTTCCAAAGAGCACAAAGCATATAGGCAAGGGTGAAAAATCCTCATACACAGATAATAAAGCATAGAGACAACAGATATACAGAAATAATCATGCTCATTAAAACATATTAGCATTATGCATTTTGGCATTCTTTGGACCAACTTCGTCTCGTTCGTCCATTTTCGTCCTCCCATTTGATCCGTAGTCCTTCTTTGGACCTTTTCTCAACATCAATGTATACTGTGTTCCTGCTAACGAGACCCAATTTAGAGAGAATAAATCATACTTATCAAACATATGGCACAGAGTAAACATAAATCACACCGAACAAATACACCTGCAGTGCTATACTCATCCTCAAAAGAAATCACATTCACTAATCACATTTCCAGCATAGGTCACACAGACACCAGTCACACAGATAACCATTTCCAACTGCACACAGAAGTATCACTGTTTCACACAGAAACATATCACAAGAATTCAATATACATATAAATACACAAAGCACTTCTATGGGCCCCTTTCTTGATAATAGATTCGACACACAGTCACGAGCACGTAGCCCACACTCCATGGAGATTACTTTTCCCCAAACTCCTCATTTATTCGACACTCAGTCACGAGCATTTAGCCCGCACTCCATGGAGATTACTTTGTTTTGCACACAGCAGTTGACACACAGTCCGGCACATAGCCCTTTGCACACAGCATTTGGCACACAGCTCAATAAAACACAATCCATAAATATCCAGTCCAATGACAATCAGTCATAGACCCATCACATAACACACAACATTGAATGACACACAGCCTTTTCCATAGCACACAGTATTAAATGGCACATAGCCTTCCACACATCACACAGTAGTTATATCATCTAACACTTTTCATGTCACCAAGCATTTACATTCCTCAATTTATATTGTATTCTCTTTTACTTTTATACATCACTTAGGAAAAACCTTTTTACGGAAAACTTTTCATAATTACATTTCTGACCCCAAAATATCCCTATTTCCATTTGTGACCCAAAACTTCTGAAAATTACATTTTTGGCCCAAAATATTCCTTTTACAAATTCGGTCCCTATATTTTCGAAAATCACATTACCACTTTCTGTTTTTCAAAACTTTCAAAAATTACACTCTTGCCCCAAATCTTTCAAAAATTACATTTTGACCCCTGTATTCACGCATACAGTGTTTCCAGGGCAGACGAGTTCACACCTGTGAAAACCCTCACACCCAGGGCGTGAACAGGTCTGTCCTCTGTTTTCCCAGAATTTCCCAACTTCAAAAATGATCACACCCAGGGCATGACAGGGACTCGAATTTTGGAAGTTTAACCAAAACCAATCTTTTCTTTGTATAGTTGTGACCAATTGAGTAAAAATAAGCAAAGTTTACTATCTTTGGATCAATCACAAAACATAATCCTTCAATCATCAAGCCATGGTTTCAATTCATCAAGCCATAAAGCCAAATCATCACACCAAGATCATATGAGTCAAGCCATGATCTATTTTATTATCATACCAAGCTTTTAAAATATAAATCACCACCCAACATTCAACTATCACAAATCAAGCATGGAACAAAGCTCATCATGCATCTACCATAGAGCAAAATCATCTCTCCCCAATACAATTAATTTTCTCAACAAAGAACAATCCCCAATCAAAGACAAACTAATCTTAGGTACACCTAGGTTAAGATCATCCAAACACTTAAGAAAAATTCATATCACTCACAAGACAACCTCTAACTCATCCATCACCATAAGAACATAGAAGTATATAGTTCACAACCATCATGTTCTCTAAGTCAAATCAAAATCATTTTAATCAAACCAACATCAACATAGTATCAATATGTCCACTAAGCTTTAAAAAAATCATGTAGGAAGAACTTTCCCCTTACCAAGCTTGTAGAAAACTCTAACCACCAACTTCTTCTTCTTCCTTCTCCTTCTTGCTTGGTTCCCTAGTAGCTTGTTGGTCACAAGATTGAGCACAAACTCTTGGAAATTAGCTAACTAGGACATGATTTTTGGAAAGAGGAGCTTAAGATTTGATTATGGTGCAAGAACAAGATGGACATGCAAAGCAAGAAGCTCTTCTCCTTTCTCCAAGTCTCGGCCCTCTCCCTCTCTTCTCCCCTTAGCCAAATTTTTTTCCCATTTAATTCATGATTAAAACTAACCATGGTGTACTTAACTCTAGTTAGTCACTTGCCCTAATCCTATTGGCCACAAACCATGAGTCATGGAAATCTAGAACTCTCCACATTCTTCCCTCTAAAACTGGCGCAGGTCTGCAGTCCAAGGGGGGTAAAATAATTTTTCACTTTAACCATGGTAAATGGTAAATCTCCAAGGTAATTAAGTGTGGTAACTTTTGTATTCCATAGTAAAAATTGTCCAAACTTAACCTATTGGGGTAAAACTCTCATGAACCTTGAAATAAGTCCTAATCCATGAAAATAAGGTGCCACAAAAGTCTTGGTTCAAAAAGATCAAGCTTAGAAGCATTACGGTAACTTTCGGTTTTTACCGTAACCCGTAAACTAGGGTAAAAGTTGACTTTCTCAGAAAAATCCCAGAAAATTCCAAAAAATCCCAAATATTGTAAAAACACCATTGGTTACTCTTTTGGTTGATTTTGGATCATTTCCTAAGTTTCAGGCATTCACTTACTCTCCCGTTTACCCTATTCACAGTCTATATGGACCAAAACTGCAATTCTTTGTCTGCTATTCTAAAAATTCTCAAAATAATTTATAAAATTCTAAAATAATGTAAAAACATCATTTGGCATCTCCAAAAATATTTCTTAACTTGCTCTGGTCTCCAATCCCATTCACAGTTCAACCTAGTCAAACTACAAGGACCAAAACTATAATATTTTTATTTGTTTCTCAGAAAATTCCCAAATAAATTCCTAAAATCCTCAAATATTATAAAATTGTAGGTAACAAGATGAAACACAAGAAGGGGGGGTTGAATTGTGTTTCTAAGCTTTTAAAAAAACTTTTCGCAATGTTGGACGCTGGCTTGTGAAAACGTTGGACGCACAGCGTACTAAGATATTGGACGCACAGAGTTTCGAAATATTGGACGCACAATAGTTCTGAAATATTGGACGCAAAAAAGGATTGGACGCAGAGGCTTATGCTAAGTTAAAAACTTGTTTTCTTTGTGCGATTTAAGGTGTATGAAAAACTTGTTGAAATAAAATCAATTCAATCCCCTTGGTTAGTAATAAGCACAGATATAAAAAGAGTTAAGGGAAAGAAGAAATAACACAAGTTTTTATCTTGGTTCACCCTTTCCTAAGAGCTACGTCCAGTCCCCTCAAACTAAAGAGATTTCACTATCAAACCAGATAGGTACAAGTATTCTTTGCACACAGCCTCTTCAGGCTAAAATCTAAGTATTCTTTGCATCATTTCACTCTCCATAGTTCACTGATGAACTTTTGTCATTTCCTTACTGTTCTATTGGACGCAGAGTTGATTGTTGTACATTTGTTCTTCTGCTTTATTGGACGCAGCACAGTTGTTTGATGTACCTTTGTCAATCTGCTTCATTGGTCATATGACACTTAATTGTTGTCCTTCTTATTTATTGGACGCAGAACAGTACCTTTGTCACTCTGATTTCATTGGACGCAGAACAATCCTTTTGTTCATTCAGCCTTATTGGACGCAGAGCAGCACTCTTGGTCATTCAGCTTTATTGGACGTTGAACTTCAATGCCTTACTGAACATTGGACTTTTGTCCTTCTTGCTCTATTGGATGCTTACTGATTCTGCTTCTTTGGAAATCATTGGACTTTGTACTTCTGCAATTCTGCTTTCTTATAAATCATTGGACTTATGCCAGTATTGTCTTGTACTTATCATTGAACTTATAGCTTCAATGCCTTCTCATGAATATTGGACGTAGAGCTGCTTATGCTTATGCTTATGCTGAACATTGGACTTAGAATTGTCTTTGCCTTATGCTAAATATTGGACGCAAAGCTCTCAGACTGCGTATTGCATTGGACGCAGAACAGTATTGTCTTATACTGTTTATTGGACGCAGAGAATCATTGGACGCATGGTCTCATAATGATTATTGGACGCAGAACTCTTGGTGTCCATTCCAGTGCCAATATTGGATGATGACTTCAACATTGGACGCAAGGCTTCTCAGACTTTGAATATGAGCCAATGTCATGATGAACTAATTTATTTGACGCAAACTGCAACATCCTTCAATAAACTTAGTTAGGCAGCTTTGTTATACATTGTAAAAGCTTAATACATTTTGTTATCATCAAAACCATAAAATCACTTAGGGAGTATTTGTATTAAAAATACTTTTAACCAATTTGGTTCCAACAATCTCTCCCTTTTTGATGATGACAAACATTATTAAGTTTTACAAACAATAAAGCACATAAACCAAATATATAACCAGAAATTTTCTAAAGGAAACTCCCCCTGAGATAAACGTCTTAGTTTTTCCTTACTCTTCTCCCCCTGAGATATACATCTCATGGTTTTGGATATTCAATATACTTAGAGTACCTGAAAATTTCTTTTACTCATAAAAATAAGATTAGTCCAATAAAAAGCAAATAGCTTATCAGATTAAAACATGGTAATAAGACTACTGCAACGCAATCAGACTTAATCCCATATTCTTCTTTCTTTTTAAAACTTAATCCCATATATTTCTCCCCCTTTTGTCATCAGGCAAAAAGGTTCATAGAACATCATAGTCCAGAGAGAAACTTAAAAACCCTTTTCCTTCTCCCCTTTTTCTAAACAAGCTTTCTCAAACAGAAATGATTTTAGAAAAGATGCCAAACGAAGAGAAAACCAACTGTAAGATATATCTTTATGAAAATAGTTTGGACTCAGCGTGGGATTACTAAGATGTAAAAGCTTTTGAGTCTTTGAAAAAAAATTCTAAGTCTCAAATAGACTGTCGTGTCCTATTGGACTCTAGTCACATTGGACTCAGACTCAGCTTGAGCATATTGGACGCTAAACATCAGTCTTTTATAAAGTGCATATTTAAATGCTTCCTTATAAAAGTAAACCTATCTACAGAGAGGGGTTTTGTAAATATATCTGCCCATTGATTTTCAGTGTTAACAAACTGAATATCAAATGTTCCCTTCTGCACATAGTCTCTAATAAAATGATGTTTAATTTCTATATGCTTAGCTCTTGAGTGTAAGATTGGGTTCTTAGATAAATTGATTGCAGCAGTATTATCACAAAGAACAGAAATCTTACTCTCAAAGATGTTGTAGTCCTCCAATTGATGTTTAATCCATAAGAGCTGAGAACAACAACTTGCAGCAGAGACATATTTAGCTTCAGCTGTTGATAATGCAATTGTGCTTTGTCTCCTGCTTGTCCATGATACTAGATTGGATCCAATAAAATGGCATCCTCCGCTGGTGCTTTTTCTTTCAAGCATGTCTCCAGCATAATCAGCATCACAGAATCCTACTAATCTGCATTAACTCAGAAAATTCTCTACATAGAGATTCATCAGTAGCACCAAAAATGACATCATCTACATAAATTTGTACTATGATGAAATGTGAGTCTATGGATTTTCTGAAAAGAGTATTGTCAACTTTTCCTCTTGAAAAACTATTTTCCATTAGAAAAGAACTTAATTTTTCATACCAAGCTCGAGGAGCTTGCTTAAGGCCATAAAGAGCCTTTTTCAATTTAAAAACATGATTTGGAAAAGTTTGATCCTCAAAGCCAGGGGGCTGTTCAACATAGACTTCTTCTATTATTATACCATTCAGAAAAAAACACTCTTTACATCCATTTGATAAAGCCTCATATCATGTTGGGCAGCAAATGAAAGTAAGATGCGAATGGCTTCTATTCTAGCTACTGGAGCAAAGGTTTCAGTAAAGTCAATATCTTCTTGTTGTGAGTAGCCTTGAGCAACTAACCTTGCTTTGTTTCTCACAACTTTACCTTCTTCGTCCAGTTTGTTTCTGAATACCCATTTGGTTCCAATGATGGACTTATCTTCAGGTGGGGCTACTAGCGTCCAAACATCATTGCGTTTGAATTGATTTAGCTCCTCCTGCATTGCCAGGATCCATCCTTCGTCCAATAGGGCTTCATCTATGTTCTTGGGCTCTAATTCAGAGATGATAGGTCTTGAAGTGCCAGCTTCTTACACTTCCAGTATTGGACGCATCACAGGTTTCCTGCGTCTGGTCCATCTTCTTCACTCTTAGGTGATCTTAAGCTTTAGGTCTTGGAACATAGACCTTTCTCCTGTTATGTGTAGTAAGCAGCCACTGTCCAGGTGCCATGACCGGAGTTGTCTTCCTCCCATCAAGTATATCTGCAACAGGAATTATCATACTTTTTGGTACCCAGATTGACTTGGGTCCTTTCATGTTAGTCCTTGGTCTGCGTCCAGGCATGTCCCTTTTGTTATGGACGCATGTTGATGTAACATGTCCAGCCTTTCCACAGTGACCATAGTATATATTAAATTTTGATGGACTTTTGGAAAACTTTGGTTTTGGTTTTTCATAACCCAAACCACTTTTGTCAGAAGGTTTTCTCTGAATTTTTAAAATTTGATCAAGCTTTTCAGAGCTACTGACAAATCTGGACAATCGTCCAGTGAGTTCATTTACTTCTTGTTGAAGTACTTGTACTTCACAGGAAGTATTGGACTCGGAATCCTTTGGAGATTCATCTTTGTGTTGACTTACTTGAAGTCTTAACTTTTCATTTTCTGATTTGAGTACTTTGTTTTCTAAAGTAAGCTTTTCAAGATTTTTGGTCATAAGAGAAAACTTTTTCTTTAAAGATTTGTACTCATCAGATAAAATGGATGAATCTCTAAGAAGATCATCAAAATTATTACTTAATTCAGAATAAGAAATTACCTCCTCTTCGTCCTCACTGTCAGTTGAGGATAGACTTGCCTTTAGGCAGAGATTAGCTTCTTCTTTATCCTCATCATCAGAGGAATCATCAAGATCCTCCCATGTTGCCATGAGACCTTTCTTCTTCTTGAAGAACTTCTTCTTTGTTCTTTCTGCCTCAGGACAATCTGACATGTAGTGGCCTGGTTTCTTGCATCCATAGCACACTACTGGATTTTTCTCCTTTTGCTCAGCTTCCTTTTGTGGAAATCTTCTGTTGAATTGCTTCATTCTGAAGCCACCCTTCTTTTTCCACATAGACTTTATTTTCCTGGAGATGAAGGAGCGTTCATCATCATCTGAGCCTTCTTCTCCTTCTGAGCTGCATGATTCTTCATCAGAATCATTTGCCTTTAAGGCTTTTGAGGTGCTCCCTTTTTGAGCTTTAAGAGCAATGGACTTTGCCCTTTTTTCTGTTCCCTCTTCATTAAGCTCAAGCTCATGTACTTTCAGTGAGCCTAGAAGATCCTCCATAGCAAGAGTGGAAAGATCCCTTGCTTCTTGTATGGCTGTCACCTTGGGTCTCCATTGTCTTGGCAGACTCCTTAGGATTTTCCTGATATGCTCTTGGGTTGTGTAGATTTTTCCCAAGGACCTCAGGTTGTTGATGATTGTTTGGAATCTTCCAAACATTTGATCAATGGACTCATGATCCTCCATTTTGAATAGTTCATATTGATGAACTAGCATGCTGATTTTGGACTCACGAACCTGAGATGAACCTTCATGTGCCAAAGCTAGAGTGTCCCACATCTCCTTGGCAGTAGTGCAGCTGTGCACCTTGTCATATTCTGACTTTGTAATGGCACACATCAGATAGTGCCTTGCCTTCGAGTTCAGCTGGAATCTGGTCCTTTGATCTGCTGTCCACTGAGCTCTTGGTATTTGTTGACCTGCTTCATTTACTGGAGCAGTGTAGCCAGTTTCCACGACATCCCATAGGTCCATATTTTGAGCATCAAAAAATGTGATCATTCTCTGCTTCCAGTAGTCGTATTCATTTCCATTGAACAGTGGTGGTCTGTTCACAGCTTGTCCCTCGTTCTCCATGGATCTTGCTTCTCTGCACTGTTAAGTGCTCAACCCCTAGAGACCGAGCTCTGATGCCAACTGTAGGTAACAGGATGAAACACAAGAAGAGGGGGTTGAATTGTATTTCTAAGCTTTTAAAAAAACTTTTCGCAATGTTAGACGCTGGCTTGTGAAAACGTTGGACGCACAGCGTACTAAGATATTGGACGCACAGAGTTTCGAAATATTGGACGCACAATAGTTGTGAAATATTGGACGCACAAAAGGATTGGACGCAGAGGCTTCTGCTAAGTTAAAAACTTGTTTTCTTTGTGCGATTTAAGGTGTATGAAAACTTGTTGAAATAAAATCAATTCAATCCCCTTGGTTAGTAATAAGCACAGATATAAAAAGAGTTAAGGGAAAAAAGAAATAACACAAGTTTTTATCCTGGTTCACCCTTTCCTAAGAGCTACGTCCAGTCCCCTCAAACTAGAGAGATTTCACTATCAAACCAGATAGGTACAAGTATTCTTTGCACACAGCCTCTTCAGGCTAAAACCCAAGTATTCTTTGCACACAGCCTCTCTAGGCTAAATCCCAAGTATTCTTTGAACGCAGCCTCTTCAGGCTAAAACTCAAGTATTCTTTGAACACAGCCTCTTCAGGCTAAATCACAAGTATTCTTTGAACACAGCCTCTTCAGGCTAAATCAAGTATTCTTTTACAGTCAAGCCTCTCCAGGCTCAAACAACTCAGCAGAGTGTTTTTGATTCAAGTGCTGTCTAACTCACACAAGTGAGGATATAAAAACTAAAGCACTTCGAGAGTTAAGCAAACTCTATTTTACAAGAAGATAGAAAAAATACAAGACTTTCTATACAGAGTATAACAGATTGCACAGCGTTTTTGCTCTTTCTTTTTCGTTGTTCCAGTCTCTTATATTCTTCTTCTTGTTCACGATATTTATAGGCTTTGATGAAGCTTCAGACTTGTTCTTCGAATAGCTCAGCTTCAGCCTTCATAAAAGTTACCGTTCTCTAATAGCATTAAATGCTATTTTCCCGTTGCTCTGAGGAGATCTACTTCAGTGAGCATGTCTGCGTTTCTTTATCCTAAATCAGAAGCAACCTGTACTCAAAGTCTCAATTGTACAGTGGTTAATAGTAATATCTTATTGAGACAGAGAGAATACACTGTGTAAAGTAGATAGATGTGTTCAGAGATATATAGAGTAGTTAAAAGTACATTCTCTCTCTTAGTACACTCTCCACAGTACTTTATGCTTTTCAAAAGTACATTCAAAAACGTTGACAATAGGTTGTACAGAAAAGCATTGTATACAACTATTTATTTCAAATCATTTGCTCAATAAATATGTTTCATATTAAATGCAAGAGCAATAAATAGCAAGTAATGGACTCTGCGTTTTGGACGCAACAAGTAGAAATCATTGGACGCATACCTAGTACTTACCAATTGCACAGAATTCATTCATTCATTGGACGCATCCTCATGCTTACCATTTCATTCCATTGGACGCAAGGCAGTATTGTTGGACTTTTGCCATTCTACTTCATTGGACGCAGGGCAGCATTGTATGTATTGCCTTATACTGTTGGACTTTTCTATTCTGCATCATTTCACTCTCCATAGTTCACTGATGAACTTTTGTCATTTCCTTACTGTTCTATTGGACGCAGACTTGATTGTTGTACATTTGTTCTTCTGCTTTATTGGACGCAGCACAGTTGTTTGATGTACCTTTGTCAATCTGCTTCATTGGTCATATGACACTTAATTGTTGTCCTTCTTATTTATTGGACGCAGAACAGTACCTTTGTCACTCTGATTTCATTGGACGCAGAACAATCCTTTTGTTCATTCAGCCTTATTGGACGCAGAGCAGCACTCTTGGTCATTCAGCTTTATTGGACGTTGAACTTCAATGCCTTACTGAACATTGGACTTTTGTCCTTCTTGCTCTATTGGATGCTTACTGATTCTGCTTCTTTGGAAATCATTGGACTTTGTACTTCTGCAATTCTGCTTTCTTATAAATCATTGGACTTATGCCAGTATTGTCTTGTACTTATCATTGGACTTATAGCTTCAATGCCTTCTCATGAATATTGGACGTAGAGCTGCTTATGCTTATGCTTATGCTGAACATTGGACTTAGAATTGTCTTTGCCTTATGCTGAATATTGGACGCAAAGCTCTCAGACTGCGTATTGCATTGGACGCAGAACAGTATTGTCTTATACTATTTATTGGACGCAGAGAATCATTGGACGCATGGTCTCATAATGATTATTGGACGCAGAACTCTTGGTGTCCATTCCAGTGCCAATATTGGATGATGACTTCAACATTGGACGCAAGGCTTCTCAGACTTTGAATATGAGCCAATGTCATGATGAACTAATTTATTGGACGCAGACTGCAACATCCTTCAATAAACTTAGTTAGGCAGCTTTGTTATACATTGTAAAAGCTTAATACATTTTGTTATCATCAAAACCATAAAATCACTTAGGGAGTATTTGTATTAAAAATACTTTTAACCAATTTGGTTCCAACAAAAATCACTATTGATATCCTCAAATCATTTTTCTGACTCCCATTAAGGTTTCTATATCATTCCATTCTTATTCTGACAGTCAAAACGTCTACAGACTTTTCTGTTTGACTTTCTACGTCAGCACTAAACCATTATTAATCTCATCGTAATCCTAATATTAACAATGATTCTCCCTTATTAACACTCTGTCTCTTAGAGTGAAAATTTGGGGCGTTACACAACAAACAACTTGAGTTCAATGCCCTACAGCAGCTCGAGATACCCGATCCCCACCAACACCATCATCGCTTCTTTATGCTCTCTCTGCTTTCGCTTCAGTTCCCGATCCCCACCAACTGGCAACACCATCATCGCTTCTCTGTGCTCTCTCTGCTTTCGCTTCAGTTCATTGTTGCACTCTCAGCTTTCTCTTTAATACCCTTTGTTCAAACCAAACCCTAACACACTCGCGAAGCCCACTCTGCTCTTTCGAATCTCGTTAAGTGCAGAACACACTTTCTCTTCACCAATCTCAGATCTGTTTGTTAATAACTCGATTCATAGCGCCTCGAGCTTTTGTTTGGATTGGAGGTGATTGGATTTGAGTTTTTTGCGATTTCTGATTGGTGTTGCTTGAGGTAGGTTTGTTACTGTTGTGGTTCTTTCATCTCTCTCTCTCTCTCTGTTTCTAAATTGAATGAATTTGTGTCTTCTGGTGTGTATAGCTTCCAATTGATCGAAAATTGTGTTTCAAATTCTGGTTTTCATGATTAGGCGTTGATGTGATATGAATCTCGAGTGAAAATTCAAGTCTGTCCATCGATTTCTTTCTTCGTGAATGTTGTGCGGTAGTTTTGCTTTTCTGTTAGTGGTTACGAAGTTTGGATTTGTAGGGGCTCTACTCTTTGATTTTGCTGGCAGAAGAAGCAGTTTGTGTGAATGCGTTCTTTGTCTGATTTTGATGCTCATAGAGAGAGAGAGAGGGGGGGAGGTGGTGCGGAGTGCGGGGTGGAGGGAGGAGAGAGAGAGAGGGGGGAGGTGGTGGGGGGTGCGGGTGGAGGGAGGAGAAAGAGAGAGGGGAGGAGAGAGAGAGGGGAGGTGGAGGGGTGGTCACAGCGGAGGGAAAGGTGGGGGGAGGAGAGAGAAGAGAGAAAGGGGATGAGAGAGAGAGAAAGAGAGAGAGATGCTGACATGGATCCTACGTGGTAACTATTTTGGCCACGTAGGCGTGCTGACTAGACTCAAAACAAGACACATCAACGGTCAAACCAGGCTAGGGACTAAAAGCAAAAAAAAAAATTTACAGGGACCAAAAGCGTTTGACTTTTTTTATAGGGACTAAAAGCAAAACACCCCTATATTATAGGGACCAAAAAGTTATTTAAGCCTATTCATTATTATTATTAGATTTTTTTTTTGAAAAAATTATTATTATTATTAGAGTTAAAATATTTTACTTTGATATCTCATTTTTTTAAATAGGCTATAATAATCTTATTAAAAATGTTTTCATTTTTGAGGAACTTCATATTACCTATTATTATTATTATTAAAAATAAACTCCTAAATTCATTTTTAATAAATACTAAGGCATGTTACATTATATTCTTGTCTCTTACTTTTAAAAAGGGTTAAATCTGTTTTTGGTTTCTATAAAAAAGTCAATATTCATTTTTAATCTCTCATTTTAAAATGTTCATTTTTGGTCTTCCATTTTCTAAAATAGACCACTTGTACCTCGTATTATCTTTGTTTGGTCACTAATGATGTGTCAAACATAGTGACAACTCAGGTTTGACTATGTTAATCTTAAATGACATATTATATATTCAAAACTTTTCAACCTATCTCATTTATACCTCAATGAAGTTAATATGAGGTACTAAAAGTGATATATTTAAGAAAATAGAGGATCAAAATAAGATGTTGTAAAAATGAGGGACAAAAAATGAATATCTTCCAATATACAGGGGAAAAAATATATTAATCCTTTTAAAAATTAGAGTTAAATATATTTTTGGTCTCTCATCTTTTAGTATTTTTCGTTTTTAGTCCCTCACATAAAAAATGCGTCTTTTTAGTCCCTTATTTTTTAAAATGTGTCAATTTTAGTCATTAGGGCCATATTTTAAATTTAAAAGTATTTTTTTGTGTCTTGTGTGCGAGTGTGAGTGTTTGTTAGATTGAATTGATTATTTGTTGGGTTACTTGTTATATATATTTTTTGGTACGTGTCTTGGTTTTTAAAATGAGAAAGTACGAAATTGTGGAATGCTATTGGCTGTGACACTTGATAAGACCTTCGTTGTAATTGGTTCTCTCTGACAGAATTGTTTGTTACCCTATTTCGAAGCTTACGGTTGGAGCTAGCTTGAGGATTGTTTGAGGTGCGTATGGACAATTTTTATTATAGATTTAAATATGTAAATTGACATGTATTATGTGAATTGATGTGTTGCTTGTTAGTGGAGAGCTAAGCTCAATAGACATTGGAACTGTGTGCTTATAATTTTCGAGTTGCATGTGATTGTGTTGTTTGTTAATGGAGAGCAAAGCCCTAGTCTTTGCCTTCTTGCCTTATGCAGGATGCTGGGTGTGTGTGCTGGTAGTAGTACATTCTTTGCACGTGATTGTGTTGTTTGTTAATGGAGAACAGAGCTCATTAGGATATATGTTATTTAATTGCTCTATATTGTTTTATGTATTTATTTAGTATTATTTTTGTTGGAAAAAAAATTTGGGAAAGTTTGAAATATAGGGGTTATGCTGCTGAAATTTTTTTCGGCACATGACCCTAGTATCTAAGTATGTTTCTTTATCAATAGGTTTTGTCATATGTTTGTTTAGGTAGTGTTTGTTGTTGTAAAAAAATTTGGAAAAGTTCGAAATAAAGGGGTTATGCTGCCGAATTTTTCTTTTTGGCACGTGACCCTAGTATCTAACACGTGAGGTAATTGGATTTGCAGAAAATGGATTCAAACCGTAATTGAATGTATGATAGGGTTAATCGTAGGAGAGGGGGGTTGAAACGGACGTTTGTAGTAGGGGTTGATGAGTTTGTGCAAAAGGCTTCAGAACAACCATATTTTTTGAGTGAGGGAGGAATTAGGTGTCCTTGTGCCAAGTGCAAGTGTAGTAACATAATGTGTGCTAGTGAAGTGAAGGTTCACTTGTACAAGTCTGGGTTTTAGCCGAACTATTGGTTTTGGACTGATCACGGTGAAGAAGCTCCACACGTCGATCTAGGCAATTTCCCAGAGGCTAGTGTGAGTAATATTAGTAATGAAGATCATTTTGTGGAGATGCAACACATGGTGGAAGATCACTTTAGGTCGATATTTGACACCCAATTTACTCAGGATAGGGGTAACGAGGATTATTGGTTCTTATCCAAAAATAAATAAAAAATTTATTACAATTTCTGACGGCTTAGCCGTCGGTATTTAAAAATAGTATTTAATTATTTCATGCGTTACCGAGGGCTAAGCCGTCGGTAATTCCGATGGCTTAGCCGTCGGTAAATTTACGGAGGGCTAAGCCGTAGGTAATTACCGACGGCTCGTTTAAGCCGTCGATAAACATTACCGACAAAGGATTTCACGACGGCCCTGTGACCGTCGGTAAGCCTTCGGTAAATTCTCATTACCGACGGCCTAGCCGTCGGTAATGCAATATTGGGCCGTCGTTAATGGACGATTTTCTTGTAGTGTACCACCCATGCTAATTGAGTATTTAAATAAGATTTATATCCTGTACACATGATACAATAATATAATGGCCTAATTTATTATTGCACATTAAAGATATTATAAGATATCTTACTATTATTTAGATCTCTTCTCCTATCCTTTCTTATCTCTCTATGTCTGTCAAATGGAAAACTATATATATATATATATATAAAGGGCCATATTAGATGAAAACTCTTGTTTATTATGAGAAATAAGAACTATTAATAATAGTTATCGGATATTAACTAATGGCTCAGGTTAAAATTTTCACAAAAACATGAAAAAACTTATGTAATGAAATTCTTTTTTAGAATAAGCACGACTTTGAAATTTTAAAGACAATATTGGTAGCAGCAGGAGCGACGATATAAATAAAATCACGAAAACAAGTTGTATATCAATTGGTTAAGAGGAAGGGAGAAGTGGCAGTGGAGGGTGTAGCACTCTCCTAGGCTCTGGTAGGGTTTGTCTCCCCAGGTAGTTGGCGTTCTCTTCTCAGGGTGGCTGAGATCTGTTGTAGTTGAACCATGAGTTACTTCTGTCTTCTAATCCTCCTTCTTTGAAAACCAACTTTTGGTTTTGTTTGCTTTCTTCTATAACAGAACCAAAAGCTTCTTTCTTCCTTTTCCCCTGCCTTTGAACCCCACTGCAACACTTGATCTAGGGGTAATAATGTCGGTCCACCTCCTACCTCCGCTAGATCCATCAGAATTGAATCTACACAAAGCTGCTAGAGACTGCCCCATAATGTTGGTGCAATCGGAGTCCTTCAACAACTCGTCCCCAATCGTGTCTTTTCCGTTCATATGCTCCACTGTCAGTGCCTGCCACACCTTCATCTACACCATCGTCTCTGCTACTGCGAGCCAAATAGGGTTGCCCTGCTTCATCGGTTATTGTGCCTACACGAGCTCCGTCTTTCTCAACTCGGGTCTTCCCATGAAAGGTCGTCACTGTCTCGGTGTGGAGTTCTAATTGCTGTTGCTCAGTAAAATCCTTTGTGGGTCTCTCTGTCTCTAACCCAATGGGCCAGGCCCAATTAGTTGCAGTTTGTTTTATGGATTTTGAAAATTATACATGTGGGTTTGACAAGAAAAATCTATTTTTTTGAATTATTTTTTATCATAATAAATGAACTTAGTGTTAGAAATATAATATAAAATCATACATGTGTCTTTATCCAAATTGACCATTTAAGCTTTTAGGAGGGTTCTTGGTAAATAGAAACATGTATTAAAAAAAAAGAGGCTTAAATATGAACTTGGTCTCTCTAAAAATTTGATTTTTAAATTTAGTCCCTAAAATTAAAGTCAATGGTTTTTAGTCCTCCCAAATTTCAAGTTTTGAATTTAGTCCCTCATTTGCGTTGACCCATGCTATGTCACCCCAAAAACGCCTACATGGCACACTGCTGGCCACGTCATTTGACACGTCATTTATTTGCAGAGAATAAAATCAAAACTTATAATTTTTACAGGGACCTCCACCACGACCCCCTCTTTCTCCCTCCTCCTCCACCACTACCACCACCACCCCCCCTCTCTCTCCTCCACCACCACCTCCTCTTTCTCCCCCCTCCTCCACCACCACCACCGCCACCACCCCCTCTTTCTCCTCCTTTTCCCTTCTCCTCTCTCCTCTGTTACAACCTCCTCAATCCTCGGTTACATCATATATCCTCATTAGAAAAATTAAAATTGAAGATTTGTCACAGTTATAATACACCCATCCATTCAATTTACACAATCAGGCAACCAGCTTAACTTAATTGCCTTTAATAATAATTAATAAAAATGCAGATCTGGTAAATAAGAAACAAAAAATTAAACATACAAAAGGAAAAAAGAGAGAGGGGGGAATTAATAGTGAAATTAAAACTCATCTGTTTCGGGTGTTGAAATTCATCTTCTCGTAGTAACGAATAGAGAAGAGGGAGAGAGAGAGATGAACCTCGTCTTTCCCCAAACGAGTGTTGTTGTTGTTGGAGCGAATCATAGTTGAATTAAAGAGGGCAAAGAGGAAGAGTGGGAGGGTCTGGGGAGAGGCTAGAGATAGAGGGAGTGAAGACAGCGGAATCCACCGAGAGCTAAGACGACGGATCGTAGCTGTTCTCCCTGCCGCCGGCGGAGGCAGTGGTTTTTGGCCGCTGTCGATTACGATTGAGGAGGTTGTAACTGAGGATTGAGGAGAGAGGAGAAGGGAAAAGAAAGAGAGAGTGGTGGTGGTGGTGGTGGTGGTGGAGGAGGAGGAGGAGGGGGGAGAGAGAGGGGGTGGTGGTGGTGGAGGGGGGAGAAAAAGAGGGTGGTGGTAGAGGTCCCTGTAAAAATTATATGTTTTGATTTTAGTCCCTGTAAATAAATGACGTGTCAAACGACGTGGCCAGCAGTGTGCCACGTAGGCGTTTTTGGGATGACATGGCACGGGTCAACGCAAATGAGGGACTAAATTCAAAACTTGAAATTTGGGAGGACTAAAAGCCGTTGACATTAAATTTAGGGACTAAATTCAAAACTCAAATTTTTAGAGGGACCAAGTTCATATTTAAGCCCAAAAAAGAACACTACTACGTACTTCTAACCATTTCATCACCCATTCAGCATTTTTCATGTCTTTCTATCTCTTTGTTCTTTTTCTTTTTTCTTAACCGGAACTATATCTCTTGTATATATCACATTTCTCTAATCTAATTCTTTCACTCTATGGACGTCACAAATCATTTTCCTTAACAAAAAGCATGTAAAAGAAACATTTTTCTACTCATAGTGAAGAAGAATACTGGTTTCACATGCCGCGCACGCGTGAATGTCTATCTAGACCAGATTCGAAACTAATGACGGGAGATCGAGTCTCTCCTCGAATCCAAGACCTTGCTTAAGGGATCCGAGCTCAATGCCACTCGGACCAATGTAATATTAATTGACTTGTGACTGAATCAATCAACTAATTATACACACGACACGGAATTAATATTGCCCCATGGTCTGTAAATTAATTAGGCAATCGATTTGCACTAGTTTGCCTTGCATGCCAACAATGTTTCTCTTGTTTTCTTTCTTTATTTCCTCTCTCTCTCTCTTTTTCTGGTGTCATCGTTTTGATAAACACTTACTAAAAAGAGGAGTTTCTTTATGCACACGAAAGAGGAGTCCCAAAGGAACTAACCCATAACTTTCGGTTTGCGGTTTTAGTTTGTTGGTGATCATATTTTTTTTATAAGCTAAAACTTTTTTTTTATAATAAGCTCCAAATATTATTATAAATAAAACAAAAACAACTAAACCAGAGTATATGTTATGCTCAGATTTAGCTACTAAATATTAAAAGAAAACCAAATTTATTTGTTGTACAAGATCGACCCGGCCCACTCCTATCATTCATACTTGAAAGAACACTCACATTTTCTTCTTGGTTTTCTTTCTCTTCTTTAATTTCTGATCACATGCATGACATGACGATAGTCCATCAGGCTCAGACTCAAAAAAAAAAAAGGGCTAAAGGAATAACAAATAGCTAGCGTGGTAATATATTAAACCAAATAGCTAAATTTCGAATGTCAATATGAATTCAATTTTCAATTTTATTGTGTGCCATAGAATGAATGGAAAGAATTATCAACATGTACAAAGTTTAATTGAAAAACGAAAAGAAAAAAAAAAACTAAAGTCAGTTTATACTGAATTGATACACATTAATTTGGTTCTTGGTGAGGTCGATGCAATCAATTTATAGAAACTAAAAGACAGAGTTGAACTAATTCAGTAATGGCAATCCACCAAAGAAGATGTAGAGAAGACAATAGCGTTCGGAAACTTGGATTCTCTTTGATCAATATCCTCTGGAGCTGCTGGGAGATTCAAGTCCAACTTCAAAACGTTTCTGGGTTTCTTAGCTTCTTGTGATTCATGGCCACCACCACCACTCATAGTCGTTGATCTTGTTGTTGTGATTGTGGAATTAGTGCTCACAAGTGTTGTTCTATGCCTCCTCATATGTCCCCCCAAGGCTTGCCCTGATGAGAACTCAGCACCACATATAGAACACTCATGAACTTTAGCCTTTGTTGTTGTTGTTGTTGTTGTTGTAGTAGTAGTAGAATTGTTTGATATTTGTAAGGAGAGTGTGGTATTTGTAGTGGGGTCACAATAATGGTGCTTTTCCTTTTCTTCTGTACCGTAATTTAGCTTGGGTTTTTTATGGCTTGCTCTGTGTCCACCAAGTGCTTGGAATGAAGGGAAGCATCGATTGCAAGTCTTGCATTGGTAAAGGTATATCCCTGAATCTGATGATGATGACTTCTTGTTGTGATTAATGTGATTTCCTTGAGCCAAGAGGATGAGACAATTTGCCATATCTTTTTCTTCTTCTTCTGTTCTGTTTCTGTCCCTCGATTGATCAATTGTGGTTGTTGTTGTAGCCAAATCAAGTAGGGAATTGTTATTACTTGTAGTAAAAGCTGCATTGTTGCAATAAGAACTACTTGATGACGGCATGGCTAGCCTAAGTGGAGAGGGTAGCCTTTGACGCTTGGTGCGTTTGCCTTTCATGATCATCTGTGTGTAGTGATCCTTATTGGAATTAACCACAAGTTCTTCTAAGACCTGCTGCATGTTGTTGTTGTTGCTGTCGTAGGCTGACTGTGGGCACCGTAGATAATCACGAACGATACAACCTGAGGCGTGTAGTTACTATCCTAAGAATTTATCTGCAATACTGCACAAACCCTTTAGGATACAACAAATTCTTCTCGGTTATCTAAGCTCAAGAAATAAAGCAAGACGGATGTAATCCAGGAAAACGATATAGAGATATTTCTATTGAGAGAGAATAAAGAGAAGAGGGTGGGTGTGTGGGTATTGATGGAATGGAAGAGAGTGAGAGTTAATATATATGTTAGTGGTGTGAGACAAGGGTTAATTTCAAGTGGGGGCAAAAGGCACAGGCATATACATACCTGTGAACAGTATATAATTAAACCGTAGTGTTTTAATTTTGGTTTTTGCCAGCTTTTCCAACCTTGGAAGTTATATATATATATAGGGTGTGATTTGTGAAGCGTGGTGAAGAGAGAGAGGGAAAGATGCAATGTGAAGTATGAGGAGGCGAGGAAACGAGTGAGATTCGGTTGGCTTTGAAGCAAACCCATTACTTTTTCTCAACGATTCCTTTCTGGAGGATTGGTTTGCAAGCCTGGAACCACACAGAATTTGCCTACTTCATTCGTTTCACCCTCTCCCTCTCCCTTTCTTTTTTCTATTTATTTATCTATCTCCTTTTTAATTTGTTGCTTTTCTTGCTTATTGTGTGTGTTAGTGTTTCGATCTGTTCGTTCTTATTTTGTAGGGCTAGCTTATTTAATTATATATTAATTTATTTCTAGCATTATATTAAAAATCCTACATCGACTAGAAATATGGCTAATATAGTCCTTATAAGTCATTGATAATTCTCATCTTACAAGTTGGTTTCGTGAAGTTGACACTAAAACCCAAATTCTAATTTTTTTTTAAACTAATTTTGAACCCAAATGATCGTAATGACTTGTGATTATGCGAGATTATTCATGGATTATTAATTATTTTTTTAGTTATTAATTATTTTTTTTTAATTATTTTTTTTTTTTTGATCAAAAAAAATATATAGTAGCTTTACACACTTGCTCAGAAGGGAATTCATGTGTAGTTGACCACCAAAACCACTTATTTTTAACATTAGTCACTCCCTCATTGGATAATAACCCAACAATCACGCCGGATATATGCGTGACCCTATATATATATATTATGATTCGTATTTCATAGTATTAATTTCCCAATCATTTGGCGTCGGTTAAAAGCGGTGTATAATGGTATATAGAGTACACCATGACTCTACCTTAAGTCCTGGCTGCTGCAATTATTTAATGCACACCCTCATGATTTCTTTTGAAATGTAAACTAATTATGTGATAACGTGATCTTAATTAAAATGGCTCTTTCACACCAAAGAAAGTTACATTTATTCTAGAAAATTGGTCAACTACATTTTTCCTCTCCTAAATTAATCAGAACCCGGAATAACTACTTTATTAATCATAATAATTTGTTGTCTAGCAAAATTTGTTAGTCAATATTCCTAACACAGACATATATATTAGTTCCGTTTGAATGAAGCCAAATGATCGGAGTGATGAGATATAATTAATTAATAAATATATTCAACATTTAGTTTTGTGCTAATCACTCGTGGTTGCACAAATTAAAAAGTAAATAATTTATATCGATATTAATTTTTCATTTAGAGGAGGGGTTCGTTTACTTCAATAAGTAAATTATTAGAGTTATTTTGTTGAATAATTTCTTATAGATATTAAATTTTATCAATCTAACCGGCAAATTAAAAAGTTTTTATTGAATATACCAAGTCTGTGAATTTTCATAAAATTTAAACAATGTTTGATACTTCATTAAATTTATTTGAATAATACATGTTTATAAGTATAACTATCTAGCTGAATTGAAGTTAATTAGTGAAGAATAAGGCCTAATTATAACATCATATATACCAACATGTTTTCTTAAGAAAAGAATTGCAATATATATGTTGATGATGAAGATTAAAGAGAAGGGGAGTGGAGTAGTATGGTGGAGTATATACATATGGACGGTGACTTTGACGTAGGGGATTATTTGGGGGTGTAAGGTATAGAATTAGATAATGTGAAGATAAGAGGGTAAGAGAGATTCTTAGCGTAAGGATTTTCTCATGGAATGGAGAGGTTGTCAGGGGCACGTAATGGCCAACGCCAGCATCAGCTATTATAGGTTAGCTGCAGTCAGTGACTCAAAGGAAAGCACCTTGTTCAAATCTTAACCAAACTATTCTTTATTATTGTGCATTTAATTATATTCAATTACATTTTAATGCAAGAATACCAAATAGTCTACTAGACTAATTAAATCTCCACGTAACATTCTCTTAATTAGGAGATACATGAATCATTTAAGGGTCTATTTTGATTGGCTTATGAACAACTTATCTGAGCTTGATCTACCGGCATAATTAAGCACCTGAGTGTTTAAGAGAGTTTATGAAAATAGTTTATGACTGATTCATAAGTTATTTTTAACTTACTTTTATAAGCTCAGATAAATAACTTATCAAAAGGGCTTATGAAGAGCTTATGAGTTACATAAGCTTTTCATGCAATAAGCACTTATGCAAATAAACGCTTAATTAAATAAGTCGTTTATCCAAATAGAGCCTAATTAATTGCATTTCGTGTGGCCAATATAAGATCTAGAGATCAGATGGATGAGCGATTTTGATAACATAATAAATAGTTATCACGTTAATTACAAAAAATATTCCTAAACGAGTAAATAATTGTCTAATCATTTTATTTTAGTAACAATTAATTAAAATAATAACTGGCCAGAAACCGTAAAATTAGATGCTGTACAAGTGTTTGTATAATAATTGTAAGTATATTTTGATCAAAAAAAAATTGTGAGTATATTTTGGCTTCTTGTAACTCTCCCCTATATAAATTAACTGTACTCTTAATTTGTAAGCAGAAGAAATTTAAATGAAATCTTCCTTCATATTATGAGTTTCCAAAAACTCAACTGTCTTCCTCAGCAATATCATCCTTGAGTTTCCTTCATATTATTTTAAAAGTTTGTTGTTTGATTATTTTAAATTAAGATCTAAATTTCCCACAAATTAGTTGTCCCATCTGCACTACTTGACCTTAAGACCTTTATTGGAAACTAGAATGTAGATATTAATTGATTAATTGATTGTAAAGCACAACGAATTGGCAACTTCTTGCTTATAAGTGGGCGATATACCATTTGCTTAAACTAGAAATTTCTTCTGAGTTTTTTAAATATGTTGGTATATGATTTTATTGGTTAAATATGCTTGATAGATGGAAAATAAACTAATAGAATGAATATTTTGCATTTTTTATGTTATTAGGAACCTTCTTAATAAAGATTGGAATTGTAGGGTTCTCCATACTTTGAGAGAGGGAATCAGTGTGTAGATTTCTTAATCAAGTAGGGTGTGGATGCTTGTGATAGTCTCTCTGTCTTCTATCAGCCACCGCGGGAGTTGATTCTCTTGCTATTGGCGAATTCTAGTGGTGTCTCTTTCACTTAGTTGTAGGGGTCGAGGCTGGTTGCTGTTTGTTGATTTTTCTTCTTTTCCTTTTTGCTCGCTTTTAGCATTTGTAAACAAAAAAAATGTTTAATACAATTCAATTGAATACGGTATTAAATGTCATTGGAAAGAAAAGAACGTGCGTCTTTAAATAAATATAGCTTCTAAATAACGACATCAACTCGTGGCTGTAGTTTAGTGGTAAGAATTCCACGTTGTGGCCGTGGAGACCTGGGCTCGAATCCCAGCAGCCACATTTTTTTGGCTAAAATATATAGAATCAATTTTTCTTTTGTGGTGCTTGTTCATTGTCACCATTTTAGTATTTTCTTCATTTCCAATTGCCAATTTACTAATCTGACAAGTCACATACAAATACAAAAGATATATAGAATCAATTTTCACCAATTTGAGTATTTTCATTTCCAAGTGCCAACTAAGCCATGGATCAATGAAGGTATGACAAGTCACATATACAAATACTTAATAACATGTTTTGTCAAAAATAATTAACATGTTAATTGAATTATTTAAAATATTTAAAAAAATTAAATGTTAAATTCTTTAAAATATTCCAAAAAAGTAAATTTTGAATAATTTAAATTTTTTTTGTACAATGAATATTTTTCTTTATATTAAACATTTTTCTTATGATTAAAAAGTATGTGTTGTTTTTTCTCATTAGTTCTTTCTTTGTTTGATTCATTTTGATTGCATAAAAATACATATTTTTACTTTTTTTTTCTTGATAAAGTTCTTTTTTTATAAAGATCTTTAAACACTTGCTAACATTATATATAATTCATCTACCAAAAAATTATTTATAATTAATAAACTATTTTTTGCAAAACAAATCTACTTTTCATAACAAGATAATAGATGTAAAAATTGACTTAGGTCGGCTGGTTTGACCAACATATAAACCATTAATTAGATGTTGAATAAGTTTTATATTTTTTAAACAATGAATGTTTTTTTTATATTATATATTCTTCTTATTGTTAAAAAGTAAGCGTATTGTTTTTTCTTGTCAATTCTTTTTGTGTATTTATTTTCTACTGTATCAAAAATTACATATTTTTACTTTTTTTTTCTTAATTAATAAAGCTATTTAAATACTCAATATTTATTAGTAATAAACGACCTTTTACACTAGAAAAGAAACCTATTTTGCTACTAAGATAAGATCATAGAATCATAGATGTACTATAAAGTAACTTGAATACACTGATTTGTGCAGTCTATCTCTTTGGAGTACTATTTTTCATTAATTCAATCTATTAAACATAAAGGTTATTATATATGTACATTCATTTTTTTTAACACCTATCCAACACATATTTTTGTTTCTATTTCTCTCTTCCTATCACATTATTTATCTATCACATCTATCACTTATCTCTCTTTTATTGTTTTCTCTCTCAGGGTATTGAATGGAAATTAGGTGTCCATTAATCATTTTTCTAAACATAAATTATATAGGAAGAGTAACTTTACAGCCTGTCATCCAAAAGTCTTTTTTTTATCCAGAAAGTCTTTTTATTTCGATATAACATAAGAAAATAATTAAATAATTATCCTATTATTTTTTTAGTCAATATCACATCACACTGTTCTTCTATTTATTTTTCTTACCTCTCTCACTCCCCATTCACATGTGTGACAAAATATATATTTTCCCCCTTTTTTGTTTAATTATTACCATACAGGAAGTATCGTTGCAGAGTCGTCCTTCCCAATTTGTATCAAAAAAAAAAAAAGAGTCGTCCCTCCCAATATATGAACTGAGCTATGTACTGCTAAATACTAATTGACCCAATAGAACCATATCAGATTATCAGATCCTGTAGTAGATTCAAAGGGACTCGCCATCACCGTTCGATCTTGATCAAACGGACAATGCAGAGCAGCATCATTAAAGTCAATCCTAGGAGCAGGCCCAAGACTCACGTTATTCCGGACAAGGAAACACTGAAGGCCGCTCTGACGGAGTTCATCTCCACGTTCATCTTCGTCTTCGCCGGCTGCGGCTCATGCGTCGCCGTCGACAAGCTCGCCGGCGACGGCGATGCCCCCTCCGCCCTCATCGCCTCCGCCATCGCTCATGCGTTCGCACTCTCCGCCGCCGTCGGCGTCTCCGCCAGATTCTCCGGTGATCCGTACATCTCCTGCTGCCACGCCAACCCCGCCGTCACCTTTGGTGCCTTCGTCAGCGGCAACATCCACGCCTTTCGCGGCATCGTCTTCTGGATCGCCCAGCTCCTCGGCTCCATCGTAGCTTGCTTAATCCTCATGCTTTTCACCGGCGGACAGGTACGATTGTTATAAAACCGTTGCATTTACCGATAGTTTTTTTGGGTCTAAACCACGATGTTGATTAATTCCTTCGATCGGGGTAAAATCTTTCACACAATAAAACTAAGTTAAGATCTCTCTATTTGTTTTTTTTTTTTTTTTTTATTTTTTCCGTTACTATTAGGGGAAATAATAACATAAATGTGAGATATACATGGTAGAAAATATTATTTATTCCACTTATTACGCTCAAAGAATAATAACAAAGAAAATAAAAAAAAAATAGAAATTTTTTTAACTCGGCAAATGCGAAATTTAAGGCCGTTGTTTGTTACAATAATTTGTTACAATTTATTTATTTATTTTTAATAAATAAGGCATGATTGATGATGATGATGAGTGAGTGAGTGAGTTTTGTTATGGTGCATCGCAGAGGGTGGAGGTTTTTAAAGTTTCGGATGGAGTGGGAGTGGGGAGCGCGGTGGTGTTGGAGACGGTGATGACGTTCGGGTTGGTGTACACGGTGTACGCAACTAGCGTTGACCCCAAGGCCAAGATCAATTTCGATAGCACGGATGATAAAACGCTTCGTTTCGTTCCTCTGAACGTTCTTGCACCGCTTGCAATTGGGCTCATCGTTGGAGCGAATGTTTTGGTGGGTGGGCCTTTTGATGGGGCATCCATGAACCCGGCTTTGTCGTTTGGGCCTGCTCTTGTTAACTGGAGCTGGGCCAACCATTGGGTCTACTGGATTGGGCCCCTAGTTGGTGGTGGGCTTGCTGGGTTTGTTTATGAGTTTTTCTTTATTAATAATTAAAATTAACAATTAAAAACCCTGTGAGAATGTCCTTGGATTTCACAAAATGAAGAGTTGTAGCAATTGATTAGAAAATCAATTATTGAAATTGTAGACATACGTGCATAGTAAATTATGAACTTGTTTAAATCTTAATTATTGATATTTTTAATCAATGGTTATGACTGTTTAGTTTTTCTTCTGAAGTTACTCGTTTACATTAGAAGAACCAAATCTCAACTCTCCAATAATAATTATTAGGAATTAAAAAAAGAGAGAAAAAGATATGAAAGCTCTTATGGATTAATGATATATTAATATCTTGATTGTTGTAAGCATGCTTTGTATTTCAAGGGATGTTATTTTTCTGATGAATAGGTGGACACTAGTACAAAAAAAACTTTTTAAATCGATTATGAACCGATTTAGATACAATCGATTTAAAAAGTGGAATATTTTTTAAATCAGTTGTAAAAAACGATTTAACTTTTTTTTTTACCACGGTTTTTTACCGTCGTAAAACGTGTTTTTTAGCTCAAAAATTGACTTTTTAAATCGGAACAACAACCGATTTAAAAAGTAGACTTTTTAAATTGGTTGTTGGTAATAACCGATTTAAAAAGTCTACGTTTTTTTTAACTTTTTTTATTTGTACATATATACTTCCCTGTAAACGATCCAGAATACAGCCAATTCAACCAACAATATAACCAATCCAACTAACAATAAAATAGCATTCACTAGTGCCTAATGATACAAGTACCTAGTAAACTAACTACCAAATAAACTAGGCAATAAGTACGGGACTTCCAAACTAATAAATACTAGACTAACCAATAAGTACCAAAACACTAGCTAAGTCTAAGAAAAGTGAGGTACAAGTCATACTAAAAAGCCTATTTCCCACTGATCTAAGAGAATCCTTACCTTTAATATAGCCTATTTCAGAATTTTCATCTGTTGTTTGACTATGGTCTAAATGTTCCTCCAAGGCAAAACCTTCATCCACAAACAGGTTGATGCCACATCTTCTAATTGTGAAGAATGAGGCTCACATAAGGTTGATTCCTGCAACATTCAGAAAATATATAAGAACCATTTCTTTCTATTACCTATCCAAAATAGCATTGGCCACAAATAGATGAATGAATATAAGCTACCTACCTTCACCAATGCTTTGTTAACATGATTCACCAATAGCTTTGTTAACATGATTCACCAATGCTTCAACAAGCAACTATAAATCCACCAAGATATAACAAATTGTAAGCATACTAACATGGAGCTAAATGCCACGTTATTTCATTAGGGTATGCATATAAAAGCAAATTTAAGAAAATAAATGTTAATAAAGAATACAAGACATCAAATGAAAAGATCAGATGCAAAAGAACAATTAAATAAATAAAATATTTATATGCCTGACACAAGCCAATGACTAAAAGGAACAAGAAAGAAGTAAAGAAAAAAAAAGCACTTGGTAATTCTTATACTCTGAGCTATTTTAAAGATAATTCTTATACTTATGTTGAACTATTTTAAAGATAGTAGCAATTAAGCATTTGCATAGTGGAACATATGGCCGAGGATGTAGGTTCAACAGTAACCACTCCCCTAACTCCCCTTAATATATTTCCATCACACGCACTAGCCAATACTCACCTTTTTTGTTATAGGATCCTCCTCTGTGGCTAGAAAATTCAAGTTGTAGCCAAACTAGCTCTATAAATGACACACACACACACATTACATGACATATATATAGATGAAAATTATATATGTTCCAGCCTATGAAGCAAAGTGTAGCATAGACTCCACATAGCCACAAACTCTGGCTTCTTTATTTATATCAGAACCAGCAAGTTTTTGTCTAATATTTAAAGCATGATTATGTTCACTAGTACTGTTCTGTTCTGTCTATGTAAGCAAGTTTCACTAGTTTTGTTCAAAAACTGACTTTTCAATGCAAAGTAAAGCGGGTGGACATAATAAATTCCCATGAAGCATAATGCATAAAATATTGAGCCTCACCAACTGATAAATTAGTAGTTTCCACAGACAATCTATAACGCAAACAAAATTTCTTCATCGATGATCAATCGATGTATATATACCAGAAAGGAATTAAAAGTAAATAATAAAAAAGGGTCCTGCAAAGGTGTTTCTTCACCATTGTCTTCTGAAATGCTAGCAGTTAGAAGCCCCCATTCAGTATTAATACCAACCGCAGTTACCTGAGAAAAGAAAGCAACCGATAAAAAGAAAAATCAGAAAAAGATCTGTTTAATCAATAAAACAAGTGGTGTGGACAAAAACTAAGAAAGAATAAATATATTGAATAATTGAAAAAGGTTCATTACATTAAATGAGGGAAATCAATCTAGGAATAAAATCCCTTCCTGAACCGCATGCACTAAATGATTGAATAATTGACATCCTTTGCCAAGAAAATTTTTCATTAAGAATAAACTATATCTTTATAAATCCAAGGAAAATTATTGTCAATCAGGAAAAGAGAGCCATAATTATTCTTTTCCACATGATAGAAATAAGCACTTATAATCTTACTCTCCCCAATCATACTTGATTCATCAATTGCAAGAGAATGACCAGTGATCAAACTTCCATCGGCTTCACGTTCTTCTCAGCTTCCTAATAGAGTAAAATGATTAATAAGGTAGTGCACTTAACAAGTGTAACAGAGCAATAACAAAAAAAAGTAAACTGAAGGAACCAAACTTGAATGACTCGTATATGCAATATCTTGTTACTGTAAATATAACTCTGGCAATTTATCAAATGATTAGTGTGCCATTCTAAACATTAGCTCAAACTCTAACTATGGGCAATGGAAATTGATGACATATCAAACAAAGATCCCAAAATAAGCTGAAAAGACATATTTCTATCTAAATATGCATAAATATCAGAAAGAACAATACAAAGAATTAATATGAAGTTACCTTGGCATTTGTTTCATAGTCACGAAACTCAATCCCCATCGTTGTTCTTGCCTTTCGTGAGCTCATCAGCATGTTGAGGTGTCTCACCGCCAACCTTTGTCCAGACTCCAATGAAAAATCTGTACAGCAAAAGATAAGAAAAAATGCAAATAAAAAACGGAAAGGAGAATGGTAGTGAAAGAAAGGGGAAAGGGGAAAAGAAAAGAACGAAAGGGGAAAGTCTGTGTTATGCGAAGATGGTACGGAAGTGAGGTACGACAAAGGCACCATGGATGAGGGGGGGTCTGACGAGGTGAGGGGTTCTGGACAGTACTCGCTAATATCTTGATTGTGTAAGCATGCTTTGTATTTCAAGGGATGTTTTTTTCTGATGGATAGGTGGAGCTTGATCTTAGTGGTGATGATGATGAAGCTCCTACTTGGTTCTGTTTCTTTAGTTGTTATGTTACATGATCGTTCAGGATACAATATATCATTATCTAAGTCTACTTGTTTGATTTATCTCTCTATTTTATCGTCTTGTCTTATTCATAGTTTTGAATGTCACTCTCTTCATTTCATATTTGATATTACAATGATGGCCCGGTACACTTAAAGGAATGATTAATTTTTGAGAAACATCTCCTATAAATGAAACCTCTAGCTTAGGTGTAACTTGCAAATACATAGCACTTGGAGTAATTAGTCACTTTGGTCCCTGAGAGTGTCAGACGTTGTCACTTTGGTCCTTGACAGATGCAAAACTAAAAAAAAGTCCTCAACTGTCGGTTGTTGGTCACTTTGGTCCCTGAAAGTGATTACTTACTGTCATTTTGGCCTCTAAAAGTGATTACTTAACTGTCACTTTGGTCTCTGAAAGTGATTACTTTCTGATGGCAGGGGCCAAAGTGACTAATTCACATCTGTCAGGGACCAAAGTGACACTGTCTGACACTCTCAGGGACCAAAGTGACACCGTCTGACACTCTCAGGGACCAAAGTGACTGTTTACTCTTCAAAGAAAAATATTTGCCCAAAATATTTCAAGTATATAGTTAAATATGTTTTTGATTCTTTATTTTTCATCAATTTTTATTTCCTAAAAATATTGTGTATTTTTAGTTTCTCTATTTTAAAAATGTGTCATATTTAGTCTCTGAGGCCATATTTTAACTTTAAAAAGTATTTTCTAAATGAGTTAAATATGTTTTTAGCCATGACAAGGACACCACGACAGGATTTAACAGCAGAGAAAGAAAGGGTAGAACAGACATTTAGGAAGAATGAGAGAGTCGAAGAGAAAGGTTGAGAGTTGAGTGAGTGGAGGTTGGAGGAGACGAGTGATGTTGTTGAGGTTGCTCCCATTGTTGTTGCTTCTACTTGTTGGGAATCCAAGTGAGTTGTAAGTCCTATATTGACTAGGAATGAGTCAAATGAAATGAATATAAGAGACAAGACTCATATATTCAATACTTTAAGGTTTTGAATAAAAATATAATGTCAATATCTTACTCATATAGTTGTTTAACCTATTGACACAAATCTCCCTACATGTGAGCTCCCAAAAACTCCCTACACTACCTAGTATTGTATTTTAGTTTGGTTTTTCCGTGAAGTCCAGAAAGCGAATGTGTGTCGTGTCACTTGTGTGTGTGACTTCACGGTTTTACTTTTGGGCTTTCGCCTCAAAAGAACAACTGAAGAAGCCTCACTTCATGTGAGACTTGTGAATGTCAACACCACTGCCACGTGAGGACCAGCACTCCTTCCTCACCAATAACCAACCATTACATGAACATTAATAGTAAATGAATAAATAAGATTCTTAATTCATTCCCCCAATAAATTAGTTTAATTATTAAAAAAAATAAGATACTAAATGATTAATTTTTATTTTACATTTACTTAATTGATATGTTTTCTACTGAAATTTATTTAATTGATATCAAGAAATTGTATGGACACAATTAATCAAAAAGCTCAACATATATTAAAATAGCAATGAAAATAAGATAAATTCAAGCTAAAATTATGGACTCGGACCTCGGGTTTAGTTATTGGGCCAGTATTTCAGTTCAGAACGGGTTTCTTGCTGCAACAAATTAATTAAGCTAAGGTACAAGGGGATCGTTGCCTCAGCGAAACCTAGCGCTGCCTGAAACTTCTTCTTCTTTTGGATCCCTAGCGCCGCTTGAAACCTGGTCCTTGTTGGGGCTGCCGCGCCGGCGGTGCTTCACCGCGGTGTGTGCGGCCCCCCTATGTTATTGTCCTTTCTTTCCCTTTTTTCCTTTCGTTTTTCTGTTATGCTTTCTTTTTCGTTCTTTTTTCTTCTCCTGCGGTTCTCTCTGGGCGCTTTCTCCCTCCTCCCTCTTCCATCCATACCGCCACTGCGTGTTGTCTTGGTGGTGTTGTGGCCGTTTCCGAGGTGGTTCTGCTGCGGTTTGGGTAGTGCCTTAGCTCCTTTTACCTCAACAACGTCTCCGAGCTTGTCCCCTGCTGTTGTCTCCGAGCTCATCTCCGGCTTCTCTGGTGGCTCGCATCGCGTGGGTGTTCTGTGGCTGAGTCTGGTGAGGACGCTACTGGGTTGTGAGTTGCCTGTGGGTGCTGTGTTTTTGTGTCGCTGCCCTTCCCCTTTCCACTGCGTGATGTTTCATGTCTCTGGAAAACCCCCGGTCTGGCTATTGGTGTTCGAACTCGTGATCTGTGGGTGTTGGCTCGTGAGTGAGGCTGTCTTCAGACGGGTTCGACGACTGTTTTACTGTCGTTTCCTTCCTCTGCTGGGAGGTGCCTCTCTGCGGGTTCTTGTGGGTGTTGGCTCGTGTTCTGTGAGTCCGCCGCTGCCATTGCTCGGGTTGGAGGGGCTGCCTCTGCTGCTGCTGTTGCTTCTCTAGTGAGCCGCGAGTTTGGCTGTCTTTGAACGGGTTCGGCTTCTGCTGTCGCTCCTTCCTCCGTTGGGAGGTGCCTCTCTGTTGGGGCCTAGAGTTTGTTTGGTGGTGGTTTGGCCATGGGTTGGTGTTGTTCTGTTTTGTTTGTTGTTGTTTGTTCTGTTGTTGTTGGTGTTTGTGACGTCGCCGCCGTGCATCTTGAGGGACTACCAGCACCCTTTGCTGCGTCTTTCATGTGTAGCCGCTGTCAGTTCTGTTTGGGTCTGGCTCTGGTTGATTGATGTTGGGTTCTGGATCCACGACATGTGAGCTTCATTATTTATGACAGAAGGTTCTGGGTGCTCCAAATGGGTCAAACCCAACCCACTCAAGGATATCCTTCATGTCTGTATCCTTTTTGGTATCCTTTTTGGTGTGCTAGGTGTTGTTTTTTCGTTTTTTGTTTTTTCAGTTTTAGTTGTTTTCCTTGTCTGTAGTAGTTACAGCTTGGTATAGTTACAGCAATGTGTCTTGGTTAGAATTGGTCTATTTCTTGTGACTCTGCATATGCTGTTTTCCTTGCTGTAGATGCCGTATGACAGAGGTTTTCCCTTTTATGAACTTATTCATATTGACAAAAAAAAAGACAAGGTACAAGGGAATGTTTCTTGTACAAACATATATACTCAAAAAGGAAATGCTACTCTTTTTTATTTAAGTATGATTAATTAAATGTCTGACTCAATAATTTTACAACCGCGAACCATTAAGCTGTAAATATTATTATCATGACAAGAACACAAAGGGAGTTTAACACGTGATCATCATGTGCTGAGCAGCAGGAGTACTAATTAAGCTCATAATTTAATTTTTTGTTGTGTCCCTTTGTTTGAATTGGGAGTATTGGTGTAGGTGTATCTCTCGATTGTTATGTGGCTGCGTTGGCCTTGCATTCATCTCTGCACGCTGCAATTTTAATTAGCCACAGCTAAATCAATAACTGGGTAGTTCTCTTGAGTTTAACTCAATTATATTGAATGACAACTACACATTGTTGAGAGTGACTTACATCATGCACTGCATGCCTCAAAAGCTTCACTTGTGCCCTTGAAACTGTCCTTATCTAAATAGGGACGTTGGAAATTCCAAATCAATTAGAGACAGTTCACAAAAGAATCAAGGGAAAGAAAGCCGTACCATTAAAAGAAGAAGAGGAAAAATAAAGGGTTAAATATGTTTTTAGTTCATGTAAATAGGAAAATGTTTACTTTTGATTTTCAAATTTTAAAATGTCTAATTTTTGTTTCTATTTTCTGAAATAAGCCACATGTAGTCCCTATTGTCAATATTTTGATGAACTACATATGACCTATCAAGGGATAGTAGTTCAGCAAATGATTACCAAAATAAGACATTTTAAAATTTGAGAATTTAACTCAAAAATAATACTTATTTAAAAGATAAAATGGGTAGTTTTGAAGAAGGGAGTTTTTTATAATTTGAACCTTCTTATCAATGTTCCATAAGACACCTTCAGTGCAAGGAGGAGTGGTGAGTGAGCCTACGTATCTGTAATATAACTTGGCTCTCGTCTGGATTTGGGAGGGATCTGTCTCTCCAATCACTCTTTCCTCTTCTTCATCAACCATGTGCTCTATTTCTTTCTCCAACTGAATTTTTCATAAATACACCCTTAATTATTATAAGACTTGTTTTGTTATTGCTCTTAGAGCAATGATGGAAATTATGATAACCAGAAGAAAAAAAATTTAAAGGCTTAAATAAGTTTTTGGTCCCTGTAAATATCCGATTTTTGATTTTAGTCCATTAAAAAAAAAGTCAAACTATTTTAGTCCTTTAAATTATTTTTTTGGTTTTGGTCCTTTTAAAGTTTTAGTGCTAGATGGATGGCTTGGGATAAGCTTTGTGTGAGAAAGGAGGATGGTGGACTTGGATTCCGGGATCTAAAGGCTTTTAACTTGGCTTTGTTGGGGAAACAAGGTTGGAAGTTTGTTTCTGACCAAGATGCTCTTGTCACTAGACTTTTCAAAGCCAAATATTTCCGTAGAGGGGATTTCCTTATAGCTGCTGTGGGTCATAACCCAAGCTATACTTGGAGGAGCATGCAATACCTTTTCTCCAAAAAGGATATTACACCATAGTTACCAAGAATTTCAAAATAACTTAGAAAATATTTAGTGAAAGTTGGAAATCCTTCTTCTAAAATATGGATAAAATTTTTTGCCTTTTAAAGAAGATGAAAAGGATGGGGAGTATGTCCCCTTGATTCCTTTTTAAATGTTTTCGAAAAGGTTTTCAATGCGGAAACATAAATAAAACTTGTATGAATGTAATCTCATTTAATATAATTATCGGAGTTTTTTTACAAGGAAAGTTATAAAATACAGTGAACATCTGAATCAGTCTGGTCTTTAAACCTCTACCCCAATAATACAGTGACCATTTATTCTTTTCGGAATACCTATCAATCTACTCAACAACATCCTTCAGCTCCTCTCCTAAGAGCTAACCCACTTCTAGGGTAAAATATCTTGGCCAAAACTTGAAGAAGAACAAAACAAGAACACCAAAAGAAATTTAAGAACTAAGAAGTAAAATAGAGAGCTTTGTGTTGTCTTCAAGATCCTTGGCTTGGTGTGTGGAAAATTTATGAAGCCAAGGGGTCCTGTTTATAGGGAGAGGGGCGGCCAAGAGCTAGGGAGAGGGAGGGAATTAAAAATTTGTGTGATGTAAGCCATGACCATCAAAATACATCTTTATTAATTAGTTTTAATCCATCCTTTTTCTAATTGGTTAAGACCCATGACAAGGCAAGGTGACTCATATGAAAAATCTAATCCAAGGCTCCTCAAAGCTCCTTGATGTAGACCAAGATGAGAGGGAAGGAAGGCCATTTGATTTCATGGACAAAAACTTTAGGTTTAGGTAGTTTTAAGTGAAAATCAAAGGTAAAATGGTCTTTTCACTAATCAAATATTCCAAAATAATTTTAAATGGTAAAAACCAATGGGGATTCACGAAAATACCATGTAAGAGCTTCATGGAAGAGTTTTGGAATTTTTACGGTAAGGGTAAGCCTTACGGTTTGCAAAAACAAAGAAAAATGGACACGCCGTAAGTGCAAAACGGACATTTTTCAGAAAATTCCAGAAAAAATTTCAAAAAATCACAAATTGAATTTAAACACTAATGATCGCTCTTGAAATTTGATTTTAAACACTCACTGATCACTGAAAATCCATTTTTGACAAAAAATTCCTGTTTTTTGTACTTTATAAGGATCGAAAAAATAGCGTTTTGATCTGCTTTTCAGAAAATTATGAAATAATTTTCAAAAATTTCAAAAAATATAAAAACATGATTCAGCTACTTAAAATCTTTTTCTGACCTAAGGTTGGTCTCTGAATCAGTGTTTAGTTCTTATTGTAAGTAATAGGGACAAAACGGTAATTTTAAAATTTTTAGAAAATTCTAAGAAAATTCTAGAAAATCAGAAATATTAAAAAAATAACTTTTGTGAAAGAATTTTGTTTTTCTAAGTTGGTTTGATACACTTGTGCTATTTAAAACCTTATCCATTAATAACGGTAAATACGGATGTCAAACGTCAAGGAAAGAGTGACTGTTTTACTGAAATAACTTGATAGGTATTTTAAAATCGTAATTCTAAGACTAATTAGCACTTAGATCACACAATTTCATGTAAAATATATAATTGACGGAAAAACAGCAAATAGAAGCCTATATAAGACTTAACTATCTTACCGTTCTAAACTGTAATATCAACAAGACTTATTATTTTCATACTATGCAAAGTACACTAGATCCTAAAATCTCCATCTTAACTATTCCTCCATCTCCAGTATTTATCCATTTCTTAATTAACAGATCATAGAGTTTCTCCTTGAGTGACTAAAACTGTAATTCCCTTATACTGTTCTCTAAAATTCCAAACAGAACTTCTAAAACCTTTAGGGAATATCAAGTCACCATTGCATATCATCTAATACCTTTTGGAAAATCAAGTATGAATTTTCCATATTCATTTATCAGCTTATTCTGACTGTCAAGAATGTCTGTAAAGTATCGCTTGACTTCTACGTCAATTCTAAACCATTTTACTTTATCTGAAAATCCTAAGCATAATTCTAATCCTCCAAAATAAATACTTTATCTCATAGAGTGAATTTTTAAGATGTTACAGAGCATCTGGAGTTCTCAAGCTTTGTTGAGAGAAGGGGCCTGTTGGATAATTGGTGATGGGTCCAGCATTGGTGTGTGGGGAGAGCCTTGGTTGAGGGGAGGAGACCAGCTAGGGGGTCTTTGTGATGCGGCCTTAGCATTTCCTGGACTGTGTGTCTAGGATCTTATTTCCCATACTAACAAACGTTGGAATGTGCAGGTTATTGGTGTGATTTTTGACGAGGATGATGCTGCTCGAATACTAGATGTTCCTATCTTCAAAGAGTCCACACATGATAGACAGGTTTGGAAATTCAACAAACAAGGCATTTATACAGTTCGCTCAGGATATATATATAGGTTGTGCATGGATGAATTTTCAAACCAGGATCAGTTCAAGATGGCAGCGGATTGGGGGAAGTTGTGGCATTTGGATGTACCTCCAAAAGTCAAAACTTTTCTTTGGCATAGTTGTAGAGATTGTCTTCCGACAAGAGTAAGACTTCAGACTCGAGGAGTGAATTGCTCTACTATTTGTGTGGTGTGCAACGCTGATCTTGAAACCACTTGGCATTCACTTCTAACATGTCCTTCGGCTAAGGAATGTTGGGAACATTTGGGTTTATGGCCTTTTATTGATGACCAGCTTCTTCAATGTGAGAACTTCAAGGAACTATTTTTTGCTCTCACAATTCGTTTGGACAACGCACAGCTGCAAACCTTTGCTATGACACTTTGGAGCATTTGGTCAAAGCGAAATACATTGCTTTAGGAGGAACGCAGGGACACTAAAGCAGAGGTAATCCACCGTGGCAAGGCTTTATTTTCTATGTGGGACTTAGCAAGGAACAAGCAACCTGCTGTAGCGGAAAACATCCAAAATTCACCGCCTATCAAGGGGAGTGCACCGCCCATTGGTTGGGTCAAATGTAACCTGGTTGCTGCTTTTGTTTCAGCAACTAGCACTACCAGTTATGCTCTATGCTTGCGCCGAGAAGAGGGTCAGTTTATGGTAGCTAGAATGGACTACCAACAACCAATCCTATCCATCATGGAGGGCGAGGCATTAGCTTTGCTTTTAGGATTGCAATGGCTTCATTATTTGGATCTTCAATATGTGATTCTGGAGACTAATTGTAAAGCCTTGGTTGATAGGCTTTCTTCAACAACAGTAGATCATACAGATTTTGGTGATTTAATTTTTGCATGCAAACTTTTGTTAAGGTTGAACCCCCATTTCAAGGTTCAGTTTATTAAGAGACAAACCAACGTAGCTGCTCGCAGGCTTGCTAGAGTGGCTGCTACTACAGCTTGTTCTCAAACTTTGAGTTTTTTACCACATTGTATTTCCTCTATTGTTGTTAATGATATGAGCTAAATTTGTTGTTGTAAAAAAAAAGGATACAATATCACTTGTTTGATTTATCTCTCTATTTTATCGTCTTGTCTTATTCATAGTTTTGAATGTCTCTCTCTTCATTTCATATTTGATATTACAATGATGGCCCGGTACACTTAAAGGAATAATTAATTTTTTAGAAACATCTCTTATAAATGAAACCTCTAGTTTAGGTGCAACTTGCAAATACATAGTCAAGTTGAAAGAAAGATATTTGCCCAAAATATTTCAAGTATATAATTAAATATGTTTTTGGTCCTTCATTTTTCATCAATTAAGATAAGGTACAAGGGAATGTTTCTTGTACAAACATATATACTCAAAAAAGAAATGCTACTGATCTTTTTTATTTAAGTATGATTAATTAAATGTCTGACTCAATAGTTTTACAACCGCGAACCATTAAGCTGTAAATATTATTATCATGACAACAACACAAAGGGAGTTCAACACATGTCATCATCATGTGATGTGCAGCAGGAGTACTAATTAAAGCTCATAATTTAATTTTTTGTTGTGTCCCTTTGTTTGAATTGGGAGTATTGGTGTAGGTGTATCTCTCGATTGTTATGTGGCTGCCTTGGCCTTGCATTCATCTCTGCATGCTGCAAATTAAAGTTAATTATTAACCACACAGCTAAAACAATAAGTGGGGTAGTGCTTGAGTTTAATTCAAGTATATTGATTGAATAACTGCACATTGTTGAGTGACTTACATCATGCACTGCATGCCTCAAAAGCTTCACTTGTGCTCTTGAAACTGTCCTTATCTGAATAAGTTAGTTGGAAATTCCAAATCAATTAGAGACAGATCACATAAGAATCAAGGGAAAGAATCAAAACTGTTCAAAGAAGAAAAAACGATTAAATATGTTTTTAACCCTGGTAGATAGTGAAATATTTGCTTTTAGTTTCTCAATTTTAAAACATTTCGTTATGGTATCCAATTTTTGAAATAAGCCACATGTAGTCCTTGTTGTGGGTATTTTGAGGGACTCTAGCCTAGATGTTTTAAATTTTAAGGACCAAAAGCAAACATTTTTCTATTTACATGGACTAAAAGGTGTCGTTTCAGGTGGACCAGTCCACCAAACCCCAATTGCTTTTTATACCACAGATATAATAGTAAAAAAATGCAACGGTATGCATGAATTCCCTGGTACCTGCTATTTCGGTTTCACCATTATAAAAAGATATTTGCAAGAAGGGTATCGTAATATACTAAAATTAAAGTAAAAATAATTACAAAAATTCCCAAAAGTTTATTGTTATTAGAATTTATTAATAATTTTAATAACTACATATATTTGCCTCATTTTTCTAATGGTCCCATATTTTGAATTTTTTTAGTCAATTGACATTTGAACACTTTGAAGAAAAATGAAAATTGAATACAAGGAATGAATTAAGTATGAATTTTACATTTGTGACCATAGTGTAATATAGAGTTGTAAAATTTGGCCCGGCTTGTTGGGTATGTGTTTGAGACTGAATTGAGCTCCTTAATTACAAATGTAGTCATCAATTGGGCAATTTTTTAGTTGTTTTAGCCTTTTTTTGTAAAAATTTGGTGCCATGTTGTGCCTGGCATGACCCGGTGTGTTTATTGACATCATTTTCTTAATAGAGAACAAATAAATAAATTTTCAATTCTATAGTAATTTGTTATACTTAATAAAAAATGAATGAAACTTGTAAGTAAATATTTTATTATTTATTTAAAATAAAAATAAAAGAAAAAAAAATTTGTTACACGAAAATATGAATAAAACATGTAAATAAATACTATTTTATTTATCAATAGTGTTTAATCCCGTTTAATTCTGTACAAATATAAAAAATGTTGGGGTTATTTTGTAATTACAAAATTTCCATTCTATAATATTATAAACTATTAGGCAAATTATGTAATTAAGTCAAAAATAGGCTGAACCCTCTATTACAGGTGAAAAGCAACTGGGGTTTGGTGTCAACTGGTCCACGTGATACGGCACCGGACTAAAAACATATTCAATGAAAAAAATATTTCTTTAAAATGTATGTGAAAAGGGTAGTTTTGAAGAAGAGAGTTTTTGAAATCTGTACCTTCTTATCAATGTTCCATAAGACACCTTCGGTGCAAGGTGGAGTGGTGAGTGAGCCTACGTATCTGTAATATAACTTGGCTCTCGTCTGGATTTGGGTTGGATCTGTCTCTCCAATTACTGTTTCCTCTTCTTCATCAACCATGTGCTCTATTTCTTTCTCCAACTGAAGTTTTCACATATACCCTAAATTATATATAAAACTTTTTTTTTTGACGGAATAAGACTCGTTTTGTTGATCTTAGAGTAATGGTGGAAATAATTATGTAAACCAGAAAATTGAGAAAAAAAAATTGAATTAGAACAATTTTATGAAGTAATTAATGACCTGAGAGAGAAAAGGATCGGAGTCATGACCAATCTTATAGAAAGCACCAACCACAGCAACCTTGTTTCCCCTGGGGTCTGGGCTTACATGCAACATGTGCATCTCTAAGTCATATCTAATAATTACATTACATAATTCCAATAAGCAATTGAACTTCTACATATATCAATTTAATGCAATTAATGTTTTAAAAATCAGATGGTGCTGTATTTGCTATATATTCTTTCTTGGGCCCGGTGCGTGGATCATCTTAGAATTTATGGACCAAACTCATCCATACCAAACTAGCTATTAAGTTGAGGAGTGTCTCTGCTATATATTTTCTATTTAAGCCTTATCTCTAGTCAATGTGAGACTTTAATTGTTCTCCAATAAGTCTTACCGGTTTAATATATACATCTATTTTTTAAACACATTGATTTCATGTCTCATTAAAAATAAAAATACAAATTATGCAGTATAATTTATAGTATATAAAAAAAATAATTCTTAAATTTTGGAGAAAGGAAGAAGCAATTAGAAAACAGACTTTCTGCCATTGATGGAATGTTCAGAAGGAGAGTGCCAGTGACATTGTCGCAGAAAGAATTCGGTTCCATTGATGCGTATGGAGCCAGCGTCACCCATCCAATATACCTGAAGCAACAACCACATATGATACACATTTTTTTTTGGATGAAGTACATATGATACACATGTATGATCATGCACTGTGCTATTTAATATTCATGACATGGTTTGCTATGTCTGCAAATTAAACTCCATCTATATTTAATTATAGATATCTTATGGCCATAAACAGATTTTTAATTTTAATCACTAACACAACTACACAAGTATTCATTGCATCTGACCCACAACCAAAAGTCAAACATTAATTTGGTAGTACTAGCTTAGATATGGATGATACAGCTAGTAAGAAACTGAAATGTTTCATCAGCAAATTAAAAAACATAAAAGTCCATTTCTTATTGAAGACGATATGACAATAATATATATATAATATGATTTTCAATATTTAATTTGTAAAAAATCTACAGCAAAGCTTTTGACATTTTGATTGTGCAAAGTACTAAGGGGCCAAATGTCTTAATCATGGTGATTTACCAAATACGGTACCAAGTGGATTCACACGAGTCACGTTGGTCTTTATATCTTTATACATGTTTCAAAATAACTTGAGTATATAATTAAGTATTTATATCCATTGAAAAGATTATACGGGAAATGTGAAGTTCTATTTGGGTGCAGAAACAGCTTTTAAATTATGAAAAAGTTAATTTTATTTTGTATTCTTATTTTTTTTATATGTGAAAAAAGAAAAAACTATTAAAATAGTCATTAATAGATAAATAGATACTTATAGGAGAAATTAAAATAAGATGATTTTTGGAAAAAGTAACATACAAAAGTTAATTCAAATCTATGTAAAAAGCTTCTAGTTAAAAAATATATGTTAGAAGTGTTCACCGCAATATCATGGCCTCTGTTGATGAGAGTGGCATTAGAAGATTTGTAATTGATCTTGGTGAGCTTTCGATAATTTGGGATCACTTTGACTCTTCCACTGGACAAGTCTATGGGAGACTGCATTTCTCCATGTTTGCAAGCTGCCCATTCTTCTTTTAGCTCTCCCCAGTGATGAGGCCCCTTTTCACTTCCTTCAATATAATCGAACTCTCTCTCATCCTCTGCACAGTTAGTGACATTTCTAATTTCATTTGCTCATTACATAAGAAAACAAAAAAGAAGAGCACAAAAAATTAACTCTACAAATCTTTGTCTAGAAGAAAAAGGGCAAGATAAAATTAATTTACCAACTTCTTGAGCTCTTATTGTTGTTGAATCTAACAAGATCATCAAAAGCAAGAGCAAAGTTGGAAGGGTGTATGTATTCTCTCTTTGAAGCTTCATGCTTCTGAATGCTTTATGGGAGGGACTATATATGAGAGTGATTGTTATTTGTTAGAAGTGAAGGAGAAACAATGACTGAGAGACATAGGCTTTTAAGGTTTGTGTATATACTATATATATACAAAATTCCAAGGGCATTGAAATGGGCTAATTAATTATTCGGATCATCAAAGGGTTAATTGTGTCAATATTTAATTTAATGAATGGGAAGGATTGACTTGGTGATCTTAATTATCTTATTAAAGTACTCAACAATAGTGGAAGACAAAGTGAAGTACAAATGGTACTAAACGATCCATCAATTTCCTTGAAGTAAACAAGCTACGGAACCAACCCAATTGTCAAGGTTGATGATCAGTGGAAAATAAATAAAAAGACGAGGTTGGTGGTTTTATATATTCCCAAAAATTAAAAATCTAAATCAATCACCACCGGAGACTTTAGTAAGATAGCACGTGTCTCTTCCACTCTAACCAATAGTCTTGGGTTCGAATCTAGGCTTTGAAAATACAGCAGTATTAAATCTCGCATTATAAAATTTTACTGTCTAAATGGTCCTATCCAATTCAAAAAGATTAGTCTCTGCATGCACTTGAACGATACCCTGTTCTAGAAAAAAAATTCTAAAACAATCAATTCTTGTACGTAACAGCTAACAAAGTTATCTTTTAAATTTAATAAATACAAGCCGTGGCTATATATACATTTATAACTACATGAACTCAAGAATAAATTAAATGATAACATGTTATTAATACTTACACGGATTACGCGGTGTATTTGAAATGTGTTGTGCATTAGGAGCGTTGGATGGTCATACTCATATCATATGGTTTCAAGCATGAAACAGAGTTGGAATCTAATATAGTTGTAGGTGTTGTTCATCCATAATACAACTTAATTGCATATTGCCCTGATCTATTTTAGAGTCTGATTTAGCCAAAAAGAGAAATCATAACTCTATTAGACATTAATGTACCATAACTTGACTATAGTAGGGGCTATGCGCTCCATATGCCTTGTTAATTAGGACAATTTATTCAATCTATCTAATTAAAGATACAAAGCAGAGTATTGTAGTTAGGAATGGACATACGTAGCATGGATAAATGTGGGTTGTCCAGCCCAATAACAACACCATACCATTTTACAACTTGGACTTTCGGGCCAAACTTAATCCCACTAACTTGTAAGGTGATCACTACCCAATCCTATCTCTAATCGATATGAAATGTCAATAGAAGTTGAAATGATCAAATTAAAAGTCAAATGTACAATTGGGAGATATATTTTCCATGAAAAATATATGGAATCACAAAGCTTCTTAATTATATCGAATTAAGTTGCCATCGAGTTCTGTAGGTATGCTGGTTTAATGTCTTACCCTCATTATCAGATTGAACCACAAGGTTCCTAGAATAAACAATTTATTTTGTAGCTTGTATTGAATGTCCACCGTGGTTGAGGAGCCTAAGTTCAACGAAGACCAAAAGGAAGGAAACAGAATCCAAGTCAACTACAGCATTTGCATCAGCAAGAATAGGTCAGTTTATTTCTTGCAATTTTTTTATATGTTTGTTTAATAATTAATGTTTCGTAACCATATGTATAATTACAGAAAACTGCAATTTTCTTTGAAGCACACGTATATATCGTTAGTTGTCATAGGATACAAGAATATCACTTTACTTAATTTTAGTGTCTCTATTCAATTACACATTATATAATTGTTACTTCCTTTAATTAATATACAGATAGCTACTGTCATAGGTGGTTGTGATAACAACATCTAGAGTGTCTTACATGGGATGTAAAATGAGTAGAAATATTCTGATTCGACTCGTTAAATGCTACTCAAATTTGTTTGTTTAATTAAATAAACAAACTCAAACATGATATTGAACTCAATTATTTAAATGAGTCAAGCTCAGACATTATAATCTAGACATTAATTAACAGTTTGTCAATAGCTCAAATTTGTGAGCGAGCGTCGGTGCATATATCATAGAAAAATTAAAATTACATAGATCTCACTATTGTATGAAAACACTTTTATATAATAATATTCTAATTAACAGTCTTTTATTAAAAACTTATTTGCTATTTGTGGATTTCTTGTGAGTTAAAATTGAAAGAGGAGAGATAATATTAAAAGAAAGTAAGACTTTTTTTATAAGTAAATATAATGAAGTATAAAAATCCATGAATGAAAAATTAATTTTAAAGTTTATTTTTTAGTAGTAAAGAAAATTTCTTATTTACTGGATTTATGAAAAAGTAATAGTCTAGAATTTTTTAATTCCACATACCACATTTTTAGCACATATTTTGATTTGTATAATATCATCTAGTGTTAAAATGTTTATTAATTAAACACTAAATTAATCTAAAAAATAATTTAAGGAAAATTTTCATAAAAACAAAAATAATTAAGTTATAAATGAGTTAAAGTCAATCACAAACAATATTTTTTTAGCAAATTGTTCTGACCTCAAGCCTGCAAAACTTTTAAGGCGCCGTGATCTTTGAGGTATTGTTTGCCGTTTTGTCCTTGAAAGACGTCTCGGAGGGTTGAGAGAGGGAGTGTTTTTAAGAACATGAAGAATAATTTATTCATTTTGGATCTATTCAGGGCCAACTCAACATTTGGAGGCCTAAAGCGTATTTTAAATGATGCATTTTTTTTTTACAACAAAAAGTATTCATTCATTCAAATCGATAAAATGCATCGAAAATATTATAAATTTAACATCGCTAAAAACTGAAAGGGATGAATCTGTGAACAAGCTCACAACACTCAAGTTAATAGCATAAACACAGCAAAATGCCATCAAAAGTGACAATGCCTATAAAAATGACAAACTCATATTGACCAGAGTACCCATGCCTCCGGATCTGCAATGTTGATGACTAAGTCATAAGAGAATCTGTAGTGAAACGAAGTAAATCAGCCAATCTGAACCAAACGAACACCGCACCAAGACGGGAGAATAAAACGCCGCACCAAGACTGGAGAAACAAATACCAGCGCACGCAGATGCCAAAAAACACAAAAAAACACGAGAGGAAAACGAGATCTATGTGAAAAGTCACTTATTAAGGTAGAAATAGACTAAAAACGAAGTAGAGGGGTGGTTTCAGACCAAAAAATAATCAAAAACTACCCCTCAAGTGGAAGAGAAAGAAACAAGAACAGACAATTTTTAGAGAGAAAATCTGCCTTCTCTCTCTAAAAGTGACGGCTAGGTTAGTATTATCATAAATGATGCCTTTTTAAAGCTAATAATGATAATATTTTATTAAGATTATTATATTTTTATTTAAAATTTATCTTTCAAGCTTTTTGGGATGCTGAATCATTTGTTAAATGACTAAACTCAATAACAACAAACCAACTCAGTAAATAATAGACATCAGATTTTAATTTTTAAATAAAAATAGGCTTAAATATGTTTCTGGTCCCTATAATATAGGGGTGTTTTACTTTTAGTTCCTATAAAAAAAGTTAAATATTTTTAGTCCCTATAATTTTTTTTTTTTGCTTTTAGTCATTTAAGTGGGTTGACCGCTGATGTGTCCCATTTTGAGCCCAGTCAACATGCCTACGTGGCATAAAAATTGCCACGTAGGATGCCACGCCAGCATCTCTCTCTCTCTCTCTCACTCTCTCTCGTCCTATATTTTTAGGGACTAAAATAGTAATAATATTTCAAAATTCATATTAAATCCTAATATATATGACCTGAAGATTTTTTACATCGGGGTTTAAAGTGCAATTGCAATATTCCAATTTATTAGTGTCTGTTTATTTTAGATTTATGAGAATTTGGGAGCAAAAGTAAGGTTAACAGAATTTAAAGTTAACGTTATTGTGTTTGGGTGACAAAATCGTAATGGATAAAATTGATTATGTGGATGGCGGACCAAAGATGATATTTCTTCAGCAACAAGGTGCATTTCCATTTACTACAATGGGATCAGGTTCACTTGCTGCAATGTCTGTATTTGAGTATAAACACAAGGAAAACTTGACTATAACAAGACGACTAGGGGACCGTGGGAATAATAGAATATAAAGCAAAATATTATAGAAATATAATAGGACTAGCTATAGGAGCAACGACTAATTGAAAGAAAGAAAAAATGTATGTTGTATATATTGCCGCAGATAATTAATATTAATATGTCGTTAATTAATTTAATCCTTCCGTTTTGGGCCATAGAGTTGTATCCCTCGTCTATTCAGGGGTTGTGCAGGTCTGGCATTCCTCTCTGCATGCTGCCATATATATAGAGTGGAAATCACATGTAAATAATAATAATTAGAGAATATGGTTCAATTTTGGTTCAATGTTTAATTATTTTGATATTCATAGTGCATTATTTAGTGCAGCAGAGCAAACTAGAGTACTTACATCGTGGACCGCCTCTCTCAGTAAATTGATTTGCGCCTTTGACACACTTCTTATCTGATAGCCAAAGAAAAAATTTGTAAGAATTTTTTAAATATCATTTTATTGTTTTTTATTAGTGAATTACCAATTTAGTCCACAAAATTGCAGAGCACTATTAGCTAACTAGTCTCTAAAATTATCAATATCCCAAATTAATCTCTGAAATTAAAAATTCTCAATTATATTAATGTTTATTGGACAATCTCATAGATTAAATTTACCAATCAAAAAGGACTAATATAGTCGAAGAATTTCAATTTCATAATCTGATTTAAATATTAATAATTTTAATGACTAAATTCATAATACTTTACAATTTTAGGAATGATTTGAATGATTCACTGTTTAATATTTGAAGATCAAGTTTTTAATGAATAGTACCTTTTTATTAATGGTCCAAATGACACCTTCAGTGCAAGGAGGGACAGTGAGGGAGCCCATGTATCTGTAGTACTTCTTGCCACCCAGCTTGATTTCTGAGGGATCCATCACTCCCATGTTCCTTTCGGCTTCATTATCCACCATAGTTTTTATGTGTTTCGACAACTGAAACCGTTAATTCAAGCATATATAATTATTAATCAGATAAATAAATATCCTAATAAAGCTCATCATCATCCATGTATCTTATTCTTATTTTATTTCTTTGGTTACCAACATTACGTTAATTTGAGTGGCACTGAGTTAAGATTTCTTAAGTAAGATTTTGGATTCGAGTCTTGTGGATAAAAAAATATGGTTAGAAAAGAAGACCAGCCACAGGAACCGGTGGATATTTCGCATCAATAATATGACTACAAAAAAATATTATTTGGTTTGGATCAACAAACATTAATGAAGTTACCTTGGTGAGAACAGGATCAGGTCGACCAATCTTGTATAGAAGTCCAACAACAGCAGCCTTGCTCTTCCCGTTTATTTTTTGGCTTTCATGAACCATGTGTAACTCCAGGTCATACCTAATATAATTAGTTTTAAAAAAATGAAATTTTTAATTTTTTTTCTATCCAATAAAATAATATTATTTTGGGTCTACAAACAAGTAACATAATGCTTTGATTGTACATCAGCAGGAATAATTCTTGTATTTATTCAGTAACGGATTTAGACATGTTTACATTAAAAATACTGAAACACATTACACTTGTTGAAAGAATTTGACAATAACTAAATTTTTTTAAACAACTTCTTATATAAGTTGAAATTAATTAGTTTGTACATTTCAATGTTTTTATATAATTTCTCTGATTTAAGTTTTCATAAACACTTTATAAGAACTCTTCTTAAGTTAAAAACTACATATTTATTTGAATTGAAAAACTGATTATAAGTTAAAAGATAATTCAAACTGGGCTAAAGTGGCAAAACAAATGTAATTCAGTATTATCCATCAGAAGTGAAATCAAGTAAAAAAATGATTGCAAAGCAAGACAAACCTTCTGCCATTGATGGTGTGTTCGGATGGTGAGTGCCAGTGGCATTGATGCAGAAAAAACTCGGTGCCATTGATATGTATTGATCCCGCATCTCCCTCCCATTTCAACTGCATCAGTCACGTATATATGTCAAGGGAGTTATAAGGTGGTTTTATGGTTTGGAAGAGAAACGCAAGAGTTTTAAAACTAAGGACCGTTTATTTGAGAAAACTTTTATCATTTTCATTTTTTGTTTCCTTTATTAATTATAAAACTGTAGAAATCTTTGAAAACAGTAAACATGTTGAAAACAATAAAATAGACGAAAGCAGTTTTGTAATTAAAAATAAAAACATACAAAACTTTCTCGAAATAAATGAATCCTACTAAGATAGCCGGCCAAAAGCCATCTGTCTTGTATCATGGGAGTATTATAATTACAGCTTAATCAGGACAAAACCGTGTTTGCTAAGTGCTAGCCAATTAAGCGCCAGCTAGTTAAACATAATTAAAGGTAAAGTTACTTGCCCTGACATGCGTGTCTTAAGGACTTGGGTTGTCCATAATTTTAAAATAAATAAATAAAGGTGATTTTTGTGGTGTTTGTAGAGTAGAGAAAGAATTAAGGATGCTTTGAGCAGAAAAATGGAAAGTATCATCAGTCATTAGTGATTTTCTGGATTGAATGATTACCTCAATATCATGGCCTCTGTTTTTGACAGTGGCATTCTGAGGCTTATAGTACTTGTTTAGCTCCCCTAACTTTGGCACTACTCTCACTCTGTGGCTTGACAAATCAATAGGAGATTGCATTGTTCCTTTACATGCTGCCCATTCCTTCTTCAGTTCTCCCCAGCGTGAGGGACCCTTCTTGCTCCCTTTTATGTAATCAAACTCACTTTCATCCTCTGCAGAAACACACATAGAATATCATTAGCACACTCCAAATGACTCAAAGCAAGCCACAAAGCATGAAATACTCTAAGAAGGAAAAAAGATCTTGAGCAAGAATTTTAAATTGCGGTCGCGGTTTTGGTTTCGGAGATTCTGAAAACCTTTGACATTGCGTGAAATTACAGACAAATATAGCTGATGCGGCCGCAATACGGTTTTGGAGACTCCAAAAACCGTGATGTTGCGGCTGCAATCGCGGTTATGGATTGCAATTTAAAACCTTGATCTTGACATTTTTGCTTACCAACTTCCTGTGCTAAGGTCCATGTTGTTGGATGGAGTAGGATGGTTAATAGTATTAGCAGATTTGGAAGGAACACCGTGAGCCTGCTTTGGTGCTTCATGTTATTGATCTCTCAGGGAAAATGGATCAAGATTGGGACTTGGAAAACTTTGGATCAACAAAGAAGAAGATGATGAAAAGAGGGTGTGATTCTCTGATCTGAATGGAAGGGGTAGATGTATTTTGAGACGGAAGGGTAGTGGTAATACTAATATATATATGCATTGGCAGGTATAAAAGTGCTTGAAAATTTGGTGAGGGAGAAAGTGAAACTTCCTAATTCATAGAATTTCTGTTCCAAAACGTGACTCTTTTTCGGGTTTTCTATCCTTTTTTTTTTTGGTCAACAGTTTTCTATCTTTTATTTCTTTTATATTCTCCTTTTGGGCCCTTCTGATGTGTGAACTTGGAATCTGTTCTAATCTTAATAATAAAAACAAAAAAGGTCAGTCCCATTCCAACAAAAGAGCACATGGGGGTTGTCTATTTTACTTTTTGGACCATTCACATTTTACCATGGGTTGTTACATATCATGGTCTACACAAGAATTGGTTCACACGGATGGACAATTCACATTTTACTACCCGTAAAGGGCAATACTAATATTGTAATATTCATTATAATTTTGACCAAAAAAATTTTCATTATAATAATTTTAAAATTTTACATAAAAACACGTTTTTATTTATGCCGCTTAACTTTTCATCTGTATATAATGTTTCACACAGTCCAATAATAATTAATATAATAAACTGTGCATATAGTTTATAATCCTTAGAAAGTAATGGATACAATAATCATAATTTGTAAAATGTTAATAGATAAAATAATCATAATTTAAGAATTAAATAAAAAGATTTTAAATTTTATTGTCTTAATTTGTAAAAAAAAGTTTAGGATTATTATTTTTTTTTTTATGGAAAACAAGTTTTTATTTTTTACAAGAATAGCATAACATTATTTTAATTGAATTGGAAATACAAAATGGTAAATAATCAAAGACTTAGGGAGTAGGTCATATCGCCACCCTAGCAGTAGCAAGGCAACCACATTTGTCTCCTAACACAATCAACCCCATAAGTTGAATTAGAAATCAGTATCCTCTTCTACTAATTGATGATAGAACCATACTCTAGGGATGGTAGTTGGACTTGGACCCAATGGGCATCTGCAAAATTTATTCACAATGGAGAGGGTAATTACATGCTTAATAAGTACGGATATGGGCAATTATCTGCATATTTTAATGGAGATGGGTGGAGATACGAGTACCTTAGTATCCACCCTACCTCAAATCGGCCCATAATATATATATATATATATATCATCGTTCTATGGCATACTCTGAGAGGTATTGAGTGTGCGACTTTAGGCTGTTTGCCACTATCTGGGCATCCAGCTCAAAGACAACGATCTGGAGGCGCGTGTCCAGAGCGGCAGAGCCCATTGTAGAGCTGCGAAGAGCCCATTGACGCTTTTTCTTTTTCTACGAAGAACCAAAAAACTAATAATTTGCAACATTTATAATTCATCACACACGTACGTCCCATGTCATGTCTAGTCGATAAGAATTCAAATCAAAATCAAGCTTTAATAAAGGCATGCATGATTGCAACTAGGGATGAGAATCGGGTGGGGCATTAGCATTAGCAGGGTAGTGTTTCTCCCATGTCAATCGATCTCTGGTTATGTCCATGGATATTTATATTTATATTTATGTCTATGTCGTGGGTGAATATCCGTAGGTATTTAAAAATTTAAAATATGTGTAATATATATATAGCTAGCATATATATTATTATCATCTTATATATTATATTATACATATATATTTAATTTTTATTATTATGGATTCATCACGATTCATCCACTAATTATATATGAAATAATAAAGAAAATAAAGTTTATCCCATCTTAAAGTGATATAAAATGTCATACTATATATATTTAATAGAAGAATGATTGATATGATGAATATGCAGGTCCTCCCACTGATGGATCAGGTGGTTATGTAATGGGAGGACATTCTAAGGGTGTGAGGATCGATCCCCCACCCAACCCCTTCCCCTTCCCACCTCCCCCAACCCCCCCAGTCCCCACCCCCATAATGACCAAAAAAAATATGCAGTACTATCCGCAAGATGGGTTATATGATCCTCGTCCCCACCCAATATGTATCCATTTCTTGTCTCATTGCAGGGATAACCACAGTACTAGTATTTTTGTGATCCTCACACATGCAAGTTCTATTAATTTTAATGCATAAAAAATTTATATCTAGGTCAAATAATTAAATTGGTATAAGGAGGGAAGAAGGCAGGGGTGGCCCTGAGGGTGGGCAAGAGGGGCGACTGCCTAGGGCCTCATGTTGGAACTAAATTGGTTAAAAGTATTTTTAATACTAATACTCCCTAAGTGTTTTTATGGTTTTGATGATAACAAAATGTATTAAGCTTTTACAATGTATAACAAAGCTGCCTAACTAAGTTTATTGAAGGATGTTGCAGTCTGCGTCCAATAATTAGTTCATCATGACATTGGCTCATATACAAAGTCTGAGAAGCCTTGCGTCCAATGTTAAAGTCATCGTCCGATATTGGCACATGTACATACAGTCAAAGACGCTCTGCGTCCAATAATCAAAATGAGAGCTATGCGTCCAATAATCATTATGAGACCATGCGTCCAATGATTCTCTGTGTCCAATAAACATAAGTATAAGGCATTGATGCTCTACGTCCAATGTTCAGAATATTGATCATCGTCCAATGTTCAGGATGTGCTCATTGTCCAATGTTCAGCATAAACATAAGCAGCTCTACGTCCAATATTCATGAGAAGGCATTGAAGCTATAAGTCCAATGTTCAGAATATAGCTATAAGTCCAATGTTCAGAATGCTGATCGTCCAATGATAAGTACAAGGCAATACTGGCATAAGTCCAATGATTTATAAAAAAGCAGAATTGCAGAAGTACAAAGTCCAATGATTTCCAAAGAAGCAGAACCAGTGAGTATGCGTCCAATGCAAATGAAGGACAAAAGTCCAATGTTCAGTTTAAGGCATTGAAGTTCAACGTCCAATGAAACTGAACAAACAAAAAAAACTGCTCTGCGTCCAATGAAATCAGAGTGACAAAGGTACTGTTCTGCGTCCAATAAATAAGAAGGACAACAATTAAGTGTCATACGACGAATGAAGCAGAAGAATAAAAGTACAATTATCAACTGCTCTGCGTCCAATGGAACTATAAGGAAATGACAAAAGTCCAATAACCAGAATGAGGCAATACGTCCAATGTTGCTTTGCAACTAATCATCAGAATGGTAAGCATAAAGATGCGTCCAATGAATGAATGAATTATGTGCAATTGGTAAGTACCAGGTATGCGTCCAATGATTTCTACTTGCTGCGTCCAAAACGCATAGTCCATTACTTGCTATTTATTGCTCATGCATTTAATATGGAACATATTTATTGAGCAAATGATTTGAGATAAATAGCTGTATGCAATGCTTTTCTGTACAACTTTGTCAACGTTTTTGAACGTACATTAAATGAAAAGCATAAAGCACTGTGGAAAGTGTACTAAGAGAGAGAATGTACTTTTATCTACTCTATATATCTCTGAACACATCTTTCTACTTTACACAGTGTATTCTCTCTGTCTCAATAAGATATTACTATTAACCACTGTACAATTGAGACTTTGAGTACAGGTTGCTTCTGATTCAGGAGAAAGAAACGCAGACATGCTCACTGAAGTAGATCTCCTCAGAGCAACGGGAAAATAGCATTTAATGCTATTAGAGAACGGTAACTTTTATGAAGGCTGAAGCTGAGCTATTCGAAGAACAAGTCTGAAGCTTCATCAAAACTTATATATACCGTGAACAAGAAGAAGAATACAAGAGACTGGAACTAGAAAAAGAAAGAGCTGAATCGCTGTGCAATTTGTTATACTCTGTATAGAAAGTCTTGTATTTTTTCTATCTTCTTGTAAAAGAGAGTTTGCTTAACTCTCGAAGTGCTTTAGTTTTCATATCCTCACTTGTGTGAGTTAGACAGCACTTAAATCAAAAACACTCTGCTGAGTTGTTTGAGCCTGGAGAGACTTGACTGTAAAAGAATACTTGATTTAGCCTGAAGAGGCTGTGTTCAAAGAATACTTGTGATTTAGCCTGAAGAGGCTGTGTTCAAACAATACTTGGGATTTAGCCTGGAGAGGCTGTGTGCAAAGAATACTTGGGTTTTAGCCTGGAGAGGCTGTGTGCAAAGAATACTTGGGTTTTAGCCTGAAGAGGCTGTGTGCAAAGAATACTTGTACCTATCTGGTTTGATAGTGAAATCTCTCTAGTTTGAGGGGACTGGACGTAGCTCTTAGGAAAGGGTGAACCAGGATAAAAACTTGTGTTATTTCTTCTTTCCCTTAACTATTTTTATATTTGTGCTTATTACTAACCAATGGGATTGAATTGATTTTATTTCAACAAGTTTTTCATACACCTTAAATCGCACAAAGAAAACAAGTTTTTAACTTAGCAGAAGCCTCTGCGTCCAATCCTTTTTGTGCGTCCAATTTTACACAACTCTGTGCGTCCAATGTTTTAAAACTATTGTGCGTCCAATATTTCAGAAAACGCTGTGCGTCCAAGATTACACAACTCTGTGCGTCCAGTGTTTTAAAACTATTGTGCGTCCAATATTTCAGAAAACGCTGTGCGTCCAATATTTGAAATAAGCCAGCGTCCAACTTTTGCGAAAAGTTTTAAAAGCTTAGAAACACAATTCGACCCCCTCTTCTTGTGTTTCATCTTGTTACCTACAGGCCTCATTTTTTAGAGGGGTACCAAATTTTTTTTTGCTTCTTATATACATATTTGAGTAGTATAACACATATATATAAGGAGACTTTTGGAATTTTGTTTAGTATTGAAAGACTTAAATCATTCTCTAATTAGGACTTGAAATTATGTTATAAACATTTTGAAACTTATCTAAAATATGATAATTGTTATGATCTTGATAGTGAAATTCTATTTGAAGAATTAAAAGTCATTAGAAAGATTTTAACAGTTGAGTCAAAATCAAACTTTATGGTATTGAGTTTTTTGAAGACATTTTATTGTTTACCTAATGTATGTACAACTTATAGAATAATATTAACTATCATTGTTATTGTTATATCTGCTAAAAAAAGTTTTTCTAAATTGAAATTATTAAAATTTTTATTTGCAATTACTATGTTACAAGGTAGATTAAATAGTCTTGCTTTGATTTTTATTGAAAATAATTTTTTAAAGAACCCTGATTTTGAACAGATTATTAATAATTTCACAACAAAAAATTACAAAAAGGTGATAGGATATCATTTTATCGATTCGCCCAAGACACCTAAAATCTCAGGGCCGGTCCTGGAAGAAGGCAACATGTATGAAATATATATATATATATTTGTATAACCTCCTTTTTTGTCTAGCTAGCTAAACTCTTAGTATTTAGAAGTCAATATTGGACACAACTAATTTTTATGTTATTTTTTCCATTCATATAGCATGGCTCAATTCATGACTTGTTTAATGGAAATCAAGTTCATTGCCAAAACTTATAAAGAAATATGGTTGGTCATATACATGACATAGAAATTTCCTTTTGAAAAGGTATCAATAAAATCTGTAAATAACAATATATTTATTTTAAATATTAGTGGATTTAAATTGTGATATTTCTAAATTAAATTAAATTAAATTTGAATATATATATATATTTTACAGATAAGTTTACTTTGAAGTAATTTTTCATGTTGTTAGGTTAGCAAATTTGACTTTGATCCGTATTGAATTTTTGTTGACAAATGATCCTTATTGAAAATAAAGAATTAGGTTCATGTTAATAATATTAATAATAAAAAAAGTCAAGGTTACACGGCACTAGGTGATGATCATGAAGTTTCATTTATACTCAATCGTGTAATTCTAGTTAATTTGTTCCATGTGGTTTAATTTATATAATAGAGTTAAATATGTTTTTGGTCTTTTATATTTGGAAAAAGTTTGTTTTTAGTCATTTTTCTTTAAAATTGATCTTTTTAGTCTCTCGTTTTTGGAAATGTATCATTTATAGTCCTTGGGGCCATTTTATAAATTTAAAAAATATTTTTTAATATTTTATTTTCACCTCTCCTAATTTCTAATTTCCACTAAGCCCCCACCCACTATTTTGCGCAGAGAAGGACCGCCGCGCTCGACTCACCACAATCTCCACCATCTCGATTGCCTCCACCACGACACCCCACCATCCCCTAGCCCCCAACCGTGAAGCCTCCTTCCCCTAGCCCCCTCGATTGATCTGTTTCCCCTCACCGTAACCCCCTTCGGATACAAAATGAGAGAGACAGAGACACAGAGAGTGAGAGAAATAGAGAGAGAGACATACCTGGACGGTGGGGCGTCGTGTTGGAGGCAACCGAGATGGTGGTGAGTCGCGCACGACAGTCTTTCTCTGCGCAAAATGGTAGGTAGGGGCTTAGTGGAAATTAAAAATTAGGAAGGATAGAAATAAAATATTAAAAAATATTTTTTGAATTTATAAAATGGCTCCAAAGACTATAAATTGTACATTTCCAATAACGACAAACTAAAAAGATCAATTTTAAAGAAAAGAATCAAAATCAAATTTTTCCCAAATATGAAGGACAAAAACGTATTTAATCCAATATAATATTACTGAATACTTAAAGCTTGCTTGACAAGCGAAACTTTGAGAGATGAGAAAATTGGTATGTCAAAAAAGAGATGAGAAAATTGAATTTGCTTACACACACAGTCACAGTGGCACAATTTTTTCAATTTAGTTTAAATTCATTATAAATTTTGTAACAAAAAAATTCATTATTAAATTATATTATCAGTTAATTATATACTGTTACCTGTTTGCAATATTATTGAATAATTTAACCTTTTTAGTTGACATAATAATAGAATTATACTTTTTAGTCTTTAATTACTTCTTTATTAATACTATACAAATTTTACATTATTAACAACGGCTACTGATAAATTGTTTGATATCTTCTAATCCATGAAGAATAGGGGGAAAATGGTTAATTTAGATTAAAGTTTGAATTCGTCTAAATTTCTTTTACTCATACAAAATTAACATTCAAACATTTTTTCAGGTTAGGCCAAATAGAAGCTACCATCCAAGCATGAGATAGTTGCACAAATAAAATTTATTAAAATCCTTGATGGTAGTTTTGACTCATATGACGTGCAATATTGGCTGTCGAGTCTAGCTAGTCTTTCAAAATATTGGGTTGGTGAAAAACAAAGGAATTGGAACTTTTGTTTGAACCCTGTACACGCCTTCTTGAGGGAAAAATCCTAGAAAAATCAAATGTCTAACCAACACAACTAGGAAATTAAAAAAGATGGAATCCAAAATGACTGTTTAATGATCTTTAATTAGCAATTTAAGATAGGTTTTTGACTCCTTTTTTTTGTGTAAAGAGGGTTTTGACTCGGTTTATTTGTAGTTTTTTTTTCTTAAAAAGACAAGTTGGGCTGGGCCCGACAGTTTTTGAGAAAATCTCTTAAAAAAGTAAGATGCTTATTGGTTGAGAAGAAAAATTGACCAAAAAAAAAAAAGAAGAAAAATTAAAATTTGACCCAAAAAAAAGAAAAATTAAAAATATATGCTACTATTGAGAGATTTTTTTTTATGATTAATGGAATCATCTTTGAATGGGTTTTTGAAAAATATCGTCTTTCTATTTTTTTTTCAGAATTATTTTCTAATCTCTTATCTTGCCTATTCGAGTGTCCAACATCACTCAAGCAATGTCTCACAGTTGCGGTGTTGCTCTTTTGGAGCAGTTTTGTTGTAAGTCGTTGTCCTCACTATGAATTCATAGTTTTTTTGTTCACTCAGTAACTAGTATATGTTATGTTCATGAGAGGATTTGAACCATAACCTCCGTAATTTTTATCACTTTAATCCATATATTCCTTCAATCAAACCATCAAATCACCTTACTCTTGCACTATGAATTTTGGACGAATGATTAATCCATAGTGCTTGTTGGTTTTTTCTGGGGAACAATCCTCACATACTTCTTCAATGCATCCAATTGAAATAGTCGCAAACGACAATAATAGAAAAGGCACCATAGACATCCTCACCTACCAAATAGTAGTAGTTGATTGGATGGGGAAAAATTAAAACAATGTATGTCCTTTTGGTGTCATGTCAGTTACAGCATTATGGTGGCAATTATATTTATTTGATACTGAATTTACTGGTGTGGGAGATGGGAAATTGGGAACCGAAGGCTATGTCTAAAAATTTTAATATAAAAAATTTATTTATCTTTCTAATGATATACTTCCTTCGGTCTTATATATAAAAAATAAAGATAATTATTTTAATGGTCTTTTTTATAAGAAACAAAGCATTTTTTTTAACAAAATTAATTGTCCATTTTTAATTTTACCCATATTTATTCTCACACCACTTAACAATGAGTTAATCCATTTCCAATGCAACTAAAATGAAAAGACTCACGTTACACAGATACACACACAACTTTAAGAGTTTGGTACATGGGTTTTGGTCTAAGGGTCTGTTTGGATTGGCTTATACAGAACTTATGAACACAGCTTATGATTGATTCATAAGCTGTTTTGGGCTTATTTTTCATAAGCTACCCATGATAGCTTATCAAAATAGCTTATGACTTATATAAAATAAGTTTCACTATAATTTTTCTTCGATTATAAAAGTAGCTTATACAACTTATGTCATAAGTAGTAGATAAACTTGTTATCCAAACAGGACCTAAATCAGTCTCATCTTCATTCTCCACAACATGGTTTTCTTCATCTTGAACAGGGAGGCAAGGATGCTGGTTTAAATCAATCTCACCTTCATCCTCATCAATATGGTTTGCATCATGGAGGCCTGGGGGCTGGTTTAAATCAATATGAATTTCATTCTGCTTAAGACTTTGGCCTGTGTCATCTTCAACATGGAGGCATGGTGGTTGGTTTAAATCTAGCTGCAAGTGCAACTCACGTTCTGGTGCTTCACTAGTGTTGCTGAAGGCAACATTCAAATCTATATTGAGTGGCATTTTCCAATCCTCATGAAATTGTTAATTCAAGTTTTGTTTTATTCAAACACTTAAATACTCAGACAAATGTTTCCAATCCTCAGCCTTTCTCTCTTCCTCTGTTCGCGCCCGCCATGTTTGGTTTTCCAATTTTTTAACAATAACTGAGAAAGTGAAATTTGTCTATAATTTGATAAGAATTCTTTTATCCTTGGATGCTGTTATTTGAAAATTTGGTATGAATTTTAATTAGTGGAGTAGAGGGACTCTTGCTCTGCTGCGCACACGTTGGGAATTTTCAGAGTTAATAATTATTGTGTGGAATACAATGTACTAGCTTAATAACCCGTGCAAGGCACGGGATATTATTATATTTACTTAATAATAAAATTTGGCTAAATTGATATATAATCCGTGCTAAATTTTAAATGATTAATTAAATGTAATTTTTTGTGTATCAAATTATATATTATCTATTAGTAAATTAGAAGAAGAAATATATAATTCTAAATTTTAAGATAATATTATACAATAGTGTAGGTTAAACCAAATTTTTTATGAATGAGATAATTTTATATTAAAATAATATTGTTAATTGTTAATGTATTATAATGTTAGTAATTTCTTAGATTATATTAATAATTAGTAATTTAAATTTGAATATTAAGTTTGGTACTTTTTTAGTTTACATAGTTTGGTGGATAATATTAATAGTATTATTTAATTTAGATATTTAGTTTAATATTTTATATTTCAATTTTCTATGTACTGAACTTCTAATAAGTATTATTAGGTCATTTTTTTTATTTGATTCAGTATTATATTATTAATTCAATTTAAATTTGTATTAATTTATTGTCCTATTTTTGCTAATTAGTATTTCAAATTTGGTCGTCTCAATTTGAAATCAAATCTACAATAATAATATATGATTTGAAGTAAATTAGCATTACATTTGTAATTATATTTCATGTCAATAAATAAAATATGTTAGTACACAGTTGAAGTGACCACAAAATTTTTCAAAAATTTTGTAAGCAAATTCTTTTTTTGAATAATTTGTGTTGTGGCAAGTGTAATTGTAATTCCAACTTCATCTCCCTCTCTGTCATAAATGAAGTTTGAAGAAAGAATGCAATAACAACTTTTTATGAAATCCAATTTTCTCATAGAAATCAATGCAATCATTTAACAGTCAATCAAAAATCTTAATGATAACATTCTACCTATAGGTAACACTCATTCTATATGCACATTATTATAAATCAAAACAAATGAAAGTTTTCTGTTTATCTATGTAAGAAAAGAGATATAATAAATATCAATAATTGAGTATGTAAATGAAAACAAAAACTTATTTCCATCCATAGGAATGACATGGTATTTTTTTGCCAGGACTGAACACAGGTTCTAGCCAAGTTTGTCCCCTTAGATAAACCACATTAACAACTTGTATCCAACTTCATGGTTATGACATAGTATTAATAATACAAATTGAGCATTAGAATTTTGAATTTTGAAAATATTATACAAAGAAAAAGTGACTTCTCCTAATCTCAAAATTTCAGACTAAACCTAATTCAGATAATACATTTTTTAAAAAACTTCAAAAAAATAGAAAAGGAGATTAATCTTATATACTTTCTGATTTTTGGCTTAAATAAACCCCACAAAATTGTTTTATAAGGTGAGAATTATTGAAACTTAATAAGCTCTATTTATATCAATTTAGCCAAATTTGGCACGAGTTATCAATTTAAAAATTGGCTAAATTAATAATTTCAAATTACTTTCATTAAAAAGTAAATATAACAATATCCCATGCAAGACACAATTTATTAAGCTAGTATAATAAAATATTAGTCATTTAAAAAAATGTAGTATTGATTTAATTGAAATCGGAACCTCTAAACGTGTTTCGGTTATAAGTTATTATGACAATATTAATTACTTGTCATGTAATATCATCAAGTGAATTAACATATTTGTCTCCACAAATGAATCATTATTAAATAAGTAAATAAATAAATTAAAAATAAATTAAATATTTGTTTGTAATTTTAGGCCAAAAACTGAATGAATTTGAGGGTGACAAATGACATAATCTCACGGGGCATAATGTTATATATAATACTAATGTAAGTACCCGAGAGATACACATATTTTAAATATAATTTATTAAGCAATATATGTAAAATTCATAATTAGAAAAAATAATAATAATATCATAATTTAATATTTTAAAAAAATCATTTTTATTATATATTTTTTAAAATTGCTGTACCTATAAACAAAATAAAATAAGTACAAAGTTTATGATCATGATCATGATCATAAACAAATAGTTTACATACAAATAGTTTCACCTAAAACGCTCAGTTTTCATGTGGTATATTTTTTATCTGTAATTTAAAATATTAGTAATTTTTTATGTATATGTTAAAATGTTTTTCATGTATGCAATATAATTATATATATAATAAGTAGGTAATTAAATTATGTTCTTATTTTACAAAAAAAATTCATTTTTTCCTGTTCATGTTGTATATTCCTCATCATTATTTATAATTGAATTTAACTAATTTTAAAATCCCAAAAAAATCTATATATTCTATAACAATATGAAAATGATATTTTTTTCAAAAAAATCGTTATTTATATGTTTTTTGTTATTTAAAATATTAGTATTTTTATATTTAAAAATTAAATAATTTCAACTATTATGTATTTTTATTAAAAATAGATAAAATGACATTTAATATGAGAGAATTAAACTGACATTTAATTGTAATGAGAGAATTAATTTGCATTAAATCTATGATATTAATTGTGTGATATATTTTAAATGATTTAAATAAAAATAGAAATAATAATTAAAAAATGAAATAAAAATTGTTTTAGGCGGGAAGTTGAATGATGAAGTGTTGACACGTGGCATTGCTAACCGTTACATAAATCTTGCTTTATAATATATAATAGATGTGTTGTTATTAATTATACTATGTTCACTTTCGATGTGAAGGATATTTTTGAAAAAAAAGTTCAAATTAAGATATTATTAATGAAAATTTATCCATTTTAATGTACTCTTTGGTCTGTGTGTTTTTGTCTCATGTTTTTTATATATAGGACCGGAGGGAGTAGTATATTAGTTTTAAACTATTCGTCTTTTATTTTTAAAATTTTTATAAAACTTTGCAAGTAGATATCATTATGATTATTATAAATGATAACAATATTTTTATAATAGGCTTAAATATATTTTTAGTCTTTTAAGTTTAAAAAATTATTATTTTTAGACTTTTAAATTTAAAACGTATGTTTTTTGTCCCTTATTTTTAAAAATGTGTTACTTTTAGTCACTAGGACTATTTTTAAATTTATATTTTGACCCTTCCTAAATTCTGATTCTCATCTTACCCCATTTCTCATTTTCTCCTAACATCTGAAGATTTTCTAAACTTATATTTTGTCCACTCTTAAATTTGAAAAATATTTTTTAAATTTAAAATATGACACCAGAGACTAAAAGTGACACACTTTTAAAAATGAGAGACCAAAAACACACATTTTAAATTTGAGAGACTAAAAACAACAATTTTTCAAACTTAAGAGACTAAAAACATGTTCTAAGTCCTTATAAAATTACTAGTATATGTGACCAGTACAACGCACGGGCTAGATAATTTTTTTTTATACGTGAATGAGAAATGAATAAGATGTTTTCATATGAAGTAATACTCAGAATCACATTAACCTTAATAAATAAATAAATTATTGCATATGAATTAATAATTAATAAAGAGAAACACAATATATTTTGGACACAATGTACTCCCCCCGTCCCATAAATATAGATACTTTTGCGCAAAATAAAAATAAAATTTTCTTAGATTAAGAAATTATTTAATAAATTAGTTGGTGATAAAATAAAAAATAATAAAAAATCAAAAATCAAAATAAAAATAAAAATTTAAAATTCATACTAATTTTGAAGAGATAATTTTTTTTATGACCCTATTAGTGCAAAGTATCCATCACACTGTATCAAAAAAATATCCACCACATTCTTTTATTTATTAAATCATATAATCTTGACAAAAATCAAATTCAAATGAAGATAAAATAAAATTAATTTCAAATTTTTAAATCAAAATCAAATCAAGATTGAAGAGATCATTTTGATTATTTATATAATTTTAAACATTTTTTCACATCCTAAAATCAAATCTTAAACCTTTTTTGACATCCTAAAATTATTATATAATCATAAACGTTAAAAATCAAATCTTTTTAAATTTAATTTTTTTAATCATAAAATGATCAAATTTGAACTCATCAAATGTTTTTTTACCCTCCAAAAAACTCAATACTCTTGTCGCCTTTAGAGCATAAACCTAGGTATCATCGTATGATTTATGTCTGTCCATTTTTTTACACATCACATTCTCACTTGCTCAACAACTTCAACATCAAGAAAGGAATCAATTAATCAATTAATGTGTTTAATGTACATACTTCTTTTCATTTCAAAATATTCATTGCATGCCTAACAAAATCGAAAATAGAATAAACAAACCAAAAATAGAAATGAATCAATTAATGTGTTTAATCTACATTCTATTTTTTATTTTCAAATATTTATTGCATGTCTAATAAAACCAATAAAGGAAAGCAATCAATTGTGATTCTTCAAAATACTCATTGCAAGCCTAATAAAATCGATAAAAGATTTGAATCAATTGATGTGTTTAATTGCGTATGATCCTAATTGCACAATTCTCTTTCCAATTTAAGCAAATCATTTTAATGTTCCACTCCTCTATTGCCTTTTTTCCTTCATGTTTCTCTTTGTAAATTTTCATTTCCATTATTTTCAGCATATCGCTTATGACATAGCCATCATTTTGAATTCCACATTCTATGTTTCTATAAATTAAAATTCTTTCCTTTTTTCATTTGCTTGTTATAATGTTGTTATATTTGATTTACTATTACAAATGATTTGCTTGATACACAATTACAAATTAAGAACAAACAATTTATATCAAACTAAATTTACTAAAATAGAAACATTGAATGGAAAATTTAAATAATTTATATGTATTTGTAATTAAAACAACTAATAAATTATTACACATATTTTCTAAAAATAAACATAGTAATATATATAAATTATAATTATTGTTATCCCGTACATAACTTTTTAAAAAATATTAAAAAATAAATAACTAAATATTTGTGATCTGTGATGTTTCCCCTTATTTGATAAAGAAGAATAATATATCTGTAAAAAATAAAAAAAAAACTAATTACAAAAGAAAATAAAAAATAAAAAAACTTAATAACACAAAATATAGAAACATTAATTATAAAAGATAGTTAATAACTAAAAATGGTTAATATAAATATACTCGTCATACAGGAGAAGTTTGGCTTGATGAATATATAGAAGAGTAACGATAGTTTTCAAAAAAATCAAAACAAAAACCTAACAACATCAAGAAAATGAATAAATGCTAAAAAGTAATAAGTAAAAATGATTAATAGTAAAACAGAAAAAAATAGCAATAATTATGAACTTAACTTAGACGAGCAAGTGTTGATGAAATGACAATAATACAAATGATAAAACAAAGTGAACAAATAAAAATATCAATACATATATATATATATACACACACACACACTAAGATCTAAGATTAAAAAGACAAAATAAAAAAGTAAAATAAATCGAAGTCACACTCACCAACCAAGTAATCACAATCATATTCTCTTTTCAAAAAAACAGTTGGCTCAGTAAAAGAGAATTCGTTCCCTCGAATGACAGCAGTAGTCACCAATTTTATCGTTGAATCGATGGAAAAACGTAGCTTATACAAACGATGTGTTGTTCGATAGCTCCCATCATTCACATCCACTTTAAAAGTGGACATAGCATAGACAAAATTTTCCTTCAAACCCTTGCCAAGCTTATATATCAATTCCCGCTTCATAGTCGCGTGGATCTTGTCACCCTTTTCAAAGAAACAAAAAAGTATTATTTAGGTTATTACACTCAAACAAATTAAAAGAGAGTTAACAATACCTTGTCGTCCATAAGGATCATCTCTTGGGAGTAGGGCAACTTGATTTTTCCAAAACTCGATACGCTCCATAGCCGGACAATCCTAACCAACAAATATAAAAAATATAATTATATCTTGCAGCCATTGGTAACAGAAGAGTCAGCAATTTAGTAAGCAATGAACAAAATAATGAGTCGTATTAATTTGAAATAGAATCATGACCTTATAAGAATCCTTCCAGCCCTATGATTTATAGATGCTGACATAGGGTGTGAGTTATCTTTTGATTAGAATCCAAAATTTCAGTTGGTTGAGGATAATCGCTGGAATAAAAGAGGAAAGGAAGAATTAGGATTATTATCGCTGGAATCCTAATCAACTCGATGCAATGAAAGAGGAAAATAAGAATTAGGATTTTATTAATTTATTAATTATCGAAATGGGTGTGAAAATGGATATAATCCTTTTTCTAAGGTGATTTTATTATTATTATTATTAATTATTATTAGTGTTATTTTAAATCGTATTTCAAAAAATTTGATTTGAATCGATAATAAATTATTTGAAATCCTATTCAAATCATTTTAACAATAAATGCACAAAAAATCAAATTGTAATTATGATCATCATAAATGAGAAAAAAGTATAGTAGATTATTTGCAAAAAATGGATTAGCAAAAACATAATAACTACACTATTATTTTTACATATGGTCGAGCCCTGAAGATTCAAATAATTGTTAATTTTTTTATGAGAAAAAGACATAGTAACTTAGTATTTTTCATTTTTTGCAAATATCATTTTAACAACAATTTTATTTTAAATCATATTTTGAAACATTTGATTTGAATTGGTAATAAATTAATTGAAATCCTATTCAAATCATTTTAACAATAAATGTGCAAAAAATCAAATTTTAATGGATAAATCTGAGTGCAATATTAAATTATACAAATCAATCAATAAACCTATTCAAATTCAATCAGTCAAATTGAGCGTTGAAATATTCTCAAAGTGACACGTGTAAAAATGGATCTTGAGATGGTTCGTCTTTATATATATTATAGATTATAGATTATAGATTTTACCAAATAGCTTTTAGCTTAAAAGTAACTTATTACTAGCTTTTATTATAATCCTCCTCCTCTATTACCTTCGATCGAGCATCGCGCCATGGTAGAGGATACGAGCTTCGAAAATGAACACGAACGACATCGTCAAAGCTTCTCGTCTTCTCGACAACAGGATTCACATCTCCAATCTCCCTTCTCTTCTCTATTTTTTGCAGGAATTTCATGTAGATTGCAAAATTTGTAGGAAAAATTTACCCACGAAATTATTACTTGGGAATAAAACTTTACTGGTAAATCCGCAATAAATAGACAAATTTCTAGTAGTACTCGTTATTGAATTCAGTAATGTATGATTACTTTTACCCAATTATCAAACATGTATTCAAATTATTAAATCATAAAATAATTATAAATGTTCTCGAAGAATTGCATGACTTCTATCTAATCTAATGTATAAACAAGAAAAACGTCAAGTAAATATTGACCTGTTTGGTTTACATTTTCGTTGGCCTCTAATAGGAGAAAAATGTCTCCCGAGGCAAGTTGAGCGGAAGGAGCTATGGCCTATGGACCTCCTTCTTGTGAACGTCAGTTGTGTATGACCAAGAATCTCATCCAAACAGGCACTATATTGGCCAAGTAGAAGATATTAGAAAGTAAAATACACCGTGAGACTTCACATCATGTCTTGATTCCATAATCTTGATATTTTTTTCCTGACCCATTACTAATTATTTGTTTTTTTTTTGTAGAGTTCTGCATTAAAAGAGGGAAAAAACACAAACCATAAGAACTAAGCCCTCTCAAAGGGAACCCTCTCCACATCAGCAACCGTGAGTTGCCTTCCCAAGTCCCAGCTTTTTCAAGAAATCGGCGTTGCCATTACCTTTTAATATAACTAATTTTATTAATATAACTAATTGTTGATGGACAAATTGTTTCCAATTAATTGTACCGTTACTCCGATAAATGTGTCTACTAGCTTAATACATTGTTACTCCGTTTGTTAGTCTTTTGCAGTCTGTAATGCTCTATGTATACATTAATGTTGCTAATGGATAATGTTTCTCTTGCACTTGGTGTGTGTATACACTAGGCATGGTAAACAAACTCGTAGCTGTGAGTATCCGCCCAATCCTGCCCCAATTTTTATGGGAAAACCCGTTTTGACAGGTTTCGGAGTAGAGATGATGATACCCAATTAACTTGCCCTGCCTCGAATAAAAAAATATGACGAGTGATATACTATTATCACAAGACAAGAAGAGAGATGTAAAGAGGTAAAATTTGTAAGATAGGGGGTAAAAGAAGTTCACCGTGAATTGTTTCAATGAGGTGAAGTTCACCGTGAACTTTAGTATTTATAACTCTATATTCACCGTTCAACTTTTTAGTGTATGTATGGATTATCATCCAAAACACATCCCAATGTCATTGAAGGGAGAAGTAACATTATCATTCAAAGGAGGTACGTTTGAGAGGGAGTGGATGGAAAACCAAACACACTTAAAACCTATATCCAATGGCTATAAAGAGGTCTTTCACGATGAACTAACACACACAAGGTTGGACATTTTTTTGATAAATATTACTTTTAAAAAAATTAATTTGGCAAATACCATGGTTTTTTTATTTAGCTTTCTACCATTGTTTTAATTTTAGGTGAGAAGTCCCCTTCCCAAAAACTGACTTCTCACCATTGTTTTATTTTTTTTCAAAATTGTCTATGGGAAGTCTCATCCCCAAAATCGACTTCTGAACACGTTTTTATTTTTATTTTTTTATTTTTTGTTTAATTTTAATGGTTTCGGATTTAGTTAAGGTGGTTTATGGTGTTAAGATTTAGGTGGTTTTAGGGTTTTGTGTTTATTTAAATTAATTAATTAATTTTGTTTATTAATTCAATTTATTATTTAATAAGTACTACAATTAAATTAGTTTAGAACTTAATAGTAAATAAAAATACAATAAAATGATTACCATTAAAATGATCCACATTTTCGGTTAGGACATTTGTTGCCGCTATAGTTACAAATACACCATAAGTTATTCTCCTAAATGGTGTCCTGTTCCACACCTTGGAGATTTTCGGTTGCGTGCAGGTTGTATATGTCGTGCACGATGTCGCGTTGGTTCTTCTTCTTCAACAACAGTGGCAGATTGCTCCTGTTGCGGCTCATTCTCATTGACATATGGATTTGCGGTAGGGTACAAGGGATCTTCTCTTAATTCGCCGATATATGACATTGAGGAACTACCGGCTGCGAAGTTAGGCAATGACAGCGTGCCAAATGTGTACATGTTGCTTCCAACCTAACTTCGATATGGAACTGTCATTTACAACTCTTTGATCCACTCTTAGTAGGTGGTATTGGTATTCGTGGGTCACATTATACACCAAACAGATTAGACATGAAATCATCGTCGCTAGATGTGAAAGAGTGTTGACGCGCATCGAAACTTTCAAGAGCCTCTTATTGTGTGGGGCTGAAAGTAAATGAATGGTGAGGCGGGTCGAAGTGTTGTTGTGACAGAGCGAAAGCAATAGGGGGTTGAGTTGTATGCGTGTAGTACGCCGTGGACGTTGTTGTGTGGTCATACTAGCTAGGTCCAACATCCGGGGGGTCATGTACATAACTGTGCAGGTCTTACAGTTGTGGTGGAGTAGATAGGTACAATATTGAGTTATTCATAAATCACACCATATACTCCCTCACTCAAAGAAGCATTACTTATTACTAGGACGAGCTCTTGCAATGGAATCAAAAAGCTGTGGAATGGGTTGACAACCTTCCAAGAGAAAAGTGGATGCAAGCATATGATGAAGGACGATGTTGGGGGCATATGACGACTAACCTTGCAGAGTGCAACAACAAAGTACTAAGGGGCACACGCAACCTTCCGATCACCACATTGGTCCAAGCAATCTATTATAGGTTGTCTGAAACATTTGTTAAGAATGGAAGACAACCGGCCACAATGATGGCATCTGACCATGTTTACACTGAAATTCTGACCAAGACTATCGAGAAGGAATGGGCAAGAGCACATTTTCACCATGTTCAGAAGTCGGTTTTTAGGGAAAAGACTCCCCCATAAGCATTTAAAAAAAATATTGGTAAGAAGTCGATTTTTGGAGAGGAGACTTTTCACCTAAAATTAAAACAATGGTAGAAATTTAAATAAAAAAAAGGCTTAAAAGGATTTTTCGTCCCTGCAAATATACCGATTTTTGCTTTTCGTCCCTGTAAAAAAAAATTTAGTTATTCATCCCTGCAATATCGTAACTGTTCATTTTTGGTCCTCACCGTCAGTTGCCGTTACAAAAATGCCTACGTGGCTGACGGAAGGCCACGTGTCGTTGCCACGCGGGATAAGTAAGGCTAGCTGTTGCTTATCCAATAAGTACCTAAGCACTTGGGGAACCCACCCTTGAAAAACTAGCTATCAAGGGGGAAGAACCAAACACTTAAGTACTCCACTGAGCATCCCATACTACCCGATGTGGGACTTGGGCACCCCATAATACCCAAGTCCCTATCATAGCACCGCCCCTGAGAGCCGACGTCCTCGACGGCGTTCACTCCACGACACTTCACTCGGTGGCACTTCACTCAACTTCCTGGGACTTGGGCACCCCATAATACCCAAGTCCCTATCATAGCACCGCCCCTGAGAGCCGACGTCCTCGACGGCGTTCACTCCACGACACTTCACTCGGTGGCACTTCACTCAACTTCCTTGTTGGTCAGAACCTTCCACCGGTCAGAACCCTCCGTGGGTAGCCCTTTCCGAGATGCCGACAACCAGGCTTTGATACCAATTGCTAAGTACCTAAGCACTTGGGGAACCCACCCTTGAAAAGCTAGCTATCAAGGGGGAAGAACCAAGCACTTAAGTACTCCACCGAGCATCCCATATTACCCGATGTGGGACTTGGCACATGCTGACTCAGTCTCAGATTTTAATATACTTTATTAAGAAAAATTAAGAATTAAGAAATTAAAAAAAATTAATTGATGAGATTTTTCCTTTTCTTTCTCGTCTCCCTCTTTCTTCTTCCCTTCCCAACCCCAACCCCCCACCCCCATTCTCTCCCAGCCCGGCAACCATGGACACCATGGACTAGAAAGAAAGTGACACACACACACACACACAGAGTACGATCTATCATTTAGGGTTTGGATTGTTGATAGGTGTCAAAGTTTGAGTCTTTCTCTATTCTGGGTTTTGTACAGTCATTTTCTGGAGAAATGGCGTCTCCAAGCCTCCGCCCTCGCGCCACCACACTGTTCATGCGAGCTTCCCTCTGCAACTCTGCCCGTGAGTCCTCTGCGATGCGCCTGGGGGAGAAGCTATGGAAACGGCACGAAGACAAAGACGAAGATGATGAAGATTTGAGGGTCTCGGAGGACGAAGATGAAGATGATGAAGATTACGCCGCCGTTGTGCCGCCGCCTAGGGTTTCTCAGGACGGTAACCACCTCTGTCACCACCATCGCACCGGCGCCAGTGGAGGAGTTCCAGATCTAGCTGCGTCAGAAGAGCCGCGCAGTGGCGGCGCGGTGAAGCTCCAGATCTGGCCACGGTGTTGCTTTTGTACTCACCGAAACCCACCTCCACCGCCCCTTTCTCACTCGGTTCCCCCTCTTTTTCAACGAAAACATCTCCTTTCCAACAAAAACATCTCCTTTTTTGCAGGAAACCATAAAGCAGAAATGGAAATAGAGTAGTGATTAGTGACCCCATGGAAGAGAAGATCGAGAATGGGAGAATGCACCACCCAAAGGGAGAGGATCTTCACTGTGTTCAGAAAATGGGTCTCACCAAAAACATGTTTTTTTTTCCTTTTGAATTAAAAATTGGGACACTCAATCTGGAAAAGTGTCGATTGTGAAGAAATAAAACAAGTTGATTTTTTAAAATTTTTATAAGCATATGATTCATACTGTTTTATTGTGATTTATTATGATTTGGAGACTAAGGATGAAATCTGGGTTGATAAGATTGCTGAAATCTCAATGAAAATGGAAGAAGAAATTTAGGTTGGCGAGGGAAGGGAAGAAGAAAGAGGGAGAGGGGAAATGGAAAAATAGGTTTATTAACAATTTAATTAACAATTTATTAATTCTTAATTCCTTAATAAAATATGTTAAAACCTTAATTAAGGCTGAGTTAGCACATATGTTGACTCAACAAGCGACATGTGGCATAAGTGAACCTACATGGCATTGCCAGTTTATTCTCCGTCAGCCACGTCAGCTTTTTTGTAACGGAACTTGACGTCGAGGACCAAAAACAGAGACAGCAAAATTTGCAGGGATAAAAAAGTAAAAAAAATTTACAGGGACGAAAACAAAAAATAAATATATTTACAGGGATCAAAATTATTTTTAAACCTAAAAAAATCATAATATTTGCCAAATTAATTTTTTAAAAATTAATATTTATAAAAAAAAACCCACAAGGTTGGAAATAAATATAAAATTGATTCAAAAATCAAAAGTCAAAAGTGAGTTCATCAACTGCAAGAATGTTCTTAATTAACGACCCGACCTTTTTGTCCATGTCGTTTCTGCGGTTCAGTCAAATTCAAGGATTCACGATATCGAAGGTGTCAGAATGAACAGTATTGTATTGGTCGTAGTATTCAAACACTGAGCCAGTAGCGTAGTACAGCGTAACTTTTTTCCACTCCCGAGGGCCAAGTAACAGTGTCCCAAGACAGGCCCAGCAAACGAAAATTAGAGACCACTTTCTTTCCTCGAGAAGTGGGACAGCGTGGTGATTCCCTCCCTCATATCGGTGCTCAATATCCATACTCGGGCTTTTTTACCCCTTTGATATACTTTTTTTTATTATTTATCAAAATAACATACTTTTTTTTATTTACTAAAATAACACACTTTTAAATATAATATTTATTTAAGTATTTTTTAATGAATTAAATATTAATAGTTGGTTTAAAATTGTGATTAAGTTGTTAATTAAATTAATATTTAATTATTAAATATTTATTAATCCGATTTGTCACAAAAGACAAAGACATCAATGTCTCTGTCTCTGCACATTGATCGGAGCACCCCTTCAGTCGTAGAGGGGGGTACTCCGATCAGTGTGTGGGACAGAGACATTGATATTTCTGTCTTTTGTAATAGAAAAGGGGTGGAGGGAGGTGCTCCGATCAGTGTATGGAGACAGAGACATTGATGTCTTTGACTTTTGCGACAGAAAAGGAGTGGATAGGGGTGCTCCGATTAGTGTGCAGAGACAGAGACATTGATGTTTCTGTCTTTTGTGATAGAAAAAAAGTGGAGGGGGTGCTCCAATCAGTGTACGGAGACAGAGACGTTGATATCTTTTTTTTTGTGACAAATCGGGTTAATAAATATTTAATAATTAAATATTAATTTAATTAACAACTTAATCACAGTCTTAAACCAACTATTAATATTTAATTCATTAAAAAATACTTAAATAAATATTATATTCAAAAGTGTATTATTTTGATAAATAAATAAAAATGTGTTATTTTGATAAATAAATAAAAAAAAGTGTCAAAGGGGTGAAAAAGCCCCATACTCGCACACTGCCCATTCCCTCTACAATTTCCCTCCACGGTCTTTTTAAGCTTTTTTCTAAACCTTTTGGATATCCTTGACTGAAATTATCACTACCTTTTTTTTTTTTGGGAATTAATTATCACTACCCTTTGAGTGAGAGGCGAGAGATGTATAGAATAGTGAAATAAAAAATATTGAATAATGTGATAAAGAGAAAAAAGGAAATTGAAAAGATTTATAGACAAAAGTTAAAGAAAATCGAACTTATAAATAAAATAAATATAAAACTACAAATCACACTATCACAGGCTTCCTCTACGATATATTATTAGACTGTTCAATTCTAATTGTTGACTCCGTCTAGGGTAAATCACTAAATAAGTGGTTCACCGTGGTAAAATTTGAGTAAAAATAGTTACATTAATTGTAATCATTGGATTGATTAGTTTTATCAGATCTTGTAGTGCATCATCCACACCAAATCATATACCCAAGCCACACCGAGTTTCAGCCACTGCCACCGTCCCAACAACACTCAACGGAGAGGGTCCTGAAACATGCCCCCTCCATTCCCGACAACCTCGTGGCGCTCGAAGCCCGTCATCTTGAGGAACCCGAGGCTGGCAAAAACGATTGGGTGTCTCGAAACGGAAGGGTCGGTGACGATGAAATTCTTAGGCAATTCGTCGAGCGACTCGTGCGCGTGGCATGAGTAACGGTCGTCGAAGGATCGCTCTATCACACCACACATCTCGTTGCTGGGTTCCGCTGCCACCGTCCCAACAACACTCAACGGAGAGGGTCCTGAAACATGCCCCCTCCGTTCCCGACAACCTCGTGGCGCTCGAAGCCCGTCATCTTGAGGAACCCGAGGCTGGCAAAAACGATTGGGTGTCTCGAAACGGAAGGGTCGGTGACGATGAAATTCTCAGGCAATTCGTCGAGCGACTCGTGCGCGTGGCATACTACTACTACTACTACTACTCGCTCTTCACAGCAGCAGCAGCAACAATAACAACCACTTTGGATCTTTCTCCTTCTTCTCTGAGTTGTTCCCAATAATCCCATGTGAACAACTCCTCCTTGGGCTCTCGATACTACTACTACTCGCTCTTCGCAGTAGCAACAACAATAACAACCACTTTGGATCTTTCTCCTTCTTCTCTGAGTTGTTCCCAATAATCCCATGTGAACAACTCCCCCTTGGGCTCTCGATGCTGCCTTGTGCTATGCTGTGTTATGCTGCTACTTCCCAAAATAAAATAGTACTACTTAAAACTAATAGGGTGTTTGGGAACAGGGTGTTAAGTTGGCATCATGAGGGGAAGGAGTTGAGTGTGTGAGGTTGGTGATGATGAAGGAAATTTTGGGGAATAATAATATCTGGGGAAAGTTGTGGTGGTGGCGATGGGTGGATGAATAAAATATAAGGAGTGAAGGAGTGAAGGAGACGACATGGGCTGCAATAGTAAACACTGTAGCACACAAACAGTGGGTCGTTGGAGACAAAGAACCTGGTGGTGACTTTACCGGAGAAGATCAGGAGTAGTACAATGGAGGTGGGGAGGGGGTAGAGGTGTGATTGTGTGGGAGAATATATGTGTGTTCTTACTTTTTTGTTAATTAATTTGGGCTATTGATTTTTTTATCAATAAATCTAATGACTACTAAAGTTTTGTAAAAGTTTTACAATTAATAATCCACTATACACTACCATAAATTTTACAATTAGTGGTCCACCCTAGAATCCACCCTAATTGTTAAACTAAAAAATACACACAATCATTCATACATGTCGATATATGTACGTGTCTATTTATTTAATTAATAATTGAATTTAAAATTACACGTCACTTAAACTAACTCATTGGTTTTTTTTATATATACTTGACTAACTCATTGTTTCTTTGTCACTAGTATCCACAATGAAGCATTTTATTTTGGATATTTAAGTGGGTTTTATTAATATATATTATTTATTTTTGCTTTTTTAAACTTAAGTATCTTAGAGCATCTCTCATGGAGTGTTTATTAAACATTTTACCAAGTAAACATCGATACTTATTAAGAACTAGCATTTGAGAGTATTTCTCTTAGGTGCTTATTAAGCATAAGTGCTTAGTTAAACATCTCTTCTAAGCACTTCTCTATTAAATACACAGTGGGTCATGTCTTGCTTTATGGGTTAAAAAAAGTCAAATTAAAAAATTAAAAAAGTTACTATCGATGAAATATAATGATGTGAGGTATTGATGAGACCCATTTAAGATTTTTTTTTTGAGGAGTTGGGGTTAGAGAGATTGAATGCTTATGAAATGCTTAAATAAAAAAAAAAGTAAAAATGGGTGATGTGTACTAGTAAGACCCACATAAACACTCCAAAGTGAGATGCTCCATTGTGGATACTCTTATAACTTCACATCATTACATTTAAAAATATTCTATCTCTTGAGAACGAACTTCACATCATTATATTTCACCAATAATAACTTTTTTAATTTTATAATTTGATTTTTTTGGTTCATAAAGCAAGAAATGACCCACTAAGTATTTAAAGGAGAAGTACTTAGGAGAAGTGTTTAACTAAGCATCTATGCTTAATAAACATCTCAAGAGAAATACTCTCCGATGCATAAATTTTAATAAGTATCAATGCTTATTTTATGAAATACTTAATAAGACCCCATTTGATATGCTCTTAAATTGAGTTCTACCATTAGAATGAAAATTGGTTTAGGTTCTTAAATCCTACGGCATTGAATGACTCAACAAAAATGAGTTAAGCAACAGTAACTTAGGTTGCACCGCTGCACTATTGGAGATACCCTGGGTAGTAATAGCAATTAGCATTAAATACCATAGCAGAGTGCTTATAAAAAAAAAGTTTACCATAGGAGAGTAAAAGGCAGAGCGTAATCAGGAAGGAGATTATCCTATGCCTCCGTTCCACACTACACCCCTTCCTTTGGCTACTAATTCCTTTAATCACGGAGTTTTGAGTGTGTATTAATGGTCCTAAACGATAACTGGACAGTAGCAAACAAGCAACCATTATGCTGAAACAGCCATGGTACTAGTACTAATTAGTAATTACCTACCCACTACGACTAATAAGAGTGAGTGAACTGTTGCAGCACTAGCTAACTCGTTAACTGAGGCAGTGAGAAAAGTAACAAACCCTCTTCCTCAACAACAACAACAACAACAACAACAATGCTCCAAACAACAACCTGCATTTTACTCATCGCACTTCTGGCCTCGTTTTTGCCCCATGGAAGAGCCATAATGCTCAACCTCACTCTTCCCGGTCAACACCCTGACCCCGAAGCTGTTGCCCGTGAAGTTCATAGGTACATACACTACACACCTCTTAGTACCCCCAAAGCTACTACAGTACATTGTTCTCTTCTCTTCTTTCTAGCTACTTTTCTCTCACCTGTTTTCTTAGGTGTTTGACTCTTTTTCCCCCTTTCACCTTTGTGACCCTACATTACAATGTACCATCCTGCATTACTTTGAACAAGTGAGAAAAAAATGGGTAGATCTGGGTATCCGGACTCATTATAACTCATTTCTACATTTTTCTTACTTTTTTTTTTGCATACCCACTTCTAATAGAGATATGGCAATCGTAGTTTTTATTAAATTTATTGTTTTTTGTATTTTAGTTGTGACATAAGTTATCTTTACAAAATTGGCTTATAATGGGATAATTGTCTTGCGATATATTCTTTATTCTTTATTTATATCTTATCTACAGTGGAAGTGAGACTTTAACTTTTTTGCAACAGTAATTATATGGCTTGAACAATATTCACCTTGCAAGTTGGTAGCTCAAATTGGTCCATATTGTTTTTTGGAAAGAGTTTGATTAACTACTAAATGCTAGTATTTAACACCGAGAGATAGAAATAGAAATAGAAGAAAAGTGAGTGATGTGATAATTAAATTTATATAGAAAGAGATCGATGTAGGTGTTAAATAAGTGTTGAAAATGAGTAAGTGTATAAAAATTAAAACTTGTTTTTTTTTTTTTTAGGAAAGTGAATGCTTCAATGGCAAGGAGGGAAATGCTAGGAGTAACAGAGAAGGAGGTGTCAACAACATCGTGTTTAACAGGGAACCCAATTGACGATTGTTGGAAATGCGACCCAAATTGGGCCAACAACAGGCAAAGGCTAGCTGATTGTGCAATTGGGTTTGGGCAGAACGCAAAGGGAGGAAAAGGTGGCGAGTTCTACATCGTCACGGATTCCTCAGACAACGACCCAGTGAACCCAAAACCGGGAACGCTAAGATATGCAGTGATACAGAATGAGCCATTGTGGATTGTGTTTCCCACTAACATGATGATTAAGCTGTCTCAGGAGCTTATTTTCAATAGCTACAAGACCATTGATGGGCGTGGTGCTGATGTTCATATTGTGGGTGGTGGATGCATCACTCTGCAGTATATAAGCAATGTCATCATACACAACATTCACATCCACCATTGTCATCCCTCCGGTAACATAAATCACTCACTACTAGCTTTATTTTTATTTTCACTTTGTCCTCCTACACATCATCTAAGTAGCAACATAATCCTTTTTATTTTTATTGTAATGCCTTTTTCTCTTTACCAAATGTCGTTGTCGTGGGGTTATTTAAAAAAAGTTAAATTGGGGGTTACATTCTTGAGAAAGCATTTCTCTACTTTTTAAAACTAACGTTGAAATTATACAAGACAAGATATGCAAAACAAAATCAAACTTAATTAATTTATTACAAGTTTGGTTCTAAGATTTCTTTGTATAAATAAAAACCTAAAATTAATTTTAAAAAATGAAGGTGTGTTTTTATAACTTTTTATTAGCTTCTCGTAAAAAATAACAAACGAAAGAAAGCGAGTGAGAAGGAGATAAAGTAAATAAAAACACAGTTTTATCATGTTTTTTTGGCAAGCAGTTTTATCTCAAGTTAAGTGCAAAGAAAATTAGCTTTTAAAAATATGGGTATTTACACACATATTACATATAAGAGGAAATGCTTAAATTGGTTCCTAGAAAATGCGTGGGACATCAATTTGTCCTCCATGAACTTTAAAGTACCATTTGGTCTTTCAAACTATCATTTGTCTTTCAACAAGAGTTATCATTTTCTCACATTCAATATTTTTTTTCTTCTTTCTGTATTACCTTTACATTTCACCGTTTTTACGATAAAGAAGAGAGAAAATCACATTTAAATTCCACTATTTTTCACTATAAATAAAAGATGAGATGTATATACGGATAGCGTATTCATATTCAAAATAGACATTAACTTAGGCTATGTTTGGATGGGGGTTTTTGGAGGAGAAGGGAGGGGAGGGGAAAATTTATAATCTCCAATTTCTTTGCTTGGGAGTTTTTAAAATTAAAAAAAGGTTTTACATCTTGGTGTCTGCTACCTTCTAAAATAATATTTCATTTGTCCTATTAAAGCTAAACAAGGTAATTAGGAATTATAAGCCCTCTCCTCCACTCCCCTCCCCTCCCTTCCCCTCCAAAAACCCCCATCCAAACATAGCCTTAGTTGCTTGGAGTTGTAGTATCATTAGGAATTAAAATAAGTTTTAACAGAGGATAGTGGCTAATGAGGTTTGATGGTCGGACCCAATTCACTCACACTGGGACTTCAATTTGAATTCTGAATTCTCCTATTGATATGTTATACGTAAATTCTATTCTAAATTCTCTGGGATAATTAAAAAAAAAACTAAAAAATTAAATGGTAGTATGCCTTAACTTTTTTTTTTTTTGGTTTAAATAAGCCTTAACAACTTAAACAAGACCAAAGTGTAATAAAGAATAAGCGGGACCCAATCAAAACGAGTTATTGTTGCTAATTCATTATCATTATTTTTTTTTTAGAAAAAATTGGGAAAATAAGGATTTTTATTTTCTATTGAATGAATGCGTGAAGGTAACACTAACGTGCGGTCGAGTCCAGAGCACTACGGGTACAGAACAGAATCAGACGGTGACGGGATATCGATATTCGGGTCAAGGGACATATGGATAGACCACTGCACCCTATCACGGTGCAAGGACGGTCTAATAGACGCCGTGATGGGTTCAACGGCAATAACGATATCGAACAACCACTTCTCACACCACAACGAGGTGATGCTGTTGGGTCACAGCGACCACTACACACCCGACTCAGCAATGCAGGTGACTATAGCGTTCAACCATTTCGGGGAACAGCTTGTGCAGAGGATGCCACGGTGTAGGCTTGGTTATATCCATGTGGTTAACAATGACTTCACCAGGTGGGAGATGTATGCTATTGGTGGGAGTGGTGGACCCACCATTAACAGCCAGGGGAACAGGTACATACATACACCGCACTCAAAAGAGCTTATTCATTTGCTGGGTTTGTATTCTTTCATTGCAAAATGGGTGAATCAACAATTTGATTATTGAAATTATAGAACACTACTTAGTTATTGAAATTATTATTTTCTGTCTTAGAATAAGTTTTTTTTTAGTAAAGTAAATTTATTCCAAAATCAGTGCATTTTGTGTTTTTATTGGATTATTAATTATTTTATTATAATTTTACTCCAAAAATACTTTTTGGAGTTTCGCAGTGATTTTTTAGCAATGTAAATAGTAATAAGGTTAATTTTGTAAAATTAGTACTTTCTTTTATTTATTTATTGTTTTTTTAATCTGTGTTAAAAAACATTAAAGGATACTTATTTTGAGATGGTGAGAGTAATGTTCAAAATTAGTTTTTGAAATTGAAAATTTTCAATCATATTAGTCTTTTTTGGACTCTTTTAGGGACTAAATAGACTGATCTAAAAGGATTAATATGACCGAAATTCTCATTGTATCAATTTGAAATATTAATAATTTCAAGTATTAAATTGACAGTGTCTTACAATTTTAGGGACTATTTTGGTTATTTACTCATTGTTGAGAAATGTTAGTGATATATTCTTTGACATAGTCTTTATAATTAGTTGAAATTCTTATAGGTTCCACTATTTTCGAGATATGTCTCACCGAATATGGTATGGTGCCTACATAATTTAACGGAACTTACTTGAATTGCTTTCCATCATAAAAAGTGTGTCAGAAAGAGTATGTTAGAGAGTGTGTTGTTAGCATTGTCAGTTCGTTTTTATTAATAAGTTTAATGGAAAAAAAAAAAGGTACACTGCACCGGAGGATCCTTATGCGAAGCAGGTTACGAAGAGGTTGGATTCAGGTGATGGGGAGTGGAACTCTTGGAACTGGAGGTCTGAAGGGGATATTATGGTGAATGGGGCGTTCTTTGTGGATTCTGGTGGCGAAGGAGAGGGTAACTATGAGAAGGCTTACAGTGTTGACCCTAAGAATGCTGATAGGATTTCACTCCTCACTATGGCCTCTGGTGTTCTCGGTGTTGCTAGGTACTCTCTCTTTTTCTCTTTACTTTTGCTTTTTTGCCTTTTTTTTTTATCCTTTCTTTTACTTTCCTACCTATTGCTTCTGTTACTTTTGTTTGTCACTTTTGTTGCTTTTGTTTTATGGTTTGAGTAAATTAGTCTTCTCTCGGGCAATAGTTGCTTTTCTGAAAAAAAAAATATTTACTTTTTTAAAAAAAAATTATTTTAGAAAAATGATTAACCTTGAGAGAATTATGAAGAAAAGAGAAATAAGTAATAGATGAGATAAATGAGTGATAATAAAAAAATAGATAAAAAAATAGGACTATTAGATGAGTGTTGGAAAATAATTGATGTTTAAAAATGATGATAGATGTTTAAATATGATTGTTCTTTATTTTAAAGTAAATAAGCAAGCAACTATGAATGACTTTACCAATCATTCACTTTTAATTTTTGTTTGGTATTAAAAGAATTGAAGTAAAAGTAAAAAAAAAATTAATTTCTGTTTGAAAATTATAATATAAAAGTAAGTTTCGTATGATTAATTTAGTATGAATAATAATTTTTAAAAAAAATTTAAACACGAAGAAATTTGTGAACTGTGTATCTAAATCTAAAATGAATTCTATTCAATAATTTTTTTTTGATTTCTCGGATAAAATCGATTTTGGTTAAAGAAAAGAAAGAGAAAGTGAGTTATATAAGGGATGATGTGATGGTAAAAGAAAGATAGAGATGGAAAAAAGTGTAAAATGATAGATAGGTGAATGAAAGGAGTGTGAAAAATTTGGAATTCTTTCATCAAACCTTTATAATAATAAGATGATAGGAGATAAATTGATGAAAAGTGATTTTAGTAATGCAAAAGTACTTTTAAGCCTTCCAAACTGCAATCCAAACATGGTGGATACTTTTTCACCTATATAATGGTTTATATTGGATGAATTTTAAGAATTTGACAAATTGATATGCATCAAGTATATGGAAATGGAATCTGAAATATTGGGTGGTGATGAATGAGCAGGGACAATAATCTGGGTATGTGGACTAGAGGACCCAACGATGGTGGTGTTTATATTTCAAATTCAAATTTGGGCCCAGAATACACTGACGATATGTCCCTGAGTACAATGCCGTTGCCCCCTTCAATTATATTGACTCTAGCATCTGTTTTTGTTACGTTGTTGTGTTTGTTAGCTCATGCAATACCCCTAACAATAGTTCTATAACAACAAGAAAGAAACATTAAACATCTTCAATTTGGTGCCGTTTATTGACTCTATTGACTCTATTGACTGAAATGAAAAGGGACTAGACTGCTCCTAAAGATTTTGGCATCATTATTTTTTTTATTTTTTATCTTCCAAATTCCTCTATTTTTATTTCTGACCTTCTTCATGGCTTAGCCGTTACCTGTTACACGATATATATCAAAGACAAAATTGTAAAATTATCCATGCTTAATTGACTGATTATGTTGTTCCTATCTCTCATATTGTTTTAACTACTAAAGATCTGGTTATAAACTTTTGGAAAATCATATCAAAATACTTAAAATATTTTGAAAATTAAAGGACGTGCAAAACACATTGTTCATGATTTCATTTTAGTATTTTGAGTAATATTTGTCGCTGTACAGCCACGACAATATTATAATACATAAATATCATAATATGTTCTCTACTTAAAAATATTAGTTAATTTTAATTATTTATATGTGAATGCGCAGGTTTTTATCGACGCTAATTTTCTTTTCCACCTAGAAGAATATCTAATCATTTGATGTATAATATTTCTTGAAACCCGCATGATAAGAAAATAAATTATCACACTCAACCCTTATATCTTATATATCTTTTTTTTTAGTGATCAAAAAAAATATAATCCTATCTTTTTTTTTTTATATATTTCCTTTTCCCTGAAGATGGCTATCAAATGGCCAGCAATTACAGTATATTTTAATTCAAGGATTTGAATGGATAAAAAGAGATAACGAGTCCATATCTAGTTCCTACCTATTTATATGTTTATACAACTTCTTGTGATCAAACATATGTATTAAAAGTGTTAATTTGTAATTAATTAATTGTGGTGGCCTACCTGAGTTAATTTGAACTTTATACTTCTTTCGGATTAGATAGGATGAAGATGATGTAATTGTCGGGTAGGTTTTATTCTCAAACTTTGCCAATAATTATGTTTGTTTATTAGAAATGAGACAAATATCACAGATAATCTTCGTATTGAAAAACATGTGACGCCAACTTGTGCCCATTTTCCATGCATGTATGTTGGCTACTCTTGGTCCTAAATTATATTATATTTTTTATTTTAAAAAAAAATTATATTATACTTTAATGAACAGATAGTTCTTTCCCTTTTGACCAACACTATGGCCAATGGTGGCTGTGATCTTCGTATTTTATATAGCCTAACATACACTTTACTATATCTGTTTCATTATTTAAAACAAAAATTCCCCATTATACAGTACGATATCTGATATGATAATGAAGCTTTTCAACTTTTGATCATTATTTGAAAATTGCTTCCGACCAGTTAATTTTTTTTTGGTCAACCCGGGCCAGTTAATTTGAGGTATCATTTAACTAAGCTCGAGCATATAGAGTTCCATGTTAATTGAGCCCAAACGAAATAGCTACATAGGATGTCCATTTCAATTTTCCGTTTTCTTTGGACCAAAAAATATATTCCGCTTTCTGAAAATTTGTAATTGATTAGGTTTTGTAAGTATTTATCTATTATATATATATATATATGTATATTAAAATTGACTCCAAATATCTAACATTGAAATGTGTGTGTCACATAATATCATTTGTGCCACATCAATAAAAATCTTAGGTGTCATACTCCTCGTTCAACTTCTCTTTGCCCATTTACTCCTCTCCTCCTCTTATACAATTGAATCACATTTATATAAATTTAATAACTTTATTATATTTCAATTATTAGAATACACTAAAAAATTCAATATCTTTAAATAAAATAAAATTGAACAGAATTAAAAAATACATAGAATTGTCAACATTACTCAAGAATTATATAAATATCAATAAGAACAACATACAAATACACAAAATTCTTACTCATTCGGACAAACAAAATCTACCCACGTCGCAAAAGTATCTCCAAATGAAAAAAAAAGGAATAACATTTCCTACAAAATGTTAATGCAAAGCACGATGAATAATTTATCAAAGTTTGAGTCATATAATAGTGATGACAACAAGAAATATGCAAAAAAAATGAAAAAAAAAGAATCACGCAATTGAAATCAACAATCATCATTGCATACTATTTCCAATTAAGTATTTCAATCATTTATATTTACATCAATTTTACCTAGCTATCACTATTAAGAAATATAATATTCTTTATTATCATGTTTTACCTCTTCTTCCATTGAATCACATTTATATAAAAATCAATGACTTAATTACATTTTAACTATTAGAATACACTGTATAATTCAATACATTTTAATAAAATAAAATAAAAAAGACAGAATTCAAAAAGGCATAGAAGTGACAATACTACTCAAGAATTATATAGATATCAATAAGAATAACAGACACAAACATACAAAATTTTTACTCACTTGAACAAACAAAATCTCCCCACATTTCAAAAGTACCTCCAAATGAAAAAAAAAAGGAATAACATTCCCTACAAAATGTTAATGATAACCACTAAGGTTGGTTAATCAAAGTTTGAGTCATACAATACTGATGACAACAAGAAATATGCAAAAAGAACACAAAATCAATCACACAATCATAATAAACAATCATCATTGCGCATATCGTCTCTAACTAAATATTTCAAAAATTTAAATTTACATCAATTTCAACTAAATTATTCTATCACCTATCACCTATCACTAATTCATAAATATAACATCCTCTATTTCCATGTTTTATTCAAATATCACCACAAAAAAATTCAAAAAACAATTGCAACCACGCATTGCACTGATAATAATCTAGTTTATTTTAATTTCCATCCATATTGTACCATCATGACGTTGTCCTAACCGAGTTACTATGAATTGATAGGTCGAAAGTACTTAATGATTCCTTAACGAGTCATGGGGCTCACTAGATTACCGCAATTAACATTATGCCACCATTTGATGGAGAATCATATCCCCCAATTACTTCATTACATTTATTGGCCGAGCAATATAAAAGGTGACACGCAGCACTAGAAGGAGACAGATTCACATCTTTGCTGAGGTTTCCCTCGGTGTCAACATCAAAGCTCAGGGGTCAAATTTCAGGTGTGAAGATATATGAATGGCTAAATTAAATCGAGATTTTGCGGAGTCTGAGTATGTAGGGGAAATCAACATCCGTTTTTGAAATCATAACCGCCTCTAACCTACAGTGAACTATGTATATCCCAAGTTGCTCCGAAATCATTCACACAATTCATTCTATCACTCTTCTTTCTACTCAGACAAACACTGACTTGAGCATTCTAATATATATTTGCAAGTAACTCGACCTTTCTACACCGTCTACTTAGCCGTCATCCGCGCGCCTTGGATCAATCTTCTGACAAGACTCTCAGACTATCGTATACCACTCTCTGTTATCCAGGATCGAACAATTATTGTTGTTGTTGTTGTTGTTGTTTATACTCAAAACAATTCATTAAGAAGAATAGAAGCTGAACTAGCTAGCGCACATGTACTAGATGTGCATTAATAGTTTAGCACTACAAAATCTGAGCAAATTAAAGTATTAAAAACAAAGCAAAAATCCAAGGCATAACCAAGCCCCGGTCAACATAAAAGCAAAAGCAAAAATCTTTGGGTACAATGTTTGAAGTTTTTTACTTTGGTGTTAATTCATGTCTTCTAAAGTTGTCAAGATGAGTGTTGAACGGATATAAAGTGTAGATTATGTTTTGAAAATTCTTTTTTTTTTCTTGTGTCAAACTCCATTAATAGAAAAGCCCAACAACACTTACAGGATGCTAAAAGAGAGTATTATTGCAGTGTGCGACATATAAACCATAACAAACCAGACACACATACTCATTTCACATATTAGCAATCCTAAAACAACATACATAAAACAAAAATAATCACGTTCTCCTATTACGAAGGAACTTGATAGAGTAGTGGGTTCTATTTTGTTTTTTTATTCCTTCTAGATCGGCACATACCCCACTAGCAACTTGTGACTCCAAAAACAACCCACAACAAATTTGAGTATAAAAGTGCTGTGTAATAGAGCTCTCATGCAACATATATGATTGAGTAGAGCAATACTGCATAATAGATCTCTAATGGTTAGGATATAACTGCAAATTACTCTAACTGGTTTGGCTAGAAGCTAAAACGGAGAAACGTGATGGAGGTGGTAGAGAGGATCTAACAAGTTCAAATCTATTTGTTTTGTCAATAATCTAATTTTATTTTTATTTTTGGTCAAAAATCTAATTTTATTTTAAACCAACAAGAGCGACTTGAAAATTTTGGGGCCCAATGTGGGTCGGCCAGCCCGTTGGTATATCACTTTTATATTTTAATTTTAATTTACTGTGATTAAAAGAAATTTTATTAATTTATAAATTCTTTATTTTAATAAAATTTTGTTAATTTATTATTGTATTTTAAAAAATGAGCCCATGGGGCAATATGTTTCACGAAACCGGATCCTCTCCGGCTGAATTTCCCTCAATCTCTTTCCATCTTAATTTCTAGCCGTTAGATTAATCTAACGGTTGGAGATTAAAACAAAAAAATACAAGAAAAACACAAGATCATCTCTACGGATTCTTCTGGGAACTCCTCTGCAGCACCGACCCCTTTCTTTGTCCCATTTTTCCATTCGAACCTCAACGCTGACCAACCTCCTGTTGGATCATGGCTGCCACCTTCATCCATCGATCTGGAATGTCCTTTTCATAAAGAGCCAAATCATTCTCAAACCTCTTATTCTCTTATGGGGTCCATTTGGTTCCTTTGCTTTCCTGGAACAACCAATTGGAATTCTGAAGATAAGAAGGGGGGAGAACTTCAATTCCCCTGTTCATTGCTCTTAGATAAATAATAATAATAATAATAATAATAATAATAATAATAAGCAAGCATTTCAAAATACACAAAACACAAACACAGACAAAGTAGAGGAGCTTCTAATGGACAAAGAAGAATGTAATCATGATGCATTTGAAAGGAATCTGCTACCCTTTTCCCATAGCCACAACCTGATGAATCTCGGGGAGAAAGAAAAAAAGAGGCTTTATCTCCGAAACCTAAGGAAAATTCCACTTATGTACAAAGCATATAAACCCGAAAACCACACAGATCTAAGAGAAGTAAGCATCAACTCACACAAACATACACTTTTTTTTTTTAAAATAAAATATAAAGTAGCAAAACCCAGATAGAAAAATGGGGAGATGAACCGAAAACAGAGCATTGTTCCCTCTCTGTCAAGATAACGCATCGCCGGTGGTGTTGGGGCACAGAGAAAGGGGTCGGTGCCGCAGAGGGAGTTCCCCAAATTCTGAGAAATGATCCCCTGTTTTTCCTGCATTTTTTTTTGTTTTAATCTCTAACCGGTAGATTAATCTAATGGCTAAAAACTAAGATGGAGAGAGATCGAGGGAAAAACGACTAGAGAGGATCCAGATCCTATGTTTCACAGCGAGCTGAACTCGGCTAAACAAATTAGGCCGATGCTCCCTGCACCCACATCACTTATTCCCTACACCCACATTTAAGTTTTTTGTTAATTTAAAGACATAAATACCCTTTCCTTCAATCCCCGTTTTCCCCCTTCTCCCTTCCCTTCCCCCATTCTTCTCCCCTATTCCTCCTCTGTGCAGAACCACTCCCCCCTTTCTTGATATTTTTTTTTCATTTTCTCAACTCTCTTCCCTCTTGTCCCTCAATACCTTAATAATCCAACCACCCACCACCATCTACAAGGTCTAAAGCAAGGAAAAGATACTCAGACACAACAACTACGCCAAACAAACGTGTACAAAAAGAACGACTCTTAAAGGGGCAAATACAACCTTGTCAATATTACAACATATAAGCATGATAAACTCTAGACATTGGCAGTGCTACTACTCGTATTCACATAATAGTGCTACTCCAAAAGAACTAACCGCCCCCTGTACATCAATCAAAGCAAAAAAAAAAAAACTTTTACCCCACCTACTAATATAGCCAAATAAATGCAGTAATAGCAAAACTTTACATCCAAGATTGTTCTCTCCAAAACATGCCTGTACGTAATTGATTGTCATGTGCATAGAATTGATGTGGCCCTATACAACACCAACAACAAGACTTCCCTGTAACAAGTAGACCATTCAGTCCTACCAAAAAAAATTAACAGAGACTGTCCACATACCAGAACCTCTTATTATGCAGCACATACATGTTTAATAGTGCAAAATTAAGATCAATAATTGTATTAAATCCTCAATTTATTTCCCTTTTCAAGGAATTACTAATGAAAGACATACATATTTCTGGTTTGCTTCCGGAAATACTAGTTTCGTAACTCAAAATCTGAACTCCGGAACTAGTATTTCCGGAAGCAAACCAGAACACAAAAATAAAAACCTCGCGACTCACCGGAGAAGAAGGTTTGGTCGCGAATCGCGATACGACAGTGGGACGACGCTGGTCGGAGGTAATCTACTGTGAGGTCACTGGTTTGGGAAGAAAGAAGGTGATGTCATTGCTTTGGGGACAAAGAAGCTGATCAACGGTGTATTGGTCGGAGTTGTTGGCCGGTGGTGCTGTCTCACGGCGGACGGCGCGGCTAGGCGGAGGTGTTTGGCGGAGGTCTCTCACTTATGCTCTGCTACGGTTTGGGAGAAAGAAAGTGGAGATGTATTCACTGTGTGGGTCTATATGGGGTAATTTTGACTTTTCAAGTTCAAAAATTTTAGTGTGGGTGCAGAGTGAGCAATTAATGAGGGTGTTGGGAGCATCTGCCAACAAATTATTAGTACACGATTTTTTTTTGGTGAAGTTTAGTACCCGATTAAGTTGGTGCAATCCAACCCAATCCGAAAATATACTAATCCAACATCAAGCCATTGTTAATCCAAAATAAAAAATTCTCTCTGTTCAAGGGAAATAATGCAAGTCTATGAATTAATTCACCAAATTATTGGTATTAACATTTTGAAGACAGAGTCTCATCTTTTACTTAATTCATCTCCCACAGGGAACCTGAATAATCCCATGTATCACAATCCTCTACAAACTCTGGAGGATCATAGTAAGTTCCAGTGCTATTGCAATCTTGTTCTAGTTCATTTTCACCATACCCATTTTGCAATCCTGTTATCCAATCCAATATCCTAGTTTCATAGGGCGAGTTTCTCATTTCCCAATAATAATCTGATGATAAAGGAAAAGTGTCTATGGATGAGCTATCCTTAGTCTCTAACTCATCACTATCTTGATAGTAAACAACATTTGCATTATGGTTGCAATCCTTGGAAATGGAAACCGTACTATCAATGCTTTTTTGGTTGCAATCCTGTGCTATGTTTTCTAATTTGTACTTGCACTCACCTGAGAATGAAACTAGTGTAAGTGGATGCCAATTAATAAGTACAATAATTTTACAATAAGCATTTAATGTAAAGAATGGCACAATTCACCTTCTTGTTGTACTTGTGCACTTTTTCTTAAATGAGTTCTCCAATAGTTCTTGATTTCATTGTCAGTTCTTCCAGGAAGCCTACGAGCAATCTTGGACCACCTATATAGAGTCATTGTATACTAGAGGTTACAAATTAATTTGACAAATAAAGATTATAATGTACCAATTTCTACACTAGCAAAAAACACAAGCTATACTACATTATTTTTTTCAGCCCGAGACAATTCACCCAATAATAGAGTGTGTTGAAAAGAGTAAGTTGCTAACGTTACTTTTAACTAGTTATTGAAAAAGTGTATTAATAGCATTACTCTTTGCGGTTATTAAAGCAAGAGAAGAGTGTATTAGAAAGAGTGTGTACACTGCTCTTTACGGTTATTACAAGCAGGGGAAGAAAATCTTACTTGTTACCCCATTGCTGCTGAAGCTGAATAATGAGCCGCTCTTCTTCAACACTAAAAGGTCCATGCTTGAGATTTGGACGAAGATAGTTCAACCACCTTAACCTGCAGCTTTTGCCACTTCTCCTAAGGCCTGCAAAAGAAGAGCAAGTTTTACCATCTTTCACACTAAACAATCAAGCACAAAATATTAAATGTATCAATATATCAAAATGGGATATATTTAATTTTCTTTCTTATTCAGTAAAAGGGCGGCCCATTGCACGAGACTCCCACCATGTGAGGTCTGAGAAGGGTAGACATAAGCAGTCTTACTCCCGCAAGTGGAGAGGCTTTTTCCAGATTCAAACCCGTGACTCCGTTTCTTACTTATTCAGTAATTAATTAATTAGCTTTGTCAGATCATAAACATGATTCATAATTTCATACATACCAGCTACTTTGGCAAGGGAATCCCACTTTCGTCCCCCAAGAAGGGTCACAAAGTTGGTCAATTGCTCATCTTCCTCCTGAAGCCAAGCCCCCTTACGCAAAATTTCACCTTGCATGGCTGATTGATATTTATATGCCACTATACATATGAATTGAGGGCTTTTAAGGCCAAACTTATATTTATACTCACACAAAGTGTAGGAGATGACAATTAATATATCATAAGAGAGAAATTGGAAAAGGGAAAAGGATTAGAGAGTGACCGGAAAACTCTCACAGGGCACCACCAAAAGATGGATAACATTGTTGAATGTGTGTGGGAACTCCACCAACTATTGGCTTAGCAATTAATTTAACACTCTAATATTTATGCAATGTATCAAACCATATATCTAAATATTTGGTCATTCTTTTTTCTAAGATTAGATGAAGCACTTGTATATGATCAGTATTTTTGGCATCAGCATTCCTGCCATTTAGTGCAGAGATGATACTTAACTAGCTTCTACTTTTGCAATAACAACTAGACTATAGTTTAGGCTAGGAATGGCAATGGGTAGGGTATGGGTAGGGTACTATAGTACCTGTCTCCATACCCGCAGTTTAAAAAAATACTCATATCCGGCCCCATACCTGCGTGGGTAGCAACTTTGATCCCCGTACCCTTACCCTCTGGGTATCTTGGTACCCGTACCCGTACTTGTTACCCTCACTTTCACGATGAAAAATGAAAAAATTAATTTCTCAAAGGTAACACATAATATTATATATGACAAAAATTAAGTATATATTATAATGCATAATAAGGTTCTGAAATACAATACATAAAATCAAACCGGACATTAAATAAATTTTACAATAAATTTCTAAAATAATAAATTCATGAACTTGCAGGTGCTGAGGCTGAGCTAATACTATCCAAAATCTATTTAAAAATAATGTATTACATTAATTAGTTTGAGTTATAAAATCAACATTAACAACAAAAATTATTAGACTATATATTTTACCTCCTCTTCAGAATCTGAGTCTTGGAATGATTGCAAACGTTTATCTTTTACATGTAGATATTGTTTGGGTCCAGTAATACCAATAGAAACTATAACATTAAAATAAAATTAATTAATAAACTAAACACAAAATTATTGAATAAATATATTAGTGCAACATATATTACTTTCCTTTTCATGCTTCAACCAGTTTTGTGCACACATAAGCGCCTCCAAAGTATCTTCATAAAGTCTGGAACGATGAGGACTCAACAATCTACCTCCTGTGCTAAAAGTAGATTTTGAAGCAACTGTTGAAATTGAGATGGCCAAAATATCCTTGGCAATTTTTTTTCAATGTTGGATACTTGATCCCATTTGTTTTCCACCATCCAAGAATATCAAATGTGACACTCCTAGGCAATACCTTCTCTTCCAAGTAGAGATCCAATTCAGACTTTGATTATGTCTCATTTGTATCGTTGACAAATGAGTCATAACCGCTAAGAAAATTGTTCATACTAATATTTGAATCCAACTCCTTGTCATTATGTTTTTCAGCTAAATTATCAAGTATCCTATTGGACTTAGCTTGATAATCTTTGAACAATGAATAGCATATTTAATTTTTTTGGATGCTAACAGCAAAGAGCAAACACGCAAAAAGGAAAAAAACAAAACAACAGAGGATACGTATATATTTATTAATTGATACATAATATATATATATATATATATATATATATATATATATAGTGCGGGTATGGAGCGGGGTGGGTACTAAGGTACATGTACCCTCACCCATTTCTATTAAAATTTGCGGGTAATTACCCATACATGTATCCATACCCATTAAACGGGTAATTACCCTTCCCATTGCGGGTAAATTTTGCGAGGACTCATCGGGTCCGGATCCAATTGTCATCCCTACTATAGTTAGATGTGTGCAACTTGTAGTTATGGGCTATATGTATTTTTTTTTTGTCATTGCGTAGTGTTAGAAACAAGATATGAATGTTTATTATAAGGCTTTAATATGAATTAGGTCCCTGTAAAAATTCGAGTTTTGAATTTAGTCTCCATATTTAAAGTCAACTGTTTTTAGTCCTCCCAAATTTCAAGTTTTGAATTTAGTCCCTCTTTTGCGTTGACCAGTGCCATGTCACCCTAAAACGCTGATGTGGCATGTTGCCTTGTCCACGTCATTTGACACATCATTTATTTACGGGAACTAAAATCAAAACATATAATTTTTACAGGGACCTCCACCACCACCCCCTCCTTCTCCCCCCTCGTCCTCCTCCTCCACCACCACCACCACCACCACCACCCCCTCTTTCTCCTCCTCCTCACTCCTTCTTTCTCCTCCTCCTCCACCACCACCACCCCACCCCCTCTCTCTCCTCCACCACCACCCCCTCTTTCTCCTCCTCCTCTCTCCTCCACCTAGAGAAAAGAACCCAGCCATCCGTTGCACTCAAAAGCTGAAACCACCCCCAATTCGCAGATAATAATATCCATAGCGCATCAGGAGGAGGAATAGGAGGATGCTCTCATGATTCTTCCACAAGGCGCTCTATGTTCTGTCTCTATACAACTAACGCCCAATCCATCCTTGCCCAACCCCCCTCTTCACTGGTTCGTACCTCTTCCCAATTGAATCTTTCACTCTTTTTTTTTTAATCTCTGCTTGTTTTTTGTATTGGGGGATCTAATTATTATTATGTGAAACAGCAAAAAGCTGGTGTGGTAAACCAACAGGCATACCCATGAGAAACTGGGACGAGAAGCCAGAGAAGCCAAACAGAGATTGGATGAGAAGTTCGCCGCACGTATGAAATCTGAAAACCAACGGATGGCTGGGTTCTTTTCTCTAGGTGGAGGAGAGAGGAGGAGGGAAAAGGAGGAGGAGAGAGAGGGGTGAGGGTGGTGGTGGTGGAGGAGGGGGAGAAAGAGGGGGTGGTGGTGGAGGAGGAGAAGGGGGGAGAAGGAGGGGTGGTGGTGGAGGTCCTATAAAAATTATATGTTTTGATTTTAGTCTCTATAAATAAATGATTTGTCAAATGACATGGACAAGGCAACGTGACACGTTAGTGTTTTAGGGTGACATGGTATTGGTCAACGTAAAGCAGAGACTAAATTCAAAACTTAAAATTTGGAAGGGCTAAAAATCGTTGCCTTTAAATGTAGAGACTAAATTCAAAACTCAAATTTTTATAGAGACCTAATCCATATTAAAATCTTATTATAATTTATATCAAACATTAAAATGTGAAAAAGGAAAGAAACAGTGGAATTAGTAATTGAATAATAAACTACTTAATTACATATTTTGAAGAGAAAATTAGGATAGAGATAGGATATTGGGGTTGGGTGGGGTAGAGGGAACCAACATTTATATATCCATCAATATCTTCCTAGCTTTTCTTCGGATACGCCGGAAGGGATTGAGGATTCAACTACGAACAAGCTGAAAAAGTGGGCCCAAATTGATGTTGTCAGCACTCCCGTGGAGTGACACATCACATTTTCAAACAATTTTTTTTGTTTAGACTTTAGACTAAGACTATGGGATCCCTGTGCGCATATGAAGACTAATTTCTTCGAGCTAGGTAGGACTTTAAAGGCGATAAAGCTCTACCACATGAGATTTAAAGCTACTGTATTCTCATGACTTGGATTCAAACCCAAGATGGATTAAACTGAGAGAAACCCATGTTATCACACCAAAGCTCCGGTGTTACATTTTCAAACAATTTTTGAGTGAGCACTCTCAAGATATGTGTATATTGAAAATGAAATAACAAATCAAATTTCGTGGCAAAATTATTTTAATATGATCTGGAAACTTTTTATTAGCTGTGCCTAAATAGACACTATCTAAGAACTACTCATGGAAAAATTGCTCCTATATCTTCTTTATTGTCATATTTTTCTTGTGTATATTCACACGTATTTTCTATGTTACCTACCTGTTCAGTGCCTGATTTATCTATTTATTTAGTTTTGGAATAACAAAAAAGAACAATAAGGGACAAAACCAACCTATCCCCTACTGGTGGAAGAAAGATTGAACAAGATAACTATCAATTTCATCGAATCTTTGTGCTTCTTAGGAAGCAAATGATTACAGAAGGGATTGGAGATCGTCAATCAAAGACCAGCATAAAGTGAGAGCCTTATGATTGAAAAATTGAAATATATATAACCATTCTTTTGGTAATCTATTATATATATAGTGAGAACGGTTATTTATTGTGAGAAATGAGAAATGAGAAATATCGCTAAAAGCCCTCAGATATTAACGAATGGTCTAGATTAAAAATCTCATTAAAAAGTCACGTGAGTGCTCAAACCACTTCATCCATATTGCCCCCTTTCTTCGCGTACTACACCGCTTGAAGAAGATAGAACTCCATTGTGTCTCTTGCGCCACTGCTGTTACTCTCAAAAACTCGCGAATACCCATCTCAGAAACTAGGATAAAAGAAAAACGTGGAAACAAAAGTTGATGACAGATAATACCACATTTTAATTGTCATTTTGTATCTTATTTTTCTATCCATTATTGTCCTTATTTAATTAAATGTTTAATTTTAAATTTAACTAAATAATAACTATAACTACATGATAACTACAATGTAACAATTTGTAAAATAAAACATCAGACAAACAGACACGAAGTAAGAGTATCCACAAGGGAGTATCCCACTGGTATATATCATCTATTTTTACCTTTTTGAATTTAAGCATCTCATAAGCATTCTATCACTCCAACCCAACACCTCCAAGAAAATTTTTTAAATGAACCACACCAATACCTTACATCATTATATTTCACCAATAACAATTTTTTTAATTTTATAATTTGACTTTTTTTATCCATAAAGCAAAACATGATCCGCCATGCATTTAATGGAGGAATGCTGCATAGTTCTTAATAAGCAATGAAGCTTATTTGGTGAAATGTTTAGTAAGTACTCTCATTGGAGATACTCTAACTGTGTCCGCTAGTAAGAGCATCTTTATCGCAAGGTGCTTAACACCTTTTCCTATTATGAACAGTACCTATTAAGCAAACAACAGCTGAAGTTCTGACAAATAGGGCACTTAATAAGAATGGATTCCCATACAAACATTTGTGTTTACAACTATTTTGTGGGCCCAATTGTATTTTATAAATAAAACTGAGTGATATGCAATTATTGGCGGGACTATTTAAGAATTTTTTGGAGATGCTGAGTTGAAGATATTGGATACATATTAGATACTAGAGTTAAAAAAGTAAAAATAAGTTATATATACAAGTGAGACTCATTTAAGTACCAAAAAATGAGTAAATAACTGCAATGTTGGTACCCAAGTTGCACGGAGACTATTCAATATTCCTCTAATGCACCCATAAAATACAAACTGCACCCACAATACGAATTTTCTAAGCCAGTAATTAGCCCGAATATAGAAAATGCACTCTTGCAATTTGCAAGTATTTTCCTTGCTCTTGAATAGCTCTTCTTTTTTGAACAAAAAAAAAAAAGAATGGCTCTTCTTTTAACCAACAGATGGTGGTGGTCTTCCCACTTAGAATGATATGAGGTCTGCTTGATTTTGGATTTTGCACCATATATATTACCCTTTTTTCCTTGAAACTGTATATATCTCAATAAGGTTTTGAAGACCAAAAAGAATACATAAAATATCATCAGGAATGAGTTAGTGGTATTGGGTCCAGTGTCGGGAAGTTTCAAGTTTCAACTTGTGAGCTGTAACTAGAACAAACAAATAATTCAGTTTGACACATTAAAACTCGCGAAATGAATAAGTGTGATGCGATTCAAGCTCCTAAAATACAAAGGATCCAATTGATATTGGTTAGCGAACCACGGGCTCGAGATAAGATGATCAACAACAACAACAACAAAGTGTTGAAAAGACTTGCGCGAGAGTATTGGAAAAATCAAGAAGGGTTCTTTCTAGTATTTGGGATATGATGACTGATCAATCATAAACTTCCCATAAGGTGGTTCAAGTTTTGGAGGGCCAGTTCACCAGAGTAAGTAATAAGTTAGGGAACAACTAATTTTGCCAAGGTGCTATAGCTCGGTCTAGAGCTGTCAATTTCAACCTGGTCTATTTGGCCCGTATTTTAGGTTAGATTGAGTTCCTTAATTTCAAACCCAAAATGAACTGGGTTATTTTGGCCCAACCCGATTGGTCCATCGGGCCAAGCTGCCCTGCATTTTATACTCGTTTTTAGTACTTCTTTTGATGGTCAAAGATAGCAAGTTCATTAGATGGGTAGCCAAACGACATCTGCAACATACCAAGCCAAACAAACAGTACATGCAGAGTCACTCACAAATATTACAAATTAAACCAAGACACGCTGCTGTCTAACAAGAACGAACGAAACGAGAAAACTAAAACAACCATAATAACAAAAGAACACCAACTTAATCAGAATTGAAAATCCCAGCACACACCAACAAAGACATGAAATTGGAATTTTTTAAGGTCGGTTGGATCTGACCCATTTGGGGGCATACCAACCTTTTGCCTCAACATTTCTTTGCCCACATGTCAATACTTCAGAGAAAGACCCGATTGGAAATGAGTTGTCTGATCCAGTGGTTCCAACGAAGGTAGGAGATGGACCGACGATACACGCATAGACCATGGGGTGTACTCGCAGGTAACAGGAACCAACTTTGTGAAAGAAAATAAAATAAAATAAAAACAGAGAACCAAGATCTGCTCAACCTGCTGCTGCGAGGACGACGATACTGCTAAGACAAAGGCACAGCCTACTGCTGCAAGAACGACATTGCGGGGATGACGCAACGAGGACGGCACACCATGCAAGAGGAATGGCGGACAGACTCGTGCAAGGACGACGCCTTGCGTGCGAGCAGCGACCTGGGTTTTCCAAAAATGGATCTTGGGGTTCACCACTAGCTCCACTAAGGTTGAAGAAACCCTAGCAGAGCGACAGCTGTAAGAACCCTTGTGTCTCTTTTTCAGTACTTGAGCTACTTTTCTTTGTAAATAATTCGAACTAGACTGGGCCTGACCCAACCCAGTATCTTTTAGGCTGGGTTGGGTTAGGAAATATGTGACCCGATCAATACATGGGCCGCCCAATCTAGTTTTGCAATTTGGCCCAATGGACGAAACCCGACAGCCCAATTTGACAGCTCTAGCTCGGTCCCATCATAAACAACTGTTAAAGCTTTGACTGCATAATGCCTTCAATCATTCCATCATGTCCGAATCCCGTAACAAACATTTGTTTTAAGGGCAAAAAATGGAAAAAGCTAAAGAAATTTTCCGTATTTATCTTTGTAAAACCTGACAAATACAAGAAAGTATTTCACAGAATATTCTTAATCAGACATTGCTAACAACTTCCAATAAGTTACACTAATCACTGCTTCCTTTGAATTGCTAATTATCCATTTAAATAATAAGATAGAAGAGCAGAAAAAAAAAATTGGCTGAAAAAAAAAACCAATAAATAATAATGGCACTAAAATGAAAAAGAGGAGCACATTCATCACCCACCACCTATTTAATTCACACTTCCAGTTGAGGCAGTAAATTAACAAGACTAATCTGTGACCATATCCGCCACCCCGTTCTGTGCAGCCGCGTCTGCTAGCCGCTTCCAGTTCAGTTCCCGTCGTTTGGCCACTTCTTTCGCTTTAGCCTGTTTCTCTGCATGCTGCCTCTGGCACTCTTCAAACAATTCTGCATCCATTTCCAAAAACATTTTGCGAACATTCACGGTGAGCCCATGAACTGCCTGGTTCCAATGACCCTCGATGTTTTTCTCAAACGCTTCAAATATTATTGGTAATATCACAGTCCTGTTTTGAGCAATTAAGCTCACAATATGCTCATTGTTCCACAAAAACAGGGCTCGCTCTGCAACCTGCACAGCAAGTTTGCCTAAGCAAAGACTTCTGAGAGGAACATTATTTTAAACCATGAAAAATAATAACAGCAAACAAAGTTCAGTTATGAATGATCCAGATTCTCAACCATGTATGCTGATGAAAAGACTTGAGAATTAAAATTTGCCACAGGTAAATCCAAGAAGACATTCTAAAACAAAAATTTAGAAGCTGAAGATGTCCTCAATCCTATATTGACAAAGACCACATTCTTAGACTTATTAGGATGGTCTATTAAGGGGTTTCAAGAGGAGTATGTGGGTTGGACATGTAGGGGGAGATGATGCATGGGTTTTGATCAGTTGATGAGCTTCTATTGTTCAGGATTTTGAACTTTTAGGTCTCTCCGTTCATTTTTCTTCTATTAAGGTCTAGGAAGAAAAAATTATTCAGCCAATGATGCAAACTAAAATTTTTGCATAAGCCATAGTACCATTCATACTAATAGAAAGGACTGTATTAGGGCACTCTTCCACAATATCTTCCAGTAAACAAAATTCTGCATTGCCATTGGCAGCTGGCCAGCTGCTAAAGAGCAATAAAAGCATTAAAAAATACTTGCCTGCATGTGGAAACATCCATACTGATACTGCAGTTTAATGATCTCAACAAAAAGGGATAGAACAATTGTTCAAGATAAGAGAATAAATCAATGCATTATGTTACATATTTTGAACAACAACAACAAAATCTTTTCTCGCTAGATTGGGTTGGTTACACACTAATGTCCTATTGTGGATCATGTCCAAGACAAACCATTTAAATCCATATCCTTCTTAATAGTTTGACCTACAGTTTGGTATTCCTCTACCTCAAACTATTGAGCTACCCACCGTTTGATCTACTCTCCTTATTAAGGCTACTACAAGTCTTCTCCACACATGCCTAGAACACTTAAGGTGAGACTCTTATCATTTCTTCCACAATAGGTGCAGCTTCAACTTTCTCTCTAATGCGTTTATTCCCAATCCTATCTTGCATTCTAGTAACTCAGACTAAACAATTTCAAGACGGGTTTCAACTCCCTGCGAAATACATCATTACTTATCCAGTATGTTTCACAGTCTTATAATTTCTGTTAATGGGGTTCTATATTGCTTGCCCTAATGCCGATCTTCAGTAGCATAGCCAACAGTAGCTTCAGTCGCTAGTGATATACAAACATCAGGAAGATATTTTGTTGACCAAGATACCAACAGCAAGAGTATTCACATCTCTTTAGATTGGAGACACTCAAAACGACTCAAATTGCCAGCAGATTCCACATGGCATGCTCAAACAGGGGTTTCATCATTCAGAAGATGCAATGCACAGGGATTCATCATTCAGAAAGATGCACAACACTCGAGAATAAGCAACACCCTCCAGATATTAAGCTCAACTCAAGAGAAGGAAACATAAAGGAGCAATAAATTCCCGAGGACGAGTCTCTAGATCCGAGATAGTGACAAAATTTCATCATGATTTAAAACGTCAATCAATTAGAATTAAAAAGGTAACACTACCTTTTTTAATTTGTAAGTAGATGATTAATAGACAATGTTATAATTGAAATTAATGAATTCCTTCCAAAAAGAATTGATCAATGGGTGCCAAGTTACTTAGATCTAGAGAAATCTAGCAAGAAACATAAATATAAATCATAACCAATCTTAGATACTCTGTCTATGCAATCCTTTAAGAATGCATAAATAAACCTTGATATCGAGGGAGATGGGGTGTGGAAAATTTGCACTCATAACCACCAACTGAGCACTAGAAACTGAAAAGGAAGTTGGCGAAAAGAAAAAAGAATATTGGCTCTCTATGAATAGAATGTTCCATATCAATAGTCATTAGATTTTAATATATTAAAAGCAAGATTACAAAACAAATAGGATTTCCGGAAATTGGAAGTCATGTTTAATTCGAGTAATTATCCTCATAAAACAGCAATTCTCTCTATAGATGTTTAATGGGAGGGTTTGTAGAGAGGAGAATGTTAGGTGATGCAGGCAGCTTAAGAAAACCAATTTTGTCCTGTTGAACCATTCCCCTTTCTCTTTTGTTGGGAGAAAAACATAGGTCATCCACAACGATGACATAATGAGAAAGCTGAGGACAGCTTCCCAGAAAACAAACTCATAAGTGGTTCTCATGTCCTTTCAAGATGTTTGTTTTTATTTCCAGCTCATTGGTTATGTGACTTGAATATGACTCCCACTCAATCAAGCTTAACCCTATATTTGTTCTAGGAAAAATTGCATACGCCAAGGATCGATGAAGAAAAACACACAAAATACACCACAAAGAAAGTAATAGAACATACAAGAATTTACACAGTCTGGAATCTCTAGCCGATGTCCTCAAATGCTCCAATAAAATGTTCACTATCTCAAACAAGATTACATGTTTTGTAGATACTTGAAAACTCACCTGAAGTTGTGGATCACTCTACAAACCCAAGTACACCATTCAATAGTTACAAGGAATGATAAGCACCCACTCACAAGAGACACTCTCACTACACAAGTGATCACTCAGATTTGGTCACTTCTCTTGGATTTGTATGATTCAACTCTTCACAAAACCTCCTTTATATAGTGAAGGGGGTGTGGCTTCTTTCTAAAATTGATAATAGATATTAAATTTCTCGTCTTTTCAAGCGTAGTGGATATTACTTTATCTCACCTTTTAGAGAGTCTTTAAACAATGCACTCTCCAATATTAAGATGAATGGGAATTTCCCAAAAGTAGCTATTTAATATGCATTAAAACTCTTAACTTCAACTCTCCTTTTAAGTTTTGAAAATTTCGATTGATATTCCCAACAATTTGGACTGTAGGTACCACATTGCAATCAATCATGTTAAATCAGAGGGGATTGATCTCACTTTCTTAAATCAAGAAGAACATTGCATTTTCCAAATAAATCAGGGGACCAGAGAACAATTGACCAACAATGTTAGCATTTTTAAATATCATCACATGCATGTCATGACATAAAAAAAATAAAGGTAGCAATAAGGAGAAAAAAAACTATGACTCTGAGATTTCTTAGATACTTTGTAAGGCAAACCGCAAACTTCACTATTACAGTTATTAAATAGAAAATTGACATTACAAAACTAAACTTAAGCCATTACCATATAATTTTATTTTATGTCATGGTTCTTTTACAATTTAAAAGATAAAAATCGTACTTACAATTTCATATTTTGAAACAACCACCACTACCAAAAGCCTTTTCCCAACTAGGTAGAGTTGTTGAGTCTGCTATATGGATCAAACCATAATGCCCTACTGTGAATTAAGTCCAAAAATAGACCATTTAACTTTAAATCACGCTTAATGGTTTGGCCTGTGATTTCCCTTGGTCTCCCTCTACATCTAACTGTTGGACTATTCTCCAACTGATCAACCCTCCTTACCGTGTTTCTGTGGATATTCTCTACCCAAGCCACCTAAGATGAGATTCTACTATCATTTCTATAATGGAAGCTACAATTTCATAATAAGTAAACTAGCCACCAATTGAATTTCAATTCTGGTTAACTTGCCATTTTAGTACTCAGTTCTGAAGCAGAAGATGAACAATAATAAATTCAAAAACCCTGTACGTGCAAAAAAGCATGTGCACGGATCTGACTATGTTTGCACATCTATGTGTGAAAGGCCAGAAAGCAATTAAGTCAGACAGGAACTTAAAGCATCTTCGCACTTCACTAGATAATGACGTAATATAAAAGTCCTTTTATTTCCCATTTTTCCTATCAAATGGTACATCGCTAATAGATGCATGGCATAAAAACAAACTAAACACTACAATTGTACCCAAAAAAATTGGATTCAATCACGATAGTGTATGGGGCTATAAAAGGGGAAACAGAAAAAGAACATGACAATAAAATTTTGTTAACCGGGCATTTGAAGCTTATATTACCTACCCCCCCCCCCCCCGTTTGATATTACTATAAATAAACAGCCGCATTTAAGAAGGAGCATGGAAAAGTTAAGAAAAAGACCGAGATTGGATGCGTAATCTATCGTAACACAACACAGGATATAGCAGTTCAACAAGCAACAATGGAACTTCATAACCAAACATTAAAAAGAAAAATGCAAGAAAGCTAGTCACAATCCCAATTCCTAACTAACACCACCAGGACGGGCTCGGCTGGTACCAGAGTTCGATCCTTGGTGATAGAACAATATGTTGCCAGACTTTATTGAAGACAAAAGAAACTACCAATTCCCAACTAACACCACTATAAAAGGAAAAATGATAATAAATAAATTTTCCACGAACCTGGAAATGAAAACTGTTGAGGCAGCGGGAGATCTGTCTAAAAAGGGGAACCATGCAGCGTTGGAATTCAGCAGCCTGAGTGGCCTCAAGCACTTCCTCGAGTTCTCCAAGGAAGAGAACCTCCTTCTGGCAATTGGTGGCAGGCCAATACTTCAACAACCCCCTAATAACCGTATCCGCCAGCTTGAAATCCTTCTCCACGAACTGAGTGATGCAGTAAGACAATTGCTGGTGGTACAAAGAAACCGACTTGGGCTTGTGAAGTGGAAGTAGCGCCCTCACAAGGAACAACTTATGCTCCTCTTTCATGGGCAAAGCAAACCCATTAATAATGCTCCCAAGAATCTCCAGAAGCTCGCCGATACCGGCGTGCCTCTCGGTCTCATATATAAACCGGTAAAAAATGTTGTTAATCGCCTTCCTAATGAAGGGCCTATGAACCATGAACTTGCCATATATACGGTGGAGAATGGTTTTCAAATACTCACGCTCACGTGGGTCTTCAGAGTCAAACAAATCAAGAAGCTTTAGCACAAAGGAGTGATCAATGTACCGTTTTGCAACCTTTGTATCGGTATCAGAGGAAACAACGTATCTGAGGAGAAGCTCGTAAACGAGTTGCAAGTGTGGCCACGAGGGGTCCAAGCATGGTTCCTCCTCTTCGGGATCGGTGGGTTCTTGACCGGTGTTCTCGTGTGACGCCGGCGGGAGGCACCGGAAAATGTTAACGGAGATCATTCTGATCATCTCTTCCTGGCAATTCTCCGATATCTTACCGGAACCCGATTGGATGAAGTCCACGAGCTCCATTAGAGCTTGCCGCTTGATCTCTTTCTCCCTAACGTTCTTCAATGTGTCGGAGAAATCAAGCAGAAAGCAGCATATGTGAAGCTTCCGGAGGAAGAGATTCTGCCTCTCCGAAACCGGCATGTCGCGGAACAGCGGCACCGGTTCCATCGTGCCGGACGGCGGGGACAGGGGCAACGCGGCTGCCGCGGCGGATGAGGACGATGAATTCCCCGCCGCGGTGGTTCCTCCTCCGGCCCCGCCACGTGAGGCGTGGTTGACGACGACATTGCGGTTGTTCCCGGCGGCCGGGGGATCGTTGGAGTCTGATTTGGAGGGCTTCTTGTGCCCTCCCTTCATGATTTTCTTGAACATTTTGTCGTTTTCTCTGAAACGCAACGAGCAAAACCCTAACCCTAGAATCGGATTCAGAAGAAGAAGCAGTAGCTGGTTGGAGCAGCGAGGGTGTGGAAGAGTAAAGCAGCGAGTGGTTTCGGGAGACGCATGGGGAAAAGCGTTTCATCAGACGCTGCTAATCCATGAATAGTTTGTTATGTTATTATCCCCCGATTTTCGCATCGGGAATCGAAGGGAAAACGGATCTGAAAGCGACAAGCGAAAAAGGAGAAGAAGAAGAAGATGATGAAGAAGGTGAAGAAGAATGGTGATGGAGAGTGATTGGGGTATTGAGGAAGCTATGGATCATAGTGGGGAATCATCGGAGGGAGTGGCTTCGCCGGAAAGAATGCCGGAGATTTGATTGGTCGGAGATGTTCCGGCGATCGAAAAGCTGAGGAATGAAGGAACGGCATACACAGAGACACCGATAGAGAGAGAGAGAAAGAGAGAGAGAGAACGATAATTAAGAGAAGAGATTAGTGATAGCTGCATACGGGAGCGGAGTGATTATAGATTACAGTAATCGCTTTTTAGAAACAGTCATTTTTTTGAATTATGAGGAGAACCCTTCTGTCTTTCTAATTTCTAATTTTTTTTTTCGTTTGAACTTGTTTTGTAGGAGTAGTACCACGGGTTGGATTTGCTCAAATTCATTATCTGAACCAATCAAAAGTGTATAAATTGAGTTGGATCAAATTTATGTATTTTTATTAGTGGGCCATTGGAGTGCATTACACTTCAGAAGTTTGTTAATATAAGGACATGGATTCTATGCTCTTGTAGTTTCATGTTGCTGTGTCTCAAATCATGACTATCAATTTTGTTTATTAAAAAGAAAAAAAATACAAATAGAGAGAGATAGAAACCGTTAATAGCAGGCAATTTTTTTTTGCTTCTACTTCGAGGAGTATCCCACCGCCTATACGACGGGGACTAATCTCCCGCGGGAGTTTGTTCGGCACCTCTAATGGGTGGCATCCCTCCCAGCTGAGATTTTTTCCATACCCAAGGCTCGAACCCGAGACCTTGGTTAAGGGGCGAGAGGCCTTAACCACTCACGCCAACCTCAGTTGGTATAGCAGGCAATTTAAATCCTTAATATAATGCTTAGCTTTATTTATTTATTTGTGTTTTTCCTTTTAAATTGTTTATTATAATTTATAATTTCTTGTCAGAAAAATGGTTTACTATAATTTGAATTGGATAGAGAGAGGAAATGGATTAAGTGAGTTAGATGATTGAAAACCACAAGTTGCAAAGGAGTGTAGTTGGACTTGGAGTTGGTCCGGGGAGTACGTGGCTTATAAGTGAAGTGAGAGGGATTACGAGTCACCACGTGGCAGATTAATGTCGTATACAGTACTCATTGAGTCGTTGTGGTTGATTATAACTGACACATGTTCCGTTAGTCTGTTTCTGTTTTTTTTTTTCTACTAAAATTTGAGTTGAAGGTAAAAAAAAAGTTTTGAGTAATATGCCACTTTGCTCCTTAAAAAGGTAGGTGTTGCAACTTTGGCTACCAGAAGTAACCTTAATTATGTTTTAAGTCCCGTAAAAATTGTCAGATTTGAGTTAGATCTTTTAAAAAAAAATCAAATTTTTTTAGTCCTTTAAAAAAAATTTGTTTGATTTAGGTCCTTTAAGTGAGTTGACTTGCTAGGTGGCACATTTTGACCCAGTCATCATATCTACGTGGCACGAAACGCTGACGTGACAATATTAACTTTTGAATTTAGTCCCTCTAAATATTGAGTTTTGACTTTAATCTCTCTAAAAATTGATTAGTTTTGAATTTAGTCCCTCTAAAAATTGATGAGTTTTGATTTTAGTCCTTCTGGTTTTTCTCTCTCTCTCACCCCACCACCGCCACTCTCTCTCTCGTTCTCTCTCTCTCTCTCTCTCTCACCCCCACCACCACCACCACCACCACTCTCTCTCCCTCTCTCGTTTTCTCGCTCTCTCTCACTCCCACCACCACCACTCTCTCACTCTCTCTCGTTTTCTCTCACTCTCACTCTCACCCCCACTCTCTCTCTCTCTCTCTCTCTCGTTTTCTCTCTCTCACACCCCCCACCACCACCACTCTCTCTCTCACCCCCACCACCACCATTGATTTATCAAGGTTCACGATTTGTTATGTAACAAATCATGAGAGAGAGAGAAAACGAGAGAGAGAGAGTAGTGGTGGTGGGGTGAGAGAGAGCGAGAAAACGAGAGAGAGAGAGAGTGGTGGTGGTGGGGGTGAGAGAGAGTGTGGTGGTGGTGGGGGTGAGAGAGAGAGAGAGAAAACGAGAGAGAGTGGCGGTGGTGATGGTGGTGAGAGAGAGAAAAAAACCAGAGGGACTAAAATCAAAACTCATCAATTTTTAGAGGGACTAAAATCAAAACTCAATTTTTAGAGGGACTAAATTCAAAAGTTAATATTGCCACGTCAGCGTTTCGTGCCACGTAGGCATGATGACTAGGTCAAAATGTTGCCACCTAGCAAGTCAACTCACTTCAAGGACCTAAATCAAACAAATTTTTTTTTAAAGAACTAAAAAAGTTTGACTTTTTTTTAAAGGACCTAACTCAAATCTGGCAATTTTTAAATGACTAAAAACATAATTAAGCCAAAAAAAAGTATTTGATTGTACAATCTATTCATTATGGTCCCTACTCCCTAATGTCATTACAGTTAGAGTTAAATGGATTGGGCTGAAAAAGCCCAAAAAATAGATGACCTGGACACACAAATTTAAGTCCATTTTAATCTGGGCTTTTTTAGTCCGGCCCGACAAAGCCTGAACTCAGTAAAGCCCGACCCTCGAAGCGGGCCAACCTAAAAATATAGACTAAAGCCCGAATCCGAAAAGTGGAGGACTCAGACACACAAATTTGAACCCGTTTTCAATTCGATCTTTTTTGGCCCGCCCCAATAAAGCTCGAACCCGATAATGGCCGGCCCGACCCCGACCCGATAGCCCGTTTTGCTAGCTCTAGTTATAGTTATTTAATAACGTTTGAGAGACTGGTTTGGCACATTTGTTGACATGTTGGACACCACGTGTAGTCCCTGACATCACTGCAGTCACTTAATACCGTTTGAGATACTGTGTCGACACATTTATTGACGTGTAGGACACCACGTGCCAGTCTACGTATGTGTCTCATCACACTCATGCCTCGTCCATTTGATGAGGAACACACGTGGACTAACATGTGGTGTCCGACATGTCACTAAACGTGTCAACTCAACGTCTCAATCGTTGTTAAATAACTATAATGACATCAGAGACCAAAATGACTAACAGATTGCATAGTCAAAGACTACTTTTAATTTCGTTATTTCTAAAGACTAAAGTAACAACATCTACCATTTTTAAGAACCAAAGTGATAGGTTACTAAAATGTTTTTTTTTTAAAAGAAAAGCAGCCAGAGAAATTTTCTATAAAATAGTTACAATTCTTCATTTCTATCCAGGAAAATGAAAAGAAGTTTTTTCTTTCTCTTTTTGGTCAACAAATGAAAAGAAGTTTTAATAGATTAGAATTTAGAAAGGGTTCATGGGGTGTGGTATTGGTCATGTACTAGTTCAAGCATATCTAAGATTAAATTAGATTATAATTGAAAACCTAACACTAAATGCTTTCAACGTATTTTTTTCCTAAATTAAGTTTCTCCACGCACGTGTAGGGACTAATCTCCATATAAGATTACTATATTCTAAGGTCTTGGATCCATATCAATTTATCCAAGCCTCCAGTGATGCTTCCCGAAGGCTCATGCTTCCCATGTATTTTTACTAAAACAGATATTTTTAATTTTATCATACTCGTAATTTTTTCATTTACAATTTTTAAAAGTTATACCAAACAATTTATCAATGACTTGGGGCTATTTTTCTCTAGAATACTGTGAGAATAAACCAAAAGATTACTAGTGGCTCAATTCAAATTTATATATGCATGGATCGTAATCATTTGATGCAATTAGGGTCATTGAAGTTTTTTTTTTTGATAACAAGGGTCATTGAAGTTTTATTTGACATACGAAAATCTTATCATATTATGCCAGATTAGAAAAGGCATTGAATGCAATAACGAATGACGTGGATCCGTATCGCCAGTGATTAATACTCCCTTGATTTTTGAATATAAGCAAAAAATACTAAAATATTTTATTATTAAATATAAACAAAAAAATAACCACTTCTATCTCATTTAATAACATTATTTCTATTATTTAAAAAAAAACTGGAGTCTACAACTCAATGGAATTGTAGACTCATTGAATTGCGGACTTTCTGTTTTTTTTTCCGGAGCCCTACCTAAGTTGTCAATAGTCAATAGCATATATGACTTTGCATGGTTGTTTTTCAATTCAATAGAAGTCTACAATGGCATGTGGTACTTCAATTTTTTTTGTAAAAAAATTCATCCAAGTGAAATAAATGAAAATTATATTTAATAGTGAGATGAAGTGCCACAATGAGGTCGTCTCCTCATCCGTGCCCGCTAGACCCTGCGAGGCTGCTCTGCTTGTGCTTGGGTACCTCTTGTTCTTCCACACGTATCATCCTTTGTTTGAGTGTGGGTCCATCATCCAAAAAGGATATTACACCATAGTAACCATGAATTTTGAATAACTTAGAAAATATTTGGTTAAAGTTGGAAAATCCTTCTTTTAAAATGCGGGTAAAATTTTTCCTTTCATGAAAGAAGATGAGAAGGATGTAGAGTATGTTCCATTGATTTCTTTTTAAATGTTTTTCGAAAAGGTTTTTAATGCAGAAGCATAATTAAACTTTGTATGAATAACATCTCATTTCATATATATAAAGTTATCAGAGTTTTACAGGGAAGAATTTAAAGTAAGACTGAACATCTGAGCCAGTCTAATCTCTAAACCTCTACCCAAAACAATACAGTAGGTACGTAATCTTCTCGGAATATCCATCAATCTATTCAGCATCCTCCGTCAGATCCTTCTTCTAAGAGTCAACCCACTTCTTGGGTAACTCATCTACTCAACCATGTACCGACAACATAGAAAGTAGGCAAGGGTGAAACTCTAAACAACGTAATAAAAGAAACACAAGTACTACTACCAAATCAAATCACAGCTTTTAATTCATATGACAAAAATATAGAAAGAACGTGTAGTAACTCTAATGCACACAACAGATGGATCAATCAATATCTGAACAAGGAATTTCACACGTAGTATTCACTCAAGGAATTATCGAATACACCAGAATTTATATACTTTCGGGACACACCCACGAGAAAAGAACCTGCTGCTCCTAGATACTTTACCACTTATATTCGGGACACACCCACAAGTAAGTCACCCGCTACTCCTGGAGATTTTACCATAGGAATTTCGGCACATAGCCACGAGCATTCAGCCCGCTACTCCTGGAGATTTTACTTAGTAACCACAAACCTCAACTTATGACTTAACTCTCAAATAAACACAGAATTCACAAGTAAACACAAAATCATATTTCTCAGATAAGAATATCAATCACGTATCTCAGGTAAAACACAGAATTCACAAGTAAACACAGAATCACAAGTAACTGTAGAATCAAAACGTATTCGAAAATAGACTAAGTGAAATCAACTGTTTATTTACGGAAATACTTAAGCACTATTTATTTTCTAGGAAAAAGGCCCGTTGGAAACCTATCTCACTAATTTCCACTGTCATAAACATTGGAAGTCAAACTGAGTGTAGTGCATACATAAACAGATTGGATACCAGCTCAATATTTCCCACTTACTAAAACAACAGTAGAATTCACCGAGAATCTCAACTTCCGAAAGATGTTATAACGGTAGAATTCACCGAGAATCCATTACCGTTACACTCTTTTATTCCTTCCAATCTATTTATATATACGTTTATTAATAAATCACTTCTTTTCCAAATTATCTTAGTTACATATATACCTGGTCCCTATTGTTAAGATTTTTAAATAGCGTATCAATACAGATCCTAGGCCAGATAAAGACGGACTTTGTTAGAGCCCCTTCAAAGGTCTCTTTCCTTTCTAGACAGATCCATACTAATAAACCAATCAAATCTTAACCATCACCCTTGAATATATAAATGTTAGATAACGTCAGGGTTTTCACAAAAGAATAATTGTGTTTTCTTTATGGTAAAATCGTATTTGCGGTAAATCTAAATTTCGCCATTATAACGGTCTGTTTACAAAGCTAAAAATTAATTTTTAACATAACCTCCTTGCTTCACGAAAATTTAAAGAATTTTGGGCATTATTGCAACACCCTTTCTTCAAAAAGGATATTACACCATAGTTACCAATGAATTTTGAAATAACTTGAAAAATATTTAGTGAAAACTCAACATTCCTTCTCCGAAAACATGTGTAAATTTTTTTTTCCTTCTTTTAACACAGAGAAGAATGGAGAAGTATGTATTAATTCTTTTCAAAAGGGTTTAAGTGCGGAAGCATAAATAAAACTTGTATGTGTGTAATCTCATCTCATATATATATAAAATCATCAGAGTTTGTACAGGAAAGAGTTTAAAGTAAGACAGTGAACGTCTAAGCCAGTCTGGCCTCTAAACCCCTACCCAAATAACACAGTAACCATCTAATCTTCTTGAAATCCATATCATCTACTCAGCTGCATCCTTCAGCTCCTCTCCTAAGAGATAACCCCCTTCTTGGGTCAAACATCTACTCCGTCATGAATCAATACAACAAAGCAGACAATGGTGAAACTCTAAACAACTTAATAAGGAAAGTACAGCACACAGCAACATACCGCACAACACTAAGGAATCATACTAAAGAAATTAATATATCAGTACAGTAAGAATTTTACTCAAACACAGCACATTTGGGAACATCCAACGAGAACAATATACAGCAAAGGAATCAGTCAACATCTTAAACAGGGAATTTCACACAAGACTCTCTATACTTTCGAGACAAACCCATGAGCATCCTGCCCGCTACTCTTGGGGATTTTACTTAAGATTTTCTTCCCACAGCCACGAGAAAGGAATCCGCTACACCTAGAGATTTTACGACATAATTTCGGGACCACACCCACAAGAAAAGAACCCGTTGCTCCTGGAGACTTTACCACTTATATTCGGGACACACCCACGAGTAAGTCACCCGCTACTCCTGGAGATTTTACCATAGGAATTTCGGCACGTAGCCACGATACCTCTATTCATCTCAATTCGGCTTGTTCCGCAATTAAGAGTTAAAATAGTCTGTTTACTAATCTAACACTCAAGAATAATTTAAAATAGTAAGAATCAATGGGAAATCTTGAAAACAACACATAAAAGTCTTATGGAAGAGTTTTGGGAATTTTATAGTAAGGGTAAGCTTTACAGTTTGCAAAAACAACAGAAGACGGTTGCGCCGTAAGTGAAAAATAGCACTTTTTCAGAAAATTCTAGAAAAATCGCAGAAAATTTACAAATTGAATTTAGTTACTAATGGTCTCTCTTAAAATTTGATTTTGAGCCCTCATTGTTCGACATAAATCGATTTTGGACCAGAAACCTCAGTTTTCCGTACTTTATAAACGTAAAAAAAGTAGCGTTTTGACCTATTTTTCAGAAAATTACAAAAATAATTTCCAAAAATCTCAAAAAATATAAAAATATGATTCAGCTACTTAAAATCTTTTTCTGACCTCAGGTTGGTCTTCGAATCAGTGTTTTACTCTTTCCGTAAGTAATAGGGTCAAAACAGTAATTTTCAAAGTGTTTCAAAAATTCTAAGAAAATTCCAGAAAATCACAAATATTAAAATAAACAACTTTTGTGAAGGAAGTTTGTTTGAAAAAGTTGGGTTAACATACTTGAGTTATTAAAACCCCTTTTCCATCAATAACGGTAAATACAGATGTCAAACAGTAAGGAAAAAGTTACCGTTTTAATAAAATAATTTCATAAGTGTCTTATACTTATTTTTATATGACCAAATTAATTTTCTTAGAACTTAGATCACATAGTTTCATATAGAACACATAATTGACAGAAAATAGCAAACAGATGTATATATGAGACTAACTATCTTACCGTTTCTAAACTGTAATTTCAACAAGACTTATTACTTCCATACTATCCAAAGTATACTAGATCCTAAAATCTCCATCTTTACTATTCCTCCATCTCCAGTATTTATCCATTTCTTAACTAACAGTTTACGGAGTTTTCCGCAGAGGGACTAAAACTGCAATTCCCTTTATATCTTTCTCTAAAATTCCAAACTTAACTTCTAAAACCTTTAGGGAATATCAAGTCACCATTTCATATCATCTAATACCTTTTGGGAATCAAGTATGAATTTTTCATATTCATTTATCAGCTTATTCTAACTGTTAAGAATATCCGTAAAATGTCATTTGACTTCTACGTGAGCTCTTAAACCATTATTTATTCCAAAAATCTTAAAGGTAATTCTAATCCTCCAAAATAAATACTCTATCTCATAGAGTGAAAATTTCGGGATGTTACAGTTATAACTCTACAATTAACACAAAATAATTAATTTAAAGCTTATAAAACATTTATCAAGGCATAAAAGCAAAAACACATAAAACATACTAATCAAGCATAACCAAGCATCAAACATACACTTCACAAATTAATTTGCAAGAGGTTCCCTCTACCTTTCACCAAAAATGGATGAAGATCCAAGAACACAAAGTAAGAAATTTAAGAACTAAGAAGAGAAAAAGAGATAATTGTGTTTGCCTTGAATGCTTCTTGAAATTGTGTGTGAAATTTTATGAAGCAAGGGGGCTATTTATAGGGAGAGGGGGAAGCCAAGGGGTTGGGTTAAAGTAGCCATGGTTAGCTTAGAAAGAAATCATGGTTTGGCATTTAAAATAAATCAAAACAATTAACTAATTCCTAATTGGCCTAAACCATTTCACTAGGATTGAATCCAAGTGAAAAATTATCATCCAAGGGCTCTTGGGGAAGGAGAGGGGCGACCAAAGAGGAAGGGCAAGGGAGGAAGAGAATGTGCAAGTGATGTAAGCCATGACTATCAAAATGCATCTTTGACTAATTAGTTTTAATCAAACCTTTTCCTAATTGGTTAAAAACTTTGACTCATGTACCAAATGCACCTAGTCTTCTTCTTGGCAAGGTGGTGAGGCGGTTTATGAGGGCTGAAAAGGGAGGAAGTGAAGTTACATCTTTGCCCCTAGGGTTTTCAAGTGAAAAGGATACAAATCAAGGGCAAAAGTAACTTTTCACTAATCAAAAATTTCTAAAACGAATTTGAAGGATGAGAACTGATAAGAAATATTGGGAATACCATGTAATAGCCCTAATAGCTTCGTGGAAGAGTTTCTGGAATTTTACGGCAAGTGTAAGTATTGCGTTTTGCATAAAAACAGAAAAACAGACGCGCCGTAAGTGAAAAATAGACATTTTTCAGAAAATTCCCAAATAATTCTCAAAAATCAAAAATTTAATTTAAACACTAATGGTCCCTTCTGAAAATTGATTTTGAGCTCTTACTGATTAATATAAATCCATTTCGGCTTAGAAATTCTTGTTTTACGTGCTTTACGGAGTTTTGAAAAAGTGACTTTTGATCTGTCTTTCAGAAAATTCTGAAATAATTTTCATAAATCCTAAAAAACAGAAAAACATATTTTGGCTATTCAAAATCTTTATCTGACTTTAACTCGAGCTCTGAATCAGTCTATTAGCTCAAGCGGTTTACTATTTGGACCAAAATAGAACTTTTAAATCTTTTTACTTCTAAAAATTCTAGAAAAATACCAGAAAATCTAAAATGTTAGAAAAACCAACTTTTGTGAAGGAAGTTTATTTATTGAAGTAATTTGATGTTTCTAAGGTATTTAAAACTCTTTCCGTCAGTTAAACGTACTGTTTTCTATAAACAGACCCGGTTTTCACTGTAAAATTTTCGTTTCAGAAGTATTCCAGAATATGTGTATTTTACTCCTAATTTTAAGCTAAAAATAAATCACAAAACATTTATGGCACAAGAATTCATATAAAACAGAAAAAGTACGTTTTAAACAAAGAAACAGGTGTTGAATCTAAACCTGACAGAAGCTGCGAATTAACCGTTTTCAAAAGTAATCTTAAACATGTATATTTGAATCCTACTTTTAAGCCAAGAATAAATCTTAAAAGATTTATATCGCAAAAATTCATATAAAACAGATTTTTAAATAGTAACTCAAAAAAACGGATGTTACAGTGACCACCATCAATATTATTTTCATTATCATCAGCACTCTCATCATTTGTTTCCCTTTTTGTTCTTAAATAAATGGAAGTCTCACATACCATTGTAGACTTCCACAAAATAAAAAAAAACAACATGCAAAGGCTACATGCCACTGACAACTTGTGGGGCGTTATGTAAAAAAAAAAAGTCTACAATACTAATAAAATATTAAATCTACAATCTCATTATAGACTTCACTTTAAAAATCTACAATGAAAAATACGACTTACATCCTACATGCAAAATCTTTTTAACTTGCCCCAAATCGGTAAATATGTAATACTAATTACAATATATAGGTAGAAAAGCCGATTTATCCATTATTAAGAGATTCTCTAATGAAAGTCATTTATGGAGTTCTTAAAACTTAAACAACTTCCATTAGTTTGTTTCACTATTTAAGTATATCTAGGTGACATCCACTTATAAGCAAAAGCAACACTCAAGTTGAGTTCCTTATATAAGAACATTTCTGGCACTCGTGTCTTATACAGTCCCTTAAACTTGAGCAATGTTCCTTAACAATTTTTACCATTGGAATAACGTAATCTGGCAATTGCTTAACGCCACATATAAGCAATGTTGTCTATATAAGCAACAGTTGCGTAGCAATAAAAAAATTACAAATTAATCACACTCACAAAGTCACAAAAATCAGATCTGAAAATAAAAATAAAATAGAAAAAGTGAGGAAAGGGAGAAGGATAGCCAACAACGATGGAGCAAAGTCGGACCCCTGAAGGATTGAGTCGATCGCCAGAGCGGGGCTGCTCTGAGAGGCAACACGCCTTTGGAGTGGGCAGAGAACAAGGATCACGTGGATGACACCGAAAAGCTGAACAACAAGAATAGTAACGGTTCCTCAGTGATGGAGAACCAAAAGGACAAGGTGGTTGGGTTGGGTATTGGTATGGGTTTGGAGACAGGTATTCCCTCAGTTTTTGCTTCGTATTCTCGGTCTTCTTCTGCTGGAAGGAGCTTCTCAATTTTTTATTGGTCTTTTTCTACTGGAAGGAGCTTCTTGGTCTTCTTCTGCTGGAAGGAGCTTCTCGGTTTCTGCTTGGTCCTCTTCTTCTGAAACGCAAAAGCCCAAAGGGAGTTCTTCCTCTCAGGCTTGGGCCAAGAGGATGACTGGGAATGGGGTTTGAGGAGTTGACGGAATGAGGTTTGAGAGAATGAGGGCTGAGAGATTGATGGGGCGCCGGTTTGAGAGAATGGGGTTGGGGGAGAGAAGCTTCGATAGAATGGGGCTAGCTGAAGGGTTTCAGTCTTCTAATGCTTTGAGAGAATGGGGCTGGTAGTATCCATATGACACAGAGAATGGGGGTCAGTCTTACCGTTTAATTACCGTTTGAGATCCATTTTAAGGATTATTATAAATAATGATCCCAATCAATGAATTGCAATCAGTTTAATTTTCAATCAATTTTATTTTCTCATCTTTCTGAAATTATCAATGGATCCCATACAGTTTAATTTTCAAGTTTAGAATAATTTTGTGCAAAATTACCCACCCCTTAGTTACTGTGAAAATTCTCAATATCCTACATCTTTTCCAAAATTTCCAATCACTAATGAATGGATGTGATATGAACTTTTGCTTAGATTAATCCTCCAGGGTTTTGCTGGGGATCTAGTCTTCAGGAAAGCTGAAGAGTTTTTTTTTTCAGGCGGCTGAAAATCTCCCTCTTTCATGAGGAGGCATTGGTTTTCTATGGTGTTTGTGTGTTGGGGCTGTGAGTTAGGGTTAGGCAGAGTTTGGAGAGTGAGGCTCCCTTTTAGCCTCAAAGTGAGGGGGAAACAGTTGAGTGCAAAGTGGGTGAGACTCATTTTTAGTCTCACGGAGAGGGGATGGGAAACATTAAGGGGTAGGTTTTCTGACTGACTGTTCTTGGTTTTGCATTCTGTTTCAAGTTTAGGATCGGTTTCACTGAGTTGTTGGTTTGTATTAAGACTAAGGCTCAGTTTGGATAAGCTTCTCCATAAGTACTTCTGGCATGTGTTTTTAACTAATAACTTCTCATAGAAGTTGAAATTAACTTTTGTTCTTCACATTTTTTAAAAACTATCTTTTTAAACTTCTCCAAAAGCACCTATCTATCTACTAATGACTATTTAACAACATTCTTTCTTTTGCATATATGAGAAAAATAAGAAGCAAAACAAGACTAACTTCTCCATAAGTCAAAAGCTAGAGCTTTTGTATCCAAACAGGACCTAAACTTCATGGAGAAGGCTATTTCCTTTCCAGAACCGGAGGATAATGAGGAACTGATTGTGGAGCTGGATGCTGAAGGAGTGGAGTAAAATGCACTACCAAAAAGAACCTTGGTGGGGAAAATATTTACTGATAAACTTCTAAACAGAGGAGCTGTTGAGGCTATACTTGCTAATGGGTGGGGAGAGTACAAGGAGCTGAAGATAATGGATTTGGGACCTAACCTCTATAGGTTCACATTCAAGGAAGAGAAGGAAGTTCAGGAGGTTATGCAAAGGAGCCCATGGTTTGTTATGAATCATCTTATTAGTTTACAACATTGGAATCCAAAGGTATCAGTTTTTGAGATTAACTTTTCTTTTGTCTAATTCTGGATTCAAATACATGGATTACCATTATGAGGAATGACTGTGTTGAATGCTAGTAAAATAATGAACAAAGTAGGGAAGGTCTTGGAGATAGAAGATCCTTTCAAAGGCACCCTCCTACAAACATATCAACAAACATCTTCCCACGTGCTGTTGGATCGATACCCAGGAAGAATCTACTATGGGTTTATTTTTAGTATGAAAAACTATAGGATATGTGTTATAGATGTGGTCTCATAGGCCATGAGCAACGCAATTGCAAGCGTGAAATGGCAATGTCACCAGTTTGCCATTTATGATATCTACCATGGAGTTTTATTCTTCGCCTTTTTTTTTGGGTCCAATTCTGTGCCTTTGTTTTTTGGGTCCAATTCTGTGCATGTTTAAGATATAAATAATGTTATGGCCGAAAAGAGATATAAATAATGTTTGTCCTAAAAAAGATATAAATAATGAAGGAATTTTCTAAACACACATACATACATTTCTAAACACACATACATTTAAATATAAAAAGACCAAAAGACCTTCAACCATACACACACACTGTTCACGCGCATACACAGACTCACGCCTAAAAAAAATTACTTTACGGAACTAATAATTCCGCAATGTAAACTTACATTGTGGAACTATATGCAAATTTACGTTGCAAAAAAATTACATTGCAGAACTATTAGTTTCGCATTGTAAATTACATTGCGGAACTAATAGTTCCGCAATGTAATTTTTTTGTGTGTGAGCCTGTATGTGCGTGTGAACAGTGTGTGCGAATATTTGAGGGTATTTTGGTCTTTTAAAATTTAAATATGTGTATTTAGAAAATCCCAATAATGAATAGATCAAACCAGCCCATATTCTTTCTAAACAAAAAATAAAGGATCAAACTAAGTAGCCCATATGTTTTTATTTGGTGTCAGCCCAGATGTTTTTTTTAAAAAAAATAGTTACTGACAACATAGTGTGTATTTAATTGATTAATATTATTATTATTTTTCAAAACTGAAAAATATTTATGTGGGATAAAATTAATTATAAATTATTTAATGTTAATTGGCTGTGTTTACTAACTCGCACACATCGCTTTTAAATTTACAAGCATTGTTAATTTGTTATTTCCTCTATTTCAAAATAAGTGACGTATTAACACACAAAAATTTATGTTAAGATGTTTTAAGTTTTCAATATAATATTAATTTTTTATTTCAACATTTTCCTTACATATTGCTTCAAAAAAATATTTTCCTTAAATAAATTGATTTTTTTTTACCATTGCTTAATAGTGCATTTATAAAAATTGATAAAGAGAATATTTTCCTTATATGTTTAATTACATCTATTTTATAATAATATCTTTTTATATGCTATTTTAAAAAAATATTTTTTAAAAATATTTTATTTACTTTTACCGTATAACGTACAAAGATTTGATTTCTCTAAAATGAGTAAAGTGTAAAGTAAGTAATCTTAAACATTAATAAAAAAATCAAGGGTGATTTGTTATATATGTACTTATAATACCAACTCTTAATTTTTTACCAATAATTAAAATTAATTACTTTACACTTTAAGTGATTTATTCACTTTAGAGAAGTCAGATGCACGTACAAATTTTAGGCCAGTATGCCAATTGAAGAAAAACTGAAAAAGTGACGAAACTTTGGTCGAAGCTTAAGACAGAAAGAGGGATTTTTTATGTAAGAGATTCTCAATTCGTTTTTTTTTTTTATTTCGATAACCAGATTCTCAATTTGATTAAGCACTCGTCACGCTGCTACAGCAATTCTGCATCCCAACAAAGAAACAAAATACCGGCTGCACTGATTAGTGATACCGATTAAAATGCACCAACTCTCTGCATGTTAAACTATTCCTTCTGTTCTTTTTAATAGTCTATTTTTTTTAAAAAAATTTATTCCTATTTATTTGTTATTTTAATAATTTAAAGTTATATTTTGTCAATTATACTCTTTTTATCATTAATTATTTTACACATTTTTAATATACTTTAATGTAGATAGAGAGTAAATTGATGTAGTAAGATAGTGAAAAGATGATGGAAACCTAGTTGGCTAATGGGGTCTTCCACCCCAACTACAAGTCTCAAATTCGAAACCTTACTTAAAAAGATTTGACCTCAGTGTCACTTAGACCAACATAATATTGGTTAAATACTCATATATTTTTAATATCTATTAACACCTAGTTATAAAAAAAAATCTATTAACACCTTTATCTTTTTTTTTACTCCTCTATGCAAATCACAATATATCTATCTATTATATATTTTTTTATATATCTATCTATTATATTTATTTGTCTTCTGTTTCTATTTTTCTATGTGTTAAATGACATATGAGATGTCTATGTAATTTTTCCCAATATATTTTTTTGTTTAAGAAGTTTATAGTCTTTGTTTTTGTTTCAATAAAAATAAGAAATTTATAGTTAAAATCTTTATAGAACTTTTGACTTGAAAATTACTTAAAATTTGACGTACCAAAAATAGGCAGATTAAAAATATATTATTTTTATTTATATTATAATTTTTAATATATACTTTACTTCTTTAACATGTTATCTCTAAAATATATATATATCATATTAACTAACTAAGTAAAAACAAAGATATAATTGATAAATTATAATTAATTAAAGTTTTTAAAATAATAAATAAATATTTTTTAAATTAATGAAATCCAAATGCCCAACACCCCGAACATTAAGGCGTGTGTTTGGCTTACATGTTAATGTTACAAAATAAATTCATTTTACCCAACATGATTAATTATACTGAGAAGTAAGTTCAAATGACTTATTAATTATGTCTTCAAGATTCTTCTACAAACACAATCTCAAATGTTATACTCCCTCCGTTATTTTCCTTGGGTGATTTAAGGTTTTAGCATACAAATTAAAAAATAATTAATTGAGTAAAATTTATTACTTTATAAGTTTTTATTTCTTTTTATTATTATTAACTATTCTAATTACCACGCTCCACTCAAAACTCATTAATTAATTAAGGGTCGTTTGGGGTGGTTTCAAGTTTTTGATTTTTTGTTTTAAAAGTTAAATTTGAAAACAAAACATGTTCGGGTAAAATAGAGTTGAATTAGTTTTTTACTTAATTTTAAAACAGTTTTCACCTAAATCTCAAAACCATAAAAATAGGTTTTATGATTCTTGTTTCCGTTTTAAACGCTAAATACTCACGTTCTCTCGTGTTTAGGGGTGGGTATGCGGGCAACCCATTCCGCATTGGCTCGCATGTAAACAGACCAGGCCGGCCCGACCGCGAAATAAATGGGCATATATGTTGGGGCCCGCATCTGGCCCACATAGTCCACAGGCTAAATGGGCCGGCCCATGGGCCTACTAAAGAATAAAAAATAATTAAGTTTTGTCAAAAATAAAATAATTGACTCGCTGGCCAACCCGCCTAGCCTGTGGGTTAAATTAACCGGGCTCAAAAACCCAGATTTAAACGGGCCTATGTTTAGGTGACCTGTAGCTTGCGCAGGCTACTGGTTAAATGGGTCGTTCGCGGGCCAAGACTTATATACTCAACTCTACTTGTGTCGATTCAGCATCCTCTCATGCCATATAGGGATGGCAAAACGGGTTGTTCTTCCCCCGCCCATTTTTTGCCCATCCCTTTCTCGCCGAGGAAATTGGGCCAAAAACACAGCCCGTCCAGTTTAAGGGCGGGTTTGTGGGCCAGCGGGTTGGCCCGCCCAAGCCCGCGAAAAGACTAAAAAATGGTATAAAAAGCATTTTAAAATTGAAAAATAAATTAATCAACCTAGCGGGTCAGCCCGCTGTCGTCCGTCGCGTTGGTGGGCCAAAGCGAGCTGCGGGTTGAAAATATAACTTGACTCGCCAAAAGCAGCTTAGGCGGGGCCGGTATATCGGGTCTAATCCGTTTTGCCACCCCTAGTGTCACCCCTCTTGTACCTTCACCATACATAGTGAGGCAAGGCAAAGAAAGTGATTAAATTAAAAAAAAACTGAAACTCAACTAAAACTAGATTTGATTTTTGAAAATTTCAAAACATAAAACCAAAAACCACCCCAAACGGAGCCTAAGGATATAGATAGTTGGAAAAAATAAATAAATTATATCTTAAAATCCTAAATCAAGCAAAGTTTCATGACAAGATAGAAAAGCTAAAGCCAAAAAAAAAGGAAGGAGGGAGTATCCGATAACAACCAAATGTTCGAATAAAAACATGTTGCCATTTCCGAATTCTGAAAGTTCAAACAGGATATTTGTTTATCTAATCAGTCATATGAGAAATCCCATTCTTTGTCTTTTTCACCAAATTAAGACGTTTTGCCTGTCTATTGGGGATGTAATTAATATTAATAATTACCATATATATGTTCCACCCTTTAACATAACACAACCGGTCTTCCACTTCATTAGTTTGGCTGTGTCCTCCTTGACATTAATTAATTTCTATTATATATATGCTCTAGCTAGCTGCTAGCTACCATTACTCAATACCATATAGTGATTGTTGATTAGAGAAAGAGAAGCGTGAGAATTTTGAATACTCAGACATGGATGAAACAAAGAGAATGGAAGAAGGGATCATCAATACACCCCGTAATGATTATCATAACAACACAAAACTGGAAATCGTAAAAACCAATGGTGGTGGAGATTCCATTGAGCATGACAGAGACATGAGGACCACGCCAGAGGGAGAGTTTGTTCAGGAAACAATGGAGCAAGAACAACCATTGGTGAAGCAGAAGACAAGAAGGGTTGCAACCCTTGATGCATTTAGGGGCCTCACCATTGTGGTTAGTATACTACAAATTAAGATAAATTTGCAAATTAAGTTTTCCACCTAGTTCTTAAATGTTTAATTACTATGCACTAAAATTAAGTGCGACCTTGACGAGCTGGCCTGTTAGCCTGGTATTTTAGGCTAGGCTAGACCCATATTTTATGTATTTTTTAGTACTTTAAGCAATTTTTCTTTATAAATAATCCAGGCTAGGCCCGATCCGACCCAGTGTGTTTTAGGCTGAACTGGACTAGAAAATATGTGGCCTAAACAATATATGGGCCGGCTTGGCCTAGCCCATTTTTGCAATTTGGCCCATCGGACCAGGCCGAGTTGGGTCTGGTGGCCCGATTTGACAGCTCTAGGCCCAGTACAAGAGGCTCTCACCATGTGGGGTACGGTGAGGATAGACCTACGCAGCCTTACCCTTGCAAGCGGAGAGACTATTTCCATATTTGAACTCGTGACCCTCAGATCACAAAGCAGCAACCTTACTGTTGTACTGACAGTGTTAATTTTTTTTACACATGTATCTAATCATATCTCACCATGGTATCACCTATTAGCATTCTTTCCTAAAATAACCGCACAAATATCTACATGGTAAGATATGATTGGATATCTGTGTAAAACTTTTGTACATTGTCGGTGGATAGTAATTAAATCCTAAAAATTATTGTTCTGTAACTATATAACTATATGTATATGTGTGTACAGTTGATGGTATTGGTGGACGATGCTGGTGGAGCATATCCACGCATTGATCACTCCCCGTGGAATGGGTGTACATTGGCTGATTTTGTTATGCCCTTTTTTCTCTTCATTGTTGGGGTTGCTATAGCCCTTGCATTAAAGGTACTATATGTCTTAATTAAGAGTTTACATTCTCTGTTCTGTGTGACTATTTCAATTGTTTCCATCTGTCTAGTTATTTGTCTTGACCTCAGAGGTTTTTTCTTGAACATTTCTCTGCACACAGTCAAGTAACTAATGTAAAAATCTCATCTGTAACTAGCTCTTTTTATTACAACAAACTGTTTTAATTTCAATAATTTGTACAAATTAAGATTCAATGATCAAGATTCGTATCTATCACTACCTCTCTTATAAACGAGTACTAATTCTTATGTGAGTACTAATGTCTATGGTAAACTTTTGATTGATTGTGTCCTATGGTCCTGTTCGGATGCATAAGCTTAAATTTTAGCTTACCGAGAGAAGTTATGTGCATATGAAAATGAGGTAAAATTGTTAAATAGATAATTGTTAGTAAATAGATAAATGTTTATGGAGAAATTAAAAAAATAATTTAAAAAAAAAATGAAGTGCAAAAGTTAATTTAATTTTAACTCATTTGAGAAGTTATTAGTTAAAAAATACATATTAGAAATGCTTACAGAAAATGTATCCAAACATGACCTATGCATATACTTGATAGAGATATTCCTTATAAACTGCTTCTCTCAGTTGCTTATTACACCCTATGTCATTAATGTATACACCAATAACTGACTATTAATTCATGGATACATGAATTTATCATATTGTTTATTCAAACCATATTTCTATATCTATGTAGTTCATTGATAAATTTCTGTTTAATTGTAACTCGTAACAACTCAGAGAATTCCCAAAGTTAAGCATGCTGTAAAGAAGATAATCCTTAGGACATTGAAGCTACTCTTCTGGGGTTTACTGTTGCAAGGTAAACAAAATTCCTCATCTAGCTCTCTGTTTTAACATATCCCTATATATTGTAGAGAATTGAATTCAAACAAACTTGGTGGCTGGGGTTATGAACTTCTTGAGATACATAATACCAATAAATGAAACAATTGAAGAGTTTAATTGATGGCCAACAAGTGTTCTGAGGATATTGTTTAAAGAAATACTAATAGAAAGCATTTATTGAAAATAAATATTTGTAATATTGAAAACATAAATATCACTTAGTACAAACTTTTTTAATTAAATTGAGACTGCACTCATATAAAATTTGACTATATAACAAACCGCAGGTGGATACTCACATGCCCCTGATGATCTCTCATATGGAGTTGACATGAGATTAATCCGGTGGTGTGGCATTCTCCAGGTTTGGATTGGAAAATTAAATTAATATATGGGGGCATAATTAAGTTACATTGTCCAAATTAATTTTAAGCAACTCAATTCTCGAATTAATAATTGTGATGTGTTATATATTGTCTTTTTATGCAGAGAATAGCTCTTGTATACTGTTTTGTAGCTCTAATAGAGACATTTACCAGTAAGCTTAGACCCACTACCTTGAGCCCTGGACAACTATCCATTTTTACAGCCTATCGATGGCAATGGTGAGAAAAAAGCAACACATTTCATACTCAAAGTTCTACTGAAATTGAATAATGTTATAATAGATAGAGATTGTTAATTTAATTTGCTTAATTTGATTAATGTCACATTTTTATGTGTGTTACATAGGTTTGGGGGCTTTGTGGCATTTGTCATTTACATGGTCACAATCTTCACCCTCTATGTTCCAGATTGGAGTTTCGTGGATTATAACAGCCACAAACCAAAGACATACACAGTAATTAATAATATCGCTGTATATGTACCTCTGTTCTATATATCTTCTTAAATTGATAATTGGGGACTGAGTTTTCTCTGTTTTTTTTTGTGTTCTTACTTCCTCTTACTAGGTCATATGTGGGATGCGAGGACACCTAGGTCCAGCATGTAACGCGGTTGGTTATGTGGATAGACAAGTTTGGGGGATTAACCATCTTTACTCTAAACCTGTTTGGAGACATTTGAAGGTGAATTTATACTTTATAGTAGTGAATTAGTCTAAGGATCTGATCCGTATAAAGTACGAGTCTTTTCCTAATAAGTTTAATTAGAAAAATCCAATAAATAAAACAATTTTAATTGAAAATAAAAGGGTTAAAGAAGTGACATATGTCACAATTTGAGAAATGACACATGTCACGATCGGTAAGATCAAGACCTACTTTTCTTATATGGCAAAGTACTATAGTAAATTGAATAACGAGTTCAGATTATGTCATAATATTTGTTCCTCATTTTGTTCAATTATATCGATCGATCTTCTAAGAGCTGAACATTTACTCTCTTATATATGTTGATCCAATCATTTATTTAATTTATAAATGAATGAACTTTAATGTTGAGCTTTAATTTTTCCCATGGCGTTATACAGGCATGCACATTCAGTTCTCCAGGTGATGGTCCACTTCGTAAAGATGCTCCAACTTGGTGTCGCGCTCCTTTTGAACCTGAGGGCTTATTGAGGTTTATTTTCCCTCTAAATAGATATTCGTTAATTGAGTAATAAATTAAGAAAACAACAATCTTGTTGGGTTTTGGTTTTCCTCTCTCTCTCTCACACACACACACATGTTTGGAATCCAAATTTGAGTTGAAAGTCCAATATTGGCTAGGATTGGGCCAAATGAGAAAAATAAAAGAGACAATACCCACATACTCAATGACTTAAAAAGAATATAAGAGATAAGACTCACTTACCTAATGTTTTAATGTTTTGGGGTGAAGATATAGTGTTGATGTCTCACTTATGGTGTAGCTTGACCCATTGGTGCACATCCCCCTCATGTGAGTTCTCCGGGAACTCCCAACAATATATGTATGTGTGTATGTTATGAACATAGATTAAGGGTTCAGTGGGATTTTCCCCCTCAAATTGTTGGTTTAGAAAACTCTAGATGTCATACTGTAATTAACTGACTCAGCCTTTTACAAACTGAGCTAACCATACCTTAATAGTTTGTTTATTTATTATTCTATATGTTGGCACAACCAATTTTTTAGCATGAAGTGAATTGGAAGCCATTATTATGAAGTTCTAATTGTCTTTTGCTCCTTTTTAACAGTTCTATATCAGCTATCCTATCTGGCACCATTGGCATCCACTATGGGCATGTCTTGATCCACTTCAAGGTTATAAACTTTACCCTATGCTATATGCACATACTAAAAATCTACTTCCCATACATTCAAGTTAGTGAACACATGAAACATTTTAACAGGGTCATTTCGAGAGGCTCAAGCAATGGCTCTCAATGGGGTTTGTGTTACTCATCCTAGGCCTCATCCTTCATTTCACAGATGGTAAGCTAGTGAGACATATCCATTGCACCTCTTAATCAAGGTTTTAAATTGCGGTCACAGTTTCAGTTTTAGAGACTCCAAAAACCTTGATATTGTGGGAAATTACGGACAAATATGGCCTATGTGGCCGCAATTGCGGTCACGATGTGGTTTCAGGGACTCCAAAAACCTTGATGTTGCGGCCGCAATCGCGATTGTGGACCTGCAAATTAAAACCTTGCTCTTAATTGCTAAAACTCATCCAAGATATGTTGTACCATTATATATTGCAAGATAAAATCTTACAAAATTTCCATGGAATATACTGTAGCTATCCCAATTAACAAGCAACTCTATAGCTTCAGCTATGTTTGTTTCACAGCTGGGGCAGCTGGAATTGTCTTCTCTGTGTTCTACATACTGGTAAATGACTACATGGAATATACAAAATTGTTGGCATCAATTGTTTCTTCTTTTTCTCTGTTTTTCTTCTACCTTATGATTCTTCTTTATGATAATCAAACAGATTGATGTTTGGGGGCTTCGTACTCCATTCTTGTTTTTGGAATGGATTGGAATGAATGCAATGCTAGTGTATGTGATGGCAGCCCAAGGCATCTTCGCAGCATTTGTAAATGGATGGTATTATAAAGATCCAGATAACTCACTAGTAAGAAGCTTAATTACCCTTTGATTTATATTATATTACGAGAAGTACTAGCAAAACATTCTCTACTACACTCTTTCAAATACACTCTTTGTGATTGGTTGAAATTTATGTGGGTCTCATGGATTCCATATCCTATTTGGTGATACATTTCCAAAATAATGGAATCCACGTGAATTTCAACAAATAATAGAAAATGTATTTGAAAGAATGTGTCAGAGTGTATTGCTGACATTTTTCTTATATTATATATGGTCTATACTTTAATCATCATGTTTTTACATGATATTTTTTCCCAATTGATTTCAAGAAACTGGCACTAATTGGAGCTAACCAATTTTTTTATGGCATATGAAAACCATCATCAACCTAGGTAAACTGGATACAAGAGCATGTGTTCAACAATGTTTGGCACTCAGAGAGGTTGGGAACTCTGTTATATGTCATCTTTGCAGAAATCACTTTCTGGGGAGTCATTGCTGGCATCTTGCACAAGTTAGGAATATACTGGAAACTGTAAGGCTAATTAAGAATCACCCATGTTAATTAATAGAAGAGCAGCAAAACTGTATTACCTAGATTCTTCTTTGTCCTTTTGTTTGTTGTGTTGTAACTTTATTGCTGTATATCCAAATTGTCTTAATCAGTTTCTCTTAATTTTCTCTCGCCCAAGTTTTTATAGAGAGCATCCACAAGCCTTCATATGATGATCCAAAAGCATGGAAAACAAAAAAAACACATACTTGTTGTAACCCGTTTTTTAGTTTGGGTGTAATTTAGCTAATTATTATTATAGATAGACTCCGTTGAAAGTCTCATATCGACTAATGATATAATTAATAAAGTTTTTAAGGCTTTCACAATTTTTACGTTACAAATCGGGTTTTGTATGATGAGTTAAGCCCTCAAATTTTAAGAGATCCAATGATTCAAAAGTTCTCTTAAACAAGATAAAATATGCCAGTGATAAAGACAAATCCTACTTTGTCAAATCAAATTTATAAAATGGCTAATTAGTAATTTCCTCCCTTGACAAATGTGAACACAACCCAAGAATAGCTGAGACAAACTTGCGATCTCTTAATGGTGTGTATGAAGAAGGATCGATACTTGCATTCTCTACACGCATTTGATCGAATATATATATATGCAGATATGGATAATACTCTTATTTGTGAAGTATCCAACTTAATTTTTTATAAAACAAATTGTCTAATTCGGATGCAGTTTTCACTTTGTTTGCTTTAAGAAGATTTTGCAGAGAAAGAAATTTGAGTAATAAATAAAAGAGAGACTTCTTTTTTTGGGAGGCTAAATAAATACGGGTAGAAAGAAAAATATAAGGTGATCCACCTAATTAAATTAGTGTGTGTTTGAACCTTAAATTGAGCTAATCCAAGTGAAAAATAAATTCCTATTTTCCATTCTCATTCACAAAATGGGACACAAATTGTTTATAATTTTTTTCCACGACAGAAATGTTTTTACAATAAACCTTATTTTCTTTCAATTTTTTATCTAACCAAACAAGCAGAGAGAGAGAGAGCTACCTTTTTTCTACTTCTTTCCATTTTCTTTCTACCCAAGCAACCTAAGAATTCCATTCATGTTTTACTTTTTCTTTTCTTTTCTCCTATTTTTATCCAACTGACTCTTCTTTTCTCTCTACTTTTTGCCACCTCTAACAAAGCATTAAGATACAGTTAAAGAGGTTTCTATGCGGAACTATTTTTGCTTTTCAAAAGATTAAAAATAAAAAAAAAATTACCAATATGGTGCGGCACATGTGGTAGATAATCGGATTCCTTAAGTATAAGGTCGGGGATTCGATCCCCAGCCATGTTTATAGAAAAATATTTGTTGGGAGAAGTCAACCCCTTAAAGAGGATACCCGGATTAACCAAAACTATAAATAAAATTTAGATAGATGTCAAAAACTAAGGCCCTGTTCGGGGTAGTTTTTGGTTTTATGTTTTGAAATTTTCAAAAACCAAATCTAGTTTCCGTTCTGAGTTTTCAGTTTTCGTTATGAGTTTTGAGTTTAAGTTTTTTTTTTCTTTTTTGAGGTTAACCATTCTCTTTATCTCGCCTCACTATAAATGGTGAAGGCACTACAAGAATGGCACTACGGGTGCAAAACGGGTTGGGCCCGGCGAGCCGGCCCTGCGTAACCCTGCTTTTGGCGGGCTGGGTATTTTTCATCCAGCGACCCGCTTTGGCCTGTTGGGTTGATTAATTTATTTTTCAATTTTAAAATATTTTGAAATACATTTTTCAAACTTTTTTATTTTTTTGCGGGCTTGGGCGGGCCAACCCGCCAACTCGCCCTTAAACGAGACGGGCTGTGTTTTTTAGCACACTTTCCTCGGCGCGGGGGGGGGGGACGGGCGGGGCAGACCAACCGGTTTTGTCATCTCTAAACGGCATGAGAGGATTCTAAAGAGACACGAGTAAAGTTAGGTAAATGGGCCTTGGCCCACGGACGACCCAATTAACTAGCAGCCAGTGCAGGCTACGGGTCACCTAAATATAGACCCATTTAAATACGGGTTTTTTAGCCCGGTTTGTTTAACCCGTGGGCTAGGCTGGTTTGGTCTGCTGGTTGACGGGTTGGCCCCCAGGCCAATTAATTTTTTTAAATCCAAAATTTTTAATTGTTTTAAAGTTTTAATGTGTATTTTTTTTTACAAAATGTAATTATTTTTAATTGTTTAGTGGGCCCGGGCTGGCCCATTTAGCCTGTGGACTATGCGGGTCGGACACGGGCTACAACATATAGGCCCATTTATTTCGCGAGCCGAGCCGGCCTGGTCTGTTTATATGCGGGCCAATGCGAACTGGGTTGCCTGCATACCCACCTTTAGACACGAGAGAACGAGAGTATTTAGTGTTTAAAACTGAAACAAGAATCACAAAACCTATTTTTATAGTTTTGAGATTTAGGTGAAAACTATTTTAAAATCAACTAAAAAACTAATTTAATCCCATTTTACCTAAACAGATTTTATTTTCAAATTTAACTTTTAAAACTAAAAATTAAAAATTTAGAAACACTCCAAACGGACATAAATTACTAATTAAATCTAAGGGAAAAAAACATGATTAACCCTGAAAAAGTTATTCCAACGAATATCCGGCGGCAAGCAGTGATTGAGAGCCGTTGGACATGTAACAACAAATTAATGAATTATCAACAGATTTTAAAGCTCTTTGGATGTGACATGATGCTTGCCTTCTTTGATATCCGCACAGGGAACAAGGAACAACTGATGGAAATTAAAACACCTAAAAAATAAAAACATCACAATCGAAATTGCCCATCAGATTCGTATATTAGGAAAATGAAGGACCACAAGGAGCAATCAGATACTGACAAGTTCTACCTTGGCCATAATCAAAGAAGAGTTGGTGAAAAAAACCTTAAGGGTTAAAAAGAAGCATACTCTTGTAGGCTTGGACATTACTTCAGTAAAATATCCTATGGTTGGGTGGGTGAAAAAGTAAAAAAAAGCTTCTGATTAAAGGAGAGAGTTGGACTCACACTCTTCGGGAGATAACGTTAGGAATATCTAAGTATGAATTAGTTCCATATCTGTTTGAAATAGGTCAAATAAATAGAAGAGTTTAATTTATATGCTCTGTCAGTGTAAAACTACTTTACACTTGCATCTAATAAGAATTTGCCACATCATATCAGAATAGTTTAGGTTGAATTAAAATAAAACGAAAAACAAAAAAACTCTTCTCCTTTGTAAATTGTAACTCTGTTACTCCACTACGGCACCCGGTATTCACCCCCATCAGACGTTTCCCCACCCACAAGCCGGTGTAAATGGCTGTCTTCGAATGCCTCACGTCTTACCCACCTCTTCTCCGCCACCGAGTCTTCCCTCTACTCCACCCTCTTCTTCCCGAACCCTCCCATTCCTTCACCATCTTCCTCTTCGAAATTTCCCCCAACCCCTTTACCGACTTCGACACCCACCCTCTGCACAAACCCACCTTGAAAGTTGTGAACTTGGATGGTGAAGGAAGATGGTGGGTTTGTGCAGAGGGTGGGTGTCGAAGTCGGTAAAGGGGTTGGGGGAAATTTCAAAGAGGAAGATGGTGAAGGAATGGGAGGGTTCGGGAAGAAGAGGGTGGAGTAGAGGGAAGACTCGGTGGCAGAGAAGAGGTGGGTAAGACGTGAGGCATTCGAAGACAGCCATTTACACCGGCTTGTGGGTGGGGAAACGTCTGATGGGGGTGAATACCGGGTGCTGTAGTGGAGTAACAGAGTTACAATTTACAAAGGAGAAGAGTTTTTTTGTTTTTCGTTTTATTTTAATTCAACCTAAACTATTCTGATATGATGTGGCAAATTCTTATTGGATGCAAGTGTAAAGTAGTTTTACACTGACAGAGCATATAAATTAAACTCTACTTAGGAAAAGTTTTACTGAGAAAATTTCTGAAAAATCCAATTGTAAAGATTGATTTCAAACTTATAACAAATGGTAATTATTAATTAAAATACTGATCAATTCAAGTTTTTATTTTCTACTTGTGAAAAAATTTATCTAAACTAAACTAATGTAAAACTCAATTCTCACTTAATTCACTCATTTCTAATGTAAAACTTGTTTACCCTTTTAAATTCTCAAACAGTTTGCTTTGATGCTCTTCATGTTCAAACAAAGTGCATGCAGAAAAACTACAAAGGGAAAATGCGGGACCATAAGTGCTGAAGGGTTTAGACTTTAGAGGTTTATTATTGTTATTACCAGAACAGAAAAAGAACATATTTACTACTATACAATATTTCACTTCATTTTCATTCATTAAAAGCTCTACTTGCTAGCTACTACCTTTCTCATTTATATACCTTTAAGTTAGAATTACCAAAGTTCTAAAAACATAACACCATGTATTTCACAATTACATCTAATAAACTATATGATATCACTGTTATCTGTACACAAGCAGAGGCTAATTCAAAAGGTGCAATACCATGACTGCACCCATGGATTATTACTCCCAACCCATCAACATTTTCCAAACTCGCTCCACAATCTTGTTCCTCGGAACAGACATCCCCTCCCCTTCATCAAGCAAGACTCTATAAACCTCCCACTCGCGGTCTCCAATCACATGTCTCCCAATTTCAGCCTGTTGAAACAATTAAACCAGAATATTAACATATTATCTGCTGAAAAACTAGAAAACAAACTATGAATAACAACATATGAACTCAGATATTAATGGCTCGTTTACTTTGAGAAAACGTTTCCTGTTTTCATTTCCTGTTTTTTATTTTTAATTAATTACAAACTGTCATCTTTTTAAAGATTTGTACAGGAAATAGATTGAAGACAATATTATCATTTTGTAATTAATTAAAAGTAAAAACAGGTTTCTCAAAGTGAACGGGCCCTAAGTTGATGGAACAGAAACACAGTTTGTAAAATATAGTAAAACTTCCCTATGGTAACTTCTTGTTTGTTCTTTCTACCTTATTGTTTTTTCCTTTTTGTGCGTGTGTGAATAACTAAACATGGTTCAAGAAAGTGGGAAGTTTGAACATTGTGGAAAATGAAATTGAGCTAGTCACCTGGCCTTTTTTTTAGGGGTTGGGGGGGGGGGTGGATTTATGGCTTTACTAAACAGTAGGAAACATAAAGCAGATCGGTAATTACCGAAAAGATGCATGTGTCAAGCATTTTGAGAGCAAGAGTAATATCATAAAAAACTAGAGGCCGTCCGTTGCCAGATAACTCCACGGGGTTTGCAACCAGAAGCTCCATATCAGGGCCCCGGCTCAAAACAGCTACCCTGACGGGACGAAGTAGTTCCATTCTGAGGCGCGATGACAGAGAGTTCTGCTTGTTGGGGTCAACTATCTTTTTGCCATCTGCTTGCATGATGAACAAGTCAATCTCACATTTCCCTCTAGGTTTTGTAGTGAAACGCCCATAAGAAATCTGGTTAAATGAAAAATCAGGTTGTACATTTGGAATACTAAAGATGACTAAGAGAGTATATATGCATGCCAGTGTTCAAGCAGCTTAGAATAACAAACACAATCAGCCTCAGTGGGAGGAAAGTGAAACTTCATTATGCAGTATTCTATATCTATATAAGAAAATTAAACCCCGGTCTATCGGAGAGTGATACGTGTCACCTCCCAGAGAGTGACACGTGTCACCTCTCCAGCTCTTTTTATTTCCACATTAACTAAATTGTTTTATGTTTTTTTTTATTGTTTTTGTTAGGAAAAGACCCGTACTTTATACAGGTCGAGTCTATAGACTAGTTACATGCAAAAAACTGCCCACTGAAGATGAAATAAAGTTTATAGGGTTATCAGTTCTTTTCCTTTTTTGATTATGACACTATCCAATTGATAGCAGCATAAAATCAACTTTCAGAATTATTGTTTTATCAAGTTTGTACATTAGCATACCTTAATGTTGTAGTCCTTCAGAGTTCTCATGATGTCATAAAGAAGACCTTTGTGGTCTTGGCACATAATTTGGACAAGGGTGTGAGCCGGGCTAAGCAAGTTGTCCATCGTGATAGAAACATAATCTGACCTGAGGGTTCCGCTTCGAACCAAATCAGGAAATTCCAAATCGAAAACATCTTCCGTTATCACAACTGGAAGGAACGAAGATGCCTGGGAACAAGCAGTAATTTCGGGGCCAACCAATTCAATGTCAATAGTAATGACGGTATCCTCCAAAACGTCTCTCAACTGTTCAATCGTATCATCCTTTCTCTTCTTTGTATGTAGAAGTTCCCTGTTATAGATGCAAGATTAGGAGTAAATTACATTAGTAAGCTCAAAGGAGATGGAATTGTCATAAAATAGGCATTCTGTACATTAGCAAATAAACTTCCACCCTCATAAAACACATTTCAACATCCTTTAACGAAAAAGGATAGCCATTAATGAACAAACCCAAAAGGATTTAAACAGACCAAATAGGATGACAGTAATTTTGCACATATTGACTATTTCAACCCAGCTACCATATATATTATTTCCATTTAAGTTGCATTTTCCATGATAAAGAAAAACAATTTGCATTCCAGCTCATCAACAATCTTAGTAAAACAATAAAGAAGTTTCAGCAGAGATGAACTAGCAATTATAAAGTAGCAAATAGAATATGTAAAAACCTGGTATCCGTGATGAAAAACAGATCCATCACTTTGCTATCTGGGGTAGTGGATACCTTAACTTTTGTTATAGTAAGCTCTAGCTCACAAAGAACCGCTGTAACATCTGCCACAGTTATAAAGACATTAAGTCATTTTGTTCTGTCTACCAATTCCACATAACATCAAATGTCAAAAAGTACATTAAGTCATTTTGTTCTGTCTACCAATTCCACACAACATCAAATGTCAAAAAGTATTGATGATCTTCTAAAAACCAGAAAACTTCTACTAATCAATACATCTAGGAGAGGTGGTGAAATTCAGGCAGGCTATATGTATCATTGAATAACACACGATGAAGCTTTAGAATTGGAATGCATTTTAGAACATGACATCAATGGCCGCCTTAACTCTTAAGGCAGCCAGTTCATTTTCTTCCTATTTGCATGATTTTCACAATGATCAAACCGAACCTTGTGGTCCGTTTATCACTCTCCACCAAGCAAGTGAGAACAAAGGGTAAAAGTTGGAGAAACCAAAACCACCAGGCTCCAGCATATCATGAAGCACCAAAGTCTTGATTCTTGACCTTATATTAGATTTTGTCTATTGCTAAATTCAATCAACAAGAGCATGATAAAAACACATGAAGCCTGTTAAATGAAGACTTGGATTCCCAAGTAGAGTTTCTGAAGTTACCGTGCAATAGCCCTTTCCGGTCGTTGCAGCAAAACTTCAAAAGGAACACATCAGGAGGCTTTGGTGGCTGCAGGTCAGAGCGGTAATAAGAGATTCCAGAAGCTGAGGAGCAAGAGGGGCATGCCCCAACCAGCCTCTTCTTCAACAAACTCCACCTTGTCTTCTGTTTCCCAACCACCCATAAAACAACGTAGCACCACTTCCCATCGGTTGATACATCTTCATTGCCGCAAATTAAAAAACAAAAAACACAAAGAATAGTTCTCAGTCTCAAATTTATGAACTTTACTTCACAGGGGTCAAACACACAGAAACTAAAACAAACCCATCTCTAAAGTTCAGTAAACTCACATACCCATCTCTCAAATCCAAACAAAATATGAAAACACAAGGATAAAAATTTGATTTTTAAACGGATTTGAATGTCACCACCACTAACGAACATTCTCAACAAAGAAAAGGGTATTGTTATATATTGGAAATCATACTCAAACTTAAGAAACTCACTTCACAGGGGTCAAACACAGAGGAACTGAAACAAACCCATCTCTCAAGTTCAGTAAACTCACATACCCATCTCTCAAATCCAAACAAAAAATGAGAACATAAAGATAAAAATTTGATTTTTAAACGGATTTGAATGTCATTTCTAATGAACATTTTCAACAAAGAAAAGGGTATTGTTATATGGAAATCATGGTCAAATTTAAGAAATTCACTTCACAGGGGCCAAACACACACAAACTAAAACAAACCCATCTCTCATGTTCGATAAACTCACACACCCATCTCTCAAATCCAAACAAAAATGAAAACATAAGGATAAAAATTTGATTTTTAAACTGAAAACATAATGAACAGTGTCAACAAAGAAAAGGGTATTGTTATATGGAAATGAATGATGGATGGCTAGTTTGGGTTACCTCCTCTGACAATGTTCAAACCAAAGAAGAGTATGATACGGCACAAGTCACAACCAAGACCAGTCTTGTCAGGGCAATTCACAGTAATCACAGTTGGTTCACCTTCTTTCTCTGGCGGCCTTATAATCACTACGTCGTCGTGTAGTATGCCCATAATATTCCTCCTCCACCTCCTCCTCCTCCTCCTCTTCTTCTTCTTCTTCTTCGATGGGCTTCTAATTCAAGGCTACCCAATACCCAATATTTGAGCAGAGAAGCAGAGAAAAGGGAGCACCAGAAGTTTTTGTTTTCTTACAATGGCTTCTGCCTCAGTGGTTGGTGTTGTTGAAATGAATCCTTGTCGAGAATTTGGAGCCAACGATATATCGAGAAAACGAGAGAGAGAGAGAGAGAGAGAGAAGAGAGAGAGAATTTATGAGTAGTAGTTAGTGATAGTGGTGGTTGCTGTAGGCTATGGTTAACAGATGCAAGGTTAGGTTGTTAGGTTGCGGGATACTAAAACAGTGATTTAGAAGTCACTCGCATGAACATAAGGAACGCATGTTGTTCCTCCAAGCAATATATTACAAAACATTTTTGCAGTAATAATAATAATCTATGATAAATGATAACTAATATTTTTGGGGTATTTATCAGAAATTTAATAATATAAAATATTACGAGGAGGATAAAATTGCACAGATGTAATACTTTGGATAATGTTACACCACTAATAATTTTTTATTGGATAATTATAATTTAAAACTTACTGTTGAATTAAAAATTACTATCATATAAACTATTCTTATAAAATTCTACATCAATATAAATTAATTTGATATATCATTGAGATACGATAATATTTATATTATTGATTTATCGTTTTTGTTTCTTAGTTTTGTGGTTTAACTTATCTATATCTATAATCTATAACTATTATAAAGGGGATATCCCTTTTTGGTGTACACATTTTCTAGATCTTTTCACCTTTTAACTCCTGTTAACCCCCTCAATAATATTAATTGTCCCTTTAAATGATTTTGGTGTCATATTTTTGTTTCCATTTTTATCCCTTAATAATTGAAAAATTAAATTTATTTTTATTTAAAACTATAATAATTAACTGCAAGGAAACTATTTATATAGACAATAACCGGAAAAAAAAAACTAAATAGTGGATGCAGTGCCCTCCACTAGTCTATATAAAATGTATTTATAAGGTGAGGGTTGCCCTCATTTTATATACTTTTTATGGTTTTTTTATTTAGGGTAGACTTTAATACTATATTAGAGACTAGGAGTAGAGACTCAATCTTTACTTTATGATTGAGTACCATTTAAAGTAAAGATTTTTTTTTGATAGAAAACCATTTAAAGTAAAGATTAACATGAAAAGTAATGAAATGTAATTTTATTTAATTTAAAGAATGTAGTGTGGATTTGTGTCTCATTTTAAAATAATTATGAAAGTTCTTTTTGGCTTAAATATGGTTTGGTTACTCTAACATAGAGATGTTTTCATTTTAGTCTCTGAAAAAAGTTAAACCTTTTTAATTCCTATAATAGTTATTTCGTTTTAATCCTTATAGTGAATTGAGTGATGAGGTGAGTCGGTGACTCACTTAAGTCCACCTCATCACACCCATGTAACACCAAGTCAGCCCCATTTAGTGAGAGTTGAACAATCTCCGCCGCCTTCCACCATGTCTCCACGGCTGTGCCGCCATGAACAACTTTGCCAAAAAAACCCGATCATAAACTGTATCACGGAACACAGAGCGAATTTTTTTTGGGAGTGAAATGTTAAGTATCTCAATGAAAGGAAGAGTAAGTGACTTATGGAGAAGGGTATATGGGTCGACCTGATTCATTTATGCCCGACTAGTATTGGTCGACATATAAATGGACTAAGTTGACCTCGCGAGCCTAATAAAGAAAAATATAATTAAAAAATATTTTTTGAAAAATATTTAACATTCAAAACTTTAAAAATGAAATAAAAAATTAGATTACAAAAGTAATTCACTCGGGCCAATCAACATATCAAACCCGCTTAATCCATGGGTTAAATAGACTAGGCTAAAAAGCCCACATTTAAACGGGCAAATATTTAGGTGGCATGTAGCCCGTGTGGGTTGCGGACTAAATGGGCCACCATGATCCATATACCTAGCTATAGTGACTTATAAGATCCCTTTTCCAAAAAATTTCATTTTAGTATCTAGTTTTTATGGGTCATTTTGGTCCTTATGACAAGGCATACATGTGGACTAACATGTGTGGTATCATACATAGAAATAAACGTGTCAACTCAACCTCACAAAATGGTATTAAGTGACTATAGTGACGTCAAGAACTAGACTGACTAATGAATTGTCCGGTGAAAGACTTTTTTAAAATTTTATTACTTCTAGAAACCATTATGACACTGTCTGCAATTTTTAGGATCAAAGTGACTATTTATTCGTAAAAATGGGATATTTTTGTCGGTCTATCAAGAAAAAAAAAATGCATTAATTGAGTCCCATCATTCTTTTGAATACTGTTTTGTTGCCATGATCCAAATCCATTGGAACTCTATTCAGGGGTGGCCCTGAGCATGCGCGGGGTGAGCGACCATATAGTGCCACATTCTTAGGAGGCACCAGTATGATATAAAATTTTACTTACTATATATTAAAATAAAAATTACAAATGAAATAGAGATTGAATGTGTTTATTCAAAAACCTCAAATTCATACAAAAATACCGATGAAAATGTCTAAAAATGCACACATCCAAACCTTAAGTATGTTAAATAGTCTTTTAAGATCCATTATTATTTTTATATAGTAGATCAAGCTATTGGCTCACTTAAGAGAATATTTGAGTAGCTTAGCACATATGAAGAGATTTTTAGATTTTTGTTTAGTATTGAAAGACTTAAGTAATTCTTTTATAGGGATTTGATATTTTGTTGTAAAAATCTTGAAATTTATCTTAAACATGATAATTCTTGTGATATTGATATTGAAATTCTATTTGAAGAATTAAAAGTCATTAGAGAGGTTTTAACAGTTGAATCAAAATTAAGCTTTATAATACTGAATTCTTTAAAGATATTTAATTATTTTTCTAATACATGCACAACTTATAGAATAATATATTTATCTCTGTTATTGTTGCATCTACTGAGAGAAGTTTTTCTAAATTAAAATTGTTAAAATCTTATTTGCGATCTACAATATCACAAGATAGATTAAATAGTTTTGATTTGATATTTATCGAAAATAATTTTTAAAGTATCTTGATTAATTATGAAAAAAATTATTTATGATTTTACAATAAAAAATATTAAAAAAATAATACTAAAATAATTATAAAAGTACCATTTACAAAGTTCACATAGAGTCTCAAAATCCCATAGGCGGCCTTGACTCTATTCTTAGTATTCTATATTTGATTAATCAAGTGGATTCGAATAGTAAGAAAATTTGAAGCAAATTTCTCCAAGATTCATAAACTCATTTACGGAGAAGTAGGAAATAACCATCTCGTCCCATCTCGTGTGTCTCACACATCTCATCTCGTATCTAAGAGCATTGATGTCTAGATAGCATCTACGATCAGGTATCTACGTACGAATTCTGATTCTATGCATTCATGAATTTTTATTCATTCACACATTTAGTAAATTGTGACCGTTGGATCAAGATTAAATATTCATAATATTAGTTCTCATTTTAAATCCAATTTTTATTTCTAAAATCATGAGTCGAAGTCTGATTACGATACAACGGTCCTAATCAGTGAATGTGTGAATGCAAAGAATCTATTTCCATCTATGTATGCACTACTCGGATCGAGTCAAAACAACTCATAAGTGCAGAGAAAATTAACATTATTAATTAATTAATTATTACTCTCTCTGTTTTAAAACTATAGTTTTTTAAGATTAATACACACAGATTAAAAAATATTTAATGGAAGTAAAATATAATTATAGATAGACTAAAATATCCTTATTTAATGGAAGAACATTTATGACAAATTATCTACAAATCTCTATGTTATTAATATCAACTACTCTCACTAATAGTTATTAAATAAGGGTATGAGTGAAAGAAAATAATTAATGATACTTTAAAATTGTAAAATTATAATAATTTTAAAATAAAAATAAAAAACTAAAAGAGTTATAGTTTTAAAACGGAGGAATAATAAACAGAAGGGTGCAGTGAACACCATGTGTCATTTTCAATAAAAGATGTTCCTCACGTGAGTAGCAGACGGTCTTAATTGGTGGTTCAAGGAAAGTACATTTCTCTATGGGTACCTACCAAAATGAAAACAGGTAAAACATAGCATTACCTCTATATTCACCGATGGATCCTGTTCCTATGCCTCGCCTCCCCTAAACGTGTGGCCCATTTTGGCTTCTTCTTTGTTTTTCATTCTGTATTTTTTTTTCCCAATGAGAACATGGAAGAAAAACAAAAAATATTACATTTTGTCGTTTTAAAATTTTGTCACTTCACACTTTTCCATGGCCAATTACTTTTCACTTATATCACCTAAAACTAAAAGCATCTTTAACTCAACTAGTACTGTTCCATATTATTTGTTATTTAAAGTTGAGACATAGAAATTAAAAAATATAATTAATAACTTAGAATTTATAGAAATTATTTTTATTTTTTACAGTTTGTACTTTGTTATTTTCTTTATTTTATAGTAATTGACAATTAATTATTCTCTTTTCTCTCACATAAAACTATATTAATGTTTTAAGGGTATAATAGGAAAAAATATTAAATGTTTCAATGATATTGTAAAACAACAAATAATATGAGATAATTTTTTTTTTGCTAAAACAACAAATAATATGCGACAGACTACATAGGGAGTAAGTAATTAAGGGTGTGTTTGAGAGGAAATTTTAGCAAGGAGGAGAAAGAAGAGGGTTGGCTTAGATTAATTTTTCTCTTGTTTGAGAGTTTTTAAAAATGAAAAGAGGGAATTGAGGAGGGATTTGGAAGATTTTTTAATACTCTACAAAATCCTATTTTGCTAATTTTCTAGAGTTCCCCAAATTGAGTCCTCTCTGTAGGTAACAGGATGAAACACAAGAAGGGGGGTTGAATTGTGTTTCTAAGCTTTTAAAAACTTTTCGCAATGATGGACGCTGACTTGTGAAAAACGTTGGACGCACAGTTTATTTCAAATATTGGACGCACAGTATTTTTCTGAAATGTTGGACGCACAGAGTGCTAAAATATTGGACGCACAGAGTGCTAAAACACTAGATGCACAGAGTGCTAAAACACTGGACGCACAGAATTGTGAAATATTGGATGCACAAAAGATTGGACGCAGAGGCTTCTGCTAAATTAAAAACTTGTTTTCTTTGTGCGATTTAAAGTGTATGAAAAACTTGTTGAATAAAAATCAATTTAATCCCCTTGGTTAGTAATAAGCACAGATATAAAAAGAGTTAAGGGAAAGAAGAAATAACACAAGTTTTTATCCTGGTTCACCCTTTCCTAAGAGCTACGTCCAGTCCCCTCAAACTAGAGAGATTTCACTATCAATCCAGATAGGTACAAGTATTCTTTGCACGCAGCCTCTTCAGGCTATAACCCAAGTATTCTTTGCACTCAGCCTCTCCAGGCTAAAACCCAAGTATTCTTTGCACACAGCCTCTCCAGGCTAAATCCCAAGTATTCTTTGCACACAGCCTCTTCAGGCTAAATCAAGTATTCTTTTACAGTCAAGCCTCTCCAGACTCAAACAAGTATTCTTTTACAGTCAAGCCTCTCCAAGCTCAAACAACTCAGTAGAGTGTTTTTGATATAAAGTGTTGTCTAACTCACACAAGTGAGGATATGAAAAACTTAAGCACTTCGAAAGTTAAGCAAACTCTCTTTTACAAGAAGATAGAAAATATACAAGACTTTCTATACAGAGTATAACAAATTGCACAGCGTTTTTTGCTCTTTCTTTTTCGTTGTTCATTCCCTTGTATTCTTCTTCTTGTTCACGGTATTTATAGGCTTTGATGAAGCTTCAGACTTGTTCATCGAATAGCTCAGCTTCAGCCTTCATAAATATGACCGTTCTCTAATAGCATTAAATGCTATTTTCCGTTGCTCTGAGGAGTTCTACTTCAGTGAGTATGTCTGCGTTTCTTTCTCCTTAATCAGAAGCAACATGTACTCAAAGTCTCAATTGTACAGTGGTTAATAGTAATATCTTATTGAGACAGAGAGAATACACTGTGTAAAGTAGAAAGATGTGTTCAGAGATATACAGAGTTAATCAGAGTACATTCTCTCTCTTAGTACACTTTCCACAGTGCTTTATGCTTTTCAAATGTACGTTCAAAAACGTTGACAATAGGTTGTACAGAAAAGCATTGTATACAGCTATTTATTTCAAATCATTTGCTCAATAAATATGTTTCATATTAAATGCAAGAGCAATAAATAGCAAGTTATAGACTCTGCGTATTGGACGCAGCATATAGAATGTATTGGACGCAACATGTAGAATATATTGGACTTTTAGTCCTTTTAACAAATGGACTCATACCTTGTACTTACCATTTGCACTTATGATATTCATTCATCCATTGGACGCATCCTCATGCTTACCATTTGCACTTATGATATTCATTCATCCATTGGACGCATCCTCATGCTTACCATTCTATTCCATTGGACGCAAGGCAATATTGGACGTATTGTCTCATGCTGATTATTGGACTTTTGCCATTACCTTTCTGTTCCATTGGACGCAGGGCAGTTGATTTATTGTACTTTTGTTCTTCTGCTTTATTGGACGCAGAACAGTTGTTTGATGTACCTTTGTCAATCTGCTTCATTGGACGATGAACAATAGACTGATTGACTTGTCCCATTCTGCTTCATTGATCGTAGAACACTTGATTGTTGTCCTTCTGATTTATTGGACGCAGAACAGTACCTTTGTCACTCTGATTTTATTGGACGCAGAACAGTACCTTTGTCACTCTAATTTTATTGGACGCAGAACAGTTCTTTTTTTTTTTCATTCAGCCTTATTGGACGCAGAGCAGCACTCTTGGTCATTCAGCTTTATTGGACGTTGAACTTCAATGCCTTACTGAACATTGGACTTTTGTCCTTCTTATACATTGGACGCTTACTGATTCTGCTTCTTTGGAAATCATTGGACTCTGTACTTCTGCAATTCTGCTTCCTTATTAATCATTGGACTTATGACTGTATTGCCTTACTGATCATTGGACGATAAGCATTCTGAACCTTGGACAATGAGCACATCCTGAACATTGGACGTATAACTATATTCTGAACATTTGACGTAGAACGCCTTATGCTTATGCTGAACATTGGACTCAGAATTGTCTTTGCCTTATGCTGAATATTGGACGATGAACAGTTTTTGCCTTATACTGATCATTGGACGCAAAGCTCTCAGACTGCGTATTGCATTGGACGCAGAACAGTATTGCCTTATACTGTTTATTGGACGCAGAGAATCATTGGACGCATGGTCTCATAATGATTATTGGACGCATAACTCTCATTTTGATTATTGGACGCAGAGCGTCTTTGACTGTATGTACATGTGCCAATATCGGACGATGACTTTAACATTGGACGCAAGGCTTCTCAGACTTTGTATATGAGCCAATGTCATAATGAACTAATTATTGGACGCAGACTGCAACATCCTTCAATAAACTTAGTTAGGCAGCTTTGTTATACATTGTAAAAGCTTAATACATTTTGTTTATCTTTTGTAAAAACCTTAATATATTTTGTTATCATCAAAACCATAAAATTGATTCTCTCTCTTCCCTTCTAACTCCTAAACAAAACCTAACGCTCGTTGGGAGATGAATACCCAATGTGTAAAGTAAGATTCATAATATTGATAAAGAGATGTTCATGTATTAATAAAATTTATTTATTTTATTAAATATTTGTAATATATATTATTACTTTTCTATCACTTTGGGACTTGATAAACTTTATTTTTATTATTTCATAACGATTTTTTTATAAATCGATAATGATAAAAATTGTGATAAATTTATATTATATGATGGTATTTTATATATATTATATGATATTAATATATAGTATGATGTTATATTATATTTTTGGTATTATTTCTTATGCTATATATTTTGATCTTTTAATTATTTTAATATCCGTAATGAGGAGTGCTTATCCTTCCCCCCTCGACTTAGTCCCACTTTGTCATAAACTAGAATTAACATAATATAATACCAAAAGGAAGTTGAGCAATTAACATAAAGTCTGTGACACTCTTTGCTTTTCTGGCACGTTTTACTTTATGCTATCAAATTCAATTAGCGATGGTGGTAATAAAGGTTAAATAGTTTTCTTAAAATCAAAATCTTCCTGATCGAACATTCAATAGCAATCATCAATCAATCAACTACTAATATACTAAAACAAATCCACAATTACACAATTTAAGCAACGTAATTATTGAAGGCCGGAACCAAGCACACTAATAATTAATTTAGCGAACACGTGTTGATCCTATCTATATATAGTATCCTTGTGTCTCATGGGAACCCTACCAAACCAAAGTCACCCTTGTGGAGTAATATACCAGTGAGGGGCCAATTAGCACTGATGTGTGACCAACGGTCACAAATTAATTAGGGCGATAAAGACCTTTAAAAAGTTAAGAGGGTCTCTTAATCACATGGGGTTTACTGTTTAGATACATCAAAGAGTATGTTTTAGCAGCACGTAATTGTCTTTGTCTTTATTTTGCTGCATTCTTGGTTTATATAACTAAAGTTGTTGACTTTATTGTCCATGTTTTGTTTAATACGGGCTTAGTTTGTGGGCCAATCCTGATGATAAGAAAAGTATAGCCCAACTAGTAGTGGTGGGCCAGCCTCATGAGTTGGAGATTAAAATTAAGGGTGTTCGCGGCTCAGTTTGGTTTGGTTTTGAGATAAAAAGTCATCCAATTCAAAGTTTAAAAGAGCATGCGGTTCGGTTCGGTTTGTTTTCTTAAAAAAAATTGATCCGATCCAAATTAATGCATTTTAGATTGGATCGGTTTTTGGTTTTTTGCGGTTGTAATTTTTTAAGGTAAATAATTAAATATAACTTATGTCGTTTGTTAAATTTTCTCGACTATGACAATATGTTCACCGTTTACTATTCATTTTATTGCATAAATATAATCTATCTAATATTTAAGTGCTTGACCACAATTTGAAAAAAATTGTTCATATTTATTTCCATTATTGCAAAGTGTCAAGTCAATATCATGGTGGTGGTGTTCATCTAACACACTAGTCTTGTGTTAGAATGTCATCATTTTAGTATGTAAAATAAAATATGAAAAATTGTTTGATTTTGAATGCCCACAATTAGAATGGCCAAAGAACCAAGAAAACGGAATTTCTGCCTTTTTTTTACACACTTTCAGAATTTTTATACCACTTGTTCCATTTTGTTTGTTGTTTTAGTCAAACAAATTATTCTATATTTTGATTGTTATTTTACAATATCAATAAAGTATTTACTTTTTTTTTCCTATTATACCCTTAAAGTATTAGTATAGTTTTATAGGTTTACGTAAAAGAGAGAGGAAGTAATTCATTTCAATTACTACAAGAGAGAGGGAGTAACAAATGACATATTAGGAAAAACAAAAATAATTTATATGAATTTTGACATACTCACACCATGGGTGGGATTTCTTTACAATTGTGAATGGTGCTGACTTTACTTCTTGTGTTTTCGGTAAATTGGGGGAAGCTCGTCTTTGTTGTGGTTATTTTTTCGGCGTGCTGCAAATGATAGATAGGGTATGGGGTGTCAACTTAGTTGAGATTTCTTTTCCTATAGTGATGTCTTTGCACGCTAGCGCTATTTATATAAATTTAGGAGCTCAATCAATTTTTGTATAAGACACTTTTCTTGTTCTTTTTCAAGTAGCTAAATTTGGACATAATTTGTGCTCTGTTTTAGTTGCTTTCTATTTAATAATATTTTTGCTTATAAAAAAAAATTAATTGTATTTCTTAATTCCTGTGACACAACCTTAAACAACAACAAAAATGAAACAGAGGGAGTACTTTTTCTTTTTAAATTTTATAAAATTTGTAGACTTGAGCTACTCAATTAAAACTTTTAATTTAATAGTTGGATCGATATTTAATGTCTATAAAGAATTATTAAGCAGAATAATTCAAATAAGAGTTATTCCTAGAATAACTTGATCTCCACGACTCCACCCCCACCCATAAAACAAAAGAAACATATTTTCAAAGATAATTAAAAAAACAAGTATAAGGATTAAAAAGTGTAAAAAGATACTGTGCAAAATCATTTGGATTTAATATTATCTATATAGTATAAATATGTTTTATACATATATCCAATCATTTTTATCATAATAAACATTTATATATGGACATGACAAAATTGTGAAATATGATTATACACTAATTTAAAATATATGGTTTTAAAAAAGTCTTAGCCTAGTCTATCTCAAAAAAAATCTGACAAAACCTAAGTCTTACGGAAACTAGGCCATTGGCGTATTTCAAGTGGTCTGTCCTATTTTTATCCCTAATTCCTATTGTTTTTTTTGGGGGGGATCAAATTTCATTATTCTTCATTTGTTTTTCAAAATGTCATGCATTTTGTATACACCTTTCATATTATTAAAAGGAGCGAATTCCTATTGTAAAACATCTCAAACTTAATTCACTGAAGACATTAGCACTTGGTTTTTTCATAAAAAATGCAGCTATCAAATTACTAAAGGAGCGAATTCCTATTGTAAAACATCTCAAACTTAATTCACTGAAGACTAATGCACTTGGTTTTTTCATAAAAAATGCAGCTATCAAATTACTAAAGTTTGATTCTTTTTATATGGTGTGTATGTACTATATACATGTATCTTGCTGTGCACATATTTTTTTTTCACCCACTTGCCACGTATTGTTCCATAATTAGAAATAAAACTCGGGTATCAACTAAATTCATCTCTATAAGTAAAGCACATTAGCCACTTGCACCTAACGTTATGGGTTTATAGTTTACTTTAATTGTACGTCTTTTTAGATTTAATATAAGAAATTCAATATTTCAAGTCTAGAAATTCAATATTTCATGGAAAAGAAACTTAAGAAAATACAAATAATAAATTTTGTTCTTATTGTTTTCAAGTTTTTTTTATGATATCATTATACCCTTTAGTTTCAATTAATCTTTTCAAGTACGGAGAAAAACTCTTTACATAAATAGTATTTTCAGATAGCAGAATTTGCTAATTACTGTGTATTGCATTCAATTGTTATTGTGTGCTCTTGTTTATTATTGAAGAGAACAAAAACAAATTGTCATTCAAATTCTTGCATATTGTGTGGTCAGGGCTGTATCTATGTGGATGAGCTACAACATGCATCGAATTTCCACGTGGGAGGAACATTATTAGAAATTAACATAAAAAACCATTTGACACGTTGATATTCCACTCCTCGTTCCACTTAAGAACTAGTAACGAATATTCAAATCCACTCTATTTTTCTTTTTTGGTGATGCAAATCCACTCTATTGATGGCTTTGTTATTATACTATAATAATAGTTATTTTATTGTTTCCAATTGACATTGAATTTAATAATGATATAGAATCTTAGGGCCGGTTGCTTTGTCGGATAACACAAGTGGGTCATGGCCAAACTGGCCACCGGCGGCGGCAATGAACACATAATTAAGCGCATGCACCTCATATCATAACAACACAAATGCCACTTCTCTCTCTCAACCATCTCAATTGTTATAATCAAGTTTCTTTGTCACATTGGTGTCCAATTTTTAACATATGAAGCCTACGTGGCACACGTGAGACTTATTTAAATTAAATCGAGTCACATTAACATGATTTAGGTTGTTAGAAATTTTTTTAAAGGAAGCTAAGTAGCATAGGAGATGCAATACATATTGCTTAAAATTTATTACTTGCAAGAGTCTTTGTCATGTCATCAGTGTCAAGATGCCCAACTTAGTGTCAAGGCCACCCGATTTAGTATAAAATTAGTCCCTACATGTGCCATGTAGGCTCTAGGTGTTAAAAATTGGACGACATATAGTTATAGGGGAACTTGATTACAACAATTGGGAGACAATTGATAGACCCAATTCGCTCAGTTGGAAACTGAGAGACCCAAATTACACAAATACAATATCTGCGAAACTAAAAGTGCAATTAAGCTTTTTTTTTTTCATTTCCTAACCGTTATTTCAAAATCCATTTGGATTAATTTAACACAAAAAAGTGGAATAGTTTCTGCCTTTCTGTCTAATGAATATAATAATACAATAAAGTTAAAGCAAATATATATTATATACCATGTTGCATTAGCATATATGAGTAATGTTGAATTCATACTAATGATGGAAAGTACTCAGTACCAATTAAAGAGTAAAGACATACTTATATAGAAGAAAGAAGAGGTAGAGCAAGAAAATGACGACTTCTAGTAGGAGCAAGTTTTGGATGAATTGTAGACAAAGTGATAGAGTGGGTGGATATATGGATTCCCATAGATTCCTTTAGATACCAAAATCCATTGAAATTAAATTATTTACAAAGCCACGGTGCATACCGCATATGAGATGGCATGATGGGGATCTTTATTCAAATTATAAAGAGTAATGTTATCAGCATATTCTTTTTATATTCTTTTTAATACATTATCAAGCATATTCTTTTTAATACACTATTATTAGAGGAAATTTGCGTAAATGTTGCTAAGTTGTCTCATTTTTTATTTGGTGCATTAATAAAATAGTGATATTTATGTATATTTCAACCAATAACAAAGAATATATGTTTACTATTCCTACCCCGGTTATAAAATGTCAACAGTCAAATGAATATTAGAGACATGTCTTTGTAAACAAAATAGCATATATTATGTAGACTAATTATATTGTTTCTTTTTAATTTTTTTGGGATAAAAAAAATAAATGTTTTACTTAATCGAAGTGATAAGGAAGTCATGAGTTTGAATTCTCACTAAAATAACATACTAATTACTAATAATTATATTTTAGAAAAATGTTCTGCTTGATCTTAGCCTTGGTATGAAAAAGAAAGAAAGAAAGAAATAACACGTAGCATATATATAAATTAGTTTCGCCCATTTGTTTGACTGGTTGGTTATCGACTTTTGAGAGCAGGAACAAAGTGGAAGATATTGCTGATTACTATTTGTCTCTGGCCATTCCTACTTCACACTATTGTGCTGTGCTTTCCATTTCCATCGAAAATAAAAGCCTCCTTTGAATTGCACCTAGCAGCTGTTGGGGCAAAAATCCCCCTACCCACAAAAATCAAAGAAAAAGGCAAAATATATAAGGAGACGATAAATTTATTTAACGTGGTACCGTTTCTAATGTCCATGTCCATGTCCATGTCCATGACTATAGAAGAGAATCCACTCTAATTTTTTTTGGTCAAACGCTCTTATTTTTAGCTGAATCATAATTACCAAGGGCGGAGGCAGGGATTTTATTTGAGGGGTGCCAAGATAAAAAAGCATATGACTCAATAAAAAATTTAAATTTTTATATTTACAACATAATTAGCAATTTTTTTTATATATAGCTACTACTTTTATAAGTAAAAGAGATATATAGCTATAATATATAGCTATATTGAGACCAAAAAATTTGATATATACTTAACTAATCTCTCTATAATTCAATTTAGACAAAAAAAAGTTGGCACTTAATCACCTATTGTGATTAGTTTTAGTGATTTGGTCACATATACCAAAAAGTAGAGCTGGGTGGAGATCTGGAGCTACTATCTCTAATTACTTAATTAAAAGAAAGAAGGAAACTACGGTATAAATCACGACCAGTTTCTACTTTTTCAAATAAAATAGTAGTATTATTAAAGAATTTTAATAATACTACACATTGATAATACTATACGCTCTTCAAATAATACTTTCAGTTCCTACTTTTAATAATAATACTATACATTGATAATACTACACGCTCTTCAAATAATACTTTCAATTCCTACTTTTAATAATATTTTTTCAAATAACATTGAAAAATTGCATACATAACAGAACAATTGTATCAGACTGCATATTTTAATAGATAAACTAGATAGGGGTGAGGTCACGTATCTATCTATCTATCTATCTATCTATCTATATGAAAGAAAAAAATTTCATTGGCTTAGGTGGTGCCATGCCCCCCCCCCCTCCCTCCGCCCCTGAGAATTACTGATCTTGAAATATCTCTTACGAACTCAAAACCCCGTTACACATTCTTTTTTGGGTGCCGCCTAATATGGGACTACTGCAAAATATCCCAGCAATGGGAAAGCCACTTTTGAGCGTTGATATATGTATATTTAATTTAACGGTTAAGATCTTTTACCTGCAACTTGACTAGTAAGTTTTGTAGAAAGTTTTTAGTATTTGCTTAGAAGGGGCTACAAAATGTAGTATTTGTAAAGTTGGCGATGGTAAAAAATAAAAAAAAAAACTGATTTTTTTTAATATAATGTACCTTATTATATTTTATATATATTTTTTCTTGGTGATATGTAATTTTTTTTTGTGGTCACGTAGACTTGGTTTTTGGGTAAACCTAGTTTTTGGGCTTGACAGAGCATTGGTTTGTTTGATTTAGGCTTAATTTCGACAACCCTAAGTGTGACCTGGTTTGGGTTGTTAACATCATTTGAGTAGTAAGTCCACTCCCTATAAAAATTTGACTTGACGAATGGCCCAGCATTGAAGAACGTCATATTGGCGTGATATGAAAAAACACCTAAGTGTGACCTTTAATTTATTTGTAAAGGTTTGAATAAACACGTGATATGAAAAAATGTGTGATTGGCGAACACAATGCAAGTTTAGTAGCGACATTAAGTTGGAAAATATATTAGTCGTTAAATAGTATGAGTAGTTTATTAAGAAGCAATTTATGTTTGTAATTTATTGAATTTAAAAAAATCTAATTATGTGAAGTATATTAATATATCGTAGATTTAGTGATTACTGAATTATTATCTCACCCAGTAGTTACTAAAAATCTGTCCTTGATTAATTAACCACGTTAAACGGTATTTAATGTAGTAGTATGAAACACTAGGAATATAAGTACGAAATTAGGAATTTGGGAAGGAATAATATTTCATTAACATCAGCGTCTTCGAAGTTGATACAGGTTTGATTGAAAAAGGAACATTGAAGGGGCGTAATGTTTGTTGGGAGTTACAGGCAATGACACTGTTTGAAATATAAAAACACAACAACTAAGATGAGCAGGTTAAATAGACTTATATAATGTAATCATATCGGGTTAATGAATATTAGAATAGTAATTATGCAACTTCTAATGCTTATTTGATGCTTGTAAATTAATTTGAATAAGTGTAATCTTCCAATTCACAGCCAATTATATCTCCAGTCAATATCGTAAGACATTGGTCAACCTTCCTCCCACTATGGTTGATTACACTAGTCCTCTTAGGAGATGTATATAGTAGATGCAATCCTCCCATTAATCACATACTACTAATCCTTAATCATGGTAACCCTTCACGACATGACTCACGTAATGTGATTGATTAGGGCAATCTTCCAATTCACAGTGAAGTTATATCCCCGATCAATCGCCTAAGACAATGGTCAACCCTCTGACTATGGTTGATCAAACTAACCATCTTAAGAGATGTAGTAAATTAGAACCATAAATCCCATTAATCACATATTACTAATCCTTAATCACCCTAATCCTTCATTCCATGACTCAAGTAAAGTCGTTGATTAGGGCAATCTACCAATTCACTGTCAAATGTATTAAGACAACTTCTAATGATTATTTGATGCTTGTAAATTAATTTGAATAAGTGTAATGTTCCAATTTACAGTCAATTGAATAATGTAATTTGTGTTATTTGTTAATAGCGTTTTTCATATTTTTAAATAGTGACTATATTATTGTATAGCATTTTCGTATTTAGTAATACTGTTAATTTTTTTTATTAGTGATTAGAAAATTTTATTTGTATTATTAAATAGGATTTATTATTTTTTGTATTTTATATTATATAGTTTGTAAATAATTAGTTTGTTGTGATATTAATTAAATAGTGTTTTAATATTAAGAAGTGTACCGTTTGCATAAATTTTGAACCAATTGAGAAAAAAAAATATTGAATCAAGTGTACCATTTTTTTTACTGCAGTAAAATTTTCACAACAAAAAAAAAAAACCTATTCATATTATACATATATTAGGGGAGGAAAAACTAATTCCCACAAAAACTAATAAACCTTTCATCTCAGATCAATTCTTACCTTCCCATTGCTGGGATGTTTTCAAGTTGTCCCATATTAAAGGGCACCTCTTTTTTGGTCTGCAAAACCCCGTTACACTAATCACGCTATGATTTCCATTGCCACGCTATGATTTCCATTGCCATTTTTATTATTCTTTTTATTGGGTCCAATTATGCTTTTCAAGTAGGCTTAAGCGCTACCCAGTAAAGCAATCCAAGGCAACACGTCGAACACAGCTATCGCCTAATACCAAAGGCCCATGAGCCAGAAAAAATAATACAGAAGCCCAAGATGAATAATATGGTAATCATATTTGGGCTTTTTTATCTACACATACATACTTTTCTATTTACACATATATGATGCAGAACTATTAGTTCCACAAATATATTTTTTTTGGAACACATATATGATGCGGAACTAATACTTCTGCAATTTTTTTTAAAAACATACATAGTGCAAAACTATTAGTTCCACACGTTTTAATTCAACGTGGAACTAATAGTTCCGCAAGTATTGGGGGAAGTACATGAAGGGATTTGGAATGGTCTAATGTTTTATAGTGCAGAAAATAGTAAATGGTCAACAAAGTGAAGTAAGTGTACTATGCTATTGTTAGTATAATCATGAAATGTCAACCTTCAAGTCAAAGGAGGGAATAGTACACTCTGCCAATTCTCAAAGTAAGAGACTGTATAGGGGAAAGAGCTAGAAAATGACTATAGAGAGTTCAGAGAGAGAAGAATCAATTACATCATAATTCTCATGCCTACCCCACCATGCCCCTCCTTCTCTCCCTTATACATGTGCTCACACAAATCCCCTTTACACGCCTTTTGAGACACTGGGTGGAAGCTATTCAGAAGCTATTCACTTGCGGAACTATTAGTTTCGCATTGAATTAAAACGTGTGGAACTAGTAACGTGCGGAACTACTAGTTCTGCATTATGTATGTTTTCAAAAAAAAAAACTTGCGGAACTATTAGTTCCGCATCATGTATTGGTTCAAAAAAAAATATACCTGCGAAATTAATAGTTCCACATCATGTATGTGTGGATAGAAAAGTATGTATGTGTAGATAGAAAACACCTCATATTTTTTCCCTTCTTTATTGACCAAAAAAAAAATTCCCTTCTCCATAACCAGGATTTGTGGGCTAGTTACGCTTCAGGTGTTTGCATTTAGTGAGTGAACCTTTTATTTTTATTTTATTTATTTTTTTAAAATTTATAAAAGATTAATTAAAATAATATTTTAACCAATATGATATGGCACAGATGATAAACATTCGAGTCCCTTAAACATGATATCGAGGATTCGATCCCCAAATTCGTGTGTATAGAAGATCATTTATTGGGAAAATAATCTCTTATTGTTTTTATTACTTTATGTATAAGGGTCCGTCTAGGGTGAACCACCAATTTGGTGGTTCACCATAGACCATTTTTATTAGCCCTTAGATTAATCTACTTTTTGTGATTTACCATGGACTCTCCACATCATATTTTCCCCGATCTACACAATACACACTTTATTCCTCCACTGCTGCCGCCATGGACCTTGCTCCACCGCCGCCATGGACCTCACGTTCACGCAGTTGCTGTCGGATCGGCGGAGAACGATGACAAGGTTGAAAGGAGATTGGCTGCCGACATCGTGGGTGGAGGATAAGGTTGTTCACAGTGGAGGAGATGTTTCTTCATCCTCAAAAACCTCAAATCTTAGCCTCAGGTCGATGGTGACCTTTGTTTCTTCGTCCTTTTCCCATTTTTTTCCTGTGTTAGCATCTGGGTTCTCGACCTTTGTGGACATGGAGAGGGTGTTATCTTTGGAGGCATATGGTCCCCGCTGGAACCTAAAACCCCATCGGAACTTCTCCGCGGCCCATCCCCTCACCAAGAGTCGTCCTTGCTGCCACCTCCATGCCGGAGAACAAGCCCTAAATCCCACCGACGGTTAAGGTTCACGCAACTGTGCAAGTGGGTGTGGAGGCCGCCGATTACTAGTTGGCCGATTGAGGTTGGGGAGAGAGGTTGGGTAGAGAGAGAGAGGAAGAGGGAAATGGTAACAAGATTTTTTTCTCACCATCCCAATACCACATTATTCCTTCACCATTGCTATGGATCTGCTCCACCGCCACCATGGACCCTGAGTTCGCGCCGTCGTCGCCAATTCCGTGGAGAATGATGACGGGGTTGAAGGGGGTGGATGTCGGCAACACGAGAGTGGGAGTAGGTGTGATTGCTAGGAAGTGATAATCTGGATGGTGTTGGTGTTGGTGGACGGTGGAGGGAGGCCTCGTAGGGAGGAGAGCGACATGGAGATGGAGCCGTGCGTGGAGGCAAGTTGGGGGAGGAGTGGGGTGGGGGTAGGGATTGTGTTAAGGGTTGAGTTGTTCTTTGTTTTTTTTCCAATTGATCTGGACCATTGATATTTTTAACAATAAATCTAGCGGTTACAAAGTTTTGGAAAAGTTTTTCAATTAGTGGTTCACCATAGACCACCCATAGTTTTTCAATTAGGGTCCACCCTAGAACTAACCTATGTATAAATTATTAAAAACTTTTAAAAAATTGAAAATAAACTTCGACATCTTCATAGAAAAGAAAGAAAACAATGAGAAGACAAGCTTCAAAATTGATTTCAAAGAGCCCAAGAATCATATTAACTCTTTTTTTTTCACCAAAAATATTAACTCTTTTTTCTTTTTACGTCACCCAGTTTCACTGGAACTATTTGCTTACCATCTCTGGCCTTTTCAAATTTCAATTATGTTGGTGTTTGCACCCCTCAACTTGTCTGGTATAAAATTAAAAAGTACAATTATTAAAAAAAATGCAGGAAAAGAGGTTATGATTGGAATTGAAATATGCTAACAAACAACCAAAAAATATTAAAAACCAAAAATATTAACTCTTTTTTCTTTTTACGTCACCCAGTTTCACTGGAACTATTTGCTTACCATCTCTGGCCTTTTTTTTTTTTTGGTCCAATCTCTGGCCTTTTCAAATTTCAATTATGTTGGTGTTTGCACCCCTCAACTTGTCTGGTATAAAATTAAAAAGTACAATTATTAAAAAAAAATGCAGGAAAAGAGGTTATGATTGGAATTGAAATATGCTAACAAACAACCAAAAAATATTAAAAACCAAAAAAGAAAATTCCGACCTGCCGGATTCGAACCAGCGACCTAAGGATTACCGTTGGAATACCCACTACAGTCCTCCGCTCTACCAACTGAGCTAAGGTCGGGTTGTGACAGCTGCGTTGTGTGTTATATATTAACGAATACATGTTCATATTTAGTCATTTGCTTCATTTCAAATTTTAAGAGTTAACAATAAAAGTTGACTTAATATGTAATATCAAATTCAAATATAGTTGATTATATAGTACTGATTAAAAAATATACCGGATTTGATAGATCTTAACGATAGACTTTTATTGTATGTTTTAACTTTTAATCTTGTCATGAGGCAACCATGTACTCCTCTCTTAATTTTTTTGTATGAATGAATCAAAAGAACTATTTTACGTATACAAGTTGCCATATTGGTCCTTAGAATGTGTTGCTAAATATTAGTACGTGATTGATGTTATTTGTTCTGAAATCTATTGAAACTAAGAGCTAATTTATTTTTTATGTGAATAAAAGTTTTTACAAAAACAATTTACTTACTCAAAACATGTTACAAGCTTCACCAAGATTGAAGTCAATTATTGCTTCAGAAAAAGAAAATCGAGGTCAATTATAAAAAATTGAATCTAAAACCTTTTTGTTTATGTTATTCAATCACCATTGTGTCAACACTCATCATTTGCAATAGCCAATTAATGAATATTTAAAGTTGAATTGGGTTATATACTAGAGGCTTAAAATTAAAATAGGATTTCCAACTAGAATCAGAAGCAATTTATGTTGAAAAAAACTAATTTCTTAAAGATTTTCTACAAAAATATATCCATTTATAAGCTTGTAATTTGCTATAAATCAGTAATTTGATAGTTAAAAAATTAGATGTTTCCAATAAGAAGACAATTGTTGCAAAAAACCTCACACAAAACCTTTCACACACAGTTACATTTATATTCGTGAAAGGATGAATTATAAAGGTTTGTTTTTTCCCCATTGCTTTGCCGTGATTCTAGTCCTTTTCCTATTATAAGCGTGATTTGTAACGTGAGAAAGATTCTCTTTTGAAAAAGTGCCTTTGCACTTGGTTATAGATGAGGGTAGAGGAATTCGTGACTGTTTTAGTTAAAAACATTATGGATGCGTTTGATGCACACTAAGGTACATTACATGTAGACAACTCTTTGTTATGTACGTTGTTTGATGAACAATGGACAACACAAGCAAAATAATGTAAAATTTACTGTAATACCTTTGTATTATATGAATATTAAATATATTTATTATTAAAATATACTAACTTAATAATTTATATATTATTTATTTATATATTAGCATATATATTTATTTTAAAAATATATATATATTTTATAATAATATAAATTTATTAAATATATGTATAATAATATTTATTAAATATAGTTATTACTTTTTTTATCAAGGGGAAAAATATATATTACTTATATATATAACATATATTTATTATATTGATAATATATATATATATATAAATTTATTTATTAATAATTTAAATTTATTTATCAGTATAAATTTATTATTAAAATATAATTATTTATTTTTAACATTTATTATATATATTATATAACATATTTATTAAGTTGGATATTTTTGTCATTCTGTTGTTTGTCCTTGGGACAAAAAGTTGTTCCCTGGTTTGTTGAGGGACAAGAATAGGAGGTTTTGTGCTGTCCATAATCTCCTGTTTTGTCCAGTACCAAGAGTATTTTTCAAATCAAACAAAGAATAATTACTTTTATACTGTCTAGTACCTTACTTTTTTACAAATCAAATGCACCCTATGATTTACGAATTATGAAGCATTGAAGTAACTTTGAAGGCCGACATCCCTTTTTTATTTTTTGTAGTCGTCACTCAAACATCTCGTGCCAATAGTCAAATCCTAAATAGAAATGCCAAATGTCGAGAATGGAGGAGAAAGAGTGGAGGGTTTTTATCATACATTGCTTCCTTGCATCTATTTTCAATTACTGTTATAGAAAATTGTGTCTTGGTTTTTCCAAATGATGACACATATAAGGTGATATGTGTCATCATTTGGAAAATCTAAGACATAATTATTTTATTATTGTATTTTTTTTTACTATTTTTATTTTATTAAAAAAAGACACATATTTTATAGTGATTCGGTCCATTGAGTAATGTTTGAAAATATTTATTGCTTTCTCATTCTTTTAATGGTTCGAAAAGCACATTCCCACCAACGACCCTATTTGATCGATCTTTTCTTGAGTGTTTGTTTCATATTTTGCACCTGCTGAACGTCCGTTTGCTACAAAAAGAATTGATTCCAAAAGTATTAGTTATATTTGGATGAGATTCACCATCAACAATGTGTTTGTAGGAGGGAAAATCGATATTTTGGTGAAAGCAAAGGGAAAGGGGGGCTTGCTTCTGTGTTCCCCAAAATCAATTTTAGGTCTATGATCCATCAAATTTTTTATATTTATATACTAAAAGTGATTCTATTTTTATTATCCAAATACAATCAGTTCTTAAAAATACACTTTTAAAATATCATTACTAAATACAAATCAATTATTTTAAATACAATTTTTTTAAAATAAATTCTTTGAACACAATTCTATCAAAATTTAAACAAACGGACACGAAGTGCATCATTATCCTTTCCAAGCATCTTCATTTAGATATCATGCATGCTAATTTGGAGGAACAATCGCGTTTCCCCAATTCACAGAACGCAATTAAGTTGCCATTTTAATGTTTGTATTGCCACTTTCTTTTTGCTTTTGTATTAATATATGGCGTCATTGGTAGGATATAGGACCCACACGATTAACAGCGCGAGTAATCTTAACTTCAGTGTATCCTGTTTAACTGTTCCAAGTGAAAAGTGTAAACTCTTTCCTCTCGTGACTCTACTATTATTGCACAATTTTTGTTTTGTTTTGTTTTGTAAAGCACATAAAAATTATTAAGAGTGAAAAAAAAAAGTAGTTTTTGCTATACATTTATTATCTGCCGACTTTATTTTCTGTCTAGTTATTGAAGTGAATTAGTTCAGAAATGCCAACGATATCCTTGATCATTAGATCAATGGGCCTAATAAATTCATGCAAATCGTGCAGGCAGATTCCTATGAAGAGAATATACTGCTGATGAACTTTCAGAACTGCTGACACTTCCAATTTCTCCGATTAAATGACATTGCAGTTTGTTCCTTTCCAAAACAAGTTATTAACTGAAAAAGAAATGAATGCCAAAGAAAAAGACCCATATGACTATTGATTCAATTACTACTGAGCAGTACGTAGTATCCAAGTCTCCCCAATGGTGATAAGTGATGGTAACACTAATGGTGTGTTTGGGAGTTTTGGAAGAGAGGGGAGAGTTTGTGATCAATATTTTATCTATTTGAGTGTTTAAAAAATATGTAAAAACCTTTCAAAACCATCCAAAGTCATTTCTCCAGTGAATTTTTTTGAGTTTTCCAATTGGAGGATTTTTGAAAATGTACTAGAGGAGAGAACTTTGGAGTATTTTGGAAGACTTCAAAATGTTTTATCTATCATTCTCCCATATTTATACAACTGAAATATTGGAATAAACATTTCCCTCCCCTCCAAAAATCGCTTCCCAAACATACCCTAAAACATCATCCATCCAGTTACACATGGGATCATGAGCACAATTAAACAAGAAAATGAAAAATCTATTTTTTTCATCATTAAAATGACCATAATAACATTATAAAAATGAAGGTGTGCTTATAATATTCGCACTCAGAATTCAGAAAATGTCATCATTCACCCTGATCTAATTTCAATACTTATTGCCCTCTTTGCTTTTTTTTTTGTCCTTTCACCATGGACATTGATGTTATTCCTCTCTCTCTCTCTCTCCAATTTTTTTCCCCTTGCTCTAAGCAAAAAGAGATCAAAACATAACATAAACGAAAAGTCCACACAATCTTCCTAACTTTTCTGTGTCTAGGAGGACCCTTGGACGCTCAATTCAATCCCGTACAACTGCAGGGCCCCAATCTCATGTTATCCCCACAAAAAAAGAAACAAACTTTAAAGATAACAACAAATAACAAATCACACCACGTCAAGGAGTATTAGTTCAGTTGGTAGCATATAACATTGATAACCCTGACACCTGAGTTCGAATTCTCCCTCTTTCAATAAAAAAAAATCACACCCCAAGCATAGTGTTTGGGGATCTAATGCATCCCCATTTTTTATTCACTTTTTTAAGTTTTTACCCCAACACTCAGGTGTTAGTCTATGGTCTCTTTTGGGGTCTTGGCAATAGTTATAAACCATGTGGTGTCTCTGAACCCATCTCATGGCCCAGTATTGCTTTGTGGTCAACCCACCAGACTTATATGGTGAGGCTGAGACTGGATGGCACCAACGAGGTGCATAGGCTGAGCAACCACCAGCCTTGAAGTTGTTGAACCTTGCAACAAAAGGTTGGTATCTGTAATCAGCTTTGTATTTTCCATCTTCAGTTGCCCATGATGATGCATCCCATATTGAACCATAAACCCACATTGGCCTCAGTGGAAATGTTGCATCACTCTTCCTTGGGTACCTCCTTATGGGCACATCATCCACAAGGAATCTGAGACATTTGTTTAATTGATCATGTCAGTTAAAGCAAATAGACTGAATCACCAAAATCATCTATGAAATTGTAAGGTGCGCGGCCAGTTTAATTCCTAAAATTAATAACAATTCTAAATTAGTACTTGAAATTGAAAATTCTCAATCGCATTAGTCATTTTGAATCAATCAATTTAGTCCTTAAAATTGTTCGACAGAGCCTAATGTAATCGAGTATTTTCAATTTGAAAGACTAGATTAACAACACTCTATAATTTCAGAGACTAAATTAACGATTCAATCATATAGAAACCAGTTAATAAAAAATCACTTTCCATATGGTGCGATTATATGCAATGTTATGGTGAAACTAATTTTATAATAACTTCAGTGGCCACAAAAAGCACAATTAAGATCACTAAATTAATGTTCTTTTCATTTGTTGGGAGTCATTCAGATTTTTTTTTCTTTATACCCCACACTTTGTATTATCACATTTTCTGTGTTATTCATGTGATGTCAAATGCCTCTTGTTTTCCTCCTTAATTTCAGAGAAAACGAAATTCTTTCCCTTTCATCTTCCAAAATATCAGTCAATAGTGCCTAAACTGTATAGTGCCTATTCTTTGAGAACCAATCAAATCAATGCCACTGCCACAAACACGGAGCACAAGTTTACACTGTTGATTCCTTTTTATCATCTCTCCCATCCTATCTGCTCCAGCACAAAATGAAATGTTGCCTACCTTCTATCAACTTAATTATGATATTATTAATATTTCAAATTAGTGTATAAAATTGAAAATATTCGATCATATTAGTTTTTATCAGACTATTTTAGGAACCAAATTAACTGATTCAAAAAGACTAAGATAATTGAGAATTTTCAATATCATGAACTAATTTAAAATATTAATAATTTTAGGAACTAGATTGGGAGAGCCTTACCATTTCGATAATGATTTTGGTGATTCACTCGCTAAAAAATCTAACCAACTCAGATACAGACATACAATATACTGTGAAAATTGAATAGCGACTTACATGATTTCCTTAGGACTCCACAGTATAGCATAGTGATGAAATCTTTTGGTGGGATCAAACCAGAGATGGAACTTCATCTCTCTGCCTATAATTTTCCCATCCCCACTCCCTCTTATATAAACATTGGTCTGCAAAGTATAAGGCTTTCCAAATGTTGTCCCTAGAAACTCAATGTCCACTTCATCATGGAAGCCAGGATGTGCTTCATTGTTAGAAAGCTGCCACATTAATCAAACTCATTAGTAATTTAATTAGACACCAAGACTTAAATCAAACATAAATGTTTAAGCTTCCATCAATCAACTTTTCTTTTTTCAGAAACATTTGATCATATCTTACATTTTTTTTCTTGAAAAGCCAAATTGAATTAACAATGGGACTGGAAGCACAAGGTGTGCCTAATCCAAATACCAGTACATTTGATCATATCTTACATAAAAAGCTGTTATAACTCCTGCAGTGTAGCCAGGATGGAGCTTAATGGAAGCACCAAAGTATCCGGATCGAAATGGACGAACCGACTTGAAGCCACTTCCTGTTAATCAGAAAAGAAGCTGTGTTGAATTTCAATGATCATATATAGTAGATAAAGCATTTAAATTGAATTGAAACTAATTAGATTCAGACCTGAGGTTCTGTCAAGCCAAATTGTCAATGCATTTTTATCTAGGCTTTGGTGCTGAGGTCCCCAGAGGTTTCTAAAGCCTTTGTAAAAGCTCATAGACCTGAATTGTGAACTTGGCCTGTAGCCAGGTGAAGGTGGCCAATAGGCATTGCTTGAAGGGGTTATAAAGATTAGAATAGCAAAGTGAAATATCAGAGGCAGAGCCATGAAGAAAGGTAGGTAAGGTTGAAGTTTAAGAACTAAGCAGAATGCAGAATGATGCTACTGTGTATAAATGCAGGGTGTGAGAGTGAAAGAGAGAGGTGCATATGGAGGAAGAGTATGGTAGTACAGATTGATATAAATAAGAAAAATAGTGGGTCCCTCCCTCAGAATTAATTATAGAAATGAGGAGAATGGAGGAGGGAATAAGAAAATTAAGCACACCAATACTCAATTATAGAACATTACAGACAAAAAGGGAAGGTCTTGAATTGTTGGATTATATTCAATTACACTTTGCAGGTCACTTAAATTATGTCATTCTCTCTCTTTTTTTTCAATGCAACTACTTCCCTTCTTACTATTAATGTCAGAAAACCCTTTTAGCTTGGTTGGAGAGGCTTAGAAAAGATGATAACATGCAGAAGAGGGTAGATGGGGTGCCTTAAATGTGGCTCTGTAAAATTGTGTTGAGATTGCATGGCCCTATAATCTTATACTATCTTTGTCACATTTGTTTGGTTTATATCCACAGTATCCCAAGGGAAAGGGGCCTCTGGACTAATCTGTGTTAGGCCGGAAGGTAAATAAAACCTAACCACGGATTGTTCTATTGCTGGGGATCGAGCGAATATTTTTTTATCAAAAAATTATTTCAGCAATTATTTTAAAAGGTTGAAACCATATTTTTCTTTAACTAATATATGTAACTGATTTACATATATATTAGCTTTGATAGTTTAACATTTGGAATATTGAAGTTTTTGGACGTTGCCTTTCTTTCAACCGTTCAATTATTTGGGTTTAATTGGTTTAACGTCATTTTGTTTTAATCAGGTTATTGGCTTTTAACTCTATTAAGCCATACGTTAGTTATATATTCATTACTATTTCTTAATGTTGGCCTTTAGAGAAGAATAGAAAAACGTTGGCCTTTAAGCCATTGTCGTCCGAACCAATTTAGTAGTAGTATTAGTTTAATAGCCTTTAATTCAATTTATTCTATGGTCGTGTCTATTATGCCTATAAAAAGGACACAAACCGTAGAAGGAAATGAGTTGAGCAGAAAATTCTGAAATAGAAAAAAAAGATTTTAATTTGTGTTTTCTATTGAGATACCGAGTAATTTGTTTGTGTGGGTGTTTGTCTGTTGGGTTCTCTTCTGTGTAGAGAGTTCTCAAACTCAGTTTTGGAGGGCTATTTTATCATCGGGACGACGGGACTGTATACTATTACACACATTGGGTAGAGCTGCAAAACGTCTTAAAGAGAACAACCTAGTCTACGACTCAACCTTAATAATAATTATTTTTCTAGTTCTAGTTTGAGATTTGCGACAACAATTTCTAAATAAGAAAAATACACATTATCTTTATTTTTCCAAATAGGAAAGTGTAAAAGTGGTATGTGAAATTTGGTGTTGCAAATAACACGACCCTTTCTTATGTATGTGTCTGAGCTCTGAAAGCAATTGCTGGATTAACCCAATTTTTTGTGCTTTTTCACCATACCATCTATCTCTTCATTGTGTCGACTGTTACTGTTCAGTGAGGCATAACTGTACGTGAAGGGCCAAAAAAAAAAAAACAAATGAATAAATGATGCAACAGATAAAAAAGTTACAGCTAAAAGAAGAGTGGGCCAGATTCTGATATAGTCAATTCTCATGAATCTTGGGTGAGTAATGGTGTATTTGAACCTATGAGAAAACTTCATGAATGTAGTGGGTCATCAACAATCCCTTGGTGGTCCCCAAAGCTTGATTGTGGTGGGGGGCACAGACATGATTGATTAATTCGTAGAATAACCCTTGTATGGATTATTCATAATCCCAAGATCATTAACCGATCATAAAAAGGGATTCAATATAGATTGCAAACCAGCCACATAATATCTATGGACTATGGATAACACCATTCAAATTTCAATGTTTTATTAATGAATCACCAAAATCGTTTATAAAATTGAAAAGTACGTTAGTTTAGTTCTTGAAATTATAAACATTTTAAATTAGTCCCTGAAATTAAAAATTATTGGTCATATTAGTCATTTTGAATCAATCGATTTAGTCCTTGAAATTATCCAATAGAGATTAACATAATCGTGTATTTTCAATTTTAAAGATTAATTTCGAATATTAATAATTTCAAAAACTAAGAATTGATAGTTCTGCTCTATAATTTTAGAGATTAAATTGGTGGGATGAATTAGTCGAAATCCTTTGTGAGGTTAAAAAAGTGTTGGCGCAAGATATTGGAAATTAATGCTTCAACTTTTTTAAGTTATTTAGTTGGTTGATTCATTAACATAGAAACATTCTTGGGGTTTAATAATCTGAGGTGAACCTCTAGAGCTAAATGTTAATGATATTAATCTTTCATACATATGACATTGTGGACCAATGACCAGTGTCCCACGAATCTAACGATATATAGAGCCAGGGATGCCAAAAGTACAACAACTTAAGGCATGGTTTCCCAAGATGCAAACCACAAAATCACAAGAAATAGATCTAGTTGAAGACACTAGAGAGCTCCAGCTACAAGCACCGGTACCCGATTTTTAAAAACAATAACACCTAAAAATAGAAATCGCTAATAATACAGATATACAACCTTAAATTATGCAAGTAATAATAAATGTGACAAGAGAAAAAGATGCTTAATATATATAGGGACTTGTGTGCTCTGGATTTTCAAATATATACAACTTGCAAGAGCTTCTTTTATTGACTTAATATATATATATATGTATAGACAAAATCACACGATTGGAAACATGCACTATTGTGTCGGTCACACACGGAGGAAGGGAGATAAATGGGTGTTGAGTGCATGATGGGGATGGCAGTAGGGTCACCTTTTCTTAGCCGACACAAATCACAAAGCTCATGTGTCGTATTAACAGGCTTGAAGGGTTTCCTTTGATATATATATCAAAGGACTTGTCCATAGGACTCATAAAATTAAACTCAACTCATATGATCCTGATGAATTAGACCTTATAAACCCTTATAAATTGTTATAATCAATACGTGTGATAAAAATTAAGGGTGATCCCAAGTAATTTTTTATTCTAAAAACTCATAATAAGTATGATTTCTCTTATGAGCTCTGTTTCAGTCCTGAGCTCTAGTGTAGCGACTGAGGTCAATCCCAACAAAGATGTGAATTTGCCTTATTCTGGTGATGTGCCTCCTCTTTTATATTGCTCGATAAATAAAATTGAGGAGATAATTGGGGGATATGATTCCCTATCAAAGGGTGGTTAACGTTGATTGCGGTAATTAATTTCGTTGGTCCCATGACTCATTAAGGAGTTATTAGTTGGCTATATATGGAGAAGTGTTATAGAGATATTATAATAACTAGTACGTGGACTCAACCCAAACTTTTTATGAATCTTTTTTTAACAAAAATAGTAAAAAGAAAGTAAAAAAGTTAGCTGAAAATATAAAAAAAAGTTAAGAAATGTGCCATGTAAAATAGTTTGAGAAGTGATGTGTTACACACTAAGGTCGAGACTTAATTTTCTTATACTAATCTAGATCATTATATTTTTATCTAATCTATAGTATAATCAGGGGCGGATGCACATGTATGAGATTGGGGGCATTTGTCCCCACTTGATTTCTCAATTTTATATTTATATATATATGGTTTTCAAACTACATATATCCTATATTTTATATTATAAATTCAACCTCCCACTTATCCTTTTTAATCCATTAAATAAGTGTTTTTTGTATTTGATAGAATTATTTTTAATATTACTCACTTTTTATTTCAATAAAACTTTTTATCCTATTCACATTTCTTATATGTTTTTAAAACAATTAAAAAGATGTTGAATATTCCCGTAGGAAAATTTGGCTCCCTACAAATCCTTGTTTTTAGATCGACCCTCTTTCCACGTCATTTTATCCTCCAAGTTTGCTCTTCAAGATTGCAACCGGTGGTGTGATTCTTTAATTATTTATACATAGAGAGATTTTTTTTATAATATGAAAGCTCGTAGAGAATAATCATGATATATATTTATACTTTAAAAAATGATGTTATATTTTCAATGCTACAAATTTATATATATAAGTATTGATATAGCTCTCACAACTTAAAATTTCTAGATCCACTGAGTATAATCAAAACCCATACAGGATTACTACAGTGCTACTTGCTACAGTTCTCTCGAATTTTGTGCAATATTTGTCTTTTTTTTACATATATATATATCATTTATAATTTCTAATGTAAAAGAATTAACATGACAGTAATTTGATGTTTAAAAAAATGCTGACAAAACACTCATGTATTTCAAACACAATCACACAATCTTACTCTAATTTTAATTATTTTAACCAGCGGCTATCCACTTTCTCTATTGTTGCGAATTAGACATTTATACAATATGTGAAAATATATAATGTAAAGATATATAATGTGCAAAATTAAGTACTATTAAGTATAGATTATAAAATGTTATTTATTTACAAATATTATATAGCGACATATAACTTTAATTCATTATCATATACACATTCATTTAATATTTCGATGATATTATGTTATAATTAAGTGTAAATATAAATAATTTAATCCAAGTCGTAAAAGTCCTGTAGTTCAGTTTCAATTTACATCCATAATTTTATTTCAGCAAGTTCCTTGTGCAGAATTTTCTCAACCCTCTTCCAAACTTAGCATTATTCTTCAAGTTCTCTTTCCCAAAACAATAGCTTCAACGATGCTTTTGGCATCTAAATCTCGCACTTTTACATACATTTCCTTTGGCAAATTATGAAGAATATTGAATTAAAAATTAAAGACCATGCAAATGAAAGTAAATATATATTGAACTAAAAATTGTTGATTGACACCATAACACAAAAATTAAGTAGTTTCTAACTGACTTCCGTTAGCTCTATAATAGCTCTATCATTTTATAGTTTGCAGCAGCAGCACTTGGTAGTTGGTAGCGGATGGACAACATTGACATCACCAGAAAATAAGGGATTGATTAAGAGCAATAGCAAACTTGTTTAGAACATTCATTAAAGACCACAAATGTGCTTGAAGACGTAAAATTAACAAAAATCAGAGAAGAAATTTTTAACTCCAAAACATCCATTATCAGGAAGAGTAACACAGTTTCCATAGTCACAGCAGATTCACCAAATAATGAAATCCCAATCACAGCGTCATGGCGAAGCTACTGTCTACTAATTTCAATGAATAGCAATATATTAAGCAAATGTTATATTGTTGCTGTTGACCATCCCTACAAAATCCAATCCACACAATTAAATATCTACTAAACCATGTAAAAACAAAGAAAATCAAATAGAAAGCAAAACCTCAAACTTCAACAAATCATGCAGTGTGAAATATTTTAGCAAAAAATGCATCACAGACACAATTATTAATTCCAGATAACCATGAGAACTGCATCAACCAAACTAAAATGACATAATCCAAACCCCTGATAGCTCTGTGACCTCCTCAGGCTGCTCAAATAACTTACCAAGGCTAATCCAAACATCATTGCCAAACAAATACCTTGAATATCAACAGCCATGGAACCAATGTATATCATTGACAATTGAGACACTAATGAATAGTGAAGTTCATGATAAACAAAATAAAGTTTAGGGAAAATTGCATTGACCTCCCCTAAGGTCTTTTCAAATAACTCTCACACCCCCTCTAGTTTTTAAACAAACATTGACCTCCCTTATTTGTTTATTAATTTGACACACACACCCCCTTCAACTTAACGGTGTGGTTACCTCCGTTAACTATCCTTGTTGCCCAACCTTTTTCTTCACAAATCCAAAAAAGTCAAAAGCAGTGTTTTACATTGCAGAGCCATTATTGTGTCTAGGAATCTGTTGATGCAAATGTTTCATTGGTCTCCACCTTTTTTTGCAACATTCTGTCAAATGGAAGGCAACAAACTAGCAAACTTTGGAGGTCATGAGGTGCTACGGTTCTGTTTTGCTGTCATGAAGAATTCTATTCAACCTCCCATTGTGAACACCCAAATATACACCATTGCAGCAGACAATACATTACAAAACAGCCCCAATGACTCACCCACACACCCTACAGACATAGCAAATGCCACTGTAACAGTTCATCAAAATAACAAAATAGCAAACGCCCTGATAAAAACTCCGCAGACCCCGCACCAAGACATTGGGTGCCACGATACCAACACCCCCACCCGATCAGAGTATCAAAGAAAATTCAGAGAGCAACACTCCTCATCCGCAAACCCAGACATTTAGTTGGATTTGTGAACCAACTGGAAACTAGGTAATTAAAAAGGGGGCTTTAAGCAATGATCCACAACCAAGTTTTGAGTTTAACTTGTTTTACCAAAGCCAAGTAGAGATTCTAACCGGGATTATTCTAATCAACTTTCACATGTTATTGATGTATCAGGGGGAGATGAGATGTGATCCACAGTGACTATGCAGGCGCTGCAAGTTAACATAGAAGACCTTTTAGTTTTTCTCCTCAAACTGTTAGTAAACAGAGTTAATAAAGGGAGGTGAGTGCTTTTGTAAAACTAGAGGGGGTGTGAGTGTTATTTGAAAAAACCTCAGGGGAGGTCAACGCAATTTTCCCTAAAGTTTATATAGGGGACACAAAGTATAATTAACCAAAAACTGGTCACATTTGAGAGCCTTAGAAAAAAAGATGGATTTGTATATCCCAAATTAAACCGACATGAGAGGAAAGCTATGCAATCGCATACTTGACTATGGAATACAGACCTGCAAATCAATCAAAATAAAGAGATATGAACCATATAAAAAGAAGCACAACGTGAATGGATTGAAGATTATAAACTGCCATAGCATCATAAGTTCATGAGCACCTAAATAAAAACAAAAGAAATTCATATTAAGATAAAATGTTGAGAACAACGAAGATAGGTTGACATGAATTTTGAAAAATCTAAACAATGAAAAAAAAGTTGCCGCTTTTTGGTACTATTTGTTCATCTATATAACCGCTCAAAACGAAAAAAAATATTGTGCACCTACGGAGGGGAGTTCTAAGAAAAAAACCATAAAAGAGAGGAAGTTATTCATCTAACCATGCTTGCCCTTTGGAGTTGGGCTTTTCTGCTGATGACATTTCGCTGAAGGTGACCGAAGGCCAACAGGAGAGCACCAGTAAAAGCTATCCATTCCTTGGATAAATAGGAAGATCAACCAAGAAGATTGTATTGGCAGAATAGCAAAAATCCTGAAACGCGTGAACAATAATTTAACCACCTTAATTATTTTCATTACTTATGCATCTATGCATCTACAACGGCAAAAAATTTAGAATATTTCAACAATTGTTGCAACAAAAGACTGAATGTGGAAGTTAAACCGATAAAAGCAAAAAGGGGACTTGATCTTCATTTGTAATGTAAGCAATCATGCAGGCTATCTTTGCCATTGTTTAATCGAATAAAATTCCCAAATCAGCCAATCAATTATGCATGACACACTTTAAATATAACCAAGGACCCAATTTCATTGACTCCTTTTTTTCCCCAATTTTTCCTATGCAATGTGTACTTCATGTCCATTTTACCCACACCCAACCACCAAGCGGTCAAAATCAGAGAGAACCCAAAACCCCATCTTAATCCTTCTTGTTAGAATAAGACATAACATGGAAAAAAATATGTTGTAGCCAAGAGAGAACAAAACATTATCAGAAAAGAGAACCATCAGAATGCCAAAAAATAATAATAGAGAACCATCAAAACCAGAGTAAATACCCAAATCATAAAATTAGCTGGAAAATCTCAAACAACACCCATCACACAGAGAAAATAGAAGCAGGGGATTCACCTTCTGCAGAGGAGAGGACCAGAGAAATATATGTAGAACAGAGAAGAGGAGAGGAGACAAAAATGGCTTCTTTCTCATCATCATTTTCCATAATCTTGACCATGAAACAATAATCTACCATCACCAAACCTTCAAATTATTGTTCACATGCATGGTGACATGCAGTTTTATTCTTACAAATTAACATGTGTATTGAAGGTAGAAGTGTAGATAGAAGAGAAAAGGGAAAGTGCCAGCCATATGCGCATCACTACTAAATTTATAAAAACCCAAAACTGGAAAATGAAAGAAGGAAAAATCCAAAATGAGAATAGGGCAGGAATAGTGAGGATTGAGAAATACCTGTTTGTTAATAATGCAGTTTACTCATCCCATTTTTTGGCATATATGTCTCGTAATTGCCACCCCCACCTCACAGTATAACCCGCAATTTCCACCCTCTGTGCTTGTGTAATTTTGTAAATAGAAATGATTTAGAAGAGGAGAGAAAGGGTATTTGAATTTAGGTTTGAAGTGCAAGAGAGCAGTAGAACCTGAAGCAGAGATGGAGAAGACAGGGTATTAACATGCTTGTGTTTAATATGTTCCAATTTTCTCTTTTGTGTCCAGGGCTGAAAAATGTGCGCCATATATTAAATTTTCTCTTTCTGTGTACGCGGCAACGTCGGTTGAAGAAATCAATAATAAACCAAGGGAATAGTGTTAGACACTAACGTGAAGTTGCTAACTGTGCAAAACTGCATTCATTAAAAGTACATCGAAGTTGTTGGGCATATGTAGAGTTAAGGCCCATCTGAAGGCGTTGATGAAGATGGCAGTGGACGAATTTTTTCGTGGCAGCATTGGTGGCACGACTTCCTTCCTCTGGCGTCCTCTCTTCTTCTCCATCCCTTTTCCTTTTTCTCTCTCTTCCACTCTCCATTAGCAATGCGGTTACTTGCAGTTGTCTGAGTTATATCTGATTTCTCGCCGCCTCCCCTCACAAAATAACCCCTTCACCCCTCTTTCTCTGTTCTATATAGATTTACGGTTAGTAGCACTTAAAAATAACCCTCCACTCCGCTGGTCACGACCTATAGATAAATAAACCAATAAAAGCACACCATTTTCTGTTTTATTTTTACTTTTTTGTTTCTTCCAAAAATACCCTAGTCCAAGCGGTTTCCGTCTCTGTCTGCACACAAGTTAGGAAAAATAATTTAAATAAGAGGGTAAAATGGTCAACAAATTGTATACACCAAAAAGGAATATCCCCTTTATATATTGTTATAGATGAATAATAATCAATATTTTTTTTAAAGGCTTAAATCTGTTTTTAGTCTCTCATTTTTCATTGAGTTTTGTTTTTAGTCCCTCATTTTTAAAACACGTATTTTTAGTCTCTCATTTTTTAAAAATGATCTTTTTTAGTTTCTCGGGCCATATTTTAAATTCGAAAAGTATCTTTTAAATTTATACTTTGACCCCTCCCAAGTTTGATGCTCACGTTAACCCGTTTTTCTCGTTCTCCTCCTCCTCCACTGATACACCGCAGCCCCCTATCCCCACGCGGCCAAGGGAGGCTGCGCACAATGGCGAGAAGGGAGGTGGCCACCGCGATCGCAGAGGAAAGAGAATGAGAGAGAGCCTGCATCTCATGGCAGCTTCAAAAGAGGACATTCGAACTACTCCCAGCTGGGATAGAGGGCCGCAGTGCATCAGTAGAGGGGGAGGAGGGCGAAAAAATGGGTTAAAGTGAGTATCAGGTTTGAGAGGGGTCAAAGTATAATTTTAAAAGATATTTTTTGAATTTAAAATATGACCCCAGAGACTAAAAGAAATCATTTTTCAAAAATAAGAGATTAAAAAGACGCATTTTAAAAATGAGGGACTAAAAAGAGAACTCAATAAAAAATAAGGGACTAAAAACAGATTTAAGCATTTTTTAAATTTCTAAAAATATATTAACTCCACTCAAATTTTAGGATATATTTTACACTACCCGTGCTTAGCACGGGTTCTTTTTTTCTAGTTATTTAATAATTACTTAAATATTAGTTAATTACTTAATTAAATAGATTAAAATAAAAAAGATACCTATATTTTATATACAAATGTGTGTGTATATATATATATATTGATAAATATTATTATTAGTGACGGATCCCTCCCAAACCGTCAAATAAATATTTGTAACGAAACAAATAACAATAGAGAGGGAATTTTTTGTCACAAATTCCCTTGCTAAATGCAATTTAGTCAAGCATCAACAAACATTGTAATAGATATGTTTTTAGCGAGGCACCACTTTCGTCTCTATTTCCCTCACAAAAGTTATGTTGCGCATTTAGTGACGGATTTTGTGACGAAATATTTAGAGAGAGACTATTCCCTCTCTAAATCCGTTGCTAATTTAATATAATAATTTTCATCGCTAAATCCATCACTAATAGAGGACAATTTTTCCGTTGCTAAAATCCGTCTGTAAAACTGATTTTTCTAGTAGTTAATGTTCCTTTGTTTGGTATGGAAGGAAAATATAGAGAACAGAAAAAAAATATTGAAAATGGTGAAAATTTCTTTCTTTCAAAATTGGAAAGAAAGGAAGTTAAGGACAAATTATATTACTAATTTTAAAAATGCCCTTTATATTTTATCACAATTAATTTCTATTTGAAGTTATTTGTGTAATTTTATACATATTTTTTCTTTCTTATCACTTTCTTTCCTTTCACTTTTTCTAATATCAAACAACTAATAAATAATCTCATTTTCTATTCTTTTTCTTTATTTCCACTTTCTTTCATCTAAAGAAAGCAAAAATTCAGTCAGGACATTGAGAAGAGCGTATTTTGTCTGAAGAACCGCCCATCTCAAAATTCAAAATTTCCCAACGCTCTTCCGAACGGCGAAAACTTCACACATATAACTGCAAACCCTAACATCGTTCCCAATCGACCGAAGCAGATTCACTCTTGTTGAAATATAAGAAAATATCTCATAATAACTTGACTTATTCAAGATATTTGTTTTTGGTCGTGTTACATTGGTTGTCAATTTTCTCTTCCAAAAGGGTATATTTGTAGCAAGCTTTAGCTTGAGGGGGTGTTGAAATATAAGAAAATATCTCATAATATCTTTATATTATCCTAGTTTATCTTGTAGGATTAGTTTCCTTTTTACCTATGATTTAGAATATCTCTTAGGATTAGTTTCCCTATTTCCTAGTTATTACCCTGATTTGTTACTCTATTTGATTTGATTTGATTAGGATTAGGATTCTTCTATCCCTATATAAAGGGGTTAGTTGTTAGTCAATGTATTCAAGCAATTAAGTTATCATTTAGTCATATTATCATATTTGTACGTATATTATATTTTCTCTCCTCCCTCTCAACTTGATACCCTAAAATTCAACAACTTTGCAAAGCCTCACATGGCTTCCCGGAACCAGAACAAGCCACCGCGTAGCCCCTCCAATGTAAGCTCCCCTTTGTCTCTCTCTCTCTCATGCTTCTGTATTTTCTCTCCTCACTCTCTACTTGATACCCTAAAATTCAACAACTCTGCAAAGCCTCACATGGCTTCCCAGAACCAGAACAGGCCACCGCGTAACCCCTCCGATGTAAGCTCCTCTCTCTCTCTCTCTCTCTCTCTCTCTCTATCTCTCTCTCATGCTTCTGTATTTTTCTAGATCTTACTCGAGTAGGCTTCAATTCGATAAGAGTAGGGCACAGAATAGGACTTTTTCTTTCTGGCGAAACACCCAGAGTAGCAAAACTCATTTTCCTTTCAGGGTAAAGCGGTGCATAAAAATGGGGTTGGCCCGCATTCGATCTAGAGAAAAGTTATTCTTCATTGTTTGTACAGCTGAATTAGGGTGCCAAAATATGGTCCCTTTAGCTTCTTATGAGTGAATGAAAACTGCATATTTAGATATAGATTTTTATATATACACGCTGCTGCCTTTGACTACATAAACTTCTTTGTTTTCTTTACCAACACTAGCATGTATAATCTGTGTAACTATATGCATATGCCATGTGTAAGAGGTTGTGTATGTGTGTGTGTATATCTAGTATTGTCAAAGTTTCAGGATTTTCCTAAGTTGTTTGGGTTCTGTTTGGAGATTACATGATATGGTGGAGGCCATCATGGGTGAGATGAGAGACAAAGGGAATTGGAATTGGAAGAGTTTTGGAACGAAACGTTTTCAAATGCATTAACTGTGTGAACTATGTAGGGTGCGACAAATTAAGAGAGAGACATTGGAGTGGGATGAGTGAGCAAGCTGCAAAAGGAAACAAATTAAGTTTAAAAAAAAAATTTGTTTTTTAATTATTTGATATTGGTGAAGTAGAAAATAGGAAATAGGAGATGAGTGAATCGAAAGGCTTGGCATAAACAGGGGAGGGGATTTTGGTATTAAAAGGTGTTTTCTCTTCGGATGCAGAAAAAGGGAGGTGGTGAGGAAGTTTCATCAGACAAGCGTCGAAGGACAGAATGCAGCACTATTGATTTTACCAAAGAGGACGTAGAGGCATTGCTGAATGAGAAGATGAAAAAGGGAAATCCCTTTGATAATAAGGTTTCTCTTCACGATCTCTCACATGGGTGTTTCTTAATATAATCATTGATTTTTGTTGTTTGAAAAACTTATTTTGGGGTTGGATTTCTTTTATTTTTGCAGAAAAAAATGGACCCGATGGCAGATCTCATTAAGGGACTTAAACTTTGCCTTCGATGGTTTAAGAGATGCTACATCCAAGAAAAAGAAAAGCTTCAGACTAACATAGAATCTGCCGAGAAGAAATGCATTGATACTAGTGAGTCTTCTTCTCTCCTGTACAAGCGATTGCAAGAGTATAGTATGAGTTTGCAGCAGTACAATAGTTGCCTTCAGTCAGAACTTGAAATAGCAAATGAGGCACTTAAACGACTGGAGACAGAGAGAGCAATTATTGTTGAGAACCTCAGTAAGAGGCCACAATAAGGCATTGCAACATCAGTTGGCATCTCTTCAAGTAAATTAATATTTTTTTTATTTCTGATTAATAAAATTATATTTACGGGTTTCATTAATATATTTTTTTCTCCGTCTAAATTCTTTAAGTTGCAATTTTTTTATTTTATTTTTATTAATAAGATAATATTTGCTCACGGATTCTATTTATCTTTCTTTGTTCATATAAATTTTCAATATTTATGATCAATAAAATAGTATTTGCTTACGGGTTCTATTCATCTTTCTTTTTTCTTCTTGAGAATTGTCATGATGCAAAATTATTTTTTATTTGGTTTAATTTCTAATTAATAACATAGTACTTGCTTAGGTGTTCCATTAATTTTTTTTTGTTCCTGTAAAATTTTAGGTTTAAAATTTTTTCTTTTAATTTTTTTATAAATAAAATAGTATTTATTCACGAATTTCTTTATCTGTGTTCCCAAAATTTATATGCACAATGTTACCGAATCAAAGTATAACATAAATTTTAATTATATAACTTGTATATATAGATATGTAATAAAAAATAATTTAGTGTCCTCCCAAAAATGGGGTCAAGGCCTAGAGCTGGTAAAAGAAATCGGGCCGAAAAAGCCAAAAAATAAAGGGCTCGTGTACACAAATTTGAGTTTGTTTTCTAATTCGGACCTTTTTGGCCCGTCTCGATAAAGTCTAAACCCAGTAAAGCCCAAGCAAGAAGCGGGTGGCCCGGAAATGTAAGTTAAAGCCTGAGTCCGGTCCAAAAAATGGAGGACTCAGGGACACAAATTTGAGTCTGTTTTCAATCCGGGCCTTTTTGGCATGGCCCGATAAAGCCCGAACTAGATGCGGGCCAACCAGAGCCCGGCACGAAAGCCCGTTTTACCAACTCTACCAGGGCGGTGCAGGGTCAGTGTAACACCCCCTTCTCAGGAGGTTTACACTTCATAAAGGAACCATTAATACGGAATTAAAATCTTTCTTCTGATTTTTCTTTCGGAAAATGCTGACAAAATTTATTTAATTTCACAAATAGATTTTCTCTGTCATTTTTTTAAAAGAAAAGAGATACTTATGTGAATAAAACACCAATCAGAAAATAACATAGGAAATAAAAATTCATTCATTTATATAAAAGAGCATACCATACATAAGGAATCTCTTTCCCAAATTAGTACAGACTCCCTATGCTGGTCCCACACTAAGAACATCTGAAAGAAGCTCAAATAAGAAAACCCTAACAACATTAGAAGACTTGCACGTCCTTCCATATGGTTGACATGTCTTCAATACCCGTCTCATTCTTCGAGTCCTGACTAGTCCATCCAGCTAGTAATCCATCTATATGAATCATGTTCCGAAGATCACAAAACATATAGAAAAGAGTGAGTTTCTCTCCAAAAGTTACAATCACGAAACATGCATAGTAAAAGGAATACCACTGACTATACTTCAAAATAAGTAGATATCATTTGAAAACTTTTCTCTAAGTTAACAAATCTATCAAACACATCACCAAGAAAATCACACAGGCAATTAAAGCCAAACCGTACTCCCTTCGCAATCCCCCAAGCTGGATTACAGCTCAATTTGGCAAAGACAATCACCAAATACAAATGACCTCTATACTTATTGCACAATCCTCCAAGCTGGATTGTAGCAATGACATCTATATTTATTGCACAATCCTCCAAACTGGATTTTACCAAATGCAAATGACCTCTATATTTATTGCACAATCCTCAAAGCTTGATTGTACCAAATGCAAATGACATCTATATTTGCTATCATCAAAAGTTCTTATCTCAAGAATTTAATATCATTACGCGTTGACTCTTTTACAATTACATATAAAACTCTTCTCTGTTATACAAAACTTTTATGAGAGAAAGACCTCTTTATTTTTCCCCAAACCATTTTCTTAAGCCTATGCTTATAAGAAAGTCTCTTCGCACCGTCCGTTACTCACACTCCTTAAGCACATAATTCTCGCTTCGTTTATGCTTTATTTTAAAAACGTTATTTTAAATGCTAGGTTTATTACTCTTGAAATCATAGGCTTACCTTTCATCCCCTTTCACTTTTTAAGAAATAACTTAGGGAAAACTTCTTGGAAAACTCATTTACTTTAGGTTTGACCTTTTTAAGAAAACTCTTTCCATTACAACAAATTTAATAATAAAAATACCCCACACTTCCTCTTAATTATTAAAACCACATACCTCTTTCATTTCAGCCCCTAAACTTCCAAAAATTACATTTTTGGCCCAAAATATGAAATTTCACAGCTTGCGAAATCTCACACCAGGGATGTGAACAGAGCTGTCCAAAGCTCTTTAAAATCCGAAAATCAACTCCTCTTTTAAGATTTGATTACATACTTCAATTTCAATATTTTTAAACCTCAAAACTAGATTACCTCTTCATGAACTTTGGTGGTTTAACTTGGATTTTGAGAAAAATCAATTACATAGACTTTATTTCCTTTTTGCCAATTAATTAGTTGGTAAAATATTCAACCACTTGTGATTGACTTAAATTAAATCCCAACCTCTCTTATTTTAACGAAAATCCATTTAAAGTCCATTGGAGACTTATCAAAAATTTAAGTAATTAATACCTAAATCAAGCTTTGGCTTGAATACTAAACAATCCCATTTTGCCTTTAGAAAAATGATTGCACTATAAAGTCCTCTACTTCCTCTTCCATGATGCTTGGGTCACTTGTTTTAATTCATCTTAAATAATTTTACCCAATCACAACAAACATCACATAATCATAATAAATAAAGCACAACTCTACTTTAAATATTACAATCATCCAAATTGGATCAAATAAAAACACAAGAAAAATAATCAAACCAAATCACATCAAACCATACAATATTTCACACATCATCAAAGATCAATCACAAATCATAGCATAAATTTTCTACCACACAAATAACATAGAGCTACCACATATTTAAAATGGCATTTCTAGACAATTTAAGCATACAAGCACACTTACATTTACTTAGTAAATATTCTTAACTTTTCATTTTACCCAAAACAACTTTTAGAAATATTTCCATAGAGTCAAAATTATGATGATCCTCATACAAGTTCCATAGAGTCAAAATCTTCTCTTAGTAATTTTATCACATCAAGAATGATTAAAAATCATTCTTCACAAAGATAAAACTCAACCATGGAGTTGTCATCAAGCCACACAACACACAATCATACAAAAATCATAACTTTGAAAAGAACATCCCTTTACCTCTTGAAGAGAAGCTTTACACACTAGAATCCACTTTTCGTAGCTTGTAGCTCCAAGACTAGAATCAAACCCTTCCTAGCTTTTTCTTCAAAAGCTAGTAACAAAACCCTTAAAGACATATACAAAATATGAGCATAAAAACAAAGCCTTTATGAAAAATACCCAAATCCTAAAATCAAAAACTTGAAAGAGTGATCACTTACTCTTACTCTTGATGGAAAAAGGATCAAAAGGATGATCAAGCTCCTTGGTTCCAAGAAATAGAACCTAAAGCCAAAAATAAGAATTTTCTTGAAAAACTTGAACAAAAACATGATCCATGAACTACAAAGTGAGTATCATGAAAAGATAAGAAGGATTTATGGTTTAGAATCACAAACCAACCTTGTTTGATGAAGCTTGATGGATCAAAAGCTTGAAAACTCAAAGAAAAGCTTAAGAACAAAAAATGGAGTTTGGAGAGAAAATGGAGGAAGTATGAACCAAGGAAGAGGAAAGGCAAGAGTAAATGAGAAAATATCTTCCTCTCTCTCCTTAAACTCACGGCTGCAGCAAAGGGAAGGAGTACTTGAGATAAGCTTTGGTTAAAGAATAGTGAAATTAATTGAGTAATGAGTAATAGTTAATTATTTAATTGGTCCAAGCCAAGACTTAGCCACAAAGCAATGATCAAAATGATCAACTTGGCACATTGGGCTGAACCATGGGCACAGAACAGGCTGTATGCAAATGGGAGAAAAGATCTTCAAAGTTAGGGCTTGTTTAGTGGAGCACAAGTGGGAAAAATGCCTAATAAATAATCTATTTTGAAATAAATATTTTCCTAAATAAGTGATTAATGGAAAAATCATTTTTGAGACCCAGTATTAATATAATAAAGTTTAGAATCTCAAAACTAAATTTTTGATCATTTTCTGATGCCCCGATTGCGCTACGGTTACCTGTAACATGTTAAATACGGCTAAATATAATTTTTTTTTGAAAAACTCTAGAAAAATTCCCAAAAATCCAAAATATTAGAAAAATAGCATTTGTTTCGTTAAAATATTATTTTGACGCAAAAACGATCTCTATAAAAATATAAAACCTTCACCATACTAAAACTGAGATACAGTTTCCGTGAAATTTCTATTTTTCCAATTTGGCCACTATCTACCCATCTAAAAATCATAATTAATCTAAAAACACTAATGATATCCCTAACTTTCTATTTGGATCATTTCTTAGTCCTCTGGTAATTATTTGTTCATTACACGTTACGTAGTCCATTCTACAGGGACCAAAACTGTAATATCTTTATCCTAATCCCAGAAAATTCCAAACTAAATTTCTTAAATTCTTAAATAATATAAAAATACTATTTGTCTCTTTAATCCCTCGCGATGGTCTTGTCTTTGCCTTCAGATCAATATACTCCTATTTCTCCGTCTATAACGAGAATCGTTTTCTGTTGAAATTTCTAATTTCAACTCGAAATCCCATTTGCTTTACTATGAGTGACTATAATCATGACATTTCATTTTCTAATATCATCTTATAATATGTAATTTGATCTACTCACTCAGTGTCATAGAATTAACTATGGATCTAAAAATGCGGGTGTTACAGTCAGCGTTGCTCTTGTGACTGGTGTCACCTCTCAAAATGTAATAGGTGTCACCTCCTAAATTTTTTATTCTCAAAAAGCAAAATAATTTTGTTTATTGATTTTTTTTACTATTTTTTGTTAGAAAAGATCCATAATTTATACGGGTCGGGTCCTAGACAAATTATGATTACAATCGCGTTTTGATAGCATTTGCATTATAGTTATCGGAAAATAATAAGATTAATTGCTATAGATGTAGTTCACAAGTAAACATTGAAGTCAGGCTTTGGCTAGGGTGAGCGACTTTCACCGTGAGCGAGCCCATTTTAGCAAATTTAATATTATTTTGGCTTAATTGCATTTTTAGTCTCCATATACCACGATTATGTGATTTATGTCACTCGGGTTCCAATTGCTCGATTTTGGTCTCTCATGTGTCACGATTGTGCAATTTTGGTCCCCTAGGTTCCAATTGCACAATTTTGATCCCCCAAGTATCATGATTGTGTGCATTTGGTCCCCCAAGTATCTCAATTATTACAATTAGATCCTTTTTCTCCGTGTCGTTTTTAACACTAAAAACTAGATAACCTGATTCAGTATTAAATCAGTCACACGTGTGAACTTCATTTATAACAGTTAAATTTGAAAGTTTCCTTCTCTTTTCAGGGAACTTCATACATCACTTACGAGTGATATATGAATTCTGTGTGTATGAAAACCAAGAAGCCATGATGGGTCTTTACCATTTCATGTAATCAGCTGAACTCCTTGTAATGTAAAATAATTTAGAATTCATATGTAGAAAATCCTGATGCAGGTCAAGGTGTTTCTAGAACCTGAGATTCAGCTTGGCTCTCAAAAAAGAAAAGCCAGGTCAACGGTAAAAGAATCAAAGAGTTTTTTTTTTATCAATGCAGCAGATGGTAGAAAGCCATTTGGAAGAGGAAGAGGTTCTGTGAACAAGCCTGGAGGAAGAGGACCAAGTAGGGTCTGTACCTACTGTGGTAAATTGAGTCATACAGGAGAAACTTGTTACAAAAAGCATGGGTATCCACCAACTTTTGGTCGTGGTACTTCTTAGGGAATTGGTAAATACACTCCTAGTTTTGGCCATACACCCCACATTAATGCTGAAATTCCAAAAATATACTCTTTTTCATATTTCAAAAACTCCAGTTTCCAGAATACAAAATTGTATTTCGAAAACTCCAGTCTTCATACAATTTGTATTCCGGAAACTCCAATTTCCATAATACAATTTTGTATTCCAGAAACTCCAGTTTTCGGAAATAACACAAAATTATAGGATATTTTTGAAATTTTCACGTTAATGTGGGGTGTATGTCAAAAAGTCTGGGAGTGTATTTACCAATTCTCTACTTCTTATGCTAATCAGTCAGCTGCATAAGAAAATGGGCTACATAAGTGGGCCTTATTGGGTCAATAGTTAAGTCCAAATTTAGTGGGTGACAGGTTCATTTAAGCAATAATGTACTCAAACTCCCCCATGTAGCACATGTGATAAGTGCTGGGAGTTGCTTGTGTAAGGGTGGGGGATAGATCACCCCCCGCTCCACCCCAACCACCCCCCCCCCCCCAAAAAGATGACAAAAAAAATAAGCAATAATGTACTCAGGGGTCCCCAAAGTTAAAAAAAATTACAGGAAATATATCTAGTGAAAGCAGAAATTAATGAACACCAGCTGCAAATACAGATTTAACTACTAGAAAAATTAAATTTAGAGAGGGCACAAATCCGTCACTAAATATCAAAAATTCCGTCACAAACTACTTTAGCGACGGATTTTGCGACGAATAAAAATTCATCGCTAAAATGGGCATCACAAAATAATTAGCAAGGGAAAACAAAATCCATCACAAATTTGCTACGGAAAAGTGACCGTCACAGACATATAAAATCCCTCACTATATAACAAAAAAAGTGGGAAACAAAACTAAAGATTTCTGTCACTAATTAGAGAGGGAAAATGTCCCTCGCTAATTAGCAAGGGATTTTGGGAGGGAAAGAGAGAGTCTAAGGCAAATTTAAGGCGTATCTTTTTGTCACAAAATCCTTCTCTAATTAGCGATGGAATATTTCCCTCTCTAATATTTAGAGCTATGTTTTTCAAATAAAAAATTTCTTATATATCACATAAGTTAAAAATAATTGTAAACTTATAATAAGATGAAGCTTTGGAACAGGTTAGCATCCAAAGAAATAAAAATCAACCACTCATATATAAGATCCATAAGAACCATTTTAATAATTATGTTCATAAAAATATCAAATTATACAACTTAATTTGGTGCAAAGGAAAATACATGAAAATTTTGTTGCTAACTTATCATCTAATCTAATCTAATCCATCATCATTTTCTTGGTGATTATCTTGGTCAGTAGGTGGAGGTGGAGGCGGATCCGGACAATGAAGCAATGGAGATGGACGACCTAAAGGGAAACTCTCCATGAACCGAAACAATGTATTAATTCTCATATCAAACAAGAAAATGAAACTAAAAGAATGAAAAGTAAATTTGCACATATGTACCATTTACTCTACTCAACTTGAAAATAAATTAATCATACAATGAGAGAAAAACAAAAAAAAATGCAATTTTATGTCCCATTTTTCCCCTTTGAATCAACATGTAGAAACAACACAAGGGACAATTCACACACTTGTTATATATCCCTATCAAAGGAATTTCAGTTTCAAAAAACAGTCCAAGAATAGTATCACCAACTGACAAATTTGTCCATAATGAATCCTAAATAGGTGATGTACTAAGATTTTCAGCAGTTTGATTTATAGTAGTGACTAAGTCAAAACCTTCTATTCTTCCATTATCAAAAGATTCAAAACAAGATTCATCCACAAGAACAGCACCACACTAGCATTAATCAAACATATTTACCCCAATTCAGATTATGAATATTCAATCAAAGTAAACAAAAAAATAATAATTTGTTAAGTGCTATTCATTAACTTACCATTTTGACTTGTCTTTGTTGTAAACAAAACAAATTGTCTGTGTACGTAAGAGCTGAAACATCGAAAGCGTGTTATTTAGCTAAAGAGTAAAATATCAAGTGAAGAGGAAAGAAAGATATTAATTAAAGAGTTATTCAAAAAGAATCAAATTAACAAAAAGAAACTTGAAGATTGTTGTCCACATCTAAAAAGGAAAGGGAACTATTAACTGCAGTGGTTGAGTTTTATTAACTGCAGCAGATGCAAAACTAGTACTAGTTAAATCACAATAACACATTTAAAAAGAAAAGGAAACTATACTCAGCCTGCAACATTTTCCAACAGATCCAGTAGATCATGTGTGAGTATCCCAAGCATGATTTTATAAATAAATAAAAAATAGAAAAAAAAAATACATAAAACCCCATACCACAGGGCCAAAAGTCATACAGAACAAAGGCATTAGCTAAGTTGATATTTAAATGTTTGGCAAAGTTTTACCTAGGTATATAAGCACTCCCATCTATCTATAGTGTATTTCCCTTCACTTTCCTGTGATTGCAAAATCAATAGACTGCACAACTCAATAAATTCACAGTATTGATGCCTTAACATTAAAGATAAATAAAACAATTGATTACCAAGAGAAGTCCGTTCTGCATGAAAGAAAAATTGATAGTGTTCAATTTTGGGTGAAAATTTGAGTTGGAAAAATTGGGGAAAAATTGATTAGAAAATTGGAGAAAAACTGAAAGAAAAATTGAGTGTTCCAAGACCATGTCTTAGCAAAAGCATAATCAAAAAGAGAGAAGGAGAACCAGCACTTTCATTCAAATACAGTGAGAGTTCTTTTAGCAAAAGAGAGGAAAACAATCTAGCAGCAAAAGAAAAAGGAAAAGGAGAATCAACAGAGAGGAAGAATCAAAGTGCAATAGCAACAAGCAAAAAAGAAAACCGAGAAACATCAGAAACAGAGAACAGAGAAGGGAAGAAGGAGATGTACCCCTGTGCCAACGCCACGTGGCCTTCTGCCTCGCACAGCCATGACTTTGTGGCTCCCATTCGCTCTCGTTCGACGCCGGTATCGTCTTTCACGGCCGTGCAAAGACCACTCTCTCCGTCGCCACCACCATGAACGGCCATGGCCACCGCGGTTTTCCCTCCTTGCCGTCGCTGCACACGGCCTTCGTCGCCGCTCATCCCTTTCCCCTCTTCCTCTCTGTCGCCATCGCCCCCTCTCCACTGTGTGCGCGTGTGGTCTTTTAATTTTAGGGACTCAGGTCCTATTCATTTTCCTTTTTCGTTGTTTTGTTTTTATTTTATTTTATTTTACTTTATTTTTATTTCGTTTTTTTTATGTTTGTTTCTTTTTTTATCCCTTTAAGTTAACCGATTGGGCTCATGCCCCATGTGTTTTTTTTTTCTTTCTTTTTTATCTTCTTCTTTTTTAATCTTCATTTTTTGTGTGTAAATATGGAATTAATTTTTTTTTTGTTTAAAATCAAATATTTTCTTTAATTAAAAATGGTTAATTTGATATGACATCTCTTTAACCTTTGGTTTTGAGAACACAAATTGTGATAGCTTAATCCTAAAATCTTTTTTTGAAAATAAATTGTTTTTTCTTAAAAATACCCAAGTAAAATCAACTTTAATTATTATTAATATTATTACCTTCTAAACAACAATACATATTAAATTGAAAAGTTTCCAATCAATATAACAATTAATTAATTGAACATAATTTAAAAAATTAAATATTTTTTCAAAAAAATATTTAGCGACAGAATTATTCCCTCGCAAACATTTTTAACAAAACTTTTGCGACAGAATTTGTGACGGATGCCATTAGAGAGGGAATTTTCCTTCACAAATTCCCTCGCTAAATATAAACCACATGTACAGCGACGGACGCTGTGATGGATATATTTAGAGAGGTTTTTACTCCATCTCTAATTCCGTAGCTAAAGTTTTTTTTAACATTTAGTGATGGATTTTGTGACGAAAATGTTAGAGAGGGAAGATTCCATCTCTAAATCCGTCGCTAAATTATTGGATTATTTTCCGTCACCAAATCCGTCGCTATTAGAGAGGAAAAATTTTTCGTCACAAAATTCCATCTCTAAATTTAATTTTTCTAGTAGTTTTCTTAATCCCATTTTTTCATAAACTACATGTAGTATAAAACTTCAAATTGTTCCTTTGGGGTTTTGTCTTCAACTTTCAACTATTTATAAAATTAAGCATTTGAACCTTTTTTTTTTCTTTCTTGGGATACTAAAGCATCTTGAACTTGTAAAGTTTTGCTATCATTTGAACAATATAGACTGCAAGGAGTGACTTGGTGTTCAATTCATCTGAGATGTAAATTAGCAGGGTGGTGGAAACAGCACAACTCAAATCCGGGCAATGGTCCAAGAATTTATTTTATCGATCCCCTGCATAATTGGCTATCCCTTCCGTGGCAATGCTTGGGAATTTACAAATAATGTGGTTACGGGTCTTCAATGGGGGTGGAGCACTTAATTAAGACACACAGATGCCAAGGAATGTCTTTGAACCTGTCTAATTCACACCAGGGATGTTACGTTTTTCATAGTTGTGAGCTCTTCTGGATTGTACTCTGCACTTCCACACTTGGGTCTGACGCCTATACACCGTGGGTGGGAATTTATCCACAATTGTGAATTTCTCTGGAGTAATCCGCATTTTTGCAGTGACGACTTCACACTGGTGGTGGGAATATCTCCACAAGTGTGAACTGCTCTGGATTGTTTTTTGCAATTTCGCACTTAGGTCTGACGCCTTCACACTTGGGGTGGACATTTTTCTGCAATTGTGAACTACTCTGGATTGTATTCTGCATTTTCCAACTTGGGTCTGACTTCTTCACACCAGGGGTGGGATTTCCATGACAAATGTGAATGATTCAAATTTTGCTTGTGTTTTTTGTAGGTTTTTTTTTGTGTTCGGGGGGGGGGGGGGGGATGTATAGGGTTGTCTTTTTTTGTGTTATTTTTTGGCATGCTGTGAATGATAGACAGAGTCTGGGGTGACAACTTATTTGGAATTTTTTTTCTTTATAGTGATGCATTTGCACGCTATATCTATTTAAATAACGGATAAGAGCTCGATCGATCTTTGTACAACAAACAATCCTTGTTCTTTTTAAAATAGCTAAATTTGGACATAATTTGTGCTCTAGTTTAATTGCTTTCTTTCTAATAATATTTTTTGCTTTTCCAAAAAAAATATAGACAACATCTAAGACATAAACTACAAAAAACATTTAATACATATAGCATGAACACGGTGTTGGATGGATGAAACACCAAAACGAACAGGGCTCACACCAATATGCACAGATTCAATTTTCTTTAGTGCACACAAGGCAGGTAAATGAATTCATATAATGCAAAATCATTCACAATATCATTCTTACAAGAGTTTTCATTTTTGGAACCACCGTCAATTTTTAACACCCATATTATATAACATCCTTCTCCCTTTTTATATATATATATTTATTTTCTCTTATCACATCATTTATCAATTACACCTATCACTTAACTTTCTTCTATTTTTTTTCTTTTTTTGGGTGTCTTTAATGAGTTGTATGGGTGTTTATATATCATTTTTCTTCTTACAATTGATCAACTTGTGTAATAATTTCAAAAGGACTAAAAACATAAAAATAAATCATCCAAAACCGGATGTAGCCAGTCAAATTGATGACTCCACTCCACCAGTTTGCGCCTCAGCATCAATAATCATATAGACGGACCTTCTTCGTGCGTGCCAAAAAGTCATACAAATCTTGCACGCTTTTGTGTCATTGCTTGCTGAGACAAACCCATCGGTAATTATTAATTCTACGTGTTTGTTTTTTATACCAAAATGGGATGACATTTCTGCAATGAACCATTAATCCCTTTCAGTATATAGCGGCAAAGCCACAAGTAATTATGAATTAGTTAATGTCACGATGAGGAATACTCAAGCATTAGCAATAGCAAGCTATGAATGGGTAAAATCATTGTTAGCATCATGCAAAACCATGCAACAAGCACTCCAAATCCACGCCCACATGGTAGTCACTGGTCGCCACCACGACCTATTCCTCACCACCAAACTCATCTCCCTTTTGGCCGCCACGTCATCTTCAGAAGGGTTGCGCCACTCTCGCCTTCTCTTCTCCCAAGTCACCAACCCCGACATCTTCCTCTGGAACGCCCTCATCAAAGCCCACTCTCTCACCCCTCACGCGCCTCTCACGCCCCAACACCACCCCTTCTCTCTCTACAAATCAATGCTCTCTTCCTCTTCCTCTGCCTCCCCTGATTCCTTCACCTTCCCTTACCTCCTCAAGTCGTGTGCCAACTCACCGAGTCCCCAACTCGGCCTTCAGGTCCATTGCCACGTCAGCAAATACGGGTTTGACTATGATGTCTTCGTCGCCAACGCGCTTTTACATTTCTACTGCGTTTTCGGGGATGCCCAGAATGCATACAAGTTGTTTGAGAAAATCCCCGTTAGAGACTGCGTTTCATATAACACAATGATTAATGGGTTTGTGCGTGTGGGTCGTGTTCGTTGTTCTCTGAAGCTTTTTGGGGAGATGAGGGGGTTTTGCATTCGGCCTGATGAGTACACCCTTGTTGCTTTGTTGTGTGGTTGTTCCTTATTGGAGGATGTTAGGATTGGGAAGCAAGTGCATGGCTTGGTTTATAGGGAATTGGGTACTTGTTTAGGTGGTGACAATAACAATGCTTTGTTGGTGAACGCACTTGTTGATATGTATGCCAAATGTGGGTGCTTGGGTATGGCAGAGAGGGTTGTTGTGAGTGGAGTGGGAATGAAGGGTGGTGTTGCTGTTACGGCTTGGACTTCTTTGGTGAGTGCTTATGCTTGTCATGGAGAAGTTGAGGTTGCTAGGAGGTTGTTTGACCAAATGGGTGGTGAAAGAGATGCGGTTTCTTGGACAGCCATGATTAGTGGTTACTCTCATGCTGGGCATTTCCAACAAGCATTGGAGCTGTTTGTGCAGTCGGAAGGTTTGGGGATGAAACCGGATGAGGTTGCGGTGGTTGCTGCCCTTTCCGTGTGCGCGCGGCTCGGTGCCCTTGAGTTGGGAAGAAGGATCCACCATCGATATTCCGGTGAGAATTGGCCAAGCGGTGGTGGTGGTCGGAACGGGGGATTCATTGGTGCTGTTGTTGATATGTATGCCAAGTGTGGAAGCATTGACATTGCTTTGGATGTGTTCTGTAAAACAAGTGATGATCAGAAAACTACTTTTCTGTACAATTCCATTATCTCTGGTCTTGCTCATCATGGCCTTGGTGAATATGCAATCACTTTGTTAGAGGAAATGGGGTTGTTAGGATTGGAACCGGACGGGGTAACATTTGTGGCACTTTTATGTGCTTGTGGTCATTGTGGTTTAGTTGATGTTGGCAAGAAGCTGTTTGAATCCATGTTGACTGTGTACGGTGTTAGTCCTGAGATGGAGCATTATGGTTGTATGGTTGACCTTCTTGGTAGGGCTGGTCTTCTGAATGAAGCATATAATTTGATTCTAAACATGCCATTTAAGGCCAATGCTGTGATATGGAGGGCATTGTTGAGTGCTTGCAAGGTACATGGAGATGTGGCATTGGCCCAAGTAGCCAGCCATGAGCTTCTTGAGATGGAGCTTGATCATGGAGCACATTATGTTATGCTATCTAATATGTTGGCTGACATGGATCAACATGAAGAAGCTGAAGGTTTGAGAAAAGAAATAGACAATGTTGGCATCCAGAAGCCACCTGGTTGGAGCTATGTGGAAATGAATGGAGTTCTTCACAGGTTTCAGGCAGCTGACAAGTCTCACCCTGAAGCCAAAGCCACTGAGATGATGCTTAGGGACATTAATATGGGACTGAAATCTATTGGCCATGTTAGTGCATCAAAAATGATGTTTGATATGGTGGGTTAAGTGCATGTTTCGAAACCAGTTAGGGACTAGCAAAACTGGGTTTGGATTAGAAGCAACAATTTATTGTTTTGGAAAGAGGAAAATTACATTGGGAAGAGGAAACTTAAGTTTGCTACTAGAATCCAAACATAGCCTAATTCGAGAAAGATTTAGGTTGGAAACTTCTTGCTTTGACGATATTGGGTTATTATTACTGGAATAAAGGTTAAAATCAATTAAGCTCTCGTCAATCCATGACAAAATAACAAAAGGAAGATCACCATGACACGGGATGATGCCCCTGTGATGTTGCTATGGGACCATCAATCCAAAAAAAAACAGAAAAGGAAACTGACATTCTGGATTTTTCCAAGGAAAAAACTCAGGATCTTCGGGTGTCTAGTGTGACTTAGTGCTAAATTTCGAGTGCTCGTTGATTTTTCTCTTGGAGCATGGGCTAATCTTTTAGAACATTTAATTGCTTCCCATGTTTTTTCTTGGAAGTTCCGGGACACCTTGTAAACAGGATTTTATGTGTGTGTGTATATAAAAATATGATAAAGTCATAATTATGAAATTCAAAGATACACAATTCTATGTATTAATCTACTATTATTACTTAACATTGTGTTTTTCTTTATCATGAATCAAAATTTGATTTTTTTTTTTACTTATTTATGATTAGCCATCTCCTTTGTCATTGACCTTTTGCTTAGGATCCAATATCTATCAGCTTCACCGATAGTTAATATTTGTTGGAGAACTTGACTGATCATCTTTAGTGAAGTCTCTCTTCCAAGCCACGTTTTTTTAAATTACATGGTTCGAATTCGAGACCTTACTTAAGGGATCTGAACCTATTTTAACTCAGACCAAAAAACATTTTTTCTGTTTTCTATTTATATTTTTTATTATAAAAATATAAGCTTGTTTTTCTTTTCCTTCCGTTCTCAAATATTTGTATAAAAAATAATAAAAATAGATATGTTGTTACAAAAATAACTCTTACTCACGAGGACTGCTTAGTATTTTCTTTTTCAACATCCTATCAAAGAATAGACTATATCTCAAACTAGAGCATAGATCAACAAACATTTTTTTTTGTTGATGATTGAACGGGGCAAAGCCCCAAACAAAGAAACAAAAACAAGAACTAGAAGCCCCTGGGAAACACAGTCCCAGAAGCATCTGCAGCAAAAGCAACAGAAACAAAAGAAGGAAGAAACTCAAAAAGCTTGAAGTCTGAAGATAGCTCCATGCCATGCTTCGCGAGGCCATCAGCAACCTGATTGGTTTTGCGATACGAATGATTCACGACAATCTGATCATCCACATCAAGTAACTTCCTGATTTCAAACACAAGATTGGCACTAGGATGAAGAGAGGAACATCCAATGTTGATGAGTCTAATTGTAGTCATCGAGTATGAGTCCACCAGAATCTTCTGCAAGCCTCTTTCCCTAATCTGCTTCAAGCCGATAAGCTCATCACGTAACACTCCCCCGCAACCTGCCTTAGTCCCAAAGTTAGTAACAACACCATCACAGTTTAGTTTGTACCAACCTATATCCGGAGCTATCCAACTGAGATTGGAGTCAGCAAGAATGGGGCGGCTCACCTCCTCCAAATCAGAATGAACTTGGATACTCATCATGATATAATGGGCTTGGTAAATGATACGAGCAATCATTTGATCAATACTGGAAAACACCTGATTAAACACCTTCTCATTCCTAATCTGCCAAGCCAGTAAGACAGCTGAACCAAACAGGAGGTTCAAAGTAATACCTCTCTTATTCGTTGAAATTTTCAAATTAGCCACAATCTAATCATGAATGTTATCAGCGAAGAAATTTGGATAAGGCATTTGACCTTTAGCCAGTTAGACCACACCTGTTGCATGATGGCACAGTCCCAAAAAACATGCAACACAGATTCGTCAACACTGTTGCAGATTGGGCAAGTCGCCAACTCCACAAGATTCCTTCTCTGTCTCCAAGGGTTGGTGACAAGGGCCTCGTGGCTCATCTTCCACTTGTGGAGCCTAAATCTTTCAGGCCCTTTTCATCCCCAAATCCTCTTGAAAACCCCATTGGGAGATCTTAGATTTTGGTCCAGTAATGACATGTAAGCAGACGTGTTGGAGAAGCTCCCATCAACTGTCAAGCTCCAGGCCACACTATCCCTCCCTCTAGACTGCTCAGGAATAGCTAGCGATCTAATCTTTGGCAATAACATGTTTGGAATGACACCGTGAAGTGGGGTTAAGTCCCAAACGCCATTCTCTGATCTTAGATTGCTCACACAAAGATTTTTCCCAAGATCAGTGAGATGTTTGTGGTACTTAAGTAACTTCAATTCCCATGAGATGTTTGGCTGAGAACTATTGTGCAGTAAATCGAAAACTCGCTGATTTCTAGGTGCTAGGATTGGAGATAGAAGATCTGAAATTCGAAAAGTATGACCCAGACAAAGGTGTAACTCACCTACTCCCCATGGATCCAAGAAGAAGAAGAATTCGAAGGGAGCCAAAATGAATGACAACAAAACTCATCCTTAATCCACAAAGCTAACACTACAAGAAAATCGCTGATTAGCCAAGGCCAAAAGCCGTAGGTAGAAGCAAAAAGCCGTAGGTAATGGAAAATTACCTACGGCTCAGATACGGCCTGAATTCGGTAGGTATTTTGCTTGTTGCAACTTTTTAGCGAGGGCTTTCTTTAAAAAGCCGTAGGTAGTTACCTACGGCCTGGAGCCATAGCTAATTACCTAGGGCCTGGAGCCGTAGGTAATTACCTAGGGCCATGAGCCGTAGGTAATTACCTACGGCTCAAGACCCTAGGTAATTACCTACGGCTTCAGACCGTAGGTATCTACCTACGGCTTTTAGCCCTAGCTAATTTACCTACGGCCAAAGCCGTAGGTACACATTTTTTTTTAAATTAAATTTTTAAATTTTTAAATTATAAATTTAATTTTTATTAATTAATTATTTATTAATTAAATTAAACAATATTTCGATTTGTTATAATAAATAATTGTTTATTTATTCTAATTAATTACATATTATTAAATAATTATTTATATTAATTTTAATTTTAATTTATTATTAATCTAACACTTCTATTAAAATAAAGACAATAATTGAAAACGTCAATATCATAATAAACCGAATAAACCGAATGTTGTCTTAAGTAAAAATACTTTAAAAAGTCAAGTGAAATACAAAATTAAACTACTAACTAATATTGTGCATAAGGGTCAACATCTTCATCTATGCCAGGTGAGTGGCCACCCTGGTTGCCCTGTTCCGGCTGTGGTCGTTGTTGGTGAGCTAGCTGAGGCTGAGGAGGCTGAGGCTGAGGCTGAGGTTGAGGCTGATACATCTGCATCAAATAATTTTGGTTGGCCAACACCTGCTGCAGTGCCAAACTCTGACTAGCTAACAACTGGTCTTTTGCTTCCATTGAACGTTGCATCTCTTCTATTGTCTGCCTCATCCGATTAAGCTCAGCTGCATTCAACATAGAGGAATGACTGCTAGCACTAGAGGATGATCCAGTAATATCTCTGTGGCTGGAGCCTTTTCGGTAATTGCCCGAAAGGCTTCCAGCACCATATAAGCGACCCCTATGCTTGCCGCTAACCACGTCCACCCAAATTGTAAGTGCTATACGCGCTGCCTCCTCAGGGTTCTGGGTGGCGTCGATCCCAGACTGAGACATCTGCTGGCTCATCTTTTGCTCGAACTCCTCCTGGTATCCATCAAACAAATACTTATTAGTTTTAATTTTAAAACTAATTTAATTTATAACAAATATATAAGAACAATGAATATATATAAATATTACCTGAGTCTTCCTCGACCTCTCGTCAACATACTCCCCGGTTGCCTTCTTAATGTGGGTGTGGCGATGCAACTCGTGCATTTGCACCTCTCGCCCCAACTTCTTTCCCTGAAAGCAACAGAAACATAATTAAATAATCAATAAGTATAAATAAATAATAACTATTAGAGATAAAGTCAAACATATACGTACCAGTCGGTATGCGTACTGGGCTTGGGAAATGGAGCCCCCTGTGTGCATGCTACCACCTTTCTCCGATGCCCGATTTCTCTTGTTTCGGGCTGATAGTATCTGGTACTCTGCTGTCCCCCAGTAAGCTTTCAGAGTAGCCCAATCATCATTTCCAATCCAAAGGGGTTGTCTATCACGTTTGCGGGCTTTGCTGAGCATTTCAGAAAGGCGGTGACTGGCCTGCATATGAAATATCTTCTCGACACTATGCTCATCCTCATCCCTCCACGAACATTTGTCCTGTATTAGAGAAGAAAAAAATAATATACGTATATAGTTTATGAAATAATATACGTAAAAGCAATTAAATCAGAAACTTACCCTGAAAGCATCAAAGAAAAGCTTCTTCGCATCCTTATCCCTCATGACCTCCCCCCATCTTGTCCAAGGCCGATGATACTGCTCAGTAACACATCGAGTGACATTCCTCGCAGATGCTCTCGAGGGAAGGAACCTTCATATATAAAAAAAAAGTGACAATGATTAAAACAAATATAATACAAATATAATAAATATCCAAATACTATAAAAATGTTATTAATTCATTAATACTTACCCATTACCAGCTGGCTCGATTACTAGACGACCATCCCTCAAGTATCTAACCTCCTCGTTGTGATCCTCCTCACCCCCTGACAGTGACATCATCGAACTCATATCGTCCTGATCAGACAGATCATGATCAGCACTATCCTGAGTGCAAGCCTGAGTGTCATCTACGTCTGGAGTAATATTAGCTGCAACTGGAGTAGTACTCTCAGCTACAACTGGAGTAGTACTCTCATCTGCAACTGGAGTAGAATTGTACCATGGAACATCCGGTCGATAGTCAGGCTGTGGCGGTGGTACTGGATGAGGGTGTGGTGGTGGTACTGGCCAAGACTGTGGCGGTGGCGGTGGTACTGGCCAAGACTGTGACGGTGGACGTGCTACTGGCCAAGACTGTGGCGGTGGTGGTGGTATTGGCCAAGCCTGTGGGGATGCCATAAATGGTGGCCGATATACTGGCTGAGGATGAGGCGGAGCCACTGAACGTGATGTACCCGGCCTACCCACATACCCATCATCATCAACAATGATGCGAGTGCGAGTCTTGGGTCGAGAACCCGTGACTTTGGCCTTGCCCTTCCCACTATCGCGTGGTCTGGATGGGCCATCTCCTGATGCCATATCTATATCTAGTGTAATTCAATATAAACAATTATTCAATGAAACACTACAATATATATTAAATATCAAATTCAGTAATTTGAGACAACTAAGTTATTCAATACAAAATGACAATCACAAGACATTAAAAATAAAAATACATAAAATTAGACTCTAAGTATTATTCAGAATTTGAGAGTCGGTCTGCCCATGAGTCCCCAGAATCATCTTCGGGGTCTGTTCTTTCATCCGATGCTTCTTCTTCATCAACATCGTCTTCGTCCACTTCATCATCCACGTCGTCACGTAAGCGAGTAATCCGTTCCACTTCGGTTACTTCATTTACTTGTGGCATTTCATCCACTTGATAAGCCACATCTTCCTCTAGATCATCTACTTCAATACGACCCCTAGGCTTTGTCTTGATTGCAACACACCAACCTCGTTTGTCCGTTCGGGTTGATGGGTAAGGGACATAATACACCTGTCTCACATTTTGTGCAATCATAAATGGATCAAACGACCCATACCTGCTGCGCATATGAATGTCCACAGTATTATATTTTGGATTCCTTTTTGTGCCTCTAACCGATGGATCAAACCATTCACAATAAAATAGCACTATTCTTTTAGTATAGTCTAGAGTGTTGTACACCAATTCATATATGTGTTGAATGAAGCCGTAGAATTCATCTTCACCTCCTTGTGTGACACCTTTTACGTAAACTCCACTGTTAACTGTTTGTTTGCCCTGTGTCCATTCATGTGTGTGAAATTTGTACCCGTTCACGAAGAATGTATGCCATTCTTTGACATTTTTATGAGGGCCATCAGATAGGTTCCTCAGGTGTTGGTTGATGGGAGTTGGTGTCTCACTATAAACCTACGTAAATATTGATACAACATGCAAACAAATTATTTATATATTGATTTAACTTGTAATAATTCGCATTAAAGTGAAATAGTTTTGGGAGGTGTACTTGGCGCTTAAACCATGTTGGAAAATTTGCATGAATATGAGCTTCTTGGTGTTGTGCGGAGACAGGCTCAGATAATAAGAACGCCCTGATCAAATTGAATAACATGCGAAGTTAAGGCTTGAATATATATAGTAATATAGTAAGTGAATTGAAAGAAAGTATATGATATACGTACGCAAGGTATGGTTTAACTTCGGCACAGTTGATCAACACATGAACATGAGCTGACCACCACTCTTTTTGTGATAACCAATGAATTGACTCCTTCCCAGAATTACGACCGGGCAGGCCAAATACTGATAATGTTAGTGGATGTCTTTCATTGTGATCAGTCTCGATTTCATTCCTAATATACCTTGGTGTCAACATGAAGTTGGTGAAATAATGGGAACAAAAATGGATTGTTTCGCGGTGTAGGTAAGATGCACATATTGATCCTTCAACCTTAGCCTTATTTTTCACCGATTTTTTTGAATCACCCATGAATCTACAAAAGTAGATGTGAATGGAATCTTGAATCAAAAGATATATTATCTTTGAAATAGATAGTTATATTTAAAGATAGTTATAAGATAGTAATAATACCTTTCAAATGGATACATCCACCTATATTGAACTGGTCCACCAAGCCTGGCTTCATGTGCAAGATGCACTGGAAGATGTTCCATAACATCAAAGAAACCAGGGGGAAATACTCTCTCCAACTTACATAGAATGAACGGGATGTTCTGTTCCATCTTAATAAGGTCATCTTCTCTCAATGTTGCAGAACACAAATCCTTAAAAAACTGACTTACTTCAACTAGTGGATTCAAAACATGAACTGGCAATGAACTAAAGGCAATAGGAAGTAAACACTCCATGAAGACATGACAATCGTGACTTTTCATCCCAGTTATCCTTCCGGTGTCCACATCCGCACATCTTGCCAAATTGGAACAATAGCCATCTGGCATCCTCAGTTCTTTAACCCACCTACAAATTGATTTTGCTTGCTCAACAGTTAAAGTGTAATTGGCTTTGGGTTTTAAGATCTTTCCATTAGCCTGAGGGTTCAACTCCAAGTCCTTTCTTCTACAGTAGATTGCCAAGTCCTTTATGGCCTTATCATTGTCTTTAGTTTTGCCTTTTACATTCATTACAGTGTTAAATATATTATCAAAAAAATTCTTTTCAATGTGCATAACATCCAGATTGTGTCTCAATAAGTTATCTTTCCAATAAGGCAGATCCCAGAAAATACTTCTTTTTGTCCAGTTATGCCACTGTCCATATCCTTCCAATCGAGAAACTACACCATGATCTGTGACTTTTGGGAGATTCATAACTCTGGTCCAAACCTGCTCCGGTGTCAACCTAGGGGGAGGGCCATCTGTTTCAACTTCACCCTTCCTGAAGGCGGTCTTGTTTTTTCTAAATGGATGATCATTTGGTAAGAACCTCCGATGCGAGTCAAACCAGGAACTCTTCCCCCCAAATTTCAAGGTAAAGGCCTTTGTATGCTCCATGCAATGCGGACACCGCAATCTACCATGAGTCCCCCAACCAGACAACATGCCATAAGCAGGGAAGTCATTAATCGTCCACATCAAAGCCGCTCTCATGTTAAAATTCTGCTTACGTGCGACATCGTATGTCAGAACACCGTTCCACAACCTTTTCAAATCGTCAATCAGGGGTTCCAAATAGACATCAATCCCAGCTTTTGGATCAGATGGGCCCGGTAACACACAAGTCAAGAACATGTACGGTTTCGACATGCACATCTCTGGAGGAAGATTGTACGGGGTAACAATAATTGGCCAACAAGAATAAGGAGATGCCGAGGCTTGGATGTATGGTGTAAAACCATCAGAGCACAACCCAAGTCGGACATTGCGTGGGTCCGCAGCAAAATCTACATGCACCCGATCAAAGTGCTTCCATGCTTCGCCGTCAGAAGGGTGACGCAACACGCCTGAACTACTTCTATTCTCATAGTGCCACGTCATTTTGCTTGCAGTTTTCATTGATGCAAACATTCTCTGAAGCCTTGAAATTATTGGCAAATAGAACATCGCCTTCACTGGAACTAACTTATGATTACCTCTGCTACTGTTGCGAGCACAATACCTCGGCGCATGACAAAATTTGCATTCAACCAACTGACCGTCATTTTTTCCAAATTCATTGTCGTAATACAACATGCACCCATTCATACAACAATCAATCCTCCTAGCTTCCATACCCAACTTGGACACTAGCCTTTTAGCTTCATAGTAGTTATTTGGCAAATATTTTTTTTTAGGTGACCCATCCAACACCATTCTTGAGATAACATCACAACACTGCTCGCTAACATTAAAACTTGACTTCACACCTAAGAGCCTCACGCACATTGATAATCTAGAGTCGAGGGATCCTTCATACAACGGCTTATTCGCTTCCAATAAAATATTATAAAATCTTTGTGCCGACTCATTTGGAAGTTCATCAGTGTCATCATACTGATACTCTTCATATGACACATTCACCCCGAGAGCATTAGAAATCATGTCCCGCATCGAGTCAAACTGCTCGGCATTTCCCGCATTTGTGCAACTACTTGAACCTCCTATGTCATTCTCGTCAACACTCAAGTCAATATCAGGCACTACTTCACCGTGATTAGTCCATGTCCAATAATTAGGTTTGAACCCAACTTTGTATAAATCAACCCTCACATCATTCTCGCTCTTAATTTTTCCACATTGACATTTAAGACACGGACATCTAATACCCCCATCTCTGGTGAAATTATCTTGTCCCTTTGCGAAAAAAATAAACTGTTCAACCCCATTTAAAAAATCATCTTTCAAACCAATTCTTCCAGGATTCAACCTATCATACATCCAACTACGGTTTGACCGGTAAAATTGCATTCTCTGCATATACAACACATTATGCGTTAGATACTGGGGTCATGTGCCAAAAAAAAAATTCGGCAGCACAACCCTTGTATTTTGGACTTTCCCAAATTTTTTTCCACAAAAACTAAACAACAATCAATCAATTTATATGACAAAAACAAAGCAAATAAAAATAATGGCAATCCTATTGAGCTTTGCTCTCCACTAACAAACAATTCATTCACACAAACACATGCACAATTCTAAACTATCAGCACGCAAACCCAGCATCACATGCACAAATAAAATTTCAACACACCATCATCATGCCTGTTGAGCTTTGCTCTCCACTAACAAACAGCAAGTCAATTCACACATGTTGTATTTAACATATTTAAATATATATTAAACAATTGGATACGTACCGTAATCTCTTAACTCAAGCTCCGAGTTCCCCGAACAATCCTACCAAAAAATCACATTTGTAACATTGACCAACTTAGAGATATATATAGTAAAAAATTTAAGAAGGAAATTAAGAACAACCAAAGAGAACTACACTAGTTAACAAAAATATGAAAAGAGACTACTGTCAAACTCTCATTTGGCTTGTCAAAATTTATTTTAAAAAAATCAAGCATTATTCAAGACTTTTTATTTATTTCTGCTTTGATTTGTAAAATACTAAATTAGATTTAAAACACCAACAAAGCCTCTTCCAAAGTCCGGATGTATGATTCGGAAGCATGTCCTAACAGAAACAATACTTTTTTGTTTTGAAAATCTAACAGAAATAATACTTACACATGATATTGAGCTATAGCAAAATCTAACAAAACAAAACATAGTTATATTCTTAACAACTAAACACAGACAACTTTAATTTATTCCCATTGGCCAAAAATGAGAAATCCACTCGCAGATTGCTTTAAATTGTAAAGCAAACCGTATCACTACAAATTAATTACCAGGCTTCCCATTAATGTAGTTGCCAGCAAATCATAGTATAATCTTAAGTTATATTTGGCTACCTCACACTCGGTACAATATAGTTATTTTTTTATATTCTTTGTACATTGAGGGCTGCACTTTCACTTTCATGAAATTAAGTATAAAATCATGGATCTAAAATATTGGAGTCCCCATTAACTCATACATCAATATTGTGCATAGTGAAGTGATCATTGGAGGAAAACGACCAACTGAAATAATGACAGAGATTGAGGAAGGGAGGAAAACTCACCCAGGGCCAGGGGCAATAGATGTGCAGTGGCGGTGAAGAAGACAACGGCGCGGTGGTCCTGTAGCTCCGGCGCGGTGGTTCGGCCTATATGGAGAGAGAGTGTGCGTGAGAGACACAGATCTAGAGAGTGTGAGAGAGAAATAGAGAAAGGGGCTTCTATGCATACCTGCCTAGGAGCTTGCTGGTGGCGGCGCAGTGGTGGTGGCGGCGCGGTGGTGGTGGTAGCCACGGGGGGCGGCCGTTTTTGGCCAAATGAAGGAGGGAGGAGGGGTTTGGGGATGGATCTCGAACTAGATGCTCTTTGGGGCGAAGGAGGGAGGAAGGAGGGAGCCTATGGTGGCGGCGCAGTGGTGGTGGCGGCGCGGTGGTGGTGGTAGCCACGGGGGCGGCCGTTTTTGGCCAAATGAAGGAGGGAGGAGGGGTTTGGGGATGGATCTCGAACTAGATGCTCTTTGGGTCGAAGGAGGGAGGAAGGAGGGAGCCTATGGTGGTGGCCGGAGTTTTGAGTGGTGGTGGCCGGAGTTTTGAGTGGTTGGGCGCTTGAGAGAGAGAAGAGGGACATGAGATCGAATTGAAGAGGGAAGAAGATGAGTTTGTGAGACTGATGAGATCGAGTCTGCAGCTGGAATGCTATATGTAAGTTACCTACGGCTTCAAGCCGTAGGTAAATTTTTCCCGCTTTTATTTACCTACGGCCTCTAGCCCTCTCTAAAAATCTGAACTTTACCTACAGCCATGACCCTCTCTAAATGCATTTTTCATTTTTTTTTTAAAAAAAGTATTTACCTACGGCTATGGCCGTAGGTAATTTTGAAATTCAAATTTCTCTCCCCTACCTCCTTACCTACGACCAAAGCCGTAGAAAAGTAAAAAATTACCTACGGCCACATGGCCCTGGGTAATTTTTCGTAGGTACATCCACTTATTCTTGTAGTGTAAGCAAATTGCCTATCCATTGCATGTCAACCATTGTGCACTAAAATAAATTCCAATATAACTTAGATGTTTGTTGCACTTGAGGAATTTCATATCCCATGAGAAGTTTAGTCGAGAACTACTGTGCAATAAACAGAAAACTCACTGATTTCCCAGAGTTAAGGATCGGGGATAGAAGATCTGAAGTTCGAAAGTATGACCCAGATAAAGTGTATCTTACCTGCTCCCCATGGATCCAAGAAGAAGAGAAATTTGCAATGGTTGACTTCCAATGGTTAGGCAACTTGTATTGGTTTATGGACTAAGGACGAGTTTCATTGTCTTTCATTTATGTCCCCTTTGAAATCCTTTTCTTCTTGGATCCACGAGCAGTAGCTAAGCCAGACCTTTTTCTAGGGTCATGCATTTCGAATTTCAGGTCTTCTATCTACTGTCCGAACACTGCAAAATAGACCAATTTTCTGTTTAGTGCATAATAGTTCTCCGCAAAATATCTCATGGGATTTGATGTTTCTTAAGTACCACAACCATCCTAGTTATGTTGAAATGGTGTTTTTGTTCCAAAATGAGGTGCAGTTAAATTGTCTTTTACTATAATATGCATGAAAGAATTGGATCTATTAATTTGAATTCTCCTTCTAGACATTGTCAGCATTCGAAATTTAAGAGTGTTTAGAAGGAGAGTCAGTTAAACAAATCTAACCCTTTCCAGTAGATTGTAAATAACAGACAATTTAAAAACACCCCATTTTCGAACACAAACTCCACTCCAACATAACTTGGATTTTTGTGGTACTTTGGGAACTTCAAATCCCATGAGAAGTTTTGTGGAGAACTATTGTGCACTAAAGAGAAAATCGGCCCATTCTTCGGTGCTACGACTGGGTATAAAAGATCTGAAATTCAAGAAGCATGACCCCAGAAAAAGGTTTGGCTTCCCTACTCCTCATGGTTCCAAGAAGTAGGGGATATCAAAAGGAGCCAAAATGAAAAACAACAAAACTCATCCTTAATCCATAAAGCTATGCAAATTGCCTAACCATTGCATGTCAACCATTTCAAATTCCTCTTCTTCTTGGATCCACAAGGAATAGGTAAGCCATACCTTTTTTTGGGGTCTTGCAATTCCAATTTAAGACCTTCTAATGACAGTCCTAGCACTGTTAAATCAATCGATTTTCTATTTAATGCACAATAGTTCTTAGCAAAACTTCTCATGGGATTTGAAGTTTCTAAAGAACCACAAACATTAAGGTTATGTTGGAACGGAGTTCTTGTTCCAAAATGAGGTGTGGTTAAACTATTTTTTACTATAATATGCATGAAAGAGTTAGATCTATTCATTTGTGTTGGTAACAAGATGAAACACAAGAAGGGGGTTGAATTTTGTTTCTTAACTTTTAAAAAAAATTCGCAAAATGTTAGACGCTATTGTTAAGAAATGGACGCACAACGTGTTTTGGACGTACAAAGTAAATTGGACACTGAATGTCCACTTAGTTTAAAAACAGTTTAGATGCGTTTAAAACATTTGAAGTGCTTGTTAAGTAAAACCTCAAATCAATCTCCACAGTTAGTAAGAAAACTGAATGTAAAGGAGTAAAGGGATAAGAGATTTACACACAAAGGTTTTATACTGGTTCACCCTTTCCTAAAAGCTACGTCCAGTTCCTTCCAATAAGAAGGATTTCACTATCAATCCAAATAGATTTACAAGTATTCTTCAGCAGCCTCTTCAGGCCTCTACAACAAGTATTGTTTGCACACCTAGCCTCTCCAGGCTCAACCAAGTATTCTTTTACAGACAAGTCAGACTCAAACCCAAGTATTCTTTTACAGACAAGCCTCTTCAGGCTCAAATCAAAGTATTCTTTTCAACCTAGCCTCTCCAGGCTCACGCTACTCCAAAGAGTTTAAGTGTTACTAAGTGCTACAACTCACTCAAGTGAGGATATGAAATTTAAGCACGTTGAGAGTTAAACAAACTCACTTTTACAAGAAGATGTAAAAAGACAGCATTTTTCTAAGTTCATAAGCGTGTAAATATTCAATACAAATGATCTCTTTTGTTTGCTATCTCTTCTGTCTTCTTTTTCATGGTATTTATAGGCTTGATGAAGCTTCGAATTAGGTCTTCAACTTTCTTCTGCTTCAGCCTTCATAAATAGTCGTTTACAAATAGCATTAAATGCTATCTTCACGTTGCTTCAATGGAGATATACTTCAGCGTAGGTTATTCAGCTCTTTCTCCAAAGTCAGAAGTAACCTGTACTCAAAGTCTCAAATATACAATAGTTAAAGGTAATATTCAGTTGAGACAGAGAGAGCACTGTGCTATCAAAAAGGCGTGTATAGAGAGTTCCAGAAATGTTCAAACTATATTCTCTCTCAAGTACACTTTTCACAGTGCTTTTATAATTTTCATTAAATGTTATCTCACAACAGTTATAATTAAAGTCAAAGAAAAGCATATGTACAGCTATTTATTTCAAATCATTTGCTCATCTAATATGTCTCAAATTAAATACAAAAGCAATAAATAGCTTAATGAAAATTAAGAACAACGAGCGTATGGACGCATAATGTAACATCCGTTTTTTCTTAGTTACCATTAAAATTCTGTTTTATATGAAATTTTGTGATCTAAGTATTAAGTGATTTATTTTTATCTTATAATTAGGGTTTTTATATGCTTATCAAATTATTTCATTAGAATAGACGTTTTTTCTTTTACATTTGGAATTTTTCAGATAATCGTATTTACCGTAATTAACGGATAAATATTTTTAATAGCTAAATTATATCAAAACAACCCAGAAAATAAAACTTCCTTCACAAAAGCTGGTTCTTTTAATATTTGTGATTTTATGGAATTTTTCTAGTATTTTTGGAAAAATAAAGTTAGAAATTACCGTTTTGGTCCCTATAGTTGACAGCAAGAACTAATAACTGATTTGGAGACAAAGTTGAGGTCAGAAAGAGATTTTTCTAAGCTGAGTCATTTTTTTTACATTTTTTAGGATTTTTGAGAATTATTTCAAAAAATTTCAAAAAGCAGATCAAAAGTTACTTTTTAGTCCTTATGGACAAGAGAAACGATGATTTTTGAACGGAAATAGATTTTTAGTGATCATGAAATGCTTAAAATCATTTATCAAAAGGGATCATTAGTGTTTAAATAAAATTTGTGATTTTTTGAAAATTTTCTGAAAAATGACCGTTTTGCACTTACGGCGCGTTCGTTTTCCTTTGTTTATGCGAACCGCAAACCATACCCTTATCGTAAAAATTCAAAAACTCTTTCATGAAGACATTAGGGCTATTATAGGGCATTTTTTAGATTTTCTATTGGTTCTTACCCTTTAAATTAATTTTGAAAATTTTTGATTAATGAAATGACTATTTTGCCCTTTATTTTCACTTAAACTATCAAAACCTAAAGTTTTTATCCAAGCTATCCAAGGCCCTTATTCCTCTCATCTTGGTCGACATCCTCCTCTTGTTTTAGAGCCTTGGATGTGCTTTTTCACTTGGATTCAATCCTTGTGAAAATCTTTGAACCAATTAGGAAAAAGATGATTAAAACCTAATTATCTAATCATAAATCTTTGATCTCATCTTCTTCCTTCCCACTTGCCTTGGCCGCCCCCTCCTTCACGACTCACTTGAGTCTAGTTTCTTCTCAAGACTTCTCAATTTTGAGTCATGCCATGAGTCACTTGTTTAGGCCAATGAGAATTTAGTTAATTGTTTTGATTTTTATTAAAAGCTAAACCATGGTTGCTTTCCAAGCCAACCCTAGTTTCTTTAAACTCAACCCCTTGGCTTCCCCTCCCCCTATAAATACCCCCTTCATGCTTCATAAATCCTACACCAAAGCCTTTGTATTAACAAAGCCAAAAATCCTTTCAAATCTCCTTTGTAGTTTTATCTTTTCTCTCTTTGTTCTTGAGTTCAAATTTTGATCTTCAAAGCTTTGTTCATCCAAACCCTTGTCATCATGAAACATGCCCCCTCTCCTCTTTAAAATACCCATCTTTGCTTCATATAATTTCCCACATCAAAAGCCTTGTGTTGACAAGCAAAAATCTCTCTCTTTTTCTCCTTGAAGTGCTTAGTTTTCTTGCTTGGTGTTCTTGGTTCTTTAAGCCTTGTTCTTCCAAGATTTTGTGGCAAAGGTAAGGGGAACCTCTTGCAAATTAATTTGAGAAGTATGAGTTTGATTCTTGATTGTTATGTGCTTATGTGTTTGTGGTGTTAAAGTCTGTTTACTTTATAATTATTTTGTGCTATTCTTTAATTGTGGGGTTATAATGCTCAAATTTCTTAAGAATTTCGTGGAAGTAACAAGGTGATGGCAAAATTAATTTTAAGCTTTTGTAAACATACCGTTATAATGGCAAAATTTAGATTTACCGTAAATATGATCTTACCGGCCGTAAAGAAAAATTATTTTTTTATGAAAACCCTGATATTGTCTATCATTGATATACAAGGTGATGGTTAAGATAAATGGCTTATCAGTATGTGTTTGTCTAGGAAAGACAGAGACCTTTGAAGGGGCTTTTAAGTGCGTCTCTCTTTCCTGGGAACTGTACTGATACGCTGTTTGAGGAATTCTTAACCTAGAGACCCAATATATATGTGTGACTAAGATAAATTGGGAAGGAAGTAATTTCTTAATAAACGTATATATAAATAGATTTGATTGGATAAAAAGAGTATAACGGTAATGGATTCTCGGTGAATTCTACTGTTATAGCATCTATTGAAATTTAATATAAACAGTAACAGATTCTCGGTAAATTCTACTGTTATATTATCAATGGAAAATATGGAATGGGTATCCAATCTGTATATGTATATAATTAACTCAGTTTAATTTCCAATGTCTATGGCAGTGGAAATTAGTGAAATAGGCTTTCAATGGACCTCTTTCCTGGAAGATAATTAGTGCTTAAATATTTCAAAAGAGAAACAACTTGATCTCGTTCACTTAGTCTATATTGAATCGATTTTAAAGTTGGTTATTGATCACCGAAGACGGCTCTACGCCGTGTGATCCTTTCATCTTCAAAAGTTAATTAAGTCGGTAATTAATCAGCTTCTTTTCGTTCACTCTATTATATATTAAGTTTTTAAAGAAAGTTGGACACTGATTGCCGTAGTCGACTCAGCCGACGTGTAATTATTCCATTCCCAAATATCCATCTAAAATTTGAGAACATATACTTACTGATTAAAAAAGTGGACATAAGTTTAAATATTGTTGATCTCTTCTCTCTTGATCAATCCTAGGTGGCAATGCCCTATTTTGGTCTGCTTGAAATAAATTAATAACCTTTAGTTTATATATCGAATCACTCTGTTGGACTGCTCACTTCAATTCGGCTCTGCCGCGGTGGGATCAGTCATAAATTGAATTATTGCAGCCGGAAGAGTGATTTAACTTGCAATAAATGAGTAATAATGGCAAGAGTATTTCTTCAAATGGTGAAGTTATTCTGTAATGATGTTCAACAAAAAGTTTTCAAGAGATGCTGAAGAGAAGTAGTATGCAAGTTTAGACTATCATTTGCATTAACGACGATGAGCATACAATCCACTAGACGGGGTTGAAAATAGGTTATGTCTACTGGGATTATCCAGGTTTCGAAAGTCTCAATGACCTTGTTGGTGATGTACCCCCGAGCCGAGACAAATCGTATACCCGGCTTGGATAAATCTGACAGGCAGATCTATTTACGATTTGGTATTAAGTTTTAAATGCAGTATTTTTGAAGTATTCTCAGGCATCTAAGTGGGATTTCCTGGTTATTCTGTTAAGTTTACTGCAGCAGGTTGCTCAATGGTGTGAAGGTTGGAGAAGTCTCCTTGGAGCATTACACCGGTGTGTTTTGAGAGATTTTGAAGTAACATGCATAAATATACTTGACTTGGTGATATATTATTGAGAATACATTGCTTTTGTAGGGTTCCAGCACAAAGGTAAGATCTTCTTAAACGAGATCTGTTTATAAGTCTTGATTGATATGTTATTTTTGATATGTGTCTTGATGTGCAAATTGATTGATATATAATCTGTGTTTTGGTGTGCTCCTACTTTTCATATTACTTTGTGTTAGAGTCTCACCCTTGTCTACTTTTATGTTGTGTTAATGCATGACTGAGTAGATGGTTTACCCAAAGATTGGGTTAGTTCCGGTCAGGCGTCTTAGGATTCAACCCCTTGAGGTTGGGAAGGCGGGGTGGAAGATAAACCCTGATACACAATGGGGTACGTATTCTGTAACATCCCAAAATTTTCACTTATAAGACAAAGTATTAATATTAGAATATTAGAACCATCCTTAAGATTTTCAGATGAAATATAATGGTTTGGAACTGACGTAGAAGTCAAACAATATTTTGCTGACATTCTTGACTGTCAGAATAGGCTGATAAATGAATATGAAAAATTCATACTTAATTCCCAAAGGTATTGGAGGATATAAAATAGTTACTTGATGTTCCATAAAGGTTTTAGAAGTTAAGTTTGGAATTTTAGAGAGCAGTATAAAGGAATACTGTTGTTTTAGTCCCTATAAAGGAAACTCTGTAAACTGTTAGTTAAGAAATGGATAAGTACCAGAGATGAAGAAATAGTTAAAATAGAGACTCTAGGATCTAGTATACTTTTGATAGTATACAAGATAATAAGTTTTGTTTGGTATTATAGTTTAAAACGATAAAACAGTTAAAGTCTTATATAGAATTTTGTTTTCTATTTTTCGTCTATTATCTGTTTTATATGAAATTATGTGATCTAAGTATTGTGTGATTTATTTCTATCTTATAATTATAGTATTAATAAGCTTATATAGTTGATTCACTAAAACAGTCACTTTTCACTTACCGTCTTGGGCTTTTACAGAAAATGATTTCTACCGTTTTTTTTGGAAAAGCAAAATATTATTAAGAAGAAAGCAACTAAATCAGAGCACAAGGTATGCCCAGATTTAGTTACATGAAGGAACATCAATGTTGTCAGTACAAAAACGACTGAACTCCTACCGTTAATACAAAAATGATTTCTACCGTTATTAACAGATTCTGTTTTAAATAGCAGAAGTATATCAGAACAACTCAGGAAACAAAATTTCCTTCACAAAAGTTGGTTCTTTTAACATTTATGATTTTCTGGAATTTTCTTAGAATTTTTGGAAAATTTTAGAAATTACCATTTTGACCCTATTACTTACAGTAAGAGCAAAACACTCATTCGGAGGCCAAACTGAGGTCAGAAAAAGATTTTGAAAAGCTAAATCATGTTGTTATATTTTTAGGGATTTTTGAAAATTATTTCATAATTTTACGAAAAACATATCAAAAATTACTTTTTTCGATCCTTGTAAAACACGGAAAACGGGGATTTCTAATCAGAAATAGATTTTTAGTAATCAGTGAGTGCTTAAAATCAAATTTCAAGAGGGACCATTAGTGTTTAAATTCAATTTGTGATTTTCTGGAATTTTTTTGAAAAATGTCCATTTTGCACTTACGACGCGTCCGATTTCCTTTGTTTGTGCAAACCGTAAGGTTTACCCTTACCGTAAAAATCCCAAAACTCTTATATAAAACTCTTGCATGTCATTTTCGAGATTCCTCATTGGTTCTTACCATTTAAAATTATTTTTGAATATTTGATTAGTGAAAAGACCATTTTACCCTTGATTTTCACTTAAAACTACTTAAACCTAAAGTTTTTGTCCAAGCAATCCAATGGCCCTCTTCCCCCTTCATTTGGTCGACATCAAGCTTCAATCTAGGCCCTTGGATGTGCTTTTCTCCTATGAGTCATCTAGCTTAGTCATTGGTTTTAACCAATTAGGAAATGGAATGATTTAATTAAAAGGAATTTATGACATATGGCTTAAAAAGGTGCATGACCTCACAAATTTTTGTTACCCTCTTCCTCCCAAGCCTTGGCCGCCTCCTCCCTATAAATAGGACCCCTTGGCTTCATAAAATTCTCACACAAATCCAAGAACCATTTCAAGGCAAACACTTTTCTCTCTTTTCTCTCTTTAGTCTTAAATTTCTTACTATTGTGTTCTTGGTTCTTCAAGCTTGTTCTTCATAGTTTTGTGGCCAAGGTAAGGGGAACCTCTTGCAAATTAATTTGAGAAGTATGAGTTTGATTCTTGTTTGTGTTTGAATTGTTTGTTTGGGTGTTTATGGCTTTTATATGTTTATTTATGCTTTATAATTGTTTTATAGCTTTAATTTAATTGTTTTGTGCTATTTATGAATTGTAGAGTTATAATGCCCAAATTTATCCAAATTTTCATGTAAGTAAAGATGCTATGGTAAAATCATTTTTGAGCTTTTGTAAACATACCGTTATAATGGCGAAATTTAGATCACCGTAAATATAGTTTTACCGCAAAGAAAATACAATTTATTATTTTGTGAAAACCCTGATATTATCCATCATTGATATACCAATGTGATGGTTAAGATAAATGGTTTATCAGTATGGATCTGTCTAGAAAGGAAAGAGACATTTGAAGGGGCTTTTATTTAGTCCGTCTCTATCTGGCCTAGGATCTGTATTGATACGCTGTTTGGGGAACGCTTAACACTAGGGACCCGATATATACGTGACTAAGATAAATTGGAAAAGAAGCGATTTCTTAATTCCGTATATATAAATAGATTGGATTGGATAAAAGAGTGTAACAGTAATAGATTCTCGGTGAATTCTACTGTTATAGCATCTTTCGAAATTTAATATGACAGTAATGGATTCTCGGTGAATTCTACTGTTATATTAAACAGTGAAAAATATAGAGAGGGTATTCAATCTGTATATGTATGCAAACAACTCAGTTTAATTTCCAATGTCTACGGCAGTGAAAATTAGCGAGATAGGCTTTCAAATGGCCTTTTTCCTGGAAGATAATTGGTGCTTAAATATTTTAGAAGAGAAACAATTTGATTACGTTCACTTAGTTATAGTAGATCGATTTTTAAGATTGAGTACTGATTACCAAATATGGCTCTGCCGTCGTGTAATCTTTTCATCTTCGAAAATAACTTAAGTCGTTAATTAATCAGCTTTACTTCGTTCACTAAGCTATATTAAGTTTTCAGAAAGACGGATATTGATTACCGCAGTCGGCTCAGCCGCCGTGTAATTATTTCATTCCCAAATAGCTATCTAAAATCTGAGAACAGACACATACTAATTAAAAAGCGGACGTAAGTTTAAATACCGTTGATCTCTTTTCTCCTGATCAATCCTAGGTGGCTATGTCCCGTTTTGGTCTTCTTGAAATAAGATAATAACCTTTAGTTTATCGAATCACTTTGTTGGGCTATTCACCTTAGTTGGCTCTACCGCGGTGTGAACAGTCGTAAATTGAAATATTTCAACCGGAAGAATAACTTAACTCGCGGTAAATGAGTAAATGAAGATAAGAGTAATTTTCTCAGAAAGAGATAAATTATTTTATACAAAGGTATTGAAGAGAAGCTACAATAAAATAGAGGAAGTTTTACAAAGAGAAAACAAAGAGAGGCATAATTTATGCAAAACTAGACGATTATTTGCATTATAGACGATGAGCATACAACCTAGAGGCTGGGGTTGAAAATAGGTTCTGTTGGACTACAATTGTCTACTGGGATTATCCAGGTTTCGAAAGTCCCATTGGCCTTGACTAGAGGTGGCAATTCGGGCCATGCTCGGGCCGGCCCGCATCGGGTTCGGGCTTTATCGGGCCGGGCCAAAAAAGCCCGGATTGAAAACGGGTTCAAATTTGTGTGTCCGAGACCTCTATTTTTCGGGCTTTTTTGGGCCGGGCTCGGGCTTTGGCCTATGTTTTTCGGGCGGTCCGCTTCGGGCTCGGGCTTTTACGGGTTCGGGCTTTATCGGGCCTGGCCAAAAAGGCCCGGATTGAAAACGGGCTCAAATTTGTGTGTCCAAGTCCGGTGTTTTTTCGGGCGGGCTCGGGCCAGCCCGCCGGGCTAAGCCCATTTTGCCAGCTATAGCCTTGACGGTGAATCCCCCTGAGTCGAGACGAGTCATATACCCGGCTTGGATAAATCTGACTGGCAGATCTATTTCTGATTTGGTATTAAGTTTTAAATGCTATATTTCCGAAGTATTTTCAGAGGAATAAAGGGATTCCCTGATTATGCTGTTAAGTTTACTGTAGCTGGTCGCTCAATGGTGTGAGGTTGAAAAAGTCTCCTTAGAGCACTACACCGGTGTGATTAGAGAGATATTGAAGTGACAAGTATAAAAATACTTTGATGTAAGAATATATTTTGTGAATGAGTTATTTTGCAGGTTTACAAAACACAAGGTAAGACCTGTTTGATTGGAATCTGTTTATAAGTCTTGATCGATCTGTTATCTTTGATATGTGTCTTGCTGTGCGAATTGATTGGTATATAAGCTATGTTTTGTTTGTGCTTGTACTTTACTTGTTACTTTTGTTTAGAGTTTCACCGTTGTATGCTTTATGTTGTGTTGACGCATGATTGAGTAGATGGTTTACCCAAGAAGTGGGATGGCTCTTAGAAGAAGGATTTGAAGGATGTTGCTGCTTAGGTCGATAGAGATTCCAAGAATCAGTATTTACTATTTTAGATTGGGTAGAGGTCTAAAGACTCAACTGGCTCAGTATTCACTATATAAACCTCTGTTGTAAACTCTGATGATTTCATATATAAGATGAATAATTTTTTAGTATAAAACTATGTTTTACTTTTTACATAAAAACATTTACAAAGAGAAAATCTTAAAGGGATTTACTCCCCATTCTTCTCATCTTCTTTAGAAAAGCGAAAAATTTTACCCGCATTTTAGAGAAGGATTACCAACTTTTATCAAATTATTTTAAGTTATTGCAAAACTTTTGGTTACTATGGTGTAATATCATTTTTGGAGAAAAAGTGTTACATATTCTGGTTATGTACTTACCACTACGAGGAGGGTTGATAAACCCAACTAGAGAGTAGAAACCCGGTTAGTCTTAGACGTTAAACTACCCCTGGAGAAGATGAAGGATATCATCCGGAAAGAAGATGGTAACGCTAGGAAGGTGAAAAAGCAAAAGAAGACTGTTCAGAAGAGGATACATCATGTTAGGGTTAGAAGGTTGCTACTGCCATTACATCTTCATTTAAATATGGTTAAGTTGGGTAGTTAGTCTGAGGTTGATCTGGCTCTTATCTACATAATAGTGTATATTTTCTTTTAAACACTTTTGTACTTTTCAGTTTACTAGTATGCCTGCTTTCTTTAAATTTTGTAGTATTTGAACCATAGTTTGGACATATAAGTACCAAGGTCACATTGGACGATGGACTTAACTTCATTGTACCTGCAAGAGCTTTTTATCAAACATTGTAAAACCTTTAATAATAATTGTTATCATCAAAACCTTTAGGGATTTAGTCATTGTAAAATATATTTGAACCATTTGGTTCCAACAATTTGAACTCTCATATAGACACTGTCAGTGTTCGAAATTTGACAGTGTCTAGAAAGAGAGTTCAGATGAACAAATCTAACTCTTTCATGTTGATTATAGCTAATAGACAGTTTAACCACACCATGTTTTCGAACAAAAACTGCATTCAAATATAACCTAGATGTTTGTGGTACTTGAGAAACTTCAATTCCCATGAGAAGTTTGGCTGAGAACTATTTTGTAGTAAACAAAAAACTCGTTGATTTCCTTGTGCTACGATCGGCAATAGAAGATCTGAAATTTGAAAAGCATGACCCAGATAAAGGTATAGCTTATCTACGCCCCATGGATCCAAGAAGATGAGGAATTTGCAATTGTTAGCCAATATATATGGCTCTATTGACTAAGGATGTGTTTCATTGTCTTTTATTTTTGCCCTCTTTAGAATCCTCTTCTTCTTGGATCCATGAGTGGTAGGTAAGCCTGACCTTTTTCTAGGGTCATGCATTTCAAATTTCAGACCATCTATCTACAGTTTTAACACTGTAGATAGATGCAGCGTGAAACAGAATGGACGCAAGGTTGTCTTACTATTTGGACGCATAACATCCAAAGTGAAATGGACGATACTTACTATAGGTCAAGTATCAGAGTCCAATGGACGCTTAGCTCATAGTTTGTACATATAAGTATCAAGGTCACACTGGACGATGGACTTAACTTAATTGTACCTGCAAGAGCTTGTTATCAGACATCGTAAAACCCTTATTAATAATTGTTATCATCAAAACCTTTAGGGATTTAATCATAGTAAAATATATTTGAACCATTTGGTTCCAACAATTTGAACTCTCCTATAGACACTGTAAGTGTTTGAAATTTGACAGTGTCTAGTAAGAGAGTTCAGATGAACAGATCTAACTCTTTCATGTTGATTATGGCTAATAGACAATTTAACCACACCATGTTTTCGAAAAACTGCATTCAAATATAACCTAGATGTTTGTGGTACTTGAGAAACTTCAATTCCCATGAGAAGTTTGGTTGAGAACTACAATGCAGTAAACAAAAAACTCGCTAATTTCCCTGTGCTAGGATCGGCGATAGAAGATGTGAAATTTGAAAAGCATGACCCAGATAAAGGTATAGCTTATCTATACCCCATGGATCTAAGAAGATGAGGAATTTGCAGTTGTTAGTCAATATATATGGCTCTATTGACTAAGGATGCGTTTCATTGTCTTTTATTTTTGCCCCCTTCAGAATCCTCTTCTTAGATCCATGAATGGTAGGTAAGTCTGACCTTTTTCTGGGGTCATGCATTTCGAATTTCAGACCATCTATCTACAGTTTTAATACTGTTAAATCGACCGATTTTCTATTTAATGGACAAAGTTCTCAGCAAAACTTCTTATGGGAATTGAAGTTTCTAAATAACCACAAATATCAAAGTTATGTTGGAACGGAGTTCTTCGTCCGTCATGAGATGCGGTTAATGAGTGTTTTACTATAATATGCATGGAAGAATTGGATCTTTTCATCTGAACTCTCCTTCCAGACACTACCAAGTGTCTAAAAGGAGAGTTCAGATGAAAAGATCCAACCCTTTCATGTTGATTATAGTTAACAGCAAGCTTAACCACACTATGTTTTCGAAGAAAAACTTCATTCCATTATAACCTAGATGTTTGTGGTACTTGAGGAACTTCAATCCCCATGAGAAGTTTGGCTGAGAACTATTGTGTAGTAAATAGAAAACCCGCTAATTTCTTAGTGCTAGGATCGGGGATAGAAGATCTAAAATTTGAAAAGTATGACCTAGATAACGGTATAGCTTACATACTCTCCATGGATCCAAGAATAAGATTATTTCAAAAAGAGCCAAAATGAATGACAATAAAATTCATCCTTAATCCACAAAGCTAAGCAAATTGCCTAATATTGCTTGTCAACCATTGCAAATTCCATTTGTTCTTGGATCCATCAGGAGTAGGTAAGCCATGCCTTTTTCTGGGGTCGTGAATTTCGAATTTCAGATCTTCTATCGACAGTCCTACCACTGGGAAATCAACCGATTTTCTATCTGACACGCAATAGCTCTCAGCAAAAATTTTAATGGGATTTGAAGTTTCTCAAGCACCACAAACATATAGGTTATGTTGGAAGGGATTTCTTGTTCCAAAATTAGGTGTGGCAAAACTGTCTAGCTTGTACTATAATATGCATGAAATAGTTAGATCAATTCATTTGAACTCTCCGACAGACACTGCTAGTGTTTGAAATATGACAGTGTTTAGACGAAGAGTTCAGATAAACAGATCTGACTCTTTCATGTTGATTATAGTTAATAGGCAGTTTAACCACACAATGTTTTTGAACAAAAAGTCAATTCCAATATAACCTAGATGTTTGTTGTAGTTGAGGTACTTTATATCCCATGAAAAGTTTAGCTAAGAACTATTGTCCAATAAATAGAAAACTCGCTAATTTCCCAGGACTAGGATGAGGGATAGAAGATCTGAAGTTCGAAAAGTATGACCCAGATAAAGGTGTATCTTACCTACTCCCCATTGATCCAAGAAGAGGAATTTGCAATGGTTGACTTGCAATGGTTAGGCAATTTGTATAGGTTTATGGACTAAGGATGAGTTTCATTGTCTTTCAATTTTGCCCCTTCGAAATCCTCTTGTTCTTGGATCCACGAAGATTTGGTAAGCCAGGCCCTTTTCTGGGGTCATGCATTTCGAATTTCACACTTCTATCTATTGTCCCAGCATTGGGAAATCGACCAGTTTTTAGCTTATGGCACAGTAGTTCTCAGCGAAACTTCTCATGGGATTTGAAGTTTCTTAAGTACTACAAACATCCAAGTTATGTTGCAATGGAGTTTTTGTTCCAAAATGAGGTGCGGTTAAACTGTCTTTTACTATAATATGCATGAAAGAATTAGATCTATTAATTTGAACTCTCCTTCTAGACATTGTTAGCATTCGAAATTTGACAGTATTTGAATGGAGAGTTCAGGTAAATAACAGGCAATTTAAACACACCCCATTTTCGAACAAAAACTCCACTCCAACATAACATGGTTTTTTGTGGTACTTGACAAACTTCAAATCCCATGAGAAGTTTTGCTAAAAACTATTGTGCACTAAATGGAAAACCAGCTGATTCCCTGGAGCTACGATTGGGGATAGGAGATCTAAAATTCGAAAAGCATGACCCAAGAAAAAGGTCTTGTTTCCCTACTCCTCATGGATCCAAGAAGAAGAAGATTTCAAAAAGAGCCAAAATGAAAGACCACAAAACTCATCCTTATTCCATAAAGCTATGCAAATTACCTAGCCATTGCATGTCAACCATTTCAAATTCCTCTTCTTCTTGTATCTATGAGGAATAAGTAAGCCAAACCTTTTCCTTGGGTCATGGATTTCGAATTTCAGACCTTCTAACGGCAGTTCTAGCATTGTTAAATCAACCAATTTTCTATTTAATGCACAATAGTTCTCAGCAACTCTTCTCATGGGATTTGAAGTTTCTCAAGTATGACAAGCATCTAGGTTATGTTGGAACGAAGTTCTTGTTCTAATATGATGTGCGATTAAAATGTCTTTTGCTATAATATGCATAAAAGAGTTAGATCTAGTCATTTGAACTCTCCTATAGACACTGTCAGTGTTTGAAATTTGACAGTGTCTGGAAGGAGAGTTCAGATGAATAGATCTAACTCTTTCATGTTGATTATAGGTAACAGACAGTTTAACCACACCATGTTTTCGAACAAAAACTCCATTCCAATATAACCTAGATGTTTGTGGTACTTGAGGAACTTCAATTCCCATGAGAAGTTTGGTTGAGAAGTATTGTTCAGTAAACAAAAAACCAGCTGAGTTCTCTGTGCTAGGATCGGGGATAGAAGATCTAAAATTTGAAAAGCATGACCCAAATAAAAGTAGCTTACCTACTCCTCATGGATCCAAGAAGAAGAGGAATTTGCAATTGTTAAGTTGCAATGGTTAGCCAATATGTATAGTTTGATGGACTAAGGATGCGTTTCATTGTCTTTCATTTTTGCCCTCTTCGGAATCCTCTTTTTCTTGGATCCTTGAACGAGTAGGTTAGCCAGACCTTTTTATGGGGTCATGCATTTCGAATTTCAAACATTCAATTGATAGTCCTAGCACTGTCAAATCAACCGATATTCTATTTAATGCACAATAGTTTCCAGCAAAACCTCTCATGGGATTTGAGATTTCTCAAGTACTACCACAAACATCTAGGTTTTGTTGGAATGGAGTTCTTGCTCAAAGATAAGGTGCGGTTAAACTGTCTTTTACTATAATATGCATGAAAGAGTTACATCTATTTATTTGAACTATCCTATAGACACTGTCAGTGTTTGAATTTTGATAGTGTTTGGAAAGAGAGTTCAGATGAACAGATCTAACTCTTTCATGTATATTATAGTAAAAGACAGTTTAACCGCACCTCATCTTTGAGCAAGAACTCCATTCCAACAAAACCTAGATGTTTGTGGTACTTGAGGAAGTTCAATTCCCATGAGAAGTTTTGCTGAGAACTATTGAGAACTATTGTACAAATAAAGAAGTAATCTTACATCAAATTTACTTTAATAAACACAAATAAGCAAAACTTAATGTGAATTATGACGGACCAATTATCACATGTTGCATGAGAGATGTCACTGAGGTTATTTGGTGGAGTTTTTTTTATTTTGTTCAAAAAAGATGATGGCATGCAAGTATGTTAAATACAATGTTAATGTATATATGGCATGTGACTTACCTCAGTAGGATCTCCAATTAGAACTCCAAGGAAAATAGCTTGAATTGGCTTATCCTTTAACAAAGCTTCCAAGCCAGACTTGAAATCCAAGCATATGATATCGATTTGTATGCCATAGCTGCTCATGCAAGAACAATCAGTTACTTACAGCATCATTTAGTGGAGAACAAGCCTCCAAGCTTAAAATAATAATATAATTGAAATAGGGAGAAAAACATCTTCCCATGTTATTTAAACTGTGGTGACAATCTAATGTTCAAAAGTAAAAAAAGTCAAGCATTTTTCACCCACGTGGCACATGAATTATAGGTACATGAGTTGATTTTTGCAAAAGTACATGAACCCCCAAGATATATTTGTTCGAAATGAAATGTTTTAGATCCCCATTGCCACTATTATCTCCACTTTTATGCAAGAAATAGGCATCCTTGAGGAGGTGCAACAATACCTACATGCCAAAGTTCAATGTTGTCCTTAATAAGCTTAAAAATTCGTAGAGATGTTAAAAGATTACACTCATTAAAACTAAGCATTGAATTCTTTCCACCATTGGAGCTGAAGGCAACCTCCTCCATACTGCAGGAAACAAATACATTTAATACATGCAAACATCATTAAACTTACATTTTTCCATATATTATAAGTTCTTTGGTTTCTTTGGTATAACTTTTTCCCATTTATTTTCCTTGACTTTCTCCCACTCTTCGGTTAAAACAAAGGCAATGTTTGAGACAACTAATAGTCACCAAAGATCACAAATAACATGTATTTTAAACAGAATTTGTATCTAGCAACTGAGACCTAGTAAAACTTTATGTGTAGACCAGCATCATCATTTACATTTTCAACGAAATTTACTCAAATTGTCTTCAACAAATCCAAACATATATGGAAATCATTGTCTTGCCTTCAAAGCAAACAACAAAAGAAATTAACATCATTTAAATGAATCCAACATAATATTTATTGTTTTCCTCCAATTCGTGCTAACCAACCGAAAATGGGATTATGGAAAGATGAATTCAATTCCACAAGCATTAAAAATCCAAGACAGCAACATATCCCATAAAAGTAGATAAAGAACAACTCACGGATAATAGGATACAAATCAAGATCTCTCTAAATAACATAGATAGCATTGGGATTTGGTATATTTTGTCTAAAGTCCTTTATCGTCACACTCTCTAATTGCTTTGCAATCTCCATGTTACCCTGTACAAACATAAAAAATAAAAAAATGAACAAAAAACACACGAAACTAAAAGCAAATGGGGGTATTTAAGATTGCAAATTTATGTTGTCTTCGAAAAACCCCACCTCGGTTTCATTAAAAATTGCTTTCGAATTGCAAAAGCTCTGATGCGGACAAGGTAAGAATCGTATTGTACATAAAAAGTGAAGTGCTTCAATGGATGAGTGTGATATCATTCAAAAATAGCTGCTTGAGTGTTTGGTGAAGTGAAGATCAAATGAATATGTAAGAAATTTGTATGGTGTGGCCGTTGGAGATCTAAACAAGAGAAACTATATGAACATAAAACTAAAATGGTCGTATTTATATGTTTGAAAAGCTAGGGTTATAAGTCTAGAGGCTTTCTTGGGCTTGGGCCTTAGTACCATTATCTTTTCCCTAATATTTTGGTTAAGAAAAAAATAGATACTTGAGTAGACATTTTTTAATTTAATTAGGAAAAAAAAGACAAATTGTAATATATATATATTAAATACAATAATATGTTTACAAATAATCATTAAAGTAATATCTGGTTTTTAAATATGAAAAATACTTTATAATAAGGCTATTTGAATTGAATACATACTCAAATTCTATTCATAATATTAATCGAATATGATATGTATAAATACTAATACTAAACTTTTGAATATCTGAATATTGGATTAAATAGGATAATAGTAATAAAATATTAAAATAAAAAATTGTATAATTCCTTTATTGAAGTCATTCAATGTTCTTGTCTAATTCATTATATATTATAACTATCATTTTTTGTTTTATTTTTAACTAATTGTTAAGTATAAAATCTAATAAATAGTTTAATTAAAATATCATAAAAATATAATTTTAATTTATGTCATAGTATAGGTCCATTAGTGAGTTAATAATACTATAAAATCATTGACTTAATTTTGATTAAATGATATTTTTATCTTTATCTTTGCAGTGTAGAGAAACTAATTAAAATGGGTGAAATTTATGAAATTATACTTTTTATGGAGAAGAAAAGGAGAATTGATAGGAAAAACTATAATCTTTAGTTAACTAATATAATTAGTACTCTTTGAATAAAATGAATCTATAAGTCGGGATACGTCGGACTAATTTGACACTAAGTTGGGTCACTTGTGTGCTGCACAAGTTCTTGGTGTTAAAAGCGATACAATCACAAAGGGATTTGATTGTAACAATTGGAATATTTAGCAACCAAAATCGTACAATCGTGAAACTTGGGGGATGCAAATTGCACAATTCGAACTTCGGTACCAAAATCGCACAATTGAAACCTGGGGACCAAAATCGTAAAATCATAATACTAGGAGGACTAAATTTTCCTACAGATTTTAATTAAAAATGTAATATGAAACGTTGATTTGTAAAAAATGAGAACTCGTAGTTATTGTGAAAAATAAAAACATTTAAAAACGGCCATTACATTCAAATCGATGATTTAGATTATGTCTTTTTATCAACTCGGTTTAGATTACGTATTTAATTACAAATATAGACGTGATTTTTTAAAAATCTCGTATATATAATCTTTATTAAAAAGAAAGAAAATCAAATTGGATTTGTAATTATAAATATAATATGAACCGTTGATTTGAATTTAATGGTTGTAGTTAAATGTTCTCATTTCTCACAATATATTGTTTAAAAAATTTAATAATTTATATTATAACATACATGTATATATGTATATATAATCATTTAAATTATGTCTTTAATATTTATTTAAAAATAATACAATTTAATACTTTTTGAAAAGAACTAATCATTATTAAATACAAAATCTCAATTTTTAAATATATTACATATTTTAGAAAGATACCTAGGCTATTAGAGCCTCTCAAAATAATCAAGATAATAAATCTTAACCAAAAATAAATTTCCACTGCATAGAAAAAGCAAAGCAATAAAAATAATATCATAAAAAAATTTAACAATTGCTATTGTAATATATATGTATATAATTATTTAAAATATTTCTTTAATTTTTAATTAACTAACATAATTATGTTATTTTTGAATAAAATGAATCCTTATTGAATGCAAAATCTGAATTTTTAAATGTGTTACATATTTTAGAAAGATGCCTAGCCTCTCGAAAAAAATCAAGAAATTAAATCTAAACCAAAAATAAATTTCCACTAAATAGAAAAAACAAAGCAATAAAAATAATATCATAAAAAATTAATAAATGATATTGTAATATATATGTATATAATTATTTAAATTAATTCTTTAACTTTTAGATAAGTGATATAATTACTTACTCTTTGAATAAAATGAATCATTATTAATTGCAAAATCTCAATTTTTAAATATTACGTATTTTAGAAAGATACCGAATTGGGCCTCTTAAAATAATCAAAAAATTAAAAAGAAGGCAAAAGATTAATTCCCACTACATAAAAATCAAAGCAACCAAAAAAAAATAAATTAATACAATATTACAAAAAAAAATTAAAAACTGTTGTAGGATAAAATCTCATAATTTCCCATTTGGGTGATTGAGTTACCATTATTGTATCACATAATACTTTGTCTAAATTTTTAAATTTCTTTTTTTATAACAAGTTTTTAAATTTCTTTTATCTATATATATTACATAATTTCAAATGTTTTAATTCCTATTTTCTTAATTTGGTTTTTAAATATGAAAAATACTATGTATTAAAGATATTTGAATTGAATACATAATCAAATTGTATTCACAATATAAATCGAATATTATATATATAAATACTAATATTAAACTTTTAAATATCCAAATATTGAATTAAATAGGATAAAAGTAAAATATTAGAATAAAAAATTGTATATTCATTTATTGAAATCATTCAATATTCTTGTCTAATTCGTTGTACACAATTATTTTTAATTTGATTTTAATTAATTATTAATTATAAAATCTATTTGATATAAAATTTAATAAATAATTTAATTAAAACTAAAAATATAATTTTAATATTATATTATATTATAAGTCCCTTATTGAGTTAATAATACTGGAAAAAAGGGTTGAATAATTTTTACGACCAAAGTAGAAAATTTTAGATGATATCGTTTTACATAAGAATTAAAATATAACAAGATTAAATAATATTTTTATCTTTAAATTTGCAGGATAGATAAACTAATGAATATGGGTGGAATATATGTAATTGTTCTTTCTTTGGAGAGGAAAATTAAATAAAATCAATAAATGAATAAATTGTTATTAAAAATATATATAGGGGAGATATTAGGTGAGAACTCATTGTTATTGTGAGAAAAGAGAACATTTAATTACAACCATTAGATTCAAAGCAACAGTTCAAATTACATGTTTAATTACAAATCTCACGTGATTTTTCTTTTATAATCAAATATCACGTGAGATTTTTAAAAGATTACGTCTAAATTTGTAATTAAAGACATAATCTGAACTATTGATTTGAATCTAGTTGCTATTAAATGCTATCATTTCTCGTAATAACTATGAGTTCTCACCTTGTATGTGTCGTGTGTGTGTGTGTCTTTTTTATTCTAATTAGATTAGAAAATGTCTACTACAACATTTGTTTTTTTTGGTCAAACTACAACATTTGTTTTTTTTTCTAACCAAAATCATAGGGCAAGAGAATGGAAATTAAGCCCAAGCCCAAAACACAGAAAGCCTCCAAACTCAAAGAGCTAAACCACAGCATTTCTTCGACCAAACAACAAAACCACAACATTTCTAACATATAAATAGGACCATTTTTGTTTTCATGATCATACAGTTTCTCTTGTTCAAATGTCCAACCTTTGCGGCTATGCCACACAAATTTCATGTCCATTGGTCTAAATGATTTATTTGATTTTCAGGATAAAAAAACCCAGAAAATGTTAACCATTTAGCTCACCTTCCCTTCACCAAACACTCAAGCAGCAATTCCTGAATGATATGGCACTCATCCATTAAAGCACTTTACTTTTTATGTACAATACAATTCTTACCTTACCCAGATCACAATACCATTTTCCAATTTGAAGCCTTTTTTTTTGTTGAAACCGAGGTGGGGTTTATGGAAGACAACATAAATTTGCAATCTTACATTCCCCCATTTGCTTTAAGTTTGAGTTTTTTTTTTGTTCAACTTTTTTTTAGAGGGTAACATGGAGATGGCAAAGTAGTTAAAGAGTGTGAAGATCAAAGACTTCAAACAAAGTACACCAAATTCAAATGCTACTTATGTTATTCAGTGAGCTCTAGTTTTGTATCCATGAGTTGTTCTTCATTTACTTTTGTGGGATATGTTTTGTTGTCTTAACTCTTAAGTTTTTACATGAGCTAGCTTTGGATCTTTTTATGCATTTGGAATTGAATTCATTTTTCCATTTTCGGTTGGTAAGAATAAATTGGAGGAAGAGAATAATGTTATGTTGGATTCATTTGAATGATGTTAATTAATTATTTTGTTTGTGATTGCTTTGAAGGCAAGAAAATGATTTCCATATATGTTTTGCTGAAGAGGATTGTAGAATATTTTCTCGAAACAAAAGACGTAAATGATGAAGCTGGTCTACACATTAAGTTTCACCAGGTCTAAATTGCTACACACAAAATTATAGATGCATGTGTGTTTCAAATACATATATTATTTATGAACTTTGGTGACTATCGGTTGTCTCAAACCCAATTGCCTTTGTTTTACCTGAAGAAAGGGAGAAAAGCAAGAAAATTAAATTGGAAAGAATGATACCAAAAAATTTATAATATATAGAAAAATATAAGTTTACTGATGTCAACATGTATTAAATTTATCTCTTTCTTGCCATACTGAGGAGGTTGCCTTCAGCTCTAATGGTGGAAAGGATTCAATAGTAATTTTAAGGAGTGCAATCTTTTAGCATGTGCACATATCTTTGAACTCATTGATGTCAATTACATTATAGGTTTTGCTGCAATTCCTTAGGGCTGACTATTTGTTACGTAAAAGGGGAGGTAATAGTTCTTATACAAAGATCTAAAATATTTCAAATTCAAACAATATATTTTGGGAGTTCATGTGCTTTTGCAGAAATTAACTCATTTACCTAAGATGCAGCTGCCACGTAGGTGAAAAATGTTTGATCCTTTTAACTTTTGAACATTTGATTGTCATCATAGTTTAGATAACATGGAAATATGTTTTTCTTCCTTCTTTCTGAATTATTTTATCATTTTAAGTTTGGAGATTTGTTCTCCACTAAAGGTTGTAGTAAGTAATTGATTATTCCTGCTTGAGCATCTTGGAAAGAATGAATCCATAGAGGAAATAATGAACCCATAAAAGAGTGGGGATATGTTCACTTTCTCATCTGAAACATGGTGTAGTGAATATAACAAAGAAATGTCTCATAACTCCATAACTTTATGGATATATGATGGATTTCAATGCTTTTGAATTTGGTCCCCCCCCCCTGAATTCTTCTTCTTCTTGGATCCACATTGATTTGGTAAGTCAAACCATTTTCTAGGGTTATGCTTTTCAAATTTTAGATATTCCCCATTGATCATATAGTGATTCCTAGGTCTTGGCACTATGAAATCAATCATGTTTCTATAAGCATGCAAGAATTTTGAGAAAAACTTCTCAAGGGTTCTGAAGTTCCTTGATGACCTCGAAAATCCAAGCTATGTTGAAATGTGTTCCAAGATGAGGACCATAAAACTGTCTGCTAAGTGTATTCTACATATATGAAAGAGTTAGAGCTATTCATCTTACTTCCCCTTCCAAACACTGTTAAATTTTGATCATAGATCAGTTGAACCCAAATAGTTTCCATCGTGTCGACATGACGAAGATGCATCCAAGATTGTAAGGGCCAAGAAAATAGTAATGTCATTAAACAAATAAGTAACTATTTTTATAATAATTAGATGATTGCATTATGATCCATGGATGCATAAAGAGATGTTTCCCACCTTAGCCATGTTTTTTTTGTTCCATCGAGATAGATGAGAAACTTGGCTAAAGTGGGTGAAAGGCATCTCTCTATGCCTTCACGGATTAGAGAACAAATATTTGATTATTACAAGAATAGTTACTTATCTTATAAGTCACATTACTATTTTCTTGGCCCTCCAATCGCAGGTGCATCTTTATCATGTCGACATGATGAGAACTATTTATCTCCAACTGATTTTTGTGGTCAAAATATGAAATGTCTAGAACGAGAGGTATGATTATTCTCTAACTCTTTCATGCAGTTAATAGTTAGCAAATAGTTTAACATCCTTCATCTTGGAACATAAACTCCACTTCAGCATAACCTAGATGTTTGAGGTCAGGGAACTTCAAAGCCCCTAGGAAATTTTTATCTGAAAATCTCGTGCTTAATAGAAACCCGATTGATTTCACAGTGACAGGACCTACGAATCCCTACAATATGATCAATGGAGAATATCTAAAATTCGGAAAGCATAACTGCAAAAAAGGCCTAGCTTACATACTCACGTACGTGGATCCAAGAAGAAGAGAAATTCAAAGGGAGACCAAAATGAAAGGCATTGAAACCATCCTTGATCCACAAAGCTATGCAGTTATGAAACAACTTGTCTTTGTTGCCTTTATTACACCATGTTTTAGAGGATATCTGATCATCCCCTCTATTTTATGGTTCATTCTTTCCTCTATTGTTGAGAACTACCACATATTACCCCACTTCATGTAGCCAAGTACCACCCCATGCAGCCAGTTAGCTGCATCAAATCCATGCAAAATCAATGAACTCAATCGCACCAAGGACCTTTGTCGCTCAACAAATGTGCTCCTCCCCCATGGGAACCCCCATATTGTAACTTCTTTTATCCTTTGGTAGATTTATAATTTCTATATAAGACTGGTAGCAACATCTAATAAGTAGTAAAGTGAGTCAACATCCTCTTTGTTTGGTGAAGTTCACCACTTGCCCATGACGACACCTACTTTAGATAATGATATAATATGATTCACTAAAGTTCGAGAGCAAATATAGTTTTACTTGCTTGCTCAATATGGTATTATGAACCACCAAATTCTTTCACCATTCAATAATATGGAAGAGATGGCTAACTTTGTTCAAGAACGTGTTTACATGGAAAACCACCATGCATGTTGGAAGAGCTGAGCATGGTAGGGATACACATTGTTTACTTTTTCATAAGCTCTCCCAAATACTCTCACAAATGCTTATACCAGCATACAAACCCAAATAAAACAGACCATTTTTCTGGGAAAAAACTCTTCTGAAGTGTGTTTTAATAAAGTGGTTGCACCGCTAAGTTGTTTAGGGCCCTATTTTGGAGGGCTTGAATGTGCCTTCAATGGAACAAAGTGAAAGGGAGCTTTTACAAAAATAATTGCCTTGCGTCATGTGAGCTATTACTTTTGTTGAAGATGAAATCTATAGCAAGGAGCTAGGCACTTGGTGGTTAAGATCATGATGTATTTAAATTAAATTAAGTGTTGATATACTTAATTTGCTCGTTTTGTACAAATATTCACTCGAGAGGTTTTCGTTTATTTTTTAATTTATTTTATGCTTCCTCCTTCTGTTAGAAACAATTCGTTTTTTTCCTCAGTAAATCTCTTTTGTTCAGTGTTAAAAAAAAACAATTCGTTAGGAGTTAGGAAGGAACTAAAATTGATTGAAAGCCTATTGTCCGTGATTATAAAGATACGAAATGAATCTAGAAGAAATAAATGCAAACTACACCCACCCCCTGTACTAAAAGATGCTTAAATTATGATTTTATCTCTTTGAAAAATTATACTTACATCTCTTTGAAAGATAAAAATTGTGCCACTGTCAACCATCCAAAAATTTGTGAATGTCAGATTAAAATCTTAGGGCAAAATTAGTAAACTTGATACTTTATGTTTATTTATTTTTTCAATTTGGTCTTTTATTAAAAAAATTCAATAACAAAGTCCCTTTTGTTTATTTATTTTTTCAATTTTGTCTTTTTCTTCATTTGTTAATGACGCATTCGTTTTTGATTTGTTGAACACTATCACCTGAGACCAATCAGTAACTAACACCTCATTATCAAATGAAGAAAATGACCAAATTGAAAAAATAAATAAACATAAAGGACCTTGTTATTAAAAAAATTTAATAAAAGACCAAGTTAAACAAAATAAATAAACAAAAGGGATCAATTTACTAATTTGCCAAAACGTAACTATTGCAGCCTTCCATCACAAACTATGGCCATGGGGTGTAGGACGCAATTGCTAAAGTCTTTGCTATATGGCAAGCAATATAATAAAAAGTGAATAAAATGAATCAAATAAATGACATTCTAAGTTTACACCAACCAACCAAGATTGGTTGCCAAAAAAAAAATCAAATAGCAGAATGGTGAAAACAAAAAATAATGGTAACAAGGTAAAACCAAAATCGAAAGAGGTAGCTAATGCTGAACACTCCTATTGTGCGAATGCTTCCCCACCTAGGAGAGCACAAATCTGCTCCCATCTCTCATCCAAGCTGAAAAAAACTAATATCTTAAATAAGGGATGTAATATACTCACAGAAGCTCCTTTTATTTATTATACTTCTAAACCCAAAATCTGAAAGATGATTACCATGATAACCACCTCAGAAATTAAGTACCCATGTCTTTGTAACTGGTAATAATGACTCAATCAAGCCTTGGGCTTGAGTATCTTTACAGTCTCCCATGTAAAATCAGGATCATCTCTTCCAAAATGCCCATAAGCAGCAGTCTTCTGGTACCTGAATTTGCCACCCCTTTTGAGGTCAAGATTGATGGCAATCATTCCAGGCCTGAAGTCAAAATTCTCCTTAATCAAACCCAGAATATCATTGTCTGGAATCTTCCCTGTTTTGTAGGTGTCCACAAACACAGAAAGTGGCTCTGGCACCCCAATTGCATAAGAAACCTGCACAATGCAACGACGTGCAAGCCCTGAAGCTACCACACTTTTTGCTGCCTGCCTAACAATGTATGCACCACTCCTATCCACTTTGGTTGGGTCCTTCCCTGAGAAGGCACCTCCACCATGAGCACCCCACCCACCATAGGTATCGATAATGATCTTGCGGCCAGTGAGTCCTGCATCTCCATGTGGTCCACCAATCACAAACCTTCCTGAAGGGTTTAGGTGGAAGATAGTCTTGTCATCAATGTATTCAGCCGGGATAACTGGTTTTATTACATGCTCTTTCAAATCTTGGGCAATTTTCTCATTTGTGACAGTTTCATCGTGTTGAGTTGAGATGAGGACTGTGTGCACACGGACAGGGACCATGGCTCCATTTTCATTCCTGTACTCAACAGTCACTTGGGTTTTACCATCAGGCCTAACCCATGGGCATGTCTTGTTCTTTCTGACTTCAGTGAGCTTGGCACCGATTTTTGTAGCAAGCACGTGTGTGAGTGGCATGAGTTCAGGTGTTTCATCTGTGGCATAGCCAAACATGTGTCCCTGGTCACCAGCTCCAATTTCCTCAGGTTTTTTGGTCAAGTGACCATGGACTCCTTGGGCAATATCAGGGCTCTGTTGCTCAATGTTGACAAGAACATTGCATTTGTCAGCATCAAGGCCAACTTCAGCCGATGTGAACCCAATACCCCTGCAAGTGTCTCGAACTATTTTCTCATAGTTCACGGTTGCCTTGGTTGTGATTTCACCAAAGACCATGACCATGTTGGTTTTGGTACAGGTCTCACAGGCAACCTTGCTCTCTGGGTCTTGCTCCAAGCATGCATCGAGGATGGCATCCGAAACCTGGTCACAGATCTTGTCAGGGTGGCCTTCGTTCACAGATTCTGAGGTGAAGAGAAAGGTATCCATATCTGTTGTTCCAAAAAAGGAAACAATAAACAAGCATATAATGTTAGTTGACTTAAATAAAAGCAATTAAACTCGAGATTGTAAAGGTAGTAATTAAGAGTTCTGATTTTTGAACACCTATCAATTTCTAACACCCATCTAACACTTTTATCTCTTTCTATTTATCTCTTCTTATCACACCATTCATCTATTACATCTATTACTCATTTGAAAAATGATATTTGAACACTCAAATGCCTAAATACACTTAGAGAGAGATAGAAATAGAAGAGATGTGACAGATAAGTGATGTGACAAGAAAAGAGAGATAGAAAAAGATAGAGGTGTTAGATGAGTGTGAGAGATTATTGGGTATTCAAAAATCATAACTCTAGTCATCTCTCTTCTATTACTCTTTCTCAAGGTGTATAATGGGGGTTCGACTATATTTAAACTAAATTTTTGTTTATCGAAAATGTTAACACTATTAATATTATGGAAAAAGTTATGTGGACACCCCATGAGGTGTATATCATTAGAGTGAGATAGAGAAAGATGAGAGAAAGTAGTAAAATAATGGGATATGTGATGTGATAGTTAGAGAGAGATAGAGAGAAATGATAGGTGTTGGATGGGTGGATATATTTGTGGGGTGTACATATATCATAACTCATTAATATTCTCTTTCATTTATTAAACTAATACCAAATAATTTAATAAACTGTACACTGATGTTCAAGCATATTTAACCATCTTACTACATTATAATATTAAAATGGTGAAATATGAGTAGACTGTAAGTTTGTATTAAACTCAATGCCAAATGTATAACAAGAAAAAAAAGCCTTATATAATTTTCTAAAATGAGATAAAATGGAACCAAAAAATGAAGGAAAACATTTTGAAAAAAATAGACAAAATTAGACATTTGGTCCTTTAACTTAATTGTTGATTTCAATTTGGTCCTATAATTTTTTTTATCTTCAAATTGGTCCTTAAGTTTTAAAAATAAGTCTAAGTAGTCCTTTTGTAACACAATCAAGTGTGTATACAGGCTGAAATAGGCCAACAAAATGCTTAAATATATCAAAATAGATCAGAATTAGGCTATATGAACAAACATAAAGGCAATATGCATGTCTATGGCAATGAAAAAGCAAGTGAAAAAAAAACTTAAAGGACCAATTTGAAGAAAAAAAAAGTTATAGGACCAAATTGAAATAAACAATTAAGTTAAGAGACTAAATGACTAAATTTGCCAAAAAAAATAACATATAAAAAGGAGCTGAAGCATGACACTAGTCATTAGATTTTTATATGAATTTGTGCGAAATTGTTGATGAAACTTTGCATAGATGTAGATGTGAATGTTACAGCAGAAAAAGATGGCAGTTTTTCGTTTCTCAAATTTCTTTTGTTCAGTGAGCTTGTGAAAGTCACGTGAACAAAAGATCCTATAGAATAGGCATTGTCTCTTATTGCTTCGATTTCCCAAACAAGAACTAACGGTCGCAATTCACAAACGGCACAAGCACATAACAGATAAGCTAATTAAGCCATAGATCTGCGAATGCAGGAGGTGTACGAGATCCGTGAGGAAATTTATAACACACCACGAGTCCAAATCCACAATGGCAATTGTTTTGCATTGGCAGAATAAAGCAACGAGAAAAGAAAAGAAAAATTACAAAGGAAACAACAAGTAGCAGGAAAACATCTTCAACTATGATAGAACCAGCAAGTGTTAGATCTAAACAAAAATCCAAAGAAAAAAAGGCAAGAAGAATAGGAAGAGACATACGTACCTTTGTGTATTAGTTTTGAGACTGAGAATGCGAAATGGAAGAGGAAGAAATGAGATCGACAATTGTTATCTGCATATATATTGCATTGGAAAAGGGAAAGAGAGAGATAAAGAACGTAAACGGATGACTCGCTCTATCTCCCTCTCTCGTTCCCCCTCTCTCTTATTTTGTGTGCGAGTTTAATTTAGTATTTTTCATTTATGGTTCATGATTTATGCATTTTTCTTTCTTTCTTTTTTTTTGTAAGCTTAAATTGCACCACAATTGTTTTCGTTTTTGTCGCTTTCTATTTATCCTAATAATTGTGCAACAAAACGTTTAAAGATGGATATAGAGAAAAAAAATGCTTAATTACACTTTTGGTTTTGGTTCTCGGTTATTTCAGTTGTACGATTTTAATCCCCCGATTTCAATTGAACCAATTGAGTCCATCAATTTTCCAATTGTTGCAATTAGATCCCTTTATGACTATGTCATCCAATTTTTAATATTCAGAGCCTATGTGGCACACGTAATATTGATTTAGTATTGAGTCAGACCACTATGTCAGGTTGCTAGAAAATTTTTCAAGCAAATCGGTAACATACACGATGCAAGACATGTTTAATATTTGACATGTGAAGATCTTTGACATGTCATCAGTGCCAAGGTGACTTGATTTGATGTCAAATCAGTCACACGTGTGCTACATATGTTTTCAAGTGTTAAAAATTAGTTTTCATAGCGACAGAGAGATCTAATTGCAACAATTGTAAACTCGATGATCAAAATTACACAATCACAATTACTAGAGAATAAAAATACAATTAAGCCAAAAAAATTAAATGAAAAATCTATTAATAAGTCTTAATTTCCTCTAGCAATTTCAGAAGAATATCAAACTAAATCTTAACAATAAATTTTACAATCCTTTTTATTTGATTGTTGTATCAATTTTTTTGGATACAAGGGAAGAAAACACCTAACAACTAGACTCTTAACACTACGACTAAAATGAATGCCGGCATATATTCTAATTTTGAGATGCCAACAATCATTACACTCAATCCTTATTTGAAATCAGTTTTAAGTATACAAATCTAATACTTCTTGACCCAAAAAAAAATCTATGCTTAAGTATGTTTTTAGTCCCTTATATTTTACTGAGTTTCATTTTTAGTCTTTTAAAAATAAAACGCGTCTTTTTAGTCTCTTATTTTTGAAAAATTATCACTTTTAGTCCATGGGCTATATTTTAAATTTAAAAAGTATTTTTTAAATTTATACTTTGACCCCTCCCAAGCCTGATTTTTACCTTAATCCATTTTTGATCGGTTCTCCTCTCCGTCCACTGATGCACCGCGACCCCCCTCCATGCTAGGAGTAGTTCCAATGTTCTCCCTCGAAGCCGCCATGAGATGCGACCTCTCTCTCGTTCTCCTCCCTGTGCGATCGCGGTGGCCGCCTCCCTTCTCGCCATTGTGTACAACCTCCCTTGGCCGCGCGGAGCTCCTCTCTTTGCCGCACGGGAATCGGGGGCCGCGGTGCATCAGTGAAGGAGGAGGAGAACGGAAAAACGGGTTAAGATGAACATCAAGCTTTAAGAGGGATTAAAGTATAAATTTAGAAAATACTTTTCAAATTTAAAATATGGCTCAAGAGACTAAAAGTGACAATTTTTCAAAAATGAGAGACTAAAAAGATATGTTTTATTTTTAAGGGACTAAAAATAGAATTCAATGAAAAATGAGGAATTAAAAATAGATTTAAGCCAAAAATCTAATACTTCTATCTCACGTGTACATAAAAACGCACATTACTTAATCGTGGTTTTTTTTTGGTTTAAACTTAATCGTGGTTTATGATTGATCAATACAATAGAAGTAGGCTATGACTCCAAACGAATTTACCTATAACTGTAATGCCGAGCGTTCAAATGCTATAGTCGCCATTTTGAAGAGGACTTTACCTAATTACTATCTCAGTCTGAGAGTTAATCCCACATTAATGGACGTGACAATTAAGCACATCAAAGATGTGAGCAATTATCTAGTGAAGAACATAACCTCATCAATTATATCAGTCATCACAAGTATGTTTTTAAAATTTCACGCTGATGCTAATTTAGCATGTTTTAATTGCCACCGTAAATTAGTCATCTAAATATTAATGTATCATTATATTAGTTATTTTAAAATGGTTATTGAATCGAGTCCTCAAATATACGAAGCAATTATTAAATCCACTCTTTGCATCACCATTTTAATTATTCATAAAAATGAATGTAAAGATATTTCAATGGTGATACAAAGTGCAGGTTTAATAATTGCAGTTATTTGGTACAAGAAAACTAGTACAGAAAAAGTTACAAATACTAATTATCAGTGCGATAACAATACAAAGGATAATTAACAACCAAACATAGGTGGATTTCATTTTAAATAAGTACTATTAACCATTTCTGTTATTTGATCAAAGGGTAATGACAATACACAGTATTGCCTAACATGAAGTTTGAAGATCTTTCTCAAAAACCATTGCCTGAGTTGCGTATCAAATGATTGGGACCAAAGTATTGGAACGAGTGAGCACTAATGTCCATTTTCAATGGTGGTTCTTATGTGTGTTCTTACACACAAGAATTTGTTCTTATTCTTTATGACATTGGAGCTCGGTGACGTGGCCATCACATGTAAGAACGGTTCTTATATAAGAACTAGTTTTTACATATTAAAATATTATTTACTTGCAAAAAGCAAATCAATTGTGGGATCCACTAGCGGTAAGTTAAGAACCAATGTTAGATTCTACTATTAGAGTGAAAAGTAGTTAAAGTTCTTAAATCCTATGTGACATCTTTGGGCCCACTACAAGAGAGATAAGAACCCAAAATGAGTTCTAACATTGGAGATGTGGAACACTTTACTGTCAACTGTGATGGTAGATAGTTTTAGCTCGGCATAGATTAGGACAGAGGAACAACTAGAAATCAGAAATCAGGGTAGACGCTTATATCTGTAGATAAGCTCTACATAAACCATATCAAACGTATCCTTTGTATCATACATAAATCTACAATACTTGATCTCTGGTATCATATATAAAGCTGCTGAAAGGTTGCCATTTAATAACTTTTAAAGACCACTCAGTTACTAGTTGCACTCACAGTTCAAAAACTGTAATTGGAATCTGAGACAATCAGTAATTGTACATTTATTGTACTAAAATCTCAAGTTCTCACTCCCTTTCCATTTGAGATGTGAAATAGCCTGTAGTATAATTATAGCCATTTTACCCCTCATAGTGTGAATCCGCAACCAATCTGAATTACTTCAATACTTTTAACAAAATGATAGAAGAGACCATAACATCCAGGTAATCAAAGTTCTCAGATGGGGTAAAGAACCGGTGCAGGAAAAAATATACAACATAACTAAAATAAATTACCTTAACATAACTATGCAGGTTCAAAGGAAGTTGTAATTAGTAACTGAAGCCTAATTGAAGTCCAAGGGCAAAATGTACAAGAAAAAGTGTCATGATACCACTACCCAAAATACCATGAACACTCCTTAATCCAGGATTTTCCTGCATATCATTCAAATAATTAAAAGTGAGGGGAGAAAATGGTAACAAGCTAAATTGGGGGGGGGGGGGGGTGACAAGCAGATCGACAATGTAAAGCTCTGAACTCATTCTTAGCTGCTAGGTTCTTGCTGTACGGGTTACTTCAGTTTACTTCTTAATAATGTACTTAGCACAAAGACTGAGTAGTTTGTTGCACAAGTACACTCTTAAGCCACTATTTTTCTAATTCGTTTATCAAACTCATTTATAATTCAAACAAATTCCAGTGGTGATAATTTTCTCAAAATGTACACGTGAAGAATGTGCAAGGAACATGATCCAAAATTCAACCAGTAAGAAAAAGAGGAAAGGAAATCAAAACAAGCTTCACTCGAAACAACCATTACCTCAAACAGAGCAGGCAATATAGTTTGTATTGTCAACAAAGCAAGACCAATAACGCCTGTAACAGCATGAGGACTGCAAGCAAACAAAAAGGCGACATGAGATGATATAAGGAGTAGCTACTGGCTACTGCATAAGACAGTTGTTTTCGCAATTGAAAATGAATAAACAAGTCATGTGATAGGAAAGTTAGAATTAAGCAAGTAATAATCTTCAAGCTTGAAGAGAGCGATAGATAAAACAAAAAGCTGCTGAATACCTCTCAAAAATAGGTTTATCTGATGTGAGTAGAGCTGTTATTCCACCGGTAGCTCCAAGCGCAAAGAAGAAAAACATACCAGCTAAAAGCTTGGGATGCAAGTCCTTGGCCTTAGCCTTTTCCTCCTACATTAGACACGTTCGTGGATTGGATTATTTTTCAGGAGAAACTCATCCAATCAATTTTATTATTTCATCCTATAATCAGTTTGGTTCTATATCTAGATCCAATCTAATTAAAGGCGGCTTTGATTAGATTGGTCTTTCTGTTTCTGTTTTCATTTTTCTTCAAGAGACAATAAATAAACCCCAAAAGACTACTAAAAGATAACTATAAAATGTTACAGGTAGCATTTTTCAATCACAAATTAACTTAATTTTGTTATACATTTCTTCTGTGGCTTTGTGTAGATATTTTTTCTATTTTAATATAAAACACAGAAGTTATATTTATTTATTTATTGGTAAACAACAGGAAAAACACAGAAGTTATATAATAAAGGAAAAGTTGAAAGTTGAAACACAAGAACAAATTTCATACCAATAAAAAACTAATAAACTTATCAAATAAATTAAAATATTAAAACGTAACTTACGACTATAGGCAAAACAAATTCATATGATTTGTTTTTTTCATACGTATCTATCAAAGGGGAATATCAGAGCGTACCACGTCATCAGAATAGCGTATGCGAAAACCCAGATAGGTACCATAACCACCCATGGCAAATAGCACCACTGCCTGCAATAAAAAAAAAAAAATCAATTCATTTGTTTTTAGCAATGAGATTTGAACAAATGCCAACTACCTAAACCCTCACCACTAATCCAATCCCAGTTACTCAAAAACTAGTCCTTGTATCTTTAGTCTTTTAAGTTAATTTTGTTTTTTAATTTGGTCTCTTATTTTTTTTAAAAAAAATAGTCATTAATATTTTAAAAATAAGTTTAAGTAGTTATTTTGTAACACAATTAAACGTGTACATAAACTAAAATAAATTAGCAAAATGGTAAAATAGATCAAAATGAATTAAGATAAAGCACGTGGATAAAGATAAAGACAATATATTCGTATGACAATGAAAAAATAATTGAGAAAAAATATAAAAAAAACTTCTTTATTAAAAAAATAAAAGGTCAAATTGAAAAAATAAATAAATTAATGGACAAAATGAATAATTTTGCCTAAATTTTATTTTATTATTATCATCATTATCAGTATTCAGTAGTCAATACCATGTTGCCAGGGTGACCCCAATGCACAAGCCAGTCCGGCAGATTCAACGACTTCACAACCTCAACGAAAGGCGCAAACACTGATGTCACTGCTCCAGCTGTTTAATTAATAAATTAATAATACATTTTAATTATTTTTAATTAATCACAATTACGAGAGGGAGAGACTAAGGGATTGAATTGAAGTATACCTCCAGGTAGGAGAGCAGCAGCGTACAGCAATGGCAACGGAGAGAAAGAGTGTAAAATAGTTTCGCTCTTCGCTCTCGATTCTAGGGCTTCAGGGAAATCCTCCTTCGTCGCGAGACACTTGAAACGAAGCATTATTGGTCTTGTTGTTGCAGCGAGAGAGTGGCGCGTGTGAAGAAGGGATGATGGAGAAGTGAGGAACGGAGAAGAAGGTGATGGTGATAGGGGAAGGAGACCAACGCCGACGGAAGAAGTAACCGACGCCATTTCGGTGAGTAAAAATGGATGAGTGAGGGGAAGAACAATACGAAACGAAAACGAGAAGCTTTTTGTTCTTTCGAGTGTGCGAGTGGGAAAGGATGAAAAAGTTCAAGCGAGAGAGATATGGAGACTGGGAGTGGAAAGGTGAGGAAAGAGACACGCTTACTATGTAGTGAACATTGCGGTTAGCCTGTGCCTTTCCACGTGGTTTCCACAAGTTCCTCTAGTCCTTTTTTTGTGGACCTGTGTAACCATGGCCTTTGGGCTACCACACGTGTGTTGGCCTTTAAAAAGCCCAAAAATATAAATTGCTTCCAAAAAAGTAAACAAAAACAAATTAAAATAAAATACTGTGCTTGGTCAGTTTAAGAAAATTTTTATTTTTGTAATTATAAATTATTAGCATGATTTAATTAATTTTTTAATTTTAAGTATTTATATGGAAAGAAATGAAAATAACTCCATAAAAATAATAAAACCAGTTTTTGGATAATTTTATTTTCAAATAAATATTTAAAAACAACAGTTTTGTGATTGTAACATATACCGATACCGATTAATTCACATGTCGAGATGCTTCCTATAATTGTTCTACTTGTCTATTTAGCAAAATAATCCCTCTGGTCTTTTTTATAAAAAAATATATAACAAAATTATCAAGGCTAAAAAAGTGCATTGAAATAAGTTAATTATAATTGATGATGCTATAATTTTCTAAATGTATCATTTATAGGATTTGTGTCTTTTCATATTTTTATTGTAGGTCTCATAATAAATAAGAGTAAAGTTAAAAATAAACAATTAATATTATTGAAAACAAAACATTATTTCTTAGAAAAAAAGACAATAAAAATAACTCATTTTGTTTTTTATAAAAAAAATCTGAGGGAGTATCTTAATAGTGCCAAAATGAAGACCGATAACGTATGCATGGAATTTGTTGACATCATGCATCATTAAGATGTGACTATTAACCAAACAAGCAAAAAAAATTAATATATAGAAATAGAAGAAGAACTAAGTACTAGTACGAGTATTATGAAAAACTACTCTTAAATTAAACTGAATTATGATATTTGTGTGTAAAACAGAACTATGCTGCATATGAATTACATTGAGAGCACAACTTCCAAGTTAAAGTTGCCTTCTCCACCAGCCTCACAAATCAAGCACAAATGTTGATGAAGTTATTGATGAGGTATACTAAATATTTCTTATTCCACGGAAGAGAATGTGACAAAAGATGATAAATCTAAACCCCATCATTGAAATTAAACCGATGAAGACCATCAACCAAAAACAAAACACACACATATTACCATTGGTGCATAAGGTTGATGATAATATTGTGGTGTTCTCTGCACCCAGTTGGACATAGGCCAAATGGGGTTGGTTCAAAAAGGCAAACTTGGAAGAAAGGGAAATCCTAGTTCCACCGCAAAGTTCCTTCTCCAAAGCTCTTTAGAGCTCCATAGCTTGGACACATTCCATGTCCAGGAGCAGAAGCAATAGGCCAAGTAGCCACAAAGCCACCGGCCCACCAACACTATTGTTGGACAATGTAACAGTGCTTCAAACTTTAGCATGCATGTGTTATAGTGATGATAGAGGAGGCTTGAACTCAATTGATGGTCGAGAAGGTAAAGGGGTCATGGAAGACTCCAACCAATACTCTTCCATAGCCCTTTTACCTTTTGGACCATCAACCACCTCTATCATCACTACAAACATGGATGGCAAAGTTCCAAGCACCATTCCATTCTCCAACAACAGTGGTGGTGAGTTGCTGGCTTTGGGGTTGCTCGGCCTGTTGTTTCAGTTCCCAAGCATGGGAATGTGCCCAAGCTACAGAGCTCCCAAGACTTCGATCTGGAGAAGGATAGCGTTGTAGTGGAACTAGGATTTGGAACTAGGATTGCCCTTTCTTCCAAGTTTATCTTTTAAATCCAACCCCATTTGGTCTATGTCCAACTGGGTGCAGAGAACACCACAAATATCACAATCAACCTTCTTTGCCAATTGTAAATGTGCGTGTGTGTTTTGTTTTTAGTTGATGGTATTCATCTATTCAATTTCCATGAATCATTTGTTCAACTTCCATGATATCTCATTAGGAATTTCATCAACACCTATGCTTAATTTGTCGATGTATCCCTCTTCAAACCAAAACCATAGTGGTAGCGGTGTGCCTATGAGGCTAGTGGAGAAGGTAGCTTTAACTTGCAAGTTGTGCTCTCAATGTAATTCATATGCACATCTGTTTCACACACATATCACAATTTATGGTCTGTTTGGATTGGCTTATGCAGAGCTTATGAACACAGCTTATGACTGATTCATAAGCTGTTTTGGGCTTATTTTTCATAAGCTACCCAGGATAGCTTATCAAAACAGCTTATGACTTATATAAAATAAGTTTCACTATAATTTTTCTTCGATTATAAAAGTAGCTTATACAACTTATGTCATAAGCAGTAGATAAACTTGTTATTCAAACAGGGACTTAGTTTAATTTAAGGGTAGTTTTTCATAATACTAGTGCTAGTACTAATCTCCTCTTCTATTTCTATATACTAAAATTTTGTGCTTATATGGTTAAATAGTCATCTTAATCGTGCACGTCAACAAATTTCAGTAAAATCTTGTCACCATGATTGGAGAAGTGAAGGAAGAATAATACCAAGTGCAACAGATGCTTGAAGGAAGAAGAGTTGGCAATGACAAATCCTCGTTGTTGTTGGAAAGCAAGCGAAAAGGTCGGAGATCAGAGAAAACACACACAAGTGAGGCATTGCGAGAGATGAGGAGGGTTTAATCAAGTCCAAATCTAGAGCACAAAAGGTTTACAACAATCTCAAGAAGGTTAAGCAACTCATCTATCAGGGGGCAAGCTCACCGGTTTCCTTAACTCTGTTCACAACAGGGAACACAAGAAAACTACCAAGATCGCGTCCAGTATTAAATCCTAGGGTTAAATATGTTTTGGGTCCCTGTAATATAGAGGGTTTTTGAGTTAGGTCCCTATAAAATAAGTCAAACTATTTTCGTCCCTCTTTTATTTTTTTTTTATTTTAGTCCCTGACAGCGTTGACTACTGACGTGGCACTGTGGGGTCCCTATAAAATTCCTACGTGACACCTCATTAAACCTACGTGGCTGACACGTCACCTGACACATACATATAAAAATATTAGATTTTTAAATTAATCCCTCTAAAAAACGTATTTTGAATTTAGTCCCTCTTCTTCACCACCACCACCTCCAACACCACCTCCTTCTCCCCCCTTCTCCACCACCCCCACCTCCACCTCCACCACCACCCCCTTCCTCTCATGAAAATTGAAGAAAAGTTAGTCCTGAATGTGTTTGTGTCAACCCCAATAACCCCATCACAAAAATAGAAATGAGGTGCAGTACATGGGCATCACTGGGCATCACCCCAACAACCCCATCGCAAAATTAAAAACGGGGGCATCAGCAGTCAACGCTGTCAGGGACTAAAATAAAAAAAAATAAAAGAGGGACGAAAACAGTTTGACTTATTTTATAGGGACCTAACTCAAAAACCCCTTATATTACAGGGACCCAAAACATATTTAACCCTAAATCCTATTAAGATGTGAATGCCTAGAGAAAAGCCAAGTCAGGGTAGGCCTTCGCTTGTTCTTTGGCATCCTTGTTCTCAAGGTCTTGCTGATTTGGGGAGGAGGAGGAGGGAGTGGACAGTGGGGAAGGGGAAAGGAAGAGAGAGGGTTTTGCTGACGTGTCAGCTGAGATGGATTTATGTGAGACACCTCACCATTTAACCGCAGAGATCAACTTACCCGGGGACAAAAACAAAAAAAGATTATAGAAACAATAAAGTTTGACTTTTTTAGAGACTAAATTGAAAATACCTTTATATCATATGGACCAGAAATATATTTAAGTTTAAAAGAAATAAAAACATAAATAATCAAATCAATGAGATATAATGAAGTACCTAGGCTAGGATTTAAGGGATAAAGAAATCGGCAAATGCAACCTCAGATTGCTAACATAAAAAAGTGAAAGGTAGAGATCAACTTACCCAGTGACTAAAAGGAAAAAAAAATATAGGAACAAAAAATATTTGACTTTTTTAGAGACTAAATTGAAAATACATCTATATTGCAGGACCAGAAATATATTTAAGTTTAAAAGAAATTAAAACATAAATAATCTAATCAATGCCATATAATGAAGTTATACCTAGGCTAGGATTTAAGGGATGAAGAAATCAGCAAATGCAACCTCAGATTGCTAAAAAAATGAAAGGCAAAGATCAAGTTACACAGGGACTAAAACGAAAATAATATATGAACAATAAATGTTTGACTATTTTAGAGACTAAATTGAAAATACCTCCATATTATAGGAACCAGAAATATATTTAAGCTTAAAAGAAATAAAAACATAAATAATCTAATCAATGAGATATAATGAAGTACCTAGGCTAGGATTTAAGGGATGAAGAAATCGGCAAATGCAACCTCAGATTGCTATCATAAAAAATGAATAGTAAAATATACTCTGCTCTCCTGAGAGATACTAACATTACACTTCCCTCGCCTCTTATTTGGTCGGAAACTTGGTGAGGCAGTAACTATCCCCTCTAGCAATAATTTAATGGGGCAAAAATGAAAATAAAGTAAAAGATAAAAAATTATTATGATAATAAAAAATATTTTAACGGATGCTAACTTTTATATTAACAAAAATTACAAAAATAGATAAAAATGTATCATATTTTATCTTTAAAAGAAAGTGAATGTGTGTTTTTAAACAAGAACAGAGAAGAATATATTTTACTAAAAATAAAAGGTAGAGATCAATCTGTTTTTAAGAAAATGAATAGACGGGAATAAAAATAATTGGTTTGAAAAAAATACATTTTGCGATCTCATGAACTCATTTCATCATGGGGTGAACAAACAATTAAAATATTTTAACCATGTTTTTGATGAATTGACTTCAATAGTTGGTTTAAAGCTATATAAATAAATGCCAAAAATATAACCTCTGTCACATGAACCCATTTGACGGGCTGAATAAGCAACTAAAAACCAACGATTGATTAAATTAATTGATCGAAAATTGTATGGTACGTTTGGATATTTTAGAACAAGCAAAGTGGAGTGGAATGGAACAGAATGGAGCAGAGTGAACTTAGATTATATATTCAAAACTATTGTTTGGATATTTTATGATGGAGTGAAACAAAGTTTCCACAACATTGTTTGGGAAGTAAATGGAATTAGGCTTCAAAAAATGAAGCGACAGATTTGATACAACTTGCCTTAAAGAGATCCAATTAAAAACAAATGTAGCTCTTTGAACCTTGAGTGCAGTAATCACTTCAACTTGAAGTAACAAAAGTTCTTTTCCAATTGACTGTCTTATACATCGCAAGAGGAACTGAAAGCATATTCTTTGAAAAAGCACACAAACTATAAAAGCCCACGGTAGACAATGGCATAGACCCAATCATCAATACTCTTCTCACAACCCTTTGTTTGTTCACAACATATCGTGTTCACAATTTCAACACCAACAGAGTAAAATTAGAACACACACCAAACAGAGTTAAATGAATATAAAAGAAGAGCGAAGAAGATTAGATAATCATGATTACCTTTAGTACTTTCACGGCTTCATGTTTGATGGGTTTGAACTTGTTACAAATGAATTGAAGAAGCACGGCAAATAATAGATAAATTTCAGCTTATCTTGAAATAAAAAAATATGAGCAGAAACTTCCGAGCACACGCACATCACTCTTGTTGTAAGATATTAGATTTCTGGGTATTAGATTTGATACGACCTAACTCATCTCTATAAAACTGACTTATAAAGTGAAAATTGTCTCTTTTATATATTTTTTATTTAGGCCTCACTGTGAGACTTTAAGTTTTCTCTAATACTCAGCAAGAAGCAAAAACATCAAACATGCAACTACTTCCTTGAGAGTGCTCATCCGTGAGTAGTATGCTAGACTATACAATCTGATGCAGGTGAGTATCCATAAATTTGTATACATATCATTAAACTTTTCCTTATCTAGTGGCCTTACTATGTCCTTAATTTTAATTTTAATTACCTGCACAAAATAATACCACCGTAATTATTGCTAGAGGGGATAATTACTGCCTCCCCAAGTTTCTGCCCAAAAGTCCACGATTCTATACCTAGAAGCCAAGATTCACATAAATAACTAATTACAGGAAATAAGCAAGCAATAATATGCAATTCTATGTCTAAATTCTCTTCATTGTTTTCCTAGACATGTTTCTTAACTTGTTAGTATCCCTCTCTTCGAAAATACTTTGTAACAATTGTATGAAGTTGAAGGTTTAGTGCCATTGTACACCATTCTATTCCAATGAAGACACGGGAAAAGAAGTCAAAGAAAACACAGAATACATGATCTTCTTCTCTCAATGCAAATTTAATGATGAAGCACCACCTACCTTCTTTCATCCATTTTCACTCGCAATAGAGGGAAGAAAAACTTTGACCAAAAAAAAAAGAGGGAAGAAAAACACACATCCAGATGCCGTCCTATTTATAAGAAACAAAAATGGTTTTTTTGGTCCTTTTTATAAGAAACAATGCTTTGTTTTTAACAAAATTATTTGTTTATTTTCAATTTTACACTTATTAATTATCACACCATTTACCAAGAGCTCACCTATTTTTCATTTAATGCAAGGGCATTTCTTGGAAAAAAAATTAAAATTATAACATCATTAATGAAAAATAACACATTTCGTAATTTTAGTAATATATTTCTTATAAATAGTACCAGAGCTAGTACTAATTTTAAATAACATAAGCGGATATTAAACATTTAAATAATAAACAAAAACAGATAAAATAAAATATAGTGTTTGGTCAGTTTAAGAGAATTTTTTATTTTGTATTAATAATTATAAATTATTAGCTTGATTTAATTAATTTTTAAGTATTTATATAGAAAGAAATGAAAATAACTCCATATGCTTCCTATAATTGTTTTGCTTGTCCATTTACCAAAATATCTTAATAGTGCCAAAATGAAGGCTGACAATTTATGACCAAATACCAAAATGAAGGTATAATATCAACATAAAGTGTGTCTTTGGATGAGCATTTGTCAAATCTGATTTTAAATAAAATCGATTTACTTAAAATTGGGTTTAAATTTTACTCCAAAAATATCCCTGATATTAAATGGTTAAAATGGTTCCATCTGCTTGCATGGAGAATAAAATCCCATAATAAAATAGGGATATAAAAGGAATTTTAACAATTAATGCATTTAAAAGTATATCTATGTTTCTTATAATTTGGACCAAGAAAATAACTCAATATTCTCTTATAATAGAAATCAGAGGTAGTATTAAATAAAATAAACATGCTCATAGAAATGACATACAAAAATCTGTCCAAAGTTATGTCCATAATTGAGCAATCAAATTCAATATATTACTTGCCACAAGGCCCTCCAACTCGTGAGCTTTAGTGATAACAAAAGTCCATACAAAAACAGACATGTCTCCACAACTTTATTCGGATTGCTTGAATTGGTAGTAGGGGCGATCATGACTTAGGTCAACCTGACCCGAGTGCAAATTGTCAGGTTAGGTCCTAGCTTGCGAGTCTAATTGGGTTGAAAGAAGTGGAACCTGAGACCATCAAGTTGGGTAACGGGTTGAGAAAAATTGGACCCACGTAACCCAATCCTTTCATGATAAAAAACAAAATAAACATGCATACACATACAGAGACAAAACGTGCATCGCATCTTTCATTCAACATTTTCACTTCCCTAATCCGTTTTCGTCGTGCCCTAGCCTAGGTTGCACCGCCGCACCATGCCAGGTCCTCTTCATCGCTGCAAGTCGCCAAGCTCCTCGTCGCTACAGAGTGTGGTAACCAATAACCTTCTAGTCTTCTGGATTTTTCCCCTTTTTCATTTTTGAGCAACGATTCTGCTGGACTGCTGCTTTTCATCTCGTCCTCGCGTGCCGCTGTCGTGAAGAAGCGCCCCATTGCAAACACACCCATCATCGTGAAGAAGCACCCCCCTCGCAACTGGTTCCTACGATCTATCAGTTTATGCTTTGGATCTGTCAATTTGGTTAGGATTGCATGCAAGAGATGACTCTTTTGATTGTTATTGCTGCTTGCATCTCCCTCTGAGTTCCCGAAATAGAATTCTTGTCGTTACCCAATCCAACTTGTTCGTGGTCGGGTTGTAAAGGGAAAAAAAACATATAATCTGATCCGACCCAACCCGCATTGCATTCATCGATTCTGGTCTATTTTTCAGACAAAACCCGACCCAGCCCGACCTATGGTTAGTCCTAGTTGGTAGCTTCGTTCGTGCTTACTTGAAAACGCAGTCACTCAATCATCCATTGTACAATCACTTGTCAAATTTACATAGCTCAGAAAATGAATTTTCATCATGGCTTTGAAAATGAACCACCAAAAGAACAGGAGAAAGAAGAGACGAGGAATACAAAAACAAAGGAAGCAACCATTTTCTCCTAAAAGATACAATGACGGCACATAGGCTTAAACCTACAATCTCTTTTACAAACTATCCAAATTTCTCACACTATTAGCCCACGCCTAATGGTTTATTTTCACCTAATTCCTAACTAATCTCAGACTTAGATGTACATACTGGATCGTATTAGAAGACATTCGATCGAAATGCGGCTATTCTTGGGTGCTTGTGTCCCCTCTTGTCTATATTGCTGTCAGATGTGACAATATAGAAATTCATAGCAAACCATTATCTTCAAATTTTATGTACCCTACACAACAGTCAACAACAATATTAGGGGCACTCTAAATGTTAAACACAAGTTCAATATCATGAAGTGTAAAAATTTATAAGAATGTGCCGAAATTAACTATAAGGTAAGACTTGACAGATTTAAATGCATCGTCTATCAATTATCAATTGAAATCCTCAGTTTAATTCTGTTGCTTTCAGTGTATATCTGGTATCATTAGTTAAATCGATGATTAAGAATAGTCAAGACTCAAGATGGAAACTATCATCTTACCCTGTTATATACATCTAGCAAATGTGACCCGAACCTGAACGCATCATCTATCTACTCTTAGAATGTTGTTACATATGTGACCCCTTGTTACTGACTCCCGTTGAGGATCTGTTCTCCAGTGGCCATCAACAACAAATTTTATCTACAACAAACAAATAGTTATTCAATCTTTTAAGTATTTATGCTCTACAACTCAAAAAGGTAACTGAAACAAATATGTAATGAATTAAACAATCCAACCTATGCCAACGGCTACTCTACCAAACCAAAGGAAAAATAAAGAAAAAAAAATTCATATAGAAGAACATAAAGAGAAAACTTAAAAAGGTTTCTCTCCATAAAAGGTTTCAATAATTCATTTATCATTTGGAGACCTTAGGGAGAGTTTAGATTAGAAACTCTGCTGGTAAGTGACAGATAATTCACAAAGAAAGTCAACACTGCAAATACAACACCAATTTCATCTCATACACAACGTGTCTACAATATATTCTTTTACAGATTTTTACTACATAAGAGCTCAAATAGTGTGGCATTAACCCTCTTGGCCCTACTTTAAGTAACAGCTAGATAGAAACAAAAGAACAAATGTCATGAATACAAATGTTAAAATTATGTTGTATTAGATTGGATCAATACAAACCCATATTACAGTCTACTTCACATTATAAATTAGTTTTAATTTTGTGAAGTTCACCGTGACTAGGCAATAGCTATGAACATACGGTTTTAATTATGTATATATGTATGTATGAATGGGGGATGTATGACAAATTAATACAATAACAAACAGATAAGTAAAAACAAAATATAAAAATATAGTAGTTGGGTATTTATAGAAGATAGATCATCGCAAAGGTTACAAGAATAGATAATTCATGAAAACTAACATATACAGCGTAAGCTCTAAAGTGCATCAAGTCGATGTTTTATTCATGGGTATCAAGAAATGTTCTTCCTAAAAGTACTGCAACTATATCCTGAAGTAAATTGAATTACTTAATTATATCCAGTTGTGAATATGGCAGATGTCAACAGCATAATCATTACTCATTAGTAGAAGATGCACAGACCTCATATACACCAGGATAAAGCCACAGCATCGTTGACCAAACTCTGGATTTCCTGGATATTATCACAACATACAGCAGATAACAATATTATTACTAAGACAGGTTAACTTCTTCATATACTAATCTGATATTGCTATGTTGTTGTTTTATGAAGGTATGCAACGAGATTTCACTCTCTATCCAAGATGACATTTGCTTATTCCAATAACAAATAATTGAAATGATACTTTCAGCCTTAACCCTAATTGCCATCCAAATAAAGAAATACTATATCTTTCCTTTTATATGATCAACAAGAAATATGTAATCAACAAGAACAAAATGATGGCAAATAAATAAGTCAGTTAATAGTTACTAATGGAAATTTCAATTAGATTTGAGGCCTCGGAACAAAGACAAATATCTTATCATTAAAATATTTAGAACCTTGATCCACCATGGTCTATAACACTAGTTGATGGCTGAGGATCCATCTTTATTCGGTGATGCCAGCCATTGAAGCTACCAGTCACCTCTACGACATCACCATCTCCATAGAATTCAATCTGAACCTGGATATATAAGGGAACACAGTGCTATCAGTATGTGTACAGGTTTTAATAACAACTTTTTTAACTTTTTGGATAGGAAGGTATAATTTCACTAATTGATTACCAAATACACCATATGCAGAATCATTAGACCCAATATCTCTGTCATGTGAAAATTATTAAAGTTCAATGACTAAATAGCTGGATTAAAGTTTGAATTCAACAATAGATTTTCATATAAATTATAAAATATGAATTTGATGGTCGGTTGTAAATCAGTCCAATGATATTTTAGATTCCAATCCAATAGCAGGCATACATACTCAATTTCATAGAATATGTGGATATTTCTTTATTTTACTCTTCAATTTCATAAACAAAATTCCTATCCAAAACTGCTTAAAGATTTCACATAAGGCAACCACTAGGCCAAGAAAATGCAAGATGCTCTGAATACATTAGTGAATTACAAGTCCATAAAAATGAAGATGCAATACCTCCTTGAGTCCTGAAAGACTTTCTTCAGCAACATGCAACTCTGCATCTTTTTCAGATATAAGTTTTCTGGCTTTGCCGATTTCTTCCTCTGCCTTGGTTTGCAAGACAGACAAAGCAAGCTGAAAGCAAAAATAATGTGGCTAAGCAAGTTGTATGGAATAACTCTTCTTAGATTTAGTGGTCTAACTCAACCCCACAAAACTGGCTTGTAAAGTGAGGGGTGCCATGGTTATATTCTCTATTTAGGCCTTGTCTCTAGTCAATGTGGGACTAAGCTTTTTCCCAATAACTCTCATATATTATAGAAAGGGATGGGAGAAGTGTTAAACATTATATCTTCAATAAATATTTTCCTTCCTCGGAGCAATAGATCCAGAAGAATTTTTTTTTAACATTCATGTGCTAATAAGATCCACAAAAAATTCAGCTGCTTCTAGCAAGCTAAGATCTTGTTAACACCTTCACACTAACAAACAAAAAAATATGTAGAACGTTGTTAGATTTGGGACACAAATTTGGCTTTGACAAGTACACTTAATTTTTGAACCCATTGAAAAATAAAACCAGTTCAATGTGATAGTATATAGTTTCCCAACATTAAGACCAGACAATAAGCTTCGGGCAAACTTAAAACAATCATGTGCAATTTCTTACAACCAAAGTGTCTAAATTTAGGAGATCTGAGACCCTTTAGAAGACCAAGTTATTATACATCCAGTTTCAAATTTTAATTAGAATAACCTACACATGTTGTGATCTATGATCGTCAACCTTAAAAATGACTTGCAGGTATGATGTAAATTTGAGGAGGTTCAAAATTTCAAATGCTGTCATAACAGGAGAAGGTAGAGACCCTTTACAAAGTTATCTCATGAAGGAGAACATCATATATATACTCATTATGCACATAAGGCTTCATGTCAGAGAATTTATTTTTGGCACTTTTTTCCCTCCATTAAGAAGACAGTAAAATCAAACAGCAGACATCCAAAAAAGCAGTTCTTAAAGAAAGAGAAATTGAAAATCACCATATAGTAGTTTTTGCTCATGAAAGAAACATAAGTTACATGCATCTGTTTTCTACACAATACATTTGATCTCGCCTCTCAATCTTGCTCTCTCTCTCTCTCATTGATTCATGCACACTTGTTTCTGACTTTCTAGCATCTTTACTCTTAGGTCATACCGTCATAATGATTTCAGAAATGTTTTCCTTTTTCCCTGGTGAATAAAAGGTGCCAAAGCCCAGAGAAATGTTTATTTTATGATAACAATTTAGGTGGTGGATGTCAGAAAATATATAATAGACTTGAGATGAGAATGGACTGGGCTAAACTCAACCCTAAAAGTTAGTTCAAGAGGGAAGTCTAGGAAGCATTGCCCAAGTCATTATAACAAGCACTTTGGCCATACAGCCAAGGTGAGATCATAACAATAAATGTATACACACATCTACAGAAAATGCACATCTACCTTTTCCTTCTCAATCTGTTCCTTCAGTCGAGACAGCTCCAACTCCTTCTGATACTATGCCCCAAATACCATTTGCAAAAGGACGGAAAAAAAAATTATAACAACTTATATTCATAACTATTCTAAATGGAAATTAGCCAAAATTTATAAATATCTAAAGCACAAAATAAACTTTATAATTACTACCAGCATGAACTTGAGATGATTTATCTCACTTTGATTTTGTATCTTTGGAGCCTGCATAATGAGAGAATAAGTAAAGAGCAAACAATTAAGGTCTCAAGAAGCTGTCAACAAAGATAGAATTTATGGATATTTAGGTACAAAATGACCTCAGCATCCAAATCCTTGTCAAAATGAGTAATTAGATCCTCGTGTGGTGCGTGATCATCCCTATATATAATTTGAATACAGGAAAAAGGGGGGATCTCAGTTCAAACGCAAACATCAATGAACTTCTAACAATTGTAGTTGGATGTTAGCATCCATATGATGCAAAATAATTACCAAACAGGCTGGTCCAATGTGCCAGACGGAACAACTTGCTTGGATGTCAATGAGTTCCCATCAAGTGCCATGACATTATTATCTTCAGGTGGATGGGTGCCTGGTGGCATATCAAAAACAGGTTCTAGTTCAATATATGCTTTGCTTCCCTCAGAATCATCTCCATTTGAAATGCCAGAGACATGATCTAAGAATCAAACAACTAGACTTGTGCATTTCCCCAAGGTAACAAAAGAAAAATGTCCATAAAGTTTATACTGAAGAGAGAAATTAAACTTTACCATAATTGGTCCTTTACAAGGGCTTTGACTAAAGCACAGGCACTTGTTACCAAAGTTTTTTTTATAATGTTTGAAGACAAGGCAATGTCACCCGACATTAAAGTAAAAAATTGAGTTGAAGCAAGGTAGATAGATATCTATTTCCTTAATCACTTGCATGGCATTACAAAATTTATTAACAGCAAATTAAGGCACTCAGTATTAAAAAAATTGGGATTGACAAGTAAAATAAAGAGAACACAGCTTCTTTTTTTACAATTGTTTATTCTTTTCTTTTTGCGCAATATGCTGAAACTCAAATCAGAAGCTTCTGTTGTCAAAGACACAGTTGTAGGCATTCATCACATCGATATGAAACTACATATTAGAATTACCTTCAGCTGGATCCAAATCTCCATTCTGAATAAAATTTGCGACCTTTTCCTCCAAAGACAAGTTGGCTGAATAGTCAAGATCTATACCACTGCTGTCAGCAGAGTGAATAATCGAATCAATTTTGCTCTCAGAAAATTCAGAGGTTGTGGGAACATCTTCAGTAATATTGTTATTGCTGTCATCTAGACCTTCTAATTCACACCAGTTCTTTTCCTCCATGGACAAATCAATTGATGATTCCAAATGACTGAACTCTTTGTCTTCAGTGTCAATATCAGAATCATTAAATGAAGTGTTGGAATGGTTTTCCATGGAAGGAACTGCCAATGCAAAGGTTATATCTCCAACCACTTTGCCCACTAAAGTGTCCTCACACTCTGAATTTCCAGACGACATTGTCTCAATTGAGTATTCACCAGAAATTTGTGTAGGCATGGAACTTTGGCTATCAAAGTTGGGATAAAGACCTTTGCTTGAACTACTGCAGTCATTATCCAGAACAGCAACTTCAGATGGGTGGAAATTCCCCTCTGCCACATTGTTGACCTCTTCTGCATGATCTTTGAGTTCCCCTAGGCCACTCTCCACGGATGAATTAGCCGAGGACTCTTCATCTGAACTCAGAGTAGAGTTGGTATACAGACTATCAGAACTGTCCCCCCGGAGAAATTCAGTCGATGCCATGGCACCATCGACCAAACTGTCCACATTCTCATTCTGGCCTTTAAATTGTATTATATTAGGTCATCAGTCATGATCACGAGTATAAAAAAAAAATAAGAGTCCATTCAGAAAGAAGAAATTTATTTGACCTGTTAAAAGATCCTCACGATCATTTGCTGCATCCAGTCTTTCATCTAAACTTTTCTCCGTGTTTAAAGAATCAATCCCGACATATAATGAGCTTGTGAGAATGTCCCGAATCTGTTTATGACCTCTCCGTCTGACAATGTTTGCCAGGTCAGTCCTATAAACACAAGGGTTAAAATAGATGAGATGAGACGAGTAAAAAGTATAGGTCTAAAACACGCATAATCCCTCCTACTAGAGGTCAATTGCAAAAATCAATAAACAAATAATATAAAAAAAGTTTCTGGTTCAAAATTCAGCAAGTCGACTTAGAGCATCTCCAATGGGAGTTGTTTATGGAGTTCTTAAAACTTAAGCAACTCCCATTGGTTGATTTCACCACTGAAGTGCATCTGAGTGGCAGCCACATATAAACACTTCCCAAGTTGAATTCCTTATATGAGCAACTCTCATGTAAGCAACTACCATTCGAGTGAAATTTAGTGGATGTACATAAATCTCATATGGCATTGTCCGGCCCACCGCCCACCAAAAGTGAGTTAAGCAACTATCATCGGAGATGCTCTAAAATATCATCAAATCATAATATCATTAAACATGATAATATATTTTAACATTGGGGAATTTAAAAGGAAAGATATTATTATTACCACAGACAATTGAACCCTAAAAGAGAGGTTTACACTTTACAGGCGCAAAATACATGGATAATATAAAGATTGAATTAAAAAAAACAAGAATTGAAGAGGAAAAGCGACCTTCCGTAGTGCAAGAGTTCCTTGGTAGAGGGAATGTGGTCCTCCGGGAGGCCAACGGAGGCAAGGAATTGGCGAATATCACTGCAGATCTCAGCGTCACTTTTCAGCCTTCGACTTCTCCTGAATCCAACAAACATAGGAAGAATTCAATCACTTGTGTTTCAATAAACAAGAACAACTAAAGAATATGCCAAGAAAAAGAAAGAAAAAGACCTTGTTCTTGTCCTTGTGTTGTTGTTGGTTTGGGAAGCTCGAAGTTGGAAGTGAGTGAGAGAGAGAGTAGTGGTTGTGGGTTGGAGAAGGTGTTGTTGTTGAGTTAGAGAGAAGTTGCAATTACTACAAGCAAGTGTGATGCAGTTTGGGAAGTAACACACCCACAGAGTGGAGGTTCCCATTTACGATTTTCCTTCCTTCACCCTCTATCTCTTTCCTTTCTCTTACACTACCTCACCCTCAGTCCCAGAGCTCAACCGAAAAGAAGGAAGAACAAGAATGAGATTTTTTTTAAAAAAAAAAAAGAAAATGGTAATCAATTAACTAGTTTATTTGCTTGTTATCCCTTCATCATTTTAACTTGGATCGTTGAAGGGTGATTTCGTGTTGAATCAGGACCGTCTCTGTTGGTCTGGTGAAAAGATGTAAGAATGTCGGTAACTCGTCAAATGGACTATTTTGTTAAAAAAAATAAAGACCAAATTAAAAAAAAAATAAGTTAAGGGATTAAAGATATAATTTTGTCTAAATTTTATTCAGGAATTAGAAAATATATCCCACATTTTTATCTATATATCTCATGTTAATGTTGAAATTCTAAAAATATCCTCAAGTTTCGTGTTATTTTTGGAAATTGAAGTTTCCGAAATACAATTTTGTATTTCAGAAATTGGAGTTTTCGGAATATAAAATTGCATTTCAGAAACTGGAGTTTCTGAAATACAGATCTGGAGTTTTCGGAATGCAAATTTGTATTCCGAAAACTGGAGTTTCTAGAATACAAATCCAAAATTCAAAAATTGCATTCCGAAAACTGGAGTTTCCAGAAAACAAAATTGCATTCTGGAAACTGGACCAGTTTCCAGAATATACGCGAAATTGTTGGATGTATGGCCCAAAACGTGATATTAACAAAGGATAATTTTGAAATTTTACTATTTAAGTGAGGTGTATGGCAAAATTTGGGTGTGTATTTACCAAAACCCATTTTATTCTCTAGTTTTTATTGTATAGATATGTCTTTCAAGATTGGTATTTTTGGTCTACAGTAGCCAATTGTTGTGAAAAAAAGTCATTAACATTTATATAAAATTATTGGCATAATAATTAGAGGATGGAGAAATCCTATTTTTTTTTATAAATGGAGAAACCTTAATTTTAGTTAATTAATTTGTTTTTAATTATATATTTATTTAAATAATATGTTATTAAACAAAATTTAATTAATATTAAAATTGATAATTAATGTTGAGTCAGCAAAAGTGTAATGTCAGTACATGCCAGATGGAGTCACTAATCATATGTGTCACCGTTAGCTTCGTCTGCCACATGCGTTTTTTTGTAACGGCAACTGACGGTAGAAACAAAAAAAAGAGAATATGAACTATATAAGGATTAAAAACAAAAAAAAATTACAGCGACGAAAACCAAAAGACCCCTATTTGCTGAGACGAAAAACATGGTTTTTTTGGTAAATTTTACTTGCCTGTAGTACCCGCAATATTATTCAATCATGCCTTCCATGTAAGATCATCTCAAATAGTGAATATTATGGGTTTATAACTATTTTTTTTATGAATTCTACCGTGCTATATAAGTTTTAAAAATTTCAGTAACTTTTCATTTCAATGGTTTAACAAATTAAGAATACACTATTAGCGTGAATTTTTTCACAGGTGTGCACGCCTCTGTATCAAGAAGTCTGCATTTTCCTGAATTGGGTCTGACGTTTTCACATAGGGGATGTGCATTTTTTCACAGTTGTGAATGGATCTGACATGAGAAGTCTGTATTTTTTTGGATAGGGTCTGACTTTTCACACTGGGGGTGTGAATTTTTTCACAGTAGTGAATGATACTGGATTGAGATGTTTGTATTTTCGTGAAATTTGTTTAATGGTTCCAGAATTCCGTTAAGGGTATAGCTAGCGGTGCTTTATGTCTTTTAATATAGTATGACCATGTTTTGCATTGAGACTATGTTGACAAAAGTTGTCATGTAACATTATGGTGGGATCACTTGTTATCCTTCTACAACATCTGTGATATAGTACTCCTTGTGCTATATGGTAGATTTATACCAATAAAATTCTTTTTGTTTTTAAAAAGAATATATAAAATAGTCTCATAATTTATCTCATACTTTTATATCTCTTTAAAATGATCCATAAGTTATCTCGTAATTATCTTTTAATACTTAAAAATCAATTTTATATAAAAATAGTTCTTACACTCATCTACGTCATTTTCCTCTAATTAAGAAAGATTATTAACTTTAAGTACCCACTTAAAAACACCCCAGGGAAACTCTCCTTGTGTAGGTAAAGTCGGTAGCTATCTCTTCTGGGTGAAATGGTAAATGGACACGATGTAAGAGTGTTCCTCAATTCTCACGTGATCACAACTTCAATTATTATCAATTTTAGACATAAATATTGTTAAAAGTTTTAAATTTGTCAAGATGGTGATACGAGTAATAAAATATAATGTTCTCTGTTGAAATAGTGACATAATTAACTCATATTTTGTACCAGAAAGGCAAAAATAAACAAGTGAAAATATTTATTGTTGTTTTCGAATCAATAAAACGCATTTTGCATGCTCAATTAAAAAAGACAATGAGAATAATTAATTTCAATACTTCTAACATGGATAAGCAGTAGTTCACCTAAAAGACTACTCTTAAAATACTCATTAAAGAATTTTTTTTCACATAAAGAGGGCGTAAAAGTTTAATCAAAACCCTTGAACAATTGAGCCAACATGCGTTGAATGCATAACGTGAGTCCACAATAAAATAGTTAATTTATAGTGAATATACTAGCTTATAACACTAATATTTTGAGCAAAAAAAAATGTTTTGAGCAAAAAAAAGCTTATAACACTAATATTATCATTATAATATGAATTTTTCTAAATTTCCTATATGGCCCCACACACACAGATATATTTTTTTTAAACATGTTATTGGTGCGAAGTATTCACTGGCTTTACCGATGACTAATCTCCGTTGGGAAACCTGGCTGACCACTTTTAGTGAGATCTTCCCCCCTAACCACGTTTTTTCTATCCACAAAGCTCGAATCCGAGACCTTGCTTAAGGAATCCGAGTTCAATGTCACTCGGACCAATGCAATATTGGTCACACATAGATATGCTAAAGAACGAGAGAGAGAAAGGAAATAACAGAATCATAATTTCGTTATTTTGTAATGGGCAACTATTACAAGTGAGTGAGTGTAATATATACACGTTATCAGTGAAATCAGTGAGCTTAAGGAGCTGAGTCACTACTTCTAGAATATTCAATCTAAGACATATCTAGTGAGAAAACCCCATTTTTTTTATGCTAGAGAAAACCTTTTTTACGTGAGAGTGAGAGGGCATATTATATAAAATTATATATATATATATAATATAGGAAATAATTTCATGATCTTAATTGGCGATTAATGAATGCTTAAATGATCCCAAATTACACAAATAAGTCATATGGGGCTTATGTGGATCAACATATATAATTGAGTTGGAAGCACCATGAAAAGTGATACTACAATGAGGACAAAGAGCATATAATTGGACCACCAACTTGACATAATTGTTTTTAAAGACTTTGGCCCATCGCTTGAAAAATGTGTAGCAAGCTATATTAAGGTCTATATACGTTACAAAAATTGGGAACAGATTTTCTATACTTTAATAAATTGTGATAGCAGTGACCAAGTTAGACTTCCCCTTGTGTTGTACAATATAAAAGCCCTATATATATATATAGGTGATGGAAACTTCTTTAATTGAGCTAATTCAATCAATTATATGAGTTTGAAACTTACAGTGATAAACAATTGAATTGCTATTGGGAAAGCTGTTCCCCTTTGACTTCTGCTATATATATTTCAATTCTCTGAATAAAACTTTCTTGGTGTCCACCCTCCAAAGTTTTGTCTGGTTCTCATGCTGAAAATTAATTAAAAGGCCAAAAATATCTCTCTGGCTGGCTCAGACAAACTAGTCACTGATCAATTCTCAAGGAGCCTTTGTAGTTCCATCAAAGTTTCCATACATCAAAATATTAAGTGTGTGTGTGTGTGTGTTTCTGTGTCAAGAGAATTAAGAGATGGGGAGGGCTCCTTGTTGTGACAAAGCAAATGTAAAGAAAGGGCCATGGAGTCCTGAAGAAGATGAAAAGCTAAAGGAATACATGGACAAACATGGGACTGGAGGGAACTGGATTGCTCTCCCACAAAAAGCTGGTAAGTGTTTCTTTCTTCCTATACCCTTTTCTCTCCTCCTATTCAGAAGCTAATTGTGTTAGTGCAGATTTTTTATGTTTTTGTGTTTGGAAAGTCTCAAATCATGGTGTTAAGTACAAACTTAATATGATCACTTGTTGTAGCTTTTTTGCTTAAACAATGTTTTGGGGATTCCAAACAATTAGTCTGTGAATGAACTGAGAAGAATAGAGTAGTCATATTATTCATAATACTACTCTCTTCAAGCTAATGAGAGTAGTCAAGGGGTATTAGCTCAGCTGATAGCGCTTAACATTTGTAGCTTTGACACTCGAGTTCGAATCCTCCCTCCTCCTATAAAACATAATGCTAATGAGAGTAATATGCTGAAATGTAAGGGATCTTACCTTTTCAGCTGTTCTTCTTCTTTCTTGTGTTCCTGATAGGACTGTTAATTTGTCCAATTGTCCCCTACAGGTTTGAAAAGATGTGGGAAAAGTTGTAGGCTCAGATGGCTTAATTATCTCAGACCCAACATTAAACATGGAGAGTTTTCTGAAGATGAAGATAGAATAATCTGCAGTCTCTTTGCTAGCATTGGAAGCAGGTATTATATTATACTATTTCTTTATTTCACTTACTTTCCACTTTCATTTTTACCATTCAGAGAGTTTATTTTCACATTTTGGGAATTTATATATATCACTGAAAATAAATATGATGATATATGTACTTTTAGATGCTACTGCATGTGTGCCAAATTTAGATCTTCTATATTACAATACATATCATGTTTCTTATTTGGGAAGTACTCAATTGTGACAAGTTCAGGTGGTCAATAATAGCTTCTCAGTTGCCTGGTAGAACTGACAATGACATCAAGAATTACTGGAACACAAAGCTCAAGAAAAAGATGATGGACATGAATCCTTCAACAGCACTAAAGAAACCTCACCGAGTTACCCTTTTATCCATCCTTGAAAATTCACCACCATCTTCACCACCATCATCATTCAGAGACAGCCACAACAACAACTACCACAATCTGTCTTTCACAGGCTCTGAGTCCATTTCAAGTCTTATGAGTTGCAATTCCTCTAGTTCTACTACTACCTCAGCCAATTCCATTTTTCAAGCACAAGAGAGTTTCTTGGGGCCCTTTAAGAATTACCAAGTTAATAGTAGTGGTTTTATGTTTGGGGGTGAAGCTAGTTGTAGCTCTTCTGATGGAAGCTGCAACTACCAGGTCAAAGAAGCAGAACTTGGATATGGAGTTGATGGAACTTTTTCTGACCATGCAGGTGTTGTTGATTACCTCTACAGTGAGGTGGAAGATACCCAAAAGTTGATGCTCTCCAATGCTGGTAGGGGTAGTGGGTGGACAGTGGAACAAAGTAGTAGATTATGGGGAGAAAATCCATCAGATTATGGTCTAGAAGAAATTAAACAGCTTATAAGCACTACTAGTAGTTGCACCAACTTTTTGTTTGATGAATACAAGACAGAGGAGAGGGTCATGTACTACTGATGCTGATTGTGGTTAAAATCAAGAATATTTGAAGGGTTTAAGCAAAAGTGATGATATTGGGTAGAACTAGAAGATTGATGATAAGTTTGGTTTTCAGTTGCAAACGTACATTTGAGTCTAAAATTATGTTTATCCCAAAAATATCTCTATAATTACTTTGGATTCAAGTACTTTTGTAGTCTTTTAACTGAAAACTAAACATGCAGCAAGAGTTGGACTTGGTTTGTCTTTTTTGTGGGGGGAAAAGGTTGTGTTTAATAGGTTCACTTTCCTTTTTTTTACAGTACATGTTGGAAGCTTCCTTTTGTACATCATTTACTTGGTGCAGGTATTATTATCCCCACCATCTCAACCATAGATGTGTCCAAAAGAAATGAATCAGAATGGAAATGAGGAAGCAGCCCTATAAAGTAGAGTGCCCCTCATACCTTCACCCACCTAATGTAAAAAGATGGTTGCAGCAGCAATCCACTACTATTATTTAATATTATTTATTAATTTTGTTTTCTTTCAATCATGCACCTAAAAGCACCTTTAATATGGCTTAACGATCATATGCTTGTAGTATATTATTCTTCTTTTTCCCGGTTAGATTGTATACATATTTTTTTCCTTTAACTCATTTGTCTATCATAATTTTATAGTCAAATATCAGTATATCACTTTTATTAGGATTCAGTTAGTGATGAGAAAGATCATAAAATAAAATAAAAGTTAGTGATGAGAAATTCACCAAATTTACACGAGGTTGTAAATTTAAACATCATTGCCACAATTGCTTCTCTTTAAACATATCTATTTTTTTTTTACTTTTGTTTAATTTTATGTCATAGAAAGAGAAATTGGCTATTGTAGTGTAATTAGTCCCACATAATCCCACTTTATCAAATTAGTCTCATGCATACCATTTAGGTTTTTGGAGTTGAAAATTGCATAACACAGTGACAAAGGATTTGATGGTAACAATTAGAATACCTGTGGACCAAAATAACACAATTAAAACTTGTGAAATAAAAATCGCACAATCATTAATATACCTATAGAACCAAAAGTGCAATTAATCTTTTTTTTGTTTTACTAAATTTTTTATAGGATGTTCGTGGGAAAAAAAACGTTTTATAGGATGTTGCACTATACAACAAAAGTGAAATTACATGGGCACAACAGATGTCACTTGATAATGGAAAAAAAATAGGCTTAAATATGTTTTTAGTCTCTCATATTTGGCTTAAGTTCGTTTTTAGTCCCTCAAATACCAAGAATATTATTTTAGTCTCTAATCTTTTGAAAATCAGTTACTTTTGATCATTTTTCTTGAAATATGAAGGGCTAATTGTGACACATTTTTAAAATATTAAGGACTAAAATAATCATGTGAGGGACCACAAGTGACTGATGTTCAAAAGATTAGAGACTAAAATAATATTCTTGGTATTTAAGAGATTAAAAATGAACTTAGGCCAAATATGAGGGACTAAAAATATATTTAAGCCAAAAAAATATTAGAAAGATTATTAATTTTTAACTAGAGACCTTCGCCCCACATAATTCTTTGTTAAGAAGTCACATGGATAAGCGTCTTGCTCCTCATGGGCTGGAATAAAAATTAAAAAATAATCTCAAATGAGTAAATAATTTTTAATTCACCCAATTTCAATAATTTGTTTCCAAAAGTACCCAGTTTAGTGAGAAGAAAACCCTCTTAATTGATTTAAGTGTTCGTTTGTTTTAGATTTTGGTAGAATTATGTTTGAAAAATTGATTTTAAAAAATTGTATTGAGAAGAATTGATTTATGTTTAAGAATGATATTTTAAAAGTGTGCTCAGAAGAATTGATTATGTTTCGATGATAAAGGTAAAATCACTTCCATCAAAATCAATTCTACCCACTTAGAATCAATTCTCACTTTCTCCGTTTCGGTAACCAAATGCACGAAATTTGGCCAAAATCGTGTGTTTGACTTTTCAAATACAATTTTGGCCCTCCAACGGATGTTCAAGAATGTTAAACAAACAGGGGCTTAGATGGTAAGCAAGCAGCATATTGTCATGAAGTTTCTCAATTTTTTAATGGTTTGATAATCTTTTTTTTTTTAAAAGATGCTTTGATAATCAACTTAAGAAACACAAATCAATATCATTCTCATTTAAATAATTCTTAAAATTCCTCAGGTCAGGAGTTGCATGCAGTATGTTCCACAATGTGAAAGTGAGTTAATTATAAACAAATCCAACGAGGGGAACAGACATTTTAAAAAAATATTTAATTTAAGCATACATTGCATGATGCAACTGATAAAAGAATCATTTAGGGTCTCTTTGGATTGATTTATACAAAATTTATCTATTGACATAAGCACTTATGACAGTTTGGGAGAGTTTATGAAATCAGTTTAGTCACATTTCATTTGTTATTATAAAAATAACATACCCAAGTGCTTATATGATAAATACTTATGTCATAAATGCTTAAGTAAGTTATCTCTTCTCCAAATCCCTCAAATATTGGAGGTGTAAAATTGAGCCATGAGACCCTCCCTTCTTCTTCCCTCCAACCAAATACTATGAATTAGGGGCGACCAGCCATTTTGAGCAGGCTGCCAACTAACGTGCAACAACGTAGAGGCTCTCCCCATTCCAACATCCCCCACACCAGCAGTTTTAGCGTAATCTTCTTGACATTTAAGAACATATTGTCATGGCCAAGTAGGCCGTTGAAAAGAATCCTCATGCATAGCTCTATTGTGCCAGGAAATTTCTAATAACACATACATAGTTTTCTATATACACATACATATCCGCAGAACTATTAGTTCCGCGGATTTATTTTTTTTCAACACACACATGTCCGTGGAACTATTAGTTCCGCGAGTTGTAATTCTCCGCGGAACTATTAGTTTCGCGAATTTATTTTTTTCCAACACACACATGTCTGTGGAACTATTAGTTTCGCGGACATGTGTGTGTTAAAAAAAATAAACCTACAGAACTAATAATTCTGCGAACGTGTATCTGCACATAAAAAATCATGTATGTGTTATTAGAAATTGCCTTGTGCCACTGCCAAAGTTGATGACAAGTGAGGCCCCATAAAGAAGCCCACTCCTTTTTTTTTTGGTCAACAAGAAGCCCACTCCTTAACCGAGCCACTGCCCAGATTTTTAGTGAGATTGGACTGTACCCACTTGTCCAGCTGCTCCAAATAGGGCAATTTCTAAAGGCACATACCACCTTTTCTAACCACACATGCACTAAACTTAAAATGCCTAAAATACTCTCATTGCGTCTGTTATTTTTTTCGTTGTTTCGTTATCGTGCGGAACTATTAGTTCTGCACTACAAATAACACATGCGAAACTAATAGTTCTGCACTACAAATAACACATGTGGAACTATTAGTTCCGCATGTGTTAAATGTATGTTGATGCAGTGCAAAAACCAATTTTAACAAAAGAGCACACTTTTTCACATAGAAACGGGCTTCTGAGCAAAACGCAACGCGTCGCGTGATTTTGGCCAAATTCCATCGTTTTAGGGGTCAAAATGACAGTTTTTAATTCTTACCACAATATAGGGCTTTGTTAACACGTGCGGACCAGCACTAAAAATAACACATGCGGAATTAATAGTTTCGCACGTGTTATTTGTATGTGCATGTGCTACAAATAACACATGCGGAACTAATAGTTCCGCATGTGTTATTTGTAGTGCGGAACTAATAGTTTCGCACGATAACGAAACAACGGAAAAAAAAATTAACAGACGCAATAAGGGTATTTTAGACGTTTTACTTGTTATGTATGTATAATTAGAAAAGTAAGTATGTGTCTTTAGAAATTGCCCCAAATAGAAGCACCCCTATCACTCGGACGGACAAGGTGGTTCCAAACCTCCATAGCCATTTGGACCAAAAAAAAAAAAACCACCATAGCCATACTAAATTTAAGTTTCATTTTCATATTTCAAGTAAATAGATTAGTGAAAATATGTAAAGATATAAACGTAGAAAATTTTTTTTTGACAATAAATGTAGGAAAAGTTAAATATTAATTAAAAATAATATAACTTTTGAAAGTAATTCAATTATAATTTAGAATCATTAAAGGTGAATATTTTTAGCTTATAATGATATAAAATTCAAAATTGAATATAAAAAAAGATAACATGTGAGGATAAAATTTTAAAAAAGAAATGTAATTCAGTTTTTATTATAACCCAATAATCTAAACCAATATAATCTTAATTGGTTTAATTTGAATTTGTTAAAAAAATTAAAAGACCAAACTAAAGCAATTTATTTACACCCATAACTTAAGTTGTTTGTAAACAAAAAAGCTATGACAAAAGAGTAACAGACTAAACAGCCAAAGTAATTGTGTGTTTGCCTCCTGTTAGTACAACATTTTTAGCTTATAGTGATATAAAATTTAAAAGTTTATATAAAAAAAATTATATGTGAGGATACAAATTTTAAAAAAATAATTCAATTTTATTATAACCAGATAATCTAAACTAAATCAATCTAATCTTAATTGGTTTGGATTGATTTGAATTTGTTAAAAAAAATTAAAAGACCCAAACTAAAACAATTTATTTTCATCCACAACTTGCATTGTTTGTAACCAAATTAGCTTTTAATATTGTACATGTATCATCAAATACAATACAATATTATCCAATATATTGTCTGGTATGATGTCACATTGAATATCATGTAGTGTTAAAATTTATCATGCCTTATATTATCACTAGCCACCCGTGCGCATGCAGATGATACACTTTACAAATTAATTCATGACTTTAAAGTAGAGTACAACCAAAAAGTTGTATAATGCAATAAAATAGTTTAAATAGTTATTACTAGTAGGCATGATAGAAAACCTAAATTCGCGATACATGCTCGAACCCGTCCCGACTTTGACAGGACAACCCACCACTTAGAACTATCTACAAAATTATATCACAAATTGTATCTACTTATATCAATTATACCTACCGAGTATATTCAACCAATAGAAACTTATTATGTAATATATTTTCTCATTTTTTTAAAAAGTTTATTTTCTCATATAAATACCATAAACAATTCATTAATCGTATACTAAAAATAACTTATATTTAATTTTATAATTACTCTAGGTGTTCATTCTTTATGATACAATTAAGTAGCAATCCCATTGAAAATAGCCATTATTTTGTGAAAAATATTCAACAATTCAGTTATGTGAGAAAATATTAGCAAATTAAGAAATAATTATGTTTATATTAAACTTATTATAACAATGAATTTAAAAATAATAAAACTATAATAAAATGCAATTTTTTCCTTGTAATTCATTTGTTAATATGGTTTAACATAAAATGTTCATTCTCATGTATTAACATTATTTTGTCCATATATACTTTCATGTATTTGTTCATCCCAATTGTTATATATTATCTATAATTTCTAATTGATCATTTTGCATATTTATATACAGACACTAATGTGCAAAAAAAATTAAATTTTCTTAGATTAAGGAAAGTCTTCAATAAATTAGTTGGGGATAAAATAAAAAATAACAAAAATGTATCTATAATAAATTATCGTAAAGTAAAATAAAAAAGTATTTAAATTATATAATTTAAAATTTAATTCTTTAAGTAATTCACATGTCAATAAGATTTTACGTAAAATATTTGACACAATGTTAAAGGCGCAACTTTTTATTGTATACTTTCACGTAAAATATTTATCATGCGTGTTATGTTTTATTTATAATTTTTACATTAATCAATTTACATCTAGATATTAATTTATAAAAATTCCAAGTTTTATAAAATAAAATTAATTTTTTTTCTTAAATTAGTTAGATGATTGCTCCAGAAAAAATAGTTAGATGATAACATACTAATAAAGAAAGAAATATTTATTCTCATTTTATATCAATTACTTCTTGTTCCTAAATATGAAAATAAAATTTGGAATTCATATTAATCTTGAAGAGATCAATTTTTTTAACCAAGATATTGATGCAAATTATCCACCACCTTCTTTTATTTATTATCTATTCTTGAGAAAAATCAATCAAATTCAAATAAAGATAAAATAAAATTATTACCTAAATTTTAAAATCAAATTCAAATCAAGATGCAAGATATCATTTTGATTTACAATCTTAAATGTTAAAATCAAATCCTTTTTAATTTTAAATTTTTTTCTAATCCTCAAAGGATCAAATTTGAACTCATCAAAGATTTTACCAACTATAAAAAACCAAAAAACATCAATGTTTTGGTGGCTATGAGAAAATGAATGAAGAGAATCAAAATATGGATGCCTCAATATTACTGTTGCCTTTAGAAAAATTTTAGACCTAGGTGTCATCATACACGTGTCGGTTTCTCCTTAACAATTACCAATATAGACAAATTTTGTCCCACATTTATTCTAAATGTAAACAAAAATGGAAAACAATTTCTCCTATATTTGACCCCTTAAGTTATAATTTACTCAACATTTTCTAAAGGATAACAAAAAATAGAAATCGGGCGAATCTCTTTTAATTCAAAACGAAATATGCAAATCATTAGTAATAAAACATTATTTCAATCGAATTAAAATGTGTGATTATTAAAATCTATATTAATCCATAACCTGAGGATCCAATTTAAACCAATTCTGTTATTTTTTTGACAGTCAATTTTGTTAATTAAGAAAATCAATACTAATTGATTATTATCACTGTAGTGGAAAACTATATCGTGCAATATAACCAATTTAAAATTTAAAATGTGGCATATCAATCATTGATGTGGAAAGAAACTGATTTGATTGAGTTCATAGGTATATGTAAGTTGTATATAGTCATGAAATCATTAATTAAAAATTATTTATCTAGTTGTGTTTTATCCCTACTATTTACATCAATCAATGAGAAAAAAAATTCAAATTTGCCAGAACAAAAGAAAACATTTATTAAATTAATTAGTTAGGTAAAAAAATACTAAATGAGAAAGAGATATACCATTACAATATTGGTTAAGATGATTGAGAGCATATTTTTTATTACTTACAAGTGGGGAGCAGGCACCGTGCCTGCATCTAGAGTGTGTCCTCCTGTAATTATATCCCTTTTTTTTACTGTTAATTACAATTTTTAAAATAGTTATTGCATATTTTTGTGTAAATTTAATTTTTTTCAGTTATTAAAGGATTAAAATGAAAATAAAGTAGTGGTTACCAACTTGCATATTGGTTTCTATTGGTGGTTAATAAAAGTTGAAGGACATTTTTGGTAAGAAAAAAGGCTATACCAAACCTTGGTATTACCATTATAATATGTATAGATGTATAGATTCCTAAATATAAAAAAATGAAATTCATACTAATCATGAAGAGATCAAATTTGAATAAACATAAAAATAAATTTATTTATTTATTATATAATTTTGAGAAAAATCAAAATCAAATTCAAATTAAGATCAAATAAAATTATTATCTAAATTTAGAAATCAAATTTAAATCAATTTGGAAAAGATCTTTTCTAAAAACATATTTTGGAAAATATCTTTTTATTTGTTTATCTAATCTTAAATATTAAAATCAAATTTTTTTAAATTTTAAATTTTTTTCTAACCTTAAAAAGATCAAAATTCAAACTCATAAGATTTTTTTTTCTACATAAACTCGAATCCATAAAATTAAAATAATTATTATAATTTGTATATAAAAAAATAAAAGACAATTAATATCTATCAATATCATTATACAATCAAAGAAGATAAAGTTAAAGAAATATCATTGAAAAACTTAATTTCAATCGCTAACGATTGAAAACATAATACATAATATTCTTGTGTTTGTGCCGAAAGCCCATAACCCCAACCGGAAACTATAAAATAAGAAGCAGCCTTAAACTCTCCCTGAACGTAGTAGGATTTTGCATTGCCGATTCTTCTTTCGTTTCTTCAACTGAGATGGGCAATTCAAGCAACAAATCAGCCACCCAAGTATGTGTTTCGATATTTTGTGCTGTGAATTTCTCTATTCTCATTGAAGAGTTTTCCTCGTTCAACACTGTATTTCGTGCTATGCTTACTTTGTATTGCTCGTTTTGTTTTTGTTTTCGTTTTCGTTGTGTTGAAGGTTGATGCTGCTCCTGCTGTGGTTACACTTGCACCATCGAAGTCTGCCAAAAAAAGTAATAAAATTTCATCTACTTCGCAGCTTCTCCTTTGTGTTTCGATTTTTTTTTTGAAATTTTTTCTACCTTATATTGTACGATTTTTATTTTTTGGTTCATGGATTATAAATGAAGGTTAGTAAATTTTCTCTATAGACATGTGGGTGTTTTATCGAATTTCAATTTAGTTTTCAAACTTGCTTCTTTGATTTGTGTAGCTACGTTTAAGCCAACCTTTTTTTTGAAACCACGAGACAAATGAGTGTGTAAAGTGGAGCTTCAGAAAAGACTCCCGCCAAAAATGGCACTTTAAGTACCCCTGCCAAGAAAGGCAAGCCAGCTTCCAGCAGTTCAAGTGGCACTTTAAGTACCCCTGCCAATGTAAATGCTGGATTATTTTGATACCTGTCTAATTGTTGAATATTTTGACTGAATGATATTAATGGACTGGTTGGCTATTTCTACCCCAGGTAACTAAATCATCCAAGAAGTTGCTTGCTGCTGATGCTGGTCTCGGTAAGAATGTTCCTGCCAAGATGGTTGATGCCAAGAAGGTTAATTCTGACTCAACCTCTGATAGTAGTTCAGTTGAAGATGATGTAAGTCTTGTTTCTGATTTTTGTCTTATGCTCTATGTCAATTTTTTATTTGTCTTTGGACCCCATTTTGCTGTATATTATTTTGCTACCAGAATACGAAAAAACCAGTAGGTACACTGGCCAAAATGTTTTATTCAGACTCAATGTCAACTCTTAGCTGATGATTCAACTATTCATTTTTCTTCTTTCTGTCGCGTGGTCTAAGTAGTTTTGAATTCATTTTGTAATGTCATCTTCCTATATGCTTTTGGTTTCAGAACAAGAAAAAACCGGAACAGACAATCTCCAAAAAAGTACCTGCAGCTGCAACAATGAAGAAAGTGGAGACAAGTCAAAGCTCTGATGATGATTCTAGTAAAAGCTCTGGTGATGACAACGTAAGTTTTGGGTTAGTCCTGGGAAGATGATATTTTTTTTTAAATTTATTGAATACTTGCTGGAATGACATGTTCTATCCTTATACTTGGGTGTATAGGATAAAAAGTCTGTTGCGACTGATGTGTCAAAGCCTTCTGCTGTTACAGAAAATGATATAATGCTGAAGAGGATAGCAGCTCTGAAGACAATGTATATCTTGTAGTGTGTTTTTTTCTTTTTAATTTTTAGTTTGCATTTTTTTTATTTGTTAATTTATGTTAACTCCGAATCATACATTCATTTAAGAAAGTGAAAAACACTCTTCTTGGCAATTTGTTTCTCCTTATCCTCATTTGTTATTTTGTGTGAAAAAATTATTGACCCCCCAAGTTGAATTCTTGTGATGCTGTAGGAAATTGCTGCAAAGACTTTCCAATGCCAACTCAGTGCCTGTGTCTAAGCAGCCTGCAAAGAAGTCAAGTGATAGTGATTCAGAAGATGAAGAGGTTAGTTGGTTAATTCTTGCTTCCTCTAGTTATCAGATGTCTTAACTTTTAATTCACCTATGATATTTTTGTGGAAACTAATTTGTTTATCCTCTGAGAGTGACTCTGAAGATGAAAAGGTGTGTTTGAGTGATCTTGTTGGAATATTGTAGATAATCAAGAATGTTTAGTTTTTATTATTAAGTGATCAATGATTGCGATTTGGATTCAAATGTTGTTTACAGAAAACTAATAAAGTTTCTAATTCATTTTGTAATGTCATCTTCCTATATGCTTTTGGTTTCAGAACAAGAAAAAACCTGAAAAGGCAGTCTCCAAAAAGTTACCTGCAGCTGCAACAATTAAGAAAGTGGAGACAAGTGAAAGCTATGATGATGACAACGTAAGTTTTGGGTTAGTGCTGGGAAAATGATTTTTTTTTAATTTATTGAATACTTTCTGGAATGACATGTTCTATCCTTATACTTGGGTGTATAGGATAAAAAGCCTACTGCGACTGATGTGTCAAAGCCTTCTGCTGTTACAGAAAATAATTTAATGCTGAAGAGGATAGCAGCTCTGAAGACAATGTAAATCTTGTAGTTTGTTTTTTCTTTTAAATTTTTAGTTTGCATTTTTTTTTGTTAATCTTATGTTAACTCCGAATCATACATTCATTTAAGAAAGTGAAAAACACTCTTGGCAATTTGTTTCTCCTTATCCTCATTTGTTATTTTGTGTGAAAAAATTATTGACCCCCCCAAGTTGAATTCTTGTGATGCTGTAGGATATTGCTGCAATGACTTTCCAATGCCAACTCAGTGCCTGTATCTAAGCAGCCTGCAAAGAAGTCAAGTGATGGTGATTCAGAAGATGAAGAGGTTAGTTGGTTAATTCTTGCTTCCTCTAGTTATCAGATGTCTTAACTTTTAATTCACCTATGATATTTTTGTGGAAACTAATTTGTTTATCCTCTGAGAGTGACTCTGAAGATGAAAAGGTGTGTTTGAGTGATCTTGTTGGAATATTGTAGATAATCAAGAATGTTTAGGTTTTATTATTAAGTGATCAATGATTGCGATTTGGATTCAAATGTTGTTTACAGAAAACTAATAAAGTTTCTAATTCATTTTGTAATGTCATCTTCCTATATGCTTTTGGTTTCAGAACAAGGAAAAACCTGAAAAGGCAGTCTCCAAAAAGTTACCTGCAGCTGCAACAATTAAGAAAGTGGAGACAAGTGAAAGCTATGATGATGACAACGTAAGTTTTGGGTTAGTGCTGGGAAAATGATTTTTTTTTAATTTATTGAATACTTTCTGGAATGACATGTTCTATCCTTATACTTGGGTGTATAGGATAAAAAGCCTACTGCGACTGATGTGTCAAAGCCTTCTGCTGTTACAGAAAATAATTTAATGCTGAAGAGGATAGCAGCTCTGAAGACAATGTAAATCTTGTAGTTTGTTTTTTCTTTTAAATTTTTAGTTTGCATTTGTTTTTGTTAATCTTATGTTAACTCCGAATCATACATCCATTTAAGAAAGTGAGAAACACTCTTCTTGGTAATTTGTTTCTCCTTATCCTCATTTGTTATTTTGTGTGAAAAAATTATTAACCTCCCCAAGTTGAATTCTTGTGATGCTGTAGGAAATTGCTGCGAAGACTTTCCAATGCCAAGTCAGTGCCTGTGTCTAAGCAGCCTGCAAAGAAGTCAAGTTATAGTGATTCAGAAGATGAAGAGGTTAGTTGGTTAATGCTTGCTTCCTCTAGTTATCAGATGTCTTAACTTTTAATTCACCTATGATATTTTTGTGGAAACTAATTTGTTTATCAACTCGGGCTCATATAGGACTCCTCTGAGAGTGACTCTGAAGATGAAAAGGTGTGTTTGAGTGATCTTGTTGGAATATTGTAGATTGTAGATAATCAAGAATGTATAGCTCTTATTATGCAGTGATCAATGATTGCGATATGGATTCAAATGTTGTTTGCAGAGAACTAGTAAAGTTTCTAATGGTAACAAGGAAGCAGTAACTGCTGTGAAGACTGCTAAAAAGGAGTCTAATGAAAGTTCCTTAGACAGTGACTCTTCAGACGAGGAGGTAATTCATAGCATCTAGCAGTTATTATTTTTGTGTTTTGGAATTGCAAATGATTTAGCTTGCATGCTGCAGATGTTATTGTATATTGATATGGAAACTTGACAATTGTTTGTTGAAATACATATTGCTATATCAGTTGATGGTCTACAAGTATTTTGTCTACAAATATTATGTGATGTGTCAATAACAGGATAAAATGGATGTGATGATAGTTCTGATGAATGCGATGAAGAGCCACAAAAGCAATAAGGTGATATCTTGGTCTCCAGCTGACTGATTACCTAACCAAGTTTTACCTACTTTGTTATTTCTTTTTTTTTTCTCATTTTTCTTTTAATGTTGTTGTATCAAATCTTTGAAAACCTGTTTTGAATACTTCTGAAAATTGTAGTTAAGGTAATGGTTTTTATGATCTGCTACTCTTTGACCTGGAAAAGCTTTGGATGGTTAGAAAGCTGCAAGTCACGGATATTGTTGAAGTCATTTCTCATTTGCAGAATTTTAATTTCTCTCCTTTTTATTGCAGCCTGTGAAAGCTTCAAAGGAAACAGCTGGGCCAATACGGATATCTCAGCCCACAAAAGGCGCTGAGAGCACCGCTTAAAGAGCACCGCATCTGGACCAAAAAAAAAAAAAAGAGCACCGCATAAAAACTCTGCTTATTTTCCTTGGATTTTCCTTATCCATACTTAGTAAATTTGAGAATTAGTATAAGGGAAACTTTTAACAGGTGACAATCTATGGTGCACTAGCTTCTTAAACACTATTCTACAGCTCATACTATTAATAGAAAGATTTCAAATTTGAATGAGTTAATGTTTGTCAGCTACAGAAACTTAAAAAAAAAAATTGTTTCCAATTTTTTTAGAGTAAATTACAACCTCTCCCCTCCCCTTCCCTCTTGTTTAAAAACATATAATTTAGTCATTTTAACTTAGCACTGATATTCATTAAAAGATTTTTAAATATATTTTTAATTAAAATATAAACTAAATTATTTTAAATTACTGGATTAATCTTTAATTGTATCAGTTTGATGCCCTACTGCCCTAACCTGCATTGATCATTGGTTGTGCGCTTCTTCTAGGAGCAGCCAATACAATAGTATCACTTTTAGAAGGAACCCTATAACTCTGAAATGCAATGTTTCGTAAATGAATTTCGTAAAAGAACCCTAGCTTAGAGTAAATTTAAATATTGTTTGAATCATTTCAATTACCTAATAACAACAGTAGAAATCATTTAATTTTGTTGTTTCAAATAAAATTGTTCAAAATAACTATAGCATAATGAGAATATAGCAAGTATTCAGTGTTGCAGTGCTATATATAACTCATGCTAAGAGTATCCATAATGGAGTATTCCATTTGGGGGTATTTTATTGGGTCTCCCAGTATACATCATTTTTTAACTGTACCCACACAAAAAAAATCACCATTTTTTTAACTTTTTGAACTTAAGCACCTCATAAGCATTTTATATCTCTAATATAATATCTCAAAAAAAATCTTAAATAGATTATACCAATATCTCACATCATTACATTTTACCAGTAGCAACTTTTTAAAATATTTTTAATTTGATTTTTTTAAATCCATAAAGCGAGACATGATCTATCATGCATTTAATGAATGAGTACTTAGGAGAAATGTTTAACTAAGCATCTTTAACAAATGCTCTCCAATGCATAGATCTTAATAAACATCGATGCTTATTTGGTGTGGGGCATAGCCCTTGGCGCTCATAAAAAAAATGCTTATTTGGTAAAATGCTTAATAAGACTCTCCATTGGAGATGCTCAAAGACCTATATTCTAAATAAAAATACTGACTTGGCAAATTTGAATATAGTAAGTACAGTAACTAGTTGGTGTGGCAGTGCTTTAACTCACATTATTGTTACTACTGCATCTCAATAAGACTCTCCATTATAAATGAATATTTAACAACTTTTCCTTTTGTGCATATATGAGAAAAATAAGATGCAAAATAAAACTAACTTCTCTATAAATTAAAAGCTAGAGCTTTTACATCCAAACAGACTCTTAGTCAGTGAATGAACTGAGAAGAAATGAGTAGTCATAATGTTCATAATATTACTCTCTTCAAGTTAATGAGAGTAGTCAAGGGGTACTAGCTCAGTTGATAGTGTTTAGCATTTATAGCCATGACACCCGAGTTCGAATCCCCCTCCCCCTATAAAAAAAATGTTAATGAGAGTAATATGCTGAAATGTAAGGGATCTTACCTTTTCAGCTGTTCTTCTTCTTTTTTGTGTTCTTGATAAGGTCTGTTAAATTTGCCCCCTACAGGTTTGAAAAGATGTGGGAAAAGTTGTAGGCTTAGGGGCCGTTTGGTTTGCAAGAATATTTTCTACTTTTGTTTCCTATTTTTATTTTTTGAAAACAATTTTCATTTTTAAATTTTCAAGATTTAAGAAATATGTTTGTTTCAATTTCATATTTTGATTTTCAAAAAATGAAAATATTGAAAATATGTTTGGTTAACATCAATGTCCCTCTGTCTATGAGAATCAACCAACCACAACAATAAAGGTCAAGTCTGACAGGATAGCACCAAGGGTCTATCATGTTGACAAAAATAAGGACAAGTTCCCAAGAAAGAGCATCAACAAAAGTCCAATGCCAATTCCTATCAGGATTGATGAGGACTGGGCGAAGAAATCTATGGAGGATGTTGATATGAATTTCTTAATGTTTTTGTCCAAGACTGGACAAGCAACGAAGCAGGAAGCAAGAACTTTATGGGAAAAACACTTCATCTTGTGTGAGCAAGAAGCTACTAGAATTTCAGCCGGTAGCGTCGGCTCAGCCGGTAGCGTCGGCCAAAAGCCGACACTAATGACCACTTTAGCGTCGGCCTTGCGTCGGCCACGGGGCAAACGCTAAAACACCCGTCGCAAAGCATTAGCGTCGGCCATCCGACGGCCGACGCTAGTTGCGTCAGAAAAGCCGACGCTAAGCCGACGCATATAGTCAATATCGAATGGCCGACGCTAACATGTTAAGTCAATATATGTTCCTTGAGAATTAGCGTAGGCCATGGCCGACGCTATGGGCAAAATCTGCCATTTTTCACTAATATTCCATTCATGTCATCCAAAACATAATTTTAATCATATAAAAAACAAAAAACTATATTATATCTATAATGATATCTCTCACATAACTTTATTATATGAAAAAATTAAATCTAGATGTCTATGACCAAACTCATGCATTTTTATGAAATCTAAATCAACAGAAGTCACTACACCAGATTATAACATTATTCATATCCCAATCCAATTAGTATACTTACCGTTGGGGCATCCACTATAAAAAATTGCAATAGCATGTAACACTTATACTCCCAGCATGCTCACATCCATAGCCAAATTATTGCAGAATTTTGTCGCATAATCACAAAACTCAAGACAAAAAATAAGTATAACACTTATATATGCAACTGGGAGTACCAATTATCTTTCTCGTATTTAACTTAAAGAGGAAAAAAGATAAAACATCTATATCGAAAGATAAAACATCTATATATTAATATTTAATCCAAACTAGACCATTCAAGAAAGAATGCGTAATTTCCATGCATTCAGCAATTAATATTTGAGCATTTTACCACTCATTCAATATTGAGCAATATGTTATGGTTAAGAATAGAGAAGAAATTGGTATGTATGACTAAAAAGACACAATAGAACACAACACAAACAAACCATATCTTTATTCCTCTTCTCCTATTTCTGCAGAACTAGAAGCAGTCAAACAATTAGTCATTTCGTATTAAAAAACTAGACATAACCAAAGCCAAAGGTGATATTCAAATGGATATTTCACTTATTTGCATTTACTGGGATTGATCAGGAGTGATGTATAACAAAACTTCATTAAGTTAGAAAATCATATTTTAAGAGATGTTTTTGAAGAACATAGAAGTATTAAATAGACCAAGGAGGAACCTAATTTAACTAGCATTTTGCCTGTATAGTGTTAAAACTGTATATTGTTGGTATCTATGTGACTTGTCCAGCCCTGTTTTGGTTCCAATTTTTTAATATCTAAGGGGTCATTTATACATGAATTTAGCACTAATAGGATCAGAAATTCTCAAAGCTATATATGTCCATCGGCTTGGATAAAAACTATAGTTCAATATAAAAAGGAGCTCAATTTTGGGAAACATATATTACGCAAACCTGAGCAGAAAATATGCATTGAGATTGCAATCAATATAATAACACCTCACGTGTAAATCATTTCCCTATCAGATAACACAAAAATAAAGAGATTAATAAATAAGAAAGAACCAAAGAAAACAGATAACACCCCAAAACTGTTTACCGAATAAGTTTATCAAGTTACACAATTAGTTTGTCTACACTTCAGATTCAATTTCAAGTTAAAGGAGCATACCTGCTGAATTGGACCAGGACCAATTCGGTTATTCCTCAGCCATCATCAGTAGCAGTAGCAATTCCACTTCAACAACAACAACAACGCTATCATCATCATTATTTTATCACCCGATATCAGTGAAACTCAGTTTGGTTTTGGTTTATTCTATCTTTGTGCTTAATTGCATAATTCAGCTTTCATGATGGTGCAGTAGAGTCGTAGTTAGGTCCTAAGTTGTTTTTCTCTTTAATCTTGATGATATACATTGGCTTCAATCTTATTCTGCATATTGTGTAATTTCTTCTGAAAATCTAAGAACATAGAACACATACACAGAAAGAACTATTGCAGTAAGAACTTACCCAGAGTATCACTTCACTTGAATTTACACAACACACCAATCAATCAAAGTCTGCACATACACCAAGGTGTACAATTTACACACACTTCATAATAATCAAAATAAAATTCAGAGGCAACACTCAAACTCAGCTATCCAAAAACTGAAAACAGAGGGCACACGAAGCTCAACAAGAACAAGAGGAGATACAAATTAACAATATTTTATAATTATAATACTATAGTTACAAAACCAAAAAAGACCTGCACATTTAATTCAAGACCAGTCCAAATCCAATGTTATAATTACAATACATAATCCAAAAAAGAAAAGACCTGCACATACATTCAACAAGTCCAGACCAACAGAACATGTACCAGCATGATAAAGAAACAAATACAACAACTGAATCAAATTCTTGAATCTAAACACAAAGTATTGAATCAGATTCTTAAAACAATGAACAAGGAGGAATCGATGGACAAAAGCACTGAACCCTAAGAACAGAAATGAACAGATTCTTAAAATCTAGAAGGAATCAACCAATAAGAACAGAAGTGGACCAAAACCAATATTGTACCGAACCACCACACAACAGAGGATCCAGTGAATCACCACCACAACCACAAGGACAAAAGCACTGAACCCAAACCTTCTCGTGTGGCGGTAGCGAATGGCGACGACGTGAGCACGAAACCAGTGAGCACAACGAAACCCTAACAATGAGCAGGGTGAATGGTTCTTACCTCAGAAACTCTTCAACCGGTGAATCTAGCTCCTCTCTCATCCGGTCGCAGAGCAAGGTGAGGGCCGCAAAGCAAAGTGAGGGACGAAGGAAGGCGTCGCAACGGTGAGAGAAAGAAGGCTGAGAGTGAGAGACAGATCGTGCAATACTGACTTAGGGATTTTGGTTTTAATTTCCAATTTTACAATTTAGCGTCGGCTTAACCGACGCAAAAGACCGACGCAAAAATTATTTTTTTTTAAAATTAAATTTAATTAGCGCCTAGAGACTTAGCGTGGGCCAGATCGACGCTAATATTTCATTAAAGTTTGCGTCCAACATTTAGCGTCGGCTTAGCCGATGCAAATTATTATTAAAATAAAAAATAAATAAAATGCTCAATAGTGACTATAGCGTCGACCAAGCCGACGCTAATTCGATGCAATTAGCGTCGGAGTCGTGGCCGACGCAAACTTTCCGACGCTAAAACACCACATTCTAGTAGTGTTCATCTTCAAGGGTCTCTGCCACTGAAAAGGCTGAAATGCCAACAATGGGATCAATATCAGTTCACAAGGAGCATCAAAGATACATGTTTAATGATGCCCTTGGAGCACCAACTCGTTCTACTGAGCCCATCGTTGAGCTGGCTCCTGAGCCTGAAGATCTTGAAGCTATGCAAGAAGTGCAACCTCAAGCTGCTACTGAACAGAGTCAAACACAAGATTCAATTCCAAGGGAACAATATAAAGAACTTGCGTTTCTTTTTAGACAGTATATCAAGTACACCCAGAAACTTCAGCAAAAGCCCTGACTCCACGCTCCAATGCTTCTCCAAATCTTCTTTAATCTTTCTTTTGTTTTTTGTTTTTTAGACTATGATGTTCTGTGAACCTTTTTGTCCGATGACAAAAGGGGGAGAAATTGGGAAGAATTAAGTTTTAAAGCTCAAAAGTCATTAATAAAATGAGATTGAGTCTAAATTACAGTGTAGTAGTCTTATTACTTATGCATGTTCTGATTATGCTATATTATATGTTGGACTAATCTGCTCTGTGAGAAAAAAAAAATTTCAGGTACTCTGAATATATTGAATATTCAAAACCATGAGATGTTTATCTTAGGGGAAAAAGAGTAAGAAAAACTGAGACATATATCTCAGGGGGAGTTTTCCCTAAGAAAAATTTCTCTTTAAAAAGTATATGTTGACTGTTTACTGGTTTTATCTGCTTTACTGCTTGTAAAACTTAATAATATTTGTCATCATAAAAAAGGGGGAGATTGTTGGAACCAAATTATTCAATAGCACTTCTAATGCATGAATTCTTTAAGTGGTTTTGATGATAACAATAATTATTAAAGGTTTTACAAAGTCTGCTGACAAGGTCTTATAGGTACAACAAAGATAAGTCTATCGTCCAATGTGACATTGGCACATATATGTACAGTCCAAGAGTGGAGCGTCCAATGGACTCTGATACTTAACCTCAGAAAAGTATCGTCCAATGGACTTTGAGAAGTAATACGTCAAATGAAGTTTTGCGTCCAAAGAAGCAGAACCTATAAGCGTCCAGTAATTGTTCATGGAGATGTACTATGCTTTGCGTCCAAAGAAGCAGAATTGATAAACGTCCAATAACTGTCATAGAGACGTACTATCAGAGAAGCAAAGTCATAAGTCCATATGGTAAGCAATGAATATGCGTCCATATGAACCAAGTTATCTCAAGTACAAATGGTAAGCAAAGGTATGAGTCCATTTTGTACATAACCTGAAAAGTCCATATATTCTATGTGTTCCGTCCAAAACGCAAAATACATAACCTGCTATTTATTGCTCTTGCATTTAATATGGAACATATTTATTGAGCAAATGATTTGAAATAAATAGCTGTATTCAACGTGTTTGAACATGCATTAAATGAAAAGTATAAAGCACTGTGGAATGTGTACTTAGAGAGAGAATGTACTCTGACTATTTCTATATCTCTCTGAACACCCCTTTCTGATTTACACAGTGTATTCTCTTTGTCTCAACAGAATATTACTATTAACCTTTGTGCAATTGAGATTGTAAGTACATGTTGCTTCTGACTTAGGAGCAAAAGACGTAGACATACACACTGAAGTGGAACTCCTCAGAGCAACGGAAAAATAGCATTTAATGCTATTAGAGAACGGTCATATTTCTGAAGGCTGAAGCTGAGCTATTCGAAGAACAAGTCTGAAGCTTCATCAAAGCCAATAAATACCGTGAACAAGAAAAAGAATACAAGAGACTGAACCAAGCAAAAGAAAGAGCTGAAACGCTGTGCAAATACTCTGTCTATTGTAGAAAGTCTTGTATTATTTTCTTCCTTCTTGAAAAAGAGAGTTTGCTTAACTCTCGAAGTGCTTAAGTTTTTCATATTTTCACTTGTGTGAGTTAGATAGCACTTTAAGTCAAAAACACTCTTCTGAGTTGTTTGAGCCTGGAGAGACTTGTCTGTAAAAGAATACTTAGGATATAGCCTGGAGAGGCTGCGTGCAAAGAATACTTGGGGTTAAGCCTGGAGAGGCTTGGTTGTTAAAGAATACTTGTGTTGAGCCTGGAGAGGCTAGGTGTGCAAAGAATACTTGTGTAAGGCCTGAAGAGGCTGTTGAAGAATACTTGTATTCTATCTTGATTGATAGTGAAATCTCTCTAGTTTGAGGGGACTGGACGTAGCTCTTAGGAAAGGGTGAACCAGGATAAACACTTGTGTTATTTTCTCTATCATTTATCTCTGTTAATTTATTTGTTTATACTAACTGAGGGGATTGATTTTGAAGTTATTTTGACAAGCTATTCAATATACTTTAATCGCACAAAGAAAACCTGTTTTAAATTAAGTGGATGTTTTTGCGTCCAACGTATCTGTGCGTCCAATAAACCAGTTGCGCTGTGAGTCCAACATTTTTCATAATCAGCGTCAAACGTTTGCGAAAAGTTTTTCAAAAGCTTTGAAACACAATTCAACCCCCCTTCTTGTGTTTCATCTTGTTACCTACAGTTGGCATCAGAGCTCTGTCTCTAGGGGTTGAGCACCTAACAGTGCAGAGAATCAAAGATCCATGGAGAACGAGGGACAAGCTGTGAACAGACCATCACTATTCAATGGAGACGAATACGACTATTGGAAACAAAGAACGATCACTTTTGATGCGCAGAATATAGACATGTGGGATGTCGTGGAAACTGGCTACACTGCTCCAGTAAATGAAGCAGGTCAACCAGTACCAAGAGCTCAGTGGACGCAGGATCAAAGAACAAGATTTCAACTGAACTCAAAGGCAAGGCACTATCTGATGTGTGCCATTACCAAGTCTGAATATGACAAGGTGCATAGCTGCACTACTGCCAAGGAGATATGGGACACTCTAGCTTTGGCACATGAAGGATCAACTCAGGTCCGTGAGTCCAAAATCAGCATGCTAGTTCATCAATATGAACTATTCAAAATGGAGGATCACGAGACTATTGATCAAATGTTTGGAAGATTCCAAACAATCATCAACAACTTGAGATCCCTGGGAAAATAATACACAAACCAGGATCATATCAGGAAAATCCTAAGGAGTTTGTCAAAACAATGAAGACCCAAAGTAACTGCCATACAAGAAGCAGGAGATCTTTCTACTCTTGCTATGGAAAATCTTCTGGGATCACTTAAAGTGCATGAGCTTGAGCTCAATAAAGAAGGGACAGAAAGAAGAGCAAAATCCATTGCTCTTAAAGCCCAAAAGGGGAGCACCTCAAAGGCACTAAAGACACTTGACTCAGATGAGGAGTCATGCAGCTCAGAAGGAAAAGAAGGCTCAGATGATGATGAACTTTCCTTCATCTCCAGGAAAATAAAGTCTATGTGGAAAAAGAAAGGTGGCTTCAGAAGAAAGCAATTCAACAAAAAATTTCCACAAAATGAAGCTGAGCAAAAGGACAAAAGTCCAGTAGTGTGCTATGGATGCAAGAAATCAGGCCACTACAAGGCAGACTGTCCTGAGGCTGAAAAGACAAAGAAGAAATTCTTCAAGAAGAAGAAGGGCCTCATGGCAACATGGAAAGATCTCGATGAATCTTCTGATGATAAGGACGAGGAGGATAAGGAAGAAGCACACATTTGTCTGATGGCAAGTATACCCTCAACTGATAATGAGGATGAAGAAGAGGTACTTTCTTATTCTAAACTAAGAGTCAACTTCAATGATCTTCTTAGAGAATCATCCATTTTATCCAATGAGTACAGATCTTTGAAGAAAAAGTTTTCTCTCTTAACCAAGGATTTAGAAAAACTTGATTTGAAAAATAAAGTACTCATATCGGAAAATGAAGAGTTGAGATTTCAAGTAGGTCAACTCAAAGATGAATCATTGCCAAAGTCTGGAAGATCGCACCGAAATGTACGGAACTAATGGTTCCGCATGCCATAGTTCCGTGGTTAGCATAGGCCGAAGCCGACGCTAACAGCCCATTAGAAAAAATATACCTACGGAACTACTACATCCGCAAGACAAATTTCTATCTTTTTGTTCTGCTTTTTTTTACTTCCGCAAGCCAAGTGAGCATGGCGGAACTGTGAGTGAGGGTCAGTTCGTGTAGCCGCTTTGAAGATGCAGTAAATAGGTGTCGAATCAGTGACTGATGTGATACTCATACAAAACTTGGAGGGAGAAAAAGGGAGAATTAATATTCATGTGGGTGTAGAAATTTTGCTACAAACATCATGCCACTGCGGCTTATTTCCTATTCCTTGCCTACCTAACTTTTTATCTGTAACAATACGAGACTATTGTCCAATTTTCGAGTTGAGAATAAATCATTCTATACTCGACTAGAAATAGATGTTCTTTTCAAGAGATGAGTAGTTAATTCATCTTTCACTCGCTACCCCAAATAGAGATAAGTTTGCAGCACAGGGGTAAGACAACAAGAACAACAGCGATTTATATTTTGGCACATTCTGAGGAGAACAAAATTCACAGTAGTCCACATCATCGACCGATAACACAGTTTAACAACTCTACCCAAAGTTTTATGTGTACAAAAGATATAAAATTGCATCAGCACAATGAATACTCGATGTCCACCAAACGAGAAAGAATCTCATCAAAACTTGGCCGCTCATGTGATTCTGCCCAGCAGTCTGCATAAAAGGAACAATGAAGTTAAACTAGATGGGTCTAAGTTATGCCATCAACATGTGATAAAAGGAACCGTGAGTGAGGGATATAAAGTGTGTGTGCATAAGTGTGGGAGGTTGAGGGAGACAAAGGGTGTGTGCATAAGTGCGTGCATTTTTTTTTAACAAAATGGGCATTTTGGTCTTTTAAATTTTAAGTGTATGTGTGAAAAAAAATGTGTGTATGTGTGAATAGAAAATCCCATATAATATACATGTCGCATTTGAAAAGAATCATCATGTGCTGGTAGCAACTACTTTTCCAAACCTTGTAGACCAAGTTTGAATCCCACTTCAACCGTTTTTTAAACATTTTTTCCAAAATTGATTTGCTATGCTCATGATGCAAAATAGAAAAAGAAAAAAAATGAGAGGCCTTGAAATTGAAAGGTGCAGCTAGAGATTCGATCCTTATACCTCAGGAACAAAAAGCAAGATGTCTACCACTAGGTCGAGGCTCTTGACAATGCATAAAATATCATTTATACTAATATTAAACAAAAAGATTTTAGTGGACATAAAGCAAGAGCTTTGACTGCCTTACCCATAAGACGACCCTCCAATCATGATAAATCGAGACCAAAAACGCAATTAAGCATAAAAAAAGAAAAACTTTTCTCAACAAAAATTCACACCAAAATCAATTTAGGGGTGTTTATCGGATCAAATTTATATGTTGAACCGATAATCTAATTGGTTTGGGTAATTAATTAGTTTTACTCCAAATAGGAACCAAATCAATCACAATAAGTTTGGTTCTCAGATTTATGCTTTTTCAATCAAAACCAACCCAATAATCCGATCATTTTTCTTTTATATTTTTAATTGCATTTTTTACAACACCAAGGTCAATTCATTTCCATTGCAATAGAGTTGTTGTTAATACAATGTGGAATATTAGCAAAAACATAATGACTAGCTAGCTAACAGATCGCATAGCTAAGGAATGTGCCACTCCATTGGCCTGCCGCCTAACATTTTGGACTTGAAAAGTAGGAATGTCTATAAGATGCTCCCTAATTTTAACCAATTATGGCACCACATTCTGATAAGTCAGTTACTAATTTATGGATATTTTCAACAAGAAGCAGTCAATCAGTTTAAAAAATAACATAATGGAAGCCAAGATCAGACACCCAAACAATGGATTGAAGTAGAGCAAAAGCTTCTCCCTAAAGCAAAGTGAGTAAAGGCGAGTCCATCCAAATTTTGCAAGTAAGAACCTGAATTATCCCTCTATTTTACTTTTATATCTTTTTTTATTCATATTACTTTCTTATATAGTGTTACCAAGTGTATGAGGTTATATTTATTATCCAGCTTCATTTTCATATTTCAAGTAAATAGATTAATATGTAAAGATATAAACGTAGAAAAAGCATTTTTTTACAATAAATGTAGAAAAGTTAAATATTAATTAAAAGTAATATAACTTTTGGAAGTAATTCAATTATAATTTAGAATCATTAAAAAGTGAATATTTTTAGCTTATAGTGATCTAAAATTCAAAATTGTATATATATAAAAAAGATAACATGTGAGGATAAATTTAAAAAAAAAAGTAATTCAGATTTTATTATAATCCAATAATCTAAATTAAAACAATCTAATACTATTTGGTTTGATTTAAATTTGTCAAAAAAAAAATTAAAAGACCCAAACTAAAGCAATTTATTTACACCCATAACTCAAGTTATTTGTAACCAAAGAAGCTATCAATCATGACAAAAATGTAGCAAAGTAAACAACCAAATTAATCCTGTGTTTGCCTCCTGTTAGTACATTTTTAGTTTATAGTGATATAAAATTCAAAATTTTATATAAAAAAATAATTTGTGAGAATAATAATTTAAAAAAAAATCAATTTTATTATAACATGACAATTTACCAACATTACGTTGGTCTAAGTGGAACTAGACTCGGATCCCTTAAGCAAAGTCTTATATTCGAGTCTTGTGGATGAAAAAATGTGGTTGGGAGGAGAGACTCCACTAAAGGTGGTCAGCCAAGTTCCCAGCAGAGATACCCCACTAAAGGTGGCCAGCCAAGCAAGGACAAATCCAGAAATTTGCGGTAGTGGGGGCCAAATTTTTTTTAATAATAATTGTTAATTAAACATTAAATCAAAATAGTTAAATATAAAGTGATATAATATTCAACTAAAATATAATATTATATATATGCGTGTGTGTGATATTTTATAATAATATATACGTGTTTGAGACGAATAGAGCCAATAACCATAATACTAATATGTCTATTTTCAAAAGAAAAAGATGATATTAATTAATATATCTGCACAAACATATAATGTGTGTTTGGTTACATGGTGAGAGGCCAAACTCAAGTTTGTGAGAGTCAAACGTGATTTTCCTTTTACACAAAAGTATTTGGGTTCTTGCAGTAAAAACAATTCTACTGTCCAGAATTGATTCTACCATAAGCTAGAATTTGTAGCTTTTGCGATAAGTTAAAAATTTTACACTAAGTTTTACCTCAAACTTGCTTTCACAATAAAAACATTCAAACATAAAACACTTTACTTCAAGTTTAATTTTAACCAAAATCAATTTTCGTCACCACCGAACCAAACACACTAATATATATTCAATTGAAGTTATGAGGAAGGGTGGGGCCAAGGCCACCCCTTGCCCCCTGGATCTGTCTCTGCAGCCAGGTTCCCCAGCAGAAATTAGTTATTGGCGAAGCCAGTAGATACTTCGCACCAATAACACAGTGACAAAAAAAACATGATAATTTGAAATAAATCAATCGAATCTTAATTGGTTTGGATTGATTTGAATTTATTAAAAAAATTAAAAGACCCAAACTAAAGCAATTTATTTTCACCCATAACTTGCATTGTTTGTAACCAAAGAAGCTATCAATCATGACAAAAGAGCAGCAAGAGTAAACAGCCGAAGTAATTGTTTGATTGCCTCCTGTTAGTACAAATACAGATGTTTAATTATTATTTGGCAAAATTGATTTCGTTTCTAAACCTCAGTTTAATTAAAAGTAAAAAAAAGTAACTTTTCTTTAGGTGTAAAAGTTTACACCAAGTTCTACTTCAAAATTGTTTTTGAAGTATCTAAATATAAATTACTTTATTTCAAACTCAGTTTTAACCAATAGACAAAGTATATGGTTGTCTGATTGGTTAAATGCTATTTATGAGAATAGTAATTCTCTATTTTTAACCATAGAATCTGAAATTTACAAAATTAAGTTCATCCAAAATCATTTATAACAAACACTCTCTCAAACACACACTAAATCGTCATTCATTGGTTACTAGTTGAGTAAAAAGGGCCAAACTATCCTGATTAAGCAATAAAACATATGCATGTGTCTATGTGTGCGAAAAACAGAATCACATAATAGATGAGAAAAATTAATATTTAATTATATATAAGTGATTAAAATTATTTTTACTTAAATTAATCTTGACCATTCATTATGAAATAACAGAAGGTAGAAAAAAAAACTCACATGAAAGATGAGTTAAAGCAGATGCACCTTTTGACCAAAAAAAATAAAGCAGATGCATCTCATTCCATAATCCATTTGAATTGGTTGTTGATTACCCTGGTATTCTTCTTTTCTTGAAACCCACTGGAGATTTTACTCAAGGGCAGATATGTTCTAATCATTTTTTTAGCATCATATTTCAAGTTTGAGTTTGAGAACGCCACAACTAGCAGTTTGTTGTGGCCGAAAGAACAGAGAATTGGATATTGACATGAAAATAATTCTTTGTACATGTACAGAGATACAATGAGAGTGATTTTTTGTGTGCATATACAGACATGCTAATTTTATGTACAGAGTGCACAAAGAATGGTTAGGAGACCAACAATGTATATCTACAGAAAGTCCCATTGCCAATAGACCTTCTCTACAATCCCTCCACCACTTTTAACAGCAAGGTGAAGAGTCTCAGAAGCTGGAGGAACCCCCCATAGTAATGGTACTGCAACAGTCATGGTTAGCTTTTCATGCAAATCCCCTTTGCTTGCCTTCTCTGCGGCAATAACCTGTCATATAAAATTGGCTCTAATGTTCGGAGAATTTGGGTTCAGATGATATCAGAAAATCTGAAGAAAAAAGATCTAAATATTGTGATACATCAATGGAAAAGTTGCTAAGTAAATGCTTCCACGTCTATGTATTTCACCAAGCATGAGCATTTAATAGCTGGTACCAAGCACCAACCAACCCAACTATCTTCCAGGATTTTCCACACATGCAATTACCCATAAAAGTTCCAGTTACTAGTTAATATAAGTTAATAGAACTAATGTAAAATGGGTAGAATACAATTTTCATTGATAAACCATCAGCCAAAATACAGTTATAATGAATGCTTGATGGTAGACGATTGGTTTTCCTATTCAAACTCCTGTAATTGTGTAACTTATTGTTTCACTTCAACAAGATACTGACAACCGGAAGTTGAACCGAAGAGAATTGGTATATTTTAAGATGTAAGTTTATCAAGCTAGGTTTGTTACAAGAAATAAAGGCAATCAGTTTGCAAAGCCATTGGGGCTTGCTTGTGGATATCTACAAAATATTGTTGATGTTAACCTGCAAAAATCCAGAGGAAAATCTAATGGTCCAGAAACATGAGAATTTTCGTATTCCTAATTTTTGTGTGTAGCACTATTCTTTAAAGATTATCCTCTGTACAAGGCTGTAAGTCTGTAACAGCTAAAGAAATTTTGAACAATGGTTTGCAACTGTGACCATAATTTCTTCAACAACATAGCAAGAACCAGGACATACTAGTTTTATTGCTAAAAAAATGAGTATTATGTAGGATAGCCTACCTCCCCACCATGCTCCAAGACAGTATCTTCAACCACATCACTAAGCATCTCAATGGAGCGGCAGAAACCCAAAATACAGAGCCTTCTGCCCATATCAAGTCCCTAGAAAGAGGACATTTCATATTTATAAGATGTAAAGGATAACTCATAAAGGAGGTCTAGTCAAAAGAATGGGTACAGGGTACTTACATTAGTAGCTGCAATATCAAAGAGTGCACCCAGACAAAGGCCTTGACTGGGATCCATGTAATCACTCTCTTGAAACCGTTGAAACTTATGAGTAGTTTTGGATTTTCCTTGCTTCTTCTGTGAAACATGAGAACCAGCTTAGCCAATCTAAAAGAACATCTGAAATTGAAATGGATTTAAACAAGAGGAATCATGGTTCAGAGATGAGAAAGGTTCCAAAGAAGTGCATTCTGTGTCTTGGCCTTAAAAGCTGATTCGATGAAGCCAAATATTCTACATGAAAGACAAGATACTTTTTCACACAAGGGATAAAAGGGCAAAGAGACTATCTGTTAAAACATGCAATATATCACAAGGACGAAGTACAGAAGGAAAACCTTACAATCACGATAAGCAGTTTGTTGTAAATATTAATAGAACTACAGAAGCGTTCTTGAATCTCGGACCTTCACTAATAACATCTTAAGCTTTTAAGTTAGTTGAATTCTTGACATAGTATCAAAGCCTCTTCAATAAAGTGGTATTTGCCCTCTTCCAACAGAATTGAATTTCAACATAAGTTTTGGGTAAACATGTACTTTGTATGGTTAAATACTAAAGGGCTTTGTGTGAAATTTGAAGCGATGAATTAAGAGAGAATCACCAAAATTGTCCATGAAATTGTAAGGCAATGTCAATTTAGTCCCCAATATTATTATATTTCAAATTAGTCCACGAAATTGAACACCCTCAATCATATTAGTCCTTTTGGATCAGTTAAGTTTGTCCCTAAAACTGTCCAACAAAAATGTGATCAAGAATTTTCAGTTTTAAAGACTATTTTGGAATATTAATAATTCCAGGGCGCTCTACAATTTCATAGACTAAATTGGTTATTTGCTCATGAATTAAAGATGTCAATGAAAATCCCTGTTGGATCTTCTCCAAATAAGTCAAGATTTTGGGATAGTAGATTCTTAAAAAAATAGATGTGTTGCAAAAGATACATACAGTCTAGACATATACTGGCATAACTAGGTTCCCATATTTTTTAATCATTTTTTTTAAAACTGAAAGCAAGTGAAAAAACTGCATGATAAAATCATACATCTGAAGAGCTGACATGGCGAGGAACCATGGAGCCTCCAATCTGGATCAGTCCATCAGCAGTGAACAACGTAATTCTGTCCTCAGGAATCCATTGAATATCTGAGAAGTTACAAACAAATGAAACTAACTCAGTATATATATAATTTCTAAAAAAAAGCCGAAGGAAAAAAAAAAGCGAAATCCAGATAAATCAAGGAAAGATAGGATATTCTTTGGATTACAAAAGCAATGAATCCATACTCACGAACTCAATAATCTAAGCATATATTAAAAAAACTTCCTCTAAACGTCATTACATCAACAAAATCCAGCTTAATTAAAGCTGTAAAACCTGAACTACAATCCACACGATACCTGCAAATTATTTGAAGACAATAAACACAATTTTAAAATAAATACGTCAATTCCGATTGCCTTGCTTAATATCTCAAAAAATCGAAACAAAAGCGTGGCAAGCAGCTCCATTTGCATGATTTCAACCAAATAGAAACTAATTAGGGCCACTAACCTTTTCCCATTGTTACAGCCGAAAGAAAGACACTACTACAAGTATGATAAGGATTAACTGCCGAATTTCGAGCTCACTTTTTTTTCTCTCATAAAAGTAAAGTAACATATTTGATAAAGGAACCCTAATCAAGATAGATTAGGATAAAAAATAAAGAAAACTGAATTTGAAATTGACGGGGAAAAAAGAAGAAGAAAAAAAAATGAAGAGCATACCGCTGTCGGAGTCGGACCAAGGGAAAAAGCCGAAAGAATCGTCGGCGGAATTGTTACCGGAGTTGTTGGCTTTGGGAGCGAAACGGAGAAGACGAGGTTGAGGAATAGAAGGAGAAGGTGAGAGAGGGAAAGAATTGAATGGGAAGAAGAGGTGGAAAGGGGTGGAACAACGAGAAATGGAATTGGAAGGAGCATAAGAGAATCTCAATCTAGAGAAACACAGGGTAGAGGTTTCCGCCATTGGAGAGAGAGAGAGAGAGAGAGAGAGAATCACAGAGGAGAAGAAGTGGGAATAGAGAAGTGGATTGAGCCACACGTCACGTTTGATTCATAAATTCCCTGGACTCGCTGTGCGTTCGGACAGCATTGTGTTTGTCCCTCAGCTTGAGGTCGCTATTTAATTTATTCCGATTATTATTATTGCTTGCCATTTTTCTGGCTGACAATCCTAGAACTGGGGGGATAATATATATGCTGCTTACTATATTATTAGTATCATGCACGTGCTGCTTACTATTACTTTGCTCGTACGCATGGACTAATCCAGAAATTCATCAAAAGGGGTCAAAAAAATTATAGAGAAAAAATTTATTATCAATTCATAAATTTTTTTCATATGTAAGGATTTTTTAGATCTAAAGTTAAACAAAAAGTAAATAAATTTATCATATTTTTACAAAATTTATTACTAATTAAGCTCGTATATATGAATATCAAGTATAACAATCAACAAATTAATATGACAATAACTATAAGATAATATATAGCATATACGTATGTTTGTTTATAATATAATATAATATTAATATATGTGTGTATGTATATGAAATAATGAGGTTGAGGGGAGGGATGGGTCAATGCCCCTCCTTGCCCCCTTCCCTTCGTCCCTGCTCATACGACTCTAAGAACGTGTGATAGTGGACTAAATAAACAAGCCTCCTCTCTTTCCTTCGGATGAGTTGGCACTGTGTAAGTGTGTGTTTGGTTCTGTGGTGGCAAAAATTAATTTCGATTGAATTGATTTTGGTTAAAGTTGAGCTAGAATCAATTCTGGACACCTTTATATAAAAGGCAAATCACATTTCACCCCACAAACTTGAGTTTAGCTCCTTTCACCGTGTTACTAAACAAGCACTAAAACAATCGTTGGGAGTAATCTTTTTTTTATAGGCTAATTGGTTAGTAATTAGTGTACATGTTAGTTGTTAGAAGGGAGAATGAGGGGTTTGAACCCCGGAACTCCAACTTTATGCCACCTTATGTCCCTTAATTCAACCAAATGAACCACCTACACGAGACTTTGGGAGCAATGAATCGTTTGACTTAAGTTGAACTGATTGTGTATCCATAGTAATTAACAATAACTAACTAATATGACAAACTCTTCTAACTAATTCAATTACCAATTAAACTAACCACGGTAAATACAAACATGGAAAATCATGTAGACCATGATGTTGATACCCCATGATATGAACTGAATGGAGATGTTAACTTGTTTTTATAGGATCGTCATTGAATTGACTTCTTGTATAAAAGTAATTAAGAACAAGAAAGATAAAGACTTTGTTAATGGTTCTTAAAACCTCTCTTGCAAGGGTGATGTTTCCTTTGAGGAAGAATGAATAAGTGAACTTGCACCCCCAATACGATAAGCGCCCAAATAGCAATCAAGAGATGAGCAAGATGAAAACTTCATTAAAAGGTAGCACTCAACATGGGATTATGCACATAGGATCATGAAAGACAAATAAAGAATGCAACTTTATGGCTCAATGTAGCACTCAATGAATTAGTGTACATAAGATTGATGATGAAATGCCCAAGAAACGAATTTTAATCAAACAAGTGCCGTGCATAACAAAAGGATCAAGAACAAAATGATAAAATAGAGAGTGAAGAAGATAGAAATGACAAGAAGATGCCACACTATTTGGAGAGCGATAAGTCCGGTGAGGATTCACCACAAAAGTAAAGCTACTTTTGATAAGAACCAAAAAGTCCAACCAAGAACCAAAGAGAAACTTTGCTCACGAAAACTCCAAAGAAGTGCTCAAATTTCAATTCAATCAAAAAGTTCTTACACAAAGCAAATGGAAGGCTATAAATAATCAAAAAGTGCGCCCCCTGTAACATCCCAAAATTTCACACTATGAGAAAGAGTAATAATTTTGGAAGATTAGAATTAATCTTAGGATTTTTAAATTAAATATAGATAGTTTAGAGTTGACATAAACGTCAAACAGTAAAAAAAAATGGACATTCTGAACCGTCAGAATAAGCAGAAAATGAATATGGAAAATTCATGTTAGGTTCCAAAGTATTAGAAGATAGAATATGAGTTATTTGGATGTTCAAAAAGGTTTTAGACACTAAGTTTGAATCTTTAGCAGAAAAGATAAAAGGGAATTACGGTTTTGGTCCCTTTAGGAGAAACTTTGTATTCAGTAATTAAGAAAAGAATTAGATACTGGGAAAAGAAAGGTAGTTAAGGTTAAGACTTCAGGATAGAGTATATTCTATATAGTATAGAGATAATAAGGTTTGCTTGATATTATAGTTCAAAACGGTAAGATAGTTAAAATCTTATATAGACTTCTGTATGTTGTTTTCTGTCAATTATCTGTTTTTAATGTCTTTGTGTGAACTAAGTGCTAAGTAATTTATGGTAGTCTTAGAATCATGATATTAGAATACTCATCAAATTACTTTGTTGAAACAGACGCTTTTTCTTCATCGTTTGAGTTTTTACAGAAAACCGTATTCTACCGTTATTAACGGATAAAGATTTTAAATAGAGAAAGTATGTCAAACCAACCCAAAATTTAATCTTCCTTCACAAAAGTTGTTTTTTTTAATATTTTTATTTTCTAGAATTTTTCTGGAATTTTTGGAAAACTTTCAAAAAATACCAAAAAATATAGTAAACGGGTACGTATAGCGTATAGAACTTGCTATACAGTATATGAAAATTTCGAAAAAAGGTCCCAAACAATTTTTATTTTATTTTTTATTCTTTATTTCATGATTTTTAAAAATATTTCTAGACAATATTATTTTTCTACTGTTTTGACCCTTTTATGCGGTATTTCTGTCGTATAAAAGCGTATAGAAAGCAAACGGGTTTGAAATAAAATCTGAGAATTTTCAAAGGACCTTAGAATAATTTTATAAAGTCTAAAATAGTGTTTTTGACCCAGCCACAAGACTTGGTCATGAAGGGTTTGAATGAAGACTTTGTAATCATTATTTTGCAACATATTTACCAAAACATAAAGCTTTTGGCTTTTGATCTAATGGTCCCCTCTTCCCCTTTTTGTTGGCTGACCTCCCCTCCTTAACAAGGGCTCTTGGATGTTAATTTTTCACATGGATCAAATCCTTGTGAAATGGTTTTAACCAATTAGAATAAATCATGTTTTAACCTATTTATTATTTAGTTAATTTGTGAGTCATGGCATGCATCACAAACATTTTTAAACCCTCCCTTGCCCTTGCATGTTGATTGTTGGCCGCCCCTCTTGCTTGTTTTGGACCCTTGGATGATGATTTTTCCCTTGGATTCAATCCTTGTGAAGTAGTATAAACCAATTAGGAATTAGTTAATTGTTTTGATTTATTTAAAAAGCCTAACCAAGGTTATGTTTTAAGCCAACCATGATCATTTCTAACTCAACCCTTGGCTGGCCCCTTGGCTATAAATAGAGGCCTTGGCATCATAAAAATTCTCACACCAAGCTCAAGGAAACAAGAAGGCATACACTTTCTCTCTTTTTCTCTCTTAAGTCTAAAATTTCTTATATTGGTGTTCTTGGTGTTCTTGCCTTGTTCTTCAAAGGTATTTTGGCTAAGGTAAGGGAACCTCTTGCAAAATAATTTAAGAAGTATGAGTATGATCTTTGTGATGTTTGAAATTGTGTGCTTTGGGTGTTATAGCTTTTAAATGGTTGTTTATGCTTTATAAATTGTTTTATTGTTATAAAATTATTTTGTGATAATTATGATTTGTAGTGTTATGATGCCCAAAAATCCTTAGATTTTCGTGGGAATGAGGTGAGGAAGTAAGAATTTATTTTTAAGTATAGTAAACATACCGTTATAATGGCGAATTTTAATTTACAGCAAAAATGATTTTACCATAAAGAAAATACGTTTTATTCTTTGTGAAAAACCCTGATACTATCTAACATGTATATGGTCAAAGGTGATGGTTAAGATTTGATTGATTTATTAGTATGGATCTGTCTAGAAAGGAAAGAGACCTTTGAAGGGGCTATTATAAAGTCCGTCTCTTTCTAGCCTGGGATCTGTATTAATACGCTATTTAAAAATCTTAACACTAGGGACCAGGGATATACGTGCCTAAGATAATCTGGGAAAGAAGTGATTTATTAATACCGTATATATAAATAGATTGGGTTGGATAAAAGAGTGTAACAGTAATGGATTCTCGGTGAATTCTACGGTTATAGCATCTTTCGGAAATTAATGTAACAGTAATGGATTCTCGGTGAATTCTACTGTTATATTATTTGTGGGAAATATCGAGTGGGTATCCAATCTGTTTATATATGCAATGAACTCAGTTTAATTTCCAATGTTTAAGACAGTGGAAATTAGTGAGATAGGCTTCCAACGAGCCTTTTTCCTGGAAGATAATCAGTGCTTAAATATTTCCCAAGAGAAGTAATTGAATTGCGTTCACGTAGCCTAAGTTTTTATCGATTTTCTGAAAATGGGTACTAATCACCAAAGATGGCTCTGCCGTCGTGTGATTATTTCATCTTCTAAGCCGGTAAAAGAATTAGCTGAATTTCGTTCATAAAGATGATATCAAGTTTTTAAAAAAGCTGGACACTGATTACCGCAGTCGGCTCAGCCGCCGTGTAATTATTCCATTACCAAGAAGCTATTTAAAATCTGAGAACAGGCGTGTACTATTTTAAAAGCGGACATAAGTTTAAATACTGTTGATCTCTTCTCTCTTGATCAATCCAAAGTGGCTATGCCCGGTTTGATCTTCTTGTAATACAGTTAATAACTCTTTTTATACCGATTCACTCGGTTAAGCAACTTAAAATAAAGCCGAGATAATGAATTAGTCCGTAATAAGCAGTAAAAAGAGACAAGAGTCTTATGTTTTAAGGTATACAGTAAAAGAGTGTTATAAATACCGAGTCCCTAGGTTAAGAATTCCCCAAACAGCATATCAATACAGATCCCAGGCCAGATAGAGACGGACTAAATAAAAGCCCCTTCAAATGTCTCTTTCCTTTCTAGACAGATTCATACTGATAAACCATTAATCTTAACCATGACCTTGTATAACAATGATAGATAATATCAGGGTTTTCACAAAATAATAAATTGTATTTTCTTTGTGGTAAAATCATATTTACGGTAAGTCTAAAATTCGTCATTATAACGGTATGTTTACAAAAGCTCAAAAATGATTTTGACATAGCCACTTTACTCACACGATTTTTAGATAAAATTTGGGCATTATAACTCTACAATTATTAAATAGTATAAAATAATTAAATTAAAGCTATAAAACAATTATAAAGCATATTTAAATAAATAAAAGCTATAAACACATAAACAAACAATTCAAACATAAACAAGAATCAAACTCATACTTCTCAAATTAATTTGAAAGAGGTTCCCCTTACCTTGGCCACAACCTTTGGGAAGAAAAAAGCAAGAACACCAACTAAGAAATATAAGAACTAAGAAGTAAAAAGAGAGGATTTGTGTTTGTTGTCTTCAAGGCTCCTTGGCTTCTTTGGTGTGTGAAGAATTATGAAGCCAAGATGCCTATTTATAGATGGGGAGGGGGCGGCCAAGAGGAGGACATGGAAGGAATAAAAGAACTTAGTGATGTAAGTCATGATTCACAAATTACTCATTTATTAATTAGGTTAAATCATGATTTTATCTAATTGGCCTAAGTTCATGACTATGCTCATGACTCATAAGGCAAAAAGCTCATCCAAGGGCCCTAAAGAAATGGTGATGTCGACCGGCATAAGGGAAAAGGGTAGTCATTTGATTGCATGGTCAAAAACTTTATGGTTTGGTAGTTAAATGGAAATCCATGGGTAAAATAGTCTTCTTACAAGTAAAATTCCAAAAACAATTATTAAAAGGTGAAGACCTATAGAAAAATTCAAAAATGACAAATAATAGTCCTAAGGGCTTCATAAAAGAGTTTCTGGATTTTTACGGTAAGGGTAGGCTTTACGGTTTGCACTAACAAAGGAAAACAGACCTGCCGTAAGTGCAAAACGGACATTTTTCAAAAAATTCTAGAAAAATTTCAAAAAATCACAAATTGAATTTAAACAATAATAATCCCTCTTGAAATTTGATCTTAAGCACTCACTGATCACTAAAAATCTATTTTTGCCTAAAAATTCTCGTTTCTCGTGCTTTTATAGGGACCAAAAAAGTAACTTTTGATCTTCTTTTCAGAAAATTATGAAATAATTTTCAAAAATCCCAAAAAATATAAAAACATGATTTAGCCTTTCAAAACCTTTTTCTGACCTCATCTTGTTCTCCGAATCAGTTATTAGCTTTTACTGTAAGCTATTAATAGGGATCAAAATGGTAATTTCTAAAAAAATTTCAAAAATTCTAATAAAATTTCAGAAAATCACAAATATTAAAATAACCAACTTTTGTGAAGGAAGTTTTGTTTTCTGAGTTGTTTTGATATACTTTAGCTATTTAAAACCTTATCTATCTATTACGGTAAATACAATTTTCCGTAAAAATCCAAACGTTGAATGAAAAGCGTCTGTTTTAATGAAATAACTTGATAAGCATATTAAAACTTTAATTATAAGACTAACATAAATTACTTAACATTTAGATCACACAATTTCATATAAAACAGATAATTGACGAAAAATAGCAAATAGAAGTCTATATAAGACTTATCTATTTTACCGTTCTAAACTGTAATATCAACAAGACTTATTATTTCCCTACTATCCAAGTATACTAGATCCTAAAGTCTCCATCTTAATTATTTCTCTATCTCTGATTTATTTATCCATTTCTTAACTAACAGATCACGGAGTTCCTCCTAGAGGGACTAAAACTATAATTCCCTTTATATCTTTGTCTAAAAATTTCAAACTTAATTTTTAAAACTTTTATGGAACATCAAGTTACTATTTTATCTCCTCAAATACTTTTTGGGAATCAAATATGAATTTTCCGTATTCATTATCAACTTATTCTGACAGTCAAGAATATCCGTAAAGTACTGTTTGACTTCTACGTCAGTTCTAAACCATTTCACTGTTGGAACCAAATTGGTTAAAAGCATTTCTAATGCAAAAATTCCCTAAGTGGTTTTGTGGTTTTGATGATAACAAAGCTTATTAAGGTTTTCACAAAGTATAACAAAGTTTATTAAGGATGTTACAAAGTCTGCTGACAAGCTCTTGTAGGTACAACAATGATAAGTCCATCGTCCAATATGACATTGGCAATATACACACAGTCTGAGAGCTTTGCGTCCAATGATCAGTAAAACAATACAGTTAGTTCTGCGTCCAATGATCAGTTATGAGTCCAATAATCAGAATAAGGGAATACTGCTCATCGTCCAGAATACTGCTCATCGTCCAATAAATCAGTATAAGGCAAATACTGTTCATCGTCCAATGTTCAGTATAAGGCAATACACTTCTGCGTCCAATGTTCAATACAGACAGTACCACTCTGCGTCCAATAGAGCAAAATGGCAAAAGTTCATCAGTCAACTATGGAGAGTGAAATGAAACAGAATTACAAAAGTCCAATAATAAGCTTGAGGCAATATGTACAACACTGCCTGTGTCCAATGATGCAGAATGGAAAAGTCCAACAGCATAAGGCAATACATACAATGCTGCCCTGCGTCCAATGAAGCAGAATGGGACAAGTCCATCAGTCAACTGTTCTGCGTCCAATGAAGAAGAATGACAAAAGACTGTTCTGCGTCCAATGGAACAGAATTGGAAAAGGCCAACAATCAACTGCTCTGCGTCCAATGGAATAGAATGGGAAAAATCCAACAGTCAACTGTTCTGCGTCCAATGAAGCAGAATTGACAAAAGTCCAACAAATACTTCCCTGCGTCCAATGGAACAGAAAGGCAATGGCATAAGTCCAATAATCAGCATGAGGCAATACATTCAATACTGCCTTGCGTCCAATGGAATAGAATGGTAAGCATGAGGATGCGTCCAATGGATGAATGAATGTCATTTGCAAATGGTAAGTACAAGGTATGCGTCCATTTGCTAAAAGGACTGAAAGTCCAACTTTACTCTACATGCTGCGTCCAATAAATTCTACTTGCTGCGTCCAAAACGCAGAGTCCATAACTTGCTATTTATTGCTCTTGCATTTAATATGGAACATATTTATTGAGCAAATGATTTGAAATAAATAGCTGTATACAATGCTTTTCTGTACAACCATTGTCAACGTTTTTGAACGTGCATTAAATGAAAAGCATAAAGCACTGTGGAAAGTGTACTAAGAGAGAGAATGTACCCTGACTAACTCTGTATCTCTCTGAACACATCTTTCTACTTTACACAGTGTATTCTCTCTGTCTCAATAAAATTTTACTATTAACCACTGTACAATTGAGACTTTGAGTACAAGTTGCTTCTGTTTAGGAGAAAGAAACGCAGACATACTCACTGAAGTAGATCTCCTCAGAGCAACGGGAAAATAGCATTTAATGCTATTAGAGAACGGTAACATTTATGAAGGCTGAAGCTGAGCTATTCGAAGAACAAGTCTGAAGCTTCATCAAAGCATATAAATACCGTGATACAAGAAGAAGAAGATAGAGACAATGAGAACGAACTTCAACAATAAAAGTGACTGAACAACGAAAAAGAAAGAGCAAAAACGCTGTGCAAATTGTTATACTCTGTATAGAAAGTCTTGTATATTTTCTATCTTCTTGTAAAAGAGAGTTTGCTTAACTCTCGAAGTGCTTAAGTTTTTCATATCCTCACTTGTGTGAGTTAGACAGCACTTAAATCAAAAACACTCTGCTGAGTTGTTGTTTGAGCCTGGAGAGGCTTGACTGTAAAAGAATACTTGTTTGAGCCTGGAGAGGCTTGTTTGTAAAAGAATACTTGTTTGAGCCTGGAGAGGCTAGGTGTGCAAAGAATACTCGGTGTAAGGCCTGAAGAGGCTGTTGAAGAATACTTGTATTCTATCTGGTTTGATAGTGAAATCTCTCTAGTTTGAGGGGACTGGGCGTAGCTCTTAGGAAAGGGTGAACCAGGATAAAAACTTGTGTTACTTCTTCTTTCCCTTAACTCTTATTATTTCTGTGCTTATTCTAACCGTGGGGATTGAATTGATTTTACTTCAACAAGTTTTTCATACACTTTAAATCGCACAAAGAAAACAAGTTTTTTAACTTAGCAGAAGCCTCTGCGTCCAATCCTTTTGTGCGTCCAATATTTCACAACTCTGTGCGTCCAATTCTCAGAAAAAGTTGTGCGTCCAATATTTGAAATAAGTTGTGCGTCCAACGTTTTTCACAAGCCAGCGTCCAACATTGGGAAAAGTTTTTAAAAGCATAGAAACACAATTCAACCCCCCTTCTTGTGTTTCATCTTGTTACCTACATTCACTTTATCTGAAAAATCCTAAGGATAATTCTAATCCTCCAAAATTAACATTATGTCTCATAGAGTGAAATTTTGGGATGTTACTGTTGACTTCTCGGCCCAAAGTCTCTTGGGCCTTCTTTGTTCTTGTTCTCTTCATTAGACCTCGAAGCTCTTGTAGTGCATTGCTGGGCCTTGGGCCCGAGCTTCCTTGGTCTCCATCACCCCGTGAACTCAAGTGTGGATACTTAAACACTCCCAAATTTGGAGAACAGAGACAATTAAATGATATAGAATCTAACAGCTTAGTAAAGAAATCTACAAGATAATCATTAGATGAAATGGTAGCAAATGAAATAAGCTAAATTGAAGCTTTTCATGAAGAAGATGGCAATCAAGATTATAGTCAAGTATGGCCTAGACCCATTGATGACTTGTTTAACATGTGATGTGATATGTGTAAGTTGTGGGCCTAATAAAATGCAGCCCATTTAAATGCAAATCTTTTTTGCTGGTCTGTTTATCTTGTGGATTTGGTCTACATACCTATTATTTTAACTTCTTTAGATTTTTCAATATTTTAGTTACATTTTTATTTTTTTATTTTTTAATTCTTGGACCACAGGCCAACCCATTTAACCGCAGGCCACAAGGGGTAGACGCAAACGATGAAATTGAGCATGTTTATTTTCATGAAACGTTTTGGTCTGACTCATAGATATTGCGGGCAATTCGAATCAGGCATAAACGGGCTGAGCTAACCCATATATCCTAGCTCGAATCAAGATCAATATGTTTGGTATGGTCATGGAAGCTTGTATAATTGGTTGCAATGTGCTTTGCCAAATGACTTTGACACTAGAATATCCTAAAAGAGATGCGCCAACCACCATTGAGTCTCACACACGGTGATGGTCAAAGCTTGGTACTCAGCCTCAAAAAAGAAATGAGAAATCATTGATTGCTTCTTGGATCTCTAGATGATAGATTCATCGAATAGTATGCAAAAACTAGTAAGGAAGCCACTGGAGTCAAGGCAACTGGCCCAATCCAAGTCATTAAAGGCCTTGAGCTATTGGAATAAGATGCAGACAAGATTCATAAGAATAGACCTTTAGCAAGAGAGGATTTGATACACAAGCACCTTGAGTGTAACTTGATGACAAGCTAGGGACAACCATATATTGTCTTAAATGTTGAAATAAGAAATGTTAAGTTGTGTAGTGGTGAAATAAAGGAGTCGATCAATCATTCTCTTATAAGAGCCATATTAGGTTAGGGATCATCATGGAAAGATGAAGTGGGGCCTTTGATTTAAACCTACCTTAAGATTGACACACAATGTGTTTACCATTGAGTCGAGACCCCTACTAATAAATGTTTTTAGTTTTACATATACTAATAGTAAATAAAATTTTGTTGGTGGGCCTAAAGCAAATATTTGGACTGCCTTACCCTTTGGTCGGCCCTGATTTGGCCATAGGAGTGAAACAAGGCTTGGTAACAAGCATTCCCATATCCAATAAAATGTCTAATGCATACTTCCATTAACAAATGGTGATCTAATAAATTTTAAGCTGAGAAAATACTTGAGAGTGCTTAAATCCTTGATTTTAATCCTGATACCAATGAGGATTTCACTAATTCTATCTCAGAAATTATTTTGTTGGCTATGATATGATCATCTTCATAAACTAGCAATGTAATGAATGATGAATCAACATGTTTAATGAGCAAGTTGTGGTCAAACTACTTTGAACAATTCCTTCAGTGTTGATTGTAGCAATTTTGGTGAAATCACATTTAGTGACATAGCAATTTTGGTGTAAATCTTAAGGTTTTGTATTGCAATTGTGTTGTTCCAAAATAAAATACAATTTTGATCCTCTCTTATCTTCTTGCCTCTGCAACAAAAAAAGACAAAAGTGTCAGGAAGACAAGATGGACAGAGGAGAGAGAAAGTAAATATATTGAGGAGAGAGATAAAAATAATGAAGGACCAAGCGGAAAAAAATAAATCTTTTTTCAATAGTGGAGAGAATTTAAACTCAGGTGTTAAGGACTTGACCCAAAAAATAACATCACTTTTTAGTTTAAATATATATTTATATTTATATATAAGAAAAAGTTAAGGAAAAGAATATAAAATTTGTACTTAATCAAAATATCTATAGCAAATGCTTTGCAAATTTACGTTATCTAAGCATTTCTCAGGAAGCTTATGTACCCATATGATGTTGGTGGATCCAGAGAATGAGGGGGGGAAATGGGAGTTAATTAATTACATGATTTCAGCATGTTTTAACTGTCTACTTGATTTGTTTAGTATGTTGGCGCAGACAAGGGCATATTAATGAATTTGTTGCTCTTTCATGTCCATCCTATGATAATTCAGTAGAAAAATAATAGTGCTTTTCTACTTGATCTAGAAAATGAATTTTTTTTTTCTCAACCCGTGTGATCGGTCACTGTCTACGATGACATACATCAAAGGAGTTATCAATGCTTGGAAATTTAATTTTTAATTGTTAATGCTCCTTTTTAATATGCGTCAAAAAAATGTTTTTTTTTTAGTAGAAATGATGACGAGAAGCTTAACAATGGTATAGTTAGGGCACTGAATGAGACTTTCATCTCTATTATTAAATTGAGTTCTAAGAACCGGATATATTTGATATGATCATTTCAAGTTTCAATGGTTGAATAGTTCTTTTCATATGCAAAAGAAGCAATGAACGGTTGGGTTTTTGATAGATCTTAATTTGGGTGTGTTTGGGAGGGGGTTTTTGGAGGAGATTGGGGAGATGAGAGTTTACTTCAATATTTTGTTGTATAAATAGGAGAGAATGATGAAAAAAATATTTTGAAGCCCTCTAAAACCCTCCAAACCCTCTAGTACATTTTCAAAAACTCTCTAATTTAGGAGAATTCAAAAATGCACTATAGAAATGATTTTGGAGAGTTTTGGAGGATTTTTATATACTTTTTAAACACTCAAATAAATAAAATATTGGCCATGAACCCTCCGCTCGTTTTCCCTCCAAAACTCCCAATTAACACACCAAAAGTAAATTGAAACTCGTAAGTTAGATCTTCTTGTAATCAATTATGACATTCTATATACTACTTGTTGCGTAAAACAAAGTTGTTTAATTATATTTAGAATTATTTATGAGTTTCTATTGCATGAAAACTTTATTTATTATTCACTTAATTAGGTAGCTATTAATAATGGAAATGAATTTAAACATGAAGAGTAAACTTGTTAAATTAAATTATATTAATTTATGTTGTGAATTTTTGAAATATTTAAATATAATATCATAAATTATTTTATTCGAAGAGGACCGACTTAGTTTTATAAACGCTGGATTCAACGTTGCTTTCGGTGGTAAAATTCACACAAACAAAAAACGATCGGAAGGAACGAAGTGTTGGGCTCAACAAGGGTAATATCAGTGTAAAATAAAAATCTCAAATAAATTGAAATTTGCAACGCAGCGATAGCGGAAGCAATAAAAATGACACCAATATTTAACATGGAAAACCCCTAGTACCGAGGGAAAAACCACGGGATAAACTTCGAAAAATATTCCACTATATCGGTTAGAATGAGACATCAATATTATGTCCCAAGAATGGGTCACAATATTTTCACCGTTGATAAAATAAATATAAAATTCAATGGATAGGATGGATTACTAGTTACCAACTTAGTAAGTAGAGTTAATCTAAAAAGTTATTTGCAGAGTAGTGGTTCGGGTTATTCTCACTTTTGCATCAATAGTATGCCAAATTTGTGAAAGAAGCAAGTTAGAAAAAACAATTACACAAAATTGCCAAGAGTTTTAATAATTATAAAAGTTACCCTGATGAATGCAAGGCACTATTTTCGTTTGTGGACCATGTTTAGGGTTACGTTAGTTGGATGGAAAATGACTTTTATGTTATAGTTTATTTAATGTAGTTATTATTCATTTGTAACTTGGTTTGGTTAAATCTTTTTTTTAGGAACTAAATGTGCTGTTATCGAAAATTAACTTGGTAAATAAATGGTACAAGGTAGACGGATAGTGCTAATTTGGTTAAATAAATTTTTTAACGTAATAATGTGTTCATAATGTAAAAAATGGTCCAATAAATTTGAGATTATATGGAGGTAGGTAGATGGATTGGTCAAATAATGTGATTGCGCGCGTCTGCACCAATATAATAAAATAATAAGGTGAATTTAGGGGACATTTGTTTCGAGTTATAAAATCATATTCCCTGGAATGACATTACTGGCAATGTTATTACCAGGGATACAATTCCCAATTAAATGTTTGGTAAGTACTTAATATTCCTTGGAATATTTTTAAAATTTATTTATTTAAAAAAATCAAAAATAAGAAAAAATGTGGTAGAATGAGATGAAAGTGGGGAGTTATAGTTGGTTGAATATTAAAACTACCTATATTCCCATGGGAATATGATATACCCACCCTTCTTCATGGGAATGGAAAAAAGATAAACCATGAACAAAATATATTCCCAGGAATTAATGATACCCGGGAATAATTTTTTTAAACTTCTACCAAACATGGAATGTTACATTTCCAAATCAACTTTCCCAAGAATATTTTTCATTACCTTGAAACAAACACACTCTTATTGTTTATATAAATATGTTGTGACTTCTTTAATGCTTTATAAGTAGAGATTAGATGTTCCTCAAAAAAAAGTAGAGATTAGATGTGTAGAGGTAATTTTTAATGAATTATTTTGACATCATTATAAATTATTTAGACAAATTTAATGTTCTAAGTCAAAACCAGCGTCAAATGATTGTGATGAAATACTAAAATGGTTAAATCAGCATTACGAATGACGATATATAGTTTATTTGTGTCAACAGTATAATTAATTTTCTATTTGATTTTCTAAGACAAAGACATATTCATTTGTGTCAATAGTATAATTAATAAATCATTTGGGTGTTCCACAATTTCACAAACTTAAGGGTTAGAATTCACAATCTCATATGTTCTGGGAATAATATTTTAATCATATAAGTAATGGTGTTCAAATTTCGAATACACCAAAGCTGGGTCCACCTTTGATTATGGGTAAAACTGCACTGATCCATTCTTGGGACATATTTGTGATGTCCCATTCTAAAAGCCACCCAAAGAATAATTACAATATTCTCTCCACTCTCTCATACACAATAACAATATAGTGTTTCTCGTGAGATCCCACTGCTATTCAAATACTACAATTTTCACAGTACATACCAAGGAGCTATAGAGATAATATCCAACGCGGTGTATTTTTTTCATACTCTCCAAATTTACTCACACTATCTAATTTTTCTCTCACGCTCAAAAGCTAATGCGCCTCTCTCTCACTTCAAATATGAAGCTCTATTTTGCTTCAATTCTTTGTCTTTCTTAACTCACCATTAATCATGAACCATTTAAAGTTCTTTATATTGATCAATTTTGAGTTGCTTGATGAAATGCAGCTTGAAGATGTTATTGTTGGCTCTACGCTCGATGACAACTACCCCATTGAGGCCAGTACATACGGGTATGACTTGTCTTACGTACGATGCGAACATTTGAGTGCAAAATCTCAAACTTTCAAAATTTTCTACACTGCAAGCTAAGAACTAGCACTGCTCCTCACCTCCCTCTACGTTTCATAGGTGGAGGAATTTTCTTCCTTTGCATTTAATGCACACACACACTTGCTTGGTCATATTGCATTTAATGCATTTTATTTGGCATCAAGTTGCATGGCTTGACATTTTTTTTCGGTGGAAGAATTTTTCATCCTTTGCGGCTGGACCTTCACACGAAGATGAGGCGAATTAAGAAAGGTGAAACAGCCAAGAGCAAAGTCCCTCTTGTTCACGTTTCCCTCCCTTGTAATTTCCATTAACAAAAGCAGCAGTATTTGGAAATAATATGGGATGATAATAAAACGCATATATGGATGATGTTAACTAGAACACAGGCACAACCAGCAAAGTAGCAGTAACAACAATGGCGAAATCCTTCGACCCCAAAACGATGACGTATTCCTCACCCAGGCCACCCATTCAACTTCCCACCCACCCCAACCTCTCCCTCACCTCCTTCCTCTTCCACACAACCACCTCCTCCTCCGCCGCCGCCGACACCCTCGCCCTCGCCGACGCCGACTCCGGCGACTCCCTCACCTTTCGCCAACTCAAAACCCACGTCTTCGCCCTCTCTCGCTCCTTACTCCGCCTCGGAATCCGACGAGGCGACGTCGTTTTGCTACTCGCACCCAATTCCATACGCTTCCCCGTTTGCTTCCTCGCCGTAACCGCCATCGGCGCCATCGCCACCACATGTAGCCCCCTTTACACCGTCTCCGAACTCTCCGCGCAAGTCACCGACTCCAAACCCAAGCTCTTCGTAACCGTATCAGAACTCTTCCACAAAATCGAATCCCTAGCCTTGGGTTTACCCTCCATAATGCTGGACGATCCTTCGATTCGCGTAAATTCGTCTTCCAGGGTTCATTACTACGCGGATTTGATCGGGGAGTTGGAAGATTGCTCCGGCGATGTTCCGGCGAACGGCGTCGTTTCGCAGTCCGACGTGGCGGCGCTTCTGTACTCCTCGGGAACCACGGGGAGGAGCAAGGGAGTGATGCTGACTCACCGGAACTTCATGGCGGTGGCGCTGGCGGGGACGGCGGATCAGGACCGGAACGGTGAGGGGAAGAACGTGTTCCTTTGCGTGGTGCCGATGTACCACGTGATGGGGCTTTCGTTGATAACGTACGCGCAGCTTCGGAGGGGGAACACGGTGGTGGTTTCGATGGGGAGATTTGATCTGGAGAAGGCACTGGCGGCGGTTGAGAAATTCCGGGTGACGCACTTGTACGTTGTTCCGCCGGTGATGGTTGAGCTGGCCAAACGACGCCACGTGGCGACTGCATACGACTTGTCATCGCTGAAGCAGCTTGCTAGCGGTGCTGCCCCTTTGGGGAGAGATTTGATGCATGAGTGTGCTGAGATTCTGCCCCATGTTGAAATCATACAGGTAGTTGACCAAAAAACACCATACAGGTATACAGCAAAAATAAAATAAAAAAAGGTGACCTTCTATACGATTTGTCGTTTTGGCACTGGTCGATGTTTTCCAATAGGCCACATATAAAGGAGCCCACTAAGGGATACTATTACAAAAAATCAAATTAGTGACGAAAAGTTGATGAAGAAAAATATAAAATTCATATCTCATTATGATCTATTTCTAAATTTGATCATTAATTTTATTAAAATTATTAGAATCTTATGAGATCTTTTATTATTACATATGTTTCATAATCACTACATTTATTCTATGATATTGTTTTTCATAATTACTTATAGGAGTGTTCATAATCGATCCAATTTACATATGGAAATCATACATGTAAGGAAATAAAATAAAGTAAAGCAAAATAAAGAATAATTTGCCCAATGAGTGAATGTGACACATTTGGTGACACAGCCTGAGTTTGTGGTAGAATGATCGATGTTTGATCTCCACAAAACACACTCTTGTGACGGATGAAGAACTTTAAATATGACTAAGTCCCGAACCAGAGCCAAAGACCCTATTGGTAATTTTACCAAAAGAAAATAACGAGCAACTTTCTGAACGATTTGTCGTTTTGGCATTGGTGGATGTTTTCAAAATAGAACGAATGCCACAACAGCGGACAAAGGAGCCCACTAAGGGAACAGATAATAGGCCTGTTTGGATAACAAGTTTATCTATTGTTTATGGCATAAGCTGTATAAGCTACTTTTATAATCGAAGAAAAATTATAGTGAAACTTATTTTATATAAACCATAAACTGTTTCGATAAGCTATCATGAGTAGCTTATGAAAAATAAGTCCAAAACAGCTTATGAATCAGTCATAAGCTGTGTTCATAAGTTCTGTATAAGCCAATCCAAACAATATATCAATGCATGTCAACTTATATCGGAAGTAAAAGATTATTGGTGCATACAACATAATGGATTTCTTGTTACGTTCTCTAATCTTCGTGATATGGTAGCATATTAATTAGTTTTATATACATACATGGCCTATGTGATGATGGAATGTGATATTAATACATGCATCGTGTGTGATGATTATGGCGCAGGCGTATGGCATGACTGAAGCATGTGGAATTATTTCCGTGGAAAATCCAAAGGAAGGAACCCGCCTTTCGGGTTCAACTGGAACACTAATTCCATGTGTGGAATCCCGAATAGTTAGTTTAGAAACATCGAAGCCCCTTCCACCAAATGAATTGGGGGAAATCTTGCTACGAGGACCTACTATGATGCAAGGTACAATTTTGGGTTACTTGTCTTTAATTGATTTGATGATTTGATTTTGCACAACTTTCGCAGAGGATGCTTTGCAAGCTTTATATTTTTCAACCTTATTTGTTATGGGCATAGAAATTTATTGTTAGGCGTATGTTGAATCAATGATAGAAATTCAAGAGGATATTTTCCTTCTTTACTAGCTAATATTCCATCTTCTACCAGCTGTTAAAATTTACAGGGGAAGCCTTGGTCATCCTTTGGTTAAGAGTGTCTAGTAAGTGGAACATAGATCAGGGCTCATATTTTTTTATACTAATTAATCACTGGCGAAGTTCAGCCATGTATTTATATACGTGGGCATCAATGTTTGCCAGTACTAGATATGGATTGGAAAGCGTGTCTACATTACACAGATGAAGGCTGTGGAGGATACACTACTCAAGCTTTGTTTTTCTTTATTATTTTTTATAAGGGGAGGGGGAGTCAAACTTGGGTGTCTCGGGTTACAAAGGCTAAATTCTGCCAACTGAGCTAGTACCCCTTGACCACCACTCAAGCTAGCATCAATGTTATCATTGCATGGCCATACCACTAAAGACTAGCACTGCACAGCCTTGAGAAAGGTTGCCTAGGGATGTCACTGCGTTGGTTCGAGTGGCATTGGGCTCGGAACTCTTAAGCAATGTCCTGGGTTCGAGTCTTGTGAATGGAAAAAACGTGGTTGGGAGGGGAGATCCCACTAAAGGTGGCTAGCCAAGTTCCCCGGCGGAAATTAGTCATCGGCAAAGCCGGTGGATACTTCGCACCAATAACATAGTTATAAAAAAAAAGTTTTCAAACAGCTAATTAATTATTATTTAGGTAGATCACTGACTTGATTTGAGTGTCATATCTATTACTTCTTCGGTTTCAATTAAATTAAATTGATTCTGATAAGAATCTAATCTAATTTACATATATTTTCAGGGTACTTTAACAATCCAGAAGCAACAAAACTGACCATTGATGATCAAGGTTGGATGCATACAGGAGATCTTGGATATTTTGATGAAGAGGGACAGTTATTTGTTGTGGATCGAATAAAAGAGCTCATCAAGTGTAGCGGGTATCAGGTGAGTATGATATGCTATATCATATATTCAGCATCAACTTAGTGAAGTTCTTTAAGGTAAGATAACATTTTTCTTTTATGAGTTCTAGTAAGCTTCAATTAGTAGTTGTTTTAATGTTAATATCCCAACTATTTTTCTTTTGTTGGCATTGGAGATTTTTTATTTTTTTTCCCGATAATTTGGGTCAGTCTAAGTAGGCTTTTCTAGACTAGCCCTAGTGAATTTATGAAAATTAAACTACTCATAGTCTCTGCAAAAGATTGTAACTTGACACAACTAAGCACTACCTTGTTTTTTATGAAATGCAAACCACCCTGCTGCTGAACGGTTATTAAAAGTTTCTGTAGAATAATATGATCAGGAATGGCCAACTTATGCTAATATATAATGTACTAAAACGACATAAAGGGGAAAAAAAATATTGGTTGTAGATTTCTTGATTGTCTATTAGTCACTTGCATGTAATATCACTGATTGCATACCTAGATCAAGATGGCACTGTGGAGTGCACTGCACAATCACTTCCTGACAAGTACTTTTACTATATAGAGTGCATAGAATATTAAACAAGCACATACTCTCCTGACAGTACTCATCTAATATACATTTTTGTTAATTAGGTGGCACCAGCTGAACTTGAAGACTTACTGGTTTCTCACCCTGAAATTTCTGATGCTGGGGTTATCCCGTAAGTCATATTTTTGTGTATACTTTCTACTCATACTTTCCCTTTATGAACATCTATGCTATTTTCCCTATCACCTCATTTTTTAAAGAAATTTCAATTCCAAATTCAGATCCCCCGATGCTAAAGCTGGTCAGGTTCCAATAGCCTTTATTGTTCGCTCACCCAATAGCTTGATAACAGAAGAAGACATTCAAAAGTTTGTAGCAAAACAGGTAAATTAAGTATATTCAGAGAATCATTTATGTTATTAGTAAACATGATGGACATTATAAAATACATCAATAAAGAAAAAAAAAAGTTATTAGGTAGTCTCCAAAACCGAATCGCAAACGCAATTGTGGCCGCATCAACCGCAATTTTCTGTAATATCAAGGATCGCGATGTAACCGCAACCGCAATTTAAAACCTTGAACATGGGCATAGCAATAATAAAGTCAAGGAACGACAACACCTTTAAGTTTAATGAATAGTTCTGTTGAAATTTGAGAACTGAAGCTAATGCAAGAGTTTGAAGGTTGGGGATTTTCTTTGCCGGTTGATTGGGTTTTTTTTTTCTTTGTCCAGGTTGCACCATACAAAAGGTTGCGGCGAGTGACTTTTATCGAGAAGATTCCAAAGTCAGCCACAGGAAAGATCTTAAGAAAGGATCTTATAAGTTTTGATCAACAGAAGACATCAAAGTTATAGTAGTAATTATGCCTTTTGAAGGCTCTGATCTACCACATATGGAGGTAAATAGATCTGTTAAGGTTCTGGTCTTTGCAGTGAGGATCTGATATGTCTATAGTCATTGCAGGTAAGTAAAGTCTGGTTATGGATTGTTCCATCACTGGGGCTGGAACACGGGTCTTGGCCAAATCCGTTTCTTTAGATGGAGTACATTAACCACTTGTGTCCAACCTTAATGCTTGATGAACATGTAGCAGAGATAAATAAGATATGTAACACGAAGGAGGGCTCTGCTTTCTGCTTGTAAATTAAAAATTCTCATATAATCCCAAAGTAATCTATACTATAAACAATGCAAAATGATTTCAAAATAACAACTTACAAGTGTCAGCCTTTCCTTAATTTACTCTCCTACATATCAACCTCCAAAGCATTCCCTCCAAGAAATTCTTATGTGTCGCAATTTTATGTATTTGGCATCCACATGGGATTGTAGTCTTTAATGCAAATTAAATTTCAAAATACTCTTGGCAGAATTTATATTGACATTGAATTTCTCAATCAAAGCATTCCATTTTTACTTTCAATTTGTAACATTCATTTTCAGTTACAATCTTTATTAAGTTTAAAATTTCAAATTTGAAAAGTGTGATTTTGGAATTTATATTTATATATAAATCTACTGTATATGCATTATCATATTTTACCTACAATCTTATCGATATGTAAATTACTTAAAGAATTAAACTTTAATATATAATTAAAATAATTTTCAATTTCACTTTATGATAATTTATTGTAAATATATTTTTAATTTTGTTATTTTATCCCCAACTAATTTATTGCATATTTCTTTTAGCTAAGAAAATTTAACTTTTTTACACATTAGTATCTATATATAAATAGGTAAAATAATTAATTAGAAATTATCGATAATATATAACAACAGGGACGAACAAATATATGAAATTATATATATATATATATATACAAATTAATGTTAATACATCAGAATGAACATTTTATGTTAAATAACATTTCACGGGTTCAAGCGAGTATCACCACATAAATATTTTTATGACTTCAACCATAACTAAATAATTTTTTTGTTGTACTATTGAATTAATATTTAAAGTAGTTTTATGTTCCGTGCATGGCACGGGTCACGTACGCTAGTAAATAACATAGCTAAAAAAATTGAAGTGACTTAAGTTAATTGTGTTCCATCATATTAATATGTAATTGAATTTATAAACTGTCAGGCAGGGGTGGCCTTAAGGGTGGGCAAGACGGCGATCGCCCAGGGCTCCACTTTTAGAGGGGCACCAAATTTTTTTATTACTAATATATATTAAGCAAATGACTCACTTAATAGAAGATTTGAGCAGTATAGCACATATGATATTTTTGAATTTTTGTTTAATATTGAAAGACTTAAATCATTATCTAATCAGGGTTTCAAATTATATTACAAACATCTTGAAACTTATCTAAAACATGATAATTCTTATGATCTTGATGGTGAAATTCTATTTAAAGAATTAAAAGTCATTACAGAGATTTTAACAGTTGAATCAAAATAAAGCTTTATGATATTGAGTTCTTTGAAGACATTTTATTGTTTTCTTAATGCATGTATAACTTATAAAATTTTATTTGCGATCTACTATGTCACAGAGTAAATTAAAATAGTTTTACTTTGATTCCTATCGAAAATAATTTTTTAAAGAACCTTGATTATAAATGTATTATCAATGACTTTGCAACAAAAAACTACAAGAAGGACAGTATTCAAATGATTATATTAAAGCATCATTTTCTTAGTTTGCTCAAGGCACCAAAAATCTCAGGGCCGACCCTGCTGTGAGGTGTATTATTTATCGTATATTTTTTTCCTTCTTTGTTATCTCCTTGATGATTAAAACTCCTATTTCATACATCTAATGTCCTCACCTCTTTTGAGCAGGGCAAAGATCTTACACTGAATAAGGAAAATTTGTGTATGCACATTAAAAGTAACACAATCAGTCAGCCAACCAAAATATTCAATGGAAAACAAATTAAAACAAGGGCAGTGATACACTGACCACCAATCACCCATTTCATACCTCATTCCAATAAGGTGATGGGTGTGGGAGGGGTGTGAGATGGAGGTTCATCCCTCATTCCCATTAAAACAATACTTCCAAATTCCTTTTGTGGTAAAATCTAGGGTACTGATTATATTTCATGAAGTGGATAAGAATTCTCATAACTTTTTTTTGGTCAATTAGAATTCTCATAACTTCTTTTCTTTTTGTCATTGTGGGGGAGGGGGGAGGGGGGAGGGGTTGGGTGGGGGATCGATCCCCACACCCATAGGATGTCCTCCCATTACATAACCATCTGATTCATCGGTGGGAGGACGAATTCTCATAACTTCAAGTCGTAAAATAATTAAATATAAAAGGTATTGGGCTGAGATAAAACAGTTTGATCTTAGTGGACCAGCGATTGGGCCGATCGTTAATAGCATTTACTTGATCCATATACCGCCAGTCCCTCCCGTTTGGTTCGACCAAAAAAAAAAGAACTTCAGTTACTATTGAGTTCTAGGAATCTAGAATTAACAATTACTTTATTTTTACCATATAAATAGATATGGTTTAACTAAATTTATTTGAAATTATTTATAGCCGAAACCAATGTTTTAGGTAAAGGGGATACTCACCATTAATTAAGATGGACTAGAAGAAGCCTACGAGAAAGGGATGAAGAAATGGAATATATAAAACGGGACAAAATAGTTTGAAATGTACCCCATGTTTCATGTGGTGTTATGAAATGTTAGCAATACTTCTTAATATTTTGTACCATAATTTTTATTCACTAGATAAAATTTATGTAAATTCCATTAAATAGGGAGTCAGATCTGTATTATTTGGTAGGGTCCATAATGGATTTAGATAGTTAACACAAGTTTAAACCTCATTACCGCTGTTATTATACGAAAAAAAAATCTATCAAACAAAAGTCTACTTGAAAAAACTCCAAATTCAATTCATTTATTTGAAAGATTCTAACCAGGGGGACTATACTTCCTCCGCTTCATATGCAAACCCCTTGGACAAAAAAGTAGGGGAAAAAGTACAAAATTCTATGGATTATATTCTGTGTTAAGCTGGTCATGGTGGCTTCATGGTTTATGCGCTGGTTTCATGATCTAAAAGGAAATAATATTCCATCATGTAACAAAGATTGAGAGAGAAAAAAGAAGGGTGTACTATATTTTTTTTTCTAGATCAGGGTATTTCTGCGTATATGCAGGGACTAATTTCTTCGAAACGTGTAAAATTTTATATGCGGTAAAGCTCTACCATGAGAAATTTAAAGTTATTGTATTCTTATGACCTGAATTTGAATCCAAGACTTCTGGTTAAACTAAAAGAGATTTATATCATCTCACCTAAGTCATCGGTGGTAAAAAGGTGTACTATATATATAATGCAGTCAGGCGTGGCGAATAATTACCACCGAAACTAAAAAAAAAGCTGGTGCAATGTCGGAGAACCATATATATACACATCGAAAGCAAGAGTGATAGAGAAGGCACATAATATAAACATGCCCTTTTGTAATTCTGACTTGCGTTTGGAGTAACACTTCTTTAGCAGGCACGCCATCATGCATTCATTCCCTGACAAACACTGAGGGTTGAGTTGAGACAACATTGTGCATGGCTGAATAAGGAGACTAGCTAAAAACAACACACGAGGACGCACGGATATGTCTTAGAAGAACCACCTCAGAAAAGCTGATTAATTAACCCTTGTCTTTTTTGCTGGCTTAGCTGTCTCTTTTGCTTATGCTACCCTTCAAATGCGTGTAGACAATTGCCACATGCTTCTTCATTTATTGCCCTTGCCCTTTTCTTTTCCTTTTAATGATCATTTGACACCCAAAAGACACCTAGACTGAGATAGAAATAGAAAAGAGATATACTTCTTTCGGACTGAAATATAAGCAAAAAAATACATATATTTGGACTAAATATGGTCTAAATATATGTACTTTTTTGCTTATATTTCAGTCTGGAGGGAGTAAGTGATAGATGTGATAAATGGATGATATGACAAGAAAAAAATAAAAATAGATAGAGATATTAGATGAGTGTTAAAAATTGATAGATATATAAAATCATAACTCTATTTTTGTACAGATTCTCAGTTTAATCTAAGCAAGAGTTGTTGACTCATGTAAAATGTTAAAGTTTTTCCTAACATCTAATTTTTTCATTGACAACACTCATACCTGAAAAGTTACTTTAAAGAAAAGTAAATTCCTCATCACTTTGGACTAGTAGGAGTTGGTCCCTTGCATTTTCTTTCTTAATTTGGTCCTTTTGTTCCTCCATTGCATCATCATGTAATGCCTATTAATCTGTAATATTTGTGTCTAATTCAAGTTTTTTATGCTCGGCCATATTTTATTCATAGAAGAGAAATTTTGGGGGTGGACAATTTTATTCATAGAGTAGCTAATTAAATGTTATTATGACATAATAATGTAATTGCACTATTTTGCTTTCTAATCTTGATTAGTTCTATCTTTGGGCTGTCAAGGATATGTGCTTAGATGAAATACCTCTGTCCAAGCCCAAATCAGAGGCATCCCACCTGTATTAGTGCAGTGGGCTGCATGCCACCTGCCACTTTGTCCTATTCCTACAAATTAATCCGAAAATAAAAAATTGCTTCAGAGAGAGATCATCACAAGAATTAGGATAATTGAGAAACTCAATTCGCTTAATTAGAAATTGGGGATTAAAATTGCACAATCGTAATAACCAAAGGGCTAAGTGCAATAAAGCCAATAATTTTTTGGATAAATTAAAATTTAAAGGCTCCTTCACTCCCCTTCAAATCAATCCAATATTGAAGGAGAATAAAATTCCTCCATTTTTCTTTTCTCTTTTTAAAAAAATAAACCAAACAAAAAAATTTAAAATATTTCTTCACCTCCCCTCCAACAAAACATTATGTTAATTATGTTAACAGTTAAATGAAGTCTAGCTGAATCGCAACTGTGAGTGTTTTCACACCTATGGTGTGAACAGAGCTGTTTGTCAAGCTGATACAATTAAGCCAATAAATTTTTAACATCTTTTTTTGTTTTATTTTTTGGTAACATCTTCCTTTCCAAATCAAATTTTCTAATATCAATTATTTCCATATCAAGTTTACTATAAGTTAAACCAAATGTACAGCCTTTTCATTTCTCCATCTAACCATTTTTATATTATCACATGCATAAACACGGGAGTTCAAGTTCTTTTTTTTTTTTATAGAGAGAGAAAGGTTTGAACTCGGGTGTCCGGGATTACAAAGGTTAAACTCTGCTAACAGATCTAACACCCCTTGATGAAATTCAAGTTCGAAAGGACCCTAATTATGTTACAAGTTGATTCCTTAGGTTAGCACACTGCACGAACTCAAAGTGGTCCAGAATCATGGAAGACAGTTTACCCCACCCATCTTGAAATTTTGGCAGCATTCTATTCGGCCAAGGCCCTGTAAAATGGTTCAATAATTCAGTTTATAGCCACGCCTCTTTTCTTCTACTTTTACTTCTCTTTCAATGAACCCATATCAAAACTTGAGTCCACACCATGACCCAATTTTTTCAGCTTTTCAAGTCATGGACCCGCCAATTAATTGTCAATCCCACTTTATAACCAACTTGTTTCAGTTCAGTGTTCAATTCCACTTCTCTTTGACTTGCTTGCCAGCTAGTATTATGGCACCAAATGTTTGAAATTTCACACCCTCCGTCGTATATAGTAAAATAAACTTGAGTTCAATAATTGTGCACTAATTCTTCAAAAAAAAAAACTGTGCACTAATTGCTTAAACAATTTTTTTTTGGTGGGCAATTGCTTAAACAATTGTGTACATTATTTACTATCTTATTATGCGTAATTTTATTTCTTAAAATTTATTTATTATAAGTTATAAGCTACGTGTTACTAAACACTTTCATTTTTTCTAATCTATTATCTGTTAGTCAAATTCACCAATTGGGCATCGGACTTGCCAAACAAAGTCTTATTATGCATAATTTTATTCTTAAAATTTATTTATTATAACAAAATTGTAAAATTTATTTATTATATTTCATGCTTTTAGTACGTGTTGTTAACTTGTTAAAGTTCTCAAAATGTCAACTTTTTCTGAGTCTGTACTCTCTGACTGACAAAACACCATTTATTTTATGATCGATTGAATAGAAAAGGTACTATTAATTTCGAGTGAATAGTCAAGATGGCCCCTCAAATTGTAGGGCGCTTTCAAATTAGTCCTTGAAATTAGCGAAAACTCAAAATAGTCCTTCATTTTGTAAACCGTTACTCAATTTAGTCCCTCCGTTAACCTCAGTTACTTGACGCCGTTAGTGAGTCTGACGTGTCACGTTAAGTGACCTGTTGGCTCCCACGAGGCGCACGTGTGGCGCGCACGTGTCCCTAGTGAATGTCAAAATGACCCCCAAAATTGTAGGAAACTCTCAAACTAGCCCCTGAAATTAACGAAAACTCAAAATAGTCCCTTATATTTTGTCTAATTGCACTTATCTTACTACACTTGTCCTCTGCATGGTGTTAATAAATGTTGGTATCATGATAATACCAAATGAGCTCCAACGTTACGGCACGGCGATCGGAGCTCTGATGTCAAGTCTGCTGGTTGCTGGCTCCTTTGTGGCGCGTTTCTTCTTGAAGAGAAAGAACAAGGGTTCTGTTTCTAATTCTATTCTATTTTAGCAGGGTTTTAGCCCTTTTGCAAAAATAAAAAAAATTGAAAAAAATGACAAAAACGATGTCATTTTGATTTTTTTTAAATTGGTCCAGCACAGAACCGCGAAGAACCGGCATTTTTCAACCGGTTCCGTGATTTTTCGTCTGGTTCCCTGCCAACGCGGTTCCCAGGTTACTCCAAACCGGACTGAGGTCCGGTTCCCGATTCAACCGGTCGGTCCGGTTTTAACTACCATGGCTTTTACCATTTTTTGCTCATCCAAAAGTGATTGTAACGTTGGAGCTCATTTGGTATTATCATGATACTAACATTTATTAACACCATGCAGAGGACAAGTGCAGCAGGATAAGTGCAACTAGATAAAATACGAGGGACTATTTTGAGTTTCGTTAATTTCAATGGCTAATTTGAGAGTTTCCTACAATTTTGGGGGCCATTTTGACATTCACTACTCTCAAAATAGTCCCTTGTGACACGTGTGCGCCACGCGTGCACCACATGGGAGCCAACATGTCACTTAACGTGACACGTCAGACTCACTAACGGTGTCAAGTAACTGAGGTTAACGGAAGGACTAAATTGAGTAACGGTTTACAAAATGAGGGACTATTTTGAGTTTTCGCTAATTTCAAAGACTAATTTGAGAGCATCTACGATTCCGGGGGCCATTTTGACTATTCACTCATTAATTTCTGTTCCATCTGAATTGTTGAAGAAATCAACCTAACAAGTTAAGATTATTTTTCAGCCTTCTACGTAACGTAAGATATGCATTTGGTAAGGAGGAAGCCATTTTCATTCAGAGCAGCAGTAACCCTTTTCAATCAATTTTTGTTTTCGTGTAACACACACACTTCATTTTATCGAATTTGAAAAACTATACCACATCTTTCTATACCACTTTAATTTATTTTTTTTACACATGCAAATACTTATGTCACATTATATAAATATTTATGTAAATATTTTAAGAAATATGGTTATAAAATAACCTCACAATAAGACATAATTGGATATATGTATAAAAAATATTTACACTTCATTTTATCGAATTTGAAAAACTATACCACATCTTTCTATACCACTTTAAGTTATTTTTTTTACACACATCTATTTATGTCTCATTATATAGATATTTATGTAAATATTTTAGAAAATATCGTCATAAAATAAACCCACAATAAGACATAATTGAATATATGTATAAAAAAATATTTACACCATCGTTGCATAAAAATTAAACTCACATAACATATTCTTAAATTTTGATTATTTTATTTTAGTTATTATCCGACAGTGACTCAGAAAACCAAATGCGGAGACAAGCCCCTGTATTACAAGGATACTCCAACGCTGAAACCATATCATGATTTTCTGGTGACAATCAATACGAAGTAGTATTGTCCATTTCAGCTATCAATTATGTTCTCGTGTTTTTTTTTTTAAAAAAAACATCATTTTCAAATCAAAGCCTTGTCCACACTGGAAATTGATCAAATATCTCCCATATCAAGTCATCAACCCCTGATTTGTGTGATATGATTTTTTTTTAGCCAAATCACGGGTGGTAAGACTAAGTGGGACATGTCTATCATACTGAAGGGCCAACCTTGTTTATCTTATTTAATTATTTTGATAGCTAGCTACTAATGCCAAAACAATTGTGTGTGACCATGTAGACTTTTGATTACAAGAAAGGAATTGAGACAAATGAAATAAAAATTGTTAATATCATTGTCAATTTGATGCTAATGCTATTCTTTAATAAAAGTCACTAAAAATATGATAGTGATGTAGGAACCAAAATAAGTCATTTGATCAATACCATCATCTATAACCCAGAACTAATCATCTAAATCATTAAGAAAATAATGTGAAAGTATACCTGAACTCATAGTGACTGATCTTTAAAGCCATGTGGTTTCGTCTTCCAAGTCCACATGTATTCTCTCCGAGAGAATCCCTCAATTGTCTCTCTATATCCTTCTGGTAATGGGATGTCAAAAGGAAATTAAAATAATGATGCGTGTGACCTGGGGACCATGACCTTTTATATTGACAACTCTATGACTATCTTTTTGTTATTTCTATTTTACCTCATCATTAAAATAGAAATTATTTTTTTGTCTCTACACACTAAAGGCTCACACCCTATTAGATACATTAAAACCCAAATTACCGAAACTTTATGAGATCACTTTTAATTGGATTTAACCTTACTCAACCGTCAACTATACATAATTATTCACATATAAGACCAACGCTGGATTAAGGATCCAACAAGTGATACATATGAATTATAAAAATTATGGGCATTTAAAGTTCAGAAGAGAACATTAATGAGCTGATATTAAATTAAACAGATAATTAATCATTCAAAAAGAGATAATTAGCTTCCTCTATCCGGGTCGAATAACCTTGTGGGACATTAATTTAAGTACAAATTAAGCCTTATGAACAAGAATGAAGATGAAGACATTATTATCATATACGCGTTCTACGTGCAAAACCAACTACCATATTCTTTTCTTCTGTTTATAACCCTTCTCTTTTTTGGGTAACAACTATAGACCCATAAAATCACAGCGTAGAGATTCCTTTGTCTACTGCGATACATGCATTTGATGGCATGGAATCTTTTCAGTCCCGGATTATTAGCATCTTGTTTATGCTCAAGAAAAAGGTGGTGAGTAAGGTAAAGATTGACTGAAGTAAAACGAGATTACGGAAATCTCAAGCTAAAAGCACTAAAAATAAAAGCATCTTTGTATGTACGTGTGGTAGAATTGGCACAATTCTGTTTCTAGCACCCAGCAGAACAACCTGGCCCACTCTTAAACAGAGGAGGGTTACCATCTAGGCATCTAGTGACCCTACAATTAAATTTAGGCTGAGGGTGATGCTTTTTACAAAAATAAATAATTTCAAGTAATTACTAGTGTGTTTGGATTTTAGTTGAAAAAAGTTTGGTGCATTTGAGCTCTTTCAACCGAAATCCAAGTACTTAGATATCACTAACTCTATCACCGTATGAACAAGTAAGGTATCAATGTGTAAAATATACATAAAGGTGTTTATGCTATAAGTGCTTAAATAAGCTGTTTTTCTAAACAGACCCTAAATATACATGAAGGCAACATCAGATACAACAACAATCAAAAAAGGAAACTTCATATGTAAATAACAAAGAACAAGATTCTGGACACAACAGGTTGTATTTCACACTAATTAAGGTTACCCTCTTTGTCTTAATTTTAGTAATTGTGTTAGATTGTTCTTTTTTATAAGCCAAATGAATCAATGAATCAATTATTACTTCAATTACTATTATAGAAAATTAAGTCTCGGATTTTCAGGTTGAGACATATGTTTACCTTCCAGATTATGACGTGTGTCACATTATTCACAGCTCTTTTTGTTTCCAATTAAAAATATTTTATTTGTAATTTTTTTACTTTTTTTGTTAGGAAGTATTCATATATATACGGGTGAGATTTATAGACTAGTTTATTCATAATAATTAAAAAAAATTAATATAAGGAGTACTTAAGACGATTGTATCAAGTTAAAAATCAGCATATATAACTTAGAAAAAGTACATTCACGGTCACCCCCTTTCTGTGTTGGATATTGATCTCTAATATCTCTAGTTAGCCTAGCTAGTAAAACAAATAAGGGGAAGGACCAAGGAGAAAGAAAGCAGAATTGATGTTAATTAAGATTTTCGAAGTGTAATATAAAAAGGAAAGTGAAGAGAGGGGAAAAGAAAATCAAAGTTGTAATTTTTTTTTTGGTCAAGAAAATCAAAGTAGTGAAACGGACAAAAAGTACATGGGCCCTTAAGCATGGTATGGTATTGGATTATGGAAGATGCAAAGTAATGATGAGGAGGTTCGCACACGTATACATTTATTACCATGAACCAATTGTCTCAATGGAGAGCAAATAATTTTTCATCATTAAAACACACACCACGGGCACCGTTTTTGTCATTTAAGTAACTAAAAGGTCAATTTTCAATAACCCTGTTATATGGATCCACCATCCATTCATACCTCCACTACCATTTTTGGATTAAACACAAGAAGAATCATTCCATGAGTTTTCCCCACCATTGGTCAACTTCAAATTATTTTGTCCCACGGGACCCTCTGGTCTTTCCATCAACAAGCTAGTCTATGGTAAACATCATATGGAACTTTTGTTGTGGTAAAATTGATCTTCTTTTTGTTTCTCAGAGTATCCTCCGCACGCAACTGCAGAGACTAATGCATAAATTGGGAATCGAACCACTGATCACATACTTAAGGGCTCGAGCTGCTTACCACTCGGCCTACACCAATGGTCCCTAATAAACTATGTAATCATGCATGCTATATATTAACCTTTTATCTTATAGAATTAGATACTACAATATATTTCATCCCGAATTTTCTACTTCAATTAATACAACTCTGAATCTAAGTTTGGGAATATTAAATCCTTAGAGTTGAAATTTTAAACATCAATTGAGAACTTTTTTTTCAATTTTATCAATGTAAGTTAACTAATGGCATGTGCTTTTATTATCACCATTAAAAACAATTAAATAAGAAAGTGGAAACTGATGTCAATATTATTTATCAGCACTTTTTTTTTTACTTAGAACAAATACAGACTAGCTTAGTTGTTCTTGATCAATTAAAACAGATCATCTACATAGAATAAAAAATTAAACAATTTAAACATCCATTTAAAACGAAACAACTGTAAAACACTTAAGAGGGCATGAGATGCCCAAACCATGTGGCTTCAGCTAGCATTACATTATATATCTTAAATCCAGCTTATGAAAAGCAAATAAGAAGATATATGGTGGACACCACTTAAAGCGAGGGAATATATATAAATTTCTTCTTTGGGATTAAAATAAAAACACTATATTTTAATTTCTGTGAGGGTTTGCTGCCTTTAAGGATACTTGTTATAGAAAAGGAATTAAGAACCTTTCTTTGATTCTTCTCAGTAGGACTCCACTATATATCGTTTTTGGAGTATCTCAAAATACAAATCAAAAGCCTAATCACAAGGAAGTGGCTAATATTTTCTATGGAAACAAATGCTAGAGTACAGAACAATTTTATGTACGATTTACATTAGTATATATCACACATGAAAATATATAATGCTAGACCCACTAAAGGGAATTGCTCATGAGCTAACTAGCCAAGAATAATTCGTACTTTGACACGAAGCATGCATATGCAGACCCTGACAAATATAAGGAAATGAATTGGTAATGATGTGAATCTCTTTTTAATTTTTGCATAACAATTTCTTCACTAACTATGTCTGCTTTTCTGTGTGGCAGCTATAGGTGTGTGACGACAGAGCATGGAAGCTTCAATTTCAATATCCAAATTAATTTGTATTGTACTTTACATACCCGTTTCTGCCATTTGTGGGTTTATATCATGAGGCAGCTCACCCTAATTTGCTGGAACATTCCTTTAGTTGCTTGATTATTAATTGCTTCTTCATAGTGATGAATTTGCATTACATTATTGTTCAATTTTATATAGGAACATTTTTACTAATAATATATGAGTTTAACTAAGATTGGGTCTAATATAAGTAAGACGAGACTGAATTCGCTCAATATATATATAAATTACATTACACAAAACTATAAGATGAACATGTATCAATTATAAAAGAATGAATTAATTTAATTACTATGCACAGATAATGTAAAAAAATATTTATACAAATGACCAATTATATCTCGGTATATAGATAATTGTGTAAATATTTTAGAATGTAACGTTAAGTGGTAGCACCATAGTGGTGTCTGTGTAAACTCTTTCTACATTGTTAATGCATAGCTATTAGTCTCTTTATATTTAATTTTTAATATAGTTAATGCATTTTGATTCTCTTTTAATTTTTGGAGATTTTAAGAGAATAATAATATATATATCACTTTATGTAAAGTAATTTGTTTTCAAATAAATATGGAACAGCTCAAAAATTAAAAGTTATATATCATGAAAAGGGATAAGATCAAATTTAAAACAACATATATGAAAGAGGTCGGACTCAAAACTATAATTAAAAGGGTAAAATGAGGGTGAGTATTTTTCTATTGGAAAAATATAAATTGTGTGGACGCAGAGGGAGAGAGATGGGTTGAAACAAATAAAATGTATGTGTATGGAAGAGCATTTGTTAAGAGAATAACTTGGGTCCTTAAGTATGATGTCGGAGTACTCGATTCTCATATCATGTGTATGGAAGAGTATATATTGAGAGAAGTCAACTCCTTAAATTGGTTCTCCGGTTATCGCGATTGTAAGATTTTGGTCTCCATGCTTTTAATTGCATCATTTGGGTCCCTCTAGTATTGATCACAATTGTTAGAATTAGGTCCCTCTGTCAATATGTCATTCAATTTTTAACACCAAAAGTTTATGTGACATGTAGGACTGATTTTACACTGAGTCAAGTCATCTTCGCACGATGTGTGTTGCAAAAAAATTTCCAAAGCAAGACAGTAACAAATGTAACATGTTCAAAATTTTTGATGTGTGATTGTCTTCAACATGCTATCGGTGCCAAAATGGTCTGAATCAATGTCAAATCAGTCCTATGTGTGCCATGTAGACTTCAGACTTCCCGTGTTAAAAATCGTATAGGAACTTGATTGTAACAACTGATATATTTGAGGATCCAATTGACACAATTAAAAGCACGGATACTAAAATCACACCATCACGACAAATAACCAGAAATCCAAAAGTGCAATTTAAGTCAAATTAAATTTATAATACACTAAACTTTTCTAATATTTTGTGTAATACAGCGGCCTTAAAACTTGTGTGGCGGAGCTTTGCCGCTTATAAAGTCCTACTCGGCTCGAAGGGATTAGTCTCCGCACGCGCGCGGAGGATACCCTAGTTTAGACCCAAAAAAAATACCCCAAATTTTTGTTATCAAGCTCGCATACATGTTAGATCATGTGATCTGTTTGAAATACAAACACACAAGGATGCAGAGTAACCACAGACAAGCAAATTACATGATTGCCGTCACAAAGCGCCACTTTTGAGAGAGGTATTTTAATTAGTGGATACAGTGTTATACTTTAATCCGATACCCTATATTGGCACGAGAACGGAGAACTCATCATGGACATCACCGATCACAAATAATTAACCACGACAATTTGCTCTCAAATTAAGAATATTAGAGAGGGAATACGCTCTCTCTTTTTGACTTCTTCAATGTCATTATCTCTTTCTCCCCCAAATTTGGCTGATTATAAGCGAATGTGATATCATTGTAATGTGAAAATTAATCGTGCCTTTCCATGGAAGTTCGATCACCGACCCCTTTTTCTTTGCACAACCAATCTTTTAACAAATTAAAATATGAACACATTTGACTCTCTTTCCCATTATTTTATTTCCTTTTCATTGAATGTTGAACATCCTGTTTATGATAGCTGCAGGGGTCATGCCTATATCATCAAACCCATATTTTACTCCTTTAGTTATATAATAATAATAGTAACGCTAGCTCAAGACAAGGACTTGCTTGATAAAATTGCTTAATTACAATGTAGAACTCTTGGATATGTATCTTACGTTGCTTTCGTGTCCCCTACAAATTCAGGGTCTCAGGGATCTTCATTTGATCTATTAGTGGGTGCCAAATTAACCACATATATATAATAACCATTAATTTTGAGCTGTTGGGTGTATGTTATGATACTGCCTTCTCTTTTTGCCTGTAATCATTAATAAGTGGTAAGTATATGTTAACACCTTGAGGTCTATATCCATTTATGGTCAAAGTGTAATGCCCCGCCTTTCTTAATTTATTGTTACTAAATGGATAATAACTTAGCGGGAATATTGGGTCAGATCTAGTTATCACCTACTTCCTCGGATTCTTTTTATATGTCGTTTTAGGTTATTTTACCATAACCAAGGAATCAATTAATTGATAAATTGTTTTCTATCATATCCTTATTTAATTAGTCATTTGGAGTAGATAAATCAATTAATGTGTCCCTTCATTCTAATCATTTTCAACCCCTTATTTAATTATCCAATTAGTCTTAGACGATACATTCACATTCACATGTGTGTATTAGTAATAAATTTATGTTGTTGAAAAATAAAATAATTTTTGGGAGTAGATGTATCATATTTAATCAGTCTTTGAACTTCTCAATTACTACATTAATCAATTTATGAAAAATGTGTAAACAATTAATAGGGTTAAGGGTATAATTGTCAAAATGTAACCTTAAACTATCAAAACGACAAATAAAAGGAACAAAATTTTTCTTAAAAATCGACAGATAAAAAAGAACAGAGGGAGTATTAGAAGTGTTTTAAAAAAGTAAAATATCATAATTACACTGACATTATTTGTATTTGTATTAACTACTCCCTCTGTTCCTTTTTATCTGTCGTTTAAGGTTGTTTCACTACAACCAAAGAATCAATTAATTGATAAAAAGTTTTCTATTATACCCTTATTTATTCACTACTCTATTTGTTGGGAATAATAATTAGTCTTTGAACTCTCAACTATGCATTAATCAATTTTATGAAAAATGTAAAGAACAATTAATAGGGTTAAGGGTATAATTGTCAAAATATAACCTTAAACTATCAAAACGACAGATTAAAAAGAACAAATTTTTTTTTAAAATCCGACGGATAAAAGAAACAGAGGGAGTACATTGTTAGGTTAATGAATCGTTTTCCATTTCCGGTGAAAAGATCATCTCCATTTCTTTCTACGGAACGATAATTTCAAGACTTCTTTTATTTCGGGGTTTGCACTTAGTAGTTAGTTCTCTTCTTAAATGAAACCAATGAAATATTTTTAGAGTACATGTCCTGTGTGGGAAAATATCTTTTTCAGGGAAAATAAATGATACAGAAAAAATACACACATAGTGGAGAGTATTATTTATTTTTCTAAAAGCATGGTAATGAAGGAAATATAGAGAAAAAAAGAAATAGAGATGATTTTTTTTTCTGTCCTGAGTCCTCGACCCTCAACAAAAATGGAGTAACCTATTTCCTTAAATTTTGTTAAATATGTCAATATTTTGCTTAAATTAAAAAAATCAAATAAAAATGGTCAAATGGAAACGAAGAAACCAACCCGCAAATCAGTATATATATATATTCGATAGTTATTGATAAATTAATGTTCACAAGTACCATGAGAGTGCTTAAGCGGATTGAATCTTTTTTCAATTAAAATGAGTAAACTAAAACTTAACTAGCTAGTCGGCCATTATCTAATTAATCAAAAGCAAAGTGGAAAAATGCGCTATGATGTCTGCTTCCACGATCTAATTCCACCCTCCGATGTTGCTTCAAGATCAACAAACCAAATAAACAAAGCCACATGGCAATGTTAGTGATTACAATGAATATATAATAATTAGATATACATACTTGTAACTAATATGACGTGATCTATGTCATGAATAATTACATCTTACAAGATAAGTATACAAGGCCTCTCGTTATGATATGAGTTTTGCATAAGTTCATATACTAATAAACGCTTGGTGCGATATGAGTGTTATTTACTGGTATTATATTATCATTTTCAATATTAATTAAAACACTTGATTAGTTAAAAAATATTAAATGATTACTAGAAGCAATTTATGTCGAAACATGGAGATCAAGTAACACATATCATCAATATTTGTCTCCATTGACAAAAGAATTCCGATCGTCACTCTCGAGTCAAATTTTATTATTATTATTATTCGACATCAATTTTTTCTCGACTTTAATAAATATTTGTAGGAAACTTTACTCTAACTAATTTAATAAATACATATTTTTAAAATATTTAATTATATATTTATATAACCGACAGAGGAGAGAAAAGGATATACTCCATCTGTCCAAATATTTAATAGAAGTAAAATATAGTTATAGATAGACTAATATACCCTTATTTAATGAAAGAGTATTTATGACAAATTATCTACAAATCTCTATATTATTAATGTCAACTACTCCCACTAGTAGTTATTAAATAAGGGTATGGGTGGAAAAAAATAATTAATGATACTTTGGAATTGTAAAATTGCAATAGTTTTGAAACAAAAATAAAAGGCTAAAAGAGCTATAGTTTTGAAACGGATGGAGTATAGTTTTATGTGTGAGAGAGGGAGTAATTGGTTGTCAATTACTATGAGAGAGAGAATAACAAAGGAAAAATCAGGAAAAACAAAAATAATTTCTATGAATTCTGAGCTATTAATTGTATTTTTTAGTTTCTATGCCACAACCTTAAACAACAAATAATAACAGAGAGAGTATATGATTTGTGTTTGGTTTTACCGTGACGAAAATTGATTTTAACTGAATTGATTTTGTAAAATTAATTTTGGTTAAACGCTAATGAGTTGAATGTATGAATTATATTAATTTGGATACATTCACAACAAAAGTGATTTTTAACAATTAATATTGTTTGGATAGTTTGGATCAAACTTGTTTTTGGATGAGCAATTACCAAAATAGATCATAACATGTAACCAGAGAAATTATTGGGTAAACAATTATTGAAGGATAAACCAGAGAAATCACAAGTGACTCCAGGATCAATTTTGCAACCCAAAAGTAAAAGCTACTCTTAGCGTGTGTAAGCTTTCACATTGGATGTCACAAGGATGGAGGGACTTGATTGTAATAATCGAAATATCTAGGGACTAAAATAGCAGAATTATAATCTGGGAGACCAAAATCGCACAATTAGAACTTGATAGACCAAAATCGCATAATTACAATACTTAAGAAACCAAAAGTATAATTAAGCTTGGTTTAAAAGCAAATTTAGAAGGAATAATTATATCATACTATACAAAAATAATGTTACATATAATTATGAGTATTTTTTAAAATTTTAGAAATTCTAAGTGCATATATAACTAATTTTACTAAAACAATAAAGAAACAACTTTCCTCTCTCAAAACATAATTGTGTTTGAAGAATTTATTTTTAAAACAATTGTGTTGAGAAAATTTGATTTGTGTTTGGTAATGATATTTTAAAAATGTGTTCAGAAGAATCGATTGTGTTTAGATGATAAAAGTAGAATCACTTTTAATGTGTAAATATAAAAAATTTATACGTCCCATACTCAAAATTGATTTTATTCAACGCAAAAACTAAGATTTTTTACTTCCATCAAAATCAATTTTACATACACTCAAAATCAATTTTATCTAACGGATTTTGAAAACCAAACACATTGGTTTGTCAAACACGATTTTGGCCTTGCAAACGGACGTTTCCTGCCTTAAACAAACAGGCACTAAAGAGGCACTGACTTGTTGTCTCGTTGCCTTGTTGCATCCACTAGTCAAAATCCCGACAGTCACAGAAGTGTGATTCAGGAGTGACTTTCTCTGTTTGAATTTAACATTTTCCCATTCCTCTCTGCATTTTCCATATCCGTAGCTTACCTTTGTACGTATTCCCATATTAAGAACAGTAGTAGAGACTGTAGTCGTTGGGTTCAGACTCAGTCAGACCCTTCAATTCCACTCTAATATCATATCAAACTCATGTGACTTGTGTGTGATTGTGAGTCTCAGACGCTAATTTCTTCTCGTACTCGTAAAGTTTTGCTACTACGTACGCAGGGCTAGATAGCTATAGTTTCCTATTCCTATATTTATTTGTGTTTTTTTTTGCTGCAAAAAAAGTTGGGAATTAATGAATGTTTTGATTATTGCATTATTATTAATTGGTTTATATGCAATAGTGCGATACTGTATAGGAACGAAAATGTTTAATTTTAATTGACTCGAGCATGTTTGCACCAGCCATAAATGTGTTCTTGCTATAGTTAGGGTATTGTAAATTTTGCTTTGGGGAGAAAGCAAGCATTTAATTAAGGTTTAATTTTCCACATATAGGTTGGATATATAAGATTAAATTCAAGTGCTTTACTATTTGAACTTTTGACATCACAAGGGAAAGATTCCTTGGTCGTGAGAACCTAGAAATGTTATAAAATTTAGCATGAATTTATCTTAGATTTGTATATATATATGAATGAATGAATTTATATCTACAAAAGAAAAAAAAAGACATCTCAATTTCATTAAAAAAATATTATAAGTATATTTTGATAAATTTATAATTTATCACATACATACATGTCTATGATATTTCTTTAATTTTTAGATTATATGATATATACTTTAACAAATTAATTTATATATGATATACTTTAAACTAAATAAAAAAACAATTTTACTTCCTAATTCTAAAGATAAATTAATTTCTTTGACAAGCCAACCTCTTTCTCAGGTTAGAAATGCCCTCGGGTGAAGGGCACTGAACTCATAGATCCTTATGCTAACACTGTACGGCAAACGTAAAATGGGAGAAAGAAATCCAACACATACCTTTTTCCCTTTGTCTTTGTAAGTTGTAACTTCTTATATATGGCATCAAAAAAAGTTGATTTCCCATTAAATTTTTTCTCAATACCTGCTATTATTGTTTATTTACCTAATGCATTGATCTAATTATTGACCTTATGCCACTGACAACAAATTACTTTTAAAAAATTCCTACTTTAAGGAATTTAACAGTACGTGTCAGAAGGCTCATATAACTTCAGTAGTTCAGTCACGCTAAAATAAACCCAAAGCGTGATGGCTATTATGCTTTTCCGGACTCTGAAACAGAGGTTAATTTAATTTTTTGAAGCTTAAATTATGATTAATGTTAATTTGAACATTTTTAATTAATTCAACTCTGACTTGAGAGAGTTTTCCCTTAAACAAATCAATTTAATTTGCTGTCATTTTCAATAAAGAATCAAATTTCGGAGGAATCCCCAGATATGTCGACGATTGCCTGACAATTTTGCTGAATCGGATTCGACTTCGTATGCTTTTCAATTTTTTTTTTCTTCAGCTTCAGCCAACAAGATTCTTAACATGTTCCACGGTTTTAGCGATGCGGGAAAATTCAGAGTAGCAATTTGCAAATTGCAGTGAGTCACGGCATTTTAACTGGTGGACTAAAATATTTGATACCCTTTCACGATTACGGGTCAATGGTACACAAAATAAAATAAAAAACTTAATTTATTACTTAGGTATACAATTTTTGAATAATTGTAATTTATTATTTGCCAATTTTTGTAAAAAAATTAAATGAAATAAAAAGAAAGGCTTAACAATTATTTATACTCACAATTTAGTTTTAAAATTCTTTTATATGTATGAATTATATCAAAACTTACAAAATTGTGTAATTTTATAAATATAAATACTAACTCATATATATGTGTATATATATATATAAATTAAGAATTCTTAGAGCAATTGTTATATCAATTTACTTTTTTAATAGCAGAAAAGTGTGGTGTAAAGCATAGAGGCATCTCCAATTGTACAGGCCCAAATCGCAAGCAATTTCATCCATCGTAGTTACTTAACGGGTACCTGGGATGGATCTCTTTGAGGAGGGTTGCTCACCCAAGGGATCTCCCTGGGTATGGCTGTCCACCAAGTGAGATTTTAGTGGCTTTAAAGGAATTGTATCCCTCATCCACGAAAAAGATGAGAGTTGATTTCGAATGCAATATGCATCGGCCATATCAATTTGCTTTTTGGATTAACATTTAGCGAAAATTCACTATAAAAAACTTTGGTTTAAATATCTTTTTCGTCCCTGCAAATATAGCGAGTTTCACTTTTAGTCCTTGTAAAAAATTTTGTTTATTTGTGATCCTTGTAATTTTTAAACCATCCTTTTTCAGTCCCTACCGTCAACTCCGTTAGTTTTCTGCTGACGTGGATGACAGTTGTCCAACAACACTTTACCACATCACATTAATAAGGCCATGTGGCTGATGACTAGGGCGATATGACGTGGTCATCTCTTTGTGGTTTCATCTTCCATCTCTCCACCTCTTTTCCGCCAGACCCCTCACCGCCAACTATACTATGCATTGCTCAAAGTTTGCTGTGTGTGAAACTTCAAACCTGAATCTGCACCGACGCAAAAATGCTCCACTACCCGATAATCAAGTTCCAATGCCAAGCTCGGCAACATCACCTATACCGCAGGGTGTTCGACCAAATGCCTCACCCAAACATCTACTCCTGGAACACCATTCTTTATGCATACTCCAAACTGGGTCATATTCGTGGGATGGAACATGTGTGTTTGATGCAATGCCAACTCGAGATGGGGTGTCGTGGCATTCCCTCATTTCAGGCTATGCTGCATCTGGTTCTCTGGTTCAATCGGTGAAGGCATATGATTTGATGTTTGAAAGAAATCTATGAACCCTAGACTGAGAATTAGGGAAGAACAGAGAGAGAGAGAGAGAGAATCAGCAATGTGTCTTCAGAATTTTATTAAACTGAAAACTTAACAAAGCTTACAACTGAAACAGAATTTATACATGGTTTAACAGACTGCTGACTCAGCAGTCAGTTAAACCACTAACTAAGCATAAGCTACTAACTAAACATAACGTAAGCTAATACTCTAACATTTCCCCCTCAAACTGATGGGGAGGCTGACATTGCTGCAGTCTTGTCCACAACCCGAAGTTGCTGTTTCAGGGATAAAAACCTGTTTGCAGATAGAGGTTTTGTTAGAAGATCAGCAACTTGATCAGTAGCTGGCAGGTGTTGAACAAAGAAAGTCTTGCTCAACACTTTTTCCCTTAGAAAAAATATATCTAGCTCCATGTGTTTGGTCTTGGCATGAAGAACTGGATTATGAGAGAGTGCAACCGTGCTGAGATTGTCACAATAAAGAACTGGAGTTTGAAAAGGAATTTTTAGCTCTGCAAGTAGTGACTGTATCCAGAGTACCTCAGCTGCAGTGTTGGCTAGGCTTCTGTACTCAGCCTCAGTGCTAGACCGAGCCACCAAGGTTTTTTTCTTGGACCACCAAGACACCAAATTGGGTCCAAGATAGATACATGAACCCGAGGTGGACTTCCTGTCATCAGGGTCCGATCCCCAGTCCGCATCAGAAAATCCAGTAATTTTAAGAGGAGCATGCAGAGAGGCTGGCTGCAGCAGGAGTCCATGCTGCAGTGTACCATTGAGGTACCTAAGAATTCTTTTGACAGCCTTCCAGTGACTGTCCAGGGGCTGGGCTAGAAACTGGCAGGCTTTGTTGACCGAAAAACTGATTTCCGGCCTTGTAATTGTGGCATACTGCAGTGCACCTACTATGGATCTGTAAAAGGAAGGATCCTCAAGGTAATCACTTCCATGTTTGCTTAGCCTGAGATTAGCGACCATAAGAGTGCTGATTGGTTTGGCTTCAAGCATGCTGGCCTTGTCAAGAAGATCTCTTATGTATTTAGTTTGAGAGAGCAGGAGTGAGCCACCCTTGAGTTTTTGAACTTCAATACCCAAAAAATATTCAAGATCACCCAGTTGTTTGAGTGCAAACTGATCATTCAGTTTTGTGGTTAGCTCTTGAATGAGGGGTAGGTGATCTCCAGTAACAATAATGTCATCTACATACACTAGCATGATGACATGATGTTTTCCACTAGCAAATGTGAAAAGGGAGGGATCACATTTGCTAGATTGGAAGCCCAGTTGTAGGAGTGTAGAGGCCAATTTATCAAACCAGGCTCTAAGAGCCTGTTTGAGGCCATAAATGGCCTTTTGCAGCTTGCAGACCAGACCTTTACCAGAGGTCTCAAAACCAGGTGGTTGTTGCATGTAGACCTCCTCCTCCAATACCCCATTTAGGAAAGCATTGTTGACATCCAACTGCTTGATGTGCCATCCTCTAGAGATAGCCAGAGTTAATACTGTCCTAACTGTGACTGGTTTCACAACCGGAGAAAAGGTCTCTTGGAAATCAAAACCATAGACCTGGTGGAACCCTTTGGCCACAAGTCTGGCCTTATATTTTTGCACGGTTCCATCTGGATTCTGCTTTATGCGAAAAACCCATTTGCAGCCAATGGCCTTTCTTTGAGGTGGCAAGTTGACTAAAGTCCAAGTCTCATTCCTTAGAAGAGCTTGATACTCTTCTGTCATGGCGTTTAACCACTTTGGATCTGCCAACGCAGTCTTATAACTGGTTGGCTCAGTTTCAGTAAGAAGAACTGTAGGCTGCAGCCGAGGTTTAACAATCCCATCTTTACCTCTAGTCCTCATGGGATGAATGTTATCTGGGTGAATATAGACTAGAGGAGCAGACAGGTCCGAACTATTGTGTGTAGAATGAGACTCCAAGACAGATGTTGAAACTGAAGCAGCATTGTCTGCATTTGCTGAAACTGAGACTGCAGGAACCTCAGCTGCAGGGACTGAAACTGCAGAATCTGAAGCTGAAACTGCAGGGACTGAAACTGCAGAATCTGGAACTGCAAATGAAGGAAGAATTACAAGAGGAGGAGGAGGGTTGTTCTCAGAGTCAAATTCCGTAGTGGTTGCAGGTTGTTTCTTTTGGGAGACCAGATTCAAGTAAGGAAATCTGCTCTCATTAAAGATAACGTCCTTGGAGATGAAAATTCGACCATCAGGGGCTAAACACTTGTACCCCTTGTGAGAGCTTGAGTACCCGAGGAAAACACATTCTTTCGTGTGAAAGTCCAGCTTGTGACTGTTGTAGGGCCTGAGATGAGGAAAACAGGAACATCCAAAGACCTTGAGAAAGTTGTAGTCAGGTAATTGTTTGTACAACGCATAATAAGGAGACTGCATTTTTAGAACCGCTGTAGGCATTCGATTGATGAGATAGGTTGCAGTTTGGAAAGCATGGTCCCAGAAATAAAACGGAAGACCAGCCTGTGCCAGAAGTGTTAGACCCGTCTCAACAACATGACGATGCTTTCTCTCTACAGACCCATTTTGATGATGCGTATGAGGACAAGCAAAACGGTGACTGATGCCACATTCATTAAAAAATGGAGTCAGAGCACGAAACTCACCTCCACCATCAGTTTGTACTGATATGATTTTGGTGTCAAATTGCACCTCTACCAAACTCTTGAACTGTTTGAAGACAGTACAAGTATCAGATTTCAGTTTTAGGGGAAACGTCCAAGTGTACTTGGTACTGGCATCCACACAAGTGAGAAGATACTTGTAGTTGCATGAGGAGACCATAGGTGCTGGTCCCCACAAGTCACAAAAAATTAAAGCAAGGAGTATCATAAACTGTAACAGAAGTAACAGATGGCAGCCTGTGAATCTTTCCAAGACAGCAAGGAGTGCAGAACTCAGTATTCATTTTATTCGGTATAGGTACTCTACAAATGGATAGTATAGCTTTAAGGGCCTCATGATGAGGATGCCCAAGCCTATAGTGCCAAAGTGTGTATGAATTTGAACCTAAAGAAGTAGTGGAACTAGTGGGATAGGTGTAGTTAGATGAGGTGTGTGAGTTACAAAAGTGTTCAGCAGTGTTGATACTAGGTTGAAAAGTAGAGCTAGGAAAGAGATCACCAGTAGCAGCTGCATTAGAAGAAGTGTCAAAGCTATAGAGTCCATCATCTCCAAGTACTCCACGAAGTAGCACCTCAGAAGTTGCCTGAGATTTAACAACACAGAATGTTGGATGGAACTCAAAATAAACTTGATTATCACGCGCAAATTGACTGACAATGATTAAATTCTTTGTTATTGCTGGAACAAGTAGAAGGTTTTTGAGTGTGAGTGAGGTGTGTGGTGAGTAAGGTGAGGTGAGTTGTGCTGAACCAATGGAAGTTATGGACAGACCTTGTCCGTTGCCTAGAAACACCTGATCTGACCCTGGCAATGAGATGCTGTCCAAAAGGTTGGAAGCATTATTTGTCACGTGGTGTGTAGCACCCGAATCAGGGAACCAGACCTGGTCATTTCTTTTACTAATTGGTGTCGAATCAGACCCAGTTAGAAAGGCTTGAGGGGCTTTCTGCAGTTCAGAATTACGTGAGGCAGCTGCTGAGTTGTTGTTGGAGACCATGCTGTTAGCTGGGCTCGACAAAGAGTAGGGCTTGACTGAACTGGAAGACTGACTAGCAGTATCCCATGGTCCATTCCAGTTAGGCAAAAACCAGCCTGTAGCAGGGGAGAAGGACCACTGATTGAGCGGAGGAGCGGTGGAAGAAGTAGGACCATAACACTGATTTGGTCCAATCCAGTGTGGAGCAACCCATGGAGGTGGCTGAAATGGTATCTGATACGGATTTGGCCCGGGCTGCATCTGATTCAGACCATGCCACTGATTCTGCTGTGCTGGAAAACCATTCCAAGTAGTTGCAGGTTGGCCAGACCACTGAGAACCCTGATTTGAGTGACGATGATAGCATACGGATGCATCATGTCCGTGTTTCTGACAAATCTGGCACTGCACCTTGCCTCTGCCACGACCTCCACTACTATTATCATGACCACCACGGCCACCGCGGCCACCATTGGCACCACGTCCCCCACTATAGTCATCATTAGCTTGCCGATTCCCACTAGAATCATCAGCAGATTGCTGATTTTGATTATGAGAAGGTTGAAAGTAATTCAGATTAGGTGCAGAAGCGGGTTGAATTGGCTGAGAAACAAAACCTGCAGGAGCAGGGGAAGCTTGAACTTGAGCCACATTAATTGAGACTGGTTCAGCAAGAATCTGCTTCTTGTACTTGTCAAGTTTAGCTTCATGCGCAAGAAGCATAGACTCAGCATCTAGTATGGCACAGAGATCGGTTCTGTATTGAATGATTGCAGCAAGAGCTTCATACTCTTCAGGCAAGCCTTCGACTATAGCATCTAGGTGATCACGATGAGAGACTGGATCTCCAATCGAAGACAGAATGTCAACAATTGTCTGAATCCTTGTGAGGTATTCTGAGATGGAACGATTTCCCTTAGTTATCGATTTCAACTCAGTCCTCAATTGCCTTGAACGAGCATTCATTTGTGCCTGAAAGTATTTATGAACTTCATCCCAAACCTGATACGAGTGAACACAACGAACCACTCTTGGAAGTAGAGATTCGGACAACGTAGAGAGCAGCCATGTGAAGAGAAGTGAGTCCTGCTGCTCCCAATCGATATAGGCAGGATTAACAACGTCAAGTTCACGATCGCGCACAGTCAAATACCTTGGAGGAATGGTAGGATTGATCACAAATCGCTGGAGTTTGTGTCCAGGAAGAATTCCTTCTACCTGCTGTTTCCAGGATAGAAAATTCTTCGCATCAAGCTTGACTGAAATCTGCTGAGAGAAGGTGGAAGGAGCACGATCAGAACTCCTTGGACTAAGATTCAGATGGCGAGATCGCGAATTCAACTCAGTACTCCGATTGCGAGAACGCGAGTGATGTGCAGGACTGCGATTGCGAGATCGCGAAGAACGAGCAGAACTACGATGGCGAGATCGCGATCGAGGAGGAGAAACGCGATCATGATCGGATTCACGATCAGATGAAGACGAAGAATCAACATGTACAGAATTGTCAGAGTTCGCGGAAGCCATTGGAACGGATCAGAGAAAGCGATGATACTTTATTATGATACGAGATAAGGATGAGGCCAAGCAACAATACAACATTCTATTATCTATTTTTGTTGCTATCCGGTTTGTTAACATTTAAAAAAAAGGTTTTTTAACATTTGATCATACATGTATATAAATAGCCACTTGTATCACCAATATTGACATCGAAGATATAATCAATTTATAGTCAAATACACATATGATATTTCAGTTAACGACTATGGTTATACTTGCATTGAATCGGGTTTATGTTCATTGGGTAGGCAGATTCATGGGCATGTGGTGAAGTTTGGCTTCCAATCATATGTTTTTTTCGGGAGTCCTTTGGTGGATATGTACTTGAAAACAGGACTGATATCTTGTGCAAGACAGGGTTTTTGATGAGATGCCTGAGAAGAATGCGGTTATGTATAATACACCGATCATGGGGCGGATGCAATGCGATAGGATTGAAGATTTGGGGCAACTGTTTTGGGATATGTGAGAAAGGGATTCTATTTCTTGGACACCCACCATTTTGTGGGGTTTGCTCATAATGGTTTAGATGATTATGGGTGGTACAGGGTGTTAGGTCGGCAGAGGCTTTCATGTGTGGCTAATGGTAGAGCACCTCACAGGTAGATCTCACGGTAAAGAGAGAGGATGATGCTGCAGGGGTGGTGGTTGGAGGGCGTCTGAGAAGGAGAAAGGGGAAGCAGGAAGAAGATGAAGCCCTAAATAGATGACCACGTCATCGTCTTAGTCATTGGCCACGTGGCTTTATTAATCTGACGTGGCAAAGTATTGTTGAACAGCTGTCATCCACATCAGCAGAAAACTAACGGTGTTGACGGTAGGGACTAAAAAAGGATGGTTTAAAAATTGCAGGGATCACAAATAAATAAAAAAATTTACAGGGACTAAAAGTAAAACTCGTTATATTTACAAGGACAAAAAAGATATTTAAACCAACAACTTATTACTTTTACAAAAATGAATCAAAACCTTTTAAAAAAATAATATATTCCAAAAAAATGAAATTTCTGGACGTGGAAGGCCTTTTAAAGCAATGTGGAAATCAAACCAATGATCATTCACTTATTTTTCTTAAAAAATTACAAACAGTTAATTAAAGAAAGTATTTTTCTTTTGAGCAAAAAAAAAGAAAGTATTTTTCTCCCCCTTGGTTTGAATCTGTTCCTTCGGTCAAAAACCCATCTTCAAGTTTTCACACAGTGTTCTTTGTCGGGTGGAGAACCAAACTCTCTCTCTATCTCTTCCCTTCTTTCTCTCTCCATGTCGCCCAAATTTCCCCGTCTAGGTTCTCAGTTCTCACCATCTGTCACTTTCAAAGTTAACTTTTTTTTTTCTTTACAGAAGAAGCAAGCTGAACATTAAGAGCATTTCCATTGGAAAAATTTATTTTTGGGTATTTAAATGAGTTTTATTTTTTTATATTATTTATTTTTATTTTTTTAATCGAAGTACTTAATAGGTATTCAATTCTTCCAATTCATTATTTCTAAAAAAAATTTTAAATGGACCCTACCAATAACCACACATCACTTATTTTTATTTATAAAATGCAATTAGGCCCACAAAACAGTACCAAACAGTGCAAGCACTCGGTGCTTGCACAAGTACCCATTCTTGCTAGGTACCGTGGGTGTCAGAAGTCCATTGCTGGAAAGCGGTGCTTGCAGAGCTCCATCCTGGTTAAGCACCAGCGATGGAGATGCTCTTAACCCACTGAAATAGTTGCTGTTCCCACTCCCAGAAGACCCTCCGGTTTTATATATAAGCAACAAGTTACTTTTTTGGTTATAGACCAGATACATGAGTTATTCAATGAACCAAAAAAGTAACTTATTGCTTATATATAGAACCAGAGTAAGTAATTAATGAATGAATACAAGTATAAGGCCCTGTTTGGATAACAAGTTTATCTACTGCTTATGACATAAGCTGTATAAACTACTTTTATAATCGAAGAAAAATTATAATGAAACTTATTTTATATAAGCCATAAGCTGTTTTGATAAGCTATTCTGGGTAGCTTATAAAAAATAAGCCCAAAATAGCTTATAAATAAATCATAAATTATATTTATAAACTCTGCATAAGCCAATCCAACCAGACCCTAATAATAATTTCTCACAACACACACCGCCACATACCATTCCCTGTATCACAAACAACAAGAAGAATGAGGGGAATAAGACAGTGAAATTAATGGAGTAAGAGAGAGAGAAAAAAGAAACAACTCATTATAAAAAAAATTGAGACTCGAGAGAATAGAAGAAACACGAGCTCAATAAAAGCCAGGTGGAATTTGAAATAGAAAGAGTAGAGTGAGATAATAAAAGCTGAGGAATTTATTTGGGGCAATGTCACAAGATTCTGAAGAGAAAATAAAGACCACTGAGCAATGGAGATGGTCCGAAATGCAAGGCCTTGAACTAGTGTCTTCTTCTTCGTCTTCTTCCATTTCTGACCCACATAAACCCAACCCACAAATTCCAACATTGGAGGTGGAAAGAGGAGAATCCAAGGAAGAAATGGAAGAGGCTTCAGTACCCAACAAAGGTGGTGTTGGTGTTTCTTCTAATAGTGGTGGTGGTGGTAGTAGTAGTAGTGGGGAGAAGCATGAGAGTGTTCCTTCTTCTGGGTTTGGTGAGCTTTTCAGATTTGCTGATGGGTTAGATTACATTCTCATGTCAATTGGAACGGTTGGAGCAATTGTACATGGATGCTCCTTGCCACTCTTTCTTCGCTTCTTTGCTGATCTAGTTAACTCTTTTGGTTCCAATGCCAATGATTTGGACAAGATGACCCAGGAAGTTGTAAAGGTAACAAACTCAGAATACATTCCAAAGCTTGAAGCTTTTTTGTGATTGTGTAATGTATATTGAACCTGAATTTGAAAATTTGAAAGCTTTTTTTTTTTGTTGTAGTATGCATTTTACTTTCTTGTGGTGGGTGCTGCTATATGGGCATCTTCATGGGCAGGTACAATTTACAAACTTGTGCTTTTGGGGTTTTTTATTTTTTGCTATTTTTTTGTGGGGGGCTAAGAACTAAAAAAAGGGGTGTTTTTTTTTTGTTGTTGCAGAGATTTCGTGTTGGATGTGGACAGGAGAGAGACAATCAACGAGGATGAGGATCAAGTATCTTGAAGCTGCGTTGAACCAAGACATTCAATTCTTTGACACCGAGGTTCGAACATCCGATGTTGTTTTTGCCATCAACACTGACGCCGTCATGGTTCAAGATGCCATAAGCGAGAAGGTGTGAAGAACATAAAAAAGAAGAAAAACAATTCAATTTCAACCCCTTAACTTCTTCTATGTCATTGAGTTAGGCCGTTTCCAGATTCGAACTCGTAACCGGTGACCCTCCACCGGCCACGAGACAGTAATCTTACTGTTGCGCCAAGGCTCGCCTTCAATTAGATTAACTAGACTAGTGTTGAGTTAGTTAATATGGTTAATATTATGGTTGCTCTTTTTTGTGCAGTTGGGTAATTTTGTTCACTACATGGCTACATTTGTTTCTGGGTTTGCTGTGGGTTTCACTGCTGTTTGGCAATTAGCATTGGTTACCCTAGCTGTTGTTCCTATGATAGCTGTAATCGGAGCCATTCACACCACCACTTTGGCCAAGCTATCTGGTAGAAGCCAGGAAGCTCTTTCTCAAGCTGGCAACATTGTAGAACAGGTTAAGACTCTTAAAGATACTAAAAATAAATAAAAACATGAACTTTTGTGATCATTGTATTTGTTTCTGCATCTGGGGTGTTGTTCATGTTGAGCTAAATTTTGCAGACTGTTGCTCAAATTCGAGTGGTGTTGGCATTTGTTGGGGAGAGCAGGGCACTAGAGGGCTATTCTTCTGCTTTGAGGATTGCACAGAAGATTGGATACAGAATTGGACTTGCCAAGGGAATGGGATTGGGTGCTACTTACTTTGTGGTGTTTTGCTGCTATGCTCTTTTGCTATGGTATGGTGGCTATCTTGTTAGGCACCACTACACCAATGGAGGACTTGCCATTGCCACCATGTTTTCTGTTATGATTGGTGGATTGTGAGTAACTAACTTTATCAACTTCATTTTTTCATGTTTTAGTGGCTAATTAGCTGAAGGACCCGACCCGTATAAAGTACGGATCTTTTCATAACAAAAACAATAAAAAAAACCAACAAATAGAAAATTTTAGTTAGAAATAAAAAGAGCTGAGGAGGTTTGGGAAATCGGGATTTAATTTTCTTCATTGAGTAAATTGATTGATAATTGATTTGTTTTAACCTTGGTGATTTTGAATTTCATCCATCACAGGGCTTTAGGCCAATCTGCACCCAGCATGGCTGCATTTACAAAGGCCAGGGTTGCTGCTGCTAAGATTTTCCGTGTGATTGATCACAAGCCCAGTATAGATAGAAAGAGCGAATCCGGGTTGGAGTTGGAGACTGTTACAGGACTAGTGGAGCTGAAAAATGTGGACTTTTCATACCCATCAAGGCCAGAGGTTCGGATCCTTAACAATTTCTGCTTGAATGTGCCTGCTGGCAAGACCATAGCTTTGGTGGGCAGTAGTGGCTCCGGCAAGAGCACGGTTGTTTCCCTCATTGAGAGATTCTATGATCCTTCTTCTGGTATATACCATGAAGCATGAACTCATTCATATGTATTTGAAAAATTAGATTAGATTTTTCTTGTAGTAATGGTTTAGCGTATGTTTGGTTTTCAGTTAGAAGATTGCAAAAGTACGTTTGGACCCAAAGTAATTGTAGAGTTTCTTTTGGACAAATGTACTTTTAGAACTCAAACATACGTTTGCAACTAAAAACCAAAAATACCCAAAATTACTTTTGTCTTTTAGTGACCATGTGGTGTGTGCAATCATGCTGTTGTTGTGCAGGACAAGTTTTGCTAGATGGGCATGATATTAAGACATTGAAGCTTAGATGGCTGAGACAACAAATAGGGCTTGTGAGCCAAGAGCCTGCTTTATTTGCAACCACAATTAGAGAAAATATACTCTTGGGTAGGCCTGATGCAGACCAGGTTGAGATTGAAGAAGCTGCTAGGGTAGCTAATGCTCATTCCTTCATCATCAAACTTCCAGAAGGTTATGAAACTCAGGTCAGTCAATTTTTTTTAGACTAATGTTTTTTTTGTTAAAAAAATGGCTTCAGTAAATGCATATTTGTGATGGTAGTTGATCAACAACCATCAACCACCATGTCCCCATTAAAATCAATCTCATCTGACTTGAAAATCGGTTGCTACTAGTCACTCTTTTAATATTTAAAATAAAATAAAAGGTTAAATATGTTTTTCGTCCCAAAATATCCCAGAATTTGTTTTTAGTCCTCCATTTTAAAATGTATCTTTTTAGTCCTCCATTTTTTAAAATGTGCTACTTCTGATGATCCTCTGTTTTTCAAATTGGAAGACTAAAAAACTCTAGGGTAGAGGACCAAAAGTAGCATATTTTGAAAAACGGAGGATTAAAAAGATAGGTTTTAAAAATGGAGGACTAAAAATGAATTCCGACATATTTTGGGGGACTAAAATCATATTTAATCCTAAAATAAATGGACAAAGAAAAAAATTGCAAAATAGAAATATATATGATGTATTATATAATTATTGTAGTAGGTAGCTAAGGTTACATAGAAACAGGATGTTGTCTTTAGACTTTATGGCAGTTGTGCAAGGTACAAAAGAAGGAGTATAGATTATCAATGCAAAACGTGAAGCCCAAGTATACGGATCTGGATCAGGTTTCTTGTTTGGTTGGACAATTTAGGAGTCTGTACTAATTTTAACTTGTATTATTATATTTAAGTCAGACTGATTTATTTGGTCAACAAGCAAAACCCATTATTATTTTTTTAATCAAGTTTTTTAAAAGTCAAAGCTAGAAGTGACTGGTCATACATTGCATTCTGAAAGGACCCAGAGGGTAACATGCTTCAGTCAACAGTGCATGTGCAGGAATAGAGAGGAATTGGTTTCTTTCTATTGTTAATTATTAAATTAAATTAAATTAAATAAAGACTAAAAGCATCAAGCTGGAGATTCTAGAACATAACAAAAAATGAATCATGAACCATGGCATTAAACCCATCATGTAAAACATAAATACTTCATTTAGATCTCTATACTCTTGAGTTAATCATATAATATATGATGGTTAGAAACACCTAATTGATTTACAAGAAAATCTTAGTATTGGACTGACATTTTCCTTGTTATAAGCCTCAAAAAATGCCAATTGTTGAACTACTCCCTCTAGACCTAAATATAAGCAAAAAAATGCCTCTATTTGATGAACCTAAATATAAGCAAATTTCAACTAACTTATCCTATTTATTACCCTATTTAATGTTATTATTTCAAAAGTACCCTTACATTAATTCAACTTTTATTTTCCAAGAATCCCGTTTGTGGGACATCTACAATAGATAAGATTAAGGGTAGTTTAGCAAATGTAATTCATTTTTCATATGAAATCAAAAAATTAAATGAGTTTAACTAGCTTTCTTAATTTGTGTGAAGTTATGTATTTTCGCTTATAATTGAGTCCAAAGAGAGTAATATTTGGTTTAAAAAAAACTAAATTATTTGAAATGGCAGGTGGGAGAGAGAGGGCTGCAACTTTCAGGAGGACAAAAGCAGAGAATAGCAATTGCAAGGGCAATGCTGAAAAACCCAGCAATTCTTCTCCTAGATGAGGCAACAAGTGCATTGGACTCCGAGTCAGAAAAGCTGGTTCAAGAAGCCCTTGATAGGTTCATGATTGGTAGAACAACTCTTGTAATTGCACATCGCCTATCCACTATTCGCAAAGCCGACCTCGTAGCTGTGCTTCAGCAAGGAAGTGTTTCTGAAATTGGAACTCATGATGAGCTCTTTGCTAAAGGCGAAAATGGAGTCTATGCCAAGCTTATCCGGATGCAGGAGATGGCTCATGAAACTTCCATGAGTAATGCCAGAAAGAGTAGTGCAAGGTAACTTTCACCAATGTTGAACATTTTGCATTTTTTAAAAAATACTCATTTTGTACATCTTTTAACAACTATATATGGATATTTTAAGCTGAGGATAATATATCATCCTATGATATTTTTTTTTTAATTTGCAGGCCTTCAAGTGCGAGAAACTCAGTAAGCTCACCCATAATTACTCGGAATTCCTCGTATGGCCGGTCACCATACTCACGGAGGCTGTCAGACTTCTCTACATCTGATTTTAGTCTGTCCCTTGATGCATCATCATATCCAAATTATAGGCTTGAAAAGCTTCCCTTCAAAGAGCAAGCCAGTTCCTTCTGGCGACTCGCAAAAATGAACTCTCCTGAATGGCTATATGCTTTGATTGGTTCTATTGGCTCTGTTGTTTGTGGATCCCTTAGTGCATTCTTTGCTTATGTTCTTAGTGCTGTCCTCAGTGTCTACTACAATCCAAACCACAGACACATGATCCGAGAAATTGAAAAATACTGCTACTTGTTGATTGGCCTTTCATCGGCTGCACTTCTCTTCAATACATTGCAGCACTTCTTCTGGGATATTGTTGGTGAAAATCTTACTAAGCGAGTGAGGGAGAAAATGTTGACTGCGGTGCTTAAAAATGAAATGGCATGGTTTGATCAGGAGGAAAATGAGAGTGCTAGGATTGCGGCAAGGCTAGCTCTCGATGCCAACAATGTCAGATCAGCCATTGGGGATCGGATTTCGGTTATTGTGCAGAACACTGCACTCATGCTTGTTGCCTGTACTGCAGGGTTTGTATTGCAGTGGCGCCTTGCTCTTGTCCTCGTAGCTGTCTTCCCAGTTGTTGTTGCAGCCACAGTTTTGCAGGTTTGCTTTTCAACATTTCTTTCCTGCATGCTTAGTAATTCTGTTTTGTATTTCATTTGTGTTAGCCATTTATTTATTCTTTCCATTAAATTTTGAACAGAAAATGTTCATGACTGGTTTCTCTGGTGACCTGGAAGCTGCTCACGCCAAGGCCACACAACTAGCTGGGGAGGCTATAGCCAATGTAAGAACTGTTGCCGCCTTCAATTCAGAAAAGAAAATCGTTGGCCTTTTCACTTCCAACCTTGAAATTCCACTGCGGCGCTGCTTTTGGAAGGGACAAATTTCTGGAAGTGGATATGGGATAGCTCAGTTTGCACTCTATGCTTCCTATGCACTTGGTCTTTGGTATGCTTCTTGGCTTGTGAAGCATGGCATCTCCGACTTCTCTAAGACAATCCGAGTTTTCATGGTCCTCATGGTCTCTGCTAATGGTGCCGCAGAAACTTTAACCTTGGCTCCTGACTTCATCAAGGGTGGTCGAGCCATGAAATCAGTTTTTGATCTCCTTGACCGTAGAACTGAAATTGAACCGGATGATCCGGATGCTACCCCCGTCCCCGATCGTCTTCGCGGTGAAGTAGAACTCAAGCATGTTGACTTCTCTTATCCCACTCGACCGGATATGCCAGTTTTTCGTGACCTTAGTCTTCGAGCAAGAGCAGGTAAAACACTTGCCCTTGTAGGGCCTAGTGGCTGCGGTAAGAGCTCAGTCATTGCTCTCATACAAAGGTTCTACGATCCAACATCCGGCCGCGTCATGATTGATGGGAAGGACATAAGGAAATACAATCTCAAGTCCCTCAGAAGGCACATTGCTGTGGTACCTCAGGAGCCATGCCTGTTTGCTTCTACCATTTATGAAAACATTGCTTATGGGCACGACTCGGCTACCGAAGCCGAGATTGTTGAGGCTGCAACTCTTGCCAATGCTCACAAGTTCATATCTTCTCTTCCGGATGGATACAAGACATTTGTCGGTGAGAGAGGAGTTCAACTATCCGGAGGACAGAAGCAAAGAATAGCGATTGCTCGTGCTTTCGTGCGGAAAGCAGAACTTATGCTTCTTGACGAGGCGACTAGTGCCCTTGATGCCGAATCTGAGAGGTCTGTTCAAGAGGCCCTAGACCGCGCCTGCTCAGGGAAAACAACGATTATTGTTGCACACAGGCTATCAACTATCAGGAATGCCAATGTCATTGCAGTGATTGATGATGGGAAGGTTGCAGAGCAAGGCTCCCATTCACATTTGTTGAAAAATCACCCTGATGGGATCTATGCCCGCATGATTCAACTTCAACGGTTCACGAATAGCCAAGTCGTCGGGGTGGCACCGGGTTCAAGTTCTTCAGGAAGACCAAAAGATGATGAAAGAGAAGGGTAGCTATTCAAAAGAAAATTACCAGTGATAGAGGAGTATATGCCATATACCAATTATAATTGTCGGCATTTTTTGTTTTGATGATCATAGTATAGTTTGTATATCATCCCTTATCTCCCTCCCATTTAAGAATGTATCTTCTTGTCTTTGTGAATCTTACTGAGGAAGAATACAGGAATGATATTGAAATAGATAAATAGATGTTCATCTTTTTGAATTTATAAAGCCTCCTTTTTTTTTTGGCATCTTTGTCACCTTTGTTCTAAAGCATCAGTAACTGCAATGAATCAAGCCCTTGTCTGATATCACGAGCAGCTGAATAACATTAACACTATGTTTGGTTTGTGGGAAAAGTGAAAAGGAAAGAAAAAAGAGTAAAAACTTAGATGATTTTATAGTTGTTTGGTAGGAGAGAAAATGAAAGGAAATTGAGTGGGAGAAAATAAAATATTTGTGAAATGACATAAATGTTCCAAATAAAAATAGGATGTGCTAAATGTGTGGGACACATTGATTTTTGTTCCTTTCTATTTGACAAACGTAATAGAAAAATGTTCCAAATAACAGAACATGCTGTTTTTTATCTTTTACTTTTCTCTATCTTGCATTCCTTCTGTTTTCTGTGAAAGCAAGCATAACTTAAAAGTGAAATTTATTAAATGATACTTTTTGTTAAAGGTATTTTAGCCAGAGAGAATATGTTAGAACTGTTGTATATAATTGCAAAATGACATTGCACCTTCTACAATTGGTCAATCATAAAACCTGCAAAACAATTTATGGTGAGTAAAAATAAAAAACCCAAGGTGTCGGTTAGCTGTCTTTAAGGATTTATCCGCCCATAAGCGCAAATCCTCCAAGATACAACATGTCCATCCTGGTTAAAAACTGAGGTATCAAAACAGTAAGAACACAACAAGCAAGCGATGATCAACCGAGGATAAAAATGAGGGAAGAGAGCTTCACAATTATTTTCCTTAACCTCATAAGGCACACACGTATTCAAAGAAGAAAGTGGAACACTAATCAAAATCAACGAGCTGCCTTTTTGCTGATATAGAGTAAACGAACGAGGGAAAGGAAAGTGTTATCCAGCCGACCAGCCGTAATTAAAGATTGGGTTTTTAAGGAGGTTTTATCATCTATATTTTGGATAGCTTATAGTGTTGTACTTATAGCTAAAAATAAGCCACGAAATCGGATAAGATAAATTCCACTGTAACAAACTTTTGAGAGCAAAGAGATGAGTACAAGACTAATTCAAAGGTAATTAAATAAAATAATTATTTATAATATTAGACTTTAAAATAAATAAATAAAATTTTACAGGGGTCAACCTGGTGTTCCCAGGTTCAATTCCCGCAGAGTTAAAAAATGTGTTGGCTAGCCTTTACTTAGTTCCCGGGTGAGTTTCCGGGTGAGCAGAGATTAGTCTTTCATTGAAAGTGTTTGGACACTCCGTGGGTAGCCAACAATGGTCCTAAATAAAAAATAAATAAAATTTTACAACAAAAACAGGAGTTTAAAAGCTTAATTGTGTTGTATTTACTATTTACTATTACTATTTAGTGACAAATGCAAGCTATATGTCAATAAGAGACTTCTAATTAACTAACATAACATTTGTAACAAACTTAACTATTTCTAAGAGAACCATAAAGGATCTATACCTTTTTAATTTTGTTTTCATAGATGAATTTGGAATTATTCACATTAGAATAAACTAACAGACACTGCACCTAAATTTTGGTTGAAATATTATGTCCCTTTCCAACACAAATAGAGCAGTACAATGATGCAGGCACTTTTTTCCCTTGACTATTTCATTACATATTGCAATCAAATATTTAACAAATTATCCTATCATCATGGTAGTTATACATCTCTAATATTTGTGATCTCAGCTGGTGCAGGTGCATATGTTGTGGCTTGTAGGGAACAAGAATTATTGAGTTTAAATTACATGATTGCTGCTAGAACGTGCATGTACATGAACATATATATATATATATACAACTGGAAATGGGACATGGATCAAAATGTGGGACGAGTTTGTGGACAAGCGTGGGACAAAAAAAGATGAAAAAGGATGAGAAAATGACAAGAACAAAAAAGAACTTTGGTAACTGTGTCCAAAAGTAATGTTGTAAATAGCAAAACATAATCTTTGGGCCTATTTGAATTGGTTTATACAGGATTTATCTACTGATATAAGCATTAGCAATAATATTTGGAAAGACTTATGAAAATAAGTTGAGTTATGATGTGTTCATAAGCTGATTTAAGTTTATTTTTATAAGCTCTCAAAAATAATTTATCAAAACAGCTTATATCTTATATGAAATCATTTTCATTGTATTTCCTCTTCGATTATAGCTTATCAAAACATGTTTATGCCATAAGTATTTTTATAAGCTGTTTATCGAAACAAACCCTTGATAGAAGATGGCTCCTTGGTGGGGGATGAAAATTGAAATGGTCCATGGTAAGGTTATGACTTTCAGCTTACGTTGGTGTGACATTGTGACTTGTGAGCTCGATATGGCAAAATGCCTAACAAATCAATCTAGGGACATCAACATTTACAGTGGCCCTTCCATAGCTCAAGAATTGATATCATACATATGTGTATTTCGCCCCACAAAGTAGACACGGTGTTATCACCAAACGGAGCATCCAATGAAAGTTGTCATTTCGGAATAGCTCCAAATAGGAATATAAATGGGGCAGGACAGGTACAGGTAGTAGCTACCCACTATCCGCTCCGGTAAATCTAATCACTCCCCGTTACCCGCTCCATACCCGCGTAGGTATTTACTATTTTAATTTTACCGAGCACCCGTGATATCCATGGGTATCCATGAATATTTAATTTTTTGAAAAAAAAATCTATCAAAAAAAAATTGTTTCTCATACAATATTAGCCATAATAAAGATCATATTAATAGGACTAAATTTGACAAATCATTATAATTTAAATATAATTGTCATTGTCATATTAATAGTTGTTCAATTAAATAAAAATAAATAAAGTTACAACATGAGAATTAATGCATACAAAACAATAATATGGATAATTTTAGGACCAATGAAAATTAATACATACAAAACAACATGAGAATTAATCTTATTTAAGGAATGAAGAGCGAAGACTAAAGCGATGCATTGATGTTTTAGGTATTTTAGGAATATGGCCCTGTTTGGATAACATGCTTATCTACTGCTTATGACATAAGTTGTATAAGCTACTTTTATAATCAAAGAAAAATTATAGTGAAACTTATTTTATATAAGTCATAAGCTGTTTTGATAAGCTATCCTGGGTAGCTTATGAAAAATAAGCCCAAAACAGCTTATGAATCAGTCATAAGCTGTGTTCATAAGCTCTGCATAAGTCAATCCAAACAAGCCCTACATATATAAATATAAGGGTAATTTTATGATTTTATTAGCGGTTACGGATATCCGCGGGTACGGGTACCTCATTACCTATCTTTGTCCCGGTTTATTGACAGGTACTTTAAATATTCGTTTAGTTTACCCATGGGTATCCATTAAAGTACCCGCCCCATACCCGTAGCCGGTTTTATCCGTGGGTACCCACGGATACGGGTGTTTTTGTCATCCCTAGCTCCAAATGCTGTTTTTTATGTTAGATCCAAACCTCAATGCTATCCAGATTATTAGAGCTAGTAATTAATTAGCCATTATTAGGTGAAGTTCGCGTGCTTAGATTTTTTTTTTTGGTATGCCTGTGCATGTGTGTTTTATTTTTTTTGGTCAAACCTGTGCATGTGTGTTTTTTATTTTGGTCATGGGGGGAGGAGGGTTGGGTGAGGGGATGGGTCATCCATACTTCAAAGGGAAATGGTAAATACACTCCACACTTTTTAGACATACACCATACTTAATGCTGAAATTTCAAAAATACCCTCAAAATTCACGTGCATTCCGGAAACTGGATCCAAAATTGCATTCTAGAAACTGGAGTTAATACAAATTGTATAGAAACTGGAGTTTCCGGAATACAAATTTGCATTCCGGAAACTTACACCCCACAATTCAAAAAATTTGCATTCCAGAAACTGGAGTTTTCGGAATACAAAATTGCATTTCGGAAACTCCAATTTCTGAAATATACGTAAAAATGGAGGGTAGTTTAGAAATTTCCATAGTTAAGTGGGGTGTATGACTAATTTTTTGTGGTGTATATACCAATTCCCTACTTCAAACTGGACGAGTCCATAACAACATTGCTAACCCAAGTTCGTTAGATAGGAGGTTCCCGGATTGTGTTGCAAGACAATCGCTACCCATGCCCCCCCAAATTACTACCCACACCCCTCCTCCCTCTTTTAAGTATAAACTCAGTAATACCTTGTTTTCTATGTTTTATTTTTTCGCCATTTCAGTTTTTTCTGGAAATTAGTTTTTGGAATAAAAAAAATGCATTTTGGAAGCTAATTTATGAAAGTAAAATTTATAATTTTTTTAGCTTCTGAAAATCATATTCTTTTAGAAAAAAGAGGTCAATAAGTAAAGTGGTCTCTTCTAAAAAATAATGGAGATTAGGGTCTTATTTGTTTAGCATCAAATTGTCTCTTTGTGAAGGAGAAGAGGAGTAGAAAGAGGAGCCATAGAAGCATCGAACAGTTGGTCGATATGTCAATAATTCCATCGTAATTGCTCTATCTGATTAGCCTCAAATTGTAAGGTTTGGTTTTGTTGTGCATCAATCACTTTGAATTCAATCGGTGAGAATGTTGTATCTGGGTCCATAACTGTGCATAAAACAATCCATTGACAATGAGCCATTCAGTTCTAGTGTACTTTATGTTTTGTTTGAATCTTTGTAGCAAATAGGATATGATATTTTTGAGTTTTTGATTATAATCTTGCGATGAAAATTAAGGTTTTCAATTTCTATGCTTTTCTTGGAATTAGATTTTTGAACATGTTATTTCCAAGTTTATTATTTTGAAACAATTAAGACTTTTGACAATTTTTTATCATTGGATAATCAAGAACTAAAGTTGTGGAAGAAAACCTATAAAAAGAAAGGGTTTGGGGAGGGGGGTAGAGAAACTAAAAACTAGAATGGTACAAATTTTAAGTGTAGACTACTCATAAACATATTCCACCGCGTAATTGTCCCGACTTATATTTATTTAAGACATCATTATTTGGAATGAAATAATATATGTATAAATTATTTTTTTAATGTTGCCACATATTTTTCTTAACATGCAATACATGTGTTTTTTTTTGCTCAAACATGCAATATATTATTTTATAATCAATTATCCAATTAGAGAATATCTTGAATTTTTTTATTGTTTTACTTAATATTCAATTTTCTTTAAAATTTACAGCATTGCCATCAAAATAATTTTTCATTAATTAATATTTTTTTTAAAATTGATTTAAAAAAAAGTTACATATATCTATATCTAAAATGATTTTTTTTCATTATTACCAAAGCAAATTTTATCAAATAAATCAATATTCCATTATTTCGACATTAATCTTATTTTCACTTGGAGCGCCACGTAAGGGATTGGTCTTCACTCCTGTCTTAAAACTTGTAGAAGCCCTGAACCTGAATCCTCTTGCGCTAGGGTTTTACTTTAGTTTAGTTCCGTTGGAAGAAAAGAAAAGAAAATTCCGACGACGACAATGGGAACTCGTTGGACTTTGGCCGGGAAGGAAGTCCCGATCGTCGGAAGCGACTCCGTTCGCTGGATTGACCTCTCCGTCCCTTCTTCCTCCAACATTGCCGTCGACGCCGGTGCCGCCACCGCCACGACCGACGACCGCGCCTCCTGCTCCGTCATCGGAGATCCTCCTACATATCTCATTTGGTTCCTTCCCTCTCCCTTTTCCCTCCACAATTTCCACCCTAACGTTTCGAAAATTCCACCGTTTCACTAACCGCATTGTTTTCTTGAGCAGGAGAATTCACAAGGAACAGCCTCAATCTCTGGAACTGCTCGAACTCAACGCTTCCAAAGAATTTCCTCGTGTTGGACTCAGATTCACTTTTCCCCACGCGCTTTTCCCCTTCGCTTTTATCTGCAAAAACGAGGTTACTCTTGCTTATTCCCTATTGCGCATCGTTTAGTGTTGTGTTTGTGTGTGTGAAGTTGTGTTTTTCGTTGATGCAGATTACCGGAAATTCTAGGTTTCCTTACTTGCTTTACGTGTTGACTGTGTCTGGCGCTGCTTACCTCTTGAGAATTCGAAATGTTTCTGCATATGCGTCCTGTTCTATTTTGCCGGTGGATGAGTTCTTAGAGGTTAATGTGCACGATTACGTTTCGAGTGATGTGACGATAACCGCCGTGACAGCGACCGCCGGGTGTCTTGTTATTGGCACGAGCGATGGTTCGGTTTGCTGTTTCCAACTTGGCGTGCTCGACCCAAGTGCTCCTGGTATGGTTAACTCAGCTCTTTGTTCTTGATTTAGTCCTGTATGTGCCACTGCTCACATCACGTGTTTCCTCCTTCCTGTGTTTGCTTTCTTTGTGAATCATGCTCGTTGATTTGCATTTTCTTTGGGAAATTGGGATTGCTATTAGACTAATTTAGGCTGGTTTGGTGTGTCATTTTGATGGTGGATTAGAAAATAGAGATGGGTTCAGCTGTGTAGCAACATAAGCTCACCTTTGACTATGTGAAATTTCTATCCATGTTTGGAATTTTTTTCAATATTTTTTTTATCACTTTTGAATGGTTCATAGTGAATTTGTTTTTCCTCCTAGGTTTTGTGCATGAGCTGAGAGATGAAGCTGGAATCAGCCGTTTGTGGGGCTTAATATCACGGTATTTTCTTTTTAAATTTTGATACCCAATGATCAAAATACGTTATATTTTTTATTATGTTAGATATCCTTCCAATCTATGTTTTCTTTTATTGGATTGAACCTCCCTGTGTTATGAATTATAAGATACTCATTAAACATGTCTTCTAGGGGTAAAATGGTGGGTACTGTACAAGACTTGATAATTTCTGAGTTGCACGGGAAAAAGTTTGTGTTTGTGCTTCATTTGGATGGGACATTACGAATTTGGGATCTAGCAATTCATAGCAAGGTCTTTAGTCATAACATGGGCACTATGACCATGGCAGGTATTGTCTACCTCTCAGATTTAATTCTAACCTATATTCTTTTATATTTATTTATTTATTTATGTTATACTTGCCCCATTACCATGTGGACCTCCACAAACATTAAGGTAGACTCTTAGTATTGATTTCTGCAGCATTCATGTGTACACGAATGGGAGATATTAGGAAACTTGCAAGTGATTTTTACATGGCGGGTTTTGGGATTCCAATATTTTACTTGTAGGTTTATGAAATTTAGAGAAATGGTATGCACTATATGGTATTAGGCTATTAGAAGATCATTTGGGGCTTTGAGGGTCAAGCAGTAGCTGGCTTTGATGTTAATCAAATGTCTTCTTGGAAACCTTTTTGCATCTATAAGTTAAAATGAGTTTTTTGCGGAGAAATACAATATTGTGAAAAAGCTTCTGGAATTTATGGTATTATTATTAAAAGAAGAAGTAATGTTTCAACTTTCATGGCCTCTCTTAGAATTTGGGCTAATGGCCTAACTCAATTTCACAAAACCAGTATGTACGGGCAGAAGTACCCAAACCTTATAAGGACTACTTTGTACATATCTCTAGTCAACGTGGGATCTCAACACGCCCAGAACTGGACATCTGGAGCGTGTACAAATGTGGGTGGTCTGGTCTAATAACAACACCCCTCATGCCTAGGAACAGACATCTAGAGCGTGGACAAACATGGGTGGCCCAATAACGGATCTAGGATAAGCTCTAATGCCATCTTAGAATTTGGGTTTAGGGGCCTAACTCAACCCCACAAAAACCGATCTGTATGGTGAGGACTGCCCAAGCCTTATAAGAACTACTTTGGCTATATCTCTAGTCGACATGGGATCTCAACAGCCTCATTTAATTTAAATATCTCGTACTGGACATTAAACTTGGACAAAAGGTTAGTGGTAGGTGCAATTTTGTAATCTGCTTTAGGAATTCTAAAGAAAATGGATGAGAAAATTTGAAGTAAGGAAACATTTTGCTAGTGATGATATTCACTAATTTCACAATCTCGATGTTTGGTGGAAAGGAAAGGAAGACATTATTTGTTCTCATACTACCCAAATACTTGTGGTTCCAAATTGGATATATCTTCCAGCTTAGCACTATTTATTGGGATTACTCTGGTTATTGACTTTTATATTTTCCCTCATTTATTTCCTTTTCTTTCTTCTCTGTTTTAATATTTTATTTTTCTTGTAAAATTCTAGAAAAATCATGAATCAAATTGAGAATTTTAAACAGATACATGTCTATACATATATCTACATCAAGTGTTCTAGACTAAGTTAAACGACAAGGAACTGTCTTTTCCTCTTTGCATGAACACTTTTTTGCATATATCTATAAGTTTCTCCAGGTTACAATATGTATATATACAGGCATAATTTGGTTTAATTTTAAAAGAAAAAAATGGGGAAAAGTTAGTTTCCGGCAATGGCACTATTCACTTGTGTAGGTCTATTTTCTTTGGCTTCTTTCGTTTTTTATTTTTTTTATTTTATCGGTTGATTTCAGAAGCGCATTGAATAAGAACATAATATTAAGCACACAATTTTTTGATAGAAAATTATTAAGCACACATATATGGTTAATATTAATTGTCTATATAAATTTTGGTAATTCTTTGTTTATATATTGTGTGTATTATTGAGGATCCCTTATTCCTTAGTCTCCTTGTATTTCTCTTCTCTTCATCTTGATGACTTTATTCTTTTAAAAAAATAAACAAATAAATTTGCGTTTTCCTTGTTAGGGGCATTGGTATGCTCACAAACGGCAGAATACTTGAGAAACTTCCTTTCTTGTAGTGATGTTTTTATCTTTGATCAATGGAACACAACGATAAGGTTTCTGGTCGTGTGTATCTAAAAAAAATGGAAGTAGTTACATGCAATAAACTAGGAAGGGATAAGCAAAGCCTTTTATTTTGTATTTGTCTTAGCTATTAGCTTTGGGGATTGAGAATGTTAAACATTGTTTCCTTTCTGCTGGCATATCAGATACAATTGAAAGTGAATTACAAGTGACCTCTCTTTTTCTTTGTTTAATTATATATTATGCCCTCCCTCTTCTTTTGTTTACTTTTATTCACAAACACAGATTTGCTCTTACACTTCACTGTTTTCTCTTCAGGTGGCAACTTTGTAAGGTTATGGGTGGGTCAATCTCACCCCGATTCAAGCATAATTCCTTTGGCAGTCTTGTACAGACATACTTCGGTATGAAATTGAAGGCATTCTGATTCATTTGTTAAATACAAATATAATAATAATATGTATCTACAGTGTTGATCATGTTTAGCTTATCTTCTGCTTACATGTACACTTGAAAGAAAAGATTTGATAATTTCTAAAGTTTGATAGCAGGAATATGTTGTAAAATGTGAGTCGTCTAGGTAGTTAAAAGAGGACATATAGCGTATTTTTGGAGGTTAAAAGTGCATTTATGGATTGAAGACTTCCTGTTTTAAATGTATTTCTTGCAATGCTCTAAGTAAATAATTCTACAGTCCTATCCTAGCATTTAAGCTTATGGAAGAGTCCTGATTGTTTGCTTGTGATCTATACTTTGGCTTGAAAGGAGCAAAGTCAGGAAAATAGGTTGAATCTGCTATCTGGATTTTGGCTGAATCGGAAAAATTGTAGTTTGTGTAATGTGTACATTTTGAATATACCTGCTTCAAAATAGAGAGACATCTTCGTAAGAATTGGTTTAGCACTCGAAGTTTTGACTTGTGAGAAAAAACTGAGCTGTCATTTGAAGACTGTAATATCTATTGGAGCATGAGGCCATCAGCTGTTTAACTGATGTAAGAATCAATATTACACTTTGATTTGTTATGTTTATATTGCTTCAGGATGAAAACTTGGAGATGGTCTCTTTACAAAGTATCCTATATAATTTTGGGGACAGAAATGTTTTCTCTATGGAGCCTTCAGTACAAAATATTCCCTTGGAGGAGGTAATCTGTTGGCATTTTCATTGATTGGATTTTTTTTTATTTTTTATTTTTTATCATTGACTCAGTTTTGAGGCTGCTTTCATTTTGTCCAGGGACGATGCCTTGATGTTAAATTAACGTCGGATAAGATATGGATATTGAAGGATGATGAATTAGTATCACACTTGTTGGCCACAAATATCGACGAGTATGTAACATTTTCAGATCTTTCATACCAGGCTGTTCTGTTGATCATCTTTTCATGATAGTTGTATAGAAAAGGGAAATCTGGTGCTACAAAGCTCCTGCCATGGCAGGTTCCACGAAAGAGTTGTACCCATTTTGAGGCTATTGTAGGCAGCATTATCTTGCATTTACAAGAGACTAATTCCACAACTTGTGAAAGGATGGTTTATAGTAGTTGTAGTATAAACCAGGAATTATATCTCCATTGGTTTAGCATTTTCTACTCAATTGAAAAGGGATGTTGGTTTATAACTCTAATATAGATACACCTTTGCCAATTGATAGTGATAGAACTATGTTTATACATAGGCTGGGCCAGGGTCTCTGTTGATGTGGTTGTAAAATTTTATACTCTTACACCGTATAGTTTTTTTAGGAAACAGTTTTCATCAATCTATCTAATTAATTTACAAGTTGCTGTATTACTATTTTAAGTCAAATTTCTGAAAATTTGGATACTATTAGGTCACTAATATAGAATATACATGCTAACTTCTTATATTTGAAAAGATTTTTGTATATGAATTATATTACATTCCATGCAGTATAAATATTCAGTTAAAATCATGCATCAATGTACCACTGTGAATATGGGGAAAAAATACTCCTATAAAAAGTTATTTATTGGTCTAAGATTTATATCGTTTTATTCCTGTGTCATAGGTTCCTAACTCTGTAAATTTAGGCTCTGTACCTATTGATCTGGGTAATGTGGTTGTTCTTGCTTAATTGTTATCCTGTGTCTTGTCAGGGTAGAAGCATTTTCTTATGCTTTACAGGAAGAATTTGTTGCTGATCAGCTATTTCAAAGTTCAGAACATCTTGCAGATGAAATTTTGCGGATCACACATTCATTATTTTCATCCTCTAAGGTATTATGTCTTGTATAATTTAATCTTTGAAGGTCTTGGAGGACTTTTATTTCTTTGTTATAGGTGGAAAAGAGGGATGCTCCACAGTTCACCGAATGCATTTATGCCATTGGTTGCACTGTGTTCATGTGTATATGTTCAAATAAATGTGTACTGTGCTTGCCAATTGCCTATTATGATTTTACATAAAGATGGCTACTCCCACTCCAAGAACAAGGTGGTGGTTTGCATCCAAGCGCTCTAGGTGCTATAGAATGTGCATGGTTTTCTCGGAAAAGGGTTTGTCAATGACTCAATGTTTAGAAATGATTGCCAGAAGCAAGTTATCTTTCATTGCTTCTAAAGGTTTACTTTAAAAGAATATTGAAGATGAAATGTTTGATTTGATGTTTTGAACTACCAGTGATGAACTAAAAAACTTCTATATCAATGTAACATGTAAGTGGTAATTGTTAACATGCTGGGAGTTCTAATATACTTAATGGTATTACTTAGTATTTTTCTTTTTGTGAATAAAACAAGAAATTTATCATGAGGAAGAGTATGAGTCTGAGTTATTTCTTTTGTGCAGGATGATATTTTTCCTTTTTTGTCTTCTATTTTCTTAAGAAGGCTGCTTCTTCCTGGGGTTCAACATAATGCTGCTTTGTATGCAACTCTGGTTGAGTATAACAGGCATTTGGGTGAATCGGAGTTACAAACATTAACTGCTGATGGACTAAAAAAGGAGATACTTTCACTTATAGAACATGAGGTTTCCGTTGTCATTATTAAATCTCTCATCTCCCTTCTTGCATTTCTCCCCCTTGAATTTTGGGATGGGCAAATTGTAAACTAACAAGATTGGTAATGTGATAGGTTGGATCTGAAAAATTGTCCATATTGCATTGCTGGAAATGTTTTTTTTCCCGCTATTTCCATAATTGGTGCAAGAACAATGCATTATATGGCTTGCTTGTTGATTCCTCTGCTGATGCTGTTGGTTTAATCAGAAAAAGTTCAATTTCACTTTTTCGGTCTTTGGAAGATATTGAGCGGATTGTGGAGGGTAATTAATATATCTGGCTTTTTCTTCGATAACTTGCACATTATATTCAGTTCTCTGTTTTCCTTTTCTTTTTTTGATGTGGAATTTTGTTTATACTCTGTAGGATCTTCAGATGAAGTTAGTGAGCTCACAGGCCTTTTGGATTTATTTGACGATGATACTGAATATGAAATTCTAATTGAATTGCTTAGGTGTGTTATAAGTTTCAGCCAACAGTTGGGAAAAACTGCTTCTTCTATATTTTATGAATCACTTTTAACTACACCAGTGATCTCTTCTGAAGATATTGTTCACTCTATAGTGAAGATTCTGGAAACTGGTTATTGTATATCAGGTGCAGTGCTCCAAACTTTCACTTCTGGGGATCATACAATTGTTCTGGATAAGGAACTAACAGATCATAAAAGTTTGAGGAAGCTTTCTGTTGACATGTTTTTGTCTCTTCAAGGCTTGTACAAAAAGGCTTCTGCGTGGGGCAAGATTTTAAATGTAATTGAGGGTTTCCTGAAATTTTTGGTTCCACAGAAAATGATGCTTAAATTTGATACTGAAATGTCGTCAAATATAAATTCCTCCATTATAGTACATACTGCGTATCAGATTGCAAAGGTGATGTTTGAATCTGCCTGGGACTTTCTCCTATTTTTAAGCTATTTGGTTGACATTGGCAGTCAGGTGAGTTTAAACACATTTTTGTGCATGTAATATTCTCATTCATAGAATGGTTTTCTTGTTTTAAGCATCACTTGATTGAGATTATTGTCTAATTAAATTAAATATGATAGCAATTGGAAATTCTCCCTACTAAGTTGTGTGTATTTCTTGTGTAATGATTTTTTTATTGTAAGCATTAGTTAATTGAAATTATTGTCTAGTTAAATTGGAAATTATTGTAGGAGCTATAAGGTGGTTTGGGGGGAGGGACATAGGGATTGAAGTGATAAGGAGGTCATGGGTTCAAATCCCCCCATTAACATAACATACTAATACTAATTTCTAACATTTACCCATAAAAAAATTGGAAATTATTGTCTGATTAAATAAGATAGCGATTTGAAATTCTCACTAGAAAGCCTATATTTCTTATGTATCCATTTATTCAATAGTAATACTCTAAATTTTATGCTTCTTGTACTTGAACTGGGTTTGATGTTTGTGAATTTTTGAGCTGCTGGCAAACTGCTCCACGATTGCATCCTTTGCAGATTTTGCACTGTGTTGGTGACTCTGGACATAATAATGACCAAATTTCTTGTTTATGCATGCTTATGTTATGATGATATTCACATATGCTAAAAATTGTCAGCGTCATATTTAAGTGCCAGTTCCAAGGCTTCCAGTTGAGAGATGGAAGTTCAGTGTCGTATTGTCAGAATCAAAATGGCAATCACTAGTGAAATAGTAGAATCTGAAAATTTTAAATGTGATATAGATATAATGATGAAAGTAAGCTTTCAAAAATTAGTGTTAGGTTGTTTATGAAGGTTTTCAAGAACTTGAATGGGCGATGAACTGAACTTGTATATTTCCATATATGTCGAAATAGTGCTGGTATTGTGGCATCGTGTCACAGCCAACACCCACTATGGAAACTGCATCGTGGAGCAGTTAGCATTGCCTCTGTCATGCCAACAATAGTGCCCAAAATTGCTTCCATTCATGGCTGTTGCACTGGCAGTCTATCTGCTGATATGGATTGCCCTGCCCCCCCCAAAACAAATTTCCTGGTTGCGAAACTATTATTTTAGGTTATTTTTGGCAATTTCACACCTTTTTTTTTTATCAGAATAGCTTTTAGGGTTCAAAACCTTGTTCAAAGATTTACACACCTACTGCTTTCTGTTTTGACGCAAATCCCCAACAGCACTTGTACAAATACAATAATTTCTATATTGATTGAGAAAATTCAAGGATTGTACTCTACAGTACATGGTTAGCCTTGGTCTAGCACCATGTAGACATATTTTATGTAGAACAAGTTTTCAAAGAATTTAGGAAGTCATTTTTGTCAGCAAAGTGCTATGTCTAGCGTTGATTAATATGTTGTATATTTCATATTGATATTTAAAAAAAAAATTGTTTCATGCAGGTCCACTTGTCACCTGATGATATAACCAAAATACAACTTGAGTTAGTTCCGATGCTACAAGAAATTATTTTTGAGTGGCTAATCATCATCTTCTTTGCCATCACACCAGCTGCACCAGCTGTTACTGAGGACTTCAATTCAAAACTTTCATCATTGCAAATAGGTAGGTTTATGCTTTATTTGTATTACCACTCGGGCCTGTTTACTATGATTGACATGGATTTATCATTGTAAGGAGACAAAAGCTCACATGATCATTCCTTTACATAATATGCTTCTGAAAAATGCTTTCATCATGAAAAATCAATGACATTTCTTAAAATTATGAAAGTGGACAGCATTGCTAAAAGATGTTTTGTTGTATATTTTATTGGGAATTCCTTTTAACCTGCATGTTTTAATATTGTATGGAAACATTCATTCTACACTTAAATATGTATTGATTAACCTCACGTTATCAGGTGCTTTAAAATTGACCTGGTGATTTGTTTTTTTTTTCCCTCACCCGAAGATTGCTACCTTGTGACCTAGTTGTCACGACCTCCAAGTTCTAATTGCAGAAATCGTTTCTCTGCTTATCAGGGTGAGACTGTGATGTTGTCCACATTGAATCCTTATTAGACAGTACACCTCAACCCAAACCCTTGAGGCAATGAGTTTATTGGTCTTACTTATGTTGTCCTCACTTAACCTAATTTTTATCAATTTGAGACTTCATTAGTTTTACTTGAACGAACATTATGCCTCCGAAATGTGAGTCCACTCCCAATATTAGTATTCTCTCTCTTAAGCAGAAGCCTTTTCGAGTATTCAGACGTGAACCTGAGTACGAACCACCAACTCCTAATATTTGACCCAACTAAACCGTTAGCTTTAGTATCACACTATCACATGTTGAATGGTAAAGGGGAACCCAAAAGCCAAGATGACCTCAATAAATTGAACTAAGGTGGGCTTGATACTTTATCTTTACCCAAAACCTGAGGTCATTAAGTTCATGAGTCCTTCCACCTCACCCAAAACCTTTGGCTGGATGTCAGTCTCTCCAATGGCCTTTCACCTTGGTATCCGTATGGGACGTAATCCTTGGGACTTGCCTTTTCAGGACCTAGTGGGTTGTAAGATTTTCAAGCATCTATATTGTTGGAAGGGTGCCTTTTCTCTGTGAGGTAATATTACTCTTAGGGCCCATTTGGTGTCCAGGATTGGATAAGAGCATATAGGATAAGAGAGTTAGATAAGAGTAGGATGATAATGTGTATCCATATATGGGGAAATAATACCAATGGAGAAAAGCAATATAATTTTGACTTTGTTTCTTTATCTTGATAAGATTTGGTTTAGTTTATTTTGTTTCCATTAATTAGGATATTGTTAGATCTATTTCTCTTTATTACAATATTGTATCAGTAGAATAATGATCCTATTAATTAGGGGATCTCTTTCTAGCTATTTGTAGCCTTTAAAAAGGCATTAAGAATTGGAATAGATAATGAGAGAGTTGGTACTTGTATCGAATCTTCAGAGGATACATGGATTGCAAATGCTCCTCTTTCTTAGGATTTTCCAACTCTTTTTGCTTTCTTCTCTTTATAATGCCCTTTTTGCCGTTTTAATTCTTATTTTTCATCCTAAATTTTCTCTGAAATCTCAAGTTTTTAGGAACTTGTATGATAGAGGTTAGTGAATTAGAACCACTTTTAATTTTGCCTGATTCTGCTCATCTTCCTTATATTGATAAAAGAATTCAATCCCTTGATCCTTCGGGTGTCTTCTGTTGTAGGTCATATTTTCAGTTTCTAAGTCCCTTAACAGAGTTTTCTTTTGGACAAAATTGTCTGGAAATCCAAAGTTTCCCTTAGGGTCAAATCTTTTGTCTGGACTAAACACTAGAAATCACAAACCTATTACTATTTTGTCTCTTAATATGTTTGTAATGTGCTGTTCTTGTTTGGAAAGCAGGACTTACCTTGTTTGCATTGTTCTGCCGTGAACTTCCTTTGGAATAAACTTTTTTGTAATGTGCTGTTCTTGTTTGGAAATCAGGACTCATCTTGATATTCTTAATCAGTCTGAGAGAGTTCAGAGACTACTATTTATCAAGTGCAGTTTGTGTAACTGCCTCTGACTAACTGATACAGTTGGCACTAACTAATAGAACCGGTACAACAGAATACCCCCACTTAAAGCTATTGCAGCTGTACAGAATCACTTATAACTATCAACAGTATTTACTTTATTAGTGGGATCTACCCTAGGGATTTTCGTCAGTTTTTCTGGTTTTGGCTTTTCTTTCATATATTATATTTGAGTTTTGGGCCTAACTCAACCCCACAAAACTAGCTTGTAAGGTGAGGATTGCCTAAGCTTTATAAGCATTACATTAGCTATATCACTAGTCGATGTAGCAGTGGGACTCTCAATAACCTTCATAAAGAAGTTAAGATTCTATGGTAATGCTCTGTTTTTACTGCTTTCTGGTGTAGTTGGCTGTAAAGTAATGTTAGAATCAGCAGGCAGAACAAGCAATTGCTATTGGCAGAAATATCAATTTCTCTTTTACCGAAATTTTCTCAATCTTCTCACATTCTCTCATTCTGTGCTACTCTCATTCATTATCCTGCATGCTTTTATACTTAAAATGGAGTAGTAGTAGAAGGGAGTGGGATTCATATTTTTTTAGAATTGGGTAAACTGAGCGTGTCTTAGTTCTAAGGGGAAACCCTTGGAAGATGGTTCTTTCTCCTTGTTTTGTTCATTTTCAGTTGAGCAATAAAATCACTCTTTCCTACTCTCTCATTCCATCATTGGTTCCTATCATTTACATTTGGGGATTGCTGAACTGATTAAATATGCCATACCACCAATATTGTGTTAACCTTTATTTGCTCATAAATACAGATACCAACATGGCAAAACAATTATGGAATGAGAAGCTTGGCAGATGTGACTTCACATTGTCTTTTATATTCTTACTGAATGTTGGAAGTTCATCTATGGACCATGGACACTTTTCTTCAGAAAGTTTTTCAAATATGCAAAACTTTATTAATAGGATGAGAGACTTCGTCAGTTGGATCATTTGGGGCCAGGCTGGAGGATCTTCTACTTTCTTGAGCCGTTCTATTGATCTTGCATTTATCCTTTTCAAGCATGACCAGTATGTTGCTGCTGAGGTTATTTACTTGCCTTTACTTTTCTTCCTAGAATGGAATTTTGGTACCTTCTCATTGCTTCTTTACTTTGTAGTTATCTTTACTGAAAGTATCCTATATTTCAATTTACAAATGTTTCAAAAGCAATTGCTTATGATGGCGGAAGCACATTTGCTAAAGGAGAAGACATCCCAAAGCATTCAAGATGCTGATGGTGGTTGGTGCATGCGTCATCATCTCCTAGGATGTTGCCTACTTGCACAGGTGCAGTGTGGGTTGCATGCAACACAGAAAGATAAAAAAGTTTCTGATGCCATTCGCTGTTTCTTTAGGTACAACAATTCACTTTTGTATTTTTTTTATTATTTGCATTATGTGGACTTACCTTATTCAACGATGCACTTTTTTCTACATTTTCAGCCAAAGATGATCACTTAGTTTAGTAATTAAGTGATATTGGTTAATTTCTCTTTATTTTTAGGTTTGAACACGAGTTTCATTCTGAAAATGAAAAGGTTTAAATGAAAGCCATCTTACTCAAGGCAGTAAAAAATCGAGATTCTACCTAAGATCAGAAGGGGGGAGGGAGGGATATGTAAATAATATGATCATAGCAGTTGCATATAAATAATCTTGAAATCACCACTAACATTTCATTTAACTTAAATTGGAAACATATAAAGTCCCACACCACAACTCACAAGTCACAGTTTAGTACCAGAGCTGCCACCAGCAGCGTCCCACTTGAAGATGTTTTCAATGCAGCAAAATAGAGAACTGAGAAAAACATAATAGTTCACATTGAACCCATGCATCCCAGCAAGTTGAAGCAGGAAGGAGGGAAGAGGCCACCCCACATACAACCTAACCAATGTGAACCACCACCCACAACCCAGCTGATGTCAAACCTGCACCCAGCAACCAAGCAAAAAGTAGATCAAAGCAACCAATGCCGAATCACCACTCAACTGTTCTAATCCACTTAGCAGATAAAAAGGGATTATATTGAAGGGATTAAGATGAGAGGTTTGAGTGCTCCAGCTAGACGAATAGGCTCGAAGGGGTCTTAAAATTTGGATGGGCTCTTGGGTCTTTTCTCTTTTTTTTTTTTCCCTTTCAAATAGAAGGGCATTGATTAGAGTGGTAGGATTGCCTGATCCCGCTGATCTATGCCCAAATACATTATCCCAATTCCCATACAATCTTACTGGATCGTGTTTTTGGACTTGATCTAGATTGCTTAGTAAGGCAAAAATTGTAGAATTGCGTGATCACACATGTAGTATGATCGCAACTGAACTACCTTAATTGGTTATTATGTGCTAGCTATTACAGAAATTACTTAGTGTTATAAGTGTTGAGGAGATTGCTAATATGGAATTAGATTTATTAGATTTATCACAAACAAAACATATGACCTAGAGCAAAGATAGCACAGATGTTAATTGGTATACACTACAACAAAATAGAGGAAAGTGAGGATTAGATGGAGAGAAAATTCAAGAAAGAGAACATTGGGAGACCAGATTAGTGTATTCAGTAATTTGACCAATTGTCCACTTTGAAATCTCATACATTACGGTCTTCATGTGTGCGTGTGTCTATCTAATCCTCTCACAAGTGATCACAAGTGAGAGGATTATTTTTATGAGAATGAAAGGGGAAAATGTAGACCATTAGATCTTCCATAAATAGTCATACAAAATCATATGATTTTTTTAAGGGATAATGTGACCTTTAACTTTTAAGTAATTTGTACTCTTGATCGTCAATGTATGGTGGTATGGTCTAGATTTGCTACTCTCACTCGTATAAAAATAACCGTCTCCTTTGATACACCTCCTCTATGTAAGTAAATTGGTTTCCAAATTATATAATACATGTTTTTTTTTTGCCTTCCGCGTATTTGGTTGTGTTTGCCTTAAAAGAGTGACCCGCACTATTTATTTGTGTTTAATTTCAGGTCTTCATCTGGAAATGGTGCATCTGAGGCTCTGCAGAGTTTATCTGTTGACGTAGGAATTCCATATCTTGGTTTTAGTGGGTATCCCTGTAGCTGAAATTCAATGATCTCAAGCAAACAGAATCTTTAGTTTTAGTTGCTTATTAATTTGTGTGGTTTTTATGCAGGTGGTTGTACATCAATTGCTGCATGGAGGCTTCAATACTATCAATGGGTAATGCAACTATTTGAACGTTATAACATTAGTGAAGGTGCTTGCCAGTTTGCCCTTGCTGCACTTGAGCAAGTTGATGAAGCTCTACATACGAAAGATGAAAACTGCATGAACAACTCAGTTAATGAATCAGTGACAACCATCAAGGGACGACTATGGGCAAATGTTTTCATATTTGCATTAGACCTTGGTCGGTACTATGATGCATATTGTGCAATAATTTCAAATCCAGAGGAGGAGAGCAAATATATCTGCTTGAGGCGTTTCATAATTGTTCTATATGAACAAGGTGCCATAAAGGTTGGATAAACTTATGACGAACTCTTCAGAATGTCCTTTGTTAATTGACATCTACCTATTGTTTTCCGTATGTGGAAGTAACATAGAATGAAATAGACGTTAAACTATCCATGTTGTAATAATATTTTGATGGCTATGTCCTCAAAGGCTGGTTTCAGGAATATTAATTTGTGATTACTAGTCGAGAGTGGTATTTGAGTTAAAGTACACAAGTTTAAAACATAGTAATAGTACTCCGACACTTCCTCTGACATTATTTGCAGCTAAATATGTGTAAGTCAGTACATGAGGTTGCCTGTTTGTGTAAATATTTTGGTATATTTCCCTATTATTCTTCTAGTATATCTGCTATGTTTCCTTTCCTTACTCTAGATAAAACTAGTATGATATCTTTCCTCCTCTGAAGCATGGGTACTTCAAAAATGGTGCTGTACCCGGTACCGGTACGTACCGGGAACGTATCTTATTTTTTTATTTTTTTCCTTGGCTGGGTACTCGTACCGGGTACGTACCAGGGCACGGCTGGTCCAAAAAAACATGGATTTCATCCAAAACGGGTGTAGAGTAAGTGAAATTTAGGGTCTTTTCTATTTTTTTGAAATCCTAGAGTACCTTGCTAGTATCTTTATTGTTCTGTTCTTGTACGTGTTTCGTTTTTATTTCTTCTTCATATAGCATATTTTTGTGATTATGTTAGAGAATATTTGTGTAGTCATGATTTTTTGTACATATTTTTGTCATGTTTAATCATATATCATCTTAATTTCTCTCTTTATATATATATATATATATTAAAAGAATTATAGCGACGTACCCGTACCTTAGTTTTTTTAGAAATGCCGTATCGCCATACCCGTACCCGTATCTATGCAACATAGCTTTCCTCTTTTAACATGCTGAGAGTTATATGTTAATATCTACTGTGTGTGTGTGTCAAGGACAGGGCATGCCAATATTTTCCTACCAGAAATTTTATACTTTTCCATTCACATTTTAATTAGTATTTTTCTCCTAATCTTTATTGTTTTTGTTCTTCACAGATCCTTTGCAGTAATAAACTTCCCCTTATTGGTTTAGTAGACAAAGTAGAACAAGAGCTTGCTTGGAAGGTATGGCCTGACTGAGCAAATCCTGTGCTGTTAATTTTGCTGTTTCGTTTAATGTGCAGAATTTTCACTGTGTAATATGTAGGCTGAACGATCAGATATTTCTGCAAAGCCAAACTTGTATAAGTTGCTCTATGCATTTCAATTGCACCAGCATAATTGGCGACGAGCAGCAAACTACTTATACATGTATTCTGCTCGTTTGAGAACTGAAGCATCTCTGAAAGACAGCCAAGGCAGTTCCTTGATGTTGCAAGAGAGGTTGAATGCACTCTCTGCTGCTGTCAATGCACTGCATCTTGTTCATCCTGCATATGCCTGGATTGATCCACTGGCTGAGAGAAGTTCTCTTATGACTGCACATTATCCAAGTAAGAAAGCTAAAAGAACACCAGATGAACATTGTAAGTAATTCAACAACAAAAATCGTGCTGCTAGTTCTGAACTTATCATTTCATTTGAATTCATGATGTTATATCGACATTTGTACTTCTCCAAATTTTTAGCAAAATGGATTCTTATATAATATTTCTATATACCGGATATTACGGTCTTCACATTTGTTCTAATATTGTGTCTTTTAAAAAGGTCATCCTTGATGGGTAAATGTTGAGATGTCGGGTAGCTTTGTTTCATTAATATTTTCTTTGTTCTCTTTTGTTTTTTTAGGATGACCTTATCCTCCTCACTCTTTGTAATCACCTCCTCTGCCTTAATAAATTTCATCTTTAATCATTAAAAAAAGTGCAGATTTTTTTTTGAAGAGGTGGTGATATCATTATCTTTAATTTGCTGCACCAGATGATAATGATGCTGAGCCTCAAAGCTGGCAGTCTTCTATTGATATCGAAAAACTTGAGAACGAGTTTGTACTAACTTCAGCAGAGTATATGCTGTCAATGGTAAATGTCAAGTGGACATTTTCTGGTAAGTCTCTTTTCTTTTGAATTTTCCATGTAGCATATGGCTGCTCCCAGAGTGACTGATGATATCAAGTTTTAAAATACTTTGTTTTCATTTGATAGAAATTTAAACCTGTGTTTACCCTTTTCTTCATTTTAAAGGAAAACATGGAGCCCTATCAGATTTGGCTGATCTTCTTGTCCAAAACAATTTATATGATTTGGCCTTTACAATCCTTCTCCGATTTTTCAAGGGTTCAGGACTGAAGAGGTTTACATCCTGCACAATTTGTGTTTGTTTCTTTGTCTGTTTGTGTGTGTGTGTGTATGTATGTATGTATCGATGTATTGATATGCTCATATCTGTGACTTGGTCTTCCTCTTTAGGGAACTGGAAAGAGTTTTATCTGAAATGGCATTGAAATGCTGTCTTGACAAAGTAGAGTCCACTTGGGTTGAGTACGTTGATCTATTCCTTACATTTATTTTTGAAGTACTCTTTAGTCTTTATTGTAGGTTGTTTAACTAAGATACCTGACTTCTTGTAGCTTATCAGTCATTCTGATGGCTTTAAGATTGTTTTTATTATTGTTTATTTAGTAATTGTGCATTGAATAATTTATAAATGTTTTTGATGATTTCAGGGAACATGATCATTTATTGACATCATCAAAGCTTGAGATGGCTGTCCATGGTTCCCCTGCTACGGTTCCTACAACTCCACAAACTGATAGAAATAATTGTTGGGCAACTCTCAAGCTTTACCTTGTTCGTATCTTCTGCTCTTTCTATATTGGCCCTTAATTGGTTTTAGTGTCTGATCAGCCAGTCTCTGATCAGTCTAGAAGAGGGGTGGTTCATGATTGGGAAATTTTAACACCGAACATTTTTGACACCCTCCTCTTTGTTTCTATTTCAATTTTTATTTTTGTTTTTTTGTTTTCTCTTCTAGTGGTTTTGATACATGGTATGCACGGTGTCTGATATTACATTATGTGAATTAATCATAGATTGGTTGCTAATCTAATTGGACATAAGCAAGGTTGCAGTAGGGATCATCTTTTACCTTTTCAGATAACTAGACTAATGCATTTAGTTCTTAGATAGCTAAAGATGAACTGGAGCCTATCCACAATGAGGATTTCACGGTAAGGTTATTGCTAGGCTTTGGTTAGTTTAATGATCAATGATCACACAAATTTGTACATCTAGCTTGCAGAAAGAGATGGTGGAATTGGCTAACAATCTCCATGGTAAATGTTGGAATGAGAATGTGGTTGGATATGTGTGGAGAAGACCCATAGAAGCATCAGTAAGGAGGTTGATTAGATGGAGAATAGTTCAATAGTTAGAGGTAGAGGGAGATTAAGAAAAGCTGTAGGCCAAACCATTAAGAGAGATTTAAATGGTAATAGTCTATCTTTCAACTTATACATGACAGAAAATTATAGCATCATCTGATCCATGTAGGCAAGGAAGATGGGGTATTGGGAAAGAGATTTAAAAGGTAAACAATCTATCTTTGCAAATTAAATGAATAACAAGTTTTCCCCGAAAAATTTGGATTTATAGCCGTTGTGCAAGGGTTTGGAGAAAGGAGAGGGGAAACGTGTTAAAATCCCACATCGACTAGAGATATGACCAATGTAGTCCTTATAAGGCTCAAACAATCTTCACTTTACAAGCCAGTTTTGTGGAGTTGAGTTAGGCTCTAAAGCCCAAATTCTAAGATAGTATCAGAGCCTATCCTAGATCTGTTATTGGGCCATTGGTATTTTTTTTTTGGGTGAACTGGCCACTAGTATTTGTCCACACTCTAGATGTCTATTCTTAGCCGTGAATTGTAATTGGGCTGGGCCACCTTCATTTTTTTACACTCCAGATGTCCTGTCTTGGGCATGAGGTGTGCTGAGATCCCACATCACCTAGAGATATGGCCAATGTATTCCTTATAATGCCTGGGCAATGCTTCTCACCTTATAAGCCACACATACTTGATGCGGAACTTTCGCATGTATATATATTTTTTGAAAACATACATGATGCGGAACTAATAGTTGCGCACGTTGCAATTCAACGCGGAACTGTTCCGCAGGTTTTTTTTTTTGAAAACATACATGATGTGGAATTATTAGTTTCGCACGTTGTAATTCAATGCGGAACTCTTAGTTCCGCAAGCACGCGTAACGAATCAAAAATATTTGCTGAGCTATTAGTTCCGCATTGAATTACAACGTGCGGAACTATTAATTCTGCATCATGTGTGTTTTCAAAAAAAAAAAAAAACACATTAGTTCCGCATTGAATTACAACATATTAGTTCCGCATCATCTATGTTCTCAAAAATATATATATACATGCAGAACTATTAGTTCCACATCATGTATGTGTGGATAAAAAAGTATGTATGTGCAGATAGAAAAGCCCTAAGCGGGTTTTGTGGGGTTGAGGTAGACCCTAAGCCCAAATTCTAAGAACTTGCTGTAGATGTAGATTAAGTGATCTGAGGTATCAAGTTAAGAAGAATGTTAAGGTTTTTTAGTAAGCATTATTATTATTGATTTTTTAATAGAAAATAAATTTATCATGGAGGAAGAGAAAATATTTAGTATTTGCTAGGTCAATGTCATTTTCATTATGACTTTCTTTTTTGTTCATTGCTGTACTGTAACTCAATGGGTATCTTGTCTCTTATGTCTTAATAAGTTGGATTGAGGTTCTAGTCCCCCCCCCCCCCCAATTTAAAGGGTGGGGGAGGAATTTAAACCCCTAAAAATTTGTGGTATTGGAAACAGTTTACCATGCTCTTGTTGGCAAGACAACATCCATTTGAACCTCATTCAGCTGTGTAGATGGTTATATATGAAAATTTCCCTTGTGAAAAGCTATATCTAGTCTTTGTACAAGTCTCTTGATAATTTCTTTTAAGGGGATAAATTCTCTCATTTTGTTATTTTTTGGGGTTGGGGGTTGGTTGTTTGTGTTTATCTTTTGTTTACATTTTTGTGTCCCTGGTTCACTCTTTCCTTTGAAACTGCTCCTACATTGCAGGAAAAGTATAAGGAATTTCATGGTAGGTTACCAGTTATTATTGCTGAAGCTCTTCTACGTGCAGATCCTAAGATGGAATTGCCTCTTTGGCTTGTTCAATTGTTCAAGGTAATTTTATAGGCTGAAAATTGCAGTCAATGATTTTTGTACTTGATGTTGATATTGATATTGAAAATATAGGATCTAAGTAGGGAAGTAGTAAAAGAGAATATGAGCCCAGTTATATTGGATAGATTTGGCATGAGTAAAATACAAAGCACCAACACTTCTTTATTATGAGAATATGGTCAGCACTAGTGTGGAAGTTTTAGGTCGATTTGTAACACTTTTCACCTTCAAGTCAGCATCATGTAAAATACCTAGTTGAGGTGCCCTTTATTTTCATTTGGTCCACCTTGTCTTGATATAATGTGTGTATAAAGTGTTTTCACCTTTGAAGGTTGGGCCATGCTGACAAGTATCCTTAGTTGTTTTTCTATGTTTATCAAGCCTAGGATTTGCTGGTTTGGTGGCAGGCAATCCTCCAAACTTCTGATGGAGGCAGTGATAGAAGGGGCCTAGAGTGATTTTATATTAATAAGGAATATTGAAGCTCAATATTCATGATTCATCACATCCTGTTGAAACAATCTGAAATGAGAAGCATTTAAAATGGAAGTACATGGATTTGACATTAATACCAGTGTTTTATGAGCTGAGCTAGATTTATTATTAACGCTGAAATGGACTTTTAGTCCCTTTACTATAGCTAATGTGTGATTTAGTTGTTAAAATTAAAGTCCCTCCATCACTCTTCATTTACTTAAAACTCTTAAATTCTCGTAACTTATCCAAAGTTTTCACAAGTTGTTTTAAATCTTCTCTCATTCTTTGTTCCAGGCCAGACTAGTTTGTGGTTCTCTCTAGAGTTATTGTTCTTTTGCTGTTTTAGTTTTAAATGTTGCAAACAACTTATTTTTGCATATTTGGAGTTGTTAACTTATAACTTTTGCTTAAGTTGTGTGCTTGCAACTTTGAGTTTTATGTAAGCTTCTTATGCATTTTCAATTTCAATTTAATGAAATGTTTGTTGTAATTTAAATATCATTAAATTTTGTATTTTAGATAGGAGTGTAAGGTTTGTGTGTTTTCTCGATTTTAGATAGGATCTTGATTTTGACAATCTTGGACACTAGTATGTTTTAACTTGTTACAAGTACAAGGCATTCATCATTTCATTTGTGGAAAATGTGACATTCTTAAGATACAAACTTGCTAATGCTGATAATTTTGGAGATTTTAGGATTTTCTTTTTCTGAAATCATGTGGATAAACTGAAATATCAAGAGGCATTAGAGATTGACAAGAAAAGATATAAGATTTGGTTTGCCAATTTTGATGCTGCTAAAGGTGAATTTCAAAGACTAAGTGATGAAAGTGAAGAGAAAAAGGCGGAGTCATGCAATTAGAGTCAAAGTACTAGTGATATAAAATTGTTTCTTGCTTGACTCGGTTCTGCCATATGATGTCATTTATGAATAAAAAGATATGTTGTTCAGACTTGCATCTTGTTCAAACAGTGGAAGTACTGAGATATGTAGGATCGGTGAGGGTTTTACGAGGTCCTTCCATAGTTTGGACAAGATACAAGTCTAAATGGCATATTTCATGATCTTAAATTAGATGTGGAGCTGAATTGAGTCAAGTGAGTCACTAGGCCTGTTTTATCACCCTCACATGGACTTTGACTATCCTTTATCTTCCAACTCTGCATTGCTCTCTTCATTTCATCTTTTCATTGAACAAAACTGACTATTGGGAATCTATATCCCATCTAATTAGGGTTTGTCGTCCTATATGTTTTCATGTTAGTCTGTAACGTCTCTTGATAATTTAGTTTCTTGATATTATTTCACATGAACAAAAATCCCCCAGTCATTATGTTGTTGAACTACTAGCTTTAGCATGTTTGCATTTTATACAAATGATAATGGTTGTGCTCCACCCTTTTCAAGTTGTAACAAGTCAAGCTATTTGTCCGTTGACTATTGTGTCTTGGTCTCTCTTTACCCTCACATCTTAAAAAAAGTCGGGAGTCCTTGGTATATAAATGCTACAATTGCCAACTTGACCATTAACATAAAATCTAGTTCAGCACTTCAGCTAACAAATCAGTGGTATATATGTTAAATATAAGTTCTTTCGCTTTAAAAAGTTCTCTTCAGAATTTGCATGGATTGTGTACATGTTCTTCAATCTTCCTTACTAGTATAAAATTAATCACACTCATCTTCAGTCCTCTTTAGTTCCCTTTGGCTGCCTCTCGATCAAAAGCTTGGACTGTGACCAACCCTGACTAGACTAGACAATCTAGATTGGTACACCATGGATCTGGTCCATACAATATGAGGGATACTTCTTTTCTTTCATCATGCAACCTTGGCTGCTATAACATGGGATTTTGTGTGACATTGTTGACATGGCTTGTGACAGGAGGGTCAAAAGGAAAGGATGTCGGGGATGACTGGCCGGGAATCAAATCCTGCATCTTTATTTCAGCTTTATGTTAACTATGGTCGATATGCGGAAGCCACTTATCTTTTACTTGAGTGCATAGAATCATTTGCTTCAATGGTAAGTTATTTTTTACTATTATGGATGGAATTTATACTCATTATCGTTCTGATGTGTATGTTTTCAGCTGGTGTGATCTACATATTTAATTACTTTTGTCATTAGAATTCCAACTGAACATGTGCCTGTCTGCCACCTTGTAATATATTTTACATTTTACATAATTTTTTGTTGTCTTGGAAATTGATAATATTAGATAAAAACAACATAAAATTTGTTAACCCATATCAAGTAACAGAATTTTAAAGACATCTATTGACCCATAGTTGATGTTTGTTGTTACGTTTACACTTTGGTATAGAATGCTTTACAGTTTTACCATCACCTGATGGATGTCAAGTGAGAGGAGTGCTTATATGAGAGTGTGAGAGTAGTAAATCTAAGCCGTGTAACCATACATGGATGGTTAGGATTAAAAATTATTCAATGATCACATGACCACTTAAAATAGTCAAATGACTTTATGTTTTAATCTTCACCTTTCATGACTTCATCTTATGGACAATATTCACTCCTCTCACTCTCATAATAAGAACCCTCTTCACCTTTCATGACTTCATTTGTTGGTAACTGTTACAGAATATTTAAGATATATTTATATTATATTTGAATATCTTTCTTAATCTGTTTCCTTTGGTTTTTAGTCTTATTGTTGGTAGATTTCGGCTTGTACTAATAGTACTAGTACTTGACCTTATTAGTTGGATAAGTCCCGTGTTAGGTTATGATGCATTTAAAATAGGGCTCTTACTTTTTCCTTAATCCTAAACCTATAATTCTTTAACATGGTATCAGAGTTGTACCCTCCACCTCGAAAAGAGTTTCTTCCTTTGGATATCTTGAGTCTTCTGGACAAATATTTGAAAATAAGAAACAGATTGAAAACAAAGTGACAATTTCGTAATTAAATGTGAAAACTAGAAATGAAAATAGAAATTGATCAAAAAAAGAAGAAATGAAAGCAGAAAATGTTTGTTCAAAGTGAACGGGCCCTATTATTCCCTCCTTTCTTCTTCTTTGTGTGGCCAAAGGTGCCATTGGTTGTGTTTGTGCTATTTAGCCGGGCAGAGGTGCGACCTAGGGTGTGGCAGGTTTGGGAGCCAGAAGTCATACCAGTTTCTCTTCTTAGACATTGGGTGGTAAAGGCTTGGGCTCTTTTCTTCTCTATGCTGTGTTTTGGAGTAGAGTTTTGCTTTTCTTCTCAGTGATAACTTGCTATTGGAAACGGTTGCAATTTCTTCTCTTGTCATATTGATATTTCATGATATTTACAGCGTGGTGGCAACTAGCAAATTTATGTAGCGCATGTTCTATGTGCATGATGCAGAAAAAGTTATATCTGTTGTGTTTTCACTAATGTTGCTATCATCAACCTTCTGCAGAGACCAGCAGATATAATTAGAAGAAAGAGACCATTTGCTGTTTGGTTCCCATACACAACTATTGAGCGGCTACTATACCAATTAGAGGAATTAATCAGAATGGGTCACATGGTAGATCACTGTGACAAGCTCAAAAAGATGTTACACGGGGCTTTGAAGAATCATCTGAAGACTGTAAGCTCAATGTGTTATTTTTTGAATTTAAATTTTTCTTCTTGGCATGGTTGTTCATATCTTCTGTTTGTCTCTGCTTTTCAGTTGAAGGTGGACTCAGATGACGCAATTTCTGTATCTTCTTGATTGCTACTTAACTGGTCACCGGAAGTAGCAGAGATATAAGTGTATTACTATTCACAGTGCTCTTGATTACTTGCTGTGTTTAACAGGTTTGTCTTTTGTTTATGCCCCCTAGTGGTTTCCTTCATTTTTTTGTTCTAGTTATGGTTCATGAATTGTTTTCTTGTGATGATTTCTCTGTTGAACAGCATATTATCCGGTGAAAAGGACTTAGGACGGAATGTTGAAATTTTGGGATGGAAAAGCCATCGCTGTAGAGGTTATTTCCCCGTTTTGCGAAACTAATCCTTCTCTTCCCATAGGAACTGAACAAAAAATTAACCAATGATGCCATCCACCTCATCTTGCAGGAATCTTGTACCAAGTGTCAGTGTCCATGAATACCCGTGTGAAATTTGTACATGCTTTATATACAGGAAGATGTATTTAATTTTATCATGGGCAAGATTGACGCCTTGTTTAGTGAGGGTGCTAGGGCTTGACTGGCAAAATCGAAGTTCAACTTATTGTGGGGAAATTCAGTATAGAAATTTTTGTTTTTGTTCCCGGGGGATGCCAAAAAGTATGCTAGCATAGATCCGATTAGGTGTTTTTCATTTTTTGGCGATCTAGTTAGGAAACAATTGATGTGTAACTCAAGCAGGAATCCAAAACCAACTTGATTACTTGATCCCTTTGGTTTCGTTGCCTCCAATTCCAATGTGTCTTCCTCATCCTTGTCTTTCATTGTGTTTATGCCTGTACTACATATGCATTGGAATGATGTACTTTTAAATCTTGGTGGGTTTGAATTTAGTGAGTTGCAAGAACTTGAGCATAACAATTTCTTGATGATGCCGTTGGGCATAGTCATGCTGGTGCGACCTATGTCACTTTAAGCCAAGTTAGTAAATCGTGTAATATGATGCAACATGAACTTCAGAAACAAGGATTTAATTTTTATTTTATTTTTTCATCTCGTGGGTTTTGGTAACTAAAAAATGGGGTTATTCTAAGGTGTATTATCTACAACTGATTTGTGAATTATTTATTTTTACCCGCACTAACAAGTTGAAGGGGTTTCTAGTGATGTGTATTTGGATTCAGATGGCATTTTACGTGATATGACAGTTAAGATAAGCTACTCTTTTTTTACGAGTCACCACCTTCGCGTCTAGAACAATCGAACCAAATTAACTTTATTTTGAAACACCTATGTTTAACTAAGTCCTTTGTTTTTTTTTTTGTCAATACTAGAGTTCTTAAAATAGTTAAATTATTATGACTTAGATTATCTCTAATGCTAGAACCCACTTTGAGTTTTTATCTCTCTTTTAATATACTTAAAGATGTCACATAGGATTTAAGAACTCTCATCACTTTTCACTTCAATAGTAGAACCTAGCATTGGTTCTTAATTTATATTTAATGGATCCCACAATTATATTGCTTTTTGCAAGGAAATAATTTTTTAATATATAAGAACCGGTTCTTGTATAAGAAATGTTCTTACATGTGGCGGCCACGTCAACGAACTCCGATGCTATTAAAAATTAACTAGTTCTTATGTGTAAGAACACAAATAAAAACCACCATTGGAGATGGTCTTAGTTCTTGTGTCTCTAAACGAGATCTTCTTCATTTGTTTCTGTTCTCACTTCGTTTCCTCGTTTGACGGATGTTGCTGTTGATATTTTTTTTATGATTGAACGGGGCTATGCCCCAACAACAAAGAGAGCACAAAAACAGGCTAAAACCTCCTGGGAAAACAAATCCTAGTACTGTCAGTTGTGAAAGCTACAGAAAGAAAACTAGGAAGAATATAAAAAAAAAATTGCAATCTAAACCAAGGTCCATGTCGATCTTGGCTAAACCATCCGCGTCTTGGTTTGCTTCGCGGTAAGTATGAGATAACAACATCTGGCCCTCTATGTCTAGAAACTTCCTGATATCATAAACCAGATTGACACTTGGGTGAAGAGAGGAGCAACCCAAATTAATGAGTCTCACAGCGGCCATAGAGTCAGACTCAATCACCAATACCTCTATCCTTGGTTTGTTGTAAATCAATAAGAATGGCCCACAGTTCAACTTGCGTAATGGAGCAAGAACCCAAACCACAAGCAAAGCCAAAAATAAATCTACCCTCCTCATCACGCAAGACTCCACCACACCCATAATTTGTAACAACTCCATCACAATTGAGCTTGAAAAAACCTTTCTCCGGAGCTGTCCATTTAATTAAGAGATCATCACCAACCGGGCCTCTAGAGTGGAGCACAGCATACTCATTCATACTTTGCTCAATAGCCTTAGCCTGCCTAAGGATTCTTTCAACCATTTGGTTTATTGGTTTGCCATAGATCAGAGCCCACCCCAAACCCCTTCTAGACTCAAAGGACTTTAAATTGAGTAAAATCCAGTCATGAAGGTTCTCGAAAAAGAAACTAAAAAATGACATCTCACCTTCAGCAAGGATGTTCCACACACACTTAATCACAACACAATCCCGAACCACATGAAGGACAAATTTGTCCTCCCTCTCACAAATAGGGCAGTAGGCCGAATCCGCCAAATTCCTTCTATGACGCCAAGAGTTGGTAACCAAGGCCTCATGGCTAAGTTTCCAGAGATGCATTCTAAATCTTTCTGGCCCACTCCACCACCAAACTCCCTTGAAGATCCCGTTTTGATCATTCACATTATGCTCCAGTAAAGACAAATAGGAGGACGCATTAGAGAATTCCCCATCGGGAGATAAATTCCAGGCAATAGAATCTTCCCCTTTGATCAGGGACAACAAGAGCTCTAATCTTAACCAAAACTTCGTCAGGAATAATATTCACTAGAGCAGTTAAGTCCCAAACACCCTTATCTGATCTTAGATTGCAAACACACAAATTTTTCTCAAGATCAGTAAGGGGTCTTTGGACTACATTGCACAATTTACCAACAGATGGAACCTAGTCATCAAACCAGCAATTGACATGCAAACCATTCCCAAGCTTCTAGCAGTAATTGGTCTCAACATTCCTCCAAGAATTGCAAACACCACGCCAAAAATTATTTCCTCCAATTGTATTATTAATTTTTGGAACCAGATCATTACCACACTTATATTTGGCTTTTATGGCCCTCACCCACAGATCATCCCTCCGGGTAGTTAAATGCCAACCCGCCTTCACGAGCGCTGTTTGGTTGATAGTCCTAGCTGATCTTAGCCCAAGTCTTCCCCACTCCTTTGGACTACAGAGCTTTTGCCAATTCACAAGATGCGCCTTCCTCTCATTAGCTGAATCCCCCCAAACAAAGCTTCTACACTTTTTGTCAATCTCATCACAAATATATCACGGGACATAAGCGGATTGCATGACGTAGGTTGGGAGGCTTTGAAGGACAGACTTGGTTAAGATAATTTTCCCTGCCATGGATAGCGAATCGGCCTTCCAAGTGCTTAATCTTTGATCCATCTTATCCAAAACAAATTGGAAAGATCTCTGATTAACTCTATTATGGAGAATGGGCACTCCTAGGTACTTGCCCAGATCACTAGTAACCTGAAAACCAGAGCAATCACAAATTTACTGCCTCAAATTGCTATTTACATTGTTAGAGAACAAGATTCAGATTTTTTCCTCACTAACTTTTCGCCCCGAAGACTTGCAAAACAAATCTAAAATATTTTTCATTAGAAGAATTTGTTCCACCCCGACCTCTGCAAAGAGAAGGACATCATCTGCAAAGGCAAGGTGAGAAATTTTGGGTCCTCCTCTAAACAGTTGAATAGGGGACCAGAGCCTTTGATCCACCGCTAGAGATATCGTTTAGAAGAGCCTCTCAATGCACAACGAAAAAATGTAAGGGGAGATAGGGTCGTCTTGTCCAATCCCTCTAGATAGCTGGAATTCCTCCAAGGCTTCCCCATTCCAGAGCATTCGCATCCGAACAGAGGATATACCGTGCCAAATTAAATTAACAAAGTCATTTGGCAACCCGATGTCCTCCAAGGTCTCTATGATGAAAGGCCAACTTAACCTATTGTACGCCTTTTCAAGGTCAAGTTTGATAGCCATCCACCCTTTCTTCCCCTTCTTCTTCTTCATGGGGTGGAAGATTTCTTGAGCCAGAATAATGTTATCTCTGCTTTGCCTCTGAGCAATAAAACTGCTTTGGCAAGGATTCACCAAAGTGCACATTAACATGTGAAGTTTCTGAGCCAAGATCTTGGTGATGACCTTGTAAGAAACATTACAAAGACTGATGGGCCTAAATTTTTTAGTGCTAACCACCGGATCAATCTTGGGAATAAGTGTAATAAGAGTATTATTGAGGACACTCACCTTATTGGGATCATTGAAAATAACCAACACAAGTAGAGCTGGCAAAATGGGCTGGGCTTGGCTGGCTGGGCCAAAAAAGCCCAAAAAATAGAGGGCTCGGACATATAAATTTGAGCCCGTTTTCAATCTGGGCATTTTTGTCCCGGCTCGACAAAGCCCGAACCCGGTAAAACCCGAGCCCGAAGAGGGCTATCTGAAAAATATAGGCTAAAGTCTGAACCCGAAAAGTAGAGGGCTCAGACACACAAATTTGAGCCCGTTTTCAATCCAGGTTTTTTTGGCCCGGTTTGATAAAGCCCGAACCCGATGCGGGTCAGCCCGAAAGCCCGTTTTGCCAGCTCTAAACACAAGGCTACAAAAAGACTCGCCAATAAACCTCCACTGGTTTTGGAAAAATCCTGCATTCAGACCATCTTTTTCGGGCGCTTTGTGGGGATTTATGTGGCGAACAACATTATAAATGTCACTCCTCGTGACCCTTTTGTTTAGCTTCTGAAATTCACCATCATAGATTCTCGGAAAGGCACCACTAATAGGCAAGGGCAACCTATTAACATCTTCAGTGAATAAATCCTAAAAATAAGTAGTCACCATATGCTCCAATTGGCCAGGGTCACCAATCCAAGCTCCACTACTATCTTGAAGCGAATCAAACCCGTTCTTTCTCCTCCTAACTGTGGTGACTCCATGGAAGTATCTAGTATTTCGATCACAAAAAAAAAACCACTTTGATCTGGATTTTTGAAACCAAAGTAGTTCTTCTTGTTGTAAAACATTATCATACTCCAACCACACAAATCTTTTAACATTCTCAAGTTGAGGGGACGGATTGGATGCTAGTTGATTGTCCAACTCCTCTAGCCTTCTCATTAGCTTCCTCTTCTGAATGAAGATGTTCCCAAAGACTTCTTTGTTCCATTTCTGGACAACACACTGGAACCGGGGCACCTGATTAGTCCAATTCTCGGAACCATTCCAAGTTCTCCTCATTAAACAAGGAAAATCCGCATGAGATTGCCAAACATTTAGGAAACGGAAAGGACGCCTATGCCAAACATTTAGGTAAGTGGAAAACAACAGCATGAGGAAAGAGTAACCTCCATTTCATGTTGATCAACGCTCTGTCCATCCTTTGGAAAAGATGATCCCTTCTCCAAGTGTAGGGGCTCCCCTGATACCCCGCGTCAATGAGGTTACAGTCTTGCACCATCCTTCTGAAATTCTGCCTACCTCTAGTAGATGGCAAATCCGCACCACCCTTCCTTTCACTGTCAGAAAGAACACAATTTAAGTCCCCAATCACTGACCAAGGCTCCTCATACTCAGCAATCCTGGAGAGGTCGTCCCACAAAGGTCTGTCTTCTCACATAATTAGGATTAGCGTAAACTACTATTAGGAGCCAACTTTCTTGACTTCTCCAAGCAACTTGAAGATGAACAAGTTGGGAGGTGGCTTCAATCACCTCAACTGTCCAGGATTTGTTATCCCAAAGGCACCAAATTCCGCCAGCCTGGCCCCTAGACTCCACCAAATAAGTCCCAGAGAACCACATTTTTTTATTCTCCTTTTTGCGTTTTCACCACTGGAATGAGTTTCTAGAAGAAACAATAAAGAGGCCCTATATTCCCTCTTGATATCCTTCACTAAGGCAGTGAATCCCTTCGCTCCGACCCCCTGCAGTTCCAAGCTAAATAATTCAATTAGAAATGGTGGGGGTGGGTAACTCTGAGAGCCTAATCTCTGGCTGCTTAACAACATCATTACTACTAGATGCGGAGATCCCTTTGGAAATAAATTCCAGCCTTTTTTGTCACCCTGGTTCGCTGAGATGAAACCAAGGAGGGGGTTTACATCTATCTCCTTCTCGTTTGGTGGGTGGGTTAGTTGTAAAACCTTCCCTGGCGAAACTCGAGAATTGCCAACATGGGGGACTTCCTTTATGTTAGAACACGAGCCCATGAAGGAAAAGCTTGGGTGAATATTTTGTCACCATAGCTATTGTGTCATTGGGGCACCTTAGAAGCAGCTAGCCTTTTTTAAGCGGCCCACCTCTTGCTGCTTTTTTTGCGTCTCTAACTCTAGGCCCCAATTGGGGGGTCTTACCACCCAAAGCACTGCGGACTTTGGAATTAACATTCTCTTGGGCTTCAGGCCCATTTCTAAGGTCATTGTAAATAACCATTTCCCCTTCTGATGCTTTGACCCAACAGTCTGATCATTACCATTTGTCTCTGATTCCACCGCCAAACTGTCAAAATGAGACCCTGTCCCCATACCTTTAGGCATGTAGGCTTGCTTCCCTTTCCTTCTTACTTTTCCCCGAAACCAGCTCCTTTTTCCTGGCCCTCTCCTTTTTGTTGACAACCAACTAGGGGCCGAAACGTGGCCTCACAGACTCGTCCCTATCCAGGTTCATATCATGAGGCTCACCCTCCACGCGCGCATGGTTAGAGACACTCACCTCCTTGTGCACCGGGGTAAGTTTTTCTGTTGTGGTAGTTCCCTCCATAGCTACCTCGACCTGCATATTCACATCTCCCCCTATTGGATTCTTTGATGCTTTTGCTGCCAGCTTAACCAGCCACTCACTCTCTCTGTGGTCATACACTCCGCAGTGGAAGCATATGGTGTGAATCCCTTCATACTCAAGGTTCAGTGTCTCCCCGCGCACCATCACTTGCGGGACCACCGGTTTGGTTAAGTCAATCTCAATGCTAATCCTAACAAACTGGCCCCTGTGTTGGAAGGTAGTGAGATTATCTATCTTCAGAGCGACACCCAGCCTGCTACCTAACCTTTTGAGGAATTTTTCATTATACAGTTCGAGAGGAAGCTCAGGGATACGAACCCACACTGGCGTTGAATCACCATGTAGTGATCAACAATCATCCATGGCCCTTCAAAGAGGACCCTGTTATAGTCCTCCATCTTGTCAAACTGAACAACGTAAAATCCCCTTGGCATGTCAATAATTTTTATTAGCCCTGCCCTTTTCCAATCCCTGTTAAGCTTGTTTTCCAGTGCTATGAAGTTTACATTTTTCCCAAGCACACTAATAATCGGGGTTTTGTGCCATGGCTCACTCCAATTTTCCAGCTCTTTATCCGATACTGGTATATCTGGGAAACCTCCTGACATGTGAGGGATCTCTTCTTGCCTATCCTCCTTGTACCAGCTAGCGGTTCTCTGGGGGATCCTTCTCATCCCTCTCTAAATCGAACATCTCATCTTCTCCTGTTATGCCTGGTATATTAAGCAAAGCCTCTCTGAATGAAGGGGCTTTCATCTCTACTACTCTGTCTTCCATGGAGATATTTGTCACCACTTCTTGTTCACAAGACTTGACCTTTTTGGTAGCTCGGGTGCTCTGTTCATCGGATTCCAGGCAAGCCCTAGCGGAGCTCATGTTTTTTCTTATGTTGGCAAAGAACTATTAATAACCGCTGTTGAGATTTTGCAACCTTGTTTCTTCTTTCCTAACATTTTAATTATTTTTATTATTCCCGTTTAGTTTTATTTGACGTGAAACATTATTTGCATCCTATGATCTGGATCCACTCCATAATGACAAAGGGTAAGTCGAATGTATCCAACCATTATTTCACATTTGACGAGGAATGCATGCTTGCGTTTGGGCAACAACTGCATAATCTGTGGCCTTGAACATTGTTAGACAAATCGTGCAATCAGGATCGTTATTTGGCCCCGAAGTGATCCAAATCTGAAGATGTGTTTAGGATTCCACTACCATCCGGTCTATGCCAAAGTTCTTCCTTGCACTCAGGTGGGATGGTTAGTAAAGCTGAAATTTCTATCTCTAATCAAGATATAGCAGGCTTATAGGAGGAATTAAAAAAGATATATATATTAGACTGAAAAATGAAGATAAATTGCTCATCTTGTAATATACTAACTAGCACGATATCTTATAACACAAGCTTCTAAAACAATCTCCCAACCACGACAAAAATAAAAGTTACATAGACATTAGCTTTGGTCCATTATCTAGCGTTCCCATCCCTACAGCTAAATCGGCATCAAGTTGAGTGTGTGGTGCAGGACCCGTCATTTGTTTCACACTGCACAAAATAAACAGTAATATCAGAACCAATATCATTCCAGTCCAATACATAAAAAGTGGGATGTTGAAACCAAATTGGTTAAAAGTGTTTTTAATACAAAAACTCCCTAAGTGATTTTATGGTTTTGATGATAACAAAATGTATTAAGGTTTTTACAAAGGATAATCAATTTGTATTAAGCTGTACAATGAATAAATGCTGCCTAACTAAGCTGATTGCAGTCTGCGTCCAATAAGCTCTTCATGACATTGGCTGGCATTCAAAGTGAGCCTTGCGTCCAATGTTGGCACTGGAATGGACACAAGAGTTTTGCGTCCAATGTTGGCACTGGAATGGACACAAGAGTTTTGCGTCCAATGTTGACACTGAAATGGACACAAAAGTTCTGCGTCCAATGTTTGAGCAGAAGGAAGAATTCTGCGTCCAGCGTCCAATGTTTGAGCAGAAGGAAGAATTCTGCGTCCAATGTTTGAGCACAAGGCAAGAACAAAGCTCTGCGTCCAATGTCTTCTGAAGAAGCAGAATCGCAGAAGTAGAAGAAATCAAGTCTTGAAGACACGCTACTTTCTGCGTCCAATGTTTGTATGAGAAGCAGAATTACAGTAAAAGTCCAATGTTTTTCAAAGGAACAGATGCAGTGAGCGTCCAATGCAGATGAAGGATAAAAGTCCAATGTTCAGTGTGAGCAAGAGTGCAACTCTGCGTCCAATGAAACTGAACAAAACAAAAGAACTGCTCTGCGTCCAATAAAATCAGAGTGACAAAGACACTGTTCTGCGTCCAATAAATAAGAAGGACAACAATATTGCTTTGCGTCCAATGGAACACAATGAAGCAGATTGACAAAGGTACATCAAACAATTGTTCTGCGTCCAATGAAGCAGAAGAACAAATGTACAACAATCAACTTTGCGTCCAATGGAACTATAGGGAAATGGCAAAAGTCCAATAACCAGAATGAGACAATAAGTCCAATACTGCCTTGCATTCAAATGGAATAGATTGGTAAGCATCAGGTATGCGTCCAATGTTTGCATGAGTTCTGTGCAAATTGGTAAGTGCAAAAGTATGCGTCCAATAGATTCTATATGCTGCGTCCAAAACGCAGAGTCCATTACATGCTATTTACTGCTCATGCATTTAATATGAAACATATTTATTGAGCAAATGATTTGAAATAAATAGCTGTATGCAATGCTTTCTGTACATCTTTGTCAACGTGTGTGAATGTACTTCTGAAAAACATAAAGTACTGTGGAAAGTGTACTAAGAGAGAGAATGTACTTTTAACTACTCTATATATCTCTGAACACATCTTTCTGCTTTACACAGTGTATTCTCTCTGTCTCAATAAGATATTATTATTAACCACTGTACAATTGAGACTTTGAGTACAGGTTGCTTCTGATTTAGGAGAAAGAAACGCAGACATGCACAATGAAGTAGATCTCCTCAGAGCAACGGGAAAATAGCATTAAATGCTATTAGAGAACGGTAATATTTATGAAGGCTGAAGCTGAGCTATTCGAAGAACAAGTCTGAAGCTTCATCAAAGCCTATAAATACCGAGAAGCAAGAATAAGAATACAAGTTACTGAACAACGAAAAAGAAAGAGCTAAACTGCTGTGCTTATACTCTGTATTGAAAGTCTTGTATTTCTTTATCTTCTTGTAAAAGAGAGTTTGCTTAACTCTCAAAGTGCTTTAGATTTCATATCCTCACTTGTGTGAGTTAGACAGCACTTGTATCAAAACTCTGCTGAGTTGTTTAGCCTGAAGAGGCTGTGTTCAAAGAATACTTGGGGTTTAGCCTGAAGAGGCTGCGTCCAAAGAATACTTGGGTTTTAGCCTGGAAAGGCTGTGTGCAAAGAATACTTGGGTTTTAGCCTGAAGAGGCTGTGTGCAAAGAATACTTGTATTCTATCAGGTTGATAGTGAAATCTCTCTAGTTTGAGGGGACTGGACGTAGCTCTTAGGAAAGGGTGAACCAGTATAAAAACTTGTGTTATTTATTCTTTCCTTTATCTCCTTTTATATTTGTGTTTATTACTAACCAAGGGGATTGAATTGATTTTGTTTAAACAAGTTTTTCATACACCTCAAATCGCACAAAGAAAACAAGTTTTTAAACCAAGAGGGAAAGCCTCAGCGTCCAATCTTTTGTGCGTCCAATATTTCACATTTCTGTGCGTCCAGTGTTTTAGCACTCTGTGCGTCCAATATTTCAGAAAACACTGTGCGTCCAATATTTGAACCAAGCTGTGCGTCCAAAGTTTTTAACAGCCAGCGTCCAACTTTTGCGAAAAGTTTTAAAAGCTTAGAAACACAATTCAACCCCCCCTTCTTGTGTTTCATCTTATTACCTACAGTTGGCATCAGAGCTCGGTCTCTAGGGGTTGAGCACTTAACAGTGCAGAGAAGCAAGATCCATGGAGAACGAGGGACAGGCTGTGAACAGACCACCACTGTTCAATGGCAACGAATATGACTACTGGAAGCAAAGAATGATCACATTCTTTGATGCTCAAAATATGGACCTATGGGATGTCGTGGAAACTGGCTACACTTCTCCAGTAAATGAAGCAGGTCAACCAGTACCAAGAGCTCAGTGGACACAAGATCAGAGAACAAGATTCCAGCTGAACTCGAAGGCAAGGCACTATTTAATGTGTGCCATTACAAAGTCAGAATATGACAAGGTGCACAGCTGCACTACTGCCAAGGAGATGTGGGACACTCTAGCTTTGGCACATGAAGGTTCATCTCAGGTTCGTGAGTCCAAAATCAGCATGCTAGTTCATCAATATGAACTATTCAGAATGGAGGATCACGAGTCCATTGATCAAATGTTTGGAAGATTCCAAACAATCATCAACAACCTGAGGTCCTTGGGAAAAATCTACACAACCCAAGAGCATATCAGGAAAATCCTAAGGAGTCTGCCAAGACAATGGAGACCCAAGGTGACAGCCATACAAGAAGCAAGGGATCTTTCCACTCTTGCTATGGAGGATCTTCTAGGCTCACTGAAAGTACATGATCTTGAGCTTAATGAAGAGGGAACAGAAAAAAAGGCAAAGTCCATTGCTCTTAAAGCTCAAAAAGGGAGCACCTCAAAAGCCTTAAAGGCAAATGATTCTGATGAAGAATCATGCAGCTCAGAAGGAGAAGAAGGCTCAGATGATGATGAACTCTCCTTCATCTCCAGGAAAATAAAGTCTATGTGGAAAAAGAAGGGTGGCTTCAGATGGAAGCAATTCAACAGAAGATTTCCACAGAAGGAAGCTGAGCAAAAGGAGGAAAGTCCAGTGGTGTGCTATGGATGCAGGAAACCAGGCCACTACAAGGCAGACTGTCCTGAGGCCGAGAGGACAAAGAATAAGTTCTTCAAGAAGAAAAAAGGTCTCATGGCAACATGGGAGGACCTTGATGATTCCTCTGATGATGAGGATAAGGAAGAGGCAAATCTGTGTCTAATGGCAGGACTCTCCTCAGTTGAAAGTGAAGACGAAGAGGAGGTAATTTCTTACTCTGAATTAAGAGATAATTTTGATGAGCTTCTTAGAGATTCATCCATTCTATCTGATGAGTACAAGTCTTTAAAGAAAAAGTTTTCTCTTATAACAAAAGATTTTGAAAAGCTTTCTTCAGAAAACAAAGTACTCAAATATTTAAGACTTCAAGTGAGTCAATTGAAAGAAGAATCTCCAAAGAAGTCTGAGTCCAATACTTCCTGTGAAGTACAAGTACTTCAACAAGAAGTAGATGAACTCACTGGACGTTTGTCCAAGTTTGTCAGTAGCTCTGAAAAGCTTGATCAAATTTTAAAAATTCAGAGAAAACCTTCTGACAAAACTGGTTTGGGTTATGAAAAACCGAAACCAAAGTTTTCCAAGAATCCATCAAAGGTTAATATATATTGTGGATACTGTGGAAAGGCTGGACATGTCACATCGACATGCTTCCATAATAAATGGAACAAGCCTGGACGCAGCCCAAGGACTAACATGAAAGGACCCAAGAAAATCTGGGTACCTAAGAACATGATCATTCCTGTTGCAGATTTGCTTAATGGGAGGAAAACAACACCAGTCATGGTACCTGGACAGTGGCTGCTCACGACACATGACAGGAGAAAGGTCTATGTTCCAAGACCTAAAGCCTAGATCAAAGGGCTGGGTCACGTTTGGAGGTGACCAGAAAGGCAGAATAGTTGGAATAGGTAAAATTGGTAAACATCCTTTTCCTACTGTTGAAAATGTTTTATTGGTTGAAGGACTCAAACATAATCTACTTAGCATAAGTCAATTGTGTGACAGTGGATGTGATGTTTCCTTTGACAAGGATAAATGTATAGTCAAAAATTCTGATAAGTCCATTCTTTTTCAAGCAAAGAGGCAGGATAATGTTTATAAAATTGATTTCGAAAATCTGTCCAAACAGAATGTCTCATGCTTCATTTCTTTAAATGATGAACAATGGATATGGCACAAGAAGCTTGGTCATGCAAGCTTGAGAACCATCTCAAAGCTTAATAAGCATAGCCTCGTAAGAGGACTTCCAAATCTTGTGTACAAATCTGAGGTTCTCTGTGAAGCATGTCAGAAAGGGAAACAAGTGAAAAACTCTTTTAATTCTAAAACATTGTTTCCACTTCTAGACCTTTAGAACTTTTACATATGGATTTGTTTGGACCAACACAAACTGCTTCTTTGAGTGGAAAGAAATATGGACTTGTTATAGTTGATGACTATACTAGATGGACATGGGTTAAATTCCTAGCACACAAGGATGAGTCTTTTAAGGTATTCACCATTTTTTGTAAAAGAGTCCAAACTGAGAAAGGAGTTTGTATCAACTCCATTCGAAGTGATCATGGAGGTGAGTTTGAAAATGCAAACTTTCAGAGATTCTGTGAAGAGAATCGAATCCTTCACAATTTCTCTGCACCTAGAACACCACAGCAAAATGGTGTAGTAGAGAGGAAAAATCGATCTTTACAAGAGATGGCCAGGACCATGCTCAATGATCATTCAACCTCTAAGAGGTTTTGGGCTGAAGCTGTAAACACAGCATGTTATTTGCAAAACCGAATTTTTATAAGGCCTATACTGAAAAAGACTCCTTATGAATTGTGGAAAGGAAGAAAACCCAACATTTCATATTTTCATCCTTTCGGATGTGAGTGTTTTATTCTTAACACCAAGGATCAACTTGGTAAATTTGACTCTAAGATTGAAAATGGAATTTTTCTGGGTTATTCTGAAACTTCCAAGGCATATCGAGTTTACAACTCAAGAACCTTGACTGTTGAAGAGTCAATTCACGTTAAATTCAATGACAAAAAGTCTGACAATGATCTGTCAGAGCTAAGTGATTCTCTTGCAGATATGAGAATACAACCAGGAGGTGAAGAATCATCAAGCAAGATTGAAGAAGTTGAACCAGACGCAGGAGACAGTCATGCGTCCAATACTGGAGGTGGTAAAAGCTGGCATTTTAAGACTTATCATCCTGAAGATCAAATTATTGGAAATGCAGATGATAAAGTCAGAACAAGGTCCACATTCAGAGAGCAAACTGATGTAGCATTCATCTCTGAATTGGAGCCAAAGAATATAGATGAAGCCCTATTGGATGAAGGATGGATTTTAGCAATGCAGGAGGAGCTGAATCAGTTCAAAAGAAATGATGTTTGGACTCTGGTAGCCCCACCTGAAGATAAGTCCATTATTGGAACCAAATGGGTATTCAGAAATAAGCTGGACGAAGAAGGTAATGTTGTGAGGAACAAAGCAAGGTTAGTTGCTCAAGGCTACTCACAACAGGAAGGTATTGATTTCACTGAAACCTTTGCTCCAGTAGCTAGAATTGAAGCCATTCGCATTTTACTTTCATTTGCTGCCCAACATGATATGAGGCTTTATCAAATGGATGTAAAAAGTGCATTTCTGAATGGTATAATAACAGAAGAAGTCTATGTTGAACAGCCCCCTGGTTTTGAGGATCAATCTTTTCCAAATCATGTTTTTAAACTGAAAAATGCTCTTTATGGCCTTAAGCAAGCTCCTCGAGCTTGGTATGAAAAACTGAGTTCATTTTTAATGGAAAATGGTTTTTCAAGAGGAAAAGTTGATAACACTCTTTTCAGAAAATCCATAGACTCACATTTCATCATAGTACAGATTTATGTAGATGACATTATTTTTAGTGCTACTGATGAATCTTTGTGTAGAGAATTCTCTGAGTTAATGCAGAAAGAATTCGAAATGAGCATGATGGGAGAGTTGAAGTTCTTTCTTGGACTTCAAGTGAAACAGACTAAAGATGGGATATATGTGCATCAGACCAAATATACAAAGGAACTTCTGAAGAAGTTCAAGATGGATGATTGCAAACCCATGAATACCCCCATGCATCCAACTTGCATAATGAGTCTGAATGACAAAGATAAAAAGGTAGATCAAAAGGTATATAGAGGTATGATAGGATCTCTTTTATATCTTACTGCATCTAGACCTGATATTATGTTCAGTGTATGCTTATGTGCAAGATTTCAATCAGATCCTAGAGATTCTCATTTGACTGCTGTCAAGAGAATTTTTAAATATCTGAAAGAGACTACTAATCTTGGTTTGCTGTTTAAGAAATCAGATGAATACAGATTAGTAGGATTCTGTGATGCTGATTATGCTGGAGACAGGTTTGAAAGAAAAAGCACCAGCGGAGGATGTCATTTTATGGGATCCAATTTAGTATCATGGACAAGCAAGAGACAAAGCACAATTGCATTATCAACAGCCGAAGCTGAATATGTCTCTGCAGCAAGTTGTTGTTCTCAGCTCTTATGGATTAAATATCAATTGGAGGACTACAACATTTTCGAGAGTAAGATTTCTGTTCTATGTGATAATACTGCTGCAATCAATTTATCTAAGAACCCAATCTTACACTCAAGAGCTAAGCATATAGAAATTAAACATCATTTTATTAGAGACTATATGCAGAAGGGAACATTTGATATTCAGTTTGTTAGCACTGAAAATCAATGGGCAGATATATTTACAAAACCCCTATCTGTAGATAGATTCATTTTTATAAGGAAGCATTTGAATATGCACTTTATAAAAGACTGATGTTTAGCGTCCAATATGCTTAAGTTGAGTCTGAGTCCAATATGACTAGAGTCCAATAGGACACGACAGTCTATTTGAGACTTAGAACGTTTTTTTTTAAAGACTCAAAAGCTTTCACCTCTTAGTAATCCCACGCTGAGTCCAATTTTTTCATAAAGATATATCTTACAGTTGGTTTCTTACAAATGCTTTGCAGTATCTTTTCAGTTTGATGATTATTCAAGCTTTCAAGAAAAACTTCTGTTTTCTCTATAAACTTGATTCAGATTTCTCTTCGTTTGACATCTTTTCTAAAATCTTTTCTGTTTGAGAAAGCTTGTTTAAAAAAGGGGAGAAGAAAAAGTTTTTTTCAGTTTTAAAGAGGTTTCTGTTTTTAAAAGCTCCAAGTTTTTTTAAAAATTCTCTTTGGACTATGATGTTCTATGAACCTTTTTGCCTGATGACAAAAGGGGGAGAAAGAATGGGATTAAGTTTTTATATCTTGACTAAAAGGGGAAAGATTTTGACAAAAGGGGAGAAAGATTAAGTCTGATTGCATTAGTCTTATTACCATGTTTTAATCTGATAAGCTATTTGCTTTTTATTGGACTAATCTTGTTGTTTTGAGTGAAAGAATTTTTCAGGTACTCTAAGTATATTGAATATCCAAAACCATGAGATGTTTATCTCAGGGGGAGAAGAGTAAGGAAAATCTGAGATGTTTATCTCAGGGGGAGTTTCTCTTAGAAAATGTCTGTTTTTGCTGACTAATTCTGGTTTATATGCTTTATTGTTTGTAAAACTTAATAATGTTTGTCATCATCAAAAAGGGGGAGATTGTTGGAACCAAATTGGTTAAAAGTGTTTTTAATACAAAAACTCCCTAAGTGATTTTATGGTTTTGATGATAACAAAATGTATTAAGGTTTTTACAAAGGATAATCAATTTGTATTAAGCTGTACAATGAATAAATGCTGCCTAACTAAGCTGATTGCAGTCTGCGTCCAATAAGCTCTTCATGACATTGGCTGGCATTCAAAGTGAGTCTTGCGTCCAATGTTGGCACTGGAATGGACACAAGAGTTTTGCGTCCAATGTTGGCACTGGAATGGACACAAGAGTTTTGCGTCCAATGTTGACACTGAAATGGACACAAAAGTTCTGCGTCCAATGTTTGAGCAGAAGGAAGAATTCTGCGTCCAGCGTCCAATGTTTGAGCAGAAGGAAGAATTCTGCGTCCAATGTTTGAGCACAAGGCAAGAACAAAGCTCTGCGTCCAATGTCTTCTGAAGAAGCAGAATCGCAGAAGTAGAAGAAATCAAGTCTTGAAGACACGCTACTTTCTGCGTCCAATGTTTGTATGAGAAGCATAATTACAGTAAAAGTCCAATGTTTTTCAAAGGAACAGATGCAGTGAGCGTCCAATGCAGATGAAGGATAAAAGTCCAATGTTCAGTGTGAGCAAGAGTGCAACTCTGCGTCCAATGAAACTGAACAAAACAAAAGAACTGCTCTGCGTCCAATAAAATCAGAGTGACAAAGACACTGTTCTGCGTCCAATAAATAAGAAGGACAACAATATTGCTTTGCGTCCAATGGAACACAATGAAGCAGATTGACAAAGGTACATCAAACAATTGTTCTGCGTCCAATGAAGCAGAAGAACAAATGTACAACAATCAACTTTGCGTCCAATGGAACTATAGGGAAATGGCAAAAGTCCAATAACCAGAATGAGACAATAAGTCCAATACTGCCTTGCATTCAAATGGAATAGATTGGTAAGCATCAGGTATGCGTCCAATGTTTGCATGAGTTCTGTGCAAATTGGTAAGTGCAAAAGTATGCGTCCAATAGATTCTATATGCTGCGTCCAAAACGCAGAGTCCATTACATGCTATTTACTGCTCATGCATTTAATATGAAACATATTTATTGAGCAAATGATTTGAAATAAATAGCTGTATGCAATGCTTTCTGTACATCTTTGTCAACGTGTGTGAATGTACTTCTGAAAAACATAAAGTACTGTGGAAAGTGTACTAAGAGAGAGAATGTACTTTTAACTACTCTATATATCTCTGAACACATCTTTCTGCTTTACACAGTGTATTCTCTCTGTCTCAATAAGATATTATTATTAACCACTGTACAATTGAGACTTTGAGTACAGGTTGCTTCTGATTTAGGAGAAAGAAACGCAGACATGCACAATGAAGTAGATCTCCTCAGAGCAACGGGAAAATAGCATTAAATGCTATTAGAGAACGGTAATATTTATGAAGGCTGAAGCTGAGCTATTCGAAGAACAAGTCTGAAGCTTCATCAAAGCCTATAAATACCGAGAAGCAAGAATAAGAATACAAGTTACTGAACAACGAAAAAGAAAGAGCTAAACTGCTGTGCTTATACTCTGTATTGAAAGTCTTGTATTTCTTTATCTTCTTGTAAAAGAGAGTTTGCTTAACTCTCAAAGTGCTTTAGATTTCATATCCTCACTTGTGTGAGTTAGACAGCACTTGTATCAAAACTCTGCTGAGTTGTTTAGCCTGAAGAGGCTGTGTTCAAAGAATACTTGGGGTTTAGCCTGAAGAGGCTGCGTCCAAAGAATACTTGGGTTTTAGCCTGGAGAGGCTGTGTGCAAAGAATACTTGGGTTTTAGCCTGAAGAGGCTGTGTGCAAAGAATACTTGTATTCTATCAGGTTGATAGTGAAATCTCTCTAGTTTGAGGGGACTGGACGTAGCTCTTAGGAAAGGGTGAACCAGTATAAAAACTTGTGTTATTTATTCTTTCCTTTATCTCCTTTTATATTTGTGTTTATTACTAACCAAGGGGATTGAATTGATTTTGTTTAAACAAGTTTTTCATACACCTCAAATCGCACAAAGAAAACAAGTTTTTAAACCAAGAGGGAAAGCCTCAGCGTCCAATCTTTTGTGCGTCCAATATTTCACATTTCTGTGCGTCCAGTGTTTTAGCACTCTGTGCGTCCAATATTTCAGAAAACACTGTGCGTCCAATATTTGAACCAAGCTGTGCGTCCAAAGTTTTTAACAGCCAGCGTCCAACTTTTGCGAAAAGTTTTAAAAGCTTAGAAACACAATTCAACCCCCCCTTCTTGTGTTTCATCTTATTACCTACATGGGAAAGCTGCGAACGTCCTCATAGAGCATAGCTATCTTCTACCATGTCACCTTCTCCCTCACCCCACCCCAACATGTAACCCTCCCAAAAAAAATTGGAAAGCAAAACCATAAATTTGTGCATTCAATGAACTAGGAGGAATAGGTTTGAAGTTCAACACATTGCAGTAAGAATACTGTATTATTAATACAAAAATTTGAGTTCACAGGGTATGAGATTTAAGATCCAAATTAAATCAGATGCCCAAAAGACTAAACCGAACTAAAGACTTCAAATACAGACACAAGTAACTGAAGCCAGTTTCAGAACCTTGAAACCATGTATAATCCAATTCCTCAACAACATGTAAATGTGCCAAGTTATTCATGACTTGCATGCATTTCTCATTCGGTTTAAGAGAGGTGCCACCAACACACTATTTTGAACAATATTTTTCACACACTATTTTTTTTTGGCCTCGTCCCACAAATCGCTTTAGAAATTGTCTACAATAAAAAATATTATTGAGCAAGTGTGGCACAAGTACCAATAGTATGTGTTGGTAGCATTACTACTCAGTTGAACATGCAAACTTCGAATGTTTGGCATGAACCTTGCAACAAACAACTCAATTATTTGATCAAATAACTGAGTCATTTAAGTTTATTTATATATTTCTAAACACTTCTACATAATACAGCCATATAATACAAATTCACAACTTTTATTATATTAATGTAATTTACGTAAGTGTGTACAACAAACTGGGATAAGTTCATATAACAAAAGGGGGGGGAATAGCTTAAAGGAAAGGTAAGGTATGTTTAGGACTGAGGTAAGTGATAGTGATTAATCAAGCCATTGAATTGATTATGCATTAACAACATGCATGACTTCAATAACCACTTCTCATCCATAATCTTTACAAGGTCTTCCAGCCTGGTCATTTCCCTTTTTGTTAACAGAGCCTATATTAAGGACAAATTTCAGCTTGATTAAAGATCAAGCTCAATATATTTTAGCTAAACAAACTTTAGATTCCTAGTATTCAGTTCAACTCCACTCAATTACATCCCTATTAGAAAGTAAGATATGTTCCTTTCAAAATGTACAACTGCTTTATGAGTTCACACATCCAAAGGCTCGCGCAGAAGAAAACACCTCTAAACAAGAATAGCCTAAAAACTCAAAAGCAATGCCATCAATGTAATCATTCTTCACCAATGTAAATTATGGGGAGAATGTCAGATAGGATTGAAGGAGGGGTGCAGAGACAGAAACAGAAGCGAAAACAAAAGCAGCATACCGCTTCCTGTGTCGTTTGGTCTTAAAATGCTCATCCCTCACAGCTACATTGGAAAAGTATTGATTGCATATATCAAAAAGAACAACCGTGCTAGATCAAAAAACCAACCAACAACTAAAACAGAGACAAAAAAAAAGTTGGGTATGAAATTGAATACTTCAGCATCCTTGAGTCTTAACAATAATAATAAAATGAAATAAGCCAAATGGGAAATAAATAAATGATTTTTCTCCCAACTTGCTCCAAACACTCTACCTAAGTGCTTTAGTAACACTAAACTTTTCAGTCCCATTTAACAGAATCATCAAATTTGCAAACTGTTTTACATTAATAAAAAAGAAAAGCACAACATAAATAAGCAAGAATAAGGTATTAGAGACAGACTCGTAGTGAAGGCAATAATATTGGCCCATTCCAGGCAAATCTTCATCTATAGGTAAAGGGTTTTTCTCTTCCTCAAGCTTGTTCAGCTGATCATAAACCATATCATCGCGTGTCCAATTTAACAGTCAAGGATTCACATCCAAATAAATTCCACGGGAAAAAGGGAAAACAAAAAAAAATTCAGATTTGGGGGCAATAATGAAAATCAAACATAAGGAAAAGGATATCTTTGTAGAGGAATTTGGTGCGGCGAGCAGTCTTGTGAGAATATCTTCTTTTCTTCACGTGTTTGTGCGGACATTTGCCACCCATTCTTTGAGTTCCTGAATTGTTCCTCTTCTGTGGCCTCTAATTAGGGTTTTATGAAACGACAGAGCTTCAAATGTCTACGACAAAAGTAAAATAACTTTGGCCTCTGAGCGTTGGCTTTGAGGCGGTTCTACTATGTTTCTTTTAACGTTTTAAGTCTCTAGAAATAATGGTTATTAAAACCGGACCGTACCGACCAGTTGAACCGTGAACTGGAAGGCCATCCGGTCTGGACAACTCTGCAAACCGCTATGTCAAAGAACCGGGGAGAAAACCGCAAAACCAACCTTAAACTGGACAAAACCGCCGGCTTTCCGGTTTGGAGCGGTTCAAGACAAAAAAAATCAAATTTTTTTAAATAAAAAAATGCAAAAACAACCTCATCTCCCCTTCTCTATGAGTATTGCGAGGAGTTCCTCTTCTCATTTTTGGAGCAGAATCTAAACCAACACCCAAGGTTTGCCATCGTTCTGCAAAGTCTCGTTCTCCTTCGACGTCGAAGAGCCTCCACCCCGCCCGCCCCTGTTCTGTGCGCCCTTAGCCAATGTCCAAGTTTGTCGGCGTTCTTTAGATGAATGCGAGACCTACAAGCTACGCGACTGAGAGACACCAAATGCAGAGATCACTCCGATGACTTTCGTTGCTTTAGCTTCTGAGAGAATAAGGGATTTTACTTTTCGAATAGCTTTGCACTTCAGAGAGAAAAAGTAGAAATCACATCACATCACATACAAATAAAATAAGTTTTTTTTAGAACTCATTTTTATGGAGTTACGCCACATTTTGCCTCGAAAAATGTTAGTGCTGCACCCTCCATTAAGGATTAAAATAAAAAAGATTGGTCTTTTGGGCTACTGAGCCTAATTTATCATCATTTATCTAACATAATTAAAATATAAAAAATTAAAATATTACTTAATGTATTATATTAAAAATTATAAAAATATTATTTAATTAAAACCGGTTGAACCGCGGCGGTTCAATCCCGGTTAGATCTTTAAACCTTGAACCAGTATCTTTATTGGTTCAATGACCGGTCCAGTTTTAATAACATTTAATATAGTCACTTTTGGTTTTGGTCTTATTTAATTTTTTCTTAGTTTTTACTTATTATAAAAATTTTCTATTACTGAATTTAGTTTCATCTGTTAAATTTTGTTTATCTATCTAATGTTTTGTTAATCTATCATCAATGTCATTCTAATTATATATTATGTCATCTAAATAAGTGTTTCTCACATAAAACGAGACCCTAAAATAAACAAATAGGGACAAATCCTGTACGGTGCATGAATTTGCACCTATATTGTCCCCATTTGTTTGATTTTAGAGTCGTATTTCACGCTGTTTAGATGGCATGACAAGTAATTAGACTACCATTTCATGACCGATCGACAAAACATTAGATAGATAAGCAAAATTTAACAAATGGGACTTAACTCACTAATGGAAAAATTTTATAGGGACAAAGAACTGAGAAAAAATTAAGTAGGAACTAAAACTAAAAGTGTCTATATTTTTTTGGACTAAAAATATATTTAAGCCTTTTTTTCTTTATGATTTTTTTTTTCGAGTAACCTATACGTGCAGGTTTTTTTTTCTTTTCACTTCTCTCTCTCTCTATTTTTTCTATTTGTTATGGAAAAACTTCATTGATAAGGGCGAAAGCCCAAAGGCCCAAAGCATACAGAAAGGGAGCCCAACTCAGTGGAGCTAAGAATCAGCCTACGCAGTAACTAAAAGAACAAGACAATTTGACCAAAAAAAAAGAACAAGACAAGAAATGCTAGAGTTACACTGCTGACACAAAATCTATCTAACCACACTAAATCTAACATAGCTAGCAACTGATCCTTCTGGAACCCTAAGCCTCCGTGGGAAATGTCACAAAGCCACCCAACACAGAGATGAAAGGGGAGTAATACTGTAGTTTTTTTTTTTGGTCAAGGAGTAATACTGTAAGTAAACTGTTGATGTTTCCTTTATGGGCTTAGGCCCGTTTGTAATTCAAAAAGAGAAAAAAGGAGAGTAATACTATCTGAAATCTATTTAAGGAATGATCTATTCCAATAGATATTCTCTGAGTAAACCGTCATTTTAATCACCGAAAGTGATAGACACTATCACAATAATCCATAAAAGTAATTAAATTTAAAAAAAAGTTTCTAAATTGTATCATTTGTTAGTCAGTTAAGTCTCTGACATCAACATAAACACTTAACTCCATTTGAGGTGTTGATTTGACACGTTTAGTGTCACAACTCAAACACCACGTGTTAGTCCACCTATATATCCCATCATAGGGAGTTGAAAATAATTGAGCTGTTATCTTTTTAAAATTTGAAAAATGTTAAGGAGTTGAAAACTAATTTTTTATTCTTGATCAAAAAACTAACTTTTTATTTATTTATATTTCTATCATGACTCATGGTGAGACCTATATAAGTCTCTCAACATGGAAGGATCTCATAGTATTTTTCCTATTGGTAATGTCTAATATATAGTATGAAAGTTTAAATAGAGCATGAATCCTACATGGCTGGCTTGTAAATTAATCATCTCAGCCATGTATATATGGTTCTTCTCTTTCTATATCTTACCCATATGTATGCCTCAATTTTTGTAAAATCTTTCGCTCATATATATATGCAAAACAATTTCGTACGAAGCTAGTATCACTGCTGTTTCTCTATCTATATTAGTACCACAACAACATACGATGCATATCTCCTTGTCCTGCTTCCTTGCAATATTCTGATTCATGAGGTGGTCCGTACTATGAGAAAGTTCGTGAGTGCTCACGGTGGGACACAGATAGTACCGTGTTTGTTTTACCCTTTTGTATATATGCTCTTTAACCTACAGAACACAAATTTGGAGGCATGTGTGTGTGGGAGGAGCTGCGCTTAGAAAAGATTAATTGATGTTTTCAATACAGCAAAATAGAGAACTGAGAAAAACATTATATATAGTTCACATTGAACCCATGCATACCAGCAAGTTGAAGCAGGAAGGAGGGAAGAGGCCACCCCACACACAACCCAGCTGATGTCAAACCTGCACCCTGCAACCAAGCAAAAACTAGATCAAAGCAACCAATGTTGAACCACCACTCAACTGTTCTCATCCACTTAGCAGATATAAAGGGATCATATTGAAGGGATTAAGATGAGAGGTTTGAGTGCTCCAGCTAGATGAATAGAGCTTGAAGGGGGTCTTAAAATTTGGATGGGCTCTTGGGTCTTTTCTCTATTTATTTTTTTCCTTTCAAATAGACGGGCATTGATTAGAGTGGTAGGATTGCCTGATCCCACTGATCTATGCCCAAACACATTATCCCAATTCCCACACAATCTTAATTGGATCTTGTTTTTGGACTTGATCTAGATAGATTGTTGAGTAAGGCAAAAATTGTAGAATTGCGTGATCACACAAGTAGTATGATCGCAACTGAACTACCTTAATTGGTTATTATGTGCTAGCTATTACAGAAATTACTTAGTGTTATATGTGTTGAGGAAATTGCTAATATGGAATTAGATTTTATCACAAACAAAACATATGACCTGGAGCAAAGATAGCAAAGATGTTAATTGGTATACACTACAACGAAATAGAGGGCAGTGAGGATTAGATGGAGAGAAAATTCAAGAAAGAGAACATTGGGAGACCAGATTAGTGTATTGAGTAATTTGACCAATTATTGTCCACTTTGAAATCTCATAATTACAGTCTTCACGTGTGCCTGTGTCTATCTAATCCTCTCACAAGTGAGAGGGTTATTTTTATGAGAATGAAAGGGGAAAATGTAGACCATTAAATCTTCCATAAATAGTCAAGGTTTACATACAAAATCATATGATTTTTTTAAGGGATAATGTGACCTTTAACTTTAAGGTAGTAGAACTCATTTTTAAGGTTTATTTTTAAATCCAATTTATCAAGGTGATCATTTTCATCTGCTAGCGATTTTGATCTACTGAATAAAGTAATTGCTTAATATTCTCAAGGCGGAAAATCCAGATCCGGCGTCGTGACCTTCAACTGCGACATCTACTTGTTTGGCAAAAGCAAGAATTTCTCCCCCATTTTTTTAATTGCCAAAGGTTCGTCTAACATAAAATTTCACAGAAAATTACTATTGACAAGTTGTTCTATCTTTTTTTCCATCAAAATATATCTTTAATTTGCACGCATCACAAGTTCTATACACTAATATTGTACCGAGCATTGTATTCCTTTAATATGAAGGTGCTGGCCAGTTTGCCCTTGTTGCACTTGAGCAAGTTGATGAAGCTCTACATATGAAAGATGAAAACTGCATGAACGTACAACTCAGTTAATGAATCAGTGACAACCATCAAGGGACGACTATGGGCAAATGTTTTCATATTTGCATTAGACCTTGGTCGGTATTATGATGCATATTGTGCAATAATTTCAAATCCAGACGAGGAGAGCAAACATATCTGCTTGAGGCGCCGTTTCATAATTGTTCTATATGAACAAGGTGCTATAAAGGTTGGATAAACTTATGATGAACTCTTTAGAAAGTCCTTTGTTAATTGACATCTACCTATTGTTTTCCTTATGTGGATGTAACAGAATGAAATAGACGTTAAACTATTCATGTTGTAATAATATTGTGATGGCTCTGTCCTCAAAGGCTGATTTCAAGAATATTAATTTGTGATTACTAGGCGAGAGTGGTATCTTTAATCTTTAATATATCTAAAGATAGTAATGTTTAGGGGTAATATTTCCCGCCTAAACAAAGGTCATATTGGTAATCAATCAGATTAGTGAGACTTTATAATTATAGTTGAGCGAGAGTCAGAAATTGTAGTATCTAATTAAACAATTAAATGATAATAATAAAAGATATGAAGGGCGCATAAAGTAAGGGCCATGAATATTGAATAGTGTGCATTGAAACTCCTCAACAAATAAAGAAGAGTGGAAGGGGCACATGTGGTCTTGGAATTTCAAAAAACGGTGCTAGGGTTGTAAAGAAGAAAGAGAAGGGCGCATGTGGTCTGGGAACCAAGAAAAAACTATGCCCCTACATTTTCCCAAGATAAACCGTGGTTTATGAGTGTAGAGGAAGCCATTTTTGAAATCGATTGGCCTTATTGCATAGAAAAGCCAATGTGGAAAAGCGTTTTGGTGTAGTGTTTGTGCCATTTGAATTAAGATATATTAATTCAAATTTTTAGATATATTAAGATAAGATATTAAAATTTATAATTTATTATAATTTATTTTATATATATATATATATGAGGCATATCGGGTGAGAGGAGTGTTTTATTGTGAAAGGTGAGAGGATTAAATGACCGCCCTTGGATCAAAATAAATGGTCTAGATATATCGTCTCATTAAAACAGAACTTGCAGGTTCTGTTTTAATGAGATGATACATCTGGACCATCTATTTTGATCCAAGGGTGGTCATTTAATTCTCTCACCTCTTACAATAAAATACTCATCTCACCTGATATATGTAACACCCCTTTTCCCACAAGGAACATCACATGAAAACTAAACAAAACTTAATGCGGAATTAATATAAAACTTGTTTATCTTTATAAAATACCTCTTTCATAATTAAAGGATACCAAAATTGGTGGCTAAATTTTTTTTAAAAGTCTTATAAGAAAATATTCTCGCAAATATTTTAGCCATCCAGAAAAATCAGAAAAGAAAAACATACCTCATATATATATATACAAGTCACCGTACAAAAACCTTGCACCGCAAGTACAGTCAAGAACCACAACAAAGTGGCCAAAATACATCATCGGGATATGAAAGAAAATAAGGCGATAAACTAAACCTAGGAAAACGGTAAAGCAAAAAGCTGTGTCAAATACACGACATGAAATATCTACTCCCAAAACCTAGGCTGGTCGGCCAACTAACAACCCACAACCTAACACTATACACCTCCTCGCCTAGAGAGTAGAGACCTAAGACGATGATGCCTCCTCAGGGTCCTCCTCATCTTCGAACACCTCGAAGAACACACGATCTGGCTCGTCTCTAACCTTCATCTTCCCCCCTCTCTGCGTGCCCCGATGGTCCGACAGAAGTGTCAGAAGAGCAACGCACAAAACGTCCAGACGGTGCGACATAAGGAACAGGAAGCGTCGGTCTAACAGTCTCTGGTGGTGAAGTAGGTGTCACTGGTGGAGCCATCCTCGGTAGACGTGTCTTCTCCAAGGAACTCTTCCTTAGAGTACGACGTAAGAGACGACGGTACTCCCGAGAAAACTCGGTTACCCGTGAGGGTAATGGTCTCTCCTCCTCCTGAGTCTCTCTCCTAGGCTGCTCCACAGGCTCTCTCCTCTCCTCAGCCCCACTACGTGAATAGGGTGTGTCGGCCAGCCAACTGCGCATCCTCTCGATGTGTATGTAAGCATCCAGAATCATGTCCCGCTCCAAAACCTCCTCGGGTCCCAGCACCCCTCCTCTAGTCCTGACCACGTGTTCACACACCGTGGCCCATTGTGAGATGAGATTATAAGTCCATCCCCCACCATCGGCCTCAAAAGGCCGAAAACTCTCCCGCACTTGGGCTACCAGAGGCCTCGAAGTGGACATCTACGCGTCGCGTACATACACATACAGAAAAGCATGCAAGGGTGAATTTCTTTGCATAAGTTGAAATCCACGAAAGGGTGCATTTGAAAAATAAAATACTACATAATACATTCCAAGAATATATATATAGAGAGAATTACTCTTTCACAAATATTTCTCTAAGACATTCATTCATCAAAAGAGATCACACCATCAAGTCAAACACACATAGCACCCTAGCATAATGCATGTCACTTCAATATCGCTTTATACACCGGTGCACTGCTCTATGGAGACTTCTCTTTCTCAACTAAGTAGAGCGAAATGGCTGTAGTGTAAACCTAACATAATAAACCAATCGGTCCCCTTTTTCATGGACTTGGTAACCATCGGTCCCCTTTTTCATGGACTGGTTTTACAATTATTCAGTAGGGCTACTATCACCATAACATAAATAAGGCAGCTCGATCAGGATCATCCAAGCTGGGTATTACGACTCGTCTTGGTCCGTTGGGGCTACCAATCGGCCATTGAGAACTTCGTAACCTGGATGCCCTCAAGACTTATAGTCAGATCATACTTATTTACAATCTCCACATAGGATTGTATGCTCTAATCATGGCATAAAGCCAACATGGCAAAAGCCAATATCTCAATGCGTATGACAGTACAATTCACACACATACAAGGAAAATAATGCAATTCTTCACTTGGGATTTTCATCGTCACGTGTTAGCTCTCTCCCAACGCCGTGTAGCATTATTTATCCTTGAAACTTCAACTCACCACGTGTTGACTCTCTCTCAACAACGTGTAAATCTTTTTGATTAACATCGTTTTAAAACATAAGTTTTAAAGAACACCTCTATAAATCCCTCTTTAGTTTTTAAGCCTCAAATCTTTAAATACTTGAATCATGAAATGCCTCATTAACATTTTTAAATATAAACCAAGAATAGTTTTATGAAAGTCATTTGAAAACTTAAATGCTTTTATTAAAACCAAACTTAGTATTTTTCAGTGTAAAAGCTTGACTTACAAGTCTTAATTAAAAACTCAAGTTACACCTTTGATAAAACTTTGCTTAAATTCATTTACTTCTTTTTATTTCAAATCTGAACCCTCAAGTATCCAGTTCACGCTTCAGCCCCTAATTTTTGAAAAATTATGATTCTTCCCCAAAAAGATTCAGTTTTTTGTTACGGCCCCTAAACTTCTAAAAATTGCATTTTTGGTCCAAAACACCCAGTTTTTGGTTTTAATCCCAGAACTTCCGAAAATTATAGTTTTGCCTCAAAATGCATCCAGTTTTCATTACAGCCCCTTAAAAATTTGAAATTCTATTTCTTACCCTTTTCAATTAATCCTTTAACTTAATTAGGCTTTTGAAAAGTAAAATTTGTAAAAAGTCCATTGAAGACTTAATTTCAAAATCAAGTGAAAATACCTAATCAAGTGTTGACTTGAATTCTAATTAATTAAATCTTGATTTTCATTTGGCAGAACTTCTTCTTAAAGTCCTTTAATCCTCTTCCATAAGCTTGGGTACATAATATTGGTCCTCCTTGAATCCAATCACCAATCACAACAACAACAATCATAATAAATTTAAAGCTTTAACCACTTTAAATATTACAATCCAACATCATAATCAAAACACACAAATCACCCAAGAATCAAACACAATCAATACATCAAGAATACAAACTCCAATCATGAAGCACACATACACTTAAAGTAATCATTTTTAGCATTTTAAATACATCAAGAATACTAAACAAAGCAATACGCATAAACCACTTCAAGTCATAATATGTTTTTCTAAGAGACATTAAAATTTCGAAAATCATCTTCATCAATCAAAAATCATATATTAAAAACTCTAAGTTCTAAATATATCAAAATAGATATTACTAATAGAATGAAAACTCATTCAAAACCCAATAAGAAAAACTCAAGTCTTTGAGTTTCTCATCAAGAACAAAACACACAATCACCCACATATAAAACCTTCTCAACTTATTGAGAAAATTCCCTTACCTCTTGAAGCACTTAAAGAAAATCACCAAGAGGTCTTCTAGCAAACAAGCCACCAAGAGATCTCCTCACCACCTTGATGCTCCAACACTTACAAAATCACCCTTATTTCAAAAATACACAAAAACACAACCATAAAAATGCAAGTTTTATGAAAATAACCAAACCCTAAAGTATAGAAATCTTGAGTAGAGAAATACTTACTCAAGGCTTGAAGGAAAAAGAGCTCAAGAAGGTTTTCAAGCTTGTAGGTTCCAAGGGTATGAACCTAAACCAAGAAAAAACTCTCTTTTAGCAAAAGAAGAACACAAGATTCTTGGAAAAATTAAAAGTGATGAGAATGGAAGAAGAAGAAGAGATTATGGTTTAGAATCATGATCTAAACCTTTTTTGTGAAGCTTGAATAGTCAAAAACGCAAGTTTTTGGTTATGGAGGAAAAGTTTGGGAATGAGAGAAAAAATGGAGTTCTTTGATTCAAGTGAAGAAGATGAAGTGGTAAAATGAAATCTCCCTCTTCCTTTCCTATTGAGAACTCGGCCAAGCAAGAAAGAGTGGGGAGGTATGGGCTTTGATTGAATTTGGTCACCTACTCCATGCTTTAATTTGAAAAAAAAATCAAATAATTATCCTTTGACTCACACTTGACTTTGGGATATTTTCATGACCACATTTTTGGCCAAGAAACTCGTCCAACACACCAAAAAAATTGGTGGGATTATGTCCCATCAAGTTAGGGTTTAGTTGGTAGTTCAAAGTAGGAAAAATGCTTATTTTAATAATCCCTTTTTAGATAAATATTTTCTAAAATAGGTAACAACATGAAAAATCGCTTTTATGACTCAAATATGATATAGAAAAATTTAGAATCTCAAAACTAAATTTTTGGACTATTTTTCATGTCCCGGTTGCACCCGGTTTACCCGTAAAGCACCAAACGCGGGTGGAATAAAGTTTTTCTGAAAAATTTCTATAAAAATTTCTAAAAATCACAAATATTATAAAAACAACTTTTGTTTCGTTAAAATATTATTTTGGAGTAAAAATGACCTCCAGAAAAATACTAAACCCTATCCCCGCATAAGGAGAGAATGCGGTTCCCGTAAAACTCAGTTTTGCGAACTCTACTACTCTCAGCTCTTCTAAAATCTAAGATATGAATATTCTTATTCTCACCCCAAGATCCTAAAATCATTAATAAAATAATTTTAATTAAATTAAAACAAATTAAAAGTCTAAAGAAACTATTTAAAAAACGAGGGTGTTACAAAATACCCCCACCATTTATTTTTTTTATCACAATCTCAGACATTAAATTTTATAGTCGATTATTATCGTTGAACTGCATCTTCTAAAACACATTAGAGTCAAATCCTAGATATTGATGACTAGTGCTCCATTCATGATGGGCATTTATGCTGGAAGTCTTATTTGCATGATTCACATGCGTATATATTTTGTTGTATTAGTCAGTGCCATTGTTTATTACTACTATTCCCACTCTTTTACCAAGTCTCCAACAAAAGAAAATGACCCACCATTCCTCTAGCCATCATTGAACCGTCCACCATTCTCTGTCTAACTTCCCTATATATATAACTCACCATTTCCCCTCTTGTTCCTCACACATTCTTCTCATATCCAAAACACAAAACAAGAAGTAACTAACCAGCAAAATACTATATCATCAACAATGGCCTCTTCAAGCTTTGCTTTGAGAACCATCCCTTCTTCCTTTGTGAAGCCTCCATGTGCCAACCCAAGATCATTGCTCACACCCCCACTGACCAAAACTTTCATGCCCTTCCCTTCATCAAACCCATCTCTCAGCAGCAATATTCTTAAGCTGAACACTACACTGCCACACTCTTACTTGTCTTCAGTCCCTAGGAAATCCTTCACTTGCAGAAGCCAGGCAAATGAGCATTCTGACACTGGTAAAAACATACCCAACAAAAAGTTTCCAATTTTCATCCTCTCTTCATAAGATTTTTTGCTGAACACAAGTGGGTTTGTTTTATATTGTTCATTTTCTCAACATTTGTTATTTTCTTTGGTTAACTGATTATGCAGAAAAAGTCCAAGAATTGAGTGTGTACGAGATCAACGAGAGAGACCGTGGTAGCCCTGCATACCTGAGATTGGGCTTTAAAAGTGTCAATTCCCTTGGTGATCTAGTCCCCTTCAGCAACAAAGTAAATTTCTTTCATTTAATCCTTCAATGCTCAACTTTAGATCAAAATTATCATTTTTTTTTGTGTGTGATAAGATGCCAATGTGGAAATTTTTTCATTCTTCTAATTCCTTTTGTGCTGTGTTAGGAATGTGACTTGTTTTCTGATTATGGGTTTTTATTATTTTTGGATTATTATGCGCGCAGTTGTACACTGGGGACCTTCAGAAGAGAATTGGGATAACTGCTGGTATTTGCATATTGATCCAACACAAGGCAGAGAAGAAAGGGGACAGGTATGAAGCTGTGTACAGTTTCTACTTCGGGGACTACGGTCACTTGGCCGTTCAGGGACCGTACCTAACGTACGAGGACACGTATCTGTCTGTCACTGGTGGGTCTGGTATCTTTGAAGGTGCTAGAGGCCAAGTGAAGCTGCAGCAGATTGTTTACCCTTTCAAGATTTTCTACACATTTTATCTCAAGGGTATTAAGGACTTGCCAAAGGAGCTTCTTGTTAAGCCCGTTGAGCCCAACCCTGCTGTTGAGCCCGCTCCTGCTGCAAAGGCCCTTGAGCCTCATGCTACTATTTCTGGTTTCACTGACTAAGGAATTCGTTGTTTTTGTTTTTCTCTTAGTTTGGTTTTAGTGGCCAAATAATAAGTGGGGTTGGTGAATCTGATGAGGCGTTTTGTAATGGGGAATTTCTTTTTTTTGCCTTGTAAAGCTTGGCCTTAGTTGGTGGTTGACTAAATATATATACAACGTGTTACCCAATGGAATGTGTCTGCCACCACTGAGTTTGGACTATGAATTAATGTTTCTAGCATTTCTAGCTTGTTCTTTCCTACTTAATTCCTTCAAAAATAAAGGGCTTGTTTTTTCCTCCCAGAGTTATAATCTACTTGCAAAAATGCGTTATGGTTATTTTCTTTGGTCATTCTCAAGTTTTATTAGTAGTTCCCGTGATTTCCTCATCACATCAGTGATTTATATATATAAAGCACCTAAACACTATCATCCTCAGCCCATAGTCATATGAAAGTTGGCGTTTTGTCCAAATTTTGAATTAAAAAAAATCACATAATATAGTTTTCTTTCTATATTTTGCATTAAATTATCGTTCCAATCTTGTGTGCAGTGTCAAGTAAAATGATTAGTAGTAAGTAATCTTGGATCAAGACAAAGACAATAACAAGAGTACAAGATTCCAGTACAAGTGGCCAGTACATTCCTAATATGGTGCTTTTCTGAAGCAAAATGGTAGTACCAATCAATGAATGCTGATGTACTATATTTAACATTGAGTGCATTCCCCACAATAGTCAAATATAAATCCGTTATATTATATGTTGGTGGATCCACCAATCCAGCAAATACATACATTGGTAATTGGTTTGCATGTTGTGATGGGAATCAATGGCAGCAGCAGGTACCATCTTCTGATCATATCCAATTATCCATTGTTGCTGCTATTGATTCTCATCACAACTTGGTCCAGTCTACCCGGGAATCCATACCATATAGGTATTTATTTTCATTCTCCTTTCTATATCAGAAGTGGCTTCATAAATTGAACCAGAAACACAAGCAAATGCGCCAACAATGAGTAACTTCTGAAATTCATCCATTTTGTTGTCTTGCGATATATACATTTTGTTGTCATTCTCACTTTCAGTTGTTTTGCTATGTTGGAAGGTCAGAAAGCTTGAAGCTAGAAAGGGTTATTGACAGAACCAGATACGTGTACAGGTGATTTTCATCATCTGATAAATGTCCTGTGATGTAAATAAAAGCCCTGAAAGAGTGTTCTTTGTTTTGCTTCAATTAATAAATTAGGGAACATAAATGTGGGAATTTACACAAAAACTCTTTCATGATCTGTTTCTCTCCTTTTTATTCCATCTGTATGCTTTGAGAATTAGGGAAAATGGTATCATACTGGGCAAGAATCAGCATTCCACAGTTTCCTACAGTTAGCCATAGCCCATTATGACATGTTTTTGTTTAGAGTATTGGCCCATAATTGAAGAGGAAAAAATATCAGATTGATTTCATACGTCACAAAACGTGTTGCAAAATAATGAAAATGCATTGACCAAAAAAATAAAATAATGAAAATACATAACTATAAAAAAGGAATAGCGCACGTAGAGATTATAATAAAATTTCAAATTGGGACGTCACTTTTCATCATCTATATTGGGAAGCACATAGGTGTGCTGATGCACTTGCTAATTTGAGATGTGATTTACAAATAACGAAGGTTGAATTTGAGTCTCCTCCTAATTTAGTTTCTCAATTGTTGTTTGATGATCGTAGAGGGATCTCTTTCCCTTGTCTTTTTTTTGGTCAATCTCTTTTTTTTGGTCGAAGTAGAATTTATTGAAAATGGGCAAAGCCCGTAGCCCAAAGGGCAGTACAAACAGCCCAGTATTTAAACTGGCCAGAGTCAAGCTTAAGCATTGTCTCAAAGCATACACCTTACAATCCAAGGATAAGCACCTAACATAGCAGACATAAACTAAACACAGCAGAAGTACAACAAACTAAAACAAAGCAGACAAACAACAACACACAAAGACAACTAGATGAACACTAACAGAACAAGACCCAAGCACGCTTCCGATATGTTAAAAAATTTCATGAGTGGGTTGGGTTTGGCCCATTTGGGACACCCAAACCTTTCGGCCGCAACAATTTCAGCCCACATGTCTACAAATACTTTTTCTTCTTTTTTCCTTTCCTTTTCTTTTCGGACCCAAAGGGTGGCAGCCACCGCTTCTCCAAGCTGGAACAGGGAGGACGATTTGCGGCGGATGCACAGAAGCCCAGGTTCGCTCCAGAAAAGGCGAGCTAGGCATTCCATCAGCGACCCAGAAAACCAGCGTAAAATCATAAGAACAACAAACCAACAACCAACAACCAACAAGCCAACCGCCATCGGACACAGCACTAACCGGAGCATCTCTGCGCTACGACGAGGGAGACGACACACGTTCCACCCAAGCCGATGCAGCTCTCCCTTCGCTCCAACCCAAGCCGATGCAGCATTGGACCTCCTAGGTTCGCCTTCAGATGCGCCCTAAGATTTGGATATGACGGGGAAGAAAACGCGGGAAGGCGGTGGCGGCGTCTTCAAGGGTTAGCTGCGCTAGGGTTCCATGTGCGTAACCCTAAAAAATGGATGATATTTTTGGTCAATCTCTTTCCCTTGTCTTATTCTTGTATAATTTTCTTTTTTTTGGGCTTTACCCCCGTTGTAATAAAAAATAAATAAACAAAAGTTTTGCTAGGTATCTTCAAGAAACGGACTGCCTAAGCCCGATAGGTACAGGGAAGGATATTTATTTTACACTTAAGTCCATTAAAGAAAATTAGGTTATTTTTGGTAGAACACACCTGGGCTATGTAAGCTTTTCCATTAATTAGAAGAAGAAAATTTTTATTCTTAATTGTGTTAGTACCCTAGCTCTCTGCTAGGGTTTGAGGGTGCGTCGTTTTGGGTGTCGTTGGTCCCTAGCTCTGCTTGGGTGTTTGCTCGGTGTCCTCCGCCGATGTGGCTCTCGGAGGAGTCTCTGTTCGGTCTTCGTTGTTGGTCCCATACTCTTTCTTCGTCTTCCTCGAGCCATATTTTTCTCTGTCTCCCGTTCCTTCTCCACCGCCGTCGACCACCTCCACTCTCACCATCGTTTGCTGTTGTTGTGCTGGTTTCCCTTTGTCATCTCCTCCGTTCTGTTGTGTTGTTGGTGTGTTATTGTTGTTGTTGTTGTTGTGTTTGTGTTTCTTTTTCTTTGTCTTGGGTTGGAGCTACAGTCACTGTTAATATGGGTTTTTTGGTGTGGGTTTTCTGTTTTCTATGGATCAATGATGCATCGCCTAGCTAATTACTTCAGTTCGGGTTATGGTGTCAGGGGAACTGCTGCGCATCGTCTGCCTGGTTACGGCTTTGGAGAGGCAGTGGCTGTCATCCATGGAACCTTCGGGTGAAGGTACTTCGGTCCTAAAAAAAATGGCATGTGGGCTGATAGTGTTGAGGCAATAGGGTTTGGGTGTCCCAAATGGGCAAATCCAACCAACTCAACAAAAAAAATTGACATGTCAGGAGGGTGCTAGGTTGATGTGTTGTTTGTGATCCTTTTGTGGTTTTTTTGTTGTTTTTGTTCTTTGGTTATTAGTTGTTTTTTTGCACTTTGGTTGTTAGAAGTCTTTGTGTAGTATTTTTTTTCTTTCTTTGGTTTAGTTTTATGTCTGATATGTCAAGTGCTTGTCTTTGATTTGTAATGTGTATGCTTTGAGACAACATTTAAGCTTGACTTTGGTCAGTTTGTTGCTGGACCTGTTGTACTGCCCTTGGGGCTCCGAGCTTTGCCTGTTTGTAATGAAATCTCCTTTGACAAAAAAAAGAAAAAAAAAGTTGACCAAAAAAAAGAAGAAAAAATTTGACCAAAAAAAGATAAGGAAAAAAAATGAAAACTCACATGTGATACAATGCTTGCACTCTTTTTTTTTTAATTTTTTTTGATATACTTTTTTAATTTTATTTTCACGAAATGGTATTGAACAATCCAGCATTTTTTTCACGCAGATTGGCCGTACGAAACATGTTTTTAATAGAGAAATAAAGCTAAGCAACAATATTGATGGATTATATTTAAGATTTTCGCCATAATTTAATTTTATGTACTCATATAAACTGCTTAGTCATTAAAAATTTGCTGTTATAAAAAAAAAGTCATTAAAAATTTGCAATTTCAAGTAACCTTATTTGTTGCAATCCACTTTTATATTGGATTTCTATTGATGCTCCTACATCTGCCTCGGTAAAAATTTAAATGTCTAATTTACTTATACTAAGTGTTGTGTATAATATTTGGAAATTATATTAATTAATAAAAAAGTAAGGAAAATGAAAATTGGAAAGAAAAATATTTTTTTTTGTCGAGAGAAATTGATTGTATTAGAAAGGGCTAACGTACCAACACAACGAAAAGGCTAGAAAAAGCCTGTAAACAGCTTAAGAGCATTAATGCTTATTAAGAATTATATATTGGAGAATTTTTTTTTGGATTTGTTTATTAAGTATTGGTGCTTAGTTAAATATTTTTTCTAAGTACTCTTCTATTAAGTATATAGTGGGTCATGTCTTGCTTTATTGATTAAAAAAAATCAAATTAAAAAATTAAAAAAATTGCTATTGGTGAAATGTAATGATGTGAAGTATTGGTGGGGTCCATTTAATATATTTTATAGAGGAATTGGGTTAGAGATGTTGAATGATTTTGAAATACTACCTCTGTTTCAAAATTATAGCAGTTTAAGGTTAATGCACATAGATTAAGAAACATTTAATGGAAGTAAAATATTGTTACATCTAGACTAAAATACTCTTATTTAGTGAAAGAGTATTTATGACAAATTATCTACAAATTTCTGTACTGTTAATGTCAACTACTCCTACTAGTAGTTATTAAATAAGAGCATGGATGGAAAAAATAATTAATGACACTTTGGAATTATAAAACTGTAATAGTTTTGAAACAAAAATAAAATGCTAACCGCTATAGTTTTGAAGTGAAGAGAATAGTTAAGTTAAAAAAAATAAAATTAGTAATATATACTTGTAGAACCCACTTGAATACCCAAAGTAAAATACTCCCTTGTAAATGCCAAGGTAGTCAGAACTGGACCGGTCATTAAATCGATGAGGGCAGGGGTTCAAGGTTCAAAGGTTCGACCGGGGTTCAACCGGTTGAACTATGATATAATTAAATAATATTATTTTAATTATAAATATAATATATAATACTATATATAACATAATATTATTTTAAACCCTAAACTCTATACAATATTGAGCAAAAATTAACATAAAAGTCATAACTTTATAAAGAAAACTTAAATTTCACTACTAAATGTCATAATTCATAATATAAAATGTTCAAAATTACAAATAATTGAAAAAAAAATGATATCTATTTCTTTTAAAAAAATCAAAAAAGTACCAACCAGTCAAACCGGTTTTTATCCAATTTTGTCCATTTTTTGACCAGTTCTTACGCAGTCCGATTTCAAGGCATACTAGACCGGGCTAAGGTCCAGTTCCCGGTCCGACCGGCCGATCCGGTCTTGACTTCCATGCTAAATGCTCTAAGCAAGCATTACACAAAATCGGTTGAAGAGCAATAAATGCGCAGCTGGAAGCCATCATAATTCCGAACTAGCCCCAACAAACAAATAGACTAAATTAATGAAACATCAATTCCCATATACTCCAGCAATTCCAACAAAAAGAGTTGAGGGACTTAGGAAAGTGATGAGAGAGACAAAAGGAAATCCCAACAACAACAAAAACCAAAGAAAACCAGAGTCTTCCACACATGACCTCGCCCACAGAACTGAAAGGCAAACGGTCCTCCTCCCTTCTGCTAGATCAAAAAGACTGGTTCCTCCAAACTCTACACAAAGGAATTGCTTGATTATATGCTTTTGATATTCATAACTAATCAATGTTTTCTACAGAAGGGTGATTGTTGCTGAATAGTTGGTGGGGGTAAAAGTTTTGGTAGGGGGGTGTGAGCAATGATCTTGGGTTGGCACATGGAGGCTTCACAAAAGAAGAAGGGATGATTCTCAAAGCAAAGCTTAAAGAGGTCATTGTTGCTGAATAGAATAGTATTTTGCTGGTTAGTTACTACTTGTTCTGCATTTAATTTGGATATGAGAAGACTGTGTGAGGAACAACAGGGGCAGTGGTGATATATATATATATATAGGGGGGGTATAGTAGACAGAGAATGGTGGACGGTAGAAGAAACGTGTGAATCTTATTATGAATTTGTGTGAAGGATTAATGGGAAAGAAGAGAAGGGTCAAACGTTCAATGATGACTAGAGAGACGGTGGACGGTATGGTATGAATAGTGCCTCATTTTCTTTTGTTGGGAAAATGGTACATCGTTTGGGAAAGAGCGAAAATAGTAATAAACAATGGCACTAACTACCACTTTATGAATCAATTGTGTTCGTGAATGAATGATCTTTTGTGTAAGCCTATCAGCTTTTTTTGTTGTTGTTGTTGCTGCTGCTGTTTACTATTTTGCTATTTTATTTTCCTTGTTTAAATCACGTGGTATATTATTCAAATTGCAATTGGACTATGAAAAGGCAATTTTTGTTTGATGACCATTGGTTTGATTAATTGACTTAGGAATAGGGGATGTTTCCTTTATATGGGGCTAGCTTGAAGGATAATGAAAGTGTTTGGCATAATAAAGTGGTAACACCACAATTGAATATTTTTAAAATTTATTCCACGATAGACCCAAATTGTAAGGAACACTATTTTCTTGGGCCTATTTTCCACGTTAAGTGACAGTAGTATAAACAATTCGTTGGTGCGTTTTAGTCTTTGATCGATATACAAGAGAAATAAAATTAAGGCTTTAATATTAATTTAGTCCCTATAATATCACTGATTTTGAATTTAGTCCCTATAAAAATAGTCAAACTTTTTTGGTCCTCCTTTTATTTTATTTTTTGATTTTAGTCCCTGGAGTGAGTTGACCGCTTACGTGGCAAAAATTGCTGATGTGGCCTTGCTGACGTGGCTTGTATAAATGACACATTACCAGATACATCCCTATAAACATATTACATTTTGAATTTAGTCCCTCTAAAAAAAACGTTTTGAATATAGTCCCTTAAAATTTATATTTTGATTTTAGTCCTTCTCTTTCCCCTTACCCTTCCCCACCCTTCTCTCTCCTCGGGCCACCACCACTACAACCTCCTCCTCCTCCTCCTCCTCCTCCATCCTTCATCCTCCACCCTCCTCCTCCATACAACAACAACAACAACCCCTCTCTCTCCCCTTTCCCTCCCCACCTTCCCCCTCACCTCCACTGTCCCCCCCCATTCACCTCACTCTCGCCCCCCCCACCTTCTCTCCCCATTCGCCTCACTCCCGTCCCCCCAATAGATCCCCAATTTCGAAATCGAAAACATATCCCCATTTCGTTGTTGTTGTTGCTCTACGATTTTCGTTGTTGATGTTCTTGTTGTTGTTGTTGATGATGTTGTTGTATCTGCAGATTTTCGTTGTTGTTGTATCTGCAGATTTTTATTGTTGTTGTTGTTTCCATTTGGTGTTGAGGGTGGAGAAGGAGGTGCTGGACGTGGGGGTGGTGGAAGAGGGGTGGTGGTGGAGGTAGGGGTGGGGGTGGTGGTGGAGGAGGGAGGAGAAGGAGGTGGGGGGTGATGGAGGTGGGGATGGGGGTGGTGGTGGTGGTGAAGGAGGTGGAGGTGGTGGAGAAGAAGATGGACTAAATTCAAAATGCGTATTTTTTATGGGGACTAAATTCAAAACACGTATTTTTTATAAGGACTAAATTCAAAACACATATTTTTTATAGGGACTAAATTCAAAATCTAATATTTGTATAAGTATGTGTCAGGTGACGTGTAAGCCACGCTGGTGCCACGTAGGAATTTTATAGGGACCTCCTAGTGCCATATCAGCGGTCAACGCTAGTGAGGGACTAAATTCAAAAAAAAAAAAAACGAGGACTAAATTCAAAAAAATAAATAAAACAAGGACGAAAAAAGTTTGACCTTTTTTATAGGGACCTAAATCAAAAACCCCCTATATTACAGGGACCAAATTAATATTAAAGCCTAAAATTAATGAACTATGGCTTCGTAGATACCATAACTTGATCTCCTACTGATTGGAACTTGAGTTCAAGGCAAGAGTCCCACCCTTTATAACCAGTCACAGTTAAAAGAGACAAATCTACAAAGCTTTAACAAATCTACAAAGCTCTGTCTAACTTCCCTATATATATAACTCACCATTTCCCCTCTTGTTCCTCACACATTCTTCTCATATCCAAAACACAAAACAAGAAGTAACTAACCAGCAAAATACTACTATATCATCAACAATGGCCTCTTCAAGCTTTGCTTTGAGAACCATCCCTTCTTCCTTTGTGAAGCCTCCATGTGCCAACCCAAGATCATTGCTTACACCCCCACCTCCCAAAACTTCCACTCCCTTCACTTCATCAACCCATCTCTCACCAGCAATCTTAAGCTGAACACTACACTGCCACACTCCTACTTGTCTTCAGTGCCTAGGAAATCCTTCACTTGCAGAGGCCAGGCAAATGAGCATTCTTACACTGGTAAACTAAGCATACCAAAAGGTTTCCAATTTTCACTTTCTATCTATAAATTTTTTTGCTGAATACAATGGTTTTGTTTTTTATCGATCATTTTCTGAACATTTGTTATTTTTAGATATATTAAGATATTAAAATTTATAATTTATTATATTTATTTTATCACAATCTCAGACATTAAATTTTCTAGTCGCTTATTATCGTTGAACTGCATGTTCTATATAAAACACATTAGAGTCAAATCCTAGATATTGATGACTAGTCCTCCATTCGAATGGGCATTTATGCTGGAAGTCTGCATGATCCACATGCGTACTCCCTCCGGTCTCAAATATAAGAAAAAAAGTACATGCATCTGGACCATATACGTCCTCCCTCCGGTCTCAAATATAAGAAAAAAAGTACATGCATCTGGACCATAGATGCATGTATTTTTTTTCTTATATTTGAGACCGGGTCCAGATGCATGTACTTTTTTTTTATATTTGAGACCGGAAGGAGTATATATTTTGTTGTATTAGTCAGTGCCATGGTTTATTACTACTATTCCCACTCTTTTACTAATTCTCCAACAAAAGAAAATGAGGCACTATTCCTATTATGCCGTCCACCATTCCTCTAGCCATCATTGAACCGTCCACCATTCTCTGTCTAACTTCCCTATGTATATAACAATGAATTTGAAGTGGGTTGCTTCCTTCCTTCTACCTTTTGGTTATTTTTTATCACTGACAATTATTTATGCCTTCTGCCTCAATTCAAACTATCTTTTGCCTTTTGTTTGCTTAATTCAGCCATTCAGGTTTGACCTCAATTTTTGGAAATGGCCACAAAATTAAGTTGAAATTGTTGGCAATTCTTTTTGCAGGTAACGAAGGAGGACATGTTTTCTGCTGTAGATAGGTAATGATTTAAAACTGGACTATATTCTTGATTGTAAGTTATAGCCTTAGTGGATTACATCAGGTTCTATTCTGTTTAGTACTAGAAAAATCCTCCTTATTTCCCTTTCTCTATGATGTCTTTGTTCTGTTCTATTTCAGTGTTCATTGTTTGTTCTTATCCTATAGGAGGGAGAGGATGTTGAATTATGATGAGTTAAGTTGTAGGTGACACAAGAGGAAACTTAGTCTTAGAATTCGTTGGGATGTTTCTCAACTAATTAGTTTTTTGTTTGTTGTTTCAATTTAACATATGTAATTTCTTCTGGTCCAATTGATCAATAATGCAACTTGCCTTGATTCTGAATGTGTAAGTTGCAATAATGCCATGCAAAGAAGTTTAGCCATTTTCATTTCAGCATTTTATTTTTTATTTTTACCGACTCATAACCCGAACAGGATAAAGTTACATTTTTTTTCTCTTTTCCATCACGTGCAAATGTAAAAAAGGTAAAAAAAAAACATTTTTGACTTTTATTTTATTAATCTCGGGGAATGATCTTTTTGGTTTCTGATGTCTGTGTCTGACTGAGCATATAAATTTATAAAAAAATAAAAAAGAAGTGGAAGAAATGAGTGGAGAGGGTGAATTGGGGACTTTGAGGTGGTTTGGTTTGTGAATTGGAGAATGGAGAGTTTGAGGTGGTTTGCCATACTATAGTGAAATTGAGAATGGGAGATTGTCAGTGAGAGGTTGAATAAATAGGAGGTGGAGAGTTAGCTTATTCTCTGGTGGTAAATATGTGACAACAGTGAATAATTGAATGTTAAATTAAAAATTGCCTATGAATCTCTTTGTCGTTATTATTTTCCTTTGCCTGTCGAATTTTTAGATTTTCAGTTAAACCTTCCAGTAAATAATTGGGTAGTTGTGACATGAGAATGATGATTTTGTGCTATGATAATAGATACCTTGGTTATATTTGAGTTCATAAATATTTTGAATGTTTACTTGAATGCTCATTGTGGCTGTTGAGAAGCTGGAGGAACTGCAGAATTAAAGTTAATCTTCATTTATTTAATTCCCTTTGTATATAGATTTACTTTGGAAAAGATAAATTATTTTTTAATTGATTATGCTACCTTCCCGTGGGACTCTTTAAAAGGTGGTAAATGGAGCAATGGGGCTGAAATGACTGGGGAAAAAGCATTAAGGATTTTACTGAGACACAAGCTAGGATCGATGGTGGGGCCATTTCTTTCAAGAATCCAGACACCTTATACTCCCTCCGGTCCAGATCTCTAGTAGTTTTAGCTTTTTATTTTTGTCCCAAAACTTTGGTTATTTTAGAATTTTAAGAGATAATTTATCACCTTTTCCAACTATACCCTTAATATAATTAATAAGTTTTGAGTGGAAAAATAATTAGGATAGTTGTGAATGATGAATAATAAATAGGATCATTTTAGTCTAAAATTTATTTAATTAATTATTTTTTAATCTATATGTCAAAACCTTAAACAACCAAATATTTGAACTAGAGGGAGTAATCATTTTGGAAACAGTTATTGATTCCTATGTGATCAGTTTAGCAGTTTAGTATAGTTATATGTTGTAGGTTGAGATTAGATGCAATAGATTTTTTTGCTTGGAAGTTCAATAAGATTCATTATACATTACTGACTATTGGGTGGCCAGTTCTCCGACACTCATCCTTTTTTCTGTATTAAAGAGGCTTAATTGCTTATGAAATTGATCTATGAACCGTATAAAGTGGACGACCTACCTGTATGGGTTAAAATAAACAGATGGGATCAATGTCTCCCAAGTCTTTTATTTATAGGATAAAGTGGCCTTCATTTTCTTTATTAGTGTTTGTCTCAGTTTGATTGAGACTGATTTCAATCTGAAGAATAATATTTGCCATTAAGTCACACCAATTTTTTAAGAAATAAATTTCCTGCCGCTACTTTGGGTAAATGTGTAAGAACGCTATGATAATGAGTATAATTATTGAATGAATTCTGAGATCACTTTAAAACAAAAGGATAAATGTTACAACGCTTACCCCTTTTCACACATACACACATGGGTTTTTTGAGTTCACTAAATTAGTTATCAACTAATTGGCAAAAATGAAGATAATTTTTTGATATGAAATTTATATTTACATTATAATATATTATTAATTATTAAAATATTTAATGTAATATAAGTTACTCAATAAAACTTTTATGTTTTTATTTTCAATTCTTTTTAGGCTTAAATATGTTTGGGGTCTTTCTAAATTTTGGCATTTTGAATTTAGTCCCTGCAAAAAAAAGTCAAACGTTTTTAGTCCAACAAATTTTTTTTTTTGAATTTGGTCATTTTAGTGATTTTGTGATGATGTGGCACGAGCACATGGGCTCATTAATCTGACGTGTCATATACAGGTTCCACATCAGCCTGCCACGCAATTTTAAATTTGGAGGGACCTACCACGTGGCTCTCCACCACCACCACCACCCCACACACTCTCTCTCTCTCTCTCTAACCCCCACCCCCAACCCAACCCAACCCAACCCCACCGCCACCCACACACAACACCAACCCCCAACCCCAACCCCACCGCCTCTTTCTCTCTCTCTTTCTCTCTCTAATGATTTGCAATGATAATGCAGAGCACGATATAAACGAGAAATTAGAAGTAGAAATAAAGCACAAAAAGTTAAAGTGCACTACTTCACTCTGCCATAGGAAGCACAGATCTTGCAAAATCAGCATTTGGTTATCAATAGCCATAGCAATGAATTGAAAGCGAGACACTTAATAAAACAAGGGTGAAACTGAAACACTTCCCAATTGAAATAAACACATCAACCAAACCAATCAAAAACCAAAAGAGAGAGAGTATGAACCGGAAGCAAAGCGAAGGGGTGTTGCGAGGAAGAAAATGAGGGGCACGAGAAGGAAGAGAAGAACGAAGCCCAAAAGGGGGAAACGGGAGCCATTGTGGATCAGAGAAAAAGGGGCATTTAGAGATGATTGTAGTTTCGGCAAGCGTGGAGTAGAATCTTGTGCTCCCTGTCCTCTTTAGGGTACATAATGTTATTACTGCGAAATGAAGAAACAAGGAACATGCATTACAGCGATTGATTGAAAAGCATGGAATAGAAAGAATCACAAACGGAAGGGATTTGAAAGGGAAATGGGCACAGACATAGACCATCGGCGGTAGGGGGGCTGTGTGTAGGTGGGGGTGGGGATTGGGGTGGGGCTTGTGGTGAGAGAGAAAGAGAGAGAGACACTACAAGAAAAAGCTATATTACCTACGACTTTTACCGACGAAAAATAATTCGTCGGTAAATTTGACGTTACCGATGGAAAAATTTCGTCGGTAAAAAAGCGTGTCTGTCGGTAAATGGGATATTATTCCCGTTGGCAACTTTTTAATTTATTTTTTATTTTGAATTAATTTTTATCATTACCAACGGTATATTCCGTCGGAAAAGAAAATATATTGAAATTACCGACCGAATTTTCCGTAGGAAAAGTTACCAACGGAACAGTTCCATCGGTAAAGGCATGTTTATTTAAAAAAACTTTAAAATTTAAATTACCGACGGAATATTTCGTCAAAAATGAGAAATATAATCTCAGATCCATTCTCGAAAAACAAACACAAAACATGGAGAGAGAAAAGGGGAGAGGGGGCGAACATGAGAAGAAGAGGGAGAGAGAGGGAAGCTCATGGCGGCGGGGGAACAGGACCGCGACCCGCGGCGGTGCTGAAGGAAGGCCTCGCGGTGGTCTTGGCGGCGTCTCCCGGCGGTGGTGAGGGGAAATCGCGCAGCTCCGCGGCGGAGGAGAGAGGAAGGGAAGAGAAGAAGAGAGCCAGAGTGGGGGTGAAGGAGGCGGATCCATGGTGGTTCTCGGCGGAAGAAGAAGAGAGAAGGCCGGTCCGCCTTCTTCCCTTTTGTTCTCTGTTTCTGCTCTCTAGTTTTCTGGTTCAACTTCTGGTTCTGTTTTCTTTTCCTTATTTTTTAGTTGTTTTCTCTAGTTCTGTGATGATTGATTGCTCATCTAGTTTTCTCTATGTTGATTTTTATTGCTCACTGGTTCTCTCTCAGTTTTTCTTTTCTGTGGGATGTACTGTTGTAGGCAACAGCTCGAATTTTTTTTTTAATTTCGTGTGCATACCGACGGATAATTTCTGTCGGTAATTACCGACGTTTTTTTCTGCCGGTAATTACCGATGACTTTTTTTAAAAATTCCATCGGTAATAATTACTGACGAGCGAATTACAGATGGCCTTCTTCCGTCGAAAATTGTTGATTACTGACGGATTTTTTGCATTACCGACAGTTTTTGGCCATTGGTAATGACCGATTTTCTTGTAGTGAGAGAGAGAGAGAGAGAGAGAGAGAAAACGAGAGAGAGAGAGAGTGGTGGTGGTGAAGTGCCACGTGGCAGGTCCCTCCAAATTTAAAATTGCGTGACAGACTGATGTGGAACCAATATATGACACGTCAGATTAATGATCAGCCCACGTGTTCGTGCCATAATACTGCAAAATCACTAAAAGGACCAAATTCAAAAAAAAAATTTGTTAGACTAAAAAAGTTTGACTTTTTTTTTACAGATACTAAATTCAAAATGCCAAAATTTGGAAGGACCCCAAACATATTTAAACCTTTTTTTTTTTAAATTCAACTGGAGTTTGGCTAATTGAGTAATTTTTTGCATGAAGTTGATGGTTATAATTTTGAGAACCAATAAATTTGATTAAATGAAAGTGTTTTAGTTTATTTCTAAAAGAAATTATAATTGTAATATGTAATTAACAAAATGTATTTGGTGCTATCGAATCTAATTTATTCTGTTTAAGCAAATTAGGGACTCTTTTGGACTAGGACTAGATCTTGGGTGCCTTTTCCTATATATTGGAATTTTTATGGCTGAATGGGGTTTCTTTGGAACAATTGTAGCTCAAGGAAAGGTTTAATTGTAATTAGTAGAATTTTTTAAGTACCTCTTTGAGATTTATGGGTTATTGGGGAATTCCTTCTTTGTATCAGAAACTCCTTTGAGACTATATAGGTTACTGGAGAAATGCATTTTGCCCCCCTTTGAGACCGATGGATTACTGGGAATTTTTTGGCAAAAAGGACCCCTTTGAGACCATATAGGTTACTGGGGAAATACTTATTAAATTATATTTTTTATAGTGCTACGTTGGTTATGGATTTGGATTCTTTCTTTTAGAAGGTGGGTGATGTTTTGTTTGTAGTGTGCTGGTGTTTTATACACGTACTTTACTTTGTATTATTTTTGTGGTCTGGGCACTTCTTGTGCTTTTGGTACTGGTTAATTCATTTGGCTTTTCAAAAAAAAAAGTCACAAATTTAACAAAAAGATGAACAAAATGGTCACAATTTTAATTAGTGGTATGGATTTCATTAAACTAATATTACATAAATCATCATTCATCATGCTATTATTTATAAGTTAACATCAATTTGTTGAGCTAAATTGCACTTAATAAGTGTTTTCTGTGAAATTGTTTAGCTCAATATGCAGCTTCAACAAAAAAAAATTACAGTTGTGGTAATTTACAAACTGTGGGTGTGATAGCGTGGGGTTCAATCCGTAGTTTTAGAATCTGATATCAAAGTTGTAGGAAATTTTACACCCGTGGTGTGAAAACTTCAAATTCAACTTGGAGATTCAACAGAATAAATCACAGCCATGAAAACTGTCACACCCTGGGTGTAAAAGCGGAAGTGAAAATTGAGAACAAAGTGGGAAACCTATTTTCGTGCGCTATAGGCACAGAAATGACCACATGACAAGCCTACTTGAAATATGATTGGAGTAATTTCCTTTTTTAGAATCAACTAACTGAGGTTCAAATTGGGAAAGAAGCAAAAACATGTTAAAGTCTGTTGTGGGAATGAGAAAGACCACACGACAAGCCTACTTGAGACATGATTGGGATAATTTCCCTTTTTAGAATTAACTAACTGAGATTCAAATTAAGAATAAAGCGAGAAACATATCTACATGCATTGCGAGCACAAAATTAGGACCACATGACAAACCTACTTGAGACATGATTGGAGTGGTTTCCTTTTTCAGAATCAACTAACTGATGTTCAAATTGGAAAAGAAATGGAAAACATATTTACGTGCGCGGTAGGCATGCGAAGGACCACACAATCGACAAACCTACTTGAGACATAATTGGAGTAGTTTTCTATTTCAAAATCAACTACCTAAAATTCAAATTGAGAATGAAGCAGGAGAACATATTTACGTGCGTTGTAGGCACGGAAACGATCCTTTAGAATCAACTACCTGATTAGTCAAAAAAAAAAGAATCAACTACCTGAGATTCAAATTGAGAATGAACTGAGAAACATATTTACGTGCGTTGCGCGCAAAGAAAGGATCACATGACAAGTCTACTTGAGATATTATTGGAGTAGTTTATGTGCTACCAACTAGCTCATAGGAGGGAGCAAGATTGAATTGGGAGTCAATCCATTTAATCCAACAAAGTTTTATGAAAGAGTATTATCCAGTTGAAAGAATTCCAAAAACTTTTGAAAGAAATTATCATATTTATATTGTTGTTGAATAGAATCTATTATGTTTTATTTTGGTTTGAAAAAAAACTATATGCTTATAATTGTGGTTGAATGTTATTCATGGGAAGAATATGATATTGACATTTTTAGCTTTATCAAACATCATTTGTTGAATTTTTTATCTACGTGCATAATTAGTTGAAATTAGATTTTATTTTAATTTAAAATATAAAAAATTATTTCACTGGATAAATAATATAACACCAATAACACATATTATGCCCCGTGCATCGCAGGGGTCCACGCACCAGTTTGAGTTAATTAAAGTACACAAGTTTAAAACATAGTAATAGTACTCCGACACTTCCTCCTATATTATTTGCAGCTAAATATGTGTAAGTCAGTGCATATGAGGTTGCCTGTTTGTGTAAATATTTTGGTATATTTCCCTATCAGTCTTCTAGTATATCTGTTATGTTTCCTTTCCTTACTCTAGTTAAAACTTGTATGATATCTTTCCTCTTTTAACATGCTGAGAGTTATATGTTAATATCTACTATGTCTGTGTGTGTGTGTGTGTGTCAAGGACACAGAGCATGCCAATATTTTCCTACCAGAAATTTTATACTCTTCCATTCACATTTTAATTAGTATTTTTCTCCTAATCTTTATTGTTTTTGTTCTTCACAGATCCTTTGCAGTAATAAACTTCCCCTTATTGGTTTAGTAGACAAAGTAGAACAAGAGCTGGCTTGGAAGGTATGGCCTGACTGAGTATTAGACTTAGTTAATTATCACTTAGTTGTAATCTGTTATAACTGTTTTCAGTTAATTGTTAGAAGATTTGTTATTAGAGTTATTAGTTTGTTACCAATAACCGATTGTAATATCTTGTATATAAAGACCATTTGGTCACAGATCAATACAATTCACACATTTCTTATACTTCTAATATGGTATCAGAGCCTCGTACCTCCCAGTGGTGTGGATACTGCCACTGGGAGGTACGAGACTCTGATGGCAAGAGATATTTTTTGACTCTAGTTGATGACTGCTCGAGGTTCACATGGCTATATCTGCTGAAGCAAAAATCTGATGCTGCAGCGACTATTATCAAGTTCTTTACTATGATAAAGACTCAGTTTGGAAAAACCATCAAATGTCTGAGATCAGACAATGCCCGGGAGCTGGCTCTTACAGATTTCCTGCAGGCACAGGGCACCTTGCATCAGTTTTCCTGTGTTGAAAGGCCGCAACAGAACTCTGTTGTTGAGAGAAAGCACCAACATCTGTTGAATGTTGCCCGTGCCTTGTACTTCCAATCCAAGGTCCCTATTGTCTTCTGGGGGGAATGTGTAGCTGCAGCAACTTACATCATAAACAGGCTTCCTTCTCCTGTTTTGAGCAACAAGGTCCCTTTTCAAGTTCTCTATGAGAAGGATCCTGATTATCATGCATTAAGATCTTTTGGTTGTTTGGCTTTTGCTGCCACTTTGACATCAACCACAAATAAATTTTCTCCACGGGCTACACCTTCTGTCTTCATGGGTTATCCTAGTGGTTATAAAGGATACAAGTTGTTTAACTTGGAGACAAAACAGTTTTTTATATCAAGGGATGTGACTTTCATTGAAGACATATTCCCTTTTCACTCCGTGCGACAAGTGATTGATGAAAATGTCTTTTCAGATCCGGTTATACCCATGCCTATATCAGACTTAAATATTCCAAACATTACAGATGATCAACCTGCTGATCCTATCCCAAACAATGACCCTGTACCGAACATTGATCCTATCCCAGACAATGGCCCTTTCCCAAACACTGCCCTTGAACCTATCCCAAACATTCTCCTTGACCCTGCACCTCAACAAGCAGTTTCCCTTCGAAGGTCAAATAGAACCACAGATCCTCCTGCATATCTTTCAGATTATGTCATGACTAAACACCATCAACCTTATCCTATCCAAAAATTCACTTCTTCGGCCAGATTGTCTCCTACCTACAAGCAATTCATTAATCAAATTTGCTCCACATATGAACCTCAATTTTATTACCAAGCTGTTCCATATCCGGAATGGAGACAGGCTATGCGTGAAGAGATTCAGGCACTTGAAGCCAACAACACCTAGTCTTTGGTGTCCCTTCCTCCTGGCAAGAATTGCATAGGATGTAGATGGGTTTATAAACTCAAGCACAAGCCTGATGGGTCTGTTGATCGATATAAGGCCCGTTTAGTAGCCAAAGGCTACACACAACAAGCTGGGATTGACTTCTCAGACACTTTCTCACCAGTTGCCAAGCTTACATCTGTTCGGGTTCTTCTTGCAATAGCTGCAGCAAGAAGTTGGCACTTGGTCCAAATGGATGTTAACAACGCTTTTTTGAATGGTGATCTCTTTGAGGAAGTTTATATGGAGGTTCCTTTGGGTTATCACACTCCTAACAAGGGTCTAGTTTGCAAATTAAACAAGTCCCTTTATGGATTGCGACAGGCCTCCCGCCAATGGTTCTGCAAGTTTTCAACTTCTTTAATTGCAAATGGTTTTGTGCAATCAAAGAATGATTATTCCTTGTTCACATTTGGTGTTGGACCTTCTTTAGTCATTCTACTTGTCTATGTAGATGACATAATATTGGCTGGTCCTAATTCCTCCAAAATCTCTGAAGTGCAAGTTCTTCTTCGGTCCTTGTTTAAGTTGAAGGTATTAGGAGACTTGAAGTATTTTTTGGGCTTGGAAATTGCCAAGTCACCCAAGGGTATTTCTCTTTCACAAAGAAAATACACCTTGAATCTGTTGGAGGATATGCATCTTCTTAGCTGCAAACCCACTTCTTTACCTATGGATCCCAATGCCAAGTTAAGCATGAATGAGGGAGACCTCCTCCCTGAGCCTTCTTTGTATCGTCGGCTCATTGGGCGTCTAATGTATCTTACTATTTCAAGGCCTGACATAAGTTTTGCTGTCCACAAACTTAGTCAATACATGCAACAGCCGCGGGCACCTCATTTAGATGCTGTGAATCATTTGTTAAGGTACCTGAAATCTGCTCCTGGTCAGGGCCTGTTCTTCCCGCGAAAGAATGCACTTAACTTGACAGCTTTTGCTGATGCGGATTGGGGTAGTTGTGTTGATACCCGCCGTTCTACTACTGGATTTTGTGTGTTTCTAGGAGATGCTCTAGTATCTTGGAAATCCAAGAAACAGCCTACAGTTTCTAAGTCATCAGCAGAGGCCGAATATCGATCCTTGTCTTCAGCCACCAGTGAGCTTGTTTGGCTGAGGCGCTTACTCACTCACTTTGAGGTTCACATAGATTCTGCACTGGTCTTTGTGATAACCAGTCAGCCATACATTTGGCATCTAATCCAGCCCATCATGAACGCTCCAAGCACATTGATATTGATTATCATTTCATTCGAGAGTTAGTCCAAGCTGGAGTTATCAAGCTCATCCATGTTAAAACGCAGCATCAAGTAGCAGACTTGTTCACCAAAGCTTTGCCTTCAGCTCAGTTCCAGTCCTTCACTTCCAAGCTGGGAATACTTGATATATATTCTCCACCTTGAGGGGGGATATTAGACTTAGTTAATTATCACTTAGTTGTAATCTGTTATAACTGTTTTCAGTTAATTGTTAGAAGATTTGTTATTAGAGTTATTAGTTTGTTACCAATAACCGATTGTAATATCTTGTATATAAAGACCATTTGGTCACAGATCAATACAATTCACACATTTCTTATACTTCTAATACTGAGCAAATCATGTGCTGTTAATTTTGCTATTTTGTTTAATGTGCAGAATTTTCACTGTGTAATATGTAGGCTGAACGATCAGATATTTCTGCAAAGTCAAACTTGTATAAGTTGCTGTATGCATTTCAATTGCACTAGCATAATTGGCGACGAGAAGCAAACTACTTATACATGTATTCTGCTCGTTTGAGAACTGAAGCATCTCTGAAAGACAGCCAAGGCAGTTCCTTGATGTTGCAAGAGAGGTTGACTGCACTCTCTGCTACTGTCAAATGTCAATGCACTGCATCTTGTTCATCCTGCATATGCCTGGATTGATCCACTGGCTGAGAGAAGTTCTCTTATGACTGCACATTATCCAAGTAAGAAAGCTAAATGAACACCAGATGAACATTGTAAGTAATTCAACAACAAAAATCATGCTGCTAGTTCTGAACTTATCATTTCATTTGAATTCATGATGTTATATCGACATTTGTACTTCAAATTTTTAGCAAAATGGATTCTTATATAATATTTCTATATACTGGATATTACAGTCTTCACATTTGTTCTAATATTGTGTCTTTTTAAAAAGGTTATCCTTGGTGGGTATGTTGAGATGTCGGGTAGCTTTGTTTCAATAATATTTTCTTTGTTCTCTTTTGTTTTTTTAGGATGACCTTACCCTCCTCTCTCTTTGTAATCACCTCCTCTGCCTTAATGAATTTCATCTTTAATCATTAAAAAAAGTGTACTGATTTTTTATGAAGAGGTGGTGATATCATTATCTTTAATTTGCTGCACCAGATGATAATGACGCTGAGCCTCAAAGCTGGCAGTCTTCAATTGATATCGAAAAACTTGAGAACGAGTTTGAACTAACTTCAGCAGAGTATATGCTGTCAATGGTAAATGTCAAGTGGACATTTTCTAGTAAGTCTATTTTCTTTTGAATTTTCCATGTAGCATATGGCTGCATCCAGAGTAACTGATGATATTGAGTTTTAATATACTGTGTTAAGCATATAGCTTATCAGTCATTCTGATGGCTTTAAGATTGTTTTTATTATTGTTTATGTAGTAATTGTGCATTGAATAATTTATAAATGTTGTTGATGATTTCAGGGAACATGGTCATTTATTGACATCATCAAAGCTTGAGATGGCTGTCCATGGTTCGCCTGCTATGGTTCCTACAACTACACAAACTGATAGAAATAATTGTTGGGCAACTCTCAAGCTTTACCTTGTTCGTATCTTCTGCTCTTTCTATATTGGCCCTTAATTGATTTTAGTGTCTGATCAGACAGTCTCTGATCAGTCTAGAAGAGGGGTGGTTCATGATTGGAGAAATTTTAACACTGAACATTTTTTACACCCTCCTCTTTGTTTCTATCTCAATTTTTATTTTTAGTTTTTTGTTTTCTCTTCTAGTGGTTTTGATACATGGTATGCATGGTGTCTGATATTACATTATGTGAATTAATCATAGATTGGTTGCTAATCTAACTGGACATAAGCAAGGTTGCAGTAGGGATCATCTTTTACCTTTTCAAAACTAAACACATACATAACCAGACTAATGCATTTAGTTCCTAGATAGCTAAAGATGATCTGGAGCCTATCCACAATAAGGATTTCACTGTAAGGTTATTGCTAGGCTTTGGTTAGTTTAATGATCAATTATCACACAAATTTGTACATCTAGCTTACAGAAAGAGATGGTTGAATTGGCTAACAATCTCCATGATAAATGTTGGAATGAGAATATGGTTGGATATGTGTGGAGAAGGTCATAGCAGCACCAGTAAGGAGGTTGATTAGATGGAGAATAGTTCAATAGTTAGAGGTAGAGGGAGATTAAGAAAAGTTGTAGGCCAAACCATTAAGAGAGATTTAAATGGTCAATAGTCTATCTTTCAACTTAATACATGACAGAAAATTATAGCATCATCTGATCCATGTAGGCAAGGAAGATGGGGTATTGGGAAAGAGATTTAAAAGGTAAACCGTCTATCTTCGCAAATTAAATGAATAACGAGTTTTCCCCGAAACATTTGGATTTATAGCCGGTGTGCAAGGGTTGAGAAAGAAGAGGGGAAACTTGAGTTAAAATCCCATATCGACTAGAGATATAGTCAATGTAGTCTTTATAAGGCTAGGGCAATCCTTACTTTATAAGCCAGTTTTGTGGGGTTGAGTAAGACCCTAAAGCCCAAATTCTAAGATAGTATCAGAACCTATCCTAGATCTGTTATTGGGCCACTGGTATATATTATTTTTGGGTGAACTGGCCACTTGTATTTGTCCACACTCTAGATGTCTATTCTTAGTCGTGACAGTTGTAATTGGGCCAGGCCACCTGCATTTTTTTACACTCCAGATGTCTTGTCTTGGGCATGAGGTGTGCTGAGATCCCACATCGACTAGAGATATAGCCAATGTAGTCTTTATAAAGCCTGGGCAATCCTTCCCACCTTATAAGCTGGTTTTGTGGGGTTGAGTTAATCCCAAATTCCGAGAACTTGCTGTAGATGTAGATTATGCGATGTGAGGTATCAAGTTAAGAAGAATGTTAAATTTTTTTAGTAAGCATTATCATTATTATTATTAATAATTTTTTAATAGAAAATAAATTTATCAAGGAGGAAGAGAAAATACTTAGTATTAGTATTTGCTAGGTCAATGTCATTTTCATTTTGACTTTCTTTTTTGTTCATTGATGTCCTGTAACTCATAATGGGTATCTTGTCTCTTATGTCTTAATAAGTTGGCTTGAGGTTCTAGTATAAACCCCACCACCCCCCCCCCCCCCCCCCCCTCCCAAATTTAAAGGGTGGGGGTGGAATTTAAACCCCTAAAAATTTGTGGTATTGGAAACAGTTTACCATGGTCTATGTTGGCAAGACAACATTCATTTGAACCTCATTCAGCTGTGTAAATGGCTATATATGAAATTTTCCCTTGTGAAAAGCCATATCTAGTCTTTGTACAAGTCTCTTGATAATTTCTTTTAACGGGATAAATTCTCTCATTTTGTTATTTTTTGGGGTTGGGGGTTGGTTGTTTGTGTTTATCTTTTGTTTACATTTTGTGTCCCTGGTTCACTCTTTCCTTTGAAACTGCTCCTACATTGCAGGAAAAGTATAAGGAATTTCATGGTAGGTTACCAGTTATTATTGCTGAAGCTCTTCTACGTGCAGATCCTAAGATGGAATTGCCTCTTTGGCTTGTTCAATTGTTCAAGGTAATTTTATAGGCTGAAAATTACAGTCAATGATTGGTGTTTATTGATGCAAGAGAATGCCTGCTTGTTTTAAAACCAGTTTTGGTAATGTTTCTACAAAACATACTATATGATTCCTATTTTTTAAACTACCTAAAATCGCCAACATGAATCTTTCTTTGTAAATTTTTGTACTTGATGTTGATATTGAAAATATAGGATCTAAGAAGGGAAGTAGTAAAAGAGAGCATGAGCCCAGTTATATTGGATAGATTTGGCGTGTGTAAAATACAAAGCACCAATACTTCTTTATTATGAGAATATGGTCAGGCACTAGTGTGGAAGTTTTAGGTGGATTTGTAACACTTTTCACCTTCAAGTCAGCATCATGTAATATACCTAGTTGAGGTGCCCTTTATTTTCATTTGGTCCATCTTGTCTTGATATAATGTGTGTATAAAGTGTTTTCACCTTTGAAGGTTGGGCCATGCTGACAAGTATCCTTAGTTGTTTTTCTATGTTTATCAAGCCTAGGATTTGCTGGTTTGGTGGCAGGCAATCCTCCAAACTTCTGATGGAGGCAGTGATAGAAGGGGCCTAGAGTGATTTTATATTAATAAGGAATATTGAAGCTCAATATTCATCACATCCTGTTGAAACAATCTGAAATGAGAAGCATTTAAAATGGAAGTACATGGATTTGACATTAATACCAGTGTTTTATGAGCTGAGCTAGATTTATTATTAACACTGAAATGGACTTTTTAGTCCCTTTACTATAGCTAATGTGTGATTTTGATCCCTCACTAATTTTTTTAGTGAATTTAGTTCCTCTATTTTTTTAGTTGTTAAAATTAAGTCCCTCCATCACTCTTCATTTACTTAAAACTACTCTTAAATTCTCATAACTTATCCAAAGTTTTCACTACTTGTTTTAAATCTTCTCTCATTCTTTGTTCCAGGCCAGACTAGTTTGTGGTTCTCTCTAGAGTTATTGTGTTTTTGCTGTTTTAGACTTTAAATATTGCAAACAACTTATTTTTGCATATTTGGAGTTGTTAACTTAAAACTTTTGCTGAAGTTGTGTGCTTGCAACTTTGACTTTTATGTAAGTATTTCATCAATTTAATGAAATGTTTGCTTTAATTTAAATATCATTATATTTTGTATTTTAATAGGAGTGTAAGGTTTGTGTGTTTTCTCGATTTTAGATAGGATCTTGATTTTGACAATCTTGGACACTAGTATGTTTTAACTTGTTACAAGTAAAAGGCATTTATCATTTCATTTGTGGAAAAAGCGACATTCTTAAGATACAAACTTGCTAATGCTGCTAATTTTGGAGATTTTAGGATTTTCTTTTTCTGAAATCATGTGGATAAACTGAAATATCAAGAGGCATTAGAGATTGACAAGAAAAGATATAAAGATTTGGTTTGCCAATTTTGATGCTGCTAAAGGTGAATTTCAAAGACTAAGTGATGAAAATGAAGAGAAAAAGGCGAAGTCATCCAATTAGAGTTGAAGTACTAGTGATAAAAAAATGTTTCTTGCTAATTGACTCGGTTCTGCCATATAATGTCATTTATAAATAAAAAGATATGTTGTTCAGACTTGCATCTTGTTCAAACAGTGGAAGTACTAAGATATGTAGGATCAGTGAGGGGTTTACGAGGTCCTTCCATAGTTTGGATACAAGTTTAAATGGCATATGTCATGATCTTAAATTAGATGTGGAGCTGAATTGAGTCAAGTGAGTCACTAGCTAGGCCTGTTTTATCACCCTCACATGGACTTTCACTATCCTTTATCTTCCAACTTTGCATTGCTCTCTTCATTTCATTTTTTCGTTGAACAAAACTGACTATTGGGAATCTATATCCCATCTAATTAGGATTTGTCGTCCTATATGTTTTCATGTTAGTCTGTAACGTCTCGTGATAATTTAGTTTCTTGATATTATTTCACATGAACAGAAAAAGCCCAGTCAATATGCTGTTGAACTACTATAGCTTTAGCAAGTTTGCATTTTATACAAATAATAATGCTTGTGCTCCACCCTTTTCAAGTTGTAACAAGTCAAGCTATTTGTCCGTTGACTATTGTGTCTTGGTCTCTCTTTAGTCTTTACGCTCACATCATAAAAAATGTTGGGAGTCCTTACTATATAAATGCTACAATTGCCGACTTGACCATTAACATAAAATCTAGTTCAGCACTTTGGCTAATAAATCAGTGGTATATATGTTTTTTTTTTTTGACAAATGGTATATATGTTAAATATAAGTTCTTTCGCTTTAAAAAGTTCTCTTCAGAATTTGCATGGATAGGGTTTGTGCATGTTCTTTAATCTTCCTTACTATGACCAACCCTGACTAGACTAGACAATCTAGATTGGCACACCTTGGATCTGTTGAGAAGTCCCACATCGACTAGTGATATGACTAGCGTAGTGCTTATATAGTGTGGGCAGTTCTCACCCTACAAGCCGGTTTTGTGGGGATGAGTTAGGCCCTAACAGTGGTATCAGAGCCTGGTTCGATTCGAGTCACCCGTGTGGGGTAGTGGGCTCGATCCAGGCCACCCGTGTGGGGTAGTGGGCCATCACCCGTGTGGGGTGTTGTCGAGAGTTGATGTGTGAGAGGGTGTGTTGAGAAGTCCCACATCGACTAGTGATATGACTAGTGTAGTGCTTATATAGTGTGGGCAGTCCTCACCCTACAAGCCGGTTTTGTGGGGATGAGTTAGGCCCTAACAGGATCTGGTCCATACAATATGAGGGATACTTCTTTTCTTTCATCATGCAACCTTGGCTGCTATAGGAAAGGATGTCGGGGATGACTGGCCGGGAATCAAATCCTGCATCCTTATTTCAGCTTTATGTTAACTATGGTCGATATGCGGAAGCCACTTATCTTTTACTTGAGTGCATAGAATCATTTGCTTCAATGGTAAGTTATTTTTTACTATTATGGATGGAATTTATACTCTCTATCATTCTGATGTGTATGGTTTCAGCTGGTGTGATCTACTTATTTAATTACTTTTATCATTAGAATTACAACTGAACATGTGCCTGTCTGCCACCTTGTAATATATTTTACATTTTACATAATTTTTTGTTGTCTTGGAAATTGATAATATTAGATAAAAACAACATAAAATTTGTTAAGCCTTATCAAATAACAGAATTTTAAAGACATCTATTGACCCATAATTGATATTTGCTGTTACGTTTACACATTGGTGGAAATTGTTCTTTTATGGATTTCACTGCATAGGCTATAGAATGCTTTACAGTTTTACCATCACCTGAGTGAGAGGAGTGCTTACATAAGAATAAGAGTGTGAGAGTAGTAAATGAGTTGTATATCCATACATGGATGGTTAGGATTAAAAGTTATTCAATGATCACATGACCACTTAAAATAGTCACACGACTTTATGTTTCAATCTTGACCTTTCATGACTTCATCTTATGGTCAATATTCACTCTCTCATAATAAGAACCCTCTTCACCTTTCATGACTTCATCTGTTGGTAATTGTTTACAGAATATTTAAGATATATTTATATTATATTTGAATATCTTTCTTTATCTATTTCACTACTAGAATTTTGTCCATTAGCGTCGGCCAAAAGCCCACGCTAAAGGCAAAAAACCGACGCTAACAGCCACTTTAGCGTCGGTTTTGCGTCAGCCACGGGGCGGACGTTAAAACGCTCGTCGCAAAGAATTAGCGTCGGCCGAAGTATGGCCGACGCTAGTAGCGTCAGAAAAGCCGACGCTAAGCTGACGCATGAAATCAATTTAAATGGCCTACGCTAACTTAGCGTCGGTCAAGGCCGACGCTAAATAGCGTCGGCTTAGCTGACGCTAGAGACGTTCAGGCCGACGCTACTAATCTGATTTGTTTTTTAGCGTCGGCTAAGCCGACGCTACTTTATTTTTTTAATTAATTTTTACAAAAAATGTGGAATTCCTAGAAAGAATAAAACACATTTCAATAGAAATAAAAACAGTATAAATAACTCTATAAAATATAATTTCATCAATTAAAAGAAAAACACAAAATGCCACACCGGACAGCAGGTAGTCTAACAGCAACAAACAAAACCAAATTAACACGAACAAGTGTACAACCCAAATTACAAATCACGACAGATGTAAACTATTTACAGATAGAACAAAAGCTAGCAAATATACATATGATTATTACATGTCTCCAGTGGTTGATTTTGGCTTCTTCACAATCATAACTGGGCACTTCACATTCTGTGCGCAGTAATTGCTTACGCTTCCAAGGAAAGCCATGCCATTCAACATCCAAAACCAAATTAACTTTACAATTCACATGTACATAGAGGAGACACAGTCTTTGATAAATAGTTTAATCAAGTATTTATTTATTTTATTGACGGATAATCAAGTACTTATTGATCAACAAACACTTACGATAATAAATATTTATATATAAAGTATTTGTATAATTGAAGAGGGATTGATATTAAGTTTTGCATATATATAAATTATTTTAGCTGCACCAAGTATGTCATGAAATAGATCCATTTGGGTTTGGATATAATTCTTACCTCTTGATGACACCATAGCCGTGGCTTCCCATGACCAATATATCAACACCCAGTTTTTGAACCATGTGGCAGATCACGTCCCTAGGGTCGCCATTCTCTACCTTCATCTCCACCTTAATAAATCACCACCACACATATCGATAATAAATATTCAGAAACTTAACAAAGGAAAAAGGATCTAATTGAAAATAAAATTAAAATTATAGTACATTTTGGATGTTGCTACACAATCTCTTGGCTTTCTCCAAGACACAATCGGCCACTTGTTGGCTTTCTCTTGGCTTAGTTTAAGATTGTTACTTGAGCAAACCCCCAAATCAAAACCCCCAATCAAAATCCCAAATCAAAAACCCCAATCAAAAAGTGTGAGACAAAAAAAGAGGAACTCACTCTTTGGAGGGTACACAACCGCGGCCACCTCGCAATAGGACACCTTGCTGGAGCACCTCACAGCAACCAGACCGCCACACACCCAGACCGCGCCCAGAACAGACCCAAACTGTAGGAAGACCAGACCGCAGCACCAACGCACAACGACCGCACCGCACCACCGAGCCTTGAAGCAACAACGGACCATCTTGCACCACCGAGCCTCGCCGTCGCCGGAGATCGCCCTTAGCCAGACGGGTTTTACGCTTAGAGAGAGAGAGAGAGAGAGAGAGAGAGAGAGAGAGAGAGATAGAGAGGCAAGAGAGGGTTTCGGAATAGTGGAACCAGAGGTGTTGTGAAATAGATCTGACTAAAAAGTTAGCGTCGACTTAGCCGACGCTAACTCTAACGGTTAAAACAAAATTTAAATGGCATTTTGCGTCGGTCAGGCCGACGCTAACTCTAACGCATAAAACAAAATTTAAATGTCATTTTGCGTCGGTCAAGCCGACGCTAGTTCTTCTTTAAAAAATTATTTAAAAAAACATTAATTTTAGCGTCGGCTAAGCCGACGCTAGTTTTAATAAAAATAAAAAAAGTACTTTGAAGTCAGTTTAGAGTCGGCTAAGCCGACGCTAATAGCGTCGGTGTCGTGGCCGACGCTAACTTCTGACGCTACATCGTCACATTCTAGTAGTGTTTCCTTTGGTTTTTAGTCTTATTGTTAGTAGACTTCTGCTTGTACTAATAGTACTAGTACTTGACCTTATTAGTAGAATAAGTGGGAGTGTTAGATTATGATGCATTTAAAATAGGGCTCTTACTTTTTCCTTAATCCTAAACCTATAATTCCTTAACATGGTATCAGAGTTGTACCCTCCACCTCGAAAAGAGATTCTTCCTTTGGATATCTTGAGTCTTCTGTACAAATATTTGAAAATAAGAAACAGATTAAAAATAAGGTGACAATTTCGTAATTAAAAGTGCAAAAAAGAAATGAAAACACTTTAAACAAGAAATGAAAACAGAAATTGATCAAAAAAAGAAAAGAAATGAAAGCAGAAAATGTTTTTTCAAAATAAACAGGCCCTATTATTCCCTCCTTTCTTCTTCTCTGTTTGGCCTAAGGTGCCATTGGTTGTGTTTGTGCTATTTAGCCGGGCAGAGGTGTGACCTAGGGTGTGGCAGGTTTGGGAACCAGAAGTCATACCAGTTTCTCTTCTTTGACATTGGGTGGTAAAGGCTTGGGCTCATTTCTTCTCTATGTGTGTTTTGGAGTAGAGTCTTGCTTTTCTTCTCGGTGATAACTTGCTATTGGAAATGGTTGCAATTTCTTCTCTTGTCATATTGATATTTCATGATATTTACAGTGTGGTGGCAACTAGCAAATTTATGTAGCGCATATTCTATGTGCAAGATGCAGAAAAAGTTACATTTGTTGTGTTTTCACTAATGTTGCCTTAAATTACATCATCGTGTTAAAAAGTTACATCATCAAACATTCAAACCCACTTCATTACCTTAAATAATCATGTTAAAAAGCATATATTTATAGCGCATACTTGATATTTTTCTGATATGGAAGGCGATGAAGTTTCTCAGATGAGGGAGAAATGGTGGAAGATGATGAACTTTTTGGGAAAAGGGAACAATGCTGACGCTTCAAATTTTTCATATTTTTTTAATTTTATTTTAATGATGTGTAAGTTTTTAATTGGGTGTAGGGGTCAGCATGTCCCAGCCTAAGCAACTAGGGTCGGGTTCGACGACGTTGTCCCATAAAAAAATAGGGACACAGTTGGGTCTCGTTTTTGTTGACCCACTGTCGAGTTAGGGACGAAATTGGGTTACCCAGCCTATTCTATAATATATATCAAAGTAGTCAGAACTGGATCGGTCATTGAACCGGTAAGGGCAAAAGTTCAAGGTTTAGAGATTTGACTGGGGTTCAACGGGATTATATTAAATAATATTATTTTAATTTTTAATATAATATAGGGTTAAATATATTTTGAGTCCCTGTAATATAGGAGATTTTTGAATTAGGTCCCTGTAAAAAAGTCAAACTTTTTTTGTCCTCTTTTTTTTATTTTAGTCCCTGGAGTGAGTTAACCTCTTATGTGGCACATTTCAGTCCTTGTCATCACTCCTATGTGGCAAAAAATGCTGATGTGGCCTTGCTGACGTGGCTTGTATAGATGGCACATTACCTGATACATCCCTATAAACATATTACGTTTTAAATTTAATCCCTCTAATAAAAATGTGTTTTGAATTTAGTCCCTTAAAATTTATATTTTGATTTTAGTCACTCTCTCTCCCCTTTCCCTTCCCTGCCCTTCTCTCTCCTCTGGCCTCACCCACTACCACCACCACAACCTCCTCCTCCTCCTCCTCCTCCTCCTCCTCCATCCTCCACCCTCCTCCTCTACACGACAACAACAATGTAACGCCCCAAATTTTTACTCTAAGAGACAGAGTGTTAATAAGGGAGGATTAGGGTTAATAATAAGATTTCGATGAGATTAACAATGGTTTAAAACTGACGTAGAAAGTCAAACGAAAACTCTCTAGACGTTTTGACAGTCAGAATAGGAACATAATGATATAGAAACCCTAATTGGAGTCGGAAAAGATATTTGAGGATACCAATAGTGATTTTATAATATTTTAGGATTTTAGAAATTTATTTGGGAATTTTATGAGAAACAAAGCAGAAATAGTACCGTTTTGGTCCCTGTAGTATGACTATGATGAAACTGCGAGTGAGTGTTGATACCAGAACAAATTAGAAAATTATTTCAACGAGCCAAAAAGTGTTTTTACATTATTTAGGATTTATGGGAATTTTTCAGGAATTTTTGGAAAAAATTCTAAAAATTACCAAAATACCACTGTAATTAGCAAATGACCGAAATACCCCTAGCTGGAACAGTTTAATTACTATTCATAAAACCAAAAATGGTAATTTTTATTTTTATTTATTTATTTTGAGATTTTAGAAAATATTTCTACAAGAGTTTAGTGAAATTACCATTATACCCTTGGTACAGGGAAAACCGAAGAACGGGTAAAAGACCGGGTACCAGAAATTGGATTGATGGGAAAGTGGGACCCATGTAGCATAGTATAGTTGATTTTTATTATGTTGACATGGGAAGTTATCAAAGTACCTTTGATCTCACTCTTTAATTACCAAAACCATGGAAAATACATTTTTAACCTTTGTCCTTTTTGGTAATTTTCACTCAATTGAATTTGATCTTACCCTTTCCTTTCCCATCAGCCCAAAATCGCCCCATATGTGCCAAGAAGTGGTCTAGATTCATTTTGTGTAATTAAAGAGAGATATTTTATTTTCAAAGCTTTAATTGATAATTAATGGTTTGAAATCCATCCATAGGATTTGGACAAGTGTAGGGTTGAGATGTGTCATTCACCCTTCCAAGTGACAAGCAATTCCTAGCCATGTATTGGGGGAGAGAGGGCGTGAGGTTAAGGAGAGGAAGGAAGAAAGTTTATGCATTTTCATGATACTTTCTCTTTCTAAGTTCAATTTTTCTCTAACTTCTCTCTAACTTCATCTTCCTCCTCCAAGCTTTTCTTCTATTTCCATGGAAGCTTTCCATCTTCTTCCTTCATATTTTTTATCATTTACACAAGCATCAAGTGTAGAGAATCTACTTTTAAACACTTTAAACACAAAGCCTTCATCACTTTTGATCATCAAGTGTTATTATTTTTCAAGAACATCAAGCTAAGGATTTTTGGACTTTGGGTAAGCCATCAATCTTGGTATCTTGTTTGCAATCAAAGTTTGTGAACAAGTTATTCTTTTTCATTTCTTTTTGGGTTAGATGATTTTAGTAAAGAGTGAAAACTCTTTTGATTGATGTTTGTGTTCTTGGATGTGTGTATGAAGGAGTTTGAGTTCTTGGGCTTGAGGATCAAGAAAATTTTGAAGGAGCAAGATTTAAGGTAAGGGGAAAATTCTCTTGTTATCATAGTTACATAAGCATGGGTGTTCTATGTGATTTTCTTGTGTTCTTGGTGAATGATTTCTTATATCTTTGTGTGTTTGATTTCTTAAGTGTTGGTGATGATTTCTTATGTGGGGTGAACTGGATTCTTATGTGGTGATGGGTTGATTTCTCATGAGTTTGGTATTGTAATATTTAAAGTAGATTTATGGCTTTAAATATTATTGTGTTTGATTGGTGATTGGAAAAGTGATGAGGAAAAAGGATTTATGTAAGATTATGTAACTAAATACCCAAGCATATTGGAGCAAGTGATGAGAAAAGGACATGAGAATAAAGTAGCTATTTTGAAAGGAATAAATTAGAAAACAAAGTCCAAAGCTTTGTTTAGGATCCTTCTTAATCCAATCATTCTTTCAAGAAAACTAAGTCTCCAATGGATTTTCCAAGCAAAGTTAAGAAAAAGGAATTTTTAAAGGTATCATATTTCACCAAAAATGTTATGAGTTATTATCAAGTTTCAAGTTTGTGAAAAAATGCTTCCAAAAGGCTATGTAAATAACTTTTGTGAAATCCAAGTTAATGGATCAAAGTTCATAAAGGTAAAATCTGGTTTTTGGCTTTAAAAGGGTTGGAAATAAGTTATACAATCAAACTAAAAAGGAAAAACACATTTTCGGATTTTTATAAGATTTTCCAGAACTGTTCACACCACTGGTGTGATATTATCACAGCCTGTGATCTCTTCTGCCAGTGAAAAATACGATTTTTAAAGTATAAGGGCCGAAAATGTAATTTTTGAAAGATTAGGGACAAAAGTGTAATTTTTGAAAGTTCAGGGACCAAAAAGGTAATTTTCAAAGTACAAGGACTGAAATGGTAATTTGAACATTTAAGGGACTAAGAATGTAATTTTTGAAGTTTAGGGACTAAAAATGCAATTTAGATATTTCGAGGACCAAAATGTAAATTTTGAAGAAAATTAACATTTTTGATAATTAATTAAAATAAAGAGATATTTTATCAAAGTGGAGAACAATGTGGTTTAATGATTAAGAGAAAGTGAGGAAATTTTTATTAAAGAGTTTTCTTAAAAAGGGGGTCAAAGCCAATGAGTTTAAACTTTTCCCAAAATGAGATTTCCACAAGTTTTCCAAGTGATTTCTTAAAAATGAGAGAGATATAAGTCTAGGTCTTTAAATGAGTTGAGCCTAGCATTTTAAAAAGATAGATTTAAAATAATAGTTCTGAGTGAACAGTCTTTGTGACATAGTTCTGAGTGAACGATCTTTGTGACATAGTTCTGAGTGAATAGTCTTTGTGACATAATATCGTGTGATGAGAAAGAACGCTATAGGATGAGAGGATGTATTGTATGTTTATGCATTCATAATTGGTTGTGTGCCGTTCCACTAGGTTGTGTGCCATATGAGTTACAATTCACGTTATACGTGGTTAGGAATTGATACGGTTGGGCTACAATTGCCTACTGGGGTTATCCAGGTTTCGAACTTCCACCAATGGCCAAGCATTTGCGCACTTGAGCCGAGGAAAATCGTATACCCGACTTGGATAAACCTGACTGACTGGTCTTTTCAGGATATGGCGAGAGTGGCTTTTATGGAATGGTTGTGAGAGCAGACCCGAAGAGAAAGGGTTGTGCAATCATGATAAGTATTTAGCTGCGCCTATCACTCAAAGGGAAGTAGAGAAAATCTCCATGGAGTAGTGGGCTGGGTGCTCGTGGCTGTGTGCCGAAAATACGAAAATTATTTAAGTGTCATGCATATACATATATTGAATTCTTATGATATGTTTCTGTGTGAAACTGTGATACTTCTGTGTGAAGTTGGAAGTGGGGATCTGTGTGATTTATGTCTGTGTGACCTATGTTAAATGTGAATTCTTTTGAGGATGAGTATAGCACTGTGTGTGTGCAAAATATATGTTGGATGTATTATATCTGTTGTATGCTGCTTGTGTAACTGTGACGATATAACTGTGAATGAGATTTTCACCCTTGTAATGTATTGTTTTCTTGTGTGCAAATACGTTTTCTTAAGTTATTCCGCCGGAGATTTGATAAAAGTTCGGAATGAGAAGGACAATGGTGATGCTTCAACAAAGAGGATGGACGTGTACGTTTTAGCTGCGGGATGAGTTTTCTTATTTGAGTCCTGGTAGGATTTTCAGTGCTTGACCAGCATAGAGAGTCTATAATTATTTGGGAAAAATGTATTCTTGTATTTGACATTCCTTTATTAATGAATAAATTTTAATTCCTAAGTTAATTTCATTTTGGATGTTAGTTCACATAATCATCTTTTAAAAAAAAATTTAATCAAGAAAATCATTTGTGAAAATTAAATAACTTTGGCATTATTTTCTGAAAGAAAGTCAGTAATTAAATAAATTTATTTCAGCATTTGGGTTGGTTACTAAATGTAATGCCTTTGGGGAAGAGGGTGTTACAAACAACCCCTCTCTCTCCCCTTTCCCTTCCCTACCCTTCCCCCTCACTTCCACTGTCCCCCCCCCCCATTCACCTCACTCCCGTCCCCCCCCCCCACCTTCCCCCTCCCCCATTCACCTCACTCCTGTCCCCCCCACACCTTCCCCCTCACTTCCATCGTCCCCCCTCCCCCGATTCTCAGATCTAACCCCCCATGGCCGTCGAGGAAGAAGGAAACAGAGAAACAGAGAGAGAGAGAGAAGCGAGGGAGAAGAAGAAGAAGGCGGTCTTGCGATTTGTTGTTGTTTGCTGCGATTTTTTGTTGTTGTTTTATGGAGGAGGATGGAGGAGGAGGAGGTTGTGGTGGTGGTGGTGGTGGTGGGTGAGGCCCGAGGAGAGAGAAGGGTGGGGAAGGAAAAAGGGAGAGAGAGAGGGGTTGTTGTTGTTGTTGTATGGAGGAGCAGGGTGGAGGATGGAGGAGGAGGAGGAGGTTGTGGTGGTGGTGGTGAGGCCTGAGGAGATAGAAGGGTGGGGAAGGGAAAGAGGAGAGAGTGTGACTAAAATCAAAATATAAATTTTAAAAGACTAAATTCAAAACATATTTTTTTTAGAGGGACTAAATTCAAAACATAATATGTTTATAGGAATGTATCAGGTAATGTGTCATTTATACAAGTCACGTCAGTAAGGTCACATCAACATTTTTTGTCATGTAGGAGTGATGATAAGGACTGAAATGTGTCACATAAGCGGTCAACTCACTCCAGGGACTAAAATCAAAAAATAAAAGGAGGACAAAAAAGTTTGACTTTTTTTACAGGAACCTAATTCAAAAATCCTCTATATTACAGGGATCCAAAACATATTTAACCCTATAATATATAACACAATATTGAGTAAAAATTAACATAAAATTCATAACTTCATAAAAAAAATTAAATTTCAATACAAAAGGTCATAATTCATAGCACAAATAATTGAAGAAAGTGATATTTGTTTCTTTCAAAAAAAATTAGCAATTTTGATTTGTTTTTAAAAATAAAAGAAAATGAAGTTCAAATTGGTTTTTTTCCCAGTTTTGGCTGATTTTTGATCGATTATTTGCTAGTCCTATTTTGGGGGTTGTCCAGACCGGAGGGGGTCCGGTTCCCGGACCAGCCCGTCCGGTTCTGACTACATTGACATATATATATATACATATAGACATGCATATTTTTAGTTGTTTGAAAACAAACCCTATAACAAGTAAGGACACTTTATTAGTATTTCTTTATTTTTCTTATAACAATATCTTAAAATTATAATAGAGTACAAAAATAATCATATATATTAAAAAAAATCATGTGCATAATATATTTGCTAATTGTATGAACTTTTTTCTTTTGAATAGTATTATACGATAATTTAATTTTTTTTATTGTACTTTGGGTCAACTCGGTCTCGTCCCATTTACACCTGGTCTTAATTGGATCCGTACATCACCGAGTCATTTCGAGTCTAGCTAGGGACGGGTTCGTGTTTGAGATTTAAACCGGCCAAATTTTTTAGTCGGGTGAAGGACAATCATAAGTCATAATTAACCGATCCCTTGCACACCCCTAATTGGGTGTGTCCAAATATGACGTGTTAGTTATATGATTATGCAAGAATTATAAGACAAAAAACTTCAGCCCTCTATTTTAATTTTCCTTGTAATGGTAATGGACTTTACGCAATTTCTATTGCACCAACAATGATAGTTTTGTTAATGCACTTTTATATATTGGCTCAGTATTACCTCTCCTCCAATAAATTTTATTATTATTCAAAATTCAATATTCACATTTTCGAATCAATGACACATTCATTTATAAACACCCTAAATTATACTAAACATAATATGATATAATAAAATAATATTCGTATTCTTTTCCAAACACGTAAATACTGACAAGAAAAAAAATAATTTCGGTTTAATCTTTCAATTTTTTTAAGGAAAATGTAGCAGTTTAATCAAGGTAGTCAGAACCGGACCGGTCATTGAACCGATGAGGGCAAGGGTTCAAGGTTCAGAGGTTCGACCGGGGTTCAACCGGTTGAACCGAGATATAATTAAATAATATTATTTTAATTATAAATATAATATATAATACGATATATAACATATAATATTATTTTAAACCCTAAACTCTATACAATATTGAGAAAAAATTAATATAAAAGTCATAACTTTATAAAAAAAAACTTAAATTTCACTACTAAATGTCATAATTCATAATATAAAATATTCAAAATTACAAATAATTGAAGAAAATGATATCTATTTCTTTTAAAAAACTAAAAAATTTGAATTTTTTATTTTTTTATTTTTTATTTTTAAAACAAGTACGAACCGGTCCAACCGGTTTTTTCGATTTTGACTGATTTTTGACCGGTTCTTGTGCAGTCCGATTTTCAAAGCGTACCGGACCGGACTGGGGTCTAGTTCCCGGTCCGTCCGGTCTGGTTTTGACTTCCATGAGTTTAATCCATAAAATTAAAGTATAAAAAATTCAATATTTTAATAAAAGGTAATTTTAAATTTAGTCATTTCAGACCCCTTTTTGCAAATAATGTAAAATATATATGTAATTGGCTAATCAAGTGACCGATTTTGCATCTTAGTGGTTGCTTTATTAGTGACCCATATCAATGGTGTAAAGATTACTTTCCCATTGCTGTGAAAGTTTATAGTTTTCCCAAATTAAAGGGACCCGTTTCTTTTAACATTTTAAGTCTCTAGAAATATAGACACTTTTGGTTTTGGTCTTATGTAACTTTTTTCTTAGTTTTTAGTTATTATAAACATTTTCTATTATTGAGTTTAGTTACATCTGTTAAATTTTGTTTATCTATTTATTGTTTTGTTAATCGGTCGTCAATATCACTCTAATTACATATTATGCCATCTAAATAGGTGCTTCTCACATAAAACAATACCCTAAAATAAACAAATAGAGACAAATCTTGTACGGCGCATGAATTTGCACCTATAGTGTCCCCATTTGTTTGATTTTAGAGTCTTATTTCACGCTCTTTGGATGGTATGACAAGTAATTAGAGTACCATTGATGACCGATCAACAAAAAAGTTAGATAGATAAGCAAAATTTAACAAATGGGACTAAACTCACTAATGGAAAATTTTTATAGGGACAAAGAACTAAGAAAAAATTAAGTAGGAACTAAAACTAAAAGTGCCTATATTTTATTGAGACTAAAAATATATTTAAGTCTTGTCTTTATGATTTTTTTTTCGAGTGACGACCTATACGAGTAGTTTTTTTTTTTTTCATTTCGCCCTCTCTCTGTTTTTTCTTTTTGTTATGGAAAAACTTCATTGATAAGGGCGAAAGCCCAAAGTCCCAAAGCCTACAGAATGGAAGCCCAATTCAGTGGAGCTAAGAATTAGCATACGCAGTAACTAAAAGAACAAGACAAGTAGACCAAAAAAAGAACAAGAAACGCTAGAGTTACGCTGCTGACACAAAATCTATCTAACCACACTAAATCTAGCATAGCTAACAACAGATCCTTCTGGAACCCTAAGCCTCCATGGGAAACGTCACAAAGCCACCCAACACAGAGATGAAAGGGGAGTAATACTGTAGTTTTTTTTTTGGTCAAGGAGTAATACTGTAAGTAAACTTTATGGGCTTAGGCCCGTTTGTAATTGAAAAAGAGAAAAAAGGAGAGTAATACTATCTGAAATCTATTTAAGGAATGATCTATTCCAATAGATATTCTTTGAGTAAACCGTCATTTTAATCACCGAAAGTGATAGACACTATCACAATAGTCCCTAAAAGTAATTAAATTTAAAAAAAGTTTCTAAATTGTGTCATTTGTTAGTCAGTTAAGTCTCTGACATCAACATAAACACTTAACTCCATTTGAGGTGTTGATTTGACACGTTTAGTGTCACAACTCAAACACCACGTGTTAGTCCACCTATATATCCCATCGTAGGGATCTGTTATCTATTTAAAATTTGAAAAAAGTTAAGGAGTTGAAAACTAATTTTTTATTCTTGATCAAAAAACTAATTTTTTATTTATTTATATTTCTATCATGACTCATGGTGAGACCTATATAAGTCTCTCAACATGAAAGGATCTCATAGTATTTTTCCTATTGGTAATGCCTAGTAGTATGAAAGTTTAAATAGAGCATGAAACCTACATGTAAATTAATCATCTCAGCCATGGTGGCGTCTAGGGTGGTGAAGTAATTAAACTTCACCATCATGGTGAAGTGGGCCCAAAAATAATAATGGTCTTTGATTTAATAATTTAAAATTTGTATGAATAGGATTAATTACCGGTTAATTGGACAACAGGTAAAGGTCTAAGATTAGCGTAATTGCAATAGAGGTCATAATGTGTTACTTATTTAGACTATTGGCACATACTTTTGAAAAATGTGAATTATTGGTCAAAATTTTAATTAATTACAAATTACATATTTTTTCCATATTTTTCCCTCGGTGTCTCTCCCCCTCTCTCGCTCTCTCTCCCACCTCTCTTGTTCTTCCCCTCTCTCGCCCTCCCTCTATCTCACTTTCTCTCTCCCTCTCTCTTGTTCTCCCCTCTCTCTCCCTCCCCCTCTTTCTCTCACACTTTCTCTCTCCCCCTCCTCACATTATCCCCCTCTCTCCCGCTCTGGCTCTCTCCCTCTCTCCCCCTCTTGCTCCCTTGCTCTCTCTCCCTCCTCTCTCGCATTCTCGCCCTCTCTCCCACTCTCACTCTCACTCTCTCCCTCCCCCTCCCCCTCTCCCTTGTTCTTTCTCTCTCACTCTCTCTCCCCCTCTCTCTCTCTCTCACCAAAGAAGGGAGCGAGAGGTAGGGAGAGTGAGCGGGAGTGGGGGGGAGAGCGAGAGATAAGGCAGAGAGAGCGAGAGAAAGGGGGAGAGATATAGGGCATGAGAAAGAGAGAGGGAGAGCAAATGAAAGAGAGGGGGGAGGGAGAGGTGGGGAGAGAGAGTTAGAGACCGAGTTAGAGGGAGATATTTTTTAGAGAGAGCAAAAGGGGGTGGAGAGTGGGGAAGAGTGAGAGTGAGAGATAGGGCGAGGGAGCGAGAGAGATAAAAGAGGGGGAGAGCGAGAGATAGGGGAGAGAGATTGAGCGTGAGAGAGACAACGAGAGGGAGAGCAAGTGACAGGGAAGGAGGGAAGGAGAGGGGGAGAGATAGATAAAGAGTGGGAGAGCGAGTTAGAGGGAGAGATTTTTCAGAGAGAGTGGAGAGAGGGGGGAGAGCAAGAGAGAGCGAGAGACAGAAGAGGGGGAGAGAGTGCGAGTGAGAAAGGGAGAGAGAGGGAGAGGGACGTAATCATTTTTCTAACAGAAACTAACTGCGATGACCAAAAACAAAAGATTTGAATATTGCAAAGAGTATAATAAAATTACAAGGACTAAAAGTAAAAATCGGTATATTTACAGGGACGAAAAAGATATTTAAGCCAAAAAATTATTACTCAAATTGAAAAAATATTTTATTTATCAAAAATAAAATTAAAAGAAAAAAGAGATCATTTGTGATTTTCATATTATATCACGACAATTTTTATAATTGATGGAGTTTTTGGCATATTAACCTATTATGACAACTTATGGAGAAGAAATTCTAATTTTAAAAAAGACCGGATTACTTACTATAGTAGGTGATGGACCCACTTCACCATAGTGGTGAAGTTTTATTACTTCACCACCCTAGAAGTCACACCCTCAGCCATGTATGGTTCTTCTCTTTCTATATCTTACCCATATGTATGCCTCAATTTTTGTAAAATCTTTCGCTCATATATATATGCAAAACAATTTCGTACGAAGTATCACTGCTGTTTCTCTATCTATATTAGTACCACAACAACATACGATGCATGTCTCCTTGTCCTGCTTCCTTGCAATATTCTGATTCATGAGGTGGTCCGTACTATGAGAAAGTTCGTGAGTGCTCACGGTGGGACACAGATAGTACCGTGTTTGTTTTACCCTTTTGTATATATGCTCTTTAACCTATATTAGATCACACAAAGACGTACTAATATATTGGGGAGGCGTGTGTGTGTGGAGGAGCTGCGCTGAGAAAAGATTGCACATATATAATGGTGGGAGCCATTTTAATGATTTTCTTTGTTATTGAGGACGAACCTTCCTACATCTACATGTGCCACCATATGATATGAGCATTAACTGTGTCACACTCACATCACATATGACAAAAAAATAAAAAATAAAGGTATAAACAGTAATATATGTAACGTGTTCTTAAACTAACTCCAAACACAAGTTACATCATGAACTTCACCCGTTAGCGCATGTGCTAGCACAGAGCAATGGTATATTAATCCTGCTGCCATATGATATATGGCTTTAATTTAATTCCAATACATCATGATCAAGAAGCAAAACATATATAAAGAGTACATTTTAGTCTAACTAAAATTACGATGTTGGGGTTTAATTCCCAAACCGTATATATGGTATGTACTGTATGAAATAACATTCGTTAATAAATAACTTAAATTGATTTCAGGATTGATTTCAGGATTAGTCTCTGCATTTGAAGGATATCATGGTTCACCCAAAAAAATTCATTTCTAAAATATTAAGAGCCAAATCTTACAATTAAAATTAACAGTACCACAAAGAATTTGTGATACAAACACATGAATATACACGTGGCTGTTTTTGAACCAAATAAAAAATAGTTCAGTGCACATTTTACGAAAATCATGAGTAGTTATTAGATATATAAAAGTAATCATTCACGTTCTTTCGTGCGTCTTCTTGCTGTATTTCTGGGTAAAGAATCAACTTTTCTCCCAAACTAAACAGGTTTCTTCACACATTTTATGATTTTGCCCCCGTCTTAAGGCTAAATATATATATATATATATGCAAGTCTTGTCAAAAACTGTGAGAACATAGTATAAGAGGAGACTTAAAGTCTCTAAAATGCCAAAGAAATTGAGTCATTTTCCGCACTTTTGTTGTAGGCCGACGAGATTAAAGTGAAAAGGGTTTGAGATTTTTTGTGCACTAATGTTTGTCACATCACAATCACACATCATGAATATATATTTGGCCAAACGGGTTCCCCACGAAGGATCATTTGGTCTATTGTCATTTGAGACACACGAATATCGATCGTTGTTTCTCATCAGAATTACTCATGCCCAAGTTCGAAGAATCTGAGGTAGACAAATTCTATTCGTCCTCCACCTATTGCATGTACTTCCCTCACCAATCACCAAGTCACAATTCCCGCGATATTTTCTCAATTCATCTTTATCCTTTTATCCATCTAGCATAGAATTTACATATAAATTAACTAGCAACTCCTTTTAAGGGTACTTATTATAAATTCAGGTAAAATAAAAAAAAATGAAAACAAATATTTAAGACTAGACTGTTAAATTAATTAATTAAAAATAAAAAAATTCAATTTATATACCTTTCTCGTCCTTTTGACTAAAGTGTAGTATTAACAATCTAAAGAGTATTTTTCCCACTAAAAACTCATTTCTTAAAATATTAATTGCTTTCCTATTGTACCCTCCTATATTTTTCAGCATTAAAGATGATGTGAGGCAATTATATTATTTCTCTTCGTCATTATTTCTTCTTACATTAGTAGACCAATCTATTTTAATCTATTATAATTGGGTCTATTTTTTTTTATCTCTTTATAATTGTTAATTGTCACTGCAAGTCAGCAGCTAATTTTGTTATACACCTAGAGAGAGATAAAAATATAAGAGAGATGAGTAATAGATATAATAAATGAGTAATATGACAAGAAAAGAGAAATAAAAAGAAAAAAAATGTGTTAGATGAGCATTAAAAATTTGAAGTGATTCAAAAATCAGAATTTACACCAATATACGCCTATGATATAAAGTTAAATTTACATGTGAACCTGGGAGTCATAAGATGGTTTGGGAAATGAGCATAAGAATTAGAGTGACAAGGAAGTCATAAGTTTATGATCTCTCTCATTAATATAATATATTAATTTACTAACATTTTATTATAAAAAAGAAAAGAAAAGAGAGGCTAATCAGTTGTTTAGAGTTGAGTATTTCGCCCGTATACGAGGTTGCGCAGAAAAACCAACCACAACAAAAGCTATATATAGGCATTATTAATTGGGTTTGATGTGTTTAAATTTTTTCCCATGTCCGTGGCATGCATGTACCTTGATATTTTTTTTATAAGCAAAATATATTGCCATGAATAATATGACGTACCTTGATATTATTAATGATGAAGCAAATTGGAACGAATGTTCAAGAGTATAACTTTGGCACGCAATTAGCATGCTGTAATTGTCAATATCATTCCATAAACACTATGGCGAAAATGGCAATTGATGTTATTTTCATAGAGTACTGATTAATTCGGTTGTTTCCCTCTCTATGTGTATAGAGCTCTCATTGATCAATAATATCAAAGCCATGAATATATATGTAGACAAAAATGAAAAACGTATAGGCATGCGTGAAGCTGACCGCAAAATTTGGACGAGTCTTCCCGGCTAGTTGGCGATTTCAAATTAATGGCATTGAGCTAAGTGGTCCTCTACGCCTTATAAATGTCTATACGTAGCCCATATATACGTTGGGAATTTAAATGTGAGTTTTTTTTTTGGTGAACAATTTAAATGTGAGTTGGAAGTCCCATATTGGTTAGGAATGAGCCAAATAAAGAGAATATAAAATGCAAGACTCATATACCCAATACCTTAAGGTTTTGAGTGAAGAATTGGTGTCGATGTCTCATTCGTGATGTTGCATTGCCCATTGGCGCACATGTCCCCTATATGTGGACTCCCTTGGAACTCCCTTCGATATATACTCTTCGATTTTGCAAACATGACAAAATATATTCATGCTCTTCCAAATTATCAACAATATTGCGTGGTATCCAGACAAATAAGGATTTGCTAGCGTTGTAAAATATCATGCCGCGTTGGGGACCAATTATGGACGTTGCATTTTGAAGATTTATGTCTATGGTTTCAAATTTTCAATATCAGTTGAAATGTAGTGCAACCACATTTAAAGGGCGTCTCTTTTTAATATGCACAGAATTAAATCCAAAACCTTATAATGAAGAAATTTGAACTCCTCTACTGTAGATAAGTATTGATTATTTCTTCTCAAACATTTGATATTAAAAGAGTTTAAAAAGTTCACAAAAAAAAGAGTTTAAAAATTATATATATATATATATATATATATATATTCAATCATATTTCACCACACAATGACAAGATAATGAAATATATATTAGACATTTGTGTGAGATTATTTACACCGTAAGCGTTTATAAACAGTTAGACACATAAGATTCAACCGTAATGAAAAAATAAATGTTGGCTTCTTACATTTATGTAATTAAAGGATTTAATTTGATAAAATTCTCCGATGAGCCCTTAATATTTATGAATTATTATGAGCTTAACTTGGTACAGTTCAATCCTTTATTTGCCACTTCTCGTGTGTGTGTGTACTATTTATCACATTTATCCCTTAATATTTTCAGTTAATTAGTATTTTCAATTAATAATTTGCGTGATTCAATTTCGAATTTTAAAAGATATGTGTTAAAATACATATATAATGTTAATTTAACTTTATGCATATAATATTGAATAATTTGATTAATATAAAATTTATAAGTATGATCAATAATAATAGGAATTCTCAATTAGCAAAAGATAAATAATAGGAGTCTTCAGTTTAATTAATGCATTTTAAGATAAAGTTATGCAGTAAAAAATTGTCCAATTATGTAAAAACTGTTTAAATTCTAAAATTAAATAATGACATAAGATACTTTTCTAGTACTCATAATCTTCAATGAATAAAAATCATTGATATATCACTGTACGTATAAAATTATATAATGAAATGGAATTTACAATAGCTCCACTAGCTCTCCTGTATACTTCTCCAATATTAAATCAGGAATAATTCTAATTTTTCTTATATTTTATTTCTATAAATCTTTCTATTATTAAATAGAAAAAATATTATATATTTTTTATGTTTTTAAGATATTAATTATATTTTTTTATAAAATAATAAAAAAAATATATAAAAAATTTTGTAAAAAGATACCGTATTTCTCTTAAATCAATGTTTTCTTTTGGTAAGTGATCAGATCCATTAATTAAATGATCAGTCAAGAGTCACAACTTACAATGCCGTCTTTTCCCAGTAACTGAGTCCTACTCGACGGCAACACCAGAAAACCATTACATATAATAAACGAGCCCAAATTCTCACTTTTTTATAGAGTATAACTTTTTATATTTCATTTATTTTTTATATTATTTACTTTATATCTTACTTTTTTTTTTCTCTTATTTCTCTTCTACACAAAGGCAGATTTTCTTAGTGGCGGGTGGGAGCCACGGCGTGGCTCCTGTAGGAGAAAAAAAACTTATTTTAGAATATATTTTGTTTTTTGGTCACTCCTAGGAATAAAGATTTATTGTGTTTGTGTTTGTGTGTGTGTGAGAGAGAGAGAGAATTTGGGGATGAAGGAGGAGTACGAGAAGCAAGTTGGATGTGTGTGTGGGACTCTTGTGAGAGTGCAAGTCTTTGGGGGAAGTTATTACTTTTGCATTAATATGTTGGTCTGTTACCCTCTAAATGTTCGATTATTTGTGTTTGGTATACAGTGATCTTGTTGGTTGCTACATAGATACTCTTTTTTATCCCATCTTTGGTTTCATCTTGCTGTGATGCGGGCACTCCCGGTGATGGCTAAAAGCACTGCATCGTTGTCCAATAGCTGAAGCATGAACATAGTGCATGTTACTCTTTATATGTATTTAGTATCCCTAACACTCTATCTTTTTTTTTTTTGGTTCGAGGGGAGATCGCTCCGACCCCACGCAATGTCCCAACGCTTTCAACGAAAGACTAATCTGCGCTCGTCCGTAGAGGCTTGGACTGGCTAAGACATGGTTTTACCCCCGAGTAAAATCAATCTTGCTATCAACAGGTCGATCCCCCCAAGGGTCCTAGTGTTCCACCACTAGGCCAAGACTCCTTGGTTATCCCTAATACTCTATCTAATACATCTTTTGGCTTATAAAAAATCTAATACATCTTTTGGCTTATAAAATATATATATATATGATGCATGAGTTTTAATTACATTATTTTAATTACTAGCTAATTTGTGACTCCCCCCAAAATTTTAGGCAAAGTCAGCCACTGCTTCTACATATAGAAAATTACAAATTGAATCTAAAAGATGGATGTAAAAGTAAAATTTCTCTTTCCCCTAATTATTTATGATTATAATTATAAGAATTTAATTACTATGCATACATACACTCATATTCTATAATAATTTTATCTCATAATAATAATTTCTAAAGAAAAATATTATATTTTCCTACAAATCTTCTTATATATTTTCTTACTACTTTATAAAGTAAGGAAGAGAATACAACTAATATCTTGAAAATATAAAAAAAAAACATTTCATACTTTCTTCATTTAGTAATTATGAAGATTTGTAGGAATAAAAAATAAGAGGATTTAGAATTATTCATTCCTAAAATATTCATATACACTGATCTAAATGATGATTGGATGTCTGCGTAACTTTTTTACACTTTCAATGCATATTAATTATATGCGAGCACAAAAAATAAAATTATTAAAATAAAAAATCATATCCTTTCACTACTTCGCATGGCCTCAAACATCATTCATCCATGCCACATCATTACATCATTATATTATGCATATGGACATACATAACACATGCCATCCGAAGCCATCCACATCTGACCCAACCAATCCATTACCTCACCCACCGCCATTCACTGGACTCCGTTCGTTATATATATATATTCCCTTCTCTTCCACTCTTCAAAAAAACCACCAATATCTTATCTTAGCTACCACCAAAAACACAACACCACAATATACTTTATTCATCATATCCTATTAGCCAATCACTCAAATGGGAGAGGTTAGTTAGTTTTAATTTCAAGTATTAATTCCCCCTCACTCAATCACACTAATATTCCTTTTAATTCCTTCTCAGTAGCTAATATATTCATTCCAGATTCCTGGAATCAATTCCTTTTTTTCTTTTTCTTATGTCTAAACGACTTGATCACTGACGCGTTTCCTTTAATTTCGTGTCGTTTATGATACGTACGGCAGAAAAAGGAGCAGCCAAAGAATGAAACCGAGAAGAAGCCCGAGGAGGGAGCAGCTAAGAAAGTCGACGACGCACCCGCCGCCCCTGTCGTTTACAAGCTCGACTTGCACTGCGAGGGATGCATCAAAAAGATCAAACGAACCGTTCGCCATTTCCAAGGTAATTAATCATCCACACTACTCATTCACCACTCAAAGGTTTTAAATTGCAGTTGCAGTTTCGATTTCGGTTCCGGTTACATCTCGATTCTAGTAATATGGTTTTGGAGACTCCAAAAACTTTTATATTACTGGTTGCCGACAACAATTTAAAATCGCCACTTAAAATATCAAATCTCCCTCAATTTGCAGTGATTCATTTTTCATTGTGTTTTTTCCTGTAAGATATTTTTTGAGATTTGAAATTGTGAAAATAAACGAATCGTGAATATGCAGGTGTGGAAACGGTTAAGGCAGATCTGTCTGCTAACAAAGTGACAGTTATCGGCAAAGTGGACCCCATCAAGCTGAAAGATAAGCTCGTCGAGAAAACCAAGAAGAACGTTGAAATCGTTTCCGCCCCTCAGCCCAAAAAGGTGGACGCCGCCGCCGGAGAGAAACCGCCGGAGAAAAAACCAGAGGAGAAGAAGCCCGAAGAGAAAAAGCCCGAAGAAAATAAGCCCAAAGAGGTAATTACTGTATACTTTTATTTTATTTTTTCCTTAGGTAGCACGTCCATGTTTTTATTTATTTAATATAACTTAATTTCACTAACCGACTTTTCTCTTAATTTAATTTCAGAGTACGGTGGTTTTGAAGATTAAATTGCACTGTGAGGGATGCATTGCGAAAATCCGAAGAATCGTTCAAAAGTTCAAAGGTGAGAGAGTTGACCCTCAATCGTAACTCACCAAATTAATTAATTAATTTATTTTTTTGAAGGAATTAATTAATTTTATTAAAAAATAAATCAATATTTTATTATGAGATTGGTTAACATATACTCACTTATTTTTTAAAAATATTACGTTAATAAGATTTAATTTAAAATTTGTTAAATATCTTCTTAAAAATAAGTAGGTACGGTGTACTTCCACAAAAAAATAAGTGCATATACGTTAGTAACCCTGGTTGAATTTGTTAACATACATCCACTTGTTTTTTTTTTTTAAATACATTAGCAAGTTACAAATTAGAATTTGTTAAATACACCAAGGTGTAAGTTGCTAACGTAATCTTTTAGAAAATTTAAAAAATAAGTGGGTATACGATAACAAATCATCCTGGTTACTTTTGTTTTCATTTAATTAATTAATTAATTAATTAATGGTTCGGTGGCTAATTAAGGATGATTGGTGGTGGCGTTTTTCCACAGGTGTGGAAACAGTGAACCTTGACGGAGACAAGGACTTGGTGACGGCGAAGGGAACGATGGATGTGAAGGAGTTTGTAGAGTACCTAAAACAGAAACTGAAGAGAAACATTGAAGTTGTTAATCCAACAAAGAAAGATGAAGAGAAGAAAGAGAAAGAGGGTGGGGGAGGTGAGAAGAAAGAGAAAGCAGAGAAAGAGAACAAGAAGGAAGGTGGTGGTGGTGAGAAGAAAGAGGAGGGTGCGGTGGCGAAGGCGGTGGAGGTAGTTAACAAAATGGAGTATCAGTACCCGTTGGCACCATCTATGTATTGGTTAGAACATGAACAATTTCCCGGTCAAACCAGTCACCCTATGGAGTTTCACCCTTCAATGTACGCACCGAATCATCATTACGGCGTGGAGCAACCAGGGTATAGCGTGAACCAGGGTTATCCTGTGCAGCAGCCAGCACCGTTCTTCATGCACCCTCAGGCGCTCCCTCCTCCGCAGATGTTCAGCGATGAGAACCCCAATGCTTGTTCCCTCATGTGAATTGATTTGTGTTTTTGAGTGTACACTTACACACGAACGCGATACACGCAATTACGCATGCTGTAACTTGTAAATAATTAAGAGAAACTTGATAATCATATTATTATTATTAATTGGTATAGAGAAATTTTATGATGTATGGTTATGGTAGAATTTTGATGTATGATAGGTTGGTGTAATTTTAGATATAGAGGGTATATGGCCGGCTGGCTGGAGAATCCTGTCCAGATTTAAAAAAAAAAAAATTATCGTGAGTTGTTCTAATGAGTTCTGTTTTTTAATTTTTTTGTATCATTATAAAATATTTCGAGTTATACAAATTTACAGATCTTAAATCATCTGATTGGGTATAAGTGGTTAATGTGTTCTGTTTAAAATACGGGCTGAATTATTACCTAAGTTCAATCATCGGTAATAGAACAATTCATGACTAAATTTTTGATCCCTATTAACAGAATAATTTGTGATTAGACTTTATTTACTCGATGATCAAACATAAATTACTCCAAGAACCTTTTGTCGTGCGAAATAAATTTATGATCTTGTGAGATTTTTTTATTATGGTGTTGAGCCCATGGTTTGGTTCCAAATTGTCATGGCCACGTGGAAAGGCGTTGGTTGGTTACTCAATCGTCTTATGCGAAAGATTATAAGTTTTTAATTTCCTTATTATGGATACACATGTCAGGGACTTTTTATTTGTGGGATTGTTAATTAACCTAACAATGTGCGCGGTTAATCTTTTTTTTTGTTCTCCTTCTCAAATCTAATTAACTGTTGAAAATCACGTGCATTTGGATTTGGTGTTGGGTGTTGACAATGTCCTGCTAACAGAAAAAAAATCGACTTTCAACAATTGAAAATTAAATTGATACTATTTGCTAGCTGGGTTTTGCTTCCGTTCAAAGTAAAGTGAATTAACCAGAAGAAATTACAACACCCGAAGTACAAAGGTACTATTATGACCTTACACATATGGCAGTACACATTTCAACAACACGAAGAAACTACATATATATGCCATTGATGAGACTTTAATGGGAAGGAGCCATCTCCTAATCTTGTTAGGGAAGTAGGAATCTCACGCTAGGACCAATAATGCATCCCTAGTCCAAATGCAATTAAACATTATTTTCATGAGATAATATCGATCTTTTGATAATTTTGAATAATCTTGTTTCGCTAAGTCCCATACAAAAGATGCCAAAATATATGTATAAATTTGTAGTTTAGTATATTTTTCTACTCAAGGTGTCCCTTCTTTTATTTTAGTTGTATCTTTTACTCGATTTATATATATGTCATGAAGTTAGGCTCTTGAGCACAAAAATTTTCATTGTACTTAAAAATAGAGAAAAAATTAGCTAATAACATATCTTCAATGTACTCTTGTTCATTTTTAAAAGAGTCAACATGTTTGTCTCCTAGGTTCATTTTATAAAAGTAAGTTGTCATTTTCTGAAAATGAAATCCAGATATTAAAGAGTGTTTGGAGTGTATTACTAACATTTCTTGAATTGAATAAAAAAAAGAGTAAAATTACTTATGAGGAGCAAAATGAACCCCAATTTTATTTTGTAATTTGTTGAGGAGCCACATCCATGTACACACACACACACACAATTTTGCTACTTAAGTCATGGTTTCCGATATATATATAGCGTGTTTGGATTGATGTTAACACATTGATCAATGAGTGTTTGAGCTATTTGGATGCCAATTTTAACATTCTGAATATATTAGCCACTTAATATTTATGTTCCATGTTAAATATTATATAATTTTTATCTAAATTAATTAACTTTAAGAAGTAGTACTATCTTTTTTTTTTTTGATAAACGGAAAAGCAGTACTAATTTAAATTGTTCGGTTACAACACACGCAGTTAAATTAACTATATATCAGAATTACTGTTTTGGTCCTGAACTAGCATAGGGCTTCCTGAAAATTTATTTGGTACTCCAATTCAACTTCATCATTCATTTCTGTACCAATTCATTTCTGTACCAATAAAAAGGCTTTGTGACTCATTTGTGGTCCTTGTGAATAATGGAGCATTTACTTAGACAGCATTATATATCTCTTTTATGATCTTGTTTTTCTTCGTTAACCACTCCTATAACTCTAAGACTTTATGAGAGAGGTCCATTGCAGGGTCCAGTACTTTACTTTTTGTTTCCTTTTGCCGTGTCTGATTTCATTGATATATATTGGCCTTCGGTTGAAGAGTCTTGTTAGAGCATTAATTAAGTTGGTAAAACGCACATTTTAAGAAGTGGATCTATATAGACTTTTATAATATTCTTTCAATTCATTAATTAACATTTGACAAGTACCACCATCTATATGTTACCAAAAAAAAGTACCACCATCTATTAAAATATATATATAAAATAAAATACGATTCATCAGTGTAAAGTTTTGAATTTCTCTATCAAGCGTCCTATGGAGGAGTATTTAGTAACACTTTTTATTAAATATTCCAGATTACTAAACAATTAAATATTAGATATTTCAATTTTCTAATATTAATATATTAAATAATTCACTTAGATCACTTTTTACTTTTATTTTAGGGTACTTGTTTATAAATTTCTAAAATTTTTGTTTTATTATTTAATATTTATGTGTCTGTACAGCATAAAAATTATTTAGACCTGTTTAAATGGTTAATTATTATAAAAGTGAATCTGTTTTTATAAATAATGCTACATTGTTACACGACACAGTATAAAAAAGTCTTAATTAAACTAAGAAAATATAAAAACTAAATTCATTAATTATACACCATTAATCCTTCCTTTCTTTTTCCCAATTTTGGATAGGTTCTGTCCCAAAAAAGGGAAGGAAATTGTTTGGCTGAGATACTCGGAGGCCTGCTCTGCTTCCTGATCATATATCTTAGCAAAAGACATACAAGAAAGTGGAAAATGCCTATAAAAAACAAAAAAGTGGAAAATAAAGTGAATACAAAATTAAATCCTGCCTTTTTAAAAAAAATATTTTTTCTTCTCCAAAAGGAAAAATAAGGGTATCTAGTAAGTGGGTCTTTGCCTAATGTAATTATAGTACTTTTTGTTGGATCATGTTAACATTTTTTTTGGTGGAAAACAAAAGTAAAAAACTTAACTAGCTTCAGCAAAAAGGAGCCCCATCTGCTAGCTGCAGACTCAACAAAACAATTAGCTCATCTTAGCCAAGTAGTCAGCATATATATTGGTTGCCTTCTTTCAATAGAGGACTAATTTTAATTATTATCATGGAATCCGGTCAATAATTAAGGTTAAATTTGTTTTTCGTCCCTCATTTATCACTAATTTTTTATTTTGATCTCTCATTTTCAAAACTCATTTTTTAGTCCCTCAATTTTAAAAACTTGTCACTTTTAGTCCCTCAAAAATAAAACTTAGTCCCCCAAAAATAAAATGTGTCTTTTTAGTCTTTCATTTTTAAAAAATTGTCACTTTTAGTCCCTAGGGCCATATTTTAAATTTAAAAAATATTTTCTAAATTTATACTTTGACCCCTCCTAAAGCCTGATGTTCACCTTAACCCGTTTTTCCGTTCTCCTCCCCTTCCATTAATGCACCGCGGCACCCCATTCCCTCGCGGCCAAGGGATCGAGGAGCTCCGCGCGGACAAGGGAGGTTGCCCACAATGGCGGGAAGGGAGGGGGCCACCACGATCGCACATGGAGGAGAACGAAAGAGAGGCCGCATCTCATGGCGGCTTCGAGGGAGGATTTTGGAACTAATCTTAGAAGGGATGGGGGGTCGCGGTGTATCAGTGGAGAGGGAGGAGAACGGAAAAACGGGTTAAGGTGAACATTAGGCTTTAGGAGGGGTCAAAGTATAAATTTAAAAAATACTTTTAAAATATGGCCTCAGGGACTAAAAGTGGCAATTTTTCAAAAATGAGTGACTAAAAAGATGCATTTTATTTTTTAGGGACTAAAAGTGACAATTTTCAAGACTGAGGGACTAAAAAAACGAGTTTTGAAAATGAGGGACCAAAATAAAAAATTAGTGATAAATGAGGGACAAAAAATGGATTTAACCCCAATAATCATTAATTACACCACCCTCCCCCCCCCCCCTCCCAACAAATGTTATACACACACACGCACCTCTAAGGCTGCAACCCCAAAAGAAAATGAAAAATAAAATAAAATATATTACTTCAATTTAATTTATCATTTAGTTAAGTTAATTTGTAGTAATTTATATGTCTACTCGTCTCATACGGGCACGGCGCATGCAGTTTAGGCGTGAATGCATTCATCAGCATGCATGCTCTTCTCGCATATGAAGTGAATCAACTAGTGCAGGCTTTTAATTAATTAATAGCATCTTACAAAGAAGGAGATCGAACACGGCTCTTTCCTTGCTTTATTTTTAATATATATAATAGAATACAAATTACTAATTAATTGGAGGGTTGAGAGGGAAGCAAGTTTGCTCTCTCTCTCTCTCTGTGGAGTTGAACGTGTTGAGTTGACTATTTGAGTGTGCGGTTATTTTTTTTTGGAAAGTAAAAATATTATTAAATAAAAAACAATTAAATTAGAGCATAAATTATGCCCAAATTAGTTATTTGAAAAAGAACCAAAATTGTGTCTCGTACAAGATCGGTGTGCAGTTATGGATCGGTGTAAAAATCCTAGTCGACATGCAAACTAATTAAGATCACATGCATATATATAGCTAAAGTATTTGTAGTAAGCAAGCGACATACATTATGTCTACAATAGTTAAACTACCTAGTAAAAAGCCAAAAGCTACATAGCCAACATGGGCTTTTTCCTTTGTTTTATGTACTATATCATTCTTACGGGGTACTATATATAAGTAATGTATAGACATTTAATTATTCACGGAGCTATCATTTAAGCTCTAAAATACCGGGCATGTGTCAATGTACCCTTTGAGACCATGTATTTTTTTTTTTTGATAAATCAAAATGGATTAATACGAAACTGTAAGTACAAGGTGTGTCCAATCCAAAAACCATGTAGGTTATTAGGGAAATACTGGCTTAGTATCCCTTTAAGATTGGTGGGTTACTGGCGGAGAATTACCTTGCTTGTGCTTTGGTATTTCTTTAAGACCATGTAAGTTACGGGGTGTTATATCTGTTTTAAAACACTTTTCTCCGGAGGTAGCTGGCTGTAATGGTGATTTGTACTTTTTAGGGGATGGGGTTCGATCATTTTGTGGAGGTGTGGACCATTGTCCAAGAACACTATATTATTTGGTTTTGGGATTGAGCACAATTTGTATTTTTAGTCCGGTTTTAATATAATTTGGTTTATAAAAAAAATTAATTAAGCTTTAAAATATTTAATATAAGGATTAGCTCAAAATAAGATTATAATTAGGAAAATGATTGAATAATCCAAATTAGAGCATCTCCAACGGGGGTGTTTAATAAGCATTTTACCAAATAAGTACTAATGCTTATTAAGAACTATGCATTGGAGAGCATTTTTGTTGGGGTGCTTATTAAGCATAGGTGTTTAATTAAGCACTTCTCCTTAGTATTGATCTATCTGGTGTTGCTAGGGTTCTTCTTTGTATCTGTATATTTGAGGAGCAGAGAAAAAATAGAAAAAAATATATATAAAAAAAACACTCAGACAGCGCTTTAATGAGAAAGTGTTTTCTGATGCGATATTCAGATAGCGTTTTCTCATAAAAGTGCTATCTATTATAAAACTTCTGATAACACTTTTCAAGGAAGTGCTATCTGTTATAAAAACTTCCGAGAGCATTTTTGAGGGAAGTGCTGTCTGTTATAAAAACTTCAGAGAACATTTTTTTATAAAAGCGCTATCGGAATCTAACTTCAGATAACGCTTACAAAGCACTATCGAAATTCAGATAACACCTAATCAGACGACACTTAAAAGCGTTGTCTGAATGTAAAAAAAGCACTATCTGAATGAATTTTTGGCATACTGCTCCCTTCATTAAATGCATGGTGGGTCATACCTTATTTTATGGATAAAAAATTAAATTAAAAAATAAAAAAAAGCTGTTAAATAAAAAAAGTGTTGTGAAATGAAAAAAAACTATAAAACAGAATTATAAATGGTAAAAGATTATTACAGTTAATTTTTTTGTGTTACAGCTGCAGGCAGATTATCGTTAATTTATTACCATTAAAATGTGTATGAATCAGAGCTGGAGTAGAAAAATTAAAGTTAATTTTTTTTAAAACATGAATAAAAACATGTATATAAATATATCTAAAAAATAGTAATAGTAAAATTACTTTTCTTGACAAAAGTAAAAGTAATTTTATTAATAAAAAATATTTTACATAAAAAATAGTAAAAGTAATTATAACTTAATACATAAATTATTGATGGAATATAATTATGAGAAATTATTGGTGGGATCCATTTAAGAACTTTTTGAGAAGTGCTAAGTTGGAGAAGTAAAACGCTTATGAGGTATTTAAATTTAAAAAAGTAAAAATAGATAATATATACTAATAAAACCTACTTAAACACCCTAAGGCTATGTTTGGATGGAGTTTTTGAAGGGGAGGAGAGTTGAGGAAAGGGCTTATAATTCCTAATTATCTTGTTTAGTTTTAATAGAACAAAAAAAATATTATTTTAAAAGGTAACAGACACTAAGATGTAAAACCTTTTTTTAATTTTAAAAACTCTCAAACAATATAATTAGAGATTATAAATTTTTTCCTCCCCTCTTTTCTCCTCCAAAAACTCCATCCAAATAGCCTAAAATGAAATACTCTGTTATGGATACTCTTAGGTTTCCTGTGTATATTGGCAACAGGAAGACGATGGAATTTAAAAAAGATTCCATTTTGCAAGCGACAACATTTATGTGTATGTCCCAATAATTATAGACCACGAATAAGCCACATGATTACGTAGAGCTTCAAAAAATTCTGCTTTTACAAAAAGACAAAAAGAGCAAGCCAATCGTTTTATAGTTTTGGGCTAAAAATGCACCAACCAATCATTTCAAGGATAGGGAAATGAATATTATTTTTTGTAATCACGTCATTATACGCATGATGGATAGTGCGCATTATATCGATTAGAAAGAAAAAGATAAAATTGCTTTTTTTCTTACAACTTATTTATTTATTTTAATTTAGTCTTATAATTTTTTGTGAAGTTCATCCTTTAATTTTATAAGTATTTGATAATAATTTTTAGTATATATATATTTTTTTTGTTTATTGAAATATTGTGTTTTTTGTTTCATATAAAATTAGATAAAAAGTATTTTAATTTAAGCTTCGAAATGAATTAATTTAGACATGTATTGGATTAGTCTCTCATGTTAAATATGTATACTTTTCAGAGAGTGTTAGTCTCAAAAAAATAGAGATTTCATATCAGAAATTTATTCTTCATCCGAAACTTGAGAGAATAATTTTTAATCCAATACATGTTCAAACTAGGTCATTCTAAAGCCTAAATTGAAATAATTTTTGTCTAATTTTATATAAAACAAAGAACACAATATTTCAATAAGTACACAGAGAGATATGTATACTAAAAATTATCATCAAATACTTACAAAATTAATAGACCAACTTAACAAAAAAAATTATATAACCAAATTAAAACAAATAAATAAATTACAGGACCAAAAGAACAATTAATTTTGCCAAAGAAAAACGAAAGGAATGGCTTACGTTGGTGATAAAGACACTAAAAAAAAAACTTATATATGTGTATGTAATATTATTGATCGATAGTGCATACTATTTGCTATAAGGTTTATCTCTATTTTTGTTGTTCGAATATGATTTTTTAAATATAAATTATTCAATTTTTGAATGATTATTTTCTAATATTTAAATTTTAAAAGTTAATATTTTTTAATGCTTAAAAGTTAATATTTATCTAGATAATGCTGAATAAAAAAAAATACTGATTAAGTTCAATTGATGTAGTGTAATTGTTGATTGAATTAAGATCGATATTTTGCAAACCAAACTTGAGGTTTATTACCGACACTCAAACATACGAACAAATGTAAACAACTCTTTTTTTTGGATAAGCAAAAATTTATTAAAAAAAAATAACTAAATCAGAGCATAAGATATGCCCAGATTTAGCTTTAGCTATGGGAAAAGAACAATATTGTCATCAGTACAAAAGACGAGCGATCTCCTACCGTAATACAATAGAGCTAACGTGCAAGGGTATCACTACAGAAAAAGATATCCCAATTAAGTTGGTACCCTAGACCCTATCTATCATTTGCAGCATGCCAGACTCATAACAATATGTAATTAAATCAAGTCAACCTATCAAAACTACTCTGAGGCAGATCAGAACCATTCACAGCTGTGGGAGAAACCCCACCCGCGGTGTGAGGACGGACAAACAAATACGAGATTACATAGAGCTATCCTGGTCGGGTCACAATTGTGCATATAATCCCACCCTCTGTATGAAATCATCAGGCCCAAATTTTAAAATAATCCATAGCAGCTCACAACTGTGGACAAATTCCCACCGCCGGAGTGAAGTCGTCAGACCCAAATTCGAAAATGCCGAGTAGAAACCAGAGCAGTCCATAGCTGTGAAAAAAGTGACACCCCAGCTGTGAAATCGTCAGACCCAAATGCAAATACAAATCATCGCAGCTCACAATTGTGAACAAATTTCCTCTCCTGGTGTGAAGTCGTCAGACCCAAATGCCAAAACGCAGAGTAGAAACCAGAGAATTACACAGCTGTGAAAAATGTCACACCCCCGGTGTGAAATCGTCAGACCCAAATACGAATACAATCCAGCGCCGCTCACAATTATGGACAAATTCCCACTGCTGGTGTGAAGTCGTCAGACTAAAACGCGAGAATGCAGAGTAGCATGTAGAGAAGACCACAGTTGTGAAAAAGAGTACACCCCCGGTGTGAAGTCGTGAATACCATATACGAATATGCAAAATAACAGATCACAACTATGGTAAAATTCCCACCACCGATGTAATTGGTACCACACATTACCAAGACAGACACACCATAGGATCTGAATACCAGTTGCAAAAAGGTGCTATGAATTTGTTGTCTCTTGCCGTTAACCATTGCCACGACCACTGAATAATTAACTCCATTATTGAATCCACTTCAAAGACTACTGCATTAAATGCCATATCATTCCTTGCAAGCCAAATCACCCAAATTGTTGAAAACCATACCACACACCAGTGACTCCTTAATTCTTGTGCACAGCAGACCAAGCCGTTAAACTGTGAGTAGTGCCCCCAATATTCGTTGTGTAATGCAGAAGAGATCCCCCACCACTGTAAGCATCTAGACCACACCTTTGAAGTGACACGGCACTCAAAAAATAAATGATTTCCCGTCTCCGCATCCTGCTTACAGAAAAAACATATATGGTCCGGTTGAAACATCACCCCCCGCATAGCTAAGTTTACCAGTGTTGGCAAGCGGCCTTGTATAAGTTTCCAAGCAAATGCCTGTACTTTTGGAGGGACTTGCTTAAGCCAAAGTGATTTATAATTATGATCCACTTGCGCGACTTGAGTGTCTATCAATGCTTTATATCCTGATCGAACTGTGTACTTTCCACCTGGATCTCCGCCCCACACCCATCGTTCCTTAGTTCCCCTAACCAAAGAAACCGAACCTAATTCCCCCTCCAACACCAATAATAGATCCCGCTCTCACTGAAAAAGAGCCCGTCTCCAAACCCACTTCCACCGCCACACTCCCTCCTCCCACTCCCCCATGTCACTCACCCTTGCCTTTTGATTCAATGAAATCGAAAAAAGCCTATAGTAACTTTCCTTGAGACACACCCCGTTCACCCACCTATCCTGCCAGAACAAGGTATCTTCCCCATCCCCTACCCTATGAACCATCCAATCGGAGAACCAATTAGGTGTTATTTGACCACTAGCATTTTCCAACGATGAAATATCTGTCCACCATCTTGAACTCCTATTCCCACCAAACTCCAATCTGCCATACTCATTCCCATACTTCTCCAACAACACCTTGAACCATAATCCAACATTTTCCGTCCTAATTTTCCACAACCACTTTCCTAAAAGAGCAATATTAAAAAGCCTAGTGTTCTTCACCCCCAAACCTCCCTCCTCCTTGCTTCTACATACATTATGCCAAGCAACCCAATGTATTTTTGTTTGCACTCGCTCCCCCCCATAAGAATTGATTAAAAAGAGAATCAAGAGAGTGGATAATACCTGAGGGTGCTTTGAAGAGGGAAAGAAAGTAGATCGGTAGTGCTGACAAGACTGATTTCAAGAGAACAATACGACCACCCATAGACAAGTATTTACTCTCCCACGCTATCAATCTCCGATGCACCTTATCCACCACGGGCCGCCAAGTGGATATTCTTCGAGTATCTGCCCCCACAGGCAGGCCAAGATAAACAACGGGAGTGAACCCGTCTTACAATTCAGGAACAAAGCGGCTACATTTAGCCATTGCGAAGACACATGGATTCCCATCAAACTATTGTAAAAATTGATTTTCAACCCTGAGACCAATTCAAACAAATGTAAACAACTCTTTGTATTCGTTTATTACCGATACTCATAAATATATATATATATATATGAACAAATGTATACATACATGCATGGCGTTAAAGTTTTAAGGGTTAAATATATGGTTTTAATTAGTCCCCATAAATTAGTGATGTTCGCATTTAGTCCTGAAAAAATTTGTCTCTTTTTGTTCTTTTATTTCTGAAAATGTATTATTTTTAGTCCTTATGGCATTTTTTGATATTTAGAAATATTTTTTAAAAATTTATTTTCACACATCCTATTTTTTAATTTCCAATTTTCACCAAATGGAGAAGGACATTGTAGAGGTGTTCGCCTGACCGGCCCGACTTATTGGGCCAAATTGTATGTCTGGGTCGGGCCAGCCTGTATATCTATGGGACCACACATTTCTGGCCAGTCTAGCCAAAAACAAACAAGGTCAAGCCGGGTTGGGCTAGCATCGATTTATTTACAAAGAAAAATAGATCGAAATATTACAAAATGCATAAAATATAGACTTGACCCGGCATGATGGGCCCATTGGACTAGGACAAAAGACCCTAAATCTTTTGGGCCTATAATTGACAAGCTCGGTCCACTTAAAACATAGGCCCATCGGGCTGGGATGTTGGACCAGACCAAAATTGACAGCTCTATATTGAGTAAAATTTGAGAATTGAAAATTAGGAGATGTAAAAACAAATTTTTTAAAAATAGTTACAGAAACTACAAATGATACATTTAATTTCTAGAAATCGGGGACTAACAAGAGACAATTTTTTTAGGGACTAAAAGTGAATATCTACCAATTTACGGGGAGTAAAATCATATTTAACCCAAGATTTAAGTATGCGCTTAAATTTGCACTAAATATGCACTTAAATTTGCACTATATGTTTAGTGATAAATGGTTCTACGACGTCAAAAGTTTCAAGTCAAATTTAGAAAATACAGCCGTTTAAAAATGAAAAAAGCTATCGTCAAGGTTATAATAAATCTGAATCTAATTAATGCTATTTTTAATTTAGTTTTTAATTATGTCTTTAAATCATTTCAATATCATTGTTATTAACGATTTTATAAATTTACTAACTGCTATCGTTTAAATACTCCCTCTGTTTTTAAATATAAGCAAAAAAATATATGTATCTAAAACAGATTAGTCCTCTACCTGAGACTTACAACAAAACTGCTTACATACATGGAAGGCAAATAAGATCCGTGTCGTGTTCAAATCCGCAAGCCAATCTTGATTATTGTACGTAGCAAGCCATTTGGAGAATATCTAATCCATTTTGTTCCCGTAATTCTCGTGCTGGTGTCAACAATTTCAGCCACGTCCACACTGAGTTCATGATCACACTCCACAGTCCACACCCAAGTCCCGTATATATGCTGAACTCTTCCTAGCTACGTACAATAATATTCATCTTCTCTGTATATCGAAAAAAAAAATATTCATCTTTTCTGATATATATGATCTTATTATTCATGTTAAAATTGACCTCCAACTTTTAGTATAAAACCTATCTTGTCAAATAATGACATCTCTTTTATTTAGAATGTCATGAACTCTATTTTTAATGCCCTCAATCAATACCTTGGAGAGAATTGATGAGGAGGCTAGGGATATTTTTCTCTATAATTATGGGTCAATTTAACGTGAATCCACTGTCTTAGAATTTGTGGATCTAAAGATGAGGTGTCTCAGCTATATATTTTCTATTTAAGTCTTGTTTTAAGTTGATGTGAGACTTAAGCTTTTCTCCAATTATAAGATTCTACTACATAAACAATACTCCCTCCGGTATAAAATATAAGCAACAGGTCATTTTTTGGTTCATTGAATAACTCATGTATCTAGTCTATGATGTAGACTAGATACATGAGTTATTCAATGAACCAAAAATGACTTGTTGCTTATATTTTAGACCGAATGGAGTATGTTATTGTATTGACATGATTAATTGATGAGCTGTTGAGAATGTCTTTAATTTTCTATTTGGGGTCCGACAATTAATTGGGATTGGGAGAGGTTAAATGGTACGTGAACACTGAGTTTAAATGACGAAAGTGGTTGGTTATGACTCATGAGAGAACACTCACCATTCTTATACTCTACTCAATTGAGGGTTAGAGTGTTTTTACCATACCAGGACATGTAGCACTGGATTTCGCTGTCCTCCACCCACTTTCTGAGCTCATCGTACAACAACGACCAAGAGAGGATCGTTGTCCCCTCCACCTCATCTTGTAAACTAAACAGTGACGAAAATTTTACCTTTTTATGTGAGATTGGGTTCAAATGAAAAAGATACAACAACAGATTTATATAAATTGGGGTTTTCAATTGTAAAATCAAGTACACTTCCATAGTTTTACTGTGATTAAAATCAACGTTTTAAATTGCGGTCCGTATTGCAGTTGCAATGTTATTGATATGTTGATTATCGCATACTCCAAAATATACCAATCACCAATGTGATCCCAAATACATATACTTTGATGATTAAATAAATATTTATGCTGAAAGTTAAGATATTTAAAATAATAATAATAATTTTCCTAGTTCAAAAAAGTAGATGTTTCACGCCAAATTTGCAGACGCTATTAATTTGTGTCTTTTAATTTTTTATTAAAAATTTATTTATTTTTCCATTGAATTATCCAATCAAATACTTATAAAATGCACATTATTCGTCTAATGATTATCTTAACTTTTCAAGTGTAGCCAATTGCAAATTATTGAACAACTGACATATCTAAAATCTAAAATGAAAAGAATATCTCTGTAAAAAAAACAACGGGCCGACGGCCAAGGTTTTCTCGCAACTTTTTTTTTTTGGTCAAAATTTTCTCGCAACTTTAAAGCCGTTCTTAACTGTCCCAAATATTCTAGAGCCACCATATGTCGGTATGTGTGTTAATTAAGCCCTCTCACACTGCACTTAACAATTTGACAAAATGAAAAAGAAAAGGCAATTTCAATGGTCTCATGAAAGTAACGGTTTCGATATTATTAGTTTTGTAATTAAGATTTTTGTAAAAATATTTTGTAATTTAGTCTTTAAATATTTAATTTTTTTTCAAATTTTTATTTAAGATTATGATTATCCTATTTAAAATTATAGATAACGAAGAGCGTTCAGTTTCAATACGAAGTGTGAATTAATGTCTTGATAGCTTATGTTGGATAAATGAAGTAAAGCAATGTAAAAACAAGAAAGAATAGCCATAAAATCAAATAAATTAGAGACTATAAAACAATATAAAAGAATTATAGTTCTTAAAAGAAATAATCTAACCTGACAAAACTATATTTTGATTGGTTAATAAAATAACAATTTTAAAATTATTATTTTATCAATGGTACTATAGAAATCCCCATTGTTGGAGGACTTTTATTTGGATTTTGAGTGTGGAGCGTGGTGTTGGATTTGATTTTTGAAAAGATAATTTTGGGGTCTTGGTCAAGTACGTAATTAATAGCTAGAAAGGGGAAGCTGCAAGTAGTTCATGCTCTCATGATGATGGTATTGGTTGTGATATTCTATTTGAAAATTTTATTTGATTGTTCTATTTGTGAAACAATAAAAAAGAAATAGCCCAAGAAAAATATAGCCCGGCCGGGTTTTTTAGAACCAACACATCATTTTAAGAAGAAGTGGTACTGTTCCTCTCTCTCGGGAGGTGGATGGCGCAACGCAGAAGAGGGTGGCTGAACGCACCAGGGACGACGTTCTGGGTTCTTTCTTCTGCGGTTGGAAGCTCTGTGATTGGCGAGGGGTAGGACGAGTGCCTACCTCGTCTGGATTAGCATGTTGTCTCCTTCGTGGGAGGCTCAGGTGCGTCGGTCGGGGGTTGCGGTGTCTGGTGCCGTTGGCTGTTGTCGTTGCCGTGTTTTTTGGTTTTGCTTCTTCTCCGTTTTGCCGCCGTCGAAGCTGTTGGGTGGTGATCCTGTCCAAGCTAATTTGGTTATCACTGGAACGTTGATGCATAGCCTAACTCACCCGATAGGAACTGGAAAGAGACTTGTGGAGTAACATTAAGGAGGCAGAAGGTTTTGGGTGTCCCAAATGGGCTTTTCCCAACCCACCTCAAAAAATATTTGTTTGTATCTTTTTTTGGTATCCTTTCTGGTGTAGTTGGTTTTGTATTTGTGTTCTTGTGTGATTTGTTAGCTTGGTTTTTGTTTTCCTTGTCTAGTGTACGCTACAGCATGGTCTTTGTTACGGCAGCGTGTCTCATTTAGGATTGTTATATGTTTTGTGACTCTGCATATGTCGTTTTCCTTGCTATAGATGCCGTATGGGCGAGGGGTTACCCTTGTTATCAACTTTCATCTTTGACCAAAAAAAAAAACTATATTAGCATTGGAAAAAAAAACTGAAGGTTTTGGAACTAAATATCTTCGTTTCTAAAGTCATCCATAAAGTGTATTTTTTATTTTAATTTTGACCCAAATAGGTACTTTAAATCAATATTATCACTCATTAAGTTATCAACTTATATCAACTGATTAATTTAATAGTACAAATGCATTATTGATTAAAACATTTCAATACTCAATGATGTATAACTTTATTATTAAATATATTTTATAAGTTATGTTTTATCATGGTTATCAAAACCAGACAAAATCGGCTGGCTCAACCGGAAACCAGTTAGGTGTCCAGTCTATTTAACAAAACAAAACGATTGGTTTCATGATAGGTGATAACCGGTAAAAAAAATAGTCCAATAGGTAAAAAAAAAATGGATTTGAACTTCGCCGTCATTTTTCTATTTTTTTAAAATTTTGTTTTTATAGATTTTTATTTTGACAAAATATTTTAACCAGCTAAAAGTACATTGACAAAAATTACAAACATTTACATATGTGAAACTTTTTTTATCATCTATATTTTTATTATTAACTTTTATCCCATATAATATATATTTGATCATTTTATACTAATTTAAAAATTGATTTATGTTAATTTATTACTTAATATATATATATATCATCTGATATTAAAAATTATATTTAATTATTATCGATTCGACCACGATTGAACTATTAAATCGTGAACCCATATTTTCACCGGTTCGATAACTATCCCAATTTTTAAAACATTTTGTATTATTAAATTTAGAAAATTACTAATGAGTACGTGCTCTTAGTATTGGTTAAAAAAGGAAACTAAAAGTATTTAAATAGAAAAATCATTTATTAAATTAAAAACAGAAAAATGAAAAATCAATAAATAATTAATTTTTAAGTAATTATAAATATTTAATGTGTTGAATATTTTTTTCATAAATATTCTTAAGGCAATCATTAAGCTTCGCCTTTATTAAATAGTATAGTAGTGATTTGATAACTTCAATAGATGGTTACAACATTTTTAGCTAGATCTAGACAGTATATATATATATATATCGATTTAATTATTGATTTAGAAAATATTTTCAGCTGCTTTATAATTACAGTTTCAAAATTTTCAAGACGGCAAAAATAAGTTGATCCTTGCATCTGTGGAGACAAAATGAGAAAAAATCGATGACTGATTAAGATCCGTTAGAAAGTGTCTAGCCAGCTTCAACCGCATTAATTAAAGGGTGGCATTTAATATGGGAATATGACTTTTGGTCCCATTAATGGGAAGCAAGTCAATTACCTGGAATAGAAAGTTTTATAGGTTAAAAATAATTGCATTACCCTCCCTGAAAAGTATAATTATTTCATTTGCAAAATATAATAATTGCACCCCCTGAACTCTCCTCACTCAATCAATCCCTCCCTCGGCCCCCCACTGCCAGCGAATTCTCCCTCTCATCTCGATACCCCATCACCCCCACCCTCACCTCTCCAACAACTTTGGTCAAACAGAACACCCAGCCATGGCCTAATGGTGGTGGTTTTGACGGTGGTCCGATGGCGAGATTGGGAGGTACGTTGCTGCAGGTGGAAGTTGCAGAGACGACGACGGCTCCGCAGCGACGGCACGATGCCGATACAGTGGTGATTCTGCGACGACCGCGGCTCTGCGATCGAGACGATGGGTGAACGATGGCTTCGTGGCATGGCTGTTACGGGGTTCTAGAAAGTGGTGGACGATTAGCTGACCGCTGCTGGACCCGTGATTGTGATGGTTGCTTCTTTTACCAACGTGGCTTATGAGTGGTTGCCTTTAGATGAGGAAGCTAAACAGCTTCAAATACAACAACCACTTGCTGCAGCGGGTGGCGGTGGTGGTTAGGGTTCCGGTGGCAGCGGCGGTTTTCCAGACCCGTCGTTGGGGCTTCCGTTCTTTAATTTGCCGTTGGAGGGTATGCAGCAGAATGTTCAGTTTTGGCTGTGGATGGGTGGGGCACGGGAAACTCTGCTGCTGCTGCACGTTCTTCTTTTTTAGTTTGAGGGTTTCGATATTTCAATAATTATTATGATTAAGAGAGTTGGATGGATACTAATGTGATTTGATCGACCCCCAACGGTGCTGATGAAGATGTTGATATCAAGCAATTTCGAGAGTGCACATTGAATATATGCGCTCATTGGTATAAATTGAGGTCAGCAAATTCATGGACTTAATTTAATTAGTTGTAATATATATGATCTTTTTATTTTCTTCTTCTTCTGCTGCTGCTTCTTATAATTCTCCTTGTTAATTTTCCTTTTTTCTTTTTTTTTTTTCGTGTTAGTCGTGGATAGGATCGATGGAGTACTGCGTTAATTTGAGTCATGTGTATGTATGTACTTGTTCTACTTAACAATTAGTTAGTGTACGCTCATCGATCGGTTATATATAACTTCTGTAGACTTACATCTGCAAATATATAATAGTATTACTTTTATTTTAATAACAGGTAGCAGGTAATGAATCTGATCCATTAGATCAAAGTCAAACATTTTTCATACCTAATCTACGTCAGAAATAGACTTTCCCATTGGTGGGAGCAAAAGTCACATTCCCAAATTAAGTGCCACCTAATTAAAGTCTTAAATCTTAATTATGTGTTCAAATTTTCCACACTGACATTTGACCTATAAAAAAAAAATCTTATTCTCTTTGTTCTTTTTTATCTGTAATTTAAGGTTGTTTCATCACAACCAAGAAAACAATTAATTGATAAATAATTTCCTATTATACCCTTATTTATTCACTACTCTATTTGTTGAAAATAATAATTAGTCTTTGAACTCTCAACTATGCATTAATCAATTTTACGAAAAATGTAAAGAATAATTAATAGGGTTAATGGTATAATTGTCAAAATATAACATTAAACTATCAAAACGACAGATAAAAAAGAATAAATTTTTTCTCAAAATTTGACAAATAAAAAAGAACGGAGGGAGTAAATCCTTGATTTTTCGTCACTATGAAACTCGTGCATTACGAGTTTTATTCGTTGATTGATCAAGAAAGGTCAATTTTACCTCCATAATCGATGCACTTACTTGACATCTTTGAACTTAATTAACCTTCGTAAAGTCTCTTTAATTATCAACATTGAAAAGAAGCCCACGATTATTGTCACCATTATTGCAAAATTTGACACCTTTAAAAGCGGAAGGAGTTGACCAAAAAAAAAAAAAAGCGGAAGGAGATGTTTCCGCCATCTCATGATCATCCTGCTTTTGTGTGCAAATAACACATTTGTTTACATTTCGATTAACCGTATAGAACTGGAGAAGAAAAGTTGAATTAGGACAACATAAAAAAATAAGTATTATTTTTTCATTTAAGGTACTCCGCGTGCCACATATATGTATCACGTGTCACACAATGTTGATACTCCATGTGATTGATTAATAGTTCGATCTAATGACATAAAACTTCAGCATAATTTAACCATGGGTGTAAAGTATTTATCGACTTTGCTGATTACTAATCTCTACTGGAAAACATGGCTGACCATTTTTGGTAGAGTTTCTTCTTTCAACCACGTTTTTCATCCACAACGCTCGAACTCGAGACCTTGTTTAAGGGATCCAAAACCACTGTCACTCAAAAATATATTTAACACATAAAAAAAACAAAAAAAAAAAATACAATTCATGCGTGCATGAATCACAACGTTTTGGTCTGTTCTGTTGTGGGTGATCTGGCTTGTTGGCTGCAGTGTCATGTTAACTATTGATGCTATGTGGAGTCATAAGGTGGTTTGGAGGAGGAGCATAACGATTGGAGTGATAAAGAGCTTGTAGGTTCAAACTTCTCCCATTAACATTTTGCTACTTAAAAAAAAAAAAAACTATTGATGCTATGTTGTGTACCACGTCAGCACATATGTCATTGTTGGGAAGTGCATTCTGGAGAGAGGAGGGCGCCTAGAAGCCAAATACAGACAGCGTGACTCATATTTGGGTATTTGGATTTGGCTGATGCGGTCACGCCACCGGTCGAAGCCCACCCAACTGAACCCACTGTTTTTCATTTTTAAATTATGATTCAATATTATTATATGATCAATATTATTTTTTAATTGTAAAATTTGTCCAAGATTATCCACTTAATTATGACCACAATTGAGACTATTTTGTCCGGGTGGGGGACGGGTTTACGAAGCTGGACCCATTCCTCATTGACTTAAACCCCCAATTAGGTGAATAATTATTTAATAAGCTAAAAATATTAAATTAAAAAAAATTAAACCAGAGTACAAGTTATGCTCAAATTATTAAGCTACTTAAAACTTAAAAGAGAACAAAATTAGTTTGCCGTACAAAACAACCCAGCTCCAACCATTTTTTAAATAAAATTAACGTGCAAAGACATTACTATAGAGAAAGACATCATAACTAAGTTGGCACATCAAACCCTATCTATCAATTAGGTGAATAATTGAATATAAACATTTAAGATGGACAAATACATAAATTAGTGATCAACACGGGGGGTTGGGCTACAAAGCAGATTATTTTAGTTTTGTAAACATCACAGCTGCCATTTTTGCTGGCTTCATCACATCCAAATATGCCACTTACTTTTTTTTAATTGCGCTCACCACTTATTTGTTGATCACCTCAAAATATTATAAAAGTGTAAAGTTTATGCAAATTAAAATTGCATGCATCATCTACGTATTATTTATGTTCAAATTAATTAATTGTAATGTGCGTGCGCGTGGGTTGAATGGGGCTTATCGCATCTATTTAGAATATGGCAACGTACGGATTGAACAACTCATCAAGACAATAAAAATAGAGCTCTCTGTCTGAGCCTGAGAGGAGGAGATATTTGAGCATATTGCTCATGTTTATATATATGTATATATATTTTTACTGTGATTGCATGTGAGCTCTCTGTCTATCCGTACGTAGAGAGAGTGATCATTTGAAAACTATTAAATCAACCACGATGTTAGGTGCAAGTGATTAATGTGTTCTATTTAAAGGGACAGACTTGATCGACTAATATCAGAGTTTGCTCCTTGGTAATGGAACAACTCGTGGTCAGATTTTATTTATCTCCTAGCCCAACACAAATTAATCCAAGAATCCCTTTTTCCCTAAGATAACTATTAAATCAATGATTAGTTAAGACATCAGCAGGTGATGAGTATCAAATTCAAAGGCTAACCAAACAAGTGTTTAATAACTTAATTAACCGCCGGCTCACGTACGTATTTTTCAACGAAATTATTGTATTTTAATGGTCTCAAGAGACTAACTTCTTTTAGGTATAATTTATATTTCCATTTGTAAAATCCTCTGAATAAATTGTCTTATCAGGACTATATAATGGCAATGGGTCAAATTTTTAATTTTACATGAATTAAGAGCATTATTATTATCAATATAATATTTCAAAAACCATCGGCGGCTATTACCATGCGCAGTTTTGAAATTTGACATCATATTGTTACAATCTCGATCAGTTTATATGATCAGTCCATCTCTACATATCCCAAAATCTAGAATGTGCTCAAACAAACAGAAACACATTCACACGACGTTCTTATTTTATTGTAAATTATAATAACAAATTCATTCCCCCTACCCCGCCTTTGGGTCCTTTATAATTTGCTTACATCTCTAGCTATATAGTCCTTGTTTTTAAGTACTACAAATTACAAAATATTAATTATGTTAAATATATACAGACATGTGAAATAGTAATCGATTGTTGTTAATTAGAAAACTATTATCCTCAAGGAAAAATGCTATTTGGTAATTAAGAATTTTTTTTCACTAAAATTATATACAAGGATTGTGATTGGTTAAGTATGGGGAAGTGATAGGGAGTCATAAAGTGGTTTGGAAAGAGATATAGGGGTTGTAGTGATAAGGAGGTTATGTGTTAAAACCTCCCCCACTTATAACATAACATCCTAATTTACTAACATTTGTCTAATCTAAACAAAAGTGTAGGGAAGTAATAGTATATTGGTATGTGATTTTTTTTAAACAATTTTTCAATAGAACTCACCTTGTATAGTTATACATTTCTCTTTAAATGTATATATATTTTTGAAATTTTGGTACGTGGATTGGCTTAATTAGGTGACGAAAACACTTTATTGACTTTCAGATTTACACTGAAGTACAAGAAGAGAATTTTAGTGCTATGCCCCCCCCACAGGGCAAACGATATTCGACATGTTGCTGCCTACAATAGTAAAATCAATTTTTTTTGTGTGAAAAAGTTTTTTTTTAATATAAAGATGTAAATTAATGAAGAAAAGGATATATATTTACTGAAAAGGAGAATTTGCCAACAGCATGATCTTGTCAAAAAAAACAAAATAGAAATTTGAGGACCCTGCCCGTTGAAACGAGAGGAGAAGGTGAGTCATGAATGTGGTCCCAATTTCTGAATTCTGACTCAGCCGTGACTGTGATACGCATAAAGAATTGTCGGTTATTTGTATGGATCATGATTCATTTACGTGCAAATGACATGATACATCCATCCATCATGTATACATGTCATGTGCATCCTCACACAGTTTCAACTACTAAATACAATCTAGTGTTGGGAACATTATGTTAGTCCTGTTTGAATTTGAAAAAGGTTTAGGTTACCCTTGATTATTTGATCCTTTTTTGACTCATAACAATGTGGTTAGCCACCAGTCAAGAGTGGTACCCCCGTTGGGTCCCATTCCACGTCTACAACACATGGCATTGTGTTGGATTTTGAATTTGTACGCCACGAGATGGTTTTCCCTTACCTTGAACACGTCTCTTCCATTTCACGGCTTAATTTTTTTTTTATATCCGTAGTCATCTAGGGAAAAATAATTCATGGACTAATCAGTGTTTAGTCAGAAGGTAAATAAAGCCTAGTCACTGACTATTACGTCACCAAAAATCAAATTTGGGTACTAGCCGAACTCATCCCTTAAACGGAGCACATTAATCACTTGTTTCACCTTGTGGTTATTTTACGGCTTAATTTGATTGTTCCCTTTTCATTTTTTTAAAACCAAAACACTTTTTTTTGAGTTAAGATCCTATCCATTTATTTTTCTCTTTATTTCCTCCATTACTATACTTTTGGGGGAAATAAATAATATAAATATGATACATGAATATTATTTATTCTATCATGTGATACATGAATATTATTTATTCCCCCAAAAGTATAATAACGAAAGAAATAGAAAAAAAAATAAATGAAAAGGATCCTAACTTTTTTTTTGCACCATAATGATCCAATTCTTTGTTAAAAACTCTGTTGAAGCCCATAGTCAAAGCGTGGAATTCTTTCCCTTGAACTATGGCCCAAGACCATTCTGGTCCAAAATCCACGTGCATTCCACTCAAAATTCTTCATCCTACTTCGGCTACTATTCAACCTTTGCATCACCATTTGATACACATGACATGCTAAAGTTCGTCTATTTTATGGGCAAAAGTTGATTTGAATTCTAAATTCTTTTTGATATGAAAAATAACGACAATCTTGTTTCATGTTTGACTTTTTTTTATAGGTAGTGCGGATAATGTTCCGGTGAATTGTATTTACTATTTAGCCTATTCTAGTAGAAGCAGGCACTATTTTTTATTTTTTTTAATATATACACCCCTTATTACTTGGACCAGTTGGTAGAAATAGGCACTATTTTAACAATTTGAAGAAAAAATTATATAATAAATTGTTTTGCTTCACTTAGTTTAAAAGGGAATGATTTAGGGCTGTTTGATTACTTTTGAAAACAGTTTTCTTTTTTTAAAAATAAAAAAAAATTGAAAACTTGTTTGACAAAAATGTTTTACGAAACTATTTCTGAAAACTGTTATTATTTCATTGCTTTTTTAAAAACAGAAATTCGAAAACACATTTTTGTTGTTTTTATTTTGTGTTTTTTGTTTTCAGAAAGACATAAATCGATGAAATGGGCCACAAAACTATCAGACACATTTTATAGGAGGAAAGCTTGTCAGTAATTTTTTAAATCTTAAAACTGTTTTTACATTAATAAGATTAAACTGTTTTTTATTTTTATTTTTTCTTAAAAATAGTTCCTAAAAACTATTTTATACATCAGTTTTGCAAAATAAAAAAAAAAACAGAATCAAACATGCCCTTATTTTCTTGAATAATTTACAAGAACAACATGGACAACTTTTTTTTATTTTAAATTGTACCTGAATTCGAATTGCTTTTTGCCAATTTGCATTGGAAAGGAAATAGGATTTAAAATGTGTTTGAGTTAGCTTTTTTTATTTATTTAAAATATAGAGTAAATACCAATCCCCTTCCTTGAGAGATACAAGTATTACACGCTTCTCCTCTCTTGTTTTAAAACATACACTCTCTTCCCCTAATAAATGACAATTTAATACACTTTAACTTTTTTTAAAATTTTCTGTTGAGCTTTTGTTAAGCCTCCGTTAGATAATACTCCCTCCGATCCTATATATAAGAAATAATTCACTTTTTTGATTCATTGAATAACTCATATATCTGAACTATATTATAGACCAGATACATGAGTTATTCAATGAACCAAAAAAGTGAATTGTTTCTTATATATAGGACCGGAGGGAGTATTGTTTTTACCAAAATACCTCTTTCTTTGTTTTCCTATGTACCTCTTCTCTCGTCCTACTGCTACACTGATTACAATTTCCACAACCCATTTGGATTTTTCCTGCAAATGTTATAAGGAGGTGTTTATAAGAATACCCACAAGGATGAAATTCCAAAGTTGTTTCTCAGGGAAGTTCTATCTAAATTACAAAAACTATTGAAACTTTTATTGTTTGGGTATCAACGGCTTGTTCCTTCTTATTTATTGGATTTGTTGTTTGGGTTCTTCTATATCGAATAAACAACAATTCCACGGGGCTTCCCTCGCATCATATTGGCACAAGCTTTTGGTTTTCCTTCTCAATCATATGCCCATCGTAAGTATCACTCGTCGATCTCCCCAAGAAAAAAGAAGTCTGCACCACTATATCGTAATGCCTTCAAATTCATTATCCATCAAAGATCAGATCTATTTTACTATGTATTTAGTTTGTGAGCTAAATTGGATACTTCAATCTGACATTGAAGCTGACTGCACTTTGGAGCGGCAATAATGAGATTTAGTGACAAATATTAGGGTATAGAAAATGAAAAAGTGGGTAAAGGATAATTTAGTAAGTTAAAAATAAGTTATAAATATTTTAATTTAAAAATATATTTTAAATTTTTTAAAAAAATATTCCTTAACGGTGTTAAGTTGAATGAACTAAAGTGTATGTTTTAAAACAAGAGGAGAGGGGAGTGTAATACTTGCATATCTCAAGGGAGGGATGTGTAATTTACTCTAAAATATATCTTAATTCAAATATCATCTAGAAACTTTTTTAAGGTTGTTCTCCTCTTAAATTTAAGCAAACCAAACACACATTAATGATAGCATTAGAAATGGGGAATGAAAAATGAGTAAAAATACCACCATTAAATTTTTTAACAAAAACACTTTAACCATTCACTGTTTAGGTTATTCATTAGACATCAACAACTCTGAATTTAGCAATAAATACTTCTATTCTTCTAGATTTTGCTATATAACTTCCATACGTATTACAGGGTGTTTAACTTTGTTAAAATAAAATGAACTAAATAATACAAAAAAATTATTCTATGTTCATTTTAAAAATAATCATGGGGTAAAAAAAAAGGAACAAGACCAAAATTTTTAAAATTTATTACTTAATAAATCAAAGAATTGGTCATGCCAAATTCTTAAGAGACGGACTCAAACACTGGTGCTCAAGGTAACTCCCAAAAGGTGATGAAGTGTGAAGATGATCCATCATCCATGTATTCTTCCCGTTATGTATAGCTCAAGTAGTTAAGAGCTAAGATACATGTATGAGGGTAGGGGTTCAATCCCCACCCACTCCCTTTCCCCATGTCCCCCTGTATGTGTGAGTTTGACACAAAAAAAAAGAGATAGACATCCTATTTCCAGTGACCATCATCCCATGTTTACATCTCATGGGCCTAGTATTTTGGGCTATGAAGACTTGTAAATTAGGCCTTTTTAGGTAAGAACTAAACTAGGAAAACAGAGCTGATTGTTATCCCCCACTAGGCAGCTAAGTGGTAGAGCACCGGGGTGATATCAACGAAGGTGGGGGTTCGATCCCCCACCCAACCACCCCCCCTAATCCCCCGTCCCCCCTGACTTGTTTGACTTTTGACAAAAAAAAAGAGCTGATTGTTTGACCCTAAAAAAAGCTGATATCTTTGACCCAAAAAAGAAAAAACTGATATCTAAATTTTTTGGAAAAAAAAAGAAAGCTGATATCTAAATTTCAAGTTGTTTGGAAAATCAAACCAAAAAAAAAAGTTCTTTGGAAAAATAGAGTACAATTTACTTAAAGACGGTAGATTTGTCAAACCGGCCGCCAACCTAATCCAATCCATTGGAGCAAATTGTAAAAAAAATTGGGTTGGATCTTTTGGGCTACACATCTTTTGCCCCAACCTAAAACGCGTCAAGTCGAACCCAGTATAGGGGTGGCAATATGGGTCCAGCTCAACGGGCCGACCTGTTTAGCCCGTAAAACGGGTCGGGCCAGTATTTTTTGGCCCTGGCCCGTTTGGGCGGGGCCCGTTTAGGCCCATAAAAAGGGCCAAAAACGGATTGGCCCGAAAATGGGCCGGGCTGGCCGTTTTTTTTTTTGTTTTTTTAAATAAAATAATAATTTTTTCTGATTTCTAAATTTTTTTAAAAAATATTTTTTTATTATTATTTTGACGGGCCAACCTGTTTTTGGCCCGTCGGCCCGCGTAGCCCTCCACGGGACGGGGACGGGACCAGTTTTTGGGCCCATTTTCGAATACGGGCCGGGCTGGTCCATTTTTTGCACGGGCCAACGCGGGCCGGGACGGGCCGGCCCATTTTAACACCCCTAACCCAGTATGACACACATTATTTACAAAAAAAATCTCAAAATACTAAAAAATAACATAAAATGCAGGCTGGTCCATTGGGCCTAGCCAAAATGGGCCTATTTCTTTCGGGCCTGGCCAAAATAGTCATATTTCTTTCGGGCCTATGATTAACGAGTCTAGCTCAACCTAAAACACATGCCAGCCAAAATCGACAACTCTAGATAGGGGAGTGTAATTTACTCAATTTTACATTATTTTATAAAAAAACTTGTATGCCAAAAGAACAAATTTTTAATTCTACTCAAATCCCAATTTAAAGATAAATCACTTAAAATATACCAAACATCATATTTTTCTTTTTATGAAAAACTCCAGTTTTTACATTTTAGTACAGCACCAAGGGTGTTCACCGTGTTCTCAAAGACAGGCAACAGTAAATAATAATGTGGCTTAATTGCAGTTTTAGTCCCTCATCTTTCACGATTATACAATTTTAATCCCCTATCTTTTGATTGCGCCAATTGGGTCCCCTATCTTTGAAATGTGTGCAATTTTGGTTCAATTGTCAATTTCCTAACAGAGTTTGCTGACTTGGACAACGACGCTGACGTGGCAATGACAACATGGAGCTTAAGAGCTCGTTTGGATGCAAAAATTATAGCTTTTGACTTATAGAGTAGTTAGTTTTATTTTGTATTTTATTTTTCTCATATATGGACAAGAGAAAAAGTTGTTAAATAATCATTTATAAATAGATAGGTGCTTTTGGAGAAGTCAAACACTATAACTTTTACATCCAAACAGGCTGTTAAGCTCCATGTTGTCATTGCCACGTCAACACCGTTTGTCCAAGTCAGCAAACTTTGTTAGGGAATTGACGGTTGAACCAAAATTGCACACATTTGAAAGATAGGGGACCTGATTGGCGCAATTAGAAGATAGAGAACTAAAATTGCACAAAATCACAAAAGATAAGGGACTAAAACTATAATTAAGCCTAATAATGTAATATGGGAATTCAATTGATAAAGGGCATTGAAAGGAATTTAGGATTTCGAACACATACTGTGGTTGTGAACGACGACCCTGACGCCCCTGTTCCTCAAAGCATTAACAACAGCCCACACATTGGGTCCGGTGTCAATTCCCTTCTTCTCGATCTCCTTCTCAATGTCAAGGTGGACCCCACCGCCTCCCACTCCGATCACCGGCTCCTCCGTCTTCAGCCGCATGGCCAGCACTTCCCCGACGGACGCCGCCGCCTTCGCGTTACATCCCCTCCCCCAATCGAACGCGTCCCTTATCGCGTGTTCCACGGTGGACGCACTCGCCACCACCCTCCCCTCGTTCCCTCCCACCACCACATTCGCCGTCATGTGCTTCGCCGACACAAACACCCTCAAAACATACCTCATCGCCATCATCGCCTTTCCCACCCGAAATGGGCTCAGAAATATCCAATATAACTTTGGGCCTTTCTTGGCCCAGGTCCAATACTCTTCCCCCTTCCAATCCAATTTTCTAGAAGCTACTAATATCACCCACTGCTTCAGTGTAACTAAGTAATCCAATTTTTATTACCCATGGCTTTCGCGTTCGCATTGGCATCGACCACTATTAGGGTGATTCGCCCACGACCCAGATTCCTCGCGTATTGGAGCAATTCTAGTGCTGCTTCTAGACTCTTCCATTTCCGTTATTCTAACGACTCTTCTCCTCGTCCTTCTATTCCTCATCTTCGCCGACATAGTTCGCCTCATCTTCGACGTTCTCTTTCCGCTATGGCGACTCATCAAGCTTCCTCGGACACCTCTTCAACCAAAACGGTGCGCACAGCCATATTTAATTCTATTCTGTTTTATTTATGTTATTTATTTTTTTGGTGATTTATTATTATTAGTGTGAGTGTGGGGTTATTATGGAAGGAACTAGTCTACGGATGTGATCCATCCAAAAATATAAATATTTTTTTTAACAAAAATAGTAAAAAATTTAACGAATAAAACAAATTTATTTGTAAATAAAAATAGTTTAAGAGGTGACACATCTCAAATTCTTGCTAATAAGAGAATGTGAGAGATAGAGGTGATAGACATAAACAGAAGCTAAATAAAGAGAATACTCTAAAGGTATTTCCTCCGGACTCAATTATAAGTTAAAAAAATTCAAATGTGATTGTTCAAAATATAAACAAATTATAAATGATTTTACCTTATTTAATGAACTCTTTTCTACAAAATATCTTTTATTTAATGTGAAGTTTAATTTTAATGACTCTTTTATTAATGACAATTTAGATAATGAAATATATTTCTTTGATAAAATAAAAAAAAATTAAATGATGTTAACTAACTTGTTCTTAATTAGCGTGAGGTAGTATTTTTTCTTCTTATAATTGAGTACGGAGGGAGTAACGTTGTTTGATTGATTAATAGATGGTAAATGATACATTGATGCTCTTATTTATACTAGTTAGTGAGCACTAACTTTCTAACTAACTAACTGATGTATTTCTGTTACAAAGTCTAAGAAGTGACACGTGTCATAGTTTAAGAAATCGAGCTTAAAATTCTTATATAGTAATTGATTGATGTGCAGGAGAGGGTGGTAATAAAGGGGAGGGTGCAGGGGGTGTGGTATAGGAACTGGACAGTGGATAATGCGACGCAGTTGGGGCTGAAAGGGTGGGTGCGTAACCGGAGGGATGGGTCCGTGGAGGCTCTGTTCTCTGGTAGCCAAGATGCGGTGCGGGAGATGGAGCAGAGGTGTCGCCGTGGTCCCCCCGACGCCGTTGTCACCGGGCTCGAGGTTTTCCCCTGCGATGATGACCCTGGCACTGGATTCCAGCGCAAACAAACTGTTTGATCTTCACCCCATTCCATCTACCTTATCTTCATCCCAGTTATGAATTATGAATTGTTTGTTGGGATTATACATAATGAAATTGTGCCCCTCAATTGCCCTTAATCAGCGTGGTCTGGACATTTTGGTAGTATTGAATTGCTGTACCGTATCCTCGTTGACACCATTGTAGAGTAGAGCGTATGGAGAATAATTAAATTTAACTTGTTACATCTTGCTACTTGCTGGAACCTTGCAATTTGGCTACTTACTGTTACTACTACTACTACTACTACTACCACCACCACCACCACCACCTAAGTTTCCTCCCAGTGAAAAGGATAGTTTTGGGTTTGATTGAACCAGGGTACTCGATGATAATAATGCATTAATGCCTTGCAAGTGTATAGTTATACTTTGAGCTTATTGATGTGGCTTGTTAATGATTCTAAAGAATTACATGTCACTAGGAAGGAACTGCTTGTCACTTATTTTCAAATTGTACAATATCTTTCTTTCTTTTCTTTATATGCGAGAAAGAAATTACAACCAAATTGCTAAACACAATATGAAGGATGGACTGTGATGATCATGGGTGCATTAGCTATGCAAGTAGTTTATTGTGCAGACAGGAATTGATTTAGAGCATGAATGCTGTCATATTTGTGTGAGAAAATGGTCCGGACCTTGTATGATTTTAGCAGGGAATGCTGTCATAATTCGGAGTGAGGCCACTATAGTGGCATATGTAGTAGATAATGTAAAGATAACAGCTTGGTCTTGGTTGAACGCAAGGGTAAGTAGCTGGATTTGGGTATTCCCTATCAAGTTGGTTGGTGAATCCAGTTGCTTGCATATAGGAGTACATTGTGGTTAGGACAGCTTTGTGGTTATGGAGTGGCATTGCTCAATAAAGTGACAACATTCAATTATGGAACATGTAACAGCAAGGGTTATTCTTCAATAAAGGGTGGTATAGATCAGCAAAGTCAGAAAGAACCACACCCTGGGTGCAATTTTTTCCATGATTGTGGTTTTCGCAACAGTGAATTATCAAGAAGGCATAGGATTCACAGAATGACTCACACTTGGGGTGTGAAATTCTGCATTATTCAGGATGAAGCTCGAAAATCCCTAACAGTTTCACACCCATTGGATCGATACTGTTACTTGGAATGGTAACTATGCTCCCAAGTCCCAATATACACATCATCACCACTTTACTCTTACTCAACTGATTTTTTTAATTAATTAGAGAGTTTTATTTAGAATGTTGATTGGATTGGACGTTGAAGTGGTGTGTCCAATCCACCCAACATCCTCCCACTCTTACTCAACTACCATGAAGCTAGAATGCAATCCAAAATATATAAAGTATTACTGTAACTATACACCCACTTGGTTTTAGATTCACAGCTTATTATTTTGTACTTAAACTTTTCAGCCTTGCTCATGCAATATCAAATGAAGAGATACAATTGAAGTAAACTACCGTTTGTCTTCTCTCATTTTATCCATGTAATACATACATATTTGCACAAATTAAAAGCATGGAAATAGGAAAATGATATTTCGGAGAAGAGAGATCGATTCTGTCAAATGATATGTACTCTTTCAATAACCAATGCACTGAGTCACACATGCGTGTCCCCAGGCCCCGCCCTCTGCACTCTCCAAACAGAAAATGAAAGTGTTTTGCTGTATAGACCCCATTCACGTTGCGGATAACTAATAAACGGCAACATAACATGTAATCCAATTAATAATTAACAAACCCTTAATATAAATCAAACTAAACCCAATTAATAATTAACAAACCCTTAATATAAATCAAACTAAACTCTGACAAAATCGATAAACCCTTGATTTGTTGTGTTATGAGCCTGAATTTACAAATGATTTTGACCTCGTAATATAAGTATAGGGTTAAAGAGTACAGTATACCGGTTGAATTAAGCATTAGGGTACTTTTGTTTATTGTTATAGCTAATAGACTATTTGATTATTATGTTTGGTTCGAAAAATATACTTTAAAAGGGTGGGGATTCACTTGCCCTATAAGTAATTCATTTTTATTTAAATTGACCGTCGTGGTACATATTTTTTTGCATTTACAAAACTCAAATTCTTACTTTAGAGAAACCAAACTTCATATTACTTGAACAAATAGGCATTGGTGGTCCTGTTAAGTAATTCTATTGTTATATTTTTTGATAGGTAAATGTTAGTAAATTAGTGAGGAAAATTTGAACCAATGACCTCTTTATCGCTCCAATTTCTATGCACCTCCCCAAACCATCAAACCACCTTAGGACTCCCAATTCTATTGTTAAATAATTAGATTGTTATATATGATTTGATGCTTTCATTTGATATCAAGAGTCTTCTTAATTCTATATATAGTGCATTGAGGACTACTCTTCTTAATCACAACTACTTGTACTTGGTAAAAATCAAAACATTCACTTTAGCATTATAAAACCAAATTTTTGGATTGTATTATTAGTTAAACAAATATAATATCATCACACAATGTACGTAAGAGGAAGACAGGGACAGCGAATTCTAGGGCCTCCCTTTATCACATGAGAATGAGATGGAAGGAATTGACCAGTCGAGTGATGGCAATGAATGCAATGCATACGGCTAGACCCCATGGTGGCTCCGCACCTAGAATTCAGAAACTGCGTGTGTGTTTCTGCATGTTTCTCAGCACGCAATATATAAAAAACACCCCAAGCTAGCTCTAAATTCATAAACTTGTAACTCCACTAATTCACTATATATCCTACCAAGAAGAAAAATTGAAGTATAGAGTTTGAAGATGGTAATGAGGTATTTTGTTGGGAAGATACAAGAGGGTCTCTCATCACTCTTGATTATACCCAGAAGGCATGCAGTATTGAGCTACTTCAATGGCGCCACAAGAAGTGCGGTGCCAGATGATGTGATGGAAGGTTACTTTGCTGTTCTTGCGAAGAAGGGTGAGGAAACCAGAAGGTTCGTTGTTGGGTTGGAGTACTTGGCTGATCCCGCGTTTCTGGGATTGCTCGAACAAGCTCGGGAGGAATACGGTTTTAGGCACAAGGGAGCTCTTGTTGTTCCTTGTCGGCCTCAAGATTTGCAGAACATTCTTGATCGTCGGTATCAGAGTCTATCCTAGATCTTTGTTATTGGGCCACATGCTTATAAAGCTTGGGCAAAGGAAGGGATGATGGTTATGTTAATTTTAATAATTACTTCTTAATTAGTTTTTGTGGTATTAGATTTTAGGGCCTAATTCATCTCTATAAAATCGACTTATGAGGTGAGGGGTGACCATTCTATATATTATTTATTTAGGTCTTATCTCTAGTCGATGTGAAACTTTAACTTTTTCTCCAATACTAATAAGGTACATGGTGTTGGAACCAAATTGGTTAAAAGTGTTTTTAATACAAAAACTCCCTAAGTGATTTTATGGTTTTGATGATAACAAAATGTATTAAGGTTTTTACAAAGGATAATCAATTTGTATTAAGCTTGTACAATGAATAACAATGCTGCCTAACTAAGCTTATTGCAGTCTGCGTCCAATCAGTTCTTCATGACATTGGCTGGCATTCAAAGTGAGCCTTGCGTCCAATGTTGGCACTGGAATGGACACAAGAATTTTGCGTCCAATGTTGGCACTGAAATGGACACAAAAGTTCTGCGTCCAATGTTTGAGCAGAAGGAAGAATTCTGCGTCCAATGTTTCAGCACAAAGACAAACAATGATTGTGCGTCCAATAATATGTACAAGGCAAGACTGGCATAAGTCCAATGATAAGAACAAGGCAATACTGGCAGAGTCCAATGTTTTTATGAGAAGCAGAATTGCAGTAAGAGTCCAATGATTTTCAAAGGAACAGATTCAGTGAGCGTCCAATGCAGATGAAGGATAAAAGTCCAATGTTCAGTATGAGCAAGAATGCAACTCTGCGTCCAATGAAACTGAACATTCTGCGTCCAATGAAATCAGTGACAAAGGTACTGTTCTGCGTCCAATAAATAAGAAGGACAACAATCAACTGCTTCTGCGTCCAATGGAGCATAAGTCCAATAATCAGCATGAGGCAATAAGTTCAATACTGCATTGCATCAAATGGAACAAAATGATAAGCATCAGGATGCGTCCAATGATTGAATGAATATCATATACAAATGGTAAGCAAAGGTATGCGTCCATTTGTTAAAAGGACTGAAAGTCCAATGATTTCTACATGCTGCGTCCAATACGCAGAATCCATAAACTTGCTATTTACTGCTCATGCATTTAATATGGAACATATTTATTGAGCAAATGATTTGAGATAAATAGCTGTACACAATGCTTTTCTGTACATCTTTGTCAACGTGTGTGAATGTACTTCTGAAAAGCATAAAGTACTGTGGAAAGTGTACTAAGAGAGAGAATGTACTTTTAACTACTCTATATATCTCTGAACACACCTTTCTGCTTTACACAGTGTATTCTCTCTGTCTCAATAAGATATTATTATTAACCACTGTACAATTGAGACTTTGAGTACAGGTTGCTTCTGATTTAGGAGAAAGAAACGCAGACATGCACAATGAAGTAGATCTCCTCAGAGCAACGGGAAAATAGCATTAAATGCTATTTGAGAACGGTAACTTTTATGAGAGCTGAAGTTGAGCAACTGAAGAACAAGTCTGAAGCTTCACTACTCTTATAAATACCGAGAAACAAGAAGAAGAATACAAGAGACTGAAAACGAAAAAGAAAGAGCTGAACTGCTGTGCAATTTGTTATACTCTGTATAGAAAGTCTTGTATTTTTTCTTTCTTCTTGTAAAAGAGAGTTTGCTTAACTCTCAAAGTGCTTTAGTTTTCATATCCTCACTTGTGTGAGTTAGACAGCACTTGAATCAAAACTCTGCTGAGTTGTTTAGCCTGAAGAGGCTGTGTTCAAAGAATACTTGTTTTAGCCTGAAGAGGCTGTGTTCAAAGAATACTTGTTTTAGCCTGAAGAGGCTGTGTCCAAAGAATACTTGGGGTTTAGCCTGAAGAGGCTGCGTCCAAAGAATACTTGGGTTTTAGCCTGGAGAGGCTGTGTGCAAAGAATACTTGGGATTTAGCCTGAAGAGGCTGTGTGCAAAGAATACTTGTACCTATCTGGATTGATAGTGAAATCTCTCTAGTTTGAGGGGACTGGACGTAGCTCTTAGGAAAGGGTGAACCAGTATAAAAACTTGTGTTATTTCTTCTTTCCCTTATCTCTTATTATATCTGTGCTTATTACTAACCAATGGGATTGAATTGATTTTGTTTAAACAAGTTTTTCATACACCTTAAATCGCACAAAGAAAATAGGTTTTTAAACTAAGAGGGAAGCCTCAGCGTCCAATCTTTTGTGCGTCCAATATTTTACAATTCTGTGCGTCCAGTGTTTTAAGCACTCTGTGCGTCCAATATTTCAGAAAACACTGTGCATCCAATATTTGAACTAAGCTGTGCGTCCAACGTTTTTAACAGCCAGCGTCCAACATTTGCGAAAAGTTTTAAAAGCTTAGAAACACAATTCAACCCCCCCTTCTTGTGTTTCATCTTGTTACCACTTAGAATTTTTTAAAAGAAAGCTTTCACCTCTTAGTAATCCCACGCTGAGTCCAATTTTTTCATAAAGATATATCTTACAGTTGGTTTCTTACAAATGCTTTGCAGTATCTTTTCAGTTTGATGATTATTCAAGCTTTCAAGAAAAACTTCTGTTTTCTCTATAAACTTGATTCAGATTTCTCTTCGTTTGACATCTTTTCTAAAATCATTTCTGTTTGAGAAAGCTTGTTTAGAAAAGGGGAGAAGAAAAAGTTTTTTTTTCAGTTTTAAAGAGGTTTCTGTTTTTAAAAGCTCCAAGTCTTTTCAAAACTCTCTTTGGACTATGATGTTCTATGAACCTTTTTGCCTGATGACAAAAGGGGGGAGAAAGAATGGGATTAAGTTTTTATATCTTGACTAAAAGGGAAAAGATTTTGACAAAAGGGGAGAAAGATTAAGTCTGATTGCATTAGTCTTATTACCATGTTGTTATTTTGATAAGCTATTTGTGGACTAATCTTGTTTCTATGAGTAAAAGAAATAAGATTACATGGGAATGTCAAAGATTGTTCAATATATGTAATGTTAATTAGTCAATATACGTTGTCACTGTTTGTTATTGATAAGTCAAAGGTTTTCAGCTAATTGGTGTTTGGATCCCCTCATGTGTATCTCTTTGATTTGTTAGATTATAGTTGGGTTTTTTTTTCTTGTTGGACTGCCTGCTATATGATGTTATTTTGTAGAGTGGTTTGTAACTTGACTTTTGTTGATGGGAATTGAGTACCATTTGTACTATTTAATTTTTACATGGTTAAATATGTTTTTAGTCCCTAAAAAAAATTGTCTCTTTTTAATCTTTTATTTTTTTATAAATGTATTATTTTTAGTCCTTGTGACCTTTTTTTTAAATTCAAAAATACTTTTTAAAAATTCATTTTAACCCTTCTTAATTTTTAATTTCTAATTTTTACCCAATCCTCTTTTTTTATTCCTAAAGATGTAAATTTTGGCTAGACTTGGTGGCCCAACCCGATGGACCTGCGTGTTTTAGACTACACTGGGCTTGTTAATTATAAGCTCAAAAGAAATCAAGTCATTTTGGTCTAGCCTGATGGGTCCACCTGGCCAGGCTGGACTCTCATTTTACATATTTTTTAATACTTTGAACTATTTTTATTTGTAAATAATTCAGACCCGACCTAGCCTAGTGTATTGGGAATTGAAAAATTAAGGAGAATGAGTGTTTGATAAATATTGGAAATTGAAAATTGGAAGGGGTAAAAATGAATTTTTAAAAATATTTTTTAAATTTAAAAAAGGCCAAATGATACATTTTTAAAAACCGGGAGACTAAAAAGAGACAAATTTTTTTTAGAGACTAAAAACAAACTTTAACATATTCACAAGAATAAAAACATATTTAACCCATTTTAATATATATCTTTAGCTGAGAAAAAAAAAGTTAACATTTATTACATCAATAAGGCATGAGTGCATCAATATTATTATGCGCTTTGCGATGGTAAATTGAATCAAAAGAATTCAAATCAAACGGATTTGAATAAATTAGACTGAATTTGTAAGGCTTAATTTGTCCAAATTGTACTCGCATTTTTGTGATAAGAAATTACATTTTTAATAGGCTAAGAATTTATTAATTAAAAACAAGCAAAATAAGTGCCAAGATGCACTCAATTTTTTTTGAGCGAATCCAGGTATCTTCCACGCGTAACTGTGAAGACTAATCTCTCGAGGTACTGAGATCCATTTAAGGGGTTGACCTCTCCCAACATATGCTTCTCCATACACATAGTCAGGGATCGAACCTCCAACATCATACTTAAGAGACCCAGGTATCTACTACATGTGCCACACCATGTTGGTATAAGATGCACTCAATTTTGCCACCAAAGAATACACACTCAGTAAAGAAGCTGTTTAAGTTTACCGGAGCATTAATCCCCAAGACGAACTTACAAATCAACTATATTTACGTCCAAAACATTTCATATATCATTGACTCTTAGAAGGAAGAAATAAATGGGCCAAAGGTTATTTACAATTATATGTGACATGCTTTAACCACGTGGAATACCTATCAGGCTTTGGCTCCACGATAGTGCCTGTTTGTTTGAGATTAAAATGAACACAAAATGGCACTTTAATTTTTTCCATTTTGAGGCACTGTCAACGAAAGCTGCCCCTTGCTTCCTTTTGCCCAACGTGGTTTTCAATGGGAGAATCTGAAACAAACAGGCTCATAGAGATAAAAATCAAAACATCCAATGCAAGTTTGCCTTGAATTAAAACTTCCAATGCAAGTTTGCCTTATGATATTCCCACAAATAGTTACAAATGAACATTGGTGCGCTGAAATTCCTCCATAAGCTATAGCTAGTTTCAAGCTGTAACTTTTGTATTATAGCCATGATTTTAAATTCTGGTCTGCAATCACGACTGTGGCCGCAATGTTGCATAATTTTCAGAGTCTCTAAGAAATTGCACTACACCCACAATTGTGGCTACATTTGTCTATAATTTTTCACAATATCGAGAATCGCGACAGAACTGTGATCGATCACAATTTAAACCTTTGAATTATTCATAGCTTTGCTGTTGTCTATCAAAGAAGAGGATTAAGAGGTACTAGATAATCACATAGACTAGTTGAAATGAAGGTGCTCTAAATCTTTGATTGAGAATATACTAAAGGGTCTCCAACTCAGCACCCAAAAGAGCTCATCCCAATTAAGTAATGTTGATGACGAAAATGAAATAGCAATGAAGCTGCCACTTGCCAGAAGATGTAACAGGTAATTTTACGGTGTTAGCTATCTATCATGAAAGGTTCATTAATTATTTTCCTTTGGTAATGTTCTAAGATAGGTAGACATCTGAAAAGGATAGTTACTCCCAATATAATTAACCGTCAGAGCAAAGGGGCTAAAATCCAAGATGCAAATTAATATAGACTTGAAGAAAAAAGAAAGAAAAACATTGCTAAATTTCATATATATGAACATTGCAATGATGATTCCCACCCAGACAACGCGTAAGGATTATTCGCCTACTGTCTACACGAAGGGCAAAAATGGCATTGAGTCAAAATATTGTTGCATTAAGTGGGCATATATGTTTCTTCACCAACAACCAAAGGCTCCACAATGGCTCTCAAGAAATTTCATATATTGCTTCTATATCTTATGTATTTTATCAAATCAATATTATATATATATATAGCGTGATAAAGCAAACCACTATATAATTATCCTATATGATCAACAAGTTATTCAATTAATAAAGCATGTATATTGTCAAACTTCTAGTTACTTGGTGGAACAATTTCAACTAGCATGTATAATGTTTGGGATTGGGGTTTCTCTAATGTTGTGCATGCAGGGCCATTTTTCGGTGCATTTTGCTGGTTTTATCTGTTGGGTAGAGGTGTTATAGGCGTGCTGTAATTGTTATATAGAGTTTGAGGTGTCAACTTAGTTGGGATGCTTTCTCTATGTGACATTTACATGTTTGTCTTATTCATTTGACATGTGTTAAGTAGTTTCTACACTGTAATCATTTTGTACTTTTCCGGTAGCTATTCCGGACATAGTTCTGGTTTAGTTGCTTTTTCTAATAAAATTCTTTGTTTTTCCCAAAAAAAAATAATATAAAAATAGTCAATCAGCAAATCTTAATTAAATTGAAAAATATCTCTGAAACAACATAAACACATATGTAACACTCCCTTTCCTGGAGGGTGTCACATTTCGTAACGGACACAAGTATGGAAATAAAATAATTGATTTTTGATTTTCTTTCAGAAAATACTGTCAAAATTCATAAACTTTCACAAATGGATTTTTCTCTGCTATTTTTTATTTTAAAAAAAATTAATTATATGAATAAACGTCAATCAGGAAAACAACTTAGGAAATAAAATTCATTTGTTAATAAAAGAATATATCATACATATGAAATCTTTTCCCCAAATAAATACAGACTCCTTATACTGGTCAAACGCTAAGAAATTCTGCAAGAAACTCTAATGAGAAAATCCCAACCCGAAAACTGGGACATGCACGTCCATCAACTTAGTTAACATATCACCAATACACGTCTCATTCTGGACCTCCTTTGAATCTCCGGTAGAACGTCTAAAGAAGACACATTTACATAAAAAGAAACAATACACAGCAAGGATGGAAATCTCATTCGTAGTTATATCGTGACAGTTACACAAGCAGCACACAGTAGACATAACATGCAAACAGTGTTATACTCATCATCTAAAGAAATCACACTTAGGCATCACATTAATTCCACACCGGATTATTTCACACAGAAAACCACTCATTCATCACTTCAATTTCACACAGAAAAGTATGCATGACACTTCAAAGAGCTCTATAAGAACATCGTTTCTCAATGCTCCATGGACACTTATCCCAACAACCTTTTGAGTGATTGGTGTAGCAAGATATTTATCGTGATTGCTTAGCGCGTTTCTCTAGGGTTCGATCTCACAATCATTCCATAAATGTCACTCTCACCTTATCCTGAAGGGACCAATCAGTCAGGTTTATTCAAGTCGGGTATATGATTTTTCTCGGCTCAAGGATGCTATCTCTTGGCCATTGTGGAAGTTCGAAACTTGAATAACCCCATTAGGCAATTGTAGCCGAACCGTATTAATTCCCAACTACATATAATGTGAGTTGTAACTCAAATGACACACAACCTGATGGAACGGCACACAACCAAATGGAACGGCACACAACCCAATGGAACGGCACAAAGCCCAACGGCACACAGCCCAACACTATGCACATGATAAATGCATAACACACAATACTTTTTCCGTCACACAACATTTCTTCCCTCACTCGCATTAATTCATCTTTATTAACTATAACTAAATCATACAGACTTTTCACACTGCCTTCTACTCATATTTTAAGAACGTCATTTTCACTACCTCGAACACTCAGTCCTAACATATTTCATAACTTCAGACACTCAATCCAAAAATATTACCACCACGGGCACTAAGTTCAAAAATATCTCACCACTACGGACAATCAGTCCACAACCCACAATCTCGTTATTTTTAAATACCAGTCTCTTGGTAATACTTGGTAAGAACACCTATCCACTTCATCTCTCCCATCACATCAACATACTTCAAGCATACATGAACAATCTTCCACACCACACATGATATATAATAATAAAGACATACACATCTACTTTAAATATTATACATCACATATCACATAAGAAAAATCATCACACAAGAACACTTTACAAAATCACCCATCAATCGTCAAGCTCAAGAACACCAATCATATGAAACAAACAACTTATGTAACTATCACAACTAGAGAATTTTCCCCTTACGTACTCTTTGTCGAAAGAGTTTTCTTGTTATCCAAAGAAAACTCCCCCACCTTCAAGAACATAACAACACAAACATCAATCAAAAGGGTTTTCACCCTTCACTAAAATCACCTAACCCCAAAAGGAATGAATAAAATAGTTTGTTCACAACCTCTTATTGTAAACAAGACCATAAGGTTAATGGCTTACCCAAAATTCAAAAACCCTAGCTTAGTGTTCTTGAATGAAAATAAGAACAACTTGATGATTCCAAAGCTTGATGAAGGCTAGTGTTTAAAGTGTTTGAAAATAGATTCTCTACACTTGATTATTGTGTAGAGGAATAAAAATATATGCTAAGAGGTTATGGAAGCTTATGGAAATGGAAGAAAAGGATGAAGGAAGAAGATCAAGCTAGAGAGAAGTTGGAGAAAATAAATTCTAGAGAGAGAAAGTGTCTTAGGAATGAATTGAAAGAGCTTCTCCCTTGCTCTAAAGGTGGTTTGGTCGACCACCTTAACCTAAGGACCGAACCTTGGTTGGCTTTTGACATTAACCATGATTTAACTTAATAATTACATGGTTAACTTGAATCCAATCATAAAGTAACACTTGTCCTTGAAGCATGGCTCACCCAAAGACAATGAACCTAGACATTCTCATTTTAGACACATGCGGCGCTTTATGGAGCTGAGTGGAAGGGCTTGGGAAAATTACGAAAAAGGGCACACTCCCTGGTTCCTATCATTTTTGTGTATATCCGCTCCAATGGCAAAATAGTAATTGCACAAAACTCTTATAAATAATTTCTAAAATCCCCAAATAATAAATTAAAAACAAAAATGTCCATTTTTGTTTTATGAATGTGACCAAACCGGTCCAACTAAGGCTATTTTAGTCATTTGCCAACGTAAGGGCATTTTGGTCATTTTTCATAATTTTCCAAAAATTCCAACAAAAAATCTAAAAATCATAAATAATATAAAACTCTATTTGTCTCAGTATTTTCTTTTCTGACCTTGTTCTGGTCTCCACTCAATCCTCAATTCAATCTATTCTTACTATAGGGACCAAAACTGTAACATTTTTATCCGTTTCTCCAAAAATTCCAATAAAAAAATCTAAAATCTTTAAATAATATAAAAAAACCCTATTTGACTCATCAAATTTTATTTTTGAATCGAATTGAAATTTTGTATATCTTTATAAACTTATTCTGACAATCAAAACGTCTACGGATTCTGTTTGACTTCCACGTCTCCACTTTCAAACCATTATTCATCATATAAGAATTACAAAAATAATATTAATCTCCTAATATTAACACTCTGTCTCATAAGGTGAGAATTGGGCCTACAACATACACCAAGCCTTAATATATCCAAGAAAACGTGCCAGCCAATAGCATGCATAAACAAAAAAAACTGGCATTAGGGCAATCAAATGACCATCAACATCAATATGTGATAGCCTAATCCAAAACAAACAAAATCAAGATTGAATCAATCACTTATAAGAATAGCTCAGACTCCTTGAAATTAGCTATGCAGCACTAATGCGAAATCTTAATTCCCTGTTAACTGTAACATCCGTTTTTCTGAGTACTATTTAAAAATCTATTTTATATGAAGTTTTGAGATATAAGTCTTTTGAGATTTATTTTTAGCTTATAAATAGGATTTAAATATACGTGTTTAAGATTACTTCTGAAAACCGTTAATTCACAGCTTCCGTTAGGTCTAGTTATAACCTTTGTTTCTCTGTTTAAACCGTACTTTTTCTGTTTTATATGAAATCTTGTGCCATAAATGTTTTGTGATTTATTTTTAGCTTAAAATTAGGAGTAAAATACACATATTCTGGAATACTTCTGAAACGGTAGTTTTACAATCGATATCAGGTCTTTTTACAGAAAGCAGTACGTCTAACTGACGGAAAGAGTTTTAAATAGCTTAAAAGTATCTAATGACTTCAATAAATAAACTTCCTTCACAAAAGTTGGTTTTTCTAATATTTTAGATTTTGTGGAATTTTTCTAGAATTTTTGGAAGTAAAAAGATTTAGAAGTTTTGTTTTGGTCCAAATAGTAAACCACTTGAGCTGACAGACTGATTCGGAGCTCAAGTTAAAGTCAGATAAAGATTTTGAATAGCCAAAACATGTTTTCTATTTTTTTGGATTTATGGAAATTATTTCGGATTTTTCTGAAAGACGTACCAAAAGCCACTTTTTCAAAACTCCGTAAGTCACGTAAAACGAGAATTTTTGGGCCAAAATGGATTTATAATGATCAGTGAGAGCTCAAAATCAATTTTCAAGAGGGACCATTAGTGTTCAAATTAAATTTGTGATTTTTGAGAATTTTCTGGGAATTATCTGAAAATTGTCTGTTTTTCACTTACGGCGCGTCCGTTTTTCCGTTCTTTGAGCTAAACGCATAGTTTACGCTTGCCGTAAAATTCCAGAAACTCTTCCATGAAGCTATTAGAGCTATTTCATGGTATTCCCAAGATTTCTTATCAGTTTTCAACCTTTAAATTAATTTTAGGAATTTTTGGTTAGTGAAAAGTCAATTTTACCCTTGATTTTCATCCGTTTTTAATTGAAAACCCTAAGGGTAAAGATGTAATTTCACTCGCTCCCTTTTCAGCCCTCATAAACCGTCCTACCACCTTGCCAAGAAGAGGACTAGGTGCATTTGGTACTTGAGTCAAAGTTTTAAACCAATTAGAATAAAGTTTGATTAAACCTAATTAGTTAATTAGGATTTTAAGCCTCATCTTTATTCCTTCCTTCTCCCTAGCTATTTGGCCGCCCCTCTCCTTCCCCAAGGACCTTTGGATGATGATTTTCACTTGGATTCAATCCTTGTGAAGTGGTTTAGACCAATTAGGATTTAATTAATTAGTTTTTATTTGTTTTAATTAGTTTTCCTAAAACCATGGTATTTGGCAAAACTATGGGCTAATACCACTACCCTTGGCTTCCCCCTCTCCCTATAAATAGCCCCTCTTGCTTCATAAAATTTCAAACACAATTTCAAGAAGCATTCAAGGCAAACACTTCTCTCTTTTTCTCTTCTTAGTTCTTAAATTTCTTACTTTGTGTTCTTGGATCTTCATCCATTTTTGGTGAAAGGTAGGGGGAACCTCTTGCAAATTAATTTGTGAAGTATATGTTTGATTCTTGGTTATGCTTGATCAGTATGATTTATGTGTTTTTGTTTTTATGCCTTGATAAATGTTTTATAAGCTTTAAATTAATTATTTTTATGATAATTATTAATTGTAGGGTTATAATGCCCAAATTTCCCTAAATTTTCGTGATAGTAAGGTGGCTATGCCAAAATCATTTTTGAGCTTTTGTAAACATACCGTTATAATGGCGAATTTTAGATTACCGTAAAAACGATTTTATTGCGGAGAAAATACGTTTTATTCTTTGTGAAAACCCCTGATATTATCTAACATGTATATGGTCAAAGGTGATGGTTAAGATTTGATTGGTTTATTAGTATGGATCTGTCTAGAAAGGAAAGAGACATTTGAAGGGACTTTTATAAAGTACGTCTCTTTCTAGTTTGGGATCTGTATTAATACGCTATTTAAAAATCTTAACACTAAGGACCAGGGATATACGTGCCTAAGATAATCTGGGAAAGAAGTGATTTATTAATAACGTATATATAAATTTATTGGGTTGGATAAAATAGTATAACGGTAATGGATTCTCGGTGAATTCTACTGTTATAGCATCTTTCGGAAGTTAAAATAGCGGTAATGGATTCTCGGTGAATTCTACTGTTGTATTAACAAGTGGGAAATATTGAGCTGGTATCCAATCTATTTATATATGCAATGAACTCAGTTTAATTTTCAATGTTTAAGATAGTGGAAATTAGTGAGATAGGCTTCTAACGGGCCTTTTTCCTGGAAAATAAATAGTGCTTAAGTATTTCCGTAAATAAACAGTTGATTTCACTTAGTCTATTTTCGAATAGTTTTGATTCTACAGTTACTCGTGAATCTGTGTTTACTTGTAAATTCTGTGTTTTACCTGAGACACGTGATTGATATTCTTATCTGAGAAATATGGTTTTGTGTTTACTTGTGAATTCTGTGTTTATTTGAGAGTTAAGTCGTAAGTTGGGGTTTGTGGTTACTAAGTAAAATCTCCAGGAGTAGCGGGCTGAATACTCGTGGCTATGTGCCGAAATTCATAGGGTAAAATCTCCAGGAGTAGCGGGTGACTTACTCGTGGGTGTGTCCTGAATATAAGTGGTAAAGTCTCCACGAGCAACGGGTTCTTTTCTCGTGGGTGTGTCCCGAAATTATTAAGTAAAGTCTCCAAGAGCAGCGGGTTTCTTTCTCATAGGTGTGTCCCGAAAATGTAGATAGTCTTGTGTGTTTGAAAATTCCTTGAGATATATTACCGTGTTAAATTCTCTGTTTACGGCGTTGAATGATTCATCTGTTGTGTGTGGTATGACTGCTATATGTTGTTTATTTGTTCTTTGAATTGGTGATGTATAATATGTGATTTGGTTGTGCTTGTACTTTACTTATTAAGTTGTTTAGAGTTTCACCCTTGCCTGCTTTGTTGTGTTGATGCATGATGAAGTAGATGTTTGACCCAAGAAGTGGGTTAGCTCTTAGGAGAAGATCTGAAAGATGTGGATTCCGAGAAGAATAGATGATTACTACATTATCTTGGGTAGAGGTTTAGAGACTAGACTGGCTCAGATGTTCACTGTCTTATTTTAAAATTTTTCCCTGTAGAAACTCTGATGACTTTATATATATGAGATGAGATCATTTTCTCATAAATTTTGTTTTACGTTTCTGCACTTAAAAACCTTTTCAAAAGTGAATTAACACATATTCTCCATTCTTCTCATCTTCTTTAGTAAAACGAAAAATTTTACCCACATTTTAGAAGAAGGGTTTCCAACTTTAATCAAATATTTTCTAAGTTAAATGAAATTCTTGGTAACTATGGTGTAATATCTTTTTTGGAGAAAGGGTGTTACATTAACACCCTCCCAAAACATAACATAACATACTAATTTACTATCATTTGCTTATCCAAAAAAAAAAACACCCTCCCAAAACATATTATGTTTTAAATACCCTTTTTCCTTTTATGTATGAAACTGACCCTTTTTTCCTTTAAATACCAATTGATTAAGTATACCATCCAAATAGCCCAAACTACAGAAAATCAATAACTTGTGCCCTGTTTTAGTTGTTTTTTAAATAATACTTTTTACTTTTTAAAAAAAATCCTATTATTTATACTGCCACGGGTGCACCAAATTAAGTAGCCCCTGAAAGTGCACAAATTGAACTCTGCAATCATTTTAAACATAAATTAAGCGTCCACACTTAATTCCGTACGTCCACACTTTGGAATAGAACAGTACGCACTCATAAATTAAGCGTATGTGCAACAAATTCCACTTCACACACACCCTACACACATTTTTTAAAAGACAAATATTATTAGTAAATTAGTATGTTATGTTAGCGGGTGAGGTTTGAACCCATGACCTCTTTATCACTCCAACCCCTATGCTCCTCTCCCAAACCACCAAACCAGCTTATGACTCCCATCACACACACTATACACACATGTATACCTAAATATTCATAAAATAATGCTCTCAGTCTCCGGTCATGACCACCACTAGCAATGGGTGGAGATAAATAATTTTTTCTATGATATATTTTGAGAGAATTATAAAATTCTGTAATTAATGATCTTCTCAATTATCCGTTTTTTGTTAGTTATCATTTGATTGTTGCCTCTTCATTAATTTTTGCAACTTCTTTGTTAACTGTTAAGAGCTAGCATGTTTGATTAAGATTTTTTTCCAATGCAAATGGTAAATATTGTGTTTTTTGAGAACTTGCAAAAACTAAACCAAACGCAAGTTTTATCCAACTGTCGTGCTCAATTTTTAGCTTTATTTTTATAATATATTCTTTTGGTTTGTCAAAAAAAAGTTATTATGAATGCTAGAATAACTTAAGATATTCTTGAGTATGATATATATGATTGTGACTTTAATTACATGAAAAGTAAAAATAATTTTTTATATTTCTTTTTATATCTCGTACATGCAATTGATTTTTTTTAAAAGTTATTTAAGCAAAGTACGGAAGAGATTTTATGCAAACCTATTATAAAAGGGATCAAATCATCAAATCCAAGATATAATAACATTAACAATGGTTTAAATTAGAGAACAAACAAAATCATATAGCAAACTTAAATAGGAACGATTGCCGACACTTGTGTACAGAGATATCCAATATTGAGGTACCAAATTAATGCATTGATATTCTCTTCAAAAACAACCACGTACCACCTACCAAGTACACACGTTTACTGTGTCTGCATGAGGACGAAAGAAACTATCAAAATCTGTTTTATTTATTAGTGTTATTGTTTCTCAACAAGCCCATCGAGGCTCCACATAGCTCTCAAGAAATTTCGTGAATGCGTCTCCAACTTAAACAACTACTATATATCGATATAAATATCCACATACAGATCGTTTCAAGAAATTAAAGAAAGAGTAAACAACTATTTTAGTCCCTGAGAGTGTTAAGCGGTGTCACTTAAGTCCCTTACAGATACGAGTTAGTCATTTTGGTCATCAACTGTCAGTCGTTAGTCACTTTGGTCCCTGAAAAGGATTACTTACTGTCATTTTGGTCCCTAAAAGTGATTACTTAACTGTCATTTTGGTCCTTCAAAATGATTACTTTCTTGACAGCAGGGACCACTAATTCACATCTGTTAGGGACCAAAATGGCATCGCTTAACACTCTCAGGGACCAAAGTGATTGTTTACTCTTAAAGAAATTAATTCAGTAGAATACAAACTTCAATTTGCTTGGGTTTTTCTTTGGCAATATACACGACGGATCCAGGTGAAATATTTGACGAGTACAGTACCATTAATTTCATGCATATATACTTGCAGCTAATTTGTACAACAAAATTAATTATGGGATCATAATTTCCCGTATCAGAACCCCTAGTCCTAATTCCTAAAGGTCAGTGCATGTTTGGAAACTCATTTGCACTCTTTTTAATGCAGTCCAAACTCAGTTTGGAGAAGTAACACCTGTATTACTTCGCCCTTCACCAATATTGGAAAGAGTGTCAATGGAATTCCAATAACAATCCAAACACACACAAATGTCCAAAACGGAGGATCAATGGAAAGTTGTGGGCTGTGGCCTGTAGGTAGCCGTAGTCTTTACTGTTTAATTATTATTAGTTCATTAAGAAGTGATAATGTGGTTTGGTTATTCAAGGCCGGGAGAGATATAGGGTTGGAGTAATAAAGACGTTATATTGTGATCAAATTCCCCTAATAACATAACATATTAATTACTAATATTTATCTAAAAACTACTAGTTCATTAATTTTCTATCATGAGTACGTAGTCTTCCCTATTTCCATCTATCAAGCAATTAAATGAACATATAATTATTTAATAACAAATTATCTAATTGAATATTTTCAAGAAAATAGAAATCACGATACTATTACAAATGGTTGATTTACCGACAAAAATTAAAAATAGAAAAAAATGAAATTCGTTTTTTATTCTATCTATAAATGATAGACACCAAAATTAAAAACCAATTTCATTTTTTCTGTGATAATTTAACTTTTTCTGATAACGATCATGTTAATCAATTTAATAAACCAAATTTGGAAAGGTGTACTCACCAAGTCAACTATTACAAATAAAATGCTTTTACATGCCAATAGTTTTATTTCTGTATTCATATTTCTGTATTTGTAAAATAGTTTTAATTAATTTTTTTACATTTGAAGTTGATTTTTCGAAAATTATTTAAAAAGAAAAATGAAATATATGTCAATACCTAAGCCTTTAAGTGTTAAGTCTTAGTTGAGTATCAGCTATATATAGTACTGTCCAAGTTTTTTCCGTGGGAGAATTGGAACCCAGAATTGCTCACTTTTTATATAATTCTATTTAGGCTTTATTTTTAGTTGATGTGAGACTTTTCAAACAATAGATTTAGGATAGACTCCGATACCATATTAGATTTTAATATATTTGATTTGTTAGCCTAACTCATCCATACAAAATTGACTTGTAAGGTGAGGATTACTCACTATTTATATATTTTTTTTCATATATTATTTCTAGTCAATGTGAGACTTTCACTTTTCTCCAATTTTTTCCGGTCATCTCTCGTGTCAATCAAATGATGGAGAAATTAAATTCAATAATTGTGCTGTAACGAACCACAACCTTAATTAAAAGCAAAATTTTGACAGACCAAATGGTGCAATAACCTACTTCACTCCCTAATTTTAACATATATATATATATATTAAGAACTCATGCACTCAAAGTGATCAATATAAAAGATCAGTAACAGGGAAATGTTAACGAATGGAAGAGAACAAATGAATTAAGGAGGTAGAATTAGATGAATGAGCAGAAGATATATAAGCAAAGGAGTGTCTGATCGATGAATTTTATCTTATGTAGGTACTTCTTCTTGCCAACGTTTGCATGGCATGCAGCAACGAATTAATTCTGTGTAAGCATGTTATGGCTTCCATATTAACTTAATTCGGTGGTAAATAAGTAGGAATTAGAGAAAATATTGAAATAGATATTCTATTAAAGCAAATGCCAAGTTTGTTTTGTAGTGTTGAGAAGAAAGAGACCTCAAAAAGACTTCTAAATTACAGTCACCGACTTGTCCCCAGGCCCCTACGTATACCCCCCATATCTATAATGAATGAAAATAGCGTTTTAATGTAGACCCCCATTCATATTGCATATAACGATAAACTAATAAGAAATAATAAACATGCATATATATATCAAGGTCGCAGTCAAATCCCAGCAGATCAAAAGAGGTGAAACATAATGATACTTACAAGTCATGGAAGCACCACACGGCATTCATCCTTTCCCTCCCTTTTGCATGCGATTTTGATCTTATCCGCACACATGGTTTAATAATAATATCGAGTGAATAGTATAATTGGTCACCGAAAGTGACACGCACTGTTACAATGATCCCGGAAAGTAATGAAATTAAAAAAAAATCATTGAATATGTCATTTGTTAGTCTGCTGAGTCCCTGACATCAATACAGTCATTTAACTCGGTTTGAGAGCTGATTTGACATGTTTACTGCCACTAGGACACTATGTGTTAGTCCATGTGTATGTCTCGTCATGTCGACATTGTTTGGCAATACCCACTTGCAAGTGGAGTCAAGAAATTCCATGTATGATCTCATAGTATAAATAAATGGCCAAACTCTTCATAATGCCCCGTGCTCAAAATTCATAAGCTTTCAAGTTATTAAAAAAAATTCATAAGCATAATTATTATAGCATATACACAAAGTTTCAAGATGCACTCTTTTGTTGGGAAGATACAAAAGGGTCTCTCACAAATTGTGCCCAAAAGGCCTTCTGCTGCATTCAGCAGCTACTTCAATAAAAATGATCTATTGGAAGTGGAATCCGGTGGTGATGTTCATGCTGTTAGGGAAGGGTATTTCTCTGTTCTTGCAAGCAAGGATGGAGAAACCAAAAGGTTTGTTGTTGGGTTACACTACTTGACTGACCCTGCGTTCTTGGGATTACTGGAACAAGCTCGGGAAGAGTATGGTTTCATTCAGAACAAAGGAGCTATTTCTGTCCCTTGTCAGCCTCATGAACTGCAGAAGATTCTAGATCGCATCCAAGGTGCAGGAAATTAAAGGGATCTTGATGTTAATTTCTAATTAATAACTAACTTCCTATATGATAGATGCAACTACTATAGGAAGTAGTTTAGTTACTTTCTAGTCATATATAATTAATTAAGCCTTTTGCTATTGCTTGAAGATGCGGATATATGTACACATTTCATTATATTCTTTAAGCAATAATATTTATTGGCATTTGGAATTAATTATAAAACGTTAAACAATGTTGATAGATGTAATAGGTGATAGATGATATAAGTGACATGATATGACAAAAAAAGAAATAGAAAAAGACGAGAGATAAGAGATATTGAATGAATGATGATACTTTTAAAGTGCCCAACTATCACTAGTACTCTAACGGGATCCGGAATAAATGAGCGCGCTACTCGTTTAAATCATAAACCAACTGACAATAGAATGAAATTCGGCCACCATCATGATTATTTAAGAAACCGAATCTAGGAACTCTGTTTTTGGTAGGGCAATCTAAGAACTCTGTTCACACTTTCTTAACCTCTATATAAATATCCTATATATCTACATAGTTTAATATATAGTTGCAAACCCATCACCTAATTTTGCAATTTAAAATGAGATATAGATCTTGGTGTGCGTTTGGATTAGCATCCACACACATTCCAAAGCGGCTCAACGCAAATGAAACTAAAGAACTCATTTGGCAAGAACATATATGCATGCTAGCTTTCGCATATGGGAAACATGTAAAAAACCAAACTTGCCGTTAGATTGGTACGTACGTATAGCAAATGGTTACCCATTAAATGGAGAAAACTTTATTTCCTAATTTAATTAAAAAAAACACTCTATCTAGTCCCCTACATGTTATATATATTATCATGTATTATTTATTTCAAAGTAAGTTATAATATAATTAATTTAACCTCCCTCAGCTTATTTAGCATTTTTTGGAAAAGGCCAAAATAATGCATTAAAAAAGCTCAGTCTCATAGCTCTTCTTTGTCAGCCTATGGTTTGGTTGAGTAATAACATTTCGCTTCATAGTCATGCATGGAACAGATCACAAAGGAAGCCACGACGATGAAACTTGTAAATGATCAAGAGGGCACAGTAAAAGTGAGAGTGAGAGGGATGGTGACTAAAAAATGAGCACGAGTTGGATAACTAACACTACTAGAATGAGGTATTTTAGCGTTGGAAGTTAGCGTCGGCCACGACACCGACGCTACTTGCGTCGATTTAGCGTCGGCCAAACCGACGCTATTTCCAGATTTGAATTTTGTTTATTTTTTTTAAATTTTTAATATTTAGCGTCGGCTTAGCCGTCGCTATTAAGACGACGCAAAATTTTAAACAATTTTAGCGTCGGTTGGCCGACGCTACGTCTGCAGTTCAGCTGGAAAATTTAAAAATTCAAGTTTAGCGTCGGCCTGGCCAACGCAAAAAATTAATTTTAACCGTTGCGTTTAGCGTCGGCTGGGCCGACGCAAAAGCCGACGCCAATTTCCAATCTAAAACAACCCGAAACACCACAATCAGTTTTCAGTCCGCCATTTCCATCACCACCGTTCCCAAAACCCTAGCAGCGCAGCTCCCTCAGCCCGAACCATCGCCGCCGCCGTGACGCCGTGGTCGTCCCGCCGCTCGAAGGACATTTCGTTGCGGACCCGTGCTCGTGGTGACGCCGTGCTCGTGAAGCTGTTGCAGACCCGTGACGCTGTTGCGGACCAGTGCTCGCCGTGACGCCGCCGCCGTGATGCCGTCGCCGTGATGCCGCCGCCGTGACACAGTGCTCGTCGTCTGGTGCTCGTCCCGCCGTGGTCACTGTAAGTTTGATTCGTTTTTCATAAGAAAATTGAGAATTTGTGTAATTGTGTCTCTCTTTCCCTTTTTTTCTTATTTTTTTTCCTTCTGGTTACTTTGAATTTTGGATTTCCATATTTTGACTTGAATGCTTTTTGCAAGACTTTTTCGTGGTGATGTAAGCTAATAATGGGAAAATAGCACTTGGTTTGCAAAACAAGCTTCTGCTTATATCCCTATCACTTCCAATTCTTCATTTTGCATCTTAGTTCTCCTTATATACCCAGTCAAAGAATGGTTGAAGTAGAAGAACAAGAATTCAGCGCCTCTTTTCTAACATAGTATCCTATCTAAATATATGGGATAATGCATCAAAATGAAATTTGTCATATGGAAATGCAAAAACGTGCAAGTATGTTCTCTTGTATCATTTCTAATTATACTCAAAATTATATACCAATTATATAATCAGTGGTGGAAATTAAAGGAGCAGTTTCATGAGAGGACTTAGTTCAACCAAGGTAAAAATGGAACGGATAAAGCATCTTCAATAGTCCATCTCTGTTTTTAATCAGAATATATATCATCAATATATTCAGTTGGAAGGATACTGTGAGAAACTAAAAATATATTCAGTTGAGAAATATTAGATACACGTAACATTACAACAATGGTGTTGAATGCTTTCATTATCGATATTTGATGGGTCATCTTGCACCACAGCTTCACCACTTTCCTTGAGAAACAGCAAAACAATGCTGCTACTTTGTAGCCTAACTTTACATGGGCAGTTTATTGACTATACACAGGCAATTTAATTACTATATATATACACCGATAGTATAGATAAGTTTTACACGAGCATCTAAGCATAATACCCCATATTTTTAGATTATAATGCACTTCTTAAAATAATAATATGATGTGATAAAATAGTAAAGTATGATTCAACATATGTATTTACACTATTAGTGCATAGTTATTAAACTCTTGTGTTGGAGCCAGGGTCAGCTTAAGGGTAAGGCAGTTTAAGCCCCTGGACTTTGTGAATTTCTGGTTATAGATTTGCTTGTATTTTGCCCTTTTTTTATAACTTCAGTTGAGCCAAAGATTCTCATTTAACAAGTGTAAAACAAAGATTCATAGGTAATTAACCCCAAAATCTGAGACAGTACCATTGGAACAATTAGCTAGGCCCAGAATCTTTCAGAGATTTTTTAACACATGATGAGAAGAAGAAAAAAAAAACCAAGGTAAAAAAATGAAACTAAAATAAAATAAAAAAAGTTAAGTTACAGATAGTGTATACCAGCAGGACCATGAGGATGTGATATTGAAATTGGTTTTTAAAATGAAGGATGGGTTTTTTGCTTTTTGGTGATGATCTTGGTTCACACACAGTGACACAAAGACCCCCTCTCTCTCATTTGATCTCATATAGCAGTAATGGTCTTTTCTTCACACAGTGTTGTAATAAATCGGTTAATTAAATTAAATATTTTTCAGCAAAATGGTAAATGCAGGTCGACAGGAAACCGATCGCCGTAATAGGAAAAAAAGTGGTAGAATAGGAAGCATTGCCATTACTATTTTACTACACCCTGGAATACATTCACATCTACTCGTACTAGTCCTCAATTTCATGTATTAATATGCACTGGCTTTTATTTGTGCCTTTTGTGTTGGTTATGTACCGTGTAATTGAAATTATCTACTAATTCTAAAACTAACACTACTTATTTTCTCATATGTCAAAACTCAAAAGTGTAGTTATGATTCATAACAAAACCTGCTGCTATTAATTGGAATTATGCCGCACTTGAATGGTTGAATTCTTACCCCCAACTTTTGGCTCTTGAATATTTTTCCTTATAGAAAAGAATCCCAGATTCAATTACCAAGAATTTTGACCGTGTATATTACATGGTAAATTATTAGATTGTTCACATTTGCATAAAATGTGCATAAAATTTGAATAAGTTAGTATATATAGCATTTTATACACAAGATTTGCACATATTACAAGAATCTACAGAGAGCCAAACATACATTTCACCTTAGCATCCTGTATACTTCCATCTGCAAAGAAATAAAAAAAGTTTATCTGTTAGATTTTTTTTAACACAGTCACTTGGAATCAAAATCATAAGATACAGTTTTTGGCCACTTTGAAGCCTTGGAATAGCTTCACCCTGAGTTGCATGAAATGTTCCCTCCTTTGGGTTTATATTCATATCTTTTTTCTGTTGCATAGTTTAGAATAATAATTATATGATATCACACCTATCTTAGTTAGGCATAATTTGATATCAATTGAAGAAGAAAATGTGAATGTGTCCATAAGCATATATACATACCTCTCCGTCGATTTTAATTTTTCTTTTTCTTTCTAATGTTGTCCTTTGTCCTTTTGTAGTGTTTAATGGATTTTTTTGGTCCCTTCCTTTATTTGGTTCACTGTGTAATAATAGTGTATGAGTGTTTTTGAGACGGCCAAGTTCTTCCTTTACTTGACTTCTTTCTATTTTTCTTGAAACATGATAGTATTGTTCGTGGCAATCGGAGATTACAAGCTTAGTGTTGGAGTTCATTGGTACGTATGCAATTTTTTTTTGAGAAATATCTTTTGTGAATGTGCAAGTTGTAATGTGAACTATTTTGTTGTTTGTTAGTGGAGAGCTGAGCTCAATAGGTGTGATCTCGCCTGAAATGCGGAATGCTGGATTGTGTGCTGGTAGTTTAGAAATGATGCATGTGTTTGTGAATTGTTTTGTTGTTTGTTAGTGGAGAGCTGAGCTCAATAGGTGTGATCCTGCCTAAGATGCGGGATGCTGGATTGTGTGCTGGTAGTTTAGAAATGATGCATGTGTTTGTGAATTGTTTTGTTGTTTGTTAGTGGAGAGCTGAGCTCAATAGGTTTGATCATATTAATATACTATTGTTTCTATTTATTTGATATCGTGTATCAAAAAAATGGAAAATATTCAAATAACAAGGGTTATGCTGTCGAATTTTTTCCAATTCGGGTGGCTAAGTGATTAATCTTTGCCTTGTAGAAAATGGATCGTAGCTGGATGTATGACCGGCTAAATCCTGGTAGGATGGGACTGAAACAAGAGTTTATTGATGGGGTTCGCGAGTTAATTAGGAAAGCTAAGGAACAACCCTACTATTTGTCCGAGGGAGGGGTTAGGTGTCCTTGTTCAAAGTGTAAGTGTATGGCGATTTTGACTGAGGGTGAAGTGAAAGAGCACCTATATAGGTTTGGATTCCTGCCAAACTATTGGATTTGGTCTATGCATGGAGAGGTTGAGGACCTAAATAATGACTTAGGGGAAGAGTCAAACAGTAATGGTTTTGTTGATACTGAAGATCATTTTGAAGCAATGCATGGAATGGTGCATGATGCATGTTTTGTCCCATTGTATGGAAGCCCTAATGTTAGAGGTAATGTGGGAGATGAGTCAACATTCAATGAGGAAGAGTTGCCAAATCCAAAAGCTCAGCGTTTCTATGATATGTTGATTTCTGCTAACGACCCCATTTATAATGGAGCCACCGAATCCAAGTTGAGTATATCTGTTAAGCTCTTGGCTGCTAGATCTAACTGGCATGTTCCCCAAAAGTGTATAGACTATTTTGCGCAGATGCTTGTTGATGTAGCTCCATCAGAACATTCTTTGCCTGTAAGTTACTACCAAGCAGCGAGGTTGGTGTCTAAGTTGGGGTTGAAGCCCAAGAAGATTGATTGCTGTGTGAATGGATGCATGCTATACTACAAAGAAGATAGCAATTTATCTGAGTGTAAGTTTTGTGAAGCTGCAAGGTATGTTCCTCGAAGAAGTGGAATGGGAAGGTACAAAGATGTCCCGGTTAAGAGAATGTTCTATTTTCCTATCATTCCTAGGTTACAAAGAATGTATGCTTCAAAACTTACTGCTTCTGAAATGAGATGGCATTATGAAAACAGAAATAATTCGAATGCTCTGCGTCATCCCTCCGATGGAAAAGCGTGGAAACACTTTGACGATGTTTATCCTGATTTTGCCTCCGAGCCAAGAAATGTAAGACTGGGTTTATGTGCTGATGGGTTTACGCCTTATATTCAAGCATCTTCCTCTCCATACTCATGTTGGCCAGTAATAGTCACACCTTACAATCTTGCCCCTGAAATGTGCATGACCAAACCTTACATGTTTTTGACTTGTCTTATTCCTGGTCCATCTGATCCGACAGTAAAGATAGATGTATACTTGCAGCCTTTGATTGATGATTTGCAATTATTGTGGAGCCATGGTGTTTTGACTTATGATATCTCCACGAAGCAAAATTTTCTCATGAGAGCGTGCTTAATGTGGACAATCAATGATTTTCCAGCATATGGGATGTTATCTGGATGGGGAACACGAGGTAAGTTGGCATGCCCTTATTGTATGGAGGACACAAAAGCTTTCACCCTGAAATTTGGTGGAAAAAATTCGTGGTTTGACTGTCATCGCTGGTTCTTGCCAGCTGATCATTCTTTTAGAAGAAGAAAAAGGGGATTTAGAAGAAATAGGGACGAGAAGGATGGTCCACCTTACATGTTGACAGGGCAACAATTGTGGGAATTTGTTCGTGATTTTCCAAAGGTCACAGACGGTTGTGGGAGTAGATTGCCAGGATATGGACTGATTCGTAATTGGACTAAACGAAGTATATTTTGGGATCTTCCATATTGGAAGGACAATTTGTTAAGGCACAACCTCGATGTCATGCACATAGAGAAGAACTTCTTTGACAACGTCTTCAACACTGTCATGAATGTTACAGGAAAAACAAAAGATAATGAAAATGCAAGAAAGGATATTTCTGTATTTTGTGCACGTGGGGACTTAGAGATGCAATCATTAGGAAATGGAAAGTTGGGAAAGCCAAAGGCAAACTACACTTTGACATCAGAACATGCAAAGTTAGTATGTAAATGGATCAAAGAACTAAAAATGCCGGATGGTTATGCTTCAAACTTGGCTAGGTGCGCCGATGTCCATAAGGGCAGAATGCATGGGATGAAAAGTCATGACTGTCATGTATTCATGGAGTGTTTACTCCCAATTGCCTTTCGTTGCTTGCCAGAATGTGTATGGAAGCCGCTAACTGAATTAAGTCAGTTCTTCAAAGATCTATGTTGCAACACATTGAGGATGGATGACTTGATTAGATTGGAGCAGAACATTCCCATTATTATTTGCAAGTTGGAAAGGATTTTTCCCCCAGGTTTCTTTGATTCAATGGAACATCTCCCAATTCACTTGCCTAATGAAGTAATCCTAGGCGGTCCGGTTCAATATCGATGGATGTATCCATTTGAAAGGTGATGAGACTGTCTTGCATGTAATTAATGTCTATTATATATTTAAACTACAATATGTGATGGATTCTGACATTTACATGCAGATTGATGGGAGACTCAAAGCGGGCTGTCAGGAATAAGGCTAGGGTAGAAGGTTCCATATGTGCCCATTACGTTCAACGTGAGATAACCTATTTCTGCTCCCACTACTTTAAGAGCTCCAACTTGTTATCAACCAATACTATCAGAAACGATTCTCGATCAGGACATGAGGGGGTCCAACCACGATTGTCAGTCTTACACACATTAGGTCGTCATAGTGGTAGATGTAAAGACGATTACCTATCAGATAAAGAATGGAAATCTGCTCATGTACATGTCCTGATCAACTGCAATGAAGTCAAACCATATCTTGAGTAAGTAAATTTCTTAATAGCCAAATCGTTAAGTTTTATGACCATTTGCCATAATCTTAGCCCATTAATTATTAATTTTGTTTTAGTGCATTCCTGCGAACACACTACGTCAATGGAAAATATGGTTCCGACCGTATTCACGAAGAATTTCCCGTTTGGTTTCAAACATATGTAAGTGTAATGTGCATGATGAATTTTCCATTGGTATTGATAAAAACCCAAACTAAGCCTTTGTATATGCAGGTGTATGAAAATGGGATTACCGACACACAAATATTGTCACTTGCAAGGGGTCCTGCATCAAAGATAACATCGTGGAACATGTACTTTGTTAATGGGTATAAGTATCACACTATGGCTTGGAGTGATGGTAAAAAGACCACAAATGGTGGGGTGTACGTAAAAGGTATAACTGATGGAGGGGAGGATGATTTTTATGGCACCATCCAACATATCTATGAGTTGGATTATGATGGTTTGACTAACAAGATCACCATATTTTACTGTGAATGGTTTGATCCAACAAGAAACAAAGGCACAAAGGTTCACGCACAATATAACATCGTCAATATTGATATGAGTAAACGGTACAATCGATATGATCCATTTATCCTTGCACAAAAGGCAAGACAGGTCTATTTTGTCCCTTATCCAGACATGTGTAGAGATTTGAAAGGTTGGTGTGTGGCAATCATCACAAAACCAAGAGGTCATGTGGAAGTCGATGAAACAGAAGATGAAGTGCCTTATCAGGCTAATGAGACATCACTCGTTGCACCCATTACGGAAGTCGAACAAATACAAGGCTTACTTGACGAAACATTGAATGAATATGAGCAGATTGTTGATGATAATGATGATCCAATGTTACAAGATGGTCAATCAGAAGACGAGGACGAGCAAGATGGTCAATCGGAGGACGAACACATTGACGAGGACGAGGATGAGGACGATGAGGAAGATGAGGATGGGGATGAAGATAGCAATGGGGACTAGCTTAGGTAGCTTAGGTTATCATTGTAATAATCAGAACATTAGCTAAAAAGATACAACTCTAATCAATGAGAATCAGTTTTCAGTTCTAAAGTTTTTAGAGATATTTTTCTGTCTTCTACTCTCTTTTCTACTCTCTCTAACCTAGATAGTTATTTATATATATTATGTTTTTTATTCAGATTATGTTAGGACGAGGTCAACCTGATAGGGTGAAGCTCCCGACTACTCGGGGTCGGGGTAGGATGATACATCCTAGCACACTGGCACAGGATGGTGAGCGCAAGCGTCGCCACAGACAGACCCGGACTCAGTCCACACCATCCCCACCTCCACCTGTAGTTCAGACTACCCCTCCACCACCCCCACCCCCACGCGTAGTTCAGTCTACACCACTCCCACTCCCACGCGTAGTTCAGTCTACACCACTCCCACCCCCAGACCAGCCTAGCTCACCCATTGGCCATACTACCACCTTTACCTTTGTAGCTAATCCAGGATACCTTTATCCTTCACTATTGCACCAGCCGGGTGAGTCTTCACAGGATCATCATCAGCATGACCACCAGGATGATGACGTACATGGGGTGGCGGAGGAGCAGCAATGCTCAGAGGAGGGAGACGAGCTTCCTGAGGAGGATCATGTGGAGGAGCATGATCCTCCTCCTCCCCGGAGGGAGCATCAGAAGGACGATCTTGGGAGAGTCATCATTCGACCTTATGGACGAGGGTAAGTTATAATTTATTTTTATTTCTTTATGTATTTATTGCTATTTGATGATTGATATTGACAATTTTTTTAGGTGGACCCCTAGCTCGGCTGCAGCGGATGCACTCAGGTATGCCATTGAGAAACAGTTTCGGGATCCTCACCGTTGCTGGAGTGAGGTGCCTGATGATGTGAAGGAAACCTGGTGGAAGTGGTTTCAGGTAACTTCACAAAATTTAATTGGAATTATTTAAACATTTAAGTGACTAACTTGACTTTCATAATTGCTTACTATCTATGTCTTCTTTTTGCAGGATAAAGTGGCTTGGGATCCTCATGATCACGAGGCTATTTTTAGGGTATTTAAACAGAGAGGTGCAAAACGTCTTTCTGATATTCTCTCAAAGGCGAAGAAGAAGGGCACAAAGCCCAAATGGATGGGGGATGGAGCATGGATAGGTCTTCAGGACAAATGGAATACTGATAAGACCTATCTGGATCTCTCGGCTCAAAATAAGACTAACCGTGCTTCAAATAAAGGTGAAGCAGTCCACACCACAGGGCGCAGATCCCATCTTGATGTGGCCCTAGACATGGTATGTATTCACTGTGTATTAGTGTTTAGTCCATTACCCTAGAATGTTTCATACTTGACTAAAATGTGTCTGTTTTTCTTATAGGCCGAACAACTTGGGCGATCAGTGGATCCAGGAGATCTCTTCTTGTTCACCCACAAGAAGAAATCTGGGGAATGGGTCGATAGTCGCTCTGAAATGACTTATGTAAGTTCTCTCGTCATGTAATATGTACTTGATATAATTTGCTTATTAAACAAAATACATAACTTATTACGGTTTATGTTTTGTTGTTAACAGGAAGCATATCAGGAACGTTTGAGGCAGGAATCGATGCAGACGGATGAGGGTTCGCAGGAGGTGGATGGGTCGAGGAGGCTTCAGATATGGCAGACCGAGGCTGGGGGTAGGACTCGTGGTCGAAGTTACGGTACTGCAGACATGTCTGTCAATGTTCGCCGTGGTGCTTCCTCGTTGACTCAGGAGTCTCGGGCACCTACGGCGACTCGCACTACCCATGACACTGAAGCGACTGCTGAAGCTCGACAGCAGGCAGAAGCTGCTACTCGGTTGGCAGAAGAAGCCAACACGCGGGCAGATGAAGCCAATCAGAAGGTTGCTATGTTAGAGGAGCAGCTACGCACTTTCATGGCACTTTACGCAGCCGAGCGTCAGTCAGGCGGTGCTTCATGTAGTCAAGCTCCAGCTCCTCCACCTCCTCCTCCACCTGAGCACCCTCATCATTATGATGCTGAGCATGATGACCAGTCGCTAGATGAGGCAGCCTCGCCACCGCATAGTCGTCGTCGTAGATCATGACTACCATCTTGTATTGACTTTTTTTACTCCATTGTCTTATTTAGATTACCTTGTAGTCTTAGTTGGCATGTCATCCTAACTTATCTTATTTGGGTTACCTTTTAGAACATTTGTATGTTTTTCTTTGAATTGATGAGATTATATTTTATGGAGTTATTTGTGCTGTTTTTATTTCTATTTAAATGCCTTTCATTCTTTTTAGCGTCGGATTTGAAAGATTTATTTTTGCGTCGTATCAGTATACATAGTGTGGGCTTAGCCGACGCTAATTAGCGTCGGTCGTGGCCGACGCTAATTAGCGTCGGTCGTGGCCGACGCTAATTCCAAACGAAATTTTTTTGCGTCACATCTGCCTTAGTAGCGTGGGCTTAGCCGATGCTAATTAGCGTCGGCCATGGCCGACGCTAAGTCTAACCGAAATTCTTTTGCGTCGATCATGTCTTCGTAGCGTGGGCTAAGCCGACGCTAAGTTAGCGTAGGCCTTTTTTATTATATTCGTGCGTCGGCTTAGCATCGGTTTAGCCGACGCTAATTAGCGTCGGCCACACGACGACCGACGCTAATGCTTTGCGACGAGTAATTTAGCGTCAGCCCCGTGGCCGACGCAAGGCCGACGCTAAAATAGCTATTAGCGTCGGTTTTTGACGATTAGCGTAGGCTTTTGGCCGACGCTAATAGCTGAAATTCTAGTAGTGTAAAAAAAATATGGTGGTTTTAATTAAGAGATTGATTGTAAAACCGCGGTAAATAATACTCTCTCCTATGCTATTTATAAGAAACAAAATGATATATTTTCTTGGTCTTTTTTATAAGAAATAAAACATTATTTTTTCCAACGATATTAACTGTTTGATTCCAGCTTCACCCTTATACATGGAATGCTATAATACAAAGGATATTTTTGAAAATAAATTTTAAATTATAGCATTCCAATGCATTTATTTAATCTTGATGATTTTGTCATATTTTCTTATAAAAAGAATTGGAGGGAATAGTGATTTCATGAAACTAGCTTTTATCAATTTGTTGGAGAGGAGAGGTTATGTGTAGTATTGAAAGTAGGAATTTCTGTGGTACCATCATAAATTTAACCATTTTGGTATTGATGGTTTTTTTACTAATGGGAGAATGATATTTTTTCACCTAATCGTCAATCCATGCCATATTATTTATTTTTATTTTTTTTGTAGAAAAATATTTATTTATTTTAGTTCAGTCCCTATATATTTAAATTATATTTTCTTATTTTATTCAGAATTATGATTATCTCATTTAAAATTACAAGAAAAGTAATTGCAATATTGTTGATAAACGGGTTTTTTGGTATAGTTTTCACAAAGACTTCCAAGCAAAACTCTGGAAGGATTCTCCTACCTAATGCAAAGCCCTTGATTCCCTCTCTCCTTCCATTCGTTCCCCTCATTCTACTATTGGTTAATGAAACAACAGTACCAAAATCGTTGATTTATTAACGACACCATTCTTATTGCACCCTAGCTAGTCTTTATGTATTTAAATTCTTTTCAATTTTAAAATATAAAATATGATTAATTAACTTTATAGTTTTTAAAATTAAAATATGTTGATAACAAAAAAACAACACCAAGGAACCTTCTTTCTATCTGCAATAAATAAATGTTTCCTATAAAAAATAAATGATATGGCATAGATTGATTATATAAAATATCATTCTTTCATTGGATAAAAATCTAATTTTTTTTTTTGATTAGTAAATCTAATTAAAGATACCTAAACGATTCGATTTCACACGGTATCACAGAAATTTCCTTGAAAATAAATGGTTTCCAAATATCCAAGGATGCATGAGGCCCTAATCAAACCATGTACCGAAAGTACACAATACACGCGTGTACTGTTTACAAGAGTCCAGAAGGACGAAAAGGACCGTCAAAATGATCCTTATTTTCTCCTCTTTACGATGTTTCCAAATCCGAACATATATATCGCTGTGACACTGTATATTATTATTATTATTATTATTATTACTACGAGGGATCAAATTACACCGGTGTAACTCTTGGGCGATGTTACACCGCTAATAACTATTCACTGATAATTATATTCTAAAACTCACCGTTGGATTAAAAGATATTATCATGTAGATCATTCCTATAAAATTTCACATCAATCTAAAATCATTTGATGTGTCATTGAGATACATCAAGATTAATGTCTTTTAAAGTGTATGAATTTTGACATATCTTAATGACACATCAAATGATTTTAGATTGATGCGAAATTTTACAGGAATGATCTATATGATAATAACTTTTAATCTAACGGTGTGTTTTAGAATATAATTATCCGCTGAAGAGTTATTAGAGGTGTAACATTGACCAAAGTATTACACCGGTGTAATTTGATCCTTCCTCTATTATTATTATTATTATTATTATTGTTGTTGTTGTTGTTGTTGTTGATGTTGTTGTTGTTATGAAATTTTAATAATAACGAAGCTACTCTAACCTTAATTCTAACCAAAAATATATAGACTTAAAGTCCAAAAAAACTTTTTAATACTAATACAATTTTTTAGTACGTTGTAGGAGGCATAGACACCAATCTAAAAAATGTAATTCAACTTGAACTCCAACCAATTAAGAAGAGAACTAAGTCCAAAATCAAAGTTTAATTAACCAGATCCATTTTCTTTATATGCAAATGTTAGTATTTAGTATGTTATGTTAGTTGGGGGATTTGAATCCACGACCTTCATATATCTCCAACCGTTATGTTTCTCCCAACCACCAAATCACATTATGACTCCCGCGCGCCCCCTTAACCGGATCCAAATTAAATTCGATCCTGATGAGCACTATACTACCTCATGCAACCAAACAAACGACAAAACTGCAACCGCGTGAAATCCTTTCACAATTATGATTATTTAATATTGAGTGCATTTGCTCATGGGAGAAGGCGATTAATGATTATGCTAAACAGTACTGTACTCTTTCATGGATCAATCTTAATTAAGTTATATATGCGCATTATTAATGCTGCCACCTGCTTGTTCCCAGGCCCCTACTCCCAATATGTATAATGAAAGCGTTTTGCTCATGTGTAGACCCAGTTCACATTGCATAGTTTTAGATGATGATGATGAACAGTGATAGATACAATTCATGAAGCATCACACGGCAACCCTTTCCCTGATCCTATTGAAATTTTGATCTCATCTCTGCGTGGTATGCGGTGAATAGGGGTGGCAAAACGGGCCAACCTACCACGACTCACCTTAAGTGGGGTAGATGGTTGGTCTGCCAGGAAAGTGGGTTGAAAAATGCAATTCATTCCATTTAAGATGGTTTTATAGGTTTGCCTATTTTGGCGGATTAGGCGGGTCAACCCGTCAAAACCTGTCCAAAAAAATATTTAGAAAATAAGTAAAAAAAATTTCTTCAAAAATCCAACCAGATGGGTTGACCGCCCAACCCGCTTTTAACCCGCCATGTTGGCGGGTTGAGTTACCTAACTCGTTTTGCCATTTTTTACGAGTGACCTGTTGGGTCTAACATGCTTTTCCACCCGTATATGGGAATGCCCAAAAGAGAACACATTTTTCAAAATATGCAGATGACGTGATAACATCAAATTGTAGGTTACCAGAATATTTTTCAATCATGTCGGGTAACACACGTGATGCAATACATGTTACCTAGCTAAAATTTCTTACTTGTGAGGGTCTTTGTTATGTCATCAGTGTCAAGATGACCCGACTCAGTGTCAAGGCAACGCGATTTAGTATAAAATTAGTCCCCACGTGTTAAAAATTGGATGACATAGTGATATGGAGACTTGATTGCAACAATTGGGATAACTGAAGTCCCAATTCGCTAAATTGAAAACTGTGAGACCTAAATTGCACAAATGTGAAAACTGAGCGACAAAACGTGCAATTAAGCTGATACAAATTAATTGGGTCGCATTGAAATGGGTTAATTGTAATTAATGATGCTATAATTTTCAAATTTTTTCCCAAAAATATCCTTTGTGGGATTGGTGTCTTTTCATATTCTTTTATGGAAAATAGGTGAACTCCTTGTTAAGTAGTCTCATAATAAATAAGGATAAAGTTGAAAATGAGTAATTAATATTGTTGATAATAAGACATATTATTTCTTATAAAAAAAACCATGAGAATACCCCTTTCGTTTTTTATAAAAACGACCGAAGGGAGTATTAATTTTCCTATTTGTACATTAAGACTTTTGTTGCCGCTAATGGAAAATTGAAAATGTATATACAAATATGTATGATAGTACCAACTGAGGATGACGTGAGTGGTTAAGGCCTCTCGCCTCTTAACTAATGTCTCGGGTTCAAGTCTTGGATATAGAAAAAATCTTAGCCGGAAGGGATGCCACCCATTAGAGGTGCCGAACAAACTTCCGCGAGAGATTAGTCTCTGTTGTTCAGGCGGTAGAATACTCCTCGATGTAGAATAAAAAAAAATATGTATGATGGTTCATAATGTTTAGGTAGACTTTTTTTTGGTTTAGGACAATTTATTTACTTCTTGATTATAATTAATAAAAGCTAAGCATTATCACGATGTGCTAGCTATAATTTGGGGGCTCTCTATCCCAATCTATCAAAGCCCTTCATATATAGCCCTGTGCAGAAATATTATTCCGCGAAATTTAAACTTTCTGAGTACCTTCAGTAAAAAAAAAAAAAACTTTGTGAGTACCTCAGTTGATATATAATAGGATGTTATTTTCCTATATATCTTTATACTACTATATAAAGAAAGTATTAAATAATAAAGTGAATATATTTAATATTTTGAAAACATAAAGAAATATTTAATATTTTTTCAATTTAGTAATTAAGAATATCATTGAGAACAAGAGTAGGAGGATTTAGAATTATTCATGTAATATATACCGGGAATTAAATGATCTTGTTATAACAAATATCCTCTAAAAAACAAAAACCCATAAAAACTACTTAAAATATATTGTTGTATTTAACTCAATTTATTCTGCTCAATGGGAATTGAACCCTAAACTTATTTAAGGACACATTAAATTTGAAGTAATTTATCATGACTGAACGAGGTGTTTGATGTCCATTGGGTGAGTGAAGGCTGGATTAGAACCATTATAAGAAGCTAGTGCCGTGAGTTTGTTTGCAGCTGATGTGGGATGGACTCCATCCCAAAACACGTACTCATTTCTATTCTGACATGGCATTTGATCACGAGTACATAACCCCTTCGCGTTCACGGGGCAACAAGAAGCATTCAGAACTGTAAAACCTGAAATACAAGATCATATTGGTATTATAATTATTATTATTTATTTTTTGGTCAAAGTATAACTTTTTTTTTTTTTGGTCCAAATCAAAGTATAACTTCATAAATGGGATAAACCCAAAGGCCAAAGGCCTACAAAGAAATGGCGCCATAACAGGCCCAAGAACCAAACAGCATACGCTGAAGCACCAAACAAACACAGTAAGCATGTGCAAAGCAACTGTAACAATTGAATACACCCATAAAACAGTTGAGCTGATCAACCAGACAATAATAGTGGAGAGGGAAAAGCACCATCATTCTTGGTAAGCATCCCCTCTCCTTCAGACTGTGTAGCAGCAGAAAGCCTTGTATTAACACTACTGAGAGCTAAGATTTGTCTCTTCTCCCTATCAATGATTGTCTTTACTGCTAAGGGCGGGCACCAAGACCAGCTATGGGGCAGAACTCCTGAACTTTCCAGCTTAGCTATGGCATGAGCTAACATATTACCACTTCTGTCAATTTTGGCGCGCATCGTTGGGCCCGTGATTTTTGCTGGGCTGGGCTATTAATTACAGGCCCAAAATGAAACGAGCCATTTGGCCCGGCCCGGTTGGTCCGAAGGACTAGCACGACCAATATATGGCCGGCCCGGCCCAGCCCAGTCCAATTTCGCAATTTGGCCCAATTGACCAGGCCGGATTGGGTGGCCCATGCCAATTTTTTCAATTGCTTCAATTCTAGAATATTGTGAAATAAAGTGTGTGAGAAAACTGAAATAATATTTACCAACTGAACTAGAAATAATATTTACCAACTGAATTGTCAAAGTTTCCAGCAGTACTATTTATAAAGATGAAATTGGAATCAATAGAGAATTGGGCATTGAATTGATCCACTAGAGATTTAAGCTTGTCATTAAAAATGAATGCATTTGCATTCTCCTCTTCAACACATGATCCATTTGTCCTATGAGTAGAGATGGCATTCGGAGTACAACCAAAAAGGTTCAGCCCAACTAGCACGTGTTTCCTTGCCCCAACATCATGCAAAGCCTAAAAAAAAAACAGTTTAATTATTATAAACCATAAAATTATGGGTGTGGGTGTATACATATGCATACATTATACATACATATATAGACAACACACACATGTATATAACATACATAATGCAAAAAATCATCAGATACCTGTATATATACAGATAATTGGTTAATAAGAGCTTGAGCATACCGCTCAGGGCTATAGAGGCGACTTGTTTGGAAGAATTGGGGAAGGAAATAATTATTTTTGTAATCATTGATGCCTATATTCACATAATACAAACACTTGTTAAGATATTGTACAGCTTGGTGAAAACCTCCAAGCTTGATAGAAATTTGAGAAACTATGGCTCTGTGATTTGCTAACTGTGATCCCAAGTTGATATTAGGACCCTGCATTGCATAACACTAATTTAGTGGCATGCATTGACATTGAAGATAAAGATGAACAAATAAAAAAGGATATAATAGAATATTTGATTTAATTTATACCAAATTTGTACCACTCTCGGCGCGAATTCCAGCTGATCCAGATGCATAATTAACACCTTTCAGTATATCTGAGCCACTAGTGTTTGCAAAGGGTGGGATGAAATTATCAAATCCTAATAATTGGGCTGGAATGATGAAATGTTAGTTTGAGTAAACAAAATGTTTGAGATAAGAATTATTAAATAGAACTAAGCAAAGATATAGGAAGGGCTCAGCCTAAATATATAGCCTTTATTCTTTTAGGACTAAAACATATATATCGTGAGAGATTTTTTTATTTTATTTTTTGATGAATGAAAAAATGGTGAGTTCACAAGCAATAGACCACCCAAATTAAAAATTTGACCATTAAAATTATAATTATAACATTTGAGTTTAGAATCTTTAAGTCTTGAATATAAATAGAGATGGACTAGTGATCTTAATAATGTAGAGCTTAAGTTACCAATTATATCAAGAATAATAAGATGGTTTGGGGGAGAGCAGAGATTGGAGTGATATGTATGTTATGGGTTCAAACCTCTCCCATTAACATAATACATTAATTTACTAATATTTGTCTATAAAAAAAAGTTACCAATTATATCAACTGCAGTTGGTCCATTGGTAAATCTTCCAGTTGGGCTAGTTGGGAAGTCAATGCCATATGGCTTGTAATTACATTTTGAAGATGTTCTAAGATTGTTGTTGTTTCCACTATCGGACAAAGAGTCCCCAAAAATAAAAAGGCAAGGCACTTGAGAGTCCCCATGGACACAATATTGTTGCATGTAGCTTTCAACAAATAGAAGAAGTAGAAGAGAAGAAACCAACCACATTTTAGTCTCACAAGCCATCTCTCTAGGTAGAAAATCTAATTATGACAAGCCAAAAGAGGACGGGTTATGATATAGGAAATGAGCCAATGAGGAGTATATGCCAAGCGCAAGAAGGAATGTGTATATATAGGGTGGAGTGATAAAATTTTGTGGCCAGATTGTCAAGTTTCCGTCTATCATTTGAGTATGTGTGACTCGTGCGGTGTATAAGGTGTCGTCTATCATTTGAGTAAGTTACTCAAGTCTCAAATGATAAGAACTAGAACGTAACTCGTGCGATGTACAAATATATTATATTAGCATAGTGACCCGTGCTATGCAGGGGACATATAACGTATATTAATTATTTATTTAATTCTCGACCTTAAAATAGGGTAGAACGAAATTTTTTTTATAAATTATGGCTGAAATAGTTAAATAGTTATTGTGAATAGACATTTCAAAAACTCAAACCGCCCATACTCATCCGAACCCGCCCCAACTTTGATGGGGTCAACACGCTTTTTACGGGATTTGTAATGAAGTTGGGTTTTCCACGTTTTTCACAGGCAAAGACATTAGCGGGATGTTTCACCTGCCTTGAACCCGCGCCCACTATTTAAAATATTATATTATTTTAAAATTAATATAATTTTGGGATCTGATTCTTGGCGTGAGATTGGTTATAGAAATTTGCACATCTTGGAAATTATCGTTGAGGTTGCACGAGAATTCTTTCTAATTGGGTTCTCATGCGTCAAACTTCAAACCAATAATTTGTCCAAACCCTCCGGTAAGAGAATTTTCCACTTGATTCATCTTCAGGATTAGCATATCTCTGTTGAACGTATTCTATCGAGGGAAAAATTATTGTGCAGACTGAATTTAAGAAGAGTTCACAAATTTATAGATTATAGTTTTCTTTAAGACATAAGTAATTACTCTAAATCTTAATACGCCATCATATAAAATTTTCACCTCCGCATATTGATAAGGTTTTCTTAGTAGAATCTATCTCCATCAAACTTAAATATTATATTCCTTCAAGGGAAAATGCCATACTCTGTTAGTATTAAAATGAGAATAAAAAAATCCAAAATCTATAGTACATCGACTCGTGCTATACGAAACCACTATCAGAGCTCACGCAAATTCAACTGGAAATATGTTGTCAATATATGATCTGCAAAACTCAGTGGAAATGACACAAAATATGTTGCCAACGACACCAACTCTCGTTACCAACAACTGCAAAAAAGAATAATACCTCTCTAAAGAAGAGTTATAATGCCAAATCACACGGTTTAAGAAGAAAAAAAATAAAGCTAAAAAAAGAATGAGTTAGAATGACGGCAAGATAAATTGATGAAAATGACATACAACACTACTAGAAAAATCCGAATCACAGATGGAATTTTTCCGCCTCTATATTTGATAATTTCCGTCTCTAAACATTTTAGAGACAGAATTAGAGACGGAATCGCGTTCGTGTCAAATTTGGGCGTCACTAAGACAATAGAGACGGAATCTGTGTATCCGTCTCTGAACAGAGACGACGGAAAATATTCCGTCTCTAAATTAAAAGATGTCGTCGCTAATATTGGACCATAGAAAGCAAATATCCGTCTCTAATAGAGACGAAATATTTCCGTCTCTAATTTAAAAATAGTCCATCTCTGATAGTCGTCTGTATAATCAAATTATTCCGTCTCTAATGTGAATATGGTGTTATTCCAAATTTGGTCTCAAAATTCTATATAATCAAAAGGTATTCAAATCAATCATATAGTTCCTGGAATATCTAAAAATTCAGATTTCTACCAAACAAATTTTAAAACTCTTAAATTTAAGTACATAATAATTCATTGATACAAAAGTCCACTAACAAGTACACAACAAAAAGTAGTTTGCAATTAGTTTGGAAGCAATCATACTATAAAGTTGTCTAGCACATAAACTAATCAAGGCAATGTCCCATTATTCATATCATCTTCACCCATCTCCTCATTTTCATTATCATCCTCTCCTTCAGGTTGTAGTGAAGTCTTCAAATTATTGTCAAGCATAAGTCTCTCAAACCTCCGCTCCCACTGCTCCATCTTTTGTTTTATCATTTCTTGTTCAATGTTCTTTTGTTGAAGTTCAGCAGTTAATTCTTGAATTTTAGCTTGCATTGCAGCAACCTCTTCTGATGATACTGCATCGGTAGAAATTGAAGGTGAAGCTTTTGAAGCTGCTTTGATAGTAGCCGCTTGAGATCCTAATCCCAATATATGTCCCTTCTTGTTGATACCTCCAACAACTTCCAAGTATATATTATTATCAGACTGTTGGGTAGACTGTTGGTTACCACCCTCACCACTATGAGACTGTCTCTCAGATATTTGTGTTTCATACATTTCCTGAAAATAGAGTTATTAGTCTATATTTATATTATATTCAAAAGAGATATGAGTTTGAGACTAGAGTATACATACAACAATCTTTGCTTGTCTCTGTTGAACGTATTCTATCGAGGGGAAAATTATTGTGCAGACTGAATTTAAGAAGAGTTCACAAATTTATAGATTATAGTTTTCTTTAAGACATAAGTAATTACTCTAAATCTTAATACATCATCATATAAAATTTTCACCTCCACATATTGATAAGGTTTTCTTATGTAGAATCTATCTCCATCAAACTTAAATATTATATTCCTTGAAGGGGAAAATACCATACTCTGTTAGTATTAAAATGAGAATAAAAAAATCTAAAATCTATAGTACACCGACTCGTGCTATACGAAACCACTATCAGAGCTCACGCACGATCTGCAAAACTCAGTGGAAATGACATAAAATATGTTGCCAACGACACCAACTCTCGTCACCAACAACTGTAAAAAAGAATAGTGCCTCTCTAAAGAAGAGTTATAATGCCAAATCACACGGTTTAAGAAGAAGAAAAAATAAAGCTAAAAAATGAGGCAGAATGACGGCAAGATGAATAGATGAAAATGACATATAAAAAAGATATTTTAAGTTTGACTTAATTTGTATTTCAAAAATAATTTGAAAAACAATTAAAAGATTTTGAATATAATTTAACATCAGAAAACAAATGCATGAGATTGGGGAAACCCAAATCAAAAACTTGAAAAAATTAAATGGAAAAGAGTTTTATTATATCCCTATAATTTTGCTATAAACCAATTTTGAAAATTAAATGATAGTTAATTGTGATAAAAGAGATTAGAAAATTAGAAAATTTAAAAATCAAAATTGAATGGGAGTTAAATATTTAGAGCAAATTAAGGAGAATGCGACACGCATGAAAAAAAAGGGATGACACTCATCAAAGATTCTTTTATACCACCTAAAACTCAAATCCACAAATTTAAAAGAATTATTATGACATCTTGAATGAAATGAAAACTAAAAGACAAATATCATTATACAATCAATTAGAAAAAAAATTATATTTTTTATATTATTTTCTAAATAGGACTCATGTTTCATACACGTCGCACAAATAATTTAAAAAAATACTACTATATACATTTTTAAAAAATTAAATTAATTAAAAGAATTCCAAAAAAAGGCATATAATTTATATCCAACCAAATTTACTAATATAGAAAACTTTGAACTGGAAAATTAAAAAAAAAACATATGGATTTTTCAATTAAAAAATTAATAAATTATTGTACGTATTTTCTTGCAATCTTGAGATACATCCAAGGTTTGTTTTCCTCAATATAGAGGTCTTGAAGGAGAGAAGAATAGTAATAGTAAAAAATGACAATAAGGTCAAAGGCCACAATAAATTATTGTACGTATTTTCTTGCAGTCTTGAGATATATCCAAGGTTTGTTTTCCTCAATATAGAGGTCTAGAAGGAGAGAAGAATAGTAAAAAATGACAATAAGGTCAAAGGCCACAATAAATTATTGTACGCATTTTCTTGCAGTCTTGAGATACATCCAAGGTTTGTTTTCCTCAATATACGCAAGTAGTGAACTAATTAATATCATTCAAAAGAAAAATTAACTACCTGCATCTAATCACCAATCAAAGTTTCTTGCCTCCATAATCAATTCACGAATTCACTCCCCTAAATTTTATTAAAAAATTAGAGGTCTAGAAGGAGAAAAGAATAGTACAAAATGACAATAAGGTCAAAGGCCACAATAAAATCAATTTATAGATCAAAGATTGAAAGAAAAATAGAGGAGAAAACAAACCTCTATATTTCTAGCGGACAATTCAAATGTTGTGAATAACAAATAAATATTTTTTAAAGATTTATCACCAACAAAACACAATAGGCACACAATAACCAAATAAAAGTTCTAAAAGTTATTTCATCTTTCTTCTACCTGATACTCTCACCAAACCAAATGCTATTGCTCAAAAAACTTGTAACTAACTTTCAAAATACAAAACTCATTTACCTACATGCAAAAATAGATTTCCATAAAAAAATGATAAACATATGAAATGCATAAATTTCTATTCAATAATATTCAAATTTGATAAATCGAAAGAGCAAAGTAAACCAATTTGGTAAAATTACATAAAAAAGAGTATTTTTTTCAAGAGAGCCACATGAAACAAGAAACCTCAAACCAAAAACAAATGTGCAAAATCAATGCCAAATTCATAAAGAATAAAGTACATTTGGTTTTTAACACAGTCATGTGAATCTTCTCGATACACCCCAGACAATCCATTGATCAATTAAATCACAGAAATCAAAATCTAACAAAAAAAATAGAGAGAAGGCTATGAAAAGGTGAATAGAAAATAATTTTGATTGCGAGAGAAAATTCGTTGATTCGACAACTATAAAAAACGAAACCAAGTCGAAGCAATCATTGGAGCACAATGAATTTGAGGTAACAGATTAGAAGATTAGGTTATTGTACCCCGATGCTATCTTGTAAAACTACATGGAGAGAGAGATCCATCCCAAGTTAATTTTTTAAAAAATAAAAATAAAAGATAAAGATACACTTTTTTATTCCCTAACTATTGTACTTTTGTCTATAATTAAGGTGAGAGAATAAATTTCATTTTTTTAAATAAAGAGAAAAGATAAAATTTGTTATTGGCTAAGTACTGTACTACTGTACTCTTATCTATAATTAAGGCAAGTGCGACCTAATCAAAAAAGGAAAGGAAAACAATTTTAGAACGGCACGTAGACCTAAAAACCCTCTAAAGACGACACCTAGGATTGAAAGGATTCACAAATATAAATATATATATTATAGATTATAGATAGATGTGTGGAAAGATACTTTACGTTATCTTAAAAATTAACTTGGGTTAAATATATTTTTGGTCACTTATTTTTTAGTAGTTTTCATTTCTAGTCTATCATATTTAAATTGTAACTTTTTATTCTCTTGTTTTTGAAAATAGGCTACATTTAGTCCCTTTGACTGACTCCGTTATAAGTGTTGACATGGCTTACACCTAAGCACATGTCACTTGTTTTAATTATCTAATGTGGCATCCTATGTAGAGTGGACAACCCAAATCTATCTCAAGATAGGGGTAATCAAGGGATGTAGTCAAAATCAAATTGAGATTGCATGAGAAAAATAAAAATCTATTTTCTTTCAGGTTTCATTTTATTTTTGATAAATAAAATATTATTTGTGTACATGTTTTATTTATGTTTTTCTATTAAATATAACAAATTACTATTGAATAAAAATTTGTTTTTTTTTTTTTTTTTTGGTTTGTCTCATATGGTCTTCATTTGTATCCATATACGAAAAACAAATTGTTGATTGCTTATAACAAGATGCACAATGTCACCAAATCAGCATTGTTACAAATTTAAAGTATATTATACATTAAAGTATTACTATATAAACAAATCATTTTATATCATGTCTAAAAACCAATGCGATGCATGCAACTAGCTAGGTAACTTGCATAATTTTGTGTCAGAATTGCACTTTGGACTTATAGGCTAGTTGTAATTGGTGATACGGGAAATATAAAAGTTCAAAATATGAGACGTTAGTGTAAATATGACACTTTTTACACTTCACTTTGGGATATATAGAGAACTTACTCTACTAAATAATAGGTTTACATTCCGCTTTCTCTTTAAGTTATTTGACTTCTATCTAGTTTTTTTTTTTCCTGTTACAAAGGAGGTTTGGGATCCAATGCAAGAGAAATAATAGATTTGGTGTAACTTGGGGTAAGGCTCGTGAAAATTCCATGTGTATGTGTTTCTTTGGGAGAGTATAGTGTTTGTATAACTAGAAGTATTTCTAATGTAAGTTCATGCTCGAAGAATATAGTCCTAGGTATTTTACTCGGTTTAGAAATTCAGAACTGTATTTTAAAACAAGAGAGGAAAAATGTTAATGTTAAAAAAAAAATTGAGCATGTTGATTCCAGGAATTTCCTGTTTTCATGGTTCATATATACTCCCTCCATTCCTTTTTATCTGTCATTTAAGGTTATTTCACCACAACCAAGTAATCAATTAATTGATAAATAGTTTCCTATTATACCCTTATTTATTCACTACTCAATTTGTTGGAAATAGTAATTAGTCTTTGAACTCTCAACTATGCATTAATCAATTTTATGAAAAATGTGAAAAACAATTAATAGGGTTAAGGGTATAATTGTCAAAATATAACCTTAAACTATCAAAACAACAGATAAAAGAAACAAATTTTTTCTCAAAATCCGACAGATAAAAAGAAACGGGGGAAGTACTTCGTAGCACAGAATTGGGGTTGAGATAAAACCACAGTTAATTGCATGCACTAGAAACCTAACTAGGAGCACAAATTCCAACCTATAACTTCTTCCAATGGATAATAAGCCTCAAATGCAAAGTGATAAATTTACTTATCAGTAGGACGACTATTTAATTTTGTAGCATCAGTCATGTTTTACTTAATTCATATTCCAAGGACTCAAGGAACCATTATTCTAAAAGCAAACACACTTTAACCATGATTCTATTGGGAAAAACACAAGTCCCACATCGACTAGAGATAAGACTATAAAAGAGTATATAAAGCAAGGGCACCCCTCGCCTTACAAGCTGGCTTTCTAGGGATAAGTTATGCCACAAAACTAAGATATAAAAAACCATAAATTTAATATGGTATCAGAGCTCAGACCGCCCACCATATTATCCACGCACCAAGCCCAATAGTGCTAGACGTGGCATCTTGTTAATACTCTCTTAATTTTAAGCAGCAAACTTCAAAAGTCAATACACCATCTGAATTAAGACGCCAGAGACTGCTGTTTATATTAACAAATCATATATATTGATATACAATCTCTTACCTAAGCTATTTATGCAACGAAACTAAAATACAGTACATGACCCCCATATGTATTAACAATGAAGTACACAAGATCCTTAAACTCAAAGAGAATATAATCAAAACATGAGGTGTATTATCCTCTATAGTCCATACTTTCAGTTCATTTCTATACACCCAAAAGGAATAACAAGCTGATTGAAAAAGGATCATATTAAATCAAAGAAATCATTTCACCTCAGAACAATTATCAGACCCAACGGGTTCTCTCAAGCAACTAGAAATTGCCATAACTGCTGCCTCAATAGATGCATCTTCCCCCTGTTTCATTTGGTGTTAAGTTAAACCATTATCAAATCATTAACTAAGCTTAACAAAAAAAAAGCTATATTGAAAAGAGCAGAGTCTACCTTCTCTCTCCAATAGAAAATGTTCCCATACTTCCCTGCCAAGCGACTCCAGAAACTACGTGGGATGTCCAAGTCAACTGAAGCACCAACGTTGAAATTCAATATATTGCCTGGTCAACAAAAATCCTCAATATATCAATATCACCTCTATTGGTAAATGTATCAACTATCAACTGACAACTATCAAGAGGAATTGAATAGCAGCCAAAAAAAAGAATAACAAAGAGGAAGAACAATTACAACAGTAACAAAGAAAAGTATGGTTTATGCTTTACCAAATGTGGGATCAGCAACAAAGACAATGGTTCTGTCATCTACTTGCCAGAAATCTCTTACAGCCAAACCTGCAGAATACCCAGTTTGGATAATTTTTTCAATAAGTACTAATAATGAGTTTTTTAACTAACAGTTTTTTATATAAGTTGAAATCAGTTTTTACATTTCAATTTTTTCAAAAGCTTTCTTTTTTAACTTTTCCATAAGTATCTACTTATTTAATAGTGGCTGTTTAACAGCTTTTCCTCTTTTCCAAATATGATAAAAATAAGAATGCAAATACAAAGCTAACTTCTCTATAAGCTGAACCCAAACACAGCTTTCAAGGTTTCAATAATAGCCTCGGCCCTTTAAGTGTGTGATGGCCATAATCACAAACCTGGCGTATCGGGGTAGTTCTGGGCCAAAACTCTCAACTTGAACCCAGTGTCCGTTTCAAGAGAAGCAATCTCTTGTGCTAGTCTTTTCTCCTGGTGATGCATGACCAATTGAACAATTGAGCATCATTAATATTTCTTTCAAGAGCAGCAATATTAGCATTCCACCCATAACAAAAATAGAAGTTCATTATTACATGCACTCAGATTGGGTGTGTGTTTGGTTTCACTGTGAAAAAGTACCAGAATTGATTTTGGCTCCCGTCCAACTTGACTTTGGTGTAGATATAGATAGATGTTTGGTTACTATCAAGCGAAATTGATTTTGCCTCCAAACCTTAGTTTAATTAGAAGTGATAAAAAGTAGGTTTTGTTTTGAGTTGAAAATTTTATACTAAACATATGTTTGGTAACACGGTGATTTATGCTCTGACACATGTTCAGTCTAAAGCTAGTGAGAGTAGCTTTCACGGTGAAACAACCATTCACCAATGATTTCGTATAAAACCAAACACACAATAAATTTTACATCAAACTTGTTTTCAGAATAAAAACATTTAAACATAAATCACTTCACTTCAAACTCAACTTTAACTAAATTATTTTACAAAATGAAGTTAAGTTAAAATTACTTTTAGCAATCGCTCCTCCAAACACACACCGATTTCAATTCCAGAGATTGTGAGAACATAATACCTGTCCATCGGAGAGGAATCCAGCAACATCAATGACTGTACTAAACTCTTTAGGGAGCAATTCTGGCTTGTTCACACCTACTTTTGCGGCCTCCGCCAATCCAGTTCCTATCCAAGTTTGAGAGTGTTTTTTTTTTTTCTCAATTTTTTGCAGTATAAAAATTAATAAAGAAAAAAAAAAGAGGGACGGTTGAACAGGGTTTTTAATTGCTGTTAACAACCGCAATTACAACCGTAACATCAAAGTTTTTGGAATCTCCGAAACCGCATCTTGACCACAATTATGGCCGCAATTTCATGCAATATCAAGGTTTATGGAGTCTCAAAAATGGAAACCGCGACCGTAATTTAAAAGCTTGGGGTTGAGTAGTGAGTGAGTACCTCCGAATAACAGCCCAAGTGAGAGGGCTCCAGAGAGAGCAAATTGCAAAGGTTTGGAGTGAGTTTTGGTATGCCACCAGGGTGTGGTGGAGTTGGAGGAACTGTAAGTGTTGTTGTGTGATGAAGAGAGATGACACGACAGCGTTTTGGGCAGTAGTAATGTTCGAGCAGAAGGCGAGCCGTGTGGTGGTGAAGGGAGAGATATTAAAGGTGATGATGGATTGTGAAGAAGATAATGATAATGCGCCATGCCCATCATTTTCCTTTCTTCCCCTATGGAAACGCGCTTGTTATGGTTCGTTCAGGACCGTCGTTGTTTGGGTAGTGCTGATACGTGTCCATGGGCTCATGGTAAGTTGGGTTCTACTCCTCCTTCTATTTTTAAAATTGGGTTCTTTGTTTATGAAAAAAATTTAGATTGGTGAGTCACAGCCTCACTGGGGAACCACCGACTGAGCGAGGGTTTATAATGAAATTTATATATAGTTCATGGGAGAATTTAGAATTTAAACTCAAATTACAGTTAATACGAGTGATTGGTTCAACCATTTGTGTCAACTCTGCTTGCTTTTAAAATCGGGTTATGTTCTTTCAAGAATAGTTGCTTTATTATTTATTAATTTTTATTAGAGTTTTTATTTTTGAACATCTTACCATTATTAACACCCATCTAATTTTTTTTTATCTCTTTTCTTTTCACATGCCTTATTTTTTACTCATTTCTTTTCTATTTCTATCTCAGTCTAGTTGTAAATTTTGAAATTTGGTGGTCTAATAATCATTTTTCTTATTATTGTCTGTTAAAATTTAAAAATATGATAAACGCTTCCAGTAGAGTTTAAACAACTTTTACACTATGTAGTGAACCACATAGTCTAGTGTTACTTATTTAAAATAAAAAACTTATAAGCTTTCTTTTAGTGAAAAAAAAGTTATTTTTGATGAAATTAGTGAAAAAAAAATTATAATAGCATATACTTTTTTGTTACAAAAAATTAGTATGATATATGTGCATTTAGCCCGGTCACATTGATCTTTATGCATGTTATAAAATGACTTATGCATATAATTAAGCATTCATTTATTTCTTTAAAAAAACATTTATTTTAAAATAGTTTGATTAAATTGGTTGGAGGTAAAGCAAATATTATAAAAAAATATTGAGGAAAAACTGAGAAAAGGCTGATAACGTCAAATAAAAAATAAAACCAAAATAACAAATATAATAATAACAAAGTCAATAACAATAACAAAATGCATCGGAAAAAAAACAGTAAACTTTCATAGAAAACAAAATTATTCTTGAGATGATACATGTGTTTTGGTGGCATTGTTTTATTATATAGAGAAAATATAATAGAAGAGATATGTTACACCAACAAGTTTTATACTTGTTTCTTTTAGGCACACTAGTTAAAATGCTAATAGAGAAATTTTCAATTTATCCTTTTTATTTTATAATATGTGCATTTTGGTCGTAAAATATTAAAAAAAAAGATCGTATGATGATTCCTAAAGTTTATTTTTTGGTAAACAGATGATTCCTAAAGTTTTAGAATTGATTTTTTTTATTCTTTTCCCAAACCTGCATCGTTGAACTTCAAATACATCCATAAAAAGTTGGAGAAACGAGTTGGTCTAGTGATCTTGTGATTTTGTCTTTTGTCAACGATCAGATATATTGAAAAAAGGCATAAGCCCAATATTACACAGATGGGACACTGAATACAAAGGCCCATAACAAATACGTTATAGCTAATCCATACTCAATAAAACCAAGCTATGCTCCGAATGAGCATATATAGCTCCCAACTACCCAACTAAGCGAAGGAAAAACAACAAACAAATAACAACAAAACAACAAATAGAAAAGAAAAAAAAGAAATTCGGAAACACAGCCCAACACCTAAGCCTAGCACCCCACGGACATAAAAAAGGATATCTTGAGAGGGTTGGTTTTGCCCCATTTGGGGCACTCCGAGCCTTCGGTCTCATCTACTTTGCTCGTATGCCCGAAGGTGGCGGTGCTGCGACGAGATGCATGGCGGTGCAAGAGATGCACAGAGGAGGAAACCTGAAAAGTAGAAAAACCCAGAACAACACACAACACCAAACAACACACCAAACACCACAAACAACAACAAAGAACAGCAGCAACAACAGAACGAGAAACACCACAGCTCAACCCCAACCACGGCGGCGATCCGGCAAGGACAAAGAAGCCAACGACACAGCTGCGAGGACAACGACAGCAAGCTTCCACGAAAGGAGACGGAGACAACGACGCAGCTCCAACCTAGTCCGACACTCGTTCGACCCAAAGGTAAGCGCGGTGCTCCACCCTCCCAACCCAGTAGACAGCGGCGCCACCACCACCAGACGACGACCTTCCTCAGAACCCCAGCAGCGGACGACTAAGAAGGGGAGAAGGTAACAGAACGGAACGAAACGGGAAGAAAATAGGAAACGAAGGAGAGAGACGAACAGCGAAGAACAGAACCAGGGGCCGCTCGCGGCGACGGCGGCACGCAACCCCTTCTTCATCCATCACACGAGGCGGCTGCAAGGTTTTAGGTTTTTTCTCTCACGAGGCAGCTCACTTTCAAGTTGAAGGACACATCAAGTGATCTTGTGATTTTGAAAACGGTGAATTTCAACAATTAGAGAAGCCTTTTTTTTTTAATTTCAAGGCCCATAAGGAACATCTTGCAAATCTAGAAAACAACGATAATTTTCACAAAAAAAAAATGATAATAGTCGATGGTGATTGGAGGTTTCCTCAACAATGACATTATAGAGTAGAGTGTAAGTAGGGACGTAAATGGGGCGAAGTGGGTATGGGTATTAGCTACCTGCTACCCGCTCCGTTTGATATACCCACTATTCGTACCCACTCCATACTTGTGCGGGTATCCATTATCTAGGTTTTAGCGGTACCCGTGAAATCCGCGGATATCTATGAATATTAAAAAATTCTATTAAAGAAAATTTTTCCACACAATATTTATCATAATGAATATCATATTAATAAGACTAAATTATACCAATTATTATAATTTTAACTCAATTGTTATATCAATAATTGTTCAATTAAATAAAAACAAATAAAGCTACAAAATAAAAAATATGAGTGTGAGAATTAATATATAACACAACAATAATACATATTTTGGAGTCACTTTGTTCAATATTAAAACAAAGCAAAACAACAACTAAAAATAATACATCATACTCTAATAATTGTCAAATTGTGCATTTGTGTTTTAGACTTTTAGGTATGTATATAAAAAAGAAATTTTTTGTAATTTTACTAACGGGTACGGGTACCCGCGGATATGGATACCTCACTACCCGTCCTCGTCCCCATTCATTGGCGGGTACCTCAAGTGCATACCCGTTAAAGTACTCACCCCATACCCGAAACAGATTTTATTCACGGATACCCGTGGGTACGGGTTTTTTTGCTATCCGTAAGTGTAAGCAATGCATGCCAAGATGGTCTTAGAAAATTGTCCTGTTGTTGACCAAAACAGAGAAATTGTCCTGTTTTAAATTTTAATTACAAAAAAAACCTTGTTTTAACTTTATTTTCTATTTTAAAAAATATATACAGAAAACAGAAAAAATAAAATAAAAACAAAACTTTGAAAACAGGAGATGAAATAAAAACAATGTGACATTTTTGTAATTAAAAAAACAAAAACCATACAAGTCCTAAATTAAAAGTTAAAACAAACCTATAATTTTTTTTAAAATAATCCGTTTTAAGGTCACAGATCCATCCACATCTAGCAGACGTTATTTATAATTCCTCGCGAACAGATTCAGCAATCCCATACAGGTGGTAGATAGTAATGGTTATATGTAAGAATGACAAAACTAGCTCTTAGGTGTTAATAGCATCTCAGCCTTTATTAACTTCTAAAGAAGTAACATGCAAGTCAAGCATACCTTACTGTTCAGTCATTACTTTTATCTAAACGATTTGTATTTTAAATAATTTTGCATTTGACAAAAAAAAAAATACACACACACACACAAAAATCTCAGTAATCCAATGGCATCATGTGGAAACTGGACAGAGCCCAAGAAACGCATGCTTGTAATTGTTTCAAGTCACATACAAAATGTCATATTCGAGAGTGAATGCAAGGTGGAGGAGCATCAATTTTCTCGAGGTTTGCAACCAAAGTAAAGATAAGACAATGTCAAGAAGAAACAAAAAGGAAAGGACCTAAGGGAAGTAGTAAGGCCAGTTGAAGTAGTATGAATCTCGGTGGTCCCTGTCCCATGTCTTGTTCCACTGCAACAGCACAAATTTTATAACATAACCATTTGCTCATATGAAATAAAGCACAAAGTAAAACTAGTTTCATCTCTGTTCAGCTAAAGTTCTCAATAAAAATTAGGTAGAGGGAAGTAAAATAGCATACCATGAACTCATATGGCTGATTCTTCTTCATTGCCCTTTTCCAGTGATACTGCTCAAATAACATTGCCTTATCATGCCAACTGCACGTCAGAGGATCATAGAATAAAGGGATGTAAAAAGGAGTTGATGCAAAAGAAAGAAAGCTTCACAAAGCACAATCATAATCATTGAAGAGAAAAATGGTGTCAGGTTACCAAGGTCTTGTTTGGATACAGAAGCTCTGTTTCTAGCTTATGGAGAAGCTAACTTTACTTTACATTCTTATTTTTCTCATATATGGAAAAGAGGATAAGTCGTTACATAGGTGCTTATGGATAAGTTAAAAAAAAAACTTATGAAAAAAAAAATGAAGTGCAAAAGTTGATTTCAACTTATATGAGAAGTCATTAGTTAAAAAAACTCATGTTATAAGTGCTTATAGATAAGTTTATCCAAACAGGCTCCAAATCAGCTCAAATTGCCAGAAGCAATCTAGATTCTAGAGGGAAAACAAACCAAGAAGAAAGACAAGAAGACATGAGTACATGACTGGACGACCTACATTTTGTGCATTACAATGAACCTCCACAACAAGTCATTGCTTCAGATCCGTGCAATAGATAAACCTAGCCCTTAACATCAAATCATTTGAAACTCTTGGGCATAAGTAATACTAAAGTGACTTTGCAGTATGCACTTTGAAAGTATATGGCTCCTAACTAAATCATCATTGTTGCACATGAATAAAATACGCAATAGATTTATTTACTTAAAAAATGTGTCAGACGGAGCTAACAGATCAATAGACAAATTTTCAAACAAAAGCATTCTCTCAACCACAGCAGTTGAAGAAATATAAGATACTAAACATATCATGTGAATATAATTTTTAATGCAATAAGAATTTCCACAGAGCAAAAAATTAACCTATTCTGGAAGCGGCCACCTCCTCAAGGCCGTATATACATTACCGCTAGCATAAAACTGCAATTTATGCTACAAACACAATGGCATCAAATTTTCAATATCTTAAATGAAAACATGGATTCGCTTGATTTTGCCATAGTTTTTTTTATCCAGCTATGCATATGATATGATTGAACTCATTACTCAAGTTAATCTAGTTCTCAAATACTGACAAGGGAAGGGGGTAAGGCGATTTAAAGCCAAATAAATAAATAGATAAATAAACAGTTCTATGTTGAAAAAATATGTTAAAAAATAATTTCCCTCTATCACCATATTTGTATTGACTGAACTGAAAACCCTAAAGTACAATAAAAAAATTCAGTTTGCAAAAGTATATATCAAGTAGTAAAGATATATACACAACATCAATTCATTCACAGGTAAAGTCGATTATTATCGAATTGTAAACTGCAAGCCCCAGAATTTCCATCGAGCAAAGGCAATTTTGCAGGTTTCAAATAATTAATTGAAAAAGACAATTAAAAGAAAAGAGGATAAAGAGCGAGGAAAAGAGTGATACATACTTGAAGGGACGAGAGACATGCCACATGTAGGGATTGAACCAGGTGAGAACATTGAAGACAGCGGATCCTGCCCAAATTGTGACGAACCGTTCGGGCTCCGCATGGGGCACTCCCGGGTCACCACGATACGCGTTGCTGAAGTACTTCTCCATTTCTTCCCCTCTTTTCTTTCTCTCTCACGGTTCCCAGTTCCCACACAACTATCAACTCTCTTCTCTTATCCGCTACTACGGCTGGTACAAAATCCCTTCACGACGTCGTTTTTGTATCTTTTGATTCTTTGGTGACCTATAAGAGCGTCTCACTCGGACAATAAAACATCTATTGACATTTAGCCAAAATTAGTAAACTGGTATTTTATGTTTGTTTATTTTTTTAATTTAATTTTTATCATATTTTTTAATAATAGTGTTTTATATATTTTTAACCGTTAACACTATTGATAATTTTTTTTATTTATTGATGACATTTTTATTTTTTATTGGTATTAGATGATGATGTTTAGCAAATCAGAAATAGACACGTCGTCATCAAATGAAGAAAATGTCAATAGTATTAATAATTACAAACACATGTAATCTTATTGTTAAAAAAATTTAATAAAAAATCAAATTAAAAAAATAAATAAACATAAAGAATCGATTTACTAATTTTGCCTAACATTCTAAAAAAATAACTATTTATATTTTGGATTTGACTTGGGCAATTGATGGTTCATTTTTTTTCCTATGTGGTTTGAGCAGTGTCATAAATACTCAGCACAAATTTCTTATTTTATTAGAAAAATAATAGGAGAATGATTATCTTATTTGGACAAAAGAGCAACTGGACAACAAATCAGCTTTACATAAAAGTCTCTAAAAATTTAAATTTAGCAAAACTATAAGAGATAATTGTTTATTTTAAGTAACCGATAATTATACTAAGGAAAAAATCTATCCATTTTAAATATTCATGTCTTTTACAAATAAGCATATTTGACTTTCATTTTTTTTTTAATTAATCGCCAACTTCCTAGTTTGTCATAATAAGCCTTTCTTGGTATTAAAGAAAACACACCTAATACATGATCGAGGAGAATCATTGGCCAGATTTACAATAGAATCTGTGTATAATCTATCAACTACTAAGAACCATCACTTAACCCAAGTTTATGATGAAATCTACGTATAACATACTAACAAGCGATATACGAACTGTATATCAAAAAATTGGTTACCAGGCAAAAAAATTAAAAAAATGCATCCTAAGTTCCCCAAAAACAAGTATTTATGTATGTAAGAATGAATGAAATTTACCCAAAAAAAACAATGTATGAAGGAAGGAAGAAATTGGAGGAGCAATTGCAAACAGCTACCTGTTCTTGTGGCTCTCATTGACCAAAACCAAAACCAGTTCACTACTCTATAAATAAATCTCCCCCTTCCTGGTTCCTCCATGTGTTTGTTTCTTTCTTCCCCTTCATTTTGATTTCCCCACATCTTATACTTCTTACAAGGTTCATTTATATATCCCTCACCAAATTACTCTCTCACTTCTTCCTCTACTCAAAGCTTCTCTTCAAAGCTTGGAAAATTTCCCTCTCTCCTTCTGCGATTCCCAAACTACCCTTCCCTTCAACGCCTCCGAAACTTTCACCGGCGTAAGAGTTGAAGCACTCTTCCACTGCGTCTCCCATTCCCTGTGTTAATTATCAACCCATCTTCGAAATTACCCTGCGAAATTCACACCTTTGAGTAACGACCTAGGTTTTCTTTTTTCTTTCTTTTTCCAAAGTAGGCATTTTTCAAACTTATTCAATTCCAGCCAGAGGAAAATTCGAAATCCCATGCTGCTTGTGGAAACCCTAATTGCGTGCTCTCGAATATGAGCAATGGAGTAAGAGTTGCCGCCGACGAATTCGGCAGAGCCACGGCTAAGATAGCGGTGGCGCAGCTATGCGACGCGGTGGGGTTTCACTGTGTCAAGGACTCGGCACTGGAATCCTTCACCGGCCTTGCAATAAAGTACCTTGTTGACTTAGGTAGAACCGCGGAGTTTCACGCTAACCTCGCCGGAAGATCTCAATGCAGCGTGTTCGATTTGATTCTAGCATTAGAGGATTTGGAAGCACCTCAAGGGTTTTCCTCCAACGGTGGTGGTATGAGGGAGATTATGAATTACGTCGAATCGGCGCCGGAGATTCCGTTCGCTCATCCGATTCCGCAGTTTCCGGTGATTCGGGAAATGAGAATCATCCCGAGTTTCACACAAATTGGTGAGACACCACCAGCAAAGCATATACCTCATTGGTTACCAGCATTACCCGATCCTCACACTTACATTCACACGCCCATGTGGGATGAGAGGGTCTCTGATCCTCGTGATGATAAAATTGAACAGGCTAGGCAGCGAAGGAAGGCCGAAAGGTCGTTGTTGAGTTTGCAGAAGCGGCTATTGTTGTGTAACCGTAATAACCGTAATGGCTCGGTAGAAACAAGTACTACTACAACTACTACTATTACTCCTGCTACTACTACTACTACTACTTCAGCTGTACCAGCCCCAGTAGTAATTACTACTACTGGGGTTGGTTCGGATCCTGAAGGGGTTGATAAAGATGTTTCTCCAATTGACTTGCCTTCTAGGCTTTCGGGGGTTCGCGGAGGAAACCGTGTTTCGGTGTTGGAGGCTTTTGCTCCTGCAATTGAGATGCTTGGGAGTGGTGGTGGTTTGTGTGATGATGATGATGGGTTTGAAGGGAGAACGGTTCTCCCTGCTGCTGTGAGGCCGACTGTGCATTTCAAGTTCAGGATTGGGAAGAAGCTCATTGGGGAGTCTTTTGATGACAGACATCAGAAGAAGGATGCTTCGCGAGCCGCGGTGGCTTTGGCTGCCAGAGAGGATGAGAGGGATGATAAGAAGAGGAGGGCTGAGTATATTCTCAGACAGTCTATGGAAAACCCACAAGAACTCACTCTCTTGTAGATTGATAATGATTTGTTTATGTAGCTTGCTGATCTTCTGGTGAGGGTTTTATGACCTACCTGTAGAATCAATCTCACTTAACATGTTTTTAGAGCAGTTATATTTGTTTCCTTTCTTGCCATTTTAGCTCTAATTTGGATATGGATTTTTAAACATGGAGCTCTTCGGTCCACATCCCATATTGTATTTTACTCACTGAGTTCAATTGAATCGATATACTGAATTTCCTGTGCCTACGTCATGATCTTCAAGTTATGCTGTACTGACTTATATTGGTTTTTATAAGAAATTTGAAGTGTCAGGTTTTGTGGGGAAGGCTGGACCTAGCATACATTCTGCAGCTTATGTTAGTGGCAACTGGCAATGAGTGAGGATTCTGAACACTAGTCAATAAATTATTTGCCAACCACAATTGAAATAACTAATCTGTTCAAATGTGATTTCTTTCCTTCTTGCTTCCATGGTCTATCTTTTCGTAAGCAACATGTTCTGTATCCGTTGCACATTTTCTCCCCTTTCATATGGCAAGATATAACTTGATGCCCTTTCCCATCATTTAATCCTTCCATGATAGTAATAACAAGATTATGGCCATTGTGTTTTGAAACCCACTTGCAAGAGCAAATACAGTGTGTTTCAGGTATGTTTGGCGAATATTGGTATTTATCAATGCTTGTCTTCTTGACAAAACATACTCCAAGCTTCCAAGAGGAACTTTTTACACATTTGCAGGCCAAGACAGTTGGACAGATGATTGTTTAATCATGTCACATAGGTTGGGCAGGGAAACATGCTGCCAGAGTATATGATTAGTCAGGGATTTAAATAGCGAGCTATAGTGGCGCTATAGTGCCGTAGCGGTGTGGAGCGGCACCTAGCCGCTATGGTACTTCCCATAGCGGAGCACTTCGATGTAGCGGCTGTTGCGGTGTAGAGCGGCACCTAGCCGCTATGGTACTCCCCATGGCGGAGCACTTCGATGTAGTGGCTGTTGCGGCTGCTATTGCGGCTAGAATAGTAGGAGTTGTGGCCGCTGTCCTGCTGCACTGCTAAATTGCCAAAAAAGGTCCTCTTTTTTATGTTTGGGATAATTTTGGGGGGCATTTTTGGGATTTCTATTGTTCTCTTCTGTTTATTTATTTTTATTTTTGTGTTTTTCTGCTGTTTTTTTAAGCAGCTCTTTAACAAGTCATTTAAGTGTGTTTTGTTATGAATATTTCATGAATGTTGATTTTTTTTTTAATTTGTCAGCATTTATATGTATATAGCATTTATTATTAAATATGTATAAAAAATTCAAAGTAGCAGTCATCCCGCTATGCGCTACCCTGCTATAGCGTTTTTTGGGGTTGGCCGCTATGCGCCACTATCTGGGATTGATAACACTGTGATTAGTTGGTTAGAATGGATGTTCTGACTGACTTAGTGATGATGAAAAACCTGCATTTGGGCCCATTGTGTTAGCTTGTGGAAAGCTACACAAATATACTGTTTTTTGGGGGGTCCCAGATCATTATATGCATCGATGAAATAGTAATCTGAATTCGCTCCTCCCCATTGCTATTTTTGCATTATGCAGCTCACCGTGCTACAGTAGGTTCTATTGGCTCTGTCTCTAGCATTCGTGGCAGGCCTCATAAGCCACAGACAGATCTATGCATTTGACGAGCCTGTTATTTGAATGCAGTTGAATGCTAATTAAGCCACCCAGAAGACTTACAGGTAACCTTATCTACTGGTATCTTTCGGGCATGAAGCATCACTCTAAAAGGATAATATGTTGTACCACATGCACAGAAGCATTGAACACATTATTTGCAATCTAACCAAGCTCAAGCAATTTTTCACCTAGATAAACAAGATCATTTGCTTTTATTTTGAACATTACCAATCTATGGTCCTTAAGTTAATTCACGGTTTCAGCAAATCACTTACATGAGTATGGTCAACTTGGTGGCTACCTCATCATAGATGGCACTAGTAATAACATCTGGTTAAGGCTAGGGTGAGGTATCACCCTAAGTAGCACCTCGTGAGGCATGATAGATTTACCTGTTATGGTCGGTTATTCAACTGGATAAATATTTTTATTTTGCAAAAGGATCCATCTTGAGCAATAAGTAAAAGAGCTTATGAAACCCTGAAAACAATCGTAATATTCAAAATTCATGTCTTTCTTCTCTCCTCCACCTCAAGCCGTGTCATCATTGGCATGGATTCATCTTTATGGCTTCATGCCTTTGTCTTAGCAGTGGAGGCTTCATCTTCGCAGTGCTTCTGGTTTCTCGTGATTCCCTTCATAGGTTTGTTCCTTTTATTGATTTTTGGCTTCTCATGGTTTCTTGTGGTTCCTATTTTTGTTTTCTTTCTATTTTTCCTTTTTAGTTTTTTTTTATCTGTTGCCTGCATATGCAATGCATTACTTGTTCGTGTTTTGATGTCACTATTTTCAATCTATTGTGGGTCAATCTACTATGAATTCTTCTCTGTTGCTTTTTGCATATTTGATGTGTCTGCTTACACATGCCAATATAGTTCATGCAGGTGTCTTCTATTTGTCTCTACATACTATAATTTTTTGTGCCTGTTGAGTATTTTTTGTTCCATTACCTAGATACACAATGCATTACTAGTTGGTGTTTTATGTTGCCCATTGCTTATTTTAGTTGGAATTAGAATTGGTGGATTTAAACCCTATTTTGTATCTAATATGATATGATGTATAAAAACAATGGTACTTTTTTAATAATACTATATCTATATCCAGACTTTGTATCCTTGAGCTTTCTTGTCATATTGATGCTCCAGTTATCAATTGTCAGGATTGTTGACCCTATATAAAACCTTTACATGTTTTCAAAAACATCTTTACTTTCTAGTCACTGGGATTATTTGTTTTACTTTGTATAGTTCATGTAAGCATCCAGGAAGTGTCGAGTGCGAGAGAGAGTAAGAACTAATTATCAGAGGAAATTGACTTCAAGAATAGAGTGTTGGTTGAAATGTTCCTTCGAACCCTATCATTGAATATTACATTTTGACTTTTGCTTTATAGTGTGAAATGATAGTCAGCTTTATTGCTATATTTACATCAAGTGTGTAAAATAAACCTTACATGACTGCACTTTTGTTGCTCAAATTTTCAATTGCTCAAATTTTTCTTTTTATGTTGGAAACATTTATTTTTTCTGAAATGAAAGGGAACTGAAAGGGAATATACAGCACTCTGAACTTTCTTATGTCTGAATTTCTAGTTGCAGTCAACTTGCCATGTCATGAGATCCATTGAATCAATATTCTTTGATCATGGAATACCTTGAATTTTCCTTTGGCTTTGAAGTTACTACCACCATAACTTATTACTGTTATGGTGCTCATGAGCTTCTTTTCTTCTCCTTTGGAAAAACCTGATCAAGTTGTCTTTTGAATGTAATTTTCGTTGGTGAAAATGTAATATTCTATAGCACTTGAGAGTCAAGATTTGCATATAATTTTTGCATGTGAAGGGAGAAGGGGCAGACCATATTAGAAGGCAGGTCAGAGTAAAGGGATGGTCTCTGATCACTAGTCGCAATAGCGATTCCTGATCCCAAGAAATTTTGCAGTGAGTATTTTGTTAACACCTGCATATTTATTACTTCAAATGGTGTACCATGATAATAACTGAAACTGAAGCTGTTAGAAGTTAGTGTGAAAAACTGTGTTTTATTCACTTGAAAAATAACTGTATATACATCAGAATAAATAGCCTAGGCTGTACAGTAAAAACAGGAAACAAGAATCACTAAAAATATTTACAGAATCTGTCCTTAATGACTGCATTAATGCAGCCGGCCCTAATAAGACAGCATTAGGAGAATCAGATCTCCTAATAAAGTAAAGAAAATAAAGCCTTGATTCTGTAGTAATTGCAGCCGGCCCTAGGCACTACAGGTCCGCAACCAACACTCCCCCTCAAGTTGGGTCATAGATGTCAATCATGCCTAACTTGGATCTCAAGTTCTCATAATTTGCTTTAGGCAGTGCCTTGGTCAGAATGTCTACAGTTTGGTCACTTGAAGGGGTGTGTTCTAGAGTAACCAGCCCATCATCAATTTTCTCCTTAATGAAATGTCGATCAATCTCCACATGCTTTGTCCTGTCATGGTGCACAGGATTTTTTGCAATACTGATGGCAGCTTTGTTGTCACAGAGTAAGTTAACTGTGTAGTTGGTTGGAACCCGAAGTTCCGTAAGCATCCTGTGTAGCCACATTCCTTCACAGATTCCTTGGGCCAAAGATCTGAACTCAGCTTCTACACTGCTTCTAGCCACCACAGATTGTTTCTTGCTTCTCCATGTTACCAAGTTCCCCCATACAAATGAGCAATACCCACTTGTTGATCGTTTATCGGTCACGGAACCAGCCCAATCTGCATCTGTGAACATCTCAATTTTTCTGCCCGAATCCTTCTTGAAAAACAGTCCCTTTCCAGGTGTGCTCTTGAGGTACTGCAGGATACGGGTAACAGCTCTCATGTGGACCTCCCTTGGGTCATTCATGTAGCGACTGGCCATGCTAACGGCAAAGCCTATATCTGGCCGAGTGTGGGTTAGGTAGATGAGTTTCCCAACCAGCCTTTGGTACCTTTCCTTGTCAGCACGAGGACTATCTTCTTCCATGCCAATTTTCACATAGGACTCCATAGGCGTATCTGCTGGCCTGCACCCCAACATCCCAGTTTCAGTGAGTAAGGTGTATTTCCTCTGAGACACACATATCCCCTGCTTGGAACGGGCCACTTCCATCCCAAGGAAGTACCGTAACTGGCCAAGGTCTTTAACTTCAAATTCTTTGGCTAGGAACAACTTCAACTCTTCGATTCCTAGATGATCATCACCTGTAATGATGATGTCATCTACATAGACGATGAAGATGGTTGTCTTACCTTCCTTCGAATGTCTTACAAACATTGTGTGATCAGTTTGGCATTGGGAGAAGTTATGCCTCTTTACTACTCGAGTCAGCCTGTCAAACCATGCTCGGGGGGACTGCTTGAGACCATAAAGCGATCTGTTGAGCTTACACACCTTGCCAGAATTTTCTGATGTTTCAAGTCCTGGTGGTATCTTCATATAAACGTCTTCCTCTAGTTCGCCGTTTAAGAATGCATTTTTTATATCTAATTGATGCAGAGGCCAGTCCAAATTTACTGCCAAGGAGAGGAGAACCCGGACTGAATTTAACTTTGCCACCGGAGCAAATGTCTCTTCATAGTCCACCCCATAAGATTGGGTGAACCCCTTTGCCACCAACCGAGCCTTGTACCGATTGATACTCCCATCTGCATTGTATTTTACTGAGAATATCCACTTGCATCCAACTGCCTTCTTCCCTTCTGGTAGTTGTGAGAAGTGCCATGTCCCATTCTTTTCCAATGCCTTGATTTCTTCCTCAACTGCAGCTTTCCATTCGGGCACCAGGACAGCCTCATGAAAATCTTGGGGTATGAAGGTGTTGTCCACAAAACTGATAAATGCCCTGTATTCCTGTGACAACCTTTCAAACGAAATATGATTGCCAATTGGGTGTTTGGTACAAGACCTCACGCCCTTTCTTAAAGCAATAGGTAAGTCCAAATCACTAGTCAAGGGAGTATTATCCAATAATTCTGAGGAAGAGTCAATGGATGGAGTGTTACCTGTGGGAGTAATCTCAGAATCTGAAATCTGGTCAGAATCTTGGTTTTGCCTTGGAAGGTTGCAAGTTTCTACCTCCTTGAGAGTTGGTTGTTTCCTCCTCTTCCTTATGTAAACCTGTAGTTCCCCTTCCTTGCTGGGTTTGTCACTGTTTTTAGGTTTAGGTACGGTGGGTGAAGGTGCAGGGACATATTCGGTAATGGCAGGTTCAGAAATCTGATCAAGTATTTCCCAAGGTTGGGATTCACTATGTGTCACTCTCTCCCCCTGAATGCCAACAACGGGATAGAAGGGTTTATCTTCAAAAAAGGTGACGTCCATGGTGTGATAGAACCGCTGCTTGATGGGGCAATAACACTTGTATCCTTTCTTGGTTGGGGAGTAGCCCAAGAAGATACACTTGATGGCTTTGGGATCTAATTTGTTTGGGTTAGGTTGTAGGTTATGGACAAAGGTTGTGCAGCCAAATATTTTTGGTGGGAGGTTTGAGAGGAGTTTAGTGTTTGGGTAAAGGGACAAGAGGGTTTGGTGTGGTGTATTGAAGTTGAGGGTTTTTGAGGGCATTCGGTTAATTAGGTAGGTTGATGATAAGACATCATCTCCCCAAAAATGGTTGGGAACATTCATAGAAAGCATAAGGGCCCGAGTGACTTCCAAGAGGTGCCTATTCTTCCTTTCTGCAGTCCCATTCTGTTGGGGAGAGTGGGAACATGACGTTTGGTGTACAATGCCATGTTGGACCAGATATGCTCCAAGGGAGTGATGGAAATATTCCCCTCCATTGTCAATTCGCAGAACCTGAATGCGTCTCTGGAATTGAGTTTGAATCATTTTATGGAAGTCTTGAAATATGCTCCCCACTTCTGACTTTTCTTTCATGAGGAACACCCAAGTGACCCTTGTATGGTCGTCAATGAAGGTGACAAACCACCGAGATCCTGTGACATTGCGAATTTTGGCCGGACCCCACACATCGCTATGGATTAGGGTGAAAGGCTTAGAGGGCTTGTATGGCTGTATAGGGTAATGGGACTTGGTATGTTTGGCTAATTCACACACTTCACACTTCAACAATTCAGAATTTTTATTAAATATGGAAGGGAAAAGCTTTTTCAAGTACATAAAGTTTGGGTGTCCTAGGCGGTAATGCCACAACATAACATCATTCTTTGATGAGCACATAAGCACAGACTTGTAGGATCTCTTGGGTGGGTCTTCAACTCTTAGAAGATAGAGCCCGCACTTTCCTTAGCATTGCCAATCATCCTCCCCAATTCCCGATCCTGAAACTCACACAAATGAGGAGAAAATTTAGTAACACAACCCAAATCGTGTGTTAGCTTGCTGATTGATAAAAGATTGTAGTCCAAATTTGGGACATGTAAAACTGAATCGAGAGAAATATCCTTAGAAATAATGACTGAACCTTTACCAGCCACCCTGGAGGTGGTACCATCCGCTATACGAACAATGGAACCATCATGGCAGGGGTCGTATTTGGTAAATACATTGAAGTCCCCAGTCATGTGATCCGATGCACCAGAGTCAACGATCCAAGTGTTTGTTTTCTTGTGGCTGGCATGAAAAGCAGAAAGGGGATTACCTTTTTGGGCAAGGTTGGCAGTGGAAGAGGATGTACTAGAGTTTTGAAGTGTTTGCTGCAGTAGTTTCTGCAACATCTCCATTTGTTCTTTGCTGAAAGGGCTAGATTCTGCAGGGCTTTTGGACTTGTTCTCCTCCGTTGAAGTGGCATATGCACAGTTACCATTGCTGCGTGGTTTCAAGTCTGCAGGCCTCCCATGGATCTCCCAGCATGTGTCCTTTGTGTGACCGTGTTTTTTGCAGTGATCACACCACCCTCGTCCCTTCTTGGGTGGTCCTTTTGCGGCAAGTGTAGAGCCTTCTATGTCAGAGGTGGAGGACTGGCCTCCTAACATAATTTTCCTTCTGCTCTCTTCCCGTCTTACTTCTGCGAAGGCTTCACGGATACTTGGGAGTGGTTTCTTGCCAAGTATCCTTCCTCTCACTTCATCTAAATTTTTGTTCAGTCCCAAAAGGAATTGGTAGATCCTATCTTTTTCCACCAGTTTCCGGTAGAGCTTGTCGTCTTCCGAACACTTCCACACAATGTCCGTATAGATGTCCAGCTGCTGCCAATACTTGGTGAGTGTCTGGTAGTATTCTGTGACCGGAGAATCTCCTTGTCGCAGATCGTGCAAGAGGCTTTTAATCTCGAATATGGCCGAGGTGTTGTCGACATTCAAGTAAGTTTCCTTGGCAGCATCCCAGATTTCTGCTGCAGTATCGTAGTACATGAAGTTTTCGCCTGACTCATTTGTCATGGAGTTTAACAACCATGACATCACCAGGCTGTTTTCAAGCTCCCACTTCGCATACTTTGGGTCAGATTGCGTTGGCTACTTGGCAGCACCAGTGATGTAATCTGCTTTGCCTTTTCCTTGCAGGAAGATGCGGACCGATCTGGCCCACTGGGTGTAATTCTGGCCATTTAATTTGTGGCCAGTGATTGGTACAGTTTCGGACTGACTGGTGGTGATTCTAGCCGCCACCTTTGGGTCTTCTGCCATGGGAAACCCTGCTGCCGCGGATCAGAACGGTAGCTCTGATACCATGTGAAAAACTCTGTTTTATTCACTTGAAAAATAACTGTGTATACATCAGAATAAATAGCCTAGGCTGTACAGTAAAAACAGGAAACAAGAATCACTAAAAATATTTACAGAATCTGTCCTTAATGACTGCATTAATGCAGCCGGCCCTAATAAGACAGCATTAGGAGAATCAGATCTCCTAATAAAGTAAAGAAAATAAAGCCTTGATTCTGTAGTAATTGCAGCCGGCCCTAGGCACTACAGGTCCGCAACCAACAGTTAGAACACAGGTCAAGCATCGACCTGAACATAAATAATCTTGAACAAGCTTAAACATCTACTCTCGTCAAATTTTCAATTCTAGATTTCCTTTTTCAAATACTCTCTTTCTTGGATTCACCTTTGTCAATGTGACACTGTATATTTTCTTCATTCGTCTTTGATATATCTATTATACAATTCTGTACTTCTGCATTGGCTTTCTGTTCTAGCCTTTAAAATTGTGATGATGAAATGGAAAATGTTGTTGCTCTCAATTTATAAGGTTATTATCGCAATTTAATTATTTGAATTGAGCAAGTTAGTTCTAATTTAATCCGGAAGACTCTTTACAAAATATTGATACGGTTACTAATGATTCTTAAATTAATAGGATTGGAGAATAAATGAGTTCTGTAAGGCCACATCAGGACAACGACTTTGATGCTAAATGAGTAAAATTTTCGAGGTTGTGATTCCAACATAAACGCCAATTGGTTGAGTGGCTTAACATTGTTGGCAAAATGCATTATTTCTAGGAATATGTAATAGAGAACTTCATGGATTGGTGATTTCTTTGAAGTTCTTTGCAATCCCAATTCTGTACAAATTTTGTGCCAGTAGTGCTAAAAATGGATTGGTTGATGGTCTATTACCTGTAGTTTCCATCTGTCACTCTTCATTTTGAGGTTATGTATTTACTTGAACAAGGTGCTTGGTTATCATGTAGGATGACAGAAGTAATTTATTGCTATTCTATTCTAAGGTACGCTTTGAGAAAGCGCTCAAACTTTGGTTAAATTCAAATTTGTTCTAAACGATATTGAACTGAGGGAAATGACTTAGCATTGTAATATTTGTCATATGGCCGTTTGTATGGATGACATCAAAAGGGTCTTACAGCAACAAGTTACATTGTTTTTCTTCTTTTTTATGTCCTTGACATTGTAATTTAGAGGTGGTTTTAGACTTCTGTTCCAAATCATCAATTCATTTGCTGCCCATGATTTATAAAGTGCAATAAATATTGCATTGCTATCCTTGTGCGATATTAACTAATCCAAAAATATCTTGCAAATGCACGTTGTAATCAGAATTGCTTTCAGTCATACCAAATGCACATCACTTTAAGAGAGACCTGTAATTTTAAAATGATGGGCCTCCCCTCCCATGTGAGTGAAAAACATGTTATTTTTTCTTTCAAATTTCATTTTGGATTACAGATTACAGATTGTATAATATGTAATGTAATGTAATGTAAAGAAAAGATACTTGGAAGCCGGTGGTAGAGAAGGTTCGTAGTAGATTATCAGGGTGGAAAAGCAAAAATCTTTCTTTTGGTGGTCGCATTGTCCTTTTACAATCCGTTTTGTCTGCAATACTAATCTACTTTCTTTCATTCTCCAAGGCGCCTGCAGGTATTGTCTCTCAACTTGAAATTCTTTTTAAAAAGTTTCTTTGGGGAGGGGATGGGGAAACACAAAAAATACACTGGGTAAGATGGGATAAAATTTGTAGAGAGAAAAGTGAGGGGGGTTTGGGCATTAAAAGTGTTAGAGCCTTTAACTTGGCTTTGTTAGGGAAGTGGCATTGGAGGATGAGTATGGAGAAAAATAGCTTGTGGTATAAGGTTTTGGTGTCCAAGGATGGGGAACGGGGTGGTGAGTTATGGGGGGATGGGAGGAGGGGATCCAACTGGTGGAAGGATGTCTTTTCTGTGGAGGAGGGAGGGGGTTAGGCATAGGTGGTTATCAGACTCCTTAAAAAAGGTAGTTGGGAATGGGGAACAAACTTCATCTTGGAGTGATCCTTGGGTGGAGGGTGGTTTGCTATGCAATAGGTTCCATAGATTGTTTCTTCTGACAACCAACAAGGAGGAAACCGTGGCTGGTGCGAGAGGTTGGGAGGAGGGTCGATGGGTGTGGTCTTGGGATTGGCGAAGAAATATGTTCCAGAGAGGCTGAACTAGTACAACAGCTAGAAGCAATGATCGATCAATATGTGATTAAGGAAAATGAAGGAGATAGATGGGTTTGGAAGGAAGAGTCAGCAGGAATTCACACTGTCAATTATGCATACAAATGTTTGAGGTGTGATGAGGCACAAGTCATGGATATCACTTTGCAACAAGTATGGAATAAATTAGTTCCTTTAAAGGTGACAACTTTTGTGTGGAAGTTAATGTGGAATAGAGTCCCAACAAAGGACAACTTGATTAAAAGAGGGACTTTGAGGGACACACAGAGTATATGCCCAGCTTGCTCACAGATGGAAGAGTCTGCCAATCACCTATTTTTTGAATGTGACGTAACGTACAAGGCTTGGGCAGGGTGTCTAAATTGGCTGGGTGTGACCTCGGCTTTGCATCGAGATAGCAGAGCTAATTTTTTGCAGTTCATGGGATTGGTGGTACATTGTAAGATTGGCAAGTCAGCACGGCATGCAGTCTGGTGCTCAGTTGTGTGGAGTATTTGGAAGGCCAGTAACAATTCACTCTTCAAATCACAGAATATACAGGTTGATAAGGTAGTTGAGGAATTCAAAATACAGGTCTGGGGCTGGTTGCGAGCCAGTCAGTCTGAGTTTGTTTATCCGTTGTCAAATTGGTTTGCAAATCCTATGGAATGCCTTTTACACTGTCAGTAACTTGATGCCTGGAAAGTTTTAAATGTGATTAATTGGCATTCTTAACCATACTGCAGCAGAGTTGCGATAATTTTGGCAATGCAGGATTCTCGGATCTTATTTTCAAGCTCAGGTTATGTTTTTGGAAGGCTATATGGGTTTAACAATAGGGAGATATTTTATCTCTGAGCATGTTATCTGTTGGCAATTGAAGGATAACCTTTTTGTGATGGGGTGCTAATAGTTGGAGGCCATGGCACATAGGTTATGCAGGGGAGTAGCATAAGTATCAGAACCAGGGGCACTACATCTTCCATAAAAGTCTATGATGGGGAGAGGATATAATTTTGTCTTGTTGGGATTTGTATCATAGTATAGGGGTTTTGTCTCACAATATAGGTTTCAGATGGAAACATTGTATTCAATTTACTACATAAGGCACAACTTATGATGTCATGTGGTTCTTATTAATAAATTTGTTTTGCTGCTTCAAAAAAAAACTACAGTTATTCACACCATTTGTAGGGAATCAAGTAGTTGGTTCCTTTCGTTAAAGGTCCAATACAGATTTCATGCCTTCGCCATTAGGTTAGGCATAACACCTTACTAAGTTTTTGATTACCTTTGATCATTGGCTTACCTAATGGACCTATTGCTTGGTTGTAGCAGAGGTTGCCTATGAACTTGCAGAGTTGTAGTTAGCAATGGCAAGGAGTTTGAAGAGGTAGTGAAAGTTCATGACCTCATCAAGAAGCTTTTAGTGAAGAATCACAAGAGAATTGGAAGTTGCATGGGTTCATTTGAGATCAAGAGGCATGAGTTCTTCTGGGCAAGACCACTATCTCTTAGTCATTGGCATAAGTAACGACACTACTGCTCAATTGGCTGTGTGTATTACATTTTAATGAAACTAGGATTCAATTTATAAAAATATCTGATGGATGGAAAACTTTTCTAGTTGTGCTCTGATAGGCCCTTAGAGAATGTTGTGGGCCTAGAGGAGCAAGGGGCAGTTCAAGTGAACAGGCTCAATGTGTTAAGAGTCTATGCGAGGAGAAGTAGAAAAGGGTAGGAGGGGAATGATGACATGGCAAGGGGTGTGGGTGGTGTGCCTAGTGTATGGGGCAATTTTGTTATGGCAGAAAATACCCATTCTCTGAGAGGAGCTTAGCTCTGGGGTAGAAGGGATATTGCCTTTCTACATTTGCCCTTTCCTATTGAATACAATTCTCTATTTCTATTATCATTTTTTTTTCTCTACTATTGCTCTGTGTGTGTTCGGGTTTGCATCAATTGGTCCGACTTGCCGGATTCGGGAAAAGGAGTGTTGCTCGGACAGGGATCAACGCATTAAGGGAGCAAATGTCATCGAAGAAGATGGAGGCAAGGGTAGTAGCTCGGACGAATGGGATGGCTGGACTCAAGACGATGCTCACAGCGATGCAGTTGAAAGCGAAGGAAAATCATGAGAAATTGATGAAGATGTTGTCTAAGTGATTTGGGAATGTCGATGGAGAGACGTTGGCATCGAAGGTAATATAGAGCACAGAGACAATGTCACAAAGAGAAGAAACGACAACCATCGGTGAGGGAGACGAGTCGGATCTTAAGTCGCAGCAGTTGAGTCTCGTTGAAGGATTGATAATAGAGGAAGAAGAGGTTTTGGATGAGATGAGGAAAGATGAAGGAAACACAAATGGCAATGGGTTTGAGGGTCGAGCCATCGGAATCCAAGTTCAGAAAACGGTGTGGCCCAAGAAGACGCATGAGCAACATGAAATAGGGGACACAAATCTCTATATGGGTATCGCAAGAAAAGAGGGAGTGAAAGCTTCTGATGTTTGGGGTATCACACAGGCTACCCAATTCGTGTGTGGTGGTCAGAAAGATCCGCATAACACTGAGCCCGGTGGCTCCGGCACCACCACCGAAATCGTCAGACATCGATCCACTGTAAGCGGCACCTCCACGGCCTGATGCGTCAGCCGTAGGTCCCCTTAGGTTGCGGTTGAGGAAGATGGTGAACAAATCATCATGGGAGCAAGCATCGGGAGATCCAATGCTATCGAAAGAGGAAGAGAGAGTGCAAATGATTTAGGAGGTGCGTCGTGTAACATCCGTTTTTTCTGAGTTACTGTTTAAAATCCATTTTATATGAAACTCTTGTATGGAGTATTTGGGACTATTAATAGTCATTTTTGAAATTTCCTATAGGCTCTCACCATTTTAATTAATTTTGGAAATATTTGATTTGTGAAAAGTCCGTTTTACCCTTGAGTTTCATCCGTTTTCAGTTGAAAACCTTAGGGGCAAAGATGTAACTTCACTCCCTCCCTCATCAGCCCTTAAAACCGCCTTACGAAGCAAGGAGAAGAACTCAATTTTGAGTCATCACCATGACTCACTCCTTTAGACCAATTAGAAAAAAGATCCATTAAAACTAATTTATAATTAAGCCATTTATAAGTCATGGCTTACATCATGGAGCAAATGATCAAATGGTCTTCCTTCTTCCTCATCTTGGTCGACATCCACTATGGATTAGGGCCCTTGGATGTGCTTGTTGCCTTATGAGTCACATGCATAGTCATGAGTTTAGGCCAATTAGAATAAAGCATGATTTAACCTAATTAATAAATGTGTGTTTATGAAGTCATGGCTTACCACACAAATCATTTTAATCCCTTCTTGGTCCCTCCTTGGCCGCCCCCTCCCCATCTATAAATAGACCCCTTGGCTTCATAATTTTTCACACATCCAAGAAGCCAAGGGGAGCTCTTGAAGACAAACACTTCTCTTTACTTTCTTAGTTCTTAAATTTCTTTGGTGTTCTTGCTTTGTTCTTCATTGTTCATAAGGCCAAGGTAAGGGGTTAATCTTTCAATATTAATTTGAGAAGTATGAGTTTTGATTCTTGTTTATGCTTGTCTTGTATGTTTTATGTGTTTATGCCCTTATGCCTTAAATAATTGTTTTATAGCTTTAAATTAATTATTTTGTGGTAATTAATAATAGTAGAGTTATAATGCTCAAATTTTGTTAAATTTTCGTGAAGCAAGGAGGGTATGTTAAAATCACTTTTGAGGTTTTGTAAACATACCGTTATAATGGCGAATTTTAGACTTACCGTAAATACAATTTTACCGCAAACAAAATACAATTTATTAGTTTGTGAAAACCCTGATATTGTCTATCATTGATATACAAGGTCATGGTTAAGATAAATGGTTTATCAGTATGGATCTGTCTAGAAAGGAAGTGAGACCTATGAAAGGGCTAAAACAGTCCGTCTCTCTCTGACCTGGGATCTGTACCGATGCGCTGTTTGGGGAATTCTTAACCTAGGGACTCGGTATATACGTGACTAAGATAATTGGGAAATATAATGGTAATGGACTCTCGGTGAATTCTACAGTTATATATTTTGGTTCAGTATCCTCTATATTTTTAAACAGTGGAAATTTGTGAAATAAGCTTTCAATGGGCTTTTTCTGAAAATAAATCAGTGTCAAGTATTTTCGAAATATTTCAGTTTTGACCCTTTTCAATGAATTAATCACTTTTTAGTTCTATCATATACTGACACATTTTTGGAAATTGAACGAAAAATGGAGTATGAGTTAACTGGGATAAATGGTTCTATGTTCTATCTGAGTGGTGAAATTCAGTGTTTTTCCTGAGATATGTGATTGGTATTCTTATCTGAGAAATGTGGTTCTGTGTTTACTTGTGATTCCGTGTTTATTTGAGAGTTAATTCGTAAGCTGGTATCTGTGGTTACTAAGTAAAATCTCTTGGAGTAGCGGGCTGAATGCTTGTGGCTATGTGTCGAAATTCCTATGGTAAAATCTCCTCGAGTAGCAAGTGACTTACTCGTGGGTGTGTCCCAAATATAAGTGGTAAAGTCTCCAGGAGCAGCGGGTTATATACTCGTGGGTGTGCCCCGAAATTATGTCGTAAAATCTCTCGGGGTAGTGGGTTATTTACTCGTGGGTGTGTCCCGAAATTATTAAGTAAAATTCCCAAGAGTAGCGGGCAGGATGCTCGTGGGTATGTCCCGAAAGTATAGAAGGTCTGGTGTGAAATTCCCTGTTTAAGATATTGAATGATTCATTTGCTGTGTACACTATACCTGCGGTATGTTTCTTATACGTCCTTGACATATGAAGTAAGACCTGGATTTGTTTTAGTGCTGTACTTTTCTTATTAAGTTGTTTAGAGTTTCACCCTTGCCTGCTTTGTTGTGTTGATGCATGACGGAGTAGATGAGTTACCCAAGAAGTGGGCTGACTCTTAGAAGAAGGATTTGAAGGAGGATGCTGCGTAGGCTGAAATGGATTCCAAGAAGATTAAATGCCTACTGTATTATTTTGGGTAGAGGTTTAGAGACTAGACTGGCTCAGATGTTCACTGTCTTACTTTAAATTCTTCCCTGTAAAAACTCTGATGGTTATATGAAATGAGATTACATTCATACAAGTTTTGTTTATGCTTCCGCATTGAAAATCTTTTCGAAAACATTTAAAAAGAAATCAAGGGAATATACTCCCCATCCTTCTCGTCTTCTTTATGGAAAGCGAAAAATTTCACCCGTGTTTTAGAAGAAGGATTTCCAACTTTCACTAAATATTTTCTAAGTTATTTGAAATTCATGGTAACTATGGTGTAATATCCTTCTTGGAGAAATGGTGTTATATTTTGTGGTATCAGAGCCTAGTCAAGTCTTTTGGGAACTATTGGGTATAGGTTTACTGTGCTTTCATTGTGTGAACTCTAAAGAGTTGTTTGTGCTGTGTGAAATTGTGTGAATTCTGTGTAAATCTTGAATATTTGTTTAAGTTTAGATTATTCTGGAAAAATCTGGTTTCAAAGTTGTGCTGGTATGGGACGGTACAGCCAAGGAATCTGCAACTGTGCTGGTATGAGACGGTACAGTTGAGGAAAACTTAGTAGGATTAATCAGACTACCTATGCCAACAATACTGTATAGGTATGGGACTGTACAGGACAAGATGACCTTCCGAAAAGCATATAAGTGAGGACAAAACATGTTGTTGGAATTCGTGTTGGTTTGTAGGGATAAAGTCGTAAATCTGAAAGTAAGCCAGGTGATTTCGGGATAATATAGACTTAAGTGAATCTGTTTGATTGCTTTCTGTGTGAAAATTTTGGTATAAGTGTTTTGGGGACTTCTTGAATGGGTTATGACTTAGTTTCACTTGGGTAGTTGCCTTGTAGAAAACCATGTCAGGAAGAGGAAATAGAGATATTGGGGACTTGGCAAATGCTATCCGAGAGATGGCAACGACCGTAGCACAAAGAGAAGGAAATGGGCAGGGTTTGGCAGACTTCCGTCGTGCCAAACCAACTCAATTCAAAGGGGGTTATGACCCGGAAGGGGCAGAACTGTGGATTCAAGAATTAGAGAAGATCTATGTAGCTATGGCATGTACAGATGAACGGAAGGTAACCTTCACTGTTTACATGCTGGTAGGAGATGCTGAGTTTTGGTGGCGTGGGGTACGTCAGCTGTTGGAGGCTGGAGAAATAGCCATTACTTGGGCTCTTTTCCGGGAGCGTTTCCTGACTAAGTACTTTCCTCAGAACATCCGTCATAACAAGGAGATGGAGTTCTTGAGCCTTAAGCAGGGGGAGATGACTGTGGGAGAATATGCAGCTAAGTTTGAATCACTCTCTAAGTTTTCCCAGTACTTCCAAATGCATCCTGATCCATCATGGAAGTGTAAGAAGTTCCAAGAGGGACTAAAGTATGATCTAAGGGAGGCAATGACACCTTTGAAGGTAGAGGAGTTTGGTGAGATGATAGAGCGTTGCTCTATGATAGAGGAAACAAAAAGGGGAAAAGAAGTAGTGAATCAGGATTCTAGACCATCTAAGTCTGATAGGGGAAGAGGCAATCAAGATCAGAGGAAACCTTACTATAGACCCCCAGGAAACCAACAACCCTACCAGAATGCTGCACCTGCTTTTGGTAGTCAGGGGAGATTTAATTCAAATGGTCAGGGTACTACTCGGAAATGCTATAGGTGTGGAAGACAAGGTCACTTAGCTGACGCTTGTTGGGGAAATGTGATTACCTGTTTCCAGTGTGGACAAACTGGACACACGGCAAGAAACTATCAGACAGTGAAGAAATGACCGGTCGCAAACAGCGCTAATGCTGGTAGACCAACAACCACTGGAAGAATTAATAATCTGACAGCTACACAAGCAATGTATAGAAAGGCCATCGATGAAGCAATTAAGTGAAAACTTTGGATTTTAGGGATTTCATGGCCGAAGTCTGTTTTGCTTTAAGTATTATAGATATAGATGTCCTCTAGTTATCCGTAGGTTTGGATCATAAGACTTACGAATCATATAGACTCTTTTTGATGATGTTTTATAGCCTTATAGCCTATTAGGAATGTTGTGTTTACTACTATTATATATATGGATATATGAAGTGCTTGGTTTTATTGATATTGTGTTGATCATATACATTTACTTGCAAATTCTCTGTTATACTTAGAAACTTGATTATCTAAAAATGTGTTTTGGGATGGAATTATTAGTCATGAACTTATTATTGCTTTCTTGCTACTTAAGGTCAAGGTATGAGTCAGATCAACTCATTAGCTTGCTGGTAGCAGTGAGATAACAATAATATTTAGTATAAACTGATAAGTTAAATCCCTAAGTATAATCACGAATTTCGAGGACGAAATTCTTTTTAGAGAGGGAGAATTGTAACATCCGTTTTTCTGAGTTATTGTTTAAAATCCATTTTAAATGAAACTCTTGTATGAAGTATTTGGGACTATTAATAGTCATTTTCGAAATTTCCTATAGGCTCTCACCTTCTTCTTATATTCTCATATTTGCAAGAGAATCACTTAGCTCTGACAATTCTTTGTTAGGCTTTCTGTCATTGAATTTTATATGAATTGATTCGTCAACAGTCAAGGTTCTAGAGTTAAAGACTCTGTAAGACTTGAAAGTTTAAGAGTAGCCCAGAAAAATTCCATTGTCAACTTTGGAATCAAACTTGCCAAGTTGATCCTTAGTGTTAAGAATAAAATATTCACATCCAAAAGGATGAAAATAAGATATGTTGGGTTTTTTTCCTTTCCACAATTCATATGGAGCCTTTTTCAATATAGGTCTCACATATATTTTGTTAGTAAGTAACAGGCAGTGTTTACTGCTTCAGCCCAAAACCTCTTAGAGGTTGTGTGATCATTGAGCATGGACCTGACCATCTCTTGTAGAGATCGATTCTTTCTCTCCACCACACCATTCTGTTGAGGTGTTCTTAGTGTAGAGAAATTGCGAAGGATTCTATTCTCTTCACAGAATCTCTGAAAGTTTGCATTTTCAAACTCACCTCCATGATCACTTCTAATGGAGTTGATACAAAGTCCTTTTTCATTCTGGACTCTCTTACAGAATATAGTGAAGACTTTGAAAGACTCATCCTTGTGTGCAAGGAATTTAACCCATGTCCATCTAGTATAGTCATCTACTATAACTAGTCCATATTTCTTTCCATTCAAAGAAGCAGTTTGTGTGGGTCCAAACAAATCCATGTGTAAAAGTTCTAAAGGTCTAGAAGTGGAAACAATATTTTTGGAATTAAAAGAGTTTTTCACTTGTTTTCATTTCTGACATGCTTCACACAGAACTTCAGATTTGTACACAAGATTTGGTAGTCCTCTCACGAGGTTATGCTTATTTAGCTTTGAGATAGTTCTCAAGCTTGCATGACCAAGTCTCTTGTGCCATATCCATTGTTCATCTTTTAAAGATATGAAGCATGAGACATTTTGTTTGGATAGGTTTTCAAAATCAATTTTGTAAACATTGTCCTGCCTCTTTGCTTGAAAAAGTATGGACTTATCAGAGTTTCTAACTATACATTTATCCTTGTTAAAGGAAACATCAAATCCACTGTCACACAATTGACTTGTGCTAAGCTAATCAGATTACGTTTGAGTCCTTCAACCAACAAGACATTTTCAATAGAGGGAAAAGGATGCTTACCAATTTTACCTATCCCAACTATTCTGCCTTTCTGGTCTCCTCCAAAGGTGACCCAGCCCTTTGTCATAGGCTTTAGGTCTTGGAACATAGACCTTTCTCCTGTCATGTGTCGTGAGCAGCCACTATCCAGGTACCATGACTGGAGTTGTCTTCCTCTCATCAAGCATATCTGCAACAGGAATTATCATATTTTTAGGTATCTAGATTGACTTTGGTCCTTTCTTGTTAGTCCTTGGTTTGCGTCTAAGCAGGTTCCTTTTGTTATGGACGCACGTCGATGTGACATGTCCAGCCTTTCCACATTGACCATAATATAATTTAAACTTGAAAGGACTTTTCGAAAACTTTGGTTTTGGCTTTTCTTGTTCCTCAAGAACATAACCTAAACCACTTTTGTCAGAGGGTTTTCTCTAAATTTTTAAGATTTGATCAAGCTTTTCAGAGCTACTGACAAATCTGGACAATCGTCCAGTGAGTTCATTTACTTCTTGTTGAAGTACTTGTACTTCACAGGAGGTGTTGGACTCAGAATCTTTTTGAGATTCATCTTTGAGTTGACTTACTTGCAGCTTCAACTCTTTATTCTCTGATTTGAGTACTTTGTTTTCTAGAGTAAGCTTTTCAAAATCTTTTGTTATGATAGAAAACTTTTTCTTTAAAGACTTGTACTCATCAGATAGAATGGATGATTCTCTAAGAAGATCATCAAAATTACTTCTTAGTTTAGGATAAGAAAGTACCTCTTCTTCATCCTCATTGTCTGTTGAGGGCAGGCTTGCCATTAGGCAAAGGTTTGTTTCTTCTTTATCCTCCTCATCCTCATCATCAGATGAGTCATCAAGATCTTCCCATGTAGCCATGAGACCTTTCTTCTTCTTGAAGAACTTTTTCTTTGTCCTTTCAGCTTCAGGACAATCTGCCTTGTAGTGGCATGGTTTCTTGCAGCCATAGCACACTATTGGACTTTTATCCTTTTGCTCAGCTTCCTTTTGTGGAAATCTTCTGTTGAACTGCTTCCTTCTGAAGCCACCTTTCTTTTTCCACATGGACTTTATTTTCTTAGAGATGAAGGAAAATTCATCATCATCTGAACCTTCTTCACCTTCAGAGTTGCACGACTCTTCATCAGAATCATTGGTCTTCAAGGCTTTTGAGGTGCTCCCTTTTTGAGCTTTAAGGGCAATGGACTTTGCCCTTTTTTCTGTTCCCTCTTCTTTGAGCTCAAGCTCATGCACTTTGAGTGAGCCTAGAAGGTTCTTCATAGCAAGAGTGGAAATATCCCTTGCTTCTTGTATGGCAGTTACCTTGGGTCTCCATTGTCTTGGCAGACTCCTTAGGATTTTCCTGATGTGATCCTGAGTTGTGTAGATTTTTCCCAGAGATCTCAGGTTGTTAATGATTGTTTGGAATCTTCCAAACATTTGATCAATTGTATCGTGATCCTCCATTTTAAATAGTTCACATTGACGAACTAGCATACTGATTTTGGACTCACGGACCTGAGTTGATCCTTCATGCGCCAAGGCTAAAGTGTCCCATATTTCCTTGGCAGTGGTGCAGCTGTGCACCTTGTCATATTCTGACTTTGTAATGGCATACATCAGATAGTGTCTGGCCTTTGAGTTCAGTTGAAATCTGGTCCTCTGATCCTGCGTCCACTGAGCTCTAGGCACTGGTTGCCTTGCTTCACCTACTGGAGCAGTGCAACCATTTTCAACGACATCCCACATGTCAATATTCTATGCATCAAAGAATGTGATCATTCTTTGCTTCCAATAGTCATATTCGTCACCATTGAACAATGGTGGCCTATTTACAGCTTGTCCCTCGTTCTCCATGGATCTTTGCTTCTCTGCACTGTTAGATGCTCAACCCCTAGGACCGAGCTCTGATGCCACCTGTAGGTAACAAGATGAAACACAAGAAGGGGGGTTGAATTGTGTTTCTTAGCTTTTAAAACTTTTCGCAAAACGTTGGACGCTGTTTAAAGAAATGTTGGACACACAACATATGTCTGTTGGACGCACAAATAAGTTGGACGCAGAAACGTCCACTTAGTGTAAAACAAGTTTTTGCGCAATTAAAACGTTTGAAAAACTTGTTAAAAAAAGATTCAATTCAACCCCCTTTGTTAGTAAATAAACTGAAAATAAAAGAGTTAAGGGATAGAGAGATTGAACTAGTATTTATCCTGGTTCACCATTTCCTAAGAGCTACGTCCATTCCACTCTAACAAGAGAGATTTCACTATCAATCCAGATAGAATACAAGTATTCTATCAAGTATTCTTCAACAGCCTCTTCAGGCCTTACAACAAGTATTCTTTGCTCACCTAGCCTCTCCAGGCTCAAACCCAAGTATTCTTTGCACACAGCCTCTTCAGGCTAATACCCAAGTATTCTTTTACAAACAAACTTCTTCAGGCTCAAACAAGTATTCTTTTCTAAACAAGCCTCTCTAGGCTCAAACAACTCAGAAGAGTGTTTTAGATGAAAGTGCTGTTAACTCACACAAGTGAGGATATAGACTCTAAAGCACTTCGAGAGTTCAGCAAACTCTCTTTTACAAGAAGAAAGAAATAATACAAGACTTTCTTAAGATTACAAAGTATGACAATATTTGCACAGCGTTTTGACTCTTTTCTTTTTGTGGTTCAGTCACTTGTATTCTTCTTCTTGTTCATGGTATATATATAGGCTTTTATGAAGCTTCAGACTTGGTCTTCGAATAAGCTCAGCTTCAGCCTTCTTGAATATAGTCATTCTCTAATAGCATTAAATGCTATTTTTCCGTTGCTCTGAGGAGTGCTTCTTCAGCGTATTTTCTGCGTTTCTTTCTCCTATGTCAGAAGCAACCTGTACTCAAAATCTCAATTACACAAAGGTTAATAGTAATATTTTATTGAGACAGAGAGAATACACTGTGTAAGGAAAAATGTATGTTCAAAGATATACAGAATAGTTCAGATAACATCCTCTCTCTCAAGTACACTTTATACAGTGCTTTATGCTTTTCATTAAATACATGTTCAAATTATTGACAATTATGCACAGAAAAAACATTGCATACAACTATTTATTTCAAATCATTTTCTCATTAAATATGTCTCATATTAAATGCAAGAGCAATAAATAACATGTTATAGATTCTGCGTTTTGGACGCAGTTTTGTGACACAGAAAGGACTTTCTGTTCACTTACCAAATGGACGCATACCTATGCTTACCATTTGGACCCAAGGCTTCTCTGGTCATATGGACACATACTTATGCTTACCATATGGACTCATAGCTTTGCTTTTCTGGACTTACTGTTTTACTGATTGTTGGACTTATATCTTTCTACTCATTTGGACGCGAGCCATCCAGAGTCCATTGAACGATACTTACTCACTATCAAGTATTAGAGTCCATTGGACGATCTGCTCTTAGACTGTACTTATGAGTTCCATGGTCACATTGGACGATGGGCTTATTTTTGTTGTACCTACAAAAGCTTGTTAGCAGACTTTGTAAAATCCTTAATAATCATTGTTATCATCAAAACCACTTAAGGATTAAAGCATTTGAAAAATGCCTTTGAATAATTTGGTTCCAACACACGATAATACTACGAGGAGTATAAACTCCCAACAGGTCACCAGGCAGCAGCTGACCTAAAAAAAAGAGAATACTCATACATAATCAAAGACTTTGTTTAATTTAAGAGAAATTAAGTTTTTTTTTCAAATTAGTATATATATATGATTAATTGGAAATAATAGATAATATATAACACATGGGGATGGAGAAATACATGAAAGTATATATGGAGAAATTATAAAAAAAAAAGTATATAAGGAGTAATTAAAGTTAATACATGAGAATGAACATTTTATGTTAAACATATTAACATATGAAATACAAAGAAAAAATTACATTGTATTACAATTTTATTGTTACAACAATTTTAATATAAACATATTTATTTTTTAATTTACTATTATTTTTTCACTTAACTAATTTGCTAAAGATTTTTCTTGATACGAGCAAATTTGAATTTTATGGGCATTGTTATCTATAAAATTAAAAAACATGAATGTTTTAATTAATAGTTTACAAGTGGTGAGCGGTTTTGGTAATAATAAAAATCAATTATTTATGGTGTTATATGAGAAAATAGATTATGGAATAAGTTTCTACTAATTGAATATGCACGACAATTTGACGTGTACTCGATAGGTATAATTGATACAAGTAGAGACAATTTAACATATAAATTTGTAGATAATAACATTTAATGGGTTGTCCCATCAAAGTCGGGACGAGTTTAAGTGGGTACCACAATTTCAGGTTTTTAAACTATTTTACTATTTCAACCATAATTTGTACAATTTTTACGTTGTATTCTACTTTAATGTTGTGAATTAATCAAATAATTAATTAACTATTTTCAATAGATAACGATAATTTATAATTTATTATATAATTTAAGAAACATAATTTAAAAAAGAACTCAAAGCTTTTATAATTGTTTAAACATATTTTTTCATAAATTTTTATAAAGTGTGTCATATTTCTGTGTGTTGCATGGGTTACTACGCTAGTAACTATAATAAAGTTAAATTAAATATGAATTAAATAACTATAATAAAGAAAAGTGTGACACATGTAAAAAAAAAAGAACCATAAGATAATATATAGAGTAAGAAATCCTCTAAAGATAACATATACGAGTAGAGTTGATAAATGTATAGATTTTTTTTTACAAAACATAAATATATAGGATTATTATAGATAGATTATAAATTAGAGAATAGAGATTATTGATAAAAAAAAATTTTGTTTATATCAACAGTATAAACCAAAGATTATTTTTTGGATTATTGATAGATTTTTCTTGCAATCAAATTATTTATGCAAAATATTTACCAAATTTAAAATATTGTTTAAAAAATCTAAGTACAATGTGACTCAGACTAACACAATATTGGTAAGTAAACAAAAGTACAAAACCCCTTTTGTTCTTTTTCTTTGGTAACAAGAAACGGAGCTTACCCAACTTCATAAAAATATTCAATAACCTACCCACCCCTATCAAACTCCGATCCTCCTTTCACTTTTTCCATTCACATCGTCCATTCCATTCTCCTTCAATTCTCTTCTTCTTCTTCTTCTCTACTACCACTCTTCTTCAATGGCTAACCAACCTGAATCCTCAGATGCGTAAGCTCCTTCTCCCCCTTTCAGATCTCAACTCTCTCTGATTTCCGATTCCGATTGTTTACAATCTGATTTGTTTTTTTTTTTGTGATTTTTTTTTTCAGCAAGGGAACGAAGAGAGACTTCAGCACCGCGATTTTGGAGCGCAAGAAGGCTCCGAACCGACTTGTCGTTGACGAGGCCATAAACGACGACAACTCCGTCGTCGCTCTTCACCCTGACACCATGGAAAAACTCCAACTCTTTCGCGGCGACACCATCTTGATCAAGGTAAACCAACTTTGTTACCTTAAAGTGGATGTTAGAGGAAACCTTAAAGTTTGAGGTGTTTTCTTTGTTCATTGCAATTGGAATGAGGTATTTGATTGATTAGGTTTTTGTGTTGTTTTGTTGTTTGTTTTCTTTATTATTTATCAGGGAAAGAAAAGGAAAGATACAATATGTATTGCACTTGCTGATGACACGTGTGAGGAGCCAAAGATAAGAATGAACAAGGTTGTGAGGAACAACCTTAGGGTTAGGCTTGGAGATGTTGTTTCTGTTCATCAATGCGCTGATGTCAAATATGGAAAGCGAGTCCACATTCTTCCCATCGATGACACCATTGAAGGTGTCACTGGGAATCTCTTTGATGCCTACTTGAAACGTGAGTTACCATAATCTCTTTGTACTTGGCAATTATCTTCTGCAGTTTGGATTCTGAAAAAAGAACTACTAGTTCATCATATGATAGCTTTTTTTGGGGGTCTTTTGTTGAAATGATACTTTGATAATGGCTCTTTGAGTGCATGTTTGGTTTTTAGTTGCAAACATATGTTTAGGTCTAAAAGTATGTTTGCTCAAAAGGAACTCTATAGTTACTTTCTTCTTGTTTGTATTAGATTTTTGTCAACGTAAGAGTGTCCAATCATGCTTTCCAAGACGCTATTTATCAAAGGAGGTCAGTACCTCCTTTCCCCAAACGGCCGTTTGAAGGCCCACAAACGCGTATACAAACAGGCTGTTTATGTTCAAACGTACTTTGCAACCTTCCAACAGAAAACCAAACATGCACTCAATCATTGTCCAGAAGCATACTTTTGTCTTTTGTTTTCTAAGCATTGAAAATAAATTACCTTCACGATTCATGAATAACTATTGGCTTCCTTGTGCTTAACTACATAGATGGAAAAAGAAACTAATCTCTTCATTGAAGTTAAATGGCAGCTGCACGTGTTATAACTTCTGTTCTGTTGTTTTTTATTGGTTTAAATTTGGCTCACTAGCATATATTATGCTTGTTCCGTTCTATTTCATTATGAATACTTGTTCCTGTTTTTCTTTTGCAGCTTATTTCCTGGAGTCATATCGTCCTGTACGGAAGGGAGATTTCTTCCTCGTGAGAGGGGGGATGAGAAGTGTGGAATTCAAGGTTATTGAAACCGAACCTCATGAGTATTGCGTTGTGGCGCCTGACACTGAGATCTTCTGTGAAGGAGAGCCTGTCAAAAGGGAAGATGAGAATCGGTTAGATGAGGTTGGTTATGATGATGTTGGTGGTGTTAGAAAGCAGATGGCACAGATTAGGGAACTGGTGGAACTTCCATTGAGGCATCCGCAATTGTTCAAGTCTATTGGTGTTAAGCCACCAAAAGGGATTCTGCTGTATGGACCCCCTGGTTCTGGTAAGACTTTAATTGCTCGGGCTGTTGCAAATGAAACTGGTGCCTTCTTTTTCTGCATCAATGGTCCTGAGATCATGTCAAAACTGGCTGGTGAGAGTGAGAGTAATCTGAGGAAGGCATTCGAGGAAGCTGAGAAGAATGCACCCTCTATCATCTTCATTGATGAGATAGATTCAATAGCTCCAAAGCGAGAGAAGACTCATGGTGAAGTTGAGAGGAGAATTGTTTCCCAGCTCTTGACCCTCATGGATGGGCTTAAATCCCGTGCACATGTAATCGTTATGGGAGCCACAAATCGTCCCAATAGCATTGACCCTGCTCTTCGGAGGTTTGGAAGGTTTGATCGGGAAATAGATATTGGTGTACCAGATGAAGTTGGGCGTCTTGAGGTTCTTCGTATCCACACAAAAAATATGAAGCTTGCAGAAGATGTAAGATTGAATTCTTTCCCCATAAGCTGCAGTTTGATTCGGTTTGGACATTCTGTAATCTGAGAAGTTTTTCTATTGTGTAATTTGCAGGTTGATTTAGAAAGGATTGCTAAGGACACCCATGGATATGTTGGTGCTGATTTAGCTGCTTTGTGTACTGAAGCTGCACTTCAGTGCATCAGAGAAAAAATGGATGTGATTGACCTGGAAGATGAGTCCATCGATGCTGAGATACTGAACTCAATGGCGGTCACAAATGAGCATTTCCACACTGCACTTGGATCAAGCAATCCTTCTGCTCTCCGTGAAACGGTAAGTATGGCAGCATATTTTTATACCAATGCTAAGTTTTCTGTCCTCTTGTTTTCCCTCCCTTGGTCAATAACTGTTGTGATTACACCTTGCAAATGTTGTATTTCCAACTTTGTCTTTGCTAATCATCCAGGTTGTTGAAGTGCCCAATGTCAGCTGGGAAGATATTGGTGGTCTTGAAAATGTTAAGAGAGAACTCCAAGAGGTACTAAGTTGAGCTCTTGCATTGAATTACATTATCTGTTTCTTCTCATCAGTCTCTGGGTTTTAATGATGTTCTCTTTTGCAGACTGTTCAATATCCAGTGGAACACCCGGAAAAATTTGAGAAGTTTGGAATGTCACCTTCAAAGGGGGTTCTTTTCTATGGTCCTCCTGGTTGTGGCAAAACCCTTTTGGCAAAAGCTATTGCCAATGAATGTCAGGCAAACTTCATCAGTGTCAAAGGTCCTGAGCTACTCACTATGTGGTTTGGAGAAAGTGAGGCTAATGTGAGGGAAATTTTTGACAAAGCTCGTGGTTCTGCTCCATGTGTCCTATTCTTTGATGAACTTGATTCTATTGCAACTCAGGTTTGTACCTTACTAAGCTATGATTTGAACATCAGATAAAATTTATTGGATTTTAAAACATTTCTGTGCTCATTTTATATAGCAGCTTATTAGTGCGCCTTTAGGCTTCAGTATTTTTTTTTTTCTCATTAGCTGTGTTTAAACTTTATCTTACAGAGAGGCAGTAGTGTAGGAGATGCTGGTGGTGCTGCTGACAGGGTTTTAAATCAACTGCTTACAGAGATGGATGGCATGTCAGCTAAGAAAACTGTATTTATCATTGGGGCCACTAATCGACCAGACATTATAGATCCTGCTCTTCTACGTCCTGGTCGTCTGGACCAGTTGATTTATATCCCGCTCCCGGACGAGGATTCCCGCCATCAGATATTTAAAGCTTGCTTGAGAAAATCCCCCATCTCAAAAGACGTTGACCTCAGAGCTCTTGCCAAGTATACTCAAGGCTTCAGTGGTGCTGATATTACTGAGATTTGCCAGCGTGCATGCAAGTATGCTATAAGAGAGAACATTGAGAAGGTACAGTTTGGGGCACCTTTTCTTTATACCATTCACTAATGTGCCTTGACTTATGACTGCTATATAAAAGTCATAATTGGATTCAGTGTAAAGCTAATGTTTTTCTCCGAGCAGGATATTGAGAGAGAAAGGAGGAGAAGTGATAATCCTGAGGCTATGGAAGAGGATAATGAAGACGAAGATGTAGCTGAAATCAAAGCAGCTCATTTTGAAGAATCAATGAAGTATGCACGAAGGAGTGTAAGTGATGCTGACATTCGCAAGTACCAAGCGTTTGCCCAAACATTGCAGCAGTCAAGAGGGTTTGGGACTGAGTTCAGGTTTGCTGATACTGGTGCCGGTGGTGGTGGTGGTACTGCTGCAGCTGACCCATTTGCAAGTGCTGGTGGGGCTGATGAAGATGATCTTTACAGTTAGGTCAACATATGCTTTTATGCTTGTATTTATCTAGGAACAGCAATGCTTGTTGTATGAAGTCATGCTTCATTGGATTATTATTTATTATTGTCATTGCTCCGTAAAAGGCATTGGTATATTTGGCTAGCAATAGCCTCTTTGAAAGTTGGGAACAATTATTTGGACTGTGGACAGCTTCTGGGACCGTTGTCTCAGGCTCTCAGCTCTTTGGTGCCACTACCATTGTATTTCTGAGTAGGCTCATTTTTAACAGCAATGTTTCTTAAACTTCTTCAAATAAATCCCAATGATTTTCATTCGTCTTATAAATCTATCTGTCAAATGTTATATTCTTTTGAATCCTTCCTGTTCGTCTTGCGGGTACGCCTGTGTAATTTCAATCAAAAGGGGTGAGAATGATGTTTATAATAGAGTAAATCTTCATTTTAGTCCCTGAAATTGTAACGCGCTGTCAAATTAGTCATTGAAATTAACGAAACTGAAAAAAGGTCCCTGAATTTGTCTTCCGTCGGTCATATTAGTCCCTGGCGTTATCCCCATCACTTAACACCGTTATTAGTGCTGATTTGGCAGTTAAATACCACACAGGCTCCCACATGTCCATCCAGTTGGATGCCCAGTCAACACAGGGATCAAAATGAAATTTTCTTTTCATCCCTTCGTCCTCACTCTCATACCCCTCTCCCCCTGCCGCCAACCCTCTTTCTCCCTGACTCCCCCTTCTATCCCCCCACCGCCACCCATATGCCACCACCGCCCCCCTTTACCGGCCTCCCTTTCCCCTTTCCCTCCACCACCACCATCCCCCTTTATCGGCCTCCCTTGTTCCACTCTTGTTAGTCGTTTCTCTCCACCTTTTTATTCTCCATCAAATGAATTCTGTCTAATCAACCACTACATCATGAAGATTCTTTCACGGGGCCAAGGTCTTTCGTTTTTTCTTTCTTTCCTTTTTGTTCCAATGTGTTTTTGTTGCCCTTATTATCATATACCCATTACAAGGTTGCAATCTAAAATCTGATTTTTGTTATTTTTGCTGTCATTTTTTTTGTTGCAGTTCTAAAGTTTCGGTTTTTTCTTAAATATGGGAAAATAGACCCTTTATTTAAGAGGTTCTCATCATCATCTTCAAATGGGTCTCCTTTTTCTTCTTCTGAAATGAATGGTAAAGTTAATCCCTTTGTGGATGATACCCACCAAGACAATTCAACAAAATTTGAGGGTGTGGGAAAAACAGTGCATGATGTATGCCGGGTACTGGACACTGGTCCTTGGGGACCTGCTATTGAGGATGCTCTCAACTTGTTTGATGAAATGCCTCAATCAGAAATAGTTGTTGAGTGTTAAGGAGGTTGGAGAATATGAAGGTGGATTGCAGTATTTTAGGTGGGTGGAGGGAAAAACCGAACCAGCACATAGCCCCTGCTAACCAAACCTGTAAGCAATTGTTGCACTGTTCCAGGAAGGGGGTGGTGGTGGTGGAGGGAAAGGGGAAAGGGAGGCCGATAAAGGGGGGCGATGGTGGCATATGGGTGGCAGTGGGGGGGGGGATAGAAGGGGGAGTTAGGGAGAAAGAGGGTTGGCGGCAGGGGGAGAGGGATAGGAGAGTGAGGATGAAGGGATGAAAAAAAAATTTCATTTTGGTCCCTGTGTTGACTGGGCGTCCAACTGGATGGACACGTGGGAGCCTGTGTGGCATTTAACTGCCAAATCAGCACTAATAACGGTGTTAAGTGATGGGGATAACGCCAGGGACTAATATGACTGACGGAAGACAAATTCAGGGACCTTTTTTTAGTTTCGTTAATTTCAGGGACTAATTTGACAGCGCGTTACAATTTCAGGGACTAAAATGAAGGTTTACTCTTTATAATATTATAAAAGGGGTTTATATTATTTTTTCCCTTCAAGAATAATTTTATAAAATAATGATTTAATAAATTTTGATAAATCAATAAATTGCGGATTAATTACTTTTATATTAATTAATATACATTTCCATTCTCTTTTTATATTTGATGCAAATTATGAATAAATTCATTGTAATTAATTACAATTAATATTAATTGCAAAGCTAGATTTTAGGGTGGTTGTTTTTGGTCAATATTTTAGGGTTTTTTATTGTCAATATTTTAGGTTGGTATTTTTTTCATCTTTAAAATTGGGCTTAGCCCTCCCCAGTGGCCAAATTATCATTTTGACACTATCATTCATTTTTGACCAAAAATAACACTATCATTATTTTTTCTTTTCGATCAACTCTATCATTCATTTTTACTATAAACATTCGACAAAAAAGCATTTAAAATAGAGAGAAAAAAGATATTACTCGAGCCGTAACTTATTTTCTGAGGGACTTGATGGCAAATCTAGGCTTGATTTCTTTTCGATTTTTCTGTCATGTTAAAATATTTTATTTATTTTGAAGATGGCAATTATAAGGAAATAATTATTTTTCTTTAAATGTATAGATTTTTTTTTCCACTTTGCAACTATTTAATTTCCATTTAGATGATTCCATTCCAGTTATTTGTTGTGAAAGTTCATGAAAGCCTAAGCTGTTAATCAAATTAAAAAATGGATAACGGTTCCATTTGGTAACTGTTACCGTGCGTTACAAAATTTAAAGAATCTGACACCTGAGTTAGCAATTTTAAAAGAGAATTGCTACTCTAGGTTCCACAATTGTAACCATTGGCTCACAAAATCGTTGCCAAGTCTTTTTCTGGCATTGTGGTTGGATGTAGATGCATGACTAGGACATCTTCACCACCTCTCTAAAGCTATCCTAATCCTATGATTGTGTTGTATTGGGTTGGCTTTAGGGCCTCTGTGTTGTAGTCAATAAATTAACACAAATCATCTGTTTCTTTCATAGGAGGAGAGAGGATTTTAACTTGAGTGTCTCAGATTACAAATGCTAAATTCTGTCAATTAAGCTAACACTCCTTGACTACACAAATCATCTGTTAGATATGTTAAATTCTTATTTTATAAAAAGCTATTATATAAAGTAAGTGTTCATCAGTTCTTTATTCTTACGTTGTGTTTGTTTTGAGCGAAAATTAGAGAAGAGGTAACTTGAAAAAAAAAATGAGAATGAGACCTACAAGAAAGCTTTATCTTATCTGGTGGGAATAAAATAGAAAAGAGAAAAAAAGTTATGAATGGTAACAAAATTTATCTATTCGGTCACATACTACCTATTTTTTTTCATGAGCACATACTACCTATTATTATCTTAAAAAGAATATAAAAATCATTTAATATAAATAACATTTTTTAGATACATGCTTTTTTCTCCTTTATTCAAATGATATTTATAAAGCATAACGAATCTCTTTATTTTCTTTCAAATTATATACTTTCGATCCTTTCTCATCCCATGATATTTCAGAGATATATAAGCTTGTAAGTGTGAATAAGCGTATTTGGCAGAACTTATGAAAACAACTTATAGCTGGTTCGTAAGCTGTTTTGAGTTTCTTTCCATAAGCTCCATATGATAGCTTTTCAAAACAGCTTACAACTTATATGAAATCAATTTCACCATATTCTCTCTTCGATTATAAAAATAGCTTATACGTACATAAGCACTTATATGATAAGTATTTATACCATAAGTGCTTAAATAAGCTGTTTTTTCGAAAAAGGCTCCTAGGCCTTATCTTTAGTCAATGAATTTTTTTTTTCAATATACCTCACATCAAATACTATTAGATTAATTTGATGCATTGATAATATGGTGAGCGACATGATAATGAATTTAGCTATATGAGATTTAGTGAGTCTAATTTAACCCCACAAACTGGATTATAAAGTGTGAATTGTTCATACTTTATATACTCTATTTAAGTTTTATCTGGATTTGAGTTTTTTCCAATCCTATCTTCGGTATATCATTGATGATTTGTGTTGTACTTTAGTTGAGCACCCGCACGTGCGTCTCCAATGGGAGGGCATGATGACATGCACAATACAATCACGTGAGTGACGTTAGTTTAAAACAAACAGGAGTTTGATATGATTCCCCAACTAGAGTATTTAACTATTTATCCATTTGTTTGTTCTTTATGTTCTATATATTAGTTGTCTTTTGATGTGTTACAATTTGTTAACACACACACACACCGACATACTAGTTTAGAAATTCTTTTTTATTTATGAAGAGATAGCAGTTTGACAATTAATTTCGATTTTTTTTTCTTCCAAATATCTCTCTCTATATATATATATATGAATATGAATGTTTTATATATAGTAAATTCGATATTGAGTCCGTTCGCCTAAAAGCACCACTTACAAATTGAAATCTCTTGGATAACATATTGCCGGGTTAAGATCGTAAATTGGTTTCAACAATAATTAACCGCAATGTAAATGCAGTAACAATGTAGCATACACTCGCTATCCTCTATGCTGTAAAACAATAACATGTGAATTATGATCATGAGAAGCATATATGAAATCGTTTCTTGTTGAATGGGGATTAAATTGGATCATTATCATTTTACAACACCACTCTCGAAGACTCGAACTATAGAGTCCCAAAAATCTTTTAAGGTAGATATTCATGGAAAATGGAAATCGTATATTGATACTCTTCTACATAAAAATAAATAATATGAATGAGTAACTTGTGTCTGGGTTATACATTTTTGTACATTTGCCACAATGGATTTTTTTTTCCCACGAGAGTTTTAGAATCTGTTGTAGACACCAATATTTGTCCTCTTTATTTTTATTTTTTATTTATTTGGTCTAAAGGGGGGTCCAATTGACTTAAGCCCATTTTTTTTGGTCAAAACTTAAGCCCATTTATATTGTGGTCTTTTCACAAATAAACCAAAAAACCTGTTTTTAATTTATTGGACCTTTGTTTGGTTGAACTAACTACAATTGGGCTTATGTTTTTTATGAGTCCTGTTAAGGTCCAATTGGCCAAAAAGGCTTTTGTACATTTATTGTTCAATACCAGTCCAAATACAATACAAAAAAATCAAAAAAAAAAGGAAAAAGTGGCAAGAAATCAGAAAAGACAAAAAAGGAAGTAGCTTCAGAGGCATGCGCCCCTCCCTCAAAAACCTCCTCTCTCTGTTGGTCCATTTTTGCATAATGCCCAAAGGGTCCAAGCTGTTAACATAGGGAAGATCAAGAGACACAAGTTAGGTTGCAGGGGGAAAGAAGGGCAAAGAAGGAAAGTAAAATTGAGACAAGCCAGAAAAAAACAGCAGCACACACACACACCCATCGTACAACACACACAATTCTACAAACAACAACACACACACCATCGTACAACACTCACCACACCACATTCTCTGTTTATCAATCATAGAGAGCAAAACACAGATACCCAGCTCAGCAAGCATATACAGTTCAAGGAACAACAGAGAGGAGAAGAAGGTTACCCTCACATTGTAGGTCACTAGCAGGTAAGGAAAGTTCTCTCCTTCCTTATGCAGCTTGTTGTATTCCTTTTTTTTTTTCTTTTCATGTCCCTACAACCCAAATAAACAAACATGTATGGTAGAGACATCAGTGAGCAAATAAAAAAATAGAGAGAAAAGGAAAGAAAACCAGAAAAAAAAATAAAAACAGAGAGAAAAGAGTGTTTGGGTGAACCCACCTCAGCGGCGGCGGCGGCGCCACCGCGATTCTATCCTCCGTCCAAGCCACTTCACCCTCCTTCCCCTTTCCCTCTCCACGTGTTCCCTCTCTCACCTGCACCTCCGCCGTGAACCACCATCGGGTCACATGGCTGGTGTAACATCCGCTTTTGTGACTAACTATTTATTTTCGTCTTATTTGAATTTTTGCGATATAATTGTTTTGAGATTTATTTTTAGCTTAAAAATAGTATTTAAATATGTATTTTTAAGAATACTTCTGAAAGTGGTTGATTTATAGCTTCTGTTAGGTCTAGTTACAACGTTCGTTTCTTTGCCTTTTCTGTTCTTTTTCTGTTTATTTGAATTTTTGTTCCATAAATCTTGTGTGATTTATTTTTAGCTTAAAATTAGTAATAAAATACATGTGTTCCGAAATACTTCTGAAACGGTGGTTTTTCAATCAATATCGAGTCTTTTTACAGAAAACAGTTTACGTCTAACTGACGGAAGAGTTTTAAATAGCTTAAAACTGTTTGAAAAATCCAATAAATAAACTTCCTTCACAAAAGTTGGTTATTTTATTATTTTAGATTTTCTGGAATTTTTATGAAATTTTTGGAAAACTTTTGAAAAATACCGAAAACTACGCTACCAGGGGGCATTTAAACGCAAAAACCTTATTTCACAGGTATAATTTCGAGTAAAAGGTCCATAAGCATTTTATATTTTATTTTTAATTATTTATTTCAGAATTTTTAAATTTATTTCTGTGTAAGTTTTGAAAACCCTATTTTTCTACATTTTTCGGGGGTTTTACCTGCTAAACGATGAAAACCGAAATGTTTGCACTATCTATAAATTTCAAAAATGATGCCATGAAATTATTTAGACTTCTTATGGCATTTTCTAGCCTTCTCATTGGTTCTCATCATTTTTAACTAATTATTTCAATTTTGATTTATGAAAAGACCAAAATACCCTTATTTTTCACTGTTTTTCATCCAAACCCTAGGGGTATTTTTGGAATTTCACATCCTCTCCTTCCCAGCTCTATTCTGGCCGCCTCACCCAAGCCCTAGAGGAGTCTTGAAGCTTCTCAAGTGTTCTAGGCCTTAGATCTTTTATTAGATATTTTTAATATTAGGGTTTTTGCATTTTTGTGAAAATAGAAAATAAAATATCTTCCCTCCCTCTCTCCCTCATTTGGCCGTGACCCTCCCCTATAAATAGGGAGGGGGTGCTCTTCCATTTTCACTCATCATCCACTTGAAGAATTCCTCACAAATCTCACTCAAAAATCATTTTTCTTTCCTTTGTTTTTCCTTTGGTTTTCTTTGTTACTAATCAAGCTTTTTTGTGTGTTGTTCTTGTTGTTCTTAGCTTGTTCTTCCATCTTCATAAGGCTAAGGTATGGGGAAATCCTTTCCAAGTTAGTTTGATCTTTGTTGTGATGGATAAATGTGTTTTGGGTGTTTGTGTTAAATAATTGTTTTTATTTGTAAAATGGTTTTAAAAATTATACTATACTTTATTTTTATTTAAAATATGATTTTTCAAATAGTAAAGTTATAATGCCCAATTTAATTATAAAGTTTAATAATTGTACCGTTACACTGGCGAAATTTTATCTATAAAGGCTTGATCACCCAATGGACTATGCCTCCGTGATCAACAAATCTAAGAATTTGTAAAATTGAACCTCTGTAGTTCTTTTGACGGGTAGTGGATGGGGTGCTTTGGTCAGGCGTAAGAATACATCTTCGGTGTACTCATACGGTCGGGCTCAGGGGCCGTATCTCTATTACGCCATTAGGACGTGAGCAAGTGACTAAATATGTTAATAATTCCTAAACCAGTGTTTTTCTTCCATTTCCATGTTCTTTTCGAAAATATATAAAGCTTGTGATTTTTACTGTTTATATACAGACTGCTGATGGGTTAAGGTAGTTCATTTGTATAGATCTGTCTAGGAAAGACAAAGGTCTTTGAAGGAGCCCAAAAGCTCACCAAGATCTTTCCTTGGAACCATACCGGTGCGCTATTTTTCCTATCTTAATAAGTTTGTATATACGTGGCGAAGATTACTTCACTAGCTTCCAAAGGGCTTTCCCAAAAAGAATAAATTTAATTAACGATTCTCGTTAATATTATTCTAGTTAAGTTCGTTACCGTATTTGACTCTGTCACAGTGTGATTATTATTAAAATAAATGAGTACAACCGAAAAGAGTAATAAAATGGTTAAGTTTTCAAGAGTATTTTTGTGGGGATAGAATAAGTGTATTCTATGTGGTTTTGTATTAAGAGATTTAATACAGTAAAACAGAGAAGGTTTTACAAGAGAAACCAAAGTGATTTTATGCAATGTTTGAGTTATCATTTGCATAAAGGTTTTTGGGCTATACAACCCAGAGAGGGTTGAGAATAGAGTTGCGTTGGGCTACAATTGCCTTATAGGATTATCCAGGTTTCGAAAGTCTCAATAGCCTTGCATGGTGAATACCCTTGAGCTGAGACGAGTCGTATACCCGGCTTGGATAAATCTGACTGGCGGACCTATTTCATGATATGGAGGTGAATGCGCATTTCTGAATGTCTGCCAGGGGATCTGAGGGGGATTACCTGGTTGTTCTGTTAAGTCTTGTCGCAGGCCTATCGCTCAATGGAGTTTGGTGGAAAAAGTCTCCTTAGAGCAGCACACCGGTGTATTATCAAAGAGATTGAAGTGTCATGCATAAATATATCTGTGATTGATGATCTAGATGTAACTGATAATATATCTATGATTGATGTTTTATCTGTGATTGACATTGCTTTGTGATTGATGATCTAATCTTGACTATTTTTTTTGGTTTACGGTGTTTGATTCCCAGGTGTGATCTGTGTTTGTAAGGTTTTGAAAATATACTGTATAAGTGTTGTATGAATACTTTTACTATCATTCTTAACTTGTGCAAGTTTTTCACCCTGCCTACTTTCTATGTTTTTTGTATATGGTTGAGTAGATGACTGATTCGAGGAGTGTTCTGGGTCCGGGACGACGTTTTAGCGTGCAACCTATGGAGATAGAGGGGATGGGCTGGAGGATAGATTCTTGTACGCAGAGTGCTACCTTTAATGGATATATACTGGTCACGGAGCATAGGGTCAATGAACCCGACTTATGGACAGTACGTAGGATTTTGGATTACACGATATCTTTGCGATGGATCAGGGAGATGGTCCAGCAGGCGAGGGACGAGGCCAGAGAGAACGATGCACCAGCCCTTGATGCACCGTTTATATCTTATTATGATCCGGGTAGTTGTTAGAGATTGAACCCAGCTTTTATATTACTTAGTAGCTTTTTATTTCAATCTTTTTATTTCCGTTTGCTTATAGTTTTTACTACTTTTTGATGTATAGTAGTTTCAGAAAACTCCTTGCTTGTACTGATGCAAGCTTTTGATTATATATAAACTTGAGGAGGTTGTTTTTACTTCAGTGTTTCTTCTATTACTGTTCTTATTTTACCACGCAATAGAAAAGGGAAGCATGGACTCCCCATCCTTCTCATCTTTTAAAAAAGCAAAAAATTTATCCACATTTTTGGGAACTTAACTTGTTTTAAATCAAAGATTCTTAGAAAATTATTACGAAAATACTTGTTACTATGGTGTAATATCCTTTTTGGAGAAAGGGTGTTGCAGCTGGCTCAGTCGCGAACCTCCTGTCGTCTCCGCCGAGGTTCATCTTCTCCGACCACCATAAGGTCGTTTGCGGTCATCGGAGATCCCTCATCTCCTCGACCACAGCCTCTCTCGTTTTTCCTCTCTCTCTTCTTATCCCCGTCGCGACCTTCTCTCTTTCTCCCCTCACTGTCTCTCTTTCCCTTTCCCTTCCAGCCCCTTTCGCGGTGGTCCTCCGTGCGGGTCACCATGGTCGCCACCCCCCTTTTCCTTTCTCCTTTCTTTCCCCTTCTCCCTCTCTCGTTTTTTTTTCTCAGCCGAACTTAGGGATTTTGAATCCCGTTTGACCTTCTTCTTCTCTTTTTTAGTTTAGTCTGATTTCCCCCCTTTTTTTCTTTTATGATCTTTTCTTTATTTCATCTTGTTTGATTTGTTTTTTTTTTGGATTAAATGTTCAACTTGTTTTCATTGGCTTCGTTTTTGGCAATAAATCTGAAGTTGTGTAGTTAGGGCCTTTGGCTAACTGTCTTTTTTTCTTTTCTCTGTTATAAAATCTGATTTGTGACTTTGGGCTCAGGCCCAGTTTCATTTTTTTAAAGAAATAAAGAAGGAATATCTGGTTTGGTGTTTGGGCCTAGCCCAGTTTTGTTTTTTTATGAATAAAGAAGGAATGTCTGATTTGGTGTCTGGGCCTAGCCTAATTTCCTTTTTTTTTCCTCTCCTCTCTTTTGTTTTTTATCTGCTCCTATGTGTTGGGCCCAGCCTATTACTTGTGTTATTTATTCTTATTACCCATGATTCTTGCCCTAATTTACTTCATAAATATAAAATAAAGTTATTTCATTGTTTTAACCTTTTTTATTATTGTTCAATTTAAATATGTCTCGTAAAAATATTAATCATAACCTCTTGCGAAATCTTATTTTAAAAATATGGAGTAATTAGTGATAGTCATTTTGGATCATCTTCCTATTTGGCTATTGTGAAAACTTTTTTTTTCATAATTAAGTAATTAGTAATAGTCATTTTGGATCTTCTTCCTATTTGACTATTGCGAAAACACTTTTAAATGAAGACTAATTAGTGATAGTCATTTTGGATCTTCTTCCTATTTGGCTATTGCGAAAAACTCCTTTATTTTCGTAGGTCAAAATTGGTAATCATTTTGGATCTTCTTCCTATTTGGTTACTATGAGACCGCATTGCCAAAAATGAATCATTTTCGAAAAAAGCAAAGTTTACAATGATTAAAACAAATCAACACACAATCATTTTCTAAAGAACTACGTAGCTTTGATTTCCTCAATGCACCTGAGGATACGTAGGAGCAGGGACTTTCCCTGTCAAGCACAAAAATAAATTTTCATAATTTTTCTCCTTTGTTTTGTAAATAAATAAGCAAATGATTTCTCTTCGAGGTAAAATATATATTTTAAAAGCTAACGAGATTTGCACATTTAATTAGAGGTAACTGCTTTTTAGTGGGCGTCGTAGGGTACTAATACCTTCCCTACGCGTAATCGACTCCCGAACCCTAAATCTGGTTCCAAAGGCCATTTTCTTTTAAAATCGGGTTTTTCCAATGTTTTTTTCCTAAAAATAAACTTCGGTGGCAACTCCTCCGTATTAATTTTTGGGTTACTGCACCCGTTATATTAGATTTAGGGCTTAATATCGATTGTATGATTTGAGTTCCTTGAGTATTTATCGAGGATTGCAATTTCACTTAAGGGTGAAGCTAGCTCTCTCCTTTATAATAATGGTTTAATTGCACTTTGGTCCCTCATGAGTCATGGATTATAATTATGCGATTTTGGTCCTCTAGGCATAATTGTGCAATTTTAGTTCTTGTATATCCCAAATTGTTAATCATAATAATTGAGATACATAGGGGATCAAAATCGCACAAATACCTAGGGACCAAAATCATATAATTAGAATGTAGAGAACCAAAATTACACAATCACGTATAATACCTTAGGACCAAAGGTGTAATTAAGTCTTAATAATAATATTGAATTGTTTTTACAGTACTTTTTGTTGAAAAATGATGGTCGATAGTGTAAGATTTCAAAATAAAAAAAAATGCATTTGAAAATATTGTTTAAACATACAGTTAAAACATAGTTACTCATGTACTGATTTCAGAAGAAAATTGTTCAACTATAGCAGATAGACAAACTTAAAAAATGATGTTTACAAGTTAATTAACTTCTCAATAAATATTATTCTAATCATTATTAAACTCGGATCGGTTATCGACTCGGTCGGGGTACTAGGTCAGTGAGTCAATGGTTGAACCGGTGGTTGCTAATTGAACTGCATGAACCAGTATATATTTTTTATGTCTGATCTAATAGTTAACTCAGACCAGTTATACCTTCGGTTCTCAATCAGACTGGCCAGTCCAAGTCGAGTTTTATACTATGTTGCATTAGATACGAGGTTTGGTACAGGTACTCAATACGGGTACGGGAACGGCTATACGATATTTCTAAAAAAATTAGGGTACGGGTATACGTCGATATAATTTTTTTAATATATCTATATGTATAAAGAGAAATTAAGATGTTATATGATTAAACATGAGAAAAATCTCTACAAAAATCATGATTACAAAAACTATTCTCTAACATGATTACAAAAATATGCTCGATGAATAAGAAATAAAGCATACAGGTGACTTGACAAAGAAAAAGAAAGAAACGCATACAAGAATATAACAATGAAGTGCAAAAAGAAAAACGATGAATGCATGAGAATATGGAAGAAAATAAGTCCAAATGAGTACTAGCAAGTTACTCTAGGATTTAAAAAAAAAACCCTAAATTCCACTTACGCTAACGGTGTGACATCACCCGTTTTGGATGAAACTCATGTTTTTTTGGACCATGCGTACTCAGGTAAATACCCTGTACGAGTACCTAACCAAGGAAAAAAGTAGAAAAATAAAATACATTCCCTGTACATATGGTACGAGTATCCAAGAAGTATCAATATCGGGGAGGACACTATTTTTGGAGTCCCAATGCTTCCTTCAGAGGTTCCATAACACTGATTCTAATTGTTGTGACCAAATTGAATTTGGGTTAGCAGATTAAGAATGAGCCAAAATAATTTGCATGTATGGACTGGAGGTGGTGGAGCCTAGGGTACGTAAAGGTTGAAAAAGGAGAGATAGGGAGGGTGATGGTGATTGGGGGGTGGGGCATGCATGCAGTGGGCAGTGAAAGAGGAGAAAGGCGCACGCACGAGGGGAGCATCTGAGCATAGCGGCAGTTGCAGCGTGTCGTACCCACAAACTTACCCTTTATTGCCTCATTCTGATTCTTGCTGTCGGCTTACCCTCCTTCAACTCCCACCACACACGCCCACACTAGTCCACATCACTCCCAACTTAGCAACTCACAAACATCACAGCTTGTTTATTAAGTGGGTGTTTGGAAACTAGGTGGAGGCAACTAAAAGCACGGTGAAGTACAAAAAAATTAATTTTGGGGTGTTTGGGTTGTTTGTTTTGATTTGCTTTTGGAGCTACAATCAATTCCAAGGTGAAGCTAGGAATTGTAGCTTTCACGGTGGTTTGGAATCAATTCTAAAATTTTGATAATACATCTGTGAGATTTCATGGTAATTTTACACTCAAAATCAATTTTGATCCAAACTATCCAAACAACATAAACGGCTAAAAATCACTTTTTTGTGAATTTATCCAAACATAAATCACGTTACATTCAATTCACTTTTAACCAAAATCAATTTTACAAAATCAATTGAATCAAAATCAATTTTAATCACTACAGAACCAAACACACACTAAATAAAAGCATTTTCAAATTACACAGTGTAGTGTATGGACAATGTTACACCGCGTGCTAGTAATATTTTACTGAATAATTATATTTTAAATTTTATTGTTGGATTAAAAGTTACTATTATATAGATTATTTATCTATTATATATAAATTTTTGGCTAAGATCTACAGTGTTCCCGCCATTGACGCTACAGTAACTACAGAGAAAATGTTGCACAAAAAAACAAAATGCTACAGTATTTTACGTTTATCTCCGGCTGTTAAAAAAAAAGTGTATCCGATCCAGAAGCTTCTGTCATGGATCATGAATGTTAGATGTATAAAAAAAAAAGTTTAAATATGTTTTTAGTCTCTTATTTTTCACTGAGTTTTATTTTTAGTCCCTAAAAAATAAAACGCATTTTTTAGTCCCTCATTTTTGAAAAATGGTCTCTTTTAGTCCCTGGGGCCATATTTTAAATTCGAAAAAGATCTTTTAAATTTATATACTTTGACCCCTCCCAAGTCTGATGTTCACCTTAACCCCTTTTTTCATTTTTCTCTCCCTCCATTGATGCACCGCGCCCCCATCCCCGCTCGGCCAAAGGAGGAGCTCCGCGCGGCCAAGGGAGGATGCGCACAATGATGAGAAGGGAGGCGGCTACCACGATCGCACAAGGAGGAGAACGAGAGAGAGGTCGCATCTCATGGCGGCTTCGAGGGAGGACGTTGGAACTACTCCTAGCAGGGATGGGGGGCCGCGGTGCATCAGTGGAGGGGGAGGAGACCGAAAAAATGGGTTAAGGTGAGCATCAGACTTGAGAGGGGTCAAAGTATAAATTTAAAAAATATTTTTCGAATTTAAAATATGGCCCCATGGACTAAAAGAGACCATTTTTCAAAAATGAGTGACTAAAAAGACACATTTTATTTTTGAGAGACTAAAAATGGAACTCGATGAAAAATAAGGGACTAAAAACATATTTAAACCTAAAAAAAATTATATTATAGAGGCATTAGGGGTAGGTATATCATGAACCATGTGATTCATATGATAGTGCACAGCGATGAATGGAATATCCAAGTGACCAAATAAATAAATGTTAGATGTATAAAAAAATAAAAAATATTAGAGTTAAATAATATATAATTGTTAAGTTTATTTTTGATATATAAATTAGTATTTGTTTATAAGTTTCACGGAAAAAAAATTTATTTGTGTAAATATTCAGGTTATAAATTTATTTTTAAATGTTGTTTTTGATAAATAAAATAAATTTTATATACAAGTTTTATTCATATTTTTTAAAATAGTGTTTGATTACGGGTTCGAATCATTTTTCTTTGTTCTTGTAAATTTTTTAGGTTGTAAAATTATTATTATTTTATTTATTTTTATCAATAAAATAGTGTTTACTTACGTGCTTCATTCATATTTATTTATTCCTGTAAATTTTTAGGTTAAAAATTATTTTTTCTGATCAATAAATACTATTTACTTATGGGTTTAATTCATCTTTCTTTGTTCCTATAAATTTTCAGGTTGTAAAATTATTTTTCTTTTGCCATTATTTTTTATTAAGAAAATAGAGTTAGCTTATGGGTTACACTCATCTTTTCTTCTTACTGTAAATTTTGAGGTTGTAAAATTATTTTTCTTTTGATTTTATTTCTGATTAGTAAAATAGTATTTACTTACGAGCTTTATCTATCTTTTTTTGTTTCAATAAGTTTTCAAGTACAATGTCACTAAATCAGCACTATTATAAGTTTAGAATATATCGTATATTCATGTATCGATTTATTACTATATAAATAAGTCATTTTATATCATATATAAAAAACCAACCAAACTCGTGCATTGCACGGGCCAATTGGCTAGTTTATATAAAATTGTACATTAATTTAAAATTATTTGATATGTCATTGAGGTATATCAAGATTAACGTCTTTTAAAATATATGAATTTTGATATATATTTTTAGGATTAACGTCGGTAAGGTGCTTTCCGATTAAGAGATTCTGGCAAAGGGGACTATTTGGGGAAGGGATTGCTCTTTGGGTGGATTGGGTTAGAATTGAAAATGTAAAATTGAGAGGGGAAAATTGAGATTTTCAAAAATATTTTTTTTTAATTTTAAAATATGACCTCTAAAAACTAAATGTGACACATTTTTATAAATTGAGAACTAAAAAGATACAATTTTTTAGGGACTAAAAGCAAACTTATCCATATTTATGGACTAAAAATATATTTAACTCTAATCTTTTTATAAGGAAAGGGAGATTCAAACTCGAGTGTCAATGCTACAAATAATTAATGTTAAGTGCTACCAACAATTTTATCCACGTAACTTCTAATAACCGCTCTTAATATTAATAGCTTTTATCATTACAGATATACAGACATTTGAATTTTATATTTAACCCAACAAATATAAAAAAGCAGATAGACAGGCACGACATTGTCCGTCTTTCCGTTAATTATAATAATAATTATTATATTATATTATATATGTATATATATAAACTATGAACTGCATGCCAAATGCAAGACTCTTATAAGCTCCACGTTATGTTCCACTCAACCAACCGTTTGGGTTGATATAATTTTCAAATATGAAGAAATAGAATGTTGGAAAGTTTGACTCTTCCACACAAAAAAAGAGTTAATTTTGTCAGTTTTTATTTTATATAATAACATTTTTACAATTATAAATAAAACATTTTTACAACCACTTTTATCTTATGCATTTAATGATATTATTAACTTCTTTAAATAATAATAATATTTAAATGCACTAGTCAATTGTCATGGCAACTTTTGGTTAATACTCTTTGCAATGTGGGAATAAAATTAGATAAAATTATTTAAATGCATGTAACGCTATATATTCTCAAATAAAAATAAGCACTTCATTTATGTAAACTTAGAAAATGAAATCAAGAACGGTCAAGTTATACATAATACGTAGGGATGGCAATGGGTAGAGTCTCGATAGGGTACTATAGTATCTGTCCTTATATCCGTAATTTAAAAAAAAAATACTCGTACCCAGGTTCATATCCATGTGGGTAACAACTTGGATCTCGTACTCTTACTCACTGGGTTATACCTAAGTATTCATATCTGTGTCCGTTACCCGTACTTTAACTATAAAAATTCAAAAATTAATTTTTTAAATGCAACACATGATATTATGTCTCAACTCTCAAGGAAGAGTGAGATGGAATTTGGCCCTCGCTGATCAAGGAAGCGCGACAATAATAGCGCTGGTGAAGGAGACATGATGAAGCAAGCTCTTGTCGCCGCGCACAACAACAATGAAAGACAAGGTGAAGGAAAGTAAATAAGTTAAAGAAATGTATCTCATGGTAGAGAAAAACAAAGCAAAAAATGTGTCTCATAACTATAGTGTCTTGTGCGTGAGTTAAGATTATGAAATTTAGGTTTCTTCAAAAAAATTATTAAATATATATATAAAAAAATATGTATAAGTGTGCAGGATCTGAAGCAGGGTGGGTACTAAGATATCATACCCGCACTCATTTCTATCAAAATGTGCGGATAATTACCTATATCTGTACCCGTATCTATTAAGTGAGTAATTACTCTCCTAATTGTGGGTAATGTTTGTGGTATCCAATAAATATAGATCCAATTCCATCCCTACGTACACGTTTTTATTTTTATTAAAAACAATTACAGGTCCCTAAATTATTATTATTTTGCCTAATTAATGTTTGTAAACAAAAAACATTTTGGCTTTCAGTACACCGCGATGAACAGAAGTTTTCCTGTTCCTGAGGAAAAAAGCTAATCAGTCAAAAAAGCAACCACATAATATTTTGGTGTCATAGTTACTCAGTAAATTGGTCAATCATGTGATAATAGATTTTCCACGTAAATTGGAACCAAACCTTATCGTTTTCACCATAACAACTGTTCAAGCTATCCAATGTATATGACTTAGTTGGCAATGCACGCTCTAAGTCTCAAACCGGGGCCAAAGGCCTTACCGATAGCTTACTCAAAAAAACTGTCCAAGCTTGTTGTGGTTAATTTTTGTGCCACCAAGCTATTAGCAAAATTACTGGGCATGCACATTTACAAAAAATTAATTTATTTGAGCTTGGTGGTAACGTTACATTATGGATTGTTGAGTTAGTTAATTCATTAAAGTCAGTTTGTAACTGACTTGTCCAATTAGTTAGTTTGTTAAATGGAGTTAGTGGAGTTTGTAGTGTAAATGTGCAAGGCGTGTAATGGTGTGAGTGTGATGTATATGGTTGTGTCCGATGTGGGACTTGTAAGTGTGTGTATAAAAGCAAAGTGAAGTGAAATAAAAAAAAAGTGCAAGTGTAAAAGTTGTTCTATGTGTTCATTCTTTTCCCTCTCCAATTCCAAACCGTGAGTGATCAAGTGAGTGAGTGATCAAACACTGTGTGAGGTTTTCTGTTCTAACAAGTGGTATCCAGAGTGCCAGGTTCGATTGAGGGAGAAAAATTCCGCTGTGTGTGTGTGAAGAGCAACTTGCTGACTCAAATGGCCACTTCCAATAATGGTGGTTTCCCAACTTCTTTGCCCATTCTTGATGGGAAAAACTGGGATAAATGGAGCAACCAGATGGAAGCCATTCTTGGATTCCAAGATGTGCTCGAGGTGATCTCAGATGATGTTGAAAAGATCACACCCAAGATGGATGATGCCCGGGCCAAAGAAGTCAAGAAGAAGAATTACAAAGCCTTGTTTATCCTCCACCAATGCGTTGATGCCAGCAATTATGAAAAGATTTCAGGAGTCAAGAGTGCAAAAGCAGCATGGGACATCTTGCAGCAAGCCTATGCTGGTGCTGAGAAGATCAAGAAAGTCAGATTGCAGACTTTGAAGAGACAATATGAACTACTTGCAATGGAAGGGACCGAGAGTGTTGGAACCTATATCAGTAGGGTTCAAGCTCTTGCCAACCAAATGAAGAGTTGCGGGAAGAAAGTCTCAGATCAATCAATGATTGAGAAGATCCTGAGAACATTACCCACAAAATTTGATGTGATTGCTGTCTCAATTGAAGAGACCAGAGATCTTGCACAAATAAAACTTGAAGAATTGCAAGGCTCCCTTGAAGCATTCGAGATAAGACATGCTGGAAAAGGGGAGAAGCCAAGTGAACAAGCCCTGCAAGCCCAATCAAACTGGAGGAAAGATGGAGATAGCTCAATGAATAAAAGAGGAAAAGGCAAATGGAGAGGAGGAAGTGGTAGAGGAAGAAGCCAGCCAAATTGGAATAGTCAAAGTTCCAATTCTGGTAGGCCAGCAACTAATCAGAAACCAACTGATTACAGGCAGAGAAAAGGAGGATCGAGTAGCTCAAGAGGAAGAGGTGAAAGAAAGAAGCTTGACAAAAGTGGCATTCAGTGCTACAATTGTCAAAAGTGGGGTCATTTTGCTTATGAGTGCTGGCACAATGACAAGAGGGAATCAAGAAGTGATGAAGCCCAACTTGTAGAAGAAGAGCAAGATGATTCAGGTCAAGTCATGCTGATGGTGACCACTGAAATGGGAGAGTCCAATACTGATTTCTGGTATTTGGACACAGGCTGTTCCACTCACATGACTGGGAGGAAAGACTAGTTTGTAAACCTTGACTCAGCTGTGAAAAGCAAGGTTAAGTTTGCTGATGATAGCACACTTACAGCTGAAGGTGTTGGAAAAGTGCTTATCAGGAGAAAGGATGGCAAGCACTCCTTCATATCTGATGTCCTTTTTGTGCCAGGAATGAAGAGTAATTTGCTTAGTCTTGGGCAATTACTCGAGAAAGGCTATGTGATGAACATGGAGGATAAAGAGCTGAAAGTGTTTGATGTGAATAGAAGGCTGATTATCAGGGCACCTTTGTCCAGCAACAGGACTTTCAAGGTGGAAATTCAAGTGATTGAGCATAATTGCTTTGCAACTTCAGTGAATAAGGAAGAATGGCTGTGGCATTACAGGTTTGGGCACCTAAATTTTAGGGATCTAAACCTGTTATGCAAGATGGTGAATGGTATTCCTCAGATCCATGTACCAAAGGAGATGTGTGAAGAGTGCTTGGAGTCAAAGCAACCAAGATGCTCATTCAAAAATCAAGTGCCAGGCAGAACAAGGGGTAAACTTGAAGCTGTCTACTCAGATGTATGTGGACCAATGCAGACAGAATCTCAGGGAGGAAACAGGTACTTTGTGTCCTTCATAGATGATTTCACCAGAAAGATTTGGGTGTATGTGATTGCTAGAAAGAGTGATGTCTTTGAAGTTTTCAAGAAGTTTAAAGTGCTGGTAGAGAAGCAGTCTGGGCAGGGTGTGAAAGTTCTAAGAACAGATGGAGGAGGTGAATATACCTCATCTGATTTTCAAAACTTTTGTGATCAAGAGGGGATAGTGCATGAGATCACACCACCATACACTCCCCAGCACAATGGTGCTGCTGAGAGAAAGAACAGAACTCTCATGAACATGGTGAGGAGCATGCTCAAGAGTAAGAGCTTGCCAAAGTACTTGTGGGGAGAAGCCGTATGCACTGCAGCCTACATCCTCAATAGATGCCCAACTAAAAGCTTGAAGGGCATGACACCAGAAGAGGCATGGACAGGTTGCAGGCCAAATGTGAGTCATTTGAGAGTTTTTGGCTCAGTCTGTTTCAGACATATCCCTGATCAGCTGAGGCAGAAACTAGATGACAAGGGAGAGAGACTGATACTTGTAGGGTATCATGCCACTAGTGGATACAAGTTGTTTGATCCAAGGAAGAAGCAAGTGATCACAAGTAGAGATGTGGTCACAGATGAGTCCAAGAGTTGGAACTGGGACTGCGAAGAAAGATCAAGTAGAATTATGTTTGATCTTGGATCAGAAGAGCAAGAGAAAGAATGCACTGAAGCAGATGCAGATGTGAGGAGATCACAGAGAGCCAGGATCATCCCACAAAGACTGCAGGACTTTGATATGGTGTCAGATGCACAAGTAAATGCAGAAGGAGAGTTGGTACATTTTGCACTACTGACAGAGGCTGAACCAGTGAGTGTGGATCAAGCCTTACAAGATCCAAGGTGGATTTGTGCAATGCAGGATGAACTTGAATCGATTGAAAGAAATAAGACATGGCAGCTGGTATCCCTACCTGCTCATAAGAAGCCTATCAGTGTGAAGTGGGTCTATAAAGTGAAGGTGAATCCAAGAGGAGAAGTGGTCAAGCACAAAGCCAGACTTGTGGCTAGAGGCTTCCTGCAGAAAGCTGGAATAGACTATGAAGAAGTCTTTGCACCTGTGGCTCGATTGGAAACTGTGAGGATGGTGGTTGCAATAGCAAGTCAAAGAAATTGGAAAATGCACCAAATGGATGTAAAGTCTGCTTTTTTGAATGGTCCACTTGAGGAGTAAGTGTATGTAACACAACCACCAGGTTTTATTGTGGCAGGAGAAGAGGATAAAGTTTACAGATTGAAGAAAGCCTTGTATGGCTTAAAACAGGCTCCAAGAGCCTGGAATAAAAGAATAGATGGCTTCTTGCAGCAGATTGGCTTTATAAAGTGTAGCTCAGAATATGGCATCTATGTGAAGGGAGAGAGATCAAGTCTGTTGATTGTATGTTTATATGTAGATGACTTGTTGGTGACAGGTAGCAGTGAACCTGAAATCAGCTTATTCAAGCAAAACATGATGACAGAATTTGAGATGACAGACTTGGGAGAATTGTCCTACTTTCTGGGCATTGAATTTAAGAAGGTGGAAAATGGATATGTCATGCATCAAGGAAAGTATGCAAGTGATCTATTGAAGAGGTTTAACATGGCCAGATGCAATCCAGCAGCTACACCAGTTGAAACTGGATTGGTGTTGGAGAAAGATGGAAGTGAGGATGTTGTTGATTCAACTCAGTTCAGACAAATTGTTGGCTCATTGAGGTACCTTTGCAACACTAGGCCTGACATTGCCTATAGTGTTGGCTTGATCAGTAGGTTCATGGGAAGTCCTAGAGTACCTCATCTCTTAGCTGCAAAGAGGATCATGAGGTATGTGAAAGGAACTTTGGAGTATGGTCTGCTGTTTCCAAGCAGAATGGGAGAAGGAAAGGCTGATCTGATTGGATATTCAGATGCTGATTGGTGTGGAGATAGGAATGACAGAAAGAGCACTGCAGGCTACATTTTCAAGCTTGGTGAAGCTCCAATTTCGTGGTGTTCAAAGAAGGAGCCTATTGTAGCTTTGTCATCATGTGAGGCCGAGTATGTTGCAGCATCCATGAGTGCATGTCAAGCTCTTTGGATTGATTCAGTGTTGAAGGAAATGCAGATTAGAGAAGAGGGAGTTGTGAAGCTCTTTGTGGACAATAAATCCGCAATAAACTTGGCCAAGCACCCTATAGCACATGGAAGAAGCAAGCACATTCAAACAAGATTTCATTTCCTTAGAGACCAAGTAAGCAAGGGCAAGTTGAAGCTGGAATTTTGCAGATCAGCAGATCAAGCTGCTGACATCTTAACCAAGCCATTGAAGAAGGATAGCTTTCTGAAGCTTTGAAGTGAACTAGGTGTGATGAATGTTGTAGAACTGAATTAAGGGTGAGTGATCAAACACTGTGTGAGGTTTTCTGTTCTAACATGGATTTGGACTAGGTGTAGTTGCTTGTCTCTGTCTCTCTCCACTTACATTTTTTTTATTTTTTTGCATAAAATAAATTAAAAGCTAGGATTTTATATGCACAAAACCAATGGCCCAGATTGCCCCAACTGCATGAAGCTATGACTCTTATATTAATTTGTTGCTTGGAATGAGACATTAATCAAGAGATGGAGGAATTTAAGGACACAAAATTTGTAAAAAAAACATAAAAAAGGCAGAATCTTATAGATATGAATGGAATGGACCCAACAACATAAATTTAATTCGAGGGTTGTTCTTGTCTGATATTTCCTTAGCACAAGGACAACCGTGATTACACTGTCTGAAAAAAGTGATTAATCATATATGTTGGGCTTTGAATGTGATCAAGAAAACATGATAATTTGTGCATTGAAAAAAAGATACACGTACTATTTTAAATGCTACTTTTAAAGCTTTCTGCAATCTGCCTCTGCATATATTAGCAGGCAGCAACTTGTTCTTCTTTCTAGTTTTATTATTTTCATGAAATCATTTGGAAACTTGGCAAGGCAAGGACTAATTAAGGAGAAAAAACTTCTTTTCTCTTTCAATTGAAGTTTACAATGTTATTGATTGGATTGGATATTTGCTTTATCATTGATGGGAATAATGCACAAGAGATATTAACTCAGATATCCAGCATTGGATTAATCCAATGGCCAAGATCCTTTTGCAGACAGCAGGACTGCAGCACAGAATCCGAGTTTGGGTCCAAGAAGCTCTAGTGTTTAGTATTGTGTCCTGTTACTGCAAAATGGGATCGCTGTAATAGGTTCCCTTTTGGGCTCTTGAGATAAAAAGTCATGAATGAAGGCAAATGCAAGAACACTAATCGTAACAGCGAGATTGGACACAAGTGGTTAATGTGTTTTATCTAAAGGGATGGATTCGGCTAGTACCCGAGTTCGATCCTCGGTGATAGAACAATCCATGGTCAGACTTTACAGATTAGTCCAAGAGCCATTTCCCTTGGAATACTGTGGCTATAAACCAAAAAACAACACAAATTGTAAAGGTACCCATTTCCTGAGAAGAAAAAAAGGTTCAAAATATAAAGGCAAAATTACTCTATGCAACATAATTCAGCTAAGTACAAAGATGTGTGCTTCTACAATCAACGAAGCCATTGTTAAAATGACATTATAAATCAGAATCTCGTCGTTACTACTTGGAACAGAAAAAAAAATTGAAACTCAAGAATTGAAGCAGAGAGATGCTGAGATGTACATAAAGAAACAGGACTCATATCTGTTCAATAATTTTGAAAGTTGAAACAGATCTTATCTCTTTCACATGTTGCTGCACATAATTATATTATATTATACATAATAAACACACTAATTAAATTGAACAATGTTACAATTTCTAGTATATATATGAGTAACATAATAGCACTTCTTATAACTAATAATAATAAATAATGAAATTAAGATGATGGTGCCAATGGTTAACTATGTGAATAAAGTGGCTCCCTTGGTTCAGCGCTCACTGCGTTCATGCCAACAAAGAAGCATAGCTATGCAACGGCGAAGAATGTAGAATTTGGCCCTCTGATTCTTCACAAGGTGACTACACTTTTGGCCAAAAGACTTGCAGGGATCACAAACTTGTTGCTGCTGCTGCTGATGATGGTGATGAGTACTGCTTTGGCTTTGGCTTGTGTTGTTTTCTTCCACCACTGCCATGAATGATTTTTCTGCCTAATTTTTACATATCAAGTGGTATAGAAACATGGAAGCTTCTGCTTCTGCTTCTGCTAATGTATTTATACAGCAGCAGAGTAGTGAGTAGATATCTATCTAGTTGGATAAGAAAGAAGCCAGTAATTTTCTGGATCAAGTATGGACTGTTTACTATTTGCAACACATCAGTTGTCAGAAGCATATATATGCAAAATGGAATGGACCAAGGTTTTGGTGGTTGTTTATTTTACCACCCTGGGCATACTAGAAAAAAAAATGAAGTTACTTTACCTTGGACTTGGTTACATTTTTATTGTAGGGTATTGGCAGTTTGGTCCCTGAAGTCCCTCTGTTAGTGTGTCAGTCAGGTAACTTTTCTAACATTGCTGATGTGACACGATAAGTGCCACTATGACACACACCATGGTGCGATTGGTGTTGAAATTGTAGAAATGGTGTATGTGGGGCCTCTTTTAACTTATTACTTGGCATTGACATTCTTTGCTAGGGTTGTTCTTTTCCATCACAATCCACCATTTTACTTCTTTGCTTTATACCCTTTTCTAATTGGGGAAATGTATGTGCTATGGTGTGTGCCATTTGGCATTTAACGTGCCACATCAACAACGTTAGCATCATTACCTGACTGACACTAATAGAGAGACTAACTTGATGGACAGTCATAAAAGTTAGGGACCAATTTGCCTATTTTCTTATGTCAGGTACCAAATTGCTAATGCCCTACAATGTCGAGAACCAAAGTAATATTTTACTCTTAATTTGGGAATGTTGTCAAGTGAGAGAAGTCTACAAACAACTATACATGAATGATTAGGATTAAAAAGTACTTAGTGCATGTTTTGTTTTTAGTTAGAAGTTTGCAAAAGTATGTTTAAATCGAAAGTTACCATAGAGTTTCTTTTGGATTATACACAAATGTTTGTAACTAAAAACAAAACATGTTTTTAATGGTCACATGACCACTTAAAAAAATCACACGACTTTTTGTTTTAATATTGACTATTCATGATTTGATCTTTTGACTAAGATTTACTCATATGGTCTTCTCATAATAAAAATTCTTTCACTTGGTATCCTCACTACTAATTAACTTCCTCCACTGTCAAGGTTAACTTTTTTTTTTTTTGAATTGAGGGTTGGGGGTTAAAGGAGAATTAAAGTGTGTGGACATCGTATGTTATTCTATTGAAGGCAAGACAAAGTATATGATGTGGGATTTGACATTGTTGCTATGCATTGTCATTCAACTACTGGTCCAGCTTATGCGTGTGCCTTATATATGCAAAAGATTTTGGTGTATGATGGACTTGGCCAGCGGAAACTACATATTTATAGGGCCTATGCAGCCCCTATAAAAATTTTGATTTTTGCTCTTAGATTCTTGTGAATAAAAGAATAATGGTGCCTTTTCTTTTTCTTCTTGATGCCAAAAAAAAAAAAGAGGCCAAGAGAGTATTGCTTATGGCAACCATTAAGTGAAATCTCATTGATATGTAAGTAGTGGTATGCAATGTCGTACGTGGTACAGCATAGCAACTGACACGTGCAGAACTGGTCATCTTTTGGCATATTTGTATTTCTTTTTCATTCTTCTTCTATGCTTTTTTTGGGGGAGATTTGGTGAGAGCATAAACTACAAAGATAGATGTTACATGTTTGATTAAGTTAATAATAAGTAAATAACTTCATTTGGGGTCACTTTTTTTTTAATTTGCCTCCCTGAATTATACACCTAAAATGATACTCCCTCCTGTCCTTTTTATAAGAAACAAAATGAGTCATTTTTATAAGAAATAATGTCTTATTTTTAATAATATTAATTGTTCATTTTTATCTTTACCTTTATTTATTATTAGACCCACAAAAAGAATATAAAAAGATATTAATCCCACAAATGGTGCTTTTGGCAAATTATAACATCATTAATTATAATTAACTCATTTCAATGTACTTTTTTGGTTTTGATGATTTTGTACTATGTTTTTTATAAAAATGACCGGAGGGAGTACATACAAGCAAATTTTGAGGAGCCTGGTCAATGTTGAAAAATTGATCACCATACTCCAAATAAGAACTGTGTATGACGATGATATCTCACATCTTAATTATAGGTTAGATCGACTTCACATGCAGGGGACGGAACTAAATTATCTCCAAAATGGATAGTTTGAGATGCTATCTTTAATCTTTGAAATAAAATAAAATTACGTGTAAAAGTTCTATGTCAAATTATTAAGAGAGAATTCGATTTAAATGATTGATTTATCCTTGGTCTTGATTCATCATAAAGCATTATGTTATTGTTTAATCCATATAGTCAATCCTATCTAATAAAAAAAATGGATTTTGACCGTTGTTGTGGTAAAATATTTAAGAGAGAAGGCTTTAGGTTACACCAATATTTGCAATGATTTATAATTTTCCCCTTTAAGGATCTTAAGGTAAGTCCTAGTTCTGGTTGAAGATGCAAGAAGATCAACCAAGTGTTATTTGCAAACCACTTGTGCATAATTTTTTACATACATTATTTTGTCATTTAAGTGTTACTTACCTCTTGTATTATCAAATTATTAATTAAAAAACTAGTGTAAAAAGAGCGGGGTGTGACCACTACCTTAATAATATATATATGGGATGGCGAGCAAAAGGAGTAATACTACATAGACACCCAAAAAATGTTACCATTCATTCAGTATCTCTAATCTCTTTCTATCCCTCTCTTATTATCACATATTATATCTATCACATCTCTCTTTTCTATTTTTTTCTTTCACCAGGTGTATGGGTCAATGGGTGTCCATGAAATAATTTTCTAAATGCCAAGGTACTTTGCATAAAGGAGAGGGTAAATAAATGATCCGCAGCTTCTCGTATACATGCAAAAGTAAACCTAAGTGTACCCCAAGAGTAGCTTGGTCCTTGGTAAATAAGATTAGGGCCTTTTCAACAACACATACATAAATTACTATTGACACATACATATCAGTGTGAAACTAATAGTTCCACACCAGTGCGGAACTACTAGGAAGTTCAACGTGTGGAACTAATAGTTCCGCACTAAAGTGTGTATGTGTAGATACAAAAACCATAAGATTAGCCCTGAAAGGGCTAAACCAGTAAAGTCCTTGATTCACCCACCCCCATTTTTTTTTTAAGTTTTTTCCCCCAATTTTTTTGTCATTGGAATATATTTAAGATTTAAGATACCTCCAACGGTTTGACCAAAAATATATATATATAACTCCAACGGCATGTGAAGCATGCCGCTCTTGTTTTTATGTGCAACTTAGCAGTTGGATCATTACAATATATACATATATCTATCTGTGTCTAATAATAGATAACACGTCATTTTACCAAAACAAAAATTCACAGAAATCAAATGAGATGATATCAACCAATATATCACAAAGTTCACAACAGTTCTAAAACAACACAAGGTTTGTGACTCCATGTTAGTTTGGCTTCTCAATTTTCACAAACTACACCAGCCAAGCCAAGTTAATTCGCATGCAATATGCCATAAAATGTAACGAAAGTGATCCACACATTCAATTCACAGCCCCTTCTTCATTCTATAGAAAAAGAGAGAATAAAAAAACTCACACAAAGAACAACTAGTCTGAAACTGAGACAGTATGGTAAATGTTAAGATAACCGGCGGAGAGATAGAACCTGTAATAGAAATGTCATTATCAGAACTTGTTTTTGATCTGAAATCCAAAATTGAAGACAAGTTGGATGTGAGAGTTCACAGGCAAAGACTCTGGTATAATGACATAGAGTTGGACAATGAGAAAAGGATTGCATTCTATGCCATGTGTGGAGATGAAACAGTAACCCTCACCGTCAACCCATTACCACCCAACGTGAAACTCCATGTCCTGGTGAAGCACCTTGGCAGCGATGGGTATGTGAGGGTGAGGGAGACAGACACGGTAGGTGAACTGCGCGGTAAAGTTTCGCAATACTGGGGCATTTCTACAAGGTTTATCACCCTTTCTCGCCTCAATGTTGAAATGCTGGATGACCGTCCTCTTTCTGCATACTATATCAATGAGGATTCTGAAGTTAAGCTTTCTGTTTTGATTGAACCTCGTTGATACGCAGGCTAAGGATAAAATATGATAGTGTGTGGTTTGACCAAGATGAATAATAGTAATAGGTAATATCTAGGATTGTAATGGTGGCTTTGACTTGGTTTTGAGTCTAAAAGATTAACATAATTATTGACTAGTATTTTTCAAATGAATGAAATCTTTAATCTTATGAAACTAAATCAACTGCAGCATACAGTATACCGTTATGGAAGCATTTAACATAAGTGCAATGGGAATTTGAAATTCAATCAAAAGAATCCACGTTTATACTTATACAAAATACCATTTATTTAATGTTTTTTTTTAATAAATGTCATTTCAATATTTTCACCTATAAATGCCCTCATTGTAGTATAAGCCTCACCCTTTTTAATACTCCAAGTTCTTCTACCAACTGCCAGCCATTAGGCCCTTTGATCTATCCTCAGTTGCAGTGGTGTAGTGTTAAACTTGCCTTCAAAAACTAGATCTAGTTACTAACCATAAAAAAAGTGGCAAGAGAAAAGTCCCTGACTCTCAGCCATGTAAAATGAAATGCCGTGGCCTTTGTCCTCTATACAAGCAAGTCTGCATAGGCATCAAGTCCTTGACTGACAAGACACTTCTTGAGCTTGTGGAATGCACGGATCTCCAACTGACGGACCCTTTCCCTAGACAAACCAAATATTTCTCCAACTTCTGATAAAGATTTCTGTTCTCCATCCTCAAAACCAAATCTTAGCCGAATTATCCTTCTTTCTTTGGGGCGTAAGGTACTTAGGAGGTTGAGCACATGCCGCCTCATAAGCTGTTTGGAAACACTTGTGTCCGGGCTCTCAATTGCAGTGTCTGCAGTGATCTCCTGCAATTGTAAGAAAATGATGGTTAATTCTTATCTGTGAATCATTTGTAATATTACAATGCCTTAAAAAAGTAGAGTCCATTTTGACTATCCCACCGATGTAAGAGACCAGTTGAACAAAAATTTACATCAAAGCAATATGGAAATAATATAAATATCCGGTGCTGGAATCACATGGTAGCAGCTGCTAATACAAAGCCTCAAAACAAATATAGGATAACATGACTGAAGTAATGTTTGAAAAGAGCCACCCCTCCCTAAGAAAAGGATGAAAAGCCATTTCAATCAATAGAAGAAAATTTTAGATTGTCAATTGTCTGATTGTCTACAAAAGTAAACAAAAGCCCACGTGCCAGAGAGGCAGTGACTTGAGTCAGATCACTACTGAAACATTTAATCACAACTTTAAGGTGGAATACTATGTTTATCTGGCTAATCTCATACTAAAATGTTGTGATCTCATTCTGATTTATCAGCTCCTCCAAGCCCCAATGTACTTTAGGCTGCTGGTTCCCTTCTATCACACACAAAAGAATGCAAACACGAAGTAAAATTCAAGATTCTTATTGCAGTTGGCTATTAAACTTTCACCAATTTGCTTTTACTAATTTTCAGCACAAGCAGAACCCTTCGAGCAAACATTCACCAAACAAAAGTGGAAAGCTGAAATGAAAATAGCCTTCCAAATGTTGATAAAGCACTTGCTTTTTCACCCTTATACTTCATAGATCTAAGAAATTGCAACACATGAAGGGGAAATTACATTAGCTAGCATGCAATACCTGGAAAGTTGTATTTTGTTCAGCCCACACAGTTTGCTGCATAGAAATTGGAATTCTTGCAGCAAATAGCAAACTGTCGATCTTCTCTACTGTAACTCCTACCCTTCTTGCTAATTCTTCTTTGCTTGGGTGAAGATTTCCCTCTTGAATGTACAATTTCTTTGCTTCCAATATCTTCCCAAACTGGGTATATACCTTCTCCTGGAGATAATACAAGGGTTCTGTGTTACTGAAATAGAATTGATGCTTGCTTTGCAAATAGCAAAGGTGCTATAAAAAATATTAATGCAATGATAATATCATTATTGTTCCCTGTCAACTATGTAAAATAATTTCATGAATACTGACATTTCAAAAGGGAGAAGCTTAAATTTAAACAACTAAATCTACCGGCAGACGTATTGTCTTGGAATGATGAAATATGGCCTTCCTTATTGCTTGCCTTATCCACCAGTATGCATAACTACCAAATCGGCAACCAGCTTGGGGTTTGAACTTTTTAACACTCTTCAAAAGACCCATACTTCCCTCCTGCAACAGCACCAGAAAAAAATGTAAAAATATAGCTGGTAATTATAATTGACAACACTGAAGAGTGAAGACAATTATTACAACGCTTTACGCAAAGCGCTTTTTCCCCAATTTATGTTCCAACTCTAGCCAAACATTTAGGAGAAATGTAGAACATAACTAACTAGGAAATAAAAATATAAACAGCTTTTGCTACCGGGTGAAAGAATGTCTTCAATTTTGCAAAGACTACCTGTAATAAGTCCTCAAGACTGAGACCAAGCCCCTGGTAATTTTTAGCAACATGGTGAACCAAGCGTAAATTTGCTTGAACCAGCTTTTCTCTGCTTCTGTTACCACAACGAAGCTGCGTCTGCAGTGCTTGACAGTTAAGTCCTGCACTCTCAGCCCATTCATCCACAGTTGGTTCCCTTCCAAATTGAGATTGAAGACTGGTCTTCAATTCTTCCAATTTAAATAGGTCCTGTTACATAATCTTCATTAATAGAGCATCCCATTCATTTAAGGGAGTAAGGAATTCAGTGTACCTAACATAGCACCTGTATCCGAGCAATCAACTGAGACTCTTGTTCAGGAGTCAAAAGTTTTGTTTCTTGACTCCACAAGAACAAGCGCAGGGGATCTTTTTGACCAAATTCTTCATTTATCTTCTTTTCTACATGTAGCCTTTTCTGTGCATCATCCTTTCTAGCAAGGTAAGTTTCATCATCTTTAACTTTTGACTTTGGTACTTTTCTTTGTTTTGATCGTCTCTCTTTTAGCCGCGTTGACCTCACGGTTTTATTGCTTCCAAGTGAAGGATCAGCCAAACCAACAGATGCCAGACTGAAGGGAAGTTTTTAGTTTAGGCATTATACTCCAAAGAATTAACCTATAAACAGGAAAAATAAATTATGGATGTCAGAGTGGCCAAGAAGATGGAACTAACCCAAAAGGAATTGAATCATCAGTATCCTCATCAGCTTTAATTGATTTCAAGTCTTCAGCTACTGAGGCTGCTTGTTTTGAGGGAGACAAAGTTTTCCTAGCAAGAGAAACTGCATTACATTGCAAACTATCTGCAGGCCTCTCTGTGTCAAGAGTAACACACTGTAGAGTTGAAGAAGCATCAATTTCTCCTGTTTGTGAGGAAGTTAATCTGCAATAGACCGTTTATGCACCTATAAGGAGACAACTCAGGATGGGCAAAATTTCCAATTAACAATTACTAACTGTTTAAATTGACATGGAAGAAGAATTTTATTTATCTTACAAGTTCTGTAAACGAGGCCAGAGATGCAGATGCTGCCTAAAGTCATGCACTTCCTGATCAGCATTGACAGTGTTGTTCTCTTCATGAACCGAGACCATATCCATCTGCCTTGTATTTAATATTGCCTGAAGTAAAAAAGGGAAGATTAATTGATAGCATGTCCATTTGGAATTATGCCATTATGTGACGAAGTAGGAAAACTCTATATAAATTAGAACCTAAAGGGCCAGATAGTGCATTTCATGTAAAGAAGATCGCATCATTACATTTAACAAAACTAAAAGTTGATCTCCAAAGTTTTAATTCATTAAGACTATAACAATAATGAAGGGAGCCTTGATGCAATAGTTAGAGTTGTCCTCATGTGACCAGTAGGTCACAAGTTTGAGTCATGGAATCATCCTCCTACAAAAACAAGGCTGCCTGCAATAGACTTGTAACTTAAAAAACACGGACATGCAATGTCTAAAATATAAGACACCAGGAGTGTGTGTGTGTGTGTGGAGCATGTTAGTTGAAAATCATAAGAGAAGTTAATCTTGATCATTCATGTATGGTAGTATTATTATAATTATCTCCTTTTACTTCTGGTGTTCTCAAAGGATGAATAGAGGAAGGAGCAAAATTCTCGAATGAAGTGTACTTAACATTTTTCAGGTTTTAATTCTTCTTATATTTTAAATTGACTTTTCTAAAAGTTATTTAAAAACAAATTTTTTTTTTTCATCAGAGCTTTGACCTTCAAGTATCAAGCTTTATTTGAGTATCGGCTAAGGGTCAAAGAAGTGTTTCCAAACCAATAAAAAATCACTATTTAATCAGACACTTGAACCTGATGAGAAGTGTCTGACACGTGTCATATGAGTGTCATACAGGTGCCGGTGTCGGAAATGTATCCGACACTGACACCTCAAGAAGGAGAGCATGTTTGGTTTTCAGTTGCAAACGTAAATCTGAGTCTAAAAATACGTTTGCCCAGAATGAACTCTATAGTTACTTCGAGTTCAGATGTACTTTTGCAATCTTCCAACTGAAAACCAAACATGCACCAACACCAAATTTTCGTGCTTCATAGGCTGTGACAACAATGGACTATCAATCAATTCTAATTGATTTGAGAACAAGGTAAAAACATGAAGGATCTCATTATAAGGATTTAAAGAAATCTAAGTTTGATGAAGCCAGTATATATATAAAATTAGAACCTGGCATGTCTTGTCTTCCTTAGAAATGTGCAATAGAGACCTATACTCATCACGCTGCTCTTGTAAAAGAACTGAGGTAGGAAAATTCTGAGCTGAAAAACTAGTAGACCAAGAGGCAACTGTAGGCGCAGCTTGTTCACGAAGCATCAAAACTGCAGGTTTATCAGCATAGTCATGTAACATAGTTTCAATTCAGACTAACACAATCACACACTACTTAGAGTTAAATTTCTGACTTTCTGTAAAGACTAGCTAGTAGTTAATGGAAATCCCCAAATTAGCAAAATGAACTCTCTAAGACACCAGGAAATTGAACTGTGTGTGCGCAACAGCTGCATAGGGATGTAGAAAGCCTAGTAAATTAATTAGCTTATGGAATTTCAATAACATTAAAATTCATGATTCATATTTGAAAAAACACAAAAACAAACATACAATGCACACAAAGATACACAAGTTCCCAATGCTAAATTATGGATGAATTAAACAGCATTCGAAAAGTATACACGATAATAGCATGAGTGGAACTTGGGAAGGATAACGATGAAAATGAGCAATGTATCTTGATACATTATTGATTCTCCACTCATGCCAATTTCAATTTAAAAATATCTTGTGACAGAAAGACAAGAAAAAACCAATAATAAAATCAAGCAACAAATTAAGAGCAAAGCCAATTATAAGAACACTAGTGCTGATAATAGATATACAAGTAAAGGGAAAAAAAAAATGGAATGCAGAACATGGATTCATGGTGGTGAGAGGTACATGGCAAAATTGTAATTGAGTTCGTGATAATAAGAGTACCAGAAGTATAAGGAGAGGAAGGAAGAGTGTTCCAGTGGTGAGTTCTTGGAGGAAACGGTGGAGATGAACAAAACATACTCCTTGTAGATTCCATAGCTGAAGTACATTAAGCTAGAGTTATTATTGTAGTGATTGGATTACGTTGCAGTGTGTGTTCATTCTTCTCTTCCGTTGTAGTAGTGGTTCCTTCTCCCATGGTGTAGTGGATATTTGGATAGAATAGATATGGATAACGCTGTGAAGTAAAAGGCTTCGTAGCAACGTAGCCTATTTCAGACCTCTGGTTCGGTTAATTAATTTTCCAATAATGCATGCGATGATGCTCAATTCCCGTTTGGGCTTGGGTCACTCTCTCCGAATATATGGGCCACACTACATGGGCCGACCTGGCCCAGTCTCCATCTAAATCTATTAATTCCGGGAATTGGTAAATACACCAATTTTTTTGGACATACACCCCACATTTAAAAAGGAAAATACCATTATATCCTCGTTGATTTGTTTATTTTTTTTTCAATTTCGCGTTGTTACCGGAAACTTAGTTTCCGGAATGCATTTTTGCATTCCGGAAACTCCAGGAAAAATTTACATTCCGGAAACTCCAGTTTCCGGAATGTAAATTTGCATTCCGGAAACTCCAGAAAAATTTACATTCCGGAAACTCCAGGAAAATCTAGTTTCCGGAATGTATTTTTGCATTCCGGAAACTCCAGGAAAAATTTATATTCCGGAAACTGGAGTTTCCGGAATACAAATTTGTATTGCGGAAACTCCAGTTTCCGGAATGCAAATCTGTATTCCGGAAACTGAATGCAAATCTGTATTTCGGAAACTGGGGGTGTATGGCCAGTTTCCGGAAAAGAAGCAAAATCAGAAGAAAAAAAAACCCAAATAATGAGGGTATAATAGTAATTTCCTGAATAAATGTGGGGTGTATGGCAAAAAACTGGGGTGTATTTACCAATTCCCTTAATTCCAAGGGAAATGATAAATACACCCCACAAAATTTGTTATTCACCCCACTTTAACCTATAAAAATTCCAAAACTATCCCTTTTTAATATCGCGTTTTACTACTTCAGATCCCGAAATCGCATTATTTCCAAAAACTAGAGTTTCCGGAATACAATTTTGAATTCCGAAAACTGAAGTTTCCAGAATGTAAAAAAAACTCAGTTTTTCTCATTTTTTCAGAAAACTGGAGTTTTCATAATACAAACAAAATTGTATTATGGAAACTCCAGTTTCTAAAAAAAATGCGACTTGGGATCTCAAGAAGTAAAACGTGATATTAAAAGATGACAAATTTGAAATTTTCATATTAAAGTGAGGGTGGATGACAAATTTTGTGGGGTATATTTACCAACACCCTAATTCCAACTGCCCCATACCCAATTTGGAGATGGTGTTTCAGTAATTTACTTTGCGATTTTGACCCCAAAAAAAAAGTATTTTGCTTTGCGAGTGTATTAATATTAATTTAATTTGATATGAAATTAGTTAGCCTGAGAGAAGACCATTTCATCACCATACCAAATTAATTTGATATGAAATAAATATGTATTGATCAACAATCAAATGCTCAAGAATAGTTTCTAGTGATATTAAAAAAAAATTTATGAAATGGTCATTTAAAGTCATTCATCACATCGTTCATGTTAAAATAAACTTAAGTGTAATACATATTTATATATCAGAGAAAATGAGTGTATATTTTCATATAAGACAGGAGGGAGTGTAATTTAGCCATCTCTCACGAGATGAGAGTGCACTTTACTCTAAAAAAAATTAAAAAAAGTGTAGTCGGGTGTATTATATGCGACTTCATGTAATTATAACAACAAAAAATAGTGAACTCACAAGTAGAGTTCGCAACTTCATATAAATTTTTTTTTTAGAAAAAAGATCTATAGGAAGTCGTAAGTCTCAACTGCGACTTACACCAATTTGGTAAAATCTTTTCATCCTACACTATTTAGGTAAAATCCGTTGCAAATTGCACCATTTTGGTAATTAAGCCCCATATTTGAATAACTTTTGACAAGGTATATTGAGTGCCAGAAGAGCTTTGATTTCTTGTTGGGGGTTTGATTCCCGGCTCATGTGTATGAAAATGTACCATTTGGAAGAGACAACCCTTAAATGTACTTCAGATCGTCAAAGAGATTAGTCTCCATAGTTGCGCACGAAAGATACTCTGCAAAAAAAAAAAAGCTTCAAGGAAACTATCCCAATCTTAATTTTGGTAACAATGGTTCCTCTCAAAGGTCATGATCAATATACGTAAGTGGACAAATCACGTAATAAAGAACGAACTTCAACTCTTGTTGTCAATCCCAAACCAAAGATCCATAACCAACTCATAATCCGCATGATAGCATGCATTATGGATTTGGGACCTGCATGGCAATGAGGGCATAATGCACCATTTGACATACTTCACTGCCATCACTCTTAATTTGTGTCATGAACATAGGCAAATTCACATAGAGTCCGAAATAGAAACATGCCTCCAATCAAATTTGAAAATCTTATTTACTAATTACTATTCATATTTTTTCAATTTTTATCCCTAAAATTTCATTTTTGCCCCAACACAATATAGAGTAGCAAGCCACTAATATAAATAATAGATAAAGTACCTATAGGAATACATATGCTTACCAAAAGCAAAGGGCACATATGAGGATAGACAATTAAACAATGATGAGACTTTCTACTTGAAATATTTATCTCTGCATCAAGTTTCATTGTCATAATCTGGAAATGATTTTAAAAAGCAAAACAAAAGAAAGAGAAAATAAAAGAAAATTGGTTTAAAAGACTTCTTGGAAATCTTACATTTAAAGAGTTGTTTGGTGAAAAAAAGATTGACTATAAGTCTTCAATATTGCAATATAGTAAGGTTGACATTTATACCAAGAGGCTTGAAAGTTGAATTCGCATAGCCTGTGTCGCACTCTATTAGTTCATTCACCATCACCATCTCTACATCTACCCCATATATAATAAATTTAATCTGCAAATGGAACACACAACCCCCTACACAGAGAGAAACAGAGAGAGATGAATGCAAACCAACCAAAAAAAGTGTTGTAGAATACTTACATAGCTAAAAAGAAAAGTGGCATTTCTCCAAATGCATTTGCAGGACTTGGGCTTTTATAATTTTTAAACAAAGCTGAAAATAAACAGGTGACACAACCTCTGCACAGACGCAAAGACGAGGAAATATCTTTGTATATGGTTCCTATTGAGGAAATATATATCCGTTGTAATTTATTTTAATCTGTGTCTAAATGATATCTTTGTATATGGTTCCATCACAACCATCCTTTTTAGACCACTATCTTGGAACATGCTGTGAAGGAGCATCCTTAAACAGTGACTTTTTTTTTTGGTTCGAGAGGAGATCGCTCTGACCCCACGCAGTGTCCCAATGCTTTCAACGAATGACTAATCTGCACTCGTCCATAGAGGCTTAGACTGGCCAAGGCATGGTTTTACTCCCGGGTGGAATCGAACCTGCTACCAACAGGTCGATCCCCTTAAACAGTGACTTTGAACTGAGTTCCTGGGAAGTAAAAACAGTGAAAATTATTAATTACTAAATAATTTACCAGGTAATCGTTAAAGCCATTCAAGATTAGATCAAATTAATCACTCAAGATTTTATACCGCAAGCTGCTCTTGAAAACAAAAACAGAAGGGGTTCTATCTCCCATGGTGAAACTCTATCAGGTCTTGGGATAGATGCAGGCTCATCCCAATGAACCTGGGAATAGATCACAAGAATGGATAAATATTGAATACCAATACCATACAATCAATGGGAATTGCGAAATCAAAGACGAGAATCCCTTAAGTGATCGCCATTTTGAATTCGCCCAGTGAGGAGAAATATCTTCGACTCCAATTATTGTGCCCGAAAATCTGATCAACCACGTATTAGAATATCTAATGAAAGGTGATGACTAAGGTGGTGAAGGACAAAACTTCACCCTGATGGTGAAGTGGGGCCATGACCTATGATAATAGGTAGTCTAGTTTACATAGAAATTATAAATTCCTCCACATAAAGTCTGATAATATGAAAATGTACCCACAAATAAACTAAATAGAAAATATGCATACACCCAATAATGAAATCAGAAAATCGACCATTTTTTAATTTTTAATGTCTTTTGGTGAATACCCCTCTTAATTCGAAAAATGATTTGGTGTGAATAATAAATGTGGAATTAATGGTGATCACAACCCCTTTTAATGTCTTTTTGTTTTCTCATGTTGTAATTTCCTTCTGTAAACCATGAGTATTTCCCCCGCCAAACTACTACTGGGCAAATATTATGTGTATAATCAATCCATGACTTTTTCTTTAGAGGTGACTTGGTTTATCATTGTTAAAAATAATAATTTTATTATTGTTCAAAACAAAAGCAAAACATAATTGGTTTATCATGGTTAAAAAAATGCTCATTAATTTATTACATTAAAGATAATAATAATAATTTAATATCATTTAGTGATTATTTTATAATTAATATAAATTATTTATAACAAAAATACTAATCAGTATTACCCTGTGTTGAAGATAATTTATAATTAATAAACCACAATGTTATCCTCTATTCAACCCTTACACTGTCTTTGGTAGAGAGACCTTATTTTCCATGATTGGTTCATCGAGTAAATTGAGAAGAGATATAAAATGACGTGGGATTCACAGATTTTTTAATTCTCCGCTAAGATTCGAAGAAACAATGCTCAATTTTTTTCAATATTATCCCTGTCTTTCCCGTTCCCAAACTAAAGTTCTTTCACTCTGCCACCTCATCCCTGCGGACCCTGCCCCAACTGCTTCTCTGTCTCTAAAAAGGTAAATTGATTCAGACACACCAAACCCATCTTATTTTATACCGCTGAAATTATAGAGAGAATAGATGAAGACGATCCACTTAGAATAACTTGAATAACTGTATGGGGACATTGTCTAGCACCCTGATGTCAAGACCAACCTTCTTTTCAAAATTGCCAACATGGAAGGATCAGGAAAATGGTGCTGCAGTGCTTACGAGTTACTATTTAGCTTTAAATGATGATTTTGTTTTAAATCTTGTTTTGTTTTTAGGAATATAAAATATTATGATATAATATTATAATAATAATAAATCATATATTATCTCACTTTATAATGATTTTTTTTTACACTTCTATAAATCATATTTTTAAGTTATTAAAAGAAATGGGCAAATTTTGTAATTTTACTAAAGTTTTGGAATTACTGTAATTTTGCATTAGTTGATGACTTTTTTGCAATATTGTTAAAAATGGACCTAAACCTGATGTCCAGGTTTTCAGTCTTACATCTCATCTGTTGAATATAATAATCATTAAATCAATGTCAAGTAATTGTCTTTGGCCCCCTTCACCATCATGGTGAAGCTATGTCCTTCCCCACCATAGTCGTCACCCAAATGAAAAGGTCATTTTTACAAACTACAGCAGCAAAATTTGGTACCTTTTGTCAGTCTCAGGGGAATCATCCCCCTCAAAACTCATCTTGAACCTCATGCCAACACTAGATTTTGGGAATTTATATTCGCACATACACACATTACTATATACGCATACATAAATAGGACAAAGCCTAAAATACCCTTATCGCGTTTTGTTATTGTGCGGAACTAATAGTTCTGCACTGATGCGGAACTATTACTTCCGCACGTGTTATTTGTAACACACACATACAAATAACACGTGCAGAATTAATAGTTTCGCACGTGTTATTTGTATGTGTGTGCTACAAATAACACGCGCAAAACTATTAATTCCGCGCATTTATTTCAAGTGTGGAACTAATAGTTCCGCGGTAAGAAAAAATGGTACACCTTTATGCGTTGGAAAAAATAGTTCCACGGTAAGAAAAAATAGTTCCACGGTGAACTTCACCACATTCAATTTCATCTTCCCCTCTTCCTCTCTCTCTCTCTGCTCGCCACCATTGTGCGGCTTCTTCCTCTTCTCCTCGCGCCGCTGCAGTGCAGTCTAGGCCGCTTTGGTTCGCCGCAGCACACGGCGGCTTCTTCCCTTCCTCGCGTGGCTGTCAATCTGGTCCGTGAATGCAAGAAAGCTTCGATCTGGTCCATAAGCTTCGAAAGCTCCAACCTTTGTACCCAAAAGCGCAAATGGCTTCCGAAGGCGGAGGAAGACGGTTCGTGCTAAACCTGGGAAAGAAAAAAAGATGAAAACAATGCAGGGGAACTATTGCCCGGAATTGTTGGTGAGCCTTATCACGTGTGTGTGCGCGGAACTGTTGGTGAAGGAGACAATGCAGAGGTGGAAGTGTGGGAGTTGAGGGAGGCGCAGAAGTTTGAGGGAGATTCCGTTGCGGAAGTTAGAGCAGAGCAGGGAGAAGAAGGGGAGCACTGCGGAAGTGAGCAAGGAGAAGAAGAGGGTATTTTAGTCTTTTTGCTGACAATGAATGTGTAGATAGTAAGTTGTGTATGTGTGCATATAAATCCCCCTAGATTTTTGGTTGATAGCTTCCAAATTCCTGTTCACACTTACAATGAACTGGCTCATCCTAAGAAAACAAAAAAGCCCATGTAAATCAATAATCAATAATCATCCACAAAAGACAGTTTCTAGTCATTCTTACAACAAGTAAAAAAGTTCTACATGGGCTTATACTACGAAAAGTGGAAGGAACGACTTCGATCTCGTTGGCGACTCTGAGAATGGGTGAGATGGAGGCGAGTGAGGAAGGAACGACTTCGTTGTCAAATACCTCTAATGAGAACGTCGTGGTGGCGGCGGTTTGGTCAAGGGGCGGCGACGGTGGGAGCTAGTGGAGGGGGCTAGTGGAGGCTCAACGGTTCGGTCAAGGGGGCTAGGGGACAGAGGCTCAATGGTTGGGGGCTAAGGGACGGTGGTTCACGGGGGGGTCAGTTGGGCGGCGGCAGCGCGGGGGACTGAGAGAGAAAGAGGGTTAAGAAATTAGGGTTCGCACAAATTGGGGGGGGGGGCGGAGGCCGCGCGGGGTTGAAGAAACCAAAGGGTAGCGACGACGATGGCTGTAGCTAAATTACCTACGGCCTAAAGCTGTAGGTACAGTTCCCGCCTTTAATTTACCTACGGCCTAGAGCCGTCTCTATTTTACATACGGCTCAGGGCCCTTGCTAACTACTTTTTCGTTTATTTTTATAAAAACGTAAATTGGTCGTAGGTAACTTCAAAATTCAAATTTCTCTCTCCTCACTCCTTACCTACGGCTACATGGCCCTCGGTAAATTTGCGTAGGTAAATCAAGTGATTCTTGTAGTGAGCAAGTTCTCATCTCAATTTCTCTTATCTCTCTCCTCTGGAAAATCTGACCACATTTGTCACTCAACCGCCATCGCAAGAATATTACCCCCACTGACTCAGGTCCTAGATACACTATTGATCATGAAGCAACTTCCACAAGAAAATATGCATTTAAGGAGAACTTGACCACTTCTAGATTCTCATAGGATGGGATTGAATCTTTTACCATCTCCTTATTCTCAAAATAACACTTGCAAAAGTCTACATGATAAGAGTTCACAAATTTATATATTATTATTATTATTGCTATTATTGATTATTGATTAAAGACTATATTTTTTTAATTGACAGATTATAGATAGATAAAAAAATTATATTTTGAAAATTGTATGGTAGTTAGTTGCCATAAAATAAATTAGATTTCTTAAAATTCAAAATTAAAAAATTGAATTGAATGTTAATTAATTTTTGATAGTAAAGAAGAATGTGACATATGTAAAGAAACTATAATTACATATTAATTAATTCTTGTGTACTATCATAAAAAATGTTCATATCCATATGTTATATTTTACCTATAATTTTATATTAATAAATTTGAATATAGATATTAATGTATAAAATTAAATTCAAATTTTGCCAAATAAAAGAAAATTCTCAATAAATTAGTTAGATAAGAAGGTAATAAATAAGAAATGAGTAATGAACTAATGATTTCCCCCAAATAAATAAATATAAATTGATTAGATAAAAAAATTGAGTTTACATAGATGCAAAAATGTTTAACAAATTAATTGTGCAAGAAAATAATAAATAAGTACAAATTATATTAGTGCCGAAAACATTATATTGAATTATTTTAAGGTACAGGAATTATAATTACAATAAAACATAATTTCTCTAAATAATGCACAATTAAACATTTGAATACAAAAACAAAGTATATCTGATAACAATAATGCATAACAAACATATAAGATCAAATCAAAACTACCATTATGTCGTTTTTGAATGTATATAGTATATTAGATTAGATTTTTAAAAAATTAAAAAGAATAGAGAATATTAATTAATTATTGATAATCAAGGAGAGTGCGACACCTAATCAATATATGGGAGGAAAACAATTATAGGATGACACCTAACCCTGTAAATACTCTCAAGATGACATATGTGAAAGTAAGGATTCACTAATTTATATATTATTATAGATTATTAAAAACATTTCAAGTTCAATTATTTACTATTTTCAAGATTTAAAAAAAATAAAATATAAAGAAAAAATAAATTTTTTACGATTAAATAAAAATTCCATTGAATATATTAAAGTACTCATTAAGAAATATTTAATACTTTTGACTAAATACTTTTAATTATTTAAAAATTAATTATCAATTTTGTATTCCTGTAATATAATTAAATAATTTTTATTAAATGCATTATGTTTTTATTTATGAAAAATACTAACGAGTATTTAAGAAAATAAAGGTAAAAAATATTTAATAAATATTTATTTACCCTGTTCAAAACACATAAATAACTTAATATTTGCTTTCTGATAAAGACTTAATATTTGTTTTTTAAATAATTTAAAATTCATTATAATATATTAATATTCTTAAAACATTCGATAATAGAACTTTTTTTTCAAAAATGTTACACAAACATCCATCACACACCTACCACACACCTCATTTCTTCATTTTACACATTGAACTGGGGTGTAGTGTGGGTGTATGGGTGTCAATGTATCATTATCCTTTTTTTTTAACCAACGCCAATAGTAGGCTTAGATTCTTTAAGTAATGTCTCAAGTTCGAGGTTTGAGATAAAAAATACGTGGTTGGAAGGATGAAAAAAACGTGATTGAAATGAGAGACCCCACAAAGAGCATCCACAATGGAGCATCCCATTTTCAAGTGCTTAAGTGAGTCTCACTAGTACATATTACCCTTTTTATCTTTTGAAACTTAAGCATCTCATAAGCATTATGCCTTTCCAACCCAACACCTCCAAAAAAAAATTTAAATGGACCCCACTAATACCTTGCATCATTATATTTCACCAATAATAAATTTTTAAATTTTTTAATTTGATTTTTTTATCCATAAAGCTAGACATGACCTATCATGTATTTAATAAAAGAGTGCTTAAGAGAAGTACTTAACTAAGCACCTATATTTAATAAGCACTCCAAGAGAAATGTTCTTCAATATAATACTCCTTCCGTTTCAAAACTATAGCTTTTTAAGGTTAATGCACACAGATTAAGAAATGTTTAATGGAAGTACAATATAATTATAGATAGACTAAAATACCCTTATTTAATGGAAGAGTATTTATGACAAATTATCTACAAATCTTTATATTATTAATGTCAACTACTCCCACTAATAGTTATTAAATAAGAGTATGGGTGAAAGAAAATAATTAATGATACTTTGGAATTGTAAAATTATAATAGTTTTGAAACAAAAATAAAAGGCTAAAAGAGCTATAGTTTTAAAATAGAAGGAACAGTTCTTAATAAACATTGATATTTATTTGGTAAAATGTTTAATAAATACCCTATTAGAGATGTTTTAAAAGATTAAAAAGAATGCTATGCACCAATAATATGTTTAAAAAAAATAAACTTGAATTTTTTGGCAACACAATTTCCAAGAGTAGTCAACATGTCAGCTCGTCAGTTGACTCACCAAATTTGAGATAACCCCACCTGTGCGCCCATGTTTCCAAACCACCTCTCAGCTCTCTAAACCATTTTTCGCTGAACTTATTTGCAAATAATTCACATAGTCATCCTAGTTTTAAAAAAATTAGTCTTACCAATATTTAATAAATATTTTTTAAAATAATAAATATTTAGTACTAATTTTTTTGCCAATAAATTATTAAAATAATTTAAAAAAAAATAAAAGTTAATATATTTCTCTTCTTTATTGTCAAGATACTAAAATTCTAAGTGTATTTAATAATTTTGAGAATTTCAATATTTTAATATAATTATTTTCTATTAAATTTTATTTTGAATAATAGAATCACAGAATTTAAGATTAATATAATAATTTAAATTATAAATGTTTTATGAAATAAAAGTTTAATATTATGAGAGTTTTACATTTTTTTTGAATATATATCAGAGTTTTACTTTTTTATACTAGATTTTACACCCGCGAATTGCAAGTTTTTTTATATATTATTTTCATAACATTTTTTTGTATTTGTAAACTTTATTTAAACAACTTTTTGTTCAAATATATCACCTATCATTTATTAGGATATAATTATAAGTATACGTATTTTCTTAATATCTATAATTAATATTATAGATATCATCCTTATAATTGTGATATTTTTCTTATTATGAAATATTTTACTAATATATATAGATACCTATAATTATTATGATAGATTTTTTTTTATTTCTTTTAATACAAGAGTACAAACCAATTTTATTATATTTCTTTAATACCTACTTATAATTATTATAATAAATATTTTTTATAATTGTTATGATGGATATTTTTTTTATTTTCTTTAATACAGGAGAGCAAATCAATTTTACTAAAATAGATAGATAGATAGATAGATAGATAGATAGATACGAGTATGTTCCTTATTTTCTCTAATATAGGAGAACAAATTAATTTTACTAATATATAGATATATATAGATAGGTAGATATTTTCTAAATTTCTTTTAATATAGAAGTACAAATCAATTTTACTAATATATATATATATAGTTTGGTTCACTTAACCTAATTCAAGTTAATTAAAATTTTAAAGAGTTACTTAAAATTAAATCACATCTTGTGAAAATTATTTCTTTAAATAAATTCACCAAACACTAACTCAAATTACTTAAAATAAAAAAAATATCAAATATAGATCAAAACAAAATTCATACCACCATATGATTTTTTAATTAAAAATTATTTTAGTACTCTATCATTAACATATATGATACAAAAATTGTTTGGTTATTTTAATTCATAAAAAAACTGTGCACAAATTGTTTGTACCGAAAAAAATAAATGGTAAAAAAGTCACAGCTCGTGACTAGTATAGAATTTTCATTTAAAAAAAATCTGAGTAATAAATAATAATCCTTTGCAAAATTACTACCAAAATTATGTTTTTTTTTTGGTTACTGAAGAGGCCACCCACTGACCTCAAATCCACGCTACTATATAACCCCCCCATGGCCCTCACTATCTTTGTGGGGTCATCAAATTCATCCAACTCGATTTTCGACTCTGTCTCATCACACTGTACACACACACAGAGAAGAGAGAGAGAGAGAGAGAGCACACTCACTCACTCTTTCACGAAAACCCTAAAATCAAAATCTCCAAAACCAAACCAAACCCTACCATCATGACTTCAGAAGTAGTTATCCACTCCTTCTCCCAACCTGACACCAAACCCCCCACCACAACAACCGTCGCCGCCACCGCCACCGCCACCGCCGTCTCCGACTCAAACGCGCAACTCGCCGCCGTCAGAAGACCTTCCACCACCACCGTCTCCCGCTCCACCAAGGACCGCCACACCAAGGTGAACGGCCGCGGCCGCCGCGTCCGCATGCCGCCACTCTGCGCCGCCCGAATATTCCAGCTAACCCGCGAGCTCGGCCACCGCTCCGACGGCGAGACCATCGAGTGGCTCCTCCGTCAGGCCGAGCCCTCCATCATCGCCGCCACCGGCACCGGAACAGTCCCCGCCGCTTCCGTCTCCGTCTCCGCCGCAGCGTCCTCCTCCGCGCCCTCCGTCTCCTGCCGCGTCCAGCCCGTGACGGCTGTTCCCTCCGGCGGCCAGGGTATGTTCGCCGTCGCTCTGCCTCCGACGCAGCCGAGTTGCCGCCTCGACCTCTGCCAGCCGCCGCCGGGAATGGAGTACGCGGCGGCGAATGGGTACCGGCACATGCCGTTCACGGCGCTGCTTTTGCAACCGACGACGGCGGAGGAGAATCAGCAAGAAGAGTCTCTCAGCGAACAATGACAAGCGTTGAGGATTTCTCACTTTCTCTTCCCTTTTTTTTCTTTTTTTAATTTTTTAAGGTTTGTTTTTAGAGTTGGGTGGAATGAATGTGTATGTGTTTGGTTACGAGGACAGTGTCTTTGTTTCTGAACTGTTTTTTTTTTTCCATTTGTTCTCTGATAGAAAGAACTGGCGGAAGAGAGAGATAGATATGTAAATGGTTAGAAACCGTATGAAATTATTATATGAAAGATCGTTTATAAATTATTAACATAATATTTGGATCTTTTTTTGGGTTGGTTGTGCAATGTGTACAAAATTTAGATTTAGATTTGGACCCACCATTGATTGATCAATTAATATGAATTCTATGATGATTGGGTAGAGAAGGCAAAGGAATGATTTTGCTCGAAAGGTCAATTTTTAATTTTTTTAGGTGATAAACTCAGAAAAGTATATTGAGTTATCTATCATGTGCCCTTTTAGTAGACATGATTGTTTGAGTTTTTTTTTTTTAATCTGAAAGGGTGATTCGATTCGATTAGATTAGATTAGATTAGCTGCTTTGTTTACTCACCCGAGATTCGTGAGGTGATTCAATTCGGCTACAAGTCTAGGACAGCATTTTTGGGCAATTCTCATAGGTAAATCGTAGCTAAAACATAATTGAAAAAATAGAGATAAATTTTTTTTTATGTTACTGCTGCAGTTCTGATTCTAATATATATCCGTAGCTGTGGATGAATAAAATGTTCGGTTTCTGAATAAGCTACGATGTTGCCGATAATTCAATGGATAATAATTTGGAAAGAATCAAAGAAGGAACCTATAATTGACCGCTTCAGTTCCGAACTATAACACATTTGAAGTTGAATATAATACCGATGAAGTGATTATTTTGAAATCAAAAATGGGTTTTAGTTACCGGCTAGAGGCGTTTGTTTATGTTTGTTCTAAATTTAAAATTTACCAGAAAATCCAATTTGATATTTTAAGAGAGTCGAATTTGCTAGAAATCAAACTTGGTTGCTCATAGCATATTTCCAACGGGAAATAAAGCTTTTCGCGTGAGATTTTCATCTAGCACAATTAGGCGAAAACTTTGTTTATATATTTTTTATAGATATTAAAAATGTAAAATACTATTAAAACTTATAAAAATCTATCACAAAAAAATCTCACATAATAAAATGATGTGAAATTTTAATATTAAAATATTCATTTTTGAAAGAATTTGTCTTCACTCAATCTAACTAACAAAGTACATGTTTGATGTCCACCAAAAAAAATACATGTCTGATTTTATGTTAAAAGACCGCAAAAGTACGTTTAAACTCAAAGTAACTATAGAGTTCATTTCAGGTATGAATCATGATAAAAAATCAAGATAAAAACAAACTAGCATGAATCAACCAACCATTTATGGGATATACTTTAACTCTTTTTATGTATAGAAACTGATTTTTTTCACAAAACATCCATAATGCCACTGGGATGTAGCTGAGTCAGCAGCATACCCAGATTTATACTTAATAAAATAAAAAGGAAAATTAGATTAATCATATAAAAATCACCAGCAAAGAAATGAGATTATTATGGGAAAATATAAATTAAGAGCAGTTCTACTTCTACAGCAGCACCCTAAAGGTTTGGTATCCCTGCTTGCTGAGTTGGAAGGCATCCTTATTGGCTGTTGGTTGAATCTTGGATGAATTTGGATATAGAATCCAATGGTCCAAAAATGCAGGGGCACCAAAAGTTTAGGTACAAAGTGTAGAATGAAAATTGGTGCTCTCTAGGCCAACCCCACTATTATTAATGCTTGGTCCCAAAGCTCCACCACCTTTTCTTCTTTCTTGACTCACTAGAAGGTATATCTGGATCAATAGTAACAACACACATGTGATAAACCAAATGAACTTACAAACATTCTAAATGCTGATGAAAAATTTAAAAAAGAAAAGGATTCCAATTGGCTCAGAGTTAAAGTCAGCTACAGATTTTCAACAAAATGAAATCTTATTTTACAGCAATTACCCTACAACACACTATTTCATACGGTTTTTTTTAATCACATTCTTTATCATTGAGTAAATTTCATGTGGATCCTACCTAAAAGCCCAGACGTACTCTCTCTTTTTTAGTGGGATTCACATAAAATTTATCCAATAATAAAAAAATATGTCAAAAAGTGTGTCAAAGAGTGCATTGGTAATGTTTCTCTCTCATTTTATAGATAATCAGTGGTAATTTGGCCAAACACGGGAAAACTGGGTCAGTTTACTTTGGGAAAACATTCTCTGTTTTCATTTTCTGTTTTCATTTTTAATGATAAATCTGTCACTTTGTTTTTAATCTGTTTCATGTTTTCAAAAATTTATAGACAACTTTTTTTGTTCTCTGTTTCAATTCTTTGAAAACAAGAAAAATATTGAAAACAAGGTAGCAATTTTGTAATTAAAAGTGAAAATAGAAAATGAAATAAAAAAGTAAATGGGCCCTGCATTGTCATACACGTTAAATTCCAACCAAATTATTCAAAAACCATTGCTGGGCTCGTTTCAGACTGATTCAAGCTAAATATGAAAATTTAGTAAAAGTACCTCCTTGAGGATAGATGGAGTTGTAATGCACCTCTGCCCAAAAACTGAGGAAAATCACTGCAATAGAAACGCATATTATGCAAATAGTTATGTGATGAACAATAAATATAAGGTCCTAAAGCAATCAATTCAATACCTATAAAAAATGGCAAAGCCATCAATGATCCAAAAAGTCACACAAATCTATAGCACAAAATATTGATCACACAACAAACAGATTGAATTTCATTAAAACAATTTCCACAATTAAGTTCCCAGATTTCTACCTATGGAAATCCATGAAATGGAAGCAGATACTAAAGTTACAGTTTCATTCATTAGCTTCTTATGAAGGCACCAAATCTAATAGAAGAATGTCAAATTGTGTTCAAGGTTCAGAAAGATTTCAAGAAACAATGTGATGTGAACTGAGTTAACTAAGGAAACAAAAATGCTTAAAGAGAAAAACAGACCACAAAAAAGGAAAAAGAATATTTAGAACATAAGGAGTCATAGCAAAGGTAAAACTAACTTCCACGGGGTCTAAGCTCAAGGCAAAAATTGGTACGCTAAGAACCTGTTTGGATTGGGCTTATGTAGAGCTTATCTACTGACATAAGTACTTGTGACAGTGTTTGGGAGAGCTTATAAAAGTAGCTTATGACTGACTCATAAGCTGTTTTAGACTTATTTTCATAAGCTCTCAAGAATAGCTTATCAAAACAGCTTACCGCTTATATGAAATCAGTTTCATCACATTTCCTCTTCGATTATAAATCCTCATTTCAGACTGCACTACTAATAAAGTCTTACCTCCTTTTGGCTTCTCAAAATGAGGAAGAATCTCTATGCAACAGGTGTCCTTGAAAGAAGTCATCACAAATATTCTCACACCATACTGGAGAAAAAGAAGGAAAACAGATTCAAAGGTATTAGTCACAAGTAAAAAGGAATATTATATTAGATTGCCAATATCAAATATTATTATAAACTTGACAATGGCATTATCTGAAGAAACATGCAGAAAATGGTGATGAAAATATGATTCAGGCATGATTAAAAAGGGGAAGAGATTTAACAGAATTAAACCAGCAATGAAACCTACTCAAATAAAAATTCTGTTGAAGAAATATAGCAAGTTCTGTAGAAGCCTTACAGTGAATGGAAGAATAGTGGAACATATTCAAATAAAGATTTATAGAAATATAGTAAGTTGCAAAACTCATACCGAATCCGCAGCTGCTTGAAGAGTGACATGATCACCCCATTCACCACTCCTAGTTTCATTCAGAATGAAAGTATTTAGAGATATCAGTTAGCTCATAAGAAATTTTTTATATAGGTAGATAGATAGATAGAGAAAAGAGTGCAGATTATTACTCAGACATCTTCTCCAAATATTCACTATATTCCATGGGAACATATCCCTCATAAATCTCTGGATGAGACTTCAGCTGTTTAGAAAGACAATTCAACAATCAGAATCCAAGAAATATAATGCACAAAAATAGCTGCACAGATATTAAAATTCAGGTAAGCCTAATAAAACACAAACCAATAGACAACAAACCTGGTTCACAATTTGTCGTCTCACAAACATGTGGTGATCAGGTGTGTTATACAACTGATCGGATAATGCACGGAACTGATGAGAAATAAAGAAAAAAAGAATTATTAATTGATATTTACTATAAAATATGGAAACTCATTATCTAAAACTGATTAAAGATACTCTGCACATGTGCATGAACAAAAAATTGGAAAAGGTGAATGTTAAAAGCAACAAACCTGACAATTACCATCACCTTGTACCTTATGCTCCATAAAGTCATATAACTGCAATCTGTTTAAAAATGAGTGGCTTAATTTGGCATGTTGAGTACAAGTCTTAGAAGAAAATGAAGACAAAATAAATAATTCTTTAAACCCCCTTAAACTTTACAAACCACGAATGAACCAAAAAAAGAATACACACTCAATGAAGCTCATCTATGACAATAGTTTCACTGTAATAGCAATCAATAAATTACTGCCACTGGACAATGAAACATACATCATGGCAGCATTTTTATTAGCTTGTAACCAAGGAGGAACATTGCTCATGACTAATACCTATCCAGAAGCCTTTCATGATCTGAAGTTGCTTCATCAATTGAAGGAATTTCTCCATTAATTTTTGGAACATGCTACACAAGAGGGCAAAAAGAAATTTTTAAGCAGGTCATATAACTGATCAAAAGAAATGAACTTTCTAAAATCATAAGACATGTTGTTAGGAACTTGGAGAAATAGAAATGGAAAATTGATAGAAAGTACCAAAAGAACAATTTTATTGAATTATTGATTGAGAGTAGGAGAGATCTCTCCTCCAAGGGTTTCTCCTTTACAAAAGATCTCTCCTTTGACTTATATACTATCAAATGTATTGAATGAATGAATTCCCCTAAAATGATTTCCCCTAATTTATCTAACCAATCCCTTCTAATTCTGTCTAACTAGCTATCTAACTAATCTAATCTAACAAATGGACAAACCGACTAACAGAACAGTTGTCCTTACTCTATCTTAATGGTACAACCTAACACATGTCCAGGGATTAGGGTGAAGATGAAGAGATAAAATCACCATAACTATAAAAATAACAACATAAGAACTTCTAAAATTGATTGTTTGGAGAAATCATGGTGCAAAAATGAAAAAAGTAAATGAATCTATCTTTTCTGTTTCCCACCCCCACCTCCCCGAAGAAAATTATGACTACTATGTGTCAAGACTAGTGAACTGAAGGAATAAATGCCTTGGAAATCCCTAATTAAAATTTATAAACAATAATGACTTACTCTAAATATTAAATAATGCAATTAGTTGAAAATGCAGTTCAAAAGAAGATTATGGCTATGTGTTGACAAAAATAGAACACAGTGAATAAGCTGTTTTTGTAAATAAATGACCATTAAAAGGTGAGTATATATTTATTGATTCAATAGATAAATCAAGAGGCTAAACATACAGGAATTGGAATCATCTGACTCAATCTCCTCCCTATTTCATCATCAAGTGGATAATCATCAATAAGCTCCAATGAGCATTCCCCTACTTCACAAGGACTACAACATGAACCAGAAGGTTCTATGCCATCAACTCCTTCGCGGGCATAATCATCACCTGCACATGTAAAATTCTGATTGAATTAACCAAATTTGTGCAAAAAGATGAATTTCAACTATAAACAAGCACTCAGCAGCTTTATGCATTAACAATTACCTCCTGAACAATAGTTCATCATCGATGTGTTATGCCAATCATATGCAGGCTCAGGAGCATGGAATTGTTCTTCATCTGCCTGTGAATACCTTGAACGCTCGGCAATCTCTAGCCTTGAAAACTCTTCTTGAAGAGTCCGCGCAATGATCTCATCATTCTCTACTTGGTTACATTCAGGATCATAATGGCTGTGGAAGTAGTGTCCATTATAGACATCACCAGTATCATGTTGAGTTATGTCACCATAGTATCCAGGACTATAACTGGGATCACCATCAAAAAGATTCATACCCCACTGAACAACATCTGGATGCTCATATATAACCATCTTTAAGTATTAAACCTGACCAGGAATCTGAAAGCCTTCTTTGAAATGATTCCACACAAGCAAGATACACCTGCCAAAATAAGATGTACATTAAGAGATTGAAGCTTTAGCTGTAATCAAGACAATGATATACCAAATCAAGAACAAATGATAACATTGAATACATCAGACCAGGTATTGTTTGGCAAATTAAACTGCATCATTGAGGACATAAATTAAAGGTGTCCATGCAAATCTAAGAATATTGTTTGGCTAGATGGACCAATCAACGCCATTAGACTTTATCAAAAAAACAAAATTTTAGCAAAACCATTGAAATATAATATTTTCCATGCATATTAAAGTTTAACTGGTTGAGAATTTCCAAATGCAGTCATAAACATAACTCTCAGCTCTAGCATGACATACCTTTCAGTTGACATGGAAGCGACAGAAATTTAAGCTAACAGAAGCAATAATACAGCCTCACTAGTAAGCTAATATGAAACTAATAAATTGAATACCAAAAGAAAATGATAATTGAATTCGACGATGTCTGCTTTGCTTTCCTTTCCAGAGAACAAATTAAAATCTCCCTCCTCCAGGGATCTTATAAAAAAAGCTGATACAGTTATCTCTCTTTTCATAAATATTCATAAAATTTGGTAGGACCTCAACTATTTGAAGTATATGAAGAGAGAAACATAAACAAAATTTTCACATCATAGGGTCATGTGGAGACTGGAGAGGATGATTTTAGGGTAAAATAAAACACAAAATCAGTAAGCATCAAGCATCTACTTCATTCATTATTTTGAAGATCAAACAACTGTAACCCTCCATAGTCTTTTCTACCTAGACTTGCATCAACGCCCAAAGGCAAATCCTCAACTAACTCCAGTCCCAATCTCTATGCTATAAAAAGGACAACATGCACAAACTCCTTCATGTCTGTCTATGACTCTATTCCCCACAACTTGTGTATGTAAGACACAATAAAAAACCAGTAAGATGAACCACAATTGAAATCCAGAGCACCCCAAATAAAAAAAAATACCAATCCAACAATAAAAAAAGTTCACTCCAATCTACGCCGCCTTTAGATTATCGATTATACCAATCCAAAACAGACCCAAATATGATCCAAAGGAAAAGGTTCCAACTTGGAATACAAATACCAAAACCAAATGATCCAATACAATAGCATTCAAAAAGAACCAGAAAGGTTTTGACCAAAAAAAAAAAAGAACCAGAAAGGCAGAAATTGAACAGCACAAAACCATATAACTAAGCAATCAATATCAAAGTTGAAAACTCTCCCACCTTGGATTCAGCGCCAACTCAATTAGACAATCCTCAAGTCAAGGCCTCTCTGTGTTCATAAAAGAAATAGTGCGAAGAGACACAAATGCAAAATTGCAAATGCATTGAAAAAAAAATAGGAACAAAAAAAAGCACTTCACGCGTTTATATACAGTTTGCCACGCCGTTAAAGGTCTAACAACTTCCCCTCTTCTTCTTCATTGTTGGTTTGTATTTTTGAAGCACAGGGCGGCATTTTTCTATTCCCTTTCTTTAATTAATCCCCAAAAATTTCGTAAAATATAAATCATAAGTCGCCTACCCATTTGGCCATTCAGCATCATTCAATCCACAAGATCAAATTTTGATAGGGTCGGAATCTTACTCATGTTTTGTATCGGTGACCATTGATGTGGGGTTGACGGTTCTGATTGGTTGCTGAGTGAAGAAGGTATGAAAAGCAACATCTGTGATTGGTCCACCTTGAATAACTTGAAAATTGTTATGAATATTCGGAGATCTATTTTTCAAATATATTGATACTAATTAGATTATGTTATCTTTATTTTCCTTTTCAAGAGAGGAAATTATGTTATATTATTTTTTTTATTAAGAGAACAGATTTTGTTTCAATATTTACTTTATAAAAATTAAATCTCTTCGGTATTTAAGATAAAGATTAGTTTTTCTGATAACTATATATATCAGTCTCATTGTATATGGTTTGGTAACATAAAGAGTAGCAATATAACATTTTTTTATTCTCTCTTTTTCTTTTATGTCTATTATTCTATTTTTTGGTACAAAAGGAGAAACAAAGCAAAAAGAACTAAGATCTAGTAAAGATTTCTATATTTATATATTTTACTCTTGTGTTGATTAATTTCATAAAAAATACCATGTTCAGATAGAAATATTGAATATTAATATATGTATTTTTTTAAAAAAATTGTATTCATATGTATAATTTTTTGGAAAAACTAGCCAAGACCTGTGTATTCGCACAGGTCATGTTGGTTTTACGATATTATAAGAAATAGATTATTTTATAGAAATAATTTAACATATGATATGCTCTAAATTTATAACAATATTGATTCTATGAATTTTTGTATCTTAGTTAAGTATCCAAACTCTATGTTATAAATAATCAATAATTAATGTTGCATATCGATAAAATGAAGGCAAAATTAAATAAAATAAATTTCTAGTTCACGTTAATTTGTTATATTTAAAACAAAAATTAATGAAAAAAATATATGAATGAATCTCGTAATCAAATACTATTTTTTTTTCTGTAAAAATTTACCGAAACAAAAAACACAAATAAAAAGCATAAGCAAACACTTTTTATTTATTTTTTAAAAAAAATTGTATTCATGTATATAATTTTATGGAAAAAAGGGAATTTTATCATCTAAAATGCGGGTTGTTATCTGGTACACTTCATGAATTCTAGAGATCTTGTATAAATTTCTTATGGTTTAAATACATTTTTTGTCCCTATAAAATGATCGAGTTTCATTTTTCGTCCCTATAAAATATTTTTTTTGTTTATGATCCCTACAAAATAAAAAATTTTATTTTTAGTCCTCGCTATTCAATTCATGTTAAATTAGTCTTTGTAATATGTGGATAATTTTGACTTTAGTCCCTATAATATTATATCAATTTTATTTTATAGGGACTAATTTGAATAATATCTAAATATTACAGGGACTAATTCGATATGATCTAAATATTACAAGGACTAAAACAAAATAACAAGGACTAAAAATAAAACTTTTTATTTTGCAGGAATCATAAACAAAAAAATATATTTTACAGGGATGAAAAATGAAACTCGATCATTTTACAGAGACGAAAAAGGTATTTAAACCATTTGTTGTTATATGATTGAGTATATTAGAAACACTTAAATTTTTACAAAATTCTGATCCACAAAGCTTAAAACACTGAACACAGAGCTTTGGTCGGTTTATGAACGATTAAGAGGAGAAAACCAGCACATGGATGTGTCACATTTTTGTACGTGACTTGGTACATAAGTTATATATTTTTTATTAATACTAATATTAATAATCTTTTTTAACCCCCTTACCTTTATAAAAATTGCTGTAAAACAAAGTTTCTAATATGTAATTATGATTAAAACATTATCTCAATAATTATTTTTTAAAAACATATATACTTACGCTATATTTATATAGAAAGAAAACGATAAAAAAAGTAAAAAAGAAATGGAGAGAGAAGAAAATAGTTAGTTTGTATTTATTTGGATTTAGATGAAGCAAAGAAAATATATATATTTCAAATGTAAAAAATATCCCTATATATTTGTTCATAAAAAATATCCCTGTATATTGAAGAAGAATTGAAATGAGAAATGAATAAAGATGTTTCGATAATTTAAGTTTTTCACCTAATTATTCAAGATAGAGAGAAAACGTTTTGGCACAAAACTCATGCCCTATTTTCATCCCTCTTTATTTTCTTTTTGCTACTAAATATATTAAATGTTCTTTTTAACTTTTTCCTTTATTTTGCTCTCCTCCTAATTTTATATTGTGACCAAACAAAGGATAAAAGTTTGGTTTTCTTTTTAAAAGTATGAGAGTACATGTGTTAAAGACTTTCCATTAATTTTGAGTTGTTTATATTAAAGCAAGTTCATATTAATCCAATTAAATCAAGTGGATTTTACTTCTCATTTGATTGATGGAAGACTTAATTATATTTTTAGCCTTTTTTAATTTATGTGAATTTCATGAATGATAAAAATTATATTAAAAATAGTATAGGAAATATGTATTACTAGTTTTTCTGGTTAATTTTTTTATGTATAGATTTTTTAGGTAGTCACTCCCCCATGGGAATATAGTATAGGAATTTCATGAACGATAGAGAATCTTTATATTTATTGTGAGGCCTGCACTGGCGGGTACCAGATTCGTTTTCTGTCATCAATCAATCAATAAGTTTAATTTTTTTAAAACTCTTGGTCATGACTCATGCGTGTGTGAGGCTGAAATCAAGAATAATTTTTTCAAAACTGTTGGGCATGCACGAAGATTAAGATCAAGATTATCATGATGATGACCATTATGAATCATGCAAGTTGTAATTTCAGAGAATATAAAAAAAATCCAAGTTGTCTTTATGTATTCATTTCTGTATTTTTTGGGGTGTTTTTTTATTTTAGGGATTTTGGGGTGTATAATGAGACGTAGATAGCACGAGTATTATGATTTTAGCGGATAATAAAGACAAATTTTGATTGAGATTGATTGATTTTTTTCCGGATGGAGTTGGTAGGTTTTTTTATGTATGTATTTTTTCATTTCGTTACTATAGATATAAGAAAATAATCAAAATTTGAATTTTAGATTTCTTAAATAAATTTTTGAGTTAAGATTTAATCACACTTTTGGTCTCTTAGATTTCATAACACGTGGAATTGATTTAACACTGACTTAGGCCACTTTGTTACTAATGACATGATAAAGACTTTCACACATCAAAAATTTTAAAACATGTTGTATCACATGCATTAGTGACTTGCTCTAGAAATTTTTTTGACAAATCGATCACATATGTGTCACGTAAGCTTTTAGTGTTAAAAATCAGACTACATAATAATAGATAAACCCAATTGTAACAATTGAGGTATCTAGAGACCCAATTAACGCAATTAAAAACTAAGAGACGAAAATCATACAACCGTTATACTTAGAGGATCAAAAGCGCAACTGTCTTTTATATATATATATATATGAAAAACAGCATAAAACTAAGCCTTATTAATTCCAGGTTTCCCTTGAAAACTTCATAAAGACAAAAAAAATATAGATACTAACAAATTAAGGAAAAGGGCATGCCAATTGCCATGACCTCACGTACAACACGTAGGTTGAATAAAGCGTGTACCGTATATAATCTGATTTGGTTTATGTAATGAAATGGTGTTGTTTTCGTTTATCAAAAAAAAAAATGGTGTTGTTTTCCATTTGGTGGTTGGTGGCTGGGAATTTTTTTCAGAGGAAGAAGAAGAAGCAGCAAGGAGAGAAAAAATTTCCCTTTTTTGCTGTGTTCACTTGGTTCAGCCATGAGGTCGTACATCGGCGGCAGGACGACGTTGACTTGGAGGGGTCAAGAGGTGGGATGCACTGAAGGGACAGTTGTGGGTGGGGAAGGATTGTCTAGGGTGACGTCTATGTGTTCCTCATTTCTCAATAATTCATCAGGACCATCCATTTTTTCAAGACAAAGTAGCATATAACGATCTAAGAGTCAAAATATGTCATGCAAGAGCGCTCACTGTAGAAGTCGCTTATGAACGAGTTGTGCAGTGGAGTTTCAAGTTTCAACCCATACGGTTTATGTTTGTTTTGAATTTAGAATTTACTAGAAAAAACCAATTTGATATTTCAAGAGAGTTGAATTTGCTAGAAATAAAGGCGGCTTCTAGGGTGGAAGGATGGTTCATGATGAACCACTAATTGTAAAATTTTTACAAAACTTTCGTAGCCATTAGACTTAGAGCACTCACAATAGAGTTGTTTAACTTTGGGTGCTTAAGTTGCTTAAGTGAGTCCTATAATGCCACATAGACTTTAAGTAACACCCACTTGTTTTCACTCCAATGGGTGTTGCTTAAAATGAGTTGCTTAAGTGGGTCCCACAATAGACCCCACATATTTATATTTTAATTTTAAAAATATTAATTCATATATATATATATATTCTGATTTTAAAAAACAGAAATTCAAAAAATAAATAAATATTACAAATTTAATTTATTTATCACAAAAAGTTAAAATGATAAGAAATATATAATATTAAATAAACATAAGAAATAATAAATATAAAAATTAATTTTGACTATTGTCACGATTGAAACGACTAGTTTGAATAACTGTCAGTTTGAGTGAAATACATAACATAATTTCATTAAATAAATGACATAATTTAATACATAACATAATTTAATGCATAATATAATTTAATTAAAATTACATAAAAAACTTAATTTAATTAAGTCCATATTGTTCTCTAATCATGTTGCATAACAAAAGATGATATTGAAGTTGTAACTCTGACATCTCGGATGTATCCGTGAAGAGAATTTGCAACTGCTGATACTTCATCTCTTGCTTCTTTAATTGCAGTTTTTTTCCTTTAACCTATTTTTTTCGTCCTTCACCTTAATTGCTTCATTCTTCACCTTAGTTGCTTCATTTGTTGCCTTAGCTTGTTCTTCCTGGATACGTGCCAAATCTGCCATGAGTGCAAGTTTTTCACTAATCTTGTCGTTTATAGCTGAATAGTCCATGTCTTTTGATGCAGTTTCAGCTACTTTTGCTTTGCCCTTCCTTTTTGCTGCCTTTTGTCCCATTGGGCGGACCGGAGGTGATGTTGGGTCATAGCCAACACTACTTGGCGTATCTGGGTTAGAAGATGATGAGTACGCCCCAGAAGTAGAAATCTTTGTTCTTTTTGAACAACTATCCATTAAGTCAGATGTCCATTTCGGCTCGTCTTTCAACAACCACCATGCATGTTCAAATTTGAATTTCTCACCTTCATCTTGAGAAAAAAATAGCATACGCGTCAGCCATGACATCACTCTCCGAGCACCCGCTTTTCCTCCTGGAGACAGCTTGTTTGTAACACCCAACAAACTTTTGAACAACGTGATTTAGTCGATGTCATCGAGATTTAAGTTGACCTGACTCCCTTTTTTGCAATTGTTCGTGATAGGTGTTGTACTCGTCTTTGATTCTTAACCAAAAACAATATGCTCTTTGGTCAACTCCTACCACTGCATCCTTTGACAAGTTGAGCCACGATTGAATAAAAAGTTTATCCTCTTCAGGAGAAAATCTGGCTCGTGATTTTTTTTTACCAATGTTGCGTCCTTCTTCATATAACGGAATGCTGTCTAGACCGATTTGACTGAAAAATTGATAGTCTGGTATAGAGCCAATCAGTGGTTTGGGTTCCTCATTAGTGATTGGAAAGTCTGGAAATTGACAATTTTCACCTAGAAGGGGTGGGTAATTTTGCACAAAATCACTCCAACCTTCACTATTAAACTGTCTGGGATCCATTGAAATTTTTAGAAAGATGAGAAAATAGAATTGAGAGAAAATGAAATCAAACATATTACAATTAACTGATTAGGATATTTACACAATGGCTCTAAACGGTCAAAAAAGGTAACCTGTGCGTTCAGAACGGTAAGATTTGTGTGTGAAACAGAAACTGAATTGTGAAAAATGGTAACCTGTGCGTTCACACCTCAAATGTGAGAAACACTACCAATTTTTTTCGAAAAAAAAAGGATCTCAATCACTCCTCAAATACATTTAATTTTTTTCCTTGGGTACACAGCCACTACCCTTTCACAGTTTCACGCCAACCCCACTTTGCTTTCACACCAATTCACGCCAACCCCACTTTACTTTCACACCAAACCCCACTTTCACCTCATCTGTCTTGTTTATCATCACCAGAAAGCCCCATTTCTCTCCCTCACAGCCCTCATTCTTCTCTCAAATGCCATTGCCTCAACTTCCTCCCCTTTGTTATAAAAAAAAAACCCCATTGCCTCAACTCCATTCCCTCAACTCCATTCTTCCATTCATTGAATCTAAACCCATTCTTTCTTTCTGCTCATTAAAGATCACCCAAGCTTCTCCTCTCTCAAAATCACTCAACCCCATTTCTCCCAAAATGGGTACCGTGACCCATTCTCTTTCTCCAAGTCTGCATTTTTCTCCTGGATCCTAACCACACATGAGTTCAACCAGCCATGCATTGATGAAGGAGGGGTGTTGAAGTCGAGATTCAAGATTCTTTGACGCAGCACACGCTTATAGTTTATGTCCAACGAAGAATCGGAGTTCCTTTCAACCACATCTTGCTTCTGTGTTTTTTTATCTACTTTTTTTTTTAAATTTCCAGATCAGGTTCTGGTTCTGCTTCTTCATTTTTTTTGGCTTTGTTCATGCTTGTATGATGGTTTACGGTTGTATTATTCTAGATCTGAAAATATTTTGGATCTGTTAAAATTTTCCTCTTTTTTTAATTTTTTTATTTTCTGAATATAGTTTGATTTTGTTCTGCATTTGTTAAATATATTCTGGTTCATTTTGTTCAAGAATTATGGTAATTTTCCCTCCTCTTTCTGCTGTAATATGGTTGATTCTGGTTTTTCATTTATTTTTAATGGTTAAGCAACCGTTGCTTGTATACAAGCAACATTGCTTACATATGGCATTTAAGCAATGTCATGTCATGTTGCTCCAATGATAAAAACACTTAAGATGCGTTGCTTAAGTTTAAGAAATGAACTAAGATACGTCCGCTGGAGTTGCTCTTATTGATAAAAAATCAATGGCCTAAATCAATTAAGAAAAAAGAGAGAACACACATACTTCTTCCACACAATCACACCCATATCCCTCCCCCACCTCCATTACACTGCTCCTCTTCTCTGGTGCCGTCAGCACCACACACCTCCACCATCAACTTCGGCGCCACCCCAAACACCTCTACAGTCATGACTAGTTGTTGCTCTTCTTCTCAACTTAATTCCTCAAATAGAAATTCCAAGGTTGACCCATTTCCCCCTTTTGCTTCAGTTTTCATAAAAAATGTTTTTTCCCTATTTGTTTTCCTACGTTAGAATCTGGGTTTCGGACTTTTGTGGACATGGCCAGTGGGTAATATATTTGGAGGCGTAAGATTTCATCATCTTCAAAGTGTTCTAGTGGATGATGTCAGCTGGCAAAGGTTTCCGCCATTGACAATGGAAGAAAGCACGGCGGCGTGCGGATGAGGCCGTCGGGAAATTGGCGGCAGAGATTCGAGATCCTAGGAGTCTCCAGCGGCTCTAGTTTGGCCATTGTTCGTAATGCCACCGCGAGTATAGATTGAACCGTCACCTCTGTGAAGAGCCCAAGACGTCACTACGACCAAGATCCACTGCAACTTTGGTTCCCAAGCCCCCTTTAAACTCTATCACAGTTGCGAGAAACCACTTGTGCCTCTGGCATTTTTAAAATACCAACAAATCCCCAACACGAAAATATTGTGTTTCTGATGGAGCTTCGATGCTTACCTTGCTCGTTTTTGTCTTTATGCCTTTTTCATTTAATAATTGGATGAATAAATTTGGTTGTGGTGAGAAATAGGATAAGCACTGCCATCTCATGTTTTTGAGCATCAGGGCCATGGATCAACATCAAGTAAAAAAACAAGCTTTTCTCATTTATTTATAGAATTGGTTTCAGACATTGAAGATTAGGTTCCCGCAACTATGCAAATGGTCGCGGAGGCCACCGATTACAGGTTGGTGGGGTTTAGTGGCCTATAATTTAGGGGTCTATTACTGCCTTGTTGCAGTTTCAAATTTATCAGTTTAAATTTAATTTCATTGTCAGCATACTTAGTGGGTAGTTATTTCTGATATTTAGGAGTAGTGGATCATTTATCTTATCCTTCAGTTGTTGTATTTTGCCTATTTAATAGGCCTCACTAGTGGTGAATGAAGTTGAATCACGTTTCTGCCATTCCTTTTCTTTATCTGTTTTCATTATAACAGTGGTATCAGAGCTTTAAGAATCTAGAGACTTGTGAGTGATACACGTGAGACAGCCTTCTTCTAATTTCTACCTTCCTACCATATTCAATGGCCACTGATTCCAATTTTGTGCAAGCCGCCATTCCTCGTTTTGATGGTCATTATGACCATTGGAGCATGCTCATGGAGAATTTTTTACAGTCAAAAGAGTATTGGCCAGTTGTTGAATCTGGAATTCAAGAGCCACCAGCAGGTGCAGTAGCAACAAATGCACAGCAAGCAGAATTTGAAGCGAGAAAACTCAAAGATTTGAAAGCAAAAAATTATCTCTTTCAAGCTATTGATCGTCCCATATTGGAAACTATTCTTTGCAAAGATACTTCCAAGGATATCTGGGACTCAATGAAGAAAAAGTACCAAGGCTCTTCTAGAGTGAAATGAGCACAGCTTCAAACCTTGAGGAGGGATTTTGAAACTTTGCAGATGAAGGATGGTGAATCTGTCACAAGTTTTTTTGGCAGGACTATGGCGATTGCAAATCAAATGCGATGCCATGGAAAAAAATGGAAGATGTTAAAGTGGTAGAAAAAATTCTGCGATCCACGACACGAGAATTTAACTATGTTGTTTGCTCAATTGAAGAATCAAAAGACATAGACAACCTCTCTCTTGATGAATTGCAGAGCTCTTTATTGGTCCATGAACAGAAAATGAACCGAAGTTCATCAACAGAAGAACAAGCTTTGAAAGCATCTACCAACACTCATTCCAACAACTCAAGAGGAAGAGGCAGAGGTCGAGGAAGAGGAAGGGGAGACCAAGGACACACAGAAGGCAGCAGAAACAGAAATGAAAACAAAAATTCTAGAGCCAATAATGACCAATTTCAAGGCAAAGGCAGAGGTCGAAATCATGACAAATCTAAGGTAGAATGCTTTAGATGTCACAAATACGGTCATTATGCTTCTGAATGTTACACCTGATTGCCTAATGATAAAGAAAAGAGGGAGAGTTCAAATTCCGTAGAAGAAAATAAAGAAGCAGAAACTTTGTTGATGGTTGTCCATAAAGGAACAAAGACTGAGTCAAATACTTGGTATGTGGATTCTGGCTGCAGCAACCACATGAGTGGAAGTAAGTCCTCTTTTTCATATTAAATGAAAACTTTCATTCTTCTGTGAGTTTTGGTGATAACTCTACTGTGAAAGTGATGGGAAAGGGTGATATTAAAATAAAAACCAGAAATGGTTTTGTGGAAACAATTTCTAATGTACTCTATGTACCTGATCTAAAAAGCAACTTGTTGAGTTCTGACCAATTACAAGAAAAAGGTTATGTGATAACTATCAGCAAGGGTGCTTGTGAAATTATGGATCCTGTTAGAGGTTCAATTGCAGTTGTGCATATGAGTTCAAATAGGTTGTTCCCAATGAAGATTGAAAGCATTGAATCTGGTCTAATGGCTAAAGTCACAAATTCTGACTGGTTGTGGCACTACCGCTATGGACACCTGAGCTTCAGTGGATTGAAGACTCTTCAACATAAAGATATGGTGATAGGCCTTCCGCAAATAACCGTTCCTTCTCAAGTGTGTGAAGAATGTGTTGTTAGCAAACAACATCGTTTTGAATTTCCTAAAGGCAAGTCATGGAGAGCAAAGGATGTCCTTGAGCTGGTGCATTCAGATCTTTGTGGTCCAATAAACCCATCATCTAATGGAGGTAAAAGGTACTTAATTACTTTCATTGATGATTTTTCTAGAAAAACTTGGGTCTATTTTTTACAGGAAAAAGCATAAGCTTTCTCTGCATTTAAAAGCTTCAAAGCCCGAGTAGAAACTGAATCGGGAAGGATTATTAAGTTTTTTCGAACAAACTGTGGTGGAGAGTATTGCTCAGTGGAGTTTTCTTATTTTTGTGAAGAACAAGGGATTCGAAAAGAGCTAACAACAGCATATACGCCTCAACAAAATGGTACAGCGGAAAGGAAGAATAGAACCATTCTCAACATGGTGCGGAGCCTCTTGGCAAGGAGTTGCATTTCCAAAAGTTTTTGGCCTGAAGCTGTAAGTTGGAGTGTACACATTCTAAATAGAAGTCCCACTTTTGCTGTAAAAAACATGACACCGGAGGAGGCATGGAGTGGAAGAAAACCAACTGTGGACCATTTCAAAATTTTTGGGTGTATTGCCTATGCCCATATCCCGGACCAGAAGAGATCAAAGTTGGACAATAAAGGAGAAAAATGCATTTTTCTTGGTGTTAGTGATCAGTCAAAAGCATACAAATTGTATAATCCTATCACCAAGAAAATTGTAATCAGTCGTGATGTGGTCTTTGATGAGGAACAATTCTGGACTTGGGATAAAAACAATGGCCAGCAGCACATTCTAGCAGATTTTGATGCAAAAAATAGAGAGGAAAGGCAGCAGCCTTTGGACAATGCACAACCAGCTGCAAATGAGCAACAATCAGTCTCGGAGATAGAAGATGAACGACCTCAACGAGCTAGAAAAAGGCCTGCATGGATGGCTGATTATGAGGTAACAGGATTTGAAGATCCCATTACTTATTTTGCTCTGTTTGCAGAATGTGACCCTACAACTTTTGAAAGTGCTGTCAAAGAAGAAAAATGGAGAAAAGCAATGGATAATGAAATTGATGCCATTGAAAGAAATGATACTTGGGAGCTGTGTGATCTTCCAAAGGGGCACAAAACCATTGGAGTAAAGTGGGTTTTTAAAACAAAACTGAAAGAAAATGGAGAAGTGGACAAGCACAAGGCACGTTTGGTGGCTAAAGGTTACAAGCAACAATATGGGGTCGATTATACCAAGGTGTTTTCACCTGTTGCAAGACATGACACAATCAGAATGGTGGTAGCATTGGCAGCTCAAAGCTCTTGGCCCATTTACCAACTAGATGTTAAATCTGCTTTTTTACATGGCTACTTGGAGGAACATGTATTCATTGATCAACCCCCTGTCTATGTGAAAATAGGAAATGAGCACAAAGTTTATAAATTGAAAAAAGCCCTTTATGGATTGAAACAAGCCCCTCGGGCTTGGTATAGTCGTATTAAATCCTATTTTTTAAAAGCTGGTTTTTCAAAGTGTCCTTATGAACACACATTGTTTGTTAAAACTAGAAATAATGGGGAGTTGCTCATAATCTGTTTGTATGTTGATGATCTCATATTTACTGGAAATTGTTCTGCCATGTTTGATGAATTTAAGGAGTCCATGATGAATGAATTTGAAATGACTGATCTTGGCATGATGCATTACTTCCTTGGCATAGAAGTGATGCAAACAAATGATGGTATTTTTATCTCTCAAAAGAAATATGTGGGAGACATTCTAAACAGGTTTCAAATGGAGGATTGTAATCCCGTAAACACTCCGGCTAAATGTGGGACAAAGCTGCACAAAGATCTTGATGGAAAAAAGATTGACAGCACACTTTACAAGCAAATTGTTGGCAGTTTGATGTATCTTACTGCAACAAGGCCATATATTATGTTTTTTGTGAGTTTGATCAGCAAATACATGGAAAATCCAACTGAGTTACATTTGTTAGCTGCCAAGAGAATCCTCCGTTACTTGCAGGGAACTCGCAGCTTTGGAATATATTACAAGAAGGGTGAAAAATCTGATTTATTTGGATTTACTGACAGTGATTATGCAGGTCATCAAGATGATAGAAAGAGCACCTCTGGTTATGTTTTTATGCTTGGAACAGGTGTTGTTTCATGGTCATCTAAAAAGCAATCAATTGTAACATTGCCTAGTATAGAAGCTGAATTTGTTGCAGCTACAACTTGTGCTTGCCAAGCCATATGGCTCAGAAAAATTCTTGAGGAGTTGCAGTTCAATCAAATTGGACCTACTACAGTTTTCTGTGACAATAGCTCAGCAATCAAGCTATCACAAAATCCTGTCCTACATGGAAGAAGTAAGCACATTGATGTGAAGTTTTATTTCTTGAGAGATCTTTGCAAAGATGGAACAATTGATGTGGTCTATTGTACGAGTGAAGACCAAGTTGCTGATGTATTCACCAAGGCTTTGAAGAGGGAGCTGTTCATGAAGCTAAGAGAGCTGCTAGGTGTCTGCATGATGAAACCAGTCAAGGCTTTAAACTGATATTTGCAAATATTAGTTTAAGGGAGGGATTGTTGGCAGAATTTGTTAGTTTTATTGTTAATGTATTTTGTTTGAGTTAGTGGTTTAGTGGCCTATAATTTAGGGGTCTGTTACTGCCTTGTTGCAGTTTCAAATTTATCAGTTTAAATTTAATTTCATTGTCAGCATACTTAGTGGGTAGTTATTTGTGATATTTAGGAGTAGTGGATCATTTATCTTATCCTTCAGTTGTTGTATTTTGCCTATTCAATAGGCCTCACTAGTGGTGAATGAAGTTGAATCACGTTTCTACCATTCCTTTTCTCTATCTGTTTTCATTATAACAGGACTGGGGTTGGGAGAGAGGTGAGGTAGGGATTGAGTGAGGTTAGGTGTAGTTGTTTCATTTTAATTTTTAAAAGATCTGGACCTTTAATTTTTGTTTTAATAAATCTAACGGTATATATTATTATGTTACTGGTCCACGGTGAACCATCTATTTGGTGGTTCACCCTAGACGGAGCCAGAAATAAAATCTTGTTCTTCATAACATATTTCTAGCAAAAAATAAAACTTTTCGTCTGAGGTTTTCATATGACACAATTACGCGAAGATTTTGTTTATATATTTTATAGATATTAAAAAATGTAATATATACTATAAAACTTATGAAAATCTTTGAAAAAAATCCAACATAATAAATTGATATGTGGAAATTTAATATTAAAAGATCCATTTCTGAAAGAATTTTCATCTTGTTTAAATATAACAAACTTGGGGAGATAGATTGTTGACAACGAAACAGATCAAAAGTTCAAACAAGATAGAGGTAGAATATCCTTATTTATTGGGAATGCTTGAGAAAATATATTGACTTAAATATGTTTTTGGTCGTTTTAAATATGGAATTTTGTTTTTAGTTCTTGTAAAATCAATTTTTCCTTTCAGGTCCCTTATGTTTCTAGATTGGCCTCTTTTAGTCCATACCGCCAGTCTCTGTCAAATTTGTGGTGACATGGCAAAAGGAGCTTCATGTCACAACTGCCATGTCATTTAAGTCAGGCCACGTGGCCATGTAACCAAATTTCAATAAGTGGCATGGAAGGGCCATGCTGATTAGATTCGAATGAAAAGGCAAAATTTGCTTTCATATGGTTTGAATCTTCGACCCTGTGTTCTTCATTGTCTGACAAAAAAGAAAATGATTGCCCCACTGTGAAACCCTAAACCTTCTCCTTGTTGGCTGATTAGAGTAAGAGACACAAATGGCTATGTTGAGGGATGAACCACTCTCCCATTTTCAGAGAGCATAGGCACAGGGAAGATTCTCCAATGAGTATAGTTGAGGGGACAAATGGTGAGGTTCATGGCAGTGTTTATGGGTTGGGTCAGACCGGAGTTAAGGGAGTTGATGTGGTTTTTGTGTAGAAAAATTAATTCCAAAAATTAATTTTCAGAAGTCATATTTAAATTTTTTAAGCTTCTAAAAACAAATTTTCAAAATACATTAATTTGAATTATAGAAATTACTTTTTGTAAGTTAAATTTAAAATATGACTTCCGAAAATTGGTTTCTAGAATTCAAAAAATGCATTCTAGAAAACTAATTTCTGGAAGCTACAAAAATTATAAATTTCACTCCTATGAGTTAGTTTTCGTAATGCATTTTTTGAATTCCAAAAATTAAAAGAACTAAAATGATGAAAAGAAATATAACACATAAAGTAAAGGTATTAATGAATTTCCACTTAAAAAAGGAAGGAGAGGGTGTGGGTAGTAATTAAGGAGGATGTACGTAGCAATTGTGGAAAGTGAGACAAGGAACGACGTGGCATGAGTCTCCCAAGTTGAATGGGCTCTCATAGCTGAATTAGGCCACATGGAACACCATTCACTTTTCTTTATTACTTTCTTACCACAAAAATGTGAAAGAAAATAGACAATTTGGTCTTTTTGGGAAAGAAAGAGTGAAGGAGACTACTCAATGTTGTAAATATCCAAGTGTGAGTTAGTTCCACATTGGTTAGGAATAAACCAAATGAAGAGAATATAAAAGACATGACCCACATACCCAATGCCTTTAGGTTTTGAGTGAAAATATGAACTCTGTCTCAAAAATTGTGATTGCTTAGCCTATTGGCACATGTCCCTCTGCATATAGGCTTTCCCGGAACTCCCTACAAGCAATAAAATGAAATAACATCCTCCATAAAAAAAAAAATCTACAACCCACAACAAAAATATCCCCATAACCCAAAAAAATATACCCATTAGTAGTATCAGAACCTGATTATGTGGGTGAAGAAAGAAAAAAAAAAAGCTTCCGCTTGAGGGTGAGAGCCCAACTCACACTTGAGGGGGAGAGTGTTGGGAATATCAAAATGTGAATTAGTCCCACATCGGTTAGGAATAGGCCAAATGAAGAGAATATAAGAGACAAGACCCACATACCCAATGCCTTAAGGTTTTGGGTGAAGATGTGGTGTCTTTGTCATAAAAATTCTGATTGCTTGGCCAATTGGCGCAAATCCCCCTGCACAAGGGCTCCCCTGTAACTCCCTACAAGCAAAAGTGCAAGTACCAACCCTGTCTTTGGTTGTGATCTATATATTTCTCAGTAGACATTGAGATCTCACAAGCTAACTGAAATGTCCACTCTCTTGTCGGGTCCAATTCCACGTTAGCCAGCCAACAATGTATATAAACATGTATAGAAAAGCAACAAAATTTGACATATTGTTTATAAACATAATAATTTGAACAGTTTATGTAAGACCTTGAGAAATTATAGGGATCTCTAGATGTAAGGACTGAAATTGCAATATATGCATACATAGAATAATTTAGAATTTACAACTGAACTATTTTACATCCATGATCCATCAAAGTAACTAATTTTCACTTCTCAGTACTATTATGGCTTCAATGAGGTTAGAGCAACCAGCTAGCATATCATAGAAATTCAACCTCTACCTTGAAATTCACAATTTGTTCCCTGTCACCTACTTGAATACAACATCGCTTAAATCTTCATTAAATAGCTTGACAAGTTGGAAGCAACTGTGGGCACCACAAGCAGTTTGTACACATTGCATAGCATTAACATGAGCTCTTTGTGGTTCTTGTCATAAAGAAACTTTGTCTGCAATTCATAGCCTTGATCCATTTAAAGCTACAATAATCAACATGCTCTTATAAGCTTTGGTCTCCACATCCTAAACCAATTACAGTCTACTGGTTTAAGATCCATGATCCTTTTCTTGTTCTTTATTTCAGTGCCATGAGAATCTTCTGCTGAGGCTACACTCTTCAAGGGTGGCTGTTGATTAGAACTCACTGAAGACTCCACGATCCGGTTCACCATTTCCAATACTTCACTCATCTTTGGGCGATTCTTCGGGTTTCTGACCAAGCACCTGTTGGCTACTATAGCAAGTCTTTGTGCAGACTTGAAGAGGTGTTTCCTCTCAAGTCTTGGATCCAATATTATTTGAAACTTCTTCCCATCTGAAAGGTATGGCCTTATCCATTCCAACAGCTTCTGCTCACCCTTGGGGCGATTTCGATCTAAAGGGCGCCTGCCAGTAATGAGTTCATAAAGGAAGACACCATAGCTCCATACATCACTCTTCGACGTGAGACGCCCGGTTTGAATATATTCAGGAGCTGCATACCCCATTGTTCCTACAACCTGATGAACATACCAGCTATATGAACATAAATCTTATGTTGATTCACTGGATAATATGTATGCTTTTCTTATAGAAGGGTAATTTTAACCATCAAAGTGCCTATGTTAAAACGACAGTAGTCAAAAGAAAATAGAGAAACTTAGTTTGAGTATTTTTTTATGGCATGGTAAATGAATTCATTTTCTAACACATGTTAGACTTGGAAAGATACAAAAGACACCAAGAGAGGCCTTATGATATCTGGTACTAAATCATGATTAATATATATATGATGACATATTTGACATGACCATTAAACCTTAGCCTCATAAAATTGTTAGTAGCCTTTATGATGCCTTTAGATTCAAGTCCATATTCTCATATCAAACTCCTCTCTTGCTCAGTGAATAGTGGATTAATATATGAAATCAGAGTAAAAAAACATGGCCATACCGCTGTTGAGACATGAGTTAACCCATCAGATGGTCCCAATCTTGCTAACCCGAAGTCTGACAGCTTCGCATTCCATTGCTCGTCCAGAAGGATATTTGAAGATTTGAAATCTCTGAAAATTATCTAAATATCCCACACATAGTTAGCACTTAGCACAACAGAAACAAGCTGCACAACATTTTTGAATAGCAAATAAAGTATTAAAAGAAAGTCCAATTTAGCTCTTCCCAATTTAGCCTCACAATATATCTAAATGAGCTCATAACAAGCTTCTACACAAGCTGTTATACACTTGAATAGGAAAGTTATGCATGGTAGATGGCTATACCTGAAAATCCATTTCCTCATGTAGGTATGTTAAGCCACAAGCTGCATCTTGTGCTATTTTCAGTCTCCTACTCCATGACAGAGGAGTTTCTGATCGTGGGGATAAATGGTGTTCCACGCTTCTGTTGGGCATGTATTCATATACCAAGAGCCGCTGGATTCCTCTTTCATCATCATCAGCACAATAGCCCACTAGTTTCACAAGATTGGGATGCTCAACAATACCCAAAACATTCACTTCAGTTACCCACTCCTTATGCCCCTGTAAGCCAAAAGTAAAGTGAGTAAGTAATGTATCACACACATTGTAATACAGAGGGAAAAAAAAGGTTAACACATAATTCCTATCTTGTGGAGCAATCAGAGCATCTTATTTCACAAAAGTCTTTTGAGGATCGAGTAAGGTTTACAAAATACAATAAAAACTTGAAGTGTGGGAGGACATATATTCATTATTCTAACTTCTAATTGCCTCTACTTGAAGAAACTTATGTGACAATTCAATTAAGCTTTATATCATTATGCTTATTATAACTTGCATTATGATATTTAAACACACAAAGCACACAATAGAGTCAAATAATTATTAACTATAGACACTGCATGACAAGGACTTATCATATTTCACTAAGATACCTCCTGAGATTGGCAGAAAGCAACTAAACTTGTATAACTTTTTAAGAGGGAAATATAGAATGCAAAACCTTGCCTGAATTCCTCTTCTACCAAGTTGTTTAACTCCCACTTCAATTTTTCTGGAAGGATCCTCTACACTCTTGATCAATCCCTTGTAGACACACCCGAACCCCCCCTCTCCGAGCATAACAGAGCGACTGAAATTCTTTGTGGCTGATTTCAGTTCAGATACAGTAAATACTCTCAGGTTGCTGGGTCTTTGGGTCAAACTGGGAAATGCATTCCTCCTGAGGGAGTCTGTGCTGCTATTGTCTGAGGCATAGGCATCCTGAGAGTTCAATTCAGAACCAGTTCTTTTCACATCACCCCCGAATAAAGTAGAGCTGTTGGACCGACCCGATAACGATTGCAAGCTCTTAGGATCATCCTTCTTCTCCCCATAGTAGAATGGAAAACACTTCATTGCAACCTAACTGGAACTGGACTGCATCAATCAATTACTTCAATTATCAATCAATCATCAATTACTATATAAGAAAATTAAGTCCTGACCTCCCATGTTGTAACAAGTGTCACCTCCCCAGTTGTTTTTCATTTCCGACTAAAATTATTTTGTTTGTTGATTTTTTTTACCATGTTCGTTAGGAAAAGATTAGTACTTTGTATGGGTTGAATTCATAAACTAGTTTTCACAAAATTGAAATAAAATTAAGAAGCATAAAGTCATTGAAAATCAACATGGCATCTGAATATTGAAGGTCATAGATGATGAAGCCTTTTCAAATATTTCACTAGTTTATAAATAAAAAACCAATTTGCATTAAGTAACCTTATATGATCAGGAGCCTAACCCCAAACAGAAATGTTGTTAACCAAATGAAATCTACCATATTTTTGCAATTTTGCCAATATCATTCAGAGAACCAATCCTATTTCAGCAAGTCAACTCTTTTTTTTTTTTTTTGAAAGTAATCTAGCAATTCAATTATAAACTACAAAAAAAGTTGTCACAGAATTGGTAACAGAAACAGAAACCTTAGCAGGCACGTGTCTACAAATTCAAAAGAGGAAATACCCAGAAAATGTTATTACCTATTGCCTTTTGGGATCAATTACAGACCTGGTTATTAAAACAAGAAAGGAAAAAAAAAAGCATCTTGACTAACTCACCTCTAGTACTTCAAATAGGATAGTTTGATCACAAAAAGCTTCTTTTTCTCGAGCTTCTCTGGGCTAAAGAAAATGACAAAATTCCCTTTTTTAATTGTAGCGAGATTCTGAGGAAGAGAAGAAGAAGACCCACTTAAGGCATTGCCTTTTTTTCTTTCATCGAAAAAGTGGAGAATCGAAGAGAGAGACTGAATCCACGTTGCGCATATGAGATGAGAAGTCTCTACACGGCAAGATCAGGCTTGCGGGTCAGCTCACCAACCTAACAGTAGAAAGGCAAATCAAGGAAACAAAACAACCTTATTTTGAAATTCGCCGCAATATTATTATTATTATTTTAAATCGAAAACCGGGTGTGTGTAGTGTGAACGTGCCTTTCGGGTTCGAGAGACCCAGTAATAATAAAAAGAGTTTGAGAAAAAAATAAACAGGCACAACCAGTTTAGTTTACAGTGTTGTTGTTGTTGTTGTGTTCTTATGGGGGCAAGATGCATAATCATCATCCGGCAAGTCAAGGTGGCACTACACAGCACAACTCTTTTATCTTTTCGGTGGGTTGAAACTGCACAAGTGTCGCGTACATGTATGGTCGTTGTTGTTATTATTATTATTATTATTATATTATTATTATTATTATTATTATTATTTTACACCGTCATTTCTTAAAATTGAATTCGAGGTGTGCAATGTCCGTGATCCGAGATACTTTGGGCTGGATATGGGTTGAAGTACAACAGCAGCTCAGCCTCGGTTGCTGGCAAAGAGTGGCGGCAATGGGTACCTGCAAAGGAACTGTGACGCCAGTTGGGATTGGCAAGAGTTTGGGTATCATAAGAATAGTGCACATACTTGGAGTGCATGAGACCTCCACCTTATATAGTCGTTGAGAGAAGGGGACCATTATTAGGCATGGTATGAGATGTCGCTTTCAAGGAGATCCCGAGCATGAATCTTGAGGAGGATCCTTCTTAGTTGTCTGATGGCGGGGATAGGGTATGTCCTCTTTGACTTGGTTTGTCTCTAAGCGGGTGGTAGGGGACATGATCCTTCTGTACTGATCCTCGTACTAGTCTGGCAAGAATGTCTTGTGGGTGCATTCCTACAACCCGGAGGTCAAACGTCGTCGGGTTTGGACTCCCTCGCGGAGCTTCTCAGTCTAGTACGCTCGGCGCGACCTTGCAAGTTGGCATCTCGTCCTCCTTACTCGTGGCCTGTAACATCTGTTTTTTTTGGGGTAACTGTTCTAAATTCTGTTTTATATGAATTTTTGCAAAATAAATATTTTGAGATTTATTTTTAGTTTACAAATAGGATTTAAATACACATGTTTAAGATTTCTTCTGAAGACGGTCAATTTTCAGCTTCCGTCAGGTCTAGTTACAACATCTGTTTCTCTGTTTTTTCGTCCTTATTCTGTTTTATATGAATTCTTGTGGCAAAAATGTTTTGTGATTTATTCTTGGCTTAAAATTAGGGGTAAATTACATGTATTTCGGAGTACTTCTGAAACAGTAGTTTTTTAGTCAACGTCGGGTCTTTTTATAGAAAACGGTTTACGTCTAACTGACAGAAAAGGATTTAAATAGTTTGAGTGTGTCAAATCAATTCAGAAAAACAAACATCCTTCACAAAAGTTGGTTCTTTTAATATTTATGATTTTTTGGAATTTTTCTGGAATTTTGAAGAACTTTCAAAATTTACCGAAAACTAGCTAACCGGGGGCGTGTAGCGTAAAAATCTTATTTCGCGGTATAAAATTTTGTGACAAAGGTCCATAAGCATTTTATATTTTATTTTTAATTATTTATTTCATGATTTTAGAAATTATTTCTGTGTAAGTTTTGAAAACCCTATTTTTCTGTATTTTCAGGGTTATACCTGCGAAACGGTGAAAACCGAAGAGTTTGCACTATCAATAAATTTCAAAAATGAGTGCCACGAAATTATTTAGACTTCTTATGGCATTTTCTAGCATTCTCATTGGTTTTCACCAATTTTTATTAATTATTTCAATTTTTGATTTATGAAATGACAAAAATACCCTTGATTTCTATCCTTTTTCATCCAAACCCTAGGGGTATTTTGGTCAAATCACATCCCACCTCTTCCAGCCCCATTTGGCCGACCTCCTCATGCAAGTGAGAGAGGAATTCAATTTTGAGTCACCACTTTGAACCAATCACAAAATTTCTTGATTTTTCTTAATTTTCTAAATACTTAACTTAGTGAGGAAGAAAAGGAAAAAATGATCTCATGCTTTCCTACACCCCTTTGAGCTCGAAAATTTGGCTATAAATAGAGGGGAGGGGCTTCACTAATTCCTCATTCAAATTCTTGGTTCATTTCAAGGATTTTCTAGTTCAAAAGTTTTAGTTTTTCTTGTCAAAGTTCTTGAGTTTTGAAGCTTTGATATTCAAAATTTTCCTTGTCTTCAAGTTTGAAGGTAAGGGGAAAATTCTTGAGAATTTTGAAGTGATTATCCACTTTTGTGGTTTTGGGTGTTATTGCTTTGTTAATTATTTTATTGCTTTTATTTAATTATAGTAAGGTTATAATGACAAGATTGGTATATGCCTTATAACCATTTTAATGCTTTTATTTAATTGTGCTATTATAGTAAGGTTATAATGGCAAGATTGGTATATGCCTTATAATCATTTATTTAAAGCTTTATAATTGTTTTATGGCTTTAATTTAATTGCTTTGAGTTTTAGAAATTGTAGTGTTATAATGCTTAAATTGTGAAAACCCTAATATTGTCTATCATTGATATACAAAGTGATAGTTAAAATTTTAGTGGTTTATTAGTATGGGTCTGTCTAGGAAAGAAACAAGAGATCTTTGAAGGGGCTTTAAGTCCGTCTCTCTTTCCTGGGAACCATACTGATACGCTATTTAAAAATCTTAACACTAGGGACTCGGTATATACGTGACTAAGATAAATTGGGAAAAACAGTGTAATGGTAATGGATTCTCAGTGAATTCTAATGTTATATTATCTAGTGAAAAATTAGTGAGATAACATGAGATTCTATGTTTTATTTGAGTTAAGGGATTCCATGTTTGAAATTGAGAAGTGTGATTTTGTTTTTATCTGATGTATATAAATTTTGGTGTTATTAGAGTTATGTGACGTGATGTTCTTATCTGAGAAATGTGGTTTTGTGTTTACTTGTGATTCCGTGACCCTTTTTCCAAAAAGGATATTACATGGCCAGCCTTTGGGCGACAGGAATCTGGCTGGGTTTGGGTCCAATCGAGCGGGACACCCGACTCATCCGAGTAAGACCTGAGAACAATAGTTATTGAATGAATAAATGGTTTGAAATTCAAATGGTCGAGTTAATGGTTAAGAAAGTGCTCAAACCGTCACAAAGAAGGTACTCGTGATTTACTTGAAAGAAGGCGACTTCTCACGTGAGCGACCTCTTAAGGTCGCTCACTGTGAGCAGGGTATGTCTGCAACAAATAAATTAGATTTTGACCCCAGAATTATTTCAAATTTTAAAAACAAATTCCCTCAACTATTTTAATTTTCAAAAGTTGGCCAATCCTTTCCCAGCCTCTCATACATCATGAGCTGTAATGGCAGCGGAGGATCACTCTCCCTCTGCGCCAATTACGTCGTCATTGTTGGCATTTGTTCCATCATCTACGTTGCTCCTTCTCACCACCCCAACCACAAAGCGACACACCCTCTTCTTCTCCCCTCATGCACTGTCTTTCCCTGGTGTCGATGGCGACATCGCGAAGAAAAAGGAGATGTTCTTGTTGGCATGCCTGTGGATGTCGTCGAAGCGGTGGTAATGGTTGGTGAAGAGGTAAGGGAGGAATATGCAAAAGGCTTCAATGTCATTGACAGTGACAATGACATTATCGTTGCTGTAGCATTCAACATGCTCAACTTCGATTCACACAATCAGATCGATCCTTACAAGAGTATAAATCTCAATTGAAATACAAACACAGAGGGAATCGAAAGGGATATGTTTTAGTGGCAAATTCTTACTTGGCCAAAGATGGGCACAGAAGGGGTACGAGAGGTGGGTGAGACCTCAACCTTGACGTTGTGTTCTTGTGCCACGCAAAGGTGATACTTCACATCCAACATCAAAATGCTCTATTGACAGATAATCTCTGCATCCGCTACCATGTTCACACGCCGTTCTGCAATCTCTTTCCAAAATCACACAAATAGCTAGGGTTTCAAATTCCCAAATCGAATTTGAAGCGTTTGAATTCGACGCTGAATTGGGGTTTCTTTTGAAAATGAAGAAGAGTAGTAACAAAATTAGGGTTTCTCTCTCTCTCTCTGCTTGCTATGAATTCTTCGCAATACTTCACTGGGACGCGCTTCAAGCTCTCACTTCACAGCACAAAGTGAATATGCAAAAGAAGAAGCAATCTCTGCGGAGTGAAAAAGTTTTCATCGAGAATGTGATTCCAGACCTCCAAAAGCAGTTTGAGAAGGGTTGTTATGTTCTCTGTTTAATCAGGTTCAATTTTATAAATTTTAATAGTTAAGGGTTTTTTAATCAGGGCCAATTTTATAAATTTTAATAGTTAAGGGTTTGAATCTCTACCATTCATTATTATATTATTATATCTAATGGTTATAATATCTTTCACCGTGAGGTCGCTCACGTGAGTAGTCGCCTTGAAAGAAGACAAACTGACAATATTTGAGTGAATTGAGATTTTTGAGCTAATTATAACAAGGCTTAATAGGATTTTTCGTCCCTGCAAATATAGCGGTTTTTGCTTTTGGTCCCTGTAAATTTTTTTTTACTTATTCATCCCTGCAATGTCCTGACTCTTTCTTTTTGGTCCTTGCCGTTAGCCTCCGTTACAAAAATGCCTACGTGGTTGACGGAACACCATCTGGCATCGCCGCGCGAGATTAGTAATGCCACGTGGAATTTGAGTTGGCGCGTGACGTGACACAAATTAGGGCTCCTTCATCCCCTTCCTCTCTCCCTCTACCCTGCCGCCACCACCCACATGCCACCCCACCACTGCCTCCAGACTTCTTCATTATAACATCTGTTGTTTTGACTAACTATTTATTTTTGTCTTATTCGAATTTTTGTGATATAATTGTTTTGAGATTTATTTTTAGCTTAAAAATAATAGTTAAATATACATGTTTAAAAATACTTCTGAAAGTGGTTGATTTATAGCTTGTATTAGGTCTAATTACAGTATCTGTTTCTTTGCGTTTTCTGTCCTTTTTCTGTTTTATATGAATTTGTGTTCCATAAATGTTGTGTGATTTATTTTTAGCTTAAAATTAGTAATAAAATATAGGTATTCCAAAATACTTCTGAAACGGTGGTTTTTCAATCAATATCGAGTCTTTTTACAGAAAATGGTTTACGTCTAACTAATGGAAGAGTTTTAAATATCTTAAAAATGTTTGACAAACCCAATAAATAAAATTCCTTCACAAAAGTTGTTTATTTTATTATTTTAGATTTTCTGAAATTTTTCTAGAATTTTTGAAAAATTTTCGAAAAATACCGAAAACTACGCTACCCGGGGACGTTTTAACGCAAAAACCTTGTTTAACAGGTATAATTTTCGTGACAAAGGTCCATAACCAATTTATATTTTATTTTTAATTATTTATTTCATGATTTTAGAAATTATTTCTGTGTAAGTTTTGAAAACCTTATTTTTCTGCATTTTTCGGGGGTTTTACCTACGAAACGGTGAAAACCGAAGAGTTTGCACTATCTATAAATTTCAAAAATGGATTCCACGAAATTATTTAGACTTCTTATGGCATTTTCTAGCATTCTCATTGGTTCTCATCATTTTTAACTATTTATTTCAATTTTTGATTTATGAAAAGACCAAAATACCCTTGATTTTCACTCTTTTTCATCCAAACCCTAGGGGTATTCTTGGAATTTCACATTCTCTCCTCCCAGCCCTGATTCTGGCCGCCTCATGCATGCAAGTGGGAAGTCCAAGTGGTCCAAGTTGATTATGAGTCATGGGTGTTGGCCAATGGATTTTTAAATAATTAATTTTGGTTTTTTTAAATTGAATCATGGTTAAATTAAACCAGACCATGGTTGATCTTTTACCCCACCCCCTTGCACGAAATTTTGGCTATCAATAGAGGGGGGGGGGTGCTCTTCCATTTTCACACAACTCTCACTTGAAGATTCACTCACAAATCTCACTCCAAAATCCTTTTCTTTTCCTTTGTTTTTCTTTAAGCTTTCTTTGTGTTACTAATCAAGCTTTTCTTGTGTTGTTCTTGTTGTTCTTAGTTTGTTCTTCCATCTTCATAAGGCTAAGGTATGGGGAAATCCTTTCCAAGTTAGTTTGATCTTTGTTGTGATGGATAAATGTGTTTTGGGTGTTTGTGTGTTAAATAATTGTTTTTATTTGTAAAATGGTTTTAAAAATTATACTATGCTTTATTTTTATTTAAAATATGATTTTTCAAATAGTAAAGTTATAATGCCCAATTTAATTATAAAGTTTAAAAATTGAACCGTTACGCTGGCGAAATTTTATCTATAAAGGCTTGATCACCCAGTGGGCTATGTCTCCGTGATCAACAAATTTAAGAATTTGTAAAATTGAAACTCTGTAGTTCTTTTGACAGATATGGATGGGGTGCTTTGGTCAGGCATAAGAATACATCTTCGGTGTACTCATACGGTCGGGCTCAGGGGCCGTATCTCTATTACGCCAATGGGACGTGAGCAAGTGACTAAAATACGCTAAAATTCCTAAACTGGTGTTTTTCTTCCATTTCCATGTTTTTTTCAAAAATATATAAAACTTGTGATTTTTACTGTTTATATACAGACTGATGATGGGTTAAGGTAGTTCATTTGTATGGATCTGTCTAGGATAGACAAAGGTCTTTGAAGGAGTCCAAAAGCTCACCAAGATCTTTCCTGGGAACCATACCGATGCGCTATTTTTCCTATCTTAATAAGTTTGTATATACGTGGCGAAAATTACTTGACTAGTTTCCAAAGGGCTTTCCCAAAGAAAATAAACTTGAGTAATAATTTTCGTTAATATTATTCCGATTAAGTTTGTTACCGCGTTTGACTCTGTCGCAGTGTAATTATTATTAAATTAAATGAGTACAGCCGAAAAGAGTAATAAAATGGTTAAGTTTTCAAGAGTATCTCTGTGGTGATAGAGTAAGTGTATTCTATGTGGTTTTGTATTAAGAGATTTAATACAGTAAAACAGAGAAGGTTTTACAAGAGAAACCAAAGTGATTTTATGCAATGTTTGAGTTATCATTTGCATAAAGGTTTTTGGGCTATACAACCCAGTGAGGGTTGAGAATAGAGTCTTGTTGGGCTACAATTGCCTTATGAGATTATCCAGGTTTCGAAAGTCTCAATAGCCTTGCATGGTGAATACCCTTGAGCTGAGACGAGTCGTATACCCGGCTTGGATAAATCTGACTGACGGACCTATTTCATGATATGGATGTGAATGCGCATTTCTGAATGTCTGCTAGGGGATCTGAGGGGGATTATCTAGTTGTTCTGTTAAGTCTTGTCGCAGGCCTATCACTCAATGGAGTTTGGTGGGAAAAGTCTCCTTGGAGCAATACACCGGTGTATTATGAAAGAGATTGAAGTGTCATGCATAAATATATCTGTGATTGATGATATAGATGTGATTGATAATATATATGTGATCGATGTTTTATCTGTGATTGACATTGCCTTGTTATTGATAATTTATTCTTGACTATTTCTTGATTTACGGTGTTTTATTCTCAGGTGTGATATGTGTTTGTAAGGTTTTGAAAATATACTGTATAAGTGCTATATACTTTTGAAACTATCATTCTTAACTTGTATAAGTTTTTCACCCTGCCTACTTTCCATGTTGTTTTGTATATGGTTGAGTAGATGAGTTATCCGCTGACGGGGTTGGAGCCAGTGAGACGTCTTAGTATCATCCCGTTGGGGGTGCGGATGCGATCTGGGAGATAGATCACATCACCCAGTGGGGTATGTTCGTGGGGAGGATATGTGTCACTGATGGCATTGTTGGTGGACACTGTAGGGAGTGGCATGAGCAGGTGGTACTTCACGTGAAGTTACCACTTAGACAGATTAAGGAGGCACCTACCGACTCAGAGAGTGGACCGGAGTATATACCTAGGCATCCAACAGCTAGGTGTGTCTATGGTAGATGGGGAAGATTTTATGGGAGGATGCGGAGGTCAGCTTTTAGGACTCCATCTTCACACCCGAGTAGAGAGGTCTATGCAGTTGATGGATCTTCTAAGGAGGTGCCGAGGATTTACACGCCTCGATCCCCACCTGCAGAGGCACAGAGCAGGATGAGAGCAACTAGTGTGGAGAGGTATTACCCTACCTCGATAGGGATTTCTGGAGAGACGGGTGCAACACCCTTTCTCCAAAAAGGATATTACACCATAGTAACCAAGATTTTCGTAATAATTTTCCAAGTAATCTTTGTTTTAAAATAAGTTAAGTTCCCAAAAATGCGGATAAAATTTTTGCTTTTTCAAAAGATGAGAAGAATAGGGAGTCCATACTTCCCTTTTCTATTGCGTGGTAAAATAAGAACAGTGTTAGAAGAAATACTGAAGTAAAAACAACCTCCTCAAGTATATATATATATATATAGTCAAAAGCTTGCATCAGTACAAGCAAGGAGTTTTCTGAAACTACTATACATCAAAAGTAGTAAAAACTCTGAAATAAAAAGACTGAAATAAAAAGCTACTAAGTAATATTAAAGTCAGGTCCAATCTAAGCTACTCATGACGGTGAGACTCAGCAGCTGAGCCTCCAGGAACATCACCCTCATGCTCATCAGATACCTTCCCTTTGCCCTTGCAGAGACGCTCCCAAAACCTATCCTGAGCCTCCGGAGATCTATCCAAGACGCCCGTCCCTCCAGAAAGCCCTGCTGAGGTAGGGTGATACCTCTCCACACTGGCTGCTCTAACTCTACTCTGCGCCTCTCCAGGTGGTGATCGAGGCGTGTAAGTCCTCGGCTCATCGTCAGAAGTCCTATCATGTGTGGTAACAACCTCTCTGCTGGGATGTGAAGACTGTAACATCCGCTTTTTTGTGACTAATTTGTTATTTTCGTCTTATATGAATTCTTGCGATATAATTATTTTGAGTTTTATTTATAGCTTAAAAATAGTATTTAAATGTGTATGATTAAGAATACTTCTGAAAGTGGTTGATTTTCAACTTCTGTTAGGGTTAATTACAACGTCTGTTTCTTTGTGTTTTATGTTCTTTTCTGTTTTATATGAATTTTTGTTCCAAAAATATTGTGTGATTTAATTTTAGCTTAAAATTAGTAAAAAAATACATGTATTCCAAAATACTACTGAAACGGTAGCTTTTCAATCCAAATCGAGTCTTTTTACAGAAAACTATTTCGTCTAACTGACGGAAAGTGTTTTAAATAGCTTGAGTGTGTTAAACCAACTCAATAAATAATCTTCCTTCACAAAACTTGGTTATTTTATTATTTTAGATTTTATGGAATTTTTCTGGAATTTTTGGAAAACTTTCAAAAAATACCGAAAACTACGCTACCCGGGGGCGTTTAAACGCAAAAATCTTGTTTAACAGGTATAATTATCGTGACAAAGGTCCATAAGCATTTTATATTTTATTTTTAATTATTTATTTCATGATTTTTAAAATTATTTCTGTGTAAGTTTTGAAAATCTTTTTTTTCTGTATTTTTCGGGTATATACCTGCGAAACGATGAAAACTTAAGAGTTTGCACTATCTATAAATTTCAAAAATGAGTGCCACGAAATTATTTAGGCTTGTCATGGCATTTTCTAGCATTATCATTGGTTCTCATCATTTTAATTAGTTATTTCAATTTTTGATTTATGAAAAGACCAAAATACCCTTGATTTTTACCCTTTTTCATTCAAACCCTAGGGGTATTTTGGGAAAATCACATATCCTTCTTCCCAGCCTTGTTCTGGCCGCCTCATGCATGCAAGTGGGGAGTCCAAGTTGATCAAATTGATTATGAGTCATAGGTGTTGGCCAATGGGATTTTAAATAATTAATTTTGGTTTTTTTAAAATTAAATCATGGTTAACTTAAACCAAACTATGGTTAGTCTTTTAACCACCCTCTTGCACGAAATTTTCCCTATAAATAGAGGGGGTTACTCTTCATTTTCTTCACCATCAACTTGAAGAGAAATCTCACTTCAAATCCTTTTTCTTTCCTTTGGTTTTCTTAAGTTTTTTTTGGTTTTTCTAACCAAACTTTTGAGTTTTTGTTCTAGTGTTCTTGGCTTGTTCTTCATTGTTCTTGAGGCTAAGGTATGGGGAATTTCTTTCCAAGTTAGTTTGATCTTTATTTTGTTGAGTTTTTATGTTTTGGGTGTTTATGCTTTAAATAAATTGTTATTTATTTGTAAAATTGTTTTAAAATTATACTGTCTTATTTTTATTTTAAAATGTGATTTTTCAAATAGTAAAGTTATAATGCCCAATTTATTTATAAAGTTTAATAATTGTACTGTTACGCTGGCGAAATTTTAAACGATAAAGGTTTGATCACCCAGCGGGCTATGCCTCCGTGATCAACAAATTTAAATACGCTAAACTAGTGTTTTTCTTCCATTTCCATGTTCTTTTTGAAAATATATATACACAGGCTGACTGGGTAAAATAATTTAATAGTAATGGGTTCTCGGTGAACTCTACTGTTAAGTTATTTGGTAGAAATTCCTGGTTTGGAGTTCTGTTGTATATAAAAACTTGTGATTTTTACTGTTTATATACAGACTGATGATGGGTAAAGGTAGTTCATTTGTATGGATCTGTCTAGGAAAGACAAAGGTCTTTGAAGGAGGCCAAAAGCTTACCGAGATCTTTCCTAGGAACCATACCGGTGCGCTATTTTTCCTGTCTTAGCAAGTTTGTATATACGTGGCGAAGATTACTTGATTAGCTTCCAAAAGGCTTTTCCAAAGAGAATGAACTTAAGTAATAATTCCCGTTAATATTATTCTGGTTAAGCTCGTTATCGCGTTTGACTCTATTACAGTATAATTATTATTAAAATAAATAAGTACAGCCGAAAAGAGTAATAAAACGGTTAAGTTTTCAAGAGTATTTTTGTGTTAATAGGATAAGTGTATTTTGTGTGGTTTTGTATTATGAGAGATAATACAGTAAAACAGAGAAGGTTTTACAAGAGAAACCAAAGTGATATTATGCAATGTTTGAGTTATCATTTGCATAAAGGTTTTTGAGCTTACAACCTAGAGGATGGGTTGAGAATAGAGTCTGGTTGGGCTACAATTGCCTTCTGGGATTTTCCAGGTTTCGAAAATCTCAATAGCCTTGCATGGCGATAGCCCTTGAGCTGAGACGAGTCGTATACCCGGCTTGGATAAATCTGACTGACGGACCTATTTCATGATATGGTTGAGATGCGCATTACTAAATGTTTATCCAGAAAATCTGAGTGATATCTGGGTATTCTGTTAGGTCTTGTCGCAGGCCTATCGCTCAATGGAGTTTGGTGGGAAAAGTCTCCTTGGAGCAGCACACCGGTGTATTATTAAAGAGATTGAAGTGACATGCATCTGTATTTCTGATTGAGTGTGATTTTCTTCTGAGTTGTGATATGTGTGTCTTGTTCTGTGTTTTCTGTACTTCTTTGAAAGTGATATATTCTGTGTTTGTCTGTACTCCTTTGAAAGTGATATCTTCTGTGTTTGTTTGTGCTTTTGTTAAAAGGTGATACGTTCTGTACTTGACTGTCATTGACATAAGGTGATGTGTTCTGTGACAAAAGATATATATATATATCTGTGTTTATGAGATTCTGATAGTATACTGTGTATATGTATGTTTATTCTCTGTGATATCATTCTTAACTTGTGCTTTGTCCATATGTGGTTGAGTAGATGATATTTCCGAGGATTAGATCGGGTACGGTTCGGAGATTTGGTAACCATCCTTTTAAGGCGGAGGAGCGAAAGATCTACTCTGACTTGCAGGAGAGAAGGATGAGGGACATACCAGTTCTAGAAGCACCATTCATATCGTTTTACGGAAGGCGTAGGAAGGATGCGTCTACTGTTATACTTACGGACGCGGACAGTTAATTCGGGTAGATGTTAGAGATTGAACCTGGCTTTTATATTACTTAGTAGCTTTTAATTTCTGTCATTTACTTACATTTTCTTTTAGTTTTCTTAGAGCCTTCTACAGCTTTTTGATATACAGTAGTTTGTAGGAAAACTCCACGCTTGTACTGAGGCAAGCTTTTGGTTAAATATATGACGAGGTATTTTTACCTCAGTGTTCTTTACTATTTATCATTGCAAAAATTTTATTCTCATTGTTGGAAACATAACTCAATCTTATATAAAGGTTCTTAGAAATATTTTACGAAAATGTTGGTTACTATGGTGTAATATCCTTTTTGGAGAAAGGGTGTTGCAAAGACGGAGTCCTAAAAGCTAACCTCCGCATCCTCCCATAAAATCTTCCCCATCGACCATAAACACGCCTAGCTACTGGATGCCTAGGGATGTACTCCGGCCCCTCTGTAATCTGCCTGAGTGGTAACTTCACAGAAAGTACCACCGGTTCCCTCCACTCCCTACAGGTACCATCAATAGTGCCATCAGTGACACATATCCTGCCCACGAAGGTACCCCACTGAGTGATGTGATCTATCTCCCAGATCACATCCATACCCCCCAACGGGGTGATGCTAAGACGTCTCACTGGGTCCAATCCTGTCCGAGGATAACTCATCTACTCAACCACAAACAAAACAACATGGAAAGTAGGCAGGGTGAAAAACTTACACAAGTTAAGAATGTTAGTTTCAAAGAGTATACATACAATACTTATGCATTATATTTTCAGAGTCTTACCACCCAAATCACACTTAGGAATAAAACACTGTAAAACCAAGAAATAATCAAGAATAGATCACCAATCACAGAAGTAACGTCAAACACAGATAAAACATCAATCACAGATATATTGTCAATCACATCCATAACACCAATCACAGATATAATTATGCATGACACTTCAAACTTTCTGATAATACACCGGTGTGCTGCTCCAAGGAGACTTTTCCCACAAAACTTCATTGAGCGATAGGTCTGCGACAAGTCTTAACATAACAACCAGGTAATCCCCCTCAGATCCCCTGGCAGTCATTCCAAAATGCGCATTCACATCCATATCATGAAATAGGTCCGTCAATCAGATTTATCCAAGCCGGGTATACGACTCGTCTCAGCTCAAGGGTATTCACCATGCAAGGCTATTGAGACTTTCGAAACCTGGATAATCCCAGAAGGCAATTGTAGTCCAACGCAACTTTATTCTCAACCCTCTCTGGGTTGTACTGCTCAAAAACCTTTATGCAAATGATCACTCAAACATTGCATAATATCACTTTGGTTTCTCTTGTAAAACCTTCTCTGTTTTACTGTATTAAATCTCTTAATACAAAACCACATAGAATACTCTTATTCTATCACCACAGAAATACTCTTGAAAACTTAACCATTTTATTTTTCTTTCCGGCTGTACTCATTTATTTTAATAATAATTACATTGTGACAGAGTCAAATGCGGTAACGAACTTAACCAGAATAATAGTAATGGGAATTATTACTTAAGTTCATTCTTTTTGAGAAAGCCCTTTGGAAGCTAATCAAGTAATATTCACCACGTATATACGAACTTATTAAGATAGGAAAAATAGCGCACTGGTATGGTTCCCAGGAAAGATCTTGGTGAGCTTTTGGGCTCCTTCAAAGACCTTTGTCTTTCCTAGACAGATCCATACAAATGAACTACCTTAACCCATCATCAGTCTATATATAAACAGTAAAAATCACAAGTTTTGTATATTTTTGAAAAGAAGATGGAAATGGAAGAAAAATATCGGTTTAGGAATTTTTAGTGTATTTAGTCACTTGCTCTCATCCCAATGGCGTAATAGAGATACGGCCCCTGAGCCCGACTGTATGAGTACACCGAAGATGTATTCTTACGCCTGACCAAAGCTGTAACATCCTAAAATTTCACTCTAAGAGACAGAGTGTTAATTTTAGAAGATTAGAACTACTTTGAAGTTTTTCGGATAAAAACTTAGTTTAGAATTAAATACGGAAGTCAGAAGATTATATACAGACATTCCGATTATTGGATAAATGGTGAAATGAATTTGGAAAATTCATATGACACTTCCAAAAGGTATTTAAGGGAAGACATAGTAGTATGGATGACACAAAGGTTTTAGAAATTAAGTTTGGATTTTAAGAGGAAGAAATAAAGGAAATTACGGTTTTAGTACGTTTTAGACAGAACTCCATAATCTGTTAGAAAAAGGATACATACCAGAGATAGAAAAATAGATCTGATAGAAATCTAAGAAAGGTAGAAAGACCAGTTACGGTTAAGAGTTACAACGTGAATAGTAAAATAGTTACATTTTTATAGGTTTCTGTTTTAGGTATTTCTGTCTTTTCTCTGTTTTAAATGTTCTGGTAGGAACTAAGTGATAAGAAAATTATTATAGTCTTATAATTAAGAATTTAAGATACTTATTAAGTTATTTTACTGAAACAGTCATTTTCTTACGACGGTTGCAAACTGTACTTATCGTAATAGACGGAAAAGAATTTAATTGATAAAAATATATTAAAACAACCCAAAAAATTATCTTCCTTCACGAAAGTTGTTTCTTATAATATTTATGATTTTCCAGAATTTTTCTAGAATTTTTGGAGAAACTAATTCTCAAAAGTACCGTTTCGGTTTCCGCAAGTTTACGGTAAGAGTTAAAAACAGATACGGAGACCAAAACGGAGTCAAAATGAAAAACTGGAATTGTACACCATGTTCTTATATTTTTAAAGAATTATGAAATTTATTTTGGAATTTTTTGAAAGACAGATAAAGAGTTACGTTTTTGGTCCTTATGAGCACGTAAAATGAAGTTTTACGGAAACCAGGATGGATTTTCAGTGGTCAGGGAGTGCTCAAAATCAAATTCTAAGAGGGATCATTGTTGTTTAAATTAAATTTGTGATTTTTTGGGAATTTTCTGAAAAATTACTGTTTTGGGCTTACGGCGCGTCCGTTTTCCTTCGTTAGTACGTACTGTAAAGCCTACCCTTTACCGTAAAAATCCAGAAACTCCTGTATAAAGTCCTTATGACTATTAGAAACTATTTTTGACATTTTCTAATGAGTCCTCACCTTTCTATTAATTATTTTCAAGATCTGTTTGCAAAAGGACTTAAATGCCACCAGTTTTCGGTTTATTTACGAAACCATAAAGTTTTTCACTATTCAATCACATGGCCCTCCTTTCCCTATGTGCTGGTCGACATCCACATTAAGTTAGGGCCCTTGGATGAGTTTTTGGGTCATGACTCATAATGCCTTGTCACTAGTATTAACCAATTAGAAAAATGGAAAGTTTATGAATTATGGATTTATGACATTTGCATCAAAGAGTGGCATGAGGTCACAAATTTATATTTCCCTCTTGGTCCCCACCCCTTGGCTGCCCCACCACTATAAATAGGGGTCCTTGCTTCATAAATTTTTCACACCAAAATCAAGAAGCAAGGCCAACAACAAGTTCTCTCTCTTTTTCCTCTTAGTTTCTTAAATTTCTTTTGGTGTTCTTGGTTGTTCTTCATCAAGATTTTGGCTAAGGTAAGGGGCTTCTCTTCTCATCTTAATTTTAGTAGTATGAGTTTGATCTTGTTTGTGTGTGGAATTGCTTGTTTGGTTGTTTATAGCTTTTTGTTTGTTTAGTATGCTTTTATGATTGTTTTATTGTCTTAATTTAATTGTTTAGTGCTAATTATAAATTGTAGAGTTATAATGCCCAATTTTATTTAAGAATTCGAGTAAGAGGAGAGATTATGGCAAAATCACTTTTGAACTTTAGTAAACATACCGTTATAATGGCAAATTTTACACGTAATGCAAACGAGAGTTTACCGCAAAGCAAACAATAATTATTTGTGAAAACCCCATTAGTATCTGTTATTTATATGCAAGGTTGTAGTTAAGATAGATGGTTTATCAGTATGGATCTGTCTAGAAAGGAAGTGAGACCTTTAAAGGGGCTAAAGCAATCCGTCTCACTCTGGCCTGGGATCTATGCTGATACGTTGTTTGGGGAAATCTTAATAGTGGAAACCTGGTATATACGTGACAAGATAAAATTGGGAAAGAAGTAATTTTCTTAATACCGTATATATAAATGGATTGGAAAGGATTAAAGAGTGTAACAGTAATTGATTCCCGGTAAATCCTACTGTTATAGCATCTTTCGGAATATAATATAACGGTAATGGATTCTCGGTGAATTCTATCGTTATATTATTTGTGGGAAATATCGAGTGGGTATCCAATCTGTATATGTATGCACATAACTCAATTTAATTTCCAATGCCTACGGCAGTGGAAATTAGTGAGATAGGCTTTCAACGGACCTTTTTCCTGGAAAATAATCGGAGTTTAAGTATTTTAGAAGAGAGATAAATTGACTACGTTCACTTAGTACATAGGATCGGTTTTATAAGTGGGGTACTGATTACCAAAGATGGCTCTGCCGTCGTGTAATCTTTTCATCTTCGAAAAGTAACCTAAGCCGTGATTAATCAAACGTAATTTCGATCACTAAATTTGTATCAAATTTTCAAGAAAATTGGACACTGATCACCGTAGTCGGCTCAGTCGCGCGTGTGATTATTCCATTACCAAGAAGCTATCTAAAAACTGAGAACAGACATCTATTATTTCAAAAGCGGACTTAAGTTTAAATACTGTTGACCTTTTATCTCTCAATCAAATCAAAGTGGCTATGCCCGGTTTGATCTTCTTGTAATACAGTTAAATAACTCTTTTTATACCGATTCACTCAATTGAGCAACTTAAAATAAATAAAGCCAAGATACTGAATTAGTTCGTAAAAGGCAGTAAAACGAGACAAGAATTTCATGATTTTTCAAGGTATACAGGGAAGAGAGAGTTTTTACGGGAAACAGTGACTTATAAACAGTTGTCTACTTATACTAGTGGTCTGTCCATAAAAGGATTTGACTTATTTCTTACAAAGAGTTTTTAATAGATTCTGAGATTTTTGGAGAAAGAGGAGTTACAGTAAAACAGAGAGAGTTTTACAGAGATAGAGATTTCAAGAGAAAATGGGTTGCAAATCTAAGATGAGCATTTGCATTATAGATGATGAGCATACAACCTTCGAGAGAACGGGGTTGCAAATAGGTTCTGTTGGACTACAATTGTCTACTGGGATTATCCAGGTTTCGAAAGTCTCAATGGCCTTGTAGGTGAATCCCCATGAGCCGAGACGAATCGTATTCCCGACTTGGATAAATCTGACTGGCAGATCTATTTAGGATTTGGTATTAAGTTTTAAATGCAGTATTTCCGAAGTATCTTCAGGGGTCCTGAAGGGATTCCCTGTTTATGCTGTTAAGTTTATTGTAGCCGATCACTCTATGATGTGAGGTTGGATAAGTCTCCCTGGGAGCAATACACCGATGTGATTAGAGAGATATTGGTGTGTCATGCATTAGTAGAACACTGATATGATATATTCTTGTGAAATGTATTGTGTTACAGGGTTGCATGGACAAAAGGTAAGATCTGCTTGTCTGATGTGATTGTGTGTTTTCAATGGTTTGCTGTATTATTCTGTTAATTGAAATGACTGGATTGTCTGAGTTACCTATCTGTTTTGAGGATTGAGTATTGTGTGTTCTGTGTTTGATAATATACTTGTACTATTTCTGTTATTTTGAGTTAGAGTTTCACCCTGCCTGCTTTGTTGTGTTCCTACATGACTGAGTAGATGGAGATAAACCCATAAGATAGAGGATTGGGAACCGTCCGACATCTACGTATAGAACCTTTGGGTGGAAACAATGTACGTTGGAACGTATGCCATGGTACACAGTGGGGAAGGTTTGTAGAATATACGGAAACCTTAGACACCGGAAGTAGAGCCCCACCAAACCCACGACCTATTCAAGAACAAATGATATTAGATGTTAAGTTACCCTTACATCAGTTAAAATCCTTGGTGTTTGACCCAGAAGACTTGTTCGAGAGTAATGAGGATAGTGGTGATAGCAGTGGGGGTGGTAGCTCACATCCCTCGGAACATGATGGAAATGGTTCTGGTCATGTACCGACGAGGTCGAGAGATAGATCTTCTGACAAAAACCAGGATGGAACCTCTGAAGACACATCCGTAGCAGCACCTGCAAGAACTGAGGGTTCTGTAGGTCATGTACCAGTTTCGCCTCTGGGAGAAGCGAATCCTCCAACTTATTCTCCTTTACCCCGTTCTTCTGATTCAGAATCAAAAGACATAATCTGGTTATCCGAATCCTTGTCGGATGAGGAAATAGAAGAGGAATCCGAGGAGTCTATAGACTCTTGGGCTACCTCTGACCTTACTAGCGATACTATGCCTAGACCAGATCTAGCCGGATTCAACTTTGATTGGGTTCCAGTAACTAGAGTCCCGCCTCTATACTCCTTGCCTGGACTAGGAGGATCTACCTGGTCTTGTCCATGAGTATGTTTATGAGTTAGGGTTTTAGAGTAGTAGATCCTTGTGGTATAAATAACGGGATCATGGCTCGACTGTACATAGTAGCATGTATTTTTCTTTTACCACTTTTGTACTTTTTGGTTTATAGTAGATTTCACTTCTTTTTCTTTTGCAGTGTAAAAACAAAGTTTGTCTTAGAACAAACTCCTTTGTAAAATATCATGTTATATATATATATGAGAGGAAGTATTTTTCTATACATAAGGCTTTGTTTTACAGTTAAAATCTTTAAATAAGAAAATGAGGGATCTTACTCCCCATCCTTCTCATCTTCTTTTATGAAAGCGAAAAATTTTACCCGCATTTTGAAGTGCTTTACAAATCGTTATGAAATATTTTCTAAGTATTTGTGAAACTTTCGGTTACTATGGTGTAATATCCTTTTTGGAGAAAGGCTGTTGCAAAAACACCCCATCCATATCCGTCAAAAGAGCTACAGAGGTTCAATTTTACAATTTCTTAAATTTGTTGATCACTGATGCATAGCCCACTTGGTGCTCAAGCCTTTATTGATAAAATTTCGCCAGCGTAACGGTACAATTATTAAACTTTATAATTAAATTGGGCATTATAACTTTACTATTTGAAAAAAAATCACATTTTGAAAATAAAATAAGACATAGTAGGATTTTTAAAACAATTTTACAAATAAAACTATTTATTTAAAGCATAAACACCCAAAACTCAAAAACGCAACAAAACAAAGATCAAACTAACTTGGAAAGGATTTCCCCATACCTTAGCCTTATGAAGATGGAAGAACAAGCCAAGAACAACAAGAACTACACAAAGAAACTTGAATAGAAAACAAAGGAAACTTAAAGGAAAACAAAGGAAAAGAAAAGAATTTTGGAGCGAGATTTGTGAATGAATCTTCAAGTGGGAGTTGTGTGAGAAATGAAGAGCACCCCCCCTCTATTTATAGCCAAAATTTCGTGCAAGGGGGTAGGGTTAAGAGCTACCATGGTTTGGTTTAATTTAACCATGATTCACTTTTAAAAAAAAACAAAATTAATTATTTAAAAACCCATTGGCCAACACCTATGGCTCATGACCAGCTTGATCAACTTGGACTTCCCACTTGCATGCTTGAGGTGGCCAGAATCAGGGCTGGGGGGAGAGGATGTGAAATTCCAAGAATACCCCTAGGGTTTGGATGAAAAAGAGTGAAAATCAAAGGTATTTTGGTCTTTTCATAAATCAAAAATAGAAATAATTAGCTAAAAATGATGAGAACCAATGAGAATGCTAGAAAATGCCACAAGAAGTCCAAATAATTTCGTGGCATCCATTTTTGAAATTTATAGATAGTGCAAACTCTTCGGTTTTCATCGTTTCGCAGGTAAAACCCCCAAAAAATACAGAAAAGTAGGGTTTTCAAAAACTACACAGAAATAATTTTAAAAATCATGAAATAAATAATTAAAAATAAAATATAAATTGGTTATGGACCTTTGTCACGAAAATTATACCTGTGAAACAAGGTTTTTGCGTTAAAACGCCCCAAGGTAGCGTAGTTTTCGGTATTTTTTGAAAGTTTTTCAAAAATTTGAGAAAAATTTCAAAACATCTAAAATAATAAAAGAACCAACTTTTGTGAAGGAATTTTATTTATTGAGTTGGTTTAACACACTCAAGCTATTTAAATCACTTTCCGTCAGTTAGACGTAAACCGTTTTCTGTAAAAAGTCCCGATTTTAACTGAAAAACTACTGTTTCAGAAATATTTTGGAATACATGTATTTTATTACTAATTTTAAGCCAAAAAAAATCACACATCATTTATGGAACAAAATTTCGTATAAAACAGAAAAAGGATGGAAAACGCAAAGAAACGAACGTTGTAACTAGACCTAACAGAAGCTATAAATCAACCACTTTCAGAAGTATGCTCAAACATGTATATTTAACTACTATTTTTAAGCTAAAAATAAATCTCAAAACAATTATATCGCAAAAATTCAAATAAGACGAAAATAAATAGTTAGTCAAAACAACAGATGTTACAACGGGCGTCTCGGATAGGTCTCTTGAGGCTCAGGATAGGAATTGGGAGCGTCTCCGCAAGGGCAAGGGGAAGATATCAGAGGAGCATGAGGGCGATGTTCCTGGAGAATCAGCTGCCGAGTTTCGCCGTCATGAGTAGTTTAGATTGAACCTGGCTTTATTATTACTTAGTAGCTTTTTATTTCAGAGTTTTACTACTTTTGATGTATAGTAGTTTCAAAAAACTCCTTGCTTGTACTGATGCAAGCTTTTGACTATATATATGCTTGAGGAGATTGTTTTTACTTCAGTATTCCTTCTAACACTGTTCTTATTTACCACGCAATAGAAAAGGGAAGTATGGACTCCCCATGCTTCTCATTTTTTTAAAAGGCAAAAATTTTATCCGCATTTTTGGGAACTTAACTTATTTTAAAACAAAGATTACTTGGAAAATTATTACGAAAATCTTGGTTACTATGGTGTAATATCTTTTTTGGAGAAAGGGTGTTGCATTCATCCTCTCAACTCCATTGGGGATCTATCTTCCTCTCCCTCATCCTGTGCTTCTCCCTCCCTAAAAGAAATACCTGCAAAATCTTCCACAAAAAAACACGTCTATGTGAGAGCTTTCATTTGCAAGAGATTCAGTTGAGAAAAAAAACAAACTAATTAAAGTTAAACCTTCAGACAGAGACATAAACCAATTAAAGCTAAACCTTCAGCTTTTTCAATTTTTTTTCAAATATCCAAGAACCACGTTTATGTGGCTTTTCCTGTGAATGAGGTCGGTTTGTTTGTTTGTTATATATGTGGCTGGGTGTTGGTGAATATTGTAGATTTACGGAGATGTAACTAAATTTTGTCTTTTGTTGAATCCTGGGGGATAATCTTAATGGGTTTTGCTCAAAATTGAAACTTTTTTTTGTTTTTGCGTTGGAATGTCGAAGTCAATTCATTACCCGTGTCGCATTTGATTCCTTGAATCGGTTTCGTTCAAATGAAGTTCCTATTTTTTCATGGTATTTTGCGTCTTGGGTTCTCTCAGTCTCTCTGTATGAATTGGGTTCCACAAGAGACATTTTTGTTCTCCCTCTTTTTTCTATTTAGCATCTTTGTCTTTGTTCATGAAAAAAAAAGTGATTTTGGATTCTGATCTATGATTGTGTTTTTTTTTTCTTTTTGCACCATTAAATTTTTAACGAGAATTTTTGTTCCTGAGAAGAACGGTTAATGGAGAGAGAAAAAAATATTGGGATTTGTGATTTGAATTTGGATTTGATTAATTCTATTTCAACAGGCTCTTATATTTTGACTGTGTTTCTGGGGAGTTGTTGCATTGCTGAGACTATTTAATCTTATGGTATGGAGACTGTGTTGGACGGATCCCTCAATGGAGCTGAGAGGATGAAGAAGGAGGGCTCAAGTATGGCGGCAGGGTAGAGGGAGAGAGGAAGGGGAAGAAGGAGCCCTAATTTGTGCCACGTCACGTGCTAACTCAGATTCCACGTGGCATCACTAATCTCGTGTGGCGATGCCAGATGGCGTTCCGTCAGCCATGTAGGCGTTTTTGTAACGGAGGCTGACGACAAGGACAAAAAAGAGAGAGTCAGGACATTGCAGGGATGAATAAGTAAAAAAAAATTTGCAGGGACAAAAAGCAAAAACCGTTATATTTGTAGGGACAAAAAATCCTATTAAGCCTTATAGCAATTATTGTGAGCTAACTATGTTGGAACCAAATTGGTTAAAAGCATTTATAATGCAAAAACTCCCTAAGTGGTTTTATAGTTTTGATGATAAGAAAGTATATTAAGGTTTTACAAAGTCTAACAAAGTTTATTAAAGGATTTCGCAAAGTCTGCTGACAAGCTCTTGTAGGTACAACAATGATAAGTCCATCGTCCAATATTGGCACTGGCACATATATGGACACCAAGAGTGATGTGTCCAATGATACTGATACTTGACCTCGGATAAGAATTGTTCAATGGACTCTGAGAGCTATGCGTCCAATAATCATTATGAGACCATGCGTCCAATGATTCTCTGCGTCCAATAAACAATATGAGGCAATACTGTTCTGCATCCAATGCAATACGCAGTCTGAGAGCTTTGCGTCCAATGATCAGTATAAGGCAATACTATTCTGCGTCCAATGTTCAATACAGACAGTACCACTCTGCGTCCAATAGAGCACGATGGCGAAAGTCCAATAATCTACATGAGGCAATACGTACAACACTGCTTGCGTCCAATGAAGCAGAATGAATCAAAAGTCTAACAATCAACTGCTCTGCGTCCAATGGAACAGAATTGGAAAAGTTCAATAATTAACTACTCTGCGTCCAATGAAGCAGAAGGACAAAAGTACAACAGTCAACTGCCCTGCGTCTAATGGAGCAGAAGTGCAATACTGCCCTGCGTCCAATAGAGCAGAAGTGCAATACTGCCTTGCGTCCAAAGAAGCAAAAGTACAATACTGCCTTGCGTCAAATGGAGCATAAGTGATAAGTCCAATAATCAGCATAAGGCTATACAACTGAAATGAACTAAGTCAAAATGGTAAGCATGAGGATGCATCCAATGGATGAATGAATATCATGTGCAAATGGTAAGTACAAGGTATGCATCCATTTGCTAAAAGGACTGAAAGTCCAACTTTATTCTATATGCTGCGTCCAATATATTCTATATATGCTGCGTCCAAAACGCAGAGTCCATAACTTGCTATTTATTGCTCTTGCATTTAATATGGAACATATTTATTGAGCAAATGATTTGAAATAAATAGCTGTATGCAATGCTTTTCTGTACAACCTTGTCAACGTTTTTGAACGTGCATTAAATGAAAAGCATAAAGCACTGTGGAAAGTGTACTAAGAGAGAGAATGTACTCCTATATCTCTGAACACATCTTTCTGCTTTACACAGTGTATTCTCTCTGTCTCAATAAGATATTACTATTAACCACTGTACAATTGAGACTTTGAGTACATGTTGCTTCTGATTTAGGAGAAAGAAACGCAGACATACTCACTGAAGTAGAACTCCTCAGAGCAACGGAAAATAGCATTTAATGCTATTAGAGAACGGTCATATTTATGAAGGCTGAAGCTGAGCTATTCGATGAACAAGTCTGAAGCTTCATCAAAGCCTATAAATACCGTGAACAAGAAGAAGAATATAAGAGACTGGAAAAAGAAAAAGAAAGAGCTGAACTGCTGTGCAATTTGTTATACTCTGTATAGAAAGTCTTATATATTTTCTATCTTCTTGTAAAAGAGAGTTTGCTTAACTCTCAAAGTGCTTTAGTTTTTCATATCCTCACTTGTGTGAGTTAGACAGCACTTAAATCAAAAACACTCTGCTGAGTTGTTTGAGCCTGGAGAGGCTTGTCTATAAAAGAATACTTGTTTGAGCCTGGAGAGGCTTGACTGTAAAAGAATACTTGTTTGAGCCTGGAGAGGCTTGTCTGTAAAAGAATACTTGATTGAGCCTGGAGAGGCTTGATTGTAAAAGAATACTTGTTTGAGCCTGGAGAGGCTTGTCTGTAAAAGAATACTTGATTAAGCATGGAGAGGCTTGTCTGTAAAAGAATACTCGTTTGAGCCTGGAGAGGCTTGTCTGTAAAAGAATACTCGTTGTAAGGCCTGAAGAGGCTATTGAAGAATACTTGTATTCTATCTGGTTTGATAGTGAAATCTCTCTAGTTTGAGGGGACTGGACGTAGCTCTTAGGAAAGGGTGAACCAGGATAAAAACTTGTGTTATTCCTTTTTTCCCTTAACTCTTATTATTTCTGTGCTTTTTCTAACCGTGGGGATTGAATTGATTTTTATTCAACAAGTTTTTCATACACTTTAAATCGCACAAAGAAAATAAGTTTTTAACTTAGCAGAAGCCTCTGCGTCCAATCTTTTTATGCGTCCGATATTTCACAACTCTGTGCGTCCAGTGTTTCAAAACTCTTGTGCGTCCAATATTTCGAAACTCTGTGCGTCCGATATTTTAGCACGTTGTGCGTCCAACGTTTTAACAAGCCAACGTCCAACATTGCGAAAAGTTTTAAAAGCTTAGAAACACAATTCAACCCCCCTTCTTGTGTTTCAACCTGTTATCTACAAACTAGTGCATTGTGTCTTAGGGACACATGTCAAGTTCTTAAATAGGAAGCTATGAAGTAATGCATATGTGTTAAAGTTTAGGAAAATGTCTGTCTGCGAAATTTGTTCAAAAATAATGTTTCAACAATATAGTTGGGGTTAACCAATGTTATTAAACCCGGGCCGGTCATCGACTCGGTCGGGGTATTGGGTCAGCGGGTCACTGGTTGAACCGCACGACCCGGTGTATTTTAGATATTGTATTTTATATATATATATATATATATATAATATAATACATAATACATACATATAATACAATTGTCATAGAAAACTATATATATACCCTGGCGTAGTGGTAATAGCATTTTAATCCATCCAATAGGACATGAGTTCGAATCATGTGTAAGGCATTTTAACACTTTTGTTGCAATTTAAATTGAAATCCATTAACGTTCAAGTGACGCGAGGTGCCTGCGTAGGGTGACATGATGTTCCCTTGATCTTTGTGTGTAGCAGGCCTTGGACATCGCATCAGTAGGCTACAGGAAAGTGTGTCTTGAACTGCGCGATCAACAGGCTTTGAAAAATGGGTCTAGAACCGCGTGAAAGAAACTTGAAAATCCGAGTCATTGCCCGAGCCAGGTCGTCGGTTCAAAGCTGAGTTTGTTGGTTTAAGGCCAAGTTAATGATGTCACACCGATTTAGATGCACATCCGATCTGATAAGCTAATCGGACCGGTCATGGGTTTGGTTTCTGATTAAACTGGTCGGGCCGGCCCAAGTTTTATAACACTGGGGTTAACACTTGTAAAATCCCTTGTTAGCAAAAAATAAAAAAACACACTTGTACAAATCCCTACACATCCTTCACACTTTAAATAATTCAATGGGTTAGTGCAAGTTCTAGTCACTTTTTTCCAAACATTTCAATCTAGATTTTTTAAATTTCTATTCTAGCACAATCGATGGAGAGTTTTCAGCCTTCCAATCCATCAACCTAGTACAATCTCCCTCTCCGAATCTCATCACTACAAAATCTATTTGTGTAAGTGTTGTTGGATCCTTGATCCAACATTAGCCTTATATGTGAATAATTATGTATTGCGAACTGTTGCGTAACGTTAAGTCAAATTAAAAGTGATATGATAAGGTTTTGGAATTTTGAACGTTAATGTATCTAATATGGTGTGGGTCTTTAGTGTGTATAGACTAAAGAATAATTTTTATTTTAGTGATGGACTAAAATAGAAATACTAGAAAAATAACCCTAGAGTTGTCTATATAAAAGGCCATGGTTCCCAAGTCACACGTATCATTTTATTCCTTTTGACATCCGATTACTAGAAGGATACAGAGAGACAGTTGAAGGGGTTCTCTTAGAGAGAATACGTGTAGACTTGAAAGACCAAACCACATGGCTCTAAAGATTGGTCACCATGAGTTCAAATACGCTTCTGCATTATTTTCTCGATGATTAACATGACTGACTCTGCGTTATAGATGAATGTTTTCGTCAAAAGTTTAATTTTGGTTCTTACGAGTGTAAGTTGGTGTCATCCTTCAATTTGTTTCTATTTTCCCTCTCTTCATCATTGTCTCTTTTTTTTATTAAAAAAAAGCCCAACACCAATATTAGTTTCAATGTCATTTAAATTCCAAAAAATATAACAATAATAATAAGTCATTTTTCCGTTGTATTGTTTTTTTTATTGTAACATAAATATATATGAAAAATCTTTGGCATAAATAAGTTTTTTAAATATATTTTTTTATTTTTGCTAAAATGAGATCATTTCATAAATATTTTTTTCTCTTACTTTATGCATAATCATATGAGAGAAGTAAAAAACTTCAATTTTCTTTTTTCTTTTCTACTTTCTCTTGTACCAAATAAAAAAAATTCATTTTTTCTCACTTTCTTTTAATTTAAAAACCAAATAGAGTCATAAAATAGTAAAATGTCCAAAAATATTATGACCAAAAAAAGAAGAAAAAAAAAATAAATCTTGGTTTCCGTCGAGCTAGCGCACCCGTCCCTCGGCAAAGTGTCCCATTGATACAATCACTTGGTTAATTAGCTCAACACAGAGGCTAAAAAGCAAACACACTAGAAAGAGAGAGGAAAGAATGCTCGCACATCCTTGAATCTAGGCACCCATTTCTCTCGGCCATTTCTTCATCCCAAAACCAGGGCACACCTCATTCCACATTATTCCCCCCACAAACTCCACCGATGAAGAAATTACCTTTCACTCCTTCTTCCTCAAACTCCATCCACCCATCATCCCCTTCAACCTCAACCTCCATCATTCTCTTCCTCAAAGGATGCTTGATTCGATGGTCGCCTCCAAATTATGGAAATGAGGAACTATGTCGACATCGTCATCTTGTTCTTCTGTTTCCTCTCTTTAGCTCTGCCACCAAGGATTCAATGTGCCGATAGCACTTTTGCCCCCTCCTTTTACACCGAAGAAATCTATAAGGAGCTCCAAAATCTTGCCACCCTTTTAAACAAGGACATTAAATCAAGTTTAGGCTTTTGCATTAACGACGTGTGAGTCATTTTTTTTTTCAGTTGTTTTACTTTAAATCATATTTTTCGTTAGCTTTTCACCATCTAAGAAAGCATGGATACCATACAAACATATATGATCATAAAAAAACACAAGCATAAATCATAACACATACACCTTTGTGAAATTGATGTTTGGAAAATAAGCTAGATAAGTTATTCTAAACACTATGGCCTGTTTGGATTAGCTTATGCAGAGCTTATGAATACAACTTATGAATCAGTCATAAGTTGTTTTGGGCTTATTTTTCATAAGTTACTCATGATAGTTTATCAAAACAGCTTATGACTTATATAAAATAAGTTTTACTATAATTTTTCTTCGATTATAAAAGTAGCTTATACAGCTTATGCCATAAGCAGTAGATAAATTTGTTATCCAAACAGGTTTGGGTTCAAAATCCCGACTTCTAGAATATGGAGATGTCAACTTTACTTATTATTTTTATCAAGTATGGAAAAAAAGAAAAAACCGCTAAATAGTCGTAGTTAAATAGATAGATATCTACAGAGAAGTTAAAAGGGAGAACATTTTGAAGAAAAAAAATTGAAGTGTAAAAACTAATTTTAATTTATATGAGAATCTATTAGTTAAAAACTCTTATTATAAGTGTTTATAAAAATATTATCCAAATTGGTTCATATATATATATCCCAACCCTCTCTATTATAACAATTCAAATAAAAGGTAAAAAAATTGTAGTATGCATGCTAGGAGTATACACAACAACCATTTTGAATTGTCCATCTTCCTTGTTGACCATACTGTTTCCTATCTTTCAGGAAAAAAGATTGGGAGGAGGCCTTTGATTTTACGGGAAAGTTGGATTTCGTGGATTCTTGTGTTAAGAAAAAAGGTATGAACTATCATAGTCATATTGACATTTTAGTATCTGTCAAAGTCCAAATCCCCCAAAAACCTAAGATGTTAAGTGAAGGTTCATCAATAATTTTATATCTAACATTCCCTCGCATTAAATTCCATTGGTTTACCATTTCTTGCATCAAAGTTTAACTTTTATTTAGAAGAAACCGGGGCCACGAGGATCAAAGAAGCTCTAATAACTTGTTGATAACCAGCTTTTCTAAAAGCTTAAATTGTTAATTGAAGGCCCATGAATAATTTTTTTATCTAACAATATCATTTACACAAAGATAACTATTGAAGTTTGCAGAATTTACTAGTAGGTTGTTTTCTATTCTTGGAAGATGACAAATAAGTAAAAATGGAAGTTTGTCCATTGGGATTACAATTCAGAAGTGTGTGGAGTATTTCATTTGAAACTCACATAAACACAAAGGAACTCGTTGTGTTTAGAGGTTAGCATATTGGTTGTTCTTAACATTTACTGTTCTCAGATTCAAGGAAGCTACAATTCTCATGGATGTGTGTTGCATGGAATTGCGTAACTGATCTGCCCAACTTGAGCATAGTTTATTGACAACACTTGTTATCCACTGGTAAATATTATGTGATTTGATTGACAGGAGATTTCAGAGACCGTATATGTACTGCAGCAGAAATAAGGTACTACTTCCATGGTTTCATGGAACAGGCAGCATCATCTGCCAATTATGTAAAACCTAACAAGAATTGCAATTTGACCTCATGGGTTTCTGGTTGTGAACCTGGTTGGAGTTGTAGTGCGGGCAAGAGTACTATTGACCTCAAAAAGGACATAAAGGACATTCCTTATAGAACCAAGAACTGTCAACCTTGTTGTGAGGGGTTTTTCTGCCCTCAAGGATTAACTTGCATGATACGTAAGTATGTGATGCGTCTTAAAATATTACTTTTAATTAGGAATTAAGGATGAAATTATGCTAATTATTGGGATCTTAACTCTGTTGTTGTTGATGCATCTATCAAATACTCTTTCCAAATGTGACCCTCTTCTATTATTTGTGTCTTCTCTTGAATTGATCACCCTTTTCTTTGAGCTTCAGTGCATAATATATTTATAAAGAAATGAGGAAATTGATATAGATCCTTTATTATATTGCAAACGTGAGATATGCATATCCCAGACAATTGCATGTATCAAGATACATGTCTACCTTGTTAATCAAATTAGTTGTTTGTAATCCTGATTCCTAGAAATGTAGGATTATTGACAATGATCCGAAGAGTAATCAAAACTATAAAGAGGATAATATTTGATAACAAAAAGTTATTATAAAAAATGTCAATGGAAAAGAAGCAACATTTGGGATCAAAGGAAAATGGATTACAAACAATATTTTATCTTTAGTGCAAACAATATTAGTCTATAGTACATACACTAACATGCATATTTTATCTGTAGTTTTGTTTTTGTTAATCATCATGCTAAGTTCCATATACTCTGAAAATAAGTTTGATTTCATTTAAGATCTCTAGAATTATCGTTTGTGGAAGTTAGTGCTCAAGTATATCATGGTTTTAACTTTTACTTTCCTTTCAATGAAGCATGCCCACTAGGCTCTTATTGTCCACTTGCAAAACTCAACAATGCGACTGGAATATGTGACCCGTAAGTTCTACACTTGATGTTAATTTTTCTCCAATATTGTGGCCTAAGATTCATCACTAAAAAGTGAAAATGAACTGGCAGATATAGTTACCAGATACCTCAGGGAGAACCAAATCATACTTGTGGCAGTGCTGATATTTGGTCTGGCGTGGTGAACAATAGTGATATATTTTGTTCTCCAGGATCATATTGCCCAACTACAACACGTAAAGTTTCTTGTGACAGTGGGTATTGATTTATCCCATACCTCCTGCTGCTACTGTATAAATTGTCTCAATTTCTTTTATTGCAAGACAGTGTCCTCCAAAACTACATTATTACATACTATTACTTTTCATATCCATCACAACCAACCTCGTATTGATTCTGAACATTCTACTCATTATTTCTTTCCAATTTCAGATATTACTGCAGGATGGGTTCTACTCACCAAAATCGTAAGGCTCTCTGTGTGTGTGTGTATGGATGTATGGATGTATATGTATATACTGCAAGTATCATTTATTTGGTTAATTTATGACATCATTATGTCCTTAATTTGTGTTTCATGAATTTATAACTTTTTAAAATTACACTTCATAGATTTTGGAGTTGTTGTGCTATTTCTTAACCAACCATTTTGGATACTCTCCTTTGCCTTTCTCTAAGTTCCCTCCTCTCACCCATTGGTCATGAAAAAATTAAATGGAAATGTTTTGAGAAAATACGAAAAATTAGGGTCTATTTGGTTTGAGAAACCATTTTCTATTTTCTATTTTCATTTCTCGTTTTTAGTTTTAAATAATTACAAAATTATTATATTGTTTTCAAACCAAACAGGTCTTTAAGAAACTTTTTTTGGTCCACATCAATGGTTGTTTAGACTTACTTTTAACTTGGATTTTGCATAATGGACTTGTATTTAAGTATGATCCGCACATTTGTTTGAAAGAATTATATATGTTTTAGATTGTAAATCTTAAGCAGAGAAAATTATACTTAGATCTAGTTGTGCAACACACTGTAAATTGAAATTTACAGACTAAAAAATAAAGCCTCATATTTTAACTTTGTCATGAGGGGTGAATATATTAAAACATAGTTGATATGATAAAATGGGTTAGATGCAGAAAAATTATCTATCTATAATTGGATTAAATTTTTCATTCTTATTTACACGTTCTACTTTGTTTGAAAGTAGAGGCCATCAATTAGAACCTTAGTTTGTTTTGTTTGTTTTTGCAGCATGCTCCAAATTGAGTACATGCAATCCAAACACAACAACCCAAAATATGCATGCTTATGGCGCTTTGCTTATTGTAAGTAGACTCCGATGTGGCATTGAATGAAATTATGCTTTGATTCCCTCTCTTTTATTTTTCTTCATTGGATATGCAGTATTGAAAATTTCCATTCAACTTTTCTTTTCCTTTCATGCTCTATCAGGGTTTTATTATAGTATGTTTTTTTAATATTATTCTGGATATTCTTAAAGGTTTGAATGTGTAGCTTTTGTTGTTTATTTTACAAAAAGATTATTAATTATTTTGTTCCTTAATTTCTCTTCATTAACCAAATGCTAGTGTCTTATCCCATAGTATGGAGAAATACAACAAAAGATCAGCAAAAAAGTGTCCCAAAGTTTACTTGCTTTTCTTTATGTGCATACTCTAAAAGAGCATGAAATACTTTCAAATATTTGTCAATAATTCATTTTCTTTATTTTTAGTTGATCATATTTGGTATTTTGTTAAAAGATGTGAAAATATCCTATAATTTCTTGATATTATTTTATAGTATCGCAGATTATCTCATAGGATTAGTTTATTATCTTGGAATATCTTTCTAGATTAGATTCCTCAGGTCCTCCTTTCCCCTCTATCGCATAGATTGGGCTGTCTGTAGTGGAAGCCCTAATAATAATTTCTTACTCAATTAGTGCCACACACACTTCCTTTCCTTCCATCAAATGCTATTGGTCCGATCTTGCACACCTAGGGGCTGGAGATCTGCTGCTCCTTGACCCTGTCCATTTTTCCAATAATTTTCCCCAGATAGCATGTCCATCATGTAACTTCTCCCAGATAAGTTCTCCTTCATGCTTGCATAGTAATTTTTTTCCTTTTGAATAAAATCTCCGAGAATGGAGCACTTCCACCCGAGTGAGTTCATTGATTGAGCATCTGTTTTTTTTTTAATTCCAGTAAGCATTGGCCCATTATTCAGTAGTTATCTAGGTGTTGTCACAAGTTCCAAATTAGCCACTCTATGATGTGTGAGGTGCATGTGTCGTCATCCTGTAACCCTGTTAACATCAGGCCTTCATGTTAGCAAGTTTCAGTTTTGCTGGCCAAATGACAAATGTGATTTGACCCTATTGATTTTTAATCTCAATTTATATTATTTTTATTTTTTCTCTTTCAAAGGATATGTTTGTAACAAGCTTAAAGCTTAGTAAGCTTTAACTTGAGGAGGAGTATTAGAAGACGTGAAAATATCCTATAATATCTTGATATTGTTTTAGGTGGCTTATAGGGTGAAAGACCCTGAGATGTCTCATTATAACGCTCCAGTTGCTTTTCGGATTGACAATTGTCCCTATAGACCAACACATGTCTTTCCAGCAAGCTTTGTTCTCACTTACATGATGATACATCTTGTTGGTATAGGTAGTACGAATCAATTCTATTAAGCTTTTCTCAACTGTACAGTCTCATACCTGCACAGTTTCGGAATTCCTTTCATCCTTTACCTAGAAGTCTGCCAGGAGCCGCTTCTTGTCCATGCCTCTCTGCACCGGCAATCACTTCCCGCCCTCGTCGGCCTCAGGGTGTCACATCTCACACCATGCACCATCAAAAGCCATTAAATTTATTTATTAATAAACAAATCAATGGTTCAGATCTGTCTCATAATAATTGAGAAACATTGTGGAGCTTCGTTCACACAATCACTCCCCCACTCACCTTCACCCACCCGCAGACTCGCCACTCCCAATCCCCAACCCACAGAAAAAGCCATAAAAAACAATCAGAGAGGCACAGAAGAGAGAAGAAGGGGGCTTAGCCCCTTGCTGCCGCCGTCGCGGCATGGCCACCTACGACGGAACACCGCGTTCGTCACCACCTCTTCTCCGACGGCATCCACCCCGCCGTCGACGTCCTCACCGCCATGGCCGTCCCCGTGGAGCTCTCCGACTGCGACTTTCTCTCAAATTTGCTAGAGCCAGTACTCCACACTCCTCCGACTATGACGGAGGAACTGAAGGAGGCGTCGCTCACGGTGGCAGCTTGACGACACCGTTTACTGAAGGAGGCATCGCTCGCGGTGGCAGCTTAACGGCACCGTTTACGGAGGCTGGGCTGGTGGTTGTACGGGACGGGCTGGAGCGGAAGCAATGGTTATCGATTCTGTCTTAGATTTATTTGTGGTTTCTGGTTGGTATTATTGTTGGTGCTGGTTATGGTGTTGCTGCAGGTTGGTGGTGGTTTTGTATGGTGTTGCTTCATATTGAGAATGATGGTGGAGGTACATGGTAGTCTTTTTTTTATATTAAATAAATTTAGATTAGGGGAGACATACTCATGCAAGGTCATGGAGAACCATTAACCTCAATGAGGATTCTTATAGCCTACCAATAGGGAATTTAGGATTCGAACCCAAGTCATAACTACTGCGAGTGGAGAGTCTGACCATCTGTGCCAACTCCTGTTGGCTACATGGTAGAGTCCCTATAGTTGTTACCTGGATTTTTGTAAAATAAGTTAATAACCAGCTACTTCCGATATTTTACATCTCTCAACGTGAGAGATATGCGGTGGTTGCTCACCCTAGAATTTGACATTGTTTTATAATATCTTAGATTATCTTATAGGATTAGTTTCTTATCTTAGAATATCTCTCAAGATTAGTTTCCATATTACATAGTTAATTTCATGATTTGTTTCCCTATTTAATTAGGATTTTGTGTCTTGTATTAGGATTTGTATTAGACCGGCATTGTTGTATGGGACGGAGTGTTGGGCAGTAAAAAGTCAACACGAGAATAAACTCATTGTAGCAGAGATGAGAATGTTGCGATGGATGAGTGGAAAGATGAGACAGGATTAGGAATGATAGAATCAGATAGGGAGTTGGGGTGGCACCTATTATAGAAAAGATGGTTGAATCTCGGCTTAGGTGGTTTGGGCATGTGTGGAGGAGATCTATAGATTCAATAGTAAGGAGAGTAGACCAGATGGGGGCAATTCAGTAGCTAGAGGCAAATGTAGACTTAAAAAAACTATAGGCGAAATGATTAAGAAGGATCTAGAGGTAAACAACCTCATTATAGACATGATTCATGACAAGCAACTATGACACCATATGATCCATGTAGCCGACCCCACCTAGTGGGATAAGGCTTGTTGTTGTTGTTGTATTAGTATAAATAGAATTTTGAATCAATAGTATAAATAGGGGTTAGTACTTAGTCTTTTAGTATCAATTATATCAAATCATTAATCATGATTTAAAGTCTCTATTTTTTTCTCCTCTCCTTATCTAAAATCCTACAGTATTATTTTGGTATTTCCCTTGTAGGTTGCATTGAGTACTCTACTGATCTTCATATATAATTGTTCTGATCAAGTTCTAGCTACACGAGAAAGAAGGAAGGCTAAATCCAGGGAAGCTGCAGCAAGACAAGTAAGAGAAACTGTACAAGCTCGAGAAAGGTGGAAAATAGCAAAAGATGCTGCCAAAAGGAATAGGCCGGGATTGCAAGAGCAGTTATCCCGAACCTTTTCTCGCAGAAAATCAGTAAGGCAAGCAGAGCAATCAAAGGTTTTTAATCAAGCTAAACCTGCTGCAGGCAACACACTTTTGCCACCAATGCCTCAAGATTCCTCAAGCACATCTGAAGGCACAAAAGCCCAAAAAAAGGAACCTAGCAACCTTACTAAAATGTTGAATTCCCTCGATAGTGACCCTAACAGCAATGAAGGATTCAATCTGCAGATTGGAGACAAAAATATTAAAAAGCAGATGCCAAAGGGAAAACAGTTACATACACAAAGTCAAATTTTGAGGTATGCTTATGGTCAGATTGAGAAGGAGAAAGCTCAACAAAACAAGAACTTGACCTTCTCTGGAGTGATTTCAATGGCTAGTGAAGGTGATGACGTTGTAACCAGGCCTGTGATTGAGGTAGCTTTCAAAGATTTAACCCTCACTTTGAAAGGGAAAAAAAAACATCTACTGAGGTGCGTGACAGGTAAAATCATGCCTGGTCGAGTCTCAGCTGTGATGGGTCCCTCAGGAGCAGGCAAAACTACATTTCTTTCTGCCCTGGCAGGGAAAATAAGAGGATGCACTATCACAGGCTCAATTCTAGTAAATGGAAAACCTGAATCCATTCACTGTTATCAGAAAATTATTGGTTTTGTGCCACAAGATGATATTGTGCATGGGAATTTGACAGTGGAGGAAAATCTTCGTTTCAGTGCAAGATGCAGGTACCTGATTTTCCTTGAGAACTTATTTTGTGCATTTTTATTTTGAATGCTTGAAATGTATGTAATTTATTTATTTATTTATTTATTTGTTTGTTTGTCATTACTTCTAATTTACTGCATTGAATTCAAAGCTTGATAAAACTAGAAAACTTTATTTTATATATTTAGCCATTATATATGGTATGCTTCTAACACTATTTAAAACCCCCTTTATTATTTAAGTTTTTATTATTTTAACCCATTTTATTATTTTGGTTTAACTTAAGAGCCAATTGGGGTGAGTGAACTGAAGAAAGAAAGGCAGATTCTTGAAAGGGACAGTGGCACGAGTCAAAGGAGTGTTTGGTAGGAGAAGGAACATAATGTGGCAGGACAATAATGTCTTGTGCACTGTGTTTGGTAATCATAGAATAGAACAGGACAGGACCTATATTTTTTCTGATTTGCATTTGGCTCTTTGAACAGAGCAAGATACTATCTTCAATTAAGTATATATCCCTGTCAATTGATGCTTGGTTGAATTTTTAGATTACTTAATGCTAAAAATGTTCAGCTTTGCATATACCTTTATTTCATCATTTACTCTCATTGTTTAAAAAAACTTTAAAAGACTTTAGTAAAGAAAAAAAATGATACGAGACCATAGTAAAGGGGTGTATGTTAGGAAGAATAGGGTAGGGTATAGGGAATAATACCGCCCACTTGTACTCTTATCATTTCAGCAGTTAGTTCGGTAGTTAGGAGGAATAGTTATAGGCCATTGTAATTTTTAACTAAACTGTATGACAGTTAGGAGGAGGAGGAATATAAGGGGGGACTATGTGAAATTTTGTAGGTTTTTTTTCACTTGAATAAAAATAGGGTACAAGAGAGTATTTATAAGCCTAGGCTGTACAGATGAAAGAGGAAATAAAATAACTCCTATTTTACAAGAAAGGAAAGATTCTATATGATAGGTAAAAAAGGAAACAAACATCCCTATGATACAGCTAGTAACTCATTTACAGCTAGCCCTAGTGGCTCATGTACAGCCACAACCAACACTCCCCCTCAAGTTGGGTCATAGATGTCAATCATGCCCAGCTTGCATCTCAGATTTTCATAGCTAGCTTTAGGTAGTGCCTTGGTCAAAATATCAGCGGTTTGATGACTTGAGGGTGTGTGTTCCAGAGTAATTGATCCACCATCAATCTTCTCCTTAATGAAGTGCCGGTCAATCTCCACATGTTTTGTTCTATCATGATGCACAGGATTTTTTGCAATACTTATGGCAGCTTTATTGTCACACATCAAATTCACTGCAGGGTCAGTTTGAACCTTAAGCTCTGCAAGCATCCTTTGCAGCCACAGTCCCTCACATATTCCATGAGCCATGGATCTAAATTCAGCCTCCGCACTGCTCCTTGCAACCACTGATTGTTTCTTGCTCCTCCAGGTTACTAAGTTGCCCCATACAAACGAATAGTACCCACTTGTTGACCTTCTATCAGTCAAGGAACCAGCCCAATCAGCATCTGTAAATATTTCTATTTTTCTGCTTGTGTCCTTCTTGAAATGCAATCCTTTTCCTGGTGCCTTTTTAAGATACTGTAGAATGCGGTTGATTGCTTTCATGTGGGCGTCCTTGGGTTCATTCATGTGGCGGCTTGCCATACTAACTGAAAAACCAATGTCTGGTCGTGTGTGAGTTAGGTAGATTAGCCTCCCAACCAACCTTTGATACCTTTCCTTGTCAGTGGGTGGACTATCTTCTTCCTTTCCAATTTTCACATAGGACTCCATAGGTGTGTCTGCAGGCCTGCACCCTAGCATCCCTGTTTCTTGAAGTAAGTCAAGAGTATACTTTCTTTGAGACAAGTAAATTCCATGAGATGACCGTGCTACCTCCATCCCGAGGAAGTACCTTAACTGACCAAGGTCTTTTACCTCAAACTCTCTTGCCAGGAATAGCTTCAACTCTTCAATTCCTGTATGATGATCACCGGTAATGATGATGCCGTCTACATAGACAATGAAGACGGTCATTTTGCCTCCTGCTGAACGTTTTACAAACATTGTGTGGTCAGTTTGGCACTGGGAGAAGTTGTGCCTTTTGACTACCCGGGTCAGTCAATCAAACCATGCCCGTGGTGATTGCTTGAGACCATAAAGGGATCTCGAGTTTGCACACTTTTCCTGAATTTTCTGAAGTCTCCAGTCCAGGTGGTATTCTCATGTAGACATCCTCCTCAAGTTCACCATTTAGGAATGCATTTTTGATGTCTAGTTGGTGTAGGGGCCAATCCAGATTTACCGCCAAGGAAAGGAGTACACGAACTGAATTCAGCTTTGCCACGGGCGCAAACATCTCTTCATAGTCCACCCCATAGGATTGGGTGAACCCCTTAGCCACCAAACGAGCCTTGTACCTGTTCACACTTCCATCAGCATTGTATTTTACTGAAAAAATCCACTTGCATCCAACAAGCCTTTTTCCTTCTGGCAAAGATGAGAACTGCCACGTCCCATTCTTTTCCAATGCTTTGATTTCTTCCTCAACTGCAGCTTTCCATTCGGGTTCTTGGACCGCTTCATGAAAATTTTGGGGTATGTAGGTGCTGTCTAAAGAGCCGATGAAAGCTTTGTATTCCTGCGACAATTTTTTAAAAGAAACATGGTTTCCAATAGGGTGCTGGGTACATGACCTCACCCCCTTTCTCAAGGCAATAGGTAAGTTCAGGTCATTAACAATGGGAGCATCATCTAACAAATTTGAGGAAGAATCAAGAGATTGTGTGTTACCTGTGTGAATGTTTTCAAGTTCTGAATTCTGGTCAGAATTTTGGTTTTGCCTTGGAAGAGTACAGGTTTCTTCCTCCCTAGAAGCTGGTTGTTTCCTCCTTTTCCTTATGTATACTTGCAGCTCTGCACCTTCATTGTGTCTACCCCCAAGAACAGCTGCTGGTGGTTCGTGTTCTGGTTTTGCTGAAGCTTCATTTTCAGGTTCGGCTACAGCAGGCTGCAGGTCCTCCTGACATGCTAAATTGATTGGGGCAGCACTTGAACCTTCAGGGACTGGTTCAGATTCAGGTGTAGAAAACTATAGCTATAAAGTTTCCCAAGGTTGGTATTCACCCTTGGTTACTCTCTCCCCCAGAATGCCAACTTTGGGATAGAAAGCTTGGTCCTCAAAGAATGTAACATCCATAGTGTGATAGAATTTCCGCTTGACTGAGCAGTAGCATTTATATCCTTTCTTGGTTGGAGAATATCCCAATAAAATGCACTTGATGGCTCGTGGGTCTAGCTTGTTGGGGTTAGGTTTGTGGGTGTGAATAAAAGCAATGCAGCCAAAAATTGTGGGTTGTAGGTTATTTAGGAGTTTGGTGGTTGGGTAATTTGATAAAAGGGCTTGGTGTGGTGTGGTATAGTTGAGAGGTTTGGAAGGCATTCTATTGAGTAGATAGGCTGAGGAGAGAACCGCTTCACCCCAATAATGGAACCATCATGACATGGGTTGTATTTGCTGAATACATTGATATCCCCAGTCATGTGATCCGAGGCACCAGAATCTACGATCCAATTGTTTGTTTTCATGTGGTTGACATGGAGTGCGGTCAGGATGTTACCTTTTTGGGCAAGATTAGCAGTAGAAGAAGAGGTATTTGTATTCTGCAGGGTTTGCTGCATTAGTTGCGGCAGCATCTCCATCTGCTGTTTGCTGAAAGGGCTGGATTCTGCAGGTTTGTCGTCATCAGCAGCGGAGGCATAGGCGCGGTTGTCCTTGTGCCGTGGTTTTAGATCTGCAGGTTTCCCATGGATTACCCAGCAGATGTCTTTTGTGTGTCCAGACCGCTTGCAATGGTCACACCATCCTCTATCTTTCTTTGGTGGTCTTTTTGCAGTGAGGGCTGACCCTTCAATGTTTGCAGGCTGAGAGCCCAGCATGATTTTGCGCCTGCTTTCTTCTCTCCTAACTTCTGAAAAAGCTTCACGGATGCTGGGAAGGGGCTTTGTGCCAAGTATCCTTCCCCTTACTTCATCGAGATTCTTGTTCAGTCCTAACAAGAATTTGTAAATGCGATCTTTCTCTATCAACTTCTTGTAGAGTTTGTCGTCGTTAGGGCACTTCCATTCGACGTCAGAGTAGATATCGAGTTGTTTCCAATACCTTGTGAGGGTATTGTAGTATTTGGTGACGGGAGAGTCTCCTTGTCGCAGATCATGTAACAGGGTCTTGATCTCGAAAATGGCGGAGGTGTTGTCCACATTCGAGTAGGTTTCCTTTGCTGCCTCCTAGATTTCTGCAGCTGTGTCATAGTACATGAAATTCTCGCCTGATTCATTGGTCATGGAATTTAGTAGCCAAGACATGACCAGGCTGTTCTCAAGCTTCCACTTTGCATGGCTGGGCTCTATCTTCGCAGGCTGTTTTGCCTCTCCGGTGATGTATTCCTCTTTGCCTTTCCCTTGAAGGAAGATTCGGACCGATCTGGCCCACTGGGTATAGTTCTGGCCATTCAGTTTGTGGCCAGTGATAGTTAGGTTTTCGGACTGACTGGTGTTGTGACTAGCCGCCACCTTGGGGTCAGCATCAAAGTTGCTCTGTTTTTCGGCCATGGGCCTCTCTAATTTCCTCTCCACGGATCAGACCAGGAGCTGTGATACCATGTGCCATCAAGTGCATTTTCTTGGGATATTCTCCAACCAAGAAAGGATATAAATGCTACTGCCCAGTCACGCGGAAATTCTATCACACTATGGATGTTACATTCTTTGAGGACCAAGCTTTCTATCCCAAAGTTGGCATTCTGGGGGAGAGAGTAACCAAGGGTGAATACCAACCTTGGGAAACTTTACAGCTACAGTTTTCTACACCTGAATCTGAACCAGTCCCTAAAGGTTCAAGTGCTGCCCCAATCGATTCAGCATGTCAGGAGGACCTGCAGCCTGCTGTAGCTAAACCTGAAAATGAAGCTTCAGCAGAACCAGAACACGAACCACCAGCAGCTGTTCTTGGGGGAGGACACAATGAAGGTGCAGAGCTGCAAGTATACATAAGGAAAAGGAGGAAACAACCAGCTTCTAGGGAGGAAAAAACTTGCACTCTTCCAAGGCAAAACCAAAATTCTGACCAGAATTCAGAACTTGAAAACACTCACACAGGTAACACACAATCTCTTGATTCTTCCTCAAATTTGTTAGATGATGCTCCCATTGTTAATGACCTGAACTTACCTATTGCCTTGAGAAAGGGGGTGAGGTCATGTACCCAGCACCCTATTGGAAACCATGTTTCTTTTAAAAATAGGGTACAAGAGAGTATTTATAAGCCTAGGCTGTACAGATGAAAGAGGAAATAAAATAACTCCTATTTTACAAAAAAGGAAAGATTCTATATGATAGGTAAAAAGGGAAACAAACATCCCTATGATACAGCTAGTGACTCATTTACAGCTAGCCCTAGTGGCTCATGTACAGCCACAACCAACAGACTAAAGAGACAGGATAGGCATGGAGCTTGTAAAGTGAAAATGGGAGAGTACAAGGAGCTCTTGAATTTTCCCCGAGAAGTTCACACTGTTCTTTTCATCATTCTGTTGCTCACACTGAGCAGAGACCCATAAAGAATTCTTTCTATATCTCTTGCATACCAGCTGATTGTATATTACTATATTAGAGCTTTGATCTTGGAGCTATGGGGGGTTGTTATTGAAAATGATTCCAACATTAGATGGAAAAGAGGCTTATTGGAGGCTGATCTAGATTCATAAGTATTTTGAAGCTGTTAGAGTGGCATTGAGAGGGGATGCTCTCAATTTGTGATTTTCCTGGAAAGAGAGAAAACACAATGCATCATGGATTCATGGTGGACCTTTGGGAAGGCAGTGCTCAAGAGATTCTAGCCAGAAGTTTGGGTTTGTCTTTAATATTATGGATATGGGGAGCAAGAAAACTAGAGTGCAGATGAAGTTCAAGATGAGATCCAAGAACTAACGGAGCCAAGGGCAAAAACTGATAACGAAAGGAAGCAATAATTAGGGCAGCTTGGAAGCTTGGAACCAAAAGGATAACCAAAAATTAAAAGCAAAGATGAAGACCAACAATAAAGATGAGGAAGCAGAATCTAGGATACTTGGAACAAGACCGAATCTAGGATAGCCAGGGTCAAGTGAGTTCTAGACTTTAGGAAACTTGACAGCAGAATAGTGATGGGACAAGTTACGGAGAATGATACCGCTTCGGTACCATGTTGAAGTTATAGAATTCTAGACAAGAAAGGAGGGAAGAGAATGAATAAAATCTTTGAATTGTGAATGGTTTGATACAAAAGATTAAACATGAATCTTTATTTATACCAATACTATTCTCCTAATTCTAATTAATTAGAGAACAAATCATGAAATATAAAGAAATATGGAAACCAATCTGAAGTGATAATCTAAGATATTCTAAATTACTCTAAGATACAACCCAAATAGATATTTTTCATGTAGTGTTTTGATTTTTCTGTTGATTTTGTATATTATTTTGAGTTGTTCCCTTCTAATTGTTGTTTTATTTAAATGGCTGTTTCTTATTACTGGAGACTGTCTGCTGACATGCCAAAACCAGATAAAGTTCTAATTGTTGAAAGAGTAATTGAGTCCTTGGGACTCCAAGCAGTGAGGGATTCCCTTGTTGGGACGGTAGAGAAGCGGGGTATATCTGGAGGGCAACGAAAACGTGTAAATGTCGGGATGGAGATGGTTATGGAGCCTTCGTTGTTAATCTTAGACGAGCCTACAACTGGTTTGGACAGTGCATCTTCCACTTTACTACTTAAAGCACTTCGCCGTGAAGCTCTTGAAGGGGTAAACATCTGCATGGTACTTCACCAACCAAGGTAATGTTCTCTCTCTCTCTCCGAATTCGAATTTTGGTCAAGTGCATATATACCTAACAACATGCTAGAATTAACATATTCTGGAGAATAAAATATGTTATTCAAATATTCCAACATATACTTAATATCTTAATTTGATTTTGTTGTGATACAGCTACACTTTGTTCAGAATGTTTGATGATATAATATTTCTAGCGAAAGGTGGCCTTACTGCATATCACGGTCCTGTTAAAAAAGTTGAAGAATACTTTGCTGGCATTGGAATCGCTGTGCCTGATCGTGTGAATCCTCCAGACCATTTCATTGACATTCTGGAAGGTTTAGTGAAACCAACTACAGGTGTGACTTACCAACAACTTCCTGTCAGATGGATGCTTCATAATGGTTACCCAATACCACCAGATATGCTTCATTATGCTGATGAAATTTCTGTTTCATCATCTCCCTCAAATACAAAGGATGCAATAAAGGGTGTTGATGAAGCTACTGATCAATCATTTGCCGGAGAGTTTTGGGAGGATATGAAGAGTAATGTTCAAATCCACCGAGATCATATAGAGGCAACCTTCTTAAAGACAAAGGACTTATCTAACCGAAGAACTCCTGGGGTAGCTCGACAATATAGATACTACCTTGGGCGGTATGAAATCCTATGATTTAATTGATACAATTGCCCTTAGAGACAAATAACTAACAAGGCTTGATTTCTAGTTTCTTGTAATCAAGCTTATCAGCTCTGTCTTCTGACAAGAAATAAATTAAAAGTTAAAGTAATGGCTTATGTATGTCAACATACATATGTGAAAGATATAATGTAGATTTTCAGCATGAATCATGAGATTTTAGTTAGTATGGTCTTTATTAATGTTAACATATGGTATAAAATCATTCATGTGTCTTCTTCACCTAATACTTTAAGTTTTTGGGATAGTTGGTTCATGACATAGTATCAGAGCCTTTATGGTCTAGAGCTTAGTCCTTAATAAAAAGTTGAATCTCAACACAAGGCAGGTAGACCTACGCATTGTCCACACTTTAAACTCAAAAGACTTTGTGTAAGACCATGTTAGAAATATAATATAAAATCATTTGTTTCATCACCTAATAGCTTGAGCTCTTGGATAGATGATTCATGACCTTTACAAATTAAATTTCATTGCTTATTTTGAACAAATTGAGTTGTTTGTATTTTGAACTGCAATGAATGGTTTACTATGTGGATTACATTGATTAATCATTAACTTGGTCCATTCCTTCCAGGGTTGGTAAGCAGATGTTGCGAGAAGCAAAAACACAGGCAGTTGACTATCTCCTTTTATTAGTTGCTGGTGCTATCTTAGGAACTCTTACTAAAGTAAATGATGAAACATTTGGGTCTCTTGGATATACGTATACTGTTATTGCTGTTTGTAAGTTTGAAAGCTCCCTACTGAATTTGAGTCTACTTTTTCTGCTTCTAGAAATGAACCACTCTTTTCTTTCTTGGGTTAATTGAACATCTAATTTTAGATTCCTTTAAAAAGTTTGAGTGTTTTTATTTTATTAAACTTTTGTTCTTAAAATTTGCTAGAAAGAAGAAGAAAATTGATTTATTTTTTCAGATAAAGGTTTTTGCACGTGTCTTCCCTCATTTATATTGCATATATGCAGCTCTACTTTCCAAGATTGCAGCTCTCAGATCATTTTCTCTAGATAAATTACAATACTGGAGGGAGAGTGCATCCGGGATCAGCAGTCTGGCCCATTTTTTGGCCAAAGATACAATTGATCTTTTCAATACAATCATCAAACCTGTTGTTTATCTGTCCATGTTCTATTTTTTTAGCAATCCAAGGTCAAGCTTCGGAAGTAATTATCTGGTTTTGCTCTGCCTTGTATACTGTGTGACTGGCATGGCTTATGCATTAGCAATTTATTTCGAGCCAGCTCCAGCTCAACTGGTATGGATCATATCAATATGTACATTTTCTTACATGGAATTGCTGACAATAACTTCACTTATGTTTTTTCCTTTCCTTTTTCTTTTGGGTCTTTTCCTCTCACTTGTAGTGGTCAGTGCTTCTCCCTGTTGTTATGACTCTCATTGCGAACCAGAAAAGAGATACTACTCTTATGAAGATCCTAGTAAAAATGTGCTACCCAAATTGGGCTCTGGAGGCCTTTATCATTGCAAATGCTGAAAGGTCTGTTTTATTTAGTGACTTCTTATTCCCCCTCTGATGGAGTATTGACTATTGAGTGAATGCATTCATACATGTACATCTGAAAACAAATACACACACGTACACATGCATGAACATTTCTGTATAGGTAAATGTATTGCTGGGTTAGCATCGTAATATAATTGAAACAAGGTTAGTTCTCAAATGAAAGATTGGTATAATCAAATAATTGTTTTATGATATGTGCAAGTTAATAACATTTTATGATTGAGATTAATTATATATCTTTTGTTCACCTTGTGTCACCTATTAAGTCCTGAAAGATTTATGGTAGTACAAAGTTCATTAAGGTGAGATCTTGATGATCAAATGTTCTTTGACGAAGACTTTGAATTCATGGGACAATCGGTTACAATGTTGCATAATTAAGACTTCAATGAAATCAATCTTTTTAAGTGATGACAAAGTTGGTAAATTAACGAGATCTCATGAATCATGATATGCTGCGATAGTGCTACTTTTTAAAATGTGGAAAAATCAAGTTCTGGTGTGGGATCATGGCTTCAATGCTTTTTCCATGCTTAATCTGCAGTTGTGCTTGCATGTATTAATTGATTAGGGATTGAAGATGAGATGTTAAAAGTCATTATATGTTTTCTTGGTAAGATAAGACGATGAAATGAAAGTGGATTGTCCCTTGTTTTATTCGACTCTTTTCATATCAAAATGAGATGAGAATGTGATATCAATAGTTCACATAAAACAATTTTCAACTATCCAATTTCTCTCTCTCTCTCTCTCTCTCTCTCTCCTCCTGCACCAAGTGATAATTAAAACTGTTTCATCCCTTTATTTTCAGTCCCTTTGCTATTTTCCATCTCATGTATCAAAGCATATCCTTAAGGAGAAATGTAATGCGCAAAACTTCTATTACATTCTAACACTGATGAAACAATATGAATTTTGAGATTAGGATCTGAACCCTTTCATATTGTGTCCAGGTGCTGACTATTTAAATTAGCAATGTTCAACATTGTAAATCAAAGCATTCATAGAAGTGAAAAATTGACAGAAAGATACAAGAAATTTTGCTCTCATTAATTTAGTGCATGGAACTTCCTTGTTGATTCATATAATTCATGCATTGCCCTTACTATTATGTTTCTGCATTGCCCTTGCTTGATATCAACTTAGGAAAAGACTGACTATATATTGCAACTGATATAAAATGTAAACAGGAACTTGAAAACGCATGGCTTATGTTAGGACATAATTGTGATTCACTAATCTTGCCATTTAACTTAAACTCTTTCAATCTGCCTTTTTTCTCAGGTACACTGGGGTATGGCTGATAACTCGCTGTAGTTCGCTTATGGGTAGCGGTTATAACGTCGATGATTGGCCTATTTGTCTGACTGTCCTCATTTTTTATGGTATAGTTGCCCGAGTTGTGGCCTACTTGTGTCTGGTGATTACCCAAAAGAAGTAATTTAGGATATGACTGTGAAAGATGTTTAAGATGCCATTTGCATGTGTCATAGCAACTAGGGATAGTTTTCAATTCTTCCACTAGAATACATGATGCAAGATTAATGTGGTCAAATATTTGGGATTAGTAGTAAGTTGTCATTAATTATAGGCTGTTTTTAGGTTAAGTACTTTGTTTTTCTCTCTACTAATGCCTATCTCTGTGAGTCTGTGTAAGTAAAATTTAATCTGTTCTCACTCTTGTGGACAAAGGAGAATTAGTTTGTGAAAAATTTACAGCAACAAAAGAGAGTCTAGAGCTCTTTAGTCCAATAACTCCATGGAGTCTGCTGCTAGTCAGTTTGCTCCACAATGTGGGTAACAAATATGAACTTTTTCTAATTTTCTTGCATAGATATCTAACTTAACATAAACATACTTTACGCAGGACCCACATAAATGTGTCGGTGCCTAAGGTAGGTAGGTATTTATGCAACGCATATCAAGTGAGAGGAATGTGTTATTGTGAGAGATGAGATGATTAAATAATAGACATTGGATAAAAATGAAGGGCTCAGATGCAATTTCTCATAAAGGGTGCTAGTGTTCTCTTTTTTCCCATTCAAGCGCGCATCACTCTTCCTACTTCTTTAGTTCTTTTTTTCTCCTCCATGCGCTTGCTTTCCTTCCTCACTCTTCTCCTTTCCCCGACCCTCATCATTTCCAAAAACTTCCAATCTTTCCTTTTCAAATCCATTGTTCTTCTGCGATTCCCTTAAATATTATTGACAACAGTGGCTAATATGAAAATTCTATAGTTACTTGAACTGGGTTTATCAATTTTTTAATTTCAAACAAACTGATTGTTTCTTATCCTTACCGATTTCCCTTCCTTTGCTTTTAAAATGGAATCACCTTACCTTTTTATAATTATTTTAAATTTAATATACCAAGTTGTGGTTTAGTTGTGCGCGGAGGAATTACTCCTTTAGTTGTAATTAGATTGCTCTTCATCTTCATCAAAAAAATTTAACAATTCTTGATCATTGATATCTCTATATCCTTAACAGTATTGCCGAGAGAGAATAAGGAGAGCTGTGACATTAAAGATAAATGTGGAGAGATGAGAAAGACGAAGAGTCGTACGACAAAGAAAGAGGAGAAAATGGAGGAAGTGACGCGTGAGAATAGAAAAGGAGAGAGAAAAAACACATGCACCCTTTTACGAGAAATTACATATGAGCCTTTTATTTTCATACAACGTCTATTATTTAATCATCTCACGAGAACTCCTATTTATTGTGAGAAATGAGAACTCTTAATTATAGCCATTAGATCACAGTTAACGACTCAGATTAAAAAACTCAATTACGTAGTCACGTGTGTACCATCACAATTCCTGTTCTTCCATCCCATATTTGGAAGCACCGATCCGAAAGACCCCAAGATTTCTGATGTGCAGCACGAGAAATAATATTGACCAGTATTGATCATCGGCAAGGCAATCACACCAATGATAACCATTGGGAGCAGTACTGTTACTATGCTAATATACCCCTCGAATTACTTCTTTTCCGACCATCAATTTCAATAATCCAATCCAAAGTCACAATAGACACCCACCATTTCTGATGCGCAGCACGAGAAATAGAAACATTGGATATTCATGTGTTTGCTGCAGGTGCGAGAACAAGAGCAAACAGGGGGAGTCACTCACAGAGGGGTGGTGTTTTCCTCATATATTAAAGGAATAAAGATGATGGAGGGAGAGGGGACGGCGATTGGGGGTGGATCAGTAGAGGGGGCGATGGAGAGAGAACAGGGGAGAGGTCACGTGACTATAATTAAGAGTTCTCATTTCTCATAATAAATAAGAGTTCTCACCTAATACGTCTCTATAAATATATATATTTGGTCGAATGCAACAATATCTCAAGTCTCAACGATCACAATTTATTACTTTTGAGAGAAATCACACTTGTGGGGTCACAATTCCGTATCATGAAGGGTGCTCTGAGATTACTCAAAGTGTTACAAATCAAAAGACTGATACACTTTTTTTAAGAAATTAATTAGGTTATTAAAATTTTCAAAGTGCATGCACTAATTTTTTGCCGTGTGATGTAAAATCTCTTCTCTTCATGTCTTAAAACACAAAAAAGTTGTATATAAAAAAACACAAAAAAGTATTGAGAGGCGCCTCCATTGGAGAGTTCTCAGAGGGTATTTAGAGAGTACTTAATAGGTACCTCTAATGGAGGAGAGCAGACTGAGTACTTAATGGGAGAGGGGTGCTTCTACAAGCACCCTCTCTCTCCTCTCTCCTCTCTCCTCAGGCTCGCAGTCAAAGCTTAAAAAAAAATTCGAAACAGGTTTTTACCTATGGTTTCGTCCGTCGGTAAAAGTCTTTATAATATTAAAAAAATCAACACTCTCTCTCTTCTGTCACATATGGGTCCCACTAGTCTGACAACGGGAGCAACCTTTTACCTACGGTTTCATCTGTAGGTATAGGTCTTATAATATTAAAAAAAAATAGATCCATTGTGGGCTAGAGAGCCATTTTTTTTTCAATTACCTTTTTTAAATTTATTTTGAATTAAAAAAATAGTACAAATAAATTTCATATTTTTATATTTTAATATAAAAATAGATCTATAATTCTTAATAAATAAATTATTGTTGAGATATAATGATAATGTAATGATGTGAAGTTATTAGTGGGACCCATTTAGTACCTAAATTAGAGTTGCTGAGTTAGAATGATTGAATACATATTAGTTACTTAGGTTGAAAAAGTAAAAATAAGTGATGTGGAGAAGTAAAGTCCACTTAAGTACTCAAATTTGAAAAGTCCCAATGGAGATGCTCTGATTGAGTCACTCAGTTTTAGTTTCAATCCATAATATGAGATTATAATATTGGAATAAAAATTTATCCGGGAAGAAAAAGAAAGAAATGGTGTACGGATACAAGAAGTAAGCATAATTCGTCAAGTCAATATTCAACAACGCAAGATACAAATTTAGGGGCTATTTCTATTTTAGTAAAATTGATTTTGATAGAATTAATTTGTGTTTGGTAATAGTATTTTAAAAGTAAATTTAGAAAAATTAATTTTGTTTGGATAAAATATAATAAAATCACCGAGAGATAAAATTACCAAAAAGAAGAGACCGTAGCTAGTAGCCGGTATATGTGGGGACTATGATTGTCTGCAGTCACTGCGGTCAATGCAATATGGGTCATTGATTTTGTTTAATCTTGAATTATGGCCATTAAATCATTTTACTTAAAAAAATAAGAAAAAACAAAAGTGGAGAGAGAAAGAAACAAATGAATGTAGAAAATCTAAATCCTATATGCAGTCGTAAGCTCACTGTAGCTGAGGTATAAATGATGGATATTTTGGTAAAAACCTAATTCACGTTAAGAAACTGAAACGGAAAAGCAAGTCCAGGTCTCCTATCACTAAAATCGGTTTTCACTCTTCAGAACACACTTTTGCTCACAAATGAAATGTAATCCAAATAGAAGTAAAAAAAATTAGAATTAATTGTTCTCACAGCAATCGGACGTCAAACAAACACACACTTAATATGTATTAAGCCTATTCTTAAAAAATAAAAGGTTTAAATATATTTTTAGTCCTTTGTTTTTTAGTTATGTTTGTTTTTTGTCTCTTATATTTCAAAAATATTATTTTAGTCTCTAATATTTTAAAAATGTGTTACAATTAGTTTCTCACATTGATATTTTAGCCCCTAATGTTTTAAAAATGTGCCATAATTAGTCTCATATTTTTCAAAAAAAAATACTAATTGTGGTACATTTTCAAAATATTAGAGACTAAAATAATATTCTTAGAATATGAGAGACAAAAAATGAATATGAATAAAACATGAGGGACATTATCAAATTAAGTATAGTTGTTTTGTGAAGAATAAATATAAATATTGCAGGAGTACTGAAAAATAAATTATTAGAGAAGGATGGTTCTCCGTCCAAATTCCAAACCCATGAATATTATCATCATTACATGACAATCGTGATTCATGAATCAAGTCAAGTATTTATTAAATTTAAGGCTTAAATACGTAAATAGTCTCTTTAAAAATTTGTATTTTGAATTTAGTCTTTATTTTGAAAATTAACGGTTTTTTATCCTCCAAATATTAAAGTTTTTTAGTTTAGTCCCTATCTAGCGTTGACCTGTGATATGACATTCTGATGTTACCCTAAAACGCCTACGTGGCACATTTCTCTGGCCACGTCATCTGACACGTCATTTTTTCATTTATGGTAAAAGAGACTATATGGCCTGCTTGCGTGTTTGTTTATAGGGACTAAAATCAAAACATATAATTTTTATCATATACGTTTATCCTTATCCCTCCACCTCCATCATCACCCCTTTCTCCTTCATTCGAGAAACCAGACCCAGACCTGCGTAGTTCAGACCTTCGAGTTAGGAAGAAAATGAAAACTTCAAGTGCAGTTCAGAGATCCGGCATGAGTAGGTCTTCTTCTTCCTCGTCTGTGGTTCGTGGAGAGGATCTCTGCAAGTGTGGAGATGTGGTGGTGTTGCAAGTGTGGAGATGGCCAAGTGCAAGAGGAAGTTTAGTAATGAAAGAAATAAGTCAAAGCTGTTAACTTGGAACATTTTGTTTATGGGTTTTGTTATCATAGGCATGTATATAGTTTTTTCATTTTCTTTTGGTTTGTTACTAGTGTTTTTTGTTGTATTTTGGGATTGTGATGTACCAAATTGGAATCAATAAATGAATGAAAGTTGGCTTCCCTGCTATGTTGTGTTCCCTGTTTGATTCTGTTGTTGAAGATGTCTGACCTGCGATGTCACATGGTCCTTCTAATCATATTAAGTTATTAAGTTAGTTCTTGTAAAAATTACATGTTTTGATTTTAGTCCCTATAACCAAACAAGGAAACAGGCCATATAGGCCCTTTTACCATATAGTATATTTTGAATCCAGTCCCTACAAATATATTATGTTTTGGATCCAGGTAAGAAAATAGGAATAAATGAAAAAATAACGTATCAGATGAAGTGGCCAGGGAAATGTACCACATAGGTGTTTTAGGGTGATATCAAAATGCTATATCACGGGTCAACGCTAGATAGAGACTAAATTCAAAAACTTTGATATTTGAAGGACAAAAAACTGTTAACTTTTAAAATAAGAACTAAATTTAAAAAACAAATTTTTAGAGGGACCATTTACCTATTTAACCCTAAATTTAAAATATAAATAGAGTAAATCCTTTATAAAGTTAAAACTGTGAGAAGCTAGTCGCTTTTGATAGTTGACACTCTTTGACACGAGAAAAACGCAAGTGGCGGCTGGCGGATGAGTGGCTCTACTCGCGAACGACGTCGTCTATTCCGTTGGTCGTAGCAGAGTCGAGTGGGGTGAGCGAGCGTGACGCCGTTTGACAGAGTTTTTGACGGATTTGCATTTACTGCAGTTGCAATAACCCTGCAGTCACGCAGTCACATAATTATCAACCGTTCCTTTCATCCGATCGTCATCAAATAGCCACGTCATTTTTCTTAAGTTGAAGCAGCACGTATGGAATCATGACCCTTTCTTCTCCCCACCCACCCAACTTCCCCCTTGTGGCCATGGAAGCAACTTGTCCTTTCTTCGCCATTTCGAGACTTTTCTGCTCCTCCGACAACCACCGCCATCACGGAGGATCCACCAACGCGTCACTCCCCAACCCGGCGAGTCACCCCTCCTTCGTCACGAAGTTGCAAGTTCTTCACGGTAGCACCAATCCTCCGTGCAATCATAGTCCCTCACCGAAGTCGTGTGCCTCTTGAATCATTCCATATAAACTAAAAATTCATATCAGTATGAAATATGAATGGTAAACTGAACCAAACAATTCCTTTTGATGACTGCAAAAACAACCACCCCGATCTTCAGCGAAAGGCTTAATTTTTGTATAGCCTTCAAGCTAAGTTATGGTGAACACAATGGGAACTAATTTTAATTCTTTGATAAACTTCAAATTTGAAAATCAACACTTGAGCAGCCTTTGTGCAAATCCGATTGTCAAACTGCAACAAATCCGATTACTTTTTTTTTTGATAAGAAAATTCGATTACATTTGTGCTTAAAGAAAAAAAAAAGGGGTAAGATTCTATTTATTTGATCTCTTGAAATCGCAGAGGAGGAAGTAGTTAAGTGTTTCAAATCCACTTTTCGATTTTTAGAGTGACTGGTTTCCATGGCGACAAGGGGAAGTTAGGTGGGTCGGGAGAAGAAAAGGTCATGATTCCATACGTGTTGCTTCAACTTAAGAAAAATGAGGTGGCTATTTGACAACGGTTGGATGAAAGGAACGGTTGATAATTATGTGACTGCGTGACTGCAGGGTTATTGCAACTGCAGCAAATCCAAATCCGTTTTTGACAGCGTTAGGACATGACAGCGTCGCGTGTAAGATAGCGACCACAAACAAAACCACTGAATGTCGTACGCGTGTCCCGTCTCAGCGGACTCGAAACGCACAATTTGGATTACAACCGGGATTCGGAGAAAAATAAAATATAAAAAACAAAAAAAAAATACTAAAAAGGCAAATTTGGATTCCGTCGAATAACCATCCCTCTGTTCCGTGTCTTTTTTTGGCGGTTTTAGTCTTTTCGGTTTCTTTCGAACATTCGCTCCCACTTCTCTCACACTCTTCTCTCTCTCTCTCTCTCTCTCTCTCTCTCTTCAATTCAATACTAGGAGGAGGTTCGATCTTTAACCTAGTTGTTGCTCCTCTCTCGTTACTGCTATAGATTACATCTTAAATCATTTCTGTGTTCATTTTTTATCTTGTTTCTGAGTTTAGGAATCGGTTTGTTCGAGATTGCTTTGCTTGATGAATGAACGAGGTTGTTGTTGTTGTGTGTGTGTGTGTATTTTTTTTTTAAAATTTCGTTCTTCATTTCTATTTTCTGGATCACTTCGCATGCGGTTTATTAATTAACTCGAGTTTACTGAGAAAAATAAAGGCGAAAAATAATTGGACTGCGTTGTTTCCGCAGCGTTAGTATGCTTTTCACTATTATTATTATTATTTTTTTTTTTTGGGTTTTCAATCGGAACATTAATCATTTTGCTCTTTAATTATTTTCAGAAAGACTTAAATAGTGTAGATATGTATTAAAAAAAATCTTGATTATGTTTGTAATAATTAACTGTCATGTGTATATATATCATTACTCACTAATCACTAGTATTGATATAATTTAATTAATACGAGCAGAGATGGTTGTGGTCACCTCAGTCACATAATTATGCCGATGTGTGGTTCTGGTTCTGACAGTGGTTTGTTGTATATATAAATTGAGCAATGAATGGATTTTCAATAAGCTTTGTGTCACTGGTATTTTTTGTGGCCTCTGTATGCTGTTTGACCTTAAGGTTTCTCTTCTCTTAAGTATGCACAAAAGGACGGGTCACGGGAGGGCTTTGTAGTGTACTCATTAGTGTTGTGTTTATGGTTTCTATTGTTTTTTTTTTCTCCTTTTTTTTCTTGATTGGAGGACTTTGTTGTCCAATTGTTCTCATTTCTCTCTCTTTACCTTCCTTTAATAGCATTTATTGTGCATTTTGACAATGTTGAGGAAAAAGTCCTCGTGTTTGAATTCCATTGATTTTTGTGTTGTGTGTGTGAATAGAAAAACAATGACAAAAAGCTCCTAGGCAATCTGAGATATGAAAATTGTAAATGGGTAATCAAGTCAGAGAGCTTTTTGGGAGTTATTATAGAAGTGAAATAGATGATCTTTTGTTTTGGTTCTAACTTCTAATAGATGCCTTTTTTGGTAATATGGACTCTTGATTTGGAGAGATGAGTTTACATTATTGCTCATGGACTAGATGTGCTGCATGAATACTGATCTGAGCTGGGATTTCAATGAAGATTTATGATATTACTTCTGATGATTGAATGTTAGAGATGTCCTGAGCCTGTAGTAACAAAAGCTGGAAGTGATTAAGGAAAGGTGGTGCACTTGCAAGATACTCCTATGCTCAAATCAGCTAGGGCTTAAGGTGAAGAGGATGAATGCTTAGATACCATACCTAGGATCCTTAGACTTGTTCCTCCTGATCTGATACAGCCGAAATGCAATTACATTTCTTCTTAGGAGGTGGGGCCTTCATATGAGGTGATAAGGCTTATCTTGGATTAATAGGGAAGGGATTTTAAACCTATGATCTATCTAATTGGGAAGGATATTTAAGCCTTTGATCTATCTAATCAGGTCTTAGCCACGCGGGGCCTTAAGCCCTTAACAAATACAATAATTTGAAATTAGTATAAACACATTATTGTGTCTGAGGGATATATAGATCAGTGAGTGTGAATCTACACGCTTCCGAACACTCTTATTTGATTGCCGAACATAAATTTTCATTTTTGCATTTCATTTAAGTTTACAGAAACAGTGGTGCTGTTGTCATACTGTGATAGAGCACTGGATAATGAATTTGATGCAAACAGTAAGGTGGAACAAGGCAGGGATCAGCTATTGGGCTCAAACCATGGGAGGCCCAGGATTTGGAAGGTTTATATGCGTAAGAAAAAGAAATGCTTTTTGGGGGGGGGGGGGGGAGAATTAGTTACAATTGCTGAGTTGGCAAATTTGTTAGGCCGTGCAGCAGTTATTGGGGAGAGGGAGCGTAGAGTAGGCTGTTAGTCATTTTGGTTGTTGTTGGCAGATAAATATTTTTCCCCCCTCCTAGGTGCTTAGGCTCCAGTGGTGCCATTGTAAGAGCTCAGGCTCTCCTTTCTGTTTTCTTTAATAAATATCCTCTTGTTCCTTGTGTTCTATCATACTGCTCGTTCTTTCCAAGTTGCAGCCTTACAGATTTGATATATGTGTATATCTTTTACATGTGAAGAAGATCTTGAATTTTTAGTAATGCACACATATGTGGGAATGCTATAGCATGTTTCTATTATTGTCTTTATAAACCTTTATATATGTGTGGATATAAAAGAAAAAAAAAGAAGAGAAAACTGATGCACATTGATATTGTAGGATAATATTCATGAGAACATGAGATGGATCGGAAAGAATATTTGCGGAAGTGTTCCAATACGAAACACCAAAGGGTAAGTCTTTTGGTCATTATTGTCATGCCTTTAAACATACTGTTCTTTTAACCTATCATGTTGTTTCGTATTCTTCTGCATTTTGCCACATTTAAGAAAGTATTTATTTCACATTTATGATTATCTATCTCATATTGGCTGACCTGATTATGGAAAATATTAACTATTTAGTAATTAAGTGGGATGATTATTGCAACTATTGTATTTTATTTCATGGATGGAAGTAATTCAACACCTTCAGTTCAATGACCCAGTATTCCAATTTCCATATGTTTAGGAATGTTGGAAAAAGTGTCCAACTAGAGATTGTTGAAAAATGTACAATATATCATTCGTGTTGGGTTTATTTAACTTAAATGATTCCTACATATTGTAGGATCCATATTATCGAATACTACAATATGGATCCACACTCTGATTCCTCATTCTTACTCAATCTAGTGGTGTGTTTGGAAGAGCTTATTTACAACTTATTTGGGCTTATTTTATGACATAGGTACTTGTGCAAGTGTTTGGGAGAACTTATAAAAATATCTTATGATATGTCCATAAGCTGTTTTCAGCTTATTTCAATCATAGATATGAAAACAGCTTATAGCATATATGAAAATAGTCTAATCTCATTCCTCTTTGATTATGGAAATAGCTTTATTCATAAGCACTTATATGATAAGCACTTACAATAAGTGCTTAAGCTGTTTACCCAAAAACACCCTATTTATATCTATATTTCTCTCATCTTAATGGTTTGGCTTTAGTTCTCCTTGGTCTCCCTCTACCTTTAGCTATTGAACATTTGAACTATATTTCATCTGGTCAACCATTCCTTAATGGTGCTTCTGGAGGTCTTCTCTACCCATGCCCAAATCGCTTAAGACGAGACTTAATCATCTTTCCTACAATGGGCTACCCCAATTTTCTCTCTAGTGATTGTATTTCATCTCTAGTGATTGTATTTCTAGTCTTCTCTTGTCTTGTTGATGATTCTTGATGTCAAGAATCATCACTTGTGTATCGATTCATCCATCTTAACATTCTCATCTCTGGCTCTTTGCAAAACTAAGTTTACTTTCTCATTGGCTTTTTATTGCCCAATATTTACTTTCATACAACATTGCAGGTCCTTGCTGTGCGGTGGAAGCAAATCACCATCCTTATAAAAAATTTCCACCAGTACATTGAGTATAAAATTGTTGCATGATAGTGTAAATTTTTTATTTTTTTCTACATTGAGAATGTTGTGCGTGTGTGTAGTGGGTGCGGATTCATTTGCATCAAGAGTAAATTTTCTCAATATTATGTGATATTATTAACATGATGATCATGTATGCCAAATTTTAGATAAATTGGACATCTATCTATAAGTATATAATCTTGTAGTCGATATTTACTTATTTAATTATTTACTTATATTCGAAAAAGTATATTATATGTTACAATGACGTATCAATAGGTGTTTAAATTTTATGATATTGTGTGTACTTGATTTGTTTAATAAAAACTTTCAATTCAATGGTTGGATTTTTCGAATTCATATTCTATAAAAAGTTTTTAAACATGGTAAGATTGAGAAGTCTTTACTCTTAGTAAGTGGATCTCTCCATATAAAATAAGTTATTCATGTTTTACCATTTTCCAAGTTACTATAGATTAGATTGTATTGAACTATTAAGTATTAATGTTTGGAACTGGTTTGAACTTCTATCTGAAGGAGGACTTACATTATAGAGTACGATCAATAGTTCAATACTTCAATCCTATTTACAATCAAATCTACGCTATGCCATGGACCCCTTTAGGTTGATAAAAAATTCTCTTGGTTTGAACTTCTGCGAAATTAAATTCTCCTGCAACTTTTGTTTTTGTAAAAAAAATTGAACCATTGCTGATGTAGACACAAATCTCAGAAGACAATGCCAAAATTATCCTTGTGGTTGCTGATGGGCAGTCACTTGCTGAACCAAATCAACTTTGTTTATTTTCTTTAAAAAATACAAGTCAATTTTTTTGTTCTTTTTAACAAGTGCTAGTCAACTTTACCTTCGATTGGAAAGTTTTCTTTAAAGCTGTTTATGTCTGGACACTTGTGTTGTGTAGATTTACATCATTGTTTCTTAATGTGCTTCTTTTACTATTTAACTAAACTGTAGGTAGTAATGTGATATTTCTTAAAGCACATGATTTATGACATCTCTGTTTTAAATTTCCCTAGGTTCAGGTGGATGAATCAGTTGTACCTTCCCTTCAAGATGAAGTAATGGAAGTTGAGCATTTGCTTCCAGAACCTATAAATGATCATGTTTCAGTGGATGGAATATTATATTTTAATGAGGAGAATAAAGGGAAAGACTATGGTGCCGAAAATCTTTCCCGTGGATTTGAATTTGGTTTAAAATCAAATATTGGTAATTCTAAAATGACTTAAAGTTGTTCTTTTTTATTCTTTTACTTGAAGTCCATTTATCCGGAGGAAAGTTTGACTCTGAGAAACTTTTTTATTTGGCCTGTTTCCTGTCAATGAAAAATTGGAACAAAATAAAAGTGTAAAATGATGAGGTGAAAAATGAAAGAAGCAAGCTGTATGAGAGCCTGAGTATTGCTGACGGAGATTGCTTAGAAGTTTGGAATTAATTTTGCATCTTCAAAGATATGAAAAATATCATGTTTAATTAGAAAACTTCTTATGGCTGATAAAGCCGTATTAACATTTTCTTATTTTCTGAGATAATATTTACTTTCAAACTTTGATTGTCATTTTCCTAGTTAGTTGTGATGTTGTATCTCATACTAGTGTGCTTACATCAGGCAATTTGGATTCTCATACAACTTTGAGTGGCAAGTATGATTTGGAACTGGAGGTACGTGTCTACACTCGGTTGTAATTGGGGTGATGTTGCTTTGTATTGATTACTTGTTGCTTGAGTCTATCCTTTCTCCTCATCTAATGTCAGTTGCATGATTTTTCCCTTTTACTGTTAAAATTGTTTGTTTCCTTATTTTGCGGGTATTAAAATTATCTTTGATAAAATATACTGTTAGGTCCTTGATGGATTGCTGGATGATGTTGAAATTGATGATCTTGAGGGAACTGATGGTGGTTTCTCCAGTGCATGTGGAGAGTATTTTTTGGGTAAATTATCGACTATCAGGATGTTATCTTTTACTATGATGCTTTGGTAGAAAGTAAGAAAATGATTAGTTTATACTTCCTCTTTATAATTAACCCTTCCTGTTTTACTTATTGTAATTTATATTTTCATTATACAGATTTTGAATTTGCCAACAAAGGTGAGGTACTAGGCTCTGGTCCTTGTGAAGGTTCACTTATGCAAAACTCAAATTCGGAAAGTCATTCTTCGGGATTTAGTGGAAGTAGCATTGTTGGTGGGATATCAGAATCAACAAAAGTACCCATTGCACAATCTGAATGCAAAAATGATTCTCTAGATGAGACAGTAACCTACAATTCACTTGGTGCCTTCAGGAACAAACCAAGTCAACCATCAAATGTAGATTGCATGTACAACATTTCACTTGATATACAGCATCTGCATGAGTTGAATAATGATCATTCTTTAGCTGATGGTATATTGTCTTGTGAAGAAGAAAATGTTTCCATCGAAAAATGCCAACCTGCTCCACGTAGAGAGAAGAGATTCCGAAAGCCTACTCAGAGGTATATTGAAGAATTTTCCAATATGAGGTCAAAGGAAAAAGTACCAACTTCTGGTACAAAAAATAAACGTTTGAGCTTGTCATCGTGTAATGAACTTCATGTAAGAATTAAAGCATTGAAGAAGATTCCAGGCGAGAAGTCTGGTAATGAGAATAGCGATGTGATGCTTTCTGAGTTGCGAGGTTGCAAGGGGCATCCAAAGAAAGAGGTACTGTTTTCTTTGAGGGCATTTTAGCCCTATCTATATATTTTTTCTTCAATAAACAAGGATTCTACATGTTTTTCAATTGCAGGATTGTTTATCATCTTCATCCATGATATTAGTGTATAAATTCTGCAGTTCAAGGTCTATAGCTGTTTTTGTAACTGGACAACTTGAAACAGAATGGTTCCTATGGTTGAGATATAGTATACTAGATCAAGTTTTTCATAGAGTTGATAACTGCATATTGATATAATTGCCTAATAGTCATGGCTAATGCTCCCTCGTTTAACAAAGCGGATTCGTTTTGTAGAATCTTGAGTATGACGATGAGTCATTTCTGTCGGAGTCTGAGGATGAATGCTTGACTCCAAAAAGTTCTAAAAGGAAAGATCGAAGAAAGCATCAAAGGATGTGGACTATCTCTGAAGTGATGAAGTTGGTTGATGGCATATCTGAATATGGAGTTGGTCGATGGACCGATATAAAGCGGTGTTTGTTTTCTTCTTCAAGCTACCGAACTCCGATAGATCTCAGGGTACTTCACTAAGCTTCACTCATTCGGTTGTCACCTTTCTTTTCAAACCTGTATTTTCTAAATATGATTTATGCAGGACAAGTGGCGTAACCTTTTAAGAGCCAGTTCTGAATGGAAATTCAACAACAAAGAGGTTAACTTTCTATTTTCCTTCTCAGAAACTTCAATTGGAGTACTAATACTTAATGTGATGTGGTACTTGCATAAAGTTATTTTTGTAAATATGCTATCTCCGGTGAAATTTAGTTTTGGGGTAAGTTTATGTAAACGATCATTTTGCGATTGTAGGCTGAGCAAAATGACGAACCTGCCCTTCGACCCTTATCGTTTAACGTGGTACACCGAGTGCGTGAATTGGCTAAAATTCACCCATACCCAAGGCAACGTGGCTCAAAGAAATCATGTGTTAACCAAGTTGGTTCTTCTGTCATTGCTAGCCAAAGTAAAGGTTCTCCTTCCACTAGTGGTGGCAGAAGAAATGTACGTAGGAAGAAGTGTACTTAGGAGTAAAACTCGATGTGTAAAAACAGTTCAGTGAATCCGTAGTCAAAAGAATCTTGTTGAAATTTAGGTATCACATTTGCACAATTTTATACTTTGTAGTAATTCCTGCTTGTGTATATTTTCAAAGGCATAGAAATTTTGAATTGTAAACTTGAGGAATCATTAGTTGGCCTGCATTATCTTGCGATCCTTAATGCCTAACCCCTACAATAGTTTGATTGTCCTAGTGTACTAAACCTAGCCAGATGCCTGACTAATGTGTTAATGTGTCCTTGACTCACTTCTGCAAATGAATGGCCGAGTACCAATATGGTGTGGTACGGGTGATAGATACTCGGGTCCCTTAAGTATGATGTCGGATGTTCGATCCCTGGCTGTATGTATGGAGAAGCATATGTTGGGAGAAGTCAACCTCTTAAATGGATCTCAGTATCTCGAGGGATTAGCCTCCACAGTTGCGTGTGGAGGAAACCCGGGTTCACCCAAAAAAAATGAATGGCTGAGTGAAAGTAACTGATGTCGTGGATGAGTACTTGATCATATACCGCAAGGTCCTTGATTTCATAGTGCAAGAGCTTATCATGATTCATGATAAATAATGCTATGAGCTTCATCTTGCAGCATTTTAGTGGATGTTCTATACATGAAAATAAAGATTGACATTGTATGTAGATGTCTGGCTTTGCTGTGTGACAATTATCAGCTGCCATATATTGCCATTAATTCCTACACAACTCAGAATCTTCATTCAAGCTTCAAACTTTATCCTGAATTAAATTTAAATTCTATCCCATTTATAATGGCAATGCTAAATAGGGAAAAAGATATTTTTTTTATTTTGCCAGAACCGACCATTACTTAAGCAGAGATCTGCCAATCTCACAAAGAAAAAAATGTGTTTTTTTTTTAACGTAGTAGTGTGTTATATTCTTTTTCTTAAAAAACGGAGGAATCACATCCTGTTAATCTCACACATGGTGTGGCATGCAAAGACTATAGACTTCATTATTGGTTAGGTGTAGTATATTATAGTATACTACACGTGAATATTACAAAAATATTACAGAGGTGAATATTACACAAAAATACCTTCACTCTACGGTTTAAATGTGTTTTCACAAAGAGGTGAATATTATCTAAGATTAAAATTTAACACGAACACACAATATGAATTTAAAACCCTGATAATACTTATTGTCAAAGACATAATTGTGTTTATTAGGAATAGCTTTTGTGTCATAGTGATGCTTATAGCTAGGAATAACCTTTACGCAACGGTGAAGTTCCTCTAGAAATAAAAGACTAAGTCTTTTTTTGCCTGATCACACTTTCTGGATACGACCATCAATGGAGAAAGCCATAGAGCAAGTTATAATAACCGTTACGGCAAATGGGACCTAGCCAAAGTATATATGACGTATTAACCTTAGACACCTCCCATCACAGACCAAAGTCCATTCAAATTGATCACCATATTAACGAGCTTAAGTATCATCAAATGAATTATAACATTAACTCATTTTTTACAAACTAAATAATCACAATTAATTATTAGTCCACAAAAATTATTAGACATAATCCTAACATATTACACGTGAATTTTTGTATCTACCCAGAATGCATTTGGTTTGTTTAACAAAATAAACAAGTACAACACTGTCCTAGCAGATTCGGGTTCAGCCGTCAAATGAGTTCTGAAACCAAAATTTGTTCACACCTCAACCGACGCTGAAACATTTTAAACTTGACGCGGTATTTCTGAGCATAGCCATTTTCCCAAAAAGAAGAATATGAAGAGAGGAGTTTGCTTCCCAGAAGGAAGCATGGAGAGGTGTTAATTGAGATGGGACAGTTAGGGAGAAAGTGGGAACAAAAATGATAATTTGATTTCAGAGACAGAGTGACAGCTCAAGAGAACACAGGAATGCATGTGGAATAGGAACAAAGCGTGTCTAATCAAATAATTTTACATGTACAAAAGGAAATGGCTGCCAAGAACCATATGTAATTGAATAGTTAGATATCTATAACGCTAGAATTTACTGTGTTTTTATCTCTCTTTCATTGGCTAAAAAATACCACATAGAATTTAATAATTTTTACTATTTTTCACTCTAACCGTAGAATCCAACATTGGTTTAGTTTATTTTTAGTGGGTCCCGTATTTACATTGGTTTTTGCAAGAAAATAATTTTTTAGTATATAAAAACCGTTCTTACACACGTCAACGAGATGCTATAAAAAATAAAAAATGATTCTTGTGTGTATGAACACAAATAAGAGAGATAGTTAGTGCTATTTCCATTTGGTCTTGCCTCTTATAATAGTTAGGACACGTAATAATAGGGAATTGGTAAATACACCAATGAAATTGGACATACACCCCGCATTTACACAGGAAATTACTATTATACCCTCACTGATTTGGATTTTTTTTTCAATTTCGTGTCTTTACCGAAAACTCAGTTTCCAGAATATATTTTTATATTTTTACCGGAAACTGGAGTTTCTGAATACAAATTTGACTAGAATTTCCAGAAGACAAATCCAAAATACAAATTTGTATTCCAGAAACTGGAGTTTCCAGAATGTAAATTTGTATTCTAGAAACTGTCCGGAATACAATTTTGTATTCCGAAAACTCCAGTTTTTTGAAAAACGCAAAATCGAAATCTCAAGAAGCAAAATGCAATATTAAAAGAGGATATTTTTGCAATTTTAAGATTAATGTGGGGTATATAGCAATTTGTGTGGGGTGTATTTACCAATTCCCTAATAATATCTTCACCACCCGTCAAAACCCCGTGGCCCAAAACCTCATGTGTACCACGTCTTTTGCTTATCGATTACATGCCCCATTGTGTACAACTTCATCATTCTTAGTTTTATTTTTATAAGCATTATTTACTGATAACGTGATAGTGTTTCCTGAAATTTGAGTTTCGATTTAGACAAACGTGAATTAAATTGGAATTTTTATGAAAAAGTGGGCATTCAATTTCCGCCTATTTTGACTTGGCTCTCTGCTCGTGACAAATAGAAAAATGGCAATAAGAGGAAAGGCTTATAAAAGTGATTTTGAATGATCTTGATTTTATGAAATGATTTGATTAAAATTGAATTTTGAGTTATGTGATTTTATGTTTGAGCGTTTTTATTTTAAAAACAAGTTTGATATAAAATTTAGTGTAAATTTTTCAATTTAATACAAAAGTTTCTTTTTATTATTTAGTCAAACCGAGATTTGAAGACAAAATTAGTTTAGCCCAATAGTAACCAAACATTTCTATTTTACCAAAATCACATTTGACACGAGACAAAATTAACCATGTATCATTTATTCCAATCCATATTATATATAAGTGTGTGTTTGGTTTAAAGGTTTGAACGAAGGTTTTAAATTACGGTCGTGATTTCGGTTTCAGAGACTCTAAAAACCTTGATATTGCAAAAAATTGCAAATTAATGCGACCGATGCAGCTACAATTGCGGACGCGATGTGGTCTCAGAAATTTGAAAAACCTTTATGTTGCGGAAGCGGTCACAGTTGTGGACTGCAATTTAAAATCTTGGTTTGAATTCACAAGATCCATTGAAGGGAATGAATCAGTGTCAAACTGTTGTGCAGTTTACTGCAAATGATCATGTGTCAAACTGAACGCGCAATTCCTTTCAACCAACTAAGCACAACCCACATTTGTCTTCTTTTTTTTTTGGTCAAACCCCCACATTTGTCTTAAAGGGGATGAATCAGTGTGCTGGCTCTCTATTATCTCTCTGAGCATCTGCATAAGATGACCGGACCAGGAAAAAAAAGTGAACCTCAAACCTTGTCTTCACCTTTTTTTTTCTCTCACTAAAAACATGCTGATTTCTTCAAAACAGAATCAAGTTTCTATCTCTTTTAATTTCCTAATTACACAATGAAAACTAACTTGGACTTCAAAAAGTCTCCCAACTGGTACAAATTGTTTGTTTGTATTATTTTTCCTTGTCTAGGATGTTGTGTTAGACGAACATCTTAACAAGTATTCTTGGTTTTACATACATTGACAAAATATCCATGAATACGAAGCATCTCCAATGAGAGTTGGTTATAAGAGTTGTTTAACTCATTTTTGGTAAGCCCTACAATGCCACATGGAATTTAAAAACACTTATTAAATTTCATTCCGACTCAACTTGGGCTGTTTATATAATAAGAGTTGCGTACATAAGCAACCCAACTTAAGAGTTATTCAAATATGGATGCTACTTAGATGCGTCCAATGACACCAAATCAACTAATTGAAGTTGCTTTTAAGTTTTATGAACTTCATAACTAATTCCCATTAGAGATACTCTTGAATCAGTTATGAGAAAACATAGGAAGGGAATCAAATGAAAGATAGGGTCAAAGTTTTGAGTGGGAAAGAACCGTGACTTCCACTCTCCTCTCTGCAACCAAAAGTATTTTCTTCCATGCCTTTTGCAATGCATAGCCCATTTCCTGCATTCCTGTGAGAGGTGCAGGGAACAGTAAAACTTATCCCAAATCCATTTGCGCGATAATACCTACCAATTGAGACTTGATATTTGTAACAAAATTTTGTACGGAACAGTACCCTATTTAGTACCTTAGAATCCCCATATTTTGGCCAACATGGCACATATTAGATTAATTTAACATTTAAGTAGTGAGCTAACAGCAATCCAAATGGGAATATAAAATTCACATATCAACAAGTGCTCAGAAAAAGGCTGCCGAAATTGATAGGGAAACCAGCACTAATGCATTATATATACATAAAAGTGGCTGATAAATTAATACAAGTTCATCCCCTACAAATATAAAAAATGATATCAAATTATTAAAAATCATGTAGCTCCACTTCCTTGGAGACCCCCAAACAATCAATTAACATTTAACACCACGTAATGCACTCGATCACATCATCTGATTCATTTTCTGGAACTAAATTATTTCTTTTTAATATTCACAGTATTTCAAGGAAAATGAACCTTGAATTAATCCAGGGTTCGGTCGGAAGATAAGTAAAATCTGACAACAGATTATTCCGTCGTCAGAGTTTGAACTCGAGTACTAGTCAAACTCGTTTCTTAAACAAAACACATTAAGCACTTGCGTTCAACTAGTTATTTAATTAGAACACTTAACATTACAAATTTGTCAAACATTACGACGGAAAAAAATCTAAATCTAAATCTAAAGAAAGTGGGCATATCTATCCATCCCCAATCGCATGTATATGTTTAGAAATAAGTGGGCTCGCACTTTGCCCAAGAAACTTATCCCATCCCTGCTTTTCATATCTTATCTTTATTTTTTCTCCCTAATGTTGTGGGGTCTTTAACGTTGAGAACTTCGAAAGAAAACAGTGACCAAGCACACTTACCCTTCAAGAAATTGCAGAGAAGGACAGAGCCCCCTTACTTCCTATCCTACGAGTGATGCTAATTAATCAGTTAGATATATACATACATGATGATGATATTTCAAAATCATTGCCACGCATGTTCGTACGGTTTCGTATCAAAGATGCAATGCTCTTAAAAAATGTAGCTAGCTAACGAACAAGGTCAGCAACTATCAATAACTGACACACTTGTATTATAATAATAATAATAATAATAATAATAATAATAATAATTTATTAATATTATTTCCAACCCACCATAAGTAGGGTCTTTATCTCTCTGGTGGACGCCTAAGAGATGTCTTTACAAACTTTGACTTTTTGAGCCGACTATGAAATCAATTACTGATTCGAGACGTAGTCACACTCCTCACCTTTTCCCAAAGATGTGTTTTGCGGGATTTCAACATGAGCCCTCCCCCACACGAGAAGCTCCCCCACAACATATAATAATAATAATAATTTTTGCTAACTTACAGTAATTAAGGTCTTTAACTTTCCAATGGGTGCCTTAGGTATCCCAACAAGTTTTAACTTTTTCAACCGGCTATGTTACTAATCTCTTATTTGAGATTTAGTTAGAGTGCTTAAAAGCTTCTCGTCTCTCCCTAAAGATATGATCTACAAGATTTGAACCCGGTTCCCAAATAATAATATGGTGATCCCCATGCTTATATTGGTAATAGCATATAGGCTATACCAATCATGCCAACCATTTAATTCTCCACACACTATTGGATCTTCCCATGCCACAATTATATAAACCTTATCACTTTCCAAACTACTCGTTGCACTCTCTCTCTCTCTCTCGATACACCTTAGAAGGAAAGAAAGAACTATGAAGTCAAGATTTTTGAGAGGGTGTATTAACAAGTGCAAGAAAATGGGTAGTAGAGTACTCAAAAGTAGTTGTGCTGCTTGTTGTGAGGATTGTTGTGAAAGGGCTTTATGGTCTTCCCTACATGATGAGAGTGAGAGTAGCAGTAATTGCTCCTCCAATAATATCCCAAGTGATGTTCCAAGAGGACACATGGTTGTCTATGTTGGAGAGAATCACACGAGATATGTCATCAAGATTGCATTGCTCCATCATCCACTCTTCAGGGCATTGCTGGATCAAGCTCAAGAAGAGTATGATTTCATTGCTGATTCTAAACTCTGTATTCCTTGTGATGAGAATCTCTTCCTCAATGTCATTCGCTGTGCAACCTCAACACATAACCAACGGGCCTGTCTCTGTCTCTGAGAAATCATCATCATTTGTATTTGAGACATTATAGTTAGTTTTCAATTCATGCTCATGTTGTCGGAAATTGAAATTCTAAGTTCTAACTATGCTGATGATATATCATATATGTGTAGCCATTATAATATATTGTAAGTAGATTGAGATATAAGTGATATGTAATTCATCAATCGAGAAGAGAGAGGATTCTAGTCTCTATTATGTTGCTCTTACTTTTTTTGGTTTATAATCACAGTATCCTAAGGAAAAAGAGCCCTCAGACTAATCTGTGTTTGGCCGAAAGGTAAGTAAAGTCTGTCACGGATTGTTCTGTCAGTAATTGAACCCAGATACTAGCCAAATCGCATTAACCACTTGTGCTCAACCTCGTAATTCTCTTTTGCTTTTTCATTCATTAATCACTTCATACATGGTATATGTGGCACATTTAAAAATCATAACTTAATATATGAACGATAAAATTGCACATAAGAGTATTGGGTTTGCAATTGACTATCAAATCTTATATCTGATATTGATAACTGATAGACAATTTTATTGCAACAATTAAATTCTTCCAATTTTCTAATGGAGAAGAAGTTAGGTACTATTTTGTCAAAAAAAGAAGAAGTTAGGTACTATAGAACTTGTTTTAAATTGTTTTTTTTTTTACAAAACTTGTTTTAAATTGTTAATCATTAACACTGGGAACAAATAATCACTCAATAAGAATAAGAATATACATTTGCAAATTTCTGCCTAACTTTATGTTTCTTTACAGAAAATAACATTATTATATTATTAGTCATCAAGTGAGAATAAATGACCAGTTAACAACAAACCATGGTCACTCATTCACAAATAGTTTTAAACTCCATGTATCTAATATATAACTTAACTAATAACTATTAATTATTCAATGAATAATGATAACAAATAATCACTCGCTAACAAATATTAGTAATGTGTAAAAAGAAATTATTGATCAATTAAGTAAAATAGGCTTAAAAATGTTTTTAGTCCCTCAATTTGGGGAAATTATTGATTTTAGCCCCTCAAATTTAAAACGTATATTTTTGGTCCCTCATTTTTAAAATTGTGTCACTTTTAGTCCATGGAGCTATATTTTAAATTTAAAAAGTATTTTATAAATTTAAGAGGGGTCAAAATAAAATTCAAAAAAAAATTAGAAGTTGGGGGAAAGGGGTAAGGTGAGAATTAGGATTTAGGAGGGGTTAAAATATAAATTTAAAAAATATTTTTTAAATTGAAAAATGGCTCCAGGGAATAAAAGTGACACATTTTTAAAACTGAGAGACCAAAAATACACGTTTTAAATTTAAGAGACTAAAAACAACAATTTTCCAAAATTAAGGAACTAAAAGCATATTTAAGCTAATAAAATATAATATTGTTTCTGTGTGAATAAATTTTGTATCATCCTTTTTGTACCTTTTTACAGCTTTGATATTTTTACGTCCTTTAAAATTAAAAATATTTCTTTCCTTGTCATTTATTTTCCCTACGTTAGCAAATCTTTGCTTTTTGCCAAAGCGGGTTGCCGCCCCCGCCAATGAAGTGAATTGTTAATGGGCTGTTTGAACAGCTAGCGGATAAAAAGGCCACTAAGCAACATGGTATTTGGATTTGGACAGCGATATTAAAAGTAATATCTTATTGGACCAAAAACAAAAGCAATATCTTATTCATATCCATATACGATATTCAATTGCAATTTTTTCTTAAAGAAAAAAATCCAGTTGTCTTCACTAAATAATTTTAAAACTTTAGCGGGTAATAAATTAAATTTTGAAATTTGTCCAATATCATTTGTGTGTGTGGAGAGTTAAACAATTTGAATAAACAAGTTATTTAAGTGCTTATTTATAAACTACATCAAGTTGTTTTTTGGCCCTAAAAAGCTATATCAAGCCGGCTTGATATAGCGCTATATCAAGGTAACTACACACACCTGTTATAGTGGTCAGTTTTATAGCACACATAAAGCGCTATATCAAGTCAAAAATAAAGTGCAACAAAAGACATAATTTGGCACAGTGAACTAATTTCATATAAGTTGCAAGTTGTTTTAATAAACTACTTAGGAGAGCTTATGAATAAGCCCAAAACAACTTAAGTTATTTTCATAAGCTTTCAAATAATATCACAAATACTTAATATCAATAGATAAGTTCTGTATAAGTCAATCTAATCATACCCTAAACGTGACAATAATACTACCTTAAACAACTTGTGTTACTTGTACACTTGTACCTCTTTGACTCTTTAACGACCATGTTCGATCTTTTTGCTTGAGCACAACAGAATTGAGACAATCAGGGCTCTGTTGGGTGACTATTAAACAATGTATGTACGTAGTGTGTTAAGGTTGTCCTTTTTATGGATCAAAAAATTCATCAGGTCCTTTCATTTGTTCTTTTTCTTATTCTTATATATGTTAAATCTTACTACCTCCGTTTCAAAACTATAGCTTTTTAAGGTTAATGCACACAGATTAAGAAATATTTAATGGAAGTACAATATAATTAGAGATAGACTAAAATATCCTTATTTAATGGAAGAGTATTTATGACAAATTATCTACAAATCTTTATATTATTAATGTCAACTACTCCCACTAATAATTATTAAATAAGGGTATGGGTGGAAGAAAATAATAATGATACTTTGGAATTGTGAAATTGCAATAGTTTTGAAACAAAAATAAAAGACTAAAAGAGCTATAGTTTTGAAACGGAGGGAGTACAATATTAACACTTGAGTGCCTATGTTTTTGCTTTTAAGGGTTGGGTATATTAAAAGTACAGGTGTGATTTATGCCTCATATTCGTACTTTTAAGAGCATACGTGTTGGTGAAAATGTTACAATAACTTGAACAATGATAGAGACCTAGGGTGATGGTTGCATAAACAAATCTAAAGGTGTGTAGACATTAAGCTTTGAACTCGTTTTGCCTCTATCAATTTATGCAAATTAGATGCAAAACGAATTCCCTTCAGGATACTTTTGATTCCTTGAAGTGATTTGCAAACTCACTCCAATCCTATCTCTCAAAGGTATTTTACAGAATAAAATTCTCTCACTTGCTCTTGTGCACTAGAGAAGGGAGAAAACGATTTAGGTATTGATTTTGGCAAAGTTTTGCAATAGCCAAACAACAATTTTTGTGTAGTTTTCTGCTATCTATCATGTTTTATTTATAGAACATGCACCATTTGATGAGATGATATGACTCTTCATAGAGAGTTATGATTCTTCATGAAATGATTCAAACATAAAGGTGTATTGATTCATGAATAAACACATCCAAACATGAAAAAATACACCCCAATCCCAATAATTTGGATTTCCAATCCATGAAAAAAATACAACCATTTGACCAAAGCATGAACACAGTGCAAAATTTTCTACAAAATTCGCACAACTGGTGCCAGGCACTAGGCATGGCAATGGGGCTAGGCGGGGTCAAATTTTACATTCTCCATCCCTGCCCCTGACCCCAACTCTACCCTTGATCCCTGTCGGGGTTAAAAAGCCAACACCCATCACCGCCCCCGACAGGGTTCGGGTTTCCCCGCCCCTGCACCTAGTATTTTAGAATCCAAATTTTTATTCTATTTTTTCTTTTATTTCGGTAGAATTAAGGGAATTCAATACTCTTTTAAGATACTTTTTTTAATATATTTTGTTAGACAAAGAATAATGAGAAACCACGATGTTGGATGTAAGTGGTTAATGCGTTCCGTCTGGGCTCGCCTAGTATCTGAGTTCGATCCGTGGTGATGGAACAATCTATGGCTAGGTTTTATTTATCTCCCTGCAGAACACAGATTAGTCCAGGAGCCTTTTTACATTAGGATACTATGGTATCAACAAAAAAAAGACAAATAATAATGAGGGAATAAAGAATTTAAAATAAATTTTCTTTATTAAAAATATAATTTTTTATAATACTAATATATTAAATATTATATTATAAGTGAAATAAATGTACAGAGCAGGTTCGGGGTGGGTATTAGTTTCCCCAACCTCGACCATGACTTTTAAAAACAGGGAAAGCCCAAACCCAACCCCAGTCAAAATGAATTTTTCCATCAAAGTCAGGACGGGTTTAGACGGGTACCATAGGTTTGGGCTCCGTTACCAAGCCTACCGGGCGCTGGCCCTAGGGCGGCTAGAGGCCCACCCCACACCCAGTAGGGCCTCTACACTGCTAGCACCTAGCTGTTGAAGCAGCCAGATTTCCATTTTCGAGTTATCTGCCATATCCACGAATTTTGGTCTTTCAGATGGCCTTTATATCATTAGCAAAGTGCTTCCTTTGACTCCATTAGTTTAGAAATCTCTCACACATACTCTAACAATAGAAGAAATGAAAGTGTTTATCTGAGCATCCTATCCTATAACAATTAAAAAGAAAGATAAGCAACTGTTGTGTCCCCGAAATCGATGGGCAGTGAAGATGCATATAAGCCCTTGTAGTTGCATATATTTGGACCAGCCCAGGTTGCAGTTACTTCAAAAGGTGTGATTGTGTTCTTGAAGGTTTGGATAAGGGTGTTGGTAAATATACCTCCAAAATTGTTCATTCACCCCACTTTAAACTTGAAATTTCAAAATTATCTCTTCTTAATATCACGTTTTGTTTCTTGGAATCGCAAAATCGTATATTTTCTTGAAATTCGAGTTGGAATACAAATTTTGTATTCTAGAAACTTCCGAAAACTTGAGTTTCCGAGAATATGCGAAAAATTGACTTTTTATACATTTCAGAAATTCAAGTTTCCGGAATAAAAAAATTAACTCGAGTTTCTGAGAAATATGCGATTTTGCGATTCCAAGAAACAAAATGTGATATTAAAAAAGGGTAATTTTAGAATTTCAAGTTTAAAGTGGGATAGATGGCCAATTTTGGGGATATATTTACCAACACCCTTTGGATAATTGGGAACACTTGAGCAAGCCTCTGATGTATGAAGTTTTTTTTTTTGGTCAAGACTGATGTATGAAGTTTAGAATGCCAGGAACTAATGGGGGTGGACTTTGATATGGAAATCTATGAAAGAGGCCAAAAAAAATAGAGCACAACTAAAATTAGATTTTCAAAAAGTTTTGGGGGAAGAAAAGTGTAAACATACATTAAGGAAGCTACTTTCAGTCCCGATAGCTAAAAACATGAGTGAGAGAATGGACTTCGTTTTCTCTGTGGGTACAACCGCACCGGCAAAGAACCTCCGGATGAGGGTGGTACAACAGAAAAGAAGATTTCTTTCAAAGATATGGTGATGGGGAATAAGGAAGCCCCAGTTTTGAAGCCAAAGGTGGATCTTTTTGAGGCAAAACTTGCTTCTATCATTTACGAGGATGACAATAGATTGAAACCAAAGGTTGTTATCAATGATTCGGTTTTTGAAGGTCTCTGCGCACCATGGCAAGACGACCTTGTCGTCAAGCTTCTCGGCAAACGTCTTGGATACTTCACGATGAAGGACAAGCTTTCACATCTATGGAAGCTATCTGCAGGTTTCGATATCTTGGATATTGGTAATGGTTACTATATGGCAAAGTTTGACGTCGAAGGGGATCGCATGAAGGTGATAGATGAAGGTCCATGGATGGTCTTCGACCATTATTTAACGGTGCAGACTTGGACTCCAGAGTTCACTTCTCCAACTGCAAAGATTGAGCGTACCATGGTTTGGAATTAGATTTCCTGGGCTGAATCTTTTTTACTATGACGAGAGCATTCTTATGGCCATGGCTGCGGCTGTTGGGCGTCCGATCAAGGTTGACAAGAATACTTTGGATGTTCGCCGTGGCCGTTTTGCGAGGGTATGTGTCGAGGTGGACTTAACGTTGCCAGTGGTGGGCAAGGTATGGCTTCGTGATCATTGGTATCAAGTGGAATATGAGGGCCTTCATCGGATTTGCAGTCGATGTGGGTGTTATGGTCACTTGGGGCGGGATTGTAATAAGAACCATGATGAGGTTGTAGTTCCTCTACAGCCGCCAGCTGGGGGTGCTTCAACACATATGACACATCCAGGGGCGGTGCAACTACAACCTGTGATGGAGCAACCACAAACTGTAACGGTGCAAAAACAACCAGAGGGAAACAAGGAGGCAGTTGGCGAAACCTCCGTTGCAACATTAACTCCAGAGGCGGCTGTTACGGAACCACCAGGGCCTTTGCATGGGGAATGGCTTATGGTTAAACGTAAATCTCGCAATAATAAGCTATCAAAAAAGGTCAATGATAATGCAGGAATAAAAGCTAAATCCGTGATTGGCAATGATAAGATACCGCCTAGAAAATCCCGGGATCGCCCACCATTGAATAAAAAAGAATCTTCAACTCAAAAAAATGAAGACAATATTCATTCACAGGCCCCAAGCTCCAAAAAGGGAACCCCTTCAGTCCAACATAATCACAAAAGGCCACGCAAGGAGACTGAGTCCAAGCACTCTAAATGGGCCCAGGGGATGGTTTCCACTAGCTTCCAGGTGCCAAAGTCAAATTTTGCACCAACACCTTCGACACATGCTGCGCCTGCACAAAATCAAACACGTATTTATGATGTGGGGAATGGGACCAAGTCTACCGTTCCCATGCAGGCTGTCACAGGTAATAGATACATACTCTTAGAAGAGGAATCTGAGAATGCAGTTGCTATGGATGCAATGAGAGAAGATGTTCCACAGCTAGAGGACATGGTACCTGAAACACAACACGAGGCTACTTTGGCATAATTTGTCAGGCACCTTTTCTTTCCTATTTGGTTTTTATGGATTTGTTTCAAGACATAACAATTATCTCATGGAATATCCGTGGAGCACTTGGCCGTTCCACATGTCGACATGTTCGTGATATTATTTCCTTGCACCATCCAACTTTCTTTTTTATCTATGAAACACATAGTGCTTTCAACAAAGTTCAAAAGTTTTGGCATGATTTGGGCTATAATCTCATATTTGTCCAGGAAGCCAGGGGTCACTCTGGGGGCATTTGGATCCTCACTAATAAAGATGATTTAACCTTTAATCTCATTGATTCTTCATTCCAAGCTATTACTTTCTCTATCTCCAAAGGCAATGCATCTTGGTATGTTTCTGCTGTTTATGCCTCACCCATATTTTCTGTGCGCTGTGCTTTGTGGCAGCAAATTACTGCTCTGCGGAGAATTATTAATGGACCATGGTTGTTGGTGGGAGACCTGAATGAAGTCTTGAGCTCTAGTGAGGTGCTAGGGGGTTCTTTTTCCCCTTCTCGGGCATTCATTTTATCAACAATGATGGATGATTGTAGCTTTATTGATATGGATACAGTTGGAGGCTTATTCACTTGGAGAAAAAATGTTCAAAATGGGGGTCACACTAGGAAGCGTTTGGATAGGTGCATGGCAGATGTTGCTTGGCGCATGCACTTCCCTGATACTTTGGTTGAATTGCTTCCCCCCCCATAATTCAGATCATAACCCTCTACTTGTTAGCTGCAGCAAGTCCCCTTCAAAGAGAGTAAAGAGTTTTCATTTTCAAGCCTCTTGGATCTCACATCCGGATTATGGAAGCCTTGTTAGATCAACGTGGAACAATACCCCTGGTGATGTTACATTCAAGCTGCATAAGATCATGGAAGAATCCCAAACCTTCAATACGGAGGTCTTTGGGAATATTTTTCATAACAAGCGAAGATTAGAAGCCCGTTTGAGTGGGGTGCATAAGCAGCTTGATGTTTTTGCCTCTTCAGACCTCATCATGCTAGAGAAGGAGTTGCAGGATGAGTACTCTATTATTCTGGCACAAGAAGAAATGATGTGGTACCAAAAATCAAGGGAGAATTGGGTTCGCTTTGGGAACAAGAATACCAAGTTTTTCCATACTCAAACTATTATTAGGAGGCGGAGAAACCGTATTACAGGCTTGAATATAGATGGTTCTTGGTGCACCAATGACAACATTCTCAAGCAAGAGGCACTTCATTTTTTCAGGACTTTGTTTATTTCTTCTGAGGTGTGCTACCCAAATAGTCTTCATCTGCAAAATATTTCACAAATTGATCCTAATTTGGCCCAGTCCTTAGTGGCACCAGTTTCCCCCCTAGAGGTCAAAGAAGCTCTCTTTTCTATGCATGCATATAAGGCTCCGGGTCCAGATGGGTTTCAACCCATTTTCTTCAAGACCTATTGGGCCACTGTTGGCGAAGATGTTTATAACTGTGTGGCAAATGCCTTTGCATCTAACCAAATTCAGAGGCATTTGGCAACGACACTTATTGTTCCTATCCCAAAGGTTGACCAACCCATGACACTTCGGGATTTTCGGCCAATTAGTCTTTGTAACGTCTTGCTCAAGGTCATTTCTAAGGTTTTGGTTAATAGAATTCGCCCTTATATGGATGATATGATTAGTCCATTCCAAAGTAGTTTCATTCCCAATAGAGGGACTGCTGATAATGCAATTCTGGCTCAAGAGGTGGTTCATCAGATACACAAGAAAAAAGGAAAGAAAGGTTTCCTTCTTTTCAAAATTGATTTTGAAAAAGCCTATGACCGTGTGGACTGGGAATTTTTAAATTTGACACTTGTTGAATTTGGCTTCCCCCAAGCAACTATTCAGCTGATTATGAGTTGTATCTCTTCTTCCTCTTTATCACTGAAATGGAATAATGAGATCCTTCCTCCTTTCAAGCCTAACAGGGGTCTGCGGCAAGGTGACCCAATGTCGCCTTATTTATTTGTCCTATGTATGGAGAAGTTAGGCCTTCTTATTCAAGAGAAAGTTCAGCAAAAAAATGGCTTCCTGTGAAAATAGCCAGGAATGGGCTTGCAGTTTCCCACCTTTTCTTTGCTGATGATTGCCTTCTGTTTACTCAAGCAAAAACATCTCAGGTTAGATTGGTTAGAGATGTCTTGAAGACTTTTTGTGCAGCATCTGGACTGAAAGTTAGCATACAAAAATCTCGGTTTCTCCCCTCGACTAATATATCTAATTCTAAGATTAGAAAGTTTGCCTCAATTGTAGATTTTCATCATACCTATAATTTAGGCAAATATTTGGGGTTCCCTATGTTGACTGGTCGTGTGAAAAAGAGAGACTTTGATTTCATTCTAGACAAACTACACAATCGGTTGACAGGTTGGAAAAGCAAGCTTCTCAGTAGAGCAGGGCGTGTGACTTTAGCTAAATCTGTCATGACTGCTATCCCAGTGTATACCATGCAAAATATGTGGATACCAACCGGGTTTTGTGACAAAATTGATTCTATTATTAGGCAGTTTATATGGGGGAGCAAAACCTGTCATTGGGTTAACAGGGATCGTGTAACAAGGCTGCACAATCAGGGGGGTCTTGGTATTAGAAGAGCTCGGGAGTGCAATGTGGCTATGTTGGGTAAGCACGTTTGGAGTATTCTTCACAATCCAAATAAAGTTTGGGTGCAAGGTCTGACAGCAAAATATCTTTCTGGCTCACATCTTTTTAATACAGTTCTTAGGCCTGGTTCTTCTTTTACTTGGTCATCTATTCATAAAGCCATGCAAATTCTCAAATCTGGCTTTATAATAAGAATTGGTCAAGGGGGTGTTTCTATTTGGTTTGACAAGTGGTTGGAAGATGGACCCGTGTGTGATATTATTCCATATGTGGACATTCATGATTTGCACCTTCAGCTAAAGGACATATACTATAATGGGGATTGGCATTTCCAAGATCTTTTTACTCCCATTCCTGAGTATGTTCGCCATCATCTTCTTAGCATTGTTCTTCATGAATCAACCGAGGATTTAATGATTTGGAGTAATACCTCTGATGGTATTTATTCTACAAGAGCCGCTTATAATTGGATGCTTTCTAGAACGCGTCCTAATGATGCCCAGCTGCATGATTGGTCTAAGTTATGGAAGATGGGTCTACCGAAGAATATAAAATTCTTTCTTTGGCTTATCCTTAACGATAGTCTTCCAACAAATTCGTTCCGTCTGCACCGCCACCTAACTTTAGATCCATCTTGCCAGAGATGTGGGAGTAATTCTGAAACTATTTTACACTGTATCCGTGATTGTCCACAGGCTACGAGAATTTGGAGATATATGGGTTTTCAGTATGATCATTCAAATGCCCATGATCTCACCTGGTTTACTTCGCAATTGGGTGGTAACCGGGCTGTGCTTTTTGCAGTCAGAAGCTGGTTTATTTGGAAGGTCAGGAACACTGCTGTTTTTGAAGATGTTACTTGGGAGCCTTGGTTAATTCAAAGCAAGATTCATAGTCTTTGCTCTGTTATACATCAAGCCTACAGATCTACCAAGTCTTCTAAGCAGAACAGATTGGTGGTTTGGAAGCATCCGACGGAAGAATTTGTCAAGCTTAATGTCGATGGTAGCAGCTTGGGAAATCCGGGTCACTCGGGTTTTGGGGGTATTATTAGAAATTTTGATGGTGCTTGGATGATGGGCTTTTCGGGGTATTGTGGGTTCACCACTAATATCTCTGCTGAGCTTTTTGCTATTGCCCATGGTCTTGCTTGTGCTTGGGATGGTGGACACAGAAAAGTTATTTGTGAATCAGACTCCTTGATGGCTTTAACTATGGTGGAGCAAGGTGTCAACGGGTGTCATCCTCATGCAACTATGGTTAATCACATTCGTGGTCTTCGGAACAGAGAGTGGGAGCTACAGTTTTCCCATGTGCTCAGAGAAGGAAATGGGTGTGCTGATTGGCTAGCTAAACAGGGCTCTTCCACAAGAACACCTTTTTCTACATACTTAGTTTGTCCTCCAGAGTTATCTTCTACTTTGCTAGCGGATACTTTGGGTGTTGCTAGGCTGCGTTTAGCTTAGTTGCTCTGTTTCTTTTTTTTTTTCCCCATTGATAAAAAAAAAACCTATGCTACAATGCAAATGAGATAGGTGCACCATGGAACTTATAAGTTCCATGGGTCGGGTCTATGTCAAGTGCCACCAATCGCTTAGTACTTGGTAGCATCATCGGCTGAGAGGTTGGAGGGCATGCGTTTGGGGTTTATTTTTTTTGGTGCAAAGCAGGCCTAAAGGCCACGACTGAAATTAAAAACCACGAGGGAAAAAGGTCTGTTATCAGCCCTTACAGAAACCGAAATAAAAGACAGAACAACATCAAATAAACGAAAGGAAATAGAACTAGCCAAGCCAAACTTAGCGAGGCCATCCAGCATTTGGGGTAAAACCAACAACAGAAGAGAGGAGCAAAAGCGGCGAAGTGGGAAAAGAGAATGTGTTGTATCCCAATCAGATTGGTCGATCCAGCCTTTTGCGTAATCAAAAGCATGAGAAAAAGCAAAATGAAAACGATCCAATTCTAAATCATCCTACCTTTTATTCTTAATAATCCTACTACACTGTTCAGACGTTAACACCTCTCCTTATCTAGAAGAACTAGACTAGAAGTGGGTAAGCACAACTGTGAAGTGAGAGCACAGTTTTAAGTATATCTATGTCTATATAATCTATATAAAAAATGAGCGATAACATGCAACCAAAAAGTGAAAAGAAAAAAGAAGTAATGACAAACAGCAACATTATAAATGATGAACTTATAGGACTACAAATACATCATAGCGTGTAACCAAAAAAGAAAAGAGACTTGATAACAAACAGCAAAATAAGAAATAATGCCTAGAGAGGGACTTCAAATACATGAACTTATTTTTGTCTCCCTCTGCAACTTTTTCACCGCATTCTCCCTAGCCAGGGACTTAAAAATCCCAAACCAGTTACAGTGAGACTATTAAAATGCAATTAAAATCGTTCTCAATAATCAAAACTTCATAAAAGTAAACCAAATCGGGATAATCACTCAATGAAAATCAGGCTTCTCGGGGTATGTGCAGCCAGACCTTTGGATGATGACATTTGCTGCATAACACCCAGCTCTCACGCATTCTTCAATGGGCTTCTCCTGAACCAATTGTGAAAGAAATCCTCCAACAAATGCATCTCCTACAAAAACAATAAGAAAAGAATACCATCATTATATCAAGTTTCCACAAACATTTTGGATGAAAAAAATTGGCATCTTAGTTGCCAGTGCCACTTAGCCACTACCAGGACCTATTCCCAATAACACCTCAAGTCCTCAACAATCATAAATAATATCATGGCTTTTCCATGTTGATTGCATGACTATGATCTACTATTGCATGCATTTAGAAGGGGCCAAATGGAATGTGCACGCGTGTTGTGCAGTGAGAGAGAGACACACGCACAAACAGTTGGGAAAAAATTTCTACTTATAAACTCAACCGCATATATATCTTTGTTCCACATTTTTAACTACTAAAAGCAATAGGGCAATACCAGCTCCATTTGTATCAACTAATTTCTCCTTAGGTAGTAGTATCACAGGGAACAATCTCACTTTCCCATCCTCAGCAACACACACGGGATCTGCACCCTGTGTGATAACGGTAATCCTTTTGTGTGTGCCTGATGCCTTTGGCCACTGAGATATCTTAATAGCTATCTCCTCGACATTATCAGTCTAGTCAAAAGGAAAAGAATCAAAATCAAAATACATAACAAATTAAAATTCAAAACTGTAAGCCTACATATCTTCTAAGTAATTATTTACCTCCCAGCCATGAACTTTAGAAAATGTTCTTGCTTCAGTCTCATTTCCAAAAACGAAGTCCACGTACCTGAATCACAGAAAGGACATCCTTAAGATCAATAAGTAAAACTTTATTCATTTGAGTTTACAGAGAAGAATCCTTACGGCAGAACTTTCTCCTGTGCATCCTTGAAGAACTCACAGATAAAGGGGGCAGAAAGGTTCATCGTGAAGACCTGCATACAGGAATAAAATACTTGACTATCTAAGTATCAAAAACTTCTAGTAGAAAGGGACTGCCAAATTCTAAGCATATCTAACCTTGTTTTTTGCAGCTGCATGTTCAGCAACTAATTGTATGGACTCCGGGGATACAGTAAGGAAAAAGCCAGCAATATAGAAATATTTGGCCTTTTCAACTATTTATAAAAAATGCACAATAACAAGTGTCAGTAATCTAGATTATTCATATATAATATGATAGAAACAGATCCTGAATAGATCAACAAGGTACCTATTGCCCAATTTTCTGGTCTCTTCAAATGCTCAGACTTATAGCAATTTGCAGCTGATAAGTTGGCAATAAGCGACCTACATTTATATGCAATCAAATAAATAATTGTTTAATAATCAATTATATATATTAAGCTGAAGATGTAAACTATTCAAAAACAGCATAAAAAATAATTATTTTCAGCTCCTTAATGCTTAAAATGAAAAACCAGGAGGAAAGCTTGATCATCTGACCTTTCACCACCAACGACACAAACAGCACAAGTTCCTGTAGGTGTATTTTCATCTATATAATATTGAACCTAATTGATAAATGAACAAGTTAATTTCAGAAACTGGATCCTAAGGTCCAATAGAGACAGTAGCAGATGAAAAAAGAAATGAGAAGTCAAAACTCAAAATTACAATATTAAACTTACATTTACACCACCAAGTCTAGAGCTCTTTGTCATCTCCTCACCAAACTTGTCCTTTCCAATGCAACCCATGTAACTGGTGGCCCCAGGTACTTGAAGCATCCACTATTAGAGGCAAAGGTAAAACGATAATGACAAGCTATTTTAGTCCTGTTTGGGTGCAGAAGCCTAGCTTTTAACTTATGACGTTAATTTTATTTTATTTTGCATGCTTATTTTTCTCATATATGGAAAAGAGAAAAAACTGTTAGTAGTCATTAATTGATAGATAGGTGTGCTTATGAAGAAGTTAAAAAAAATAGCTTTTGAAAAAAATGAAATGCAAAAGTTAATTTCAAATCATGTGAAAAATTAATAGTTAAAAACACATGTTAGAAGTGTTTGTGGAAAAATTTATCCAAACAGGGCCTTTAATCACAACTACTCCAGATTCAGCTCACCACCTATAGAAGAAAGTTCATACCTGAGCAACCCTGATTGAATTCTGAGTAGCACCTGCCAATAAGAAAATTACAGACATCATTGTAAAACGTGCACTTCCACTTCCACTTCTTTTGTTCATGGTAAAGCAATAATCTATAACGTGATACCCAATAATTCGGATGTAGTGTATTACCTCCAGCAATGTACTCCACATTATACTTGGCAGCCATTTCCTCGTACCTGAGATGATTGTAGAATCATATGAACTCACAAAACATCTTGCCTTTCCATAAAATATCCCATAATTTTAAATACTTGAAAAAATAAAAAAATTTCCAGAACTGGAAACGGAAAAATGCCCAACCAATTACTACATCATCACAAGCCCTTGATTTACAAAAATTCCAAAATGTCCACATCAAGTATTTACTACTATTAGTGGGGGAAAAAACCGAAAACTCGAGATTTTCCTAAACAATAACAATTCTAGAATACAGAACATCAAATTAGAATGTTTATGAAACTCTTAAACATCCAAAAACAAAAGAGAACGTGGACAGTTGATACGAATCTGTGAAACGACACAAATAATAATAAAGTAGTAAAGCAGAGTCGCGCATCTTACATAGATTTGTGCTTATCCTCGGCGAGAATCGCATTGTTCAACTTGATGTCGTACCTGTCAAGCAAATCAAGAACCAGAAGCGTTAGATCTGATCCGTAACATCTCGTGTTTTTTTTTCTCCATAAGATTTATGAATCAATCACGCAATAAACATAAACATCCTCAACATTCTTGTTCTTCCTAGTTCTAAGCTCAAAGCTATTGTGACACTGATGCGCATTAAATTAAAAATAAAAAACAAAAAATGAATGAATGGAAAGGGGTGACGTACTTTGTCAAGAAGTCTTCGTCGACGACAGCAGAGATGTCGAGGAGAGGGTTACCCATGCCGAGGAGAGCGCCTTCCAACTCCATTGATGAACGATGCGAAAACACAGCAGAAAAATGAGGAAAGAAAGAGTTGGTGTTGTTATTGAGAGGAAGTGGTGTGGAGTAGGTTAAATAGTAACAACCAACTAGTGAATGGGATGCAGATCTACCCAACCTCTTACAATTAGCTTCTTTTTCTTCAGCACTTTCAGATTTATTTATTTATAATTTATAATACTCTCTTTTTTTTTTTTTACACCCAACAACAGTAGCCGAGGAAAAGGGAAAAATAGACCCTTAAACCAATATGCGATCGATCGAGAGATAAATAAAATTTGACGACAAATTCTTTTATTATCAAAGATTGAAATTGATATTAGCTAAACTTATCTTTTAGACGAAATGTATTAACCATTTACATCTAATCTTATGGTTATAATATTCTCTTTCTACTTTTCTTTTCAATTTTTTTAATAAATGGATGTTTTTAATTGGCATGCTTTTCTCACTAACTATTGGATAGAGTCATTTTCATTCCTTACCCAATTCCGACCTTTAACTTCACAAATAATTCTTAGGTGCAGCTATGTTAGAATTCAAACTTCCAATATTGTAGTATAAAGAAATATTAGGAACATTCTTTATTATTAATCAATTGTTTTGACTAATTATTAATTATTGAACGATTTTTTAAAGAGATAGTTTAATTATTTTGTGAATTTTATTTTTTAGAGAATAAATTAATAATAACAAAATTTTAAAAAATTATTTTTAATTTAAATATATATGTTAATTTACTAAATAATTTAAAAGTGAATACATTGTTTTAAGTTATAGGCTCATTTTTTTTTTTAAGTTATAGGGTCATTCTAAAAGGATATTTTGCTCTATTATTAATTTATTTGTCATTTTGGATCCGCCATCCTCACCAGTCCACTGGTCACCCATCCACCAACCCAGTAGGGGCCCACTTCGAGAAAGCGGAAAATGTATGGCATACCACTTACACACCCTCTTACTCAAATCTATGGTCACTATTGACCCAAAAAAAAATCTACGGCTATTCTTTTCTCTCACTTGTGACCACCGACATCCCAGCAATATAGTAGAAGTGTAGAACATAAGGAATTAAGGAGAGAACAAGTTTATATTTATTTTTTATTTGGGCAAGAAAAATTCAAAATGAGAAAAAAAAAAGTTAGAATTACAGGAGCACTTGCGATAACAACACTTACCGGTACCACAAGCTTTTAGCTAATACTTACAATAGCACCTACCTACCGCAGCAAACGTGGAATTTGATTGAAATTTGAAGAGGATAGAAGGGGCGATTAATTACTACAATATAATAGTGACAATAAATAGCTTACCACCAAGGATTTTTCCAATGAGCCGGGACATGTGGGCTTAGGCCTTGGAGCACATAAATTAAAAGACAAACACTGCAGAGGATGACATAGGGCGTTGCTGATAGATAAGAGAAAATTTCCCATATCTTCCCAATAACTTTGAGCAAGAGAAAAATTAGAAATTATTTCTACCAGCCGGTTCCAAAGTGTTTATTTTCCACAAAGAACTATTTAGATGAATGTTCCTCCCAGATCTCAAGACACAAATTCCAAAGTGTAAGCAATGTTGATGTTGTTATATAGCTTGTGAAATGTGTCAATCAAGCGTTATGATTCCAGTCTTGACAGAAAGGTAAAGAATTCATTCCTCTGTTTTAAGCAAAAACTCATGTGCATGTACAAAATCTTACATAGACTAATCAAATTCTTCACCGCTAATTCAATTTTAGTGGTATTTTTATGCCAATACTTTCTTTTTAAACAACAATCAGGGAAGAACAAAAATCTCATTTTTATGCCAATACTTTCCTTTTAAATTATTTTTTATTTCTAAACTCTAGTTATTTTTCAAAATGTATAATTAACCAAGTATAACTATTGTCTTGTTTTTCCTTGTCCTATCCGGGACTACATTACATTGTTGCAGCGGATTTATTGCTATTTTTACGTTTTTGTCAAGCCAATGACCAATGATCCAAAGCATTTCAAATACGAATATAATTGTAGTACAAAACCCAACCATGGCATGATTGAGTTTATGAGAATCACCCAACAACTTCGTCTCTGAGGAACACAAACAAGTTGCTACTATCAATAAGAATTTTTCAAAAATTGAAGCAAGCAACCAATAGCTTGCACAAATAAAAAGGTAATAATCATGAAGGAACGAAACATCTGGTATTTTTATTTAGCTATATTATTGACAAAGAATACTAAAGTAAACTACCGAGGGTTATCAATCAATGTGCATTTTGAAGGGGCCCCTCTCAATGCCATATAAGACTTCATTGGGCAGCGAAATTTTGAATGCTTGCCCATTCCTTGTCTTTGGTTGTAATGTCACACACGTAGATGCTTCCTACTCCTCCGGAAAAACTGGGGAAATAAAAGGAAATTGACTGAAACAATCATAATTAACAATTTCTTGCCGACTCCAAAGCGAAAATTTAAAGATGATCAATAATTGCTTTTGTAAACTCAGTTGTCTTTGAACAGCCGCCAAGATCAGCAGTTCGGCACTTCCCTTCTGCAATTGTTTTGAGGATGGCATTTTGAATCTGCTCCGCTTTGTCATTGAGATTCAAATGGCGCAACATTGTAACAGAACTCAGCAGCAAGGCAGTTGGATTTGCCAAATTCTGCATAAATCCACAGAAAAATTGGCTAAGCAAGTGAAATATAGCTAAAGGATGGATGTATACAATCCTTTACTCCCGTGACACAGGATGTTTGTTGGATTAGAATCCGTGACCTTACTATTACCCAAACCCAATAGCTCTAATATTAGAGATAACTTTTCAAAAGGAAAAGAGAACATCCCCTTTATAGACGGAATTTTCTTTAAAGGGAAACTCAAATTGGTAGCTTGGTTTCTTGAAAGGACTATCTTTGAGAAACTCAATTTTCGAAAGAAAAAAAAAGTTTAATTAATTGAACCAAATCTGTACAGGATTATTACAAAGATAAATAGCGTTCTACATATCCCAATGACCACCTAATGATTGATTCCCTGGAAATCTTATGTTGGAAGTTATAGGGTCTTTAGATAAGGAAGGAGAAAAGAGAGAAATAAAAACTTGTTATCCTGATTATGGTTGGATAATTCGATATACAAAAGATTAAGCACTAAGCACTGACACTTAATTATAATACAACAAGATTCCTAATCATAATCAAATAATGAAACAACTAATGATATGATATGTGGGTTGCGGACATTTCCGAGGTAGGGCCACCGGACAGGATTGCAATCCCGACGCCACCGCTCGAAAGGGAAGAGGCTTGGCGGCGGCGACCACCGAAATCCATTGTCAAAATCGCCGCATACAACGGCGGATCCAGTGAGACTGTTCGGCGACGGAGCGGTTTCCGACCTGCAACTTTGTTTCCATGTTGCGTGCGAGAAGACAAAGGTACTGAGAAAAAGTTAGGGGCGTTTGATCGTGAGAACCCAGGGGAGCTATCATGGGGTTGCAGCCAGGGGATCAAAGTACATGGGAGGGGCTATGTGCTAGGCCCAATTGTTGAACAGGCCCAATTTACTGGAAAAGAATATTGGGCTTTTCAGAAAGCTGAAATGGGGTGGGTCAAAGAAGAAGGTTTCTCTTTAAATTTAACAGAGGCTTTCACTAATTGTTGGGCTGTTTTCTCATATATTGGGCCACCATTCCATTTACCCATGCAAGGGGAGCAAAGAGGATTTGAAGTCCCAATGGAAAGAACTTTTTTGATCCAAGAAATCCAAGCAGCAATCATGCTGTGTCTTTTGGCCAAAAACACCACCCAAAACAGAGCATTTGACCCTGGAGGATGTTTTGTTACAGCTCAGTCATTTTGCTCCAAGCAATGGGATCCTGGTGGAAATTACTACACTTCATGCATAAGTTGACTGTTATGTTTCAAGCATTGGGATCCAGGAGGAACTTCACCTTGAGGACAAGGTGAGTTTTGAGGAGGGGAGTATTGATAGGAACCCGAGAGTAAGTGAAGAGAGGGGAAAAGAGCTGATGCAGGGGATCATAGCCCAAGAAAGAGAAAATAGGGAGAGAATTTGTTATGTAACCAACTGCTGAGTTGGCAATAGAGAGAGAAAGAGAGGGAGCAAGTGGGCGTGTGTGAGGGCTATATAGCAAAGGGTGGGGAGAGTCATGAGGTAGGCTGGAAATTGGGATTAGGACTTGGGAGAGAAGAAGGCACTCTCTAATCTGCCTTCACCATTGTTTTCTGTTATCTTTCTTTCACTTTTCCTGGTTTCCTTCCTTTTGCAATTCTCTGTAGCAGATTGGAAGAGCATAAATAATACATTTCATTCCTTATTTCCTTGTTCTAATATCTTCGTACCTTTCATGATAACAACTAAGAAATATGAAAACTAATCCTAAGAGATAATATAAGATACTCTAAAATAAGAATCTGGGTCAGGGCATGCTAGCGAACATCACATAACAAAAGGTGGTCAGTAAAAAGTTTATGCACAGTCGTGCACAAATGTTGCTGCACTCTAATGAGAAATAACAGCAGAGGAAGAGATGCCACAGCGGTGACTATGGTCGAAGGGATTCACACCAGAGATTTTCATAGGCTTGCCAAAGAAGTTGCAGTGGGGGAGAAATGAAAATGCAACTAAGAAAGAGAAAATTTGGGGAGAGAGATAATGATCAAAATTCGAGTATGAAGTATGGACAACAAAAGGAAAATTATTGAAGTAGATTTCTAGACTTTAGAGAACTTGGTGGCAGAATACTGATAGGACAGGTCATGGAAGATGGTACCGTTATGATACCACGTTGAAGTTATATAGTTTTAGATAAGGAAGGAGAAACGAGAAATATTATTATGATTATGGTTGGATAATTATGATATACAGAAGACTAAGCACTGACACTTTAAGTTACTTGCTAAGTTACTTGTACTAAAACTAGACTCCTAATCCTAATTAAATTAACTAGGGAAACAAAGCATGATAACAACTAAGAAATAGGGAAACTAATCCTAAAGATGATAATCTAAGATTCTCTAAGTCGAGAAACTAATCCTAAGAGATATTCTAAAATAAAAACATGATATTATAAGATATTTTTCATGTCATCTACCAGTCTATAAGCAAGATGCACATCCGCCAAAGTTGACTCCTTATTCACACAAGCAATGTCCAATACCATAAGTTCTTAATTGACGACTAATACCTCTAAGGTCTTGTCACAGCTTCAAGTCTTGCATCTAATCAGCTTCATATTTTAGAAACACTTTTGTCCTTTCCAATATTTTTTAAATATTCAGAATTTTGTATAAGTTTGAAGGTTTTCTGTATCTCTACATATCTATAACTAAAACTATGAATAGATCTTTGACCTTATACGCAAAAGAGAAATTACCTATTCAGAGTAGATAACTGTGTACTAGTGTTTTCAATATTAATCCTTTATCAACTCTCGTTAGTATTAAGGGTGGGAATAGACCAAACAACTCATATGGAGTCTACGGTCTCACCTATTTTTATGTCTCGGCTTACCTTCGCTGGGTTTATTTAGCAGCAAATAGGCTAGGCTTAGGCTTTAAAAACTAAAAAGGCATATAGAACTAAGTGGGCTAAAGCCTAGGCAGTTAAAAAGCTTATTCGGTCTACCAGGCATCGGGCTGACATATTTATTTTCTATTATTTAAACACAATTATAATTTATAATACTTACATAATTTGTTATGACTCTTTTGGGTCTAAACTAGGGTATCCTCTGCGCACGTGTTGGGACTAATCCCTTCGAGCCTAGTAGGACCCTTTAGGCAGCAAAGCTCTACCATGCGGGATTTAAGGCCGTTGTATTCCCAAGGTTGGATTTGAACCCAGGACTAGGACCACTGGTTAAGCTAGGAGAGACCCATGTCATCTCACCCAAGCCCCCGGTGGTATCACTTGATCTAATATGATAATTTAATTAAAGGTTTTACAAATTTAAAAACTAGAGTGTGGGTTTCTTGGCCTATTTGAAGGCTTTCATGACTGCAAGTCTTTAAATAGGCTTTCAGGCTAGGCCAATCCCAGGAGGAAAAAAAAAACTACGATAGATAATAGGTCTGGCATTTTGCAGAACAGGCCAATGCTCATTTAGGCAAAGCCTAACCTAGCGTAGCCCATTTACACCCTAAAATAGGATGGTGCCAAAAGCTCGCCTATTAGTTTTTCAATGCCTTACAAAGGGCATATTGTGCACATGTACAAAACAGGCACTCCAAGAACCATACTACATGAAAACAATGCAAAAAGGTTTAGAACAGATAATATATGGTTGAAAAGAACTTTCACAGCTCACCTTTCCAGCAATATCAGGTGCTGAACCATGTACAGCCTCAGCAAGTGCAATACCTCCCTCACCAATGTTGCAGCTGCAAAATACATAAAATAGTCGGATGATATAATTGTAACTTCTCCATTTCTTTGACCAAAATTCGTAAACAAAAAAAGAAAGAAAAAAAAAACCTTGGTGTCAAGCCCAATCCTCCAATCAAGCCAGCACAAAGGTCGCTGATTATGTCACCATAAAGGTTAGGCATCACCAAAACATCAAAAAGTGCAGGATTCTTCACAAGCTGTGGATGGTCCAAAAATTAACCAGTGTATCATTTTTAGATAGTAAAAAAGAATGTCCAAATGCAGTTGTATCTAGGGGTGTTCAAAAAGTTTTAAAAACCGAACTGAACTATGAACTTAACCGAACCAAACTGTTTAAAAACCGAACTTTTAAATACAATTTGCAAACTGAACTGGAAATGAAAGATAGTTCAGTTAACCTGAACAGGTGTTGTAACTCGGTTCAGTGAACCTTAAAGAACCGAACCTTGCTCCCTTCATCATTATTATTTAATTAATAAACCGATATTATTTTATTAGTATTAGCCGGTCTCATCATTTAATTAATAAACCGACATTGGCTTATTTCATTTTGTCTCCATCCACTCCATCTCTGTACAGCATTTCTCCTCCGGACCTCCATGACCTTTCTCTTTCTCTTTGTTCTTTACTTTCTTTGGTTTTGCATGTTCATAGAAAACAATAATCGATTTTCTTCTGTGTCTGATCTACCAACTTGCTTAGGTGTGTTTCAAAATCTTCTTCTCTTACAACTAAGTGCTTCAAAATCGATTTTCTCGGTTTTTTTTTATTTTTTGTTTTCTTTTTTCCCGTGTGTCTCTTCAAAATTGATTTTCTGTTTTTAATGTGCGCCTTTTTGTTTTTCCTGGTTTAAAAATCATTGGTAATAGTTTGGAATGAGCAGATCTATTTAGATTAATTTCACTATTTGTTTTTTTTTTATGGAGAAAACCGAGACCAACATCCGTTCAGTTCAATTTGTCTATTAAATAGAAAAATAGTTCAGTTAGACAGTTCAGTTCATAAATTTAAAAGCCAGTGCACCGAAACTTTAAATCAGTTCGATTCGGTTCAGGGGATATTGAAATAGGTTTGGTTTAGTTCGACTGAACTAATTTCCAGTTGAGTTCGGTTCAGTTCAGTTTTCTTGGAAAAACTGAACCATGAACACCCCTAGTTGTATCCTATATCCAGTTCACCAATATTACCATCATGCAGCAATTGTCAATGACAACTTCCTCGTATGTTATCTCTGGATATTTCTCTGCAACCTCACGGCAACACTAAAAATAATACAAAATAAACAGTCAATATTATGCAACATGAAGAAAACTTGAGACCAAATATTTATTTATAGGCATTGCATGTATTAGTGGACCTTGAGGAAAAGACCATCAGTCTTTTGCATAATGTTGGCTTTGTGTATAGCAGACACCCTCTCTCTTCCATGTGCCTTGGCATAGTGAAAAGCATACTCAGCCACCCTTAAACTTGCTTGACGTGTAATGATTTTGAGACTTTCTACTACGCCCCTCACAACCTGTAACCGAAAAATGCTAAATAAATTATATTAATCAGAATTTGGATGATAGTCTGTAACATCAGCTGTTGTGAAATTTACCTGATGTTCGAGTCCACTGTACTCGCCTTCCGTATTTTCACGGATTGTGATGAGATTTACATTATCATATCGAGTTTTGTAGCCAGGAAGGCTGTAGCAAGGTCGAACATTGGCATATAAATTAAGCTCTTTTCTTAGAGTAAGGTTTAATGAACGATGCCCTTTTCCAATAGGGGTGGCCATTGGCCCTTTCAAGCCAACCCTGTTTTGCCTTACTGATTCTAAACTTTCCCATGTCAGAAAGCTCTGTGTTCTTGGGTCAATTTCGGTCCCTACATAGTGCTCTTCCCATTCTATTGGCACATCAGCAGCTTCGAATATCTAATTATTGCAATAGTAATAATTGGAAAAGCGTTACATTTAATTCAACAAAGCAAGTCAATTTTTATGAATACACAAGTATACATGACAAGAAACAAACATAGCATGAGAGATGAGGAAGAATAAAGGATTGCAAATATTAGCCGGTGACCACTTTCAGCAGCAACCCAAAGGAAATGTGACCAGAAAGTAAAACAGACTCCACAGCCATGGCAAAGGAAGAAAAGTAAAACAAGCCAATATACCCATAATACAGGGAAATCAGTAGAAACCCAAGGGATAGAAAGTAATGACACATATGATGCTCCATGTTTTTTGGGTGGGATATCGATACTGTAAATCTTTAAGCTTATATACATGATATAGTGAATTGCGAATCTTTTCCCTTAAATTTTCTAATATGAGTGCTTGTGTCGTGTCCGATTCCTACAATTTGTAGATTTTGGTGTGTCCGTGTCTTTTTTGTGCTTCATAATATATTATAGGAGAGCTATTTCGGCTAAAGCTTAAATTATTGGAGAATATACAAAATGAAAATCAGAAGAAAGATGAAACCTGAGCTCATTAATAAAAGATCTGCTACTAAATTCTATGAAAAAGTTAGTCGTGTTAAATCTAAAACAAGATATGGAAACAAAGCCATAGTCAAACACGCAAAAAGTTTGTCATTGACAAACAGTCCCCATTCATTTCTAAGCTTTTGATCTTGCAATAACATCGGTAGGCAACAATATACATGTGACTTAGCATTTGCACAAATTACGCAAGCCATAGCTATACTATGCCATAATCATTAGCAACAGCAACCTCCCTCACAGCATCATCTCATAACTTTATTTTGGTACCACCATCTAGTCCACCCCTTTCTATGGACACCAAGAGACCATACGAACTGAAAGCAAGTGTAGCTCAAGAGAATGTCAAGAGAATGTTCACACGGCATGCTAAAAACATGACATCATGGACATGACATCATGGATGATTATACATTTGCAGGAAAATTGTGAACAGAGTCATAGCCCATAGGTCTCAACTCTCAATCATTTTTTATCCAACTTGATTCAAATTAGGCACTTCCTGCCACGTCCCATTTGCATTTGTTTTTAGAAAGCAAAAGTTCTATCTTCAAAGTGTTCAAGTTACTTGCACACGCACAGCAACAATTAGAATTACAGAACAGCAAACATTTGCAATTTTAGGGTAGTAGAAAGATTTCCCCACAAACGATTACTTTAAGAGGATGTACAATGTACAATATTTTTTTTCATTTCTAAAATTATCGTTGGGGAAAACATATTTGCCTGAAAATGATTATATTTTCTAGAATGAGGTAATCTCAGTAAAAAACATATTCACGAAAATCATGTCTCGTTTCGAAACAGAAACAAGCCAATCAGAAACACAAAATTAAATACCCACAGAATTATATTATATTATTCTTATTACTAAATCGCAACAAAAAGCGTCAGGATCGCAAGCAAAGCATCATACATATCAGAAACGGAGCACTCGAAAAGGCGTAACGATTTATTTGACGGAATCGGAGAGGGAGAAAGATAAGAGGAACCTGTTTGACGGATTCGGAGATCTCGGGACCAATACCATCGCCGGGGAAAAGAGTGGCACGGATCGGAGTGGAAGCGGAAGAGAAGGACCTAGGGTTTGCAAAATAGCGACTTCCGAGGGTTCGTCTTAGGAGCTGAGAAGCCATGCTTGACCGCGCTTCACTTTCTGATTCTGATTCCTCACTCACCACGCACTACAATTACAACGCAACGCTGAAACCAAATTATTACTAGTATAATTTTATTTATTTAATTTATTTATTTATTTATTAGGAGTATTTTTTTTTTTTCGATACAGTTATTAGGGGTATTCATTACCGGCACTGCGCGGTGCGGTTCAAAATAAAGTTGAAGATTCTAACGCGGAGTGCGCAACTGGTCTGGCCAATTCTATCACTTTGTTTTTTTTCGTTTATTTTTCAAGGTGTTAGAATTTTGACTAGTGCTTTAATGCAAGGACATTACAGTGGTCCTACTCCTAATTGTGGGGTGATGATTATAAAGATGTCATTACTTGCTAGAATATTATGAAAATCACGCATCCAATTTCGGGCCAGTTTTAGTTGTTTGGTTTTTTTTGTCTCTCAACTTAAATTTGTACAACAAAATTGAATATAAATTTTGCTTAGTTTTCTGTTTGAGAGATTTACAAATTCAAATTTTACAAACTCGATTTATAAAATGAAACTAGTCAATAAACCCAAAATAGTAAAAAAAAATTCAATAAACAAATTAAAATAATTTTACTAAGAAATAAAAAAGAGCTAAAAAATAACATGTGTCACAATTTGAAAAATGACACGTGTTACAACATGGGAGACTAAGGTTTAATTTTTTTATATATTAATTAATTAATTAATTAGTTAATAATTAATACAAACTTAAATTTGTAAAATAAATTTACAACAAAAACATTGATATTGGTTTTAAGTTTTGGGGTTTTAAAATTGATCTTTTAGTATAACTGAATTTAGATACAAAACTTGCAAGATTTTAAAAACATATATGTTTATATATATAAAAAATTTAAAAGTGATTATATTAGTCAGAATGAAATAAGTTATTTCATTTTATTTTTAATTTTAATTATTTAAACCAACCCTTTCAATGTTGATTTTTTTCAAAATTCTTTCTATTAAAATATAAACTAAACAAATACTAGAGACCGTGTACAAGCTAATACTAGAAAGAAGTTCAGAGAGTTGCAGAAAAATCTGGATAAAATGTTAAAGGCAAAAGACTTGGATTATAAATTCTTGCACCCGTTTCTTCTTTTCAACTTTTAATTTGATTTTTTTGTCAAAAAAAAAACTTTTAATTTGATTTTTTTAAATGATTTTTTTCATGAGAGGGAATGCAATAATTAGTTATTTTACACTAATCTTAAAAAAATGAAAATTGTAGATGTGTTATAGTTTTGTTAGAGAGGGAATGCGATAATAATGTTACTTTTGGCTATATCTTTCTTAGCCCACTAAAGACCAAGATATTTTTATAGACTGTTGGGTCGCTTCTCCTCCACATACATATATAGCATATATAATTTGAAAGTTAGGAAGTTCTTTATTTTTATGTTACATTTGAGCCGGATTCATAATCTTAATTTAGTGAGTTAATTAAGGATTCAACGAAAATAAGGGAGACTTAAAAAAGTAAAACCTCTTCTAAGTAAGCACAAAAATCTAATAAGTATATTATTCACGGGAAAACATCATTTACATCAAATATCATGTATCTTATCTGCACCCCCAAAGCTACGGGAAACAAATGAAATGAAATTCTATTACAATATATCAACTACAAGTTCCTTATAACACCAAGGAAAACTACAAACGATGCGGTCTGGATATTGATTTGCCAAAGGCTTATACAGACAAACCAAATTGCTTCTCAATACAAGCACAGACATAAACGAAAAGAAACCACTTCCTCAAAGAAACAGATTGAGCCATGGTTTTAAATTGTAGTCGCAGGAGTTTCGATATTGGAGACTCTAAAAATCTTGATATTGTTGGATATTACGAACAGATGCAGCCAATACGTTTTGGAGACTTTTAAAACCTTGATGTGGCGGCCGCTATTACAGTTGTGGACCACAATTTAAAACCCTGGATTGAGCCTTTAACAAATTGGAAGAGGTGCACCATTCCACTCCCCAAGGCATTCCAAAAGGGGATCAATAATCTTACCCTGGCACATTGCTATGAACAGTTTGTCACACTCCTCACCCGGTGAAATCACCTTCTCCCCTGTTAACAACCCTGTCCCCAACTCTTCCCTCACAAACTTGTACAACGGGTATGACCTACATTCCTTGATCTTGTTCGGGATTGCACATTGCCCATTCTCATATGCAACCCTCGCACCTTCCACCTCTTTTGGCAAAAGGGCCTTCAACTCATCCTCAAAAGTTGCAATCTTTTGGAAGATCGATGTGTTCAAGCTCTTCTCGCTCTCTCCATTTACAAGTGCATGATCCACAAGCACTTGCCTCAGCTTTTGCATCAATGGGTACGTGGCACTGCAAGGGTCGTCAATGTAAGCAAAAACATACTCCCTATCAACAACCTTGAGCAAGTCTTTCTCACAGAATCTAGAAGGGTGGAGTTCTCCATTGACACCTGTTATCAGATAAAAGTAATTAAAATCTCATATCGACCAGAGATAAGACCTAAAAAGATAATATATACAAAGGGTAAAGACACGTGGATGCACGGATTAACACACTAGTTATTGAAAATCAAATATACTAAAATCTAATACCTGTGGTGAGTGTCCTCTTGGCAACTTGGCTCACGGTGTTCTTGACTGTGTTCTTCAGGTTCTCCTCCAAGTGCCTCAAGTCAATAGCTTGGCAGAGTGCAATCAAGAACGTGGAAGACATGAGCTTAAGGATCTCAATGGCCTCGTTTGTTTTCCTAGAAGAAATCAAACCCAAGGAGTTCACATCCTGGTTGTGTTGTTCAGCACTTTGTACATGGCTTGTAACCGGGTTTGCAAGGTATTGTAGCTCAGAGCAATAAGAAGCCATAGCAATTTCAGCTCCCTTGAAACCATAATCCAAGCTTGGGTTTCTACCACCAGAGAGATTCGAAGGCAACCCATTGTTGTAAAAATCATTAACAAGCTCAGAGAATTGAGCAAACATGAGTTTACCAATTGAAGCAAGTGCCAAACGTGTGTTATCCATTGAGACCCCAATAGGTGTTCCCTGAAAGTTACCACCATGTAAAGCCTTGTTCCTTGACACATCAATCAAAGGGTTGTCATTGACCGAGTTAATCTCTCTCTCAATTGACTTAGTTGAGAACCTTATCACTTCAATTAAAGGACCAAGCCATTGTGGTGAAGTCCTAAGTGCATAGCGATCTTGTTTAGGCTTTTGTAAAGGGTCAACCTCATGCAACTTCTTAGCTGCTTTAACATAAGAGCTTCCATCCAAAACATGCTCCATAATAGCTGCAGCTTCGATTTGCCCAGGATGGTGTTTCAGTTTATGTGTCAAATGGTCAGTGAATTCAGGTTTCCCTTGCATAACTTCAGCGAAAATTGCTGATATAACTTCAGACAAAACAGCTAGAATGTTTGCTTCAAACAGAACGATTGAAGCCAAACCAGAACCAACGGCAGTGCCATTAACAAGTGCAAGGCCTTCTTTGGGTTGCAATTCAAAGAAGTCTGAACCAATTTTGGCCAATTGAAATGCTTCCTTGGCATTGAGAATCTCTCCAGTGGGTCCCACAGCTTTAGAATTGGGTCTGCCCGTTAACAAACCGGCAATGTAAGAAAGAGGGACAAGGTCACCAGATGCTGTAATTGTTCCCCTAAGTGGTAGGCATGGGGTGATGTTGCTGTTTAGGAACTTTGTCATGGCTTCTAAGATTTCAAATCTAATGCCAGAGTAGCCTTGAAGAAGGGTGTTGATTCTCACTAGCATTGCTGCCCTTGTTGCTGTGTGTGGTAGGGTGCAATTTGACTCCGTACCATTGCCAAATATTCCAGCATTCAAAAACCTGAAATCAAATTGAAAAATAATATTATAAGGATTATGAATTTTCGTTGTTTCTCGATAACATAAATAAAAATCATTTTTCCTCTTGACTGAATTATGAGCAAAAAAACAATTCAAATGTGGTGGTTAAAATATAAACAAATTATAAATGATTTTACTTTATTTATTAGTGAACTCTTTTTTATAAAATAACTTTTATTTGATGTAGATTTTAATTTTAATCACTCTTTTATTAAGGACAATTTAGAGAATCAAATTCATTTCTTTCATAAGATCAAAAGAATTAAAAGAAGTTAATTAACTTTTTTTATTAACATAAATTAGTTATTTTTTGCTTATATATGAATTCAAAATAGTATGTTTTCCACAATACATCTAGGTGACCAAGGCCCTGTATGGATAACAAGTTTATCTACTGCTTATGGCATAAGTTGTATAAGTTACTTTTATAATCGAAGAAAAATTATAGTGAAACTTATTTTATATAAGTCATAAGCTATTTTGATAAGCTATCATGGGTAGCTTATGAAAAATAAGTCCAAAACAGTTTATGAATCAGTCATAAACTGTATTCATAAACTCTGCATAAGCCTATTCAAACAGACCAAGGATTGGCTTATGCAGAGCTTATGAACACAGCTTATGACTGATTCATAAGCTGTTTTGGGCTTATTTTCCATAAGCTACCCAAGATAGCTTATCAAAACAGCTTATGACTTATATAAAATAAATTTTATTATAATTTTTCTTCAATTATAAAAATAACTTATACAACTTATGTCATAAACAATAGATAAGCTTGTTATCCAAACAGGGCCAAGTATGTTATCTAATTGACAAATTCTAAAGGCTGTACGCCAACACATAACAATGACATAAACAAAATGAAAACAAATAATTAGCAAATGGTGGTCAAATTTGGTGACTAATTTTAGGAGTAGGTGGAGAAGGTTAGCTAGGCAGTCACCAACCCCACGTCACGTGCAAAACATTCGTGCTTGTCAACTCCTAATACTAATTAAGAAGTATTTGACAAACGAGCTAGGATCTTCTCTTTTTTTTATTATTATATTTTTGATAGAAATAAATAACATAAATATAATATATGAGTATTATTTATTTTATTTATTCTTCTCAAAACATAATAATAGAAGATATAGAAAAAAAAATCCTAACATTAATTATTTAGTATTCATATTTTTAGGCAAATGATAACTATTAGTGGCTTTAAAGTATCAAAATTATTTTTTTAAAAACCTTTCATTCCTTAAAATTATTAACACATTGAACAGTATTTTAAATAATTAAAAATATTTAATGAAATATATTAAATATTGTATTCATAACACAATTAATAATTTTCAAATCAAAGAAACGTAACAATAAATGTGATAGGGATATTGACTAATAATATTTAATACACCTAAGTAAATATAATTACTACAGTTACTTGAAAATATATACTGAATATTATTTTCTTGAACACTCTTCAATTTTCAACACCTATTTAACGTTTTATTTTTTTTTATTTTTTTTTATCACATTATTTATCTATCATATTTATCTCTCATTTTTTTTCATGAGAAATGATATATGGATACTCCAATAGTGTCATTACCCGTCCAACACCTCTTATCTCTTTTAATATCTCTCTTCTTGTCAGAATATCATATTATGTATCACATTTATCATTTTTCTCTCTTCTATTTCTTTCTCTCTACAGGTGTAGTATACATCCATTTGGGTGTGCACCAAACATTTTCCTTCTCTTATTCTCCTATTCTTCTATTCATATTTATTTGTGGATGTAAATTGAATTTGGGTGTCTCAAACTCATTTTTGTATTATTTAATGCACCCTGGTAAATGGTCACCAGTAACAGATCTCGAAAAAGGCACGTATTGGTATAATGATACGATTAGAGAAGGATGGCATGTATGGATCAGTGAAGTGCAACAACAAGAGCATATAGTAGTGTAGAGTGCAGAAAAAGATATAATTGGGGTGTTGAAGTGATTATATTAGTTACCTAATTAGCTCCTTCTGCAAGGCACCGCCCTGTTTGGTTCTACGGTGGGAGGTAGCACCGAAACCGGTGGTGACACCGTAGCTGTCGGTGCCATTATTCATGCTGTCCATCACCCAGTCACTGCTTGCCTTAACCCCTGCCCTCGCCGACTCCGACAGCTCCACACGTACGCCGGTGTCGTGTGAGGCGATGCCGGCCACCTGAGCAATCGTGAGGCTCTCGCCGCCGAGCCGCACCACCGGCTTCCGGTACTCCGCCACCATCCGTTTCACCTCCTCCAAGTGGCTCCCCTTCATCGACTCCGCCGCTGCACCCCAGTTCAATGGATCACCACCACCACTACCGCTCTTCAAGCAAAAACTATTGACACCGTCGACGACATGGCCATTGGCTGTAGTAGCGTCCATGTTTGATGAATTGTCACGACGAAAAGAGAGTAAAAATGTATTTAAGGAATGCTGATCGAAGAGATAGAGAAGGGAGAGGAGAGAGTAGTAGTAGTAGTAATAATAATAATAATAATAATAGTTGTAGTAGTTGATGAGAGGAGAGGAAATCTTTGGTTGTGGGGGGAATCAAATTAAGGATTTCCTGAGGGGAAGAGGGAGAGAGAATGGGGCATTATATAAAAGAAGGTGTTGGGGCCAATTCGAATCTGGTGCGTTGGTGTTTGGTAGGTGGGAATAAGGGGTGGCAGCGATGAGAGAAGTGGGGGTTGGTGGAAAAATAATGACTGACGTTGGATTGTGAGGGTAGAATCGGCGGCTATTATCTTGCGACGTGGCATTATTTGACGAACCCTTTTTTAACATCATTGGTAATGGTGGCTCACAGACACACCTAGCTTGTTGTTGTGTGTGTGGTACACAAGAAAAGACGAAACGGAAGTAGTAGTAGTTGGCGAGAACAAACCCCTGCCGGGGGAAGATGTGGAATAGAAGATAGTCAGGGGGAACACCTACTACGAGTGGCCGCCCTGTCTCAATTATTTATTTATTTATTTACTTACTTAAGTACTTACTACAAAAGTACGCGTGTAGCACGCATTTTTTATTAATTCATATAAAATTAATATATACTGTATTAGTGGAGAGCAGACACCCTACATTCAGATCATGTGTTCTAACGGTTAATTACATTTTTTTAAAGATAGTTATTACGTAATTTTGAATAAATTTAAATTTAACTTTTCAGTTATTAAATGGTAAAACGGAATTCAGTAAAACATAGTACAAATGGTTAAAACTATATTTCGTTACTAGATTGGACATTGTTCGATCCCCGATCGGAACATTTATGTGTGTGGGTGTTTACCATTCATACTAGACAAAATAAAAATGGTAAAACGGAGACAAAAGTAGGACATCCATGGTTATTAAGAGTTGAATTAAAAAGAGTTCAACTACACTTTTGTCCACTTAAATGTGTACACGAAAAAGGGATATCCTTTTTATTAATTGTTATAGATAAATGCATGTAACCACGAGGTTGGGTATAAATGGTTAATACTCTTCGTCTAAGGGAAATACTCGGCTAGTATTTGGGTTCAACTCTTGGTCTCGTGTGGCCTGACCTCTTCGTCAAACACAGATTAATCTAAACCCCTTTCTCCATGAGATATTGTGGGTGTAAACCAAAATATAAGTGTACGTCATTATAATAATATTTTTAAAGATACTAATTAGTTATAAAAAAGTCAAAAAAAATAATAATAATCATCTCATAAAATTTAATGCCACAAAAACATTTAAAATAATTCTATAATAGAATCATTTAAAATAATCTTTAAAGTCTTTAAACAATATAAAAAAATTATTTTTTATTTATAGTATATTTATAAAATTGTTTATCAATAATTTTATAAGAAACATTTTTATATTTTAAAACTACAAAAACAATTTTGAATTATAAAAACTAATTTATAACAAAAATATAAGATCAAAATTAAAATTTTTTATATTTAATAATATATTTTTAAGTTGTAAATATAATATAAATATTTAGTTTTGCTTTTTATAGTCAATATTTAATAATATTATTTTAAATTGTAAATATAATATAAATATTTAGTTTTGCTTTTTATAGTCAATATTTAATAATATATAATGGTATTTAATTTCTTTTGACATATTTTCTCTCAAATAGCAATAATAATAAAAAATATTTTATCCCTAATTAATTTTATAAATTAAAAAAATATAAATTTAGATTTGCTAGTTAATGTTAGGTAATTTATAAGGTTATTTATATATCTATAAAAAAAGTCAACTAATGTTTAATAATTAGCATTGTGATTAGATAATTTAAATACTAAATATTTTAATTATATAAAATGCTCTGATACTTAACAATTATTATTTAATGATGTATAATGTTATTAAAGGTTTTTATAATTTATGTCCTGGAAGAAAACTAAGATTGTTATTAATATTTCTGATCGAGTGAATTCATTACTTTTCCACACACACATATTCTTTTAAGTATTTTTTATACTGATATTCTTTTAAGTATAGATCTTGAATTCAAGAAAAATTAATTTATGAAATATTGTTTGAGTTTTTTTTTTATTTTCAAATATTTTTTTATAAAATATTAATCAAAGAAAATTGAGTATTGAGTAAAAAAAATTAATAAAGGTATTCAAAAAAATTAATAAAAGTAAAAGAGGAGGGATCAAATTACACCAGTGTAACACTTTGGTCAATGTTACACCGCTAATAACTCTTCAGCGGATAATTATTCTAAAACACACCATTAGATTAAAAGTTATTATCATATAGATCATTCCTACAAAATTTCACATCAATCTAAAATTGTTTGATGTGTCATTGAGATATGTCAAAATTCATACACTTTAAAAGACATTAATCTTGACGTATCTCAATGACACATCAAATGATTTTATATTGATGTGAAATTTTATAGGAATGATCTACATGATAGTATCTTTTAATCCAACGGTGATCGAGTTTTAAAATATAATTATCCGGTGAATAGTTATTAGCGGTGTAACATCGTCCAAGAGTTACACCGGTGTAATTTGATCCCTCCTCAAAGTGAGGATGAATCAAATTACACCGGTGTAACACTTTGGTCAATGTTACACTGCTAATAACTCTTCAGCGGATAATTATATTCTAAACCACACCGTTAGATTAAAAGTTATTATCATATAGATCATTCCTGCAAAATTTCACATCAATCTAAAATTGTTTGATGTGTCATTGAGATATGTCAAAATTCATACACTTTAAAAGACATTAATCTTGACATATCTCAATGACACATCAAATGATTTTAGATTGATGTGAAATTTTATAGGAATGATCTACATGATAATATCTTTTAATCCAACGGTGAGTTTTAAAATATAATTATCCGGTGAATAGTTATTAGCGGTATAATATCGTCCAAGAGTTACACCGGTGTAATTTGATCCCTCCTCAAAGTGAGGAGGGATCAAATTACACCGGTGTAACACTTTGGTCAATGTTACACTGCTAATAACTCTTCAGCGGATAATTATATTCTAAAACACACCGTTAGATTAAAAGTTATTATCATATAGATCATTCCTGCAAAATTTCACATCAATCTAAAATTGTTTGATGTGTCATTGAGATATTGGTTTGACTTGTAAGTTCAAAATACATGTAAGTTCAATTAAAGGGAAAATATATTGGTTTGACTTGTAAGTTCAAAATACATGTAAGTTCATGCCTGTTTTATAGCTTTGCAGGTACTAAAACCAAGTGACAGCTGCTCTAGACGGGGCTCTTCAGTGATTGAAGTTGGTTGGCAACCTAGCTCCTCTTGAAGGGTATATCAAAATAACTGTAGATGGTTCACATGCTGGGAATTTAAGCAGTTCGGTCTGTGGTGGACTTGCATGGGATTCACATGGGATGCCTAATTAAAGGGTTACTACAGTTGGGGATTAAACTGGATCAAGAATTATCGCTAGAGTGGGTCGCCTTTGGGATGGGGTATTTTCTATCTACACATACATATATTTCTATCCACATATACATGATGCGGAACTATTAGTTCCACATGTATATTTTTTTTCGAACACATACATGATGTGGAACTATTAGTTTTGCACGTTGAACTTCAATGCAAAACTAATAGTTCAACAAGTTTTTTTTTAAAAACATACATAATGTGAAACTATTACTCCTCCATGCTTATGCAAGAGGGCCCTTATTCATAGGATAGTCTCGTAGTTGTTTGTTTTCCTTTTCTATAATTTTTTTTAAATTAGTGATGTAAAATTAGTGAAGGAATCTATAATTCTGCCACTAAATTTTGTGACACCAAAATTAGTTACAAATTTTATTTTTTCCGTCACTAATTTTGGCTGCCAATTCATTTTTTTTTCTAATAGTGAATAACAATTCCTCGGTTTCAATACCATGATTGGATACCTCATAGCAAACTACAACTTTGTAGCCATAGTGGTGGAAGTAGCTACAAGAATATTAGAGACTCTCAAGAGATGGCTCCTCCAACCAACTAGAAAGTATAGCATGATGAGGAGCATCTACGCATCACACAGAATTAGAATCAGAATACCCAATGATCCTTAAATTGTCAGACAAATTAACAATAGTTGAACATATAGTCTTTTGTTCTCTTTAGATAACACATCACACATTTAACTATCTTCCAGTGCTACATTCACATATATCACTTAAATATATTTTCCCATAACTTCCACTATAATTATAAAAGCTATATCTGGACGAGTACAAGTTTGAGCATGTATATATAATACTCCCAACAACTGATGCATAGGGAATATAATTTTGCATCTCTTTTCTTTCAAGATCATTAGTAGAGCACTATTTGAGACTATATGTGTCAAATCTATCCAAAACATTATTGATAGCTTTTATGTGATAACTCAATAATATATTGAGAATGATCTCTTAGTATCAAAATACTCAATACAAATTGTATCCAAAAAAAATACTCAATACAAAAGAGATGTCACCGAGATCTTTTATCTCAAAAATTTTTGTTAGAAATCTCTTGGTTTCTTACAATATTAAGCCTATATTGTTGCTAGCCAGCAAGCTAATTATCATTGACATACAATATCATTATACTAAATAGATAAATTTACTCTCACTAACTTATGATATACACAATCATCTACAACATTAGCCTCAAAACCACATGAGATAATAATTTGATGGAATTTGTGATACCATTGACGAGACATATGCTTGAGTCCATAGATAGATTTCTTTAATTTGCAAACCATCTTCTTTGGATCTCTTGACACAACTTTTCATTTGCATCATATAAACTGTTTCATCAATATATCATTGAGAAATGTTGAAGTCACTCAATTTATAGAGTTTTAGTTACTATGCACCAATAGTGTACAAATTTTCTACATAAACGTCTAATCATATCTCATCATGGTGCCAATTCATAATGTTATTTTCTAAAATATCTGCACAAATATTCACATGGTGAGATATAATTGAATATCTGTATAAAACTTTCTTACAATATCGGTTCATAGTAATTAAATCCTAATTTATAAAATGATTGAATGTATGTTAGCAATCCATGTGTGTATACGCGCATGCTCGTTTAAAATCTATAAGTCAACATAATGTCCACATAAAATGTTCATGAGTTATACCTACAGGTTTGCTTTGACGTGCTACTGAGTTCTTAACTAGTTTTCATGTTGAGTCGGGTCATCTGAATTCTTAATTTTGAAAAACAACAACGGTTTATATTATTATGTGCGAATCCTATCTACTTGCACTTGGGGTAGGTGTCAGAAGAATGCTATCTACTTTTTAGTCTTTAAGAAAATAAACGTGTTTTATTACTTGAGCCCTATTTGGATAACAAGTTTATCTACTGTTTATGACATAAGTTGTATAAGCTACTTTTATAATCGAAGAAAAATTATAGTGAAACTTATTTTATATAAGTTATAAGCTGTTTTGATAAGCTATCCTGGGTAGCTTATGAAAAATAAGCCCAAAATAGCTTATGAATCAGTCATAAACTGTATTCATAAGCTTTGCATAAGTCAATCTAACCAAACCCTTAATTTCTTTCCCAATAAACATAGACCGACTTTTTTTTTTATATAAAAACATAGACCGACTTTCTCGTAAGACAGAGAAAAAATACATATCAAGACAAAAGAAAAAAAATGAAAATCATAGAACGCTAAGTGTTTGGCAAAAATCTAAATATGCAATTAAAGTTGAGTTTCAACAACATCATGCCATCCAAAACTAATTGACAATTTGACATCCTCTGTTGGGATTTCTTCAGGATACTTAGTGTGTGTTTGAGAGTTTTGGAGAAAAGGAGAGGGTTTCTGATCAATATTTTACTTATTTGAGTGTTTAAAAAATATGTAAAAATTCTTCAAAACCCTCTAAAGTCACCTCACAAGTGCATTTTTTGAGTTCTCTAAATTGAAAGGTTTTTGGAAATGTACTAGAGGAGATGACGACCTTGGAGAGTTTTAGAGAGCTTCAAAATGTTTTTTTCATCTTTTTCCTTATCTATACAACTAAAATATTGAAGTAAATTTTCCCCTCCCCGGCCTCCAAAACCCCCCCTCCCAAACACACCCTTAGAGGAGAGTTAGATGACAAATAGCACATGAATACTGGGCAAAATTTCTTGAATGAGTTTCTTATATTTTGTCATAAATTTTATAAATTAACTAACGATACGCAGATTTTTTTAAACTAGTAAGTATTGCAAGTATTATATATACCGGTATTCATTTAATATAGATTAAATATAAAAATAGAAAACCAACATAGTGGCACAAGTGGTAGATACTCAAGTCCATTAAATATGCTGTTGGGGTTCAATATCTGCACACAGACACACACACACACATTCATTTAATTATTTTTTATTTTTGATAAACAGTTATTAATAGATAGCAATAATTGTCATTAACTAATTTAATACCTAATAATTTTACTATATATATTAGTAATATTTAATAGTTTATAGTGTTATTTAATTATTTTTCAAATATTTTTTTCAAGTTGTTATTAATTGTTTTTTATGTACAATGGTGGCACTATGGTTAATTGTTAACATATTGCATATCAAGTAATTTTAATGATCAATATTTAAGTTTTTAACTATATGTATAAGATTTTGTCAAAAAAAAATTATATGTGTAAGAAATTGTATATTCAATTAGTTAATACAATTAATAATATAAAATGAACTCATTAAATATGTTTATCTTTTTTTATTGAAATATGTTTATAGTTTTTAAACTCATGTAATAACTAATTAATTGATATTGTCATTAATATACCCTTCAAAAAAAATATTGTCATTAATATAAGGTTCATATAAATAAATAAATAGATATGCAGATATATATAGAGAGGAAAGATCGTATGAAAATACTCTGTCAAACTAACTGCAAAAAAAAACTAAATATAAATAGCTTATAGAATATAGCCCCGTTATTAGAAAATTTCAAAAGGTTGAAAGGGTAAGAGCAATTTGAGGATGGGCAAAACTTTCCAAGTAGTGGTTGCAAATTGCAATCCACTCATCACCTACCAATACCATATATATACCACTAACATTTCGTAGTTGGGTTCTGGTGAATGCGCAGCAATCGTTGTTGTAACAGGATTATGAGTAATTTGGAAGCTCACTGATTGGCTCTCGTAAATAAAAAAAAGAAGCTAAGATAACAACTTCAATTAATTTCGTCATCATGATCTCACAAAAAAAAGTAGTAAGGTTGTTCAATCATTTTAAGGTTTTTTCATTTTATGGTCTCTCTCGGATAGAAATCGAGATACGATCCACACTTCAAAATGCACGCATGTTTACGTTATTATTTAAATACTCTTTCCATTCCAAAATAATTATTTTTTAAGGTTTTTTTCACACAATTACTAAATGTAATAAACTAGCGTAGGTGACCCGTGCCATGCACGGATTATATGAACCACTTTAAATATTAATTCAAGAGTATAATGAAAAAAATTGTATAATTATGGTTGAAGCCATAAAATAATTTAAATAGTTGTTATAAGTAAGCGTGACAAAAAATCAAAATTTGTGATACTCGCTTGAACCTGTGAAATAGGGTTTAACATAAAATGTTCATTCTGGTGTATTAACTTTAGTTTGTAGATATATATATACTTTCATGTATTTGTTGTCAAAAAAATAATTTTATGTGTTTTTCAATCCCGTTGTTATATATTATCTATTATCTATTATCTATAATTTCTAATTAAACATTTTGCATATTTGTATATAGATACTAATGTGCAAAAAAAATTAAATTTTTTAGTGTAAAGAAAGTATCCAATAAATTAGATGGGGATAAACTAAAAAATAATAAAAATGTATTTACAACAAATTATCATAAAGTGAAATAGAAAAATATTTAAATTATATATTAAAGTTTAATTCTTTAAGTAATTCAAATGTCAATAAGATTTCTGGTAAAATATTAGACACAATGTCAAAGACACAATTTTTTCTTGTTTACTTTCACGTAAAATATTTATCACGCATGATATTTTTTATTTATAATTTTTACATTAATAAATTTATAAAAACTCCAAGTTTTCTAAGAAAAAAAATAAAATGTTTTCTTAAATTAGTTATATGATTGCTTCAAAAAAATTAGTTAGATGATAACATACTAATAAAGAAAAGAATATTTATTCTCATTTTATATCCTTTATTTCTTGTTCCTAAATATCAAAATAAAATTTAAATTTAGATTTCATATTAATATTGAAGAGATCAATTTTTTGTAACTTTGAAATTGGTACAAAGTATTCACCACATTCTTTTATTTATTATTTAATCTTGAAAAAATTGATCAAATTAAATCAAATAAAGATAAAATAATTATTACCTAAATTTTAAAATCATATTCATATCAAGATGGAAGAGAACATTTTAATTTTTTTTATAATCTTAAAACATTAAAATCAAATCTTTTTGAATTTTAAAATTTTTCATAATATTAAAAGGATTAAATTTGAACTCATTAAAGATTTTTTTACCACCTATAAAAAAACAATAAAAAAATCAATGTTTTGGAGGCTATGAGAAAATGAATAAAAAGTATCGAAATATGGATGCCTTAATATTGATATCGCCTTGAGAAAAATTCTAGGCCTAGGTGTAACCATGCATGTCCATTTTTTTACACTGTCACTTTCTCATCACTTCTCCAACCTCAACCTCAAGAAATGAATTATTTAATTAATTAATGTGTGTAATTTACATTCAACTTGCATGTTGTCAAAATATCCATTGTATACCTAATAAAACTGAAAAATAGGAATGAATCAATTAACAATTAATGTGTCTAATCTATATTCTATTTTTTATTTCAAAATATTCATTGCATGTCTAATAAAACCATCAATGGAAAGGAATTAATTAATATCTAATTGTTTGTGATTCTTCGAAATACTCATTACATGACAAATTAAATCGATAAAAGAAATGAATTAATTAATGTGTTTAATTGCATGTGATTCTGATTGTGCAATTCTCTTTCAAATTTATGCAAATCATTCCAATGTTCTCTTCCTCTATTGTCATTTTTTCCTTCATGTTTCTCTCTGTAATTTTGTATTCTCATTTTCAGCATATTTCGCGCTAACGGCAGAGTCATCATTTTGAATTTCACATTTTCTGTTTCTACAAATTAAAATTCTTTCCTTTTTAATTTGCTCGATATGATATTTTTCTATTTAATTTACTACTACTACTATCACTAAAGCTAGATCAACTTGATATACAATACTGCGTTCAATTTGAGGAAATATAATACTTATGTCGGTTTCTCCAATTAGACAAATTTTGCTCCACATTTATTCAAAAATTTATTCTAAGCGCAAACCAAAAATTGAAATCAATTTCTCCTATTTGTCCCCTTAAGTCATAATTTACTCGACATTTATACTAAAAGCTAACAAAAAATGGAAACCGGTGGACAAATCTTTTCTATTTCACAACAAAATCTACAAATCATGATTAATCAAACATTATCTCACCACGTAGTAGAACACAATATCGTGCAATATAATCAATTTAAAATTTAAAATATGACATTTCAATCATTGATATGGTGAGAAACTGATTTGATTGAGTTTATAGGTTAGTGTAAGTTGTATATTGTCATGAAATCATTAATTAAAAATTATTTTTCCTCATTTATTGTGTTTTATCTCGACTATTTACATTAATCAATTTAATTGTAGACATTAATAAGAAAAATTCAAATTTGTTTTAACAAATGAAAAGATTTAATAAATTAATTAGTTAGACAAAAATGCTAAATGAGAAAGAAATATACCATTACAACATTGGTTAAGATGAAAAAAATTTATTACTTTTGGAGCATATTTTTTATTACTTGTTCCTAAATATAAAAAAAATTAATTCATACTAAATATGAAGAGATCAAATTTCAATCGACATAAAATTAAACTCTTTTATTTATTATATAATATTGAGCAAAATCAAATTCAATTTCAAATCCAAATTAAGATCAAATAAAATTATTACCTAACTTAGAAATCAAAATCAAATCAATTTGGAAGAAATCTTTTCAGAAAAAATATAGAAGAGAACTTTTTATTTGTTTATCTAATCTTAAATATTAAAATCAAATCTTTTTAAATTTTAAATTTTTTCCTGATCCTAAAAAGATCAACATTCAGACTCATCTAAGATTTTTTTACCATCTAAATTCGAATCCATAAAATTATAAGAATTATTATGATTTCTATATAAGGAAAATAAAAAACAAATAATTATATCTATCAATATCATTACCAATGTAGTCAAAACCGGACCGAACCGGCCGGTCCGATTGGTTGTGTAACATCCGTTTTTCTGAGTTACTATTTGAAAATATGTTTTATATGAATTTTTGCGATATAAATATTTTAAGATTTATTTTTGGCTTAAACATAGGATTTAAATGCGCAAATTTAAGATTACTTCTGAAAACGATCAATTCGTAGCTTCCGTCAGGTTTAGATCCAACGTCCGTTTCTTATTCTAAACCGTACCTTTTCTGTTTTATATAAATTTTCGTGCCCTAAAGGTTTTATGAATTATTTTTGGCTTAAAATTAGGAGTAAAATACACATATTCCGGAATACTTCTGAAACGGTAGTTTTACAATCGTTATCATGTCAATTTACAGAAAGCAGTACGTCTAACTGACGGAAAGAGTTTTAAATACCTTAAGAGTATCAAATGACTTCAATAAATAAACTTCCTTCACAAAAGTTGATTTTTTTAATATTTTAGATTTTCTGAAATTTTTCTAGAATCTTTGGAAGTAAAGAGATTTAGAAGTTCTGTTTTTGTCCAAATAGTAAACCGGTTGAGTTGACAGACTGATTTAGAGCTCAAGTTAAACTCAGATAAAGATTTTGAATAGCCAAAACATGTTTTTGTATTTTTTATGATTTATGGAAATTATTTCGAAATTTTCTGAAAGACAGATCAAAAGTCACTTTTTCAAAACTCCGTAAGACACGTAAAACGAGAATTTCTTGGCCAAAATGGATTTATACTGATCAATGAGAGTTCAAAATCAAATTTCAAGAGGGACCATTAGTGTTTAAATTAAATTTTTGATTTTTGAGAATTATTTGGGAATTTTCTGAAAAATGTTTGTTTTTCACTTACGGCGCATCCATTTTTCTGTTTTTAAGCTAAACGCATAGCTTACGTTTACCGTAAAATTCCAGAAACTCTCCCATGAAGCTATTAGGGCTATTACATGGTATTCCCAATATTTCTTATCAGTTCTCATCTTTCAAATTCATTATAGGAATTTTTGATTAGTGAAAAGTCACTTTTACCCTTAATTTTCATCTGTTTTCACTTGAAAACCCTAGGGGCAAAGATGTAACTTCACTCCCTCCCTATTCAGCCCTCATAAACCGTCCTACCACCTTGCCAAGAAGGGGACTAGGTTCATTTGGTACTTGAGTCAAAGTTTCAAACCAATTAGGAAAATGTTTGATTAAAACTAATTTGTTAAAGATGTATTTTAGGCCTCATGGCTTACATCACATAATTTCTTTATTCCTTCCTTCTCCTTTGCTCTTTGGCCGCCCCTCTTGCATGTCTTAAGCCCTTGTATGATGATTTTCACATGGATTCAATCCTTGTGAAATGGTTTAGACCAATTAGGATTTAATTAATTAGTTTTTATTTGTTTTAATTAGTTTTCCTAAAACCATGGTATTTGGCAAAACTATGGGCTAATACCACTACCCTTGGCTGCCCCCTCTTCCTATAAATAGCCCCCCTTGCTTCATAAAAATTACACACACAATTTCAAGAAGCTATACATTTTTCTCTCTTTTTTCTTCTTAAGTCTTAAATTTCTCTGTGTTCTTGTATCTTCATCCATTTTTTGTGAAAAGTAGGGGGAACCTCTTGCAAAATTAATTTGAGAAGTATATGTTTGATTCTTGGTTGTGCTTGACTTGTATGCCTTGGGTGTTATAGCTTTTAAATGGTGGTTATGCTTTATAAATTGTTTTGTTGTTCTAAAATGATTATTTTGTGTTAATTATTAATAGTAGGGTTATAATGCCCAAATTTCTCTTAAGATTTCGTGGAAGTAAGGTTACTATGGCAAATTTTATTTTTGAGCTTTTGTAAACATACCATTATAATGGCAAGTTTTAGATTACCGCAAAAATGATTTTATTGCGAAGAAAATACAATTTATTATTTTGTGAAAACCCGACGTTATCTAACATTTATATATTCAAGGGTAATGGTTAAGATTTGATTGGTTTATTAGTATGGATCTGTTTAGAAAGGAAAGAGACCTTTGAAGGGGCTCTAATAAAGTCCGTCTCTATCTGGCCTGGGATCTGTATTGATACGCTATTTAAAAATCTTAACACTAGGGACCAGGTATATACATGACTAAGATAATTTAGGAAAGAAGTGATTTCTTAATAAACGTATATATAAATAGATTGGACTGGATAAAAGAGTGTAACGATAATGGACTCTCGGTGAATTCTGTCGTTATAGCATCTTTCGGAAGTTGAAATAATAGTAATGGGTTCTCGGTGAATTCTACTGTTGTTTTAGCAAAAGTGGGAAATATTGAGCTGGTAATCAATCTGTATATATATGCAATTAACTCAGTTTAATTTTCAATGTTTAAGGCAGTGGAAATTAGTGAGGTAGGCTTCCAACGGGCCTTTTCCCTGGAAAATAAATGGTGCTTAAGTATTTCCGTAAATAAACAGTTGATTTCATTTAGTCTTTTTCGGATACGTTTTTCTACGGTTACTAGTAATTCTGTATTTATTAGTGAAATTCTGTGTTTTACCTGAAACCTGTGATTGGTATTCTTTTCTGTTATAAGTGGTTATGAGTGGTTGGAAGTGAAAGAGGTAGGCCTGGTAAAGGGCAATGTTCCTACATGATGTTCATACTCGATATTCCTACCTGATGTTCATACTTGATGTTCATACTCGATGTTCCCAAATGCTTTGTTGAAAGCGATGTTCCCACCAAATGTTCTCAAATGTGCTATGCGTTTATTGCTTGATCTGTTGGTATACTGAATGTTTACGTATGATTCTTTAGTATTTGTGCTGTATGTTGCTGTGTGCCTGTACTTTTCCTATTAAGTTGTTTAGAGTTTCACCCTTGCCTGCTTTGTTGTGTTGATGCATGACGGAGTAGATGTTTGACCCAAAAAGTGGGTTAGCTCTTAGGAGAGGATCTGAAGGATGTTGCTACACAAATGAATATGGATTCCGAGAAGAGTAGATAGTCATAGTATTGTATTGGGTAGGGATTTAGAGACTAGACTGGCTCAGATGTTCACTATTTTACTTTAAATTCTTCCCTGTAAACTCTTATAACTTTATATATATATGGAATGAGATGTTATTCATGCAAGCCTTAATTATGCTTCTGCATTAAAAACCTTTTTGAAAACATTTAAAAAGAAATCAAGGGAACATACATCCCATCCTTCTCATCTTCTTTTATTGAAAGGAAAAAAATTACCCGCGTTTTAGAAGATGGATTTTCAATTTTCGCCAAATATGTTTCTAAGTTATTTTGAAATTCATGGTAACTATGGTGTAATATCCTTTTTGGAGAAAGGGTATTACAGGTTGGACCGGGAACCGAACCACTGTCCGGTCTGGAAGACCCTGCGAACCGACCTGCGAGATAACCGACCAAGAACCGAAAAAACCGGTTGGACCGGTTCGTATTTTTTTATTATTATTTCTTAAAAAAAATAAAAAATTTGAAATTTGAAATTCAAATTTTTTATTTTTTTTAAAAGAAAGAGATATTATTTTCTTCAATTATTTATAATTTTGAATATTTTATATTATAAATTATGACATTTAGTAGTGAAGTTTAAATTTTCTTTATAAAATTATGACTTTTATGTTAATTTTTGCTCAATATTGTATAGAGTTTAGGGTTTAAAATAATATTATTTCATTATATCCCGGTTCAACCGATCGAACCCCGGTCGAACCTCTGAACCTTGAACCCCTGCCCTCACCGGTTCAATGACCGGTCTAGTTTTGACTACCTTGATCATTATACAATCAAATTGAAGAAAATAATATATTTTATCTTATTTTCTAAATACAATTGATATACAATTGTTGATGTTACAAAAATTTCAAATCATATTGAAAATAAAGAAGTTTGCAAACTGCTGAAATAGAAACCAACCCAGAAGAATCATCACGACCAAAACAACCACAAAAAAAGAGAAAAAAGGTAGGCAAGCAAAAGAACCTAAATAGTTTAGAATCTTCATGGACCTTATTTCTTGAAGCTCTATTCATTGTTGAATTCATGATTGTTTGTAAGCAATGACTTTACCCTTTTGAAGATTTTTCTTCTTCATTTCCTCGATTCCTACAACTTCTTAGGATTTTCGAAAGATGGTTTTGCCACTTACTTTTGTATAAATCTACATAATTGAGCAAAAAAATAAATAAAATTGAATGACCAAAATAATATGTTGAACTCTATAATGGACCAAACAATCAAATTTAATCCTTTCAAATAAGTTCAAAATTACATTTGAATTTATTTAAATGAAAACCAAAGCCAAAGAAAACTCTAAATCAGTGTCAATCAAGGAACAAAAATTGATGCTAATCACACGCCGCATAATGTTCACATAAATTTTGTAAACAAAAACAATAATCATGAGCATTTCAGGAGGAGGTGAAATAGGGAAACTATATTTCAAAATAAAATTACTAAAGTTAACCTCAATACCTGGATTGAGATGAGCAACTTCAACACAAAGGGAGAAGGAAGTAAAAATGCTAGATTTTTCTTTTCTGGTCAAGTAATAGAGTGTTGCCACTAATGATGGCAGAGTGAGGAGACCAACAATGACTAATTATGGACGAGAGAGGGGGAGGGTCAGTAGAGACACTGACAGGATCCACTATTTAAATATGAATGGGTGAGAGAAAGAAAATCACAAAATCTTCTGATTTCATTTCAAATTTACATTTAATGCTGATTTAAATACAATAATGTTTGATTAATCATGATTTGCAGATTTCGTTCTAAATTGAAAGAGATCCACCCTGATTTCCATTTTTTGTTAACCTTTCAAATAAATGCTGAGTTTGTATTCTCTCAAATTGAACGTAGTATTGACACGTATAAAATTTGCTTGAATAAGAAATTGGGGGTGGTCTCTCGTGTTTGCCCTATTTTCTTTTTTATTTTTTTCTAGTGTTGGAATATAATAGGAACCTTTTTGTACTATTGTTTGAAGATTGGTGAAATTGTGGGTAGTCTCTCGTTTTGACCTATTTTTTTTTTCTCAAGTGCTTGAATATTTTAGAAAAGATTGAATAATTAATTCGAGACATGGTTTTTTTTATATTACTTTATTTGGTTTGAAGATAAGACACGATATTATTTCACAATTAATGCAAGAATTAATTGGGGACACAATTAATTAGATTTAAATTAGACTGTACGATTTTATTTCATAATTCGGATCTGATTTTTAATAATTAATTTGTGGGTAGGAAATATTTGATTTGGCCAATTAATTACTAATTGATAATTGATTTAATTTTGATTTGATTTTGGTGCACCTTTTCCTCTGAGTGTGACACATGGATAAGGTTTGTGAAAACGCTTTGAGAACGACATGTGTGAATTGAGGCTTGAAAAATCATTCGTAAATGTATTATTTATAGATGAATGAATGAGAGTAACAATTATTATTTTTTTTTCAGAAATGTTAAACAGACCCCCCACACACACCCAACACACACCCCAATTTCCTATTTCACTCATTAGCATTGAGTGGTGTGTGGGTGTGTGGTGATCTATGTATTGGAGCCCTTTTTTTTTACAAAACTAACAATTATTTATTAATCTACGTAAAAAAACAATTTTTTAAGGTTTTTTACTTTCACTCTTTTATTTATTGCATTTCTTAATCTGTATAAAAAAACTTAAAACGATACTTATTTTAAAACACCAGGATAAAAAACTTTTAAGACTTCTCATTCTCATCTTTTTTTAGTCAACACTTCTCAGTCTCATCTCTTTTTTTTTGTTCACAAATGGCATCACCTGTTTGAAGAAAACCTAACCTCTACTTGAAGATGCCGCCACCTCCCAACCGTGTTTTGCTTCTCGTCAATCCAAAGCTCCATGGGCATTCTCTTTGGTCTCCACAGCTTCGCATGCCATGCTTCATTCACAGTCTCCGGTGACCCTCGATGCTCCTCCACGAGGGTTTGGAGGGTGTCGCCTCAGCGTAGGAGCGGGCATGGGCCGTCCTTGTTTGGAGAGCGATGAAGCCTCCTTCTACTGCTCAGAGGTGCCTCTCTGTGGGTCCAGGGTGGTGGTTTGGGTGTTGGTCTAGGCTGGTGGTGGTTCTTAGTGGTCCGGCCGGTTGGTTTGTAGGTCCCTGTTTTTCTTTGGTTTTTTTGTTGGTGCTTTTGTTGTTTAGGTTGTTTTCGGTTGATTTTTGTGTTGTTGTTGTTATTGTTTTTTCGTTTGTTGTTTTTTCTGTTTCTTCATCTTCTGGTTTTTGTTTCTGTGTTGTGCCCAGTTCGGTTTCTCTCCTTCTCCGATCGTGGTCTAGGCCGGGCTGCTTTGGTCAACTCTGGAGCGTGGATGCAAAACCTTGTGCACCTGAGGAGCAACAAGTGGTTTTTTATGGAGGTTGAAGGTTTCTGGGTGCCTCAAATGGGCTTTTCCCAACCCATCTCAAAGTACAATTTTTATGTCTGTATCCTCTTTGGTATCTTTTTGGTGTGCTGGGTTTAGTTTATCTATGTTTTTTTGTGCTTTAGCAGTTTGATTTGTTTAGTTTTAGTTGTTTTCCTTGTCTGGTGTTAGTTACAACCTAGTGTTTGTTATAGTAGCGTGTCTTGGTTATAGTGTTGTATTTATTGTGACTCTATTTATGCTTTTTTCCTTACTGTAGATGCCGTATGACTGGATGTTACCCCTGTTATGAACTTGTTCTTTTTGACAAAAAAAAAAGTCCACAGGGTGAAAATTGCTTCAAAAAAAAGGTCCACAGGGTGAAACATTACTTTAATGTCTACTTTTGATTGAAATCAAGGGTTACAACGACCCGCGGCCCGTAAAATATTAACCTAACTCAAGTCACAAATCACAAATATATACACATTAGAATATTGGGTTAAAAAAATCAAACCGCGTGACATGAGATCAGGTAAAAAATTTAAAAAAGTTTTAATTCTCACTATCCTTTCAGTCCAAATGTGTTCATGTGTGTGTGTGTTTGCACGTGGGGTTAAAAATAGTGGTTTGGCAAGTTCATAACTGGCATGCTTTTGGTGAAGCCAACCAAGTGGTTGATTGGCTAGCTTGGCCATGGTCACTCCTTATCAATTGGAACTAGTGGATGTATCTGGACGATGCACGGGTCTATAACCATGGTTATGATCTTTTTAGGTACAAAAAAAAAGAACTTCAAGAACACTTTTTAAATACATTTTTTAATGTGAATTGTATTTTCTAAGTACCCATTTGAGACTGATAGGTTACTTGGGAATTATCTTGCATGTGTCTTGGTACTCCTTTGAGACCATGTAGGTTAATGAAAAATTACTCTTTAAAACACTTCTTCTCTTCATGGGTTGTCGTTTGAACTGGAGGCTTTGTACATCTAAGGGGTGGGGATTCTTTTTGTAGGTGTTTGGAGTTCTGGTCATTTATACTATCTTGTATTAGTTTTTTGGATTGGGCACACCTTGTACTTCTAATCCAATGTTAATTCAGTTTGGCTTAAAACAAAAAAAGAATATCGCTTATGGTCACTCCTTATATCAACTGGAATTCATGGGTTCTGGTCCCCACCTTTGGGATGTATTCCTCTCTTATGGCAAGATATCGCTTATATTGTGTTTAGCCGTAGATTTAGGATTTAGCTTTGGTAGTTTTTTTTTTAAAAGCCAAAATGCATTAAAAAGGAATTAAAAGCACAAGTAGTATCCAATCCAAATAATACAGAGTAGTGTTCATAACTAGTTGACTATCCTTCACAAAATGAAAACTCCCCCACTTTTCTAATACAGATTCACTCTTGCACTTTGAACACTTGTAAGTTTGTCAATTGTTGGCAATGTATGCTTTGTCTGTTTGTGCTATGTAAGGGAAGGTCCAAGTAACGGTGTTTATGAAGTACTCTCCCTTGTGACTGATGGGTTACTGAGTTAAAACTAGCATGCAAATAGGTGCCCATTTGAGACCATGTAGGTTACTGGGGAATTGTGTTTGAGCCCCAATTCACTTGGCTAGGTTTTGGGGTTGATAAATGCACCCCTTTGAGACTGATGAGTTACTGGGGTTCACCTTAGCATTTGACTAGAACCCTTTGAGACTAGGTAGGTGCTGGGGTTGTTCTTTATAAATTCTGTTCTACTTGGCTTTCAATGTGATGGTGTGTATCTGTATTAGGAGAGTGGAGTTTTCATGTTTGGAAAGGTTGGTCAACTGGTTATGAACATTTCTCTGTATTATTTGGATTGGGCACTTCTTGTACATTCAATCCCATTTTAATACATTTTAGTTTTTCATAAAAAAGATTCACTCCTGCACATTGAAAACTAAGGCCCTGTTTGGGGTGGTTTTTGGTTTTATGTTTTGAAATTTTCAAAAACCAAATCTAGTTTCTGTTCTGAGTTTTGAGTTTTCGTTCTGAGTTTTGACTTTTTTTTCTATTTTGAGTTTAACAACTCTCTTTACCTCGCCTCACTATAAATGGTGAAGGTACGACAGGGATGACATTAGGGGTGCAAAACGGGTTGGGCCCGGCGGGCCAGCCCCGCCTAACCCTGCTTTTGGCGGGCCAGGTATTTTTCAACCCGCGACCCACTGGGTTGATTAATTTATTTTTCAATTTTAAAATTTTTTTCAAACTTTTTTTATTTTGTTCGTGGGCTTGGCGGGCCAACCCGACAACTTGCCCTTAAACGGGACGGACTATTTTTTTGACACACTTTCCTCAGCGAGGTGGGGGGAAAAAAATGGGCGGGGCAGACTGTAACATCCGCTTTTGTAACTAATTGTTTATTTTTGTCTTATATGAATTTGTGTGATATAATTATTGAGTTTTATTTTTAGCTTAAAAATAGGATTTAAATATGCATGTTTAAGAATATTTTTGAAAACGATTGATTTTCACCTTCTGTCAGGTCTAGTTTCCAAGTCCGTTTCTTTGCGTTTTTCATATTTTTTCTGTTTTATATGAATTTTTGTTCCAAAAATATTGTGTGATTTATTTTTAGCTTAAAATTAGTAATAAAATACATGTATTCCGAAATACTTCTAAAACGGTAGCTTTTCAGTCAAAATTGGGTCTTTTTACAGAAAACGGTTTACGTCTAACTGACAAAAAGTGTTTTAAATAGCTTGAGTATGGTAAACCAACTCAATAAATAAACTTTCTTCACAAAAGTTGGTTCTTTTATTATTTTATATTTTTTGGAATTTTCTGAAATTTTTGGAAAACTTTCAAAAAATACCAAAAACTACGCTACCCAGGGAAGTTTTAACGCAAAAACCTTGTTTAACAGGTATAATTTTTGTGACAAAGGTCCATAACCAATTTATATTTTATTTTTAATTATTTAGTTCATGATTTTAGAAATTATTTCTGTGCAAGTTTTGAAAACCCTATTTTTTAGCATTTTGCGGGGTTATACCAGCGAAATGATGAAAACCGAAGAGTTTGCACTATCTATAAAATTCAAAAATGAATGCCACAAAATTATTTAGGCTTGTCATGGCATTTTCTAGCATTCTCATTGGTTCTCATCAATTTTAACTAATTATTTCAATTTTTGATTTATGAAAAGACCAAAATACCCTTGATTTTCACTCTTTTTCATCCAAACCCTAGGGGTATTCTTGGAATTTCACATCCTCTCCTTCCCAGCTTTATTCTGGCCGCCCTCCCCATCCTCTTGAAGAGTCTTGAAGCTTCTCCTTTGTTCTAGAGCCATAGATATTTTGTTAGATATTTTTAGATATTTATTATGTAATTAGGATTTATTAATTTTTCAAAAATGAAAAAAATCAAGATATTTTGTTCCCTCTTCCTCTTTCAGCCGTGGACTCCTCCCTATAAATAGGGAGGGGGTGCTCTTCTAATTCTTCACAATTCACTTCAAGCAAATCACTCACAAAATCCTTTTTCTTTCTCTTAGTTTTCCTTTGGTTTTCTTTGTTACTAATCAAGTTTTTTTGTGTTGTTGTTCTTGTGTTCTTGAGTGTTCTTGGCTTGTTCTTCCATCTTCATAAGGCTAAGGTATGGGGAAATTCTTTCCAAGTTGGTTTGATCTTTGTTTTGATGGATTTTTGTGTTTTGGGTGTTTATGCTTTAAATAATTGTTATTTATTTGTAAAATGGTTTTAAAAATTATATTATGTCTTATTTTTATTTAAAATGTGATTTTTCAAATAGTAAAGTTATAATGTCCAATTTAATTATAAAGTTTAATAATTGTACCGTTACGCTGACGAAATTTTAATTATAAATGTTTGATCACCCAGTGGGCTATGCCTCCATGATCAACAAATCTAAGAATTTGTAAAATTGAACCTCTGTAGTTCTTTTGACGGATATAGATGGGGGTGCTTTGGTCAGGCGTAATAATACATCTTCGGTGTAATCATACGGTCGGGCTCAGGGGCCGTATCTCTATTACGCCATTGGGACAAGAGCAAGTGACTAAATACGCTAAAAATTCCTAAACTGGTATTTTTCTTCCATTTCCATGTTCTTTTCGAAAATATATATATACAAGTTGATTGGGTAAAATAAATTAATAGTAATGGGTTCTCGGTGAACTCTGATGTTAAGTTATTTGGAAGAAATTCCTGATTTGAAACCCTGTTATATATAAAAACTTGTGATTTTTACTGTTTATATACAGACTGATGATGGGAGAAGGTAGTTCATTTGTATGGATCTGTCTAGGAAAGAAAAAGGTCTTTGAAGGGGCCTACAAGCTCACCTGATCTTTCCTGAGAACCATACCGGTGCGTTATTTTTCCTATCTTAGCAAGTTTGTATATACGTGGCAAAGATTACTTGATCAACTTCCAAAGGGCTTTCCCAAAAAGAAAATAAACTTAAGTAATAATTTCCGTTAATATTCACTACAGTTATAATTCGATACCGCATTCGATTCTATCACAATGTAATAAATGAGTACAGCCGGAAAGAGTAACAAAACGGTTAAGTTTCAAGAGATATTTCTATATCAGTAGAATAAGAGTATTCTATGTGGTCTTGTATTAAGAGATTTAATACAGTAAAACAGAGAAAGTTTTACAAGAGAGACCAAAGTGATTCTATGCAATGTTTGAGTGATCATTTGCATAAAGGTTTTTGAGCTGAACAACCCAGAGAAGGTTGAGAATAGAGTCTGGTTGGGCTACAATTGCCTTCTGGGATTGTTCAGGTTTCGAAAGTCTCAATAGCCTTGCATGGCGATAGCCCTTGAGCTGAGACGAGTCGTATACCCGGCTTGGATAAATCTAACTTACGGACCTATTTCATGATATGGTTGAGATGCGCATTACTGAATGTTTATCCAGGAAATCTGAGTGAATTCTGGGTATTCTGTTAGGTCTTGTCGCAGGCCTATCGCTCAACAGAGTTTGGTGGGAAAAGTCTCATTGGAGCAGCACACCGGTGTATTAGTAGAGAGATTGAAGTATCATGCATAAATATCCTATTGTTGATGAGATAGATGTGATTGATCTGTGATTGATAATTTATCTGTGATTGACGTGACATCTGTGATTGTTGATATATTATTGGTTGTTTCATGGTTTTTAGTGTTTTATTCCTAAGTGTGATTTGTGTGGTAAGTTTATGAAAATATATTGTATAAGTATTGTGTGTATGCTCTTTTAAACTATCATTCTTAACATGTGCAAGTTTTTCACCCTGCCTACTTTCCATGTTTTGTCCATATGTGATTGAGTAGATGATGTTGTCGAGGTTTAGATCGGGTACGGGTTGGAGGCCTGGTAATCATCCTTTTACGATGGAGGAGCGGAAGTCTTACTCCGATTTACAGAGAAGGAAGATGAGGAAGGTGCTAGCTTTGGAGGCACCATTCATATCGTTTTATGGGAGGCGAAGGAAGCCAGCATGGAGATGTACCCTTCGTTTTAGAGTAGGGAGGATGCGTCTACTGTTATACTATCGGATGTGGATGATTATTCCGGGTAGATGTTAGAGATTGAACCTGGCTTTTATATTACTTAGTAGTTTTTTATTTTAGTCCTTTTCTTTTAGTTTGTTTAGAATTTTTATCGCTTTTGATGTACAGTAGTTTTAGAAAACTCCTTGCTTGTACTGATGCAAGCTCTTTTGATATATATACTTGAGGAGGTGATTTTTACTTCAATATTCCTGCTAATACTGTTATTATTTTATCACGTGATAGAAAATGAAAGAATGGACTCCCCATTCTTCTCATCTTTTAAAAAGGCAAAAAAAATTTATTCGCATTTTTTGAACCAAACTCGTTTTTAATCAAAAGTTATTAAGGAAAATATTGCGAAAATCTTGGTTACTATGGTGTAATATCCTTTTTGGAGAAAGGGTGTTGCACAGACCGTCCGGGTTTTGTCATCCTTAGATGACACGAGAGGATGCTGAAGGGACACGAGTAAAGCTAGGTAAATGGGCCTTGGCCCGCAGACGACCAGATTAACCAGCAGCCCGTGCAGGCTACGAGTCACCTAAATATAGGCCCATTTAAATACGGGCTTTTTAGCCCGATTTGTTTAACCCGCGGGCTAGGCGGGTTTGGTCCACTTGTTGGCGGGTTGGCCCGCGGGCCATTTTTTTTAAAATCCAAAATTTTTAATTATTTTAAAGTTTTAATGTGTATTTTTTTACAAAATGTAATTATTTTTAATTCTTTAGTAGGCCCACGGGCTGGCCCATTTAGCCCGTAGACTATGCAGGTCAGACGCGGGCTACAACATGTAAGCCCATTTATTTTGCGGGCCTGGTCCGTTTATATGCAGGCCAATGCGGACCGAGTTGTCTGCATACCCACCTTTAGACATGAGAGAATGAGAGTATTTAGTGTTTAAAACTGAAATAAGAATCACAAAATCTATTTTTATGGTTTTGAGATTTAGGCAAAAAACTATTTTAAAATTAAGTAAAAAATTAATTTAATTCCATTTTATCCGAATAAGTTTTGTTTTCAAATTTAGTTTTTAAAATCAAAAATCAAAAACTTAAAACTACCCCAAACAACCCCAAGAGATTTAGCTTTGGTAGTATCCTCTTGTAGAAACAAAAAATAGTGGTTTGGCCACTTTTTTTTTTAATAAAAAACACGATTTAAATTGTATTGGATGTAGCGCAATACGTCAAAACCAGAGAAGTACTTTGATTTTAAAAATTTAATAAAACAAAGGTGTGCGTTTCCTTTTTTTTTTTTTGACAAATAGGTGTGCGTTTCCTATATTATATTATATTATATTGGAATTAGACAGGATAATTGTCAATTAAAGGACAATGAAAACTGAAAAGTGGCTTATATCTAGTGGCAGAGCTATATATAATTGAGGGTGCGCAAATACGTCTTTGACTTTGATAAAATTATGAATAGATATCTTGATTTTTTTATTAAAAAAATTTAGATTAAGAGAGACATGCACACCTCATGTAGGGTCAAGAAATTTATTTGATTAAATATATTATAATTTTATAATTTTAATATTTATGTCTTTATCTTCATATGTTTGATGATAATTCTTACTAATTTTTATTTTTTAATAGATTTACCCAACTAACTTATATATGGTCTTTGATCCGCCACTTCTTAATGGATGAACGTTTTCCTACTTTTTTTTCCCTCTATATATGGCCACGTTTAAAAGGGAAAATTTTGAAATGAAAATATAATCTCCATATATGTTGTTGTATTTTATTTTTTTCAGAAAAGAGAGAACTTTCAAAAGAAAATAGAAGCGCGCCCGCATATATCAATCCATTATGCAATTGAAGAGAATCAATATATTAATTTTTGAACTAGAAATAATATATGACCCAGTTTGGATAAATTTTTTCATAAATACTTTTAGCATGTATTTTTTAACTAACAATTTCTCACATAAGTTGAAATTAATTTTTGCTCTTCACATTTTTCAAAAGTTATCTTTTTTAACTTCTCTAAAAGTACTTATCTATTTATAAATGACTATTTAACAACTTTGCCTCTTGTACATATATGAGAAAAATAAGATACAAAATAAAACCAACTTCTCTATAAGTCAAAAGTTTGAGCTTTTACATCCAAACAAGCTCATAAAGTGATTCGTGGTTGGGAATTTTTGATAATGATCATGATTTTTACATGTCAAATATTATTCTCAAAGAAGGCTTCTCATATATTCATCGATCACGTCAAGTAACAAAATGGTCCAGACCATAATTTTTGTCGATCGATTCTACGCAAGTTGTTTTTGTTTGTTTGTTTTATTGTTTGAGGTACACACTATTCATAAGTTGTTGGTGGAATCACTTGAGTACCATTTAAGATGTTGGGATGAATAAAAATATGGAGGAGGGAAGTAGGCAAAGTAATAACTAATAAGTCATGTGGATGTATGGGCTGCAGGTTCAATTCAATGTATCAAACTATCAATCACGTTCACTCGAATTTCCTCTTTGAATTGTAAGGTTGACCAGTTAATTTGTATTTGTAGTCTCAATTTTTTTGCATATTTTTTTATATATAACAAATAAATTTAGATTAGAGAAAACACATGCAACCCATGCATGCAAGCGGGGCCGAAAATTCAAGATTCAAATACAAGTCACAGCTACTGCGAGCCTGCCAAGCCAACCATATGTGCCCCCGTTGGCTAACATATTTTATTTTAGGTAAGTGAAGTATTTTATGTATATGTTGTATGAATTTGTAGCATTTAAATAATCACCATTAAATATATTTATATTCTTATTGTTTTTAAGTGATAAAAATTCAGATAAAATCCTATATATATATCTTACAAAACTGCTGTTACTTTAAAATTTCCTAATCATCATTGTCATTCCTTTGAAGAGATTCAGTTGAGGGAGGAGAAAAACAAAACTAACCCCTACCCAAAAACATGAGTGTAGATTTGGTTCTATCTTCAACAAGTCGGGGCCACTAATTCGTGGCGACATATGAGGCTTCAATGGCTCTGATTGTGTGTTTTCCGAAAAAAGAGTAGAAGCTCTGATGGCCTTCGTGAAGTGGTAGATGGCAATGGTGAAGTTTCTAGAAGAGAATATTGCATTGGCAATTGGCTAAGGCTTCATTGACCATAGATCTGAAGAGTCCAAAGTTTTGGATGATTTATGAGAAGAAAGGGATTTATTTGGCTGATTGAAACGAGCTAGGACGTGATTATAAGAAACTAGTTTATAGACCTGACCCGTATAAAGTATGAGTCTTTTTATAATAAAAACATTAAAAAAATCTCATAAACAAAACAATATTACTTAAAAATAAAAAAAATAAAGAGGTGATACGTGTCATGACCTGGGAAGTGATATGTGTCACAACATGGTAGACCAGGGTTAATTTTCTTATATAGATATAACCCTATGTTTGGTATAAGAGAATTACAAGAGAGAGAGACAGAGGGAAGAGAAAGAGGAGAGAAAGGGAGCATCTCTCTCGTTTGGTTTAGCATTGAAATACAGACGAGAGAACAAAAATAGGTGGGCGCTACTGCTTTTTGATTTCTTCACACTTGAGCGAAGAAAGTCTGGAGAAAGTGTTTATTTTTCTTCATTTTCCATCTATGCTCCTTCAGCTTAGAGCAGTTGGTTCTCTATTTTTTTTTGTTGCGACTTTATGAATTATAGCAGGGCAAGGTCACATCTTCCATCGCCATTTGCCTTCTTCCCGTTGCAACCATCACACAAGGAGTGGAAGGCATTAGTATCTGTATTTCAAAGCGTAATGCACACTTTTTTAATCTAGTTTTTAGATTTTTATTTTATTGAGAAATTACTCTTGTATTTTAAATTATTCAATTAAAATAAAATAAAGTACAATAAATTTAATTAATTAATTGAATTTCTTAATTAAATAAAAGTAAAAAAATAAATTAACTTTAAAAGAAAATGAAATTTAAAATAATATAAAATTATATATTGGTTGTTTTAATTGAAGGGTATTTTTGTCATTTCAAAAAAATGTCATTTCTCTCTTCTCACTTTCTATCAAACCAAACGAAAGGAGAGAGATAAACGCACTTCTTTCTCTTTATTTCTTTTCTGTTTCTCTTATACCAAACAATACACTAAATCAACTCTATTTCTTATCTCTTTCTCTCTTCTCATACTCTCTCTCACCTCTTTCTCTCTTCTCCATTTCTTCTCACAACCAAACAAAGGGTAAATGTGCCTGTTTGGCAATTGAAGAAAGTGTAACAAATTTTGTGTTTTTTTTTTAAATTTCTATTCAAACTTAGTAATTTACATTAACCTCAACCCGTCAAAAGCAGGCTAACCCGTCAATCCACCCTTAAACTGGATAGGGTACATTTTTAGTCCACTTTTCTAGGTGGGCCAGCCCGGCTGCCTTGCTCCATTTAGTGCAGGTCAAAAGTGGGGTGCGCCGAGGCAGTTGGCCCATTTTGCCACTCCTATAATAGAAATATGGTTGGTTTGCATCGATTTGAATCAATTTTCAACGTAGGAACCAAAAGTTAATCCAACTCAATGAGATATATATATATATATATTTTTTTCTTCTTTTTTTCAGTTTTTGATATTTCAATTCGATTATTGCGATTTGTATTAGATTGAATTGAATCATATGATGAGTATCTCTGCTATGAGGTGTTTCATATTACTGGCACCTTTATTTTATTATTTCATGTATAAATTAAATAATATTCATATGACCAGGATTTTTTATTGTTGATTTTCAACGGCCTTAACCCGTCAGTGTATGGCAGCGGCATGCAGCAAGTTGATTAAACTTGTATTGCAAACGACAAAGAACCTCCCATCAGCATCAATAATCAATTATCAATTAATAATACTTAAAAGAAAGAACAAATTAAAAACGTGATTCGGTTTATAAAAAGCTGTAGTGGATCAAGAGATTGCAACTTTAATTTAGGAGTACTAGAATAGGGTGGATTTTACGATGCACAAACAAATAGATTTGTGCACATGCATAAACACTATCCAAAGCCGTTGATTTAGGTACTTTCAAATTCGATGGTCAAGATTAGAGAAGGGGTACTTGTTGAAAAAGTAATGTAGAAGTTTGATAAATATTTGCTGATTGGTCCCTCGGTTGATTTTAATTATCAAAGAAGCTTACATTTTGGTAAAATTATATTATGAGGGTCTTCTCTTTGCCTTCCCCTCTCCCCCCCTTCCATGCCGCCACCCCCACCCTCAGCCACCCCTTCCCCCTCACCCTCCATGCTGCCGCCCCACCCACCACCCACCCTCTTCCCCCTCCCCTCCCCTAAAAATCAAAACACACACACACACACACAATTCAGTATTCTGAGAATCTGAGCATTTGAAAACAACTCATTTTGGGAACACAGTAAGCAATATCCCAGTTGAGAAGCTGGCAACGCAAAGATGATTTTTTTTTTGAAGAAGCAAAATATTATTAAGAATTAAGAATAGAACACATGTTACTCACTCAACCCAGTCATTTCCCATCCCACTCTCTATCACTGTATTTGATATTGTCGGCCATCCCTCCCACCTTCTTCCCACCACCACCCCTTCTCCGACGAAGCCAGAACAGCTCATTCTCCGAGGGGATATTGCAATCCGGTGGGTGGAGTCGGCAACCCAGTGCAAGGTGTGCTCAGTGCCGGTGTAGGGAGGATTAGGGGCTCCACCGTGATCGGGTTCGTGTTCGTGGGCGTAATCGGAGGAGAGGAGTGCGATGTTGGCAACGTCGGAGGCACCCGCGACCCCCACCTGACCCCCTCTGTCTTCTACACATGCAACCCATAAAGTTGCGAACTAATATGTAGACTATGGATTGAAGGTGGCCTTGTTTGTTCGACTATGGGTGGCAGGTGGTGGGGTGGGCTGGTGTTGAAGTGAGAGGGCGAAAAAATAAAAGAGATTATAATCTAGTGTGTGTGAGTCTACCATAGACATGGTTGCTTACAGTGAAGCCTTAAAACGTGTTGGGTCAAATTTTAAAATATGAAACCTTGGTCCATACATACAAATAGGATTAGCAATTGTTTTGTAGGTAAATATTCAAATACATGTAAAACTGGTAATAATATCTATAACCAATTTCCTATGCATTTGTGCATGTGCACAAATCTATTTGTTTGTGCATTGTAAAATCCACCCTAGAATAGAACTAGGAAAGAGGCCTTTCAATATGTTTAGATGTCATAGATAGATAGTGCTGAGTCCCATCGATCACCAATTCACAAATAATGATATTAACGACCTTCCACCCATCAAATGTTGTCAAAAGCGTCGATCACCTAACTAGCTCATTTTTTCTATCGTATATGCCTTATAATACACAAACTAAGTGAACCAAATATTTTATTTAGTTGGTGGAGATTCTGTTGGGCATAAAAATTATTATTTTAGGTTTCACCTGCACCAAATTCTAAAAGGCTATCTTTTTATATAAGCAAAATGTATTAATTGAGAGCATAAAGGGTATTCCAACCCGTGATATCAAAAATCGTGGACGAGAGAGCACTTCCAAACGATATACCGTATTGGATATTGGAATCAAATTAGTTAGTGAGAGAAAATTGAAAATTGTTTTTGAGGGACTAAAAATGAAAATTGCTAAAAAATGAGGGAACAAAAATAGATTTAACCCTGAATATTATTATTGATGGTAAAACGTTGAGATACAACTTGTATTTATATAACCAGACTGGATACAACTATGGCAGAATGAAACAGGGAGTAGAAGATACCTCCTTTGTAATTAACCATCTAAACTAACAAGCTTACAAACAAACTAACAAATCAACAAAAAATAATCAAAATGATATAAAAATAACAGAAGATGCTAGCTAATTGTCTGTTACGTGTGGTTTAGGTAGTATTTGACCCAGCTTATTTTAAGTTTCTCTTCTCTTCTGTTGGTTTCCCTGTATTTATGTTGCCTTGTTTTTAATTAGGTAGTTGAAGCATTTGATGTTTGTTTCCTTTATGATTTATGCGCGTGTACTGACTTGTAGTTAGCGACTTCCAGCAGCTCATCACATGGATCACAAATTATTGTTTTTTTGTCAAACGTGAACAAGTTCATAAAATGAGCATAACCCAGTCAAACGACATCTACATCCAAATAGACCAACCCAAACTGGCCAGTAAACAACATATGCAGAGTCTCACTAAACAACTATAACATTACAACCCAAAACACGTTGCTGTAAACAGGAACATACAAAGGCAAAAGCTAAAATAACCAAAGAACTAACACAAAAGGAGCACAGAACAGAACTGGAGCCTAACACACCATCAAGGATTTCTGTGCAGAAGACCCTGCCAATGTCGCAGGGAGGAAAACTCTCAAAGATGAGAGACCCCAAAGCGGTGCACTACTTGCTAGGTGGAAACCCTAGTAGGTTATTGTTTTTTTTTGGGGTCCAAAAGTAGGTTATTGTTAGATGATTGCTTTATGCTGTGTTTGGGCTTCTGCCCCTTGCGTACCCTCTTGGGATTGGGCCTTAGGCCATTGAATACAATTAAGTATTGACAAAAAAAATAATTAATTTAGTTTGAACCCCAAGGGCCTCCGCACCCATACACTGTCATAAAAAATTCCCCACCCCCTAACTTTTTTTTTTGGTCAAGCCCCACCCCCTAACTTAAAAATAGACACTAAAGCTTTTTGGGAGGAAAGTGTTTATAAGGGTAGGCCTTTGGTTATTTTATGGGCCACATCTTGGCCCACATCTTGGGCTTAACCGGAGGCCTGCGAGGTCCTTGATTCTATATGACCAAAAAAAAGAGTGATTGTTGTGGATAATATAAGGGAATTGCAAACAGAACACTCTGACCAAAAAAAAGAAATTGCTATTCAACCCTCATTTAAATTTCCACACCCCTTTTTTGAAAATTAAATTTTCTAAATTGAATTTAATTCTGTATTTCAGAAATTAATTTCTGGAAGATAATTTAATTGTGGTTCAAGAATGCGTGTATCAGTGTAAGAAATGTGGGTATGTGTTATTATAAAATCCCAAAGCTTATTAATCATTAGAATACATCCAAAGTTGACAGCTGGGCCAACCAAAGGACAAAAACCACCCTTCAACATAGTAACGCTCCGAAGACTTGATGGAACAAAAAACCCAGGCAACCACAACCAAGTGCCTTAGTAACACTCGAATAAAAAACATATCGACAATTTTTTTTTCTTGGTTTTGATGATCATTTGTCAACAATGTTTTTCATTTTGTTTCCTAACCTTCAATGCACTTGCTATATAGATGAAGTAATGAAAATTAAGCCAACATGGTGTGATGGTGGAAGTCAGTTTCCGTCTTAACCATTTTTTTTCCTTTGATTTTGTTGCAATTACATATATTAATTCTAACCCTATGTGTATGTAACATACAAAGAAATAAAATCTGCTGCAAGGAATTTGGTACACGGAGACAGCAACCCTTGATTTACAGCCATGAACTGCTTCACAAAACAAAACAGCCCAAGGAACACTGCGTTTTGTTAAATCATATATTGAAAGGCTATATGCTACAAGTTGTATGGTGCTGTTGTGGGAATCTTGCGAATCCCTTCATGAGTGCCAAGTGGTTTGTTGGATAATCTACGTTTGTACCGTTTGAGGACAGATGCCAAATTTTCCTTTCCCTTTGGGAAAGCCACATCACCGGCTGCAGTTCCGGTACGACCTTTCCGGCTAGAGATTGCAATCTCGACATCCTTGACCATATCAAGCACCATTGATGCAGTAGTGCATTTTCCCCTGCCTGGTTTTGCAGCAGGGGGAAGCATCCCGTTGGAAGAAGGAGGGCTTGACTTTTGCTGGTGTGACATGGGAACTTGAAGGCAAAAGCATGGAGCCAAGGGACTACGAGGCTTGGAAAAGGCCAGATCAATGACACCCTGCTCATTGAGGGGAAAAAAGTTTGACACATAAAGTCAGTGAAATGAAGAAAATTTTAGGGAGTAGCCTTGACAAGAAAAGGCAAAGTTGTAGCCATGATAGCAGACTACGGCTATGCAACAAACACCCATATTATGATGTCTACTTAATGGATGAGTTCTATATTGACGAGTGACGAATGCATAACAATACCATAATGGAGCAAGTTCTCCATGTGATCAACAACCAAAGAGAACAAACATCGTGTTCTCCATGAGAAATGAAACAGCATACATTTTCACAACTGTTGGGAACATGTAAAGAGTTAAGAGAGCAGCTGAAAGTAAAACTGTAGAATTACTAAAATTTACCTGGAGGCGATTGAGCACATATGTGTATTTTCCCCAAAGCTCTGGCCGGCTCTCCATAAGTGAGAGGTCGAGGACACGGTGGATACACCACACCCCAAAGCTTGTTATTAGGTCTGCTCTCCATACACATCCCTCTCCACAGTGAGGGATTGAGGAGACAGAGAAACTAGAGTAATTTACCTCATTATACTTCACTGAAGAACCAGACTTAGAAAAATATTGAGCTTCTCCCATATTATTGACCCGATTCATCTCCGTCATTTCAACTTCATAAATGAATTTCTCCCTTGCAGCTACACGATCAATCAGATCCTCATCAGCCCCATCATTCTGTCTAAACAACCAATCAGACCCTTCCAACTTTAAGAGCTTCACAATACAATGTCTAAAAGATTGAAGAAGTTTGTTTTCTATATCCACAACTGAAGTAGTCTCTTGGGCAGTGGCACTAGGCCTACTTCCAGCATCTTCTGTTGCAGCATTATGAATTCTATCATCCACCCCAAACTGCTCAAAAGGCTGTCTGGACCAGAGGGATCCAGTACCATAACCAGAACTCAACTGAGAAGAAAGTACATCTCTGTAGACTTTTGATGGAGAGAGTACATCAAAGGCTAAAGGAGCTCCTGTCCTTGATCCAGAATTTGAATATAATGATGGTTCATAATGAGTCCTACTTGCAGAAGATCCATATCCACCAACAGAACCATCCCATGGGTGACTCTTATCAGACATGTAAACATCTCTGTGAGGGACAGCATATCCTGAAATGTCTGGCAAGCTGTGGTACTTCTTAGTATTAACTGAACCAACTGCATTATTTGTAGGTCCAGAAGGGCGAGAATCATAATAGGACCTCTCAGATGGCAATTGGCAATTCATAGAGACAGGAATGTTTTGAAACCCTGGGGGGTGGCCTATGCCTGAACCATTCTGCAACTTTTGTCCCAAAGCAAGTGCGATGGAATTCCTGTAGTTTGTATTACCCATGGAAGGGGATTTCATTGGAGACACTTCCATCGGACCATTTAAGTTGTCAGAAGTTTTGTCTTTACCGACCTGGCTAATATACGATGTAATCTGATGACCAGGCATTGTAGCTGGCTGATAATCCCAAATTCCATATGAAGGCAGATTGCGCACACTGGAATAGCGCCTTTCACCAGCATCAAGGAGATTGCGGCTGGAATGCTGTGCATATTCATCTAATAATTGGATGGGATTTGTCTGCAGTGAGGAAGAATTTCTTTGAAGCCCATACGAAGACTCTAAATTACTTTGCATCCTATGCAGCTTGGGAGAGTCGTACGGAGCAGAGTTCATTATAGTATCAGGAGCTCTGCTTCCTACAGATATTAAGTAGTCAGAATATTCTTTTCCACATGCATCCACTTTCTGCAAGGAACCAGTGAGTCTTGAATCTACTCCAAGTACAACATCTAGTCTCTTAGCCTTAGCTTCCTGGGTAACTTGCCCATAGAAATCATAAAGTTGTCCCCAGAATTCATCAAGAATAGCAGCTAACTGACGCCTTGCACCACGCCCTAAGCCTGCTAATCTTGAAAGACTTCCAATGCTATTTCCCGCATCATCACTTTTCCCACTAAGGCTCCTGAATGATGCTGGGCCATCTGATGCTGAAGATGGGGCAGTTGCTGAGACCACTTTGGATGCTTCTTCAGTTTCCCATGAGTCCCCATCATCATCATCCCTTTCAGCACTTGAATCTCCCTCAACTTCAACAGTTTTCTCAACTGAAGCAGTTGTTTCTATTTTCAAAGTTTTGGCATCTCCAAATCTAATATCAGAAGTCTCATTAATTACAGCTGGTACGGCCTCTGATTCTGATGTGGAAGCTGATTCTTTAACAACAGATCTTGGGGAACAAGGAAATGATGTAATTGAAGGAGTCTCCCTTACACTAGTCACATGAAGATCAGGCTCCATGATGGTTTCAGGTAGATCAGGATGAAAACTTGCAACTGGAACATCTGAGCATTCCAAGGTCCTTGCTGGAGCTGGTGATGGTTCGTTTACCTGAGCAGATGCATCTCCATGATACCTTGTTTCAGTCAAATCTGATTCCTCATTACCAATCTGTGGATTTGGTAGGGCCTCTGGCATGTCCCAATTCCATGCCTGAGCATCTAATTGGACACTTGCAGATTTTAAAGGCGTGGCAGCTAACCAAAGCATCAAACAGAATGATGCAAAAGCAGAGAAAAGAAGAACTAAATAAGAAAGAGACACACCATTCCCTGCATTCCATCTCAAATTTCCCACCCAATCACTACTGCCAAATATCATTTCTACAACGAAGATAATATTCAAGCCAAGCATCCCAATAAATATTATCAATGCCAAAAATTCCGCAAATTGAGGGATCTTGTGTACACCCATTATTGATCTAGATGAAGCTATTCGAAAAAGGGGGATCAAAGAAGATGGAAGTTGCAGAGCTACCAAAACCTGAGTGAATATAAGTAATTGATACATCCCTTCAGCTCCTGAACTCCAAACACAATAAAGGGCAGGCAGAACAGCAATTACTCTAATTGTGACATAATGAAGCCAACCCGGGATATCCAATTTTAAGAAACCATGCACAACTGCTTCTCCACCTAAACTCCAAGTTAATGCTGTGGTTTGATTTGAAAGAAACAGACAAAGTAAAAATGCAAGCAGCGCTATCGGACTGCGCAACACCTGTAATATTAATCTTAGAATTAGATTTGTACAGAATATATAAGGCAGATGTGGCTTAGCAAGTTGTAGCTAAATATCCTGATATAAATCAAATATGGGTGGAAAGGATACCTGTTCCATTGGCAATAACGCATCCTGAAAAGTAGTCAAAACAAGACCCATACTGTAGAACTCATTTGCTGCAGCATTCATCAGCACATTATTTACCAAATAAAGGCCACTGAAGACACATATGATGGCCAAAAAATGGTTATGACACAAGGTATCCTTAGAGATGGTTGTTGATCCCTGATGCCACTGCAAAACGTAAATGATGTCTCAGATTGACAAAACAGCAAGTCAGCAACCAATATGAATTGGTATATTATGCACTCATTTTAGACCTAGGTGCACGTATGAAAAGTCAGAAAGTAATCAAATCAGATAAGCCTAAATACTATACATTAATAAACAGTATCTAAAGAGGAAAAGAGGACCACAGCTTCAATAAGTTGTAATATGCAATCTTCTTCCTTTTAAAAGTAAACCGTGCAATAAGTTCATTTTACGATTCCAGAAACATGGCTGCATGCATGATTTCTGGAGAATTTTAAAGTAAATCAAGACAAAGCAAGGTTTTAAATTGCGGTTGCGGCCACTGCGTCGTGAATATATTTTTGTTTGCACCAAATACAATTCATCATGACTCATCTTCTTTTTCCCCCTCCCAAATCCTACTTCTCTCTCATTACTAGCTCATTATCACAATAAAACATCTCTAATCTTTCAAAATTCATTATAAATATACTAAATAAAGAAAGAGAAAGAATGAAAAATAATTTTTGTGGAGACTTTAATGCCAATTGCAGCCTGATGCGGCCCGATGCGACCTTTGCACCCGCTACGTTGCGGCGTCGCATAGTGGATTTTCCCGTGATTTTCAAAAAACAGTGCAATTGCAGAGTGATACCGATGCGGTCACTACCGCAACAACAATATTGCGGCAACAATTGCGGTTGCGGATCACAATTTAGAACCATAGGACAAAAAACAAAATTTGTATTTAGCGTTGAACTATTCTGAATATTTATTACATGAAGAAATGAGTTTCATTTGATTGACCTCATCCTTAAATTCAAGAGTAAATGTATAAAATAAACTGATTTTTCTGGAATGCCCCAATCTTCCTCACAGTAGGACCATAAAATTGTTTTGTCAACATTTTGTTTCAGGGTCTTAGAATTTAAAGCAGAACCAGAAAATTATCAAAAAGGCAATTGTACAAATAAAACAAGAGCAAATTATAAATTAGTAGTATTCCTAGCATAAGGACATAACTATATGAAAGTCAATTCATAAGCCTGTTATTGAGTGTTACACTTCCCCCGACTACAATATCTAGCCATAAAGATTGTTATTTTTTCTTCCCTCTGTTTTCTATGTGACACCCCATCTTAAACAATTCCTGATTCATGCCTTCCAATTTGCAAACTTTTGCTAAGCATGGAACATCAAACTATCAATCCAAATCACTACAATAGTTGCCCTTACATCCCTTCATAAGTGTATTTGCAAGATTTTAACCCATGGGAATTTCAGACAAAATAAGCATATAATAAAACCATTCACAAGAAGTAGGCAAAAATACTATGATTACTCAGAGCTTTTGAGACGGCGCTCTAAGCATGTTTTGGTCTTGATCATTCAAATAGCAAGTGTTCCAAACATTGACTAAACAATATTCAACAGTTTATCAGATAAGACAACACACTGATGATGTAACAGTAAACAAGGAGAGCATAAGGTTGATTAAAGAAAAGAAACCTCCAGGGGTATGGCATCTAGCCATGCAAGCCTACTACAAGGCGCACAGAAAAGATATACACTTGGAAGCATGCCATAGATGTGGATGTTTCACTAAATATGCATAGGAGAAAAATTAGAAATGACAAGAAAATAATACCTGTACAATAGAGGAATGAAGGTAAAAGTTATGAGGGACAAGAGTTGCTCCTAGAAGACTCATTAGCACAAATGCACTCTCTCCACTCAACTTTGTTTGTATTCCACTAATGGATGGAATTTCTGGTTGATTAATGAGTATTCCAAGTACAAAAGAAAGCAATACAAAACCTGCCACAAACAGGCCTAGGATCTTCACCTTCTCAATGTCCTAGACAAAGGAAATATGATGAGTGTATTGTTCACCAACAGAAGTTGATGTATGAGCAAATAATGATACTTACAAGGAGGACAGCAAGGAGTAGATGGAAAAAAGCACCAGTAGCAGTTAAAAAGACACAAGTGAACAAGTCCCAGCCAAAAAGAATATTTAATCCATGTGCCATGCCCAATATCTTGCAAAAGAGGTAAAATCATAGGGTCAAGTCAAAACAAGTTCTGTAAATATATACTGTCTTAAAGCACATATAAATCATATTCTTTGCTAAAGAGACAGCCAATTCTTGAAGGTAAATCAAGAGTGGGAAATATTACCATGTTGAGGTCTAGCACAACCACCGAAAGTTCTGTTTGAACTCCAAGGAGCATGCAAGTCCAATTATCGTACTCATCCCTGCAAATCTTTAGCACAAAGAAAGTGAAGCTCTATAAGCAAAACACACTGATTAGATCTATGCATGAAATTCTATTTGAGACTCTGTCTGAGAGGGTCTGTAGTGGGACAAGGCCAGACACAAACAGATTATAGAAACACTATATAATCTGACTCTTAGCATAGTATGGGACAAAGCCAGACACAAACAGACAATTATCTGAACATAATGGGTGGGAAATGATAGGGATCATCTTATTCTTTTATTTACTACTAGCAAGATGGAAGAAACAACTAACATTAATAAGTATAATGTCCCTACTTCCCAGTTAAATCTAAAAGGATGGAATTAAGATAAAATAGAAATGACCATCAATCAAAGTTTTTTATGAACTTTACAAAACTCAAATGATGAATAGGCAGAAGATAGAAACAATCATCAATATTCTAATTTCCTGATGCACTAAAACTATAAACTAAAACAAAAATGGGGAAAACAAACTAAAGAATTCTTTCTGGCTCCATCTCCTCTAGATGAGTACCTTCTTTTCAATAGCTTTCTATGATCCATCTCATAATTTCCTAATGTGTAAATTGCTTACTTGAGAGGGATGAAGGCATACACTAAAAAATCACAAAACGAACAAAATGTTCAAAAATCAAATAGAACCTAAGAAATTCAGAGCGCGGAAAATTTTCAGATATAACAACCATGCTACATAAATAGTATAATTATAACTCCATTAAGTGGAACTGGAAGGTACAATACCTGGGCAAGATCTTTTCCTGTGATTACACCAATTTTTGCTGATATGTACTGACAGAAGATAGCTGCAAAGTTGAAAATAAGTGTGAACGCCATCAGGTCAAACCCGAACCGTGCACCACCTTCAATAATTGCCACCCACTTCCCAGGGTCAACATATCCTATTGCAATCATAAGCATAGGTACAACAGCAGGAAGTGACCGGTGAACAAAACTGGGAGCATGATTAATGTTCAAAGTCTCAGCTTCCATTTTACTCTTTAGTGCCACCAAGACTAAAGGCTACAGGCAAATTATGATACTTAGAGAGGAAACACTTAGAAGTAGCAAAAACTCTCAGTGAGCCATAAATTATACTGCCGCTAGTTAAGTATATTACTAGCAAAATACTCCATCTGCTAACAATTCACAAGTCATTCATTCGTCGAGACGTTAGCAGCTTGAAACATTAACTGTAGTAAGCAGGAGGATTGAAAGACAAGGACCAGTTGCAGACACTCGCAACGATTCAACAACTAGCTTCTCCGTGTGCATCAGTGAACAGCCTACAATGTTCGAACATTAACTGTGATCATCAGATACAAATCTGATGCTTTGGATAAAGTCAACCTGCATACCTCACCAATAATTTTATTCATCTCCTCAACATGACTGAAATGTCAACATCCAATTCATCCCAAAATTCTCAAATCCCCTTTAAGACTCTCAATTCTAATCCAATAAAGTATAAACCATCCCTCCCTGAAAAATCCAACCACTTCCACCTAGGACTTTCCGAATCCTGCAGCGATTAAGTCAATGTAACAACATAAGTACCACAATAGAAAGTAGAAACTGCAAATAACATACACTTCCAGAATAATACATCATCACCAAGATTGATTGAAAGAAAAGCTCAAAATGGAAATCACAGAGGAATTCAATGACAAAAAAAAAAAGATGCAACAATTTTTTTTCTCAAAAATTGCTTTCAAATAACAATAAAAAAAAACTACTCAAGTAAATGAAAAACATCTTGACAATCTTGAAAACCACAGCAACAACATTTACAACATCCAGCAGAATTTTTCTTTAAAAAAAGAAAATGAAGACATATATATTAGATCTTCGCAGAGCATCACGAAACAGCAAGCAAAATATAACATAATTCAGTTCCAAAACACCACACTGTGAAAGTTAAAGTAACAGATAGAAGAGGAAACGAAAGCGTTGGCGGGGATCTGATGCAGCTGAAGAAGAAGAAGAAGAAGAAAGGGAAAAGGAGGAGCAACATGAGAAGAAGAAAAAACAGTTGCATGAATTTCAACGACGATGATGACGATCGAGGACTTCCATCACACACACGCACAAAAAAGGGACCGTACAGTTTCAGAGTAGTTAGGGTTCAGAAATCTTTACCTTTCTCTGAAATTTTTCTTTTCATCTGCCACGAGTCTCTCTTTCTCTGCTATGTTATGTGCTATGCTATTCACTCCTGCAAAGTAGATCTCACAGGCTCGGAATAACTCACGGGATCATATATAAAGATAAACAACAATTATTAATAATTTCATCATTTTGGGTCTGTTTGGTTTAAAGGAGGGGAGGGGAGGGATTTTAATGGAGGGGAGAGAAAGGGTGGAGAGAGATTTAAATAGAAATTACGTTTGGTTGGGAGGAGGGGAGGGGAGAAATTTTAATTGAGAGAATAGACTAATTTACTTTTTAAACCTTTGTAAGTTTTTATGTTTAATATTTAAGTAAATATCATTTAAAGTCTTCTACTCTTCCTCCAAATCTCCCCAATATTGAAGGGGAGTCAAATCCCTCCATTTCCCTCCCCTTCTCTCCCCTTCCCTTCTTAAAAAAATAAACCAAACAAGAAAACTTTAAAATATTCCCTCCTCTCCTCTTCTATTTTTTTCAATTTCCTCTAACCAAACACTATGTTAAGAATTTAATATAATTAATTAATGATAGTACTAACTTATGTGTGTTTGGAGAGAGAGAAAGAGACAGCGAGCGAGCTCGATTTTCCGGGAAAAGAAAGAAGAGAGAGAAAGTTAAAAAGAAAATTAAAATTATGGTAAGGGTGATTGGGGTTTCAACTCTCAGGTTGTTTCAACTTTCAAGGCCACATTGAAGAGAGAGAAAGTGTGAGGAACTGAAGTGAGGAAAAGTTTCTCAAATGTGTTAAAAAAGCCAACAAAGCTCTAAAATTAAAGAAAAGAGTAAGGACTAAACCATTATTTTGGTTCCGTAAGTCGCACGTGTTATCACTTTAATTTCAAGAAATATCGAAAAAATATTTTTTTATTGTGCAATTCGTTGGTTGTTTTGGTCCTTAATGTTACTATTGTTACTTAATATTATTTGAGAAGTTGAATTGACACGTTTATTGACATAAATAATACCACGTGTTAGTCCACGTGTGTTTCTCGTCAAATAGACGAGGTATAAGTGTGACAAGATACACATATGGACCAACACGTGTGCTACACGTCAATAAACGTATCAACAAAGTCTCTTAAACAATGTTAAGTGACTATAGTGACGCTAGAGACCAAAGTGACTATTTACTCAAAGAGTAATACCAAATTCTCCTGTATATCTACTATTTTATAATTTAAATATTAAATGAAAAGTGAATCTATAATCTATAACCATATATAATGACAATACCAACTGTTGGTATAACCTTTTTTTATTCCAATTTTGTCTTTTATAACTACACACAATATATTAATAATTACTCTGTAATCACAATTACTTTATCATCTTTTGTAAAAAAAACTACTCTATAATCTAATTATACAACAATATAAAAAAAATATCTAAAAAAAAGAAAAAACAATGAGCCTGCCTGGCTCCCCCTAGTATATTTAATGTTTTTTCTCATACTTTTATTTTCTTTTTCTTCGTTTCATTTATTTTTGTAGCTTTTTTTCCTCCCTCGTCCTAGAGCCTGGTTGGATGTAAAAATTTTAGCTTTTGACTCATAGAGAAGTTAATTTTATTTTGTAGTTTATTTTTCTCATATATACACAATAGAAAAAGTTGTTAAATAGTCATTTATAAATAGGTAAGTATTTTTAAAGAAGTTAAAAAAGATAGTTTTTAAAAAATATAAAGAACAAAAGTTAATTTTAACTTATATAAAAAATTATTAGTTAAAAAATACATACTAAAAATATTTATAGAGAAATTTATCTAAATTAGACTCTAGTCGATCTCCGTCATCTATCACTCCTCTGTCGAGAGGGTCAATCTCTCTCCCCATTTTCCATTTCTATTCCTCTAATCCTCTTGCAGCTGTTGTGAATTTGTTGACAATTTAGGACATGATCCAAATTTAGAAATGTGACTCTATCTCCTCCTAGAGAGATATTTATTGTAGATCACCTATTTGTTGGATTATTTTATTACATTGAAATTTCACTTTTGAAAACGGATAAAATCTTCAACAGTTTTCTAAAAACAGTAAATATCAATCAATCCATATACTATATTATAGTATGTCCTCTTGCCAAATGATGTCAATCAAAACAGTGAGGTGTCTACGTGTAATAAATGATAATCTATTTGTTGGTTTCGATTGTTTCTATTTAATCAATCTATATATATATTCTATTAAGTTTAATTATTATGCACGAAAAGTATATTTTTTTTTATAAATATCTAATTATATTTTTCTAGACAATTCATAATGTTATTTTTTAAAATATTTGTATAAATATTTACATAATAAAATATAATTAAATATTTGTATAAATTTTTTTAAACTATTAATGCATCGTAATCAAATCCATTATAGTATGCCCTCTTGCCAAATGATAGATTTATAACATGTAAATTAAATAATATGTGTGTACTAACAGTGGCGGACTGTGGGGGCATAGGTATGTCATGGCCTTTTAAAAATTTATCCCCTTTCATTATTTCTCTTGTATTTTTTATTATTGAATGCAGTATAATAAATTTTTGGCTTAATATTTGTGACTATTGACTCCACGATAAATGTGTGGTTTGGTATTTTTTTATTATTGGCGTCCCTAAATAAATTCATAGCTCTGCCCGTATGTATAAATATACAACTAACAACTCTCTTTTTTTTACTAAAATATATATACACCTGATGATCTGGCAGGATAAGTGGATTAACTCTTACATGAGATTGTGTGATTATACTCCTAACCTTTCTGATGATCTAAAAGACTAGTGGGTGAGTGACCTTGTAGATGAAAACGGAAGCTGGAAGATGAATGTTATTCAGGATGTTTTACCACGTGAGGTAATTCAACTTTTCCCAGCGATGCTTCCCCCACAACTGGATGCTGATGATGTATGTGTTTGGCCTGGTACCCGCTTGGGTCGTTTTACAGTGGCCGGTGCCTATTCCCTTCTTAAGGGATTTCACTCTCAGCAGGAAGATAAGACATGGGGGGGTGGCATGGAAATTGAGAGCTCTTGAGCAGGTCCGAGTTTTTCTCTAGCAGGTGCTCCATGACCGTCTCATGACCAATGCTCGCAAAGCCCGATGAGATCTTCGTAGTGCCCACTGTGCTCGTTGCCCGGGCATGGAGGAATCCACTATCCATGTGTTGAGAGACTGTCCTCTTGCCTCTGAAGTCTGGCATCATTTGGTGAAGGTTGGAGATCGTGGTCGTTTCTTTCAAGGGAACCTAGAGGAGTGGTTATACCTCAACATGTATACCCCTCTTGGCCAAAGTGACTTGGAGTGGGTGGTGGTGTGGGCCACAGGTTGTGCAATGATCTGGAAATGGAGAAATAAAAGGGTGCATGATCCCCATTTCGTAATGCCTTTTAGGCCTTGGGATGTCATTCTGGAACATGTCCACTTGTACCAGCAACCAAATTCGATCATTGAGAGCCCCATCGGAGATTGTAGGGCTAGGAAGGACATCAAATGGAACCCACCGATGCCAGGGTGGGTGTGCTTAAATTCTGATGGTGCATCTAAGTCTTCCTCTAACTTGGCTGGGTGTGGGCTCCTCCGAGGCGAGCATGGTGAGTGGATCAGTGGATATGCATGTTGTCTGGGTAACACTTCGGCATATGTCGCGGAACTATGGGGGTGTATGAGGGGTTGAAACTGGCTCATGACCTGGGAGTTCGTTTTCTTGAGGTCCAACTAGATTCCTTGGTGGTGGTGGGAAGCATTACTGGTAGCGGTATTGGAAGCACTGCAGGATGGACTTTCTTTCGTAACATTAAGAGACTTCTTTGCTTGGACTGGGAAGTTAAGTTCTTCTTGCATGTGTTTAGGGAGGCCAATAGAGTACCTGATGGGTTAGCAAATCTTGAGTGTGACTGTAATGAGTTAAGGATTTTTTGTGAGGGGCCTCCCAATCAAATAGGACAATTGTTAGCTGATGATACTAGAAGGATCTCTTTCCCTCACCGTGTTGCTGTTTAGTTGTTTTTCCTTTTGGGTTTTTTAGCGCCGTTGCAACTAAAAAAAATGTATATATATATACACACCTAACACTATTCATTTAATATACATCATGTAATTTTATTTTATTTTATCTTTATTCGAGATGAGCAATCCAAATTTGACATTTTTTTTAATTTACCGGTTTGGTGTTAGGTTTTGTTGTAAATATATAACTTTTTTTTTCTTCTTTTGATGCAGATATGTATTTATTCATTTTTACTCAAATAGTAAACATATTCTAGAATATGCTATAGTAAAATCGATCCTATATTCCTTTAAAAAAATAGATCCTATATTAAAATAAATATTTTTTGCAATTTTATATGAAACAAATAATACACATGAATAAGATGAAAGAGATCAGTAGTTGTAATGGTTTAGTCAGGGACAGTTTTGGGCATATATTATAAAGGAATCTGAATCCAAGATCAAAATTGGTTTGATTCAAAATAGATTATCAAATTGTCATGATTTTTATATGGCTTAATTGCACTTTTGGTCTCCTAGTTATTGTGATTGTGGAGTTTTGGTCCCCCGATTTCTAATTAAGCGAATTGGGTCCCCAATTATGTCAATTGTTGCAATCAAGTTCCTCCATCACTATATCATTCAATTTTTAGCACCCAAAGCCTACGTGACACATATGAGATGAATTTGACATTAAATTAGGTCACCTTGGAATGATATAGGTTGTCAGAGAATTTTTCAAAGCTAGATGGTAATGCATGTAATACAATACATGCTGTTTAAAAATCCTTATGTGTGAGGTTCTTTGTCATGCCATGCATCAGTGCTAAGATAGCCCGACTCAGCATCAATGTGACCTAATTTAGTGAATCAATCACACGTGTGTCATGTAGGCTCTAGGTGTTAAAAATTGAACGACATAGTGACAAAATAGCTTGATTGCAACAATTGAGATAATTGAGTAACCTAATTCACACATTTGAAAATCAGGGATCAAAATCACATAATCGTGAAACTAGGGATCAAAAATACAATTAAACCTTTTTATATTTTAAGGAATAAATTTAGTTAAAAAATAAAGACAAACAACCTACACAATCATTTATCCTTTTTTCCTCAACAATATATAACAATCACCTTTCACCTTTAATCCATGACAATCTTCATATTTAATTTTCTCAGTCACATATTGTCAAAAATTATGGACCATATTCTCAACTTCTCCCTTGAGAAATTTCATTAACTATCACCAATGGTAACGTACGTCTCCTACAACCATATTCTCCTTCCTCAAATCCCTCCCACCAACCATAACCGCCACACATGACATTACTCCCTCATCAATCACAAGGAAAACCATGCCCTTAAACCATTGTGGTGATACTTTCATTTATACAACCATATATTTGACCATGATAAATGGAACAACAAAGGGAAGGTGAAGACATTCTCTTGATGAACCAAACAATGGTAGGCAAACTCTATATTGCAAGGTTAGAAATTTAGCTCTTCTTAACATATATGATCAGTTTGGGTCAATATAATTAGTGGGTTAATTTGAATCCTCCAGCTCAGTAGTACCTGACCTAACATCGGATTTGCATTTTTTATATTTGGGGTTGACTTGGGTTAATCTTGCAAGTTGATCAAAACCCATTTTCACTCATATTCTTAATCGGAAAATATTTATATAAGCAAGCCATATAAGGGTCGGCTTTTAGATATTCTAGAAGCTTACTTGTCCCTTTATGATGAAGCTTAGTTGGGGGTTGACTCAAGTGATAGACTCTGATGTAATAATTTTCACACCAATAATATAGTGATCGTATCAAGTAATAAAATGATGAGTGAGTATTGTTCACACGTGTTGTTACAAGTACCAATTACATACTACCAAATCACACTAGTTGAGTTATCTGAAATTGGAATAAAGTCGAGTTACGACGCAAACTAAGATGACAATTAACGAGAACACAAACAACTACAAAAATTCTTTGTAAAGTTTTCGATATAAATAAAGGCAACTAGAGCATGAATCCCCTTCCTTATCCTCCTATGCAACTGAGTTCACAATCAATACAAGCTATATATAACATCCTTGATATTCAAATCAACAACAATAGGCTAATTTCAATTCCTTGACTCATAACCCCTTTACCCAAAATAGAGTTTCTAATTAATCCCTCAGATAATCCCTATTTTGATTAAGCATAAGAAGCAATGATTCATCAGAACACACAATCATAAATCTCTATTCCTAGAATCATCATCATCAACCAATCTCAGTTCAAGTAATATGCTCAATTTTCCAATCAAAACATAAACCCAAAATCAATTCCAAGATGGCCGGCCAATCAAAGAATAGCATTAACAGTAGAGAAGATTGGTCAAGTAACATGAAATAAACTTGTATTGAACTCAAGAAACCAGATTACATGGGATTCAAAGTCAGGTTCATTCACTCTAGGCGCCTATAGAAATTTAGCTACCCATGTCCATATTCAAGAAAATAAAGAGATAAGAGTGAGATGGATGGATTGTGCATTGGAGGGCTTCAATATCCTTTCCCAAATCTAGCTTCTAGAGCTCCAACAATGATGAGAACCTTCTGTCTTTTCGTTCCTTTTCATCTACTGAAATAATTAACCACCCTCTTTCCAAAATCGCAATTTATGATGGTTGAGTTCCTAACACCAGCACTTAAGTGCTCGATTTAACAACATCGTGCAACGCTTTGCATTGCTTCTGGCGCTTTAAGCATTGAAAAGTCTGAACTCTTCGGACTGTGGCGCTTAAGCGAATTGCGAGAGCTTTAAGCGCTAGAAGATCTGGAACTCTCTAGTCTCTGACACTTAAGCAAATTGCGAAGGCTTTAAACGCTGGAAGGTATGCTTCTAAGCTCCTAGGAATTGTTCTGGCACTTATGCTTCGAATGCAGAATTTTCAAATTTTCTTTTTCCTACAATATTTCAAGCACCAAAACTGATTAAAAACTTCAAATCAATATTAATTATTTATAAACTAAAAAGATCAAATTAAAACTAATTACTAACCAAAAATCTACAAAATATGTTTAATTAATCTTCACGAGATGAAGATTTATCAAATTCTATGGGCCAGACAAGGTAATTAAGTGAAGTGTGATAGCGGGATTAATATGGCAACTATTGTTCAACATTTTGATAATCTAGAACATTGGTAGAGAATAACAAATGGAATATCCTTAGATTGGCATAGAAAGAAAAGGGCATTTGAAAAGATAACTTTACATATATAAAAGTGGATTGTCTACCATTATTATTAATGTAATTTTGATGCTAGAAAGAGAAAAAAATATTAACTCTTAGTTTATTTTATAATTGTTTAACTTATTTGACGCAAATATGCATCTAACTTTCTCAATTGAATTACATTAGGTCATGTATTATCAATGTTTTTCAATTGATTTTGATATACTTTAGAGTTAACTGGATTATTTTAGTGATTAATATTATTAATATTTTGTTTTGAGTTTGTTGAAAAATAAAAATAATAGTTATTTAGACCAGAAACTAAATGAATTTGGTATTGTCACATGGTATTTGAAAGTGAAATAGGGAAAACAATGAAAAGAGAGGTTGAATTGTGTTTCCTTGATTTTTAAAAATCTTTATAAAAACAATGTATTAAATGGATAGAAAGAAGATTCGTCTTATCAGCTTAAATGTCTTATGAGATGTAGAAAATACTTGCGTCTTATAATTTTTAGAGAAGTGATTGCTGAATATTGATTACTTATTTTAAGAAAATGATTGTTGACAAGTTTGATACAAATGTTATTATTGATGAATTTTATGAGACGAACAAATTATGTCATGACTTAGATAAACAATATGATATATTGAGCTATTATAATTTAATTTTAAATTAATTTTTATTATTAAAAAATTTTAGCCCCTTTAATAGATTCCTTGACCCCTCCCTGTTTGTTCATGTATTGTAAATATTATGAAATTAATGTGTCCTGAAAATAAATTTTATTAAGTTCATACCTTATACAAAAATAAAATGAACAATTTAAATTGTATATGTGAGACTAGTTAAATTGATATATTACAGCAATATTTTATGGTAGCTAGGGTGTTAGGGTGTTACACGTTGTGGTAAAATAAGTAGCTTTTTTATTAAGAGAAATATATTAATTTTTAATATTACTGATTAGTAATTTTTTATGGTCCGTTCTAGCGTGGACAACCATTGTGGGTGGTTCACGATGAACCACTAAATGTAAAAATTTTATAAAAGTTTGATAGCCATTAGATTTAATAATAAAAATCAATGGCCCAAATCAATTGAAAAAAAAGAGAAAACACATAATGTTCTCCTACACAATCATACGCCTACCCCCGCCTCCACGCAGCTCTTCTTCTTCGGTGCCATCACCACCATACCTCCACCATCAACTCCGGCGTCGCCTCGATCACTTGCCTCCACCGCCGACTCTTCCTCCTCTCGCCTCTACCTCTACGATCTCCCTCACAGGTTCACTGGTCCTCTCCGTCTTGACGACATCGAACCGGAGCTCTCCGTGGACCAGAAGCTGACATCTTCATGCGTTGTCGTTTTTGACAGCGCCACGTATTTCCTCCTCCTCCTCCTCAAAGGATCCTTGTCTATATCTCTTCCCTCTGAGGAAAACGGATCCTCTCCAGTCGGATCCAGATCGCCTTCTTCTTCTTCTTCTTCTTCTGCCCTTTCCTCGTGTTCATCTTCTGTTGGTGTGTGACTGGAAATAGAAAGGGGTTGGACGGTTTGGAGAGAGGTGAAAGAAGCTAGTGGGTGAGTTGAATTGGGGTTAGTAGAGGAAGAGATGTATGCCTTGAGTGCATCTCCTTGGTTGGCACCAATGATTTTTCTGGATTCCCAAAATTGTGCCTTTTGCTACTCTCGGGTTATTTCCCCTATCGCAAACAACAATTTTTCCTTTTACTTGGTTTGGATCCAATGAATTTTCCATGCAGAGCAAGCTAAATGGTACATTTTTCCCTGATGGGGCGAGGGAGAAGAGGAGATTGGGGTGTTTGATGCCGATGAACAGTGGAGATGAGGCTGGGTTCGGAAGTGGGGGAGGAGAGAGAGAGAGAGTGGGGTGGGAGGAGAGATCCGCCGCCGCCACCACCACCACCACCACCACCGTCCTCGTCTCCCTCCACAATAGTGTGTATTGTGTAGATAGGAAAAAATATGATGCAGAGAGTCCATGGTAAGATAAAAAAAAGTAGATTAATCTAAGGGCTAATAAAAATGATCTATAGTGAACCACTTATTTAATTAATTTAAATCATACTTTTTCATGGTGAATCACCTATTGACGGACCCATTTTTTATTTATTTTTTTTAAATATTGACAATTAATAATTAATATATTTTTGGGAGTTTTCTTGTTTCTTGTTAAAAAAAAAAACAAGAAACTTAGCTGCACCAAGTTCTGGCAAGTGGCAGTGCAAGAAGATAATGTTTTTATCATTTCTTTACAGAAAAAAGGGGTAAAAGTTAGAAAGCACACGCGACAAAAACAGTTTCGTGCCGACGTGTGTTTTTGTACTCTTTCACGGCGGGTTGAACGCCAATAAATGCCCTTCTATTTACCATTAATTAATTATGACCTAGGTGTTATTTTAATTTTAGTCCCTATAAAAAGTTAAATGTTTTTCATTCTTATAGTAACATTTTTTTTAATTTTTAAGTTGAATTGACCTCATTTAAATATTAATATACGCTCATTTAAGATAACTTCATATTAAACACTTCATTTGACACATTAGTATTTTTTTCCATGTAAGCAATCTCTCCCTCCCTCTCCCTCCCTCTCTCTCTCTCCATTTTACCAACCTTGCTTCATCATTCCAACCAAAAATCCCAAGTTTAGAACCTCTATTCTATAGCCATTTCACCCATAAAATCTATCTCCAAACATCACCTTCTTCCTCTCCATTCACCATCAACAACCAGCATTAATACCCACACCTTAACATCTTAATTGCAACTTTCACATCACCCCCAAATCTAGAACACGAGTATTTAAATGAGGTCAACCCAACCTAGGAACTAAAATAAAAAAATATTATAAGGACAAAAAATGTTTAACTTTTTAAGGAGTAAAATCAAAATATTTTTATATTATAGAGACCAAAATGATATTTAAGCCATTAATTATTCAGACAATAGGACAATAGGAGTAAATTACCAATAAGCACGGTATGAGGACGAGAAAGGACTATGCATTGCCATTTGTCTTTGTCAAAAGGGCTCCGAAGGGTGGGAAAGATAGGGAAAGTATTGAGTATGGGGCACTAAAAATCCAAATATGGTGCGTGGCAAGGCATGGTTAAGAATACTTATAATTGTTTGTCCATTTTGCATACATGACAATAATGAAGATATTTTAAAGCAAATTCATCTATAGACTAAAGTAAATAAGTAAAAATATATTCGTTTTAATTAAATAAAATACATTAAAATTTTAACTTACTAAAACCTAATAATGAAACAAAATCCCATGTGAGGCGATCTCTTTTTTTAAGATATTTTTGTAAAATAGAAAATGATATGCGAGACAAAAGTTGAAAGTATCTTTGCATGTCAATGTCGGGTTGCTGTGGAAAAAGCCATGTTTGCGGTTTGGTTTGGTTTAATTTTGAGATAAAAAGTCATCCAATTTAAAGTTTAAAAAAGTATATGGTACAATTTGGTTTGGTTTATTTTCTTAAAAAGATCCGATCCGATTAGAAATAATGCAGTTCAAATTAATTGGATCAATTTTTAGTTTTTTACAGTTATAAATTTAAAAAAATATTATTGCTCTCGTTTTACTTCTAATATATTATCAAGACCTTCGCATTAACAATCAAAGTAGTTTGACTATTTTGGTTTGGTTTTCATGCTGATCTGAATTTTGAATAGGTCCACATCAAAGTGAATTAGCTCTTAATTAGCCACTAGCCTTGGCAAGTTCCATATGCGAGTTTACGGTGTATATTTGATTGACTAATAAACTTATTCAACTAAAATAGAGGTATTTGGTAAACAAGCTTATCATAGCTTATGCTATTTTTGTTCATAATTAATAAGTAATGTTTGAAACTTATATAGTTTATATTTTTTTATCATTCTTACCTTTATTATTTTAATCTAATTTCTCTTTTGATAGATAACTAAACATCTGGCTAGAAAAAAGATAACTAAAACACGAGTGTGATGCATAAATGTTTTATGTGTAGAGGGAGGAAAAGGCACAATAGGGAGGCACGTGATCTGGATGGCTGTGGTTTGGGTTCTTTGGATAACACGAAATAATATTAATTTTAGGAATGGATCTGTTGATATATATTGTAGATGTTGTGGCAAATATAAAGATTTTATCTTGGAATTAATTTGTTAAAAGGGAGGGAAGAAATAGTGGGGTGTTATACTCGTATTGGTGTTTTAATCCGCTGAGATGTATTTGAGGGGATTTTTGTTTGAATAGTATTCTCTTCTAAAAAAAATACTATTTTGAGACCGATGACTAGAGAAATATTGGGTATTTGACTAGATTTCTTTGAGACCATGTAGGTTACTAAAAAATACTTTTTGGGTACCTATTTGATACTAATACGTTATGGAGAATTTCTAGCATACTTCGGTACCCCTTTAAAATAATATAGGTTACTGAAAAATTACTTTTTTACTAGATAACACTATTTAGGGTGCTGGTTTGTAACATAGGTTTTGTATTTTTTGAGAGTGGGGGCTCCTTCTATATGGAGACTAAAAGTTTTATTTTTTTATACTGTATTAACTTGGCTTTTTGGGTTGAACACATCTTATACTCTCAGTCTCGTTTTAATACAATTTTGTATATAAAAAAAATAAATGTTTTATGCGTGGAAAATAGTAGCAACAATCAATCAACATGGGAGCATACTGGTCTCATATATAATAGCATCTTGCAGGATGTTTTATGTGTGATGCATAGATGTTAAGTTATGCTTCTCAAACGGCCTCCACGTACGGATCAGGAAACGTCACCATTGCACAGAGTCTCTGCCACCACTATCTTTGACGCCGCGCACAGAGAGCTACAAAAAGAGGATATTTTTTAGGGTGATGATATATATGAGAAGAAACAGATATTATAGAAACCGCGCGCATCCGACAAGGGATGTCAATATGGGTCCAGCCCAACGGGTCGGCCCGTTTGGCCCGTAAAACGGGCCAAGCCGGGTCAATATTTTTTTAGTCCTGGCCCGTTTGGGTCCGGCTCGTTTAGGCCCGCAAAAAAAGGGTCAAAAGTGGGTTGGCCCGTAAACGGCCCGTTTGGCCCGTTTTCATTTTTTTTCAAATAAAATAATAATTTTTTTCTGATTTTTTTAATTTTTTTTAAAAATAATTTTTTATTATTATTTTGATGGCCCAGTTCGTTTTTGGCCCGTCGGCCCGTCAAAACGGGCTGGCCCGTCAGCCCGCATGGCCCTCCCTTAAACGGGCCGAGCTGAATTTTTTAGCCCACTTTCAAATATGGGCCGGGTCGGCTGGCCCGTTTTCTCTGCAGGCCGATACGGGCCGGGCCGACTGACCCATTTTCTCTGCGGGCCGGGCCGACCCGTTTTGCCACCCTTATATCCAATTGAGCTTATTAATTCAGTTGTCAACTATTGAAGTGTGTGACGGAATATAACAGAACCCGTTTAACAACCAGCACTAAAAGTGGTGATGGAAAATTAATCAGGGACTAAAAGTATGTGAAAATTTTTGCAGGAACTAAAAAAATTCACTAATTTTTAAGGGATCACCAAAAATACATTTGACCCTTTAATTAATGTTTGATTAATTTATATTTACACTACCGGCCGTGAAAATTATATATTAAACTCAAAAAAGATTACCATATTTATTCTCTTAACAAATAACTTATATTTAAAAGTCCTTTACTGCTTGCCCAAACTTGGTCGTGTCAATTAAAACAGGGCTTTATGTATACATATAGGGTGAAAAGGGCTTCTATAATAATTAATGATGATCTATCTATCTAATTTCTTAATTAATCCAATCCCTCCAGCCAAAATTTGACGATGTTACATAAATATATATGTGATTTTGGCTCTATTTGACAAATTAAGGCCCGTTCGGGGTGGTTTTTAATTTTATGTTTTGAAAATTTCAAAAACCAAATCTTGTTTTAGTTCTGATTTTTGAGTTTTAGTTTTAGTTTTTTTTTAGTTTAATCTCTCTCTTTACCTCGCGTGACTATGAATGGTGAAGGCACTGAAGGGATGACACTAGGGGTGGCAAACGGGATGGGCCTGACGGGCTGGCCCTGCCTAACTCGCTTTTTGGCAGACTGATTTTTTCAACCCGTGGCCCGCCCGTCGGGTTGATTATATTATTTTTTAAATGATTTTTTCAGTTTTTTTTATTTGTTTGTGGGCTTGGGCTGCCAAAAATGGGTCATCCTGCTAGGCTGCCAACTCGCCCTTAAATGACACAGACTGTATTTTCTGGCCCGCTTTACTCAACGGGGCAGGCAAAAAAACGGGCAGGGCGGGCCGACCCTTTTGCCATCCCTAGATGGGACGAGAGGATACCAAAGGGATACGAGTAGAGTTAGGTATATGAGTCTTGACCCGCAGCCCATGCGAGCTATGGGTCACCTAAATATAGATCCGTTTTAAATACGGGCTTTTTTAGCCCGACTCATTTAACCCCACAGGCTAAATTTTTTAATTAAATTTTGAAGTTTTAATGTATATTTTATTTTTTTAAATTTAATTATTTTTTTCTTTAGTAGGCCCACGTGCCAATCCCATTTAGCCCATGGACTATGCGGGCCGGACGCGAGCCACATCATATAGGCCCATTTATTTTGCAGCTCAGGCCAGCCCGGTTCGTTTATATGCGAACTGGGCTACCCGCATACCCACCTTTAAATTACTTGTTATCAAACACCTCTATTTTTTTAATCCGCTATACGCTAGTCAAATTTGTTAAACGCTGGCGGATAGAACTTTCCAAAATAACTCTTTATTTCCTAATCAGGAGTATTTTGCTTGTTTAAGTAAACGCCAACATCACATATTGGTATAATGGTATTTAACTCAACAAATTAAGCTCCCAAGCAATGCATAGACGCCCAATATTCTCATATTATTTATCATTCAGTGCATCGCATAATTGCATATGATAGCGAGATCGATGTTCATTGAACACAGCTAACTTTGTGTAATACACAGTTTACAAGTACAACTCATGAATGAAATAATTAATTGTATCCATGTTTTTCAATTCAAGTCACAAAACTATACTTCCTCCAATTCATCTTTAGCACTGAAAGTGATAAGGGGTTAAGAACACGCGCGGATCCCTGTGTAACCAACATGGTCCACATCACCACCATGCTGCCAAGAATATGTAGCCTGCGTGTTTGTTTTACAAGACCTAGATTGATATTTTTGGGTCTCTGTGAAATCTGTGGCAAAAAAATCTACATAAATTATGATAAAAATAACTTATTGCTAAGAAAATGATAAAATTATTTTGATTAGTGTTGTAAGGGTGAGATGCAATGCATCTTATCCAAAGTTAGCTAGGCCAACTCGTGAAGCAGATGCACATACATGTGTGTAAAATGTATCAAAGTTAGCTGGGCAGTGTTTGTTCACGCTCTAGATGTATGTTCCTAGGTGTGGAGTGTTGTTATTGGACCGGGCCACTCACATTTTTTCATGCTCTAGATGTCCGATCATGGGCATAAGGGGAGGATTTGGATTTGGTGCAATTCCTGTAGTCGTACAGTCGCAATCGGGTCCGTCGATTTTGATCGGATGGACGAGGATAATCCGAGTTTAAAATTTGAATAAAACTGAGGATAAATCGTGAGCCGACCGATCTTAATCCGACGGTTATTATCGCGCTGACTGCATGACTGCACGGAATTGCCGACTGCAGACAATCCGGGTCCGTAAGGGGGTGTGTTGAGAGTCCTACATCGACTAGTGATATGACTAATGTAGTGATTATAAAGCTTGGACAATTCTCACATTACAAGCCAGTTTTGTGGAGTTGAGTTAGATACAAAGCCCAAATTCTAAGATTTCCAAGTCGGTTCCCGTGGTAACTTATAAGATTTAGCCGACTTAAAATGTAGAGACTTTTTAAGTCAGTTTTTTAACCGACTTGGAAGTCCTTTTTTGGGTATTAAAAATGGTAAAAACCAGCAGTATTTATCGCAAGAAGTTGATAACTCTTTTTTTTTTTTTTGGCTGAAAAGAAGTTGAGAACTCTAATAACTCTCGCACACATATATTCTTTTCTCTGGAACTATTTAATCTTACTTAATGAGTAAATTAATGGAATTCAAATTTTTCAATGTTAACGTCACTATGACTTTTTATTGTGTAATCTAAGGATTATTTTTCTTTTACCACTTTAAACTACCTTTTCCCTGCTAATTATTTTTATAGTTTTGTCTTCATGATTTTCCTCGTGGCTGATGGTGACATTCTTGACGCCGACGGCCCATTATCTTGCTTGTTTGTTCCTTTCTTACTATGTTGATCTTTTATTTTTCTTTTATATATTAAAAGTAAACGTTTATAGATTTGATTTGATGTTTTCATGTTAGATTTGATTTTAGTCATAAAAAAAATGTTAGATTTGATTTTATATTTTAGGTTTGGCTTTTTTCCACCAAGTTGAACCCTATGGGAAATCGGATTAAGAGTAGCACCATCAAATTGCAATCCTTGGTATGGGAAATTAGCATAAAATAGGTGATTAATTGATTAAGACTTTCAATCAAGGTTAAAGTATATTTTTTATTTTAATGTGTTAATTATTTTTTAATTTGATGTGTGTGTATATATATATACTAGTGTATTCACCCATGCTATGCACGAGACATATAATGTGTATTAATTATTTGATTGGTTCACAACTTTAATGTAGATTACAATAAAAAAATATATTAATTATGGTCAAAATAGTAAAATAATTTAAATAGTTGTTGTAGTAGACATATCAAAACATAAATGAGCATGAACTCACCAAAACTGATCCAAACTTTGACTGGGACAATCTGCTTTGACGAGTTTAGTAGTCGAGTTTGAGTTTTTACTGTTTTTCAAAGACAGACATTGGTGAGATATTGAATTGCCCTCGAACCCACACTGATATTTAAAATATTAATGTAAAAAATTAATGGAATTGTGAGACTTGATTTATGATCATAGATTTGTTATAGAAGTTTGCACTTTTAAGAAATTATTGTTGAGCTTGATTTTAAATTGTTTCTAATTGGATTCTCATGAGTCAAGTTCTTTTTTATTTAACAATTTTAGAAACAGTTTATTCTTCTCTTAGTTTGATGCTTATAAATGATGTAGCGTGTGTTTGGTTTCCGTGTTGGTTTTGTTAGTCTGTATTATTTTTTTATATAAACGGAAACAAAAACACAAAACAGAACACTATCTAACTAAACGAGATGTACTACATCTCATAGCATCCTTGGCTACATACAACCTAAGAAAAGGAGGAATATCTTCAAACACAGTCCAATCATAAGACGTAGCATGCCCACAGGATGCAAGAGCAAGTACACCAATTATTTTAATATAGATACAGATCAGCTTTCGTGTAAAATATTCATCTTAATGTGTTATATTTTAACTTAATTTGTCATATTTTTATCTTTAATTACTTGTATATCTTAGTTATTTTTTATTTCTTACTCTAATCTTAATACATATCCATACAAATTTTTCATCTCCTCATGTATATTAATAAGGGTTTTGTTTAGAATGTATTTCCATGTTACCTAAATATTATACTCTTCTAAGGATTAGTATAAAAATAAGAAAAAAAACTTTATAGTACATCGACCCATGTTATACATGATATATATTAAAAATATATAAATTATATATTAAAATATTAATTCAACCAAAATAAATAAATTATATATTAAAATATTCACATTAATGTGTATTTGATATTAAAAGATTTACACATAAGTAATTTATTTTCATATAAAAAAGCTTTTTCATCTTTAATCTATATCTGTACTCATATATGAAAGTTTTCTTATATCTGTATCAAATTTTTGTCCTATATTTATAGTTTTAATTCACACGAGATAATACTCACCAATATAAATATTTAGTATTTTGATATTAGTGACTATACATATAGATATTAGTGTTTAAAAAAATTCTAATTTGTTTATATAAAAAAATCCATAATAAATTAAGTAAAAAAAAAAATAAGATAGAAACTAAATCTAAATTTTATCTATGTATTATATTTTATATAATTTCTTTACTAATCACTTTACATATGGTATTAACATTCAAAAGAAAAATCTAATTTGCTTACACATATTTTAATAAGTTTGTTGATAGTAAATAAGATATGAATTAAATTTATATTTTTTGAAAAGTTATTTTTATTAGTCCCTGTATTTATATAGATTGACATTTAAAACAAATTTCAATTTGTTAGCCGAAATAATGAATCACTTGTTTTTGAAACCAATCTAACATAATAATAATTTTGCATAAACTACTTTTACATAAATCTTTTTTTTTGATACAATTTTACATGAACTATCGTTTTGTTTGTTTAGTGGTGCTAAAACTTGTGTTTTTTTTTAAATATTTACTTTTTTCCCTTTTTATTGCTGAATAGATAATTTAGTTAGATACTTGAGTTATTTTTGTCAAATAATTAAATAATTGTTTATCATCCTTTTATAGTTATTGCCTTATTAGTGTCATGTTATGATAGAAATAGGTTGAATGTTATTATGCTTTTAATCTTCTGTTATATCAATTGTCAATTCTTCTATTCCAGCGATATGGTTACCTTCAAACTAAAGATTTATACTTGAAAAATGTATTTCATAAAGAAGCTTGTGATATTAATTTATTATTATTATTACCATAGTAAGAAACTAACATGAACCCGCGAACCCAATTTAAATCATTTTTTATTAATTAACAAATTGTGGGACAGATAAACAATATTAATTTGTTATTATTATTACCATAGCAAAAACCCAGATCATACAATGTAATCAATTTAAATTTAAACAATTGATTATTATTACCATAGTTGGAAATCAATATTAACCCAAAAATTCAATTTAAATCGATTTTAATAGTTAATAAATTGGGGAAAGAAAATCAATATTAATTGATTATTACTATCACTGACGGAAACCATATCGTGCAATGTAATCAATTTAAAATGTGGAATGCCAATCATTAATGTTCTGATAATCTGATATTAATTGAGTTTGTTGGTATGTGTGAGTTTTATATGGTTGTAAAAATATTGATTAAAAACTATGTATTCTCATTTATTGTGTTTTATTCATATTTTTCATAATAATCAAATTATTTATAAGTATTAAAAAGAAAATAATCAAATTTTCTAGGACAAAGGAAAAGATTTACCAAATAAATTAGTTAGGTAAAAACATTAATTGAGAAATAAATAACGATAACAATATTGATTAATATAAAATTTTTTTATTAAATATTCCTAAATATAAAAAAATTAAAATTCATATTAATACCAAAAATATCAAATTTGAACTAACATAAAAATAAATTCTTTTATTTAATATGTAATCTTGAGAAAAATCAATTTCAAATTAAGATAAAATAAAATTATTTCCTAAATTTGAACATTAAATTCAAATCAAGATAGAATTGATCAAGATCGAAGAGATAATCCTTTCAAAAAAAGATGAAAGATAACTTTTTATTTATTTTATCTAATATTAACCGTTACAATAAAATATTTTAAAATTTTAACATTTTTCTCAAAGCCTAAAAAAGATCAAATTCAAACTCATAAAAAAAATGCCACATAAATTCAAATCCGCAACATTTAAAAATTATTACAACATCTTATATAAATAAATAAATGAAAAGTAAAAGGACAACACATATCTACCACTATCATTATGCAATCAAATCAAGGAAAATAATATTTTAAATATATTTTTCTATTATTCCATACATAATTTCTTGAAAAATATTGAGAAAAATACCCTACTAAATTTCGTGTCATTATTATTGAGAAAAATAAGCTGCTAAATATTATTTTTTTTCATGATGCTTCTTGTTTGTTAGGTAAAAATGATGTATCTGTTTAGAATTAAAAAATAATAACAAATTAGAAATAATGAACGAAAAACTTACCAACACGAAGTATAGAAACATTAATTCTAAATAACTAAAAGTTATTAATCAAAAAAATTAAAAAAAAAGACTTGCCTTGGAGAAGAAGTTTAGGTTGATGAATAGAAAAGTAGTAATGATATTCGATAGAAGAATCAAAATAAAAATCAAACAATATCAATAATTTAAAGACTATGAGAAAATGATCAAAATATAGAGATCTCAAACATTGAAGAAATAACAACTAAAAATGATTAATAATAAAATAAAAAACTTATATTAGATGAGAAGTCAATGTTGATGATTAGAAAAATAACAATCATACAAATAATAGAATAATATAAACAAATAAAATATATTAATACATGAAATTATTAAGATTTAAGATTAAAAATACAAAAACCAACATGTAATCGAGAGAAAAAAAAACTTAAAAGAAAATAAAAACTAACCTTCAATTGAAAGTTTTGAGTGATAGTCTCGTACCAGAGATTGAATAGTTGAAGAGACGTGCAAGTTTGGACAGACACGAAAGGCTGAAAAAGCCGGTTGTTATGACTTCGAGACTATTGCATCTGCATAATATTCATATAAATTTTGTTAAATAAAATCGATGATTATAAACATTTTAGGAGGAGATGAAATAAGACAATAACATTTAAAAACAAAATTACTAAAATTAATTCTAATATCTGAATTGAGATGAGTAACTTCAACTCAATGAGAGGATTGACCACTAATGATGGCAGAGTGAGAAGACAGGTCGGTAGAGACACCAATTAGATGTATTTTTTGAAAATAAAGGGTAGAATGATGAAAAAAAAATCAAATAAATAAACATATGAGAGAAAGTAAAACACAACAATCTACTAATTTTGTTTTCAAATTTACATTTAATACTAATTCAGACACAATAATATTTGATTAATCTTGATATGCATATTTTACTTTGAATTAAAAGAGAATCATCTGGTTTCCATTTTTGTTAGCCTTTAGAATAAATACTGCGTAAAATTTTCTCAAATTGAACATGGTATTGACACGTGTAAAATTTTCTTTTCAAAAACATTTTACTTTATTATATATATAGATATATAGTTTTTAATTTGGTCTTTACATGTATAAATGTTTTCAATGTCATTTTTTATAATACAAGGACCTGCAAAAAAAAAACTATTCATTTATCCTTTGCAATATTGAAAAGATTGACATGGAGTTACCGTAAAATATATGGACTAAATTTAAAATGACTATTAATATATATATATATATATATAGGCATATTAAATTTTATATAATTTAGACATTTGTATCTCATAGTAAATATTTATTTATATTTTAATTTTAAATAACGTACATATACGTTAAAATAAAATAATACAATGAATTATCGTTTAATTTTGAATTCATATAAAATTTTATAAACTTAATAATTTGACCCAATAATTAATTTCCAACATTCATCTAATGTCTCTCATCTATCTCTCTCTCTTTTCACATTGTATCATCTATCATATTTATATATTATCATTTATTTCTATTCTATTTTTTTATCTCTACGTTTTCCCCTTCTAAAGGAGTACTAACTTAGGACATTTGAGGGACCACTTTCTGTTTTCATTTTTAGTTTTTATTTTTATGAAATTACAAAATTGTCTTTTTATTTTTGATCTATTTTTTGTTTTTAAATATTTATATAAGAAACAGTGAAAACAAACAAATGATTATTTTCACTATTTCCAATACAAACCATTAAAAACATAAAACAAATTAAAAACAACAAGACAATTATGTAATTTCTTAAAAGTAAAAATCAAAAATCAAAATAGAAAATAGTTCCTCGAACCAAATAGACCCTTATTTCTTTATGTTTTACACAACATATTCCTTAGCATTCGACTGAGAACACATGCACTTGCATGAAACGATGAATTAGTTGCAATGCCCCGTACTCTCTCCGGACTCGAATATAAGAAAAAAAAACTGAATCACGTTAACTAAAAAAGTTGGTTAATTATATTAAATTTTATTGATTTCAGCTAAAAAAGAAGTTTTATTTCAAATTTACCCTTTAGTGGATATTTAGTGTTAGGACAATTAAAATCAATAGTCCAATAGTAAATTAAGATAAGTGTGTCTTTGTATCTTCTCAAAGGAATATTAGAAATACAATTAGAGTTAAATAATGGTATTTTTAGAATGACCTCATTAAAGAGAATAAAAATAGTTAAATTTTCTTATATTTTAGACCATAAAATATAATTTTTTTTCTTTATATTTGAGTCCGGAGAGAATATGTCCTATATTATTTTTTTAATGAATCTTATGAATATTTTTTGTGAATTATTTAAACAGGGAAGTATTAAACAATCTTTGAATTATTAGAACATTAAATAAATGTTTTTGTAATTTTTTTATTCAATAGCCCATTATAGTACAATACTCCCGTAGGCAGGTGTCATGGCATGATATGATATCATATGGTATGGACCTTCTTGTCACGATTTTCTAAGCAGATCCTATACACGTCATTGTCCTCCGCCACCAACCATTAATCGTGTAGGAGTACTAGCGGATTTGGTCAATCTAACGTGAGTAAAGTGTAAAGTAAGTAATTTTAATCATTAATGAAAAAATTAAGGATAATTTGTTATACATATACTTATAATATCAACTATTGATTTTCTCATCAACGATTGAGATTAATTACTTTACACTCTAAAATGATTTGTTCACTTTAGAGGAGCCAGATCTCTAGCAACAAACTCTCTAGCACACTCTTTCCAACACACTCTCTATGATTAGTTGAATTCACGTGGGTCCTATTAAAATCATATAGACCACACCACATATCCTATTTGGTGGAACCCATTCTCAAAGTAATACTGGAACCTAAATGAATTTCAATCAATTATAGAAAGTGTAACATTCTGGCTGCTTTTTGAATTAACGACTATCCCCACACACTAACACGAGTCTTTTCAGCATGTTTTGTCCTCACTCACATGTTTTCTAGTAAACTTCCCAGAATGTCACCTATCCCAAAATTGCTCCAAGTCAAGCACGCTTAACTGTGGAGTTATTAAGTAATAGACTACCGAAAAGAAGATGCATCTTGTTGTTGTAGGTAGTACCAATCAATTCTATTAAGCTTTACTTAACTGTATAGTCCCATACCTGCACAGTCTCGGAATAACTGTGAAGTTCTTAAGTGATAGGCTACTGAAAAGAAGATGTATTTTGTTGTTATAGGTAGTACCAATCAATTCTATTAAGCTTTCCTCAACTGTACAGTCGCATACCTGCATAGTCTCAGAATTCCTCTCATTCGGGGTATAATTTCGATTCACCTTTTCCTAGAAGCCTGCCAAGAGCCGCTCCTGGTCTGTGCCTCTCTCCACTGGTGATCACTTCCCACCCTTTTTGGCCTCAGGGTATCACAGAAAGTGTGTTAAAAAAAAGTGTATCTAAGAGTGTGTTGCTAGTATTTCTCTCGGCGTGACAATGGGCAACCGGTGTTTGAACAGAAAACTGTCCAGGGGTATATTCGTCAACTTGAGGGGAAAATGGCAGCAACTTTCGTTAGTCGTTACACAAGAAAGCAGCCTATGACTGCTACGTGTAACTGGCTCTCTGTAGACGTTTCTCTTTCCACGTTCTCTAAAAAATTAACAACTCTGTTCTCTACCAACGCCTGTTACATTTTTGTTTAGGATCAAAGAACATGGACATGGCATTCCTTTCTATGTTACTAGGATTCGTAGGCTTTGGAATTGGAATTCCAATCGGTATTATTTTCTTTGCTTTTCTTCCCTTCGTTTTCTTTGAGCGGTCTCCACATGATCATCAAAAGGTAATGATTAATGAATCAATTAAATCTCTTTCCACCTTTGACCACTTAACTTTCATTTATAATCATTGAATTGCCATATTTTCTTTCTATTGCTTGCTTTTTGTGATTTACATAGCTGTTTAGAAATATATATAAAAAGCTAATATTGACTCCATATAATAATCATATAAGAATTGTTAATTAAGATTATTTTGCTCGAACGAGCGTTAGCAATACACTTTGGAATTTACATGGGTCTCATACCCTATTTAGTGAGATTCATTCCCAAAATAATGAAATTCGCGTGAATTTCAACTAATAATAAAGAATATATTGCTAGCATTTCTCTTCTATTCAAAATCAAAATTCTGATCGTTTGTCACGATGGTATGGTAAAAAATTATCTGAAAATGATATTGTTATTGAGGTAAATTTTTCTTACAAGTCAATGCAGGATCCAATAGTTAAAAATATTCGGGATTTGGATACAAGCTATTTGCTTGATGTTCTGCCTGATGTACCTGCTTGGATGAAGCATCCTGATTCTGATCGAGTAGGCGCTGATCTTTTACATTGTTTATGGTTTATATAATTATGATGTCTGCTAGCTCCTTTTAATTTTTATATTTTATTAAATTTCTCATTGCTGCAGATGTTTTCATCTGTATCATGGTGCAGATTGATTGGTTGAACAAGTTAGTATCAGACATGTGGCCCTATTTCAATAAGGTTACTTCATCTGTTACGATGAATTCATATTGATATGATTAATTATAAGAATTGATAATATTTAATTTCTGTATAGGAGATATGTAGCAATCAAGTAATTATTTAATAGTGGTTATTTACTTGTGCAGGCAATATGCAATATTATAAGAAAGAGCACTAAGTCCATTGTTTCGGATTACATAGGCAACTTTACTATAAAGTCTGTAGAGTTTAGGAATCTCACTCTTGGAACTCTACCGCCAATAGTCAGTGGTAAGGGTCAGTTTGGATGAATTTTTTCATAAGCACTTCTAATATGTGTTTTTTAGCTAATAGTTTTTCATATAAGTTAAAATTAACTTCTGCTTTTCACCTTTTTTAAAAGTTATTTTTTTTAACTTCTCCATAAGCACATATTTATCTATTAATGGCTATTTAACCTTTAACATAAATGAGAAAAATAAAACTGCAAAATAAGACTAACTTTTTCATAAGTTAAAAGTCGGAGCTTTTGCATCTAAACAAAACCTAAGTACTACTCTAGAAGTTACCAACTGGAGTTTGATTAGCAGAATTACAATGGGCAATGTTTTCTCTGCACATTATATATGACATGAAACCTCTTTGTTTTCTCTCATTAGTTTACTAGTCATTTTTGTGATCTTGTTTATCAATATAATGTAATAACAGGTATCAAAGTGCATGAAAATTATGAAAATGGCCTAGTATTTGAGCCTGAGGTTCGGTGGGCTGGAAATCCTGACATAGCTCTGGTTTTGACATTGCTATGGCTTCCAATTACGATTCAGGTCAGAGGAGAGGGTCATAGGAGAAGTTAATTAATCAAGTCAATAAACAAAACTGAGATATTATGTAATCTAATTATTTAAAGCATATGTTATATAGTCATCATTTTTTATGATGATATTTTTCAGGTGAAGCTTAATCATGTACTTAAAATTTGAATCCGTTTAATTAGGACCACGTCCTTGGTTAGAAATACCCGTTAGCTTATGGTTGTTTCTAATATAAAAGGGCGGCTCAGTGCATGAGACTCCTACTATGTGGGGTATGAGAAGAGTAGATGTCTTTACCCCCACAAGTGTAGAGGCTGTTTTTAGATTCGAACCTATGACCCTCAGGTCACAAGATAGCAACATTACCGTTGCGCTAAAGTTCGCCCTCTAGTTGTTTCCAATATATGTATTCTAATTTAATTTAATCTACAAATGTTTGTACTCAGCTGGTAGATGTACAGATATTTGCTGCACCTCGAATAACTTTAAGGCCTCTTTTGCCAACATTCCCATGTTTTGGAAGTATATTTATGTCCCTGCTGGAGAAGGTATTAAAAAGTTTACAGTGCTAATAATACTATATCTGTAGTTGCTACTTGTTTTGTGAATCTGAGTTTAGCAGGGGCATGATTTAACTAATGCATTTTAATGCAGCCGCATGTTGACTTTGGGCTTAAGTTCATGGGAATGGATATTATGGCAATACCTGGTTTATATCAATATATTCAGGTGCTTTCCTTGTCTCTGCTCACGGGTTCATTATAGGCTATTTAGGTACCTATATCTAGAGGAAGGTTTATGAAAATGTCAACAAATATCTAACCATAAAATCTTCAAACAACTTGAATAATTATAGTCACCATAGTAGCAAGGTGATCATAAAATAATGTCACATATATATGCTGTATACTTTATGATTTCCAATAAATGATTTTTTTACTACTCATTTGTCAATGCAGAGTTTCTAGTGTGATGTAGGCTGAAAAAGGCATTTGAAGGTATTACAAGAAGGATATAATAATTTAGGCTGTGCATGAAAGAAAGATTCTTATACTTCTGTTTTTGTTTTTGTTGCAATTATAAGTAAACTTTTTACTTTTTAGAGTCAGATTATATGATGGGCATGCACATGGATGTGGAGATGAAACTTGTACATAGTACTCAAGTGCTCCTGTCACTGCAGGAAACCATAGGAAAACAAGTAGCAAGATTGTATCTGTGGCCCCAAGCTTTTGAAGTGCCAGTGCTTGATGGTTCAATGTAAGTCCCAAACTAACACAAGTTAGTAGCATGAATATGGAGTGGTGATTAGGTATAATATATCCCCTGGAGTTTTTCTCTTGGCATTTGGACTTTCTTACATGAGTAAATCATTAATTTGATCCTTAAAAGTGGTATGAGCAATTATTTTGGTATCTAAAGTGACGAAATTAAAAAAAAATCTTTTATTGTGCAATCCGATCGTCAGTCTAGTTCCCGACGTCACTTCAGTTACTTAACACCGTTTGACAGGCTGAATTGACATATTTATAGACACATAGGACACTATGTTTTAATCCACATGAGTGCCTCATCAAAGGGACGAGACAGGAGTGTGACGAGACACATACGTGGACTGACACGTGGTATCCTATGTGTCAATAAATGTGTCAACTCAGCCTCTAAAATGATATTAAGTGATTACAGTGACATCAAGACCAAAATGACTAACGGATTGCCCACTGAAAGTTTTTTTAAAATTTTATTACTTCGAAGGACCAAAGTAAAAGCGTCTACTACTTTCGAACAGCAAAGTCAAAAAAGAAAAGTGACACTACAGTAATAAATTAAAGAGTCTATTATTTCAAAGTTAAAAAAGAAAAGTGCTTAATCTTCTTATTTTTATTTTTTTTATATGTATGCCTACACAGAGGGGCTACAAAAAGGCCTGTTGGCATATTATACGTGAAGATTGTGAGGGCACTCGAACTCTTAAAAATGGACATAATAGGAACCTCTGACCCTTATGTCACTCTCAAATTAAGTGGGGATGGGCTCCCAGCAAAGAAGACCTCTATAAAGATGAAGAACCTGAACCCCGTGTGGAATGAGGAGTTCAAGCTTACGATCAAGGATCCTCAATCTCAACTTCTCCTGCTTCATGTATATGATTGGGAAAAGGTTCATTACTTGCTTTCCCACACTCCCCAATGATATATAAATGACTTAATTGCACTTTTAGTCATCGGTTATTACGATTAATGTACAATTTTGGTCCCCATTTATGATTGAGTCAATTGAGTTTCCAGTTTTTCAATTGTTACAATCAAGTCCCTCTGTTGCTCGTCCAATTTTTAACACCAGAAGCTATGTGGCACACGTGAGACTGATTTGACATTGAATGAGGTCATTTTGGACAAAACTACCCACACGTCAGAAATTTTAAACAACATGTGTTAGTATCACATGTGTTACCGACTTGCTTTGAAATTTTTTTTGACAAGGTGCATTGTGCCAAGGTGCCCTCATTCAATGCTAAATCAGTCCCATGTACGTGCAACTTAAGCTCTGGGTGTTAAAAATTGGACGACATAGCGACGGAGGATCAGATTGCAACTGTTGAGTATCAGAGAAAGACAAAATAAATTTGGGATAAAATCTCTGTTATTGAATTGAAAACATATGGCTTTTAAATAGCCTTACACCACAACTGCCACACAAAACGTGGGCTGATAGCACTAACTGAAAGACCAACAAAGAAGGAAAGACTAAATCAAATAACTGACGCCCACAATCCCTATTTAATAGGATAATAGAATAGAAAACAAATAACAAGTAAATATCCACTAACTTCAACACTCTCCCTTAAACTGAATGCTCATAAGCTATCAGTTTATTTCTTCAATGGAACACATGCCAAGTAATGCTCTCAGCTTCATGAAAGAATTAGCCTTCAGTGGTTTTGTTAAAATGTCTGCAATTTGCTCATCACTTCTGCAGTAGCATAGTTTCACAGCTCCCTCTTTAGCTAGATCACGAAGAAAATGAAACCTCACATCAATGTGTTTGCTTCTTCCATGCAAAACTGGATTTTTTGACAATTTAATAGTTGAACTGTTGTCACAAAACAACATAATTGGACCTTGCTGTGTATAGTTTACCTCTTCCAAAATTCTTCTCAGCCAAATACCTTGACAAGCACATGATGTAGCAGCTATAAACTCTGCTTCAGTTGTGGATAAAGTGACAACAGGTTGCTTCCTTGAAGACCATGAGACAGCAGCTCCACTTAAGAGAAAGACATACCTAGATGTACTTTTGCGATCATCTAAATCCCCAGCATAATCACTGTCACTAAAACCAACTAACTCTTTTCCTTCACTCTTTTTATAAAACATGCCATAGTTGATGGTACCTTTCAAGTAGCGAAGTATTTTTTTAACTGCTTGATGATGGAGTTCAGTTGGTGCTTCCATAAACCTGCTAATGAGGCTGACAACATACATTAAGTTTGGTCTAGTGGCTGTCATGTACATCAGACTTCCAACCATCTGCTTATAATAGGTGCTGTCAATTTTCACTCCTTCAACATCCCGAGTAATTTTAGTTCCAGGAACTATAGGGATCGGAACTGGATTACAATCATTCATTTTGAACCTTTCCAAGACCTCTTGAGCATATTTCTTTTGACAAATAAAAATGCCACCTGCAGATTGAGTCACTTCTATGCCAAGAAAGTACTTCATCTCTCCCAAATCAGTCATCTCAAATTCTTTCATCATGGACTGTTTAAACTCTCTAAATAAGCATTCATCATTTCCAGTAAATATTAAATCATCCACATATAAGCACACAATCAAAAGATTACCTTTTTCTCCAGTTTTGATGTAGAGTGTATGCTCATAGGGACATTTGTGAAAACCAGCCTTGCTGAAATAGGTGTCAATTCGACTGTACCAAGCTCGTGGAGCTTGTTTCAAACCATAAAGAGCTTTCTTCAGCTTATACACCATATATTTGCTCCCCTTTTTTACATACCCTGGTGGTTGTTCCACAAAAACCTTTTCCATAAGTTCTCCATGTAAAAACGCAGATTTCACATCAAGCTGAAAAATAGTCCACTTATTCAGGGCAGCCATTGAAATAACCATTCTTATTGTGTCAAGCCTTGCTACTGGTGCAAACACTTCAGAATAATCAACTCCATACTCTTGAGTGTACCCTTTAGCTACTAAACGAGCCTTGAACTTGTCAACTTCTCCTTTTTCATTCAACTTTGTTTTATAAATCCATTTTACTCCCACCGTTTTTTCTCCTTCTGGCAGCTCCACTAACTCCCATGTATTATTGCTTTCAATAGCTTCAATCTCTGCATCCATAGCCTTTCTCCATCTTGAACTTTTAATTGCCTCATCAAATGAAATAGGATCACTTCCAGCTAATAAGGCAAAGTGAGCCAATGTGTCTTCATCTGAAAGCTCTCCACCACTAGTGTAATCATCCATCCAAACTGGTCTTCTCCTTGGACGTTGCATATTTCTTAGTGAAGTTTCAGCTGCCTCACTTCCAGTATCAAAACTAGATTCATTTGATTCTTTACCATCACTTGGTGCATTCTTTTCTACATCAGCATTTTCATCTTCCTCAAGTTCAAGAGCCACTGATTTTCCCTTATCATTGCCTTCCCAATTCCAGCTGCTCTTTTCGTCAAACACCACATCTTTAGAAATAGAAATCCTCTTAGTTAAAGGATTGTAAAGACGGTAGGCCTTAGATTCTTCACTCACACCAAACAGTACACACTTCTCTCCCTTATTATCAAGTTTCTTTCTCTTTGGGTCAGGAATATGCACATAAGCCACGCAGCCAAATACTCTAAAATGATCAACAATTGGTTTTTGACCAGACCAAGCTTCTTCTGGTGTCATATTCTTCACCGAAAATGTTGGACTTCGATTAAGAATATGAACACTCCAATTAACTGCCTCTGGCCAAAAAGTCTTTGGTACATTTTTTTTTGCTAGCAGACTTCTCACCATATTCATGATGGTTCTATTTTTCCTCTCTGACACACCATTTTGATGTGGTGTGTATGCTGCAGTAAGCTGCCTCTTGATCCCATTACTTTCACACACAGCTGCAAACTCACTAGATGTGTATTCTCCCCCACGATCTGTTCGAAGGCACTGAATATAATTTCTTGTCTCCTTTTCAACTCTTGCTTTGAATCTCCTAAACACATCAATGGCTTCAGATTTTTCTTTTAGAAAGTACACCTATGTTTTTCTACTAAAATCATCAGTGAAAGTTATGAAGTACCTTTTATTGCTGTTGGAGGTTGGATTCATAGGACCGCAGATGTCTGAATGCACTAGTTGTAGAATCTGACTAGCTCTCCAGGTACTCTCTTGAGGAAATGATTTTCTATGCTGCTTTGCAATTACACATTCTTCACATACATGAGATGGAGTTTCAATTTGAGGAAGCCCTTTCACCATTTTTTTCTGCTGCAAAGTTCTGAGTCCATTGAAGTTTAAATGTCCAAACCTGTAGTGCCACAACCATGAGGAATCTGGAATAGATGATTTGAGACAGGTTTGATCTTCAAGAGTTTCTGTTTTGAGTTGGAACATCCGATTTCCAAACATCTTGACAGCAACAACTAGTCCCTCCTTTGGATCATGAATTTGAGAAGTTCCTCTTTGGATTACAATTGCACACCCTGTGTCTTGCAACTGTCCTAGGCTGATCAGATTGCTTTTAAGTTCTGGTACATAAAACACATCACCTATATTCTGCATCTTTTTGTTCATCTGCACTTTAACACTTCCTTTTCCCATGACACTCATGCTGGTGTCATTGCCAAGCTTGACTTTTTCTCGAAAATTCTCATTTAAATCACAAAACAAGTTTTTGTTACCTGTCATGTGATTGCTGCACCCAGAATCAAGGTACCATATTTCTCCATTTTGAGCTTGCTTGTTGTCCATGTAAGCCATCAACAATACCTCTTCCTCGTCTGCTTCAACAAGGTTTGCCTTTCCTTCTATTTTATCAGGACATTCCCATTGAAAGTGGCCAAATTTATGACAATTGTAGCATTCAATGGATGCCCTGTCAAAGCTTCCTTCTCGGGTGCCACGACCACGTCCTCTTCCTCTTCCTCTAAAGCTTCCTCAGCCTCTACCTCTTCCAGAAAAATTTCCATTATGAGTCACTTTGAGAGCTTGCTCTTCCTCAATGTGATTTGTCATACGTTGTTCATGCACCAACAGTGAACTTTGCAACTCATCTATTGACATTGTGTCAATGTCATTAGATTCTTCTATCGAACATGCCACATAATCAAACTTAGAGGTCATAGAGCGTAGAATCTTCTCTATGATTGTCACATCTTCTAGCTTCTCTCCATGCATCCTCATCCTATTTGCAATTGTTAGCGTCCTTGCAAAATACTCATCAACAGATTCTCCAACTTTCATGTGCAGAATTTCAAATTCTTTACGAAGAGCTTGTAATTGAGCACGCTTGACTCTACTTGTACCTTGATACTTCTTCTTCAAGGAGTCCCATATGTCTTTTGCAGTGTCCTTCTTGAGGATAGTCTCAAGAACAACTCAATCAATTGCTTGATATAAGTAATTCTTTGCTTTCAGATCCTTCAACTTCAAGTCATTTCTTGCCTTTAACTGTGCTTCAGTCAAGATTGTTTCATCCCTTACTTCTGGAATTCCATCTTCGATCAGCCCCCAATATTCTTTTGATCTCAGAAAATTCTCCATCAACATGCTCCAATGATCATAATGACCATCAAGCCTTGGAATTGCTGGCTGCACAAATCCGCTACTGCTCCCTTCAGACGCCATTGCCAATGTTCACAGAAGACTGCTGCTTCAAGTAACCTGGCCCCTTTCGAGGCTCTGATGCCAAATGTTGAGTATCAGAGAAAGACAAAATAAATTTGGGATAAAATCTTTGTTATTGAATTGAAAACATATGGCTTTTAAATAGCCTTACACCACAACTGCCACGCAAAACGTGGGCTGATAGCACTAACTAAAAGACCAACAAAGAAGGAAAGACTAAATCAAATAACTGACGCCCACAATCCCTATTTAATAGGATAATAGAACAGAAAACAAATAACAAGTAAATATCCACTAACTTCAACAGCAACAATTTAAAAATTGGAAACCCAATTAGAAATTGAGGAATCAAAATTGAAAAATTGCAATAACTGAGAGATCAAAAATACAATTAAGGCGGTATAAATAAATACAGGCCTATATATATGCTTAGCTAGTGGCAAAAGTGAAAAGTCAACTTAATAATTGAAGCACTTGTTGTCGCGATATCGTATGATGCTAAACATAAAATATTGTTATGCAGTACTTCATATGCTCTGTCTTATGGAACGTAAAATATTATAGTTAGGAATCTTCCTTCATTTGTAAGTAGTAGTTCTCAAACCCCCTAAACCACAAAAAATCTTAGAATTACTAGAAAGTATGATTCTCACGTACATTTAATCTTGATTTTCAATTGAGCGAATTAGGTCATTCAATAATCTCAGTTGTTGTAATCAAATCTCCCTATCACTATGTCGACCAATTTTTAGTACCTGGAGCCTACATGTCACACGTGTGGACTGATTTTACACTAAATCAGGTAACCTTGACACTAAATCAAGACATCTTAGCATTGATGACATGACAAAGACCCTCACAAGTAAGAAATTTTAAGCAACATGTATTGCATCACATGTGTTACCTGACTTGCTTTCAAAAATCTTATGGCTACCTACATTATGCCAATGTGACCCAATTTAGTGTAAATCAGTCGAGTTGGGATCCTCTCAATTTCTTTTTCTCTCCACTTCTTCAATTACTATGTTTTTGGGAGAATAAATGAAATAAATGACACTCATGTATCACATTTATATCATTTATTTCCCTCAAAAACATAGTAATGGAGGAAATAGAGAGAAAAATAAATAGAGAGAACCCTAACTCAAATCAGTCCCACATGTGCCACGTAGGCTCCAAGTGTTAAAAATTGGACAACATAGTGACATAAGGACTTGATTGTAACAATTGAGATGATTGAGGGACTCAATTCATTGATCAATTAAAAATCGAAAGACTCAAATTGTACGATTGCAATAACTAAGAGACTCAAAAATACAATTAAACCTTTTTTTTAGGTCAATGGCGGTGAAAACCCATTATGAGAGAGACAAAACCCTATTAAGTTTAATACCAACTTCCATCAAGTTAGTTACTATCAGTATTTTAAAAGTTTTTCATATTTACTTCTTATAAATGACCCATGGATGATCCCTTATTTTTATTGAATTCCATACAGGCACGCACTTTTATTTCACATGAGAATCATTTTTTCCAGCATCTTTGTGATAATATATTTTAAGAATTCGAAGGTACAATTATTGAGCTTCATTTTTTTTGATGAATTATTGAGCATCATATTTAATATTTAATTTGCATTCCAGCAGTGCTATTAGTTTAAGAGTTTTTCGCAAATCATTTCCTCATCGCATAAACTAATATGCATTCTTGTGTGGTCAAGCACTTGATCGTAAATATCTTCATCATCTATATATGAAAGCTGAAAAATCTCTTTCTTGTTATAATTTGTATCATGAGGAGTGCTAACCATACCCTATTTTTAATACACTCTCTATGATACTTAAAATTCATAAGGGTTACTATTTTGGGAATGGATTCCGCCAAATAGAATATGAGACCCGCATGATTTAATGAGATCCACGTGAATTCCATCCAATGATCGATAAAGACTATGTTAGAAAAAGAGTGTTAGAGAATGTGTTACTAGCACTTCTCTTTGTATTATACATAACTTCAAAGTGTGTAACGCCCCAAATTTTCACTATAAGAGATAGAGTATTAGTAAAGGGATTATTGTCAATATTAGAATTTCGATGAAATTAATAGTGGTTTAGTGCTGACGTGGAAAGTCAAACGGAAAAATCTGTAGACGTCTTGACAGTCGGAATAAGAATATAGTGATATAGAAACCCTAATTGGAGTCAGAGAAATGATTTGAGGATGCCAATAGTGATTTTACAATATTTGAGGATTTTAGAAATTTAATTGGGAATTTTGTGAGAAACAAATAAAAATGTTACAGTTTTGGTCCCTGTAGTTTGACTAGGTTGAACTGTGAGTGGGTTTGGAGACCAGAGCAAGTTAAGAAATCTTTTTGGAGATGCCAAATGATGTTTTATATTATTATAGAATTTTAGAAATTATTTTGGGAATTTTTTGAATAGCAGACAAAGAATTGCAGTTTTGGTCCCTATAGACTGTGAATAGGGTAAACGGGAGAGTAAGTAAATGCCAGGAGCTTTGGAAATGATCCAAAATCATCCAAAAGAGTACCCAATGGTGTTTATACAATATTTGGGATTTTTAAGAATTTTCTGGAATTTTTCTGAGAAAGTCAATTTTTACCCTAGTTTACGGGTTACGGTGAAAACCGAAAGTTACCGTAATGCTTCTAAGCTTGATCTTTCTGAACCAAGACTTTTGTGGCATCTTATTTACATGGATTTGGACTTATTATAAGGTTGATGAGAGTTTTTACCCCAATAGGTTAAGTTTGGACAATTTTACTATGTAATACAAAAGTTACCACACTTAATTACCTTGGAAACTTACCATTTACCATGGTTAAGGTGAAAAAACATTTTTACCCTCCCTTGGGACCAGCTGCACGCCCTTGCCTAGCTCTAGAAGGGTGTGGAACATTTTTTTATCCATGACTCATAATTTTAGACCAATGGGAACAAGCCAAGGTTTGATATTTTGTTAATGACTCATTAGTGTAATTATGGCTTAGAAAAAAATCTCCACAAGAGGGATAAGGGAGAGAGGGATTTCGGCCAGACTTGGGGAGAGGGAGAGAACTTCTCATTCATTTCATCCATTTTCATCTCCTTGCACCAAGAACACCATAGCCATACCCCAAGTTTTTCTTTCCAAAGTTTTGTCCAAGTTAGCCAATTTCTAAGGGTTTATTCTTAATCTTGTGATCCATAAACTATCAAGGAACCAAGGAGCCAAGAAGAAGAGGAAGAAGAAGGGCTTGAGAGTTAGGGTTTTCTTATATAAGCTAAAGGAAGAAGGTAAGGGAAAACTCTCTCTAGCTAACCATAATTATATAGGTTTGTATTGGATGTGATTTCTTGTGCTTGATGATGATTTTCATGTTCTTGGTGGAAGATTTATTATGTTTCTTAAGAGGGTATTTATCATATGGTCTTGAGTGATGATTTTACTATGTGGTGGTGGATGTTTGAGGTATATATATATACATGTTGGCTTGAGGAGCAAGATTATTGGTATGTTGGTGAATGATTTATTATGTATTGATGGAGTAATTGCCTATGTATGGGTGAAGAGATTTTTCATGAGGTGGGTGATATGAGAGTTTAACAAGACATGATTATGATATTCTTATAATTGATGATTGCTAATTGGAGGAAAGTTGATGGATTAGTAAGATTAAAAACATGTTTTCCAAGAAAAGTGGATCTTTAAATGCCTACCTAATTATGTTCTTGAAAACCAATTTAATGGACCAAGGTTCATGAAGCTAAAATCTGGTTTTGGTACTTAAAAATGATAGGAATGGATTAAAGAATCAAATCCCTAAAAGAAATTGCATTTTCGGGTTTTTGGCTAAGTTTCCAGAACTGTTCACGTCCTGAGTGTGATGGTTTTCACAGGTGTGAACTCGTCTGCCCTGGAAACGCTGTATGCGTGAATACAGGGGTCGAAATGTAAATTTTGAAAGATTGGGGGCAAAAGTATAATTTTGGAAAGTTTTCAAAACAGAATGTGGAAATGTAATTTTCGAAAATATAGGGACTGAATCTGTAAAAGGAATGTTTTGGGTCAAAAGGGTAATTTTCAGAAGTTTTGGGGCACAAATGGAAATAGGAATATATTGGGGTCAGAAACGTAATTATGAATAGTTTTCGTGAAAAAGGTTTTCCTTAAGTGATTTGTATAAAAGTAAAAGAGGATATAACGTAAGTCTAGAATTTCAAAAATAATAAACCTAGCATTTAAAAGAACGTTTTATAATCAAGTATTAACGAAGAGAAAGTTAGGTGTTTAGGGAGGCTGAGTAATGGACAATGAGAAATGGTTGTGGGACTAAGTGTCAATAAGGGGAGATGAATGAATTCTGTGTGATATGCATTCTATGTGATAAGTACGGTGTGATGTAAATGCTGTGTGATTTGAGTATTGGGGGATATGTATACTGTGTGGTGCAAAGTCTGTGTGACATAAATACTGTGGAACGTAAGTGCTGTGTGATTTGAGAGAATGCTTAGGGATGTGAAAAGTGCTATGTGGTATAAATGCTATGTGATGTGTGCTAAGGGCTGTGTGCCATGCTGTGTGAAAAGGGTTGTGTGCCATGCTGTGTGAAAAATGCTGTGTGCTAAGGGTTGTGTGCCAGGCTGTGTGCCAAATGCTGTGTGCTATGAGAGAGCTGTGTGCTCTGGAAATGTTAAATGACATTTCGTGCTGTGTGAAAAGGGCTGTGTGCCAAATGCTGTGTGCTAAGAGAGAGCTGTGTGCTCTGGAAATGCTAAGTGACATTTCGTGCTATGTGAAAAAGTAATCTCCATGGAGTGCGGGCTATATGCTCGTGACTGAGTGTCGAATAAATGAGAAGTTTGGGGGAAAAGTAATCTCCATGGAGTGCGGGCTACGTGCTCGTGACTGTGTGTCGAATCTGTTATCAAGAGATGGCCATTAGAAGTGCTTTGTGTGAATACATGTTTATGTTGAATTCTTGTGATATGTTTCTGTGTGAAACGGTGATGCTTCTGTGTGAAGTTGGACAGTGTGAACTGTGTGACTAGTGTCTGTGTGACCTAGTGGGATATGTGAAGATGAGATGTGACTTCTGTATGAAGAGATGTCTGTGTGACTTAAACTGATTATGCTACATATGCATGTGTGAGTGATTTCTGCTATAAATGGTCATGGTATGATTTTTGCATGAATTTCTGTGATATGCTACTTGTATGATTATGGTGATAATGCGAAAGAGATTTTGACCCTTGCCTATATGTTTTGTGCTCTTTGGAACATGATTCATATAGATGGACCACTAGCTTGGTGGACCTGTCAGGACTCGAGGATTGAGATATGCTCTGAAGATGAGTTAATTTAGTGGAAGGACGTGCGGGTTCTAATGTGGGTTAGAGCTTCTTACAGAAGTTCTTAGTGCTTGACCAGCATAGGGAGTCATTACTCTTTTGTAAAGGAACAGATTTCTACATGATGTAAACTTTATCCAGTAATTGCAATTCGTTTTCATATGTTGAGTGTTTGAGTTAATTATGTTTATTTTTAATATCTTTTAAGGAAAAAAAAATGGCAATGAAAATCCATTTGTGAAAATTAATTAAGTTTGTCAGAATTTTTCCGAAAGAAAACCAGACTTAATGAAATTTATTTTCCGCGTTTGGGTTGGTTACTTAAGTGTAACGCTCTCTAAGGAAGAGGGTGTTGCAAAGTGTACATGTGAAATAAATATTTAATCTTCATAACCCACATCAGCATTTTAACCTGGATTTTAAGGTTTTTATCATGCAGTAATTAATAATTCTGTTGTGTTGTGTTTTGTGTAGGTTGGGATGCATGACAATTTGGGGATGCAAGTAGTTCCATTGAGTTTGCTTACCCCGCATGAGACCAAAGAATTAACACTTAATCTGGTGAAGAACACAAATCCTAATGATGCTCATAACAAAAAGTGGAGAGGAAAGCTTGTGTTGAAGTTAAGATTTAATCCTTTCAAGGACGACAATAAATATGGGGCAAAACCACATGGGGTTGAGGATGTTTCTTGCCACGGTTTAGGGTTGCTTTTGGTTACAATCCACAGTGCAGAGGACATTGAGGGAAAGCATCATAACAACCCATACGTTTTGATCACTTATAAAGGAGAAAAGAAGCAAACAAAGGTTATTAACATTGACATTTGAGACGCATTAAAATTAAAATTCATCAATCAGTTACTATATAAGAAAACTAAGTCTTAGCTTTCAGATTGTCACACATGTCACCTCTCAGACTGTAACACGTGTTATATTTTTAACTTTTTAAATTTTCAACTTCAATTATTTTGTTTATTGGATTTTTTTACTATTGTTTGTGGGAAAAGACCCATATTTTGTATGGGTTAGGTCTAAGGTTATAAATTGCGGTCGCGATTGCAGTTACAATTACGTCGCGATCCTTGATATTGCAAAAAATTGTAAACAAATACAGCTGATGCGGCCACAATTGTGGTCGCAGTTAGGACTTCCAAAACCATTATGTCGACAGCTGTAATTTTGGTTTTTGACTTTTATTTAAAACCTTTATCGGTCCATTAATTAGTTTTGTTAAAAAATGTGAACCCACAATTATTACCTTAACTTTTTAATGATCGAATTTGTTTTTTTTTCCCCTTCTTTCTTTGTATGTGTTCGACCTCTCCAGATGATAAAGAAAACCAGGAATCCGTGTTGGAACGAGGAGTTCCAATTCTTGCTTGAAGAGGCTCCTGTGAAGGAAAAGATTCACATTGAAGTCATGAGCAAGCCGAAAGGGTTGAATCTTAGACAAAAGGTTAGTGTTATATATATGATGTATGATTGTGCTGTTTCATTCCTTTGTTAATTTGTCTTTCTTTTTAAAAAGTGCACACACTTTCTGTTTTGTAGGAATCACTTGGTTATGTAGATATCGATCTTGTAGATGTTGTCCACAATGGGCACATCAATGAAAGGTACGATCTTATCAAGTCAAGAGAAGGGGTAATACATGTTGACATGCGGTGGAATGTGATATAACGATACGACAAGAGGCCTTGTATTATAATCCTGGCTCCAATGCAATGTTCCCATATTATTCCCAATTACTTCTTGTCTCAATTTTATTTGGGAATTATTATTATTATTGTGATACATTCGTGAATAGGGATATCTGATGAGAGTGTAGAAAAAGATTCACTAAATTAAACCTGAACAATGAGATTCACTAGGAATCAATTTCAGAAAGCTAGAGTGTCAATGATTCACATAATTACTTTTTCTTTTGCTTTTTCCTTTTGTATCAAAAGATACGATAATTGATAATACTATGCTTAATTGCAATTTTGGTTCCAGGTATCAAGATTGGTACGATTTTGGTTCCTTCAGGTATTTCAATTGTTACAATTATGTCTCTTTGTCATTCTATCGTTTTTAAAACTAAGAACCTACGTGACACATGTGTGACTAATTTGACATTGAGTTAGGTTACCTGTGAGTCGCATAGTTTTTGGTAAAATGACACATTGACAAAAAGATCTAATTGTAACAATTGAGATGCATATGGACCAAAATCGTACAATTGTGATATCTAAGAGACAAAAATCGCACAATTGAAACAAAGAGGACAAAAATCACACAATTGTAATATTGGTGGACCAAAATCACACAATTGAAACCTACAGAACCAAAATCGCACAATCTTGAAAATGAAAATTTTTACAAGAGAAAAAGCTCAATAATAATTGTTTGTGCCAAAGTCTCATTTCACCCACTTGCAAACCAAAAGGAGAGAATTCCAGCTTTCGTTTTTGTCCTCCAACGAAGATCTTATTTTGCCCACTTGGATCAAGTCGCAGGCCTTTTGGGCCATAATAAACAACAAGCCAATACCCATCTCTGTAGTACAGATTTCACTCATAACCCCATTCTTTCACTCACACTTTACCACGTCCCAATATCTAGGGCTGTTCACGGGTTGGATTTGGCCAAATACGATATCCGAACTGATCAAAATCAAACGGGTTGAGTTGGATCGGATTTATGATTTTTTTTTTTGTAAAATCTGAATCGAATCAACCCGATCAAGAACGGGTTGGTTCGGGTTCGATCCGCAGGTCCACTTCACAACTATTCTTTTTTTTTTCTTTACAGCTTCAAAAGTGTCTAGAAAGGGGAAAAAAAAAAAGAAAACTGATCCTAGCCCAAACCAGAAGATGAAGAAAAAAAGATATTAAATGGGCTGAGCCCAATCGGATGGTAAAAAATTAATAAAGCAAAAATAACAATAATTAAAAAGGGGAAAGGGGGGTAATGAACTCTGAAACCTTAATCCCATCTCACACTGCGCCGCACGCCTGCACCAGAAGAAGCAGGGGGACCTTCGCACGACTTTCGTTGTTCTGCAGTGGAGGAGGAATCTGTGCTGTCGTATTTTCTTTTTCCTTCACCCTCTTCGGGCTCTTTCTCCTTCTGGTTTTCTTCCAATTCTGGTTGTTGTAGATCTGCTACAGCCGCGATTGGTGGCGGCTAAGAGAGAGGGAGGAGGCTTGTGGTGGTGGGGAGAGCCTGTGCGGAGTGGAACGATGCTCGTGAACGACCCCAGAACCTGCTTGCAGAGAACGAGATCTCGTCGATCATCGTGGTGGATAACATATACGATGTAGATGGTGGCAGAGAACAGAATCTCGTCGCGCACAGTGGAGTGGAGAATGGGTACACGCACTGGATCTCGCTGTCTCCTTGGGCAAGCTCAGGCCGCACAGCTGAGAGGTGGAGGCCAGGATGAGGAGGAAGGGAAAGGTAGATTGGGGCAAAGGAACCCTAGAAGAAAAATTAGAAGAAGATGGAAATGTTTGTACGCGTGACTCTTGATTGACTGAGTTTCAAATTAATTAAAAATAATAGTAAAAAATATAAATAAAAAATGTCACGTCACCGGGTTGGGCTCATGAGTTCAACAATCCAAATTCGTTATCTGAACCAAACCAGTACGGTTTTGGACGGATTGGTTCGAGTTGAATCTGAACTATACGAAAAAACAAAAATTTCTGATTAGATCGGTTCGGGTTCACGGATTACCCGAACTCGTGAACACCCCTACCAATATCCACGTGTACAAATATTTATCGGAAATAAAATATCTATGCACAGAAAACGAAATTAAAAAAAATCTAATGTACAAGAGGGACAAATGAGTAAAAATATCAAAATACCTTACCTTATCGAAATGCATTCTCTCATTCCAACCTTTCCTTTCCCTTGCATAAATATCCCATTCCCTCACTCTTAAATCGAATCCTCACTCTTCTTCACAACACACTAAACCCTATTTTTTGGTTGTTGCCTCGAAACCTTATCCGTTATCCTTAAACCATGTCTACTACAGCAGCTTCTCTAGCACTTCCCACTCTCCAAACCCGAAAACCTCTTTGTTCTTCACCTCAATGTCTCTCTTCTCGGTTTTCTCTCAACCCTAACTTCAAGCCCTTCTCCATTTCCTCTGCTTCTCTTCGTCGAACGTTGTCGCTGTCGTGTCGTTTCGTTTCCCGTGTTGCACTTTCCTCTGAATTCGACCAGGAAGAGGATACCTTTAGCGATGGAGACACCCCCAACTACTCTCGTGACCTTAGGCTCTTCGTGGGTAACCTTCCTTTCAGCGTTGACAGTGCCCAACTCGCTGAGCTCTTCGAAAACGCTGGGAATGTGGAGATGGTTGAGGTAATCACATAAAAGTTCGAAATTTGATGCTTTAATTAGATACCCTTTTGGAAGATAAAAAATGGGTCACGTTAATTTAAACTTGGGCTGGCTTCAAATTGCTTTTTTTTTTTCCTTCCCTATTTCTGGCTTTTTTTTGCAGGTTATTTATGATAAAATGACTGGGAGAAGCAGGGGATTTGGTTTTGTTACCATGTCTTCGGCTGAGGAAGTTGAAGCAGCTGCTCAGCAGTTCAATGGCTATGTGAGTTTATAACTTATATCATAATTTGTTTAATGATTGAGTTGATTTATTTTCAGAATTTCAATTTTGTTTTGTTTTGGACTTCAGCGTTGTTTCAGATTATGAACCATTTAGTGAAGTTGGCTTACAGTGGTATTTAACAGTGTTTGTTTGTGTGAGATTGAATTTATATGATGTGAAATGTGAATATGTTTCTTATTATCTGTTGTGTTAACTGTTATGCTTGCCTTTGGCCAATTTGTTTATCATATCTAAGGATGAAATATTTGGAAATTCATAGGAACTGGATGGAAGGCCATTGAGAGTGAATGCTGGACCACCTCCTCCTCGGACCGAGAATTCTCGTTTTGGAGGTCCTTCCAGGGGTCGTTCTCCTTCGGATAATGAAAACCGTGTTCATGTCGGTAATCTTGCTTGGGGTGTTGACAACTTAGCACTTGAGTCTTTGTTTCGTGAACAAGGAAAGGTTGTGGAAGCAAAGGTTATCTATGACAGGGAAAGTGGAAGATCTAGAGGCTTTGGATTTGTGACTTTCAGTAGTCCTGATGAGGTCAACAGTGCTATTCAGTCCTTAGATGGCGCGGTAAGCACACTAATCTCTCCCCTTTGCAAAGTGGATGTATTAAGAATATTTGTTTTGCTTTTTTTTTTCTGCCATGTTTTAGTGTATTCTAAAAGAAATGTAAATGAGGTAAGACTTTATCTTTTCAGAATCCACCTGTCAAATTTAGATGTGTGTGAAGATAATTTTAGATATGAAGCATTTCATAAGTTTAATCTTGCTGTGCAAATTCATTATGATTTGAAAATCTACATTTTGAATTCATGCAATGAAAGTATCTGTGTGCTAAGAGTTGAAATTCGCACGTGAATTCGCCCGTGCGAATTTGTATGGTTACATCTTAACAGGTTCTATCTTAGTTTTAGTTATGAAGGGGTTAAGTCCCTTGTAAGAGTCCAAGCCATTTAAGAATAGTGAATTTAAGAATTTGTATGTCTTCATGTGTGAATTTGTGTTGTATAAAGCTACGTCGCTGCCTGTTTAACCCAGGTCCTTGTGTATAACTGTACAGACCTTGTTTTCAATGGAACTATCTTCAATTATGTATTTAACCACCAGAATCTTATTATTTGGTATCGGTTGCAGGACTTGAATGGCAGAGCTATACGAGTCTCATTAGCAGATGGTAAACCCAAGCGTCAATTTTGAGGATTTTACCTTTCATATATACCTGATCAAGAGAGGACTTGGGTACTATTCTTTACCTTTTTAATATATGGTGTGTTCTAATGCAAGACATCTTTGAATTATGATGTTTCTTTTCCTCATGAGTCTCAACATTAGAGGGTGAGCCTGGGCGTAATAGTGAGGTTGCAACCTTGTGACCCGAGAGTCACGGGTTCAAATCTGAAAACAACCTCTCTGCTTGTGGCGGGTAAGGCTGTGTATGTCTACCCTCCCCAGATCCCACATGGTGGGAGCCTCGTGCACTAGGCTACCCTGTGAGTCTCAGCATTGGGTCCAAATGTTGTAACTTCCAAGTTGTTGATATTATCTCTGACCTTTACAGGTAGTTGGGAGTTATGTGGCTGCAAATCATTGATGTTTTCCGACAGTTTGCGAAAGAATGCACTCAATACGCGGCATTTACATACAGTAGCAGTACCTAACAGGCTGCTTGTTGGAGAAGAGAGCTAATACTCTCGTGAAAGCCTAAAAGTATGCTCCGGATTTGATAGTTTTTGTTTGAAGCTGATTTTTAGTCTGTATTTTACTGCTTTGCTATTGAAGTAGACGACTCGATATTTATGGGTTTACCCCGTTCCAACTTCCCAGCGATGTTGTGGAAGAATTTTATTATCGCAAATGTGCTTGGAAAATTATCAAACCACAAATTTATTTTATAGTTTACTTGTTAAGTGGGAAGAAATTATGTGATTTGTGCATCATGTGATACCTATTTAGGTTTCATGATGAGGTAAATGGCCTAGAATTCCTTCTTGATGACTATGTGTGTGTTTGGTTGGCAAGAATTGATTTTGATCGAATTGATTTGGTAAAATTGAGTTTGAAGTAAAATAATTTATGTTCAGATGTTTTTACTCTGGAAGTAAGTTTGAAGTAAAACGGTAGTATAAAATTTTCAATTCAATGTAAAAGCTACAAATTTTAGCTCTAGTTAGAATTAATTCTAGATATTGTTTTTATTGCAAAATCTCATCACGATTATATAAAAGCGAAATCGCTATACCCAACAGTCATGACTGGTCTCTAGATTGCACCTTATTCATCAACTTTACAGTTTTCTTACTGAAGAAATGAGTTTTTGTTATTGTATACCTATATAAATATAAATATAAATTCATAACCCTTGCAATTTTTATTTCTTAGAGAAAGTTAGGAGCTTAGGTTAAAACTAAACTGTACATTATTTACTTCATTATTATAAAGTGTAACGAAAATAATAATGTTTTGAAAAAAAAAACGAAAATAGTGATGTATAAAACTATAAATACCATGTTTGGCTGGTCTCTCCGTGGCATTTATTTTAGATAGCTGCAACTGCTATTCATCACACTGGTTTCGGTAGTTTAGCTGTGTGATGCAAGTACAGCTTTGCCTTTAATGCTAGTATCACGTTTGCAATCTGTAAGTGCAACAAGATCATTAATTAATCACTTAATTTCGTCTCACCCCAGTGTCACGGTTATTCTGCCTGCCTCTAACTCCTCTTCAGCTGCCTGAGTAGTTAATGACTTAATGATACTTAACAGAAAATAACACTGAAATATGATTATATTCAAAACTTAATTCTGGGTAGAAGTCAAATTTGAAACCACGATTGGTATAAGTTGTTGATGCGCTCCGTATAAGGGGCGATCTAAGCTGACACCCGAGTTCGATCCTGGTGACAGTGACCAAACTTTAATGACATTTCGGCCAAACACAAATTAGTCTAAGAGTCTATTTTCTTTTGGAATACTAGCTGAAAACAAAAAAAAAGGTCAAATTTGAAGGAACACCAGAAGTTTTTCTGGTATATTTCTTCTCCTCTTTCTATTCAGAATTATGTCTTTTCTTCTCTCTCCTTTTTCTTAGCTTGTGGACTTCCTTTCTCCAGTTTCTACTTCTATTCCACAAAAATTGAACCTGAATGTGCTATTTTTCATTGATACATTTCCCCACACCACACCTTAGAAGTTTGCATGGATATCAAAACGGAACAAGTAAATAAAGGCCCTTTTTTTTCCTTCTGGTGGCACTACACATTGATCTCGTGCATGTTTCAATTCTTATTTTTCCTTCATCTCAGAAAAAATAATGTCCATACATATAACATGACCATCAAAGTCCAAGGAGCGACGACTTTGAATCCCCTCCAAAGCTTTTTGCAGTATCAAATTCACAGGTTTTACCTGTACTTTCAATGCAAAAAACACAAGAAAGATTATTGTACCTATGGTTTACTAACACTATAGGTTGTCCTACTTTTCTGTCACATGATTTCTGAGAAACATGGTACGGAAAACTACCTTCAATATTTTGTGGTTGAGGAGCACTTAAATAAAAATCTTGTCCTTGTAGTTATATATAAGTTCTCTCATCATGTATGTCTACTTGCAGTGCAAAAGTTGAACAAGTGACCAATGACTTTTGGTAGATCAAAATCTGTAAGGTTTGTATGTTCTTCCCTTTGACATTGTGCTGCAAACTTGCACCTAACCAGAATTTGGTGTAACTTATGCCAGTGCCTCTATCAACTTATGTAATTACATATTTTATTTATTTATAGGATGAATGGAAATACTAGACAAGATAGGATTAGGACTGATAGAATTAGAGAGAGAGAGTTGGGGTAGCACCTATTGTAGAAAAGATTGTTGAATCTCTACTTAGATGGTTTGAGCATGTGTGGAGGAGACCAATAAGGAGAGTAGATCAGATGGAGGGCAGTCCAATTGCTAGAGGCAGAGGAAGGCCAAGAAAAACCATAGTCGAAAATATTAAGAAAGATTTAGAGTCCAATGATTTGGCTATAGACATGATTCATGATAGACCATTATGGTGTCATTTGATCAATGTAACCGACCCCACCTAGTGGGATAAGGCTTAGCTGCTGCTGCTGCTGTTGTAGGATTTGGCTATTTTCATTACCTTTTGATTCATTTTTAGTGCTAAAATTCAGTGTTAACGTGCACACAGATTTCGTGATGATGATCTTGAACTAGAGAAGTTAAAGGAAAGACAAGAAAGTGACTTGTCGATGAGAGCCTATGAGATGGGTGGCCAACAACCGAAGCCAAGGAAGGATGCAATAGACAAGTCATTGGGTGGAAGAGAACTTTCCAGGGTCTTCTCTGAAGATTATGATGCAGCAGATGTGTTGATATTGGATCCTAGGGGACCTAGAGTAAATAGATGGAACAAGATTTTCTTAGCAGCTTGTTTTGTTTCATTGTTTGTGGATCCTCTATTCTTTTACTTGCCAGTGGCTACAAAAGACAAGTGCATTGATCTGTCTGTTGGTCCTGAAGTATCCCTTACCATAATAAGGACAATGGTTGATGCATTTTACATTATTCAGATTTATTTTCGGTTTCAAACAGCGTATATTGCTCCTTCCTCTCGCGTTTATGGTAGAGGAGAACTTATTATAGACCCCTCGAAGATTGCATCGAACTACCTGCGTAAAGACTTTTGGATTGATCTAGTGACTGCACTACCACTTCCACAGGTATGTTCCTGATATGAAATGGGTATTTGTTTCTTCTAATTCTCAAAGTTTCTGAAAATTTGTTGGTAAAGAAACAAAGGACATGAATTAGTTCTTTTAGAATTGATGACAAGTCCAAAACACAGGCAAATTGACAGGAAACTTCAGAAACTTTCTAACAGAGAAAGTTACAACCAAACAATTGTAAGATTAGAGTTTAGGCAAGAGTGGTTTATCTTGGTTCAATCATAACATAGAGTATGTCATGTCCCGAAGCAAAGAAAGTCCATAGATTGCCTACCCTCATTCTCTCTTTAGCTAGCACATACGCTTTTCATTTTGCTTGTGTAAGTGAGCTGCAACACATTGCAAAATCTTAAAAGAATGTATTAGCAATTCTTAGAATAATTAAAATATGAATTTTAAAAGACTTAAGTAAAATCTATGGTTTGCAAAGTTGGCCAGTGTATGAAATCTTGGAACTCCTATTTTCATGGTGTTTAGTAGATGCTCCTTGGCTCCAGTAGGTGGATTACTTGGTGCTCGATGATTCTGTCTTGCAATTCAAAACTAGCACTTGTTCTCAAGTTTCAAGTCTACAAAAAAAAAAAAGGTTTCAAGTCTACAAAAACCTCAAATTTGAATACCAATTGTAAGCAGATTTCTAGGAGATAGTGAGCATCCTTCTAACACAAAACTTAGCTAATTTAAGCTTTAGCATCATCTGATAGGATCAGTGAAAAATGAACATTAGTAACACATCTTATATAAGCTGAACGAACCGAGTTAAATGTATCTAGAAGCCTCAACATACCTCAATTTTTTTCACTTTCCCCAACTCAACCAAGCAGATCCTAAAAGCCTCCCCTTTCTGCTATGATAAAACGATAATATACTTATATAGTAGAAGTCTCTTCTTAGTTGTGCCATTGGTTGCATTTCTCACTTCTGAGGGTCATTTGCTGCACTAAATTGATGTTGCAGTCCAAAATGCTATCGCGTCTTAAAGTTGTATGCATCCTGTTTAATTTCTTCTGCCACTAAATTTCACAATTCACATATATGTTAGGTACTGGTTTGGGCTGTAATTCCTAATCTGAGGGGGCCACAAATGATTGCTTCAAGGCATGTCGTGCGCCTTGTGAGCATTTTCCAGTACCTCTTGAGATTGTATCTTATCTATCCTCTATCATCAGAAATCATCAAGGCAAATGGGGTAATGATGGAAAAAGCTTGGGCTGGAGCAGCATATAATTTGAGTCTCTATATGTTGGCAAGTCATGTAAGTCACTTTTATCATATAGTATTCTCTGCTTAAGATCTTGTTTTGGTACATATTAGGATTTTTTTTTTTTCTTTCCATGTAGTCTTTTGGTTTAGTCTTTGAAACAGCCTCTCTGCTTGTGAGGGTAAGCTACGTGTGTCTACCCTCCTCAGACCCCACATTGTGGGAGCCTCGTGCATTGTGCCGTCCTTTTAGTCTTTTGGTTGCTTCTGATTCAGTTTAACTGTCCCTTTATTTCAAAAAGGTTTTAGGATCCGCTTGGTACGTGGTATCGATTGAACGACAGAATGCATGCTGGAAAAAAGCTTGTACACTTCAGTATCCACACTGTCAGTATCATTATCTTGAATGTCAAAGCATAGGTGACCCAGATAGGACTGCTTGGTTCAGATCAAGCAATATCTCAGGTTTATGTGATCAGAACAGTGATTTCTTTCAGTTTGGCATTTTTGCTGATGCTCTGACTTTGGAAATCACGGGCTCAAATTTCTTCAACAGATACTATTATTGTCTTTGGTGGGGACTGAGGAATCTAAGGTAACTCAAATTTTTTATGTCAAAGTTGGATAATTCATTAAAGAAAAAAAAATATTCCATCTTTGATTTACCTATGTTAGTTTGATGGCAATAGACATAACTCAAAGCAGGATTTGACTTCTCTAAAGTGATAGAAGCACTTTAGAAGATGAAGTGTGGAATTATGACCGTTGATTCGAGATTTCAACAACTTCATAATTTATTATACATATGCAAGTATTTGATCACAATCTCAACCGTTGATTTTTTAAATCAAGAGCAATTGTTGCACTTTACCCTCTAAAGTGTACCCCTCACTCCAGATGAGTCAAATACTTCATAGCATAATCCTCTTCATTACTTTACTAATGATCAGTGATGCTATTAATTAATATGAGACTCCAATCAACCATGGTCCATATCTTGGTGAATGATAAATTAATAAAGAAAAAAAATAACACAAGTTTTCCATTTTTGTTTTACTATAATCAAGACCTTCATGTTCTTGAACAAAATATTGTGCTTTTTTGGGTGTCTTCACAGCCATTCATTCTTGATCCTTGACCCAATTTTGGTCCACACTAGAGTTTTGTAATATTCTAATTAATCCTATATCAAAATTTGCAGCTCTTTAGGACAGAATCTCTTAACAAGCACACATGTTGCAGAGATAAATTTTGCTGTGATCGTTGCAATTCTTGGATTGGTGCTTTTTGGACTGCTCATAGGCAATATGCAAGTAAGTCTAGCTGTTGCCAATCTTTTATTGTGCTAAAGTTTCAGAAGTTGACAATTGTAAAAATAAACTCATTGTCTGTTGGAATATTAGTCTTCTTCTAATATCAGGATCATTCATAGTTTTTTCTGTTTCTTTTTTGCCTTACAAGGATTATTTAGTGTTTAATATGAAATTTCTGAATCTTGTGAGACAGCTTTTCTGTCCATTGAGTAGGATTTATTTTCATACTTTGTAGTGATCATCCATATATTAATTAGTAAGCTTATAATAATCCTTAATTTAAAATTTTTATAGATGGTTGACTCTTTTTGTGGCAAAAACCAAAAAACTGATTGAGGTACTACCTAGGACCTTGATCCAAGCCTTAATTATCGAATTCTCATTTTCATTGAGGGCTAAAGCATGCATGTATGATTTTTAATTTAGATCACAACTCTAATACTCATGTATATATATCTTGTACTTTCCATCCTTCTGATAACATAATTTCCTTTCTGATTAACAGACTTACCTTCAATCTACCACTATGCGACTAGAAGAGTGGAGAATAAGAAGGACAGACACAGAGAGATGGATGCATCACAGGCAGCTCCCTCGTTACCTGAAGCAAAACGTGCGACGCCATGACCAATTCAGATGGGTCGCTACTCGAGGAGTAGACGAGGAAGCTATTCTCAGAGACCTTCCCGTGGATCTCAGACGTGACATTAAACGCCATCTTTGCCTTAATCTTGTCAGACAAGTAAGCAAATCTTTGTTTACTTCTCTGCAGCATGTGCTTTCTTTGACACAGTGTGAAACAATATAGAGTGCTAATAACACTCTCCAACGTACTCTTTTCAACACACTATCAAATGGAAGATCCATGCCCGATTTGATGGACCCATTCACAAAATAGTATGACTTATATGAATTTCATCTAATCACAGAGAGTGTGTTGCTAGCATTTCTCACCAATATTATGCTTCAAATCAGCTTCTCACACGGGCTATGTTCAAAATACATGGAAGACTTTTTTTATCTTGTTAATCAAAATTATAAATTTTATAATTTACAAAAAATGAAACTTTATTATAAAAAATAATAAAAATCACTGCTTTATATGGAAAACAACCAAAAACAGTTATCCGAACAAGATGAAGGAAAAGCATGCAAAGAACTAAGAGATTATGCTTAAATAAATTAAGAATATACACAAAAACCATCTAAAATATAGTATATGCATCATTAATATGCTTGTTGGGAAATTAACAAAAGAATGAAGTACTTTATTGGGCATTACAGGTACCACTATTTAATCAGATGGATGACGTGATGCTAGATGCAATATGTGAAAGGCTGAAGCCTTTTCTGTGCACTCCAGGCACATGCCTAGTTCGTGAAGGTGACCCTGTCAATGAGATGCTCTTCATCGTCCGAGGACACCTAGATTCTTGTACAACCAATGGTGGAAGAACTGGTTTCTTCAACTCCTGTAGAATAGGCTCTGGTGACTTCTGTGGTGAGGAGCTTTTGCCGTGGGCCTTAGACCCTCGCCCAACAGTTGCTCTTCCATCCTCAACCCGCACGGTAAAGGCCATCACTGAAGTTGAGGCCTTTGCACTCATTGCTGAGGACTTGAAGTTTGTGGCTACCCAATTCAGAAGGTTACACAGCAAACAACTCAGGGACACTTTCAGGTTCCATTCCCATCAGTGGAGGACTTGGGCTGCATGCTTTATACAAGCTGCATGGTTCAGGTATAAGAGAATGAAAGAGACCAGTGAGCTCAAGAAAAGGGAGAGCCTGATGATGATGATGATGGCCCATGGGCCTGGAACTGATGACACTCAGCATTTCTCTGCACCTCTTCAGGGCCCAATGGGCTCAAGTCTTTCGATGAATTATCCGAAATTGGTAGATAGCCCAAGGAGAGGTAGGAGCTTGAGATATGGGTCTCAGCTTGACTTTTTTGGTTCAATAAGGAAGCCCCTTGAACCAGACTTCAATCATCATGATAATAATAGTTAAGAGCATTAAGTTGTCCATTTGGAGAAGGCGTACTGATCAGTCTGGACTATTAGTAGAGTGAAAAATGTTAACAACACACTATCTGACACACTCTTTCTAAGACACTCTATGATTGGCTGCAATTCATGTGAGTTCCACTATTTTGGGAATGAGTCTCACCAAATAGGGTATTGACACACATGATTTAGTGGGACACCCACATGAATTCCATCCAATTATAACGAGTGTGTTGCTAGTATTTCTCAAAGTGAGGGTATATGCTACTTGTTAGTTATTATAGTTATTAAAGTTTAGTAAGCCACTAAAAGATTGTACCAGTGACATATGTTCAAATCTTATTGACATCACTGTACAAAAAAAAACTTTGTATGAAGTGGCACCAAATCTCATTCACATCACTGTACACAAAAGCCATTTTGCATGAATAAACGATTTGACTCCTGCCACAATATCCTTGTCTCAAGTAGTGGCACCAAGTTCCTTTGGATCACATGATTTCGGACTCTATGTCTAGCATGTCTCTATATATGTATCTACTTTAAGCATACACTTTATCTTCTCACACAGGTCATAGAGTAATAGAACTCTATTGTTAAATAAGAAAATAAAAAGGCTACTGAATATATTTCATGAAGATCGTAATGGATCAACTTTGCGTTCGATCAAATTGTCTGGAGAGTGTCAACTATTGTGCATGCATGTTAATTTGTGACATAGCTTGAGGCTTGTAAAATTGATTTTGGATTAGAAGTAACAACTTTGTGCTTTGAAAAATGGTGTTTGAAAAGAATGAACTTAAATTAACAACGGATATCCAAACAATAACATGTCGTGGTCAGCACATAGTAAAACGGCCGGGAAGAAATTTAAGCTTCAATACTTTTTTTTGTTTGGGTTGGGGGGGGGGGGGGGGGGGGAGGTGCCCCAATAGGATAATAACTACACTCAGGGAATAGTGGCTGCCCAACTCAGTTGCAAGGTTCATTTTGGGATTTTCTATATACACATACCCACTTTTCTATATACACACACTTAAAAATACCAAAATATCCTCACTTTTTACTATGTGTTTTTTTGTTGTTGTTGTTGTTGTGCAACACTGCGAAATTATTAGTTCCGCAGTAGAACTACAACATGCGAAACTATTAGTTCCGCGCTTGGTAGTTCTACTGCGAGTTTCGCATGTATGTTTTGATGAAAACATACATGCGGAACTATTAGTTCCGCAATTAAAGTACAAAGTGCGGATCTAATAGTTCCGCATGAAACATACACGTTTTTTGTTAGCCGACACTAATTACGGAACTATTAGTTCTACAAGATAATTACTTTTTATGCTAATTACGTTTTTATGGCATGCGGGACAACTCCGCAATTAGCGTTGGCCAGCCGACGCTAATACGGAACTATTAATTCCATTGTACTTCAATTGCAGAACTATTAGTTCCGCGCATTGTACTTCAATTGCAGAACTAATAGTTCCGCAGTGTTGCGCAACAATGAAAGAAAAACAAGTGAGGGTATTTTGGTATTTTTAAGTTTAAATACATGTGTATATAGAAAAGTACGTATGTGTATATAGAAAATCCCGATCTTTTTCCTTTCTGCAGAAGCCCAACAAAAAATTGCTAATTAGCTTTCATTCGAAAACCTTTTTGGGCCCTGGTTAAGAACCATTTGCATACAACTTATGCTGTCTTGGGCCTGGCTGTTTTGTCTCTCTTCATTGGGCTTCCGCCCTACTACTTTCGTGTGTGAGCAAGGTCTTTGCAGGTGCGGAACTTTGATGAGACGTGAAAGTGTGTGTGAGGTTGAGGGAGATAAAGAATTTTGGGTTTTTTTTTTTTAAATTTGAGTGTATCTTGGTCTTTTTAACTTTTAATGTATGTGTATTTAGAAATGCATGTATGTGTAGATAGAAAAACTGCAAGAAAAAACATACCAATCGTGCATGGCATGGTTCAAGATGATCTCCTAGTCTTGACCAAAACAAAAAAGATGATCTCTTAGTTGTTGTTGACCAAAAAAAATGATCTCTTTTTAAATAACACACGACGTAAATCTAATAAAATTAATCATAATAATTAATAACAACAAATTAATGATGATGATGATGGTGTTGTTAATCATGTCATTAGCGAAGAAAAATCTAGCTAGAGTAGACAAAAAAAAATGTCCTACACAATTTAAAAAGACAATTTGAATCACTAGCGAAGTAAATTTTATCAAATTAAAACTGAAAATTTCTACTCTTCGGCTTATTTCCTTGTAATTGATCCTTTTCTTTGGGCTTTGACCCACTCTTCCATTTGATATGTTACTTTTCTATTCACTACTTCATTTTGCTTTTTCATTTCTTAATTGAACTTTTCATTTATTCTTTACTGGATAGTTACGATTTTGCCAATGATTCCGGGCTCAAAAGACTCTTTAAACATAAGATAATTAAAAAGAATTATTTTTAATTCATTTTTATTTTTTTTATTCTTTTTCAAGTGTCGCAAAGACACTTATTGGCAATCCTTAATATAATTGATTCAACATTTCAATTGAAGCTTACCTAAATCTGAGTTCCTGTAAGTATAGTGCAAATCAAAGTGGCCACAGCCGTAAGTTTTGAATAAAAAGACAAAATGATAGGCAGTGCATGTTAGAGACAAATACAATCCTAGCTAAACTATACCTATAGGCTATAGCACCCCATTATAAATCCTTTGGAATAAAAAAAAGGAAAGTTTAAGCTAGCTCTCTCTTTCCACTAATCGATGCAGCAAACTCATTCATTCACTAGCATGGACATTGGACAAGCTATGCTTTGATATCATAGTCCTTGCATGCTTGACTTAATAACTATATATATCCATTAAACATTTTAAAAATACATTAATCCGTCCATATTGATCAATGCAAATATCAAAGTATAATCGAATTATACTATTCATTTAAACATTTTAAAAATACAACCCGTCCATATCAATGTTAATATCAAAGTATAATTGAATACCATTCATTCACTTCACACATCCATATTAGATTAATTCCTTTCTCATTCCACCAGCCCGTAATTGTACGGCACAACTAAACTTGTGTCGATCAGTAATCGATTTATTTAAGTGTTGAAAATAGTGAAAATTTATTACGAAGAAACATCAATATGTTGATATTACCACGAGAAAGCCAGAGAAAAACAAATATGAATGAGAGATCCCGAAAACAAATATTTGTTTTTAATCTCTCAAATGTTTTTTACTCTTTTTAGACCCTATTTCTAGAAATGTATCATTTGTATTGTAGTCTTTGTGGCTATTTTTAAAAATTCATTTTCACCTCTCTTTATTTTCAATTTCCAGTTTCCACTCAACCCTTTAGAGCTATCAATTTTGGCCCGATTCGACGAACTAGCTCGATGGACATGTGTTTAGACTAGTTTGGGCTCATTAATTATAGACACAAAAGAAATAGGATCATTTTGGCCCAGTCTAATGGGCAAGGTTAGGCCCCCATTATATGCATTTTTAGTACTTTGAACTAGGGGTATAAATGAGCCGAGCTATTCATGAACTATTCGGGTTCGGCTCATTAAATTAATGCTCTCTCAAGCTCGTTTGTTTAATTAAACAAGCCAAACTCAAGCTCAAGATTGAGCTCGAATATTTAAATGAGCCAAGTTCAAGCCTTAGAGGATCGACATTAAGGGCTCGCGAGTAGCTCGTTTGTATGTATAATCAAAAATTAAAATTGCATAGATCCTACAATATGTATAAAAATATTTTTCTTTTTGTAGTATTAAGGAAGTTTAATTATGAACTTTTTATTTACTAGATTATTTAAACGTAATAGTCTAGAATTTTTGAATTTCATATATCACATATCGAATACTAATCTTTATTAAATACTCCCTCCATCCCATTTTGTTTGTTGTTTAAGGTTGTGTCGCAAGAACTAAGAAATACAATTAATAGTTTAGAATTCATAAAAATTATTTTTATTTTTTCTAATATGTCCTTTGTTATTCCCTCTCTCTCATAGTAGTTGACAATCAATTACCCCCTCGCTCTCTCTCTCTTTCTCTTTCTCACGTAAACCTAGTGCTTTAAGGTATAATAGGGGAAAAAATTAAATACTTCATTGATATTGTAAAATGACAATCAAAATGGGACAAAAAAATTTAGCTTAAACAACAAACAAAATGGGATGGAGGGAATACTAAACCAATAAAGTTCAAGAATAATTTAAGAAAAAATTTATAAATGCAAAAATTTAAGTTATTAATGAGCTAGCAAGCCAAACACAAGCTTTACTTTTTTTAACGAGCCCAAGTCTAAGCTTTTGTTTAAGATCATTTAAATAAATGAACTAAGCTTGAGCCGTCCATTTTTTTCACAAGTCAGGCTCAAGTTTCAAGTGCTCGGCTCGATCGACTCGTTTACACCCCTACTTTGAACTATTTTTCTTTGTAAATAATTCAAGGCCGACCCATCCCAGTTTTATAATTTGGCCCGGTGAGCCGGGTTAGGGATGTAAATGGGGCGGGGCGGGCACGGGTAGTAGCTACCCGCTACCCGCCCCGTTGGGTACCCCCGCCCCCGTTACCCGCCCCATACCTGTGCGGGTATCCGCTATCCAGGCTTTAGCGGGTACCCACGATATCCGCGGGTATCCACGGATATCCACGGGTATTTTAAAAATATTTAAAAAAAACTAAAAAAAAAGTTTTTTTTCTATACAACATTGTCCATAATAAAAGTCATTACAAGTATAACATGAAAATTAATACAAATACATTAATAATACATATTTATAGATATCCACGAGTATTTTTAAAAAATCTAATTTTTTTTAGAAAAAACTAAACAATTTTTTTTCCATACAACATTGTCTATAATAAAAATCATATAATAAAAGTCATTATAAGTATAGCATGAGAATTAATACAAATAAATTAATAATACATATGTAGTAGTCACTTGTTTAATACTAAAACAAAAAAAAATAACAACTAAAAATTACATCACTCTACAACACTTGTATTGACCACTTTAGGAATATATATATATAAAATAAATGTAGTTAATTGTCTTAGCGGGTACGGGTACCCGCGGGTACGGATACCTCACTACCCGTCCCCGTCCCCGTTTATTAACGGGTACTTCAAATACCCGTTTACTTTACCCGCGGGTATCCGTTAAAGTACCCGCACCGTACCCGTAGCGGATTTTATCCGCGGGTACCCGCGGGTACGGGTTTTTTTGCCATCCCTAAGCCGGGTTGGACGACCAGATTTGACCTCTACAACTCTCTTTCTCTGTGTGGTGAAAGTGGAGAATTGAATATTAGGAGAAAAATGAATTTTTGAAAAATATTTTTCAAATTTAAAAAATATCACAAGAATTAAAAATGATACATTTCTAGAAATAATAGGCTATAAAGAGATAAAAAAAATGTAAAGGACCAAAAACGAACATCTACCTATTTACGATAACTAAAAAAATATTTAACCTATAAATAAATACAGTATTCTTGTAAATCTCCCTTGCCCTATGTACCATGACGAAAACATTTAATGATTGGACCCAGCATTTACATTAGATCGATGCTTGGATAAAAGAAAATAATTATTAATTAAAAATCTTGTAAAAAAAATCAATAAAGATAACAAAACTTTATATAGTAAATAATTGTAAACACTAAACAGGGTATTTTGTGGGTTAAAACATTAGTTCACCATGGTGGTCCCATTTTCTTACTTCTCCACCCTAAAAGCCAACTTTTTTTCTCATGATAATGCTAATTTTTGTTAATGAAGAATGATGATGCTAATTTGTTGGAAAGGAAAAGAAAACATGCCCCCACCTAGACTTAATTGTCATAATTTAAAGAAGCTTTTAATTGTCTTTATGTAATTCTGTTAGAAACAAAGATGTTCACAAAACAAATGCAGTCAAAAAAGTGGCTGCTCTATATCATATCATTCAAAAGAGAAGCTATTGATAGCATTAAATCTTTTCTCTTTTTTTTCCAAATAAGGATACAAACAAAAGATTTCGGAACACAATTGCCCTTAAAGGCATTGCAATACCTTCAGGAAAATGAAAAAGAAACTTTACAATTCATGCATGTTGGGGAATCAAACTTTAGAATACTTTTATCTAAATGCAAGGCTTTCGGTTGACACCAAAATCAGCTAGTAAAAAAAGCCTATAGTTTCTTGCCACACAAACACAATCAAATTTAACAAAGTGGACAAAATTGACCAACGTGGCTCCAAAAAACCATGCAAGTCCAAATATGTTCTCACTTCACCAATTTAGGGGAACAAGGATCTCCTTGAAATTAGGCTTTTGGCATTATATCAACCATTCAACCTATCAATCATGCCGGCCATGAGTCACGAACATCAAAGGATCTGGAGAGATATATTGAGTGCTTGCAAGAAATCAAATCTAAGTTAGCCGAATTAAATTACAATTTTTTGTATTAAATTATAAATTAATATTAATGTATAGGTAGTAGTTTCTTAACAAATTGTTAAAACACCCTTTTAATCACTTAGATTCAAAGGTATTAATTGAGAAAGTAAAAATATTTAATGTATTAATCACTGCTCTTATTTATTGTAAATAATGTTTTTCATATTTAAGTATATGAGTTTACATATTCTTTAAAGGTGCACTAGTATTTTTCAAATTTATAATAGTCCGAAAATTGATTTATTGTACTAGCTAGTAGTAGAAGTTAGGTGGACAATAAAAAGAAGTTAGGTGGACAATAAAAAGTGTTAATTAATGTATTATAAATTTAAATGTCAATAAATAAAAGTAATATTGGAAAATAATAATAAATACTTCATTCATAAAGTGACAAATAATGTGAGACAAAAAAATATCTCAAAACATATTATTTTTGGTTACAATATCTCAAACATATACAAAAATTAAAATATATTTATTTACTCCAAAATATATTTATTTATTTTACTATTGTTTTAGTTAATAAATTAATAAACAATAAGCTCTATAAATTCACTCCAATAAGATAAATTATTTTTCACTCATGAGAATTTGGGAAGAATAGAGGTATATTAATTTGGTCAAAAGAGATGAGTGAGTTTCAATAGAACAATTTTGGAAAAGTAATATAAATTATTAATAAAATTAATATTGCTAACTAAATTAACTAAATTTTTAATTCTCATAAATAATTAAAAATTCCTATATAAGGAGATGACGATAGTATTACACCTAGGCATGACACTAGGGCAAGTTGGACCCTACCCCCAACTTTACCCTAATTCTCTCGTGTTTGAAAAATTAGTACCCATATCTGCATTTAGTATTTTAGAATTCAAATTTTTATTTAGACAAAATTAAAGGAATTCAATATTCTAATTTTTAATATATTTTTTTAATATATTTTGTTAAACAAATACTAATAAAGAAATAAAAAATTAAAAATAAATTTTGTTTATTAAAAATATAATTTTTTTGAAAATATTAATATATTAAATATTATATTATAAATAAAATAAATATGTAGGACAAGTTTGGAGACAAATTTAGAATAAATATCAATTTCTCCAACTCTGATTTCAACTTTTAAAAATAGAAAAAATTGAATCCAATGCTAGTCAAAATGATTTTTTTCGTTAAATTCGAAATGTTCCATTGCCAAATCTAATTGCACACCAAAGAAAACCATTTACTCTGCATTTCCATGCAAACAATGAGAAGGGATTAGTACTCTGCATTTCCATGCAAAAAATAGGAATGATTATGAATCATGATTGTTATGTAGTAATTGATGGGGATAGAGTAGGAGGGACAGAGATAGGGTGCGTAGGTGTATCATATAGTGAGCTACGTGGGTGTATCATAAAGGGTTTAATGCTTGCCATTTCCAATGGAATATTAACACTGGGAAACAGAGAGAGAGAGAGAGGAGGTTTGGGCTATATGTTATGTTATGTGGACGTGAATGTCAAACCACTCGATGCAAATGTAGCAGGCTTTTGTCTTTCCTCTGTTACGGTGGCTGGCTACGATCCCTTTAATTTTTTTCTTCTGCTGCTTCCAAGCACTCATCGCCAAACAACTTTGGGATTCGGGACTGTCCCCGGGAGACATTATCACCACTCATCTTCATTATCGCATGGACTACTTTGGGGGCTAACATTTTGATCAATCAACCACTGCTGTACAAAACTCGGCTCGGCCTGTAAATTTATTTTGATTTGATGGTTTTAAGTTGGGTCTAATTTAGACTTGTCAAAAGAAAAAAAAACAAATAAAATAATTTAAATTAATAACTCAGGTCTGGGCCAGGTTGGGTTCGGGGTGATTCCCATCCCTATTATAATGTTTTATAATTTTAATTATTATCTTAGATTTGAAGAATTGTCAAGATTGATATTTTCACATATAGGGTATGAAATCTTCCACAAGTGTAGTTATCACTAATTTGGGAAAGGTTTTTGTGTCAACATTGTTCACACCAGGGGTGTGAAAATTTTTAAGGGTGTGGTCGCTTCTGGAGTTCCAGGTCTGGAGGTTTCATAAGAGAGCTTGCAAGTCTCACCCTAGGGTGGAAATTTTGACTCAGTTGTAGTTAGCTCTAGTTTGGCGGGTGCAGTATGAAACAGATTGTTTCACACCATGGGTGTGACCATTTTCACTGGTGTGATTTGCTCAACTTTAGATGAATTTTTTCTTCTTTGCTGACTGACCAAATGATAAAATATAACATTCAATTTATTATTTTTTAAACAAGTTAAATTATCACTTTTTCTATTGAATTGTGTCACCAACTAATTTTTTATTTATATGTTATTTTGTAATTGTTTATTTAACTTAAACATTATTTCTTGGTTCTTGATATATATCATTCAAAATCTTAATCTAAAGATCCTATGTGATGTCCCTCGGGTCAACCCAGTATTGTCATACTTGAACTCCGGTCTTCATCGAACCCGCATATCATCGGATTATATCTGGTTAAACTTTAGAACTGGGTGCCCGTCCCACGAACACCCCTACAATCAACCATGTTTGAGTTTATGATCCACCCACTCTTCCTTAACTTGATTAACTGCAAATTGATTTGAATCACAAAAGTAACAAAGTTATTATGCTTTCAGTCGCCCAATGAGTATGAGTATGTTTGGATTGTCGTTAAAATTACGTTGCATGAATACTAATAACTCAGTTTGTGAGAAGGAATTAACATATTTTATTGGTCAAATTGAGTTTCAAGCTAGGCCTCCAAATTATAAAATCCAAACATAAGACTTGTTGTCTTGGACTTAGTTTGGCAAAAATAGGACTCATCCCTTCCCTCATTAGTATAGACCACATCATCCTCCCACAATGTCTCTATTGCACACCATGCACATCCCTAAAGCCATGGAAACCATGATTGTCATTACAAAGAGGTGGATATGCATGGCCTAGCGGGCCTCCATTGAAGGAAAAAAAAAGAGGCGGATAACTTAGATAACTTCATATATGCATCCTCTTCCAATTCATAGTATATGCTGATGATAGGCTTAACTGAATTCCAACATATATTCAACATGCAAACAACAATTACATTCGCTACTATCCGAGTTTGGAACCTTAATTCAGGAGTGTATAAGGACTATTCTGCAATCAAAACCAATCTATGGGGCTGAATATGTAAGGAGACAAGGCTAACGTGCTTACTCACTCTCTAGCTTAGGTAGCCACATTTTGGTTTAGTCCCCAAGTTTTTCATTCACTGCCTTCTTGTATTTCTGATCAGTTTGGAAAAATATGAGTTTATTCCCATAAAAAAAAACAATTGCATATTCATTATATTTGTAGTGTTAAAGTCGAATATATTATATAACATTTGATAATTGTTGTATCAAAACTTATTAGATGGTTGGTTATTTCTATTTGTTATATAATTAATTAATACTTTAAAAAAATATCAAAAGATTTCATATGTTAAATTAATTACATGATTTGAATAAATTTATTTATTGAAAATAAAAAAAGTGTCATGCGCACTATCATTCTAGTTTTGTTACTAGGCAACACCAGACATATTATTACCAAAGTTCAAAAGCTCACACAGTGAAATTGTGAATGGATGTTGATGTTATGACTAAATAAGAAGTAAAAAAAGAAAAGGCAGGATTGTATAAAAAAAAAGGCACGAGAATAAAGAATTAAAAAGATTAATTAAATAAAGGTAATATTGTTAATTCTTTTGGTCAATGTTGTAGACTAGAGAAAGCTTGTAACTACCCTGTCTACCATTCAGGCACATATGAAACCCCCTTTAATCACCCTGTACAATTTCAGCAATTACTATTACTATCCGATAGTGAGAGTGAGAAAAGAGAAGCAAAACGAACTTTAGGAAAAACATGCATGATCCTTAGTCAACATCACTTTCCTAGCTACTTTGCTTCATATGTAAGCTTAATTGGGAGTTTAAACTTAAAATCCATGCTTATTGGATAGAAACAAGGTCAAATGTCCGAATTAAACAAACCATATTTTTTTGTCGGTAAGCTTAATCCAAGACTTTTTACTACTAAATGTTTGCTTTATTTTGAGACAGGCACCATTAGAATGCCCTTCCATAGCTCCAGCTTTACGGGACCAAGCAAAAAGAAGATCCCAATGAAAGAAAAGGGAATGATCATAACGAATAAGTATATTTTTTTTCTTTCAGAGGTAACATTATACTCCCTTCGTTCTTTTTTATCTATCGGTTTTTAAGAAAATTTTTATTCTTTTTTATTTGTTGTTTTGATAGTTTAAGGTTATATTTTGACAATTATACCCTTAACTCTATTAATTGTTTACATATTTTTCATAAATTGATTAATGTAGTAATTGAGAAGTTCAAAAACTAATTAAATATGATACATCTACTCCCAAAAATTATTTTACTTTCCAACAACATAAATTTATTACTAATACACACATGTGAATGTATCTAAGACTAATTGGATAATTGAATAAGGGGTTGGAAATGATTAGAATAATGAGACATATTAATTGATTCATCTACTCTTAAAGACTAATTAAATAAGGTATGATAGGAAATTTTTTACCAATTTTGATTCCTTAGTTATGGTGAAATAACCTAAAACAACAAATAAAAAGGAACAGAGGGAGTACCTTTTAAAGGTAATATTGATATTGATAATTAATCACAATTTTTTTGGGTATATGAACCACTCCCTCAGTTCTTTTTTTTTGTTTTAGCTTTTTTATTTTGTTCTAAATCTTTGGTTGTTTTAGGATTTCAATGTATAATTTACCATTTTGTTTCACCTATATCTTTAGTTTTAATTAAAAACATAGTTAATGAAGTTTTATTTTTACTAAGTGGATAATTATTTCTCATTGATATTCACATACATTAAAGATGCACATTTCACATAGCCAATCAAAGGGACATTTAAATATGCAATGTATTGGACTTATCCAAGTGATCAGTTCATATTAATTACTCTGATATAGTAGTAGTATACTCCCTTTGGTCTCAATTATAAGCAAAAAAAAATTCATGTTTTGTGGTCTCAATTATAAGCAAATTTAACTACCTTTTATTCTCTTTAATGAGTCCATTCCAAAAATATCCTTATTTAACCCAAATTATATTTCCAATGTATGGAAGGTAAAATGAATAGTTTTAATTGGTAGTCACTAGCCATATTGGGAAGATGAAAAAAACCTTGTCCTATACATTAAATATCATTAAGGGCAATTTTGGAATAAGTTTTATTTTTTAGCTAAAATTAAGAAAAATTAATCTAATTAACTGACTTTCTTAATTAACGTGAAATCAGTTTTTTTTGTTTATAATTGAGACCAGATGGAGTAATTAATAAATAAATAATTTTTAAATAGAAAATATAAAAACCTACAAAATAATAGATAGGGACATTTCATTTTAAATTTTATTCAATTAATTATTTCTTAATATGTGTGCAAAACCTTAAACAACCAAAGAAAAAGGACGGAAGGAGTATATTGTAGAGATATCTTAATTATGAAGATCAAGCTTATTTACTATCAAGGTTTAAAATTGCAGTTGTAGTTTTGGTTTTAAACACTTTGAAAACCTTGATATTGTAGGAAATTACAGATAAATGCGATCGATGCAACTGCAATTGTAGTCGCAATGTGATTTTGGAGATTCCAAAAGTTTTGATGTTGCAATCATGGTTGTGGATTGCAATTTAGAACCCTATTTACCTATATTATTTAAGTGAAAAATAAATGAATTAGAAAGACCATGAGGAAAAAATGAAATTTAAATTCTAAAGTAGACATTATGAGTTGGGTGTAATGAAGAAACATTCTTTCTTGTTTGGGGGCAAGAAGTGGCCAACCAAAAGAACAAAATACATACAATTTTGAAAAATTCAGCCATTACATTATGGGGCAGCTGTGCTCTGTTTGGTTATATATGTAATGTAATGCACCAAAACAAAACGATTTTTGAGGGCAACAACGACAAGCCCACAAAACACCCACCCGTGGGCCACGTGTGAGGAACCTAGAAGCCGAAAGGTTGATTGTGGGTGTGGGCGTGTCACTGGACAAAGCTATGTGATGGCCAGAGCAGCACAATGTCACAGACACCAATCAGTGCATCTGAATCTGATGGAGCATAGATAGGTACTGTATTATCTGTCTTTATATCTGTAATTTGAAAAAATATTTGCAATCGGTTCTATATTTGTGTAGATAATAATTTTGATTCTCGTATTTTTATTCTTTGGGTGTCTCAGTACTTGTATTTGTACTTGTTATTTGTACTTTCATGATAAAAAATCAAAAATTTAATTTCTCAAATGTAACACGTAATATTATATATCGTAAAAATTAAGTATATATTACGATGCATAATAAGATTTTGAAATACAATATATAAAATTAAGTCTGAACATTAAATAAATTTTACAATAAACTTCTAAAATAATAAATTCATGAACTTGCAAGTACTGAGATTGAGTTGGTATTTTCCAAAATCTGTTTAAAAATAATATATTACAGTAATTAGTTTGAATTGTAGAATCAACATTAATAAAAAAATTATTGGACTATTATACCTCATCATCAGAATCTAAGTCTTAGAATGACAACAAACACTTATCTTTCACATGTAAATATTGTTTGGGTCCAGTACCAATAAAAACTACAATATTAAAATAAAGTTAGTTAATAAACTAAATACAAATTTATTGAATAAATATATTATTGCAACATATATTATCTTCCTTTTCATGTTTAAACCAACTTAATTTGTACATATATAAGCACCTCCAAATTATCCTCATAAAACCTATAACAATGATACATATATAAATATTTATATATATAATATTCACCCCGTCCCAGACTCACATTATATATATATATATAACCATCCCATCAAAATATGCAAATAATTGTCCGTATCATATTTATTAAGTGAATAATTACCATTTTTATTATAAATAAATTTTGTAGGTGTACTGGATTTGGGTCCAATTATCATATCTAATGGAGCATTATCTTTTATCCGGTGGTGCCTCCCGTCTCATTCAATAGCTCAAGAGTATGTATGCATCAAAATATCAGTTAATAGATCAGATAATATTTTAAAAGAAATGGCAGAAGGTATGAAAGACATAAAAGAAGGATTAAATATGTTTGTCTTCTCTATGAAATTTAAAATAATTATTTTTTTGGTCTTTATCGTTATCTATTATCCGTTAATTATTTATCTGTTTAAATAAAGGTGAAATGGCTATCCCAAATAATAATTACTAGGCTTAATTATACTTAGTCCCAGATGTATTATGGTTGCACAATTTTGGTCCACAAGGTAAAATCACGTAATTGGAATTTAGAGGACTATAATTACACAATCATGATATCTCAGGGACCAAAATCACACAATTGGGACCTAGATGAACAAAATTGCACAATCATGGTCATGAGGGACCAAAAGTGCAATTAAGTCTAATTACTAAGGCCATCTTTAATGGAATACCCATTTTTAAGTACTTAAGTGTACCCCACTTGCATACATAACTCATTTTTACTTTTTCAACCCAAGTACTTAGGCCCTATTTGAATTGGCTTATGCAAAACTTATTCGGGCTTATATACTAGCATAGACACTTGTCAACGTATTTGGCAGAGCTTATGACGGGTTCATAAGTTGTTTTGAGCTTATTTTCATAAGTTCACTAGGCTAGCTTATCAAAGCAGCCTACAACTTAGATGAAATTAGTTTCAACATATTCTTTCTTCGATTATAAAAATAGCTTATACATAAGCGCTTATGCCTTGAGTGCTTAAATAAGTTGTTTATTCAAACAGACCCTTAATAGATACCCAACCCCTCCAACCCAACACCTCCAAAAAATTTACCAAATGGGTTATACCAATAACTCTACATCCAATTATAACTCACAAAGAGTTGTAGGACATGCGAGGAGAAAGAGAGTGCTTGTACAAACACTCTTCCTATTAAGTACCCACTTTTTTTCTTCCACAATAGGGAAAACCTATTTGGAAGGCTACCAAATAGGTACTCCCCGTTAAATACCCTCATTAAAGATGCCCAAATTGTCTGTGGACTGTGGCATCATGTCAGTATGTGTCACTTCTAAAATTTTCTTTTGAACCCTAAAATTAATATCTACTCTAAAATGAATATTACAAGCCAAAAACAGTCCACTAAAAATAGTGATTTCATATTTTAGAGAGACAAAACCAAAGAATTTTTTTGCAAGGACACAAACAAAGATTTATTCATTTTATAACAACAAAAAACAATCACTTTATATCAATGTCCGCTTCTAGTCCCTTAAAAAAATTTGTCTTTTTTTAGCCTTCTATTTTTTGAAAATATATTATTTTTAGTCCCTTTGGCATTTTTTAAATTTAAAAACTATTTTAAAAAATTTATTTTCACTCCTCATAATTTTTAATTCTCAATTTTTATCAAATCCTCCTTCTCCGTTTCAGGCTAGACATTTTCTGGCATAACCCAACCTAAAACACATCGGACCAGACCGAGTCCATATTATTTACAAAGAAATAGCTCAAAGCACTAAAATAATGCATAACATGTGGGTCCAGCCTAGCCTTGCAGACACATCAGGCATGGCCAAAGTGGCTCAATTTCTTTTGAGTTTGTAATTAACGAGTCTAATCTAGACTTGAACATGGACCCATTGGCTGGGTCGTCGAGTCGGGTCAAAATTGACATCTTTAAGAATGAAAAATGAGAGTTAGGTAAAAATTGAGAATTAAAAATTAAAAAAAATTAAAGTGAATTTTAAAAAAACATCTTTTAAATTTAAAAAATGGCCATATGAACTATATAAATGATACATTTCTAGAATATGGGGGATTAAAAAGATACAAAAAAATATATTTAAGGGACTAAAAGTAAATATTTATAAATTAAAAACATATTTAACTCAATATTTTTTTATCACCTACCATATTCACCCGGCGAAGAGTCATCTTCGCTGAGCGATGGGCAAGGCTTCCAAGCTACCAAACAAAAAAACAACTGAATAAATGAAGGCTTTAACATGTTTTTGGTCCCTCTAAATATTGACGTTTTGAATTTAGTCCCTCTAAAAAAAGTCAAAGTTCTTTGGTCCCTCAAGAAATCAATTTTTTGATTTAGGTCCCTCTTTTGCGTTGACCGCTGACATGACACACAGAGGTTTCTGTAAAAATGTTGACATGACTTACATGCATTGCCACGTCAGAGGGACTAAAATCAAAACTTAATATATTTAGAAGGACCATGTAATATCAATCAGACCACCACCACCACCACCACCACTCTCTCTCTCTCTCTCGTTTTCTCTCTCTCTCCCCACCACCACCACCACCACACTCTCTCCCCCCCCTCTCTCTCTCTCAGCCCCCACCCCGAAGCCCCCCAACCACCACCACCACCGCCATACTCTCTCTCTCTCTTAGAAGGAAAGGGTTGAGGAAAGGAAGTGTTTCAAGTGTTTCAGGTGAGGTCCCATGGCGTCAAATGGATTTTCTGAGTTGAGTCGCCATTAGTGTGACTCGGTGCTTGGATTGTAGTGGTCGAGATGACTCGGATGCATGCCATGCTTGAAGTTGAAGCCTCACGCAAAGAGCTCTTTCAATCTGTTGCTATTTTTGGGGGAAGGAGGAAGCAGAGGACCACTATATATAGCACAATTTTAATTTCGAAATTTGGTGAAGACAATTACCATCAATCAATGAAATTATAAATTGCATTGTGGGTGGTGGTGGGGAGAGAGAGAGTATGTGGGTGGTGGTGGTGGTGGTGGTGGGAGTGAGAGAGAGAAAATGAGAGAGAGAGATAGTGGGTGGTGGTGGTGGTGGGAGGGAGCTGTGGGGAGAGAACGAGAGTGGTGGTCTGATTGATGTCACATGGTCCTTCTAAATATATTAAGTTTTGATTTTAGTCCCCCTAAATATATTAAGTTTTGATTTTAGTCCCTCTAAATAGCTATGAATGACATGTCAGCTGACGTGACAATGCATGTAAGCCACGTCAGATGCATGTAAGTCATGTCAGCATTTTTACAGGGACTTCAGTGTGCCATGTCAGCAGTCAACGCAAAAGAGAGACCTAAATCAAAAAATTAATTTCTTGAGGGACTAAAAAACTTTGACTTTTTTATAGGGACTAAATTCAAAACGCCGATATTTAAAGGGACTAAAAACATGTTAAAGCCATAGATGAATATATCTACACTTCTCAAATCAATCTATTCTAAACTAAAACTAATTCTTTACATTTTTGTACAAATAACCAATAAATGCTCCAATAAATCAACATGTGCTAGAGATTTATTACAATCCATAAAAATATTAATGAATTTGTAACCTTTGGTTCCATTTCTCATTCAAAATTATTTAAACATAATATATATTAAATTTTCTAATATTTAGTATATTAATGATTATTTTATTTAAGAATTGTTTCACTTGTTAACATGTCTTTTATTAATAATTTTCAACTGACTTTAAGAATTTAATAAGAAATAAAAAATAAAATAAAAAATTATTAAATTTATAATATTTAATTTAATAAATTTTAAAAATGTTATCTTAAAAAATAAAAAAATTTAATCGACACCTTAAAAACATTTATTAGCATTTACATTCGTTTATATCACCGGAGCTTGAGTAAGATGACACGAGTCTCTTTCGGTTTAACTTATGGTCCTGGGTTCGAATTCAGACCTTAAAAATAGAGAATACAGCAACCTTAAATTCTAGATGGTAAAATTTTATCACCTAATAGATCCTATCCAATTTGAAGCGATTAGTCTCCATATGCACAATGACCGGTTTAGACAAAAAAGTTACATTCTTTTATAACCTGCGCTACATTTACTTTATATTATTCCTTTCGTTTCAAAACTATAGCTTTTTAAGGTTAATGCACACAGATTAAGAAATATTTAATAGAAGTAAAATATAGTTATAGATAGACTAAAATATCCTTATTTAATGAAAGAGTATTTATGACAAATTATCTACAATATCTATATTATTAATGTCAACTACTCCCACTAGTAGTTATTAAATAAGGATATGGGTGGAAAAAAATAATTAATGATACTTTGAAATTATAAAATTACAATAATTTTGAAACAAAAATAAAAAATTAGAAGAATTATAGTTTTGAAACGAAGAAAATAATGAACATATAAAATAATAACTAGAGAAAAATTTCAGCACTTCCCAAAACCTTATAGTTTTATCTAAAAATAAAAACGGTTTTTGATAGAAATATAAAAATGGAAATTTCTACTATAAAACACTTATTGTTTTTTTATATATTTGAAGTACAATAATTTTTTAATAGTTTTTCTTATTTTTATATATATTTTAAGACTAACGTTAGTAAAATCCAAATAAAAACTCAATAGCTAATACTACATTCGTCCCTAAATATAGGAACTTTTACAAAAAAATGAAAGTCCCTTTATATAAGAACTTTTCCAAAAAATTAGTTGCATTAATTATTTTTTGACTAAAATGCCCTTATGATCACCCAACTACTCTACCTTTTCCAATGCATTAATTAAGTAGAGAGAGAGAGGAGGGAAGAGAGATAGTAATAAGTGTTAAGGCTAGTTTTGGAAAAGTATAATAAATCATTGACAAATTTATTGCTATTAACTAACTTAACTAATTTTCTTAAAGGGTGTGAATTAGTTAAAATGTTCTTATATTTAGGGACGGAGGTAGTAATAATTGAATGTCCGTGCTAGACACCATAAAACTTTCGGATTCATGGCAGCTGAGGGATATACGTCTGTGTCTCTGCAAGTTAACTGATATTGAAGATTACCAATGCAATCATTTGTAAACTAATGATGACAAAAAGTACTGAGATTCCGCAAAGGGGGCGCAGGTAGCTGGAAAGTTAATCAAAAGCTGCATTGCATTAATTACCGCTTAACCTATAGTAGAGTCAATGGGCTAAAAACTTGAAATGGATGTTTAAAAAAATAAGAATAATTTTTTTCGATAGAAAACGGCAAACAAAAGAAAAAGGCAGAAAACTAAAAACTAAAACAAAACTGCAGAAGCCCTAATCCCTGCTAAAGAGGACACGCATGGCATCCGCCATCAGAGAAGCTCCCATGGCAGCCGGAGGAGAAGATAGAACAACCAAGTGCTCCTGTTGAGACGCCCCCATCTTGGCTAGAAGATCGGCACTACCATTCCCTTCACGAAGAGCATGAAGTAACTCAACCTCCCAGTCACGCGCAAGAATCTCCTGAATCCCCCAAATTAAGGAAGCATCACAATAAGAATCCACCACTGTTGTCTTCGCAAGCTCTATAGCCATTAGGGAGTCTGAGTAGCACACCAGGTGCCGAGCCCCAGCATCCCAAGCAAAAGATAAACCGAACAACAGTGCCGCCAGTTCAGCACGGAGATTATCGGAGTAGCCAATGGAACCAAATACGCCGCCATGCCATTCACCATTGCCAGATCGAAGCAATCCTCCAAATCCCACAGGGCTCGGGTTTCCCAAAGAGCTTCCGTCGACATTAAGCACCAACCGAGGGTCCCTTGAAGGGTGCCATGTAACCCATCGAGTCTAATGTTGGAGTTCGCTCTGAGCTTTAATCCCAATGGCAATACTCTCAGCTAAAATTCTGACTTCTCTAACTGTCTTATGCAGGGGAATATCCTCCCCGCCCAGGCACTTCGCATTCTGACCGCACCAAGCCATCCATATGCCTGCTAAGAAGAAGGAGGTGGTGTCATCTTCTAAAGCTCCTTGTTGCCATGTCGCAAAGTCATCAGAATGAAAGAACGAAGGATTGGCCATCCCCAACTGCTGCCACATTTGTCTAGGTAAAGAACAATCCCCGAGACAATGAGTTACTGTCTCCTCCACTCCTACAGCACATCTTGTGCAGTTTGCTGATGAAGCAACTCCCCTTCTGTACAGTGTTCTCATTGTAGGTAGAAAATCATGCCAAGCTAACCAAATGAAGAATCTCACCTTCTCAGGCCCATGTATCTTCCAGATGCTACCCCAAGGTTTGGATGCATCACCCCCTCCTTTCCTTGATTGTAACCATCGGTAGCCTGATTTCGCAGTATAGTTTCCTTCAGTTTTGTTCCCCCAAATGTAATTGTCTTGAACATTAGAGTTTAGGAACAAAGTAGTATGCTGATTGTAATGTGCTCTGGAAGTTGTGTTGCTAAATTCAAAAACTGCCACTGATTATTAATGTACACGTCCTTTATCTGCTTGTTTGTATCTTGAATATTCACCACAAAAACTTGATGACATAGAGGGCCCATGACGGTCCAAGGGGAGTACCAAAAGAGGGACTCCCCGTTCCCCACCCTAAACTGGAACCCCTCCTTGAGATCTTCTTTAGCCTTGAAAATAACATTCCAAATCGGAGAACCATAGTGAAGGGTTGTATCAAAAAAGCACCCATCTTTAACATATTTGTGCGATAACATTTGCACCCATAGTTTATGAGAGTTACAATGCATATTGTAACACCCTTTCTCCAAAAATGATATTACACCATAGTAACCAAAAGTTTAAGAAAGCTTAGAAAATATTTAGATAAAAGTTAATAATCCTTCTCTGAAAATGCGGTTAAATTTTTTTCTTTTTTCCTTTAAAGAAAATGAAAAGGACGGGGAATTAATCCCTGTAAGACTTTCTCTTTGAAAATACTTTAGGTGTAAAGAGTATAATATAACTTCGTACTCAAAATTTGTTCATCCCATATATAAAAATTATTAGAGTTTACAACAGAGTTTGTACAGTGGACTCTCGAGCCAGTCAAGTCTTTAGACCTCTACCCAATCTCAAATAGTAAATACCAATTCTTCTTGGAATCCCTCTCAATCTACATAGCATCCTCTTCGAATCTTTCTTCTAAGAGATAGCCCATGTCTTGGATAATTTATCTACTCGGTCATACATCAACACAACAAAGCAGGCAAGGGTGAAACTCTAAACAAAGTAATAAGACAAGTAGGTACACAATCAAAACACATTTGTACATATATAAATTACTTTGCACAGCAAGACACACACATTCAAAATACAGAACAATCAAGACTTATAAACAGATCTCGTTTAAGCAGACCTTACCTTTGTGCTGAAACCCTGCAAAACAGTATATTTACAATAATATATCACCAAATCCAAGTATTCTTATGCATGTCACTTCAATATCTCAAAAGTCACACCGGTGTAATACTCCAAGAAGACTTTACCAACCTTAACACCATCGAGCAACTGGCTGTAGTAAACTTAACAGAATAACCAGATATCCTCTTCAAGGCTTCTGGAAACCTTCGGTAATACTAACATTTATTACTTTAATACCAATTTATGAATAGGTCAGCCAGTCAGATTTATCCAAGCCGGGTATACGATTCGTCTCGGCTCGAGGGGATCAATCCTTCACGACCATTGAGACATTCGAAACCTGGATAATCCCAATAGGCAATTGTAGCCCAGCCAAACCCTATTATCAACCACACTACTTCGGGTTGTAAAGCTCAAAAACTCTTTATGCAAATGAACGTCTAAAATCTACACACAAAATCTCTTTGTAAAACTTCTCTTCATCATATCTTAAAAATCCTCTTCCGTCTTACTGTAGCTCCCACACTCTGAAAAATCTTTTTGGAATCACTCATTTTGAAGAAAACTCTTACTCCTATTAAGTTATTCTTCCAGCTATATTAATTCAATTTATGACTAATCACACCGTGGCAGAGCCGAACTGAAGTGAAAAGCCCACAGAGTGATTCGATATCAATATAACTAAGTTTTATTACTTATTTAAGAGGATCAAAGCGGGGCAGAGCCTCTCTGAATTCCATCAAGGGAGAAAGAGTAACAGTAAATAAACTTACGTTCACTTTTGAACCCAATAACGTCTGTTCTCTATTTTTAAGTAAATCTTTGGTAATGGAATAATTACACGGCGGCTGAGCCGACTGCAGTAATTACTGTCCAGTTTTTCTTTAAAAACTTAATGTAACTTGATGAACAAAATTGAACTAATCGTTTTACTGACTTACTTAATTTTGAAGATGAAAAGATCACATGACAGCAGAGCCATCTTTGGTGATCAGTACCTGTTTTAAAATCGATCTACTATACTAAGTGAATGTAATTCAATTAGTGCTCTTTGGAAATATTTAAGCACAGATTATCTTCCAGGAAAAAGGCCCGTTTGAAGCCTATCTCACTAATTTCCACTGTCTTAAACATTGGAAAATAAACTGAGTTCATTGCATATATAAACAGATTGGATACCCACTCAATATTTCCCACAAATAACATAACAGTAGAATTCACCGAGAATCCATTACTATTATATTAATTTTCGAAAGATGCTATAATAGTAGGTTCACCAAGAATCCATTACTGTTACACTCTTTTATCCAACAGATGCTATAACGGTAGAATTCATCGAGAATCCATTACTGTTACACTCTTTTATCCAACCCAATCTATTTATATATACGGTATTAATAAATCACTTCTTTCCCAGATCATCTTAGACACGTATATCCCTGGTCCCTAGTGTTAAGATTTTTAAATAGCGTATTAATACAGATCCCAGGCTAGAAAGAGACGGACTTTATAATAGCCCCTTCAAATGTCTCTTTCCTTTTTAGACAGATCCATACTAATAAACCAACCACATCTTAACCATCACCTTTGACCATATACATGGTAGATAATATCAGGGTTTTTCACAAAGAATAAAACATATTTTCTTTACGGTAAAATCATATTTGCAGTGAACTAAAATTCGCCATTATAACAATATGTTTACTAAACTCAAAATTCATTTTGCCATTCCAACCTCACTCCCACGAAAATATCAAGAAGAGTTGGCCATTATAGCCCCATAATAATTGAAAAACAAAGACAAACACTTTTCAAGCCATATAAACACCAAAAAGCACTCAAGCACACAACACTCAAGATCAAACATAAACTTCTCAAATTATTTTGCAAGAGGTCCCCCCTACCTTTCACTAAAAATGGATGAAGAACAAAGCTTGAAGATTCAAGAACACCAAACAAGAACACAAGAACTTCAAGGAGAAAAAGAGAGTTTTTGCTAGTAAATACAAGGTTTTTGATGTGGGAAATTTTTATGAATCAAAGAGGAGTATTTCAAGAGGAGAGGGGCGTATTTCTTGAGGCAAGAAGTGAGAAGAGCAAAGCTTTGAAGATCAAGCTTGAACCCAAGAACAAAGAGAGAAAAAGGCTAGGATTTCAAAGGGAGAAAGAAACGATTTTGCTTTGTTAACACAAAGACTTTGGTGTGAGATTTATGAAGAGTGAAGGAGGGTATTTATAGGGGAAGTGGGCAGCCAAGGGGTTGGTTTAAAGAACCATGGTTAGCTTAAAAAGAAATCATAGTTTAGTTCTTAAAAATAAACCAAAACATTTATCTAATTCCTAATTGGCCTAAACTACTTCACAAGGATCGAATCCAAGTGAAAATTCATCATCCAAGGGCTCTTGGGGAAGGAGAGGGGCGGCCAAAGAGATAAAGGGAGGAAGATGGAAGATAGAATCACGATGTAAGCCATGACTACTAAATTAACCATTTATCAAATTAGTTTTAATCAAACTTTTTCCTAATTGGCTTAAAGACTTTCACAAAGATTGAATCCAAGTGAAAATCATCATCCAAGGGCTCTAGATGAGGAAGATGAGGCAGCCAAAGAGAAAAGCAAAGGAGGGAGAGGATTGTTCAAGTGATGTAAGTCATGACCATCAAAATACCTATTTGTTAATTAGGTTTAATCCGCCCTTTTTCTAATTGGTACTAAGGCTTTCACAAGGATTATTGACTCATGAAGAAATATGATCCAAGGCCCCTAAATACCTCTTATTTTGGTATTTTTTGAAAGTTTTCCAAAAATTCCAGAAAATCAAAAATATTAAAAGAAGAAACTTTTGTGAAGGAAGATAAAATTCTGGATTGGTTTAACATATTTTCTCTATTTAAAACCTTATTCGTTAATAACGGTAGAATACGGTTTTCCATAAAAACCCAAACGTTGAAGAAAAAGCGTCTGTTTTGATAAAGTAATTTTATAAGTATACTAATATCATGATTCTAAGACTAACATAAATTACTTAGCACTTAGTTCACACAGATTCATTAAAAATAGATAATTGACGGAAAACAACATACAGAAGTCTATATAAGACTTTAACTATCTTACCGTTGTGAACTAGAATATCACACAACCTTATTATTTCTATACTATACAGAATATACATGATCCCAAAGTCTATACCTTATCTACCTTTTGTAACGCCCTCATTTTGTTTCATGTTGTCTCTTTTCACTTTGTGTGTTTCTAATTTATCTAATTTTATTAGATTATGTTCCATTTATATATTTATATTAGAGTATATTAATCTTAGATCTCAAAAATATTTATTTCAAAATATAATACAAAAAGCTCTTTAGCCCACTTGTGCTCCCAAAAGCAAAACCCAAACTTATGAACTATTTTTCCTTCCCTTCCAGCAGCATTTGGGCGCCCAACACAGCCCCAAAAATCTGAATCTGTGCCCACGTGCTCATGCCTTGAAAGTCTTGGTTGGAAGAAATGTTAAAACACCTTTAACTCTTAGTTTATTCCAAATTAATACCACTTTTCTCTAAGCTAATCTTGGCCCTCCATTTCCTTTTGGTTCAGCCGAACTTATACAAGGGAAGGTGAGACAGAAAACTCATATTCCTCACTTGTATCTTGCTCCTGAAGAAAACCATATTTTTCTCTCTAAGTTCCAAGCTTTCACTAAGCCTTTTCCTTAGTGTTCACAGAGCTTTCGAACTTCAAGCTTCACAAAAGAAGGTTGGTTGATGATTCTAAACCATAAAACCTTCTCATTTTTCCATTATCTCCATTCTGTAAATTTTTGATCATGTGTTCTTCCATGCTTAAAGCCATGCTTTACTCTTTTGGTATAGGTTTACACCTTGTGAACCAAGAGACTTGAAAACCACTCCTTGATCTATTTTTTTTCAAAGGCTTGAGTAAGTTATCACCCCTTCTTTTCTTTTCTTCTTAGGGTATTGGTTTTTCCACAAAGAAAGTATATTTATGCTTGTATGTTGTATTATATTGTAAAAAGGGATTCTGATACTAGTGGAACAACCAAGCTGTGGAGAAGTGAGTTTAGGACTCAGGTTGTCTTCAAGAGGTAAGTGGGATGTTCTTCTAAAAGACATAATTTTTATGTAGTAGTATGTTGATTTATGGCTTGATTGTGTTATTGCCTACTGGATGTATTTGATTAATATGTATTTCATGTACTTTGATTTGGGATTTGGTTTGATGAGATTATTTAAGCGTGGTAAGAGAGTTTAGAAAATTTAATGAAAAAGTTTTATAAATGAAAACAAAGAATTTAATGAGGATTCAAGAAAACATTGGACGCAGAAATATTGGACGCAGAAACATTGGACGCAGAAACATTGGACGCAGAAATATTGGACGCAGAAACATTGGACGTAGAAATATTGGACGCAGAAATATTGGACGCAGACATTGGACTCAAACATTGGACGCAGACATTGGACTCAAACATTGGACGCAGAAACTGACAGAAACATTGGACGCAGAAACACTGGACGCAGAAGAAAACATTGGACGCAGAAACATTGGACGCAGAAACATTGGACGCAGACATTGGACTCAAACATTGGACGCAGACATTGGACTCAAACATTGGACGCAGACATTGGACTCAAACATTGGACGCAGACATTGGACTCAAACATTGGACGCAGAAACTGACTCAAACATTGGACGCAGAAACATTGGACGCAGAAACTGACTCAAACATTGGACGCAGACATTGGACTCAAACATTGGACGCAGAAACTGGACTCAAACACTGGACGTAGGAACTGGTTTTCTGGGGTCAAAATTATACTTATAAAAGGCTATGTGGTTTTAACAAATACGTATGTATTAAGGGGTATTTTTCATAAATGTGATGAGCTTTACACGTTGTTGGAAAAGAGTCCAAAAACGTGGCGATGTTGAGATTCTTGAAGTAAGGATCTTTCTGTGATTTGCAATTGAATTTGTCATTTTGCATTGAAGATGTGGGCTTTTGCCTAAGAATTGAGCATACAATCCTATGGTGATGGATTGAGAATAAGTATAGTCTGACTATAAGTCCTTGAGGGCATTCAGGTTGCGAAATTCTCAATGGCCTTGCGGTGAATCCCCTTGTGCCGAGGAGAGTAGCATACCCGGCTTGAATGATCCTGACCGACTGCCTTGTTTATGATGTGGTGCACGAGTTAGCACAATGGGCCATACTGAATAGATGACAACGAGGGCTAAGAAGTAGTCAAGTTGCATTTATGTTAGGTACAAGCTCCGCCATATCGCTTAACTAGTTGAGTAGAGGAAAGTCTCCATGGAGCAGAGCAGAAGTGAAATGATAGATGATTGAAGTGTCATGCATATAGACTTGTTGAGATAGATGATTTGCAATGATATCTGTTATTTCGTAGTATGACCATATAATATTTCATCTGTTATGCATGTTTCTTGATTATGACTTCTGGGAGAAACTCACCCTTGCCTATATGTTTCGTGCCCCATTTTGGGACATTATCCATATAGATGGATCAGGAGAGGCCTCTGTTTCCGAGGGTGAGAGAGAGCTTTAGGCCTCGAGGAGGCGCGGGTGGGGGTTGGATCTACGACCCTGTTACCCGATGGGCCACGACGACTGGTCATGTGGTCCGAACACGTGGGGGAGCGTATGGAGCAGAGGAGATACTGGAGCGCAACATGGTGCTTGACGTATGGATCCCTTTGGAGGAGATGGGCTTGCAGCTTGACACCCACAGTGAGTGTGGAGGAACGGAGGAACCTAGGGAGGAGCCTAGAGAGACACTGAGGCCGACATATGCTGCTCCTGTTTTCTTTTCCCCAACACCAGGTAGCGTTTTGCCTAACGCTGATGGCACGCATGCTGGACCCTCTGGGTGTGCTGGGAAAGGGAAGAGGAAGACGTGTGATGAGCTCAAGGGAGCAACTACTACAGACTCTATCGAGGAAGACCCCGAGGAGGAGCCAGAGGTGGATTCGTCTGCTTAGAGTCTTCGTGGTAGGCTTAGGAGTCAGCTAGGTTGTCTTGTTGTCTAGTTGACGATCACCCTAGCTTCTTTTGAAGGATTTGAAGTTTCTTTTGTGTAGATGACACTTCTTTTGCTTTATAGTTTTCTTAGAACTTAATTTTAATTGTTTTGCTTTACTGTCTGTATTTTGCCACTTTGTTGTGGTTATGAACGATGCTTGCTGGTGCAAGAAAACTTTTGTACTTGATGATATGTATATATATTAACGGGTGATTGAGTATCTACTTTTGAGCTTTGAGATCATGATAAAAGAAAAACAACAAATTTATTCACAACTTTGATAGTCTAATAAAAAGCAAAGATCGAATTTGTAAAGATAACACCAGTTTATCTTATTCTTCCGCAATGAGGTTTTCTAGTTCTTTGGTGTAATACTCTTTCGGGAAAAAGGGTGTTACACCTTTCTTTCTTCAGTATCTAAATCATTTCTTATTTACTGAATACGGAGTTTCTCCTAAAGGGACCAAAACCATAATTCCCTTTTATCTCTTCTGCCAAAATTCAAACTTAGTCTTTAAAACCTTTTTGAACATCCAAATAACTCATAATCTATCTTCTAATACTCTTTAGAACCTAACATGAATTTTCTATATTCATTTTTCGCTTATTCTGACTGTTCAGAATGTCTGTATTTTACTGTTTGACGTTTACATCAACTCTAAACTATCTATACTTAATCTGAAAATCCTAAGATTAATTCTAATCCTCTAAAATTAATACTCTGTCTTATAGAGTGAAATTTTAGGATGTTACACATATCCCAAACAAGCTTGCCAAGCATAGTCGTGTTTGCCTCCCTTGCAGACCTTATGCCAAGCCCTCCCAACTTTTTTGGCTGTGAAATTTTATCCCAGCTAACCAAGTTCAAGCCTTATCTGCAACATCCTTCCATATGAAGTTTCGAGTAATCTGGTCTATTTGCTCACAAATGCTTGACGGGAGCCAGCTTACCTGCATATAATAAGTAGGAATAGAAGTTAGAACTGATTTGGCTAGGGTCATTCTCCCGGCTTTGTTTAAAAGCTTAAGTTTCTAAGATGCAAGTCTCTTTTGCATCTGTTCGATGATAAAGTTATAATCCTCTTTTTTTGCTCTTCCTTTAAGCATAGGAAAACCCAAATACTTCTCTAGCGAAGTAGTTTCACGTATCCCCGTTAAGGAGGATATTTTCCCTTTCTGCCTTCTCGGAACACCCGTAGAGAAAAAGGCCCAAGACTTGGTTACATTAATACTCAAACCCGAATGGTGGTTGAATTTGGTGAAGAGGTCAGCCATCATTTTAGCTTGAGAACAAGTAGCCTTGGAGAACAACAAGACATCATTTGCAAAAAATAAGTGAGAGAAGTGAGGACCATTAGTGGACACTTTAATTGGCAGCCATTTCCTATCTAGAACGGCTTCAGAAATGGCAATGGAAAGCTTCTCCATACAAATCACAAACAGATACGGGGACAAAGGGTTCCCTTGCCTAAGGCCCCTCGTGGTACGAAAATTAGGCAAGCGAGTCCCATTCCAAATTAAGGAGAGGGAGGAGGAAGAAACATAATGCATTATGAGTTTAATTGAGAGAGGAGGAAAACCAAAGTCTTCCAAACACCCTTTAAGGTACTCCCAATTAATGTGATCATAAGCTTTCTGCAAATCAATTTTAAAAGCCACATCACCCTTTTTCTTTTTAGACCTATGCATCATATGAGAGATCTCTTGGAGGATGATAGCATTATCACAAGTCCCTCTCTTGGGTATAAAACTACTTTGGAGAGGGCTAATGATACTATCCAACATAGGTCTAAGCTTATTTACAAGAACCTTTGTAATAAGCTTATAAAGGGTATTGCAAAGGCTTATAGGACGAAACTCTTTAAAAGAACTAGGGCAATCAACTTTCGGAATCAAAGCAATTAAAGTTTTCGCAAGCATGGGGTCAAAATAACCAGTAGAGAAAGCACTAGAGATAAGGGAGAAAATATCCTCATGGAGGGTGTCCCAATAGTATTTAGAAAAAACTCCCTGAAAGCCATTCGGTCCCGGAGATTTATAAGGATGCATAGAGTTAAGGGCTTCCTCTACCTCCTCCATAGAAACAGGGTGAATAAGCCTCTGTGCCATATCATCAGAAAGCTTAGGAACCTGTTTGACAGGGAAAGGCAACAAATTCATATTGTTAGGGGCACAAAAAAGATTTTTAAAAAAATTTTGAACTTCCTCTTTGAGAGTAGAATCATTTGTACACCATTCCCCATTAGGGAGATGTAACCCATGAATCCTTCTTTTCTTTCTTTTAATCATAGTCTGAGCATGAAAATATCTAGTATTCCTGTCTCCAAGATGAACCCACTTCTCTTTTGATTTCTGGAACCAATGAATTTCTTCTTGGAAGAGCACTTGATCATAATCCCTCTGAAGTTGTTGCTCAAGGAGAATGAGTCTCACAAAGTCAACTCTTTCTAAGCTTCGTTGCGCCCCTCTAATTCTATTTTCAAGGATTCTTTTCCTTTTGAAAATATTGCCAAAGACCTCCTTATTGAAAACGATGGAGGCTTCTTTCACCAAATTCAGCCCCTGAATAGGACTGCCATTTCCTCTACCCCAAGCTTTCTCCACCATGACCTTGTAATCATTATGGTCAATCCAGGCTGCTTCAAACCGGAAAGGTCTCGGTCCCCTTGGAGGAGGGGAGCCACCACACCTGAGAAGCAACGGATTGTGATCAGAGTGAAAACGAGTGAAGACCTCCACAAAAGCATCCTGAAAACTCCACTGCCAAGTCATATCAGCAATGCCCCTATCCAATTTTTTTGCCTCATAGGTGTTTTCCCTACACTTGTGTCTCCAAGTGAATCTGCTCCCAGTCTAGGGGATGTCAACCTTATCGCAGGCATCTATCATATCTATCATAGCTGCAGCTCGATGATGATTAAATTGGCCTCCCTTTTGGTCCCCTGGGAGGGTAATTTCATTAAAATCCCCAATTTGACCCAAGGAACTGAAATGGAGGATCTCAAATTTCGGAGGTACTGCCATAGTGGGGATCTATTAGCAGGAATCGGGCTAGCATAGATGCCAGTGCAGGCCCAGTTTTTTCCACCCAACTCTAGGCCAAAAGTGATAGCTTGAGGGTGAACATCAATGACAGTGATGTTGACTGGGCTTCCATTATTTTTCAGAATCCAAAGGCCGCCAGAATGACCTTGCGCTTCCACAACTTGCAGCTTTTGATTAACTAACATCTTAAAAATATAAAAAATATTTAATATTTTCTCCATTTAGTAATTAGAAGAATTTATAGAAATAAAAAATAAGAGGATTTAAAATTATTCTTATTTTTTATTTCTATAAATTTTTCTAATTACTAAATGGAGAAAATATTAAATATTTTTGGCTTAAATAAGTTTTCAGTCCCTGTAAATATCCGAATTTTGATTTTAGTCCATTAAAAAAAGTCAAACTATTTTAGTCCTTTAATTTTTTTTTATTTTGGTCCTTTTAGTGCTAGGTGGCACGTTATGACCCAGTCAGCATGCCTACGTGGCAGAAACGCTGATGTGGCCTATCTATGTTTTGAATTTAGTCCCTATAAAAATTTTTAAGTTTTGAATTTAGTCCCTCTCAAAACTAAGATTTTGGTTTTAATCCCCCTTTCTCCTCCTCCTCCACCACCTCCTCCTTCCTCCTTCCTCCACCCCCTCCTTCTCCCTCCTCCACCACCACCCCCTCCTTCTCCGCCCTCCTCCACCACCACCCCCTCTCTCTCCTCTGTTTCCCCCCTCCTCTCTCTAAAGTGAAAAACAAACAAAAAAATTGATGATTCTTTAGCCAATCCCCACCACCTATAAATGATTTTTCATGCAATTTCAAGTTTCAATGACAAAAACTTCAAAATCGATGATACAAATAATAGAACCCAAACATCTTCAACTCGGTTTCTTCTAATCACCTGGTCCCAACATTTCAGTGATATGACTTCAGAATCTGCAGCAAACCAACCCTCCATTATGCATAAATAACACTGAAACACCTTGTGTGCAAGCCCCTCCAATCTAGGTTTCTGTTATTTGAATTTTTTTATGAAAGTATCAATAGAAGTTTGGACTCAATTGATGTGCTTTGGTCCCTATCCAAATTATGGTTTTTGATTTTAGTCCTTATAAACATGTAATGTTCATATAATAGTCCCTGTAAATATATTTCATTTTGAGTTTAGTCCCCACTAAAATGTTAAACTCAACATAAGGTTCCTGACGTCATTTTCTCCTTCGAATAGTAATCACGTTTATCGACGATGAACCCTAACAGCTTCAAGCTAGATTTCTCTCACATGGGGCTTCGATCACTGCAATTTCTTAGAGCTATGCAGAAATACCGAAATCAGATAGCAGCTCCAATACCCAGGAATAGAATACCCCATTAGTCACTAATTAAGGTATTTTACAAAGGTTCAATGTAATTATTTTATTACACTGTAAATATTTGTTTTGATTAATTTACCAGCTTGTTTTTCATTTTGTAGTGTCCAACACAATATAACAACAACGACTTACAGGTACCATGTGATGAGATTCACGAAGGAGATTATCTCCACAAGTACAGTAGACATCCCAGGTATTAGAGATGTCAATTTTGGCCTATCCTGATAGGCCCTTGTTTTAGGATGGACTATGCTCCTTATTTACAGGCCCGAAATGAACTAGGTCATTTTGGCCCAGCCCAGTTGGCCTGTCGGGCCAACCGATCTCGTATTTTATTCACTTTTTTTTTTGTACTTTGAACTATTTTTCTTTGTAAATAATTCGGGCAAGCCCGACTTGGTGTGTCTTAGGTTGGATTGTGCTAGAATATATGGGACACAAACAATATATGGGTCAGCCTGGCCCGATTTTGTAATTTGGTCTGATGGGTCAGACAGGCTGATTTGACACCCCTACAAGGTATGCAATTTTTTTGTCCTTGTTATGATTCTAAATTGATTTATTTCATGCATGTAACTTAATTGATAACATCTAATATTCAACTTGGATTTTTTTTCCCAGTATATTGTAGGCCACAGGCGCACAAATTATTCTCTTGAAAAACAAATTGAAGTTGTGAAAGAATGGTGTCAATCTGTGCTCGATAAACTAATTGACAATAATTAAGTAAATTTTAAATATTTCTTTGTGTAGTTACTTTGATTATTTTTTTATTTTTTGTTCATTTAGTTGACTGAATTCAACCTATTCATATTATACGTATGCATTTATATGTTCCTTTCCATGTACTGGATTCATTTAATTAGTAATTATTTCATATAATATTGTCTCACTGGTATTTTTTTTAAGGAAATAGTCTCACTGGTATTTGTATACTAGAAAGTCAAAAAATAAAAATATGACTTTTAAAATATATAGAAATTTGGACAACACTTTCTCCAAAACGCGTCCTTGAGAGGTAAAATACAGGGTACAACACTTACTTGGCCACGAGTTATCTATACGTGTCATGTTGTTGGAATCAAATTTAAATGCTTTTGTAATGCATTTTTGGCATAGTAACCTTTTGTGATGTATGTGTTCATATTCATGCATTAATATACACACATATGTTAAGTGCAATGTAGAATTATCATGTTGATTGTAGGGGTGAACACTAGTCGATTTCGGGCCAAAAAATGCAAAATCGACTGAAACTGAGTTGCTTATATCTAAGCCCGTTCTTGTCCGTTTGATCCTCCAGTTTGGTCGGGTGTCGGGTTGAATGGGCGGGCTGTCACAATTTGGATTAAAAAAAAGAACAAAAATTATTTTAGTCAGTCCCAATCCCAGAAACACCCAGAAGAACCAGAAGAAAAAATCACAGAACCATTCCAAAAGGCAAAAAGCCTCGAACCTTAATCAAAGGCAAATAAAAAAATATAACTTTCAATGAAATTAAACAAACAGATAACACAAATCAACAATCTTTATTCACATACAGCAGATCTACATAAATAATATAGATCTACAAACAAATAACAGTAAACATAACACTAAACAACTACAAATCTACAAACATTTCTCAGTTTTTCCTATGAAGCCAGAGGGGGAAGAAGGGGAAAGGGTCAATGGCAAACATGGCGGCAGATCTATGGAGCATTCTCGCCTCTGTCCGTTGCAAACGCTGTTGTTCCCTGTAACATCCGTTTCTGTGATTTATTGTTCTTATTTCGTCTTATATGAATTTTTGTGATATAAATGTTGAGATTTATTTTTAGCCTAAAAATAGGATTTTAATATACATGTTTGACAATACTTCTAAAAAAGGTCAATTTTCAGCTTCCGTCAGGTCTATTTGCAACGTCTGTTTCCTTGTTTTACCGTCCTTTTTCTATTTTATATGAATTCTTGGGGCATAAATGTTTTGAGATTTATTTTTGGCCTAAAATTAGGGATCAAATATACATATTCCAGAATACTTCTGAAATGGTAGTTTTTCAGTCGACGTCGGGTCTTTTTACAGAAAACAGTTTACGTCTAACTGATGGAAAATAATTTAAATAGCTTGAGTGTGTCAAATCAATCAATAAAACAAACTTTCTTCACAAAATTAGGTTATTTTAATATTTATAATTTTCTGGAATTTTCAGAGATTTTTGGAAAAGTTTCTAAAATTACCAAAAATACGCTAAACGGAAGCGTATAGCGTAAAAATCTTGTTTTGTAGTGTTTAAATTCGCGACAAAGGTCCACAAACATTTTATATTTTATTTTTAATTATTTATTTTATGATTTTAGAAATTATTTCTGTGTAGGTTTCGAAAATCCTATTTTCTGCACTTTTTCGAGGTTATGCCTGCGAAACTGTGAAAATCGAAGAGATTGCACTACCATTTGTAACATCCTAAAATTTCACTTTAAGAGACAGAGTGTTAATTTTAGAGGATTAGAATTACTCTGAAGTTTTTTCTGGATAAAAACTTAGTAGTTTAGAATTAAATACGGAAGTCAGAGGATTATACACAGACATTCCGATTATTGGATAAATGGTGAAATGAATTTGGAAAATTCATATGACACTTCCAAAAGGTATTTAAAGGAAGACATAGTAGTACTAATGACATATGAAGGTTTTAAAAATTAAGTTGGATTTCAAGAGAAGGAAATAAAGGAATTACGATTTTAGTCATTTTTAGACAGAACTCCATAATCTGTTAGTTGAAAAAAGGATACATAACAAAGATAGAAAAATAGATGAGATAGGGATTGCATGGGTTTGATAGAAATCTAAGAAAGATAGAAAGACCTGTTACGGTTGAGTGTTACAACATGAATAGTAAAATAGTTATGTTTTTATAGGTTTCTGTTTTTGGTATTTCTGTCTTTTTTCTGTTTTAAATATTCTGGTAGGAACTAAGTGATAAGAAAATTAGAGTAGTCTTATAATTAAGAGTTTAAGATACTTATTAAGTTATTTTACTAAAACAGTCATTTTCTTACGACGGTTGCAAACTGTACTTACCGTAATAGATGGAAAAGAATTTAATTGATAAAAATATATTAAAACAACCCAGAAAATTATCTTCCTTCACAAAAGTTGTTTTTTATAATATTTATGATTTTTTGGAATTTTTCTAGAATTTTTGGAGAAACTAATTTTCAAAAGTACCGTTTCGGTTTCCACAAAGTTACGGTAAGAGTTAAAAATTGATACGGAGACCAAAATGGAGTCAAAATGAAAAAATGGAACTGTATACCATGTTCTTATATTTTTAAATAATTATAAAATTTATTTTGGAATTTTTTCTAAAGACAGATAAAGAGTTACGTTTTCGGTCCCTACGAGCATGTAAAACGAAGTTTTACGAAAACCAGGACGAATTTTCAGTGGTCAGGGAAGGCTCAAAATCAAATTTTAAGAGAGACCATTGGTGTTTATATTAAATTTATGATTTTCTGGGAATTTTTTTGGAATTTTCTGAAAAATTATTGTTTTGAGCTTATGGCGCGTCCGTTTTCCTTCGTTAGTACGTACCGTAAAGCCTACCATTTACCGTAGAAATCCAGAAACTCTTGTATAAAGTCCTTATGACTATTAGAAACTATTTTTGAAATTTTCTAATGGGTCCTCACCTTTCTACTAATTATTTTTAAGATCTATTTGCAAAAGGGCGTAAATGCCACCAGTTTTCGGTTTATTTACGAAACCATAAAGTTTTTCACTATTTGATCAAATGGTCCCCCTTCCCCTTGGTGTTGGTCGACATCCATGATGGATTAGGACCCTTGGATGAGCTTTTGGCTTTATGACTCATAGCCTTAGTCACATGTACTAACCAATTAGAAAAATGGATGAATTATATATTTATGGTTTATGACATTTGCATCAAAAAGTGGCATGAGGTCACAAATTTATATTTCCCTTTTGGTCCCCACCCCTTGGCCGCCCAACCACTATATAAAGGGGTCCTTGCTTCATATTTTTCACACACCACAAATCAAGAAGCAAGGCAACAAAGTTCTCTCTCATTTTTCTCTCTAGTTTCTTAAATTTCTTTGTGTGGTGTTCTTGGTGTTCTTGGCAGTTCTTCATCAAGATTTTGGCTAAGGTAAGGGGCTTCTCTTCTCATCTTAATTTTAGTAGTATGAGTTTGATCTTGTTTGTGTGTGAAATTGCTTGTTTGGTTGTTTAAAGCTTTTTGTTTGGTTAGTATGCTTTTATGATTGTTTTATTATCTTAATTTAATTGTTTAGTACTAATTATAAATTGTAGAGTTATAATGCCCAATTTTATTTAAGAATTCAGTAAGAGGAGAGATTATGGCAAAATCACTTTTGAACTTTAGTAAACATACCGTTATAATGGCAAATTTTACATGTACTGCAAACGAGAGTTTACCACAAAGCAAACAATAATTATTTGTGAAAACCCCATTAGTATCTGTTATTTATATGCAAGGTTGTAGTTAAGATAGATGGTTTATCAGTATAGATCTATCTAGAAAGGAAGTGAGACTTTTGAAGGGGCTAAAGCAGTCCGTCTCACTCTGGCCTGGGATCTGTGTTGATACGCTGTTTGAGGAAATCTTAACAGTGGAAACCTGGTATATACGTGACAAGATAAGATTGGGAAAGAAGCAATTTTCTTAATACCGTATATATAAATAGATTGGATTGGATAACAGAGTGTAACAGTAATGGATTCTTGGTGAATTCTACTGTTATAGCATCTTTCGGAATATAATGTAACGGTAATGGATTCTCAGTGAATTCTATCGTTGTATTATTAGTGGAAAATATCGGGTGGGTATCCAATCTGTATATGTATGCACATAACTTAGTTTAATTTCCAATGTCTACGGCAGTGGAAATTAGTGAGATAGGCTTTCAACGGGTCTTTTTTCTAGAAGATAATTAGTGCTTAAGTGTTTCAGAAGAGAAATAAAATGCCTACGTTTACTTAGTGTATATGATCGATTTTTCAGTGGAGTATTGATTACCAAAGATGGCTCTGCCGTCGTGTAATCCTTTCATCTTCAAAAATAAACTAAGCCGTGCCTAATTAAACGTAATTTCGATCACTAAAGTTTGTATCAAGTTTTCAAAGAAAACTGGACACTGATTACCGCAGTCGGCTCAGTCGCCGTGTGATTATTCCATTACCAAGAAGTTATCTAAAAACTGAAAACAGACATCTATTATTTCAAAAGCGAAAGTAAGTTTAAATACTGTTGACCTTTTCTCTCTTGATCAATCCTAGGTGGTTATGCCCAGTTTTGATCTTCTTGTAATATAGTTAAATAACTCTTTTTATACTGATTCACTCAGTTGAGCAACTTAAAATAAATAAAGCCGAGATAATAAATTAGTTCGTAAAAGGCAGTAAAACGAGACAAGAGTTTTATGATTTTTCAAAGTATACAGTGAAGAGAGAGTTTTTATGAGAAACAGTGACTTATAAACAGTTGTCAACTTATACTAATGGTCTATCCATAAAAGGATTTGACTTATTTCTTACAAGGAGTTTTTAAGAGATTCTGATATTTTTGAGAAAGAGGAGTTACAGTAAAACAGAGAGAGTTTTACAGAGATAGAGATTTCAAGAGGAAATGGTTTGCAAATCTAAGATGAGCATTTGCGGTATAGATGATGAGCATACAGCCTACGAGAGAACAGGGTTGCAAATAGGTTCTGTTGGACTACAATTGTCTACTGGGATTATCCAGGTTTCGAAAGTCTCAATGGCCTTGTAGGTGAATCCCCCTGAGCCGAGACGAATCGTATACCCGACTTAGATAAATCTGACTGGCAGATCTATTTAGGATTTGGTATTAAGTTTTAAATGCAGTATTTTTGAAGTATCTTCAGGGGTCCTAAAGGGATTCCCTGTTTATGTTGTTAAGTTTACTGCAGCCGATCACTCTATGATGTGAGGTTGGATAAGTCTCCCTGGGAGCAATACACCGGTGTGATTAGAGAGATATTGGTGTGTCATGCATTAGTAGAACATTGATATGATATATTCTTGTGAAATGTATTGTGTTACAGGGTTGCATGGACAAAAGGTAAGATCTGCTTGTCTGATGTGATTGTGTGTTTTCAATGGCTTGCTGTATTATTCTATTAATTGAAATGATTGGATTGTCTGAGTTACCTATCTGTTTTGAGGATTGAGTATTGTGTGTTCTGTGTTTGATAATATACTTGTACTATTTCTGTTAATTTAAGTTAGAGTTTCACCCTGCCTGCTTTGTTGTGTTCCTACATAACTGAGTAGATGGAGATAAACCCACAAGATAGAGGATTGGGAACCGTCCGACATCTACGTATAGAACCTTTGGGTGGAAACAGTGTACGTTGGAACATATGCCATGGTACGCAGTGGGGAAGGTTTGTAGGTTATACGGAAACCTTAGATACCGGAGGTAGAGCCCCACCAAATCCACGACCTATTCAAGAACAAATGATATTAGATGTTAAGTTACCCTTACGTCAGTTAAAATCATTGGTGTTTGACCCAGAAGACTGGTTCGATAGTAATGATGATAGTGGTGATAGCATTGGGGGTGGTAGCTCACATCCCTCGGAACATGATGGAAATGGTTCTAGTCATGTACTGACGAGGTCGAGAGATAGATCTTCTGACAAAAACCAGGATGGAACCTCTGAAAACACATTCGCAGCAGCACCTGCAATAACTGAGGATTCTGTAGGTCATGTACCAGTTTCGCCTCTGGGAGAAGCGTGTAACATCCTAAAATTTCACTATATGAGACAGAGTATTAATTTTAGAGGATTATAATTAATCTTAGGATTTTCAGATTAAGTATAGATAGTTTAGAGTTGACATAAACGTCAAACAGTAAAATACGGACATTCTAAACAGTCAGATTAAGCGGAAAGTGAATATGGAAAATTCATGTTAGGTTCCAAAGAGTATTAGAAGATAGATTATGAGTTATTTGGATGGTCAAAAAGGTTTTAAAGACTAAGTTTGAATTTTAGCAGAAGAGAAAAAAGGGAATTACGGTTTTGGTCCCTTTAGGAGAAACTCTGTATTCAGTAAATAAGAAAGGAATTAGATACTGGGAAAAGAAAGGTAGATAGGGTATAGACTTTGGGATCTTGTATATTCTGTATAATATAGAGATAATAAGATTTGCTTGATATTATAGTTCTAAACAGTAAGATAGTTAAAGTCTTATATAGACTTCTGTATGCTATTTTCTGTCAATTAATTGTTTTTAATGAATTTGTGTGAACTAAGTGCTAAGTAATTTATGGTAGTCTTAGAATCATGATATTATAATACTCATCAAATTACGTTATCAAAACAGACATTTTTTTTCTTCACCGTTTCAGTTTTTACGGAAAACCGTATTCTACCGTTATTAACGGATAAAGATTTTAAATAGAGAAAGTATGTCAAACCAACCCAGAATTTAATCTTCCTTCACAAAATTTGGTTCTTTTAATATTTTTGATTTTCTGGAATTTTCTGGAATTTTTGGAAAACTTTCAGAAAATACTGAAAAATACAGTAAACGGGTACGTATAGCGTATAGAACTTGCTATACAGTATATGAAAATTTCGAAAAAAGGTCCCAAACAATTTTTATTTTATTTTTTATTCTTTATTTCATAATTTTTAAAAATATTTCTAGACAAGATTATTTTTCTACTGTTTTGACTCTTTTATGCGGTATTTATACCGTATAAAAGCGTATAGGAATCAAACGGGGTTGAAATAAAATCTGGGAATTTTCAAAGGACCTTAGAATAATTTTATGAAGTTGGAAATAGTGTCTTTGACTCAGCCACAAGCCTTAGTCAAGAAGGATTGGAATAAAGGCTATGTAATCATTTATTTTCCATCATAATTACAAAAACATAAAGCTTTTGTTCAAGCAATCCAATGGTTTTTCTTTCTCCTTGCTTTGGTCAACAATAAGAGGTATTTAGGGGCCTTGGATCAGATTTCTTCATGAGTCAATAATCCTTGTGAAAGCCTTAGGACCAATTAGAAAAAAAGTGGATTAAACCTAATTAACAAATAGGTATTTTGATGGTCATGACTTACATCACTTGAACAATCCTCTCCCTCCTTTGCTTTCCTCTTTGGCTGCCTCATCTTCCTCATCTAGAGCCCTTGGATGATGATTTTCACTTGGATTCAATCCTTGTGAGAGTCTTTAAGCCAATTAGGAAAAAGTTTGATTAAAACTAATTTGATAAATGGTTAATTTGTGAGTCATGGCATGTATCACCAACATTTTTAAACCCTCCCTTGCCCTTGCATGTTGGCTGCCCCTCTTGCTTATTTTGGACCCTTGGATGATGATTTTTCACTTGGATTCAATCCTTGTGAAGTAGTATAAACCAATTAGGAATTAGTTAAATGTTTTGATTTTTATTAAAAAGCCAAACCAAGGTTATGTTGTAAACCAACCATGATCACTTTAACCCAACCCCTTGGCTGCCCCCTCCACTATAAATACCCCCTCATGCTTCATATAATTCTTACACCAAAGTCTTTGTGTTAACAAAGCAAAATCCTTTCTTTCTCCCTTTGAAATCCTAGCTTTTTTCTCTCTTTGTTCTTGAGTTCAAGCTTGATCTTCAAAGCTTTGTTCTTCTCACTTCTTGCCTCAAGAAATATGCCCCTCTCCTCTTGAAATATCCCTCTTTGATTCATAAAAATTTCCCACATCAAAGAGCCTTGTGTTTTTAAGCAAAAATCCTTATTTCTCTTTGAAACCCTTGATAGTTTTGCTTGGTGTTCTTGTTTTTCAAAGCTTGTTCTTCATCCAAAATTTTGGAAAAGGTAGGGAGAACCTCTTGCAAAATAATTTGAGAAGTTTGTGTTTGATCTTGAGTGTTGTGTGCTTGAGTGCTTTTTGGTGTTTATATGGCTTAAAAAGTGTTTGTCTTTGCTTCTCATTTATTGTGGGGTTATTATGCCCAAATCTTCTTGAGATTTTCATGGGAGTAAGGTTGGAATGGCAAAATGAATTTTGAGTTTAGTAAACATACCGTTATAATGACGAATTTTAGTTTACTGCAAATATGATTTTACAGTAAAAAAAATATGTTTTATTCTTTGTGAAAAACCCTGATATTATCTAACATGTATGTGGTCAAAGGTGATGGTTAAGATTTGATTGGTTTATTAGTATGGATCTGTCTAGAAAGGAAAGAGACCTTTGAAGGGGCTATTATAAAGTCTGTCTCTTTCTAGCCTGGGATTTGTATTAATACGCTATTTAAAAATCTTAACACTAGGGACCAGGGATATACTTGTCTAAGATGATCTGGGAAAGAAGTGATTTATTAATACCGTATATATAAATAGATTGGGTTGGATAAAAGAGTGTAACAGTAATGGATTCTCGGTGAATTCTACTGTTATAGCATCTATCGGATAAAAGAGTGTAACAGTAATGGATTCTCGGTGAACCTATTGTTATAGCATCTTTCAGAATTTAATGTAACGGTAATGGATTCCCGGTGAACCTATCGTTATGTTAATAGTGGGAATTATTGAGCTGGTATCCAATCTGTTTATGTATGCACGTAACTCAGTTTAATTTCCAATGTTTAAGACAGTGGAAATTAGTGAGATAGGTTTCCAACGGACCCTTTTTCCTGGAAGATAATCAGTGCTTAAATATTTCCCAAGAGAAGTAATTGAATTGCGTTCACGTAGCCTAAGTTTTATTGATTTTCTAAAAATGGGTACTAATCACCAAAGATGGCTCTGCCGTCGTGTGATCTTTTCATCTTCAAAATTAAGTAAGCCGGTAAAACGATTAGTTCAATTTCATTCATCAAGTTATATTAAGTTTTAAGGAAAAACTGGACACTGATTACCGCAGTCGGCTCAGCCGCCGTGTAATTATTCCATTACCAAAGATTTACTTAAAAACAGAGAACAGACGTTATTGGGTTCAAAAGCGGACGTAAGTTTATTTACTGTTACTCTTTCTCCCTTGATCAAATTCAGAGAGGCTCTGCCCCGCTTTGATCTTCTTAAATAAAGTAAATAAAACTTAGTTATATTGATATCGAATCACTCTGTGGGCTTTTCACCTCAGTTCGGCTCTGCCGCGGTGTGATTAGTCATAAATTGAATTAATATAGCCGGAACAATAACTTAATAAGAGCAAGAGTTTTCTTCAAAATGTGTGAGTGATTCCAGAAAGATTTTTCAGAGTATGGGAGCTACAGTAAGACGGAAGAGGATTTTTAAGAGATGATGAAGAGAAGTGTTACATCATTTGCATAAAGAGTTTTTGAGCTTTACAACCCGAAGTAGTGTGGTTGAGAATAGGGTTTGGCTGGGCTACAATTGCCTGCTGGGATTATCCAGGTTTCGAAAGTCTCAATGGTCGTGAAGGATTGATCCCCTCGAGCCGAGACAAATCGTATACCCGGCTTGGATAAATCTGACTGGCTGATCTATTCATAAATTGGTATTAAAGTAATAAATGTTAGTATTACCGAAGGTTTCCAGAAGCCTTGAAGAGGTTAGCTGGTTATTCTGTTAAGTTTACTACAGCCAATTGCTCGATGGTGTTAAGGTTGGTAAAGTCTCCTTGGAGCATTACACCGGTGTGACTTTTTGAGATATTGAAGTGACATGCATAAAAATACTTGGATTTGGTGATATATTATTGTGAATATACTGTTTTGTAGGGTTTCAGCGCAAAGGTAAGATTTATCTGAAACAATGGTTGTTTATAAGTCTTGATTGTTCTGTGTTTTGAATGTGTGTGTCTCGCTGTGCAAAGTAATTTATATAGGATAATTGTTTTTTTATTGTGTACCTACTTGTTTTATTACTTTGTTTAGAGTTTCACCCTTGCCTGCTTTGTTGTGTTGTTACATGACCAAGTAGATAATTTATCCAAGACATGGGCTAGCTCTTAGAAGAAGGATTCGAAGAGGATGCTATGTAGATTGATAGGGATTCCAAGAAGAATTGGTATTTACTATTTGAGATTGGGTAGAGGTCTAAAGACTTGACTGGCTCGAGAGTCCACTGTACAAACTCTGTTGTAAACTCTGATAATTTTTATATGAGATGATCAAATTTTGAGTACGAAGTTATGTTATACTCTTTACACCTAAAGTATTTTCAAAGAGAAAGTCTTACAGGGATTAATTCCCCATCCTTCTCATCTTCTTTAAAGGAAAAAGAAAAAAATTTAACCGCATTTTCAGAGAAGGATTATTAACTTTTATCTAAATATTTTCTAAGTTTTCTTTAACTTTTGGTTACTATGGTGTAATATCCTTTTTGGAGAAAGGGTGTTACAAAGCGAATCCTCCAACTTATTCTCCTTTACCCCGTCCTTCTGATTCAGAGTCAGAAGACATAATCTGGTTATCCGAATCCTTGTCGGATGAGGAAATAGAAGAGGAATCCGAGGAGTCTATAGACTCTTGGGCTACCTCTGACCTTACTAGTGATACTATGCCTAGACCAGATCTAGCCGGATTCAACTTTGATTGGATTCCAGTAACTAGAGTTCCGCCTCTATAGTCCAACTTGCCTGGACTAGGAGGATCTACCTGGTCTTGTCCATGAGTATGTTTATGAGTTAGGGTTTTAGAATAGTAGATCCCTTTGGTGTAAATAACGGGATCATGGCTCGACTGTACATAGTAGCATGTATTTTTCTTTTACCACTTTTGTACTTTTTGGTTTAGAGTAGCTTTTACTTCTTTTTCTTTTGCAGTGTAAAAACAAAGTTTGTCTTAGAACAAACTCCTTTGTAAAATATCCTATTATATATATATATATGAGTGGAAGTGCTCTTCTGTACAGAAGAATTTAACTTACAATTATACCCTTTAAATAAGAAAATAAGGGATCTTACTCCCTATCCTTCTCATCTTCTTTTATAAAAGCGAAAAATTTTACCCGCATTTTGAAGAGCTTTACAAACCATTATGAAATATTTTCTAAGTATTTGTGAAACTTTCGGTTACTATGGTGTAATATCCTTTTTGGAGAAAGGGTGTTGCACCATTAATTTCGAAAATCGTACCCTGAGTTTATTTTCAACCTTTCATGGCATTTTTAAGCAATCTCATTGGTTCTCACACTTTAAATTAATTTTGAAAATTTTTGAGTAGTGAAATGACATTTTTACCCTTGATTTCTAATCTTTTTCATACAAACCCTATGTTTACTTTTGAGAATTTTGAAGAGATTATCCACTTTTGTGGTTTTATGTGTTATAGCTTTATTAATTATTTTATATCTTTTATTTAATTATAGTAAGGTTATAATGACAAGATTGGTATATGCCTTATAATCATTTATAGCTTTTATTTAATTATGTGTTTTTATAGTAAGGTTATAATGACAAGTTTGGTATATGCCTTATAATTGTTTTATGGCTTTAATTTAATTGCTTTGAGCTTTAAAATTTGTAATGTTATAATGCCTAAATTGTGAAACCCCTGATATTGTCTATCATTGATATACAAAGTGATAGTTAAGATGAGTGGTTTATTAGTGTGGTTCTGTCTAGGAAAGACAAAGGTCATTGAAGAGGCATTAGCTCACCTCTCTTTCCTGGGAACCATACTGATACGCTATTTAAATATCTTAACTTAGGGACTCTGTATATACGTGACTAAGATAAATTGGGAAAGATGGTGTAATGGTAAAGGATTCTTGGTGAATTCTACTGTTATATTATCTGGTGAAAAATTAGTAAGGTAACAACATGAGAAGTAATCTCATTAATTAATTATGTGTTCTTATTTCACGAATTTTTAGACTAAAGAGGTGTGCTTGGTAGTATTATATGGTTCTATGTTATATCTGAAATACGTGATTCTGTGTTTTTAATTTAGAAGGGTGATTCTGTGTTTATTTGAGATATGTGATTTGGTATTCTTATCTGAGAAATGTGATTAAGTGTTTTTCTTGTGATTCTGTGCTTATTGAGATAATATGATTCGGGGCTTTAACTAAGTGTTCATACCGTATGAAAATTAATTGGACTTGTGTCCCTGTGTGAGAAAATGTTGGACTGTGTGTCCATTATTGTGAAAGAGATTTGGACTGTGCGTCCCTCTGTGAGAAAATGTTGGATTGTGTGCTCTGTATGTGAAAGAGATTATGTTTATCTAAGTTGAGTGATTTCATGATATGATACTATGTTTATTTGAGATAAGTGATTTGGAGTGGTTTGGAAATGAAAGAGAAAGGCTTTGTAGAAGCGATGTTCCCACACGATATTCTCATACGATGTTCTCATACGATGTTCCCACACGATGTTCCTATATGCTTTGTTGAAAGCGATGTCCTCACATGCTTTGTTTTAAGCAATATTCTCATATGTTTTGATTGAATTCCTACCTGATGATTTTCATAAGATTTCCTTAACCTGTTTCGTAAAGTTCTTCTTATGTGTTAAGCGAATAAATCTGCTATGAGCATTATCCCTGTTGTGTGCATTATCTTGGCTATGTGCCTAATATTTGTTATGCGTTACTTATATATTCTTTCATGATATAATTCAATGATAAGGATTTTCACCCTTGCCTACTTTCCATGTTGTTTTGGTACATGGTTGAGTAGATATTCTCCCAAGGAGTGGACTAAGTCTTAGGAGAGGATTAGAAGGAAGTTGCTGCGTGGATTGATAGGGATTTCGAGAAGAATCGGTGTTTACTGTATTATTTTGGGTAGAGGTTTAGAGATTTGACCGGCTCAAATGTTCATTGTATAAATTTTCTTGAGTATTTTAAAGTATACTGAATTTTCCTTGTAGAAAGTCTATTAATTTATATATGAGATGAGATTCCCTTCACAAGTGTATCATCTTACGTTTCCGCTTTTAAAACCTTTCAAAAAGAATTAGGGAAACATATTCCCCATCCTTCTCATCTCTTTAAAAATGGAGAAAAATTTTACTCGTGTTTTTAAAGGAAGTTTAAGATTTAAAACAATTATTATCTAAGTAGTTTGCGAAATTCTTGGTAACTATGGTGTAATATTCTTTTGGAGAAAGGGTGTTACATTCCCTATTTCCCTTTGGTGCGTTCTTGGCACTTACAGTGCTTGCAGTGTCGAATCAAGAAGAAGAAGAAGCTGACATGGCAAGAAGAAAAGAAGAAGAAGCCACAGGCGGTGTCGGGGGGAGATGAAGCCACTGGCGGTGGTTGTTGTCTGCGGCTTCCTTTTTTCTTCAAAATTTATAGATGGATCTTGAAGATCTGAAGAAAAGGAAGGATTTAAATGGTTTGGTTTTGTGCTTTGAAGGTTATGGTGGCCGGAAATAGGGATGGAAATGGCAGTGGTGATGGTGCTTGGGAGAAAAGAGAGAGAGAGAGAGAGAGAGAGGTAGAGCATATGAGAGAGAAGAAAAAATCTGAAATGAAAGGGAGGGAGGCATGTGTTTTTGGGTGACTAAGGGTTAGGTAATAGGTAGGTTTGGATTAATAATTATGAATGGCTCTGTGTAAAGCACCAAAATGGCAGAATCATTCTCCACCGTTAGATGCCTCGGTCGGGTTCGGTTACCGTTGGATTAAAAATCCCAAACCCGAAACCGAACGTCATCAACCGCGTTTAACTCGTCTTCAAAACCCGTTGAGCCGACTAACCGAGCGAACCCATTCGTAATGGAAAAATTGCAAACGGGCTCTACGGTTTCGGACGGGCCACACTTTCTTGCCCACCCCTAGTTGATTGCATGGGCGGAGGGAGGGGGTGACCATGGCACCCCCAAATTTTTAGCATCAGTTGTTATACATTGGAAAATTATTTTATGGTCCCTTAGAAAAATTGAATGATCATATATAATCACTTAAACAGGGGTGGCCCTGAGGGTGGGCAAGAGGGGCAACTGCCCAGGGCCCCATTTTTAGAGAGGCACCATATATATATATATATATATTAAGAACCTAGCTCACTTAATAGAATATTTGAGCAATGTAACACATATGAAGAGATTTTTTGAATTTTGTTTAGTATTGAAAGACTTAAATCATTCTCTAATAAGGACTTGAAATTATGCTGCAAACATCTTGAAATTTATCTAAAACATGAAAATTGTTATAATGGTGAAGTTCTATTTGATATGAATTAAAGTCATTAGAGACTAATTGGTTAATGGAGAATGATCTGGCACATGTCGTACCCCTTTGAGGCCATGTAGGCTACTGGAAAAATACTTTTTAAGTACCCCTTTGAGACTAATGGGTTACTGGGGAATTATCTAGCACGTGTCTTGATACCCCTTTGAGACCATGTAGATTACTGGGGAATTACTTTTCTAATTGTCGTATTAAAATGGAGGCTTTGTATATTTAGGGGCCGGGGTTGTTCATCTTGTGAAGGTATAGAGGTTTGTCCATATACACTGTATTGTATTGGTTCTTGGATTGGGCACATCTTGTGCTTCCAGTGTATTAATTCAATTTTGCTTATAAAAAAAGTCATTAGAGATATTTTAACAGTTGAAACAAAATCAAACTTTATGATTGTTGTTTGTTTAACTAATTGGACATTGATTAATTATATATTTGTAATATTCTTTTAGCATATATGATAATAGCATCTATAATAATATGAATCTCTCTATGTTATCATAATGAAATGGAACCATCTCAACTTTTTTTAGAGTGCAATTATTTTTTTCAAATGAATAATATAGGAAACTTTATGTAGTTTCTCCTACAAGCTAAATTTCACTGCCAGTCAATTGATATTTGTATGTTGGTTATACTTGTTATTCAAAATCTCTTATACTCGATATAATTGTATATTTTTTTATTTATAAAGATAGTAGTTATATATCAAATTTTTCACGTGTGTTATACATGTAAAAAATTAACTTTTTTTATTAAATTATATGTTTTTTTATCTTGACACCCCTTAGAATAAAATCCTAGTTCAAGCCCTAGTTGATTGGGAAGTGTTATGGCCTTCCTAAAATTTTGTAAAAACTTCATAGAGTCATACATGCTTCTTCCTCTATCCTCATATGTAACATTCTAAAATTTCACTCTAAAGAGACTGAGTGTTAATTTTAGAGGATTAAAATTACTCTGAAGTTTTTAGATAAAAACTTAGTAGTTTAGAATTAAATACGGAAGTCAGAGGATTATATATATAGACATTCCAATTATTAGATAAATGGTGAAATGAATTTGGAAAATTCATATGACACTTCCAAAAGGTATTTAAGGGAAGACATAATAGTATGGATTATACATGAGGGTTTTAGAAATTAAGTTTGGATTTTAAGAGGAAGAAATAAAGGAAATTACGGTTTTAGTCCTTTTTAGACAGAACTCCATAATCTGTTAGTTAGAAAAAAGATACATACCAGAGATAGAAAAATAGATGAGATAGGGATTGCATGGGTTTTATAGAAATCTAAGAAAGGTAGAAAGACCAGTTACGATTAAGTGTTACAATGTGAATAGTAAAATAGTTACATTTTAATAAGTTTATGTTTTCGGCATTTCCGTCTTTTGTCTGTTTTAAATATTCTGGTAGGAACTAAGTGATAAGAAAATTAGAGTAGTCTTATAATTAAGATTTTAAGATACTTATTAAGTTATTTTACTAAAACAGTCATTTTCTTACGACGGTTGCAAACTGTACTTACCGTAATAGATGGAAAAGAATTTAATTGATAAAAATATACTAAAACAACCCAAAAAATTATCTTCCTTCACAAAAGTTGTTTATTATAATATTTATGATTTTCTGAAATTTTTCTAGAATTTTTGGAGAAACTAATTTTCAAAAGTACCGTTTCGGTTTCCGCAAAGTTACGGTAAGAGTTAAAAACTGATACAGAGACCAAAATGGAGTCAAAACGAAAAAATGGAACTGTATACCATGTTCTTATATTTTTAAAGAATTATGAAATTTATTTTGGAATTTTTTTGAAAGACAGATAAAGAGTTACGTTTTCGGTCCCTATGAGCACGTAAAACGAAGTTTTACGAAAACCAGGATGGATTTTCAGTGGTCAGGGAAGGCTCAAAATCAAATTTTAAGAGGGACCATTGTTGTTTAAATTAAATTTGTGATTTTCTGGGAATTTTTCTGGAATTTTCTGAAAAATTACTATTTTGGGCTTACGGCGCGTCCGTTTTCCTTCGTTAGTACGTACCGTAAAGCCTACCCTTTACCGTAAAAAATCCAGAAACTCTTGTATAAAGTCCTTATGACTATTAGAAACTATTTTTGAAATTTTCTAATGGGTCCTCACCTTTCTACTAATCATTTTCAAGATCTGTTTGCAAAAGGACGTAAATGCCACCAGTTTTTGATTTATTTACGAAACCATAAAGTTTTTCACTATTTAATCAAATGGTCCCCCTTCCCCTTGATGTTGGTCGACATCCACATTAAGTTAGGGCCCTTGGATGAGTTTTTGGGTCATGACTCATAAAGCCTTGTCACTAGTATTAGCCAATTAGGAAATTAGATCATTTATGTTTTTATGGTTTATGACATTTGCATCAAAAAGCTAGGTGAGTTCACAAATTTTAATTCCCCCTTGGTCCCCACCTCATAACCGCCCCCACCACTATAAATAGGGGTCCTTGCTTCATAAATTGAACACACACCAATTCAAGGAGCAAGGCCAACAAGAAGTTCTCTCTCTTTTTCCTCTTAGTTTCTTAAATTTCTTTTGGTGTTCTTGGTTGTTCTTCATCAAGATTTTGGCTAAGGTAACGGACTTCTCTTCTCATCTTAATTTTAGTAGTATGAGTTTGATCTTGTTTGTGTGTGGAATTGCTTGTTTGGTTGTTTATAGCTTTTTGTTTGTTTAGTATGTTTTATGATTGTTTTATTGTCTTAATTTAATTGTTTAGTGTTATTTATGAATTATAGAGCTATAATGCCCAATTTTAGTCTTAGAACATGTGAGTAGAGAGGTTATGCCAAAATCATTTTTGAGCTTTTGTAAACATACCGTTATAATGACGAATTTTACACGTACTACAAACGAGAATTTACCGCAAAGCAAATACAATAATTATTTGTGAAAACCCCATTAGTATCTGTTATTTATATGCAATGTTGTAGTTAAGATAAATGGTTTATCAGTATGGATCTGTCTAGAAAGGAAGTGAGACCTTTGAAGGGGCTAAAGCAGTCCGTCTCACTCTGGCCTGGGATCTATGCTGATACGCTGTTTGGGGAAATCTTAACAGAGGGAAACCTGGTATATACGTGACAAGATAAGATTGGGAAAGAAGCAAATTTCTTAATACCGTATATATAAATGGATTGGAAAGGATTAAAGAGTGTAACAGTAATGGATTCTCGGTGAATCCTACTGTTATAGCATCTATCGGAATATAGTGTAACGGTAATGGATTATCGGTGAATCCTATCGTTATATTATTTGTGGGAAATATAGGGTGGGAACCCAATCTGTATATGTATGCACATAACTCAGTTTAATTTCCAATGTCTACGGCAGTGGAAATTAGTGAGATAGGCTTTCAATGAGCCTTTTTCCTAAAAGATAATCAGAGTTAAGGTATTTCAGCAAAGAGAGATAAATTGACTACGTTCACTTAGTACGTAGGATCAGTTTTATAAGTGGGGTACTGATTACCAAAGATGGCTCTGCCGTCGTGTAATCTTTTCATCTTCAAAAATTAATCTAAGCCATGCCTAATTAAACGTAATTTCGATCACTAAAGTTGTATCAAGTTTTCAAGAAAACTGGACACTGATTACCGCAGTCGGCTCAGCCGCCGTGTGATTATTCCATTACCAATAAGTTATCTAAAAACTGAGAACAGACATCTATTATTTCAAAAGCGGACGTAAGTTTAAATACTGTCAATCTCTTCTCTCTTGATCAATCCTAGGTGGTTATACCCCGTTTTGGTCTTCTTGAAATAAGATAAATAAGTTCGCAATAAGTGAGTAACGAAAGACAAACAGTACTTTTTCAGAAAGAGATACGTTTTCTATACAAAGTGGTCTTTCCATAAAATGATTTGTTTTTACAAAGTTTTTGAGAAGAGTCAGAGAGTTTCATAGAGAAATAGTAAAACAGAGAAAGTTTTACAGAGAAAGTGATTTCAAGAGAAGGTGATTTGCAAATTTAAATGATCATATGCATCTGAGAGATGAGCATACAACCTACAAGACGGGGTTGCAAATAGGTTTTGTTGGACTACAATTGTCTACTGGGATTATTCAGGTTTCGATAGTCTTGTGTGGCCGAGAATGGTGAATACCCTCGAGTCGAGACGAGTCGTATACCCGGCTTGAATAAATCTGACTGGTATTTCTATTTATGATCTGGTATTAAGTTTTAAATGCAGTATCACGGAAGTATCTTCGGGGGTCGGGAGCGATTCCCTGATTATGCTGTTAAGTGTACGGGCAGTCGATCGCTCTATGATGTGAGGTTGGAAGTCTCCCTGGGAGCAATACACCGGTCTGATTAGAGAGGTATTGGTGTGTCATGCATTAATGATGTGATATATTCTTGTGAAATATATTAGTTTACAAAGTTGCATGGACAAAAGGTAAGATCTGCTGGTTTGATGTGACTATGTGTTTTCAAATGGCTTGCTATATCGTTCTGTTAATTGAAATGACTTGATTATCTGTGTTACCTATGTGTCTTGAAGTTTGAGTATTGTGTGTTCTGTGTGTTTGATAATATACTTGTACTATTTTTGTTAATTTGAGTTAGAGTTTCACCCTGCCTGCTTTGTTGTGTTCCTACATGACTGAGTAGATGGAGATAAATCCACAAGATAGAGGATTGGGAACCGTCCAACATCTACGTATAGAACCTTTGGGTGGAGACAATGTACGTTGGAACATATGCCATGGTACACAGTGGGGAAGGTTTGTAGGATATGCGGAAACCTTAGATACCGGAGGTAGAGCCCCACCAAACCCACGATCTATTCAAGAACAAATGATATTAGATGTTAAGTTACCCTTGCGTCAGTTAAAATCCTTAGTGTTTGACCCATAAGACTTTTCTGAGGGTAATGAGGATAGTGGTGATAGCAGTGGGGGTGGTAGCTCACATCCCTCGGAACATGATGGAAATGGTTCTGGTCATGTACCGACAAGGTCGAGAGATAGATCTTCTGACAAAAACCAGGATGGAACCTCTGAAGACACATCCGCAGCAGCACCTGTAAGAACTGAGGGTTCTGTAGGTCATGCACCAGTTTTGCCTCTGGGAGAAGCGAATCCTCCAACTTATTCTCCTTTACCCCGCTCTTCTGATTCAGAATCAGAAGACATAATCTGGTTATCCGAATCCTTGTCGGATGAGGAAATAGAAGAGGAATCTGAGGAGTCTATGACTCCTGGGCTACCTCTGACCTTACTAATGATACTATGCCGAGACCAGATCTAGCCGGACTCAACTTTGATTGGGTTCCAGTAACTAGAGTCCCGCCTCTATACACCAACTTGCCTGGACTAGGAGGATCTACCTGGTCTTGTCCATGAGTATGTATATGAGTTAGGGTTTTAGAATAGTAGATCCTTTTGGTGTAAATAACGGGATTATGGCTCGACTGTACATAGTAGCATGTAATTTTCTTTTACCACTTTTGTACTTTTTGGTTTAGAGTAGTTTTCACTTCTTTTTCTTTTGCAGTGTAAAAACAAAGTTTGTATTAGAACAAACTCCTTTGTAAAATATCAAGTTATATATATCTATGAGAGGAAGTTCTTTACGGTATAGAAGGCTTTATTTTACAGTTAAAATCTTTAAATAAGAAAATAAGGGATCTTACTCCCCATCCTTCTCATCTTCTTTTATGAAAGCGAAAAATTTTACTCGTATTTTGAAGAGCTTTACAAACCATTATGAAATATTTTCTAAAACAAATGCGAAATTTTCGATTACTATAGTGTAATATCCTTTTTGGAGACATATTCAAAAAAAATAATCGCCATTTGATAATTAAGTGCTCCTCTTGCAAGTCTCATTAATTTAGTCATATACCACTTTGACTAATTTTATTTTGTTTCGTTAATTTAAAAATATGACCTCAAATTACATTCGGTACATATCACATCAATATATCATGAGCTGAAGACATAATAGCTATGTTTTTTTCAGTAATGTTAAATCCTCTTAGCTACAAATCCTCCTGATCCTATTACATTATAGACTAAGTATTAAATGAAAAACTAAATCCATGTAATATTTTAAAAATATAAAAAATATTTAATAGTTTCTCAATTTAGTAATTAAAGAATTAGTAGAAATAAAATGTTAAAGGATTTAGAATTAGGGGTGGCAAAATGGGCTAACCCAGCGAGCCAGTCTGCATAACTCGCTTTTCTGGCAGGCTGGATTAAGGTTCTCAACCCACCAATCCTGTTTTGGCCAACCCCCCGCTTGGTCCGCCAAACCGGCAGGCATGTGCGGGTTGGTCAGCCGGGTTGAAAATTTGTTTTCTGTTTTTGAAAATATTTTTTAATTTTTTATTTATTTTTTAAAAAAATTTGGGTGGATTTTGACTGGCTAGCAGCCTAAACCCGCCAACTCACTCCTTAAATCGAACGGAGTGCATTTTTTTGTCCACTTTTCTTAACGGGCCAAAAGTGGAGTGGAGTGGGGCAGACTGACCCATTTTATTTAAAATTATTCATGTTTTTACTAAAAAGAATTTCTTTTTTTTGCTGAAGAAGAATTTCATGTTTTTTTTCTACCGAGCATGTGCCTTGAATTACTTTCCCCATTGCGCATTACCATCATTAAATTAGGCCGAGCTAGACAGTTTCGAACTCTGTATTCCTTTTATTTATGTATTTGCCTCAAGGTTAATCATGCATATATGCATATGAAAAATCTCAAACACACAAAAACATGCTTTTAAACGCGCATGCAAGCATGCGGGAGGTTCCCATGAATATTTTATATACACATAAGCTCAATCCCCATTTAAGAAAGTTATTACTCTCTTCGATCTAAATCTTTGGTAGTTTTAACTTTTTATTTTTATCTTAAAACTTTAGTTATTTTAGGATTTCAAGAGATAATTTATTATATTTTTTCAACTATACTATTAATACAATTAATAAATTTTAAGTGAAAAAATAATTAAAATAATTAAAAATAATAAATAATAAATAGGATTATTTTAATTTAAAATTTTTTTAATTAATTATTTTTTAATCTATATATCAAAACCTTAAACCATCAAATGAGTTTATAATCTCCAAACACATGAGAGGGCAGCAAGTAGACAAACTCAAACATAGGTGTTAATTAATCAAAGCTAGCTAAACAAAGACAGCCAGAAAGGCCACCTTGGGATTGGAGCTCTAATTTAAACTACTTTCTCCGTTTCAAAACTATAGCTTTTTAAGGTTAATGCATACAGATTAAGAAATATTTAATAAAAGTACAATATAATTATAGATAGACTAAAATACCATTATTTAATAGAAGAGTATTTATGACAAATTATCTACAAATCTTAATATTATTAATGTCAATTACTCCCACTAATAGTTATTAAATAAGAGTATGGGTGAAAGAAAATAATTAATGATACTTTGGAATTGTAAAATTGTAATAGATTTGAAATAAAAATAAAAGACTAAAAGAGCAATAGTTTTAAAATAGAGAGAGTATAACTTAAAGGCATGGGTTCAGTTGCGGTAATAACCCTGACACAAAACAGCTATATATAATGTCATCAATTGATGACAATTAGTAATGCATGCATATTGAATAAGCCAAATCCCATATCAAAATGTTCAGAAATTGACAAATGGGTTTTTCTATTTATTTTATTTTATAGGAATGGTATAAAAATAAAAATATATTTTTATGTCACGAGTTTTTGGAGGACAAAGTGCATGTTTAGTAATATAATGACACTGAGAGAAGTCAAATTTATGTTTGTGAGGTTAAACGTGATTTGCCTTTTATATAATAGTGTTTAAGATTTTGTTGTAAAAATAATTCTGTTGTCTGGAATTGATTCTAGCTGAAGTTAGATCGAATTTGTAGTTTTTGCGTTGGGTTTAAAATTTTACACTAAGTTTGATCTCAAATTTGTTTTCAGAGTAAAAATATCTAAATATTAATAACTTTATTTCAAATTCAATTTTAACCAAAATCAATTTTACATAATCAATTCAGTTAAAATTAATTTGATGCACACACAAAATATTTGATGGGTGGAGAAAGAGGGCATGCAATCAGAAAGAGAGCTAGAGTGAGGGATGGGGACAAGTTGCTTGAAGAATTGCGGAAGAGAGGATATGGGTAATGGAAAGGGGCGTGTTAAATAAAATTCATATGTTTCCTATGTGTATAACAAGTGTGTCGAGCAAGGGAAGTTGGATGAGGGCACAGGTGATATAGGGCACCACTACTACCCACTTATGTTTTCTTATTCAATCATAATTGCACATTGCTCAACAGCACCACCTTTAAGTAGCTTCTGCTATTACCCATAACTTGCTCAGCATAAACAATTTTCTTGCGACATGAATAAAATAAAATAAATTTGTCAGGACTTCCCATTCACAGCGATTAATTGCTGCATCCTCATTTTTTTTACTTATAAATTAATGGTTTCCCCCTTTCATATTTATGTTTTTTTTTGGCATTACTTAGAAAAATAAAAAGCTTTGAGTATTATTCCTTAGCATAGATCAATTATAAAAGCTAAGTTATTAAGAGCCGATTTATTTATGCGTTTGTGCAGCTCCAAATGGACGTTCAGTAAAAGAAGGGATCGACATCTTTTGAGAAAACATGCCTCGAAACGCATGTTTTTTCGTTTGTGCATACTAAAAATCTGAAACAAAAGGGTCATCCACTTTATTTGTCCACATAAGAAAAGGATATCAAGCCCTTCTATTTTCTAAGGTACCACAAAAATTGCTTCTTCTTTTTTTGGCTGTTTCGTTAAACATCTATATTTTTTGGGGTGGCGGTTAGCATGAGAAGATTGGCGATTTTCCCACCAATGGGACGATGAATAGGAGCCGTCGATATAATAGTATAAAAATGCAACGGTGTAGGTTAAACTAATAGGAAGAAGGGCAACTTGCTTAATTAGTACTCCATCCGGACTGAAATATAAGCAAAAAAAGTACATGTATCTAAACCATATTTAGTCCAGATACATGTACTTTTTTGCTTATATTTCAGTCCGGAGGGAGTATGTGTCAGATAGTTCTTATATTTGCTCATATGGTCATGCATTGTGATGATATTCGCATATGTATCACAAATGAATAGAATATTAAAATAATAACCCTATAAAATTGTATAATTTCTATTTATCTACGTGGCAAAAACACCACAATTTTTTAATTTAGAATTAATTTTTTTGAATTTAGAATTTTTTTTTGGATTCACTACTTATAATAGATTTTGGTCTGACATTTAATATTAGCTTTGGTCTTTGCAATGTATGAATTAATTAATTTATCCATTACTTATAATCTTATATCCATGATTTATGATTAAGGTATAAAATCTGGGTAGATGTGTGCAGCAAATTATGGGATGCATGCGGATATGGTTAGTAAAATGTAAGGTAGTTAAAACTGGACCGGTTACTGAATGGGTGAGGGCAGGGGTTCAAGGTTCAGAGGTTCGACCGGGGTTCAACCGGGGTATAATAAAATAATATTATTTTAAACTCTAAACATATACAATATTGAGCAAAAATTAACATAAAAGTCATAACTTTATAAAGAAAAATTAAACTTTACTACTAAATGTCATAATTCATAACATAAAATATTCAAAATTACAAATAATTAAAGAAAGTAATATATTTTTATTTAAAAAAATAAAAAAATAAAGTGTGAACCAGTTCAACCCGATTTTTGACCGGTTTTCCCGGTTTTGATTGGTTTTTGACCGATTTTTCCAGTTTTTGACCGGTTCTTTGCCAGGCCAGTTTTCAGGAACTACCGGACCAGACAGGGGTCCGGTTCCCGGTTCAACCGGTCGGACCGGCCGGTCCGGTTTTAACTACACTGGTAAAATGTGTTTGACGTAGACGGCGACGATTTGAATTGTTGAAGGTCCTCCAGCTGCGTTGCGCGATTCTCTGGACTCATATGCGAAGTGAATGCCATATCAAGGTGTTCTGAGTTAGAGTATAGCTCTTGTGTTACTCCCTCCGGTCCTATATATAAGAAATAATTCAGTTTTTTATTCATTGAATAACTCATAAAAAAATGAATTATTTCTTATATATAAGACCGGGGAGAATATGTTTTAGTCCTTATCTGTGTAGAGATGTTGAAGTTGACCAAATACTACTTCAGTGTGAAGATGAGGGGGTACGGGTAATGTCAAGCAAGTGTTTTCCAGCTGTATCGTTTATTCCATTTTTTGTTGTAAGCGACGTTGGGTACGTAATTTCGTCGCTGATCAGCGACGGAAAATTTCCTCTCTAATTTTTTTTATTAAACCTTTTTCCTATATTTTTTAAATAAAAAATTTCCTATACTACAAATAAATTACAAATAATTGTAATAAGACGAAACTTGGAGTTGAGCATCCAAAAAATTAACAGCAACCATTCATATATAACATCCGTACATACCATTAATAATTAATAATTCATAAAAATTTCAAAGTACACAACTTAGTTTAGTGCAAAAGAAAATACATACATATATGTATATATACGGGGATCGCTAATATACTCCTACTCAAAAATTAGAAGAAATATGTTAGCAACTAACCCCTTTTTGATTTGGAAAAAAAACCATTCATTGCTTTTTAGAAACTATTTAATTGATGGCTATAATTGTAATTTCAAACTTTGCATTTATTTTGCCCATCTCAAATTTATTTGTGCATTTTCTCTCTCCTTTTTTTTCGGTTGAATTTTCTCTCTCCATGTCTCAGCTATACCCTTCCGGTCCCACCATTTTTCTAGTTCTTCTAATTCTACCATGAACTTAAAGTTGTTTGGATCAAATGAATTTTGCCAAATAGTAATGACTTGTTCAACGTGATCCATCTCCTATTCTGATTGGACTTCGGATTGCCCGGAATTAAAACAATTCCTCGTGACTGCAAGGGAAAGGAAAAAAAGATCGTGGAATAAACAGTTGTTGTACAGAACTCATGGTTCGAACCAGTAAAAAAAAATCAACAATGTCGTCACATATTAATTTGTATCTGTTGTTTCTCTTAATGCGTTTCTTATGGTGCCACACATTCGAACTAGTGAAAAAATATTATTGATTGAAGCTGCAACAATCACTTTTTCTCGTTGCAGATGAGTCAAAGAAGAAGGTAAGAGAGGAAAGGGAAATAACTGCATGCAGGCGCAGCCAATCAAATGCGGAGACCAAGAGAGAGAGAAAAGGCACAAATAAATTTGAGATGGGTAAAATAAATGCAAAGTTTGAAAATTACAATTATAGCTATCAATTAAATAGTTTTTAAAAAAAAAGGAATGGTTTTTCTGTCCAAATAAAAAAGGTGTTAGCTAATATATTCCTTTTAATTTTTGAGTGGGAGTATATTAGCAACCCATATATATATATATATATCAAAAGTCTGCTCCTAAGAGCAACTTCAACGGTGTTGCTTATTGCGTTTCTTAAGCATAAGATGCGTTGCTTAACTTGCTACTCTCGTTGTAGCAAATGACGTGGCGTTCCTTATATAAGGACGTTCCTTATATAAGCAACGTTGTCAAGGAGTTGCTTATCAATAAAATATTAATTTCTCACAATTAGTTGAATCAAAAACCAACAGAAAGAAGAGGGAAATTAACAGAATTGGAATCGATATTTTTTAAACTGGTCCAGAACACCAATAACTAAGAATAAACCAGATCGAGGAAATTAAAAAATAAAAAGAGAAAAACAAGAAAAAAATCCTACACCAGATCTAGAAAATTTAAATAAAAATAAAAAATAAAAAAAGTTGATTAGAGAGAGATTTGCATGGTCGTCTGAGGAGGAAGGGTGAGCTCTAATGAGGGGGACGGGGTGAGATCGAGCCTCTGAAGGGGGAGGGGTGACAGATTTGCTCGCCACTATCATCACAAGAAGGCCGCCTTTGTTGCTCTCTAAAAAGAACCAGCGACCCGTCACGAGCCTACGCCTCTATCATGGTTATTTTAGAGAATGGGGTAGGGAGAATGAGAAGGAAATGGCGGGTCCGAGAGAAGGGAGGGGTTAGATGTGTGGGTGGGGGACTGAGAGAGAGGGGAGGGGACAGAGGATGGTGGGGCTGGGCAAAAGTGAGACAATGGGAAAATGAGAAGACATGATGACTGATGAGAGAATGGAGGAAGATTTTTTTGATGGATGGTTCTAGACCACTCCACTTTTTTTCATTTCATTTAATTTTATTGGTTTAGTTAATTAAATTAAATTTACAAAATTATAATTTACTATCGTGAGATTAAAATTATTGATTTAGACCACCCCACGCGTCTGTCTCTTTTTTTATGTTATTTTAGTTTTTATTTTCATTTTTTTTATTAAATTGTATTGTTGCATATTTTAACTTAATTTAAAAATTTTAATTGATTTTAAAAAAGAGAGAGCACATCCGGATTAATTAAAATTGTACATGCTATAATTTTAATTTTATGAAATTTAATTTGAATTAAAAATATTTTTAAAGTTGAAATATAAATGTGGGGTCAATTGTGGGACCCACTAACTAACTTAAGCAACATTTTTTAAGCAACTCTCATTGGAGTGAAAATAAGTGAGAGTTGCTTAAATTCTATGTGGCACTATGTGGTCCACTAAAATGAGTTAAGCAACCCAAGTTAGGTTACATAATTGGAGATGCTCTAATATAACTCATTATCTAATCTAATCCACCATAATGTTCTTGCTGATTATCCCAGTCAGTAGGTGGAGGTGGAGGCTGATTCGGACGTAGAGGCAATGGAGATGGACGGCCTAAAGAGAAACTCTCCATGAGTTGAAACACATGGATATTTGTTTTTTTTTTGTGTGCCAAAAGTGGATGCAATTGAAAGGCCAAAATGTCCGACCCAAGGCCGTTCAACTATTCCTTCACGGGCGACGACACACAAACAAACGACTCATTTGAGGACAACGATGAATGTTGCTCTTCACTCGGTAAAACGCGAAATTTGTCAAAACAACACAGACAACATAAGGGTTTCAATATTTGGGAAAAAGTAATTTGGGAAAATGTAATGGGGTTTAAAACATGAAAGAAATAATCAATGTGGCCAAACCATAAATCTCATAACGTTGATGGGAGAAAACTATAAAATATAAATAAATTCACGGCAATGGAAAATAATCGGTAAAAAGTGATCGTCCCATTGGTGGGAAAATCACCAATCTACCCATGCTAAACGCCACCATTTTTTGGTTGTTTGGATGAATCGTTTGGTAAGTGACGCATTCGTTTTCTAGATAGAAACCCTTTTCCTCCGATTTGTTGCAACACTTTTTAGTAAAAGGACCAATATATATATATATATATATATATATATATATATATATATATATATATTAATATACAAAGCAAAACAAGTGGAAAGGAGAGGGGAACCAAAATGCCAGTGTTGCACTTGCACACATAATTGGCACTATAATGACTAGTGACTGGCCATGACAACTTATTTTCTTGGATAAGACCCAATTCTCCTCTTTCACATTAATAGTCTCAAGACATATGTCGCCCCAATTATCAAAATTTTGAGATGGTGGGATTATTGGCTGTATTCCAGTTATTGTTTCAGCCACGTTGTAATCATGTATTTCTATTAGTATTTTTTAAACTTTTAATACTTTTATCATATATTTAATTAGATGATACTTTTAATTAATATATTTTCAATTAGTTATCAAATAAGAATTAATTAATAAATACTTAATAACTCATTTGAGATAACTCATTTCTTCTACCAAGACGAAAAAATTTATAAACTCAATAGCAGTATTTTTTTTAGAAAAACCGAATCGAATTATATAAAAACATAATTATTTATCGTATTCTATTATGCAAACTTAAATAACTTTAATTTGGTACAAAATGATTTTGTTTAAAGGCTTATCTACAGAATTATTAAAACTGACCAACTTTTTTTATTATATAATATGTGTGTCATTGTTACTTTTTTATCCACTCAAAGCCTCAAACTTTCATTGCTATTTAACTTTTTTAATTTAATCGTTATTTCTAATTAACGAATGCTAACAAGTATTTTAAGGATATTGGTTAGAAAATGATAAATAATATTCTACTGAAATATAGAATTTTTAAAAGTTACTGATGTATTAAATACTATTTTATATAAAAACAACTTTATATTTTTTTACCCTCCAACTTGAACTTTTAAAGTCAATCGTCATTAACGGGACAATTTGTTTGTAGACTGAAGTCATTCCAATCCTCCTCCTGCGAGCCTTTATCCATTTTCGCTGCAAAGTCATCAAATGCCACATGTTTAACTTGTTTGATGTGGCACAATGAGGTGTTTTGTTTCTATGTCATATTTTGAGTCATCTAAGAGCATTTTTAATGGAGTACCTAAAGGGTGTTTAATGGGTATCCATTAGGTAGCACCAATGTAGAAAAAAAGGTGAGTGTTTAATAGGAGGGGTGTTTATGCAAGCACTATCTCTCTTTTCTCTTCTGATGGTTCCTACATATTTTTGTGGGTTTTAATTGAATGTAGAGTTATTGGTAAAATTCATTTAGTAAATTTGTTTAAGTTGTTGGGTTGGAGAGGTTTGATACCTATTAAGTACTTGGATTAGAAAAGGTAAAAATGAGTGATGCGTACAAATGAGATCCACTTAAATATTCAAAAATGGGTAGTCCACTAAAGATAGTCTGATATGGTTAAGTTTTGATAGGCTCAAAAAACAACTAAGTTACATTGACCCTAGAGTGAATACTAGCTGTAGGTAACAAGATGAAACACAAGAAGGGGGGGTTGAATTGTGTTTCTAAGCTTTTAAAACTATTCGCAAATATTGGACGCTGGCTGTTAAAAACTTTGGACGCACAGCTTAGTTCAAATATCGGACGCACAGTGTTTTTTGAAATATTGGACGCACAGAGTGCTAAAACACTGGACGCACAGAATTGTGAAATATTGGACGCACAGGTTTTCTAAAGATTGGACGCACAGAATGCTTCCCTTTTTGTTTGAAAAACTTGTTTGAATAAAAACAATTTCAATCCCCTTTGTTAGTAATAAACACAGATATAAAAGGAGTTAAGGGAAAGAAGAAATAACACAAGTTTTTATACTGGTTCACCCTTTCCTAAGAGCTACGTCCAGTCCCCTCAAACTAGAGAGATTTCACTATCAAACCAGATAGGTACAAGTATTCTTTGCACACAGCCTCTTCAGGCTAAATCCCAAGTATTCTTTGCACACAGCCTCTCCAGGCTAAAACCCAAGTATTCTTTGGACGCAGCCTCTTCAGGCTAAAACCCAAGTATTTTTTGAACACAGCCTCTTCAGGCTAAAACAACTCAGCAGAGTCTTTGATTCAAGTGCTGTCTAACTCACACAAGTGAGGATATGAAAACTAAAGCACTTTGAGAGTTAAGCAAACTCTCTTTTACAAGAAAATAAAGAAATACAAGACTTTCAATTCAGAGTATAAGCACAGCAGTTCAACTATTTCTTTTTCGTTGTTCAGTCACTTGTATTCTTCTTCTTGTTTCTCGGTATTTATAAGAGTAGTGAAGCTTCAGACTTGTTCTTCAGTTGCTCAACTTCAGCTCTCATAAAAGTTACCGTTCTCAAATAGCATTTAATGCTATTTTCCCGTTGCTCTGAGGAGATCTACTTCATTGTGCATGTCTGCGTTTCTTTCTCCTAAATCAGAAGCAACCTGTACTCAAAGTCTCAATTGTACAGTGGTTAATAGTAATATCTTATTGAGACAGAGAGAATACACTGTGTAAAGCAGAAAGATGTGTTCAGAGATATAAGAGTACAATCTCTCTCTTAGTACACTTTCCACAGTGCTTTATGCTTTTCAAATGTACATTCACAAACGTTGACAGAGTTGTAAAGAAAAACATTGTGTACAGCTATTCAAATCAAATTGTTGGCTCAATAAAATTGTTTAATAATCAAATGCAAGAGCAACAATTGACAATCAAATGGATTCTGCGTGTTAAGTATTGGGCGCAGAATATATGAAACATTGGACGCAGCATTTAGCAAGTTATTGGACGCATACCTTTGCACTTACCAATTTGCACAGAACTCATGCAAACATTGGACGCATACCTGATGTTTTCAATTGCACTTTGTTATGCTGCTTTATTGGACGATGAATAGTAGACTGAGAACTTGTCCTACTTTGCTTCATTCATCGTGTACCACTTTGTTCTTGTTCTTCTCATTTATCGGACGCAGAACAGTACTTGAGTTCATTCAGCCTTATTGGACGCAGAATGTTCAGTTTCATTGGACGCAGAGTTGCACTCTTGCTCATGCTGAATATTGGACTTTTGTCCTTCATATGCATTGGACGCTTATTGGTTCTGTTCCTTTGGAAATCATTGGACGCAGAACTTTGTTCTTGCATTGTGCTTATCATTGGACGCACTGTTCATTGGACGAACTGTGCTTTTCTTGAACATTGGACTTATGTTTTCAATGCCTTCACATGAATCATTGGACGTATGAAATTGTCCTTGTGCTTTGTACTGAATTATTGGACGCACAACATTACTTGCCTTTGTGCTGAAACATTGGACGCACAACATTGCTTACCTTTGTGCTGAAACATTGGACGCACAACAGTAATCCTTCTGCTCAAACATTGGACGCAGAACTTCAATGCCTTCTGCTCAAACATTGGACGCAGAACTTCTGCTCAAACATTGGACGCAGAGTTCTTCCTTCTGCTCAAACATTGGACGCAGAACTTTTGTGTCCATTTCAGTGCCAACATTGGACGCAAAAATTCTTGTGTCCATTCCAGTGCCAACATTGGACGCAAGGCTCACTTTGAATGCCAGCCAATGTCATGAAGAACTGATTGGACGCAGACTGCAATAAGCTTTGTTAGACAGCATTGTTATTCATTGTACAAGCTTAATACAAATTGATTATCCTTTGTAAAAACCTTAATACATTTTGTTATCATCAAAACCATAAAAACACTTAGGGAGACAAGCTTAATACAAATTGATTATCCTTTGTAAAAACCTTAATACATTTTGTTATCATCAAAACCATAAAATCACTTAGGGAGTTTTTCTATTAAAAACACTTTTAACCAATTTGGTTCCAACACTAGCTGCGTGAGAAACTGCATATTTTGTAGCTGAGAAATCGAAAACAAAAGCCATGGGGTGATCTGGGATGAGCCACGTCATATAAGTTAGACGAGTGACATTTGATGACTTGATAGCTTGTCAGCCACTTCAAGTAATAGAGTTAGGATTGTGGACCTGAAGTAACACATATAAGAAAATGAGGGACTAAAAAATATATTTTAACTTTGAGGGACTAAATGAATTTCACCAATGTTTGAAAAAACGAAAACATAATTAACCCTATGCAACATTTGATGACTTGGCAATCCGTCAGCCACATTGACACTTTAATTAGGTAATGGAGTTCGGGTGGGGGACTAAAAGTATCATATTTTATAAAATAAAGGACTAAAAATATACTTTTTAAAAGTGGGAGACTAAAAATAAATTTTGTCAATTTTAAGGGACAAAAATATAATTAACCAAAAAATTTATATTGGGTTTAGGGATAACCAAGCTTAAACTAATGACTTCCACCATGGCCTAGTTTGGATAAACTTCTCCATAAGCACTGCTAGCATATATTTTTCAACTAACAACTTCTCACATAATTGAAATTAACTTTTGCTCTTCATATTTTTCAAAAGCTATCTTTTTTAACTTCTCTAAAAATATCTACTATTTATAAATGACTATTAAATAACTTTTTCTCTTGTGCATATATAAAAAAAATAAAATATAAAATAAAACTAACTTCACTGTAAATTAAAAACTCTAGTTTTTACATCCAACCAAGCTCTTTGTCAAGGTAACATTCTACCGCTAAATTATATCCCCTTCTCTTGTCCCCGTTGGGTAGAGAAATAAAACTTATTAATCCTAAGACAACGTCATCAGAGTTACTGCATTTAGTTTTCTGAACATGAAGCAGGACATTCTCTAAAAGTTGAAAATGATTACTTCTTTTTATAAGTTGAAATCTTCAATTTTTTTTTTGATTTATTTTGTTATAGTTTTAATAGCTTGGATAAAATTAACATGCTTTTAGCAAACAAAACATTATCTACATCTTTAATAAACAAAAACTTCATATACATTCATATATCGCACATCTACATACATTTTATTATAGTCAAATGTTATATTAGTGGAAGAGGTTAATTTGAACTCATTACCTTCTTATCACTTCAATTCTTATGCTCTCCTCAATTCATCAAACCACCTTATGACTTTACACATCTACATACACATAAGTAATTGTATAGACACACATGACACATCTATTTCTATATACATATATGTGTGTATAAAAAAAGGTATAAGGTGTAGAGATACGTAGATAATTTTTAAAAGGGTTAAATATGTTTTTAGTAGATGTTCTCTCTCTCTCTTTTTTACTAAAAGTGTGTGTATAAAAAAAAGTATAAGGTGCATAGGTACGTAGGTAATTTTTAAAAGGGTTAAATGTATTTTTAGTAGATGTTCTCTTTTAGTCATTTAAAAAAAATATCTCATTTTAGTCTCTTATTTTTAAAAATGTATCATTTCTAGTCTCTATTGTATTTTTTAAATTTGTAAAATATTTTTTTAATTTATTTTCACACCTCCTAATTTTTAATTCTCAATTTCTACCCAATTATCTAAAGCTGTCAATTTTGGTCTGACACTGCACTCATTAATTACAGGCTTGAAAAGAAATTAGGTCATTTTGGCCCGTCCCGATGGATTAGGCTGAGATCACTTTTTATATATTTTTTAGTACTTTGAGCTATTTTCTTTGTAAATAATTTGGAACCAGTCTGACCTGATTTTGCAATTTGGCCCAACGTATTGAGTCGGACGGCTCGATTTGACACGTCAACAACCCTCCTTCCCCATTTGGTAAATATTGGATTTTTCAAAGAGTTTAATTATTACGCACTGGCAGTATAAAGTTTTTTACACAAATATCCAATAACAAATCATTGTAGTGTCACCTCGTAACATTATTTTCTAAAATATTGGCACAAATATCTATATAGTAAGATATGATTGGATGTCTGTTAAAATATTTTTATACTATCGGTACATATTAATTAAATCTTTTTTCAAAAATGTTTTTAAAATTTTAAAAAAGGTGACAAAGACAAAAAATTATACATTTAAAGAAATCTGAGACTAAAAAGAGACAACTTTCTTAGGGACTAAAACCGAACACATGAGTTATTGAAAATATATTCAATAACCAAACATATATGAAATTGAAAATATATTTAACTCTTTTTAAAATTAAAAACAGAGAGAGAGAGAGTATTGAGAAGTGAAATAATGAAAGAAAAGAAAAAACTTCTATTTTGTTCTTCCCCTCTAGTACTAATCAAGACTGTTTAGACGACCAATCGATGGGTTATTGAATTGTTGCCGATCTTTTTATAAACAACACGATGATTACATTACACGTTAATGTTGTTGTTATGCGAAGAATGTTGTTACAAGGACCGGACCGGACCGCAACAACATCAACAACAACAACAGTAGTAGCCCGCGCGTGCTACCAAGGCACTCACGTGCGATGACCAATGGGGTGGTGGTGCTGTACTGCTATTTCTATAGAATAATTTTAAACTTTCTCACCTTTGATTTCTACAAATTTTTTTAATTATTAAATAAAAAAAATATTAAATTATTTTTATGTTTTAAAGATATTAATTATTTTTATTTTATTTTATAAAATAATATAAAAATTTATAAAAAAATATAATATTTTTCATTTTTATACACTCGTTACATTCTAAAATAAGTATTTTTTAGTGAAATAAATTTATCTAAAAATAAGTGCAATTTTGCATTTTCAAAAAATTATTAATTATTTTATTTCAATCTTATCTTAAAAATACATTTTAGAGTATTGTATTGTTTTTTTGAATAATATAAATAATAAAATTAATTTGATAAAATTATTACTATGATACTCTCCTTCATTCGTTTATCATTTTTTCTAATCCATGTGAAAAAGTCTTAAAAAACACTTATTTTAAAGCGGAGTGTTTTTTTTTTTTTGGGTTTTGCTATTTTAAAGCGTAGTGAGTATATATATGAAGCCAAAGGGGCATTGCATTTGGAAAGAAGAGTCGTGTAGTAGTGGTGAAGCAAGCATTGCATTGCAACGAGTGAGTGAGTGTGTTATAGATTTGATCATTCATTTTCCCATTTAAACACATGGATGATTGATTGATTTCTTCAATAGAGGGGCAAATAGAAGCTCAATCGTTGAAGCATTGCAGTGCATAAGGCAGAGTAACACAGTGAGTGTGTGTGATTGCGGAGCTAAGCTAGCTTATTATAACTAAGTTGTAACACGAACTAATGGAGACACACGGTGAGATGATAAAGGTGTCAAAGTTCAAAAGGGTTTGTGTGTTCTGTGGGAGTAGCCCTGGCAAGAAGAGTAGCTACCAAGATGCTGCTATTGAACTTGGCAACGAATTGGTACACTTTTACCACTGCATTATGTTTTTTTTTTCTTTTTGCCCTGTTTTGTTTCAATAGAGTTTCCCTACCCTTCTGTTTCATCTGGGTTCAACCTCTATTGTTTTTCAATAAAGGTTTTTTCTTTTCTTTTTTGTTTTTATATATACATGAGTTGAATGAATGGGTAAGGTGGAAATGGTGAAACTTTATGATATGACGTGTTTGAATATTCTACTTCCTTTGTGAATTTCAGTTGGGGTGAGTTCGTTGTGTTCATCACATGTTTGTTAGTTGTAACTTGTTCATACCCCTTCTGCAACTCCAAATTTCACATTGATTCCCTTGAAACTCTCATAGTAAATGCTAAATATGAAGGGTTTTTTCTTCTTCTGGGATTATTATTCACAAAATCAGAAGTCTAAAACCATATCCTGATAAAAAAGAGTCACTCAAAACTGTGCCCAGTTTATGTGTTTAGACTTTAAATATCTATGGACTTTAAAAGTATCCATTTTTTTTTTTGTATCTTGAATTTTTTGTTTGCCATTACTTGAGGAGCCCTGAACTGAGCACATGGTACGAACTTACAAGTGCCCCTTGCTGATTGAGCTTTAGAGAATCATTTTCAGTGCCTTTGTTTTTTCTTTCCTTTTACTTTCAGACGTTCAGTAGTGTTTCGGTTCCAAACAGTGGAAAATGTACCCGTGCAACTTGTTTTTTCTAAACGTGTCATCATATTATTATCACTTATCAATTCATAGTCATTCTTATTTGCGTCTGTTACTAGAGCGAGTCCTTCTAGGCTGTTTTATTTATCAATTATTGTTAATGGTTTTCTGAAGGTGTCAAGGAATATTGATCTGGTCTATGGAGGAGGAAGCATTGGTCTAATGGGTTTGGTTTCACAAGCTGTTCATGAAGGTGGTCGACATGTCATTGGGTATATAACTCTTTCTCTTTTCACTCTTCTTCTTCTTCTTCTTTCAGTTTTTTTGATGTAAAGATTCATTTGTCTTTCTTTTTTTTTCTTCTCCCCAAAGATGTTGGGGGAAAAGGAGAATACAGAAAAATCAGAACCAATTGTGCTTTGTGTTGTGTTGGTCTCTTTCTCCATTGACACTATATTTTTCATGTTATTGTCTCTTGCAGAGTTATTCCCAAGACACTCATGCCTCGAGAGGTATGTCTGCTCCAGCCAGGAGAAAAAGCTTATAGTCTTTTTCTTCTTCTTCTTCTTTTTTATAAAGTATTGCTGAGTTGTTGCTTTTTATTTTATTTGTTTCTCTTCATCAAGAGCCAAACTTTGATTTTGTTGTTTTTTTACTTTTCTTTTATGACTCCCTTTTTCCCATTGATTCTATATTCTATATCCTCCTTGTTCTGTATTTTCTTCATTTTAAGTTAAGCCTTCACTCACACTTTTAGCTTCTTTTGTGTTAATTTAAAGCATGGTAGAGATAGAAAGAGAGATATGGTGTGAAACTGTGAAAGTGATGTAGTGTCTCAATATAGTCTTTCACTCTGTTGTTATACTTCATTGCCATGTACTGAGCTAGAATTTTTCTTCTACTTTTGTTTTGTTTTTAGTTTTCAATCTATTCGGTTATAAATGATGATGTCTGTATATTACCAACCCAGTAACTCTCATCATTACTTAACTGCTCTTTTATCTCTTTACTTTTTTTTTAATCTTTGTTCTTATTTTCTGTTCCATCCTCTTTGTCCATTGGTTCCTTTTGCAGCTAACTGGTGAAACAGTGGGAGAAGTAAAGGCTGTAGCAGATATGCATCAAAGGAAGGCAGAGATGGCTAAGCATTCAGATGCCTTTATTGCCTTACCAGGTTAGCCTGAGCTGAGAATGCTTAGTTTTAATTATCATGTAGCATTGACCATATCTCAGTGTTTGATGCTCTCTGAGAATAGCTACCAAACTAGGTGGCTTCTAGGGGTGAGGGTGCATTGAAATCACTCACCAGTGTGTACTATGATAAATCAATAAAGTAAATGGACGGTTTAAATAGATTACAATTTTAGCTGGTAATATGAATAATTCTAAGTCCTCCTACCTTTTATTCCTATTAATTCTCCTAATTACTAAATTGAGAAACTATTAAATGTTTTTTATGTTTTCAAGATATTAAATGCATTCACTTTTTCATTTAATACTTACTCAGTAGGAGGATATAGCATTAGTCCCGGTAATATAGGTTTGTGTTGAAATTTCTCAATAGTCCCCAATTTTAAAACATATAGATTTGTTTTGCTACTCCTCCTTTGTTATGCAGAAGCCTCCTTCATAAAAAAATGACCTTTTTCATGACTGTTTGAAATCAACAGTCTTTTATGTGCTAATATTAGGGACTATTGAACAATTTCAACACAAATCTATATTACCAGGTAAAGGTAATCAATACGACCTGTCCATTTATTTTATTGATTTATCTAATGGCTAAAAATGATGGTACACTGGTGAGGGATCTCATTGCACCCTCACCTTAAAGAAGCCCCCAAGAAACTGATTTTTTTGTTTGTTTGTTTGTGTTAAACCTTTGCTACTTTTTATTCACTGTTCAACAACCTTTTTTTTTTCTTTGTTAAACCTTTTTGACTTAAACATTATTAAAACGTTAACCACGCCTAATCATGAAAGTTGTTGGCAAGGGTATTAAATGATTTGGAAGTCATACATGAAAGATAACGAGGACTAGTCCTCCACTTTGAATATACACACAAGTGGACATGGATTTTGTAATTTTAAGGAGAATCAAATCAACTTGTGTGGTAGAGTTTATTTCAAATAAATTTGACACTGCTGCAAAATGATTCTGTGACTTTATAGTTTATTCCATAATGATTAGAGAGCGACCCTTCAAAACTGTGCTGATCCTGATTCCTGACCTCACCTGAGCCTTTATAACATTTTTGGCAAAAATTTTGAACTGCTGCGGCTCTGAGAAAACAGTGATTATCTGGTTGAATACCATTTTTGCCTATACTTTTGTACCAAACTTCCCTGCCTTTGATAGAGAAGGGGAAGTAAAGCAGAAGAACTTTCACAAGATAATGTTTCCAACTAGCACCTGTACCTGTCATGGAATAATGCTTTTACCCTTTTCAAAGACTTTTATTTCTACTAGTAGTTATATCATTCTCAGAGTAATTGAGTGCTTAAAATTAGTGACAGATAGAGGAAGCATACAAAGACAAAGTTTTCAATCACTCTACCTTGGGATCCCTTGTATGAAAGAGGGAATGAGGGAGGGTGGTTAATCCTAAATATGGAGAAAAAAGACCACATGGTTGAAATAAAATCAAACAGTGAAACCATAGTTTTCAAATTTTTGAAATAAATCCCAATTTCCATATTTTATGTTTGGGGGGGGGGGGGGGGGGGGAATCAATGTACCCAAGTGTTACCTCTTATAAATATATCATCTCAATTATTTTTTGCATTCAATTCTTGAAAAACTTATGCAAAGTTACATACATGCAGGTGGTTATGGGACTTTAGAAGAGCTTCTTGAAGTCATAACCTGGGCACAGCTTGGGATTCATGACAAACCGGTAAATTGACTTGTATTACCATTTTGTTGTGTACCTATGTTATTAATCCATTCACATCCCTATGCTATTAGTCTAAGAGCCTGTTTGGTTCAAAATCCCCTCTTTTCAAAATCAATTTTAGCTAAAGAAAGGAGAGAGTAGCTTTTGGAAAGTGTCTCGGGATTCTTTTTTTTTTTTTTTAACTTTTGCGATGACTACAATCTTAACTAAACATGCTTTAACTAGATTTGACATTCCACAACCTTGCAGGTGGGATTAGTAAATGTTGATGGATACTTCAATTCATTGCTGTCATTCATTGACAAAGCTGTGGAAGAGGGATTCATTAGTCCAAACGCCCGTCACATAATCGTATCCGCACCAACATCGAAAGAGTTAGTGAAGAAGTTGGAGGTAATCTTCATACTACCATTTGTATAAACATTTAACAATAAGTACATTTCTATCACCAAAAGTATGTAATAATACTATTTGTATATGCATTCACTTTTTCTTCTGCAGGATTAAGCACAAAATGATACATTTTTTATGTTTGATTCACAGGATTATGTTCCCTGTCATGAAGGTGTTGCTTCCAAGTTGAGCTGGCAGATGGAACAACAGCTCGCTTATCCCGAAGAGTATAACATCTCAAGATAGAAGTTTACTTCATGTGCATGGAAGATGAGACTAAGATAGAATTTTGGAGGTTGGAAGAAGATAATGTGGATCGAATATCAGTATTCTGTTTTCCTTTTTTTTCCTTTTGAAGAAATTCCTTTTGTAAAGCACTGGGATTGACCTGAAAAATGTGAAATTACCTTGTTCTTCCCTTCTTGTGAAACTGATTTCCTTCCAAGTTGTAAGTACTTAGGGGCTTCTGAACTTATTAGTAGTTAATGTCAACTAATTTTACCCCTTCAATGTATTTTTGACACTACATGTTCCATGCCTTTATCCACATATACTTCTAGTGTTTATTTGGCTGAGCAAGGTAGCAAACAAACACACAAAACCACTTTATTCAAGAGAGAGAGAGAGAGAGAGAGAGAGAGAGAGAGAGAGAGAGAGAGAGAGAGAGAGAGAGCACAATACAAGATAGGGGCAAATAAACAGAATATGGTCCATGTGTCCAACTTAAAGAGTGTGAAGTGTGTTAATAATTAAGAAGGGGACCGATTATACAACAGACATGTTCATGGCCTGTCTTGAAGCACTGACCCCACCAACAAGCAATAAGGGGTGTGATTCTGTACGATTCTTGAGTTAAAGTGCAATTACATGCAGAGTTCACATTCCTTTCCCTCAGCTTAGTTGGACATAGATGCTGCAGCTTCTAAACTGTGTTCTAAAGTAAAATGCAAGAGTGGAGTGATGAAGTTTCACAAGTAATGATAATATATTGAGTGTTGTAGTCTCACATTAGCTGACAATAGATGTAATGATCATATGAGTGTAAGAAATCTATATACTCATTGTCTTAATGTTTTGGATATAAGATGTCGTGTTGGTCCCCTATCTATTGTTTGATCTCATTCCAAATTCTATTCAACAATTGATGTGTAAAGATTTTTTTTTATACAGTCCCCGTTTAATCTAAGTCGAGCCGAGTAGATCCCTATAAGAGAGTAAGCTATCTTAGTACCTAATTTTTCCGTTCACAAGACAATGCATTTTTAATCTTACCCCCTATATAACCTTACCCATGTTTAAGTATTGAATCAAGTGCCAATTATAGCATATGGGTACCTAAAATATTATCCTAAAATACACCAAAAATGGAACTGGGGGAGGGAGAGAGAGATATTTCAGTTTTTGGGCCCCTTTGTTGTCCAGCAAATGTTGGCATTGCCATGTGTTACCGAGAGCCACAAGCCCACAAGGGATTAAAACTAGAGGTTAAAGGATCATGTGACTATGACCAAAAAAAAAAAGGATCATGTGACGGTTGACCAAAAAAAAAGGATCATGTGACACATGCATCCAAGGATAATGAGATACCCATTTTTTGGTCCCGGTATCATCTATCAATTGCCGGTGGTTGAAAGAACTGCTTTGTACAATTGGGATCTGTTAGGAGATAATTCCAGAAGCGCTTAGTGATTGTGTCGTGTGTAATCATCAAATATGATGCAATGCTGTGAAATATCACTGAACTAAGTTAAGATATAAGCCCTTGAAACAAGTTCTCAAGACTTAGAATCTATTTGGATAAATAGTTTATTTAAGTACTTATTGCATAAGTGCTTATGTATATAAGCTACTTTTATAATCGAAGAGGGTATATGATTAAACTGATTTCATATAAGTTGCAAGTTGTTTTGATAAGCTATCCTGGAGAGCTTATGAAAGTAAGCCCAAAATAGCTTATGAGCCAGACAGCCAGTCATAAGCTATTTTCATAAGCTCTCTCAATTACTGTCAAATTGCTTATGTCAGTAGATAAGTTCTACATAAGTCAATTCAAACATACCCTTATGAAGGAGAAAAGAGAAGGAGGCATTCACAAAATTATACACATTACACAGAATAAAGTCCCTTGCAGTATTTTTTTTTTTTACTTTTAAACATTTTGCTCTTAAATAGTTGATTGGTTTAAGAAGATAAGGTCAACGGGAAGTTGCTTTCTCCATATCAGTCAACCTGAAATGTATTGGCAAAATGACTAAAGCACAAAAGGTTTACTGTGTGTCATGCAGTGCTAGTTTTGGCAAACATCCCCACCTTGGACCACTGCATTGTGGAGCACCTTTAGAACAACTTTCTTGTTAGGTAATATGGTTTTTTGGTTTATATCTACAATATTCTAGAGAAAAATGGTCATTGGACTAATTTATGTTTGGCTGAAAGATAAGTAAAATCTAGCCATAGATTATTCCGTCACCAAAAATCGAACTCTGTTAGATAACATGGTTTGGGTATTATACAACTCACACTTTTCTCTCTCTCTCTCTCTCTCAAGTTAAAATGACCTCATTACATTGTCAAATTCCCATTCCACATACGACAGTTCCTTATCAATGTTACTATAAGGAAGTTATTGACACATCAAATGTCGATCCTATCTATATGCGTCACCATATCCAGAAATCAAGCTTTTGTATCTGCAAAATACAATAGTCGAATTATGTCAGAATTATTCTTTCTTTTCGCCTGTCATTTATCTCTTTCTGTTAACAGAACAATGGCCCCCTTTTTCTATGGATTCAACTCTTCTACACGAGCAACTCATTTTAAAATATAAAATAAGTAAATATCAATAATTGATACAATGGTTGATATAAGTAGAAATATAATAGAGACAACATGCACACAAAGCAACATGTGACTTTTTTTACTATAAAAAATGGATTTAACTTCTCTAAAGTGAATAGAAAAAAAAAGTAAAGTAATTTTGACCATTAATGAGAAAATCGATGATATTCTCATATATTTATGATTTGTTATATATGTATTTATGTACTTATAATATCAACCATTGATTTATTTATCAATGATTGAGATTACTTATGTTATACTTTAAAATGAATTGTTCACCCTAAAAGAGCGGGATCCATTTTGTATAGGGTATTAAAGGATCTACCTGTCCTTTTATTATACTCTTTCTGTCCCAAAATAATTGTCTTTTAAGGGTTTTTTCACATAGATTAAGAAATGCAATAAATAAATGAGTGAGAGTAACAGTTTTGCCATATTAACGTTAATATTTATAATGTTCAAAAACCAATTCAACACTCTAAATGCATTATTTGGGATAAAATTGGAAAAAATAATTAATGTTTCATCAAAAAATAAAACGACAATTGTTTTGAGACATTTTTACTCGGTAAAAGGGCAATTATTTTGGAACAAAAAAGTACTTGTTAACCATTTGAACCACATGTTATTTGTTGAAGCAAGTCTGAGTGATTAAGTATCGCATTGGTTAGGAATGAGCTAAATAAAGGATAATCTTGAGGTTTTGGGTAAAGAGAGATGACTCATAAACCCAATGCTTTAAGGTTTTGGGTAAAGACGTGGTGTCGAATTCTCTTGGTGATCTTTGTCATTGGCCCATAAGGCCAATGAGCACTCTTGGTGCTCCCTAGGTTTTCCCCAACAATTGGCACTGTAGCCCATGAGGCCAATGAGCGCTCTTAGAGCTCCCAGGTTCTATCCAACAACTAGCGCTGTCTATGGGGAATCAGATCCACAGTTAGGCTCGATGGGGGAGCAAGAGTTGATCAAGGGATCCAAGATAAGCAAGAGGGGATCCATGATCCTTGTATCGGAAATGGTATAGGGTGTCCCGTTGAGAGAAGGGCACATGTCGGAAAGACTCAGAAGTTTGAGCGACAACGAGAAGACTCACAAGTGTGAATGTCAATGGCGGTACAAGCATGGTGATGTGGGAGGCTCACACTTGTGGGAGAGATTGTTAAAGACAAGTGTGAACAATTAAGTCGTACATTAACTAGGAATGAGCTAAATGAAAGATATAGCACTCATGGTGTCCAGGTATTGGTTGGTTTGTGTGTCTTAAATATGATGTTGTGCTCTTACTAATATTTGCACGGGATTAATGCTCTTTGTACCGAAAATTGGTGACCGATTTGTAGACAAAAACAAACGACATTTATATGCCCTTGGCTTGGCACTATTGCTCTTCAAATTAGAGATCAAATTTTTCAAATCATCATGAATTTATTTATTTAATTTTTGTTTTGCTTTTTTTAAAAGGTCTAGCAATTCCGAAGGATAAGTACATGGACGTCTGTTCACGAGAGAAATTAAAAAAGAACATCATAAATATGGTTTGTACCTTTGTGGTGACATCTTATTATGATGACAGGAAATTGAAGTCAAGTGTTGCATTTACTCAATCTGTTCATGAATAAGTTATCTCCATTTGTATTCGGAAAAATTTCATTACAGTACCCGAGATATATTTTTTTTGAAAATAAAAAACTTGACTTCATTGACTACATTGTAATGGGGAACGGGCCAGGTATAACCTTTATTTTATCAACGTTTAATTGAATTTCTGCCGGAAAAAAACATTTAATTGAATTGTTGATTGAAACTCTGTATAGTTGGATTATCCCTCCGGTCTTTTTTATAAAAAACATAAGACAAAATCATTAAAATCAAAAAAATACATTGAAGTAGGTTAATTGTAATTAATGATACTATAAAAAGGACCAAAGAAGTATTATATATGTTGACTGCTATTCAGCAATTCATTAAATACTTTAAAAATTATATTTTCCTATTTGTATGGGAGTTTTACTAAAATTTCATTTTGGAAAAGAAATATGGATATTTAACAAACTAAAGATAGAGGGAAAAGACTACTGAATGGCTTTCATTTGGAAATCCATTTATTTTTGCAATTACTATCATAGAAGCTATTTGTTAGAGAGAGAGAGAAAGCAAAATCACCAACAGATACACAAACACGACGCGAAAAGGTAGGTGCCATGTTACAGTGCCGGAAAGAGAGCCAGAAAACACTACTAGAAAATAATTAAATAGTAATGGAAATGAAATTATCAGAATTTTTTTTTGAAATAATCAAAACATTAGAAGAAATGAATAAAAACATAGTTGTATTAATAGAAAATACTAATAAAATTATGGAATATACATATATGAGAATATCAAAAGGGCATAATGATATAAAAAATATAAGAGAAACTTTAGATAATATACATGAAGAAAAAGAAATTGAAGAAAATAATGAAATTGAAAGAATTAAAGAAATTCTCCAATAACTTGAAAATCTATTAGAATACGAAGAAAACAATAGATGTATAACAAGAAAGGATTTAGAAGATTTATTAAAATTGAGAGAACAAAAACCTATAAATTTTGGTAAACTATTATCTACATGGAAGAATTAAAAGAGGAATATTTGGAAAATTTAAAGAAATCAAATGATATAGAAGAAATTTAACAATTGTTAGAACAATTAAAAATAATTAATAGAAGATGATAATAATCAAGTACAAAAGATTGAGCAAAAAGAAAACCCTAAAGAGAAAAATGAAAATGAAGAAATAATTTTAGCTTACACTAGTTCATCAGACTCTGAATATGGTGAAATATTTATGGAAAAAGGTGAAACAAGTGGAGTAAAACAAGAAAAAAGAAAATGGGATGAATATTATTATAATAAAGATGGTGCATGGGATAAATACGAAGAAGATACAATGAAAAATAAAGGTTATGCTAGAAAAGATAAAAAATGGTCAAAAATACCAGATGAATTTAAACCTCATAATGAATATACTAAATCAGGATATATATTAAACCTAGATTGTGTTAGAAATAAAGAAGATGTAATTATAGAATGGGTTAATGAAATAATATTATTAATTTCAACATATGATAGATTTAGTAATCTTTCTTTAGATAATATAAAAGGATTAATTCTAATGAAAACAGCAGGAAATGTTAGACAATATTTAACTACTATCAATGATGAAATGTGGTATAGATATGCAACTACTGTAAATACTAACCAAGATTTTGCTAGATTAATTAGTGAACTAATTTCTAGAAAATTTACTGGACATGAATATCTTCATAATAAAATAGGAGTAAATAACTTATTACATGAAAATGCAAAATCACATTTAAATAAAATGCAAATATGTGATATGTGTCAGATAGGGAGTTTTATCTGCGAATATCAAAAATATTATTATCAACTAGATAATGCATCAAATGATACGTACAAGGAATTATTTATTGATAAGTTACCATACCCTCTTAATATAAAGATAAAAGACATTTGGAAAAGAAGAATATGAGAAATAGTGAGTATATAGGAATATTTAAAAGATGAATTATCTTCACAAACAGAATCAGAATAGTACTTGTATTAAAATACTAATAAAAAATAATAATAAAGAAACTGAAGCTTATATAGATACTGGAGCAAGTATTTGTATAGCAACAAAAGTATTATTTGATAAATGGGAAAAGGTAAGAAACCCAGCAAGAGTTTCAATTGCAGATGGATCTATACATTCTCTAAGCTGGATAGTAAAGAAAACAACTTTGATAATAGAAAATAAATTATTTATTATACCTATAATATATCAACAACAAACAGGTGTAGATATAATATTAGGAAATAATTTTCTTAGATTATATGCATCCTTTTGCTAATACTTATATTATATGACTTTAAGGACCCCTTATATTAGACGAAAGCAAATAAGAGAGATAATTAGGATACCAATCCTTCATTATACAAAGTGTCATTACTCAGAGTTTAGTCAGCTGAAACGTGGTGAGATAATAGGAATAGTATGTAAAAAAATGAAACATGTATTAATGAATGTAGAAAAAGGTAGAATTATTCCAGCATATATTGAAGAACTTTTAGATAAGGTATGTAGTGAAAATCCATTAGATCTAAAAATTAATAATAAAAATACGGAGTTAATAGAATTAAAATTAAAAGATTCTATAAAAGAAATAAAATGTAAACCTATGATTTATACAAAACATATTAGAGTAATAACTCAGTTTTTTTATTATTATATGATGATGATGTGAGGTTATGTATTGATGGTCATGATGTATGGCTCTGATACCATAATAGAATTATGAGAATTCATGTAAATAAAGGAAAGAAAAGGCTTCACTAAATTCTAGAGGATTCTTTTACTAAGGACAGGTGGCACATAACCATACATCATGACCATCAATACATAACTTCACATCATCATCATATAATAATAAAAAAACTGAGTTATTACTCTAATACTCCCCCGCAAACTCAAGGTGGGTGAGCAAAAGAACACACATTGAGTTTGGACCTTGTGCTAAGAAATAGTGAGGATGAGAGTGGTTTAGTAAGTGCATCAGCCACTTGTTCACTAGCAGGAACATGAGTAACAACAAGAGCATTGCCAACAACCTTCTCCCTTACAAAATGAATATCCAATTCAAGATGTTTAGTCCTAGAATGCAGTACAGGATTGTGAGAAAGTGCTACTGCACTGAGATTTCTTTTTTATTCTTTTCATTTCTCCCTCTTGTGAGACAAGGCTATATATACAAATGTAACCTCAGTGTATTCTTTGAGCAAAACATTGAATGAAATAGTGATACAAACTTTAAAAAAAAAACCGAGTTATTACTCTAATAAAACAAGACAGAGATGAGTTTGCAGAAGATATTAAACAAATGTGTGAAAAAGAATTAGTAAGACCATTAAAAAGTAAACATTCAACACCAGCATTTTATGTAGAAAACCATAATGAAATTAAAAGAGGAAAAAGGAGAATAGTAATAAATTATAAACAGATGAATGATACCATGGAAGGAGATGCATATTTTTTGCCTAGGAAGGATTTAATTATAGAAAGAGTTAGGAATATGAATTAGTTTAGTACTTTTAATTGTAAATCAGGATTTTACCAAATAAGACTCACAGAGGAATCAAAGGCATTAACAACTTTTAGTTGTCCTCAATGACAATATGAATGGAATGTGTTACCAATGGAAATGAAACAATCACCAGGTATTTTCCAAAGAAGAATGGATTCTATACTTAAGGATTATAAAATTTTTTGCCTTATATATATTGATGATATATTAGTTTTTACTAATAAGATAAAATTAGTTCTTAAAAGATGTTTAGAAAATGGAGTGGTTTTAAGTAGAAAAAAAGCAGTTCTAGTCCATACCAAAATTAGCTATTTAGGATTAGAAATAGAAAGAGGAAAAATAATAATACAAAAACATGTATTAGAAAAACTTCAGAATTTTCCAACCAAATTAAAGGATAAAAAGGAATTACAAAGATTTCTTGGATTACTAACTTATATTTCAAATGAAGGTTTTATAAAGAATCTTGCAGCTGAAAGAAGAAAACTCCAGCAGAAGTTAAAAAAGGATGCTCTTTGGTCATGGACCGAAGAAGATGAAGAAATTTTTACAAAATTAAAACACTTATGTCAGGATCTTCCTTAATTATATCATTTTTCAGATGATGATTTAATTATTATTGAAAGAGATGCATCTAATGAATGTTGGGGAGGTGTTATGAAGGCAAAAACCCCTGGACAAAATAAAGAATTACTATGTCGATATATGTCTGGAACCTTTTCAGACAATGAAATTAATTATCCTACTCATGAAAAAGAAACATTGGCCTTAATTTGAATGTTAGAGAAACATCGGATATATGTGCTAGATAAAGAATTTATTGTTAGAACCGATAGTACTTATGTTGCAGGTTTTAAAAATATTAACCATAAAGGCACTTATAAACAGGGAAGGTTAATAAGATGGCAGATGAAGTTAGCTAAATATAATTATACAATATCTCATATTAAAGGTGAAAAGAATGTTCTTGCAGATATACTGTCAAGAGAATAGAGCAGGACTTGAAGAAATTGGAGAGCAAATTAAAAATGCAACAGCCACTCTTTGGTCAAAAGATGCAAGAAGCAGAATTACTCAAAAGAGACATGAAAGTAACAGAGCTACAAATTGAAGAATTGAGATTGTTGATGGAAGCAGTTCTAGCAAACTTGAAGAATCAAGACGAAGAAGAAAATAAAAAATGGTACGTAATTTTTAATGGACCATTTCCAGGAATTTATGATGACTGGTACAAAGCAGCACCTCACTGCACAAAAATCCCAGGAATCATCCACAAATCATACTCATCAGAAGAAAAAGCAAAAAAGGCTCTAGAGGAATACAATGATGAAGAAAGAAAGAAAAAAGGGAAAGAGATTTATCTTGGACCTATAACTTTTTCAGAAACAGCAAAAAGTTCACCGCCAATTAAATCAAGCATAAAAATACTAGGAAGAATTCCTTCTTCCTTAGATGATTTTCAAATAATTAGTCGAAAGGATCATGAACTTCAAGTTCAATTTTCTCATGAAAAATTCGAAGAACATATCCAAAGATTAATTAATTGGAATGAATCTGAAAAGATCAACTATTTTTTCATAGTTGATAGAAATATTTATGGTGTTAAAACAATTATTACGCCATGAGCACCTCAATTACTAATATTCAATTTATTCCATTTTGGAATGATTAAATGTCTTTATTTAAGTACTAATCTTGAAGAAATCAGTTTGTTTCCACATGGTTTCAAAGATGCAGTTCAGGCTTTCAAGAAAAATATAGCCTGAGAAAGGACTATTTTCTTGAAGTTCTACTCAGCCTACCCAGATTTCTCAACTGGACTACAAGCAAAACATTTTGTGTTTATAGGAATCAGCAACAATAATTTTCCTTTGCTGGATGATCCAAAGAAAGAAGCATATACTGAGGAGTTTATGAAGGAAATAATTGCAAATCAGTTAGCAAGTATTTACAACCAATGCCAAATTATTGGAAAGGAATCTTTCGTCAGAATGATGTACAGAGGACCTCATCTGATATTATTAAATAAAACAAATGGAAAAATAATCAGAGAAAAAGATATGAGGACATTAACAGAACATGAATACCCATACTATGCACTTGAGGGACCCACGATGGAATACCATTCGGATATACTCAACCAACTCTACAAAAAGATAAGGTAGAACGAGAACCATGCATGTGAGAGATGTACTATAAAGACAGAGACAGAAGTCCAGAAAGAAGATAACGACAACAACTCAGATGAAATAATTGTAGAAGAGTAAATGTAGGAACTGATATAAGCAAGTAAGACCCCTTGTAAAAAGCCACTATAGATATGCTACGAAAAAAAAAGCTACGTGTCAAAATATAAAAAAAAAAGTTGAAAAGTAAAATATAGAAGTAAATGAGGCAGGAAGGATACGTGAAGAAAACAAAGACAATCGGATAACAAAGATAAGCAACAGACTACTGTCACGTAAGCAGATGAAGTTGAAGAAAATTGATAAGATCAGCCGCCGTCCAATTATATGTACATTACTGCACACTTTGTGAATAGTAGGTTTTATGTATCTATAAATAGAAGGACGAACACACAAAGAAGAGCACGACAAAAAACAGAAGCTGTCATCCCTCTCTTTGAGAGAAAAATTTTTTTTTTAGGAAACTTTGTGCTAGTCTTATAGGATTAGTCGGATACTTGAGAGTGTACCTAAAACCCCCTTTATACTCAGTATTACTCAGAAATAAAATCTCTACTTATTTTAGTATATACACTTGAGTTATTTCAATTTTTAGACTTCAATTATTACACTACTCAGTCTGTTCGAGGAAGCAGAAGTGGGCACAAAATTCACTAAACTAAGTCAGGTATGTTGTTATTTTGCACCTAATTTATTTATTTATCATGGAATGTGAAAAAATTAGTAATAATGATATAGAACATTTACAAATTACTGAACAAGATGGTTACTATGAAGGAAGTATTTTAATTGATTCAGCTTTATTTATAAAAATACAAAAGGAAGATTTAAATTTAACTAAAGATGCTAATATGAAAAGTAAGGAAAAATTGGAAAAAATTATGCAAAGATTTAATAAAAAAGAAAATATTATATTTTATAGAAAATTGATTAATGAAACTCCAATAGATATTGAAGAAGCTCAAGGAAATAATAGTATACAGTTATTAAATAAGAAAAAATTGATGGAAATTAAAAAGAATATTAAAAAGAAAGAACACAGAAATAAAATTGGATATATACATATAGGTGCAATTCAGATATTAATAAAAGTAACTTTTCAAGAAGGAATAAATTCACCTATAGAATTAATATTAAAAGATGATACAATAACAGATATAAAAGATAAAATATTGGGCGTAATAGACGGAAATTTAGCTTATGTAAAATTAAAATTTGAAATTTACCCAAATATTGGAATACCTTTAAATACTCAAATATTAGAACAATCATTAACACTTGAACATAAATTTTTAAGAAAAAACTTAATGAGAACAGGAGATAAAATATTTTCAATAACTTATTGCGTTAATTATGCGTTAAATAATTCACATCATAGTATTACTTTTAGAAATAATGACATAATAGATGTACAAAGTTTATTTGAAAATATAGAAAAAATTTATTATCCTAAATGAAACGAAATAACAGAATTATGAACTTGTATAAATAAACCAAACTTATTAATGTGTAAATTACCATTACTAACAAATATTTCTGAAAAAAAAATAGAAGAAGATAAAATTAATAAATTAGCAAATCAAGTAAATGATTTAACTCAGTATTTGAAAAATAAGATATGACTAAAAATATTGCAAAATTTAATATCAAAGATAAAATTATTAATATATGAGTAAAAGAACAAAATCTTTTTTAAAAAATATATATGGAATATATTAAAAATATCGATAAAGATTTTACTGAAAAACAAAAACATATTTGGAAATTAGATTTACCAAAAGAAATAAAAATAAAATTATGTGAAGATTATGGAAAAATATGTGGACAAATTGCACTATATGAAGATGAAATGAATTATGTTTTAACCACAACTTTAATAAAATTAGAACTAGAAGAAAAACACGGAGAGTTAGAAAGAAGTTTTAACTTAGGAAGAAATCTAATGTTTTTTAAAAACTATTAAATGCTTTAGAAAATAATGAAATTTCAGATTAAAATATGAATAAGGTAGATAGAAATATTGTTAAGGTTATAATAAAAGATAAATCAGATAAAAATATTACTAAGTTTATAATAAAAGATAAAACTATTACAGCATGGGTAAAAATAAAAGATTTTTACAACGTAATATATATAGATGAAATAAAAAATTGTGAAAAAGATTTTTATGAAAAACTAGAATGTATATGGAAATTAAACCTACCAAAAGAATTAAAAAGAGTTATATGTCATGAATATGCAAAATTATGCGCACAAACAATAATTTATAATAATGAATTATCATGAATTTGATTTAGCATTAACTAGGATGCAAATAGATGAAACTTATGAACAATTAATGAAAAGTATAGAAAATAATAACCTTGATGAATCCTGAAAATACACCCCCTCTGAATTGGTATCAGAGCACTAAGATCATTTAAATAATTTTAGAAAAAATTTCGAGCACTAAGATCACTAAAATAAGAAAAACTATAATAACTATTAAGATTATTGAAACTGAAATAATTTTTGAAAACCTAATAATTAGGATTGTTGAGACTAAAAGAAAAATTCAAATTTTTGAATGGATATTATAGATATACAAATTAGAATAATTGAAATAGAAAATAAAATAAATGAATTAAAAGACAAAATAAACATAACTAGAGAAAATGTAAGTTTAATTTGTAGACATTTAGATTATCATATAGAACATGGAAATACAAATGAATTTGATAGAGTATCAAAATTTCTTATAAAACGTAAAAATAAATTAAATAAAAGAGAAAATAGATTAATAAGATTAGAAAATGAATTACGAGAAATATATGAAATGTATAACCGTCTCTAAAACTGTGACCATTAAAATAGTGACGAATAACGAACTTTTCGACACTAAAATCCGTCAAAAAATTAATAATTATTAACAGTGATAGGCTAATCGGATCCAGATACCTACTAGATACTCGAAACACTATAGGCTAATCGGATTCGGATACCTACTGGATACCCGAAACACTACACTACTAGAAAATAATTAAATGGCGACGGAAATGAAATTATCAGAAGAAATTTTTGAAATAATCAAAACATTAGAAGAAATGAATAAAAACATAGTTTTATTAATAGAAAATACTAATAAAATTATGGAATATACATATATGAGAATATCAAAAGGGCATAATGATATAAAAAATATAAGAGAAACTTTAGATAATATAAATGAAGAAAAAGAAATTGAGGAAAATAATGAAATTGAAAGAATTAAAGAAATTCTTCAACAACTTGAAAATCTATTAGAATACGAAGAAAACAATAGATGTATAACTAGAAAGGATTTAGAAGATTTATTAAAAATGAGAGAACAGAAACCTATAAATTTTAGTAAACCATTATCTACATGGAAGAATTAAAAGAGAAATATTTGGAAAATTTAAAGAAATCAAATGATATAGAAGAAATTTAACAATTGTTAGAACAATTAAAAATAATTAATAGAAGATGATAATAATCAAGTACAAAAGATTGAGCAAAAAGAAAACCCTAAAGAAAATGAAGAAATAATCCTAATTTACACTAGTTCATCAGATTCTGAATATGATGAAATATTTATGGAAAAAAGGTGAAACAATTGGAGTAAAACAAGAAAAAAGAAAATGGGATGAATATTTCTATAATAAAGATGGTGTATGGGATAAATATGAAGAAGAAACAATGAAAAATAAAGGTTATGCTAGAAAAGATGGAAAATGATCCAAAATACCAGATGAATTTAAACCTCATCATGAATATACTAAAGCTGGAAATATATTAAACCTAGATTGTGTTAGAAATAAAGAAGATGCGATTATAGAATGGGTTAATGAAACAATATTATTAATTTCAACAGATGATAGATTTAGTAATCTTTCTTTAGATAACATAAAAGGATTAATTCTAATGAAAACAACAGGAAATGTTAGACAATATTTAACAACTATCAGTGATGAAATGTGGTATAGATATGCAGTTACTGTAAATACTAACCAAGATTTTGCTAGACTAATTAGTGAACTAATTTCTAGAGAATTTACTGGACATGAATATCTTCATAATAAAATAGGAGTAAATAACTTTTTACATGAAAATGCAAAGTCACATTTAAATAAAATACAAATATGTGATATGTGTTAGATAAGGAGTTTTATTTGCGAATATCAAAAATACTATTATCAACTAGATAATGCAGCAAAGAATACGTACAAGAAATTATTTATTGATAAGTTACCATACCCTCTTAGTATAAAGATAAAAGACATTTGAAAAACAAGAATAGGAGAAATAACTAATATCTTATGAGGAATTATACAAATAGTGTGTAAAGAATTAAGAAATCAATGCCTAGCTAGAGAATCAATTAGACAATTAAATAGGGGAAGAAATGAAATATGTTGTGACCTACCAGAATTAGAATTACCAAGAAACTATGGATGTAAACAACCTAGAAAAAGGAAAAAATATTATAGGAAGAAACCTAAGCTAAGAAAGACATATCCAAAGAAAAGTGCTTATAAAAATAGAAATAGAAAATATTTTAGAAAGAAAAGACAAATCCCTAGAAAATACTGTCCGAAAGGAAAGAAAAAAATGTATGTGTTGGTTATGTAACCAAGAAAGCCACTATGCAAATGAGTGTCCAAAGAGAAAAGAAAAAGATATAAAAGAAAAGTCAAAACTAATCGAAAGATTATATCAAATATATGATTTAGAACTATTAGAAGAAGAATTAAGTAATTCTGAAAAGAGTATATATGAATATTCAGAAGATGAATTATTTTCACAAACAGAATCAAAATAGTACTTATATTAAAATACTAATAAAAAATAATGATAGAGAAACTGAAGCTTACATAGATACTGGAGCAAATATTTGTATAGCAACAAAAGAATTATTTGATAAATGGGAAAAAGTAAAAAACCCAGCAAGAGTTTTAATTGCAGATGGATCTGTACATTCTCTAAGCTAGATAGTAAAGAAAATAACTTTGATAATAGAAAATAAATTATTTATGATACCAATAATATATCAACAACAAACAGGTGTAGATATAATATTAGGAAATAATTTTCTTAGATTAGATGCACTCTTTTGCCAATACTTAGATTATATGACTCTAAGAACCCCTTATATTAGAGGAAAACAAATAAGAGAAATAATTAGGATACCAATCCTTCACTATACAAAATGTCATTACTCAGAGTTTAGTCAGCTGAAACGTGGTGAGATAATACGAATAGTATGTAAAAAAATGAGACATGTATTAATGAATGCAGAAGAATGTAGAATTATTCTAGCATATATTGAAAAAAATTTAGACAAGGTATGTAGTGAAAACCCATTAGATCCAAAAATTAATAATAAAAATACAGAGTTAGTAGAATTAAAATTAAAAGACCCTATACAAGAAATAAAATGTAAACCTATGATTTATACAAAACAAGACACAGATGAGTTTGCAGAAGATATTAAACAAATGTGTGAAAAAGAATTAGTAAGACCATCAAAAAGTAAACATTCAGCACCATCATTTTATGTAGAAAACCATAATGAAATTAAAAGAGAAAAAAGGAGAATGGTAATAAATTATAAACAGATGAATGATGTCATGGAAAAAGATGCATATTTTTTGCCTAGGAAGGGTTTAATTATAGAAAGAGTTGGAAATATGAATTGGTTTAATATTTTTAATTGTAAATATTGATTTTACCAAATAAGACCCACAGAGGAATCAAAGACATTAATAGCTTTTAGTTGTCCTCAAGGACAATATGAATGGAATGTGTTACCAATGGGAAGGAAACAATCACCAGATATTTTCCAAAGAAGAATGGATTCTGTGCTTAAGGATTATAAAGATTTTTGCCTTATATATATTGATGATATATTAGTTTTACTAATAAGGATTTAAATGATCATTTTAATAGGATAAAATTAGTTCTTAAAAGATGTTTAGAAAATGGAGTGGTTTTAAGTAGGAAAAAGACAGTTCTAGCCTAGACCAAAATTAACTATTTAGGATTAGAAATAGAAAGAGAAAAAATAGTAATGCAAAAACATGTATTAGAAAAACTTCAGAATTTTTCAACCAAATTAAAGGATAAAAAGGAATTACAAAGATTTCTTAGATTACTAACTTATATTTCAAATGAAGGTTTTATAAAGAATCTTGCAGCTGAAAGGAGAAAACTCCAGCAGAAGTTAAAAAAGGATGCTCTTTGGTCATGGACCGAAGAAGATAAAGAAATTTTTACAAAATTAAAGCACTTATGTCAAGATTTTCCTGAATTATATCATCCTTCGGATGATGATTTAATTATTATTGAAATAGATGCATCTAATGAATGTTGGGGAGGTGTTATGAAGGCAAAATCCCCTGGACAAAAGAATGAATTACTATGTCGATACATGTCTGGAACCTTTTCAGGCAGTGAAATTAATTATCCTACTCATGAAAAAGAAACATTGGCCTTAATTCGAATGTTAGAGAAACATCGGATATATGTGCTAGATAAAGAATTTATTGTTAGAACCGATAGTACTTATGTTGTAGGTTTTAAAAATATTAACCATAAAGACACTTTATAAACAGGGAAGGTTAATAAGATGGCAGATGAAGTTAACTGAATATAATTATACAATATCTCATATTAAAGGTGAAAAGAATGTTCTTGCAGATATACTGTCAAGAGAATGGAGCAGGACTTGAAGAAATTGGAGAGCAAATTAAAAATGCAACAGCCACTCTTTGGTCAAAAGATGCAAGAAGCAGAATTACTCAAAAGAGACATGAAAGTAACAGAGCTACAAATTGAATAATTGAGATTATTGATGGAAGCAGTTCCAGCAAACTTGAAGAATCAAGACGAAGAAGAAAATAAAAAATGGTACATAATTTTTAATGGACCATTTCCAGGAATTTATGATGACTGGTACAAAGCAGCACCACACTGCACAAAAATCCCAGGAATCATCCACAAATCATACTCATCAGAAGAAAAAGCAAAAAAGGCTCTAGAGGAATACAATGATGAAGAAAGAAAGAAAAAAGGGAAAGAGATTTATCTTGGACCCAAAACTTTTTCAGAAACAGCAAAAAGTTCACCGCCAATTAAATCAGGCATGAAAATACTAGGAAGAATTCCTTCCTAAGATGATTTTCAAATAATTAGTAAAAAGGATCATGAACTTCGAGTTCAATTTTCTCATGAAAAATTCGAAGAACATATCCAAAGATTAATTAATTGGAATGAATATGAAAAGATCAACTGTTTTTTCATAGTTGATAGAAATATTTATGGTGTTAAAGCAATTATTACGCCAGGAGCACCTCAATTACTAATATTCAATTTATTCCATTTTGGAATGATTGAATGTCTTTATTTAAGTACTAATCTTGAAGAAATCTGTTTGTTTCCACATGGTTTCAAAGATGCAGTTCAGACTTTCAAGAAAAATATAGCCCGAGAAAGGACTGTTTTCTTAAAGTTCCACTCAGCCTACCCAGATTTCTCAACTGGACTACAAACAAAACATTTTGTGTTTATAGGAATCAGCAACAATAATTTTCCTTTGCTAGATGATCCAAAGAAGGAAGCATATACTGAGGAGTTTATGAAGGAAATAATTGCAAATCAGTTAGCAAGTATTTACAACCAATGCCAAATTATTGGAAAGGAATCTTTCGTCAGAATGATGTACAGAGGACCTCATCTGATATTATTAAATAAAACAAATGGAAAAATAATCAGAGAAAAAGATATGAGGACATTAACAGAACATGAATATCCATACTATGCACTTGAGGGACCCACGATGGAATACCATCCGGATATACTCAACCAACTTTGCAAAAAGATAAGGCAGAACGGGAACCATGCATGTGAGAGATGTACTACAAAGACAGAGATAGAAGTCCAGAAAGAAGATAAGGACAACAGTTCAGATGAAATAATTGTAGAAGAGTAAATGTAGGAACTGATGTAAGCATGTAAGACCCCTTGTAAAAAGCCACTGTAGATATGCTACGTGTAAAAAAAAAAACTAGTACGTGTCAAAGTGAAAAAAAAAAGTTCGAAAAGTCAAAGGCAGAATAAATGTAACAGGATTGTTACAAAGGAAGAAAGATAGAATTGTGGCTATGATCACGTGGTAGGAAGGATACGTGAAGAAAATGAAGATAAGCGGATAACGAAGGCAGATTGATAAGAACAGCCGCCTCCAATTATATGTACATTACTGTAGTGTAGGATCAGAATGTATGAATAGCAATTTTACGCGTCTATAAATAGAAGGGTCGAAGACAGAAGTGAGACACGGCAAAAAACAGAAGTTGTCATCCCTCTCTTTGAGAGAAAAAAGTTTCTATTAGGAAACTTTGTGCTAGTCCTGTAGGATTAGTTGGGTACTTGAGAGTATACATAAAACCCCCTTTGTACTCAGTATTACTCAGAAATAAAATCTCTACTTATTTTAGTATATACACTTGAGTTATTTCAATTTTTAGACTTCAATTATTACGCTACTCAGTCTATTCGCGAAAGCAGCAGTGGGCACAAAATTCACTAAACTAAGTCAGGTATGTTATTTTGCATCTAATTTATTTATTTATCATGGAATGTGAAAAAATTAGTAATAATGATATAGAACATTTAAAAATTACTATGAAGGGAGTATTTTAATTAGCTACAACAAAAAAGGTGTTTAGCGGCGGTTTTTATTTGCAGCGGCGGCTGTTCAAACCGCGGCTAAAGGCTAAAGTTATTTTGCGGCAGTTGTATAACAATCGCAGATTTGTGCGTCAGCAAGAATTTTTTGCGGCGGTTTTTTTGAACCGCCTCGCAAAACTGTCACAATACAATTTTAGAATTGGTGGCGGTTTGTAACCGCCGCAAAGTGTGAAACAAAAAAATCAATTACAAATAAGGGCGGTTATGAACCGCCGCAAAAAAGGTAATATAGCTAATATAGATTTCAGATGTCATTTTTTCCCCTTTTTAATTCTTTTCACCTCTGTAATGCATTTTTAGGATAAAACTATGTAGATAAACAATAATAAAACAAATAATTTATAAATTTATGAACGAAATACACACCACGTATACAAATATAGTTAAAAAGTGATTCAACATAAAACTATAACTATGATATTCACCAAATAATAATATAAATTTTTCTTCAGCTCTAGCCTTTTCCTCTTTAAAATGTTCATGGTCTTTGTTGAGCTCACCAGCTCTGAGATCTTATCAGGATGGCTTTCGCAGGCACTGCAAGGAAAAAAAAAATGACCAAACCTATGAGACATGGACAAGAACTCAATTCTCCTTCACAGTACAAACTACAGGGCTGTAATAAAACAAAACAAAGAGGAGTTGTGCTTGCAATAATAATTGGTGGTGAAGCAAAACAGAGAATGCTTTTAGTAACCCATTTACCTTGCCAGCTACAATCCTAATTTGATAGTGATTCAAATAATTAGATAATAATTCAAATAAGTAGGTTCCACAACCCATTTGACTGGACGTTGTGTCTACTGTCATTTGCCAATGACTAATTCAATCTAAAAACTTGAACAATTATCTAGAGGTTCATATGATAAAGTATAGGCAGTTAGAATCAAATGATAAAAAATAACATATTAGATAAACCAATATTTCAATTCAACTTTTTATTCTTCAAGAGAATTGTAAAGTGTGTTGTTCATAAAGTTGTGACTCAATATAATAAGCTAAACTTGAATACATGACTTGGTATAATAAGCTATAGCTCATAATGTCTCAGTAAGACATTAACAAGTATTTTAGTTAAATTTAAACCATACTGTCCATACACCATATGCAACATAAACCAATAAGCGAACAAATAATTAGCACAAAAGGAAGATTAAAAAGATACCTACTAAAAAACCTTACTTCCATTTGGTAAAAAATCAAGGCAGGGTCTCCAAAACTGAAATAACAAGTGTAATGCAGTGAAAAGCATCAGTGTAGGGTTCAAAAGCTGAAATAAGATGTTTCTTTCAATTTATAGTGGCGAAATATCATGTTTAAATGCTGACCTGTTTTGCAATAACAGGAATTATGAGTCAAACTCAACAGCCTTGTCATCCCTTATCATCTCTTGCGTGGAACAAACAAGAAGTTAAGCAAATCCACCACTAATTACCATGTGTTCATACAAGATATAAAATGACGTTGACCTTTCAAAGTGGAAGAATTAGCATTAGACTGTGTGCCAACAATGTAATCAAAACAATCACATATGCTAAGCATGCAATTTAGACATTTACATCAAAACAGAGGTTATTTCCACATTACCTCTCTTTGATGCAATGCTCCCCCTTTGATCTGCAATGCAATAAAAAAAGAGCTTTAGCTTCTAAAGATACACCTCCAAGGGAAGCAACTTACGAAATCAAATAAAAAGAAAGATCAAAAGAACCATTCTAAGAAGATGAAAGCAAATGATTCTCCGCATAACTAATTTTATGATTAGAGATCTCTTCACAAGGCTCTCAACTTCTTAATGAATATTGGGCATCTCTTCAAAACTGACATATATAGATTGACTATCACATGAATATGTAGCATGTGTGATTGGACCACTAGCTTCCCATGGCACTAATCATACAAAAATGAGGTTCCAAAATATCTTAGTTCCAAGGCTTAAATTGTGGATCACATTGAAATGCAAAAGCCAGATGGAGCTAGCAATTAGATAAAAAAAATGCGCTCCACCAGACCAAAGTAAACAAATGCATAAAGTCATATTTGTGTAAATATATAACATAATATAACTAGCACACCTGCTTTAGGCATTCCAACTTTGGGGTCTCATATATTGCTATTTGAGTTTCATGAACAGCCAGTTTTATGAAAGGAGTGATAACATACTTGATCATCAAATAGCAACTTTAGCAAGCCCATACTCTAGAATACCAACCACCTAAAAATGTCATAAATTAGAGGAAACACAAATCCATACAATTGAATTCATCAATATCTAAATTTACAACACCACAAAGGAAACAAAATTGAATGTTTCTGTAGTTATAAGGAAGGTATAAGGCAAAAGACAAACTAAGAAAATATATGAAAGACAGAGAAACGGGAGAAGAATTTTGTATCAGCCAGCACACAAATTACAAGCATGGTATTGCTCTTCATAGAGCTGAAGCATAACTGAAAAAAGAAAAAAAAAACTCTCAGACATTACTACTCTTAAAAATAATAACAGAAAACAACTCAATAATATCTCTTGAAGACTTGGTCTGTTGACCAATTATTCAGCAACATTGTAACGGAAATACTAAGGCATTTTCCAACAATTTCAAACAGAAAGTGTAAAAATGAGATAAATCGGCTCACCTCCATGGTAAAATGCAACATAATGAATAAGATGGTGTCGTGATACACTCAGCCAAATAGAGATAGTTTCTCACCAGTTCTGGGTATGGATGGACATTGAGGGTACTTTGTCACTTTTGTTCCCATAGCAGGCCCTGCATCACTTCCTGAAAATGCTTTCTTGATGTAATCATTCTCCAAACCAATATTTTCACTCATGAGCTTAGACAACTTCTCTGCAAAACAGTCAAATATATATATATACTTAAGTCTTTCTTCTCTCCCTCTCTTCTTCTCCCTATCTTTTCTTCTCTCACTCGTGAGCTTAGACAACTTCTCATGCTATTGTTGATTTTCCTTGCCTAAAATGAAAAATTCACAACAACAGATCTAGAACAACAAGATAACAAACAAATTAAACTCAAATTTCATGAAAACCTTGAAATTGTGCACCTGCGGAAACCCAAATTCCAGCATAAAAAACAAAAAACCTGTCAAAAACAATGAAATGTGAATCGATTACATGAAATGTGAAACTACCTGAGAGAGAGAGAGAATCGATTGCATTAAATGTGTAACTTCAGTTGGTACTATTGTAGTCTACTCTAGGCCGGGGGCATTATCGCCGGTGCCGACACCATGCAAGTGGTGAGTTCCGAGCCGCCGCCACCACGTCGGCGAAGCGTTAGGGTTTTGAAAACGGAGATTGCAGTGCGAGGTTTGTGTGGTGGCGGAGTTTGGCAAAATTGCAGCGGTCAGGGAGAAGCAAAGAGCTCATTCTTACGCACTTGCTCTGGTTTATTTTTTAAAAAATTGTTTTAGACACTGCGGCGGTTCATCCCGTTAGACTCGATCCAGATATTAAGCGGAGGCAGTTCAAAGTGAACCGCCGCAAGCTAAGTGCCGCAAATTTAAATTTTTGTTGTAGTGATTGATTCAGCTTTGTTTAGAAAAATACAAAATGAAGATTTAAATTTAACTAAAGATACTAATATGAAAAGTAAGAAAAAATTGAAAAAAATTATGCAAAGATTTAATAAAAAAGAAAATATTATATATTATGTAAAATTGATTAATGAAGCTTCAATAGATATTGAAGAGACTCAAAGAAATACTAGTATACAGTTATTAAATAAGAAAAAATTGATGGAATTAAAAAAATATTAAAAAGGAAGAACACAGAAATAAAATTGGATATATACATATAGGTGCAATTTAGATATTAATAAAAGCAACTTTTCAAAAAAGAATAAATTTACCTGTATAATTAATATTAAAAGATGATAGAATAACCGATATAAAAGATAAAATATTGGGCGTAATAGAAGGAAATTTAGCTTATATAAAATTAAAATTTGAAATTCACCCAAATATTGAAATACCTTTAAATACTCAAAGATTAGAACAATCATTAACACTTGAACATAAATTTTTTAAAAAAACTTAATGAGAACAGGAGACAAAATATTTTCAATAACTTATTGCGTTAATTATGCGTTAACTAATTCATATCATAGTATTACTTTTAGAAATAATAACAAAATAAATGTACCAAGTTTATTTGAAAATATAGAAAAAATTTATTATCCTAACGGAAACGAAATAACAGAATTGAGAACTTTTATAAATAAACCAAATTTATTAATGTGTAAATTACCATTACTAACAAATATTTCTAACAAAGAAATAGAAGAAGATAAAATTAATAAATTAGCAAATCAAGTAAATGGTTTAACTCAGTATTTGAAAAATAAAATATGAGTAAAAATATTGCAAAGTTTAATATAAAAAATAAAATTATTAACATATGGGTAAAAAAACGAAATCTCTTTCAAAAAATATATATGGAATATATTAAAAATATTGATAAAGATTTTATTGAAAAACTAAAACATATTTGGAAATTAGATTTACCAAAAGAAATAAAAATAAAATTATGTGAAGATTATGGAAAAATATGTGGACAAATTGCACTATATGAAGATGAAATGAATTATTTTTAACTACAACTTTAATAAAATTAGAACTAGAAGAAGAACAAGAAGAGTTAGAAAGAAGTTTTAACTTAGGAAGAAATCTAAATATTTTTGAAGAACTATTAAATTCTTTAGAAAATAATGAATTTTCATATTAAAATATGAATAAGGTAGATAGAAATATTGCTAAGGTTATAATAAAAGATAAACCAAGATAAAAATATTACTACGTTTATAATAAAAGATAAAACTATTACAGCATGGGTAAAAATAAAAGATTTTTGCAACGTAATATATATAGATGAAATAAAAAAGCGTGAAAAAGATTTTTAAGAAAAACTAGAATGTATATGGAAATTAAACCTACCAAAAGAATTAAAAAGAATTTTATGTCAGGAATATGCAAAATTATGCGCACAAACAATAATTTATAATAATGAATTAGATCATGAATTTGATTTAGCATTAACTAGGATGAAAATAGATGAAACTTATGAACAATTAATGAAAAGTATAGAAAATAATAATCTTGATGAAACCTAAAAATACACCCCCTCTGAATTGGTATCAGAGCACTAAGATCATTTAAATAATTTTAGAAAAAATGTCGAACACTAAGATCACTAAAATAAGAAAAACTATAATAACTACTAAGATTATTGAAACTGAAATAAATTTTGAAAACCTAATAATTAGGATGGTTGAGACTAAAAGAAAAATTCAAATTTTTGAATGGATATTATAGATATACAAATTAGAATAATTGAAACAGAAAATAAAATAAATTAATTAAAAGACAAAATAAACATAACTAGAGAAAATGTAAGTTTAATTTGTAGACATTTAGATTATTATATAGAACATGGAAATACAAATGAAATTGATAGAGTATCAAATTTTTTTATAAAATATCAAAATAAATTAAATAAAAGAGAAAATAGATTAACAAGATTAGAAAATGAATTACAAGAATTATATGAAATTTATAACCGTCTCTAAAACTGTGACTATTAAAATAGTGACGAATAATAAACTTTTCGACACTAAAATCCGTCAAAAAATTAATAATTATTAACAGTGAAATTCATGCGAGAAGTAATGACACTTAATTAAAAATTAATTCAAGTCATTAGATTAAATGGACAAGAAGGGTGGAAATGTGGAGTGACTATTTAATTATAGTTATTATCGGAGTAACTTGATCTCTCCTTCTCACACACATAAGCATTAATGTGTAACTAATTTACCCTTTGGTAGGAAAGATGCATGGTTATTGTAGTTCTAACCGTTTTCTTTCTCAGGAGTAGTTGGGGCAATTTTTCCTTTTATTTTTTGTTCAAGGCAATTTTTCCTTTTTTTTTTGGTCGAAAGCAATTTTTCCTTCTTTTCATGTGTGTTATGCATTTTGGGATTGGGTATGTCTTTGTTGTATTTGACTTGGAGGTTTGATCTCTACCCAACCCCTTTCCCCAATTCCTCTGTGTGTGAGTATTGACCACACAAAAAAAAATCAAATAAAAACTTATTGGACAAAAAAAAACCAAATAAATACTTAATTACATTTAGTTATTTACCTATCTAACAGAGATATCAACATCCAGTTCACTTTAATCCCCTAAATCGTGTCATGGCTACCCATATGCCAATGCCACTTGCCTTTTTACCAATCATTTTATTAGCTCAATATTATTTAATGATAAAATGTCTATCCCTTTATATATTGAGTCTTGTACATTGAGAACATGAAATAAATGCATTTATTTGATGAAGCCGAACCTTCAACATTGCAAACTAAAATGAACATTGTAACAAAATGAATTCGTTTATTTTATTTTCTCAACATGTGAAGATAAATTAACAAGGATAAAAATAACATTTGGTTACAATCTTTATATGAGATAAGTAAATCTTAATTTGTACTCCCTCTATTTCAAAATTATAAGAGTTTAAGGTTAATGCACACATATTAAGAAACATTTAATGAAAGTAAAATGTTTTTTTTACCACAAAGTAAAATGTTGTTGTACATAGATTAAAATATTCTCATTTTATGGAAGAATATTAATAATAAATTATCTACAAATCTCTATAATATAAATATCAACTACTCCTACTACTAGTTATTAAAAAAGGTATAGGTGAAAAAAAGTAATTAATGATACTTTAAAATTGTAAAACTATAATAGCTTTGAAACAAAATTAAAAGGCTAAAACTGTTATAGTTTTGGAAGAGAGGAAATACTAAATGAAATTGTTGGTTTTGTTTTACTTTTTTAATACAATAGGGCAATTAAAGACGAGAGAGCAAGTCAACTTAATTTTTTCAGTGATCATTTTCTAGGAAAATTAAAGTAGTATAAATACTTTATATCAAAACTATAATTTCCAAATAACGTTTCTGGACAATAAAATATTTATTATTATTGGGAGATTTATATATATATATTTAATAATAATTATTTCCTACCAATTATTTGATTGTCGACTCAAAAGTCACTACTGCTGCATTCAATTAAGAGAGAGAGAAAAAAATAGAAAATGGAGTTGAGCATGATTTCCACTTTTGAGCTATATATATTTTTCAATGAACTTCAACAATTTCAATGATTTGGTTTTCCACGACGGTGTGCTTATATTGCAGGGCAATATAACTCTTCAGCAGATAATTATATTTTAAAACACATCGTTAGATTAAAAGTTATTATCATATAAATCATTCTTGTAAAATTTCACATCAATCTAAAATTGTTTGATGTGTCATTGAGATATGTCAAAATTCATACACTTTAAAAGACATTAATTTTGACGTATCTCAATGACACATTAAATGATTTTAGATTGATGTGAAATTTTATAGGAATGATCTACATGATAGTATCTTTTAATCAAACGGTGAGTTTTAGAATATAATTATCCAGTGAATAGTTATTAGCGGTGTAACATCGTCCAACAGTTACACCGATGTAATTTGATCCCTCCTCATATATATATATATATACTACGTATGATCTTTTGTTGGATTGCAACACTAGGAATTTTTTCTAAAGAAAATTCTTGGAAAAATTCTCCAACCTTTCTTTGTTTTACCCAACTTCTTTAGCTCATTTCTGATGCTTGAACACTCCTTCTCTAGCTCTGACACACGTTCCCTCAAGTTTTCAGCACCTTGTGTAGGGTCTAGTTGGCCAAGGTTTCCACTAGGGTTGTGTGAGTTCTCAAGATTGTCTGAAACAAACAACCAGCTAGAAATTGATGTGCGGAGTCGAAGTTGTTCAAAAAAGAGGATTTGCACTATTACTCGGAGTGGCAATCTTTCATTTTGTGCTGCATGAGTGCTGGCTTCCAACGAGAGCTTTTGGCAGTCCATGAGTCTACAAAATTGCTCCCTTTCAGAATCTATGAGCCAAGGATGTGCCTATAGTTGTCATAAAATGTGTTACATTAGAATCATCAAATTGAGATAGATGGAGCATACAAATTTGAATAATAATAATAATAAATAATAATAATGATAACAATAATTGCTCACAGTGCACTTGATTTTGAGGTTTAGTCACTAACTTATAGCAATTTACAATATTCTTTTCTTGATTTTTTGTTTATACACACAATATTTCAGGGAGAAAGGGTCCCTAGACTAATCTATGTTCGGTCGAGAGGTAAGTAAAACTTGACCATTAATTGTTCCGTCACTGGGATCGAACTCGGATACTAGCCGAGCCCGTCCCTTAAACGGAGTGCATTAACCACTTGCGCCTAACCTCGTGGTTATATTCTTCTCCTGATCTATTCATTCATTTCAACTAACAAACTTTTTTAAGTACATATCATATCTCTTTCTCTTTCTGGTGAGCATTGAAAGATGCATATAAGTAGAAGGGAATCTTATCTTCTTATAATAATTAGTTGTGAATTTGTTATCAAAGCAATGATAACTTTCAAATAATTAATTCTATATTCTAACTAGAAGTGTGCATCACCTTAAGGTATACATCTATTGCATGATATAAACCATCATCCAGTGGTCTAGCATAATCTGGAATTGCAGCAGCAAGAGACTGAAACTTAGGCAACTTGAGATTAACATCTAGAGCCACCTCAGCAAGATATGCATCCACCAAATTGGCCACAATTGTCAAAGGTGTCAATGCATCAGCTCCAGCTATCAATGGCCCTTCTTGATCAGTTATGCAAGGAGAAGTTGGTGCAGTTATAGGCTGATATAAGGACATAAAATGGTCAACAATCCTCTGAACACAATCTACATCATAAAGGGTCTCAACTGAATACCCTGTATTTGGAATCAGAAGATCCACAAGCTCAGCTTGTTCAAGTTGAGATCCAACCCTTTTCTCCAAATTCTCTATGCATGATGGACTTGCATGCAATATCATACCTGTTCGGAGCAACCTTAGCAAATACTTAGAGGGTGTGACACCTTTCTTATTAGGAAGCAATGCCACAATTTCTTCCAACAATGCCTTTTGATTTGGTTCAGAATTATTAGTTCTACTAGGTGTTGTCCCTTGGTTAACACTAACACTACTATTTCTGTCATTGAAGCTTGATTGCCTATTCATCAATGGGACAAATCTCCTAATATAATATATGAGGGACTTAGAAACATTCTCAGGTTTCATACCTTTTGCTTCAATCGATAAAATAAGTCTTTTGTATAAGGGTAAGCTTAACAAAGACAAATCCTCATACCACCAATCATCACCTTGTGAAGGAGGTGATTTATTAGTCTCGGAAGAAACAATTCCATTCCATAAGGTTGTTGTGTCTGTAGCTATGTTCTGAGGCCTATTGAACATGTTTGGCTCAGAACATGCCTTTATGGTCAAGGAATCAATGCATCTTGAAACAATGCGAATCTCTTCAGCATAGGATTTAACTTCCTCACATGTTTGAAGAGCTTTTATTGAGTCTGACCAATTGCTAAAAACCTCATTGAGGAATGCCTCTGTCTGTGAAATCAAGTTCCCTTCACCATAATTTTCATTCATTTGTAGATACTCTGCTGCACATCTTAGGCTTACCACATTTAATGGTGTGACTTCTATCTTGACACCATAGCAAAACTTGGTTACAAGGTCAAATGTTTTGTCTCCACCAGGCACATCATGGAGTTGCAAAACACAACTTGTTCCATCCTCGCTTGAGAAGTCAGCAATGAGTTTCTTTAGTAATCCACTTCTAGAAAGCAATGGGAACTACATCATCAAAATCACAGATGCAAAAAAACAAACTAAGGTCCAGCATGAGCATGAATGCATAATTAAGGTCAACGCTTGGCAGGGACCAACAAAGAAAAAAAATGAAATCCAAGATAGATAATGCATCCACAAACAGTGTGTGTTTGGTTCTACGTTAGCGAAAATTGATTTGGACTAAATTGATTTTGTAAAATTGATTTTAGTTAAAATTGAGTTTGAAATAAAGTGTGTTTGGATGTTTTTACTCTGAAAGCAAGTTTAAGATAAAACCTAATGTAAAACTTTTAACTCAATGCAAAAGCTACAAATTTTAATTTTAGCTAGAATCAATTCTGGACAACGGAATTCCTTTTACTGCAAAATCCAAACACATTTGTATAAAAAGCAAATCATGTTTGACCTTCACAAACTTGAGTTTAGCTCCTCCCACCGTGTTACCAAACATGCACACAATCATTTTCAACAAAACTTCAATATAAACATGCACCTTGTGGAGAAAAAAAGATATTTCGCCTACTTCAATGGTAACATCACTTGCAAGTCCAGTTGTACAAAGCCTGAAACAAGAAATAATCAATTTAAAAATTAAGAACAACAACCAAGAAGGATAACTAGTGGTTCAGACTCAGTATTGAAGAAGAATTTGGCCCTCACAGCCTTACAATACTGTATGTTGGAAATTCAAGCGTGAGCCAAATTGAACTTTTATGTTTGTTAAAAAAAAACTAGATAAATATAATATAAACGAATATATTCATATCCTCAATACCTTAAGATTTTGGGTCATATGGTGTTAACTCTGTGGTCTATCACTTAAGCTAACCAAGTATTTAGACGATAATGATTTTTTTTAGATAGGCAAATGTTAGTAATTAATATGTTATGTTAGTGACGGGATTTGAACTCATAACCTCCTTATTACTCCAACCACTATATCTCTCCCCAATCACCAAACCACCTTATCGGTCCATTTAGTCGACAATGATTAACATTCATATTTGACCTCACTAATTGATATATAGGTAACTTTGTACTGCTTGGCAAGGTATGATGGTGTATGATCTTATATATTTCTTCTTGATTGTAATGCAATGTAGTGAGAATTGAACCCTCACCTTAGGAAATATAGCACCTTGAACCCTCAATCAGCTAGATATTTATTAATTTCATGTCTTCTCTTTTGGACAGTCATAGAAAACAATCAACAATTAACATTGTCCCCAACTTCACTTGAAATTTGACATGGCCCAATTGTCGTTGTTTCCTTTTCATCCCATAGATATGGTAGTGATATTCTTCTAGCATATAACATACACTCCTTTCGATTTCCTCTTTATCTACATTTTAATTCCAAAGTCAAGATGACCTAAGTTATAGGACACTGTAGATGAAATTGGAAACCTTTAATGTCCAACAAAGATCATATAACTTTTTTTGTTTAATTTTAAAAACTTCGGGTTGACCAAGTTAAAGGGCTTACGACAAGAAAACTTACAAAATTAATTAGAAGATGCTTTTTGATTCATGACCAACACAAGTTCCACAACCTCACTACTAGAAAAAATTGAATTAACGACAGAATTTAGAGACAAAAAATAAATGAAATATGTTTATAATTCTGTCTCTAAGCATTAGAGGCGTCCAAATTTGAGACCAATTCCATTTTTTTCATTTCAAATTTTTGTCTGTAATTCAACTTTTTCTAGTAGTGACTATTGGTATTTATTGGTTAGATTTTGACAAAAAAATTGAGAAAAATGGTTACCATGTTTGGCCTTCACGACGAAATACATCAGATTTGGATCCAAGCTTCATTAACGCCATTTAATATGTTGCAGCTTGGTTCACGGTCAAATGTAAGAAAGGCTATGGTTGTTGTATGAAGAATAGAAAACACATGATGGAAAGCATGCATGTGAGAAGAAAGATTGTGGAGTGAGAAATGAGAGCAGAGTGCAGTTGTTTCATTGTTACTAATGATTATGGTCCATAACACACACAAGTCGCGAGTCAAAAGCTGTTGGTAACTGAAATAAGCGAAAGAAATGGTTGTGCAATTTTTGTATATTATTATTATTATGATTATTATGATATGTCTATGCCATTGCTAGCCATATCTTTCTCCCCCTCGTAATTTCTTGGCATGCACAGATTTTTGACATGTAAGCTTCATTTTTCATCCCATGTATACGTCATCACCTAGAACAACAGATATAACCCAAAACAAATTCTTTTTAATAATTTTAAATTGTTAAATCATTTTTCATATTCTCAAGTACAATATATATTTTTGTTATTTTTTATTTTTATATTTTTTTTAGGAAATTGATTTTTATCTTGTTGTATGCTATACATTGTCAAAAATGATATTATCTTATATAATATAATGTAATATCAAACAATGTGCGTTATTAAAATTTTATTGAACTTTATATTATTAAAGGCTTAAATATGTTTTTAGTCCCTCGATTTTGGAAAATTGTTGATTTTAGTTCCTCAAATTTAAAACGTGTTTTTTTGGTCCCTTATTTTTAAAAATGTCACTTTTAGTCCTTGGGGTCATATTTTAAATTTAAAAAATATTTTTTAAATTTGAGAGGGGTCAAAATATAAATTTAGAAAATCTTTAAAAGCTAAGGGAAAGAGAGTTAGGTGAGAATTAAGATTTAGGAGGGGTCAAAATATAAATTTTAAAAATACTTTTTAAATTAAAAAATGGCCTCAGGAACTAAAAGTGACACATTTTAAAAAATAATGGACCAAAAATACGTTTTAAATTTGAAAGACTAAAAACAATAATTTTTCAAACTTAATAGACTAAAAACATATTTAAACGTATTAGTAAATTATCTTTGGTGAACAACAGTACTTTAGCACGAGGGCGTGCCATAAAATTAGTCAATTACTATAATGGGCCACGTTTAGCACGAATATTCATAAAAAAATTATCATATGATATTTTTTTAATAAAAAATCGTAACTTTTGCCCAAATCAGTTACACCGAATGGAATCAAATGCCGAGAGAATAGAGATGTTTCAAAAAATTCATTAGAAATAGAAACAAAAAATAACGCTTGAACACTTCAGCAGTTCCTGTGTTTGTGGGTTTGGGCTGCTTTGAACTTGTGTTCTGGTAAACCCTCTCTGTCTCTCTCTTTGTATTTGCTTATCACTTTCAAACCAATAATTAAGTTATTCATCAATGAACATGCTGTTTCATTTCATTTTTATTTGATATTGTGAACCAAATTAATGTTAACTTTAACTTTATTAGGCATTTCCAGGTATTTGTAAACTCTTCCTGCTGTTCACGTAGGACATCCTCAGTTTTGATAATGTTCCCTCCCTTGTTGTCTGGTGTTATTCGGATCTGGATTCTTTGCTGTAAAGAATCACGTTGTTCACACTGTTGAGAGATCAGTACCATTGAATGGAGATCAAATAACTCACGTTTTTTATGTACTAAAACAGATTAGAAATATATGTTCGAAATGTGAGCCATTTGATCTCCATTTAATAGTCCTGATTTCTCAACAACATGAACAACATATTTTTTTTGTACAGTAGAGTATCTGTTTCCCTGTTATTCCTTTCCCTTTATCCCACCAGAACTCAACCAACCTATCTTCAAAACAAAATATTAATGCTTTGAATATCTTGTTTTCCATTCATAATGGATCACTAATTTATTATATGAAATTGTAAAGCACCGCCGATTAGTCTATGAAATTATTAATATTTCAAATCAATCCTATACATTAATTTCTGCTACACAATTTTATGATTAAATTGATCAATCTAAAAAGACTAATATCATCGATGATGATTTTCAATTGTACAATTTAAAATATGATATTGGTGATTCTATACTAACTGAGATTAATGCTTTAAATTCACTTGTTTTTCAGGAACATTATTAGTTATTACCACTTCAATGGCGACCTCATCACACCTTCTCCATTACCATTCTCCTTCCCTTTCCAAAACCTTTAAATTCAATCACCCTTTGAACCAAAACCCTTTCTCCCAAAACCTAATTCTACCCCTCAAACCCACCATTAAACCTTCCTTTAATCTCAGAGCAGTTCTCTCCGAGAAGATCACTGCTGAACCCTCACTTAACGAATCCACTCGTTTTCAGTGTTTCACCAAGTATGAAGATGGGTTTCTGTACTGTGAGGGCCTTAAAGTGCATGACATTATGGAATCTGTTGAGAGAAGGCCTTTCTATTTGTACAGTAAGTCTCAGATTACTAGAAATTATGAAGCCTATATGGATGCCTTGGTGGGTTTGAGGTCTATAATTGGGTATGCCATCAAGGCCAACAATAATTTAAAGATTCTGAAGCATTTGAGGCAGTTGGGTTGTGGTGCTGTGCTTGTGAGTGGGAATGAGCTTAGACTGGCTCTTCAAGCTGGATTTGATCCCACAAGGTTCAAATATTGCACTTAACCTTTCAATGTGTATACATGTATCAATCTATTTGTGCTTTTTTAGGCGATGAGGGCTAGCAATATACTCTCTGACACACTCTTTTCAACAAACTCTTAATGATTGGGTGGAATTCATGTGGATCCCATTAAATCATATAGGTCTCATACTCTATTTGTTCGGACCCATTTCCAAAATAGTAGAATCCACATGAATTTCAACCAATCATAGAGATTGTATTGGAAAGAGTGTCAGATAGTGTGTTTCTAGCATTTCTCTTTTTAGGATCCTTTATATGCACAGCCATTGCAAACACACATTCACACGCAGGAGTGCCACCTGAAACTTGCTTAGCTTTGTTTTAATTGTTTGGCATTTCTCCTTAATTGGTTCTTAGTAATTTTATTCATGAATGTGATTGTTAGTGCTTTTCTTTGTTTATATGTGGATGAATAGGTGTATCTTTAATGGGAATGGGAAAATCTTGGAGGATTTGGTATTGGCTGCCAAAGAAGGTGTTTTTATCAACATTGATAGTGAATTCGACTTGGAAAACATTGTAGCGGCTGCAAGAATTGCTGGAAAGAGGGTGAATGTTTTGCTTCGAATTAATCCTGATGTGGATCCGCAGGTATATTTATATTGTCAGAGTTTACTTCATGAGTTACAAAGTTTGTTATGTGCAGTTTGTGTTAACTTATGGCCCTTAACAATTTTTATAGACACAGTATTAGTAAGTAGTAACTTTTCAAGTGTGACTAAATGATAAACAACCCAAGTGATGGCTAGCAGATACAAAAGAGGGCTCCTAGAAAACTTGATAAATGCTTTCTTTCTACTAAAATTACATTTTAGCTACTTGGATTTTTTAATTTTAAATGTCATGTAAGGGCATTCACATGATTGAAACAGGTTCTATTATTATCTTAGGATCTATCTTCTATTAACATTGTGAAGTCCTCCATTTCATTAGTTATACTGGATTCCCTCTTCTTGTTGTAACTGTTCCTATTCCTTTTTAACCATGACTAGAGCATGACCTTCATTGTCACCAAAACTTTATTAACCAGTCGTGATTGAATGCTTTGTATGCAACATCACTGTTGGGCTAACCCAATACCTCCAAACTTCCAGCTTTCACCTTATTTTCATGTAATCTTTATTATGATGTAAATTCCTAAAAGAAATTTGGTCTTTGTTATTCTTAGGTCCATCCTTATGTTGCAACTGGGAATAAGAACTCCAAATTTGGCATACGAAATGAGAAGCTACAGTGGTTTCTAGATGCTGTGAAGGAGCATCCTAATGAGTTAAAGCTTGTAGGGGCCCATTGCCATCTTGGCTCAACAATTACCAAGGTATATTCACAAAATCTTTATACTTTTCTTCTTCTTTCATCTTCTCTTGTTTCATCCTGTATCACATAAATCTGGGCTCTGCATCACAATAATTGTCTTATTATTGCTAATCAAGTTGATTTTCATTGTTATATGTTGGTTCTTCAATCTTAATACCTTCCTAAAATAGTGAAAAACATTGTCGCTTGGCTATTCTTTTCTTCAGGTGGACATTTTTCGGGATGCTGCGATTATTATGGTCAACTACATTGACCAAATCCGAGCTCAAGGTTTTGAAGTTGATTATTTGAATATTGGTGGTGGACTTGGGATAGATTATCATCATTCTGGTGCTATCCTTCCCACACCCAGAGATCTCATTGATACTGTGAGGCTTCTACCCCTGATATCTCACTTTTTCTTCCCATATTTTATGTGATTATATATTGTAAGAATAAGGTATCACCGGTGACTGATAAATGGGCATTCTTATACTGCAATATGCATAATTAAATGCAGTATTTAATGAGCTACAGGAATGTATAGTGTTTGGTGTTTGAGGAACTAGATCGCTCATCTTTTGAGATGCATGTTCATTTGTAATCTTATTTGCTTTAATAAGGATGGGAGTTTAGGGGCCTTTCACTAAGCACTGGTGGTGGATAAAGGTCCTAGGTGAACACTTGCTATTTGTTATTAGAAGCTCATATTCGTAGTATTGATGTGATATGTAACATGTATTTACTTACAGATTAGATTTGGTATTTATTTTTCTTTTAACATATACATGAAGAGGTGTGTGCATATGTATATCTGTTCACGTTTTAATCATATGGAGAAACATTTGCTGCTCTTTTGGTATTGCTGGTCAATTTCACAGAAACAGACATGTTCTACAACCTGTTTATCTAAATGTTTTCTGATAAGCAAGATGCAGTATGTTTTTCTATAATTGTACACTTTACAATGTTCCTGCTAATTTTAATATTATATTCATGGTTGGAATAGGTTCGGGAGCTTGTCCTTTCTCGTGGTCTTAATCTCATCATTGAACCAGGGAGATCACTCATCGCAAACACTTGTTGTTTAGTTAACCGGGTAACCGGTGTCAAAACTAATGGATCTAAAAACTTTGTTGTGATTGATGGAAGCATGGCCGAACTTATCCGTCCTAGTCTTTATGATGCTTACCAGGTAATTTATCCAAATGCTCTTGGCCCCTTTGGCTTATCAAAATATATCAATATTGATGCAGATGTATGACATATAGCTTTTTCTTCTTGGAATTTTGGGTTGGATGCCCCCTCCTTCCTCTCTAAGAAGAATGTTGGAGACTAATGAAGATTCTGGAGACCCTTTGAGTGCATGTGCTTTTATCTAACATAAAATGTACTATTATAACTTATTTTACTATCAACTGAAATATGTCTGACATAATATGTTTGGGCCATTTGGCTTGAGTGTCATCTCAACATTGGCTTCCTATCGGCTACCCTCTGCACCCCCTGTGCCAAATCTATAAGGGCGGCCCGGTGCACGAGGCTCCCACTATGTGGGGTCTGAGGAGGGTAGACATATGCAGCCTTACCCTTGCAAGCGGAGAGGCTATTTTCATATTCGGAGCCGTGAGCCGTGACCCTCAGTCACAAAAAAAAAAATTGTATTTTTTTTCTTCAATTCTGGCATTCTGAATAATTAAAATGCTTTCTAAATTTCACCAAAAAAAAAAGCTTTCTAAAGAAATATGAGTATATGTACCTCTATCTTCAGCCTGGATGTCGATAGACCTCTAAAAGACCACATATTTCAAGATCATTATGGTTCTGTTGCTGTCCAAAATTATCTCGGCCGTGCTTTTTTTATTTTCAGGGAATTTATCTTCCATGAATATTGAATTTGGTGTCCTTGTTTGGTTGCAGCATATAGAGCTGGTTTCCCCTGCCCCGACAAATGCTGAGATAGCAAACTTTGATGTGGTTGGCCCTGTTTGTGAGAGTGCAGATTTTTTAGGAAAAGATAGACAACTTCCAACTCCAACCAAGGTATTATAATGCATTAGTCTTATATTTAGTTGCATCAATAAAAATACTTACTTTATCTGTATACAACTATGATGATTACAATGCCAGCTTGATTAAGCTATCTGAATTGAGTTTCACTTTGCAGGGTACCGGTCTTGTTGTTCATGATGCTGGTGCTTATTGTATGAGTATGGCATCAACTTACAATCTAAAGATGAGGCCTCCTGAGTATTGGGTATGGAGCTGAATTTTTTCAATTGCTAATCTCATATCTTGTTTGCAATGTTGTTATTAGCTTTACACCTTTTGTAAAATCCCATATTAGTTTTAACTTTTGCACCACTTATAACATGATCCAGTTCGGAAATTTTGCATGAAAAAAACAATTTTAATTCATCAAGGATTTGTGCATAATATACTTGTAAAATATTTTAGATTGAAGAAGATGGATCAGTGAGGAAAATCAGACACGGGGAGACATTTGAAGACCACATGCGGTTTTTTGAGGGCCTTTGAGAAGAGACCTAATTTTTTGGTGGAAAAGGATGCTTGAGTTTTGTTGTAGATCTCTCTAGCTAGAGATTGCAATGTTATTTTTAGTTCTATTTCGTCTATTCTGGTTCAATCTTGACCGTCTATTTTTTCTTTTTCAAAAAGAAATGCGATAAAGATCAAGATTCATATTTCATGAATTCAACTAGATTCAACACTTCATTTAATATCCTCCAAGTTTTTAGTTTCAGTCCTCAGTAAATGCAAGTATGCCTATAGCTTCCACTTGAAATGTGGAGAATATGTATGATGGCATTTGTTTAATAGTTAGTCTTATGATATTTTATGTTTTGGACTTAATTTCTTCACAATGAAGTATATTAGATCCATGGAGTTTAATTTTCTGGTTTAGCAGGAAGTCTCAGATGCTGTAGCATGGTATAGAAGTCTTGCATCTATAAATGTTACTTTTACTTTTACTGTTTTTTTACAGATAAAAGTACACTAGCCCACTTTTTCCAATCTATGTGTGTATGATGTATACGTCACCTGAATGTAAAGTTATCTTAGTTTCAGTGTCAGGTTGTGCATGGTAAAAGTTGACCAAGGCATGCCTTTTTTGACTCATTCAATCATGATTCACTGATTAGCTGAATGCATGGCTCATTGGTTTGCATTGCATTCTGTAAAGGGTTATTACTTGTTAGTCTTAGTATTAAGAACTATATATCCCTCAGGTACAAATATATATAGAGAGCATATCAAGTGAAAGATCTGTTATTATGAGAGAACCAGTTAGTTGCATCATGATTCATGCTCATGCCTCCATGGTAAATCCTTAGTTTTTCTGTTTTTTTTTTCATCATCCTTGATTTATCCAAGTTTGATGAATGGTTCTCATTTAAGAAGGGGGGAAAAAACAGCAACAGTATTTTTCATCTACAAGGATTTGATTTTATTAATATGCAAACATGCAAAAGGCTTGAAAGTTTCCCTCAAAACTTAACATCGTTTGAATAAAATGCATTTTACCTCTTTGATTTACTACTTTTGTGTTTTTCCCTACTTTCTGTAATAATTATATTGTTTTTTTTTCTGTTAATAAAATCAGATTTATTTAAGAAAACATGTTATATTTTCTTCCTCCTTTAGCCACAGATCTTTGTATTGATGCCATATGCCGCTCACCAATGATGGAATTCATGGCATGCTTCCTCCTTGTTGAGTACTACATCGACTAAAGATATGGCTAATATAGTGTTTATAAAGCTTAGGCAATTCTTACCTTATAAGCCAGTTTTGTGAGAATGAGTTAGACCCACAAATTATAAAATGCATATCAAAGTCTATCTTAGATCTATTACTTGGCTAACACATGTTTGTTCACGCTCTAGATGAATGTTCGTAGGTGTGGGGTGTTGTTATTGGGCCGGGACACTCACATTTGTTCACTCTAGATGTCCAGTCCTTGGTTGGTTTTGTGAGAATGAATTAGACCCAAAAATTCTAAAACTCCTTTCTAAAGAAAAAGAAAGTGCAAGCCCAATTTAGTATCCATTATTTCATGAAGATTAGAGGATGTCATTTCAAAGAAGTTGAGATTGAATTTAAAACTCAGCAGGTTGACACACTATATATATGTACTCAATAGACTGCCAGGCAAATAGGAAGACGAGGAATCAAAATAGTGACAGATGGTAAAACTTGAGGGAATTTCTAATAACACATGTATGGTTTTTTATGTGCACATACACGTCCGCGAAACTAATAGCGAAACTATTAGTTTCGCAAGTTTATTTTTTTTTAACACACATGTCCGCGGAACTAATAGTTCCACGAACATATGTGTGTTGGAAAAAAAATAAACCCACGGAACTAATAGTTTTGCGGAGAATTACAACTCGTGAAACTAATAGTTTCACAGACATGTGTGTGTTGGAAAAAAATAAACCCACAAAACTAATAATTTGACAGACATATATATGCACATAGAAAACTATATATGTGTTATTAGAAATTTCCTTGATCCTATGGGTTCTCAAGCCACGAAAGTCAAAGCCAAAAAGCCTGCTACTATTTGACCCCAAAAACAATTGGACCAGTCCTACAATTAGACCCAAAAAAAATTGAGCAATGTTTGTAGGGACTGGATAGAGGGTAGGCCTTGATGTTGATTTCCAAGCTTTAATGCATTTTGAAGATTTATATGCACCTCCACAGCCCCATTTGACTTCTTAACACCATAAAATAGAGAACTAGAGTCTACACCCCCTTGTAGCCCAGATGAAAAGTCAGGGGGACATATTGTTCAAGGATATAGTTTGATCCCCACTTAAACCCCTTTCTCCAATCTCCGGATGTGTGTATGACAAAAAATAAAGAGTCTACCCCCCAAAAAGGGCAAATACAATTTTGGATCCGGTGAACGGTATTGATCTAATTCCAGCAATATGAGAGAATATGGAGGCAATTCGGGCTTTCGGGCCGGGCTCGGACTGGCCCGCATTGGGTTTGGGCTTTATCGGGCCGGACCAAAAAATCCCTGATTGAAAACGGACTCAAATTTGTGTGTTTGAACCCTCTATTTTTTGGGCTTTTTTTGGGCCGGGCTCGAGCTTTTACGGGTTAAGCCCATTTTGCCGGCTATTTGGCAAATTCATGAAATTACAAATTCAGAGACACGGAATACTAATGCATGAGAAAGAAATTGGAGACAGCAAAACAAAAACACTATCTCACATTCTCACTCCTGTCTCCAAGTTAATTATCACCCATGTACTCCACGGGCAATCAATGACCTGTTCTTTTTTCCTTCATTGTTGGTCATCTCTGTTGTCAAGAATTTTGTTGGGTCTAAAGCTATATGACAGTCTGTAATTCCTGATAAAACTCTTATAAATTGAGTTTATTTATAAAATATATGAGTAAAAATAAGTATAAAAATTTAATTTAAAATAAATTGTGACATTAATCAATTAAAATTTAAAGTTAAATATTATTATTTATATATTTTTTGAATATAAATTTGTTTTTTACTTTATGATAAGTCTTTATAGCTGATTCTTTTTTTTTCTTTGCACCAATAATTAACTTCACTATAATTTTATAATTGTCTAGTTTTTTTTTGACAGAAAATTTTCTAGTTAGATTATATTATAAAAAGATTGCGATTAAATTTTTTAAAATTTAGTAGTGAAAAATTCAGTTTTGAAAATATAAATTGATCCAAAATGTCATAAAATGGAATTTAATTTTTTTTTCTGTTTCTTATATTGAAATATTATATTATAATTCCTTTTAAAAGACTATACATTATAAAAAAAATAGTTATACTTTTTACTACACTCATTTATTATGAAAATAAATTTGCAGAACAGATTCATCCTTAAAAAGCACAGTAAGCGCTAGAATTAAAAAAATAGCATGCAATAATATTTTTTTTAGAGAAGCATGCAATAATAATATGTTGTACATTGAAAACTTGAAAAACCCAGTGACAAAGGCACCAAAAAAAAAAACTAAAGCTAAATCTTATTTGGAAAAGGTACCGAGCCAGGATAGAAAAGAAGGGGTAGAATTGAGAGGAAACTGAAAACCACAGAATTGAGAGAATTCACAAATGAAATGATTGCATCGTTTTTCTTGTATACACTGAGCACAATATACATACACGATACATTTAATTACATTGTATAATATGACTAAACAGTATTACATTCAGCATAATATCACATTTCACAACTAAACAGTAATAAATAGAAGAAATTGTACTACTGTGACTCAATTATGTATATTCAATAGTTATATTCTATTTATGCTAACATGAATAACAAAAACATCCTGAGTGAAAATTATTCCCCTTACTATAGATGACCATTTATTCTGAGACAAGCATTTAAAATTACTTTTTCAGAAGAAGATTCTTGTTCAGTGGGATTTTATGGCATGAAATGTACTATTAGTCTATCACTCTTCACTATCCAAAAACGTGCAGGAACAAGAGAAGGGAGCGTTCGGTGGTTGGTTTTAGCCTCTCTGCCAGAGTGTCAGTGGTACCTACTGAACTGACTACTGGTGCGCATGGCCTCTCTCTGTCTACAGATTGGTCCATACCTTTTAGACTTCATCTTCCTTTGTGGTGTCTGCATTCGCCTATCGCATTGTACCTGCAAACAAAATTTTTTTTTTAACTCAGATACCCTCCATGTATAACTATAACTGTGGATATTAATTTTTAGAGATATTGAGGTCCATTTAAAGGATTGATCTTTTACAATAACTGTTCTTTCATATACATGGTCGGGCGGGCAGGGGTTGAACTCTCGACAGAAGTGAATATCTACCACCTATTACTGCCCACAATTTTGTCAATTAAATTAAATTAAATATAATATATACATCAAAATCTAACCAAATAAACAAATCACAATATTATTTGTTTCATTATACAGTACTCTTGTATAAAGTAATTACTTTAAATTTTGATGGAGGAGGGGAAGAGAGAGGGGAGAAAATGAAAATTTTCAAATTAGTGTTGTTGTCTGGGATGACAAGTACGTGGAGGACACATTATGGGCAGTTATGTGGCACTTAACATACCAAATCACTAGTTTAAATAGAGTTAATGGACCGAAGTCACTTTTAGGGTTTTTTTTCCAGTTCATTTACTTCTAGGGACTATTATGACAACATTTGTCACTTTTAATGACCAAAGTGACTGTTTACTCTTTTAATTTATTTAATCACTGATATTTTAATTGTTCGTTTTGGTCCCTATGACTAAGCAACGTCATATGCTACATGGCAATTAACGTCTCAGCTTAGCAAAGCAAACAGATTTAAGGACCTGCTCTAATGGTAAGGACTACAATGACTAACAGGCACACTGGATGACTTTTTTTAATTTCGTATTTGTTAGGGACCAAAGTGACACCGCTGCCATAGGGACCAAAATGGTTGTTTACTCAAAACAAAATTAAATAGGATGTATATATATATAATAGAGAGAGAGAGAGAGAATCTATAAACTTGTAATACATGACCTATTGAAAAATAAAGATAATGTAACTTAATTTGGAAAATTCACTCAATGATATTTAGGGATGAATTTAAATGTAATAGTAGTTATGCCCAATAACCACTACCAGTAGCAAGAAGGTGATTTCTTAAAAGAATTGCTACCCATTGTTATCCAAGAAACTTGGGTAGCGATACATGAAACCACCCAAAAACAAAAAGCTCACAATTATTTTATCCTTACAGAAATGATTTTGTGCCAATATGCTACTTGTGTTGGACATTATTATGATATTATTTTTATAAGTATAATAATGAAACAGAATTATATTCACTCTTACTTTTATATATATATGTATAATATTAACAAAATACTGTGTACAACCCAGAAGATATATATGAGGATGCTGGTTTGCCTCCAAGTCCAAACAAGTCACAATCAGAGTCCCAGATTGATAATTTCAAGTGAACGAATGATAAATGGAAGGTAATGGAGTCAATGGGACACCACATTCTAATTAACGCGTGGAAGATTGTTTTGTCACTCCCTTTGGTTTCATCCTCATTTCTCCAAACACATCCCATCCAATAATCAATAAAATTACATACATATGAACAAAAACACGAAGGAAAGGAACGCAATAATGAAAACAGAGAGAAGAAAAGGGTCATCAAAATGAAACGTAGCATCTCTCCGTTCCGTCCACTCGCTGGCTGCCTCCCCTTGTTGTCTTGTAGTTGTCAAATTAACTCAACCGTGTCACGCTCACAGGCATTTGTTTTGTCAACAATTAATTACATATGCCAATATGTGTATTTTATAACAATTTTTAATTTGAAAACTATATAAATAATTTTAATAAATATTTTTTTTAAAAATTATTCTTAAAAAATATATCTAATTAATTTATAATATTTTGAATTTTTATTTTCAAAAAATTACAAACTACATTGAGAGTATAAATTAAGAGATTTTATCACTCTTAAAAAATGTACTATAATTTTTAGTAATATATATATACAGCAAAGTGGATAGTATATTATTAATCACACAAATAAAAGTTTTTAATGAGCAATTACACAGACAAAAGTAGCTCGACTTCTCATTTAATATTGTTAATTGATTTCATATATCATTTAACGAAATTGCAAATTCAGAATAAAATTTCTTCAAAATTGAAATGTGTGTGTATAATGATTAAATATGCTTAACAAAGTTAATTAATTATCTTTTTATAACTTAATAAGTTAACCTTTATGAGATTAAAAGGTTAAGCTTTAATTGCATTTCCTTCAACTATACCTGTTGCACAATTTTGGTCCTCCAAGTTCTGATTGCACAATTTTGGTTCCTCAAATATATCAATTCTTACAATCAGGTTCTTTTGTCACTCTGTCATATGAACCTATGCGACACACATGAGACTGATTTGACACTGAGTCAGACCACCTTAGCACTAATGATGTGGCAAAAACCCCTCACTTATCAAAAATTTTAAACATGTGCTGCATCAAGTGTGTTTTCTAGTTCAGAGAAATTTTCTAGCAATATGCACCATCCTAAGGTGTCCCGACTCTGCCAAATCAGTGTCACGTGTGTCACGTAGGTTCTTGTTGTTAAAAATTGCACGACACATTGACGGAGCGATCTGATTGTAACAATTGGGATATCTGAGAGATTAAACGCACAATCACGATACTCAAGGATCCAAAAGTGTAATTAAATATAAGGATTGTAGGTTTATATAACTAACACTAACATTATTATACCTATCAATCGTTACCTTCGAAATTAATTACATGACTATTATTATGGGATAGAGGGAGTAAAAAATAAAACAAAGGCGGGGTTAGGGTTTAATTAGAGTGAAATGAACACACATATTTATTGGGTGATATTAGTAGTTGGACATGCATAGTGTGCGGGGTGATTGGGACGTACGGATGCAAAATGGAACTGCATACACAAATTCATTCGACAGAAGAGAAGAGGGGACAGAGATTCACTCCACCGTCCCCTTCTCAAGCTCTCGTGCCTGAAATGAATGATATAATAAAAACACTAATCAATCAAAACAATAATTCACATCACATGCGCATATAGACAGCTTCGTCCTTCGCTTCCCTCCAAACTTATGAATCACTGTACCGCATCCCTCTTGTTTATATATTATTTATTTATTTATGTATACAGAGAGAGATTTTTTTTTTACAACAAAAGGTATTCATTCATTCAAATTGGTAAAATACATCGAAAACACTACAAATTCAACATCGCTAAAAACTGAAAGGGATGAATCTGTAAACAAGCTCACATCACCCAAGTTAATAGCATAACACAGCAAAATGTCATCAAAAGTGACAATGCCTACAAAAATGACAAATTCATATTGACCGGAGTACCCACACCTCCGGATCTGCAACGTTGATGACTCAGTCATAAGAGAATCTGTAGTGAAACGAAGTAAATTAGCCAATTTGAACCAAACAAACACTGGACCAAGACGGGAGAACAAAACGCCGCACCAAGACGGGAGAAACAAACACTAGCGCACGCAAATGCCGAAAAATACTGAAAAAAAAACATGAGAGGAAAACGAGATCTATGTGAAAAAGTCACTTATTAAGGTAAAAATGGACTAAAAACGAAGTAGAGGGGTGGTTTCAGACCAAAAGATCTCCAAAACCACCCCTCAAGTGGAAAAGAAAGAAAGAGGAGCACACGATTTTTAGAGAGAAGGCAGAGCTTCTCTCTCTAAGAGTGGCGGCTAGGTTTATATCTCTAAATCTTTAAAATCCTATGGATACAGAGAGAGAGAGATAGAGAGTGAATCAATTGACATCCGATGTCAAATTTATACGTTTATATCACTTAATAACTTTTGGCTTAAATCTGGTTTTGGTCTCTCATTTTTCACTGAGTTCCATTTTTAGTCTCTCAAAAATAAAACGCGTCTTTTTAGTCCCTCATTTTTTAAAAATTGTCACTTTTAGTCCCTTGGGCTATATTTTAAATTTGAAAAGTATTTTCTAAATTTATACTTTGACCCCTCCTAAAGCCTGATGTTCACCTTAACTCGTTTTTCCGTTCTCCTCCCCCTCCACTGATGCACCGCGGCTCCCCATCCCCGCGTGGCCAAGGGAGGAGCTCCGCGCGGCCAAGGGAGGTTGCACACAATGGCGGGAAGAGAGGCGGCCACCCAATCGCACAAGGAGGAGAACAAGAGAGAGGTCGCATCTCATGGCGGCTTGCAGGGAGGACGTTGGAACAACTCCTAGCAGGGATGGGGGGTCGCGGTGCATCAGTGGAGGGGGAAGAGAATCAAAAAACGGGTTAAGGTGAAAATTAGGCTTGAGAGGGGTCAAAGTATAAATTTAAAAAATAATTTTTAAATTTAAAATATGGCCCTAGGGACTAAAAGTGACAATTTTTCAAAAATGATAGACTAAAAAGACACGTTTTATTTTTTAGGGACTAAAAACAGAATTAAGCCATAACTTTTTATAGGATATTAAATTTATCAATCCAACTGTTGAATTCAAATATTTTATGACATATATCAAATTTATAAAATTTCATATATAGATTAAAACTAAATGATACTTTATCGCACTATTTTATTTTAATGTAGAATATGTTGTTTAAAATTTAAGTAAATGTACGTTGTTAAATAACGTACCTACAAATGTCTAAATTTTTGGAAATCTGATATGCATATATATAATGATCATGAGTCATCGAATTTCTCACACATAATAGTGAAGGTAATTTGGTTGCTTATTAGCTGTGTTGGCTATGCAACACAGTCACAACCTTGGAGCTTGGTCTACATGTCGATTGTCGATCTATGTTTCTCCTAGTCTTATGGCAAGATGTTGCCGGTGTTTATGAATTTTAATTTAGTAGCCTTCGGGTGTACTCAGAAAAAAGAAATCAGATATGTAAAAAGCTTTAGGCCTTGTTTAGATAATTTTTCTATAAGGATTTGTAATATGAGTTTTTAAACTAACAACTTTTCATATGAATTGAAATCATCTTCTAGATTTTAACTTTTTCAAAAGTTCTCTTTTTTAATTTCTCCATTAACACTTATTGACTATTTAATTTATAGTTTTTTGTTTCTTCCATATATAAAAAAAAAAAGAATACAATGCAAAATTAACTTTTTCCTAAGTTAGAAGTTGGGCTTTTAGACCCAAAAAAGATCTCAGACTATTCCTATTACTCATGGCTTAGCCAAACACAAAATTGAATTAAAATATGGAGTCACAACTAGAGCAGTCAATTTTTCAGGCCGGGCACAACAGGCTAGGTTTGGCTCTTTCATTATAGGCCTGAAATCAACTGGACCAGCTGGGTTACGAAATATGTAGCCCAAATGATATATGGTCTAGGTCAGCTTGGTTTTATAATTTGGCGCAATAGGCCAGACTGGGCCGAGCTGGACGGTCCGATTTGACACCTCAAGCCATCACTATAATCATGTACATTACTAGCTGAAACATGCACTTTGGCAGATAGACTGAACCTAATTAATACTACAAAAAATCAAAAGGAAAATGAAAATAAAAAAGCTTTGATTTGGAATTTGTTTTGGATGGGTGACAAGAAGACATCCCCTAAGAAGATGGAAAATTTTCCCAATTAATTCAAATTGAGTAAATTCAACTGCCGAAGTTGAAGGGGTAATTGATGGCAGAAACTAAAGTTGTTAACATCGATCCGCAGACATGTCATGAACATTTATATTTAGTGTTGGCGGGCTGGGTGCCTATTGGTCGTGCAAGTTTTCAATCGAAAGAGGAACGACATTTTTCTAAATTTAATCTGCTCCATGTGTTTTCGATGTTTCAAAATCAATGATGCCAGCACCAAAACCAGGGTACACATGGTGTATATATAGAGTTTCTATGAGAAGACCTAACTAATAATCTCTATAATATTATTATCTCTCTCTTTCCCCCAATCCCCACCACCTATATTTTCATTTATCTCTTTGGGGAGTGCAGGGCTAGCTAGCTGGACCTTACCAAGATTACTATGTCTTTTATTTTGTTTTGTTTTTTTGGTGGTTACCCAGTCTCTTTCTTGCTTATAATTATCATGCTATATAGTTCTTTGTTTGTGTTTGGTTTTAGCCAGCGAGTCTCTTTCCACTAGGTTTGCGTGGGCTTAGATTTTTTTTTTGGGAGTCATAAAATTATTAGCCAAAATAAATATAATAAGACAAATCCAATTTGAAATAATTAATGAAATTAGAAATAGGTAAAAAAAACTAAAGATCTATAATATAATTAATTCAAATCATATTAGTAGGGGATTATGGCTTCTGGCATAATAACACACCCCTTTACTTGTTGTTGCAATCAGACCTTAGAAAGAGTTAAAAATTAGTGCCGCTACATTTGGCAACACTACTAGTTTTTATAACTTCGACAGGTTGGTAGGGTTGGACCATGCTATGCTACTTAATAGATTTACCACCACCTATTGTATAGTATCAATTATTATTTGCATGGTTCTTTTTTTTTTCCCTCTGTTTGAACTAGAAATCATTAATGTTCATGCACGAAGAAAAAAACAAAAATTATATTTCGACACCCAAACACCCAATTGACCACTAGAGAAAGATAAAAATAGAAAAAAGATATGTGATAGATGTGATAGATGAATAATGTGACAAGAAAAAAAAGAAAAAAAAAGGGTATTGGATGAGTGTTACAAATTAGGGGGTATTTAAATGTAATGTTCAGTTTTCTGTTTTTGATGTAAGGTATGGTTGGGTGGAAAGGAGTCACTCTAATTGATGTATTTTTTAAATACCCCTTTGAGAATGATGGGTTATCGGAAAATTCCTTCAGTGAATCAGGAACCTCTTTAAGACCATGTATGTTACTGGAGAAAGACTTAAGCCCCACTTTGAGATTGATGGGTTACTGGAGATTTTCTGGTATAAAGGACCCCTTTGAGACCATGTAGATTACTGGAAGAAATATTTATTAAATTCTCTCTTTACAGTGATAGGGTACCGGTAGGTAATAACTTGGGAGCCTATGTTTTTAGAAGGTGGGAGGAGTTGTATTGTTTGTAAAGTGTTGGTGATTCATTCATGTACATTACTTTGTATTAGTTTGTGGTCCGGACACTTCTTGTACTTTCGGTCTTGTTTAATTTATTTTGGCTTTTAAAAAAAATAACAAATTATATTAGGGGGTGTTTGAAAATCACGACTCAGAAAAATTTAGAAATCAGTGATGGCCTGCCTCCAGGAGCACAGGTTGACTTAAATAATAAGTTTGATAAATACTATTTCACCACAATAAAAAATAAAAATAATGGAACTAAATATCAATGGTTCACACGTATGTCATTCGTTAGTTTATATTTGGTAACGCTAGCTCAGTTGATAATATTTAGCATTTGTAACCCCTTACATTCAAATTTGATCCCTCCTCCCCATATATATAAAGAAAACCTATATAATTACATTTCGAGTAGCCTTCTTGAGGCTGTGATAATATTTAGAGGGAAAACTATATTCATCACGAGCCGTGATTTGTATTATTGTTTTTACTATCAATTCAATTTCTTAAAGAAGTTCGCATGTCATATATATAATTAGTAGAATTAATAATATGGTAATCATATATATCATAAATCGACCGAGTCCTCAAATAATTTTTAATATATGTTCTAAATCTCATTATTATATATATACAGTCATATTTATAATATATTTTTGGATACATATATAAACGTATATAATTTCTATTGTTCGATTTGTGTCCTCCGTAACTTTGATTCGGTGAATGTCAAGACAACTGGTTCCCTGGCAGAGCTTGGAACAAATATTTGGAGGCCACGACAAAATAAATACTCTCTTTGATCAATTTTTAAGGTTTTTAAATATTAAAAAAAATATAATAAACGAATGAGAATAATAATTTTACTAAATTAATCTTATTATTTATATTACTCGAAAACCAGTGTAATTCTAAAATGTATTATTTGGAAAATTTGAGAAAAAATTAATGCTTCATTGGAAAAAAATAAAATGACATTTATTTTTAGACATTTTTACTTTGCTAAAAGGACAATTATTTTGGGATAAAAAAATATCTAAGATGTATTTATAATTAATTTTTTTTAATTATAAATATTTGTGAAATCTGTTGTTTTCATTAGAATTCGTAATAGCAATAATTAAAAATTTTAAAAATTATTATAATAGTAATAGTTTTTAGTGACAGTAATAATTGTAGGCAGAAGTCAAACTTTAAGTATGTTCACCAACAATTAAAACCGTAGGTGCAACTAAACAACTTGTAGTGACAGTTGATACACCTGTTACCCGTCGCTATGCACAGTGGACAGAAAGGCTGCTTGGTGCTTGCTAGTACGTGAAACAGACATTTAGTGACAGATTTGTCCTCGCTAAAAGTCAAATTTCTTGTGCTATTATTGTGTGTTTATATAAAAAATTAAAAAACTTGGGGGCCATGGCCCTCTTGACTAGAGCTGGTAAAATGGGCCAGACTTTGTGGGCTGGGTCGAACAAGTTCAAAAAATAAAGGGCTCGGACACATAAATTTGAGTCCGTTTTCAATTCGGACTTGTTTGGCCCGACCCGACAAAGCTCAAGCCCGAAGTGGACCGGCCCGCAAAAAAAAAAGGCTAAAGTCCTAGTCCAGCCCGAAAAATAGAGGGATTTGACACACAAATTTGAGCCTCATTTTCAATCCGGGCTTTTCTGGCATGACCCGATAAAGCTGAACCCAATGCGGGTCGGGTTCATACCGGGCCGAAAGCCCATTTTACCAGCTCTACTCTTGACGTCCCTTAAAAGACCAGCCCGGTTTCAATTAATAATTTGAAGTTGATTAAGAGTCAAATTCAAAGTTGATTGGATACAAAAAAATGAATATATGTGGTGATCATTGGTGAAACACGATTTCAGTTTTTTTTACCTACTATTTTTCGTTAATTATAATCATTAATCAATGTAGCTGGCATATCACCTACATAAAAGATCGATTAGTTTAGCCATTAACTAGAAATGGTTCTTTCAGTGTTTTTTGATGTCGACAATAACACCAATTAATATCAAAATCAAAATTCACATTAATTATAAAAAAAACTGCTCTTTTAAAAGGCACATTAGTAATAAACCAACGAATGTTTGTCACCTGTTCACCACTTTGATAGAGGTAATTTAGCTATCAATCACCCATTCTCTCACTACATTAGATTTGACCTAAAATAATGCATATATAGTAACGGTTTTCACGCGAAACTGTTAATGTATAATGAGATTAAAACTTTTTCATATTAAATAGCACTTTCATCCCAAAAACACTATAGAAAGCTTCATAATTAATGATTTCATGGTGGAACCATTATTTAAATTAAGTATCTTAAGGTGAAAAGTTATGAAATTAAACCTTGGTTAGCAATTCGTTAAAGTGAGCGTCTTTTCTCCAAGAAACTCATCAAGACCCAGAATCCGCAAAACTAATTATTTTATTTGAGGGTTAAATAATTTTAAATTAAAGGATCTAGGATCTTCAAAACATGATCCTAATATATATAAGGGGGTTTAAGACAGAATTATATTAAATCCAAATATAATAATATCTTCTCTAATCTTAAAGTATGTTAATTGAATTAAACAATTAATTCTTATATTTTAGTTTTTTATTACGATCATGTCAAAAATCAACCTATCATGTGATTATGCACCGGGAGATTCATGAGGATGAGGGAATTATACCCACCTCAAAATAACTGTAAATGAGAATGGTGTTGAGTTTATTTCTGGAGTGGTGGAGATAATGGAATTTTACCATTTAAAGATAGAGGTTTAGATGTTGTTCAATACACTACTATAAAAGTACGAATTAGCAACCAAAATCAAAGATAAAAAAAATTAGTCACTAATTTTGAAGTCACAAAATTTAGCGACAGAATTAAAAACAGGTTTCATATCCCTCATTAATTTTTTGTTATTAATTTCATTTTTTTAATAGTGATATAATAGAACTAATAAGTTTGATATCAAGATTTTTTTTATAAAGGGTTAAAAATTGATTATCCCACTCTAGAAAAAGCGAGATGTTAATTAGTTGGACTAATTTTGGGGCTTCAAGCTCAGGGTCAAATACCTGGTGAATATAATCATGGTCATCTTAGTTTTTCATAGTGTATATTTTTTTAGATGAACTCTTGATTGATTGAATTTTCATAGGTGATTCTATTAAAATTTGATTGTAAAGATTACATGGATGAAGTATAAAAAGTTGTCAACAAAAGCACATGCTCAATGACACACACACACACATATATATATGTGTGTGAAAGTTACATATTTTTTAAATTAAAGTAAAATTTTATTTTTAGTGATTTTTATGCAATTTGAGCAAATGATTTTGAGACTATGCTAATATGCTAATATGTTACAATTATTGTTCAGTGAAGAAATATGCTAATATGTTAGCAAAAAAATAAGAAGAAATATGTTAATATAATATTAGATGAAAAATAGAATAAATGGATTATGAACATGCATATTTGTATTTGATAAAGCATGTTTTTTTTTGTCTTCTTTGTTATATAATCGATCAAGTTAACAAAACTAATTTGAAGAGAGTTAAGGAAGAAATCACTCATAGAGAGCATAAATTAGATGTTAAAAAATCAATTACTGGTATTTTAAATTGTAAATTTAAGCTTACTAATAAGAGACTTGGGATTCAAACTGGACTAATTTAAAATAATCAAAGCTAATGATAAAATAGCGTTGACGATTAAATTTTTATACGCCCATAACAATATAACATATGTATTGTGTAAGCGTGTCTTTCACTTGCCAAAAACGAGAGTGAGGCTAAGCCGTGAAACATTTTGGGCCCTCTCCTCAAATGATAAAACAAACATGCCCAGTTAACCCGTGGGTTCCACACCCAGACATAGCTAACTCTGGTGACCTCAACATTACTAATGTTGATAACCAAAAAAAAAACTTTACTAAGGGTCAATTTTGTTAAATCACTTCAAGAAAGTTTCAATTTATTTTTAAACTAAACTATAAAAATTAAGAAAGTTTATCGATCATTTAACATGTTTATCTTGATAAATAAATGATTTAATTGTACTTTTAGTCTCTTAGTTATTGTAATTGTGCGATTTTCGTCCCTCTATTTACAATTGAGCGAATTGGATCCCCCAATTATCCCAATTATTGCAATTGAGTCCCTCTGTCACTATGTTGTCCAATTTTTAACACTCAGAGTCTACGTAGAATATGGAACTAATTTGACACTAAATCACATCACCTTGGCAATTTGGCACTAAGTTAGGATATTTTGGCACTGGTGACATGACAAAATCCCTCGTATGTTACAAATTTTAAACAACATGTATTACATCATGTGTATTACCGACTTGCTTTGAAATTTTTTTTGGCACCTACACCATGCCAAGATGATCTAATTTAGTGACAAATCTATCCCATTTGTGTCGTGTAGGCTCTGGTGCTAAAAATTAGGTGACATATTGATTGAGGGACCTGATTGCAACAGTTGGTGTAACACTCTCATTTTTAAATAGTTTGTATTGATTTTTAATCTTCTTTAAATTAATTAAAATTATTTAATTAATGGTTTTTGGGATCTAGAGGTGAGGATAGTGATAGTAATATCTTAGATTTATTTTAGAGGAGTCGAGAGTAGTAGAGTTCACAAAACTAAGTTTTTGCGGGAACCGCATTCTCTCGTGATGCGGAGATAGGGTCCAGTATTTTTCTGGAGGTCATTTTTACTCCAAAATAATATTTTAATGAACATTCTTATAATATTTGTGATTTTTAGAAATTTTTCAGAAAAACTTTATTTTACCCGCGTTTGGAGCTTTACGGGTAAACCGGGAGCAACCGGGACATGAAAAATAGTCCAAAAATTTAGTTTTGGGTTTTTAAATTTTTCTATATCATATTCAAGTCATAAAATTTATTTCTTATGATTTTACTCATTTTAGAAAAATAATTATCTAAAAAGGAGTTCGAAAACTACGCGTTTTTATTACTTTGAACTACCAATTAAACCCTAACTTGATGGGACATAATCCCACCATTTTGTTTGGTCTTGGGCGAGTAGTAGTGCCAAAAATGTGGTCATGAAAATATCCCAAAGTCAAGTGTGAGTCAAAGGCTTATTATTTGATTTTTTTCAAATTAAAGCATGGAGTAGGTGAACAAATCAACTCAAGCCATGCTTCCCCCATACCTTGGAGTGGCTGGCCGAGTTTTTGGGTAGGATAGGGAAGACAGAGATTCATTTCTTCATCCACTTCATCTTCCTCATCTTGCAAAACTCCATTTTTTCTCCTTTCCAAAGCTTGATTCCATAACTAAAGCTTTGTGATTTCTTGAGTTCTAGCCATTCAAGCTTCACAAAAAAGGTTTGGATCATCATTCTAATCCATAAACTTCTTTCATTTTTTCATTTCCACCATTTTCATTTTTTAATGAAAGCTTAAGTTCTTCATTTCACTAAAAGTAAGCTTTTTCTTGGTTTAGGTTCACTTCATTGGAACCTACAAGCTTGAAAACTATCTTGGATCTATTTTGCTTCAAGGTTTGAGTAAGATGAAGTGGTTTGCATAAAACTTGCATTTTTATGGTTTTATTTTGGTGTATTTTGTAAAGGTTAATCTTTCTAAGTGTTGGAACATCAAGGCTTTAAGGAGACCACTTGGTGTTGGTGAGGAGTGAAGGTGATTTTTGGTGTTTGTCCATTTTCATTGTCTTCAAGAGGTAAGGGGATTTTCTCAATAAGTTGGGAAGAATGTGTATGTGTATGGTGTATGTTGTATGTTTCATGAAAAACTCAAAGACTTGAGTTTTCATATTAGGTGTTTGAATGAGTTTCATACTATTAGTAATATGTAATTTTATATATTTATGTATATGGGTTAAAGTATGATTTTGGTTGAGGCATGATAATTTTTGATAAGCCTATGTGTTGTTGGAAAAATCATATGTATGCTTTGGGGTGATTTTGGATGCCTAAGTGTATGCTTGGTGAAGTATGCTTTATGCTATGTCCATGATGTATGTTGATATATTATGAATGATTACTTTGAGTGTATGTTTGATTTATGACTTGGTTGTGTTCTTGCCTAATTGATGAATGTTGATTCTTGGATGTTTCATATATTTTGATTCAATATGATTGAGATTGGATTGAAAATATTTGATTAAGTGTGGGAAGAGGGCTTAAAAGCTTTAATGAAAAAGTTTTCCAAATGAATTAATTAGGATTCAAAGATAACACTTAATTAGATAAATTTCATCAAGTTTCTAATAATAAGTCTTAAATCAATTTCATACTAAATCTTTGTTATCCATAAAATTCTAAGTGAGTTAGAAAATCAATTAATGTTGGAGAAAATCAAATTTTAGATTTTTAAGGGGTTAAAAACAAAATTTGGGTGTTTTTGGGTCAAAAATATAAATTTCTGGAATTCTGAGGCATGGGCACTTTGGGCCAAAAACATAATTTACAAAAGTTTGGGGCAGAAATGCAAAGACTGGGCACTTTGGGCAAAAACGTAATTTACAAAAGTTTGGGGCAGAAACACAAAGTCTGCATTTTGGGTCAGAAACCTAATTTTACGAAAAATAGAGGCTGAAACGTGGAACAGAATATTTTGAGGGTCAGCTTTTAAATACAGTTATCAAAACAATTAACTAAGACTTTGAATTAAATCATTTTACAAAGAGAAGTGGGAAGAAAATAGTAATGAGGATTTGAGAGTTAAAGTTAAGGAAGAGCTTTAATTTCAAAGAGAAACTGTCCATAAAACTTATGTTTTTAAATAAACGCTTTTACACGGTATTAAACGATGATTAATACGTGGCGACGATAAAGTCTTGAGGACAATAATATTACACGGTGTTCGATGAAAGCTAACACGTGGCGACGAAAAACCCTAAGACGAGGGATCGCATTAATTGTCTTGTAATGTGTGTGCAAATATAGCTGTCAGTGCTACAATCCAGCTTGGAGGATTGTGCAATATATGTATATATTGAGGTCATGCTACAATCCAGCTTGGAGGATTGTGCAATAAATGTGGATGTCTTTGCTACAATCCAGCTTGGAGAATTGTGTAATAAATATAGAGGTTGTTGCTACAATCCAGCTTGGAGGAATTGTGCAATAAATGTAGATGACGTTGCTACAATCCAGCTTGGAGGATTGTGCGGAACGTATGTAGATGTCATTGCCACAATCCAGCATGGAGGATTGTGCAATATGTATATAGATGTCAATTGCATTCGATGATTGGCTTTGCCAAATTTGAGCCACAATCCAGCTTGGAGGATTATGCAATCCAGCTTGGGGGATTGCGAACGGAGGACAGTTTGAGCTGTATTGAAAGATATTGAAGTGACATGCATTATGCTAGAATGTTATGTGTGTGTTTGACTGTGTGTTTACCTTAATGATGTGTCTCTTGTTGATGATTGAATATCTTAGCTAAAAGACTTGCGAAAGAGTAATTATATATATATATATATATATTCTTGGAATGTATTATGTAGTATTTTCTTTTTCCTATACATTCTTTCAATGGACTTTCAACTTATGCAAAGAAATTCACCCTTGCATGTTTTTCTGTTATTTTATGTACGTAACGCTTAGATGTCCACTTCGAGACCTCTGGTAGCCCGAGTGAGGGAGAGTTTTTCGGCCTCTTGAGGCCGATGGTTGGGAATGGACTTATGATCCCATCTCTCAATGGGCCACAGTGTCTGGACTTGCGGTCAGAAATAGAGGGAAGAGAAAGATCAGAGACGAGCCTGGATGCAGTTAACTTGAGGAGTCTGAGTCTGAGGAGGAGGAGAATTCCGAGGAGGACCCGAGGAAACGTCTTCTTAGTTCTCTAGGTGTGGGGCAGATAATGCTAGGTTGTGGGTTGTCAGTTAGCTGACCAGCTTAGGTTTTGGGTAGTAGATGTTCATGTCGTGGATTCGACACATATTTTGTTTTACTGTTTTCGTAGGTTTAGTTTACCACTTAATTTTCTTTTATGACAGGATGATGTATCGTGACGTGGAGATATATATATATATATATATATATATATGTAAGATGTATGTTTTCTTCTTCTGAGTTTCTGGATGGCTAAGTTTTCATGAGCGTACTTATCTTTTAAAAAAAAAAAATTTAGCCACGAATTTTATAAAGATAAACCAGTTTATATTATTTTCGCATTAAGTTTCTTGGTAATTTTACGTAACAATCCTTGTGAAAAAAGGGGCGTTACAGTTGGAATAATTGAGGGATCCAATTCGCTCAATTGAAAACCGAGGGACCAAAATCGCATAATTGCAATAATTGGAGACTAAAAGTGCAATTAAGCCTAAATAAATACATTTTCTCATTTATTAATCAACACATCTATCTAATAAACTCTGTATTTAAAGATTTAATTCGTCTAAAATTAAAGAATACTATTAAAAATTGCTTTAATAAAAAACCAATATTACGTTGATCCGAGTGGAACTGAACTCGAATCCCTTAAGTAAGGTCTCACGTTTGAGTTTTATAGATTGAAAAAATATTGTTGAGAGGAGAGACCACACTAAAAGTGTTCAGCCAGATTCCGACAGAGATTAGTAGCTGGCAAAATCGATGGATACTTCAGACCAATAACATGCTGACCCAAAAAATATTAATTTTAAAATATTTAAGAAAAGTAAACACCTATATCCATATTTTCTTATTGTGTAAAAATATTCATATAACATTTATGATACTAATTTAATCTCAAAATTAAAAAAACAAATGTAAAAAAATACTTCACATAAATCATCATCAAAATAATCCTAAATTTATTTATTTATTTTCTAAGATAATAAATTTAATGAATTTTAGATATCTGTATTTTTAATTTAAGTTTATCTTTTACCATTAAAATGATTTTTATCAATTTAATTAAATTTAATATATTTTTAAATCAATTCTTTATATTTCACTAAAAACTGTAGTACAATGTATGAGATAACTGTTAATTTGATATCAAATTTCAAATATAAAAATAGAAACATGTACCCAAAAAAAATATAAAAATAGAAACAAATATAAAAAGCACACATGGCACAAATCATTGTTAAAATAGATTTTTTAATAAAATTAAACTTTAGATTTTTAAAAATATATAATATCCATATTTATTATTATCAAGTTTATTAATTTTCAAAAAAGTATAATTTTTAATTTAATATTTTAGATTTCACAAATACAAACATTTTTCGATTTTATTAATAAAAAATGAGGAGGAATCAAATTACACCAGTGTAACACTTTGGTAAATATTACACCGCTAATAACTCTTCAACGGATAATTATATTCTAAAACACACCGTTAGATTAAAAGTTATTATCATATAGATCATTCCTATAAAATTTCACATCAATCTAAAATCATTTGATGTGTCATTGAGATATGTCAAAATTCATACACTTTAAAAGACATTAATCTTAACGTATCTCAATGACACATCAAATGATTTTAGATTGATGTGAAATTTTATAGGAATGATCTACATGATAATATCTTTTAATCCAACGGTGAGTTTTATAATATAATTATCTGGTGAATAGTTATTAGCGGTATAACATCACCTAAGAGTTACATTAGTATAATTTGATCTCTACCTCATACAAAATATATAAAATAAAAATGAATCATCAAATACCCCTAAATTTTGTGGAAAAAATTACATCATTTTCTTCACTGGATATTTAGAAACCAATCTACTCAAAATTTTTTTTTTTTTGAAAACAAACCTCACAACTCGGCTAAGCTTCTTTTCACATATCTTTGTTGCTTTGCTGGCTTCTAAAGATACGGGGTTCACTTTTTCAGATCCGACGAAAAAGGCAGGAACAAACTTACAAGGATCAGGTTAAAAACCTTTTTTTTTTTAATTACTTTTGTAATTTTTTTCATACAAAAACAAAACAAGAAACCATTCAATTGAATTTTTTTTTTAAAAAAAACTAAAGTAATTAAGAAAGCAAACAGTTCCACACTATTGTTCCCAAGTCCACCACTCCACACACCATCCTCTGATATTTCGTTGTTGTTAAAGCAAGGTCTTTTATTTTTGTTTTATTTTTTGCTGTTAGTTTCGTGTGATTTGTGTCATTGTGCGTGTGTGCGCTTTTGGACTCTTGCAATTGCATTGCATCATCCATAACATAAACTGAAAAAACAAAAGGGCCTCTCTCTCTTTCTCTCTCCCTCTCTACAAACTGAGAAGAAGAGAGTGGGTCTGTTCCTTTGGCCTCTTATCTGTGCATCCATGTCGGCCATCATCTCGTGCCTTTGAACCCCTCCAAAAAGATTCTCTCTTTTTTTTTTTTGTAAATTCTGATTTTTTTCTCCTCTTCTTTTTCGCGGGTTATTTGTTGGGGGTGAGATTTTTCTGCTTAAATTTTGGAGCTTGAAGGAGATCTTCTTGCAGAGATTTTTGTGTAGTCAGTTGCAGATATTTTTTAATTTTTGTTTTTTTTGGGGGTTTACTTAACTTATCCTCTTTCCTTCTCTTATATTTCCTTTAACCAGAGACAGGACAGCGACTGAGACTGTTTTGGATCTTGAACTGTGTTTTTTTCTTCTTAACTGGTTCAGGTTTTTTGCAATGATTCAATTCAATTGCCACTTTACCACTGTCTTCAAATTCTCTATTTGAAGCACCCTTTCTAAATATAAACAGAAAGAAAAAAAAAACACTTGTTGGGTTTGAACTTTGAGCTATTTCCATGGAATTTCAAATTTTGGAAAACTTGGCCATTCTGCTTCCATGAAAGCTACCCTTTTGACATCTCCAATTGTCCAATACATTAAGGGTTGAAGTTTTGGAGACAAACCAGTTAATTGACAGCTAATAATAATAATAAAAAAAGCTTCTCAAGTCAGCAAAATTGGGACTCAAAGAGATGCAATCACTTTGTGAGGTTTCTCTGAATTGATGTGGACACGTGGCAAGTAGCTTTCTTCTGGTTCCAGCGGTTGCTGCGATCATATATACCTTTTCAGGTAGGAAACTCATGAAATTTAGTGATCTTTTAATTCATGGAAGATAGAAAAATGAATGAATGTTTGTGTTTTTTATTTGCTTAATTTGGTAAACTTTTTATGGTTGCAGCATTTTTGCAGTGAAAATTGATTGATTGAGATGATTGCATTTATGGATTCAAAGGAGAAATCAAAAGAGGTGGTGGAGAGGTGTTTGGATCCTCAACTATGGCATGCTTGTGCAGGTGGGATGGTTCAAATGCCAGCATTGAACAGTAAGGTCTATTATTTCCCTCAGGGTCATGCTGAGCATGCATGTGGACCCGTTAACTTCATGAGTTGCCCCAAGGGTCCACCTTTGGTTCCATGTAGAGTTGCTTCCATCAAATACATGGCTGATCCTGACACAGATGAGGTCTATGCCAAGCTTAGCCTTGTTCCTCTTAACAGCAATGATGCTGCTGAATATGACCGTGATGTTGTTGCCGGCGGCATCAATGGTTCTGAAAATAATCAGGACAAGCCTCCCTCATTTGCAAAGACGTTGACACAATCGGATGCTAATAATGGTGGGGGATTTTCCGTTCCAAGGTATTGCGCTGAGACGATTTTCCCTCGTTTGGACTATACAGCGGATCCTCCTGTTCAAAACATTCTAGCTAAAGATGTTCATGGTGAGACATGGAAATTCAGGCACATTTATAGGGGCACGCCTAGGCGGCATCTGTTGACTACCGGTTGGAGTACTTTTGTCAATCACAAAAAGCTTGTTGCTGGGGACTCCATAGTGTTTCTGAGAGCTGAGAATGGGGATCTTTGTGTTGGGATTCGAAGAGCGAAAAAGGGTATTGGCATTGGTGGTGGACCTGAGGGTTCCTCGGGGTGGAATCCTGCCGGTGGAAGTTGCCCCGTGCCTTGGTTCGATCAACAGAATGAGAACAGAATGATGGTGAGGAATAGTAACAGCAATAATGGTTTGAATCCAAGTGCCAATATGATGGGGAAGGCAAAAGTGAGGCCAGAAGCAGTTGTTGAAGCTGTAACTCTTGCTGCCAATAAGCAACCCTTTGAGGTTGTTTACTACCCTCGGGCAAGTACACCGGAGTTTTGTGTGAAAGCCTCCTCAGTTGAAGCTGCAATGCAAATTAGATGGTGTTCTGGAATAAGATTCAAGATGGCCTTTGAAACTGAGGACTCCTCGCGGATAAGTTGGTTTATGGGAATCGTTTCTTCGGTTCAAGCTGCTGATCCCCTTGTCTGGCCTAACTCACCTTGGAGACTTCTCCAGGTAACATCTTGTTCATTTAAACTTTATGCCTTTTGTTCATACTACTGAGACATCATGATTTGTGCTTTAAACATGGTAGTACCTGAATTTGTTTCTCCACAATATTGTATTGTTGCTAATTTTTAATTTTTAAATTATTTTAGATTGAAATAGCTTTTCATCAATAATCAATAATGTGCTTATAGTTATTAAGGAAATATGGTAGAAATGGTATGGTATATCAGTCATTTTCACCTTCACGCTTTGCACTATGGATACATGTATAGAGTTTCTAGTTGATGATTTTAAATATGTTGGCACATATGCATTTAGTAATGTTAGAATTTAGAAACTATTAAATGCTGCAGTTACTAATTTCTAATTAAATTTACTTTTGGAGAATTCAGTTATTAATGAACTCCATGAAGTTTTTTGTAGATCCACTTAACTGATTTGCTGAAGTTATATTTGTAGGTTAAATGGGATGAACCAGATTTACTACAAAATGTGAGTAGGGTGAGCCCGTGGTTGGTTGAATTGGTAGCAAATATTCCCGCCATCAACTTTTCCCCTTACTCACCAACACGGAAGAAATCTAGATTGCCCCAGCACCCCGATTTCCCCCTTGATGGCCAGATTCCTGTGCCAACATTTCCCAGCAACCTTCTAGGTCCTAGCAACCCATTTGGTTGTCTGCCCGAAAGTACTCCTGCTGGCATGCAGGGAGCCAGGCATGCTCATTATGGTCTATCCTTACCAGATCTTCACCTCAACAAAATGCAAACAAGTCTATTTCAGGCTGGTTTCCTGCCTCTTGATCACGCCGCTACATCACCAAGTGTCTCTAATAACCTGTTATTGCAAAAGCCTAGCATGAGTGAGAATGTCTCTTGCTTGCTTTCTATGGCAAGTTCTACTCATTCTTCAAAGAAACTAGATGATGAGAAGACACCCCAACTTATGCTTTTTGGCCAAAAAATTCTCACTGAGCAGCAAATCTCTCTGAGCAGCTCTGGTGATACAGTCTCCCCAGTTCTTACTGGAAATTGTTCATCAGATGGAAATGCGGATAAAGCGACTAATTTTTTTTATGGTTCTGGATCTGCTCTTCATCAACAAGACTCACACAAACGCTCCTCTTGTGAGAGGTTCCAATGGTATAAGGATAACCGCCAAGAAATTGAGGCCAGTTTGGAGACCGGTCAGTGTAAAGTTTTTATGGAATCGGAAGATGTAGGCCGGACAATTGACCTCTCGTCGCTTGGGTCTTATGATGAATTGTACAGAAAGTTGGCAGAGATGTTTGGCATAGAAAAATCCGAGATGCTAAGTCACGTGCTCTACCGCGATATAACTGGAGCAGTCAGACACATTGGAGATGAACCATTCAGGTAGGAACCACAATCACTACCCTCGTAAATTGTTAAATGTAGTCCATCTTTGAGCTTGACATGTTTATCTCTTTGATGCTCTTGCAGTAACTTCACAAGAACAGCCCGGAGGTTGACTATTCTAATGGATTCTAGCAGCGACAATGTAGGAGTGTAGTGGAGGAAAATCAAACATTTTTTCAATTGTACAGCTGGTTCATGAAATCCTTTAATCCCACTCTAACACTTTACCCCTTCCTGAGCAATTGAAGGAGACCCTCTTATCTGATTTTTGAATATCAAACTCTCCAGATAAATGTTTCTCTTCTATCTCAAAGGGGATGTTTGGATTTTGGAATTTTTAATGGAATGATCATAACTCGTGTTTTTCCTTCTCTGATTTTTTTTTTAATTTGTCTAATTCTTCAATACGTATTGAAAACAAGGGGAAGTGGCTTTCCTACTCTCGTGCATTTTACCTTTTCTGAGATTGTAACATTTGTCTTCTTGTTGCCGCCTTATTGTACATATAATTTATTTATTTATTTATTAGCAGTCTTACAACAAATGCAATTCTAATGCTTAAAATGCATGTACCATGATCTGTGAAGTTAGCTCATGTCAACAAAATGATGGATGCCGGGGTGTGAAGTTAGCTCATGTTAACAGAATGATGGATGGGCTGAGGTGGGTCTCATATTTTGGTTGGTAGGAAATTAGTGGCATGGATGGATATTTTCTTTGTCTGAGAATGGGAATGAGCTAGAAAAATGTGAACAAGTTACAGAGACACATTATGTTATGTGGATACACCCATGATCTTCGCAATTGATATTTTCTTGCTTGACCCGTAAAATTGAATGGGAGAAAAAACAGGTAAAACAAATAAAAATAGAATGAAAATAGATTAAGTTGGTTTGAAAGTCTAATCAAAGGGTGAAAACATTAGGTGGAGTTGACATCATCAGCAGTCAAGTATCTATTTTTTTATAATATAAAATATAAAATTTAGATTAGGGAAAACACTTCCACATACAAGGTTAGGGAAAACTACAACCTCTGCAAGGATTTATAGTGGAATTTACGTATAACCTACTAATGGAAAAGTTTAGAATTTAAACTCAAGTCACAACTAATGTGAGTGAAAAATCTAATTATATGCGTCAATCTCTATTGGCAGCTCATCAGCAGTCAAATATCAGATCAGATGTTTCACACGGCAACATATAATTTACAAAGATCACAAGCCATGACTCTCAAGCTAGTAATAATGCGCCACATGGAAGACAATGGCATGAAACAAGAAGGAAGAAGTCACGAAACAAGCTTGCAATTTTCCTCACCCAAATTTTAAAACCGGAAAAATTCAATTCAACCAAACATAGGTCCCATGCTGATGGCGCAAAGTGTGGGAGGGATAATTAATAGTTCTATTAATTAAATGTAACAATCAATAATTTTATATTACTAGTATGAGAAAGTTATGGGGGTATCGGGATTGCAAAACGAGAGTTGTCAAACACAAAGTCAATAATGTGTTAGATTTGGAGCGTGACACCCATAAAATAAAAGATTACTACTAACATTAAACAACAATTATAGTAACAAGAAAGGAAAGAGCCGGAAAGAAGAGGAGGACACATTCCAATTTTTTTTATCCTTGATATTCTTTACGCGCAAATATAGAGACTAATTCGTTGAAGTACTAAAATATATTTAATGAATTGACCTCTCAATGCCCTTCTATACACATGAACAGAGATTAAATCTACACATTAAACGACTCGAGTATCTATTACTTTTGTTACACCATATTGGTTTTCCTATTTGACTACACACAAGAAAACAATCAATAAGAAATGATATTACAGTAGATTATAGATAAACCTGCCGCACCCGCACGTGAGAACGTGGGGCCATGTATAGATTGGCATGGTAAAGGTGAAGGTAAAGAGGGAAAAAGGGTAATGATAGGTTCACGTGTGGGTGACATCATCGACGGTGGGATTACGCATGTGTTGCGGCGTGTTGGCGACTGGGCTGCTTTCTTGTTGCCTCTTCTACATCGGTTTTTTCTTCAAAGCTTTTATTAAGCCCACTATGTGTTAGTGCTATTATTTTATTAACCCTTAATTATGTTGACCAAAAAAAAAAAACCCTTAATTATATGTAGTGTAAAAACAAATACCAAAAAAAAATTTGTATGTAGTGTAAAATGTGTATAGTGGAACGGAGGGAGTATAAAGAATGTGTATAGTGTCGTGCCATGATGCATTTAATATTGCAAATGTGTTCTTTTTAATCGTGAGAGGAATACTAGTCCTAGCAACATATTTTCTAACACACTCTTTTTAATACTCTATTTATGATTGATTAAAATACATGTGAATCTCATATTCTATTTAGTGAGACTTATTTCTAAAATGGTAAGACTCACATATATTTCAATTAATCATAAAAAAAATATTGAAAAAAGTGTGTTAGAGAGTGTATCGATATCACTCATCTAACTCTAATGTTAAATGCACAGAAAGAGATAGGAAAATCAACGCAAAGGATCCTTACAATTTATTTTTAATTTTGAAAAAATAAAGGTCCTACACCTTACATACAAGTGCCCTTAAAGAAGTAGTATAAATTGCGGTATTTTTAGTTTTTATTTTTTATTTCAAAACTTTGGTTGTTTTTGTAATCAACTAGCTTACATATCCGACCCGTACAAAGTACGGATCTATTTGTAACAAAAAAATAGTAAAAAAATATCTCATAATAAAATAATGTTATTCGTAAATAAAAAAAATATAGAGGTGATACGTGTCATAACGTAGAGATCAGGGTTAATTTTCTTATATAGAAATATAATAGATAGTCTATGGACCCGACCCATAAGTACGGATTTTTTTTACAAAAAATAGTAAAAAAATACCTCATAAACAAAATAATATTACTTATAAATAAAAAAAATATAAAAATAACACATATCATAACTTAAAAAATAATACGTGTCACAACATAAGAGACTGAAGTTAATTTTCTTATATAAAAAATTTCCTTATATAGAAATAAAAGAGACACTGTGATAATGAATAAGTTTAGATTGATCGGCGTCTCTTTGTTTCAGCTTTTAACCAATATAAACGGACATTTGACCGAAAAAAGACATGCGAAGCTTTTGTTAAAAGTGCATCAGAATATGCAAATTTGACACTGTTTGACACTGTTCTGTTGAGAAAAATCCCAATCAAAGTAGTAACGAGAACAGGTGAAAATAAAAAAGAATGTTAAATTTTATAAAATAATAATGGGTATATTTTAATATAAATTTAACTCAATTAAATTTTTTTTAACTTGTGTAAGGGTCAGTAAAACCTTAAAGCAATACCAACATTATATTGATACGAGTGGAATTGGGTTTAGATTTTTTAAGTAATGTTTCGTATTCGAGCCTTATAGATAGAAAAAAAATGTGATTAGAGGAGAGACCCCATTAAAAATAGTCAATCAAATTTTTCAATAAAAATTAATTATCGACAAAGTCAATAAATAATTCAAACCAATAATATGGTGACAAAAAAAACCTTAAAGCACCAAAACTTAAGGAATGAGAGAGTATTAGAAAGCACAAAATTCAATGTATTAATCATTTCAGGAATTATCGTATATAATTTTTAATTTTAATTCTTAACCACTTCTCTTAACATTTACTATAAAGGAAAAAACAAAAGCAAACCTTTTTTTCATTGTTATGTGAGATCTGATTGCGCTATCCATTTTTAGACTTTTATGGTTTCTCACGAGATTTTATTTTTGTATGGACAAGGAATCAAGGAAAATATCCTAGGACTTTATTTTATTTGTCCACTGTTCTATTATTTTTTCCTGATATTATTTGGATCTTCACTGACTAGAAACACAAGTGATGAGATGTGAGGAAAACTTGCACAACCTTGTTTGCCATCGTATTTATCCACCATCACATGGCACAATTTTAATGAGTGTCAAAATGTTTTTTTTTTGCTAAAATATTTCGTCAAATTAATCATGTTAGCTTGAAGCTTCCATGTCCAAAGCATTTTAGTATATATTGGTGTACACAACTCTCTGCCACTGGGAAGACAGAATCCGAAACACAAGGATCCCTATAACTGATCAGATCTTGAGTTGGATCATGTGACTTGAAACCGTATTATCAACGACATCTCTTTGTTGGCTTAATTATTATATATGACGATACATATATGCCATAAACACCAAATCTATATATATCCATTAATTATACAACTCATGACTTAATATATAGTGATGATTCTGATTCTGATATATTTTATAGCTAGGCGCATTTAGATTGTTTCTAAGAAGTGATCTTGATTGTTGAGGGAAGAAACAGAAATACATCGGCCTAATGTATGTACGACATTTACTCGCACAATTAAATGGATTTTATTAATGTTTTTTTTTCCACCCATAATATTCAAAAAGAAAGAAAGTCTCTGGACTAATCTGTATTCAACCAGGAAGTACTGACCACTAATTGTTTTGACACCGGGGATCGAATTCAGGAACTAGCTAAATCTGTCCCTTTAGACTAAACACATTAATCACTTGAGCTTAACCTCGTGGTTATGGATTCTATTAATCACTGGCCTCACTATTTATTATGTAATGAAAAATAAAACTATAGTATTTAATATATTAAAAATTCAAAAGGTTTTATTTCAATTTTTTAAATTTGGATTTCTTAATTTATTTGTTGCCTAATTTTAGTTTGAAGACGATAATGGGGTGATAAGCAAAGAGAAATGTTAGTAAATTAAACATTCTTTGACGATATACTACGGAAGTAAGCCTCGATGACTTAGTGAGACTTATGTTAAATTCTCAACTCTTATATAGTTATATATAAAGTGTATAATGTAAACAAGTTTAGAAAAAAAAATGTGTTGACATTTTTGTAACAATGGTACTTTTAAAGAGTTTTCATTTTTTATAAGCAAATGTTAATTAGTATGTTATGTTATCGGAAGGATTTGACCCATTATCTCTATATTACTTCAATTTCTATATTTTTTTTTTCTAAATCACCAAACCACCTTGTCGCTTCGGGTACTTTATAGTTCCCATATAAATATTAAGATATTTATATCAACATTATTTACAAAAATTCTTGTGATCAAATCCACACCCCAAGATTAATTGGGAGAAAAGCAATATAGATGAATGGTCAAAGCTCAGTAAGAGAGAGCAAAGAATGACGGGGAGAGGTGACAAGAACCGTTTCCGAAGCACCATTGCTTTCAATTTCGATTACTTCGATTTCAGGACCAGTTTCCACCAAATAAGGCATGGTTTCTGTCTAGAAAATTAAACAAGGAGACACATAAATAAATGAGACATTATGGGGTGTCTTTGCTTCATTAAAAACTAAACATGAGCATCGTATCAAGAAAGTCCGGCACAATTCATAGTTTATTTTTTTTACCAAATTTTAATTTAATCAATTACTCCCTCCGTCCCAAAATAAGTATCGTTTTATGTTTCTTCACACAGATTAAGAAATGTACTCCCTCCATTTCAAAACTATAGTTGTTTTAGTCTTTTATTTTTATTTCAAAACTATTGCAATTTTACAATTCCAAAGTATCGTTAATTATTTTTTTCCACCCATACCCTTATTTAATAACTACTAGTGAGAGTAGTTGACATTAATAATATAGAGATTTGTAGATAATTTGTCATAAATACTCTTCCATTAAATAAGGGTATTTTAGTCTATTTACAACTATATCTTACTTCTATTAAATATTTCTTAATCTGTGTGCATTAACCTTAAACAGCTATAGTTTTGAAACTGAGGGAGTAATAAATAAAAGAGTGAGAGTGCCAAATTTATCTTGTAATAAATAATGAAGTGAGATTTAATTTGTATTATTCAAAAACTGATGCACTACAATTATTAAGGATAAAATTGGAATAAATTAATTAATATCTTATTAAAAACATAAAACGACACTTATTTAGACGGAGGGAGTACAAATTAGCTTTTTCACATTTTTTAACTTATCAATTATTTTTATCATGTCAAGGGGTACTAGTTCAGTTGATAGTGTTTAGTATTTTTAGCCCTTGACACTTGAGTTTGAATCCTCTTTTGTTTGGCGAAAAGCTATGGATAATGGATAAACTAGTTGATAGTAGATAAACTAGTAAATTGAATTTGAAGCATTTGGTAAAATTAACGTTTAAATTACTGATATATGTAAAATGACATTGAAGGATATTTTCAGCTAATGCTTACATTTCTTTTTTACCATAATGCTTACATTTCTGTAATCAATATTAAATATCATAAAATATTTATAAATAATTTCAAAATCAATTTATAATAGTTAAAATAATTATTATATTTAAAGTTATAATTTTGAAATTTATATTTCAATACTAATTTATTTATTTACTTGTTCATTTATTATCATTAAAATAATTTTTATTGGTTTTTTTAGAGAAGAAATAAACATTTTTTATTGGATAAAAGCACTATATAGTGCAATATAATAACAAATACTCCTATTTATTACACTATTTAATGTTATTATGCCAAATATAGCCTTACATTAATTTAACTTTTATTTCCAAGAATTCCTTTTGTGGGATATCTACAAAAACTAAGATTAAGAGTAGTTTAGTAAATGTAGTTTATTTTTAATATGAAATCAAAAAAATTAAATGATTTTAACTAATTTTTTTAATATATGTGAAATTAGGTATTTTTAATGCTTATAATTCAGTCCAGAGGGGGTATATAACAATAAACATATAATAATAGGATAGGATTATAATTAAAATAAAAATTTAAGATAATCTTCATTCCATTGTGATAGGGTAGAGATTTTTTTTTATTTAGTAGACGACAGGGAAAGAATTCAAATAAATAATGGGAGTAAAAACGAGAGAAAAATAATATGCTATAAGTTGCTGAAAAAACATTATAAGCTAAATATTACCCAAACAACTCTACTTTTTGAATTTGTTATCCGATAGTCAAATCTACTAATCAAACCTGCTATAAGCTAGCAAATTGGACTTACCAAACAAAGCATTAAATTTTGGAGACTTCTAAGTTCTAATTATTTTCTAGTGGGAAAATTTATTGTCTCGTGGGAATCACATGGTGTTATATTTTTATCCGAAAGCATGAGGAAGCACACTCACTTCGATGACTAGGATTTATAGCAAGACAAGGTAGTGTGAAACTAGAAAAAACAGAATATGTCATTTTTTTTTCCATGGTGTACTTTTATGTTGGGGTTATAGAACAAAGGATTTTCTCTAGCTATGGGTCATGCGTAAAATTTTCATGTGGTTTTTTTTTTGGTCAACATTTTCATGTGTTTTGAAATCTTTTCAACATGAGATCCTTTTGTTTTTGTTCAACAACATGAGTTCCTTAAACTCACCAAACAATTCAGTTGAAATGGAGGCGACAATTGAGGTTGCTGTGATCCATTCAGGCCGACTCATTTTAAGTTGGGCCAAAAATAGATCAGGTTAAATTAAATTGGAGTTGGGAAATTGTAAACCTATACCAATTTTTATGTATGTGCTCGGCTATTTGGGTGGCTCACTAACTTATATATATTTTTTGCTTATTATTACAATATAAAAATGAAAATATGGCAAAATTATTCTTTAGTCTTATGATTTAATTGTTTATTTCAATTTAGATCCATAACTTTTTGTGTCAAATCGGTTTCTTATCTTTACAAACATTTACAACGTTTGACCAACCGTAAGTTTTCACCAAACGGCATCATTGACTTGCCTATATGGTCGTTAACTTAACTGACGTGGTGTAACAAGTTTTTAGTAAGTTTCAATTTGATCCCTTAAGTTATTAGTAAGTTTCAATTCGATCCCTTAACTTTTAGAAAGTTTTTAAATGATTTCTTATGTTTTTAAACATATTTGTCATGACATCCTGATTCATTGAAGATCTCTGACATTTTGCTCACCAATACATCACATTTTGAAGCTGGTGTGAATCTTGATTAACTCCAAAATCTTGGAGGAACATGCTTCTTCATTCATTGTTCGCATTTTCCTCATATCTATTTCCTCTAGGCCTAGGGATAAGTTGTCTTTGCTACCTTCCACATTAATTCGTTTGGTTGTTACTCAAAATGAATTGAAGTTTGTGGACACTCTATAAATTTAAAAGGGAATTGGTAAATACATTGTGAAAATTTGACATACACCCCACATTAAACTATTTTTGGACAGAAATTTACTCTACTACCCTCAACCCTTCTTCATTCCTCTTTCCTACCAAAACCCATACACCCCACCCCACTAACAGATACAACACAACACATAGAGAGAAGGAAGGAAGACAACACAGCATTGAGAGAGAAGGAAGGAAGACAATTGTGCGAGAAGAAGAAGTAAGATACCACCGTGAGAGAAGAAGGAGAAGGAAGGCACGCCACCACATAGCACCACTGTTGTTGCCACCATCTTCTCTGTCAAACCAGGTTAGTTTTAATTTTTTTTTCAAAACGTAGGTGTTCCCGGAAACACAAGTTTCTGGAATATATAAAAAGATAGTTTTATATATATCGAAAACTTGAGTTTTCGGTGTATATAAAAGCAATGTTTATATTTTTTTATCAGCAGGAATAGAAACAATTATTATATATTCTTTAATTTAAATTATGGTAAGACCAATTTTGTTTTTCAGACTTCAGTACATGCAAATGAAGTGCCTCTGGGGGAGCACGTTCTCTGCGTGCAGAAGCTGTTGGTCATCTTCGACCACCTCGGGGAGCAAGAGGTGAACCTCTAGTCCTAGCCATATACATATCTACATATTTAAACAATTACAATTAACTTATTTTGTTTTTCTTTTTCTACCATAATTTAAATGTATGAATATATAAAAAAATGTTTCTATTTTCCTGCTGATAAAAAATATAAACATTATTTTTATATATTTCAAAAATTGGAGTTTCTAGAATATATAAAAACCGTGGAGTTTCTTGAATATATAAAAACACGATTTTTATATATTCCAGAAAAATGAGTTTCCGGGACTCTCCAATTTTGAAAACATTACCTCGCCGGAGAAGATGACCGAGGCGGGGACGGTGGGGAGTGCTCCTCTTCTCTGCAGCGTCGATGGACAACATTAGACGACGTTTCTCCCTCTTCTGCGTGGCCTCTGTCTTCCTCCCTCTTGTCCGTTCTTGCTTCTCTCTGTCTTCCGGAAGCTCAACTAGATTCTTGCGTGACTGTTTCTCTTCTCTTCTCTCTGTGTGTTGCGCGATCTGTTAGTGAGGTGGGGTGTATGGGTTTTGGGAGTTTTTGAATTGGGGAAGAGGGAAGAATAATGGTTGAGGGTAGTAGAGTAAATTTTTGTCCAAAAATAGTTTAATGTGGGGTGTATGTCAAATTTTCATGGTGTATTTATCAATTTCCATTTTTTTGGGGTCACCAATACACTTGTATTGAAGAAGAGGGCCAAGCCCACAATTACCATTTTTTTGGGGTCACCAATACACTTGATGTGGAACTAATAGTTCCGCATGTATATATATTTTTTAAAACATACATGATGCAGAACTAATAGTTTCACAGGTTTTTTTTTAAAACATACATGATGCGGAACTAATAATTTCGCACGTTGTAATTCAATGCGTAACTAATAGTTCCGCAAACATTTTTGATTCGCTACGCATGCTTGCGGAACTATTAGTTCTGCATTGAATTACAACGTGTGGAACTATTAGTTTCGCATCATGTATATTTTTAAAAAAAATATACATGCAGCAGAACTATTAGTTCTACATCAGATATATGTGGAAAGAAAAGTATTTATGTGTTATTAGAAAAAGCCTTTCTTTTTTGTCTACATGGCCTTTTTTTTTAACATTTGTATACTTGTGTACTACCCAACATATAAAATCCGTGGGTCCAAATGTCAAGTTTGATGGTCCAACCCACTTATTATATTGGGCTATATACTTTTTTTTTTGGTCTGGGTTATATACTTTGGTCGATTTCTCGGACCTTACCTACTCTGAATGAGGTAACACAGAATAGTCAATGTTCACAATTTTGCGAGTGCAAGAATTGAAATTGATTGGTTTCTAAAGGGAAGAAAGTTGTTGACCCAAAAAAAAAAGGGAAGAAAGTTTTTGGCGCATTACTCATAATTAGAGCGTTTCCTTACATTTTAGCCCCTTCAATTTTTTTAATAATTTTATTAATTGAGGTTGTTTCAGTTGATAAGAACCAAAGCAGTTTGATTTTCACTTCTAAACAATCTCTTATGAGCAGGCAGTCTATAAGAACCATCAACGACTATTAGCTTAACTATGACATCCATATTTAAGTTTTGTTTTGGGAAATTGCACTACTCTTTCTTGATGTATGTTTAAATGACACAATCTCTCTGTTTTCTTTTTTTTTTTTGTAAAAAAAAAACCACTCACCACTCTTATTTATTGAGAAAATTGTACCCACCTCTCTTCACATGATCTCTACTTATATAGAAAAGATGGGAAGTGTATTCCACTTCAAACCCCTGGGACAGGTCCACACAGTGAGATTTGGATAAGTGCTATATCTGATGGATTGGATATTTTATGCTGGTTGAATCCACTGACAATTTTAATTTTATAAATTTTGTCCTAAGGTCTGGAGTAAACACATATTCCTTCATCTTACACTCTTCAACTATCCCATTTATGTGGCACATGTGTGTGTGTAAATGGCTATGATTTCTATTTCATATTGGACAACATATATTGTGAAGCATATTATACTCCTTAAGTTGTGTCAAACCTCCACCCATAGAGGCATTTAATGCAATTAGCTGTAAATATTGTAAATTGATTGTAATCTCCTAATTGTGTCCTGATTGTTACTTTTTATTACCTCCTATGTATGATTTTGGTAGCTTCAACCTGTATTATGTATATTATATTATTATGTATTCTCAGAAAAGCAATAAGGAGGATTTCTTTCTAATGCCTCCTTTTGTCCATATAAGCAATTAAACAGTGGCTGAAGCTGATGATGATTCCATTCAAGAAACCTTTGAAACCACCTCCTCTGTCAATCCATGAGTTACAGACAAACTCGTGCAACCCTTACCCCTCAAACACCATTTGCTTCAAATCACCCAACGTACAAACTCAATGGGACAAACTTAGGAGAATGGTTCCAGTTGTGATTTCCCTCATCATGAATTGGTCATAGCAATTAAGGGTATAGACATGAATTGTTCTCTCTCTCTTGCCTTGGCCATAGCAATTAATAGATAGATAGATGTCAATTAATTTTATGGTTTGATTTGTTTGTTTAATAGACTATAGTGTAGGATTATGTCACATGATCCAAGGAGAATGTAAAAGTCAAGTGTCCGTAATTTGGTGGTCAAAATAAGATAGACAAAATAAAATAAATCATCATATTCTATTAGAGTTCGCAAAGTGAGCCAACTCGTCTAAACCCGCATTAAACTGGGGTGGGCAGGTTGACCCACCAAAAAGTGGATATTAAAACTATATCTTGCCCCATTTATATAAGAGTGAATTGGTAGGTTTGCGGGTCAATCCGCCAATATCTATTTAATTTTTTTTGTAAAACCAGAAAATAAACGTAAATTAAAAAAGTATAAAAAAAAGTATATCAATTTGACGGGGACGGGTCAACCTCCGGCAATAATATATTATTTACGTTTATATAAACATTTAATTGTTAGAATAAATTAAATATTTGAAGTTTAAATAAAATTAGTGAGTATAAAAAATTGTTTGACTGATTTAAAATAAAAGGTATTGAAATATAATTTAGGCAATCAAAATTGTAAGGATTAATTATTAATAGTCTCATCTTATAATTTATATAAAAAATTAGTCTCACCTTATATTAGTATATTTGAAGGAATTGAATCTCTTATATTAATATAATAGGAAATCAAGAGTACCCTATAAAAATAATATTGACTAAAATTCTTTTTAAATAATAAATAAAATTAGGGATAAAAATAAGGAGATCTCCATTTTCATTAGAATTAAGTTAATTTGAAAATTAAAGCTATACACACACACACACATAATAAAACAAAGAAAATTTTGAAAATCACAAAAATGTTCTTTGACTTGTGTAAATCAAATTGCATTAAATATTACATTAAATCACTGTATTGTGCAATCTGAAATATAAAAAAGTAAAAAATAAATAAATATTTGATAATTTTAATTTTGAAATATTTCAAAATTTAATCTATAATTGGCAGAAAATCAATCTAATGATAGTTTACAAATATCTCATTTATTCTATATTGATTAATTAAAATATTTAGATATTAATTAAATAAATTAATAAAATGAACAATATTATATGAATGAAAAACTGTTTAAAAATAATTGCTATTAATCTGATTTCAATTTAATATGAATACTCATAATACCAGTCAACGTGTGTAACCCATAGATTACAACGTGACTGATCACGAGGTTTGAAGGATTAATTTTTCTAAACTCTCATGCTTTCCCCTAATACCCCGCTCATGTAATTATAAGTTTGTTAAAATAAATAATTTCACCTATGCGTTACTATATACAATTTAAAGCATTTGGATCGGGAAGAAAAATGTGACCTTGTATGTTTATCACATGATCTAAGCCTTGTTTTTGTTCTGTTGTTTTGTTTTCGTTATTTAGCAGTGCTCTTTTCTCTGGATTTCGCGCGGGATATGGTAACGGAATTACAGGTATATGTCAAAGGAAAGTTTGTGACAGAAACATCCGAATAATCCGAGTAGTGTCATTTGCGTGGTTCATAAGCACATTTGGCGTGGTGTGTGTGCAGTCCTCACTATGGAAACTCAGCATGCCAAGGCTCTAACAAGTGTCGATTAATTAATTGTTCCCTAAGGTTTGTCTTAATCCTGCATATCCTTTTTTACTTTTCCGAATGAATTATTATGTCTGTATGTTAAACGTGGGATGTGTACTTGTATAGGGAGCTGGGATATATATATATATATATATTTAATTTCTTTTTAACTATTTCAAATTTTAAAAATTGACCCAAATAGGACCGGGGAGGGGGAGGGGTGGTGCAGGTAGAGGTTCCTGCGGAGGAGGGCAGAGTTGGGTGGTGGGCGGTGGTCAGTGACCGGACGGGGAGGGGTCGGTTTCCTATTTGGGTCAATTTTAAAAATTTAAATAATTAAGGGGCATTATCCCTGTTGTCCAATTTTAAAATATTATATCCAACTACTATAAACTCATCGCTTACGGTGAGAGACCTATGCAGTTTTCTCACCTTTGCTAGGGTTTTTTCTAAAAAAGATTAGCTAGAGAGTTTTAGTTCCTTTAAATAAAATTACGGCTTCGAGTGTTGTGAATTTTAGATACTAAAGGTCTAGACAAAAAGAAAATTGTTTCTAACAAAGTGCATTGATAAATATATTTTTAATATTGTCTAAAGTATTGTACAAGTCGCACATATAAGAGGTGAAAAACATGCATAATGATAAAATAGTATATTGTCTATATATATATAGAGAGAGAGAGAGAGAGAGGGAATAAAATTACAAGTTCTTTCACTTAAATTAAAAATATAAATTCAATATATAGTATATCACTCAAAATCTTTCATAAATATCAAAATTTTCATTTTCATAGACTATGCCTTCCAGTTTCTTCACATAAGGTATGAAATCATGTTTTCTCTAATACAAAAAATAGGAGTGTTCATAGGATGAGTAGTGATAGAATTTACTTGTTATTCATTCGATTCTCTATAATTTGTCTGAGTCAATTCTTTAAACCCAAATATGAATATAAACTCTAAGAAATACAACAATATATAAGTTTGAATTGTTTAATTAAGGTCGAGTTAGGTGAAAAATAAAAACAAAATTGACTCAAAGTATAAGTTAAATTATAAATTAAATCACAAAATGGTCATACACACACACGCGCGTTTTTATGTGTAGAATGTGTTTTTAAAAATGGATAGAGGAAAATTGAACACAAATTACCATTCCATGAAAGGATAATTTTTTTTTACAAATAATACATATTATTGTATATGGATTAGGTTGGATATCCAAAGATTGACCCAAATCGGTCCCCCAATTACCTGATGTTAAATCAACAAATGAGTCTTATTTTAACTTTATTTTTTATCCTATGTAACGACAAAGACCCAACTCCAATAACTTGGGTCGAGTTGGGTTGATGGGACGAGCCTAGGTGGCTAGTAGGTCGTGCTCACCCATAGCGGGAAGCAATATTATGTGGCACTTGAGCTCGTGATTAATTGTGTTTCCTTGTTCTTAGAAACTAGACAGTTGACCCGTGCAAATGTATGGGTTGACGGTCGTGTTGGTTTTTATATATGATATAAAATATTTTTTTATTTTATAATAATAGTTTTTGAAGCTTTTTTTATATTGATTAAGAAATACAATAAATAAATAAGTAAAAGTAATAATTTTACCAAATTAAATTTAATTATTTATATTATTCAAAAACCAATACAACACTCTCAAAAACATTATTTAGAATAGAATTGAAAAAAAAAGTAGCTAATGCTTCATTAATAAAATAAAATGATAATTACTTTGGGATATTTTTACTTTGCTGAAAGTAATACTATTATGAGACATACGGAGTAACTTATTTATATAGTAATAACTCGATAAATGATATTCTCTAAATTAATAACATTGTTGGTTCAGATACATTGATATTTTGTGTATTAGCTAAATATGAAAACTCCATGTTGTAAGAAGCCAACAATCATATTGATCAAAATGAAAGCAAAATCAAATGAACAAAATAAATAAATAAAACAATTAAAATAATTTTTCAATCCATAGATAAAACATAAAAGAAACCCGCAAGCAAACAAAATTTTGTTTACAAAAATAAATATTAAAAGAAAAATAATTTTACAACATGAAGATTTATAAAAATAAAAAAATGAATGAAACTCATAAGCAAAAATATTTTATTCATAGAAAATAAAACTAAAGGGAATATTATTTTGTAATCTAAAATTTTATTGGAAAAAATATGAATGAAACTCGTAAACAAATATTATTTCATTTATTAAAAATATGATTAAAAGAAAAATAATTTTGTAACATAAAAATTTATAGTAACGAAAAATATGAATGAAACTCGTAAACAAACTATTTTATTTATGAAAATAAAATCAAAAGAGGAATAATGTTGTTCTCTAAAAATTTATAGAAACACGAAAACATAAATCAAACTTATAAGTAAATATCATTTTATTTATAAAAAATAAGATCAAAGGAAAATAATTTTGCAACCTAATGATTTACGTAAATTAAAAAAATCATGAATGAAACCCATAAACTAACACTAATTTATTTATCAAAAATAAAATCAAAAGAAAAATAGTTTTGCAATATGATAATTCACAGGAACAAAAAACTTAAATGATACTCGTAACTAAATACTACTACATCCGGTCCTATTTATAAGAAACAAAAAGTAGTTTGTTTTGTCATTTTTATAAGAAACAATGTTTTGTTTTTAATAAAAATAATTGCTTCTTTCTAATGTTACCCTTATTAATTATCACACCACTTAATTATACTATGTCGCCTTTAGCTATTTAATGCAAGGGTATTTGTGTAAATGAATTTAAAATTATAGCATTATTAATAAAAATAACACATTTCAATGTATTTCTTGATATATGTGATTTTAGTATTATGTTTGTTATATATAGGACCAGAGGTAGTATTTTATTTTATCAAAAAATTAAATTAAATGAAAAATAAAAATAATTTTACAATCTAAAAATTTACATGAACAATTTTTTGAAAGGAACCTATCAACAAATACTATTTTATTTATTAAAAATAAATTAAAAGAAAAGTTATTTTACAACCTTAAAATGGTTAGATATAATATTGTCATATTGAGGCAAGAATGCAATGTTGAAAAAGAAGTGAAAAGTTGAAAAATGCAAAATTTAACACATGTTTCAAGGAGTTTAATTTTTTTAAATAGGTAATAGATAGATACGTAATAAAAGAAAAATTAGTTATAAAATAATTAATTATAAAAAAATAAAAACAAAAAAATTACTACTGTGTGGGAATATTGGGCCGATAGTTAACCAGAAGCTATATACTATTTAGATAAATAATAGATAATATTATAATAATGGAAGAATACTTTTTTATAAAAGAATTAAAAAATAAAATAAAAAATATGGAGCAGGCGGGAAATGTTGATTTGACATTAACCGGTTATTATAGATTTATGGATTAAAATGTATTTTATATTTTTAAAAAACATAAAACTATTTTAACTTTTAAAAAAAGTTAAAATAAAAGGTAATATTTTGAACATAAACTCTTTAAAAATACATCATATATCATTAAATACATTATTTTATAAAGTTTAAACAAATAAGCAATGAGTTATAAATTTTTTAAGTCAAACATTTTAAACTTCAAATATTGTCTCTAACAAAGTAGGTGAGAAATACAATATCTTCAAATTTGATTATTTATTTTTTTGTGGGAGAAATGGGGAATCAAACTCCAACTTCAAATTTGATTAATTACACATATAAACACAATTGAAATCATATTTATAGAAATCGTATGCATCAAGTAGTCCTAAAGAATGAAATATATCATCTTCACAACTACCAAACTCTTGCTAATTTTGTCTGTCAGATAGTTAGCTCATTAGAATGTTTGGTATTTATCATCTTTTAAACTTATTTTCTGAGCTAATATTTAAACCGTATTTCCAGACACAATCATCAAAATCTCCTGATAAATATTTTTTTGATAGTAAAATCTCCTGATAAATATTAAAATAATCTTAGTGAAGATTTTTTTTATCTTCTTTTCTCGTTATTACTTTAATATATTTTAGAGTTTTACATTGATCATGTGCATGATGACACACACACACACACCTACTAGGAGTTCTATTTGAAAAAGGACCCTCCTTTTCACGAGATCAATGCATAACAATAGGAAGGGCGGTCACAAAGGTGACACATTCCCATTTGCCATTGATGACGTATCTTTCAAGAATGTTTGTAACAGACATGCTCCAAGTTCCAAATTCCCAAGTGAACCTTCAAGCAAATCAACTCAATTTTTCTTTCTTTCTTTTTCCCTTAATGTGTGTTATAAATACACAGAGTATAAGTAAGACCGTGGCCTTAGACAATTTTGCATATAACAACAATTCCTCTAATATTCTCAAACACTATGGCTCAACAAGAGAACCAAGTTGCAGGGTCGATGATATCAAAGGACGTTGATGATGACAAAAGATTATACGAGTGTGCAAAGACGTATGAAACCATAATGAAACAGGTAACAGCTTAATGTTTGTTGTACAACCGCGATCTCAACGAATCATTTTTTTTCATAAAATTAATATATTACATTAGTGGGAGCGATTTGAACTCATGACCTCCTTATCACTTCAATCGTTATATATTCCTCACCCAAACTACCAAACCACCTTATGACTCCCTTATGTCAACAAATCAATTACAATGACCATAGGCTAAAATCAATATTTCTCCACTGTCTTAAACCTTAGTGTACAAAAAAATTTAACAGTTATGATTTTTGAATACTCACCCACTAATTTCAACACTCATTCAACACCTCTATTTTTTATATATATAACTCATCTATCACTTCTCTATTTTCTACAATTTCTCTCTCTCTCTAGGTATCTAATAGCATTTTGGGTGTTTAAAAATCATTTTTGCAAAATTAATTACTCATACGGATCAACTATATATGCTTTCAGTTTGGCGAGCTAATGGGGATTATGAACAATGGCACCACAGCACCAAAGTGCCGAAAGGTAATATTTTTTTTTATCTTATCCAATCTAACAATACTACTTAAGGCATGTTTGATTTATCTTGCAAATATATATATGTTTGGGTCTAAAAGTATATTTGCTCAAAAAAACTTTATAGTTAATTACTTTGAATTCAAATGTATTTTGTAATCTTTCTAACTAAAAACCAAACATGGACTTGGTGTATGATTCTAAAAGAAATGTCAAGGCTAACCAATAGCCATAGCTTTGTAGTTAATGAAGGTTTTCAAATGCTATTAACTTACATCCAAATTAAATTTGTGTTCTTATATCTTCAATGGCCTTCTTACTCTGTTTCTCTCACACTGCAAATAGAGTGGAAAAGGGGGTGCTTCCTCGAGCCATCCAAGCAACAATAAAGTACTAGCGCAGACAGTAACCAGATTTTTGCATGAACTAAGAGCTAGCCCTACAGATTCTGAGAGCTCAAAGGGTACATGAGATTTACAGCAGTACTTATTAATATTGTGACATGATCAAGAATAAAATCGTCCAGATCAATGTTAGAGCCACCAGGTGTAAATCTTGAATGTAAAAGCATGACACTAATTGCTGGTGGCCAAATTAAGCATGTAATGTGAAGGAGTAACATCCCTACTTAAGCAAATATATATAATAATCATGTTAGCTATATTAACATGACATATATTCCCTATCCATTATGCATATTATAACATTTAACCTTTGTATTAGTATAATTAAGAATTTTCATTTCCCTTGCAAAAATATCAACACTGCTATTTAGTGTGAATAGATTCTCACAAATAACCACGAATAAAACATGGCTATCTTTTGTTTTCTAAAAGAATAAATATTATTAAAATAACATAAAGAGCGTTTTGACGAACAACAGCCACATGGATTCGTGTAAAGTTTGTGTTATCTTGTTTCGTAACAAAAAACATTTCCATTTTTACTGTCAACGCTACTGTTTAGTGCAAATAGATTCGCACGAATAAAACGTGGTGATCTTATGTTTTATTAAAATAAATAAAAGGATACTCATCAAAAAAAAAAGTCTCAGTATACAAGGCTCCCACCATGTGGAGTTTGAGGAGAATAAATGTATGTAGCCTTACTCTCCACAAGTGGAGAGACTATTTTCAAATCTAAACCCGTGGCTTTGTGTAAAATTTGTGCTATCTTGTTTTGTAACGAAAAACATTTCCATTTTTATGGACAACACTGCTGTTTAGTGCAAATAGATTTGCAAGAATAAAACATGGCAATCTCATGTTTTATTAAAAACAATATATAAATACAAAAAAAAACCTATAAAGAGGGTTTTGACGAAAAACAACCATATTAGTTCATGTGAAATTTGTGCTATCTTGTTTCAAAACAAAATGCATTTCTGCCCTAAAAATATTGGCTTTTGCTAACCCACCCCTACAATGTGGAACTTCCTCAAGTTTGAAAGAATGCGAGGAGTGATAAGGTGGTTTGGTGGGAACAATATAGGGGTTGAGGCGATAAGGAAGTCATGGGTTTGAATCCCCTCACTAACGTAACATATTAATTACCAACACTTTTCTATCTGGAAATTTTTTTTTGAAAGAAAGCAAGTCCTTTCCTTTAATCGACTACAGATAAAATAGAAATACTAAAAATGCTGCCTGCTCAAGATCTTAGTATATGGTAACATAATAGTGAATAAAAAGAAATTAGATATCTATTACCTGAGACAAGCTGTATTAGCAAGGTACAAGTCTACAATACAATCGATGCATACAGAGGACACCCATTTTTCTTTAAAGAAAGTAAACAATGTAAACTATTAGGCATCATCCGGGAGATTTAAAAAACAAAAAACATAAAATGTACCTAAAAAAGTAATAGGGGTAGGGGAGGGGATGATGAGTGTGACTCACTGACTCATGTAATTCCCTAGATGCCATTGTCTCTATATGGTGAAAATTTGAGAGGATGAACCATCCAGTCAAAATTCTTCTATGGTTGAAAACTAGTAGCGTCAAATATCTTTTGAACATTTGTGCTTAGAAATGAAACACTTGAGGACAAAATGACAAAAAAATTTCTACTTCATGTCAGCTTTCATGATTAGTTCATGTATCGTGAATTGCACTTGAGCTTTTCCTCTTCAACCTCTCGTTTTAATGTTTCCACCCTTTCAAGTAAGACTGCATTCTCCTGGTAGGTTGAAGGTCATCAGAACACTCAATTTTATGAAGACAAATTATGCTATAACCAAAGGAGAGCCAAAAATAATTTCATCCCACATTGAGGGGCAGAAAATCATAATAGTTTATAGATAAAGTTATAGCATTTGGCTTAAATGAAATCACCAGGGCTGGCAATAAAATTTGATTTTTGGGGACTGATTATCAGTTGGCTCTACATAGTGGGCTCAAAGATGTCAAATAGGATTTAAGAACACCCACTAGTTTTCACGCCAATGGTTGAACCCAACTTGGTTTCTTAACTTACTTCTACTGGGTCTCACAATTGACCCCAAAATCTTACTTACTTTGCTTTTTGCAAGAAAATTAATTTTTTAATGAGTAAGAACCAGTTCTTCCATAAGAATGGCTCTTACACGTGGCAGTCAAGTCAGCGGGCTCAAATGGTATAAAAAATAAGAACCGGTTCTTATGTAACACATAAGAACCACCATTGGAGATGGCCTAAGAACTAGTTCTTATCCAGTTTCACCATTGGAGCATGCTGACATAGAGTCCAGCTGTAAGAACAGTTCTTCCATAAGAATCAGGTTCTTAACATTAAAATTTATTTTCCTGAGCATAACCAATAACATAAAATTTAATTGGGGCAATTTGTGGGACCTATTGTGAGTTCTTAAAGGATGTACCATTGGAGTAAAAAGTGAGTAGGGTTTTTAAATCTGATATGGCATACACGGACCCACCAAAAAGGAGTTAAGAACTTCCAATGGTGTTCATGGTGAACACCATTGGAGATGCTCCCACAAAATTAGCAGTTCAAAGTGTGGTTATCCTTTAATAATTTTATTCTTGTTTCTCTAAGTTGGAGGAATGAATGGAAAGATCATCATAGGGAAGCAGAATGAAGTTTGGTCGATATTATATGAAGACATACCTTTTGCAGTATTGCCAATTTATGGTTAATACCAGAAGCATCTTCCGGTTTCTGAGAGGACTCCTGAAACTGCCACACACAAGACTATAAAGTCATTACAGGAAAGACAAATAAAAGGGAACAATTTGTTCTTTTATTGGTTGAAAATTCAAAAGCTGATCTCTATAAGTCTGTTTCATTAAGTACCAATGATATAATCTTGGTGCAGATATATCACACTCAAGCTGGAACTTTCTAATCATTCAATTTGGAAGGTAGAAAGTGAAAATCCTAAGAAGATAATACATACCACTTGAAGTTCCCTTAAGCACTTTCTTAACCTATCTACCTCCTCATCATACTTTACCCTCCACTCAGCAGATTCATCCATTGCCTCCCTGTTAGCAATATCAAACTGTCGCCTGCATATATACAGTTGAGTGGACCAAACCTCATTATTTATAGTCAAACATGGAATATACCAATGCTATAACTATAAGGCTTCCAATCTAAGGTGAAATGCAAAGTCAAGCATCCCAGCAGTCACAAAACAAATCAGAGGATGAGAGAGATAGAGATCATAGGCATGGAGCATAGGTCGAGTAGAGAGAATACGCTGAAGGTAACATATTGATTGATTAAAAGACGGTGAATGATACATTAGTGCTCTTATTTATACTAGTTAGTGAGTACTAACCTTCTAACTAACTGGTGCTAACAAATTGTATCAGCCTAAACCGACTATATCAATTCTAATACAATTCCGTTACAAAACTTCACTTTGCAGTGTCAATTCAAATCAGGGCAATTGTAGAGCATTCTCTTTGCAGTACAAAGATACGGGAAGTGAAAGATCCTAATTGTAACCAGTGCAGCAGCTTTCCTTTGAATGAAATCCCTCAATTAGTTTGATAAAATCCAGAGAAATATAACAAATAAATGCAACATATGACAGTTATTTGAACTTCAAATGATGGGTAATATGTATAACTTTGCAGCACCAAACTAAAATCAGCAACACTTTGCAAAATATAAACCCAAAAAAAGGAACAAAATAAGGGGCTTTTTTTTTTCCTTCATTGTTTTCAAAATTAAGAATAAGAACTATAAAAAAAAAAGACTTTTTTTGCCTCCTAAATACAACAGAGCAGAATTAAGGAATGAAAGATTGTGAATTAAGGGGGGAACCTTAAGAGCTCAGTGTCATCAGAAGAAATATTGTAGTCAATAGCCCAAAGCCTGAAATAGACAGCAATACCCATTAACATTAGAAACGCAAGACCCACTAAGATTGACCTTCTCTTCACTCCCACCATTTCCTCTTTTCCTTCCCTTCTTTCTCTTCGCTCCCTCTCTCTGATTTCTTCTCCTCTTTTTCCAAAAAGGTAAACGTTGTTGGGGTCCCAACTACCAAGGTTGCCCCTCACACTCGGTGACTGTCACCTACAACTGAATTGAACCATGCTTCTGGTTGTATTTGATCCAACCTCTTTTTTTTTCTTTTGATTAATTTCTATTTTCTAATTGCCTTTTCCATTTTTTGTTTGGGCGATTGATTCCTTTCTTTTCCATTTTTGGTCAAATGATTCCATTTTTTTGGGCAAGGTATTTATTGGGCCTGTCTGGGCTTTTCCGAATGATGACGCCCTTGAAAACGAGGCTTACCATGCCTGGCCCATATGATAATAATGAAAGAGTAATTCCAAATCTCTCTACTCTACTCTTGGACCCAAAAAAAATGTCTCTCTACTCTTCACTTGCAGAAAGCCCTTATTGCCTATGGGTTTAACCCCTCATGGGTGGATCTCATCATGAAATTGGTTACTTCTGTCTCATATAAATACAAGGTTAATGGGTATATTAGTCGAACTCTTATACCCCATAGGGCCCCTTTGAGGCAATGTGATACTTTATCCCCTTACTTGTTTACCTATTAGCTTCCATGCTGTTTAATTTTTTTTTATTTTGATGCAATTTGAGATTGTGATGCAGAACTAAGTACAACGACCACAATTTAGTTTGTTTAATCTTTTTCTACCAACTCCCACGCCCCAGTTTTTGAGGCTGCAGGTTAGGCATGACATTTCAAAGAAATATCGAGGCTTGGTGGAGTAGATTAAGGGTATATTTGGTCATTCAGTGTTGGGCACCTGGAAACCCTAATGGGTCATGCCCAATATATTGGTAACTTTTCTGATTTGTGGGATTAATTAGGGCTTTTCTAGGATTAAGTGGATGTTTTAAGTTTTGTGAGCATTTTTAGGATTTCTGGTTGTTTTTATCTTGTTGGTTGTCTGTATTTGCTTAGTTTTGTCAGGTGTGTGTCTATGTATTGTCATGTGTATGTTTAGAGACATTGCGTTAAGTTTAACTATGGTCGTAGAGTTGTTGGGCCTTTGATGTATTTTCCTTTGGGCTTTGGGCTTTGCCCTTTTAGTATCTCTTTGGGTGGGGTGCGGTGGGGTGGGGGTGGCGGGGGAGATGGGAAGAGGAGGAAGAAGATGAAGCCCTATAGTCCACGTTATCATCTCAATCAGTAGACACGTGGTGCTTTAATTTGATATGGCAATGTATTCCTAGACATTTGTTAGTCATGTTAGCAAAAAACTAACGGTAGTTAATGGCGGGGACTAAAAAGAGATAGTTTGGATATTGCAGAAATCACAAATATTTTTTTACAGGAAATAAAAATAAAACTCGCTATATTTTTGTAGAGACGAAAAAGATATTTAAAGCATTTTTAATGTTTAAGAATCAATTTTATACATAAACAGTTCTTAGTTCTTACATATGAGAATGAGCTCATCTTTCTCTAATGGTGATACTCATAGAAAACTGGTTCTTATATATAATTAAAGAATGTTTGAAGCAAGTCAGCAACTCCAATTAAATTAAAAAACTCCAATCAAAACTGGCAATCATTTTTTATCTTATCTATGCCAGGATATTTTTATATATAATTCTATCATTTTCCACGCTTCAGGATAAGTCATGATAGGATAAATCGTGTCGTTCCCCCACCCTCTTTTCAACTTCATCTCTTAATTTCACTCCTAACCTCTCCCTTTGCAAGGACCATTACCAACAGCACTAAAGTGAGTAACATGCTTTAGTTTCTCTTCCTCATAGGCTTCTATAATTTTGTAACGATATTAATTATGTTTATAATTAAATAGACGCATGTGAAAAATATCTACACCTGCGAACACATGGTACGTGGCAGCAGGGATCGAAGCGACTAAGAAGTGGAAATGTTATATAATTCTAAATTCTAAATTCTAATTCTAATTCTAATGTTGTTGATGTTGATAAAAGATAATTTTGGTATAGTATCGAAGCCATAGGCTATATATTATTAGTTGCCATGTTAAAATAATATTGATCTTATCCAAACAACGGTGTGGTCGACTAATTATTTAAGAGGAAAAACTAGCTAGACCAGTAAATGTGTGTTTGGGTTAATGTTTCTTAAAGTAATTTTAAATGAAGTTAAATTTTGTAAAATTGACTTAAGTAAAAATGAGTTTGAAAAAAAGTAATTTATGTTTGGATTTTTTTATTCTGAAAACAAGTTTGATGTAAATTTTAGTTTAAAATTCTCAATTTAAAACAAAAACTATTTTTTATCATTTCTAATTAAACTAAAATTTAGAGGCAAAGTCAATTTTACCTAATCGAAATCAAACATTTATATTTTCACTAAAATTATGTTTGATAGGAAGTAAAATTAATTACAATATTTCAACCAAACTCACACTAAGATACCCAAAAAAAAACTCACACTAAGATAATATAAGAACCAACTAAACAATAATAATGAATTTATGTACCAAAAAAACCAATAATAATGAATTTGTTTTACAAGATCCTGAATGTAATAGATAATTAATTCCTTGAAGATAATTATATAAGTTGAATAGCGGAAATATCCGTGTTGTTGTTTTAAGCTTTGACTCTACATTTATTAACAAGCTAGGATGATTATATTTTTGGTTCTCTGGAATAAAGCAAAAAGAATTTATCGTCAATTATCAATATTTGTTAAGCAAAATTTCAGATTCAACTATATATTGTAAATGAAAAAAATTGCGAAAGAAAATTGAATAAAATTGCTAATCTTAACAAATTAAAATGCCCTTGAGTATATCGGAAGTGTTTGTCAATTGCCTTACATTTGGTGAGAAGGAAAACATAACTTCGACTTCTTTATTTTAAATGGAATGGCTATATCAAATTGCTAGTAGAAAAAAATTTGCATAATGTTTAATTTTTCATTAATTATAATACAAGCTTCTTTATATATTTAAGCTTCATTTTTTTAAATAATATTTGTGAATATCAAATATTTTCAATAATTTAGAAATAATTGTGTCAAATTAAAATACTCTTGATATTACGCAATGAGAAGACTAATCTATTCGAGCCACATGCTTAAAGTACTTGAATCACTTACCGGTTACCACTCAGACCATACTAATTTGGCAACTTTTAAATTACCCAATTTAATTGTGTATGTTTAACAAATATCAAATTGAAGACACGCAGACAAATATTGATTATTTTTTCCTTTGTTATATATTTTTGCCTTAAAGTGGTAATATTTTTGGAATGATGAAGCTAAATGTTTATTTTTATTTTATTTTTTCTAATTCCCTTTTTTTTTACAACAAATTTTTTCCTAATTCAATTCCCTTAAAAAATTGTTTTTTCAGTATCTATATTGTGGCACGTTGAGGACATGAAACATAAAAACTACTCTTTAATTCCTATCTATCTTTTTGAGTAAAATACAATTCCCACTCCTAAGAGATGCATCTATTATACTTTTCTCTCCTCTTATTTTAAAATACACATTTCTCACCCTTCAGTAATCCAAATATTGCAATTTAAGTCCATTTTTTTAACATTCTGTTAACTTTCAATTCACTTCCGTTAGTTAATAATTATATTACTATTATACCCTTATTTTGTCTTATGTTACCATCATCTCTCTGGATTCCTCCGTCCAGTTTGCAGAGGTGAGACTCCTCAAATTCTAGTCTCAACTTTCAAGTTTGAACACACACATACAAACAAGCAATGGCCTCCCCTCGCCTAAGATCGTCCTTTTCCAAAATGTTGTGGCGCCCCCTCACCGTAGGTCCTTGTCGACCATCTCGACGCGACGGCGGAGATGGAGAAGCCGCTGGTGAAGCAGAGAGAAAGCCGGCGGATTGGACGAGCTTGGCACTGAGAGCATGGAAAAGTTCGTCCTTGGCACTGCCAGCACAGTATTGGACTCATCAAGTCCTGTGTCTTCGAGTTACTTTTATCAAGATTGGGTATTTTTCTTCTTCTTCTTCTTCTTCTTCTTCTTCTTCTTCTTCTTCTTCTTCTTCTTACTTCTTTAACATATTAAATGAACTCTTTTTCTATTAAATTGATCATTGTTTGAGTGAATTTCGTCCCCTTGTTGAAATAGTGGAAGAGCCATCATGGTCTCTCTGCTGTATTCACTGTTGATTCTGTGGCTGAATTTCTATGTTTATTTTCTTGTTTATGTGACTGTGGCTTGAATTTTGAACTGACACCACTCCAGGGTAGCTTGTGTAAAATATTGATGGAGGAAGAATTTTTTTTGACTTAATGTCATTTTCACCGATGTCGTCTAGGGTGGTGAAGTAATAATAATAGTCTTTGATTTAATAATTTTATATTTATACGGATAGGATTAATTATCGGATAATTGAATAACAGGTAAAAGTCCAAGATTAATGTAATTGCAATAGAAGTCAAAATGTATTACTTATTTAGACTATTGGCACACGCTTTTGTAAAATATGAGTTACTAGCCAAAATTTTAATTTTAATTAATTATAAATTTTCCCATAAAAAATTATAATAGCTCAACATCTCTTTCCTTCTCTCTCGATCTCTTGCTCTCTCCCACCTCTCTCTCTCTCTCGTTCTCCCACCTCTCCCTCTATCTCACTGTCTCTATCTCCCTCCTCTCTTATTTTCTCCCATTCTCTCCGACCCTCTCTCCTTCACTCTTTATCTCTCTCGCTCTCTCTCCCGATCTCTCACTCTTTCTTGTGATCTCCCCCTCTCTCCCTCTCATTCTCTCCCTCCCCTCTTTCTGTCACACATTTTGATCTCTCCCCTCCTCCCTCGTGATCTCCCCCTCTCTCTCACTCTCGCTCTCTCCCCCTCTAGCTCCCCGCTCCCCCTCTCTCTACCACTCCCCCTCTCTCACTCTCTCTCTCCCCCTCTCTTGCTATTGCTCTATCTCTCTCTCACTAGAGAAAGGAGCGAGAAGGAGGGAGAGAGAGGGGGAGAGAGCGAGAGAGGGGAAGAGATAGAGAGTGAGAGAGAGCAAGGGAGGGAGGGATAGTGAGCGAGAGAGGGGGAGAGAGATAGATCGAGAATGAGAGAGAGCGAGAGGGAGAGCAAGTGAAAGAGAGGGAGGGAGGGAGAGGGGAGAGAGATATATAGAGTGAGAGAGGAGGAAAGTGGGAGAGCGAGTTAGAGGGAGAGATTTTTTTGAGAGAGAGGGTGGATAGAGGGGAGAGCGAGACAGAGAGAGCTAGGGTGAGAGGGAGCAAGAGAGAGAGAGAGAAGAGGGGGAGAGAGAGGGAGAGGGAGGGGGAGAGGGGGAGAGAGGGAGGGAGATGTGGGAGAGCGAGGTAGAGGGAGAGATTTTTCTAAGAGAGAGAGGGCGTGGAGAGAGGGGGAAAGCGAGAGAGAGAGAGAGAGAGAGCTAGAGCGAGAAGGAGCGGGAGAGAGAAGGGAGAGTATAAAAACAAAAAGTTTGAACATTGGAGGGATTATAAAAAAATTGTAAGGACTAAGCACAAAAATCAGTATATTTGTAGGGATGAAAACGATATTTAAGTGAAAAAATTATTACTCAAAAATTAAAATGATGTTTTATTTATAAAAATAAAATTAAAAGAAAAAATAGATCATTTGCAATTTTCATAATATTTCACGCCAATTTTTATAATTGATAAAATTCTGAGCATATTAACCTATTATAACAATTTACGGGGAAAAAATTCTAATATATATAAAAACCGAATTACTTACTATAGTAGGTGATGGGCCCACTTCACCATGGTGGTGAAGTTTTATTACTTCACCACCCTAGAAGTCACCCATTTTCACCTGCGCGTAAGATTATTCCTTGGATCAAATAGCTACTGTTAATATAAATGGTGCTTCTACCTTTGAAACATCTAGCATGCCAATTTTAAATGGTAATTTTCCCCCTTTATCAGTTAGCGTTTTAGATATTCCCTCGCCTGGTGAAAACGTGAAAGCTGACATGACAAATTTGATTTTTAGGGAGAAGAGAGCTGATCGTAGCTGCATTGCTGTATCATGTTGGAGCCCTTGTAACAGCATATTGTGATCGTTTATCACGGTTTTAATCACTGTGCCATAATTGAATGAGATTCACATTTATCGATGTTTTAACCCCGATTTTTTTATATACTCATAATACCCATCGAAATATAACCAGATCCAGAAGTGATGCCCCTCCTCCTTCCCCAAAAGGAGTAATGGAGAAAGAGTAAAATTAAATCACACCGGGAAGTTATGGCTCCAAAAATTATGTCAGTTTGTGTCTTGCAGGTAATGATCATAAACAAAAATAGGGATTTAGGTTGAACAAGATGTCAAAATAATAGAAAGGACAATATGGTAAAAAATAATAATTTAGTATATATTTTAAATTTCTAAAAAATATTCTCTAACGGTGTTAAGTTAAATGGATTAAATTGTATATTTTAAAACAAGAAGAGAGGGGAGCGTAATAGATGCATCTCTGAGCGGAGGGAATTGTATTTTACTCATACTTTTTTAATACGCCTTGTGAATCAATTTGGTACAGCATTAAAATATCCGAGTGATAATGGTTGACAATGAAATTTGATATTATATAATGCAAATTATTCCCGTCTTTTATTATTAGCCTATTCTCGGTGATTTGGAAACAAGTGTTTCGTTATTGATTAATGATTTATTACAGACCCAAATAAGATTCTTCTCTTTTAATTTCACGTATTTAATAAGAGTATAAGATAAAAATGATACCGATTCCAGAATGAGTGATGATGCTACTCTACCAAAGGATAAAAAAAATCTTGTCCTTTGTGATTGTGAGTATGGGAAAAAGTAGCAAGAATGGTTAAAGTTGCATTGAACCTTACACGAATGTTTACTCAAAGTTATCTTATAGCCAAGCAGTACCTTTCTTACCAACTGGTATGTTAAACCACCAACCTCTTTCCCATGGAATAATTCACGCCCACCGACGTTTTCCCCATTTTCCGAGTTCTCACTTCCTTTTTTTAATAGAAATAAAATTTAGACGAAGGAAACACATCCCAGGCAAAACTAAGGAGAACCATTAACCTCAACGAGGTCAACAAGAGTTTACAATAAAATTTATGTATAGTCTACCAATAAAAAAATTCAAAATCATACGTAATGTGAGCAGATAGTCCAACCATTTGTGCCAACTCAATTGGCATTTCACACTTGCTTTCTCCTCTTCTAACATTGTTTCCAATATCATTCAATTAATTCAACCAAATCCATTAAAATATAGTCCATTGCATACCTTGTCCTCTTTTTAAGCCGAACACACCATTTTGCTCTTTTTGAACACAATAAAGAATTAATGAATCATGATGGTAAAAGAAAAAGAACAAAAAGAAAGAACAAACATGGCCATGAACAAACATGTCCTCTTCAATAGTACTTTCATTACAAAGCACGAGAGAGTGATCCTTCTTTAAAAATGTCAGGCACCCAAAGTGAGAATTATTACCCATTTCCCTAATTAACAGCACAAATCAAAATTAAAAAAATAAATAAGTCTCATGAACTATATATAGTCATCCAAAAAAATAAAGGTCCACAAATTAGAACAGACTACGTACAAAGCATATAGATCTAATTTTCAGACATATATAATATCTAGCTAGCTAGCAAAAGGACCCGGATTCTCAACGGTAGAGAATCACGTTGTTCACGTTGTTGAGTGATTGAAATTATTGGATAGAGATCGGACGATTCACATTTTTATGTATTAAAACACAATAAAAATGTATACTCAAAATATGAGCCATCCGAACTCTATTCAACCATCATGATCTCTCAACTGCATGAACAACGTAACGATCCAAACCCAGCTAGAGTCGTCAACCTAACCAAAATTTAATCTTCCCTCACCACCCAGAAATTAAAAAGAAAATTCTGGATTCCGATATCCATATGTTATCTCTATAGTACTGTGATTAGATGACTAATATCAATGACACAAATTAATCATGACAATAAAAATTAATTAATCAATCTTCAAAGCCCACTTTCTTCCAAATGGCGTTTCTAACACTGCGCAAGTCTCTGCCTTTGAGAGTCCTCCCAATCCCTTCATGCACCGACAGAGAAGCCCCTCTAGTTCTGGCAAGATACTCATGAGGGGGTACCCTAATCCCTCCATGATTCCCTTCGTTACCATCTTCTTCTTCATCCTCAGTACTCTCTGGCCACTTTTTTGGGTGCTCCTTGTAGTCCTCCTTCAAGATCTTGGACCAATCGGGTATGTTCACGGGTAATGAGGCCGGGCCCACTGGGCCCAATCTCCCTCCTCCATGATCCAGAACCTTCGACCTCGACCCAGCTCTTCGCGAACCTGACAACAACAACAACCCCTTCTTCTTGTTATTCCCCTCTGTTACTGATGCAGGGTAGTTGTTCCACACCTCAGCTTCATCAAACTCAAACACACCCTCTTGGTTCAAATGGGTATCTGGGGTTGCTTCAAAAATGTAACTTTGCTTTGCAAGAAAACTCTTCCTTGACGCCATTGATAATCAAACCCCTCTTCTCTCTCTCTCTATCTCTAGAGCTTTTGTTTTGTTTGTTTGTTTCTAGTTGGCTTTGTTTTTCAATTCCCCACAAGTCTTCAATACAACATTTATTTATATATTGCTTTCGGAGTAATGGATAAAGCTAAAGATAATCCCTCTCTCTCTCTCTCTCTCTCTCTATATATATTGAATGCAATTGTCCTCACCTCTTTTAACGTGAAGCTCCCGTGTCATTTCGGATTTGGATTGTATGCAGTCGCTGGTGTATGCAGTCAGTGCAGTTAGAGGAATCTCCACCATTAGATTCATTACACGGTCAAAACTATTTATCCCCAAAAGTTAAAAGAAGCACGCGATCATAATCTTTCCAAAACATTAAAATAAAATAAAAAAGACGCGTGACTCTTCTTTCTACCATCTTTTTCCTTCCTTCTACCTAATCTGCAACTTTCTCTCAATTCATCAAAAACAAATCTGCAACTTTCTCTAACACAAAACCAGGAACCATGCACTTCGCATTGGACTACAAATACAGGCAAGAAAAAATTGAAATAGAGCTCGTTGGAATATAAACTATCGCTGGTACCATAGAAGAACCGTACAAGTTTGGGTGTTGAATAAGTATATATTGCCCTTGTAACAGAGGATGCAAATAGCACTAATCATTTAATTTAACTATACTTTCATTTAAAAATTTAATTTTCACAATTACTAATGGATGCATGATAAATGTTGTCCCTCTCCATTCTTCATAGTGTGTGGCTGAGATTTTAGCTTTTATAGTGCCTAGGTGTTTTCGACGTGCTCCATCTGGCGGTGTTTAACTCATGGCTCCTGGTTATTAACACGAGTGATAAGTTCTAACATTTGTTGGTGGTTTGGTTTCCACCGATCAGTGTAGCTGCACGATAATCTCTTATATGAGGTACAAATCAGCTTTAGAAAGAATAGAGGTTCGACTGGTTGAAGAAGAAGTTGAAGTGTGGAACAGAGGCCTCGCTGTACTTCTTCGCGCGGTACATGGCGACGATGATGGCATTGCACGTGAACACCGTTGGACGGGTCACCGAGAACACCTAGTGCCGGGGCACGCGACGGATCGACCCTGCTGCGGCGGAGGACGAATCGCGTTCAGAGAGGCTCGATTCGCAGCCGCCGCTTCTTCGGCCAATAGCAGAGATGGGAGGGACGGCGGGGGAACACCGAAGCGAGCGGAGGAGAAGGAAGCAAGGGGACATTTTGTTTGTTTTTGAAGCGTGAGTGCTCCATCTCTGTGCGACTGATGAAGAAAACTGAAAGAGATAGACGAGTAGCCAAATGCCAGGTCCACGTAGCTTTGCCAACTCATTTGTGGGTTTTGTGCCCATTTAGCATTTTTCTATTATTTTTGAAAAATGATTGGTGGACACCTAAATGTCAATCTACCACTAGAGGGAGAAAGAGAGAGATGAGAGAAAAGTGATAAAATAATGTGATATGTGATGTGATAGTTAGAGAGCGATAGAGAGAAATGAGAAGTGTTAAATGGGTGAATATATTTTTTGGGTATATGTGTATCATTGCTCATTATTTTTAGATGATGGGTGATGATAGACTGACCATTACATACCTACAGAACACCTAAGACCGGTGAAAAAAATGATAACAGTGAGTGTGTGATCGGTGAATTTTGGGTTAGTAAATCATTTCCCTTAGATGATTCATGTGCAGTCCGTCCCTATAAATTGGATATGATCGCGTGCTTCTTCTAACTTTTGGGGATAAATGGTTTTGAGCGTGTGATGAATCTAATGGTTGAGCTTCCTTTGATTGCACTGACTGCATACACCAGCGACTGCATACAATCCGAATCCGTAGTCATAAGTGCTTGTTCAATTGCTAGTGTTTTTTTTGTCTTTTTTAAAAAAGAAACAAATTGAATTATTTTTAGAGTTTTTTTTATAAAAAATAATGTGTTGTTTTTATTAATATTAATTGTTTATTTTTAATTTTATCTTTATTTATCATAAAATTCACAAAATAATATTAAAAATTACTAATTTTAAAAAAAATAATTTTAAAAAATTATAGTATCATTAATGATAATTAATTTATTTTAATATATTTTTTTTAATTTTGATAATTTTATATTATATTTTTTATAAAAAGTATTGAATGAAGTATTTGTAACATCTGAAACTCAAGTTTGAATTCCACCTTCCTATAAAGAAAAAGTGATGTTCCTAATGCCACAGTTGCGATTGAAGATGTATGCGAAGGGTGTGGGGTGGCACCTATGGGATGGCCAGATGGAGATGTTTGCTTGAGTACTTTAATACTCCTCTGCTCATTTTTATAAGAAATAAAATGAATAATTTTTATAATTTTTTATAAAAAATAATGTCTTATTTTTTTAATAAAATTAATTGTTTATTTTTAATTTTATTTTTATTTATTATGAAATCATTTAACAATGAGCTCATTTATTTTTACAAATAAAATATGAAAAGATATAAATCTCAAAAATAGTATTTTTGAAAAAAAAATTAAAATCATATTAACATTAATTATAATTAATTTATTTCAATATATTTTTTAAGTCTTAATAATTGTATTCTATATTTTTTATAAAAAAATCGGAGGAAGTATTCTCTTATTACAGCAAAATGACATGTAGGATAGCATTGTGTGGTGGGTGAATAAATGGAATTGGCGAAACCAATCCACGAAATGACACGTATGCATGTTAGTGTGGCCCATGCTCAATCATCGTTGTTGTTGTTCAAACGATTGTGGTCACGTTTGTAGGACCGTTCACGGTTCAGTTTAGATTGGATTTGTTAAATTCGTTATTTGAACCAATCAAAACACTATAGATTAAGTTGGGTTAGATTTTTCATTTTTTATTTTTTAAATTCGAACCAAACCAACTCGTACATGAACGAGTTGGATCGATTTAGACTTGCATGTTCATGTTTTTCTAAAAAAAATCCAAAATTTGACCCCAAAAAAAGTTTTCTTTTTTTATTGATTTTAAGACCCAAATCGGCAACACCCCACACGCACAAGCAAGACAAAGACAAAGAAGAGGGAGGCACAATGGTTCCGTGGAGCAACAAAGAAGGGCAATGATTATTTTTTATGTACTGAGAGAGGAGAAATAGGAGAGAATGAAAAGTGAAATCATAAGAGAGAAGATCACGACGGTGGCATATTCAAGCAGTTATTGTGAAAAATAATCATTGCCCGTGAAAATATTGTATTTCTCTGGAACTTAAATCCCTACTTCTCAGAACTTAAATCGTGAAAACACTAGGATATTCAAGCAGTTATCGTGAAAAATAGGGATTCACTGGACGCGCGACTGGACAAACGGAAGGCGACTGGGAGTGAAGAACCCTAGTTTCTACTTTCTATTTTTGTGATTTGTGATTTCTCTCATTGTTTCGAGCTTCTCAGTCACGCTGTCATGCACATAGGTTAGAAAAAATATTTTTTTATTTAATTTCCACGTCATTGGTTTGGATTGACGGGTTTGCGGGTCTATATTCTGAAACCCATCATCCAAATCAAACCAGTGTCGGTCTGAACAGGTTGAATCAAGCTCAATCTGAACTACACAAAAATACTAAAAAATCAAATTGATCTATTTCAGTTTGGTTCGGTTTCATAAGTTACCCGAACCAGTAAACAGCCCTACACGTTTGTGTGCCGGTGAGTGCAAGAAAAGAGACAGATAAAGAGGGCAAAGTTATCCAATTCCCAAAAAACACACACGTGGACCAACCCAAGGCTTCTCTGTACGATCACTGCAAAAAGAGTAGAGTACGCTCTTAAATGCCGCTCGAGTAAGACAAAAAAATTTTGCACTTATTTATATGGATGCGCTCATTAGTTATTGTGTCATGTCACTTATGTATGATTCATTATTATTTTTAGCTTTATTATTATTATTATTATTATTATTATTATTATTATTATTAACAATAACAATTCAATTTTAATTTTTAATATTATTTTTGATCAATAAACTAATTAGTTGTTGTATTAAAAATTCATAAAAATATAATATAATAATGATTAACACTAAATCCTAAACAAGCAATCAAGTCTCTTGGCTCAGTGATTATAAAGCTTGTCTTGGGACATCAGGGGGTTGATTTGGAAGTCCCATGATCGATTCAGTTTTGGAATAATTTGTGGTCAACGAAAGTGACAAAACCAAAAAAAAAAAACTATGCATTGAAAAAACTTTTAAATTCACTTAAAGGTATTATAAGAATAATATTATTAAATGAGATAGAAGTGATTATTTTTTACTTCTATTTAGTAACAAGATATTTTGGTATTTTTTGCTTATATTCAAAAACAGAAAGAGTAAATAACACTCCCTCCAATCCATATCATACATCAATTTTCAAATACATTAAATGCTAATTTCTAATTATATCCTTATTCATAGCATCATTCATATTTACGAGAAATAATTTTCCATGCAAGTAAAATTATTATTCTCTCTAATTCATTTATTTTTTTTAATCTATGTAAAAAAAACCTTAAAACAATGTTTTAAAACAAATAATACAATAAATACTATAATTTTTGTTAGAATCTTTTAATGTTGATTCTTCGATCAAATTATTATCTTTAATACACTACTAGGTAGCAAAACATTAAAGTTAAATAATAATAATAATAATTTGTATTCGTAATTGTACTTCATCCGTCACAAAATATGTAATGTTTGAGAGTTTTTCACTCAAATTAAAAAAATAAAAAATAAATGAAAGAGAGTACAATTTTACTAAATTAGCTTTATTATTTATATTCTCTTTCCAATTTCTATAAATACACTTTTAAATAATCATTTATTTGACTTGGGGAAGATTAAAAAATTAATACTTCCTCCGGTCTAAATCTTTGGTGGTTTTAGTTTTTTTATTTTTGTCCCAAAACTTTGGTTGTTTTAGGATTTTAAGAGATAATTTATCACTTTTTTCAACTATACCCTTAATATAATTAATAAATTTTGAGTGGAGAAATAATTAAGATAGTTGAGAATGATGAATAATAAATAGGGTCATTTTAGTCTAAAATTTGTTCAATTAATTATTTCTTAATCTATGTTCCAAAACCTTAAATAATCAAAGATTTGGACCGGAGGGAGTAATTTATTGAGAAACTAAAATAACACTTGTTTTAAGTTTTTTTTTTACTAAAACGTCTCTCTCTCTCTCTCTCTATATATATATATATATGGACATATAAACCAACATCGTTTGACCCAATGGAGTAACCTGCCCTGAGACTCGGGGGGTCGATCTGGTGCTCCCAGGTTCGATTCATACAGAGTTAAAAAAGGTGTTGGCCAGCCTTTACTTGACTCCTAGGCGAGCGGAGATTAGTCTTTCGTTGAAAACGTTGAGACACTCTGTAGGTAGCCAGCAATAGTCCTAAATTAAAAAAATATGGACATACAATGAGGATGATCCATAATTATAAAGGGACAGATCAATAATGGGGAGGACAACTATCCTATGAGCACCCCAAAATTTTTTAAATCTCCTAAAAACACTTTATAAAGATTACACATACCTTTTCCTAAGCATTATTAAAACACCACATGGTTGCCTCATTTTCTCTCTCTCGTGATGCGCCATTATATATAGAATTTAATTAGTATCCACTGACGGTGTAAATTTTTTTTACACAGACATCTAATCAAATCTTATCATGTAGATATTTTAGGAAATATTATTACAAAATGACACCAAAATGAGATATAATTGAATACATGTGTAAAAAAACTTTACACTGACAGTGCGTAGAAATTAAACTCTTATATATAAGTACTAGTGGGGATGCAGGCATGCATCCACCACAGTTATTTTTAACACAAATAGTTTTGTTATGTACAACTTTACATGGCTTAAAAGTTAAAAAAGAAAAAATTAAATGAATTAGTAGTTTGTAATATCCCAAAGTATTAGAATTCTATGTGATAGTGTTAGTTTATTAATATTGTTTATATTATTAATTGCTTTACTTTAATATATGTTAATTATGCTTGTATAGCAATGGAAGAGAGGGTAAAGTACAGGGACTAAAAAGATATTAGAGGGGTGAGAGGGTAGAACTCACTTGCACTTTTCAATAAATAATTCTCTCACTCTTCCACTCACACATACACTCATGGTCACACACTCACACACTCTTTTAAAAACAGTCTTTCACACACACTAACACACACGCAGAGGCAGAGAGAAGAATAGAAGCTAGGGGCAAGGGAAGACAAGGAAGGGAGAAGAAGAAGCTTGTTGAACACTTATGGTTTTGAGTTCTACCTTTTCTTTCTTTACAAAGCCTTGGGTGAGTCCCTTTTTCTTATCCTTTTCTCTTGTAGTTTCATGAAAATCTGAATGGAAATTCTTTATACTTCCCTCATCCTACTTAGATGATTTTACATGTGCATTATTCTTTATGAAATCTGTGCAAAACTTGGGTTTATGTTTGGAAATAAGCTAAGAATGCATGCATCAGGGAGTGGGTGTGGTTGTTCTTTCTTGTGGATGTGTTTGCATGTTAAGATGGTTGTTTACTAGCTATCCTTCGTGAATTTGGGTAGAATAAGGAGTGGGTTTGGATTCTATATGAGTTTCATCTTAGACTCTGTTTTGGAAAATCATAATATTGGTTTCTGTCTGAGTCATAGTCGGACGAAGGAGAGCCATCGTTGGGTGAATTTCTCTGGGGCTATTCTGTCTGAGTGATCGTCGGACGAAGAAGAGCCGTCGTTGGGCAAATTTACCTGGGGCTTTTCTGTCTGAGCCATCGTCGGGCGATCAGTATGGATCGTTGGGCAAATTTCTGGTCAGAATTGATTCCAGGGTAATTCGTTGGGCAAAGGTTAAGTTGTATTCTTACACGTGTACATCTTATTTATTATAACCATGATGAATGCATGTCTCCTTACTTGGGATTCCTATTCCTTAATTGTGTTAGGCTTACAAATTGGATGTGATTTGATTGCTATTATATGGTATCAACTCTTGTTCACTCTTTTGGAATGTTAGAACATGATTTGGTGATAACATAGATATCGATATTTATATCTCTAGTTTTGTATGGCTTAACTCTCAAGGAAAGAGTAATGAACTATCTAAGGAGATGATCTTGTTTAAAAGATAAATGAATTGTTTTAACAGTTAATTAGAGGAAAAGTGAGTTTATATAAGTCCTTTTGTTAAGGCTGAGGGTAAGTGTAAAGCAAGTAGGGACGCCACTTGCGGTCATAAACGTCTGACCGACCTTACAGTAGGCTACTCCATCCCAAGATACTCACACTTGGTGGATAGCATGTGCTCTCTTTAATTAAAGAATATAATGAGAAGTTTATAACTCGAAAATGTGATCAGAGATTGAAACTCATGAAAGTGAATGTCATTTTATCCAGGATAATATAACTTGTTTATTTCTAACTTCTTGTTATAAGTTACATGTTATTTCCCTTTGGGACTCACTGAGTTTATCTCACCCTTTTATCCCCAATTTTGTTTCAGATAAGAAGGAGTAGTTCCTTCACTTCCTTGCTTAACTAGAGCTGAAGGGCTTGATGCAGCTGTTTAGTTATCGACCCTCGTTTTGTTTTAAATTCTAGTTTAAGACTCAAAAGATTTCTTCTAATTGAGAATGTAATTGTGTACTTATTTCTAAATTTCAAACAAGTGGTGTGTTAACTTGAGGTACTGCTTATGTTCGGACTTGATGACCGTGTTTTGATATTTAAATAGATGTTTCATTATTATGTTGCATACTAGCTAGTTGAGTAGCATAAGGTGTTACACAGTTATATTAACAGTTATATATAGGGACAAAATAGGAGAAAAATGTGTACATTAAAAAGGGATATTCTCTTTATTATAGTTATAGATTTAAGAGTATTGTGTTTCTTAACCACATCTATAATGACTAATAATAAGTACTTACACAATTTCTTTTTGACAAACTTTTTTAATTAATGAGTTTAATTATTATGCACAAATAGTGTAATTCTTTTTTTTTACACAAATAGATAAAATCTAATCATATTCTATCATAATAGTACTCTATAACAGTAATTCCTAAAATATTTACACAAATGTCTACATCATGAGATATTATTAAAGGTCTGTATAAATTTTTTTTACACTTTCAATGCATACTAATTAAATTCTAATTGAAACTACTTCAAAAATATTGTAAGACAGTATCAAAGCATTGACCCAATTAATTTCATGGGGTGGTTTTAAGAAGATGATGTGAATAAAATTTAGGTGGGTTTACTTCTTATATATAGATGGATCAAATGTTGAAATTACTCGTTTTAATTTTTGAAGTAAATTACTCATTTTACAAGAGTTAGATCGGCTAGATCTATTCATGTGTTGAATGCTGACAAAGTCAAACCAACCTTAATTTAAATGTCATGATTTTTTTTTGGGTTAATTTACCTTACTCGAAAAGGTTTTTTTTACTTACTTTTAGATATGTGCTGATTTCTTCTTCTTTACTTTTATATATTAACTTTAAAACTGTTTTTACTCAATTATCTAATAATTTTTTAAGAGTTGTTTAATATATTTATTCTATTAATTCTGTTTAATAATATTATTAAATTATGTATCATTTAATACTTTGATTATATTGTGTTTTCTTAAAAATATAAAGTATTTGTACATATCTAAGTTTTTTGTTTAAATTTCTCAATTTGACTTCTAAAGACAGAGTTAACTCATGCCACTATCAGAATATTTTTCATTATTTGCGGATTCTTTTTGTAATTTTTGCTTAAAAATATGTAAAAAAATATTTTTTTAATGAAAATCCTCCTTTTTCTAAATAATACCTTTATGTATAATACACATTACACACATATTATTCACAACTAGAGCATGCCACGTGCGATGCATGGGTAAATTATATGTGTGGATTAATAAATTTTATTATTTAAAAATAAATTATTTTAAAATTAAACATGATTAAACAATAAAAAGATAACATTTTCTGATAAAAAGACTAATATGTGATGTATTTTTGTTATAATTGAAGTAAAATAATAACACAAATAAGTTAAATTATTTAAGCAATACATTAATTAATAATATAGTAACTTGAAAGTCATTAAACCCACACAAATAGTAATAACCCCCACACTAACCACCTTAACATTGAACGCGATAGTTAAATCATATGTTGAAATTAGGGTTGTTCACGGGCTGGTTTGGGCCGGATTTGGCCAAATCCGATATCCGAACCGATCAAAATCAAACGGGTTGGTTGGATCGGATTTATGATATATTTTTTTGCAAAATCCAAACCGAACCAACCCAATCAAGAACGGGTTGGTTTGGGTTCGATCCACGGGTCGACTTCACAAGGGAAAAAAATGGAAAACTGTGCCTAGCCCACACCAGAAGATGAAGATAAAAAAATATTAAATGGGCTGAGCCCAATCGGATGGCTAAAACAATAAATAAAGCAAAAACAACAATAATTAAAAAGGGGAAAGTGGGTAATGAACTGAAACTCTAATCCCATCTCACACTGCGCCGCACGCCAACACCAGGAGAGACAGGGGACCTTCGTGCGGCTTTGCTCGTTCTACAGCGGAGGAGGAAGAAAGTTCTGTGCTTTCTTATTTTTCTTTCTCCTTCACCCTCTTCGGGCTCTTTCTCCTTCTCATTTTCTTCCGTTTCTGGTTTGCATATCTGCTACAGCCGCGATTGGTGGCGACTAAGAGAGAGGGAGGAGGCTTGTGGTGGTGTGGGGAGCCTATGCGGCCGGTGGCGATTGGTACTGAAAAGGGGAGATTGTGCGACCTGTTGAGTGTTGGTCATGCTGCTTCAACCTTCTGTTGCTGCGTGAGTCTTCTTCGCAGGCGAGACGACGGTGGATGTGGAGGGTGCCAGTGGAGGGGTGAGGAGGAGGGAGGAGTGGCTGGGTGGGTGGGGGAAGAGGAACCCTAGAACAAAATTAGGAGAAGAGGGGTACGCATGCGTGAACGCATTTTTGAGGTTGATGTTAATTTTGACTTAATTAAAATTAACAAATAATTAATTATAAATAATGTCACATCAACGGGTTGGGTTCACGGGTTCACGGATTTGAAAGCCAAAATTCGTTATCCGAACCAAACCAACTCGGATTTGGTCGGGTTGGTTCGGGTTGGATCCGAACTAAGCAAAAAAACTAAAAAAACAGGTTGGACTGGTTTGGATCGGATCAGGTTCACGGGTAACCCGAACCCGTGAACACCCCTAGTTGAAATAGCCACTGAAATTAATGACAAAAAATAACCCCAACTACCTCAATCAATGATAAAAAATGCAATTATTTCCAATTAATTAATGTCAAAAAAGCAATCCAACTACATATTTCTCAAATTGCCTCCATTTTAAGTGGAAAAAATTAACCTCAAATGTAGCTTCCTTTATATATATAAAGATATGCACATAAGCACATATGAAATATAACAGACTATTTATAACAAAAAAAAATCATAAATCATAAATATAAAATATAAAATGATAATTAATTATATATAGTGATAATCATCAATTCATCATATATGTTAAACATTTAATTGAACCCATTGTGCTAATACGAATGATAAATTAGTATATCGTTAGTATGAAGGCCATTGACACATTTTTTCACAGGCTAACTCCGTCAGTATCATTATTACTTTAAGTTCTTATTTATTTATTTTATTTTACTCCTAAAAGTCATGTAGCATTTATTTATTTTATTGGTGGCTTCTAAAGTGAGGGCCCTTACAAGGCCCTAGGGTCCCAATTTCACCATTGGATATAATATTAAAAAATTCAATGAACCAGCTCAACTCAATTATCCAGTTGAGCTACCTGTTATAACAAGTTTTATGAGATTTCTGAAAACATCCCCAAAAGAAATGTTTTTTGTAATTTGAGAGGGTAAAATTAAAAAAAATTGGGTTTAGTAGGTCGATAATCTATTAATCAGAATAAACCGATATTCATCGTTTCCAATCCCTTGGGCACTTTAGAAGAATTGGGTTTAGAAGAAGAAGTGGGTTTCGAATCCCTTCTTCATCAGCCATTGAGTGCCGAGGGAGAATTTTTGGGTTTAGAAGAAAAATGGTGATTCAGAAAGGTGCGAACTTGAAGGTAGGTAAGGCACGATTTTGGATTTCCCCAGGAAGAATGGTGTTCGAAGATCGACGCGATGCAGATAGGAGCAATTTTTGAAGGCTAATGAAGAAGACCTTATTGTAGAACGACTCTTTGACGAAGCGGGTGAAGAAGTGCGTTAGGGAGATCGGTCGTTGAAGCAAATGACCCAACAGTCACTCTCACAACTCACAAGCCAACCCCTTTCCAAGCAAAGCACGACACCACTAACTCTAAGCAGAGAGGAAGCAATAAACAAACAAGCATAGCAGCCAGAATCGTTGGTTAATAACTCGAGATGACTTGATATCCCACCTCTCCCACTCCCACATCTCCCATTCCCATTCCCATTCCCACCAACACACAAACAAGCAAGAGACATCACATGGGTCTTTTAACAATGACAAAGGCCAAAGGTAGCAGCAGAACCGGCGACACCAGTAGTAGTAATGTCGTGGGTCTACTCCTTGTGTGTTTCCCTCAAGACAAATCCTCCATCACCGACAAAATTAACCAGCAAGCCCAATTCTAATTCCCCTTCCCTATTCTCCAAAGCGCAATCCACAATCTCCATCTGCGCCCTCCTCCTCTTCACCATATCCACCATCCCAAACACCCCTCCTCGCCTTCCTTCCCCTAAACGTTTATTCCCCTTTCACAAACCCAAACACCACTTCGCCCTCCAGCGAATGGGAACCCTCTACCAACGGGGAAGAAGACCCATGCCGGATCTCCTCATCTACCACGTGGCAGACGAAACCACCCACGACGACTTTCGCTTCTTCCTCAGGCTTCGCCTCCTCCACAACTCCACCGCTTCTTACCCTTGTTTATTTTTAAAAGTTTCGTGGTTAATGAAGGTAACAAGATGAAACACAAGAAGGGGGGGTTGAATTGTGTTTCTAAGCTTTTAAAACTTTTTCGCAAATGATGGACGCTGGCTGTTAAAAACGTTGGACGCACAGCTTGGTTCAAAAATTGGACGCACAGTGTTTTCTGAAATATTGGACGCACAGAGTGCTTAAACATTGGACGCACAGAAATGTGAAAAATTGGACGCACAAAAGATTGGACGCTGAGGCTTCCCTCTTAGTTTAAAAAACTTGTTTTCTTTGTGCGATAAGAGGTGTATGAAAAACTTGTTTAAACAAAATCAATTCAATCCCCTTGGTTAGTAATAAACACAAATATAAAAGGAGATAAGGGAAAGAAGAAATAACACAAGTTTTTATACTGGTTCACCCTTTCCTAAGAGCTACGTCCAGACCCCTCAAACTAGAGAGATTTCACTATCAAACCAGATAGGTACAAGTATTCTTTGCACACAGCCTCTTCAGGCTAAATCCCAAGTATTCTTTGCACACAGCCTCTCCAGGCTAAAACCCAAGTATTCTTTGAACGCAGCCTCTTCAGGCTAATACCCAAGTATTGTTTGAACGCAGCCTCTTCAGGCTAATACCCAAGTATTGTTTGAACGCAGCCTCTTCAGGCTAAAACAACTCAGCAGAGTTTTTGATTCAAGTGCTGTCTAACTCACACAAGTGAGGATATGAAAACTAAAGCACTTTGAGAGTTAAGCAAACTCTCTTTTACAAGAAGATAAAGAAATACAAGACTTTCAATTCAGAGTATAAGCACAGCAGTTCAGCTATTTCTTTTTCGTTGTTCAGTCACTTCCTATATTCTTCTTCTTGCTTCTTGGTATTTATAAGAGTAGTGAAGCTTCAGACTTGTTCTTCAGTTGCTCAACTTCAGCTCTCATAAAAGTTACCGTTCTCAAATAGCATTTAATGCTATTTTCCCGTTGCTCTGAGGAGATCTACTTCATTGTGCATGTCTGCGTTTCTTTCTCCTAAATCAGAAGCAACCTGTACTCAAAGTCTCAATTGTACAGTGGTTAATAGTAATATCTTATTGAGACAGAGAGAATACACTGTGTAAAGCAGAAAGATGTGTTCAGAGATATAAGAGTACAATCTCTCTCTTAGTACACTTTCCACAGTGCTTTATGCTTTTCAAAAGTACATTCACAAACGTTGACAAAGTTTTACAGAAAGCATTGCATACAGCTATTTATTTCAAATCATTTGCTCAATAAATATGTTTCATATTAAATGCATGAGCAACAATTGACAATCAAATGGATTCTGCGTGTTAAGTATTGGGCGCAGAATATATGAAACATTGGACGCAACATTTAGCAAGTTATTGGACGCATACCTTTGCACTTACCAATTTGCACAGAACTCATGCAAACATTGGACGCATACCTGATGCTTTCAATTGCACTTTGTTATGCTGCTTTATTGGACGATGAATAGTAGACTGAGAACTGGTCCTACTTGCTTCATTCATCGTGTAACACTTTGTTCTTGTTCTTCTCATTTATCGGACGCAGAACAGTGCTTGAGTTCATTCAGCCTTATTGGACGCAGAATGTTCAGTGTCATTGGACGCAGAGTTGCACTCTTGCTCATGCTGAACATTGGACTTTTGTCCTTCATATGCATTGGACGCTTATTGGTTCTGTTCCTTTGGAAATCATTGGACGCAGAACTTTAATGCCTTCTGCTCAAACATTGGACGCAGAACTTCAATGCCTTCTGCTCAAACATTGGACGCAGAAATTCTGCTCAAACATTGGACGCAGAACTCTTCCTTCTGCTCAAACATTGGACGCAAGCTCTTAGACTGCGTATTGCATTGGACGCAAAACAGTATTGCCTTATACTGTTTATTGGACGCAGAGAATCATTGGACGCATGATTATTGGACGCATGGTCTCAATGATTATTGGACGCATAGCTCTTGTTGTCCATTCCAGTGCCAATATTGGACGCAAAATTCTTGTGTCCATTCCAGTGCCAACATTGGACGCAAGGCTCACTTTGAATGCCAGCCAATGTCATGAATAACTGATTGGACGCAGACTGCAATAAGCTTTGTTAGGCAGCATTGTTATTCATTGTACAAGCTTAATACAAATTGATTATCCTTTGTAAAAACCTTAATACATTTTGTTATCATCAAAACCATAAAATCACTTAGGGAGTTTTTGTATTAAAAACACTTTTAACCAATTTGGTTCCAACAGTTAATACTCATTCTATTTAAAAATGGGTAAACTTATTAATCAAACCACATTATAACACTAAAGCAGCTTCTCACTATTACCAGGACCTACTTTGCAATTATACAAATTTTTATGTTTTTGGCCCACCAATTTCTAAAATTACAAACATTACCCCGCGTTTACCTGCTATTACCGGTCAATTGGACCCCCCTAATTAATAAATGTGTATTTTGATGGTCATGACTTACATCACCCAAACAAATCTCTTCCTCCCTTGTCCCTCCCTCTTGGCCGCCCCTCTCCCTATAAATAGAACCCTTGTCTTCATAAAATTTCACAACACAAATCCAAGACGCAAGGCAAACACCATTCTCTTTCTTTTCTCTCTTTAAGTCTTAAATTTCTTACTATTGTGTTCATGGTTCTTCAAGCTTGTTCTTCATAGTTTTGTGGCAAAGGTAAGGGGTTTTTCTTGCAAATTAATTTGAGAAGTATGAGTTTGATTCTTGTTTGTGTTTGAATTGTTTGTTTGTGTGTTTATAGCTTTTATTTATTTATTTATTTATTTATGCTTTATAATTATTTTATAGCTTTAATTTAATTGTTTTGTGCTAAATATGAATTGTAGAGTTATAATGCCCAAATTTATACAAAATTTCGTGTGAGTAAGAGACTATGGCAAAATCACTTTTGAGCTTTTGTAAACATACCGTTATAATGGCGAATTTTAGACGTACCGTAAATATGATTTTACCGCGAAGAAAATACAATTTATTATTTTGTGAAAACCCGGATATTATCTATCATTTATATACAAGGTGATGGTTAAGATAAATGGTTTATCAGCATGGATCTGTCTAGAAAGGAAAGAGACCTTTGAAGGGGCTTTATTTTAAGTCTGTCTCTCTCTGGCCTGGGATCTGTATTGATACACTGTTTGGGGAATTCTTAACACTAGGGACCCGGTATATACGTGACAAGATAAAATTGGGAAAAAAGTAAATTTCATAATAACGTATATATAAATAGATTGGATTGGATAACAGAGTGTAATAGTAATGGATTCTTGGTGAATTCTACTGTTATAGCATCTTTCAGAATATAATGTAACGATAATGGATTCTCGGTGAATTCTACTGTTATATTATTTAGTGAAAAATATAGAGTGGGTATCCAATCTGTATATATATGCATGTAACTCAGTTTAATTTCCAATGTCTACGGCAGTGGAAATTAGTGAGATAGGATTTCAATGGGCATTTTTCTTGGAAGATAATTGGAGCTTGAGTATTTCCAAAGAAAAACAATTGGACTATGTTCACTTAGTTATAGTAGATCGATTTTAAAGATTAGGTACTAATCACCAAAGATGGCTCTGCCGTCGTGTGATATTTTCATCTTCAAAAATAACTTAAGCCAGAAATTAATCAGTTTTTCTTCGTTCACTAAGTATATATATTATAGTTTTTAAAAGATGGACACTGATCACCGCAGTCAGCTCAGCCGCCGTGTAATTATTCCATTCCCAAAGAGCTATCTAAAATCTGAGAATATACACTTATTGATTAAAAAGCGGATGTAAGTTTTAATACTGTTGATCTCTTCTCTCTTATCAATCCTAGGTGGCTATGCCCCGTTTTGTTCTTCTTGAAATAAGACAATAACTTAAATCGCGGTAAATGAGTAATGAAGACAAGAGAAATTTTCCAGAAAGAGATGAGTTTTCTATACAATGGTATTGAAGAGAAGCTACAGTAAAACAGAGGAAGTTTTACAGAGAAAGAGATTTTAAGAGAAAATGGTTTACAAATTTATACGATCATTTGCATTATAGACGATGAGCATACAACCTAGAGGCTGGGGTTGAAAATAGGTTCTGTTGGACTACAATTGTCTACTGGGATTATCCAGGTTTCGAAAGTCTCAATGGGCTTGTCGGTGAATCCCCCTGAGCCGAGACAAGTCATATACCCAGCTTGGATAAATCTGACTGGAAGATCTATTTCTGATTTGGTATTAAGTTTTAAATGCGGTATTTCTGAAGTATTCTCAGGGGTCTAAAGACGGGATTCCTTGATTATGCTATTAAGTTTACTGCAGTCGGTCGCTCAAATGATGTGAGGTTGGAAAATCTCCTTGGAGCACTACATCAGTGTGATTAGAGAGATATTGAAGTGACATGCATAAATATACTTGGATATAAGAATGTATTTTGTGAATGAGTTATTTTGTAGGATTACAACACAAAGGTAAGATCTGTTTAAAATGAGATCTGTTTATAAGCCTTGATTGATCTGTTATTATGAATATATGCTTGGTGTGCAAATTGATTGATGAGTGATCTGTATATGGGGAGTATTCCTACTTTTCCTATTACTTTGTCTTAGAGTCTCACTCTTGTCTGCTTTGTTGTGTTGATGCATGACTGAGTAGACGGTTTACCCAAGGAGTGGGTTAGTTCCGGTCCGACGTCTTAGGATTCAACCCCTTGAGATTGGGAAGTCGGGGTGGAAGATAAACCCTGGTACACAGTGGGGTACATATACTGGTTATGTACTTACTACCACTGGAAGGGTGGATAAACCAAATTGGAGAGTAGAAACCCGATTAGTCTTAGACGTTAAGCTACCCCTGAAGCAGATGAAGGATATCATCCGGACAGAACATGGCAACGCAAGAAAGGTGTAGAAGAAGAAGAAGGCTACTCAAAAGAGGATTTACCGGGTTAGGGTTAGAAGGCTGCTATTACCGTTACATCTTCGTCTTAAGATACTTAAGCTAGATGGTTAGTCTAAAATTGGTCTGCTCACACCTACGTAGTAGCATATATTTTTCTTTAAACACTTTTGTAATTTTAGTTTACTAGTATTTCTAGTTTTCTTACTCTTGCTGAATCCATACTTAGGTTTGTACTGAAGCAAACCTTTTAGTAAAATAGTATGGTTACTATTTATGATGAATTACGTTTTTCAAACACGAAGGTATTATCTTATACTTACCATTCACTTTGGAATCGAAAAAATTTTATCTGCATTTTTTTGAAGAATGATTACAAAACTCTTATCAAATATTTTCTAAGTCTTTGTAAAACTTTTGGTTACTATGGTGTAATATCCTTTTTGGAGAAAGGGTGTTGTAGTATCCATATCGCATCTCTACAAGTCAGAAACCTCCACCTCCATTTTGCAAGCAAAGCCATATTAAACAATTTCAAATTTTTTATCCCCAATTCACCATTTTCTTTGGATTTACAAACGTCATCCCATTTCACCCAAGCCACCTTTTACCCGTCCTCCACACCAGACCATAAAAAAATGATGAATCCAAACTAGTTCTTGAATCACCTTCTTGGGAGCCCTGTAAAATGAAAAAAAAATACAATGGTAGACTTAACAAAACTGAATTTATCAAAACAACTCTACCACCCATAGAGAGATTCCTTCCCTTCCAACTCGCCAATCTCATCCTTATCTAATCAATCACCGGCCTCCATGTTTAAGCTTTTCTAGGATTGGCCCAAATTCGTAACCTAAAAAATTTAAAAGGAGTGTGAGCAATTGCGCAATTCAAAAAACAAGATGCTCCTTGCAAGAATTTGTCCTCAAATCAGAGAAGATGAGGAGTTGTTGCTATCGGAGAGGAGAACGCTTCAAATTGGAGAAGAGGAGGAGCTATCGGAGGGGCGCCGTTGTCATGGAGGCGCCTCTATTGGAGAGGCACCGCTGTCAAGGAAGCCCTAGGTCCGTCTGGTTCAATGTGCAAAAAGTCAAAAATGAAAAGGTGTGAGATGTGAGGAGGGGCACGTTTTGCCGTTTTCAATCTAAAAGTACAGTAGCTTTTTTAAATTAAAGTTGTATCATTGGTTCGGGTCGGGCCTATTTGATTCATAATTTACAAACCCGATACCTAACTCGTTCTCATCGGGTTTGTTCTTTTAAAATTCGAACCGATCTGATGGTCTGAACCAACCCAGACCTATGCCATCGGATCTTGTCGGGTTTACAGGTCTACTCATACCCATGACCACCCCTAATTTTTCACTCCAATGGTAGAAACCAACTTGGGTTCTTAACTTACTTTTAGTGTGTGTTTGGTTTAATTTGTGATGGTAAAAATTGATTTTGACTGAATTAATTTTGGTTAAAATTGAATTTGAAGTAAAGTGAAACACCCTTCCAATACATATAATTGTAAGTCATCATTATAACTGAACACTCTGATTAACAAAATAATATGTCGGGCCAAAAGAATTACCAAAGACGTTTTATGAATTTCTTTTTCCAAAAATTATTATGGTGTAAGAGTAAAACACTAGTTTGTATTTGATGGACTCTCTTAATATGAACTTGCAAAACTTTAGTAATAATTTAATAACTTAAATTAGTACATATAGAAGTCACATATTTCTTAAAGAGTTGGCCTAGAAAATGTAAACATCGTTTGATACAAAATACATATCTTACATTCTTGCCATTAAATTTCTTGAAGTATAAGATAAATGTCCCTAAATTGTACATTAGAATTAAAATAATATACGTTTCATTTCATATGAAAAAGTAATCTTCTACTGTATACTTTATGAAATACATAAGACTGAAAATAGCATGGTAGTTAAAACCAGACCGGCTAGTTTAATCGGGAACTGGTCAAGTGTCCGATCCATTTCCTAAAAAAATCGGCTGGTTTCAGAGCCGTAGAGAACTAGTCAAACTGGCCCAAAATTGGTGAAAATTGGTCAAGAACCGGTGGCAAAAATCGGTCTGCACCGATAATTTTTTTGTATTTTTATTTTAAAAATAATTTTTTAGTCAACTAAAGGCAAGTTAATAAGTTAAAAAAATTATATATGTGAATTTTTTATTATTTATCATTTTATTATTAATTTTTATCACTCAAAATATGTAATATATAATATGATCAATTTATATTAATTTGAAATTTGATTTGTCTTAATTTTGTCAATATTTTATAATTAATTTATTATTTAATATACTATATAATATTAAAAAAATATATTTAATCACTATTGTTTGGTCACAGTTCAATTACCGGTCTGGTTTTGAAAACATTGAAAAATAGTAACCTAGAGATAATCCTTAACTCTACTTGACCGAACTTCATTCTTCACTTTGAGATGTCTAACTAAAAACATTAAACTTAAACTAATGAGATAAATATCTCAATGAGTGTCATGAAAAACACATATCAATTATTCATATACATAACATAATTTAAATAAGAAAACAACTACATCATTTTGTAGTACACTCATAAGCTATATTTTTCTAAAAGAATGCCAATCAACTGCATTATTCTAAGGTACACCAAATATCTACTTTATTATGTGGTAAACCAGTTATTCTTTGCTATTCTGGGGTACCTCACCCTTCTGTTACAGAAGGATGAATTCTATGATACATCATCAAAAATTTCACGAATACATTCATTTCTCATTCATTATAATGTAACTTCAACAATTCATAACTAATAAATGAACATTTCACATTCATATCAACTAAATCAGACTGTACACAGTCCTTTTGAAGATACCCTCGTGTGCTTTTATCCTCTAGTTATCTATTCACATATCATACACATAGTTTCCTAACGAATACAAATCAATGAATCAAGTACACCAAGACCTTTTTAAGAATCAACATACAAATACTAAAGAAAAAATTAAGATACATCCATGACATTTCTCAGTATTCAAGGATTCATATGAACCCCTTTACTTTCTTTAACTTTTCCCGTCCAAGTTTAAAGTATAAGGACATAAGAACATTACAACAAGAAAGGAAAGATATCAACCAATTCCTTATGCCTCAATGACCCATCCTCATTTGATTATAAATCCATTAACATATATTTTCAAACCATTTTTTTTAAAAGTAAACTAACTGTAAATCTCTTGTGAATTCCTGGTGAATTGAATTCACAGAGCATAGGAATTCATAGTTTCCAAATCTGGCCTCTGTGAATTGATTCATACCCTCCATGAATCGATTCGGTGCTTAATTTTAAGAGTAGAAATATGATTTTTGATAGCTTTATGCAGTTTGGGGGTTTCCAAGGTCAAGGAAAACAAAGGATAGAGTCATTCCACCGTATTTCAATTACATCTTACGTATTATAACCACATTTAAGAGGACATGCAACTTCTTTTCAACATAGAGGAAGTTTTCCTTTCTTATCTTCAATAAATCCGCTTTCTCTAAAAACCCCTTTTTCAAACAAACCCATAAACTTGTTTAAGTGCATACCACAAAGATACAAGAAGATAAAAAAGGGTGGATAGAAACAGAAGAATTCACCATTTGATGAATGCTAATTTGTAAATATTTTTTTATTAATATTTTGTTAACTTTTTTGTATTTCTTAATGTTTTATTTAGTATTTTTTTTAGACTTAATTTAGTTTTAGTTTTTATTTTGTCATTTGTTACTCCCTCCGATTTCGATTATAAGCAAAAAAAACTCAAATGTGGTGGTGCAATATATATGCAAACATAAATGATTTCACCTCATTTAATGAACATTTTTTCACAAAATATCATTCGTTTAATGTAGATTTTAATTTCAATATCTCTTTTATTAAGGGCAATTTAGAGAATGAATCTCATTTCTTTGATAAAATCAATAAAATTAAATGATGTCAACTAACTTTTTTAATTACCACGAATTGGGTTTTTTTTGTCTTAAAATCGAGACCGAAGGGAGCAAGAGATAGGAGTTTGAGAGTATTTTCCTGTTTTATTTTATTGGAACAGTGGCTGGCTATCAATATTAGTTAAATCGATGATGCATCACTACTTCAATTAGCGGTTATTATTGTTAATGTCTGATAGTGGTTGTTAATTAGTTGTTACACAATTAGTTCTCATTGTTAGCTTCCAATATACTAGCTCTATAAATAGAGCCTCATGTATCTCATTTCATCATCTTTGATAATATGATTCCTTTTGAGAATTTGTTCTCTCTCCCAAGCTCTCAAGCTTCTTTGCTCACTTTTTGCCTTCATCCTTTGATTCCTAACATGGTATCAGAGCGATACCTTCACCTTCCACCGTCCGCCATCGTCACAGAGCCACTTTCTGTCACATCCTTTCATGTCGCGTAGAGCAAGCAACATCTCCATCTCCACCATCAAGCGCAAAACTAGTGATGGTACCTTCTTTAACTTTAGCAACACAGAAGAGGATTCATTACCAATGCTGTCACTGTCCTTCAACAGTGAGGTGGCTCATCATCGCCGGTGTTTCGATCGGGCTCGTCGAGCAAATCGTCAGCTGCTATGCCTTCCTCATCCTTCAAGCGTTCCAAGCTTGAAGAGGACACTCCAATCTTTTTCAACAATGGCATTGCGCTCGATCGTGACTTCGACACTGGTTCCTATGACTTTGTTTTTGGCAGCAATGATTGGGCCAAAGGTGAAGCGATGAAGGAACTCGACGCCAATTGGAACAACTCCTACACCACTACTGATCTGGTCTCTGAAACAGCCATGAAACAGAAGGAGTCTGTAACTAATCTCTTAGGGCAAACTGATCTGATGGAGCCAGATCCGGTGGATGTGGTACCAAATTAGAAATGTTTCGTGTCTTATGAGATCATTCATTCTACCTTCAACCATCATTGATTCACCTAGTCAATTTTGGCACCGCGAAACCACTCATCAATGAGGTATTCTCCAAGTTTTTCACTCATTTCCATGGTTCTAAATTGCAGACCACGTCATGTGATGTGGCCGTAATATTGCGATTGCGGCGGCCTCTCCAACGGCATCGCACCGCAATTGCGTGTGTTCCACAATCACCTGTAACGGCCGCAACGTAACGGCGTTACAACCGCAACGGACCACATCGAGCCGCAACGGATCGAAACGACATGTCCCTCCTTTATGAACTACCAATCTACTTCTCCGATGAGTGATTTTGGACTCTATTTTGTCTCTCCTCTATGTTGGGTGAAAGGTGCCAATGTCGTTGTGAACATTTTGGGGAGAAATGGAGCTAGCCCATTGGGTATTTGTTTAGGGGAAGGGGTTAATTTGTGAAGGGGGAAGGGCACAATGGAGCTTGCTTGGTGCTTTTGAGGGGAGCAGGGAGCAAGGCACAGTGAGCTGCTCAGGGGTTGAATGGTTGATTATTGAGAGGAAGGGAGGCAGGCATGAAGACAAAAGATGAGAGCAGGGGGTGATTTGTGAGAAAGGATTTGGGGACTTAGGGGCAATGAAGGACCTAGAGAGTGAGAGGTTATTTTGTTTTGACTTTAAAATCCTTTCGTGCATTTTGGGGGAATTTGAGGTGGCTACCGGGAGGGATTTTAGGGGAAGTTTTGGGAGGAAATTTTTTGGAAATGTTTTATGGGTTATGTTAAATTAATTATAATTAAGTTAAATCATATTAATTAAGTTAAATCATATTAAAAATGAATAAAAGTTTATATAACATCATAAATAAAAGCTATATAAAGAATCACAATATTTTTAGAATTTATTTTGCATTTGGTGCAAACATAAAATTATTTCACGTCGCAGTGGCCAAAATGTGCGTCGCAGCAACCGCAACCACGACTGCAATCGCGATTTAGAACCTTGCTCCTTTCGACGCCGACGTGGTTGGCAGATTCTCCGTTTTGAGGCTCTACATTGATTTCATTCATCCTATGCTCGATGTGATGAATCTACCGCGGTTCGCGCTGGACGAGCATGTTCCAGCGACTGATGTGCTGTCGTCGAAGAAGATTGTTGCAGATTTTGGTAAGCTCGCGTGCTTTGCCATTTCCGAAGTGCTTGAACGATGCAAGAGGAAGGTGGTGGTGACGGTGAATCTGACCACGACAATGGAGCTGTTTGTGAGGGACTATCTCAACGGGGACAAGGTTCTGGTAACAAAAATTGGAGAGAAGGAGAACCAGAAGAGGAAGAAGGCTATCTGGTTTGTGCGCAAGCCTGGTGTGGAAGAAATGAAATGCTTCCCAATTCTTGCATGCAGTTCAATGCCCTAACACTTCTTGTTGGGCTGGACCTTTGGACTGGATGATCTATTTTGTCTGGTGCTTTATTTTGGGCTAGATTTCCTCTTCGGTCATGAAGTTTTATATCTTAAAATAAAAATAAAAATGTAGCTCTGGGAGATTTATGGAGCATAGACTGAAATTCAAGCTGGCCAAGATTCTTCAAATGCAGCTCTAGGTAAATACCTTGGATTACCGGCAAATTGGGGAGGTCTAAAATTTCTGCTCTTAACTGGATTAAAGAGAGGATCTTTGCTAAAATTGAGGGTAGGAAGGAATGTTTGCTGAACCAGGCAGGCAAGGAAATTTTAATTAAATCAGTTTTGCAGGCTATCCCTAATTATGCTATGGCTATCCTTTGTTTCCCTAAGACTTTCTGCAAGTCTATCTGCTCCTCCATAGCCAGATTCTGGTGGCGGTCTAAAGTACGAAATAGGGGAATTCACTGGAAAAATTGGTTTGACCTTTCTAAGAGTTAATCTATTGGTGGCATTGGGTTTAAAGACTTCACGGATATGAACTCAGCTTTGCTTGCTAAGCAAGCATCGAGACTTATTAATTGCCCTCACTCCCTATCAGTTAGAATTCTGAAATCCATTTATTACCCAGATAATGACTTCATTAGAGCTAAAAGAAGGAGGAATGAGTCTTAGGTCTGGTCCAACCTTCTTCACGGGAGAGACATGGTTCTAAACTCTGTTAGGTGGTCAGTGGGGAGGGGAGATAAAATTCAAATCTTTTCTGATATTTGGCTAGCTTCGTGAAAGAGAATGGAACAACAGGGGGACCGAAATCTGCACACTGTTGATGAATTAATTGACCAATCCACTAGTTGCTGGGATGTCCAAAAAATTAGAAGGAGCTTTGACCTTGAAACGGCTAAACAAATTTTAGAGACTCCTATTTCGTGGTAAGGAGTAGAATACTCTCTGTGGTGGCCTCATTCTAATTCAGGGAACCTATCTGTCAAGTCTAGTTACTTCCAAATCAGGAAGCTGCAACCTGAGCTTTCTCCCAAGGCCTCAACCTCTGAAGGGATATCGAATGGCATATGGAAAGTGATTTGGAATGCGAAGATACCAAAAAAAATTAAGGTATTCCCGTGGAAAATGTGTAATAATTGCTTACCAGTCTCTGAAAATTTATGGAAAAAGAGGAGTAAAAATAATGCTATCTGTCCTATTTGCCTGCTGGAGGCGGAAACAGTGGACACTCTTTTCTGTTTTGTGACTGGACTAGAACAGTGTGGTTTGATTCTCAAATTCAATGTATTCCCCTCAAGGAGGAGGTGACAAGCATGCACCAGTGGATTCTGAATAGAGTAGAGGTTTTTCAAAGGTTTAAAGATTTCCAAGATTATGCCACTATCTCTTTATTCTGCACCTTGTGGTCGATTTGGAAGAGTAGAAATGAAGCTTGTTTTGAGGGTTCTAAGCCTAACCCTTGGGCTACCCTAAAAAGAGCTAATATTTAATCCAATGACTACTTCAACTTCTGGAAAAACCAGCCTCATAGTTATGGTCCTCGAGCTCAACCCTTTACAGGGAGCAAGCTCTGGAGGCCCCCATTTCCAAGGACTCTCAAAATTAATACTGATGCAGCTTATGATAAAAATAAGAAAATTGCTTATGCAGGTATTGTTGGTCGAAATTCAGAAGGGGATGTTGTCATGGGTCTTACCAAGAGATTCCCTGCGCTTTCCTTTTTAACTACTGAGGCTTTGGCTTTGCGATAAGCTCTCTCCTGGGCCACCAACTACTCCTCTGATAAGCTGATTGTAGAGAGTGACTGCCTCTAGCTTGTAAAAGCCTGCCGAAAAGAAATTATTTTGGGGGAAATCAACAACATTGTGAAAGACATAAACCTGCTTAAAGAAAGACACTCTAACTGTGGTATCACTTGGACCTTTAGAGAAGGTAATGAGGCAGCTCACCATATTGCTCTTATGGAGAGTAGATCTATGCTCCTTGCAACGTGGATTTGGAACCCCTGCTAGTCTTTGTACCCTGCTTAACATTGATAAGGTTAATATTAGAAGAGGTGATCCTTTACGAAATGCTCCAAGTACTAGGTTCATTAGTACAACCTTGATCTCCTCCATGTCTTCAGGTGAATTTGAGATTTCTGCTATTCCTGGTGTTGAGTTTCCTTTTGACCATGGCTCCTCTCTATGAGGCGTTATTCCTTCCTCTTCTGTTGTGTTTGAGATTGATAGAACACTGTAGTCGTTGTTTGGCTTGGACCCGTGCAGATGGTGCTTGGTTCACCCTGAGTTTTGGGATGGCAATTGGACTCATACCCATTGGGCACCCGCAAAAATTACCCACAATGGGGAGGGTAATTACCCGCTCAATGGGTACGGGTACGGGTAATTACCCGCAAAATTTGATGGGGACGGGTGCGGGTACTAAGCTACCCACCCCGCCCAAGACCCGCACACATATATACATATTTATTTATATTTATATTTATATTTATATTTATATATGTATATGTGTGTGTATATATATATATTAAAATTAATAACTCTTAAAGAAATTTATAGACTAATTCTTAATCCTAAAGTAACCCATGCACAAGACACTATACTCATAAGACACGTTTCTTTTCCTTTCCCATGAGATACATTTCTTTGACCCTTTGTTTTTCTTTACCGTGTCTTTTATCGTTAATGTGGACGACGACAAGCTTGCTTCATTGTACCTCATTCACTTGCGCTATTATTGTCCCGCTTCCTTGATGTGGGATGACAAGTCTTCTTCACTGACACCATTCTGTCTCGTTCCCGTGTCCTTCACCGGCAAATTCCTTATGCGTCCTTGAGACATAATATTGTATATTGCATTTGAAAAATTAATTTTTGAATTTTCATAGTTAAAGTGCGGGTAACGGGCACGGGTACGGGTACTTAGGTACCAAACGAATAAGGGTACGAGGATCAAAGTTGCTACCCACATGGGTATGGGGCCGAGTACGGGTATATTTTAAAATTGCCTTGGCTGACTTGGATAGATACACAGTTGAAGGGGTCGGTGTTGGTCTGGCTCTTCATTTCTCATTTGAGTTCTTTTGCTCTCAAAGGCGTGTGGGTGTGAGGGAGAAGGTTTCCTCTAGATCTTGGGACTTGCTTTTTGCGTTTCTTATTCTGTTGCTTGTAATTAATTGACCGGTGGGGGTCTGCTCAGCTGCACATCATTTGCCCGAACTTCTTGCCTTTGGGCTTATAGGCTATGGTCCTAGTTATACAAATCTACATTTGACCCAAAAATAAAAATAAAAATGGGAAAGGCATCATGTAATCCAAACTCAGGTTAAGGATTCCCTCACCCCGAGTGTGTGGGGGCTATTAGAAGGAATAATTGATGATGCATCACTACTTCAATTAGTGGCTATCATAGTGCCTATCATTCGTGCTTGGTAATTGACAATTCACGTACGGGTCAGCAGTGGTTTTTTCCACCTTTTCGTTTCTAGCAATTGGTCCTTCAATTAGTGGCTGAAGGCTTTATGGATGGAAACCAATGCATTTGAGTGGGGAAGCGTTTGGGATTGAAAGAGTTATAAAAGACACTGATGCTTCTTTGTTAATTTGGGAGGGTGGACGCACGAACTCTTCATTCGGAATAGGGCTGATCAAGAAAGGATTACCCGTCCGAAACTGTGAAGCCCGTATTCATTTTTTCCACCACGGACGGGTTCGCTCGGAGATTCGGGTCAGCGGGTGTACAAGACGAGTTAGACACGGTTTTTTGCGGTCGGTTTCGGGTTCAGATTTTATAACCCAACGATGACCGAACTCGACCGAATGTGTTTTATATTAATCTAACGAACTAAGATCTTTCCTATGCGTAGGCAATTTTGAGCCGTTGATCATTTTGTAACTTAACCCTAAGTCACCTCCACTTTCAAAAGTTTTTCCTCAGCCGCAACCCCTTTCATTTCTCATTTCTTTTTCTCTCTCTCGTAAGCTCTCCTTCTCTCTGTTTTTTCTCATTTTTCTTATAACCACCGCCACCTCCACTATCGGTTTCAACCACCATAGGCCTCAAAACATACAACCCAACCAGTTAAAATATTCCTTTCCTTCAGATCTTCAAAACCCCTCTAGCAATTTTGAAGAAAACAGAAGCTTTTCAAAAAACCCAACACGGTTTTTTCTCGTATCGACGCCGTCTATAGCATCTTTTTCTTTTCGCATCACGGTTTTTTCTCGTATTGACGCCGTCTATAGCATCTTTTTCTTTTCGCATCACTGCAGCAGCTGCTGCTGCTTCTTCTTCTTCTTGGTTTTTTCTCGTATTGACGCCGTCTATAGCATCTTTTTCTTTTCGCATCACTGCAGCACGGTTTTTTCTCGTATCGACGCCGTCTATAGCATCTTTTTCTTTTCGCATCACGGTTTTTTCTCGTATTGACGCCGTCTATAGCATCTTTTTCTTTTCGCATCACTGCAGCAGCTGCTGCTTCTTCTTCTTCTTGGTTTTTTCTCGTATTGACGCCGTCTATAACATCTTTTTCTTTTCGCATCACTGCAGCACGGTTTTTTCTCGTATCGACGCCGTCTATAGCATCTTTTTCTTTTCGCATCACGGTTTTTTCTCGTATTGACGCCGTCTATAGCATCTTTTTCTTTTCGCATCACTGCAGCAGCTGCTGCTGCTTCTTCTTCTTCTTGGTTTTTTCTCGTATTGACGCCGTCTATAGCATCTTTTTCTTTTCGCATCACTGCAGCACGGTTTTTTCTCGTATCGACGCCGTCTATAGCATCTTTTTCTTTTCGCATCACGGTTTTTTCTCGTATTGACGCCGTCTATAGCATCTTTTTCTTTTCGCATCACTGCAGCAGCTGCTGCTTCTTCTTCTTCTTCTTCTTCTTCTTCTTGGTTTTTTCTCGTATTGACGCCGTCTATAGCATCTTTTTCTTTTCGCATCACTGCAGCACGGTTTTTTCTCGTATCGACGCCGTCTATAGCATCTTTTTCTTTTCGCATCACGGTTTTTTCTCGTATTGACGCCGTCTATAGCATCTTTTTCTTTTCGCATCACTGCAGCAGCTGCTGCTTCTTCTTCTTCTTCTTCTTGGTTTTTTCTCGTATTGACGCTGTCTATAGCATCTTTTTCTTTTCGCATCACTGCAGCAGAAGAAGCTGCTGCTGCTGCTTCTTCTTCTTCTTCTTCTTCTTCTTCTTCTTGGTTTTTTCTCGTATTGACGCCGTCTATAGCATCTTTTTTCTTTTCGCATCACTGCAGCAGAAGAAGCTGCTGCTTCTTCTTCTTCTTGGTTTTTTCTCGTATTGACGCCGTCTATAGCATCTTTTTCTTTTCGCATCACTGCAGCAGAAGAAGCTGCTGCTTCTTCTTCTTCTTCTTCTTCTTCTTCTTCTTCTTGGTTTTTTCTCATATTGACACCGTCTATAGCATCTTTTTCTTTTCGCATCACTGCAGCAGAAGAAGCTGCTGTTACTTCTTCTTCTTCTTCTTCTTCTTCTTCTTCTTCTTCTTCTTCTTCTTCTTGCGTCGCTGTCAAAGTACTTTGAGAGGCGAGAACTGGCACACACGACATAGATTCAACATACAGTCTTCTTCTTCTTCTTCTTCTTGCGTCGCTGTCAAAGTACTTTGAGAGGCGAGAACTGGCACACACGACATAGATTCAACATACAGAGGTGAGGATCAACACGGCAAGGCCACAGATCCGCCGCCGCACTACTGTGCGCGGCCGATCTCCCCATGCGCCGCCATGTTCTCCGTCGATCCCTTCTTCTTCTTGCGTCGCTGTCAAAGTACTTTGAGAGGCGAGAACTGGCACACACGACATAGATTCAACATACAGAGGTGAGGATCAACACGGCAAGGCCACAGATCCGCCACCGCACTACTGTGCGCGGCCGATCTCCCCATGCCCCGCCATGTTCTCCGTCGATCCCTTCCCCCTCTTTCCCCTGTGGCTTCATAATCATAGCAAAAACTAATAAATGTTGTTACTTTTTATATTTATAGTTGTTTAGTGTTATCTGTTTGTAGATTTGTATTATTTAATTTGTAGATCTGCTGTACGTGAAGAAGGTTTGAAGATTTGTGTTATATGTTTGTTTAATTTTATTGAAAGTTGTAATTTTTTTGCTTTTGTTTAAGGTTTGAGGCTTTCTTCCTTCTGAAATGGTTATGTGATTTCTTTTCATTCTCATTCTGGGTGTTTTTGGGACTAAGATTGACTAAGATAATATTTTTCTTTTTTTCTTTTTGTTATCCAAACTGTGACAACCTGCACACCCGACACCCGACCAAATCGGAGGATCAAACAAACGAGAATGGGCTTAGACATAAGCATCTCGATTTCAATCGGTTTTGCATTTTTTAGCCCAAAACCGACCAGTGCTCACCCCTAATTCAGAAAATTGGCAACAAAGTGAGAGCGTTGAAGCTGGGAAGCTGATGCTCAAACTGGATTCTTTGTCTCCATCTTCACTTATCAGTTTTTATTTTAGAATTATGTCACCTTAATTTTCTTTTGTTAGAGGTAGATGAAACTGCCTGTATGTCTTGCTCTAAGACCGATTTTTAATCTGGATTTCTGGTTTATCTTAGTTTGGGCATTTGTTCCTTGTTATCTTGAATATTTGCAGTATATATTTGCAATTAGAAAATTGAGATTTAATTTTTGCTCTTGAGAATGAATGATTTGAGTTGTGTTTTCTTATATGAATGATTTGAGTTGTGTTTTCTTATGAATAAGAGCACTCTTCAGTTAGCATTATTGAGTTATATGCGTTCTTAATGCTTCTGTTAAATTATTAATTTTCAAGGGATTGAGATTAATCTTTTGATAGGAAGATTTATCAACCTAAGGAATTAGGGGGTAAATTATCTATGCTCAGCTTCTTCAATTCGTATGAACCTGTTAGATTAAAATCCAATATTAGGGGAAAGTAAGAAGTGTAGTGAAATCGATCCTCTAGCAATTTGTTTTGATACTTTAAAAACTCATTTTTGTTTTCTTGAATTTTTTTAATCTGGAAAAAATACAAAAATAATTTTTGTTATATTTAATTTTGCAAATTACAAATTATTTAATTTAATTTTCTGTTGCTCAAACGAAATTAAATTAGTACAGGCGCTTGCAAGCTAGGTTTTAAGTGAGCAATCTTGTGATTTCCTTGCCATCCAATTACAATTACAATTGATATCTAGTTTCAGTGCCAGTGAGTAAACCAGTACAAGTAGAGGTGGCAATTCGGGCTGGGCTCGGGTTGACTCACATTGGGTTTGGGCTTTATCGGGCCGGCCAAAAAAACTCAGATTGAAAACGGGTTCAAATTTGTGTGTCCGAGTCTTATATTTTTTGGGCTTTTTTCGGGCCGGGCTCGGGCTTTGGCCTATGTTTTTCGGGCGACCCGCTTCGGGCTCGGACTTTTACGGGTTTGGGCTTTGTCGGGCTGGGCCAAAAAAACCCAGATTAAAAACGGGCTCGAATTTGTGTGTCCAAGCCCAGTGTTTTTTCAGGTGGGCTCGGGTCGGCCCGACGGGTTAAACCCATTTTACCGGCTCTAATTACAATTGTTCAAGCCAGGATAAAAGCATATTCCGATTCCGACTAGCCGATTATAGAGTCATATGCTAGGCCAGTTTCACTGCCAGGCTCTCAAACTCTCAAATTCTCAAACTCTGATTGTTTTGTATAATGGATGGGTAAAGCGTAGGTAGTGAGTCCCTTAGTTATTAGTTGACAAACATCCCTCTTTTCTTTTATGTCCTGATGCTTCCCTTTTTGCTATATTGTTCCATCAATCACTAAATCCTTCTTTTCTTTCCCTCCCTCTCTTAGTTAATAACACGTCACGGTAAAATATAAGAAAGAAACATATTAATTGTTTTAACGAGTAAACAGTTATTTTGGTCTCTAAGAGTATTAGATGGTGTCACTTTGGTCCCTGATAGATAGAAAATTATTAAAAGGTCATCAACTCATGTTTTTCGGTGGTCACTTTGGTCCCTGCCAAGCTGCCATCAGGAATGTAATCACTTTTAGGGACCAAAATGACAGTAAGTAATCACTTTCAGTGACCAAAGTGACTAACGACTGACTGTTAAAGATCTTTTAATAATTTTCTATCTATTAAGGACCAAAGTCACATCGTCTGACACTTTCAGGGACCAAAATGACTGTTTACTCTTATTTTAACACAAACCACAAAATTATATTTTTGGGATGTTACATAAAGTGATTTATGTTTGAATTTTCTATCTCTATTTAAAAAAATTATGCCCCAAAGCTGGATACGTGTCAATATCTTAACTAATCAATATTATCTGGACACGTGTCAGCATTCATTGGCTCCGGATGCAATGAGGACATCACACAGTATCATACGTTCTTCTTCCTTTTTTATTTTAGTGCACGCAGAAGCGCTCTGAAGCAGTGGTTGAGTTGAAGCAAAGGGATAAAGCGCGTGAGGGGGAAAAGATAAAAGAGATTATGAAACGGTGAACAGAAACGGACAGACCAAGGAGCCGTACATAGATACATGCTCTTGAACACATAATAAAATTTAACATATATTAATTTTGATTTTAATATGCTGTTACAACATAAAATTCTTATATTTTATTAAAAACATATTAAGATATATTACCACAATATTATATCATTGTAAAAATTTATATTTCCTGTTAACATTTTTTTTACAATAGAAATATTTTTCTGCAATTTTATTATTGTTTATGTGATAAATATTTTTTCTATAATTTATTTTTTATTGTCATTTTAGAAAATGAACATTAAATGCCATTTTACTTTTTCAATGCACCATTAATTTTTTCTCAATTTTGTCTATAGACAATGCAACATTTGGAAATGTAAAATTAATAGTTGATGATACATTCATTAATAAATTATAAAACAATTTTTGTTAACTCATTATTTTTCTTAATCTTTATGAAAAATCTCAAAGAATACTTAATATAAAATGGAATGAGTATATGATAGAAAAAAGTTTATAAAAACCATGGTTTGCAGAAATACATAAAAATCAACGCCACTCGTGCAACTGCACGGGTACTATGCTAGTTTTACTCTGAAAGCAAGTTTCTGGTAAAATTTCAGGCCTGTTTGGATAAATAGCTTATTTAAGCACTTATGACATAAACACGTATCATATAAGCGCTTATGTATAAGCTATTTTTATAATCAAAGAGAATATGTGGCCATGAAACCGATTTCATATAAGTTATAAGCTATTTTGATAAACTATCATGGAGAGCTTATGAAATTAAGTTCAAAACAGCTTATGAACCAGTCATAAGCTTTGCCAAACAATTACACAAGTTGATAAATGCATATGTCAGTAAATAAGCTCTGCATAAGCCAATCTAAAACCCAACGCAAAAACTACAAATTATAACTTCAGCTAGAATCAATATTAGGCTCAAAAATCGTTTTTACTTTGAAAACTCAAACACCTTAAAGATATAAATCACATTCAAGTAAAGGGAACACACGTCCACAGCACTAGGGTGTGGCTCCAAATGAGCACCTAGTGGGTCTCACAATTACTATTTTTTATTTTTTTACAAGGAAATAATTTTTTAATGTATAAGAACCAGTTCTTATATAAAAACCGTTCTTACACGTATCAGCCACGTCAGTGGACTCCAAAGACATAACACTAAGGGTATGTTTGGCTTTCGGTTGGACCTCCTAACTTTTGTTTGCACAACAAGAAACAATGAAAACAATCGTTTGTTGTTTACACTATTTCCGGTACAAATATTTAAAAACAGAAAATAGATTCAAAACAATATGACAATTTTATAATTAATTAAAAGTAAAATCAGAACAATGAAAATAGAAAAACGGAGTCTCAAACCAAACAGGCCCTAAGTTTGCAAACTTTAATCCAAACATGCATAGGGTGTGTTTGGTCCAACTTTTTTATAGTTTTTTTTAATGAAGCTCTTGGAAAATGTGGCTTTTTATATAAAGAACAAAAAGTAAAAATAAACTGCTTTTGAAAAAGCTAACAGAGGAGCTTTTATTTCACTTATACAAGCTTCTAATAAGTGACTCTCGCTTGGAATCCCTTGTTGGCCTTGTCCATACTTATAATTAACCCTGTTAACATATGTTATTTATGTGTGTGAATTTTTGCAAATTTGCTATAATTGATTGAACTTATTAGTTATTTGAAATATAAATACACATGACTTGGTAATGGTATATATACACATTTTTTAATACACTGCAACTTATGATCAGCAAAGAAGATTAACCTACTTATTGTTTAATTTGACATAAAAAAGCTTTTGTAAAAATATTTTATCACTTTCTTTAATATAATTTTATGTAAATTTTTATTTTTATAATAAAAATTCTTAAATATAAGTATGCAATTGTATACTCTTTATGGTGATTTTAAATAAAATTAGAGATTTTATAAAAATATTTTACCAAATAGCTTTTAGCTTAAAAGTAACTTTAAAAAGTAACTTTAAAGGTAAAAAAAAATATGAAAACACCAAACGACTTAAGCTTTACTTTTAAAGCTTTTTTTTTGGTCAATCGTGAATAAGTTCATAGAACAGGTAAACCAGCCAAAACGGTATCTACAATCTGATAGGCCAAACACTATGGCCGAAACAACAGCATATGCAAAGTCTCATCCAAATACATTACAAAACTAAGACACGTTGTTGTAGACGAAATCAAACAAAGCCAGGAAACTAAAACAACAAAGGAAACTAAGAATAAGAGGAAGGAAACCAACGAAACGAAAGGAACACACTACTAATCAGAGCCTGTCACGCCATCAAATACACAGATCTGTAATTTGAAATTTTCTTTGAGGGGGTTGGGTTTGGCCCATTTGGGGCATCCAAATCTTTTGCCTCAACAATTTTAATCCACAAGTCTCATTTTCAAAAACTCATAGCCAACTCTGCCTCCTGCTAACCTTGCCGGAGAAGATGAAGTCTCTGGTCCAGCAGGAGAGGCAAAGTGACATCGTCAAGATCGCGGCAGTGAAGACAATGGCATTGGAAGAGGTGTGACAAGTGTTGTAGTAGTGTCCCAGATCTAGCCTTCGCAGCTTGGAGCAGACCTCGATCCGGTGGTTCCAGCGGCGGCAGAAGGCAGACCACCATTGTTAACCACTACGGGCTAGGCTAGTCGGGGTTGCGGCGACGGTGGTGGGCGACATTGTGGCAGAGGTGGTGGACAATATTGCGATAGAGGCGGTGGGTGATGTTGTGGCGGCGGGACAAACAGATGGCGACGGGGTTGCAATAGGTGGTGGGCGACAACGTTGCGGCAGCGAGGGCTGTTGGGCGGAGAACTCCAACAACTTTGGAAGTAGGGGTGGGAATAGGCCAGCCTTTGTAAGGCCTGGGCCTAGCCTACTTTGTAATTTTAAGTCCTGAGCCTGTACTACTGGCCTGATATAGGCTAATTTCTAAGGCTCGGTCTGACCTACTTCAAAGTCTTGTCTGCCCTACAAGCTTGTTTAAAGGCCTACATTTCAGTAAGGTTTTTAAATAGGCCTCCACCTATTAGGCTTTTACTTGTAAATAAGCTTATAAATCTCTAATGATAAAGAGGTCAGTAGGCCTCCGCTGATAAATAGGCCTCTAGGCCTTCACAAATAAATAAACAAGTAGACATATTTTTTATTATATTAATTTTTATTATATTACATTATATTTTTATTCTATATTATTATTATTATTATATATATATATATAAATAGGCCGCCCGGATAGACTTAATAGGTTTTTTCATAGACCTAAGTCTTTTTAAAAAGCTTAAACCTAGCCTTTTTAATAAACAGACAAGACCAGGTCAGGCCTTCATAGGCCCCTATCGGACGGTCTGACCTATTCCCACCCCTATTTGAGTTTGAATAAAAGTGGTTTACGTTTGTAGTGATTTGGTCTATTTTGAAGTGAAATTGATTTTGAAGCTATGTATGGGGTTCTATTTTTGAAGTGATTTGATCTATTTGTTTATCATTCTTGCCACAACAAATGGAAAAATATCAAATTCCAAAGGAGGTATTAAGCTCCTTCTATCAAAATCGATTCTTATGATTTAGAAATCTTAACCGAACATAAATATTAAGTTGCAGGGGTAATACGAGTCACCACATTAAACAATTAAGGGAGGTCAATGTTTGTTTAAAAAATAGAAACGATATCCGTGTTATTTAAAAAAATCTCAAGGAAGTCAGTGCAATTTCCCCTATACAAAATGAAACTAGAGATATACTATCTATCCTTATTTTATAAACTCAAAATTTATTTTCAACTTTTATTTTCACATTAGCATTTATTTCATTCATTTTGCAACATGAGAAGAATATGAGATGATAACATTATGATAAGAATATGAATTTTATTTAGTTATTTTGTCAGTTATAATAAAATATTTATAAATCATTATTAAAACCTTTCCAAAAATTGGATTGAATGAAGGTGTAGGTACAAAGATTTGGAACACCAATGAGTGAGTGATGTCATCTCATTGCTATTGCAACAGTTGGAATATTTGAGGTGAGAGACACAATTGGCTCAATTGAAAACTTGAAAACCAAAAGCACACAATCGCAATAATTGAGGGGGGGGGGGGGAAATGTAATTAAGCCACACAAAAAATTGTTTGATTTAATAGTTGATTAATAAAAAAATTTAGTACTAATTTAATTTAATATAAAAACTATATAAAATGAAGATTGTTCACGCAACTAATAACTGGATTAAAACTCAAAAGTAGTCAATAACTAAAATGAACATTCAGGTACGTCTCATATGCAAAGGTGTTTATCAACCTTTTTTCTTTTTTTGGTCGAATGGTGGTTATCAACTTGTTCCAGTCTACTTTTTTCAGTTGATGTGTCTTATAGTTTTTTGGTCGTTACACTCTGTTGTGTCTGGGCTTTTAGTGTCGGTACTCGGTGTACATTCGACCCTTACGCTGGAAATGTTATTGGGTTTTAGGTGCAAGCTTGGGTGTTTGGGCCAAGTTCCATAAGGCCCATTAATCATAATCCGGCTATACCAAACAAAGAAGATGCATTTGATCAAAAAAAAAACAAAGAAGATGCATGATTTTGTATGACCAAAAAAAGATGCATCATTTTGTTACGAGTTTAATTATTATCTACTGATAATGTAAAAATATTTTACACATACATCCTATCATATTTTATCTTAATATCATTTCATAATAATAATTCTTAAAATATTTACACAAAGATCTACATGGTGAAATTTGATTGGAAATCTGTGTAAAAAAATTTTACACCGTTAGTGCGTATTAATTATTTTCTTTTATTAAAATGAAAAATGATGAGTTGGTTTTATAAAATTCAAACAGGTAAACTCAATTTTAATATATAGCTGTGAATCATAAAATTAATCAAATTAAGTAAAAACAAACAAATACAAATATTCGACGGTGAAGAGAAAAAAGAGGAGTTGCTGACCTTTCTAATTTCGCTCTCAAACAAACAGAGCAATGATGATTCATTTAGGTGCAATAAATAAGGCATTTTGGAAGGCAAGCCTTGAATTATGCAATGCACACACGTTGGTTACTCTAAATTTTCGTGGAAGCTTCCTTAAGAATATGTCAAGAATCATTTCTGATTTCATTCCACACGTGGAACATTTTCCACCCCCAATCATTCCCCTTCTTCAGATATTTCCTCCTTTAAACTCGTGATTTGAGGCTCTTAATTCTTAACTTAGCCTTCCACTACCCTTTATATATAAAAAGCCCTTTGGCACATACATAGATATCACAATCTCCATATAAACCATCCAAATTCTTTCTCTCTTGAATCATAAACAAAAACAAAAACAAAAACCCTTTTTCCAAAATCTCTCTTGACCAAACACATCTCTGTCTCTCTTCTTTCTAGACATAGGAGGAGGAGAGAAATTAATTAAGTCTAGCTATCTTTCCATCAATTACAAATTAAGGTTAATTTCATATTCCATATATCATCAATGGCAAAGAGAATCAGAAATGCAAGTTCTTGGATGGAGGTTGCTCCGGCACGCATAATTTTCCCAACAAAGCCTTCTAATTCTCCTGCTTTGGAGACCATAGCTGAAGAAGCTGCTGAGGAATTATGTGATGATATACAACTACAAGTCATCAGCCACAAATAATTAACATATATATTTTTAAGTGAAGCCCCATGTTTGAAGGTTCCATGTTCCAGATTATATATGAAGAGGATCCAGTTTAATTAAAGTAATTCATTAATTACAAGTACTTTTTGCAACAAAAAGTACTGTGTACAGTGAATTTTGTAAAATATGTAGCTCTCTTAATTTTTTTTCTTCCTTCAGGATGTACAAGTTAATCTATATATGCATTATTGCAGTGCTGCCTTTAGGCAGGATTTGATTTAAGAATTGATCAATTAATTTATGTTTCTCCCCTGCTTTTGACAAGTTTAATTGATAAACTAAAAAATGACTCTCTGTTATGTTGATTTCAATTCAAGATGTTAATTAGCTTTCGTTTTAACAAATGCAAGAGATAATTAAATTAAAATAATACTATAAGGTTAAAAGGTAAATTCAAAAAAATTATATATATTTCTAATTAAACATAAATGATTAAGATCATGTTGATGATAACCAATAATAAAATATTCATAAGACAGTCACCCACTCACCTACCCTTAAAAATTATAGTGTGTTAAATTGTAAATTGTAAAATACCCATAAATGCCGGTAGACCTAATTAGTAAGAAGTTTGATTCTTTTTAAATAAGATCTCGTATTTGATTCTTGTGGTATAAGTCCTAGATCTACTTAGATTAGTTGAGGTCTAAGATGATTTCAATATATATATATATGCCAACAACCGGCTGCAGCCTGCTTCAAATGTCCAAAACAGAGCAACATTCATACAACATTGCGCAAATGCTAAAGTCACACACATTACAATAGAAATGTACTAGTCTCAAAATGACGCAAGGAATACAATGATTATAGAAAAATAGCAACCGATTATAATTAATAAGGACCAAATTACCAAGACCAGCAATTAAGAACTAGAGCTCCTTCTCTCAAAATCAGGGCCTGACCGACCAACACATTTGCGACCTAAAGCTGACTTTGAAGCGAGGCCTTTTTAAGGCTAATAAAAATATTAGAGGCATTAAAAAAATAAGTAAAATTCTTCCATCTTCAAGATTTAAACCTTGTATTTCATGGCCAACAAGCACGCTAGTGACCACTAAGCTAGAACAACTATTGATTAAAGTTTTTAATTTTAAATATACTAATAATAAATAAATTTTTTTTTGGAAAACCTAAGGTAAGAGTTTGAGATGCTTTACTCTTGGGTCGGCTCGCTCAAAATCATAATTTGAGAGAGTAAAAAATACGCCTCGCTAGCAATTGTTACACAGACATGTGTGTTTACTGTTTAGTGTTTACTATCACGCGCGGTACATATTGCTTTCATCCCTCTGGTTTCATCTGTCTCACCGTCCATAGTTCTTTGATAGAAAGAATTTGCACCCGATCACAGCCTTTAGTATTGTGTTTATTTTTAAATTTTTTGGCAATCCCTTATTAAATATATTTTACTCTATTACTCTGTCGAACTTGTCTGGTAGCACTGATATTATGTATGTCTAATTGTTTATATGGGATTGATACTGGAGAAATCTTGGATTATATGGAACAACAACTCGTCCTTTTTTTTGGGTCAAAAACAAAGTCTTGTCTTAGATCTCTCATCTTATCTTTCATGATAAAGGCCCGGACCCTAGATTGATTCTTTGAATCTTTATCTCATGAATTTATTATTTAAATTTAACAACTGAAAAGACTCTTTTAGGTTAGAATAATTTTATATGCTCGTATCATTTATTCCTATAAATTTTTCTATTTATTAAATGAAGTATTTTTTATGTTTTTAAGATATTAAATATTTTTATTTTTTTATTAAATATTTACTTTATAAAATAAAAAAATATGTAAAAAGATTTATATAAAGATATAACATTTTTCGGTCGGTCATGAGATATAACATTGCTTGCTTAATTAGATTATATTAATGGCGGAAAAAGAAACTCCACTTCGCTATAGACTATAGTTGCCTCACATCTTGATCAGCATAATAGTACACTGTTCTTTTCATTTCCTCGTCATTTCCTTCCTCCACCCACCACAAGAAACACGTTTGGCATTATATGACAACGACTTTATATATTTGCAAAAATTGTGACTTAGCATCTTCCTTATATGGTGTCGGTGGCTAGTGATGTTGCCTTCAGAGGCCATCGTTCCCAAGAAGCGCCCGTGGCATAGACCACATGATATAATATTTTTTTTTTATTTGTGTGGTTTTATTTAACTCTCTCAAGTGAGTTTAATTTAATTAATTAATACTCTAAGGATTTATTTGGAGGGGACGGAGGGTTTTATCAATATTTTAGTTTTATAATTAGAAGAAAAAAATGTAAAAAACATTTTAAAGCCCTCAAAAATATAAATGGGGGGAGACTTTAAAGAATTTTAAGGAGCTTTAAATTTATTTTTAAAACTAAAATATTGGTAAAAGCACTGTACGATCCCGTTCGCTCCGAAACAAACCCTAATAAAATATTTTTTTTCCTCATATTAATTCGGTTCCCCTCCCTTAGACGACACATGTAGTCCAACCACATTCTACTATACACAAAAAAAAAAGAGTATTTTTCTCGTGTATATTCGCATTTGGCACTTGGGTTTGGTAGTGGGTCATAAACTAATTAATAATGCTTTCACTTTTAACCTTTATAAAAGGACAACCCCACGCGCATCCTTCTCATAGCACCACCAAAGCAGTAGTGCAGAGAGGAGAAGAACTCCAGTTTCAGCCACACACTTAGCTCCATTCATCTGACAATTCATTTTCTTATATAAGTTAAAGGAATTCAACACTCTTGCAAGTAGTTGAGTTGCCACCTAATTACTCTAGTTGTTTCAGGATATACACTTGTTCCATATGGCAAAGGAAATCAAGTCCTTGGCATCAACATTTGTTGAGTTTGCACCCGCACCAGTGATTACCCTCAGAAAGGTTTCACATGCTCCTGTATTAGAAACTATTGCCGAAGAAGAGGCTGAAGAATAATATATGAGGAAGAGTTTGGTCCCCACTACTAGTATTAGCTATTGCTTGTGAGTGATGGTGTTGTTCACTTTTAATTTTGCTGTGTAGCATGCAGTTCCACAATCGACTTAAAGTTTTTGTTGTCAATTTGTGGTATATATTGATGTTTTTGTTTGTTGATTAATATTTGTCTATTTTGTATGATCATTATTAATTGTGTAATCTAATTTTGGTTAGATCTCATCATTTCCATATGCCAAAACTGGGATTGCAAAATGGGTCAGCCCGCCCTACCTCGCTTTGATCTGCCAAAAAATGGACTGGCCCACCTGTCGAGAAAAATGGACCAAAAAATACACCCCTCTCCATTTAAGGGCAGTTGGCCCTTTTTTTTGGGTTGGCGAGCCAAAAAGGGGGGTAGCCCACCTAAATCCGCCAAAATAATTAAAAAAAAAATATCATTTATATTTTCAAAAAGATTGAAAAAAACAATTGGCCTCCACCCCGCCACTAGCCCACCGAGTTGGCGGGCCACGAATTGGAAACCTTAACCTGGTCCGCTAAAAAATGTGGGTTAGGCAGGCCGGCCCATCGGCCAGTTTTCCCACCCCTAGCCAAAACTCAACTTTTACAATTAAAAAGCGTTATAGCTAAATCAATTATCGAACGAGTTAAGCAAGTTCAAAAGTATATTCAAAACTCAGGTCCTGGGTTCGAGCCCAGGTCGTGGGAATACAGCGGCCTTAAAATTCGCGTGGTAGAGCTTTGTTGTCTATAGGATCCTACTCGGCTCAAAGATATTAGTCACCGCACGCGCGCGAGGGAATACCCTTGTCTAGACTAAAAAAAAGTATATTCAAAACAACAAATGCTAATCATTGTCTTTATACCTCGCTTGAATGCTAAAAGAAATAGAGAAATGAAATTGAATAAAATAACCGATTCATGAATGGAAATAAGGAAAAGAAAGAATTAGAATTTCTCTTTCTTTTTTTGGATAATGGGAAAAGTGTATAAAAGGGGAGAGTATTTAAATCTTGAACACCGGTATATTTAAAACACTCATCAAACACCACTCTTTATTTTTATCTCTCTCTTTTTGTCACATCACTTGCATATCATATCTATCACTCACCTCTTTTCTATCTCCATCTCTATTTAGGTGTAAATTGACATTGGGTGTCAATAATTCATTTTTGTAAAGAGAAATAAAGAAAAATAGATAAAAACATTTTAACTCTTATGATATTAGGAAGGAAAAAAGGAAGAGTAAAAATGATAAAAATTGTATTTCCGTTTTATTTTTCTCCAAATATGAAAAGAAATTGCCATTTTTGGACTGTACACAAAATTTCATTTTTCACTCCATTTCTTTTTCTATCCTACTATAATTTAAATATATATCCTTTTTTTTCAACAAATTTATTATTATACCATCTATCTTTACCTTTTTTTTTTGTCAGTACCATCTATCTTTACCTTATTTTGTCCACCAAAATCCAAATAAGCCTTAAAAGTCCTTCGAGCATGCTTATGTTTGGGATTTTATATTGGCACATACACAAACTACTACTCACACATACACTAATTAACTTTTAAATTTTTTTAAATCCCAAAAATACCCTTTTGAATAAAATCCCAAACCCCCCTCACTTCTTCTTTCCCCTCCACACTCGCCCAGCCGAGAAGCCCTTCTTCTCCCCCCATTGTTGAATTTTTTTTTTCTCCTCCATTCTCCACATTCCTCTCTCCAAGTAGTCTTTATAAATGCTTATTTTCTCAGAAGAGGTGCATTTTGCCATATTTTGTAGAGCAATTACTTTTATTTTTTCACACGAGCAGATTATAGTTGACATAATTTTGGGGATCAAGTTTGGGGAGGGCAATGAACTGTCCAAGAGCTATTCAATATTGGTTGTAGTTGTGATTTGACGAAATATGAGTGGTGGCACACAAAGGGGGGAAGAAACATTGGGGAAAGAAGGAGTTTTGTGTGTGTGCAGAGTTGTGTGTGCAGAGGTGAAGAAAACGAATGGAAGTGAGAGGAAGAAATAGATTTACGGAAGTGTGAATTTTGATGTGTGCGCAGAACTAAGGAACTATTAGTTCTTTAAGTCTTATTTGTACGTGTGTGTTACAAATAACACATGCAGAATTATTAGTTCCGCATCAATACAGAATTAATAGTTCTATACAATAACGAAACGCGATAAAGGTATTTTAGGCTTTGTCTTATTATATATGTGTGAATAGCAATGTGTGTATGTGCATTTAAAAATTTCCCTTTTTTTGGGTACACAAGCATGCTTAAGTTGTTATTCTCCAATACAAATAACACACGTGCGAAAACTAATAGTTCCGCATCGGTATGGAATTAATAGGTCTGCACAATAACGAAACGCGATAAGGGTATTTTAGACTTTGTCCTATTATGTATGTGTGAATAGCAATGAGTGTATGTGTATTTAAAAATTGCCCTTTTTTTGGATACACAAGCATGCTTAAGTTTTTTTTTTTTTTGGTCAACAAGCATGCTTAAGTTGTTATTCTTCAGTTTATAAATTTGGGTCATATTTTGTCTTGTATCTGTGTTTTTTTTTTCTGGTCTGTAAATTGTCTTGTATCTGTTCAGCTTCCGCTTTTGCTGTTCTGGGCCGTGTTGGTCCTGTTCGTGTTGTTGGCCTTTTTGGTCCTTGGACCTTGGCCTCTAATTAATAAATGCTTTTTCGACCAAAAATATTTGGGTCATCAATATTTCTCTGTCTCCTCCTCAAATTAAGATAAATGTTGATGCATGCCTCAGTTTCAACTTTCAATCATGCTTCTAAAAAAATCTACTTGTGTGATATAATTTAAAATGAGGATGTTTCTTTTGAGTATACTAGTGACTAGTGATATAGGGTCCACTTATTTAATATTAAAAGCTAATGTTTAACGTGTAAATTTGGGATTATTATTTTAGTTTTTTTATATAAAACAGAAACTAATTTGCTTTTATTTGAAAGGTAATTTATAATTGATTTGTTTAAATCTATCTATAATATATATAAAGACGAACCCTCTCAAGACCAACTTTTACACGTGTCGCTCTGGGAGCATTTCAAGACTTAATTGGACTGATTGGCTATGAATAGGCTTATTGATTAATTTGAATTGATTGTGTTTGATGTGGTATTTATTGCATTCAATAGATTTCAGCCCTAATATCATTTGATATTGTATTCAAATTTATCCATTGAAATTTGATTTTTTTTTTCATTTGTTGTTAATTTGATTTGACTATAGCAAATTGTATTTTAAATCTGATTTGATAATAATAATAATATTATTAATATTATTTAAATTAAATTTCAATAATATTATTTAAAGGATGGGTAGAAGCCACATGTACATAACAACAACAACAACAACAACAATAATAATAATAATAATTAATAAAATGAGATTTCAATATCACCATAAAAAATAATTACACCCATTTTCATACTCATTTCAATAATTAATAAAATCTTGATTCTTCTTTTCCTCTTTTATTCTAGCGATTTTTCTCTCTTTAAATAACCCCTCTCAAGACTAATTTTTACACGTGTTGCTCTGAGAGTATTTTAAGGCTTAATTGGTCTGATTGATATTGAATAGGCTTATTAAATGATTTGTATTGATTGTGTTCGATATGGTATTTATTGCATTGAATGGATTTCAGTCCTAATATCATTTGTCAGATTTATCCATTGAAATTTTATTTTTTTTCTCATTTATTGTTAACTTGATTTGATTAAAGTAAATTGTATATCAAATTTAATAATTCTGATAATAATGATTAATAATATTATTAATATTATTGAAATCTGATTTCAATAATATTATTAATTATTAATAATATTATTTAAATGATGAATTTTCTTGAAATCAGGATCGAAAAATATCGTTATGGCCCACCAACATTTAATGCGGGTGGACATTTCATGGCAGCGATTCTTTTCTATTGATTGATTATTCCACGATTTAAATTTAATGTACATAATTATTATTTGAAATTGTATTGATTGTATTTGATATTATATATTATATTTGATTTTTTTTGGAAGATATTTCGAACATTCATTATATTATTTTTTTTCTTGGTTTTCTAGAATGATATTGTATTAACTTGATTTCCTTGATTTCAAACTTAAATGAATTTTAGCTCTAATATCATTTGATATTGTATTCATATTTATCCACTAAATATTGATTTTTTCCTAATTTATTTGAAATTTGATTTAATTATAGCAAATTGTATTTCAAATATCATTCCTCCTTTTATTGGTTTACCTTTAGAGAATTTTTTCATATTTATATCTCTACATATTTATTTTCTAAGATTTAATTCAACTCCTTCCCTTTCGCATTGGCAAACTTTTGTATCCCTTCAACTCTTGATTCTCTAGTATGGCTTTTTTAATTTCTCTCTTTTTTGTTCTTCTTCTTCCATTTCATATACATTTTATTCTTCATTATTCTCCTCCATTACAGTGACTATCACTTAAAACTTTCGATCAAAAGTTAGTTTTTCATGGTTAATCCTTTATATGTTTAAATTTTTTATATTATTATTATTATTATTATTATTAAATCTTAATATATATATATATATATATTGATATATTTTATTTGTTCACTTTGTTTCAAACTTTGCATTATTGTTACTCCTCTATTCATCAACACTTACTTCTTATGTCTTCTCTCTTTTTTTGTTCTTCTTTTCTCATTTGATGTACATTTTCTTCTTTATTATTCTCCTTCATTGCGATGATTATCACTTGAAACTGTGATTAAATGTTAGTTTTTGTAATTTTCTTTTCCATGGTTAATCTCTTATATGTTTCAATTCTTGTGTTTTGATTCTAAAATCTTAATATATGCATGTATTGATATGTTTTATTTGTTCACTTTGATTTAAACCTTTGTTCATCAACACTGACTTCTTATCTAAGGTGAGTTCGTAATTATTAATACTTTTCTATTTTAATATAAATCATTTTTACTTATTTTTAGTGTTTTTTCATTTTCTTATAGCCTCCAAACCATTGATATTATTTGGTTTTTGCTTTGATTTTGCCGAAAACCATCGTTACTCTTTTATATATTCATCAAGTCAAACTTCTCCTCTAAGGTGAGTCTCTTTTTTTATTAATCATTTTTAGTTATTGATTATTTTTTATAATGAATGCTTCTATATTTTGCGTTATTATGTGTTTTATTTTCTATTTTCTTTTGTGATTAGTTTCTTTTATTCTATGCAGATGCATTATTTCTCTCTCAACAACAAGAAGGGGTTTTGTTTTATCTTTTTAGCCTCAAGAAGCAAACAAACTATAATGTTACTAATTAGCCAAGGGAAATAGGTTTTTGTTTTGAACCTATTGAATACTGTTGTTACTCTTTTATATATTTAACAAGTTATCAAACTTTTGCTCTAAGGTGAATCTTTTTTTTATTGATCATTTTTAGTCATCAATTGTTTTTTAGAATTAATGTTTCTATATTTGGCATTGTTTAGTTTTTTTTTCATTTCTTTTTTTGATTAGTTTTACTTATTTTGTAAAGATGTATTAATTTTCTCTCTCAAACAAGAAGAAACTTTATAAATCACAATTATTTATTTATTTTTCAATATTTTTCAATAAATTATTTATGGGATAATAATAATATTATATATTAGTATGTTTATTTTGGAAAATGCATGTAATAGTTTTTTAGTTGTTTTAATTAAAAAATACATATACGTTATTTAATTTTCCAATTCAAAATTTATATTTTTTGTAAATTTACTTCGATGTAAATGCTATGTCCTTAATTTGTATTGTGTATCAAGTTTGTCATTAGTAGTAGTAAATCAAATAGAAGCATATCATAGTGAGCAAATAAAAAAGAAAATAATTTTAATTTGTATAAACAACAAATGTGGAATTCAAAATTATGGCTATGTGATTAGTGAGGAATTTTAATTTTATTTTGATATTTAGAAACAAGTAATTAAAGATACAAAAAATAGTTTTTTTCATCTTAATCAATGTTATAATCACTATTTCTTTTTAATTTATAATTTTTCACCAAATACATTCATTAAATATTTTCTTTTGTCCAAATAAATTTGATTTTTTTCTCTTACTAATGTGTGTAAGTAAAATTATTAAAATAAAAAATATGGATAAAACACAACAAACGAGAATAAATATTTCTTTCATTATTATTATGTTATCATCTAACTAATTTATTTAACATTTTATTTTTTTTTGAGAAAATTTTGAGTTTTTATAAATTAATATCTAGATGTAAATTGATTAATATAAAAATTATAAATAAAATATAACACGCGTGATAGATATTTCACATGAAAGTATACAAGAAAAAGTTGCACCTATAACATTATGTCAAATATTTTACGTGAAATCTCATCGATATGTGAATTACTTAAAAAATTAAACTTTAATATATAATTTATATATTTTTCTATTTCACTTTATAATAAGTTTAATATGAATACATTTTTATTATTTTTTTATTTTGTCACCAACTAATTTATTGAACACTTTCTTTAATATAAGAAAATTTAATTTTTTGCACATTAGTATCTAGATATAAATATCCAAAATGATTAATTAGAAACTATAGATAATATATAACACACGGGGATGAGCAAATACATGAGAATATATTATAACAAATTAAAGTTAATACACGAGAATAAATATTTTATGTTAAATCATGTTAACATATGAATTACAAGGAAAAATACACTTTATTATTATTTTATTATTTTTAAATTCATTGCTATAATAAGTTTAATATAAACATATTCTTTTCTTAATTTGTTATTATTTTCTCACGTAACTATTTGTTGAAGATTTTTCACAAAATAATGGTAATTTTCAATGAGATTGTTACTTAAATATATCATAAAGAATGAACACTTAGAAAAATTATAAAATTAAGTGTAAGTTACATTTAGTTTATGAAAAATGAATTGTTTATGATGTTATATGAGAAAATAGACTTTTCAAAGAAAATAAGTTTCTACTGTCCTGTACTCGGTGGGTATTATAACTGATACAAGTAGAGACAACTTATGATATAGATTTGTCAAAGTCGGGATGGGTCCAGGCGGGTACCGCGAATTCAAGGTTTTTGTCATGCCTACTCACAGCTGCTATTTAAACTATTTTATTGCTTCAACAATAATTCATACATTTCTTTGGTTGTATTTTACTTTAAAGTTGTAAATTAATAAAGTAACTAATAAACTATTTTTAGTAGATAACCATAATTTATAATTTATATAACCATAATAAAAAAAACTCAAATCCTTTATTATTATTTAAACATATTTTATCGAATGTTTTTATAAAGTGTATCATATGCCCCGTGCATTGCACGGGTAATCACACTAGTACAATAATGTAGAAGCACTTTTTTGGTAAAAAATTACAGCAAAGAAACTTTCTAACCGTTGATATGTGTTAGTAGAAATTGACGGCCGTGAGTCAACATGTTTACATTCTAGTTAGACGGCGGAGGAACAACATACCTCAGCACCTGTGACAGCGACCCACACATTGACAGGGACGCTAGCTTCTAATGTGGTCACATTTTCGCTCTTACATCACTTGGGGAAAATATCTTACCATTCTTTCTGCCAGCTTCAACTTACACAAGTCGTTGCAAGTTACCTTCTTTTCTTTGTCCCTGACTGAAAAATCTATGTTTCTTCCATCCCTTCCTTCCTTCCCTTAAGAAAAAGAAGATGAGGTGAAATGTGTAGGTAACAGGGAGAAACACAAGAAGGGGGTTGAATTGTGTTTCAATGCCTTCTTAAAACTTTTTCGCAAATGTTTGGACGCTGGCTGTGAAACTATTGGACACACAGCGCATCTGAATATTGGACGCACAAGCAAGTTGGACGCAGAAGCTTCCACTTAGTTTTAAAACTTGTTTTCTTTGTGCGATTTAAAGAGTTTGAAAAACTTGTTAAAATAAAATTCAATTCAATCCCCTTTGTTAGTATAGATAAATAAATAACTAGAGATAAGGGAAAGAGAGGAAAACACAAGTATTTATACTGGTTCACTCTTTCCTAAGAGCTACATCCAGTCCCCTCAAACTAGAGAGATTTCACTATCAATCCAGATAGAAGTCAAGTATTCTTCAACAGCCTCTTTAGGCCTTACAACAAGTATTCTTTGCACACCTAGCCTCTCCAGGCTCAAAACAAGTATTCTTTACAAACAAGTTTCTCCAGGCTCAAAACAAGTATTCTTTACAAACAAGCCTCTCCAGGCTTAACCCCAAGTATTCTTTGCACGCAGCCTCTCTAGGCTAAATCCCAAGTATTCTTTTACAGACAAGCCTCTCTAGGCTCAACACAAGTATTCTTTATAAACAAGCCTCTTCAGGCTCAAACAACTCAGAAGAGTGTTTTTGACTTAAAGTGCTATCTAACTCACACAAGTGAGAATATGACAATCTTAAGCACTTCGAGAGTTAAACAAACTCTCTTTTACAAGAAGAAAGAAAATATACAAGACTTTCTTAACAAATCAGAGTATGAGAAAATGTGCACAGTGATTCAGCTCTTTCTTTCAGTAGTTCAGCGCTCTCTTCTCTTAATTCTTCTTCTTGTTTTCGGTATATATAGGCTTTGTTGAAGCTTCAGACTTATTCTTCGACTAGCTCAGCTTCAGCCTTCATAAATATGACCGTTCTCTAATAGCATTAAATGCTATTTTCCCGTTGCTCTGAGGAGTTCATCTTTAGCGTATTTGTCTGCGTTTCTTTCTCCTAATTCAGAAGTAACATGTACTCATAGTCTCAATTGCACAAAGGTTAATAGTAATATTCAGTTGAGACAAAGAGACTACACTGTGTAAACCAGAAAGTAGTGTTCAGAGAGATATGGAAATAAACATAGTACATTCTCTCTCTAAGTACACTTTTCACAGTGCTTTATGTTTTTCATTATATGCATGTTCAAAGCACGATGAATACAGCTATTTATTTCAAATCATTTGCTCAATAATTATGTTCCATATTAAATGCGAGAGCAATAAATAGCAAGTTATGTATTCTGCGTTTTGGACGCAGTATTTAGAATGTATGAACTATTCAGGTTATGTACAAAACGGACGCATACCTTTGCTTACCATTTGTACTTGAGACAACTTGGTCTATATGAACGCATACTCATTGCTTACCATATGGACTTATGACTTTGCTTCTCTGATGGGGTACGTCTCTATAACACTTATTGGACGTTTATCACTTTTGCTTCTTTGGACGCAAAGTATAGCATGTCTCCATGAATGATTACTTGGACGCTTATAGGTTCTGCTTCTTTGGACGCAAAGCTTTATTTGACGTATTGCTTCTTTGAGTCCATTGGACGCTCCACTCTTGAATCTTACATATATGTGCCAATGTCACACTGGACGATGGACTTATCATTGTTGTACCTACAAGAGCTTGTCAGCAGACTTTGTAAAATCCTTTATAACCTTTGTTATCATCAAAACCACAAAGACTACTTAGCGAATTTTTGCATTAGAAATGCTTTTAACCAATTTGGTTCCAACAAAATGTTGGGGGGAAAAACAAAAGTGACAGTTTTGGTACTTTGTGCTTTTTTGGTTCTTTGCATAAGTTCTTTTTGTTGTTTTGTGGGGTTTATTCATTTTGAAAAATCTTTGCGAAGGTGGTGGCTATTGCTATGTTTTCGATGCTGGGCTTTGCCTTCTATGTATTTTGATTGTTACACTAGCCGTGGGGATGATGATGAACAGTGATACATCATCGGGTAAAGAAGACGATGAACAGTGAAGAAGACGATGAACAGTGAAACATCGTCGGTAAAGAAGACGATGAACAGTGATACATCCGAAAGATGGTGTTGACTCTCAGCCATCGATTTCTACTAACACATATCGACGGTTATTGATGGTAAGGGTCTACGGTGTACCACTGCACATTGAACTTGCACACCGTGCGCGTCCTAGGAGACTTGCGCACGGTAGGCAGCACGCATCAAAAAGCAAATTTCCTATTTTAATGCCTAACCTAAAACTAGATAGCTAGTCCATCATGATCATTAGATACTAGGCCGGTAGCCAGACACGAATGTGTTGCTCTCTCTCTCTCTCTCTTTTACATATTGTTGTATAATTAGATGATAGAATAATTTTGATTATGGGGTAGTTATTAATATACTATGAGTTGTTATTTTTTAATTTAAATTTAATCTTTCAAGGACAATAATAGAAAGAAAAATAAGACACCAAAATGGTAGTTAAAATGGGATATTGCCTTGATAGGTATAGATACAAGAGACAAAAGAATCTTATCACATTCGCAACAAAAGTGTTAAATATATTTTTAGTCTCATAAATATAAAAAAAAATTCTCTTTTGATCTACCAATTTTAAAATATTCTATTTTAATCTATCATTTTTTTAAAAAGGCCACATGTATACAACTTTTGCATTCCTCTTTTATAAAGACTAGTGGGGAGAAGACATGTCTGCATTCACATTGTGTCTCGTGCATTTATATCCCTTTATGTAATGTTAAAGATGAGTAAATTTAAATTTAACTTTTCAATTATTAAAAAGTAAAAATGAAAATAGAAGTAGGAATTATCAACTTGTATATGGATTTTCATCAGTGGTTAATAGATTTTGAAGGCCATTTTTTGTATAAAAAAAGACTACAACAAAAAGGTGATATTGCCTTTATATAATGTTATAGATGTTATAGATATACAACTTTTTTTTTGATATTATAGATATACAACTTTTAAAAGGATGGATTATTACTATCATTTACTGCTTGCCAAAGTATAATATGTAATGAAAAATAAAAAAATAAATAAATAACAAAAATATCAAAAATAAAAAATAGAAACAGAAAGGAAAATCAGTGAATTCCCAAAGATTTATGTCAGTACTACGGCCTACGGATAATCCATGTCCTTAGAGATGATATGGAATGAATTAATCACGAGGGGGCCGGGAATTTATGTGAGAAATTGAGTCAAATTTAAATTCTTTTCTAAGTAAGAAGTGTTAAGATGGTTTGGTGGTTTAGGAGAAGACATCGGAGTTAGACCTTATAAGGTTATAGTTCGAATATCATATTAATATAACATATTAATTATTAACATTTATCTATCAAAACAAAAAATATTTTCCAAGTCACTCTTTTGCCGTTCCCTTCCTACTGCCCTACATGTCTCCAACAGCCGCGCTCACTTATTGCCACATTAATTAATTATGTATAGTCTTTTCCTTTAAACAAAAAATAGATCACAAAGAGAAGAATGGAGAGGGAAATCTATATGCTAAGTGCAATTGCGCTGCCTACCCCTATGAGACAAGACATGTGCAGTATCACCTTCATAACCCCACACCAATTCCCATGAATTAACAAATCGCAAAAATGGCCCCCTTCTCCTCGTTGGGATAGCAATTAGACTTATACTCATTGGACATTCGCAAAAGTTATTCACAATGAAAAAAGTAATTATTCGTTCAATGGGTATGGACACGAATACAGGTAATTATCTGCAAAATTTAATAGAGACGGGTGTGGGTACGGGTATCTTAATACCGACCCCATCCTAGACCCACACACATATATACACAGTGGCGGAGCTTAGACAAAAAACTTGGAGGGGCCAAAGTAATACTGCCTCCTACCCATATATAAGAGAATTTAAGGTTATTTTTTTGTCCAAATTATAAGAAACATAGACCCATTTTAAATACACCAATTGTATAAAATTCCTTTTATACCCATTAGAGAGAGAATAAAATATTTGAAAACTAAGAGTGATTTAATGTTATTAAATGTATAAACCACCATTTTAATCATTTACTATGAGAGGTAATCTTAGAATAAAGTTTATATTAATTACAACTAATTCATTTAACTACCTTTTATTGGTCTTTGTGAATTAGGTATTTGTCTCTCATATATGGGACTAGAGATACTACTTAATGAAAATCAACTATCTAATATTTTTTTATCAGTATCAACTATCTAATATCATATTATATATCTAAAATTTAACTCACAAAATATAAACAACAAATTTAAATGACTAAAAATTACTTTAAAGTGCTCCTCTATACTAGAGCTGTCAAAACGAGCTAACTCAACCCACACGAGCTGGCTCGGCCCGAGCCGGCAAATAAACGAGTCGAGCCGAGCTGGCTCGGATTTTTCAAGGACCAGAAAATGGCCAGCTCGGCTTGACTCTTCTAAGCTTGCGGGTTACTCGAGCTGGCTCACGGGCTGTCTCGCGGGCTGAATCAATAAAAAAATATTAAAAATGATTAAAAAATATTTAAAAATGATTAAAATGATTAAAAAATTAAAAAAATATTTAAAAAAATAAAAAAATATTTAAAATGATTATTTTTTTTATTTTTTTTTACTTTTTAGTGTGGCTCGCGAGCCAGCTCGGCTTGTGATGAGCTGGCCCTCTTCAGCTCGCGGGTTAAATGAGCCGAGCCAAAAAGACTCGGAGTTAAATGAGCCAGCTATTTAATAACCCTTTTAGCCCACGAGCCGAGCCGAGCTGGCTCGCGAGCCATAGCTCAGTTTGACAGCTCTACTCTATACTCTTTGATTGACTTGAAATTATCAATAATTGAATCAAAATTAAAACTAGCTAGCAACAATCTCTCTTTCAATATAAATATTTTCTCACAAGCTTATCTCTTATTTTTACTATACTAATTACATATTTTAATTTTCCTATTTTATTTTATCTCATGTTAGTATGTATATGAAAAAAATTACAAAGTTTGGGGGGGGGGGGCCATGGCCACCCCCTGTCCCAATTAAGCTCCGCCCCCAATTAAGCTCCGCCCCTGTATATACATATATATTTATTTATTTATATTTATATATATATGTGTGTGTATATATATATATATATTAAATTTAATAACTCTTAAAGAAATTTATAAACTAATTCTTAATCCTAAAGTAACTCATGCACAAAACACTATAGTCATAAGACACATTTTCTTTCCTTTCTCATGAGATACATTTCTTTGATTCTTTGTTTTCCTTTACCGTGTGTTTCATCGTTATCGTGGACGACGACAAGCTTGCTTCATTGTACCTCATTCACTTGCGTTATTATTGTCCCGCTTCTTTGATATGCGATGACAAGCCTTCTTCACTGACACCATTTTGCCTTGTTCCCGTGTCCTACACTGGCAAATTTCTTACGCGTTCTTGAGACATAATATTGTGTGTTGCATTTGAAAAATTAATTTTTGAATTTTCATAGTTAAAGTGCGGGTAACGGGCACGGATACGGGTACTTAGGTACCCAACGTATAAGGGTACAAAGATCAAAATTGCTACCCACACGGGTATGGAGCCAGATACGGGTATTTTTTAAAATTGCAGGTATGGAGACGGGTACTATAGTAACCTACCCATACTCTACCCATTGTCATTCCTACTCCTCACCAAGACACCAACTCAACCCTCCTTCCGTTTTTTCCCAAGCTTGAATTATAGATTAGATTAGTGAATAATTTTAAATTTTTCTACCTTTTATTTGTATAAATCATTCAAATTACTAAATAAAAAAAATTAAATATTTTTAAGATATTAAATGTATTTATTTTTTTATTAAATACTTATTTTATAAAGTAGTAAAAAAATATATAAGAGAAATTATAAGAGGATATAACATTACTCTATTTAATTATAACCATGATTAAGGGTGGCAAAGTGGGTCAGGCCTGGCGGCCCAGCCTTCCATTTTCTGGCCGACCGAGATGGCTTTTTGATCCCGCGGTAGCTGGCGGGGCGGGCTGAATTTTTTCAATTAAAAAAATGAAATTTTTTTCCTTTTCTTAGATTTTTTAATTTTTTTTGACGGATTTAGGCGGCGAGCCACTTTTGGCCCACCAATCCATTTTTTTGTACTTTTTTCTATTTTTTTGATTAGGCGGGTCATCCTGCTTTGGACCATCTAGCCCGCCAAAACAGGCCAGCTCATCGGCCCATCAACCCACCAACCCACCAACGGGGCATACCAGAGTATATTTTTGCATTCCATTTTGAAAAACAGGCCGGTCACGGACCGACCTGCTTTGACATCGCGTCCATGATTACATATTCTTCGGGGTGGTTGAGGGGTGGCTCATATATATATATAGCTTCATTAATCAAAATATATATATATATAGCTTATAGCGTGAGACATGAAAAACTGATATTGCATATCATCATCAGATGATCGGGTCGGTGGCCGTGCATGCATATTTGTGATTTCATTCCACCATATGGCAATCAGCTAGAGACAAGCAAAATGAAAGCAATTATATGTGCCCCATCCCATCCCCGTATCGCAAGTGGAGTGGAATAAAAATCTCACTTTCTCCTGTATATATACAAATTAATTACCTGCAATTAATACGCCACAAAAATGTCAATACAACGACAACTTGAGTACAAAAACAAAAGGATTTGATTGCATCAGACAAAAAAAACAAAAGGATTTGACGATTGATAGCCAAATATAAATCATCAATTACTATATAACAAAGTTAAGCACTACTCTCAGGATGTGACATGTAGAGTAATAAATTTTGGTATGATATGACAAGTCAGCCTGATGGGTCGTGTTTTAGATTGGGCTGAATTCGTTAATTACAAGTTTAAAAAAAATTGGACAATTTTGACCCAGGTCGTGTCACCCATTGGGCCAAATGGGTCTATATTTTATGTATTTCTTAGTACTTTGAATTATTTTAATTTTTTTTGTAAATAATTCATGCCAGGTCGACCTAGTGTGTTTTAGGCTTGACTGGACAAGAAAATATGTGCCCCAAAAAATATATAGGCTAACCTAGCCCTTTCTACAATTTTGCCTGATGGGTCAGACCAATTAACCTGATTTGACAGCTCTAATGACATATATACATGTCACTTTATTAGCTCTTTTTATTTTTAAAGCAAAATTATTTTGCTCATTAATTTTTTACTATTTTTATTAAAAAAACTTATATTTTATATGGATCGAATCCATGTACTAATTCTTAAAATAAAACAATTTTACCATACAAGAAATATAATAACCCAATTCAAAGTACTAATTAATCTAAACCAAAATCAACTTATGCATCTTTTCTTTTAAAATCTTTAAAATCTCGTAAATCACAAAGAAAATATATATAATCAACCTTAAGTAATCATAGTAAATCAGTCAATTTTCTCAACAAATTAAACCAACCAGCATCTTTCATAGACGAGATTATATGTTGTTCATTGTCCTGGCTGGCTGCCGCTGAAGATCTTTGTACGGGGTCCACAAAAATTTGTACCATGTTGGGAACCAATATATTATATATTGGACTCGGTCTTTTTTTTTCTTGGAGTACAAAAGACAAGGACCCTTCATATGTGGGTTTGACCACCGAGATGAGCATGCATCTATGGTGGATGTTGTTGCACATGCAGTAGCAGTAGAAGAAGAACAGCAACACCAATTATGGAAGTGGTGGGCCAGAGGTGACAAAGTGAGCCAACCTGGCTCACCTGGGTTGACTCACCATGGATTGGGAGAAAAGTGAGTTGAATCGAGTTGGCTCACTTTTTTAATGAGCCAAAAAATACTCAACCCGGCTTAACCCACCCCGAGTTGGTGGATTAGGTGAATTGACTCATGGGTTGGTTCACGAGTTGGCCCACTAATTCTTAAAAAGATAAAAATTCAAAAAAATATTAAAGAAATACAAAAATAGAAAAAATAATAGAAAAAAATTAAATACATTAAAATCTATTTTTTCAAACATAAGTCTTTTGAAAAAATCAAAATTAACATAGTTGAAATTACAAACAATCCATTAAACAACATTAAAATTTTTAAAAAAAATAATAAAAGAACGGGTTGGCCTTGTTCACCACGGGTTGACCCACTTCAACCCGCAGGTTAAGTGAGCCTGGTCCAAATAACCCGGATAAATATGAGCCTACTTTTTTTACAACTCAGCTCACCAGTAATAAATATGAGCCAAGTTTAGACGAGCCAGCTCACAGGTCAAAACCCATATTGAGACCCGGTGGCTGTACCCTATAGCACCAAGCGACCATCCAAGTTTCAAAGTTCAAACATGTCTATTTGACATATCATCCCTTTATTATTATTATTATTATTATTATTATTATTATTATTATTACTCTTTTCGGTCCAAAATATAAGCAATATAGTAGAAAAATATATAAACCAAAGAATACTTTGAAATTGAATAATCTTAATTAATATTCACTAGTTCCAATTTTTTTTTCTCAAAATTATTCCATTTGTTATTTTACGTAAATATGAATATTGCATTAAATGAACGGTATAATTGGAAAATTAAAATTTAATTTATATGAAAATTGACGAATGTTGCTTATATTTTAAATCAAGAAAAAATATTTTGTTGCTTATATTTTAGACTAGAAAGAATATTATTTTTTTAATTGTTTAACAAACAATCAAATTGGAGAGGCCAGACAGCTCTGACTGGACATCCACGTGATCCAATAAGCGGTTTAGAACATCTAGGTCATACACCACCGAGAAATTAATTCTTTAATTCGGGTAAAGTTAAATTTCTTGCTCTAGATCTATATATGAACGCAAAAAAAAAAGGCTTAAATTTGATTTTATATAGTTTTTAGGATTATTATTCTCTTATGGATAAATTCATCACTACTAGAACAAATTAAATTAAATTACCAACAAAAATTAGAGAAAAAATAAAATTAGTCTCTAATTTGGATGTCTCTAACACTAAAAATAGAATTACATATGTTAAAATTTCACATCTGAAACCTCCAATCCCTCAAAAGTGCCTTGAGGAGATGATACGACCCTAGCTATATAACCACTAGCACAAGCCTCTGACCATCTAATGTGGGACTTCAATACGCCCCCTCGAGCCTAGGTTCCACACCATAGATAAGGACTAGCGGCACTATCCACACCACCAAGAGGCATGGGCTTTGAAATATGAATTTAATTTTTTTTTTCTATATCTAATTTTTGTCGATAGTTAAACTTTTTCTAATAGTGTGTATAAAAGTGTTTTATCGTAGCATTGCAATATTGTGACGCTGCATGCATTTATAGTTTGACGTTGCATATTTTTGCTTGTATGGAGGTATTTTTTTATTTTGAGGTAGTAACTAACATTACATGAATAATACTTTAAGGAAAACAACCTCCCCCAAAAATAATAATAATTAATGAATGTACAGTTGTACATAGTATAACTGTTATTAATTAAATTAATTGCTCGTGAGTTTTCATAAAACAAAAAATTCAAATGATACAATACTAATTATATAATTTGTTAAAAATAAAATACTATTTACAGATATTACCCCTTTTTTGTGAGTTTACAGATATTACCCCTATTTTTACATGTTAGTTCTGTATTTCATGTCTGTTTAAAGAGTGTCACTTTCGCTTGAAATAAACAATAATTTCTCCACTTAACTTCGTACAGGACAAAATACTTTACAAATTCACATGAGAAACCAAAAAGGAAATGAAGAAAAAAAAATGACAAAAAAAAGGTCATGAAGAAAGAAGCCAAACTGAGAGCCAGGGAATATGCAACGTCCTTTTCATCTAATCACCAGTTGGCTAAAACGTAATGAAATTATAACCTGTACAGTGCCACTGGTTCAACTTTACACGCATGTTCGAAGAAAAGAGTGAATAGTAAAAAAGTCCGTTTCAATTTTAATATTATAATCGATCCTTTTATTTATTTATTTACTTTTTAATATTTCAATATTATATTATAAACAATTTTTATGCCTTGGGATTTGTTATTAATATTTGTTTGAATATTGACAAATTTTACCAATAATTAATATATTTCTGTAAATTTAATTTATATATGATTGCTAAACTCTAACAATTTGTCAAATTTAATTTATATATACACACTAAAAATTAGAGTATTTTAATATATGGACGTGACACGAGTGGTAGATACTTAGGCTCCTTAAGTATGATGTTTAGGGTTCGATCGCCGGCTATGTGTATAGAGAAGTATATATTGAGAGAAGTCAATCCCTTAAATAGATCTCAGTACCTCGAGTAATTAGTCTATGCGGTTATACCTAAAGGATACCTTAGTTAAAAAAAGTATTTTAATGTAATAATAATTAACCGTACAAGCCATAAGAAAATAAAGAAAAGTGATTGACATAATATGACAATATATCTTAATTCAACTTGTAATAATAAACAATTCTGCTATATGTTGATTGGCCTAAACGCATTGAAGTGCACAATTACGTAGAAAGTAGGACATAATTTCACTCACATGAGAAGTGAAGTGATGCGATCCCTTTGTCCTTTTAGAAAGTTTTTAGCACTCTCCGATCTCCAATCAAATGCGATGGATTTGGAAGTTGACTGTGCCGTTCGTTCCCTAGTGGACACTCACTCACAATCACACTCAGCCATGGCCCCATCTCCTGCGTACAGATAAAATCTATTTTAGATACTTGACCCACACCAAAACCAGTTGGTTCCTCCAGACAAAAACAATATTTTAACAACATTTACCTTTTCGGCTAGGCCAATGTTTAATACAAACAAATTAAAAGAACAAGCAATAGTGACCCTATTGGTTGGTACTTTGATAGTGTAAAACTGAAATTTTAGTAACCAAATTTCACTCATGTCTCGTGTGCGGCTGTTAATTTTTCTACTTCTATCAGAGTCATTGATTGATTACTAATAATAATAGATAATACTCGCTCTTTTCCAAAATAATTGTCTTTTTAATCTTCATCAAAAAGATAATTGTCTTTTTAAGAAAGTAAATTTGTTAGAAAATAAGTATCATCTTATGTTTTCGTAATTATTTTATGTCAATTTTACCCCAAAAATATTTTTTAGTGTTGCATTGATTTTCAAACAACATAAATAATAAAGTTAATTTGATAAAATTATTACTCTCTTTTATTTATTTATTACTTTTTCTTAACCTGTTTGAAAAAAACCCTTAAAAAAAACTTATTTTGAGACAAAAGAAGTGGATTATACAAAGAAAACAAGCTCAAATCCCTCAAGTCTTATAGGTAAAAAAATAGTCAGAAAAGAAGACTCTACTAAAGGTGGTCAACCAAATACCCTAATGAAGATTAGTTACCAACAAAGTCAATAGATATTTCGCGTCAATAATTAATAATATAGGGACAAAGAAAGATTATTCAGAGAAAAAAAACACCTCAATCAATAAACTTACTCACTAGGACAATCATTAGTATTACAACAATGATTTTTGGACACCCACAATTATCTAACACACATCTAACACTTCTATTTCTTTCTATTTTTCTTTTTATCATATCAATTATATATCATATCTATCACTCATTTTTATTCTATTTCTATATCTCTGGAGCTGTTGGAGAGCATGTATAGTGGTCAAAAAATCATTTTTCTTAGTATTATTATAGTAAGATAAGATTAAAGAATGATGATAGTAACTAAACTAGTTCGGTACATTGAGGTTGTAGTAACGGTCGGAATGAGAACTGTAAAAATGGCGACAGCCACGTTGTTTCATCGTCACAATCATCATCACACTCACAAACACGATTCATACTTCACAAGCAAACAGTATCATCACAACATCACAAGCACCCTGTTCCTGTGCCGTCGTCCATGACAGCAGAAACCGAAACCAAAAAAACCAACCATATTGCAAATGAAAATTCTGTTTAGCCTCTCACTCTTTCTCCTTCACTTTCTCTTTCTCCTCTTCGCTCGTAACACACACGGGTTTGGCGCCATGGGACCAATAACCGCATCGTTCGGGGAAGACGAGGTTTTCTGCGCCATCGACGCGAGTGGGAAGCAAGACGTGATTTGTTGGGGGAAGAACACCACAACGCCGCCGCCACTACCGTCTTCGTCCTACGTCAGCAACATCCCCGCCATGTCAGCACTCTCCGGCGGCGAGGGATTCCTTTGCGGCATTTTAGCAAACACCTCTCAAGCGTTCTGTTGGGCCGCAGCATCCAGGCCCACAACCTCGGATCTCGATCTCGTTCCGCCGCCGTACCATAACATCGCCTACTCCCACATCGCCGCCGGCAAGGACCACGTCTGCGCCGTCAGGGGATTCTACTACGCCGATCGCGATTCCGGCACCGTGGATTGCTGGCAAATCTCGAGAAACTCCAACGGAACCTTAGTTGCCACCCTCAACGGCTCGTTCTCCGATCGATATTCTTCCGTCACCGATATGGAGCTGAGAAAAATTGTCTCCGGCGAAGGGTTCACCTGCGGCGAGGTCAGAGACGAAACAGGGTTACTCTGTTGGGGACCCAATTCGGCGAGATTGAATGTTTCCAAAAACGTGAATGAGAGTTTCGCGGTTTTGGCGGCGGGGAGGAGCGCCGTTTGTGGTGTTTCAAACTTTTCCGGCGAGTTGATTTGTTGGGGCGACCCTGATTCGTTTTCGGATCCTCCACCGTCAGAGATCCGTTTGGTGTCTCTCTCCGCCGGTGCTAGCCACTTCTGCGGCGTACGAGAGGATAACCACGTGGTGGAGTGTTGGGGCGGTTTGAAATTGAATTTGAATTCCTCTTTGGTTCCCAAAGGTTACGGCTTTATGGCAATTGCTTCTTCAGATTACACCACTTGTGGTATACGTGAAGATGATCTTCTCTTAGATTGTTGGTTGGTCAACGCTTCAAAGTCAAAGAAACCAGATTTTGACCCTCCTTTGGAGCTTTCGAGTCCTGGTTTGTGTAGGTCTAGTTCTTGTGGTGTTGAAGAGTTTTCCTTCAATGTGAGTGTTCTCAATGAGCCTGATTTGACAAGTCTATGTGTTAGACAGGATTTGAGGATTTGTTCCCCTTGTGGGTATAACTGTTCTCAGGGTTTCTTCTTGTCTAGCCCTTGTACTCAAAACTCTGATAGAGTCTGCACAGCTTGTTCTCTTTGCCAGAACAGCTCTTGTTGGGGTGTTTGTGGAGTTCACTCTTCTCAAGGGTGGCATAATTGGCACCATATCAGAAAATGGGTGGTTATAATTGGTTCTTCTGCTTTGGGTTTCTTGTTGATTTTGACTTGTGGGTGTTGTCTTTTCCCACGTTTGGTTTCCAAAAGAGAAACCAAGTCTAAGTCTAAGTCTAAGTCTAAGCCTAAGTCCAAGTCCAAGTCCAAGTCTTGTATTGGAAAACATGAGCAGGAGGATGATGGTGATGATGTGAATGATGTTGCTGCTCTTAACTCTTCTGCTTCAGTTGCTTCTTGTCCTGGGGTGCCTCAGGTTTTCAGGCTTTCCGAGCTGAAAGATGCTACTAATGGGTTCAAGGAGTTTAATGAGCTTGGGAGGGGGAGTTATGGATTTGTCTACAAGGCTTGTTTGGCTGATGGGAGAGTTGTTGCTGTTAAGAGAGCAAATGCTGCTACTATTATACACACCAATAACCGTGACTTTGAGATGGAGTTGGAGATCCTTTGCAAGATTCGTCACTTTAATATTGTTAACTTGTTGGGTTATTGTGCTGAGATGGGGGAGAGGTTGCTTGTTTATGAGTATATGCCTCATGGGACACTTTATGATCACCTTCATGGTGGCCTTTCTCCTCTTAATTGGAGCCTCAGGATCAAGATAGCCATGCAGGCTGCAAAGGGTCTTGAGTATCTTCATAAGGAACTATTGCCTCCAATTGTGCATAGGGATCTCAAGAGTTCCAACATTCTTTTGGATTCCGAGTGGGGCGCTAGAATTGCGGATTTCGGGCTTCTTGCTTCGAGTGACAACCACAAGGATGTTATTCTTAGTGGGGACTTGGAGAGCGATGTTTACAGCTTTGGGATTGTGTTGTTAGAGATTCTAAGTGGGAGGAAGGCTCATGACACAGATTTTGCTCCACCAAACGTGGTTGAGTGGGCAGTGCCTTTGATCAAACAGGGTAAGGCGGCTGTCATAATCGATCGCAACGTGGCTCTTCCGAGGAATGTTGAGCCTTTGCTTAAGCTTGCTGATATAGCAGGGCTTGCTGTGAGGGAGAATCCAAGTGAGCGTCCACCCTTGTCAGATATAGCATCTTGGTTGGAGCAAATTGTGAAGGACGGATTGATCCTATAGCTTCTGTCATGTTTTGATACCCTTTGCATAAAATTCTGTGAGTAATGCTCTTCTGAGGTTGTAAATTAATTGTTTTTAGCTTCTTGTAGATTTCTTTGCTTATCCTTTATATTTTCTTTGTTCATTTTTCCTAATCTTCACAAAGTGAAGGACATGGCATTTCTTGCACCACACACAAAATTGTTTATCTGTACATGCTGATCTGAAATTTTTTCCCTCTCATATAAGCCTGATGAAGACCATCTCAAGGATACAGATACAGTCATTTATTTTTACATGTGTAACTGTGACAAAATCATAGTCACAACATGAATTCCTTTGGTCACGGCACGCATTTGTGATTCAATAAATGTGCAACCTTATTCTTTGCTTAAAATAACGAGTCAAGTCATGTGTAATATTGGAAGTCCCACATCGACTAGAGATAAGACTAATTAGTGCTAATAAAGATTGGGTAATTCTCACCTTATAAGCCGATTTTGTGGTGTTGAGTTAGGTCCAAAACCCAAATTCTAATATGTAGCAATTGAAAGACCATGTCTAATTCGATTTTCTCTCCGCAGTAGCACTGTGTTACCTCTATTAACAAAACATTTTTAAAAGGGCAACATGGTACTATAAAACTTCCAGCATAGAGGTCAACTCTTCTTTGGACTCTACAGTGGAGAGAGTTTTTATAGTACCAAGTTGCTCTTTTTGGCAGGATTGTGTTTTTTCTGTGGAATAGTAATTCATTTCCTCTTCTTACTAAAAATTACAAGACAAGAAACTTTCCTGAGAAACCCCAAATCCAGTTTCCCCGAGACTTTAAAAATTACCAATTTCACACCCTGTGACAAGATCACACCCCTGGTGTGAAACTTCTAGTATTAGACTGAAACAAATATTCCAGTATTGGATTACGACTGATAAATGCCTACGTCCCAGAAAACTCGTTCTCACAGCTGTGTTGAAATTCACACCCGTGGTGTGAGACAATCTGTTTCTAGTGCCAAATTACTCCTATTCCAGCCTGCGAAAAGCACACCTGTGGTGAGGATTACACCTGTGGTGTGGAAACTTCTGTTTCTGGGCCAATTAACTCCTGTTCCAGCCATCAAAAACCACACTTGTGATGAAAATTACACCCGCAAAGTGAAGCCTTCTGTCTCTGGGACCCAATTACTCCTGTTCCAACCTCATAGCCATTTGCATACAAGCCTTAGGATTATTACACCAATCAAAATAGGAAACCTCAACTGATCTCCCTGCTATATTAACAAATCAGCTCCAAGATAACATCTTTATTTAAACTATAGTTGAAGTAAAATTCACTACTAAGTCCTGAAAAATAATTTTGTTTCTCATTCTCTACAAAGACCATGTTACCGCCATTCAAATAAGGTGTTTGACTCTTCTATATGTCTTTCCTCTAAAAAGATCACCAATTCACCATGCTGAATAAAATGTTTGGCCCCAAACAGGGGACGCCTCCAACATCATACCCATCTCGAAGAATCTCCATGCTAAACTCCCATCTATACAAATATTGGCTTCCTTATGCTCAACCACTTGAAAGAGCCTTGGAAAACATTCCTCAAAACAATACACCCCAACCAAGTATCACTTCCAAAACTTGATATCACCTACTTTTGTACTTAAGGGAAGTTTTAAGTACAAAAGATAATTTTAAATTTCGCTAAGTACAAGATCTCAACTAAAAGGATTTAGCTAAACATAGAAAAGAAAAATAAAAATAAAGGAATACTAACTCCATTTGGAATAATTACTCTAATTCCCTCTTCAAAATGTCCTTGGGGTCAGAAATTGCATTACCAAGAAGTTCACATCTCTCGCTTTTGAATTTTTATAATCAATAGTTTTAATTCTTAACAATATGGTTCCGTCAAAAAATAAAATCTTAACAATATGACGGTTGATCCCCAATGCTAATGCTAATGCTAATGCATTATATGTCTACATAAGTTAAGCGTTTTGTTACTTTTGTTTTTATTTTCTATTATTTTTTTGTTTTTATTTTTATTTATAAAATTGTCTTTTTATTTTTTATTTGTTTTCTTTTTTTAAAAATATTTATAAAAAATAGAGAAAACAAAAAAATTACTATTTTACGTATAACTGTATAAGTCTTTCAAAATAAGAAACGAAACAAAAATATTTTCTTTAAATAAATGACCCAATTTCGCGTGTGCTAGAATCCCAACATTAAGGCACTGGCTATGTAGAAAGGAACTCTAATTCAAATATCAATGCTTTGGTGATGATTCTTTGGCACTTTGGTCTTGATTGAAGACTTGCAAGATGATTGACTTCTTTATCTCTTCCGTATAATTTCCTTTATCTTTTTATTGTTCTTCGCTGCTGCCGTCTTCTCCCTTAATCAAACAAAAGCCGAATGAAGCACACACCACAGTTGCTAAAATGAATTAAAAACTCTACCTAAGCCACCTAAAACTCTAAGAATAAATCACAAGTGCTATATGGCATGACACTTATGACCACGAAAAACATATGATTTGTAAATTGAAGGCAATGATTACACAGAGAAAGAATCAAGAGATGAAAAGAGGAAATCCAATGGCAATAAACGATTCGTTCACTTTCGTATAGGTATTTGTCTTGCCATAAAGTGTTTTCCAAAATAAATTATGACACGAAATTCAGTCAATAAAACTATGACACAAAATAAAACTAAAGTATCCATTACTATACGGGACTTCTATGGCGCCATTGATAAAACAACGGTTTTGGAACCGTTGTTTTATTAATCAATTAAAATAGAGTTCTGCCACGGGTTATTTCTTTTATATTACTTTGTAGTCTTCATTCTCTTTCATTTTATTGCTACTCTTTTCTATTTTTGTATTGCTTTACTTCACTTACCCAACATAGGCTACCAAGATGTTCCACACTTCGTATTGAAACCGAACGTTCTTCGCTACCCATAATTTTAAATTTTAAATAAGATAGTTATAATTTTAAATGAAAATTTAAACAAAAAAATAAATATTTAAGGACTAAATTACAAAGTATTTTTATAAAAAATTTAATTACAAAATTAACGGTATCAAAACCGTTATTTTCATAACGGGACCATAGAAATTGTCTTACTATATAAGGAAAACATGTTCCAAGATTCAAATTAAGAGTTTTTAATTCCATATTAACCTTGCAATAAAATTAAGGATTATAATTTATTCTTACATGTTAGGCCCACCAATCACAAAGGTGTTATGAATTAGAGATATGTTCACCAAGCCATTACATTCCAAACATGGTATTTGAGTAACAGTATTCAATTTAGAGGACGCGATAAAGATAGACATAAAAAAAAGTTCTTTAATTGCTTCCTATCCTAATGCTTAATCTTATTTTCTCTTAAAATTAGTTTTATTTTATCTTTATTTATTTATTTCATATACTTTTTTGGTCTGATATTTTTTTTCCATATATGACCACTTTGTTTAACATCATAAACATTTGGGCAATAATTCTCAATTTTGTTGGGCTGGTCCTCCTCGAGTTGGCCCAACCATTTCATTTCAGAAGGGGTTTTTACTTTTTAGAAGAAGTTGTTGATCTGACCAAATAAAAAGGAGAGGAAGATGTCGTTGATCCTTTTTTTTTTGTAATTACAGGGGGATTTTGGGGGAGGGGAAATGGGGAGGGTGGATATCGAACCCACCCATTACAAGTACACTTCAAGCTCTTATCCACTTGAACTATCCAAGGGGTTCGTTGATCCTTTTTGTGTAGGTGACTTTTAGCATGGGTCAGTGGTTTTGTGACCCAATTTTGGGTCAGTGGGTTTGACAACCTATATTGTGTTAAACATGAAACTATCCCTCAATGGATAGCACAAGTGGTAGTGCTGTGGTGATACCGGTGTAAGAGTGAGGGTTCGAATCCCACCACAAAAATAACCCCCTCCCCCCCAATGGCAAAAAAAAAACATGAAACCCATTAAAATTAATTTTAACAATATTGTGCATCAAATCAAACTGGTGTAAAGATTGAACACTCTAATTTCTAACAATATCAGATATATGTTTAAATAATTAGTCCTCTATTTTCTTTTAAATAAAAAAACATCGATCAACTGTTGTGATTTTGAAGAGATGCTCCAACTTTTCACAATTTGCAAATACAATAGACCCCATTTTGCAAATAACTTACATGGGTCAGGTTAGGGGTGGGAATAGGCCAAGCCGCTCGACAGGAGCCTATGGCCTAACCTACATCAGACCCAGTCCAGCTCAGACTTTTTCATGAATGTCTTATCATGAATCAGACATTTAAATAGGCTAATAGGCCAAACTAGGCTTAAAAAAAAGGCCACACCTAAGCCTAAAAAAAGGCCTATAATAAGTAACAGGTCAGACATAGGCCTTAAAATTTTTAGACAGGCCAAGCTTAGAGCTTGCAAAGCTTAGCTCGGTCTAACCTATTCCCACTCCTAGGTTAGGTCAATGGAAAGAATAGGTTGCCTCCCATGCATCTTAACCATCTAATTTTTATTAGGGAAATTACACTGACTTCCCATGAAGTCTTTTCAAATAACATTAATATCCGCTCTAGTTTTTAAAAAACACTCACCTCCCTTAAATTAACACCGTTTACCCATCGTTTTAGGAGAAAAGCCTAGAACTTCTTACTACGTTGCCTCTTTTTTGCTGAAAATACGCAAAGCTACGCCGCAAGACAATATATTGCACAAACTCTTGCCAGCTTTTCCCCTCACTTTCTTTTCCTTGCTGTCAGCTTCACTTTGCCACGGAGAATATTGAGGAGTTTCAAAACACCCCTTCACAATCGCTTCAACCAATTTGAGCTTTTACAGATTCGTATTTTAATCAATAAGTGCTTCAGTTTCACATCAGTAAAGTAATCTATCTTTTTCTTATGATAATAAATTGGAATTCTACCGTTTCTTCCCAATTTATTAACTTAGTTAATACTGATAAAAAATCAAGGACTTATTTGTTATTCATTAACAATTTAAGAGACCAAATTGAAATTTACTAAAACTTAACGCTAAGTCATCAACATGCAAGCACTACATCATGACACTTAATGGCCATGTAGGCGCTTCATTAATGGCATTTGCTGACAATTAACATTAGATCTAAAGTTGTAAATGTTTGTAAATTTAAAAGACCAATTTGAAGCAAAAAAAGATGTTATGGAACCAAATTGAAACCAACAATTAAGTTACTCAACCAAAAGACAAATTTTGCTTTTATTTTACTAACAACCCAATAGAATTTACCCTAAATGATAAATTTACATGTAGAGCTGGGTATACGGGTTGAGGCCTACGGGCTGCTCGTTTAACCTGCGGTCCGCGCGGGTTATGGGCTTTAAAAATCAAGGACTATTTAATTGTGGGTCTTTTCAGCCTAGTCTGTATAAATCGCAGATTAAACGGATTTTACTCGCGACTTGTGGATTGTCCCGCGGGCCTTTTTTAAATAGGATTTTTTTTTATAAATAAACCTATTTAGTTTGTAGAACTTGAGATGTTTCATTAGATTTATCCCTTTTATTATAATTTGGTTGTTGTTTTGGAATTTAAATGAACATAGTTTTAGGGTTTGGAATATCATATCTTTTCTAGAAGTCATTTCATTTATGAGATACAACATATTTGACGTAATCACATTCAGCATATGGATTTTTCTCCAGGAGCGTATCTGTCTTTGGAAGAAGCAGTTACAAGTTACAACCCATGTCTAACGTATTCACACCAGGGGTGTGAAATTTCCCCCAGTGTGAATGAATGTATATTGACTTTTTTTTTATAATTTTTTAATTTTAGGCTTAAATATGTCTTAGGTCCCTCTAAAAAATTGATTTTTGAATTTAGTCCCTATTTTAAAAGTCAATGGTTTTTGGTCCTCTAATTATCTAAGTTTTTGAGTTATACTCCTATGTTGAGTTAACTGCTAACATATCACACTGATGTCATTGTAAAATGTCTACGTCACACCTCATTAAACCTGTTTACACATCACCTGACATATACATATAAAAATATCAAGTTTTTAACTAGTCCCTCTGAAAAGTGTATTTTGAATTTAGTCTCTCTCCCTCCTCTGTCTCTCCTCCACCACCACCTCCCTCTTTCTCCCCCCTCTTATGGCTTCCCCCTCCTCTACCACCTCTTATGACTTCCCCCTCCTCCACCACCACCCTCCTTCTCCCACCTCCCCCTCCACCTTCCCCCACCACCACCCACGTCCCCCCCCCCCCCCTCTTCATCGAACCAGGACAGTGATTGGTTTCTTCAACTCAGTGTTTCAAATCTATCCTATTAAATGGGTTCCAATGTTATTTCAAAATAAAAATCGAGTCTTTTTTGAAGACTCACAAGATATTGGTGCAAATGTTGGTGCTCGTTCAAGAGGGTCAAATGTTGGTGCTAGTTCAAGGATTTTGTAACCAAACATTCTATTAAGGTGTTCTTCATGTTATTATTATTCAATGGGGATAGGACTACGAGGAACATTATGGCAGTGGCTATTAAGGTATAAACCACCGCCTTTGACATGATCTTTTAGGTGCGCCTTAGTTTCGACGTTTAGCGATCAAGGGGGTGATGGAATAGGGGGAAGCCATGAGAGGAAGGAGGTGGTGGTGGTAGTGGGGGTGGAGGAGAGTTGTGGAGGATAGGGGTCATTCTGCCCTAAGATGTCACATGGTCCTTCTAATCATATTAAGTTATTAAGTTAGTCCCTATAAATAAACATGCAAGCAGACCATGTAGTCCCTTTTACTAGGTAAGAAAATAGTAATTAATGAATAAATGACGTGTCAGCTGATATGGTCATGGAAATGTGCCACATAGGCATTTTACAGTGATATTGCAATGCCATGTCAGCGGTCAACTCAAGATAGAGACCTAACTCAAAAACTTAGATAATTAGGGGACAAAAAACCATTGACTTTTAAAATAGAGGCTAAATTCAAAAATCGAATTTTTAGAGGGACCTGGAACATATTTAAGTCTTAATTTTATAAAATTTTAATCACGGGCCACGGGCAGGCCCGTTAGTCCGCAGGCCTGTGAGGTGCGGGGACATGCTTATATATTTCAGCCCATTTATTTTGTGGTCTGGATCGACTCGCTTCCCTTTTTTTTGGTCAAAGATGAGAGTAATATTGATAACGGGCCAAGCCCAGCAAATACACAGAAGAGACCCTGAATACATAGGCTCTGACCAAATATGTTATAACTAACTCATAAACATTAAACCCCAAGCTAAGCTCTGACGATACCTATTCAGCTCCCAACTGCTCAACTAACTAGCAAAGGAACACACAAAAAACAACAAAAACACATAAACAACAGCAGCAACAACAACAAAACAACAACAGTAAATAGAAACAAAACCAAGAGACACAGTCTAACACTAAGCCTAGCACACCACAGACATGAAAAAAGATACACATGAGTCGGATGGGTTTGGTCCATTTGGGGCACCCAGAACCTTCAACCTCAACAGATTTGCGCACATGTCAAGATCCAGCCAACACATTGAGGAGAGGCCGAGAGTGGTAGTATAGCGACTAGTTGCACGACCGCGCAGATGGTGAGCTGGGCACCGAAGAAAACCTGAGAAAAAAAGAATGCAACCACAACACATCCACCCACCAACACACGAACCACCGCGGACCACCACAGAGTAAAGGCCAAACGACCACCAAGACAAACCAAAGAACCCGCGGAGAGACACCTCCCATCTGAGAAAGGAGGCGACCACACGCATAAAGAACAAAGGCGGAACTCGTCCTAACCCCAGCGGCGGAGGCGCCCTCCAACTCACAGCAGAGGACCACACTCGCAACGGACCATAGATCAACACAGTAGCGGCGACAACTCCATCCCTACCAGAAGCAGCGGCGGAACCCAAGGTGGCGGAATAACAACGATGAAGAACAGAAAACAAGACAAGAAAGAAGGAAATAGGGGGGCCGCTCGCGCAACAACGGCGAAGAAACGCCGATGCGACGGCCCCATAATGGCACAAAAATGGTTCTGCAAAAGGGGGTGACGGCTAGGTTTTCAAAAAAAAAAGAAGCGCGTATCAAAATTTAGAGTTGGGTGTACTCGCTCCGTTTATATTGCGGGTTTTTGCGGGCGGATATGCATACCTAGCTCTGTTTACATGGTTAATTGAAGAGATGTGACCAGTGGCGGACCCACATTGTTGTGAGGGTGGGCAAGTGCCCCCACTGAAAATTTAAAATTTCCACTTGTGATCTATATTTTTTCAATTTTGACCCCATTTGGATTACATTTTTGACCCCACTGGAACCCTCAATCACTCAACTTGACCCAGCTCTCCAAAATAGCAAGCCTCAATGCCAACTCTTTAGGCTTTACTTACCTCCCAGTCGAACATAGATTAGTCTAGGGGCCATTTTTCTCTAGGATACTGTGGGCATAAAAAAAATACTAATTGCCATTAACTTTGTTTTTCAATTATAGAAATTAATGGAAAGAATTTTTAAGAGTCAAATGAGCAACAATAATCCTGTAAAATTAATTTAGAAGAGTTGTCATCAGATCTAGGAAAGCAAATTAAAATTTCAACATATCATCCTAATGATCGAGATAAGATACGAAGAGGTGATCATTCAACGATGTTTTGAAATCACATAAAGGATAATTATAATATATGTAATTCATTTAATTAGGTATATTAAAATTTTATGATTTTAACATGGCTTAAATCTGTTTTTAGTCCCTCATTTTTCACTGAGTTTCATTTTTAGTCCCTCAAAAATAAAATGCGTCTTTTTAGTCCCTTATTTTTGGAAAATGGTCACTTTTAGTCCCTAGAGCCATATTTTAAATTTGAAAAATATTTTTTAAATTTATACTTTGACCCCTCCCAGCCTGATCCTCACCCTAACCCGTTTTTTTGTTCTCCTACCCCTCCACTGATGCACCGCGGCCCCCCATCCCCACGCGGCCAAGGGAGGCTGCGCACAATAGCGGGAAGGGAGGCGGCCACCGCGATTGCACAGGGAGGAGAACGGGAGAGAGGCCACATCTCATAGCGGCTTCGAGAGAGGACGTTGGAACTACCCCTAGTGGGGATGGGGGCCGCGGTTAGGGTTAGCAAAGCGGGCCGCCCCGCCCCGCCAGAACCCGCAGAAAAACTGGGCGGGGTGGCTGGCCGGCCAAAAAAAGTGGGTTGGGGTATTCTAGCCCGACCCGCGGGCCTGGCCAATCCACCTAACCCGCCCAAAAAAAAAAAGGAAATGTGTGTAGAAGTGGCAGGTTGGCGGGTTGGCCCACCTAACCCACCCAAAAATCCGAAAAAAAACACAAAAAAGTAAAAAATTAAAAAAAAAAACCAACCCGCCGGGCTAGCCTATTTTGCACCCACCTTTGGGGGGGCCAAAACTGGTTGTGGGTCGAAAACCCCAACCTGGCCCGCTGGGCCCGGCCCAAATTGCCACCCCTAGCCGCGGTGCATCAATGGAAGGGGAGAAGAACAAAAAAACGAATGAAGGTGAGCATCAGGCTTGGGAGGGGTCAAAGTATAAATTTTAAAAATACTTTTCGAATTTAAAATATGACCCAAGGGACTAAAAGTGACCATTTTTTAAAACTAAGGGACTAAAAAGACGCATGTTATTTTTTAGGGACTAAAAACAAAACTCAATAAAAAATAAGAGACTAAAAATAAATTTAAGTCTTTTAACATTTATATCTTCACTTTCATATATATGGTAACAATAATAATTATTATAAATTTTTATTTTTTTTTATATAAAAGCCCCCACTGGTCCAGGGTCCTAGCTACACCAATGGATGTGACTTTCACGCAATCAAATAAAACTGTTAAGAGAATTTATTCACCTTGCAATAAAAGGACAGCCACTCGCCGCACTGTTCCTCTGGAATTGTATAGGCTGAGGGTGCAAAACATTTAAGAGCTTTCTTCATAGGTAAGTAAGTTTATTATTACAATATTTTACCCTGTAAAATGAGGGCATGGAATGTGTACTAATTTTGGGTGACAGGGTGAGACCGGGTTTAATTTTTGTGTCCTATGTCGTACTGATATAATCAACGTGCATCTCTCAGGAATTGCATTTGGTGTAGTATCTACAGTTATGCAGTCACAATTTGGACTGTCAATTTTGATCGAGCGGACAAGAATAAATCGAGTTTAAAATTCGAATAAAGCCGAGGATAAATCGTGAGCTGACTGATCTTGATCCAACGGTTACCCATGCGCTGACTACATGACTGTAGAAAATTTTCGACTGCAGACAATCCGGTCCCATCTCTCACGCATATCTTGGGAGATTACCTACCTTTGACCTAAGTGATGAAATAAAAATTAGTCCATGGGTGCACGGAAGCTAAGCTAGAGCACGTCCGAACCACATCTGAAGTTTTGAACAAGGTCAAAAAAAACAAGACTAAAAGGAATTAAACGCAATTCATTAGTCTTTTATGGAAGGAAGGACGGAAAATTCGCCTTGAACTCCTTAATACAAGAGCTACATTATTAGTTTTCAACAACTCAAATTATGTAAGGAACCTATTAAATTTTGTATCACCCATCTTCTTAAATGGAAATTAGTTATTGGCGAAGCTGGTAAATATTTCACACTATTAATATCATAGTTAATTACCAGAAATGTATAACATGCATACTATCTTTAGTTTTCACTTAGCTCACACACATTGAGAGAGATTTGTGTGAAAGAGATCTCCAACAGAGAGGATTTTTGGTCCCTTTAGTCCCTCATGTATTGTTATTGTGCGATTTATTAATTTTTACTAATATATTAATTTTATTAATACATAATTATAGATATTACTAATTAAGTAATTATACATTATGGTTTATTTTAAATAAATTTTATGATTTTCAATTTTTTATTATTGTATATATTATATTTATGTATAAAGATAATTAAAATTTAGAAAAAGTTACAATATTATTTGACAGTAATAAATTTTATAGATATATAATAAAAAGTCATCTATTGAATAATAAATTTATAATTAAAATAAAAATTTTCTATTATGTAGTAAAATATATAAAACAAATTTACCTTTTAATATATATAATTATGTTTTTCTAAATTTAGTTCATTATTATTTATATATTTCATATATTATTTTACTAAAGTATTAATAAATATTATATTAATAATATATATATAAATATGTGTCAATAAAATGAATATACATGAATAAGTATATATTAGGAAATTTATTTATATAAAATAATTAACTTTGTAAGATATATGATAGTTTATGCAAATATGCTAAAAATGCTAGTTGGTTTAATGACTCAGATTTGAGTCTTGTGTCATCCAAGACCATGTGTTCGATTTCCAAGTCTTGCAACTTTTTATTTACTTCCTCATTTTTCTATATGCCAGCGAAAAATGATATATATGCAACGTCAGCAATTATGTGCAAACTCATATGTCATATGTCAATATCTTTCTACCAATGTGCTATATTAGCAAAAATATGACATGTCACATGCCACATATCTGTCATGTTAAATGCTAACTCAGATACAATATGTTTCGATCTATGTCACATCAGCCTTTTCCGTTAGTAAATGGACAAAAATTTGAGAGAGAGATATGATTGTAATATGATGAAAAGATGAGAGACTCAATGTGGATAATTGAAAATGGAAGTACTCAAATGAGTCAAATTGCACAATAGCATGAGTACTAAAAATACAATTAAGTCAAACTTTTTTTAAATTTTCATTAAACTCATAATTTTATAATAAAAGTGGAAACGTATTTACATAATTCTTTTTCTATTGTTATTTATATTACTTCTTGTGCTGTGTGACTTGTGTGGAGAATGGAATACATAATTATTTACATATTTTTACATTATTATTTATTATTTACGCATCAGTACACAACACAACCATAATTTGAAACCCGAATTTTGATCAACATCGTCTTATTGGATTTGAGATAGCATTTTCAGTTTTCATTTTTAGTTTTTATTTTTGATTAGTTACAAATTTATCATATTGTTTTCAATTTGTTTTCTATTTTTAAACGTTTGTGCACGAAACAGTGAAAATAATCATTTTTTTTGTTTTTACTATTTTCTGTATAAATATTTAAAAATAGAAAACAAATTAAAAATAATAAGACAATTTTATACTTAGGGGGTGTATTGGATTGAGATTGTAAATGATTTTGATAGACTTTTTTGTGATAAAAAAATCTTGTGGTATTCAATTAAGACTTTTTAATAATATAAAAAAATCTTGTGGTATTCAATTAGGATAATCATGACTTTTTAAAAAGGGCAATAAAATCTAATGGTATTCAATTAGGACTACTATGACTTTTTAAAGAGGGCAATGAAATCCTGTGGTATTCAATTTAGATTTTTTACAACTTAAAAAAAGTCTTCTAGTATTAAAAAATATACAGATTTTAAAGGATTATTTTGCATGGTGGATTTCGTGGGATTTTCTAGAGTAAAATATAAAAATCAGACTCATCCAACAATCTTACCCACACCCTAAAGACTTTTTCTATTCTCTCACAGATTTTTTTTCTTGTCATTGCAGCAATGCCAGACTTACCAAGTAATTTTCCTTTTCTGTTCTTCTTTTTTCTTTTTCTCGATTGTTTTATTCATACATTCTTTCTACGTTGAATATACTTAGATGATAACATTGTAAATATGTGTGTGTATATTCTTTATGTACTTTACCTCCTCAAACACTATAATAACCAAACTTGATCTTCTCATTTTTTTATTTCATAATCTTTTGCAATAGTTTTTGGTCAAATGTGATCTTTCTATTTTTTTTACAAACTTTTTGTATTTACTAATTTAATTAATATAATACATTTATCCTTTTCAAATTACAATTATTTTCCATTCGTTACCCTCTTTTTTATTTTTATAAATATAATAGTTTTTTTAACGGATTTTATTTATATTTTTTGTTTCTATAAATTTTCAGGCTGTAATTTTTTTAATTTTATTTTTGATAAATATAATAACATTTCGTTAACATGTTTCATTCATACTTTTGATTTCTATAATTTTAGGATATACAATTCTTTCTTTAATTTTATTTTAGATAAATAAAAAGTATTTTTTACCGGTTTCTCATTTATTTTTGTAATTTTATTATTACTATAGACCAAAAAATTATTTCATTTATATATATATAATATGGTGTGCTTAACACAAGAAGAATTTGTGTTAGCACGTGCAACACTACATAACTTTCTTCGCAAAGAATGTCGTTCTGATGAATTTCCAATTGAGCCAGCAGACAAATCTTCATCTTCGATATTACCAGTTAACGAAGACTAATATTTTGTGCCAGCAGACGAATCTTCACCTTCAATATTGCCTTCAGTATTACTAGCTAATATGATTTATGTGAAGAATTATTACTTAAGAAGAGATAAAATACAACCAATTTCTTTATTTTTGTTTTTATTGACTCTTTTAACTTTGAAAGTTTGTTAAAAATCCATAAGAAAATCTGATAAGTTATTATATTTCTATGTAGTCTTTTAAAATTTACAAAATCTACATGACTTTTTTATGACGAAATAGTTTTTTAAAATCTCAATCCAATACACCCCTTAATCCAAAAAAAAATAACAGAACAATTCTCACTCAGTATTAATGTATGGCTTCACTCATACAAAAGTGTAATTGATTAGTTTTAAAATTATTAAAATTCGCCGGATATTTATACCAATAATTTGAATTGTTAAATTCATTAGGCAATATAAATAAATTTCTATTAGACGGATAATTTTTGTCAAAAAAAGGTAATATAAATAAATTTCTATTAAAATTTAAACGGATAATTTTTGTCAAAAAAAGGTAATATAAATAAACTTCTATTTAACGGATAAATTTTGTCAAAAAAAGGTAATATAAATAAATTTCTATTAAACGTTTAAAATTATAAGTGAATCAATGGACCACATTAGAAGTGATACACTGTATCTGTGCCCACTGCCAACGGTGTATCTGTTGTTTTTTTTGCTGGTGAAGTTTTTTTTTGGTGAAGAACGGTGTATCTGTAATTCATATAAAAAAAATATATCGGTATCTAAGGTATTTGCTAAATTTATATTATTTCCTTATCGGTCTTATTGTGTTCCAGACAAAATGCCATTTTTTGAAAATACCATAATTTCTCCATTCAAGGAGAGGATTAATGGGGCAATTGACTCAATATGTGCACAAAATAAAGGTATTAACTACCTACTGATTGGAGCCAATTTTAATTTTCAGCATTATGCATATGGGAAAATTTGGATGTGATCATTTATGTGTCCATGTTATATGTTAGGTGCTTGAATCCTTTGACCAAAAAAAGCAATCCTTGACCCTTTTTCTTTTGGCTAGTGAAGTGGGTATGGCTAGAGCACCAAGGTCTTTTAATTACCCCAGTAGAATATACATATGGTCATACAAAAGCAGAAACAAACAAGATCAAGGAGAAGCATAGAATCTTCAATGGAAAGGGTAACAAGGTTAGTCCAAACACACAGACAGTGCCAAATATTTTAGTTCTCATAAAAATGGAAAAAGGGATGACAAATTGGAGTTCCTTTTTGCAATCATACAAAACGATTCAGGTTTGTAAATATATCTAATTTATATTTTGTTGACTGTTATTCAAAGAGCTATGGCTGTGGTCTTGTTTGTTTCAGGGATTGTTCTGGTCCTACTTGGGCTTCCTGTCTTATTTAGAGGGAACCCAATATTTCAACCCCACTATATGCTTGTGCATGTGGCTTTTGCCCGTGACTTCTGTTTATGGAAACTGGTAACCCCTCCACCTGGTATGCAATTCTTTCAGCACATTTCTTTGATCATTGAGCTCTTGTATGTATGACTTTAAGTATGTCATTGCCCTTTTTTTTTTGTTGGGGTTGAATAAAGTTCTTTGATTTCATTTTTTTTTTAAAATAATGTCATTTTAGTGTCCATCACTTCTTGGATGTGTGAATTACTCGGAAATTTGCAAGCCTTAATATTCATCAGTATGGTTTGTATTCTGCTTCAAGCATCTTGGGAGACAGATTTCATAGAAATGAACATTTTAGAGTCTCACTTGTCATTCTAGATTTTATTTTTTCTAAAAATATAGTGTCATGTTCCGAGTTAATGTGTCACATATTCTTGAATAATGAGAATCGGGTTTTAAATTGTAGCCGCAACATTAAGGTTTTAAATTGCAAACAAATGTGGCCGCATCGGCTGCATTTATTTGCAATTTCTCGCAATATCAAAGTTTTCGGAGTCTTTAATACTGAAACTGCTACTAAAATTTGAAATTTTGATGAGAATATAGATATATTCACACTTTTATTAAGAAGATGTTGACTCATTGCAGTAGTAGCTATGTATTTAATTATTTTATTTGTGTATTCATGTGTTTGTGACCGTAGCAATTGATTTGAAATTTGTTGAAAGAGGGGACATAAATGAAGAAAAACAAAGAAGAGGGACAAGTACCCAAGCTCTTCCCAATGGACCTCCCCTGTTATAGGGCTCGGATGTATTCATACATCACGTGTACCAAAATGAGTAAAAGAAAAGAAAAAAAAAAGAAAGGAAAAGAAAGAAACAGCACAAAGTATAAATGGAAAAGGACAAGGGAGGGAAAGATCTCGTTCTTTGAAGATATTCAATTGTGGGGTTATAGGAATCTAATGTGATCCAAGCACTTGCAGACAAATCTGTTTCAGAAGATCAAAAAAGAATTGCCCTTTATGTGTAATAGAAAGAGAAATAATATTGAACAGTGAAGCATCCCCAAGAGTCATAATAGCATCCAGTAAACAGGAAAAACAAAAAAAAAACAAAAAGATCTCATTGTTATACACCCTTCACCTCTTATAATTACCCTCTTAATAATTTGACCCAATAATCTCTCCAAAGTGATCCTAACCCCTGCAGCAGTTCAAAAAAAGGTAGGAAAAAGACATGGTCTTCCAGGTAGAGAGTGTATTTTTTCAAAGTTTTTTGCTTTACTTGATGCCAAAATTTCCCAACTCAAAAGCTGCTTTGGTTGGTTTCAAAGTAGGAATAGTAGCCTATGGAACTAAAGAGGGGGCCCTTTTGTCTTTTTGGTGGAAAAATTGGAGATTCGGGTTGAAGGGTCTTTCTTCTTCTTCTTCCCTCTTACTGTATATATGCTGCTTAATTGCTCCTTGCTCCTCTTAGCTACTACTTTCAGAATCACATCCAGGGGAAGCATCAAGATGATGATAAAGTGGTACAAATTTGCTTAGCTCTATGCATCTTAGTATCATTTACCATGTTCTTCCATGTTGTGCTAATTGTGCATATGTTGGTCAAGGAAGTATATAGCAATTAATATTATTTTTGGTATTATTTGTGTAGTTAATTAACACATATAACTTTGTGTGCCTGGCTCCCTGTATGCCATTTGTAGAGCCCATCAATATGGTGATGGCCTTAGTGAATGGCGTGCGAGGAGCCATGCATGCTCTATATAGCTGTGTATATTGTTCTCCATGTGAAAGCTAAAAGGGGTTGAATTTTTCTATATCTTGTATATATAGATCTACCTAGTTCTTCTTTGCATGAACTTCTCTTAATTCTGTTTCAATTATTCTTGTTGGGTCTATTCTTTTGTTCTATTAGTCTGAGAAGTGTCGTTACATTATATACTATTTTATAGCCATAACGTGAGACTTGGGTTTTTTTTGGGTATATGTTTAATAATTCTCACACATTTGGGGAGGGATGGTGGGAGCAGAGTGGTGAATGTGGTAGGTCTTTTCCGGATCTCCTTTACTTTAGGTGTCTAGAAGAAAATTATTAATATCCGTTAATTATGCTAGCTCGATTGAAATTAGTTTGTCCTAATGGAGCTTCCCTGGTCCAAAATGCCATTGACTTGGTTAGATAGTTTGATATATAGGTAGGTTTTATTAGGTGTAGAAAACAAAGCAATTTAGGATATGTAGTTGGTGTAAGAAAATGTTTTTTTATTAATTATTACAAAAAATATCTTATTTTTTATTTTTAAATATTTGTACAATTATTCTGAATGTTGTTTAATTTCATGTTTTAGTAAAATAGATATTTGAAAATAAAACCAAAATAAATATAAAGTAACGTTTTTATAATTATTGATAACATTGTGTTAACTAAAAATAAAATATAATTTAGTAAATATAACATAAAAAACTGAGATGATATTTTTCTGTTGTATCTATATTTTATTATTTTCCTCCCTTTATTATTAGTTTAGAGGTTTTTTTTTGTCAACAGTTTAGAGGTTAATAATTGACTTCTCCTGTCCTCTTTGTGTATGGACCATTATTACCTTCAAGTGGACGTAGTCACCAATCGTTTTCGGAGGTGTTGTCATTTTTGCTGTAATTGAGTAGTTAACATCTTGGGCGTCACTGACATTTGTTTATATTCGACAAAATTCAATCTAATCTCTCGTTTTAAATTTTTTTGCTTAAATTTACTTTTAGTCTCTAGTTATTGTAATTGTGTGATTTTAGTCTCTTAGTTTTCAATTTTGCAATTTTAGTATTCCATGTATTATAATTGTACGATTTTGGTCCCTATGTTCAAATTGTGCAATTTTGATCCTCAGATTTTGTAATTGTGCAATTTTGGTCATTCACTTATCGCAATTGTTACAATTAGGTTCTTGTTACTATATTATTTTTATGACCAAGAACCTACACAACACATTGACATTTAGTCTGGTCACCTTTGAGATGCGTAGGTTATTGGTGTTAAAAATGATACAATGACAAATGAACTTAATTGTAACAATTGGGATAAGTGGAGGACCAAAATCGCAAAATCGTTAAACCTAGGAGGCCAAAATCGCGCAATCGCGATACCTGTAGGACCAAAAGTACAATTAGACCTAAATTTTTTATATGATTTTCTTACGTTAAGGTTTTATATTTATTTACCTTTTTATAGATATCGAATATATAGGTACCAACAAGTGTGGTCTGAGTGGTAAGCAGCTCGGGTCCCTTAAACATATAGTCAGAGATTCAATTCCTAGCCCATGTGTATGAAAATTCATCGTTTGGGAGAGACAACCCTTAAATGCATGCGATCTAGATCTTCAAATGAATTAATCTTTACAGTTAAACGTGGAGTATACCCTGGAAAACTAAAAACCTTTATCTCACTTCCTATAAAATTCTTTAAATTTTATCAAAAAATTCACTAAATTTTTAACTTTTAGACATTTAAAGTTATTTCATATCTCAAATTCATCATAAATTTCCAAATATTTTGATAAATAAATTAAAATTTAAGGGTATTAATAAAAAAATTGAGGGGGGGACCATTTTGCTTATTTTTTTAAAGTACAGGGACTTGGTTGACTTAAAAAATACAATGGACTAAAGTGGTTAAGTTTTGTTGACTAATGGTATTTGAGAGAAGTCAATTCCTTAAATGTATCTCAGTACCTTGAGAGATTAATCTCTACAGTTTTGCGTGGAAGATACTGGGATTCACTCATAAAAATTTTATGGCTTTGTTTAAGTGCATTCCTTAACGGGTGTACACTTCAAAAACTTTGCAAGAAACTTATTATTATTATTATTATTATTATTATTATTATTATTATTATAGCTACTAAAAATTTAAAATCATGCTTATTGAACTTTTCTGTAAACAAGTTACAAGCGTGCTATCAGTTATGTCCACAGTATTTGAGCAAAAAAAAAAAAGTTATGTCCACAGTAATTAAATGTCGCCAATCTTGCCTCAAGATCTTCAAGGCCAGCTGGATATTCAATTTTGCAGCTTTTGGGACCTGTATGTGTGCTACATTTCAATCTGATGATACTATTACTAAGTGGCTACAATAAATTCACATAATTCAAAGAGTAATGGCATTCATCACAACCAAATGAAACTAAACAAAACATAGTTGTTTATGAGTGATCATGGGTAGGATTGGTTACCCGGAATAATTGAACCCATTACCCAACCCAAGTTGATCGGGTCCAAGTAAATCCCACCCAATTAGACATGTGAGTTCGATCCAACCTAGATTTATTTAATCGGATTGGTCAAGTCGACCCAACCCATGATCACCCCCTTTACGGCTATATATGAAGCTTTGAATGGGTGATATTATTTATTAGCTCAGCCACTTAAATAGCCGGTACCGTTAACGGTTCACCAGTTTCTATTATCCATGTACTTTTTCAGGATGCAGCGTGTAATACAAGGAACATGACTAAGTTGACCGGGTACACTAAAGATGATGCTGTAGTTGTACTTTGTGTTTGTAACGTGACTTGCACGAGTATGGGTAATATCTTGGCTAGATTGGGGCGTTCCGATCCGTGCCCACAATCCAGTACATGTTTTATTTTCTTTTGAAAAATTGTAAAAAACCAAAATAATTATAGAGTTTATTTTTTTAACGATTGTATTTTTAGAACTAAAAACAAAATACTACTTGTATAAGTGTTCTGGCTGTAACAGTCTTCAAAATGCTGTGTCACTGAGTTCAAAACGGTGAGTTTTCTCAACTTCAGTGTACGAATCGTCTTTCTCGCTCAGTATCTCAACCGCTGTTTTGACATAAACGCTTATAATATGTTCATAAGTATTTTTAACTTATTTTCATAATTTTTCTAGAATAACTTATTGACATAGCCCATAAACTCTTAGATTGTATGTACAATCAACTTATGCATAAGTTTTTATACGATAAATGTTTGTCGAACAAGTTCTTATATAACTAACTTGTTTATCTAAATGCATTATTCCAGTAAGCACCCCAAGATAGCTTACAAAAACATTTTATATAGAGCTTATTTGGAGTTTAATTCTATGTACTTCTTCAATTATATATAGAAGTAACTTACATACAAACACTTATAAGGTTCTAGTTCTTTTTTTTAGAGTTAAATATGTTTTTCGTCCTTTATTTATTACTAATTTTTGATTTTGGTCTCTCATTTTCAAAACTCGTTTTTTTAGTCCTTCAGTTTTGAAAACTTGTTATTTTTAGTCCCTCAAAAATAAAACTTAGTCTCTAAAAAATAAAACGCGTCTTTTTAGTCCCTCATTTTTTAAAAATTGTCAATTTTAGTCCCTGTGGCCATATTTTAAATTTGAAAAGTATTTTCTAAATTTATACTTTGACCCCTCCTAAAGTCTGATGTTTACCTTGACCCGTTTTTCCTTTCTCCTCCTCCTCCACTGATGCACCGCGGCCACCCATCCCCACGCGGCCAAGGGAGGAGCTCCGCGTGGACAAGGAAGGTTGCGCACAATGACGGGAAGGGAGGGGGTCACCGCGATCGCACAGGGAGGAGAACGAGAGAAAGGCTGCAACACCCTTTCTCCAAAAAGGATATTACACCATAGTAACAAATATTTTCGTAATAATTTTCTAAGAAATCTTTGATTTAAAACAAGTTAAGTTCCCAAAAGTGTGGATAAAATTTTTGCCTTTTTAAAAGATGAAAGGATGGGAGGTCCATACTTCCCTTTTCTATTGCGTGGTAAAATAAAAACAGTAATAGAAGAAACACTGAAGTAAAAACAACCTCATCGAGTATATATATAATCAAAAGCTTGCATCAATACAAGTAAGGAGTTTTCTCAAACTATTATACATCAAAAGTAGTAAAAACTCTAAGTAAACTGAAATAAAAAAACTAAAATAAAAAGACTGAAATAAAAGTTACTAAGTAATAGGAAAGTCAGGTCCAATCTAACTACTAAAGACGGTGAGACTCAGTAGCTGAGCCTCTAGGAACATCGCCCTTATGCTCCTCCGATATCTTCCCCTTGCCCTTGCGGAGACGCTCCCAAATCCTATCCTTAGCCTCAAGAGACCTATCCGAGAAGCCCGTCTCTCCAGAAATCCCTGTCGAGGTAGGGTAATAAATCACCACACTAGCTGTTCTCATCCTGCTCTGCGCCTCTGCAGGTGGGGATCGAGGCGTATAAGTCCTCGGCTCCTCCTCAGAAGATCCATTAACTGCATAGACCTCTCTACTTGGGTGTGAAGACGGAGTCCTAAAAGCTGACCTCCGCATCCTCCCGTAAAATCTTCCCCATCTACCATAAGCACGCCTAGTTACCTGATGCCTAGGTATGTACTCCGGCCCACACTCTGAGTCGGTAGGTCCTTCCGTAATCTGCTTGAGTGGTAACTTCACAGAAAGTACCACCGGTTCCTTCCACTCCCTACAGTTACCGTCAATAGTGCCATCAGTGCACAAATTCTTCCCACGAACGTACCCCACTGAGTGATGGGATCTATCTCCCAGATCACATTCGCACTCCCCAACAGGATGATACTAAGACGTCTCACTGGGTCCAATCCTGTTTGAGGATAACTCATCCACTCAGCCCATACAAAACAACATGGAAAGCAGGCAGGGTGAAAAACTTACACAAGTTAAGAATGATAGTTTCAAAAGTATATAACACTTATATAGTATATTTTCAAAACTTACAAACACATATCACACCGAGGAATAAAACACAGTAAATCAAGAAATAGTCAAGAATATATCATCAATCACAAGGCAATGTCAATCACAGATAAAACATTAATCACAGATATATTATCAATCACATTTATATCATCAATCACAGATATATTTATGCATGGCACTTCAATCTCTTTGATAATACACCGGTGTGCTGCTCCAAGGAGACTTTTCCCACCAAACTCCGTTGAGCGATAGGCCTGCGACAAAAATTCTTAACAGGACAACCAGGAAATCCCCCTCAGACCCCTGGCAGCCATTCTGAAATGCGCATTCACCTCCATATCATGATATAGGTCCGTCAATCAGATTTATCCAAGCCAGGTATACGACTCGTCTCAGCTCAAGGGTATTCACCATGCAAGGCTATTGAGACTTTCGAAACCTGGATAATCCTAGAAGACAATTGTAGCCTAACACAACTCTATTCTCAACCCTCTCTGGGTTGTACGCTCAAAACCTTTATGCAAATGACGCTCAAAATTTTGCATAATATCACTTTGGTTTCTCTTGTAAAACCTTCTTTGTTTCACTGTATTATCTCTCATAATACAAAACCACACAAAATACATATACTATTAACACAAAAATAACTCTTGAAAACTTAACCATTTTATTTTTTTTTTCGGTTGTACTCATTTAATTTAATAATAATTACACTGCGACGGAGTCAAACGCGGTAACGAACTTAATCGGAATAATATTAACGGGAATTATTACTCAAGTTTATTTTCTTTGAAAAAGCCCTTTGGAAGCTAGTCAAGTAATTTTCGCCACGTATATACAAACTTACAAAGATAGGAAAAATAGCGCATCGGTATGGTTCCGGGAAAGATCTTGGTGAGCTTTTGGGCTCCTTCAAAGACCTTTCTCTTTCATAGACAGATCCATACAAATGAACTACCTTAACCCATCATCAGTCTGTATATAAATAGTAAAAATCACAAGTTTTATATATTTTTGAAAAGAACATAGAAATGGAAGAAAAACACCAGTTTAGGAATTTTAGCGTATTTTAGTCACTTGCTCACGTCCCAATGGCGTAATAGAGATACGGCCCCTGAGCCCGACCGTATGAGTACACCGAAGATGTATTCTTACGCCTGACCAAAACACCCCATCCATATCCGTCAAAAGAACTACAGAGGTTCAATTTTACAAATTCTTAGATTTGTTGATCACGGAGGCATAGCCCACTAGGTGATCAAGCCTTTATAGATAAAATTTTGTCAGCGTAACGGTACAATTTTTAAACTTTATAATTAAATTGGGCATTATAACTTTACTATTTGAAAAATATATTTTAAATAAAAATAAAGCATAGTATAATTTTTAAAACCATTTTACAAATAAAAACAATTATTTAACACACAAACACCCAAAACACATTTATCCATCACAACAAAGATCAAACTAACTTGGAAAGGATTTCCCCATATCTTAGCCTTATGAAGATGGAAGAACAAGCTAAGAACAACAAGAACAACACAAAGAACTTGATTAGAAAACAAAGGAAAGCTTAAAGGAAATAAAAGAGAAAGAAAAGGATTTTGGAAGTGAGATTTGTGAGGAATTCTTCAAGTGAGAGTTGTGAGAAAATGAAGAGCACCCCCTCCCTATTTATAGGGGAGGGTCACGGCCAAGAAGAGGGAAGAGAGGGGGAGATATTTTCTTTTTTCTATTTTTCATAAAATGCGAAAACTCTAATATTAAAAATATCTAATAAAAGATCTAAGGCCTAGAACACTTGAGAAGCTTCAAGACTCCTCTAGGGCTTGTGGAGGTCTTCCAGAATCAGGGCAGGGAGGAGAGAATGTGAAATTCCAAAAATACCCCTAGGGTTTGGATGAAAAAGAGTGAAAATCAAGGGTATTTTGGTCTTTTGATAAATCAAAAATTGAAATAATTAGTTAAAAATGATGAGAACCAATGAGAATGCTAGAAAATGCAATAAGAAGTCTAAATAATTTCGTGGCATCATTTTTGAAATTTATAGACAGTGTAAACTCTTCGGTTTTTATCGTTTCTCAGGTAAAACCCCCAAAAAATGCAGAAAAATAGGGTTTTCAAAACTTACACAGAAATAATTTTAAAAATCATGAAATAAATAATTAAAAATAAAATATAAAATACTTATGGACCTTTTACTCGAAATTATACCTGTGAAACAAGGTTTTTGCGTTTAAATGCCCCGAGTAGTGTACTTTTTGGTATTTTTTGAAAGTTTTCGAAAAATTCCAAAAAAATTTCAGAGAATCTAAAATAATAAAATAAACAACTTTTGTGAAGAAATTTTATTTATTGGATTTTTCAAACATTTTTAAGCTATTTAAAACTATTCCGTTAGTTAGACGTAAATCGTTTTCTGTAAAAAGACTCGATATTGATTGAAAAACTACCGTTTCAGAAGTATTTCGGAATACCTGTATTTTATTACTAATTTTAAGCTAAAAATAAATCACACAACATTTATGGAAAAAAATTCATATAAAATGGAAAAAGAACAGAAAACGCAAAGAAACGGATGTTGAAACTAGACCTGACTGAAGTTATAAATCAACCACTTTCAGAAGTATTCTTGAACATACATATTTAAATCCTATTTTTAAGCTATAAATAAAACTCAAAACAATTATATCGCAAAAATTCATATAAGACGGAAAATAAACAGTTAGTCACAAAAACGGATGTTACAGATGCCACATCTCATGGCAGCTTCGAGGGAGGACTTTGGAACTACTTCTAGCAGGGATGGGGGTCGTGGTGCATCAGTGGAGGGGGAGGAGAACAGAAAAACGGATTAAGGTGAACATCAGGCTTTAGAAGGGGTCAAAGTATAAATTTAAAAAATACTTTTCAAATTTAAAATATGGCCCGAGGGACTAAAAGTGATAATTTTTCAAAAATGAGGGACTAAAAAGACGTGTTTTATTTTTGAGGGACTAAAAGTGACAATTTTCAAGACTGAGGGACTAAAAAAATGAGTTTTGAAAATGAGGGACCAAAATCAAAAATTAGTGATAAATGAGAGACGAAAAACAAATTTAACCCTTTTTTTTATATATAAGCATAAAGTGCTAGCTCTTAATTAAGTTGTTTACTCAAACTCTCCCTTAGTCTAATTTTACCCCATGAATGCATAGAATTAATCCAGATGATAAGTAGTCTTCTATATTCCTCAATGAACCCTATGAGCACATCAAATGCAAGAACCCAATTTTAAGTTCTTAATTATCTTTCAGTGGATCCAAAGATACCATAGAGAATTTAAGAACACATACTAGTTTTTGCTTCAATGGTAGAATCCAACTTAGATTTTTAACTTACTTTTAGTGGGTCTCACAATTGACTAAAAATCTTAGCTTACTTTGGTTTATGCAGGAAAATTAAATTTTTAATGTGTAAGAATCTGTTCTTTTATAAGAATGACCGGCAAAGTCAACTAGCTCCAATAATATCATAAATAAGAACCAACATTACATATGACCTAAATGATAGATGGTAAACACAGTACATAAATTTAAAGAGGTTGGTATAATTTCTAAATCATGAGGGGTATCATTTGTAATATTGCAAATATCATAAGAAATGAGTGTATTTTCCTTAAATATATGACCATTTATATATCCATTATTTTACTTATCCACTCACTCAATTAAATTTTAGTCTTTATTCTTGAATTTGAGATAACTTTAATATGTATTTTTTTCTCATGAAAATTGTTTCGGAGTGGGCTTGAGCCCATAAGTGGCCCAAAGCGCATAGGCCAAATCTAAACCTACGAATGGCTCGATAATCTGTAACAAACGTTTGGCCTAGTACAGTTCCAAGCCCACTACGTCAACAAGCAACACCCGCGTGAACTACAACCACTTTCGAGAAATATGGAAGACGGTTAGAACCATTTCAAACTGAGGGTAAACTAATACTATATCCTCTCCGAAACCAGGTAGACTCTCTAGATCCATACTTTTACATAGCTCAAACGCTGACTTGAGCATTAGAGTGTTTACAGGTGGATCCACCTTTCTCTGTCCTCAACCATGTTCCACCTTGGATTGCAGTCTCGGCGACATTCTCCGGCCATCGTGTTTCGCCTCTTAGAGTTCTGACATGAACAAAACTATATTATGTTTTGTTTAATTGCACTTTTGGTCCCTAAGGTATCATGATTGTGCGATTTTGATCCTCTAAGTTCCAATTGAGCGATTTTGGTCCCTTGGTATCGTGATTCTGTATTTTTGTCCCCCAAGTTTCAATTGCACGATTTTGGTCCTTTAGGTATCACAATTGTGCAATTTTGGTCCCCAAGATATCTCAATTGTTACAATCAGGTGCTTTGTCACAGTGTTATTTTTAACAACAAGAATCTACACAACACACGAGGGGCTGATTTGACACAATGTTGGGTCACCTTTTAGCCGCATCGGCTCTTAGTGTTGAAAATAATACGACGACAAAGAGACCGATTATAACAATTGGGATATCTGAGGGATCAAAATTAGGCATGGCAATGGGCACAGGGCTGGTTTTACATTCCTTGTCACCGCCCCCGCTCCCCAACTACACCCCCGCTCCCACTCCCACCATTCTGAAACCTATATTTTTAATCTTATTTTTTTGGTTTGGGTAGAATTAAGGGAATTTATTACTCTATTTTGAAGATACTTTTTTGATATATTTTGTTAGATAAATACTAATGAGTAATTAAAAATAAAATTTTTGTTATTAGAAATATAAATTCTAATAATACTAGTACATTAAATATTACGTTTTAAGCAAAATAAATGTGCAAGGCGGGTTCTGTAACATCCCGGCTGTTTTGGATTGATGACTGTCCACACAAATCAACACGGGTCTTTCCAGCATGTTTTGTCCTCACTCACATGCTTTCTAGGAAACTTTCCAGAAGGTCACCCATTCCGAAATAACTCCAAGTCAAGTACTCTTAACTGTGAAGTTTTTAAGTGATGGGCTCCCAAAAAGATTATGTGTCTTGTTGGTATGAGTAGTATCAATCAATTCCATTCAGCTTTCCTCAACTGCACAGTCTCATACTTGCACAGTCTTGGAATTCCTCTTATTCGGGTATGATTTCGATTCATTCATGTACCCCGTCATCTAGAAGACTGACAATAGTCGCTATTTTTCTGTGCCTCTTTGCACCGGCGTTCACACTCCGCCCTCGTTGGCCTCAGGGTGTCACATGCCCACCAGCTTTCGCCTGGTTCGTCCTCAAACCATACCGTACTGGGACATGACCGGCTCTGATACCATGCTTTTCGGATTGATGAATGTCCCCACAAACCAACACAGGTCTTTTCAGCGTGTTTTGTCCTCACTCACATGCTTTCTAGGAAACTTCCCAGAAAGTCACCCATCCCAAAATCGTTCCAAGTCAAGCACGCTTAACTGTAGAGTTCTTAAGTGATGAACTACCGAAAAGATGATGCATCTTGTTGGTATGGGTAATACCAATCAATCAATTGTAGAGTCTCATACCTGCATAGTCTCGAAATTCCTCTCATTCGGGTATGATTTCGATTCATTCATGTACCCCGTCGCCTAGAAGCCTGCTAGGAGCCGCTCCTTATCCGTGTCTTTCTGGACCGACGATCACTCCCCTCCCTCGTCGGCCTCAGGGTGTCATAGGTTCGGGGGCGGGGGCAATATCAGTTTCTCTACCCTGACCCCGATCCCAACTTTTAAAAGTGGGGAAAACCCGACTCCAAAACTGTTCAAAACAGTTTTTCCTCGTTAAAGTCAGGGTGGGTTTAGGCGGGTACCCACGATTTTGGACCCCGTTACTAAGCCTAATCAAAGTCGCACAATTGTGATACCCGAGGGACCAAAATTGCACAATTGAAACATGGGAGACTAATATTGCATGATTGTGATACTTTGGGGATCAAAATCGCGCAATTGAAACCTAGTGGACAAAAAACGCAATTAAGCCTTATGTTTTTATTATCACCATGTGACGCATTTTAAGCTTTTATATTAAATCAAATTATATTAATTTTAATTTTCTCTTCAACTTATTGTTCGATCAATGTTATTTTTATTTTTTAATTTCTTTAATCAATTTTTTAATTAACATTCAATAAAATAAAATGTTTATAAATTATTATTAAAATAATTTTTTGATTATATTCTTAAAATTAAAATTTCAAATATCTATAGTTTAATATTTATTTTTTTATTAATATCAAAATACTTGTTAAGGTAAATTAATCTTTTTAAGATATTTTCTAATTTAATTTTTTTATATTTTCTAAATATTCGTGTACAATATAGGGATAATCGCTACTTAAACAAACAAAAGAACTCGGGTTGACAAATGATCATCCATAAAACGCTCGCGTTGGTCAATTTTGGCAATTTTGGCATATCTCACTCACCGCAGTTGAATTTGAATTGAACTAAACATTGACCCAATTTTTATAGTAAAAAACCGCTGGCTCAGGATCGGCCCGGACATTGATTGCAATATTAACTATACTTTATTATTCTTATGTTTCTTTTTAATTGTCTTATTTTTATTAAAAAATATTATTTATCTGTCATTTTAATAATTTAAGAATATATTTTGTCGGATATCAAAAAAAAAATTTATCGATTATATTTTTATCATCGTTAAATGTTTGACACATTTTCTATATATTTTAATGTAAAGAGAGTAAATAAGGATAGAGACATAGTGAAAAGGCAGGTGTATAAAAGTAAAAAATTTGTCAATTAAATTATTCATCGGTTATTGTGAAACAACATTAAAAAACAAATATAAAAACAGAGAAAGTAGGAAAAAAACATAGGGTTATTAAATAAAAAATTCAGTAAATGAGATTGATCGACATATTATACACACAGAAAAACGAGTTTTAGATGTTTTCTTTTATTTGATTTTAGATTTTGTATCGGTTAAGCACGAAAGAGAAAAGAAATAAGTTAGTTCCGGGGATTAAAAGTGACACACTTTTAAAAATAAGAGACTAAAAATTTATATTTTAAAAATAAGAGACTAAAAATGAATATTACTAAAAAATAGAATACCAAAAATAGATTTTAGCCAAAGAAATAATAACCCATTAAAGTACTAGTGAGTAATGACCATGTTTAAACATATTTTTAGTCCCACCAAATATAGTGACTTTTATTTTTTACTGAACTTTTACTTTTATTTTGGATTAAGTGATTTTTACTTTTAGTTTCAAATAACTTTTTCAAGTATTTTTTTCTCTGCATATTTAGTTCTTCTTGTTAAATGGAAGAGTTATGATATATGTATATCCAAAAATTCAATCCATCCATTTAATACCTTTTATTTCTTTCTATCACATCACATATTTCATTATTTTATCACTTTTTTCTCATCTCACTCTATCGTTCTCTAGTGATATACACTCCAAAGAGTGTCTACCAATCTTTATTCTAAATGGAATTCGTTAAGATTGGTTTGTTTGTTTACGTGGGCAAATGATATGAGGTGGGCACGTGGCCATCATGTTAGATGCCACATTAGTTGCCACATTATGTCACGTGGCATATGTTATTTGCACCATTTTAAGTATGTTCTTTGCCCTTATAAAATTCATAAGTTTTAATTTTAGTCACCATGTGGTCAAAAAAAAAAAATTAGTCACCATAAAATTCAAATTTTGATTTTAGTCCTTAGTTAATTTTTTACCCGGATTAATCCTTTTTGAGATTTTCAATCCTTTTTATCCACTTCTACCATCACCTAAAATCAAGCATATAAAGCAATAATTTCAAACTCAATATATGGTAGTTAGTTTCTAAGATTGTACAAGTTGTTTACTGTGAGCTTAGTAAAAGTGTATTGTTTGTAGAAGTAGCATCAAAACAGAAAATTCCAAAATACTGAATGGGTATATCCATGTATATCTCATCAGCAAGAGATGGCAAAATAACAAGATGTGTACGTGATAAAATAACAAAATAATGTACTAACAATCTTTTAACAAAATAATGTACTAACAATCTTTTATTTGTTTGCTTTTGTCCTTTGTCTGCTTGTTACTCAAAAGTCAAAAATCACAATGCTTTGTGTAGTGCTCCCGCAATTAAATATTATACACCATCACTTGTTTCATCCGTGATATTTAATTTTGGGTGTTTATGATGGATATGTAAAGGTGAAAATGGATGAATAGATTAGAAATTTCAAAAAGACTAAATCTAGGTAAAATAAATTACTAAGGACTAAAGTTAAAGTTTGAATTTTATGGGAACTAAAACTAAAATTTGATAATTTTATGGAAACGAAAAATATATTTAAAATGACACAAATAGTATCTAGCATGGCAGCCATGTGACATCTAACATGTCAACCGCATGACATCACTTATCCACGTAAGCGAACACATCATCACTTTATAGAGCCATTTAACTATAGAGACCAATTGTGTTGACAAAAACAAATAAGAGACCAAAAGTGTTTGAAAAATTTAGGAGGGACTAAAAATAAAAATAACTATATTAAATCCTAAAAATTATCTATAAAAAATAATTGTTTATCACAAATTTCAGGTCTCCCAATTTTAAAATCTATCATTTTAGTTCTCACTTTTTGAATATAGCCGCATATAGTCCCTATTGAATATATTTTGAGAAATCGCATATAATCTATTCACTATCCTTTGACCTATTTTAAAAAAAATGTGTAACTAACTTGGGAGTTTCTTTCCCGTAATAAATGGCTTCATTCAACATTTCAACTAACTTGGAAATTGGTAGCAAAATTACATGTTCTTCTATCTGGAGTGTCAATTGGAGATTGAAAATCGCAGGACCCTCCACTTGTAGTTCCACTGCACACTGGGGACACCCAATTAATGTGAGTCAGAAAAGAACTCACTTAGGAAGCAAATTCCACAAACAAAAAAAAATCAAAATGAAACAAATCAACCTGTACTTCATGATGCCACCAAAGGAAGGGAAAAAAAATGGTTATTAACACTAGAAAAAAACTTGACCAAGCTTTGTCAATGATGCTATACAGGGTGACCAATTGGGCACGAATCCTATTCCTAAAACGCATGAATAATTTGTGAATCTAATTAAGCGTGTGTTCACTTGTGTGGTGAACTCACGGCCACTGTGCGTCGACTTAGAAGCTACTCTCACAAGCTTCTGCGTTCAAGGAGTCTAGACGCACGACAACAGGGCTTTGGACGTGGAAACAAACTAGCGCTAACTAGCGAGCAAGATTTGCTGCACTCCAATCGGAGCTTTCAAAGGTTGCCCCAGAAGAACTTGATTCCTGCGGCGAGTTTATTGTCATTTGTGGTTTGATTCTGATGTTTCTGAGATCACCAACAAACCCCGGTTTTGCAATGCGAACATCTTTAAGGTCAATGTTGTTGTTGGTCAACTTGTCTACCACCTCTGACATTCTTGGTCGAAGCTTCGCGGTTTCTTGCACACAAAGCAGACCCACCTTAAGGAATCTCGTGGCTTCTTCTACGGGATAGTTCATATTAAGCATAGGATCCACTAGTCTTAATAGATCGTTTGCTTTATAAGCAGCCCACGCCTGCAAAAAACATGTTTTGAACACGTTCACATTTGTTGTTCACTTTTGACCAATCATGACATTACTAGCTGAAACAATCAAATCCCCCCATTTGGTTTCAACTCTTTCTTTTGTTTCCAGGATTCATAAGGTAGTTTGATAATTTTGGACAGGGGTATTTAAAACCGAACCGATTCAAATAATAACCACAAACCAATATAAGAAAACCAAAAACTGACCAAAAACGGATTCTTTTGAAATTTTTAGATGACTTTTTTGGAGAACCGAACCGCTCAGATTTTGAATCTCATCACTAAAATCAAACTGAACCAAACCGAATTGAACTTATACAAAAAATTAAACATTTTGTCATAATTCATTTTACTTAATAAAGTGATGACATTCTAGAACGAGACTAGTGTGTTAGATAAATATCACTACTATGATATTGACTTGGAACTTTGAAATAATGAAAACAAATATGGATATTTTTTTCAAATAGTGGTCATGTACTTAAAGATTTAATAGATTAAATTTATGCATTGAAATGAATAGTGAACAGTGAATATATTATCACAGCTGAGAAAACCAAAAACCGATCCAATTTAAATTGAACTATTTTGGATTAGATCAGATTTTTTTAAGAAATTAAACTGAACCGAACCAAATGTTCTTTTAAATTTTGGATCGAATAACTTTTTGTCTCAAAATTGAACCGAACTGAGTCGTAAATACCATAAGTTACAAGAAAGGACATAGAAATTAGAGTGAAAAAAGTCATAAATTCAAATCATTTGTTAACATAATATATTAATGGCTTAAATATATTTTTAGTCCCTCATATTTGGCTTAAGTTCTTTTTTGGTCCCTCAAATACTAAGAATATTGTTTTAGTCCCTAATCTTTTGAGAATCAGTCACTTTTGGTCTCTAGAGCCATATTTTAAATTTGAAAAGTATTTTTTAAATTTATACTTTGACCCCTCCTAAAGTTTGATGTTTACTTTAACCTGTTTTCCGTTCTCCTCCCCCTCCACTGACGCACCGCGGCCCCCCATCCCCGCGCGGCCAAGGGAGGAGCTCCGCGCAGATAAGGGAGGTTGCGCACAATGGCGGGAAGGGAGGGGGCCACCGCGATCGTACAGGGAGAAGAACGAGAGAGAGGCTGCATCTCATAGCGGCTTCGAGGGAGGACATTGGAACTACTCCTAGCAGGAATGGGGGTCGCGATGCATCAGTGAAGTGAGAGAAGAATGGAAAAACGGGTTAGGTGAACATCAGACTTTAGGAGGGGTCAAAGTATAAATTTAAAAAATACTTTTTAAATTTAAAATATGGTCTCATGGACCAAAAGTGACTGGTTTTCAAAAGATTAAGAGCTAAAATAATATTTTTAGTATTTGAGGGACTAAAAACGATCTTAAGCCAAATATAAGAGATTATTAATTATTAATATTTGTGGATAATTTTTTTCCCCTTCCAATATATATATACTTTCCCACAAAGTGAGAAATAAAAAGCTTATGACTCCAATTTGCATACCTTCTCCACGATGAAACGGTCAATATCTTGATAGGCATCTACAACTGCTAGGCCACTGACAATTTGCAAAAGTAATACCCCGAAGCTATAAACATCTGATTTTCGTCTTAGCTGTCCTGAACTGGCATACTCTGGAGCCAGATAACCCCTGTTGATTTTTTTTTTCAAAAAAGAAAAAGAAAAAAAGAGACCCCATCATTGGACATTGTAGTATTTCTTATTAGCCTGATTGATTAATTAATAAAAAAACATTTCAGGAAAATGCAGTCATTCTGTTATCATAATTTTAACCGAACAATTAGATTGTGAAACCAAAGTCTCGGTGCTCACAATGTCCCTGCAACTTGGGTGCTGATGTAAGATGTTTCGTCTCTCAGCAATTTCGCTAAACCAAAGTCTGAAACTTTCGGTGTAAAATTTCGGTCGAGAAGTATGTTTTTGGCTTTGATGTCTCTGTGCACGATGTGGGGCCTCAACTCCTCATGGAGAAACACAAGCGCCCGAGCCACACCGATGGATATGTCCCTCCTTGTTTCCCAGTTGAAACTCATCCTTCCCTCCTGCGAACCTATATCAATCAAAAGCCACAAAAAGAGAGAACAATTTCTCTTTGTCAGCTTCTACCCTTTCAAATTGCAAGAAAACTCAGGCCAAAGTTTTAATTTTCCCCTATCGCAGTCTCAATTTCAGAGACTCCGAAAATCTTAATATTGCAGGATACTGCAGACAAATACGGCTGATACAGTTGCAATTGTGGTATTAGAGACTAAAAAAACCTTAATGACTGCGGACTGCAATTTAAAGAGTCATAGAAAATCCCTAAAATTTACCTAAGAAAGTGCGGTGGAGGCTGTTGTTCTCCATGTAATCATAGACTAAATATCTGTGTGCTCCTTCAACACAACACCCTCGAAGGCCTACAAGATTTTGGTGCTTGATGTTTGCCAGCGTCGCCAATTCCGCCACGAATTCCCTCTCTCCTCGCATCGATTCCAGCTCAACGGAAAGCACTTTCACTGCCACAAAGGAACCATCGCTGAGCCTCCCCTTTAAATTATAAGTCACAAGTCAAAACCCCAAATCAGTTTTTTTAATTACAATATCAAATTGCATTGCAATTTCATTTCAAAGAGAATGTAAAACAACAATTTATAACCTTATAGACATAGCCAAATCCACCTTCTCCAATCTTGTCACCGAAATTAGCAGTGGCGGATTTCAATTGGTTATAAGTGAATACACGAAAGCCTCCATCATTCTCTCCCTCTTCATAATCTGCAGTGTGAGTTAACAAATTAAAACATGATGAACAAAAACCGAATTGTTTAATTAATTCGCTGTGTGTGTGTATATATACCGTTGTTGTTGTTGTTGTTTTGTTGATTGGCCCATGAAGAGAAACAAGAGAAAAATGAACACTTCACCATATGGCTAAAGGAAAGCGTAACACGCACACTTCTTTGGGTCTCGAATTTCGGTTTTTATATGTGAAGAAGAAGGTTTTGGAGATTGGGGAGCGTGTGAAGAAAATGAGAAGGAACATATTTGAAGAGAACTGAGAAGAAAACACCGCGAAGCTAGCCTTTTGACACTTTCTTAACTTCGGTTCTCCACTTCCAAAATTGATTGAGGTAAGTGCAAGAGTCTGGTGTCATTTGGTCTGTCTACTATTATTATTATAATAATAATAATAATAATAATTATTATTATTATTATTATTATTATTATTATTATTTCATAAGTACTAAGAAAAGTAATAAATAATTTAATAAGTGGAACAATTTTATTAAATTATTTTTATTCTCTTTCTCAATTTCTATAAATATACTACTAAGTACTTCATTCGTCCCATAATAATAGTCCTTTTAGCAAAGTAAAAATATCCCAAAATAATTGTTATTTTTTTCAATAAAGTATTAATTATTTTTTCAATTTTATCTCAAATAATGTTTTTTAGAATGTTCTACTATTTTTTAGCAATATAAATAATAAGATTAATTTAGTAAAAATGTTACTCTCACTCTTTGAGATAGAATTAACCTTATTATTTAGTAGTAGAAAAATTTAATGCTTCTGTGAATTAGACGTCATTATATTTATTTTAAAATAGATCTTAGTAGTATTATGGGAGAGGTCTCAACTGAGGACTGATTTTCTTTGGAAATTTTTAAGGTTAAAAAGAGACGTGGCAAAACCTTGTTTATAAGGTTTAATTCTAAGAAAAATATTATAATGTGCACGGAGGGAGATATGTCTTATATTCTTATATACAATTGTAACTTGTCTTCTCAACCTACTGAATCATTTCTAGTTGCCAATCAGATAAACCCTGGTCTTTGCATTTCGATTCACACTATATGCGTTATTTTATCTTCAATTTTTAAAACAAAGTAAGCTTATATATAAAAGGAAGAAATTTAGTAATATTATCTATTCTTACTTAGGTATGAATTAGTCAATATAAAGTACGTCAAAAAAATGTCAATATAAAGGAATTGAAATAACCACTACATATTAAATAAATAAAATATTAGTCTCTAAAAAATTTGAGAAAGAATTGATATTTTTTAGGTAATTAAATTAGTATAATGAAGATAAAACTTCATAACATGTATATTTTAAAGGTACATATTAAATAATTTAAAGATAAATTAATGATTTTTTTGTCTTCGGCTTCTATTATTTGGAAGTCACATACACGCATGACTCTTAATTTGGTGAACTCGTCACTTAAGGTAAGAAAAGCTCTTTCAATATATATCTTTTTATTCACAAAACTTTAAATGCGGAATTTTATTTAAAGATAAATAAATTTATTATCATTTAAATTAACATGTATTCCTATATTTAATTATGATTACTACATTATCTCTATTGTGTTTTGTAGAAAAAAACTTATAGTTAAATTTTTTTTAAAAAAATTGGATAAGAAATAAAGCGTATTGAAGAACTTGCAAGTATTTATTATATAGGGGTGGCGTTTGTGGTGAGGTAGTAACAAACTTCCCCACCCGTGGGGAAGTGGGCCTACTGTTAAGGACAACCATAGATATAAGAGTATTATATTCCAATGGTGGGGATTTTACAAGGGTTACCTGGAGTAATGCTTTTAAGTTTTAAAAAATGTATTTATATTTGAGGGCCTGATGGAAGAACAAATTAAAAACCTGTAGATGTAGTTCTCTAAATTATAAAACTCCCCGTTATTGTGGTTTTAGCACTTTCGATAGTATTTATTATAAAATTGGTCCTATTTCAGCACCAATTAAACAAAAACTTTGTATAATTAAATTTTTAATTATACATATACATATTATAATTTTTTAAATCATATAAAAAATTTGAGATTATTTCCAAAGACAATCTGTCACGTGTTAAAAATAATAAAGTTACATAGACAAAACGATAATTAAAAACCCGTAGAATACATAATTTTGGAGTGTAATTGAAAAATATATTAAATGTAAGCTTCAATCTCCACACGGTTTTTGTTTTACTTCAGTAAGATAAAAAAATATTGAATATAAGGTTAAACACTGAATTTGAAGTGTTCAACTTGGTAACGAGCAAGAGTGCAAAATCGAGCACAAACCATTTGTGGTGAGCACTGAACCTAATACATGAAAAAGTATTTGTGGTGGTATAGGCTATTTGATAGATTAATACACTGGTGTAATATTATGATTGGCAACTTAGTAGCAGTTCAATTAATAACTATAGCACAATTATTGCCTATTGTCTTTGCAACATTTGTTGCTATTAAGATTGAAATTAAAATTAAAATTTAGTTAGTTGTGGTGATAAATACTTGATAATATTATTATAATAATAATTATTATTATCTACATTAAAAAAATTAGTTATTGATGTTTTATTTTTATTATTTCCATTTATAATATAATTTATGTAAATGTTGTTAAAATTAAAAATGTAAAACCAACGAAATAATATTCCTCATATCCTCGCTTGGAACTGCTAACTAAATCCTGTGAGCTTGGTAAAGATTCTACCTACCTAATTAATATTGAGTCTGTACAAAACAAAATATTAATTGCGATGCCAGTTCTGATATGATGAATTTTTTCGAGTAAAAAAAAATTCAATGCAATGTTTGGCCCTTCTATCATTTCAGAAAGATAAGAGAATGTTTTACAAATACATCTAAAACCGAGTTGACCTACAATTTCAGGTACTGGGCCCACTTTCTCATTGTGGGGAAATTTGTTACTACCTCACCACAAACGGCACCATTATATAGGTGTGAAGTTGTAGATTAAAACCTATCTTTAGTTTCCCAAATTTTCCCTTTATATTTCATTTTCTTTGCTGCTTTTTTTGGAAGGGAACAGTAAGGCTGTCGCTTTCTGGTCTGGCAACTGCCATAATTATCTATTTCTTTGTTTTTCTTCTTTAACCTTTTTAATTCTTCAATAATTCGTTCGGAATCCGAGAGTTATTAAAATTTGTTCATATATATATATCCATCTTCCCTTATGACAAATCCCGCCTTCTTATTTAATTTGCGCCGTTTTGATTGTGATTGTTTAATTATCTGTTAATTTGAATGGTTTCTATGTATCTCCTGTATATTCTCAAAGTCTTAGCTCTTACAGGTAGATTAAAGAAAAATATTTAATACTTTGATAGGCGAGGGGATACAATATTCAAATTACACATGTTAGGGATCTCCTGGAATATGGTTAATTAATTTAGTGCGTAGGGCTTTCTTTTTCGTATTATTGGTTTAGAATGTCAACTGCATTTCTTTTTCTTTTTCTTCTTCTTCTTCTTCTTCTTCTTCTTCCTTTTGTAAAATCTGATGTTTTTAATTTAATTTGTATATGTAGTTGGGTAGCTATATTACTAATATGGTATATATTGGTGACATGTATTTCATAAAAAGACTATTCTAGTGACACTAATAGTGACACCTTATAATTAACCTTGCTTGAGTGTCGGATATTTATTTATTTTTTATCAATGAGTGTCGGATATTTGCTGCCACTCAGAAATTTTTTCTTATTGATATAATTTGATATATAAATATTTGGTTGCCTTAACATTTTGTTAGTGAAAAGTCGAAAATTAGTGAAAAAATAGGAAGAAGAGAAAAAAAAATTTGTGTTTATTTGCATAGAAAGAAAATAAGATGAAAGAAAATATGTATATTTAAAATGTCAAAAATACCCGTAATATTGGTGATAAGTTGTTTTCCAACTATAGTTCTCTAGACAATATTTTATGATGAGGGCATGTAGGTAAACAATTTAATTAATCCCTTGTCCAATAAGTGCATATCATATCATGTGAGGGTTTATGTATAAGTTATTTCTACGATTGCAAAGGGTATGAGGGTATATTTTGAATAAACTCTATATAAACTACTTTTATAAGCTATTTTAAGAAACTTATGAAAATAATCTATAAGCATCACTACTAGAATGTGTTGTTTTAGCGTCAGCAATTAGCGTCGGCCACGACTCCGACGCTAATTGCGTCGGTCTAGCGTCAGTAGCATTACCGACGTTATAGTCATTGTTGAGTTTTTTTTTGTTTTTTTATTTTTAAGATAGTTTGCGTCGGCTTTGCCGACGCTAAATTTGGACGCAAACATTTTAGAAATATTAGCGCCGGCTTAGCCCACACTAAATCTCTGGTGCCAATTAAATTTTTTTGTTTTTTAAAAGCACGCAAAATTGTAAAATTGGAAATTAAAAATAGAATCCCCAACTCACTGTCTTACACGATCTCTCTCTTCTCCCATCCTTCTCTCTCTCTATCTCTCAGCTTTTCCCCTCTCTCACTCTCAGTCACCGCCGTAGTCTTGCCCAGCCACCGTAAGAGAGCCCGTTCCCGGCGGAGATTAGCTTCTTGTCCGACGGCGAGGCATTACGAAGTCCGTCCCTGTTTGTTCTCCAGCTGCGGTCTCTGGTGTCATGAAGTGCTCCACGGCAATGCGTTTCGCGGTGTTCCTGCGGCAGTCTCCGGCGATCGTCTCTGTTGTGAGGTCCGTCCCTCCGGCGGTCTACAGTTGCTCCACCCTTCAGGTAGCAGTTCGTCCCTCTCTGTTTTCGCTTTTTTTTTGCTGTTTTTTTTTCTTCTTTTTTTTGCTTGGGGCAGGGAGCGTAGGGGGCTGCGCAGGTCACAAGGAAGAGGGATTAGTGATTTTTCTTTTAATGTGTGCGAATGGGAAGAGGGATTAGGGCGTATGAGAATGGGATTATGGATTAGGTCTACTTGGCTTCCTCTGAAGTTGTCCTCATCTATCACTTGGAGAAAAGTTTTAAACTTTTTTTTAGGAACAAAGCCTTCTATACTTTGAGCATCAGGTGCCTTGGTCCTTCTAGTATCTTTCTTCAAGCACAGCTTGAAATTTAGTTTTCTATAATTCGAATGTACATGATCTAGAAAATGCAATTGCATCTCTAGCTTTTTAATTAATATTTGATATTTCTTTTGTCCAAAAAGTAAATTTTAAAATGACCTGTGTACTAGATTATGTATTTTGATTGATCAGAAGATTTAAAATGGGTAATTACTATGTAATTAGTTCCATAGTTGTTTTTTCAGTTATGTGATTCATTTGTTTTCCACGTATCAACATAGTCCCTATATCTTGGTTATCATTTGAATAATATTAATTTTAGGATGGATTCATCTGGGGGTATGAAAAGGAATACTAGAGACTTCCATCTGGTGTATGTAAGAAGAAGAAAAGGCAGTGGTTCTAGAAAAAGAGTATCAGATCCCAATGAAAACATTTCCTTCCATTCAGAATCTTATGTGCCTAGAACTGATGGCTCACGTGAAATTGGACATGATGGCATAAGTATTGTTTTACTTTCCCTGTTTCTATGGCATGCATTATTTATCTTTAGCCACTACAAGTTAAGATGGCTCATTCTGGAAAAAAAATCCCTTATAAGAATTTTAGTCTACATGTTGTAGTACCTCTCTGTTAATTGTTTCATAACATTCTTAACTGGCTAAGAGTTTTGTTCCATTACTTCCATTCAATAAGAATGTATAGAATACTACAGAAAAAATTCTTGAATAAATTTGATCTTATTGTGAAAAACATTTCAATGAGAGTTCAAGATTTTGATCTTGATTTCTGCAATACTAATAGGTTTATATTTTCTGATAGATACAATGCTACAAACCCAGTGAAATAATAATGAAAAAAAAATATAAAGAGTCAAAAGAATAGAAGTGTATTATTGAAAGCTAAACAGAAAATGGAAAATAGAATTCTCCCCAACAAGGATTTCCCATTCACAAATGATCTCTCCTTTTCAACCATACCCCTTTATCCTGATTTTCCCCATTTATAATCCCTTCTAACTAACTAACTGACCTAACTAATCCCAGATACTTAAGCTCCTCTTCACTATCCTAACATACAATGTACGTCCCTTATTGATATACAACACGACACAATACATTTCCTTAGTATAACCTGCATGGGATCCTTTTGTTTATAGGTATTTCCCATGGACATAGATTTTGGCAAATTCGTAGCTATTTAATTTAGCAAGCATGTCAATAAAATTTTCTGACCATGGAAGCTACTGATGATATCAACTTGATATCTTTTGATCTTTGCTTCCCACATCCTCTAACATATATCCATGGCACAAGTAGCATGTGGAGCAACACATAAGTAATGTACATTGTAATCTAGCTTATATGGGCAAAAGTTGATTGGTTTAAAGATATTGTACTTTCACATGGTATTTTCCCACTCGTCCATTGGGGGAGGGAATATATATCTGGAAAGTCAATTTACATATATTGAAAGTGAGTAGATATGTTTAAATGTTCCTATGATGTGGGAAGTCATGTTGTATTCTATCTTCAAGTATGAACTCAATGTCTGTGTATCATAGAGTTGAAATTAATACTATAGTTATCATCAGATTTTTGCCCCACAATGGTATTTATTGAATGAACATATATAGTAGATCAAAATGCTATAACTGATCTTCGCCATAAAAACTTCAAATTTTTGCAGAGATACTTTGTATGCGAGCTATGTAATGATGGTGAATTAATCCGCTGCGAAACTTGCCCGCGTATTTATCACATAGAATGCCTTGATCTTAAGGCACACTTACATTTTCTGTTGTAATTATATTCTCTTATTTCTCTTTACTTGATCTTTAAGGTATGTTTATATTTTTGTTTCGCTCGAAGTCGATCCGTTCCCACAAAAGAATGGCGATGTCCGAAATGCTGCAGTAATGAAGAGCTTTCTGAGCCCATAAAACATTTGAAGAATCTGGACTCCAAAAAGAACATCTCATCTAAGAAAGGAAAAGGTGGGTCTTGCTGGTCAAGTTCAAAGAGCAAGAAACGATCGAATTATACAATTACAAATAACTAGGTATGCTTAACATTCTTGAACAGTTGAACCTCTTTATTTCTAGCACTGATAAAAAGTTAAAGCTATTGTGCATTTTAATTTTATTGATAGTGCAGAGTTATTTTGGATATGCCATTATAATGATGTTGTATCTGCTGATTAATTGCAAAAAACCAACTTTCCAGTAGTGATCTCTTGCTTTATATTGTGAGTTTAGGCCTACATACTATAATATCAAAGAACTAATGCATGACCCTTCTATCTTATGACTAATTACAATGTTGAGAATTTTTAGCATTTGGATTGATTTGGTGGTTTTTATTTAGTATCTACCATTGCCAAAGGTGATACTAAGTCACTTAATACATTCAGCAGTAAGCAATGTCTTGTTATGTAGATTGACAAGATTAACCACTTAAGTGAATATAGCCTTTTAGAACCACACTGTTGTGGGATATTAGTAGTTGAACCAGCGATATAGGAATGACTTCGTGAAGGTTTCTATTCTTATCATATATCCTTTAAATGATTTCAACTCTTACTTTTTTTTATTATGTTTAGAGGGTTGGAGCATTTTATGATATGACAATAGACTTCTTATGACATACAGAGTACTTTTATTTTGCCATTACAATCTTAAAATGGATAGATATTTGCAGCTCCCACTACCTTCTCTATCTCAAATTCCATGTGAGTAGCTCAAGTCCTCCATTTTAAATTTATCAGTTAAATTCTCTATTGTTAAATATCTTTAAATTGTTTGCATTTATGCTTCTCTTACTATTCTCTTTTATTATCCCTGCCCTTGTCTATTTGTCATTCTTTCTTTTTTTTTCTAGTATACAATGCGAAGATTTAGTCTGACTCTATGGAGTTTAGTTTTGTTTGTTTGCTTTAAAGTTTATATAGAAAATTTGATATTTACCTGCGGATGTTTGACATGTAGTGACATTTTTTCTGTCACTAAATGTTAGTGTAGGCCAACCTTAATAGTGGATGACATGAATATCAGTGAAAAAGTGGCAAATTTTGCCCATAGCGTCGGCCATGGCCGACGCTAAGGTTAGCGTCGGCCATGGCCGACGCTAATTCTCAAGAAACATATGTTGCGTCGGACCTAGCATGTTAGCGTCGGCTAAGCCGTCGCTAAATAGCGTCGGCCATGGCCGACGCAAAGTTAGCGTAGGCCATTTGATATTGACTTTGTGCGTCGGCTTTTCTGACGCAACTAGCGTCGGCCATACGACGGCCGACGCTAATGTTTTGCGACGGGTGTTTTAGCGTCTGCCCCGTGGCCGACGCAAGGCCGACACTAAAGTGGTTGTTAGCGTCGGTTTTTTATTTTTAGCGTCGGCCAAAAGCCGACGCTACAGGCCGAAATTCTAGTAGTGCATATTATACACTATTTTTATAAACTTTCCAAATACCTAAACAAATACTTGTACCTTAAAATAAACTCAGATAAACTCTTTCAAATTAATACCCATATATGCTTGTCAAAAAGCTTTTTCTTGTTCCCCATTTAACAATCTCAATAAAATTCAATATTTTTATTGAATGGTGGAGATGAGTGGATGGGATGAATGGCTGGTGGAGATAGGAGATGTCGTGTTGGACATCGAATACCTCATCAAAAATGAAGATTAGCATGCATGGTTAATTAAATTAGTCAATTAGGCTTGGTAATTTTTTTTTATAAAGTTGCATGCTTGTCTTTCGGAACTTGAGTAAGGCTAAACTCCATCCATATTATTTGCTACCAACTAAAAAAATTTATTCAATATTAGAAAGTAAACAAGAATTGCTGATCAGAAAAAAAAAGTAAACAAGAATTGGTATTATTCATTGCCGCAAAAACAAATTAAAGATTTACACACACAGTTATAGACATATTTCACTATGATTTTCATTTTTATTAAATAGGTAAAGGGGGTGCCAACTCCAACTTCATTGACAGTAGCGGCCAAATTTACTTGAAGGGTTATTAGTCGCTATAAGTAGTTCTGAGTATCGGTGATCGGTTTGGTTCGGGTTGAATACATTTTTAGGACTGAATTGATCAACAATACTTGGGTTTGTTTGGTGTTTTTGCGATTTTTGGGTTTAAACCCGAACCCACCCGTGTTAGTTCGGGTCGGGTCTCGGGTTTAATAATGAAATAATGCAAGACGAGAAAAAAAATAAAAAAAATAAAAAAATCTAAGAAGCAGAGATGCACGGTTGCAAGCAACAAGACAAAGATTAAAAAAAAATTGAAATTAGGTTTTTCTCGGGTGAAATTGCCTATTAGTTTTTTTCATACTAATATGCATATAAATTCATAACGAAAGGGGACAGAGCAATCGTGGGTGGTGGCTGCCTCTGTCAAACAAAGAAATGAAGAATAATGATGTTGAATGGAGAAGAACGAAAGAGGACGGAGATCGAAGACAGCTTGGAGAAGTTGAAGGACTGAAGTGTAACATTCTAAATTTTCATTCTACGAAACAGAGTATTAATTTTAGAGGATTAGAATTATCTTTAAGATTTTCAGATGATGAGTAATGGTTTAGAACCGACGTATAAGTCAAAACAGTATTCTATGGACGTCTTTGACTGTCAGAATAAGTTTATAACGATATGGAAATTTCAAAGTGGATTTAGAAGAAGTATTTGAGGATTAAAATTGTGACTTGATGATTTTAGAAACTAAGTTGGGAATTATAGAGAAGAACATAAGAAGTATTACCGTTTTAGTCCCTCTAAGATGAATCGTGTAACACGTTAATTGGAAAACAGACAAATACCCGGAAACTAGGGAATGATCAAGACTAAAGGGGCAAATATAGTTTTATCTATTATGGAAATTAGAAGTTTCGTTTGGTATGGAGATTCAAACGAAAAACCAGTTTAAGTCTTACAATTTCTGTTTTTATTGTTTTAATTGACTATTATATGATATATGTGTTTATGTGTTTATTGATTTATTTTCATCTTAGAAAAATAGTTTTAGTATACATATTCATTCTCTTTATTAAAATATATAGTTTTCGTTTGACGTTGAATTTTTAACAGAAAATAGTTTTCGTCGTAACTAACGGTATAAGTTTTAAATAGCATGAACATGCCAAAACCAACTCATAAAATTATCTTCCTTCATAAAAGTTGTTTATTTTAATATTTGTGATTTTTTGGAATTTTTCTAGAATATTTAGAAAATTTTCAAAATTTACCGAAAAATACGCTAAACGGGAGCGAATAGCGCAAAAACCTTACTTCGCAGTGCAAAATTTTGTGACACAAGTCCACAACAATTTATATTTTATTTTTAATTGTTTATTTTGGGATTTTAGAAATTATTTACGTGTATGTTTTGAAAATACTGTTCTCTGCTCTACTTTTAAAGTTATATTTGCGAAATGGTGAAAAACGAAGAGATTGCACTATCATTAAATTTCAAAAAAGATACCATGAAGCTATTTAAGGCTAACATGGCATTTTCAAGTATTCTCCTTGGTTCTCATCAATTAAGTTAATTATTTTAATTTTTGATTTATGAAAAGTTCATTTTAACCTTTCTTTTTCTATCCTTTTCACTTAAAACCCTATGGGTAAAAATGGAATTTCACTACCCTCCCTCTTCAGCCCCAAAACCGCCCTCCTTGAGCAAGTGGGAGAGGATATTTAGCTTCTAGAAACCAAGTGGATGCCTTGAGCCAATGGGAGAATTATTTGATTTTCCTAATTTTCTAAAAATGTCTAATTAAAATCATCATACATGACCACACAAATGAAGAAAATGCAAAGGGTGCTGTGGAACAAGGGGTGAGTTTTGCTGATGTTGTGGTTGGTCATAGACAAAAACCTGCCAAGCAATGGCAGCAAAAAAAAGATGCACAAAAGGTTAAGGTGGCTACGGAGCAAGATCAATGGATGGGTATAACACATGAAGTCTCGGAAGAAGATATGGCATGGTTAACCAAATGCTATGTGGGTCAAGTATATAATCCAGATACAGTGTTCGAGTTACAAGATCAAATCAATGGCGAATGATATTATTCGGTTAATGTAACTCCGATGGGAGGGGATTTGGTGTTGATAAGGGTAGTTGATGGGGAGGATTTTCTCGAAGTATGGAAGGACGCAGGCAAGATTTTCCACAGTTGGTTTAAGGATATTCACCAATGGTCTCAGCTAGAAGTGCCTTGGCAACGATATGCATGGATCAGGTGTCAAGGTGTCCCTTTACACGCTTGGGATACAAATTTCTTTCAAAAAATCGTTACTTGCCTAGGCAGGTTTGTCATGTTAGATTCAAAAACTATGAACGAGAGTAGATTGGATATTGCGAGAGTTCTGATCCAAACTTCGTCACTGGAAGTGGTTAACAGATTGATTAAGGTGAAGATTAATGGTGTCATGTTTTCAATTCAGATGATAGAAGAGCTCTATAGGGATTCATTCATGACATATTTTCAGCAAGAGAAGGAATTGTCAATGCCAAAGGTTGATGCAAGTTCAGGTTCAGAAGCAGATACAAATTCGTTGATTGGCTTGAATTCAATCGATTCATTCATTCCAGTGGAGGAAGAGATGTTTGAATTTGAAAATGATTAAGCTGTAATTATGGGTATCTCACAAAATGGGGGAATGGAGATATCAGGGGAGATAAGATCGCGTGAAGGGGCCGAAAATAAGGTTGGCGGTTTTGATGAGAATATCCTCTCAAATAAGACCATGCATGACATATGTAAGGGATTGATTGTTGCACTGCATAATTGGTCACAATAGGGGGACCCACATGGTGTAGGCTCTAATATACAAGGAGCACCACATGCCTCACAAATGCCATATGGGACATGTGGGCCGCGCAAGATGGTTTAAAGAGCCCAACCGACAACATGCTTCATGCGGCTGAGGATAACAATGACGGACCACACCGCACAAGATCTTTTGTCTAGGATAGCTGGGTGCCATATGGGCTGAATACTTCCAAGAACCCATGCGATGTTGCGATGTCAGTTGCTATGGGAAATCCTGTTGAAACTGGGTGTCAACAAGAAGGGGAAGAAGTAGCAGAAAAGGGAGAATCAGAAAAAACACCAGAAATTATGATGAAGGTACGGGGGCTGGACAGTAAGAGAAAATCCAGGAAAAGGAGAATAAGAGTAAAGAAGAACAGGGTGCATAACATAGTAGAGGACAAAGGCAAAAAAATTGTATCTTCAAAAGAGGGAGTGCCAAATCCCTTTACAAGTTATCAAGGAAGGTCAAGACATATAACAAAGAGGGTGAGTTCAAAGCGAATTGGTCTAGTAAGGTCCCAGGGAACAAAGATTGGGAGGAGGTTGTCTTTTGTGGCAGCAGTGCGGAGGAAAAGGAAGACAATTTCTGGGGAGAAAGCCTCAAGTCAACAAGACTCAGAGAAAACTATTTCAGACAGCACTATACGGTGGCAGAGAGGGGTGAATTCACGGGACAGTCCTGAAAATGTGGCCACAGAGGTGGTGAAATTTGGGAAAAAATTAGGAGTGGATTTTCAGGGGGAAGAACAACATACTATCACCCAGTTGAGAGATATGGAGGAAAGAGACAGGGGGGAAGGATTATCAAAAAAGTAAGGGAGTTGGGTTTTGGAGAAATCGATACAGGTGTTTTGGTATTTTAAATGAAGATTGGTTCCTACAATATAAGGGGCCTAGGTGGAAGGGCAAAAAAGAGGGATGTCCAGATGATTGTGAGACAGAACAAGCTTGACTTTATAGGCATACAAGAATCTAAATCCGAGACTGTTGATCGAGCAAAATGTGCAATGCTTTGGGATGATGATGATTTTGAATGGGAGTTTGTTCCTTCTCAGGGAGCAGTAGGGGGTCTGATTTTGATATGGCGAAAAGTCACATTCCACATGGAGGAGTGCTTTCAAGGACATGGGTATGTTGGTGTCAAAGGGAGGTGGGGGCAAGGGAATCAGGAGGTGAACATCATTAATGTCTATGCCCTGTGTGAGGGGGTTAGGCGGAGACATTTATGGCAGGAATTGGCAAATGTTGTACGGAACAGGGGTGGAGACTTGTGGGTGTGATGGGGGATTTTAATGCTGTGTTGCATCAAAATGAGCGTAAGGGGAAAGCAAACAGAGATAACACAACAGACATGGCAGAGTTTCAAAAAATTTTAGACGAAGCAGGCCTGGTGGACTTACCACTAATTGGTAGAAAATACATGTGGTATAGACCAGATGGGTCATCAATGAGCCGTCTAGACAGATTTCTTTTATCTGAGGGTTGGTTGAGGGAGTGGCCTAACATGTCACAGTGGGCTTTGCCTCGGACTCTGTCTGATCATTGTCCTATTATCTTGAAGGAGAAGATCCTAAATTGGGGACCTAAGCCTTTTAGAGTGTTTAATGGTTGGAATGAGATTCCGGGATATGTAGAGTTTGTCAAGGAGCAATGGGGAGGGTTGCAAGTGAGGGGATGGGCTGCATTTGTGGTGAAGGAAAAATTAAAGTTGATGAAGCATAAACTTAAAGAATGGAGTAAAAGCAATGCGATTGATGTGGGTCATCAGTTGAAGGAAGCAAGAGAGGGATTAGCAAGGTGGGATGTGAAAGGGGAATTGGAGGATTTAACACATTTGGAAATTGAGCAACGTCGTCAATGTGTGACTCAAGTGTATAAGCTGGCCCGGTTGCATAATAGTATGATGTGGCAAAAATCAAGATTGAAGTGGTTAAAAGAAGGGGATGCTAATTCTAGCTTTTTCCACGGATGGGTAAGAAGGAGAAAGAGGTAGAATGATATTCTATGCTTGACAGTGGAAGGAAGGAGTGTCGAAGAGGTAGCGGAGGTTCGGAGTGTGATTCGGGACCATTTTATGAACCTTTTACACAACAAGATGGGCAGCGACCATTATTGTCTAATCTGAATTTTAACAGGATTGGGGAAGTGGAGAATGATTTATTGGTGGCCCCTTTCACGGTTGAGGAGATTAAGGCAGCAGTGTGGCAATGTGAAAGTTCAAAAAGCCCAGGTTCGGATGGATTTAACTTCTATTTTATTAAGCAGTCACTACAAGAATTGTTGCATTTACCTATGTAAATTTACCAAGAGTCGTGTGGCCGTAGGTGATTTTTTAGTTTTCTACGGCCAAAGCCGTAAGTAAGGAGTGAAGAGTGAGAAATTTAAATTTTAAAATTATCTACGGCTCTAGCCGTAGGTACTTACTTTTTAAAAAACAAAAAGAAAAGAAAAACATTTACAGAGGGCTTAAGCCGTAAGTAATTTTACTTTAATTAGAGACGTCCAAGCATTCCCACCACCCAACCACTGTCTCTCAGTCGCCCCACGAGCCCCAACCACCGTGTCTCTTTCTCTCTTTCTCCGTTCTGCGCGCCTTGCCTGAAGCTCCACGCCTTGCCCAGCCGCGCGCAACCGCAGTTTGTCCTCCCTCGATCTGCTCCACCGCGGCCTCCCCGAAGCTCCGCCACGCGAGACTTGCTCACAGAAAACAGATCGGCCGCTTCCCTCAGCTAGCTCCACCGTTCCTCTCTCCCTGAAACAGTGAAACAGATCCGCCTCCCTCACCTAGATCCACCGTCGTAGAAGGGCATCATTGACAAGAGGAGGACGAAGAAGGGTTCCATCAACTCCAATAAGCTTTTTCCCAGAACCGTACTTGAAGGTCGCCGCTCTCCATTAGGAATCTGCTCTCAGGGTCCATTTATTTTTATTTCATTTTTTTATTTTTCTTTTGAGATGAAATGCATTTTATTGAGTATGTTTTGCTTGAGAAATTGATAAATTATGACTCTTACTCTGAGTTGGTCTCTATGAAGCTTAAGGTGTTCAGGTCTGGCTCAGATTTCGCTCCAATGGAGATGAAGGTATGACAGGGAACACTTCAAGCTGGACCCTTTTTAGCTTACCCTTTGATGTTTTTGTTCTTATTTTTCACTGCCACTAATTGGTGCTTGCAAACTGTGTCATTGGACTAGGCAACTGGATATTTATTATCTAAGTTATAACCGTTTGTGTTATTTCACTTATTTGTATGCTAGCCAATTGTTATATCTACATATACATTGGTTGAAATCTAAGTGCTTGTTGTGTTAGTGGGAGTAAATTTCAAGTCAATTGGATCACTAGTACTTTAGGAATTACTCACACTTTCTCAATTTTTTTAAAACTGCATACACATTGACACCTGTTACTTTGTTTTATTTTGAGTATCATTCAATTCATTTTTGTAGAATTATATATGAAAGGGAAACTTTTTGCTGCTGGATGAGTCGATTGTTTGACATCCAATTGTCTAATTTATACAGGTTTACTTGTGCTTATGATACAATTATGGAGTGACAGTGAGATTCTATATGGCAATATCAGATTTCACGTGATCTGTTTGTGTCTGATATTCTAGATCGCTTCTTTCATTTATCCTGGTACATGTAACATTATTTGTGCCTTTTATCTTTGAACAAGTTACTGCTGCAAAGGCAGATTTGAATTATATTAGGTTAGATGGAGAAATTGGCTGCATGGTGAATGGACCAGGGTTAGCAATGGCGACAATGGATATAATTAAGTTGCATGGGGGTACTCCTGCCAATTGGCTCTTGTTTGTTGCTTTATCAGGATTAGGATTAGAACAATTTGTATGGCCCTTTTTGTTTTTAATTGCTACGTATCTTGTTGAATAATTATGCAGATAGGCATCTCTGTTTTGGCCTTGCTTTATAATTTAGACACCAACATTTTCTTTGTTTTGTTTTGCTGTTCAATGCTTATTTTGCTGTTCATTGCTATTCAATGCTTATTTTGCTGTTCTTGGCTCTCCTTGTGCTTGGTCTTAGTTGCTCTCTTTTTTAGGGTTGTGCAAGTTTGTGCAAGTATATCTATTACTTTTTTCAGATAGAAACTTTTTAGAATTGAACATAATGAATTATCTCCCATGTTATTTATTATGATGCAGGAACTAGGGGTGTACAATACCCGGTCTGGCCCGCCAACCCGTCCCGGCCCAATGACTTCGGGTCGGGACCCGTCAAAAGGAAAATGACAATAGGACAGTCCAACTTAATAACCCGGCTTCGGGTTGACCCTCGGGTCACCCGGCCCGTCCCTGTTATACTTGTTTTATAATTTTATTTATTATCTTAGATTTGAAGAGTTGTCAAGACTGGTATTCTCACATCTGGGGTATGAAACCTTCCACAGCTGTGGTTATCACTAAGCTGGGAAAGTTCTTTGTATCAACATTGACCACACCAAGGGTGTGAGAGTTTCTAAGGGTGTGGTCGCTTCTGGGTCTCCAGGTCGGGAGGTTTCATAAGAGGGTATGCAAGTCTCACACCAGGAGTGGAAAACTTTGCCCAGTTGTGGTTAGCTCTGGTTTGGCGGATGTAGTATGAAACTGATTGTTTCACACCAGGGATGTGAGTCTTTTCACTGGTGTGATTCGCTCAATTTTAAAGGAATTTTTTCATCTTTGCTACTATCGGGCCAAATGATAAAATATAACATTCTATTTATTATTTTTTAAACAAGCTAAGTTATCACTTTTCCTATTGAATTGCATGACCAACTAATTATTTTTATTTATATGTTATTTTGTCATTGTTTATTTAACTTAAACATTGCTTCTTGGTCCTTGATAATATTTTAAAATCTTAGTCTGACGATGCTATGTGATGTCCCTAGAGTCAACCCGGTATTGTCCTACTTGGACCCGGTCTTCATTGAGCTCGCATATCATCGGGTTAAGGATAGGGTTCGGGTCTCAAAAATTGACCTGATTAAACTTTCGGGCCAGATGTGGGTTGGACATAACCCGTCCCAATCCGTCCCACGAACACCCCTAGCAGGAAGTGAACGGGAAAGAAGTTTAGATACAAATTACTGGTTTTATGGAAAAGAACACCGAAAAGTTCATGAAAGAGCTTTGGCTCATTGCCCAGAAAAATGCCAGTGGTGTTTCTTAGCAATTCTTGGATGCAAAAGAAGAAGAAATCAGTAGCTCTTGACCCTTATGGACAATATTAGATAGTTTTTTAGTTTATTTTGTATTTTAGTTGATATTTTATTGTATTTAACTTAGACGACATTCAATTTAACTTTGGTTATGATATTAATTTTGCTCTTTTCAATTAATGTCTTTATTTTAATAGAAGTACCATATTAATAAATTAAAATAATTAATTACTCAATAATAATTAACTAATTAAAATAAATAAACAAATAAATAATAATAATAAGTTTAATAAAAGGAATATTTACTTAATTTAATATAATTAATAAAGAATAAGTTTATAATTTAAAATTTAATTAAAAAAAATACGTATTCGAAGGCCGTAGGTAAATTAGCTAGGGCCACAAGCCGAAGGTAATTACCTAAGGCCTGGAGCCGTAGGTAATTACCTACGGCTTTCTAAAGAAAGCCCTCGCTAAAAATTTACAACGAGCAATATACCCACCGAATTTAGGCCGTCTCTTAGCCGTAGGTAATTTTCCATCACCTACGACTTTTTGCTTCTACCTACGACTTTTGGCCTTGACTAATGAGTGAAATTCTTGTTTTGGGATGTAATATGTAAGGATGTGTGGTAAGCTGGTAAGAGGTCTCAACACTACTTTTATTGTCTTAATTCCAAAAAAAGACAATCCTCAAAAAGTAGAAGATTTTTGTCCAATCTCACTAATAGGGAGCATGTACAAAATTCTTTCAAAATTGCTAGCAGCAAGACTTCAGAGGGTGATGCATACTTTGATCTCTAAAACACAATATGCTTTTATTAAAGGAAGACAGATTTTGGATGCGGTGTTGATAGCAAATGAGATTGTGGACGAGGCAAAAAGATATAAGAAGAAGAGGGTCATGTTTAAGGTTGATTTCGAGAAAGCGTATGACTCGGTTAGTTGGTCTTACTTACAATTTGTGATGAACAAAATGGGTTTTTCTGAGACTTGGCAAAAATGGATTATGGAGTGTGTTTCCACAGCATCAATGGCGGTATTGGTTAATGGCAGCCCAACTGAAGAGTTTTGTCCAAGTAGAGGCATTCGACAAGGTGACCCTTTATCACCCTTTTTGTTTTTACTTGTGGCGGAAAGGTTGAGTGTGATGATGAAACAAGCAGTGCAGCTCAAAATGTTCTCGGGCTACATAATAGGCAGTCCAAGATTGGAGATTTCACATTTGCAGTATGCCGATGACACACTGTTAGTGGGAGAGGCAACGTGGGAGAATGTATGGGCAATCAAATGCCTATTGCAACTTTTTGAGGCGTCGTCAGGGCTCAAGGTGAACTTTTATAAAAGCCAGGTGGTGGGTTTCAATGTGGAGGAGAATTGGTTACACATGGCAGCAGAGACATTACATTGTAAAATTGGATGTGTCCCTTTCAAGTATCTCGGCTTACTTGTTGGAGCTGATGCAAAGAAAAAAATCACATGGGCACTAGTGATTGACAAGGTGCGCCACAGACTGGTTTCCTGGAGTAGCAAGCATTTGTCTCTCGGTGGGAGAATTACTCTTATTAAATCTGTCATGTCCTCTCTTCCAACCTATTATCTCTCCTTTTTCCAAGCGCCAAACGGTATAATTCACTCTCTTGAATCCTTACTTAAACACTTTCTTTGAGAGGGGAGTGACAACGTGAGGAAAATTTGCTAGGTGACTTGGGAGGATTTGTGTAAGGAGAGGGAGGTTGGTGGGTTGGGTATTAGAAGCCTATCTGCTTTTAAAGGCTTTACTAGGAAAATGGGTATGGAGGCTTAGAGTGGAGAAAGGGATGCTTTGGAAGAGGGTCATCATGGCAAGATATGGGGGCTTGGAGGAGGGTAGGGGCGCAAGATTTAATCAAGGATCTCTTTGGTGGCGAAATTTGGTTAGATTAGGCATAGGGGCGGGTGGAGTGGGGCAAAATTGGATAAAACAAAATTTGGTGAGAAGGGTGGGTGAGGGGAATGAGGTAAGTTTTTGGAATGATTGTTGGGTAGGTGGCAGGCCTCTTTGTAACAGTTTTAGGAGGCTGTTCAATTTATCTCTGGATAAGAAGTCACTAGTCTGCCAAATGGGGAGATGGGAAGATGAGGTGTGGCACTGGGCTTGGAGGTGGCGTAGGCGTTTATTTCAGTGGGAAGAAGATTTGCTGGCTCAACTTCAGGTTCTTTTGCAAGGCGTTCAGATTAAGAAGAATGTAGAGGATTCCTGGTCTTGGACAGCTCACAGCGGATGCATCTGGAGAATATTCAGTTCGGACCACTTACAAGGTCATTACATTTAATCCAAATACAATCAGGGAGCCTTCTTTCAATTCTTTGTAGAACAAGTGTGTTCCACCTAAGGTGCTTGCATTTGCTTGGAGGGCGTCTTTGAACAGATTACCTACGCGAGACAATTTGGCATAAAGAGGAGTGTTGGATGGACAAAGTATGTTATGTAGGTAACAGGATGAAACACAAGAAGGAGGGTTGAATTGTGTTTCTAAGCTTTTAAAAACTTTTCGCAATGATGGACGCTGACTTGTTTCAAATATTGGACGCACAGTGTTTTTCTGAAATGTTGGATGCACAGAGTGCTAAAACATTGGACGCACAGAGTGCTAAAATATTGGACGCACAAAAGATTGGACGCAGAGGCTTCTGCTAAATTAAAAACTTGTTTTCTTTGTGCGATTTAAAGTGTATGAAAAACTTGTTGAATAAAAATCAATTCAATCCCCTTGGTTAGTAATGAACACAGATATAAAAAGAGTTAAGGGAAAGAAGAAATAACACAAGTTTTTATCCTGGTTCACCCTTTCCTAAGAGCTACGTCCAGTCCCCTCAAACTAGAGAGATTTCACTATCAATCCAGATAGGTACAAATATTCTTTGCACGCAGCCTCTTCAGGCTATAACCCAAGTATTCTTTGCACACAGCCTCTCCAGGCTAAAACCCAAGTACTCTTTGCACACAACCTCTCCAAGCTAAAACCCAAGTATTCTTTGCACACAGCCTCTCCAGGCTAAATCACAAGTATTCTTTGCACACAACCTCTCCAGGCTCAAACAAGTATTCTTTTACAGTCAAGCCTCTCCAGACTCAAACAACTCAGCAGAGTGTTTTTGATATAAAGTGTTGTCTAACTCACACAAGTGAGGATATGAAACTTAAGCACTTCGAGAGTTAAGCAAACTCTCTTTTACAAGAAGATAGAAAATATACAAGACTTTCTAGACAGAGTATAACAAATTGTTTGCATAGCGTTTTTGCTCTTTCTTTTTCTTCGTTCAGTCTCTTGTATTCTTCTTCTGTTCACGGTATTTATAGGCTTTGATGAATCTTCAGACTTGTTCTTCGAATAGCTCAGCTTCAGCCTTCATAAATGTGACCGTTCTCTAATAGCATTAAATGCTATTTTCCCGTTGCTCTGAGGAGATCTACTTCAGTGTGTATGTCTGCGTTTCTTTCTCCTTAATCAGAAGCAACCTGTACTCAAAGTCTCAATTGTACAGTGGTTAATAGTAATATCTAATTGAGACAGAGAGAATACACTGTGTAAAGCAGAAAGATGTGTTCAGAGATATAAGAGTATATTCTCTCTCTTAGTACACTTTCCACAGTGCTTTATGCTTTTCAAAAGTACGTTCAAAAACGTTGACAAAAGGTTGTACAGAAAAACATTGTATACAGCTATTTATTTCAAATCATTTGATCAATAAATATGTTTCATATTAAATGCAAGAGCAATAAATAGCAAGTAATGGACTCTGCGCTTTGGACGCAGCATATGGAATGTATTGGACGCAACATGTAGAATATTGGACTTTCAGTCCTTTTAGCAAATGGACGCATACCTTGTCCTTACCATTTGCACATGATACTTATTCATTCATTGGACGCATACCATTCTGTTGATTAGATACCAAGTAGCATTGGACGTATTACCTCATTCTTGTTATTGGACTTTTGCCATTTCCTTACTGTTCTACTGGACGCAGAGTTGATTGTTGTACATTTGTTCTTCTGCTTCATTGGTCGTAGAACACTTGATTGTTGTCCTTCTGATTTATTGGACGCAGAACAGTACCTTTGTCACTCTGATTTTATTGGACGCAGAACAGTTCTTTTGTTCATTCAGCCTTATTGGACGCAGAGCAGCACTCTTGGTCATTCAGCTTTATTGGACGTTGAACTTCAATGCCTTACTGAACATTGGACTTTTGTCCTTCTTATCCATTGGACGCTTACTGATTCTGCTTCTTTGGAAATCATTGGACGCAGAGTTGTACTGTCTGTATTGAACATTGGGCGTAGAACAGTATTGCCTTATACTGATCATTGGACGCAAGCTCTTAGACTGCGTATTGCATTGGACGCAGAACAGTATTGTCTTATACTGTTTATTGGACGCAGATAATCATTGGACGCATGGTCTCAATGATTATTGGACGCATAGCTCTATTCTCAATATTGGACGATGTCTTTAACATTGGACGCAAGGCTTCTCAGACTTTGAATATGAGCCAATGTCATGATGAACTAATTTATTGGATGCAGACTGCAACATCCTTCAATAAACTTAGTTATACATTGAAAACACCTTAATACAATTTATTTATCCTTTGTAAAAACCTTAATACATTTTGTTATCATCAAAACCATAAAATCACTTAGGGAGTATTTGTATTAAAAATACTTTTAACCAATTTGGTTCCAACATGTTATGTGCAGGTTGCCAGCAGGTTAACTGTAACGCCCCAAATTTTCACTCTAAGAGACAATGTTAATAAAGGAGAATTATTGTTAATATTAGGATTTCGATGGGATTAACAATGGTTTAGTGCTGACGTGGAAAGTCAAACGGAAAAGTCTGTAGACGTTTTGACTGTTAGAATAAGAATATAATGATATATAAACCCTAATTAGAGTCAGAAAGATGATTTGAGGATACCAATAGCGATTTTATAATATTTGAGGATTTTAGAAATTTATTAGGGAAGTTTCTAAGAAACAGATAGAAATGTTACTGTTTTGGTCCCTGTAGTTTGACCAGGTTGAACTATGAGTGAGTTTGGAGAACAAAACAAGTTGAGAAATATTTTTGGAGATACCAAATGATGTTTTATATTATTTTAGAATTTTAGAAATTATTTTAGGAATTTTTAGAATAGCGGACAAAAAATTACAGTTTTGGTCCTTGTAGACCGAGAGTAGGGTAAACGGGAGAACGGATGTAGGCCAAAAACTTGAAAAATGATCCAAAATCAACCAAAAAAGTAACCAATGGTATTTTTATAATATTTATGATCTTTAGAAATTTTCTGGGATTTTTCTTAGAAAGTTGATTTTAACCCTAATTTACGGGTTACGGTAAAACCAAAAAATTACCGTAGTGCTTCTAAACTTAATTGTTATAAACTCAGACCTTTTTGGCACCTTATTTTCATGGCTTAGGACTTATTTTAGGATTCATGAGAGTTTTTACCCTAATAGGTTAATTTTGGACAATTTTTACTATGAAATACAAAAGTTACCACACTTAATTACCTTGAAGACTTACCATTTACCATGGTTAAGGTGAAAAATTATTTTCACTCCTCCTTAGGACAGGTGCAGCACCAGCCATGCCTTGAGAAGAAGAGTGTAGATTTTTTTTAGGTATCCATGACTCATAGTTGTGGGCCAATTAGAAAAGTCCAAGGGGTGATTTTTTGCTTATGACTCATTCTTTGTCATGATGGTCTTAGAAAAAAAATCTGTACAAGAGGCACAAGGAGAGGGGGAGAGGTCGAGTAAGGAAAGGAAGAGGAAGAGCCTCTTGTTTCATTTTTTTCATTTGCTCTCATACCATAAACCTTTCCCATGCTCTTTTCTCCAAGTTTACACTCAAAATAATCATGTTCTCTCAAGTTTGCTCTTGATTTGGGATCATCAAGCTACTAGAGTATTTGGTAAGAACTCCATAGCTTAAGCTTTAATTTTCTTCTTCATGGTTTAAGAGCTGAGGGTAGAGTTAGGTTATCTTAAGCTTGCTTTCATGGATGAGTAAGCTTATTTTTGTGTTTGGATGTGTTATTATGGATTAGAAGGAGTTAATCAAGAAGGAAGGAGAAGGGCTTGAATCTAGGGTTTTACTTTTACAAGCTAGAAGGAAGGAGGTAAGGGAAAACTCTCTCTAGCTACCATGGTCATATAAATTTGTGTTTTATGTGATTTTTATGCTTGGGTGATGAGATCTTATAGATACTCTTGGTGGAAGATTTCTTATGCTCTTTATGAAAGGATTTTCTTTATGTTATTGGTGGGGTAATTTTCTATGTGTTGGTAGATGATTTATTGAGTGTTGGTGAAGGATTATTATGTGTTGATAAGTGGTTTTTCTTATGTATTGATGGAGTGATTTTCTATGTGTGGGTGAAGAGATTTCTCATGAGTTTGGTGAGATGAGAACTTGAATAGATGCATGGTTATGATATTCTTATGTGGAATGATTGATAAATTGGAGAGGTTGAAGGATTAGTAAGCTTAAATCATGCCTTCCATGAAAATTAGATCTTTATATGTCTACTTAGTTATTTTCTTGAAAACCAATTTAATGGACCAAAGTTTATGAAGACAAAAGCTGGTTTTGATGCTTAAAAATGATGGAAATGGATTAAATAATCAAACCCAAAAAGAAAATTGAATTTTCGGATTTTTGTAAGTTTTTCCAGAACTGTTCACGCCCTGGATGTGAGTGTTTTCACAGGTGTGAACTGTTCTGCCCAGAAACAACTGTACGCGAGAATGCAGGGGTCAAAAATGTAATTTCTGAAAGATTAGAGGCAAAAGTGTAATTTTGGAAAGTTTTCAAAACAAAATGTGGAAATGTAATTTTCGAAAATGTTGGGCCAAAAATGAAATTTTTAGAAGTTTTGGGGCAGAAATCATAATCTGAGCATTTTGGGGTCAGAAACGTAGCATTTAAAAGAAAGTTTTAGAATAAAGCATCAACGAAAAGAAAGCTATGTGTTTGAGAAGACTGAGTAATGGACAGTGGGAAATGATTGTGGGACTAAGTGTCAATAAGGGGAGATGGCTAAATATTGTGGAAAGTAAATGCCATGTGAATTGAGAAATGATGTGTGATGGGAGAATTGCTATGTGCTATTTAAATGTTGTGTGCTATATGAGAGACTGTGTGCTATATACTATGTGCTATTTAAATGTTGTGTGCTATGTGAAAGGTTGTGTGCCATGCTGTGTGCAAAGAACTGTGTGCAAAAGGGGTTGTGTGCCATGCTGTGTGAAAAAGGGTTGTGTGCCATGCTGTGTGCAAAAGGGTTGTGTGCCAAATATTGTGAGCGAAGCGCTATGCGCACAGTGCTTCGGGAAATACTAAGTGACATTTCGTGCTATGTGAAAAGTAATCTCCATGGAGTGCGGGCTAAATGCTCATGACTGAGTGTCGAATAAATCAGGAGTTTGGGGAAAAGTAATCTCCATGGAGTGCGAGCTACGTGCTCGTGACTGTGTGTCGAATCTGTTATAAAGAAAGGGCTCATAGAAGTGTCTTGTGTGTGTGTGTGTGTGTGTATATATATATATATTGAATTCTTGTGATATGTTTTTGTGTGAAACGGTGATGCTTCTGTGTGAAGTTGGACATAATGATCTGTGTGACTAGTGTCTGTGTGACCTAGTTGGATATGTGAAGATGAGATGTGACTTCTGTGTGAAGAGGTGTTTGTGTGACTTAAACTGATTATGTTACATATGCATGTGCGACTGATTTCTACTATAAATGGTCATAGTATGATTTTGCATGAATTTCTGTGGTATGCTACTTGTAAGATTATGGTGTTAACTGCGAAAGAGACTTTGACCCTTGCCTATATGTTTTGTGCTCTTTGGAACATGATTCATATAGATGGACCATTAGCTGGGTGGACTTGTCAGGACTTGAGGATTGAGACGTACTCTGAAGATGAGTTAACTTAGTGGAAGGACGTGCGGGTTCTAATTTGGGTTAGAGCTTCTAACAGAAGTTCTTAGTGCTTGACCAGCATAGGGAGTCAGTATTCTTTTGGGAAGAAGCAGTTTCTTGTATGATGTAATATTTCTCAAACATTGGTTTATGAAGAAAGACGTAAATTGTATCCAGTGACTGTATTTCATTCTTATATGTTGAGTGTTATTTTATTTATGACTTCTTTTAATATCTTAAAAAAAAAGGCAATGAAAATCCCTAAAAAGAAAATTAAATAAGTTTGTTAGTATTTTTCCGAAAGAAAACCAGACTTAATAAAAATTATTTTCCACATTTGAGTTGGTTACTTAAGTGTAATGCCCTCTTTGAGAAAAGGATGTTACATTAACGAAAGTGTCTCACATTTATTTTTTCGATGTAAGGCGTTTTCAGATGTTTGGAGGCAGTGTTAGATCCCATTTTCAGCAGTTTGGCGGTTTATTATCTTGTAACAGGGAGATGGCAAAGTTGTTGGAAGTAATTTGGTTTGCAAGCGTGTGGTTTATTTGGTTGAGCAGAAATGGAGTGATCTTCAATAATAAACGGGAATCACATGCTACTATTGTGGAGATGATTAAAATTAATTCGTGTGGACTGACACTGAATTGGATGTCTAACCAAAAAGTTGCATTGGACTGACGCTGAATGGATAGGGGCATGGAAACAGGTAGTAGCATGATCATTGACACGAAGTTTGGTTTATAAAAATCAAGCAGCTGGATGCACACTTCACACCTGGGGACGTTTTACACACCTGTGGACTTCACTGGATTCTACTATGCATTTTCGCAGTTGGGTCTGCCGATGTCACGCCTGGGGTGGGAATTTCTCCACAACTGTGAGCTACTCGGGATTATTTTCACATTTGGGTCTGACGGTTTCACAGCAGGAGTGTTACTTTTCTTACAGTTGTGGACTGCTCTGGTTTCTGCTCTGCATTTTTGCATTTGGATCTGACGTTTTTCACGCCTCGGGTAGGAATTTCTTCACAACTATAAACTTCTCTGGATTATATTTGCATTTGGGTCTGACGATATCACACCGGGGATGTGACACTTTTCACAGCTGTGGACTTCTCTGGATTCTACTCTGCATTGTCGCATTTAGGTCTGACGAATTCACACCAGAGGTGGAAATTTATCCACAACTGTGAACCAATCTGGATAGTTTTATGTAAGCTGGTTCCTTTTGTTCGTCCTCACACCGCGGGTGGGTTTTCTCCCACAGTTGTGAATGTTTCTGATACTCATTGGTGTAGCTTTCTTAGGTTGGGGGTGCTTTAATTATTTTCTCATGTGGATTTGACGTACTGCAAATGATAGATAGGATTTGGGGTACTAACTTAGTTGGGATGTCTTTCTCTATAGTGATATTTTTACACGCTAGTTCTATGGTTTTATCGTTAGGAGTTTTAGTCGTTTTTGTGCTGATAACATTGTTCTTTACATGTAGCTAAATCTGGGCATATCTTATGCTCTAATTTAGTTGATTTTTTTTAATAAAATTTTGCTTTTCCAAAAAAAAAACACCAAATCTTGAAGCATGATCAAGATTTCTCTTTCTCCCTCTTTACAGTTTTCTTGTTTAAAGTTTTTTTCTTGGTCTTGAGTTTTAGAGTTTTGATCTTCAAGGTTCTTCATCTTAAGTGGTAAGGGAAAAATTCTTAAGAGTTATGAGAGAACACATGAGTTTTATGTGTTTGATCTTATTTTCTAACCACTCAAGTGGTTTATGTGTTATAGCTTTGTTATTTAATTAATTCTTGCTAATTGTTTTATAGCTTTATATTAATTGTGAGCTTTTATTATTAGTAATGTTATAATGGCCAATTTATTTATAAGTTTTGGTGATAGTAATGTTATAATGTCAAAATTGGTTTTGAGTTTTAATATTTATATCGTTATAATGACAAATTTTTAACTATCACGATATAATTGAACCGTAAAATTATTGTAATCTATTTCTTTGTGAAAACCCTGAAATTGTCTACCATTGATGTACAGAAAGATGGTTGAGATGAATGGTTTATTAGTAAGGTCTCTCGAGAAGCCTTAGCTCACCTCTCTTTCCTGGGAACCATACCGATATACTGTTTATGAAATCTTAACCTAGGGAGTCTGTATATACGTGGCTAAGATAAATTGGAAAAGATTTTATTGGGATGCTACTATACACAAATATGCGTTTAAAATAAATCTCTTTTCTCTTTAGATCGAGCAATGTCGGTACTACCGTAAACTCGGTCTTTGCTTTTAATTGATCTTGAACTGTTAACAATGATTTCGCTAATGCATATATACCGGCTGACTGGGTAAATAGTATAGAAGTAAAAGGTTCTCGGTGAACTCTACTGTTATACCTTTTGGTAGAAATTCCTGGTTTGGGGTTCTTTATATATGAAAACTCAGTTTAGTTTTCAATATCATACTTTTGACAGTGAAAATTAGTGAGGCAAACCTTCAATGGGCTTTTTCTGAAAATAAACTTGTGTTTAAATATTTTGGTAATAAATCAGTTTAATCTCGTTCACTTAGTTCTTTTATCATGTCATTCTAAAAGTTGGACATTGATCACTGCAGTCGGCTCTGCCGCCATGTGAACAATCCGTCATCAGTTTTATTTAAAACCAAGGAATTTAATTTTCTGCTTGTTGAGGAATATGAATCTGTGTTTATTTGAGGAATATGATTCTGTGTTTATTTGAGGAATATGGTTATCTGTTTTATTTGAGGAAAATGATTTTGTGTTTATTTGAGAAATGTGATACTGTGTTTATTTGAGAAATGTGATGTTGTGTTATTGAGAAAAGTGATTTTGTGTTTATTTGGGAATTAAGGCCATATCTTGCAATACGGTATTTCAAACTGGTGATGTCTTGGGCATACGATGTGTCAATCCGGCAATATTTTTAATACGGTTATTCTAACCGGTGACGTTTTGCATTACGGTACTCTAAACCGGTGGTGTTTTGACATGCAATGTTTCCAATCCAGCAATATGATGTTGTTCAATATGATGTTTCAATATGAAGTTTCATTACGATGTTTTAAATACAATGTTTTCATTTAATGATGTATTAAATATGTGTTTGATTTCTTTTATTGAGCATAGTGTTGTGTATATATTATATCTGATATATGTTGCTTGTGTATTCTCTTATGATATAACTTGATAATAAGGTTTTCACTCTTGCTTGTTTTCTATGTTATGTTGATGCATGTTTAAGTAGATGAGTTACCAAAGGAGTAGGCTAGTTCCAATCGGAAGACTAACTCTAGGAAGGGGATTGGAAGGAGAACGCTGCATGGATTGATAGGGATTCCAAGAAGAATCTATGTATATTGTTTTGGGTAGAGGTCTAGAGACTTGACCGACTCAGATGTTTCACTGTACAGATTATTTTGAGAATACTGAACGTTCATTGTAAAACTTTGATGAATATATATATGAGATGAGATTACTTTCACCAGTGTGTTGTTTCTGCATTTAAAACCTTTCGAAAAAAATTAGGGAGACATATTCCTCATCCTTCTCATTATTTAAAAGGCAAAAATTTTACCCACATTTTCGGAGAAAGAATACTAAGTTTACATCATATATTTTCTAAGTTATTTCGAAATTTTTGGTTACTATAATGTAATATATTTTTTGGAGAAAGGGTGTTACAAGAAGAACAACTGGGAGATCGATGCAGAGATCGGAGATCGAAGGGGCAGAGAGCTGGGCCACTCACCGTCACACCGCCGAGGGAGAAGGAGTAGGTCACTCGCCGGGGTGATGAAGAAGAAGTCACCGCCACAGAGATCGAAGGGAGGAGGTCACAACTCAAGCATCGTCGCATAGAGATCGAAGGGAGCAGGTTGCCGTCACCACTCACCGAGGGAGAAGGAGCAGGTCGTCGTCGCCAAGGGGAAGAAGAGGCCACCGTCGTCGCCGATGGGAAGGGAAGAAGTATGTTGAAAACACTAGATGAAAGAAGAGGCTGTGTTTTTTGTCTCAATGTCTCTGGTCACAGACTCAATCACTCGAAAGCAATCATCATATGCATTTTTTTTTATTTTTTTTTTACACTCTTGGGTCGGTTCGGGTTGCTCGGTTTTGGAAAACCGAAACTCGATACCCGAACCAGACTTGTTCGGTTCTTTGGTTATTTAACCAAACCGAACCGGTGAACCAAACCAAACCGAGATATATGTACCGGTTCGGTTTGGTAAGGTTGGCCCGTACCCATGTTCACCCCTACCTATAAGGGTTTGTTTGGTAGAGGAGTTTTGAAGGGGAAAGAAGGGAAGGATTTATATTAACATTTTAATTTTATAAATAGAGGAGAAAGATGTAAAAAAAACATTTTAAAGTCTTCCAAAACTCTCCAAAGTCCTTCTCCTAGTATATTTTTTGGTGGGTTTTGCAGGACTTTAAAATGTTTTTTATATCATTCTTCTATTTATAAAACTAAAATGTTAGTATAAACCCTCCCCTCCCCTCCCCTCCCCTCTCCTAAAATTACCTGACATGTGTTTTAGTATCCCTTTGAGACCATATAGATTACTAGATAATTACTTTTGAAAACACTATTTTTACTTGTGGGTCGTGGTTTTGGAAATGGAGAATTTGTACACATAATGGGTGGGGGTTATTCATATTGTGGTGGTACCGAGTTTTGATCGATCATGTACATTGTTTTGTATTAATTTTTGGACTTTGACACTTATTGTGCTTCCCGTCTTAATCCAATTTGGCTTATAAAAAAAAGGACACTACACTCTTGATGCCGATGAGCTAGCATGAGCAACACAACTTGTCAAGTTGTAATGAGTAGGTGCCATCCCCATTGTCGACATCCAGGACAATTAACCCAGCCGACCTGATGTGCAACCCTTCACCCTCCTTTGAGGACAAGATCATCATTAAGGTGTATTCCATCAGTTTTCTTCGCTCGCTAGCAAAGAGAGAAATTTGCAATAGGGCCTATGATTGGCTTTCTTTATTCCATTCTTTGTCAAATCAAATTATAATATTTCAATTTTCATTCAATTTTATTTCTTTTTATTTTTTCTTCTCCCATTTTCTCTCGTACCAAACACAATATAAGTAGAGTTTAATTACCATACACTGATAATGTAAAAATATTTTACATAAATATCTAATCATATCTTATCATAGTATCAACTCATAACAATAATTCTTAAAATATATCCACATAAATTTACATGGTAAAATATGATTAGATATATGTGTAAAAAATTTTACACTATCGGTGTATGCTAATTAAATTCATATAGGAGTATTCAAATTTCATCATTTGGATCTCAACTAATTTAATTTGAACCGGGTAGATTCACTTAATTGGATAAAAAAACTTTCGGTGCCTATTTTTCATAAGATTTTTTTTGTCAACATTTTTTTTTCATAAGATTTAAGCATGAGACATTGTTGAAGGAAAATCAAGCTCATTTTCAGTTAGCCCAATAAGGTTGATTGTATAATTTTGTTGTCCATATGTAATATGTTTCTTTTTTTAATTTGTAAAGATTTGTCCCATTTTTTGCCTAATATATTACCTTGAAGGATAAATTCCTTCATTATTTAGTAATATATAATTTAAAAATAATATTGAAATTTAATATTATTATATTTTATATGTGAATATATGTATTTACGTTTTTGTTATTTTCCTATTTAAAGTTTATCAAATGATTTTATTAGCAAGTGTACTATAAGTGTTTGTTAAGAAATTAAAAAATGAATACATAAAAAAGAAATTAAAAAATAAAAAATATTTAACAGATCATGTAATATTTAACAGTACTATATTATAAATTTGAAATAAAAATATAATAGTTTTTAGCATTACATTCTTAATAAGTGTCATAAAGATAGATGCCTATTGATTTAAGTAATAAGATTTTGATTCTAGTTTTTTTTAGGAAAATGTTAGTAAATTAGTATTTATGTTAATGGGAGAGGTTTGAACCTATGACCTCCTTAACACTCCAACTCATATATTCTCAAAGCACCAAACCACTTTATCACTTCTACAATAAGATTTTAATTCTAGTGAATAAAATAAGGGTTAAATATATTTTTAGTCCTTGTAAATTGGTCAATGTTCACTTTTAGTCCCTAAAATTTTTTTTGTCTATTTTTAGTCTCCTATTTTTTTTAAAATATATCATTTTTAGTCCCTGTGGCCTTTTTAAAAATTTTAAAAATATTTCTAAAAATTTATTTTCACCCCTCCCATTTTTACTAAACCCTCTACCAGAATTTTTCAATTCCCAATACATTAGGCCAGACCGAGTCCAAATTATTTACAAATAAAAATAGCTCAAAGTATTAAAAAAATACATAAAATGAAGGTCCAACCTTGCTCGTCAGATCCATTGAGCCGGGCCAAAATGACCCGATTTCTTTCGAGCATGTATACGAGTCCACTGTAGCCTAAAACACGTGTCTATCGGGTTGGACCAGAATTGACATATCTAGGAATAAAAAAAAAGAGTTTGGTGAAAATTGGGAATTAAAAATTAGAAAGGGTTAAAATAAATTTTAAAAAACATTTTTTTTATTTAAAAAAAAAGCCACGTGCACTACAAGAAAATCGCTGATTAGCCAAGGCCAAAAGCCGTAGGTAGAAGCAAAAAGCCGTAGGTAATGGAAAATTACCTACGGCTCAGATACGGCCTGAATTCGGTAGGTATTTTGCTCGTTGCAACTTTTTAGCGAGGGCTTTCTTTAAAAAGCCGTAGGTAGTTACCTACGGCCTGAAGCCGTAGGTAATTACCTAGGGCCTGGAGCCGTAGGTAATTACCTAGGGCCATGAGCCGTAGGTAATTACCTACGGCTCAAGACCCTAGGTAATTACCTACGGCTTCAGACCGTAGGTATCTACCTACGGCTTTTAGCCCTAGCTAATTTACCTACGGCCAAAGCCATAGGTACACATTTTTTTTTAAATTAAATTTTTAAATTATAAATTTAATTTTTATTAATTAAATTAAACAATATTTCGATTTGTTATAATTAATTAATTGTTTATTTATTCTAATTAATTACATATTATTAAATAATTATTTATATTAATTTTAATTTTAATTTATTATTAATCTAACACTTCTATTAAAATAAAGACAATAATTGAAAACGTCAATATCATAATAAACCGAATAAACCGAATGTTGTCTTAAGTAAAAATACTTTAAAAAGTCAAGTGAAATACAAAATTAAACTACTAACTAATATTGTGCATAAGGGTCAACATCTTCATCTATGCCAGGTGAGTGGCCACCCTGGTTGCCCTGTTCCGGCTGTGGTCGTTGTTGGTGAGCTAGCTGAGGCTGAGGAGGCTGAGGCTGAGGCTGAGGCTGAGGTTGAGGCTGAGGCTGAGGCTGATACATCTGCATCAAATAATTTTGGTTGGCCAACACCTGCTGCAGTGCCAAACTCTGACTAGCTAACAACTGGTCTTTTGCTTCCATTGAACGTTGCATCTCTTCTATTGTCTGCCTCATCCGATTAAGCTCAGCTGCATTCAACATAGAGGAATGACTGCTAGCACTAGAGGATGATCCAGTAATATCTCTGTGGCTGGAGCCTTTTCGGTAATTGCCCGAAAGGCTTCCAGCACCATATAAGCGACCCCTATGCTTGCCGCCAACCACGTCCACCCAAATTGTAAGTGCTATACGCGCTGCCTCCTCAGGGTTCTGGGTGGCGTCGATCCCAGACTGAGACATCTGCTGGCTCATCTTTTGCTCGAACTCCTCCTGGTATCCATCAAACAAATACTTATTAGTTTTAATTTTAAAACTAATTTAATTTATAACAAATATATAATAACAATGAATATATATAAATATTACCTGAGTCTTCCTCGACCTCTCGTCAACATACTCCCCGGTTGCCTTCTTAATGTGGGTGTGGCGATGCAACTCGTGCATTTGCACCTCTCGCCCCAACTTCTTTCCCTGAAAGCAACAGAAACATAATTAAATAATCAATAAGTATAAATAAATAATAACTATTAGAGATAAAGTCAAACATATACGTACCAGTCGGTATGCGTACTGGGCTTGGGAAATGGAGCCCCCTGTGTGCATGCTACCACCTTTCTCCGATGCCCGATTTCTCTTGTTTCGGGCTGATAGTATCTGGTACTCTGCTGTCCCCCAGTAAGCTTTCAGAGTAGCCCAATCATCATTTCCAATCCAAAGGGGTTGTCTATCACGTTTGCGGGCTTTGCTGAGCATTTCAGAAAGGCGGTGACTGGCCTGCATATGAAATATCTTCTCGACACTATGCTCATCCTCATCCCTCCACGAACATTTGTCCTGTATTAGAGAAGAAAAAAATAATATACGTATATAGTTTATGAAATAATATACGTAAAAGCAATTAAATCAGAAACTTACCCTGAAAGCATCAAAGAAAAGCTTCTTTGCATCCTTATCCCTCATGACCTCCCCCCATCTTGTCCAAGGCCGATGATACTGCTCAGTAACACATCGAGTGACATTCCTCGCAGATGCTCTCGAGGGAAGGAACCTTCGTATATAAAAAAAAGTGACAATGATTAAAACAAATATAATACAAATATAATAAATATCCAAATACTATAAAAATGTTATTAATTCATTAATACTTACCCATTACCAGCTGGCTCGATTACTAGACGACCATCCCTCAAGTATCTAACCTCCTCGTTGTGATCCTCCTCACCCCCTGACAGTGACATCATCGAACTCATATCGTCCTGATCAGACAGATCATGATCAACACTATCCTGAGTGCAAGCCTGAGTGTCATCTACATCTGGAGTAATATTAGCTGCAACTGGAGTAGTACTCTCAGCTACAACTGGAGTAGTACTCTCATCTGCAACTGGAGTAGAATTGTACCATGGAACATCCGGTCGATAGTCAGGCTGTGGCGGTGGTACTGGATGAGGGTGTGGTGGTGGTACTGGCCAAGACTGTGGCGGTGGCGGTGGTACTGGCCAAGACTGTGACGGTGGACGTGCTACTGGCCAAGAATGTGGCGGTGGTGGTGGTATTGGCCAAGCCTGTGGGGATGCCATAAATGGTGGCCGATATACTGGCTGAGGATGAGGCGGAGCCACTGAACGTGATGTACCCGGCCTACCCACATACCCATCATCATCAACAATGATACGAGTGCGAGTCTTGGGTCGAGAACCCGTGACTTTGGCCTTGCCCTTCCCACTATCGCGTGGTCTGGATGGGCCATCTCCTGATGCCATATCTATATCTAGTGTAATTCAATATAAACAATTATTCAATGAAACACTACAATATATATTAAATATCAAATTCAGTCATTTGAGACAACTAAGTTACTCAATACATAAATGACAATCACAAGACATTAAAAATAAAAATACATAAAATTAGACTCTAAGTATTATTCAGAATTTGAGAGTCGGTCTGCCCATGAGTCCCCAGAATCATCTTCGGGGTCTGTTCTTTCATCCAATGCTTCTTCTTCATCAACATCGTCTTCGTCCACTTCATCATCCACGTCGTCACGTAAGCGAGTAATCCGTTCCACTTCGGTTACTTCATTTACTTGTGGCATTTCATCCACTTGATAAGCCATATCTTCCTCTAGATCATCTACTTCAATACGACCCCTAGGCTTTGTCTTGATTGCAACACACCAACCTCGTTTGTCCGTTCGGGTTGATGGGTAAGGGACATAATACACCTGTCTCACATTTTGTGCAATCATAAATGGATCAAACGACCCATACCTGCTGCGCATATGAATGTCCACAGTATTATATTTTGGATTCCTTTTTGTGCCTCTAACCGATGGATCAAACCATTCACAATAAAATAGCACTATTCTTTTAGTATAGTCTAGAGTGTTGTACGCCAATTCATATATGTGTCGAATGAAGCCGTAGAATTCATCTTCACCTCCTTGTGTGACACCTTTTACGTAAACTCCACTGTTAACTGTTTGTTTGCCCTGTGTCCATTCATGTGTGTGAAATTTGTACCCGTTCACGAAGAATGTATGCCATTCTTTGACATTTTTATGAGGGCCATCAGATAGGTTCCTCAGGTGTTGGTTGATGGGAGTTGGTGTCTCACTATAAACCTACGTAAATATTGATACAACATGCAAACAAATTATTTATATATTGATTTAACTTGTAATAATTCGCATTAAAGTGAAATAGTTTTGGGAGGTGTACTTGGCGCTTAAACCATGTTGGAAAATTTGCATGAATATGAGCTTCTTGGTGTTGTGCGGAGACATGCTCAGATAATAAGAACGCCCTGATCAAATTGAATAACATACGAAGTTAAGGCTTGAATATATATAGTAATATAGTAAGTGAATTGAAAGAAAGTATATGATATACGTACGCAAGGTATGGTTTAACTTCGGCACAGTTGATCAACACATGAACATGAGCTGACCACCACTCTTTTTGTGATAACCAATGAATTGACTCCTTCCCAGAATTACGACCGGGCAGGCCAAATACTGATAATGTTAGTGGATGTCTTTCATTGTGATCAGTCTCGATTTCATTCCTAATATACCTTGGTGTCAACATGAAGTTGGTGAAATAATGAGAACAAAAATGGATTGTTTCGCGGTGTAGGTAAGATGCACATATTGATCCTTCAACCTTAGCCTTATTTTTCACCGATTTTTTTGAATCACCCATGAATCTACAAAAGTAGATGTGAATGGAATCTTGAATCAAAAGATATATTATCTTTGAAATAGATAGTTATATTTAAAGATAGTTATAAGATAGTAATAATACCTTTCAAATGGATACATCCACCTATATTGAACTGGTCCACCAAGCCTGGCTTCATGTGCAAGATGCACTGGAAGATGTTCCATAACATCAAAGAAACCAGGGGGAAATACTCTCTCCAACTTACATAGAATGAACGGGATGTTCTGTTCCATCTTAATAAGGTCATCTTCTCTCAATGTTGCAGAACACAAATCCTTAAAAAACTGACTTACTTCAACTAGTGGATTCAAAACATGAACTGGCAATGAACTAAAGGCAATAGGAAGTAAACACTCCATGAAGACATGACAATCGTGACTTTTCATCCCAGTTATCCTTCCGGTGTCCACATCCGCACATCTTGCCAAATTGGAACAATAGCCATCTGGCATCCTCAGTTCTTTAACCCACCTACAAATTGATTTTGCTTGCTCAACAGTTAAAGTGTAATTGGCTTTGGGTTTTAAGATCTTTCCATTAGCCTGAGGGTTCAACTCCAAGTCCTTTCTTCTACAGTAGATTGCCAAGTCCTTTCTGGCCTTATCATTGTCTTTAGTTTTGCCTTTTACATTCATTACAGTGTTAAATATATTATCAAAAAAATTCTTTTCAATGTGCATAACATCCAGATTGTGTCTCAATAAGTTATCTTTCCAATAAGGCAGATCCCAGAAAATACTTCTTTTTGTCCAGTTATGCCACTGTCCATATCCTTCCAATCGAGAAACTACACCATGATCTGTGACTTTTGGGAGATTCATAACTCTGGTCCAAACCTGCTCCGGTGTCAACCTAGGGGGAGGGCCATCTGTTTCAACTTCACCCTTCCTGAAGGCGGTCTTGTTTTTTCTAAATGGATGATCATTTGGTAAGAACCTCCGATGCGAGTCAAACCAGGAACTCTTCCCCCCAAATTTCAAGGTAAAGGCCTTTGTATGCTCCATGCAATGCGGACACCGCAATCTACCATGAGTCCCCCAACCAGACAACATGCCATAAGCAGGGAAGTCATTAATCGTCCACATCAAAGCCGCTCTCATGTTAAAATTCTGCTTACGTGCGACATCGTATGTCAGAACACCGTTCCACAACCTTTTCAAATCGTCAATCAGGGGTTCCAAATAGACATCAATCCCAGCTTTTGGATCAGATGGGCCCGGTAACACACAAGTCAAGAACATGTACGGTTTCGACATGCACATCTCTGGAGGAAGATTGTACGGGGTAACAATAATTGGCCAACAAGAATAAGGAGATGCCGAGGCTTGGATGTATGGTGTAAAACCATCAGAGCACAACCCAAGTCGGACATTGCGTGGGTCCGCAGCAAAATCTACATGCACCCGATCAAAGTGCTTCCATGCTTCGCCGTCAGAAGGGTGACGCAACACGCCTGAACTACTTCTATTCTCATAGTGCCACGTCATTTTGCTTGCAGTTTTCATTGATGCAAACATTCTCTGAAGCCTTGAAATTATTGGCAAATAGAACATCGCCTTCACTGGAACTAACTTATGATTACCTCTGCTACTGTTGCGAGCACAATACCTCGGCGCATGACAAAATTTGCATTCAACCAACTGACCGTCATTTTTTCCAAATTCATTGTCGTAATACAACATGCACCCATTCATACAACAATCAATCCTCCTAGCTTCCATACCCAACTTGGACACTAGCCTTTTAGCTTCATAGTAGTTATTTGGCAAACATTTTTTTTTAGGTGACCCATCCAACACCATTCTTGAGATAACATCACAACACTGCTCGCTAACATTAAAACTTGACTTCACACCTAAGAGCCTCACGCACATTGATAATCTAGAGTCGAGGGATCCTTCATACAACGGCTTATTCGCTTCCAATAAAATATTATAAAATCTTTGTGCCGACTCATTTGGAAGTTCATCAGTGTCATCATACTGATACTCTTCATATGACACATTCACCCCGAGAGCATTAGAAATCATGTCCCGCATCGAGTCAAACTGCTCGACATTTCCCGCATTTGTGCAACTACTTGAACCTCCTATGTCATTCTCGTCAACACTCAAGTCAATATCAGGCACTACTTCACCGTGATTAGTCCATGTCCAATAATTAGGTTTGAACCCAACTTTGTATAAATCAACCCTCACATCATTCTCGCTCTTAATTTTTCCACATTGACATTTAAGACACGGACATCTAATACCCCCATCTCTGGTGAAATTATCTTGTCCCTTTGCGAAAAAAATAAACTGTTCAACCCCATTTAAAAAATCATCTTTCAAACCAATTCTTCCAGGATTCAACCTATCATACATCCAACTACGATTTGACCGGTAAAATTGCATTCTCTGCATATACAACACATTACGCGTTAGATACTGGGGTCATGTGCCAAAAAAAAATTCGGCAGCACAACCCTTGTATTTTGGACTTTCCCAAATTTTTTTCCACAAAAACTAAACAACAATCAATCAATTTATATGACAAAAACAAAGCAAATAAAAATAATGGCAATCCTATTGAGCTTTGCTCTCCACTAACAAACAATTCATTCACACAAACACATGCACAATTCTAAACTATCAACACGCAAACCCAGCATCCTGCTTAAGGCAGGAAGGCAAAGACTAGGGCTTTGCTCTCCACTAACAAACAACACAATCACATGCACAAATAAAATTTCAACACACCATCATCATGCCTATTGAGCTTTGCTCTCCACTAACAAACAGCAAGTCAATTCACACATGTTGTATTTAACATATTTAAATATATATTAAACAATTGCATACGTACCGTAATCTCTTAACTCAAGCTCCGAGTTCCCCGAACAATCCTACCAAAAAATCACATTTGTAACATTGACCAACTTAGAGATATATATAGTAAAAAATTTAAGAAGGAAATTAAGAACAACCAAAGAGAACTACACTAGTTAACAAAAATATGAAAAGAGACTACTGTCAAACTCTCATTTGGCTTGTCAAAATTTATTTTAAAAAAATCAAGCATTATTCAAGACTTTTTATTTATTTCTGCTTTGATTTGTAAAATACTAAATTAGATTTAAAACACCAACAAAGCCTCTTCCAAAGTCCGGATGTATGATTCGGAAGCATGTCCTAACAGAAACAATACTTTTTGTTTTGAAAATCTAACAGAAATAATACTTACACATGATATTGAGCTATAGCAAAATCTAACAAAACAAAACGTAGTTATATTCTTAACAACTAAACACAGACAACTTTAATTTATTCCCATTGGCCAAAAATGAGAAATCCACTCGCAGATTGCTTTAAATTGTAAAGCAAACCGTATCACTGTAAATTAATTACCAGGCTTCCCATTAATGTAGTTGCCAGCAAATCATAGTATAATCTTAAGTTATATTTGGCTACCTCACACTCGGTACAATATAGTTATTTTTTTATATTCTTTGTACATTGAGGGCTGCACTTTCACTTTCATGAAATTAAGTATAAAATCATGGATCTAAAATATTAGAGTCCCCATTAACTCATACATCAATATTGTGCATAGTGAAGTGATCATTGGAGGAAAACGACCAACTGAAATAATGACAGAGATTGAGGAAGGGAGGAAAACTCACCCAGGGCCAGGGGCAATAGATGTGCAGTGGCGGTGAAGAAGACAACGACGCGGTGGTCCTGTAGCTCCGGCGCGGTGGTTCGGCCTATATGGAGAGAAAGTGTGCGTGAGAGACACAGATCTAGAGAGTGTGAGAGAGAAATAGAGAAAGGGGCTTCTATGCATACCTGCCTAGGAGCTTCCTGGTGGCGGCGCAGTGGTGGTGGCGGCGCGGTGGTGGTGGTAGCCACGGGGGGCGGCCATTTTTGGCCAAATGAAGGAGGGAGGAGGGGTTTGGGGATGGATCTCGAACTAGATGCTCTTTGGGGCAAAGGAGGGAGGAAGGAGGGAGCCTATGGTGGCGGCGCAGTGGTGGTGGCGGCGCGGTGGTGGTGGTAGCCACGGGGGCGGCCGTTTTTGGCCAAATGAAGGAGGGAGGAGGGGTTTGGGGATGGATCTCGAACTAGATGCTCTTTGGGTCGAAGGAGGGAGCCTATGGTGGTGGTCGGAGCTTCGACTGGTGGTGGCCGGAGTTTTGAGTGGTGGTGGCCGGAGTTTTGAGTGGTTGGGCGCTTGAGAGAGAGAAGAGGGACATGAGATCGAATTGAAGAGGGAAGAAGATGAGTTTGTGAGACTGATGAGATCGAGTCTGCAGCTGGAATGCTATATGTAAGTTACCTACGGCTTGAAGCCGTAGGTAACTTACCTACGGCTTGAAGCCGTAGGTAACTTTTTCCCGCTTTTATTTACCTACGGCCTCTAGCCCTCTCTAAAAATCTGAACTTTACCTACGGCCATGACCCTCTCTAAATGCATTTTTCATTTTTTTTTAAAAAAAAAAGTATTTACCTACGGCTATGGCCGTAGGTAATTTTGAAATTCAAATTTCTCTCCCCTACCTCCTTACCTACGACCAAAGCCGTAGAAAAGTAAAAAATTACCTACGGCCACATGGCCCTGGGTAATTTTTCGTAGGTACATCCACTTATTCTTGTAGTGGTGGACTAAAAACGATATATTTTTCTAAAATGAAAAACTAAAAAGAGACAAATATATTTTGAGAGACTAAAAATAAATATTTACATATTTACAAAGACTAAAAATATATTTATTCCTAAAAAGAAATATGTCGGGAGAACTTTACCCCAATAATGTGTTTACCAAACTTGATTTGAATTAATTGAGTTTTTTTTTTGTACTAGAGAGGGGCTAAGCTTCAAAACTACACCCTAACACTGCGGACAACAGAAATATCTAAAGCATCATGCAGTACTAAAAACGAACATTCCGATGGAGGGTCCTCCTAGAGATGAACTCCAATCTCCAAAGCATGAGCAGCATTAATTAGCAAGCCAAACTGCTACTGAGAAGTTAAAAAATAATTTGAATTTAAATATGTTTATATTCTTTCCAACCCTGGTACTATCGGTTTGGAAACTGAAATTTTAATTATTTTGGTTAAGTTAACCGTACGAGTCCTTCTAATGTGCTAATTAATTTTTTTTTCACTATAAGACCAAATTCTTTTTAGGCCGCCATTAATTTGACTGAAACTTAAAAATGGTTTTTAGAATTTTAGATGTTAGAATCCTAGAATAATCATGTCGTTTTCCTCGTAGGTAATTTGAGCATAATTTAAACAAGCAATTCATGAATTGATTTTAATTGACCAGTTATCTAAGCCGTGTGTGTTCCCTTTTTTACGGCACCTTAAGACTTTTCTTTTTGCATGATATCCGCGTGACGGATTATGATAATGAGGTCAATTTTGTTTCATACAATGCCAAGTAATTAACATGCTGATTTGAATAAAACGACTTTATACAAATTAAATTGAATATAAATACGATTTAGTTATCTATTTGCAATTTAAAATTACTCTCTTAATTATTTTTAATGCTTCTTGATCAAAATGCTGAATCTAACAAACGATATATATAACGTGACAATAATTAGATAATATATATCAAAGAGTGGACTTTGATTTTATTTATTTTTTGATAAGATGAGAGTGGACTTTGATTTGAAAAATATTACATCATCACCTATGATGTAAGCGGCTCCGGAAAGCTGTAATGGCATGGTCATTTCTTAGATCACTGTAACCCTCACATAACAAATCATATACAAATTAAGTATTATACTAGGGAAAAAATGCTTTTTAAATCAGATAAAAAATATTTTTTAAATCGGTTGTCAATCGATTTAGATACAATCAATTTAAAAAGTGGGGTATTTTTTAAATAGGTTGTAAAAATCGATTTAAATTATTTTTTTTACCACGGTTTTCAACTGTCATAAAATGTTTTTTTTGTAAAAAAGACTTTTTAAATTGGGTGTGACTATAACCGATTTAAAAATACACTTTTTAAATCGGTTCCAGAAACAACCGATTTTTTAAAATACACTTTTTAAATCGGTTCCAGAAACAACCGATTTAAAAAAATCGATTGTTTCTGGAACCGATTTAAAAAGTGTATTTTTAAATCGGTTATAGTCACAGCCGATTTAAAAAGTAGACTAAAAGTTTACGTTATTAAAAAAAAAATTGATTTGTACATATATACCTCACTGTAAACAGTCCAGAACACAGCCAATTCAACCAACAATATATATAACCACCAATTCCACCAACAATATAACCAATCCAACTAACAATAAAAGAGCATTCACTAGTGCCTAATGATACAAGTACCTAGTAAACTAACTAACAAATAAACTAGGCAATAGGTACTAAACTTCTAATCTAATAAATACTAAACTAACCCATAATTACCAAAACACTAGCTAAGTCCAAGAAAAGTGAGGCACAAGTCATACTAAAGTTTTTTTAGATAGCATTAAATCCAAAAAGATTGATGCCCAACGTTGCTTGTTGTCATCAATGACTTCTTCAGAATATGGTGACGGATCACTGAATGTCTGCAAGTTTAAACTTCTCAGTGTTAAAACAAGATGGGTAATAACAAATCTATTAATAGTACAAGTGGTTAAAAATGACATTTACCTCAACCCACTTTTTGGTAATTTGTGTGAGGACTATGGTGAGCATATTCCGCATAACATAATAGTCACACTCCCAGCGTCCTTCTTGTTGCGGCGACTATAAATGAATAACAAAATTTTGAATATTATATACATTAAAAATCATGTTAGATATCGAATCAACTTTATACATTTAAACTACTCACTGTGGCTTGAATCCATTCATATACGTTTCTCTTCCTTCTTTGAGGTTGCATCCTCCAATATGAATTCATAGCCCTTTGATAAAAGCAATATTTATAAAAAACTTACCGATCGACAATGCCCTTTATGACATCATCCAGTTTTTTCTTCAGCGAACACATGAAAACTACATAGTTATCTTCAGGACAAAGGATCACTAATTGAAAATGTGACCTGCATGATTGGATAAAAATTAGTAGTGTAGAACATGAATTGACTTGTCTACCACAGACAAAATAGGATACGAATGCAAATACGGTGCTAAAGGTTACTTTAGGATTTTTGACCTTCTTTGAGAGATCAATTCGATCAAGCAAGGTGAAGGTCATTTGTAGTTAAGTGCAGTTGTGATATGTTAAAGATTGTACAAAAGCAAAAAGATTCAAAGAATGTGATGTTTCTTGAAAGCATTGAGAGAAGGACAACTGTTTTGAACCAACGGTGGCGTTTACAATGGGGAAGGAGTTATCCTTCCTTAGTGTGAAGAAGTGGGACCAGAAATAACATCCACCACTGATATATCATTAAATAATTGAAGGGTTGTGATTTGTTGATGTTGACCTGGATATAAGGTATTAGTAGTTTTAAAACTTATTTACATTTTAGGACCTGTATTGCTAAATAATTGGAATAGTTGCCATAAATTTATAGGATTATAAATATTGGCCCTTTGAAAAAAAAATAAATTGAAGGGCTTAATAACTAATAAGTTTTTTTAGGACATATAGGATTTTCTAATAAAATTGACCGTTTTACATTTATAGCATTTTTTTATTGTAATTAATTTATTCATTTATTTGTGTAAATAAATAAATAATTAATTCCTAGGAGGGCGTAATAAGAAGAAAAAATCACTTTAATATAAATTATATAAATTAGTAATATTGTTTTGTTCACTTCAGAAGTAACAAATGATTAAAAAAATTAGATGTAATTTTGTTTCGGTCAAAATGCACAATCTGCTAACACAGTGAGTCTCACTTTGCGGTTTACATAGCGTCAACGACTTCATGAAAAAACGATGAACTCACTTTTATTTAAGAAAATAACGATTCCTTAGTCTTTTTTCTAATTTATTTAAGAAAATATTTATTTAGGACAATAATTTTCAAACTATGTGTATAAATATTAATTAGAAAAATAATTTTGAAAATATGTGTCAAAATATAAATCTTAAAACATGTGGGCACATATCGTAATTTAGCAAAACTTACTGGGTTTGTCTACGATTTGCATAAAAACCAGGTTTACAGTCTATTGTAGGTAAGGGCCCACATGGGCTCACTGGGTCCCACTTCCTTACGCGAAGGAAGGATAACACCTTCCCCACCGGAAGCGCCACCTTGAACCAACAAGACTGACCAGGAGCAATTTCAATGATTCGAAGGTTCCTTTTAATGTTTCAAACAAATCAAAATAATTGGAGGCTTGCTTCATGGAAAAAGCAAGACAAAATTATACTTGAAGTCTCTTAAGTTATTTTATTTTTTTAAGTTGGTCTCTTATCTTCATTTTTAAACAATAAGGTCCCTTATGTTTATTTATTTTTTCAATTTGGTCATTTTCTTCATTTGTTGATGATGTGTCAGTTTCTGATTGGTCTCGATTTATTGTGCACCATCACCTCAGACCAATCAATAATTGACACGTCATCAAAAGGACCAAATTGAAAAAATAAATAAACATAAAAAACCTTATTGTTTAAAAATGAAGATAAATGACTAACTTAAAAAAATAAAATAACTTAAGGGGCTTCAAGTATAATTTTGCCAAAAGGCAATGATAGAGATGGAGGGAAGGTAGAGGAAGAAATCATTCAAATAAGTAGTGTACTCACTACAATAACCTTGGTCAAATAGTAGATTAATGTGACTTCAAACATGGATGATTCCCTTCGGGTTTTAAACCAATTAAAGGGAAGCCATGTTGTGAATAATTGCTCAGTCAGTGCCTACAGAAATCAAGAAGTCCTTGCCTTATTAGGTGGCCCAAAAAAGATATCACACAATAACAATTCAGTCATGAGCTAGCAAATGCAACAATTACTAGATCAAACTTTTAAAATTATTGGATCAAACTCTAATAAAACCTACATCAAAACTACATTAATTAAATTCAAGGTTTAAATTAAAAAAAGACTTAATTGCACTTTTAGTCTCCTAGTAATCGCGATTGTGTGATTTTGATCCCTCAGTTTTCAATTGAGCAAGTTGGGTCCCCAAGTTTTCCAAATGTTAGAATCAGGTCCCTCCATCTTTATGTCATCCAATTTTTAACACTCAGAGTCTATGTGACACACATGAGTTAACACTAACTCAAGTCACCTTGGCATGGTGCAAGTTACCAGAAAATCTTTCAAAGCAAGTTGGTAAAACACGTGATGTAATACATGTTTAAAATTTCTGTGTGAGGGTCTTTGGGATGTCATCAATGCCAATGTTGTAACATTCATTTTTTTTCTGTTTATCGTCTAAATTATGTTTTATATGAAATTTTGTGGTCTAAGTGTTAAGTGATTTATTTTTGTCTTATAATTAAGTTTTTAATATGCTTATTCATTTATTTCATTGAAACAGACATTTTTCATTTGATGTTTGGATTTTTACAGACAACAGTTTTTGCCGTAACTGACGGATAAGGTTTTAAATAGAAAAAGCTAGCAAACCAACCCAGAAAATTATCTTTTGTTCACAAAAGTGGGTTCTTTTAATATTTGTGATTTTCTGGACATTTTATGGAATTTTTTGAAAACTTTCAAAATTTACCAAAAAGTACGCTTAACAGACGAATATAACACAAATATCTTGTTTTACAGTGTAAAAATTTCGTGACAAAAGTCTACAACAATTTATATTTTATTTTTTATTACTTTTTAGGATTTTTAAAAATATTTTTAGACAATATTTTTTTTTTACCGTTTTTACTCTTATTTGCGGTATATTAGCCGAATAGAGAATTAACGGGTATGAAAGAGGAACTTATGTAATACATGTTTAAAATTTATGTGTGAGGGTCTTTGGGATTTCATCAATGCCAATGTCGTAACATCCATTTTTTTCTATTTATCGTCAAAATTCTGTTTTATATGAAATTTTGTGATCTAAGTGTTAAGTGATTTATTTTTGTCTTATAATTAAGGTTTTAATATTTTTATTCATTTATTTCATTGAAACAGACATTTTTCATTTGATGTTTGGATATTTACAGACAACCATTTTTGCTATAACTGACGGATAAGGTTTTAAATAGAAAAAATATATTAAACCAACCTAGAAAATTATCTTTCTACACAAAATTTGGTTCTTTTAATATTTGCGATTTTCTGAAATTTTTCTAGAATTTTCAAAATTTACCAAAAAGTACGCTTAACAGATGAATATAGCGCAAATATCTTGTTTTACAGTGTAAAAATTTCGTGACAAAAGTCCACAACAATTTATATTTTATATTTTATTTTATTTTTAGGATATTTAAAATATTTTTAGACAATATTATTTTTTTTTACCGTTTTTACTCTTATTTGTGGTATATCAGCCAAATAGAGAATTAACGGGTATGAAAGAGGACCTTAGGGTTTTTGAGGGACTCAAAGGCAATTTATGGAGTTCAAATAAATATGTTGACCCTGTAACACCCATTACACTTAAGTAACCAACTCAAACGCGGAAATTAAATTTCATTAAGTCTGGTTTTCTTTCGAAAAAATACTAACAAACTTATTTAATTTTCACAAACGGATTTTCATTGTCATTTTTTTAAAGATATAAAAATATTAAAAGAAGACAAATAAATTAACATTCAACATATAAGAATGGAAGACAATCATTGAATACAATTTACATCCTTCTTTATAACTAATGTTGAGAAATAATACATCATACAAGAAACTTTTCCTTTCCAAAAGAGGACTGACTCTCTATGCTGGTCAAGCACTAAGAACTTCTGCAAGAAGCTTTAATAAGAAAACTCTAACTCGAAACTAGGACCCGCACGTCCTTCCACTAGGTTAACTCATTATCATAGTACGTCTCAATCCTCGAATTCGGACAGGTCCACCCAGCTAGTGGTCCATCTATATGAATCATGTTCCAAAGAGCACAAAACATATAGGTAAGGATCAAAATCTCTTTCGCAGTTATCACCATAATCACACAAGTAGCGCACCACAAGAATACATGCAAATTCATACCATAACCATTTATAGCAGAAATCACTCACACATGCATGATGTAATATATCCAGTATAAGTCACACATGCACACCTTACCAACTTCACACAGAAGTAACGTCTCATCTTCACACAGAAGACATATCACAAGAATTCAATATATATATATATATATACACACAAGACACTTCAATTTCCTTTTCCTTTTCTTTATAACAGATTCGACACGCAGTCACGAGCACGTAGCCCGCACTCCATGGAGTTTACTTTTGCCAAACTCCTCATATATTCGACACTCAGTCAAGAGCATTTAGCCCGCACTCTATGGAGATTACTTTGTTTTGCACACAGAAGTTGGCACACAGCCCGAAATGCACTTAGCATTTCCCATAGCACACAACATCAAATGGCACACAGCCTGAAATGCACTTAGCATTTCCAGTAGCACACAGCCTCTCACATAGCACACAACATTTAATGACACATAACTTATGGCACATAGCCTTCTGCACATCACACAGTATTTATATCACATAGTACTTTTCACATCACAAAGCATTTCTCAAATCACACAGCATTTACATTCCACTGTATTTAGATCACACAGACTTTATACCACACAATATTCATATCACACAGATGTGATACCACACAGTACTCAAATCACACAGAATTTACATCACACAGTACTTATCACATAGAATGTATATCACACAGAATTTATTCATCTCCCCTTATTGACAGATAGTCCCACAATCATTTCTCAGCCTCCTTAAACACATAGCTCACTCTTCGTTGATGCTTTATTCTAAAATTTTCTTTTAAATGCTAAGTTTATTACTCTTGAAATCCTAGACTTATATTATATCTTCTTTTACTTTTTGAAATCCACTCAGGAAAATTATTTTTCAGGAAAACTCATTTCCTTTAGGCTTAGTCTTTTTAAGGAAAACTTTTTATAATTACATTTTTGACCCAAAAAATCCAGATTTTCATTTTTGCCCCAAAACTTTCAAAAATTACATTTTGGCCCAAAAACATTCCTTTTACAGATTCAGCCCTTATATTTTAGAAAATCGCATTTTTTTTTACATTCTGTCCCAGAACTTTCAAAATTACGCTTTAGCCCCTAATCTTTCAAAAATTACATTTTCGACCCCTGTATTTTCGCAATCAGTATTTTCAAGGCAGAGAAGTTCACTGCCTGTGAAAAATCTCACACCATGGGCGTGAACAGTTCTGGAAACTTATCAAAAATCCAAAAATTTAGTTTTCTTTTTGGATTTGATTCTTTAGTCCATTCCGATCATTTTTAAGCATCAAAAACCAGATTTTAGCTTCATGAACCACGGTCCATTAAATTGGTTTTCAAGAAAATAACTTGATAGGCATTTAGAGATCAAATTTTCTTGGGAAACATGGTTTAAGCTTACTAATCTCTCTCTCTCATCCATATCAATTTTACCATACACCATATCCCTTCACAACATACTTCAAGCTTTTAAGAACCATCATCCATTTCACATGATCCATAAATTAACCACTTTAAAGAATACCCCACCTCAAGTCTTGGAACAAATCCAAGCTTCAAGCCAACATATATATATATATATATTAAACATTCACAATCACATCGGAAAATCATCACCCAACAACTCACAAGGAACCAATCCATTCTAAAGTACATCACATCATCAAGATATAGAAAAAATCACTTAATAACCTCTAGGAAATTACTTCAATAAAAAATAATCATGTGAATGCTAATAACTTGCTAGAGAGAGTTTCCCCTTACATTCTTGGTCTTTCTCCTTCTCTTCTCTCTTCTCCCAAATTTATTATCACAAAGCTAATCACCTTCAAAGATAACAAGAACACAACAACACAAACACAAATCAAAAGGGTTCATACCCTTCACAACAATAAGCCCTAACCCTAGAAGAAATAAAAAGGAATAACTTGTCTATACTCTTATTCTAAACAAGACCATACACATGGTAACTTACCCAAGGTCCAAAAACCCTAAGCTTATTGCTCTTGAAAGGATAAGAACAACTTGATGAATCCAAAGCTTTGATGGAAGTTTAAGTGTTTAAAGTGGATTCCCTACACTTGATTATTGCATAGGGGTTCAAAATCCATGGTAGAAGGGGTTTGAGAGCTCTTGAAAATGGAAGAAAGCTAAAGGAAGATGATGAAGGCTTAGAGAGAAGTTAGAGAAAAATGGTAGTTTAGAGAGAGAAAGTATCATAAAAATGGAAAAGATCTCCCCCTTCCTCTCCCTTGTTGGCCGCCCCCCCTAACCCAAGGAGAACCATGGTTGTTTCTTTATTAACTAGGGTTAAAACTAACCATGACACCTAATGAGTCATTTATAAAATATCTATCCTTGGCTTTTTCTCATTGGTCCAAAATTATGAGTCAAAGGATTAAAAATGTTCCACACCCTTCTAGAGCTAGGCAAGGGCGTACAGCTGGTCCAAGGGCTAGGTTAAAAATATTTTTCACCTTAACCATGGTAAAAGGTAAGTCTCCAAGGTAATTAAATGGGGTAACTTTTGTATTTCATAGTAAAAATTGTCCAAAAATAACCTATAAAAGTAAAAACTCTCATAAATCTTAAAATAAGCCCTAGGCCACGAAAATAAGGTGCCAAAAAGGTCTTGGTACATAAAAATCAAGTTTAGAAGCATTACGGTAATTTTTCGGTTTTACCGTAATCCGTAAATTAGGGTTAAAATTAACTTTCTCTGAAAAATCCCAGAAAATTTCTAAAAATCATAAATATTATAAAAACACCATTGGTTACTCTTTTGGTTGATTTTGGATAATTTTCCAAGCTTCTGGCATTCACATGTTCCCCCAGTTATCCTGTTCCTAGTCTACAGGGACCAAAACTGCAATTCTTTGTCTGCTAATCTAAAAATTTCCAAAATAAATTCTAAAACTCTAAAATAATATAAAACATCATTTGGCATCTCCAAAAATGTTTCTCAACTTGTTCTGGTCTCCCAACTCACTCGCAATTCATCAGGGTTATACTACAGGGACCAAAACAGTAACACTTCTATCCGTTTCTCATAAAATTTCCAAATAAATTTATAAAATATTCAAATATTATACAATCACTATTGGTATCCTCAAATCATTTTTCTGACTCCAATTAGAGTTTCTATATCATTATATTCTTATTCTGACAGTCAAAACGTCTACAGACTTTTCCGTTTGACTTTCCACGTCAGCACTAAACCATTATTAATCTCATCGAAATCATAGTATTAACAATAATCCTCCCTTATTAACACTCTATCTCTTAGAGTGAAAATTTGGGGTGTTACAGACCCAACCATTGACCATGAATAGTAGGGCATGTACAATAACTATTTTACCATTGGTTTTACACTTAAACTACCAAAACCTAAAGCTTTTAACCTAGCTATCCAATGGCTCTCTTCTTCCCTCCTTGGTTGACATCCATGAGGCATTTTGGAGCCTTGGATGAGCTTTTCACATGGATCAAGTCCTAGGGAGATGCCTTTCATCCAATGAGAAAAAGGATGGATTTAACCTAATTTTCCTAAATACCTAGTCATTAAAACCTTAATCTTATCTTCTCCTCCCACTTGCTTCAAATGGTCGCCCCTCCATCTTTATTCTAAACCCTTGGATTGCTTTTTTCACTTGGATTCAATCCTTGTGAAGTGCTTAGAACCAATAGGAAAAAGGATTGATTAAACCTAATTAACTAATTAGCCTTTATGACATCTTTGCCATGACATAATCAAACAAATTTCCTTCCTTCCTTATCCTCCCCTAGCCGTCCCCCTCTCCCTATAAATACCGCCCTCTTGCTTCATTTAATTCTTGCACCAAACTTGTGAAGTCTCCAAGTTTCTCTCTTTTCTCCCTCTTTATAAGCTTTATAATTCTCTCGTGTTCTTAGTTTTCAAAGCTTGTTCTTCATAGCTTTTTCTTCCAAAGGTAAGGGGAACCTCTTGCAAAATAATTTGAAAAGATATGAGTTTGATTTTTGATTGCTAATCACTTAGGTGATTTATGTGTTATAGATTTATAAATTGGTTTTATGCTTTATAATTGTTTATTTAAGGCTTTATACTTGTCTTATAGCTTTAATTTAATTGTTAATGAGCTTTTATTAATTGTAGTGTTATAATGCCTAAATTGTTTATGTGATTTTGTGATAGTAATGTTATAATGGCAAAATTGATTTTGAGCTTTAATAATTGTACCGCTATAATGACGAATTTTAATCTACTGCAGTATAATCTTACCGTAAAATTAGTGTAATCTATTTCTTTGTGAAAACCCTGAAATTCTCTATCATTGATATACAGAAAGATGGTTAAGAGGAATGGTTTATTGGTATGGTTCTTACTAGGAAAGACAACGGTCTTCCAAGCGGCCTTAGCTCACCTTCTCTTTCCTGGGAACTATACTGATACGCTGTTTATAGCTCTTAACCTAGGGATTCAGTATATACGTGACTAAGATAAATTGGAAAAGATTTTATTGGGATGTTACTATAAAACGTTTAATTGAACCTTGATTTGTTAAAAAGTAATTTCTCTAATAAATGTATATATATATATAAATTGGATTGGGTAAAGTAGTATGATGGTAAAGGATTCTTGGTGAATTGTGTTGTTATATTATTAGTTGGAAATTTTGGGTTGGAGTCCAATATGTATATATATATATATATATATATATATAATTAAACTCAGTTTAGTTTTCAATGTCTTTGACAGTGAAAATTAGTGAGGTAGGTCTTCAACGGGCTTTTTCTAAAAGTAAACTGGTGTTTAAGTATTTTGGTAATAAATCAGCTTTATTTCGTTCACTCATATCTATATCAACTTATCAAAAAGTTGGACACTGATCACCGCAGTCGGCTCTGCCGCCGTGCGATTATTTCCTTTCCAAAATTATTTAAAATCTGAGAAAAATCACTTACCGATTAAAAAGTGCACATGAGTTTAAATTACTGTTAATCTCTTCTCTCTTGATCAGTCCTGGTGGCTCTGCTCCGTTTTGATCTTCTTGAAATGATTTAATCACTTTTACTTTTGTTATATACCGAATCACTCTGATCAGGGGTCAATCACCTAAGTTTGGCACTGCCGTGGTGTGATCACTCTTTAATTAAACAAAATAATACGGAGAAGGAGGTGACATAAGAAGTAATTTCGTTTAATTAATTCTATGCTGGTAAGATGTTCTTATATTATAGTTTTGACGTTTGGAAATGAAAGAGATATAATATTGTGTTTTTTTAGTAGAGTATTTTTGAGATTATTTAAGGGATATGAGAAACTGTGTTTTGAATTTATATGCAAATTGAACTGTCATTACATAAAAGCGTATGAGCATACAACCTAGAGGATGAGGTTGAAAATGGGTTCTGTTGGACTACAATTGTCTACTGAGATTATCCAGGTTTTGAAAGTCTCAATGGTCTTGATGGTGATAACCCTCGAGCCGAGACAAGTCGTATACCCGGCTTGAATAAATCTAACTGGCAGACCTATTTATGATATGATATTCATTTTAAATGCGGTATTACCGAAGGATTCTCAGGGGTCTAAGCAGGATTCCCTGGTTATTCTGTTAAATTTACTGCAGCCGATCGCTCAAGGGTGTTAAGGTTGGAAAAGTCTCCTTGGAGCAATACACTGATGTGTTTTCAAGAGATATAGAAGTGACATGCATAAATACCTCTTGACTTGATGATATATTTTGAGTATGCATTGTTTTTGCTATAAAAGATCTAAATGTGTGATACCTGTATATATCTTAAACGACTTACTATTATGATATATATGTTCTTGATGTATAAATTGGGTGATGTATGATATGTGTGCTTATACTTCTCTTATTACTTTGATTTAGAGTTTCACACTTTCATGTTTTTTTGTTGTGCTTGTGTATGTACAAGTATATGGTTTACCCGAGGAGTGGGTTAGTTCCGGTCCGACTTCTTAGGATTCAACCCCTTGAGGTTGAAAAGGCAGGGTGGAAGATAAACCCTGATACACAGTGGGGTACATATTCTGGGTATGTACTTACCACTGCAGGGAGGGTTAATAGACCCAACTGAAGAGTAGAGAACCAGTTAGTCTTAGACGTTACGCTACCCCTGGAGTAGATGAAAGATATCATCCGGAAAGAAGACTGCAACACTAGGAAGTAGGGATGGCAAAAACCCGTACCCGCGGGTACCCGTGGATAACATCCGCTATGGGTACGGGGCGGGTACCTTAACGGGTACCCGCGGATAAAATAAACGGGTATTTGAAGTACCCGTTAATAAACGGGGACGAGGACAGATAGTAAGGTACCCGCACCCGCTACTGTAGCACAAATATATATTATATATATATATATATATATATATTCTTAAAGTGAAAAACCCTAATGTCCTTCCCTTTTGCGTGTTGCTTGCCTTGCGCCGTTTCAATCACTTGCCTCTCAGATGACTTCCTCACTTCCAAATCCAGACTTCCACTCTTCCCTCTCCTTCTAAATCTGCCACTCTTCCACCCCCAAATCACTTCCTCACTAGTCACTTCCACTATTCCACTCTTCTTCACCCTCGTCGCCGCATCCTCAGATCTCCTTTGCAACCGTCGCATCAAGGTCCACCATCGCACCCTCGTCCATCCAGTCGTCACTCGTCGCAGCCTCGTCGTCCATTTCAGGTGTATTTCATTGCTTCTCCTTCTTTTTATTGTTCCCATTTCTTTTATTGTTCCTTGTATTTCGTTCCTAGGCAGGGGTGATTCAATGACACCACATTTTATTTTAACTTGGCTTAGTCTCTTATTTCCATTTGCTAGTTACAAAGAATCGATTAGAACACCCCTGCCCTTAATCCTTTGTTTATGGAATCTATTGTGTGTCTGCAGAATTGACATATTTGTTTTCAGTGTAATGAATAATTTATTTTCTATTACATTGGTATGTTTTCTGGTTTAGAATTTTGATAGAAATCTTGCTTATTAAATGCTGAAAACTGGTAAAAAAAATGAAGGACAAAATAAGGAACAAAGAGGGATGTGATGGAGTAAGGGGGTTCGTGTGCATAACTTACACAAAGAGCAGTTCCAAATGAGTAGATGTTGTCAACTTTGTATGACATCTATTTTTGGTGTGGAAGCTTGCATACTACTCACAAATCATAATTTCAATCAGTTTTCAGGTCTTCTATTATTATTTGGACATAATAACTAGCAGATGATTTCAGTTGTATCATTACTTAACTTAATTCTTAAATATTTGTCTTTTCAGTGTAATGAATAAAATTGTTTTCCTAGCTTGCGTATTATGGAATCTATTCTGTGTGTCTGTAGAATTCTCTATTTTTCCATTTGCGCTTTCTAATTTATTTCTTTGTAGAATGTCTTCTGAACAAGTCTCTGCTCCTATGGAAAATGTTCAAGAGCAATTGCAACCCACAACTAATAAGGATGAATCCAATGAATCAAGTTTTTAATTAATATTTGGCTTAAATATCTTTTACGTCCTTGCAAAATGGCCTAGTTTCATTTTTAGTCCCTGCAAAAAATTTTGTTTTTTTTCAGCCCCGTAATTTCATTTCCGTTAGATTTTGATCCCTGTCGTCAATGACCGTTAGAAACCCGCTGACGTGGATGACGGCGTCCAGATGTCAGCTGCCACGTCAATTAATGAGCTGACTTGGCTGGACAGGTGGACATACACGTGGACTATGTCTTTCTTCTTCGTTTTAGGTTAAAATCCCTAAAATCCCAATTTCTTCTCCCTCCCATTATTCGGTCGCCCAGCCCGTTTCTTCTCCCTTCCACTCCATTTCTTCTTCTTCTTCTTCTTCTTCTTCTTCTTCTTCTTCTTCTTCTTCTTCTTCTCCGAATCTATCTTCCATTTCGTCCATCGTAGTGCACCTGAAAAAATGGCATCGTCGAATGAAGCATCGAGCTTTGGAACCCAAGGAAACCCACGAAGCCAAGGAAGCAAACGACCCAAACCCAGACTATGTAAGTGCAGGGATGAACCTGTGCGTTTGACGTCTGGTACCACCATAAACCCAGGGCACAAGTTTTGGAGATGTCCTAATTGGAAGGTTAAGTATTTTTTGTTTATTTTATTTTCTATTTATGTCATTGTTTGTTGTTGAATGAGGTGTTTTGTTGTTGCAGAGTGAGTGGCATGCGATTACTTTTACTGGGTTGATGAGGACACTGTCTGTCAATGCTTGCACTGTTGTGCCATGGTGGATGATAAAAAATTGAAGAAGATATGGAAGCTGCAGAAGAAACTAAATTTTTAGAGGAAGAAGTCAACAATTTTAGGGGCTTTGCTTGTAATAGTGTTGTTTTGGATTTTTCTTAATAGGCCACCAAAAACTGGTTTCTATTTGATGTAAATGGGATGTTGGAAGTTAATGTAATGTGAATTTTGTTGGCATTTTGTATGGCATTTTGGTGTGGATTGCTCCAATTGCTGATGTACTTAATGTATGGCCTCAAAATGTCTCAACTTGTAAGGAATTATTCATTAATCAAAGGTGGTTATTTGATTACTTATGAGATCTTAATGAATCTGTTTAATGCCTCAAAATGCCTCAACTTATAAGCAATTTTGCATTAAGCAAAGGTTTTTGTTTAATGCCTGAAAAAAACTCGATGATGCATACTATGTTATGCATTTCATAACTTGTAGCAAATCATATTAAAGAGGGAATAAATTTGGACATTCCAGGAAAGTTAAAATAGATAAACTTGATTGTATTACACATCTACTAAATGACCATTGTTAATCTTCAAGTCATTTATCAACATATAGTGCAGCAAAACAAAAGAGATACTCCATTGAGCATCATACATAATCCTCAACAGTATTGAAGTCTAAAAATCCTAAACAACTAGCCATTACATATAACACATGTGGTGCAAAATAATATTTTGGCTTTACAAAAAAATTCTCCAAGACTGCCTAACCTTGCTTGAAATTAAGCAGATCTAATATTTCTTGACTGGTTCTCAATTCTTCCATATCTGATGCCTACATTTCTTCCAATTGGGACCTACAAGCCCTTTCATTTTCCTCAGCTATTTGAACAATTCTGTTGGCTTGTTGTACAACCTGCGAATGATGATTCATTTTAATCAGATGACTTTAATAAAAATTGATGAGTTATACAACAAACTGTTTCAGCATAGATCCAGCATTAATATACCTTTGATGTCACTATATTGTTACTTCCTTAAGTCAAATCACCTGCATCTATGACCATACCAGATTCATCATTCAAGTTGCTACCATTCACTCCCTGTGAACTACCTCCACAATGTTTTGGATTGTCAGCATATGTCTTCCTTAATCTCTTTAACTGGATAATGGATGAAATGGTAAGGACATACTTTAATGCTAATACTAATTAAACTTGAATGTTCTGAACCATATGAAATATACCTTTGTAGGTTCTGCAGAAACTTCAACCAGCCTGGACCTGCATCTGTTTGTAGGTTTTGCAGCCACATCCTGTTTTTTACCTCCTGTAGGTGCCTTGGATTTGACCTCCAAAACATACCCGGGTGCTTTGGAAGGTGCAGGTGCTTTGGAAGGTCCAGATGCTTTAGAGGGTTTAGGTGCTTTGGAATTTCCACATGCTTTGGAGGGCTTAGGTGCTTTGGAACTTCCAGATGCTTTGGACTTTCCCTGCAAAACAGACCCAAGTTAGAAACATGTCATGGATCAGTTTGCTTAAAAAGACATGTCATGCAGCAGGTTTCAAGAAATACCTTCTTTTTGGTTGCAGAGATACCAGGATCAGCTCCAACTTGTGATGCACCCAAATCTGAAATCACTTTTGATGCTGCAGCAGGTTCAGCACCACCTTGTGATGATGCAGCAGGTTCATCTCAAGCTTATCCTTGTGCAACTGGTTCAGTCCCAGCTAGTGCTTCTGCAGCTGATCCAGCTCCACGAATCCTTGGTCTTTGTCTCAACAACACTAAATGCCAGAGGATAATACTGATCATTTGGGTCTCTCCCAACAGCTATGAGCAGTATACCCCCATGCTTGGTTTTCAGGTGACACCCATCCACCCCTATAAAAGGCCTACAACCAGCCAAGAAACCCTTTTTACAACCATCAAAACAAAAATAGAAACTTCCAAATCTTGGCTACAGGGTAGGGCATGGTCTTTCAAGCTGAATCTTGCAAGTGTTGCCTGCACAAGCCCTTCTTAACTCGTGACTGTAGCTCCTCAGCAGTGTGTACTGCCTTGTTGCATCACCTTCCACCATCTCCTTTGCTATTTTCCTAGCCCTCCAAGCCTGAGAGAAAGAAATACCAGCTGAGTAGTTTATCCTAACATCAGTAATGATATCAGAGACCTTCACATGGTCACTTGACATGAGTCTTTTATCTACATCTTTGGCCAGCCATCTTGATTTTGCATTTTTATTGGAAAACACCCTGCCACATGTGTGTTTTCCAACTAGAGTCTTCACCCTGTATGTATGACTCTCTTCAACCCTACTTACAAGGGCTACAAACCCACACGTGTCATTAGACCTACACACAGCTCTCACTCTTACTTTGTCATTTTTTGCAAATTTAATTTCTCTCCCCATCAACACTGAGTGCTTCAAGATAGCCTTTTTAAACTGTTTTAAAGATCTAAACTCCATTCCCAACTTCCACTCAAAATGTTTATCCAACTCCTCCTTCTTAAATTTGGGAAATACAGAATTCTTTTTTTTTAGAGTCAGATTCTTCATCTTCATCTTCAGTATCCAACTCATCAGTCAAATAATTGTATTCCATGTTATCTTGGCCATTTCCTTCACCGCCTGTTGTAGTTTCACTTGTTACATTGGACCTTTTTGCCCTTGCCCTTTTCGATGACTCACCTTCATTGGCATTCACAATTACAAAGTGCAATTGACCATCATCAAACCCATCTCCTAGACCTATAGCCCTCTCCTCTTCACTGTCCTCAAAGTGAACTTCAGTAACATCAACCTCACTGTTATCACTTTCAGAATCACCATTCTCGCCACCAGTCTCACCACCATTCTCCCCACCAGTCTCACCATCAGTCTCACCACCATTCTGACCACCATTCCCACCACCTACACCATTGGCACCACCCTCATCATGGTCCACGAACCAACCACCTTCTGGAAGCTCAGTTTCAACATATATAAGTGCCGAAGCTTTGCATTTTACACAATGATTTGCAATCTCCATGGCATCAGTATCATTTTCTATCCACCTAAACACATCAATTGAGGGATCCCTCTTCCACCATAACCTAACAGGCTCCCTATACCCAATTTCACGTGCTACAATATCAAGCAACTCAAAATAGCTCCATCCGTCAGTATCCAAATCCCTCATCACATGGACAGAACCGTCTTTGTACATCAATGAGGGGTCATTGACAAAACGCCCCCCATGGTAAAAAGCAGCATTCAGACTCATTACTGCACAAACAGTAATATTATATGTCAGAAAAGAGCACCCTAACATCATGCGGTCCCCACTTCCCAAACCCACTCACACAACTAACAATTAAATAAGCCTAAATATGCAGATTACAACTAAAAGATTATTATAATATGCGAAATACACACACAACAGGTTCTATCAATGTGTGATGTATAAAGACATAAAGACAAATAAAGACAAATTTCATAAACAAAGTCTAAGATGAGTTCAACTTGGTCCCCACCCACACAAATAAATATTCCCACCGGTTACAGTAAATGCACATACGGTTCTTTGTTCTGACAAACATGGAATAAAGTTAAAGAGAATCTTTTACCTCTTCCACTCGCTGCTTCTGCCCATGAAGATCAACGCTCGTCCTTCACCATACACAAGCACAAGAACACAACAAATAAAACCCCAACCGTCCGATTCTCCAACGTCGACAGCGGAGTGTCCTCCCTCAACCTTGTAGCGGCGATGCACACTATGAAGAAGGAAGAACAAGAAGGAAATGGGTTAAAAACCCTAACTTCGTTTTTACTCGCAAAGATGTGGACCACACCAGAAATCGAAGAACCTTTCTACTTTCGGGATTTTCAATTTATTTGTTTAATGGTTTGATTTTTGATATTTTAATTATTTTATCATTTTATAATTTATTTTATAATTAACATTAACAAATTATAAAAATACATAGTCCACGTGTACGTCCACCTGTCCAGCCAAGTCAGCTCATTAATTGACGTGGCAGCTGACATCTGGACACCGTCATCCATGTCAACGGGTTTCTAACGGTCATTGACGGCATGGATCAAAATCTAACGGAAATGAAATTACGGGGTTGAAAAAAAAAATTTTGCAGGGACTAAAAGTGAAACTAGGCCATTTTGCAGGGACCTAAAAGATATTTAAGCCTAATATTAATATTGTTTGCTTGGACTTTTATTTGGATGTTTTTATTTCAGGAATCAAGCAGTCAAAGTGGTGCTCCTGAAGTGGTCAATACAAGTGTTGTAAAGTGATGTAATTTTTAGTTGTGTTGGTTTTAGTATTAAACAAGTGATGTATTATTGTTGTATTTATATTAATTCTCATGCTGTACTTGTAATGACTTTTATTATAGGATTTTTATTATGGACAATGTTGTATGGAAAACCACCTTTTTTTTAGTTTTTTTTTTAAAAATATATGTGGATATCCGTGGATACCCGCAGATATCGCGGGTACCCGTTAAAGCGTGGATAGCGGGTACCCGCGCGGGTATATGGCGGGGGTACCCAACGGGCGTGGGTACCCGCCCCATTTACATCCCTACTAAGAAGGTGGAGAGGCAGTGGAAGACTGCTCAGAGGAGGAAACACCGCTTTAGGGTTAGAAGGCTGTTGCTGCTGTTACATCTTCGTTTAAAGATGGTTATGTCGGGTAGTTAGTCTATGATTGATTTGGCTCACATATACATAGGAGCGTATATTTTCTTCTACCACTTTTGTATTTTCAGTTCATTCGTATTTCTTGCTTTCTTTACTTTTGCAGTATCTAAACCATAGTTTGTACTGAAGCAAACTCTTTGTAAAATATCATGGTTTACATATATAAAATGAAGTATTATTACTAGTATGGTGATTTTATTCTGCATCTACAATCTTTCGAATAGCATTAAAGAGATATATTCTTTATCCTTCTCATCATTTTAAAAGAAAAATTTTTACCCGCATTTTCGGTAAAAGATTACCAAGTTTTTTTTTCCAAAAGATTTTCTAAATTATTGCGAAACTTTTGGTTACTTTTTGGAGAAAGGGTGTTGCAAATGTGGTCTAACTCTGTGTCAAATCAATCTCACATGTACCACGTAAACTCTAAATGTTAAAAATTGGACGATATATCAATGGAGGGATCTGATTGCAATAATTTGGATAACTGAGAAATTCAATTCGCTCAATTAAAAAATTGAAGAACAAAAAACACATAATCACAATAATTGAAAGACAAAAATACAATTAAGCACAAAAAATTAAACTCGATCCTTAAAATAAATAATCCAATCAAACTTATTTCCACTTACTCATAAACCACTCACAATGATTATACTACTCAACTATGGACACAGCTAGTTGTCGTAATGTCTTTATAACTTGACGTATGTTAATTACTTGTTAGTAGTGGAATACACGTGTACGGCACTGCTTTATTCACTCTCCTCCCCACAATTTGATAATTGATAATAATAAAGTAATAAAACAAACAAAAAGTAAAGAAAAATAAAAAAATAATAAAGGACACCACAGATTGATCCTCACAATCTTTACCAATAATTGAAAGTATACCGGAATATTATAACATGGAAAATATTAATGCAATAGTTTTATAAAAGTCAAATTTATATGTAGATATATAATATATAATTATAAATCATATACATGGTACTATGATATATTTTATGAATTCCTTCAGATTTGTAAATTTACAAAGTATTCTCTCAAACTTTGAATATAACACTTTATTTAAATTATTTTTCATTTATCCACTCGTGTATGTTTTTTTTATTAAAAAAAGCATAATGTATATGTATGGAGAGAGAGAGAAAAGACTTAATTGCACTTTTGGTCTTTTAATTATAAAAAATATACGATTTTGGTCTCCCATGTTTCAATTACGCGATTTTGATCCCCTAAGTATCAAGATTTTGGTTTCTCATGTTCTAATTGTGCAATTTTGGTCCCCCAGATATTCTAATTGTTACAATCATATCCCTTTGTCACTATGTCATTTTTAACACAAAGATTCTAATATGGACTGATTTGACATTGAGTCGATTCACCTGTGAGTCGCGTAGGTTTTTAGTGTTAGAAATGACATAGGTCCTATTTGAATAAACTTTTCCATAAACACTTCTAATATGTATTTTTTAACTAATAACTTCTCACATAAGTTGAAATCAACTTTTCCACTTCACTTTTCTCAAAAAGCTATCTTCTTTAACTTCTCCATAAGCATCTATCTATTAATTAACAACTATCTATTTAACAAATTTCCTCTTTTTCAGAAGCATTGAACTTCTCCATGAGCTAAAAGTTGAGCTTCTGCATCCAAAGAGGACCACGATGACAAAGAGGCTGATTATAACAACTGAGATACCTGGGGGACTAAAATTGTGAAATTGGACCTAGGGGACTAAAATCACATGATCGTGACACCCGGGGGACCAAAATCATGCAATTGAAAAATGAGACAGTAGGGGTGTTCGCAACTCGGTTCGATTTGATTTTGAGGTAAAAAACCATCTGATCCAAAGTTTAAAAAAGCATGCGCTTCGGTTTGGTTTGCTTTCTTAAAAAAATCTGATATGAAACAGTGCGGTTTAGATTGGATCAATTTTTGATTTTTCACGGTTATAATTTTTCTAAATAATAAATATCAACATCAGTGCTACTTTTTTTGTTTCACTTCTAACATATTACCAAATACCAATCAATGACCTTCGTTTTAATAATTTTCGTTGGGTTATCATTTCTAAAGTCAATTTCTAAACACACAAAGATCATTTCTTAAAAAATGGGTTACAGGAAAATAGTACTTGCAAAAGTCAATTCTAAACAAATGAAATGAAAAAGTTGAAATAATATTTAACACACAATGACCATTGTGAATTAATATTTAACACACATAGTACTTGCAAAAACCAATTCTAAAAATGAGAGCGCAATGCACACTAACAATTAATTAGTAGCTTATGGTTCAAAAAGAATAACATTATATAACTATAAGTTGTGGTTCGGTTTAGTTTTAGTGAAGAGATCTGAAAATCGATTAGTTCGATTCGGTTTCCAAAAAAATCCAAAAAGAATGGTTTTTTTATCGGTTTTCATTTTTTTTTTATCAATTTATGATTATTTTTTGGATCGGTTCGGTTTTGAACATCCCTGACTGTGGGACCAAAATTGCACAATCGTGATACCTGAATGATTAAAAGTGCAATTAATAGAAGAGCAATTTGGATCATGAAACGAATAAAAGGAAATTGTGCAATTTTCGAAATTAAAATTGATTACGCATAATATTTTAAAATTAAACAAGTTATATTTTTTATAAGAACAAGTAAAATATATTTGGGTTAGCACATTTACAATGCTTTTATTTTTATTTGAAGAAATTATTTAAAAATTGAGGTGTCAATTGGCCCATGTTTTAGGCTGGGTTGGGCTCGATAATCATAGGCCTAAAATACACTAAGCTATTTTGGCCCGGCCCAATAGGCCCGTCGGGCTAAGCTGGGCCCAAATTTTTTGCTCTTTTATGATACTTTGACTTTTTTTCCTTTGTAATAAAATCGGTCCAGATCGAGTCCGGTGTATTTTAGGCCAAACTGAGCCAGTAAATATGTGATCTATAAGAAAAATGGGTTGGCCCAACCTAGTATGATTTTACAATTTAGCCCGGTGGGTCAGGCCGGTTGGTCCGATTTGACAACTCTATTATTCATGGCTTCACCTAACTGGAGGAGTTTCAATTCCCCACTTCATTTGAACCTTATCAATTTGTCTTGCAGTTAGTAAAATATTCATGGTTATCTTTTGTGAACATAGTATAAGCAATTTACATATTTTAATGGAGTAAATAGTCAATTTGCCCCCTCAAAAATATGCTAGCTGGCAAATAGGTCCCTGAAAGATAGAAATAAAAAAATCCGTCCCTGAAAGATGTCTTTGTTAGTCAAATTGGTATCTGACGTCATTTCTGTCATTATCAGGGGTCATTTTGAAATTTTAAGAGTTTAGATGGATTGAAAAAAAATATGAGAACACTAATTCTTTCCTCACACAATCCCTTCTCCCCAACCCCACTCTCTCTCTCTCCTTTCCACTGCACTCTCACTCTTCTCTCTCACCCTCTTCCTCTTCACCACCACCAACTCTCACAACTCCCTCACCTCCTTCTTCTTCCCCCCTTCCCCCTCGCCGAAGCAGCATCATCAACAACAACCTCTTCTTATATATCCACACTTCAAAAGAACAACCCAAGCCACACAACTTAAACACATAGAAGATCAACTTTTTTTGGAAACATTATCAATAGAAAGAACCAATTAAGATGGCCTCAACTACTCAGCCCATCAACTTCTACTTCCCACACTTCCCTCCCCCATCACCCTACCACTCCTTCAACCCTCCACCATCACCTTCCCACCCTTTTAATAACCCTCCACCGCCACCTTCCCATTCCTTCAAATCTCTACCACCACCACTCCATTCATTCCCTTCTCCTTCACATGTATTTGTAGTCCTATAAGGTCAACATTTATAATGTTGCTGGAGGGTGGGCGCATGTGTGGGGGTGGTGGAGAAAATCGATGAGGTGGTGGTGGTGGTGGAGGGCGTCCACATGGAGGTGGAGGAGAAGGGAATGAATGGGGTGGTGGTGGTGGTGGTGGAGATTTGAAGGAATGGGAAGGTGGTGGTGGAGGGGGAATGGGGGGAAGAAGAATGAGGTGAGGGAGTTGTAAGAGTTGGTGGTGGTGAAGAGGAAGAGGAAGTGGGTGAGAGAGAAGAGTGAGAGGGCGGCGGAAAGGAGATAGAGAATGGGGGTGGAGAGGAGGGATTTTGTGAGGAAAGAATTAGTGTTCTCATTTTTTTCAATCCATCTAAATTGTTAAAATTTCAAAATGACCCCTAATAATGAAAGAAATGACGTTAGGGACCAATTTGACTAACAAGACATCTTTCCGAGACGAGTTTTTTATTTCTGTCTTTCAGGGACCAACTTGCCAGCGAACGTATCTTTCAAGTGGCAAATTGACTATTTAGTACTCCATGGGTGTTTGGAGTAGAATTTGTTAATTTGACTTTGACAACATATTTTACGTTGGTCCAAGTGAAACTGAATTCGGATGGCTCCGACAGAGATTAGTTATCGGTAAAGTTGGTGATACTTCACACCAATAACATGATGACCCAAAAAAAACACTACAAATCTTTACTTCACCTAAAATTGATTTTGAGCAATAGAGTTGATTTATTTTTGAAAAAACAAAACACCTAAATTTTTATTAAAATAACTTTTGACAAAAACAAAATCAATTTTTGGTATTCCCACGATGCATCAAAACATATACTACTATATTCAGTGGATATTTTGGTTCTGATGGTGCATCTAAGTCTTCCTCTAACTTGGCTGGGTGTGGTGGGCTCCTTCAAGGCGAGCATGGTGAGTGGATCAGTGAATATGCCCGTTGTCTGGGTAACACTTCGGCGTATGTCGCGGAACTATGGGGGGTGTATGAGGGGTTGAAACTGGCTCATGACCTGGGAGTTCATTTTCTTGAGGTCCAACTAGATTCCTTGGTGGTGGTGGGAAACATTACTGGTAGCGGTATTGGAAGCACTGCAGGATGGACTCTCCTTCGTAACATTAAGAGGCTTCTTTGCTTGGACTGGGAAGCTAAGTTCTTGCATGTGTTTAGGGAGGCTAATAGAGTAGCTGATGGGTTAGTAAACATTGGGTGTGACTGTAATGGGTTAAGGATTTTTTTGTGAGGGACCTCCCAATCAAATAGGACAATTGTTAGCTGATGATGCTAGAGAGATCTCTTTCCCTCGCCGTGTTGCTGTTTAGTTGTTTTTCCTTTTGGGTTTTATAGCCCGTTTTAACTCAAAAAAAAATATACTACTATATTCAATTTTGCTACCATCTCCTTCATCTTTTCACCCAATTTACTCTAACCTTCGAAAAAGAGGCCCACAAGCACAATTCCTATAAATTCAAAATGAAATCATGGAAAGCCACAGTGAGACCATCCACAAACTGAGTCACCCGAAGTAGTACCTTAATCCAAACAGCTAGCCACTATTGCACCTTACTCGAATAGCCACTATAACTCACATCCAAACCTGCCAACCCACAAATTAATTGCCATAATACCACCATTTCAACCCTCTCCATTGTTGAACCACTTCTTGCCATCGCCGCCAGGCCCCACATAGTAATCATTTTCAATGACGCTGACATGGATTGGCACATGAGACCCAACCATGGCGTTGCTGATCTGGGAAAATGATCGCTCTCCCTTCTTTATTGCTCAATCAATTGAATATGTATTAATTTATTCTATGACATGTCTCAGACTCATATCATGATCAGGTGTCTTGAATTGGACGGGGGTATTTAGGATATAATTTTCATGGTAGACGACATAATATATTGTTTGGTTGAAATTTAGCTAGATTTTTTTTCATTTATCGTGGTTGAGATTTGGATTTTTTTTTATATATATAATATGAAGTTGTGAATACTTGGTTGTAAAATCATTTATTTAGGCTTGGGATATAGTTGTATGTAGTTCTGGTAGATTGGCAGTAAAGCAATTGTGATTCTAAAATTAACTAAAACAAATAAGACTAACTCCCTCTTGGTTTAAGGTTCTGGACCACAGGTTAAGAATTAATTAATTGAGTAAAGTTTAAACTAAAATATTTTTATTTATTAATTTATAATTTTTCATGATTTTCATTATTCTTGATTATTCTAATTATTACTTCATTTAAAATTTATTAATTATACTAAAGATATAGTTGAAAAATAATAATAAATTATATTTTAAAATATTAAAACAACTAAAGTTTTAGTAAAAAAAAGCTAAAACAGATATAGGAGGGAGGGAATAAATAGTAATTATATCCCCTAAATTTGGTTATTATTTCTTCCTTGCACAATGCATCAATTCAAACGCAGTCTTAAGTTCATAATTAATTAATTGGACCCGGTAGGATGGGAAGTGAGGAGCATTGCCATTAAAACTTTTCCTCATCATCGTTGGCTTTCGCTTTCCAATATGAAGTCCTCAAAATGTCACATCCTATGATTAATTAAACCAAGAGGGTAGCAAAATTTAATAAGCTATAATACAAAATGCCAATAAAGCTGATACATCTATCAGCATATCAAATATTACCTGCAGACAATCAAAAAACCCAAAAAAAAAAAGAGTTGTATCTGCACGGACGATAACCAGGCCTAGTAAGATAGCGACCGAGCTTTGCAATTGCAATCAACTCCATACTCGAAAGAGGTAGCCACTAGAATAAAACATGAACGATCACAGAGATTTAAGTTCAATGAATTAGCTTTTAGCTTATATAATTTTTTAATTGAGAGAACTATTTGGTTATTAATTTATATATGATTTATTTATAAATTTATCCTTATATAAGAAACTATTATTTGCTATAAGGGGTTAACACATATAGTTGAACTTTTTTCCTACACTACGTGTGACTTGGATTCAAATTCTAAATTTCCCGGTTGGTAGAGATATATTATTTAGAGCATTTCCAATGACGCAACCCAAGTTGGGTTACTTAACCCACCATTGGTGGGTCCTATCATGTCATATTATATTTTAAGAGCTCCAACTATATTTTACTCCAGTATTGAAATCTTTAAGAACCCAAAATGAGACCCATAAATGACATAGTATCTCTACTTTCACTTTTAATTTCATTAGTTAACAACATAAAAATATTTTTTTATTGTTTAAGGATTAGAGTTTATATAAGCAATGAAACTTAAATTTGAATGTCATGTCATTGAACTCCAATAGTAAACTATGCAAGGAACAATTTCTTATATTTAAGAACTCGTTAAGCTTCCCCATTAGAGATGCTCTTTAAACAATAATAATAGAGCCGGGAAACAGACACACGAGTAGAGCTGTCAAAACGAGCCAAGTTGACCCACACAGGTTGGCTCGCCACGGGTTGGGGGGAACAAGCCGAGTGCAGGTTGGCTCATTTTTTTTATGAGTCAAAAAATACACAGCTGGGCTCAACCCACCACGAGTTGGTGAGTTATGCAGTTGGCTCATGGGTTGGCTCGCTAAATACAAAAAAAATAAAATCTAAAAAAATATTTAAAATGCTAGAAAATAAAAAAAATATAAAAAAATATAAAAAAAAAATTATATGCAATAAAATCTCATTTTTTCTAATCTTTTCTAAAACAATGGACTAACCCAAAATGAAACTTGATTGGTACTTTTAACTAGACCACCATCATCCATCAACTATAATCAAATAGATTAATAGAACCAAATAGCAAAAATGAATTATAGACCAAACAGCAAAAATTAATTTTTTTTAATTTTTAATTTTTAATTATTAATTGTTTTATTTTTTAATGTAGCTCACGAGCTGACTCAATTCACCACGAGTTGACCCGCTTTAACTCGCGAGTTAAATAGGCTAAACTATATCGATCTAGAGTTAAATGAATAAACTATTTAAAAAACCATTTAACCCGCGAACCGGGTTGACAGCGCTACACACGAGTGGGAATACCTAAATTGAGTGATCTGGATTAGTTTGGGAGCCAAGACATTTTAAGCATGTATTTTGAATACATGATATACAAATATTATAAGAAATGACAGATAACAGCTATATGCTTGTTCGGATTATTATATTTTCTGACGCACACAAAGTTGAAAACTGAGAGAGCCTTTAATTACGGATATACTATATACTAATAAGTAATAATGGAGTTAGGCCGTTATCAAAAAAATAATAATGGAGTTAGGCCATAAATGGCTAATAGATGAATAGCGTGTCGAAAATGGCAATGCATAGATTCTGGAAATCTGAACACGATTTCCTTCAAATGCAAATAATAATTAATTAATTTTCACATATCTATGAAAATAATTTAAAAATAATCACATCTCTCAGGAGAGATGTATCAAATGAGATAAGTGTTTATTTTTTGTTCTCTTATTTTTTTAGCAATTTTTGTTTTTAGTTTCTCAAAAATAAAATACATTTTTTTAGTTCTTTATTTTTTGAAAATATGTCACTTTTAGTCCCTGGGGTTATATTTTAAATTTAAAAAATATTTTCTAAATTTATACTTTGACCCCTCCCAATGCCTAATTCTTACCTTATCCTCGTTCCCCTTCCCGTCGACATCTTCGACCACCACGCCCCCCGTCCCCGCTAAGAGTAGTTCCAGCGTCCTCCCTCGAAGCCGCCACGAGATGCGACCTCTCTCTCGTTCTCCTCCCTGTGTGATTGCGGTGGTCGCCTCCCTTTCTGCCGTTGTGCACGACCTCCCTTGGCTGTGAAGCTTTCCTTCTTGGTCGGGCGGAGCTCCTCCCATGTCTATCTCTCCTTTTATTGCCTCTGTTCACCGGAGGAGGGGGAGGAAAAGGGAAAAGGAGGTTAAGATGAGAATCAGACATTGGGATGGGTCAAATTATAAATTTAAAAAATACTTTTTAAATTTAAAATATGGCTCAGAGACTAAAAGTGACACATTTTCAAAAAAAATAAGGGATTAAAAAGACGTGTTTTATTTTTAAAGGACTACAAACAAAAATCGTTAAAAAATAAGAGACCAAAAACATATTTAAGCCATATAAGAAAGGGAAAGGAGTAAATATGAACCATACAATCGTATATCAATGATTGAGACTAAAAGTTATTTAATGATCACATAACTATTTAAAAATATCACATTATTTTATGTTTTAAATTTTAATTTTAACTATTTATGATTTGATCTTATTGCTAATAAAAAACACGTACTATATCCACTCCTTTTTACAAAAAAAATAAAAGATAAAATCACGAAGACAAAAAAATATATTAAAATGAGTTAATTTTAATTGGGTTGATTTGAATTTGCACCGATGTTTGGGGAAGTTTCTGATTTCGAGTGGGATGCGGTTTGGCTCACAACCTGTTCCGCTTTATGGAGATGGCTTAATCAAAGGGTTCACAATCCTGATTTTGTGGCTCCTGACTGGCCATGGGATTCGATCTTGCATGTGCTTAGGAGTTACCGGGAAGCTTGGAATACTTCACAAGTTGTTGCGGCCAGCAGGTATGTGGTCTGGAAGGAAGTCCGGTGGAGGCACCCAAGTGCTAGGTCGGTATGCTTGAATTCTAATGGGGCAGTGAAGTGTGCTTCAGGGGTGGCCAGTAGGGTTAAGATTTTCTCTATTTATTTTTTTTTGGTTTAAATATCTTTTTTATTCCTGTAAAATGACCGAGTTTCATTTTTCGTCCCTGTAAAAATTTTTGTTTGTTTGTGATCCCTGTAAATTAAAAAGTTTTATTTTTAGTCCCTGCAAAATTGTTTTAGTCCCTGTAAAATTTAGATCATGTTGAATTAGTCCCTGTAATATTTAGATAATTGCCAAAGTAGTCATTGTAAAATAAATTTAATAGGGACTAAAAACAAAATTGTTCACATATTACAGAGACTAATTCAACATGATCTAAATTTTACAAGGACTAAAATAATTTTGCAGGGACTAAAAATAAAACTTTTTGTTTTACAGGGATCACAAACAAACAAAAATTTTTACAGGGACGAAAAATGAAACTCAGTCATTTTGCAGGGACGAAAAAAGTATTTAAACCTTTTTTTTCTATTTTTTTTATTATTATATTTTTGAGAGAAATAAATTATATAAATGTGATATATAAATAGTAAAAAGTGTCATTTATTGCATTTATTTTTCCAAAATCATAGTAAAAAAAATAGAGATAATCTTAACTCTGCTAGTTGTGGCGGGGGTGTTCTCCGTGACGAGGAAGGATGGTGGTTAAGGGGATTTGCCCGGAAGCTGGGTCGTGCTTTTGCTTTTCTAGAAGAATTGTGGGGTGTTTATTTGGGTTTGCAACTGGCTCATAGAAAAGGAGTGTGCAGATTGGAAGTTCAAAGTGATTCTTTAAGTGTGGTGCAGAGCATTAATAAAGGGAACACGGGTAGTGCTGCTGGGGTGTCCCTGCTCAAGCAGATTCAGCGATACATATCCCTTGATTGGGAAGTGCGTGTTGTTCATACGTTGTGTGAAGCAAACCGTTATGCTGACAGGTTGTGAGTTGACTGATTTTGAGGTGGTGTTTGTTAGTCCACCTTGTTGTATATTTGAGGTTTTACGAGAAGATTGTCGGGGTGTGTCTTTCCCCAGGCTGGTTATTGTATAGTTGTATTTTAATTGAGCTTTAGCCTCTTTTAGTCAAAAAAAAATTTAATCATACTATAAATTACTTTTTTTCCAAATTTTTTTTGTATTTTTTTTGTTTATACCCCGTATCCTAAGGGACAGAAATATTTTTTGTATTAAATACACTTTTTTTGTTACATTAAATTAGGGGTGTTAAAGCGGGTCTGCGTCGTCTCGGCCCACGTGAAAAATAGGCTAGCCTGCATTCGAAAGTGGGCTAAAAAACGTAGCCCGTTCCGTTTTAAGGAAGGGGTGACGGGCCAAAAACGGATTAACCCATAAAAATAATAATAATAATAATAAAAATTAATAAAATAAGAAAAAATTTATTTATTTTTTTAAAAAAGGGCCAAACGGGCCAGCCTCAGCCCGTTTTTGAGTCAATCCATTTTGACCTATTTTTTCATGGGCCTAAACAGGCCAAAACCTAAAAATATCAACTCGGGCTGTTTTATGGGCTGCCCCGTTGGATCCAGTCCAAATTGTCACCCCTACATTAAATACACTTACATGTTCTTTCATATTTTCTTTTTGCATAAAAAACAAATAAAACCCTCTTAAGTGATCTCATATTAAATAAAGATAAAAATAAAAATAAACAATTAATATTATTAAAAATAAAATTTTGTTTTCCATAATTTAAAACAAAAAAATATATTTTATTTCTTATAAATAAAATTAGAGCTAGTATTATATTATTTTGGGTGGAAACATTGATATTATATTAGTAAAAGAGTAAACTATTTTGGTCCCAGAGAGGGTTAGATGGTGTCAATTTGGTTCTTAACTATCAGCTATTAGTCATTTGGGTTCCTAAAAATAATTATTTATTGTCATTGTGGTCCCTAAAAAATTACTTAAATATCATTTTGGTTCCTAAAAATAATTATTTTTTATGACAAGAACCAAAGTAACTAATTTACATCTATTAAAGATCAAAATAACACTACCTAATACTATCATGGACTAAAATAATTATTTATTCCTTAAAAAAATGACAACACAAACACGCACAAAAAAAGAAAAAAGAAAAATGACAAAAGAAACAAAGGGAAAAATAAAAGTGAGTCACTTTAGAGAAGCCATCCCATCCCACCCTCTCATCATGGTGTGCCTCTTGCTGGGTGGAGCTTTACGCAATCCCATTATACCCTCAAATTCCCCTCCTCCGTGATCCATCCAACAGCAATCCAACGATTCTCTCTCTGCCTTCATTTCAATCTATTATTATTATTCGTTGTTATGTTCTAGTAATCTATTGTTTCCATTGAATGCTCTACGCATTCATCCTCACCTTTCTCTGTCACTGTAACACACCCTTTGAACCCCCCACATCAAAAACAACAACCCCTTTATTTTTTCCACCCCTTTTTATTAAACCCCACTTTTTCTTATTCCTTTGTATGCTTCCAAGTTTCGATTTTTCCCTTCGCAGAATAAGAAAGCTTAACCCCACTTTTTCTTATTCCTTTGTATGCTTCCAAGTTTCGATTTTTCGCTTCGCAGAATAAGAAAACTTTTCTGGGGTTTTGGTAATTTTTCATTTTGATGGGTAACATAGGAAGTAGCGGCGGTAACAACCGTCGGAGACACAGTGGCAGCCGAAGCGGCCGGCGGGTTCATCCGCCGGTGATGCCGCAGCCGGAAATCGTGGGCAACCGGTTCGTGTACCCCGCCGCCGCCACGCCGTATCACAACTACCCCGGTTACTATCCCCCGCCGCAGACAACTGTTCCGGTGCCTTTGCCGGCGCCGTATGACCACCACCACCGTCCGGCGATGGACCCAATGTGGGGCCGGAACCCGCCGCCGCCACCACCACCGGCGCCCTATGTAGAACATCAGAAATCGGTTACCATAAAGAACGATGTCAACATTAAGAAGGAGACACTGAGGATTGAGCCCGATGAGGAAAATCCTGGGCACTTTCTTGTGTCGTTTACGTTTGATGCCACCGTTTCTGGGAGGTAACTGTGTTTTTTCCCCTTATTCGATGATGTAGTAACAAGTTACTAATGTGTTTTTGTGGTTAATTAATAATAATAATAATAATAATAATAATAATAATGCATCATGTGTTTGGTAATGATGTGGCTGATGCAAGGTTTTGGAGAACGTGTTGTCAAATCCTGTCCTGGCTTCTTGATGGGCTGCTGTTAGTGTTAAAATGTACACAGGATTTAGGGTCTATTATTTGAATAAATAGCTTATTTAAGCGGCATATAAGGGTTTATGTATAAGCTATTTTTATAATCGAAGATGGAATGTGTTTAAACTGATTTCGTATATGCAGTAAGTTGTTTTAATAAGGTATTTTGGAGAGCTTATGAAATAAGCCCAAAACAGCTTATGAGTTGGTCATAAGCTCTCCCAAACACCGTCACAAATGCTTATGTCAGTAGATAAGCCCAAAGAAGCTCTGTATAATCTAATCCAAACAATGCACCCTTAATTAGTTACTCAATTTGCTTGTTTGGATTCAAATAAGTAAAGGGGAGAAACTACTCACTCAATTTTGCACCTCTGTCCATGCTTATTAGTCCTATTATTCTGTATTTATACATGCTCGACCCTTTGAACTGTGATGGTAACTTGTCTTTCTGGAATGTGAAGTGTAATTAGAGCTTTCTAATAGTTACCAGTGTAGAAAGTGTGGGTTACTATTTAGTATTTAATTATCGGCACAACATGTTAGCTTAGAAAGGTGGGAAAATGGTGCATGACAAAGGTTTGCAAATAGCATTTTCCAAATGAAAAATATATGGTATGAGCAGGTGTCTCCGTTGAAATATGTTAATACTTTATAGTTTAGATAGCTCATTGCCTTTTTCTGTTCTGTATCAGTATCAGAGTAGCTATAGTTTTTAGTTTTTAGTTTTGTGGGTATTTTGTGATTTACTGAATAAGTATATCTATGTGTTGCTAGGGTTCAATTTCGTTTGACAATCTGGGGGAGCCTGATTGAAAAGCAAAGTTCATTGCTGCTAAAGATTGTCAGCATGACAGATTATCTTCACTTGATAATAACATTGCCTATAAACACTATCTTGTGTGTTTTTTCAAAAAAAAAAAAATTCCATTTGATATATTTTGGAATTCTATCTGATCACACATTAGACAATGTGACACCAAGTTTGCATCAATTTGAGAATGTCCCTTGAGGTTATCGAGACTGCCTTTTTAATCCTATTCCTTTTTTGCGGAGGTAGAGAAATTGCTTATCTATTTGCATGGAGTGTTGCCTTTTAACAATTGAAAGTGAAATTATTTGGTACACATTAATGGCAAGTGAGATGGCTAACTGAGTTGAGAAAATAGTTGCCGATAATGCTTTAGTTAGTTTGAAAGCCGTGGTTGTTTGTGTCTGAACAACGGCTTAAAGATCATTTAATTTCCTGATATACTTATGTCAATAGCTATTATTACTTATGTCAACTATAGTTTTATTTCCAGTAACAACTGGTTAAGAATGGAAGCAGGCCATATAAAAGGAGAAAGTTGGGGTTCTACAATAGTTTGAGACTGAGGTTTTATGTTGCATATATGTTTAGTGATAGGACATAATGAGGTTGCCATCTAAATCACATTGTTGGATATTGTGGTCCCTTTTTTTTGTGGGGTGGGGGTTAAATTACTAGCATCATGGTATTTAATTTTTGAAAAACTTTCGACGTTCAGGGATTGCCAACATATGCTATCCACCCAAAAAGTAATTCTCTGTGTCATCACTTGTTCCCCTTATGTGCTTGACCCTTCCATGTAGGAAAATCAACATCTTTTAAGCAGAATTAATTTATATGATCTACTTTGATTAGAAGATAACCAACCTTTATATACTCTTACCATCATTTTTTTATGCTAGTGGAATTCTAATCTGGCAGGTAGGGAAATAGAATAGTTGGAAAAGGACTTTGGTGCCACTTGCACTTACATCATGGTCAAGTTAGCAGCAAGAAAAATGAATAACTGCATTCTGTGGCAAGACCTATGGATACTCTTTATTTTTTCACTAGCAAGTGTCTTAATAATTGGCTCAATGCATGTTTTACTTGAGCAATTTCAATTTTGCCAAAACATTGAACATATATTTTATTGCACATTTGGATACATGTTGATAAATTGCTCTCGGTAATTATAAGTTCTTAAATTAATGCTTTTCCTTAGTAAGGCATGCACTTTTTGGTGCCTCTTGCCTCAACCGTTAAAACCTCTTGCGTCTTATTGGTGCCTTTAACCTTTAATTACCTTCAGTTGACTTAATGCATGTCCATTTTAGATTGTGTTCAATACTTTGTGCTGTTAAAAGGCTAAACTGCCATTTGTGTGGGGTGGGGAATGTCTTAGCCTTAGGATAAAGATTATGATTTATGAATACGGATATTTTGTGCTGTAGTTCTTTTATTTGTTTGATCTTAAGATTTGTTTACTTTTATCTCCATAACAGCATCACCATACTTTTCTTCGCAAAAGAAGGTGAAGGTTGTGTTCTTACTCCAATGAAGGAAAATGTTCTTGCACCTGTTACCGTAAATTTCCAGCAAGGTCTTGGCCAGAAGTTTAGACAGCCATCTCAAACTGGTATCGATTTTTCAATGTTTGAGGAGTCTGAGTTATTGAAAGTGGGTGACATGGATGTCTATCCTGTCGCAGTTAAAGCAGACGCATCCTCTGGCGACCACGATGGATCAAATGAAACCCTGGCATCTTGTAAGACAAACTCTCAGATAACTCAAGCAGTGTTTGAGAAGGAGAAAGGTGAATTCCGGGTGAAGGTTGTTAAGCAGATATTGTGGGTGAATGGAATGAGGTATGAGCTGCAGGAGATATACGGTATTGGAAATTCAGTAGAGAGTGACTTGGACGGGAATGACCCAGGAAAAGAGTGCGTTATCTGCTTGTCAGAGCCTCGGGACACAACTGTCCTTCCCTGTCGCCACATGGTATTTACAGTTTCCCTTTAATGAATTAATTTTTCTTTTATCGGTTCACAGAATGATGCAGATGGTAGTCGTTGATATCACCGAGTATTAAATTACTAGGAAGTGCTAAGTGATATCCATGTTTGCTGCTGCCAAACTTCATCAACGATTGAAATTTCTTGTCATTTCTTTTTATTTCAACCAACCCTTAAGTTACTCTTTATTCCAACCTTACTGTTGCGCCGCCGTTGCGCGCGAGCCTTGGCGCAACGGTAAGGTTGCTGCCTTGTGACCTAAGGGTCACGGGTTCGAATATGGAAACAGTCTCCCCGCTTGTGGGGGTAAAGCTGCGTACGTCTACTCTGCCCAAACCCCACATGGTGGGAGCCTCATGTGCTGAGCTGTCCTTTTTTTATTGTTTTTTTCCAACCAACCCTGAAGTTACTATGTCACCAATCAATCTAAGCAAACTGATCATTATTCTTGCTTAACTCTTAACTGTTAGAAAACTACTTAATCAGTCCTTGAGTCCTCCTTGATATAATACTTTGGCTGGATTCCTTTCCTTGTTGCAGTGCATGTGTAGTGGATGTGCAAAGGTTTTGTGGTTCCAGACTAATAGATGTCCAATCTGCAGACAACCAGTTGAGAGGCTTTTGGAGATCAAAGTCGGGCCTGAGCCCGAGGAGTGAAGATACAGTGTTATTGACAACAAGCTTCCTGTACAGTCCAACTGTTATAGTTAATACTTTTCACTTACTTTCAGTTTTTTTCAATATTCCCAAAAAAAAAAATAGAGTTTGGAATTTATGCATGACATTCTGTTTACAGCAGACTGGCATTGCACCTGACTTGTATAAGCTAATGCCTCCGCCGTGCTTGTTTGGTTTTACTTCTAATTTCTAAATGGTTTCCCCTCTTGAATATAATTAAATGTTTAAATGTGCTTCTCACCTTCTCGGATGTCATCTTTTCTGTTTTGGGCTAAAATGCACATAACTCCTTCCAACTCTAGGCCAGTTGCAGAAAATTTCCAGGAGTTCAAAATTCAACATCTTTTACGCCCGAAACTTATCACTGTGCGTTGTAGTGTTTCTTTCTTTCTTTTTAGATAGACAAATGTTTGTAATTAGTATGTTATGTTAAGTAGTGTAAATCTAATCCTTTGTGCATGTATAGTAAACCCCTTCTAAGAAATCAATATGTATGGTTTGTTTATTTGCTATGAGTTAAGGAGTAAGTTACTGTGTTGTAAACCATAGGTTTTTTTGTGCAATTCACCATTTGACCCTATAGTTGAAAGGGGTTTAATCCTGTGAGGACAAGGAAACATAAGTTTAATGTTGCCTCCACAGGTGAGTGTAATGTGTTTGTGCATCTGCGGCTCTGCCAGCATGTTGTCGCCCTCGGATTTCTTGCTGTCTTGTTTACCGGTTGGCATAATATTGAAAAGTTTATTGAATTTAATGACTACATATTGATAGTAGAGATGGCAAAATGGGTCGGTTTACCAAGGAAAATAGGCTGGAAATCACACCTTGCCCCGTTTAATGGTGGGTTGGCGGGCTAAAATAGGCTGGTCTATCCCAAGTCCACCTAAATTTACAAAAGAAATCAAAAAAATAAAGAAAAATTGTCAGATATTGTCGGTGTGTAGTTATATGAAACTCAAGATCATTTTGGTTTCTCATGGCCTGTTTAGATTGATTTATGTAGAACTTATGAATATAGCTTATGAATAGTTCATAAGTTGTTTTGGGCTTATTTTTCATAAGTTACCGATGATAACTTAACAAAACAGCTAATGGCTTATATGAAATAAGTTTTACCATATTTTTTCTTCGATTATAAAAAGTTTATATAGCTTATGTCATAAACTGTAGAATAAGTTGTTATACTAAACAAGTTAATCTGACGAAGAACTCAAGTTCATTTTGGTTTCTCAACCGATTTTAGCTTTCCAATGGAGTACTTCTTGATTTTGGCGAAATGTTTTAGATTAGAAAAACATTTCTTACTGGACACTTCCAGCTGTTTCTTATCTGTGCCTTGATTAGGAAAATGGTAATTGAATCGCTATTATCTTCACAAACTCCTCTTTTATACAAAGTATTGCATAAAACGTCTCACTGATTTTTTTAAATGATCCATGAGTCCGCTTTAAGGTGCATAAAGAATATACCATGAGGGTATGTCCGCACAAGTTTCATTATTCAATTGGTAAAGCAGTCCTTAAACTACTTCGCATGCGTTGCCCCCTATCGCGAACCCGAATAATTGATAATTCAAAGCATGCAGAGGCATAATAAAAATTACCCTAACTTGTACGACCCGACCCTCCAGTGCACATTATACAACACAGAACCCGACAATAAGCATATGCAAACCACATTTCTTATGTACGGATCAGCTAAGACACTGATAGCATAAATTAAAAAAAAAAAAACAAGAATTACAACATACGATGATGTTTACAATGGTTGAAAGTCCCACATCGACTAGTAATAACTAATGTAGTGCTTATAAAACTAGGACAATTTTCACCTTATAAGTCGGTTTTGTGGGATTGAATTAGACCCCAAGAGCCCAAATTCTAATAACAACATTTGATGGATGAAACATTGGCAACAAGAAATGAAGAAAAGAAAAACCAAGCAGCACACATTGATTTTATTTGCAGAAGACGAGAACGAGAATGAGAATGGTCGCTTATTTACAACTACACACCCAAACATATACAAAGCATGCGGATGCATGTTCATAGCATTAGTTAGCATGAAAAATTCAACTTCCTTAACAAAACAACAAACAACAAGCTCTACTCAACTAGATATATTGGTTCTGTAACCAATACTTAAATTAAAACACACAAAAAGCAGATACAATTAATTTCTTATACGTGACAATGAATCACCTTAATTCACCTTGCATATGACAATTTAGTACTCCCCCACCATTGATGAACATAGACACCATTGCTTCTTAGACCCCTAAAAATATCCATGCAGCTCACGGTTTCACTCTCTGAGCAGCTGAGAAATAACTCATCAACAAAACATATGGCCCCACTTTCATACATATCAGAAAGGATCTTCATTTCAACTCTCCCAGCAGCATTATTCATCTTTAGGACCACAAAATCTGCATGCTGCACAGTTTCTTTGAACCAAGCAAGGAAATCAAACTCTTCCACACCAACCTTTCCACCCAATAATCCCGGGTGATAAACAAAAGTGACACGTGGTCTTTTCACATGGGACAACAAGATTGAAGTGTTGTAATGAACAAAATACACACTGAAAGCCTTGTGATCAATGGGATAAGAATGTGGGAACCAATCACTAACACTGAAACCTGTGTTGTTGTTCAGTTCAACTTCCCCTACCCCAATATTAACATACACCAAATGCTTCATCTTCTTCTTTTCATTAGAAACTTCCATAAGCTTAGGCAAATAGGAGATTCTTTTAATCTCATGCTCAAAATTTGGTCTTTCCTCCACAAGAGGCTCTATCAGCTTTATGAGAGGCTTGGTGAATTTAACACTTGAACAATCTTCTGGAAGGCTATTATGATAGAACAATAAAGAGCTTGTGTTTTGAGATCTTTTCTTGAAAACGAGGAGGTTGTGGTCATCGACATGACCAACATGAACAATGCTTGAAGATCTCAGCAAGGAAGAAACACTAACACTGTCACTGTCACTACCCACAATAAGCACGGCGCCGATTCCACCAGGCTTAAGGATGCGCTCAACCTCAAGCACGAGCAATGAAGGGACTATCTGTTTGGATGCAAAAACTCAACTTGTAACTTACGGAGAAGTTAGGTGTTTATCGAAAAGAAAAAAGTTGTTAAATCGATAGTTGATAATAAATAGATAGGTACTTAAGGAGAAATTAAAAAAATAGCTTTTGAAAAAAATAAAATACAAAAGTTATATGCTAATTTATTAGTTAAAAATTACATGTTTTTGTGTGCGTTTGTTTTCTCATTCGTAACGGAAGATTTATCTTCTCAATGCATGAAATAGAGAATGAACAATTTGTTGTTTCTTCATTTCATGCATTGGAAAGATAAGGATGTGTTTGGATTGTTATTAGAACTGTATTTACACTCTTCAATGTTGGTGAAGGGATAAATAAGGAAAAAAAGTTGTTTTTCCAAACTGAGTTTGGAATTGGAATTGGAATTGGAATGAACTGAAAAAAGTGAAAATAAGTTTCCAAACATCTACTAAATCTTTCCTTGTAAATTGGAAAACAAAAGCACCCTTTAACATGTTATAAATGTTTACGAAAAAGTTTATCCAAACAAGAACTTACCTTGTCTAGATCCTTGGAGAGAACGAAATCAAAAGAAGAGTCCTTGTACTCAAGGGTCGAGCACGCGATTTTCTTCTTGTTGAAAAAGAAAAAACGGTGCTTTGTGACATTGGAGAACCCCAATTGTTGCATTGCGGAGACAGCTATGTTTGACGACGACCCTTCTTCACCGATGCAGAGGCTTTTAGCGGCGAAGTCCAATAACCGTTTACCCATTAACTCGGTGACGACACCGGAGATCAAGTTGAAGTCTTTCTTGCAGTTCAAGGAGTCTAAGGAACCCCAAAAGGTGTTGAGGACTCGACTCTGGAACAAGTAGGAACCCGGTGAAACGGTGGCGTTTTCGGAATTTGAACCTCCTTCGATGCAGTCTTCGTAGGTTTTTGGAGCCAAGGATTCTAAATCGATGGTGGGTAAGAAACGGAGCAGAGAAACGATGGAAATAGCAGAGGCTAGAAACAATGCACGGAAAAACACACGCCTCGCTAGTGACCCACCAAGGCTGTGGAATTTGGAGCACTTGGAAGAATCCATGGAAAGTTTCTTTTTTCTGCTTTTTACCTTCACTCAAATTCGGTAGTTACCTGAAGAGCAAACTCTGAGAAGAAAGGAAGTTGGCAGAGTGAATAGTCAGAGAAGAAACAGAGGTTTTAAAAAAAACAGAGTTGTGATTGTGAGAGAAAGTGTGAAAGGTGGAAATGGATAAATTAGGCCACTTTGGTTAGAGATCTCCTTTTTTTTTTAAATTAATGACAAAAATAACATGCTTAAATATTTAAAAAAAATTAATTTCTATACATGTTAGCGACTTTTTTTCCTCACTGATATATCAAATTATATCTAATCATGGTGTTATTTCGTAACAATATTTTATACAATATTTATATAATAAAAATGATTAAATTTTTGTATAAAAAATATTTTTAATGCATATTAATTAAATTTTATTTAAAATTAAGAAACATATTGAAAATACTCAAAATAAAATGAGGGAAAAACCTGAAGGAAGTGTGATTCGCACCCATTGTTGAGATTGGTAAGCTTAACCAGACCCTCTCTTTTTGTTGGGTGGATGGATTCAATCCCCTCATTCATTTGTCAGTCACAGTGGAGGGGATAAGCTCATCATGAAAGTGCGGGAACTCATTTTACTTCTTCATTCTGAAAAGTGAAAACCCTTGCTAGATCGGAAGAAGATGATTTGGAATTAGAATTTGAGGTTTAAGAAGAAGGAAAGCCAAGGTTTGGTTCAATTTGTGAGGGGTGTGTAAGTGGATCTGGGGTTGGGGAAAATATAGTAGGATAGAGCACGAGCACAACAGTAAGTAAGTGGCACTTGAGTCCTCTAAAGTAAGTAAAATGTAAAATAAGTAATTTTAATTATTAATGAGAAAATTAAGGATGATTTATTATACATGTATTTATAATATCAGTTCTTGATTTTTTTACCAATAATTGAAATTAATTACTTTATACTATAAAGTAATTTGTTTACTTTAGAAGAACTAGATTCGAGTTAGTGACCCCTCACTCGGAGCATATCTATTGGAGTATCTACTTTTGGGTATTTAAGTGGACTCCACTTATACACATTACTCATTTTTATTTTTTTTAATTCAAGTACCTAATAGACACTCAACCTCTCCAACCCAGTAACTCCAAAAAATTTACTAAATGGATCCCACCAATAACTCCACATCCAATTATAATCCACAAAAATACGTGAAACCCACAATAAAAGAGGAGAGAGATAATGCTTGTATAAACACCCCTCCCCAATAGGTACCCTTCAATGAAGATCCGATGCGAAGCTGAAGGGACAGTTCCGTGACGTGATGTGGGGCACACTCGTATCCAAGGTTTACGTGGCATGATATCCAAGTTCCTAAACTTTTTTGTTTTTGGGATAAAGAAGTTCCTAAACTTTTCTAATCAACATTTTCTTTTCAAAATTAATGAACTTTGTTCCACTTGGATGAATTGATCCCTCCTCTTGTTCTAATAGTATTTTCATTATCAGTCTAAAATAAAGTGAGTTGATGTAGTAATAGCATATATATAGGATGTTGTTTGCATCAAAAAAAAATATATAGGATGTTGTTATCAAAATATATATATATATATATATAGGATGACACGATATACTACATGTAGAGAGATTATTATGTCATATTGATATGAGACTGATTGAGCAAGCTGAACTTCTATTTTTAATTAGATTTTTATGTAACTGTTACCTTATCTTAACATGTCATTTATGTCAATTCAAATATTAATAATTAGATAAAATAGCAAGGGTTAGACTGAATTTTATTGATTTAAAAAAGCTTAAATATATTTTCAGTCCCTCTAAATATCTGAATTTTAATTTTAGTCCATTAAAAAAAGTCAAACTATTTTAGTCTTTTAAAAAAAATTAGTTTAGGTCCTTTTAGTGAATTAACTTGTTAGGTGGCACATTATATCCCAGTCAACATTCCTACATGGCACGAAACGCTAATGTGACATATCTACGTGACTTACATAAATGACACATCCCTATAAAAATATTAAATTTTTAATTTAGTCTATATGAAAATTGGGTTTTGAATTTAGTCCCCCTCCCTCTTTCCCCTTCCTCCCCCACCCACCACCATCACCACCCCCGCCTCTCATGTCTTCCCCCATCCCTCCGCCCTCCTCCTCCTCCACCACCCCCTCCTTCTCCCCACCTTCCCGTCCACCCACGTCCCCTCCCCCCCCCCCCTCCTTCTCCCTTCTCTTCTTCCTCCACCAAATCGATTCAGCCATGTTGAGCACAGGGGCACAAAATGTTAGGGAAAAGAACAACATAACCTCAATTTTGTGATGATCTAACACAATCGACAAGGAACAAACACCCCAATCAAATGAAAATTACTAAATCCTGAGCCTTCTTCATGTTCTTCGTCTTCTTCTTCCTCTTCCTCTTCCTCTTCTTCTTCTTCCTCCTCTTCTTCGTTACTGTTGTTCTTCGTTGCTACTGTTCTTGACAGGGAATAAAATCAAAAATCATAATTTTTATAAGGACTATGTGTACTTTATTATTTTTTAATAGGGACTATAATAAAAAATTCATAATTTTTATAAGATCTAACTAAATAACTTGAAATTTTTATAGGGACCTAAGTACATCAACTAAGTCCAAATTTCCATTGATACATTCATCAAAAAATACGAACAGCAGAAATCCAAAACTCCCAAATCACTTCCCTAGACAAGAACAAGTGAAGAAGAAGAAGAAGAAGAAGAAGAAGAAGAAGACAGGGAAGAAGAGGAAGAAGAAGAAAGCAAAGAAGAGGAAGAACACGAAGAAGATTGCAAGTTCGGTTGTTATTGTGGTGTGTGGGGTACATTAACTTGTTGTTGTGTGTGAGAGCGGGAGTTAGGGAAAATAGAAATGGTGATGCAGAGTGTAGAGAGAGAGAGCCATGGGAGGAGGAAGAGAAAGAGGAAGAAGAGCAATAACAGAACTCAGAAAATCCATGGTGGCTTGCAAGGGGGAAGCCATGGGAGGAGGTGGAGGAGGAAGGAAGGCGGAGGTGGTGGAGGAGAAAGGGGGATTAAAATCAAAATCTCAGTTGAGATGAACTAAATTAAAAACTTAATATTTTTATAGGGATGTGTCAGGTAGTGTGTTATTTATGTAAGCCACGTAGATAAGCCACATCAGCATTTCGTGCCACGTAAGAATGATGACTGGGTCATAATATGTCACCTAGCAAGTTAATTCACTAAAAGGACCTAAACCAAAAAAAATAAAATTAAAGAACTAAAATAGTTTGACTTTTTTTAATATACTACAATCAAAATTTGGATATTTAGAGAGACTGAATGGACAGTTCCGTGACGTGACGTGGGACACACCCGTATCTTAGGTTTACCTGGCATGATATCAAAGTTCCTAAACTTTTTTTTTGGGATAAAGAAGTTCCTAAACTTTTTTAATCAACATTTTCTTTTCAAAATTAATGAACTTTGTTCCACTTGGATGAATTGATCCCTCGTTTTGTTCTAATAGTATTTTCATTATCAGTCTAAAATAAAGTGAGTTGATGTAGTAATAGCATATATATAGGATGACACGATATACTACATATAGATAGATTCTTATGTCATTTTGATATGAGACTGATTGAGCAAGCTGAACTTCTATTTTTAATTAGATTTTTATGTAACTGTTACCTTATCTTAACAGGTCATTTATGTCAATTCAAATGTTAATAATTAGATAAAACATCAAGGGTTAGACTGAATTTTATTGATTTAAAAAATATGGAGACAAAAATTATTCTTCTACCAAATTATAAGGATAAAAATTTATTAAATAAAAATAAATTAATAAAAAAATTATTTATATATATATATATATATTAATTTTATTCTCTAAGTGTAACGTAAGCTTTATCAAAAATCAATAAATTTTTATTCAATAATAAAAAAAATGATTCTTAAAATAATTGGCTTGAATATTCTTACGCTTTTATCCAATTAGTGATTAGTGATAACTAGTTTGTGGCGATCCCACTTAGCAAAAAAAATAAAAATAACTATTGTTGTTTAGTGATAACTAAGTTATCGTAAAAGAATCAAACTCGATGGACATTGGGAATATTAATGCGTGCGTGCGTAAAGTGAAAATTGTTGTTTCGTTTCAAAATACAAATGATTCTATACCAAGCTCCATTGGTCCATAAACATGTTATTTTTCTATATTATTCATGTGGCCTGAGATTTGACCTTTATATTTTCATATTTATTACTCCTCTGATTTTTTTAAATAATTTCTATAATAACATCATATTAAGAAATATAATTAATAATTTTTTGATTATATTAATATAATTTCTTAATATGTTATTTTCCTCTTTAATACTCCTCTCTACATTTTTTTCTTTTATTGATTATTCCTTTCATTCCATTTTAACAGTTTTAAAATAATTTTTATTTTTATTATCTTTTTAAAATTTAACATAAATTTAAATTTAGTTTAATATCACGTTTGTTAGAAGAAGTAATTCAAAAGTTAGTTTTCTGTTTGTGAAGTTAGTTAGTTGTTAAGTGTTAGTTAGTTGGCGGGTTAAGAAACTAATCCGTTTGTTGTATTTCCGCGTCCTTGCATATAAAAGCTTTGTATCAGTTTGGTTATTCAATTATGCAATTAGTTTTACATAATTCTTCATCTGTTCAATCCTTGGTGTGTGTGTGTATTCTTTCTCTCCTTCAACGTCCGCTGCGTCCAACGCAGTGCAGGAGGTTCGTGCGTCCAATACCGGGACTTGCGTCTAACAAGTGGTATCGTGAGCCTGGACGATTGCGAGGGAGTGAAACACTGTGAGATTGAGTGAATCCAAACAGTGAGTGAACCATGGCAGAGGGAAGCTCGAATGGAAATGGTCATTTTCCAACCAATCTTCCTGTTCTTGATGGCAAGAACTGGGAGAAGTGGTGTGTCAAGATGGGTGTCATCTTTGGTTTCCAAGATGTAACTGACCTGGTCAAGAATGGGATCCCCGAGGAGGTGGAAGGTGCCACCGATGCTCAGACAGCTGCACATAAGGCCATGAAGAAGAAGGACTGCAAAGCATTATTCTTGATACATCAATGTGTCGATGATGCAAATTTTGAGAAGATAGCTGGGGCCAAATCCTCAAAGGAAGCGTGGGATATTCTCCAGCAATCATATGAAGGTGCAGCCAAAGTCAAGCAGGTGAAATTGCATTCACTCAGAAGGCAATTCGAGTTGATGTGCATGAAGGACCAAGAAACCATTTCTGAGTACTTCAACCGAATGCAAGTACTTGTCAATTCCATGAAAGCTTGTCAAGATGTAATTTCCAATCAGCAGATAGTTGAAAAGATCCTCAGAACTCTCACCCCGAAGTTTGACTACATCATTGTGGCAATTGAGGAGTCCAAAGATGTGTCAAGAATGAAGGTGGAGGATTTGCTTTGTTCTCTGGAGGCACACGAGCAAAGGCTGCTGGACAGAAATGGAGCCCGAGTGCAGGAGCAGGCCCTACAAGCTAGGACTCATCCCTCAACAAATGGGTCCAAATCAAAATTCAAGAAAGGGAAGCAGAAGTGGAGAGAAGGCAAGGCAGAGAATCCTGGCAAGAAACAGTTCAAGAATTCAAAACACAAGCATGGAGAATCTTCAAATTACAAGGGCTCTAAGTCCTATCATGACAAGGGTGAGAAGAAGAAGTTTGACAAGAAAAACATTCAGTGCTATAATTGCTCTAAGTGGGGGCATTTTGCCTCTGAATGTAGAAGTGGAAAGGGAAGACAAAAATCAGATGATGATGAAGCCTATCATGCAAAGGAGGATGGTTCAGATTCAGATGAAGTGATGCTCATGGTGACCACAAGTTCTGACATTGACAATTCAGAAACCTGGTTCCTTGACACAGGATGCTCCAACCATATGACAGGCCATCGAGATTAGCTCATTGACTTTGATGACTCAGTGAAAAGCAAGGTCAAATTTGCTGATAATAGCATCATATCAGCTGAAGGAATTGGGAAGGTCATGATCACTAGAAATAAAGGTAAACCTGCCTATGTTACCAATGTATTGTATGTGCCATCCATGAAAACCAACTTGCTGAGTCTAGGCCAGCTGCTAGAAAAAGGTTTCTCCATGAACCTGAAAGACAATTTTATTGATGTGTTTGATGCGAAGGGTAGGAAAGTGCTTAAGGCACCTCTGTGCAAAAATAGAACATTTCAGATGAATTTAAATGCCACTGAGGTAGAATGTTTCTCCTCAACCAGTGCCATTGGTGAAAACTGGCTATGGCATCAAAGATATGGTCATCTGAACTTCAAGAGCCTGATTCAACTTGCTGCCAAGCAGATGGTTATAGGCTTGCCATTGCTCCAATCCCCAAAACAGCTTTGTGAAAGATGCCTTACCAGCAAGCAACCCAGAAACTCCTTCAAGTCTTATGGACCTGCAAGAGCAAAGCAACCCCTACAAGTAGTCCACTCTGATGTGTGTGGTCCTATGGAGGAATCAACCTTGGGAGGTAACAAGTACTTTCTCAGTTTTGTTGATGAATTCACTAGGAAATCTGGGTATATTTGCTGAAAGAAAAAAAAGATGTATTTTCATTATTTGAGAAATTTTGTAATATGGCTGAGAGGCATAGTGGAAACCTTGTAAAAATCCTTAGAACAGATGGGGGAGGAGAGTTTAACTCTAAGGAGTTTGATGATTACTGTAATAAAAAGGGTATAGAGCATGAAGTTACAGCTCCCTATACTCCTCGGCATAATGGCCTTGCTGAAAGGAGAAATAGGACCCTTGTTGATATGGCTAGATGTATGCTGAAAGGGAAAGGAATGCCCAAATGCTATTGGGGAGAGGTTGTTTCCACTGCTGCCTATCTCCTCAATAGGTGTCCAACCAAAAGGATGCACAATGTTACACCTGAGGAGGCTTGGTCTGGACACAAGCCTTCTGTTAATCATTTGAAGATTTTTGGTTCCCTATGTCACAGGCACATCCCAGATGAAAGGAGGAAGAAGCTGGATGACAAGAGTGAAGCATTGGTACTTGTTGGATACCATCCAACTGGTGCCTACAAGTTGTACCATCCAGATGAGAAAAGAGTTGTCATCAGTAGAGATGTCATCATAGATGAAACTGCAACCTGGAAGTGGCATGATCAGCACACAACAAGTGGAAGTGGCACAATCTTTCAACCTCTTGATGATGTTGCTGATCCTGACACAGTCGTGGCAACCAATCCAGCACCTGTTCCAGCTCAGCCAGAGAGAAGATCTCAGAGAACCAGATTCCCCTCCTCAAGGCTAGCAGATTTTCAGGTTGATGCAGATGATGCAATCACAGCAGATGGTGACCTAGTTCATATGGCCTTTCTTGCTGATATTGAACCAGTAAATTGGCAGAAAGCTTTTAAGGAGCCTGTGTGGCAGGAGGCAATGAAAGAAGAACTCAGTGCTATAGAAAGGAATCAAACATGGGAGTTAGTAAATTTACCAGCTGCAAAACATCTCATAAGTGTGAAGTGGGTGTTCAAAGTGAAGAGACAACCAGATGGGTCAATTGTCAAACACAAAGCAAGGTTGGTGGCTAGGGGTTTCTTACAAAAGGAGGGTGTTGATTATACTGAGGTGTATGCCCTAGTAGCCAGAATGGAAACTATCAGACTTGTGATTGCTTTGGCAAGTTCAAGAAATTGGCCTTTGTGCCAAATGGATGTTAAATCTGCCTTTCTCAATGGCAGGCTAGATGAAGAAGTGTATGTCCTGCAACCACCAGGATTTGAAATGAGAGGCCAAGAACAAAAAGTTTACAGACTGCATAAGGCCTTGTATGGCCTGAAACAAGCTCCCAGGGCTTGGAACAAAAGGGTTGATACCTTCTTACAGTAGCAAGGTTTTTCTAAATGTTCAGTTGAGTTTGGCATTTATGTGTGGTATCCGAATCAAGCTGACATGATTGTGGTGTGTCTCTATGTGGATGATCTCCTTGTTACAGGGAGTAATCAGTCCATAATTGAGAGGTTCAAGGGGAGTATGAGATCAGAATTTGAAATGACTGATCTAGGAAGTCTCAATTACTTTCTGGGATTAGAATTTCAGTACAGCAGCCAATGTATTGTTTTGCACCAAAGAAGGTATGTTCAAGAGGTATTGAGAAGGTTCAACATGGAGAACTGCAAAGAAGTGGCAACACCTATTGAAACCAATGCAAAACTAAGTCTAGATGAAGAAGGAATCTCAGTTGATGGAACCTTGTACAAGCAGATAGTTGGCTCACTGAGATTTATTTGTAATAGTAGGCCTGACATCAGTTATGGAGTGGGACTGATCAACAGGTTTATGAGTAATCCAAAAGCCTCACATCTGGTTGCAGCAAAAAGGGTGTTGAGGTATCTAAAAGGAACACAGAACTATGGCATTCTGTTTCCAAGAGGAAGGAGCTCGAGTGAGACAGAAATTGAAGCCTTTTTAGACTCAGATTGGAGTGGTGACACAGTGGAAAGGAAGAGCACTTCAAGCTATTTTCTCAGAATTATGAAAGCTCCAATCTCCTGGAGTTCGAAGAAACAAAATGTAGTTGCTCTCTCAAGTTGTGGAGCTGAATATATAGCAGCATCACAAGCAGCTTGTCAAGTGTTGTGGCTGGAAGCAATGCTGGAAGAGCTGAAGATAGAGTACAAGAAACCAGTGAAGTTGAATGTTGACAACAAGTCCTCTATTAGCCTGACAAAGAATCCAATTGGTCATGGTCGAAGCAAGCATATAGAGACCAAGTTTCATTTCATCCGAGATCAAGTAAGCAAAGGAAAAATTGAAGTGGTTTACTGTCAGACTGAAAAGCAAGCAGCAGATGTTCTTACAAAGGCATTGAAGACAGATCGCTTTATTGAGCTAAGAAAGATGTTGGGTGTAGTAGCTTTAGAACTTGTGAATTAAAGGGGAGTGTTAGAAGAAGTAATTCAAAAGTTAGTTTTCTGTTTGTGAAGTTAGTTAGTTGTTAAGTGTTAGTTAGTTGGTGGATTAAGAAACTAATCCGTTTGTTGTATTTCTGCGTCCTTGCATATAAAAGCTTTGTATCAGTTTGGTTATTCAATAATGCAATCAGTTTTACATAATTCTTCATTTGTTCAATCTTTGGTGTGTGTGTGTGTTCTTTCTCTCCTTCAACGTCCGCTGCGTCCAACGCCTGCGTCCAACGCCTGCGTCCAACGCAGTGCAAGAGGTTCGTGCGTCCAATACCGGGACTTGCGTCTAACAACGTTCATTTATTATGAAGTAGTATTAAGTTGATATGATACAAACCCAAAGTTATAAGAGGCTGCAATTAAGTTACATAATAAACAGCATCTTACTCCATGATTAACACGCAAGCACGGTAAGAAATTTGGCATACTATATTGGGGAGAAGTTCAATGACACTCTGGACACTGCGGTATCGAAAACTTTATTGAATTAAAGAATTTTTTTTTTAAAGGATTACGATTATCTATGCATGATGCTTTTAAGGGACCTTTATTCCAAAATTGAACGGATGATAGTAGTGAAAAATTGACGAGTGGATAATTTAATAATAAGATGCTTGATTCCATATGATTGAACTCATTAGCAACCCATAATGCCCCCAACTGCTTTGATTAAATATATGATGAATAAAACTATTCCAACCTGAGTTATGCTACAATACAATCGTTGGTTTCAATGCTCTTTGCTTTAACCCACGGAGGCATAGGTGCTTTTAATTGCTTTGAGATAAAAAAAAATACTTTTGAACATATTTGGATCAACTTTTTCATAAACACTTATAATATGTATTTGTTTAACTAATAGCGTCTCAAATAAGTTAAAATTAATTTTTACACTTCACTTTTAACTATCTTTTTTAACTTCTTCGGCCATAAGCATTTATCTATTTATTAACAACTATCTATTTAATTTAACAATTTTTTCTCTTTTTTATAAGCATCCAACTTATCTATAAGCTAAAAGTTGAGCTTCTACAGGGCTTGGGTCAACAACAACTCGGTCGTTAGGAGGATACATAACCCCACAAGCGCTACGCACCGGACGCGAGAGGATTCAGCTGGTTGACCACCTTCCTAGCTATCAAAAAGGGCATGTAAATATGTAGTCCCTCAAACACCCAAGCTAGGGGTGTAGAAGGCCCGGCCTGCCAATCCGCCCTAGCCCGATGGCTTTAGTTGGGTCTAACCCAGACCCATCAAAAGAAAGGGATAATATGACAATCCAAATTAAAAACACAATTCTAGGCTGGGTCGGGTTTGAGTGGAGTACTCTCGCGTCACCCAACCTATCCCTGGTATACTTATGTGATACTTTTGATTTTTATGCTACATTACAAACACTCGTTGACATCAGAATATTTAGATGCAAAGATTGCAGCGTGTTATTTGCTAGTCTAAGGGCTTTTATTATGAGAAGATGAAAGAAGTTAATTATAGTCATAAGATCAAATATGAATAGTCAAGATTAAAACAGAATATCACATGACTTTTGAAGTGGTTATATGTGACCACTAACTAAGTTTAAATCGCAATCATCCATATATGGTTATACGACCCAGATTTAATTATTTCACCCTCTCATAAAAATACTCTTCTCACTTGATACATCCCTATATATACACACACATATTATATAATAGAGTAAATTAATCTATAAATAATCTAATGATTCAATATTTGTTGTCTTTTTTAAACTCTCATTTAATAGTGTTATCGTTTTAGTATTTTGTAAAAAGCCATATGATAACAATCTAGCAGCATATATAATATTTTGTTTATTATTTTTTAAACAAGTTATCAGTTTTTTAGAGAATTGTATGACCAACTAATTTTTATATTTTACTTATCGGTGGCTTCTAAAGTGAGGGACCTGTCAAGTTCCTCACCGGTGAGGGGCCTTTAATTACCGTAGGATATAATATTATTTAAATTGATGGATCAGATTGAGTCAAACAACCGGTCAAGTTACCTGCTATAGGAAGTTTTTAGTGAAATCTCAAAACATGCCCAACCAAAATCGATTATTATAAACAAATAGGCTAAATCCGCTAATATTCATTAGAATCCAGAATGCCCTAGGTTTCGTTGTGTGTTAAGTTCCGACATGAAGAACGGCTCGATTCAGAGAAAACAAAAGGAGAACGACGCGATACAGAGAAAACAGAAGGAGAATGGCACGATGAACAGAGAACGAAAGAACGGTGAGATGAACAGATAACTACTTGAGGAAGAACAGTACATTGAAGAGAAAACAGAAGATATTACGACTAGATTAAGAACTCGCAGAAGACCAATAGTGCGATGGCGAGATGAATAATCGGACCTCGCTATTGAGTAAGCAGTGACTGGGTTATTTCCCCCAGTTTAACTTGTTTTTATTTGATGTTGATGGAGTTTGGGTTTAGTTTGATGTATCACTTTTGTTTATCGACATTAGACCTGAGAAAGTTATTTGATCTAAAATCTGGTAGTGATATAACCATTATAACAGGGGATGTGTCATTCTTTGTGCAATTTGGATTGGTCTTTGCGAGTATGAAAATTGTAACAAAGTAGAATAGTTAGATGGTGATTAAGTGTTGAGTTTGGAATGAAATAAACAGGGGATGTATGATTCTTCTCTAACCATAAGCTTCTGCAATATTATGCAGATAGTTCGATGCTATGTTATGCAAATAGATGGACCTAGCTGGTCATTTGCTTCTTCGCATGACTTGTTCCAACCAATTAGTATGGAGTGTGCAGTCTGTTGCTCCTTAACATTTCAAATTTACTTGTTTCATCATTACAAAGGCACAGCATCAAGCAAATTGGACACACTGAAATTGGTTCATACTTCATAGGTGCAATTATTTTTATGTTAATTTGTAATTGAAATTAGTCTAGGGGATGAACGAAAGTGAACTAGCTAGCAAGCAAGGTCTCTCTATGTATGACTGCACACATGAATGAAGTTCTAATTAACGGATAAACTTGGGGTACATGAGATGAGAAGGCGGCGTTTGGATCTATCAGTATCGGAGCATTCGAGCAAGGACTTGAAGGAGTTATAGAGGAAGTTGACAGAGTCAACAATGCAGACAAGTGTATAATTGATGGAAGTAACCATGACAAGTGTCTCATGTTTGTAAAGCAACCAGGATTATTCAGAGCACTCCCACGCCCAATGCAGATCAGTTGGTGACACGAAACTTCTAGCATTTAGCCACCAATAAGCATGTCTCACTGGGTAATTCCCTGAGAGAATAGAACCCCAAGTCCACGTGTTAGGCAAAGCTCTGTGAGCTATTTTTTTAGCTCTGTGCCCTCGTTGAAATGATTCACTGAACCGGATTTGAGCTTCTAAGTATTCAGAAAAATGACTACCTAGAGTATTTTGCAAATGAAAAATGATTGGTGGACACCTAAATCCCAATCTACCACTAGAGAGAGAAAGAGAGAGATGAGAGAAAAGTAATAAAATAATGTGATATGTGATGTGATAGTTAGAGAGAGATAGAGAGAAATGAGTGGTGTTGGATGAGTGGATATATTTTTTGGGTGTATATATATCATTGTTCTTTGCAAATACTAACATTTTTATAAATTTGCCTCACATCTTTTTAAAATTATGTGTTTGACCCCGTGTTTACCTGTACTCTCCGGTTAATGGTTATTGAGACTAGGGATGGTAAAACGGCCCGGCCCGCGTTAGCCTGCGCAAAAAATGGGTCAGGGCCTAAAAAAATTGGCCCGGCCCGATCCATTTTATGGGTCAAACGGGCTGGCCCGTTGAGCCAAGCCCATATTGCCACCCCTAATTGAGACCCCTCACCAGTGAGGGACTTAATAGGTCTCTCACCCTAAAAGCCACCTTACTTATCTGTCATTTCGTCATTGTTTATTTTTTTTTCTAGTTGTTTTTGCCTTCGGACTAGGAACAATACTTTTCTATTGGTTGGGTCTGACAATTTCACACTAGGGCTGTGAATGGCTCTGGATTGGAAGTTTGTGGTTCAGTGGATTGGGACTGACAGTTTCACACCTGAGGTGCGATAATTTCCACTGGTGTGAACGCATCTGGATTGGTTATGCAGTTTGGATCTGACAGTTTCACATCTGACAGTTGACCAAAAGAAAACCTCAGTACCATTATTGTAAAAAAAAATTAAAAGAAAAAGAATAGATAAATGGCTGGAAGAGATATAAATGTTACATTGTGGATTCAAGTATGTAAAAATAGAAGAATAAAATACAAAAACTCAAAATATTTTCTAGTAATATCAAAATAAAGCAGTGCATTTACATTCCTCAAATGTACATAGGTCTGCCACGGTCCTATAGAATATCTCTTGTAACCTGTCAATCATTTGCCATGGTTAAAGCATCCACAATGAAGTATCTCATTTTGGTGTGATTAAATGAGTCTCATTTGTACGCATCATTTATTTTTATTTTTTGAATTTAAGCATTTCATAAATATTTTATCTCTCCAACTCAACACCTCAAAAAAATCTTAAATAGACCCCACAAATAACCTCACATCATTATATTTGACCAATAACAATTTTTTTAATTTGATTTTTTTATTAATAAAACAAGACATGACCCACCATGTGCTTAAAGAAGGGGTTCTTGAGAGAGGTATTTAACTAAGCACCCATACTTAACAAGCATCTCAAGAGAAATGCACTCTAAGACAATAATCTTAATAAACATTATCACATCAAATGCTTATTTGGTGAAATACTTTAAGACCCCATTGGAGATATCTTTAGGTGTTGTAATGGATGGAGTTTTCAGTAACCATTGGAGGACATAAAAGGTCAAAGTATTGATGAGAGGACTTCTCAATTCTCATTGCCTTAACCATACTCTTCCAGCCCTTAACTTAACTTATCCATTTATGTGCTGACATACTTTGGCCTTGTTTGGATTGGCTTATGTAGAGTCTATTTGGGTTTATCTACTGACATAAGCACTTGTCAGCGTGTTTGGTAGAGCTTACAAAAACAGTTTATGACTGGTTTATAAGCTGCTTTGGGCTTATTTTCAGAAGCTACCAAGGATAGCTTATCAAAACAGCTTACAGGTTATATGAAATCATTTTCACCATATTCTCTCTTCGATTATAAAAATAAAAATAGATTATACATAAGCGCTTATATAATAAGTGTTTATGTCATAAGTGCTTAAATAAGCTGTTTATCCAAACAAACCCTTTATTGTTAATTCTAAAACCATTATTAAGCCGATCCATCATTATCATGGGGAGATAAACATACCCATGTTGCCACCAGCCGCTTTGACAAATGACACGGGCGCCATGAAACCTTAGCACACCACTTTCACTAGCATGAAAATCTTTCAAAAGATTTTGGACATGGGGCCGGGCTAGTTGATGAGGCAGGGTATTATTCAAAAGGCTAATATTCTCTGACCAAAAAAAGAGAGGCTAATATTAATAATAGAGGGATGGTTCGTTTTTTTGTCTTCATTTACGAAATTAAATGATATTTTAATTTAATATTTTAAATATAAATATTAAAGTACAATTTAGATTTTGTTTTGACCTCCAAGCTCTAGTGTCGAGACCGAGGATAACCCCAACAAAGATATTGTGAACATGCCTCATCCTCGTGTTGTACGTCTCCTTCATATTGCTCGGTTCATAAATATGATGAGGTAATCAGGGGATTTGATTATCCATCAAATGGTGATATAATGTTGATTGTGGCAATCTCGCAGGCCCCATGAAGACGCAATCCAACCTACCAATTTTAGTGACCCGAGCGGAGCGATGTCAGGACGGCACACACAGCCACCTGAACTCGAAGCCTGAAAGGCAAAGGGGTTCGAATAAGTGGTTGCTTGATCGAGATAATGTCAGGACGGTACAGATTTAATAAAAACAAAGGTGAAGGTTGTTAAAATAATTAATCCAAGTTAACCAAAGGATCTACTGTGATAACAGTAAAAGTTCAAAGATTAATTGGGATAGAAATGAAAACTGAAAGGACCTATTTATAACAAAATTATAAAATCTAATGTGTTTATATATACTTTTTTAACAAAAAAATTAAATAAATGTTTGTCAAATCCTTTTTTTTTTTGGTCTGGGGGAGGGGGCTGGGTGGGGGATCGATTCCCTCACCCGTGGATGTCCTTCCCGGAGCTTTTACAGGCTGGGCTACGATGGGAGGACGTCAAATCTAATTAAATCTTCTTAACTTAAAACAATAAACACAGCACGCGGACCATTAGTGGTCCACTACCAAAAAATGGTCACAAACTAAATTTAAAACTAAATTTAAGACTCATTTCAAATCCACAAGGTGAAAAACTTGTAACAACTTAAACCTCAGAAGAAACTTTGGCTTCTTCGAACTCTATCTGAATTTGGCATCATATACCTTTTAAAATATAGAATCCGCTTCCAAAAATTAAACACAACTAACATCATACTACCGTGTCCTTCTTAAAAACAACACAAGGTTTGGAGGTTAGCGCGTCATTGTTGAGTAGCTAGATAAAAAAAATTTGCCAAAGATAGTGACTAGGAAATAAAAGAAGTTGCTAAGGTAGCCGTGCTTGCTAATTTTGTACTCCCTCCGTCCTATTTTATTTGATGATAAGGATGTGGCACACGAACTATATAAGAAATATAATTAATAACTCAGAATTCATAAAATCATTTTTGATCTTATTTAGTATGTTCTTTATTACACACATTCTCTCTCTTAATAATTGACAATCAATTATCCCCTCCCCACATAAACCTATAAAACTACATTAATGCTTTAAGGGTATAATAAAAAAAAATACTTCATGGATATTCTAAAACAACAAATAAAATTTAACTGAGGGAGTAATTTCGTAATAAATATTTTAAAATGAGTAAATGGTCATTTTAGTCCCTGAGAGATATAGACAGTATCATATTGGTCTCTGAGAGATAGAAAATTAAAATTTTGTCCTTGAGAGAGACAAACGTTTTTCAGTTTGGTCCCTAAGTAATACTTTCAAGGATTAAAATGACAGTAAGTAATCACTTTTTAAAGACCAAAATGACAGTAAGTAATCACTTTTAGGGACCAAAATGACTAACGAATGACAGTTGAAGACTTTTTTTGAATTTCACATCTGTCAAGGACCAAAATGACACCGCCTGACACTCTCAGGGACCAAAATGACCGTTTATTCATTTTAAAATTGATGAAATGCAACAACTTAGTATTCTCTCTTTCCTATCTTGACTTTTAGCTCCAAATCAATAAAAAAATAAAAAATAAAATAATAAGAGTGATGTTTTAGCTAGGCCCAAGTGCCCGACCATATATTATTTTATGTACGACTTGTATTTTGTATTTAATTGAGAAAATAAAAAATATGAAACATGTCTGCTTCATGCTTATACCACAACCTGTTTCCCTGGTGTCTCTCTTCTCCACTCCTTACTATATACCTTGTGTGCTTCTTAATTCCAGCAAATTTCCAGCTCCCATGATCAAGGGAAGGCTTCATCTTCTTTTCCCTCAGAATAAACATTTGTCATCAGAATTATTTCCATTGTTCAGCTCAAACTCGTGTTGTTTTTTTTTCTCTTTGGTTTGGTGGGTTCCCCATTGACCATGGCAACTGAAGCTAAAGGTTTTCCCAAGGATAATAATAACCAGGCCTCTTGCACCACTGAAAATAGAGGCGATATCCCAATTCAAAAGGTCCCTCATATGCTTCTATTCTTTTCTTTACTTTGGGCTAACACTTTTGTATATTTGTTTTCTTCACTAGAAATTTGAAGATGTTCTTTGTACCTATCATTGATCATACTTATATGTGTTATATACACAATCCTGCCATATTGGTCACTTGAATTTATAGAAGAGATATGATATGAATTTTTGTATTAATTCAAGTTCAAAATTTGTTATTTCTTAGAAATTGGGTGAATATATTTGACACAAAAAAGAACCCCTTTTCAAGAGTCATCGTTTCTCTTCAAATTTATATGCTATTGGGTGGAATTTGTTCTGAAAGTAAGTTTTAGAAAATTTGGTGTGTCAACAATCAAAGCTTCAATTGCTCATCAGCAAGCAAAGCATAATAATACCTTCTAAAGATTTTCAGCAGTATGGATGATTTGGCTCCATATTTAGTTTTGTGAAGGCTTCTACAACTTTAACTTGTCTGAATCTGCCTCACACAGCCCCTTTGTGAAGTTACACAAGCAGTGATACTGATATCATCAAAACTCACACTACCTTGATGCCTATCTACTTTGCATATCTCTCTGTGCAGTCAAAAACATCATATATGTATTAGCACTCACCTCAAAAAAGGGTGAAAACTGTCAACAATGTAGATATTCATTGAAGATAAGTTCAATTGAATTAAACCGACTTTCCACATGTTTGCTTCCACGTTCACATCACCAATTACCGCGCGTTTATCCTGAAGCTTGTCTTAGTAGCTTCTGGACCCAAATTGCCTCGCGCCGCGATTTTCTTTATTTCCAAACACACGCTTTAAGTATATGTCCTCAAACTAAAACCCATGTTTCTGAAATATTTGTGTGCTAACATTAAGATCAATAATTTTTTTTTTTCCTTCTCTATTTTTAAGAATGTTTTTCTTATGCTTTTTTATATATAGGGTCTGGCTTCACCTGAAATAACTGAGGAACTCCCAAGTGGACAACAACATGGAACAAGGCAAAACCTTAATATCTTGGAGACACAAACAAGAACACAGGAGGAAGCAAGAGAAGATTTTTTGAGGATAAACATGCCTCCAACTCCAACACCATCTCCAAGAAGAGTGATCTTTTCCCCTTGTCCAAGTCCTGTTTTCACCAAAAGCAATGAATCCCCGGGTCCGTCCACTTCGAAAAACAAATCAACTATCAAAACACTTCTTCCAAAACTCAGCTTCAAATTCCGCAACACGAATTCAGAGATTGAAAAGGCTGCCTTTTTAGCACTTGAAGGTTCAGCAACGACAGTGGCACCAAAAAAGCCTTTTCTTTCAAGGACATTGTCTCGTATGAAATCTAGAGGGAGGAAAACATCATCCTTACCCGTGTCCCCAGTTGCTCATTCAAATCCAGTGTCTATACATGGAGGGAAAGCTTATCCAGCAATGGCTATTGTGAGTAGCCTGGCAACTTTTGCATTATGTTTCATTGTAATAATCATATTTTGCTATCTAACAACAATAGAACTGGTTAAAATCTTTATTTTAAAAAACAAAAACTGTCTCCATTGGAATGTTTCTAAGTGTAACCATGGTATGTTTTTGTGTAAATTATATGCACGTGTTGTTCTCTAAAACTGTCAGTTTTTTTTTTCTTTCTTGGTAGCTGAATAAATCTTACTTGTCCAAAAGCCAATAAACTAACTGAACTTGAATCTGTCAAGCAGATGTAAGTGTGACATTATAATTGAGATGGTTTTTTCAGCAATGGTTGCTTCTTTCAGTCGACCCCACCTAGTGGGATAAGACTTTGTTGTTGTTGTTGTTGTTGTTGTTGTTCTTTCAGCAATGGTTCTGGTTGACATTATCAGTTTCAAATGTTCCTTAAGTAGTACTTCAGGTCTAATGCAACAGGCATCCCCAAATCCATTAAGTTTGAATTTGTCTGAGTATCTCTTGGAGCAAGTTTGGATAATTTTTTATAAGCACTTATAATATGAATTTTTTAACTAATAGCTTCTCATAAAAGTTGAAATCAGCTTTTACACTTCAATTTTTTTAAAAGATCTCTTTTTTAGCTTCTCCATAAGAGTCTATCTATTTAACAGTGACTATTTAACAGTTTTTTCTCTTTTCCATATATGAGAAAAATAAGAATGTAAAACAAAGCTAGTTTCTCTATAAGCTAGAAGTAGGGCTTTTGAATCCAAACAAAACCTTGGTATCATCATGAACTGATTCTTTTTCTTTAGCATCCATTACAACCATTTTTTCGCACTTCACAAGTTTCACTCAAAGAGCATCAACGCCTGCTTCCTTTTTAGTTAGCATTTTAAATGATAACTCCATTTTGCTTGTGGTGGAGTTGGCACAGCCAATTTTTTTGCTTCTGCTAGTCATCTAGTGAAGAAATCATGATTGAGTAGCACAGCATCAATATTTTCCAATTTAGCATGGGATTCACATACATCAATCTGATACATCTGTTAACTGTTAAAACTTAAATCATATACAGCCTAATGCACCAAATGGCTTTGTTCAAGAGATGCATCTTTCTTAATTCCTGTTCAGTCAATGCTATAACCCTTTGGACCCTTTCTTCAAGTTACTCTGAAGTCTGCAACACTTCCTTGATTGTATCTGAATTATACTTCCCTCATTTTACAGGAGAAAGGACTGCAATTACCAATTCACCGTTCCCGGTCCGTTCCTGCATTTATCGGAGAAGGGAATACACCTGTAGGTGGCATGTTTCGTATAGTTCGGAGCATACCACAACCGAAAGAGAAAATTGCCACCACAATATCTCCGACATCTCCAACTGATGAAACTGGTAAGATTTGACTTTTCATGGTTGTTTGTCTTATCAAAGATCTGTCAAGTGTCAACCTTAAAATCCTTAACAATGTCTTACTTGTGTCTTGACTAAAATTATCTGCTACATGGAGATGGAGTGAATTTCTTTGGTTATAGTCATTATGACTGCCAACTGCAGATGTTGGCTAATTAGTCCGTTTACTTTGAGAAAACATTTTCTGTTTTCATTTCTTATTTTCACTTTAATTACAAAACTCTTACCTCGTTTTCAATATGTTGTCTGTTCTCATGCTCATGTATCATTTATCTTTAACTTCTTTATTAACTTCTATTTTCACATATTTGAGTTGCTAATTTCCACATTTGAAGATATCAGTTATTGGTTTAGACCTCTAGATTAAGTTCCTCCAATAACCAACTTGTGCATTCTGAGTATTCTTGTTCAGTTGAAAGTGAGGATGGAGGTGAAGATATTCCTGAAGAAGAAGCTGTTTGTAGAATTTGTATGGTTGAATTGGGAGAAGGTGCTGATACTTTTAAATTGGAGTGCAGCTGCAAAGGTGAGCTTTCACTGGCACACCGAGAATGCGCAGTTAAATGGTTTGGCATTAAAGGTAATAGGACATGTGATGTGTGCAAGCAAGAAGTTCGGAACCTACCCGTCACCCTTTTACGACTTCACCAGACTAACTTGCTAGGGAGCAGAGATCAGCTAGCTGATACTTCTCAATACAGGCAAGGGAAAATCATTGCTGTGTGCTAGAATTATTTAGTAATGATTTTATGGTTCAGCACTTAATTTAAGCCTAGTTTCATTAATAAGGTTCTGGATAAGGGTTATAAACTAATAATAATTACTGATTATATTTGTTTGGCTGATAGAGTATACATCAATTTGATTTGACAAACAGTCTAGTTTCCTGTACTTACTAGAGATGAGACGAGATCTTCTACTGCAGAGGTTGCACTGCACTAGAGACACGTTAAGTTCATGTTAAAGCAAGTTAAAGTTTTTGACCCCTAGCCATCTTCTGACCTTAAACCAAGTACTATTGTTTTTCCAACATGGCACAATAGAACTAATTAATGCAAAAACTTTTACAGGGTTTGGCAGGATGCCCCCATTCTTGTGATTGTCAACATGCTGGCTTACTTTTGTTTTCTTGAGCAGCTTCTTGTAAGTTTAACTACTTTTAGATAACATTCCCCTTAGCCCGTATGAATTTACCATGTTATCCATGGTGACAGGTTTCAAGTATGGGATCAAGTGCTGTTGCCATGTCTCTCCCCTTTTCTTGTATACTGGGACTTCTTGCAAGCATGACAGCTACAACAATGGGTGAGGCTAGCTCTTTCTATTTCATTTCAGTCACCTCACTGTACTTGAATTCCTCCTATTGTTAAATTAATTCCTCCCAATTTTCCTTAGTGAGGAGAAAACATGTTTGGGTTTATGCAACCGTGCAGTTTGTTCTGGTGGTTCTCGCTGCACATCTTTTCTATTCATTGGTAAGAAATTCTTTTTGCAACCATGGTTATAGGCTTACAAACTCAATTTTAACAGGTCAATTTCACGAGATCAAGTTCATTCAAAGTTGCTTTTAGCAAACGCTCGCCCAAACACACACTAAAGGAATAGACCCACGGTCATTGAGCCTAAAACAGATTACTCAAATGCATTTTGAAAAAGTAGCATTGTTGTAGATTTCAATATGTTTTTTTTATAATCAAAATGGCATGTAAAGGCACCACAATTACTATCAATCATCTGCAGCATGCCATAAATATTATTAAAAAATTTAAAAAGAATACAAAAAAAAGAATGACATGGCATGCAAAATAACATGTTGATTTCAGTATGATGGTTTTCAAAGAATTTGAATAATCAAAGTATTTCTAATATCAAATGTTTTAATACATTTATTTGGGACGACACACAGGCTCATATGCAAGCTGTTTTAGCTATCCTACTGGCTACATTTGCTGGGTTTGGAGCTGTAATGTGTGGAGCTTCTATTCTTATGGAGGTTTTGAAGTGGAGGAGAAGATGGTTTAATCAATTGAATCAACAACAGCATGGTTCCCAGGATTCTGTAGTACCACCTGATCAATCATCTGCTCCCACTCATCAAGCTCAAATTGATCCTCAACATACTGAGAGTAATGTGGGAGACCCTCCTGAGCAAATGAGGTGACAGAAATAAAGGTGTATTGGCTGTACATGATCGTACATATTGTATAGACAAAAGCTTGAGCAAATAACAGCACTACTCTTGTTTTGCGTTTTTTTTTTGGGTTTAGACCAGGGTATCCTTGTGCGCGTGCGGGACTAATCTCTTCGAGCCAGGTAGGATTCTATAGACAGCAATGCTCTATCAAGCGAGATTTAAGGCTGCTGTATTCCCATGGCTTGGATTTGAACCAGACCTCTGGTTAAACTAGAAGAGACCCGTACCATCTCACTCAAACCCCGGTGGTTGTTTTTTATGCCATTAATTGTACATTTAGGAATAGACATTTATTATGTATGGCATACCGTTGTGCACTCTCTCATCAGAAAAAAAGAAAAGAATTGTTGGGCTATAGTGGCATGAAATTTCTGAACAGATTGAAATAAGTTTGTTCTTGAACTGCAATAGTGGTTGAAGTGATGATTGATTGATAATATTTTGTTCTTACGGGTGTTCTATAAAGTATAGATAGATATAGGTTATAAACAAACTGTTGCTTGTAACACATGGATTTTTATTTTGCAAAGGTGTGGATATTGAAGGAACTCGTAGGACATTCTTTTACTGTGCAAAGGTGATTAGTGATATAATGGGAAAGAGAGATGGTAACAAAGAGGTGGTGAAAAAGTGACCTGAAATAATATATATAATAAATTTAATATAAATTATGTTAAACCTAAGAGTTTGATATATCCATGCAAATTAGTGTGGCAAGGAATTCAAATTTCTCAAGCATCTCATCCATAGCATCTCAGTCAGATTAAAACACATCACACAATGCAGATTGAAACTCACAAGCAGATAAAACGCGAAAATACAAAGTTATAACTAAAAGAGACAAATCAAATTAATTCATAAATCAATTTACTTAAGAGCAATTAATACAAGATCTCATGTTTGATACAAGTGAAGCAAATCCCAGTGATTGATCAAAGGGTTCAGAAACTCATGAGTTCAACCTCGAAACTATATATAGTAAAAAAAGAACAAAGGACAAAGAGAATTACAGAAAGTGAGATTGAGCAAATGGAGCAAGGGACTCCCTAAAAATACAAGTTCCTTTAGCAATTTAAAATTGATTTTTTTAACATTGAAGCTGGTTGACCTAACCCAAATCAACCAATTTTGATGGAATTGATTATGTTCGGGCTTGGCAAAAACACTCCGGCTCTTCTAAAGTGAGCAAATCACTTTAGAGCGTAAAGTAATTAGTCTCAACCATTGATGAGAAAATCAAATGTTGATATTCCAACACATCAAATCATAGATGTGTTAGAATATCAACCTTTGATTTTCTCATCAATGGTTGAGATTAATTACTTTACGTTCTAAAGTGATTTGCTTAGAGTGATTTGTTCACTTTAGATAAACCAGATCCTGGCAAAAAAAAAGCAAAAAAAAAAAGCACAAATTCAACGCAACCCAAAAAAGAGACCTTTTAATCAAGTTGGATAACATGTTGAGTTAAATCTAACCCAACTCCGCCATGTACACCATTTTTTTGGTGGCGGGACATGTACACCTTTTTTTGGTCCATAGCCATGTACACCTTGTTTTTTTGGTCGAATAGCCATGTACACCTTGAGTAATACTCTATTGAGCATTTTTATTGGGCTATGGGCCCATTACCCATAAAAGGCCCGTATTGACTATTTAATCGACCCAACTTGTTTTTTCAATTGTGATCACAATTTTGGACCAAAAAAAATGTCATATAATTGACTGGTTGCTAGACTTGCAATTGACTCATTTGAATAATCAGGCCCAAAATTATTGGCTGTAATATTTCAAAAGTATCGACTATTCAAGACCCATTTGACCCAATCCAATTTTTCGAGCCAATGATAACCTCCAATATATTCCATGGCAAATAACCAACCATGTTGGTGTGTAACAATAGATTGAGAAATGAGTAAAAGGTAGTTGTGCATATGCATTTCAACATGTGTGTTGGTCTGATTAGAGCCAAATATCTGCATAAGTTCCCGGAAGATAGATTTGAAGCCAACCTTGTAGCTAGACTGCCACAAGATGCTAATATCATACCTGCATATGAGATCTCTGTTACTATATATAAGACCATTTTAGCCAATTTGCATTTATTAAAAAATTTGGTTAAGTTAATTAATAACATTAAATTTATCAATAATTTACTTAATTTTTCCAAAATTGACTTTAATATTATTGAGACTTTATAAGTTCTCTTTTTGGTAATTTGGGGGAAGCTCGTCTTTGTTGTTGGTATTTTTTGGGCGTGCTGCAAATGATAGATAGGGTCTGGGGTGCCAACTTAGCTGGAATGTCTTTTCCTATAGTGATGTCTTTGCACACTAACTCTATTTATATAAATTTAGAAGTTTGATCGATTTTTGTACAAGACATTTTCCTTATTCTTTTTCAAGTAGCTAAATCTGGGCATAACTTGTGCTCTGTTTTAGTTGTTTTCTATTTAATAATATTTTTGCTTATCCAAAAAAAAAGACTTTATATGTTCTCTCTTTCGGTTCTCTCTTAACTTCCCCAATCCTCAATAGAGAAAGAAAGAGTATCTCATAGATTTATAACATTTATAGTGTGCAATAATATATTGGTCAAAAAATAATTAATGCAAGAGACATTTTAAAATAAATCTTATAAAAAGATAAAAAAATTCTCAAAATAGTCTTATATATAGATACGGAGGTAGTATTACATAATTGGTCTAATTACATTGAAGTGGATTTAAGTTTATAAACAAAAGATTATGTATCTTCTACTTTTTCCTATTTTTTCAAGAATTTCTGCAGACTCTGCTAGCATGGAGTGAAAAAGTTAATAGCCTCTTGGGAGATTTCCTCTTTTGAGCAAACCTCAAGACAGAAAATTAAAGATATATATAGCTTACCAAATGTATACCAACCAGGAGATCGACATCAAATAAACAAATAAATAAATAATCGAGCAATTTGGTTTGAAAAGAAAGATGGGCATGGGCGAACAATGTCTAGGGATGTTTGTATTTGGCGTTATTCCTACCATACCAATATACCATAGTCCTGTTGCACAAAACTCCAAGAAACAGAACATGCATGAATACAAGCTAAAGAGACATAATAAGACCAACTTGATTCTGTTATTTGGTTTCTTCTTCTTGTAACTAATCAATTCCAATAATCAATTTTCTTTATTCCCTTAATGGACAGGCTGTTTTGACACATGCCTCTGTACTTCAATCAGTTAACCATTAGTCCATGAAGAAGCCCCACAATTCCCACAGTTCTTGGCATATGTCTTTTTTTTTTCCCTCTCAAAATATCAGATCAATGAAGTCAACAGTGATGGATAATGGGATCTCTGGAATTTACGGAAATATTTTAGCAAACACTTCTAGTATGTGTGTGAAATGGGTATTAATTAATTAAAAGAACATTTCAATGTACTCCAAAAAAAAAAAACATTCCAATTTGTTTTGCTTTGGCTCTCAGCATTGTGTAAGTTCAAACAGAGGTTCCCGATTTGCCCTGTATATAATTAATGGTATCTAGTTCAAGGCTAGGTTTTTTTTTACACCCCCAGTATCTCAGGGAGAAAAGGAGCCTCTGGATTAATCTGTATTCGATCGGGAGATAAGTAAAGTCTATCAAACACAAGTACTAGCCAAACCCGTCTCTGTAGATGGAGCACATTAACCACTTGTGTTCAATCATGCTCATGGTTGTATTTAAAATTTCTCATGTGAAACAAACAAAATAATTGTTTGTGTATAATTGAATATCAATAAATTACCCAACCTGTTTGATGTTGTATATCCGTACGTACACCATGGTCATATTGGTCATGGCAGATTGAAACTCGTCAATGATTTTGACATGCGTTGTTAGAACTTTCAAGTCAATTGGTGTGTAGAACAAGCTTGAAGGTCAAGTTCGCTCGAATGTGATTTATCAAATGAATTCACGATTTTCTCAAATTAATCAATCTTGATTACATATTATTATTTTTACCCAATTCCTTTGCTATATATAATAGAGATTGATGTGGCACCATAAACATGTCAACTATATTTAGATGATAACTTTTAAAACATTACACTTACCGTATCAAAATTGAACTTGTAATATGTAGTGAATGAAATTAATTAAACTGTAAAACTATATAGTGAATGAATAAAATAATTAATTGAGAACCAATCCATATTTATTCAAGTGACAAGAAGTTTGGTTTCTCTCTTAAATAAGGTCTCGAATTTGAGTCTACATTGAAAAAGGTTTTTCTCTTTATGTGAGTTCATCCGGCTCGACTCAAATTAAATCCAAATTATATATAAAAAAAGCATTGAGAATTCATTTTATAACTCAAAGATAAATTAATACAGCTTTAATATATCTACACATGAGTCAGAAGAAGTTGTCTACTGTGATCAAGATCAATCAAGTTTGAAGCAAGAGCAGCGGGTCTAGCAAATACATCAGGTGGGAACAGTCATTCAATGGGACGGTAGGTGAAGATTCCACAAACTCCTACATGCTGGGTTCCGGAATAAATGTATAATTATTAAAACTCTCAAACATATGATGAATACACGAGATCATGTGTTTGTGTTTGGAGATTTACACCCCCATGCCCTTTTTTAAATGACTCAGAGTAGAATCAGCAGCTTTTATAACATGCTTTTGTTGCCTTCCGTAGTACCTGTTAATTCCCAGTAATTAAATAATTGATCATATAGAAGCATTTGGTCACTAATAGTAATATTTTGGACTGTTATACCATGGTCGCGCATTTTGCGCTGCTTAACATGAAATAAACATATATACATCAAACAACTATGAGGTTGGACACAAATGTTTAATGTGTTCCATTTAAGGGGACGGGCTCGGCTAGTATTTGAGTTCGATTTCTGGTGAGAAAATAATCTGTGACCAGATTTTACTTAACTCTCGGCTGAACATATATAATAGAGATCCAATATTGATGGGTTCAATTTTAGAGTATGATTTTTCTTTCCTTTTCCTCTTTTAACAAAAAAGTCTGTGAAAAGATGCTTCCATTTGATTATGAGCAATCGTTTGTTTCTCTAGAGTTGTAGGAGTAGATAAAAAAAATAGAGATAAATTTTGAAAAGAAAATAATTAACATAATTAATTTGAAGGGTGATATTTTTTGTTATTGATATTATTTTTTCCGGTGGATTAAATCTCCATTAATTACACACTACAAATGATTTAGCATTACTTATTTTTAAGCATTCTCACGTGTGATCTTATACGAAATAATAAGCCTTGATATATATAATTATAGACTTTTCTACTTCATGTAGTTGTTCATTTTATCTTTAATAATTTTTTTTATAAAATACAATAACTAATATGCCAGAAATGCATAACAACGGCTTTTTAATAATGTGTGAAACGAGAACTGCTGTTATAGAAAACACTGAGCTTTTACACAACGCGTTCATAGACAAACATTTGTTGTAATGAATAACACAGACCTTTCATACAACATTCACTCCAACAATCGCTATTGTAGAGGTCTGTGCTTTTTTATAATAAAATCAATGTTGATGTTAGAAAACACTCTCTTTGATAAACATTGTTATAATTTAAACACGGAGTTGTTAGACAGCGCTTGCTAGGTGAAACATTGTTGTAATGGAAAAGACAAATTATTTCACAAATCGTTCTTAATTAGCGGCAAAGTGTCTTCGACTTAGTTTCTCATGATACACGTTTCGTTGAAAATATCAATTACATAACATTTCTCAACTCATATTATTCATATCATTCAAAGTCTCTCTTAATGGATCGGATATACACCAGGCGCCAAAAACGTCCCATCTCTTGAATTGCGCTGGGTCACTCCGTTTTGAAATTAATCATCACCACTAAATAGTGTAAAATAATGAACCCTAAAATAAATAGTTTCACACTTTCTATAACTTGCCTTCCTTCCTGCCTTGTTGTGCTCTTCTCTATTTCATACTTGCGTTTCAAGTTTTCACCCTTTTCATCTTCTATTTTGCTCAAAATGAATTCAATCGCAGCTTTCATATTTTATATTCCCATATTTCTGGAGTAAAGAGTCAACTTGGAACGCCTTCGTGACTATCAGATGAACATGATAGAAGAACTTACATACTCTTCCAAAATGAAAGATAATCTCCACATTGTCTCAAGGGCTTCCTACAAATTATTTTAATTATTAATGATATTTTCACATGTTAGCAATATGCTTTATAATATATTTTAATCACACAATGTTTTTAAACAAGAGTCAATTCTTTATCTACTATGGCCCCGCATAAGGGTCCCGAACCATAATAAATATGAAATTTATTAATACAATGTTAAAAAAACTTATGTCACACAAGAAAAGGTTTTTACTGACAATAAAGAATTCGAAACTCAATTCACATAAGCTACAAAATTTGTCATCTATTATGATTCCGCCTAAGGGTCCCGAAACAAAATAAATAGGAAACATGTTGCATTGTATTAATCAACATCATATCTAATACCAACAACATTCATGTATAATAATTTCAGCATATGCAATATAAAGGAACAAAACCGCATAAAGTATACATGATTTTATTAATATAAGGACCTAGCAAATTAATTGAACAACAATAACACTTTCACAAAGAGAGCACACAGTAAATAAGTGTTAATGTCATATTGGGGAATTTTCTGGGGAAAAAAATTATGCCCAAAAACCGAGAGTACATAATTTAAATTCACTAATTACTCTTCGATTAATTAATAAAAAATAGTTTTGGGTTCCAAAAAATCCCCAAACACATCCCATAAAATAAAAAATTTAAAAATAATTAATTTCCCAAACATTTGAAATTTTTATGGGTCAAAACATGGGTCCCACACGCCTTGCCCCGAGAGTGGGCTTCACAGATAACACCGAAACAAATCGGGTTGGAAACGGGTCAGTAATGACCTGCAATAGAACCCGCTTAATTCCTTCGATTTAGTGCATATTGAAAATTTGCAAAATGTTGGGGCTTTTGATCGATTTAGGGTACAAAAAAGATCCCCCAAGGAAATATCAAAGATCGTTGATCAGATTGTTCATAATCAGAATTAGGTTTTTGGTAACAAAACTGCAACATATATGAAGCGGTTTGATCTCCTGATTTTCAACGCCAAAGCTAACGGGATCTTAGGGATTTTTGTCCCTAGATGATTCTAAATTGATCCCCCAAAAGCAATTTGGAAAACATTGATTAGTTTGAAAGAAATATGAAACGAAATGTTTGGGCTCTTTGAACATAAACCGCGCTAACAAATTCAAAAAATTCTCCCAATCTCTATGATAAAATCGTGTAAAACTTGAGGTCTTTTGATCAATATTGATCAAGGAACAGAATCCCCAAAACAATTTCATGTTTCATGCATGAACTAAAAGGATTTTCAATACAAAACGAAAATAAAAGCCAGAATTGTGGCTCGATTTCAATGAGTTTCGCGACCGTTTTTGAATATATAATTCATGGTTCAATGATGAACAAAACACACAAAACAATTTTATGAAATCATACCAAAACCAAATATTTCATTTTTTTGCATAAATATACTTTTCAAAATTAAAAGGCACGCATAATTAATTCTCAAAGTACACAACGAAACAGGCATAATCTGTATCTTACCAGACTCTAATACCAATTTTCGGAATTATAACAACACGTAATTAAGCGCCATAAGATCGAGTAGATACGAGATTATAGCATATTCTATCAATCAATAGATATAAAGAGAAAGAAACAGAATATGTGTACATGATAATCCATCTTATCGTACATTGGTGGCTCAAAAAGGAAATTAGGATTCAAATGGAGAGATACTACCCTCTACCAGAAAGGTTTTGTCACCGTGTGATTAACCGTCTAATGGGGTAACGATTAAATAACCAATATGATAAGGGCAGAGACCTCTCATCGGCCATTAATTAAATAGTCCAACCCATTATGAGTTATTCAGAACAAAAGCCCAATACAACATCCATCAATTGGTTGGGTGCTATAATAACAACTAATGACCATAATTAAATAATAATTCTTATAATTGATTAATGTCAATCCATAAGTCTATTAATTATAAAATTAATCTACCATCAAATACTTAGGGTATGTTTATTTAACATTCTCAGGGCTTCTAATGGAGAAAATAATGTGTCCCAAGGCAATTTTTTGAAAGGTTGAAATTTTTACCTTCCGCCATACAAACAGGCTATTAATCAATTTATACACAAGAAAATAGATCCACGTACACTTTGTGAATATATTAATTCTTTCATACAATGTTCAGTAGTATATATATATATATATAAGATTTCTACCATCACCAAATAATCATACCAACATAGAATCAATAGAGTCATTGAAAATCTAGTACTAAAACGCGTTTTTGGATAACACATGACGTTTTAATTTGGAAATGAAATCCAGGAGTGCTATTTAAAATTAGACAGCGGAGACCAATTAGCATATATTGAAGAGAACTATATAATATAATTTATAAACAAGAGAATGATGGGGCCTTAGCTTCGATACTATATGCTTGCCGGGAAGATGGGGAATCCATGGAATGGATATATATGTATTTGAGGGATGTCGTTATCTCAATGGACTAATATGTGTATTTTTATGCAGCACCCCATGAGTTTCAATATTCCTCTCCCAGTTTTCCTGGGCCTACCTGCAAATCAAAGTAGAGTTCTAGTTAGTTATTCCACAAAAGTAATTAATTTGTAAAAAAATATTACTACACATGCATAAACTAAAGAAGTAAGAAATTATTATTTTTGGTCATTATGTTTACTTTGACTGTGTAATTTGTAAAATTATCTACCCTGCATCTGTCCAATATACTTTCCAGTTATTATTAAATTATTAATTTGCACATGGGGCTTTGAATGTTTAATTTGTCGACGTGGGCTACTGAGTGACAGGAGGAATTTATCATTGGATACCAAAATGACGATCGAGGAAACAAATTTATATATAGGAAAGGAGTTGAGATATATGGTTGGACCCTCCACTCGTATTAACTGTGGCATGAGTTTGAATATTGAATTCTCTGTTGCTAGGTAGATATATTGGAAAGAAATTTGCACATATGGTTAGACCTTTCACTTATATTAGTTGTGATATATATAGATTTGAATCCTGAATCCTCTGTTGATATAATATACATAAATTTCATTATAAATCTTCATTGAGGTTGATGGTTCTTTCTGATTTTGCACAGGGTATGTCTCCCCTAATCTAAATTTATTAATATAAAAAAAAATATATTGGAAGGGAAGCTCCGAATGCAAGAATCCAGAAGCAGTTGAGTTGTCTGATTTTTTTATAACATTACACATTGCGTTTTCCCTTAATTATTATTATAATTTATTTCATTATTTCCCTTTTTCCATTAAACTATAATATTAAAGATCAAAAGATGTAACCCCTGGGCGCCGATCCTGCTCATTGATAACTTTTCTGAATACAATAGTCAAATCGGTAGGTCCCTTCTACTACACTTTATCCGTTTTTTTTATCTATCATTTTAGGTTATTTTACCATAACTAAAGAATCAATTAATTAGTAAATTTTTTTCTATCATACATTTATTTAATTAGTCTTTGGGAGTAGATAAATTAATTAATGTGTCTTTTATTTTAATCATTTTTAACCCTTTATTTAATTATCCAATTAGTTTTAGATACATTCACATGTGTGTATTCGTAATTAGTAATAAATTTATGTTGTTGGAAAGTAAAATAATTTTTGGGAGTAGATGTATCATATTTAATTAGTCTTTAAACTTTTCAATTACTACATTAATCAATTTATGAAAAATGTATAAACAATTAATAGAGTTAAGGGTATAATTGTCAAAATATAACCTTAAATTATTAAAACTACAAATAAAAAGGAACAATTTTTTTAAAAAAAAACTGACAGATAAAAAGGAACGAAGAGAATAGTTTTATCATCTAATCCTATATATGTAATTAATAATTCTTGGTTTGATTGCTAGTTTTCACCTAACTCTGTTCCTTACCAATTCCACTCTAGCTAGTCAATTAAGGCCCCAGAGCTGATGATGCAATCTTAATATCCCTTTTGTAAAATCTTTAATACCTGAGGCAAGTTGCAATTGCAAAAGTCTTTCTCTATTACCACAAATCTACTACTACTCCACCTGCTTAATTCAAATAATAAGATACTACGATTGGTATCGAAAGTGACAGCTTCAACTGTGTGGATGAAGAAGTCGCAATTGGAGTGCATGTCCCATCTTTCTCACTAATTACCACATTTTAATTCCTGAGATCAAATGAGGTAATAGCTTAGAAATCTAATTAATTACGCTGGCTGTTGGATATCATGATCACAAAATTAGCACACACTAACTACTGATAAAACTTGCTGTGAATAGCGTTTGAAAAATACCCCTTTGAGACTGATGAGTTACTGGGGAATTACCTTGACATTTGATCGATTCCCCTTTGAGACCATGTAGGTTACTGTGGAAATGCTTTATAATTTCCTTTATCTTGGGTTGACGTTTGTGAGAGGAAGGTAATGTATTTAAGTGTGGGGGTTGTTTAATTGAGGAGGCTGGGAGTAGGTTTTATAAACATTTATCTATATTTATTTCTAGACAAGACACTTCTTGTATTTTTTGTCTTGTTTTAATGTATTTTGACTTAAAAAAAATTACTAATAAAACTTTTAGCTTTATAAATATTAATATTAAATAAGTGTTTTGAGAGACAGTGTTCCTGATTGTTCTAATATTTTAATTTAATTCAGATTAAGGTAATTATTTGTTTGGGTGGTTCATTCATATATAGAGAGAATAGACGTACAAGTCTCTTTTTTTTCTGATTGATGTATTTGGCTATTTGCCCTATGAGTTGTTTATAGACTTTGTGATAAGAATGTTGCAGTGATGTGTAATAAATTGGAGTATCCCTTGTATTTTCTTTAATATAATATTTTACTTATAAAAAAATTAAATAAGTGTTTAATTTGCAAATGGGCCTAAAACCAAAGTACTTGAATTGTCTTATTCTTCTATCAGTATTGAAAATTAGGACCATGCCAAACTAAGCAATGTACGTACTTTAACTGGACCTATAGCTATATATATATGATCTTAATCTTCCTGTAAGCATTAATTAATTGGATTCAAAATGGAGTATCAATAACGTAGGATGGTCCTGCTATTAATTGCACATGATTAAACACGTAGGTTTATGCATATAATAGGACGTTAAGGGCTCACCCTCTCCCCATCTAATACTACATTGTTGCAGTGAAAGTCAAGTAGCTAGCTAGTCTATATTTGCATATATGGACCAAAGTCGATGAAGATGCGTGTACAGTCTCTAAACAACCATTTTTAGAAGAAAATTTAATTAACAAACTTTGGTACAGTCTGTGCCTTCTATATGTAATAGTAAACCTCTCTTGAGTAGTTGTGGTTAGTTGAGGTGGAAATAAAAAAGGCTAATATTGTTTACTTGTGATGGCAAAATTTATTTACACATGACACACGTAGGGTTGTTGGAAATAGACGGAAAGAGTTATGACGAGGAATCAGAATATATAAATTTTCAAAGCTCGATCGGTAAATCTTAATCACGTGGACTACATATGGTATGCAGCAATCTTTGGGTTAGTATTATATATTATAATATATTATAATTATAAACATAACTTACAGACTATTGGCTTATGGCTTACGTTGAGAGTTCTATATTCAATTAGAGATATTACTAATATAGTCTTTACAAGACATTAACGTATAATCTTCATTTTACAAATTATTTTTATGGTGTTGAGTTTGGCTCAAAATCCAAATTCTAATATGGTATCACGCTGAGTCCACAGTCCATATGTCCGACCCTGGGCATGAGGAGATTTATTGAGAGTCTATAGCTTAAATAGTTATTATTGATCTTTTTTTATGGAGTCATAAGGTGGTGTGGAAGAGGGACATAGAAATTAGAGTAATAAGGATATCATGGTTCAAACTTCCTTACTAATATAACATATTAATTGGATTGCAATGGGTGCTGTTTTGGTATAGTCTATTACTTTAGTTGGGTGGTTCTTATGTAAGGTGTTGGGGTCTATGTACTAATTTGTACCCTTTTTCTATGCACTTATTCCGTCCTTGTGCTTCAAGTCAGTTTTTAATAAAGTTTGGCTTATTAAAAAATATAAAATATTAGTTTACCTACTAACATTTATCGATAAAAAAGTTATTGATTTTTTTTATGAGCAGTTATTATTGATCTAAAATAGGTAAGCAATTCGTTTACATGTGCGTGTAATACATTAGTCTGATTATAGATTTCTAGATGATTTTATTTTCTTCCCAGAAAAGTTGAATGTGTGATAAATATATAGTGTAACTAAAAACAGCAGGATTATCTACTTGAAGGTAAGATTTTTTTTTCTCAACAAAAAGAAAGAGACTGTTAATTAAATGATTGTCTTTGCTTTGTGATAATCTATCATATATTATATCATCTCATTAATGAATGGGAGCGTGACTGTAAGGTGAGGTGTCATTGTCACTCAAGTAATCCCTGGACCTATCAATTTAGTTCGTGTTTAGTTGGGAATAATATTCCTTTTACGATATACATTTTTTCTTTGTTTTCTTAGATTTTTCTATAATTAATATTGTGAAATTAGTTCCTTTGAATAGAGTGAAACAGTTAAGCCTCCTCCATAATTGACATGAATAATCGATCCGTTTATTAAGCATATTTTCTTGTGGGTCCTACAATATATAGTTCATTATACATTGTCTATAATGTACCCAAAAAAAGTATACATTGTCCCTAGAGTGATAAGGTGATTTGTTAATTGGGCGAGAATCATAGAGATTGAAGAGATATATTTATACTAATACTAATTAGTAACATTTGTCAATAAAAAAACTGTACATTTACAACAAAACATGATCCGTAGTGAAAGAAACAACTCTACGGCTTTTCAAATGAAAATTGAGAACCAAAAAGAAACTAAAAGAGTTTCATGTTATATACTAAACTTTGGCGATCACATCAAGGGTACTGGTGCGAGCAACAAGCCAGGCCAGCAAACTTAAGCTTTATGAAGTAACATCGTCGTCGTGATGACGATCATATTCTCAGACAATGATTCGTGCCATCCTATAAGGTAATGTCACACCATTTTCTTTACAATATATACTAGTAGAAAAATGATTCTTTGACAACGAACCATACTATACACCTGGAGAGAAATAAAATTAAAAGAGATAAATTATAGACAAGTAATGTGAAATAGATGGATGTCCGAGAATCATTGTTCATATTCATATACCTATTTATTTATTTAGGAAAAAAAAAGATAATTTTTTTCAAATTTAGGATCTATTTGTTTTATATTTAAAAAATGATTTTTACTTAAACTAATCCGGTGATTTTTTTAGAGATTTTTATTTAAAACAACAGTTAATTTGTGTTTGTTTACCATCATAACAATTATTTTTCAAATATTCTCTTTCATCTCTCATGCACATCGTTAAAATCAATTTATTTCTTAAAAGATGCCCTAAATAGTTTTTTTCATATTAATCAGATTTCATATTTTTTTCAGATTTTGACTATTTTTAAAAATTAAAACAAATAGACATGAAATATTTAAAAATGATTATTTCTTTAAAAAAATATTTTTCATAAAACAATCCAAATCAAATGAAATCTTAAACTCTTCTCATTTGTTGTTTTATCGTAAATAAATGATTATAAGAATATATAAATATATAAAAGATTAAAAAAATCAACAATGATTTTTGAATACTCATATTTTCAATACTCACTTAACACTCATATCTCTTTCTAATATTCCTTCTTATTATATCACTCTTCTATTACTGTCTCCCTGGGTGTTAAATGACATAGCGCTCATTTGGAACCACGTACAACTGCAGTGAACGTGCGTTCCATGTACCTAACGTGAGTTATGAATTTTGTTAATTAAGGTGTTTGGGCCCTCAAAGCAAAAGCGATTTTTGAGTCCAAAATTGATTCTAGCTGAAACTAAAATTTGTAGTTGCATTAGGTTGAAAATTTTACACTAAATTTTATACCCAGTGGCGGAGTTTGAACCAAAAAATTGAGGGGACCAAAATTAAATAAGATTTAAAGTGTATTTAGATAAATATTTTAATTAAATACTTATAAATATATTGTTTATATAATAAAAAGATAATAAAATGAAACTATTTTTATACAAGAAGTATGTTGTTTTCATAAACCATAATGGGGAATTTATTGAAATAATCTAAAAATAGCTAATAAACATCTCATAAGCTATTTTCATTATAAGCTCTCTCAAATACCTACAAAAGTACGTACAATCACAAGATAAGTCCAAATAAGTTATAAATAACCTATTCCAAACGCACCCTTAATGCATACATATAAATCAAAATTAAATATTATAATACATATCTAAAATTTAAATTGCAATATAAACACAAAGTTAATTATAAAAATGATATTAAAATAAATGACTATAAATTATCTTAAAGTGCTACCTGTGCCCTTTGAGTGACTTGAAATTATCAATATTAAATCATAATTAATTGTAAATATTGTTATATTTTTTACTCATTTTATTTATTTATTTTTGTTATTTTATATATTTATATTTATATATATACATTAAAAAATGAAAACAGCTTGGGGGGTTATGGCCCGCCTTTGTCCTTTAGAAGCTCAGCCATTGTTTATATCTCAAACTTGTTTTTAGAGTAAAAAAATCTAAATATAAATTACTTTACTTTAAATTCAATTTTAACCAAAATCAATTTTATAAAATCAATTAACTCAAGATCAATTAATTTTTACCACCCAGAACCAAACACACGCATAGTAGATGTCCAAAAGTGATATTTTGAAAAAAAAATAAGTGTTATTTTGTAACATAAATGTACGTTTGTGTATATATACAGGTAGGTGCATAACATCTAAGTTCTATTTAGATGCAAAAGCTCTAATTTTTTACTTACAAAAATGTTAATTTTATTTTATTTTTTATTATATATATATATATATATATATAAAAGAAAAAATATTATTAATTAATCATCAATAAATAGATAAATACTTTTAAAAAAGTTAAAAAAATTAATTTTTAAAAAATATAAAAACCAAAAGATAATTTTAATTTTTATAAAAAATTATTAGTTAAAAATTATATACCTAAAGTAGTTACGAACAAATTTATCTAAACTAAACCCTACTATGTCTAACAACGAGCTCGCCCTGTGACTGACTTCTGTCATGGACTTGTACCTGTAAGCACTGTAGGGGTAATGCACAAGTATTCATCACTCGCACCTTTTTTGGAGATGGACGGTGCATTGCAATTGCATCCACGGTGCCCACAGTCCAATATATATTGGGTCCCACACCCATGACTCTGACACTGACAGAGGTATCACGGACGGTCCTATCACCTTGCGTTGGGAAAAGTGAAACCCTCCCCCACAGGCCCACTCTGTCGTATATAGCCCCACATTTACACACACTCTCTCTCCCTCTAACAAATGTAATGATTTTGAGTAAATACTTATTTTGGTCACTGAAAGTTTAGTAGTGTCATTTTAATTTTTGATAAATAAAAAATTATTAAAATATTTTTAACTCATATTTTTTATTGGTTATTTTAGTCTCTGTCATTAAAAATATAATTATTTTTAAGGACTAAAATGATAATAAATAATCACTTTTAGAGACTAAAGTCACTAACGACTAACAGTTGAGAACTTTTTAATAATTTCTTATCTGTCAGTGACCAAAGTGATATCGTCTGACACTCTCAGAGGCCAAAATGGTTATTTACTCAAAGATTTTTCACAGGGGCAATAAACCAAAACGAGTAAGAGTAATAATTTTATCAAATTAATTTTATTATTTATTATTATTTTTGATTTTATATATAAGAAATATAGTATTAAAATTGAAATGTGTTATTTTTTATTAATAATATTATAATTTTAAATTCTTTTACACAAATACTCTTATATTAAATGGCTAAAAATAACATAGTATAATTGAATGAGGAGATAATAGATAAGGGTAACATTAGAAAGAAGCAATTAATTTTTTCAAAAACAAAGTATTATTTCTTATAAAAAAGACTACAGAAAAACTAATTTTTGTTTTTTATAAATAAGACCAAAGGTAATATACTGTTCAAAAAATACAATACTCTAAAAGTATTATTTGAGACAATATTAAAAAAAGGGATTAATGCTTCATTGAAAAGATAAAATAATAATTATTTTTAAAAAAAAATAGTTTACTAAAAAAAAGATAAAGGGAGTACAAGAGTAATGATTTTTGAACACCAATGATTTTTCAACACCCATGCACTTAACATTTCTCTCTTTCCGATTTTTATATATCTTTTTTTTAGTCATATAATTTATCTATCACATTTATTATTTATTTTTATTTTATTTATATCTCACACCATATATATATATATATATATATATATTGGTGTTAAAAAATCATTTTTCAATACACAACCGCATCAGTGTCCGTGTTGTCTGTGACTCTGATCTGAGAGCCCTGATTTAATCTCTCGCATGCCTAAAAAAAGGGTGGTGTTTTTTCATCACTGTAATTATGGCTTAATCATTCTACTCCTGATAAAGGGTCTAATAAAGGTAAACTACTTTTTCTGTTACCCCGTGTTCTGAAGTTGAACTCTGATAAAAAAAACAATATCATCACATTTTTTTAACCTTGATTTCCTAGCTACCGCTGCATGCACAACACAAACAGTCAAAGCACAACCCTCCCCACTATTATCTATTAGTCTACTACTAGTACTAGTGGTACTAGTACTGCTACTATTTTGCTCTCGAGATATTCATCAGCATATTTTTATTCACTTCCATGAAAAAGGCTAGTACTTGGAAACCCTTTTCAAAAAAAGTTCGGCTTTTTAAGCAAATTTATAATTGGAGTTTGTGCTTAAATATTGTTGTTCTACACTGACACAACCCTCCTATATGATATAGAAAAACAAAAATGATATTTTGACACATAAACACCCAATTGACCACTAGAGATAGATAGAAATAGAAGAGAGATAAGTGATTGATGTGATAGATAAATGATGTGATAAGAAGAAAGAGATAGAAAGAAAGAGAGGTGTTGGATGAGTGTTAAAAATTAAGAGGTGTTAGTGTATCATAACCCTATAGAAAAATGGTCTTGTGACATCCCATATGTGCTGATCTACACCTAAAGAGATAATAATAGAAGATAGACGAGTAATAGGTATAATAAATGAGTAATGTGATAAAAAAAAGAAAAGTTGAAAATTGAGAAATGTTGAAAAATCAAAAAGATTTTAAATCAATGTCTGAAACCAAAATTGCAGTAGCAACATAATGATTTAGGGAGTTTTCAAAATCTTATCATGATTGGATTTGTGGCTGCTTCAACCACAATTTTTCGCAATATCAAATATCGCAATGCAACCACAACCGCAACCCCTACCACAATTTAAAACCTTGAAAATTAGACCTATATACTATATACTATACACATTCAAATTTCTGGTTTACTAGGCAAAAGGGCAAAACAAGGGCAGCTCACTCCCTCAAACACAAGACACACTATTCCACAACATTGTGCGTGTGCCCTGTGTCTGTTTGTTTCTGTGTCTCTCTGTGTGTGACTGTGTGAGAGAGAGAGTGTGTAAGTGTGTGAAATGTGAGTGTGGTGGCCCATCAAAATATATGGCTCAACGTCTTTGAGGATACAAGTAAATAAAATGAGAAAGAGACTACTCCCAAGACCCAAAACAGCAAGAGAGAGCCAAGTGAGATAGATAGAGAGAGATAGAGAGAGAAGAGCTGGAATATTATTATTATTATTATCTATAGCCATCCATCTTATATGGTTAAATAGGCTTTTGGTTTTATCCTGAGAGAGAAGTGAAATCAAACAAACAAGAAACCAGATCTCCAGTTGGAAGCTCTTGCATTAGTATTATATAGTTTTCTTCTTTTCAGGGCTTTAAATACTTTTGGTTTGATTCAAGTTTCGTTTATGGCTTTTTCTTGTCTTTTGGCAGAACGATACATACATCATGCACACACACATAGCAGTGATAGCACCTAACCACTCTCTCCTTAAAGAATTTTGGGGGTACCCTCCAAAAAGAATTTATGTTCCATTTCTTGGCTTTTGCTACTCCAAAAAACCATTGTAGTTTTCTTCCTTGTACTGTCTGAAAAAAAAACCTTTGAAAGTTAGCTGTTTGCTTCTTCTGCTCTCTCTCTGCTTCTTCTGCTAACCCATTACTATATAGCTTCTTCATCAAACCCCTTTATCTTTTTTCTTTCTTCTAATATGCAAATGATGCCCGGTGACCCCTTTTCACTATCAACTTCAATCGGAGGGTTTAGTTCTCAACAAGAGCAAAACACAAACCCTAACCCTAAACCTAATCCCCCTTCAGTCACCAACAAGAAAAAGAGAAACCTTCCAGGAACACCAGGTTCATGATCATATAAAGCTTTTTCCTTTATGTTCTCTACTTGTTCAATTCTATGTTTTTGTTATTTCTTTTCAACCGGGGTATTAAAAATTTCATTTTTCACAATTAATTAATTAAACAGATCCAGATGCAGAGGTGATTGCTCTGTCACCAAAGACACTTATGGCGACGAACAGGTTTGTGTGTGAGATATGCAACAAAGGGTTTCAGAGAGACCAAAACCTTCAACTTCACCGAAGGGGTCACAACCTTCCATGGAAGCTGAGGCAGAGAACGAATAAGGAAGTGAGGAAGAAGGTTTATATCTGCCCTGAGAAAACTTGTGTCCACCACGACCCTGCACGAGCGCTAGGCGATCTCACGGGTATAAAAAAGCACTTCAGCAGGAAGCACGGTGAGAAGAAGTGGAAGTGTGAGAAATGCTCCAAGAAATACGCGGTCCAATCTGATTGGAAAGCTCACACCAAAACATGCGGCACAAGGGAATACAAGTGTGACTGTGGCACCCTCTTCTCCAGGTATGACAATTAATACACACACAAAAAATGATTTTTTTTTTTGCACTCCAATCTCCATTACACCCATAAGTGATAGATGTGATGTGACAAAAAGAGAGAAATAGAAGGAGAAAAAAGTGTTACATGGGTGTTAAAAATTGGAAGATGTTCAAAAATCAGAACTCTTAATACACACACATTCCCCTTTTATTCAGCAATATTCTTTTGTTAATTCCCTTGTAACTTGCAAGTGAATAAATGCTTCTTCTATTTTTATGTATATACTCCATATATGTAACATGTACGAGGTTTTTTTTTGATTCGTGTGTGATGTTATTGTTAGGTTTCGAATTTAATGCTTTCTTTAATGATGAGGTAATTAATAAATTAATGGGGTGTGTGAACATTGAACAGGAAAGACAGTTTCATTACACACAGAGCATTCTGTGATGCATTGGCTGAAGAGAGTGCAAGGCTCACCTCAGTTACTACTACTACAACGAATCTAAATTTCAAGAACGAAGAGAGTGGTGCTTCTGTGATGGGTAATTCACAACCACATGGACAACTAATTGCTCAAAATGTAGGTGGGAATAATATTCCACAGTTTGGTCCACATGGGTTTCGTTTAGATTTCAACAACAACAACAATTTGATGGGTTCAACTTCAGAACAACAAATTAGGCCAAGCTTGTCACTTTGGTTGAACCAGGGGAATATTAATAATCCACAGATGAACGATGTGGGACCCAATTCAGGGCTCTATGCTTCTTCATCAGGTTTGCATCATGAGTTTGTGCAAATGGCACAGACTAATTCATCGGTGTTATCTAATTTTGGAGTTTCCAATTCAACAAACACAGCAAGCCTTTCTCTATCATCATCAATTCCCATTGGGAAAAGAGGAGAAAGTGTAGAATTGGCTTCTCTTTATGCAGATCAGAGTCAAAACAAGCAATTGAATTCAAAGCCTGCTTCACCTATGTCAGCAACTGCACTTCTGCAGAAAGCAGCACAAATGGGTTCCACTAGAAGCACCACCACCACCACCACCAACAACAACAACCCTTCCATTTTCAGTGGTAGTTTTGGAGTAATGACCTCATCAATACCCTCTTCACAAACTACTAATAGTAATAATAATGTACATGCCTTTCAGCAGCAACCAGAGAATAATTTCAGCTCATTGATGAATTCCTCAAACGGTTTTGATCATCATCAACTTGTGATGCAAAGTACTACTACCAATGGGCAACAACAATTGAAGCTCCTCCATTCAAATGCTGTGGAACATAACAATAATTTGACAAGAGATTTTCTTGGTGTGAGTGGAGGAGGAGGAAGAGGAGGTGGTGGTGGAACTCAGTTTCTACCACAAGAGTTGGCAAAGTTTGCTTCTTCCATTGGTTCATCAATGGGGTTGAACCAATTCACAGGGAATCAGCAGTAAAATTGAAATATTATGCCATATATTTCTGAGAGCCAATACGCCGTTCATGCGATTTGGATCCTCTATTTCTCTTTTAATTTCTTTCTCGCTCGTCATTACATCCGTTCATGTCACGTGTTATGGACCATTGTAAGATAACAACATCAATTATAAAATTTGAAGGTTCATCATCAATCATCAAGGTTTTTGGTGTTTGGTGAGAACGTGTTAGTGTACTATACCTCTTCTGAAGGTGAAGAACGGTTCAGATAAGGCAGTGTGGAGGACCCACACACTGCATGTCTTTGGTGACTGGCCATGCATGTTCTCTTTCTTATATTGTTATAATCCCTGTTGTTTTTATCTTGTGTCTTTAACCTTGTGATCGTTTTTAATTTGGCTTCTCTTCCTTTTGAGAGAACCAGTTGGTAAGGGGGAGATATATATATATATATAAATGAAAAAGAATTGGAAAGAAGACACTGATCGATGAGAACTCTTGGTGAAAAGTGAAAACGGTGAAAAAAGTGAAGGATAAAAACTATGACGTATTAGGGAGGGACTATAATTGTTGACCGTCAAAATCCGATTCCTCGGCTACCTCAATTGAAAAAAATAATAAAGATCTTTTAATATTATAATTAGTTGCAATGCTAACCCAATTTTATTCCTTTTGGACATTTTACAAGTCTCAGTATAAGTGTCGGTTTAGATTGGTTGATACAAAGTTTGTCTATCGATTATAAAGTGTTTAATATATAGAGCTAATAAAAATAATTTATCATTAATTTATAAATTATTTTGAGCTTATTTTTATCAACTTATCAAAATATCTTATAATTTATATGAAATTAGTTTTATTAAATTTTTTATTTAATTATAAAAATAATTTACACATAAACATTTATGATAAACACTTATAAGATAAATGTTTAATCAAAGAGTTATGATATATAGATATTTTAATAGTGTCACTATCCATTTAACACTTTTTATTTTTTTTATCTTTTTTTTATTATTACATCATACTATCTATTATATTTATATTTTTTTTTAATATATATACCTATTAGATTGTCTATTATGAAACATTTTCCTTAACTAAATTGTTTATGCAAAGATGAGGTTAAGTGTCCCTTGCTCATCGGTTGTTCTCGTCCTTTTGGTAGATGTCAAGTGCAGCACAGTACTTGTTGTGTAGCGAGAATCTAGGTGCCAGAAGTGAGAGAGTAGCTTTTTTGGTAGACCCTGATTCCCTTGTAAACTTGTTATGACAAAGTGAAAGACTCCAGCTACGTACACCCTTGAACAGTGACTCGAGTCGTTAGATTTGTCAAGTGCTATAGTAGTTAGCTAGTAGCGCCTCATAAATGTGATATATGTGATGTGATATATGAATATCATTTATTTTATTTATTTTTTTAAAATTATAATAATAAAAAAATTTAAAAAAATAAAAAAGATCTTAACTCTATCTAATATATCTATTTATCTATTTTTATACAAAAAAATTAATCATTAATTTCTCTAATTATGATATATGTCACTTCTTAATTTATCATACACATCACTCTTATATTTCTTTTTATTTTTAAATAACATTAATTTTTTTATTATATATATTTTTATTATTTTTATTAAAAAAATTCATACTTTATACGAAATATAAAATAGTTAGTGGAAAATCAAGGCTGAATATATAAATCGTGCGTTAGCTGAAACTGCTGGTCAAACTTGTTTGACTCCCCCCAAGTAAATGGAATACCGATTGACACTACAATATTGCGTGACGGTTTCGTGGTTTTGCTGCCACAGTAACTGTAAAGTATGTCTTTGACAGCTTCCAAGTTGGATCAAATATATATTGTCCCAAAACGATGCAAATTAATCCTCGTGTAAAAACAAGAACCATTGGCTAGCAATAGCATACTTTAACTGATCCATGTTGCACAGCCCGGCATAGCTATCGGATCGAAGCAATAAACTTGTCAACTTTTGAAGAACATAAACAAAAATAGATAAAAGATTTAAAACGGAAGAAATTGAAAATAAAAAGTATTAAAAACAAAACAAAAAAGATTAGGTTGGATGAAATTTAACATTTGATTTTAAAATTAAATTCACTTCGATCCAAATGAAATCTATATGCTTATATATAATTTTTACTATTGAAAAAAGTTAAATTTCCAACGAAAATTAGAGATATAAAAAATGAAATTGGTCTCTAATTTAGATGTCTTTTAGAGACGAAATTAGAGTCAAATTTTATTTTTATTATTTTTAATTTCCATTGGTAATTCAACTTATTTTAGTGGTGTTTATTTATAAATTTTGTGATATCTAAACAAACTTAAGAGAAATATCCCTAGCTATTAATCCAATAATGATTGGTTGCAATAAAAGTAAATTCATCAGGTAAACTTTAGATGGAAATGGAGGCGGAACGAAAGGAAAATGATGTATTAATTTTTATTACCCTTAATTTTCCCAAGTTATCCCTTGATTTTAAAAACATATATAATATTTTACTAATTTATCTTTTCACTACATCAATGCTGATCTCTTTTAATTTCCACATGATTATATCAAAAGATAAAAATAAATTTAGGAAAAAAAATTTAACACTTTATTTTATCAAGAGAGTCATAAGGTGGTTTGAGGGAGGAGCATAATGATTGGATTGATAAGGAGGTCATGAGTTCAAACCTTCCCCACAAACATTTGTCTATTAAAAAAAACACTTTTTATTTTATCTAAAGCAACCGCCCATTTGAAATAAATTATAAAACTTATGAAGTAATTAACAATAATTTAGAAGTACATGAAGAACATTTGACTAAGTTATAACCCTTTCATGCTATTAATGTTCTTCCTTATCTTACTGACGAAAACTCTTAGAGACGGATAAAAATTGTGTCCTAGTTTTAATTTTTTCCAAGTATAATCATCAATTTGAAACAAACTACTCATTCTATATATATATTTCAAATTAATTGTCACTTTAAGGTTATATATGCATACTGAATATTAAAAATATTTAGGTTTAAATTTGTTTTTGGTCTCATATATTTGACTAAATTTCATTTTCAGTCCCTCAAATTTTAAGAGTATTTTTTAAGTCCCAAATTTAATGAAAATATACCACATTTAGTCCTGACCATGACTCTGTTAAGTTTTTTTGTGTTTACGTGACAAACGGCGTTACATGTAAACACTTGTCTTGTGTCTCACTTATCTAGTCGGCATCCTAAGTGTTATTAATGATCCAAATCGATCCATTATTTATGGTGAAAATTGTCCTGCATCCATCTAAATCAATCCATTGATAACAATTAGGATGTTAGCTATGATAAGTAAGACACATGGTAAGTGTTTATGTGTAATGTTGTTTGCCACATAAGCAAAAAAAAAAAACTTAACGGAGTCATGGTCAAAGACTAAATATGACATATTTTCATTAAATTGTGGACTAAAAAAACACTCTTTAAATTTGAGAGACTAAAAATAAACTTTTGTCAAATATAAATGACCAAAAACATATTTAAGCCAAATATTTATTATATTACTACAATTGAAAAATATTTAATAATTACTGTAAAAAACATTTAGAAGAAAATATTAAATACTCTTTTAATATTTTTATAAACAAAATTCTTAAAGTCATACATTTATTTATTGGTATTTATACTCGTGGTACGTAACCTCAAAATTTCAAAACCACATGCATATTTATATAAGTACTTTCAAAAAGGCGTTTAAGGGTAGGCCGTAGGTTGCGTAGTCCCGCCCTGGCCCGTGCTACATTTTCATGGGTTTTGACTTCTGTAATCTACTCCAATTAATTAAAGTTGTTTAAAATGTGGTGCTATAATTCACTTTTCCATGTTGTGTTCCTTAGCTAGCCTTTGAAAACATAAACCAAACAGCATAAGCTAAAATATTTGAAACGTGGAGAAAATGTTTGGGATAATTCCAATGCGGTACGTAGACAAAGCACAAAACCAGCCAGCTGAACGCTATGTTTCCTCAAGCAATAAGCCACGAGGAAAGTTAAAGAGAAATGATATATTCTCTTATAATTTTTTTTACTATTTTATAAAATAAAATAAAAAATATAACTAATATCTTGAAAACATAAAAAATATTTAATATTTTCTGTATTTAGTAATTAGAAGAATTTGTAAGAATAAAAAGTATGAGGATTTAGAATTATTCAAAGTTAAAACTTAGAATTATTCAAAGTTAACACTTTCATTTTCAATTTTTTGACCATTTCTGATATTTTTATCGATCCTTAATATTTTGTTGGTTAATGGGGAGATATTGCACGCATGTTGCACCCGTTCACCCGACGCTCCCAATTAGGGGTTTAAATTTTATGTCCCTTTTTTTTTATGAGTAAAATTTGATGTCCCTATATCACCGTTGCTTTTACTTTATGTAAAAGGTCAAAGTACAAAAGAAATAATTATACAAGTCCTAGAAATATATACTACTTTTATTTCAAAATAATGACACGTTTTAGTTTCTTTTAAACTATTTTTTATTTTCAAAATTTAGTAAAGTATTATTTATTTTTCATTTAATATGTTTTTGATATTCTGATTAAATGAAATGAGAGAAAATTAATGGAAAAAGAAAATAAAATCAAAATTATATTTCGCTAAAAATTAAAATATCTAATAATTTTCCATAAGTTGTACTATAAAATTTCAAATAGTAATAAATATTTTAACATTAATAAATTGAAAAAATAAAAGCTATTTCTAATAAGAATCAAGAGGTTGTCCAACGACCGATGGGGGTGGCGTACTTAGAGTGTAGGCCCTACCAAGGGCGCAGCAACAGAATTCTTGAAAATGCACAAAAAGTGAGCTCATAAGCCTAAAGAAAAGGTAAAACCCATTTTATTGACTCGTGAGATTTCAACTTTTTATTGGTGTCATAACCGGCTTTTTGAGGGCCTAGCAATCTCTTTGGAGTTCGAACTCCTTAGTTCCCCAACAATAATTCTGCTATTGTGCATTTTTCTTTGTTTTACAAAGCTTGAGAAGTCCTATATTTTTTTCTTTGTTTATAGCCTTGTTAACCAAGTCGAGTCAGGTAGATACACATAAGGGGGTAAAACTCTCTTAACACCTATTTTTTCCATTTACAAAACTTGAACCTGATATCTTACGTAAGGGAAGTCAAACTCCTTACCTATTATATTTTTCTCTTTTAAAATGCCGACGCATTTTAAAGGATAAAATGTGAAATTATAATTATTAATTACAAATTAGTGAAATAATTTTATAATTTATTACATATATTTTGTCATAATATCAATTATATTTTACTTTTAAAACATGTCATTCTTTTTAAAAAGAATCAAATTCTATGTTTATACTATCTCTTGTCTTTTTTATAAGAAATAAAATAGAGTATTTTTCTAAGAAATAAAGTCTTATTTTTAACAATATTAATTGTTTTATTTTATTTTTATCCTTATTTATTATAATATCACTTAACAAAGAACTCAATTGTTTTCCATGCAAAAAAAGCACAAAAGAACACCAAAATATATTTAATACTACAAAGGATATTTTTGAAAAAAATTAAAATCATAATATCATTAATTAAAATTAACTATTTTCAATGCATTTTCTTGATATAGCATACAATTAATTTTATTACGGATTGATTTGCTTTTTCTTGGTCGAACTTTGTGGCTTGCTTTTCAAAGTAAGTCAATGTTTTTGGTCGAACTTGTCATTTTTTTTGGGTCAAAAATTGTTGTCTTATTTTTTTTCTGGTAAAAAAATCGTTGTCTAGCTAAAGGGGATGATAGGTAAAAGGCCCAATTTTTTATATGGGTTGCTTGTATATGTATGGGAGTTGATTCCAAAAGATGCGCCCGACAATTCCAAACCCCAGTTAATCCATTATAGACAGACATTGTTCTCGAAACAGATTTCCCAAGTGGGCTTGCATCAATTATCGTCGTAATAATAAGGGTGAGGGTAAATACACCCAACAAAATTTGTCATCCACTTCACTTTAACTTGAAAAATTCAAAATTAACATTTTTAATATCGCGTTTTGCTACTTCAGATTCCGAAATCACATTTTTTAATAGAAACTGGAGTTTCCGGAATATATATATATATATATATTCCGGAAACTGAAATTCTGAAATGTATAAAAACTCAGTTTTTCATGTTTTTTTTTTCAAAAATTGGAGTTTCTGAAAAAAATGCAATTTCGGGATCTTAAGAAGTAAAACATGATATTAAAAGGGGGTAATTTTGAAATTTTCATGTTAAAGTGGGGTGGAGACAAATTTTGTGGGGTGTATTTACCAACACCCTAATAATAATAATAACTCAAGTTGTACATGGCCCAATAAAAATGCTCAATAGAGTGATTAGTCAAATTTGATGTAATAATTTTGACCAAAAAAATTGATGTAATAATATGACGCAGCCATATCCTCTACTGCCTTGTGGGAAGAGAGAGAAAAAAATGAGAGAGAGAGAAAATTGAGGAGAGAGACAAAGAGAGAGATCTCTCTGCAGCCTCTGCAGCGCTGCAGAGGATCCAAGTCCTAATATGACTTGGAGCATATAATTAATCAGATTTGAAAGTAAATAGTAAATTTAACTGTAGGCACTTCTCTAGGCTCTATGGAGAGGTGGGAACACCCCCATATAGTAGAATAATTAACAGTTTTTCAATTTTAAAAAATAAAAAATATCATATATATAAGAATGAGGAATCGAAGTAGGTCAGTCATGTTCCCTTAATCTCGATTGTGGACAAAGAAGGGAGCTGGTTTAACAAGTCATAGAACTAGTTGAATAGCATAAAGATAGCCATAAACCAATCGATCCAATTCTTACTGGTACTATTATTGTTGACCACGATCAGGCACTAATAAAAAATAATGTGCTAGATAAAGCTGAAGGATGTGCCAAATTAATGAGTTTATAAGCGTTGTATTTGCCTATTCGTGACTTGTGTGTGTGTGTGCTGAGTTTCATTATAAATATCAAAAAGTCTTTCAATTGATTCTTTATTTTTACCAACCTTTTTCAGCAGTTTATAGCCTTTAGTTAGTTTTGATAAAACTTCTCAATTATTAGCTATAAAAGCTCTAGTAACCTAGAAACTTACATTAAGAGACAAAGTCTCTTCCTCAAAGAGTCGCTTGACAAATGAGAATCAACTCACATAGTTGTCAGCTGATAGTTGTATTTTAGAACCAACAGGTACTAAAAATAATCCATATCTTTAGAACCAAAAATGTAATATAGAAGTCTTTTATTTTTATTTTTTAACTCTTTCACTTTTCACTTTTTAGTAGTTTCTATTCTTCTGTCAAAGGTTACCATATATTCTTCTAAGGGTAATTTGTTTGGGACGAGATTTTTGGAGGGGAGGAAAGGTAAAAGTTTATAACAATATTTTAGTTTTATAAAAAGAAAATAGGGATGTGAAAAGTATTTTAAAACTCTCTGCCTAATATATTTTTGAAGTTTCTCCAAATTAGAGGTTTTAATTTTTTTCTTTAAAAAATAATCATCTATGCAAGATAAGGATATCCTCCCTTTCCCTCCATTTTTCCTTAAAATGTCAAAACCCCCTTGTCTCTTCCAAAAATTTTCTCCCAAACAAACCCTAAGAGTTCTGCTATTTGGACACTTGGTCCACCCCTGCCAAGTGGCAATTTCAATGAGTTAAAAGATTCGAAGAAGGTGTAAAACAGGTAGATTGATTGTCCAAACTTTTCCGTTCGTCTAATTCCGTTTTGTACCAAACTTCGCCACTAGAACTTTTCGCACCAAAATGTCAAAGCCGCAACTACTTATAGGCTGTTTGTTTCAGATTCCCCGCATCTGAAACGGAGGAAAAAAGCGTTACGAAGCACTTCTTTCCAAAGCAACACATTGGTCACTTCAGTCAAACACACGTTCAACGGAGTCACAACGCTAAAACAAACAGGCAATTAACATACTAATAGTGTGTAATATAACAACATACACAGGGCTGCTAAAGTACAGTATATCTCTCAAGTGGATGGAAATCTTCACAATGATAGAAATTTAAAATGAAAAAAGAGAAAGAAAAGAACACGATATTCTCGAATACAGGCAGGAAAACCATAGGAACACATCCATAGCCTTATGTATCATACATCATTTCTTTAGCACACTGCAAAATGAGCACAAGTCAGAAAGTCATCTCAAGAAGCAAAGAATGCGTGAAAGACGGGCAAATGCCACCCCAAAACACATGCTATGAAAGTGACAAGCAGCTACAACTACAACGTTGGTAATGTGAAGTATTCAGTTAATAACACCTTGAATAGATAAGAGTATTCAAATTTTTGGTAAAGACAGGACATAGTATATTTCAACACCATTGTATCTATACCTATATAGGCAATACAAAAGAATAACTGTCATTTAGTGTCCTAACTTACTTTTCAATATTGCCCTCATCTTTTTTTACCACAATATTCCCCTTATCCAATTGACAGTTTAAATTTAAACATAATTGCATGATAACTGTAAGTAACTGTTGCGTAACCATCTAAAGAACAAGAAAAAAAAAAAGAGAGGAGGCGAACAAACAGGCAAGAAGTGCCTATTGTCCGCTAGCTATAATAATGGAATTGATTTATACTCTAGTTTTTTATTTTTATATTTCAAAGAAAACAAATTAGAGAAGAGATGAAAATTACAAGCACAATCCCCAACCTTAATAAATCATTAAGATTCCAATCATAACATGATTATCATCTCCACAGATATGGTCATACTTTCTATTATATGAGGCATCATTTCAAATTTTCCAGAATTTTATTAATTTGGCTAGAGTAGTTTGCAAATAACCATTCGAGGGAAACATACTAGTTTCACTAGATAACCATATCCTCCTCCAATTTCAAATGAATGCCTTAATCACACTTCATCTAAACTTCCCCGAATTACATCAAAGTTCAGTAGTAAAGTGTTGGGGAAGGATAATATGATTATTGAAAAGACAAAAGAGTTAATAAAGGATATGCAAATATGGACCATGGAGAAAATAGACAATGGGATTACATGTCAGAAACTAAGCAATTGAGAAATAGGCCAGAGAGGGATCAAAACGAGATTATGCAAGGCTACATAGACATATCAGGAATATGAGACAAATGTTTTACTCACAAACCATGTGCCCAATTTTAAATTTAAGATGCAGCTTAAGATTACCATATGATATTTAAGTTTTAAATTTTTGCTTGAAATTCATGAAGAAAAAAAAAAGAAAAAGAAATGCTGAGCGTTCTCAAGTTTATGAAAACTGAAAAGAGATGGGAGCCTTACTTGTATAAGTAGGCAGCAATTCCCAGAATTATAATCAACAAAACAATATCAATACAGAAGTTTCGACTGGATCGAAGCTGTATAAAAACCAAAAACATAAGATTCAGCAATAAATCTATCACTGATAAAACTGGAAATCGATGGAAATCTAAGACCAAATAGCAGTAGTTAGATACCTGATTCACTGTGTCTTTAAGTCTAACATTAGTATTCTTAAGATCAGAGGATGCCTTGTCCACCTGTAAAGATGACAAACAATTATGTCATATTAGTTTCAACTTTGTAATTTAAATTCCAATTCCAAAAGTCTACATTTCCATGCTTTTAGGCTTAGTGTGAGGTACAGGCAGAAATTGATAATTCTCACCTTAGTGTCAATCTCATCCATCAGTGGAACTTGTCTATCCATTTCCTGTATTCAGCACATAAATAACGAATATAGAAAGTATTAAACACACACACAGAGGAGGGGAAATAAAAATAATAAGGCAACTGACCTCATTCATATCATGTGCCATGTCTTTCAATGTATCCAATCCTTCTGCAATCACATCCAAACCTTGATCCTAAAAAGTTACATCTAATTAGATTTGCATGTTTAAACCATTGCTGGAGTGACAATCAACAATCAACATATATATCAGGTAGAGGAATACAGCAAACCTCTCAAAACTGATAAAAGTTACTTGCCTGTTTTATTCTACGCATTTCATATTCCTGCCTGAATTGACTTGACTGCTCAGTTTGCTGGAAGTATTCATCATCAAATCGCCCATCTGCAATTGAGATGATTCAGTAATTTACAATACGAATGGGGCTGGTCAATTAAAAGCCTCACAAAGATCAAAAAACACTATGGTTGCAACACCCTGATGAGACATGGATAGCTTCAATTACCCGAATCAAATTTAATTTCAGGGCGTGAAGCAGAAGTCGCCCAGCCTCCAGTTTGTTTTGGTGCAGCAGGAGTCCCATCTGGGATAGCTTGGATTCTGACCGGCAATGCAAGAACCAGATCATTACGGGCAGCAAATTCTTGCGGTGAAAGCCCCTTTACCTGTGGATAGATGCAATGTATCATGCATCATACAAATGCACTGAGGCTGATTTTGAAACTTCACAACTCACATTCTACTAAGTTACTTAGTGGAAAATATAGGGCGGCCCAATGCACAAGGCTCCCACCATGTGGGGTCTGGGGAGGGTAGATGTACACAGCCTTACCCCGCAAGCGGAGAGGCTGTTTTCATATTCGAACCTGTGACCCTCAGGTCACAGGGCAACAACCTTACCGATGCGCCAAGGCTCGCCCTCAAGTTACTTAGTGGAAAATAAACAAACAATTAAATTTGCAGAAAACACGCACACCAAATGGAGTAAGTCAGTAATAGATTGAAATAATCAGAACTACATGCAGAGGTCTGCCCCTTTCAAAGATAGATAGTTGCACTAGTAAAAGTAAATATCTCAAAATAGAGAAGTTGGATTTATTTGTGTTGTCTTTCTCACAGTTCAGATTTTGTAAAAGAACTCTTCAAATCGATTGAACAAATTATCTTAACTAACTGCTAACAAGCTACTAGTTAGACTAATTTGACAAATCAAGCCGTTCTTCATTACAACTGAAAAGCTCCAGTCACAAGATTGTTGAGAATTCACAATTAAAATGCCTCACAATTTCAATTAATCATTCCAACCTATATTAAAAAAAAAAGAACAACAACAACCTTTTTCACAGCCAGTCTCTGCAACTTGGGAACCTCCTCCAACAACCGAGCCTTCGTACGACGAATCTCCGCATTGATCGCTACAGCAGATGCCTTACCTTTCTCCTTGGAAGCGGTTTCTGCTTTCTACACAAAAAATTATAAAATAAATAAATAAAATAAAATAAAACCCACAATTGGTAACACGAGCTTGGGCGTAAGCAATTAATGCGCTAAATCTAAGGGGACGGACTCGGCTAGTACCCGGTTAAATCCCTGATTATGGAACAATCCAGACTTTACTTACCTCCCAACCGAACACATATTAGTCCAGTGATTTCTTTCCCCTGGAATATTATAGGTGTAAACTAAAAAAACCCAGATTTGGTGACTTTAGAAGAATATTTCACCAATTAGGGCACAAATTGACTCGTAACTCTACACCTATGCGAGTTTACCTGAAGCAGGGCCTCGATGTCGGAATCGACAGAGGCGTAGAGTCTGGCAAAGGCATCGTCGCCGGAGACATTGGTATCCTTGTGCTTTTCGACGTCGTATTTGTCGTACTTCTTGCAAATGGAATCAACTCGGGTTAGAATGTCGATGACGCTCATACTGTTTATTGTTGTTGGTTTAAGAGTCAAAATCAAATCTTTTATGCTGCGAATTTTACTGTCGACAACAAGAACAACAGATCAATCGATGGGCATAACCGTGTAACTGTAGCAGAGTTCGATCTGCTGGTTCGATTTGAGTACAAAGGGATTTCAAAGAGACCATGTACAGCTGGAGCAAGTAGCAACTAACTACGAAAATGGAGCACTTTTTTTAATTAAAAAAATATCTATTTTTTTCCCCTAGATCCGGAATGCCCGAAATTTACGTTAGAAAATCGTCCTTTACTTCTGATTTCGTTTTTAATTTTTACTTTTTTTCCACTTTTCTTTACAAAAGTATCTCGTTGTTTTTAATTTTTAAATATTTGTATAAAAAAATAGATAAACGAAAAATTTATTTTTATTATTTTATGTATAAATCTTTAAAACACAGGAAATAAATTAAAAAAAGGTTGCATTTCATAATTAAAAATAAAAAGTATTTTTTTCAAAGTACTCTGGATTTTTTTTCATTTAAGGTAAATTGAATTGGGTTATAGAAATAAAAATCATATACACTCATTCGTTTTTTAGAAGAAATATATTAATAAGTTATACCTTGAGTGTATTTAATAAATCTAAAGTTGTAACTTGCTAACATATTACTCCTTAAAAAGTAAGTGGTATTGCCTTAGCAAATCCCATATATATAATATATAATTTAAATAAAATGGATGCAAAAATACATAGTGAAAAAAATCACATTGGCAAAAACAAGTTACTCTATTATTCCACCATGAAGGTTGGGGTAAGGTATCAGGGCGAGCATAATCCAACCCAACTCACCGACCCAGCTAGAGATATTAGGACTGGGTTTGACACTGTCCCATTAGGGGTGAGAGTGGGTCGGTTTGGATTGGATTTCTTTAAATCCGTTATCCGAACCGAACAAGTGAGTATGGGTTGGTTTGGTTCGGATTTTGTATTTTTTACTCTCTAAATCCAAACCGAACCAATCCGAATCCGAACCAATCCGAATATGAACGGATTGGATTGGTTCGAGCCAATCGGGTTACTCATTAAAATAAACTTTGAAAATTAAAAAAAAAATTTCACACACTTAAAAATGCACTAAGAACTAAGCCAAAGTGCTAGAGACATGAATAAAACAAAATTGCCAGAGACTTGAATCAGAATAATGCAGATAGAACATAATTCCCATGACATGTTTGACAATTAAATTATTGCTGATGCATTTGATTTATACAAATGAATCCTGTCGAGTTTTAATCGATACTATAAATTCATATACAACGATATAGAGGCCCTAACAAGGAAAACAAATTTTGTAAACCATAAAAGAAACAAAAATAAAACTTCAAACTTCTCACGCGTACTGTGAGACAGTTCTAATCCTAATCAATTTTTTTTTTAAAAAAGATGTCATGTCATCGATTTGGTTCTCGGATTTGGAAAATAGAATCCGGGGATCAAACCAAACCACAGCAGGTTGCGTTCGGTTTGGATTGGGTTCTGCTTGAACAGAACAAAAAATTGAAAAATTCGAATTGGACCGGTTTTGATTGGATTGGGCTCGCGGGTGACCCGAACCCGTGCTCACCCCTATGTCCCATAAAAAAAAAAAGGAACAAAGTCGGGCCTTATTTATTGACCCGATATCAGGTTAGAGATGGATTTCGGGTTAAGGCCTACACACACATATATATAGACGCATATTTTTATTTGTTTGGCACCCCTACAAGTAAAGTGACATTTTATTATTATTCTTTTATGTCCCTTATAATAATGTCCTAAAATTATAATTATTATAATAGAGTACAAAATACAACATATATAATAAAAAATTATGTACATGATTGTATGAATCTTTTTCTTTTGAGTATTATATGATAATTTAATAATTTTATTTTGCTTGTATTTCAGGTCAACCCGGTCTTTTCCCATTTAGACTGATCTTAATTGAACTCGTATGTCATCGGGTCATTTCGGATCTAGGGACAAGTTTAAGTTAGAATTTTGGCTCGATCAGATTTTTAGGTCGGACGAGGGCCAAGCATAACATGTCCCTGCTCATCCCTATAAGGTATCATGATGGGTACCTCATTACTTAGGGAGACCAAAGGAATTTTTTTTTAAATTACAAATTATTCCTTCTAATGCAAATCATGCAAGTTTGCTTGAGTTTCAAAAGACTTATTTCTTTAATAAGCAATTGTGGCATCTTGGGCGATTTGCATGATAAGCTACAAGTATATCTACAGCTTATGGCATAAGCTGTATAAGCTACTTTTATAATCGAAGAAAAATTATAGTGAAACTTATTTTATATAAGTCATAAGCTGTTTTGATAAGCTATCATGTGTAGCTTATGAAAAATAAGCCCAAAACAGCTTATGAATCAGTCATAAGCTGTGTTAATAAGCTCTGCATAAGCCAATCCAAACAGATCCTAAATCACCAACTATATTATCTGAATCACCAATGATAACCATGTCTTTCGATTTCCCCATTCCTTGAATAGCATCCTTGACTGGACCATCTCTTTTATCTTATCTGCATGCTTTGGCGATCCCACAGTGGCACAATTGGTTTCCCTTGGTCCCGTTCATCAACTTCTTACCACCCAAAGCAACCTCAAGTGTTTCTGCATGATGGGAGTGGATGCTAGTAGCACTTAGGCAATGGTTCGATCTGCCGTACAAGTATGACTCATAGTTACCAGGTTCGAGGTACTCTGCGGTACCTGGTACAGGTATAGGTATGTGATATGCGATCTTATGAAGTATTGGTACGTGGGGGTATACATATTCGGTATGCTATTTGGGTTCGCGGTACGTTATAATATATTAATTGGTATGCTGTTAATTAAAAATTATAATATGTATAATGTAAAATATAGAATAAAATATAATATTAAAAATGTCATAATCTCCATAAGAGTTTATACATATTTAAAGTGAATATAAAATATAAAATAAAAAACAAAGCTACAATATATACTTTTCAGTCTTCCCCTATTTGTCCTTTCCATGTGCACCCACCAACCGGTTCTTTCCATAGGCAAATTACCTGAAGAATTGGTACGAACCAATACACAAAAGTACTGTGAATTGGTATGGAAGTACCAATTTGCAGTTCCCTAAGGGTAGGAGCGAATTATGTTTCTATGGTATGACTACTCGAATGTGAATGCGAGCAATGATTTCTTCGGGTTTTAGATGAGACTTTGTCTTGCCACTGAGAGTCTTTACTTGGGATTTCTTCTACTTCTTTTGACAACATGGATAACAGTTACATGGGTTATGGCTATTATGGGTTTAAGTCAAGTGCGAGTGGCCCCAATTTGAAAGAGGTGAGGGAGAGGGAAGGGATTCTCAAACTAGAAGAAGAGATCAAACAAGAAGCGAAATAGGGGGCAACCATGGAAATAGGTGGTGGTGGTATAGGGGTAGCAGTGGGGAATGGGAGGGAGGGGGAAGAAAGAGGGGTAGCAGTGGGGTACAGGGATAGGATAGAGAGGGTGAAGGGATGGAAGAATTTCATTTTGGTCCCTGTGTTGATTGAGTGTACAATTGGATGGACACGTGGCATCCTATGTGGCACATAACATACCAAATCAGCATCGTCAACAGCGTTAAGTGATGGGAATGACGCGAAGGACTAACGTGACTGGTGGAAGTCAACTTCATGGACTTTTTTTAGTTTCGTTAATTTCAGATATTAACTTGACAAGGCATTACAATTTCAGGGACTAAAATGACAAATTACTCAATTGATATCACTATTGTATTGGTTGGGACTCTCCATTTTATGTTAGAAATATTTTTCCACGATTTATTTTCCTCACAATTTATACATTTTTATAATTTAACATGATGTTTTTAATTTTATTATACCACATAAGAATATTTACTATAAATGAAATTATATGATAACAAATGTTTATAAAAATCACAAATTTAAAAAATACATAAAAACCAATACAACTCATGCAAAACGGAAGAGCTGGGACTTTTCTAGGTTGGGCATGCATGAAGAAAGAATATGCTATGAATAATTATGGAAAAAGGAAAATGAAATTATTTGCCAGGTTGCAATGTCATGCTTGGTTTTTTTTTGTCCAAATGTCATGCTTGGTTGGAAAATGACAAAGAGGAATATGCAGGGCCAATGCCCAAGGGCCGATCGCATTCATCGCCGTTTTTTCGTTCATTGCAATCGCATTGGTATGACGGAAGAGCTTGCAAATTTCCGTGGGCTAGCCCCCTACCTTGAGTTGGCAAAATGGACGGGGGCAAAAAATTCAAAAAATAAAAGGTTTTAGCAAATAAATTTGAGTCTGTTTTTAATTTAGATTTTTTTGGCTCGGCTCGATAAAGCCCGAATCTGAAGTAAGATGGCCCAAAAATGTAAGCAAAAGCCTGAGCCTGACCCAAAGAAGCCCAAAAATGAAGGATTCAGACACACAAATTTGAACTCATTTTTAATCTGAACCTTTTTGACTCGGCCCGATAAAGCCCAAACTCAATACAACCAAGTCCAAAAGTCCATTTTACCAGCTATACCTACCAGCCTCTCCCCTAGCCCCTCCAATTTGTGAGATGTGTGGGTTGAGGGCTCTAAAAACCCCACTACCAAGTGGGTTAGAAATATCAGGCCATCGGTGTGGGTTAGGTGGACTGTCCCATGGCCAAGGGGTAGATTGACACCTCTACTAAATGACTTCGAATGTTCTTTGGGCCATTAGTTTCTTGGGCACTGATAGGTGGATCACCAATCACCCATTCTACATCTCATTTTAATGAGATAATGGGTATGGAAGGAGTGTGGGTGTGTGGTCAATGTTTCATTTCCCTAGTTTCTTTGAAGTAAAATTTAACCCAACAGAATTGTTTCAAAGCAATTGGCATGAAAATTTGCTGTATTTGGCATGTGGATAAGATAGAATGAAATAATTTTTTGTTTTTGTACTTTACTTTTATTATTATTATTATTATTATTATTATTAAATATAGGCTTAAATATGAACTTGGTCCCTATAAAAATTCGAGTTTTGAATTTAGTCCCTACATTTAAAGTCAACTTTTTTTAGTCCCTCTAAATTTTGAGTTTTGAATTTAGTCCCTCTTTTGCGTTGACCAGTGCCATGTCACCCTTAAAACGCTGACGTGGCACACTACTGACCACGTCATTTGACACGTCATTTATTTATAGGGACTAAAATCAAAACATATAATTTTTCAGGGACTAAATTCAAAACATATAATCACCACCACCCCCACCTTCTCTCTCCTCCACCACCACCACCACCACCACCACCCCTCTCTCTCCTCCACCACCACCACCACCCCCTCTTTCTCCCCCCCTCCACCACCACCCCCACCCCCTCTCTTTGGGTAGCAGCGAAGGCAAATCCGAGGAGGCAACATCGGAGGATAGAGGGGTGGGGGTGGTGGTGATTATATGTTTTGATTTTAGTCCCTGAAAAATTATATGTTTTGATTTTAGTCCCTATAAATAAATGACGTGTCAAATGACGTGGTCAGTAGTGTGCCACGTCAGCGTTTTAAGGGTGACATGGCACTGGTCAACGCAAAAGAGGGACTAAATTCAAAACTCAAAATTTAGAGGGACTAAAAAAAGTTGACTTTAAATGTAGGGACTAAATTCAAAACTCGAATTTTTATAGGGACCAAGTTCATATTTAAGCCTTAAATATAATATAATTCATATACGTCTAGGATCAAACGTCAATAGGCAAATTCGGGTGATTTCTATATGACACGTAACACATAAAACATAAAATAAAACAATATGTACATTTGACAGGAAAATGGAATAGGTAAATAATTAAAAACAAAACAAGATTTTCCATGAATTCTGTTTTCTTGAGACCAATTTTACATGTCAAATCTCTCCATTGCGAGAAAATAGAGTTAAGAATCTGTTTATTTTGCCCGAAGAAAATGCTTGTTCTTTGCTGTGAAGCTTCGTGCAAGACAAATATAATGAGTAAAGAATGGGCGGCGTTATTTTGATCTTTAATAGATGAGAGATTAAAAAATCTCCTCAATTAGTCTAAGTCATCAGTGACTTTGGTTGTCATAAAAATAATCATTTTTAAATATTAAAATAATATTTAAATAATCACATTCAGAAATCAAAATGATAATAAATAATCAATTTTAAGGACCAAAGTGATTAACGACTGACAGTTGATGACCTTTATTTAATTTCGTATTTATCAAAGACCAAAGTGATACCGCTTAACACTTTCAAGAATCAAAGTGGGTGTTTATTAAAAAAAATTGAAGGAACAAAAAAGAAAAAAAAATTGAGACTTCTACAGTGTCGTTGATAAAATAGAGTTCTATTAGGTCAAATTTTTTTTAAAGACTACAATTTTTTTATATTACATCGTAGTTCCTAATCTCTTTTATTTTATGACTACTCTATCTTATTTTTTTATTGATTTATTTCACTTACCAAACACAGAACTAAGACGTTTCACACTTTTATATTAAAATTGAATGCTCTTGATTACTCTTAATTTTAAATTTTAAATAAAATTTTAAAAATAAATATAAAAATTTAGAAACTGAGTTGTAAAATAATTTTACAAAAAATTTAATTATAAAACTAACGGCACTAAAATCGTTACTTTTATAACGATACCGTAGGAATTACGAAGAAAAAATCCAATTCGTCGGATTGGCATCGGTGAATACGCCACGTCATTAGGTGATACAATTGACTCCTGGAATATTCTAGACCCATCCACCAACAAATTCCTTACTTTCCTTATTATCCTTCTCTGTTCCTTCCTGGGTTAAGGTTCCAGATTCTTCCATCAACTCCATATAAACAATCCCCTCTCCATCGATCATCATTCATCTCTGAGTTTCCATCTCTCAAGTCTCATTTGCAAGCTTGAACGCTCTTCGCTCTCTTGTTGCGTATCACATCGATTCTATCAATATCACCATCATGCAGATCTTCGTGAAAACCCTAACCGGCAAAACAATTACCCTAGAGGTGGAGTCTTCGGACACCATCGACAACGTGAAGGCTAAAATCCAAGACAAGGAAGGGATTCCACCGGACCAGCAGCGGTTAATCTTCGCCGGAAAACAACTTGAAGACGGTCGAACCCTCGCCGATTACAACATTCAGAAGGAGTCCACACTCCACCTTGTCCTCCGCCTCCGCGGCGGCATGCAGATCTTCGTCAAAACCTTAACCGGCAAAACTATCACACTGGAGGTGGAGAGTTCTGATACAATTGATAATGTGAAGGCCAAGATTCAGGACAAAGAAGGGATTCCACCGGACCAGCAGCGGTTAATCTTCGCCGGGAAGCAATTGGAGGATGGACGCACTCTCGCTGATTATAACATTCAGAAGGAATCCACACTTCACCTTGTCCTCAGGCTCCGTGGTGGTGGGCGTGTATGACCAATTCACTATCCCAAACTTCCAACATGTTTTCTCTTTTATGTTAATAACAATAAATATGTTACTCTGTTAATCAATAAAAACTTTCGATTTTACTCTGTTAGTGCTTTTGTTCATTTTTCTATATTGTGCAAATTTGATTAGTTCTATTATCTTACTTTTGTGATTGATAAAAACCATTATAGAATTAGTGATGCTCGTTGCCTCTCTACTGTAAAGAGTAGGACTGCCATGACTAGAGCGATGTAACTTTCAAAAATTACTTATCTCTTTTAATACAACAACAACAAGACTTATTCCATTATGTGGAGTTGGCTACATGGTATAGTGATTTGTGTTGAATCATGTCTTCACCATCTTTTAATAGAGTTAAGATAAAAATAACTTTTATGTTTTTCACTGAACAAGAGACCCATAGGCTTCTACAACTAAAATTTTGTGAAGGAAACGATTTCAACAACAACATTCTTTGGAATTCATCTAGGAAGGGGACTAGAAAAAAATGTGAATCACAATGTAACTAATATTGGAAAGGATTACCCTATAGGGGTGAGAGGAGGGGCACCTAGTGGTTGAGGATTAGAAACTTGAGGGGTTTTAATTTTGCCTTGTGACTTGAGAGTCATGGGCTTGAATTTGGAAATAGCTTCTCTGCTTGTGGGGCAAGGCTATGTATCTCAACTGTCCTCAGACCCCACATGGTGGGAGTTTTGTACACTGGGGCACTCTTTTTTTAGACAAGTGGCTATGGAGATTGAGGACAGAAAATCAGGGGTTGTGGCCTTGTGGGCAAAGGTTCTGGAAGCTAGATATGGGGATGGGGTTGGAAAGGTCTCAAGGTGGTGGGTTGATGTCCATTCAGTGGAGGAGGGGACCAGGGATAATTCCTAACTGGTTTTCTGATTCTATAAAGATTTCGGTGGGGAGGGGGAAAATGTTTTTTTTTTGTTGGTGTTCCATGGGTGGACTGAGGGTTTTTGAGTGCTATATTCAGGGCAGCCCAGTGCACGAGGCTTCCACCATGTGGAGTTTGGGGAGGTAGATGTATGTAGCCTTACCTCTGCAAGTGGAGAGGATGTTTCCAGATGGGTGGTGGGGTGATGGTGCTTGGAGAGGGAAGTGGGACTGTAGATGTAGCGAGTTGCAGGAAATTGTGAATTGCTGTGTGAGACAACAGGAGGGGATTGACAAATGGTCATGGTCTGCGGATGTCTCTGGACAACATTAGGTGAAGCCCGTGTAGAGATTGGTGCTACCGTGTAAATTGGCCTTTGACAGGATACCATTTCTTACGAACTTGGTGCAGAGAGGGTAGAGGGGGTGCTACCGTGGACACAAACATACTGCAGAAATCCCAATTCAGCTGTTCAGTGGCGGATAAAGTGTGGGCAGAGATCTTGCACTGGAGTGGTCTACAAACAGCTTTCCAATCTGAGTGTAGGAAGCAGTTCTTACAGGTAACAAGCTGCAATCTTATGTGTTTTAACTGTTAATGATCAGATTCATTTACACTGATATTAATAATCTCGTTGAACCTTCAGCTCACTCTATTACCTGATATAGCTAGAGTTTGTTAGTCAGTTATCAGGTGGTTGGGTAGTTATAGGTAGTTAGCACATTGTGTCTACCTTTTGTAACTTTTGATTCATTTCCATCTAATACAACAGAGAAATGTATTCTCTCATTTCGCGATTCTCTATTTGCTCTAACATCAACACACCATGTGCTGTGCGTTCTCCACACCATCTATTAATTATTAGTAATTGACCAGAAACCACACTATGCCCAAAATTTAGGAAACCATGATTCCTTTCTTTCATAACAATGACAAACTTAATTAGTAATCTGATATCAAACATTTTGCCTAATGTTAAGAAGCTCTAAAATTGAACTTATTCCTGATTTAACCCATGTTTACATTCCATTTTATAATTCAACCATAGGTGCAACATTTATTGATTTTCATAATTATATATAATTTTGTTTATATCAGTGAATCTGGTGTTTGTAACATAAGCATAATTCATTATGCCTAGCTGGCAGTAGCCGGTGTAGTGTCTCCGAGTGGGTTGGAGCGATAAGGAGGTCATGAGTCCATATCCCCTATAACATAACATATTAATTACTAACATTTTGCCTATTAAAAAAAAGCTATTTAATTGAGTAGTGCAGCACTGTAAAACATCCCTATATAAGGCTTTCCAATTCCATCTTGCACATCCCAATTCAGATAGAAGATCTACTTGATTAAGATCAGATATGGCCGCCAAGCCTCATTCTAAAATCTGTTTCCTCCTTCTATTGCTTCTCATACATTTTAATTTGGGTACATTTAGTATATCTACTAACTCTTCATTTTTTTTCTAGTTCTTTTAACCAACAAATCCCTGTCACAGTTTAGCTATATATAATCGAGTGAAAAGTATATATATAGATCATATAAATTTCATGAGTTCAATTGTAAATAATTACAGATTGAGTCATTTGTACATGGTTTCATCAAAATTCAAGTGTATTATGGACTCAATACCATCGATTAATCCATCCTACCCATTTTGAAATTATAACCTTGTAGATTATAGGATTGAACTTGCACTGGTTGATCTTCTCTAATGTCATGTATTATATTATATTATTATATTATATAGGAAAAAGCCAACTTCAGCTGAACTTCTACTCCAACAGCTGCCCAAAAGCGGAAGAGATCATCAAGCAACAAGTCACCCAACTATATAATGAGCATGGAAATTACACAGCCGTTTCGTGGGTTAGAAATCTCTTCCATGATTGCATTGTCAAGGTACGTGGGTATATATATATATATATATATAACATATTTGCTGATGAGGAAAACAATAAATATATAATATGATATATGCGGGTTATATGCATGCAGTGTAGTGTCGGAGCAAACGTCGGAGAGAAGTTTTGGGATGAGAAACTTCAAGTACGTGAACACCATCAAAGTGGCTGTTGAGAAAGAATGCCCCTTGACTGTGTCATGCGCTGACATTGTTGCTCTTTCTGCTAGAGATGGCATTGCCATGGTATATGTTTATCATATGTCCATCATATACACGTTTGTGCATCGTCATATATATATTGTATACATTTATTTTTGCCCCTTATAAATGAGCGCTGATTTATGGACCCCCAAGCAACACCCGATCAACACCTGTGATGTGACATATTCAATAAATTAAGTGGGTGTTGAATGGGTGAACAGGTGTCCAAATAACATTTTTGCTTATAAATTTATTCCTAACCAATAAAAAATGTTTCATGGACACCCATTGAGGTGTATACACCCAGAGAGAGAGAGAGAGAGAGAGAGAGAAATAGAAGCAAGAGAAGTGTTAGATCCATGTGATAAGTTATATGATGTAACAAGAAGAGAGAAATAGAAAGAGATGAGAGTTTTTGGATGGGTGGTAACACTTTTTGGGTGTCTATAATTCATTTTTCTAAAAAAAATTAAAAAGAAATAAAGAGAAGATAATTTTTTTTAAATAATGTTTAATTTGGAAATTAATGGCTTAGTAGTAATATTGGGTATGGATGTTGGTGCGTGTAGTTGGGAGGACCAAGCATCGAAATGAAGACTGGGCGAAGGGATAGCAGAGAAAGCTATGCAGCGGTGATGGAAGACTTCATTCCAAACCACAATATGACTCAATGTCCTTAGTGCTCTCTCGTTTTCAAGCCATTGGCATTGAACGTTGAAGCCACCGTTGCTCTTTTAGGTATAAAATAACTCCCCCTTGGCATGGTCTGTTACATACACATCATCAAGGTCTTAATTCTAACACTAACATTTATTTTCAAAAGTCAAACACAAATATAAGCACATTTCACTTTTACTTAAACGAGATTATGGATCGCTCCCTTAAGCAATGAATGGAACTATGGAAGGATACCTAACCTTTTAGGCAGAAACCAAGAGAAGACTCCATAATATGTTGTGGCTGTCGTGATCACATAACACCAGCAGGCCATATATGCCTGAAATTTAATCATATAATTTATACTCTTTGGCTAATTAAACGAATTGAATCAATAAAAATATATGAGTAATGGTACATGGATAGAAAACTTCTGATTTGCTATATTTTATTTTTTACTTTTCTGCAAAAATCAAAATATATCATTTTATTTTTAAGATTGTTTCCTATAAATAGAGAAATATATGTTATCTCTCAATTTGAAATAGACCACGTGTAGTTCTTCACTGTACCATATATGTAGTCCCCAACCCCAATAGAAATGTTGTGTTTTGATCTGTTTCGGTCACGTACGTTGATACATACAGGAGCACATTCAGTGGGAAGAGTTCACTGCATGCATGAATATGGTGCAGAGGCTATACCTGAGTGTGGACAAAACGCTGAACCCAGCACATGCTGCGTGCCTGAATCTTAGATGCCCAACACCGAATCCGGACCCAGAGGCTGTCGTATATGCGAGGAGCGACAGGAAAACGCCCATGATCATCGACAACTACTACTACAAGAACATCTTTCCTCACTGTGGATGAAGAACTTGCCACTGACCCTGAACTAATATGTAAGATATAAATTTTATATATGTGTGTGTTTAATTTGCATAATAGAGTAATGTACAAGTGAGCTCGGTGATGAAAAAGAAATAAATGGGGGTACTGACTGGGTTATATGTATCTTAATCAGTACCATCGGGCTTATAGCCTTATTTAAAAGTGCAATTTCATATGGTTAGTGAAGTCTACGCCATTGATGACTTTGTACATGGGTAAGATTACTCTTTGTACTCCTAGTTTTAATACATTTCTTTTGATCGTAAAAAAATTAAAACTGCTTAAAATTAAGTTGTTACACAGGATATGTTCCTTCAGCCAACAAAGCCATTCAATGATTAATCATCTCTCCTTTATCCACCTTTGAAGTTAAACACACTTTGAAAAGTACTTTATGTGTGGGGTTTGTTCCTACCTAGCTCGCTGTCAATCTTTGTGAACTCCTTATCAGGCTTATAACTGTATTCCTAATTTTGCAGTTCCAGCCACTTCTGACATCTCTACTGCAAAATCTGAGAATTCTACATCGCAGCTGCATCCGTAGGGTATAAATTGCTGCTTATTTTTTTCTTCCTTTCCATTGAAAGCCCTGCAATTGTTGAACACCATCTCTGCTGAGGAAAGAATTAACCTGCTGACTTCAAGCATGCAATTGGGTTTGTACACCAATCTGAAAAAAAGACAACAGTTCCAATCGCAAACCAAATCCATGATCGAATTTTGATCAAATCTACAACCCCGCACAAGTCAAAAATTTCTCCCTGAAAAACGAGTATATTTCTCATTAACCAAAGTGAACAATTTACCGCATATGCCAGATTAAATACTTGAATTTCCTGAGGTTTTTTTTTTCCTTTGATTAAGCAACCATGTTGAAAATAATGTTCTGGAGCTGAGTTATTAAGCACCACCGACAAACCCATCCACAGATATATTGAAGACCACACTCTAAGACAATGGAAAAGAGAAGAATAAATGAGTTGCTGTTTCCACTTTCCAGATTGGTAGAACAAAACACACATGATGAAACTCCTTGATTCTCACTCTATGAAGCATGCATAGATAGTACAGATATGATACGACACGAGTATATGAATACGGCCAATTTTTGAAATTTAAGATATGACACCACCTAAATACGTTAACAAAATTTTATAAAAAAAAAACTTATATATGCCGAATACTTGTAAAGAAATAAACATTAATTGTTTCTAAATAATATATAATTATAAAGACCACAATTTACAAAAAAGAATACCTTTGAACATCACAGAAACAATAGAATTTTTTGTCTAAAGCATAATGTATTTTAAGATTTAACTCCTTTGTCAGGATATCCACAAAAACATTATTAAAAAAAACTCAAAACAAGTATATGCAATAGCCAATAATTCAAACGTATCTTTAATAATTTACTGTCTACAATTAAAAATAAATGAAATTAAAAATTCAAAAAACTGAAAGGTGCTAAGCTGTATCCTGGAGTGGTTTGTACGTAATCGAGTGGTATCACTTCCGTGTTAGAATATTTTTTATTTTTAAAATTAAATAAATAAAAATTAATGAATATTCCTTGAATATGTATTGGGACATATCGGAGCCGTATGAGTATCGGATATGTGTCTGACGCCGACACTTTTGCACAGTATCCGGGATTTATAGGTTGTCATTCGAAATGTTCTTGTGCAACAATCGATCCCTTGTAGTTGTAGGTAATCTGTTCAACACCAATCTCCAAGAAAATGCTAATACCTTAGAAGGAATCCTACATTAATTTCCAGAATTGTTTGAACACAGACATGTGAATTGCGGATTTAATTGCTGAAAGTTTCGTAAGAGAGAATAGGCTGACCTCACTATGAATGTATCTAAACTCTTGTAAATAATTTAATTCTAAATTTTTGCAACGGTTAAGCAAGTTATTTAGCAACGTCTTTACCTTTCAAGCTTTCCACGCAGACAAACACCTAAAATTAAAATAACCTCTTTGGAAGCTCTAGCACCATAAAATATCCAATCACAATGTTTTTGGGGCTTAAAATTAATGAAAGGATATTGATCCATCCCACAATTAGTCACTAACGCCGCACAAATGCTATTGGTCCTTTTTTCTTACACGGTTTAACTACAATCAGATGTTTTTTGTGTGGTTGGTTTAAGTAGTTAGTTTCTGTGTGAAAATAATTAATTCCACTAATAACAATATTGAGGAATGACATGGTACTCCAATTTGAGAGGCTAGTATTTCCCAACACGGTTACACCTTGCATTTTATTTAACTCTTCAGAATCCGAAAGTCAAAAGTTTATCATCTGAACAAAGTTATCCAAAGTGAGGCAATATATTATTCAATATTTTAGCATTATCCCCCTCAATAAATTATTAAATTACACAATTTGGGATTTAGCCTCCACCAACCCCCTCCCCAAAAAGTCTAAGTCATACGCGGCCAAGATTTTGATACATGATCATGCTTATAATTCTGGATCGATATGATTTCTTGCCAAATAACTAATGGATATACAAACATAAATACTCCCTCCGGTCCAAATCTTTGGTTATTTAAGGTTTTGACACATAGATTAAAAAATAATTAATTGAATAAATTTTAGACTAAAATGACCTTATTTATTATTCATCATTCTCAACTATCCTAATTACTTCTCCACTCAAAACTTATTAATTATATTAAGGGTATAGTTGAAAAAAGGTGATAAATTATCTCTTGAAATCCTAAAACAACCAAAGTTTTGGGACAAAAATAAAAAGTTAATATTACCAAAGATTTAGACTGGAAGGAGTATTGCATGAAAACTTAAAGAATATATATTTTTCCAATTGAATGACGTAAGTGGCTACGAGCTTCATTTATTATTCTTTTCATTGCTTAATTAAAAAAAATTGTGTCTATGTTTAATAGTACTCTAATGTGTTTTAACTTTTGGATTTAATTACTATGCACTAACAATATAAAAATATTTTACACAGATATCCAATTATATCTCTTCATATAGATATTTGTGTAAATATTTTAGGAATGAATATTACAAAATGGCACCATGATGAGATATGATTGGATGCATGTATAAACTTATTTTACATCGTCAGTGCATGGTAATTAAACTCTTAAATTTTAAGAATCAGATTTATTTACACTAATACTAATAATCTCCTTGAACCTTCAGCTCACCCTATCACCTGATAGCTAGAGTTTGTTAGTTAGTTAGTTATCAGGTGGTTAGGTAGTTATTAGTCAGTTATTATCTTGTACAGCTATAGCTAACTTAGTCTATATATAGCCACATTGGCTCTACCTTATGTAACTTTTGATTCATTACAACAGAGAAATGTGAAAAGATTTCTTTGAACCAGAATTCTAATGTCCAAAAGGTCACTGATTTAATGGATCATGCCAATCTTTGTTGGAACATCCATAAAATTAGAGATCTTTTTTCCCCCAAACTAGACCGGCCAAGATTGTTCAAACCTCTATTAGCTGGACCTCTGGAAAATTAAAGATAATATTTGGTGGCCGATGGCAAAAATCTGAGGATTATTCTGTAAGTATGTGGCTCTTCTAAAGTAACCAACTCACCTTAGAGTGTAAATTAAAGTAAATAATATATCTGAACCATTGATGAATAAATTAATGATGGGTATTGAAAATACACGCATGATAAATCATAAATGTGTTGGATTATCAATTCTTGCAATTCCTCGTTAGTGGTTGAGATTGCTTACTTTACTGATCCCTCACTTTAGAGGAGCTAAATCCGGCCATTCGATAAAATCTGGGTACCATGAAAATACTTTCCCTAATGTACGAAGTTCTAAATTATATATATTAGAAGAACTTATGAAAAAGTTTATCCAAATAAGGTCTGAGTACACACCTAGGGCCTGTTTGGATAAATAACTTATTTAAGCATTTATGACATAAACGCTTATATATAAGCTATTTTTATAATAGAAAAGGAAATGTGGTAAAACTAATTTCATATAAGCCGTAAGATGTTTTGATAAGCTATCCTGGTGAGCTTATGAAAATAAGCTCGAAACAACTTATAAACTAGCTATAAGCTGTTTTCATAGCTCTGCCAAACACGCTGACAAGTGCTTATGTCAGTAGATAAACTCAAATAAGCTCTGCATAAGCCAATCCAAACAAGGCCCTAGTGTCTCCCTTCCAAAATTCAAACCCATTTCTCAGTCTCTCCCACCACCACCACTTTAACCGTGTGCAGTACATTCTGCATACCAGACAGCAACTCTTCTTCCCACTGAAAATTGAACGCCTCCACTCTCCCTCCTAGCTCCCACTCTCCTACATCCCTCACTTTAGCATTTTTATCATCTACCACTAAGAATAATCTCTCAAACCTGTCCTTAATTTAAACACAGAGTCTCGCCCCCATTAATTCCCTATCCTTATAACTACCAAGAGAGTGTTGACCCATGTTTACTTTCCTTTTTATTAACCTTTTTCTAAATTCAATTAACCATAGGCGCAACATTTATTAATTTTCACAATTATATATAATTTCATTTACATTAGTGATTGAATGAATTTGGTGTTGTAACATGTGATCTATATACCCATAAGCTTATATAATTCATAATATAAGCACTAGTTGGCAGCATGCAGTGCTGGTGTAGCGTTTGAGTGGGGCCACGATTGAGCGTGGGTTATGAAGGTCAAAGAAAGTTGCGTAGTGGAGATTGTGCCAACACCGGACGCTAGCTTCTGTTCTACTCCTTCCACAATCCACGCCACGCCCAATTGCAATTCAATTAATTAAGCCATTTAATTAGTTGAGTAGTGCAGCACTCTAAAAACATCTCTATATAAGGCTTAATTTCCAATTCCATCTCGCACATCCCCCACTTCAGATCATAGAAGACATTTCTTCAACTTCATTGAGATCAAATATGGCCGCCAAGCCTCTTTCTAATATCTGTTTCCTCCTTCTATTGCTCATCATACATTTTAATTTGGGTACATTTATTTAGTATCTACTAACTCTTTGTTTTTTTTTTCTTTTCTAGTTTTTTTTACCCAATAAATCCCGGTAACAGTTTAGCTATATATATTATGGCAGGAATTATCGACTGAAAAGTATATATACAACCAAATTTTATGAGTTCAATTGTACATAATAATTATTATTATTACGAATAATGAATTATGATTTGTTGAGTGAATTGTATATATTTTCATAAAAATTCAAGTGTGTCATGGACTCAATACCCATTTTAAATTATAATTTTGTAGATTATATATAGGTTTAATTTGTTTCCTTCAAAAAGTTATAGGTTTAATTAATTTGAACTTGCACATTGTTGATCTTCTCTAATGTCATGTATTATATATGTGTAGGAGAAAGCCAACTTCAGTTGAATTACTACTCCAGCAGCTGCCCAAAAGCGGAAGAGATCATCAAACAAGAAGTCACCCAACTATATAACAAGCACGGGAACACAGCCGTTTCGTGGGTTAGAAATCTCTTCCATGATTGCATAGTCAAGGTGGGTATATCTATATCTATTACATATAAATATAATGAAATCAGAACCAACATAGTGTGACACAGGTGGGTGATATACCTAGGTAAGCATGATGTCGAGAGTTTGACTCCCAAACCATGTGTATGGAAAAATATCTATCGGGGAGTGTCAACCTCTTAAATAGATCTCATGTATCTTGAAGAATTAGTTTCCATATTTACGCGTAGAGAATACCTAGATTCACTCTTATATATATAACCAGAGTTGTTGTTTCGGATTAAAGAAATGCTAGTGATAATACGACTTGGTATATATGCATGCAGTCATGCGATGCATCCCTACTATTAGCGACGATGGGCGGTGTAGTGTCGGAGCAGACATCGGAGAGAAGTTTTGGGATGAGAAACTTCAAGTACGTCAACACCATCAAAGCGGCCGTTGAGGAAGAATGCCCCTCCACCGTGTCATGCGCTGACATTGTTGCTCTTTCTGCTAGAGATGGCATTGCCCTGGTATGTGTCTATCGTCAAGGTTTTAAATTGCAGGATCGTGATTGCGGTTGCGTCCTAATTCTTAATATTGCAGAAAACTATAAACAAATGCATTCACAATTGTGGCAATTTAAAACCATGTCTGTCATGTAGTCATCATATACAAGTGTGTGCATCGTCATATACATTTATATCTATATATATCCCTAATAAATTGAATTTGTTTCTAACCACTAAAATAATTAAAAAGAAGTGTATGTGTGACTCAATAATAGATCTAGCTTAGAATTAATTTGGATCTAACTCCAGCTTGTAAGGTTAAGATTGTTCATATATATATATATATATATATATATATATTCTCTATTTAGTCGACATTATCTATAGTGAATATGAAGCTTGATTTTTTACCCGTAAAAAAGAAATAAAGGGAAGTTTTTTTAGAGAATTAATTTGGAAATTAATGGTTTAGTATAGTAATATATTGGGTATGTATGGATGTTGGTGGGTGTAGTTGGGAGGACCAAGCATCGAAATGAAGACTGGGCGAAGGGATAGCAGAGAAAGCTATGCAACGGTGATGGAAGACTTCATTCCAAACCACAATGACTCAATGTCCTTAGTGCTCTCTCGTTTTCAAGCCATTGGCATTGACGTTGAAGCCACCGTCGCTCTTTTAGGTATACAATTATTCTATACTTGGCATAGTCTGTTACGTACACATCAATATCATCAACTGAAAGCCCTTAATTCCAACTAACATTTATCTTCAACACAAATATAAGCACATTTCATTATTGCTTAAACGAAATAATCGATCACTAATGAATTAATGGAAGGATGCCTAACCTTTTAAACGAGTAGAATCAATAATCAATAAATAATGTATAATATGAATAGCTGTTGGTACATGGATGGTACACTTCTGATTTGTTATGTTTGAATTTTACTTTTTTTTTTTATAATAAATGTTTGATTTTTAATTTTTTTTTCTAAAATAAAATAGACCATTTTATTTTTAAGGATTAAATATGTTTTTAATATGAATAGAGAAATGTTTGTTCTGTTTCCTCAATTTTAAAATGATTTTCATTTTTTGAAATAAACCACACGGATCACAAAATAACTCAATAGAGATCTAGACTACATATGAGATCTATATTTCAAGCAATGTGGACAAAAATGAGATTAGAGGATCAATAATGAATATTTTTCCTTTTTATCAAAACTAAAAATATATTTAATTTTTAATTTTTTTATAAGCAAATAAAGACTTGAATTAAAAAATGGAACACGAGATATTCCAAATCGTTACAACAAAAGAGAAGTATTTCCGGTTTAACCACCTTGTAAACACCTCATAGGATTTACAAACTAGTCAGAATAAGATAGCCATGAAGTTCTCTCCTACCTACTATTAAACCACCCCCAAGATAACATTTTAATTTGGGCGATGGATTAAAATGGAACAATCTGCAATACAACCTTGAAAAGCCACTCTATTTCTTAAAAATCAAATAGACCATAGCACAACAAATCAAATTAGACGTGAGCCTTGGAGTACATTAATCACTTGTACTCAACCTCGTGGTTACAAGGAGAGTTGGTTAATCATTATTTTTATTATCTCTATGTTACTATTTTATTTTTAATATTTACTACAAAAATCATATATTGTATCGTGTTCTGTTTTGGTCCCGTTGAAATAGGGGCACACTCAGTGGGAAGAATTCACTGCAAGAATATGGTGCAAAGACTATACCCAAATGTGGACGAAACGTTGGACCCAACACACGCTGCGTACTTGAAACGTAGGTGCCCAACACCGAATCCAGATCCAAAGGCTGTTCAATATTCGAGGAACGACCTAAAAACACCCATGATCATTGACAACAACTACTACAAGAACATTTTGCAACACAAGGGACTCCTCACTGTGGACGAAGAACTTGCAACTGACCCAAGAACCTCACCTTTTGTACAAAAGATGGCTGATGATAATGGATACTTCCATGAACAATTCTCAAGGGCCATTCTCTTGTTATCTGAGAATAATCCCCTCACTGGAGATCAAGGTGAAATCAGAAAGGATTGTCGCTACGTCAATGCCAATTAGATATTTGTTTTTTTGGATAGACAAATATCAGTAAATTAGTATGTTATGTCAGTAGGAGAGATTTCAACTCATGACCTCTTTATCACTCCAATCCCTAAATTAACTAGCTTGCCTTCTTTTTGTGCGGGAAAACGTGTGTGTGTGTTTGTTTAATTTTCATAGAGTAATATTACACAAGTGAACTAAGTCAACAAGAAATAAAAGTGTTTAAGTTGCTACACAGATATGTTCCTTCGGCTAGCCACTCAATGATTAATCACCTCTCCTTGATCCACCTATAAAGTACACAACTTGAAAAGTACTTTATGTATGGGATTTGTTCCTAATTAACTGTCTTTGGTAGGGCTGGTCATGGGTTCGGGTCAACCCGGTGACCCAACCAACCCAGACCAATCGATGTGAAAAAATGGGATTGGTTTGTAGCATTGGTTCAGTTCGATCGGTGTTCGTTTTTGCAAACCCAATGTGTTTGATTCAGATATCAGGTTGGAGAAAATGAAACTCGATGAACTCGATTTGGTGAAAACTGGTGGTTGGTCCGACGTTGTAAATGATTTGTAAATATAAGGGATCGATTTGACACAAAAAAAGTTATGGGGGCCAAACTGAAATAAACAATTAAGTTATTTGACACCAAGACTATTCTGCATAAAATTAATCAAAGCCAACCCCGCATTAAATATTGAACGGGTTACAACAGAGTTTTCTTCATTTGAAAGACAGAATAGTAAAAATTAAATATCTTTGTAATTCTTAAATAAAATCAAAAGTTATTAACTAATGAGTATGACTCAATTAGCAACACATACTGAGATATCTTAGAGTTCGATTGTGTAATAAAAAGTGATCATATATGGGGCCTGTTTGGATACACCAATTTTCAGCTTATGGGAGCTTCTCTTATACCATAAGCTCTTATAGAAGTGTTTGGGTCAAATTTTTTTAAGAGCTTATTGGATTTTCATAAGAGTTTATAACATATTTTCATAAGCTCCATTTCCAAGCTTGTGGGTCTAGCTTATGCGGTGCTTATGGCTCCACTGAACCTTAGCAGCCCTTTGATCCCGCGGTCGAGTCCTGCTTCGCCTGTTTTCTTTTCTTTGCCTTTTAATTTTTTTTTCACGCGGTCTCTCTCTTCCTCGTGCGTCCCAAAAACAGCAAGCCCCAAATCACAAAACCCTCGTTCCCAATCTCCCTCCCTCGTTTCCAATCTCTCTGCTCCGAAGACCGTCGTCCCTCGTCTCTGCTCCGAAGACCGTCGTCCCTCGTCTCTGCTCCGAAGACCGTCGTCCCTCGTTCCCAATCTCTCTGCTTGATTCCTCGCCTCTGCCTTGCTTGCTCTTCTCTGCTTCGTAAGCTTCTTCTTCTCCTTCGATCGCTCTTCTCTGCGTCGAACCTTCTTCTTCTCCTTCGATCACTCTTCTCTGCTTCCATTAACGTTCTTTTTTTGCAGTTCGAGATAAGCCTTCTGCTTCGATTTCGATTGCTCTTCTTGTTCTCTGCGTGTGGCTCCTTAACATTCTGCTTGTTGTTGCTCTTCTTGTTGCTCTTCTCTGCCTTCTGCTTCCATTAACGTTATGCTTCCATTAATTTTCAATATATTTTAATTTTAAAAAATTATAATATTTTATAAGTGCTTATAAAATTATGCATCCAAACAGCTCAATTTTTGTATAAGCACTTGTAAATGTGCATATCCAAATACAAATACTCTCATGCGATAAGCTCTTAAATAAGCTGTGTATCCAAACAGGCACTCGATATGTTGAAACAATTAAAAATATTGTTAGCAAAAAAAATATTAAAAATACAGCCAACTGAGTTGTCGTTATCTCTTGATAGGTTATACGTAAATTTTATCATAAATATTCGCTGCAGGCAATGGTTCTCTTTGATCTTATATCATATGTACCTCCCTGATCAAAATTTATATTCCGCAAAAAAAAACAATGAAAAATACCTAATTCAATAATTAAAAATACCTAAAACAATGAATTTTTTTCTAACTAAATGAAAGTAACAAAACAAAAAAATACAAAAGGGGGGAAAAAACCTGGGGTTAATAATGGTGTCTGGTTTCTGATTTTCTGGGACGTTGTATAGTAGCACCGGTCTCTGTTTTAGCGCAAACAAACACCACCTAACCAAACCACACAGGACACAGCTACAGCTCCTCCTTGCCTTAGATCTGCTCAATTCCACCACTCATTTCCATGGCTGAAGACTTTGAATTCGCCGATAAAGTCCCTCCTTCCTTCGATCGCGTGGTGCGTCCCCTCAATTCCCATCTTCCATTCTCAATTTCCTGTTTGGTTGGATAAAAATTAAAAACTCCCAAAACCCCTTTCTTTCTTTTTTTCTTTTAATTTTTTTATTTCTGTTTTATTAGTCACTAATTAAAATGGATATTAAATTGATATATCGTGGACGAAAACTTGTTTGCTTTGCATGAGAATTAGCATGTAAGTTCTCTGAAGCTCAGATCCTTTGTTTCGTTAACAAATTTGCTGCACCTTTTAGAATCACCTTGCAAATGTTGTCCTTTCAGTTGTTTCTGTTCAAAATAAAAAATGCGTCTTTTCTCCTATTCAATGCATATGCATTTCGTTCTTTCTCATGTTTAACGATTGAGTCGGTGATTATATGCTTGATTGAAGTGAATCGCCAAATTGAAATTGTAGGCACCAACAACTAAGTCTCTGAAATTATTAATATTCTAAATTAGTTTATGAAATTGAAACTTTTTTATCATACTGTTGGGTCGGTCAATTTAGACTTAGTCCCTTAAATTGTCGTGTAAGGATTGATATGATCGAAGATTTTCAATTTTGGAGACTAATTTAAAACATTAATAATTTCAAGGACTAAGCATACAGTTCCCCACAATTTCAAGAACTAATATGGTGATTCACTCGCTTGATTGTTGATGATTATGGATGTCTATGATCATTCCATTGGGCTCTCTTTTCGGTTTAATTAATTAGTTGGAAATGTGTGGGGTTAAAATTTTTCTACTTGTTGAATACATTTTTATTTCAGTTTATGCCAATCCATCAATGCCTTTAGATGCAGAGCAGAGAAGATCATTGCCATGCTGTTTGAATAGGATGGAAATGGTTCTCATGATTTGCATATTCACCCAAGGTTCAGTTTTGATTTTTTCCCCTTTTGTCTCAATGAAATGGGACATGCATTTTGAAGTGCTGCTACTTTTCCTTGGAAGCGTATAATTCTTTCTCTAATTAAGACATTCCAGTTGCTTGTATTGTCATTCAACGTTTCAATCAATGAGATATGATTAAGATTTAAGGCTAGTTTGCATTTTTAAATAAGGGAGTAAATATTCTGAACAAGCTTATGGTATTCTCAGTGTTCCGAAATTTGACTTGTGCTCTTTATGTGAGAGTGCATTTGGAAGAGCTTATTTTGGCTTATGGCATAAGTGCTCATGTACATGTTTGGAAGAACTTATAAAAATAGCTTATGATATGTCCATAAACTGTTTTCAGCTTATTTACATAAGCTCCCCTAAACAGCTTATACAGAGTTTGAGTCTATAAGCTGTTTGATTGTGGAATCATCTTGTACATAAGCTCTTGTATGATAAGAATTTATCAAATAAACTCTTAAATAAGTTGTTTATCTAAACACACTCAGTTTTGAGCCTTCTAACTTGTAATTATAATTTCCTTCAGTTTTGAGCCTTCTAACTTGTAATTATAATTTCCTTCAATTTGAGTTTACCTTGCCATAAAGTTTAGTCGGAAGTTATCATTTCTGATTCTTTGTAAAAACAGCTTGCAAGCAAGTGCAGTCATAAAATAGTTCTGTGGAGATTGGAGAATATGCTTGTATGGCTTTTGACAATCTGTGGTGCATTGCATTTTTCTTTCCTAAACTAATTGCCTTTTACGTTGATTATTATTAACTTTTGCAGTTTTCTTTTCATGAGTGCTCTTTGATGTGCATGGCCTTATGGAATTGTTTTGTTTTTGTTACACTCAGGGAAATGTGATTAAGGATTCTGGTTCAAAAGGATTCAACCCAGGATTAATTGTTCTCCTGCTTGTTGTTGGGCTACTGTTGACATTCCTCGTTGGAAATTATATACTCTACACATATGCACAGAAGACCCTCCCTCCTAGAAAAAAGAAGCCTATCTCAAAGAAGAAGATCAAAAAGGAGAGACTGAAGCAAGGCATCTCTGCACCTGGAGAGTAGAGACTTTTTACTCACTATATATATATATATATATATTCTGTAATGTTAAATTACACTTCTTGTGAAAAGTTTTCTTGTTCTGTGGTCTCCGCAGTCATGTTAAATTTAATCTTTCTATCCTATGTGCTACTGATTGAAGTCTTGACCACATAAATTAGCACTTTAGCAATTATATTTGGGACAAACTATTTCATTGTTAACTCCTCAGTTTGCCTTCTCCACTGATTATTCAATTTCTTCGGGAGGGGTTTTAATAATCCTTGGTTACAGTTAGTTGCAAACGTGGTAAATAGAAAGGAGATTTAGGACTTGTTGCAGGGAGGGACCAATATCAGAAATATGAAGGTTGTTATTATTATTATTATTTGCTACAAAGAAGATTTAAGACTTGTTGCACGAGGGACATAGAGGTTTGAGTGAGAAGGAGTTCATGAATTCAATTTTTTTTTATTAGTGTAACATACTAATTACTAACATTTTATCTTTAAAAAAATAAGACTTGTTGCTCGTCATTTTGTTCTGCATCCCAAATTGCAACTGGAAAATGTCCCTGCAGTTTTGGCTATATGACATGCTCTGTTTTACGATAATCAAATCTTGCACCTGCTTTTTTTTTTAATGAATTTTAACATCTATTCTAAATTGAAATTGACGCTTGCTTTTGATAAAATCTGATTTTCGTCCTCATTGCTTTTAGGTTTGTTTCTACCTCTTCAACAGGGGAGAATAACCCCTTCTATTTTTAAGGTTTGATACTTGACTTGCATTGCATGACTTGAATATCAAATGACAGTTTTAATTTTTGTAAGGTCTCAAAAGTGAAGGTGTTAAAGTGAGTGAGTCTGACTCACCACGAGTTGATAAAAAAGTGAGCCAACTTGTCCTGACTCACTCTTTTGTAGAAAAATCTAAACATGCCTCGACCTATCCCGGGGTTGTGGGTTAGGTAGGTTGACTTAGCTAAATTAAAAAAAAAATCCAAAAAAAATTCATTTTATAAAAAGTGATTTAAAAAGTAAAAATAAAAACAAGTCAACTCTACTCAAACCCACATTGGACTAGGTTAAAATAATCAAGGACAAATGTGAGCCTAATTATGTGAAATTCAACCGACATGTGAGTTAGGTTGGGCCAGGCTATTTAACGGGTCACTGGATATCTCTAGTCTTTTTAGTAAAAACAAGAAAAGTTAGCTTCAGACCAAAAAAAAAAAACTACCTTTGATATACATAAAAAAAAGCTTTAATAAAAAGTTTCTCAAGAAGCACAATTTTTCATATTATATTAAATGCTTAATTACACTTTTGGTCTTTCAAGTATCATGATAGTGCGGTTTTAGTCCTCTCAGCAATTGTGCAATTTTGATCCCTCAGATATCCTAATTATTTTTGTCACCATTGTTTTGAATACTAAGAACCAACGCGACTCACATGTGACAATTGACTTAGTGTTAAATTAGTTTCACGTGTGCTGCGTAAGTTCTTGGTGTTAAAAATGACACAGTGACAAATGACAAAGCGATCTGATTATAACAATTGAGATAAATGAGGGACCAAAATTGTACAATTGTGATACATGAAGACTAAAATCGTACAATTGAAATCTGTGAGACCAAAATCTCACAGTCATGATACCTGAGGGGACCAAAATAGCACAAGTCGAATCTAAGAGGCAAAAATTGCACAATTGTGATACATAAGGAATCAATGATGCACAATTAAGCCTTTATCAAAAAAATCTTATCCAAATATCCTCTTAGGCTCCCAACTGGTCTATTTTGACACGTAACTTTAGATCCTAAATCATGGATTGAGACACTAATACCACATGTATTATATAAAGTATAAACACATATCTTTGTTCTATGTCATGGATACATGCACCGGTGAAACTTGTGAACCAAACATTTGAGAGCCAAAATACTAATACGTGTTTAACACACAAAAACACACACATAAGTGTACAATAGTACTGAAAAAAAATATCTATAATCAATTTATGATCCAACTAGTTCAACCAAATGATCCAACCTGATTTCCTAAGCATTAATATATGCAGATTTTTTTCTATTATCAATTATCGATTATAGATAGCAAACCATGATAGAATATCCCAGCAGCTTTCCAATCATTACATAGTCCATTTAATTTGGAAAGCTTCCTCATCCATGGACCTTCTTAGCCTGCAGTAGAGAAGAAAATTAATTAGTTAGTTATCTGACCAAATAATTAAATTACTAAGAGTGGAGTAGAGGTGAATGATTTAGATAAAATTTGCATAATATTGTTCAAATTTCCTTCGATGTCATCATTCTATAACAAAAAAATCTGACTCAATATTTACACTAGCTACTAATTAGCCAAGAGTTAAATTGGATATCACATTTTCTATTCCATAGTAAAGAGACTACTTCAATGATTTTCAAGGAGCTAGCATATAAAAGACTTGCCTTTTCTTATCAAAATAAAAATAAAAGACTTGCCTTATTTTCTGCTTGAGTAGCACCCGTTAAGCCCAAGGCTTTCCCTGCTCTGGCTGAGCTTTTTGAATGAGGCTTACCATGGGAATGATGAGGAGGAGGAACAGAGGAGTGTGTCTCAGGACCTCTATAATCAATCTCATATATCTCTGAGTGCAATAATGTTTCCGATTCCCCTGCAACAAATTAATTGCCACCAATTAAACAAACACCTTATAAGCTTATGACTGATTAATTATTATCGCATAAAATTTCTAATGCCTATAACCATATAACCAACATGGTGTAGCATAGGTGGTAGATATATGAGTCTCAATGTATAATGTCAGGGGTTCGATCCCAGGCCATAGGTATGGAAGGAATATTTATCGGGAGATGTCAACCCTTTAAATGGATCTCAGTACCTTAAGGGATTAGTTTCTACAGTTGCACATGGAGAATACCCGGAGTAAAAAAAATGCAGCATATATGCAATGTAATAGAGAGAGTTAAAGCGCGTGCCAGCTGTGTTGATTTGTAAAAGAACCACAGACCTGTTGAGAAATAAGGGAGAGCGAGGGTGATCAGAAAGATAATAAAGAAGCAGGTGGAGAAGGTAGACCTATGAGTATGCTCCATATGCGGCATGCTCTCAAATTTCTTGAGGCTTTTGTTAAATCTTTAAAACTAGCTAGCTATCAGAGAAGCATATAAGAAGAATAGGCTAAACTTGGAGTCATTTATAAAGAGGAAGAAAAACAGAAAGAGAAAGAGGGAAAGGTTTTAATGAATTATTGCAAGTGGTGGGGAACTGTATGGGTTCGCGAAAGAACCACAGCTAGTTAAGGCTCAAGTAAATAATCATTTTAGTCGCTGAGAGTGGTAGGCAGTGTCACTTTTGTCCCAAAAGATATGAAAAAAAAAATAATCAACTGTAACAATCGTTAGTCACTTTAGTCTCTACTACCATTAGATTTGTTACATAACTTCGTTTCGCCTGTTGAGGTGACACATTTGGTGACATGTAGGACTACAATGTAGCGGTCCACGTCAGATGCCTTGTCAGAAGGACAGAAAATGACCACCACTTTGGTCCCTCAAAGTGGCGAGCGTCGTCACTTTAGTCTTGTAAGTAATGAAATTAAAAAAAAATTCCCCTGACTATGCATTTCATTAGACAATATGATCTCTGATTTTATTGTAGTCACTTAATATTATTTGGGTGGCTATATTGACACGTTTATTGATATACAGGATATTGCGTGACATATAATTAGTAACCTCATATTCTAAATAATCAGTGAGCCAATGTCTCTGCTCTGATGATCTGTTTTTTTTTTCAGCTTTAATTTTTGGCAATATATATTGAAATCGTCGCCATCCATACAGCAAGTAGTTGCCAGATACGCCGGTGTGGATGTGTCGGTTGCCGATATTAATGCTTCCATAACACATAAATACCCAAATTTAAGTAGACACGCGCATAATTACTTTTAACTGGGTTAGTTTCTAAAATGATTTAATGCAATTTCTTTTCTTTTACTACACCCGTTACTAATTATTTTATTCGGTCTAAAATATAAGCAACAAATATATTTTTTTTTGTCTAAAATATAAGTAACATTTATCAATTTTCATATAAATTAAATGCTAGTTTTTCAATTATATCATTCATTTAATGTAATATTTATATTTACGAGAGACATCAAATGGGGTAATTTTGGAAAAAAAATTAAAACTAGTGAATATTAATTAAGATTATCCAATTTCAAAGCATTCCTTGGTCTATGTGTTTTTGTACTATGTTGCTTATATTTTAAACTGGAGGGAGTATAAGAGATTTTAGCTTGATTCTCATCTACTAAGAAAATTAGTTAGTTTAGTTAAAAGTATTAAATTTGTCAATAATTTACATTGTATTCCCAAAATTGCTTTTAGTAGTATCTCTCTCTTTCCACTTTCTCTCTCCCACTTAATTAATGCATTATTTCTCTCTTCTCCATTCATTATAGGAGAGAGAGACAAAAAATGTTCATAATAAATAATGGTAATTTAGGTAAAAAAACAATTAATACAAGAGACATTTTCAAATGACTCATAAAAAAGAACAAAAAAATTTGTCAAAAATATCTTATAATTAGGGACAGAGGTAGTATATCCTAAACTTTAATTAGTATGAGATTGACTGATTAAACTGAACTCATTTGTAGTATATAAATATAAATTAGCATATGATTTTGTACAAAGTAAGAATTTTTTTCTTAACATAAACGGTAAAAAAAATTCAACAAATGAAACAGTTATGACCAAAAATAAAAAGACTTAGGAGGTGACACGAGTCTCGGTCAAGACTTACTTTTTTTTTATATAATATTAAATGGATTAAATATATTTTTGGTCTTTTAAAAATGTTCAAATTTGATTTTAGTCCTCTAAAAAAAGGTCAAACTTTTTTAGTCCTTTAAATTTTTTTTATTTAGGTCCTTTAAGTGAGTTGACTTGTTAGGTGACACATTTTGACATAGTCATCATTCCTACGTGGCACGAAATGCTGACGTGACCTCCTACGTAACTTACACATTACCTGATACATCCCTCTAAAAATTGAGTTTTGATTTTAGTCCCTCTAGTTTTCCTCCTCCACCACCTTCCCCCTCCTCCTCCAATGGTTCCCCCCTCCTCTCGCACCTTACTCCTCCCATGGTTTCCCCCTTCTCCCCCCACCTTTCCCCCCACCCCACTCCCTCCTCCCTCACCTTCCCCCTCCCTCCTCCCATGGCTTCCACCCCCACCTTCGATCTCACTCGTCTCGCCAACGTCAAATATCCTCACATCCTCATATATTCGGGTAATCTTCTCACTGTGGTTTGATTGAGTATGACTGTATGTTGTTTTTGGAACAATTGGTGTTGAGAAGGATGTGTTTCATATGCTGTTTAGGTGGCTTGAGTGATAGCTTTAGTTGCTAACATAGACAAGCTGAGTGAGACCGAGGGAGAAGAAGAAGCACCACCTTGGTGGTGGGGCGAGTGAGACCGAGGGTGGGGGTAAAGGTGGGGGGTGGAAGCCATGGGAGGAGGGAGTGGGTGGGGGGAGAAGGTGGAAGCCATGGGAGGAGTAAGGTGGGAGAGGAGGGGTAAGCCATTGGAGGAGGAGGGGGAAGCCATTGGAGGAGGAGGAGGAGGAAGAGGAAAACCAGAGGGACTAAAATCAAAACTTAATTTTTAGAGGGACTAAAATCAAAACTCAATTTTTAAAGGGATTAAATTCAAAACTCAATATTTAGAGGGATGTGTCAGGTGACGTGTAAGTCATGTAGGAGGCAACGTCAGCATTTCGTGCCACGCAGGAATGATGACTGGGTCAAAATGTGTCACCTAGCAAGTCAACTCACTTAAAAGACTTAAATAAAATAAAATAAAATAAAATTTAAAAGACTAAAAAAATTTAACTTTTTTTAAAGGGCTAAAATCAAATTTGAGTATTTTTAAAGTACCAGAAACATATTAATTTAAGCCATATTAAATTTTCAATCTGCTAAGCGGGGCTTGGTTTGGTCAACAAATTTAATTAGTTAATTAAGGGAAAGAGAGATGGAGTGTGGTTGGGACAACTCCATGTGTGCATAATTGAAATCTGTCACGAAGAGGGACATAGTCATGGACGTGGTGTGTTTGCACATAGTCACATTGCATGTATGTTTTAAGACTAAACACTGAAACCCATGTAGTAATGTGTTTGAGACGTACCAGTGCCACTTCATCAAACATGTGGTTGTCCCTTTTTCTTCAAGAAGTTAAGAAATATTATTCAACATTTTATTGTGTGTTTTGGTTTCTTTCTCAAGTTAGGACATGCAGGAGCATGTTTAAAAAGACTTCGATTGAATTCCTTCTAAGACCCTTGTGTGCACATTTTAATGTAATCCCAGAAATTTCTCATTGCATAATTAATGTAAATTTTTATTGTATGATCAACAGATGAAGGATTGGACAAAGTATGGTACGTAGCGACCCTTTTGTTCTCTGTTTTCATTTTAATTACCTACCATTATGCAAGTAGCCTCTAGGATATGTAACTTAAGAACTTGTAAACGTAACTGCGTACCTATTGTAAGATCCACATGCGCAACGCGGTGTCATGTGGAATAAGAAAATTCACACCAGTGTAGTTAAAACTTGACCGGACGGTCGAATTGGACCCCTGTCCAGTCTGAAAGAACCCAAAAACCAATCTGCATAAGAACCGGTCAAAAACCGGACAAAATTGAGCAAAAACCAGTTGGACCGGTTCAAGTTTTTTTTTAAAAAATCAAAATTTTCAATTTTTTATTTTTTTTAAGATATCATTTTCTTCAATTATTTATAATTTTGAATATTTTATGTTATGACTTATGACATTTAGTAGTAAAATTTAATTTCTCTTTATAAAGTTATGACTTTTATGTTAATTTTTGCTCAATATTATATAAAATTTATGGTTTAAAATAATATTATATATTATATATAACATTATATATTATATTTATAATTAAAATAATATTATTTAATTATATCCCGATTGAACCCCGATCAAATCTCTAAACTTTGAACTCCTATCCTTATCAGTTCAATAACCGATCCGGTTTTGATTACCTTGTTTCATACGTCTATTTTCCCTCAAATCAAAATATCAGCCACACAGGACCCAAATTTTTCTGCAGTAAAATTGGGTACGTTCTTGGATCAATTTATTTACTTCATAATTTTACTATATAATAAAACAATGTCCTCAATATACACGTATCACATCCAGAATAATTTTACTCCCATCAAAACCACCATTTTTTTGTTGTATTTTATTATAATTATTATTTAACATTAATGTAATCTCTTTATTATTTTTTTATAGTAGTTGCTTTACCACTTCCAACCAATTCAATTAATAATTATTTTTAAGTAGATATTTAATTTAATTATATACACAAGTCATTTTGTAACATGCATAAAGACCAATGTGACGGATAACATACTAGTTTATTTAAAAATAATTTTTTTATTTATAAATTTATAAAAAAATGGAGAATTAAGTACAGGGCCCTTCTCAATGACAAAGTGTTGGTTGAAATACTTATGAGAGATATAAAATAAATTAAGGCGTAGGCTTTTTGAACCTTGGCTTTTTTTTTTGGAAAACATATATGATTTTTTTTCGGTACATGCATAAAAGAAATGTTAAAAGATTTTTGGGTCAAAGGGTAAAAAAATGTTAAAAGATTTTTTTTTTGTCAATAAGAGCAAGCTCATAAAAGGGAAACCTCAGCCATACATCTATAGTAAGGAAAACAATATAAGCAGAGTCACAATAAATACACAAATTCTAACAAAGACACGCTGCTGTAATCTATCCCAAGTTGTACCACACAACGGACAAGAAAAATAACTAAAAACTAAAAGAGAAAAACAACCAAAGTACAACAGAAAACAACACCTCGTACACTAAAAAGGATACAGACATGAAGGATATCCTTAAGATATCCTTAACTGGATTGGGTTTGGCCCATTTGGGGCACCCAGAACCTTGCACACATCAATCAACCAGGGCCTAGCCCATACAGAACCGGCAGCGGCAAAGCAGGAAAGATGTAGCAAAAAGTGGTGGTGGTCCCTCAAGATACACTACGGCGAAGACACAACAACCAACAAAGCACAACAAACACAAAAAATAGCAAAAGAATAGAAACTAAAAGACACAACACCCAACCCACAAACCATTGCAGACCACAACAGCCAAACCACAATTGAACAAACACTAGTACCAACAGAGAGGCACCTCCCAATGGAGGAAGGAGAAGACAGCAGAGGCCGAACTCGTCTGAAGACCACCAAACTTGCAGTGCACAGAGATGATACAGCAGCGGCAGAGACAACCCCTTCAAGCCGAGCAATGGCGGCGGCGAACCCACAGAACACAAGCCAACACAGCAACACCCACTAGAACTCGCAGAGAGGCACCTCCCAGCAGAGGAAGGAGATGACAACAAAAAGCCACCAAACCCGTCCAAAGACAGCCTCACTCGCGAGCCAACACCCACAGATCGCAAGCTCTAACACCAAACAGCCAGACTGGGGGGAGTGCCAGAGACTCGAAACAGCACGCAGTGGAAGGGGGAAAGGCAGCGACTCACAAACACAGCACAAACAGACGACACACAAACCGGCAGCGGCCTCCCTGGACTCAACCACAGAGCACCCACGCAACGCGAACCACCAGAGAAGAAGCCAGAGACGGCCACGGGGGAGACGAACACAGAGACACAGTCGCGGTAAAAGAAGCAACGACACTTCCAAACCGCAACAGCATCGCCTCCGGAACAGCAAGAACCACCAAAACCAAGCAGTGGCGGCGACGACCAAGGCAGCACGTGGTGGTAGTGTGGATGGAAGAGGAAGGAGAAAGAAGCCAAAAAGAAACGACAGGAAAAGAGGAAAAAATGAAAGAAAGGTGAAGGAAACGGACAGCAAACGAAAAAGGAGAAGGGAGCACAGAAGGGGGGCCGCACGCGCCGGCGGTGGCGGTGGTGGCGTGGTGGCCCCAACAAAGATCGAAAAGGTTGTGCTCTATTACAGAGCTCTCTTATCTCTCGTCGCGGCGCTAGGTCATACTACATTTTGTTTTTTTAATAGAGTCACTTCAAAATGCTAAAAGATTAAAATGAACTTTTTTTTTGGTCGATGAGATTAAAATGAACTTGAATGGTTGTGTTGATGTTGTCTGAAATCCACTGGCTGGTCCATGATTTGAGTAGTTGGGATTGTTTAGAACCGGGCCTAGATGAACAGCTAATTCGTGGCTGGACTGGGGGCATGCCTCTTGCCTAGGTAGTTGCTCCTTACACCCTTTTTTTTGCTATTTACATCTTTTTACCTTTTTACTTTTTTGTTCTATAAATACCCTCGCACATTGTGTTATTCTTTTTCCATGTTTCTTTACTTTCTGAAAATTAATTCCTACAACACATCAATACAAATTCCAGAAAAATTTTTTTGAGATTTTTTGGCTTCTGAAAATTAGTTTACATAATTCAATTTATGAATTTCAATTTCCAAAAAAATTGACTTGTAGTGACAGAAGAAATCCCCTCAAAATTGGAGGGGAGTCAAATTCCTCCATTCCCCTCCCCTCCAATTCCCTCAAACCAAACACTATATAAGTGTCACGTCAATGAGTCAAGTAACCAAGTTCAAAATCCAAAATTCGTTCTGGAACTAAAACAACTCGAGTTTATTTGCATCAATTCGAGTTAGACCAATCAAAATTAAAAAAACAACCCAACATCTCCCCATCGAGTGGTTAACTTTACAATGATCGACCAGGAACTCGGACTGGCCACAATATGGTTGCTAGTCCGACAAATCTTAATTTGGCTTTCAATAGGTAAACTAATTGAGTGCAGATGAAAAGGTTATTATGATAAAGGTGGTTGGCCTTTATAATAAATTCAAGAGCAATAGAACAAACATCAAAATTAATAGAAAAGAACACTGAATTATATTGAGCTTTTCGATTATGATTGAACTAGTAGTGAGAGGTTTGAATGCATAGTTAATATCTTCAAATCTTATTGTTGCTGTTGTACAACAAAAAATTACAAAATTCTTAATTGTTTATTCTCTTTTATTATAGCCATATGAATATGACTATATGTGTCAAAATGAGATCTATTGTATGATCAACAGATGAGGTTTGGACAACTATGGTATGTAGCTACCCTTTTGTTCTCTTTTCAATTTACCTACTACTATGTATATGCAATGCATGTAACCTGTAACTTAAGAGCTTAAACGTAATTTAAAATTCGATTTCTTGAAATATTATTTCTGGTACATAACAAACAACTCTATCACTTACTTCCACAAGTGTTGGAATGGAAATTTTAACTTCCGGAAGTGTTATTTCTGGAATGGAATTTTTCAATTGAAATTTTAACACCCCTTCCCATACTCCGTTAATTTCAATAATTTTCTCATATCTTTTGCCACCCTCTACTAACTCCAATTCCATTCCTCCCAGTCTCTCTTTTTATCTTCAAGGGAATACTGTGAAATTAATGGATGAGGACATATTGAAAACTTCATCCAATACTGATGACTGCAGGATGGACATGATGCGCATGGCAATGATGATAGAAATGGAAAAGTTCCCTGAAGAATAAGAGTAGTTCAGTGGTGGCCATGAAAAAAAAATTGAAAAAGGAGAGGTGGGGAGTGGGGGGCGATGGGGTTGGGGAAGAAGGGGTGTGGGGAGGTTTTTGAGGGCGTGGGGGTAATTTGGTCTTTTCCATGACCAAAAAAGTTTAAGTGTGGGTGTGGGAGTAAATTGTGTATGTGTAGGGAGAAAAACCCAAAAACTAATAAGCATCATAACATGGACTAACCCAAAGTTTAATTAGAACAAAAGAAAAATATTGCTCAGGTGTGCCATGCACACTGGTGCACCATTTCCTGTGAGCTCTTGCGCTTTGTTGCGCCAACCTACCTAGGTTTGCTAGGTCTTTCTTGCAGCACCATGGCTTGCTAGCTTGCACACCTCACACCCCCTATTCACTGGAGGGCAAAGGAAACTGTCCTCGTCGTTGTTTGCGTCTTCACTCGCGCCATCTACAACACGTCTAGGTCTTCCGTCACATCAGCAAGGTCGAGTAGTAAAACCTCGTCGCAGTCCTCTCTTCTTCCGCTTAGTCACCGCTCAATGCCCATCCTCTCTAGGGTGGCCACAACCCGTCAAAAGCCACCATACTATTTTCCGCCGCCATCGCCAACAACCAGCAATTCATCGCTAGGAAACCTCACCTATCTGCATATCACCCCGTTATGAGCCATAAGTGGTTTCTGATTGAGCACTCATCCCCCAAAAGGAGTGCTCTCCTCTTTGGTCTCAAATATAGGTGTTTTGCACTATTTGTCAAGCTCCCGCCTACTGCTGATCCGGTGGCCTTACTCCCCCACCGGATCCGAAGCCCCCCTCTGATCCATTGATTCTTAAGTTGGTCCCCTCTTGTTGATACTTCCTCTGCCAACATCATTCTCCATCTTTTAAGGCTGCAAGTTAGGTATGGTCTGAAAAACCGCGAACCAAGCCTGTGGAGAAGAAGAATGCTGAGGGTCTCACATCGACTAATGATATGGCTAATATAGTGCTTATAAAGCTTGGGCAACCCTCACTTTACAAACTTGTTTTGTGGGGTTTGAGTCAGGCCTAAAATCTAAGATACCCAAATTCTAAGAAGGTATCAAAGCCTATCCTAGATCCATTATTGGGCCACTTGTGTTTGTCCACGCTCTACACGTGTGTACCTAGGCATGAGAGGTGTTGTTATTAGACCGGGCCACCCTGCATTTGTGTCCACGCTCCAGAGGTCTAGTCTTGGGCGTGAGGGGGTATGTTAAGAGTCCATCATTAGCTAGTAATATGGCTAAAATAATGCTTATAAAGCTTTGACAGTCCTCATCTTACAAGTCGATTTTGTAGGGTTGAGTTAGGTCCCAAACCCAAATTCTAAGAAGTGAAATACTAAATTCTAAAATGGTATCAGAGCATATCCTAGATCTGTTATTGGGCCACATGTGTTTGGTCATGCTCTACACGTGTGTTCCTAGGTGTGAATGGTGTTGTTATTGGGTCGGGCCACCCCACATTTTGTGTCCACGCTCTAGATGTCTAGTCTTGGGCGTGAAAAGTGTATTGAGAGTCTCACATGGACTAGAGATATGGTCATTGTAGTCCTTATATAGGCATGGACAATCCTCACCCTATAAGTTGATTTTGTAAGGATGAGTTGGACTCACAAATGGTATCAGAGACTATCCTAGATTCGTTATTGTGCCATTCATGCTTGTCCACGCTCCAGTTGTCCAGTCCTGGGTGTGAGGGGGTGTGTTGAGAGTCCCACATCGACTACTGATATGGCTAAAATAGTGCTTACAAAGCTTGGGCAATCATCACTTTACATGTCAGTTTTGTGGGGTTGAGTTATGCCTAAAATCTAAGATACCCAAATTCTAAGAAAAAAAAAGGGCATTTTCATCTATCTATTTGATTTGGGTACCTGAAAACTCTAATGGGCCATGCCCAATTTTTTGGTAGCTCCTTCGAGTTGTAGAATATAGGGCAATTGGAATTAGGATGATGTCTTTGCTTTGTTGACAGTTTTAATCTTTTAAGTTTTTTAGTTTGTTTAAGCTCGTTAGTTTTCTGTGTTAGTATTTTGTTAGGTTCGTGTGTGTTCATTAATGTTTGTATGTTTAGAGACATTGTATTAAGTTTTTTTTTTATCCATACATTGTGTTAAGCTTGAGTCTGGCTATATTAGATGTTGGCCCTTATGTGCTACCCTTTGGGCTCTGGGCTTTGCCCATTTTAATGAATCCCCCTTTTGAAAAAAAAAAGCTAATCAGAAGACATACCTAAACTAATATCGGGTAAAAAATAAGACCCTGTTTTGATCCTGTTTCACACCAAGGTCTCTAAATGGACCAATTGGCCCTACAACTAAATTGGCCAATAAACCAATCACTCAACAATTTTACTACTAAATAGGTGGATGAGTGAAAAAACTAATAGGCATCCTAACATAGGCTAATCCAAAGGTTAGCCTGGATAGGTAACTAACCTAATACCGGGTCAAAAATTAGACCCTATTTTCATTAGGGATGACAATTGGACCTATATCCAATGGGTACCCGCAAACACAAAAATAAAGGAGTAGAATATGATATGCCTATTAGACATTCCTAATTGGTTTGTCTGTTATCATATCTCTATTGGAAGACATAAGTTTACAAAACTGACAACACTAACAACAAATTTTACCCCATATGGTAGAAAAGGAAAAAATAGCAAACCTAAAGTGAGCATGACAATAGGAATGTTTTTCTCATGAGCAAACCAAAAAACTTTCTCATCTCCAAGAGCAATCCGGTCAGAACTAATCTGCGTGTACAAAATAACACAAGCATCACTTATGATGAGTGGTAAATTAACTAAAACACTAACTCATAATAATGACCTATTCTATTCTTGTAGAAACCAAAGATAAAGAGAAAGTGACCAAGCCAATTGAAGTTAATACATGTTTATATTTTACTGTGATAAATTTAATAAAAAATGAACTTACCTTCTACCTTTTCAACAACTCAGGCTTAAACCTTTGTCCAACAACCTTGAATCAGATTGGCATGAAAAAAAAAATGTAAAGGACCTGAATATTACTTTCAGTATAACTTCTTCATGATAAACAGTAATCTTGAATACACCTCATTCTGTCATTCATGGGAATCCACAACGGTCAGGATGTATGATTTCTACAAGTTACTCTCTTTACTTTCTCTTCCTTCTTGTATATTGGACACATTATATGCAACCACACCAGGCTCATGGGGTTTTCCACCTCTTCATAAATCATAAATGATATACTTCATAAATGAGATTATTTGCCTTCATTCTGGATATATAGTCCAATTATATACTCCTCTAAAAAGTTATTTCAATACTTATCTGAGCATGGTCAAAGTGAAAGCTACATCTTCATAAATGATTCAAGTAATAACATTCTGTCAAATTACTAGGGAATGTGACCAGTACTGATTACTGATAAGTATAAGCTACACAAGGATTTCATACATCAACCAACAGGCATATCAAATGCACATTCAAATTCTTTAATTTCCACAGAAAAGATTTTTCTTCCTCGTATGAGGGATGAAGGCACTTGATCCAAGAGTCCTCAGTGTCTCAGCTTCACATCCATTTCCACGGGAAAGACCTTGCCTCGGTGGTTGAAGATCATGAAGTCTAGGTTGGCAGGTAAAGAAACAATCCTGCATTCAATTGGAGACAAATTCTGGTTATTATAAGGATCCAAGCAATTCCATAGCAAGTGATATTTGCCTGCAGAGCTATGAAGTTATGTCCCTCAACTATGAAGACAAAAAGATATTAGAAAGTTTAGTAAACAGAAAATTTCAAATAAGTCGCTTTAAATTAATATGAAGGTCCCTACCCTATATGTTTTAAGAATTTTCAAATTGGTCTTTTAAATCAAAATTATAAATGAAACCTGTAGGCTGTAGTTTCAAATTAAAAAAAAAAGATAATTAATTAGAGCTCTAACAGTAGGCTGAATTCAGGGAGTCCATTGATTTTTTTTGAAACAATTGGGACCTATTTGAAATTTCTTCAAAAGTATAGGGACCTATATATTAATTTAACCACATTATTGATACATGACCTACAAATTTTGCACATTACTCTCTCTCTCTCTCTGCATACTGCACTTAAAACACTGTCCACATTAATAAGTAATATGTTCTCATTAAATCTCACTTAACTCATTTTTTATATACTAAATCATAGGTAACAACAGAAAATCCAATAATAGCAAGATAGGTGTAAAAATAGTTTCTCAGAAGGAATGAGCAAAAATAAGAATATTATCTTGCATGATAACATAAAGCATATTAGTATGCTAAAAGTCTCGTGATCAATGCTTGATCTGCTGAAGCATAAGAAATGCCTTGCTACTGAATAGTATAAAATTTCATTTGTCCATTCTCTTTTTGACGAATGATGTCAATCCTGAGCATATTAGTCAAATCAAACCCATCTGCCAATAATCTACCGACAGGTTATGACTTATGAATGAAAAAACTGACAGAAGTAACTTAAAATGGTCCATTAGCAAATTAATGGACCTTACCAATACAGTGAATATATATCAATGATCATTGGTACTTTTCATATATACAGACCGTCCCTATTAAAATCACCATTATAAACTATCAATGAAGGCATATATCAACTTCACATAGCATGATAGGAAACCAAGGAAGGTCCCTATATGCTTCTGTATCAATACTGTATAGCTTCAAATAAAACAACACGACTTATCAAGGTAGACCAAAGCTTAATAGGACAATCTTTCAATACCTGATAGGATCAACATAAGTCAGGAATACTGCCTCTTAGGAACCATCTCGAAGCCCTCTAACATAAAACTGAAACTTTCAAAACTAATAATTCTAAAATGAATTCTCCTGATAGACCATTCAGTATTCACCACCAATTATCCCAACCCAAGCACATAGAACAAGAGCAACCCAATAGCTTGCAATTATAGCTCAAAAACCTAACCAATTGAGTAGAATGTATCATTGAAAGGGATAAAAGAAGAAGTAACCTGTTCTCCTCAGAGTGTGGGTGAATGGACAAAAACTTCCCTGGCACAGTGAGCGCAGCCCAGAAACAAAGCAGCAATCCAAGTAACAGCTCAATCACCACCTGCATTCCCAAAACCATAGATGCAGATTGCAGAAAGAAACACCAAAATAAACTTCCAATTAAAAAAAAAAAAAACAAATTGAGGTTACTAGTTACATTGAAAGGAGGCCCTGAAAACTCTTCCTCCGTAATCTTCAACAAGCCCCTATCTGCAACCAAATCAAATCAGACACACCCACCCCAATTTCAGATCAAAACAAATTCACGAACTTTTAATACGAAGGATTCAGTTTTTTTGATACATACATCGGATGGTTGAGTAAGCGGCGTGAAATAGAACGAGAAGCGCGAAAACTCCAACAGTTAAACCCACACCCATTACAACAATCTACTTTGTCTTCGACGCCGCGAATTAGAGAATCTTGAGGACCAGTGTGAGTGAGCTTAGGCCATCTCCAACGTAAAACCCATTTTGGGTGCTTAAAGGGGTTCAACATGGCCACATCACTCACTTTTATATTTTTTAACACAAGTATTTAATAAACATCTAACACTTTCAACCTAGTAATTTCAAAAATTTTATTAAATGTGTTCCACCAATAATTCATCATCGTTACATCTCAACAATAATTTATTTATTAATAAATAAATAACGGCTCTTTCAACGATTTTTTTTTAATATTTTAAGACTTGTACTTACGACTAAAACTATAAGTAATCTATTTCATTTTTTTTTATTTCTGTGGCGTGTGAGACTCAGAAGAGAGAGAATGTGTTATTATTTTATAATTTAATACTCATAGCTACGACTCAAACCGTAGGTAAAAATATGTTTTAGTTTTTTTATAACTGACGCGTGGGACCCAAAAGAGAGAAAAGAGAGTGTTTGTATAAGGCTATAAGCACCCCTGACACTCCCTATTAAACACTCTTTTTTTTCTCTCCAACAAAAGTGCCTAATAAGTACTCATTAAAAACCCTTTAAGCACTCCCATTGGAATTGGAGTTGTCCAGCCACGCAACACCAAATTCCAATTTTACCCACAAAAATCGCACGGATTTAGGAAGACACCAGATTTATGACGTGTTTTTTCTCCCCTTAGCAATCGTACAGAAAAAATTGCTATTTGTCATTTTTTATGTAATTATGTATAGATTTTTCTTTCCTATTTATACTACTTCATCCAAATTCAGATATAAGGAAAAAATAACTCAACTATGAGAGCTTAAAATAAAGTAAATTCTAATTAATTGATGTCTCTCTATTTAATAATTTTTTATAACATATTCTTTATTTAATATAAATTTTAATTTTAATAACACTTTAAGACAATTTAGATAATCAAATTTATTTTCGCCAAAAAAATGAAATTTAGATAACATTTTTTTAATAAAAAATTTAGATAACATGCGCATAAAAAAATGCCATCCAATAATTAGATGAACAATACTATTGTACTTACAATAAGAAACAAAAAATAGAGAAAGAGATCCTCAAGGATGGCTCAGAGTTTTGTTTTCTCTGTGGGTTCTATGGGGGATACTGGCAATGGCAATGAGCCACCGGACGGCGGCGGCGGTAATAGGAATAATCAGGACGATTCTCGTAAGCAGGCTTCTAATGTCTCGTTCAAGGACATTGTCATGGGAAGGAAGGAACAATCTTCTTCTACTCGTAAGAAGGTTGATCTGATCAAGGAGAAACTGGCTTCTATCACGTATGAGGATTCGAATCCTCTCAAGCCAATGGTCCACATTAAGGATTCAGTTTTTGAAGGTCTTTGCGCTCCATGGCAAGATGCGCTTGTTATCAAATTACTGGGCAAAAGCATAGGTTATCATACTATGCGTGACAGACTTGGGAGAATATGGAAGTTAGTGGCTGGGTTTGAGATTTTGGATATTGGTAATGATTATTTTATGGTCAAGTTTGAGCATGAAGGTGATCGTACGAAGGTTATGGATGAGGGTCCTTGGATGATCTTTGATCACTATCTTACGGTGCAGACTTGGTCTCCGGATTTCATGGCACCAACTGCACAAATTAACAAAACTATGGTATGGATTCGCTTCCCTGGTTTGAATTTGTTTTATTATGATGAAAGTATTTTGTTGGCCATGGCCGCTGCTGTTGGCAAGCCGGTCAAAGTCGACGCCAACACACTTGATGTGCGACGTGGGAGGTTTGCTCGTGTATGCATTGAAGTGGATCTTAATAAACCTGTTATCGGGAAGGTTTGGTTAGAAGGCCACTGGTACAAGGTTGAATATGAAGGCCTCCACAGAATCTGCACTCAGTGTGGTTGTTACGGCCATTTTTCCAGGGAATGTACTAAACCTATTGTGGTTGCAAATCCTGCACAAGCATCACCGCAGGTAGATGGTGATCAGCCTTCCGTTGTTGAAGCTGGCCCTTCCAAACCACCAGCTGCTGTTCCACCGAAGGCACAAATTGAGGGAAGCAATAATGGCGAATCATTAGCAATGAATACACAGTCAGTAATGAATGAACCGTTGCATGGTGATTGGTTAGTTGTCAAGAGGAAATCACAAAAACGTATGCAGAAAAAAAACGGTTGACAATTTAAATCTCAAGGGCAAGGTGGCCACTTCAGGCAATTCAAAAAAAGGGAAATCCCATGCAAATAGGGATATTGATCATGCTCCACGTAGTTCTCCTATTAATGTGGTTCTCGACAGTTCAATCAAAGGCAAACAAGGGCCCACTAAATTAGTCAACTCGGCCAATCACAAGAGGCCCAGGAAAGAAGTTAACATTGCAACAATTGGGCCTATTACACCTACGGTCTCTCACCAAAAGACCGATAATGTGTTTTCGGTCTAGCCAAAAACTATACTCCAACGACCACCCCCAGCGCCTATTATTCATGTTGCAGAAAATGGCGCAAAGTCAACAGTCAAGCTGCAGTCACTCTCAAATTCTCATTGTGTGTTAATACATGATGATGAGAATATTGAGAATGCAATGGAGGTTTCCCATGATGCCTCTCAAGTTGATAAGAGTCCTGTCTTGGTACCAGAGACACAACCTGAACATGATCCTATGACTTCATAGTTTTGGGCTCTGCTCACTTCTCCTTTCTGTTGCTTATGGATTTTTTCAACGACATATCAATTGTTTCGTGGAACATTCGTGGAGCGCTTAGTAAGAATGCTAGGCGACACGTGAGAGACATTGTACGACTGCATCAACCTTCTCTTTTTCTTATTTATGAGACTCATGGTTTATTTGTTAATGTGGAGAATCTTTGGCTATATTTGGGTTACAAACTTATTTTTTGCCAAGAGGCCAGGGGCCATGCTGGTGGAATATGGGTGTTGTCTTGCAAAGATGACCTTTCCTTTTCATTGGTGGATAGCATGCATCAAGCTATCACTTTTGCTGTTTCAAAAAGAGGGATGGCGTGGTATTGCTCAGCAGTCTATGCCTCTCCCATTTTCTCGGCTAAATGTGGGCTTTGGGATCACCTTCGCATGCTAAGAGCTAGATTCTTGGGCCCTTGGTTATTGCTTGGAGATCTCAATGAGGTGTTACGGCCTACAGAAGTTTCTGGTGGTGGGTTTAGCATTGCTTGCGCTAACTTGTTTGGGCAAATGCTGGATCACTGTGAGTTCATTGATCTTCATACTGTTGGTGGTGTCTTCACTTGGAGGAAAAATGTACAAAGAGGTGGTCATGTAAGGAAGAGGTTGGATAGGGGGTTGCTGATGTTGAATGGCGTCTCAGGTTTCCTCATGCTTTTGTTGAGCTACTGCCACTTCATGGCTCAGATCATAATCCAATTCTTTTGTGTTTTAAAAAATCTCAGAGTAATAGAAGCAAGTTGTTTCACTTTCAGGTTGCTTGGCTCTCACACCCAGATTATGAACCTTTGGTTAAACATTCCTGGAGCGAGGCTGAGGGCACTATTCCTTTGAAATTGGGCAAAGTCAGGGAGAAATCTATTTATTTCAACAAGCATGTGTTCGGGAATATATTTCAAAAGAAGAGGCAACTGGAGGCAAGGATAAGGGAGTGCATCGAGAGCTTGATTGCTTCCCTTATTCTAATCTAATTATTCTGGAGAAGGAACTACAGCTTGAATACAACAAAGTACTCGCTCAGGAGGAACTTCTTTGGTATCAAAAGTCTCGTGAGAGTTGGGTCAAGTTTGGTAATAGAAATACCAAATTCTTTCACACCCAAATAGTGATCAGAAGAAGAAGAAATAAGGTGACAGGTTTATCTATTAATGGTATTTGGTGCATTGATGAGGAAATCTTAAAACGAGAGGCATCATCTTATTTTCAGAAGGTTTTTCAGTCTCAAGATACTTGCTCACCACATTGTTTAAACTTGCGTGTCATTCCTCATATCAGTAATGATTTATGTGAGCTTTTACTTCAGCCAGTTTCTATAACGGAGGTCAAAGATGCAGTCTTTTCCATGAGTCCATACAAAGCACCGGGTCCAAATGGTTTTCAGCCTGTTTTCTTTCGATCTTTTTGGCATATTGTTGGTATGGATGTTTGGCAATTTGTGTCTAGTGTTTTCTTAACTTGTGTTATGGATAGTAGGCTAGCTGAGACTCTCATTGTGCCTATTCCAAAAGTTGAGGATCCAACAACCTTTAAGGAGTTTAGGCCAATAAGTCTTTGCAACGTCCTTTCCAAGATTGTTTCTAAAGTCTTGGTTAGACGTATTAGGCCGTATCTGGATGATTTAATTGGGCCATTTAAAAATAGTTTCATTCCAAAACGTGGGACTGCTGACAATGCAATAATTGCACAGGAGCTTGTTCACCAATTTCACAAGAAAAAAGGTAAAACTGGATATCTTCTCTTTAAGATTGATTTTGAAATGATAGAGTGGATTGGGATTTTTTGCGCCTTACTTTGACTGAGTTTGGTTTCCCAGTTCAAATTATTCAGCTTATTATGAATTGTATCACCTCCTCTACTCTCTCCTTGAAGTGGAATAATGAGAAGTTAAACAATTTTACTCCTAATCGTGGATTGCGGCAAGGGGACGCTCTTTCCCCAATCTTTTTGTGCTTTGCATGGAGAAATTAGCTTTATTGATTCAAGAGAAGATTCAAGATAATAAATGGCGGCCAGTCAAGCTCTCTAAAAATGGCCCTGCTATTTCTCATCTATTCTTTGCAGATGATTGTCTTCTTTGTGTGCAAGCAAAGTCATCTCAGGTCAAATCGGTGAAGGAGGTGCTTGATATCTTTTGCAAAGCTTCAGGGTTTAAAGTGAACTGTGATAAATCCCGTTTCCTTCCTTCAAAGAATGTGCCTCGCTCCAAAGTGGCAAAGTTTGCCTCAATCATAAACTTTGCACATACTTACAAGCTAGGTAAGTACCTTGGATTTCCACTCCTGTCAGGAAGAGTAAAGAAGAATGACTTTGCCTATATTGTTGACAAACTTCAAGGAAGACTTTCTGGTTGGAAAAGGAAGCTTTTGAATAGGGCTGGTAGAGTGACTCTTGCCAAGTCAGTCCTTACATCCATACCAAGTTACACTATGCAGAATTTGTGGTTGCCTGAAAGTATTTGTGATACTATTGATGCCACTGTTAGGCAATTTATTTGGGGTGGTAGATCCTCACATTGGGTCCGATGGAGCACAATCACTCAACCTAGAGCTCGAGGTGGCTTAGGGGTTCGCATGGCTAGACAGGCTAATATTTCTCTTCTAGGGAAGCATGTTTGGGATATAATGCATAATAGAAACAAATTGTGGGTCCGAGTGCTTATTGATAAATACATGGTTGATTCAACAATTTTTCAACAACTTAGGCAAGGACAATCCTACACCTGGCGATCTATTGTGAAAGCTGCTTCTGTTCTTAAAATGGGTTTCACTCTCCGTGTTGGTAGGGGTGACATCTCATTTTGGTATACGAATTGGCTAAATGGGGATCCACTTTGTCAGTTAGTGCCATACGTTGATATCCATGATCCACCTTTAAAAGTCTCTGATGTTTATATGGATGGGGAGTGGAGGCTGGACTTGCTCTACACTCACTTACCATCACATGTAAGCATGAAAGTGAAAAGCTATTTCATTAATGAGGCAGCAGATGATGCAATTATATGGCGAGATTCTTCTGATGGTCACTATTCGGCTAAGGCCGGATATCGATGGCTTGTTCAACAACATGTCCCCCATATAACCCACATGGAAGGCTGGCTTTGGGTCTGGAAACTTCACCTTCCAGAAAACATAAAACACTTTCTTTGGCTCATCATGCATGAGAGCCTCCCTACTAATAGTTTTAGACTAACCCGTCATGTGAGTGTTGATGGTTCTTGTCACAGGTGCGGCGCGGAGGAGGAGACTACCTTGCATGTGTTGCGGGATTGTCCAACATCTGCTCGAATATGGGAAATGCAGCGCTTCACTCAGCAGCCTAACTTCAATCAGATAGAAGTTGTTGAATGGATCACTAGCAATATTAAAGGAGATGCTGGCATTCGGTTCGCTATCACTTGTTGGTGTCTTTGGAAGGCTCGAAACTTTGAGGTCTTCAACGATGATCGATGGAGTTGTTGGTCTATCACGAATCAGATTCATTGCTTGCTGGTTTCTACCCTTCATGCTTTTCCTTCTACTGCCCATTCGCGTGTGCCTCGTCAGGTTGTGTGGACTCCACCACCCGAAGACTCTATCAAAATCAATGTAGATGGTAGCTCTTTCGGGAATCCGGGGAGATTGGGTTATGGAGGACTCTTCAGAAATAGCTATGGTGAGTGGATTATGGGCTTCTTTGGATCGTGTGGCTTCACCACCAACGTTAATGCGGAGCTTCAGGCAATCTACCAAGCATTGCATCTTGCTTGGACTCATGGGTATCGTCATGTTGAGTGTGAGTCGGACTCCAAGGTTGCTATAGATTTGGTTAATGCGGGTACTCATCATCTACACCTGTATGAACCAGTTATTTCAAAAATAAGATCATACATGAACTTTGGGTGGGATATCACTCTCCAACAGGTCCTACGCGAAGCCAATGCAGGTGCAGACTTTTTGGCAAAGTTGGGTGCTTCTTCAGAACAACCCCTCATTTTATGGGAGTCTTGTCCAGCTCAATTGAACTCCATTCTACTAGCTGATGCTCTAGGTGTGCCTAGATTCAGGCCTTAGTCTTTGTTTCATTTTCCTGCTGATCAAAAAAAAGAGATCCTCAAGGAACTCTAAACAAATTGAATAACTCTAACTCATGTAATTCTCTATTGGTAATATCAAAAGTTTGAATTTTTTTTTTTGAGATAAACATACAGAGATGAAAAATTATCCTTTAAAGAACTTAAGTATCATCATATAGCATACAAAAAGAAAAATATTTCAGTAAAAAAAAAAGCATACAAAAAGAAAAATATAAAAACAACTACATTAATATTCCAAAAGATAAGTCAAAATTGTTAGAGAAGCTAACCCAATTGGTATGACTCAGTTGGCTTGTGCTTGAGATAACCAAGGTTTGATCCCCACAAAACACATTCTTGAGGAGGGTCAGTTTGGTGGACAGGACAAGATAAAGATGGATATGATAAGAAGATTGGATAAGAGCAGGATATAATATAGATAGGATAAACTTTTATGATATCTTATGTTTGATGCACACATGATAACTTATGAGCTGCAGGCAATTGTCAAGTCTAAATTTTGCTTGTTATCTATCCATAACATGAATATGTTATTAAAAGAGTTAAAGCTATATAAAAGTATTTACACTTCTTTGCAGAAACTTTTTGCAGCAAAAGAAAAGTAAAAATGAGCAAATTAATCAAATGTGTGGAAGAAGAGCATAGAATGAGAAGCTTAAGAAAGAATCAAAAAGTATAAAACATGGCAGAAGATATACTGACATTGCTTCCTCCCAAGTATAATTTTTTTTTTTCCAGTTTCTATTTCCTTATTCTCATCTTGCTCTCTACCAATAACTAATTGTTGGTTAGTGGTGGGGTGATGTTGTTTTTCATCCCGCAATGGCTCATTGAAGACTAAGTCACATAACAAATCACATTTTCACAAATTTTTTGTTCGCAATTTTCAGGAAGGAAAGCAATGACACTCATATGGTTCAAGTGGATAAACAAATGCAACTGGAAAAAATCAACTATTTTGTAAAAACTTAGTAGTGAAATTATCAAAGGGAAACAAATATTGGGTTAAATGTAACTTTTAGCAAGAAAAGAAGTGCCACACATGGTTCCAGTGAGACAAAATAAACTGAGCAAGCAAAATAAACTTATGAAAAAATTTAAACATATTATATAAAATTATTATGAAGCAAAATGAACTCAAATGCCTCGTTCCAGATTGTTAGAAATAATTGCTGAAATAAAATACCTGTCAAGTCATGTTTTTTTAGCACTAAGAGAGACCAAGAATGGACATGTGTCGAGTCAAAAAAACATAGCAAACTATCTTTATCATAAGAAAACAAAAAAACAGAAGCATGAGAGAAAAAGTAAAAAAAGTAATCAGAAACAAATAAATAACCATGAGGGAATGGGAAAAAAGAAGTGGGAAATAGAAAAATAGAAATTTGACATGTGTCCCGAATTTTCCTATAGAGAAATAGATAGAAGAGGTCTTAACCATTTTATGGTGCTCTGCTCTAAAGGAGATTCATGATGGATGGTTTCTAAGGTTGTATTTAATATTTATGTTGATATCTAGTATCTACCAAATATATGGTTTCTGTTTCCTCATCCTACAATGAAATGGAAATCATAGAAGCAATAAATAGTATGGTGATACTAATACCTCGGACAAAACACCCAAATAGAAAGAGTAAGGTGGTGGTAGTGTACCTCTTAAAAAGGGGAAACATAATCTTGGTCCTATACTCCTATTGATTAGTAAAAAGAAAAAAACAATGCTGACATTTTTTCAGAAAGAACATACAAATTGTTGCACAAAAGCATTGCTATCTTTATAAGCCATAACACCCTTACCAATCGTTTCTTATAAACATGCATCATACTATCTTAGACATGTTTCTCCAAACACCAAAAAGCCTAAATATGCATTGAGAACTAAACTGAAACCGATTTGCCTTGGAGGCCAATAGGTACTTGAATATGTAATATCTTATAATCATAGTATAAATATGCATTTAGACCTTCATCTGCCCATCAGTAAGATAATGGTGAAAAATTAAATCATATGATCCACCTAGTTTTATATTCATCAAGTGCTTGAGTTTTCTAACCTGTTTAATATCATCCTCGTAATCAATCAGATTGAAATTTATGCCAGCATCAACTCCCCTGAACTTAAATAACAGCTCGATCATAGGCTCTAATTTTGAAATTTCCAAGTCAAATCAGGAGCAAAACAATCAAATTCTCAAAAAATAAAAGAAAGGACTGTTTATCAAAGCTAAAATTACAACAACGAAAATCAAAATATGTGCAAAGATTTACCTAGCAGCAGCTTAGTTGTGTCAAATCCACCTACAAGCTCAAATACGAATTTTGTCAAAACTCAAATGATGCTTAAAATAGTAAATCATACAATGTAATTATTCTAAATTGTACTAAAATTATGTACCAAAAAAACTGAAATTCATAAAATAAAAATCTATACCAAATACACTTGTTTTCCACAATTCCCTACACCGAATAATTACAAAAAATGCAACCCAAAAGTGTCAGATCCAACTCAACCAGGAATTACTAACTGCAATCACAGATATTGCCAAAAGATTGATAAAACTCTGACACACCCAAAAGCATCAACAATTGAAAGGAAGCTGGAAGACTTTATCACACTACAAGCCTAGTTCATTGTTGCTGACATGCACCACATATACCTCTATACTTTTTAGGATAAATCTGAGTTTAAATCCCATGGTACAGGATCCATTCCTAGTGCAAAAAAAGCAATATACAAAGTCATCAAACTCAATAAGAAGGCTGCATACAGAGACACCCAGATGCAATAAAAACACACACACATATGTTGCATACAGGGACTGCATATGAGATAAATACAGAGACACAATTTTTTTTAAAAAAAAAAGGGAGGGGGCAGGAAGAGAGAATGACATAGAATGGCAATTTCATCAAGATGCCCACAGGATCCCACATGACAAAACTAAAATTAAGATGCCCCCAATTAACCAGAAGTAACAACTAATGTTGCACTCAATCAAAGATATACTAACTTAAAAGATTGTAAACTGTACAACTTAAAAACAATATATAAGACAACTAAAAGATATTTTAAAACAGATAAATACAAATAAATCTAGAATGTAGGAGAGCAGCAATACCAACACTCCTCCAGTGCATCCTAATGTTTATTTGCTTAGAAATTAAAATCCTTTATATTTATTATCTTTATTCATTTTGCTCAGTTTAGTCTTCACCATTTGAATGATGATTTTTTTCAGTCTGAGAAGGATGAAGATGTTTAAAGTTAAAAACATATTACAGAGAGTAAGAGAGTTGGACCTTCAAAGCATATTTGTTAAAGAACTCAAAGCAAGAATCTTAGAAGGGCATTAAATTATGCATTCAACCATACTCATGATTGTATCAAAGTTATAATAAACATTGAAAAATCCCATATCATGGTGCAAGAAACATTGAAATGGTACCACCGTCTTGGCTGTTTAGAAGCGACCAACAATATCCCACCTATGAGAAGAATCTTAGAGCAGAAGATTCACCCACCAACCAACCGCAGCACTTGAAGGCAAGGTTTGAGGAAGGCAAGGTTTCAATCTGCTAAGCGGGGCTTGGTTTGGTCAACAAATTTAATTAGTTAATTAAGGGAAAGAGAGATGGAGTGTGGTTGGGACAACTCCATGTGTGCATAATTGAAATCTGTCACGAAGAGGGACATAGTCATGGACGTGGTGTGTTTGCACATAGTCACATTGCATGTATGTTTTAAGACTAAACACTGAAACCCATGTAGTAATGTGTTTGAGACGTACCAGTGCCACTTCATCAAACATGTGGTTGTCCCTTTTTCTTCAAGAAGTTAAGAAATATTATTCAACATTTTATTGTGTGTTTTGGTTTCTTTCTCAAATTAGGACATGCAGGAGCATGTTTAAAAAGACTTCGATTGAATTCCTTCTAAGACCCTTGTGTGCACATTTTAATGTAATCCCAGAAATTTCTCATTGCATAATTAATGTAAATTTTTATTGTATCAACAGATGAAGGATTGGACAAAGTATGGTACGTAGCGACCCTTTTATTCTCTGTTTTCATTTTAATTACCTACCATTATGCAAGTAGCCTCTAGGATATGTAACTTAAGAACTTGTAAACGTAACTGCGTACCTATTGTAAGATCCACATGCGCAACGCGGTGTCATGTGGAATAAGAAAATTCACACCAGTGTAGTTAAAACTTGACCGGACGGTCGAATTGGACCCCTGTCCAGTCTGAAAGAACCCAAAAACCAATCTGCATAAGAACCGGTCAAAAACCGGACAAAATTGAGCAAAAACCAGTTGGACCGGTTCAAGTTTTTTTTTAAAAAATCAAAATTTTCAATTTTTTATTTTTTTTAAGATATCATTTTCTTTAATTATTTATAATTTTGAATATTTTATGTTATGACTTATGACATTTAGTAGTAAAGTTTAATTTTTCTTTATAAAGTTATGACTTTTATGTTAATTTTTGCTCAATATTATATAAAATTTATGGTTTAAAATAATATTATATATTATATATAACATTATATATTATATTTATAATTAAAATAATATTATTTAATTATATCCCGATTGAACCCCGATCAAATCTCTAAACTTTGAACTCCTATCCTTATCAGTTCAATAACCGATCCGGTTTTGATTACCTTGTTTCATACGTCTATTTTCCCTCAAATCAAAATATCAGCCACACAGGACCCAAATTTTTCTGCAGTAAAATTGGGTACGTTCTTGGATCAATTTATTTACTTCATAATTTTACTATATAATAAAACAATGTCCTCAATATACACGTATCACATCCAGAATAATTTTACTCCCATCAAAACCACCATTTTTTTGTTGTATTTTATTATAATTATTATTTAACATTAATGTAATCTCTTTATTAATTTTTTTATAGTAGTTGCTTTACCACTTCCAACCAATTCAATTAATAATTATTTTTAAGTAGATATTTAATTTAATTATATACACAAGTCATTTTGTAACATGCATAAAGACCAATGTGACGGATAACATACTAGTTTATTTAAAAATAATTTTTTTATTTATAAATTTATAAAAAAAAATGGAGAATTAAGTACAGGGCCCTTCTCAATGACAAAGTGTTGGTTGAAATACTTATGAGAGATATAAAATAAATTAAGGCGTAGGCTTTTTGAACCTTGGCTTTTTTTTTTTGGAAAACATATATGATTTTTTTCGGTACATGCATAAAAGAAATGTTAAAAGATTTTTGTTTTTGGTCAAAGGGTCAAAAAATGTTAAAAGATTTTTTTTTGTCAATAAGAGCAAGTTCATAAAAGGGAAACCTCAGCCATACATCTATAGTAAGGAAAACAACATAAGCAGAGTCACAATAAATACACAAATTCTAACAAAGACACGCTGCTGTAATCTATCCCAAGTTGTACCACACAACGGACAAGAAAAATAACTAAAAACTAAAAGAGAAAAACAACCAAAGTACAACAGAAAACAACACCTCGTACACCAAAAAGGATACAGACATGAAGGATATCCTTAAGATATCCTTAACTGGATTGGGTTTGGCCCATTTGGGGCACCCAGAACCTTCTATAATACTAATATAGCTCACATGTCACGCATCTAGAACCTTGTGTGCAACCAGGGCCTAGCCCATACAGAACCGGCAGCGGCGAAGCAGGAAAGATGTAGCAAAAAGTGGTGGTGGTCCCTCAAGATACACTACGGCGAAGACACAACAACCAACAAAGCACAACAAACACAAAAAACAGCAAAAGAATAGAAACTAGAAGACACAACACCCAACCCACAAACCATCGTAGACCACAACAACCAAACCACAACTGAACAAACACTAGTACCAACAGAGAGGCACCTCCCAATGGAGGAAGGAGAAGACAGCAGAGGCCGAACTCATCTGAAGACCACCAAACTTGCAGTGCACAGAGATGATACAGCAGCGGCAGAGACAACCCCTTCAAGCCGAGCAATGGCGGCGGTGGACCCACAGAACACAAGCCAACACGGCAACACCCACTAGAACTCGCAGAGAGGCACCTCCCATCAGAGGAAGGAGATGACAACAAAAAGCCACCAAACCCGTCCAAAGACAGCCTCACTCGCGAGCCAACACCCACAGATCGCAAGCTCTAACACCAAACAGCCAGACTGGGGGGAGTGCCAGAGACTCGAAACAGCACGCAGTGGAAGGGGGAAAGGCAGCGACTCACAAACACAGCACAAACAGACGGCACACAAACCGGCAACGGCCTCCCTGGACTCAACCACAGAGCACCCACGCAACGCGAACCACCAGAGAAGAAGCCAGAGACGGCCACAGGGGAGACGAACACAGAGACACAGTCGCGGTAAAAGAAGCAACGACACTTCCAAACCGCAACAGCATCGCCTCCGGAACAGCAAGAACCACCAAAACCAAGCAGTGGCGGCGGCGACCAAGGCAGCACGTGGTGGCAGTGTGGATGGAAGAGGAAGGAGAAAGAAGCCGAAAAGAAACGACAGGAAAAGAGGAAAAAATGAAAGAAAGGTGAAGGAAACGGACAGCAAACGAAAAAGGAGAAGGGAGCACAGAAGGGGGGCCGCACGCGCCGGCGGTGGCGGTGGTGGCGTGGCGGCCCCAACAAAGATCTAAAAGGTTGTGCTCTATTACAGGGCTCTCTTATCTCTCGTCGCGGCGCTAAGTCATACTACATTTTGTTTTTTTAATAGAGTCACTTCAAAATGCTAAAAGATTAAAATGAACTTTTTTTTTGGTCGATGAGATTAAAATGAACTTGAATGGTTGTGTTGATGTTGTCTGAAATCCACTGGTTGGTCCATGATTTGAGTAGTTGGGATTGATTAGAACCGGGCCTAGATGAACAGCTAATTCGTGGCTGGACTGGGGGCATGCCTCTTGCCTAGGTAGTTGCTCCTTACACCCCTTTTTTTTCTATTTACATCTTTTTACCTTTTTACTTTTTTGTTCTATAAATACCCTCGCACATTGTGTTATTCTTTTTCCATGTTTCTTTACTTTCTGAAAATTAATTCCTACAACACATCAATACAAATTCCAGAAAATTTTTTTTGAGATTTTTTGGCTTATGAAAATTAGTTTACATAATTCAATTTATGAATTTCAATTTCCAAAAAAATTGACTTGTAGTGACAGAAGAAATCCCCTCAAAATTGGAGGGGAGTCAAATTCCTCCATTCCCCTCCCCTCCAATTCCCTCAAACCAAACACTATATAAGTGTCAGGTCAATGAGTCAAGTAACCAAGTTCAAAATCCAAAATTCGTTCTGGAACTAAAACAACTCGAGTTTATTTGCATCAATTCGAGTTAGACCAATCAAAATTAAAAAAACAACCCAACATCTCCCCATCGAGTGGTTAACTTTACAATGATCGACCAGGAACTCAGACTGGCCACAATATGGTTGCTAGTCCGACAAATCTTAATTTGGCTTTCAATAGGTAAACTAATTGAGTGCAGATGAAAAGGTTATTATGATAAAGGTGGTTGGCCTTTATAATAAATTCAAGAGCAATAGAACAAACATCAAAATTAATAGAAAAGAACACTGAATTATATTGAGCTTTTCGATTATGATTGAACTAGTAGTGAGAGGTTTGAATGCATAGTTAATATCTTCAAATCTTATTGTTGCTGTTGTACAACAAAAAATTACAAAATTCTTAATTGTTTATTCTCTTTTATTATAGCCATATGAATATGACTATATGTGTCAAAATGAGATCTATTGTATGATCAACAGATGAGGTTTGGACAACTATGGTATGTAGCTACCCTTTTGTTCTCTTTTCAATTTACCTACTACTATGTATATGCAATGCATGTAACCTGTAGGATGTAACTTAAGAGCTTAAATGTAATTTAAAATTTGATTTCTTGAAATATTATTTCTGGTACATAACAAACAACTCTATCACTTACTTCCACAAGTGTTGGAATGGAAATTTTAACTTCTGGAAGTGTTATTTCCGGAATGGAATTTTTCAATTGAAATTTTAACACCCCTTCCATACTCCGTTAATTTCAATACTTTTCTCATATCTTTTGCCACCCTCTACTATCTCCAATTCCATTCCTCCCAGTCTCTCTTTTTATCTTCAAGGGAATACTGTGAAATTAATGGATGAGGACATATTGAAAACTTCATCCAATACTGATGACTGCAGGATGGACATGATGCGCATGGCAATGATGATAGAAATGGAAAAGTTCCCTGAAGATTAAGAGTAGTTCAGTGGTGGCCATGAAAAAAAAATTGAAAAAGGGGAGGTGGGGAGTGGGGGGCGATGGGGTTGGGGAAGAAGGGGTGTGGGGAGGTTTTTGAGGGCGTGGGGGTAATTTGGTCTTTTCCATGACCAAAAAAGTTTAAGTGTGGGTGTGGGAGTAAATTGTGTATGTGTAGGGAGAAAAACCCAAAAACTAATAAGCATCATAACATGGACTAACCCAAAGTTTAATTAGAACAAAAGAAAAATATTGCTCAGGTGTGCCATGCACACTGGTGCACTATTTCCTGTGAGCTCTTGCGCTTTGCTGCGCCAACCTACCTAGGTTTGCTAGGTCTTTCTTGCAGCACCAGGGCTTGCTAGCTTGCACACCTCACACCCCCTATTCACTGGAGGGCAAAGGAAACTGTCCTCGCCGTTGTTTGCATCTTCACTCGCGCCATCTACAACACGTCTAGGTCTTCCGTCACATCAGCAAGGTCGAGTAGTAAAACCTCGTCACAGTCCTCTCTTCTTCCGCTTAGTCACCGCTCAATGCCCATCCTCTCTAGGGTGGCCACAACCCGTCAAAAGCCACCATACTATTTTCCGCCGCCATCGCCAACAACCAGCAATTCATCGCTAGGAAACCTCACCTATCTGCATATCACCCCGTTATGAGCCATAAGTGGTTTCTGATTGAGCACTCATCCCCCAAAAGGAGTGCTCTCCTCTTTGGTCTCAAATATAGGTGTTTTGCACTATTTGTCAAGCTCCCGCCTACTGCTGATCCGGTGGCCTTACTCCCCCACCGGATCCGAAGCCCCCCTCTGATCCATTGATTCTTAAGTTGGTCCCCTCTTGTTGATACTTCCTCTGCCAACATCATTCTCCATCTTTTAAGGCTGCAAGTTAGGTATGGTCTGAAAAACCGCGAACCAAGCCTGTGGAGAAGAAGAATGCTGAGGGTCTCACATCGACTAATGATATGGCTAATATAGTGCTTATAAAGCTTGGGCAACCCTCACTTTACAAACTTGTTTTGTGGGGTTTGAGTCAGGCCTAAAATCTAAGATACCCAAATTCTAAGAAGGTATCAAAGCCTATCCTATATCCGTTATTGGGCCACCTGTGTTTGTCCACGCTCTACACGTGTGTACCTAGGCATGAGAGGTGTTGTTATTAGACCGGGCCACCCTGCATTTGTGTCCACGCTCCAGAGGTCTAGTCTTGGGCGTGAGGCGGGTATGTTAAGAGTCCATCATTAGCTAGTAATATGGCTAAAATAATGCTTATAAAGCTTTGACAGTCCTCACCTTACAAGTCGATTTTGTAGGGTTGAGTTAGGTCCCAAACCCAAATTCTAAGAAGTGAAATACTAAATTCTAAAATAGTATCAGAGCATATCCTAGATCTGTTATTGGGCCACACGTGTTTGGTCATGCTCTACACGTGTGTTCCTAGGTGTGAAGGGTGTTGTTATTGGGTCGGGCCACCCCACATTTTGTGTCCACGCTCTAGATGTCTAGTCTTGGGCGTGAAAAGTGTATTGAGAGTCTCACATGGACTAGAGATATGGTCATTGTAGTCCTTAAATAGGCATGGACAATCCTCACCCTATAAGTTGATTTTGTAAGGATGAGTTAGGCTCACAAATGGTATCAGAGACTATCCTAGATTCGTTATTGTGCCATTCATGCTTGTCCACGCTCCAGTTGTCCAGTCCTGGGTTTGAGGGGGTGTGTTGAGAGTCCCACATCGACATCGACTACTGATATGGCTAAAATAGTGCTTACAAAGCTTGGGCAATCATCACTTTACATGTCAGTTTTGTGGGGTTGAGTTATGCCTAAAATCTAAGATACCCAAATTCTAAGAAAGAAAAAGGGCATTTTCATCTATCTATTTGATTTGGGTACCTGAAAACTCTAATGGGTCATGCCCAATTTTTTGGTAGCTCCTTCGAGTTGTAGAATATAGGACAAATTGGAATTAGGATGATGTCTTTGCTTTGTTGACAGTTTTAATCTTTTAAGTTTTTTAGTTTGTTTAAGCTCGTTAGTTTTCTGTGTTAGTATTATGTTAGGTTCGTGTGTGTTCATTAATGTTTGTATGTTTAGAGACATTGCATTAAGTTTTTTTTTATCCATACATTGTGTTAAGCTTGAGTCTGGCTATATTAGATGTTGGCCCTTATGTGCTACCCTTTGGGCTCTGGGCTTTGCCCTTTTTAATGAATCCCCCTTTTGAAAAAAAAAAGCTAATCAGAAGACATACCTAAACTAATATCGGGTAAAAAATAAGACCCTGTTTTGATCCTGTTTCACACCAAGGTCTCTAAATGGACCAATTGGCCCTACAACTAAATTGGCCAATAAACCAATCACTCAACAATTTTACTACTAAATAGGTGGATGAGTGAAAAAACTAATAGGCATCCTAACATAGGCTAATCCAAAGGTTAGCCTGGATAGGTAACTAACCTAATACCGGGTCAAAAATTAGACCCTATTTTCATTAGGGATGACAATTGGACCTATATCCAATGGGTACCCGCAAACACAAAAATAACGGAGTAGAATATGATATGCCTATTAGACATTCCTAATTGGTTTGTCTGTTATCATATCTCTATTGGAAGACATAAGTTTACAAAACTGACAACACTAACAACAAATTTTACCCCATATGGTAGAAAAGGAAAAAATAGCAAACCTAAAGTGAGCATGACAATAGGAATGTTTTTCTCATGAGCAAACCAAAAAACTTTCTCATCTCTAAGAGCAATCCGGTCAGAACTAATCTGCGTGTACAAAATAACACAAGCATCACTTATGATGAGTGGTAAATTAACTAAAACACTAACTCATAATAATGACCTATTCTTTTCTTGTAGAAACCAAAGATAAAGAGAAAGTGACCAAGCCAATTGAAGTTAATACATGTTTATATTTTACTGTGATAAATTTAATAAAAAATGAACTTACCTTCTACCTTTTCAACAACTCAGGCTTAAACCTTTGTCCAACAACCTTGAATCAGATTGGCATGAAAAAAAAAATGTAAAAGGACCTGAATATTACTTTCAGTATAACTTCTTCATGATAAACAGTAATCTTGAATACACCTCATTCTGTCATTCATGGGAATCCACAACGGTCAGGATGTATGATTTCTACAAGTTACTCTCTTTACTTTCTCTTCCTTCTTGTATATTGGACACATTATATGCAACCACACCAGGCTCATGGGGTTTTCCACCTCTTCATAAATCATAAATGATATACTTCATAAATGAGATTATTTGCCTTCATTCTGGATATATAGTCCAATTATATACTCCTCTAAAAAGTTATTTCAATACTTATCTGAGCATGGTCAAAGTGAAAGCTACATCTTCATAAATGATTCAAGTAATAACATTCTGTCAAATTACTAGGGAATGTGATCAGTACTGATTACTGATAAGTATAAGCTACACAAGGATTTCATACATCAACCAACAGGCATATCAAATGCACATTCAAATTCTTTAATTTCCACAGAAAAGATTTTTCTTCCTCGTATGAGGGATGAAGGCACTTGATCCAAGAGTCCTCAGTGTCTCAGCTTCACATCCATTTCCACGGGAAAGACCTTGCCTCGGTGGTTGAAGATCATGAAGTCTAGGTTGGCAGGTAAAGAAACAATCCTGCATTCAATTGGAGACAAATTCTGGTTATTATAAGGATCCAAGCAATTCCATAGCAAGTGATATTTGCCTGCAGAACTATGAAGTTATGTCCCTCAACTATGAAGACAAAAAGATATTAGAAAGTTTAGTAAACAGAAAATTTCAAATAAGTCGCTTTAAATTAATATGAAGGTCCCTACCCTATATGTTTTAAGAATTTTCAAATTGGTCTTTTAAATCAAAATTATAAATGAAACCTGTAGGCTGTAGTTTCAAATTAAAAAAAAAAAGATAATTAATTAGACCTCTATAGAGCTCTAACAGTAGGCTGAATTCAGGGAGTCCATTGAATTTTTTTTGAAACAATTGGGACCTATTTGAAATTTCTTCAAAAGTATAGGGACCTATATATTAATTTAACCACATTATTGATACATGACCTACAAATTTTGCACATTACTCTCTCTCTCTGCATACTGCACTTAAAACACTGTCCACATTAATAAGTAATATGTTCTCATTAAATCTCACTTAACTCATTTTTTATATACTAAATCATAGGTAACAACAGAAAATCCAATAATAGCAAGATAGGTGTAAAAATAGTTTCTCAGAAGGAATGAGTAAAAATAAGAATATTATCTTGCATGATAACATAAAGCATATTAGTATGCTAAAAGTCTCGTGATCAATGCTTGATCTGCTGAAGCATAAGAAATGCCTTGCTACTGAATAGTATAAAATTTCATTTGTCCATTCTCTTTTTGACGAATGATGTCAATCCTGAGCATATTAGTCAAATCAAACCCATCTGCCAATAATCTACCGACAGGTTATGACTTATGAATGAAAAAACTGACAGAAGTAACTTAAAATGGTCCATTAGCAAATTAATGGACCTTACCAATACAGTGAATATATATCAATGATCATTGGTACTTTTCATATATACAGACCGTCCCTATTAAAATCACCATTATAAACTATCAATGAAGGCATATATCAACTTCACATAGCATGATAGGAAACCAAGGAAGGTCCCTATATGCTTCTGTATCAATACTGTATAGCTTCAAATAAAACAACACGACTTATCAAGGTAGACCAAAGCTTAATAGGACAATCTTTCAATACCTGATAGGATCAACATAAGTCAGGAATACTGCCTCTTAGGAACCATCTCGAAGCCCTCTAACATAAAACTGAAACTTTCAAAACTAATAATTCTAAAATGAATTCTCCTGAAAGACCATTCAGTATTCACCACCAATTATCCCAACCCAAGCACATAGAACAAGAGCAACCCAATAGCTTGCAATTATAGCTCAAAAACCTAACCAATTGAGTAGAATGTATCATTGAAAGGGATAAAAGAAGAAGTAACCTGTTCTCCTCAGAGTGTGGGTGAATGGACAAAAACTTCCCTGGCACAGTGAGCGCAGCCCAGAAACAAAGCAGCAATCCAAGTAACAGCTCAATCACCACCTGCATTCCCAAAACCTTAGATGCAGATTGCAGAAAGAAACACCAAAATAAACTTCCAATTAAAAAAAAAAAAAACAAATTGAGGTTACTAGTTACATTGAAAGGAGGCCCTGAAAACTCTTCCTCCGTAATCTTCAACAAGCCCCTATCTGCAACCAAATCAAATCAGACACACCCACCCCAATTTCAGATCAAAACAAATTCACGAACTTTTAATACGAAGGATTCAGTTTTTTTGATACATACATCGGATGGTTGAGTAAGCGGCGTGAAATAGAACGAGAAGCGCGAAAACTCCAACAGTTAAACCCACACCCATTACAACAATCTACTTTGTGTTCGACGCCGCGAATTAGAGAATCTTGAGGACCAGTGTGAGTGAGCTTAGGCCATCTCCAACGTAAAACCCATTTTGGGTGCTTAAAGGGGTTCAATATGGCCACATCACTCACTTTTATATTTTTTAACACGAGTATTTAATAAATATCTAACACTTTCAACTGAGTAATTTCAAAAATTTTATTAAATGTGTCCCACCGATAACTTATCATCGTTACATCTCAACAATAATTTATTTATTAATAAATAAATAACGGCTCTTTCAACGATTTTTTTTTTAATATTTTAAGACTTGTACCTACAACTAAAACTGTAAGTAATCTATTTCATTTTTTTTATTTCTCTGGCGTGTGGGACTCAGAAGAGAGAGAATGTGCTATTATTTTATAATTTAATACTCATAGCTACGGCTCAAACCATAGGTAGAAATATGTTTTAGTTTTTTTATAACTGACGCGTGGGACCCAAAAGAGAGAAAAGAGAGAGTGTCTGTATAAGGCTATAAGCAGCACCCCTGACACTCCCTATTAAATACTCTTTTTTTTTCTCTCCAATAAAAGTGCTTAATAAGTACTCATTAAAAACCCTTTAAGCACTCCCATTAGAATTGGAGTTGTCCAGCCACGCAACACCAAATTCCAATTTTACCCACAAAAATCGCACGGATTTAGGAAGACACCAGATTTATGACGTGTTTTTTCTCCCCTTAGCAATCGTACAGAAAAAATTGCTATTTGTCATTTTTTATGTAATTATGTATAGATTTTTCTTTCCTATTTATACTACTTCGTCCAAATTCAGATATAAGGAAAAAATAACTCAACTATGAGAGCTTGAAATAAAGTAAATTCTAATTAATTGATGTCTCTCTATTTAATAATTTTTTATAAAATATCTTTTATTTAATATAAATTTTAATTTTAATAACACTTTAAGGACAATTTAGATAATCAAATTTATTTTTGCCAAAAAAATGAAATTTAGATAACATGCGCATAAAAAAATGCCATCCAATAATTAGATGAACAATACTATTGTACTTACAATAAGAAACAACAAATAGAGAAAGAGATCCTCAAGGAATTCTAAACAAATTGAATAACTCTAACTCGTGTAATTCTCTATTGGTAATATCAAAAGTTTGAATTTTTTTTTTGAGATAAACATACAGAGATGAAAAATTATCCTTTAAAGAACTTAAGTATCATCATATAGCATACAAAAAGAAAAATATTTCAGTAAAAAAAAGCATACAAAAAGAAAAATATAAAAACAACCACATTAATATTCCAAAAGATAAGTCAAAATAGTTAGAGAAGCTAACCCAATTGGTATGACTAAGTTGGCTTGTGCGTGAGATAACCAAGGTTTGATCCCCACAAAACACATTCTTGGGGAGGGTCAGGTTGGTGGACAGGACAAGATAAAGATGGATATGATAAGAAGATTGGATAAGAGCAGGATATAATATAGATAGGATAAACTTTTATGATATCTTATGTTTGATGCACACATGTGAGCTGCAGGCAATTGTCAAGTCTAAATTTTGCTTGTTATCTATCCATAACATGAATATGTTATTAAAAGAGTTAAAGCTATATAAAAGTATTTACACTTCTTTGCAGAAACTTTTTGCAGCAAAAGAAAAGAAAAAATGAGCAAATTTATCAAATGTGTGGAAGAAGAGCATAGAATGAGAAGCTTAAGAAAGAATCAAAAAGTATAAAACATGGCAGAAGATATACTGACATTGCTTCCTCCCAAGTATAATTTTTTTTTTCCAGTTTCTATTTCCTTATTCTCATCTTGCTCTCTACCAATAACTAATTGTTGGTTAGTGGTGGGGTGATGTTGTTTTTCATCCCGCAATGGCTCATTGAAGACTAAGTCACATAACAAATCACATTTTCACAAATTTTTTGTTCGCAATTTTCAGGAAGGAAAGCAATGACACTCATATGGTTCAAGTGGATAAACAAATGCAACTGGAAAAAATCAACTATTTTGTAAAAACTTAGTAGTGAAATTATCAAAGGGAAACAAATATTGGGTTAAATGTAACTTTTAGCAAGAAAAGAAGTGCCACACATGGTTCCAGTGAGACAAAATAAACTGAGCAAGCAAAATAAACTTATGAAAAAATTTAAACATATTATATAAAATTATTATGAAGCAAAATGAACTCAAATGCCTCGTTCCAGATTGTTAGAAATAATTGCTGAAATAAAATACCTGTCAAGTCATGTTTTTTTAGCACTAAGAGAGACCAAGAATGGACATGTGTCGAGTCAAAAAAACATAGCAAACTATCTTTATCATAAGAAAACAAAAAAACAGAAGCATGAGAGAAAAAGTAAAAAAAAGTAATCAGAAACAAATAAATAACCATGAGGGAATGGGAAAAAAGAAGTGGGAAATAGAAAAATAGAAATTTGACATGTGTCCCGAATTTTCCTATAGAGAAATAGATAGAAGAGGTCTTAACCATTTTATGGTGCTCTGCTCTAAAGGAGATTCATGATGGATGGTTTCTAAGGTTGTATTTAATATTTATGTTGATATCTAGTATCTACCAAATATATGGTTTCTGTTTCCTCATCCTACAATGAAATGGAAATCATATAAGCAATAAATAGTATGGTGATACTAATACCTCGGACAAAACACCCAAATAGAAAGAGTAAGGTGGTGGTAGTGTACCTCTTAAAAAGGGGAAACATAATCTTGGTCCTATACTCCTATTGATTAGTAAAAAGAAAAAAACAATGCTGACATTTTTTCAGAAAGAACATACAAATTGTTGCACAAAAGCATTGCTATCTTTATAAGCCATAACACCCTTACCAATCGTTTCTTATAAACATGCATCATACTATCTTAGACATGTTTCTCCAAACACCAAAAAGCCTAAATATGCATTGAGAACTAAACTGAAACCGATTTGCTTTGGAGGCCAATAGGTACTTGAATATGTAATATCTTATAATCATAGTATAAATATGCATTTAGAACTTCATCTGCCCATCAGTTAGATAATGGTGAAAAATTAAATCATATGATCCACCTAGTTTTATATTCATCAAGTGCTTGAGTTTTCTAACCTGTTTAATATCATCCTCGTAATCAATCAGATTGAAATTTATGCCAGCATCAACTCCCCTGAACTTAAATAACAGCTCGATCATAGGCTCTAATTTTGAAATTTCCAAGTCAAATCAGGAGCAAAACAATCAAATTCTCAAAAAATAAAAGAAAGGACAGTTTATCAAAGCTAAAATTACAACAACGAAAATCAAAATATGTGCAAAGATTTACCTAGCAGCAGCTTAGTTGTGTCAAATCCACCTACAAGCTCAAATACGAATTTTGTCAAAACTCAAATGATGCTTAAAATAGTAAATCATACAATGTAATTATTCTAAATTGTACTAAAATTATGTACCAAAAAAACTGAAATTCATAAAATAAAAATCTATACCAAATACACTTGTTTTCCACAATTCCCTACACCGAATAATTACAAAAAATGCAACCCAAAAGTGTCAGATCCAACTCAACCAGGAATTACTAACTGCAATCACAGATATTGCCAAAAGATTGATAAAACTCTGACACACCCAAAAGCATCAACAATTGAAAGGAAGCTGGAAGACTTTATCACACTACAAGCCTAGTTCATTGTTGCTGACATGCACCACATATACCTCTATACTTTTTAGGATAAATCTGAGTTTAAATCCCATGGTACAGGATCCATTCCTAGTGCAAAAAAAGCAATATACAAAGTCATCAAACTCAATAAGAAGGCTGCATACAGAGACACCCAGATGCAATAAAAACACACACACATATGTTGCATACAGGGACTGCATATGAGATAAATACAGAGACACAATTTTTTTTTAAAAAAAAAGGGAGGGGGCAGGAAGAGAGAATGACATAGAATGGCAATTTCATCAAGATGCCCACAGGATCCCACATGACAAAACTAAAATTAAGATGCCCCCAATTAACCAGAAGTAACAACTAATGTTGCACTCAATCAAAGATATACTAACTTAAAAGATTGTAAACTGTACAACTTAAAAACAATATATAAGACAACTAAAAGATATTTTAAAACAGATAAATACAAATAAATCTAGAATGTAGGAGAGCAGCAATACCAACACTCCTCCAGTGCATCCTAATGTTTATTTGCTTAGAAATTAAAATCCTTTATATTTATTATCTTTATTCATTTTGCTCAGTTTAGTCTTCACCATTTGAATGATGATTTTTTTCAGTCTGAGAAGGATGAAGATGTTTAAAGTTAAAAACATAATACAGAGAGTAAGAGAGTTGGACCTTCAAAGCATATTTGTTAAAGAATTCAAAGCAAGAATCTTAGAAGGGCATTAAATTATGCATTCAACCATACTCATGATTGTATCAAAGTTATAATAAACATTGAAAAATCCCATATCATGGTGCAAGAAACATTGAAATGGTACCACCGTCTTGGCTGTTTAGAAGCGACCAACAATATCCCACCTATGAGAAGAATCTTAGAGCAGAAGATTCACCCACCAACCAACCGCAGCACTTGAAGGCAAGGTTTGAGGAAGCAACACATATTCTTGGAGGCCAAGATTGGAAGGCTAGACAGAAAGGCACAAAAATTTGCAAACAGGAGAAGAAGAAACGGTGAACAGTTATAAGTCACATATTATAGATTCTCAGATAATCGATTTACTTAGGTGATTAAGCATTATACGCGTCAAGATTGAAATCGGGTTCGTTTTATTACCTGTTGTAACACGTTTCTTTTGTTCACCAGAGATACCTCTTAACATATTGCAATTCCCACAAACAGTATCAGCACAAATCTCCAGTCCCAAAAACCTGCAAATGTATAGCAAAAAGAGACTTTATAAAACAAATTCTTACAGTGAATTCATGGTGATCAATGATGGTTATGAAAGTGTAGTTTTTACCCTTATGACAAAACCTGTTACCAAATTTGCCTTCTGGGGCCTTCAGTTGCTACAGCCTAAGCATTATGAGTCAAAAAAGGACAACCACTTAAATTATGAGTCATTTTCTATTTGTATGGAAAAGAAATAGATGATGCACTTAATAATATCAAGAAAGATAACTAACTGCTAATGAAATTCAGATTGAAAGTCATTGCTTTTTACAACTAATTCATCACCTACTTTTTCTTCATAACAAATTAATTCCTTCTCCAAACAATTTTTAGGATGTCATATTTTTCTTTCTTTTGTTTGGAAGGCTAACAGTTATTCAACAATATAAAAAGGAAGGCTGTGGGAGATACAAGCCAAATAGGAAAAACACAACATCCCTGACAAACAATGTTACCTTTATGTAGACATCAATATTGGACAATTCTGGTAGCAAGTCTGTAGAATTCCAAGAATTGAATATTACACACAATCAAAAACTTGTCATTCAATACGTCAGCCCATGTTTCAAAAATTGAATTTGATAATGAATATATAAGCAAAAAGCAATCTTTTTGACTAACCATAACGAAGCCCAACTCCTTGGACTCTTGCTGGCCAAGGTTTCTCTAACAGTCATTTTCTCCAATATGAATAGGGACAGGGCAACGATTAAAAAAGAAGACGAAGGAGAAAACATCAAGTACCATTACCATGTCGCTGAAGGCTTCAAGATTCTTGGAGTGGAGATGGACGATTGATAGAAAGGCTTCAAGATTTCTGGATTACTGATTCTAGAAGCGGTTTTGAAGACAAACGGAGCTTGAACAGTTCAAGAGAATAAAATGGAAAACCATAAGAGGGATTGTGTTGCCACCATAATGCAGAGAGAAAAAAGAAAGAGAAATGAACAATGAACAATGGTGAGCGAGTGTCACCCGCGCGCTCTCCTTTTATAACCGAGTGGGTGAAAACGTTAAAATAATCATTTTTTTTATCAAATCCTCCTCCATTTTTTTCACTTCACCGGTTCAACGACACTTCTCTTAATTTTTATATTAAATTAAATTAATATTTTTTTTTACCACATGAGGCTTTGGTAAGATAGCACATGTCTCTTCCAGTTTAACCAGAGATCTGCCTTAAATCTCACACAGTGATACCTTGGTCTAGACAAAAAAAAAGTTAACTACATATTTAATTTGTTTTTATGTCAAAAAAAACTAGTTATTTATTCAAAAAATTATCATACTAAATTTCTCTGATTAATATTTGCATTTTTCAAAGAATATTAAATGTGTAAGATATTTATAAATTGTCACTAGAATAATCTTTTACTAATTAAATTAAGATATTCATAATAATACATGTATTTTGTTGTCCTTTTTGTTTTTTTATTACTAGTAAAATAATAAATAATCTTTGATGAATCAAATTATTCTTTTTTTAATTATTATTCCATTTTATTTTTTATTTTTCATATTTTACTTATACTTAAAATATTTTTGGTTTAAGATTATCAATGTTCAAAAGTTACATTGAGCTCTACCTAATCCAAATCAAATCAAGTGGATTCATTTATTTGGGGGGGAGGGGTAAAGATCATTAAACACTTATTTTTATTCAAAATAATCTGACTCAGTGCCTTATTTACAGAAAATCAAGCTCCTTACTACTTTAACTAATAAATATTAGTTAAAATATTTGTGTAATTGATGAAATACTTGCTAATTAGGTAAACTTTAAAATGTATAAATTAAAAAAAATAAAATTATAAGAAATGTATGCATAAATAATTTAGATAGAATAAGAATATATATTAAAAGATAAAAAAATAAAATTTATAGTAAAATAACTAAGATTTGGAAGAAAAAACAATTTTGAATGTAAACAAAATTGAAAAAAAAAATTGGTATATGTAGCTATGATTTCAAAAAATTATTATAAAAATCTTTTAATAAATTATTTAAAGAGTCTCAACAACTAAGAGTTGAGAAAAAATATTAATACAAAATTTAAAATAGGCTTATATGTGTTTTTAGTCCCAAAAAATATAAACATTATATTTGTCATATAAACTGATTTATTGTTTTTTTTATGGATTTTTTTTAGGAAAGTCTGAAATATAGAGGTTATGATGCCCATTTTTTCTTTGGCACATGACCCCATTATCTAACACGTAATGTGATTCAAATGCAGAAAATGGAATAAGAGATATATGATAGGTTATATCCGGGGTAAAAGGGTCTAAAATAATCCTTTATAAATGGGATTGAAGAGTTTGTTGCTTTCGCAAATGGACGAGATAATTTCATTAGAGAGGTAAGGATTAGATGTTTGTGTCTTAAATGCCAACATATAAAGATTAAGAGCGAGGGTAATGTGAGGGTTGAATTATATAAAGTTGAGGTCAAGTCTAATTATTGGATACAGACTAATCATGTTGATATGGTGCCTAATATGTATAGAAAAATATCGATGATATTAAGATAATTAACGAGTTTCGATGTGAAATAAATGTTGCACGATACGAAGAGTATTACAATAAATTTTATATTATTTTGTTTGTATTGTCCATTGTTCATCAAACAATATACATAATAAAGAATTGTGTTGTGACTGAAACAATATTTATTCTATGTTGTTCTGTTTGTCATGCATGTACCTCAGTGTGCATCAAACACACTTATCCTTAACAAAATTCTAGTTATTTTTACTGCATCCTAGACCAGTATAGAGAGAGAGAGAGAGACCAATAGAGAGAGAGAGAGAGAGAGAGAGAGAGTGCACAAGAATGGAAAAAAAAGAGCAGAGATTCGCAAGGAGAGAGCGAAGAGCCATGGAAATAGGTCTTGGAAGAAGTCACGTGAGTGTTTAAGTGGATTAATGCAATCTTTAGATTATACCAAAATTGATAGATAGTATTTAGTGTCAAAGTTATTTTTGACACTTGGTGTTATTTTCTTTTTTTTGACGAACACACTTGGTATTATTTAATTCTATCTCAAAATATATATTTTGAAAAATTATAATCATTCTGCATGCTTTCAAGAAAAACAAAAAAATGTTATTTTATTACTCTTTATAGAAGTTAAAAATGGTAACTTAAAATATCATTAAAAAATTATATCATAAAATGACATTTCCAAACTTTATCAAGCCAACTAACAAACGAATATTTCAATACTTCCATGCAACTCCCTCTCGCATGTGAACTTGGTAGTCCTATGAAAAGCACGTAATATACGATCCCAAGAGGACATAATAACTAGTAGGTTTGTGTTTGTGAATGGACAGGTCACACTCATAGGTACACAATTTTCTTGCACATCCATCTTGATTTATTTTTATGCTTTAATATCAACAACAACTTGAATGTGGAAACTGTAATACAATTTGATTAATTTTACAAGTGTGCCATTTCATAAGGATAATAGAAATATTTCTTATAAAAAGAATAAGGCCTCAAATAAACTGATAAAAACTTGTACTTATGTACAACCATTTATTCAGTTGCTAGCTACTGTTGAACCTAGTTATGCAAGCAACAAACAACTCTAGGGCTGTTCACGGGCCGGTTTGGATTGGATTTGGCTAAATCTATTATCTGAACCGATCAAAAGTGTTCGGATTGGGTTAGATCGGATTTATAATTTCTTTTGCCAAATTCAAACCGAACCAACCCGATCAAGAACGGGTTGATTCGGACCGGGTCATTGGGTTAGGTTTAATAGTTGTGCTTTTTTTTTTGGAAAAATTGCACTTACCTCCCTTCAAGTTTGTTTATATAACACTCACACCCCCTCTAGTTTTTGAAAAACACCGACCTCCCTCTCACTTTTCACGTCGTTTAGCACTGTTAAATTGCCAAAATAAAAAACTCAACATGTCTTGGGACTGCCAAGGACCGCTATGGATTCTCCAAGGTTGGCAACATAAAGAACACCGCTGGAAATCCCATGGACCCCAGATGGGGGCTCATGCCCACACATCGCTTCACCAGATGCAAGAATTCCTCCTCCATCACACTGAGTGCCTTCTTTATAGCATCCACCGATACAACACCCCCTTCTTCGCTCACCAATTCTACATTATTATTCAACCAGTACCATTAACCACCCAAAGCACACACATATATTAATTCATTAATCAATTAGAATTACTGGTACAATTTAGAATGAATGGATGGAAAGGAATACTGAAAGTAGTATTCCTTTGGACCTTAACAAGTTAACATCGCATCTTAGAAATTGTAAACAGGTTCAAATAAAAAATCTTTCCCCTATAGGCTATATATATATAGAAGATGGAGCAGGAATTGGGCACAAACAGTGAATAGTGTGGCAACTAGTGGGGCAAGTTTCTAAACCACTATGGTAGCCTTATAGACAGTGTGGACAGAGAAATGGGGAAGAAGATGCATTTTATTAACAGTGTTAACAGAGAAACAACCGTTAGGTTGTAAGGGTACAATGTGTCAATTGATTAAACAATTAAGGGAGGTGAATGTCTTTTTGAAAACTAGAGGGGGAGTGTGTGTCATTTAAGCATACCTCAAGGGAGGTGAATGCAATTTTCCCTTTTTTTTAATCAAATTTTAAAAACTAAAAAAAATTACAGAAGGAGAAAATATTGAAAACGACCCAAACACAATCTTTTTTTTGTCAACCAAACACAATCTAAAATGAAAAAGAGATAAATGGGCTTGAGCCCAACAAAATATTTTTAAAAAACAATCCAAGATAACAAAAAAAATAAAATAGGGGAAGGGGTGAATTAGGGTTAGAAATCTAGAACCCTAATTTCATACAGAGGGGTGGGGGCGCTGCATTGATCAACAGATGGAAGGCACTTGAAGATGGTGCAAGCGATGAGCGATGCAGATGAGCAACGACACTTCAGACACGACGGCCGGATCTACAACGCCTAGAGCGATAGAGGACCAAGACGGAGGGCCATGAGGGAGAGAGACAGGGTCGCGACAGAGGTCTCGTAACAGGGTCGCGCGTCTCAGATCTGTAGCAGCGTGCATTCCGCAACGGCAACGAGGAACCGCGCGTCTCAGTCTCTCAGATCTACAGGTCTTTCAGCCACGGCAGCAACGACTCAGTCTCTCTCAACCATGGCAGCATCTATGGGAGAACTTGTCTCTCTCAACCTTCATGACATGAGAACTTGTTTGCACCAGTAGAAATTCTCAAGATAGGTAAAGGCAGAGCGCAGTTGCTATCTTTCTTTGGCTTTGCTCTCACGTGTTAAGCAACATAATAATTTTTTTTTAATAAAAGGCCACATCATCGGTTTCGGCGGATTCAAAAAATGAAACCCGTCACCTGAACCAAACCACAATGGGTTTGAATGGGTTGGATCGGATTTTCCCCGATCAATGTAAGAAACAGGAAAAAAAACGGGTTGTGCTGGTTTGGTTCGGGTTCACGGGTTCACGGGTGACCCGACCCTGTGAACACCCCTAAACAACTCCACAATAAAAAAAAAACTCCACAATAAAGCAAATAGACATGGCAAATTGGTTTGGAGAGTTTGTTACCTAACATCTATGCCGGATGTTGGACGATAGCTGGAGCCGTTAATTTCAGTCCAGTCTAACAGACTGGCCCATTGGGCCTGTATTTTAGGTTGAATTGGGCTCCTTAATTATAAGCCTAAATAATATATGAGCTGGGTTGACTCTGTTTTGTAATTTGCCCAAATGGACCATGCTGGGCATCCGACCTAATTTGACCTACGTAGCCAATTTGGTAGTGGAAATATGAAAATTGCAAACCAAGCCTTACTAATTAAGAAATCACCATTTATTATTATTGTTGTTGTTTATTATATCCTCATCTGCTCTGAATCCAGAAGTGTGCACACTATGTATACATTAATTTTTATTAATGGCTAAAACGCGTTTCATGTTGATGTCAGAATTAAAAACAGTTTGACACATCAAGGGACTGACAAGTTCCATCAAACTATGATGCGATTCACCTCAAAGTCATGAAAGATAATACTAAATTAACTTTCCACTTCTTAGTTTCTATCTAGGTAGGAAAGTTGGTCAGAGTATCCAAAGATGCTTAAACTTGAAGAGTTCCATGACCAAAACCAACACACATGGAAAGAAATTGCACCCCGACAAGAACAGCAAAGCACAAAAGCAACAAAATAATACATAGATCAATGAGAAAGTAGAGAAAAACCAACACTTCAAACGAAGGTGTTAACACATTATCCTTGAGAACTCGGAACATGTTTCCATGTTTCTTCTATGTATATGCGCCACCGAGTAACTGTATTTTTAAGCTTAATTGTATTTTTATACCCTCAGTTAATCGTGATTATATCATATAGGCTCTGGTATTAAAAACTTGATGATATAGTGACAAAGAGACCTAATTACAACAACTAAAATAATTAGAGATTTAATTTACTCAATTAAACACCAAAATCGCAATAATTGGGATATCGAAAATACAATTAAGCTATATTTTTTTATATATATTACCATAGAGCCGTTAACGTTCTCATGTACAGCTCCATATGTCAAAAGAAGAAGATAGTTCAAGACAAATAAAAAAGAACAAAAAAGAACAAAAAACCTTTTATTTAGACCTATAATAATATTCAACTCAGTAATAATCAAAATAAAGTGATTAATTAATTAACTTAGTAAAAAAGAGAAAAAAAACTAAACTAGAGACCAGAAATTAATCAAACCCATGTGCGATTCTTGACCGTTCAGATTTGCACCGGGTGAGGAGCATCGGAGGACGTGCTGCAGAGACAGAGTCTCCCTCTGTTTCTTCTTCCCTTCTCTTCAATTCATGAACCTTTTCTTCTGACTCAGTTACCCTCTCTCTGAGTGAATCTTCAAGTTCTTTAAAAAATCGCATCTTCAACTCCTCCAACTTCGGGTCCTTCACCCCTTCTCTTTCCATAACGGACTCAAATTCGGGTCTCGGTTTCTCAGAGGGATGCTCTGTTTCTTCACCCCAAAACCTGCTTGCTAGTGATGAAGAACTGTACGGTGCAGATTTGCACCTCATCAATAACAAAGCATTTCTCGGTGGCGGTGGCGGAGAAGAAGAAGAAGAAGAAGAAGAGTTATTAGAAACAACAAAAGCAGTGGTAGCGTTAGCTTTGCAGTTAACTCTGTTTTTGCGTTCTAATTCTTCTGTTTCTGACTCGTTGAAATTGGACCCGTTTTTCGTTGAAGCTTTTTCAGCTACCTTGGAGGGTTTTCGTTTTCTCCGAATTCGAAAGAACCCCCAACTGGGCCGAACCGGTTGGCACTGACAGTGACATAATGAACCGGGTTTTTTTTGGGGGAAACAAAACAGGGCACGTGAGACCCACCACCAGCAGCGACGGCGGCACGTGGTGGAGGAGGAGGGTTGACCCTTTTTGGCGATGGTTTGTTTGGAGGAGCGTTTAGCTCTCACTTGACCCATGCACGTGACTTTGGGGGAAGAGGGTTCCTTGGTTTCGATGGTTGTTGCGGTGTTGTTGTTGTTCTTCTTTCTTAGGAACATTGGGCTTGACCTTGATGACCTTCCCCTGCTCCTATTCCCTGCATTGCTTCTTAGGAATCTCATCAATGGTGGTGGGAACTTGTCTGGACTAGAAATGGGTTTCGTAGTAGATAGCTTCTTCATATCTCACTGTTTTTTTCAGTGTTCAGTGTTCACACTCTGTAGTCTGTTCTGTAATCTGTTTCTGACTATATTCTTACTTTCTCTTGTTTCTTTGTGTTTGTATTGTTGGTGGAGAAAGAGCAAGGGAAGATATACTTACTAAGGAAGATATACTTACTAATAGAGAGTCTATTTAGATGCAAAAATTATAGTTTTTGACTTACAGATAAGTTAGTTTTATTTTACATCTTACTCTTTTCATATACAAAAGTGAAAATTATTAAGTAATCATTTATAATTAATTATAAATAGATAGATATTTTTAGAGAAGTTAAAAAATATAACTTTTGAAAAATGTAAAAAGCAAAAGTAAATTTTAACTTATGGAAGAAACTGTTAGTTAAAAAATATATGTTAAAAGTGTTTAAGGAGAAATTTATCCAAATTGAGTCATTTTTTCTTTTTGGATGAGTGTTACCATCATATCTTATAATACACTCTTTTCAAATTAATTAATTGAAATGTACGTGGGTCTCACTAAATCATACGAGTCTTACATCCAAAGTAGTGGGACTGGTTTCCAATAATATATTCTTTTCAAATTAATTAATTGAAATATACGTGAATCTCACTGAATTATACGAGTCTTATATCTAAAGTGGTAGGACTTGTTTTCAAAGTGACGAAATCCATATATATTTGAACTAATTGTAGAGGGTGTATTGTGAATAATGTGTTAAAGAGTGTTTGGGTAGCATTTTTTTTATTTTTTTTTCTCACTCTTTTTTTCACTTTTTGTGAAACTGGGATGCTTGACTTTTTTTGCTGTGGCATGCTATTTAGTGAAACGCACTCAAGATATGGTCTGTGTCTCTGTGATGCAGATCGGGGAGCTTGTCTTTCAGCAAAAATAAAAAAAATAATGAAAAAAGAAATTATTTTTTTCTCACGATAGTTTTGTTTTTATGTAATTTGATGTGTCAGTCATCTTTCTTCGCATCGCACGGATGGATGAGTGAATCTCTTGTTAAGATTTGTGTGTGTGTTTGGGATGTGCTTTTGTAACGTGAGGTTCTCCTTGGCCTACCTCTCGAGGTACTTATTTATTTTTGTCTAGGACTTGGTTGGTTGGAGCGTACACAATAAAATATACCTACATTTAGTTATGGCTTTAATATTAATTTAGTCCCTATAATATTACTGATTTTGAATTTAGTCACTATAAAAATAGTCAAACTTTTTTGGTCCTTCTTTTATTTTATTTTTTGATTTTAGTCCCTGGAGTGAGTTGACCGCTTACGTGGCAAAAACTGCTGATGTGGACTGGCTGACGTGGCTTGTATAAATGACACATTACCATATACATCCCTATAAACATATTACATTTTGAATTTTGTCCCTCTAAAAAAAACGTTTTGAATATAGTCCCTTAAAATTTATATTTTGATTTTAGTCCTTCTTTTTCCCCTTACCCTTCCCCACCCTTCTCTCTCCTCGGGCCACCACCACTACAACCTCCTCCTCCTCCTCCTCCATCCTTCATCCTCCACCCTCCTCCTCCATACAACAACAACAACAACCCCTCTCTCTCCCCTTTCCCTCCCCACCTTCCCCCTCACCTCCACTGTCCCCCCCCCCATTCACCTCACTCTCGCCCCCCACCTTCTCTCCCCATTCGCCTCACTCTCGTCCCCCCAATAGATCCCCAATTTCGAAATCGAAAACATATCCCCATTTCGTTGTTGTTGTTGCTCTACGATTTTCGTTGTTGATGTTCTTGTTGTTGTTGTTGATGATGTTGTTGTATCTGCAGATCTTCGTTGTTGTTGTTGTATCTGCAGATTTTTATTGTTGTTGTTGTTTCCATTTGGTGGTGAGAGTGGAGAAGGAGGTGCTGGACGTGGGGGTGGTGGAAGAGGGGGTGGTGGTGGAGGTAGGGGTGGGGGTGGTGGTGGAGGAGGGAGGAGAAGGAGGTGGGGGTGATGGAGGTGGGGATGGGGGTGGTGGTGGTGGTGAAGGAGGTGGAGGTGGTGGAGAAGAAGATGGACTAAATTCAAAATGCGTATTTTTTATGGGGACTAAATTCAAAACACGTATTTTTTATAAGGACTAAATTCAAAACACATATTTTTTATAGGGACTAAATTCAAAACCTAATATTTGTATAAGTATGTGTCAGGTGACGTGTAAGCCACGCTGGTGCCACGTAGGAATTTTATAGGGACCTCCTAGTGCCATATCAGCGGTCAACGCTAGTGAGGGACTAAATTCAAAAAAATAAAATAAAATGAGGACTAAATTCAAAAAAATAAATAAAATAAGGACGAAAAAAGTTTGACCTTTTTTATAGGGACCTAAATCAAAAACCCCCTATATTACAGGGACCAAATTAATATTAAAGCCTTTAATTATTATCCAAAATTATACCATCTGCACACGCACACACCTATATTTGAAAGGTGGCCCTCACCACGAACCACCTAATTTTTGGTCCATGTTGGAGAAGTTACTTTTTACTCGGAATAATAGGTATCAATTTGTTTTAGATTTTAGTAGAATTTTATTTGAAGAATTGATTTTAAAAAAATTATCTTAAGAAGAATAGATTTGTGTTTGGTACTAATATTTTAAATGTGTGTTTAGAAGAATTGATTATATTTAGATGCTAAAGGTATAATCATTTTTGATATGTAAATATAAAAAATTTTGTGGGTCTCACACCCAAACGTGGTTTTGCAAACGGAAAAGTAACTCAGGACCTCATTCCACCAGAATTAATTTTGAATCCCAAAATCACGTTTCGAATTTTCATGTTTGGGTAAACAAACACACCTACTTTTGACATGGTCAAACACGATTTAGCCCTCAAGCGTGTGTTGCAGAATTTAAAACAAACACACACTAGGTGGTGTTGGTTTTGCTGTAATTATAGAAACACCCCAGAAAACCCGAATATGAGATCTTGGCTACTAAAATTAGGGGTGGCACAACGGGGCGGGTCGGGTTGAGATTTTTCAACCCTTGACCCGCCAGCTTGGCAGACTGGCCCATTGGGCCAATTATTTTTTTAAGAGAATTTAAAAGATTTTTTTTAAATTTTTTTTAAAAAAATTTAGTAGATATAAACGGGCCAACCCACCAACCTGCTAGCCCGTCAGTCCACCCTTAAAACGGGATAGGGTGTATTTTTGCCCACTTTCATTTGACGGGCTGGGGTGGCCCATTTTACCGTCCCCAGTAAAAATAGTAAAATGTCCTTTGACAAAAAAAAATAGTAGAATATCTTTTTGGCCCACTGGATATAATTAATAGAAAATAAATTTAAGATTTAATTTCGTAAAAAAATATTACATGTAAGTAATTTATTTTGAGTGCATTTAATCTGAATTATTTCGACAAAGTAACTCGATTAGATCCAGAAGGAGTGAACTGGGTTTATTTGAAAATTGAGTAAACTACCAAAATGGTCCCTGACTGTGTCATTCGGTATCAATATAGTCCCTAACAGAAGGAAAATTATCAAAACGTCCCCAACTGTTGTTTTCCGTTATCCAATCCAGTCCCTGCCGTTAGAAGCTCCGTTTTGCTGCTGACTTGTCCATTTAATGGCCACGTTGGACTCCTACCTGGCAGTCCACGTTTACAAGGACCAAAATGACATAGTGGGGACAAAAAAAAAAGGGGACCAAAATCATAACTTTGAAAAACATGAAACCCACACTTCAGTAACCCTTCACTCACACGTTAACTTCCTCTGAGAAAATGAGAGAACCAGAGCGCGCCTAAGTTCCTCCGCCAACCAGCAACCGTGGACGCCGCTTCGCCGCCACTACGCCACCGTGATCGCCACCGTGTTGGAGACAGCGTGGTCATTTCTTCATCGTTTCTTCATCGCGTTTCTTGGTCTCTTCTTCATCCAGCGAGGGCACCGAAAAGGTAAAGGGTTATTTTGTTAAGTTTCTAAATTTGTGGCTCTGTTTTTGTGCTATCTTCATCTTTCCCAGTCCTGTATTGTATTTACCTTGTATTGTTGTCATTTTGATTTGGGTTTTTAGGGCTTGATGACACTGTCTGGTTTGGGGTTTATCTGGTTGTTCATCCACACGATTTTGCTCTACTTATGGGTGTCTCTGTTTTGTTATATTGGTCTGTAAGGTGTAGCATTGTCATTTTCTGCTGGGGTTTTAGGGTTTCAGTTCAATGTATTGGTTGGGGTTAATTGTCAATGCACATGGCTATGCAAAATGGTTCATTGATATTTCTATTTTCTGTATCTACAGTTAGAAAATGCTAACGTTCATCCTACACCATGGTGGTAATTTTAGAAGGCAAGAAAATGGCCTGATTGAGTATGAGGGGGGCGAAATCTGTGTGTGGGACCGCATTGAGCCTGACTACTGCAATACATTCCTATTAGAAGACCTGACAAAGCACTGTCGACACTATCATAGGTTTGAACATATATGGTGGCTTGACCCTGAGAGGGGATTTGAGAATGGACTATATGAAATAAACACTGATGAAGACATACTCACTCTGTGTGATTTTGCCCGTCGAAACAATGATGAAGCTGATGTGTACTATGGACACCCGGTTATTCGTGACCCAGAAATCGTAATTCCGCCGCCTGCTGAGGAGATGCTGCCACTTGAGGAAGGGATTCAAGTTCAAACTGAACCTGTTAAGGAACCAGTTGAAGTTGAACATGCACCTGTTGAGCCACTTGTTGGGCAAAGAGTTGAGGAACAAACTGCACCCGTTGATCCACCTGCTAGGCAAAAGGGTGATGAACAAACTGCAACTGTTGATCCACCTACTGGGCAAGAAGTTGGTGATGGGCTTGTTGGTGATGACCAACCTATTGATTTTCATGATATGGTTGAGGATAGCTCGGACGAATATGCTCCATCATATCTGGATAGTGATGATGGCTTGTTTGATGGTTGGGATGATGATTTGGTAGATGAGGATGAAGAGTATGATGAGGAAGGAGTTCGCAATGCAAGTGAAGGAGAAAGAAGGTCACCCCCTACAATTAGAATTGAAGTTGATCAGACACATGTGACTAGTGAGGACGACAATGTTGGATATAAGTCGGAGGAGTTAAGAAGCCCGATTAGCACTGATGATGAAGCAGAGGGAAATGGTAGAACTGTTTATCCACAATTTAATGCTGGTGCACAATTTGGGCAGGTGCATTTGGAGCTTGGGATGGAGTTTGACAATTTAACCACTTTTAAGAATGCTGTGAGGGATTATACTATATACTATGGGAGAGAGATTTGGTGGGCAAAGAATGACAAGCTAAGGGCTAGGGCAAAGTGCTGTCAAGAGGGATGTAATTGGGAAATATATTGTGTTTGGAGTAAGGTCACCCAAAGCTTTCAAGTTAGAACATTCAGATCTGAACATGTTTGCTGTAGAGTGTTCAAGAACAAGACAGCCAAGCGGAAGTGGATCATTGCCAAACTGGAGCAAAAGTTGAGAGTCCAGCCAAGGATGACTTATGTAGAGGCTTTGGACTTCTTAAAGATCGAGTTTGGAGTGCATAGTTGTTTGTCTAAGATTTTCAGAGCAATGAAGGAAGCTAGGGTGTTGGTGGAAGGTAGCTTGAGGGAGCAATATGGCCGGATATGGGACTATGCACATGAGTTACTGAGGAGCAACCCTGGTACAACAGCCCGTATTTGTACTATCCCCATGCCTAATTCTGCACCACAGTTTGATAGATTTTATGTATGCTTGGATGGGTGCAAGCGAGGCTTCTTGGCTGGGTGTAGGCCCTTCATTGGACTGGATGGGTGCTTCTTGAAGGGCTATTTTGGTGGGCAATTACTTTCTGCTGTTGGCCAAGATGCAAATAATCACATTTTTATCATAGCATATGCCATAGTGAATGTGGAGAATAAGGAAAATTGGAAGTGGTTCCTTACCCTATTGCATGAAGATTTGGGAGACTATCAGACAAATAAGTGGACTTTCATGAGTGACATGCAGAAGGTACTAATACATTGGATTCTGTTTTGTGCATGTGTATATAATTGGTTAGGGACTAGTTTGACATTACGTGTATGGTATTAGGGACCTATTTGACAGTAAGTGACAACTGTTAGGGACTAATATGTTTTTTAAAATCTGATTATTGTAGGGTCTGATTCCTGCCATGCAAGAGGTCATGCCTGACGTGCATCATCGATATTGTGCTATGCACTTATGGAGAAACTTTACAAAGCAATGGAAGGATAAAGAGTTGAGAGGTGTGGTTTGGGATTGTGCAAGATCAACCACACCTGCACAGTTCAATGCCCACATGGAGAGAGTGAAGCGGAAAAATATGCAGGCATGGGAGTATTTAAACAAGTGGCCTGTAGAGGCGTGGACTAAGGCACATTTCATGGAGCATCCTAAAGTGGACAATATAACCAACAATACCTGTGAAGTCTTCAATGCAAAAATAGTGAAGTGGAGGGGGAAGCCAATACTGACCATGGCTGAGGAGATAAGGTGCTACATCATGAGGACAATGAGCACTAACAAGCTGAAATTGGCCAGCCATTTAGGTCCCCTATGTCCAGTGCAGCAGGCTAGACTGGATAAGGAGAAAATCGAAAGCAACAGATGGACCCCACAATGGTGTGGTGATGGGGATGGCACCCGTTTTGAGGTACAAAATTGGCAGGCTAAGATGGATGTCAACCTCAATACTATGACATGTACTTGTAGGGTTTGGCAGTTGACAGGTATGTTTAAAGTTTTCATATTTAACCACTTTTAAGTTTGTAGTTTTCAAATTTAAAGTTTTAGTTTTCATATTTAACTCGGTCTATTTGCTGGTCAGGTATGCCTTGTCGTCATGCTATTGCAGCTATGGCATACATCAATCAAAGGCCTGAAGATCACTGCCATGGGTGGTTGACTTTAGGTTCCTATAAGGCAACATATGAGCACTTTATTAAGCCTACTCAAGGTGTGGAGTTTTGGGAGGTAACTGACTATGACAAGCCTGTTCCACCAGTAGTTAAGAGGCGTCCAGGAAGACCCAAGAGGTCAAGAAGAAAGGATGGAGATGAGCAACCTGTAAACGGTAAGCTAAGACGGACATTGCCTCTGATTACATGTTCGAGGTGTGGCAATAAAGGTCATAATCGCAATGGGTGTCCACTTAGGAAAGACCAACCTGCAGAAAACCCACCTGCAGGAAACCAGCATGCAGAAAACCAGCCTGCAAATAACCAACCTGCACAGCCTCAACAAAACCAACATGCAGTCAACCAACAAAACCAACCTGCAGAGGCCCAAGATGTTCAGAATGTACAGGCCCGGGAAAGTCAAACTGAGATTGATGTGTCACACTCGCAGCCTCAATCACCCCCTCAAACTACTACACCTGTAAAATATTTTTAATATGTCATCATTTAATGTCATTTTCTACCTTTATAACTTTGACCAATGATGTATTTTATTAATCTAGGATATGATGACACCCAATTTGCAACCCCCCATAAGACCCTTTGGAAATGGCCAGGGCACATTTGGTGCTACACCAACTGGGGTTAGGCCACCACCCATAAGAGGGACTGCACAAACTTCATCTATTGTTCAGGTATGATTAGTTAATCCTGCTGGTTATGCTACGATCATTGAATTTGAATCATTATATTTTTAACTTCATTGGCATGGTGTTATGTTTTCAATAGCCTAGCCCAATGATGCAGAGGGGGAGGCGAGCTCCCTTAAGGCCTTTATAGAACACTCTAGATCTGTTCCATATTATTGTTGTTTCTTTTATTGTTGCCTTAATTTCGTACGCTGTACTGCTGTTGCTTTTTATTTTGTCTGTTAGTGCTAGTGGCCAAAAGCAGGCCTATATGTTTGTTAATTGAGGTAATGCAAGGCATCAGAAAATTATCACACAGTGTTTGTTCTTAAAATTTCCCAACCTTTTCCTTTTTTCTTCATTCTGTTTTCACATAATCTAAGAATATTACACATGGTTATCATACACATAGCCTGATTGTGTATTGTCCTAAATTAGTTTATAAAGTGATATGTCATACGTGAACCTCTGCTGCAATGCATATGAACCTCCTCGTGAATTTCTTGATATTTATTGTGTGTTCTGGGGGATTTTCTCTTCTTGTATTGTCTATGCATCTTTTATATTTTTCTGGTAAAGTGTATATAGTGTATATTTTTCTGGTAAAGTTTATATTTTTGGTAAAGTGTATATTTTTATGCTGCCTCCAAATGATTGTGTATTGTCACAGGGCATGCAACCTCCAAATTTGGTGCAAGTTCTGTAACACCCTTTTTCCCCAAAGAGTATTACACCAAAGAACTAGAAGACTTCATTGCGGAAAAACAGTTAAAATGGTTTTATCTTTACCCATTAGAACTTGATATCTTATTAACTATCAAAATTGTGAATAAATTTGTTATTTTCGTTGCTCATGATCTCAAAATAAAAATACTCAATTACCCAATAATATATATATACATATCAACGAAGTGCAGAAGGTTTCTTGCACCAGCAAGCATTGTTTATAACCACAACAAAGTGGCAAAATACATACAGTGAAAACAAAACGATTACATCTAAGTCCTAAGAAAACTATAAAGCAAAAGATGTGTCCTCTACACAAAGGAAGACTCTAAGCAGACGAATCCTCCTCTGGCTCCTCCTCGGGGTCTTCCTCGATGGAGTCTGTGGTAGTTGCTCCCTTGAGCTCATCACTATTCTTCCTCTTTCCTTTCCCAGCACACCCAGAAGGTCCAGCATGCGTGCCTTCAGCATTAGGCAAAACGCTGCCTTGTGTTGGGGAAAAGAAAACAGGAGCAGCATATGTTGGCCTCAGTGTCCCTCTAGGGTCCTCCCTAGGTCCCTCCGTTCCTCCACACTCACTGTGGGTATCAAGCTGCAAGCCCATCTCCTCCAAAGGAATCCATACATCAAGCACCATGTTGCGCTCCAGTATTTCCTCTGCTCCATATGCTCCCCCACGCGTTCGGACCACATGACCAGTCGTCGTGGCCCACCGGGTAACAGGGTCGTAGATCCAACCCCCACCCGCACCTCCTCGAGGCCTAAAGCTCTCTCTCACCCTCGGAAACAGAAGCCTCTCCTGATCCATCTATATGAATAATGTCCCAACAAATGGGGCACGAAACATATAGGCAAGGGTGAGTTTCTCCCAGAAGTCATAATCAATAAACATGTATAACAGATAAAATATTTTATGGTCTTTCTACAAAATAACAGATATCATTTCAATCCATCTATCTCAACAAGTCTATATGCATGACACTTCAATCATCTCTCATTTCACTCATACTCTGCTCCATGGAGACTTTCTTCTACTCAACTAATTAAGCGATACGGCGGAGCTTGTACCTAACATAAATGCAACTTGACCACATTCCTGGCCCTCGTTGTCATCTATTCAGTATGGCCCATTGTGCTATCTCGTGCACCATATCATAAACAAGGCAGTCGGTCAGGATCATTCAAGCCGGGTATGCTACTCTTCTCGGCACAAGGGGATTCACCGCAAGACCATTGAGAATTTCGCAACCTGAATGCCCTCAAGGACTTATAGTCAGACTATACTTATTCTCAACCCATCATCATAGGATTGTATGCTTAAAATCTTAGGCAAAAGCCCATATCTCAAATGCAAAATGATCAATTCAAATCACAGAAAGATCCTTACTTCAAAAACCTCAACATCGCCACGTTTTGGACTCTGTTCCAACGACGTGTAAAAATCATCATATTTATAAGAAAATACCCCTTAATACATACGTATTTGTTAAAATCATATAGCCTTTTATAAGTATAATTTTGACCCCAGAAAACCAGTTCCTACGTCCAGTGTTTGAGTCCAGTTTCTGCGTCCAATGTTTGAGTCAGTCTCTGCGTCCAATGTTTGAGTCAGTCTATGCGTCCAATGTTTGAGTCCAAAGTCTGCGTCCAATGTTTGAGTCAGTCTCTGCGTCCAATGTTTGAGTCAGTCTCTGCGTCCAATGTTTGAGTCAGTCTCTGCGTCCAATGTTTGAGTCCAAAGTCTGCGTCCAATGTTTGAGTCAGTCTCTGCGTCCAATGTTTGAGTCCAAAGTCTGCGTCCAATGTTTGAGTCAGTCTCTGCGTCCAATGTTTGAGTCCAAAGTCTGCGTCCAATGTTTGAGTCCAAAGTCTGCGTCCAATGTTTGAGTCCAAAGTCTGCGTCCAATGTTTGAGTCCAAAGTCTGCGTCCAATGTTTGAGTCCAAAGTCTGCGTCCAATGTTTGAGTCAGTCTCTGCGTCCAATGTTTCTGCGTCCAATATTTCTGAGTCCAATGTTTCTGAGTCCAATATTTCTGAGTCCAATGTTTCTGCGTCCAATGTTTCTGCGTCCAATATTTCTGAGTCCAATATTTCTGAGTCCAATGTTTCTGCGTCCAATGTTTCTGCGTCCAATGTTCGCTTGAATCTTCATTAAATTCTTTGTTTTCATTTATAAAACCTTTTCATTAAAGTTCTAAACTCTCTTACCACGCTTAAATAATTTCATCAACCAAACCAACAATCAAAGTACATAAAATACATATAAATCAACTACATCAAGTATGCAGTAACACGATCAAACCATAGATCAACATACTACTACGTGAAAAGCATGTCTTTTAGAAGAACATCCCACTTACCTCTTGAAGATAACCTGATTCCTGAACTCACTTCTTCACAGCTTGGTTGTTCCACTAGTATCAGAATCCTTTTTACAGAATAATACAACATACAGAATAAATATATTTTCTTTGTGGAAAAACCAGAACCCTAAGAAGAAAAAGAAAAGAGTGGGTGATAACTTACTCAAGCCTTTGAAATAAACAGATCAAGGAGTGGTTTTCAAGTCTCTTGGTTCACAAGGTATAAACCTATACCAAAAGAGTCAAGCATGGCTTTTAAACAGGGAAGAACATATGATCACAAAATCAAAGAATGGAGATAATGGAAAAATGAGAAGGTTTTATGGTGTAGAATCATCAACCAACCTTCTTTTGTGAAGCTTGAAGTTCAAAATCTCTGAGAACACTAAGGAAAAGACTTAGTGAAAGTTTTGAAACTTAGAGAGAAAAATATGTTTTTCTTCAGGAGCAAGATACAAGTGAGGAATATGAGTTTTCTGTCTCACCTTCCCTTGTATAAGTTCGGCTGAACCAAAAGGAAATGGAGGGCCAAGATCAGCTTGGCGAAAAGTGGTATTAATTTGGAATAAACTAAGAGTTAAAGGTGTTTTAACATTTCTTCCAACCAAGACTTTCAAGGCATGAGCACGTGGGCACAGATACAGATCTTTGGGGCTGTGTTGGGCGCCCAAATGCTGCTGGAAGGGAAGGAGGAATAGTTCATAAGTTTGGGGTTTTTGCTTTTGGGAGCACAAGTGGCTGAAGAGCTTACGGTACTATTATTTTGAAATAGATATATTTGAAATCTGAAAACAATACTCTATAGTATAAAAATATAAATGGAACTTAGTCTAATAAAATTAGATAAGTTGGAAACACACACAAAATGAAAAAAGATAACATGTAACAAAATGAGGGCGTTACAAGTTCCATTTCCACATGCTGCTGGGACCTCAACATGTTTCATGACATTCATCCCAACTCCAAGGTTTCGACCACCGGGTCCACATCAGCACTAAAGTAGAAGCACTGAAGTAGAAGTCTGAAGTTTTTTTTTTTGAAATATTGTAAATGATATAAATGCACATGATAGGTGCCCTTTTGTTTTTAAAGACTTGAATGCAGTTTGGACATGTTAAGTGCTCTTTTGGACATGTAAATGCACATGTTAGGTGCTCATTTTTTTTGACCTGATAATGCACGTGTTAGGTGCTCTTTTATTTTGGACAAATGATAGGTGCTCTTGTGTTTGCTGAGACTTTGATGATGTATATGCACATGTTATGTGCTCTTTTATTATGGACAACTTTTGGCTATTATTAATGATTGGTAATTGCAAGCATGATTTGGTTTCATTTGGATTTGCCCCATTTCAATTGGATATTATTACATGCATTGTTTTTGTTCATACTGTACTTGGATTGGCAATTTAAGCAACTCAAGGAATGTAGGTCCATCATAACTGAATTTACACAACCACAAATGATGAACCAGAAATCAAAAATTTCCATTATGGTCATTATAAGCATTACATATAACAGAATTCATGACATGCTAAATCAGAACCATTAATTACACACACTTATACAACTAGAACCATTACACTAAACTAGATCACTCTATGCCATTTGCCTTCCACAAAACACCACCGCCACCATCAATATAGCAATTACAAAATATTTCATCATCTTCACTTCCACCCTTATAGCCCCAAGCTCAGCATTAACATGTGCCTTCCACATTTCATCTCTAGCTGCAACATATTCAGCAACCCATTCATCAACCCATTTAAAGTAAGTGTATTTTCCAAAATCATCCTGGAAAGAACCATAACAGTGTCAAAAAGGTCCCTGTAAATCAAAAGCCAGAAAACCAGAACCCCTGAATCCCAAATTTCGTTTTGCCATTACCTGACTCAAATCACATGTGTAGAAGTCCCTCTGTGGATTCTTTATTGTTCTAGATGTGAGTTTTTTTGCCCTTCTTCCACAGTAACACATAGGCACTGGTTCAGTACTTTGTGGCTGTGAAGTTGCTGATTGGCTACTGGTTGCACTATTGGATTTCAGCGACCTCCCCTGCGAAGATTCATGACCACCTCCCATTGTGATCAACCTGAGCTTCAAGCAAAAATGCGTACAAGTGGAAGGAGAAAGGTAGAAGAATATGGCTGTTAGGGTTTGGATTTGGGAAATTTGGGATTTGGAAATTTATAAATGGAGAGTTAAGTATTCTCAATTTGGTCCTTGTACAGGTAAGAGTCCAACGTGGCCATTAACTGGACAAGTCAGCAGCAAAACGGAGCTTCTAACGGCAGGGACTGGATTGGATAACGGAAAACAGCAGTTGGGGACGTTTTGATAATTTTCCTTCTGTTAGGGACTATATTGACACCGAGTGACACAGTTAGGGACCATTTTGGTAGTTTACTCTTTGAAAATTGGTTGTTGATTTTGAATTGGTGCTGATTTACTTTAGTGTTGTTTAAACTATAAATATAAATCTGACATTTACGTTCCGTCATGCAGTGGCTATTACACGAGTATTCTAGGTTGCCCTTCCACCATCCTAATCGTCTAATAAATATACTAGTATATCAACGGTGGAAAAGTAACTTCCCCATCATGGATAAAAAATTAACTGGTCCATGCTAAGCGCAACCTATTTGAAAACCGAACTTATTGTGACTTATGCATACAACTAGTCTTTTATTTTATTTTTTAAAAAAAAACCTATGCTCGGAAAACTTGAGTTGCTATTGCGACACAAACAAACAAAAATGACTTAATTGTACTTTTAGTTTTGCAGTTATTATGATTGTATAATTTCAGTTTCTCGATTTTTGATTAAATAAATTAGATCTCTTAATTATTTCAATTGTTGTAATCAAGTCATTTCGTCACTATGTCGTTTAACTTTTAACACTTGTTGACTCGTGTAGAACGAAATTAACGATGAATCAGGTCTGATTAACCTGCAACTTAACTTTTCTCCAACGCTTATGATTTTGGTCCAGATGAGTGAGAGGATGTTGATGTTGGGGGGAAATATGCATAGAGGGCCAAGTCTTGTAGGATTAAGCAAACAACCATTCCTTATGTAAATTTCATTGTTTATCACATGACATATGACTGGAAGTGTACCATTTCACGTGTATGGATGCATTTGAATTTTTTTTTGGGGTACTATAAGGACCAAATTGATCATGTACAAGAATCAAAATTTTAATTTAATATAACCAATTGCCAGCACCATGTCATAATCTTTAGTCATGTAAGATGAGTAGATGACAGTACAATTATATGAGTTGATTAAAACAATTTCACATATTAATTTGAAAACTATCTTCAGTATATGAATCAAATTAAAAATATAGCAGAAATTAAAAATAAATGTTAACGTATATATAAAATCCGAAAGTTAAATTTAACCTTAACACATGCATACAAAAAAGAGGGTCCGCTGCATATCCAAGAAAAATGGAAGAAGAATTAACGAAAGGAGGGTGGGTGTCTAGTCAACTCTGAATGTTCTTTCACTAAATCAATTGCATGATTCGTAAAATTATTTAGAAATGATATTTCCTGCCCCACCTGTTCATTTGTCTGAGTTAATTACAAAAACTCTACATAGGATGGGATTGGGAGAAATTCATGTGATGGAGAATCAAAAGCCACATTTTCATTTATAAATTGTTATCTTCACGTTGAATTAACCATGATATTAATTTTCTGTCAAAATATAACCATATATGATATTAGTTTTGCTTTTTCACAGAAACTTAGTGCCTGTTTGGACATGTTTCTAAGAGCTCATTTCATTGTTCAGAATCAATTTTGTGCATTCCTTAACATGTTTGGATAGAAAAACATGGTAAATAAAATCAATTTTGAAGTGAGTAGAATTGATTTTAAGAGAATTCGAAGCAACAATTTTTAGCTTTTGCATTGAGTAAAATTGATTCCATGATGTGAGACCCATAAAAAAATTATATTTAATTCTATTTTATCATCCAAACAGAAACAATTCTTCGAAATCCACTTTTAAAATAACATTACCAAACGCAAAATTGTTTAAATTTCAATTTTTTAAAATCAATTCTATTGAAATCTAAAACAAATAGACTCTTAAATATTTGAATAAAGATTGATAAAATATATACACATGGAAAGTTTTGAACACTCTTTCAATGTAAAACAATATATTAAAAAAATAAAATAGAAAAAAATTAGATTTATTGGATTTTTATTGGAACAAGTAAGCAAATGCATACCAAACTCTCTTATCAATACCAACATTGCATTGGTCCGAGTGGCATTGGGTTTGGATCCTTTAAACACGATCTCGGGTTCGAACCTTGTGGATGAAAAAAAAGGTGATTGGGAGAGGAGACCCCACTAAAGGTGGCAAATCAGATTCCTCAGCGGAGATTAGTCATCAGTAAAACTAGTGGATACTTCGCACCAATAACATGGTTACTGAACAAAACTCTCATAAAAAAATGCATACCAAACTCTTTCATGTTCAATGGTACCCTAGAAATTGCATAATATATAATGGGGGGAAAATAGAGATAATAATATAAGTGTAGAAAAAGTGTTGGAAAGACAAAAACCGCAGCACGCAACCCTCCAGCTAGCAAGAGAAACCTCACCACTTTCAGTAATGTCTCACCTCACCATACAGTCAACCACAGATTCCACTGATTGCGCTTCTTTCCAATCCTACTCTACTCTTGTTGGACTTGGAGTTTGAAGAACTTCACTAAAGTCTCAGTGCAATTCAGTGATCTCAGTCCGTGTATATATCCTAATTTTGTGTGACATGCCCCCAACCCAACCAAGTGGACTGACCCCTAATCTTCCCAACAAGAGAACCAAAAAATTCAACAAAAGGTTGAAGCACAAGCACCCTTTTCACTGGAAATGGATTTGGTGCAGTAACGCAGTCAGTAATTGAGACTGTTAGATTGAGAATGAATGACTCACAATTTTAAAGATGAAATTGGATTTAAAATACAAATTGAGACTGAAACATCTGATCTCGATCCAATGGTCCCGATCATCTGACTACATCACTATACTGACATGGTGACTGTGGCACTCACAATATAGCTTGACCTTTAAACAGGAATGGCTCCCCAAAGTCAATAGGGAATCTCTCCGAGTTCAGTTCAGTCCCAAAAAGTAGACGATAAAGATATCAATAAGATTTATCTTTTTTTTGTTTGGATAATAAATAAGATCTATCTATTACTATATAAATAAAATCCAATCCGCATGCCCATACTTCCTAGTTAATTAATAGTACAACAGTAACATGGGCTGCATTGCAACTTCAATTCATGTATTAGAAAATATGAACATGGGACAACTTGATATGGCGAACATAAAATTATTACGAACTCTGAATATCCGAGTTAGAGTTGCCCAGTCGGTGGAGGGAGGAGGTTAGGGGAAGGTGGGGGTGGGGGAGGAGGGAGGAGAGAGAGGCCAACGTGTCATTCGATGTGTCAATGTTTTTAGACACATAGGATCGTTGATTAAGCCAAAAATGTGACACATCAACTTAGGGACGAATCCAAAAATTTGTGGTAGTGGGGGTCAATTTTTTTAATAATAGTTGTTAATTAAACATTAAATCATAATAGTTAAACATAAAGTGATATAATATATACGTGTTTGAGACCAACAGTACCATAATATTAATATGTCTATTATCAAAAGAAAAAATGATATTAATTAATATATCTGTGCAAATATATAGTGCGTGTTTGGTTACGCGGTGAGAGTACGATCAAGTTTGTGAGGGTCAAACGTGATTTTCCTATTACACAAAAGTATTTGGGTTCTTGCAGTAAAAACAATTCTACTATCCAGAATTGATTTTACCATAAGCTAGAATTTGTAACTTTTGCGATAAGTTAAAAATTTTACACTAAGTTTTACCTCAAACTTGCTTTTACAGTAAAAATATACAAACATAAATCACTTTACTTCAAGTTTAATTTTAACCAAAATCAATCTTATAAAATCAATTCAATCAAAATCAATTTTCGTCACCAACGAACCAAACACACTAATATATATTCAATTGAAGTTGTGAGGGAGGGTGGGGCCAAGGCCACCCCTTGCCCCCCTTGGATCTGTCTTTGCATCAGCTTCTAAATGAAATCAACTCACTCTAGAAAGTAAAGTCAAAAAATAAATATTTAAGAGACCAAAAATATTTGACTAAATCTTTAAGAACCAAAAGCAAAATATCCCTATATTATGGAGAACAAAAATGACATAATAATATATACATGTACCACATAAGGCCTAACAATCTGGAAGGAATTTGCCTACTAAATTATCTGCCCGCATACAAAATTGTTAGTACATATACCTTGTAAAATGAACAAGATTCAGAATCAATAGGTCTTTTTGCCCCAACAACTGAGTCCATCTTATTGTTGCCCCAATCGCTGGTTCCCTTTGGATCAGTGGTCTGAGTTTCATCATCTGAGAAACAGTTTAGTAGAGTCAGTAACAAGGGAGACAGCTTCCACAAATAAAGCCTAGTGATGCAACATGAATTATAAAACAAATATGGCTTCAAGGAGAAGCGACATTGCATTGTCTTCGAATAAAAATGATTAATAGAGATAAAGGAAATAATACATGCATGGATATTTTTCCTCAAAAACCCTTCACATTCTAAGATGAAACTCTATTTCTGTAAACTACCGTGATTAGAGTTTTTGGCCCCCAGTTCAGGACTTAATCATACTTAAAGCTCTTCGCCTCTTTCCAACAAGCCACAAGCCACAAGCTCAGCGTGTGTTGTCAACTGAGCCACACTCGTTGGGTGAAACTCATTTTAAACAATGAGACCAAAATGTTATCCAATGACTTGCATGCAAGTCTGTGAGGAGTTCGTGAGCATGAAGTATGTGCCATTATTCTAGAGATAATCGTGCCTAGAACTGTGGATAGCGAGAGCTCTCTGTAAGGCGTCTGACGCAGTTCTTTAGTGGCTGGAGTTCAGCCTCCTCCTCGTGCAGATTGGATTGAGCCTGGTCCAGTTCAGATTGTAGCTCCAGGATTAATTTTTTATCCTGCAAAATATATAATATGATCATTTTATATTAATTTAAAATTTCATTTGTCTTAACTTCTTAATATTATATACTTTATACTGATTTATTACTTGTTTAACCACTATTCAACCACGGTTAAACCATTGAAACACGAATCAATACCTTCCCCCCGGCTCAATAACTAGTCTGGTATTAAAAATATTGCTTTTAGCACAACCCATCTTTCTTCATATAGCTAGGCCTGACTGATGAAATCGCAGAAACGAGTGCTTGTGCATCCCCATTCTGGCGAGTTAGTGCTTGCAATTTGAAATTTTGTGTTCATCTGAGCCGTTCACTGACAATTTAACAAATATCATTGTGCAATTAACGTGCGGCTCAACAGATAATTTGGAGTACATAAAAGTCAAGGTTAAATGGAATGAAGGCTCAACCGAACCAAACTGAAAATTCAGGACACAAGTCAGTGGTAATTGGTATCTTTTTCAGTACTAAATTACAATGCAAGAGAACTTGAACTGAACTGCAAAAATAAAGTATATAAAAAATTACACTTCCAGCTTTTCATGGTCGTACTCACAAAAAAAGAGGCCAATGAAAAGAGTATAACCGAAAGCCCCGGAAGATTTTACAAAAGCTACCAGAGACAGATTGTATTGCCCTTTGATGAAGAATGTTCAGCCACATTAATTGCCTAAATTGCTCACTGTGACATGGAGCTGAGGCAAGGCAATGCATTACAAGGACAAAAACGATTGTGAAAGTCGCTATTCTGACCCGGACTACTCATCGAGCCCATAGTCCTCTCCGAAATACTTGTCAACTAGACTATTTGCCATAGTTCTCAGATCTTCATTTTCGTGAAACTGGAATCTTTCCATGGCTTCAATCCCATCTTCTTGTTCTACAAGCTTTGGGCCCTTTCCATTTGGCATCCCCCTCAGGACCTACACATACAAGAAATCATAATCAACCAGGGATTTGCCATGAGATGGAATTTTATCATTGATTTGACCAAACCATGTTAATAGATCGGATCTAGCCAAAATCTATCAAGTAATTATCTATACAACCATCAAGATTCCTTACCAGCTCTATGAACTGAAGTCCTAGCCTAGCAGCTTCAATATCAGCAGATCTAACCAAATCAATAAAACCTGGCAAGCATCCTTTATCAACAAGTGAAACCAGGTGCTCCTGGATCAGACTCGGCTTCTCATCACCTTTACTTGGGGCAACACAAAGGTTGCCCAACACATAAGCTACTTCCTTTCTTATATCAAACGGAGCGGCAGAAAGAAGGTGCAATAGCAAAGGCAATGCCTCACTAGAATATATCAGCTGCTTGTGCTCAACAGAACCAGCAGCTATATTAGACAGCACCCAGGCTGCTTCCTGCATAGATGACAAAGCTTATATGAAGGTTGATTTAAAGTTAGACTATAGAATGAATCAAACATTAAATTTTATACCTTCTTCAAGACCCTGTTTTCACTATTCAGACATTTCACCAGGCCTTGTATGGCATTATCTGAAAATGTTGTTATATAATAAGATGTAAGAAATTGATCCATACTGTTTGGTCGAAATGCATGTATTTAACTTAGCAAGTATAAAAAAAATTACTAACCTGTAACTTCAAGTCCAGGTACCAGAACAACACAAGTTGCATGGGAATCGCCAGCAATGAGATTACCTAAACTTCGCAAAACCTATAGGCATTTCCCTTTGTTATTAGAAACATCAGATTGATTTGAATAAAATAAGCATTGTGATTTGTGTGTATCGGTATATGCTAATCACAACAAAATGTTACAGATGTACAAAGGTACATTTTTACAGCAAATCAACCAAAAGTTCTGGAGATCGTTACCGGAATCAGTAATTGCAAACTGTTCGATGTTGCTAATCTATTTACAAGCAATTGAAGAATGTCACTCTTCACCAACATGCTGGTAGCTATATTTGAAAGTGCCGATAGATAAACAACTACCCATGCTACTTCAGTTGCTAATTCATCATCCCTGAGGTGATAAAAAAAAATTAATATGACCATAATGACAGCCTTTCAGGGTTATAATGTCAATGAGTAAAAAAGCTGGATATTTCTGTAATGCATCCAGGAAATAAGCTTTCCATATAGTCATAAACTCAATGATAAAAGAGGATTTGCACTACTATCACTTCTGATTTTAAGCTCAAAAACCTATGGGAAAGTGAAGTTTATGATTATAGTAGTTAAAGGCACTCACATTTCAGGGACTTCATCCAAAATAAGTTTAAAAAACATATAGAAATTTGGTTATAATAAATAAGAAATAGTTTAATGGACAAAAAGAAATGGCAGAATACATAGGAAGGTTTTCTTCACTAAGAAACAAGAGCTGGCCAAAGTCATCACTGATGTTATATTCAAATTGTTGTCTACTGCTTGTTTTAAATATATAGACAAATTCATCACTGACATAATTCGGCAATTTTAAGATTGGCAGATTAGGGTGGCTATTTTAAGGCAAATCACTTGCATTTTTAGTGGTTTGATTTGTGCTTATATTCTGAATAGGTTTTTGTGTTATGTTTAGGTGACTGCATGTCTTCTTTTATGGGAAAACAAAAACCTGATTCATCAGAAACCATGAAAGTTTGGTTACACTCAAAACTTGAATTAAGTAGGATCTAATATATTCTTTTGTGGTTTTAAATTTTAATAACATAAACTCCAAGCTTGTTCATACACAATTTGTAGGGTTGATAAGTTACAAATGGAAACGGAACTTCTACCATGGAAATTGCTAATGGGAAAAAAATCTTCATCCCAAAAAGAAGGGGACAAAAAGAAAAGGAAAAGGAAGTTGTACTTCTATCATCCTCATAATTAAAATGAGCACACTAATTTTCTATATAACAAGTGGTAATGTGCAAAAATATGATTAAATTTATGATAGATACTGGTTTAGATATTAGAAAAAAATAAAAGAAAATATGTGATTTTACTGATGAAACCTCCCTTTACCCTGGATCAGTTATGAACCCAGGTTAGGAAGGATGAATACAAGCTGTTTCTATTCCTCTTGGGATTTCAAGAACCTTCCCACCAAAGCCAATCCCAACCATCCAGAATCCTCCTAATCTTCTCTCACTCTCCCTTTATAGCCTACCTTTGCCAATTTCTATTAGAACTCTAACTAACAACCACTAACTACTCTAACTTCCTTAACTAACAAAACCCAGCTGAACCGGTTCGGGCTTACCCAACAATTTATCCAGATGTACTTTACAAAATTGACATATTTGTAAATTCATCTTTTCGATGATGTGTATTGTGCTTTTACTACCAAAACAAAAAAGGAACAGAATAGTTTAAATACATGAAATATATTAACTGTAGTAGCAATTTAAACGAGAAATGGTAAGAATACAAGGTATGAGTCATCCATGCACAGTGAACCAACATATTGATATTAACTATCAAGCATGCATGTCAGAAAGCAAATCCAAGTCTGAAGCAGCATTATACTATCTTGGCCCTAGGATATACTATACACAAGTACTCTAGAGTAATACTCACGCTTTCTTCAAGTGTCGAACGATTGCATCCAATACTCCATCAACACGAATGAGTTCTGTAGCAGCTTTAGGATTTGGGCCCTACATGCAAATATACTGAAGTCATATAAAAACAAATGCATATTGAATATTCCATCTTCTACAGAAACCATAATGCACAAGCACAAAAGCTGATAACTACATTACATATCTAAAAATATATTGACCATCCATACAAGCAACGGGGATATGAATACAGTTATAATACAGATATAGAACGATAACAATTATTAAAGAATCGATACGAAGAAATCAACCACTCATACAAACATTATGTAATTTGCAACTTATTCAATTGATGGATTTCAAACCTTGATTAGGTTAGACAAAGCCCAGGCAGCTGTTCTAACAGTTGAACGTCTGTTTGGTAGCAACATTCTTGCAAGAGGGATTAAGGCCCCTTGAATTAGCAGAACATTCCTCAACTCTTCATCTTCACCAGCCACATTTCCTAGTGCCCAAGCACACTGTTCAGCAACAGGTGAGGAGCTCTTTTCTGCAGAACAGGATCATTCATGAATTTTAAAGATAATGGTAAATACTGAAATCATCAAAATAGTTAGTTTCAACTTTCAAGGACAACTTTTTTATATATGCTGAATATAGTTGCAAAAGCCATGTGGATGAAAGGTGGACATTTTAGAAGAAAGAATGATATGCCATAACCATAAAGTTCTCTTCTCCATCCTGTTCTTTCCTTTCGATACTATATCTTACAATGCTTTGCCAACTAGGGATATAAGAATTACTCTTAATTTTTATATACAAATATCAGTTAAAAAAATTAATTAATTTCTTGACATGCAAAAGGAATCTCAAAATGATCACTGACCCCCAAGGTGAGCAATAAGCAAAGGCAATGCAGGCAGCAAGGCCTTTGTTTCTTCTGGATTCCCTGCAGCAATATTTGTAAGACACCAAGCAGCCTCAAGCAACTGCAGAAGACATTCATGACAAAATTTTAAGTAATAAGAAAATTTCTTCCCACTAATGATTCCATATAATCTGCATAGCATGCACAAAAAGATAGCATGCTCAACTGCTCAAGTCTTTTGGGAGTACAAGTCTACAAGACATTCATAGAAGAAATTGAAGATATTTGAAGGAAATGAAACTTTAGACCTGTTCATCTGGAGAACCAAATGAAAGACACTGCACTAGTATGGGCATGGCTCCAGCTTTAAGAGCAGACTCAACAGGAGGAAATTCAGATCTTGACAGTAAACGCCTTAATTCTTGAAGGGCACCCACTCTTTTCTGCATTGCACCCTTCCCCCTATCAATTACAAATATATGTAGTGTAACACATATGCCAAAAGTTAATGAATATGTGAACTTGCAGTGACATAATTGAAGCTTTCCTCAGTCTGTACCAAAAATATGGCCAAGACATTACTAAAGATTTAAGAGAAAACACCATTCTAAGAGAAAAAGAAAACAATACAACATCAATCTTAGTACCATGTTGGAAGATCCTGCATCTGAAAGCATACAAAATTCTCACATGGTTAAAAAAGATTCCCCCTAAATCAGAAGATTCAGAACACTCGGTGGATTTTATTTTTCCTCAGACCAACAAACCAATCTGCTAATCATATGTCAAACATGGTTGTAAAATAGAAATTGATATGAACTACACATCACAAACTAAACATAATTTACTGGAAATCTGTTTTACCCTGGAAATCTGTTTTACCCACAACCACCTAGTCTAGAGCGGCCATGAAGTCCAGATTGCAGTAGCGCATTACATACTAGATTTCCAGCATTTATTTTAACGACCTAAACCTCCAGCAAGATAAACGAGCAAACATGGAGGCCCAACATATGATATAACCAATTCAAACCATGAGAGATCCTTGATTTTCGCATAAAACAAAAGAGTGTGTACTTGACAAGCCTTGTTTAGGTACCGTAATACATGAACAAATGGCATGGAAAGCAGCAACAACAACAGCAAATGAATTCGGAAAAAAAAATTCCATATATTAGAGTTCTAGGGTTTTGTGAAATTGGGAGAATCTGAGAGAAGAGAGAAAGAATATGTCTATGATTTTATTATAATGAGAAAACAAATTCAGATGAACCCTGAATCAGTATTAATAGACAAGTAGCTTGCTTAACACACTAACAACTAACTGAGTTCCAACAGAATTGTTCAAGTTAAAAGAGTTGGTTAAACCTAACAACTGACTCAACAAAATACATGAGCAGCTATACAGCAGCAGACACACACTATCACCAGCAATTCTAAGAGACAAAGAAACCGATTTGCAAGTCACAAACCGAAATTTTAATATTATACTTTCTAAAACTGCAAGAAAAGGTGAAGCCAATTATTCTGGACCTAGGGACTGTTCGGATAAACAACTTATTTAAGCGCTTATGACATAAGTGTTTATCCTATAAGTGCTTATATACAAGCTATTTTTATAATCGAAGAGAGAATGTGATTAAACTGATTTCATATAAGTTGTAAGCTGTTTTGATAAGTTACTCTAGAGAACTTATAAAAATGAGCCCAAAACAGCTTATGAGTCAATCATACATTAATTTCATAAGTTCTCCCAAATACTCTAACAAGTGCTTATGTCAATAGATAAAACCAATTAAGTTCTGCATGAGTCAATCCAAACAGAGCCCAAGTTATATGATAAGGTAAGAAATAAAGGTTAAACAATAATTATTGTTGGTGTAATGCTAGAAATTTGGAACAGGAGTAGAGGACAGCTTACTGATAAGCAAGGACAGATTTCAAATTTTCCATTGCCAGGGAAGTTTGGGACTCCAAAATGGATTGTTCTTCTTCATCAATCATCATCTCACCCTCGTCAAGGGGAACTTCACCATCATCACCAACTCCCACCCTACAAAGTCTCTTCGCACGCACCAGCGATTCCCTCCTTTCTTTCCTAACTGTGACTGCATGTTGTCGTCTCCTGCTCGCCGCAGCATTCCCAACTGAAAACAAAACACGCGATTGAATATGAAAATCCTGTAGCCAAAGAAGCAAAAACCCAAAGCTTCCGAAAGCATAGACCTAAAGCTATGTTCCTATTGTAAGAAATCAAGAGTTGTGTAAAGAACCATAACAATTGTTTGTGTTTTTGAAAATCCTATAGTGTTAAATAGAAGCGCACCTGATGACTTAATAGGGTCCCTTTTGTTACCAGCGAAGCCAGGATCGGCCATTGAAGAGAACCAACCGTACTGGGAAGAGAAGCTGAGACAGACACCCGCCGAAAAAGTTCCACCGGTGGTCCTCTTTATAACCGTAGATTATATATACGAAGATGGGTGGCAAAATCACTACTTGCAACTTGTAGAATAGGTAATTAGTTGAAAGTTTTAATTATTTAAAAATTAAAAATTTTCCCTTATTTTATTTTTATTCTAGTCTAGGTTTTTCTAGGTTTTTGTCTAAAATCTAATTTGAAGCTCCAATCATATGTTTCATGGGAGCATTACTTAAATGTTGATAGATATTTTTTTGGAGTGAATAGTCATTTTGATCATTGTGATTATTAGGTAGTGTCACTTTAATTTCTGACAAATATGTAATTAAAAAAATATCTTCAACTATCATCTGTTAGTCTCTGAAAGTGATTATTTATTGTCATTTTAGTCATTGAAAGTGATTACTTACTGAAAGTTGACGGGGACTGAAGTGAATAATGACTGACACCAGTTGATGACTTTTTTTAATTTCGCATCTGTCAATGACTAAAATGACACTACCTAATAGTCTCAGGGACCAAAATGATTATTTACTCGTATTTTTCAAGAGGATTTATTAACATACATCTACTTATTTTAAAAAAAAACATGTTAGGAAGATACAATTTAAAATTTATTAATTATATTAAAAATTATAATTTGATAACGTAGTCCTTGTTAAAAGTATATGCATATTAGCAATTCCCAATAGGATTTGCTAACCTACATTTGTTTGTTTTCTAGAAGAAATATGTTAGCAAGTTATGGCTTAAAATAAGAGAAAACTGATTTGGTAGGTATAAATTTACCCAATTTCTGCAAATGGTTGAATAGCAAATTTTTAAAAAAATTAAAGGATTTAATACAAAATTTACTTTTTGTAGATAACTTGTGATAACCGGTTATCGTGAGAGGTACAACGGTGTATCCCTTTTAGAGGGGGTACACCCTAGAATCCGCGAACATAAATAATGTCTGGACTGTTCATTTTTTACGATCGTCATCCTCATCAACATTATCAGCCACTAGAAACAAGTTACAAAACCCTCTGGCTCAGGCTCAGGCTCAGGCTCTGTGATCTGAATCCTGATCCGTACGATGACGACGCCGTCGGCACTGAAGGCCGTAACACTAACCCACGTGCGTTACCAAAGAGGCGATCGCCTAGGCCACTTCCTAGCATGGGTATCCCTAGTCCCCGTCTTCATAAGCCTCGGCGGTTTCATCTCCCACTTCATCTTCCGCCGCGAGCTCCAAGGTATCTTCTTCGCTTTCGGCCTCATAATCTCTCAGTTCATCAACGAACTCATCAAGACCTCGGTTCAACAATCCCGACCCGAAACATGCGCACTCCTCGAAATCTGCGATTCCCACGGTTGGCCCTCGAGTCACTGTCAGTACGTGTTCTTCTTCGCCACTTACCTCACGCTATTGTCCTCCAAAGGGATCGGGTTCTGGGACAGAAGGAACAACTTCGTACTCGATTTTGTTACTTGGTCACTTGCGTGTCTTACCATGTACTCTAGGGTTTATTTGGGTTACCATACTGTTGCTCAGGTTTTCGCTGGAGCTGCTTTGGGGGTTTTCCTTGGTGCGGTTTGGTTTTGGGTTGTTAATAGTGTTTTGTACCCTTATTTCCCTGCTATTGAAGAGAGTGCGTTTGGGAGGTGCTTCTATGTCAAGGACACTTCTCATATCCCTCATGTGTTGAAGTTTGAGTATGAACAGGCTAGGGCTGCCAGAAAAAACAACATGGCCTCCAATTCCAAGTCTGATTGATTGATGCCTTCATTCACAATCACAACTAGGTAACTATTCGAGTGATATTAATTAATTAGTTAATGTTAAAAAAAAATTTTAAAAAATTGTTTATGCTCGTCATTTTGCTTTATTTATATGATGACAGGATTCATTGATCTTGTGAATGATGTGCACTTTAGTATGTGTTTTGGTTTTGCGGTGGCAAATGTTGATTTTGATTGAATTGATTTTGGTTAAGAATGAGTTGAATGTAAAGTGATTTATGTTTGGATGCATTTACGGGGGAAAAGTGAGTTGAAGAGTAAGAATGAGAAAATATGGCTGATTCTCAGTAGAGTTCACAATCAATTCTACCAAATCAACGTAAAAGCTACATTGTCTAGCTTCAACTTTTAAGTGCTTGTTTGTTTTACATTCTCAAACGTCTGTTCGAGCCCAAAATCGAGTTTGACTTAGTCAAAATCGAGTTTGGAAAAAATTTGGGGTGTTTGGTTACCCAACGTGAAAAAGTGAGAATTGATTCTGGGTGGGTAGAATTGATTCTGGGTGGAAGTAAGAACCTACTAGCTTTTGCGTTGAACAAAATCAATTATGGATGTGGGACCCACAAAATTCTTTATATTTACACATCAAAAGTGATTATACTTTTATCATCCAAACACAATCAATTCTTCTAAACACACTTTTAAAATATCATTACCAAACACAAATCAATTCTTCTCAACACAATTTTTTTAAAATCAATTCTTCAAACACAATTCTACCAAAATCTAACATAAACGGACACTAATTGATTATGAGGCCAAAATCACATTGAACAAAATAGAGCCAAACATGCTGAAATAATGTTTTGGTAGATTCACTGCATGTTTGTTGTGCTTCAACGTGTTTCCAAACACATGCTTAATTAGTGTGTGCTTGTTTTTATGGTGAGAAGTGTTAGAATTGACATTTGTCTCTTCTCAGATGTGATTTTAGTGAAAACACACATGTTTGGTTACAATTAGCGGAGATTGACTTTGACTCCAAACCACCTCCGTTTAGCTAGAAGTGATAAAAAGTAATTTTTGCTTTAAATTGAAAAAATTATACTAAATTTTACATCAAACTTGTTTTGAGAGTAAAAACATCCAAACATAAATCACTTCACTTCAAACTAATTTTTAACCAAATCAATTTTATAAAATCAAGTTCATTTCGAATTACTTTTAGTAAATGCTTACCCAAACACATTTAAAGTTATTTTTAATTTTGTGAATACTGACATGGTAGAGGTAGTAATTGCCATTGTGCCTGCTTTACTTTGGCTAAGTGCTCGTTTCAGGTTTAAACTGATATATCCCGAGTTATTCAAGTTTGATGTGATCGGTAAACTGAGTAAATCACAGATTAACATATCAAAGTTGTCAAAATAAGGCCTAGGAATCTTGTAAACTGAAGCTCAGGGTTATTTGGTTACAATCCTCCTTCCCATTTAGTTTTGTGACACTGACACTATCTTTATTAGTTCATGTTTTGCTGCTCCATGTTGAAACTCACTCCAATGATGAAATTTTCTGAGCACATTTCTAATTTAATTTTTGATATAAAGGTTTTTGAAAACTTGTTAAGGCATACTTATTTCTAACATTGGCCCCCACTATTAAGTCAGCATCCTGTCCTCTTATCTATGATAGGTTGCTCATCAGACTGAAAAGCTGAACAGAGAGTAGGCATACATCTTTCAGGGTTTGGAGTTCTGCTGGCACCGTATGTAACTGTTTCTTAGCTTAGGCTAGTGTTACACTTGGAGAAAGGGGGGTATACTAAGGTTGATGTCTTGATGATAGTAGTTACTAGCTATTCTTATTTCAGTGTTAAACTTCATATTCAATTCTTGGGTGTAAAGAACATGATGTGCAGTGTGCTTACTCGTGCAGATGTGCTAATAAAGAAGCCAGATTTGCTTTTTTATTATAATATTTTGAGCTTAAATCTACTTCCTTTCCCTTTTATTGTCATCTAGGTTGATCCTGGAGTAATGTTTAGCAATATTTTAGTCCTCTCTCTGCCTCTAGGAAAAAGAAAATGTTAATCTACTCGCAAAAGGCATATCTAATTATCTATATTTCTTTATTCTTCCCCTTTCACATTTTTCAGTAGGATTTTAGATTTTTAAAAGCTCAAGTTGTGTCCTGGATAAAAAGTTGTAGGATTCTGAAATTTTTATGAGATTACACGTATGTATGACCTTTTGTTTTTTGGAATTTCAAAAGAACAATATGATAAGTACCTAAGCACTTGGGGAACCCACCCTTGAAAAGCTAGCTATCAAGGGGGAAGAACCAAGCACTTAAGTACTCCACCGAGCATCCCATACTACCCGATGTGGGACTTGGACACCCCATAATACCCAAGTCCCTATCATAGCACCGCCCCTGAGAGCCGACGTCCTCGGCGGCTTTCACTCCACGACACTTCACTCGGTGGCACTTCACTCAACTTCCTCGTTGGTCAGAACCCTCCACCGGTCAGAACCCTCCGTGGGTAGCCCTTTCCGAGACGCCGACAACCAGGCTTTGATACCAATTGATAAGTATCTAAGCACTTGGGGAACCCTCCCTTGAAAAGCTAGCTATCAAGGGGGAAGAACCAAGCACTTAAATACTCTACCGAGCATCCCATACTACCCAATGTGGGACTTGGGCACCCCATAATACCCAAGTCCCTATCATAGCACCGCCCCTGAGAGCCGACGTCCTCGGCGGCTTTCACTCCACGACACTTCACTCGGTGACACTTCACTCAACTTCCTCGTTGGTCAGAACCCTCCACCGGTCAGAACCCTCCGTGGGTAGCCCTTTCCGAGATGCCAACAACCAGGCTTTGATACCAATTGATAAGTACCTAAGCACTTGGGGAACCCACCCTTGAAAAGCTAGCTATCAAGGGGGAAGAACCAAGCACTTAAGTACTCCACTGAGCATCTCATACTACCCGATGTGGGACTTGGACACCCCATAATACCCAAGTCCCTATCACAATATGAATTTTGTTTTAATGCTCTTGATGTTTTTTTTAATCAAGAATGAAAATGTAACTTTAAACTAAACATTTAAGCAGCCGATAACACCATGTTACCTTTTCTTTTGAGAAAACTGGAATTGTTAGGTTGGTACATGTGTTAAACCTAACTGCAATGACCATTTTTTTTCTGAACTTGAAAGTAAAATTAGTAAGATATATTGGAGATTCTCTTGTCAGTGTAGGGTGTTGAGTGAGGAAGAGAGGCTCGGAAGATGTGTATAATCAGGATGGTTGGAGTATTTCCAGCGTGCTTGCTTCATGATTTTTTGGTGTATGTGATGCTGATGCAATACCCAAATACTGGTATGGGAGGAGCAATTAGGATGGCCGTGAATGATGTCATGCAGCTGGGCACTGCTATTTTGTATAGGGATTATTGATCTTGACAGAGGATTGGTTTAAAAGGTAAAACAAAATAGGTGAACTGTAAATGGAATTTGAAAGGGTAACTATATAGGAAGTAAATTTCAGAAAGAAACAACATAGTGTATTTTTGTCTTAACAGATTGCTTGGTACATCCTCAGAATTCCATTAATGAAGACTGTATTATTAAATTCAGTAAGAAACAACATAGTGAATTTTTGTCTTAAAAGATTGGTTGGTACATCCTTAGAATTCCATTAATGAAAGAGTGAAGACTGTATTTCTCTTTGCCAATGATTTGTCTTGCACCTTAATTATGAATTCATCCAGCAGCCCTGCTACATAGGAGCAATATAGCATGAATGATACAACAATTCTAGCCTCATCCAGCCTCAGCCATTTCACTTGCTGGTCTATATGTAGCTGTAATAATCCATCCTGACAGCAGCAGTAGTTATTATAGGACACAAAATTATATCTGGTTGGGGTGCTAACTTGCAAGGACAGTGTAATTCAGGGCTTATTGTTTCCTCTACTATTGTGTATAATGCATGCATTTGAAGACATTGCCGTGATTCTTGTACATTATTATGTCTTTTCTGTTCATTTTTCTCCACAATTAATTATCTGAGTTTCTATTTTATGCGTCTCTGTTAACTATAAGGTCTACATATGTTTTGGTTTGTTTTAAGTGACCTTGCTCTTGTTCTATTTTCCATGCAGATTGCTCCGAATTTCTTTCAGGATTCCTTTTCTCAAGTATTTGTGGCAGTGTTATTATGTAATAGATTTATTCTATGCAGCATTCCAGTTTAGAAGCGAGCTGGCTCAGGTAGAAATGGCATATGTGGAGAGTAGCAGAGTACACAGATAATTTAGGCCTATGATACCTATTAAAATTGAAATTGAATTGATGTAACGATAGAAGGCGCTATGCTATAGAGTATAGATAGACACTTGAATATTTGATTTTGTTTTCTCTTCGGGCTTAGACAAGGATACAATAATACAAACACAATTAAGGGAATAACTTTTTTCCCCAAAATTGATCATGGAGTTGTCTAGAATGTTTTATCTAAGGCTATATTTGGTAAAAAGAAGCGGATAACGGATAAGCTAGCGAATAGTTTATAGCAGATAGCAAATAAACTAACAGATTATATTTAAATTATTTGGTAAAATTAGCAGTTAAATTAATTGATAAATATAAAATAATATAAAAGACATTTTTATGTCCTGGGAAAAGTTGCACCCCCGGGATGAAAGAATTTGACTCAAACTGCCACAAAAAAAAAATCCTCTATATCTCATGCTGCTAAAAAAAAATCTCTCTATCCCTGATGTTACCACGACAAAAATAAAATAAGAATTACTCTTGCCCTGTAATTAGAGCATTTGACCCACAATGGCATTTCAATGTATCTGTATGGCTTTGGCTCTTTGGGTCGACTACAAAACTAATCCTCAATTTGAAACCCAGTTTGCTTAAAGTTTTTCGCACCTCTCCAATAGTGTGTTTCATTAATATTACTTAATGTTGTCATGTGCATAAACGTATAATTCATGTGTATCTAAACAAATATCATAATACTATAACCGGAATTCAAATATAAATATTGTATGACCTACCTTTTCTTTGGGTCGTTCATGTGCATGTCGACTTTTAATGCGATACACACGTGATGAATTCACTACCTCTACCTTGCATATGGGACCGCAAAATTGATAGTGTCGATAATAGCCACACAGCTTTGCTGTATTCAAGCACCATTTCAAATCAATTACTTCGGCACAATCACAATATCTATGCAGTACAAACTAAGAAATGCTCTAGTCCAACTTATAACTTCATTACCCCTTCACATGCATGTATTTTGCATTTCTCTGTTTGTTATTCAACGATGTGCTTTCCAAAATTCTAAATGTATAAATTCATTTTGCAGATATAAATTACTTGTAATTATTTAAGTTATAACAATGACATGTAGTTGGTTGTTGGCTTGCTAATTATTAATTAACACAAATAAGGCTTGTCCTAAGTAAAACTAGATCAAATTAAAAATACACAAATGTGGAGTTAATTTCTGACCTATCAATTTGTTTTAGACTTGCCTCTTATTCTATTCATTTCTTTTCCATGACCCCTTGTTATATATGTTAGTTTGTTTTTTCAAAGATTAATTTATGGATGATAGTTGCCTCTTTTTCGAATTTTATTAGCCAGGACCATGCCATCTTTCTTATCCACACCTACCTTAATTTGCTTTGAGGACTTTACTCTAACATCTCATTTTGCCTTTTCAACATTTTTGTCTTTTCACTTGTATAATCCGAAATAATCCATCAATAGGTCATGATGTCTAAGTCACTGGTACGCTTGAAAATTAACATGGTGTGGCACAGATGGTAAATACCTAGATCCCTTAAGCCCTTAAATGGATTTCAGTACTTCGATGGATTAATCACCACAATTTTGCGTGGAAAATACCCGGGTTTACCCAAAAAAAAACTTGTATGCTCAAAAACACGAGTACACAATCAAACTTTGGAGTCAAAGAGCAAATGATTTCAACATATATTTTCTTCATATATACCTTTCCTCAAAAGAATTGGATTCCTTCGTGTGTAAAACTTCATTTCACGTGTGTGCATAATTCGACGTCACACACCTGCTTAATTTACCTAATTATATACACCTTGAGAGATTTTGTGAAATCTTCTATGCTTCTTTCATAGTGGATACATTGACCAACTTTCTTAAACATCATGGTCCTCCAAAAACTTTGATTGATGAGGGAGAAGACTTGTCGGACCTTTTTTCTGTCTTCACTCATGCTTGAGACAAATTGGCCTTGTTTCTTGGCTGATTTTGTAACCATTATCTCTCAAGCAATGAGATCCAATTAATCAATGTTAACCGATGAGGCCAAGTTTCGTAGTTGTGCTTAGAAATGTGAGGAAATTGAAATGGAAATATTCTATTATTTTACTCGGTTTAAATATATTTCTGATATCTATAATATATGAATGTTTTCATTTTAGTTCATAAAAATGTCAAACATTTTTAGTCGTTGTAATTTTTTTTTCCATTTTAGTCCTTTGGTGAGTTGTCATTTATTAAATAGTGATGTGACTCAATTGAATCCACATCACCTTAAGCATCTCAGATAATACATCATCATTTTTACCACGTGGGGAAAACTATAAGAGCTAACCTTACGCATTTTGTAATTTGATGATTGACCAGAAGCTTTTTCTTAACTCCTGGTGTAATTGATGTTAGTTAAAAACTCCAATGTAATTTTTCCTAAAATGACATGTACAAACTAATTATTACATAATAACCACACCAAAATTCACATAACAATCAAGACTATATTAATTGTACTCGTGCTTAGTTTTTGTGTGTTTCCGTTTTGCTTTTTCCTTCTCAATTGTAACCCCAAAAAAAAAACTCATGATTATTTATTGTTACTGAACAGGACCTTATTGGCTAAAATTAATAACAAGTCTTAGACAAGAAGGCACTAATTTTTGGGTTGGATTATGCCTTAAATATTTGGTAAAATTGATGCCTCCCCGGCCCATGGCTGTGGTTAATCATCATTTAGTAATTTTCGGTCTATTTGAATTGGTTTTTGCGGAGCTTATCTACTAACGTAAATGCTTGTGATAGTACATGTTTGGGGAGATCTTATGAAAATAGTTTATGATTGACTTATAAGCTGTTTTGGGATTATATATTTTCATAAGTTCCCCATATTAGTTTATCAAAGTAGCTTATCAAATCAATTTAATCACATATTGTCTCTTCAATTAATAGCTTATACATAAGCTATTAATTATAATAAGCACTTATATCATAAATACTTAAATAAGATATTTATCCAAATAGACCATATGTCTATTGTGATAGTATTTCCAGTTTCCACCTACAAAATAAACTGGAGGAATAGAATATTATCCTGGTGTGGTGAAGTAAACTTTTTGTCATAATTAGGATTTGTTACAAGTGTTGGACGTTAGGTCTTAAAAAACAAATGAACGTGTTAAATAATTGGATTTGTTGCGAGTGTGTTAGCTAGACTTTGGCCATAATTTAACACAAGTGTTAATTAGACGTAAAGTCAATAATTTTGGGTTAGATATTGATGCTGCTAGTCTGCTAAACCTTCCACTGCGACCAGTCTTTTGGTTGTTTAGCTTTCTTATACCTTTAATTAAACTATGAAATAATGAATAGTATACTCTTGAATTGGGGTTGTTGTATATGCAGTATTAATAATTAGAGTGGTAACCGTGTTGTCCCCAGCACCATGCCAAAACTCCAACCTCTTATTAAGTACAAGAAATTCATTAGAATGGTCAGCAACCTTAATTGTCCGGTTCTATTATAATTAAGATGGTTTAACCTTAACTTCTTCTCTTCACACACACAAAAAAGATGGTTTAACTTGCAAGAAATTTTCAATAGAGGAAATTGCAATTTAATATATCTGTCTAACCTTCTTAACAACATATTTAAAATTAGGCCATGTTTTAATGATTGATCAGCTTCACTCAGGATATTTTTTCTATAACATTCTATATATCTATGTAACGAGACATTCAATACTTAACACAATTCAAAATTAGTGCGTGTTTGCTTTCACGGTAAAAAATCCACGGTAGCCTTTGTGACACTTTGAGGCCGATGAGTGATCGCTGGTGTAGAGAGGTACGGAGGCAGGCTTCTAGGTGAAGGGGTACATGAATGAACCGAAATCATACCCAAATGAGAGGAATTCGAGACTGTACAAGTGTGGTACTATACAGTTAAGGAAAACTTAATAAAATTGATTGGTACTACCTATACCAACAAGATGTTTGATAATCTATCACTTAAGAACTTCACAGTTAAGCGTACTTGACTTGGAGCAATTTCGGGATGGGTGACCTTCCCCAAACATAAACTTAATGTATGGATTATGGAAAAGATGTGGTTCACATATATTATTGTTTATTGTTGGTATAATTAAGCTTGTAGACTAGTCTATAAATTATTACATGTTTTATAGTAGTGTATTCCGCAAGCAACCACGGATTGAAACTTTTCACTTAGACATTTAGCAAAAAGCAAAAACAAAGTTACTAAAAATTCTTTTTATTATGTGAGCAAAAGAAAAGCGTGAAAAATACAAAAGTATCATTCTTCTTATGAAATTGAAATAATTGTCAAACATAAAAAAAAGGAGGAAGAAAGGAATTCAAAAATTATCTTGCATCTTCAGTTTAACAGTACATGGTAATTAAACTTTTAACAGTCCATTTGTTTTCCTTTTAGGAAGGCAAAAGATCTCATAATGCTTGTGGACATTGACGAAAATGCAAAATAAAAAGACACTAACTAATTACAATCACAGTAAACTTTTTTTTTTTTTTGAGGAAAACAATCACACTAAACTTGTCTAGTGTGAATTGTCATTGATCATGTTTAGTTTTAATCATTACATTTACTTTTCTCAGTACCTAATTTATGGATAATTAGAGACAATAATAACTCAATACTACATCCATTATTTTTCTAAGGTTCATTTAAAATAAAAAAAAAATTCATTTCTATCGATCTACCGGTTTAAAAATTTAAGATAACATTAATTATTATTTTGTCAACTATACTCTTATTTTCACCCAATTAATTAATAAAAAATAATTATGAAAATATATAATATAAAATAAATAAAAGATATATTAAAAAATTACTCAGTAATTTAAATGTAAATAAAAAAGTTAATAGTTTTTCTTATTTTTCTAATGAAAGATAAGACTTGTAATTGTAAAAAGACGAAGTTGCTATCGGTCTTGAAAAATAACCAATGAGGATATAGGGCTCATTTGGATTTTCTTATGTTGAAGTTATTTCCTAACATAAGTATTTGCGATTTTGTTTGAATAAGTTTATAAAAATAGCTTATGATTGATTTATAAATTATTTTAAACTTATTTTCATAAGTTCCAATGGCGGAGCTTGGACCAAATATTTAGGAGGGCCAAAATAAAAGTTAATGCTAATCAAATCAAACATCATATCATATATTTAAAATTTAAGTTATAATGTAAATACATAATAAAAATTAAGTTGCAATATAAACATAATATTTTTTGGTTTTCGACAAGTATCCTAGACAATCTTATTCAAGACATGGTCGAACACTAAATGTAGACACTTCTCCCGACAGGTATTTGAGCTGTGGTTCACCACTTCTTGGAAGACTAGCCCCTTCCGCTAATCTCAATCCCTAATGGTATATAAACACAAATTTGATTATCTTAAAATTTAAATTGCCATGTAAGCACAAAATTTAAATGATCAGAATATCTGCCAGTTATAAACTCTCAAGAATAACTTACCAGAGCAACTTACAATTTATATAAAATCAGTTTAATTATATTTTCTCTTTGATTATAATATGATAAGTACTTATGTCATAAATGTTTAAATATGTTATGTTATTTATCCAAACAGGCAAGTAGTATAGTGATCCGAAATTTATCAAGAACGAAAAATTGTGTGCAGCAACGGGTAAGTAAGACAAGGAAAGCAGTTGAATAAATTTAATTGAGCAAGGAGGGAAAAGAGAACAAACAGGAAGGAGGGGGAGGGAAGAAAGGAATGCGAATCGGCAACTACCTACCATCACCATCAGTGGGGACCAACATCATTCAACATCCATGGAAAGGGCAACCATTCATCATGGGACACCCATCGTTAATTAACAAGGTAGTAGCTATACAAATAAACAACCCACCTTGGATTTGATTTGATTGGATTGGATGATGTTGATTTTCTAAAATTGATTTTGATTAAAAATGAGTTGAAAGTAAAAGAGTAAATTACTATTTTAGTCTCTGAGAGTGAAGACGGTGTTACTTTGGTCATCCACATATATGAAATTAAAAAAATGGTCATCCACGGTGCCAGACATTAGTCACTATAGTCCCTGCCATTCGATTTGCTACTGTTTGGGCTGCTGAGCAGGGACATTAAAGGCCACTTAGGACTACAATGTTGTCGTCCACGTTGGATGGGTATTCAGAGAGACTGAAATGACCAATAAACTCTCTTATTAATCTTTTTAAACTCTCTTACGTGGCCTTTAATGTCCTCGCTTAGCAGCCCAAACAAAGTTATATAGCATATCTGACGGCAGTGACTATAGTGACTAACGTCTGACACAATGGAGAATCTTTTTTAATTTTGTATCTATCAATGACCAAAGTGACACTGCCAGCCACTCTTAAGGACCAAAATAGTTGTTTAATGGAATATAAAATGATTTATGTTCGAATACAATCACATAAAAGTGATTTAAACAATAAATTTGAGACTAAAAATTACATTTGGAATTAAAAGCTCCAAATTCTAACTTCAAATTAAAATTCATTCTAGAGGCTAAATCAATTTTACTTAAAAACACCCAAACATGTCAAGACTCAAAATCAATTTTATCTCTCTAGAATCACTTTTAACTCTCAAAGAAGTGAATCCAAACATTCACTATGATAAATGGGTGGGTCCCACTGTCCCTAACCCAAAGCCCAACTACTGTAGTGGGGTCACACTATTCACACAACCAGCTGATCTCTCGCTCTCATATTCTCTTCTTATCATTGTTAAGCCCTTTGTCCCTTGCCAAGGCATGATCCCATTTCCCTTCTTTATAGGGGGAGATTGAGCAAGCGTAATCTTCAAGTTCTCTTCTTTTTGTTCCTTCTTTTTTTGTTGAGAGACACAGGGCCAGAAGAACTATAAGAAGATAATTTGAGATCTGTCTCTTTGGTTTCACTTCAGGACTCAGGTACTTCCATTTTCCCCTCCAGCCTTTTTTTTTAATTTCTTTTTCTCTTCAAATTTTTTTTGGGTTATTCTGTACTTTCCTATTTTTCTCTTTTGTAAGTGTTTATTTGTTAATGTTTTCTGCAGTCGGCAAAATGTTGTTGGGTTTGCTTTGAATTCTATCAATTTCCTTCCTTTTTTTGTGTTTGGTGAAAACTCTGGCAGTTTCAGCTTCAGGGTGTTGCTCAATTTTGACTGGAGATGCTAGTTTAACTAGATGAATCTGCATTCCTTGTGTTACTTTGCAGTGAAATGTGACAAGGAAGATAATTCAGTTGTTCATATTGTTGTGTTCATTATTATTTGGAGAATGAGGATTAAAAAACTATACTTTGGTTTTTTCGGGTGTTATTTAGATTCCTTTACTAATATGTGATTGATAGGTAGTCAGGGATCAGGATTTTGAATAGCATTAGCTCATTATTTAGATTTTATTTTGTTGATGATGAGTTTCTCTAGCAAAAGTTTTTTTTTTCTTTTCTTAAATTAAAAAAAGGCTTACTATTTTGTGAGATTATTTCCTTTTTAGTATCAAATGTTTCTAATGGCATTAAATAATATCAGCAAATGCCATTGGATTTCCTATTCAAAGGAAAAGATGAATCAGTGAACTATTTTGGATTGTGAGGGATGAGATCTTGAAATTTACAAAAAAAAATTCAGTTTAAAGGGTCATATTGAGGAATGCCAAGAAAATGAGGAGGAAGGGAAGTTGGTTATCCACTGTGAAGAAAGCTCTCAGCCCTGAGTCAAAAGAGAAGAAAGACCAGGTTTGGATAAAATTTATATTTAACCCATCTCAGTTATCTGGGATGTTTCTTATAGTGTTTGCAACTACTTTTGCAGGAATCAAGTAGATCAAAGAAGAAATGGTTTGGGAAGCAAAAATTGCAGACTCCAGACTCATACTCGGAAACTGATAAAGCACTGCCTCTTCCTCCACCTGAGGAGATTATTTTGACTCATGTTGAGAATGAAAACAGTCATGATCATGTTGAAGTTGCAACCGCCGTGGATGCTGAGGGACCTGTTCCTGCTGTTCAGGTAGCAGCTTGTGAGGTTCAAGCCACTACAATTGTTCAGTTTGCCTGTAAAGCAAAGAAGGATGAAGTGGCAGCAATCAAGATTCAAACAGCTTTTCGGGGATACTTGGTAGTTTTTACAATTTTATATTTAAATCTATATAGTAAATTATTTCATTCATCTCTTATTTTTTTAGCCTCCCTCTCTCTTTCCATTATCTGTTGAAAGTTTTTATTGCAAATGAAAGACCTAAGTTACAATAATGATACATGTCACTTTCTTGTTTAAACTAACAATGGGTCAATTTAAACTCTTCTTCGAATTTTTAATCCATACAAAAAATTTGTATATTATTAATTGTCCTCTTTAATTATGCCAATCAACAATTCCTGCAAAAGAAGGCTATGTTTGGATTCCAGTTGCAAACTTAAGTTTGCTCTTCCCAATGTAAATTTCTTCTTTCCAAAGCAATTTTTTTTCAAAGCAACAAGTTGTTGCTTCTAATCCAAACTCAGTTTTACAAGCCCCTAACTGGTTTCCAAACATGCACGAAAGCTGCTTAATTCAAATGGTAAACTATTGTCAAGCTGAATTTGTTTTGAAATCATTCAGGCAAGAAAAGCATTGCGGTCTTTAAGGGGGCTGATCAGGTTGAAATCACTGATGGAAGGACCTGCGGTAAAACGTCAAGCGATTAGTACCCTCCGCTCTATGCAGACTCTAGCTCATGTGCAATCCCAGATTCGTTCCAGGAGGCTCAGGATGTTAGAGGAGAATCAAGCTCTGCAAAAACAGCTCTTACAGAAGCACACAAAAGAGCTAGAGAGCATGCGGGTCTCTGGGTTTAATATTTATTTGGAATGAATATATTGACATGGAGATAATATTTTATTTGAATCTTAGCTTATGGATTTTGGAATGCTTTTAACTTGTTTCAAATTCCCATAACAGATTGGGGAGGAATGGGATGACAGCCTACAATCAAAAGAACAAGTTGAAGCCAAGCTACTAAGCAAGTACGAGGCTACTATGAGAAGAGAAAGAGCAATGGCTTATTCATTCTCTCATCAGGTTTTCTATTTCTCTTAAGAATTTGCATTCTTTAGGATAGTCAGGCAAAGAAATGAGAAAAGCACATGAATGGAAACTTTCGATGAACTGGAAGATCAGAGGAAAACCGGCTTAGTAAGTTAGATTGTGTAGAAATATTATGTGTATGTTTGGATTATCAGTGAAAACACATCCCAATATTGTTCAACGGATAAGTAACAAATGTTTTCCTTCTACAAATGTAGTTTGGAGGTTGGAGAACATAAAAGCAAACACACTCTACATAGTATAAAGTATTAAAATAAGAAGCCAAAGCGTTATTGCATAATGTCATGTTATTATTATATTACTTTATTCTTTGTTTCCTCATCTCTTGAACTTCGAAGTTGTTCTCATTTCATCTACAACCTAGGCTTGATAAATATATGAATCCTTGTCTATCTTGGCCCTATCTTCAGAACCATATCCTCTGCTTAAACCTCATCAGTCTTGCCTTTCTCCCTGCCACAGTGATTCTTTTTCCCTGTCTTGCTGTGTAACAAAGTTACAGTGGATCAAGTGTTTTCAGTTGGACATTATTCTTTTTGTTTTAAGGGAGTAAAGCACACTTGATTTATTTGAATTTAATTTCTTTTCTTTTTTGCCCACTTCCCCTTCCCCAACCTAAAAAAAGAAATACAAAAGAGACTTTTATTACCACATTTTTTATTTCAGATGTGATGCAAATCCTCTAGTCTTCTTTAGTTCATGGAAAAGAAAACAATCATTAGAGATCAGAATTCTGAACAACAAATGTGTAATGAGGAAGATCTAAGACTGATTATGCTGTTTATGAATTCCAACCTGGATTAATTTCTTAAGCTTCTCCGAATATAAGCTTAGCAATCTGGATTGTCATCTGCAAAGATGCCAAGAAATCCTGTAATGTTGAAATTTCCGTAACATAATTTTGAGTTTGATAGAGGTGTAAATGTAATTGTAATGGCTTCATGAGATTGCAAATTATACCTGGTGAACTCCTGGATTTACTCATATGATTTCTTTCACTACCTTCATTTTATGACCTTTATCGGGAGAGAGAATGTAGGAGTTAGGCACATTTAGCTAGGTCATTCCAGAGGCGAAATGGAGCTTGTGTATGTATTGTATTTGCAATTGAGTAATTTTTATGAACTGAAAATTTTAGGCGGTTGGGGGTGCAAAATTTCATGTTATACACACAAAAAAGGGTCAATTAGGCTATTTGAACAATCCTAGCCTATGATATGCTTGGTGAAGTTTCGATATAACTTGAACTTCTTGCTTGTTAATGAGAGTATTGAGTTCCTTGATCTTTTGAACAAACTAAGTTCAGAGTTTGATCTAAAATAAATACATACATATATCTTTGACAGCAAAATGGGAGGAATTCATCAAGATCTATGAATCCAATGTTCATGGATCCAACCTGTCCAACATGGGGATGGAGCTGGATGGAACGATGGATGGCAGCGCAGCCTTGGGAGAGCCACAACCTGATGGAAAAAGAGAAGAACAACCATTCTTCTGTAAAAATCTCGAGCCGCGGCATCAGCAGTGCTGAAATCAGCAAGTCATTTGCTCGTTTCCAGCTCAATTCCGAAAAGCATTCTCCAACAGCCAGCCAAACTCCGGGATCGCCTAACTTCCAGTCCCATTCAAATCCTCCCAAGCCAGCATTTGGTAAGAAACTGAACAAGGCAAGCCCAAAGGACAACATGGTTATGGACGATGACACCAAAAGCTTGGTGAGTGTGCAGTCAGACCGGCTCCGGAGGCACTCCATTGCCGGATCCACGATGAGAGATGACGAAAGCCTTGCAAGCTCTCCATCGGTTCCGAGTTACATGGTGCCAACTAAATCTGCAAAAGCTAAGTCCAGGATGCAAAGTCCATCATTAGCTGCAGAGAATGGAACCCCAGAGAAAGTGTCCTTTGGGACTGCAAAGAAAAGGCTTTCTTTCCCGGCTTCGCCTGCCAGACCAAGGCGGCATTCCGGTCCACCAAAGGTAGAAAGCAGCTTGCATGCAGGAATTACTGTTGGCAATGGTGTGGCTGGTTGATTCTATAACATGTCAACCAGAGGAAAAGAATGGAAAGCACATTCAACTAGAATTGGATATGTCATGGAAGAAGAAGAAATAAGACACAAGTTCATTTGAAGTTTCCATTATTTATTTATCTATCTGAATTATTATGTGTATCTTATCAATTCTTGGAGGCTGTTGATTTGGGGGTAAAATCTGTTTTCTTTTACTACGTTTATCTAATTTGTATTTTCATGTATTTACTCACATGTGGTTCATGATGGTATCATGACAGAAGAACAAGTCAGCTGTCGCAAATCCTTTCGGAGTCGATTATCACTTGATACTTATTTGTGATATAAAATGTATATTTAACTAGTATACTGACCCGTGCGATGCACGTGGTATATGATGGTCTCATATCTTTTATGTTACGTTGTTTTGGTGAGCTATGATATTTATGTTGTGTATGGCTTGGTTGAAGCATTATGCTGTATGATCAGATGCAAAGATTTGTGAACAACACAAGAAAAATTGTTTTAATAGAGAATATATCTGGCAACAGGGTCTTGTACACCTAGGTAAGCAAAATTATTTGATCAACATCTCATGTTTAGATGCAAAAACAAAGCTCCTACTTCTCCCCCATGGATTTGGTAATCAAGGGTGCTCGACTTACTATTAGTCCAATCCTAATGGCTTTTTTTTAGTTATATATATATATATATGCTAGTAATTTCATAATATAACAAAATCGAATTTTGGATTATTGTTAAGAAACTCCAAACAAATTTAACCACTAAAACGATTATGGGATTCCAATAGGATCAACGTACATATAGAATGTTAAATCAAACATGGCATTAGTTGTTAAAAAAAAGGTACCATTGCACCTAATAATTAAAAACTAAGCTAAACATTATTAATATAAACTTATTTCTTCCATTAGGTCAACCACCTCTCATTTTAATTTATTCTTCCACCTCTCAAGTCAATAACTACTCTAGCATGGTAACAGTAAGCAACAACAATGTTAGGGATAGTGTATAACTTCCTTTTATATGGATATATCCAACATGGATGAGAGACAAGAAGTCATTCTAGTCTGAGCTCCTTTACTACCCATACAATTGGTAGATCACTAGGTATAAGATCAGCACAATTCTAAATGGAATGACCTATGAACATGAAGAGGTGATGTTCGTGTAGATGGTTATAAAAGCTATTAACAAGTGCTTTCAAGAGAATGTCTGAAATTGATGATATTAAAAGATTAGTATTGCTATATATATATTACAGAGAGTTCGTGCAACAAATGTTAAAAAAAAAAAAAGTGGTTAAGTGATTGTTTGAAAACACGGTGCACAACAGCAAATGTGCGGTGGATTTTTTGAAATGTGATTTTGTCATGTTTGACTCTATTTTGTTCAATGTGATTTTGGCCTCAAAATCAAATCGAAGTTGAAGCTAAGTGGGTGTTTGGAACCCCGTTACAAACAAGCAAACGCACGGTCACAGCAAACGAAAATTGATTTTGGGGTGTTTGGCTCCTTTGTCTTGAATTGCTTTTGCTGTTAGAATCAATTCCAAGTTGAAGCTGGTATATCTAGCTTTCACGGTGGAAGGTCAGAATCAAAACACCAAGAGTTGATAAAAATCACTTTTTCTAAAATGTATCTAAATATAAATTACGTTACGTTTAACTCACTTTTAATCAAAATCAATTCTACAAAATCAATTATGTTAGAATCAATTTTCGTCACCGCAGAATCAAACACACACTAAACAATGTAGCTTTTGGTAAAATTGATTCTATTAAATTAACCCTAAACTCTACTATAAATCAATCATATTTTTTCATTTTTACCACTCAATTCACTTTTTTCATGAATGTATTCAAACATAAATTATTTTACATTCAACTCATTTTTAATGAAAATCAATTTTACAAAATCAATTCATCTGTTTCTTTTAGATTTTGGTAGAATTGTGTTTGATAGAATTTGTGTTTGAAGAATTGATTTTAAAAAAATTATGTTGAAAAGAAATGTTTTTTGTTTGGTAATAATATTTTAAAAGTGTGTTCAGAAGAATTTTTTTAAAGAATTGTGTGAGTCCTACACCCAAAATTGATTTTGACAAACGGAAAAGCTAATAGGTTCTTACTTCCATCAAATTCAATTTTACTCACCGAGAATCAATTCTTAATTTTTTCGTTGAGTTATCAAACGGTTCAAATTTTTGTTAAAATCAAATTTGACCAAGTCAGTCAAACTCGATTTTGGTGGCAAACGGATTCTGAAACAAACGGCCACTCAGTCAAAATCAATTGGATTATGATTTGCCAAAATAGAAGAAAAAATAATAATTGCCACTCTATCTCCGATCGTGCACAAATGCCTCGTAACTTTTAAGCATTTTTGGTTAAAAATATTAAGTAAAATTTTAAATGAGTAAACCATCACTTTCGTCCTTCACTTTGTAACTCGCTAGCAATTTAGTCCTTATCTTTACAAAATGGGCAAATTAGTCCCTCACATTTATCACCGTTGATCACTTTCGTCCCTCCGTCAGTGAGCGTTAACTGACGCTGTTAACGGTGATGATGTGGCACGTTAAGTGCCACCCCAGCATGGCCACGTGTCAGGGACTAAAATGCCAGTTTTTATCAAACAATACAGAGACGTTGGAGGGACGAAAATGACATTTAATAACATCACCATCTTCTTCCTTAGATGTATAGAACCCTAACTCCCCCAATCTGTTATCCCCCAATCTGTTTCAGTCCAGAAGCGCAGATTAGAGGAGGAGCATGTGGGAGACGAGTCAGACGACAGTCATGGGAGGTGGAAGGCAGCAGACGCAGTCACGGCATAAGCAAAAGCGCACGATTGGAAGTTCGACTTCGAGGGAAAGCAGTGATAACAGTGAAGTGCGTTTTTGCTATTGTGAGGTACAGGCTGCAAAGAGAACATCAAGAACAGAGAGGAACCCACTGAGAGATTTCTACACCCGTGCTAAAGCAAACTGTATCTATTTCACTTGGGCTGATGAGGAAGATATAAGAGATCCAGCATATGTGAACATGAGGGAAGAGGCATGGAAGAGAGAAGTCCTAAAGAAGCTTGACAGTGTTGTGGAAGAATTAAAATTGTTTAGATACAATGTAATCCTAATGCTTGTGATAATATTTGTGTTAGTTGTAATCTTTATTGTTATCCGTGGAGCATAGGAGTAGGTGTAGGTAACAGGATGAAACACAAGAAGGGGGGTTGAATTGTGTTTCTAAGCTTTTAAAAACTTTTCGCAATGTTGGACGCTGGCTGGTGAAAAACGTTGGACGCACAGGGTGCTAAAACATTGGACGCGCAGAGTGCTAAAACACTGGACGCACAGAGTGCTAAAACACTGGACTCACAGAGTTGTGAAATATCGGACGCACAAAAAGATTGGACGCAGAGGCTTCCACTTAGTTTAAAACTTGTTGAAGTAAAAACAATTCAATCCCCACGGTTAGAATAAGCACAGAAATAATAAGAGTGCTAAAACACTGGACGCACAGGCTGAAGCTGAGCTATTCGAAGAACAAGTCTGAAGCTTCATCAAAGCATATAAATACCGTGATACAAGAAGAAGAAGATAGAGACAATGAGAACGAACTTCAACAATAGAAGAGACTGAACCGCTGTGCATACACTCTGTATAGAAAGTCTTGTATATTTTCTATCTTCTTGTAAAAGAGAGTTTGCTTAACTCTCGAAGTGCTTAAGTTTTTCATATCCTCACCTATGTGAGTTAGACAACACTTAAATCAAAAACACTCTGCTGAGTTGTTTGAGCATGGAGAGGCTTGTCTGTAAAAGAATACTTGATTGAGCCTAAAAGAATACTTGGTTGAGCCTGGAGAGGCTTGTCTGTAAAAGAATACTTGGTTGAGCCTGGAGAGGCTTGTCTGTAAAAGAATACTTGTTGTAAGGCCTGGAGAGGCTGCTGAAGAATACTTGTATTCTATCTGGTTTGATAGTGAAATCTCTCTAGTTTGAGGGGACTGGACGTAGCTCTTAGGAAAGGGTGAACCAAACTTGTGTTATTTCTTCTTTCCCTTAACTCTTATTATTTCTGTGCTTATTCTAACCGTGGGGATTGAATTGTTTTTACTTCAACAAGTTTTAAACTAAGTGGAAGCCTCTGCGTCCAATCTTTTTGTGCGTCCGATATTTCACAACTCTGTGAGTCCAGTGTTTTAGCACTCTGTGCGTCCAGTGTTTTAGCACTCTGCGCGTCCAATGTTTTAGCACCCTGTGCGTCCAACGTTTTTCACCAGCCAGCGTCCAACATTGCGAAAAGTTTTTAAAAGCTTAGAAACACAATTCAACCCCCCTTCTTGTGTTTCATCCTGTTACCTACACCTACTCCTATGCTCCACGGATAACAATAAAGATTACAACTAACACAAATATTATCACAAGCATTAGGATTACATTGTATCTAAACAATTTTAATTCTTCCACAACACTGTCAAGCTTCTTTAGGACTTCTCTCTTCCATGCCTCTTCCCTCATGTTCACATATGCTGGATCTCTTATATCTTCCTCATCAGCCCAAGTGAAATAGATACAGTTTGCTTTAGCACGGGTGTAGAAATCTCTCAGTGGGTTCCTCTCTGTTCTTGATGTTCTCTTTGCAGCCTGTACCTCACAATAGCAAAAACGCACTTCACTGTTATCACTGCTTTCCCTCGAAGTCGAACTTCCAATCGTGCGCTTTTGCTTATGCCGTGACTGCGTCTGCTGCCTTCCACCTCCCATGACTGTCGTCTGACTCGTCTCCCACATGCTCCTCCTCTAATCTGCGCTTCTGGACTGAAACAGATTGGGGGATAACAGATTGGGGGAGTTAGGGTTCTATACATCTAAGGAAGAAGATGGTGATGTTATTAAATGTCATTTTCGTCCCTCCAACGTCTCTGTATTGTTTGATAAAAACTGGCATTTTAGTCCCTGACACGTGGCCATGCTGGGGTGGCACTTAACGTGCCACATCAGCACCGTTAACAGCATCAGTTAACGCTCACTGACGGAGGGACGAAAGTGATCGACGGTGATAAATGTGAGGGACTAATTTGCCCATTTCGTAAAGATAAGGACTAAATTGCTAGCGAGTTACAAAGTGAAGGACGAAAGTGATGGTTTACTCAATTTTAAATACTCCAATTGTCAATCTTAAAACTTCATTTAAAATTTTTATTTTATATTTAAAATCTCACAGTTGATATATTGCTAATCTTCTATATCTATATCTATCAATAAAGAAAACATCCTAAAATAATTAATTTATTTGGTGTCCTAATTTACATTTTTAAATTGTCCGTTTCATTAAAATATTAAATTTAAATTTAAAAATAACTATCTTATAACTACTTTTTTTATCGAAATATTAAATTTAAAATTAAAAATAACTACTCCATAACTACAAGTATTATATAATATAATTATACAACAATAAAAAAAAAAGATACATGCCCGGCTCCCTCCAGTAATGCTAAAAAAAATGCTAGAAAGAGAGAGAAAAATATCCAAAAAAATCTATGTACATTAAAATCAAATAATATTTAAAATATATTCGTTTATCAATATATATGAAATATAATTTCTAAAACTTATAAAAATATATTTTCAACATTTTTTTTGACAGAAGTGTTTTTTTTCTAGAATAGGACATCTCTGCGCACGTACAAAAACTAATTTCTTCGAACAGATTCTGTAAGTGTCAAAATTTTCGTACGCGAAATTTAAAGTTACTATATTTCTATGGATTGAATTCAAACTCCGGAACTCTGAATATTATTACCTCTGGTCTAAATCTTTGATTGTTTAAGGTTTTGGCAGATAGATTAAGAAATAATTAATTAAATAAATTTTAGACTAAAATGACCATATTTATTATTCATCATTCTCAACTATTCTAATTATTTCTCCACTCAAAACTTATTAATTATATCAAGGGTATAGTTGAAAAAATGTGATAAATTATCTCTTGAAATCCTAAAACAACCAAAGTTTTGGGACAAAAATAAAAAGCTAAAACTATCAAAGATTTGGACCGGAGGGAGTATTGCATTGACGGCGAGGAATTTACGAGAGAAATCAGACGTGCGGAGCAAGGCAATTAAAAAAAAACAAAAAATAAATACAAAGAAAAACCCAAGTTTCATACCAATCACGTTCCTCGGCTAAATCCTATTCGAATTCGCCATTTTCGTTTGTCGAAGGTTTTAACATTATGGTAAGCCCTTCATCGTTTTTCTTCAAATTACGTTACTCTTCCATCGATTTCGTACGAGGGAATCATCCTTAACCTCAATACCTTTCTCTTGTTATGTCTGTAACCTCACAACAAATCACCCTTGTTTTTTTTCCCTCCCATTTAGACTCAAAAGAGCTGATTTTTCTACAGAAGGGGCATGTTTATTTTTTTCATTACTTGATGGGAAGCTCCCCCTTCTCTCTATGTCCTTTTCTTTTTTAATTTTTCACTAACGTTGTACCGTTAATTTCTTGGTGCAAATTGGGTAAGTTGTTTATTGTATTGGATTTTTTTTTCAGTTTCCAGTTTCTTTTTTGGGTTTCTGATTTTTTTAATCCCCTTTTAATTCATTCCTGGGATTCACTTTATTGTCTAATTTGACGGATCTGTATTCTGGGGTTTTGTTGTTTTTGCCATGAATGAACTTGTTTCTTTTTTTTTTTCTTCTTCGTTCCATTCTGTTATTTTACCTCTTCAGTTTGTTATGTTATGATACTGTGTCCATTAAAGGGTGTCTGTTGTTGGGGGGGAGTTTTTTATAAGTTTGTTGGGCTTTCAAATTGTCTCCCTTGTGTGTGTGAAACTGAAATTGAAATTTGGAACAGGCTACACCGTTTGTGGCAGGGCTTGCCATGGCTGCTACAGCTTATGCCGGTAGATATGGTATCGCGGCTTGGCAAGCATTCAAGGCTAGACCGCCTAGCCTGCGCAAATTTTATGAAGGCGGTTTTCAGGCTACCATGACCAGGAGGGAAGCTGCTCTGATACTGGGTGTCAGGTACTGCCCATTTTTTTGTTTTCTAAATATTCTAATGCCTTGATTGTGTGCATCCATTTAAGTTTTTTGTAATGATGATCTGTAAGGTATCAGTGTTTCTCACCTTTTCCTTTTAGAGATGGATTCATTAAGTTTATTTATTTAAAAGAATTTGGCTCCTCTCAAGTGAGTGGTGTATTTTAGAGAGTTGATCCATGTCATAAATATTCGACTCAGTTTTACGTTGGCTATCAACGGCCTAACACAACACTCTCCCTTTATTTGGGCTTGGGACAGGCTATGTTGCAACAAAGCACAGCGTAGGTGCAGAATTGTAATCGTTGATAATAAAAATCAACAGAGTCAATAAGATTTGAAATAGTGATCTTTCTTGTGATATCTTTACAACCCTGCACGTATACATACCCAACATCATATATAATAGAGGTAAACTACCTGCCATGCATGCAGCTTGCAAGCTTGTGCATCAAGTGGCTTTAATTGATTGGTCAAGGACTCCAGGGCATATAAATTATGAATTGGTCACTGAGAATATTAGATATTATCTACAAAGAACAAAGACAGCAACTTCCCTGCCAGTCTGGTAATTAAGCTGTGTGAGTGTGTCCAATATGGACACAACATGGTACATTCTTCTCCTTTCCTTCCTTTTCTTATTCCTATGCTCTTTCAAACTACTTGGATTTGGATACAGTTGATGGTTGAGAGATGCTGCACAATATGGTGTAGATACGGTGCTCTGGGAATACAGTGTTCTGGGTTTAAAAAATTTCTAAACTGTCTGTCCATCCATTGTCTGATTGAACCCTTGGCATTCGCCAGGGTAATCAATAGCGCTCTATATTGGTGGAGTAGCCCAGGCCGCTACGAGGCTTCCACAGCATGTGGAGTGTTTTTGAGTCATAGCCATGATTGTGGGCCACTATCCAGGAAAATTGCTGCTGTCACAGCCACTATCCTTCACAGTCTTAAAACCCCTTCCCCTCCCCATTGAATTATTGAAACCATTATTTAGGGCGTTTCATGAATTCATGATTTGACATCTATTTACATCTGAAAGATATAGTGTTTGTGTCTTCAACACAAAACACCAAAGTACGACCCCTTATTGATCTTGTGTGTATCTATAATCTTCAGTATAGCAGTCATTCTGTTGTTCTGTCTATAGCATTTTTGAGGTCAGCACCTTTGAATCCATTCAAATTGCTGAGAAATTAAAAATGGAAATCAGAACTTGCAACCAGTTTTTGTCCGTTTGATGTTGCTATTCCTTCCTCTTTAGTTTGCTTGAACTGTAAATCCTACCATTGGACTTTGAAGTTACCTTTCTTTTGTTGCAAGTTGCAAATCACAACTTGCAACTTGTGAAGAGGACCTTTCCCGGTCCTGTTCTTTGTCCAATCGAAAAACGTGCAGAATTATTTGTGTGGTTGAAGTTCAATCTTGGTTTTCCATAGTTTGTTTTCCATCTTTCCACCTTTCCACCTTTCCCTGAGATTCAGATTGCTCCTGTAATCTGTAGACTGTAGTTTTGCACTGTCTACTGTAAATTCCCCAGATAAGTGTATATTAATTATACATTAATTGATAAAATTATGTGAAATTGTTATTAATGTTCTTTTTTTATTGTTTGCAATTTGCCATCACTAGTGATTCTCCATGTCTAAGATGTCCACTGATAGGAACTCATAGTAAACATTGACCACCACAAAATATGGATAATAAGCCCAAGTCCATTGCCTATAAAGTTGTAAATTAACACTTGAGTTTTGCACCTTATGTCTGATTCTGTCGTGGCATAGAATAATTAGAATGTTTAATGATATTAGCAACCAATTGGCGCACTAACTAGAATGATGGTCTAACTTTCTAATTTGTTGATTCCCTTTTCTGGCTCAGGTGATTAGTTAATTTCACTAATTCTTGTGGGTTGGACTTTAATTTTTAGACTGAGTTGTAGGATAATAGAAATAATTGTGCATTGATATAGTATTGGTATAGAGAGTACCTGATTAAATGAAATGATTCCTAAGGTAATTAGGTGTTGTATGATCTGTTTGTATGTAAATCTGACAGTAAAAAAAAAGTCCTCAATAACAAGCTCAATAGAGGGCGAGTCTTGGCGCAACAGTAAGGTTGCTGCCTTATGACCTAAGGGTCATGGGTTCGAATCTGGAAACATCCTCTCTGCTTGCGGGGGTAAGGCGTGTACGTCTATCCTCCCCAAACCCCACACGATGGGAGCCTCGTGCACTGGGCCACCCCTTTAACAAGCTCTATATCTATACCTATATATCGTTATGTTGTTTATTGAATCTCTCATTTTCTTGAGTGACATGTAGTTTCTGGGATCCATTGTTAGACAATAGTCTGAATTGTGTCTTGTTTTGTCTATATTTTTCCTCTTATGTCTTCTAATGGAATGTCATTGGTTATTATTGAATTTTGTTCCTAGTCATGCTCTTGACAAATTTCTTTACCATATATTTTTTCATGTTTCTCTTGCTGATATTTTCATTTGTCACTATGGCAGAGAGCGCACACCAACAGATAAGATTAAAGAATCACATAGGAGAGTGATGATTGCAAACCATCCAGATGCTGGTGGCAGTCACTACCTTGCTTCCAAAATCAATGAAGCAAAAGAAGTGTTACTTGGAAAGAACAAGGGTGGTATTGGGTCAGCATTTTGAAGCTCCTATAAACCTTTATGCCCATTAAGCAATTTTTTTGGTCATGGCCCAATTAATTTTTTTTAGACCCAATTATGTGCTTATAAATTTGTCGAGATTATAAAAGTTAAACTACTGTTACCTTATTGACCAAAAAAAAACTATTGTTACCTTGCTTGTATCATTAAAGTTGAGTTGAGAAGGTAATCAATAGAAGTGATTTTACTTGCACTTTTAACTGCCAATTCTTCCTTTGACCAAAAAAAAAACTGCCAATTCTTACCCTTTTAGTTGCTCACTTGCTCGTTGTTTATCCCTCGTTTATGTTTATCCACTCATCCCTAATGTTTAACTTTGACTTGTATATTTTGACTTTGAATGTATGCAATTAAAAATGTTGAGAAAATTTGTTTGGATGGTAAAAGATATAGAAAAGAAAGAAATGGGAGAGAAAATGAGATGGAAAGAAATTGAATGGAAATGTGTATTGTTTGGATGTATAGAAATAAGAAAAGATAGATATGTTAAAAAATTTCTTCACTTGTTTGTATGAGTAGAAAATTGAGTAAAAGGAAATATGAAGATATGGGATAGAGACAATTTTATTCCTAATGATGGGAGTGAGAGAAAAAATAAAGATAAAAATGACAAAAATTATATTTTTCTTTAGTTTCTATCTTGGAGGAAAGTTTTTTTTGTTAGACTCTACACACAAAAATTTCTCCCTCATTTCTCTAGTCTTTCAAAAAAAAAAAGACTACGTTTCCTAGACTTTACATGGTGGGAGTCTTGTAGCACTAAGTTTTTTTTCTTTTTTTTGTTACAGAAAATTTAGATTGTGGGAGACACACCCCCCATACAAGGTCAAAGAAAACGACAAAAATCGACAAGAATTTATAATGTGAGTAACCGGGCTAGAAAGCCTTAATAGGACTACCACTTGTAGTTTTGTGGAACAACAAACCAAATTTCCCTATATGAATTCAGAAAAGCTGTTTTCATCAACAGATTATACTTTCAATACTGTGTACAAGTGCAGCTCTATAGCCATGTCTTGATAACCATGTCACAAGAGATTCATCTCCATACCACACATATGCTCTATTCACAAGGAAACACTTGAAAATTCTCTTTTTATTTTCCCTTTCAATGAGAAAAACTATTATTATTTTGTATTCTCTTTACAGATTCGAAACAAGTCAGTCAATGTGTTTTAAAGCAGATGATATACCAAAGATATAAAATTTTTGAATGTATAATAACTTGATAACATCACTTTGCCCACCCTTTAAGTTGTTTTAGGCACAGATCATACTTGTTAATTAGCTATCTGTTACTAATTACATAAAGTATGAATTCCGACTCTCTGTCAGGACTTTTGCAATGTCTAGTATGAAGGATCTGGAGGAAAAGAATGGACTAGAATCAACATACCTAGAACCTGGACTAGTCCAGACTTGGATATTAATATACTAATTTTAAGGCTTAATTGTACTTTTAGTCCCTCGTGTATCATAATTGTGCAATTTTGGTGCTCAGTTTTTAATTGCACAATTTTAGTCTTTTAGGTATCACAATTGTTCCATTTTAATCCATGAGGTATTCCAATTGTTATAATCAGATCTCTTTGTTACTATATCATTTTTAACACTAAGGACCTAGTACGTAGCACATGTGGGACTGATTTGACACTGAGTCGAGTCACCTGTGAGCCGCATATGTTCTTGGTTTAAAAATGACACAGCGACAAAGGGACTGATCGTAATAATTGGAATACCTATGTATTTTCAATATATTTAGCCTCTAACAATTGGACTGATTGAAAGTGGATTGTAACATCTATGAAATACAAATGAAATAATCTCTTTTTAATGGATTTTTTTTATACGAATTTAATCATCATATATTTAGAGAAAAAATGAGAAAAGTTGTATGGAGAAAATATGAGGTGATTATATAATTTTTTTCATGCTTGATTTGAAGATGAAATAAAAAGGGGGAAAAAATTGGAAAGACCTCACACTTTTTATTTCTCTTTCATTAGCATAAAATGAAAAAAAAAAAAAAAGAGAAATTGGGCACAAAATAACAGTTTTTGCTATATCTAATCTATTCACCTACCCAATGTCTATTGCATTAAATTAAGAAAATATAAAAATTATTTAACAGAAACAAATATTTTTTTTTTCTGAAATCTAACCAGACTACAGAGAGAATCTTTTCATTCAAACAATATATATAATCGACTAATTGACCCCAAAAAAATATATATAATCGACTAATTGACCCCAAAAAAAAATATATAATCGACTAATGTAAATTAAAGCCCCAAACCCTCAGGTGCAATAGCTCTCATGTAGGACATCTAAACTAACATCATTGTCATATATTCCTGGTTTTTCCTTTTTCTGGACGGTAATACACTTTACAACATGTTGTCCATTGTTTGCACCACAGTTACTTTACGCTACATTGCTTATCATAATTAAGAAACTCACAAGTCCCGCGAATATTTTTCTTGATGCTTCCATTATAAACAAAGCAAAGGTTATATGCTTAAAACACATGATGATTGCATCATCATTTCTTTTACGCTTTCATTTTTTAGACTTTATCTTCTAAAAGCACAAAAGATCTAGTTTATATCATTGTGATGGATATATATAACAACACTTTTTATTGCTCGACACTTTATAAATATCTAACGAGTAAATCACTAAAATTATTCATGAAATTATAGGGTACTAGTAATTTAGTCATTAAAATTGTTAATATTCAAAATTAATCCTTAAAATAAAAAATAATCTATCAAAATGGTCCCATAAAATTATTTGAGAGGAACTAATATAGCTGACTTTTTTTTAATTTTAAGAGCTAATTTAGAATATTATTAATTTCAGAGACAAAATTAATAATATCGTATAATTTCATAGATTAAACTTGTGATTCTAACCCTTTGTAAACTTTGAGTAGCAGGATTCGAAAGATGAAACATTACCAATGACTTCAACAAAACATTGACAAAAGAGGAAATGCATTGGAGGAATCCATGAATTAAAATCTCTCCTCTGTACCGTAAGCATGATTGAATATTGATTGGAGGCTAAACTTTTTTTTTGATCAATTTTTAGCTTAATTTTTTTGATCAATTGATTGGAGGCTTGGATTCACGAAGCCATTTGTTTTCGGATTAGAGAAAGCACAATATGAGTAACATGGTCTATGGATAGAGCTGGCAAAATGGGTCGGCTTGACGCCCGAAAAAACAAAAGACTTGGATATATAAATTTAAGACCGTTTTTAATTCGGGCTTTTTTGGGCCGGTTCGATAAAGTCCGAACCCGATTCGGTTTGGTTACCGGGCCGACTTGCAAAAATGCAACACTAAAAGCCTGAGCCCGGTGCGGATTGGCCTTATGGAGGCCGAACTTGGACAACTAAATTTGAATTCGTTTTTAATTCGGACCTTTTTGGCCCAGCCCGATAAAATCCAAACCCAGTGCAACCCAGCCCTGTCCAATGTGGGCTGAGTAGCCCGTTTTGCGAGCTCTATCCATGGATGAATATATTCAAATCGACCAAGGACTCTGCCATGTTTGGCCATTTAAGTTATCCATATGGTCCTCTTACTTTAAATGGATAAACATGAAACCGGATTCATTTGTTATTGCCTTTGCATTTGTTATTGGTCAATGCATATTTCCAAGGATATTTTGGGATTCAGCCCGCTGTGTTGGGATCTAACAACGAACAGCTATGACATTAGTAGAGTAATATATTTTCTCGAAACCTTGGCCGCCCAAAACCATTTTCATATCCAAAAGAGTAAACTTAAAAGAATCAATTCAATCAACTTAGGATTAAATATATTTTTAGTTTGTCAAAATGACTATTTACTCATTTGAGTATTCATTCTGGAAAGTGGTTCTTTTTCCTTACCTAGAGCCCATTTGTTAGAGTTTTTTTTATAAAAAAAATCACTATTAGGAGTTTTTTTCGTGTTTGTTACATATTTTAAAAATAATCAAAAACTAAAAAAATCTAAAGATTGATTAAAATGAAAAACTATTTAGAGTAGCTTTTTAAAAATAGGGTTAATTGTGTTTTTAGTCCTTTAAAAAATTTTAGATTTGAGTTAGGTCATTTGAAAATAAGTCAAACTTTTTTAGTCCTTTAATTTTATTTTATTTTTGATTTTGGTCCTTTAAGTGAATTGACCAGGGTGTTTTCCTGATGTGGCATAGGTGACATCATACCATTAATGACACGTGACATAGGTAAGGACACATCAGCTGCCACGTAATTATTTTATTTTTTCCTAATTTATGATGTGTAATTACCCAACTTAACCATGGTTTAGTGTTTTTGTTTTTTACCCCATACCCTAACTTTACCATAAGCCATTCTCCATCTCCACTTCTGCCATGGTTGCACGAGCAAGAAGAGAAGAGGATAGCAGGAAGAGTAGTTTCGAGCAAGAAAAGGAGAGGAGCTTCGACCAAGAAGAATGAAAAATTCAACTGCAATTCAGAGATCCGTGAGCAGGTCTTCATCTTCGTCTTCTGTGGTTCGTGGAGAGGATCTTTGCAAGTGTGGAGATAATGTGGTGTTGCTGACCTCTATGACTTCAGAAAACCCAAAGAGAAAATTCTGGAGATGCCCAAACTGGAATGTAAATCTCTCTTCTTCTTCTTTTTCTCACGTTTTGTCCACCCATTTATAGAAACGTCAACATTGCAATCATTTTGAATGGGTTGATGATTCAGTGGAAGAAATGTATGGCCATGTGGGTATCCAACGTGCAAAAGTGGAAGAAATGTATGAACAAGAACTGGAAAAGAAAGATCTGAAAATGGCCAAGTGCAAAAAGAAGCTCAGTGACGAAAGGAACAAGTCAAAGATGTTAACTTTTGGCATGGTTTTCTTGGGGTTTTTAATTATTGTCATGTGTATTGTATTTTCATTCACCTGTTCTTGTCCAAGGAATTGATTTGGGTTTTTTTTGGGGTTTATGTCGTTCTTGCATTTTCTGATGAATGTGTGTCAATGGAAGTTTGAACTTAGTTGATGTACTTTGGTCCCTATAAAAATTTCAAGTTGTTTAGTTAGTCCCTCTAAAAATTAGATATTTGATTTTAGTCCCTATCAAAAATTTATAAAGTCCATATGGTCCCTTTAATCGATATGTTGAAAGAGTAGCCCCTGTTATATGTTGGAATACTCACATGACTATGTCATATTACAATGATGAGGTTGATGTGCTTTGGTCCTTGTAAACATATAAAGTTTTGAGTCGAGTCCCTGTAAATATAATTCATTTTGTGTTTAGTCCTTATTAAAATGTTGAACTCAATATAAGGTCCCTGTTATACACTAAACATAAGGTAATTCATTTGGTCCCTGTTACCTTTTCTTTGCAAGTTTCACATAACCAATTCATGAACAAACATCTAATGGGCTATCATATAAAAACCATAATAATGTGTCATGAATATATAAATTTGCCATCCAAAAGGCATTTAAGTTTGGCAGGTGACTTACAGACAGTCATAAACATCTAAAAAGTACTGTAGTGTGGGTGGGGTCAGGGGTGGGGACTTTACAAAATATAGTTTTTGTAAAACCTAATTACAGTCAATTGAATACAAAAAAAAAAGTGATGCTAGTTACAAAATATTCTGTCTATGAACAGTGGTTCTTGAATTTTAGACCCATGTGCACACAGACCACAAAAAGCGCAGCTCCCTCCTCTTCTAAGTACCACTAAACTGAGAAGGAATATGTTCATTTGTTACTGCCTCTTGTTGTGTGTTCCTACCCACATCACTAGTGCTCACACTTCCCTCTCTTGTACCATCAATAACTCCCTGGGCAAGTAGAAAAATAGTAAATATTAGTCATTAAAAATAAAGATGGGCATAGCAAGAGGAAAATTACAGCAACCACATTTAACCTACAATATTTATCATGTGCCTTGTGAGTATGTCTGAGAATCTTGGAATAACAGGTTCAGATGTGGTAGGTTGTGGTTGGCTAGCAGAGTTCCTTGTCAAACGTTTTTGTGTATTCAACCAAACAATAATCAGTCAAACCACAACACACCCACTTTGGTCTCAGTAAGAGGAAGCTTACCCTTTTATGGGGATTTTCAGATCCAGCAACTAATGCAGGTTCAGATCCAGCTTGTGCAGGTTCAGATCTAGCAGATCCAACAACTGATGTGCTACCTGCAACACCATTTCTCCAAAAAGGATATTACACCATAATAACCAAAAGTTTTGCAAAGATTTAGAAAATATTTGTTAAAAGTTTATGAAGCTCTTTTTAAAATGTGGGTAAAATTTTTCGTTTTTCATAAAGAAGATGAGACGAATAGGGAGTAAAATCCCTTGTTTTCTTTTTAAAGATTTCAACCGTAAGGTAAACCATCATGTACAGAAAAGTACTCTTTTTCTCATATATATATAACATGATATTTTATAAAAGAGTTTGTTCTAAGACAAACTTTGATTTTTACACTGAAAAAGAAAAAGAAGTTAAAACTACTCTAAACCAAAAAGTACAAAAGTGGTAAAAGAAAAACACACGCTACTATGTACAGTCGAGCCATGATCCCATCGTCTACATAAAAAGGGATCTATTGTAATGTAAACCTAACTCAGAAACATCTATGGACAAGACCAGGTGGATCCTCATAATCCGGGCATGCTAGACTTCAGGTGCAGAACCTGAGTCACCGGAACCCAATCAAAGTCAAACCTGGTTAGGCCTGGTCTAGGTAAGGTATCTCTGGTGAGGTTAGAAGTAGCCCAAGAGTATATAGACTCTTCAGGTTCCTCTTCGGGATCCTCTTCGATTTCCTCATCCGATAAGAATTCAGACAACCAAATGATGTCTTCGGATTCTGACTCTGATGGATGGGGTAAAGGTGAGTATGTTGGTGGATTCGCCTCTCCCTGAGGTGAAACCGGAGTATACCCCACAGAACCTTCAATCCTTATAGGTGCGGCAACAGAGGTATCTTCAGAGGTTCTATCTTGGTTTTCATCTGAGGATTTGTCTCTTGATTTTGAAGGCACATGATCAGAACCATTTCGATCATGTCCTGAAGGATGTGAACTACCACCTCCACTGTCACCGCTATCATCACTACCGAAAGTAAAGTCATATGAGATACATCCTAAAGGTCTTAACTGACGCCAAGGTAACTTAACATCTAAAATCATTTGTTCCTGGATGGGTAGTGGGTTTGGTGGTGCTCCGCCTCCAGTATCTAATGTCTCCACATTTCCTACAAACCTTCCCCACTGAGTGCTAGGACATATTTTCCACCATACACAGTCTCCTCCTTGAGGTTCTATGGTTAAGTGTCGGACAGTTCCCAATCCTTTGTCATTTGGGTCCATCTACTCAGTCATGTATCAAAACAACAAAACAGACAAGGGTGAAACTCTAACTCAAGTTAATAAAAGTAGTATAAGCATATTATCAAACATAGATCACACAATACTTAATTCAAAATATCCAGAACAGATAAATCTCATGGACAACCAAGTTTCTCAAGACAATGTAATAAAGTAGCAAAGCATGGAAAACACACAATCACATCTCAATAAGCAGATCTTACCTTGTATCCGTGAACCTGTAAAACCACACATTTACAATATATCATCACATCAACGTCTTATTTATGCATGCCTCTTCTATATTCCTCACATCACACCGGTGTAGTGCTCCAAGGAGACTTTTCCAACCTCACACCATTGAGCGATCGGCTGCAGTAAACTTAACAGTATAAACAGGGAATCCCGTCTTTAGACCCCTGAGAATACTTCGGAAATACTGCATTTAAAACTTAATACCAAATCAGAAATAGAACTGCCAGTCAGATTTATCCAAGTCGGGTATTCGATTTGTCTCGGCTCAAGGATATTCACCGACACGACCTTTTGAGACTTTCGAAACTCGGATAATCCCAGTAGACAATTGTAGTTCAACAGAACCTATTTTCAACCCCGTTTTCGTAGGTTGTATGTTCAAAACGCCTTTATGCAAATGCACAGATTTTCTCTTGAATTCTCTTTAGTTCCTCTTTAATTCTCTCTGTAAACCTTCCTCTGTTTTACTATCTCTTTTTCTCAAAAATCTCCGAATCACTTTAAAATTCTGTGTAACAGACAAATCAAATCCTTTTATGGAAAGACCACTTGTATGAATAGATAGTTGTTTAAAATTTAAGGTTTCTCATAAAACTCTTTTTGCTGTACGTACAACTCTTGTCTCCTTTTACTGTTTATTTACGGAATAAATTATCATCTCAGTTTTAATAGCTTTAAATAGCTTAATAGTATGAATTGGTAAAAAGTATTTAACTGTATTTCAAGAAGATCAAACCGGGCAAGGCCACTTTGGATTGATCAAGAGAGAATAGATCAATAGTATTTTAAACTTACGTCCGCTTTTCAATTAGTACATGTCTGTTCTCAGATTTTAGATAACTCTTTGGGAATAGAATAATTACACGGCGGCTGAGCCGACTGCGGTAATTAATGTCCAGTTTTCTTGAAAATTTAATATAACTTAGTGATCGAAATTAAAACTAATTAATCACGGCTTAAGTTTATTTTTGAAGATGAAAAGATTACACGACGGCAGAGCCATCTTTGGTAATCAGTACTCTACCTTTAAAATTCGATCCACTATATTAAGTGGACGTAGTCCAATTGTTTCTCTTTGGAAATATTTAGGCACTAATTATCTTCCAGGAAAAAGGTTCGTTGAAAGCCTATCTCACTAATTTCCACTGCCGTAGACATTAGAAATTAAACTGAGTTATGTGCATATATATACAGATTGGATACCCACTCGATATTTTCCACTAATAACATAACAGTAGAATTCACCGAGAATTCATTACCGTTAGATTATTTTTCCGAAATATGCTATAACAGTAGGTTCACCGAGAATCCATTACTGTTACACTCTTTTATCCATTCCAATCTATTTATTTATACGGTATTAATAAAATTGCTTCTTTCCCAATTTTATCTTGTCACGTATATACCGGGTCCCTAGTGTTAAGATTTCCCCAAACAGCGTATCAATACAGATCCCAGGCCAGAGAGAGACGGACTGCTTTAGCCCCTTCATAGGTCTCCCTTCCTTTCTAGACAGATCCATACTGATAAACCATTTATCTTAACCATAACCTTGTATATAAATAACAGATAACATTGGGTTTTCACAAAATAATAATTTATATTTTCTTTGCGGTAAAATCATACTTTTATGGTACGTCTAAAATTTGTCATTATAACAGTATGTTTACAAAAGCTCAAAAGTGATTTTGCCATAACCTCTCCTCTTACTCAAAATTTTATATAAAATTGGGCATTATAACTTTACAATTTATGATTAGCACAAAACAATTAAATTAAGACTATAAAACAATCATAAAGCATATTTAAACAACCAAAAAGCTATAAACATACAAACAAACAATTTCAAACACAACCAAGATCAAACTCATACTTCTTAAATTAAAATGAAGAGAGAAGCCCCTTACCTTGGCCTAAAACTTGAAGAAGAACAACCAAGAACACCAAAAGAAATTTAAGACAACTAAGAGGAAAAGAGAGAAAGTGGTCTTCAAGAGCTCCCCTTGGCTTGGTGTGTGGAAAATTTGTGAAGCCAATGGGTCTATTTATAGTGGTGGGGGCGGCCAAGGAGTGGGGACCAAGGGGGAATTAATAAAATTTATGATGTAAGCCATGATTCCAAAAATGGCTTATTTATTAATTAAATTTTTCACACTTTTATCTAATTGGTTAGTTTAGGTGACAAGGCTTATGAGTCATGAACAAAAAGTTCATCCAAGGGCCCTAGCTGCATGGTGATGTCGACCAGCTTGAGGGAGAAAGGGGATCATTTGATTACGTAGACAAAAACTTTACGGTTTGGTAAATAAACGGAAAACTGATGGCTATATAGTCCTTTTGCAAATAGATCTCAAAAATAATTTACTAAAAGGTGAGGACCTACCAGAGAAATTTCAAAAATAGTATCTAATAGTCTTAAAGACTTCATACAAGTGTTTCTGGATTTTTACGGTAAAGGGTAGGCTTAACGGTACGCATTAACAAAGGAAAACGGACGCGCCGTAAGCCCAAAATAGTAATTTTTCAGAAAATTCCAGAAAAATTCCCAGAAAATCACAATTTTAATTTAAACAACAATGGTTCCTCTTAGAATTTGATGTTAAGCCCTCATTGGTCACTGAAAATCTATTCTGGTTTTCGTAAACTTCGTTTTACGTGCTTACAGGGACTGAAAACATAACTCTTTATTTGTCTTTCAAAAAATTCCAAAATAAATTTCATAATTCATAAAAAATATAAAAACATGGTATACAGTTCCAGTTTTACATTTTGACGTCATTTTGGCCTCTGTATCAGTTTTTAACTCTTACCGTAAACTGTAGGGACCAAAACTGTACTTTTAGAAATTAGTTTCTCCAAAAATTCTAAAAAAATTCCAGAAAATCACAAATATTATAGGAAACATCTTTTGTGAAGAAAGATAATTTTCTGGGTTGGTTTATCATATTTTTACTAATTAAACTCTTTTCCATCTATTACGGTAAGTATAGTTTTCAAACGTTGTAGAAAAATGACTGTTTTAATGAAATGAGTTGATAAGTATTTCAAAACCTTTATTATAAGGCTAACATAATTTTCTTATCACTTAGATCACACTAGATCATATAAAACAGATAAAAGACGGAAATACAGAAAACAGAAGTCTATATAAAACTTAACTATTTTACTATTCACTCTGTAATACTTAACCGTAACTCGTCATTCTATTTTTCTTCGGTTCTTATCAAACCTTTGTAGTCTTTATCTTAACTATTTTTCTATCTTTAGTATGTATCCTTTTTCTAATTCATAGACTACAGAGTTTCTCCAAAAGGGACTAAAATTGTATTTTCTTTATATTCTCTTCTAAAATTCCAAACTTAATTTCTAAAACTTTTATATGTCTCCAAACTACTATTTATTTCCTCAAACACCTTTTGGAAATGACGAATGAATTTTCCAAATTCATTTTGTCATTTATCCTAATAATCAAAGTGTCTGTATCTAATTTCCTGACTTCCGTATTTAGCTCTAAACTACTAAGTTTTTATCTGAAAAACTTCATAGTAATTCTAATCCACTAAAATTAATACTCTGTCTCTTAGAGTGAAATTTTAGGATTTACACTACCCTACATTAAGTTCAGATCCAATTTTGTAAAAAAGTGCAGGTTTAGTTTTATACAATATATTCAGGTTCAGTTTTATAAAACAATATATTCAGGGATGTTTTATAAATACATTACCTTTCTCCCACCACTCGTGTGTGCTGGTGCAGAAGCAGTAGGTGCCCTTCCACCCCTTGTTGTACCCCTTCCTCCTCTTCTACCCCTTGAAGTAGCAGCCTATATGTTCAAATGATTTCAGCAAAGCATATTTAAAAATTTTACACAAACAGTTTTAAAATCACAAAAAGCTTACCTTTCTCCCACCCCTTGCACGTGCAGGTGGAGGTGGATTTGCAGGAGCAGGTGCAGGTGGATTTGCAGGTGCAGGTGCAGGTGCAGGTGATGTGGGATTTGCAGGTGCAGAATCAGCAGGGGGATTTTCAGGTGGAGGAGGCGGTGGCATGGGACATTTTCTGATATTGTGCCCTTGTTGGCCACATCTTTTGCACTTATATTTATTTATTACCCTTCTCACATTGAGATGAGTAGCATTCTCATCTGGCTCTCTCCTCCTTAGCTTCTTAGGTCTCCCAGGTCCTTTCTTATATTTTGGAGGCAGGACTTCAACATAATCGATTTTGGGCCACATTTTATGGCCATTTATAGCGGATATGCTATGTCCATAACACATTGCATATGATTATCTGTTATAGTACCCGTGAACATATCCTTCTGGTTGTTCACCCCTTAAGCAAATGGCTGCCATTGCGTGTCTACATGGTATGCCAACCAATCCCCAGAAATTGCATGAACATGATTTTAGTGTTAAATCCACTTTAAACTTCTTAGTAAAAAGAGTATGTGTCACCTCAAAAGAATTACCTCCTGACCATGTTGCAATCCAGTTGCCTGACATTTCAATCTCCCTGTCTAGCCTTTTCTAGGTTTAGGCATTATATCCCCTTCATACTTACTTAACTTCTCCCTAAGTCTAGCAAATCGTTGCATTAAGTATAACCTAATCCATTCACACATAGTTATGATTGGCTTATCCCTAACTGCAAGTATAGTTCTATTGAATGCCTCACTTAAATTATTCATCAAAATATCACATCTAGGATAGTGAGAAAATGCATGCTTACACCATGACTTCTTAGGAATAGCCATCAACCACTCATAGGCAGCCTCATTCAATTCTTTCAATTTTTGCATTTTTTCTAACAATGCCTCTTCGTAGGTAGCCTTGGCAGCCCCGATCATCAAGTCTCTCAGAAGTGTTCCTCCAACAAATTTGTTTTTGAAGTTACCGTACAAATGCCTGAGGCAAAATCTGTGTTCCGCACCTTCTGGGAACTCATCAAAGGTTGGAATTAATCCCTGCATATGAGTGTAAGTATCACCCAGTTAATGGAAATTAAAATTAGAACTAATAAATTACAAGTATAACATGTTAGAGAACATTACCTTTTGTTGGTCACTAATAAAGACCCATCTGTTGGATGCCAAATCACCCACATCCTCCAATAACAGGTTCAAAAACCAACCCCAACTATCTTTGGCCTCAGTCTCTACCACAGCCCAGGCAATTGGAAGGTATTGATCATTTGGATCCCTACCCACAGCTATGAGCAACTGTCCACCATAGCTTGTTTTTAAATGACACCCATCCACACCGATCACTGGACGACAGACTTGTTTAAATGCACTCTTGCACCCTTCCAAGCACATATAAAACCTGCCAAACCTTGGTTGCAAAAACTGAACTGGGTGCTCTAGCTCTAGTCTGCATGTATTCCCCCGGTTTGCATTCCTTAACTCAGCACCATATGACCAGAGCATAGAATACTGCTTAGTAGCATCCCCATCAAGTAACTTCTTAGCCATAACTTTTGCCTTCCAAGCCCTGTGATGTGTGATCCCAGTGGAATAGGTACTTCTCATGTCAGCCATAATATCAGTGATTGTTACCTCACCAGTTGTTGACTTCAACTTGTTAACCACATGTCTGGACACCCACTTGCTGGTAGCATTTGTGTTGTTGAACACCCTCCCACATGTGTGTTTTGGCACATATGTCCTCAACAAATACGTATGAGTATGAGCAACCCTGCTGATCATTGCCATCCACCCACATTTATGTTTGCAACACATTCTAACTCGCTCTTTATCATTCTTCAGAAACTTGACTTCACGACCATTTAGAACTGAGTGTTCTAATATGGCTTCCTTAAATTCTTCTGTTGAAGCAAACTCCATTCCTAACTTGAAACAATAATCATTGCACATCTCCCCTTTATTGTACCTTCTAACTCTAGGCCGGTCACCATCAATTTCATAATCTGAATCCTCACTAAGCAAAACTTCAGTTTCATATCCTTCAAACATGTCATCTGCATCCTGAGGTGGTCTAGCGTATTCCACCGTATCAGGTCCTGTACAGTAACCCTCACCCTCTTCCTGGACACCCTCCCCCTCTGCCTGGACACCCTGACCAGCTGCCTCCACACCCTTACCCTCTGCCTGGATACCCTCACCCTCGACCTGCACATCCTCAACCAGGATTTCATGTTCATGTATACGAGCCCTCTCTTTCCTCCTTTTAGGCATGGGTGTGGGTGTGGGTCCAACATTTGCCTGACCTCTAGATGAGCCACTCTCTTCAACATCTTTCTTTGGATTCCATGGCCTTCTTGGAGCCCTGCTCTTCATCCTTCCCAAATGTTTTCCTGTCGTTTTAAGGGATGTTGGTGGGGATTCTGTGGCTCTTGACTGTGTTTCTTCATCAAACCCATCATCATTGTCTTTAGCTTTCTCCTCTTCACTATCATTGAGATTGACATCTTCCATTGAAACTTCACTTTCATCATCACCATGTTCTATGTCATCCAAATTAATCTCTATTGGTGCTTCAAACCCTGTGTCTGTGTATGCACTTGGATCAAAATGCTCCAAGAACATGTCAACCTCCTTATGCGGCTCCCTACTTAGAGCATAGTTGGTCATTTCCAAGGAATGTCTGTCATCCAAAATCAAAAAAATAATAATTTAAAGGACTAAAAAAGTTTGACTTATTTTTAAATGACCTAACACAAATCTGACAATTTTTAAAGAACTAAAAACATATTTAAGCCTTAAAAATAATATGATTTCAATGAGTTAAGAGATGAGAGAGAAGATTAAGAAAGTAATTTTTAAGATTGTAAATAAACACAAATTAGATTCTGCTTCACAACAAAATCTCTAAAAAATAATCACTAAATTATTTTACATAAAAATTACTTATTTTTTAATCCGTAAGAAATAGGGGCCTATACTATCTTCCTCATTTGATTACTTGATTTCCCCTACAATAATAGACGTTGCATCTTTTACCATTTTTAGTTTTTTACCTTGTAAAAAAAATGCATTTTCATAAAATAAAATAAAAGTATAATATAATTCTTACATTAAATTTAAGTATTCATTCTTTGAAAATGATTATTTTTACTGACCTATTCTATTCCTCAATTGATTAATTTCTCCTACATTAGACATTTCATCTTTTACCATTTTATGCTTTCCTTTCAACTTTTTTGATATCATTTTTTTTTATTTAGTGATCACCCTCCATTTCTACTATGATCAATAATCAATATCAAAACATTCTTGTTCATCTAAAAAAAATCAAAACATTCAAAAAATAAATGTAAATTTGGAGTTTGTAAATTTTAATCAATATCAAGTTAATATACATGATAGTGTGACTTAATTCATACGATCCTTTTTTTTTAATAATTTTCTTTATAATTTTGCCGTCCTCCATCAATCAACTCCTATATATTTATGTCACCAAAAAACTTCTATATATTTATCTCTTTCAACAAGAACAGCATATCCCAATATACTATTTTCCCCTTTTAGGACACTACATGACGCCATCTTTAATTAGCACTTTTTTATTTTATAAAAAATCGTTAAGAAATTTATCATTCAAGAAATCTCAATTTTTTACAATATTTTTTCGCAAATATCGATTTGTTCACAACAATTATCTTTTATGTCCCAAATAATTCATATTTTCAAATCACTTGTTTTTAAGTTAAGGAACTTTAAGTGTGACTAAGCATGAATCCGGGCCAAAAGACCCTAATAATAGTACAAAATCACTTGCTTTTAAAATTTTATTTTACACCGAAATTTCTTTCTTTCTAATTTTATATACTTATATTTATTCGAATTAATTATACTTCTTACTTTTTAAATATTTTTCTTTTGATATTTTTAATTTACATTTTCCATGTTTACTTAAACATAAAGTACCTTTATGAACAATATAGTATACTTTACTTATACTTATCAATTACTAATATATTTAAAAACATAAAAGACAGAAACACTAATTTATTATGTATTTAATTATTATGTAATCAGGGACGGAGTAGGAGTTTAATTTGAGTGATGCCAAAATAAAACAGTATATAACTCAATAAAAAATTTAAATTTTCACATGCATGACATGATGACATATGCAATATAAAAATCAAAATTTTTCTCTTAGTTGTGAACATAGTAATAACTAATAAACAAAAATATTTCAATCAACACAATGCAATCCAATCTTCATTTTTCGGTGAAAATACTATTGTCTAAACTAAACCAAGAAATAATAAACTAAAAAAATGCGATACCAGAAAAAATCCAATACTAGCCAGCAGATGAAACTTCAATGTGTAGAAGAAATATTAAGCTAAAAATGCAAATACAATACTCTTTAACCCGGAAGGAGACTGTAGTCTGTAGGAGAAGCCTCAAAGTCGAAAATGACTCTTTAAACTGGAAGGAGACCGCAACATGTAGGAGAAGCCTCAAAGTTGAAAATGAAGGAAAAAACCTTTTTTTTGTTGTCCAAAACAACGTAGAAGAAGGAGAAGCTTTTCTTTTTGTTGTACTTTTTTTTTTGGTGGGTACAAGGGGCAAAACGCCCTTCTTTTTGTTGTACTTGTAGCCGTGTAGGAGAAGTTTTACTTCACTTGTTCTTTTAAAAAGTCAAAAATGAAAGGACTTGCGCAGAGACCTACATGAGCTACTTTCACCTAGGGGTGTTCAAAACTGAATCGATTCAAAAAAATAACCAAAAATCGATCCAAAAAATCAAAAATTGATAAAAAAACTGAATTTTTTGGATTTTTTTTATGACTATTTTGGAAGACCGAACTGTAACATCCATTTTTTTAGTTACTGTTTAAAAACCTTTTTATATGAAATTTTGTGATCTAAGTGCTAAGTAAATTATTTTAGTCTTATAATGAAGGTTTTAAAATACTTATCAAGTTATTTCATTAAAACAGTCACTTTTTCCTTGATGTTTGAAAACTGTATTTTCTGTAATTGAAGGATAAGGGTTTAAATAGCCAAGTATATCAAAACAACTAAGAAAACAAAACTCCCTTCACAAAAGTTGTTTCTTTTAACATTTGTGACTTTATGGAATTTTCTTAGAATTTTAGAAAAAATTTGGAAATTACTGTTTTGACCATATTACTTACAGTAAGAGCTAAACACTTATTTGAAGACCAAGCTGAGGTCAGAAAAAGATTTTGAAATGCTGAATTATGTTTTTATATTTTTTGGGATTTTTGGAAATTATTTCATAATTTTCTGAAAAACAGATCAAAAGCTACTTTTTCCAATCTCCGTAAAATACGAAAAACGAGGATTTTTGGTCAAAAATAGATTTTTAGTGATCAGTGAGTGCTTAAAATCAAATTTCAAGAGGGATCGTTAGTGTTTAAATTCAATTTGTGATTTTTTGAGATTTTTTCTGGAATTTTCTGAAAAATTACTGTTTTGCACTTACTGCGCATCTGTTTTCTTTTGTTTTTGCAAATAGTAAGACTTACCCTTACCGTAAAAGTCCAGAAACTCTTGTATGAAGTCCTTAAGACTATTAATTGTCAATTTCGAATTTTCCCATAGGTCCTCACCTTTTAATAATAGTTTTTGAAATTTTTCTTGTAAAAGGACTATTTTACCATCGGTTTCCGTTTATTTACCAAACCATAAAGTTTTTACTATGCAATCAAATGGTCTTCCTTTCCCCATATGTTGGTCGACATTCTCCTTCATTTTGGAGCCTTGGATGAGCTTTTCCCTCATGAGTCACCATGCATAGTCATAAGGAAGAGCCAATTAGAAACAAAGATTGATTAAACCTAATTTATAATTATGTATTTTAAGCCTCATGGCTTACATCACACAAATTTTTAATCCCTTCCCTCTCCCTAGCTCTTGGCCGCCCCATTCACTATAAATAGGGGTGCTTCATAATTTTTCACTCATCCAAGAAGCTTGAAGACTATACACAAAGTTCTCTCTCTTTTTCCTTAGTAATCTTATATTTCTTATTTGGTGTTCTTGGTGTTCTTGCTTTGTTCTTCATCAATTTTGTGGCCAAGGTAAGGGGTCTCTCTTTCAAGTTAATTTGAGAAGCATGAATTTGATTATTGTTTGTGTTTGATTTATTTAAATATGCTTTAGAATTATTTTATAAGCTTTAATTTAATTATTTTATGCTATTTAATAATTGTAGGGTTATAATGTCCAAATTTCCCTAAATTTTCGTGAAAGTAAGATGGCTATGCCAAAATCATTTTTAAGCTTTTGTAAACATACCGTTATAATGGTGAATTTTAGATTACCATAAAAATAATTTTACCGCAAAGAAAATACAATTTATTATTTTGTGAAAACGCTGATATTATCTATCATTGATATACAAGGTCATGGTTAAGATAAATGGTTTATCAGTATGGATCTGTCTAGAAAGGAAAGAGGCCTTTGAAGGGGCTTTTATTTAGTTCGTCTCTATCTGGCCTGTGATCTGTATTGATACGATGTTTCTTAACCTAGGGACTCGGTATATACATGACTAAGATGATTGGGAAATATAATGGTAATGGATTCTCGGTGAATTCTATTGTTATATATTTTTGGTTCAATATTCTCTATGTTTTTAACAGTGCAAATTTGTGAAACAAGCTTCAATGGACTTTTTCTGAAAATAAACTGGTGTTCAAATATTTTTGGAATAATTCAGTTTTAGACTTCTTCAATAAACTAAAGCACTTTTTAGTTCTATCATATACTGATATATTTTTGGGATTTGAACGAAAAAGGAAGTATAAGTTATCTGGGATGAATGGTTTTATGTTCTATCTGAGTGGTGAAATTCTGTGTTTTTCCTGAGATGTGTTATTGGTTATTCTTATCTGAGAAATGTGATTTTATGGTTACTTGTGATTCCGTGTTTATTTGAGAGTTAAATTGTAAGTTGGGGTCTGTGGTTACTAAGTAAAATCTCTCGGAGTAGCGAGCTGAATACTTGTGGCTGTTTGCCGAAATTCTTATGGTAAAATCTCCAAGAGTAGCGAGTGACTTACTCGTGGGTGTGTCCCGAATATAAGTGGTAAAGTCTCCAGGAGCAACGAGTTCTTTTCTCGTGGGTGTGTCCCAAAATTATGTCATAAATCCTCTCGGGGTAGCAGGTTATTTACTCATGGGTGTGTCCCGAAATTATTAAGTAAAATCCCCAAGAGTAGCGGGCAGGATGCTCATGGGTGTGTCCCGAAAGTATAGAAAGTCTTGTGTGAAATTTCTTGCTTAAGATATTGAATGATTCATTTGCTGCGTGCATTATACCTGCTGTATGTTTCTTATATGTCCTTGACATATGAAGTAAGACCTGCGTTTGTCTTAGTGCTTGTACTTTTCTTATTAAGTTGTTTAGAGTTTCACCCTTGCCTGCTTTGTTGTGTTGATGCATGACGGAGTAGATGTTTTACCCAAGAAGTGGGCTAGCTCTTAGAAGAAGAATCCGAAGAAGGGTGCTGAATAGATTGATAGATATTCCGAGAAGAATAAGTGCTTACTGTATTATTTGGGTAAAGGTTTAGAGACTAGACTGGCTCAGATGTTCACTATATCATTTTCAATCTTTCCTTGTAAAAACTCTGATGTTTATATGAAATGATATTACATTCATACAAGTTTTACTTATGCTTCCGCATTGAAAACCTTTTCAAAAACATTTAAAAAGGAATCAAGGGAATATACTTCCCATCCTTCTCATCTTCTTTAAAAGGCAAAAAATTTTACCCATAATTTTAAAGGAAGGATTTTCAACTTTCACTAAATATTTTCTAAGTTATTTTGAAATTCTTGGTAACTATAGTATAATATCCTTTTTGGAGAAAGGGTGTTGCACGAACCGCTCGGATTTCGGATCTCTTCATTAAAACTGAACCGAGTCGAACCGAACTTGTCACGACCCCCTCGTAGGCCATGACCGGTGCACAGGCTAACACTAACTCAACATACACTTAGCTTGACAAGCCTGACACACTTAAACACATAAGCATAATAAATTAAAGAATTTCAGAAAATGTGACAGAGTCTCCTCTGTATTTTGGACATCTCAACATAATAGTACTTGTCAGCACTAATTATACCAATAGACCATAATGCACTAACCAGACTACCATCATTCTCATTACAATGTTTCATAGTTCTCAAAGTTCTAAAAATATACACATAAGACTTCATTTACAACTACTTACATACAATCCAACAGAAAAGAAAGACCATGTCCCTATAGCTGCATTATACTGAAGTCGACACAACTTTATTCACCACATCAAAACAGGGGCATACCAAAAGAAAGAACCCCTGAGGAGGTATGCAAACCTCAGAAACTATCTACTCTGCTACCTGTGAATCTGTGGAAAAAAAGAAGGAAATAGAGTGAGTCACGGGACTCAGTGAGAGCTGTAACACCCGCATTTTTAGATCTATAGTAAATTCTATACTATTAAGCTAGTAGATCAAATTGCATACTATAAGATAATACTAGAAAATGAAATGTCATGACTACAGTTGCTCATAGTAAAACAACTAGGATTTCGAGTTGAAATTGGAAACTTCAACAGAAAACGATTCTCGTTATAAACGGCGAAATAAGATTTTACTGATTTGAAGGCCAAGAAAATGCCATCATGAGAAATTAAAGAGACAAATAGTATTTTTATATTATTTAAGGATTTTAGAATTTTAGTTTGGAATTTTCTAAGATTAGGATAAAGATGTTACAGTTTTGGTCCCTGTAGAATGGACTACGTGACACATAATGAACAGAAAATTACTAGAGGACTAAGAAATGATCCAAATAGAGAGTTAGGGATACCATTAGTGTTTTTAGATTATTTATGATTTTTAGATGGGTAGAAAGTGGAAGAAATCGAAAAACTGAAAAATAGCGTAAACCGTGACTCGATTTGCAAACGTCGAACGTTTTATATTTTTCCGGAGACCGTTTTTATGTCAAAAAAATATTTTAACGAAACAAAAGTTATTTCTTTAATATTTCTGATTTTTGGGATTTTTTCTAGAATTTTTCTAGAATTTTTCAGAAAAAATTTATTTTTAGCCGTTTTTAGTACGTTACGGGTAACCGTAGCGCAAACGGGATATCAGAAAATGATCAAAACTTGAGTTTTGAAATTCTAACCTTTATTATATTAATTTTAGGTCTCAAAAATAATTTTTCCATTAATCAATTATTTGGAGAAATATTTATTTCAAAATATATATTATAATAAGCAATTTGGCCCACTTGTGCTCCCAAAAGCAAAACCCTAACTTGTGAACTCTTCTCCCTTCCTTTCCAGCTGACTTTTGCACGAAAATTCAGCCCCAAAATGGTGCTTTATGCCCATGTGCTCTTGTCTTAAAAGTCTTGGTTGGAAGAAATATTAAAACACCTTTAATTATTAATTTAATGCAAGATAATATCAAGTGGACAAATGCTTATCCTTGGCCATTTCTTTTTGGGTTCAGCCGTGACTTAGGAAGGGACAAGGAGAGGGTTTGCTTTACTTTTCATTTCCTTTCTCTCTCCAAACCCAAATACTCCATTGTTGCTCTTAAGCTTTCAAGCTTTTTCCTAAACTATTTCTTTGATTTCCAAGAGCTTTGATCCATCAATCTTCTTCAACCAAGGTTGGTTTATGATTCTAAACCATCAATCTTTCATATACTTTCATGATCTATCTCTTTTGGTTTTTAGATCATGTGTTTCTTCATTATTTTGAGGAAATATCTTTGTTTTGAGCTTTAGGTTCTTATCCTTGGAACCAAGAAGTTTAATCTTCATTTTGATCCATTTTTCTTCAAGATCAAGAGTAAGAACTCCTTGTCTCATGTTTTTGATTTTAGGATTTGGGTAATTTTCATAAAGGCTTGGTTTTTATGCTTGTGTTTTATGATTTTATTTTGTAAGGGTTGATTTCTAGCTTGGAACAACAAGCTAGGAAAAGTGAGTTTGGTGTTTAAAGCTTCTCTTCAAGAGGTAAGTGGGATGTTCTTCTAAAAGACATAATTTTTATGTAGTAGTATGTTGTATGTTTTGGATGGCTTGATGATAACTCAACAACCTTGAGTTTCATCTTTGATTTGAGTGGTTAAACCATCCTTGATGGGTTTTAGATCACTAAACTAAGATTGGTAGCTCTAGGGTTTTTGTATGAGGATTGGTAAATTTTAATGTCATGGATGTTTTCTTAATACTTCGGTTAAATGAGAAGTTAAGGAATTTACCTAATAAGAAAAAAATGTGTGTGTATGCTTGGATTTGTCAAAAATGCAAGTTTTAGCATGAGTTAGCTCTATGGTTTTTGTATGGTAAAAATCTTGTGTTTTGATTGTATGATTGTTCTCTTGATTGTGTATGATAAAAATGGCATGTATTGAAGTGATTATGTGTATTTAGTTATTTGTGCTTTATTTGATCCATTTGGGATAATTGTAATATTTAAAGTAGTGTTATGCTTTATTTATTATGTGCATGTGATATTTGTTGTGATTGGGATTGGTTTGAAAATATTTGACTAAGTGTGGTAAGAGGAGTTAAAAACTTTAATGAAAAAGTTTTACAAACGAAAACAAAGAAATTAATTAGGATTCAAGATAACACTTAATTGGATAAATTTCAAAAATACAAAATTCTGGAATTTTGGGCATGAAATCGAAAGTCTGGGCACTTTGGGCCAAAAGTATAATGTTATAAAAGTTCGGGGGTAGAAAACGTGAAAACTGGACGCAGAAACTGGACGCAGAGACTGGACGCAGAGACTGGACGCAGGAACTGGACGCAGGAACTGGACGCAGAAACTGGACGCAGGAACTGGACGCAGAGACTGGACGCAGGAACTGGACGCAGAGACTGGACGCAGAGACTGGACGCAGAGACTGGACGCAGGAACTGGACGCAGGAACTGGACGCAGAAACTGGACGCAGGAACTGGACGCAGACACTGGACGCAGACACTGGACGCAGGAACTGGACGCAGGAACTGGACGCAGGAACTGGACGCAGACTGGACGCAGGAACTGGACGTTTTGGGGTCAAAATATAATTATAAAAAGTTATGTGGTTTTAACAAATAATAAGAAGTAAGGGGCATTTTTATAAATGCGAAGAGTCCCACACGTAGTTGGAAAAGAGTCCAAACGTGGCGTTGTTAGCTTAAAATTTTACACGTTGTTGAGAGAGGGTCAACACGTGGCGAGTTGAAGATTCGAGAAATAATGCTACACGGTGTTGGGAGAGAGCTAACACGTGGCGATGAAAATCCTAAATGAAGGATTGTATTATTCTCCTTGTATGTGTGTATGAATTGTATTGTCATATGCATTTGAGATATTGGCTTTTGCCAGGCTAGCTTTATGCTATGATGAGAGTATACAATCCTAAAGTGATGGATTGAGAATAAGCATAGTCTGACTATAAGTCTTTGAGGGCGTTCAGGTCACGAAATTCTCAATGGCCTTGAGGGGAATCTCCTTGTGTCGAGAAGAGTAGTATACCCGGCTTGAATGATCCTAACCGGCTTGTCTTATTTATGATATGGTGCACGAGTTAGCACAATGGGCCATACCGAATAGATGACAACGAGGGCTAAGAGATGGTCAGGTTGCATTTATGTTAGGTACAAGTTCCGCCATATCGCTCTACTTAGTTGAGGAAGAGAAGTCTCCATGGAGCAGTGCACCGGTGTGATAAGAGATGATTGAAGTGTCATGCATATATATATCTTGATTGAGATAGATGATTTTGTGATGATGTGTGTTGGTTGTTTGTGAACTTAAAGTAAAGTTTTCAAATGATATTTGCTTATTTTTGAAGTATAATAAGTAGTATTTTTCCTTTTACTATGTATGTTTTGTGATTGTGACTTTGGGAGAAACTCACCCTTGCCTATATGTTTTGTGCCCTTCGGGACATGATTCATATAGATTGATTACTAGCTGAGTGGACTAGACAGGACTCAAAGAACGAGACGTGCATTGAAAACGTGTCAACCAAGTGGAAGAACGTGCGAGTCCTAGTTTTGTTGGAGTTTTTCTTACTTGAGATTCTTGCAAAAGTTCTTAGTGTTTGACCAGCATAGGGAGTCTGTACTGGTTTGGGAAAAGAATTTCTTGTGTATGGTATGTTCTATTATAAATGAATAAGTTTTATTTCCTATGTTGTTTTCTGGTTGGTGTTTATTTTCATAAGTATTTCTTTTCTTGTAAGAGAAAAAAATTGACAGAGAAAATCCATTTGTGAAAATTAAATAAATTTTGACAGCGTTTTTCGAAAGAAGAATTAAAAGAAAGATTTTAATTTCCGCATTAGAGGTTCAGTTACGAAGTGTAATGCCTCTTGAGAAAGGGGTGTTACAAGAGCATAATAAACAAAGTGGACCAGAAGGAGAAGTGAACATAGCACAAGTGTTTAATCCAATAAACATTTCAAGCACAAAGTAAAATAAGGATAAAAAAAATAATCTTGCAAAACCGATCTTTAAACTCAAGATTTCAATATTTAATAACGCAATCATGATATAAAATGCTCCACATTAGAAATAATAATTTTCTTAAAACTCATAATACCATTCCAAAGCAGATTACATATAAGGAACTATATCAGTACCAAAAAGAGAAGTAATCTCAACCCTCCATGTCATAAATCAATCATATTATAACCCAGGGGCCTTGCCTCACCCGGAACCATAACATACTATGTGCACATAGGCCACATTATCTTTTCGTTGTGGCGAACGGAAATCACTTAAATTACTATGAGCACTTTAGCCCATAGGCCATATTATCTCTTCGTTACGGCGAACGGAAATCACTTAAATTACTATGAGCACTTTAGCTCATAGGCCGTATTATCTCTTCGTTACGGCGAACGGGATTCTTAGGGACTATGAGCACTCAGCTCATAGGCTGCACTCTCTCTTCGTTGTAGCAAACGGCATCATAGGGACTATGAGCACTCAACTCATAGGTTGCATTCTCTCTTCGTTGCAGTAAACGGCTTTTCTTTCATAGCATTCACAATGGAAAATCACAATCTGTATTCAAAATAATTCATGATAACCAAATGTAACCGTAATATCAAGATTGCATCATATCATCACATTTTAAATCACTGCTCATTCACCTAATCACCAATATCATCCACTTGAAAAATTAAAATAAATAACTTGAGTAATATCCTAAGAAACAACATGAACATCTTTAGAACCATAAAATCTAAACCAATAACAAGAGAAATAATTTATAGTGATATCGTGTATCTTCAAAATGCTCATAAACATGAAAACCAATTTTTTTCTCAAATAGAAATAACATTTCAACTCATTCGTAGGGAAATTTATCCTTAAAGCAGTTTACTTCTCCATATATAAAATATAGCTATAGGAAAAATGCCACTAAGTAAATTAGCTACTCACAACTACGAAGAACAAGCTAAATCTTTTCCAAAGCCTTCAAGGGGAGCTACCGGGGCATTTTCCAACAAATCTGAGTAACAATAACATTATGAAAGTGATTAGAGACAAAAACCCCAATTTAGAGAAGTTAGGGTTTTGGAGAACCCATAAAAATCCAATATTGAGCTCTTCCACTACTATATACCAACACCCACTACTCAAAACATTCCTCAAAATAAATTTCTATACTCATGCGTTATAGATTTTACCTCAAAGAGCTCCAAAGAGACAATTTTTGAAGTGGGTATTGCTCAATCAACCAACAATATTAACCCCTCATCTTCTCCTCTCATGGAAGCATGGAACAAAGGTGAAAGTACAAGAAAAATGGAAAATGCAAGATGTACCATAGCACCTCACCTCACCTCATCCCTCTTTTCTTTTTTTTCTTTCCCTGTTTTTCCTCTTCTCTCTGTCGAAGGGGTGTGTGTGTGTGTTTTCGGTGGTGGTGGGTGTGTGTGTCACGGGGGTGTGTGTGTGTTTTATGTGGGGGGTTTATTTTATTATTGTTATTTTTTTTCCTTTTTTACAAAATGGGGCGTTTCAGAACCGTAACTTATAATATTATTCCTTTTGAACTTACATATATAGGTTACTAATCAATTGTTACATTGTGTATTTTTTTTAGAATTGACTATTGTAAGTAGTCTTTGTGTTAGATATTAATTCACAATGACTTGTGTGTGTTAAATATTATTTCACATTTTTCATTTCATTTGTTTAGAATATGATCTTGCAAATACTATTTTTCTATAAGACATTGTTTTTTAGAAATGACATATGTGTGTTTAGAAATTGGCTTTATAATTGATAATACATCGAGAATTATTAAAACATATGTCATTGAGTTGTACTCGGAAATATATTAGAAGTGAAATAGAAGCGGAATCACTTTGGTTGATATTTATTTTAAAAAAAAACTATAACAAAAAAAAACCAAAAATCGATCCAATCTAAACTGCATTGTTTCGGATCGGATCGGATATTTTTTTGAAAACAAACCAAACCGAGCCAACCGCATGCTATTTTAAACTTTGGATCGGATGACTTTTTACCTCAAAATCAAACCGAATCGAGCCGCGAACACCTTTCACCTAACAATTTTTTATTGTATTAACCAAATATTGAAATATACATACTAGGTTTTAGTCTAACTCAAATATATATACTAGGTGGTACCACTTTTATCTATATAAAAAAAATGTTAAAGCATTTTTTAAACTTAGGGGGGGTGCCACAATATCGGTGGGCCCCCTCCCTCCGTCCATGTATGGCTGTATGTAATAACAATGTAATTTTTTTACACAGACATTCAATTATATCTTACCATGTAGATATTTGTTGAAATATTTTAGAAAGTATTGTTATGAGATGATATCATGGTGAGATGTGATTGGATGTCAGTATAAAATTATTTTAAAGTGTTAGTGCATAATAATTAAACTTATTTATTATTTGACATTTACATACAAAGATTCAACTATTTATCACCAGCTATCTCATTTTATAAATATAAAGTTCATAATTATTTATTAAAAAGAATTATGAAATTTGTAAAGGAATAAGTTGACAAAATATCGTTTAACTAAAATTATGCAATATAAATTTAAAAAGGTTGGCATTAACAAGTATTTCAATGTTTGACAAAAAAAAAAGAAGTATTTCAAAGATGTTAATTAAAGAAGAAAAAATATATTTATTATTTTTTCAAAATTTTAATGAGTTAATTGTCATTTTAGTCCCTGAAATTGTGAAGCAGTCTCACTTAGGTCCCTGAAACTAACGAAAAGTCAATTTAGTCCATGAAATTGTAAAACGCCGGTCAAGTTAGTCCCTAAAATTGTAAAATGACGGACTAATTTGACCATCGTTTTTCAATTTTAGGGACTAATTTGACGGACGTTTTACAATTTTAAGGGCTAAATTGCCTTTTCGTTAGTTTCAGGGACCTAAGTGAGACCATATTACAGTTTCAGGGGCCAAAATGACGATTAACTCAAATTTTAATATACTAGAAACTTTAAAATGAAGTTAATTGTCATTTTGGCCTTTGAAATTGTAATACGGTCTCACTTAGGTCTCTGAAACTAACGAAAAGACAATTTAGCCCCTGAAATTGTAAAACGTCAGTCAAATTAGTCCCTAAAATTGTAAAATTGTAAAACGTCGGTCACAATTTCAGAGACTAAAATGAGAGTTAACTCCTTTAAAATGTGTTGTTTTCTTGGTTTTTTTATATGAAACAATGTATACCAATGTATTATTTTCAGTAATATTAATTATCCATTTTTAATTTTATCCTTCTTTATCTCATAAAATAAAATTTTACCGGTACTTATTACCCAACTACTTAATAAGTAGTTTATCAATTTCCCATGTAAAGAATATTAAAAAAAATCACTTTTAGTCATTTAATGTAAATGATATTTTTGGAAAAAAATTAAAATTATAACATCATTAATAAAAATTAACACATTTTAATATATTCTTTAATTTTGATAATTTTTTCTTATGTTTCTTATAAAATACATCGCATGTAGTAACAATACTGTTCTTTTAATTTATCGATTCATTAATCAATGTTTGAACTTTGAAAGCTCTCGTTTAAAAAAGTGATGATAAGAAGACAGTTACCTTACTTAAGATTTATTACTAGTATGGAGATACGCAACAGCAACAAGACACTTACAAAGAAAGGAGTCAGAGGATCCACATTATACCATCTCATTTTAAGACATTTAAGTGAGTCTCAGTGCTACATATTATTTATTTTTATTTTTTAAATTTAAGTATTTTATAAATATTATACTTTTCTAACCCAATATTTTTAAAAAAAATTAAATGGACCCCACCAATGTATCATTATTATATTTAACCAATAACAATTTTTAAAATTTTTAATTTGGATTTTTTTATCCATAAAATAAGACATAACCCACTATATATTTAATGGAAGAGTGCTTAAGAAAAGTGCTTAACTAAGCACCTATACTTAATAAGTACTCCAAGAGAAATGCTCTTCAATGCATAGTTGTTAATAAGTATTGATATTTATTTAGTGAAATACTTAATAAACATCCCCATTGGAGATGCTCTTAGGATCTTCTCTATTTATTTTTTTATTACTATATTTTTGAAAAAAATAAATAATATAAATGTAATATATACATAATAAAAAGTGTCATTTATTTTATTTATATTTCTAAAAATATAATCATAAAAAAAATAAAAAATAAAAAAAATCCCAACTCGAAACAAAGCACGGATGTTACATGGGGACTTCTAGAGCTGGCAAAATGTGCCAGGCTTGTCGGGCTAAGCTGGGCCGAAAAAGCCCAAAAAATAGAGAGCTCTGACACACAAATTTGAGTCCGTTTTCAATCTGAGTCTTTTTGGCCCGGCCCGACAAAGCCCAAACCCGGTAAAGTCTGAGCCCGAAGCGGGCCACTCGCAAAATATAGCCTAAAGCCCGAGCCCAAAAAATAGAGGGCTCAGACACACAAATTCAAGTCTGTTTTCAATCTAGACTTTTTTGGCCCGACTTGATAAAACTCAAACCCAATATGGGCCGACCTGAGCCCGGTCCAAAAGTCCATTTTACCAACTCTAGGGGCTTCCACACTTGCCAAGTTGCCAACACCTACACCCCCCATCTCTTCTCTTTGAAAAGCATGGATCGCTGTGAGGTGGGTCCCACGAAAACAGAGAGCGCGTGGTGGTGAAGGAGCGTAACATTAATTAATGGCGCCTTGGTTTCGAACGTTATTTTGCTGTTCCCCGTTGCTCTCTGTTCTCTTCCCCCCACACTCAACCGACTACAGTACAACCCAAATAGCAGTGACACTGTGACACACACAGAAGAAGGAGAAAACTAGAAAGAGAAGAGAGACTCAAGAAGCTACCAATGCCAACAATCCACCACTACCCTTGACCCTTCTCATCATCCTCCATTTCCCAAAACTAGGGTTGGTTTGTTCACTTCTTCACTTGTTCTTAGTTCCCGTTTGTTCCCCCCACTTCACTCTTCATATATTTTCATACAAAGTTGTAAACTTTTTGTATTTTTTTTATCTGGGGTATAGTATATAGTAGGATATAATAATTATTAGTTCTGACTCAAGTTCCTGTGGGTGTTGGTGTTAGTACATTTTGGCTTGTTGGAACGGCGGTTGGTTTGGTTTATTAACTTTTTATTTTTGTTTTTTTTCTCCTCCCTTTGATGTTTTTCCCCCCATTTTTCTCTCTCCAAATGGACACAGCCTATCATTTTCTGCCTGGTGTTTTGAAGATGGAAAATAGGGACTCATGCATTAATGCACATGCTTTTGGTTTTTGGGTGTTTATTAAAGACACAAGCTTTTTTTTTTTTTTCTGTTGTTTTCTGTTTAGCAATGATTGTTATAGGTTGCTATAGTACTTAGTTTCTCTTACCGATAAACCATTTTGATTTTAAAAGGTTTTTTTTTTAATTATTGATGTAGGATCTCTCTGCTAGTGCTAGTGCTAGTGCTAGAGCATGTAGATCTGGGTTTTGTCTCTTGTCTGTGTTCATGGGATGCTTAAAGTTCGTGTCTTTCTCCAATTCTTCATTCTGGAATTTCACTTACCTAACAAAATGAAAAATGGGGGCCAGAAAATCTGCTCCTACTTTTATGAGTTTCACCTGTTGTAATTCTTCCATTTTGAAAAAGGGCTTGGCGAGGAACCTTGGAATTCTCTGTTAGCAACACGATTTTTGGGTTTATGTGGCAAGAAAAATACTTGGGTTATAATTATTTTGGTCCTAGGAACATGAAAAAGCTGTTAAGTTAATGTTGTGTTGTCTGCATAGCATACCCCAATCATTTCTAGTTATTCTGTTTCCTTGACCACATGATGGATTTAGAGAATTGCTTAACCTTTTAGTTTTAGTGCGGTTATAATGCTAATGGGGTTATCAATAATTCAATATCATTGTCGTTTTGTTGCCGGTCCACTAAGGCTCAAGTGTGTACCAATTGTACTGGAGTAAAAGGGAGGAAAGGTCTAAAAGAAAATTTGGAAGATGGTTTTCTGTTAATAATAATAAATTTACTTACTATTTTGGTGCAAGGTGTTATTTATTGGTGTTTTGAATTTGGTAGGTGGTAGTGGAGTTAGTTTACTTGGAGTTTCTTTGAAGGGATTATATGTGGTTTGTTTGTTAGATTTTTTTTTTATTGTTGAATGTGGATCCGAGGTGGTCATCTACTGCAAAGTGCAAAACAATTGCCTCTTCTCAAGTTATAAATCAAATTCCTTATTGTCTTAATTTCTTTGGCAGATTACTATAGCAGGAAGTGTGGGTCAGGGGCTTTTAAAGGAGGAAGGTTATTTGGTTTGCTTTTCTTTTTTATCACCTAGATATTAAAATATGCAGACACCAAAAGCAAGGTAAGATTGTCCTGTTTTTTACACTTTTTTGCAGCTTTCCATTTTTATTTGTGCTGTCTTGAGATGAATTCTGGGGTCTAAATGAGGGATGAATTTCTTTTATTTTATTCAGTAGGTTTGGTTGTATAATTTAAGGCTTGCTCCTTGTTCCTTTGCAAAAAAATCTGAAGATTTAATTTGGGCCTATGTATTTAAATGGAGTTGATTACTGAACTAATAAATTGTGTTTCAGTAAGTCTATTCAGTATTCAAATAAATTGATGTAATTATTTCTGGGATCTAAATGAGAGATGAATGCTACCTGAGGTCCATTAGATTTGAATGTATAATTTATAGCTTGTTGCTTTCCAAAGAAATCTGCAGAACTAATTTCTGTTCTAATGAATCATATTGTGGTAAGTCTGTCCTATTCTAACTAATTATAGTGTTGATAACTAGTAGATAATTTTATATCAATGTTTTCTTTTTGGTCATGCATATTTTTTAAAAGATTTCCCTATTTCTTTATTGGAACTATAACTATTCTTGTGTAGATACCATTTTGTTCTGGAAATTTGAAAAGGGATTCTTTCAAATGAACTCCTCACTTGACCACCCTATAACTATTCTTGTGTAGATACCATTTTGTTCTGGAAATTTGAAAAGGGGCTCTTTCAAATGAACTCCTCACTTGACCACCTTATTATGATATATGTCAAGGACTCAAATTTGCATTTTGATCTGCATTCAACAATCATTTATGCATGCTAATTAGCATATCATATGTGTTGGCTGTGAACAGAAATGGTACTTCAAAAGTGCCCCAAAGGAAATCTCCTACAACTCCTCGGACTGCTCGCCAATTGAAGACACTGGGCTCCGATTTGGACTCGGTCTCATCGTCTCCAAACCAAGCAAGTAAAACTCCAAAAGATAGGAGCCCGAAGGTCATCGAGCGCAAGTCAACACAAAGTCCAATATCTGAGGTACTACATTTTAAGTTAATTCATGGCTAGAACTAGAAGAAGTCTAGAACTAGAACTGAATAACCCTCTCTTCCCCCTATATGACTTACCTCTTGTAACTATTGTGGCTGTTGGTAATCTTGTTGATGGTAGATACTGGATAAAAATATAAAAGACCTTCATTAATAAATAATCTGTATGTATATGTATGTACAATATCTTAAATATTTAGATTATTGGTAATTTCTTTAAAGTTTATTATGTACTCTCTCTCTTTGCCTTTTGTCTTCTGGCTCTAGACGAAGCGAACAAATAGGGTCCAGGAATTGGAGTCTCAGCTTGCTCAACTCGAAGAAGATCTAAAGAGAGCTAAGGAACAACTTAACTCATCTGAGTCGTTGAAGAGAAAAGCTCAGCATGAGGCTGAAGAGGCAAAGAAGCAGCTTTTAGCCATGTCAAAAGAGCTGGAGGAATCCCAGCAACAGCTTCTGGAACTTTCTGCTTCTGAAGAAGAACGGCTTCAAGAGCTCCGTAAGATTTCTCAGGAACGGGATCGAGCATGGCAGTCTGAACTAGAGGCTGTCCAGAAGCAGCACTCGATGGACTCGACTGCGTTGATGTCTGCCATGAACGAAATCCAGAAACTGAAAATGCAGCTCGAAAGAGCACGCGAGTACGAGGCTTCTCAGGTTGACAATGCGGAGTCAGCAGATGCTGAGATTCAGGACTTGAGGATGGAGCTTGATGAGACTCTCTCTTTGGTGGAAAAGCTGAAGAATGAGGTAAGCCATTGCAAAGAATCTGAATCCCAGGCTTTGGAAATAGTTGGCAAAACACAAATTCAATTGGAAGCTGCGAATAAGATAGTGGAAACACTCCGGTTAGAAGGTGCGAAAGCATCGGAAGCTTACCAATCCTTAGCTTTAGAGTTGGAGCAATCAAGGGCTCAAGTAAAATCATTGGAGGAAATTGTGAGCAAACTTCAGGCTGGTTTGGTCAGTGGAGCTAACAAAGACATAGCAGGTCCAATCAAAGAAACGCGACCTGCACCGGAAGATGTAGAAAGCGAGGAGATAAACCGGCTCAAAGCTGAGCTTGTCTCGGTCAAATCCGAAGCGGGGCAGTTAAAATCTGCATTGGATGTTGCCGAGGTAAGATACCAAGAAGAGTATATCCAGAGCACATTGCAGATTAGAAATGCTTTTGAACAACTCGAGCGTGCCAAATCAGAATCTTCTCAGAAACAGGCTGAATTATACGAGGAATTGAAGAGTGCTAAAGCGGATATTGAGGAGTTAAAGGCGAGCCTGATGGACAAAGAATCTCATTTGCAGGGTATATCGGAGGAGAATGAGGGGCTCAAGTTGCGGATCAAGCAAAACCAGCATGGCGAAAGAGAATCTGAAGTAGTGGCAGAGCTCAAAAAATTGGATACTGATATTGCTGAGTTGAAGGAAAGATTATTGGACAGAGAGACAGAACTACAAAATGTAACTGAAGAAAACAATACACTTAAGATGGAATGGGAGTTGGAGAAGAATAAGATCGTGGATGAGGCTGATGCTTCGGCCGAAGCAGCAAGGGCCGCGGAGCAAGAGGCTCTGATGAAACTTGGCCACATAACAGAAGAAGCTGATAAAAGCAACAGAAAGGTAGAGCGGGTAACCGAGCAGTTAGATGCTGCGCAGGCTGCGAATTCTGAGTTGGAAGCTGAATTGAGGAGATTGAAAGTGCAGTCAGACCAGTGGAGGAAAGCGGCCGAAGCAGCCGCTGCTATGATTTCTTCCGGAAATAATGGGAAGTTTGCGGAGCGAACCGGTTCACTTGACAATAGCTACAATTCTATTGTTGCTGGCAAGATGAGTTCACCTTATTCAGAAGACACCGATGAGGACTCACCCAAGAAGAAAAACACAACCATGTTGAAGAAGATTGGAGTGTTATGGAAGAAGAATAATCATTAGTAGATGGATGTGTATCGATGTTGTATCATATGCTTCATTACATATGTTCTAACTCGTATGTTGTTTCATCGTACTTGTTTAATTGGGTCTGAAGGTTGTGTTACAAATGTTTCGAAGATAAACATTGAAACTGCAGTGAGTGTTTAGTTTATAGACCCCATGTGTATTTGTTGTTATTTTCCAAGAATTTTCATGTTATCATATCATATCTCTAGTTCGTAGTAGGTAGGGAAACTTTACTTGAGGGAAAAATTGTTTTCATCTTTTGTGATTTGAGACTAATGTCATCAGTATTTGTTTCCATTGGTGGGCAACTTGCAATAATGTATTTATCTCAATCATGATTCATGTGTTACTATTAGAGATGTTCTACGCCTTTCTTTTTGTTCTTTTCATTTCGCTTTTTTTTTCTTCCTTGAATCATTTAGCTGAACTATTTTTTAAGCAAAAACTACGTTTTGTTAATTTTTAGTGTATTATTAAGTGGTATTATGTGTATGATAATTTATATTTATTTAAAAAGTATTTGATAAGATTACATAAAAAAAAGTATTTGATAAGATCTCAGCAAAAAAAAAGTATTTGATAAGATGGAGGTATTAAATTATTGTATTTTAATACCTCCATCACTACAACCCAAAAAGTATTTGATAAGATTACATAAAAAAAAGGTATTTGATAAGATCTCAGCAAAAAAAAAAAAAGCTATTTTGATAAGATGGAGGTATTAAAATACAATAATTTGAAAAAACATTTGAACTGAATTATAATAATTTTGCTTTAATTGTATTTTTGGTCTTCCAGTTATAGCGATTGTGCAATTTTAGTCTTCTGATTTCCAATTGAACAAATTGGATCTTTCAGTTATCCCAATTGTTACAATTGTTGTAATTGTTTTGGTTAATTCAAAGTTAGTTAAAAGTTGTTAGTCGTATATGTTATTGAACCCGCGAGAGTTAGTTGAGTGAGGGGTAGTTAAGTGAAACCCCGTGTTTGTAAGCACTGTGTGTGCAAGTTGGTGTGTCCGATGTGGGACTTGTAAGTGTTGTGTATAAAAGTGAATGTGATCAGTGAATAAAGTGTGATTCATGTGTAAAATTCCTCTCCTATTCTCTTCTCTCTAATTTAGTGTATAACAAAGTGGTATCAGAGCCTCAAGGTCCGACGACCGGTGAGGTGCCCATCGAGTGAAAGAGAGACAAACAGTGAGTGAAAGTGAGGTGAGGAACTCTTCTCATCACAAGAAGACTATGTCTGGCTCGAGTAATCAACTTGTGGGGAACCTACCTGTTCTTGATGGAAAGAACTTTGATCGATGGAGGACTCAAATGCGGGTCATCTTTGGCTTCCAAGGAGTGATGGAGGTGGTGACGAATGGAGTTCAAGATCTAGAAGAAAATGCCACTGATGCCCAGAAACTTGCACATCAAGAATCCAAGAAATTGGATTACAAAGCCTTGTTCCTTATTCCCAATGTGTTGATCAGGTGAATTTTGACAAAATTGCCTCTGCTGAGAATGCCAAAGTGGCATGGGATATTCTTGAGAAGTGTCATGCTGGTGATGACAAGCTCAAGAAGGTGAAACTCCAAACATTGAGGAGGCAGTTTGAACTACTGCAAATGGAGAATCAAGAAAAGGTGGCAGATTACTTTGGCCGAGTTTGCAACATCACTAACCTTATGCAAGGGTGTGGTGAAAAGATTACAGATCAGGCTATTGTTGAGAAGGTTCTGAGGACCTTGACCCAAAGGTTCGATTACATTGTTTGTGCCATAGAGGAATCGAAATCCTTGGTTGATGTCCGGGTTGAAGAGCTTCAAGGTTCTTTGGAAGCTCATGAACAAAGACTGAATGAAAGGAGCATGGTGAGATCCAATGATTAGGCACTGCAAGCTCATGTCTCCAAGAAAGGTGGCAAAGATAAGTGGAGGGGGAAGAACTGGCAAGGGAAGGACAAATCATCCAGACACAGTGATGGTTGAAGCCCCAGCAGCAATGATCAGTCCAGGTCCAATAAAGATCACTCAGAAAATTCCAAGGGATCATACAGTCAAAAGGGAGGGAAGAAGAAATCTTGGAAGAAAAACATTAAGTGCTTCGATTGCAATAGATATGGACATTTTGCAGATGAATGCCGCAACAATTCCAATCAGCACAAAAAGTCAGACAATGAGGCACATATGGCAAAAGATGGTGACTCAGATTCAGATCCTGTGGTGTTGATGGTGACAACCAATTCTGATTCAGAATCCTCTGAAGTCTGGTACCTGGATTCCGGGTGTTCTAACCATATGACTGGTCATAGAGAATGGCTAGTGGATCTTGATGAGAGCAAGAAAAGTAAGGTCAGATTTGGTGATAATAGAACAGTGCCAACTGAAGGGATTGGGGATGTCATGATTAGAAGAAAAGATGGCAAATTTGCAGTGATCTCAGATGTGCTCTATGTTCCCCAGATGAAGAGCAATCTGGTAAGTATGGGCCAACTACTTTCGAAAGGCTTCTCTATGCACATGGAGGATGATCAGCTGGAGGTTTTCGATTCCAATCAGAGAAAAATTCTAAGTGCTCCCCTTGCTCAGAATAAAACATTTCAAGTTCAGATCCAAGCTGCTGAATCCCTATGCTTGTCCACTATGGTGATAAGAGATGAAGCTTGGCTCTGGCACCTGAGGTTTGGCCATCTCAATTTTAGAAGCCAGAGTGATTTGCACTCCAAAGGTATGGTCACTAGCCTCCCTGCAATTAGAATTCCTGATAAAATCTGTGAGAACTGCCTGATCAGCAAACAATCTAGGAGCTCTTTTGCTTCATTTCTTCCCATGAGAGCCACCAATGTACTTGAGGTAGTTCATTCTGACATCTGTGGACCTTTTGAAGTTGCATCTCTTGGTGGCAACAAGTACTTCATGTCCTTTGTAGATGAATTTAGCAGAATGCTTTGGGTTTACCTAATCAAAACCAAGAGTGAGGCCTTGTCAGTGTTTAAATGCTTTAAAGTGATGATAGAAAAGCAGGCTGAAAGGGAAATTAAAATTTTCAAGACTGATGGAGGAGGTGAATATACCTCTAGTGAATTTGAAAACTTTTACAGGTTAAGTGGCATTCAGCATGAAGTAACACCACCATACACTCCTCAGCATAATGGCCTGGCTGAGAGGAGGAACAGAACCATCCTTGACATGACCAGAAGCATGCTTAAGGGGAAGAAGCTCCCTCACTGCTTTTGGGGAGAAGCTGTCACAACAGCAGCATATGTGCTCAACAGGTGTCCCACCAAGAGGTTGCAGTCCAAAGTTCCTGAAGAAATCTGGTCCAACAGAAAACCATCAGTGAAGCATTTAAAGATCTTTGGATCCCTATGTTACAGGCATGTCCCTGATGAAAGGAGAAAGAAGTTGGATGATAAGAGTGAACCCATGATCCTAGTGGGTTATCACTCAGGTGGATCATACAAATTGTACAATCCAACTACTAAAAAGATAGTGATTAGTAGGGATGTCCTGATTGATGAAAGTAGGAGTTGGGAGTGGAGCACTCAGGCCAGCAATAGTGCACATACAGTTTCTATGCCACTTGAAGATGTGCAGCCTTATGATATACAACCCACTGCTCCTGTTGATCTGCCAATGGCTGTGACACAAGCAGATACCCAAAGACCTCAGAGAACAAGGAATGTGCCACCAAGGTTTCAAGACTTCCACATTATGCCTGACAACTTGGTTAATGCTGATGGTGATTTTGTCCATCTAGCCCTGATGGCAGAAGCTGAACCAATCAATTTTGAAGATGCTGTGAAGGATAAGAAGTGGAGGGAAGCCATGTGTGAAGAGCTGAGATCGATTGAGAAGAACCAGACCTGGGAACTGGTTGAAGCTCCTGCATATAAGAAACTTGTTGCTGTCAAATGGGTCTTCAAAGTAAAGTACAAGCCTGATGGTACAATCTCCAAGCACAAGGCCATATTAGTGGCTAAGGGCTTTTTACAAAAGGCTGGCCTTGACTATTCTGAGGTATTTGCTCCTGTGGCCAGGCTTGAGATTGTGAGATTAGTTGTGGCACTAGCCAATCTCAGGGAATGGAAGTTGTTCCAGCTAGATGTGAAATTAGCATTCCTCAATGGTCCATTAGAGGAAGAGGTGTATGTCTCTCAACCTCCTGGATTTGAGAGACAAGGGGAAGAAAGCAAGGTATTCAAATTGAGGAAAGCACTATATGGGTTAAAACAGGCTCCCAGAGCCTGGAACAAGAGAATAGACTCATTCCTTATGCAACTTGGCTTCTCCAAATGCTCAGTTGAATATGGAGTCTATGTGAAGGCAAAGTCTGATGCTGATTTGCTTTTAATTTGTCTGTATATTGATGACTTACTTATCACAAAAAGTGATCAAAGGGAGGTGGATGATTTCAAGAGAAGAATGAAGGCTGAATTTGACATGACTGATCTTGGTTAGCTATCTTACTTCCTTGCGATGGAGTTTGTGCAGACTGAAAAAGGCATGATACTCCATCAGAAAAGATACATTCATGATGTGCTGAAAAGATTCAACATGCTTGGCTGCAACACCAGTGGAAGTCAACAACAAGTTAGTGAAGAATGAGGAAGAGACTTCAGTTGACAGCACATTGTTCAAGCAACTAGTGGGATCCTTGAGGTATGCTTGTAACAGCAGGCCAGACATTCAATTTGCTATGGGTCTGGTGAGCAGATTTATGCAGGATCCAAAGTTATCTCACATGGTGGCAGCCAAGAGAATTTTGAGATATTTGAAAGGAACTTCAGATTATGGTGTCTTGTTCCCAAATAGAAGAAATCGATGCAAAGAGGAGCTGATAGGCTATTCAGACTCGGATTTGTGTGGGGATAAGGTTGATAGAAGAAGCACTATGGGTTACATGTTCAAGTATTCAGGTGCTCCAATCAGTTGGTGCTCTAAGAAGCAAGCAGTTGTAGCCTTGTCTTCTTGTGAAGCTGAATACATCTCAGCTTGCCATGCTGCTTGTCAAGCCTTGTGGCTTAGGTCCTTGTTAGCTGAAATTCACTTGGAACCAGATGGAGCTTTGCAGTTGCTGGTTGATAATCAATCCGCTATCAACTTGGCTAAAAGTCTCATAGCTCATGGGAGGAGCAAACACATAGAGACCAAGTACCATTTCCTTCGAGACCAAGTCAACAATGGAAAGCTTGAATTGTGCTTTTGCAGATCTGAGGTTCAAACTGCAGACATCATGACAAAGGGTTTGAAGATTGAGGGGTTTATAGAGTTGAGGAGAATGTGTAGTGTTGTATCCTTAGAGACTTTGAATTAAGGGAGGGTGTTGTAATTGTTTTGGTTAATTCAAAGTTAGTTAAAAGCTGTTAGTCGTATCTGTTATTGAACCCGCGAGAGTTAGTTGAGTGAGGGGTAGTTAAGTGAAACCCTGCGTTTGTAAGCATTGTGTGTGCAAGTTGGTGTGTCCGATGTGGGACTTGTAAGTGTTGTGTATAAATGTGAATGTGATCAGTGAATAAAGTGTGATTCATGTGTAAAATTCCTCTCTTATTCTCTTATCTCTAATTCAGTGTGTGTGTGTTCCACTTCTCCCTAACAATAATCAGATCTCTTCGTCACTATGTAGTCCAACTTTTAACACCACCCAAGTTTATGTGGCACACGTGAGACGAATTTGACACTAAAAATCATATTACCTTGGCATGGTGTAAGTTTTTAGAAAAATTTTCAAAGTAAGTCAGTAACACACGTGATGTAATATCTGTTTAAAATTTCTTACATTTGAGTGTCTTTATCGTGCCATCAGTACCAAGATAGCCTCACTCAATGTCATAATATCATTGGCTCGGCTAGTTTGGACGCACTGGACTTAACATTTCACTATATCCGTTTTTACAATTATTGACCCAAAAAAACATTTCAGAAACTTGAGGCCCAAAAAAACCCTTTATACCCACAGGGTATTTTCTATAGGCCCAGTGTGTTGAGAGTTGGTTCAAAATCCAAAATAGATAGGCAATCGGTAAATACACCCCCTTGTTTTATCCATTCACCCCACTTAAAAGTCATATCAATACAAAAATACAAAAATACCCTTTTTTTCGTTTCTTTATTTCCCCGCATACACCTCACTTGTTTATGTTACTGTTCCCGCTTCTTCTTCCTCAGTCCCGCTTCTTTTTCCTTGGTTATTTGATCATAGTTTAACTTCTTTACACAGTCTTTCAACTTCAGTTAGAGACGAGAGAAGAGACGATAAAGAAGAATAAGCAGCTGAAATTTCATCTTCGTTTGTCTTCCTTTTTGGTCGTTGAGGTATGGTTTATTTTTTAAAACAAATATACTATTTAAGCCGAAATTTCCAATTTGCGAAAAGTTTAAAATTACTTATTTACTGGAAATTGGAATTTCCGGTAGTTTTAAGATTAATTTTATAACTACCGGAAATTATAATTTTCGGTAGTTATAAAATTAATCTTATAACTACCGAACAATTTCCGGTAGTTACAAAATTAATCTTAAAACTACCGAAAATTCCAATTTCTGGTAGTTTTAAGATTAATTTTGTAACTACCGGAAATTGGAATTTTCGGTAGTTATAAAATTAATCTTAAAACTACCGGAAATTGGAACTTCCGGTAGTTAAAAAATTAATTTATAACTACCGGAAATTCGAATTTCCGGTAGGTTACAAAATTTATAAAAATTTCAATTTCAATTTCTTCTAATTGAGCTGTCTTTTTGTAGTGCTATTCAGTACATAATGGATGACAATTCTAATGATGCATTCCCTTCATTACTAAATAAATTTGACTGCACTGAAGAATTTACAACTAATGAGGTATTTATTTAATTTTTTTTTAAAAATATTGTTTTGATTGTTAAGGTGATTTATATGTATGTCATTGCCCATTATCAGGTCTTCTATACTAAAGATGATTTATTGAACTGGGCTAGACCACTTGCTATGGAATGTGGATTTGTGCTTGTCCTAACAAGATCAGACGACGGGGACAATGGCCCAGGAAGAAAGACAGTTGTTGTTTTGGCTTGTAGTAGAAGTGGTAAATATAGGTCATACAAGAACAAATTACCGAAAAAGGTAACTGCTACCCAAAAGTGCGAGTGCCCATTCAGGTTAAGAGCAAGACGCATGAGTAATGGCCAAGGTTGGTATATTAATATGGTGAATGGAACTCACAACCATGGACGGGCAAAGACACTGGTTGGTCACTCATATGTTGGTCGCCTAAATGATGATGAGAGATTTTTGGTTAATAGTTTGACCAAAAACATGGTTAAGCCTAGGAATATACTACTAACCATAAAAGATAACAATGCGTCCAACCTGAGTACAATAAATCATATTTATAATGAGCGAAAAAAGTATCGTCGGTCTCAAAAAGGGGGAAGGACAGAGATGCAACAATTACTCAGTTTATTGGAACGTGATAAGTATTTTTATTGGTTTAGGAGGCATGAAGAAACAAATATTTTGAGAGATATTTTATGGGCACATCCAGATTCTATTAGGCTTATGGACATGTTTCACATTGTGTTGATAATGGATAGTACATACAAAACAAATAGGTATCGCCTTCCACTACTTGAGGTTGTTGGTCAGACATCAACAGAGCTCACATTCTCTGTGGCATTTGCTTATTTGGAGGCAGAGCGGACGGATAACTTTACATGGGTACTACATAAAGTAAGAGAGCTTTTTGTGAGAACTGACATGGTTCCTCATGTGATTGTGACTGATAGAGATGTTGCATTGATGAATGCAGTGCAAGAGGTGTTTCCATCATCAACTCAATTATTATGCCGGTTTCATATTAGAAAAAACGTAGAGGCGAAGGTAAAGTTGCATGTTCATCCTAATGATGTATGGCAGTCAGTTAGAGATGCATGGGATTTCATTTGTGACTCTCCTACTGAGATTGACTACGTCGATCGTCTAGCCATTTTTGAAAGGATTTGTTCAGTGTGGCCTAATTTTTGTGAATACGTGAAGAATACATGGTTGATTCCCCACAAGGAAAAGTTTGTGTGTGCATGGACTGATCAGGTGATGCACTTGGGGAACACAACAACAAATAGGTATGCACAAACTTATGCTGACATACTAATGGTTACTTCATTTTGTTACATGTTTTGATCAAAATGTTTTGTTGTTCACATTAGGGTGGAAGGTGCACGTGGGAGATTGAAAAAGTTGCTTGAGGATAGCATGGGGGACATGTGTACTTGTTGGGATGCTATCAACAATATGATTATATTGCAGCACAATGAAATAAAAGCGTCATTCCAAATGAGCATCAACCACGTTGAACACAGACACCAGCCAAGAATATTCAATGAGTTGCGGTATTTTGTATCTAGAGCTGGACTTGATCATATATCCAAGCAACTTGATCAAGTGAACTTCACAGGTACTGATTGTTCCCTCTGTGGTTGCCGTATTAAAAGGACCCATGGGTTACCATGTGCATGTCAGATTGCCCGGTATGTGACTCTGGGTATGCAGCCAATTCCACTGCGTGATGTGCACAGACATTGGAGGAAGTTAAGCTTTCACGACCAAGGTGAGGAGGATAAGGGGGCATGTTTGACACTGACATATGAGTGGGAGAAATTGATAAATCGATTTGAAGGACTTGACATTTATGGTAAAGCTGCTATGAAGACCAAAGTATTGGAGCTTGCTTGTCCGGAAGCAAGTAATATGTGTCCTCCATTTGAAAAGGTAGAAATCGTAAATTATGATGTTTATATATATATATATGTATTGTGTTAAACTATTTCTGGAGTCATTTTTGATGATTTAATTAAACTTGACTAATTTACAGGTTAATACAAAGGGGGCACCACAAAAGGGTAAGATGTCAAAGTCAGACAAATCCACCAAACGTGATCCATCATATTGGGAACATATTGACAATCTTTATTCTGAAAAAGGTAGCACACCACCTATGTCGGGGACGGGAAAACCAGTCCAAAAGCCTAAGTCCAGGCCTAGGAAGGTTTTGCATATGTTGAAACAATTTCCAATGGAACTTCATCCATACATTGAGGACATTATCAATGTTGAGGCTGATGGTAATTGTGGATATCGTTCCATTGCTGCTTTACTGGGAATGGGTGAAGAGTCTTGTAATGAAAGAATTGAAAATGCACAGAAAACAATATACCAAGATGTTTGGGGTTGAAATTGTTGACCAGTTAATCGAGTCTCTGTAGATTGAAAATCATGCTACTATTGACAAGTGGATGACCCTCCCAGAAATGGGATATGTGATTGCCTCTAGGTATAACGTGGTATTGGTTGCATTGTCATCTCAATATGGCATGACATTTTTCCCACTAAGAGGTCAACCCGAAGCCAATGTCCCTGTCATTGCCATTGGATTTGTCAATGGCAACCATTGGGTGCAGGTATGATATTGTGTTAATTATTATTTTAGTTTAATCGTGTAAAATTTTTGCGGGTTTATGAATTTTTCCTATTTTATAGGTACGTATGCAGGATGAGTCTCCGATGCCTTTAACTGCCACGTTGTGGTCTAAGAACGCTAGTCCAGAAGCTCTACCTTGGGAATTTGTATTTATTCATCGTCAGGAACATTATAGTTCACTTTTTACACGAGAGACACCAGCTCATGTTAACCTTTCTGATGATTGATTGTAAGACATGGTTATTTATCTTATAGAGAAATTAATTTTATCTTGTATTTTTATTTTTTTCATATATGAAAAGAAAAATATTAAATAGTCAAATAGGTACTTAAGGAGAAGTTAAAAAAATAGTTTTTAAAAAAAGTAAAGTGCAAAAATTAATTTCAATTTATATACAAAAAATTAATTAAAAAACACATGTTAAAAGTGTTTATGGAAAAATTTATCCAAACAGAGCCAATATCTAATTACACATGAGAAAGTAATCGTTGTATAGCTGGACATTAACTTTCTCACGTTGTGGTCTAAGAACGTTAGTCAGATATCCTGAAGCTTAGAGTTTTCATGGGCATTGAACCATATCAACATAAAGATTCATGAACAAAAAGACTATGATTTTGATATCAACCATATCAGCCAAGCCAGCTTTTAACATCCAAGGTTGGATGCAACTCGGAAACAACTAGATTGCTGTACAGAACCATTGGGTACAAAATAACATCGATAGTATTGACAGTCCATAAAGTAAATAAAATGATCTATCACTGTGTAGATCGATCCCCCCTCCTCCTCCTCCTCCTCCTCTCATATGTCCGCTCGAACGGGGCACCGCGTGCAATAGAGTATATCTGCCTAAAATAGTCAATGTCTGGATGTGCCACCATAGCTTCTTCACATATATCTGCAATCTGGTCACACCTTGCCTACAATTACCAAAATACATGACATTAACATTTATAAACACCAAAGTTATTAAACACATAATTTAGTTTTTACAAATACCGCAGCTATCTGAGATCCTCTGGGTGCAATCTCCTCCACATGGGGTACAATCTCCTCCACATGGGGTACACTACTGGAGCTGGGACCCGGCATTCTTACCTCATCCTCCATAGGGGGTATGAGTAATGGGTGAGAAACCCGTCGATACCACGCCACATAACCCTCCTCAGTCTCATGTGGGTGTGTCACCACACGACCTCTAGTCTGTATATCAATAATGTGGTCTGCATAATGTGTCCACATGTCAACGATCTGTCCTGGGCCTGCAGGCATCTCTGGTGGGCACCGCGGAATCCCCTGGACATGCCCAAGCTGACGCAAAACCCTCTCTGGTAGATGCGGGACCCTCACTCTGTCCTACATTATATACTTAGAGAAGAATGAAATATCACTAAGCGGCACCACGCCCCTATGACTATCATAGGGGGTCCATATGACATCATCTGTGGTCAACGCGTCTAAAGCACTCCTAATGGGCATCACCCGACCATCACCTCTTTTAGGTCTCCATTTCATTGCACGAGGCACCGTTTCACGTCTTTCCTTTGTGTCATAGCGAAGCCCAATATTGGGAAAATGTTCGTAAATCCATGCCTGCATAAAACATGAATATATACACATGAATTTATAAAAACTAACATATAAAATTTTAAGCAATACAAGGCAATTTATATAGGTCATTACCTGTAATAGGGACAAGTAACCACCCATCTGCTTCGTCTCTGCCTTACTAGCTTCCCCAAGATGGTCATACAAAAATGCAAGCGCGGCCACTCCCCATGCATATCCGTGGCAAGTAGAAAGGTCGCGGAAAAGATCTAAGAATGCTATGTTAACATACGTAGCACTCTTGTCGGCAAATATAGTACACCCTACCAAAAAGAGTAGGTACGCCCTAGTAGCTGCCTGCCAGTTCTTCTCCTGTATCCTCTCCTCATACATATCTAACAGCCAGTTCAATCGAACATGTAACCCCCGTGTCGCCTCCATTTCTGCATATGCATTTGCAGGTGTGACGCCAAGGAGTTCGGTAAGAAGGGTATAACAACCATCTCTGTCAAAGCCGGGGTCTGTCCATATTGTGCCACTAGTCGGCAAATGGAGAAGTGACGCCACATCATCCAAAGTGATGGTCATCTCACCGAATGGCATATGAAAAGAGCTAGTCTCCTTATGCCATCGCTCTACAAATGCAGAGACAATACCCTTATCTCCCAACGCGTACGTGCACAAGCGGAGTGTGTCTAATCCTGTATGAGATATAAGATTTGAAACTTCCTCAGGCAGTTGAGGGCTGTCTATCACTTTCCGACCATGTGCGACTATCTTTAACTCTCCACGATCCTGACACAATTAAACAAGTCAATTTTTTATAAAAATATAAAAATAAATTATAATGTAACAAAAAAAAAATCAAACAATATCAAGACTCTGTTACTTACCACTCCATTCCATATGTCATAAGCAACATGTGATTCATAGGACCCCAGTAATGACAAATCCTCAGGCCCTCCAGGATATGATCGAGCCTGCACAGGTGTAGGTACAGGCTGGGGTGTCTCCTCATGAACATGTTGACCACCAACACGCTCTCTACGTGCAGATGCAGTAGGCCGTCGTCGACTAGCCATATCTAAAAAATAAAACAATTACAAACAAAAATAATGTAATTAGAATGTCAATTTGAAAAATATAAAAAAAATTCATTTCAAATTTTCAAGTTACACCTAAATAAACAATGTAATTATCATTAGAATAATAAAAAAAAATTCAAATTTCAGTTGGAAATTTCAACTTTGAACTATCGAAAATTTGAGTTTTCGGTAGTACAAAGTTGAAAGTTTGCTCTACCGGAAACTAGAGTTTCTGGTAGTTCAAAGTTTAATTTTGAACTATCGGAAATTAGAGTTTTCGGTAGAATAAAATTTCGAATTTCCGGTAGTTCAAAGTTGAAATTTTGTTCTACCGGAAACTCTAATTTCCGGTAGTTCAAAATTAACCTTTGAACTACCGGAAATTTGAATTTCCGGTAGATCAAAGTTGAAATTTTGTTCTACCGGAAACTAGAATTTTCGGTAGTTTAAAATTCAACTTTGAACTACCGGAAATTAGAGTTTCCGGTAGAACAACTTTCAACTTTGTACTACCGGAAACTCGAATTTTCGGTGGTTCAAAGTTGAAAATTTGTTCTACCGGAAACTCTAATTTCCGGTAGTTCAAAATTCCAACTTCGTACTACCGGAAATTCGAGTTTCCGAAAATTTATAATTCCATTTTTCTCCGTAAATCCGAATTTCCGGTAACAAAACACAAGAACCAGAACGAAATAGACATGCGAGTTATGCAAACGTATGTAATCCAAAAGATGACAAAAATAAAATATAAATAACAGAAGATGCCAACAATCCAGAAAATAATCAATGTGATTCACAAAAAAACAAAATAACACAAGAGATCGTGGAACTGAGAATACCTCGTCACTTCTGCGAAAATGGATCCCCCTGTTCTGCAGGCCTGCGTGCGATGAGAAGAGGGAAGAGGGGCGTGCGATGAGAAGAGGGGAGAGGGAAGTGAGGTTCCTTTCGTTTTTGGTTTGCCTCTGCGGTTTGCTTTTGTTTTTCTCAGTGAGGTGTATGTGTTTTTCGAAAAAATATGGAAGAGGGAACGAGAAATGAAGAGAATTAGCAAAAGGGCAGTTTCGGATTAAAAAATTTGAACAGTATTAAGTGGGGTGAATGGCTAAAAAGAGGGGGTGTATTTACCAACCTCCAATAGATATTGACCAAAAATATCCAAAATAGACATTTTTGTTTACCAAAAACACCGAATCCGAAATGGAATTTGGATCCAATAAAAAAAAGAATCCGAAATAGAATGGGTGGACCAAAAAGAAATAGAATGGGATAAAAAAGCGCTGAACTGACCCAGTTCCAGTAGAAAGGTTTTTGTTTTTGTCCACTCTATATAAAGTCCCAACTTTCATTTTTAACGATTAGGGTTTTGCTTCTGCGGTTGCTGCTCCTCCATAACCATAACCACCCTCCGAGCTCTACACAGAAGACCGAAGCCATGGGGTAAAGCTACTCAACCCTGCATCATTACATTCTCTACATACCTTTTAATATTGCATGTTTTTTCCCCTTTTCTTTTCTATTCGCGTGTTCCCAAAATATGAAACATAAAAAGAATGAACTTGTTGAATGCTATGCTGGTTATGTTATCTATTCGGTGTGCTATTGAGTTCGTGAATTTAAGTAAACTCCTAATGGATCTGTGTCAAATCATGGGAGGCTTTTGTATTTACCAGCATAGCATAGGGTATGAATTTCAATTTTTTTTGTTTCTTCTGTTTTCCCTTTATTTTGGGTTGAATTGGGTCATGTGATTTGCTTTTCTTAACTCAGCGTAGGATATAAATTTATTATTCTAGTTGTTTGTAGCCGACCCCACCTAATGGGATAAGGCTTGTTGTTGTTGTTGTTGTTGTTGTTGTATTCTAGTGGTTTGTAATGCATTCACCAAAATATCCGTATTCAAGTCATTAAGTGTCTGTAAATTTTACTTCTTCTTAGATTAAGATAAATGGAACTGAGTTCCTGTGTTTTTTTTTTGGGAGAGGAGGTTAAATTTATTTGTCACAATGTGAGAAACAATGCAATTTACATTGAGCTAGCATCTTTATCTATCTGCCCTTTTAGACACAACCGTCTATAACACTTTGATAAAGGGAACTGCTTGATCTATGTAAGAACGTAAGATGTGTGAAGTTGAAACTTAAATCTTGGCACATGCCTACAGGAAGACACGTGGAATGGGAGCTGCTCGCAAGCTGAAGTCTCACCGCAGGAGGCAAAGGTGGGCAGACAAGGCATACAAGAAGTCCAACCTTGGGAATGAATGGAAGAAACCTTTTGCTGGCTCATCACATGCAAAGGGGATTGTCCTTGAAAAGATGTAAGAGTAGTTTAACTTGGGTCTTTTATATCTTTTTTACCAGAATGTTTCTTTGATTAGGGCATATGATGTTGAATATTAATGTTGCTTTTTATCTGTAGAGGTATTGAGGCTAAGCAGCCCAACTCTGCTATTCGAAAGTGTGCCCGTGTTCAACTCATAAAAAATGGGAAGAAGATTGCCGCGTTCGTGCCAAATGATGGTTGCTTAAACTACATAGAAGAGAATGTAAGCGCTTGTCCCATATTTTCTGTTAGTTTGATTATCATCTTTATATTATGTATGGAATTGTCATGAATTCTTTTTCATAGCTAATTAGTAATCTGTTATTCCTATCCATAATGTAACACGGGGTGTGTGTGGCCCATGGTTGTAGGATGAAGTCTTGATAGCTGGATTTGGAAGGAAAGGCCATGCCGTGGGTGATATTCCTGGTGTCAGATTCAAGGTTGTGAAGGTTTCTGGGGTATCTCTTCTTGCTCTTTTCAAGGAGAAGAAGGAGAAGCCAAGGTCTTAAATTTGTGGAATGAGTGTTCATTTTCATTAGTTTCCCTAAAGCATTATGAATTTTGTTTTGAGGTGAATGGGTTCTATAGACAGTTTTGTATCTTTTCTAGCTATTTTGCTGAACTTCATTTTACATTCTTAGTAACAAATATTAGCTTGCCCCATTCTCTGTCTTTTGCTGTTTCTTTTGGTCATTGCATGAATTCCAGTTAACTTTCGCCTATAATCTGGCCATTGAACGTTCTGTTAGGCTTACTACGTTTCACTTTAGCAATTGTTACTGTTGATGGATTGATCTACATGAATTCAAAGGCAGTAGGAGGCCAAGTTTAAATAATTTTACCCTTTGACCCTCAATTCTATTTTCAATGGTGCTTCTCTGGCTAGTTATTATTGACGAGCAATGTTATTAAACTCGTCATCAAGATAGTGAGTCACTGGGTTGGTTTAATTAATGTGTGTTTTTGTGTTAAAATTTAGTGTCTTTTAATGTAGTAAGACTATGTCTTGATATGCAATGCAATTTTACTAAAGTCGATACCAAAATACTGGGTCACAGGGTTAGTTCAATTAACTTGGTTTGTTTTTTTGGTCGAATTCAATTAACTTGGTTGAACCATTAGTTTCTGGAGAAGAACTAGCCGAGACAAATTGGGTTGTGCCGATTTTTAAACATAATCGGTTTAATATATTATTTTGACCAATTACTTGGCCGATTCATTGGTCGAATTGAAGGTTAGATATGGATAAAGTTTCGAACACTTTTATCGACGTTGGAATTTTAATTGAAATCTTCGTTTTATCTTTTAGAAAATCGCACTCTTCTCTTTTCAGTACTATATATTATTGATTTTTCTTCTAATTTTAAAAATTATACTTGTTAAATTTGTATTTTTTTAAATGCTATAAAATGAAATAAGTGACTAAGAAGAAACTCTTGTAATAAATAGATTTCCACTATATACATTTAGATCATGATCCGTCGATAACGTATTTACATTTTTAATAACCTTTTTTGTATATGAATTTAACCAATCCAACTGATAAATTGAAAATTTATCACCAAGTAGATCAAATCTAAAGAACTTTAAGCAATTTGAAAATTATTTGATACTTCATCACAACACTTGTTTTAAAGATAATATGCTATCTAAAATATAAACAAACATCTACTATTAAATCCCATACTTACAAATGTTCAAATTGTCTAAAATTTTATACATGATCATCAAGATATTACATTTACAAAAATTATTCAAATTATAAATATGCTAAGTTTACACCTAATGTCAACATATCCTAATTCTTATTATAATTAGACTAAACAAACAAAATTTTATGAAAACAAAAATTGATATTTCATTATCATTTTATGCTATCATATACTAATATGTTTCTTATAAAAATGTTTCTTATAAAAAAGACCAGAGGGAGTAATAATTTTTTAAAATATAATATAAACATATACTCCCTCCGTCCCTTTTTATAGTGCACTTTTTACAATTTGGGTTGTCCTTTTTTATAGTGCACTTTTTAGAATTTTAGATTCATTAATTATTTTTTGACAGAAATATCCTTATTTATTTTAAAGTTGTTTAGTTAGTCAATAGATAATAAATGCTGTGAATTTAATGGGATAATTTTCTCTCTCCCATGAGCATTGTAGAAGTTTAAGAGACAAAATTTAGATCCAACAACTCCATTTATAATGCATTCCTAGGATGGAATGCACTCTTCCTTTTAAAAGCATTCCTCGTATGAATTCCTACATTCCTATATTGAGAAGATGGTGTTCATGTCTAGCCTTCACGATTAAGAAAATGGTGCTCAACTTCTATAAAAAAAAATGGCGCTCAACAAGTGGAAAACGTGGGAGTCATTTGTTTTAGAAAAATGGCACTCACTGTTCATATTCCAGTTAATTCATAATTCAATTTTTAGTTTTAAACATGATGCACGGTTGGAGTGCATTAATTAAGTTGTTGACAAAAAAAGTGTATTAATTACTGTAGATGGAAAGAGATAAAAATGATGTAAGTCCTCAAGGGCAATTTTGGAAAAATAAGAGAAATTATTGACAAATTTAATTAAAATAACTAGATTAATTAACTTTCTTAATGGGTGTACATTGGGCAAAAGTGCACTATAAAAAAGGACGGTGGGAGTACATACTAATATATTACATGTCTACTAGTCTATGACACGATTGAATTTGTTAATCCTTTGTTCCACAAAATGTTTGCGGCTGTAATTGTTGATTCTATAAAAACACTTGCCAAGCCATCCATATTGCCCAATGATTGTTGTCTGTACAAGCTAGCATATCAGAATTGGCTGGGGAAAGATAAAGTGAGAGTAAATGAAGTTATGAACCCTCCAAGAATTCCTCCCACCTAACAGATCAATCAATCAATCAAGAAAGAAAGATAATCGTGATTGGACTATGTTTGTGACTTCAAATTTATATCCATAAGTCCAACTTGTATGGTCAAACAATCAACTTGATCATCATAATGAGAGTTTTCCTGTGCAGAACCAAGATATAGATGAGGTGTACCTACAAGGTGCCCTTTGCCCATGGTATTTTTGGCATCCAAGTTACCTACACCAGTTTTAAGATGCATTTTATTTTGAACTTCCATGGGTGCCGCAGAAGAGCTATCGACATGCTGCAAAGCCATAGATGTCTTAATTCCAACATCCGATGATTCATGAAGAAGAACTGGATTGGAAGTTTGCTGGTTATGGAATTCTTTGCTCTCAATTGATATGATTGATCTTGATGATTGCAGCTTTCCAAGCTTTGCTTTGCTTTGGGCTTCACTTGGACTGACACTGATCCTGACACTTCCTGCTCCATGTTTAGATAAGCTGTGTGGTACAACAGTACGTGGCTGCATTCCCCTACGAGGAGTGCGGACCGAGGATTTCACCTGCATAACATAATGATACCGATTCACCAAATGGGATGTCATATAGAGATGAAGAAAATAACTTGGTGATGGGAACCCACACGCACACACACACAGCAATATGAATAGAACAGAGCATTTAGAGAATGAAACAGTAGAAGTGTATTGATAACAGAAAGGAAATATGCAGAAAGGCAGTGTGCCTTCTACCCCAGAGCTAGGCTCCTACAGAGAATGATGATTCTCTGCTCACAAAACAGAATGATCCTTTTTATGATTCTTCTCTCTCTCCCTACGTCCCTCATATAACCGAAAACACCACACCACTCACTTTTCCTCCTCTCTCTCCTCCACCTCAGCATTCTTTCCTTGCTTCCTATTTTTTCTCTCATACACTCTCCATATCTTGGGTCTCATCTCCTTAACTATCCCTTGCTCATCTAAGCCCACAACATTTCCTAAGGGCCTATCACTTGGGGAAAAAACACAATTTACAAAAGCACATATTCCACCTAGCAAAACCAATACATCACTTCTGAGCTGTGTGGCTTAATCCATAATTTAGTTATACAAAGTTCGATAACATCTCCAAGAAAATTGCACTTGGAAAATCAGTTCCTAAATATATTTATTACAAACAAAACAACACTCACCCCGTCAAAGAAGCTAATCTTGGGTGATGGGAGTTGAAGGCTTGAAGGTTTCTTGGGAGTGGGGGAAAGAACCATTCCTGAAGCAGCATTCCTTGCACCACTATCCTGAGTTTCCTTCCCTTTTAAGCATGAATCACTCCTGCTCGAATTTGAACCTTGTCGAGCATCTATCTCTGGTAAGTGCTTTCTGCTAGAGCTATTATTAAAGCTAGTCCTTGAATTGTTAGACCTATATTTAGCCATAGAAGTTGACGATGACGACTCTGAAGACCGGTTGCTAATAGAGCTAGCAGGTGAAATACCAGAAGAAAGCTTGGTGACAGACGACAAGCCGGAAAGACTAGAATTGCTAGACGCAATTTTATCTCTCGAAGCAATTCTTGATGGTGTTCTGACAACTGAGCAAGAAGAGAGTGGCTTTTTGGTTCCAGCATCAACTTTTCTTTTGAAGGAATTCAATGGTGACTTGCCAATATTACTTGATAAGTTGCTGCTGGAAGATGTAGAAATTGTGGATTTTGTTTTTGTTGCAACTGACAGACCTGAAGAGGATTTGGATGATATGGTGGGTTTAAGACCATTAACTTGGGAACCCTTAATTACAGTTGTGTTCGTCACAGAATTGACCTTACCTGAAAAGGCCAGATAAAATTAAAGGTGAACAATAATCTAGAACAAGGCAGGTAGGCAACCTCTATAACAAAATGAGAGAAAAAAGAATCATGCTTTAGAGAAAATTCTAACCGCCGGTTAATCGATTTGCCTTGTCCTTTTCGCTTTTGACATGTAGATCACCAAGGGAAGCTCTCTTGGATAATATTGTTGAACTTGGACTAGACTTTCCTAGTACCTTTGGTTGCTTTGAAATAGATGGTTCTTCCCTTCTAGCAACAGGCTTCATTGGGAAAAAAAACACAGTATCAAACATATAAAGTAACTAAAATTCAATTTCATGATTTATGACAGCTTTTGTCCTACACAAATGCGTTAGCTAGCATAAGTAGAGAATCACAAACAAGTTCTCTTCAATGGTTTTCTTTAGTTGGTTACCTGTGCAAGTTGTGGATGAATAATATTCTTCTTTGTTAACTTCCCTGTTCCTTGCATGCCGGCACTCGGACTATTAGGAGATGAGGCCTTCATCCAAAATCAGTAGTTTTTGCAACTATTTCTCTTCAACTATTCTAAACACATACACATACGATACAATTTTTCTGGTCTATATACTAATCCAATTTACCTTATTACAAGAAGCCATGCCAACCTTCTTCGAAGCTGAAAGAAACAGATAGAAATCTTAATTTGACCAATCAAAGATGAATCAGTACATTAGAATAGTAGAGTAAATTAGATAAATCAGTACGTTTGAATATAGAGTAAATTCGACCTACTAGGTCTGAACTTGTCAGAAAGTGAAAGGGCAAGATAAAAAGATAATAACAGTCATTTCATGTCCCTGGCTCCCTGCAACTAGGTTACTAGAAGTCCAGAACCGATTTCCAATTATAGTAAGGATGAAATCACTGTTAGATTAGGTTTATGTGAAGATAGAAGTAGAAGCAATTTACGTCATTCTATTCAAGTTGGGAGATAGTTTCTTTTCCGGAACAATTAGTAAATTACTAAAATATGAACTACCGATAAAATATTGGCTGTGATAGTGTGAAGGAAAATGGCCATATTTTACACATTCACCACAGCTTGTTCACTTGATTGTCCATATTTTTATCAAGATATAATTATATATATATTTTAATCGTCTCTTTCTATATCTTTTGTTGGGGAGAAAGGGGGATTACTCAACAGTAAAGAAGCAGTAGGACATCGGCGAAAAGGGTTAATACTTATCATAATTATTTGCTCTGCTATTCGATAATAGTCATTAACCAGTAGAGATGACTCAGATGAGGCTGCTAAAGCATAAAGCACACAAGATTCTTTTGGAGAAAAAAATTTACTTGACTAATCAATCTAGCTCTGTAAACCCGTGCTTTATAATCTTCAATCTTCACAGTTCAAGAATTGGCTATACCAACAAAGATTAACAGATTGCAAGGATTCCAGCCACAATTGGCCAATATTACAAACAACCAAGTTCAAGGTGCAGATAAAGACTTACATCCACCAGCTTGGAACTTTGATGGGACTTTTCTATTTGCACTTGCCACATTGGACATCCTGCTGCTGCATTTCTGAATAGAAGCTCTTACGTCCTGAAACAAGTCAACCTTGGCGCTCTCCCGGGTCAAGCTATCGCTCTCAAAGGTAGATATGGACTCACATGACCTGTGCACATCCTCTTGAATCCCCGGTAACGATAATGCATGCTTTTCACCTTTCTTAACACCCTCAATCAAACTACTCAACTCCTCAGGATCCAAAACACCTGAACACGCATGACACTTGTAGTAAATAACACTGAACCGAAAAAATAGTAGTAATAAAAATCATGATGAATTGATGATGATGATGATGATGATGATTATGGTTTTAAATTGCGGCTGCAACGTCATGGTTTTCAAAGTCTCCGAAACTACACTACAACTGCAATTGTGACCACATCAGTCGCATTTGTCCGCAACATGAAGGATTGCAACTTAACCGCAATTGCGACAGCAATTTAAAACCTTGATGACGATGATGATGAACGTACCGGCACTTGTGAAAAAAGCTACATCCCAGGCTAAACTGTTGCGCAAATTGCACTTGCTGTTTTTGTTCGGGTTTTCAATCTCATTTGGCTGAATTTCCCGCTCCCACTCTTGGAGTTTGGTAGCAGCATCCTCGAATTCCATCGAATTCAGAGTGCACAACAACTCCTCCTCGTTTTCTAGAGGACACACGTTCACCGAAGTTAGATGAAAACAATGACAATGGCACAGGGTCGAATGCGTGTGCGAGACAACACGACATCGTTTTCATGATGCATCTCAAAATATATAATGAATAATGAATTTCGAAAAAGGAAAAAGAAAAAGTGGAAGGAATTGTTAGAGACCTGAATATTGGTGGTGGAAGGGATTGGCGGCGTTGGTGATGAGAGAATCGTCGGTGGAAGAAACGTCAATGAGATTGAGGCGTTGATCGTCACTGTTTCTGAGAGAAGCATTGGTTTCGGAAATCGCCATTGTCGATTTTCGCGCTCTGAATTGAATTTGGGGATTTTTCAGTTGTGATTGTGTGACACGAAGCGGTTGCGTGATTTTCATCCTTCGCTATCGCCTATGGTTATTTCCGTTACTTTTGAGTTTTATTTGAATAATAATTGAATTGGGGGGAAATAATAATTGTCTTAGTATAAAATTAGGTAATAAAAAAAAACTGACAAAGAGGTGGTGATGTACTCTGAAGGGTGTTAAAAATCCGTAAATCGATAAAAAAAAAAAGGGTCCATTAAGAGTAGTAGCCTGGTATTTAACAATTAAAGATACATTAAAGCTCTTCCTCGTTGATCAGTTCGTCACTTCGCCTCTGATCAGTTCCTCGTTGAACCACAACTTATAATGTTGTTTTTTTTAAACTTGTTTGAATGTATCTTTAATTGTTAAATACTATACTACTACTCCTTTTATTTCTTTTTATCTGTTATTTTTTAAGCAAAATTTTGTTCTTTTTTATTTATCATTTTGATAGTTTAAAATTATATTTTGATAATTATACCCCTGATACTATTAATTGTTTTACATATTTTCATAAAATTGATTAATATAGTAGTTAAAAAGTTCAGAGACTAATTAAATATGATATATCTACTTCCAAAAATTATTTTACTTCCCAACATATGTGAATGTATCTACCGTTAAGTTGTTTCACGTTTCCTATGTTCATATTAAAAACATTACACCACTTCTAATCAATATTAATAGTTGAAGGTACCAAAGAATCCATGAAAATGATATAGAAATGTTTAGAATGATGAGACACTTTAATATAAAAAGATAAAATGATACAGTGAAAAATAAGAGTATAATAGGAAAATTTTTATAAATTAATTAATTATTTGGTTATGGTGAAATAACCTTAAACGACAGATAAAAATAAACGGAGGGAGTAATTAATTGTTGGTATGCATTATGCTTTCTTCTTTAAAATTGACTTTTGTAAGTATTTTGTGTGTTAAATATTAATTTACAAAAGCCTTTGCGTGTATGTTATGTGTTTCATCTCATTTGTTTAGACTAGGCTTTTGTAAATACTATTTTCTAGTAACCTTTTTTTTTTAGAAATGGCATCTATATGTTTAGAAATTGGCTTTAGAAATAATAGTCCAACCTAAATTGCTAAAACGAAGGTCATAGATTGACATTTGGTAATATATTATAAGTGAAAGTAATAACACTACGGTTGATAATTTTTTTTTAAAATTATAATTGCAAAAATCAAAAAATTGATCCAATCGAAACCACTTTGTTTCGAATAGAATTTTTTTGTTAAGAAAACGAACCGCACCACACGTTGTTTTATCGGATGGTTTTTGCCTTAAATCTGTTCCGAACCGAGCTGCAAACACCCCTAAATTGTACTCCCTCTGTTTTAAAATTTTTGTCCACTATAGTGTTTTCACCAAAATTAAAAAAGACAATAAATATGTTAAAAAATTGAATAATTTTACTAAATTATTTTTGTAATTAATGCTACATTGATAATATAAAGTGACAAATTTTAAAATATATTAATAAGGATAAAATTGAAAAAAAATAATTAATATTACATTAAAAATATAAAATGGACACTTAATATAAAACTTTTTTATTTTTTAAATTGAACAATCATTTTGAAACAGGGGAGAGTAACCTTGTAACGTGCAACTGAGACCTAGAATTCGTTCATTAATATAAAACAAAAAAATCGTTCATATATCATTACATTTAATCATTTTTATCACATTTTTCTTCTTCTTTTGTATGGTTGACCAAAATACTTTTTTAGTTCAGTTACTCCTTAAAAAACAGATAATTTGAATCTAAAATTAGTCTACTTATAATTATCATTCTCATACTTTTAGTCTAGAACCCAAAACACCTGTATTTTTATGAAATGTAAAAAATATAATATAATATTTAAACTTTTTAAATTTTCGATGCTTTTAAAAATTAACCTAATGGTTTTTTTGAACGAAAAAATAACCTAATTGTTGGAAAATTAATTTAATAACAATTTACAAATCTTTCATTTTGTTTAATGTTGATTGATTGAATAAATTTAAGTATTGATTTAAAAAATTAACAATATTCTTTGATTGAATAACTATTTTAAAAAATAATCAATATTGATTTAATGTGAAAAGTGAAAACTCATGATACAAATTACAAATGTTCCAGAAAAAAGGACACATCGTTATATAGAAAAAGACACGTGATTTTTTTAGTAGAGGACGATTTGGTTTCAGGACATTTACAATTTATGACTCAAATGTAATATATAAAAATAAAAATAGATTAATTCAAGAACACATAACATAAAATTTATTTTTCTGATTAAATCTCAGTAATTTAAAATTAATCATTTCAAGTTTTTATAAGAGTTGGAAACTATTTGTAATTCTTGAATCATATCATTTGGAGTCGTAAATTAAGTATTTCGTTTGGTTTTTTATTTTCAATTAATATGATTTTTAATATAATTTTAAAATATTATATTATTTATATTTTTAAATTTTACATAAGCATTCAAAACAAAGATAAAAATAATTTAATTTAATAAAAACATATAACTAAAAATTAGAAACATAATAAACATGCATTTTTCTTCGACCATACATAAACCATTATCGAGCAAAATCCACATTTAAATGAGAAACTTAGAAACTTCCCAGAGCTATTCATTAAATAAACCAATTTAATTTAAACCGCATTAGCCAAATTGAAAAAAATGATAACAAAAATTAAAAAACTAAAAATGTGATTTTTTTTCCTCATTAAATTATACCAGTTTTCATTTTCTACGTTAAAATCGGATACAATCCAAACAAACCAATCATACTCTTATGTGTATAAATTTATTCAACAAATGAAATGCTATGAGCTGATTTTCTTAAAAAAAAAACGATTAACATGTATTCAAGAATTTGTTAGCTGTTATGTAATTGTTCATTAAGAGTCTCCAATTTATTATTTGTATTTTAAACTATATTGTGAGTTATATATAGGATATAATATTTATGTTGGACTAATTTGTGTATTTCACAATTTATTTTAATATTTATAGCCTCTTTCAAAAACCCAATAACCAACTCAAACCAAACTGAAATAAATTAAATTGGATGATCAAACATAAAAGTAAAAGGGATTTAGATATATTTTTTTCCCTCAAAATCAACCCAATCCAATTGGCAAATACCTTATTCCGTATATAAACACTTACCACAAATGACATGTATGTTTTAGTTTAATTTTGAGAAAATAATTAGCCTTAAATATGTTTTTAGTCCCTCATATTTGACTTAAGTTCGTTTTTAGTCCCTCAAATATCAAAAATATTATTTTAGTCCCTAATCTTTTGAAAATCAGTCACTTTTGGTTCCTCACGTGATTATTTTAGTCCCTAATATTTTAAAAATGTGTCACAATTAGTCCCTCATATTTCAAGAAAAAGGACCAAAAGTGAATGATTTTGAAAAGATTAAAGACTAAAATAATATTTTTGGTATTTGAGGGACTAAAAACGAACTTAAGCCAAAAAGTACACTTACACATTTACAAAAAAATTATTGTTTTTTCAAATAAGTTAATTTAAACACACAAGGTCTGTTAAGCTCAATTACATAGCATTCCTAAAAAAAAAGCTCAATTACATAACAATAAGTTAATTTTTAATCAAAAATCATCTTTTTTCAATTAATATTATACACAATGAGATACTTGTAAACCACCAATAAATCAATAATTTATCAATAAAATTATATTTTTATACATTTTTTATTTTAATTTTTGTATATTTCTTAATCAATACCCAGTTTAGGTAAAAGAACTGACCCATTCGGTTTAAGCTTGTGGAATTGTGCTTGAGCACCCAGACAGCACATATTTATGGAGAATAATAACATGGTATGGTATCCATGACAGATGAAGGAATGATATAAATCGAGGGATTTCAAAGAACTTTAAAGTGTGACTAGGAAAATGCAGTAACAAGAACCTTGGATTTTCTAAATATCAATTATTCATCGGCTACTCAATTCTACATATTAGTATGCTACTAATCAAAATACTAAACTGATCAAAAAATAAATCAAAATACTAATACTATACTAGGAATATCTTGATATTCACGTAAACTCAACACTCACCAATTATTTGAGGTTGAAGGATCAATGCCAAGGTGCATTCATCATCAAACTGCAGCGCCAACCACAGAACATGTTTCTTTTTTGCTTTTTCTGCCGCGCTTTCCTGTACCTTTTGTCAGAAGTCTACTAGGCAAAATATTGAGGCGGTAACTAACAAGTGAAGGCCCAAATATGCTATACTTTCCAGCACTGCTAAAAGCAGTTTCTGCATCAGAACGTCTTCTGAAAACCACTCTGGCACGGTTAGACCTCATTAGCAGTTCAGTCTTTGATTCCATCAGGGGCCCAAAACGGCCAAAAATCCTGTTGAGATCTGTTGTTGAAGGAACAGAATCCAAGTTTGTAAATTTAAGAGTCAGAGAAGTGGGGCAGAAGCCCTCCTCAGAAGGTTCTGATACAAGATTTCTATCAGTTTCTTGCTGCATAAGACCCAAATTTGTGCTGATTTCAGCAGCTGGAATCTCAGGCAGAAACTCCTCTCTTCTATTCTGGTTTTTCAACAATGATTGCTCTTCAGAAATGCTTTGAATTACTCTATCAGTCCAATAAGGATCGTTGCACGGCTCCTTTGCAGTTGGCATAGAAGTCACTGCTTCTATAGAGTTCACTCCAGTGTCACCGCCATGGCTTTGTTCCAAAGACATTTCCTGCTCCAGGGAAGCAGCAGAATCACCGGGGACAACAGATTTTCTAAATTCGGCAAAAAAATGTATCATGTCACTGAAGCAATTTTCTCCTTCAGGATCCTTGGCAGCTAAGCATAGCTGTGACCACATCTCATCTATTGAAACATGCTGTAATTGGGTGAGCTTTCTCATTTTGGAGTTATGGAAATAGTCATCATCAGAAGTAGTGTAAGATGCCTTCCGCTTCCTGCCAGCTTTCCTTTCTGATGTACGTTCACCATTTGGAATACAGAGGTTCTTCTCAGACATCAAATCTGACAAAAGCTTTCGTTTCTTGCCAGGCTGCTTTCTATCCGGAGAGATGTGCTTGGATGTATATGGAAATCCCAGATTGGTTTTCAAAACTTGCTCATTAATTTGATCATCACATTGCTCTTTCTCCCTCAGGAGTAGATTTTCCATATCATTCTCAAACAACCGATTAAGGACTGTGAACTCAGGCAGTTGAGAATAGCCTTTTGAGCAATAGAAAGCCGACAATTGGGCGCGTACAATTACAAAATCCAGTCTATCAGATACCATAAGTGGCAACTGGGCTAATGATTTAACAAAATTGACAAGTTTCATTGGTTCGAAAGATGCCACATCTAAAAACCTGTCCCCTCCACTTCTTCTGCTTGATTGTTTACAGATTCCAGCATTACTGATTACTTGTGTCTTAAGCTTAGAAAACACTTCTTCTGGCATGCAAGGACAACATAGTCCAAACTCAACCCGTCTTGAGAACTCTTCTAGAGCACAAGCAACAGCATATTGGAAATCTTCCGAATCGCTCTGCTTCTCCATTTCTGAGAAATGCATCTGGAATGGCTTTATCGTTGACACATCGTTCCAAGCAAATGTTTGATCCCCAAAATATGTTATCAGGTAACAATTTTCCTTAACATGCCTCTTTGCCATGTCTGATGCAGCTGAGGGATCACAGATCTGACCAGGCCACCAAGGATGGCCCCTCACTTTTCCCCATACTAAATCAGATACACAGAAATTATTAACTTCTGATTCCTGAGAGTTTCTGCAAGAATTAAGATCCACAACAAGATTCAAACCATGACAGCCATGTCTAGTATCCTCAGAAACACATGCTTCAGCAATATTGATGCCTGTGGTTTGATTCGGAAACACATGCTTAGGATCTACCTCAAAGTCTTCCATATACAAAGACTCTTTTCCATTGACATTGACATCCATGTCTTCCATAAAGGGAATGCCATCCTGTAATTGGTTGGTTGCAACATCTGAGGCATGGGATTCTTCAATGTCATCTTTGGTAACAAAATTATCAGCAGCTTTCACCAAAGCAACATTTTTAACCTCCTTCTCACACTCGGTCAGACTATCATCAACTCCTTGAGCCTCAGCAACTTTAGTTCTCGGTGAACCGCCGTTTTCCGCAACTTTCCTCGAATTCTCAAACTCCAGCTCAATCTGAACCCCACCATTAAATTCAAAACCAAAACCCTTATCAGGTTCTTCACCTCCACAAACATAAGGGGCCACATCAGAACATTGAATCACACTCTCCTTATCTTCATTCTTCACCAATTCACCAAAACCCTCTTTTCCACTGTCATCACCAATCATCATCACATCACACCCTGTGGGGTTCATGTGAAACCCAACCATAACAGGCCCAGAAAGCACCTCCAACGAACCATTGATTAGGGTTTCAGAACGGGAGACATTAATAACACCACTAACATTGGACACTGAAGAAGAGTTAAACCCGTTTTCACGATCAAACAAAACGGCATCGGCGTTTAAATCGAATTGGCCTGAATTAACAGCCATTATTATTACGGAAAAACCTAAAACATTAAAAACAGCATTCACATTATTATTATTATATATATGTAAATAAATAAATTGTAAAACCTTGATAATAATAATAATAAGAAGAAGAACATGGACGATGGGAGAGTTCAAACCTTTTGTTTATTTTCTATTTCTTTGTGTTGTTTCTTGTTTAGGAAGAGAGAGAGCATAAAGAGGGAGTGAGGTGAATGTTGTTGTTGTTGTAGCTGAATTGAGAATTATGAGTAGGAATGAATTAGTATGATGCAGGGAATTGAAGAGAGAGAAAAGGGGTAGGTATGTGTAGAGCGTTGAGAACGAGAAGCCATGGTTTCGTACCAGAATAACGGAGTCTTATTATTTCTAGCTTCTAGTTCTAGGCTTTGCGATCAGAGGAACGCGCGGTGACTATTTTCGTAATTTTGTTTTCTTTTTATTTTCATAGCAGATCTTTAATTTTTATTCATTCTGATCAGGATCTTATTTTTTATTAATTAAATTAAGGAAATATTAATACATAGATATTTTAGTATCTAAATATTCACAATCTAAATTACTCCTTAATATATATATATAATAACAAAATATATGATTAAAGCCAACGGGATTGACATAGATAGTTGAATTTTCTACTTGTACAAGTTAAATTCTTTTATTGGTATGCTATATGTACACTGAAATTGGTGGTTCTCATTGGTCTTACTTCTTTAATCTAAATTTATTGTCACTAAAAAAAATATGATTAGATTTTTTTTATGAAATCTATTTACATTGTTATTAGAAATTACACTTTTTTATAATATTATTTCTTAAAATATGCTTATATATACCATATAAAATGATAAAGTATGATTATATTTTTTTATAAAAGTTTATTTACAACTGATTGTATATAGTTATTATTATTAAATTCTAAAAATATTTCATTAAAAAATAAACAATGTTGCGTTTTGACTTTTTTTGATCAATCGGAATGATCTTGGGCTACTTTCCCAAAGACGTTCAAGAATGAAAAATACCCCAACCTTGTTCCCAATAGTATATAAGGAAACATAGGTTCGGTTTAGATTGACTTATGCAGAGTTTATAAATATAATTTATGATTAATTTATAAGCTATTTTAGGCTTATTTTTCATAAACTACCCAAGATAGTTTATCAAAACAGCTTATGGCTTATATAAAATAAGTTTCACTATAATTTTTCTTCGATTATAAAAGTAGTTTATACAGCTTATGTCATAAACAGTAGATAAACTTGTTATCCAAACTGGGCCATAAAACGTTACTTTAATGAACAAACGTTATACAGTACTAAAGCACTCATAAGTTTGGATTAACTTCTTATTTGAGAGTACGTCTGAGAAAATTATTTCCATTTGGAAGAAATTGTGTGATATATAAGAGATTTGGTATTTTGGAGTTTTTAGTATTTAATAATTTCTAAAAGCATATAATATCCATCCCTTTAATTCTTTAAATGCGCATAGATCTTTATTTAAATGCAGAGTTCTGATTTGGTAATAAATTGTACAACAATCCATCAAAAAATAAATTGTACAACAAATAATACTAATAACAAATAGAAAAAATAAATGGCCTAATTATCGGCTAATATTCCATATAATAGGTTTCATTAGAATAAATATTTACTTCCATATAATTAGTGTTCGATTTCTACCTTTATAAAATGTATCTTACAAGTTTATAAATTTTTATAAAAACTATGTGAGAGAATGGATGAAACAAGCAATGTGTTTGGAAGTTTTCACGAATAATTTGTCCAATATAAAAAATAATTACATTTAAGTGTTTGATTACTTATTAATATTTAATATTTTTAATAAATAATAATTATCATTCTCGATTTTTGTTGAATTTTACTAGATTGTCACAAATAGGGGTGGCAATGTGGGCTGGGCCAGGCCGCCAGCCCGCCAACCCGTTTTGTCCCGCCCAAAGATGAGTTCAAAACGGGCTAGCCCGGCGGGTTGGCGGGATTGGCCCGCCAACCCGTTTTCTTTCTTTTTTTATTTTTTTGTGCTTTTTTTGGATTTTTGAGCGGGTTAGGCGGGCCAACCCGCTGTTTTTACACTCATTTTCTTTTTTTTTTTGCGGGTTGGCAGGCCAACCCGCCAACCCACTAGCGGCGTGGGCCGGGCTGGGGTACCCCAGCCCACTTTTTTGGCTGGCCCGCCCCGCCCCGTTTTTTGGCGGGTTGATGCGGATCGGAGCGGGTTGGCCCGCTTTGCCGACCCTAGTCACAAATATATCTGTCATATTTCTCTCAAGATAAACACGACTTAACTGAATGTTTTAATCTCTAACAACCCTTGTACATTTTTAACTCTTTTTGTCAATGATTAAACTCCAATGTAGTTGCTTAAGCGGTGTCTTAAGTTTTAAGATGCGTTGCTTAAATAAAAATACCATTGGAGCAAATGACATGTCGTTGCTTATTTTTCAGATTTAAGAACCGTTGCCTGTATAAGCAACTCTGCTGACCCATAAGCAATGTTGCTTAACCATTAAAAAAACAATTTCCAGCAACCAACAAGCAACAGAAAGATGGAAAAATGGAGGGAGAATAACAGAATGTGATACATTATTGTTCTCATACCAAAACAAATCAACAAATCAATTAAATTAAAAATAAAAAAACAAATAACCCAAAACGATTGAGCAACACCAGATTCAGAAAAAAAAATTAAAAATTAAAAAAAGACAAAGAGGATATGTGTATCCTACACCATGAAAGCATGCAGATCGTACACCACCACGAGAAGGTCACCGCTGCTCGTCACCTACCGCCGCCGCCACGGGAAAGCCGCCACTGTTCCTCACCACGGGAAGACCAGATCTTGTTGAAAAGGTCACAACTTTGTGCAAAAAAGCTCACAACAGCCAATCAGACTCCATGCAAAAAAAAAGGTCACAACTTTATGAAGGAATACAAGGGGACAAGAGTGGGGATAGGGGGCTGCGGTTTGGGGGATAAGGAGGGGGCCGCGGTTTTGGGAAGGGAGTGAGTTTTTGTGAGTTGTGTGAGAGAGCAAGTGGTTTGGCAAAGAGAGGAAGGAGAGAACTGTTGGGAGTCCCACATTGGATGGTCAAGGGGTCTGTGAAGTTTTTATAAGCATGGGAGTCCCTCCCCCCTTGAGCTAGCTTTTGGGGTGTGAGCTGTGAGTCCGTGTCGTTTTAGTATGGTATCAGAGCCAGGTTCCTTCCAGTGGTGTGGATACTGCCGCTAGCCCTTGCCACGGGCTCACAACTCACACCCCAAAAGCTAACTCAAGGGGGGAGGGACTCCGCATGCTTATACACGGGCTCACAGCTCACACCCCAACCTGACCATCCAATATGAGACTCTCAACGAGAACAAGTTACTTGTGTGAGTTGAGTGGGGTTGTGACGGGGAGAGAGTTTCAGACGGAGAGGACGAGAGGGGATCAGTTGTGAAGTGAGTTTTTGAGAGAGAACAAGTGGTTTGTTTGTTTGAGTGAGTTTTTGAGAGACAGAGAGCCAAGAAAAAGTGGCGTGAGAAAGTGAAGAATGAATAGTTGTCTGGGTGAGTTTTTGAGAGACACATAGAAAAGAGGAGTGGAGAATGAAGAAAAAAGTGGCGAGAAAGTGAAGAATGAAAATGAACCGTGTGGGAGCTGTCAACTGTGCCCAATGCAAAAATTAAATCTATTTTATTATTAATTTTGAGATCCATTTTTTTCTAAAAAAAATGTTGTTTATTTTTGTTTCAATATGACCGTTTTTTTTTCACCAAAAAAAGAAAGGGCAATCCAGCGTTTATTTATTTGCAATAAATTAATTAATTTTGTGTTTCATTTTAACTTTTTGTTTAAATTTGTAATATTTATTTATTTTTTGAATTTTTATTTTTTAAAATCAGAATATATATATATATGAATTAATATTTTAATTTGAATTAAAAATATTTTTAAAATTAAAATATAAATATGTGGATTCATTGTGGGACCCACTTAAAGCAACACTCATTGGAGTGAAAACAAATAGGTATTGGTTAAAGTCTATGTGGCATTATGGGGTCCACTTAAACAACTTAAGCAATCAAAGTTAAGCAATTCCATTGTGGGCGCTCTAACCGAAAGGAGGAAAAAAATTTACCCAAAAAAAAGGAGGCAAAATCAAGTTAGGGTTTTAGAGGAAATAAATGCAGATCTTTGACGATTTTCTATATCTTAAAGACAATTTTTTTTATCTTTGACAGATAAAAAAATTAAAAACACCTTATTGCCATGATGGAATCGTTCCTTTTTGGTTTTGATTTTGTTATTTTTTAGAAAAACTATTTTTAAGAAAAAAAGAAAAAAAATCTATTTGATGATGTTAATGTAAAAATAGTTTTTAAGACTTAAAAAAGTGATCGAATATGAGTGAAGGTTTTGGGTATATATAACAATGGCCTATGCGATATGCTGAAGATGAGATATTTCATTGAATTTTGGAAACAAAAATATGTTTTTAGATTTCTGTTTTTCAAACAGTAAAACAGTAACAATTCTCATAAATAGTTTTCACAAAATATCACTGTCAAATAAGTTTTTAATTTTTTTAAATAAAAAATAGTTTTCAAAAACAATAATCAAACGGGTGTGAATTTCTCCGGTCCCTTTTTCTATCATTTTTTTACTTGTTTTTTCTAGCAATTATTGCTTTCAACATGATTTAGGATATTCAATTATTTGGCATGGCTTTGGCGTGATGATTACCTTGAGGTAGGCATGGCAACGGGGTGGGGCGGGGCGGGTTTTATATTTCCCGTCTCTGCCCTTGATAGTGCTCGGGTTTCCCTGTCTCGCCCTCGATCTTGGTTGGGGTTGAAAAATCAACACCTATTCCTGCCCCTGGTGGGTGTCGGGTTTCCCCGCCCCGCCCCCGCGTCCGCACCTAGTATTTTAGAATCCAAATTTTTATTTTAGAATTTTAATTTTGATAGAATTAAAGAAATTTAATACTCTATTTTTTAAGACATTTTTTTAATATATTTTGTTAGACAAATAATAATGAAGAAATAAAGAATTAAAAATGTAATTTTTTATAATATTAATGCATTAAATATTATATTATAAGTATAATAAATGTACGGGGCGGGCTTGGGGGTGGGTATTAGTTTCCCCAACCCCGACCCCAACCCTGACTTTTAAATGTGGGGAAAATCCGAACCCGTCCTCGACCTCGGTCAAAACGGGTTTTCCCCATCAAAATCGGGACGGGTTCAGATAAATACCCACGGATTCGGACCCCATTACCAAGCCTACCTTGAGGGGAGTATTTCCACGATGGTGGTACTAAACTCATGAGTACCTACGTGGAAAAGTATTTATTTCATATCTTATTGTAGAATCACTCACATGGATACTTATTTGAAATGGGTCTTTGTATACACATTTTCTCTCTTGTCTATTGTATGACCCATTTAGTATTAATGAGTTTTAATTGAATGTAGAGTTATTAATGAGATTTATTTAATAAATTTTTTGAAAGTACTAAATTAGAGGGATTAGATATATATTAGATACTGAAGTTGAAAAAAATAAAAATTAGGGATGCAATATTAGTTGAATAAAACAATTATGAATTTATGATCAAGTGACAAATGTGTAACTTTGTGTTTTTTTGTCATTGGCCAAATTTTTTATAATCATAAATATACGATATACTTTTCGACAGAGATTGATAATTAGATAAAGCTTTATTTACAATGATGATTCTAGCATTCGAACTCCTAAATAATATTATCGATAACAAATTGTTTATCAAAAAAAATATTATCGATAACAAATAATTTCTACTACGATCAATCAATGTTAGGAGTAACTTTGTGTATTTAATTTTTTATTCATTTTAAATTAACATTTTTATTGATGATTATAAATAAAATCATCTTATTTGTATTTTATTTCTCATTTTAATAAATTTACAGATAAAAAATTGAAAACAACAAAATCTTGTTTTAAAGCATTTCCATCATTCAATTGTAAAACGAGTGAAGGGTCATTTTGGTCCCTGAGAGATTTGGGCGGTGTCATATTAGTCCCTGAGAGATAGGATATTAAAATTTAGTCCCTGAGCGAGTCAAACGTTTGCCACTTTGGTCCCTGCCGTTAATAGCTCCGTTTGACTACTGAGATGTCGCGTTAATGGCCACATAAGACTCCTACGTGGCAGTCCACGTGGGAATGAAAGCTCATATAAGGCAGCCACGTGTCTCTCTCTCTCCTCTCCCACACTCTCTCTTTTCCCCTCCCCTTTCGGAGCTCTCTCTCTTCCGTCCGCCCCCTCCCCATTCTCCTCCTCCCTCTTCGCCCCCTCCCCCTCTCAGCCCCCTGTCTTATTCATCGTTTTCTTTGGGGCAACCCAAAGTTTTGTGCTTTACAGATAGGAAGGGAAAACAGTGTGGGAATGTCACAGAGAACCCAAATATCTTGCTGCTTCTTTTCTTCATCATCGTTGTTCTGCTACCTTCCCTCTCATGACCTTCTTCTTCGTCTTCTGATCCGACCTCGATTACAACCGCAGAAGAGCTTGAATTGGAAACAAATCCAACCCTTTTTCCTTTATTATCATCATCCCCATCGATTGAAGTCTTGAGAGAAGAACAGTCACGAGAATCAAATATCGAATCAGGACCGTACGTTTCGATGGAAGCAGCGTTGCTTAGAATAGAGGCAGCTTCCTTAGCCCCCACACACCCTCATATCATAAGCACAACGCACAAGGAAAGGGGAAAGAGATAAGAACGCAAGTGCTGCTCATTGAACTCGGAACCACTGAGCTGACTCGGAGCGAGTGAAGTGCGTGACTTGGAGGAGAAACAGAGAGAGAGACCATGTCTGGTATTGCTCGTGAACGTCTTACCGAGGAGCGCAAGTCGTGGCGGAAGAACCATTCCCATGTTCGTACTACTTCTACTGAGGAGCGAGTGAAGTGCGTGACTCGGAGGAGAAACAGAGAGAGAGAGAGAGACCATGTTTGGTATTGCTCGTGAACGTCTTACCGAGGAGCGCAAGTCGTGGCGGAAGAACCATTCCCATGTTCGTACTACTTCTACTTCTACTCCTTCCTCCTTATTCGTTTCTTCTTCTGGATTCGTTCCATTCTAATCGGTGACTTTGTTTTTTCTCCTTATTTTTCTTCTGTGATTTAGGATTTTGTTGCGAAGCCAAAGACACTACCCGATGGTAGCGTGAATTTGATGGTCTGGCATTGCACTATTCTCTGCTAGCTACATAGAAACAAACAAGATGTATAGTAACCTAGATTTCTGATTCCCACTCTCGCATCAAAAGGCCAAAACTTTCTCTCTTTCCCTGTTTTGTTTTGTAGTGATTTTTAAAAATTTTAATCTGGGTTGGATTGGATTGTCACTCGCTGCCTGCAGAAGAAATTGAAACTCTGTGTGTGTGTGTGTTTTGGGCTTTGTATTGCTTCTCTGTCTTATTTGCTTCTCTGTATTGCTTCAATTTTGCACCTTCGTGAGGATGAATGGGCCGAGAGGGGGAGGGGGCGAAGAGGGAGGAGGAGAATGGGGAGGGGGCGGACGGAAGAGAGAGAGGGGAGAAAGGGGAGGGGAAGAGAGAGAGTGTGGGAGAGGAGAGAGAGAGACACGTGGCTGCCTTATATGAGCTTTCATTCCCACGTGGACTGCCACGTAGGAGTCCTACGTGGCCATTAACGCGACATCTCAGCAGTTAAACGGAGCTCTTAACGGCAGGGACCAAAGTGACAAACGTTTGGCTCGCTCAGGGACTAAATTTTAATATCCTATCTCTCAGGGACTAATGTGACACCGTCCAAATCTCTCAGGGACCAAAATGACCCTTCACTCATTGTAAAACTCTAAAACCCAAAACCTTACCCAGCAAATTGGGCAATGTATCACACAAACCCAATCTGATGTAGGTAAATCAATCAATCAATCTATTATATAAAAAAATAAGTAATCTTTTCACCAAAAATTGACATAAGAACTAGGCATGCGGGTCGGGCCGATCCACATTTTGAGCGGGCCATCCCAACCCAGTTCGTGACATAAATGGGCCAGGTTTTTGTGAGCCCGTGTTCGCACTGCAAAAGTCTACGAGCTAATGGACCATAAAAATGAGAAAAATAAGGCTGAAAACAAAAAAAAATTGGAAAAAGTAGAAAAAAAGTAATTTATTATTATTGTTTTATTTTTATTTTTTAAGGTGATAACGTTTTATTAAATTTTATGAAATGATAAACATTTATTATTCAAGTATTAACAAAAAAAAATTGACCAACAAAAAAGTATTAACAAAAATAAACATAGTTAGTCTAATACTAATGAAAAACCAAATTACCATGATTTCGCGGACCAAACCCATTGGGCCCATAGTTTAAGCAAAATGGGCCAAAAAGGCCCACATTTAAATGGGTCAGTTAGGCCCACAATCCACACAGACTACGGGTTAGGCGGACTATCCGCAAAACTAGACCTATATACTCATCTCTAATTGACACATATCACCTCCTCAACTCTTTTTTATTTTAAACTAAAATTGTTTTGTTTGTTGAGTTTTTTTTTTACTATTTTTGTTAAAAAAATTATATTTTATACGGGTTAAATCCATATACTAGTTGATAAATAAACGGGAGCAACCCAAATCTTTACCCAGTAATTTTCGCAATGAGCACCATGGGACCGACATCACGAATCCTTGAACCTTTAGAACAAAGCCTTGCAACTCGTAAACCTTATTCAATTAAGTTGATAACTGATGTTAATCAGGGGAAGCAGGAATTTAGATATACAACTATAAATCCCACCACTGTTCAAGGTACAGACTCTTTCATGAGTGGAAAAAAAAAATCATCAAAGACAGTTGTTATTATATGTTTTCATACTTGTAAAACTGTTTTAATGAAGAGAGAAAAAAAAACTGAAAAATGACAATTTTTAGAGCAAAACAGCCACTATTTCTTTTCTTGAAGTTACATTACATTGATTTCTACTTTCTAGTGTATACTTAGTCCTCTCTTCTACTACAGTTTGATTTGTTACACCATGATGTAGTAGCAGTAGCAGATCAAACCGAATCAGAGGTAGAGCCATATCCATCCATGGGTTCTAACCGCCACTCACTCCCATAATAAGAATTAGGTAAACCCAACCAAAACTTAAAAGCCTCAGCTGCCCTTTTCCTCTCCATTCTCCTGTCTTGCCTAGCCCTTGAAGCATGCTTACTAGTGAACATCCTTGAATGCATTTCCACATATATTCTAGTAAACTTGGTCTTGTTTGGAGGTATCCCATTTTCTTCCATGCAAGCCACAATTTCCAAAGCCTTCCTAAAAAAAGCAGCTCTCACACATATATCAGCCAGAGTATCTAAAAGCCCTTCATCAGGTTTCAAAGGGGGAATAGAAGAATCAGATTTTCCCTCCACCTTTCCCACCTCACACCTCTCCTTCACTTCATTCCAAAGTATGAGCGCCTCTCCGGGTTTTCTCGCCAGTGCAATTCCATTCGCAAAGCTTCCATAAGTGCTCACATCAGGGTGAAATCCCTTCTCCTTCATCTTTTGAATCACTCTCTTTGCTTCCTCCACCAACCCCAACCTACAATACCCTTCAACCAACATGTTCCACGCAATCAAATCCACCTTCACGCGCGGATCGTTGACCATCTCATCAAAGACCCTTTGAGCCAGCTTTGGTTGACCTGACAATGCAAAAGCCTTCATCAAAGTAGTGTAACTAATCTTAGTTGGAGCTATCCCTCTAGCCCTCATCTCATTGAAGAAGGAAAGAGCCCCAGCACTGTCATCAACCAGTATGCACCCATCAATGAGTATGTTATAGGACACCACATCAGGCTGAATCCCTACATCATCAGCCATCTGCTTGAGCAACTCCCTTGCCTTGTCTATCTGCAGCTGCCTGCAGTAACCCTTAAGGAGAACATTGTAGGTTATCCGGTTCGCGGGCACGCCGATCCTGGTCATCTCGGCAAGAACCTGACGAGCCCGGTCCATGGAACCAACCCTCACAAGTGCCGAAACCACAGTGGTATAGGAAACATGGTCAGGGTGACTGGCAGCATCATCCTGTTGGCGCATCGCCTCGAGCATCCTCACGGTATCCGCGACACGCCCTGCCTTCATATAGCCTTTCATTAGGGTGGTGTACATTCTAGTGTTGGGAGTATACACTTTTGGCAACAAAGGTGGATCAACATTGCCACTATGATCCATCAAATTCGGAAGCAACTTGTGGAAAACATCATCATCATCATCATCATCACCATCATCATCATCACCATCATCATTGTTATTTTCATATGAATATTCTGAATTGGATTCCCTAAGGATCCTGCAAAGGTCTTTCCTTTTATCCCTCATTGCTTGAACTAATTTCTCAGCAGTATCCAAATCACCAAAATCAACATAAGCAGCAACAAGGGAATGCAAAGTGGACATACACAAAGGGATATTCAACTGAAGAATCCTCTCCAAAACAAACACAAGCAAGTCCTTCCTATCATATCCACAACACAGCTTCATTAAAATGTTATAACTAAACGCATCGGGCAAAACACCATATTGCGGCATTTCATCGAACACCTGCAAGAACATCTTACCATCACCGAGATTGGCGCAGGCATTGAGCGCGGCGTTGAAGGCAACCGTGTCGGGCATTGACTCCGCCGCGACGCCGTCGGGGAGCTTGCGTAGGCGGCGCGTGACGGCGTGGAAGAGGCGGAGGGCCTCGGCGGGGTCACCGGAGGAGGCGAGGTGGCTGACGACGGCGCTCCAGGCCTTGACGTGGGGGAGGTAACCGGAGCGGAGCATGGATTTGAGGAGTGAGGCGGCGTAGAGGGTGTGGCCGGCTTTTGAGGATGCGACGGCGAGGAGACCGAGGGAGTTTGCGTCGAGGCGGTGGAGTTGGCGTTCATGGCGGAGGCGCGTGAGAATGGATTGGGCGCGCGTGAGGGAGGAAGGGGTGTTGTTGTAGGAGAGCTGAGAGACTAAGCGGCTGAGGCAGGTTGGGTTAGGGAGGTGTGGGGAGTGGGTGTATGCAACCCACGCTTCCTCTGTTTTCCTCTGTTGTAACAGTGATAGTAGCTTCTGGTCGCGGGGTTCGGTTACCGTTGCGGGTGTGGGTGTGAGTGACGCGCTTGAAGGGTTTATGGAGTTCACGAGAAAAGGGTTAGAAAAAGTTTTGGTTTTGGTGGTGGTGGTGGTGGTGGTGGTAGGGAATTTGAATGGAGGAGAAGGGTGGTAGGAGGAGGGTGAGGGTAGTGATGATGGTGGTGGAGGTTGTAGTAGTAGAAGAGTAATGTTCATGGTTGCTCCTCCATTTGGGAAAAACAGAGCTCTGAGTGTGTTTGTTTGTGAGGATAAGGAAGGTTAATGAATGATTGAATTGCAACTGGCTACGTTTTTGGTGTTCCATCCTCTTGTTTTTTTTTTCTTCTCATGCCTTGTTGGTGCATTTTCTTTCTTTTTGTCTCCTAAAAGAATTCAGGGTGTGATCATTTTGTGAAAATCATTTCTGTATTCATATTTTGTACTAATTTTTAAGTATAAAAATACTTCTTATTTTTTATTTTTTGTAAAATAAATAGTTTCTATATATAAAATTTTGAAAACAAAAAAATATGGGGATATTTTATAATCAAAAGCAAAGATATTTTAATTACTATACTGTTTTGAGATTTAAATTTCAACATACTTACGTTTATATAGAAAATATTGCATTCGATAAATGATAACTTGAGTTTGATTCAGTAAATATTTTTTAAGTATTAATTTAAGGTCAATATATATTATTAATAATCATATAATTTTATCCCCCAACAATCTTACCTGCTATTGTATTTCAATAAATATAAATATGCGTATTTATATACTCACATTTTAGATTTATATATTTGCAAAAATGGACGTAAGTTTCTATAATTATTAGGCTAAATTGCAGGAACCCTCTTGTAATTTAAAACACTACAACTCAATTTTATAAATATACAGAACTATATAAAAGTAGTATTTTTTTTGGGTCAACTATATAAAAGTAGTATAAAATTAACCATTCGTGCATGCATAAAAACAGTTATGCAAGAAAGCAACATACACAGTTTGATGATTTCGCCTTGCATGTTCATCAACACCACTTTAACATTAAGGCGGGTGAGAGTTCCTACAGAACTTGTGGATAATTGTACCCTCCCTAGCTAAGATGAAATGTGATTACAAAGTTTTTCTTTTTATATACTAATTGATCTTATAGTGTTGTTGGTTAACTTTGAGCTATCTAGAGTTCGTTCACCACTCTTTCAGCTATTCCACGGAATCAAGAATCTATACTTGGTGTTGCTACATTGACAAATTACAACAGCACATATTATTCTAATTTCTAATTGTCAAAACTAGCAAATGAAGTGATTGCGCACGCATCACTCACAGTCAATTTATCCACAATTTTTCAGGCAAAGAACACCAATACCCTACTAGCAATACCTTAAACTCATATAGTTCTACCTATATTCCACCATCAACAGAAGAAACTTGTACCAAACAAACCACTGGCCTTCAGATGAGGAAAATGAATGAGACCACTTAACTTCCACATTCAAAACTCAATAGGCAGACATCTAGAGTGTTTTTCCTGTCACAGTGCATAACTATAAATGGAAGACAGCAGCTATTATCATTGCATGTAAACAACTATTAATAAAAAAGGTTCCTCCTGTACATAATACTGTACAACAAATACCAAAGCATGATGACCCCTGAAATTGCCCTTCAGTTTCTATACAGCTGAGACCAAGTCAATCCACTAACCATACCATCAGCAGGCTTATATACACACCCCCAACAATTGTAGTCAGTGAGTGAAGCAAGGAGCTTCTTCCCCCAAGTAACTTGCTGTGACCACCTATACCAGTAACTCATTGAGATCACTGCCAGCAACTCGTTAACACCCTTATCTACATTACTATTAATTACCCTCATAATTACAGCTTCAAAATCCAAATGTGGATCCAGTCAAGAGAATGAAGTCATGAAAGGTGGAAAGATCCTTGACCCTCTGTTATAGCATACAGGAGCTTCTCTTTCATCTTTTCCTGAAATTCAATGAAGTGCCAAAGAGTATTTACAATTTAGGCTCGAAAATAAAATAAAATCATTTTTTTAATATTTGCTTTTAGTGTTTTTACTAACAGTATTTAATGTTTTTTTTTCTTCAACATTTTGCCTACATACGTCTACCCTCCCCAGATCCCACATGGTGAAAGCCTCATGCACTGGGCCGCCCTTTAGTGTTTTTACTAACAGAAGTTTGAAATAGGGAAAGATGATATGGTACTCACTTTTGATGAGTACGGAGGCAGCTTAAGGTAATTTGCACAAGTCATCACGCTAGGTAGGTCTGTGTCTGCCCGGTTGCTACAATGCTGTTAAAACACCCAAGAATATAAGAAGATATTACAAAGAAAAAGGATATATGTTAAGTATAAAAGCCACATTGGAAATACAGAGTATTTCAGTATAATCTGTAAACCTTTCGGACAATAGTCAGCTTCGGATTGAGAGACGCCAATCCTCCCGGAGGAAGCCGTGGTGTGCCAGTCACAAACTGCAGAAATGCTCGTCGCTTGTCATGGCCAAACTCTCGGATAATTTCCAGCAACTGAATCCACAGCAATATGAGATTCGGTAAAACAAACAAACAAAATGATTCAGAACATAACATCAAAAGATATCTAAATGTACATGAATGCTTACATTAACAATGGGAGGACTGCTAGCAGTGTACCCATGATCGAACTTAATGTGATCTGCAAGCTCATTGACCTGTTAACAAGAGCCAAGGCATTACTACAAAATTTATACATGTATACAACATTTCCTACACTCTAAAAAAGGGACATGTATACAGAAAAGAGACAAAATTTATACGTACAGCCCAAGAATCATCCTCTCCACAAAGTATACGCTCAAGTTCTTCTTCATTGAAAATTTGGAGATGTTCAATGGGAAAAACCTGAAAGTTGAAAACGAGTTTGAAAAACAGAATCGAGAATCCCAATGAAGATATATAAGAAGAACTGCCAATGAAGTTCAAAAAGAATTGCCGACATCAGACACGAAGATATCCAAGATATCCTAACAAATAAAGTGCAAACAGAAAATAAAGTGAAAACTACTTTTTCTTTTAACTATTTCTGTACAAATATTTGAAAACGGAAAATAACATGAAAAGAGTGGCAATTTTGTAATTATTACTCAAAACATGAAATTAAAACAGAAAACTTTTTCTCAAACCAAATGAGCCCTTAAATTAGTATTTTGTGCGAACTCATCTAGCTCACAAAAAGGACCATATCTCATCCCGTGGCCCATCAAACCATAAAACAAGTCACTGTGTCAGCTTCTTATTTATAAGAGTTAGTTTCAAGGCCACATTTATTTTGTTCATCATGTATTATGTAAACTCCAATGTTTTGGGCTTTTCTTTTCTCTCTTGAGATGCAATTCCTTCCAAGTTTTATAGTGACAGTGACTAACACAACCAAAAAGGTTCTTGTTAAAGTATTTCAACTATTATTATCAAGACAAAGTGAGAAACCTGGTTAAAGCCAGATTTAAAAGCTTCCACTTGTCTTGAGATTCCGGACTTCACAGTTGCATCGACGATAAGTGAAACATAATCCTCTAGGTTTCCCATATTTACCTACCAAAAGGATGAACATATAAAGTTTACATTCAGCCAAGAAAATGATGAAAATGAAAATTGCATTGCGAAATATCAAGCAATGCCTTACCATGGTGTGAACAGAACCTGAAGCAAGAACGATATCAGGATACCCTGGAAGAGTAAAATCAAGACAAAGATCCTCAATTCTAGAATGTCGAAAGCTTAGTCCATATTCCAACTCAGAATTCCCTCCATAGACAGATTCCAGAATTTTTTTCCGGTTAACTAGTGCTTGAAACTCAAACAGCACCCTACCAAGCCCAGGATCAAGTGATTGTATGTCATAGAGATTAAGTTCCTAAAAAGACATGGTTATAAGACAATTGTGAAGCAAAATCAGTTATATATGTTGCTAGGTTGAAAGCTCATGTGAAGTTCACTAATTGCACCCAAAATTGATTACCTTCCCAAGAATAAGTTTATAGAAGGCTTTAGAAAAGTGGAGATCTAAGACCCTTCCATCTTGAAGTGCTTTAGCAACGAATTGGCCTAAAAGAAAAAACTTCTTTGTTACTTCAGAAAACTGTATGCCACTAGATGCATCTTGTGTTGACAACCAAGGACGAGGAAAGAGTCCATAAAAAGAATGAATTCCCATTTCCTCATCCTGCAAGTTTGTCTTGAGGGTAAATGAAGAAGCATCCTCCCTCCACATGCCCAAGCCAGATTTCTGGAACTCCTGGCACACCAAGGTATAAAATTCCAAAGTTGGCCCAAGACCAGTGCCCACCTCTTCATCATATTCCACTTCAAGAACCACTTTATTACTGGCATGTAGGTCCATCATTTGTGCAGCAGACTCCAGAATCCGGTTGCGATAAACTAAAAACTTCTTTCGAGGCAATCCACCAAGGCCCAATCGCCTGTCACTTACTGTTCCTGAGTTATTGTAAGACATATGAGGTGGTATTTGTGGCTGACCAAATGCTGCCAATTTGAAGTACTTGCATCTTGCCTCAAAACTAAATAGGAAAGGACATGAAGCCATTAACTGATTACACCACAAAGGCATACCACCAATGGAGACTGCCAAAGAGTCTCTCATTTGTTGCTCCAGCTTCTCCGTCAACTTACTGCTCACAAACTCATTTTGTGGGACAGAAGGAACTGTTATTTTTAGGCTATCCAGATTATCAACTTTCCCTTCGGCAAATGCACAAATTCTTTCACGAGACATAAGGTGAAATATAAATCTGTTCATGCCTTCCAAGCTTTTAAGAAGAAACAAAATATCATACGTTGGACTTGACTTCTCCAAATCAGAAACAACTTCACAAGAGAACATGTCTGATAAAAAAGGAGTATGCTGATAATAAGATAAAACTTTATCATGAGAAAAATCTGGAGGTGAAGAATGACAATCTGGAGGCATTTTGTCCTCAGATTTCACAGCCCTTCTGTAAGTTAATGTATGCACTTGACTCCATAGTTTTGCACTAGAAACAGAATCATTTTGTTTTATTATTTGGCGAAGAATTGCCTGATACAGAGTCAATTTATGATCCAGAGGTTGCTCTTCAAGGTAAAAAGCAAGTTTTTGAGCAGCTTCGTTGCTACAAGATGCAGGATGCTGTTTTTCTAGTTTTGAGTCTGGTTTTGTGTTGAATTGTGGTTCTCCTTCTGCATGCCCCTGTTAGATATGGATCAAAAGTTTAAATATATGCAAAAGTGTACATCTAATATATTTGCTATCGTGATAAATAGAAATTAAAAAAAACAGTCACAGGTTTTTTAATATATAAAAAAGAGATACAAGAACAACAGCACAACTAGCAAGTCTTAATTTACGAATAACAGAGTATGTGCTAAAAGAAATATTAACTCATCTCAATAAATTAATAGAAAATTATCCTCTTGTGATAAGAAAATATATTATGTTGGTTGATAAAAACCACAAAATGAACACAATTTAGAAAGCACATCAAGCTTACATACCAAGAAAAATTATATAACATAACTATAAAATTAGTTTGACACAAATAACAACCAAGAATGTTCTACATTATCAACTAACTAGTAATAAGATTACAACCTGAGTACCAGAGGATGATGATTCCCCAGCATTCACACTGACTGGTTGATCAGGTAGCTTTGGCTCTTCTCCCTGCAAAAATCAGCATAGTTCCAATTTTTTTATAAAAATAATAAACAACCCCTCATTCCCCAAAAATAAGATAAATTTACAAGCAGAACAAAAAAACACAGAAACTTGCTGGCACTTCAGTAAATAAATAACCACAGTTACAAATATTACCTGTGTTTCAGGGAGATCGGTCAACATCTCAGTAGGTCCCATAATTACTGGAATTTTATCTGGCCATGAACTTGTATTTGATTGCGATTGAAGGGATGGACTTTCAGGTTGAAACACTATTTGACTGGATGATAATCTTGCATGCTCTGTGCTTTTCACACTGACCTTTGGCCACAGATATCTTTCAATGGAATGCAAAGAAGAAAAAGGGTCAACAGTAAAAAAATCCTCAGCATAGTCATTCAGGCAAGTCTCCTTCTCCCCCTTGACAAAACGGACTTTCAGGCAAGGATAAGGAATGGAACATCCATTAGGAACAGTAGCAAATGAATTTCTCTGCCTTGGTCCATTGCTCAGAATAATAGGGAAAGCTTCCAATGAAGTCAGCGCATTCTGAAGGTTCCTAATTAATAAAGAAAGGGGTGCATTGCCACAGAGAGGCTGAGGAGCACATAAGCATACACTAGCCAAAGCCTCAAATCGTTTTTCTATGACAGCATTATAACCACAAACACCATGTACCCCCTTGTTTTCCCTCATATACTGGCCATGAGATAAATAATTAACAAGTGATTTCACAACACCACTCTCAATAAATTCAAAAGTAGAAACTTCTTCCTTGCCAATGAGCTTGTCCATAATTTGATACAGTACCCTATTGATTTTCTCTTCATTCACAGGAAGAACACCATTTTCAGTAGACATGCGCAACAAATCATTAGATAGTGATTTGAGATTCTTCAGAATATCAGTCAAACCTTTCTCAGAATCATATAATTCTGGTGCTAAGTATTTCGTTTTTATCTGCTCTGCAAGATTATAAACAGAATCTTTGTCAAATTTGCAATTTCTGGCTTCTGATGATGTAGGAGATTGGCCAGTTGAAAATGCATAACATAGGCACTTGGGGGCCTCTCTTGAAGCAGACCTTTGACCAGGGTCTAACGACAGCTGAACACCACTAAATACTGGGTACATCAATTGTGAAGATCTTTCTGGTGTTAAGAGTGCATCAATGGCAAAATAGACACCTTCCTTTACAAATAGCTTTAAGAAAATATCAGAAAAATTTTGAAGGATTATCTCAGCAATCTGTAAGGCTAACATTAGCATATGGTTATCCTTTCGAGTGAACACTCCAGCCAAAAAACTGTCACAATAACCAGATAAAATCAATACTTTTAACAAAATATAAACAATATTGCAACTCTAAGGATAAGGAGGTCTGCTTCACCTTGAAATACTGGCGTTCTTAAGCAATTCAACAAGCATGTCCGATTTGGTCAAACAAACTAGCTTGTACATAATGGATAGACATCCGTGGCAAACATATAAACTTGCACCAGAATTAAACACCTGTGCAAGGATGAAGTAGGTATTGAAATGTAATAAAAAAGGAAGAGTACTTAGCTAACTAAAAGAAAAACAACCAACCTGGATTAACATGGGAAACACATCCATCCCAAGCTTTTGCAGGAGATCTGGGTGATTAGCTAGGAAGGACTCTTTGTCTAGTACCAGTTGATCATTCTGATCTTTATCCAAGCCAGGGAGAAGTTCATTTAGCAATTTGAGTACTTCATATACCTACCAACCGCCAGCAAACTATGAGAAAAACCTTTTCAAACAGATCATTATAAGAATTCTCTCAAATCACACAAACGTGAATCCATTAGAAGAAAAACCTTTCCTTGTTTCAGAATGATAATATTAAATAAATACCAAAAACAAATTTCAGCAAATGTAACCAGAGTAGCAAATTTAACCCTGGATGCTTTTAATGCATAGGTACAATAGCTCATTCCATAATCATTTGCTAAAGGAAATGAATAGAACATTTATACCGTTCTACTAAATTGTACAAATAAATCATTTCACCCATTATCAGAAATTTATGCATCAAAACTGTCCACAATTGAAACTGGCTAGTGCTACAAAATGAATCATTCCACCCGCCTAATCTATTAGAATTAAAAATGCATCATGAAGATATGGAATGATGATATTCAAATAGGCCATGTAGTTCATGGATTAAAGATGTTCAAGATAAAATTGAATAATATGATTTTGAAACAGCATAAAGGAATCCATCATTGTATTTGGCAAAAATTATATCTCGTAGTGTCTTATTGCAGCCTTCTAGATACATTTTTCACTAGATTTCCTTAAAAATATGTCATGTTGGACCATAAAGACTCCCCAACTTAATGGGCTGTTTCAGACGACTATGATGGACATTCATCCGGGCTTTTTTCAATTTTTGGTACATTGGTGATGCAAGCAGCTGGGTAAAGGAGCATAAGTGGCCAGGTGGAGGATCAAACTTCAGATGTCCAATGCCAATCTAGCTACAAGCTCATTGGCATCTGTGTTCTCTTTTTCCTTAATTGCTTGCTGCCATGTGACTAGGAAGTTAGAAGTCACATGTTCGAGTCGTGAAATTAACCTTTTGCAAATGCAATATAAGGCAACCTACAATAGGCTCAGAACGAATCTAACCCTTCTCTGGACTCTAGCATGACAGGAGCTTTATAGCAACCAGTTTCCCTTTTTTAGGGGCTAAATAGCAAATAGCAATATTGGCTTAGATTCTCAGACATGAACTTTTAATTGTGGCTGTACATTATTAATATGAAAAAATTACCAATTACTTAATTCATCACAACTAATTGATTATACCTATATTTCCCATTTTGAAAACAGGAAACTAATCAAACTGTGTTGTCGCACACCGGTAAAAGACAAAACAGACAAATCCAAGCCTCATACCCGATTACAATGTCCACCAACAAGATGTGACGTTGATACACCATGTGAGACATCAAATGTAGACAATATATCTCTCAATATGCTGCTTATATTAAGCTCATATAAAGTCTTAAAGGCTAGGACTGATCCTGATGAAAGTTTGACAAGTAATCCAATCAATCCCTGTCAAGCAAAAGAATAGATTCATAGTTTCATATCAACATCAAAGTTCATACATAATAAAAAATGGAGAGATTTAGGATATGAAAATGGCTTACATTGTAAATTAATTGAGATAGGGTTGTTCGGCCATTTAAACTTAAAAGATGTGTGACTTGTTGAATCAATCCATGCTTACAAAGTTCATCCAACATTTCTGAGGATTGAGAAGCTCGCTCCACAATTTTGATCAAGCAGGTAGCAACATTTTCAACAAGCTGTGGAAGTACATTTGCAATTTAGTAAATATTACAAAAAAGGAAGATGAAACCGCTACAGATATAAAATCTGCATTACAATATCTGAAGTCCATTCATTTGTACCTGGCGATCCTCATACAGAAGAAGATTGCATAATATGGGCACAGCCTCCATGAAAGGTGCAGGGCTTTCTGAGGGAAGCTTCTTACATATGTTCACCACAGTAGAAAGAGCCACTCGCTGGTGAAAGGGGGAAAAAAAGAGAGAATATGCAAAACAAAAAAAGTATTCTTCACTGCTCTAATAACTTAAATAGTAAAATATTGATTTTTCTTTTAAGGATGACAAAAAAATGGTCATTAGTCATGAAGATGATGCCTCATTGTGTTAGAGGCTTACCTGTATGCTTGTTGAGAAGAAATCAATATAATTTAGAACAGCCATAATTGCCCCAGCCTGTAAGCAAGCAAGTGGTTGTTCTCGTGATATTTTCTCCAATGCTTGGAGACACTACATAAACACAACATCAATAACTTATATTCCTTTCTTTCTATCAATAAAAAAGAAAAGAAAAACATATATTACAAACAAACAAACACCAATTACCTGTTCAGCAACATCTTGATACTCAATAGCCAATAATCTTTGACATAAAGCAGGAACAGCATCATGGCGAACAAGAAAACCAGCTGATCGAGGATACAGATCACATATATAGGTGATAGCCCTTATAGAAAACAACATTATGTCTGGGTTACTCTCATGCTTTGCCAGCTTTACAAGTAGTGGTGAAAGCAAATCTGAAGTCATGCTGGAGAGTGAACCCTCTGTACAAAATGACAAAACTTCACAAAGTTCAGTAAGTACAGCCAATTGACCAGAAGGTTCAGTCTGTCCACTCAAGCTTGATATAATATTTTTAAATTTCCCATGATCACTGGATAGTCTCCGCCTATGATATTCATGGAGACTGCTATGATGCTGCTCCATGTCATCTGAATCACATGATCCATAAGCTGAATCCTTCTCTGGTTCTCCCTCTGATCGGCTTGAGGCCGAAGCAGACGAGGAAGTATCCATGTCATTATCATGAGCCTCCATTGTGGAATGTGTTGAATTCATATGGGTTTGAACTGATGAGGTTGAAGAACTCGGTCTAAAATCTAATGAACTGCACGCCCGCTTATCAGCAGGCAGTTCATCTACCATTTCGGGGCGCTTTTGGCCTCGACTTTCCATTAATTGCTCCTATTCCCCAATAGAAATCGACCCCTGCGAAGTTCAAAGTCTTATCAATTTTCATTCATTATTACACATCCCTAATCATATATAGGCCAACTAAGTCAGAATTCCAATCCAAAAACCGACAGTTTGTTGTTTCTATTCTTTATTAAGAAGGAAAAAAGAAAAAGGAAATTCATAACTCCAATCCAGAACAACCAAACTCTTCCATTACTCAAAACTTTCCTCAGATATAAACAGCACAAGTAGCCATTTTCCATAATTTTCAACAATCCCAGTTAATTAGTCATTAAAATCCTTAACACACACCCCAAGTAGCCATTTTCCATAATTTTCAACATCGTTAAAATCTGTAATACCCCACAAAAAAAATGTGAGAGTGCTGCAGAGGGCATTGATGATGCATTCTCATAACATCATAACATTACAAACAGAATCAATTTAAAAGCGAACAAACCCAAACCTCAGACTAAACAAATCAAACACAACAATCCTGGGTGCATCACAATAACACGGTTAAAAGGATTAAAATCACAAAAAAGGAAAGGGAAAGAAAAAGGACAAAGCAAGCATCATCAAATAAAAAAAACACAAACGCAAACACGCAATGACAGCAAAAAGAAGAGGATCAGTGAAGAACACAATCAGGGGAAGTTGAAGACTCAAAATAAAAAACGATAACAATTTCAATGGTTAATTCTGTTGGAGTACCTAGTTTTAGTTCTTAATAAAATCGGTCTTCGAGAAAGTCGAAGACCCAGTTTTTTGTATGAACAAAACAAACGATAATTATGGTGATTGTAAAACAACGCTTTTCTTCTTCTTCTTCGTCTTCGTCTTACTTCATCGCCGAATTGTTTCTTCTGAGAGAGAAGAATATAAGAGATTGAATTGAGGTCTATGTGAGAAAGGAAAATTAATATATTATATTATATTATATTATTAATAAAATTGGAAATAAAAAGAGAACAAGATATTGAAGAAAACCCGGCGGAGGGGGTGATTGCACACGAAAGCTTGTGCCACACAGGGTGATGATAGTGTAAATAACTATGTATTTATTTTTATTATGTGGTGTAATTATTTTAGTTAATTACCAATTAGACTCCTAATTAGTGATTAACTACTTGGGAAAAGATACGGTGTTTGATGAGGTGCGTGAAGCTTGATGCGTGGCTCAATCAGTCATCGTCGTCTTGTGATCGTGGCTGGGATTTATAGGTACCTAATAGATAAACACCTTGTGATGACTTCGGATTGGATTCGGTTTCCAAGCTTAACGATGAAGTAATTTATTTATCTTTCGCTTAATTATACTTTTGTTCTCACAATTATCACGATGGTGTGATTTTGGTTCTTAGTTTTCAATTGAGCGAACTGATCCTCAAGTTTCTCAAATGTTGCAAAAAAAATTCAAAAAAAAAACTCATAACACATGTGATGCAATAGATGCTATTTAAAATTTCTTACATGTGAGTGTCTTTGTCATGATAGCAATGTCCAGATGGTTCGACTCAGTGTCAAATCAATTCCACGTGCGTCACATAGGCTGCGGGGTGTTAAAAGTTGAATGCTATAGCGATAGAGTGACCTAATTGCAATAATTAAAATAATTAAGGGACTTAATTCACTCAATTAGAAATTAGATGACTAAAATCGTATATTTGCAATAAATAGGAAACTAAAAAATGCAGTTAAGCTTTCATCTTTTTTTCATGAATGGTTTTCTTTTCATTTCAGAGTTAAGACATATTATAAATCACAATAAAAATATACATTTAATATTTTATAAGTAGAAAATTTTATATTTGAACCTAATCATGTTTGTGAATGAAACATTATCGGGTAAATCAATTCAATTAGCAAGTAATTTGTTATATAATTTGTTATAAATAGTGTTGATAAAATAAATATTAAAAATGTAATGATAAAACAGTTTGATTTAGATTGTAAAACATATATTTATTTATAAAAAATACTAACTCTGGTCCCATATATAAGAGACAAATACCTAATTCACAAAGACCAATAAAAATTAGTTAAATAAGTTAGTTGTAATTAATATAAACTTTATTTCAAGATTACCCCTCATAGTAAATGATTAAAATAGTTGTTTATATATTTAATGACATTAAATCACTCCTAATTCTCAAGCATATTATTCTCTTTCCAATGGGTATAAAAGGAATTTTATATAATTGATGTATTTAAAATGGGTCTATATTTCTTATAATTTAGACCAACAAAATAACTCTAAATTCTCTTATATATAGAACCGGAGATAATACATTCAAGCTAGGGTACTTGACTTATACAACCTCTTAACTATTTTTGAAATAAAAATATTTCTTAGAAAACATAGCATTAAATGTATTTCCTTGTCTTTCATTCAATGCTCATTATTTTCAAAACGTTAACCAATGTCCCATAGCATTAAACATTTATAACGAAATAATAATAACTGGCACAAAGACGACCACTATTTGTTGGGGTTTAATGGGGTAAAATTTTAAATTTTCGTAATAAAAACAATCCATTGGGAAAAAAGTTCCTTACCAAGATCACTAGCCACATACATTGAATTGCAAAGTTAAAAACATTACCTTTAGGATGTCGATCACCAAGTGCTCCAAGTGTAGGGGTACCTCTATAGGAGCCATAGAGGTGAGGGGGTGAAGGCTACTGTAAGCGTGTAGTGTGTCTATTCAGACTCCAAAGAAAGGCGCCCACTACTAGTATTTATAATACCAGATAGGGTTTATCCACTGCGCACTCCATTAGTTCTTATCTCGTATGATAAGTTTTCACTAGATCTTATCTAATTAAAACATTATCCATCACTAGGATAAGTTTTTTTTTTAGATCTTATTCAATTAAAACATTATTCATAAGACCTTTAAATTAATTAAATATTATCTAATTAATTTCTCATTTTAATTGATTAAATCAATTATCCTCTTAATTAATTAAATCACACTTAATTAATTAGCCTTTAATTAAATCTCATTTAATTAGTTAACATCTTAAATAAATTAAATCACATTTAATTAATTAATCTCTAATTAAATATGATTTAATTAGACAAGACTCCTCATTTAATTAAATATCTCCAGTTATATCACTTTAAGCGTGTGACCCTATAGGTTCTCATAGAGTTGGCAATAATAATTAATATTAATTAATACCAATATATTAATTAAACCTTAACTATTATAAACAATGAGCGGCATCTAGCAATGCATTATTGCTTGCTACTCAATCCATGAGATGATCGGTAATTCGACTTAACCTCTAGTAACCATAATAATTATAAAGTCTTGTTCCCTTCATCCTTTAGTCCCGATTGAACATGAGGCATAAATAGTGTCATCATAATTTAGTTCAATCATGGTCTCTTGATCCCAAAGTAGGCGTGCTCCCATTGGGGCCAATATCACATATGATCCCAATGCTGCATTGGCCAATGACTTCACCACATCTCACTTTATCGAGTGGCCTGAGACATTACCCCCGTTACACGGGAGGAAGAATCATCTCTACATCACTCACACCCCTCCGCAGGATTCGTGGCATACCCAAGAACTACCTTTATAATCACCATGTTACGACGTGACGTTTGATAGCCTCAAAGTGTACAACTTCTCATGTAGGGATCGTAGTAACTTCAAGTTTAAGGACATGCTCTATTATGGCTACTTTAGGAAGGGCTTATGACACTAGCATAATCATTATGAAGTCTTCTAGAAACGGGTCAATCCAATATGAATATTCTACCAATATTCATACCTACGCGCTGACTTGGCAACTCCTTACCCATGGCCTTGTGGCCATCATGTCTACTCACATAATAGTCTATATGTATTATTGTCTTTCTTATTAACAGTAATATTTGACTACGAATACTTTAAGAATGACGTCCATATTGTTCAAAGGGGTCTCATGATCAAGTCACACTTGATGTTCCTGTGAATTGGACATTGTCATTCTAAAAACTTCATTACACTATAAGAAGTGATATAGCAATGAATCTTGCCTTTGTATATAGGTTTATTTATAAATACTCATAAATCTAGAGGTCTTGATACAAATATGAAATCTTTAAAAATAGATTGGTCACTAGGGCTTACATCAACACTATCGTGCCTATCTATCCGCTTTTTATATTTTTATATCCTATATTTTGGTTTTTATCACAATACTAACTCTCTAGCTCACCCCCTCTCCTTGTTCTATATATGTTAGCGGTCACAATTTTTTTTTGTTTTTGAATAGAATAGTTACCAAAAGTTAGAATGGTATAATGGCTATTGAATATGGGCTTTTCGTTGGCGGTTAATAGGAGTTGAAGAGCATTTTTGACAAAAAAAAATACCACACCAAAAATTCATATCCCCTTTATAGATGTTATAGATATAGATGATGGGTGGATTTTAGAATGCACAAATAAATCTTTTTGTGCATGTGCACAAGTGGACCAGAAACTGGTAATAGACAGTTTGATAGGTTTTGTATATATTTTAATTTTGACCCACAAAAGAAGTAATAATTTACTTATTGGCCCAATATGTAATTTATTAATTTTGACCCCAGATTACAACCCCGGTTGTCCATATATTTCAATATTGCCCTACAAAACAACTAGTAATCTAATTATGTGGCCCAACCTTTCATTCATTAATATTTTGACCCCACAATAGAAATCGAAATCTTCCCCCGATCCCCAAAGAACGAATAACACGTAGAGTTTTCCTCAAATATTCCAATGTTCGTATTTCGGTCCCCTCTCTCCCTCCCTCACTCCCTCTCCCCCCTCTCTCGCTCCCTCTCTCCCCCTTTCTCTCAAGCTCTCTCCCCCTTTCTCGCTCTCCACCCTCTCTCTGCCCTCTCTCTTGCTCTCTCTCCTCCGCTCTCTCTCACTTCCACTCTCTCTCTTCCTTTTCTCTCGCTCCCTTTTCCCCCCTCTCTTACTCCCTCTTTCTCTCTCTCTCTCTCTCACCTCTCTCACTCCTTCTCTCTCCCCCTTTCTCCCTCTCTCTCTCGCTCTCCTTCTCTATCGTACTATCCCTTTCTCCCCCTCTCTCTCGCTCTCTCCCCCACTCTCATTCCCTCTCCCCCTTTCTCTCTCGCTCTCTCCCCCTCTCCCTCTCTCTATTGCTCTTTCTCTCCTCCTCTCTCTCACTCCCCCTCTCTCTCTTCCTCTCTCTCCCTAGAGAGGGAATGAGAGGGAGGGAGCGACATAACGAGCAAGAGAGTGGGAGAGGGAGAGGGAGGGATAGGGATAGGGAGAGGTTTTTCATAGAGCGAGAAAGAGATTGAGAGAGAAAGAGAGGTTTTTAGAGAGCGGGGGAGAGCGAGAGGGAGGGAGCGACATAACGAGCAAGAGAGTGGGAGAGGGAGAGGGAGGGATAGGGATAGGGATAGGGAGAGATTTTTCATAGAGCAAGAAAGAGATTGAGAGGTTTTTAGAGAGCGGGGGAGAGCCAGAGAGAGAGAGAGCAAGAGAGAGAGGGAGTGAGAAAGATAGCAAGAGGGAGAGGGGAGAGAGAGAGCACGAGTGGTAATAGCATTAATTAGGGTAATAAATAGGGTTAGTAGAAATTTTCTTAGCAATAAATATAATTTTTTTAAAATGTAGGCAAAAAATGATTTTTTTTAAAATGTGGTCAAAATTTTAATTTTAAAAAATTTAAGTTTTTTTGGTAATTAATACCTTCTCTAGACACCAATCAGCATATCTTTAACAAACTTCCACATTACCTTTTAAACAGGTTGCCCTTCTTTAATCTTGACCGTCAGATTTGAAAGTATAAAAATCAATGGTTTTTAGACCATTTGTGCATGTGCACAAAAAGATTTGATTGTGCATTGTAAAATCCACCTAGATGATGATGATGACAAAGGTGTTAGCTCAATTGGTAGAGTTTAGCCTTATAGTCTCTGACCCTGAGTTCAAATCATTTTTTTTATAAAAAAAATAAAACAAATTAAAATAACAATCCCATCAAAATAATAATAATAATAATATAGGAGGAATCAAATTACACCGGTGTAACTCTTGGACGATGTTACACCGCTAATAACTATTCACCGAATAATTATATTCTAAAACTCATCGTTGGATTAAAATATATTATCATGCAGATCATTCCTATAAAATTTCACATCAATCTAAAATCATTTGATGTGTCATTGAATTAAATTAATAATATTTTTTAATATATAATATTTAGTTTTTAAAATTTTTGATTTATATAATTATATATAATTTTGAACTGTCCAATTCATTTTTTTTTCAATTTTAGCTGATTTTGTTCAAATGCAAATACCCATTAACATATTAGGTAAACCGATAAAATGCCATCGAATCACGTCTGTTACTCCACACATATTTTGTAATTAGTACCAACATCTTATACAATTTCAATTATAAAGAAAAAATTAACTTCACATCAAAATTCTAGTTAAGCGTGCATTTCATGATAACATTTCCATCAATAATTATCCTATCTATCTGAAAACAATCTTCATTAATGAATTCAACCATTTCCTTATACAAAAACAGCTTTTGAATACAAGAAGGAATAAGAGAGAGGGAAAAATATAAAGGCGAAAGAAACAGAAATAGGAAAATTTTGTGTCATTTACATTTACTAGTTTAGTGTCCTACCCGGCTCGAAAGAATTAATCCCCACATGCACGGTAAAAAAAGGGTTTACTACTACTCTACTATCGTGCAATAGGCCGTGCAAGGGATTCATCAATTGCCAGGTAATTTTCCAGTGCGGCGAGATCCATAGAACCCACGTTGATGGAAGAGTGAGCAGAATTTCGTGTCCTCTCATCCGAATTGGCCTCGGCCTCTCTCTCGATAGCAATTGCATCTTGGATCTCCTTCACGACTTCCGAAATCGATGGCCGCAAGTGTCCGTGAGGTTGAACGCACATCAACGCTTTCTCCGCTATCTTCCACATCGATTGCAGGTCGTAGTCGTTTCTTAACGCCGGATCAATAATCCCTTGTATATCTCCACTCTCAATGTGTAACTTTGCCTGTAGTGTCACATAATTTGATGATACATGCAACCAATATTTAGCTTAGGTAAATGACATATAATTCAACATGATATGCAATTTTTCATCAATTTTATGAATTTAATTACTATCCACTGGGCGTCACAGACATCCAATCACTAATCTTTACTATAATTTTTTTTTACATAAACATCCAAACACTAATCACAGAATTTAAGTTTTACATCACATGGTGTCACCTTATAAGATATTTGTGCAGATATTTTAGGAAGTAATATTACAATGTGATACTATGGTGAAATATGATTGAATATTTCTGTAAAAAAATAATAGTCGGTGCATAATTATTAAATTCAAATTGAAATTTTTTTTTTGGTATATAGTCTCAGTTTAATTCGAGTCAAGCTGAGTGGACCTTATAAAAGGGCAACTCTTAGCGCCTATTTTTTCCATTCACAAACCTGAGACCTTGCTTAAAGGGAAAGGGGATCAAACTCCTTACCACTTGGACCAACAGTCATTGAAAATTCAAATTTTAATCAGAATCGTGTATCTTTTCCTACCACTTTATATATTTACACTTGCCCTCTAGTACATGTAATTATAATTTTTTTTTTGTAAAATTATTTACTGTACAAATCATTTGAGAAAAAATTACAAAGGATTTCACAATTATATACTTCATTTATGCTGCATAAGTATATGATTGGGCGGAGAAATTAAATTAAAACTCACCCATTGGACTATGTTTCGGCAATTAGCACCAAAGCTGTCGTTGGATATTGCTTCTTGACCAGATATGAGCTCTAGAAGAATTACCCCAAAGCTGTAAATATCACTCTTGTCAGTCAGCTGCTGGGAGATATAGTACCTGTTAGAGAAAAAGTTACAATGATAAGTAAGCTCTTTGAACATAGTCACCTCACAAAAGAACAAACACTCAAAAATATGGGAAAGAGAAATGTTAGCGCCACATTCTGTGGCACTCTTTCTGATTGGTTGAAATTCACGTGGGCCTCACTATTTTGGAAGTGGGTCTCACATGATTTAATGGAACCCACATAAACGTGTCAAAGATTGTGTTGCTAGCATATGGAAAATAGTGTTAAGGCCTTACTCAGGATCCAGATATCCTACTGTCCCCCGAACTATGCTTGAGACATGGGAGACTCCATCAACGGCAAGTTTCGATAGGCCAAAATCCGAAACCTTGGCTCTCATGTGCCTGTCAAGAAGAATGTTGCTGCTTTTCAGGTCTCTATGGATAACTGCAGGGACACAACCTGTGTGAAGATATTCAATCCCTGAACAAACACGAGAATAACACAGTTAATGAATACAGTGTGATCTAAAGCAAGGGGAAGGGCCATTAGTACTAATACAATAATCTTAAATGGTGAATTACGACCCTGTTTCGATAAACTTTTCCATAAGTACTTCTAATATGTATTTTTTAACTAATAACTTCTCATATAAATTGAAATTGACTTTTGCATTTTATTTTTCTCAAAAACTATCTTTTTTAACTTCTCCATAAACACCTATTTATTTATTAAAAACTATCTATTTAACAATTTTTCCACTTTTCCATAAGTTAAAAGTTGAGCTTCTGCATCCAAAAAGGATAAACTAGTGATATATAAACCTTTGGCAGCATCTTCTGCAATCTCAAGTCGCTTCATCCAATTGATGCTCTGTCCATGTGTTAATGGGCCTGCAAGAAGTTAGGCATGACATGATTGAGCATGTGGAATTTTGTTACTTGATTTAAGTATATCATGCAGGCTTACCGTAAAGATGTTCCTTGAGTGTTCCATTATGCATGAACTCATAAATAAGCATACTATTCCCTTCTTCTCTGCAATACCCAAGAAGCTGTACCAGGTTTCTGTGATGTATTCTTGACAGAAGAATCACCTGGAACAAACAAAAATATAGCTATTATATGAACTAGTCTATGATCCGACCCATACGAAGTATAGGTCATTTCTAACAAAAACAGTAAAATAAAATCAAGAAACAAAACATTTTAGTTGGAAATAAAAAGAGTTGGGAGAGGTGACGCGTGTCACGGTCTGGGCCTGGGAGGTGGTGCATGTCATGGCCTAGAAGGCCGGGACTTAATTTTCTTATATAGATAATAGATGTCTTATCAGTGCCAACGGAATTTATATAGAACGTTTTGAAAAGTAAACAAGGTGAAACCAAATGAGGGGGGAAGAAAAGTAAAAAGGTGAAACAAAGAAGCAAACAATAGATCACAAATTCACAATATGAAAATGTAACTCAGCAGATTAGGCTGGGACAGCTGCAATGATAGATTAATGAAAGAGGTTAATGAAATGCAGGTTACCTCATTAGAGAACTCTCGTTTGCCTTGATAGGAATTACTGGTTAGAACTTTCACTGCTATCTCTTTTCCATCTTTCAGTTTCCCATAGTAAACAACTCCAAAACCTCCAGAACCAATCTTCTTCTCAAAATTATTTGTGGAGTTTTCAATTTCAGAAAAACTGAAGCAGTGAGCAGCTTCTGCAGGACCGTCCCTCTTGGAAGAGTCCAGACTTTTAGTAGGGAGAGAAACAAGGTGATCTATGAATGAAGAGTGTAAACAAACACATCATGTTCTACCATCCCAAATCTCAGAAAGAAGTAATATATGGCGTTTTGATTCAGAACCCCTACCTTGCTCATTATATCTTCTCTTTCCTTTATGCATGAAATAGCAAGATATAATAGTTGCCAAAAGTAAAACGGCAGCCCCAACTGCTGAACCAATAATCACATACACGTGGCTCTTTGTTCTGCTTTCTTTATGTAGATTAATGTTCCCATAGTAGCTATTGAGGACAGAAATGAAAGTAGTGGTTGATATGTAAATATGGTGACAAGGGAATTAGAAAACTTGAGGTAAAAATGTATAAGAATGAGTTTAGAAGAAATATATTGATCATTTTGAAGTATTAGCATTTCAAGGAAAACAAAGTCCAGAATGTCAAAATGTACTGAACAGAGACTGTCATATTAGCTGACAGATACTAGCATCATTTATTTAAGCAATTAAAGCAACAGGATTCATCCAGCAGAAAGTCAGAAACCAAAAGATTAAGTGAAAAAAAAAAGTCTAAGAAAGAGGTGAGGATAAATATGAAAAGAGCAACAAAAAAAAATGAGAAAGAGAAGGGGAACATTTGCACCATGGGTTGTTGGTTCAATGGCTTACTAGAAGGTACAGTTAATATCTACAAATTTTAAATAAAAAAGAAGCATCTATATATGAATATCTGACTGTTCTACACAATACAAAATTAGCCTTTTACTTAACTCATCACACCAGGAATTCTTGTTTCTCTTGTTATAAAGTAACCATTTTATTTCATGGTGCAATGCAACAGATGTTAACACATTGCCTTAAAATCTAGACTGGAAGAAGAAAAACTGAATTGAACAGGGCAGAACATTGCAAAAGCATCCACCGTATCTTGTGTATATATTCATCAATTCTCCTAAGATGTAACGTGCCAATAATTTCCTCCACTTTTGCATGTGCAATGCTGCATTATGCTTAAGTTCAACAAGTAAAAACAGTACTCACATCAAAACCAAATTTTTGCTCAGAAGATCTGACGGTACAGTTCCAGATAACCTATTATTTTGGACATACCTGCAACCATTATATATAAGCATTATTTAATATCAAAACAAAATCAATATTTAGCATAATAGCTAGACTATTATTTAAACATGACTGAAGAGTCATTAATTTTTATTTTTTTTTTGTGTGTGTGTGTGTGTATGTGCTATTGCTAAGCTCATAAGTGATACTTGGATGTATCAAAAGTATACCACTTTCCAACTTGATCAAAAAACTCATGTAAGTTCCAGATAGCTTACAGTTCCCTCAAATTTGGAAGGTTCCCCAAAGAGGCTGGGAGCACACCAGACAACTGATTGTTCTCAAGATGACTGCAAGTGAAAAAAGGTTGCAGTTAACTGAAAATTAAAAAATATATATATGAATATATTGGGAAGAACTTATCAGCAATTACACGATCTTTAAGTCCATGCATCTAGTAAAATCTGGTATTGGACCCGTCAGCATGTTTCCATCAAGCCATCTGCATCCATGAATCAAATCATTATGCCACCAACCAGAAAATAAGTTTGATAGACCAAACATGGGAATTCAGTAGTTTCACTGAAGCAAAATAAGAAAGCAATTTAAACTTACAGTTCAACCAGACCAGTCAATTTGGTGATGTCCAAAGGAATATTGCCCGTCAAGTTCTTACCAGACAACAAACTGTTATCACCAGCAACACAAAGTAACTGTTATCAGATCACTTGAGCTTTCTTTTTTATACAGCAACTGAGCATTCTTTATAAGAAGCTAGGTTGTTTTATTCCCTTCTCTTCTTATTCTTTTCCTTTCTTTTGGGGGGTGGGGCTAGGCTAGGACCTTGGAAGGAATATGAATGCACATATAGGCAAAATAAAAACCTCAAGAAATATAAAACATTACATTGAAACTATTCTTGGCCGAGGATCTGAGCTACAACGAACCCATGACCATGGAACAGGTAAACATGGGTCACCACCTTCATGTGCCCAATCTGCTGAAGAGTAGTGTGAAAGTACACTAGATATAGCTTCTCCTGCAAACAACCATCCAATCCAAGTACTCAATTTCTCAGTTTGCAGTGACAACAATCTTAAATAAACAGGCTATAAATAGTTACTCTACAGTTGCAAGTTAGCCAAACACCATATCATGTGGTAAGGACTTACCATCAGGAGAGCCATCATTTTTCTCCAGATACTTGTTAATCTCCATGGCATTTAGAAGAGGACCCCTGGAAGAATCGGATGTTTTGCCTAATCTAAAGGACATAACAAAGGGTAGGGATAAATTGGTAAATCCCGGTTCGTAAAGGCGATATCCTCCTAGAGCATTTTCTTCAATATTTACCACGTCCTTACTGATATCGGGCTGGCCTGGAAGTACTAGCCTGAATTTTCTGGATTCATTTGGAGCCAAATCTTCAATCTCTGCAAGATAGCTGAATGCCCATCCAAGACCAGGAAAACCATCCAAGTTCAACCGGTAAGTTAGAGATCCATTTGTACCCACTACAGCCGTCTGCATTACTCTCATTGGTGGCATTTCATCTTTGTTAACATCAATTGGTACTTTGGTGGAAATTTTCTTAGTTCCAGCAGCAACATCAACTAGATAATTTGCTTTCTTGACAGAATCTGACTCCCAGATTCTATCAAATGGGTCATCAGGATACCTGATACGACAGAAATATACACTTCCTAAGTGAAAACAAGCTACTTCAAAATCAAAAGAGCTAACAATAACTATGCAGTAAACATGTGCATCCTTAGAGATATAATCTGTGTGTGTATTTTTTTGCTATGACAGAAGTTGCAAAAATTTGATACTTGTGATTTGTCTAGTGAATACAACAATAAAATATATGTAAAAGATGTCCATATGCATTTGTTTGTCTGTGTATGCTAGCATGCAGACCTAAGAAAATATATATGGTGATATACTAAAGAAAAGAGTCTTTAGAAGACTCATTTGCAATGGAGCAGGCTTAATACCTGATTGGGGCATCACTATCTGCACCAAAATTTATCCTTGCAGAAACACTGAGGTAAAAGTGTTCCTCATAGTCTGTATAATAAACCGAACCATTGAATTGCCGGAGTTCAAGTGTAGATATGAATGGCTGTCCAGTTGTTGCATTTGATAGACACACACTAACTGTAGGACTTGTAGCCAAAAATATAAGCTCTCTTACTTCTATAGTTTTAGCATCGGATATAACGATAGTAGACCAATGAGTAGCGCCAACCGAAATGTCAAATTTTGGATAAACATTGTTGTTATCAAAGTTCCCATACAAGAATGTTGCCCTCAGTAGATACCTTGTCCTACTGACAACATTAAGTGTGTAGCAGTATTTTCTAGAATCAGCGGGAAAATGTCGAAGTGTCGTGTATTGCTTCCGTGTCTCATTCGCAATCGAAATATTGCTTACTTCTCCATAAGTAAGTTTATCATCAGGAGTCCATTTAAGACCAATTTCATCAGTGAAATTCTCTTTACCTCCACAGTCCAAACTCACAAAACCTGCTTAACATGACAAATATTATCATCAAATATCCAAACAACAGCATAGATGAAGTGAATTGATTGCACAATCAAATCTAAGCTCTAATAGTTAAACTTTACCAAGGAAGTCAAAATCAAATATGTATTATGCAGATAATATAAATGATAAGTTGTTAGGAAGAAAAGTCAACTGAAAGTTGAGACAAATGGAAAAATTATTACACAGTGATAATTTAAAAAGAAGATTGAAGAATAATGATAGCAATCATATAAAGATTCACTAAACTATCATAAAACTTGATTACAACTGATGTTATGATCTACACAACCACTACAGGTTCCAATAATCAAATAATCTTCATTCAATAAGGATTGTTGATCATAACTGATGGTTGATGATCTCTGTTTTAATTTGACACTACAAAGGAACATGCATGCAAGATTGAAAATTATAAGCATAAAGCATCTTATATGACTCATATAATTAAGAGGCAAGAACCATCCAAGCACATGAATCAACATTCAACAACAAGAGTGCAGCCAGGATCACAAATGGACAGTGGGGTATAGGTGTCGGGGCTCGTGATGTACATGGAAACTTAATGGCAACTGCTACTTGGATTGTTAACTCCATTCCAGATACTGACGCGGCAGAGGCTATTGGATGGAGAATGTGCTTATGCTTTGCTCGTGACCTTGGCTTCTTTAATCTCATTGCGGAAACGGATTCCTTAAATACAGCTACAGCCATGAATACAAAGTCCCAGCCACCTTGCTATTTTGGGAGAATTATCTCTGAATGCAAGTCCATACTCCCCCCGTTTCTAAATGTTTCCATTTGTCATGTTAGAAGGGAAGCAAATCATGTTGCTCATAAGTTAGCCAGCTTTGCTTTTATTTCTCCTAACTCTATTTGGATTGAAGACATTCCCACTTGTATTGTTTCTGTCTTGGCCTCTGATTCCAGAGAGATGAATCATCCTTTGCCGTCAAAAAAAAAAAAGTAATTCACTAATATCAACATAAAAAAGTAATTGTGAGGGAGGGGGGGCCTGGGCCCCTGCCTGCCCCCCCTTGGATCCGTCCCTGACTGGAAGAGTGACAAGAATTACAGTCATATCTCATCTATGTGAAACATGATGGTGAGTGAATTCATTTAGCTCCACGGGATTTTGAAGGACACACAAAAAAGATTCAATCTTTAGAAACTGAAAGACAAAGGGGTCATTTCTAAAGTGGTTTTCAGAAATTGAGGTTGCCAATCCATGCCACCCCAAGAAAAGGGTAAAGAAGTAGCAATAATAACAAACCAAGAAGAACCAATGCCAGAGAAACAGAGGTTACAAAGCACAAGAACAAACATTTAAACAACAAGACATCTTTTTTTTTCAATACAAAAATCGGTGGTAGAGAAGAAAAAGACTTAATCATTATGGAAACCAATCAAAGAGAAGAAGAAGAGTACCTGGCATCTGAGCAGAGGAAAAACGCAAGAAAAGCAGCAACAGAATGAGTGAGAGAGAGGGGAGGAAGAAGGGTACCCTACTCTCCATTTCTATACCCTTCGGAGAACGTTAAACCATAAAAATGGCAGAAAGTAGCTGAAGTGAACTTCAACAGGGAAAGCGACTATAAAGCGTGCCGAAATAGAAGCTTGTGTTGTGTATCTTTTTTCTCTTCTGTTACGCTGGTACGGTAAATAAACCAAAGCATGACACTGAAAACAAAACAACCAATTTATACTAGTTTTTTTAAAAAAAAAACAATTGGATTAGATTAGAGGTAAATTCTGTTAATCTGTTAACATTTCCCATTTAAATTAAATAAAATAAAAATATATAAATATTGTGGAGTTGTAAAGAAAGAGAGAGGTTGAGAGAGTAGTGCATGTGCGGGGGGGATAGCATAGCATAGCATGTCATGGCAGAGGGTTTTGTGGGACCTATATGGCTAGACGACAGAAGGTCATCTGAGGTGGGGTCCACATAAAGTTTGTAGTAAGTAGCACCACGCACAGAAATAAAAAATTCAAGAAGGGCATTTTAATCATGGCATATAATGGACCAACGTTCGTTGGTCCGACTGGTAACTGTAGTTAGTTTTCATTTTAAAGTTTTGTGTTTGAATCTTGAGTTTGTTAAAAAAATGGCGTTGGGAGAGATGGTCTTAATGTAGCCAAGGTCCTAAGAGAAATTAGTCTCTATACTAGTAGCTGGAGGATACTCCCACTAATGTCATGATAACAAAAAAAAAATCATGGCATATAATATGAGTGGGAGACATGGATCTCGCGACGTTAATATTTTTTTTAGTTTATACTCATAACAATGCAGAAAAATTAGACTAATCTGTATTTGATTATGAGGTAAATAAAACTTAATTACAGATTGTTTTGTTATCGAGAATCAAATATTGGTGGGTTTAAATATTTTTTTCCTGTAATATAAATGTATTTTTATTTTAGTCCCTAAAAAAATTAAACCATTTTGATCTTTATAATATTTTTTTCATTTTAGTCCCTAAATAAGTCAATTTGATAATTGGGCTTACTTAAGTGTTAAGTAAGTCCACCTTACCTAATATATTATTATTTTTCCACCTCAATCCTCCCCTTCCCCAATAATCCCAATCCCAGGTGGTGCAATTAGTTTATGAATGCTATGATTCTGACTAATATAAATAAGGTGATTTCTCATAAATGGAATGTTGTCTGTATCCATACTCTACGTGAAGGAATTCTTGTGTTCATTGGTTAGCGAAGACTAGTGCCTCTACCGATACCGATTTGGTTATCTATGATTGTCGTCCTTCCCAAATGGCTCCCCCGGTGCTTGCGGATGCGATTGGTGTGGTCCACTTAAGGTCTTAGTGTAGTGTCGTCCTTGTTGTTTTTGTTTGTTTTAGCTTTATTTTCCTACTGATAATAAAAAAATCAATGTACAATATCGCACAACTTCAATTTAAAGTTGGAAGATACTAATTCTAGATCGAAACAAAATAATGGATCGTCTATTAATATGAAGAAAAGACATGACATTGAGGATGTTTCTAGCAAGAAAATGAACAGTTACTCGTTAGTGACTATGCAATTTTTTGCAATTGGATTTTGAATTTCTACGACCAAGCTGAAGCTGCGAAGGGAGAAGGCAATTAGGGCTACTAGCTAGGACTCAGTCACGTGCTTAGTGGGTCAAAAATTTGGATACGTCATATGCCACCTGTGATTTCCTGGTCAACACTGTTTGGCAATGTAAATAAAAAAACATTACTAAATTGATGCAGGAACTCAATTGACACAGGAGAAAAAGATGAGGATCTAATTTACACAATTAAAAATGAGGGACCAAAATTGTACAGTCCTAATAGATCGGGAACTAAGCATGTTCAAAAACGGTTTTTAGCTTATTTCACTAAATTTTTCAAAACAATTTATGAAAATAGTTTACAGCTTATATATGGAAATAGAAATAGTTTATTCATAAACACTTATATTCTAATAACTTATTCAATAAATACTTAATTGAGCCATTTATTCATATACCATATATAGTGTATTACTAATTAATCACATGGGCTTTTCACTATTGAATGTCAACAACACACTTTTTATGATTGGTTAAAATTCGTGTGGGTCTTACTATTTTGAAAATGAATTTCTAAATCCTCTTACCTTTTATTCCTACAAATCTTCTTAATCACTAAATAGAGAAAGTATTAAATATTTTTTATGTTTTCAAGATATTAATTGTATTCTCTTTTTTATTTTCTAAAGTAGTAGAGGACATGTATGAGAATTTATAGAAGGATATAATATTTCTCTTTGAAAATAATCCCACCAAATAGGTTGTGGGACAACTCATTATTTAATGAGTCCACGTGAATTTCATTCAATTATAAAAAATGTATTGGGAAGAGTGTGTCGAGAGTGTATGTTGCAAACACTCTTTTTTATTATCCCTTTGGAATTGAAATTTTTTTTAATGTAATATCTGCTTTGCAGCCATAGAATGTATAACTGCGTGAATTATTATTATTTTTTTGATAAGAAACTGCGTGAGATATTTGGACACGAATCAACGAAGGGCCCGCATAATAATTAATGATATTGTGAATAAAATATGATAAACATTATAACAATGTTTTATGATTAAACTCATGAGAGTGGTTCAGGTGGAGAAACATACATGTTAGAGTAAAAATGAAGTCATGGGTTTGAACACTTCAAATAACATAATATATTATTTATTAATATTTATCTATAAAAAATTATTAAACTCATGAGAAAGGAAGTATTTTTTTTTCTTAATGTGAGGACTATGACTTGTATTTCATCTTTTGACAATTTTCCAAACAAATAGAACTTATTCACACAGAAATAATAATATTTTCGCCATATTAATAATAATAATAATAATAATAATAATAATCATAAAAACTCAATACCTATCGATGCTGCACCTTGGAAGATTGATCATATGGGAAACAAAATGCAAATGGTCAATGCATATCCCCACATGCCTTTCTGTCATGTCATGTTTAGTTTACTTTCTGGTTTTTTGGTTTATTGATCTCTCTGGGAAGCATGATCGATCAACCCCCTTTTTTTTCTTTCTTTTATTGACAAAATAATTTTTTTTCCACATATACAAAAAGAGTCCCTTTGATAGGAGAGTGGGCTTTAACTTTCAAAAAGATGACAGAATTATCAAGGTTTTTTATTGCCCACGCTTTTTCGCTTTGCCTTTTTGGACTTCTGAAATGGAATAAAAAAAACGTTTTAGGTGAGCAATTCAATTTCCCAACACTGGATGGATGCCTTTAGCAACAACGAAAATTGAAGGTTATCTTAATAACAGCGAACTTTCTTAAGGTCTAAGTATACTAAGAACCTAAATTCAAAAAATGTATACTAAGAACCTATTTTCAAAATAAAAGTATTTAGAGGATAAAAAGACGGGGAGCAGCAATTTCCTTTTTATGTACCTAATACACAACCACAAGTAAAACAACTTAAATCATGCCCACTATTATATGTTTGGATAGCTGTTTAAATTCGGTTGACGCTCTTTCTAAAGCTAAGTTTGTGAGAACGAAGAAATCATTACTTTGACATCAAATTGAGTTTTACCGGCTCTCAATGGAAAAATAAAATAAAAATATCAATAATAAAAATGAAAGTATAACTACAAAAAGATAATATTAGTTAAATACAATATTAATGTATGGAATTGATTTAATTATTATCTAGAATCACATAAAAGCAACAAACCGAAATTTTAGCTTATAATGGTATACATTTTTTAATTTAGATTAATATTTAAAAAATATAATATTTATTGTAATTTATTTGGATAACCTAAACAATATTTTTTTTCTAAGTGACGAGGAAATACAAATTCTAGAAAGATAATTTTACTATTTTAATCTTATTCATTTATCCATATCTTTCAACTAGTGTGAAATTCATTTAATATTTTCCATTTTATTTGAATAAAAATGATATTACATTAAATATTTATTTTTTCCTCCATACATTTTCATCCACCTAAAACAAGTGGAGTGTTTTTTTCCTCCACATTTCTTAAATTCTCTCTCCATTTAAACAAATTACAGATTTTCTTTTATTATTCTTTTTTTAAGTTTATTTTCTCTCATTCTCAATATGCGACCAAATTATTAGAGTAGTATGTTACCAAAAAAAGTATTAGAGATTTAGAGTAGTATAAATTTTAATTCTTTTGAAAATTACGTGTGGTTGTGTTCAGGCCGAGGTCCGAGATATATGATATGAGGGTCGACATGCTCCATACAAGGTGGACTTCACAACGGTGACTCCGGTTAGCTTCCGATCCAATGTCTGAACCCATACCAGGGTTAATACCACATAACACATTGTAAATTGATTTATTTATATTTAAATATTTTTTTGGGGAACTATTTAAATATTAATTAATTAAACACGTTTCAACTTGCTTTTGCTAAAATCTTACCCTTACTAGACAAAAGATATTTTCTGAACTTATAGCCAACTCCATGTCCCCAACACAATTACATGAGGCCTCCCACGGCCCCGTCCAAGCATCCAATCCACATTTCACGACATGCTTCATTATCCTGCCGGGATCCTCTGCAGTCGAGGGATTGAAAAAGTGGAAAAAAATACCGCATGCGATAAAAAAATAAGAGAGAAATAGACACAGAAATTCCTCTGCAGCCTCGACGGCGGCCGCAAAGAATCCAAACCCTTTATTATCCACTTGACAATAGAAGAGCTAATTAACATGAGGGGCAAAAGTAAAAAACAGAAAAGATACATGTCATTTTTATGCATAAAAACAATCCATGAAAGAAAAAGAATTAGAAAAAGGTTAAAAAAATAATTAATTGTCATAATTTCATTTAAATTGAATTTTGATCTCCGCTTTTTTTTAAAAAAAAATTCTTATAGTTACATTCATTTAAACTTTGGTTCGTGTTATTGAGATATTAATTTTTATATGAGACTTGCTATTTATTACGAAACCGATAAAGCACGAAAGAGACAAATACATGGAGTGCGGAGGTTTCATATTTTTCAAATAAACAAAAATCAAAATAAATTGTAATCAAACGGTTTAAAATGAATTCGTCGTTTTTGTTATGTAAAACTTTCGTAAGAATTAGCTTTTTCCTTTTTATATTTCTACTTACTAAATTATTAGTTTTTGTTGTTACGAAAAAATAGTTCTTATAATTTAATGACATTTTAATATTAAAAATTAAAATCTACATAAATAAATTAATATTCAAATAAAAAATTATTAGAATCAAAATCTAAACAAAATGACACAGATAAAGCAGAAAGAAAGTCTTCAAAACGGGATTTTAAGTACTCCCATCAGTATATAAGCAAAAAATAAAATTTAATATAGTGGTTTAAAATATAAATAAATTATATATTCTCTCACTTCATTTAACGAATCTTTTTCTATAAAATATCATTTGCTTAATATAAATTTTAATTTTAATAGTTCTTTCGTTAAGGTCAATTTAGAGAATGAACTCTACTTTTTTATAAAATCAATAAAACTAAATGAAGTTAACTAATATTTTTAGTTAACATAAATTAATTTTTTTTTCTTATATAAGAGATTAAGAGTACACAATAATACAATAAAAAATATTAATAGTATATTCTCTAATACATTTTTTTTAACACACATTTTTTATGATTCATTGAAATCAATTTGCGTTAATCACTTTGGAAATGAATTTCATCGAATAAGATACGAGACTCACGTGTTAACGAGGTTCATGTGCGTTTTAATCAATCATAAAGAGTGTGTTGTTTGAAAAAGAAAAAGTGTTGTAATGAGTGGATTAATAGCACCACTCACATGCAATACATACATCTCTTCTCTCTCACTTGCGTTATCGTTCTCTTCTCTCGTGCTTTATCCTTCTCTCTTTCTCTCTCACAACCCACACTGCTCTGTCTTTGCTTCCTCTTCCTCGGCCTCTCCGTAAGTTCATTGCCCTAAACCCTAATCCTCATTCTCACTCATTATTCTTTTCGATTCTTCACTGCTTCCTTTACTCCTCCTTCGTCCCTTTCGCATTTTTTCTTCTACTCTCTTAGGGTTAGGCTTTTCGATTTCCGATTCAACTGCATTTTGTACTACGTGTCCTGTTTAGCCACGAATTAACGACAATGGAATCAATGTTTTTAATGCTTTCCGTCATTTGAACATGCGGACATTATCAATAGTTATTATGCGCTCGCTCGCTTAACTCAATATTTCCGTGTGGAGAAAAACGTTATCCGAGTTGTAGCGAAAGGGAATTCATCGTGCATTTCTCTTAGGGTTTTTCTTCATTCTCTAGTTTTTTTTACGAACGGTTCGAGCTGAATTAGGTTTCATTTCTTGCAAATATTAGGCTGGTGTTACTGCCATTTTTATGCTTGAGTTAAACGGTTACACAGAAAAGAAAAACAAAAGAAAAATCATCACTATTCACTAGTGTTTGTTCTGAGTTAGTAATGCGTAGCGCTTACCACCGAGCTTCACTCGTAATTGTGCATTCTGAGCAGGTTTGGTTATTTGCGATTTTGTTCCCAACAAGGCAGCATAATTTAGTGGAGTTTTTAACACGTGATTATGAAGCATGCTAGTAATATTTTATTAATTGGTTCTTTCTTATGGAACTAACTTCGTGTTCGGTGATCATTTTAAGTTGATGACATGCTGTGATGCTGAATTAATGGCCGGGTGGTCACCCACTTGTACATATGGACCACTCCGTTTTCCCTTTTAAATTCTTCCTTCTTGTTGAAAACCCTCTTATTGTATGATTTTTTTTTTCTTCAAAATCTTAAATTGTGCTTATGCAGTTATGCTGACTTTGATAACCTTCCTATTGTCATACTAGCACCAAGTGATATCTGTTAATGAAAAGTTTTTTTTTTTTACCTTTGGCAGTTTATTTGATATTTCATTAATTTCTGGTTTAGCTGAGTTTCCTGGAGCATAATGGCCGGTGACAAAGGAGAAAAATCATGTCCCATATGCACTGAGGAAATGGACCTGACTGATCAGCAGCTGAAGCCATGCAAATGTGGCTACGAGGTTCAAGCTTGTTTATTTACCCATGAATATGGATTTATTGTCATGAAAGTCTTTTATTTTTCATGTTTGTGTTTCTTAATTTATTGTTTAACACCCTGGTTTGATGCTTGTTCAAATAAATGTGCATTATCCTTATTCCTTATTTCGTTTTGTGCAAATGAAAAGTAGGAGTTAAAATTGTGCACTGTATTTGGCATTTCATTTAAGACAAATAGTGAGTTCTTATTTATCATAATGTCTATCCTGAAAACCATAGGGTGTGTTTGTTTATTGTTTTAGAAAATTATTTTGTTTTAGAAAACTAAAAATAAAAAACCTGTTTGGCAAGAATTATTTTTGTTTAAAGCTTTAAAAGTTGTTTAAAAAATATTCATTTAAAAGCAAGAAAAGCAACATAGCCTTTATTCTTGCTCTTTATCTTTTTCACAGATCTGTGTATGGTGTTGGCACCATATAATGGAAATGGCACAGAAGGATGAAACTGAGGGCCGTTGTCCTGCCTGCCGCTCGCCTTATGACAAAGATCGGATTGTGGCAATGGCAGCTAACTGTCAAAGGTTGCTTTGGTTATCGAAGGAATTTCTAATTTCCATATCACATTTTATTATTAAGATATTGTTAGGTAATACTAATGTACTTTCCTTGCTTAAGCAGATTGGTTGCTGAAATGAATTCACAACATAAAAAGAAAATACAGAAGTTAAAGCCTAAATCATCGGATGGAAGGAAACATCTTAATGATGTTAGAGTCATTCAACGCAACCTAGTTTACATAATTGGACTGCCTATTAACCTTGCAGATGAAGATGTGAGTTCTTCAATGCTTTTCTGTATCTAACTTTTGCTAGATGCAACTATGTAGAGCATAGCAGGCTTAGTCCATGTTAATTTTTGTCTTTTAAATTGTAAATTAACTTAACCATATTTTTCCTCAAATGATAGCATTTTTGTTTGGATTATACCAGCTACTTCAGCGTAGGGAGTACTTTGGACGGTATGGAAAGGTCTTGAAAGTGTCAATATCTCGTACAGCAACTGGCATAATTCAGCATTCTGCAAACAACAGCTGTTGTGTGTAAGTTGTTATAAATGTCTCAAAAGCAATCAACATACAGTGTTATTCAAGTAGAAAATTATAGTCTTTCCCTTGCTTATTTAATTATTTTCTTTTTTTGTGTCTATTGGAGTACTGGTTTAGTCATGTTTCCATCTAAGGTTGGAACCATTTCTTGTAGGGATGTTGTCTTGTATTTCTTGAGTTAAATTTCTTATCTTCAGGTATATAACTTACTCAAAAGAGTCTGAAGCAGTTCGATGCATTCAATCAGTACATTGTTTTGTATTAGAAGGTAGATCATTGAGGTAAGGATATACCATTTTGATTGGGTTGTGACTTATGAGGCTTGAACGATCTTGTGATCAGGAATGGTTATTTGCATTTGCAGGGCTTGTTTTGGAACCACAAAGTATTGCCATGCATGGTTGAGAAATGTGGTAAAATAGACACTCTATGCTGAAGTTATGAATTTTTGTTACACATAACCACGTTTTTTGTACTACCATGTTAAAAACTGGATCAAAACACACTAAAATAGGTAAATCCACCATATGTTTCCTCAAATAATTATGGTACCAGTAGGCAGCAGTACCTAAAGACTCAAACTGAAAAGATAACACGGGGTATTTGCCTATTCGAGAAACCCTTCACACTCCCTTACTGATTTCTACTCATTTCCTGCCTTTATGTTCTCCCTAACTCCTTTCTTATAGCTATATGGGTCAACTCTGCCCCCAGATTCCCTTTTGTTTTCTTACATAAATCACTCAATAAATCACTCAATTATTTCCTTACATAAGTTACTCAGCTTCCCTTGGTTGCTTCACATGCAATCTGTTACATTAATTATTCATTTCTCCCTGATTTCCTTTCTGCTGTTTCTTAATATAGACATTAGTAATAGGTGGTTTCCTAACATACTATATAAATTATCTTTCTGGTCCAGCCTTGCAGCAATAGAGAATGTTTATATTTACATGACCATGGTCCTCATGAAGATAGCTTTACCAAAGATGAACTAGTATTAGCGTTTGCAAGGTATGATTGGTTCTCAACTCTTGGACACCATCTCTCCATTTTGAACTTTTGAATGTGCTATATCTTGCTTATATAAGCATCAGCTGGATTTTGCCATGTGTATTCATTCGGGAGTTCAAATCTTAAGGCTTACACATCAATGTCCTTTTACTTCTCCGATGCTGGGCCCTCTGTTGGTATGCTTTCAGTTTTCATATAGTAAAAAAAAACCTACATGTTAGTTACATATATAAATCAGATGCACAATATCTTGCATAACTTAATCATTTAGGTTTCTCCTTAATTTCCATAAATATCTAAACAGGTACTAGGTGTGTCCTCATTCAAGAGTGTTTTTATATTCCTCCTGCATGGTCTCTTTTTATTTGTTATGGATTGCATTCCTCTCCATCTTGATAGTTAGTTCGAGTTGCTCTCCTTTTTCACTATCCGCTATGCTCTGTTGTTTATGTTTGAGAGTTATAGTCTTTGATAATAGTTTTGGTGTTTTATATTTTGGATGTTAAAGGAGCAGAGTCCAACAAATCATTGGCGCTACAAATAATTTGCATCGGCGTTCAGGGAGTGTTTTACCTCCACCGGCAGATGATCCTAGACACATGTCATCAGCCACCAAAGTAGTGTCTAAAAGTCCTTTAAATGTAAGTTTTAATGAATATCACTTTTGTGGCAAACTTATTTGTTCATCAACTATCTTGTTAGTCATTAGCGAGTGAGCTAACTAATATCTTCTATTAACCTCACGTCTTTTATCAAACTTGAAAATTGAGCACCAGATTAAAGGATCATGTTCAGGCATTGGGGATGTCAATTCGACAGCACTTCCTGCGGTGACCTCTTGGTAATTAATTTACGGATTAGTGGTATTTTCACATTAATTTGTTTGCAGCATGAATGCTGACTTTTTAGGTATGTTGTACTAGGGTTAGGTGTGTATCCGGCAGTCTTCCACAGGATACAAGTTCATGTTCTAGTAATCTGGCCAATAGAAAGATTGAAGCATCGAATGATCCCCAAGCCCTTATGTCAGGAGTTGCTTGCACTGAAAAGTCTATTGTCAATACAATAAGACCAGGAGAAGCTGAAAATAGCTCTGAAATGCATTCCAATGGTATGTTTGTACCTTCAGAGTTGAACAAGCACCACATTGGCAGAGATTCTCAAACTTGTGAGTCAAATGTTATCAATGAAGTTACTGTGAAGAAACTTCCTGGCATTATATTGTCTGACTGTGAAACATCTCTAGCAGCTTTTTTGGGCAATGATCAAGACATGGTAGCACCTTCTGGGAGCACAAGCTTCCCGGAGCTCTCCAGACTTCATTGTGATTTCAACATTAACAAGGCAGTTTCAAATGGGGATGTACATGGCTTATGTTCAGGGTTATCATCTATTAGCATCAATAATCATCTTGAAGATTCATATATCACTCCTGATTCAGACAGATTACTTCTTACTCATAACTCAATATCCTCTATAGGGAAGCACTTGCAGGAAGATAATGAGTATGGTAAAGAACATTCAACCACACCAGCTTTTTGGGAAGATATCATTGTGGGTGATATACTAAACATAGATTATGAACAACAAAAATTCAGCCAAGGCATCAACAATCTATCATCTGGGCTTCATTCACCTTGTCTGCCTCAGAATGTAAACCAATCAAGCTATCAACCGAGGCAACAAGATCAAATTTGTCACCAGAATTATTTTGGGAAACCTTCTGAATCTCTTACTGAACCCTTGGAGGCAGTATTTGAGAAGCATGTGGAGAGTGAGGATAATGGGACAGGTGTCGATAACAAGGTTGCTTCAGACATTGGAGAAGACAGCATTATATCTAATATTTTGTCATTGGAATTAGATGCATGGGAAGATTCACTAGTTAAGTTGTTGGGTGAAAGTGATGAACCATATGCACCATTTAAAGCACCTGCATTTCGGAAAGTCCAAGACAAGAACCAGTCCAGGTTTTCTTTTGCCAGACAGGATGATTTCATGAATGAGGCATCTGATTCGCAGCAATCATTTGAGATTACTGGACATGATCCTAAAGGGAACTTTGCATCAGGTGATTCAATGGGAAACAAAGATATGCTCACTGGGAAACACCCATATGTTTTCCCATCAAGCAATGCTGTGCTATCAGATAAATTTGTTGGAAGTCAGTCTTTTCTGCCCTCTAAAATTTCCAGTGAGTAATGATTAATAACATGCTTTAGTACTCCATCTTTTTGAGTGTGGGGGTATCGAGTTTCCTTCCGTTCAGGTTTTTGCTGTTGTCATTGTTGCTTCTACTTTATTGAGTTTACATGCATAAATCTTGCTGATATATTTCTTGTTTAGTGTTTAAATTTCTATTTGTAGTTTGGCGTTCTAGATTTACCGTGGCATTCTGCTGGTTCTATTAATTGCATTTTCATATTTTTATCCTTTGTCTTCTTAAAGATCTTGAAATCTCCCTTCAACTTTTTCTTTCCTGTTCGCCTCTTGATAGTTGGAGAAACATGGTACTTGAGCACTTTTACAGTCCTACATAGTGGACGGTTCTTTTTTGATGGCTCATTAAGTAACTCTGAAGTTTGTTTTAGGTGTAAGATTAATTTAGTGCTTCTCATCCCCACTGGTGCTGCCATATATAAACAGATGTATTTGGTTGTTCATTGTTCATAGGATTTTTGTTATGTGCTTGTTATTGGTACTATGGTAGTATAATAGTATATTTTGCTTCTGTAGTTCTCTTTTATTTTATTTTTTGGTTGTTATTATTCCTGTATATATATTCTGTATGTCCTTTTGGACTATGTTGTATCTGGTCTTCGATTGAAATCAGACCACGTCACAGTCATAGAAAAATGTGTTATGCAAGAACTTCAACTTTACTGTGATAGCCAATTAAGGAGCTGTACTTTATAACTTGCCAGTTAAGGAGCTGTTCATGTATTAATTATTTTCTATATTCTATTCTATACAAAGATATTTGTCTTTCAACATTGTTTTAGGTATTTTTTTAATAAAGCTGCGATCCTTAGTTGGTAATAATAAAAGATTTTTTTTCCCTCAAGTGGTTTATCATAAATTGTTTAGGACTAAACCTGAAATAATACTTTACTCCTCCTGTCTGATATATCAGGTCTCATTCTCCCTCTTTCAAATGAAAATAATTTAGAACTTTTTAACATGACATTCTTCATTGTTAATTTTGTTAGCTGTAGATCTAAGTTTTGATTAAACTGATATTTTCCCTCTTGTTTATAATTGTTGTCTTTTATCAGTGGCCAAAGCCCATGCTTCAAGCCCACCTGGATTTGCAATGTCCAACAGAATACCTCCTGGGTTTTCATGTGGTAGGGTAGAACAGGGTTGTAATAGTTCTGGTATAACTCTTTCTTTATGGTTCAACAGTTCACTCCACTTATTTTTTTCTCCTTTTGTTTCCCCTTCTTGGCTACATTTTGTGCTTCTGATAGAGGAATTTCTTATAAATATTTTATTTTCCAGTGAAACATTTGCAACAGCAGTATGCTCCTCCATCTGTAAATATTGGCGGGATAGGAGATGTTGAATTTAACAATCCTGCAGCATTGGGCCCTGGTAAGGGCATACTGGAAGAAAGGCTGAATAATGAATCTTTTGACCTGAGGCAAACTTTACTTCCACAATTTAGTCCTGGTGAAGATGATGCTAGACTTAAACTGTTAATACAACAATCCACACCTTCACAGAATTTAAGACTTGCAGATCATATCGGAAGTAGGATTCCCCCCCAAAGTGATTCTTATAGAATTTCTTCGAGATTTCTCGATCAGTTTCAGTCCAACACTCCATCAATTTATGAACAATTACATTCTCAACAGTTCAGTAGTAATTTTCTTGCATCAAATAACCAGTGGGGTGGTTTGAATGATGCCAAGTATTTCAGTGGCCTTTCTATGTCAGAAGTATTGAATAATGAAAGAGGGGGGTTTAACAATTTCATGCCTAGTTATGGGAATATCAAGTTTTAAGCACCTGCATGGACTGATCTAGTAATATTCATGGTGGTGATTTTGTCTCAACTGTAATTCAATTTCCCGTCAATGATCTAATGGGCTCTCAGATGGCAGTATGTGAATCAAACCTGTCTCAATGTTAAATATTCCATCCTTTGGCTGAAATTATGCTCTACTATGGCCGTCTGACAGTACCTTGAGACCTGTTTCAAATCTGTTTGGAATTTGAGTTACCTGAATTCCTTTCACAATTCTGCCATCAAATGGTCAATGGTAATTGTCGACTACTCTTTCTTGTTTGCTTAGCTTCACTGCTAAGCACTGGAATCTGGGTTTCCACAATAATGGTTGGCAGACATAACTTGCAAATGCTGTCAAATTTTTCTATCGGGCACATGTCTGGAAACTACCTTGGCCTTGAATGTTACTTTGGTGAGTTTTAAGTTGGTGATTTGACAATATTATGTATTTGCATTTGGGCTAACATAGTAACATACATAGCAGGATGAAGCCAGGATAACTTATTTCACTTTTCCTTTTGAAATTTGTGTCCTAAGATTTCTACCTTATACCATAATTTTTTTCCTTTTATATGATTAGTTTAGGATAATGACTTGTTCTCTCCTCTATCTCTGCAGTTAAACTGGGTCACAAGCAGTTTGTGTAATCAAACTTCAGAAACGGCGATAGAGAGCTAAGATGATAAGCCTAATGGATGGATAATTCATGCTATGAATTGTGAAATAGGTCATCAAGATTTGATGTTTTCTTCAGGCCTGAAATAGTTTGTTCAGGAATTCCCTGTTATTCACTGATAATGTTCTTCGTGTATAGATACATCTAAATGAGAAAAATGTGAAAATGCACAATGAAAAGTATTTAGACAAGAGTGTAGAGCTGTATTTCTTTTAGAAATCTTAGTTAATTTGAGATGGTTTCCTTTATTAAATGATTTTAAATGGATAAGTTTGATATTTCTCTGTCCTTTCCATTAAGATTTACTGGGGGAATGATTCATTCATTAAAGGGGATTGGTAAATACACCACTGTTTTTGGTCCTATACTCCACATTTACACCGAAAATTACTATTATATCCTCATTGATTTGTTTTTTTTTCCTTTCAATTTTGCGTCTTTATCGGAAACTCAGTTTTCAGAATGTATTTTTACATTTTTACTAGAAACTCCATAATACAAATTTGTATTTCGGTTTTCGGAAACCGGAATACAAATTTGTATTCTGGATTTGTATTTCGGAAACACCAGTTTTCGGAATACAAATTTATATTCTAGAAATTTCAGTCAAATTTGTATTCCGAAAACTGAAAAAGACTCGAAATCGAAAAGAAAAAAAATCAATCGATGAGAGTATAATAGTAATCTTTTGTGTAAATGTGGGGTGTATGGAAAAAATCAGTGGTGTATTTATCAATTCCCTTCATTAAAATGTGTCCTGGATGAGTTAATTGTTTTAAATTTTAATTTTAATGGATCAAAGTTATTCAACGTAGATAAATTAAATTGCTAGGGTTTCCAAATCACTCTTTCGCCCTTGTAGACGCTGCCGTCGACCATGGAGTTCGCTTCCCGTCAAATCCAAATCAGACCATTGCGCCTTCGCCATGCCACATACACTTCCTCAGTCGTCCCGCAATGCTCCTCTACTGGGGGTTGGTGGACGCCGCCTCAGCTCGGGTCGGACGTGGGCCGTCCTTGTTTGGAGAGTGTAGACGCCCCCTTCCGCAGCTTTGAGGTGCCTCTTGTTGGGTCCTAGGTGGTGGTTAGGGGTTGGTTGAGGCTGGGCTGTGGTGGGTTTCGGCGATTTGGCCGAGCTGTTGCAAGGTTTTGTGGTTGTTTGTTTCTGTTGTTTTTTTTCTTTTTATTTCTCCGTTCCTTCGTCCTCCATCCTTGCTGGCGCTGCCTGCTGCTTGTTCATCCGCCACTGCTCCTCTGCCCTGGTTTCTGGTGGGGATCTGAATTGGAGATATGTGGGTAAAAATGTGGAGGCTGAAGGCTTTGGATGCCCCAAATGGGCTATTCCCAAACCACCTCAAAAAAAAAAAATTATTACATATCTCTGTGTCCATGATGGAGTGCTTGAAGGTGTGCTGGTTGTGGTAGCTTGCTGGTTTTTTTTGCTGTTTAGTAATCCTTTTAGTTTAGATTTCTGCTTTGTTTTCTGTTTTTAAGGTTTTCTATTTTAGTATTTCTGTTTGGTGCCTGAGGTGTTACTGTGCTTTAACATCTGGAAGACGACGTGCCTGTGTTGGGTGTCTTTTCGTCTGTGTTGGCTGTTGGCTCTCTCTATTTGTGCTTGCTAGCTGGCTGGAGTTATTGCTAGTGGGGTAGCTGACCACAATTACTATTGTTGGTGTTAGATGTGTTTAAGCAGCGAATCTGATCTTCACTGTTTTATTTGTGATTCTGCATATACTTGTATGTAATGGGTGTAATCCCATCCTTTCGGGCTTAGGCCTGGTTATCAATGAACTATTGACCAAAAAAAAAACTTAAAATTTTATCCAATCTATCCATTTGTCATTAAAAAAAAATCTATCCATTTGTCACCATTAATTGTCTCTTCTACATTTGGTAGATAGATAGATAGATATAAACTATTTCTTTTTTTTAAAAAAAAAAGAACCGGAGATCAAATCAGCCAGCTTGATTAGTTTTTTTTTTTGGTCATAGGCAGCTTGATTAGTTGGATTGGCCAAATTGATGGTTCAAGGTCAAATAGGATAATATAATATATAGTAATTAAATTGGCAATATAACTAATACACAAGGTTGAAATGAACTGTTTAGTTTAATTTTTAAAGTATTAAAATTAAAATGATTTTTAGAATAAATTATTTTTGTGGCACAGATGATAGATATCCGGATCCCTTAAGAATGATGTCGAGGGTTCCTAGCCATGTGTATGGAAGAGTATATGTTGGAGAAGTCAATCCCTTAAATGGATCTTATTACCTCCGCGTGGAGGATACCCGAGTTCACTCAAAAATAACCTGTTCAGCTGCTCCACAAATATTGGCTATTCAGTGCTATTCACCGTTCGTTTCCTTGAGATGACAATAAATTCAATAGCTTTAAAAAGATTAAGGAATCTGATGGTTTGCTAAATTCATTGTCTACCGACCGGACAGAAAGATCTAAAGAAGAGATAGTGATCACGTTAGAAATCCCAAGGAATGCGAGGAAGAAATTGGTACATACAGTAGATTTTTAAAATCTCAATTAAGGGCTGTTGGTTTAAATTTTCATGAAAAAAATACTTATATTTAAAATATCCCTTTAAAAAGTTTTTAGTGTATTTGTTTAAGTTTTTGCTTAAAAAAATTAACTAATTAAAAAAATCTGATTCCTGATTATTTTGAGAAGCTAATTTGAGTATTTTAAAATAAAAAAGTTATTTTTTATAATTGTAAATGAACAAAAAATAGGTTCTGCTTAATAAAAATCTAAAAAAGATAAATAACATATTTACAATATTAAGATTGCACTTTTCAGAAGCTTAAATAAATGAATCCCAATTCATTTCACAGTAGTTAAACGAGGAATGGAGCTAAACATGCATGAAAATAGATTATAATTCAAGTTTATGTTTTGCTATTTTCGAAGTCGTAAAACAGACAACAGAATTCAATTTCTGACCTAGGTGTAATGTGGACGGATACAGATGATAAGCACATGTTCCTCGTATTCTAATGTGATAATGAAGGTCAATAACCAACGAATTTCACGCTAAAATGTTTTTCGGTTGGTCAGTTTCAAATGGTAGGAGTATTAGTAAATTGAGTACAGCTGAAAGCAAAAACCTAAGGATTAATTACATTTTTTTGTCTCTCCAATCTGGCAAATGAGTGATTTTGATCCCTGCAATTTTAATTATTTAAACCAATTTTGATTCTGCAGGTTCTTTGTTTGGGTGGCCTCTTTTGTTTTTTTGTGTGGCCTCTCTCTTGACCTGTTGTGTTGCCTTCCCCCATGGTGTGTGCTGGATGGAGTTTCAAAAGTCTTGATATTGGAAAGACCGAGCCTGTTGTGGCTATTCGGTCTCTTTGGATCTCTGCGCATAGATAGGAGTTAATTGCCTTTGCTGTTTTCTTTGTAATGTGGTAAAGTCTTTTAAGTCTTGCGTGTTAGTTGAGATTAGGGCTATTCACAGGCCGGGTTGGGCCGGATTTGGGCAAATCCGTTATCCGAACCGATCGAAATAGGACGGATTGGGTTGGATCGGATTTCGTATTTTTTGCTCACCAAATCCGAACTGACCAACCTGATCAAGAACGGGTTTGGATCGGATCGGGTGATCGGGTCCAGGCTTAAACGAGATTTTTTTTTTTGAAAAAAAAAGTACAAAGGCTCAAAAGAAGGCCCAAAACACAGAGATGGCCACGCCACCAGAAATTCGACCCAAACAAAAGATAAGAAAAAAAAAAAGGGAAGGGGTGAATTATAGAATTTGGGTTTGGAACCCTAATAATCTCAAAACACAGAGATGGACGTGCCGCGCACCAGCCACTAGGGGAGAGAGGAATCTCCACCAGTCACCGGAGGCCTGAGAGAGGGAGGTCGAAGAGAAGGAGATGGAGGGATGCATGACAGCCTTGGCATGGTGGTTCGACGAACGCGTCTCTGCTACGAGCCACCGTGTTATACGTCTCTGGTTGGCTTTTCACGGCGGCAACGTTGGGCTGGCTGAGCAACCAGATCTGGCATTGGTGGCGTTGAGGAGGACTGAGCGACAGATGTAGAGAAGAAGAAAGGAAAGGTGTCACCTTGCTCCTCCGTCGTCATTGCTTGCGGCTACAGGGTGGTAGCCGTCTCCTTGACCAAACCACGACAGTCTCCTCCGTCGTCGAGCCAGGTGCGAAGGCGCAATAGGGGAAGAACCGAAGAGTGAAGAAGAACCCTCTCAAACCTTGTTTCTGATTTTGGTCTCTAAGACCTCTCTATTTGGCACTCACGCGTGAAGTAAGGGCTGGGGCCTGGGTATTAAAAAAAAAATTTTAATTAGGTGCCACGTCATCGGTTCGGGCTCGCGGGTTCAAAATCTGAAATCTATCATCCGAACCAGACCACAACGGGTCTCTACGGGTTGGATCGGATTTGATCTGATCAACAAAAAAATGCTCAAAATTTGGGTTGGATCGGTTCGGGCTCGCGGGTTGCCCAAACCGCTGAACACCCCTAGTTGAGATTCTTTATGTTTCCTAGAACATAGTTGTTATCACGTGTGTAAGTGTGCTAGTGCATTTCTGGTGTTTGGGCTCTTAGTCTATCTTTGGCCCGGTTGTATTGGCTTGGGCTCTGGCCCGTTTCAATATATATTCTTGTTTGACAAAAAAAAACCATGTTTTCATAGTTTTCAATTCAATAAAATTGAGTCCAACCATTAATTCCCTCTTCAATTACTAAGAAAATGGATGTGAATAATATTGTGACATGGCTGGGATGACATGGCATGCCACAAATGGGTTGCCATGAGATCAAAGGCTACCACGCAATAAGACGCAATTCACATCAGTTTACCCTGTTAGTAATTGGACAGAACATTAATAGTTGGATTCAATCTCTATTTTCAATGGACTACGATGTCATCTAAAGATGTTATTGTTATGTCACAAAATGTGATTCATGTCACTCATATATTATAATTGGACATGTCATTAACAGTAATATCGGACTTAATTGATTTGAAAAGTATAAAAACATGATTTAAGCAATTGAAATTGTAGTTGGGGGTGAAAATAGGCTGAGTCGAGTAAGACTTTGCATAAATAGGTTTAATTTATTAAAATTTTCAATGCTTAAGTCTAGCTTATTACTTGTCATAGGTATTTTTTAGGTATGACTAAAGCTTTCTAAAAAGCCCAACTTAGTCTATTAGCTTACTTAAATGTCAGATTTCTATTAAGGTTCAAATAGTTCATTTAACCAATTCCTAAATAGGTTAATGGGCTATGATGTATAACAAACTATATATAAACTATAAAAATTAAATCACCACTACTCAGGGCATGGTACACAGAGGTAAGTTAGATTTTATACGAGTAAAATCTTGCTTGTTTATGAGAAAAACTTTTCTAAAGGTCTAACCAGCTTTTGTGATAGCTTATTTGAAAATCCTGATTTTGTAACAAGGTCTCTAAATAAGTCACACTTTTATCCTTAAAGCATCATGTTTAAATATTTAAAAAGATAAATAAATATATAATTTTACTGGTCAATATTAACTCTCTTATCCTACTAGGGCAAATAAAAACTAATTCCACGACATGGATATCATTATTGGATGAGAGAAAGCCAACATTATACTGATGCCACATTTATATTATGTGTAGGACTTTATATAGGAGGAACAAATGCCCAAATGATTTACGTACTAGATCGTGACCTGTGCGATGCATGGACATATAATGTGTGGAGAATAATTATTTTAGAATTTTAGAATTTGTTTTGAATGCGTAAATGATGTCAAAAACTTTAATAAATACAATGTATTTTTTCAAATATATTTTTCATTTCCCAATACCTTATCACAAATAATATTTAAAACATATTATTGGAGAACATATTGCCAAATTTAGTTAGATGAAAGAAAACATTCAATTATTTAGGTAATAAACATGTATTTTTAAATTATTAAAAATTTAATAAATAATATAGAAATTGTAATAATGTATAATATCTTCTAATTTTTCTTATTTTATCATATTTTCACATAAAATGTTTGCCTCCTAAAGTTAAGTGTTAATTCTTTAATGTACTATAAAAAAAGAGTTCGCCTATATTTTATCGAAAAGATCTTTAATAATAAACTTACATATAGATATTAATGTACAAAAAACTCAAATTTCCAAGATAAAAGGAAATTTTCAATAAATTGGTTTTTTAGAAATTCAATAAATTAGTAGTGTACGATGTAATAAAAATGAAATGTGTAATGATTTATCTAAAAATTGTCATGAACATATTATTTTCTCGCAAAATCAAAGTGATTATGGAATCCACATCTAAAAGCAAGTTAAGAATCCAAGTTGAGTTATACCATTAGAGTGACAAATAGAGGAAGTTATTAGTTCTTATCTTTAGACTCTCTAAAAAAAGTTAAAAACCCATAATTGGTTCTAGTATCGGAGATATTCTAAATTACTTCAGTGTTTAACTGGTATAAAATCTAATAACATTATCCATCAATTGTCAAAACATCAGTAAAAATTAGTCTACCGACCTTACTCTCCATTGAATTCCACAAATGAATATTTCTCCTCTCAGATCACTAATTGTTATCTCTGATGGTTGAGTCAGTAGATCACCCAAAAATAATGCAGGCAGGAAACAATTTTTGCAGTAATATTATATTAAAATGATACAATAAAAGGAAAGGTTGCCAGAGACATGAAAAATTATAAAATATTATAGCAATTAGAACTACATTATATTATATGTAACATAAAAAGATACATTTATACCAAGGACAATCCATCATAGGGTTGAATAGCTGATTGAAGACCAACCTCCAATGCTTATTTTGTGGCATTAGTCTCTTATCTAACTTGTCTAAAAGTCTCGTCCACAGATATTTCCTTCAAATTCACGCACAAAGAATGTTAACTTCATCTCTAAGAAGTTATCACACCTTAATATCTGTGTATTTCTCATTCCAATATATACCATTTTGTGCATACAAGAAGCCAAAAGCCACATGGACATGGCTACGACAATTAATGATCTATCTCCTTAACCTTGGGACATTCAGTAATACACACACACACACATTCAAAGCCTTCACAGACAACATGTATAACATATAATATATAGATTAAAAATAAGTAACTACTAAAGTTAGAAGTTAGATCACTGGATATTGTTCATGGAGCAATTAATTTAATATATATAACATTCTATGAAAAAAATAGGAAAAAATCGATACAATTTCATTTGCAAAACAAATGATATTATGATATCATTTTATAGCCATATAATTATGATATTATTCAGAATATAAATATTGGAGGGAGGTAACATAAAAATAATAGCAACATCACACCTTTTCCTTTGGCTTGATGATGCCTACGTTGGGTCTGATGCAATATATTTGATTCATTCGCTATTGCTCACTAAATAATATACCAAAAGTTTACTGTAAATGCATATATTTGAGAAAAACAAAAGAGATTAAACAAAGGGGAAAAGGAAAGAAAAGACTCATAATAGATTAATTCCTTGAAAAAAGTAATTAATCATACACAAACATGGAGAAGAATAACTTTAACTTAAAATGATATAGTAAAGGAAGCAATTTCGTGACCTATATACAATGCAGAGAGTAGAAGAATCGATAGAATACATATAGAGGTTAAGACATGTATAAAAATAAAATAAAAAATCACACAATACACCCATAAGCCGAAATCCAGGCACAACACAGTAACAATACAAAATCCGATATATTCTGACCTTTATATTGCTAATCCTTCTACAACATGAACAAATAAGAGACACCTATATTTCTCATATTTCTAGTTTCTACTACTAATCACAACCAAGCATAGACTGCAATCTATTTACTATATATTAAAACAACAACCCTCCCCCTCCACGTGTCCCCCACTCCCGCTCTCTATTTCCCTCCAAAAAATATCACATCACTTTTCCCTTATTCTCTTTTATATATATATATTATTATTCTCTCTTATCTATTATTATTATATTATATTACATTATTATTATTTATTTATTTATATATTATTTACTATTATTTCAATTAGATATTATTTTCTTTTTAATTTTATTTTTATAAAGAATATTATTTGCTTACATGTTCCTCTCATATTTTTTTCTATAAATTTTTGAACTACATACTTTTAATTTGTTCTAATAATTTTTTTTATAAACAGTGTTTGCATACAGGTTTCATTCATTTAATTGTTTCAATAATTTTTTACTTGATATAAATTTATTTTTTTTAGATTTTATTTTTCCCCAACATAACAGTGTTTGCTCAAAAGTTTCACTGATTTATTTGTTTTAATAACTTTCTACTGGCTATAAATTTATATTTCTTTCGATTTTATTTTCTACCAAAAATTTTTTTTGTTTCGATTTTATTTTCTACAAGCAAAACGATATTCGCTTACAAGTTTCATTCATTTATTTGTTCCAATAACTTTTTGCGAGCTATAAAATTATTTTTCTTACGATTTTATTTTTCACCAGCAAAACGGTGTTTGCTACAAGTTTTCACTCATCTATTTGTTTCAATAACTTTCTGCAGGCTATAAATTTATTTTTCTTTCGATTTTATCAACCACCAACAAAACTATGTCTACATACAGGTTTCACTCATATTTGCTCCAACAACTTTATACGGGTTATAAATTTATTTTTCTTTCGATTTTATTGTTTACCAACAAAACCGTGTTTTTTTACAGGTTTCACTCATTTATTTGTTCCAATAACTTTCTACGTGCCATAAATTTTTTCTTTCGATTTTATATTATTCCAGCAAAACAGTGTTTCCTTAACTGTCTCACTCATTTATTTGTTCCAATAAAATTTTACAGGCTATAAATTTATTTTTCTTTCGATTTTATTTTCTACCAGCAAAACAGTGTTTGTTTACATATTTTACTCATTTATTTGTTCTAATAACTTTCTGTGGACTATAAATTTATTTATTTTTTATTTTATTTTCTACTAGCAAAACGGTGTCTGCTTACAACTTTCACTCATTTATTTGTTCTAAAAACTTTCTACGGGTTATACATTTATTTTTATTGCGATTTTATTTTCCGCCAGCAAAACAATGTTTGCTACAGTTTTCACAATACATCTATTTATTCCAATTACTTTCTGGGGGCTATAAATTTATTTTTCTTTAGATTTTATCGACCACTAGCAAAACTATGTTTGCATACAAGTTTCACTCATTTATTTGCTCCAATAACTTTCTACGGGCTATAAATTTATTTTTCTTTCGATTTTATTGTCTATCAGCAAAACAGTGTTTTCTTATTGGTTTCACTCATTTATTTGTTCCAATAACTTTCTACGTGCCATAAATAATTTTTTCTTTCGATTTTGTGTTATTCCAACAGAACAGTGTTTCCTTATATGACTCACTCATTTATTTTTTTCAATAACTTTTTACGTATTATAAATTTATTTTTCTTTTGATTTTGTTTTCTACAAGCAAAATAGTGTTTGCTTACATATTTTACTCATTTATTTGTTCTAATTACTTTCTTCTGGTTATAAATTTATTTTTCTTTTGATTTTATTTTCTAGCAGCAAAACGGTATTTGCTTACAGTTTTCACTCATTTATTTGTTCAAATAACATTCTAAGGCTATAAATTTATTTTTCTTGCGATTTTATTTTCCACCAGCAAAACGGTGTTTGCTTATAGATTTCACTCATCTATTTGTTCCAATCACTTTCTACGAGCTATAAATTTATTTTTCTTTCGATTTTATCAACCACCAGCAAAACTATGTCTGCATACAGGTTTCACTCATTTATTTGCTCCAATAACCTTCTACGGGCTATAAATTTACTTTTCTTTCGATTTTATTGTCTACCAGCAGAACAGTGATTTCTTACAGGTTTCACTCATTTATTTATTCCAATAACTTTCCAGGTGTCATAAATTATTTTTTCTTTCGATTTTATGTTATTTCAGCAAAACAGTGTTTTCTTACATGACTCACTCATTTATTTGTGCTAATAACTTTCTACCGGCTATAAATTTATTTTTTTTAATTTTATTTTCTACTAACAAAACAATATTTGCTTACATATTTTACTCATTTATTTGTTCCAATTACTTTCTATCGGCTATAAATTTATTTTTCTTTCGATTTTATTTTCTACCAGCAAAACGGTATTTGCTTACAGTTTTCACTCATTTATTTGTTCTAATAACATTATAAGACTATAAATTTATTTTTCTTTCCATTTTATTTACCACCAGCAAAATGGTGTTTGCTTATAAATTTCACTCATCTATTTGTTCCAATCACTTTCTACAGGCTATAAATTTATTTTTCTTTAGATTTTATTTTCTACTAGCAAAATAGTGTTTGTTTATAGGTTTCATTAATTTATTTGTTTCAATAAATTTCTACGGGCTATAAATTTATTTTTCTTTCGATTTTATTTTCCTCCAGCAAAACGGTGTCTACTTATATGTTTCGCCCATCTATTTGTTCCAATAACTTTCTTCGGGCTATAAATTTATTTTTCTTTTGATTTTATGAATCATCAGCAAAACAGTGTTTGCTTACAGGTTTTACTCATTTATTCGTTCCAATAACTTTCTATAGGCTATAAATTTCTTTCGATTTTATGTAATAATACCAGCAAAACAATGTTTGCTTATATGTCTCGGTGATTCATTTGTTCCAATAACTTTCAACTGACTGTAAATTTAATTTTCTTTAGATTTTATTTTCTACTAGCAAATTAGTGTTTACTTACAAGTTTCACTCATCTGTTTGTTCCAATAACTTTTTGCGGACTATAAATTTATTTATTTTTCGATTTTATTTTTTTTCGCAAAATGGTGTTTGCTTACTGGTTTCACTTATTTATTTATTCTAATAACTTTCTAAGTTCTATAATTTTATTTTTCCCTGCAAAACGGTGTTTGCTTTCAAGTTTTACTCATCTATTTGTTCCAATAACTTTTTACGGGCTATAAATTTATTTTTCTTTCGATTTTAATGTCTATCAGCAAAACGTGTTTGTTTATAGGTTTCACTCATGTATTTGTTCCATTAACTTTCTACCGGCTATAAATTTATTTTTTTTATTTTATGTTATTTCAGCAAAACAGTGTATGCTTACATGTCTCACTCATTTATTTGTTTAAATAACTTTCTACGGGCTATAAAATTATTTTTCTTTCGATTTTATTTTCTTTTAACAAAACTGTGTTTGCTTACCGGTTTTACTAATCTTTTTGTTCCAATAATTTTCTATAGGCTATAATTTTATTTTCCCTTCGATTTTATTTTCCACCAGCAAAACAGTGTTTGCTTACAGGTTTCACTCATTTATTTGTTCCAATAATTTTCTACTCGCTATAAATTTATTTTAAGATAGATTTTACATTCCCCCAAGAAAATGTTGTTTGCTTAAAAGTTTACTCATTTATTTGTTCCAATTACTTTCTATGGGCTATAAATTTATTTTTCTTTCGATTTTATTTTCCACATGTAAAACAGTGTTTGTTTTTCGGTTTCATTCATTTATTTGTTCCAATGTTTAACTCTCTATTTCAATGAAAGGGCAGAGAAATTTAGATGGATTGCAATTGGATGTTGCTATCATGTTTTTGTCCAATGCCTTTGACATGTTAAGTTCAAGGATATTTAGGTAATGGAATGGGGGCAATAAATTAGATGTTGTTGAAGCTGAAGTTCACGGGTTGGTTTAGACCCCTCAAGCAAACTTATTTCTCAGAGAATGGTTGAGTTGTATGATTTATGCTTGATGATGGATTTGAGATTTTGGGAGATGTGTTGTATTACTAACATGTGTTTTGACTTATCAAAACTTTAAGTTCAAGCAAATTAGTGTTGAACTATTTGCTCACATTCATTTGCTAAAGGATTTAATTCTTTCAACAATTTGTTGATCAAATATGTTCCAATACGGCTTGGCTTTGCTCAAACATTGGAGAACTTTTGCTGTTGAAATAATTGTTGAAATAATATTTGTCATGTTTCTTACTTTGTAATGCTTATTACTTACTTTTGTTTAGAACCAGTTAAATGAAAATAATATAGGTAATTTGGTAAGATAAATTCAAAAAAAAATATGAACTTTAAATATGTATAACTGCTTATATAAAAGTTATATAAATTCTAAAAGTTATAATACATGTAAAAATGAGTTAAATCATTTCTCTCATCACTTTATATCCATTTATTTATCGGTTGAAATTAATATATTTTTAATCACTTTTAGATCAATTAATTTTTATTACAAGAATTATAAAAAAAAATACTAAAACAGTTTACGCTTATCAAGTTGTGAACAAAATTGGAACAATGACAATTTATTTTTTTAACGAAATTATATTGCCATGATCACATGGGATTGACATCTTTTAACAATATTGTACTATGTTATATAATCAGTAAAGTGATGCATTGCATTGATAAATTTATACTATATTATATCTAAGCTTATTTATATATACACAAATCGTTTTGCAATATGCGTAAAAGCGAACATGACCCGTGCGAATGCACGGGTCCACCGACTAGTACCCATAAAAAGTGTTGCCTCGACTGTAAAGAATGAGAAAGAATAACTCGAGAGCAATTGAAACAGTGTAGAATATGAAGAGCTTAATAGAAATTCAAAGAGGTGAATTGAATTCTATAAGATATCAACAACACTCTTTTTTATATATACTAGTGGTTTTAACTGTTAGATACAATCAGTCAAAAAACAAAATGAGAGATCTTGGAATCGGAAGAATGAAAATGTTATGAGTCAATATTTGGATGCATATACAAATTGGTATTCAAGATTTTACAAGGTAAAAAGAGCACGGCAACCTTGAGGCCATCGCCCTTACCTACCACCAACTCCATCAGCCAGCTCCAGTTCAATGAGCTGAGATGATGAGTTGCTCTTGAATGGTAAAACAAGATGAATCTAAGTGGGGTTGTCCAAGGCACGAAGATAAAACAAGTCTCAAGTCTCTACGTGAACATGCTTTTGAATCAATGACCATGAAATGCAAGACACTAGAACGTTCAACGCGAGTGGTGCATGCAGGTCGTAATGCCAAGCACAGAAACATGGCTCAAAGGATGTAGGGTGCGAACGCAAGTTTAGTTCAAAGGGATCGAGGTAAGTAGGGGTGTTTACAACCGAACCTATCCAAAAAAATAACCGCAAACCGATTCAAAAAATTGAAAATATATCAAAAACTAAATTTTTTAAATTTTTTTGGATGATTATTTTGGAAGACCAAACCGAACCGCTTAAATTTTGAATCTCTTCGCTGAAACCAAACCGAGCCAAACCGCAACTTATAATATTATTCCTTTTAGACTTGCATATATAAACTACTAATCAATTGTTATATTATGTATTTTTTTTTAGAATTGACTTTTATAAATAGTCTTTGTGTTAAATGTTAATTCATAATGACTTTGTAAGTATTAAATATTATTTCACATTTTTATTTCATTTGTTTAGAATATGATATGATTTTGTAAATATTATTTTTTTTAAAATGTGTTTAAAAATTAACTTTATAATTGATAACCTATTTAGAATTGTTAAAACAAATGTGATTGAGTCGTACTCAAAAATATATTAAAAGTGAAAAGTGAAAAGTGAAAAGTGAAACATGCAAAATCACTCTAGTTGAAATTTTTTTCAAAAAAATTATAACCGCAAAAAATCAAAAATCAATTCAATCTAAACCACATTATTTCGAAAAAAGCAAACCAACCCAGCAAAACCACATGCTATTTTAGACTTTAGACCAGATGGTTTTTTACCTCACCACCGAACCACGAACACCCCTAGAGGTAAGATAGTTCACATTTCTTTCAATTCAATAAATTTTGTGGACTACCATAATATTACGACGATTTAAGCTGGTATAAACCTTTGAAAAAACATAGCAGTATCTGATTTAGTAGTTCACCACCGGCAAAAACCCTCCTCACACTAGCCGCCGACGGCTATGAAACGAGGGGCTGGAATTATATAACGAGTATGTTTAAAAAAATCACGGGGAAGCTAGATTATTCTGCTGCAATAACAAGACAAACAGTTTGCACTAAAATAAGACAAACAAAATTTCCATATGGTCTGCATAATCTGTGATAATCCTTAAACCCGCAAAACAAAAAAACCAAAAATATTTAGTTCGAATGAGCATACAAGACAAAAACCTAGTACGAAAATATAAATGAACTTCACTGTGAAACACCCAACCACTTGGTAAAGTTGTCAAACTCGGTATAATCAGAATCCGACACCATGGTGTGATACCAGGCTTTTCCTGCAGCCTTGATAGCTGTAGCTTCCTCCTGAAAGGAATACGGGAAAATAATGTTATTAAAACATATCAAGATAATAACTAACAAAAAAACATTTCAAAGTAGGCAATTCAGCAAAAGAACCCATGGAATGCTCAAACCAAGAGCCATTCATTCTCCCAAATATAACTGACTCATCCATTCTTCTTCATACGTGGTTAAATGTCAATAATATGTATAGATTAAGAAAGAATCAACCACTAACTGCAATTCATAATAGATAATCAAGTTGACCTGGTCACTTGCAGCAATGAAACCACAATTCAAATACACTTACAGTTAACGTATACTTTGTTCTGCGATAGAATACTAAGGGCATGCTTATATACAGTACAAAACAGAGATGCACATGCCAAATGACATGGAATACGATAATTGAAAGAATGAAACAACAATCTACCTTATTGTACCATTTGTAAAACAAAACAAAACAGAATAAACCAGAAAACACATCAGTTATGCAAGAGGCACATCAATCACAAATGAACATTGTTTACCAAGACATCAATACATCTCTACAATAGAAATAAAAAAATACCCAATCTAAACCTATGACTAAAACACCACACAAGGACACAACAATCAATTTACAGGAACCAATCAAAATAGTAACGGGTCACTAGAAATCAAAAAAGCACAATTCAAATCAAAGTGCAATTAGCACGCTTTCTCCATTGACAGAATACAAAGAGCAAACCTACATTCAAAACTGAAGCACACATGCCACGAATTGAAATATCAAAATTGCTAACCGAAACCATGATCATCATTATCATTATACAAAAAACAAGTAAAAGAATGTGCAACGAACTATACAAATAACAATGGCAGATTACTAATCTCATAGACAAACAAGCAACATTAATATAAAATTAACAAAAAGTGCAAAATTGGTCGCAATGTAGTAATAATAATAATAGCAACGAGAAAGAAGGGATCACCTTAGAGACAGTCTTCCTCTTCTTGTCTAGCTTCTCCTTCTTCGCCTTGAGGCGCTGAGCCTCAGCAAGAAGAGCCATCCTCTTAGCAGTCTTAGCATAAGGGTTAAGCCTGAGCATAACATTGAGGTTCTTAAGAGGATTCTTCTTAAGAGTAGCCCTCTTAACATCCTTCTTAATAGGCCTCACAACAGACTGAATCTCATCAGAGTTAATAATCCTAGCCAAATCAGAGTTAACCATCTTAGACCTAGGAAGAACATACCCCTTCTTCTTCTCAGATGGCTTATCAAAAGACCCATAAATCGAATCAAGCTTCTCAAAAGCAGATTTTGTCCAAATCACAAACCTACCAAGGTGCCCACCAGGTGCAAGCTTCAAAAGGTTCAACCTTTCAACATTAGCAACCTCAACACCAGGAATGTTACGGAAAGCCTTAACGGCTTTCGCACCTTCGGTACCATAAACAACAAGTGGACCCTTACGAGAGATATACCTACGGTTACGCATCTTACCCTTACCAGGTCGAATTCCATGGCTATCCTTCGCTTTTTCAGCATCAGGGAAAGCTCCGACCTGTTTCAAAACCTTAATTGCTTCCTTAGTCTTCTCGACGCCTTCGGCGGAATCGCCGACGACGAGGGGAAGCTCAGGAACGGTCTCGATCCGGTGACCGCGAGCAAGTACGAGTGAGGGAACAGCAGAAGCAGCAATAGCAGAAACAAGAGCGTAACGCTTCTGATTCACATTGATCTTGCGGTGCCACTTGCGCCAGATCTTGGTGGGTGCGAACATTCTACCACCGCGACACATGTTTCCGAAAGCACCCTGACCGGCACGGTGGGTCCCACCACCTGGGACACGGGGGATACGGGAAACGGCTCGGCCGGTACCCCATGACTCGGCGGAGGTCTGGTGACCGGCACGGCGGCTGACCGCGTACGGTTGGCGGCTGTTTTTGGAAATGTTGGAATGGACGAAGGTTACGATGTCGGGGCGGATTGAGGCACGCATGACATCAGGGATGGGAAGGGTGGTGGGTGCGTCGGTTGCCATGTCGGCTTCCAAGGCCTGCACGGTGACGAGGGGTCGTGCTGCGGCTGCGGCCATTGCGAATGGGAATGATGGGGTAGAGGGTGAAGAACTCGAACTAGGGTTTTTGTTTGGGTACTGAGTTAGGTTTTCAGTGGATATGTGATGAATATATAGTGTTGTTTTTAGGGTTTTTGGGCTGTGGGCCTATTTAGCAAGTTTGAAACATGATTGCACGTTATTTTATGGGCTTGGGTTATGTATTCGGCCACTAGAAAAATAATTACTTGTTACTCTATTTTAATTTTTACGTTTAAAATTAGTCTATTGACTCGGTGAGTATTTTGGGTTTGAATTTAGACCATGAAAATATAATATCTTTAATTTTCACATGGTAGAACTTTATCATCTATAAGGTTCTACTTGACTTAAAGGGAGTAGTCATTGTACGCGCGCGGAGGGTACTTTTGGAGGTTTCTATACAATTTGTATTCCGGAAGTTTCCGAAATGCAATATTGTATTCTGGAAACTCCAGTTTCCTGAAATAACACAAAATTGTAGGGTGCTTTTGAAATTTTCACATTAATATAAGGTGTATGTCAAAAAATCTAGAATGTATTTACCAATTCTCAATATTCAATGGAGAGTATGATAGAGTTTTTTTTTATAAGCAAAAATTTATTATGATAGAGTCAATAGTTTTTTTTTTGGTCTGAATGTCAATATATTCATAAAAGGGAAGGGATTGGAGTAAAGCGTGATGGATAAATTCAAGGAAAAAAACGTGATGGATAAATAAAAAGACTTCTTCTATCTCATGCTCTAAGATTGGAGAACAAAAATAGAGTATTAGTGGAATGAAATGGAAATATATATATTTTCCATTTCATTCCTCTCTATTTCATCTTTTTAGTCAATCTAAACACAATCAAATGTTCGGAATATTATCAATTTGAACTTGAGTCCTTCTCTGATTCAAACTTGGCATGTGTTACTAACTAAGCCATATTTATTGGGTAACTCAACAATTATATTGTAACCTTTTTTTTACTAGGCAATTCTATTATGACTTGATTCTTTATATTTTTTGGTATTTATGTCAAGTTGGTCAAAGTCCTGGCAGTTAATTGGTTTTAGCGTGTACAAAAGAGTGAACACCCAATGTTGGGGTGAAATTACTTTGATGTTTTGTATGAGTATTTTTGTCTCATCAATAACCACTATTCTAGCTAGATAAATCATGACACTGAACTATTTGGACTACAAGACGGATTATTGAGCAAGATTTTATAGGTATCAATCAACAAGTTGGAATTCATTCATTCATCAACAAGATTTTTTCCGTTTAAACTCTTTCCAATAATTCTTTAAGGTACAATTGTCAGGATCTAGGTTTAAAGTGTAATTTGAGTTCACACAAGGTTTAAGTGATAGTCAGTTTTTCTAAACCCTTTTCGTTTTTTATGCAAAATCTCACATGTAAAATAGTTAAAGAAAATATGTCAACAGTTAAATACACACACTTCAAACTTGGCAAAATTGCATGTGCACTTCTCATGACTCCAATTTTGTAATGACTCCATTATGTTAGGCTTTTTTTTTCTTGTGAATCTGATAATAATTTTCATTCTACGCAGTTGGCAATATGATAAAAGGACCAAATGTTATCGTCAAAGCCGGTGAATATTTTGCACCAATAACATGGTTACCAAAAAAAAGATTACAAAAGACCAAATGAGGATCAGAAGGAAATAAATTTTCCAATTGTAATATAATTAATTAATTAATTAACTAACCTAAATCAATATTACTTGGTCCTTAATTTGATAAATATAAACGATTGGAATGGCTTCTTGATATGATATTACTTGCACTCAATATGTTGTTGTTAATCAATAATCAATTCTATTTGGATTTGATTCAGTCAGAAAATATTATCTAGAAATTGAGATGCCCTTTGTTACATTGAAAATGATCTTACTAATCTAATGAAGAGAGCCATTCCACACATGTCAAAGTGTGACTTTACACATATTTGGAAACCATAAAGCCACAATGATAATAGGCATCACTACAATAGTTGTCCCCTCCCCTCTTTCTATTTTTTTTTTCTGATACACCTGTACCATTAAAAATATCTTAAAATATAAACCTATGTGTCTGCTAGAAGGTAATATCTCTAGAAGAGCTACCAAATCACAGCAATACAACAATTGTTATGGAACATAAAATCAGGTAAAAAAATATGTTATGCTCTTCAGCTTTCTAACATATACTCTCCTGGATGTGGTTACAAAGGACTACGGTTACATTTACAAGCTTTACAGCGAGTGCAAGACACTCCCATGTCTTACTATACTGGCTAAGCAAAACCTCACTCTTCCATCCAAGTTTGACCAATTGCTAACTGTAAAAAGATATGTTACAATAAAAATCTATATGAAAACAAGGCTCAGGCTAGGGTGAGAGACATGATCATAGTCGTTGGATATAATGATTTTATATTTATGTGGTAGAGATTCGTTTCATCATATCAAGTGATAAAAATTTATTTTAATATAAAATCATTATATCCAATAACTATGACCGGTCTCTCACGGTGAGAAACCTATGCAGGTCTCTCACCCTAGACTGCGCCAACAAACAAAAGGAAACTACAAAACGTGAGAAGAAAAACACATACCAAGTCAACAAATTGCTGCTAGTGGTTACGCGGTTTGACATGATAGATCATTTGTCTGCTTCTTGACATCAATTCCTGCAGTAACTCCTACTGCAATGGTATTCACATCATATGTTGACAATACTTTCTTCTGAACAAAACAATAAGACATAAAGTAGTCAAATCTCATATTTAAAGATAAATCACACAAATTTTTCACTCTAGTTCATTCATAAGAACAACTTCATGGGAATGATTAAGCATCACTAAGTCCATGTTCTGCCATAGTTTGATGTTGTCAGATTATTTAAATCCTGTTATTCATTTAAGATAATCACTGCCTTCCCACATATACAGATTTTGTGACAAGTCCATATCATATTTAAAAAATAGCAATTTAATGGTGAAACTCCATCTTTTTTCATATGAAGAAAGTTATTTAGGCCCCATCTGGAAGGGATTCTTTTCAGCTTATTTGGGATTAGGGGCAGATCCAAAAAAATAAGTATTGAGGGGGTCCATTGCAAAAATAAAAGTATCATAATTTTATCAAATTTGAGCAATATGCTCTTAATTTGTATGTCTCTTTCAATAAGAACTCATTTATATGTATTATACGGTAGCAGATTAAATAACTTATACATTTATCGGAGATAATGACAAATTCATTGTACATAACATAGAGAAATTAAGATTCAGAGCCATAATCAAGGGATTAAACAGTGCTCTTGTTTTAATTTGCTTTGAAAGATAAAATATCAAGGAGATTGGGTTGCATATCCTACACATAACAAAGCTGGAGTAATATTTATGAATTTGGCATTTCACCATGATGAACCACAGCAACTAAATAAATATGATTAATTAGAATATAAAATACTGAAAATAGTGCAGATCAGCCAAGTCAAACAGATTGATACTTGGAAATAATACAATTACATTTCTCTCAAACTAAAATAACTTCTTTTGGCAAATTGTTGCAAGGTTTAAATGTTTTTAGTCCATGCAAATATGCCTCCTTCCAGTTTAGTCCTGCAAAAACAATTTTCATTTGAGTCCCTGAAAAATAGAAAATTTTGTTTTTGATCCTCGTTATTTTATTTTAGTCCCTGTAAAATTTGGATTATGTTAAATTAGTCCCTGTAAAATAAAATTGATGTATTATTTTAGAGACGAGGACAAAAAGTAAAAAATTCTATTTTATAAAGATCACAACATTTTTTTTTTGCAGGGACTAAAACCAAAAGGAAGCATATTTGAGGGACTAAAAACATACTTAAGCCTTGTTGCAAAACTATATAATCATAATTGAGATTGATATTGAAACTTACAATGGGCTCAAAGTCAGGGCTAGACAAGTTGACAGTGAGGTTTCTCATTAACAACAAAACCTGCACAAGAACACCACATATACACAAGTCAGTAAACTGAGAATCAAAAAATAAAAAAGTTTGTATTTCTGCCTAAACAAAGTTTGTTTACTTATTAGTCTTTTTCTGCCTCATATTGGTTTTGTAGTTCATGAAGAAAAGAAGGTAAGAGAATATGAGTTGCAAAAGAATTGGGCCATTGTATGAGCGAATAAATTGTAAGTACTCCCTTTAAGAAGATTGAATAGCGAAGACAGTTTGAGAACTGGTAAGTTGTTTTGTGCATTTTGACCTTGAAAATAGTCTCATACTTTCATTTCTTAGAATTTGAGTTTTCGGTCTAATTCATCCCTACAAAACCAGCTTGTAAGGTTAGGGGTGCCCTTACTATATATTCTCAATTTAGGCTTTATCTCTAGTCGATGTGGGACTTTAACTTCTCTCCAATATCATTCATGTAGACATAACATTCCACGCATATATCAGAAGTCATGAATTATAAAACAGCAATAACAATGTGAGGTGTTATAGAATGAAGATAATTTATGTTCACAATGATGTTTAAAAGCTCATTAAGAGTCAATTTGGCTTAATAGCTTTTCCATTTATATGCATAACAGTTGAGTCAGTCATCATTTAGTGTAAGTATATAGCTTTAACAAACTTTACGCAAAGCTTCCCAGTGCAGTAAAACTAACACCCAGACACGTGTTTCCCATGACATTTTGATTGGCTTATGTGATTTCATCTTATCTTGCTTCAACACAAGCCTTTTTGAGGCACACTATTTTAAGTTACAAAGTAATGGAGCAATCAGCCACTCACCCTTATATTTCAGCTCTTTAAGCTATTTCAATTGAAAGGCATTCTATTTTAAGATATACGTGAGGACAATAACTTGCCTGGTTCATGCAAAGTTCATGGGAAGGTAAATTTCAAGGAAAAATTTAACATGTCTTATGATGTTAGAGAACCTTCAGGACAAAATTCCGGCAAGAAGGTTCTTAATCCGAACCTAAACTCGAATTAACAGACAGAAAACACATGATATTCAAAATGGTTTTACTTGATTTTAATTCTGTCTGTCTGATATCATCAAGTCCTTTTTCCTTAATTTCAAGTCTTGTTTCGACAATCTCAATCATTCAAAAATGTTATCATAGGTTTTCTTTCATTCGCTGGAAATCATTGTAAGATTTCTTCTTCCTATGAAAAATTGTTTATTCTGAATGAAAAGGATCCACACACTTCTGGTAGAATAAAAGTCAAACAGAAAGAATATACTATTTCATCCTACCAGGAGCCCACAAAAATCATTTCCTCAAAATGGCCTCATCAAATTTCCTAATCCTGTTCCGGGAGGAGGAACAATTCTTTTTAAGTGAATAAACACCTATTTGATTATATAGCCAAGTTTCACCTCTGTAGTTCCTTCTGTCAGAGTAGGGGGATGCATGTTATCTGATTAAATGATGATAAGATTCGTGTAAGTATTCAACTCACAGTTTCAAAATTTATAGGATCCATTTCCTTCAGCTTCTGCACATGGCCATTTGTATCCGGATCAAAAACACTTCCAATGAAACTGTAAACTTCAGCAAAGTCCGGCAAACCTGCAAAATATGGTCAAAATGACAGATAAACCATCGGTCACTAAATTCAATCTGAAAAGTGAAAATGAATTCAAAACAACAAAAAAAACAATATTTCAGGAGATTACCATGAAGCATAGGAGCTTGTTTCCCTTGCTTTGGTATCCCAGAAGCCGGTAGCTTTCTAGTAGAGTTCCCAACACCACTAAGATTGCTGTTGCTAATGTGTGTTAAGCCCTTTGATCCAATATCAGCTGAATCAGTAACGTCATATAACATAATATAAGTGGTGGAGAGTTCCTTTTAGTACAGCCAGTGTAGACTATTGACATCAAATAAACAACAATAAAAAGAAGTATGCATGCCTTCATTTCCATGAAGATTGTTGAGTTCATCCCGGCAGGCCAAGGATTTGTTGGATCCGGTATTCACCAGAATGGAAGTTTCATCCCATGTGGCACACCCAGGTGCGAGGGTATTTGTCGAAGAAGCGTAAGCAATGGATGCTGGTAGTGGCATCAAAACTGGTGAACCAGAAAGTAGCACGTCAGTGATGCATGAAATGTTGTGCTTTAAGGGAACAGAATATCACAATCTCAAGTAGGAAAAAGCAAACCATTTTTGGATGCCTTTTGTGGGTAAGGATGAGCAGCTTTGCGCTTAGGACGAGGTGGAGGCACATGTGCTACTGTCCCATTTTTTTGAACCTTCAAGAAGTATTTTTGGGCATGGCTTCGAATCTGGGAAAAAAAACAAAGTTAATAGTCAGTGACAGACAAATAATGCCAGAAGAGGATTTAGACATTAAAAAGAAAATGAAGACAGAGAACTGAGAACCAGTCTCCTAACCTGAATAACTGTTTTTGAGCCTACAAAATCTTCAATTTTCTTCCAATCCCTGTCGAATCTGAATAAATCACAAGATGTAAGTAATTGGATTGCAGAGTACTTCATTCCATTTAAAGCATGGAGGCTACATCAAAAGCATGCCAAAAAATAAGGTCTGAAAAATATCATTAGGAAATTTCGCCCTGTTCATTTTATATGAAGGACTTTATGCACAAGCTACCCAAGTTATTATAAAGTTGAGAAGATGGACAATTCAATAGAGGACAAACAGATTAGAAGAGTGTTTCAACCAAAACTACACCACAGACTGAAAATGAGTACTCCCTCTATACTCAAATATAAGCAAAAACTAACCAGTTCACTCTAATTAAGAATCTTAGTTGACTTCATTTAATTTTCTTAATCCAATCTAAAAAATGAACTTCATTCCCTAAACTGCCCTTAATAAATGGGTCATTGGAATTAAAATCTGAATTGAATAAAGGGTATTTTGTAGATGAATTCATTAAATAGGATAAAATCAGTTAAGATTTACTTATATTTTAGACCACCATACTTGAGTTATTTGTACATTTTATTTCTACCCCCTCCCCCTATTTCTGTTATGTCAAACAACTGACAAGCATGAAATTAAAATTGTCAAATTTCCATTCCAAATTTTCTACCTTTGCACTTCACACCTACTCAATTCAACCTACACATCTCAGCACCAATTGGGGTTCTCCGGAAAGACTAAAACAAATTAGAAATACCAGCCAAATGCTAAGATTTGCTCAAACAAAAAGGGGGTTCTTCGTTTGATTTTGATCAGAAAAAAAAAATCTAGAAAACACTGAATTGGCCCTCAAAAAGGACTCAAAAGTAAAATTAATAAATTTCTAAAAAAGAAAAAACAGGGTAGTGAAGTTTTAAAAGAGAAAGGACTCACAGTTGAAGAGCTTCGAGGAACTTGTCGTGTTCTTCCTCAGTCCAGCTCTCTCTGGACTTGGTAATGGTGTAGGGCTTTCTCACCTTCTTGCCAGACCCATCAGAGGGTGCTAGTGCTGGTGCTGCCATTGACTGACACTGAGACTGAGAATTCGAAGTAGTGTTGTTGTTGGAGTTGTTCATGTTCTACTTCTGCCACAAACAAACAACATAGATTCCACGAGACAAGAGGGTCAGAGATAGAAAGCAAGGAAGCGAAGCGAAGGGAGGATTTGTGGCGTGGCGAGTTGGGTACAGTTTACAAACATGTGATTGTGTGGTGCGGTGTACAGTGTACACAACACAACACAACTTGCGAGCGCCAAACTTCCACTCGTGCTTATGTCATCATCATTCATCATCCCATGTAGTACGGTCCCATGAGCACAGAATAATATTGTCCTCTGATTTCCTACACCACATGCACACATTCCACATATGTAACCAAAGTCCAAAGTGACCGCACACGAATTTGGGCACAAATGGTTAATGACTTCATCGACAGGAACCGAAGAAACAATTCATAGATAATGGCTAAATTTTACTTACCTCCAACCGAACACATGTTAAGTGTGGAACTTCTTTTCTCTGAAATACTATATGTAACCAAAGTTTTTCTTTTCTCTCGATAAAATGTAACCAAAGTTTTTTAAGGTGTACACCGGCATGATATTAATAGGACACGGATTATTGGAGTATTTGTTAGCATTTAATGTTTTTAAAATTTGGTCAATTTTGAACAAATTATTATAAATAAAAGAAAGAATGAGATAGAAAAAAAAGGTATGTTAGAAATTATAGTCCCTTGAGATTTAAAATAAAATTATGAAAAAAATAAACGTTTATTTAGCCTTCAACACACTTGATCATTTTTTTTATTCTACATTGAGGAGTATCACATCGCTTGCACAATGAAGACTAATCTCTTGTGGGAGTTTGTTCGACACCTCTAATGGATAACATCCCTCCCAACTGAGATTTTTTTCATACCCAAGACTCGAACCCGGCACACTTGATCATTTAGTCTTTTTCCTTGTACAACGTTTGGATATATTCACCTAAAAGTGAGTTAAATGATAAATTTGAGATTAAAAATCATGTTTTGAGGTAAAAGCTATAAATTCTCAACTTTAGGTTAGAATATATTATAGAGACAAAATCAATTTTACTCTAGAATATCCAAACATGTCAAAATCAATTTCATATCTCTAGCATCACTCTAGTCTCTCTCAAAAGTGAATTTAAACATGAGGGGCACCGAGAAAATTCTACACCTATCTCCCTCAAAAAATACCTGATTGTATCTATCTATCTATTTCTTTATTTATTGTATTTTATATTATATTTTAAATTTAATTAATATGCACTGATAGTATAAAAATTTTTATACATACTCTAATCATCTCCTACCACATAGATCTTTGTACAGATATTTTAAAAAAATTCCTATAAAGTGACATTATGATAGGATATGATTGGATATCTGTGTACTATAAGTGCGTAGTAATTAAATTCTTTATTTAGTGTGGTATATTTCTGTATAAAAAAAAGAGTGTGGTATTAATAAAGAAAAAGAAATATGAGAGTTGTATTTTAGGATAGAGCGCGTTGTAGAGAATCAGACAGGTAGGAAGGGTTGTGGTTGTTTGGTGAGAAAAAAAAGAGAAAAATGAGAGGGAGGAGCATAAAAGTGGTGGGTCATCACATCACGTGGTTCGGCGATTGCTGCAGTCCACTAGTTCCTGGGAAGTGGGAACCACAACGCCTACGTGTTGTTAATGATAGTCGCTGGCATGGCCCACAACAACCATCCTGAGGCTCCCATTCATTCTTTGCCTCTGTGGCCCTCGTTGGATAACCCAAAATGCTTCTCATTTTTTTTGTTACTCCTTTTCCACGCAAACATTTTTCCTCCAATAGCATTGGGACACGTGGAACCATGGTTATCCTCTTGTGAATTGTGAGAACCGACTATTCCTTCTGTTCTGTCTTTCGAGAGGAGTTAACACCATTTCATTTTTTTTTCTATTTATTTCATTACTGTATTTTAGAAGAAATAAATGATACTCTTTATTACGTGTATCATATTTATATTATTTTTTTTTATTTTTTTTATTTATCATTTAAAGTTGTTTTACCCTAACTAAAGAATCAATTAATTTATATATTTTTTTTTATTATTTTTATTTTTTTACTATCTCATTTTATCTCTTTACATTCATATATGACATCTTTTTAATCATTTTTATTCTCTTATTTAACTATCTAATTAGTGTGCGAACCCGTGCGATTCATGGGAAAAACATGTAGAAACTATAATTTTGTACTTTTTGAGAATATTGAATTTTTATAAATTAAAAATAATAGTATAAGCAAAATTTGTTAACAGTTTGACATAAATATGACATTTTTCCCCCTACTAAATAAATATGATATGTTGAAACATCAAAGTTTGTTACCTTGACAATTTTTCTCTTTTATTTTCGGAGAAAACCTGGCAATTTTTCTCTACAATATTATTGAGCAGAAATTGTATTACATCTAAAATCTCTATAATACAGAGCTGCCTAATCAATCTCATAAATTGCAAAATTAATTCTCTAACTTCTTTTGTATGAATATGTATCTAAGATTGTTGCTAAAGCCAAATGTGATGCAGAAAAGTCATGGACTTTTCCATTTTTTAAATTCAACTTATATTTAATAATTAATAACTGAAAAAAAACCAATAACATAGAAAATCAAACATTATTAAGAAATCTAATAGCATAATTGCATAAAAGCCATATAATAGAAAAGACAAAATATATTGATACAACAGAGAACAAATCATTAACAAAAAACACTTTAATTAGAATAATAATAGTATTATGATTATTAACAATATGGAAGATATAGATATATATTAATAACAATTTAAAGGCAAAAGCAAAACATAAAAATTGGTGCAGTATAAAATCTCCCCTTTGCTCTCATTACTAAAGTTCTATTGCACTTGTATAAATTGGTGTATCGTTTCTTGTATTGGTTTTGCTTTGGCATCGAATTTGCCAAGTAGCTCTATGATTTAATATAATAGTATAGTATTTACTCTAAAAGAAACTATTGCACAGATATAAAATTGCAACAATAGTTTTGTTTAATGTCCTACTATAATATTTGAAAAAAAAAGTCCTACTATAATACTAATCATAATAATATATGGTAAACAGTCAACTCAATTGAACAAAATAGCAAATCACCCATCTCTTGATGATTTGTTATATATCTTATTTTATTTTATATACTTCAAGATTATGTGATATCTCTTCAGGGGTTTTGTCCAATTTATCAATATTTTTTCTTTGTGAATCCATGGGGAGTGTTATCACGCATTTCAGCAACAATAATTTTTTTAATTGACAAATCAATTTACTAAAAATAAAAACTAAAAACTATCGCATAAGGCGTGTCATAGTTAGGATTACATTAAACATAAGAAAATAAAAGCAAGAACACCCCCCTCCCAAAAAAAACAACATAGAACTTGACCCTTTCAAAAGCCATAACATTATGCAAAATTCTATGAACAACACAGACTGGCAACACAACATTATTGACAAAAATTCTCTAGGACCCAACAAAAAAAAAATTGACCAAACTTAAGCGAAGAGCAACAAAAATCCTCAAAGATCACATCCGCACACCATTGACCAATAACACAACATAGTAGGAACTCCCATGAAACGTACCAAAAATCCTTGAAAATGAATAAAATCCTTGAACAACAACAAACTTCCACAAAGCAGCAATCTTCGAATTCACAACATATACCTGCAAAAATACTCAAAGCAAACTTCCATGAACATAGTAGGTTTCCACATTGTCTATGAATCGTGCCCCACCCAGTGACAACTTCAATGTATCCTTGAATGAGGAAAAAAGACAATAGAATTATCCAATTAATTCAACCAACACCGCACAAAAATGCCACAACAAAACATGACATCTAAAATTAATTAGATGTGCAGAGCTCAAAACAAATACACCAACCCAATGAAATCAATACTTAAAAACAATAACTCTCTGAGAATCTCGTATCGTCCATCACCACCATACCACTCAACCAACATAATTAAATCAACATGAAAAACAATGACATTGACCCCATTCCTGATGCCTTGAGTGACACCTTACCAACATAGCAACCACAAAACAAATCATTCTACCAATGAGGCCTAGATGCTATATATATATGAGCACACATACCATTATCTTCCACCAGCCTAAAGTCCTCCTTTCTGTCTTTCCAAATTGTCATCTAAGCCAATGACAATGATACATGTATAAACATTCCTTATGAGTACAGTTTCAAATTTATATTATGCAGTTTCTAGTACACACGAAATCAGATAGTGAATGCTTACTATTGCGCGCATATAATTTTAGTATCAAATGATCTTAAAAAATTACTCCATTTCCCTCTAATTATAAGGCCCTATGTCCTGATTGCCATTCATGCCAATGTTTTTTGTTAGTATTATAGTAGAACAATCCATTTTGTTGTCACTTTGAATCAAATTTTCAAATTTAATATAAGCAATGAAATGATTCAAGAAAGGATACTAAAAACCAAAAAAATAAATACTCGGATTTTTATCAGCGACTATATATAACTTCATTTCATGTAACACCAATGGTTAAGACATGGAATGTATAACACTTATTTAAAATTCATTTCAAAGCTCATAAGAAAAGAACACAAAAGAACTACCAATCACCTGAGATTCTAAGATTCTCACACCAATCACCCGATCAAGGTCAAGAATTTCTAAAACGGAAAAATAGCAATATAAATGTGGGATAAATTGTAAAAGTTACCTATCTAACACTGATTAAACATGGCAAAACAATAGAATAATTGGAATATTCATCTAAACATTTATAGTAGAGATTGAAAAAAAATTAATGGGACTCTATTTGAAAGACAAAAGAGAGAAAACCTTATCAGAAAAACTTTTCACAAAAACAATCGACAAAATAAAATAAACAGCCACAAAAGTCTAAAGGATGAAGGCAACAAAATGAGAATAAATAGTACTGGAGTAAATTAAGTGAAAATAATATGGAGTTTAATAGCCCTGACTGGTGGAAACAATTTTTGGCATGACTCTATAATATAAAGGAAGGGGTGGAGAAGAAGAAAAAAACATAATATACTAAAAGTGATACCAAGATTTTTTTTTTAAAAAAACACCAAGAATTTGAAGAAAAAAAAACCAAAAATCCAGAACCACTACCTCAGTTAGGATTCTCCCTATTCTTTGATCGAGCATCAACACTGTTTCATCCTTTTTCTGAAACCACAACATAAATATCACAACCCAGAGTTAAAAAAAAAAAGTGAAATAACACAAAAGCAAAAAATACCTATCTATGAATCTATTATTGCAGAGAAAACAGATTAAGGATGAAAATCTGAATATTTATCTCTAAACCCACTGCTTCCCGTTTCCAATTTCGTCTAACCCACACGTTATCAGAATTAAAATTGCCGCTTCGTACTCTTCCACTTTACTACTTTCCCCTCTTTTTTTTTCATTACAATTTAATTTGTTATTCTTTTCTTTCAATACTGCTTCATAAATGAATCCCACTTTCTTTCCTCTTTCTGTTTTGCCACTTCGTTTGTATTATTTGCTTTCACACTTCCCACTTTTTTTTCCACACTTCCAGTTCCCAGTTCCCACTTACCCACCAGCTGTCCAGACCATCTTAATAAATGCCCTCTTTTTGAAAAAATGAACGCTGCATTTTGTTTTGGGAAAGAACGCTGCACAGTGCACATTGCGCTCAAAGTCTGCAAATTTTTATGTTCCAGTATTTAATAATTTATTCAAAAAAATAAATCTAACAGGTTATTCAAAAGTTAATTTACTATTTATCCTTGTTTTAGGCGAGAAAATGTCACAGATGCTTACATCAACATTCTCTTACTTTTATAATAAAGGATTCATCTTTTACGGATTTTTAGAATCTTATTTTATATTAATAATAAAGTTATATTGTTGGAAAAGTAAAATAATTTTTACGAGTAATAATTAATCTTTGAATTTTTCAACTACTACATTAATAAATTATAAAAAATATATAAAATAATCAATAAAGTTAAAGGTATAATTGTCAAAATATAACTTTAAACTATCAAAACGACAAATAAAAATAAACAAGGTTTAAATATCTTTTTCGTCCATGTAAAATGACCGAGTTTCATTTTTCGTCCCTGTAAAAATTTTTGTTTGTTTGTGATCCCTGTAAATCAAAAAGTTTTATTTTTAGTCCCTGCAAAATTGTTTTAGTCCCTGTAAAATTTAGATCATGTTGAATTAGTCCCTGTAATATTTAGATAATTGCCAAAGTAGTCCTTGTAAAATAAATTTAATAGGGACTAAAAACAAAATTGTTCACATATTACAGGGACTAATTTAACATGATCTAAATTTTACAAGGACTAAAACAATTTTGCAGGGACTAAAAATAAAACTTTTTGTTTTACAGGGATCACAAACAAACAAAATTTTTTACAGGGACGAAAAATGAAACTCAGTCATTTTGCAGAGACGAAAAAAGTATTTAAACCAATAAATAATTTATTTTTTAAAAATAACAGATAAAAAAACGAAAAGAGTACCAAAAAACTTAACTCACCTTTACGGGCTGGCTGCCCACTCTTGGGGCAGCACAATTTTTGAGTAAATGGTCAAATTGCCCCCTAAAAGATGTAGGGATTTGCAAGTAGGTCCCTGAAAGATGGAAATAAAAAAACTCGTCCCTGAAAGATACCTTTCGCTGTCAAATAGGTCCCTGGCGTCATTTTTGACATTATTAGGGGTCATTTTGAAATTTTAAAGATTTAGATGGATAAAAAAAAATAAGAACACTTATTCTTTCCCTCACACAATCCTTTCTCCCCACCCCAACACTCTCTCTCCTTTCCACTGCCCTCTCACTCTTCTGTCTCACCATCTTCCTCTTCCTCTTCACCACCACTCTCACAACTCCCTCACCTCCTTCTTATTCCCCCCACTTACACACATACACAAATAAGAAGCTCCCTCCCACGGTCCCACACACACACACACGAGATCCCCCCTCCTCTGTTTTCCCCTTTCCACACAACAACAACAACAACAACAACAATGATAACAACAATAATAATATATAATATAATCAAGCTAAGTTAGGGTTTAATGGTCAAGGTGCTACGAAATCCCCGAAGGTGAGGCAAGTGGGTTGGTTGTTGCGGGGGGTTATTATATTCACTCATTATTCAGTTATTCTTTTGTTTTTTGGCGGTTGAGTTGAACTGCGATTGTGATTGTGCTTTGTTTGGTTGTGTGCGGCAAGCAAGGTGGGTGGGTGTGGCGTGGCGAGGGTCGGCTGGGAATGGGACGGTGGTGGTGGTGGAGGGGGAAGGGGGAAGAAGAAGGAGGTGAGGGAGTTGTGAGAGTGGTGGTGAAGAGGAAGAGGAAGATGGTGAGACAGAAGAGTGAGAGGGCGGTGGAAAGGAGAGAGAGTGTTGGGGTGGGGAGAAAGGATTGTGTGAGGGAAAAAATCAATGCTTTTATTTTTTTTTATCCATCTAAATTTTTAAAATTTCAAAATGACCCCTAATAATGTCAAAAATGACGCCAGGGACCTATTTGACAGCGAGAGGTATCTTTCAGGGACGAATTTTTTTATTTCCATCTTTCAGGGACCTACTTACAAATCCCTACATCTTTCAGGGGACAATTTGACCATTTACTCCACAATTTTTAGTTATGACATTTTTTCGGTTGACCATTTACTCCACAATTTTTAGTTATGACATTTTTTCGGTAAACACAAGAAAAAAAGAGAAAACAGAAAAAGCCAAAAAAAACAAGCTAAATCTCAGCAGCCCTAGTCCCTCAAGTGAGGGACTCTCATAGCATCCGCAAGGAGGAGAGGTCCAATCGCCGCCGAGGGAGTTGACAGCACCACCAACCGCTCTGACTGTGCCGCTCCGAGCTTCACCAATGCATCAGCGCTGGAGTTTCCTTCCCTGAGCGTGTGAAGAAGCCACACCTCCCGGTCCCTTCGAAGGAGCTCCTGGATGCCTTCAATCAGTGCCGCATTACTGCAGTGAGTAGGAAGCACAGAAGATGAGGACACAAGGGCGATTGCCATGGCAAAATCAGAATAGCACACAAGGTTTCGCTCTCTAGACTCCCAAGCAATCGAAAGGCCAAACTGCAAGGCAGCGAGCTCAGCACTCAGGTTATCTGCCGTTCCAATCAATCCGAAGAAACCCCCACACCATTCGCCATCCCCCATCCGAATCAAACCCCCAAACCCTGCTGGACCAGGATTTCATAGGGAGCTACCGTCCACATTCACCACCACAACGGGTTCCTCAGATTGATGCCAAGTAACCCACCGAGATTGGCGCACCGTTGTGCCAGTGACCTTGAAAGCAGCTTCAATTGACGAAGCTAAGAAATACGCCACGCGAAGCACCCTGTGGAGACGAGGATCCCCCCCCCCCCCCACCCACAAATGCATTTAGCATTTCGGGCACACCAGGTTAAAATTAATAAACATGAAGAGAAAAAAAAGTCAACCATACATTTCACGTAATAATTGAGCTCATACATACTTAATCCTGCGTAAAATTCTTATTTTGAAAAGTATTTGAAAATCTCTCTTATTAGAAATTTCACTAGTTGATTTATATACTTTATCACATGGATATCCATCCAAACTCACGTTATGAACTTAAAAATCAATTTGCTATAAAACTCAAAATGTTTGGATAGAAATTATGGTGAATAAAATTAATTTTGGAGTGGAACGAATTTTTTTTATTCTAAATCAATGAGTATTCTACCGCCTGCACGACATAGACTAATATTCTACGGGAGTTTGTTCGGCATCTCTAATGGGTGGCATCCCTCCCGCCTGAGTGGAACGAATTTATTTTAAGAGAAGTAATAATTTTTAGTTTTTCTGTTGAGTAAATTGATTCTAGATATGGAACCAACCAAATTCTTATATAAAAAATGATTCTATTTTATCATCCAAACGCAAAATCAACTCTTCTAAACTTACTCTGAAATATTATTACCAAATAAAAATCAATTATTTTAACCTTAATCTTTTCAAAATAAATTCTTTTAATATCTATTTTTCAAAATCAATTCTATCAAACTCTAAAACAAATAGACTCAAATTGATCGTTTCTGGTACTTTTAATTGTTGAATATACTATTATTATATTTTTTAATAGTTTTTCTTGGTCGAATATTTTTTAATAGTTTAAATTACACATCTTTTATCTTCACCATCTTATGAACGAATGGGCTTTGGACAAATCTATGTTCGGTTGTGAGATGAGTAAAGTCTAACCATAAATTATTCCATCATCATAGATCTAACTCGGATACTTGCCAAACTTGTCCCTTTGCATATTAACCACTTGTGCATAACTTCACAGTTAAAAATTAAAATTTTCAATAAATTGCAAACCCCTAAAGTCAGCTCTGTTTTCCAAACTCCTAAAGTCGTGCCTCGACTTGCCACCCATATGCTTGAAAGAGCCACCCCTAAAGTTGACTTGTAAGACATGGGACGGCTGAATATGTGCGTGATGATGCACCTGTTCATACCTTGATGTATAGTGCGGTGAATTTTAGAATGGGAAAACTTAAAAACGCACTATGAATGGGAAAGTTCATTTTTACCTGCAGCAGTGGATTTTTCAATCATTGAGCAATTAGATATCCGCCCCAGGGTGCCATTTACTATGCACCACATAAAAACTTGTTCATGATGGGGCATGACTTTTTTACCCCGAGTTCAGGTCAAATCGGTTTCTTGTTAATTATGTAAACACCCCTGATGTTTTACATATAGTTTAAAAGCCCATTATTGGTGAAAATAATAAATGATACCCCAAATTCAATAAATGCAGATATGTTGTGTCTTTACTAAATCACTCTGAGATGTCATCCGAAATGGATCCAGATCTTCCATTTTTTCAGAAAATGGAGATCTCTATTTCTTTTAACAAGGATCTAACACGTGGCATTAATGAATTTCTACGACTGGGATTTAGTTTTTTAAATTTTAGTTTTAAATTAAAAAAAGTCAGACACCCACCGCCTCCCTCTCTCCCTCTTTGCCGTCTCGACTTCTTCCTCTCCACACAATCACCTCTTCGGCCACCAGCTTTCTCCCTCCAGCAAACTCGGCCCCACCCTCCTCCATGAAAATAGAAACACAGACCACCATGAAAACAAAAACATGGTAGACACAAAGCAGAAACAATTAACAGAAACGCAGAACAGAAACACCCTCCTCCATTAAAACAGAAACACAGATCCCCACCATCATGCTGTGCACAAGTTCCCACCGCCGCGTCTCCACCTGTTCGCAAATCCCCACTGCTGCGCCGCTTTCTCCCTTCTGCCACCGGCACCATCTCACAGCCGCGCGCGCACAACCCCTTGTCGCCGCGGGGTGCGGCCTCTCTCTCACACCCGCCATGGCCGCCACGCAGCTCGTCCTTGCCGACACAGAAGCGCCGGCCTTGCCGCCGTGGAACGCGGCCCCCTTCTGCCGTGGGGAGTGGTCCGCCATCTTCTTCTTCCTCTGTGTAGGTGGCGTCTGGGCCCTCTCTCTCTCTCTCTCTCTCTCTCTCTCTCCAATGTGTGTTTTTGTGTGGGTCAAAGTCTGAGCCCTAATTTCACCCTAATTTCCTTTTTTTTCTTTTTGTTAGATCTCCATTTCTTTAAGAAATGGGAGGATCCCGATCCACCCTGATCCTGATCTCCATTTTATTAATTGGGATATATACAGTAAATATGTTATAATTAACATGTAAATTTTAATTAACGATGTATATAGAACCCTATTAGCAATTACAAAAGTTTTACTCAGAAACTTCTTATTTAGGTAGTCTTTCTATCATCTTAACCATTGAATTTTAATATTAATATATCTACGGTTTAGAGGTCAACTGGCCCATCATGAACAAGTTTTTATATGGTCCATAGTAAGTGGCACCTCCGCCCAGTATTTGTTAATAATATAAAGTAGTCCAATATTCCTTTTTGTCATTAAACCTTTTCATTCCATTATACCGTTAAATGTCACCTATTATGTATCCCGAAGTCCGACAAAGCAATTGTTTAAGGATTTAATTAGTATGCATCGTCGGTGTAAATATTTTTTATACATATATCTAATCATATTTCACTATATAGATATTTGTAGAGATATTTTATGAAATAATTCTATCATGTGGCACTATAATGAGATATAATTTGATGTTTGTGTAAAAAAAAATACATTATCAATGCACAATTAAACTCATTGTGTAATCGGATGTGTTAAATGTGCCATTGTGCCAAATTATATGACAAAAAAATTGTGCCAAAGTCATGGTCCAAAATGTCGGATCTACTCATCATTGAGACATTTGAAGCTTTGTTGCTTTGGCAAACTCCGTATTAGAGCATCCTTGAGGTACTTAAGTTAAGTAGGTCTCACTAGTACACATCACTCATTTTTGTTTTTTTGAGCTTAATCATTTTATAAACATTTTATGTCCCCAACCCAATACCTCTAATTTTTTTTTAAATGGACCCACCAATAACCTCACATTATTACATTTTACCAATAACATATTTTTTAATTTTTTTATTTAATTTTTTTATTCATAAAGTAAGACATGACTCACCATGTGCTTAAAAGAGGGGTGATTAACTTAAGCACCTATGCTTAATAAGCATCTCAAGAGAATTGCACTTCAATGCAAAAATCTTAATAAGCATCAATGCTTATTTGGTAAAATACTTAATATATACCCTCATTAGAGATGTCCTTAGTTTGTTCGCTGTTATCAACAAGCATCGGAGAAAAAGGTAGGACGCCATGGAAGGTTTATTTTTGTTTGATCAGTAAAATTACTAAAATGAAATTGTAAGGTTTATTTTTGTATTAGTTTAAATACCAATTATTTACATTCTACTTTGCTCGATTAATACGTACTAATTTTAAAAATATGTAATTAGTTTATTTTGATTACAATGGTGCTTATTTTTTCACGAAAGTTTTCTTTACAGTCGAAACATTGTGCGAACCTTTCATAAAAAATCTGAAACTTAATCTATGGAATTACTCAAGTACCCTGCTTTTATTGCATTAAACGACAAATGGTTTTTGTGGTTCAATATCTAATTTTTCAGTTCCACAGGGACTATCTCTGCAAATATTTATAATTCATTAAAATACCTGACCAACAAGTTATTGGTAACTCATCCTAGCCCTTGAATAAAATATTAGGTTGGCTGGATTATATCTATGACTGATACTTCCTTTCACATTCATGGAACGTTGACGGCACCTGCATAGTGCATGCCCTGATATGAAATTTTGAGTTAACTGTCATTTTAGCCTCTGAAACTGTAATACGGTCTCACTTAGGTCTCTAAAACTAACGAAAAGGCAATTTAGCCCATGAAATTGTAAAACATCGATCAAATTAGTCCCTAAAATTATAAAACAACGGTCAAGTTAGTCCGTCGTTTTACAATTTTAGGGACTAACTTGACCGATGTTTTACAATTTCAGAGACTAAATTACCTTTTCGTTAATTTCAAAAACTTAAATGAGACTGCTTCACAATTTTAAAGACTAAAATAACAATTAACTCATGAAATTTTCTTAATGGGTTGGATGAGTGGCTTGAGATCCTTTTTTTTTGTCAACTAAGTGGCTTGGGATCTTCAACGGTCATAATTACTGAACTTTTGGGCCATCTTCACTGCTTCGTTCTGTCTCAATTTTCGAGAATGCTTCGTTCTCTGATTCGTTCTGTGCCTACGGTGGGGTGAATGAGGTTTGGATGCTTTGGAATTGGGGAAGAGATCCCCCAAATGAAGGTGGCGTTTAACCTGGTGACGTTTATCTTTTTGACCATCGTGGTTCCTGAGGTGTAGGCGTGGATCTGCCATGCGCCATGCACGTGTACCAGTTTCAAACAATAATGTAGAAATTGCAAATATACCACACAATTTAGCATAATTATATTTTTAGCCCATGAGTAAAAAGCTGCTACATTGAGTGGAAAAAAGGGCACCTATACCAAAAAGCTGGTCTCAGGGTTCAAAATGTTGGCAAACAACTTCAAGTCTTCAACTCAGCAACCCAGAGATCGAACTTTCAAGATTCATTACTAATTCTTAATGAAATAGATTAACATTTCATTCATGTGGATTTTTCATCTATTTTCATCAACGTGGACTTCATCTCTCAACAATTAATGTAACACATGCATTTTCCTTTTTACGATGGGTAGCCCCAAACTGAGAAATTGATACTTAAACACGGTAAAATATTGCTTTTTTTTTTATGACGAAACGATAACAAATTGCTTAAAAATTACATTTTAATTACTAAATCTTACAAATGTCGAGCCCTCTTAAGAAACAAGCTAATATAATCGGAAGTAAAAAAATTACGGGCTTCTTTCATCGATGGGCCATTAACTTTTTTACTGCTTCGTTCTTCGTTGTCTTCCATAAAAAGCAGTTAACTCTCTGGCCATGGTAGCTGTATCCACCCCAAAGGTATTTCCGATAGAGAACTGAACAATTACTTCATTATATTCGAATCAACGAAGCCCAACGTTAATGGTTGGTTTGAATAATTTATCATCCAATTTTTTAAGGTCTTGAACTTGTTTATTCAAAGGGAACTGATACCAACTTCTGATTATTAACTGCTGCTAATCTTACCACTGCTATCGTCTCTGTTTTTTTATTAACTATTGACATTATTTATCATGGTTTCTTTAAGCATATTTCACAAATAACCAACCTAACAAATCTATAAAAAAATATAAATTAAAACAAAATTACGTTAAAGTGTCTTCAGTGTCCTTCTCCTTGATGATAAAGGTGACATAAGGGGGTCCACCATTAAGCTTTTATGTTTTATCTGCAGCTTTTATGTTTTGTCTTATCGGTGTTATCTTGGAATTTAGTACACTATTGTACCCATTAATGCAAATAAAAAAATTTCCTGCAACTTGACACTAGTAGCTACCAGTACATTATCACAGCCGTTTATCCATTTAATGAAAATATCAACGGTTTCAATTTCATACACATGCATGGCACATGGCAGGTCCACGCCTGCACCTCAAGAGACCACCATGGTCACAAAGATAAACGTCACCAGGTTAAACGCCACCCCCAATTAATAGCATATATTGTAAAGTGTTGGGGTGATACTTGTAAGGGCCAACCCCCCAATTCCCCCCCACCCCCAAATGACCAAAAAAAAAAGAATTGGAGAAGAGGGAAGAGAGAAGAGTTAAGGGTAGAGTAGTAATTTATTGTCCAAAAACCTTTTATAGTGAGGTGTATGTCTAATTTTTAAAGTGTATTTACCAACTCCCAAAAAGAATTTACGGGCTTTGGATCAAAAGAGTGTTTTTTTTTGTCAAAGATCAAAAGAGTGATTCTCAGGTTGGAAATGGATGCTAGCCCAGTCATTTGTGTCATCAGCTCAGGGCTTGGCCCAAGCATGAGGATCCTTGCTCAAGACCCAACAAAACCTAAAAAAAAATTGACCAAAAAAAACCTAAAAAATATATATATTAATAAAATTATTATTATTTTATTAAGAAAATCAGTGGATGAGTAATATTAGAAGAAATATTTTCTCTCAATAAATAGACTCTCTATTTACTATAACTCTCTTTCTTAATAAATAACTACCTTATTTATCTCATTTTTTTGTCGAAATTATTTATCTCATTGATTGGCTTTATTATTATTATTGATCGAAAATAAGTATTAGGTATGATAATTTAATAAGTAATTTTGCATTCTAAAAACATTGAAATGTAAACTTTAAGTAAAACTAAAATAATTCAATAAGTTATTTCAATTAGTTTAATTATATTATTTATCTCATTATTTAATTTTATCATCATTTGAAAAAGAGCTAGTATGAGAATTTTGACACGAAAGCAGTTTAACTAATCAGGGGCTTTGTAACCATAGCGGGTGATAATAGATATATAATACGTAGAAAATTAATAAAAGGCCACTACTCATTTGTACAGTTTCATGCTATTATTTTTGTACCGTTAAGCAATGTTCATTAAAAAAAGTTAAATACTCCTAAAATTAATTATGATTATCTACCCCAATACAATATATTCTCATTATGATGATATATTCTTATTTTGAATACACTAAGGAATTTGTTCTACTTCAAAAAATTTATTTATATTTTACTATTTTAGAGTTTTAAACCACTATATTTGGACTATTTTTTTCTTATATTTGAATCCCCATAAAAAAAGTAACAATTTCTTGGTCACAACTAACATTGTTGTTTTGGAAAACTGAAGAAGATTTGTTTTCATTTTCATTTTTCAACCGGCTATGGGAGTCGGGAATTGGTAAATACACCAATTTTTTTGGACATACACTTTATATTTAAAAAAAATACCATTATACTCTCATTAATTTGTTTAATTTTTTTTTTCAATTTCGCGTTGTTACCAGAAACTGAGTTTCCGGAATGCATATGCAAAAATGCATTCCGGAAACTCTAGGAAAAATTTACATTCCGGAAACTCCAGTTTCCGGAATATAAATTTGAATTCCGGAAACTCCAGAAAAATTTACATTTCGGAACCTCCAGGAAAATTCAGTTTCCGGAATGTATTTTTGCATTCCGAAAACTCCAGGAAAAATTTACATTCCGGAAACTCCAGAAAAATCCAGTTTCCGGAATGTAAGCAAATTTGCAAACTCCAGTTTCCATACAATTTGTATTCCGGAAACTCCATTTTCCAGAATGCAAATCTGTATTCCGGAAACTGGGGGTGTATGGCCAGTTTTTGGAAAAGAAGCGAAATCAGAAAGAAAAAAAACCCAAACAATGAGGGTATAATAGTAATTTCCTGAATAAATGTGGGGTGTATGGCAAAAAACTGGAGTGTATTTACCAATTCCCTGGGAGTCTGGGATCGTGGGAGGAATACACTCCTAAGGAGGATCATTTCTCTCTTTTGTGAATTGTGATCGATCTGGCCCAGGTGGTTTACTGTGTGTTTGAATAGCTATTTAAATTCTATTGACACTCTTTTCAAACCTACGTTTGTGAGAATGAAGAAATTGTTATTTTTGACTCCATGTTGAGTTTCAAAGACTCCCGATGGAAAAACAAGCGCACACTAACTCGTTTCCCTTTTGGTCTCAAAGCTGAAATGATTAAGATATATTATTAGGTGAAAGCCATGAACTAATGAACATTGTACATGTCCTAGCTCGACTACATTGCCTCATGCATTTTCGTCTCCTAAAGTTATATTCCTTATGCATTTTGTCCAACATTCTCGCAATTACGAGCACTTTCCTTAAGGCACAAACAAGGATATATAGAAGAAACTATTTTATCAAACTGGGCTAAAAAAAAAGGACATGTCTCGAGATAATTAATGGATACACGAATCCATCATTCACTTTCCCTGTGTCTCTATGAAATCACAAGTCAATTAAGGTTTCATGCAGAGTAATATTCACCAGCTAGCTCCAGGATTGAAAAATCCCAACTGTGTTTCAGCATAGTTTTACTTCTAAGTTGTATCTGATATCCAAGGTTTTAAATAAAGGTCCCAGATCGCAATTGCTGCCGCGACATTATCGTTTAGAGAGTCTTTGAAACCAAATCGAAATTGCAATTGCGGCTGCATCAGCCGCATTCGTCCGCAGTTTTCCATAATATCAAGGATTGCAAAGGTAACCGCAACTGCGACCGCAATTTAAAACCTTGTTGATATCTATCTATCCTTGTGTGCACTGTGCTTCATGCATGCCATAATTAACACAGTGAACCCCAAATGGATCCACCTTTTCACATTTTTGTGCTCCCCCTCCTCCTCAAAAGAACACAACACAAGAGTTAGCCTTGTCAGCACTTTCTGAATTAGGTAATATAATTGGGCCCCTGTCAAATATGGTAGACACAAAAAAGGTCCAAGTCCATTCATTGGTTAAGAATCCTTTTCAACTTTTAAGTTTGTCTCTGGTCATCAAGGCAAGGACTTGACTTGGTCTGTGGTGTGTTATATCCATCTGTCTCAGTTGTTTTATCTTGTCTCGTGCTGCCGTATACATTCAGTCTAGCTATTTTCCAGGTCACATATATAGTAGTCTCTCCGGTCCATAATATAAGAAACAAAGTACTAAATCACACGGACACTTTGAAATGAGCTAATTTCAATTTATACCCTAAAGTTTTAAATTTCCCCCCCAAAAAATACCCATTCTGTGAAATGATTGAATTAACTCACTTGCATGAAAAATTGTTTCTCGTAAATATGAATGATGCTATATATGAATAAGAGTATAATTGAAAATTAGGATTCATTGTATTTGAAAAATAATGTATGTTTCTTATATTTTGGACAAAATAAATGGAGTCTTTTGTTTCTTATAATATGAACAAGAGGGAGCAGTAATCATATGTTTGTTATGACATGTTGATTGACTTCAATTAATTCAAACTCTGGATTAGAGTGTAGCCTAAATGCTAACTATAAGAATAATTAAAGTAAAATTCCACACTACACGACGATATCTGTTACGCGTTTATCAGTATTTGGTGTTTTACCAAATTAAGAATAAGCCTCATCATCTCTCCTATCAAATAGAGTATAGACTTTTCAATGTGAAGCTAGAAGAAGAAGACCCACTAATGACTTTTTCTAATGGTAGAAATTAAGCATGTTTATCACTTAAGTGAATATAAACTCCAGTACTGTGTCATCCATCAGCATTCAGCATTCAGCAGTCAGCACTAGCATAAAGGGTCTTCTTTCCACACTATTATGTGGGGAGCCAAAGGGCCAGAGTAACAGAACTTGATGTCTCAATTCTCAACATTATAAATATGCTTCACATATACTTTGTCCCTCATGCAAACACACTTGACAAAGTTTTGGTTGCTTCTGTTCTTCTGCATATTCTCAAAAACTGCTCATTCATTTGAAGTATAATGCCAAGAACCACTGAAAATGTGGAATCGCCGGCTACTAAGACGGTTCGGGTTCCTCCGAAAAGAGGCCAGATCAAAGCCAAAATAATGACCGAGTTTGTCAGAATGGTAGAAGAAGCAGGAAGAGCAATGTGCAGCAAGGAAAAGGTGGCAGAGGAATCACACCCTTCAAAACCACATGACTCTAGTAACCCTTAAGTCCGTAGCATTATGTTACTACTCAAACCCTCTCATGTTAAAATTTCTTATGATTTTTGTCATGTGAAATTTATATGTGTCTATATCTCTCTCCATAGACATTAACAGGTCTTATAATTTGTTGATATCTATGGAGAGAGATAGACTCAAAAATTTCACTTGACAAAATTTTGGCACGAGAGATATCCAATTCCAATCCCATGACCCTGGATCCTTTGATAATTGTCAGCCTCTGTGTATTATGTCTCTGCAGCATAGCATTGTAACTTGTATGGTACTTTATTTCCTTGTCTCTCTGATATGTGTCAAGTGTATGTAGCTCTGTTACTTGGCATGTAAGTCTCCCCTAAGACTATATTTCAAGTTTGAACATGAGTCTGTGCAGAATCTACTCTTTCATTAATTACATGCCCTCTCTTGTTTTTAATGTTACTTATTTAATATAATTAGTTGATAGACCCGGCCTTTACAAAGTACTAATATTTTCTTAATTAAAACAGTAGAAAAAAACCTCAACAAGTAAAGCAATTTTAGTTGAAAAAAATAAAAAAGAGCTGAGGAGGTTACATATGTTACAACTTGGGAGGTGACCATGTCACGACCTAGGAAATTAGGATCTACTTTTCTTATATAGTAATTGATGATTAATATCTTTGCAAATTTGTTGTGATATAAAAGTAAAACAAGCAGACGTTATTGGTGGATTTAAGCGATACATGTGCCTCCATTAAATAGGCACCTCAGGTACAAAGAGATAAAACCAACCTACTACTGCTATGCTATTCATAAAGATATCTAACAAATTCTATCTACTTGGCCCTATAACAATCCGATAAGAAACAACTCACTGATAACAAACTCTACCAAATATTCAAATTAAAAAAAACGTCACATGCCTTATCCTTCTATTAGGGGTCCTGTTCTTCTGCATGGGGGTGTGCTTCAACTGAATGTGCAGAATTTCAACAATTGTTATCTCAAACTGAACATGTATTACATTTATATGCTAATAAATAAGTGCATGATATGAGGCCTAAGGCAGGTCAAGTTGCAGAAGTATATTTCAATTTCAAATGGCCTTTTTCAAATGAAAAGAACACGAGAATATGGCCAAAACAACATCTGTGAAGAACTTTAACTTTTAAAAACTTATATGTCCATGTTGAATAGGTAACCATAAAGCAAGACAATAATGTTTGGGGAACCCACCGTCTTTGGTCTTTCAAATTTTGTTACCAGTTACAATGCTACCACACCACCACTCCAATCCAATACTTCCTTTCACAATAATAGAGGTGAAATTTGTGTCTTATAATTCATTCATTTACTATCGTCCTGATTTTGGGAGGTGTAAATTTAACAAAGCAGCAAAGTAACAGAGCAAAAACAGAGCACAATACCATCATATTTTTTTATTTTTTTGACAGGACCATATTGGTTAGAGTGACGAGGAATTTAATTTCTCATTGCAAAGTCTCGAGTTTAACTCTTGTAAATAGAAAAAATAAATATTGGAAGAATTTTATCCCTTATATAGGTTAATCTGACTCGACTTGGATTAGTCAGGCTGAATATTACTTTGGATAAGGATGGATTAGGCAAAAAAATACTACTTTTACTGTTCCAACTGGAAAGCATTATCTAGTAACCCACCATGACCACCCTCATTCTAATATATATGTCCCTGAATTCTTTGGTAAGTTTTTTAGTCAAAAGTTCAAACTTTAAAACAAGACTGGATCTCTCTCCATATAAGACCCAAATTTTGGAGAGAGCATATAGGGAATGTCATCAAGTACTCAAAAAGTTACATTTTGGTAAATGTTTCTGATCTTCCAGTCAAAATATAGCCATCTAACTAATGTGCACTTCTCTTGTTTACCTCCCCCTTCATTGATTGTTTTGAATGGACTTGCTTAATTCTTCACATAAGCCTGTATTGGATTTCCTTAGATTGCCTCAAGTAGTCAAGGGTGATAACTCGGTTGTGCTCACCATTTGTAGCCTTAATACCAGAGTTTGAATCCTCTTTCCCCTATAAAAAAATAGGTTTCAATATGTTAAGGTCTCTATAATATAGGGTTGTTTTGAATTTAGTACCTCAAAAAAAGTCATGGTTTTTAGTCCCTTAAACATATTTTTGTTTGGTTTTAGTTCATGAGTTGACTTATTAGGTGGCACAATTATGACTAGTCATCATTTCTACATTCATCTAATTATTAAACTTACGTGACTTACCTGAACGACACATCACTTGACACATCCTATAAAAATATTAAGTTGCTTTACTACTACTCGGTTGTATTTGCTAGTTATATATAGGAGCGGATAACAGAAGTCTTGATTTCATAAATGAATGAAGAGTCATTTATCAATCCAGCACTCGTGCGCATAAGCACTTGTTATACCATATGACAAAGTCTACATAAAATATTATTCCCGTACGTGATGAAATAACATGTCTTACAGAGACAAAACATCACAAAAGAAAAAAACATCTTTTGTTACAATAATGGGATGCAACATGTCTTTAAAAAGACCGTTCTTGTGTGTGACCCCATTCAATTCTGAGATCCCTTTTGTGTTACTACATCTGCTCGCCCAGCTAGCACATTAAAAAATCATATATCATACATATTGTTCCAAATTATATGTTCTTTGACTTATCACCTTTTGTTTTTAACTTGGACTCTCGTGTGTTCATAAGTCTAATTAGAGTCAAGTTCGACAGATTCATTAAGGGAGATAAAAAAAAATTAATGTTTATTTTTTTATTTACAAAACTCCAACATTATCTTACTATATGGATTTGATTTGTTGCTAATTCTTAATTGTAAAGCCTAGGTAGTTCAAATGGCTATCCAATTTTGGCAGAGCATTGGAGAATATATCCGAGTCATCAAATTAAGATGTGGAAAAAATAGGTATTCGTGAAAAGATCAACTTAACTTATACTTCTAAAGCCATGTCTTAATTTCTTAAGACCATCTCAAAGGATGGTTTTTAAAATTTAAGAATAAAGAAGAATCGTTTTTATTTTTTGTTTGCATTGGAGCAATCTGAGCTAAAAGCTACAGTGAAGAGCAGTTGTGCAATAACTACCAAATTTCATTGCTTTAGAAATAGAAGGAGAACAATTTTCAACAATTAGGTAATGCATATCACGACGAAATAGATTATGAAAAAGAAGTTTTTACAATTATTGTCCCTTTATAAGTCAATGATATGATACATTAATGTGATATTGTGATTCCTTCACTGTGTATGGAGCACGCCTCTACAAATTGCTTGTCAACTGTTCTTTATATTTTCTATACGTTTCTTGTTGATTGTTTGTCTTCGAATACAGTTGAGGAACTTTTTCACTTACATTTCCCATTATGGTGAATTTTAGCATGAGACAATCTAAATTTGTCCCACCATTTGGAAGATTGAGTACAACATTGCAACCTGTCATAGACAAATGATCTTGGTTTCTTACTTTCTTATAATTATGCTATCCTCCCCAGAGGTCTTGATAATTATAAATCACACACACCACTTCTGTGTTTGATGTTTTTTTATGGCCCATTTAAGAGATTGCCCCTAAATATTTTTTTGGGCATGTATTTTGCAAAGACACAAACCCTCTCTATTGCTTGAACCACGTTGTCAATAATCTTATTCTCTCCTTTTTGTCATATGTCTTCAATGAAACTTTGTTGAGTAGAGCGTGATTGTACCTCCTATGTATTGGAAACCCAAGTGAGTTGTTAGTTTCATAATAGCTAAGAATGAGTCAAATGAAGATAATAGAAGAGACAAGATTTATATATCCAATGTCTTAAGATTTTTGATAAAAATGTGATGTCAATGTCTCTCGTGGTAGTTGCTTGATCCATTGACATAGATTTCCTGCCCGTGGGCTAGCCCTGAGCTCCCAAATATGAGTACCATAGTGCCATCCATACATACATCCTCTATCACCCAAAAAAACAAAAGGAATATTGTAGCACTCAGGCTGTTTTTCTGCTAGATAAAGACTATGACCAGTGCCATTAGAAAATGTAGTCACAAACATAACTGTCATACAAGCAAGTTTATCCTGCAGACCAAATACCCAGAAAGAATTAAATTAAAAAAAAAATATAACACTATTATTGTCATGCATGTCCATTGTCGCTGGTATAATGCAAGGATTGGAAGTATGAGTATTTTGTATGAGTATTTTGTCTGACCTTTTTTCAATTCATTAAATCAATTTGTTGATGCAAGCGTTTAAGAACATGTAAAATGGTTCAAAATGATGTTTTCATTTTTCTTTTTTCTTATTTTGGTCAATGATGTTTTCATTTTTCTGTGATTTTGCCAAGAAGCTATCGCCCTATGTCCACTCAACAATTGGGGTGGGCACTGCACACATCCTTTTAAATTTAATGGAGCCCCATTTTCGATTTAAGTATTTTATAGGCCGCCTCTGTTTGCATATACCTGTAATTCTCTATGTATATTAAAATGTAGGTGTCAAATAATTTAAGTTGTAGGAGCCATTTATGCCAACTTCCATTGTTGCATACTAATTAAATCCTATAAATTATGACAAATAATGGAAATAATTAAGGATATTTTAATCCTATTTTCCATCAATTGACATCACCTCTTAAATTCTTTATTTCCCCCACCACAGTTACGTTCCCTTTCATTTTCTTTCAAACGCTAACTCCCAAGCATACCCTAAAGTCATCTTTAGCATAGTACCCACTTTTGGATACTTAAGTAAACTCCACTTGTACACATCACTTATTTTTACTTTTAACCAAAATACCTAATATGTACCCAACCTCTCCAATCTAACAATTCCAAAAAATTTACTAAACGAGTCTCACCAATAACTCCACATCCAATTAAAAATTCATAAAAACACGTGGGACCCGCGAGAAGAGATAGGGTGCTTGTATAGCACCCCTCCCTAATAGGTACCCATTTAAGAACTCCCACAATGGTGGGTACTTGATAGGTACCCATAGGTACTATTTAAGTACCCCATTGAAGTTGCCCTAATTCCCTAAGCATACCTGCTGTAACATCCAGTACATAACAGCGATCACATTATGCTTTGATGGCTTCAGGAAAATCAACACATAAAAACAATAGGGGAAACTCAGGTGAATAAAATAAGGTACAGTATGCACAAGACCACGTGTTCAAACAACAAAAATGTCTGTCGTAGGTCCAATGAGAGATGTAACTGTAGAAAACGGGATCCTACCAAACTGTCACCATCCATACCAAATGCCATGCTGCCAATAGCGATTTCATTATCCTCAAAAGCTTCATTCAGAAAAAAAACTTCCTTGGAAGCAAGGAAAGAGAATGGCTACAACAAGCAAATGCTATATTATTCAGCAGAGGCATAAAAATATCACAAATCAAGGTCAAAGACTAATTCTCAGGATTAAGCTTCGGCTCCCGGCTCCTTTATTTGGATTGATGTCTTGGATAAACTTGCTTCCAGTTCATTCAACTCATCTATGTCCAATTCATCATCGTCATCGTCAATGTCATCAGGAACTTCAGCATCAGCACCACCTGTTGCCGAGGTGCCGGGACCATTTGTAGCAGCATTCTCATTCCCCTGAAGTTGGATCCAACAATTAGCACAACAAAATACAGGGTCAATGTAAAAAATAGACACCACACTTTTAACACGTATAACATATTTTAACTGATTATCAAATAAAACAAGAGGGGGAAAATGAGATAATAGAGCTAGCCTTAGAAGCCACTACCCTTCTCTGGAAACATAATATAATAACCATTCCCTCTAATGGTGAAGAAAGAAAATTTTAAATTGGTTATAATTCATTATTCATGGAAGAGCTCCATAACCAAAGGGAAACATAAGCATATGAAGAACTCGACTTGATAAAGAGTACTACTCTGACGGCCAACCACACCAGCAATCTAGATGCAAGCATTAATAACGGCACAATTTTTATATAAGAACCTCTATTGCTTTTTAGTTTTTGGAGCTCATTAAAGATATATCTTAAGAATCCTGTCGCATTTCAATGTGCTTAGAAACAAGAACTAGTTGTGAACTTAATGCAAAATAAATTCCAAGTCTTCTTGGATAATTTGGCGATACACATTCTAACTACCTTACATACCAAGTGAGTTTCTTTCTAGAAAATAATGAACAATCATTCATGCACAATCAACTTGACAGCATGTTTGTTTTACGTTGGGAAGGCCCCAAACCATGTTTTGGCCAAAAGCTTGTCTCTTGTGGGTTTTGCCCAAACCATGATTTTGAGATTCCAAATGGGAATCCAAACACACATTCATAAGAGGACTTGGTACAAGGTGTCTGCTCAAGAAGTATAGGTCAGGTCTAGAGATGATACATTGATTACACCCCGATTGTCACATGTAAACCTAGAATTTACATGCAAAATTTATAGCTCAACTAGTGGATGGACCCGAGCCATATAAAGTACAAGTCTTTTCCTAATACAAACAGTGAAAAAAAAACAACAATTTTAGTTGGAAATAAAAAAAGTGGGGGAGGTGACGTGTCACAACCCGAGAGGTTACATGTGTCACGCATGGAACCCAATAAACAACAATTTTAGTTGGAAATAAAAGGTGGGGAGGTGACATGTCACAACCCTAGAAGAGGACCTAATTTTCTTATATAGTAATTGAAGCATGATGTAGAGGAGAACCCACTCATAAAAGCCAAGCTGATAAGAGGGGGAGAGCCCCCTCCTTAAATCTGGGATTTTTATGTCCACACTCCACATCCATTTGATATGGGACTCGTGCTCATGCATCGAAGGATATCCACAGTACCCTAAATCACAGTTGGTATTGATTGGGATGGGATATATGGAAGGGGGGATGAGCTACACCCTGATGTCTAACCCAAGTTCCAATGGACCCAAAAGCAAAGTTGAACAGTACATAAGTGTATAAAACTTCAAAAATATTGTTAGTTTATTTACAACATTACAGTTGCAGCCAATTCGGCCGTAGTATTTTCTCAAGTTTGCAACTGTGAAAATTTTATATTGAATAAAAGAAAAATTTTGGTTGTGTTGCAGCATTTATTGTGAATGGAACTCATCCAGCATCATTTTGTCTCAGAATTACATTCACCAGGCAGTTTCTCAGAATTTCAACCATATCCATGAAAAAGTATTAGATTAGGCAGAGACAGGCATGAAGAAAAAACTTACTTTCTGTTCAGTTTCATAAGATTCTGGCTCTCTTTGGTACTTGTCATAAGCTTCAACATCATCCACAAACAAGCTAGCATCCGACAAAAATAGCTCACGACCACTGCATTGGAAGAGAAAAAAATATGACAAGATTAGTGGGGGGAAAAAAGATTATCAGCCTTTATAACCACTTGTAATTCCCTTTTTTAAAAACATGTTTGCCATTTACATGCGTTCACATGTAAATGATAGAGACCAAATGGTGGATGTACCTCATGCGGTCATTCTTAGCCCTCTCTGCCTGTTGTGCAGCCATATTGGCATCTCTCTCTTCCATCTTCTTCTTCTTCCATTGAAAGAATAATTCAGGAGTCATAGGAGTTGTAGTGGCCACTTTGGCACGCTAAACCATGTTATATATTCTGTTAGAAAACCTGATACAATAATTATATGGCATAGGTTATTATAAAGGGGGGAAAAACAATTCACCTGATTTTCAATCTCCTCTTCAATTGTTATTTTTTCGGTTTCTTCCTCTAACAAAGCCTTCATTTGAGATTTTAACACATATCCAGGTGGCAGTGCATGTCTATAGTGGCAATTCTTACCACCATTGGGGCAGACCCAAAACCAACCATATTGCTTCTTCTCTACCGCATCCAAAAAGTATTTACAGACCTGAACAAAGCACACAAACAACAGACAGCAGTTATTTCCAGTGTTGCATAAGCCAAATCAAAAACATGATTCGAATAATGCATATCATCAAACATCCAAAAGAATCCCCATAATGAATCAAAACCATAGTTAACCATATTAAAAAAAGGAAGTGGGAAATATCAAGAATAACAATGTAACATAATCCCAACAAGTCTAATAAAACGTACTATGTCAGTTGGCTTGTTCTGATTATACTCGTTTTTCTTTGACTCCACCACCTTCTCCAAGGTCTCTTGATCCCAATCCTCCATTGTTTCTGTCAACATAAGAGCAAAACCAAAGAGTTAGAAGGGGGAAAAAAGGAAAAGTCATCATCAAAACCAAAACAACATGTAAAAAACGAGTATCTATCAATGAACTTTTTATGCAATACCCTCATCACGCTTATCACTGTATATATCAATCTTTTCCCCTTTCCTCTGAACATTCAAATCATGCGAGAACTTGCATTTGAAGCCCTTGGCACACTGCCCTGCTTTGAAAAACTCACATAGTATGGACTTTGGATCAACACCTGACACCAAATTCAGATATCTTAGTTTCCAACAACACTGAATAAACCAATTAGGGTAAAGAAGAAAAAAAAGGAAACTTGGGACCCGTTTGGTTTGAGGCTCCGTTTCCTGTTTTTACTTTTAAATAATAATTACTAAGTTTGTGATATTGTTTTCAATCAGAAGAATAACTTAGAAATGATTATTACCAACTGGCACTTTAGGTTGACTAACAGCGATTTTGAACAAATCATTTAGCTCCTTCTCCTTGGCCTTCTCCTCCTCCTTCTTTTTCTGTTATCAAGTTGAAAACAAATCCCACATTTCATTAATGAATAATCAAATTTATAATTTATAATAATTATATAATTAACAAAAATACATATATATAATACCTTGGCATCGAGTTTGGAAGGATCGGGTCTAGGCTGAACGGATTGTTTGAGGTTCTGAACATATTTCTGGACCTGTTTGCTCTTGTTTTTGTTCTTGAGACCGAAAGTTTTGTCCTCTACGACCTTCTGCTTCTTAGCTACATCAGCTTTCGATTGCTTCGGCGGCATCTCTTATCGGCATCAAAAAATTAATGTGTTGTTTCAATGAAATTGAGGATTGTGTGAGAGGAGGAGGACGATGTGCCTGCCGGGGACGAGGATGTTTGGTTTGGGTTGGTTTGGATATTAGGTTAGGGTTTGGAGTTAGGACCGTGCACGGGGTTGAGATTCGAGAAGCTTTACGGAGATTTGGGATTCCCGATCTACCCCTCTGTACACACTTAACACTTGGTTGTCTGAAGCCAGTTCTAGATAGAGCTGGCAAAATGGGTTTTTGGGTCGGTCCGAGCTCGGCCCATATTGGGTTTTAGTTTTATTAGGTTGAGTCAAAAAAAACTCGGATTAAAAATAGTTTTAAATTTGTGTGTTTAAATTTTTTATTTTTTAGGCTTTTTTGGGTTGAGATTGGGCTTTAGCCTATATTTTTGCGCCGACCCGCTTTGAGATTGGGCTTTATCGGATCGGACCAAAAAGATCCGATTGAAAACAAGCTCAAATTTATATGTCTGAGTCTTTTATTTTTTCGATTTTTTTGGCCCGGTCCATTTTGTCATCTCAAGTTCTAGAGTTCTCTATTGAGCCACCTCCGTTATCCACCCAAAATAGGTTAACGAATTTTTGTTAAATATTAATTAATAACCTGAAAATGAATGAGAGAGAAATACTAAAAACATATTCTCCAGTACATATCAGTTGAAATTCACGTGGAGTTCTTTACTTTGAGAATGGTCTCACTATGAGTCTTACATGATTTAATAAAAATAGTGTGTTAGAAAATGTATTTGTAGCACTTCTATGAATTGATAGTTTCGTTAAATTTTGTTGGCATAAAATTCAATTCATTTTTTATCTTGTAAAGCATTATTTTTTTATTTAAAAAATTAGTTTAATAAGCAACTAGGTTAATTCTTTAATTTATTTGTCAAACATTAAAACATTTGTGTAAAATTTTAGTTCATAATCTTTTTTAGAAAAGTAGATTAAAAAAATATGGTAAGGTGAAGGACACATGTTTGGAACTTGACAAAAACAAAAAAACACGTTTGGAAAATAATTTTCAAAACATGGTTTGATATAAGTACTGGAAAGAAAAAAATTTCCCCCTTACTTCTGCTTGAATCGTGATTTAAGACTGTTCAGGTATTAAACAAGGTAACTTTGTCACACGTATTTGTAGATGAAACTCAATTAACAAACCCTAAAATGGAAATTGAGACTTGGGAGTGTGCAGATCATAATTCAAAGGTACAAAGTGTATATCCCACATTTGGATGATTGATCTTGCTGTCTCAACTTTTCTTTTATATTTTGGAACTTTCTTAAGAGTTTTTTTGGCTTACTGCCTCCGGTTCCTATTATAAGATAAAATTGAATTATTTGTTTGGTCCAAATTATAAGAGACAGACCCATTATTAAATGTTTTAATTGTTAAAATTCCTTTTGTACCTTGTTTTATTATGGGACCAATTTCCTATACAAGTGAATGCAACTATTTTTTTTACTGCTTAATAGTAAAGATATTTTTGGAATAAAATTTAAATTAATCAAAATTAATTAATTCAATTACTTCTCATTGGTCTTGATGAATTAGTTAATTGTCTCTTATAATAAGGACCAAATGTAGTATTAAATTTGTAAAAAAATGGAATTTATTATTTCCCTTACCCTCATTTTTCCCACATAAATCATTTTTTGGTAAAAGAAAATATTTAAATAGATGATAATCTGATTAACAAGTATAAAAGAAGAGTGAAAAACTGTTGAGGAGAAAAGAAACCGTTATAACAAAATTCTTATTGTATATAATGAAATTTGGTTCTTGTAAAGTCCAATACTAGAGATGTCAACGAGGGTTGTGACTTACAAGCCAACCCGGCTCATCGGCCAAGCGGGTTATAAATGCTATGGCATAAAGCATAACTGGCAATGTTTTTTATATACCTTTGAATCAAATTATAAGTTTATAACTATGATATGGCTTGTGTTTAATCCTTGATAGCGTATTGAGATGAATTCACTTTCATGTCAATCTGCATTTTCCTTCAGAACACAAAATCGGGAGAAATTTTAAAACCTAAAGATAACTAACCACACACTAACTTTACCCGAAAGCTAGATCAGCATCCATGTACAATAATATTTATGATTTTTTCTTCTCTGCAGTCTTCTATTCTGATAATTTGGCTTGCAAGGTTTACAAAAGTTTTTGTGATCATGCAGGTTGAGCAATTGGAGCAGGAGGTGCTGGGCTACAAAAATCCCCTACTGATAAGAAAGAACACTAGAACAAGAAGCTTGCATGTTGCAGGTTCTAGGGTGCACCTGTATTTTTTTTTTCCAGTGTCTATTTCAGTAAGCTTTTTATGAAATAAGTAAATACAAATTAAGGAAAATGTCTTTGTATGTCGTATAGAAAACTTTGAAATCTTCTGAATGCTACAGGTCCTACTGCCAAAGAGCAAGGCAAGAACTTGCAGCTCATGATGAATATATAAAGTTCACATGCTTCGGTAACCTCTTTCTCATACCTCTGTCTGTTCTTGATGTAAGAGGAGTGCCGGGGGCAGACCGAGAGTTTTTTACTTTGTATTGGGCTCGGACGTTTGTGAAGCAACAAGGTAATTCGAAGCTGTGACAACATCTTTGACAAAAAAAAAAGCTGTGACAACATAACCTATAACTGCCACTGGACACATTGGCCTGCTCCTGAACACACATTGGCGCAGCAGTAAGGACCTTGGAGCATTGGATCAGCCCTTTGTGGATATTTTATTCTATCTTTAAACAAGAGTGATCCGACCCAAAGTTACTGCTCAAATTTGCTTAAATAAGGAGTAAGAACCAAAAAAAAAAAAAGGAGTAAGAACCAAGTCACAGTATCAAATCAAATTCCAAAACAAAGAAAGCCTCCTTAAAGAAAGGAAAACCCGAAAAAAGAAAAAGAAGAAATAAACTGAAAGGGCTGCTGAATCACCATGGAAAATTTTCTCTGAAATCCCCTACATCTTTAATTATGCCATATTTTGTTACTGTTAATCAAGAGGAGACCAAAATCTATGAACTATTTGAATGAAAATTATTTCTTACCGAAACTTCTCAAGCTCAAGTACAATTATGCAGGTAAAATTTTACAAGCATGGCTATTCATATGCAAGCACTTACCTCCACTCTGAATACATTTTAACCACTAATATGCAAATGAACCATCCAGAATGTTTCTTTGACAATTCAATATTCTACTCTCCTGCTTTAAAATCATCAGCCAGTCCTATGAAATGAGAAAATAGTACGAGTGTCTTACCCATGCGACAAGATTCTGCTCTCCTGCAAATTTTGAATTGCCAATCGCTTTCCTTCCTGTAATTATTTCCAAAAGAACTACACCAAAGCTATAAACATATGATTTCAGAGTCAAGTTATAACCATCCAAAAGTGCCCATCCTTGTGGATACATGGTTGTTTTCCCCGGCTAGGCCAAGTTTAGACAAACCAAAATCAGATAACTTTAGATGATACCCTTCAGCATGCAAAATGTTTTGAGTACTTTAAATCTCGAGTTATATGACAGAACAGTTAGTTTTTCAGTTTCTTTTTCCAAGTTGCACACTTGCACTAGCACTCATCAGATACAATTGCTATAGAGCTATAGCATTTTCAGTTCAGAATTATGAGCAAAATCAAAAGAAACTCAAGCACTTCAAAAACACACAGGTTTTTGTAATTTGTTAAAGTTGGTCCCACATTTACGGATTATGCAAGAACAAGAAAAAAACAAAAGGACAGAAAATTATAAATCAGTCTGGAAAATCACAGATCATAAACCATTGACATGATTTTTGAAGAAAGATACTGAATAAATTTTCAAGGGATGATAATTAGAAATTCATCCATATTCCACTGTAAATTGGTGCTACAGCATCACTAAGCTGATGCGTAACATAATTGTTAAACATTACATTACTCAGTCACAGCCAATCCCTCTGCTGCAATTTCAAGGGCAAATAAACTTCAGAGAGATACTGAAAACCAAAGGTGCTCAAAGCCTGTATTTCAGCCTTCTGCTTAGTTTTGACCATCAACGTCAACTCCTCAACCCAACCAGGATTCTTCTTGACAAAATCCTCCTCCAACATGTCCTTCCCGGTCTTAATATCCTGCTCGGTCATGGGCAACCTACACTGCTCGGGTATCTTGTACTTGTCCAAATCACTAGGCCTAACCCCAAGCCACTTTATATCAGGGGTGGTCAAGTGAGCACTGTCATAGGACATGTTTTTCGACCCACACCCATAAACAGACAAAATCTTCAACCCATAAGGATCACTGTCCACAAGCGCCAGCACCGGCAGCTTCAACTCCATCTTCATCTTCCTCAAGAACAGCCTAGTGGAAACATCAGGCTGCCCCTTGGCCGTCACAATTATACACGGGAACCGGTTGTAGAACCTATCCTCAGCCAACCTCATATAAGCAGCGTCCTTCTCCACCAAGAGAATGAAGAGAGCATCACTCTGCATATCCCCAACTCGATCTATGTTGGGCGGAATCGCTTTCCCCCCCATACCCATCTTGGTGCAATCAATCATGTCTCCATTGTCACTGAAAATCAACCTTCCCACAACCACCCCTTTCTCCGCGGCAACGACGTTGAGGCTCGAACGCGTGCAGCCCAGCATGCACGAAACATCATCCAGTACGGCATCAGATTGGATCTGATTCATGACCAAGCAAGTTCAGTTTCACTTTCAGTTTTTGATTAATTAATCATTTAAATAAATTGAAGAGGATTTATAGGTAATTCAATTTTAAGAAGAGGGAATAATATGATAGTGATCATGGTTTTAAATTGTGGTTTCCGGCCACAATTTCATGGTTTTCGGAGTCTTCAAAACCGTATCACAATTGCAGTTGTGGCCGCATTTGTTTGCAATTTTTCACAATATTAGGTATCAAAAGCTAACCGCAACCACGATTTAAACCCTTATAGTGATAGCAAGCTTTCAAATTATGGTCGCCTTGATATTGCAGAAAAATGCGGACAAATGCGGCCGCAATGTGGTCGTGATGTGGTTATGGAGTCTTCGTAAACCACGATATCGCAGCCGCAATCGCCAATAGTGATCATGGTTTTAAGTTGTGATTTGCAGCTGCGATTCCGGCCAAAATGTCATGGTTTCCATTGTCTCTGAAAATTGTGATTTGCAGCCACAATTCCGGCCACAATGTCATGGTTTCCATAGTCTCTAAAACTGTATCACGACTGCAATTGTGGCCGCATTTGTTTATAATTTTTCGCAATATCAAGGATCACAATGTAACCGTAACCACGGCTACAATTTAAAACCTTGTTGATAGGGATAGTGGTACCTGGTCCTGGAAGAGCTTGACGTCGGTGTAGAAGAGGTCACGCTTGGTGACATGGATGCCCTTGAGGCATAGCTGGTGAATGAGCTGGATAATGCGAGCAGTGATGGCGGATTTGCGGACGGTGGAGATGTTAGCGAAGGGGCGTAGTGAGGATTTCTCCTTGAGGACAATGCGATCGAGTTCGGGGACGTATAGCTGGTTGGCGGCGGAGCGGGAGGGTACATCGAAGGAGAAACCGTTGCCGGAGAGGATTGAATGAGCGATCCTCAACACCAGGGACTCAATGTTCGATTGGACCGACGATAGCGACAGGTCAGCCACCTCGCGGCACGTGAACGGCAGGGACAGGTCTTGTAGGGTTAGGGTTTTGGTCCCCGATGATGATGAAGATGATGAAGAGGATGAGGTTTTTAGCTCCTTTAGGGATTCCAGGATCACTGAATCTGGCTTCAGCTTGTTCTTGAACGGTAGTGTGTTCGTGTCGCCGCTTGCGTCGGTTCGGCGCCGCTTTTTGTTGTCTGCCATGGATGGCTGTGTGTGTGTCCTGTGTGGTGTAGGCGGGAAATGAATGCCTCCTCCGCTGATTTTGCTTTTTGGGATTTGTATTACTCAGTGTGGAGTGTATTACTATTTTGCCTCTTTCTGTCTTTTCATTTGAAATATATATATAGGGATGGAAGTAGGCTGGGCTAGGTTAGGCTGGGTTTTGCCTAAATAGGTTTGGCCTGTCTAAAAATTTCAAAGTCTAAGCTTGGTCTGTTATCTGTCATAGGCTTTTTTTTAAGTCTAGTCTGACCTTTTTAAAAGCCTGATTTGGCCTTTTAGCATATTTAAAGGTCCGATTCCTAATAAGGCATTCAAATAAGTTGTCCGACCTTCAACTGAAAAAAAAAATAGTCTAATCTACTCCTAAATAGGCTAATGAAGAAAATCGCTATGTATAACAAATTATAAAATATGACAATTAAATTCAGTCTTATTTATAATAGAGACATAAGGGCGAGTAAGAATGAAATATTTTTGTGATGAAACCTCTAAATAAATCACAACTTTATCCTTCAATAAGCTTTATAAACTTGATTATTTATGTAGATCAACATGTGTTTAAATATTTAAAATGTAAATAAGTATATAATTTTAATATATTATAAAAAATCTAATATAATGATAATATTATAAAAAATTATATCGATGTCTACTTAAATAGGCTGGCCTGTTAGACTTAAAAGGCTTTTTAGATGGCCTAGGCCTGGCCTTTTTAGCTAAATAGGCTTTGAAAAAAGCCTTGACCTGATATATTTCATGAAAAAACCTGGTCTGGGCCTGATGTAGGCTGGGTCATAGGCCCCTGTCGAGCGGCCTAGCCTATTTCCATCCCTATATATATATGTGTGTGTTTCAACATGTTTTAACTTTTAAGTTAATCAGGTGTAAAAATAGTTAAAGTTTTTTGTCCTTTGAATATGAAAGTTTTTTTATGAAAGTTTTTTTATTTAAGTCTTTAATTTGAGTTGACCGTAGACATGACACGCTGAAATTCTTGTAAAAATTTTACGTGGTATCTTATTAAACCTATGTGACTTATACGTCACATGACATATACTTATAAAAATATTAAATTTTTAACTTAGTCACTCTAAAAATGTATTTTGAATTTAGTCTCTCACCACTACCCCTCCTCCTTCTCCCCTCTCCTCTCATGGCTTCCCCCCCTCCACCCCCCTTCTCCCCCTTCCTCTCATGGCTTCCCCCTCCTCCACCACCTCACCTCCTCACCTCCTCTCTTGATTTCCCCCTCCTTCTCCTACATAACTTCCAAAAGAATTTCTTATTTTTATTCATCAAAACCTCAGCCGCATCAGTTCAAGGCACCCCAATACCACCAATTAGGGGTATAAATGACCTGAGCTATTCGTCAATTATTTGGACTCGACTCATTAATTGCTCACTCAAATTCGTTTGTTTAATTAAACAAGTCAAGCTCAAGCTTAAGACTGGGCTCGAATATTTAAATGAGTCAAGCTCAAGCCTTACAAGCTCGACATTAAGGGCTCATGAATAGCTTGTTTATATATATATATATATAGGGGATGTATCAAGTGAGGGGAGTTTTAACATGAGAGGATTAAATCTGGACTATACAATCATATATGGATGATTGAGATTAAAAGTCAGTTACTAATCACATGACCACTTAAACAAGTCATGTGACTTAATGTTAATCTTGATAATTCATGATTTAATCTTATGACTATAATATAATAATCAAAAATTAAAATTACATGGATCCTACATTTTGTATAAAAACACTTCTGTCCAAGCATTGATTTGTGAGGTTGATCGGATGTCATATGTAACATTCGTTTTTCTGAGTTACTGTTTAAAATCCATTTTATATGAAACTTTGTGATCTAAGTGCTAAGTAAATTATTTTGGACTTATAATGAAGGTTTTAAAATACTTATCAAGTTATTTCAGTGAAACAGTAACTCTTTCCTTGACGTTTGACATCCGTATTTACCGTTATTAACGAATAAGATTTTATATAGCACAAGTATATCAAAACAACTTAGACAAACTTCCTTCACAAAAGTTGGTTTTTTAATATTTATGATTTTCTGGAATTTTATTAGAATTTTTGGAAAACTTTAGAAATTACTGTTTTGACCCTGTTACTTACAGTAAAAGCTAAACACTGATTCGGAGACCAATATGAGGTCAGAAAAGGATTTTGAAAGGCTGAATCATGTTTTTATATTTTTTGAGATTTTTGGGAATTATTTCGTAATTTTCTGAAAAGCCGATAAAAACGCTACTTTTCCAATCTCTGTAAAGTACGGAAAATAGGGATTTCTGGTCAAAAATGGATTTATGGTGATCAGTGAGTGCTTAAAATCAAATTTCAAGAGGGACCATTAGTGTTTAAATTCAATTTATGATTTTCTGGAATTTTTTGAAAAATTACTGTTTTCACTTACGGCGCGTTTTCCTTTGTTTTTGTAAACAGTAAGGTTTGCCCTTACCGTAAAAATCCCAAAACTCTTCCATGAAGCTTTTATATGTCAATTTCGTGATTCCTCATTAGTTCTTACCATTTAAAATTATTTTTAAACATTTGATTAGTAAAAAGACCATTTTAACCCTTATTTGCAGAATAAGCCGAATAGAGACATAGTGACTATGATATGGAAACTTAGGAACTTTGAGGGGTTCAAATACAGTTCTAAGAAGCCTAAGAGAGTTGGGGACATCATGATTTCTTTGAATACAATTCTATGACTATCTGAGTGGTAAGACTGTGTGTTTTTCCTTAAATGTGTGAATTGGTATTCTTATCTGTTAAATGTGGTTTTGTGTTATCTGATGATTCTATGTGGTTCGAGATAAGTGATTCTGAGTGGTTGGAAGTGAAAGAGATAGGCCTGGTGAAAGGCGATGTTCCTACATGATGTTCCCACATGATGTTCTTACTCGATGCTCTCACACGATGTTCCTACTTGATGTTCCTACTCGATGTTCCCAAATGCTTTGTTTAAAGCGATGTTTCCACTGGATGTTCCCATTGTGCTGTGTTTTAAGCAAAGTGCTTATAGTTGTTATGTTGGTATACTGATTAATTTGGTATATTCCCAGTGTATCTGAGTGTTGTATGTTGTTGTGTGTCTGTACTTTTCCTATTAATTTGTTTAGAGTTTCACCCTTGCCTGTTTTGTTGTGTTGATGCATGACGGAGTAGATGTTTGACCAGAGAAGTGGGTTAGCTCTTAGGAGAGGATCTGAAGAATGTTACTGTATAGATGAATATGGATTCCAAGAAGAATAGATAGTTACAGTATTATGTTGGGTAGAAGTCTAGAGATTAGACTGACTCAGATGTTCACTGTATCATTTCCAATCTTTTCTTGTAAAGACTATGTTGGTTATATGAAATGAGATTACACTCATACCAGTTTTATATATGCTTCCGCACTGAAAACCTTTTTGAAAACATTTAAAAAGGAATCAAGGGAACATACTCCCCATCCTTCTCATCTTCTTTAAATGGCAAAAAATTTAACCTGTATTTCAAAAGAAGGATTTCTAATTTTCACTAAATATTTTCTAAGTTATTCGAAATTTTTGGTAACTATGGTGTAATATCCTTTTTGGAGAAAGGTTGTTACATTTTGTGGTATCAGAGCCTGGTCGAGTCTTTTGGGAACTATTGGGTATAGATTTACTGTGTTTTCATTGTGTGAACTCTAATGAGTTGTCTATGCTATGTGAAATTGCGTGGATTCTGTGTGAATCTTGAATATTTGCTTAAGTTTAGATTATTCTGGAAAAATCTAGGTTTAAAGTTGTACTGGTATTGGACGGTACAGTCGAGGAATCCGCAACTGTGCTGGTATGGGACGGTGTAACACCCCTTTCTCAAGAAGGCATTACACTTAAGTAACCAACCCAAACGCAGAAAATAAATTTCATTAAGTCTGGTTTTCTTTCAAAAAAATACTGACAAACTTATTTAATTTAATTTTCATAAATGGATTTTTATTGCCATTTTTTTTCTAAAGATATTAAAAGAAGTCATAAATAAATTAACTGTCAACATATAAAAATGAAACACAGTCATTGGATACAATTTACATCTTTCTTTATAAACCAATATTTGAGAAATGATACATCATACAAAAAACTGCTCCTTCCCAAAAGAATACTGACTCCCTATGCTGGTCAAGCACTAAGAACTTCTACAAGAAACTCTAATGAGAAAACTATAACTCGAAACTAGGATTCGCCCGTCCTTCCACTAGGTTAACTCATCTTCAGAGTACGTCTCAATCCTCGAGTCCTGACAAGTCCACCCAGCTAGTGGTCCATCTATATGAATCATATTCCAAAGAGCACAAAACATATAGGCAATGGTCAAAATCTCTTTCGCAGTTATCACCATAATCACACAAGTAGCACACCACAGGGATTCATGCAAATTCATACCATAACCATTTATAGCAGAAATCACTCACACATGCATAATGTAAGATATCCAGTATAAGTCACACAGACACACCTTACCAACTTCACACAGAAGCAACGTCCCATCTTCACACAGAAGACATAACACAAGAATTCAATATATATATATATATATATATACACACACAAGACACTTCTATTGGCCTTTTCTTTATAACAAGTTCGACACACAGTCACGAGCACATAGCTCGCACTCCATGGAGATTACTTTATTTTTCACACAGCATGAAATGTCACTTAGCATTTCCAAAGCACACAGCTCTTGGCACACAACCCTTTTCACACAGCACGAAATGTCACTTAGCATTTCCAAAGCACACAGCTCTTGGCACACAACCCTTTTCACACATCACACAACATTTATATCACATATCACTTTTCATATCACAAAGCATTTCTCAAATCACACAGCATTTACATTCCACAATATTTAGGTCACACAGACTTTGCTCCACACAGTATTTATATCACACAAAAGTGATACCACCCAGTTCTCATATCACACAGTATTTATCACATAGAATGTATATCACACAGAATTTGTTCATTTCCCCTTATTGACACTTAGTCCCACAATCATTTCTCATCGTCCATTACTCAGTCTCCTTAAACACGTAGCTCTCTCTTCGTTAATGCTTTATTCTAAAACTTTCTTTTAAATGCTAGGTTTATTATTCTTGAAATCCTAGACTTACATTATATCTTCTTTTACTTTTACAAATCACTTAGGAAAAAATCACATTTTTGGCCCAAGAATATCCGTATTTTCATTTCTGACCTAAAAATTACATTTTTGGCCCAAGAACATTCCTTCCACAGATTCAACCCTTATATTTTCAAAAATCACATTTCCACTTTCTGTTTCAGAACTTTCAAAATTACACTTTTGCCCCAAATCTTTCAAAAATTACATTTTTAACCCCTGCATCCTCGAACACAGTATTTTCAGGGAAGAATAGTTCACACCTGTGAAAACTCTCACATCCAGGGCGTGAACAGTTCTGGAAACTTATTAAAAATCCGAAAATTTAGTTTTCTTTTTGGGATTTGATTCTTTAATCTATTCCTATCATTTTTAAGCACCAAAACCAGATTTTAGCTTCATGAACTTTAGTCCATTAAATTGATTTTCAAGAAGATAACTAAGTAGGCATTTAGAGATTAGATTTTCTTGAAAAACATGGTTTAATTAAGCATGTTAATCTCTCTCCCTCATCCATATCAATTTTACCATTCACCATATCATCTCTCCATTCACAATATACTTCAAGCTTATAAGAACAATCATCCATTTCACATGATTCATGGATCACAACAATAGTCCACCCACTTTAAAGAATATACACCTCAAGCCAATATATATATATATATATATCAAACTTCCACAATCACATAGGAAAATCATCACCCAAGAATATATGAAAAATACCCTCTCAAGAAACATAAGAAATCTTCTACCAAGAACATGAAAATCATCATCAAGCATAAAAATTCACATACAACACAAGCTTATGTAATTATGGTAGCTAGAGAGAGTTTTCCCTTACCTTCCTCCTTTAGCTTATGTAAGACAAGGCCTAGGTTCAAACCCTCCTTCTTCCTCTTCTTGATTGACTCCTTCGAAATCAAATACAACACAATCCAAACACCAATTAAATTTGCTTATTCCATGGTTGATCTTTAGCACTTGTAGATGAACTTAAGATAACCCAAACTCTACCCTAAGCTCATAAACCATGAAGAAGAAAATGAGAACTTAGACTATGGAGTTCTTACCAAATACCCTAGTAGCTTGATGATCCCAAATCAAGAGCAAATCCTTGGAAAAACTTGATTAACTTGGATGAAATTTGGAAAGAAAAAGCTTAAAGTTTGGCTATGGTGTAAGAGCAAAGTGAAAAATGGAACAAGAAGCTCTCCCCTTCTTTCTCTCCCTACTCGGCCAGCTCTCTCTCCCTTTTGCCTCTTGTGCAAGATTTTTTCTAAGTTCATCATGACACTAATGAGTCATAAAAAAAATATCAAGCCTTGGATTTTTCCATTGGCTCATAATTGTGAGTCATGAATTAAAAATGTTCCACCCCCTTCTAGGGCCAAGGCTGGCGCTGCAGCGGTCCAAGGGAGGGGTGAAAATAATTTTTCACCTTAACCATGGTAAAAGGTAAGTTTTCAAGATAATAAAGTGTGGTAACTTTTAATTTTCATGGTAAAAATTGTCTAAAAATAACCTATTGAGGTAAAAAGCTCTCATGACTCCTATAATAAGCCAAGACCACGAAAATAAAGTGCCAAAAAGGTCTTGGTTCATAAAAATGAAGTTTAGAAGCATTATGGTAATTTTTTCGATTTTACCTTAACCCGTAAATTAGGGTTAAAATGAACTTTCTCTGAAAAATTCTAGAAAATTTCTAAAAATCATAAATATTATAAAAACACCATTGGTTACCCTTTTGGTTAATTTTGGATCATTTCCTAAGCTTCTGGCATTCACCTGTTCTCCCAGTTACCTCGTTCTTAGTCTACAGGGACCAAAACCGCAATTTTTTGTCTGCTACTCTAAAAATTCCCAAATTAAATTCTAAAATTCTAAAATAATATAAAACATCATTTGGCATCTCCAAAAATATTTCTTAACTGATTCTGGTCTCCAAACCAACTCACAGTTCAGCCTAGTCAATTATATGGACCAAAACGGTAACATTTTTATCCGTTTCTCAGAAAATTCCCAAATAAATTTCTAAAATTCTCAAATATTATAAAATCACTATTGGTATCCTCAAATCATTTTTATGACTCCAATTAGGGTTTCTATATCATTTTTATTCTTATTCTGACAGTCAAAATGTCTACAAACTTTTTCGTTTGACTTTCTACGTCAGCACTAAACCATTATTAATCTCATCGAAATCCTAATATTAACAATAATCCTCCCTTATTAACACTCTGTCTCTTAGAGTGAAAATTTGGGGTGTTACAGACGGTACAGTTGAGGGAAACTTAGTAAGATTATTCAGTACTACCTATGCCAACAATATTGTATAGGTATGGGACTGTACAGGAGAGGATGACATTCTAAAAAGCATGTAAGTGAGGACAAAACATGTGGTTGGGATCCGTGTTGGTTTGTAGGGATAAAGTCGTAAATCTGAAAGTAGCCAGGTGATTTCAGAATAATATAGACTTGAGTAAATCTGTTTGGTTATTTACTGAGTGAAACTTTTGTCTAAGTGTTTTGGGGACTTCTCGAATGGGTTATGACTTAGTTTTACTTGGGTAGTTGCCTTATAGGAAACCATGTCTAGAAGAGGAAATAGAATCAATGCAGACTTGACAAATGCTATCCGAGAGATGGCAACTGCCGTAGGACAAAGAGAAGGAAATGGGCAGGGTTTGGCAGACTTCCGTCGCGCCAAACCAACTCAATTCAAAGGGGGTTATGATCCGGAAGGGGCAGAACTGTGGATTCAAGAATTAGAAAAGATCTATGTAGCTATGGCATGTACAGATGAACGGAAGGTAACCTTCGCTGTTTACATGCTGGTAGGAGCTGAGTTTTGGTGGCGTGGGGTACGTCAGCTGTTGGAGGCCGGAGAAATACCCATTACCTGGGCTCTTTTCCGGGAGCGTTTCCTGACTAAGTACTTTCCTCAGAATGTCCGTCATAACAAGGAGATGGAGTTCTTAAGCCTTAAGCAAGGAGAGATGACTGTCGGGGAATATGCAGCTAAGTTTGAGTCACTCTCTAAATTTTCCCAGTATTTCATGTTACACCCTGATCCATCATGGAAATGTAAGAAGTTCCAGGAGGGACTAAAGTATGATCTGAGGGAGGCAATGACACCTTTGAAGGTGGAGGAGTTCGGTGAAATGATAGAACGTTACTCTATGATAGAGGAAACAAAAAGGGGAAAAGAAGTAGTGAATAAGGATTCTGGACCATCTAGGTCTGATAGGGGAAGAGGCAACCAGGATCAGAGGAAACCTTACTATAGACCACCAGGAAACCAACAACCTTACCAGAATGCTGCACCTATTTTTAGTAGTCAAGGGAGATTTAATTCGAATGGTCAGGGTACTATTCAAAAATGCTATAGGTGTGAGAAACAAGGTCATTTATCTGACACTTGTCGAGAGAAAGCGATTACCTGTTTCCAATGTGGGAAGATGGGGCATGTTGCTAAAGACTGCCAGTCAAAGCAAAAGGAACCTATTGCTGAGATTCTGAATAAGAGTAGGCCAAAGGGAAAGATGTACACCATATCAGGTGCTACCATTTCTTCACATGGTACTAATATGCCAAAGTAATAAGGGTCTTAAGATATGTCGCAAGGACTGAAGGCGAAAATAATATTTTGCTAAGTTACATATATACTTTAGTATCCATAGGTTTGAAAAATAAGACTATAAGTTAGTATAGAATCTTTATGGAGATGTTTTATAGATTTTCAGTCTTTTAGGAATGTTGTGTTTACTACTATTATATGAATATATGAAGTACTTGGTTTCATTGATATTGTGTTGATTGTATACATTTACCTGCAAATTCTCTGTTATACTTAGAAACTTGGTTATCAAAAAATGTGTTTTAGGATGATATTATTAGTCATGGACTTATTGTTTTCTTGCTACTTAAGGTCAATGTATGAGTCGGATCAACTCATTAGCTTGCTGGCAGCAGTGAGATAACAATAATATTTAGTATGAATTGATAAGTTAAATCCCTAAGTGTATTCACAAATTTCGAGGACGAAATTCTTTTTAGAGGGGGAGAATTGTAACATCCGTTTTTCTGAGTTACTGTTTAAAATCCATTTTATATGAAACTCTGTGATCTAAGTAAATTATTTTGGTCTTATAATGAAGGTTTTAAAATACTTATCAAGTTATTTCAGTGAAACGGTAACTTTTTTCTTGATGTTTGACACCCGTATTTACCGTTATTAACGGATAAGGTTTTATATAGCATAAGTATATGAAAACAACTTAGACAAACAAACTTCCTTCACAAAAATTGGTTTTTTTAATATTTTTGATTTTCTGGAATTTTCTTAGAATTTTTGGAAAACTTTAGAAATTACTATTTTAACCCTGTTACTTACAGTAAAAGCTAAACACTGATTCGGAGATCAATCTGAGGTCAGAAAAGGATTTTGAAAGGCTGAATCATGTTTTTATATTTTTTTGGATTTTTGAAAATTATTTCGTAATTTTCTGAAAAGCCGATAAAAATGCTACTTTTCCGATCTCCGTAAAGTACGGAAAATAGGGATTTCTGGTCAAAAATGGATTTATGGTGATCAGTGAGTGCTTAAAATCAAATTTCAAGAGGGTCTATTATTGTTTAAATTCAATTTGTGATTTTCTAGAATTTTTTCTGGAATTTTCTGAAAAATTACTGTTTTTCACTTACGGCGCGTTTTCCTTTGTTTTTGTAAACAGTAAGGTTTGCCCTTACCGTAAAAATCCCAAAACTCTTCCATGAAGCTTTTATATGTCAATTTCGTGATTCCTCATTAGTTCTTACCATTTAAAATTATTTTTAAACATTTGATTAGTAAAAAGACTATTTTAACCCTTATTTGCGGAATAAGCCGAATAGAGACATAGTGGCTATGATATGGAAACTTAGGAACTTTGAGGGGTTCAAATACAATTCTAAGAAGCCTAAGAGAGCTGGAGACATCATGATTGCTTTGAATAGTATGGTGAGCAAGTATGAATACCATTTTACCCTTGATTTTCACTTAAAACTACATAAACCTAAAACTTTTGACCAAGCAATCCAATGACCTTCCTTCCTCCTCCATTTGGTCGACATCAAGCTCCATTTTAGGCCCTTGGATCAGATTTTTTATATGAGTCACAAGGCTTAGTCATTAGGATTAGCCAATTAGATAAAAGCTTGAATTAACCTAATTAATAATTAAGTATTTATGTAGTCATGGCATGCATCACACAAATTCTTATTTTCCTCTTTATCCCCACTCTTGGCCGCCCCCTCCCATCTATAAATAGACCCCTTGGCTTCATAATTTTCCCCACACCAAGCCAAGGGAGCTCTTGAAGACAAAGTTCTCTCACTTTTACTTTGTAGTTCATAAATTTCTTTTGGTGTTCTTGTTTGTTCTTCATCAAGTTTTGGCCAAGGTAAGGGGTCTCTCTTTCAATATTAATTTGAGAAGTATGTGCTTTGATTCTTGTTTATGCTTGTCTTGTATGTTTTATGTGTTTGCCTTTATGCCTTAAATAATTATTTTATAGCTTTAAAATAATTATTTTGTGCTAATTATTAATAGTAGGGTTATAATGCCCAAATTTTCTCTTAAATTTCGTGAAGCAAGGAGGTTATGTTAAAATTAATTTTGAGCTTTGTAAACATACCGTTATAGTGGCAAAATTTAGATTATCGAAAAAACGATTTTATTGTGGAGAAAATACAATTTAGTATTTTGTGAAAACCCTGATATTATCTATCATTGATATACAAGGTCATGGTTAAGATAAATGGTTTATCAGTATGGATCTGTCTAGAAAGGAAGTGAGACCTATGAAGGGGCTAAAACAGTCCGTCTCTCTCTGGCCTGGGATCTGTACCGATACGCTGTTTGGGGAATTCTTAACTTAGGGACTCGGTATATACGTGACTAAGATGATTGGAAAATATAATGGTAAGGGATTCTCGGTGAATTCAGTATTCTCTATATTTGTAACAATGGAAATTTGTGAAAACAAGCTTTCATTGGGCTTTTTCTGAAAATAAACTAGTATTCAAATATTTTAGAATAATTCAGTTTTGACCCCTTTTCAATGAATTAATTACTTTTTAGTACTGTTATATACCGATTTATTTTTGAGGGACTTGAATATAAACAAAGTATGAGTTATCTGGAATAAATGGTTCTATGACTATCTGAGTGGTAAGACTGTGTGTTTTTCCTAAAATGTGTGAATTGGTATTCTTATCTATTAAATGTAGTTTTGTGTTATCCGGTGATTCTATGTGGTTTTGTGTTATCTGGTGATTCTGTGTGGTTTGAGATAAGTGTTTCTGAGTGGTTGAAACTGAAAGAGATAGGCCTGGTGAAAGACAATGTTCCTACATGATGTTCCCATATGATGTTCTTACTCGATGTTCTCACACGATGTTCCTACTTGATGTTCCTACTCGATGTTCCCAAATGCTTTGTTTAAAGCGATGTTCCCACTGGATGTTCCCATTGTGCTGTGTTTTAAGCAAAGTGCTTATAGTTGTTATGTTGGTATACTGATTAATTTGGTATATTCTCAGTGTATTTGAGTGTTGTATGTTGCTGTGTGCCTGTACTTTTCCTATTAATTTGTTTAGAGTTTCACCCTTGCCTGTTTTGTTGTGTTGATGCATGACGGAGTAGATGTTTGACCCGAGAAGTGGGTTAGCTCTTAGGAGAGGATCTGAAGAATGTTGCTGTATAGATGAATATGGAGTCCAAGAAGAATAGATAGTTACGGTATTATGTTGGGTAGAAGTCTAGATATTAGACTGGCTCAGATGTTCACTGTATCATTTCCAATCTTTTCTTGTAAAGACTTTGTTGGTTATATGAAATGAGATTACATTCATACCAGTTTTATTTATGTTTCCGCACTGAAAACCTTTTTGAAAACATTTAAAAAGGAATCACGGGAACATACTCCCCATCCTTCTCATCTTCTTTAAAAGGCAAAAAATTTTACCTGTATTTCAAAAGAAGGATTTCCAATTTTCACTAAATATTTTCTAAGTTATTCGAAATTCTTGGTAACTATGGTGTAATATCATTTTTTGGAGAAAGGTTGTTACATCATAAGTATAACAAGCCAAATATATGATAATGTTTTTCTTTAGTTTAATAAATTTATTATTGAGTTAAAATTATAATATTTAATACTTATATATTTTTGTATTTTATGAATTTAGGAGGACAACATTTTGAAAAAGACTATTCTACTAATAAGTTGACGATAGAGATTTTATCAACCTTTTTATTGATATTATGAAAATATGTAGAACTTTATTAAGCGTTAATCTTGATGTTTTCTTTTTGTAGTAGTCATCCATGATTTAATCTTATGGCTATAATATAATAATAAAAAATTAAAATTACATGGATCCTACATTTTGTATAAAAACACTTTTGTCCAAACATTGATTTGTGAGGCGGATGTCATAAGTATAATAAGCCAAAGGTATATAATGTTTTTCTTTAGTTTAATAAATTTATTATTGAGTTCAAATTATAGTATTTAATACTTATATATTTTTGTATTGTATGAGTTTAGGAGGACAACATTTTGAAAAAGAATATTCTACTAATAAGTTGACGATGGAGATTTTATCAACTTTTTTCATTGATATTATGAAAATATGTAGAACTTTAGTAAGCGTTAATCTTGAGGTTTTCTTTTTGTAGTAGTCAAGAAGTTCAATTATGAACTTTTTAGTTACTAGATTATCTAAATATAATTGTCTGGAACTTTTGAATTAAATATACCACATGTTGAACACTAATCTTTATTACATACTAAACCGATAAAGTTCAAAAATAATTTAGAATTAAAAAAAATTTGAGAAAAAAATAAGAAACACAAAAATTTAAGTTATAAATGAACTTGCAAGTCAAACCCAAGCTTTATTTTTTTTAACAAGTTCAAACTCAAACTTTTAATTAGACTCGTTTAAATAAATGAGCCAAGCTTGAGCCACTGATTTTTTTCATAAGTGAAACTCAAGTTTTAAGCTTTCGACTTGGCTCGACTCGTTTACACTCCTACCACCAATACAAGGCACCCCAATGGAAAAGACTCAAACTTTGAATCAGAAGAGACACGAAAAGAACATATTTTGGAGAAAAAAGATGAGTAGCAGAATGATTGAACGAAGCGTCTGCGTGGTGAGAAAAAGAGGTTTGTGTTGTGATGTAATTCAAGTTGATTGATTTGTAATATTGGTTTAGTTGTGATTAAGTGTGATCAGTTAGTTTTCTGTTAGTGTCTGTTATTGTTAGTTACAAGAGTTAACGAGTTTGTTAACTGATTTTAGTGCTTCGCGTGTTCAAGTGTGTGTAAGTCAGCATTGACAAGTTACCGGTGTGGGACTTGATCAACTTGTATAAAAACCATGGCACTGTATCTGTATTTGATTAGTGTGCTTTCATTCAATAAGGAGAAGTTCATATCATTGTGTATTGTGAGTTCATCTCTCTAACAGTTTGTAGGGGTTTTGACTTTTCAACAACAAACGGAAGGTTTGTGACTGTGTTACGTGTGTAAGGGAAGCACCAAAAGAAATGAATTAATTGGTTGAAGAAAAAGGATCGTGGCGCGTTCCATGATGGAGATATGTTCTTGAACGGGTGAAGATGAGGGAGGAGGGAGTGGGTGGGGGGAAAGGGGGAAAGCCATGGGAGGAGGAAGATGGGGGGAGGAGGGAGAATCCATGGGAGGAGGAGAGGGAAGCCATGAGAGGAGATGGGGTGGTGCGTGGGGTGGTGGTGAGAGACTAAATTCAAAACACATTTTTTAGAAGGACTAGGGATGACAATTTAGGCTGGACCCGGCAGGCTGGGTTGGGATTTTCAACCCACAACCCGTTTAGACCCACCCACAAATGGGTTGGCCTGCATCGGGACGAGTTGGCCCGCGCAACCCGTTTTTTTTTCTTTATTTGTGTTTTTTCAATTTTTTTCCATATTTTTAGGCGGGTTTGGCGGGCCGCCATTTCTACAACCCATTTCCTATTTTTTTGTGCATTTTTTTGTTAATGGCGGGCCAACCCGCGGCGGGTTCATATCTTGCAGGCCAATTTTTTGGCGGGCCAACCCGCCCCCGCCCGTTTTTTGCATGTTGCAGGCAGGTCGGCCCAGTTTGCCATCCCTAAGAAGGACTTCAGTGTGTCATGTAAGATTTTTATAGGTATATGTCAGGTGACGTGTAAGCCACATAGGTTTAATGAGATGCCATGTAAGATTTTTACAGGGACTTCAGTGGGTCATGTTAGTGGTTAACTCAAATTAGGGACCTAAATCAATAACTTTCATATTTGAGGGACGAACAAACTTTGACTTTTTTTACATGGACTAAATTCAAAATACGAATATTTAGAGGTACTAAAAACATGTTAAAGCCAAAAATATATTTTTTAATCTCTAAAAAATTACGAGCATTCAAGTAGGGGTGGGTGTTCGTGGGTTCGGGTAACCTGTGAACCCGGATCGAACCGGATCGATTCAACTCAGATTTTCCAATTTTGCACTCAGTTCGGGTGAAATATGACTCGATCCGTCCAAACCTGTTGTGGTTTAGTTTGGGTGACGGGTTTGATTTTTTGAACCCACAAACCCGAACCGATGACGTGTAATTGTTTTTTATTTTTTATTATTATATTTTGATTGAATGAACCTTGAACGACATCATCCAATCTTCTCTCTCACTTCTCACAATCTCTGTTAGGGTTTGCATTTCTTCCCCAAAAAGCCACCTACCGCCCAAGCTCCCACCCACCATCTCTCTCTCACTCCCACCTCGGCTCAATATTGAGGAGGTGAGAACGCAGTCCAATCGTTGCTCCCACTGCGGCTTTCTACCACCACCTCGCGCATCTCCATTAGCGATGGGCAATGCAGCTCAATCTGTCATGGGTGGCCGCTTCCAATCTCCCTCTCGTTGCTGCGAACTCCGATTTGGTTCTCCACTTCTCCCTCTTTCATAAATATCTCATTTTTATCACTTGATCTTAGTTCATTTCTTACTTCCCTAAAAAAAAATCTGATTCACTGCAAAAGCCTTCACCAGTTCATCTATTATGCAATGCGCCACCCCAACTTGAAAATAGGGTTCTAGACCACTCATTTTTTCAAGAGTAATGTTAAATCCTTCTACATATCCTCCTACTATTTTATAAAATAAGTATTAAATGAAAAAGTGAATACATTTAATATTTTAAAAACATAAAAAAACATTTAATTCTTTCTTAATTTAGAAAGTAAGAGGATTTGTATGAATAAAATGTATGAAGATTTAGAATTATTCATTTTTCAACCTTTTCCCCTTTTTTATTTTTTTTTTGTTTTTTTTTTAACTGCCTTGTTGGGCTGAAGCCCAATTTATCTCTTTATTTTTCTTCTTCTTCGGCGTGGGCCATTTTCTTGTCCTTTCCCCCTTTATGTTTTTTATTTTATTCTAAAAACATCTATTAAGCATAACTCAATTGACATGATCCGAACCAACCCGGTCTTGATCGGATTGCTTCGGTTCAAATTTAGAGACCAAAAAATGCAAAATCTGAACCAACCCAATCCGTGCTATTTTGATCAGTTTGGATAATAGATTTAGGCAAATACGATCCAAACTGGCCCATGAACAGCCCTACATTCAAGTTTAGCTCTTATTAATATATTTTTATAAGTTATTTTTGACAAAAAAAAATTTTAGTCCCTATTTTTTTTGCAAAACTTTTGTATTATTCTCTGATGTTAACTATGGGCTAAAAATGATGACATGGCTAATAGAGCATTACATTAGCAATTTTAGTTGGACATTTCTATCTTATTTGGATGCCACATCACATGTTGAATTACTAATTCATCAATTGAATTTAATTTTAAAGCTAAAATAAAAAGGGGATTTATTTATGGAATTAAAAAAAACACAAAAACTAGGGTTTTAAAATGTCCCTGTAAGGGATTCAACATGTGAAGTGGTTAGGGGTGTCAAAACGCCCCGATCCGCCGAGCAAAAATGGGCCCAAAAAATACCCTGTCCCGTTTTAAGAGCGGATTGGCCCATCAAAATAATAAAAGAAAATTAATTTATTTTAAAAAAAATTTAAAAAAAAAGGGCTAAACGGGCCAACGCGCCGGCCCTAGTTTTGGGCCAACCCGTTTCAACCCCTTTTTTTGCGGGCATAAACGGGCTATGGTATGAAAAGTGTGGCCCGGCAATTGCCACCCCTAGATGTGGTAGGAAATGTCTAGTTGGAAGTTGGAACTACCAACGTGGTTCTTCGTTAGCCATGTTATGACACTCAATAGCCTATAGTTAACGTTTGGGACTAACATAAAATATTCGCAAAAAAGTAGGGAATAAACTTGTAAAAAGATATTTATAAGAATTAAACTTGAAAGGTCGTCATTTTTAGGGACAAAACATATTTTTCTCTTTAAAAACATACACGAAAAAATATTATTAGATATTCGTATGAAATTTTGTTATATTGTTAATGTATAGTAATTAAATTCTTTCCAGAAACTAATAAATTGCAAAAAAATAATCTGAATGAGAACAATATATTACAGGAAAAATAAAAAAATGGATTTTTTTTGTCAATAGTAGTTGACACAAATGGTCAGACTCTTCCCTTGCATTATAAGTCACTCGAATTGGTCCCTAACTTTTCCAAAAATATTTCATTTTAGTCAACCTTATCCAAAATCTTTCATCCCTAGTTTTTACGGATCATTTTGGTCCTTGTGACGAAACATACATGTGAACTGACACGAGGAGTCCTACATGGCAATAAATGTGCCAACTCCGCCTCCCAAATGGTGTTAAGTGACTGAAGTGATGTCAGGGACCACTGACTAACAAATTGCACAGTAAAAAACTTTTTTTAATTTCATTACTTTCAGGGATCATTGTGAAAAAACCAACAATTTTTAGGGACCAAAATACCTATTTACTCAATTCTCTCACAATTATTACTGCACGCAAGGCGATGGCCCAAATAAGACCATTAGCTCCTTTAATTCTATCACGAGGAACACGGGTCTTCATAAGAGTAGTTAAATCAAATGAATAATCTGATCAAAAAAAAAAATCAAATGAATAAGGCACAAGAAGAAGCTGCTTGTTAGTTGTCAATGGTTGCACGGCTGCACCACATATATTCCAAGCTAGAATATTTAATTTATGAAAATCCATCGTCATAAAGTAAGTAAATAATGGAACCACCAGAGTTTTTGGTGAGGTGACACGAGTTTTTTTCAGTTTAACTAGAGATTTTGGGTTTAAACCCATGCCATAAAAATATAGCAATTTTAAAACTCGCGTGGTAGAGCTTTGTCGTCTATAGAGTCCTATTCGATTAGAAAGAATTAGTCCCTGCATGCACATAGGAATACCCTGATTTAGAAAAAAAAAATGGTAAGGAAATAATGGAGCTTGCATTACCACCTGGTACTTTCGTGCATCACAAATCACAGTTCACAACTCACAAGTGGGATATTGACATCTCTTAGAAACGTGCCAACTCCTCTCCCTCTTCTCAGACAATACCAGGTTGTAATATCCTTGCGGATGCATCTATTTTGTTTACAATAGGCTTAATTGTAGTTGTAGTCCCTTATCTTTTGTGTTTGTGCAATTTTAGTCCTCTATCTTTTAATTGCGCCAATTAGGTCACTTATCTTTCAAATGTGTGCAATTTTGGTTCAACCATCAATTCCCTAACAGAGTTTACTGACTTGGACAAATGGCGCTGATGTGTCAATGACAACATGGAGTAAGAGACTGTTTAGATGTGTTGGTCTGAGTGGCACGGGGCTCAGATCCTTTAAATAAAGTATCGGGTTCGAGCTTTATGATGGAAAAAATGTAGTTAAGAGAGAAGACCCAACTAAAGGTAGTCAGTTAGATTTTCTGACAGAAATTAGTCATTAATAAAACCAATAGATACTCTACACCAAGAACATGGTTAAAAAAAAATGATTTTAGATTCTTATTATCTTCTTTTTATCGACAAACATGTTTAGATCCTGTCACTAAATAATTGATTTTTTTTTGGAAAGCTAATATAATTGATGTTAAGTAATGATGTAATGAATGATATTAAAAATTAGTTTTTAAACTTTTAACTAGCTTTTTCACTTAACTAACTTCACAACTATTTTTCTCAAACATAACCAAAATTGAGTCTAATCTATTTTATAATATCGTGTTGCATTTGAAAAAAAAAAACAAAGGCTCAGTTTGGATAAATTTTTCTATAAACACTTTTAGTATATAATTTTTAATTAATAACTTCTCACATAAGTTGAAATTAACTTTTATTCATCACATTTTTCAAAAGCTATCTTTTTTAACTTATGCAAAAACACCTATCTATTTATAAATGACTATTTCATAACTTTCTCTCTTATGTATATACGAGAAAAATAAGATCCAAAATACAACTAACTTCTCTATAAATAAAAAACTAGAGTTTTTACCTCTAAATACGGTCAAAGATGGGGTTTTTGATCATATATTGTCCTTTTGTGTACTCATCCTCATCTATTTTGTCCAGAAATGCTTTAGCTATTTGTACAAGATTTTTTTGTACAAGATTTTACTCACCGCAAATGTGAGAATAAAAGCGTACAATTGTAATAACCCATTGAATAACTTGATTGCAGGTACTATTATTTGTAAAAATTTTATGATAAATAAGTGAAGAAATTCATATAACAAGCACAGCTTTATAAAGTGTAATTTTTTTATACAAATATCTATATAGATATCTAATCATATAATCTATATAGATATTTGTATAAATATTTAAGGCTTAAATATGTTTTTAGTCTTCTAATTTTAGGAAATTATTGCTTTTAGTCTCTTATTTTTAAAACACAACTTTTTAGTTATTTATTTTTAAAATATGTCATTTTTAGTCTCTGGGACTATTTTTTAAATTTATATTTTGACCTCTCTTAAATCATGATTCTCACCTTACTCTCTTTCCCTTAACTTCTAAATATGTTCTAAATTTATATTTTGATCTCTTTTAAATTTAGAAAATATTTTTTAAATTTAAAATATAGCCTCTGGGACTAAAAGCGACACACTTTTAAAAATAAAAAACTAAAAAATTGCGTTTACAAAATGAAAGACTAAAAATAATAATTTTCTAAACTCGAGGGACTAAACATATTTAAGTCAGTATTTAATTAGTATAAATATTTAATTAATAAAATAATATAACAAGATGATATCATAATAAAATATAATTAAATATCTTTATAATGTTTTTTTACATCAAAGATAAAAATAAACTATAAATAATAAATTAATTTTTTTTAATAGACCAACTGATTAATAATTAATGAATTTAGATATTAGAAAGAAGTGATTCAAACGCCAAAACTCTGACTTACACCGCCTTAAATCTCTCAACTCAATTAAGTGAGTTAATATCAACGTCTGTATAATGTTAATATTATTAAACTCCAAAAAGTTGTCATTATAACGAAATCCCGCAAGTTATAGCACAAATTGATTGAGACGTAGAAGAAACAGAAAAGAATATCCCAAGAATAACGTTCCAGTGAATTAAAACATCAAATTGTTTTAATCCATAAAATTTATTTATCCACGTTGTTTAATGTCTTTCCTCTTGCTTATATATATCTCATTTAAGTCCTCATGTAAAAAATTAGCTTAATTCCACAACTTTTATTATATTCTCAAATTAATAATCAACCAAATCGAGTCGTTGCTCGTTGGTCGGCGCGTAAGTCTCGCTCCTTTGCAAATCCCATGGCGGCCGTGACCCGCCTCGCGAAGCGCGCGTCCTTCGTCTCATCCCTGGCGAAGAGATTCCTGTCCTCCGAAGTCAACCCTCACGCGCCGCCGTGCAGCGCCGCTCAGCTCCGCCTTGTTCCGCCGCGCGAAGAAGATCCGAAGAACAGCCACGTACGGTGGGTGTTCCTTGGTTGCCCCGGCGTCGGCAAAGGCACCTACGCTAGCCGCCTGTCCAGTCTCCTTGGCGTCCCTCACATCGCCACCGGCGATCTCGTTCGCGATGAGCTCGCCTCCTCTGGCTCCCTTTCTTCACTGGTTGGTTTTCCTCTTTTTCATTTGAAACCTTCGTTTTGTTCTCTCTGTGTGCTTTGTTGCTTTGGTTTGAATTAGATTGGTTGATTTCAAGTGTAATCATTCGTCTCTTAATTACATGCAAAATTAAAAAATAATCCTTCAAGATTATTCTTGTTTGGGATGAGCTCCCTTTCTTGTTTTCATTTTTTTTTTGTTTTTATCAATTTATTTTCTATTTTAAAATATTTACATAAAAAATAATGAAAACAATTATTTTTTTCTTGTACAAATATTTATAAAAACAATAAAACTTTGAAAACAATAGAAAACTTTTGCAATTAATTAAAAGTAAAAAAGTAAACAAAACCTCAAAACAAATGGGTATGTATTCGATTGGTTTGAAAGATCATCTGCTGTTTTTATTTTTTGTTTTTACTTTTAATTAATTACAACATTGTTATACTGTTTTCTATTTGTTTTCTGTTTTTAATTATTTATACAGAAAACGATAAAAATCTTTAAAAATAAAAAGACAAATCGAAACTAATATAACAATTTTGTAATTAACTTTCTCTGTTCTGTTTTACTTTAAGTCTAGCTCCCGCACATTGCTAAAAGAAAATCTGGGTATAATAATTATTATTATTCTAGAAAATTATTCGTAGTTGGCAGCATTCTATATATTTCATAATTCATATAAGAACTTGCAGTTGCAGATGTTAGTTTAATTTGCGGGAGTCTGGAGGATTGGAATTTAGATAACTTCATGTATCTCACTTTGCATAGCAACTACTTGCTTGTCTTTTTTGTCGTTTGCAGACTTTTGGATCCAAGTGTCCTCTATAGTAGTTATAAAAAAAACTATATATGATCCTAAACTAGATTGTCCCATGTAGAGACAGTAGAGTATCAAGAACAACATTGCTTACGGGCCCCCCATCTTTTCTTTTTGAATTTTTTTTTGGATAAAGGCATGCTAGGTGTCAAGTTTTTTTTTTTAAAAAAAAATTGAGCAAACTTACAAGACACCAGTTTTGCTTGTAGAGCTGTTAGTCTATATACCCCAACGGGATGAGACAGGACGGGCTGGTCTATTAAGCCGTCATTCTCAACCCATATCGGGGCCTGTTTGAATAATTAGCTTATTTAAGCGTTTATGACATAAGTGCTTATTATATAAGCGCTTATGTAATATGTATAAGCTATTTAATAATCGAAGAGAAAATGTGATTAAATTGATTTCATATAAGCTGTAAACTGTTTCGATAAGCTATTCTGGAGAGCTTCTGAAAATAAGCCCAAAACAGCTTATGAGGCAGTCATAAGCCATTTTCATAAGCTCTCCCAAACATTCTCACATGTGCTTATGTCAGTAGATAAGTCCAAATAAGCTCTGCATAAGCCAATTCAAATTCACCCTTGACAGCTCTAATCTCATGTTAGGTTGTGAAATCCATGTGTTTAGCCGGGTAGAAAAGGTCTTCAATCTGGCCATGTGGGAAGAACTTGGAAGTCTTAATTCTTTGGATGTTGTTCGATATACCTCAATCACTGGATATCAATAGGCTGTCACTCATATGTCAGTTGTTTTGGTTTGTTGAAGAAAACTTGTTAGTAGAGTGGAGTGGCAATGTAGCACCATGCATCTTAATCTAATTTTAACCTTGGATCGGAAATGCATGCTTCTGATGCACAAGTAGTTTGGTATTCACCTCTTTTTGCTTTGATCTCCTTTTATCATATCTATACCATTTGTTACAAGACTAACAACTTGTAGTTATGGGATGTTCTTGTCATCTGTTAGTTGTTGAGTTCTGTTAAGACATCTGTGCCGCATGCATTTAAAATTAGGATTTGCTGGCTTTCAATTTCTTAAACACTTCATCTACTAATATTCTTATATTCTCTTGATTGATATTGGAGCATAATTCTGTAATTTTATTTGTATGTGCAATTTATTTATTGCATTATAAGGAAAACCTACCTGTCCTCCAAGCTAGTAAGTCTTTAAATTTGGAAGTTTAAACTTCATTTATCATTGAACCAAATTAGTGAAACGAAATGTTGATTGCTTCTAATTTTATTTTTCCGTTTGTAAGTGATTAATGTATTGAATGTTATTAGAGTTGAGTGAAAATATATTTGAGCTTTGATTAATACGTAGTTATATTATTTCGATATGTCATATGGTGTGGCCTATTAGTTGTCTCTTTATTGGGATACAATGTTTGCACCAACTCTTCTGCTCTTTGATTTGTTATATTTGGCATCTTACAGCTATCAGAAATTGTTAAACAAGGTCAATTGGTGTCAGATGAAATTATTATAAATTTATTGTCAAAGAGACTTGTCGCTGGGGAAGCTAAAGGTGAACTGGGATTTATTCTTGATGGTTTTCCTCGAACAATAAAGCAAGCAGTGAGTATCTTCAATTTGGTAAAGTGTATCTCAGTATAGGTACTCCCCTTATTTTGTTTGCAAAAATCTTTCACACGAATACAGGGAACATAAATGTTGAAAGTGGTTTCTGAATCTGATACCCAAAAAATGTAATTTCCAATGAAAAATAAATGAACAAATTTTGCATATTTGGATAAATATCCTGATTGCATAAGGCATCTTACCTCATTTATGTTCCTTAATTTTCCTACCTAATCAGCTACTGTTTGTCATCATTTTTTTTGAAATACTTTTCCACCCTTAAATAATATACTAAGGTCTCATCCAACGTTCTCTTTATAGTTTATATTAATGTGTGTCTATTTATTGTATGTCATCCTGTGATGAGTGATGCTTTCAGAACCCAGTCACTATCCAAGCAAGCAACCTTATTTAGTTATTTTCTCTCCTCCACAATCTGTTATTACTGGAATTGCATTTTTTTGTGCTCAGGAAATATTGGAAGGGGTAACTGACATTGACTTGGTTATCAATCTGAGGCTCCGAGAAGATGTACTACTTGATAAATGCCTTGGTAGGAGGATTTGCAATGAGTGTGGGGGAAATTTTAATGTTGCTTCCATTGACATCAAGGCTGAGAATGGGAGCCCTGGAATTGTCATGGCTCCAATTCTTCCTCCTACGGATTGTATGTCGAAGCTCATTACTCGATCAGATGATACTGAAGCAGTGGTCAAAGAAAGGCTTCGAATATACAATGAAATGGTATTGCTGCACTATTATATCATCATCATCATCATCATCATCATCGTTAACGTTATTGTTATTCTGAGTGAACTTCGGAAGAATGGCTGCTTGAGTAGTGCTTCTTATTTGAAGTTGTACATATATCTTTATATCTTTATTATAAAAGGTTCATGAAAGATCTGAGTGAAGTTGTAAAAAAAGTTGATGTTTCTAGTTACCTGTTGCTTATAATTACTTTTCTGTGAATGATTTTCACTGTCCTTTTTAATTGGTTTTCTATTATGTTTGCAGAGTCGGCCTGTGGAGGAGTTTTACCGTAGTAGAGGAAAACTATTGGAGTTTAACCTGCCTGGAGGAATCCCAGAATCTTGGCCCAAGTTGCTACAAGCTCTTAATCTTGATGATTATGAGGATAAGCACTCTGCTGCTGCATAAAGATATAATATTGTGTACCATAACAGTAAATATTTCATTCTTTGCATGCATATATTGCATGCTTGGCAATTTTGCAGGAAAGAGAACCTAAGAAAAGGGATAATGATATTGGAAGTGTTGTAATCTGATAAAACTGATAGTTTGGGTTTTCTTTTCTTTTTTAATTTGCTTTTAATGTTATTGAGAAGAGTGAGGTAATCATAGCATTGCTACATGTATAAGCTTCAATAGAATTGGTGCATCATTACTGTATAGTTGTAACTTAAATGCAAATGAAGTAAATTATTGCATCATCACATGCTTGTGATTTAGGGAAGGATTTTACTGGATTAACTTCCAGGAAAATCTATTTCATGATATTTTACTCATGATACTAGTCAATGACTGACTCTTTTCCTCTAGTATGCTTCTTGTTGTGGGCTGTGACAATTTTTTTTAGGCAATGTATGATTTTCATCTCTCTGGTTGGAATTTGTATTTTCTTTCAAGATTAGTTGATTTAACTATACTGATTTCTATTATAATTCAATATGGTTTTCACCACATAGCCACTTAGAGTTTCTAGTTTTCCTTTCCTTTCATTGCAGCTGGCCGAGCTGGTTGGCTTAAGGATTGCGAGCCAGCAAGTTTAAACAGCTGCTAAAATCAAACAGGGCGCTGAACCAGCTCTTGACTGCTAAGTTTGCGTTACAAGATAGATAGTGCCCTACATTTTATCTTGTTTGACTTCAACACATTTCAGTTTCTTCTTGCATAAGAGCATGCTTGTTTACCTGTGAAAGCAGGTTTGCGAGATGAAGCTGCAGACTGCAGTAACTGAGTCAGTTGCGTAATTTTTTTTTTTTTTAAATTGATTCCAAAAAGACAATTTTGGCTTTTTTACCCAAATGGGGTAATCCCATTCAGGATTTACCAAAGTAGGGCAAATAAAAATGTTTTTAATAAATGGGGTTGAAATGGGATTCCTCCCCCACCCACTCCTACAATGGAGATGAAAGAGAAAAATTATTTGTTCACTGTGGTCAATCATCTTCTAAAATATGTACTACTATGGACTCATTTATAGATAAAAAATAACTAATTTATGCTAATTAAGAACGTTAGTTCATTTAATTTTATTGATTTTCTCAAAGAAATAAATTTGATTATCTAAATTACCCTTAATAAAAGAGCTATTGAAATTAAAATTTGTATTAAAGAAATGTATTTTGTGAAAAAGAATCTATTAAATAAGGTAAAATTATTTATGGTTTGTTTATATTTTAAATCACTATATTTGATTTTTTTTTTAGCTCATAATTCAATCAAGAGGAAGTAATAAAGAAAAACATTACCCTAGGAAAAAAATGTTGGATTCACAGGTGCAAAGCCATTTTTTGAAGGTAGCACTCTCAATGGGCAATATCCAAACATGGTTCCAGACAGGCTGAATTTTTTTTTTACAAGTTTGTGTTATCTTTAGACAATTATAAATGAAATGGGTATTTGACCCAAAAAAATGAAATGGGTATAGACAAAAAAAATGAAATGGCTATATTAGATATATGAAATTAGAAAAAAGTTGTTAATTAAAATTTAAAATGACTAACAATTATAAATAATATTTTATATGTAATGAAATGAAATAGGTATATTACATTTATTGAGTGATTAATGTTATTAAAATGACTAACAATTATGAATAATATTTTACATCAGAACCATAAAATTAAAAAAAATTCACCATAGTATTGAAATATGTTATAATTTTTTAAAGTATAAAATGACTTTTTTTTTGAAATTTTTATAAGTATATATTTTTTTCCCTATGTGATTTTTAAATTTTTTCTAAATATATATTATTTACTCCCACTTAAAAATTAGAAGGAACACATTAGCAACCTACACTTTTTTTATTTGGACAAAAAATCCACCTTTTTTTTTTTTGAAAACAATTTAAACCGATGGACACAAATGTAATTTTATAACATTGGATCTATTTAATTTGGGAAAGGATAAAACTTTTCCAGCAATGGGAAAGTTGACTTTTACCTGTAGCAGGAAGTAAACCAGTAAATGGTTATTTAAAGTTTCTCCCCAATAAAATGTATAAACTATTTTTTGTCCACAACAGATTGCTAATATTACAGTTTGTATTTTTTATAAAAAAAGAAAGAAAATACCGGACATTTGTAGCAAACCTGAGAACCTGAGAAACCTCGGTCATTTTTCTGGCTCATTCCATTTTCATTAGCTGCAAACCTGAGAAATTTTTTTTTCAAACCCATCTTCTACCCTTCCTCTCCCACCTTCAGAGTCGAGTTCGTCTCGTCAATGGCATATTGTAGCATCTTCTATTGTTCCTCTTGTTGAGCCAAATACCGTTGCAGTCTGTAAGAATAGATCTAGACAGAGCACTCTGCGGCACCACAACAATACCTCTCGTTCACATCTTCAATCTTCTCACTCAATGCTATTCTTCTTCTTCTCTCACATCTTATTTTCATTTTCAGATTAAAGTTTAGATCTACAACTCCCCAGTTGTTCCCCCCACCCCCCCTTTTTTTTCCTAGTATCTTAAATCTCTGTCTGCTTTGAATCTGAATGATTGTTTGGTCCTCTTTATTAATTTTTTTTTCTCAGCCTCTAGCCCTCTGCAGTGACATGAATGCTTTTTTTATATAATATAGATTTGGACTACTTGGTTGGAAAGTGGTGTATATTCGTATCCTCTGATCCAAGTTGAGTTTAAAATAGGAAAAAAATAAAAATATCTCTGCAACACGGCTAGTTTATTAGTATTGTTTATGAATCTGTCATATGTTGAACTACCGTTGATAGATCTGTCATGCACATCATATATTGGCCCAGCATTGGACCTATAAATTTTCACCCATCAGTTGGCAAATTCATGTAAAGTTAACTTCGACAAAAACAAAACAAAACTTTGACAAAAAAATAATTTTGACCATAGAAAATATCCATTCCTGTGAAGATTGCAGTTTCATTTGTGTCATCATAGGTCAAGTTCAGATTTTAATGCAATTTTTTTTAATCTGGAAAAATAAATCCATTTCATTGTATTCATTACAGATTTCAAAATTTTATTATTATATTAATTTTTTTTAATTATGTCGGTTTATTTTAAATATTGTTATTCTTAAGACCCCTTTTAGCAAATAATATAAAATATGTCTGAAATTTGTTGATCAGGTAACCGGTAATGCATCTTAGCCATTGATATAAAAGTAATCCAAATCAATGGTGTAAAGGGCACTTTCCCATTGCTGAAAAAGTTTTATCCTTTCCCAAATTAAATGAACCCTATAACATTCCCCTTTCCTCTTTCCTGTTTTAGACGCACAACAAGAATCTCAAACAGTTTCTTCTTTCTTCGAGTAGCAGGCAGCATCCCCTCGCTCAAACCCACCTTTTTTCTCCAAGTCTCCTAATAGAATTTCTCACTCTGATACCATAATCTTAATCTAGTATGGAAATTGCAAAGAAAAAGAACTCCTAAGCACAGTAGCACTGACCACCCTTCCTTATGCAGCAAAATTATTCCAAAACCAACACATTTGAAATACACTAATTCTCATAAAACAACCAATCCAATGGCTTGAATGTGGTACAACTCATATAATAGCAAATGGAGAATATATTGAAGTGTATTATGCTACGCGACTATGCCAAATGCAGAAACAAAAATTCCTCATAATCTTCATTTGGGTCAAACTTTTTACATCCTAACCAGATCGTTGATAGATTCGAATAAAGACGACAGTGTTCAATTGTTATCTCCATTCTGCTCAGAGTAGTGGCAACCTTGACCTGAGCAAGGGGCTATTGAGGGATGTTGCTCAAAGGAAGATGACTTTTTTGAGATTCTTACTGTGCGTGGAAGAGGGGAGGGGAATGTGTTGGATATTTACCCTTTAGAAACAGTATCGCTGTTACAACAGAATGTTATAAAATTACATTTGTGCCCGTTAGTTTAAATTGTTTTCAAAAAGAAAAAAGGTGTACTTTTTGTCCAAATGAGAAAAGTGTAGGTAGCTAATGTGCTTTTTTTCATTTTTTAGTAGAAATATATTAGCAATTCCCTTATTTAATTAGTGATTTTATAATTCAATCAATAATTTATTAATCTAGTATTGTGACTGAAATGATAAATTGTCTGAATTTTATAACATTGAAAATGGGTATAATTAGTTTTTTTTTCTTAAAAGAAGTTGGTCATCAATCAATCAAATGCTATATAAGAAGAAAAAAAACCTTAATCTCTCAAGTTATGACATATATTATCTCTTTAATTTTTTTTCAACTAATTATTTTATTTGTTATTTTTTCTTACTATTTTTATTAGCAAAAGACTCAACTTTGTACGGATTGAGTTTATATATTTTATAATTTTTTTTCCTTAAAGGGAAGTCCACTCGGAGAAAATATAGAGCGATTTGGCCATTAAGGTTATTATTAAGGTTATTATCGTCATTCCACAAGTGACTCAAACCCAAACCCCGTAAAGCCATTTGTCATTTGACGTTCACCGCAGAAAGGTCAAAACAATCCGTTAACTGAAATGCCGCCACGTGTCCGTCACCAGATCTCCAAGATCTTCTCCCGTCGCCATATCCGCCCTTGAGCACCCGGCTTTTGATTTCATCCACGTAAGCAAAACCCGATTGCCAACCTGGCAATATCTCCCTCCCACGTGGCACTTCTCGTACATTCCACACCTCCAATTCGTCCACGTCACCAACCACGTGCCTCCCAGTCCGCACCACACTCAATATCTCTTCTTTCCCCGAAACTAACGTCGGCGTTATCCTCCTTCCCTTACCGTACCTTCACATTCGTCAATTTCCTTCAAGATTTTTATTCTATTTTCTTATTCTCCAAAACTATTTTAATTTATTGATCCGAATTCAATTTAGCTTTCAAATTTAATTTAATTAAAAATGGAAAAGTATAATTATGATGTAATAATGATAATGTTTTTATAATGAGTCGATAATGGAGATTAGTGAAGCTTCTGAGCTGGTAATCTTCGTCTTTCAATTTCCTTTTTAACCTTTTTTTTTTTTTGCTTTGAACTTTGAAGTGGTGAAGGAATCTCTTGTTTCTGTTTTTTTCTTCTTTCTAATCTATTCGTTCTTTGATAGTGTGAGCGGTTTAGCACAAGAAAAACGGTGCATCCTTTCTGGTTCTGGATGTTAATGTTCAAGGAAGAAAGATCTCTCCTCTGTTTACTGTTACAGTTCTGACACTTGCTTCTTCCTTTGCATGCTTAACCCTTTTGTATTTTCAGTAAGTCAAAATCTAAGAAGTCTTCAGTTAACTTCTTCAGCTTAGTTAGGGTTTGGAAGATATTTATGAAAAAAATTCACTTCCAAATAGGGATTAGTCTTTCCACAAGATCCATGTTTAGTTTTATTTTTTATTCTTAATGTTGGATTTGGAGTGAATATGAGAAAGGGGTTCTCTGCTATTATTATAGGGTGAGAAAAGCAGAAAGGGTTTTGTTGGAGAGTGCTGTGATAAATATTCGTTAGGCTTACTTTTGTAGATAGATCTTGTTATGGTGGTTGTTATATTTTTTTTTGAAGTGCATATCTAGTGACTTGCAGTTGTATTTGGGTTAGGGTTTCTGAAGATTGTTGGGATGTGCTGTTTTGCTATGGATGACGATGGGTTGTGATTATTGTGAGCTTGGGGATTCTGGATGACAAGGGGTGTCCAGATGAGTGTTGATGGGGACAGCAAAGAGCTGACTCAGCGCTTACTGGATGAGAAGAAGAAGGGGTTCAGAGAAGGGGTTTCTGGTGAGGAATGCAGTTTACAACGTGAGGATGATGAAGTGAAGTGTAATGGACTGGCTGAAGAGGTTAAGGTTGGACAGGGTGGGAGTGTGGAGTGCCCTTCTGTCCAGCAGCACACGCCGCAGCAACAGCCTCAAGGGGCAATCATTTGCTGGGAGAGGTTTTTACATATTAGATCCCTTAAGGTCTTGCTTGTGGAGTATGATGACTCTACCCGCCATGTTGTCACTGCGCTGCTTCGCAATTGTAGTTATGAAGGTTAGTTATTTATTTTGTGTCTTTTATTGAAGGGCCTGGGACACCGACCTTTAAGTAAGTACTGTTTGCATGAAGGGATGTAATAGATATAGAATCATTCATATGCTTTTACCATATAGCTTAAGCATTTGAGATAGTTGGTTCATGACAAATAGAAATATGCTTCTATGTCAGGAATTTACTTTTAGGTTAGATTTCTAGCCCTAGGACATACTAAAATAGCAAGCTTTCTTTGTTTCATACTAAATTGGTCTGCTAATTGGCAGGCTTTTTCTACTTTTGCTTAATCATTAAGTGAGGGGTAGCAAAGGTGGCTTTTATCATAATTTTGTGAAAGCAAAATGATTGCACAAATTTTACATGTAGAGTTCTCTGTTCCATGATGATTGATAATTGTAACGGGGACGTGTTATCATGTTGTGGTTATAAATTTGTAAACTAGAAATGAAAGAGGAAATAATAGCATTAATAGTTTACAGCTAAAATGTGATGTATTTAACATTTATCTATCTGAGTGATAATGTTGTTTTTATTAGTTTACTGCATGTTTGCAGCACTAGTCTAGCCTACTTAGGTAGTTTGTTTCAGTTAGTTTAGTGGCTTGTAACATAATTTGTTACTATCAGCTATAACAGTATCACCGACTGTTTTGACCAACTGTAAATACTCTAAGCATTCCAAAGATCATGTCAGAATAGAAAATCACTGTACTCATTGAGATCAACAGTTCTCTCATCTCTCTCTCTCTCTCTCATTTTCCCTAATTTTTTTTTTCATTTTATTCCATTTTCTCTTGTAATAGGTTTAAATGTGATCTTATTTGTGTGTGCATTGCAGTTATTGAAGCAGCAAATGGGTTGCAAGCTTGGAAGATATTGGAGGATTTAACCAATCATATTGATCTTGTTTTAACTGAGGTAGCAATGCCTGGCTTATCAGGCATTGGTCTTCTATACAAGATTATGAGCCACAAAACACGGAAAAATATTCCAGTAATTAGTAAGTTTTCCCAAGTGCTTATATATGTTTGGTTTGAAGCATTTCTTTTTCTCATCACATGCTGTAAAAGAGCTACTGTTTTCTATGGCTTCTAATGGGATTGGTCTGCAGTGATGTCATCTCATGACTCTATGGGTTTAGTCTTTAAGTGTTTATCAAAAGGTGCTGTTGACTTTCTAGTTAAGCCCATACGCAAGAATGAGCTTAAAAACCTGTGGCAGCATGTTTGGAGGAGATGTCATAGTGTAAGCTGCCTTGAATTTTCTTTCCTATCATTATACTTACTGTTTCATTTTTCTGGCCAATACATACTTTCTATACATTAAAGAATATGTGATGATATTAATAGACTGCTACCTTTGCAAAATCTATGAAGTCATAATATCATTTCAAGATTTGATGTCTATGTGAGAACCGCCTTTTTTATTTTTTAAATGCGGATAGATTTTTGCCCAATAATCCAATATCAATGGCACATTTGTGGTATTTTCTTGCTTCGTTCGATATGACATAGGTCTCTGATTAATTTATTAATTATGACTATTATTTCATTTCTTTCCCTTCAGTCTAGCGGGAGTGGGAGTGAAAGTGGCACACAAACCCAGAAGTCTGTAAAGTCAAAGAGTCTTGAGAAGTCTGATAATAATTCCGGAAGCAATGACGAGGAAGACAATGGAAGTGTAGGCTTGAATAATGGGGATGGAAGTGACAATGGTAGTGGCACTCAGGTATAACTTTTATATATGTAGTAATATTTTGTTGGAAAAGCTCTATGCATGGACTACGTTAGAAAGAATGTAAATAGGGTAACTGTATGTTTGTATTTATTATTTTTCACTCTGTATAATTACCTCTATTGTGTAGTTTAGATATGATCTATATGCTCTAGCTTGAGAAGAAGTGTTAGAAAGAATGTTATTGGGTAATTGTACATTGTGTATTATTATGTAATTATGGTAACTAGGATAACTGTAGTCTTTTGTATTTATTATTTTCTAGTCTGTATAAGTTACCTCTGTTGTGTAATTTAGACACAATATTCTATCATGTCTTTTGTCTTCCCTTTTCCCTAATAGATTAAATAGGCCCTATGGCTAAAGTTAGGAATGAGGATGCCTTTTTTTTTTTTGATGTATTGGTTCGTACTTTCTAAAATTTTTATATGGATATGCTTTACCATACCAGATCTAGTTGGATTCTCGCCAGATCTGTTGGAACTATTCTGTGCCTATACTGTTTTATCGCATTAATATCTTGTTTTCTTTATTTGTCTATATAATATGTTAAAACAGAGAAAAAGAATTGATTGAGAGAAGCTTTGGCCTGTTGCCCCATACACTGGACTATAAGTATGAAGACACTATTACGAAAAACCAGCAATAAAGGATACCAACAGAAACAAATCTCTCTATTTTATTTTTGTATTTATCTTTTTATAAAGTCAACAAAGTTTCATAAAGTGTTCAGAACCCATATGTTACACGCTTACACATAATCACGTGAGGGTGAAGGGTTGTCCCTGTCATCCACCTGTGACTGAAAATGTATAATTTTGCATGCCTCTGGTTTCTTCATTATACATCTTAGTTCAAGTTGTCTACTTCTGTTACCCATCCTTGTCACCACTTATAACAGTTTTGTTGCTAAGTTTAACAAATATGTGCAATGGAGAGACCACATGATTATGGAATGCAAGTTTAGCATGAGGTACACAAATTCTAGCAGAGTTAAAATCTTGAGAATATATCTGTTTACGGGCCTTTTTGGTTTAGTCAAAACCAGCACAACAATACCATACCCTAAGTCTCACAGTTTAAGTATATTGTGTTTGTCATACGAAATGAGGGAGAGATAGAGGAAGATGTCAACCATAGGATCCAAGCATGGTGGATGAAATGGTGGAATGCTTCTAGTAAAAGTACCACTCTAGCTTAAAAGAAAATTTTACTGCACAGCTACAAGATTTGCAATGTTGTATGGGATTGAATATTGAGAAGTAAAGAGTCTGCAAGAAAGTAAGCTTAGTGCTGCAAAAATGAGAATGTTATAGTCGATGAGTGATCACATAAAACAATGATAGGATTAGGAGTGAAATTATTAGAGAGAAAGTTAGAGCAGCACCCATTGTTGAAAAGATGGCAACATCTTATATGGTTTGGTATAAGTGGAGAAGACTCGTCGCTCGTCAGTGTTGGTGAGGAGGGTAGACTAAATAGAGAATGTTCAATATTTAGAGGTAGAGAGAGACCAGGAAAACTATTAAATGGTCTAGACATGATGTATCATAGTACAATATGGCATTATTTAATCCATGTAGACGACCCCACTTGGTGAGAAAACGTTTTGGTGGATGCTTTTGAGAGACTGCAAGTGTGCAATGTGGAGAAGCCTTAAGCCACATGTGGGTTTTCTGTAATCTCCCCCATCCCTTTTCATTTGAGTATGTGTAACTATTAGAATATAAGGAAATATCTTATAATATCTTAATATTATCCTAGTTTATCTCATAGGATTAGGATTAGTTAGTTGTTTTATTTTATCTCATAGGATTAGGATTAGTTAGTTATTTTTTCATGATTAGTTTCCCTATTCAATTAGATATAAGATTCTTGTATCCCTATAAATAGGGTTAGTCGTCAGTCATTTGTAATCAAAGTCATCAAGCTATCATATTCATATATTATATTGTTGTTCTTTCTCTTCTCTCTTTGTACTTTCTCTTCCCTCTCTCTGTTTGATACCCTAAAATTCAACATGGTATCAGAGTAGTACCATCCTCCGCGACCTGTGTGGTCCACCATCCTCCGCTGCCGGCCATCGTTACAATCATTCGGCCACCTCTACAGTCTCCGGCAGCCGGCAACCGCCGTTCTTCGTTGTTGTCTCTTTGTTGCTTCCGCATCTTTGTTGCTGATTCCTTTTGCTTCCGCATTAAATCCTTCACTGCGACCCTTTGACACCTTGGCTAAGTCTCTGCCGTTAGCCACTGCATCGCCGCCACCAAAAAATTTTCCGGCGAGTTTTCAGGTGAAAACCACCACCATTTGAATCTTCATCAGCCGATCTACACTTCTGCCAAAGCGTCGTCGCCTAATACTTCACAATCATGCTACCCTTCTTTGAGCTGTTTCGTTTTCGTGCTTCTTTGGAGCGTTGCATCGCAATCATGTCCGAACCTCAATTTATTGTTCCAATTTGGTTCAAAGTTGTGACACTACTGACAACACATCAATCTCATTCTTGTTAGGACTTCAGCAGGGCGCTGGTCCATTTATTATTTCAGTTTGGTTTGAAGATGTCACCTCGTTTCTTAGGACTTCAGCAGTCGGAGTGAGTGCTGGTCCATTCTTGTTAGGGTTTCAGTAGCCAGAGTGAGCGCTGGCCCAGTTTGGTTTCGAAGTTGTGACACCTTCCTGTTAGGGCTTCAGTCGCCGCAGTGAGCGCTGGCCCGTTTGTTGATAGTGTTTGATTGTTGTTCGGTGGTTGTTTCAATTTTCTTGATTTATTCAAGATATTTTTGTTCTCTCTTCTCTCTTTGTACTTTCTCTTCCCTCTCTCTCTATTTGATACCCTAAAATTCAACAGTAACAATCCTGTGCAAGAGGAGAAATAGGTAACGATCTGATGTATATGGTGTTAGGAACCTTTCTTGAGGGTAGGTAAAAACTGAACAACTTAGTCACCGGGAATAAAGAGAAAACTGAATACTTTTATTAAATGAGAAAGAAAGATACACAAAGGAGCACTCTCCTTTCACACTGGCTTAACCCAGTCACAATAACAATCTTCTCTCCCTTCTCTCATTCATTGGAAACCCCTTTTATAGAATACTAAACTGACTAATGCTATCAGAAAATAAATCTTATCTCTATCCTAACAGATAATAAGAAATCTAATCTATAATAAACTTAAAAAGAGAAAATAAAATCTTATCCCTTATTTCCCAGAATAATCCTAACCGAATGAAATCCTAATAGAAAATAATCCTTATCCCCTCTTATTCCTCCTTGTGTAAACTTGCCAAACCCTCTTATCCTTAGGCTCGGTTGTTTGCCTAACAATACCTCCCTCCTCCCAAACAACCTTGTCCTCAAGGTTGAATTCTGGAAATTGGCTTGTAATAATGGAGGCATCTTCCCATGTAGCTTCTTCGGGTTGTTTGCTCTTCCATTGCACTAAGACCTGCTGAACTTGTTTGCCATCCTTAGTGATAACACGGTTGGCCAAAATTTCCTTAGGTTGATAACTAGCTGCCTCACCTTGGAGGTCTGTGGGTAGCTCTGCTTCCACATGGTGATCCCCTGCTGCCTTCTTCAATTGAGATGCATGAAAAACTGGGTGAATTCTAGCATTGTCAGGTAGTTGCAGTCGAAAAGCCACTTCCCCAATCTGCTTTAACACCAAGTAAGGGCCATAGTACCTGGCTGGCAGCTTGGGGTGGAGTTTGGTAGGCATTGAAGTCTGTCTATGGGGTCTGATTTTTAAGTAAACCCAGTCTCCAGGTTGAATCTTTGCTGGTTTCCTTTTGACATTCGCATAATTAGTCATTTGGACTTGAGCTCTTTCCAGATGATACTTCAGTTGTCGCAAGGCTTCATCCCTGTCTCTTAAATCTTGAGCAATTGCCTCTACTAATGTTTCCCCGGGAATGTACCTTGCCAAAGTTGGTGGAGGCCTCCCATAGACCACTTCAAATGGCGTGCAGTGGGCAGCACTCTGATAACTGGTATTATACCAGTACTCGGCCCAAGGAATAAATTCGGCCCATGTTTTCGGCTACTCAGAACTAAAGCATCTGAGATACGTCTCCAAAGTCCTATTCAGTACCTCTGTTTGCCCATCGGATTCAGGGTGATATGCTGTACTCATGCGCAATTTCGTACCCTGCAACTTGAATAGCTCTTGCCAAAAATGACTAATGAAGGTCGGATCTCTGTCACTAACAATTGACACCGGTACCCCATGAAGTCGAACAACTTCCCGAATAAACACTTCAGCAATGGACCTAGCTGAGTAGGGATGTTTGATCAGTATAAAGTGCCCATATTTACTTAATCTGTCAACCACGACCAGCACAGCATCATACCCTTTTGACTTAGGAAGACCCACAATAAAGTCCATGCTAATTTCTTCCCAAATGGCATTTGGTATTGGCAAAGGTTGGAGCAGTCCTGCGGGAGAGGAAGCTTGATACTTACTTCTTTGGCAGACAAGACAAGCTGCCACGTAGTCTGTTACTATCTTCTTCATTCCAGGCCAATAAAGGGATTGGGCTATGCTTCTATAAGTTCTATATACACCAGAATGTCCTCCCGTAGGAGAAGAGTGAAATTCTTGCATAAGTCTTGGGATCCAAGTTGAATTAGCAGCCAACACCAATCTCCCTCTATAGTGCAACCTTCCATTTTCTAAAGTGTACTGAGGATGGGAATCTGGATTACCTTCTAGCTCTTTTATGATTTTAACCAACACCGGGTCAGCCATTACTTCCTCATCAATGCTGCTTATGTCTTGCCAAAAAGGTCTAGAAATCCCTTGCAACTCTTTGTCCTCCTCCTTCCTTGACAACGCATCTGCTACCTTGTTAGAGGCTCCAACTTTGTACACAATATCAAACTCATAGCCCAATAGCTTGGCCAACCAATTTTGTTGGTTTTGGGTGGTAATTCTCTGCTCCAGTAGATACCTCAAGCTTCTTTGGTCAGTAAAAACTGTAAATTTTCTCCCTAAGAGATACGGGTACGGCCTCCAATGTTGGATGGCCATTACCAATGCCATTAACTCTTTTTCATAGATTGATCTACTTAAAGAAGAATCTGATAGTGCCTTACTGAAATAAGCTATCGGCCTCTTGCCTTGGGTCAATACTGCTCCGATCCCTTTACCGGATGCGTCACATTCGATCGCGAAAGGTTGATCAAAATCAGGCATAGCCAGCACAGGTGCAGTAGTGATTGCTCTCTGCAGTTGTTGAAATGCCGCTCTGCTTTCTTCGTTCCATCCAAAGTTACCTCTCTTCAACATATTTGTCAGTGGACGTGCTATTTTTCCATAATCGCGAATGAAGCGCCGATAGTAGCCGGTAAGACCCAAAAATCCCCTCAAAGCTTTAAGAGATTTGGGAAGTGGCCAGTTCAAAACAGCCTCTACCTTTTGGGGGTCCATGGATACCCCTGTTTTGGAAATTATATGCCCCAAGTACCCTATCTCCTTCTGCCCGAAGCAACATTTCTTCAAATTGGCAAATAAACTGTGTTGTTTCAAGGTTTTCAAAACCTCGTTCAAGTGCTTCACATGCTCCTCCCATGTTCTACTGTAAACTAAGATATCGTCGAAGAACACCAGCACATGCCTTCGCAAAAATGGCTTCAATACTGAATTCATCAAACATTGGAAAGTTGCAGGGGCATTGGTTAGCCCAAAAGGCATAACCAAGAACTCGAAATGGCCCTGATGAGTTCGGAAAGCCGTCTTAGGAATGTCAGGTTCAAACATTTGAATTTGATGGTAGCCAGATTTTAAATCGATCTTGGAAAAGTAAGCCGTACCATTTAGCTCGTCCAAGAGTTCCTCAATCACAGGAATGGGAAATTTGTCTGGGATAGTGGCCTTGTTAAGAGCTCTGTAATCCACGCAAAAGCGCCAACTTCCGTCCTTCTTTTTCACTAGGATCACTGGACTTGAGTATGGACTGTTGCTGGGCCTTATTAAACCAGACTTCATCATTTCAGCCACCTGTTTTCTATTTCGTTTTTCTGCAAATGCGGATAGCGGTATGGGCGAACATTGATAGGGTCTGTCCCTACCTTTAGGGGAATTCTGTGATCAATTTTTCTATTAGGAGGTAACCCATCAAGTTCCACGAAAACCTGAGCCATTTCCTCTAATAATCCTTGTAACTGGAATTTCTGATCAGAGGGCAGTTCTGAGTCATCAATTCGGTGATGCTCTAATACCCATAGCATGGATATGTCCTCCACTTCTTCTATCGGCAACTTCATCAGCGCTTTAGCTGAAATGACAGATTTCACCATTTTCGGATCACCCTGGACCTTGACGATCTGCCCTTGATGTTTGAAATGCATGCTCAAAGTTCTCCAATTTACCTTGACGGTACCTAAAGTAGCTAGCCAAGCAACTCCTAAAATCAAATCCACTCCCCCTAAATCAAAGACAAAAAACTTTCCCGACATTACATAGGTTCCCAGAGTCACTTCTAACTTGTCACAGCACCCTTGAGTGGGTTTTCGGTTGCCATCTCCCAACCTGACATGACATGTTTTGGTTGGTTCCACTGCCAGTCCCAATTTCTGCACCAAATGAGTTGAAATAAAGTTGTGGCTGGCCCCACTATCAATCAGAATGGCCACTTGCTGTTCTTGTATCTTTCCTCATAACTTCATAGTTCTTGGTTGTGTCAAACCCCCAGTTGAACACGTAGATAAATCCATTACTTGACAAGCGACTTCTTGTTCTTCATACCCCTCTTCACCATCTGAGTACTCCTGCTTTGCCTTGGCTAGTTCCCCGCCGTCGTCATTTTGTTCATCTTCGCCCAATATAACAACCCGTAGGTTCTTATCTGGACAGCGATGCCCTGGTCCAAACGCCAATCCGCATTGAAAACAGAGTCCTTCCTCTCTTCTCTTCAGATATTCTTGATAAGGGAGATTACGCGTGGCTCTATTTCTTGCTCCAGAGAAGACATTCCCCCCTGCCTTGGCCGCGAACGACCCCTTATTCCCTCCTGACATCGTGCGTCCACCACTAGCAGCGCCGTTGGAGGGGTTTGCCCCCACACGGGCCACGATACCGCTACCGCCTTGATATCGGAAACCTCCATTGTTATTTCGCCCATTGAAACCTCGGGCCTCCTTCTGTACTTCTTCAATGTCCCGTGCCACGTCCATAGCCCTCACCAAATCTTGGGGGTCATGGGGTCGCACCTGACCACGAATGTTGGGCCGCAATCCAGCCATGAAGTAACCCATCAATTGCTCCTCTGAAATCGTCGTCGCCTGTGCTACCAGCAACTCAAACTCCTGAATATAATCCTCCACGCTCCCAAGTTGTTTGAGTGCAGCCAATCTTTCAAACACCGTTCCACGACCCTTTCCCCCGTATCTGCGTAATAACGCCGTCGTGAATTCCTCCCACGAAGGATCTTTGGATTTCTGTCGCCAGAATTTGAACCAGTGCACTGCGTTCCCTTCCATGCAAATAAGCGCCAATCTCAGCTTTTTGGATGATTTCATCTGGTGAATTTCAAAGAATTTCTCAGCCCTGGCTATCCATCCCAGCGGGTCGCTGCCCTCGAAGGTGGGCAATTCCACCTTTTTCATCCAAGGGCTTGGTAACGCGTCTTCTCCTCCTTCCGAGCCATCTTCCTCTGTTTCATCGTCTTTTGGGTCACCTTTCTTGTTCACGGAGCCATTGTCTTCCTCCTCTGACTGCAGTTTGTCTTTCTTTGCAATGAATTCCAGCATCAACTCCCTGATTTGTGCCATTGTTGGCATCTTGTCTCGTAGGTGCACCAATTCTTTTTTCAACTCCGTCAATTGCGTACTGTGTTCGCTGGCCAACTTTTCCAACGAGGTCACCCGGTTCTCCATCGCGTCTCAGATCCGGCAGGTCGGACCAATTGTTAGGAACCTTTCTTGAGGGTAGGTAAAAACTGAACAACTTAGTCACCGGGAATAAAGAGAAAACTGAATACTTTTATTAAATGAGAAAGAAAGATACACAAAGGAGCACTCTCCTTTCACACTGGCTTAACCTAGTCACAATAACAATCTTCTCTCCCTTCTCTCATTCATTGGAAACCCCTTTTATAGAATACTAAACTGACTAATGCTATCAGAAAATAAATCTTATCTCTATCCTAACAGATAATAAGAAATCTAATCTATAATAAACTTAAAAACAGAAAATAAAATCTTATCCCTTATTTCCCAGAATAATCCTAACCGAATGAAATCCTAACAGAAAATAATCCTTATCCCCTCTTATTCCTCCTTGTGTAAACTTGCCAAACCCTCTTATCCTTAGGCTCGGTTGTCTGCCTAACATATGGTATGGCCTAATAATTAACTATACTACTATACTGACATTATATTTTGTTTTGAAAATTTGCAATTGTGTAATTGTCAGTGTTTGTCTTTTTGTATCATGTAAAAGGGATTCATTTGGATGCCATCACATATTTTATAACTCAGGAATCTAAACCTAGAAATGTGGAAGTTCTGTATTCCTCAAATTGACACGGTCTAGAAAGCTTGTGTGGATTTAGTAAAATGTGTATAACATCGTGTTTGGATTAATTTCATGCGAAGAAAGTGGTTTATGTGGTTGCTACTGTATGTGTCTGACTAGCATGAAATGCAGTTATCACTTACTAGTATATGAAAAAGTAAAGGAGTAGAAGTGTTCATATTGTAATAGTAAAAGGAAGCAAACAGTTCATCAGCCAACACTGCTGCTGCCATCAGCGTACCGGTGAAAACTAACTAGCCAGTAGTATCATATAGAGGTCACAATCTAATTATGGTAACCAAAAGCTACATGCCAATTTTTTCATTTTCTCCTTTTGCAGAGCTCCTGGACCAAACGAGCTGTAGAAGTTAACAGTCCTAAATCAGGCTCCCAGTGGGATCAAATAACTGAGTGCCCTGACAGCACTTGTGCTCAAGTTGTTCACTCCAATGCTGAAATATGCGGGAACAAGGTGGTTCCTCTGGTCACAAAGGAGTGTCCAGAGCAAAAGGAACAAATTGGTAAGGTCAACGTGCTTTGATCTTCCTGTCACTGCATTAACTCTTTCTTACTCAGAGTTGTGCAAATGTATGTGTGCGATGCTTGTAGTAATATTATGGTGTTAGTTGAAACTTTTTATGGTTTTGACTTTATTCCCCATCTCGACATATAGTGAACATATAATCATGTTAGAATAGAAGTTATGTTTGGTGGAATAATTTTTTAAAAGTTAAAACAATTTCTTCCATAACATTGACTTCAGGATTCTCTTGTTTTCATTATGTTGCTCTGTTTTTGGGTTTTCCTTTAGGAGCTTTATGCAGTAGCAAGTGATTCTTTAAAAGATATTTAGATTTTGCATGTATTTGGGATGTGCTATTAGTTCCTTGATTCATCGAGTCAAGACAATGCAAAAATCATTAGTTTCATTCCTGAATCCAGTACTGTGCGTACAATAGTTCAAAGTTACACTTTCCTATTCCTATGTTAAATTCCTAATTTAAACATGCATTATCTATGCTTGGGTGTTTTCAAGATTGCACCAATAATTGTTCAATTCCTTTTGGTTGACATGCCTTGCAATGCATTTTTACTGTTATTCGGCCGCGTTAGGTTATTTTTTGTTAATTGTTGTTTTATATTTGTTTGTTACTTGTTTCTTCTGATTCACAGTGATCACATTCAATAAATATGTGTAACCCCTGCCCCAAGTGTGGGAGGCTAGCTATTCCTAAATGCATTCATGTACCGATGTGCTTGTACATGTATATGCATGTACCTTTTTTTGTGGATGATGTATTGTATGTCATTCTTTTCCCTGGAAAATGTCAAAAGAGATGAAAGTTGACTCAGTAGAGATATTAACTTGATGATCGACTGTATAAATGGAGTTCCTGTCAAAACTGCAGGTTCAAAACATAGCAATGCACTTGATGTAGGCCCCTCTAAATTCAATGAGCAAATTAATAGAGGACAAGTGGACCTTAATTGTGAGAATCAATCTAGCAAGCTAAGGTGCAAAGGGCTTTCATTGTCCGATATCATTACTAGCACTTCCAAGTCTCAGGAAGCCCTAAATAGAAGACCCAAGTCCTCGGATATTGAAAATAAAGGTACTAATAATGATGAAGAATTGCCATCTCTTGAGCTGAGTTTAAAGAGGCTTAGAGGAGTTAAAGATGCTGGTATTACAATTCAGGATGAACGGAATGTTTTGAGACGTTCTGATCTGTCTGCTTTCTCAAGGTATGATGATTTGGTGTTATTGTTTTGAATTGTTCTGAATTAATTTTAAGATGGATAACCGTAGTTAAAGTCTTTTTCTACAGGTACAATGCAGCCTCTAATGCTAAAAAGTCTCCCACCGGATGTGTTGGAAGCAATTCTCCACATAATAATAGCTTAGAAGTTACAAGGAAAGATTCATCTCGTGATATTCAATCTCATTCCAGTGGCAATCCTCCTAACCAAAATTCCAATGGCACTAGCAATAACATTGATATGGGTTCCACTGCTAATAATGCCTTTACTAAATCTGCAGTTATAAGTGAGCCAGCAGTGGCATCAACAACCAAATGTTTGTACCAAACATCTGCCTTCCAGCCTGTAAAGAACAACGTTGTCTGTACTTCTCAACAAGTTGCCTTACACAATACTGAAGATACGACAATAACAATTCTGGTACCACCTAAAGTAGACACTCATAAGGATTCTGCAACTCAGGACTTCCATTGCCATTATGAAAACCACAACTGTATTGCTAACAACATGCACCAGTTGCCACCTGAACATGATGCTGAATCTTTAAAGAAAGTGGCTGCTGCTGCTCCACATTGTGGGTCATCAAATGTGGTTGAAGTTCTAGTTGAAGGTAACATTGAAAATTACAGTATCAATAGAAGTGCTTCAGGAAGCAACAATGGAAGCAATGGACAAAATGGTAGCAGCACTGCAATTAATGCTGGAGGGGCAAACATAGAAAGGAACAATGGACTAACTGGGAATAGTGGCAGTGGTGATGCTAGTGGGAGTGGAAGTGCCAACAGAATAGATCAGAAGAAGACTTCTCAAAGGGAAGCAGCCCTAACTAAATTTCGCCAAAAAAGAAAGGAGAGAAAAGAGAGGTGCTTTCACAAAAAGGTAACTGAGGACCGAGTATATAAGTAAGTGGTTTATTATTTATTATGTTTAAATATGTTTTTAGTTCCTAATAATATGATGATTTTTAGAAATCATTAGTTTCTATCATTATTTTTTGTTTGTAGTCCCTACATTTAATAAAAATGTGTGTTTAGTCTCTTTTTTTTTGTTAATTGTAGAGACTAAGAACGAATATAATTTTGATAGAGACTAATTTAAAAACGATCATATTTTCATGAACTAAAAATACATTTAAACCTTTTATCTATTACAATGATATTGATAGGAACTGGATATTATAGGAAAATATATTGGAGACTACCTCTTACACTCAGGTCGACGTACAGATTTCTCAGGAAAAATGCAGAAGAAGAAATTGTAAGATAATAATGGGATCCTGCTACCCACAGGGAATCCCCAATGCATCCCACTCCTCTTTAAAACCTCTCCATTCTTTCCCAACTCTTTCTCACTCCCTCTCCCATTCACACTTATCCCACCTTCTGGTGGTGATACCATGATTATTCCCTCTCCATTCTCAATACTCCAGCTGTCCTGGCTGTTAACAACCTTTTCTTGTCCGGCTGTTTACAAATTTTTCATGATCATTTCCCACCTTATTCCCCTATCATAGACATGCTGCCCAGTTTGCTTATTCAGCCCATTTGAGTGAAGCCCGTATTTTTTCCCTTCTGGCATAATCAGACTTTTCTGGTCATATGGTGCTGCTACCTTTGCCCTGACTATACCATTCCCTCTATTTTCATTATTCACTTTTCAAGTTCTATTTCTTTAGGTGGTGTTTGTTATGCGGAGTCTCTTTTTCATTCCTCCGGATTCCGAGGAATGTATAAAATGTTTTTGGTATGCCTAAAATGTTTCATGGGAATGTTGGACCATGTTCAGAGGAAGTTTTCCACCTTCATTGGAATTGGGAAATGTTTTGTCAGGAAACATAAATAAGTTGAGAATATTAGTTTCTTGAGAATATTTTTTAAAACATTCATACCAAACATGACAATCTAAAATCCCAAATTAAGATTCTTGTGAAACTGGAAAAAAAAACTCCTTACCAAGCACCCTCTTACTGTCATCTTGTTTACATGGACCAGTGCGGTTAATTTAAAAGGTTGATGAGAACTATGATCAACACTGCATGTCCGGTGGTGTCTTTGCCACCAGCCTTAATTTAGGGGTATATTAAATTTCAGATTTCTCTTGAGCTTGTAAACAATTTTTCTTGCTGTTTTGTGGAATTAATTGATTGTACGATGGTTGGCGAGTAACTTCCTAAATGGAGAGGATGGTTACGTGAGAATTTTTGTAGGTACAATAAGGTATTGAGTGCACGGCTAGTTGGATGCTGCTTCCATATGCTTGTTTACTTGTACTCATCCCATTTTGGTTCATCTTGGAAAATACTCTTAAAAGATAAAAGAGAGAAAACTATTCTATTGGATCGTGAATGATGTAACCACTTTTTGCAGCTGAAGAATCACATTCATTACTAGTAGCCACTTCTAAATTAGGAGAAAACCACTTCAGTGTCCTCATGCTTCTTTCTGTCTCTCTTACAAACTGGTCAACCAATAAAAACATCATTTATCATTATGGTGCTACCAATGTTGTCAATAGCGGATGGCGGAAGGTCAAAATTCCGCAATATAAACACGCCATTGCAGCCTATGGCGCCGCCATGGCGCGCCATCCTTCACAAATTGCCTATGGCAGTTGGCAAAAAATCCGCTACGCCATTCCGCCATGGCGCCGCCATGGCCGCTATTTAACAACACTGGGTGCTACTGGAGTCTTTTATGGTTGACTGTTTGTTCTTTATGTGCATTAATCTTGTTGTAGGAAGCCAGTCTTAGAATTTGGGCTTAGCTCATCCTTACAAATCCGGTTTGTAAGGTGTGGATTGCCCAAGCTTTATAAGCACTACTTAGGCCATATCTCTAGGCGATGTGGGACTAAACACAACCCCTCAAACCCAACACAATTAAGGTGTTCGTGGTTGCAATGAAGGCAGCACAAAGTTGCCGCAACTAAGGCAGCTAGGGGAAGACCGCAATTAAGGCGGATTTCCAACAGCCAGTTTCTGTGGCTGGTGTTATGTAAATAGGGATTTTATAAAGGGAATATGCCACTAATTTTACTTTAGATTTTATGTTTTGTAACTAGGTACTCCTATGATTCTAAACGTTGGATAATCTCTTTCCCTAGTTTGTAACTATTAGAATATAAATAAATATCTTAATATTATCCTAGTTTATCTCATAGGATTAGGATTAGTTAGTTGTTTTATTTTATCTCATAGGATTAGGATTAGTTATTTTATCATGATTTGTTTCTCTATTTAATTAGGATTAAGATTCTTGTATCCCTATATATAGGGATTAGTGGTCAGTCATTTGTTAATCAAGCAATTATCAAAATTATCTATCATATTTTAGAGTTTATTCTCTTTTCTTTCTCTCTATTTGATACCCTATAATTTCAACATGGTATCAGAGCGATATCATCCTCCGTGACCCGTGTAGTCACCGTCCTTTGCTGCCGGTCGCCGTCACAATCGTTCGACCACCGGCAGCCACCGTTCTTCGTTGCCGTTTCTTTTAAATAGCTTTAGCATCTTCTTGTTTCTTCTTGCTTCCACATTAAAATATTAGCTGCCTTCATCGCGGTCCTTTGGCACCTTCAGTGTGCCCTTTCACTCCTTTTGATCGCGACTCTTCTGGCGATTGCAGCGCCATCAGAAGCGGAATTTTTTGATCTATCCAATCGTTAAAGTTTCAGGTTCAGCCTCCCTTGCACACGCTCCCACGTGCCGTTTGAAGTTCCTTTGGCTGTTTACAGTGTCGCCGCCCTCCGCGCGGGAGGGCACGTCCGACCAGTTTTTACTCTTTGAAGACAGATTTGAGTTGTTTTTTTGATTTTTTCAATGTAAGCTTTTGTCCATGGTGGTTAAGTATTGATGTGAGCTTCTGCCATAGATGATTAAGCATTAAAATCTTGTTTGCTTTTGTTAAGTGGTTAAGTCTGGAGTTGTGACTTCTATTTAATGGTTAAGCTTTGATATATGGTTTCAGCTTCTGCCTCGTATGGTGGTTAAGCATTGAGACTTTGTTTTTGGCTTCTATCTAGAGTGGTTAAGCAATTGCTTCTGCTCTTGATGGTTAAGCTTTGATAGTTTTTGCCTTGTATGGTGGTTAAACATTCTTCATTGGTTTTCTGTTTCTGCCTTTATGGTGGTTAAACATTTTACATTGGTTACTAATTTTCTCTTTTAAAAGGGTATAATTGTAACAAGCTTAAAGCTTTAGCTTGAGGGGGGTATTAGAATATTAGGAAATATCTTAATATTATCCTAGTTTATCTCATAGGATTAAGATTAGTTAGTTGTTTTATTTTATCTCATAGGATTAGGATTAGTTAGTTATTTTATCATGATTTGTTTTTCTATTTAGGCCCTGTTTGGATAACAAGTTTATCTACTGCTTATGGCATAAGCTGTATAAGCTACTTTTATAATCGAAGAAAAATTATAGTGAAACTTATTTTATATAAGCCATAAGCTATTTTGATAAGCTATCTTGGGTAGCTTATAAAAAATAAGCCCAAAATAGCTTATAAATCAGTTATAAGCTGTGTTCATAAGCTCTGCATAAGTCAATCCAAATAGGCCCTTAATTTAATTAGGATTATGATTCTTGTATCCCTATATATAGGGATTAGTGACTAGTCATTTGTTAATCAAGCTATTAAGCTATTATCAAATATTATCCATCATATTTTAAAGTTAGGAGATTGGTTTTTCTTAGGTTTTGTTTGTCTGTCTTTTGGAGCTAACTCAATACGGTTTGAATTTTAGGTTCGATACCAGAGCAGAAAGAAATTAGCTGAACAACGACCGCGATTTCGAGGGCAATTTGTGCGACAGTCCTCAAACGACAATGCAAGTGAGGCAACAGATAGCTGATTCAGAGCATTTGACACAAAGGTGTAATGATGGGGATATACGAGAAAAGTTCCAGGAGCCTTCAGGTAGAATTTGGGAATTGTTCTGTTTCTTTGTGTATTGTGCTAATGTGTAATGGTCTCTAGTTATTCCATCTTGTTCATTTGGAACATGAATCAATTTATGTTGTGAGAGAGATGGTTGTGTTGATTGAGTGCTTGGAAAAACATACATTTAGCAACTCTATAATTTCTATTACTTTCTCATTGATATATTGTACTGGTGGACTACTGGAATAGGATCGTAAAAGATTTTAATAGACTTTTTGGTGATAATAAAATAAAATCTTGTGGTATTCAATCAAGACTTTTTAATAACAAAAAAGTCTCTGGTGGTATTCAATTAGGACTAAAATGACTTTTTAAAGAGGACAACGAAATCTGGTGGTATTCAATTGAGATTTTTTACAACTTAATAAAAGTCTCTTGGTATTCAAAAAATATAGATTTTGATAGATTATTTTGTATGGTGGATTTCGTGTGACTTTTCAGTGAAAAATATAAAGATTAGACTCATCCAACAATCTCACTCAAACCTTGAGACTTTTCAGGTTTTTTTTTCTTGCTGTTGCAGCATTGTCAAACTCAACAGGTAATTCTTCTTTTTTGTTCTTCTTTTTTCCTTTTCCCGATTGATTTTCTTTAAACATTCTTTCTACGTTGAATATGCTTGGCTTGGATGACAATGTTGTAGATATGTGTGTACATTCTTTGTACTCTACCTCCTCAAATGCTATAGTAACCAAATGTAATTTTTTCATCTTTTTATTTCATAATTTTCCACTACAGTTTCTGGCCAAATGTGATTTTTTTATTTTTTACCCACTTTGTATTTATTAATTTAAAATTAATATAATAAATTTATCCTTTTTAAATTTCAATTATTTTTCATTCATGATCCTCTTTTTATTTTTATAAATATAATAGTTTTCTTAGCATATTTTATTCATATTTTATTCTATAAATTTTTAGATTTGTTGAAGTCATTTTTTGCACATCAAGTCACGTGCTAATAAAATGACTTTCCCCATTTACTTTCTAAGACAGATAGCAAAAGTAAAAATTATAGTGTTCATTAACTGGTAATATTGATTGTGAAGATTCGTCTGCTAGCTCAAAATTATAGTTTTCGTTAACCGATAATACTGAATATGAAGATTTGCATGTTGGTTCAATTAAAAATTCATCAGAACCATATTCTTTATGAAAAAAATTATGCAGTGCTGCACGCCTGCACATGCTGACAAAAGTTCTACTTGTGTTAAGCACACCACATAAGATATATATAAAATAAATAAATGAAATAGTTTTCCGGTCTAAAGTAAAAACAAAATTAAAATAAATAAATGAGAAACCAGTAAAAAAACATTTTATTTATCAAAAATAAAATTAAAAAAATTATATCCTAAAAATTATAGAAACAAAAAAATAAAAATAAAAATGTTAAGAAATACTACTATATTTATCAAATTTATAAAAAAGTATGAATGAAACATGAACATTTATAGGAACAAAAAATATGAATGAAATCTGCTAAGAAAACTATTATATTTATAAAAATAAAAAGAGGATCACGAATGGAAAAATAATTAAAATTTGAAAAAGGATAAATTTATTATATTAATTTTAAATTAGTAAATACAAAGAGGGTAAAAAAAATAGGAAAATCACATTTGGCCAGAAACTGTAGTGGAAGATTATGAAATAAAAAGATGAAAAAATTGCGTTTGGTTACTATAGCGTTTGAGAAGGTAAAGTACAAAAAGAATGTACATACATATCTACAACATTACCATCCAAGCCAAACATATTCAACGTAGAAAGAATGTTTAAAGAAAATAATGCTGCAACGACAAGAAAAAAAAATCTGAGAAGTCTCAAGGGTTTTGGTGAGATTGTTGGATGAGTCTAATATTTATATTTTTCACTCAAAAGTCACACGAAATCCACCATATAAAATAATCCATCGAAATTTGTATTTTTTGAATACCAAGAGACTTTTATTAAGTTGTAAAAAATTCCATTGAATACCACCGAATTTTGTTACCCTCTTTAAAAGGTCATTATAGTTCTAATTGACTACCACTAAATTTTTTATGTTATTAAAAAGTCTTAATTAAATACTACATAATTTTATTTTATTATCACCAAAAAATCTATTAAAATCTTTTACAATCCTAATTCAATACACCCTTTTAATTAACGATTTTTTCCCCATACCTCCCAGCAGTATGATCCCGACGTTCAACTCTTGTTGCACAATATATTAGCTTTTTTGGACCTCCAGTCGTACATTACTTTAAACAATACTGTTACTTAACAAAAAAACTATCAATATTTAAAAACAATTCTACTATACATGACATAAAAACAATTGTACCGTAGTCTTTACTATAGATATAGATATAAATGAATAGTTTTATTTAAATTTTGTAAATAAATATATTAAAAAGTTTCATATATAGTTCCTTGGCCCGCTTCATTCCAGCTGTATCCTGCGGTAACCTAACTTTTGTCATCACATTTGGGTAATTTAATTTTGGAGTGTGAATCTGGCGAAATAAGAAGCAAGAGTGATCTTAGTCAAAAGAAAAAAGAAGCAAGAGTGGTCTTTTCACATCGTTACTACATTACTACACGTGTTTCAATTGCATACCTTTAGTTATTTTAAAAATAAAATAAAAAATTATCCAGGCTTTGGTTTATTTATCTTTTGCTTTCTTATAACTGAAAAAATTAGAACGCTATTATAACCCCTTTCAATCCAAAGTTACTTTTATTGGCTAGACTAGAAGAGGACAAAATTTGAGTTGGTCTTATGAGACCCTCCTTGTAATAATTATTATTGGAATGTAGACTCACAGCTACTATTACACTGTTTGCTAGAAGTTGAACTCTAGGGGCGGCTAAAACTCCAATGATTGCATTATATTGATTGCAGTATACATGAATAAATGAACATTTTATATACCAACAAGTGATTGATCTGAGTAATGATGCACTTGAGTCTCTTGAGTAAGTAATGAAGGGTTCGAATTCTGACTTTTGTATATGGAGAAAATTTAGTTGGGAGGAGACATTCTAGTTTGAATGCTTTCAAATCCCTCGAAGGAGATTAGTCTTGATAAATGACTAAAAATACTCCTTACAATCATATGCGTATAAAAAAAATAAACATCTTATATAACACCCCAAAAAAAAACAGAAAAAAGATGTGTTTGATTGTAATTTAGGGGTAAGAGTAAGAAGATTTTTATTTTTGCATTGTTACATAATAATATTTTGTCATATAATTAATGGTGGCTTCTAAGGTGAGTGGCCTCACAAGGCCCTCACCATTGAGGGGTTCATTAGGACCGTCAGATATAATAATAATTTAATGAATGTGTGAGATTGCCTTAAGAAACCGGTTAATAACCTGATATAACAAGTTTATATTAAAATCTAAAAAAGTTCCCAACAAAATTGACTATTACACAGTACACACTCGATGGTCCGCACAGTCCGGCCTATACCTCCAATGTCGCTGTTTTCTTTTCTTCCCTCGGTCGCCATTGTTCCCCCTTCGCAACTGGGAATTTTGTGTCTCTGAACCTCTGCTAATAAACCCAAGAGGCACGGATCACTAGTTTAATTTCAAAACCGCACGGGTTGATGGGTTTGTACATCATTTCTTCCTTGGCAGGTCCAACAGAGACTGGGAAGAGAACCAGTCAAATATGTGATTGATTTCAGCGCCTTTGATGTGTACATCTTGCGAATAATTTCATATGCAAAACTCGATTACTGGGTATAATTAGGACTTAGTGCTGATTGATTTAGCCTTCCATCTACGATATGATTATCGCAATTCATCCTTGTGAGATTCATGGAATGGAACGTTCCATTCGGTGCACAAAAATTCATCCTTGTTTTGTACATAGTAGTTCGGATAATTACAATGTGATCTACTCACTTCTACCCACTTTGGAAACCCACTTGCTGGACTATTTTGCAATTTACCTCTTTTTTCATTTTTGACACTATACATTTTAATATTACGTATCAGACTCCACGTAAACCTGCTACATCCAGTAATTTGGATCCCTCACTGGTGATGGCCTTGCAAGACCCCTCACCTTAGAAGTCACTATAATTAATATTTTTTAAGTTTTACCACCAATGATATGTTACCACTAATGAAATTTATTATGTGTCTGCTTCAATTCGTGTTTTATAGACTTCAATCGGTCTTTAAAAAACCATACATCAAAGTTTGTTCGTGGTAAAAAGTATCCTAAACAAGCATATTATTAATCATTTTTTATTTATGAGCATGATAAAGACATGATTTATATTGAAATTTAAATCTTTTATTAATTAGTTATTTGTAGATACATTTTATTCACTAAACTTATAGACATGTCATAATTTTGAACTGAGACACAGTTATACTCATTTTAACTTTTTTGATTCAATTCCTCCAAATAGAAAATACTTTAGAAAAATTAAACAGTATTACTTGTTAACGAAAAAAATAAAGAATTAATACATCAAAAAAGTTAATTTTTTTTTGCTTGATTAACACACACAGCAAAGGAATCCTATTTTACATATGACTATTGTATTATATATATATACTTATACATGCTTCACGATAATTATTCATATGATTATAGCTAATTGTCTCTATTTCTCACAGACCTATAATTTCAATTTTCTCACTTACTCACAACAGGGGGTCACGTGAAGCCATATGATTAGGAACAAATGGTTAATGAATGAAGAACACACCGGTAACTAGCTCGTGCTAAAGTCTTCTTGTGTCTTACCTACCACTTGGTCTATAGCCCAAGTGGTAAGACACAATACTATGTACTTAGCCCTCTCTGGGAGGAAAAAAAAAAAATACCACATAAAATGATAGATATTATTATGAGTGACACACTTAGTAGCAGTGGCCGATGTGTTACAATGTATCTAGTCCTAGTTCATGGATTCAAGTCCTTGTGAGGATGTAACAATCTTTAGCAAGAATTTACTTATTTTATAATAAAATATATAGTATTAGTTTAGACTGTCATTTTAGTCTTTGAAAATTGTGAAGCAGTCTCACTTAAGTCTCTGAAACTAACGAAAAGACAATTTAATCCCTGAAATTGTAAAACGTCGGTCAAGTTAGTCCCTAAAATTGTAAAATGACGGACTAACTTGACCGTCGTTTTACAATTTTAGGGGCTAAATTTTCTTTTCGTTAATTTCAGGAACCTAAGTGAGATCGTATTACAGTTTTAGAGGCCAAAATAACATTTAACTTTCTCAGATTTTCATCCGTCCGTGAAAAAAAAGGAGTTAATGTGAGTGTTTACTGTTTAGTAGCAAATTTCTGTACAGATCACCAAAACGACACCGTTGAAAGGCGCATGAGCTTAGAGCAATGTTTCGGCCTGGATCCAGTGAAGCGCAACTCAGCCAATGATGGTGTTTTTCCGACCAAAAAGAAACCAATGACGAAATTTCTGGCTTAAAAATTACCATGAAAATAAATAAAAAGTAAAAAAAAAAAAAGAACAAGCGTAGACCAACAATTCCGGAACACAACAACACAGTGACACACTCACACAGACAGAGGAACTGATGATGTTAAAACAACCTCAAGTGAGATAGAAAGAGGAAAAAAGGTGTCTCCTTTTCAAATGAATTTTGAGTGATCGGTGGATTCTTCAGCTACCATCTGGTTATGTGCTTGAAAAAAATCATGGGTTGGATTCCCTGTTCTGGAAGTTCAAACACCAAGAAGAAGAAGATGAAGAAGAAATTGGAGAAGATAGAATTGCAGCACATGGGTGATGCGATCCAATCCACCCCAGGTACTGATATTGTTTTTGTAGTGTTGGGGGGTGGGAAAAAAATGTCATCTCTGGCTTGTGATAGTGAGACCCCTTTTTGTGACAATTGTGCTTTCTCTCGATTTCTGTTGCTCCTTATTGATTAAGGTATTTGGAGTTGAATTTAATGTACTAATTTAGTAATTTGTCTTTTACTTTATATGGGGTATCTTGTGTAACAAATGAAATTGTGAGTTTTTTTTTAAATGTAACAAACAACCATGCATGGGGAGGTTGTTTCAATTCTATAATGCTTTCTTTTAGCTATAGACCTTATTTCCTCCAAGGGGGAAAATCATATTTGAGTGGAATATCCATATAAACATTCTCCTCCAAATCTCCATGATGGAAGGAATTTTTAACACCAAACTATTGCCATTCCCACTTACAGTGAGTAGTTATAAGAGAGAGTAGGAATTTGTCAGTGTTCTTTTTTGCTATCGGAGCAATTGTCTCCTGATAGTAGATTCCATAAGTCTAAGTATATCCCTTTGCAATTAGTCTTACACTATGGTTTTCAAAAGCCCAACTTCTAGCTTATGGAGTTGACCTTGGTTTGTATTTTTATTTTTCTTATATATGGAAAAGAGAAAATTTGTTAAATAGTAGATAGGTGCTCATGGGGAAGTTAAAAAGAGAGTTTTTGAAAAACTTGAACAACCTCCCACTGGTCTTTTGTTCACCGGTCCTTCGACAACCTCCCACGTTCCATTATTCTCCAATGCACTCATCTCATTCATGGCTTGTATATAGTTCTTATCCTTCAAACAGCTTGGACTGTTGGTTGGGATTTTGATAGATTCAAAGTGTTGAAATGAAACTTTTTTGCTGCAAGGAAATATTTTCTAAACAGAGACAAATCGGTAAATAAGAAGGGGAGTCTTGGCGCAATGATTGAAGTTGTTGCTGTGTGACTAGAAGGTTAAGGTTCAATTTGTGGAATCAGTCTCTTGCAAATGTAAGGCGTCTTACGTTAGACGCACAATGGTCCGACTCTTCCCTAGCCCCTGTCATGGCAGGAGCTTTGTAGCACTACGTTGTCCCTTTTTTTTTAAGACAAATTGGTAAATAAGTATTGGATAATGTGTTTGGGGTAGGTAGGTTGGTGGGTTAGATGGTTTTTTGGAGAACATGGTGACCATTTGGTAGGAGGGCTGGGAGAGGGCAGATCCCGCTAAAGGAGGCTGAGACAAGCTGAATGGGACCAATAACAGGTTTAATGGTGGCCAGATGCGCTGCCACGCACTACAAGAAGGAATGTGTGAGGACTAACTTGTAGAAAGTGCCAGACGGCAGTTTGTTCAGCAAGATAGCCGGTTGGAAAGGAGACGACACTGGCAGCAGACAGGAGTGGCAATGCCATACGTGGTTGGTTGAAGAAATATCCGAGAACAATGATGGTGCTGAAAAGGAATGAAACGCGGCAGCAATAATGGCTGCTATGCGATTGCTGCAATGAAGGCAGCTTAGGGTTGAGGTGCTGAAGCTGAGTCCCAAGTTGTGACTGTGAGCTCTGATAGTAACTTTGAATGAAAAGGGAATATTATTTATCAGAAATTAATTGATACAAAGCTGTACATAATTGTTAACTATATAGGCTAGACTAAATAATTACCAATTAATTTCTTTCCTAAAATAAGACTCAATTTATGGTAACTAATAATCTATCCTGGTAACATAGTAATTTACACAAGTCAAAACCAGACAATGTGAGACAGTTATGAAATAAACTTCCCTGATATTATCCTATCAATTTTCTTAATACTTTTTATTTAAGTTCTTTTTTTTTCCCGCTTATTGGTTTCCTCATTTACAAAGTATATATATATCAAGTTTAAAATCGTGTACTATCAATGGTAATTTTGAAATAATGCATTATATGAGGCAAAATCTGTTTGTGATTCTTTCTGTGAATTGGAAACTGAAGCATGCCACATAATACTTTCTGATTCCAAGACACCGAAGGAACATGGATTGGTCTTAGTCTTAGATGTTAAATATAAACCTGCTATGGTTTATGCTTCACCCCACTTAAATCATTATTCTGTGTAATTGAGTGCAGGGAAATTAAAGAGAAATTCATCTATGAATGCCAAGGATTCCTCTAAAAATGGAAACACTGATCACATTGCTGCACAAACATTCTCATTCCGTGAGTTGGCAAATGCTACTAGAAATTTTAGAGCAGAATGCCTTTTGGGTGAGGGAGGCTTTGGCAGAGTATACAAAGGGCATTTGGAAAATATTAATCAGGTGAATCCGTTTCTCATTATTTCTTTGTTTATGATGAATAGGAGACAGTTACAGGGAAATGAAGTAATGCTCACTCTTACTATGTCATTCATCATTTCTTATCCATGTTGCTTTTTCCGACAGCCAGACTAATAGCTTATGAGCTTTGCCAGCATGGAACTGAGCTTTAAATTTGTGTATTTTTGAGCTGGCAACAAAATTCATCCTTTCTAATGTTGAATGTAGATTGTTGCAATTAAACAACTTGATCGAAACGGGCTGCAAGGGAATAGAGAATTCCTTGTTGAAGTGTTGATGTTAAGTCTTCTTCACCACCCTAACCTTGTCAACCTGATGGGGTATTGTGCTGATGGAGATCAAAGGCTTCTAGTTTATGAATACATGTCACTAGGATCCTTGGAAGACCACTTACATGGTATTTACATTTCAATTTTGCATGTTATATTTCTTTTCTCTTCTTTAAATTTAGTATTGTCTTCTGTAGATATTGGTAATATATGTTTGATCTGCAGATATTTCTCCGAGCAAGATACGACTTGACTGGAACACAAGAATGAAAATAGCTGCTGGGGCAGCAAGGGGATTGGAATATCTACATGACAAAGCTAACCCTCCTGTCATATACCGAGATTTAAAGTGCTCCAACATTTTGCTTGGTGAAGGGTATCATCCAAAGTTATCTGATTTTGGTTTGGCTAAACTTGGCCCAGTGGGGGAAAACACCCACGTATCAACAAGGGTTATGGGAACCTATGGATATTGTGCTCCAGAGTATGCAATGACAGGCCAACTGACTCTGAAATCAGATGTTTATAGCTTTGGTGTAGTTCTTCTGGAAATAATTACTGGAAGGAAAGCGATTGACAATTCAAAATCTGCTGCAGAGCAGAATCTTGTTGCGTGGGTAAGACACACATACTGTTATCTCATCACATATTCATAAAGTAGCAAGTGTGGGTTAAATAATGGGAGGTAAGTATTGTCATATGAATTAGCTATGCTTGGAAAAATTTTACTTGCATGATTGTAATTGAGCTTGAGAATGTGGTAAGAAATCATTTCCATTAAAATAGTCTATAGTTTTTGGCCTCCTCTTAATTATAAAAGTAACAAAATATGGTACATAGTACATCTTTTGAGAGAGATTTTCTGTCATAGTGATTCGAGAGTCCTTTCAGATGGTGTTTTCTTCTTTTAGTTCTGTTTTTGGGTTTTTCTTTAAGGAGGCTTTCTGATCCTCCTCTTCTTTTTTTCCCTCCCCTTCTCAATAAATTATTCTCATAAAAAGAAAATCCTTGTACTGTGATGTTCAAGCAGTGAAGCTAATGGTCAAAGTTTTGCATATCCTATAAACTCCTTGATGACCTTCTGCATATCTAGTTGTGATATTAAAATTTGATATGACGACTTGGTCCTTACTCCCTCTGGACTCAAGTAAAAAATAACTCAAGTGTGGTAGTCCACAATATAAGCAAATCTTAATTGATTTCATACTATGTAATAGTTTCTTCTATAAAATACCCGCAATTGGATGCAGATTTTAATTTCAATAACCTCTTTTGTTAATGACAGTTTAAGGAATGAAGTTCATTGTTTTTATAAGATCAAGAAAATTAAATGAACTTAACTAACATCCTTAATAAGTATGAATTTAGTTATTTTTATTTATATTTGAGTCCGGATGAAGTATTTTTGTAATTTTACTAAAAATCTGGATAGTAACTTTTGGACGGATTACTCATTTAATTGCAGGCTAGACCCTTGTTTAAAGATCGAAGAAAATTTTCACAAATGGCCGATCCAACGCTCCAAGGTCAATATCCTTCAAGAGGACTATACCAAGCCCTTGCTGTTGCAGCAATGTGTGTTCAGGAGCAGGCCAATATGCGTCCCGTTATCGCCGATGTTGTGACGGCTTTGAGTTACCTTGCTTCACAAAGATATGACCCCAATACACAAACAGAACAAAGCTCTCGCCTCGCTCCCGCTACTCCTCCTAGAACCAAAAGGGGACAACGATAGGCTGGCCGGTGCAGATTTCAAATATATTATAACAAACTCCAACATATAGGTTTATTATAGATGTTAATACCATTTGTGTCTAGTGGTTGGTGTTCTCAGTCTCAGGTCATAAGCATAGTTGCTAAATGTCTTGTGAAAATTTTGTTTCTTCCTTATGGTGGCACAGAACTGATCCTATTTCCCATTTGGAGAGAAAACAGTAACTATTACCACAATCTTCCCTAAGTTTTTATTTAATTTAAGAGTCAAGTGCTGGATTGATGATTTGTGTTCCTTCTATCTAGGCAATGGTTCCACTGGGTAGTTGTCTATTCTTCTTTATCCTGGTTGTTGTATAGTCTTAGATTTTTGGGTATTAGATTTGGTGGGATCTAACTCATCCCTACAAAATCGGCTTGTAATGTGATGACTGCTCATGCCTTATAAGGACTACATTGGTCATATCTCTAGTCGATGTGAGATTCTCAATATATAGTCATGAAGCAAGCACTGTAGAAATATAGCTTTTTTTTTTCAATCAAGAAAGTATGTTGTGTTATGCTTTGCTTTCATCTCGTTTTGGAAGTTTCGTGTGGTTGTGTATAGATTTTCAATGTAACTTTTATTCATCATTTTATGTGGTGCAGTTTAGGGGTGGCAAAACGGGCCGGCCCGCCCCACCACAACCAGCCAAAAAATGGGGCGGGACGAGCTGGCCCGCCAAAAAAAATGGGCTGGGGTACCCCAGCCCGGCCCGCCCCGCGGGTGGGTTGGCGGGCCAACCCGCCTAACCCACCCAAAAACAAAAAAAATAAAAAAAAAAGAAAAAAGTGTGTAGAAGTGGCGGGTTGGCCCGCGGGTTGACCCGCCTAACCCGCCCAAAAAATAAAAAAATGCACAAAAAAAATAAAAAAAAACGGGTTGGCGGACCAACCCGCCAACCCGCCGGGCTAGCCTGTTTTGAACCCACCTTTGGGCGGGCTGAAACGGGCTGTGGGTTGAAAACCCCAACCCGGCCTGTCCTTTTTTGGCGGGTTGGCCCGTCGGGCCCAACCCATATTGCCACCCCTAGTGCAGTTACTCATGAAACACATTTTTCGTACCACGATTCTTGATCACGAGTATCATTGTATCTGCACCCTTCCAATAAATTTAGTAGTAACAAACTTCAAAATTTGTTTAGGCTCAATTTTGCACCTCTACAGTAGTAGTATAGTAGTACTAATATTTTTTTTAAAAAATAAACTTTCAATTTGGTCAGATATTAGAGCGTCTTTACATTAGATTTTTAAATATTTTTTCTCATTAAATTAGTCTATCAAAGATTTGAAGTGTTATCTTATTAGTTCTTCGAATATATATCTATATGTATTTAGGAAAATTAAGCCTCAAACCTCTTCAGTTGTGACATGTGTCACTTTTTCATATTTTTCTATTTTATTTTTAAATAAAATTATTTTGTTTATTGGGTTTTGTTTTTTTACTATTTTGTTAAAAAAAGATCTGTATGTTATATGGGTTAAGTCCAAACTAGGTTTTTTATGAAATTGCTCTCTTAGATACACATTTGTTATCAAATTTATACGGAAGATTTTCATAGTGTTTGGTTAAGGGAAAATAGAGCGGAGGGGAGAGGAGAGATTTTTATGAGCTTGTTTGGTTAAAGATTTTGAACAAGACAGAAGAGAAATAGAGGGGGTCAAAATCTCTCTTCTATTAATTTTGAAATATAAGCCGAAATATATTAAGTATATGAGCTATGTTTGGAAATCCAAAACTATCCTCTATCTTCACCCTTGTTGCAGTACACCATTTACTGTTGCCGTCGTTGCATAGTACTCCCTAATATTGCCACAATCAAACACTCCACAACCATCACCTCCATTGAGTACGCTTTACCACAGTCGTCGCTGCTGAAACTATCTATCACTGTCGCCACCCTTTCACCATCATCGCCACCATTAGACACGTTCTATCACCACTATTGCTGCTTGGAACCCTTTTACTACTACCCAACACCACCACTGCTAGGTAGCATTAGACATTTAAAAATACTTACTATTAATAGTAAAATTAGTTTTAGTATTTTCCCTCTCCTCCCCTTGCAAACCAAACAATGATAAGATTATTTCTCCTCTCTTTTGATCAAACAAAATATAAAATGGTGATGCAAAGGAACAAATTTGGTGACAATTTATATCTTTAAGAGACTAATCAGAGGAAATGGTGAATTCTTCCCCTAACTTTTGGCCAACTATATGACAAACAGAGAAAATTTAGCAGTGATAATCAGAAACAGTTAACAGCTCCTAAGTTACCGGGTCGTGGGTCAGAGTGGCGCTGATCTGCATGTTCTATCTAATTTTCTTGTTCTTGGTTATTGGATTCTTTTCTCGGAGTGCCATTGTTATGCACACTTTCGCTAGATTCCTCAGCGTTTGGTTTGCCCTGTTTCATAGGATGTGAAGAGATATTCTTTACAAGCAATATAAACTTCTAGCCGCAGAAAAATGGCAAGGCCAACCAAATGGATATAGAAGAATGCTAGCAACACACTAAGGGCCTGTTTGGATTGGCTTATGTAGAGCTTATGAACACAGCTTATGACTGATTCATAAGCTGTTTTGGGCTATTTTTCATAAGCTACCCATGATAGCTTATCAAAACAGTTTATGACTTATATAAAATAAATTTCACTAAAATTTTTCTTCGATTATAAAAGTAGCTTATACAGCTTATGCCATAAGCAGTAGATAAACTTGTTATCCACACAATGCCTAATTATGACTGATTTATTTTTATGGTCAATACACTTGCCTCATAAATTGATCATTTTTAAAAAAACTGTGTTAACCTTTTAAAAAATAGACCAATCATAAAGAATGTGTTGTGTCAAAAATATTGTATTGCTTGCATTCTTCCCTGGACATATTACACAATTTGGGAATACCTCCAAAGAATAATTCCCCAAACAATAAATAGACCATTTTTTTCATCTTGTAAGAACATGAAGATGTGGGTTGAAATAACTGTGCAGTGAATAGAATTCTAATGTCAAGGAATTGCCAGTTGAACTGGCGTACCATCCGATGGTGAATTCTTCTAAATTCGATTTAGCAACTCATAATTGTAAGCATGTGCCCTCTGCTTGAATACAAGTCGTTGGGAGATAAATAGCAGACAGAGAGAAGATTTTACCTTGGTTCTGTCACGCCAGCCAAGTCCAAAACTTAGTAGACCAATCTTCCGTGAGGAGTTTTCTAACCTTGGGCTTTGTCCACGACCAGCCCTACAAAAATACCTCCAATGAAATTGATTAAAAAGAATGTCGTCTCTAACAATAAATGGATGTAGCAATCTTACATCATATGCAACACACTCTTTGTATTAGCATCCCTTCCCCACAAATCCATGGAAACCAATAGAAAACACATTATTAAAGGTGAAGTGAATGAGTATTTAGCGCACACTTCCAAAATTTTGATATAAAACTTACACTTATTATAAATCATATTTGACGGTTTCCCATGATATGATCAAAATAACAATGGCTAATCTTCTATTCAATATAGTTTGTTATTTTGGAAAGTTATCTTCCAGTTCAGCACTAGAGAAGCATGAATGATGATATATTGATATTTACTGGGAAACTTCAAGCCTTTCACCGAAGCCAATTGGCTGCTTCATTGCTGCTCAGTTTCGTCAAGGAAACTCAAAACCATTTAAGGCCATATCTATATTTTTTTCTTAATTTTGAGGGCAAGCCTTGGCACAACGATAAGGTTGCTGCCTTGTGACCTAAGGGTCACGGGTTTGAATCTGGAAACAACATCTCCGTTTGTAGGGTTAAGGCTGCATACGTCTACTCTCTTTAGACCCCACATGGTGGAAGCCTCGTGCACTGGGCCACTATTTTTTTTCATAGTTTATCAAGTACAGCATGAAAAATATAACTTTCAATCTTGCAATATGAGTGTCAATCTTGCAATATGAGTGTTTAATAGAGGTTGATGTTTTCATCTAGTTTAAACCAGTAAACTTATCCCCAGTTATTTTATTTTGTTATTTATAATGAAAAAGGGAAAAAAATCTAAAAGTTCTCCTAATTATATTACCCACACAGTCCGTGACATTGAACTTCTGAAGCAGGTTTATGCAATTATGAATTAATGTTTAATTGGTGATACAGACACAAAATAACAATGGTCTTGAGATATTGAGTTCCAAGAACTTGCAAAGGAGACATGTAACAGGTAATAAGAAACAATTTGGACTAGAAGAGGACAAAGCTGTGCAGAATCTATTAAAATGTGATATCTAAAATATTTGTACCGTGGAGAAGAAAGTGCTTTGGTTTGGCCAGATTCATATTGAAGGGTAGCCTCCATTTCCAACATGCTTTCTGCCATGACAACCCGCTTTTGCATCTCAGCAACGGATGCCATAGCCTTCTCATATTTTTCCTGCATATTTATTATACTGGAAATAGATATAATCATGTCTAGTAAGATCCTTAATACTTAGCACAGTGTGGCTACTTCTTTCTCTCTGGGTACCAGAAATAAGAAAGCTCTTGAAGGCCACGGATCTGCCGTGGGCATTTGGATCAAAGCAAATATAAAGGGGAAATTTTAATTTTCACAATTTGTTGGCCCAAAAACCTGAAGAAAACTTCATCCACAGCCCACTGTGAACAAAATACAACCAAATAGCAAAGAATATTTTCTTTTCCATGAAAATTATCAAGAGAAAAGGTACACAAATTTATTAGATTTAACGAAAGATTTTGACTGCACAGTTATATTACTTCTCACCTATCCATGCTTGCATCCATTCCATCAGGCAAAAGTATCAATAGGGATATTGCATACAATATTGCACGTGAAACATACAGAAGAGTACCCAAACCGGTATATTGAGCATTACAAAAGAAATGATGAACATATAAGGCCTCTTTATGAAATTAAGTTTTCAACAAGGATACTTTCTCAGTGTCATCACAAATAAAACATTTATGTTATTGACTTATTGGTGTAGTTCTTAATCCTTTTAGGAACAACAACAACAACAACAACAAACAAAGCCTTTTCCCACTAGGTGGATCGGCTACATAGATCAAACAACATCATAAATCATAATGTCCTCTCAAGTCAAGTCGAATGATAGACATCATAATGCCCTGTCATGAATCAAGTCCAATGATAGACCATTAATCGAATTCGATACCATTTTAGAATTTGGATTTAGAGCCTAACTCATCCTCACAAAATCGGCTTGAAAGGTGAGGATTGTCTAAGTTTTATAAGCACTACATTAGCCATATCTCTAGTTGATGTGGGACTCTCAGCACATCCCCTCACGCCCAGGACTGGACATCTGGAGCATGGACAAATACGGGTGGCCTGACCCAATAACAACACCCCACGCCTAGGAACATACATCTAGAGCGTGAACAAAGACGGGTGGCCCAATAATAGATCTAGGATAGACTCTGATACCATCTTATAATTTGGGCTTAGGGCCTAACTTATCGTCACAAAACTGGCTTGAAATGTGAGGATTGCCCAAGCTTTATAAGCACTACATTAGCCATATCTCTAGTCGATGTGGGACTCTCAACGGTTCTTAATAGTTTGGCCTATGGTTTTCTTTGGTCTCCCTCTACCTCTTACTATTGGATCGTCCTCAATCTGGCCGATCCTCCTTATCGGTGCTTCTATGTGTCTTCTCCACACATGCTCGAATCACCTTGAGATCTACCATTTTTTCTGCAATGCAAGTATACCAACTTTATCTCTAATGATTTCACTTGTAATTTTATCTTGTCTTCATGTAATCACTCATCCATCATAATATTCACTTCACAGCAATATTGGGCTTACTTTCTTGTTGGTTCTTTACTGGCCAACATTCATCCCCATACAGTATTGCAAGGAAGAGAGATTTTGAACGCTCACAAAATAGCTTTAAGTGGGAGATTGTGAACGTGGTAATGCCATTTTGTGGCATGAAAGTCAAATATTGTTGCTATATTCTCAATGAAGCAGCTTTCGGTGGAGAAAAATCAAATGGTGGAGTAAAATTTCTTCACCTGTATTTCGATGCAATAAATGTGGTGATCCAATCCCACTACTATAAATTGCAAGCTCCTCGGTTCAATTCTTGCACCACCGAGATACAAGAGCACCACCCAAAAAGAACCGTGCAATCACCGAAGTGAGTGAGAGATAGTGAGAAAAATACAGAGAGAAAAAATATAGTTTTTCCTGTGAGGTTCTCCCGGTGTGTGTATTCTCCTATTTTCAAGAGAGAGTATTAATTGTTCTCTTCTTGTTTATAGAGAGATGTGTTGTAATTTCTTTCCACTTAGTGAAAATCTTTCTACCCGTGGGTTTTTCCCTTATCTGTTGAGGGTTTTTTCACGTAAAATATTATGTGTCAATTTCACTTGTCTCAACTCTTATTTAAGCTATGCGATATTATTCCGTTACTCTGGTACCCAACACAACTACCTTCTGCTCCAGTTGCTCAACCTGCATGAACACAAACATTTTTGTAAAACTTTGCAAGCCAAACTACCAGATAAGAAATTTGTAAAGAAGAAGAAATCATAAACATCATTGTACTGGGATGCTGAACTAGCTTTCCTATCAGTTATCTTTTATGAGGTTAAGTAAAATATCTACTCTGTTGATGGAATGATTAAATGAAATTTAAATAAGATTATTTATTTTGTCTAAAAAAATAAGATTATTTATATTACTTATGAAGATTAGCTGGGTAGTGACCCTCTTAGTCCGTTCTTGCAAAATTTAGGGCATAATTTTTCTTTGGCTTTAATATTAATTTGGTCCCTGTAATATTTTTAATTTTGAATTTAGTCCATGTAAAAAAGTCAAACTTTTTTGGTCCTTTTTTTATTTTATTTTCTGATTTTAGTCATTGGAGGAGTTGACCACTGATGTGGCATTGTGAGGTCCCTATAAAATTCATACGTGGCATCTCATTAAACCTACGTGGCTTACACATCACCTGACACATACCTATAAAAATATTAAGTTTTGAACTTAGTCCCTCTTAAAAAAACGTGTTTTGAATTTAGTCCCTCTCCTCTTCCCTTCTCCACCACCCCCCTCCACCACCCCCACCAGGGTTCTAAATTGCAGACTGCACCACGTGATGCGGCCGCAATATTCTGGTTGCGGTGGCCTTCGCAACCGCATCGTACCGCAATTGCGGTGTGATTTGAAATCACGCTAAACGGTCGCAACATAACGCTGCAACGGCCGCATCGGACCGCATCAGACTGCAACGGACCACAACGGACTCTGTTCTGTTCATCTTTCACATCAAAATAAAAAATTGCATATATAAAAGTTATAAAAAGAATGAAAATAATTATAGAATTTGTTTTACATTCGGTGCAAACATAAAATAAATTCACGCCGCAACAATCGCATTAGCCGCAATCGCAGCAACCGCGACCGCAACCGCAATTTAGAACCTTGACCCCCACCTCCTTCTCCTCCCTCCTCTACCACCACCCCCATCCCCTCCTCCACCACCACCCTCATCCCCATCCCCACCCCCACCTCCACCACCACCCCTCCTTCTTCTCCACCCCCACACCCCCACCTCCACCACCACCCCTCCCTCCCTCCTCCCCCACCTCCACTCTTCCCCACGGCCCCCCACCTTCCTCTAAGTATTTCACTTTATTTGCATAGAAAAATACTTCCACGTTTGCTCAAATCTTCCTCTGAAGCACATGCTGCAAATTGCCTCAAACCACACTTCACAGAGAGATCCGAATCCGATGCGATTAAACTCGCGCAGGGATAATATAGATATATAAATTAAAACCCTAAAGAAGAAAAATGGCGTCGATTTGAGTAGTGGTTGGTACGTTTGTTTACTAACTTTGTTTGCGGCGAGAGAGAGAGGATACATGTTTTGTATCTTTTGGGTGTTGTTTTTTTCTCATATTTGTTAATTTTTCTGTGTATACATTTTTGGGTTTTTGAAGAGTTTGATTGATTTTTTGAAATTTCACTAATTTCAGTGTTTTTTTTGGAACATTTTTTTTAGTTTTGTTTTTGTCTTGATTTATATGCATGCGTTGTAGGTAACAAGATGAAACACAAGAAGGGGGTTGAATTTTGTTTCAAAGCTTTTGAAAACTTTTCGCAAACGTTGGACGCTGATTATGAAAAATGTTGGACTCTCAGCGCAACTGGTTTATTGGACGCACAGATATGTTGGACGCAAAAACATCTACTTAGTTTAAAACAGGTTTTCTTTGTGCGATTAAGGCGTATTGAACAACTTGTTAAAATAAGTTCAAAATCAATCCCCTCAGTTAGTATAAACAAATAAATTAACAGAGAAAGGGATAGAGAAAATAACACAAGTGTTTATCCTGGTTCACCCTTTCCTAAGAGCTACGTCCAGTCCTCTCAAACTAGAGAGATTTCACTATCATTCAAGATAGAATACAAGTATTCTTCAACAGCCTCTTCAGGCCTTACGCAAGTATTCTTTGCACACCTAGCCTCTCCAAGCTCAACACAAGTATTCTTTGACAACTAAGCCTCTCTAGGCTTAACCCCAAGTATTCTTTGCATGCAGCCTCTCCAGGCTATATCCAAAGTATTCTTTTACAGACAAGCCTCTCTAGGCTCAGACAACTCAGAAGAGTTTTTTTGACTTAAAGTGCTATCTAACTCACGCAAGTGAGAATATGAAAATCTTAAGCACTTGGAGAGTTAAGCAAACTCTCTTTTACAAGAAGGAAGAAAATAATACAAGACTTTTACAATAGACAGAGTATTTGCACAGCGTTTCAACTCTTTCTTTTTCTTGGTTCAATCTCTTGTATTCTTCTTCTTGTTCACGGTATTTATAGGCTTTGATGAAGCTTCAGACTTGTTCTTCGAATAGCTCAGCTTCAGCCTTCATAAATATGACCGTTCTCTAATAGCATTAAATGCTATTTTTTCGTTGCTCTGAGGAGTTCCACTTCAGTGTGTATGTCTGCGTCTTTTTCTCCTAAGTCAGAAGCAACCTGTACTCACAGTCTCAATTGCACAAAGGTTAATAGTAATATTTTGTTGAGACAAAGGGAATACACTGTGTAAATCAGAAAGGGGTGTTCAGAGAGATATAGAAATAGTCAGAGTACATTCTCTCTCTAAGTACACTTTCCACAGTGCTTTATGCTTTTTCATTTAATGCATGTTCAAACACGTTGAATACAAGTATTTATTTCAAATTATTTGCTCAATAAATATGTTCCATATTAAATGCAAGAGCAATAAATAGCAAGTTATGTATTCTGTGTTTTGGACGCAACATGTAGAATGTATGGACTTTTTAGGTTATGTACAAAATGGACGCATACCTTTGCTTACCATTTGTACTTGAGACAACTTGGTTCATATGGACGCATATTCATTGCTTACCATATGGACTTATGACTTTGCTTCTCTGATAGTGCGTCTCTATGACAGTCAATGGACGTTTATCAATTTTGCTTCCTTGGACGCAAAGCATAGTTCGTCTCCATGACTAATTACTGGACGCTTATAGGTTTTGCTTCTTTGGACGCAAAACTTCATTTGACGTATTGCTTCTCAAAGTCTATTGGACGATACTTTTCTGAGGTTAAGTATCAGAGACCATTGGACGCTCCACTCTTGGATTGTACATATATGTGCCAATGTCACTTTGGACAATGAACTTATCTTTGTTGTACCTACAAGAGCTTGTCAGCAGACTTTGTAAAACCTTTAATAATTATTGTTATCATCAAAACCACTTAGGGAATTCATGCATTAGAAATGCTTTTGAATAATTTGGTTCCAACATGCGTGTGTGTGGATTGTGGCTGAATCTGTCTTGAAGGAATGGAAAAGAGGTTTCTATATCTTGAGGGAGGAGGAGAAGGTGGGGGTGGTGGAAGAGAGGTGGTGGAGGTGGGGATGGGGGTGGTGGTGGTGGTGGAGGAGGGAGGTGGTGGAGAAGGGGAGAGAAGGAGAGAGACTAAATTCAAAACACGTTTTTTTAAGAGGGACTAAATTCAAAACTTAATATATAGGAACGTGTCAGGTGACGTGTAAGCCACATAGGTTTAATGAGGTGCCACGTAGGAATTTTATAGGGACCACACAATGCCACATCAGCGGTCAACTTCTCCAGGGACTAAAATAAAAAAATAAAATAAAAAGAGGACAAAAAAAGTTTGACTTTTTTGATAGGGACCTAATTCAAAAATCCCCTATATTATAGGGACCAAATTAATATTAAAGCCTTTTTTTTTATTTGAAATAGGATTTTCCCCACGTAATGGATAACCATTTGGTACCAATACAAATACGTGCCCCAGGCATGGGTCTAGTATAACGGTTTCTACCGAGATATAAACCCTAACCCAAAAAGTAGGTGGTTAAGAATAGTATGCAGTTATTTAAGTTTCAAAATTTATCCCTACTCTTTCTTTGTATTCTAAAGAAAAATGCAAATTGACGTGAAAGTGAGGTCGTCATCTCAAGATACTATGAAGTAAGCACAGAAAATAATTCATAGTAATCATTTGACTCAAGGATATCTGTTAAAAAACAAGCAGCTACGATTTATGCCATAGCATTGGGTCACAAACCTGTATAAGAAGTAGTAAATTTATAAAAGCACAGTATAATGTAATTCGATATATTAAAAGCATCAAATATATCAACAATAATCAAGCCTAATAATACCACTAGACATGGTTTCAAATTGCGGTCCGCATCACCGCATCAGGCCGCAATATTGCTGTTGCGGTGGTGACCGCAACCGCATCACACCGCAATTGTGCTGTGTTTGAAAATCACGGGAAAAACCGCAACGCGACGCCGCAACATAGCGGGTGGAATGACCGCATCTGGCCGCATCTGGCTGCAATAAGCATTAAAGTCTCCATAAAAAATATTTTTTATTCTTTCTCTTTCTTTATTTAGTATACTTATAATGAATTTTGAAAGGTTGAAATATATTAAGATGATAATGAGCTAGTGATGAGGGAGAGAGTGGGATTTGGGAGGAAAAACTAATATGAGATTTTAAAGATTAGTTATGATGAATTATATTAGGTGCAAACTTAAAATATATTCACACCGCAATGGCCGCAGTACGTGTCGCAATAGCCGCAATACCCGCAATCGCAGTAGCCGCAACCGTGACCGCATCCGCGACCGCAATTTGAAACCTTGCCACTAGATGAAGTTGGCTACATGGACCAAGCAATGGCATTGGGTTCTATCACAAACCATTTTTTCAATAAATCCATTTTGAGTTTTTTTTATTGAATGGTTTCTCCTTGGGTTTTCTTTAGTCTTCTACCTTCGTTAATCAGACTATCTTCCATTTGATCCATCTTTTGCTCAATGAAATATATTTACGGGAAAAATGAGGGCAAGGTGAAGAGAGACTTCCACTTTTAGAAATTTAATAAACACAAATTCCTAAACAAAATAACCAAAAAAAAATGATAAAACAACAAGATCAATCTTCCAAATGTTGGATATACCCTTGCACTCAACTGCAGACGGTTATCTTCCTTCACCATCTCCATGAAAGCTGTTTCTAGTTCCTCAGTTCTGTTCATGGTTCGAATGACACATGGAAATAAATTAATTGTCTTTGTAAGTAATCAAGATAATCTCACAATTCTTAATTCAAGAGATAAATTTTTCATAATAATAAAGCAACATGGATAATGAATATAAATTGAACATCAAAAGACAGAAGTGCTAAATGCAATGCATTATAAAGATTTATAAAACACTTTGATTTTCAAGCAAGAAGACCTGAATGGAATATAAAGTTAGTAAACAAAAATGAAGAATAATCACAAACAGGTCAACAATGTGGACTAAGTGAGGTTTTAGAAAGATGCATATATTGTTAGTTGATGACTATTTCCAAACCCAGCTAATTTTTGGCTTGATTTGAACACGACCATTGGAAATTTTTGAAGGAATTTTTATGGGTTGGATTTGAAATACTCCATTGGACAGATTTTATATAACTAAACTCCCCCACTACGTCAAAAAATGAGTGAGAGGAAACAGGGAAGGAGCGGAGGGAGGACAACAGTGAACCCTTGTTGGTCCAAGAAGGCGGCGAGTCAGAGAATATGCAAGGAATGTAGTAAGGAATGATAGGATCAACAGGGTGCAACCAAAGGTAGGGGAACAGATCGATGCGCTGAAGCGACAGGGAAATTCAGAGGGGGGTGGTGTAGTGTCTTATTATTTTACTAACTTTCCTCCAAGTCTGGATATCGAGGCTTTGTGGGGGCTATTCATGAAGTGGGGAAAAGTTGTGGACGTATTTGTTCCTAGGAAAAGAAATACGGAGGGGAAGGCTTTTGGATTCGTAAGATTCAAAGAGGTGTTATTCCCTAATGAACTTGAAAGGAGGCTTGACCAAATATGGGTTGGGACCTATAAACTGAGGGTTAATTACACAAGATTTTCCAGAAATAAGGACATGGGTGGTATTCAACAGGTGCAACAGAGGAAAGTATTGGGGGAGGGTCAAGCAAAACAAGGAAAATCTCAGCAGCCAATGAAAGGAGCATCGTATGTGGATGTGGTTAAAGGCAACGTGGGGAAGAAAATATGGCAGAAGAAAGGTAGCAAGGTGGTCTCGGATGAGTGGAGGGGTCTGAATTTTGAGGCAAAGGAAAAAGATGTTGCATGGCTGAACGAGTGTTTTGTGGGTTGTGTGAACAATCCTAATGCTGTACACCTTTTATAAGATAGGATTTTGGAGGAGGGAGTGACTAACTTCACCATTACACCTATGGGGGGGGGGGGGGGGGACATGGTTTTAATTAAACCTATTGAAGGAGAAGACTTTGTGGAATTCGTGAAGGAATATGAAGACCTTGTGGAAACGTGGTTCTACGATATCAGGCCGTGGGCACCAGGAGAGGTGGCAAGGGAGAGGGAAACATGGATAAGATGCCAAGGTATTCCTCTGCAGGGGTGGTTTGAACAGTTGTTTGAGTTATTGGTTACCAGTTTGGGGAAGTTCATTTCGGTGGATTGGTGCACAATGCAGAAGAAGCGCTTTGATATTGCTCTAGTGCTTATTAGAACCTCATCATGGGAAGCCATTAATCGTATAGTTAAAGTGAGAATTAATGGAATCATTTTTAGTATAAGATTGTTGGAAGAACCATTCTCAGATTATGGGTTTGGGATGGGTAGTGGCCATGGTGGGGCCAAGAAAGATTCTTCAAGTTCTTCAGACCATATGGGGTTCTCTGATTTCTCTATTGGGTCCAAGGATGGTGATTCAATCGATCCAAGGCTAGAAGAGGAAATTCAAAATATGTTAGAAGACCAAGGGGTTAGGGAAGAGAATGAAGAAAGAAGGGCAAAGGGTACGTGCTCTAGAACTGAGGAATTGCATGGTGTACAAGGATCTCCAATTATGGGTGGGGGGCCCGAGGCATTAAGATATCTTAATGACATATCTACGGCGCAAGTACCCAAGGAAAATATAGTGGAAACGTTTGGGGTATTTAGTGGTAGAGAAATGGTCAGGCTGGAAAATTCAAATGAATTAGTTGTTGAGATTGGGCCAGTTGTAGGAAGCAATGTGAACTTGGGCCTAAATCATTCTATCCAGTTGCCTGTTGGCCCAAATCCTTCACTGCAGACTCCAGGCGCTAGGAGTGAGTCCATTAGCTCTTGGACCACTAATTCTGTCGCTGATAGATTGGTGGTGGCCATGAAACCGTCCAACGAGTTGAATCATCAAGTGGGGGGGGGGGGGGGGGGGGGGGTCTGCAAATGACCCAAGTGCTGGTGGCAAAAATTTGGGGCTTGGTGTTTCCCCTAAGTCGAAGGAACCAATGGGGCATGGTGTTTTCCCCAAGGGAATTGGTAAATATACCACAGTTTTTTGTCATATATCCCACATTTATTCAGGAAATTACTATTATACCCTCATTGTTTGGATTTTTTTTCTTCTGATTTTGCTTCTTTTTCGGAAACTGGCCATACACCCCCAGTTTCCGGAATACAAATTTGCATGGAGTTTCCGGAATGTAAATTTTTCCTGGAGTTTCCGGAATACAAATTTGCATCCAGTTTCCGGAATATAAATTTTTCCTGGAGTTTCCGGAATGCAAAAATACATTCCGGAAATTGGATTTTCCTGGAGTTTTCGGAATGTAAATTTTTCTGGAGTTTCCGGAATGCAAATTTACATTCCGGAAACTCCAGTTTCCGGAATGTAAATTTTTCCTGGAGTTTCCGGAATACAAAAATACATTCCGGAAACTAAGTTTCCGGTAACAACGCGAAATTGAAAAAAAAATAAACAAATCAACGAGGATATAATGGTATTTTCCTTTTTAAATGTGGGGTGTATGTCCAAAAAAATTGGTGTATTTACCAATTCCCTTTCCCCAATTCGAAGGACCCATCCCTAATGGGGTAAATCAACCAGCCAGTCACAGGGGACATAGGTGGGAGCGCAAGCAATAAAGGTGGCCATACTGCAAGCGTAGAGGTAGAGCCTGCTGTAAGGAAGAGGACAAACGTTGCGAAGAGGAAGGCTAGGAAGATGAAATCAGACTCAAGAGGTAAGCCCCCCTTGCCTCTTCGTGCGAGTAGGATTCTGGCTTCCTTGCGTTCTGTCAGGAGAGGCTCTACGCTGTCAAGAGGTAACTCTGTCTCCCTTGGCTCTAATTCTAGTAGTAATATTAGTTGGAGAAATTGCTTGATTGAGAACAAGAAACCTTGTGACATGGCGAAGGATATTTGGGAGTTTGGCAAAGAAATTGGGCTTCAATGTAAGGCTTCCGATGGAGAGGTTGTTAGAAGATTAGAGGAGTTGGAAACTAGGGACAAAGTGGCCGTTGGAGGTGAGGGTGGGGCGGGTTGTGTTCATTAAGTGTCCAGCTTGGTTGGGTTTAGGTGTGGTGTAATCTGTAAACATGAAGATTATAACTTTCAATATTAGGGGGTTGGGGGGAAGAATTAAAAAAAGGGAAGTGAAAAGCTTAGTGAGAGTACATAAACCGGAAATGATATGTTTACAAGAAACTAAATTGTGTAAAGTTGATAGGAGAGCATGCTCAATGTTATGGGAGGGGGATGATTTTGAGTGGGTAGCCGAAAATGCAAATGGTAGATCTGGAGGTCTACTAATTCTGTGGAGGAAAGGCAGTTTTTGTCTAAATTCTGTGTTTCAGGGACAGAATTTCTTGGGGATTGGGGGTGTGTGGGGTGACAGACAGTTGAGTGTGTCTATTGTCAACATGTATGCTCCTTGTGATATTGGAGGGAAGAGGCGGTTGTGGGAGGAAATTGGGAGTCTCATGATATCTAAAGGGGAGGGTAGATGGTGTGTACTAGGGGACTTTAGTTCAATCAAGTCTAACTCTGAAAGGAAGGGAGTGATACATCACCATAGAAGTGAGGAAATTGTGTCGTTTTGTGAATTTATTCATGATTGTGGCCTCATTGATCTCCCACTTGTTGGGAGGAAGTATACGTGGTACAAATCGGATGGGAAGGCCATGAGTAGGTTGGATAGGTTTCTCATCTCAGAAGATTGGTTGAATTCTTTTGGTAATCTATCACAATGGGGTCTGCAAAGATCTGTTTCCGATCATTGTGCTGTAGTCCTAAAGGAAAAAGAGATAAATTGGGGACCCAAGCCTTTTCGCATGATGAGGCGTTGGGAGAAGTTGGTTGGGTATGGTAGCTTTGTGAGAAAAGAGTGGGTTGGGTTAAAGGTGAGTGGTTATAAAGGGTTTGTGCTAAAACAAAAATTGAAGGGTATCAAGTTGAAGCTTAAAGGATGGCATAATGAGCATTTTGGTAATTTAGGGACAAAAATCAAGGAGGCAAAGGATGAAATACACCGATTAGATTTGAAGGGGGAAGTGGACGGGCTTAATGAGGAGGAGGTGAGTAAAAGAAGGATGTGTGTAGTAGAGTTTAATAGGCTATCTTCTATGCAGTGCAGCCTCCTCTGGCAAAAGTCAAGGATGAAGTGGCTAAAAGAGGGGGATGCCAATTCGAAGTTCTTCCATAGGTGCATTCTAAAGAGGAGGAAGGTTAATGAAATTTTGGGTCTGGAATTTGATGGATCATTCATAGAGGGGGTGGAACCTCTAAGGAGGGAGATCAGAGGGTACTTTGAGAATCATTTTAAAAATGGGGATTGGGATAGACCCCAGTTTGGGAACTTAGTTACTCCGTCCCTTGGAGTATCGGAAAGTGAGTATCTCACTAATCCTTTTACTGAGGAGGAAATTAAGGAAGCGGTGTGGAATTGTGAAAGCTATAAGAGTCCTGGGCCGAACGACGTGACTTTTTCCTTCATAAAGCAATTTTGGGATGAGTTGAAGTCAGACTTTGTAGGTTTTTTGCAGGAATTTCATGTTAATGGGAAACTGGTTAGGGGTTCAAATAGCTCTTTTATCGTGTTGATACCCAAAAAAGATAACCCCCAGAAGGTGTCGGACTTTAGGCCCATTTCACTAATTGGATGCATGTATAAGGTGCTTTCAAAAGTGTTGGCAAATAGGTTGAGGGGAGTCATTCATTTAGTCATCTCTGATTGCCAATCAACTTTCATAAAGGGAAGGCAAATTTTGGACAGCATTTTGATCGCCAATGAGGTGGTTGACGATGCTAAAAGGAAGAAGTGTGAGACAGTCCTTTTTAAGGTCGATTTCGAGAAGGCCTATGATTCGGTTAGTTGGAAATATCTAGATTACATGATGGGTAAAATGGGTTTCAATCAGTTATGGCTAAAATGGATTCTAGAATGTCTTAGCTCCGCTAGAGTTTCCGTGTTGGTTAATGGAAGCCCTTCAGAGGAATTCTCAGTTGGTAGAGGACTAAGACAAGGGGATCCTCTCTCCCCTTTTTTATTTCTGATAGTAGCAGAAGATCTAAATGTGTTGTTTAGAGAGGTAGTGGCATGGGTTGGTTTGAGGGATATAAGGTGGGGGAGTTGTCATTGTCACACCTTCAGGTTGCAGATGATACGCTTATTTTGGGTAGAAAAAGCTCGCAGAATATATGGTGTATCAAGGCTATGTTGCAATTGTTTGAAATCATGTTTGGTCTAAAGGTAAATTTTCATAAGAGCCAACTTGTGGGTATAAATGTTGGCGTGGAATGGTTGGATGAGGCTGCAAAATTCTTGAATTGTAAGGTTGGGGCACTCCCATTCAATTACTTGGGTCTACCAATTGTTGCAAATGCTAGGAGAAAAGCAACTTGGCAACCCGTGGTGGATAAGATTCGATCTCGGCTGGCTACTTGGAATAGTAGTTAGTTATCTTTAGGGGGGAAAATAGTGTTGTTGAAAGTTGTCCTATATGCAGTGCCAATGTACTATTTATCATTTTTTAAGGCCTCGGAGGGTATTATCTATGCAATTGAGAGGTTGTTTAGGCAGCTCCTCTAGGGCGTGGAGAGAGTACTAGAAAAATCCATTGGGTGGCTTGGGCAAAAATCTGTCGTGAAAAGTCAGAAGGGGGGTTGGGCTTAAAGAATTTAAAAGCATTTAACTATGCCTTACTAGGGAAGTGGTTGTGGCGTCTGAAATCAGAGGAGGGAAGCTTGTGGGTAAGGATGTTAAGGGAAAAATATGGTGTCAAGGAGGGAGTTATCAGAGAGGGTGGAAGGTTAAAGTCGTCATGGTGGAGGGATATCCAGGGCCTAGAGTTGGAAAGTTCTGGGCTTAAATCTGATTGGTTTTCAATGGAGATGAAAAAACAAATGGGGGATGGGTCGAAAACATTTTTCTGGAGCGAACCATGGATTGAGGGTGGAACTTTGAAAAAGAGGTTTGCAAGATTATTCTCCCTAAGTCTTGATAAGGAAAGGCTGGTTGGTGAGATTGTGGGGTGGAAGGGGGGAGTGTGAGTGGCGGTGGAGGTGGAGGAGGTCACTGTTTCAATGGGAACTTGATAAGCTCGCTGAACTACAAAACTTGATTAGTTCATCCGGGTTTAGGAAGGAAGGGGTGGATAGATGGGTGTGGAAATTGGAAACCTCAGGTAGTTATTTTGTGAGGTCGGCCTACAAAGGACTGAGATCTCATATTTCCAACAAAACATATGCTTTTTTTGAAAGGTTATGGGCTGGGGGGGTGCCTCTTAAAGTTAAGGCCTTTGTGTGGAAATTGGCCCAAGACCGGATTCCTTATCTTATTAATCTGTCTAGGCGCAAGGTTAACTTACCTTCTCTAATGTGTAAAGGCTGTGAGAAAGAGGTTGAGAGTGCAGGTCATTTGTTCTTTGAGTGTGAAATCTTCACTAAGGTTTGGCAAGAGTGTATGAAGTGGTGGGGCTTCATGGCTCCTTTGCATAAGGATTGTAAAATACATTTTTGGCACTTCTCTGGTCTGCTGGACGGTTCAAAACAGCAGATAGGGACTTGGGAAATAATCTGGTTTGCTGCAGTATAGGTGATATGGGGGGCACGGAATGCATCTACATTCAAGGAAAAAAAGGTTGACATAAATGACTTGGTAGAACAGATAAAAGTAAAATCATGGCTTTGGGTGTCTTCTCAAAGTCCAAGTTGTAATTACCCTGCATTCTGCTGGTTCTCAAACCCGTTGGGTTGCGTAGGATTCAATCAAGGGGTATAAGATGTGAAGGGGTGGGGTTAGTATTTTTGTTAAAAGGTGGGTAAGGGGGTCTGTGAGTTCTTAAGGCCTATAAACTGGATGTGGAGTTTTTGTTTGCAGGTACTTGCGGGTGGTGCTGTCAAATCTATGTGTTATTTCTTGAGTAGCCATTTGGGCAGAATAACGGATGTTTTGTGTGCAGGTTACACTATGGTTAAAAAGGAGCAGGAGGGAAAGCTTCAAGTGTCTAGGTAATACTTTCGTTTGTGCAGGGGGAGCATATAACAAAATGGAAGGGGCATTTTTACTTTGTCTAACTACTGTTTACACTATGTTTCCTAAGTGTGTGCAGGGATTTAAGTGGGAGTATGGAAATCTCAGTGGTCAAAAGGAGATCGATAATTGAAAAAAAAGGAGCTTCGGATTGAACAAACCTTTGTTTGGTAAAGGCGTGTTATGTATACAATCACACTGGTTGTGGATGTTATTTTTAGACATCTTAGCTGTTATGGTGGTTTAATATTGTAACAGGTGGGGGTTGTTTTGAGTTGGGGTGGTCTAGGGAATTTGTAAAGGAAGGTGCTTATAAAGTATTCCCCTTGAAATTGATGGGTTACTGGGTTAAATCTAGCATGTGAATAGGTTCCCTTTGAGACCATGTAGGTTACTGGGGAATTATTTTTGAGCCCCAATTCACTTGGCTGGGTTTTGGGGTTGATAAAAACACCCCTTTGAGACTGATAGGTTACTGGGTATACCTTGACATTTGACTAGAACCCTTTGAGACTTTATTGGTTTCTGGGGTTATACTTTATAATTCCGGTCCAGCTCAGTATTCATTGTGCAGGAGTGAAAGTGTATTACGAGAATGAGGTTTTAGGATGGTCATATGCGTATGAACAATTTTCTATATTTTTCGGATTGGGCACTACTTGTGCTTTCGATCCTATGTTAATGCATTTTGGCTTTTCAAAAAAAAGAAATACTCCATTGGCAACAGATAAGAGAGTAAACAGGGCTAAGCATGAGCCTAGAAATTAATAAGCTCTGGCAACCAAACTTGTGACTATTTGGGTTGAACCCGAACCGAACCAATAAAATCCGACCTTTAATTGGTTTGGTCCTCGGATTCATGCTTTTGAAACCCGATGAACTGAGACTAGAACCAAACCTATAGGTGTCCTTGCGTTTTTCACTTTCCTAGTAACTAAACCGAGAGAGACTTAACCGAGACCGAGAGAGAGTGTCGTTTTTCCCGTGAGAGACTTAACAGAGTGAGAGACACAACACATCTAGGGTTAGCCGTTTTTTCCCTTCCTCTTCGTTCTTCTCTCTTCAGTTTCAGTCCTTCGCCCATCTTCATCTTCCTCCAAGTTTTCTGTTTTGCTGTCCTTCCATCTTCCATCTCCCATCTCCGTTGTTTCAATCTCCGACGTGGCTCAAGCTTTTTGCAGTTCGCTTTCCGTCGTGCCTCATCGCACCTCTTCGCCTTCCTCTTCGCAATCCGCTCACCATCTCCGCCGTGCCTGAAGCCTTAGTCTGCCGTGCCACTGCTCCAATCTGAAAGCATCGCGCCTCACTGTGGTTGCTCACTGCTCTTTCGTTGTCCTCCGATCTAACACTGAAAGCGTCGTGCTTCGATCTTTCACTGTGGTTGCTCACTGCTCTTTCGTCGTGCTCACTGCTCCAATCTTGAAGTTGCTAAAATTGTATGATTCTTACTGAGATTGGCTCTTTACTTACTAAGTTACTAAAATTTATGATTTTTACTTACTGTTACTGAGATTGGGTCTTTTGACTTTGTAATCCGATCTGAGATTTGGTGTATCAGGTCTAAAATGCTAGAAAATGATTACTGAATTTTTTTTTAAATTTTAAAGTCATTGGATCTGATAGAACTGAACCAATCTGTACTTCATCGGGTTGGTTTGGTTCGGGTTGTGCAAAAAGATTTCAAAAAACCAAACCAAACTAAACCGAACTAGATAGATTTGATTGGTTCGGTTCTCGGGTTCAGCCAAAACCGAACCAATCCGAAGGTAAATGGTCATTGCCATTCGTCAATTTAGTGCCTCACTGCCTCTCTCTTTTTCTTTTGTGCGTGAGACAGGCAGACAGCTAGGGTTACACTTTCCTTTACCCCTGCGCCTTCTCTGAAGCAGTGAACAGAAGCTCCGTCTTCGTTCAGCAGCACCGTCGTCCCTCCGTCCCTCGCCGTTCATCACCGCACTGTTGGAACCAAATTGGTTAAAAGTATTTTTAATACAAATACTCCCTAAGTGATTTTATGGTTTTGATGATAACAAAATGTATTAAACTTTTACAATGATAACAAAGCTGCCTAACTAAGTTTATTGAAGGATGTTGCAGTCACTGTGGTTGCTCACTGCTCTTTCGTTGTCCTCCGATCTAACACTGAAAGCGTCGTGCTTCGATCTTTCACTGTGGTTGCTCACTGCTCTTTCGTCGTGCTCACTGCTCCAATCTTGAAGTTGCTAAAATTGTATGATTCTTACTGAGATTGGGTCTTTACTTACTAAGTTACTAAAATTTATGATTTTTACTTACTGTTACTGAGATTGGGTCTTTTGACTTTGTAATCCGATCTGAGATTTGGTGTATCAGGTCTAAAATGCTAGAAAATGATTACTGATTTTTTTTTTAAATTTTAAAGTCATTGGATCTGATAGAACTGAACCAATCTGTACTTCATCGGGTTGGTTTGGTTCGGGTTGTGCAAAAAGATTTCAAAAAACCAAACCAAACTAAACCGAACTAGATAGATTTGATTGGTTCGGTTCTCGGGTTCAGCCAAAACCGAACCAATCCGAAGGTAAATGGTCATTGCCATTCGTCAATTTAGTGCCTCACTGCCTCTCTCTTTTTCTTTTGTGCGTGAGACAGGCAGACAGCTAGGGTTACACTTTCCTTTACCCCTGCGCCTTCTCTGAAGCAGTGAACAGAAGCTCCGTCTTCGTTCAGCAGCACCGTCGTCCCTCCGTCCCTCGCCGTTCATCACCGCACTGTTGGAACCAAATTGGTTAAAAGTATTTTTAATACAAATACTCCCTAAGTGATTTTATGGTTTTGATGATAACAAAATGTATTAAGCTTTTACAATGATAACAAAGCTGCCTAACTAAGTTTATTGAAGGATGTTGCAGTCACTGTGGTTGCTCACTGCTCTTTCGTTGTCCTCCGATCTAACACTGAAAGCGTCGTGCTTCGATCTTTCACTGTGGTTGCTCACTGCTCTTTCGTCGTGCTCACTGCTCCAATCTTGAAGTTGCTAAAATTGTATGATTCTTACTGAGATTGGGTCTTTACTTACTAAGTTACTAAAATTTATGATTTTTACTTACTGTTACTGAGATTGGGTCTTTTGACTTTGTAATCCGATCTGAGATTTGGTGTATCAGGTCTAAAATGCTAGAAAATGATTACTGATTTTTTTTTTAAATTTTAAAGTCATTGGATCTGATAGAACTGAACCAATCTGTACTTCATCGGGTTGGTTTGGTTCGGGTTGTGCAAAAAGATTTCAAAAAACCAAACCAAACTAAACCGAACTAGATAGATTTGATTGGTTCGGTTCTCGGGTTCAGCCAAAACCGAACCAATCCGAAGGTAAATGGTCATTGCCATTCGTCAATTTAGTGCCTCACTGCCTCTCTCTTTTTCTTTTGTGCGTGAGACAGGCAGACAGCTAGGGTTACACTTTCCTTTACCCCTGCGCCTTCTCTGAAGCAGTGAACAGAAGCTCCGTCTTCGTTCAGCAGCACCGTCGTCCCTCCGTCCCTCGCCGTTCATCACCGCACTGTTGGAACCAAATTGGTTAAAAGTATTTTTAATACAAATACTCCCTAAGTGATTTTATGGTTTTGATGATAACAAAATGTATTAAGCTTTTACAATGATAACAAAGCTGCCTAACTAAGTTTATTGAAGGATGTTGCAGTCTGCGTCCAATAAATTAGTTCATCATGACATTGGCTCATATTCAAAGTCTGAGAAGCCTTGCGTCCAATGTTGAAGTCATCATCCAATATTGGCACTGGAATGGACACCAAGAGTTCTGCGTCCAATAATCATTGTGAGACCATGCGTCCAATGATTCTCTGCGTCCAATAAACAGTATAAGGCAATACTGTTCTGCGTCCAATGCAATACGCAGTCTGAGAGCTTTGCGTCCAATTATCAGCATAAGGCAAAGACAATTATGAGTCCAATGTTCAGCATAAGCATAAGCAGCTCTACGTCCAATATTCATGAGAAGGCATTGAAGCTATAAGTCCAATGATAAGTACAAGGCAATACTGGCATAAGTCCAATGATTTATAAGAAAGCAGAATTGCAGAAGTACAAAGTCCAATGATTTCCAAAGAAGCAGAATCAGTAAGCGTCCAATAGAGCAAGAAGGAAAAAAGTCCAATGTTCAGTAAGGCATTGAAGTTCAACGTCCAATAAAGCTGAATGACCAAGAGTGCTGCTCTGCGTCCAATGAAACTGAACAAACAAAAGAACTGCTCTGCGTCCAATGAAATCAGAGTGACAAAGGTACTGTTCTGCATCCAATAAATAAGAAGGACATCAATCAAGTGTCATACGACCAATGAAGCAGATTGACAAAGGTACATCAAACAACTGTTCTGCGTCCAATGAAGCAGAAGAACAAATGTACAACAATCAACTCTGCGTCCAATGGAACTATAAGGAAATGGCAAAAGTCCAATAACCAGAATGAGGCAATACGTCCAATGTTGCTTTGCAACAAATCATCAGAATGGTAAGCATAAAGATGCGTCCAATGAATGAATGAATTCTGTGCAATTGGTAAGTACCAGGTATGCGTCCAATGATTTCTACTTGCTGCATCCAAAACGCAGAGTCCATTACTTGCTATTTATTGCTCTTGCATTTAATATGAAACATATTTATTGAGCAAATGATTTGAAATAAATAGCTGTATGCAATGCTTTCTGTACAACTTTGTCAACGTTTTTGAATGTACTTTTGAAAAGCATAAAGTACTGTGGAAAGTGTACTAAGAGAGAGAATGTACGTTTAACTACTCTATATATCTCTGAACACATCTTTCTGCTTTACACAGTGTATTCTCTCTGTCTCAATAAGATATTACTATTAACCATTGTACAATTGAGACTTTGAGTACAGGTTGCTTTTGATTTAGGAGAAAGAAACGCAGACATACACAATGAAGTAGATCTCCTCAGAGCAACGGGAAAATAGCATTTAATGCTATTAGAGAACGGTAACTTTTATGAAGGCTGAAGTTGAGCTATTCGAAGAACAAGTCTGAAGCTTCATCAAAGCCTATAAATACCGTGAACAAGAAGAAGAATAAAAGACACTGAACAACGAAAAAGAAAGAGCAAAAACGCTGTGCAATTTGTTATACTCTGTATAGAAAGTCTTGTATATTTTCTATCTTCTTGTAAAAGAGAGTTTGCTTAACTCTCGAAGTGCTTTAGTTTTCATATCCTCACTTGTGTGAGTTAGACAGCACTTAAATCAAAAACACTCTGCTGAGTTGTTTTAGCCTGAAGAGGCTGTGTTCAAAGAATACTTGTTTTAGCCTGAAGAGGCTGTGTTCAAAGAATACTTGATTTAGCCTAAAGAGGCTGTGTTCAAAGAATACTTGGGATTTAGCCTGGAGAGGCTGTGTGCAAAGAATACTTGTACCTATCTGGTTTGATAGTGAAATCTCTCTAGTTTGAGGGGACTGGACGTAGCTCTTAGGAAAGGGTGAACCAGGATAAAACTTGTGTTATTTCTTCTTTCCCTTAACTCTTTTTATATCTGTGCTTATTACTAACCAAGGGGATTGAATTGTTTTTATTTCAACAAGTTTTTCACACACTTCAAATCGGACAAAGTAAACAAGTTTTTCAAACTAAGAGGGAAGCCTCAGCGTCCAATCTTTTGTGCGTCCAATATTTCACAATTCTGTGCGTCCAGTGTTTTAGCACTCTGTGCGTCCAATATTTTAGCACTCTGTGCGTCCAAAGCTTTAGCACTCTGTGCGTCCAATATTTCAGAAAACACTGCGTCCAATATTTGAAATAAGCCAGCGTCCAACATTTGCGAAAAGTTTTAAAAAGCTTAGAAACACAATTCAACCCCCCCTTCTTGTGTTTCATCCTGTTACCTACACGCACGTTGTCCCTTTGTCCCTCGCAGTCGCGGCTCTGCAACAGCACCGCACGGCAGAACACCATGGTGGCGCAGAACGGCAGCATAGCACCCACTTGTCCCTCCTTCTCTCGGTACGTTTCTTGATTTGGTCCTTCCATTGTATGTTTTCTCGGTGGTTTCTTGATTTGGTTCTTTTGTGGCATCTTTTGCTTATTGATATTGACACAGTATGTTTCTCGGTGACTTCTTTTTTATTCTTGATTTGTGACTGCTTGTCTGTGAATCTGTGATATTTAGAAAACTTGCGTTTTTATATGGAAAAGTTTCTGTGTCTTACATTTTATAAAATCTTTGAGTGGATTTAAAACAGATTTGAGACATATAAGACTGCTCACATGATTAATTAATTTTAAATAGGATTTAGATTTGGAAAATTCGAATGCATTCAATTAATAAACCACTGCCAGTTAATAAAGTTGAGGAACAAATTGACATTGCTATTGCAGAAGAATCTCAATCTGTTGAACCTAGTAATAAAAGGACGAAATCAACGACATCTGATTGTTGGAAGTTTTTCACTAAAATAGGTATGGATAATGATGGAAAAGAAAAGGCAAGGTGTAATGCTTGTAATTAAGAGTATGTAATTAGTGGTAAAAGGTATGGGACCTCACATTTAAAACGGCACATTGAAAAATGTAAGGAAATTAAATTAAATTAGAGGATGTTGGTCAAATGATAATGGCAGTGTTGTTAAATAGCGGCCATGGCGGCGCCATGGCGGAATGGCGTGGCGTATTTTTTGCCAACCACCATAGGCAATTTGTGAAGGATGGCGAGCCATGGAGGCGCCATAGGCTGCAATGGCGTGTTTTTATTGCGGAATTTTGGCCTTCCGCCATCCGCTATTGACAACATTAGATAGTGGGCATGCAAGGAAAATTGAAGTCTAGAAAGATAGATTAGATGGTAGTACGTGAATTGTCTACTGCCTTCCTCTTTAGGAATGATTTGTCATTTGAACTTGTTGAGTCACGTGAATATAGAACTTTGCTTAAGTATATGAATCATGATTTCATTCCTTTTTCTAGAAATACTGCCAAGGCCGATGTACAGATTGTACATACAAGTATCAGTACATACACGTGAATATAGAAACATTTCTGTTTGCTTTCTTTTTTCAACGACTAATGTTATTTCATCCAAAAATAACAAACCACACCATTCATTTTGTGGACCAAATATGTCCTGATACTTGTATTATTCCTTTACTTCTAGCTGTGGTTTTTTGGGTCAATTACTTCTAGCTGTTTTAGTTTCCATTTGTGTGCATTGTTCCGACTTCCTACTTGATGTCCTTTTCAGAATCCTTTTTATTAGTTTTTGATAAATTGAGGTCTTCATTTCGATTCTAATTTAACTTAATATTTTGTAACAGACTTTATTAGCTTGGTCCTGTTAATGTCATCCATTATATTTTCCATATGTTTAAATTATAAATTATGCTTGCTCATGCCTGTTCTTAATCTCATACAAGATTAATATTTTCAAAAAATTTAAATAGTGTTGTTTAGAGATGCCGGTTTTGATATTTTTCAATTTTACTTTGTTCGAGAGTCCCCGTCAATAAGGGCATTCCGAATATGCTGCTTCACGAGGATGAGGTCTGAATTTTGTTATTATCACCTTCAGCTGTTTTGTTGCACCCTCCCCTGTTTACCATGTTCTTTGTCACTCTAGTTAAAGATGCTGGTAATGGGAAGAACTCGACTGCACTGAGGATTTATGAAGTTTTGATCAAGTTTACCTTATTGTGTTGACAAATGTTGTATCCTTGGCTGCCAGGTTGGGCTATTCTTAGATAATTTGACTATTTCCAACTGCATTTGACGTTAAATCCTTTAGGATTGATGCCAACTATTATTGAGTGAGTGTCTATTTTACATCTCTATCACATGTCATATGCCCCAAAATTTACTTCACGCAAATTTAAGCATGATCAAGAGCCCCTCATAAGTCAAAAATGGGTGGATATACGGTTAATTAAGTTAAAAATTCCTTAACATGTAAGAGAGGGGATCTTTGTTGAGATCCTTCAGCTTTAAAACCTAGGAGGTCATATGGAGATTGTATTTGTAATGTGCTGGCCCTGGATCCCATTTAACTAGTTGTCATTGTCAATCAAGGAAAAAGAGAGAAACAAAAGTCGATTACAATTTTTCTGCAACCCAAGACTCAGAGAAGAGATGCAGGCTTAATTCTGACTGTATAATTGTAACATATTTATGACAAAATGATATAGGCATTAGTATTTCACGAGGCTTAATTTTCCTTTTAATTCACTCTTTGTCAATGAGTCAGATGACTTCTCCTACATCAATAATGTTAGTTTTTGCCATTTTATTTTTTAAGCTTTTTTTTTTAATGTTTCTTAAATATTACTGTGTACGTAAATTAATTTACTCAATTTTAATTTCTAAGATTTTCAATGTGAAAATTTTCTATATTTGTAAATTAAGAACCCGTAAATTTAAATTGTTATATCATATGAAATTAATAACACATTCTGACTTCATTTATGTAATTTATTTTTATCCGTTCTTTAATAATTTTAAAAGTTTAATCTAGCTCCTTAAACAACTCATCTCTCTCTCTCTCTCTCTCTCTCTCTCTCTGTGACATGAATCAACTTCAAGGCATGCTATCCAAGACATATATCATATGTATAACATCTTTTGAAATTATCATATTCAAAGAACCAACCTGCAGTTGTTGATGGCGTTAAGAAGCATGAAAATTATGATGTTTTCAAGTAGCTATCCAAGATATTTCCCGTGCATATTTCAAAGAACAATCATTATCCAAGATAATATATGTAAACCATTTTAAAATCAACTTTGCCTTTGCCACTTGATAATGGCAAATCCAAATATTCAATTCTTCAAGTCATTAGCGAAATGAGAGCTTGCGCGGGTCATATTTTTTTAGCAAACGAATATAAAAATAATATTTTTGACATGTGTGTTGTTATAACTTGGCCGTCAAGTTAGAAAAGAGAGCATTATTTTTTCAGTTTATCTCGGGCACCTAAAGTATCAGAGTCGGCCGTGCTCTCCACCACCATCATATTTTTCTAAATAAAAATTATTAAACTTTTTAATTTAAAAATAAACAACTTTTGAAACTCGTGGAAAAAAGCATAAACCAATTTTTAGAGTGTGGAAATTATTAAAAAATTTAGGGGCCCCACTGCCAGAGAAAAGTAAAAAGCTAAAATAGTTTTTATCGATAATAAGCTAAGTGTAATCCCTTTCCCTTGTTTGAAACAGAACTAAAATGTTTGAAGAGAAGTCTTCACTAGTGACAAGAGTTATCAATCTTTTCAGGGTTAATTATCATTTTGGCCCTTGAAACTGTAATGCGGTTTTACTTAAGTCTCTGAAACTAACGAAAATAAAAATTAGCCCCTGAAATTGTATACCGTCGGTCTAGCTAGTCTCTGTCGTTACATCCTTCATCTGACTCCGTTAACTGCGATGAGCTGGCACGTTAAGTGCCACGTGGCATCCCAGCTGGCCTCACACGCGTTGCCCAGTTAGCAAGGACCAAAATGAAGGTTTTTCGCAGGGACTAAATCGAAGGATTTATCGTAGGGACTAAATTGAGAGATTTTTTTTAAAGGGAGGAAAGTACCAGTTAGTGCCCCTCTTTGTATTTAATTGTTCAATTTCGTCCCTGGAACCCTAAAACCATAATCTTCCCCATTTCCACCGTTGTTGTGCTCTTTGAGAGTGTGAAAACAGGGAGGAAGACAATGGTTCTTCGTATTAATAATTAAATAATACAATTTTTTATATAAATTCTCAGTATTTTATTGTTGGTTCTTTTCCATGATTGTTATTTCATTATCAATGTAACTATTTATTGTAATTTTTAATTAATGAGCTATTATTTAATTTTTGGAACTTATGTGTATACTATTTTTTTTTTAAAATTTTGAGCCACTATTTCATGCAAAATGTTAGTAAACGTGTCCAGAAAAATGTGATAATAGTGTCACAATTTGATTAGTAAAAGACATAATTTTTTTTGAACAGCCAAACAAAGATATATTTATTATCAAACAAGTTTGAGAACAAGATGTGCAAGACAAGACAAATACAAAGGTACAAAATGAGAATCAGAATTGTAACTAAACGTATACAACTATCCAAATCAATGAGATACCGTGTCAAAAATTCTAGTGAAGCGTATCCCACCTTGGAGAAGACCGACATCAAAGCATAGTAGACACTGGTAGTGCCTCAAACGCATTAACCAAGCGATGATGGCGCAAGCACATTATATCGCAACAGCATCTATGAGAACATGAAAAATAAAGAGAAAACTCGAAGACTGAGACCGATTTCGGATTCAGATTCGAGTTTTCTCTTATTTTTTCCAACCCCCGCCCCACTAATTCTGAATTTACAAAAATACCCTTATATATTTAAAAAGAAACAGGAAAACCTAACCCCTGATCGCTCGCAGGTAGCCTCCGTTCGCATTTCACACACTCACAAAACCTACTACTAACCGAGACTTTTTTTTGGGAATTTTGTGTTAGGGCTTATACGAATTGGGGGCTTTTTTTTAGGAATTTTTCTTTTTGAAAGAGAGGTAGCTTCCAAAGTTGTAACCAGCTTGTACTGAACAACGAGCCAAGGTTGTATCTATTGCATTTTTAGTGATGGTTGGTTCTTTGTTGTCTACTAGAATTTCAGCCTGTAGCGTCAGCTCTTTTGGCCGACGCTAAAGGCAAAAAATCGACGCTAACGGCCACTTTAGCGTTGGTCTTGCGTCGGCCACGGGGCGGACACTAAAACACTCGTCGCAAAGCATTAGTGTCGGCCATGCTAGTTGTGTCAGAAAAGCCGACGCACGAAGTCAATGTCAAATGACATACGCTAACTTTGCGTCAGCTGTGGCCGACGCTAACAAGCTAGGTCTGACGCAACATATGTTCGTTGAGAATTAGCGCTAAATTGCGTTGACTAAGCCGACGCTAAATTGCGTTGGCTAAACTGACGCTATGGTGTATGAAGCTGCTCTATTTGCTATTCTGATTTGTTTGTTAGCGTCGGCTCTACCTTATTTTATTTTAATTTATTTTTTTGTAATTATATAGAATTCCTGGTTATAAAAAATATGAGAAAAATGACATTTCACTAGAAATAAAAACAACACACTAACTCCATAAAACATAATCTCATCAATTCAAAGAAAAACATACAAAAGTTCTAAAAGGTAATCCAAATAAGACAAGTTACGATGAAATGCCAACCAATACCTACAAGGTAATCCAAATAAGACAACTTAGTAAAAAATGTCAATACTACAAGGTAGTCATGATCTACGACGACGATGACAGGGTGGCGAGTCTGCCTCATCTAATGACTGGTTATCATGTTCAGCATCATAATGATGAGGGTGCTCAGGTGGAGGAGGAGGTGGAGGAGGAGGCGAAGGAGCTGGAGCCTGACTACATGAAGCATCGCCTGACTGGCGCTCGGCTGCGTAAAGTGCCATGATAGTGCGAAGCTGCTCCTCTAACATAGCGACCTTCTGATTGGCTTCATTTGCCCGCTGAACAGCTTCTTCTGCCCGCTGAACAGCTTCTTCTGCCCGCTGTCGAGCTTCAGCAGTCGCTTCAGTGTCATGGGTAGTGCGAGTCGTCGTAGGTGCCCGAGACTCCTGAGTCAACGATGAGGCACCACGGCGAACATTCACAGACATGTCTGCGGTACCGTAACTTCGACCTCGAGTCCTACCCCCAGTCTCACTCTGCCATATCTGAAGCCTCCTCGACCCATCCACCTCCTGCGAATCCTCATCCATTTGCATCGATTCCTGCCTCAAACGTTCCTGATATGCTTCCTGTTAACAACAAAACATAAACGGTAATAAGTTGTGTATTTTGTTTAATAAGCAAGTCATATCAAGTACATATTACATGACGAGAGAATGTACATAAGTCCTTTCAGAGCAGCTATCGACCCATTCCCCAGATTTCGTCTTGTGGATGAACAAGAAGAGCTCTCCTGGATCCACTGATTGCCCAAGCTTTTCGGCCTACAAGAAAAACAGACACATTTTAGTCAAGTATGAAACATTCTAGGGTAATGGACTAAACATTAATACACAGTGAGTACATACCATATCTAGGGCCACATCAAGATGGGATCTGCGCCCTATGGTGTGGACTGCTCCGCCTTTATTTGAAGCTCGATTGGTCTTATTTTGAACTGAGAGAGCCTGATAGACTTTATCATTCCATTTGTCCTGAAGACCAACCCATGCGTTATCCCCCATCCACTTGGGCTTTTTGCCCTTCTTCCTCGCCTTTGAGAGAATATCAAAAAGACGTTTTGCACCTCTCTGATTAAATACCCTAAAGATAGCCTCATGATCATGAGGATCCCAAGCCACTTTATCCTGCAAAAAGAAGACATAGATAGTAAGCAATTATGAAAGTAAAATTAGTCACTTAAATGTTTAAATAGTTTCAATTAAATTTTGTGAAGTTACCTGAAACCATTTCCACCAGTCATCCTTCACACCTGTAGGCACCTCACTCCAGCAGAGGTGAGGATCCCGAAACTGTTTCTCAATGGCATACCTGAGTGCATCGGCTGCAACCGAGCTAGGGGTCCACCTACAAAAATTATATCAATGTCAATCATCAAATAGCAATAAATACATAAAGAAATGGAAATAAATTATAACTTACCCTCGTCCATAAGGTCGGATGATGACTCTCCCACGGTCGTCCTTTTGAACTACAGGTGGAGGTGGGGGTGGTGTGGACTGAGTCGGGGTTTGTCTCTGGCAACGCTTGCGCTCACCATCCTGTGCCAGTGTGCTAGGACATATCATCCTACCCCGACCCCGAGTAGTCGAGAGCTTCGCCATATCGGGTTGACCTCGTCCTGACATAATCTGAATGAAAAATATAACATTTTTAAATAACTATCTAGGTTAGAGAGAGAGAGAGGGAGAGTAGAAGAGAGAGATAGATATCTCTAAAAACTATACGATTGAAAACTGATTCTCATTGATTAGAGTTGTATCTCTTTTTAGCTAATGTTCTGATTATTTCAATGATAACCTAAGCTACCTAAGCTAGTCCTCATCACCATCCTCATCCCCATCGTCCTCGTCCTCTTCCTCGTCCATGCCCTCGTCCTCTGATTGACCATCTTGCTAGTCCTCGTCTTTTGATTGACCATCCTATACCATTGGATCGTTATTATCATCAACAATCTGTTCATAGTCCTTCAATGTTTCGTCAATTAAGTCTTGTATTTGTTCGACTTCTTTAATGGGTGCAATGGGTGATGTCTCATTAGCCTGATAAGGCACTTCATCTTCTGTGTCATCGACTTTCACATGACCTCTTGGTTTGGTGATGATTGCCACACACCAACCTTTCAAATCTCTACACATGTCTGGGTAAGGGACATAATATACCTGTCTTGCTTTTTGTGCAAGGATCGATTGTACTGTTTACTCATATCAAAATCGACGATGTTATATTGTGGACGAACCTTTGTGCCTTTGTTTCTTGTTGAATCAAACCATTCACAGTAAAATACGGTGATCTTGTTACTCAAACCATCATAATCCAACTCATAGATGTGTTGGATGATGCCATAAGAATCATCTCCTCCTCCTTCAATTATACCTTTTACGTACACCCCACTATTTGTGGTCTTTTTACCATCACTCCAAGCCTTAGTGATACTTATACCCATTAACAAAGTATATGTTCCACGATGTTATCTCTGATGCAGGACCTATAACATCCGTTTTTCTAAGTTACCGTTTAAAATCTGTTTTATGTGAAATTTTAAGATCTAAGTGCTAAGTAAATTATTTTAGTCTTATAATGAAGGGTTTAAAATACCTATCAAATTATTTCATTAAAACATACTCTCTTTCCTTGACGTTTGACATCCGTATTTACCATTATTAGCGGATAAGGTTTTAAATAGCACAAGTATGTCAAACCAACTTAGACAAACAAACTTCCTTCACAAAAGTTGGTTCTTTTAATATTTGTGATTTTCTGAAATTTTCTTAGAATTTTTTAAAAACTTTAGAAATTACCGTTTTGACCCTATTACTTACAGTAAAAGCTAATAACTGATTCGGAGACCAAGATGAGGTCAGAAAAGGATTTTGACAGGCTGAATCATGCTTTTATTTTTTTGGAATTTTTGGGAATTATTTCATAATTTTCTGAAAAGCCGATAAAAACGCTACTTTTTCGATCTCCGTAAAGTACAGAAAACAAGGATTTCTGGTCAAAAATGGATTTATGGTGATCAGTGAGTGCTTAAAATCAAATTTCAAGAGTGAACATTAGTGTTTAAATTCAATTTTTGATTTTCTGGAATTTTTCTGGAATTTTCTGAAAAATTACTGTTTTTCACTTACGGCGCGTCCGTTTTTTTTTGTTTTTGCAAACCGTAAAGGTTACCCTTACCGTAAAAATCCCAAAACTCTTCCATAGAACTCTTACATGTTATTTTCGAGATTCCTCATTGGTTCATACTATTTAAAATTATTTTTGAATATTTGACTAGTGAAAATTCTATTTTACCCTTGATTTTAATTCATTTTCACTTGAAAACCCTAGGGGCAAAGTTGTAACTTCACTTCCCTCTTCTAGAAAACTTCTTGGCTGACCTGCATGGTGACTCCCCGTGGTCTTGAAGCTTCTTCATCTTTCTAGATTTTGAGTCATCACCATGGTTCACTTCTTTGAACCAATTAGATAAAAGCATGATTTAACTTAATTAATAAATATGTATTTTGTGAATCATGGCTTACATCACAAAAATTCTTGATTCCCTTCTTCTCCCTAGCTTAGCCGCCCCTCCTCTCCCTATAAATAGGCATCTTGGCTTCATAAAACTTCACACACCACAAGCTTGAAGACAAACACTCTCTCTTTTCTTCTTAGTTCTCATATTTCTTACTATTGGTGTTCTTGCTTTGTTCTTCATTGTTCATAAGGCCAAGGTAAGAGGTCTCTCTTTCAATATTAATTTGAGAAGTATGTGCTTTGATTCTTGTTTATGCTTGTCTTGTATGTTTTATGTGTTTATGCCTTTATGCCTTAAATAATTGTTTTATAAGTTTTAAATTAATTATTTTGTGCTAATTAATAATAGTATAGTTATAATGCTCAAATTTTGTTAAATTTTCGTGAAGCAAGGAGGGTATGTTAAAATCACTTTTGAACTTTTGTAAATATACCGTTATAATGGCAAATTTTAGACTTACCGTAAATATGAGTTTACCGCGAAGAAAATATAAATTATTATTTTGTGAAAACCCTGATACTATCTATCATTGATATACAAGGTCATGGTTAAGATTAAAGGTTTATCAATATGGATCTGTCTAGAAAGGAAGTGAGACCGATGAAGGGGCTAAAGCAGTCCGTTTCTCTCTGGTCTGAGATCTGTACCGATACGCTGTTTGGGGAATTCTTAACCTAGGGACTCGGTATATACGTGACTAAGATGATTGGGGAATATAATGGTAATGGATTCTCGGTGAATTCTACTGTTATATATTTTGGTTCAGTATTCTCTATATTTTTAAACAGTGAAAATTTGTGAAACAAACTTTCCATGGACTTTTTCTGAAAATAAACCAGTGTTCAAATATTTTCAGAATATTTCAGTTTTAACCCTTTTTCAATAAATTAATCACTTTTAGTACCGTTATATACCGATTTATTTTTAAGGGACTTGAATATAAACGGATTATGAGTTAACTGGGATAAATGGTTCTATGTTCTATCTGAGTGGTGAAATTCTGTGTTTTTGCTGAGATATGTGATTGGTATTCTTATCTGAGAAACGTGGTTCTGTGTTTACTTGTGATTCCGTGTTTATTTGAGAGTTAAGTCGTAAGCTGGTATCTGTGGTTACTAAGTAAAATCTCTTGGAATAGCGGGCTGAATGCTCGTGGCTATGTGCCGAAATTCCTATGGTAAAATCTGTTTGAGTAGCGAGTGACTTACTCGTAGGTGTGTCCCGAATATAAGTGGTAAAGTCTCCAGGAGCAACGGGTTCTTGACTCGTGGGTGTGTCCCGAAAATATGTCGTAAAATCCCCAAGAGTAGTGGGCAGGATGGTCGTGGATGTGTCTCGAAATTATTAAGTAAAATCCCCAAGAGTAGCGGGCAGGATGCTTGCGGGTCGGGTGTGTCCCGAAAGTATAGAAAGTCTTGTGTGAAATTCCCTGTTTAAGATATTGAATGATTCATCCTGCTGTATGTTTCTTATATGTCATTGACATATGAAGTAAGACTTGCATTTGTTTAAATGCTTGTACTTTTCTTATTAAGTTATTTAGAGTTTCACCCTTGTCTACTTTGTTGTGTTGATGCATGACGGAGTAGATGAGTTACCCAAGAAGTGGGCTGACTCTTAGAAGAAGAATCTGAAAGAGGATGCAGCCTAGGCTAATATGAATTCCAAGAAGAATAGATGGTTACTGTATTGTTTTGGGTGGAGGTTAAAGACTAAACTGGCTCAGATGTTCACTGTCTTACTTTAAATTCTTCCCTGTAAAAACACTGATGACTTTATATATATGAAATGAGATTACATTCATACAAGTTTTATTTATGCTTCCGCATTGAAAACCTTTTCGAAAACATTTAAAAAGGAATCAAGGGAACATACTCCCCATCCTTCTCATCTTCTTTAAAAAGCAAAAAATTTTACCCGTATTTTAAAGGAAGGATTTCCAACTTCCACTAAATATTTCTCTAAGTTATTCAAAATTCATGGTTACTATGGTGTAATATCCTTTTTGGAGAAAGGGTATTACAGGACCCCTCGCAAGTGACAATATTTGTGTGTCGGTAATCTCATTTTCATGCACCTGTACCCATACACAAATGCTTAGTATGTGTTTTTATCAATACCAATGGGAAATTCATGATGTATGTAACATCCATTTTTTTCTAAGTAACTGTTCTAATTTCTGTTTTATATGAATTTTTGCAAAATAAATATTTTGAGATTTATTTTTAGTTTACAAATAGGATTTAAATACACGTTTAAAATTACTTCTAAAAACGGTCCATTTTCAGCTTCCGTCAGGTTTAGTTGCAACGTCCGCTTCTTTGTTCTTCCGTCCTTTTTCTGTTTTATATGAATTCTTGTGGCAAAAATGTTTTATGATTTATTCTTGGCTTAAAATTAGGAATAAAATTGACATATTCTGGAATACTTCTCAAACGGTAGTTTTTCAGTCAACATCGGGTGATTCGGGTCTTTTTACGGAAAACGATTTACGTCTAACTGACAGAAAGAGATTTAAATAGCTTGAGTGTGTTAAAAAAACCCAATAAATAAACATCCTTAACAAAAGTTGGTTCTTTTAGTATTTTTTATTTTCTGAAATTTTTCTGGAATTTTTGGAAAATTTTCAAAAAATTGCAAAAAATACGCTAAACGGAAGCGTATACCGTAAAAATCTCATTTCACAGTGTTATTTTCGTGTCAAAGGTCCATAAGCATTTTATATTTTATTTTTAATTATTTATTTCATGATTTTAGAAATTATTTCTGTATAAGTTTTGAAAATCCTATTTTTCTGTATTTTTCGGGGTTATACCTGCGAAACAATAAAAACCGAAGAGTTTGCACTATCAATAAATTTCAAAAATGGATGCCACGAAATTATTTAGACTTATCATGACATTTTCTAGCATTCTCATTGGTTCTCATCAATTTTAATTTATGAAATGACAAAATTACCCTTGATTTCTACCCTTTTTCATCCAAACCCTAGGGGTATTTTGGTCAAATCACATCTCCTTCCTTCCAGCCCAGTTCTGGCCGCCTCCCACCTTGTCTTGAAGGATCATGAAGCTTCTCAAATTTTCTAGAGCCAAGATATTTTTGTTAGATATTTTTAGTAATTAGGGTTTTATAATTTTATCTAAAATGAAAAATAAAATATCTTTTCTCCCCCACTTGCCTCCTTGGCCGTGACCCTCCCCTATAAATAAGGAGGGGGTGCTCTTCATTTTCTTCATCTCTCACTTGAAGCAAATCTCACTCAAATACTCTTTCTTTCCTTTGTTTTTCTTAAGTTTTCTTTGGTTTTTCCTAACCAACCTCTTGTGTTTTTGTGTTGTGTTCTTAGCTTGTTCTTCATTGTTCACAAGGCCAAGGTATGGGGAAATTCTTCTTAAGTTGGTTTGATCTTGTTTTGATGTGTTTTGGGTGTTTATGGTTTTAATAAATTGTTATTTATTTGTTATGTTGTTTTAAAAATTACACTATGCCTTATTTTTATTTAAAAGGTGATTTTATAAATAGTAAAATTATAATGCCCAATTTAATTATGAAGTTTAATAATTGTACCGTTACGCTGGCGAAATTTTAATTATAAAGGTTTGATCATCCAGTGGGCTATGCCTCCGTGATCAACAAATCTAAGAATTGGTAAAATTGAACCTCTGTAGTTCTCTTGGCTAATGGGGAATACTGTGGTTGGTCAGGCATGAGAGTGCATCTTCGGTGTATTGTCACATCGGGCTCCGGGGTCGTATCTCTATTAGACATTAGTACGAGAGCAAGTAATTAAATACGCTAAAATTTCTAAACTAGTGTTTTCTTCCATTTCCATGTTCTGTTTCGAAAATATATATATACAGGTTGATTGGGTAAAATAATTTAATAGTAATGGGTTCTCAGTGAACTCTACTGTTATGTTATTTGGTAGAAATTCCTAAATTGGACCCTGTTATATATAAAAACCTGTGATTTTTACTGTTTATATACAGACTGATGGTGGGTGAAGGTAGTTCATTTGTATGGATCTGTCTAGGAAAGACAAAGGTCATTGAAGGGGCTTTAAAGCTCACCTGATCTTTCCTGGGAACCATACCGATGCGCTATTTTCTCTATCCTAGAGAGTTCGTATATACGTGGCAAAGATTACTTGATCAACTTCCAAAGGGCTTTCCCAAAGAGAATGAGTTTAAGATATAATTTTTAGTAATATTATTACAGTTATGGTTGGTTACCGCAGCTGGCTCTGCCGCCGTGTAACTATTCCATAGCAATTTTCCCAAAAACGAGAAAAAGGTTACTTCCCGATTAAATATGAACCTGAGTTTAATTATCGTTAATCTCTTCTCTCTTGATCAATCCCGGTGGCTCTGCCTCGTTTTGATCTTATGTTACTGCTTTAATCACTCTTATTTTATACCAATTCACTTTCGAGTAATCACCCCAGTTCGGCTCTGCCGCAGTACAGTTACTCTTAAAATAAATGAGCAAAGCCGAAAAGAGTAAAGTGTCAAGAGTTATTCTCTGTGTTGATGGGATAAGAGTATTTTGGAGTATGGTGTTTTACCTGAGATTTTATGTTTTATCTAAGTTAACGGATTCCGTATTTTAAATTGAGAAGGGTGATTTTGTTTTTATCTGATTTTGGTGTTAACTGAGTTATGTGATTCGATGTTCCTATTTGAGCAGTGTGATTCTGTGTTTGATTGAGATATGTGACTTTGAGTTTTTATCTGAGAAGTGTAATTCTGTGTTTAAATTGAAATGGGTGAAGTTATGTATATATGAGAAATAAAATACGGTTATTGAACCGGCGATGTTTGTATTACTGTATCGGCGATGTTTTGTGTTTGGCCATTACGGTACAGGCGAGGATTGGCATTACTGTACCGGGGCGATGTTTTGTGTTGTTTTTTCCATTATGGTATAGGTGATGATTTTGGCATTTGTGTTTATTTTGAGGATGAGTATAACAGTATTTGTGCGTAATAATTGTCGTATGAATTTTATTTGTTGTGTGCATTATATATGTTGTGTGTTTCAATGATGAAGATTTTCACCCATGTCTACTTTCCATGTTGTTTTGGTACGTGGTTAAGTAGATGTTTTCCCAAGGAGTGAGCTAAGTCTTTGGAGAGGATTATAATGAGATTGCTGCGCGGATTTATAGAGATTCCGAGAAGATTTGGTGGTTACAGTCTTGTTTGGGTAGAGGTCTAGAGACTTGACCGGCTCAGGTGTTCACTGCACAAACATATTTCGAGTATTTTAAGAATATTGAGTTCTTTTTGTAAACTCTGATGAGATTGTTTTCACAAAACTGTTGGTTTACATTTCCGCATTTAAAACTCTTCGAAAAGAATTAAAGGGGCATACTCCCCATCCTTCTCATCTTTTAGAAAAGGCAAAAATTTTACACACATTTTCAGAGAAGGAATGTTGAGTGTTCATCAGATATTTTTCTAAGTATTTTAAAAATTTTGGTAACTATGATGTAATATCCTTTCTGGAGAAAGGGTGTTACAATGTACATTACACTTACATATGTTTGAGACCAAACTGGAAATTCTTCAACTATACGGTCAGAACCATGTTTGCCATTGACAGAGTGTGTTTGTAGGAATGCACTAAAACAAATTCAATAATTGATGGGCTAAGACTATGGCAAATGGTCATAAAACTTGAGGATTTGGCTGTTAAGAAATTTACTTACTCAAGATATGGTTTGACTTCATTGTAGTTGATCAGGACATGTACATGAGCAGATTTTCATTCTTTATTTGTAAGGTAATCGTCTTTACATCTACCACTATGACGACCTAATGTGTGTAAGACTGACAATCGTGGTTGGACCCCCTCGTGTCCAGATCGAGAATCATTTCTGAAAGTATTGGTTGATAACAAGTTGGAGCTCTTGAAGTAGTGGGAGCAGAAAAAGGTTATCTCACGTTGCACGTAATGGGCACATATGGAACCTTCCACCCTAGCCTTATTCTTGACAGCCCGCTTTGAGTCTCCCATCAATCTGCATGTAAATGTCAGAATCCATCATACATTGTAGTTTAAATATATAATAGACATAGACATTAATTACATGCAAGACAGACTCGTCGCCTTTCAAATGAATACATCCATCGATATTGAACCGGACCGCCTAGGATTGCTTCATTAGGCAAGTGAATTGGGAGATGTTCCATTGAATCAAAGAAACCTGGGGGAAAAATCCTTTCCAACTTGCACATAATAATGGGAATATTCTGCTACAATCTAATCAAGTCATTCATCCTCAATGTGTTGCAACAAAAATCTTTGAAGAACTGACTTAATTCAGTTAGGGGTTTCCACAGACATTCTGGCAAGCAACGAAAGGCAATTAGGAGTAAACACTCTATGAATACATGATAGTCATGACTTTTCATTCCATGCATTCTGCCCTTCTGGACATCAACGCACCTAGCCAAGTTTGAAGCATAACCATCTGACATTTTCAGTTCTTTGATCCATTTACACACAAACTTTACATGTTCTGATTTCAAAGTGTATTTTGCCTTTGGCTTTCCCAACTTTATGTTTCGTAAGGATTGCATCTCCAAGTCCCCACGTGCTCAAAATATAGAAATATATTTTCTTACCTTTTCATTGTCTTTTGTTTTTCCTGTAACATTCATGACAGTGTTGAAGACGTTGTCAAAGAAGTTCTTCTCTATGTGCATGACATCGAGGTTGTGCCTTAACAAATTGTCCTTCCAATATGGAAGATCCCAAAATATACTTCGTTTAGTCCAATTATGAAACTATCCATATCCTGGCTATCTACTACCACCACCGTTTGTGACCTTCGAAAAATCACAAACTAATTCCCACAATTGTTGCCCTGTCAACATGTAAGGTGGACCATCCTTATCATCCCTATTTCTTCTAAAGCCCTTTTTGCTTCTTCTAAAAGAATGATCAGCTGGCAAGAACTGGCGATGACAGTCAAACCACGAATCTTTTCCACCGAATTTCAGGGTGAAAGCTTTTGTGTCCTCCATACAATAAGGGCATGCCAACTTACCTTGTGTTCCCCATCCAGATAACATCCCATACGCTGAAAATCATTAATTGTCCACATTAAGCACGCTCTCATGAGAAAATTTTGCTTCGTGGAGATATCATAAGTCAAAACACCATGGTTCCTCAATAATTGCAAATCATCAATCAAAGGCTGCAAATATACATCTATCTTTGCTTTCGGGTTAGATGGACCAGGAATAAGACAAGTCAAAAACATGTAAGGTTTGGTCATGCATATTTCAGGGGGAAGATTGTAAGGTGTGACTATTACCGGGCAACATGAGTGTGGAGAGGAAGATGCTTGAATGTAAGGCGTAAACCCATCAGCACATAAACTCAGTCTTACATTTCTTGGCTCAGAGGCAAAATCAGGATAAACATCGTCAAAGTGTTTCCACGCTTTCCCATCAGAAGGATGATGCAGAACATTCGAATCATTTCTGTTTTCATAATGTCATCTCATTTCAAAAGTAGTTTCGTTTGAAGCATACATTCTTTGTAATCTAGGAATGATAGGAAAATAGAACATTCTCTTAACCGGAACATCTTTGTAACCACTTCTTCTAGAAACATACCTTGCAGCTTGACAAAACTTACACTCAGATAAATTGCTATCTTCTTTGTAGTATAGCATGCATTCATTCACACAACAATCAATCTTCTTGGCCTTCAACCCCAACTTAGACACCAACCTCGCTTCTTGCTAGTAACTTCCAGGCAAAGAATGTTTTGATGGAGCTACATCAACCAACATTTGTGCAAAATAGTCTATGCACTTTTGGGGAACATGCCAGTTAGATCTAGCAGCCAAAAGCTTAACAGATATACTCAACTTTGATTTGGTGGCTCCATTGTAAATGGGGTCGTTAGCAGAAGTCAACATATCATAGAAATGCTGAGCTTCTGGATTTGGCAAATCTTCCTCGTTGAATGTTGACTCAACTCCCACATTGCCTCTAACATTAGGACCTTCATACAATGCGGCAAACATGCATCATGCACCATTTCATGCATTGCTTCAAAATGATCTTCAGTATCAACAAACCCACTACTGCTTGACACTTCCCCTAAGTCATTATTTAGGTGCTCAACCTCTTCGTGCATAGACTAGATCCAATAGTTTGGCTGGAATCCAAACCTATATAGGTGCTCTTTCACCTCACCCTCAATCAAAATCGCCATACACTTACACTTTGAACAAGGACACCTAATCCCTCCCTCGGACAAATAGTAGGGTTGTTCCTTAACTTTCCTAACTAACTCGTGAACCCCATCAATAGTTTCAATCCCATCCTACCAGGATTCAACCGGTCATACATCCAGCTACGATCCATTTTCTACAAGACAAACAGTAATCACTCAGCCGCCCGAATTGGAAAAATTCGACATCATAACCCTTGTGATTTGAACATTTCCCATTTTTTTATTCAAATAACTATATATGCGACATCAAATAAATACGAACAATAGTATATTAACAGGATCAAACCTATTGAGCTCAGCTCTCTACTAACAATCGACAAATCAATTGACAAACACATGCACCATTTCTAAACTACCAGCACACAATCCAGCATCCTGCGTCTCAGGCAGGATCACACCTATTGAGCTCAGCTCTTCACTAACAAACAACAAAACAATGCACAAACACATGCATCATTTCTAAACTATCAGCACACAATCCAGCATCTCACATCTCAGGCGGGATCACACCTATTGAGCTCAGCTCTCCACTAACAAACAGCAAAACAGTTCACATTACAACTTGCACATTCACAAAGATATTTCTCAAAAAATAATTGCATACGTACCAATGAACTCCAACACTAAGCTTCAACTGTAATCTCCGATTGCCACGAACAGTACTATCATATTTCAAGAAAAATAGAAAAAACACAAGAACACAAGAAAGAAATTAAGAAGTCAAGAAAGAGAGAAAAAAATATTCAAAAGGTAGTCTACTCTGTCTGTCATATAAATGTGGAAAAACAATGCGCTTAGTAAACTATGTTTTATGGCTGAGAATGAACAGGAGTTCAAGCTTTGATCTCAAGGTATAGCGCAATCATTTCCTTCCTCACCTTCCTCCTAAAGCTATAAAAATAATATTATGAACAGGTTAAGAAGAAACATGGCAACACAAACGAGGAACATTTAAATTAATGCAAGTAAAGCACAAAATTTCTACGTATTTTAGTTAATGATGATATATATAAGGTTTAAATACCTTTTTCGTCCTTACAAAATGACTGAATTTCATTTTTCGTCCCTGTAAAAAAAAAATTTATTTATGATCCTTGTAAAATAAAAAGTTTTATTTTTAGTCCTTGCAATATTGTTTTAGTCTCTGTAATATTTAGATCATGTTGAATTAGTCCCTGTAAAATTTAGATATTTGTCAAATTAGTCCCTGTAAAATAAAATTGATATAATATAATAGGGACTAAAAACAAAATTGTCCACATATTACAAGGACTAATTTAGCATGAATTGAATATTACAGGGACTAAAACAATATTGCAGGGACTAAAAACAAAACTTTTTGTTTTACAGGGATCATAAACAAAAAAAAAATTACAGGGACAAAAAATGAAACTCGATCATTTTGCAAGGACGAAAAAGATATTTAAGCCTATATATAACACACAATCTTAAGCCAACTACAAGTCTACTACTACTTGGAAACTTTATCAGCCCAAGTGCTAAAACCGGTTTGCAAACTTTATCAGCCCAAGTGTCAAAATCACATCACAATATTTATCAGCCCAAGACGGGTGAAAGTTCCCAGTCCCACAAAAGCAGGATCCTATTACAAGGGTCATGGAGTTGTTCCTTTTTCTTTTCACAAACCATTTACATTTTCACCACAAATAATATTTATTGTTAGTTAATCAACCCCACTACAACTATTTTTACTCCTATAACAACCACAATAACAATAATATCTTTTAATTTTCTGTGAATATAAATTGAGGGCATACTTAGGGTTTTAAAAAAGGACAATTAATCACCAAAATTAGCCCAGTTGGATGTGTTATCCGCCACAAATACAAGAATGCAGCTAACAAAGAATCAATAATCACAGAACCCTACATAGGTATACAATATATCAGCGTCCAAAACACCTTTGAACCAAATATATCATGACCCAGCCTTAAGAAATAATGAGTCAGTGATTAAATTAGTCATGTTGGGGGAAATAGAGCCTTTTGCCACCCAGCAATTGACAAGTAAAATCATAAGTTGTCATTTGATACATGCACAATGAACTCCAAACACGAGTTACGTAGTAGTATGTATCCTGATATGTTAACAACTTTCCAGGAAGTGGGCAGAATAGAGCAAACTATAGTTTATATCAAATGAAATGAGAAACAGGAAGATAAGTTTGATCAGCCCAAGTGCCAAATACAATTAACTATCAAAATTAACCAATATAATCTGCACTCTGTATCATCAAACCTCAACCACAATGAGGAACTTTTACATTATAGTGTTTCCATCTACGCTAGAAAACAGGGGAACAATTATCTCAATAAAAAATCATGAATATGCTCTAAGCAAATAACAAAAAAAGATCAAAACAAAGAAATAACTCAAACTAAAATTCACTAATTTTACTAGGATCAAAAGCATATCTAATTAACCTTTTTAAAATTTATACTTCTAGAAAATATACTAAACAAAGTACTACCACGCTATCAAGCATATATATGAAAACGGTATTTATATTAGACTATTAGTTGTCATTAATTAAGATGTAGGTTTTTGTCATAGTCACAAGTTGATGTATTTTATGCTCTCATTGACATTTAAAATTTGAAAGACTTTATTTTAGGGGAAAAAATGGTTGACTAAGAAGCCAACTAGGTGGAGCTGTCATCACCAACTGCTTTGAGTGTATACACATTCTGTGACTACACATATAAGCAGAAGGTGCAGAATAATGGTCGATAGCACTTGGGTTCTTAGTTCTTATCTATTTTCAATTGACTAAAATCTTATCTGCTCTTCTACTTCAATAATTAATGTTACCCTTTCTTGATTCCATTTATATCAATAAGATTAGTACACAAACGGGAAAGTACAGAGGAGTTGACTCTGTCTTAATCAGAACATAATTTTAGCTTTTGTTTAATATTCAAGGTCTTCAGTATAATTTTCAGCACCCCATTTACCTTTTCTCTCCGTGTTTGGTTTGAGCTCTCACTTCTTTCTCATTCCCCACCAAACAAATTCGTCTTCTTCTGTTCTATTATATGTTTCTCCATCACTCTCTTCACATCGTGTAGTTATTATATGCTTTTTTTCCTAAATCAAAATAGAAGGAAAAGAAAAAAAAAAAACTAACTATTGGACCTAGCTTTCTGCACAAGGTGTGTACATTTAATCCTACATAATTCTCTCAGAAAAAACATTGACTTGGGCGTTGGAGTCTTTACCCAGAAATTACCATCATCGTTCCTGAGACTTCTCTCTTAGAGCCAGAACGTTCACATCTTTGTGTTCACAACAGATCACAATAACAAATTGGGCTGGGCTCACAGTCACACCAAGAAAAAGAGGAAGGATCGGAATCCCAATCCCAAAACTGGTTCTTAACGCGGACAATGAAGGTAGATACGGTCGAAATAACACGATTTGACAGAGGAAAAAGAACAAAAGTGAACAATTTGGGGATTTCGAGTTTTCACCTTTCACAGATCAAGAACGAACCACCGCCTCGCCGTATCGATCGCCTCGCGGCCGTCACCTTGCCGCCGTTGCCTCGCTGCCGTGGGTTCGCAAGGGTTTCGCAGAGTGAGATAGAAGAGAGAAAGAGTGAATCTGCCAAAATGAAAGGTGAAAACGTAGTTATTAATTTTTTAGCGTCGGCCTTTTGCGTCGGCCAGCCGACGCTAAGTTCAACAGTAATAAATAAAATAGCTTGCGTCGGCCAGGCCGACGCTAGTTCAAATTAAATTAAAAAAAATATTATTGCAGCCTTAGACTTAGCGTCGGCTTGGCCAACGCTAAAATATTTTAAAATTTTGCGACCCGTAGTTTGCGTCGGCTAAGCCGATGCTATGCTAAATATAAAAAAATAAAAATAAAATGAAACTCAAACGTCGATGTAGAGTCGGCTTGACCGACGCTAAGTTGACGCAATTAGTGTTGGTGTCGGGGCCGACGCTAACTTCCAACGCTACAACAGCACATTCTAGTAGTACTTTGCTTTTGTTTTTCTTTTTCATATTGGTTTGGTTGGTTTAATGTTATAAATGTGAAGGGGTTGAAGGACCCCAACCCCACTTTGAAAACACACTTTTAAGTTGTAACTTTAGAATTGCTTTTGCTGAAGATTTTTATTGAATTTATGGACTGCATGACATGAACATTTGGAATTTTGTTGAATTCATGTTTGTGTGTGAGAGAGGCACAAGTCCAGCTAGGATCCTATAGCTCTGATTTGAATCCAAAACCACCAAATTCAATATGACAGGTGGTAATCATGTAACGAGAAAAATTGTCATGATGAATAAAGAATCCCATGAGGCATGAGCCTAACACACATTATAAGTGCATTATGATGATAGAACTATGATACATGGACACCCATACACCCATATGACACCTCACCCCAATGAGTAAAATGAGATAATGGGGTGTGTGATAGGTGTGTGGTGGGTGTGTGTGTAACATTAATGTATGATGATATTATGAACATTTCCTCCTGTTTGCTTATGTATTATAATGAGTAATGGTCTTTGTATTTCACTGGTTCATTTCATGAGTGAGACTCGCATTCAATGTCCGCAATGTGTGATGCGCATATATGATTTACTTCTCTTTTACCACCTTGTAGCAAAAGTTTCGCCCCCTCCCAATTTTTTGTGATTAGCTTTGAATGGGTCTGGTAGAAGTAAAGAGGTGTGGCAATGTGCAACCTACTCTATGCTTCGGTACACTTGGTTGCAGTGTAACTCATATTTTTATAGTTGGTCTAAAGTACATGGCCTTTCTAATGGTGTTTCCCCAACATATATGTTGTGTGATTGGACAGCCTTGGTCCATTGGTTTGATCTTTTTTCTGTGTTATTTTCTGCTTTATTCTTTTGTTAAGGAGGGTACCTAATCCTCCCTTTCTCTTTGTATCTGTTTTGATTAATTTCATCTTTTATAAAAATAAAAACTGTAGTTTTTCTTTCTTTCTATCTTCTGTGATTACTTATATCATATCATAAACCATGCTCATCTCTCGTATTCTCCAATAAATTGATGCACAAGGTAGAAACATGCCCGTTTGCTTTCTTTTTTCAACGAGTAATGCTATTTCATCCAAAAATAACAACTCACACCATTCATTTTGTGGACCAAATATGTCCTGATACTTGTATAATTCCTTTACTTCTAGCTGTTGTTTTTTTGGGTCAATTACTTCTAGCTGTTTTAGTTTCCATTTGTGTGCATTGTTCCGACTTCCAACTTGATGCTCTTTTCAGAATCCATTTTATTAGTTTCGGATAAACTGAGGTCTTCATTTCGATTCTAATTTAACTTAATATTTTGTAACAGATCAAAAATTGAAATAATTGATTAAATTAGTGAGAACCAATGATAATGCTTGAGAATGCCATGATAGCTTTAAATAGCTTCATGGTATCATTTTTAAATTTTATTGATAGTGCAATCTCTTCGGTTTTTGCTTTTTCTTACGGATTTCTCCAAAAGTGCCAAAAATGGAATTTTCGAACACAAAAATAATTCCTAAAGTCCTTAAATAAATAATTAAAAATAAAATATAAATTGCTTATGGACCTTTGTCACGAAATTCCATACCGCGAAACATACACTATACGCTCCCGTTTAGCGTATTTTTTCGTAAATTTTAAAAGTTTTTCAAAAATTCCAGAAAAATTTCAAAAAATCACAAATATTAAAAGAAACAACTTTTGTGAAGAAAGTTTATTTTTTGGGTATTTAGACATGCTCAAGCTATTTAAATCACATTCTGTCAGTTAAGATGTAAATCATTTTCTGTTTAAAATCCGATGTCAACCGAAAATTAACTGTTTCAAAAGAAATATTGCATATGTATATTTAAACCCTAATTTTAAGCTAAAAATAAATCACTTATCATTTATATCACAAAATTTCAAATAAAACAGAATAAGGGCGATAAACAGAAAAACGGATATTACATAAAACTGAATTAGGTTTATGTTAGAACATCAAACAAAAGACTACTAATTTCTATACTAGATAAAACTATATTTGTCCCTTTAGTTTCTAACTTGATCATTTCCTAGTCTCTGAGTATTTATTTGTTTCTCAATTAACGTGTTACGTGATTCATCTTAAAACCGTAATATTTCGTATGCTCTTCTCTAAAAACCGGGTGAATCTGGCCTCCCTTGCAGTGGAGGAAGAAGGACGGTTTTGGGGGGAGGAAGGTAGGAAATGAACAAAAATGGCTTTGGGTGAGGGAGGCTTTGGCAGAGTATACAAAGGGCATTTGGAAAATATTAATCAGGTGAATCTGTTTCTCATTATTTCTTTGTTTACGATGAATAGGAGACAGTTACAGGGAAATGATGTAATGCTTACATTTTCAGTTTTTCTATGTCATTCATCATTTCTTGATTTTCTTCCTTATCCATATCACATGAGTTTCTCCAGCATGGAACTGAGCTTTAAATTTGTGTATTTTTGAGTTGGCAACAGAATTCATCCTTTCTAATGTTGAATGTATCGAACTGGGCTGCAAGGGAATAGAGAATTCCTTGTTGAAGTGTTGGTGTTAACTGCTAAGTCTTCTTCACCACCCTAACCTTGTCAACCTGATTGGTTATTGTGCTGAATGCTGATGGAGATCAAAGGCTTCTAGTTTATGAATATATGTCATTAGGATCCTTGGAAGACCACTCACATGGTATTTATATTTCAAATTTGCATGTTATATTTCTTTTCTTTTCCCTTCTCTAAATTTAGTATTGTCTTCTGTAGATATTGGGAGGTAAGTATTGTCATATAAATTAGCTATGCTTGGAAAAAATTTACTTGCATAAGTGTAATTGAGTTTGAGAATGTGGTAAAAAATCATTTCCATTGAAATAGTTTATACTTTATAGTTTTTGGCGGCCTCCTCTTAATTATAAAAGTAACAAAACAGGTACATAGTACATCTTTTGAGAGAGATTTTCTGTCATAGTTAGTGATTCGAGAGTCCTTTCCAATGGTGTTTTCTTCTTTGAGTTCTGTTTTTGGGTTTTTCTTTTAGGAGGCTTTCTGATCCTCCTCTTCTTTTTTTCCCCCTCCCCTTCTCAATAAATAAATTATTCTCATAAAAAGAAAATCATTTTACTATGATGTTCAAGCAATGAAGCTAATGGTCAAAGTTTTGCATATCCTATAAACTCCTTGATGAACTTCTGTACATCTAGTTCTGATATTAAAACTTGATATGATGACTTGATCCTTACTCCTTATTTCAGTAATTTCACTAAAAATCTGGGTAGTAAATTTCGAACTGATTACTCATTTAATTGCAGGCTAGACCCTTGTTTAAAGACCGAATAAAATTTTCGCCTTGCTCCCGCTACTCCTCCTAGAACCAAAAGGGGACAACGATAGGTTGGCCGGTGCAGATTTCAAATATCTTACAACACACTCAAACATATATAGGGTTTATAGATGTCAATACCGTTTGTGTCTAGTGGTTGGTGTTCTCTCAATCTCAGGTCATAAGCATAGTTGCTAAATATCTTGTGAAAATTTTGTTTCTTCCTTCTGGTGGCATGGAACTGATCCTATTTCCCATTTGGAGAGAAGACAGTAACTATTACCACACTCTTCCCTAAGTTTCTATTTAATTTAAGAGTAAGTTGCTGGGTTGATGGTTTGTGTTCCTTCTATCTGGGCAATGGTTCCAATGGTGTACCTGCATTCCGTAGTTGTCTATTCTTCTTTATCCTGGTTGTTGTATAGTCTTATATTTCTGGGTATTAGATTTGGTAGGCCTAACCTATCCTTACAAAACTGGTTTGTAAAGTGAGGACGATTCATACCTTATAAGGACTATATTAGCTATATCTCTAGTCGACGTGGGACTCTCAACGTATAGTCATGAAGCAAGTAAAGTAGAAACATAGCTTTTTTTTTTCCAATCAAGAAAGTATGTTGGGTTATGTCTTGCTTTCATCTCCTTTTGGAAGTTTTATGTGGTCGTGTACAGATTTTCGATGTAACTTTTATTTATCGTTTTACACGGTGCAATTACTCATGAGACACATTTTTCGTAGTGCGATTCCTTTTTTTTTTATTATTACATTTTTCGTAGCATGATTCTTGATCACGAGTATCATTGCTTCTGCTCGCTTCTAATAAATAGTAGTAACAATCTTCAAATTTCTTACGCTCATTTTAGCACCTCTAGAATAGTAGTAGTAATATTTTTTTTAATTAAGCTTTCGACTTGGTCAGATATTAGAGCATCTTTACATTATATTTTTAAATATTTATTGTCATTAAATTAGTCTATCAAAGATTGTTATCTTATTAGTTCTCCAAATATATATTTTTTATGAAATTTCTCTATCAAATTTATATGGAAGATTGTCACTGTGTTTGGTTAAGGAAAAATAGAGTGGAGGGGAGGGGGGAGATTTTTATAAACTTGTTTGGTTAAAGATTTTGAACAAGATAGAAGAGAAATAGAGGGGGTCAAAATCTCTCTCCTCTTAATTTGAAATATTTTAAGTATACTTACTAAAATGTCATAAGCTATGTATGTTTGGAAATCTAAATCTAAAACTATCCTCTATCTTCACCATCATTGCAGTGCACCCTTCACCATAGCCATTTTTGCATGGTACTCCAACATTGCCACAACCAGACACTCTCCACAATCATCACCTCCATTGCGTACGCTTTACCAAAGTTGTCGCCCCTGACACTGTCTATCACTGTCGCCACTGCAAGGCACCTTTCACCATCACTATCGCAAGTCATCCTCCACCATCACACACCGTCTATCACCACAATTGCTGCTTGGAACCCTTTCACTACTACCCAACACCTCTGCTAGGTAGAACTAGACATTTAAAAATATAACAGTAAATTAGTTTTATTTTCCTTTTCCTCCCCTTGCATTTCAGTCACCCTCTCTTTTGATCAAACAATATATACAATGGTGATGCAAAGGAACAAATTTGGTGATAATTTTATATCTTTTAAGAGACTAATTTGGTAAAAAAAAAATTGAGGACTAATATGATGACCTTTTAATCTTTTAAGAAACTAATTTGGAGACAAATCTTTCGAGGATTAATATGATATCTAGCTAATCTTTAGAGAACCGAGTATTTGTTTCATTTTTTAACTTAATGTCTGTCTAATTTATCTTTTCCTTTTGCTAGCATAACAGTGGTACCATATAAACTGCAGATATTATATTTTAAGTCTTCTTACATTTCAACGCTTACTGAAATTGGAGTGAACATAAGATGCACAAACTCTTACAAGGATATAGGACATGACCAGAACATATACAGTAACATACCAGAATCATTTTATTTAAAGAATGTCTCAATATTCTCACTCCTAGTACATTCCAATCAATACAGCACTGGATACAGCTGAAATTGGAAACGCAATGCGTGGAAATAAGAAAACTTGGAACCTGCTCAATAACTGTCCTATAATTTGGGAACCTCGTTTTCTTCAGCATGGGATTTTGTTGGAGAGAAGAGCCATGATTAGATTTCTTCTCAGTAAGTACATAATTTAGTCCAACAAGCACATGTTTGGCTGCAAGTTTTCCTTGCCGCCACTGTGAGTTAAGAGAGAAGCTACTGAGAGTAGCTTTTAGCTTGCCGCACATCAAAGAGCTCGAAACCGTGTATCTAAACACGTGCTAAACCAATGTGCAGACGTGTAACAAAGATGGATACAAAACAGCAGCAGCAGAACATCTCTTACGTAGCAGAAACTGCTAGCACCAGAGTTTCATAAAATGCTGGCTACTTTTTCCCTACTCTATTTACCCAAAAAAAAAAACAGAATAATTGGAAACTTTACATGTGTGCACAAGTGCACACATTATATAATGGTAAGGACACGGCTGGTTGTTCGCTTCAGTAAATGATGCCATGTTGCCAACGATGGTGTCAGACTATATTTTTTGATCTATCAACATATCAAACAATTCCTTACATCGGATTTTGATTTAGAATGGGTAATGAAGAAAGTGGGAGGAAAAACTAATCCATCAATTTGGCTTTTGATGATGATGATACAAATGGATTCTTCCCCTAACTTTCGGCCAACTATATGATAAACAGAAAATTTAGCAGTGATAATCAGAAACAGGTAACAGCTCCTATGTTGGCAGGAGATACCGGGTCTCGGGTCAGACTGGCACTGATTTGCATGTTCTATCTAATCTTCTTGTTCTTGGTTATTGGATTCTTTTCTCGGAGTGCCATTGTTATGCACACTTTCGCTAGATTCCTCAGCGTTTGGTTTGCCCTGTTTCATAGGATGTGAAGAGATATTCTTTACAAGCAATATAAACTTCTAGCCGCAGAAAAATGGCAAGGCCAACCAAATGGATATAGAAGAATGCTAGCAACACACTAATTATGACTGATTTATTTTTAAGGTCAATACACTTGCCTCATAAATTGATCATTTTTAAAAAAACTGTGTTAACCTTTTAAAAAATAGATCAATCATAAAGAATGTGTTGTGTCAAAAATATTGTATTGCTTGCATTCTTCCCTGGACATATTACACAACTTGGGAATACCTCCAAAGAATAATTCCCCAAACAATAAATAGACCATTTTTTTCATCTTGTAAGAACATGAAGATGTGGGTTGAAATAACTGTGCAGTGAATAGAATTCTAATGTCAAGGAATTGCCAGTTGAACTGGCGTACCATCCGATGGTGAATTCTTCTAAATTCGATTTAGCAACTCATAATTGTAAGCATGTGCCCTCTGCTTGAATACAAGTCGTTGGGAGATAAATAGCAGACAGAGAGAAGATTTTACCTTGGTTCTGTCACGCCAGCCAAGTCCAAAACTTAGTAGACCAATCTTCCGTGAGGAGTTTTCTAACCTTGGGCTTTGTCCACGACCAGCCCTACAAAAATACCTCCAATGAAATTGATTAAAAAGAATGTCGTCTCTAACAATAAATGGATGTAGCAATCTCACATCATATGCAACACACTCTTTCTATTAGCATCCCTTCCCCACAAATCCATGGAAACCAGCAGAAAACACATTATTAAAGGTGAAGTGAATGAGTATTTAGCGCACACTTCCAAAATTTTGATATAAAACTTACACTTATTATAAATCATATTTGACGGTTTCCCATGATATGATCAAAATAACAATGGCTAATCTTCTATTCAATATAGTTTGTTATTTTGGAAAGTTATCTTCCAGTTCAGCACTAGAGAAGCATGAATGATGATATATTGATATTTACTGGGAAACTTCAAGCCTTTCACCGAAGCCAATTGGCTGCTTCATTGCTACTCAGTTTCATCAAGGAAACTCAAAACCATTTAAGGCCATATCTATATTTTTTTCTTAATTTTGAGGGCGAGCCTTGGCACAACGATAAGGTTGCTGCCTTGTGACCTGAGAGTCACGGGTTTGAATCTGGAAACAGCATCTCCGTTTGTAGGGTTAAGGCTGCATACGTCTCCTCTCTCTAGACCCCACATGGTGGGAGCCTCGTGCACTGGGCCACTATTTTTTTTCATAGTTTATCAAGTACAGCACGAAAAATATAACTTTCAATCTTGCAATATGAGTATTTAATAGAGGTTGCTGTTTTCATCTAGTTTAAACCAGTAAAATTATCTCCAGTTATTTTATTTTGTTATTTATAATGAAAAAGGGAAAAAAATCTAAAAGTTCTCCTAATTATATTACCCACACAGTCCGTGACATCAAACTTCTGAAGCAGGTTTATGCAATTATGAATTAATGTTTAACTGGTGATAAAGACACAAAATAACAATGGTCTTGAGATATCAAGTTCCAAGAACTTGCAAAAGAGACATGTAACAGGTAATAAGAAACAATTTGGACTAGAAGAGGACAAAGCTGTGCAGAATCTATTAAAATGTGATATCTAAAATATTTGTACCTTGGAGAAGAAAGTGCTTTGGTTTGGCCAGATTCATATTGAAGGGTAGCCTCCAACATGCTTTCCGCCATGACAACTCGCTTTTGCATCTCAGCAACGGATGCCATAGCCTTCTCATATTTTTCCTGCATATTTATTATACTGGAAATAGATATAATCATGTCTAGTAAGATCCTTAACACTTAGCACAGTGTGGCAACTTCTTTCTCTCAGGGTACCAGAAATAAGAAAGCTCTTGAAGGCCACGGATCTGCCATGGGCATTTGGATCAAAGCAAATATAAAGGGGAAATTTTAATTTTCACAATTTGTTGGCCCAAAAAACTGAAGAAAACTTCATCCACAGCCCACTGTGAACAAAATACAACCAAATAGCAAAGAATATTTTCTTTTCCATGGAAATTATCAAGAGAAAAGGTACACAAATTTATTAGATCTAACAAGATTTTGACTGCACAGTTATATTACTTCTCAACTACATGCTTGCATCCATTCCATCAGGCAAAAGTATCAATAGGGATATTGTAAGCAATATTGCACGTGAAACATATAGAAGAGTACCTAAACCGGTATATTGAGCATTAAAAAATAAATGATGAACATATAAGAAGACTTTTTGGAACATTCTTTTGGAACAAAAGTGCCCGGGTTTGGTCTAAAAGATGCCCATTTTTTCTTTCTGCAATCCCATTTTGCTGTGGTGTTTTGACACAAGAAGACTCATGGATTATTCCCTCTTTTTGGCAAAATAGAGTAATGACATTATTGAAGTACTCCTTGCCATTATCTGACCAAAGTCTTTTGATGTTCACACCAAACGGATTTTTAATCATCAAAAAGAAATTTGGGAAAACAGTGCTCACATCAGATTTATGTTTAAGAAGGAAAATCTAAGTAACCTGGGTACAGTCATCTATAAATGTTACAAACCATCGAGCCCCAGACAGGTAGACACATTTGGAAAAGTAGAGGGACCCCAAACGTCACTATGAATGAGATAAAAAGGAGATGGGCTTCTTTTATTACAAAGGAAAAGGCACACGCTTGTGTTTTGCAATTTCACATACTTCACAGTGAAAATCCTCAACATTAAACCCAGAAACAAAGATGGAAACATAACTTTGATGACTCCAAAAGAATGATGTCCTAACCGACAATGAAAAAGCATAATTTTTTCTTTACAAGAGAGTACGGACTCTGACACGAACGAGTGAGAAATGTGGTTTTTTGGAAAGATGGACAGATTTGGTTCATCAAGATAATAAAGGCCGTTCGCTTCTCTAGCACATCCAATTGTTCTCCCCAAATCCTTGTCTTGAAATTCACAATAATCACTATGAAAAATCACGGTACAAGATAAATCCTTTGTGAGTTTTTGTATGGAAACAAGGTTGGTGGACAACTTTGGGACATGAAGGACATTTCTTAAGGTAATGGAAGGATTTATTCGAATATCTCCAATGCCAGCCACAGTTAAAAGTGTACCATCAGCAGTAGCTATTTTCTTATTGCTGGGACTAGGGGAATAAGTGGAGAAGTATTTAGAACAAGGTGTCATATGGTCTGTGGCACCGGAATCTAAAATCCAGAAGAGGGTAGAAGGTGTTTGAGACATTAAATCCAAATAAAGGTGGAAACATACCTGAATACGCCAAAATACAAGTACTTGATGGTTTTTTCAGGCTGCTGAGGAAAATTCTCATCCTTTCCATCTCCTCACCGTTCGACATCGGAAAAAAGACAACAAAGGTGGAACAGCAAACTACTCCAAGGCTGTTGATCCAAATGAGGCCAGAAGAACTATGGTCAACACCGGTCAACGGTGGTCAACTCTGGTCGGTAGTGGTCAATGGTGGTCAGAGGTGGCAATGGAAAAAACTTGACAGCACAGGATGCCCAGTCAAGATTAAACAAAGTCTGACTGCACAAGGTGCCCAGTGGAAGTAGAGTCTCCTAGATTAGGAGCTCTGATACCATGTGAAAAATAGGAAGGCAGAATTTTTTTGAATGTGCTTAAGTGAAAATAGCACCCAGCAATGTTTAATTTATAGACAAAGATTACAAGGATAATAAGTGTGAAATACAATTTACAAGATGAGTAATTAAACTATCTCTATTCCCTAAGATGCATTGAACTTATTCTACATGCTATACAATGAATCTAACTACTTGGAAAGATAAACATTAATGTCAACTTGGAAAGTGGAACATTAATGTGGTTTTATTTCCAACAACTTCTTTAGGAAAAACAATGAGATGATAATCTAAGTATGTTTCCATGCAAGAATTTTACTCCAGTGTACAGTAAAAACAAATGACCAGAATCACAACAATCATAAGGGGGAGAGGTTACCTGGAGCACGTGAACTTCATATTTCTGAGCTGCAAGGTCTTGCTCTGCTCTTCTGCGAGCTTCTTCAGTAAGTTTTTGGTCCTGTTCTAGCCGCATTAGGACCTGAACATGTAGAAGAGTTCAAAATTTTCTATAGAACATATATAGATATTTTCTCAAATTCTATTTACTTATTCATTTCTGCAAATAAGCTTACAGAAATAGACACTGGAGAAAACAGGTGCACTTAGAACCTGCAGCATGGAAGCTTCTTGTTCTTTCTTATCAGAAAGGGCTTGTTGTAACTCAGCTACCTCCTGCTCCAATTGCTCAACCTGCATGATCACAAACAATTTTGTAAAACTTTGCAAGCCAAACTACCAGATAAGAAATTTGTAAAGATGAAGAAATCATAAACATCATTCTACTGGGATGCTGAACTAGCTTTCCTATCAGCCTGTCTTTTATGGGGTTAAGTAAAATATCCACTCTGCTGATGCAATGATTAAATGAAATTTAAATAAGATTATTTATATTACTTATGAAGATTAGCTGGGTAGTGACCCTCTTAGTCCATTCTTGCAAAATTTAGGGCATAATTTTTCTTTATTTGAAATAGGATTTTCCCCGTGTAATGGATAACCATTTGGTACCAATACAAATATGTGCCCCAGGCATTGGTTTAGTATAGCGGTTTCTACCGAGGTATAAACCTTAACCCAAAAAGTAGGTGGTTAAGAGTAGTATGCAGTTATTTAAGTTTCAAAATTTATCCCTATTCTTTCTTTGTATTCTAAAGAAAAATGCAAATTGACGTGAAAGTGAGGTCGTCATCTCAAGATGCTATGAAGTAAGCACAGAAAATAATTCATAGTAATCATTTGACTCAAGGATATCTGTTAAAAAACAAGCAGCCATGATTTATGCCATAGCATTGGGTCAAACACAAACCTGTATCAGCAGCAGTAAATTTATAAAAAGCACAGGATAACATAATTCGATATATTAAAAGCATCAAATATATCAACAATAATCAAGCCTAATAATACCACTAGATGAAGTTGGCTACATGGACCAAGCAATGGCATTGAGCTCTATCACAAACCATTTTTTCAATAAATCCATTTTGAGATTTTTTTTTTTTTGAATGGTTTCTCCTTGAGTTTTCTTTAGTCTTCTACCTTTGTTAATCAGACTATCTTCCATTTGATCCATCTTTTGCACAATGAAATATATATATATGGGAAAAATGAGGGCAAGGGGAAAAAAGACTTCCACTTTTAGAAATTTAATAAACACAAATTCCTAAACAAAATACCCAAAAAAAAAGATAAAACAACAAGATCAATCTTCCAAATGTTGGATATACCCTTGCACTCAACTGCAGACGGTTATCTTCCTTCACCATCTCCATGAAAGCTGTTTCTAGTTCCTCAGCTCTGTTCAAGATTCAAAACACACACATGGAAATAAATTAATCGTCTTTGTAAGTAATCAAGATAATCTCACAATTCTAAATTGAATAGATAAATTTTTCATAATAATAAAGCAACATGGAGAATGAATATAAATTGAACATCAAAAGACAGAAGAGCTAAATGCAATGCATTATAAAGATTTATAAAACACTTTGATTTTCAAGCAAGAAGACCTGAATGGAATATAAAGTTAGTAAACAAAAATGAAGAATAATCACAAACGGGTCAACAATGTGGACTAAGTGAGGTTTTAGAAAGATGCATATATTGTTAGTTGAGGACTATTTCCAAACCCAGCTTTTTGGCTTGATTTGAACACGATCATTGGAAATTTTTGAAGGAACTTTTATGGGTAGGACTTGAAATACTCCATTGGCAGCAGATAGGAGAGTAAACAGGGCTAAGCATGAGGCTAATTGCACTGGGTTGATTCCCTCGTGAACTTAATTTTTCCTCCAATTACATTCTATTTATATGTAGCAGGCTGAAGAAAATGGAGTTGTCTTACAAGATTAAGAATTAGAATATGAACACCAAAGAATAATAACCTGAGTATGGCAGATCTTTTCTCCTCCAGCAATCTACATAACTCAACCTTCAACCAAACCACCTGCACAGGAGCTGTTAATGATTGAAACTTACAAAAAGTTGCACAAAAATTGGTTATAATAGATCAACTATTTACAGGATAAATACTTTCAGATGACTGTAATAAATTAAGCCAGGGAATTAGACTATGAATTGTTATGATTGTAATACATGACTTTCAAATTCTGGCCATTGAGAATATAATATAATTGAATAATGAAGTTTTGGTTCCATCAGGAAGACCTTGTGAAAGCCAACCTACACTTAGGAAGAATAAAATAGATAATATTAGATGAGTTTTGCAGCAGTACTTACAATATCCAGTCATGCCAACTAAGCAATGTAATAGATAACAAATAACAAATTAACACAATTGCATTCTTTTCTAGTAAGAATATGGCAATTTCAAAATTTGCTTTCATTAACCATATTATATTTGTGACATAGTGATCCTCCATTTTCTTGAAAAAAGTCAAAAAGTTAGCCCTATATTAGTAAATAGCATGCCAAGTTGCCAACAGTTATATCACTAAAGTATATAATTAGTTAACAAAATAGTGTGCACAATGATCTATAAATTATTAATTTAAACAAAACAAAGTTGTTACAAGCATTTGATCTCATTATTTGTTAAGTAGACAGATAATAATTCTATAAATACTAATGTTATTATCTTTTTAAAAGCAAATGAAAGAAACACTGAAACACCTGCTTAGAATTATCTCCATACAAGGCAAGCATTTTTATAAATCATTGTAAGCATAAGTTTACGTCCGACTGTGTTGGAACAGAAATCTAATTATCACTATTTATACTAAGAGATTCCATTCCTCCTTCCCCCCTTCTTTTATTTCACATCCACAATTTTGGTTAACTAATAACTAGAAATCAGAGATAGACAAGAGATATAATGGCAACTTGGCATGTGTCAGTTTAATATCATCCTATTCTAGTTCCCTTTCAATCTTTTAAGTGCAACTGAGTCAAATGGTATATCACAGACAGGCAAAGTGGTGACATGACAGCAACAACTGTAAAAGAAGGTAAACTTATTAAACATGTTATGAGCCAGAGAAAATTACTAGTGCCTGATATTTCACAAGTGTGTAATTTCACATTGTAAACAGTGCCAGAAACTTTTACCACTATCAAGTTAACCTGACTCAAGACAGAACAAGACAAATCTTGAAGGCATTATAGCATCGTAAGGTGGATTTATAAGTCAAATTAGAGTTTAATAGTCGATTAATTTCAATCTACTTCACAAAGATAGCCAGTTTTTTGGGTGATGGAGAAGCAAGGAGAACGTTGAGGAGGAGAAGCAACCTGTTCCTGGAGATCTGGTAGGGAATCCACTTCTGAATTAACATTGAGGCTACTAAGCAATTCATCTAAATCAGAGGAATGGGACTCCAACTTCACATCCTTATCAGCTACCATATCACCTCCTTCAGTATTTTTCATTTCCTCTACCAATGACCCTTGGTCTTTTTTGAAACTATATAATTTAGATGCAAGCCCTTTGGAATCTTTCCAAACTCGTCCTTTCTGTGACCTTTCTTCTATAACAACTAATACAGATGGTCGGTGTTTTTCTCTCAGTTCCTGCAATCTTGCCTCAGTCACAGCTAGATAACCCATACAAGCAGTAAAGACAAGCTGGCTGCTATCAAATGTCGAGCCAGCGAGTGATTGCAATAGAGTAATTGCATCACCTGCATCTTGTGTTGTAACTAATGCAGGCCCTAGAATAAGAGATGTATTATTTTAACAATGTAAACAATAACTTAGTTTAATTTGCTACTTACGCATACTAGTATGCACAGAAAAACACAATTCAATACCATATAATTCCATTAGAGCCAGTGCTGTCCGAAATAGCATAACACGGTTCCCTTCAAATAGTATCACGTCCCAAACTCGAAGAACTAAGATAAAGAAACACGTCACAGGTAACATATTTAAGAATATGCCAAGTTCAAAATCAATTCTGTAATATTAAAAACATTAAAAAAAAAATCATTCCAAATAAATCTCACCACTTTCCCATGGAATCATGTTCACAAAGATTGATAGAAACCAAGGTCCAGATATCCATGCCACCTGCACTCCCAAGTAATCCAGATGATTAACTGCACCAAGAGCAACAATAGAATAAAAAAAGCTATCCAAACTGATTCATAGAGACAATTATAAGAATTACTAAAAAGTAAATATGACAAATACGAACCAAGTTTAGGAAATCTTTCACGCATCAATTCCTCAAAAACAAGCTGGTCCACCTGACAAAATAAGGCTTATGTGAGTCTGTGACTAGCAAAGAGAACTTCGTGTCCCTCAACACTATAATATTCTGACAAGCAAATCTGACTCAGGAACCAGGATAAATAATGTCTTCTTTTTCTTTTCTTTTTTTTTTCTTCAATATATAAATTTGATTCGCACCTGAGATTCTATCATTTCCTCTGTATAATAGCCTTCAAAATAATCATCAATAATTCCAACGAATGCCCTGAGAATTCCCAAGAAAACAAAACAGATCATATAGAGCTAGTATTGATAGTAGACCTCCAATAGAGAAGGTTTATGTTAGAAGAAATAAGCTGGGCAGTAGGGGATTAGAGCTTTAAAGGCAATAATGACTGTAACAGAGCAACATAGCTAACTGTTAGATACAGCTTATTTTATTACAGTTAGTTAGCAATCATCAGGGGAGGAAGTTATAAAAGCTGGACATAGGAATTGCAGGTTATCTTGTATTTTGGGAAATAGTTGTCAGGAGGGTTACCAGGCCTTTTGAACACCTGGATACCAATACCATTTCTGTATCCTTCGCCATCCTTGACCTCTATCCGTGTATCACATTGGTACACAACTAGGGATGACGATTTCAATTCACTATAAATTCATATTCTTTTTACTTCCATCTGATACAGTTCTAATGTGGTTTGTGTAAAACAATACAAAGATGCAATCATGAGTAGACACAATTTTAGAAGATTGAGTTTCCCCTATCATCAGTTACCAAAAGACAAAATTTGTGGAAGTTTATTCCTTGAAACAACTAAAGTCTATGCTGGAAAGAGGGACCGACAAGAGGAAATATAAGACAAGATTCCGAAACCCCTACCAAAAGGCATTTTCTTCTGGCATAAGCAACAGCAATATACCAGCAAAGAAGTTCATTGCCTGCATGTATTTCAGTAAAAAAAAAAATTTAATGACAGAATATGATGATGATGACAATAATGAAGATTACCACCAGTGAATAGATTAATGGATACCATCAATGAAATCGCCACCACAATGCAAAAAAAAAAAAAATAGAGAGAGAGAGAGAGTAACAACTCTGGAAATGCAAAGATGGTCTACAATAGTAAGTATACAACACCTCATTGCAAGCACACAAAATCTTTCAATTGGCTGATGCTTGAGGCTTTAAATTTAAACATTCTGTATTTTGTATTTTTCTAGCAAACACATCAGGTTTGAAAGAGGTGCTAACAAGAAGTTAGAACCCTAAAAATCTTTGAGAAGACATACCATACATGGAAATGCATTAATATATTTGTTGGAAACAGCATTTGACTATTGGAAATAGCAGCATTTAAAGCTTTAGATTCTTTAATTTTGATATTCATGTACAGTGATTAAATTCATTCATGTACTTAGGGAGCTGCACTAGTCAAATGCTGTAAACTAACCATAAAATGTAATTAATTATGAAGGGTAAAGAAATATCAAATCTTTTGAGTGCTAATCACTCAAGCATTCAGAAATTCCTGTCTCATTTTTCTTCTCAAGTTCTCAAGTATATTAAAGCTTAAACCATAAGTAAATGAAAAAGGAAGACGCTCTTAAAGCAAATTATGATCATCAGAATTTAGTAGGCAAGGTTTGGCAGACCACCAGCAACAATGTTAAAGATCTAACTGAAAGTCTACAGATATGAGTTGAAGAGGCCTGACTAGTATGCAAAACATACACCAAAGTTTAAGTTTGATTTCTAACCATTGTCACTGTTCTAGCCTATTTTCTGTTTATTCGTTTAGTCAAGCCCAGGACCACCAAATGGCACATTAACAAATCTTGTCCAACAACCAAATACATTAAAGCAACCTTCCATGACCCTCACTTTGCCGAAAATAGCAAGTCAGAGATACATACTTAGAAATACGTTAATAATTTTATATTGACATGGCTTGACCAGGCTTCATCCCTTGAAGATTCCCAAAGGTTAGCATCAAGTAACTACTAATTATATGACCTTTAAAAACATAATGCCCACCATGAACATAAGTTCAAAATTGCCATAAAAGCATAAACAATTAAATATGTGGGCCTGCTCAACTAATAAGTTCAGAAACTATTTGCTTATAGTATAACAAATAAACTAGCCAATTGACCTGTACATTCGCACGGGTCGCGTTGGGTTTTACATACGAAATGACTTGCTTGTATATAATAAATTGATATATGATATATGGTATACTCTAAATTTATATCAATGCTAATTCTATCACATAGTACATCTTAGTTAAAGATGTAAACTCTATATGAAGGCCAAATCAAATAAACAAAATAAATAGAGAAAAATAAATAAAATAAATTTTCAGTTCATAGTAATTTGTTACATTTAATAGAAAAAAGCATGAATGAAACCTATAAGGAAGCAATATTTTATTTATCAAAAATAAAATTAAAAAAATAATTTTGCAACATCAAAATTTACAAAAGAAAAAACATGAACTAAACCCATAAGCAAACACTATTTTATTTCTCAAAAATAAAATTTAAAAAAAAAATTGCAACCTTAAAATATATAGAACAAAAAAACATGAATGAAACGCATAAGTAAATATTATTTTCTTTATCAAAAATAAATTAAAGGAAAATTAATTTTGTAACCTTAAAGTTTACTGGAATAAAAAAAAATGAAAAAGAATCTGTAAGTAAACACTATTTTACTTATAAAAATAAAGTTAAAAGAAAAATAATTTTGTAACTTGAAAATTTACCCAAAAAAAAACATGAATAAAACTTGTAAGCAAACACGATGATTTGGTGATGGTAATCAGGTGTGTGTAGTTGTATAGTAGAGGGATGAGGTTGTGTTGTTAGGTGCATGATAAGGTGTGTGGGTTCAATTCTTGAACCGTGGGTGCAACGGGTAACAATAAACAATAATGTGATGATGGAAGGAAACGAAAAAAAGGAGAAGAGGCGGGAAAAATGATCAAGGAGAGTGACATGTGTGCATGAGGGTCTACTTTTCCCATAGTGATGACAAGTGTCCACCAGGGTTTTGTTTTCATATAAAGTAAATAGATCAGACACCACATTTTGAAGCTCTCTTCCACACTTAAAACCTGTTTTTTGTAAAGTTCTTTGCCATAGCTCTCAAAATATTTTTGCTTCTTATTTCGACAGTTCTTTTACCATTGTGCTTTTCATTTTCAAAAACAGAAATCCTTCATCAAAAGAAAAATTAGACCAGAAATAGCAAAGCATAAGTTCCAAATTACACAAGAAGTAATGGGAGAAGATTTGAAAACTATGAAGCACATGAATTCCAAAAGAACTTATCAATTTTACAGTACATTAACAGCCATAAACACATTTTGTAGTTCTTGAAAGAAAATTCTAACTTCAGTTAGATGACATAATTTGTAACCAGATATTAAGTGGCTAGATGTTGAAGAAAATTAGACTCAGCATTTAGCTCTATGCAAATGAATTTCAGTAGTAAATGAAATATTTGTTTTATGCTCAAACTGTTAAGTGGAAACAAAGATGAAAAAATGTTTATACAGAGAGAGAGAGAGATTTTCAGTTGCATCATCATTAACTAATTCTACATAAAACGGAAAGTGACCAAAACAGTTTCTGGAGATAGTAACTTTGATATTCCCAATGGCACAACATATTTCAGTTTATTTAACCCTTAACCCTTGCATGGAAATACTTGTTCCGAGGGATGGAAATTTTATGAGCAAGAAGTTCCATAAGCTTAAATATTAGGAAGTAATGGATGAATCAGTATTTACCAAAAAAGATTCTCAGACTACAGTTACCTGACAGTACCCAACAGAGGGGTTATGTCGAGCATATGCTAGCAGTAAACGTCTCAAGGAATTTCTGCCATTTTCGTCCAAAGCAGGGTGACCTGGGAAAGTTCGCGGTATGTCCTGAGAATGAAAACTGTGATTTAGTCTAAGGAGAGAGCCAACTTGCAATGTAAAGCAAAAGATGCAGCACCTACAAATCAAAATAAAGTCCAAGGCGCATGCAGCTAATGACCTTCTCAATCTGCTTTCTCCATTTTCCTAATGCACCAGCTGAAACATCTTGCTCCTTGCTTTCACAACTGTTAGTTTCTTGAGCTAACAGATCGTCATAATAGCTCTCCACGCGCCGTGTTTTCACACCAACAAAGGCTTGCCAGACCTGTAACAATAATATTGTAGTGTAGGGAAGGCTGCAGTAATTTTCACCCACCAAAAGTAGGAACTTAAGTGAATTAGAAAGCATCAATTTTACCTCTCCTCTAAGATCCTTCGGGACTCCTCCATGAACAAGTGTCTCCAGTTCCTTCCATGGGGTGAAGAGTTCTGGCAACTCTTGATCCATTAAAGCATTTTCTACCCTTGAGCCATTGGTACCACCATCTAGTGTCTCATTAGTGCAGACTTCTTCCTGAATATCCTCTTCATGAACTCCTTCCACAGGTTCCGCTTCTTCTATAGATGGAAGATGATGATCAATATTACCATTTATTTTCTCACCTTTCATATTCTTTCCCTTCTTGACACGAGAACTCAATATTTTTTCAATGGCAGTAAGAGATGGTCTGATTTCAGCCCAGCATTGAACCTTACGTGTCTTTCTTTCTTCTGAATGGTGCAGTTCCTTTCCAGAATTATTTACTGATGAACTATCAGAAACAGACTTCCTGCTACTTGAATCATCCCCTTCACTAGCCCTCCCCAGACCAGTATCTTCTCTTATCTCAGTATCTCCAGAAGATGTCCTGTCACTTGACTCACCTCCTTCGTTAACCCTATTTAGAATTGTCCCTTCTATTAGCACATTGCCTTCAGCAGACTTCCTGCCACTTGAATCCTCTCCTTTGCTAATTCTGACTGCATTAGTCTCTTCTACCTCCGCACCTTCAGAAAATTTCCTGATACTTGAATCATCCCCATTACTTACCCTAAAAGTATTTCCCTCTTCTCTTACCTCATTAGTTTGAGCCTTCAATGTTTCTTTATGTTTATCTTCAGAAGAACTTGCTTGAAATGATTTGGGTACCTGTTCAAGGAAACTTCTCCATTTATCTGACCTTTCGTCTTCCTCTTCCTGATATGATAAATACATGGTTTAGGGCTGATTGATTGTTGCATTGAATTCATGCTACTTATTGGTAAAAATAAGCTCTCAAAATTCCAGAGGATAACATCATTTATTTAGCTCCATTTTTTGTTGTATCAAAAGGCAAAAATATAATGCTTCAATTGCTTTTCTTTGGTTATTCAGAAAATTTCGTTTCTTGAATCATAAGGGGGAAAATGAAAAGAAAAAAATCATATAAATTCATTTATTTCTTATGCTAATGCAATGCCATCCATACTGCACAAGAACTTGTAGGTAGTTTTTTGCAACTATTTTTATGTTCACATGGCACTGCGCACATCATGCATCTTTTTTGACCAATAAAAAAAACATCTGCAACATGCTTCTTGGGTTAAATTCTTTGAAAACATACAATATTTTTCTTTCATAAAGGAGAAGACACAACTTTAGTTGGCTGTTGGAACAAGTAGTCAAGTACACAGTTAGCGCTGTAAGTTGGTGTTGTTTAATAATTATTGATTGCAAATATGCAATTAATAATTATTAGACTATGAGCACCAAAATCATCAGTCACAGCTTTTTTTTTTTACTATTTAAGAAAATCATTTGGAAGTATGGGTAATTTCCTTTGATTATTTACTCAATAAAAGAACAATGTCCTTTTAAAAATGCTGGACCTTATTATTTAATAACACTGATAGTAGGCAAATGAGTACATTTATACTCCAAGCCTCCAACAAAACATGTTCATTCGTACATGTGTACTTGAATATGGGATTCAAATATTAAACCTGGATCAGCAAAAACATAAAGCCAAATTGAAGTACAATAGATACCTTGTAGATTACAGAATACTCTCTGTATCTTTGTGCGTATTGAGGCCTTAATGCAAATCCATAAGAATCCCTGTAGACATAGACAGGTAATTATTGCTCTGACGGAGAAAAAAAAAAGGAATTCAATACCATCCATTTCCAAAACCAAATATAAATGATACAAAACAACGGACAGACTATAATTTATGTACAAGTGAAGAAATTCAAACACAGCACCGCAATGAAAATGCAAAACGGATGCCCCACGACGAATACACACACACATGTGCATAGCTTTACCACATACAGTACCTGGAATCAACCTCCAACGAACGCTTACTCAACAAGGACAACAACATACTTTAAGAACAGATACAATTCTACAGCCCATAGCTTTCACTCTGAAAACCAAACTCACAATGCAAGCGCTACCGCCTACCACCACATTTCAGACATCAAAGCCACAGTACTTAACATGCGAATTACACTGATTCTAAACAACTCCTAACGAATGAAATATCAATCATCGGATTCCAAGTTTATGATCGGAAAAACAAATAAAAGAATAAAACCGAATCGATAGAGTGTTCTGTTTTTTTTTTTTTCCTCAGAACAGTGACTGCTACGAAGAAACGTTCCAAATTGGATCCGAGAAGTAGCGAAATGTTAGGGTTCGATGACGCGTGGAAATGGAAAATGCATGACATTGTGATGATTATATACTATAGTATATAAAATTAAATAAAATTAAATGAAGATGTAAGTGTATATAGTATGTACCTCTTGGGTTCGAAATTGTGGAGGAGATTGAAACTGAAGTGCGTCATGTTCGGTAGCGATGGCGCGAATATGAATCCGAAGAGAAGGGGAGAGAAGGGATTAGGGTTTGGGGAGTTAGTTTCGGAGGGAGGATCAAATGAAAATGGTTACTGAATCTGAATCTTCCTATTTTCTCTGACGTTGTGAATCCACGTCGCATGCTGCTGGAATTTTCGAACTTCCTTTTATACCTATCCGTGGAGAGTCGATTGATGGTATATTGTCACGTGTGAGAAGACAACAAAAAATAACTCATGGATTAAATTCACTATTGGTCTTCAATTATTATAATTGTATAATTTTGATTCATAATTTTTTTTTTTTTTTTTTTTGGTCCAAGTAGAATTCATTCATTGATAAACGGGCAAAGCCCATAACCCAAAGGGCAGTACAAATGGCCCAAGGCCAGAGTCAAGTTTAAGCGTTGTCTTAAAGTATACGCCTTACAAATCAAGGACAAGCACCTGACGTAGGACACAGAAACTAAACACAAGAGACTAACATCAAACTAAAACAAAGCAGAAAAAACAACACTCAAAGACCACTAAACAAACACCAACACACCGAACCACTAAGAGGACACCCAAACGCCACAGACATGGTAAAAATATCATGAGCGGGTTGGGTTTAGCCCATTTGGGGCACCCAAACCTTTCAACCTCAACCAATTCAGCACACATGTCAACAAATCGTTTTTTTCTCTTTTTTTTTCATCTTTTTTCCTTGTCTTTTCTTCTCTTCGTCTTCTTCCCGAACCCAAACCACCACTTCTTCCGCCACTCTCCCAGCTAGAACAGGGAGGACGAAAAGGGCCTGGACCGCTCCAGAGCAGGCGAGATTGGTGTTCCATTGGTGAGGCAGAAGACCAACGAACCAGACAACAACAAAACAGGGTAACAAAGAAAGAACCACGAATCCAGAACAACTAAAAAACCAACTGACAAACTAAAAACTAACAAACCAGAACAACGAAAAAGAAGAAAACAACCTGACAACCTAACAGCCATCAAACATGGCACCGGAGCTCTGGACGGCGCGAACCATAGGAGCACAACCCACAGCGATCTCCGAGCGCGACGAGGAAGACGACTAGCAATCCGACCGAGGGAAGGCACGCGTTCCTCCCAAGACGATGCAGCTCTCCCTTCACTCCAACCCAAGACGCTGCGACTTTGAACCTCCTAGGTTCGCCCCAGAAGCACCCTAGATTTGGATCTGGCAGGGAAGAACACTGGTTGACGGCGATGGTGTCTACAGGAATTTGCTGCGCTAGGGCACACGAGTTGAAAATTAACTATCATCAAGGTCTTTGGCCTACGGTTTAGGACTGATTCAGGGTTTAGTCACATTTACTTTGATTCTCTTATCTATAAATTTAGTATGTGTTGTCAACTGAGCCACACTTATTAAGTTTTTTATTCACAATTTTCAATTGAATTAAGGGCCTGTTTGGATTGGCTTATGTAGAGCTTATGAACACAGCTTATGACTGATTCATAAGCTGTTTTGGACTTATTTTTCATAAGCTACTCATGATAGCTTATCAAAACAGCTTATGACTTATATAAAATAAGTTTTACTATAATTTTTTTTCGATTATAAAAGTAGTTTATACAACTTATATCATAAGTAGTAGATAAACTTGTTATCCAAACAGAGCCTCAATAGATACAAGTATTCCTATTGTTGTAATCAAGTGCTCAAGTTCCTTCGTTGCACGCCAATAAACAAAACATTTTTTTTTCCTTTGTGACTTGTAGACTGTAGTCTTTATTTTTGTGTTGGCATTTATCAGGACATCAAAAAAGTAGGGAATCTAAGAGATGAAGTACTGATTTACACCTTATATTTTTAACTTCAATTAATTATTTTTGTTTAATTTGTTAAACTTTCAATATTATTTTATTAACTTGTTGGGAGCTTATGGATGAAATGACTTCATCAAATAGTTCTTTTTTGTCATAATAACTTCCATCTATTGATCTTTACTATACAGACTCAAGATACACATGTTAAGATTATTTTTTTACTTTTGTACAAACTATTTTTCTTCCTTTAGCTAGCCTCATCTCTCTCTTTTTTTTTTATTCACCATCATCATATCTTTCTTTTTTTTAAAAAAAACTGAGAAAAGAAAAGAATTTAAATCCAGTACCTGGATTAGTCTCCACAATTATACATATAAAAGATATCCGAATTCACCAAAAATCCCAAAATCATAATGTGTTACTACACAATAAACCATTAAGAATTTTTCTTGTTTTGCCACATATTTTCACTATCATATTTTATCTATTTACTCTTTGTACAGTAAACCCCCGTGCATGTATATATTATTGTTAGGATTTTTTTTTGTTGAGAAATAGATGTATCATAATTAATTTAACTTTTAACTTCTCAACTATATTTATTAATCAATTTTATGAAAAATATGTAAAATAATTGATGAGGATATAATTAACAAAATGTAACTTTAAACAATCAAAATATATAAATAACACCAAAATTCTTCTTAAAAAACAATTTAAAAGAAACAGAGGAAATATTATATTTGCTATTTAGGATATTTTTTGGTTACACTATATTTAGGATATGCTCAATCAGCCGTAATTAACTACTACCTCGTGTCTTAGTTATAAAAAACAAAAAATAATTTTTTTTTATAAAAAACGATGTTTTGCTTTTAACAAAATTAATTGTTTCTTTTCAATATTATTTTTATTAATTATCACACCACTCAATTATAATATATCATCCTTAACTATTTAATGCAAAAATATTTGTGTAAATAAATTTAAAATCATAGCATTATTAATAAAAAATAACATATTTTAATATATTTTTTGGTATATATAATTTTATTATTATATTTATTATATATAAGATAGGAAGTAGTAATATTGAAATGACTGAACCGACGCATTATTTTTATGCAATAAATACGTGTATGTTATCGAAGTCAAATTGACAATGTTATAAAAAATTTAACTAGTTAGGTGGAGGATATCCGAATTTATTCAAAATAAAAAAATAAAAAATATAACTAGTTCTGGATCACTCCCCGTGAAGACTCAATGCTGTCAACAGACAACATTTGCTCAGAGCCATGTATGTATAATTTTAACACAACAAACCATAAAGGTCTCGAACACTAGACATGAAATTTTATTTATAATTATTATGTAACATCAACATAATTCAAGTAGGTTGTAACAAAAAAATAATAATAATTCAAGTAGGATTACAATACCACCTGATCAGTGATCACAAGCTGGTAACTACAACATTATTATAATAACATCAAACAAACAAGCTGAAAAACGAACATAATTATACAATATGACACAATGACACATCAACCAATCATGCAACTGTAGCAGATAACCACGCCAATATTTGACTGAAGATGCTTTATTGGAATATCCCAAAGGGAGGCTGTTGCAATCTAACTAGCATTCACTGTTGTGGCTGCAGAGTACAAATAGCACAAGTATTAATTTATTGGCAACAAAGAGAATACACAGAAAAAAACTAATCACATATTATTTAAAATCAATAGTGAAGAGATTCATAATGAATAAATTAAATGGCAGTACCAGAAAACGCTTCTTGAAAAGATCAACTATTTCCTGAGGATCAACTCTTGTCTCTGTATAAGCATCAATCTTGTTCAACTCCTGCAAAATAAACATTTTCACTCACAAAATGAATCTCTCTTCCTAAATTGTGTCTGAAGTGGAAGAGTTGGAGCTTATTTGGATAAACTTTTCTATAAGCACTTATAACACGTGTTTTTTAACTACTAACTTCTCATATAAGTTGAAATCAGCTTTTACACTTCATTTTTTTCAAAGGCTTTATTTTTTAATTTTTTCATAAACACCTATCTATTTATTTAACAATTTTTTCTCTTTTTCATATATAAGAAAAATAAAAATGTAAAATAAAGCTAACTTATCCATAAGATAGAAGCTGAACTTCTGCACCCAAACTCGACCTTAGTAGTTTTTGGCTTCATATCAAATGCATGAGATTGAGGGCAAAGTTTGAATATGACAATCTGTTAACACTTGCTAAGCAAATGGGGGATTTTGCTTCAAGTTCAGATTGAAGAGTATGATGAATATATATATAAATGAATGTAAACTAGTACAAGTAACATATTTTACACAACTAGCTCTAGTGTATACCTCAATCCATGCTTCAAGTTTAGGCCTTCCTTCTGTGATGTCATGCTTGAACACCTCAGCAAATACAATTTGGAACCTTTCAACAAATGGAATATAGGCAATATCCACCTGATCATCAAAAACATTCACAAATTATATGAAGGAAAAGCTTTAGCCATAGAAATTATCAGATACTATATATTGTTTTAGGACCAAGTTGTGACTACTTACTTTCATCAGATATGCAACATGAAGAACATAATGAGCAAAAGGAAAATGAAAATTTTCAAGACTATCAAATTGATTTCAACTCACCAGACTGAATTGACCAAGCAAGAATGGCCCATCATCAAATTTACCAAGAGCATTCTCCAAGAACTCAAAAGCAGGACCTGATTTAAATGATACCAATTTAAAGGCCTATTTTTTTATACTTGAAAAGGACAAATTCCTCTATTGATCATAAAACTTAATTAAATATCTTACTGGCTTGTTGCACAGCATCCCCTTTCAATGAAGAGAAGAGTTCTTTGTTAAATGTATCACCATGGGATAACAAATGCTCACCGAACTCTTTCTTGGCAGGATCCTAGAAAAAATTCATACTCAAACATCATTAGTTCATTCCAACTATTGAAAAGAGAGATGAGGCCATGATGGGGCACAAAAACACAATGTGCAATTCTTTATTCTTACACTTGGAAACAGAGGTGTCCCTCCGAAGTTGGCATCTAAATATTTGATCAAGTCAAGACTTTCTCCAATTACCTTGCCATTGTGCTCCAATGATGGCACCTATCAATATTAGGAGAAGAAAGTAACGATCAACTAGGAGAATCAACATTGCAAACTAGCACCCAATTTAATATCTTCTATTACTATGAAGTGTTACAAACCTTATTTTCAGGGTAAACTTTTTCCTTATACCAAGCAGGCCTGTTTTGAAGGTCGATGGGAACCAATTGAATCTTGTTTTGTAACCCCTGTAGTTTAAGCAATAGGATAAAAAACAAGTGACAGAAAGAACAAAATAAGAAGATCAAAAGAAATAGACACTTGGGACTTTTAAAAAAAATAATAACAAGAATAGACTAATCTGAATCTTGGGACAGTTGAAAAGCAAGGCAAATAAAGCCATCTAACAACGTTTTAAATTACAATAGCGGTTACGTTGCGATTCTTGATATTGCAAAAAACTACAGACAAAATACGACTAATGCGACTGCAATGCAGTTTCAAAAACTCCTTAAACCAAGAAATGAAATTACTGACAAAATACGACTAATGCGGCTGCAATGCAATTTCGAAAACTCCCTAAACCAAGAAATGCAAAAAATTATAGACAAAATGTGACTAATGCGACTGCAATAAGGTTTCAAAAACTCCTTAAACCAAGAAGTCATGGCCGCAATTGCGGTTGGGGATCTTGATTTAAACGTTAAAACCTTGCCATGGAATATGGAAGAGGACAGAACAAAGAAACAACCTTGTAGTTCCTAGTGATCCATACACGTTGTGCATAGGGGCAACTATAATTGATGTACAACCTGAAAAAGTAAAATAAATAAATAAGGACATGGGGATGTGAGATTCGACGCAAAAGCATAGAAAATGAGGTGAATTTTGGAGAATGAGAAGGAACCTGGTGGTTCCATCAAAAAGAGGAGGTGGCTCGGAAGTGGAAGTTAGCTGGGGAGGACGAACTTGTTGCACGCCACTGCGTTAGAGAAATTAAAAAGGAATGTGTTAAAACATTAAACACAAAAGTATTAGAAAAGAGTTTGAGAAAAAATGGAGAATTTTCGTACATGGTTGCCATTGATGGTGTTCTAGTTCTTTCTCGAATCTAATGCTTTTGCTTTGGACACTTATCTGTATTGAGTGAGATGCTGTCTGTGTTCATGCGAGTTAGCCTTTTATAGACGACGTTGGACCGCATGTCGTGTTGTCGGCGATGACGATCGCTTTTGCCCTGCCACGTGGCACTCGAAGAAAGTACTAGAAACTCTTCGTAAAAAGCTACACGTTGAGAATATGGCTCGTATTTGGGGGAGAAGGGGGGCGTGTCAAGTTTCAATAACAGAGTTGTTGGGTCCAACTTGATTTTTTTTAGAAAATAAAACACTTTTTGATGGGTCCAACTCATATGTAAGGTAAGTTAGTTAGAACTCAACCGATTATTGAACTCGGGATGTAGGGGTTTAAGATACAGAGGTTCGACTAAGGTTCAATTGGATTATAATTAAATAATATATATATAACATAATATTGAGTAAAAATTAATATAAAATTCATAACTTCTTAAAGAAAAATTAAACTTCAATACAAAATATCATAATTCATAACATAAAACATTTAAAATTACAAATAATTGAAGAAAGTGATAACTGTTTCTTTAAAAAAAATTTGGCAATTAAGATTGAACCGGTTCAAATCGGTTTTTGGCCGATTTTCTCAGTTTTTTCTAGTTTTTGACCGGTTTTTTGCTGGTCCAGTTTTGGGAGTCCTCTGAACCCGAGGGGGTCCGATTCCTGATTCGACCGGTCTGGTTCAGTTCTGACTACACTGCTCGTATGCTATGCGCATGTTCGATTATACGGTGAAAAAAATTGATTTTGACTAAATTAATTATAGTTAAAAGTAAGTTGCATATAATGTGATTTATATGTTTGGATACATTCACAAATAAAGTAATTTTTTATCAATTAATGTTTGAATAATTTGGTTCAATGACAATAAAAGAAAAATTGCTATTAAGTGTTCCAAAATGGTCCTAACATGTTTGTACATAAACATAGATTTTTTTTCTATTTTACCGATGTCATTCTTTATGGCAAAGAATCCACCATCACACTTGAAGAGGTGCTTACTGCAATTCGCACCTGTAGAAACAACAAGAGAATAAGGATGATGGCAATGGCGATGGAGAAAGTTTGAATGTTCATAAAGGAAGAGGTGAGAAGAGGGGGCGTAAAGGCAAGAAGCACAAATCCTCAAAGGATTTAAGGAACAAGTGTTTCAACTATAACAAAGTGGGGCATTGGAGGAAAGATTGCCCAAAACCACCAAGAAAAAGAGATCGTAATGATGCAAGTTCAGATGAGACAGCAGACATAGTGGTTGCTATGGAAGCCTATGAGTCCGCAGACGCGTTGGTAGCTTCAAGTTCAGATTCGCAGAGGAATTGGGTTATAGATTCCGGTTGTTCCTATCACATGTGCCATAGAAGAGAGTTCTTCAAGTCCCTAGAGTTGAAGGAAGAAGGAACGGTGCTTCTAGATGACAACAAATCATGTAAGATTCAAGGTATGGGAACAATCCAACTCAAGTTGTTTGATAACCGTGAATTCCTATTGCATGGAGTGAGGTATGTCCCTGAACTTAGAAGAAATCTTTTGTCTATAAGCATGTTTGATAAGTTAGGTTATGCGATTGTAATTGAACATGGTATGCGTAAGATTTCTAGAGGTGTTATGATAATTAAGGGAACTAAGATTAATGGATTGTACATTTTGTGTGGTTCTACTATTATTAATCATGCATTATTAGCTAACCAATCACTAGAAAGTAAGTCTAAGGTGTGGCATCAAAGGTTTGATCATGTTAGTAAGAAAGGTAATCAACTAGGATCTAAACCAGGGGTTTTAAGAACTAACAATAGCCTGGAGTTTAGCTCAGAGCAGTGTGATAAGTTTTGCAGGAAAATAGGAGCCAAGAGTCGCAAAACCATCACAAGTACTTCACAGCCAAAGGGCATAGTTGTGAGGAGTTATCTCAGTGGTTATCCTCAAGACATAAAGAGTAAATAGTTTCGTATAATTCGTTGTCGCACCAAAAAGCTTTTCCGATAGTTTAAATATCAAAGTTGTTACTTGCATTCGTGCAACTTCGTTCTTATCAAAAAAGGAAGAAAGAATTCAGTTAATTAGAAGTTATAATTGAATAAACTACGTCTACAAAATCTCATGTTATTTAATATATATATATATATATATATATTAATATTTCATCACATAATTTTATTTTAACTTACATTGTAAAATATAAATGAATGTCTACCATGAAATTACATTCTTAAAAATATTTATTTTATTTGAAAATGCATAAATGTCTTCTTTATATTTAATAATATATAGATTGGCTACTTAAAATCATTTATATTTTCTTTATCGAATTTGTTCAACTGAGTACGGGTGTGGATTTATTTTATTTTTTTTATAACAAAAGGTATTCATTCATTTAAATCGAAAAAATACATCGAAAACATTACAAATTTAACATCGCTAAAAATTAAAATGGATGAATTTGTGAACAAGCTCACAATATCTAAGTTAATAGCATAACACAGCAAAATGTCATCAAAAGTGACAATACCTACAAAAATGACAAACTCATATTGACCGGAGTACCCACGCCTCCGGATCTACAACGTTGATGACTCAGTCATAAGAGAATCTGCAGTGAAACGAAGTAAATCAGTCAATCTGAACCAAACGAACACCCCACCAAGACGAGAGAACAAAACACCGCACCAAGACAGGAGAAACAAACACCAGCGCACGCAGATGCCAAAAAACACTGAAAAAAACACGAGAGAAAAAAGATATTTATGTGAAAAAGTCACTTATTAAAATTGAAATAGACTAAAAATAAAATAAAGAAATAATTTTAGACCAAAAAATAATCCAAAATCACTCTTCAAATAAAAGAAAAAGAAAAAAAAAATAGACAATTTTTAGAGAAAAACTCTAAGAGTGGCGGCTAGGTCACTTGCATTACGGGTGTGGATTTATAAACTTTGATGCAGTACCAAATGTTTGCACTTTTGTGTATTTTTTTAAAAAAAATCACATGACAACTAAAACTTTAATTATGCAGTTTTAATTGAAAAATCATATTGATTGGCAATTTGCAGTTGTACTTTAAGCGTTGAACATCAACATATCAACATAAAAATAGCGTCGGCTACAAAGGTTCCTCAATTGGCTACCGACACCAGTAATCAATCAATTACTAAGTTCTCACTGTCGACTCAAATCACCTTCTAAATTGTCACATGTCTCACCTCTTTATCATCATCAATCATCAATCAATGACTCTACAAAAAAGAACTAAATTCTAACCGTCTAAATTGTAACACAAATCACATTTCATGCTATAACACGTGTTATTTTTTTAACTCTTTATTTCTAGTTAACCTTGTTTTTTTTATTGATGTTTTTATAATATTTTTAATTTTACTAAGAAACTAACAGCTTTAAATCTCGTGTGGTATTTTATTTGCCTCGAAGAAATAAATCCCTAAATGTGCACGGGAGACATGTGACTAAAAGTTAGTTAGTGGTCATATGACCACTTAAAAAGTCATATGACTTTATATTTTAATTTTGATCATTTATAGTTTGATCTTATGAGTATGATTCACTTCTCTTATCCTCTAATAATAAAAACATTCTCACTTGATATACTTTTAATATATATATATATATAAACTCATGCTTAGCACGGGACGTGATAAATGGAGAGTGAGAAAAGAAATTCTTGATATTAACACATGGTCATTGGGGGTTTGAAGCTTTTTACACTAACATTTAAAATAATTTTCTTAAAATAATAAAAAGCAAGAAATTGATTAGAGAAATATAGAAAGCAAAAAATATTAGAGCCAAACAAAAAAAAGGGAGTGAACGTGTTGTAGTTTGAAGTCTGATTCCATATTACTCCCTCTGTCCCATTACATATGTCAGATTTTCCAAACAAAATTGTCCCATAATATATGTCATTTTGCAATTTCAATGTACTATTAAATATGTTTTGCCAATATTACCCCTAATTATATTTTTAAACTTTTGGCATGTGCAATGTGCTGCATTAACTAGCTGAACACCTATCTCTTAACTAGATGGCACTAAAAAATCCAAGATCTAAAACATTTAAATCTGGAGAATTTGCCGGTTGACACGTCAAACGAATATCAAATCCATCTTGTGAAGCTACTCGGCAAAATTCAGCATCATCACAGTCAATGTGTGTTCTTGCATTGTCTTGTTGAATAAATATTGGAGACCCTATTTCCTCCCTTGGCCATTTTTCCTTGATGGCAGGTAAGACATTCTCAAGCAAATATGTCCTTATCACTTGTTTAGTAACTGAAGTTATTGGTTTAGTTTCTAGTGTTCCTGCAGGTCTATTGATACTAGACCTTTTAGCTGGTTCTTGTGTGAAAAGAGGTCATTCACCAATTTTTCCAGAAAAGAGTGTAGTTCCTTCTGCATCAAACCTTGGACGAGCTATAGCAACTAAGAACATGACTTTTTCGATGAAATTTTTGTTTTTGCAATTGCGTAATGGGTCTTCTTCATCATTTAACAAGTAGTAATTCTCACACTTCTTTGTCATATAAAACCACTTCTCATCGATATGAATAGTGTTATACATCCCTGAGAAAACTGGATCATGTGGTAAGCTATCACCATCAAGCATTGATATACAAAATTGCAATCTAGCTCTTTTGTTCTCTTCCTTTAAAGAAGGCTTTATAGAATTTGAATGTCTTCGTATGACTTTTTCCTTTATACGCCTGTGTAATGTGCTCCTACGCATATCTATTGCACAAGACAGAGATCTAACAGTTGTCCTTTTTTTTTTTTTTGGTCAACAACAGTTGTCCTTTGACGCAAAGGAACCTCACGAAATCGAGCAAAATCAAGCTCAATTCTCTTGCGACCAGCATTTCTCATTTTATGAGACACATTGGACTTAAGAGTGGGTGAAGCAGTGCTCCCGGGAACGACAGAGGATTTTTGTTTTAATACTGTAGCTGATTTGATATTTTTTAGCGGGACAATTCAGTCATTATGAGAACAATTGCACGACACGTGTACCAATTCTTTTGGTAAGAACAACTAAAAAAACATAATTTTAATATCAACTAGTCAGGTACCAGTGCAATCGCACGGGTTCTGATATGCAGTTTTTTAATATAAATTTTTTTATCAAACAATAAAATAGAACAAAGAAAATTAATTATAAAAATATAGTGATGGTTGCAGAAGAAAAATAAATAAATTTATAGCTCATAAAAAAAACGTAAAATCAAAAGAAATAAATTTATTGCCAGTAGGAATAAATAAATGAGTGAAATTATTGTAGTAATTTACTGTACGAAAATAAAATTGAAAGGAAAATAAATTTATAGACCGTAGAAAGTTATTGAAACAAATAAATGGGGTGAAATTAAGGTAGCAATTTACTACAGCAAAAATAAAATTGAAATAAAAAAATTATAGCTTGTAGGAAGTTATTGAGATAAAAAAATGAGTGAAATACTGTAGCGATTTATTATAGCGATTGATATAGCAAAAATAAAATCAAAAAAAAAATAAATTTATAGGGCATAGTGATTTAGTGTAGCAAAAATAAAAACAAAATAAAAATTTTATAGCCCGTATTTGAACAAATTAATGAGTGAAACCTGTAACCAAATATCGTTTTGGTGATACAAAATAAAAATAAATTTATACCCCATAAGAAGTTATGTGAACAAATAAATGAGTGAAATTTGTAAGCAAACACCGTTTTGGTGAACGAAAATAAAATCAAAATAAAAATAAATTTATAGCCCATATGAAATTATTTGAACAAATAAATGAGTAGAATTACTGTAGCGATTGCTTTAGCAAACATAAAATAGGAAAAATGTAAAACTGTAGCCAATAAAAAGTTATTAGAAGAAATAAATGAGAAAAACCAGTAACCAAACATTGTTTTGGTGATCAAAAATAAATCGAAAGCAAAATAAATTTATAGCTTGTAGAAATTTATTGAAACAAATAAATGAATGAAATTTGTAAAAGAACACCGTTTTGGTGATAGAAAATAAAATCAAAACAATAAATTTATTGCCCGTCGTAACAAATAAATGAGTTAAATTATTGTAGCGATTTACTCTACGAAAATAAAATTGAAAGAAAAATAAATTTATAGAACGTAGAAAGTTATTGGAATAAATAAATGGGTGAAATTAATGTAGCAATTTATTATAGCAAAAATAAAATTGAAATAAAAAAATTATAGCTTGTAGGAAGTTATTGAAATAAATAAATGAGAGAAATACTATAGCGATTGATATAGTAAAAATAAAATTAAAAGAAAAATAAATTTATAGAGCATAGTGATTTAGTGTAGCAAAAATAAAATCAAAATAAAAAATTTATAGCCCGTAGTAGAACAAATGAATGAAACAAAATACTATAGCGATGTACTGTAGCAAAAAATAAATCGAAAGAAAAATAAATTTGTAGACTGTAGAAAATTATTGGAATAAATAAATGAGTGAAATCTGTAAGCAAACACCACTATAGTGATCAGAAATAAAATGGAAAAAATGTTTTTCGCGAAACTGACGCGTGTACATTTTTTGCCCATATGAAATTATTTGAACAAATAAATGAGTGAAATTACTGTAGCGATTGCTTTAGCAAAAATAAAATAGGAAAAATGTAAAATTGTAGCCAACAAAAAGTTATTAGAAGAAATAAATGAGAAAAATCTGTAAGTAAACATTGTTTTAGTGATCGAAAATAAATCGAAACCAAAATAAATTTATAGCTTATAGAAATTTATTTAAACAAATAAATGAATGAAATTTGTAAAAGAACACCGTTTTGGTGATAGAAAATAAAATCAAAACAATAAATTTATTGCCAGTAGGAACAAATAAATGAGTGAAATTATTGTAGCGATTTACTATACGAAAATAAAATTGAAAGAAAAATAAATTTATAGACCGTAGAAAGTTATTGGAACAAATAAATGGGTGAAATTAATGTAGCAATTTACTATAGTAAAAATAAAATTGAAATAAAAAAATTATAGCTTGTAGGAAGTTATTGAAATAAATAAATGAGAGAAATGCTATAGCGATTTACTATAGCGATTGATATAGTAAAAATAAAATTAAAAGAAAAATAAATTTATAGAGCATGGTGATTTAGTGTAACAAAAATAAAATCAAAATAAAAAATTTATAGCCCGTAGTAGAACAAATGAATGAGACAAAATACTATAGCGATGTACTATAGCAAAAAATAAATCGAAAGAAAAATAAATTTATAGACTATAGAAAATTATTGGAACAAATAAATGAGTAAAATCTATAAGTAAACACCACTGTAGTGATCAGAAATAAAATGAAAAAAATGTTTTTCGAGAAACTGACGCGTGTACATTTTTTTCACTAACACCAGAAAACGTCTTTTTTTTACTGTAGCGGAAGTGGACTTTGAGCTAGCGGGAAAATTTTGTCAGAGAAAATGACGCGTGGATCAATATTTTTTGGCCAACACCAAAAAACCTTCTTTTAATAATAGTAATAGACTAGCCAGTTGACCCGTGCGACGTACGGGTCTGTCGGTTTGGGTTCTACATATGACATAAAACTATTAATTTATATAATAATAAATTGTTATGTGATAGTGTTGATTTTGTAACATTAAGCATGAAAACTTGGAGGGACTACGAAAGAAAAATAGAACCCATAAATAAATACTATCATATTGATTAGAAATAAAATCAAAAATAAATAAATTTATAGTCTATAGAAAGTTATTAGAACAAATAAATGAGTGAAACCCATAAGAAAATACTGTTTGGTGATTGAAAATAAAATCAAAAAATAAATAAATTTATAGAGAGTAGAAAGTTGTTGGAACAAATAAGTGAGTGAAACCTCTAAGTAAACACCATTTTGGTGATCAGAAATAAAATCGAAAGAAAAATAAATTTATAGTCCATAAAAAGTTAGTGGAATAAATAAATGAGTGAACCAGTAAGCAAATATTGTTTGGTGATTAGAAATAAAATAGAAAGAAAAATAAATTTATAGCCCGTAGACAGTTATTGGAAGAAATAAATGAGTGAAACCTGTAAGTAAACACCGTTTGGTGATCTAATAAACATGGGTAAATATTGATTAACAATGTGACAAATGGTATAATATATCAATATCAATTATTGGCAAAAGGAATATCTTGCCAAATGTATAAATAGTAAATTAAAATGTATAATTATGAATATCTATATTAATCCATAACATATAGACACAATTTAAATCGATTATGTTAATTAACAAATTGGTAGAATAATACTGGAGTAACCAATAAGATAATTAGGAAAAAGATGATGAAATTTGTTTAAGTGCTTTCGATTTGGCTGTATTTTTATCGGTAAAAGCTAAACATTGATTAGCATGATTTTTAAAAAAGATTAGATAAAATGTGAAAGCTTATTATAAAATTCTCGGAGAGAGGATTTGAATTAAATTTGAATAGTGCAAATAAATTTATTTTTTTAAAAGCAAAGTGCCAACAAAATTCTCAAAGAGAGATTGGATACAATTTGAAAATTTATTATAAAATTATCGAAGAGAGAAGATTTGGATAAAATTTAAATAGTATCAATAAAATTCTCGGATAGAGGATTATTGTTTCACGCACATTTTGCCTTGTATATTTTGTTCGATAAGATTTGTTATCTAATCCATAAATTTAGACTATTTTTTTTCGTTTTTGAAATATTTGAAAACCGAAAGATAAATTCTAGGAGAGATCCTCCAATACAAATTCAATTTTATTATAATTAAAAAAAATAGAGAAAAACAAATTTAGAACGCCGCGTAGGCCCACAATCGCTATATAGACAATATCTGCAAAAGTAAGGGTTCACAAATATATATATATTATTGATTTTTTTTTTGGGAATTATATATATTATTGATGCTTAGCAGTTAGCATGGGATATGATAAATGGAGAGCGAGAAAAAAATAATTCTTGATATTGACACATGGTCATTGGGGGGGTTGTTTTCCTAAAACAAAAATAGATAGAAGATCCATACTTTGTATGGATCAACATCATGGACCAGTAAATGAATAAAAGGGGGGTTGAAAGGGGAATTTGATATGACCAAAAAAAAAAGAAAGGGGAATTTGATTGCTTAGTAAAATAATATAGGCAATCATACAGAGCTCAATCTAAGCTAGTCAGATTTCTTAGCCAGAAGACTTAATAGCACCCCAATGGTAAGACTAGAAGCTACAAAACCAAGAGATGCCTCCGTTGAGACATGGATTCCTGTAGAAATGATAATATGTGAAAATTCAAGTACATTGGATCATGTTAAAATTGGTAATTGAAACGAGTAATGGATACCCACCAAAATAGTCCAAGATCATCTTGCACCCAATAAATCCCAGAACAACAGCAATGGATGGCTAACAGGAACAACAAATGGATATCAATGATAAGGATAGAAGCATAAGTAAACAGATATTATTAAGACACCCTTATGATAAAATTTTGTATAAAACAATAATGTATATATAAATGACATTGACATTACAAACCAATCACAGTTTGTTTCAAGATTTATCCATAGAGAACTAATAATAGTCATAACTCAAAACAACAAACCCATTTGAAAAAAAAAACCTTTGACCATGAGTTATAGAATATAGATCAACCACAAATTTGACATTGTCAGCGATACAAGTCAAATGGACTAGCAGAAATTTGGTTTCTGAAATGGAATTGATTAATTGAATAAACAATATTGCATTTAAGGTGTAGACTGAGATGTGAAATAGAAAAAGCCCTACAGTTGTCCAACAAAAAAATTAGTGTCCCAATACTACTCAATGGTTTTCAGCTAAAGTCAACCTTAAGATGACAGTAATAGATTTTAAATTTTTAATGCCAACTGAGTGATGTAGATTAGGCTATTGGTGTTTTTTTTATAACTTTTAATTTCAAAATTAAGGGGTTTTGATTTGAGATCATCTATTGTTATCTATTACTTAGAATTTTATCCCAATTGAATCATTTTTATTCTAGCTTAGAATTGAATTATCTTATCAGGGCGTTTGGCTTAGTCTATAAATAAACCATTGTTGTAAACGGTTGATGAGACACCTTTTTGCAAAATAATAGATATTGATATCTTGTTTCTTTTTGAGTTTCTGAATCCTAATCAAGGAAGGAGTACCCTATCCAGAAGAATACTCTTCCTACATCACTAAGCCTTTCCCTTTTTGCTGAAATGAAAATTGTCTATCTTACTTTAAGTATAAATTAGCAAATAGAAGTCAAATGCAATGAAATCCCACTTTGACAAAGGAACATAAGCCCTATGTCTTTCTGAAGTTTCTACTTCCCAACTAGTCCACAAAAAGATGTCTATTTTTCCAGTGTAATCAATCCCGGATAGCAGCGCGTAGCGGCCAACCCCGGAAATGCTATAGCGGAATAGCGTATAGCGGGATGGCCGCTATTCTGAATTTTTTAATTTATATATATACATATAAATGCTTAAAATTTAAAAAAAAAATTCAACATTCAGAATAGCAGTATATCAAAACAGACCAAGTCAACACTTACCTGCAAGTAATTCAATTCTGACATACCCTCGGAAATTATCAAGTAAAGAGACCTTAAACCTGCATTTGGCAAATAATAGTTGTTTATTTATTGCCTTTTCAAATACAAATAAATATGTAAGGAAATGCATTGACTATTGTTGGGAAGAAACACATCTGATCCATAACAAAGCACGAACTCATCTTGTCCCTCCAGCTCCACAGGTTGGAGAATTAGATACATATAAGTTACAAAGGAACCACTTCTTTGCAATAAATTCTTTGTTACATATCTCACCATGTAGATATTTGTGCAGATATTTTAAGAAGTATTGTTACAAGATGAACCATAATGAGATATGATTGGATGTATGTGTAAAAAATATTTACACTGTCAGTGCATAGAAATTAAACTCTAAAATTATTTATTAACATGTGTTCCACAAGCAAATAGATGTGCCTCAAACCAGAACAGTACTAGTGAGCTTTTTGGGTATCAAACATTAAGGATCACAGATCAAATTCTAAAATCAAATTCAGATATACTAGCATTACATGACAAGGGAAACAGCAGCAAGAGAACTTACCCAAAATGGCAAAAAGATTAGAAGTAAACGCTACAAATGGATCCCGTGTTACACCAAAAACTGCAGGTATTGAGTCAACCTATTAGAAAAGAAAATTGTGTCAACACTCCCAAGCCAAGTTAACTAGAGAACTCCACATAAAATAGAATGATCAAGGATGAGAAAAACCTACTGCAAATACAATGTCACTGAGTTCAATAACTGCTACAGTAAGAAGCAAAGGGGTGGCCTGCCCAAAATGTTTCATCCCTGTTAGAAATCAAGTTGAAATGAATTTAATTCATTATGAAAATCTTTTGAGTTGTTGACAAAAAAGCAATAAAAGCAAGTTGAACAAAATGTTCAATGCATTTGTGGAAAAAAGATAACGGTTGCTTAATTCAAGATACTAAGGAAGTAATTTCAGTTTGTAACTGACACTCATCAATAACTTACTTTCCACATCCCATCCTGATTTGTTATGAACCGGTTTCCATCATAATATGCTGCAACAATTTCATCAGAGTAAGATTTTGGATGACAATATCACTCAGCACAATGATATAAACTCAATGCAAACGACCACATGCATAGTGGAATGTATAAAAATACATTCTTTTCTTCTAGATTCTGATCCAGCTGGACCAGACCAGTTCTATAATTTTGTTTCAAAAATTAAGAATTTAATTTCAACTTCAAAATACCCAAGCAATCAACAGCAAGTCTCCAACCAGGAAAAGAGAAAGAAATAAACATAATTATAAAACATTACTTGTTACAGGGATCAATTTCTGGCATGTCTTCACCAAAAAGTTATCAGATAAGTCAGACTCATCTTCTTCACTGGCAAATAGCTATTCATAAAACAAGAAACGAGTTTTGATTAAAGCAAGTCCATAGAATTGTGAATACCACAACAAGTATGAAGTTCTTATGATAATGTTAAATATATAAAATCATTTGAGTGCTTCAATCTAAAAGTTTAAGGGGAATTTTTATCTACACATACATACATTTCTATCCACACATACTTCAATGCGGAATTAATAGTTCTGCAGGTAATTTTTTTCTTCAAAACATACATGATGCGGAACTATTCCGCACGTTGTAATTCAATGCGGAACTAATAGTTCCGCAAGCATGCGTAACGAATCAAAAATGCTTGCGGAACTATTAGTTCCGCATTGAATTACAACGTGCGGAACTATTAGTTTCACATTGATTTACAACAGTTCCACATCATGTATGTTTTTGAAAAAAAATATACATGCGGAACTAAATAGTATTAGTTCCTCATTGAAGTATGTGTGGATAGAAAAGTATGTATGTGTAGATAAAAAAAGCCAAGTTTAAGCTTTAGGAAGATTGGTCCTTGATAATTGATATCATATAAAAGTCTCTTTGACCAGGTAGTCCGGAGCTTGATCCTCATGACTCTCATTCCTTCATAATTAAATCAAATTTCAGCACACGATAAAATGGGCATATTTGTTATCCATGCTTCAAGCCCTATGTAGCATGAAGGGGAAGTTAGGTACATAAAAACATTCCTGTTCTAATATCTTAAGCTTTAAGGAACATTGTTTCCTTGACAAATATGAACGTAGAAGGTGTTATGTATCAAGCAAGTATGAAGTACTTAAATATGGGAAATTGAGAATCGTCACCTTAAATGATGAGTAGAGCAATATTGCGGCCAATAGAAGGTTGACTGCCTCAAAGCTCTAAAAATCATCATAATAAACAAGATAGGATGATCAGTAAAAAGCATACAATTTTCACCAAAAAGTAAAACATGAAGAAAAATGCACCCATCTTGAAACACACCTGAAGGGTGGCTGTTCCAAGGAGTATTAATGTCAGGCGAAAGACAACTGCACCAGCAATACCATAGGAAAGTACACGACTCTGTAAGTTCAATAAGAAGTGGAAACAAACAGATCAATTATTTGCATTTGCTCTATTCCAATATTCAGTATCAAGAATTTGTTAACCCTTGGCAAGAAGGTTTATACATCACCTGATACGAGCTTGGCACTTTGAAGTATTTGAATATTAGAACAAAGACAAAGAGATTATCTACTGAGAGACTTTGCTCCAATATGTATCTAAAAAAGTGCACAAAGGTCAAAGGTCAGAATCCCAGTTAGTACAAAGTTCAAGAAAGTGAAACAATGCAGGGGGGTGGAATGGTGTCAAAGCAAACATAATCAACCATTTAAGTTACTATTCATGGGTTCCAAAATAAACATCCAGTATGCTATAACTTCAAACTCTCGGTGTTTGATTTGATCAATCTCTTTGTGATATACTGCTCTAAGGCCATATATAGAGGAGAAGCAGAAGCAGAACAAAAGGGGTGAGGTCGGGTTTATTAAAACAGTTATGAAGGCATCTGAAATACTACTCCAAAGTCCAAATGATAAAAATCTTGAAGAAACTTTGCAAAATATTGACTTTGACTCATCCAAAACATTGGTTATTCTAGCACCATAAAACTGGACTTACTTTCTAGCTGATAACAAAATTAAAATATTCAGCATACAGCAACAACAATAATAATCAAAGCTTTTTCCCACTAAAAGTGGGATCAGCTATATGGATCAAACAATGCCAAAGGTGCAAGTGAAACATGAGAACTTCTTATGAGGTCACTCATCCTAGTAGAATTAAATTATTATGCGTACCCAGCAAAGAATTCGGATGCCTTGCCAAAACCTTCTTTAAAACCCAAACCAACACCAAATGCCACCGCGGCGCACACCTACAAGAAATCATAACTAAATTGATGTAAAAGCATAAACAACCAAAGAAAATGTAAAAGAAAGCAGTAAAACAATAGTTAGCAGAGATTTGCCCACCCATAAGGCCACAGTTCTAACAGAGGAACTGTAAGTTTCATTTGCCAGTGATTCCTCGGTATGAGATGTCTCAACATTGCTAGTGTCATCATTTTGTTGAGCAGTAATCCTCTTTACTTCTGCAGATTCATCCAACCACCAGTCATAATTTAAAAAAGAAAAAATAAGAGACAAATAAATTATTGATAAAAAACACAAGCATCAATAGTCTGGTATCCAACTAAAAGATGGTATTATGATATTCATGGTTTTATCTATACATAATTGGGCTGCCTAGATTTGCAACTAGTTCAATCAGGTAGTGGATATTAGGGGACTGAAAAGCCACATGGGACAAGAAAATTAACTTTCTGACGTGCATATTTAGATTCTCAATTTTGTGAGACGAAAGAGTGATTCCATAGACATAAAATTGATTTTGACGCATTTGGGTGTTCTCGAGTAAAATTGATTTTGCCTCTAGAATGAATTTTAACTTGAAGTTGGGATTTGAAGCTTTTGCCTCCAAACGTGATTTTTTGCCTCAAATAGGGTTTTAAAATTGTGGTCCACAACCACAATTGCGGTCATAACATTAAGGTTTTTGGAGTCTCTGAAACCGTATAGTGATTGCATTTGCAGCCGTATTTGTCCACAATTTCCTGCAATATCAAGGTTTCTGGAGACTCCGAAACCGAAACCGCAATTTAAAACCTTTTCAAAGTTATTGTTCAACTCACTTTTATGTGAATGCATCCAAATATAAATCACTTTATATTCAACTCACTTTTAACCAAAATCAATTCATTAAAATTCAATTTTCATTACCGTAGAACCAAACACACACTAAGCTAGACCTATGAGAGTGTAACAAATTTTCATTTTTGTGTTATAGAGGTAGTAACCTGAAGCATGTAATCCATCAATATCCTGACCAATTCGTCTGGAGCATGGAACCGGAACACGGTAAGGACCACGACAATGATACACTGCCACACACACACACACAAAATGGTGAGGGGCAAAGAAGTAAAAACGTGAACTTGGAGGGTGGAAGGAGAAGAGAAAGAGTTGGGGGCAGACCTGAGCAAAATGCAGAGACAGGATTGTGGTGAACAACGTGGAGTGTTGAGCATTTGGAAGGTGAAGGTGAGTGTGAAACCCTGAGAAGGCGGTGATGGAAGTTGAATGGAATTTGGACGCCGTTGTGAACAACAGAAGCCAATCCCATAGCTCTTCAGGGAGGGAGAGGGAGAGGGAGAGAGAGAGAGATTGGGAATTGAGCGGTTGATCCTCTTCTCTTCTTCCACCGTTCGGTTTGCACCAGAATTATAACAAGATAAGTTGTTTGTATTATGTGGAGTATGACGGAGAGTTGTCACACTCGAGCACTATTATTTAGGTATTAAACTGATTACGTGTTGCGATCTTTGATATTGTGAAAAATTACAGATAAATATATGGCCGATATAGCTTCAATTGCTGTTGATGTAGCTGTAATTGTGGTTGATATAGTCATAATTGCTGGGACAGAACAGTTTTGGAGACTCTAAAAACTTTGATATTGCAGCCGCAATCACAATTATCAATCATAATCTAAAACTCTGGTCAGTTGGATGCGCAATGAATAGTGAAAGAAATGAGATGAACATATATATATATATATAGAGGAGGGATCAAATTACACCGGTGTAACATTTTGGTCAATGTTACACCGCTAATAACTCTTCAGCAGATAATTATATTCTAAAATACACCGTTAGATTAAAAGTTATTATCATATAGATCATTCCTGTAAAATTTCACATCAATCTAAAATTGTTTGATGTGTCATTGAGATATGTCAAAATTCATACACTTTAAAAGACATTAATCTTGACGTATCTCAATGACACATCAAATAATTTTAGATTGATGTGAAATTTTATAGAAATGATCTACATGATAGTATCTTTTAATCCAACGGTAAGTTTTAGAATATAATTATCCGGTGAATAGTTATTAGCGGTGTAACATCGTCCAAGAGTTACACCGGTGTAATTTGATCCCTTCTCATATAAATATATATATTTTGGTCAGTGAGATGAACATATATGGAACCTAAAGAGTGAAATGGAAAATAATAGAATGATTTTTTGTTTGTTTGAGAAGTTTAATAATGGCCAATGGGAGTTGGTATATGTGATTGGATTAAGTATTATGGTTTTGACTTCATTTGATGCAGGTATAGTTGTACATTTTGTCTCCACATGATTGTATAATTTGGTCTCTAGTTTTTAATTGTGTCAATTGGGTCATCAAGTATTCAATTGTTACAATTACGTTCTCTGCCACTATAACATTGAGTTATGCCACCTTCGTGCATTAGTATAATTAGTGACGTGATTGTAATAATTGGGATACTTGAGGATCTAATTGACATAATTAAAAGATTGGTACTAAAATTGCACAATAACTAAGAAATCAAAGTGTGTCTAAGTATTAAAAATCATGTTTGGTAGCCATTCTTCGGCGGAGATTCCCAAAACCTGAGTTATTACTGAGTAAAAAGTAAAACTCTTTATATTTGTGCAGACATTCAACCATATTTTACCATATAGATATTTTTGTAGTTATTTCAGGAAATAATGTTAGGAGAAAAAGATTTTACCAGAATGAGACAAGTCACAACTACTATTGATGACTTCTCTATTCTTTTTCTTTCTTAAAACACAAGTCGTAGGTGGCATCTACGACTTCTGCACTATTTTTTTACATTATTTTTTTAAAAATAATGAAAGTCACTAATAGCAATTACAACATCTATCTTTTTTGAAAAAAAGAAAGCAATACTATATGGAGAGACAAAAATTGAACAAAAAAGTGACGAAGGTTGATTTGACTAAATAAATTATGATTGGATATCTATATAAATTTTTTTACACGTGTATATTTATTAAACTCATTATTTTATACCAAAATCATTTTTCCAATCATAAACAACAATTATAGCTTGTAACCAAAAACAAAAAAAAACAATTATAGCTAAGTCAACCCTAAAATGAAATCACTTTTACTTTACACTGCAGAACAGGAATGTTACAGTCGTAGCCGTAGGTGACTGTCCCACTCCTCAGGCTCAGTCTTGTTGTGTGTGATTCTGGTTTTCAAGCTAGCAATGGCAACAACGGTTACCCCTCTGCTTTCAGAGGAATTGGAAAACCCTATCAAAACCCTAGATCCCACACCCGAACCACACGAACAACCCAAAGGAACGCATGATGCTCCTCCGCTTTCCGATGTTGAGAAGAAGATTCTCCGAGCTGAGCGCTTTGGAATTTCCCTTCAGTTATCCGAGCAAGACAAGCGCAATTCCCGTGCCCAGAGGTATCTCTTCGATGGAATTGCGGTTTTGACTTGGTTTCACATTTTCTTCACCTGTATCTGTCATCATTGTTGCAGGTTTGGCACCGCATCATCTGACACATCAAAATTAGAGGAGCAAAAGAGAAAGGCCAGGGCTGAGAGGTTTTTGTATTTTCATTTTCATTCCCCCCCCCTTTTCTGATGTTAATTCTGAATCAGCTAAATATCTTGCTGGACAATTTCCCCACACCAACACCCTTGCCTGTGAGTCTCTTTGGATACGGTTCACAGCTTCTTTACAGCAATAAGTTTGTTTAAATTTAGAAGTGGTGTTTGGATAATTAATTTTTTAGCTTTTAACTTTTAGAAAAGCTCTTAGAAGAGTTTATGTAGATTCGGGCATGTTTGGATTGACTTATATAGAGTTTATCTATTGACATATTCATTTATGACAATATTTGGGAGAGCTTATGGAAATAGTTTATGACAGAGAACAGACTCATAAGCTGTTTTGGGCGTATTTTTATAAGCTTTTTAGAATAGCTTGTCAAAACAGTTTATTGCTTATATGAAATCAATTTCATCACATTTCCTCTTTGATTATAAAAATAGCTTATACATAAGCGCTTATCATATAAGTGTTCATGCCATAAGTGTTTAAATAAACTGTTTATCCAAACAGGCATTGAATTCTAATGGTATCTATATTCTTAGCTTATAGTATGTTTATTAGCTCATGTAAGGGCTTTTAAGCAAGTATTATTCAAACTAGTTTATCCAGAAGCAACTTTCACATTAAAACTTTTAGAAAAAAGATCTTCTCCCATAAGCTCTTAGGCCCTGTTTAGATAACAAGCTTATCTACTGCTTATGACTTAAGTTGTATAAGCTACTTTTATAATCGAAGACAAATTATAGTGAAACTTATTTTATATAAGCCATAAGCTGTTTTGATAAGCTATCCTGGATAGCTTATGAAAAATAAGCCCAAAACAGCTTATGAATCAATCATAGACTGTGTTTATAAGCTCTGCATAAGCTAATTCAAACAGGCCCTTATTCTCATGGCTTTTTCTACTGGGAATAAAACTTAAAACTGCTAGCAATTGCTAATCGTGCTTCACAGGTTTGGGATACCTATTCCATCTACGGCTGCGGATGAGGATGTGAAGAAGAAAGCTCGGCTTGCTAGATTTGCACCCATTTCCAAGACTGATCCTTTGGAGGAAGACAAAAGGAAAGCAAGAGCATTCAGGTACATATCATAATTCGTTTCTTTGGTTCTTCCATATAGAAATACAAACATAGAAGTATTTCTTAGTTCTTACAATGCATAAGCTTTGAGTTTGAGTGTGATAATGATAAAAAAGGGCGGCCCAGTGCACAAGGCTCTCACCATGTGGGTCTGGGGAGGGTAGACGTACGCAGCCTTACCCCTTCAAGCGGAGAGATTGTTTCCAGATTCGAACCAGTGACTCTCAGGTCACAAGGCAGCAACCTTACCGTTGCGCCAAGACTCGCCCTCTTTGAGTGTGATAATGATTATAGCTAATTAATTCTTTCTGCTCTCTGTTACCAGGTTTGCAAATCCATCGTCAGCTATTGCTGGTAAAGCTGAGGGTGGGGCTTGAATTGCAGTGTCAGCCGTAACATTAGGAGATTTCCTTGTAAGTTACTTTGTTCTGTTAGCACATGGCCGATATTCAAGTGCTCTGATGGAGCTTCCTTCTGTTTCATCTTGGCTTACTAGTTGACTCCTTGGAGTAATTAATAGGCGTTTGCTTATCTTAAAATATGTTAGGATCGTATTTTGAAATGTACAGCCTAGAAAAGTATTTTGGATGAATGAAGCTTATTTATTCTGAATTATCTTTCACCCTTTATTATTGACTTTGATATGCTCCTTGTCAAAATCAACCTTAACTGCTTTGATAAAGGCATTACCAGGTTGATTTTGTTAATCCAACATCATGCTAATTCAAAATCTGCGGATGTTGTTGGTTTTCTGCTTCATTTGTCTTTCCGGGAGTGTTGATAAATTGAGAAGATAAGTCCTTAAATTGCTTGTAAATATGTTGTACTAATTTTTGTTTAGTTCCTACGGTTAACACTCCTTTTCTATTTCTTTTAATGGTTATAGACATATAGGTCCAATTTCCGGACAACAATAATAGCCAAACCGTATCCTAGTAGGTGGGGTCAATTACATATGCTAGATGATGCCATAATACTCTATCATTTATTAAGTTCAAGGATAAACTATTTATCTCTAAAACTCTCTCAATGGCTTGACCTATAGTTTATTTTAGTCTCCTTGTACTTTTGACTATTGGACTATCCTCCGTTTAGTCAACTCTCCTTAGTGCTTCTATGAGTTTTCTCCATATATGTCCAAACCACTTAAGATGAGATTTTATCATCATTTTTACAATACGAGCTATCCCAGTTTTCTCTTTAATAGTTTTTTTTTTGTGACCACTCCTATCTTGATATTCTCATCTCTACGACATTGAGGTTATTCTCATCTCATATTGAATCTATCAAGATTCAAAGAATCTTCATGTCTTTTATCAAAAAGTTTATGAAAACAATTCTTCCATCTAGTTGATAATGATATAATGTTCCTAATGCATCTTATTATTCAATCTTTTTTCCCGACTTTAGCAAGTATATGTATATCTTGTTCCCTTCTTCAGTATCAAATTGGAAAATTTAAAGGAGACGGAGTTAGAAAATTGTTTTGTGAAATAATTAAAAAAAAATAGTGTAACAATTCTAGAGGAATTCAATTAACATGTCAAAATAAATATAATAGCCGTTTTTTATAAAAAAAATCCCGTGCATAAATTTTAAAAAATGCATCTAAATACTATTAAGAACAAATAAAACTAGATTAAATTATACAACTTTTAACTTCTAAATTCGAATATCTTTATTGTACTTTACCAGAAGTATGTTTAACAATTTTAACCAAGCATTGTCTTTAAAATATTGAACTATAAAGTGGTATTTTTATAAAAATAAAATACTTTTTTTTGGTCAAAAAATACTTTTTTCAAACTACCCAGTCTACTTGCTAAACCAATCACTGGTCTTCAATTTTATTCTTGTTGACAATTTAGCCACATAACAATAATAGATTTTTTGACATATAAAAGTGACAATGCAGGGGAACATCCCCAGTACTACCAGACAAGGCGAAAAACATGTTGGAATTGGCAGCCCACCTGAAAAGATTAGAGTTAATTCCAGATTCTTATCTTAAGCACCTGGGCAACCCACATTAGTAAATAATAATAATAGATAATACCAAATAGCTTTGCACAAAAAAGGAGCCAAATTATCACTACTTGATTTTTAATTTGTTTTAATATTTATTTGTTTTGAAAACATAAATTCCCCCTCTCCCGTCAATTAATTCACTGATTCCTGCTCAACCTATTCATACGGATTCTTTTTTTTACAAGAGTTTTGCATACAAACTGTACAAATCAAATTGGAACTAAATTGTAGTAATTGTATTTTTGGGGAAAAATTACTTTTATTTTGTTTTAAAAGGTTACTATTTAAAAAGTAATTTCGAGAAAAGGTAAATGAGATATATCAAATTTAAAAAGGGATCATTAATATATTTTGCCTAACGAAATGGAAAATACTACGACACCTTTGAATAATACAATTTAGAGGTATCTTCCTATATTTTAGTTGAATAAACTTCTCTAATATATACGATTCACTAAATGCCTGAATGAGACGTTTCTACATAGCTATTTTTCTACGATTTTGCGGTTCTTTCCCGTTAGTCTCAATGCATGATAGTATTATTGATAAGGGACTAATGGATATATCATTGCCAAAAATAAAAAGTCATATACAAGCTTCTCACGAAACATAGCACAAAATATGTGTTCTTGTTAACCAGATCATAAACTGGACAGAACACGGGATAATGATCATAGCAATTATCTAAAATTTGCTTGGTTATAGTGATAGGAAAATGTTTCGTAGACACCTTTTGGGGTGTCTACACGCAGAGAGAGAAGTGATATATGTGATAAGTGATATGATGCGACAAGAAGAGAGATAGACAGAGATGAGAGGTGTTGGATAGGTGGTGACAATGTCGGGTGTCCATGTATCTGTATTGTTGATTGTAAAGGGTAGTTGGTTTACTTAACTGCGGTTTAGTTATTGTCACTAACTACCTTAGCTAACTAACTAACCGAAGTTCTAACTAACTTAACTAAGATAGTTCATGACAATAACTAAACGGCAGTTAAGTAAACTAACAACCCTTTACAATCAACATGTATTCAAAGTGATAATTGCTTCATTTTGATCTACACTCAGTGAATTGTTGTTGTTATCTTTGTTGTATGATCAGCAGCAATCTAGTGATTGGCAGACCCACCTCCCTTGATTGAAAGAGGAGAACCCAAGAGAGAGCTATTAGTATTATCAATGAGTTTGGGATTCAGAAACACCACAATCACTGTTATATCATCATGGAAGTGTCTCCTCGTCCCTTGTTCAATCTTTTGGAGGTCTGCAAGTCTCATTTCACTCTTCTTAGCCGCTTCTCTAAGTGCAGCTTTCACAAGTCTTCTGGCAATTCCCTGTTACATGAAATGCATATAAACAATAGTCAGAATGGACTCTCCCACCAAGAAGAAAAAACAAGTGAATCACTAATTCAGTTATTGAAATTGTAGAACGCTATCGGTTTAGTCTTTGAAATTATTAATACTCCAAATTAGTCCCTAGAATTGAAAATCCTCAGTTGCATTAGTCCCTGTTAGACAATTTCAGTGACTAAATTGACTGATCCAGAAAGACCAATATGATCGATAATTTTCAAATTCAGTGACTAATTTGAAACATTAGTAATTCCAAAGACTAAGTTGACCGTGATCAAGGTTTTAAAGAAATGTCCGAAACTGCAATTGCGGCCGCGACATAATGGTTTAGGTAGTCTCCGAAACCAAATCGCGGTCATCAGCTGCATGTGTCTGCAATTTTCCGCAATATCAAGGATCGCGACATAACCACGACTGCAATTTAAAACCTTGACCGTGATTACAATTTCAGGGGACTATTTTGGTGATTTACTTGAAAAACAACAAACTTGAATTATGGACACAATGGAACCTTACATTAGGAGGGTTATTGCTGACTATGTTAACAGCCTCTTGGTTGCTAAGATGCTCCCATAAACCATCAGAAGCAAATATGAGGAATTGATCATCAGGGTGTAGTTTGTGCAATGATATTGATGGCTCACAACTAAGAATTGGTTTGAAGAATGTTTCAGGCAGTCTAAACTTGGATGGTAGAGGCTCCCTGTTAAATTCTGCTTTCTTCAGATATGCATCACCTATGGATCGTGAAACCTGCAAAACCAAGTTTTGTTAACATCACCTATGTCTAGCATACATAATCAATCATGCAATGGCAGCCATTATTCTTTTAGTCTTTACAAATGATATATGTCTTGGATTCAGAAACTCAACTTCTAGCTTATGAAGAAGTTTGTTTTGTTTTGTATTTTTTTTTCCTTATATATGGAAAAGAGGAAAAACTATTAAGCACCTATTATTAAATATATAGATGCTTACGGAGAAATTAAAAAATATAGTTTTTGAAAAAATTGAGTGTAAAACAATAAAAGCTGATTTCGACTTATATAAGAAATTATTAGTTAAAAAACTCATATTATAAGTGCTATTAGTCTTTCCTTTGCAATTTGCTGAAAAACATTTGAGCCATGTATTCGGCGGAGCTTGAACCAAAAATTTAAAGGGGGCCAAAATAAGATTTAGGATGCATTTTGGTAAACGGTTTAATTAAACGCTTATTGTGTTTATGTTCTTCAATAACAAAAAGAGCAATATATATGTAGATCTACCAAATTTCTCTACCTGTATGAGTCCTTTCACACGCCAAACATTTTGTCTCATAACCACGATTTGTGAATCATAAGGGTGCTTTGATCGAAGTTCATCTCTCACTCTTTCTTGGTTAACATTGTGTTCTGTGGATAATTGCATAGCTGCTGTTTCCCTTGTTGCCCTCTCTATCCTTCCTAACACAACCCGTGAGTCTCCAGAGTTTGCAACATGTAACATGCCATTGCAAATTATCCCAACCAAACAACATGTACCCGCAGATGCAATATGTGGCTTGATAAGCCACTGTTTCTTCACAAGTGATAGAAAACCTTCCTCTGTTGCTGAAAATGCCCTCTTGATAACATTTTCTGACAAGCCTTGATTTTCTCCTGCAAGCCCTGGATCACAAAAAAGAAAATATGGATTAATTAAGTAACAAACTAACAAAAAAAAGGTGTGTTGGAATAAGATAGATTAGTATAGCCTGGTTTTCTCAGGCCGGCCCTTTTTACTTTGATAAAACGTTTCCTGTTTTCATTTTTAATTAGAAAACTACAATATTGTTTTCAATCTGTTTCCTGTTTTTAAAGATTTGTACAGGAAACAATAAAAACAATTTTTTTTTTCAATATGCAAAAAGACCACCGTGTAGGAAAAGAAGACACTATTCCAAATGAATTTGAATCTATATTATGCTTATAATAAAGATGACGATGAGAGCATACTTTTGATATTGCAGAAGAGATTGTCACTGACAAACTGAAAAAAAAGGGTGTGTTGGAATAAGATAGACGAGTGGCCTGGCTTCCTTAGGCCCTGTTTACTCTGAAAAAACGTTTCCTAATTTTATTTCCTGTTTGTAGTTTTAGTTAATTACAAAACTACAATGTTGATTTCAATGTTTCCTGTTTTTAAAGATTTGTACATGGAACAATGAAAATTTGTTTTTTTTTTCTCAATATGCAAAAAGACCAACATGTAGGAAAGGAAACACTGTTCCAAATGAATTTGAGTCTATGTGTTTATAATAAAGATGAGGATGAGAGCATACTTTTGAGATTGCAGAAGAGATTGTCACTGACAAACTGAGAGGCCTCAGTTCCACCATGACCATCATAGACACCTATGAAGGTTCCTTGAGGACCCAAGTGGTTGGAACTCAAGGGTCCAGACTCAAGTTCACTTCTATCCTCCAATGAACTATTAGCTTGAACCACAGCCATTGAGAATTCCCCATATAGATGGTTCCCCAAATCCTTGTACCATAGAAGTCCATCAACTCTCCCACTCCCATCATCATCATCACCATCTACATATGGTTTCCAACAAGATATCACCATCTTTTTTTTTTATCAACCCCTTGATCTCAAATTTCACAGCAATAGCCTAAATGGTCCAAAATAATTGAAAACAAGATCAAGTTTTTTTCTTGATTTTGCTTCAAGCACACAAACTCACTTCAGTTCCTGAATAAGAGCAAATTGGATAAGAGCAAATTTGAGGTAAAAGACCAAAAGGGTATGGGCTAAACCAACTGAGAAATGTGTCTTGGAAAGTGAAACCAAAAATAGTTTTTCATGTAAAGTTCAGAGAATATGGGGGGAGTGTTGCTGTGTTGGTTACTCTCTATACCTTGAATCTGAGTTTGGACTTCAGTGGTGTGCCATATTTCAGAAACAAATTTAGCTGGAAAAGCACACAAGAAGATTCTATATGGCAGAGTTGGTCTATGATCTTAGTGACCAAAAGGGAACAATGGATAAGAGAAGGGTGTGGAGCTTTATGGCAGAGGATTTCCTCAGCAAAGTTCAGATGAGATCTATAAGATTAGGAGATGAAGAGAGAGATTTATTTAAAAACAACATAGTCTGACATTGCTGTTCTTGTCCCTTTATTTTGTCCCTCATAATTAATGTAGTTAAGTACTTTTATGACCAACAAGTAGTAGCTTTCTATACGGTTTCAATTTCATGGCCGAGATTTTGAGTTCCATATCACCTTTTTTAAGCAGTAATCCTTTGTGTTTAGGTAACTTTGTGTTGGGAGGAGTCCAAAAGTAAGGAGATTTCCGCGTGGATGTTTATCACTCACACAGAATCCACAGCCTAGGATGAAGACTTGTTAACTAACCACTTGTCAGGGGACACAGAATCTCAAAATTTCAGCCAAACAGGTCATCATATTGGTAAACCATAATCATAATAGTGAATTTAATATCTTTAACCCAAAACTTCAAGACAATTCGTATACTGCTACGAGTATGAGTAAAAAGAAAGAGCGCATCCCAAAAGACTAGTTTATTAGGTGGAGAATATAAGCCCCACTTCTTAGGTGAAACTTCCCAATGCGAGACTCATAACAATGCACCACTGTTCGAGAGCCGATGTCATCGGCAGCTTTCACTCCACGATACTTCACTCGATGACATTTCATTCAATTTTCTAGTTGGTTAGAACCCTCCACCGGTCAAAACCCTATGTAGGTAGCCCTTTCCGAGAAGTCGGCCCTCTCAATGAAAGCACTAATGTTATGAGTAGAAATCAAAAGAAAGAGTCCATCCAAAAAGACTAATCCATTAGATGGGAGAATCCCTTGACTTATAAGTCCCACTTCTTAGGTAGACTTATATACAAGTTTGTTTTATTGTATCTTTTTTAGCTTAAACAGGCTGTATAGTGACAAATAATCATATTTCGCCGTCTTACTACACTTGTTTATAACCACTTTTAAGCATTAAGGCAATATTATGAGATAGTTATAACATGATAAAATATGATTAGATATCTATATAATTTTAAAAACTCTTCTATAGTCCACTCTTAGACAATGAGATACTTCATTACTTACATTTTCAACATTACTATTGTGTAAGGTTTCCACTTTCCAATCTTTTGGGTCATCCTTTTTCCCCTGTTTTGACTTTCTAGATAATAATTAAACTTGACTTAGATTTTGAGTCAATACCGAATGACCGACAAATTTTCTGACCCTCTTAGCTCTAATACATGCACTCGATCTTTGAACTGAAATTTTTTAAAGCAAGATTCATGCTAACGTAAACTACTTTAAGTTTTTTTTTTTTAAAAAATTTGACAAAGATTTGTATAAGAATGAAATTTAAGGAAATAAATAAAATAATAGGTGTAAATATGTGCTTAAAAAAAGTAGAAAGTGAAGTACAAAATTTCTAGGCGAAGTCATAATGTTTCTACTTTCTTCAAAACTTGTTCGGTTTTATGTCAACAAAACTCTATCGACTTTTGTTTGTTGGCTGACAAATTTAACCAAGAATGGAAAAAGAAATATATTTTAATATCCATGCAACGTATATCATAATACCACATTCGTTCACTGATTTTCTACTGATCCCATTTTGATAATATGGATCTGCTACTTGTTTCTGTTTTTTTTTCACTTAATTTTAGGAGGTACAAAAAGTAGGAAAAATGATAATTTTTTAGGTATAAATTTAATATTTTCTTAATTTTAAACATTACAATTGGTTTCTTTAATGTGTATAAACCTCCTTTATGGTCAAATATCGTTGATTTTTTTAATATATTACTACCTCCGTTCCTAGATATAAGAACCTTTTAACTAATTCACACCCTTTAAGAAAATTAGTTAAGTTAGTTAATAGCAATAAATTTGTCAATGATTTACTATACTTTTCCAAAATTATCCCTAACACTTATTACTATCTCTCTTCCCCCCCTCTCTCTTCACTTAATTAATGTATTAGAAAAAGTAGAGTGGTTGGGTGATTTTCTTTTATTCACCAATCTTTATAGGAGAGAGAAATAATATACAATAAATATATAGCATTTATGATTTATTGGATAAACAAAATTGTACAATTAATAAGAATATTTTAATCAAAAAATAATTAATGCAACTGATTTTTTGGAAAAGTTCTTATATAAAGGGACTTTCTTTTTTTGTAAAGGTTCCTATATTTAGGAACGGAGGTAGTATATTACCTCCAGTTCCTATTATAAGAGAAAATGTGGTTATTTTTCTGGTCCAAATTATAAGAAACATAGACCAATTATTAAATATTTTAATTGTTAAAATTTCTTTTATACCTTTATTTTATTATGAGACCAATTTTCTATGCAAGTGTGTGCTACTATTAACCATTTAAAAACAAGGATATTTTTGGAATAATATTTAAATTAATTAAAATTAACTAACTCAATTACCTTATCTTGGTCTTGATGAATTAGTTATTTATCTCTTATAATATGGACCACAGATAGTATAATATTACATATTACTTCAGCAATTTCTTTTTATTTCAATGTGTAGTCAAATATACATGATTTTTTAAATGAAAAATATATACAAAAGACATAAAAGCGACACAAGCTAACTTCAAAAGCACAATCAAATTTAACATAACATAATGGGTGTGATTAGAGGTGTCAATTTTGGTATGACCCAATGGATTCGTGTTTTAAATTGGGTTGAACTCATTATTTATAGGCCCGGGGCTATTTTGGTCTGACTCGATAGTCCGGCCCGTTGACCCAGACTGGACCCTCATTTTATGAACTTTTCCTAATATTTTGACCTTTTACCTTTTATTGTAAATAATTCGAGTCGGCCCAAATCGTTTTGCAATTTGGCCCGGTGGATCCAGCCGGACAGTCCAATTCGACACCTCTAGGTGTGGCTCAATTGATAATACATACTAATTGTAGACCAAAGTTTAATCTCCACAAAACATACTATTGGAAAGAAGGTAAAAATTTTATGTGTAGTATAACTAAGTCCTGAATCAAAAGCTAAAAGCCATAGCCATAATTTACCAAAAAATTTAACATAACATAATTTTCAAAAGGGCAAATATTGCCGGCAGGTGCTTAGGAAGACATCATTTACGATTCATCGTTCTCCATTGTCAACTTACAAATAATTAGATCGAGTAAGATTTAAGAGAATTAAATTAGAAAAACAACCTTAATATCTAAAATAAGATTTAATCTTACATTTAAAAAAACTAGAATTGATCACGTACGAAGTACAGTATTGCCTTTATGGGCACTTTGGTAGAAGAACAGTGAGAGTAGGAATGGATCACGAGATGACTTATGTCCTTTCAGACACAAAAATACAAGTTGCACGCACAAATTAAAACACATTGGAACTTGGAACCTGTAGGATATGTACTAGTTAGTGCGTGCTTGGCTTTACGTGTGTGTCATGAATAATCACGTTTGAATTGTTCAATATACTTTGGAATTGTGCGATTATATATGTTTGGTTATCTCGCTTTCGCGTTGATGATTCGCATTCAAATCTTTAGAATCATTATTGGGATCTTAGACCTAGGGGTAGTTTGTTTTAGATTTTGGTATAATTGTGTTTGATAAAATTGATTTTAAAAAAATTGCGTTCAGAAGAATTGATTTATGTTTAGTAATGATATTTTAAAAGTGTGTTTAGAAGAATTAATTGTGTTTAGGTGATAGAGGTAGAATCACTTTTGATGTGTAAATATAAAAAAATATGTGGATATCACACCCAGAATTGATTTTGTTTAACGCAAAAGGTGAGAATTTTTACTTCCATCAAAATCAATTCTATTCACCCAGAATCAATTTTATCAAACATGATTTTGGAAACCAAACACATTGGTTTTTTCCAAAATCGTATTTGACTAGTCAAACATGATTTTGGACTTGCAAATGGACGTTTGCCGTGGTAAACAAACAGGCAATTAGTGATTTAACTCAATCCTATAAATCTAATTTGTAAGACGAGGAATGTTATGATTTATATACTCTATTTAAATCTTACTCTCTCTATTCTTTTTAAATTGTCAATTTTTAAGAAGAAATTTGTTTCTATTTATCTATTACTTTCATAATTTAAGGTTATATTTTGTCAATTATATCATTATCATCGTTAATTGTTTTACATATTTTTCATAGTGAGAGAGTAAATAGATTTATAGTGGGATAGTGAAAAGACAATGGTATAACATATAAAATTTTGGTAGTTAAATGATTCCTTAATTCTTATAAAATAACTTAAAATATAGATAAAAAGAAAGGTAACTAGTTTTTAGGATAAATTAAACTCCCCTATGTTAAGAGGTGTTTGAATTACACTCATTTTATCTTATATTAAAATTTAATATACATACTCTCGACCTCTAAAAAATAAATATGTATTATATTTAAAAGTTTATTTTAACATAAATGGATTTTTTTGTATATAAAAAAAACAAACGAACTTTTTGTTATTAATTTTATAGTCTTAGAAGATAGGATAAAATTGTAGTACCTATGGAGAAGCAAAACGTGCCGACCCCGCCCTAACTCGCTTTTAACCAGCCTTAAACAGGGGTGGGGGGCAGATTGACCCGCTGAGAAAAGTGGGTCAAAGACACAACTCATCCCGTTTAAGAGTGGATATCGGCTGGTTTAGGTGGATCAGTCTGTCAAAACCCATCCAAAAAATTTAAAAGAAAAGAAAAACTGAAGCATTAAAAAGAGGGAAAATTTTATTAGCCCAATGGGTCATCCCATCCTGACCCGCCATTAACCAGTCGAATTGGTGAGTTAAATGGGACTGGTCAAAGCGAGTTGGTGGATTGAGAACCTCAACTCACCCTGCCAAAAAGCAAGTTAGGCGGGTTGACCGGTCAAATCTAACTCATTTTGCCATCCCTAAGTACCCTTTTTTGCTAAAGTTATAAAAATTTAGGGCCCATTTTGCCCATTCACATGTTAAGATGCACTAACTACATTGATAATTAGAACGTGTGTCACAAACTCGCTAGTCACTTGCCATGTCTTTTATGTTTGACTTAATTGCAGTTTTAGTCTCAGTTATCGCAATTGTGCAATTTAATTCCCTCCATTTTCAATTGAGCGAATTGTATCCCTCAATTATCTCAATTATTACAATCAAGCCCTACTGTCATTACCTTGTCCAACTTTTCCTTCATTTTCTCGGTCTTTAGCTAGTCATACACATTTGAGGATCGTAGGTATATAAGATTATTCATGAGTTTTCATTCAACTTTTTTTTTTTTATGAAAACTTTTCTTATATGGTTTAAATAAATTTTTCGTCCCTGCAAAATGACCGAATTTCATTTTTCGCCCCTGTAAAAAAAAAATTGTTTATGATCCCTGTAAAATAAAAGTTTTATTTTTAATCCCTGCAATATTGTTTCAGTCCCTGTAAAATTTAGATCATGTTGAATTAGTCCCTGTAATATTTAGATATTTGCCAAATTAGTCCTTGTAAAATAAAATTGCTATATTATAATAGGGACTAAAAACAAAATTGTCCACATATTACAATGACTAATTTAGCATGAATTGAATTACAGGGACTAAAAACAAAACTTTTTGTTTTACAGGGATGATAAACAAATTTTTTTTTACATGGACAAAAAATGAAACTCGGTCATTTTGCAGGGACGAAAAAGGTATTTAAGCCTTCTTATATTTATAAGACGTTTCAAATGAATTGGTTGCGACTTGCGAATCACCCTTAGCTCTTGAGTCCAGAGTTTGACAAGTGGCCAACCATTTTTGAGTTAATTAATGGAGAAAACCTATGGTATTGGTTGGTCCCTTTTTGCCTCTCTCAATTGTCAATGGCCATCTCGAAAGAGAGTGACAAAATGGAACACGCTCTTTTTGACGTGTTTCATTTTCACGGTAAAAAATAAAGAAGCAAAACAACATGTAAAGAGTTAAAATATCTACCAATAATAATAATCACTAATCACTAATTAATACATTTGACAATGACAAAGGCGTGTATTGAAATCCAAGAGGGAGACACCCGGGAACCAAAGGAATTTTCCATAAGATGTAGTTGGTAAAATTTGATTGATAGGAACGTAAACTAAACAATACAAACAAAAACATAGAAAATTACTGTCATCCCTACTCTATTAAGTATTAAGTGACTTAGCTAATGGAGCATCACGTCAGCACTTATAGTTGGACATTTCCATCCTATTTGAATTCCACTTGACATCTCTAATCAATAATTCTTTAATTTAAAAACAAAAATAAAATGAAGCTTCTACGGTGCCATTAATAAATCAATAGTTTTGGTATCGTTGTTTTATTAACCAATAGCAATATGAGATTCTATTTACTAATGTCATGTCACGTTACTTTTATAAAAAATGCAACACTTTCTTGTTGCATCATAGCCTCTATGTATATTTTTTTTTCAATTATGATTAATTAAGTTTTTAAAATAATTTTATTGTTTTTAAAATTAAAATATGTTAACAACTATATCAAAAACTCATTTCTTAACAATGCAGTTATTTTTCACGTAATTTTAAATGAGATAATCATAAGTTTAAATGAAAATAAAAAATAAAATTTAAATACTTAAAAATTAAACTGCAACAAATAAAAGTTTTTTTTTTACAAAAATCTCATTTATAAAAAAAACCAACGGTACCAAAACCGTTATTTTTCTGACGGTACAGTAGAAATTGCCAAAATAAAAAAGAGAATTTTGATGATTGAATATTTTTTTATTATTGTATTTTTTAATTAATAAATTAGTGATTAGACATGTCGAATGACATCCGACTAAGATGGGAATGTCCAACTGAAGACATGGACGTGGTGCTCCGTTACCCATGTTATCACCTTTTTTTTTTTACGATAACAACCTAGAGTTATTGTGAGGAACTAATATATAACTTTTGTGAAAAAATTGGGACTAAACTTGTAAAAAAAATTAATATTTTGAGAGATTAAACTTGAATTTGTGATTTTTTGGGGTTAAAAACATATATTTGATTAAAGCTTACTTCTTGACCATTTCTTTTTATCGTTTTCACTTGTCAAACACACCTTGCATATCATGATGTAACCAAGTCTTTCATATATACTAGCATGCTGAAACATTTATTCAATTCTACGAATTGACAATGTATGTATGTTGTGGATCACTTTAACTGACCTATATTTTTGCAACACTCATACCAATAATTCAATTCCTTAACTGCCCTCAATACATATAAAACCGTGATGCTTTTGTATCTGAAATTGGCTGAGCAAATCAGAGTAGAGCAATTAACAGGTCACAAAATTGCCTAGTACTTAACATAACACACTATATTCTAGGTCTGAGACTATGCCTTGTCCTTCTCATAAACTATAACCCCCAAGTGTAACAACAATGTTGATGGAAGTCACAGACTCACAGGAATCAAGTGATGACCACATTGAAAGTCACCAAAAGTGTATGAAGAAAAAAGCACAAAAGGGTGTGTACAAAAAACAGATGGACCCCATGGTAGAAGCCTTAAACTGAGACAGCACATCCCCCACGTCACATGCTTTCTGTGGCGAGTGAAACCACAATTCACAAGAACTTTACCACTCCTCTACCAATCCCATTATTAAGCACCTCAAAGGTTATTGCTCTTGATGTACATTGACGACAGAAATGCTAACAACACACTCTCTAACACGTTTTTTTTAACACACTTTTTATAACTGGTTGAAATCCATGTGGGTCCTGATACTTTAGAAATGGGTTCTACTAAATAGATTCTCTACTGGAAAGAATCATGTTGTTCACTCTATTGAGAGGTCAAGACCATTTGATGTAGATTGGATGATTTACATTTTTATGTACTAAAACATTCTAATATATACTCAAAATATGAACGATTCGATTTCTATCCAATGGTGTCAATCTCTCAACAGCATAGACAGTGTGATTTCCATACAACAGGGAATTCAAATCCGATTTTATGAGACTCACATGAATTTCAACCAATTATAGAGAGTGTGTTGAAAAAAATATGTTAGAAAGTGTGATTAGCACTCCTCTAACACAAAATTAATTTAGCATCATTATTTACTACCTCAAGTGTGACACTGTGACAGGTTAAATTAGGCCCACGTGAATCATTTGCCTTGTTCCCAATGAACTTTGAAGCCTTTTTCTGGCAAGCCTCAATGCATCTAAAGCTTCAAGGACACTTTCATCAACTGGTTTTGGATTAGTACTGGTAGATGTTACTGTCATATTCACAGGAACTAATGCCAGAGAATTATCAAAGCAATAATCTGCACCATCACTCTCATCCTCTGTCAGCGATGATTTTGAGCTTAAATTAGAAAGCCTGAAACACAGTCCCAAATTCCAAAATTGGCGGCATGCTTAAACAAATACAAATTGAAGAACCAAAAAAAAAATACTATTCATCTAATCTAAAATATACAAAATTTCAAACCTCTACATGTTCAAATTTAATTAATACCTGCTTTCAGTACCATTCTTCAAATCCTCAGACTCAGAATTTGGATTTGGATTCTGGCTCAGAATTTGTGGGGAAGAAGAAGAGGAAGAGTAACCCGGGTTTGAATTACTACTGGAACTATCAGTGATCTGAGAATCACAATCTTTTGTAGTGGATTCTGAAACATTGTGACTGTGATTGTGCAGCACTACATTTTCTGGGAAAGTTGAATTTTTTGTGCCGTGCTTGGTTTCACTTGCTTCTGAATATTTCGAATCTGAACTAATTGAGGATGACCCGGATGAATTTTCACATTTCTCTGACGAATCAGAATGCCCCAGTTGTCCTGATTTGGAGGATCTGTTGAAAGACTCAACCTTTTTCTTTAAAAATCTAAGCTTTCTTTCAGCTTTATCTCTTAACTTGATCTCTTCTCTAAGCAATTTCTCCAACTCAACCAACTGTTTATTTTTTTTTCCAATTTTTTTTTGGGAGAGAAATAAGAAACACAGAAAATAAAATTTGTCAGAAAAAGAAGAAGAAGAAGCCACACAAAAACAGAAACAACAATGTCAATTTCTTTCCTTTATAGTGATGATCTAAAACAGTGGTCACAGAAAAGTGAATGGAAACATTGTTACTCTTAATAGGCTAATTTAAATTACCTTGTTGCCCATTGAATCTGCTTCCTCCTTAGCTACCTTTGAAGCCTGTCTCTCAGCCAGTAACCTCCCTCTGAGGCATGCCACAGTGTTCAAACCTTCATCTCCTTCCATTTTCTTGCTGCTAAAATGACCAATTTTGAACAATGTCATGCAATTTTTCTGACCAATTTCACAATGCAATATGAGAGTGAGAGAGAGAGAGAGAGAGAACACACCTCTTTATGTTGTGGTCCTCATTGGTATCAGAAGCTATGACTACTTGTTTATTATCTGCAGTTTCACCACAGCAAGTACCCATCTATGCTCTTCAGAGTTCAGATCAGACACTAAAAAAGTGTGTGTAGAGGTTAATTTTCAAATAAACAGAGAAAAGGGAAGTGTGTGTGTGTGTGTGTGTGATGGCTCTGCTTTCTTTGTTGTTGTGGAATGTGGAAGTTCAAAAACAAATGTGCTAATTTTGAGTATCTGAAAAACAAGGGAGGGAATGGAATCTTGGTCACAGACTCACAGGCACAGCTCATACAAGATGATTTTGAACTTTGAAGTCACTGTCTCATAGTTATTATAAATAATTAAAAATATATCCACCTCCAAAGTACAATTCTTTGGTTTTTTGTGACTTCTTGACGGTAATTGTTAAAGAAAGACACTGTTTTTTGGCCCAATGTGATTTTATACAATTTTTCTCTACAAATATTTAAAAATAGAAAGGAAATTAAAAACAATGATAATTCTGTAATAAATTAAAACTAAAAAATAGAAAATAATATCTCAAACCAAACGAGCTCTAAAAATTTTGAGTTACACGTCCTTTTTAAACTTTTACCATTAATTAATATGTAAAAATTTCACTCACACATAATAGTTTTCTCACGTAATCTATACCTATATGCGAAGGTAATAGGTCAAAATAACTATTTTTTGTGTCCTAATTTTTGTACTATTTTTGCCATTAGATAACTTAATATTTAAATTTAAGCATAACTCAATTTTTATTCAACGGTTGAAATAAAATCTAAAAATAAATAAAAATCTAAGTCGTTGAGAGTGGTAGAATTGTTAACATAATTGTAAAAAATATTGGAATGTTTACTGATATTAAATTAATTACAGAAAAAGATTTCTGCTAAACAAAAGAGCAAGATTCTTTACAGAAAAATGCAGATAGACAAACTAGTGTATATAACATCAATTAAGATAAATTTTTAATCCTTTTTAATATATTTCAATTACCCACATCACTTTGTGTGAGATGTAAATTTCACATAGCATAATTCTAAATCTATGTAGGATGACTATTTTTCACAATTTAACTACAATTTCACATCATTCCATAATTTACCTTCACTTTCCTTTTTATTTATTTATTTATTGTGACTATCCACCGATCAAAAATAAATTATAGCAAAACATGCCTAAAGCAAAGGTTTGCGTAAAGTGATAAATGTCTTGATGTTTTTATAGATCTTTGAATTGCCACACGTCCAAGTCCTGAAGTCATCAAGATAAAATATTTAAATATTAACAATGTGATTGGTATACTATTAATTTACTAATTAATTGAAATGTTTGAATCTAATGTTCTGTCTTTTGAACCACTGAATGGTTGCTTTCTTGGTTTTAAAAATGTTATATTTTGGTTTCAAAAGGAAATAAAATTCTTAAAGCAAACTAACAAATGATAAAGAAAGAGAGAAAGGGGGAGTCACTGACATGGTGTGTGTGGTAGATACTCGAGTCCCTTAAATATGATGATAGGTTTGATTTTTGGCTATGTGTATAGAAGAATATCTACTGAAAGATATCAAGTATCCCTTAAATAGATCTTACCCTATGTTTGGTTCGGAGAAGAAATGGAAAAGAGAGAAAGGTGAGAAAGAGTATGAGAAGAGAGAAAGATAGGAGAAATAGAGTAGATTTAGGGTATTATTTGGTATAAAAGAAAAAGAGAAGAAATAGAAGAGAAAGAAGTGTGTTAGTCTCTCTCCTTTTGTTTGGTTTGATAGAAAGTGAAAAGAGAGAAATGATATTTTTTTTAAAAGGACAAAATTACCCTTCAACTTAATAAACCAATATTTAATTTTATATTGTTTGGAATTTCATGTTTAATAAAATTAATTTAATATTTCATTTTTATTTAATTTATCAATTAAATAATTTATCATATTTTATTTTATTTTAATTAAATAATTTAACTTAAATACATTTTTTAATATTAGTTTATCTTATTTAAGTTCATTTAATCAATTATATTAATGGATATAATTAATTTATAAATTTAATTTAAATAAATTATTTGTTTATTTAATATAATTTAAATTCAAAAGCAGCACTCACAAACAATATGAATACGTGAACATACTGCAGCTCACTTGTAAATAACGTAACGTAATGTAGCTGTAAAACCATGGGTAGTAGTGGAAAAAGAGCACAAATCCACTTCTCTCTGCTGCCTTTCCGGTGCCGGCCCAATACCACTAAATATATGTATAGGCCTAAAATAAATTTTAAAGTGAGGTCTTTTTGTACATCAAGATGGACATGTTGAGTGTTGACCATTGAGTCAAGACCGCTACAGATAAATATTTTTAGTTTTACATATACTATTAGTAAATAAAATTTTATTGGTGGGCTTAAAGCAAAGGCTTGGGTCGCCTTACCCTTGGGCCGGCCCTGTGCCTTTCTTTGCATATCAGCGAAGAAAAGAAAAGCACATAGGGCCCACAAGTTTTAGTCTTTCTTTCTTATTTCACTTATCAACCAATTAGGAGAAATAGCCTCTCTCTTGCCTACTTCTATCGTTTCTAATTCTCTCTTCACAAAATCACCCAAACCAATCACAGGGTTAATACCTGAAGAGATTAATTTTTACAGTTGTGCGTAAAGAATACTCAGGTTTACCCAAAAGAAAAAAACGAAAAGGGAAAAATTACAAAACACGTATATTGAATTGAAAACCATACCATGACCTTGACCGGTTCGCATTGCTCTATGCTTCCTGCACCTGCAGGCTACACCAGTCACACAAGGAGAGTGTTTTCTGTGATACTGACACACAACTTGTGCAACATTTATTGGTTATTATAATTGGATGCAATATGAAACATTAATCATGTTAAAATTTAAATTTTGAACTTGCATGAAAGGGATAACTTTGCTTGTCCATTATCTTTGATTCTTTAATAATAGTTTCACTACCTGCTATTGTAAGTGTCACGTGATGTTCTTGAATTGTCTTTTTCCTTCTCATTTCTCAACCATCCTTAATGTGCTTCTTAATTATATCTCCTGTCTGGCTATATATCCCTTTCCTTAAAATAATTTAAGAACAATACTTTTCAAACTATATGTTTTCAAAATGAAAAACAAATAAGCATATAAAATTGTTAAATTAATTACAAAATTCTAATGTAATATTATATACATATAGTTCATATGCATTATAAGCTTGGGAATAACCAATGGCAAGGTTTTGTAGGTGGGAGGGGGCTTCCGATATATATATCACTTTAGAAAAAACTCCCTTCTCAAATTTTGTTTTAATACTACTCCTATTTATAATGCCAGAAGTCAGACGCAGGATTAGAAACTTTTTAGGTGGATGCTACATTATGAATTATTAAATTATAAAAAAAGAGACATATTTTATTTTTTTGCTATTTTAAGAGACATATTTTATTATGTAAAAAAACTTATTTTATAAAGTATATATACAGTAATTATATATCAAGGAAAAATTTTATTTGATTACAAAATTACGTACAAATAGTTCTGCACCCCTGCCGGAACTAAGATCTTGAGAGGTGTGTGAGGAGAATAAATTTTAGTGTATTGTAAGAGAAGAGAAGAGAACTATACTCAATTTAATAATAGCATCACACATGAACTGCACAATCCCACATGTAATTAGATTAAGTGTATAATATTATATCATTTTATTTTATTTAATAAATTTTAAAAGCAAATCTAGTGTAATTTATCCAAGAGAGTTTGGTTATTTTTTCTACAAGCAAATGTTAATAAATTAGTATGTTATATTAGTAGGAGAGATTTGAACCCATGACCTTGTCTTTATCACTCCAACTCTCATGTACCTTCCCCAAACCACCAAAACATGCATCTTATGACTCCCTTCCAGAGAGTTTGGTTTTAGATTAAAACAATTTAGGGTCCATGTGTTTTATACTTAATAGAATTGATTTCAAAAGAATTGTTGTTAAAATAATTGATTTTAAAATAATTAAGGTTAAAAAAATTGATTTATGTTTGGTAATGGTATTTTAAAAGTGATTTTTTACATATGAATTGATTTTGTTTAGAGTAGAATCACTTTTAATGTACAAATATAAAGAATTTTATGGATTCTACATCCAGATTCAATTTTTACTCAATGGAAAAGTTAGAACTTGTTGCTTTCATTAAAATCAATTCTAACCATCGCAAAATGAATTTTAAAAACCATGATTTTACTAACCAAACACATGAATAGTAAAAGAACTGCATTGGGAAGTGTTATATATTTTCAATGGTAGACATGACAATGGGGCGGGATAGGTGCGGGTTTTATATTCCCCGTCCCCGCCTCCGACCTCCGACCTCCGCTGGGGTTAAAAAACTCTCAAATTTTCTGTAAGTTCCAATATTTTGTGTTTATTCAAAATTTAATTTTCAGCAAAACAATAATATATGTATGAGAGCGACCCCTGCTAAGTGCACTACTCGTAGCCTTCTTTTTTTTTTTTCCCAGCACTACTCGTAGCCTTCTTTCTTATTACCTTTTGCTTCCACTTTAAAAAGAAAAATGTCTGAGTCTGCTCCGCGAGCAATATTCAAAAGCATGATCAGGAAAGTATGTATGGGTACAACTAACCAAACAGGCTCAAGTAGGCCCAATACTAATTATTATTTATTATGATACTATAAATTACGTATGCACTATGCAGCCGTGAAAAATGGTTGCGGAATACTTCAATTTCATGCTTTCATGAATATATATATATATATAAGAGAAACATAATGACTAGTATGATGAGGTGCCGTATTTGGCTTGCACTGCACTCAAAGAAATGAGCCAGCCACTGGTGTAGCTCTTTAATTTACTTTATCTTTTATTGTAGATCAAATACATCCACCTAATTACTACATTATAGTTATCCATAATTCCATTTCAATGCGCATGAATGCAGGAAAATTTAAGCATTCATTCAACTTTATTTAACTGTAGCTAGGACCACTGCATCTTTACTCAATAGACGCATATCCTTTTGGATATAGGTTCATGACAGACCCAGGTGCCCCATTGCTAATAATATTAATTGTTGCCTTTATCAGACCGGATAAAATTTCCATATTCTTATATGAACCCATAAATATTAAAGGATCCGGTTCTCCTAAAGTAAATTACTATGAAAGTAAATATACTCCTAAATATTATTCCACCTTTGTATAGTTAATTGCTATGAAAGCCCTTGATTCAACCCCCTTTCGGTGTGAGTGGTAGATTTCACATTGGTTAAAAATGGGTACGTAATTAAACAAATATATATATATATATATATATAAGATAAGACCCAATATATCTAATGTCTCAAGGTTTTATGTGAAGATGCAGTGTTATAATTTCGATTCTGACAATAATGTGATATGGAAAATCCAATCAAACCAACATGTAAAAAATATAGGATAGATTACATTTTCTTCCCCCAGAAAAACTTAAATTACAATTCTCTTCCCTCTTACATATATAATCCCTTTCCTTAAAAAGTAACTCAAATCTATTTTAACATGAAACCTTTTAATGGTGACGAATGGTTTTAAACTATCTTTCCAAAAAAAATTCTTTACAATTTTCAATGATTAGTAACTAATTTTGAAGGGCACAATATCTATTAATTAATTTGTAATTTTAAGTTGAGAATTGAGATTGTGGCTAAAGTCTTCTTAGCACGCGTGAACTTCAGCAATAAAATAGTGATGATGCTTTTGGAAGCTTATTCGAATACATGGCAGGTCATGGATATAATATTAATTGAAGCTTACCTAATCGATTTGCGTTTTGGCAAATGTCATGCTTATTGGCATATGTACTTGCTTGTTACTTTTAGATTTGGGAGTCATATTTATGATAGCAAATAATGTCACAATATTTTTTTTTATTTTTAAATATTCATGAATGAAATCATGAAATTAAATTTATAAGTTTTAATGAATATTAAAATTAGAAAAAGGTAGGATAACAGTATTTATAATTATTGGTGTGTGTATATATAATATCAAATGAAATAAAAATAAACAAATCCCTACCTTCAAAATTCCGTTAATTTTATATGAGTTATTTTAGTTGCAATATGTCACCAGCCAATTTAATTTGTTATAAGCAATGATAGATAAATGTCGATTTATTTTAGATTTTGATAGAATTGATTTTAATGGTTATTGGCATAAGTTCTAAAAGTATTTTTATGAAGTAATATTTAAAACAAAAATAGAATCAATAAAAATAGAAAGGAAACAAAGAGAAGAAGTGGATTTGCAAAGGCTATATAGATAGAGACTTTGGGTGAAGGAAGAAAAGCTCAAAGTGATGAGTTGAACAATGAGAAGGGTGGTTTGCAAAGGCGGAGTTGCATTTTAGTTTGTGGTTCTCTAGCTTTGTTTCACGAGAGGAATGCTAGTAACTCTCATTCTAATACTATATTTCTAACATTATTTCTCTTATTGGTTGAAATTCATACGAGTCTCATTTCTTATTTAATGGGACTTATTCTTAATATAGTGAGACTCATGAATTTCAACCAATAAAAAAGAGTGTAATAAAAAGAGAGTATTAAAGATTTAAAGTGAGTGTCGATGATATTTCTCTTATTTCATGTATGGGTTTGGATATTGTTTCTACATGAGCCTTAGCATTGTAGCTGTAACTGCGTGTTTAGTGGCTGCAATGGAGGTATGATGGATTGGGCTGTATTGACATTTTGTATTTGGGTTTGATGTAATTGGGAATTTAATTACTCCCTCCGTCTCTAATTATAAGAAGTTTTTACCTAATTTTCTTCCACCAAGGAAGTTAGTTAATATAGTTTATAACATTAAATATGTCAATAATTTATACTGTATTTCCAAAATTGTCCTTAATAATAGTACATCTCTCTTCTCACTTTCTATCTCTCATTTAATTAATACATTTCTACCTCTCTCTTCTAATAAATAAGGGTAGTTTGGGTAAAAATTAATTAATGTATGACACATTTTCAAAAGCCTCTTATAAAAAGGGACAAACAAACTTGTAAAAAACCTCTTATAATTAGGGACGGAGGGAGTATTATTTTTTTGGAAGTAATTGGGGATTTAGTTAGTGCTTTGATGACTAGAGGTATAGATAAGTGAATGGAGTTGTTTTGTCTTGGAATTAGAAATTGTGGCTACTGTTTAAGATAAATAAGATGTAGCATAATGCCATGCCTCAATCAATTGGGATAAATTTAAGAGATGTGTAATTATATTATTGTATTAAAGCTGCTGTATTCTCATGGTCTCGGTTCGAACCTAAGACCTCTAGTTAAACTGATAGAGACCCGTCACCCAAGCCCCCCGTGGTATTATATTATTGTATATAAACAAAGGATTGAATTCTAGACGGGTAAGATTATGGATATGTGAGCAGTTGCCTGGAGTTAAGAATTGGATCACATTGTAGAGGGTGAGACGAGATTTTGCCCAAGATCATGTCATCCATCTCTTTGTGGGCTCAATTGATCAAATGGCCCTATTCAACTCCACATCAACCCACTTTCTTTTAGTGTATATGGATCAGTGTATTGGGCTTTTTGGGAACTTTATTCAGGTTTTTTTATTCACACATATACTTTTTTTTAAATACACATACACACATTTAAAATACCCAAACTATCCCTACTTATTTCTTCTTCGTCCCACTCACCCTTCTTCTTCCCTCTCAGCTCTTCTTCCTCTACGCGAGCGACACTTCTTCTTCCTCCCCTCTTTTTCAATTTTTTTCTTCATTCTCCCTTCTCTACTCACCCCTATCCCCTCCAACAACAAGCAAAGGAGTCTCCCTTGCATCTACAGGTAGCACAACCGAACAGAAACTCACTGTCGTCAGGTAAAATCGCGGAGTTAAATTTTTCGTGTTTTAAGGACCCCGCAGAACTATTAGTTCCGCGTATATAAAAAACGACACATATGTATTGAGTGCGGAACTATTAGTTCCGCGTAAATAATGCACTCGTGGAACTATTAGTTCCGCGTGTTCAATTTTTACGTGGAACTAATAGTTCCACGGAGTATTTTTCCTGTGAGAAAATACTCCGCGGAACTATTAGTTTCACGTAAAAATTGCACACGCGGAACTAATAGTTCCATGAGTGCATTTTTTTGCGCGGATGCATTTCTCCGTGGAAATGTTACTTCCGCGAGCCAAAAGAATTAGAACTGTTACTGCGGAACTTGTATTTCCGCATACTATCGTGTTCTTCGCGGAACTATTACTTCCGCGAGCCAACACATACCTCGCATACCATACTTCATGCGGATCTACTACATCCGTGAAGATCCAACGCCAGGATATATACACATACTTGGACCAGACCACAGCAGACACGAGAGGGCGAGAGGCATCAGTTATCGAACCAAAAAAAAAAAAGGGAAGCATCACCGTACCTGGAAACGGTGGCGACGACGGCTGAAGACAGCGGTGTCACGGCGCTGCAACTACTCGTCTCTGTGAGGGAGACAACCGCGATCCACAACGGACAACGACGACGAGGTATTGCGAGGGAGAAGAACGTGATGCAGGCGCGGAAGTGTCACAGAAATGAGGGAGAAGAAAGGCGACGAGGAAGGAAAAGCTTTGCGGAATTACAGTCGCGGAAATGAGGGATAAGTGTCGTGTGATTTTTTTTCAGTTAGAGGGTAGTTTAGACTTTTTGTGTTTTAGTGTGTGTGTATTTAACAAGTAGTGTATGTGTGAATAAAAAAAACCACTTTATTCCCCACAATCTTCTAAAGGACTATAAAGCTATTTCCTTTCTTAAATATATATTTTCCTCACTTTCTCTTGGTCTCACTTTTTCCAAAAGGAGTAGAACAGTGATGTTTAACAAAACATGAGGAAAGCGTAATGTCCAAGATAAGTGATCTGTTTAATTAACTTTTGGACCCATATTCGCTCCATTTACCGGTTCCATGCATTCACATAGTCAGTAGATTGAGATCATTGAATCGAGATCGGACAGCTCACGAACTCAGCTCGTATCTCAAACGCAATTTTAGCCCTAAAATCGTGAACCACTCGAGCTCGATCCAATGGTCTCAATCGCTGAATGCGTGAATGCACCAAATCCATTTCTTTAACTTTTTCGTTTGTCTCATACTCACAATCTGGCAAAGTAGCAAAAGTAGAATTAGGAATAAAGTTAACAAAATGACTAGTCTAATATAGTCCAGATGCCGAAGGGTTTTTACCAGAAAGATAGCAGGATGCATTTCCATACCCATGATTGTGAATAACAGTGGAACATCTCGAAGACTCGAATTGCCTATTTGATTAGAAAGAATATAAAAATGGAATGGTTCTGCCTCCACCCCCAAACACACACACACACATGAAATCATTGACACGAATTCGTGGGGCTAACAACAAATTAGCAATTAATACAAATCAACTACCAACAACAATGAGGAACACATTGTGATGAAAGTGAAACTGAAAGCTATTACCACCAATTGTTCTTGCATTAATTTATTGATCCTATCTATTCATTTTACATATCTTTTTTGAGTCTATTACTACTATATACATACAAGATTATTACATTTCATTAAGAACCTCACACTTGTATACTTTATCCTTACAAAAACATTGATCTCAGCCACACAAATCATATTCATACCCTCTGGCCTCCTCTGCCACCACAACAGTCCCTGTCTTAGCCTCTTAGGTCAAGAAACACCAAAACCAAACAAACGTAAACACATGCAAAACCATTCAGCCAACCAAGTGCCACACCATATGTCTTCTTCTCAATCATCACCACACAAAAAATAAAAATAAAAAAATCACAGCCAACAGGACAGACAGATATGGTCGAATCCTCTACTTGAACTAGCTGTGTCTTGGGTTTGAATCCTAAATTCGAAACCCTAAATTCCCTTATTGATAGGCTATATGTAAATTTCACTATAAATCCTCACTGAAGTTGGTGGTTCTCCCTTGTCTTGCACTCGGCTGTGGGCCCCACCTCCCTATCGAGTACATTACATACCTTTCTTCAATTCGTTTGTGAAGTAAGAAATAAAAAATGACGGTAACTAAGGTTAAGGGATCAATAAATCTTATCTTATTTATTTTTCATTTTTCATCCTATAATATATTATTCTTTTGCACCGGTTTTAACCAAGACTTCCCACAGCCGTTGGATCTCCCCGAAGACATGATCGGACGGTAATCTGAACCTGCAGCAAGGACACGTGTTCCTCTTCCCTAGCCAAGGCAAGATGCACATCCAATGAAACAAGTGCTGACATGGCAACTCACACACGTCTCTCCCCACTCGCATCTCCTCTTTACATATCACACACTCCCTCCCACCCACCGTCACCTCAACCGCCGGCAATGAAACCACCGTCGCCGCCGACGCCGCCACCTCCCCAACCCCCTTATTATTATTCTCACCCAGAGTAGCACCCACCAGCCTCCAGCACCGTGTCACCGTCTCAACGAAGGGAATAAAAACAGAACCTTTACATGCCCCAATGGGTAAAGATGAAAAAGAAAGCGTTAACAATGTGTTTGAGAAGAGGGTTTTCAAGTTTTCCCTCCAATCGGAAAAGGGTGCTTCAAGGGCATGTGGGTTGTGATTGTGTGTGTCGCAGAACAGGAAGAGGAGGAGCACGGCATCGAGGTCGCGGTCTCTCATGGCGGTGGAGTGTGGAGGAGGGAGTGGTTGGAGGTGGTGGGTGAGGAGGTGGAGGGAGGAGAGGAGGTGGCGTGCAATGAGGAGGGTCTTTTGATGGAGGGAGAGAGTGTGGAGGTAGTGGAGGGTTAGAGAGAAGAGAGATTGGGAGGAGAGGAGGAGGGAGAGACGGCGGTGGTGGTGGCGGGTGGTGGAGAGAATGGAGTTTGTGAGATCTGTGAGGTGGGATGGAGTTAGGGTGGAGAGTGCTGCCATGATGGTTGCTGTTGTTTCTTCCATTGTGTGTGGGATCATGTGTGTGCTTTCTTCTACTTTGGCTTCCTTTTTAGAGCCAGTGTGATCATCAACGGGGCCTTTTATGTACTACTACATGTGTGTGTTACTCATTACCCTCGTAATATAATCATGAATTATTCTTAGACACCCAAATGTTAGAATAATGTTTGGTGTACACCTAAATTGGTGTATAAGTCAAAAAAAAAAGAGAGAGAAACGATACATGTCATAGTAATATGATGTGATATAAACAGAGAGACAGAAAGAGACAAGAGATGTTAGGCTATTTTCAATAGAGTGTCTTTTTTGGGTGTTTAAATGGGTTCCACATATATACATCACTTATTTTTACATTTTTCAATACAAGTATCTAATCCCTCTAATCCATCAACTCCAAAAAAATTACTAAATGAGTCCCACCAATAACTCCACATCCAATTGAAATCCACAAATACACGTGGGACTCGCCAGGAAAGATGAGAGAGGGTGTTTGTGCAAGCACCACTCCTTATTAAGCACCCTATTTTTTCCTCTCCAATTGGGTGCTTAATAAGCATCCAATAAGCACCAATTAAGCACCCCATTAAAGTTTCCCTTAGATGTGTAATAATACTATTAAGGTGTTCATGTGGCATTACTCCAAATGTTAATATGGATTTGGATTTCCTGCTGTTATCTATTTCTTTCTCTCTCCACTTTCATTTTTTTAGCCAAAATGAATTAATGGTTATGGTTTAAGATTGTGCAAAATCAATAGCTAAGATTGCAATTGACAATAGGGACAGCGGTAGATTGCTACATCAGGCAATCCGAATCTTGTTAACATACAACTTTAGAGAGATAAAAGTAAAAAAAAATAGTAATAAATGTGATAGATTAGTAATGTAATAAAAAGAGATACAAAGAAAAAGATGTTAAATGAGTGTTAGAATTTGAGAAATGTTGTTCAAATATCATTACTTGTTACTCATTGTATTGACCAATGTGTCCCTGATTGGTGATTCATGTTCCTTTTCTGCCGTCATATGTAGTCTTTTATGTTTTTAGATCTATAGTTAATCCTCAACATATTTTTAGGAAGATGTGATTGGATATGGCAGTGCTTGACTTTTTACTTCATCTCTCCTATGTTTAATTCAGACAGATAATGATTTTTCTTACACTAGAGTAGAGACACTAGTTCTAATTAGCACAACTGTATAATTGTCGTATAATATGCATCAGACTATAAAAGGAAGCAATAATTTATATTAGCAAAATAAAGGAAAAAGAAGAAATAACTAATAAGTAGATATAATGTAAAGGCAATCGATCTATACATGGAGTTACTTATTATAGTCTCTCTGTACATTCGCGTTAGCTAATAATATCAACTACTGGCAATTTGGCACTCTTAAGTCTCAATGATATTGTTTTATCAAAAAAAAAAAGTCTCAATGATCTTTTTTTTTATGATTAATGCTTCAATACTTTTATTTCGTGTCACATTGCAATTGAAACTCACATAAAATAAATGAAAAAAAAAGAAAAATATAAATCCTGATTTGTGAGATTAAGATGAAGGTGGAATAAATTAGATTGCAGATTGCGTCGGTTAGTAATTAAGGGTAGTAGAAAATCTGAAGATTTTGTGGAAGAACTAACAATGGTGTGACACTTATATGGAGATGGAAGGATGAACAATGAAGTCAAGTGGTAGCGTTTGTCCACATCTTAATGTCCAGTACAAGCACGTTTCTCGCTCTCAATTGTGTCTATTACCGACTTTGTTAATGTCCACATAATAACAAGCTGAAGAGAAAAATCCAACCTTGGCCCATGTCCGTGGCTTGTTGCTCTTGTCACTTATAATTATATACACACCAAAACAATAATGCAATTCCGGTGAAAAGATGCAGAAGAATTAGGCATCTTCAATACCATCTAGTTCTCCTCATCGTGGCTTTTCTCATCCTTTATGTACATGCACGCATGCTTAGTTCATAATGCACCTAGTGTTTTCTTACCATTATTGAAACCTTGCAAATTTTACTTCCGTGGTGTGAGTGTGCCAAGGATAAAGTATTTCTATAATGATGGGCACTATTATAAACAAAATATTAAAATATAACTATATAAGGCCTAGTAGCCATTCCCTGTTACGGAGAAGGACGACATTTTGGTGGCAAACCAAGCTATGATTAAAGAAAAAGATATAGAATGCTTTACTCGCAAGAAAACTGTTTTCGAGACAAGAATGGGGTAAAGATGTAAAAAGGAATGGGAAAAATTTTCTATTTTTAGACAGTTTATTTCACACTTTAATTTATACCATGTAAAATTAGACTTTAAAAAAACCTAAATCTGTAATTATGAAAAAATGAATTACAATTATGAAGACATAGGAAATTGAGTGTGGAAATAGATACTCTAAAAAAATTGAAGAAATTGGGTGTGTGAATTCAGTGAGGGAATAGATGCCCTGGAAAAAATGGCCACAATACAAGCCCCACAAATAGAAGACTAAAACAAATGAAACAATTATGCTTACTGTATTATTTAAAGTACAACTGGCTGTATCAAAAATCAATGCACAAAGCACTCCAAAGTCTCATCTCACCAAATTGGTGATTTCTAAAAAAATCCTATACGTGGAGGCGTGGAGCCAATCTCAAATGGAAGTGTGCCTTTTGTTCCAGCTTTTCACAAAATATTACGTCACCATCTCATCGTTCCACCAGACTGCATCAATCTTAATACCATAAAGTTGAAGGGAAAAGGAGAAAATAAAAAAGAGTAAATCGTCAAATTGGTCCCTGAAACTGTAAATCGCTATCACTTTAGTCCCTGATATTAAGGAAAATATATAATAGCCCCTGAAATTGTATACCGTCGGTCAAATTGGTCCCTGACGTTACATCTGTCATCTGACGCCGTTTACTGTGCTGAGCTGGCACGTTAAGTGCCACGTGGAAGCCAAGCTGGCCTCCCACGTGTTGCCCAGTCAGCAGGGACCATATTGAAGATTTTTTCGCACAGGGACTAAATTGAAGGAATTTACGTACAGGGACTAAATTGATGGAATTTTCGCGCAGGGACTAAATTGAAGAATTTCGTTTTGGAGGGAGGGCAGAGCAGTTTAGTCTATTTAATTATGCAATTTCGTCCCTGAAACCCTAAAATCACAATCTTCCCCATTTCCACCATTGTTGTGTTATTTGAGAGTGAGAAAACAGGGAGGATGACAATGGAAGGAGGAGGGCCAAATGCGCAGCAAAGGAAGGGAAAAAAAACCACAAATGGATCATGGAGTGAGTCTGCTACCTCGAAAATCAGTGGGGGCAAAACTGCAGCTTCCACTGTGCCTTTTTGTTACTGCAGTAGAAGAGCCGTTAAGCGAACTTCCAGGACCCAAAATAACCCAAATAGGGAATTTTACACATGTGCAATGCCCAAGGTGAAGTGCACCTGTGATTGTACCAACTGATTTTGATTTTCAAGTGATTTCTGGGTTTCTTATTGTCTCTCTGTTTTGCAGGAATATGAATGTGTATACTTTGCATGGTTAGATGAACTTGAGGAATTTAAGCTAGCTGATGTAATTGTAAGAATGGATGCTGGGAATGCAGCAGTTATTGGCAAGATTGATAGTGTGGGGATTCAGCTAGCTGATGTAATTGAAAGAATGGATACTGGGAATGCAGAAGCTGTTGCCAAATTTGACAGTGTGGGGGTGGAAGTGAAGATTCTTAAAAATATAGTATTTGTCAAAACGAAATTCTTCAATTTAGTCCCTGCGCGTAAATTCCTTCAATTTAGTCCCTTTGCGAAAAAACCTTCAATATGGTCCCTGCTGACTGGGCAACACGTGGGAGGCCAGCTTGGCTTCCACGTGGCACTTAACGTGCCAGCTCAGCACAGTAGACGGCATCAGATGACGGATGTAACGTCAGGGACCAATTTGACCGACGGTATACAATTTCAGGGACTATTATATATTTTTCTTAGTTTCAGGGACTAAAGTGGGAGCGATTTGCAGTTTCATGGGCCAATTTGACGATTTACTCAAATAAAAAATTGTCCTGAAATTCGAGGATCCTATCCTAAGTTCACATAATATATACTCACAATGTAGTTTTCCCTATAAATTACAATCAGTCAAGCTACTTACACAAGGGAAACTGATTAGTTAACCTCATTTATGAAACTTGTATATAAGTGGAGGAGTCGTACCTTGACGGACGGTAGAGCGCAAATCTGGATTCCCTACAATCAGTGTTTCACACATGTGCCGCAATTAGCAAATCGGAATCATTAGATAAAGATCGGACGACTCACTTGTAAATGCGTGAAAATGGGACTTATGTGTCCCTTTCCTTTTTTTTGGTCAAAGTGTGTCCCTTTTCCTATGCCCTTTGTCCCTCCTCCTCTCCAATGGTCTAGCGGGCTTTCTCCAAGGCCCACCTTAGTGGGTGAGTCCTGCCTTGAACAAAAAAAAAAGCCAAACACAACAAGGAAACCCATTTGCTATTCAAATAAGGGAATTGGTAAATACACCCCTAGATTTTTGCCATCCACCCCACTTAAAGGGTAAAAATACAAAAATACCCTTTTTTGTTTTGTTATTTTCCGCATACACCCCACAGCGTTTTTATAACTACCGGAAATTAAAATTTTTGGAAAGTTTAAAAATTTATTTTTCCGGAAATTAGAATTTTCGGTAGTTATAAAATTTATATCTTAAATTTTCGGTAGTTATAAAATTAAATTTTTAATCGAAAATGCAAATTTCTGATGAAAAATAGATTTATATCTTACCGGAAATTCGGAAATAATTTTTCACTTTGTACTACCGGAAATTCGCTCGAATTTCCAAATTTTCCACTTTGTACTACCTAAAATTCGAATTTCCAGTAGTACAAAATTTTCACTTTTTGTACTACCGAAAATTCAAATTTCCGATAAAATATAAATATATTTTTCTCTGAAAATTCGCATTTTTGATTGAAAATTTAATTTTTTTATTTACCGGAAATTCGAATTTCCGGAAAATTAAATTTTTTAAACTTCCCGGAAATACCAATTTCCGGAAGGCAAAATGGTATTAAAAATTTTAAGAGGGGTGGATGGCAAATTCTTGGGGGTGTATTTACCAAGACCCTTCAAATAAATAGCACACCACTAAGTTGAGTGGCCCTTTGTTGTTTCTGACCATTTACAAAGGGCCAGAGGTCTTACTTCAATGCAAACAAACTATGAAACTATCACATCTCACAATCAAACTCTTCCTGCAAGATATATCCTTCTTCCCTCATCAAACCAAGCAACCCTTCCAGCAATGTATAAATCTCATCGGATATTTCATTTGACACATCCTTGGCAATGAAGCCTATTAACCTTCCACTCGTTTCAATCCAGCTACTTCCCCGGATCTTCTGTAACCCAATTCCTTCCATCCTTTTCCTAACCTTACCAGCTTCTTCCCACCTCCCAGCGCGCGAATACAAGTTTGCCATGATTACGTAATTCCCAGTATTTTCAGGCTCAATCTCAAACAAATGATCACAAACAAACTTCCCCATTTCGACATCACCATAAACAGAAGCCCCGTGCAGCAGAGCACCCCAGACCTTGGCACTCGGCTCAATTGGCATTTCAGAAATGAACTTCGCCGCTTCTGATAGCTTTCCAGCTCGACTAAGAACACCCACCATGCAGGCGTAGTGCTCCACTAACGGTTGAATGCCATATTTCGAAGGCATCGCATTGAATATATCCCAAGCTTCATCTACAAGCCCGGAATGAGCGCAAGCAGTCAACAGAGATGTCAACGTCACAGGGTCAGGTTGAATTCCTCTATCTAGCATCTGAGCATATAGACCAAGTGCCAAACCAGCATCTCCATGAGCAGCATAAGCTGATATAATTGCAGTCCAAATTATCAAGCTCCTACTTCGCGATCGATCGAAAACCTCCCGTGCACCGTGAATGAACCCCAACTTAGCATAAGCATCAACAATGGCAGTAGCCACATATACATTTTGGTCACACCTTGTTCTCAAGGCATAAGCATGCACCTCTTTCCCGCCTCGCAGGTTCGAGAACTGCGAAAACAAAGGAAGAATGCTGGCAAGCGTGACAGCATTCGGTTTCAAACCATACCCCATCATCATTTCTCGAACCAAATCAAGCACTCCTTCAAACCGGTTATTCTGAACCATACCAGAAATCACAGCATTCCATGTACTCAAACCCGGGTTACCCATTCCCCTGAAAACATCCAAGGCCTTTTCCACAAACCCATAAACCATGTACCCTGAAATAACCGACCCATAACTAACCTCATCCCTCTCACTCATTTCATCAAACAGCTCTCGTGCATAATCCAAACTACCACATTTCGCATACATCGCAATCACAGCATTGCAAAGCGACACATCCATCTCAATCCTTCTTTCGTTTACCAAACGGTGAACCTCCATTCCGAACAAAAGATCCTTGGACTGTCCACACGCTTGCATCACGCTCACGATCGTAACCGCATTGGGCGAAACCGAAACACCAGACACACCCAACATATCCATATACAGCCTCTTACACTCTTCGTAGTACCCACACTGAGAATAACCACCAATCATCGAGTTCCACGTCACGGTGTCTCTAACCGTCATTCCGTCGAACACCTTCCTCGCCGTTCTAATCTCACCGCACCTGCAATAACACGTGACCAACGCGTTCAGAACGAAAACGTCCGAGTCCAAACCGCGTCGAAGAACGAAACAGTGAACCTGTTTCGCCGATTCGGGGCTCGAAGAAGACGAAGAAGCCAGCGCCTTCAGGACGCAGGTTATGGTGAAGTTGTCGGGGACTGAGGAGGCCAGCAACGACGCGAAGAGGTTAAGCGCGTCGAGGAAAAGCGCGTTGGAGGAGTAGGCGATGAGCATGGCGTTCCAGGAGAACGTGTTTTTGTGGGGAATCGCGTCGAACACGTTGCGCGCTTGAAGTGTGAGGTTGGATTTGGCGTAGAAGGTGATGAGCTTTGAGGCGAGGAAGTTGTCGGGTGCGATGGAGAACGGGAAGAGGCGCGCGTGGAGCTGCTTTCCCTGGCGGATAAGGCGGTGGTTGGTGCAGTGCTGTATGGCGGAGCCATAGGCGGCGATATCGAGTCCGCCGTCGGTTTTATGGAGGCTCCGTCGGAGGTTGCCGTTCGCGGCCAATTTCATTTGAATTTCAACGCTCCGCGCCACCGCATTATGGATCCTCATTCCATCATTGATTTGCTTCGTAAGGACTTTTGGGTTTCACTGGTTTGCCCTTTATTCAGAAATTTTCGTCGATGATTTGGGTGGGCCATGGCCCGGCCCAATTTAGCATCTCGTGGGCTAGTTTTCGTTCTTAGGCCATCCGCAACGCGGATCTTGATAAGCATCTCTCTCATTGACCAAAAATAGATAAGCATCTCTCTTAATAAACATTGATGCTTGTTTAATTTGTACAATTGGAGAGCATTTTGGTTGGAATGCTTAATAATCATAAGACTATGTTTAGATGGGGGTTTTAGAAGAAAGGGCTTATACTCTCCAATCAACAAAGAATTGGGGATTATAGGTCCTTCCTTTCCCTCCCTTCTCCTCCAAAACCACTCATCCAAACATAGTCTAAGTATTTAGTTAAACACTTCCTTTTATGTGGGTTATGTTTTGTTTTTCAGATAATAATGAGTGATGTGGAGTTATTGGTGGGGTCCGTTTATGAATTTTTTTTTTAGGTACTGAGTTGGAGAGATAAAATATTTATGAAATGTTTAAGTTAAAAAAATAAAATGAATAATGTATAACCACTTAAAAACCTCAATATAGAATGCTCAATTGTGAATGCTCTTAGAAGCTCTGAGATCCTTGGCGTTCACTTAGTTCAGCCTTTCGTATTTTGGAATTGGAACAACAACTCTTTTTTTTTGTAAAAAACAAAAAACAGCAACTTTTTTTGGGTAATAAATAACAGCAACTTCGAACACACCAAAGAAGTAATTCATTTATGATCTCAATAATACCTTCACTATAAATTTAGTGGTTGATTAAATAAAAAATTAGTTTAGTGGTTGACATTACTTTTAGGCATAGCATTGTTTTACCAAATTAATTAGCGTATCTGTGTTATGAAAATAATCGAAACGAGATCAAAACATAGAGACATAGAATAATAGATATAAGAGAAAAGAGAGAAAGAGAGAATGAGTGAATATTTTATTGCTACTCATTTGGGGTACAGAAATATATATAATGGGGTGGTATTTATAGCCACCGGGAAACCTAACCCTAATATAAATATAGAAGAGATTCTATCATAATAAAAGAAATAGTGAAGTACAATCTTCTCTCTTAATAAAGAAATGATATTACATAATCTGATTAGTATCAATCTCTTCAAGAATAGACATCTATCAAATATTCATAATACTCCCCCTTGGATGTCTATTAAGGATATGCCTCATTAAAACCTTACTAAGAAAAAACCCAGTGGGGAAAAAATCTTAGTGAAGGAAAAAAGTACAATATCCATTGCATAAGATTTGCTTCGTTAAAAACCTTGTCTAGAAAACCCAGTGGGACAAATACATGATATCATGACCATAATAACATGCACAAAAATTCTATTATTCAAATACTCAATCTGTAATTTCAAACAAAACTTTATCCTTCGTAAGTCTTTCATCTCAAATTATTTTAGTCCATAGAAAGACTTATTCGATTTGATCGAGTATTCTTCTCGAGAGCCAGAATTGTATGTTTCAGGCATATTAAATCCTTCAGGGAGTTTTATATAAATGTCATTGTCAAGTGAGCCAAACAACATCCATCAAATGTAAATTGAGCCATTCATATGCTACTACACTAGCATTATACCTTGTCAAAATCAAAGTCAGGTCTTTGCGATTTTCCAAATCAAGATCGATCTTTATATCTCATAATTTCTCTTTTCTCATTTTGTTTTCGCACAAAATTCTATTTATATTCAACTGGCTTTACACCTTCAGTTTTCGGACAACAAGTCCAAAGAATTTTTGCTAGCAAATCGAGTATAATTCTGCTTCAATAGCGTCTTTTCATTTTGGCCAATCATTGCTTTGTTTATAATCCTTAATAGACTTTGTTTCATGATCCTCGTTATCATTTATCACATCTAGTGCTATATTGTGAAGAAAACATCGTCAACGTTGACTTCCTTTCAGTTCCGTCATATTCCATTCATGACATAATTTATTGAGATCTCTTTTTTTTTTTTTTACAAATTTCAGATACCTGATCAGTCTCTTCTTGGACTGCAAAATCAATTATATATGATAACTCTTCTGGAGTTTCAATATCCTCAATTGGGTCATCTTGCCTTTTAGCTCCTTTTTTGTTTGAGGATTTTAATCTTTGGAACCAATAGTCTACCACATTTCATGCGTGATTTTCCAACAGGGACATCAATTTTGATTGGAGCAACAACAGTTGGTTTAGTCATTCTTTCAGTGAATGCATTTGTAATTGGTTTGCTAAATTTTACAATTGAATTATCTTTTGAACTTCTGGTTCACATAGTTTTGTATGAGGATCAAGATGATAATTCATTCTAACTTGTCCTTTCCCAGCTGCTTATTCTCTCCCCCTAATGTTGGGAAAACTAACAATTAGCAAACCAAGCTATAAATGAATCTCTAATTATTGGTTCAATGTATTTTGGTGGCTCAAGATATTTTATTATAGATAGATATTCTTAACCAACATATATATTCTCATCTTTCTTTGAGGACTCATCTTAGTGTGTTGTGATAGAGCAACACATCTAAAAATTCTAAGGTTAAGAATATTAGGTCTCTGACCAAAACCAAATTTAAAGGGGAAGACTTGTGAAAATTTGTTGGTCTGATGCGAATGCAAGATTAGATGTCTCCAAGTAGAGATTGCAAGTTTTAATCTCATTAGTAATGGTCTTGCAATTAACTTTAGATACTTAATGAATGAATTTGCAGGATTATCATTTCGCATATGAACATATGCTACTTGATGAATGAATCTGCAGGATTATCATTTCGATTTCGCATATGAACATATGCTACATGCTGCATTATGAAGGTGTATTTTCTTCAAGAAAATGAGCGCTTAATCAAGTAATATCGCGAACGTCTGGTTGCGAGTTGACGACAAACAAATAAGTGACCATCTAGTTGATGCATCAATTAAAATCATATAAAATATCTAAATGATCCACATGGTGGTTGTACTGGCTCACAAATATCACCTTGTATACGTTAAACGTGTGAGAGAATCATTCTCTTTATCAACTTCTAAGATTTTCTTGGGGAACAAGCAGTGCTTAGATATTATCAAATTGAAGAATCTTCTGGCTCTTCAATGTGTGTCTAGATGAATTTTCAATTATTTCTCGCATTGTAATAGACCGGGATGACCCAACCAGTCATATGCCAACAACAAACTTATCATAGTTTATAAACTTCTGGTTTACAATATGTAGTTCAATGCTATAAAGATATTCAATATCTCTTTTATTTCTTGTTTCAATATGGTATCCATTTGAACGGATTAAAACTTAACAAATTTATAATTGAAGAATATAATGCAACATCAATATGTAACTTTGTTACTTCAAGTAACAATACATTAGCTCTTTTGGAGCCTCCAATTATTTTTGTAGTACCAGATATGATATTAACATTGGTTCTTGCATTACTAAGAATATTTTAACTTTGTTATTTTAGATAACAATACATTGACTCTTCCAGAGCCTCAAATTATATTTATAGCACCAGATATAGTAGTAACATTGGTTTGTTACTTCAGGTAACAATATATTAGTTTTTCTAAAGCCTCCAATTATCTTAATTTGTTGAAATAGATATATTACTAATATTGGTTTGTTACTTCTGATAACATTAGCTCTTCCGGAGCCACACCATCTTTGTAGTACCAAATGTACTGATCTCTATTTTTGCATTACTAACAATATATTAGCTCTTCCGGAGCATTCAGTTATTCTCATTATTGATGTTTGTGCAAAATTCATTCTTTCATAAATAAAATTAAAAATAAATAAGAAATAAACATAAAGTTCAATCAAAAAATAAAAACATACTAAAATTGAGATTTAATAACATTAAAATATAAGTAATTTATTTCTTAATACTCTTACCTTCAATAAGGCAATCATTTTTCATATATAGATTAGTAAAGAAATAATTAAGTAAATAATATTCATGACTAGAATCATAGTCATCATCTTCATAAGCAAAATTCATTTCTATCTTTTTCCCATTTGTTTGAATCTTATTAAAGATCTACAACATGTTTTGGCATACACAGGTATGCAACCAATGACCATTGCTTCCACAATATGTTTGTTATTCTGCTCACCTTTTTCTTTTTAATTATTTTCACTATTTCTTCACTTCTAGTGAGAAAAGTCATAGCTTTTGCCTTATTTCCTTTTCACTATTTTTCCACTTCTAGGGAAAAATATCACAACTTTGGTCATATATTGATTAGCTGCTTTATTCTCTTCTTTGATAATGTCTCCAAGACCATTTGCATCTAAATGAATTTTAATACGCATTAACAATATAAGTAATTATTTTCCCATAATTATAATAATCACGTGACTACACATTCACTTCTGGGAATAGAGCAGTGCTAGTGGGATAGACCTTAATATTTTCAATATATATAATAATCGTGTGTTGCTACATTCACTTGTGAGAATGAAGCAGTGTCAATGGGATTGGCCTCGTGATTTTCATCAAAAACTCATTATTTTGTTCGGCAACAAGAAATCGATTCAAGATATTTCTTAAATCATTTTTTTCCTTCAATAATGTACTGCAGGAACATATTAGATGCAAAAGAAAATTACTATTTTATAATCAATTATTTGAAACTGAGTCAATTATATGATCAAGAGATTTGAAGCTCATGCATTAAGACAAATTTCGAGGTCTGCAAAGAAATTGAACTAGAAGAATTAATAAATCTCGATCGATTTCCTTCACTTATATCCATGTTTTGTTTTGTGATGGTCTGCGCAAACTATATGTTCCTTGTTTCGAAGGACTAGAATTCTTCTTTTGCACAACACTATGTTCCACGCTTCTGAATCTCAATTGGCTAGAGTCTTGTGCTGATAACGTGTTATGAAAATAATCAAAACGAGAACAAAACATAGAGACATAGAATAATAGATACAAGAGAAAAGAGAGAAAGAGAGAATATTTTATTGTTACTCTTTTGGGGTACAGAAACATGTACAATGGGGATAGTATTTATAGTCACCATAAAACCTAACCCTAATATAAATATAGAAGAGATCGTATCATAATAAAGGAAATAGTGAAGTACAATCTTCTCTCTTAATAAGAAAATAATATTACATAATCCGATTAGTATCAATCTTTTCAAGAATAGACATCCACCACATATTCACAAGGGTCTGTTTATTTTTTAGAATTACCTTCGTCTAAAGTCCTTTTCGGAATCACGCTGGCCAAAAGGGGGGAAGAGCAGCTTCTAAAAAGTCCCGTTCAGATATCTCAAGGCATATTTTTTTCCGTTGACATTGACAAGAATTTAAAACACGCAGGCTCTTAAACGTCACTGCATCTAACGGGCACCTAGAAAAAAAGTAAGAAGCATAGTATCTTGTTCATGGTGACAATCAGAAGGAGATTCTGATCAAATAATTAAGGTGCTATTTAAGTATTTACATATCATAATTATTATCCTGTAAGTTTAATTTAAAGTGATTTAAGTGATAGAGCCCTTGAAAACAATCTTAGACGTAGATATAACTTATACCGCCAATAATAGTAAATTAGTAATTACAATGTCACGTTTTTTAGGCTTTTTTTTTTAAGGGCACGTTTTTTAGGTTATTGTTTGGCCTATTTGAAAAATAAAATAAATAAAAAACATTACTTTTTATTAACAGATAATATAGTTTGTTTTATTTAATATCTTTTTTATTTGATTTAAAAAGTATGAGATAAAAATCATATTTTATGTTACCATAACAAAATAATAATTTTATACAATTTCAATCATGTTATGTCTTTATTTTTTACGTTAGAGGCTGAATTCTTAAACCTCCAAATACAAGATCTAGGTATTAGTCCTCCCAGAATGTGTCTTCTCTTCTTCGATGGGCATTGGGATATATGCTTTTTCAATCCGTGATCAGGCTTTTCTTATCTTTCGCCTGAACACAAATTAGTCCATGGGTCAATTTTCTCTTAGAATACTATGGGGTATAAATGAAAAAAAATGCTAACCCTTTTATAACATTAAAAATACATAGATATTTAAATAAACACATATCAATCAAGATATATATTATATAGTGTTTTGATTCCAAGCTAGCCAATCAAGAAGACAGATCTCTCCCTGTATAAAAGGATGAAGAAAAAGAAGGAAAAAAAAAACGAAATGGTTGAACCAATTATAATTATGTACAATATTTGCCAGTGCAACCGGATGACTAGATTAATAAGAAGAATTGAAAACAAAGCTGTGAAAGATAGATATACTCATAGAGTATATATGTGATTATGCAATTATTTTTTTATATTAGAAACAAGACAGAAGATGGATTCTGGATAAGGGTAGGATCATATCGAATTAGGTCTGCGCAAACATTAGTATTGATCGAGTTAATTATGAATCAACCAACCTATGCATGTTTTTGGAGAGGGTGCTCATCGACAAAGTTACCAGGTGGGTCATACTCGCACACGATGAGCATGCCCATTTGGTGTTTGTGACAATGCTGGAGGGCGCACCCGACGCGCGTGGAGTCTCTCCACACGATCTGCGTGAAGTGTTCGCAATCTTTGTTGCCCGTACACTTGAGCGTCTTGAAATCATACCACTGCTTCTCCATGTACCAATAATACACCGCATCGGAAGGTGTCCAATGCAAGTTCTTGCCCCAAAACAAATTCTCGCCGTAATTCGCGGTCGAGTGGGCCAACTTACAATCCTCGTATCGCTGCATGAGATATTGACGCGCGAAGCTCGCGAGTTTCTCGTCCCACGTTAGCGTCGGAAGCTTGAACTCGGTCCTCACCCAATTGTGCGCGTGCATGAACTCCTCCTTCAACACGGTCTGGTTGTGCAAATACTCGGTGGGGTTTCTCCGGAAGTACCCGAAGAATTTCGCAGCGTTGCGCCGAACGTGCCCACGGTTTAGACCGTGTTGCCTGGTGGGCGGAGTCGGCGGCGGACCCGATTTTTGGTGCTGCTGATGATGCTGCTGCTCATGTGCGGAGACGATTGTGGTGGCAGCGGCGGCGAGGATGAAGAGGAGAACAATGAGGAAATTGAAGGGACGCATTATGTGAGGTGCGTGTTTTGGGTGTTGAATAAAAGAAATGGGATTAGCCGCTCTCGTTCTCCGAGAGCCCCGGCTAGAAGGGGGAATTAAGAAGCTTGTGATGGTAGGGGTCTTGTTATATTTGTTCTACTTGTGTTGGTTTTTTCAACAACGTACAATCGAATTACCTAACCTTTTTGTTGAGCATTTTTAGCATCTTGCACTACTTGTTACTATTTTTAACATTATTGGTGTAAATAGGATAATAAGGTGCATGTGCATTCTAGAAAGCGAAACTACATGTTGAACAAAATAGCGTGGTTTTTGGGTGTCCACAGGCCACTGGTCTATGTATAGTCTAAACGTTATTGAATTTTAGTTTTTTTTCGTTTGATATATACGAAGTGGGAGGAACTCATGATATACACGACGTCTTGAATTCATGTCTCTCTTGTACATTCCGGTAACAATGCAATCCATGACATTTCATAATCGTATATCTTTTAAACTTAACAACTTTGACAAAAACAAAAACAAAAACAAAACCACTTTGACCAAGAAAAATTGACCACTTAAATTAAGTGATTGCGTATTGTATAAATACAATGTGGTTAATTTATGTTAATTAGCCAAATCATTTAAAAAGAAATCAATTTGAAAATTAAAACAGGACATTACAATTAAAATTTAATTGGTCCAATTCATAAATTTAGGTTTATTCATGTAATTATCATTAAAATTTTGATAAAACAACAAAAACAAAACTAAAAAAAATGATTGGATCCAAAATAACTAACCCTGTCCAATATTTGGCCCAACATGCCTCATCCTATCCAACCCACCCATGTAAACCGCCAACCGAGAACCTGCCAAACTTGAGATGTCCAACGGACAAAATTTAGCCAAAAATACATCCTCATTGTTGAGCTTTTCTATCGGCACATACCTGATGCGAAACTAATAATTTTGTATATATATTTTCTTTCGAAAACATACATGATGCTAGTTTCTCATGTTGTACTTCAATGCAGAACTAATAGTTCCACAGATATTTTTTTTTTTAAAAACATACATAATGCAGAACTAATAGTTTTGCACGTTCTAATTCAATGCAAAAATAATATTTCCGCAGACATTTTTAATTCATTATGTATGCTTGCGAAACTAATAGTTCTACATCATGTATATTTTCAAAAAAAATATATACATGCAAAACTATTAATTCTACATCAAATATGTATGAATAGAAAAATATGTATGTGTAGATAGAAAATACCCTCATGTTTTGGCCAAATTGGATCGTTTGGACCTGGTAGGACCAAATCCTGCCATTGAACAAAAAAAAAAGTTGTCTGTTGATATAAAGAAATTTGACGAAATATAAAGTTTGAGATTTTTTTCTAAAAAGAAAATTATAAATAATTTATTGATAAGAATATTGTATACAATAAATATGAAATTTCTCATTTTCTACCATGTTATGAAAAATGAAAGAGAAAAAGCAAAAAAATAAATTTAATGAGCTTTATATAAATAATAGTAAATTTTATTATAATTATTTCTATATCTTCTTTTTTAGCGTTACAAAAGGAACATAAAATAATTCAAATAAATTACAATTTCTATAAAATAAAATCTCTTTTTTGAACATTCATTTTCTCAGTATTTTATTCGGAAATACTTTTTCCCATTATTTACATTCCTACAAGCATTCAAGATAAGATTTAATTTAGAGATGCACTTCAAACAACAATATTAGTAAAACCCTAAATTAGTCCTTGAAATTGTAAAGGTGTATCAACTTAGTCCTTGACATTAACAATATTCCAAATTGATCCTAAATTTGTAAATCGTTAATCAACTTAATCCTTCCGTCGCTCTCAGTTATCTAACGTAGTTAGAGTCGCTGATGTGGCACGTTAAGTGCTTAGATGGCACTCACACATAGAGGTGTCAAATCGAGCTGTCCAAATTATCCCATCGGGCCAAATTGTAAAATCGGGCTAGGCCGGCCCATATATCATTTGAGCAACATATTTCCTAACCCAGCCTAGCCTAAATTACACTGGGTCGGGTCGGGTCGAGCCAAAGTCCAAATTACAAGAACAAGTAGAAAAAAATTGATGAAGAATTTCATAACTTTCTAATTTTCATAATTATTTTCTTTTAATATCTTTTCTTTGAATTTGAATATAATTCAAAATATTAAAAAAATCTTATTAAATTCGAATATAAATCTAATATATAAAAATCAAATATAAAATAAAAAAGATAAGAAATTCATGATTTGCGTTACCCAGGCGCTATGAAAATGGGGGTCATTCCTTCGCCTATCGTATGTATCGGCTTGGCTTCGTCCATAACCAAGGAGGCTTTGCGTGTAGGAAGGTCGACGACAAAGCTTAGTTGGATTCTTCCCCTATCCCTAGGTTAATTACCTTTAGCTAAAAGAATTTTTCCCACATCCATTTTTTTATTAATTGTTTAATTTCGTCTTCTATGAATTTTTGTGATATAAATATTTTGAGAATTATTTTTTAGCTTAAAAATAGTATTTAAATATGCATGTTTAAGAATACTTCTGAAAACGGTCAATTTTTAGCTTCCGTCAGGTCTAGTTACTATATCCGTTTCTTTGTTTTCTGTCATTTTTTCTGTTTTATATGAATTTTTGTTCCATAAATGTTGTGTGATTTATTTTTAGCTTAAAATTAGAAATAAAATACACATATTCCAGAATACTTTTGAAACGGTAGTTTTTCAATCAACATCGTGTCTTTTTACGGAAAACGGTTTACGTCTAACTGACGGAAAGAGATTTAAATGGCTTGAGTGTGTTAAAAAAACCCAATAAATAAAATTCCTTCATAAAAGTTGGTTCTTTTAATATTTTTGATTTTCTGAATTTTTTTTGGAATTTTTGGAAAACTTCCAAAAAATTGCAGAAAATACGCTAAACGGAAGCGTATAGCGTAAAAATCTCATTTCACAGGTATTATTTTCGTGTCAAAAGTCCATAAACATTTTATATTTTATTTTTAATTATTTATTTCATGATTTTAGTATTTCTGTGTAAGTTTTGAAAACCCTATTTTTCTGCATTTTTCGGGGTTATACCTGCGAAACGATGAAAACCGAAGAGTTTACACTATCAATAAATTTAAAAAATGGATGCCACGAAATTATTTAGACTTGTCATGGCATTTTCCAGCATTCTCATTGGTTCTCACCAATTTTTATTAATTATTTCAATTTTTGATTTATTAAATGACATTTTTACCCTTGATTTTCATCAAAACCCTAGGGATACTTTGGTAAAATCCTCTCCCTCTCTTCCCAGCCAGTTCTGGCCGACCTTTCTAGCCTTGGGGGAGATATTTTGGTGTGACTCATGGTCTTGGACCAATAGCTAATTAGTTTGAATTAATTAAAAACCCTAAATCATGAATTATGACATAATGGATGAATAGTGACCATGATCTCATTTCCTTCTTCACCAAGTCTTCAAATCCTTCATTTCTCCTCTCCATGACCGTGGCCCTCTCCCTATAAATAGGGGAGGGGTGCTCTCCATTTTCTTCACCATTCACTTGAAGAAATCACTCCAAAATCTCTTTTCTTTTCTTTGTTTTTCCTTTGAGTTTTCTTTGGTTTTACTAATCAAGCTTTTGTGTTTTGTTCTTGTGGTCTTAGTTGTTCTTCATTGTTCTTGAGGCCAAGGTATGGGAAAATTCTTCTTAAGTTGGTTTGATCTTGTTTTGATGAGTATTTTGTGTTTTGGGTGTTTATAGTTTAATTAATTGTTATTTAATTGTTTTATTGTTTTGAAAATTGTCCTATGCCTTATATTTTATTTAAAATGTGATTTTATAATTAGTAAAGTTATAATGCCCAATTTAATTATAAAGTTTAATAATTGTACCATTACGCTGGCGAAATTTTAATTATAAAGGCTTGATCACTCAGTGGGATATGCCTCCGTGATCAACAAATCTAAGAATTGGTAAAATTGAACCTCTGTAGTTCTTTTGGCTAATGGAGAATATTGTGGTTGGTCAGGCATGAGAGTACATCTTTGGTGTATTGTCACGTCGGGCTCAGAGGCCGTATCTCTATTAGACATTAGTACGTGAGCAAGTGATTAAATACGCTAAAAATTTCTAAACCAGTGTTTTCTTCCATTTCCATGTTCTATTTTCGAAAATATATATATACATGTTGATTGGGTAAAATAATTTAACAGTAATGGGTTCTCGGTGAACTCTACTATTATGTTATTTGGTAGAAATTCCTGATTTGGGACCCTGTTATAAATAAAAACTTGTGATTTTTACTGTTTATATACAGATTGATGGTTGGGTAAAGGTAGTTCATTTGTATGGATCTGTCTATGAAAGACAAAGGTCATTGAAGGGGCCTAAAAGCTCACCTGATCTTTCCTGGGAACCATACCGATGTGCTATTTTCCCTATCCTAGGGAGTTCGTATATACGTGGCGAAGATTACTTGATCAGCTTCCAACGGGCTTTCTCAAAGAGAATGAGTTTAACTTATGATTTTATTAATATTATTACAGTTATGGTTAGTTACCGCAGTCGGCTCTGCCGCCATGTAGCTACTCCATAGCAATTTTCCCAAAAAAATGAGAAAAATGTCACTTACCGGTTAAAAATGAATCTGAGCTTAATTATCGATAATCCCCTCTCTCTTGATCAATCCCGGTGGCTATGCCCCGTTTTGATATTCTGTTATTGCTTTGATCACTTTCATTTTATACCGATTCATTTTCGGGTAATCACTGCAGTTCGGCTCTGCCACGGTGTGGTTACTCTTAAAATAAATGAGTAAAGCCGGAAAGAGTAAATAAAACAGATAAGTTTCAAAAGTTATTTCTGTGTTGATAGAATAAGAGTATTCTATGTGTTTTTGTATTATGAGATATAATACAGTGAAACAGAGAGAGTTTTTCAAGAGAATTTATATGCAGTTGGCATTGTCTTTGCATAGTGTTTTGAGCTCCAGATTGGGGATGAGAATAGAGTTATTCTATGTTTTGTTTGCATTGAAAGTAATTTATTCTCTGCATCATTTGCATAAAAGAGTTTTGAGCATTACAACCCGATGTAGTGAGGTTAGGAATATAGTATGGTTGGGCTACAATTGCCTTCTGGGATTATCTAGGTTTCGATAGTCTTATGTGGCCGAGTTGGTGAATACCCTCGAGCCGAGACTAGTTGATACACGGCTTGGATAAATCTGACTGGCTAACTTATTCATAAATTGGTATTAAGTAATAAATAATAGTATTACCGAAGAATCCCCGAAAGTTTAGATTGGACTGTCTGGTTATTCTATTAGGTTTGCTACAGCCGATTGCTCAAGGGTGTTGAGGTTGGTAAAGTCTCCTTGGAGCATTACACCAGTGTGTTTTGAGAGATATAGAAGTGACATGCATCAATATTTCTGATTGAGTGATATTCTACTGAGTTGTGATGTGCATGTCATGTTCTGTGTTTGTCTGTACTTCTTTGAAAGTGATATATTTTGTGTTTGACTGTACTTCTTTGAAAAGTTATATCTTCTGTGTTTGTCTGTGCTTTTGTTAAAGTGATATGTTCTGTGTTGACTGTAGTTGACATAAAGGTGATGTGTTATGTGACAAAAGATATATTTAGCATATATATATATATATATGTGTTTGTGATATTCTAAAAATATACTGTATAAATGTTATATTTCTTGTACTGTTTTCTTAACTTGTGAAGTTTTTCACCCTTGCCTACTTTCCATGTTTTGTTTATATGTGGTTGAGTAGATGATGTTTCCAAGGTTTAGATCGGGTACGGGTTGGAGGTCTGTTAACCATCTTTTCAAGGTGGAGGAGTGGAAGTTCTACTCCGACTTACAGAGGAGAAAGATGAGGAAGGTGTCAGCTCTGGAAGCACCGTTCATATCTTTTTATGGAAAGCATAGGAAGCCAGCATGGAGAAGCACCATTCGTTTTAGAGTAGGAAGGATGCGTCTGTTATCCTGCCTCTGGATGTGGACGGTTAATCTGGGTAGATGTTAGAGATTGAACCTGGCTTTTATATTACTTAGTAGTTTTTTTTATTTCTGTCATTTTACTTACATTTTCTTTTATTTTTCTTAGAGTTTCAACAGCTTTTTGATGTACAGTAGATTTTAGAAAAACTCCTTGCTTGTACTGATGCAAGATCTTTTGATATATATATACTTGATGAGGTTGTTTTTATTTCAGTATTTCTTCTAATACTATTTTTATTTTACCACGCAATGGAAAAGGAAAGAATGGACTCCCCATTCTTCTCATCTTTTCAAAAGGCAAAAAATTTTATTCACATTTTGGGAACAAAACTCGTTTTAAATCAAAAGGTTATTTGAAATATGTTGCGAAAATCTTGTTACTATGGTATAATATCCTTTTTGGAGAAAGGGTGTTGCAAAAAACATTTTACTCCATTTTTTTTATTGGTGGCTTCTAAGGTGAGGGCCCTTACAAGGCCCTCACCAGTGAGGGGGTCAAATGACCGGTAATAGCAGGTAGACGCGGGGTAGGTTATGTAATGTTAAAAAGTGATGGGGTAGAAATGAAAAATTTTGTGAAATTGCAAAGTAGTCCAACAAATGAATTTTGAGTTGTTTCTACCGAAGGCCTCAATAGGACAAAACCTGCTGCTTCTACCCATATTAGTTACAAATGGGTTCTTTGGTTTTCTCTCTTTCTCGATCTATTTCTTTACCTTTTTCTCATCAGCAATGAACCTACACCCCACCAACCTCACCGAACATAACCCACCTCTCAAGCTCCAATTTAAATGTTGTCTCTGTAGGTAACAAGATGAAACACAAGAAGTGGGGGTTGAATTGTGTTTCTAGGCTTTTAAAAACTTTTCGCAAAGTTGGACGCTGGCTTGTGAAAACGTTGGACGCACAGCTTATTTCAAATATTGGACGCACAACGTTTTCTGAAATATTGGACGCACAGAGTTTTGAAACACTGGACGCACATAGTTTTCAAATATCGGACGCACAAGAAAATTGGACGCAGAGGCTTCCACTTAGTTTAAAACTTGTTTTCGTTGTGCGATTTAAAGTGTATGAAAAACTTGTTGAATAAAAATCAATTCAATCCCCACGGTTAGAATAAGCACAGATATAATAAGAGTTAAGGGAAAGAAGAAGTAACACAAGTTTTTATCCTGGTTCACCCTTTCCTAAGAGCTACGTCCAGTCCCCTCAAACTAGAGAGATTTCACTATCAATCCAGATAGGTAACAAGTATTCTTCAGCAGCCTCTCCAGGCCTTACAACAAGTATTCTTTTACAGACAAGCCTCTCCAGACTCAACCAAGTATTCTTTTACAGTCAAGCCTCTCCAGGCTCAATCAAGTATTCTTTTACAGACAAGCTTCTCCAGGCTCAAACAAGTATTCTTTTACAGACAAGCCTCTCCAGGCTCAAACAAGTATTCTTTTACAGACAAGCCTCTCCAGGCTCAATCAAATATTCTTTTACAGTCAAGCCTCTCCAGGCTCAAACAACTCAGCAGAGTGTTTTTGATTCAAGTGCTGTCTAACTCACACAAGTGAGGATATGAAAACTAAAGCACTTCGAGAGTTAAGCAAACTCTCTTTTACAAGAAGATAGAAAATATACAAGACTTTCTATACAGAGTATAACAAATTGCACAGCGTTTTTGCTCTTTCTTTTTCGTTGTTCAATCTCTTGTATTCTTCTTCTTGATCACGGTATTTATATGTGTTGTGAAGCTTCAGACTTTCTCTTGAATAGCTCAGCTTCAGTCTTCATTAATATGACCGTTCTCTAATAGCATTAAATGCTATTTTCCCGTTGCTCTGAGGAGATCTACTTCAGTGAGTATGTCTGCGTTTCTTTCTCCTAAACAGAAACAACCTGTACTCAAAGTTTCAATTGTACAGTGGTTAATAGTAATATATTATTGAGACAGAGAGAATACACTGTGTAAAGTAGAAAGATGTGTTCAGAGATATACAGAGTAGATAAAAGTACATTCTCTCTCTTAGTACACTTTCCACAGTGCTTTATGCTTTTCTTTTAATGTACGTTCAAAAACGTTGACAATGGTTGTACAGAAAGCATTGCATACAGCTATTTATTTCAAATCATTTGCTCAATAAATATGTTCCATATTAAATGCAAGAGCAATAAATAGCAAGTTATGGACTTTGCGTTTTGGACGCAGCAAGTAGAATATATTGGACGCAGCATGTAGAATAAAGTTGGACTTTCAGTCCTTTTAGCAAATGGACGCATACCTTGTACTTACCATTTGCACATGATATTCATTCATCCATTGGACGCATCCTCATGCTTACCATTCTATTCCATTGGACGCAAGGCAGTATTGGACGTATTGCCTCATGCTGATAATTGGACTTTTGCCATTGCCTTTCTGTTCCATTGGACGCAGGGCAGTTGATTGTTGGCCTTTTCCAATTCTGTTCCATTGGACGCAGAAGCAGTTGACTGTTGTACTTCTGTCCTTCTGCTTCATTGGACGTAGGCAATGTTGTGCATATTGCCTTATGCTGATCATTGGACTTTTGTCCTTCTGATACATTGGACGCATATTTACTGGTTCTGCTTCTTTGGAAATCATTGGACGCAGAGAGTAGTATTGTCTCCATGAGTGATTCCTTGTACTTCTGCGATTCTGCTTCTTTAGAAAACACTGGACGCAGAGAGTAGCATTGCCTCCTACTGATTATTGGACGCAGAACATCATTGCCTCATATTTTTTATTGGACGCAGAGAATCATTGGACGATGAACAATATTTCCCAATACTGATCATTGGACGCAGAACTCTTGGTGTCCATATATGTTCCAGTGCCAATATTGGACGATGAACTTATCATTGGACGCAAAGCTTCTCAGACTTTGAATATGAGCCAATGTCATGATGAACTTATTATTGGTCGCAGACTGCAACATCCTTCAATAAACTTAGTTAGGCAGCTTTGTTATACATTGTAAAAGCTTAATACATTTTGTTATCATCAAAACCATAAAATCACTTAGGGAGTATTTGTATTAAAAATACTTTTAACCAATTTGGTTCCAACAGTCTCTTGTGCCCTCTTCGAATCCACCAACAACACCACATCTCCGCCACAAGCCCATAACACTCAGAATTAATTAATGCTCCAAGCATAAAGCAGGCCGAAGAATGAGAGAACAGAGAGTGTGGATGTTGTGATCATACTGATAATAAACCTTAATGATCATCTTTTGTCCAACCCGGGTGGTCAAATTTGAACAGTATCACCGTGTTAGAGAAAAACAGTGGACGAGGGGATCTGCGTTTCTGATATTTCTCTTCAGTCACCACCACCATACGAAGCTGACTTCTTCGTCCCCGTCTACGTGTCCTGCACCTTCAACACCTTAACGGTTTTTCGGCGATCGGCCACGCACGAGGGCTCATCGCCTCGCCCGTGCAGCTCATCTCCATCGAACACCCATTATGGAACCGAAGCAGGGGATTCGACCACGTCTTCGTCACTTCCCACGACTTCGGTGCATGCTTCCACACCCTGGTGCGTAATCAAACGCTATCGTAATGCTCGTCAACATGAGTTTTTTTTTAAATGTCCTTTTTTTTCATTTCAATGATTTTTCTTATTTTTTGTTTTGTTCTGTTTTGTGTTGTGAAGGACGACAGGGGCGGCAATGGCCGATGGGATTCCAGAAATGTTGACGAACTCATCGTGTTGCAGATGTTTGATGGATGACTTTTCACATATTATTTGTTATTGGATGAATAACAATTAACAAGAAATCATTAGATTGGTTGAACTTAACCTTTACTCTAGGTGAATGCACGTTGTTAGTGACGTTGATTAAAATTCAAAAATAGATTTACACTATTTCTCTGTAATACTCCTTGAATGTTGGGCATGTTTTGATATTTCACTATAAACGTTTTGTTGCAGGTTATTAACCGGTTATCCCTTTCAATTTTATCCATTAATTTAAATATAAATATATCTAACGAACATTATGACCCCCTCACTAGTGAGAGTCTTTCTCACCTTAGGCTATGTTTGGATGGGGGTTTTCGAGGGTTTTCGAGGGGAAGGGATGAGAGGGGAGGACTTATAATTCCCAATTACCTTATTTGAGTTTAATAGGACAAAAGAAATATTATTTTAGAAAGTAATAGACACCAAAATATAAATTTTTTCTCTAATTTTAAAACTCTCAAACAAGGTAATTAGGGATTATAAATCTTTCCCTCTCCTCCCCTCCAAAAACCCTCATCCAAACATAGCCTTAGAAATCACCTTTTTATTTCCCATTTAATTAAAGCCCAAAAAAATATCTCTCTTTAACTGAAGTGATTGTTTACCGTACGGGAAAGGACAAGAATTACAAAGAGGAGCCACTTTGCGCGTGATGTTGAAAAGTCAGCACCAGGGCCAGGTCGGCACTCGCCAGTCCTTGCCGCGAAAGTGACGTGGCAGCTTCTGGTGTTCCTTCCCATTTGCGATGGCAGGTGCGTGATGCGCACGTTGCGTAGACCAGACTCCACACCAACCAATTAACGAGCACACAAGCACCGCGACTCGATGAGTTTTCTTTCCCCAACAACCAAAACGAAGAACACAGAGAGAGAGAGAGAGAGGCATTCATTTCACTTCTCATCCTTTCTCCTCTACGTCGTCGTTTACAGTTAAACGACACACAGAGAGAGAAAGAGAGAGAGGTGTGCTCCATTCGTGTCCCTCACTCTCCCATGTCGGTGTCCAATTCTAGAGTTTCTGTTGCCCTTTTCGTCTCTTCCATATTCTTCACCTACTTCCCAGGTAAATTTAATTTCCTCCTGAAACTCGTTTTTTTTATATTAATTTATAATTCGTCGATTGCGGATCAATATTTAATATAGACGATAAAATAAAATAAAATATGTGATTTATAAGCTCATTTAGATGACAGGGGATTCAGTTTGGGAAATATTGGTCATTGTAATGTTTTTCCAGATTGATATTGAGTCTCTTTGGATTAGATTATGCAAAGCTTATCCATTGACATAAACAAATAGTCTGTTTGGATAAGCAGTTTATTTAAGTTTTTATAACATAAACACTTATCATATAAGCGTTTATCGTGGCGCTTATACGATAAACGCTTATATATAAGTTATTTTTATAATCGAAGAGAGAATGTGGTGAAACTGATTTCATATAAGTCGTAAGCTGTTTTGATAAACTATTCTTGAGAACTTACGAAAATAAGCCAAAAACAGCATATGAACTAGTCATAAGTTGTTTTCATAAGCCTTGCCAAACACACTGACAAGTGCTTGGCAGAGCTTATGAAATAGCTTATGATTGGCTCAAAAGTTCTAGACTAGTTTATCAAAACTGCTTATAGCTTATATGAAATCAGTTTCAACATATTTCCTCTTCGATTATAAAATAACTTATACATAAACGCTTGTACGATTAGCACTTATGTCACAACTTACAAGCTTAAATAAACTGTTTATCCAAATAGACCCATTATGTGGACAGTCTTTGAACTTAAATGTGTGGGTCAAAGTATATGTGAACTGTGTCTATGTTTGGAAACCGGTGGAACAAGAAAAATGTGAGTTGACTGGAAACGTGATTTGCAGATGTTTGGCTCATTTTTTGTGAACCTGATTTTGGGGTTGGAATCAATTTGAAGTTGAAGCTACTCCTAGTAGCTTTCACGTTGGAAGCAAAGTTTTCAATTACGTATCCAAACATAATCATGTTACATTCAACTCAGTTTTAACCAAAACCAATTAAGTCAAAATCAATTTTTGCTATTGCAAAACCAAACACACACATGTATTTGTGTGAACGGTTGTGCGGTGGCTTTCTTCTTCTGCTGTTGATCGCATTGGCACGCACAGGGTTGATGTTATGTGCGGTTGTGTCGCTGGGTTCAATTGAGATCTTCAAAACGCACGAGTGGCTAAAAGTGACTTCAACTGTGTACTTCCTTTGCAAAGGGGATAACAGGACGGTGCTTCCAGATGTCAAGAAAGCCCGTGTCTCTTATGCTTTCACTGGTGAAGAATCTTGGCAGGTTCCTTATTATATGCCTTTGCTCTCTCCTATTTATAATTTTGCCTTAATAAACAGCTTTTATCATGACTTAACTGAAAAATAAAATTGGTTTTATGTCCATCATCACGAGTTCATTAGAAGTGAATCAAGTAGTACATGTGTTTACACACCAAAAAATTGGCTATAAGGGTTGTGATCTGATAAGTTTGGATCCGATGTTGGCGTGGTTCTAGTTCAGGGGCATCACTCTTGTTTTTTTTTTTTAACCCACAGTATCCCAGGAGAAAGGGACTCTGGACTAATCTGTGTTTAGTCGGGAAGTAAATAAAGTCTTGCTACGGATTTTTCTATCACCAAGGATCAAACTCGGGTACTAGTCGAGTTCGTCCCTTTAGATGGAGCACATTAACCACTCAAAGGCATCACTCTGACTCTGTGTTCGTGGCCTTGAGTTCTAACAAATGGAAAATTTGGATGCAGCCATGCAAATGCAAAGTCATTTTGATGTGGGCTATCATTCACAGAATAAGCAAAAGTATCGTATATTATTTACAAGCAAGCATTTGAGTAACTGGTATTTTGCTTGGGAATCTGACATTAAATTCCAAGTGTCTTCACATTTGGGTGGCATGTGCTACTACTGTTTGAAACAACATCTGAGATTTTGCTTTGTGCTTCCAGCCTATAAGCAACTTTTCAAGTAAAAAATGCAAGCGGTGTGGACTTTATGAGGAAGACAGCATTACTTCTGATGATGCATTTGACGAATGGGAGTTTTGTCCTTCTGATTTTACTGCACCTGATGGTGAATATATTAAGTTCAAGGAAAAGGAATTCAATGCTACTTTTATGTGCCCGGATTGCTTAAATCTTGCTGGTGGTGAGTATCTTGCAACCTTTTGCTCTGACGATTCTTTATTGCCACAATCATACTTCATGCTGTTTGATCTATGAATACATCAACTAGTTATTTGAAAAGAGTATCTGTGACCTGGATGATGCCATTGCAAAAGTTGTATAGTTTATCAAAAGTATGCAATTTCAATTTTGAGGAATGATTCTTGCAGTTCTGGTGCTTATTGCTTACGCTTCAAAAAATCATTTATATCAACAAATGAGCATGCCACCTCAATTTGCTTTTGTGTTGGGATTGCTCACCATGAATAACTTGGGCCCTTTGACTTGCTTTAATTCAATAGACTTTTAGGATTCTGAAGAAAGAAAAAATGTTAAAGCAAATTACTCTGTCCCTCTTCTATATTTTTGTGTTTACTATGTAAACATTCCCCTCTATTATGAAAAGCTACAACTAATTCCAAAAAATATGGTCATCCCTAACTAATTTGTCATTAGGCCATTAGCTCATAGATTTTTTTCAGTCAAATGTCATTTCTACCATTATTCAGTATTATAAGTTGAAAAAAATAATAATAAAGCATTCATTTGGTTTATAGCTGAATTGAAAGTTTATCCTGGTACCCAACCATTTAAATTAAAGATTTAGGTAGACTAAATTAATGCATTCCCCCTTTTGCTTCACATATAAGGCTAAACAAGAGTCAGGACTCAGGAGTAGGACAGCATTGGACTACACTACACCCATGAGCTAACTAGTCATTATTGGGATTTAGCTTCTAGTAAGTGAGAGGTGCACTTTAGAGTGTAAAATATGGAACTATGACTGTTGGCTGGAAAATTAACAGTTGAGAATTTGGTATTGAGGTTATTAAAATCTACCTTGCTAAATGGACTGTTATAGCTTTACACTTTACCTTTTGAGTGTAACCATCTCCAACAAGGGTTCTTAACAGAGTTTTTATTTTTAAGAACTGGTTCTTAAAAAGTTCACCATTGGAGAGGACTGAGGTGGCAGCTAGGTGGAGAACCGGTTCTTCTATAAGATCCCAGTTCTTTAACATTAAAAAATTTTGCTTAATAAAATAAAGATGTGAGGTCACTTATGGGTTCTATTTTGGGTTCTTAAAGAGTTGCACCATTGGAGTGAAAAATGGATAGAGTTCTTAAATTTGTTGTGATATAGATAGATCCACCAAAAAGGAATTAAGAACCTCCAACGGTGTTCACTAAGGGTGTGTTTGGGAGTTTTGGAGGGGAGGGGAGGGGAGGGTTTGTGATCAATATTTTACCTATTTGAGTGTTTAACAAGTATGTAAAACCCTCCAAAGTTACATCTCTAGTGCATTTTTTGAGTTCCCCCAAATTGGAGGGTTTTTGGAAATATATTAGAGGAGAGGACTTTGGAGGGTTTGGGAGGGCTTCAACATGTTTTTTTCCATCCTTCTCCCTTATCTATACAACTAAAATATTTGAGTAAATCCTCCCCTTCCCTTCCCCTCCAAAAACCTCCTCCCAAACACACCCTAAGAGATGCTAAGCGGGCCAAATCCTGTAACAAATCCGGTTGGTCTAACACCATTTAAGATTTAATTATAGTATATACAAGTATGTTTTCTGGTTTTTTTGCTTATGCTGTAGACGCAATACAATGGAAGAAAAGGTAATTTTCTCTTAAAAATTATACTTTTTCTAGATGGACGAATATTGTGTTAATTACAGAGAAAGCACATAGGGTTCTTTATCTTGGTTCTCATTCTTGTATGCTTCACTGTATTGTATACTGGGTATGCCAATATTAGGTTTGTTCCACTTGCATTTCTGAGCAAGCCTTTGGAGACATTTTAAGTTATTTTCATGTCATAAGTTTATGGTAAAGCAAGGAGGACTAGGTAAACCTTATTGTTTTTATATTAATAAGACTGATTGTATTCATGTTCTGCAGTTTCTAGCTCTAATGATGGGCGGGGAATGCACATAGCATTTGTGGTTTTTCTTAGTGTTTTGGCCTCAATTATACTGATTCTTGGAGTGGTGGGTGCATACAAGTTCTGGCTAAAGAAGATAAGGGAACAGGATCAGGCTCGGTTTTTGAAGTTATTTGAAGATGGAGATGACATCGAGGATGAGCTGGGACTTGGTAGTGATATGATATAATGATACTAAAAAAAATACCTGTATAGTGCAAGGTTAACCTCATTTTTGTTAATGAAAAAGGATGGTTTTTTTTTCTGTCTTTCTTCCTGGTTTGACATGTAACTATCCCGATCCACTATAGATATTTATCAAAGCGGAAAATAGGAAATAGAATTTTTTTTTCTGGTTTGACATGCTAAAGCAATCTAATAGAAACAAATAAGCAAGATAAATAAATAAGTCACTAATGACCATTATTTATATTGGCATTATGATTCTGTGTTTCCCACAATTCGTGTTTAGACCCTAGTCCATGCTGCCACTCAAAAGAAGACAGCACCACCTACTACAATCCATAGCTCATTATCTGTACTCATAACACATGATGGGGTATTTTCTGATACAAGCAAGGCCATTAGCCAAATATCCCTTCCCAGAACCCTAGTTCGCGTGGAGTGATAAGATGATTTAGTGATTTGAGAGAGTAATATAAGGATTAAAATAATAAGGAGGTCATGTGTTCGAATCTCCCACTAACATAACATACTAATTACTAACATTAGTCTACTTTAAAAAACTGAGTTCGCTGCTTGTGTTCTCCATGTCTTCATCACCAATCCGAATTAAGTAGTAAGACCATGAATAACAATTGCAGTCATGCTGGTATTCTGACTCCTGATAACCAACATAATTTGCACAATCGTCTAGTGATATTGGGTTATGTAAAATAGATTGCTAAAACTACAGCTTCATCACTAGAACTGAAATTTGTGATCTATTTTTATTCTATATTTGCAACTTGTGTGACCAATATTCTTTTATTCAAAAGCAGTGCCACGGAAAAACATTGTGAGAATAAGGCTTATCTGCAGTAACAGACGATATCAAATGGAGGTTCCATTCTTGTCTTTGAACTTTTAAAGTACCCCAAGCATTCCTACCATTCAAATCCCCTTTAGTTTTTTTTTTAAATAAAAATATCAATATAGGTAGGCATCTCTGATATCAGGGATATTAACCTGAAATTTCATTCTAATGCATGAGAAATGTGGCTTAATAATCTCTCACTTGTGAGTCTTTGAATATAGAAAGAAAACGCTGCTATAAGTGCAGTGTGTAATGCCCTTTCTTTAGACTGGCAAATGACTGAATCTGAGACGGTATAATCCTTGAATAGGTAGTGTATTAAAAAGAAAAAGAAATACAGCATTCATGATATATCAAGCCCAAGGCAGGGCTTATTCTATAAACATTAGAAGAATAGAATTAGCCCATTCAAATTTATATTATATAAACTATCCATCTAAGCTCATATTTCCAAGTGCTCAGGGTTTAGCAATCACAATAGTAAGTGATGCTTTGAATTGTGAACCTGCTGCTGCTTCTGTATGACCAGAGGAGAAGCAAGAAAAAGCTGGCACACGAGACCTCAACCGCGATAATCAAAGCAAGCATTGCATGCATGAACATAGCACTCTAGGAGGAACGTGAGAAAGCAATGTTTAATTGTGAATGGAAGTTGCTGTTTGCAGATCTAAGAATACCAACAGTCAACAGAGTAGAGTAGCTGTGCTTCAATAACAGTAGAGATAGAGATCATAGCACAGTCAAAATGTTGGCATCTGAAAAAATTCCATGATTTTTTTTGTTAGTATTCAACAAGTTTCATAAGTTGCCTCCATGGATCATTATTTTTTGAAGTGTACAGTTCACATTGAAGTGTAAGTTTAAGCACATAGACAAAAAAAAAAAAAGAATTAGTTATAAACCACTCTGTCTCAAACTCTCTTGATTTTCTCATTAGTGTTCACCACTTTGACTTCAATTACTCAGTTACTATATAAGAAAAGTAAGTCCAGGTCTCTCAAGTTGTGACATGTGTCACCTCTCAGATTGTGACACGTGTCATCTTCCCAACCATTTCTATTTCCACTTAAAATTGTTTTATTTGTTGAGTTTTTTTTTTTATTGTTTTTGTTAGGAAAAGACCCGCACTTTGTATGGGTCTGGTCCATAGACTAGTGACCATCTAAAGCACTTTCTAGGACCTAAACCCATCGGATCTACATACTTTTATCTCTTATGTTGACAGCAGATTCTTATTTAATGAACTCTAGTCATTACCTGGTTTTTTTGGTACAGTAGTTCCTAACTAGTTGGTTTTAGTAATAGAAATCCTTCACTTAGCCAAACTAACTAGTTCTATTTTCAATAATCATAAATCCCAAAAAAGGAACATTCAATAATAACTACCTATGGGCTATAACTATTTTTCAAGTGTTGTTATGTTCTACTTTGTAGATTCAGGCAGCAGTTATGTTATGTCAGTTCAATAAATCATGTATCAGAAATTACAAAAAGAAAACTCCCACTAGCATAGTGATTAATGAAGGTTATAAAGACAAGAAAACGACCTTGAGCAATTAAGAATCCAAAGGCCATAAATTCTAACTAGAAGAGCTCCTTATTGACTTGTCAAAATTATAAAGCTCCTTTGAATTGGAACCATAAATTGCCTTGATTGTGTCCCTGCAGAAACTACAAGAAATAAAAGAGAAAATTGGATAAGAAACACACACTTTAAGGTGTCTTTATTTCAAGGAAAATGTTTACAATGTTCTCGGTGGATAAAAGCCGACCCCACTGAGTGAAATAAGGCTTGGTTGTTGTTGTTGTTCTCGGTGGATAAACTGAATACAATTCTACATGAAAAGTTGGAGAATAGCTAGTAACAAAATTCTAAACATGATTTCTGCTTTAGCAAAATTCATAATGTAAGTGTGCTAGCCTTGGCAGTAGTAGTATAGGCAATCATTCTCTTTTGTAAGGAATGATGGTTGATACCTCAAAGGCTCAAACAACTCATAGCCACTTCAATGGAAGATGTGGCCTTTTTCTGAATAAAAATATAAGATAATATGCACCAAACTGCCATGCCATGCCATAATGAACCCACAAGGTCACTAGCATCATATCAGTATTAACACCAAACAACATAATTCTATTACTATATAATCTATTCTATTTTACTATATAAGAAAAGTAGATCTTAGCCTCTCAAGTCGTGACATATGTCACCTCCTCAAGAGGCCAAGTTATGACATGTGTCACCTCCCTCCAACTCTTTTTATTTCCAACTCCTCAAGAGGTCAGGCCGTGACATGTGTTACTTCTCACACTGTGACATATATCACCTCCCCCGATTTATTTTATTTCCAACTAAAATTATTTTATTTGTTGGGGTATTTTACCCGTAAAGTATGGGTTGGGTCCATCATTTTTAAAGAAGAAACATTTTCAGCTGAACAAAATTTCCCCATGATATGTGATTCTCTAGAAAAACACAACTAAAAAGTGAGTGAGAAAGGTGGGGACCTGCAGGCCTCCTTGTTGAATTTCTTCTCCTTAACTCCATACAAAGAATTGAATATCTCTGGCTCTACACGGCAAAAATATGGACGCTCTGAAGAATAAGAGAAACAATAAAGTACAAGTTAAACTCCAAAGCTAACATTCCCACGAGGAAATTCAGATATCAAAATTGAAAACTTGAGAGGGATGAAGAGGACCAGAGTAAATGGAGCATTTCCGGGTACTCTTTTCATAATGAATACACCATCCATCTTGACCAATTAAGCTTTTATAGAGCTGAAATTCATCGTGACACGAAGAAAAAGTTACACAAACAAATCATAAATACACAGAATAAGGCCATGTTTGGATAAACTACTTCGTAATCACTTTTAACATATATTTTTTAACTAAAAACTTCTTACATAAATTGAGATTAACTTCTGCACTTCATTATTTTTCAAAACCTATCATTTTTAGTTTCTCCATAAACATACATCTTTTTATTAACAACTATCTATTTAATAATTTTTTCTCGTTTCCATAAACATCTAACTTCTCCATAAACTATAAGTTGAGCTTTTGCATCCATACCGGACCTAAATGAAATGTCCATAGCTCAATTTTTACAAAGTAGCAACAGAAAAAAAAGAGAAAGCTTGAAGGTTTTTTCTGGTTGTTGGAACTTGTTTTGAAAAAACAAAAACGTGGGAGTGCGAAAACGGACCTCAACATGTGAAGGGTCGGTGAAAATTTCTTCAGGAGAGGGGAAAGAAGGACCCTTTTGGAGCTTGCAGCAGGCCCCACAACCCTCCACGCAATGCCACGATATTTCCTTCTTCTCACCACCGAAACCGACGCCGCTTTGCCGTTGAGTTGTAGCGGTTGTCACTGTTGCTGCCGGCCGTCGACGACGCGCCGCTGAACTCGCGGCCAGGGATAACGGCAGTGACAGAGTAGCAGTGGCCGGAGACATGATAAGAAGCCACTTGATGTAACCGCCGATTTCCCAATTCGTATTTGGCTTTATCAGACGACAAAAATTGTTTACCGGAAGATTTAATTATTTTTAGTTAATATCTTTTTTTTAAGGTTTAAATAACTTTTTGGTCCCTATAATATAGGGGTGTTTTGCTTTTAGTCCCTATAAAAAAAGTCAAACGTTTTTGGTCCCTGTAAAATTTTTTTTTTGTTTTTAGTCTCTCAAGTGGGTTGACCGATGATGTGTCCATTTTAATCCTAGTCAGCATGCCTACGTGGCTAAAATTTTTGCCACGTAGGCTGCCACATCAGCATCTCTCTCTCTCCCTTCTCTCTCTCCTTCTTCCACCTCCTCTCTCTCTCTCTCTCTCTCATCCCTCCACCCGGCCCACCCTACGAGCACCAACTTCTCTCTCTTCTCCTCCCTCCACCCCACCAACTTCTCTCTTCTCTCAAAGTGCCACTTTGCAAAACCTGAGCATTCCTCCACTAATGCTAGAAAGAGAGAAGCTCCACTAATGCCAACCGACATAGATTAGAAGAACCATGTACAACACACTACACGAGGGAGGGCATATGGAATGGAAAAATATCCAATTTCTACTAACTTGCTCTGGTTCCCTTTTTTCCCCAAAAAAAATGCAATTTTTACAAATTGTGAAAAAGAAAAAGAATCCAGCATTCTAATAGCGAAATTAGTGCCAAGTATTAAAATTGAAGAAGAGCAAAGAAAGGGTATATGGAAACATGAGGAAGAGATATATATGACACTCCCTTCTCGGTGCAGAGGACGCTGAAGCTCTCAGCGGTCCTCGTGTTGGTCGACGATGATTTGGAATGGTTGCAGAAAGGAGCTAGTGGCCGTGGCAACTCCCCTTCCTCTGGTGGCCGCGGCAGAGCTCCAACGGAGCTGTTGGTGAACATTTCAGACTAGTGGGGGTGGAGGGTGGAGGTTGGGGGAAGGTGGGGAAGGAGAAGGGAGGAGAGGGTGGACGTGAGAGAAGGAGGAGAGAGAGAGAGAGGGGAGGAGCAAGGCGGAGGGAGAGAAGAGAGTGCTCACGGTGGCCTTAGTTGCATCCCACGACGGAGGAAAAGAGGAGAGACCTCGGTGCTCACGGTGCTCCACGTTCACGGCCGCGCACGCGGCCATGGTCGCCGGCGCGGCGGCCGGGTGGGACAACCCCCTTTCTCTTTACTCTTTTTTTCTTCTCTTCTCTGCTCTTTGTTGTGGTTGTCTGTGTTGTTGTTATTTTTCAGTGTTGGAATGAATTGCTGCTGGTTCTCTGGTTTTATTGTTTGATTGTTGGGTGGTGGTCCCTGTGTTGTTTGCTTGTTCTATGCTTGCAACAATTTTCGATCTCCCAGCTTTTTCCTTTCAATTTCATTTCTCCCAGTTTTGTGCCTTTGTCTTCAGAGAAAGACAGGGTGTTGAGGGAGGAAGTTAGGCGAAGGTGGGGAAGGAGGAGGGGGTGAACGGAAGGGGGGAAGGTGGGGGACGAGAGAGGAGAGAGAAAGAGGGGAGGAGGGAGAGAGAGGGGGCTGATGTGTCAGCTTATGTGTCACTGTTCTGGCCACGTAGGCGTGCTGACTGGGTTCAAAATTGGACACATCAGCGGTCAACCCACTTGAGGGACTAAAAGCAAAAAAAAAAATATTACAGGGACCAAAAGCGTTTGACTTTTTTTATAGGGACTAAAAGTAAAACACCCCTATATTATAGGGACTAAAAAGTTATTTAAGCCTTTTTTTAATAAAGATAAAACTTAGGGTATGTTTGGATATTTAAAAATGAGCGAAGCGGAATAGAATGGAATGGAGTGGAGTGAAGCGGAATTAAATATATCTTCTATTCTATTATTTGGATATTTTAGGATGGAGCAGAACAAAGTTTTTATTCCATCGTTTGGGAAATAAACGGAATGGAATGAATTATAATTTTTTAATTCCTTTTTCACCCTTATTTGAAAAGAAAAATTATCATCTAGAATTAAAATATATGATAAAATAAAAAGCAAGAAAATCAATAATTAAATATTTATAATATTCAATTATTTAACACTTTCATTTTTGTTTTATTATAGGCAAATCAAATTTAAAAAAAGTTAAGCAAAAAAAATCTCAACACAAGAGAAATAGATAAAACTAATTGAAAATAAAGAAAATTGCCCTGCATAACAAAAATGAGCAAAAGCACCGGCCACAAAAAGAGTCAAATGAAATATCCAGATCACCCACAATTGCAGCAAGAAATTGGTGCAGCAAGTATCACTGAATCCCGTTCACACACATTCCACTCCAAGTTCCAACACACCGCAAAGGCGCAAACCTTCGTTATTGAACCACCAAGAAGAAAAAATGACGGATAGTGTCGCTGAAAGTCTGGCAGAGAAGTTTCGCCACAAGAGCATGCAGTAGTTCTCCGTTTTCCAGCGAAGGTGTTTATTGTTGTCGGTGGTGGTCGTAGGTGGTTTCAGCAATAGCAGGAGCAATTGCTAGGTTCAGTACGGGGTAAATTAGTCATTTATTAATTGTGATAAGCATTCCATCCTATACCCATTGGAGGGGAAAAAAAATAAGAGTGAATGATGGAATGGATCCCATCATATTCCATTCCATTCTATCTATTTTTTAAAAACCCAAACAATGGAACCTTGTCACGTATCATTTCATTCCATCTCATTCCACTTTATTCCATCAATCCAAACAAACCCTTAGAAACAGTTTCTTACCCACTGTTCTTACTGTTGGCCAATAGAAATATAACACCTGGACAATTTTATTAACACGTGTTCTTTCCCACTAACAGAGTTTGCCGTGACGTTCTTTAGTGTTTTTCGCTCATCCAGCGCACCGCTCAACATTCGCGAAGGTCTGCCAGGATTTGCAATGGCTTTGGTTGCAGAGGCCACGAGACTGTTATACGTAACGGTGAGAGGGGGAGGCAAAGGGCGTTAACGGAACCGTTAGTGTGTTAATAGAATTGGAATAAAATTTTACAGGTGTTATATTTCTATTGGCCAACAGTAAAAACAGTGGGTAAGGAACTGTTTCTAAGTTTTATCCTTTAATAATTAGTTAATTACACATCACACACGTGAATTTTTAATTAATATCTTTTTATTAATAAATAAGGAATCAAAATAAAAATTGTTATTATTTATACAAACCAAAAATAGTTCAAGTGAATTTTCAATGTGTGCTTCGATGCTTAAGGAAATGAAAATATTTATTGTCCCATTTTTCTTTTCAAAATATCATTCACAGAGAAAACCCAACGACACTTAGATTCTGTTTGGATAACAAGCTTATCTACTGCTTATGGTATAAGCTAGAGCTGGCAAAACGGGCTTTCGGGCCGGGCCAAAAAAGCCCGGATTGAAAACGGGCTCGAATTTGTGTGTCCGAGCCCTCCACTTTTCGGGCTCGGGCTCGGGCTTTAGCCTATATTTTGCGGGCGGCCCGCTTCGGGCTCGGGCTTTACCGGGTTCGGGCTTTGTCGGGCCGGGCCAAAAAAGCCCGGATTGAAAACGGGCTCAAATTTGTGTGTCCGAGCCCTCTTTTTTTCGGGCTTTTTCGGCCCGGCCCGGCAAGCCCGGCCCATTTTGCCAGCTCTAGTATAAGCTGTATAAGCTATTTTTATAATCTAAGAAAAATTATAGTGAAACTTATTTTATATAAGTCATAAGTTATTTTGATAAGCTATCCTGAGTAGCTTATGAAAAATAAGCCCAAAACAGCTTATGAATCAGTCATAAGCTATGTTCATAAGCTCTGCATAAGCCAATCTAAACAGGCCTTATCTGGGCTTATCAATTGACATAAGCTCTTGTCAGTGTGTTTGACAGAGCTTATGAAAGCAGTTTATGACTAGTTCATAAGCTGTTTTGAGCTTATTTTCACAAGCTACCTAAGATAGCTTATCAAAATAGCTTACAACTTATATGAAATTAGTTTCACCACATTTTTTCTTCGATTATAAAAATAGCTTATACATAAGTGTTTATCATATAAGAGCTTATGCCATAAGTGGTTAAATAAGCTATTTTTTCAAATAGGCCCTTACATAGGATCTTAAAATAAGGCTCTGTTTGGCAAAAAATAGCAAATAGTGGATAAGTTAGCGAATAGCGGATAACAGATAACGGATAGCGGATAAGTTAGCGGATTGAATTCAAAGTGTTTGGTAAAATTAGCGGTTAAACTAGCTGATAAATGTAAAATGACATAAAAGGATATTTTTAATTAATGCTTACATTTCTTCTTTTTTATTTACAAAAATACTTACATTTCTTTAACAAATATAGTAATAGATATATAACAATAAATATATAACAAATATAATAATAGACATATAACCTGAGAGCGTTAAACGTGAGTGAGAAGTGAGAGTGATAGGTTAGAGTTTATTTTATTTTATTTAAAAAAGGATAGGGAATGAATTTAATAAAAATAATGAGGGCAAAAACGACAGAAAAAGTCATACGTTATCCGCTATTAAGCTCAAACGCTTGAAAAAACGGTAAACGCTACTGGAAAAACGCTATAAGCTATCCGTTACCAAACATCTCCATTTTTAAAAATCTGCTATTCACTAGTCAAATCCGCTAGTCAAATTCGCTAACCGCTAGCAGAAGAGACTTGCCAAATAGAGCCTAAGAGTATTATATTTGACCAAAAAAAATTAGAGTATTACAATAGTGCACTGCACAACAAATAAACAATAACAAAACAGACGCGCATACTCTAAAGAAAACAAATTAGACATCTTGAAACAACAAAAATCAAATAATCACATTCTCTTATACCTTGATAGAGTTATAAGCTTTCTTTCCTTTTTTTAAATTTATTCCGGATCGGCACATGCATTCGTTGAGACAACCAAACCCACAACAAATCTGAGTAAAATAGTGTTGTGTAAGAGCTCTTGGCAGCATATCTAAGTACAACAATGCTGCAACGGCAAGAAAGACTCTAACAAGGTTCGTTTAAACAGAGAAATGTGATGGAAGAGATAAAGTTGGAGAGGAGAAGAAATGGTGGCCAAAAAAGGTGGAGAAGGGGTGGAGGTGAGGAGAAAAAGAAGGGAATGGGAGGAAAAAAAAACTCACTATTGAGAGAGAAAAACCCACCTAATGTGGGTCGAAACACCTCCTATAGCGTTAAAAAAATCCCTCCTAAGACTATGTTTGGATGGGAGTTTTTGGAGGGGAAGGGAGGGGAGGGAAAAATTTATAATCTCCAATTACCTTGTTTGTAAGTTTTTAAAATTAAAAAATAGTTTTATATCTTGGTGTCTATTACCTTCTAAAATAATATTTTCTTTGTCCTATTAAAACTAAACAAGGTAATTAGGAATTATAAGCCATTTCCTCCCCTCCCCTCCCCTCTCTTTCCCTCCAAAAACCTCCATCCAAACAAAGCCTAAGGAGGGAGCTGACAGCCCCATAGCAGGGCACCGTTTCTGAGACTCGTGACACTATTTCTTTGCTCTGCTAGGCTAACATTTCTTATTGTTCCATTTTGTTAGACATCAGCCATTACCCTCTTTTTTTTCTTGACTTTTTTTATTAATCATCACTATATGGTGTATCTATCGTTTTTTTTAATAGATAGGGACTCAAGCTAAAAAAAAAGGCTTATTTACACTTTTGATCCCTTAATTATTGTGATTGTATATTTTGGTCTTTCGATTTCTAATTGGTCAAATTGGGTCTCCCAATTATTTCAATTATTACAATTAGGTCCTTCCGCCATTATATTGTCCAATTTTTAACAAACAGAGCCTACTTGGTACACATTGGATAGATTTGACACTAAATCAGGTAACCTTAGCATGGTATAGGTTGTCAGAAATTTTTCAAAGTAAGTCAAGAATGCACATAATGCAATACATGTTTAAAAATTTCTTACGTGTGAGGGTCTATGTCATGTCATCAGTGCCAAGATGGTCTGACTCAATGCCAAAGTGACCTGATTTAGTGTCAAATCAATCCTTGGGTGTTAAACATTGAACAACACAGTGACAGAGGGAATAAGATTGCAACAATTAGGATAATTGTAGGACTCAATTCGCTCAATTAGAAATTGAGATAACAAAATCGCACATTTCAAATAATTGAGGGACCAAAAGTACAATTTAACCAAAAAAACTAAAAAAATAAAGCCTAAAATATGTTTGGGGTCCTTCCAAATTTAGGCGTTTTGAAATTAATCCCTACAAAAAAAAGTTAAACTTTTTTAGTCCTACAAATATTTGTTTTTTTATTTTAGTCATTTTGGTGATTTGGCAATATTTTGGGGTGATGTGGCACATACGTGGCAGCTGACACGTCATTTAAAAATTTGTAGACACCGACACGTGGCTCTAATTTTTTTCTTTCCGTTTTCCTTCTTTCCCCTTTCTTCTTTCCCTTTCTCCTCTTCCCCTTTCTCACCTTCTCCGCTGCTCCCCTTCCCTCTTCTTCTTCCATTCTAATGCAGCAAATGTCCATCAGAGACCCAAAAAAAAACACTATGCTAAAAAATGGAAAGTAAAACACAGATCTAGAGCTGTTATTATCAAGGGTACAATTTCTTCTCATTGATCACTAAAATTTGATCATCTTTGTCAGCAGAATAAGATTGGGTATCAATCATAACAAATAGTAAAAAGATAACCCAACCTAGGAATTAAGCAGAGCTTAAAGGACAAGTTCAAAAACATCTCATTGAAACCCACCCATTGAAATTTTTTAGGGAATGGATTCAAGGATGATTAGAACCCAAAACCCATTACAAAAAAGAAAAAGACTTCGCTGTCTTCATTTACAAATCCAGATTCTAAGGGTTTGAAAACAGGCAAAAAAAAATTCTAAACCTCTGCTTTCTGCAACAGAGGAGTAAAAACGACGACGTTTTCCTTGCAGGAATCCGAAGAAGTGACCTCGGAGAACATCCTAATGAACTCTTCGAGGGAGAGCTTGCCGTACTTGTGTTCGTTTTTGTGGAGGTGCTTGACGATGCCGGTGAAGAAGTCCACGTGGCAGGGGAGGACCAAACCGCCGTCACCTCGGAGACTGAACTCCTCCTCGGTCCCCCGAAACAACAACACCACCACCACCGAAACGACGAACAACAACAACAACAACAGCACCAAAACGACGTCGGAGCCCCAAACCACCACCGCCGCCCCCCTCCAACTCCCCACCCCGAAACGACAACACCATCACCACCGAAACGACGTCGTCTTCACACCCCGAAATCGAACCAGATCGTTCTTCACTACCCCAACAACAACACTTTCTCTTCTTCCTCAAATCTCTCTCTACACAGTTCTTGTCTTGAATTGATATGATTTGGTTTTGTGAGGCTTTATTTTCTTGTGGTTTTATGGTGGTCTGTGTGGCTATGGGGGTCGATTTGGTTGTTTCGGGGGTTAAGGGTGGCAATGGAGATGGAAGAAGAAGAGGGAAGGGGAGCAGCCGAGAAGGTGAGAAAGGGAAAGTGGGGAAAGGTAAAGAAGAAAGGGGAAAGAAGGAAAAGGAAAAGAAAAAGAAAAAAAATTTAAGCCACGTGTCGGTCCTTACAAATTTTTAAATGACATGTCAGCTGTCACGTATATGTCACATCTCTCCAAAATATTGTCAAATCACCAAAAGGAGTAAAATAAAAAAATTATTTATAAGACTAAAAAAATTTGACATTTTTTTGTAAGGACTAATCTCAAAACACCTAAATTTAGAAAAACCTCAAACATATTTAAGCCAAAAATAAAATAACTAGGAATAACAATTCCCAAACATCAGAATGCAAAACTGAAACTTTGAACCCAGATTATGAGCCTGTTTGTTATTGATTATTTTTTAAAAAAAGTACTTTTTTTAAAGAAATAATTACTTTTAATGATTTTCTATCTGTTTGTTTTTACTTTTAATAATAATCAAAATCTAAAAATAATTAGAAATTTTGATTAAAATGAAAAGCTATATAGAGTTGCTTTTCAGAATTAATCAGATTTTAATAAAGAGAGAGAGGAGAGAGAAGATTAAAAAAGTAATTTTGAAGATTATAAACAAACACAAATTAGATTCTACTTTACATAAAAATCTTTAAAAAATAATCACTAAATTATTTTACATAAAAATCACTTATTTTTTAATCAATAACAAACCGGCTCTATTTTTCAAATTTTTTTGGTCAATCACAAGTTATCGTCATGTTGAGCCCACGCCATTTTGTTGCATTATATCAATTCTTTGATGGAGAAAGTGCTCTAAAATACATGTAGATGCAGCAGAAAAAAAGATGGCGATCTAAATCAAATTGACCAGAATATGCTCCTATTAAAAGGCAATATCTAAATCATATAAAGTTTAACATCTTGACAAAATTTAAGTTATTTTGTCAATCACTATACAACCTTATATATACAACATAGATGTAGAGTTAACTGTTATTTTGACCTCTGAAACTGTAATATGGTCTTAATAAAAAGGAAATTTAGTCCCTGAAATTATAAAATATCAGTCAAGTTAGTCTCTAAAATTGTAAAATGACGGACTAACTTGACCGTCGTTTTACAATTTTAAGAATAAATTTGATCGGCATTTTACAATTTTAAGAACTAAATTGCCTTTTCGTTAGTTTCAGAGACCTAAATGAGATTATTTTACAATTTCAAGGATTAAAGTGGCAATTAACTCTATTTGAAATGGATGAATATTCTTCACGGTGAGAGACTGAGTTGAATTTAAATGAAGCTTAATTTTGACCGGTTCCTACGAAACCACTAGTCAAAGTTAATAATCTGTTATAGCTAGGATATCTCCTCCACCTAATTCTGGCCGGTTATAACGATTTTTATCATGTCTGAATTAAGACTCTAGGGAGGTCAAAGAATATTATGGCTATGTTTGACAAGTTTTGTTCGTTAGCAATTAGTAGATTTGATTAGTGGATTTGATCGATGCATAGTAGATTAAAAAAAATAAAAATATTTGGTAACATATAACTTATAGCATTTTTTCAATAGCGTATGACGTTTCTTTTATGAAATTTGTTTTATTATTTTATTATTACGTCTCTATTGTATCAGGATATATACAATTTTTTTACAATGATCTATTAAACTATACAAATAAAATCCCTAAAAAAACCTATACAAATATAAAAACGCATGCAATTGCCCCCTAAACTGGGCTTACTCCATAATGAAATCAAATTCACCCTACTTTATAAATAGACATTTATTTATTTTGTTTTTTTTAACAAAATAGACATTTATTTTGGGACAGTAATTTAATTTTTTTTTCATTTTAATTTAGCTCCCGCCGCCTACGTATGTGATTCAATTTTCCGCACCAACGTAAATGCTGCATTTAACGCTTTCATAAATTCACTCATCACACGTGGAGTTCCTTCTGCATCACCTGTCTGCCAAAGACTTTCTATTTCTAAAGTTGAGAAATGAGAATCCCCAAACATAGTATTCCCTCTTATTCAAAATTTTAGTAGTTTAGGATTTTAGGACACAAATTAAAAAATAATTAATTAAATTATTTATAGATTAAAATATTTTTATTTATTATTTATATTATTAATTATTTTAGGTATTTTTTTACTTAAAATTATTAATTATAATAAGGGTATACTTAAAAAAAGTGACAAATTAACTCTTTAAATCCTAAAACGACTAAAAAATTTAACTCGGAGAGAATATTTTTGTACGAGGAAAGAGTTATTTTTTCTTTGAAAAAAATCATAACTCATGTTTTTTAATTACTATTAAACCAATTATATAACACTTTTTTTTTTATTTTTCACCAATAAATATACACTTTCTAGAATCAGTTAATAATGGTTTAATCAGTTTGAAAAAATATGCTTTATTTTTATGTATTTTACTAAAATCTTTTTAAAACAAAACAATTTTATGTTATTTTTATTATTTTTATATCTTTTGAAATGTAATATTATTTTTAGAAATTATTAATATAACATGATAGAAACAAATAAATTAAATATTCCTTAAATCACGAAATTTTATTTTCTCTCGGTGGTAATTTCGTGGAAAAACAACATCCTTCAATATTTTTCCTCATACTCTAAAAGGTCATTCAATTTAATAACAACACAAGTGCAACAATCGAGTCACATCATCAAATACCGACAGACAAGTAAAGTGAGAAAGAGAAAAAAAAGAGCCGAAAGGAAAAGAAAAAAAAACATGATTATTCTCCAGACACACGGAGCCTCCTGCATTTTTGGCACACCATGCACCATACAGGCATACACTACTGCACACAAAAACCCATTTTAATATTTGTGGCATTTAAATTTTCTTTAGGCCATCTAACTTTTTCCTAACACCACAAACTCACACACACATTTAATTAATCAATGGGTCTTACCAAAAAAAAAACATAGTCATTGCAAATCATCTCACATGATATAAAAAAAACAAACACCACTATAAATCAATGCAATTATCCCCTCTTCCTTTCCCAATTCCCACACCACTTTTCTTGCAATCCAAGCCTTTAATTTATTTCCCTTTTTATTAATTTCCCGTAGCAATTTTATTTATAACCCAAAAAAAGAAAATATTAACCGTACCGGAGAGAGGAATTGAAGCAGCGAAGAATTAGTGCGTGTTTGGTTCTGCGTCCAGAGGCTATAGCGTAGAAGCTCCAAGGCGTAGCCGCAGTTCCAAACACACGCTTATATAGGATCGATGAGTTCGGTTTGCATATCAAAGTGTGTGGAGGACGCACGTGACGCACGTGTTCCGGTACGAGCGTCGTACGTGAACCTTTACAAGTGGCCGGAATCGGACGCGGAGTTTGTGAGAAGGAGGTCGTCGGTGAGAAGGGGTGGTGGATCTGGTGGTTCGGAGGTGTACGGTGGAACTACTCAGTACCACCCGAGGGTGGTGGATAGTATCTCCTGCAGGCAGGTGTACCTTAGGAGCTATAAGTTTTCGAGGAAAGAAAGCGTGCCTGAGAAGACACAGAAATGCTTCGGTAGGGTTAAGGAGAAAGTGGCTCACGGTGGAAGTGCGAGTGGGAGGAAGAGATCACGGAGTAGTCGAAGGAAGTGTTTGGTTTGGAGGAAAATGAAGGAATTCTCATGTGCTGCTCTGTTTCGGATTTTCCACAGGTTCTTGTCTTGTGGCGCCAGTGTAGATGTTGTCCATTGAACACCATTAATTGACTTTGCTTTTTTTTCTTCTTCTTAATATTGTTAATTTAAGGTTCATTTGAGAGAGCTGCGTTAATTCGTTTTTTGTTTCTCTTTCTTTGGGTGGTGTTTGTGATATAATTTTCTGTTCTTTTAATTATTTTATTTATTTTGAGTTGGGTTTAAGTTTAAGAGTTTTGTGAACTGTGTGAAGTAATTAAGGATCTCTCTATCTATCTCATGTACATTAACTTTCCCATTAAAAGAGATTTGGCTAATTTAATTTTGCTTTTTGTTCTCCTTTTGCGTCCTTGTAATTTTGACACTAGAATTTTCAGCCCGGGCATATCCCTTGCTATCGGTGTTTTAAATTGCAGTAACTATGATTATATATGGTCGCAAAATAATGGTTTTTAGAGTCTTCAAAAATTACAATATAATTGCAGCCGATAATTCTCACAATATCAAGATTTTTAGATTCTCCGAAGTAGAAACCGCAACTGCAAATTAAAACCTTGCCATAGTCAGTTGAAGAAAGCAAAGGGGGAAGCTGTTCTGTTATCACAGCTTCTGAAAGTCATGACAAGCATGATGAACAGCTTTTTAGAGTTTTAGTTCCTTGGCTAATTCTCTCCCAATATTTCATTTTCTTCAATCTTCATATGCAAAATATGGATCAGCTGGAAAACATTGGCACATCCATCATCTTCACGCTAACACATGGATAATATAGCGTGAGTAAGTTACGACATTATTAATGCATTAATGTGAAATGGTTGTCTTCAATACATGACTTTGAATACATGCAGGTTATTTTAAATTAGTCGTATGATTTCTTAAAGAAGTTCTTTTCACAAGAATCAGCGTGGGAATAAAATAACAAAGTCAAAATCTAAATGAATTTCTTTCCACATGTCAAAATAGAAGTACAAGTGGCAGAGTCAAACCAAAGCTTTCCTTTTATATATAAAAATAAATAAATAAAATATATAATATGTAGTATAATATTAGATAGATTACATCTCATGACAAGAAAACGAGAAAAAAGCTAGAATCAGGAAAAAGGACATTTGTATTGTTTATATTTAAACTGGCAGTTTTCAATACTATGCATACTATATTTATATATTTTAGTCCGACATTCTTGGTAATATATTGAAAATGATAAAAAATCTCTTGTATTTGTTCATTCACAATTTTATTATTTAATTTAAACCATAGATAAAATTAATAATTTTTTTATGAGCAAATGTTATTAATTTGTATGTCATGTTAATGGAGAAATTTGAACCATAATCTCATTATCACTCTTACTTCTATGTTTTTTCCCCAAACCACCACACCATACTATAAAGTTTTACCAGCATTACCTTAATATGAAATTAATAAAATGAAACGGCATATTTCTGATTTTTTTTTGTACTGTACATTTACTATAAATAGAATCAGAATGTAACAACTTTTTATAATAGAAAACATATTAAAAAATATATTTTATAATTATTATATATCACATTAAATATTATGAGTTTTAAGAATTTTTTAATTCCTTAGTCAGTAATATTTACAGAGTAATGATCATACTCTCGAGTGTTGTCATTGCAAGAGAACATCCATATATGACCATAAGAATGGGCGTGAAAAAAGAAGAACAAAATATAATCATAACTTCCACCAAATGCTCTCCCCCATCGGCTTTAATGAAACTAGCTAGCTTGTGTTTTACTCCTAGTTATGGTGGCCATGATCTAATCAGTATGCTTCCTTATGCTCACTGTTCAATTAATTATGGGGCTTAATGTATTATGTAGAATACTAACATCATGACCAAGGTGACATTCCTCTCACATTTTTCTTTTTTTAAAATAAAGTTTGTTTATTGTTAAATTATTTATATGCGTTTATCAATTTTTTCTAACATTTAGTTATAATTTTTAATATGGAACACGAAAAAAAAACTTGATACACATAATGCGTCGGCCCCAGCGAACCTAATATTAAACTCAGTTTGATCATTTTCGTAGCTTAGCATTTAGCAGTAACTATGCTTTGTCAAACATATACACAAGCAATGTTATACCTTAATCATATGCTTAATTTGCATCTCTTCCCCTTAGTGCTGCATATAAAAGGAACATATATATTGACTAGTGTAGACCGACTCGTACCTTGTACGGGTCTTTTTCTATCAAAAACAGTAAAAAAAAAAGTGTTAAAATTCGGTATCGGGAACCTCCAATCCCTCAAAAGCGTCTTGAGGGGATGGTACGACCCTAGCTATATAAGCACTAATACAAGCCCCTAACCATCCGATGTGAGACTTCAACACGCCCTCTCGAGCCTAGGTTCCACACATAGGCGAGGGCTAGCGGCACTATCCACACCATCGGGAGAACCTGGCTCTGATAGCATGTTAAAATTCGGCATCGGGAACCTCTAATCCCTCAAAAGTGCCTTGAGGGGATGGTACGACCCTAGCTGTATAAGCACTAGCACAGGCCCCTGGCCATCCAATGTGGGACTTCAACATGCCCCCTCGAGCCTAGGCTCCACACCATAGGCGAGGGCTAGCGGCACTATCCACACCACTGGGAGGCACGGGCTCTGATACCATGTTAAAATTCGGCATCGAGAACCTCCAATCCCTCAAAAGCGCCTTGAGGGGATGGTACAACCCTAGCTGTATAAGTACTAGCACAGGCCCATGGCCATCCAATGTGGGACTTCAACACGCCCCCTCGAGCCTAGGTTCCACAGCATAGGCGAGGGCTAGCGGCACTATCCACACCACTGGGAGGCACGGGATCTGATACCATGTTAAAATTTGGCATCGGGAACCTAGGCTCACATTGGATAGTCAGGGGGCCTGTGCGGTGTTTATATAGCTGGGGGAGTCCCCACCTTTCAAGCTGGTTTTGAGAGGTGAATGTGAGCCTCAGCCGAATTTTAACATGGTATCAGAGCCTGGTTTTTAGTAGTGTAGATACTGCCGCTAGCCCTCGCCAATAGTGTGGAACCTAGGCTCGAGGGGGCGTGTTGAAGTCCCACATTGGATGATCAGGGGCCTGTGCTAGTGCTTATATAGCTAGGGTCGTATCATCCCCTCAAGGCATTTTTGAGGGATTGGAGGTTCCCGATGCCGAATTTTAACAAAAAGTACCTTATAAATGAAACAATATTACTTGAAAATAAGAAAAAATATGTCTGAAAGGTGACACGTGTCACATGGTAGACCAAGGGTTAATTTTCTTATATAGAAATAAATAATTGTCCTCGATGAGTTAAGGGAAGTGCTAATTTTTACGAAACATTTACTTTATGAAATGCAAGAATGATCACGTAGCTAGTTTTTAACAAATGGAAAAGGGATCATTCTGTGTTTGGCAGAAAACATGATGGGTTGGTTGCATAGAATAACCAATCATATCCTCCGTTGGTGTTTTTGCCTATTGCTAATTTTGTAAAATTGATCATTACCCTTTTCTAAAATCTTGATAGCTTCGGCTATTCGATACACAATTTCTTGAACATCATACCACATGTTTGACCAAACAAAAACGCACAATAGCAGGCTTGCTGGTGCAAGTCTGCTAAGGCCAACAGAAAGTTTTCCTTTCCAGTACAGAAAAACTCCAGAGGAAAGAAAGACGAATCAGAGAGAGAGAATTTTGTGAAGATTTTCTGAATATTCTCATTACTCAATGATTTGTGTATAACCAAATTGGTTCCTACACTTATGGATCAAAAGACAGGTGTAACGCTCCTAATACACACTGCTAATAGTTTGAAAGGAAATCCTATCAAACTATCCTTTTGCAGCAAGGCATAGCAGCTAAACATAGTTCTTCAACCACTTTTTTGTTTTGGTCAATGTTCTTCAGCCACTTACTTGGGTTGCACCTTTATACGTTTGGGCCTTAAATCCAATGGTTCATTACAACCGGGGGGTCCAGATGAATTCCCAGAAGGCTTATCCACAGCTCCCAAGCCCAATGGTTATAAGCAGAACCAAAAAAAAAAAACTCAATAGTGCAATCATAATGATAACTCGAGAGATCACTAGTGAGATCTAATTGGGGGAATGAGAAAATGGGATGTGGGGATATGGATAGTAGCTTCGTAGTGTAGAGACCAGGTGAGGTATAGCTCACTCGGCACCATTTGCATGATTTACCAACAATCGGTACATACCCAGTGAGGAAAAACCACTTGGAGGAGAGTTGTATTCATGAGAACAACAAAATCACAAATTGAAATATTTAAACAAGAAAGAAGTTTTCAAACAACAAATATCCTCACGCAGAAAAATTCCCAAGGCAGATTGGTCAAGATTACCAGTAATAACACTGACCAAAATTTAATATGATTCCGGAATTTGTTTGCATGGGAATTTCCACAAGCTAGATAAACGGGCTTACCGCTGGGAATGTGGAGGATCTTACGCCCCAAGAAATTTGGCTCATATTAAGTGTTAACATGTCCTTCATAGGACCAGCAGGCTACAAAGTACAAAGAGTCTTGGAGCCAGTTTGGATAATTTTTCTATAAACACCTATAATGAGTTTTTGAACTAATATCTTCTCATATAGGTGTATATAAGTTGAAATCAACTTTTACACTTCAACTTTTTCAAAAATTCTCTTTTTTAACTTCTCCATAAACACTTATCTATTTAAAAAGACTAGTTAACATCTTTTCCTCAATGCAATGCAAAATTAACTTCTCCGTAAAACCAAATAGGACCTTGATCCTATCTCATTCTTTCAGTTTCTGCTTATCCCACACTCTCTTCTATTCCGTAACTTATTGAAAACATAGAAAGTAAGAACATCTTTTCAGAAAACCCAAGACAACCCACTATCAATCTACCAACAAACTACCCTAAAGAGGAGGGATTGCTAAAAGATGAAACCTAAACCTTCATTTCTTTTGTTTTCTATGATCAGTCCATAACCTAAGATCCTCACTAATCAGACCCATGCATTACAAGATCCGTAAACCAAAAATTTTCAATATAAGACTGTAAACCAACTTCAATCCATATGGTATTAAGGTTAGAGTAGTGTTATTTGCACATCAGCAATCGGACCACTTCTACGCTATAAAAGGCTCGCAGCATCTAACCTAAATATAATTGAACCCACTTAAACCTTCTTTTTACAAGGCTTGGATGTTTAACATCTACGCACTAAGCATCCAAGAGGACATCAACTTATCAAACAGAATTGACAGACCACTTTACTAAGAATAATCTGTCACATGATGGAAAACAAATTATAATGATTTTAGTTCAAAATGCCCCTAGTGCAGTTAAATATTCCCATAAGCAACTAAGCAAGTCGACATTTGAAGGAAAGAAAAACTGTATTTGACAAAACTGAATTTGCAATACAGCATCATGCCTCATGGCAAATTGGCAATCAAATGATGGCAATAAATATAAACGTTGGCTTCAATACCAAAAGCATATGAAGGTACGGACTCAACTCACTCAAGTTCAATGGAAGGTCACGCAGACTTTCAAACTTTCTGGTAGTACTAGTAAACATGTACATAACCATCAGGTGCAAAGTATATTGCATTTCTTTCAAAACATATACACTTCTGAGTTGCATCAATTAACTTCTAGAACTATACTTCATTTCTTCCTGAACATTCGCTCATCTAAGATTAGACCCTCTCAATCAGAACTGAATATCTCCATGGCCATCCATTCATACTGTTGAAGATAAATTATAAAAGCCATAATAGGTGTAGAAAAACCAACCTGGCTTCAACAAATTCTAGTTCATTACTGTTCCATACAAGGTAAAGTTCATGAGATGCAGACAACTTAAAGTAACTTTGTTCTAAATTGAGGTTTCAAATGGAAACACTTCATGAACCATCCATTTTATATGACTCTTTGCCCAAATTATATTTCAAGTGTTAAAAACATCAGCATTTCTAGCAGTTCTTTCACAAAATAACTAATTAGTAATTACAAACCAGGAAGAGATAAAAACACAATACATTTAACAAGTAAATAGTTAGGTGGTATAATTGAAATAACCCCCTTCCACACCCATCAGTCAAGCCTTGCTGTTCTTCAAGTTACTCTTTTAGTAAATAAGTGGAGCTTGATGCCTTGATCAAAGCTCTTGGCTTGGTGAACCATTCAGAAGGTACCCTGTTTCAATTGGCCAATTTACGTGCCCTAAATACATTTTCCCACGTCATCAACAAACGAATCCATATTGCACTCATAAGAAAACATCAGAGACCTTGTAAATTAAAACTAAGAATCAGTCAACAATATGAATTATGACAAGAAGGCCTCTTGTTATAGGACACAAGCACCACACATGCTTAAAAATATCTGCAAGACATTCTATTCACATAAACCAGGTTAAACTGTCAAAGAGAAACAAAAGGTGTGGATGGTGAAAGAAAATTCCACTGAGTGAGAGTTGGACAATGCTCATTCTAAGTATACAATCAAGAAAAACGATCAGTGACAAAATAACTGAGCAGCAACTGAGCCTTCAGCTCCTTGACTGAAGCAGCATGAGTACAAACATGATCAAACTTTTTTTCTATTCCGCACAATACATTATCAGCATTGCAAACAAAAAAGAAAGTCTAAACATACAGGCAGTATTCCAATATCAACACATATCTAACTGTAACATAGAATGTTAAGGGGGAAAATATAGAGGGATAAAAGGGGGGGAACAGCAATGCAATGCACTGGCGGCAGACTTGAACAGTTGAATTGAACCACAAGTGTAGTTGCAGTTAGGTGAATGTAGAACCTGATATCTGCTGTGGGATGAGCAAAAAACCTCTTTTCAAAGCTCAAATTCCTCTTCCTTGAGAGCAATCTCAGCAGCCTCTTCCTCCTCCTCATCCAGTACAAAATACTGATTCTTCTCCAAGGGCCTAAACATGTAAAACATGATAACATAAAAGGCAAGGCTAGCACCCTCCTCAGCAAGGTTACTAACCCACCTATACTTATAAGCAGTGATGGTCTTGAGTGCAAAAACAACAATGCGGGTGAAGTACAAGTATCCAATGACAAGGATATAGAACTGCCTGAACAGCGTTAACTTGGCAAGGTTCCTCGCAGCCTTTCCGTCAGTCTTGGAGGTTTCCCTGAGCGATCTAATGGACCAAACAATGGGGAAAATGATCGCACAGCAACAAATGATATCAACAAGCAAGAAAATCTGGTTCCAAGTAACCCAATCCTTGATAAAAGGCCCGGTCTCGCCGATCACAACCGAAGCAAGGTTTGCCAAGACCTGAATGATGAATTGTATAACAATGTTCAAGCATTACATCAAGATAATTTGATCCCTCCTTGTGTACAATTATTCAGTAAAAAAGTTGTTGAATAATTGTCTTATCATCAAACTTATTTTTTCTTAAAAAAATTTATGGTTTAGCAAACAACTCATAATTCAATTAATCACTTAAAATAATTATTAATTTAATTGAATTAAGAATTTAGGGCCTGTTATGACTGATTCTGTTTTGGTCTTATTTTCATAAGTTTTCCAGAATAGCTTATCAAAACAGCTTATAGCTTATATGAAATCAATTTCATCATATTTCCCCTTTACTTATAAAAATAGCTTATAAGCGCTTGTGCCATAAGTTCATAAGTTCTTAAATAAGTTGTTTATCCAAACAGGTCCTTAATTAACTATGCACTGACGGAAGTGAGATTGGCCAATACCTGAAGGGGGATAACGACCATGAGGACCTTCTTCTCCCGCTCCTGAAGGAATGGCTTGAGGAAGGACCAACCGGTTCCGATCAAAACGATGACAGTGAAGAGCAAAACGACGCGTATGAACTGGAAGATGTAGAAGAGCACATCCCAGCCATGTGGCGTTCCGGTGACCTTGACGTAGTGCTTGTCCTCGGCGGCGCAGATTAGATTCAGTGCCTTCATGAGAAGGAGAGTGGCCATGAGGAGGTGTATCCGGTGAACGGAGCGTTTGTTGGTGTAGCATAGGTAGACCCAAGAAGCGAAGAAAACAAGGTAACAGAGAGAGAATAGTGAGAATAGTGTCGGAAGCTGGGTCTGGCCGGCGGATAGGTAATCGCGTGAACCATCGGCGTCGAGGTTGAATAGCTCCGTTCGAACGGCCATGGAAACGGAGGTTTCGGGTGCGCAATTGGAGAAAAAGAGGCTAAACTCGTTCGGCGAAGTTACGGGGTAGGAACGGTTAAACGACGCCGTTGGGGGAGGAGATAGGTCACGGAACGTGAAGAGGCGCGTGATGTAGCGGGAATCCAGGACGCAGAAGCTAGGGTTTTGCTGGATCTCAATCAGGACTTGGAGGAGGGATTCCTCGCTTAGGAGGAAGAACCCGAGCCGCGACGGGTCGGGTTGTGCCGCCGCCGCTGCGACGGAAACCTCCGATACGGCGATCCAGACGTGGCCGGTGTGTGTGAACCCGAATTTCTCAAGAAGGATCATGGGTCGGGTGTCGGAGGTTATCGTTAGGGATTTGATCTCCGCCGTTGATGGCGAGACGAGGAATAATAGGAGTAAAACGACGGTGGTGAGGGCCGTTTTGCCCATTTTCGATTGATTGATTGGAATGAAATGAAGGGACTCACAGACACAGGATCGCCTAACGAAGCGATTCTCACAAGTAAACGAGTCTTCTCTCTTTTTCCTGTGTGTGTGTGTGTGTGTGTGTGTTGGCGTATTGTTGAAAGCAATATAGAGTGTTGTTGTTTGTTGGTTGATGAAGGCAATGTAAGGGTGATTGTTGATAGGGAATTGGTAAATACACCAATATTTTTGGACATACACCCTACATTTAAAAAGGAAAATACCATTATACCTTCGTTGATTTGTTTATTTTTTTTTCAATTTCGCGTTGTTACCGGAAATTTAGTTTCCGGAATGTATTTTTGCATTCCGGAAACTCCAGGAAAAATTTATATTCCGGAAACTCCAGTTTCCGGAATGTAAATTTGCATTCCGGAAACTCCAGAAAAATTTACATTCTGGAAACTCTAGGAAAATTCAGTTTCCGGAATGTATTTTTGCATTCCGGAAACTCCAGGAAAAATTTACATTCCGGAAACTCCAGTTTCCGAAATGTAAATTTGTATTCCGGAAACTCCAGGAAAAATTTACATTCCGGACACTGGAGTTTCCGGAATGCAAATCTGTAATCCGGAAACTGGGGGTGTATGGCCAGTTTCCGGAAAAGAAGCAAAATCAGAAAAAAAAAAAAAAAAAAAAAAAAAAAAAAAAACCCAAACAATGAGGGTATAATAGTAATTTCCTGAATAAATGTGGGGTGTATGGCAAAAAACTGGGGTGTATTTACCAATTCCCTTGTTGATATTTGCGATATGGAGAATTTGGCCTTTTGTCAAACGACGTCGTTTTGGCGTGACCCCTGGGCGTAGGCATCAATTTATTTGGGGATCGGTAAATACACCCCCATGTATTTGCCATACACCCCATTTAATACTGTTGAAAAATTGTAATACGAAAGTGCCCTTACCATTTCTGCTTCTCTCTTCGTTTCTCCTTCCCTCTTTTGAAAAACACATACACCTCACTTGCACTTGCAGACCAAAACCAAAGGAAACCGCAGAATCGAAGGAAAACCTCACTTCCCTCTTCTCATTGCAGATCTGCAGAACAACACCGGGGTTCCATTTTCCCAGAACAGGTTCTTTTCAGTTCCATATTTTCCTTGCATTGGTTATTTTCTTTCTTTGTTTTTTTGGTGAATCATATTGGTTATTTTCTGGATTTTTGGCATCTTTCGTTCTTTGCATTTTTTTGCAATTTTTCGGGTTCCATATGTTTGTAGAACATCGCATAATCGCATATCAATTTCGTTCTGGTTCATGGCATTTTTAACCGGAAATTTGGATTTCCGGAGGAAAATGGATTTATAGATTTCTGAAAATTCGGATTTCCGGTAGTACAAAGTGGAAAATTTTGTACTACCGAAAATACGAGTTTCCGGTAGCACAAATTTTCACTTTGTACTACCGAAAATTCGAATTGTTATACTACCGAAAATACGAGTTTTTGGTAGCACAAATTTTTTCGCTCATTATAAATATGATTTATTGTACTCAGGTTGGACGCATTGTTATCTTTTACGGTTAGTAGTATATTCCTAGACTTAACCATGTTTTTGGTCAAACTATTAACTAAAAACCTCTCCTCATCATTTAGGCGACCAGCATATGAGTGACCAACTTATGTCTCTGCCCGTCCATGGTTGTGAGTTCCATTCACCAAATTAATATACCAACCTTGACCATTACTCATGCATCTTGCTCTTAACCTGAATGGACACTCGCACTTTTGGGTAGCAGTTACCTTTTTCGGTAATTTGTTCTTGTATGACCTATATTTTTCACTTCTACTACAAGCCAAAACAACAACTGTCTTTCTTCCTGGGCCTTTGTCCCCGTCGTCTGATCTTGTTATGACAAGCACAAATCCACATTCCATAGCAAGTGATCTAGCCCAGTTCAATAAATCATCTTTAGTATAGAAGACCTGATAATGGGCAATGACATACATATAAATCACCTTAACAATCACAACAACATTTTTAAAAAAATTTAAATAAATACCTCATTAGTTGTAAATTCTTCAGTGCACTTAAATTTATTTAGTAATGAAGGGAACACATCATAAGAATTGTCATCCATTATGTACTAAATAGCACTACAAAAACACACCTCAATTAGAAGAAATTGGAATTAGAATTTTTATAAATTTTGATACTTACCAGAAATTGGGATTTTCGGCAGTTACAAAAATACAAAATTCATTTTGATAACTACCGAAATTTCGAATTTTCGGTAGTTATAAAAAATTTAATTTTATAACTACCGAAAATTGGAATTTTCGGTTGTATAAAAATTGAATTTTTATAACTACCAGAAATTCCAATTTTCGGTAGTTATAAAATTGAATTTTTATACAACCGGAAACTCCAATTTCCGTCCGGAAATTCCAATTTTCGGTAAATATTTAATTTTTAAACTTTCGAAAATTCTAATTTCCGATAGTTATAAAAATCGAATTTTTATATATCTGGCAATTCCAAATTCCGGTTTAAATAAGAGTGTTTTTTTAAAAAATAAAATATACCTCGACGGCAAAAGAGGAAGACGAAGATGAAGAAGTTTCAGGTGAACGTTATGTTCTTCTCTCTCGTCTCTTCTCTCTTGTCTCTCACTTCTGTTCTGTTCCCAGCTCAACGATCAAAGAAGCTCTGTCTCTGTGAGAACCGGGGAAGAAGCAGTGAGGTGTATGCGGGAAATGAAGAAAAACAAAAAAGAGTATTTTTGTATTTTTACATGGACAAGATCTTTAAGTAGAGTGGATGGCAAAATATAGGGACTATATTTACCAATTCCCATTTATTTTGCTGCACGGAAAGAGTGGGAGGGCGCAATCAGGCCCAATTTTGTATTTTGATCTGTGGCCCAACGTTTGTCATGATGCTTGATGTTTTTTAGTAGAGTTACCGGCACAATCTTCTTGATACACTTTTTTTGATCGGATAAAATACACGTGGATTTTATTAAATTATGTGAGTTTCATTCTCAAAGTGGCGGGACTTAATCCCAAAATAATGGAACTTACATGCATTTCACTCAACCATAAAGAGTGTGTTGTTAGTACTCATCTTTCTTTTTTACATGTATTTTTTTTTGCATATGTTGCTTGACTTAAAAAAAAAGAAGTAATGTCTCTGTGCATATTTATAAGATTATATAGAGGGGACATAAGATTTTAGTGTAAATGGACAAAATTGCCCTCAAACCAAAAATTAGTAACTACTACTTTTAATAACTGAAAAGTTAAATTTAATTTCACTCAAAATTATGTAATAACTATCATTAAAAAAACTATAATTAACAGTAAAAAAAAGGATGTGAATGTAGGAGGCATAGGATGTGGATGCAGGCACGGACTGTCTCCTCCCCACTAGTTAATTATTAGGGAAATAATAAAGAGATTATATGATAGGCAGTATTTGATTAAGAAAATAATACGTACATGTTTCTTATTTTATTTTTAAAATGACAAAATGATTCTTTTATTAAAAAATATGATAATGGATAATGAGTGTTTTTTTGTTGTGCAAGTCCCCAGGACCAATTGTATATTGACCTTTTATATTTATTGTACCATATTATTCATTCAATATATGGGTACTTAACTAACATGGTAAAGTAATTAGAATAATTTGTTCATTCTTTCCTTTATTATAAAAAAAAGAATAATTTGTTCATTGTTATTTGTCATAATATATTAAATAATGACATGATAATGCGTGTTTATTTAGAATGGTGCTCCTAAATGTCCTGAAATATATCAAGCATTAATGTGAGTTTGGATAAAATAATACCTCGAGCCTAACATCATGTGAGTTTATAAAAAATTCTTTTACCATAACAATCATTTTTTTTTATAAGATTACCATAACAATCATTCGAATGAAAAAAAAATATGAAAAAATATGCAATTAAGTCGTAAAGAGTTACATTTTTAAAATATTTTTCCAAGTAATATAAAATTTGGCTTAATTACATTTTTATCCCTCACATATCGCAATTGTGTAATATTGGTCCCCTAAGTATTATAATTGTGCAATTTTGGTACTCAAATTTCAATTGTGTGATTTTGGTCTTTTAGGTATCATGATTGTGCAATTTTGCCCCACAGGTATCCCAATTGTTATAATAGTTCATTTGTCACTGTGTCATTTTTAAAACCAGTTGAGGCTAAGGGGCTAAAGGGCATGCCAACTCTTCTGTGTGGCTTAAAACAAAGGAAAAGGCACTTCTTGTCTCTGTAATGGAGGAAAGAGTCATAAAAGAAAACTCTCTCAGGAAAGAAAAGAAATTGGGATGGAATGAGTAATGGACTGACCCATATTTATGATTCCAAAAAGGAACTTAAGCCTATTATAGGAGTACAATAGTCATAATTGGGGATTGTTGACATAAGATTCCCTAACGATTTCAATAAATCAACATTTATGGCATGTTGGAAGAGTCGGGGAGTCGTAATAGAAAATATTCGTTAGAGAATCTTCGGATCATAAACCTACGTCTTAAAAAAAGAGAAGAGGAGAGAGAAAAGAGACGAGAAAAAAGCGAACGATATTCACTAATCAACATTCACTCATGGACAGTATACCAAGAAAAAGGGACTTGTTCCTAGGATGGAGAGTGTTGGGAGTTCCACATTGGATGGACAGCAGGGTCTGTGCCTCCTTATAAGCAAGGAGCAAACCTGCCACTAGCCCTCGCCTATGGTGTGGAACCTAGGCTCGAGGGGGTGTGTTAGGAGTCCCACATCGGATGGTTAGGGGGTCTGTGCAGTGTTTATAAAGCTGCGGAGTCCCTTCCCTCTAGAATTGGCTTTTGGGATTGAGCTGTGAGCCCAGCCAAATTTTAACAGAGCAAGTATGCAGCATTAAGTCGGAATATGCGAAACACATGTAAATAATCTCTTCACATGGGGTGTTATGTAATGCTTGGATGAAATTCCACCAAAGGGACAAGTCCCCCGAAGAAATAAAATCCACATATTCCACAAAGTACTACTTAATAGTGGAAGACGCACGTCCATGCTAAAACTAATACTTCCGTTCAGAGATGAAACGAAGTATCCCTACTAGAAAAACAGGTTAAACTAAGTGCTATCAGATGTCGATTAAAATTGGATAGAACAAAGGGTGATGCCCTCTTAAAGTAAGACGACAAGTTGTTCTTAAAGAGAGGATATTAAATGAAATACGATTTAAGGGCCGAGAAGTCATGTTATTCATTTCGAAAAGAAGTAAATAAGTAGCCCACAAAACAATAATCGACTGAGGCATTAGGTTGAAAAAAAAATAAGCATATGATCACATAGGAAGATAAACAATTCAGACCTTTCATCTCGTTATTGCACACGAGTTCACATTTCCAAAATTATTAATAGAAACTACATCTCGATAAACAACGTTAAACGTTATACATACCAGTCTAAATAATCTTTTTAACCTAATTCAAGGCTACAACAAAGAAGAGAGGAAGGTTGTTGGGACCTGTGCGAGATACATCATGCCATCTCAGCACCGGGACATTCTCTCACTGACAAACCCCGGAATCTAGACTCTCACGAGAACACCCAAAAGGAAAGCGACCGATCTCATCCACCACCATATCCTCCATCGGGGTACCACGGAGGTCACGTTGCAATGTCGCCTTAAGGCATCAGTTAGCGTAAAGGAACAAGGGGAATCTCCCCCTTGGACATTCGAGCAAACCCAAAATTGGACATTTGTTTTTTAGAATGGAATGCCGCACCCCGATGATAGATATTTCCACCAAGACCTAATGGGCCCAAGGTTGAGAATTATGGGCCACACTGACACAGGGCATTCTTTTATATAGCTGCTACAACACCCTTTCTCTAAAAACGATATTACACCATAGTAACAAGTATTTTCGCAAAATATTCCTTATCAACCTTTGATAAAAATCGAGTTTTGTTCCCAAAAATGTGGATAATTTTTTTTTGCCTTTTTAAAAGATGAGAAGAATGGGGAGTCCATTCTTTCCTTTTCCATTGCGTGTTAAAATATGAACAGTATTAGAAGAAATACTGAAGTAAAAGCAACCTCCTCAAGTATATATATTATCAAAAGAGCTTGTATCAGTACAAGCAAGGAGTTTTAAAACTATTATACATCAAAAGTAGTAAAAACTCTAAGTAAACTGGAATGAAAAGACTGAAATGAAAAGCTACTAACACTACAAGAAAATCGGCCATTACCGACGAAATTTTTTCGTCGGTAATGCAAAAAAAACCGTCGGTAACGAACGATTTCCGACGGCATAAGTTCGTCGGTAAATCACTCGTCGGTAATTATTACCGATGGAAATTCCGTTAGTAATTACCGACAGAAATTACCGACAAAAATAATCCGTCGAAAAATTATATGTTACCGACGGAATAATCCGTCGGTAACCACACGAGAATTTTAAAAAAATAAAATAAAATTGCAGATCGAGAACTAGACTGAGAGAACGAGCCTGAGAGAGAGCAAGCCAACTGCAATCGATAAAATTCAAACCAAAACCAATTGAATCGATAAAATTGAAGAAATCAAAGATGAAAATGCACAATCCAATAGAGAGGAAATGAAAGTTGAAATCGAAATCTAAAGGGAAGAGGAAATGGAAGTTGAAATCGAAGAAGAAACCAAAATCGGAGAAACGTAACTCACCAAAATCGAAGAAGTGAAAATGCAGTAGTGTCTTCTTCTTCTTTTTTCCCCTTTCTCCTCTCTTTCTCGGCGCACACACACACACCAGCACACACTCTCACATTTTTCTTCTCTTTCTTTGTTCATTTGAGTGTGTGAGTGAGTGAAAGGTATGGGTGAGAGGGAGAGAGGCTTTGGGGTTGAGTTTGGAGTGGTGGAGAGCGGTGGCAGTGGCGGCGGTGGCGATGGCTGGATGCGGATGAGAGAGAGAAGAAGGAGCGGTTGTGGCTGAGAGAAAGAGAGAGAGAGAGACAGTACAAGGAGATAGTGATCGAGCAAGGAGAGGGAAGCTGAGTTTATTTGGCGTTTCCGACGGAATACGGAATTTTTCGACGAAAAATTCCGTCGAAAATTTAAAATTACCAACGGAATTTTCCGATGGAATTTCAAATTTTTTTGAAATCAGCACCATTACCGACGGAATATTTTCTTCGGTAACGTTTTCGACGGAAAAATTCCTTCGGTAAATTCAAATTTTTTACATTTTCGATGGAATAATTCAGTCGGTAATTTAAAAAAAAAATTAAAAAACAAAAAGCTGTCAACGGTCAAGATATTATGTTTACCGACGGAAAAACTTTTTTACCGACGAAAAAATTCCGTCGGTAACGACAGATTTACCGACGGAAAAAATTCCATTGGTAAAGTTTGTCGGTAATTGGCCTTTTTCTTGTAATGTAAGTAATAGGAAAGTCGGGTTCAATCTCTAACAACTACCCGGATCAAAACAAGATATAAACGGTGCATCAATGGCCGGTACATCGTTCTCTCTGGCCTCGTCCCTCGCCTACTGGACCATGTCCCTGATCCATCGCATAGATACCGTATAATCAAGAACCCTACGCACTGTCCATAAGTCGAGTCCATTGACCCTTTGCTCTGTGACAAGTATATATCCATTAAAGGTAGCATACTGCGTATAAGAATCTATCCTCCAGCCCATCCCATCTATCTCCATAGGTTGGACACTGAAACGTCGTCCCGGACCCAAAACACTCCTCGAATCAGTCATCTACTCAACCACATACAAAACAACATGGAAAGTAGGCAGGAGGAAAAACTTACACAAGTTAAGAATGATAGTTTCAAAAAGTATACATACAACACTTATACAGTATATTTTTAGAACCTTACAACACGGATCACACCTGGGAATAAAACACCGTAAACCAAGAAATAATCAAGAATAGATCATCAATCACAAAGCAAAGTCAATCACAAATAAAACATCAATCACAAATATATTATCAATCACATCTATATTATCAACCATAGATATATTATCAATCACGTCTATATCATCAACCATATATATATGGCACTTCAATCTCTCTGATAATACACCGGTGTGCTGCTCCAAGGAGACTTTTCCCACGAAACTCCATTGAGCAATAGGCCTGCGACAAGACCTAACAGAATACCCAGAATTCACTCAGATTTCCTGGATAAACATTCAGTAATGCGCATCTCAACCATATCATGAAATAGGTCCGTCAGTCAGATTTATCCAAGCCGGGTATACGACTTGTCTCAGCTCAAGGGCTATCGCCATGCAAGGCTATTGAGACTTTCGAAACCTGGATAATCCCAGAAGGCAAATATTGCATAATATCACTTTGGTTTCTCTTGTAAAACTTTCTCTGTTTTACTGTATTATCTCTCATAATACAAAACCACATAGAATACTCTTATTCTACCAACACAGAAATACTCTTGAAAACTTAACCATTTTGTTACTCTCCGGCTGTACTCATATATTTTAAAAGTAACCACACTGCAGCAGAGCCAAACTGAGGTGATTACCCGAAAGTGAATCGGATAACATAAAGGTGAATAAAGCAATAACAGAATATCAAAACGGGGCATAGCCGCCAGGATTGATTTAGAGAGAAGAGATTAACGCTTATTCAAACTCAGGTTCATTTTAATCGGTAAGTGACTATTTCTCGTTTTAGGGAAAAACTGCTATGGAATAGCCACTCGGCGGCAGAGCCGAACGCGGTGACCAACCATAACTGTAATAATATTAATAGAAATTATTACTTAAACTCATTCTCTTTGGGAAAGCCCTTTGGAAGTTAGTCAAGTAATCTTCACCACGTATATACGAACTTTCTAAGATAGGAAAAATAGCGTATCGGTATGGTTCCCAAGAAAGATCAGGTGAGCTTGTAGGCCCCTTCAATGACCTTTTCTTTCCTAGACAGATCCATACAAATGAACTATCTTAACCCGTCATCAGTCTGTATATAAACAGTAAAAATCACAAGTTTTTCTATACAACAGAACTCCAAATCAGGAATTTCTACCAAATAACTTAACAGTAGAGTTCACCGAGAACCCATTACTATTAAATTATTTTACCCAGTCAGCCTGTGTATATATATTTTCGAAAAGAACATGGAAATGGAAGAAAAACACTGGTTTAACGTATTTAAGCGTATTTAGTCACTTGCTCATGTCCTAATGGCGTAATAGAGATACGACCCCTGAGCCCGACCGTATGAGTGCACCAAAGATGCATTCTTACGCCTGACCAAAGCACCCCATCCACTATCCGTCAAAAGAACTACAGAGGTTCAATTTTACAATTTCTTAGATTTGTTGATCACGGAGGCATAACCCATTGGGTGATCAAACCTTTATCGTTAAAATTTCGCCAGCGTAACGGTACAATTATTAAACTTTATAATTAAATTGGGCATTATAACTTTACTATTTGAAAAATCATATTTTAAATAAAAATAAGGCATAATATAATTTATAAAACCATTTTACAATAAATAACAATTATTTAAAGTATAAACACCCAAAACACAAAAATCCATCAAAACAAATATCAAACCAACTTGGAAAGGATTTCCCCATACCTTAGCCTTATGAATGGTGAAGAACAACTAAGAACAACAACACAAAAAGCTTGATTAGTAACAAAAAATTTAAAGGAAAAACAAAGAAAGAAAAAGGATTTTTGAAGTGATTTTTGTGAGTGATTCTTCAAGTGGATGATGAGTGAAAATGAAGAGCACCCCCTCCCTATTTAAAGGGGAGGGGTTCGGCCAGACCATGGGGGAGAGGAGGGAGATACTTTGATTTTCCTATTTTTCACAAAATGCTAAAATCCTAATTTCTAAAAATATCTAATAAAATATCTATGCCCTAGAACATTTGAGAAGCTCCTAGACCCATCAAGAGGAGGTGAAGGGCGTGCAGATCAGGGCTGGAAAGAAGGGAGAGTGAATTTCCTAAAATACCCCTAGGGTTTGGATGAAAAAGAGTGAAAAATAAGGGTATTTTAGTCTTTTCATAAATCAAAAATTGAAATAAATAGTTAAAAATGATGAGAACCAATGAGAATGCTAGAAAATGCCATAATAAGTCTAAATAATTTCATGGCACTCATTTTTGAAATTTATAGATAGTGCAAACTCTTCGGTTTTCATCATTTCGCAGGTATAATCCCGAAAAATACAGAAAAATAGGGTTTTCAAAACTTACACAGAAATAATTTTAAAAATCATGAAATAAATAATTAAAAATAAAATATAAAATGTTTATGGACCTTTTACTCGAAATTATACCGTGAAGTAAGGTTTTTGCGTTAAAACGCCCCGGGGGTAGCGTAGTTTTCGGTATTTTTCAAAAGTTTTCCAAAAATTCCAGAAAAATTTCAAAAAATCTAAAATAATAAAAGAACCAACTTTTGTGAAGGAAGTTTATTTATTGGATTTGTTAAACATTTTTAAGCTATTTAAAACTCTTCTGTCAGTTAGACGTAAACCGTTTTCTGTTAAAAGACCCGATGTTGATTGAAAAGCTACCGTTTCAGAAGTATTTCGAAATACATGTATTTTATTACTAATCTTAAGACAAAAATAAATCACAAAACATTTATGGAACAAAAATTCATATAAAACAGAAAAAGGACAGAAAACGCAAAGAAACGGATGTTGAAACTTAGACCTGACAGAAGCTATAAATCAACCACTTTTAGAAGTATTCTTAAATAAATCCTATTTTTAAGCTAAAAATAAAACTCAAAATAATTATATCACAAAAATTCATATAAGACGAAATTAAACAGTTAGTCAAAAAAACGGATGTTACAACTGCGAGGGGAAAAAAGTTCAAACCAATCATGATTAGAGTACAAGGTAATAACTTCATTTTGGGAACGTTAGAATCCCTAAAATTAAACGCCACAGTAAAAGAACCTGTAACAACAAACCTAGACAGTCAAACCTCGTTACAATCTAAATCAGTCTTAAATGATCTATACATTCAAGGCTACTTCAAAAAGAATGCATCCTCGACTGTGGGGGGGTTAGTGTTCCGGACTGGGCATAATCCCAAATGAATCCAATAGTACATAAACTTTGATTGTATGCGCTATACTACCGGCCCATTAGTTGGCCCATGAGAGCGAGCGTGAAACATACGCATCAGGGACGCATCGTCAGATTGCCCCCAATCAATGCAGAAACGGTTGAAACTGATGTTATGCCCAAGGTATAAATAGCTCCTCTGGCGACTTTATGGTGTTGTTGTCAAATAGTGGTGTTATTCCCAACGACATTGATTGTCGTTGAGATAAGTCTATTTTTCCCCGCAATAATGACATTGACACATTGTTGAGAAAAGAAATATCTTATTGCAACGACATACAAATGTCGTTGCTATAGACAGAGTTTTCTTAACAATTTCATTGTTGCTGCAAAAAAGTTACCGCTAAATCTCTACATTCTAGTAGTGCAAGTAGAACTCTACTGTCATTTTTCATACTCTCATTCATACAAACACTGACTTAAGCATTGGAGTGCTTGCAGGTGACTCCACCTCATTCTCCACTTCGAGGAGATGACCAGGGCCGACCCAAGGGTAAGGCGACCCAAGCCCTTGCTTTAGGCCCACCGGAAAAAGTTTTTGCAATTAATATATGTATGTTAAGAATATGCACTGTGCGAGGCCGTGACTCAGTGGTAACATTCTGTGTCTCTATGTGTGAGGCCTCGTGTTCGAACCTGCACGAGAGCAAAAAGCCTCTAATTTTTTTCCCTTTTTTATTTACTCGCTTTCACAAAGGCCCAATTTCAGAGCTGGCTTTAGGCCTCCCAATGTCTTGGGCCGGCCCTGGAGATGACTCCGCCACCTATTGCTCGTGAATGTGATTCCTTCTCCGATCACCGTGCTACCAAAGTTCATACACGTGAACAAATTGTATAGACAGTTTGGGTTCATCGAGAGAGTTCATGATGTTGAAAGCTTTATAAAAGAAAAAGCCAAATCGTGTCAATTATCTTCATTTTTCTTGTGGGTTCATCTATTGAACACATGTTAAATAATTCCAAGCTATTTTCTCATCTACTTTTCTTTTTTCTTCCTGTCGTGAACCATCACCTAATAATGTATCACGTGGTCAACTCGTGCATATATATTATAATAAATAAATTGGCAAATTCCCGAACAAGCCATGAAATTAGTAATATTCGGAAAAGAAAAATAGAATAAACCTTCATAACAAAAAAATGGGGGATAGGATCATATTAGGAGTAGTTTTTTTGTTTTTGATGGGTGACATATTAGGAGTAGTTGATGAAATAGATTAGCGATAGGAGGACATTTTGGTCATTCCGATAAAAATTTCATTATTATTTTCATTATTTTTTAGAGACATACGAGGTGGTCGGTGTTCCCGTTAGGCCGTTCCGACCCACGAAACCCAACAAAATTACCAAAAAGCCCATGAAGGATTCATTATTTATATATATACGTTATCCGCAAATGTAAAATTTCCCGTAATGTAGTTGCAAAAAACCGGAGTAATCGAAGATTGATTATCATCGGTGTGGGGAATAACTATTTAATGCGTTGGAGTGATAGGGTGTTTGGGTTGGGGTTTTCTTTTATTTTTTTCTTGGTATCCAAATCCTCCAGAAGTTCACCAAGGAGGAGGAGGAGGATTGAAAACATCAAAGGTTGGGTTCAAGAATTCAAGAACCTCATTGCAAAGAGACAAAAAAATTCAATCCTTTTTTACCCCCCCAGATGGTTTTCTGAATCTGTAAGTCTATCTTTCTATACTGATTTTCTGTTTTCAACTTTTGATTGTCATTTCTCAATTGTTCCCTCTTCATTTTTTTTATCTGGGTGGTGGAATTTTTTTTTTTCATACATCAAATCGGTTATTATTTTTTTTTTTAAAATCCTGTTCATGTTTGCCATGCAGTTGCTGTTATTGATCAAGAACCGTAATCAGTTGAAAGAGACAGAAGTTGGAGGAATAATTTGTGTGTTGTTGTTGGGGTTGTTTTGGTTAGAAGCAAGGCTCAATTAAACTTTGAGGTCATTTTTTTTTTAATTTTAAATTGTTTTTGGCCTATCACCAAAAAAAAAAAATGAATGTGGTAGGCAAAGTTGGAAGTTTGATAACCCAAGGTGTGTACTCAGTTGCTACCCCTTTTCACCCTTTTGGTGGGGCTGTTGATGTGATTGTTGTTCAGCAGCCAGATGGGACTTTTAGGAGCACGCCTTGGTATGTTCGGTTTGGTAAATTTCAGGGTGTTCTCAAGGGTGCTGAAAAGATTGTTAGAATAAGTGTTAATGGTGTTGAAGCCAACTTTCACATGTATCTTGACAATTCTGGGGAGGCTTATTTTGTGAAGGAGGTGGATGAGGATGATGGAGGGGTTGAGTCAAATGGGGTTGCTCAAGATCCTAGTAACAAAAATAGTAGCTTTTTGAGTAATGGTCATAGACTTGATCATAGTGTCTCGGATTCTGGGGTGCTTCGGTTGAAAGATGAAGGCGATTCGCCGGTAGTGGCTCGAATTCAAAGGACGGAATCTGATGGGAGATATTATGAGTTCCAAGACGATCCGTCTTCTTTTCAAGATTCGGTTGACTTGTCAGAATACGGGTCTAATTCGTATGAGAGTCTAGAGGGAGAAATTTTTGTGGACTCGCAGGGTTCCCACCCGGAGATGGTCTTGGTGAGTGTCGATGGTCATATATTGACAGCTCCTATCTCGGAATCGGAGAAGAACGAGGAAAATGTGCAGTTAAGAAATCCACAATTTCATCTGGGCCCAGGTGAAGAGACTGACATATGTGAAGGCAATGGAGAGTTTATTTCTGGTGAGAATGCTTGGGCTGCTGATTATATTAGTCAGCTGGATGCTGCTACAGCTGATGTCCAACCCAGGCGTTGCGACACTAATGGTGATGGTAATACTTCTATGGTTCCACTTCATCAAGGGGAGGAGGTAAATGTTTGTCGATCACAGGAAACCCTGGAGATTAACAATCAAGGAGATCTTCATATCAAAACTGATTCAGAAGGGGTTGTTGCATCTGGTATCAAGAGGGAGAATGTTTTCAAAAGCTGTTTGGAGCTAATGGAATTTTCTCAGCAGGCTGGAAATGCTGACTTACGAGATGCAGGTTCACCATCGGAGGTTCAAAATTCAGCGAAGGAATCTATTGCGAGTTGTCCAGTGGTTGATGAAAATGAACAAGCAAGCACTGTGCGATCTAAAAACATGGACGAGTTATCTCCCCCAAGTAGTCCTACTTCTTCTGGTGGCCATAGATCTCCAAAATCAGAATTGGGACTAAAAGAGGCTGACAAAAATGCAGCAGGAGAAGTTGAAACTGCTTCCGGCTCTCTTTCTGTTACTATTGATACTGAACGGAATGATGAACAAGTTGGCAAGTTGGATGAACAAGTTGGCAAGTCGGTATCTAGTGATGGGGTAGATGATGGTCATCAAACTTCTGCACTTGGAGATATTAGTAATGCCAATGAGGTAGTGGAATCGCAACCAGAAACTCCAAGTAAAGGTGACCAAAGCCATTCAGGTTTGACCAAGAACTGTGCTTGAATTTGTTGCTCTTGGATTCAGTAATTATTTATTTGATATTAGTGGAGTATTTATTTACTTTGTATAATTTGCAGGGTTTGAGATCTCACTTTGTGGTCATGAAATTAAGGTGGGTATGGGTTCGATAGCTGCTGCTGAAGTGTTTGAAGCACATAGGATATCGGTAGCAGACTTTACAAGTTCTGCGTCATCAATAATTAAGAATCAAAACCTTGTTATCAAGTTTAAAGAGAGGTACTTGACGTGGGAAAAGGCTGCTCCTCTTGTTCTTGGAACGGCTGTATTTGGTTTGGATTTACCCGTTGAGCCCAAAGATACAATTCCTGTGGAACTGGATGATGCATTGAAGTCAAGGGATGATGATCATGGATCATCTTCGGCTGGACGCAGGTGGAGACTTTGGCCTATTCCTTTTCGAAGGGTCAAGACAATTGAACACACTTATAGCAGCTCATCAAATGAGGAGGTATTTCTAGATTCCGAATCTGGGTCTCTTGTAGAGCCAACTCCAACATCCAGTACCCCGGGATCTCCTCGCAAGCAATTCCTAAGGACAAATGTTCCCACTAATGAACAGATAGCATCATTGAATCTTAAAGATGGTCAAAATTCGGTAACCTTCAGTTTCTCTACAAGGGTTCTCGGAACACAACAGGTTTTGACATTCATTGACTGTTTATGTTCCCATATGAAGTTATATACATTGATTGGGTTTTGTTTATTTATGAGAGAAATTTTAATTACATAACAGGTTGATGCTCACATATACTTATGGAAGTGGAATGCAAGAATCGTAATTTCAGATGTTGATGGAACTATTACAAAGTAAGGCTACTAATGATGCTTCTTAGGCTACAAAGTGTCCATTTGTTTAAAGCTTAAAATAAAAGTGATTTTATGATGATACAACTTTGAGTTTTTTTTTTCTCATTTCTTAGAAGCTATTATTTTCAATTTCTGAGGGAAGTACTAAAACATATTTTTTTTAGTATTTTTCTTTTTTCACCAAAAAACTCGCATAATTATCAATTTATCATTAATTTTTTGAACATGTTTTTTAATTAAAAAGGCACTCTTTCTATTTGAAAAAAAATTGGGCCCTAAATATTCTTTTAAACTTTACATAGATGCTACTTACTATTGTTATTCTTCTCTATTGTCTCTTGGTTCTCCATTCTCCATGTAATTGGACATTTATTTTAGATGAAATCTCTGTATGCACCTATCATGCAAATATTGGTAATTGTTGATACTGAAAACTGTTACAAAATGAAGGATAGTATGGTGGAGGATTTGAATGTACTAAGTTTCAAATTTGTTGTTGTCTGTCATCTAGGTATCAGGCTTTGTGTAAGCTTATGGTGCATTAATTGACTTATAGTTAGAGTGCGGTGAACCAAAGCATCTTTCATTAGCTTGTGTGCATTCTATATAAATACCCCGGCTGATCCTTTGACTAAACTTGAGCAGAATTGTCTTTTTAATTTTTTTAGGGAGGGGGCTTTATCTATCCTTATCACACAACTCTGGGTGGTTTTCTAGAAGCATATACCTGTACCAATTTTGTCTGTGTTATTTGTAGATGCATTAGAAAAAGATGTTGAACCATGATTGCATTTGCTGCTATGCCAACACAAACATGTCTGAATGAAATTGCACTTTGAAAATACTACAGGAGGAATATAAGGTCAGGTTGCATTGTGGTTTGAGAATAATAATCAAATTCTTATTTTCCCTTCCTTTTAGGTCTGATGTTTTGGGGCAGTTCATGCCTTTAGTTGGCAAAGATTGGACACAATCTGGAGTGGCAAGGCTTTTCTCTGCCATTAAGGTATATATTTTTCTTAATTATGCAGATCTAACTTATATTCAGGGTGCGTTTGGATAAACAACTCAAGAGTTTATTCAGTAAACGCTTATCATATAAGAGCTTATGCACTTAAACTTTGCATAAGCTTTGTATAAGTTTTTTTCTATAAGCTATTCCCGAGAGCTTATGAAAATAAGCTTAAAATAGCTTATGAACATATCATAACCTATTTTCATAAGCTCTTCCAAACACTCGCATAAGCGCTTATGTCATGAGATAAGCCCAAATAAGCTCTTCCAAATGCACCCTCAGTTCAATTTGAGTAGGACTGTTAAGGACAAAATATGATTAGGTAAAAGGAAACAGATCTTTATGGGATATTTCTTTACGAAGTATCTTGTACTGTGAATGTGTAATTAAATTTCTGCTTTCTTGTTGCTTTTTGTTCTTTATGCTTCTGTTACTATGTCCTGTCTCTTAATTGATGTTTGCATGATTAGCAATTAGTGTTTTGAGTTTGAATAACTGATAAGGGACCTTTGTTAGAGACAAAGGAAAGAAAACTCACTTACCAAGGAAGGAACTTTCTATTTACCTTTTGGGCATTTTATTTTAAGGATGAATTAAACTGTAGGCTAAAAATGCTTGTTGCATTTGTTGTAATCTAAACTCTAAGTAGTTATAAAATCAATACAATAGCTTGATTTTTTTATTAAAGTGATTTTGTTTCAATATTCCTGAATGCTTCTTTCCTCCTCTCTTTACAAGCTGCTACTACTTCATAAAATTCTTTTTTAACATATTTATAGAAGAAAGAATATATTCTGATATGGGCTTGCTCGCAAGGGAAAGATATGTAACTGAGATTCTATGTTATGATTGCAAGTATCTTTTTTATGAATTCACGTTAATGTGTATGAGCCACGTTGTATCTGAATTTTTAATAATTCACTCTATCCCTGTATCCATGTTGTATCATACCCATGTTATATTAAGTATTTGGAAGGCTATGATATTTTGACTCTTTTGCATCCATTTAACTGAAATGGTACAGTGCCCATAGCCTGCTTTACCATACAAAATTAAATGCTTTCTTTTACTTTTCATTTTTCCCGTTTCATTTTGTATTTCATCAATGTTATTATTAATTTATTATCATTTTATCATTCAATTTAGGACTAGTTTTCTACTTAACATTTATTTCCACTAGAATGAAAATGCAAATGAATTTAATGGTTATCAAGGATATTATTGTTTAATACTAAATCTGGATTTTATGTCAGGAAAACGGATACCAGCTACTGTTTCTAAGTGCCCGTGCAATTGTCCAGGCGTATCTAACCAGGAACTTCCTAATTAACCTAAAACAGGTATTGAGACTACCTGGTTTTCTGTGATAAATGGCAACTTGTTTCCAATATTAGAATTGTTCTGTGCTACTGAGTTTTGCTTTGAAAAGGTTGTCATGTGTGGCACCAACTTTATTTCACCTTCTAGTTTCATGAAGGAGTATAACTTGTGAGTTAATATCCATACGACATTTCTTTTCTCAACTGCATGTTTGGCTGCTTGGTTATGTCATCGTTTCAAGGTAGTCAAAGGCAATGGTGGCCTTGAGGTACCATGGGGTCTTAACACCTTGAAAACGAAGGTGCATTAACAATTAACATTAGAAAAAGAAGAAAACATTAAGATATTTGACTATTTTACATTAATTTTCTATATAGGTTAGGTTACCTTTGCAAGCGTAACATTCATATTAACATAAAGCAGTAAAATGTTTCAAGTTATAAAAATTCCTTGGTAAACAAGTTCTAAATATTAAAGTTCAGAATTGAAAGAATTTTTTTAATCATTTTACAACCCCTCCCCCCCCAGTCCAAAGAAGTTTTAACACCGTAGTTAGGAATTTAGATGGCTTGGCGCTTGGGATTTTTGCATTTCTAAGACATTTAAAATTGACTACCATAAAAATTCCATTAAGGCGCCAAAGGTCCTGATTGAAGGAGCCTTGCTTTATATGAAGAGGAGCTGACCCCTTCTGCGGCATTGCCTCAGTACCAAGTGCGCCCTTAACTACACCACATCACATTCTTTTGGCAATTAAATTAAAATTTTACACCTGTCCATGTTTATGTGTGTGTGTGTGTGTAGAGCAAGAGAGAGGAAGAGACAGTAAAGATTTTTTTTACTTTGTTCTCTTTTTATTAACATATTTGGTTTTTTTTTTATCCTCAAATAGCCTTTCATTTCTTGACAATGCATTGATCACTGTAATAATACTTCTTTAGCTAAATAAAAGTTTTATATATTTGCAGGATGGAAAAACCTTACCTAATGGACCTGTTGTTATTTCACCTGATGGATTATTTCCTTCACTTTTCCGAGAAGGTGAGGCACTTTTAAAAATGAGATTAATTAAGGTTGTGTTGGGTACTACAATGTAGTTCATGTATGTAATCACTTGCTAGCTATGTGATGATAATGACTTCACTTTTTGCTGATACCCTTGTGCTTTTTGTTTGAAGACTCTGTTTTGTGAAGACTTACATGCTACCTTCAATTACCTGTAATTTATAGTTGTTACCTCAGTCCAAAAGAAAGGGTTGGGGAGGGGGTTGATGCCATGATTGCAATATATGAATAAATGCATGAAATTCAGAAAAATAAACTATTGCCAGATTAGTTTAAGGTTTGTATATTTAGTCACATCATTATTAAGCACTCAGATCAAGTGAGGTGACTGCTTATATATTGAGCTTGTGCTTAGCTATTCATAATCTTACCAAGATTTCTTTGGTTTATCACTTGCCAAAAATATTGATAACCTACTAATTTTGTTAATTCATGTAGTTCATTTTTTTCAAGTATGTGATCTGTATTGATAGAGGGCGAGCCTTGGCGCAACGGTAAGGTTGCTGCCTTGTGACCTGAGGGTAACGGGTTCAAATCTAGAAACAGTCTCTCCCCTTGTGGGGGTAAGGCTGCGTACATCTACCCTCCCCAAACCCCACATGGTGGGAGTCTCGTTCACGAGGCAGCTCTATTTAGAGAACAAAAATATCATAACCATGCATTACCCACATGCTTGTATGTTTCTTATCACCTGTTCTTTTTTACCCTGGATTTTTTATATGTCTCTGACTTAATATTTTGTTTGTTTGGCTCCCCTTTTGGATGAAAGTGATAAGAAGAGCACCTCATGAGTTCAAGATTGCTTGTCTAGAGGTAACTACTGGAACACAAAACCGTGTCACTATACAGCTCTTGGAAATGCTATTAGAAGGCATCTTCTTACCAACATTATAAAAACACGTGTAATAAAAAAATAATGTTTTGCAGGATATCAAAAGACTTTTCCCTTCTGATTATAATCCATTCTATGCGGGGTTTGGAAATAGAGACACGGATGAACTTAGTTACAGGAAGATTGGAATCCCAAAGGGCAAGATATTTATTATTAACCCCAAGGTTTGCTTTCTGGATTAACATCTCCAATAATTAGGGGTCCATTTATTTCGAGAAAATGTTTTATGTTTCATTTTCTGTTTTCACTTTTAATTACTAGACTGACACCTTGTTTTTAATCTGTTTCCTATTTTCAAGATTTGTATCGGAAACAGTGAAAATGACTTTTTTTGTTTCCTCTATTGTTAACATTGAAAACAAAATGACAGTTTTGTAATTAAAAGTCAAAACAGGAAATGAAATCAGAAGTAAACGGGCCCTAGTATTTTCTTTAGTTCTTCCATGGCACCAACTAAATGCTGTGAAAACTAACAGGGTGAGGTGGCGATTAGTCACCGTATTGGTGCAAAGTCATATACATCATTACATACACTCGTCAATGACATGTTTCCACCTACATCTTTGGTCGAGCAGGTCACAAAATCATATCTCTAAACCCCCCATTTGAATTCCAAGTTTGAACTTCACACCCAACAAAATTTGACTTGTTAATTTCTGAACATTGCAGGAGGACTTTAACTCATGGAATTATTGGAGAATGCCATTGCCAGATGTTGAATAATTCATCAGTGAAGATATAGATATTTGGTTCCCTTTGACAAGGATCCATTGCTATGTATGGAACCATCCAACATGTTAACCAAAAAAGCCGCACAATTACAATCCTCCCATGTGATGTGACCCCAGTTGTGTGCCATAATTGATTGGAGAGTGAGTATCCATCCTTCTATGCTGGAATTCATTGATGGGCATGTAAGTTCTCAAAGGACATATATAATATTTCATTGTGATGGCCATGCCCTTCTTTTTTGATCCTACATTAAGTCTCGATTCATTAATATGATCTACTCATCAACAGAATTGTATAACATTTGGCTTACATGTTAGACTGTACTACAATACACCTTGTATATTTTTCATTGGGTTATCAAGGAATAATAATGGCATATAAGTGCTCATCAAAGGGTTAGGTGGATGTGGTGCCTAGGTATTAAAGTTTGTATTTTTATCTTAGGGTGTCTTTGGTTTTAGAAAATATTTTCTAATTTCATTAATAATTACACTAGTGACTAGTGTGACGTTATTTTCACTTTATTTTTTTTGTTTTCTAAGAATTTGTATTATTTTCACTATTTATTGTTTGATCCCTCGAAAAATTCGTGTTTTGAATTTAGTCTCTATCTTGAGTTGACTGCTGACATGACATTCTGATGTCACTCTAAAATGCCTACGTGGCATATTTCCATGACCACGTCAGCTGACACGTCATTTATTTATAGGGACTAAAATCAAAACATATAATTTTTACAGGGACTAAAATCCCACCCTCCTCCACTTTCCTCCACCACCACACCACCCCTTTCTCTCATAGCTTCTCCCTCCACCACCACCACCACCCCTTGCCACCACCACCCCCTCCTTCTCCCCCTCACCCTCTCCACCACCACCCGAAATCCCAGAAACCACCACCACTAAAAAATAAACCAGCCGCATGAAGGTTTTTTTGGCGAAACTAGTCCACCACCACCAAGCTTGAACTCGGATTCGGATTTAAATTAAGAGTAATAATGAATCAAAGCTTAGAAATAAAGGTTATTTTTTTTTTGGTCAATGAAATAAAGGTTATTAAAAGGGGATGGAGTGCAGCAAAAAAAAAGAGGGATGGATCTACAATAATACAAATCAAAATATCATGAATTATGTTTCTTTTATCATCGAATCATGTGTATTTGTGTACGTTTGCTTTGTCCCTCTTCAACCACTGTCATCTAATTTTTCAGATTTTTTTTATTGGTGTGTGGCTTCAGGAGTTTGTTACTGTTGTAGTTCTTTCTTCTTTTCCCATTTTTGCTTCAATTTGGGTTTAGATCCGTGAGTGAATTTGAAGATTTGGGGAAGGTGGAGGGAGGAAGCCGTGAAAGGAGGGGGTGGCAGTGGAGGGGGGTGGTAGTGGAGGAGAGAGGAGGAGGGAAAAGGAGGAAAGAGAGGGGGTGGTGGTGGTGGTGGTGGTGGTGGTGGTGGTGGTGGTGGAGGGGGGGGGGGGGAGAAGGAGGGGGTGGTGGTGGAGAGTGGGGGTTAAACTATTAAGTTAGTCACTGTAAAAATTATATGTTTTGATTTTAGTCCCTATAAATAAACATTTACCAGGTAAGAAAATAGGAATTAATGAAAAAATGACGTGTCAACTGACGCGGTCATAGAAATGTGCCATGTAGGCGTTTTAGGGTGACATCAGAATGACATATCAACGGTCAACTCAAGATAGAGACTAAATTCAAAACACAAATTTTTAGAGGGATAAAAAACCGTTGACTTTCAAAATAGGGACGAAATTCAAAACGCGGATTTTTAAATGGACCATTTACATATTTAAACCTATTTGAAAACAAGAAACAAACAAAACATTGTGGCACTTAGTTTGTCAAAATGCATAAAAAGAGAAGAAACCCAAATTGGACTCTAATGGAGCATTGAACGTGGCTTAGCTTGGTTATCACTTATCATTCAATGGCTTGAATTGTAAATTGTGGAATATATATTTGTTACCCTCGACATTGTAATATCAGGATTCAGAATGTAAATTGTGAAAAAATATTAAGTTTTTTTTTCAAAAAAAAAATTAAGAGTTTGATGATATACAAACAGATTCATAGAATTATACTTTTAAGAGGTCAGATCTAGTAAAAGTACATTTATATATGATATAACATTTTCTAGAAGAAAAAGCTTTCGGTTTATCAGTTATGATAAGAATAAGAATCTTAATACAAATATCTCTTTTCAAAAGGATTTAAATAAATAAATAAACTAATTTAAAATGATTCGTAATTTCTAAAACAATATCATTTGTCATTTGATGTATTATTAACTAAACAAATGAAGTAGCTCACCTTCATTGAATGGTAAATGAATTATTTATACACGAGTTATTATTCAATCACATAAAAAAAAGGATTGCTTGCTGAAAACTAAAACAATTACATAATAGATAGATATACTAGTTATATTCATTGCACTGATTAAAATCAGTGAGATTTCATTTTATTTGGCAGCCCCTCTGCAATTTGATGATTTCTTGATAGAGCCATCCACAAATTTGAATTTGTTCTTCATCTGGAGAACAATGGTCAATTGTCAAAGCTCAAACCCAACTATATGGTAGTTGGGGCCTTCAAGAATATAGGAAACTAATACTAATGTAGGATTTTCATTGGGATGTATGTAATAGATGCTGCTAGGATCTTGAGGATGATTGGGTTGTGATGAGGAAGCCATGAAAATAGTGAAGAAAGAATTTTCAGCCATGGGTTAAAAGGAAGAATGGAGAGAGGAGAGAGAAGATATCTTCTGATACCATATCATGAACTGAACAAATGAAGTAGCTTGCTTTCATAGAATGGTAAACGAACTATTTATACATGAGTTGTTTAATTTTATTCTTTAACTATTTATCGTTAGAATGAGTAAAATATGAGTAAATAATGACATGTCACATACTACATATATGTCATGTTAGAGATTAAGTGCTAGTTTAGGGGTCATGTATCTTGGTTTGTGTTACGTCAGCATTTTTTATTAGTAAATAGACAAGACTGAGGGATTTGATTGTAACATGAAGAAAGTCGAGGGACTTAATTTGCACAATTAAAAATGGAAGAATCAAATCGTACAATTACGATACTTGAAGAACTAAAACTGCAATTAAACTTGATTTCTAATAAAAATCATTTTGACAAAAAAGGTTTGACCAACTACTAAGATAATTCTCCCGTTATTGCAACTAAAAAGGATTTATATTGGCAATATTAGTGGTAAAGGGTTTGGATACTTTGCATAAGATCATATATTTAAGACAAATTCTATGGTACCTTACAAATTTAAAGGGTATGGGCACCCGACCATTAGTATTTGTCCATGTGTATTCTTGTGGCCATGTCACTAATGAAATTCATCTTTAGGTCAGGTGGTCAAAAAAGAAACCTTGTGACTCCAATCTTAGAACAACTAATCGATTGTTGACAACAAGAAAAAGAACAACTAATCGATTCAGGTGAAACCTTCATTTGTGTATGTAATTTCTTTTAATTTGCTTTTCGGTCTTTGCTTTTATGTGACAGATTTTAATTAAAGATTTAAATTATTTTCTTTGATTGCAAATCTGTTGGTAAGCTTCGATGAATTTTCAGATATTTGGCTCAAATTGAATTTTCATAGTGGATAGATGCAATGCAAACATGGAACGTGAAGAAGAACCTTGTCATTGTTTAACCTTTCATGCATCGACACCATGACAGTGCATATTGTTACTCACTGAATGTCTATTTCCCACACACAGTAACACACACTGTCATTTATTATCAACCACATTAGCAAAAGGCTCCGATGTCCTTAATTTCTTTCTTTCGTTGACGTTTTCACTTTGGCATGCACGTTGGGAAGTGGTTGAAGTGATATTTCGCATTGTCTTGTTTCTGTTGTTGTTGTTGTTGTGTGCCTCATGGTAAACTGCTCATTAGCTGTTTGATAAAATGTTTTAATAAAATCTTTGTGTGTGATTATAGAAGAAATGATGCAGGAAAGGTTCGTGAGATCGATAGTGCACTGACATAATTATTGGTCAGCTAGAATGCGTAGAAAACTTAAAAAGAGCGTCTATCTTCGTTGGGGCAATTTTTTTACTATTTTTATTCATAAATAATAAAGAGATATATTTGCAAATAAATAGAAATAAAAATAATAAAGTGACATGGCTAAAAGAGTATACATGTAAAAATACTATTTATCAGGTACCGGTACCCATAAATTATTCTAGGTACCATATCGTTATATTCTAAAAAGAACTCATTTCATGTCATATATACTTTACTATAGTTTCCATTCCAAATACCCTCGCTAGTAGGGATGAAAGTAGGTTGGGCTGGGCTGGGCTTTGCCTAAATAGGCTTGGCCTGTCTAAAAATTCCAAAGCCTAAGCCTGGCCTGTTACCTGTCATAGGCTTTTTTTTAAGCCTGGTCTGACCTTTTTAAAAGTTTGATTTGGCCTTTTAGCCTATTTAAAGGCCCGATTCCTAATAAGGCATTCAAATAAGTTGTCCGACCTTCAACTGAAAAAAAAATAGTCTAACCTACTCCTAAATAGGCTAATGAAGAAAATCGCTATGTATAACAAATTATAAAATATGACAATTAAATTCAGTCTTATTTATGATAGAGACATAAGGGCGAGTAGGAATGAAATATTTTTATGATAAAACCTCTAAATAAATCACAACTTTATCCTTCAATAAGCTTTATAAACTTGATTATTTATGTAGATCAACATGTGTTTAAATATTTAAAATGTAAATAAGTATATAATTTTAATATATTATAAAAAATCTAATATAATGATAATATTATAAAAAATTATATCGATGTCTACTTAAATAGGTCGGCCTGTTAGACTTAAAAGGCTTTTTAGATGGCCTAGGCCTGACCTTTTTAGCTAAATAGGCTTTGAAAAAAGTCTTGACCTGATATATTTCATGAAAAAGCCTGGCCTGGCCTGGGCCTGATGTAGGCTGGGCCATAGGCCCCTGTCGAGCGGCCTGGCCTATTTCCATCCCTACTCGCTAGTTGTGCTACTAGAGTTTGGATCGGTTTATATAAAACTTATTTTGATCATCTACTAATATAAACACTTGTGAGAGTATTTGATAGCTCATGAAAATAGCTTATATATAACCAGCTTATAAGCTATTTTGGGTTAATTTTTTTTAAAACTTTTCATAATAACTTATCAAAAAAACATACAACTTACATGAAATATACAATTAGTTTAATCGCATTCCCTCTATTATTATCAAAATAGTTTATACATAAACGCTTAAATAAATTGTTTATCCAAAGAGACCCCGAATAAAGCAACTCAAATTCAGCAGCAAAATAGTCAAAAAAGGTGAAGAGACAAAAAAGGCTTAATTCTACTTTTAGTCTCTCAGATATCGCAATTGTGCGATTTTGGACTCCAAAATTCTAATTGTACTGATTAGGCTCCCAGATATCTCAATTAGTACAATCAAGTCCCTATCACTATGTTGTCTAATTTTTAATGCTCGGAGCTTACTTGGCACACATGAGACTAATTTGGTACTAAGTCAAGTCACCTTGGCACAATATTTGTTGCTAAAAAATTTCTCAAAGCAAATAAATAACACACGTAATACAACATGTGTTGTTTAAAATCTTTGATGTGTGAGGGTCTTTGTCATGTCATTAGCACTAGAGTGACCTAACATAGTGCTAAATTAGTCCCACATATGTCATGTAGGCTACTGACATTAAAAACTGGATGATATAATGATAGAAGAACTAATTAATATAATTGAAATCCAGTGAACCAAAATCTCACGATGACAATAGCAGTAGGACAAGAAGTGAAATTAAAAGTAAAAATAAGACAGACTAATAGGTAGATAATAATAATAATAATAATATTATGTTTTTAATCTCTTAAGTTTGAAAAATTATTATTTTTAGTCCTTCAAATTTAAAATATGTGTTTTTGGTTTTTCATTTTTTAAAATATGTCACTTTTAATTCCTAGGGCTATTTTTAATTTTGAAAAATATTTTTTAAATTTATGTTTTGATCCTTCTCAAATTCTGATTCTCACTTTATCATCTTTTCCCTAACTTTTAAAGATTTTCTAAATTTATATTTTGATTCCTTCTAAATTTAAAAAAATACTTTTTAAATTTAAAATATGATTTCAAAGACTAAAAATGATATATTTTTAAAAATAAAAAATAAAAAAATACATATTTTAAATTTAAAAAATTAAAATTAACAATTTTCTAAGCTTCAGAGAATAAAAACATATTTAAGTCAAATAATAAAAAGATTACATAAACATAAAAGCGAAACGGAAGGCAGAGGAATCGAACTTGATGCCAGCAACACAGCAAAAACAATGAACGTTGTGCTCATCAGGCCCCGGATGGATGTGCTTGACTTCTTCTTCTTCTTCTTCTTCCCTCCTCTCGCCATCTCTCTCTCTCTTTCTCTCCCCTTCACAAACTATTGCATTCCCATTCCCAGCCACCATTGACATTGTATGATATCTCACCCATACCATATTGATCACCACCTCTCATTAACACAAACAGACACACTTTCTTTTTTCCTTAACCACCCATTTTGATATACGCATGCATGTACATCTACATATATTAATATTCAGAGATAGAAACAGAAACAGAAACAGAGTAAGATTGTGTCATGTGTATATATAAAAAGAGAAAACAAAAAGGAGAGTGAATAGGAAGAAGAAAGAAGAATGTCGTGGGTAAGATCGGCGGTGAACAGAGCGGTGGAAGCTGGTGGCCAAACCAATCTCAGCCGCACCGTTCGCAACTACGCCGACTCCGTCGTCCTCCATGCAAGCAACGCCGTCGCCGGTGGCGCCAAAATCATCCAGGACCGCATTGTAAGTTTAACCACAATCCACCACACCCCTTTTTCTAAAAATTCCATTTTTCCTTTTCTTTTTCCGTTTTTGATTCCGGGTTTGGCGGAAAGTTTTATACTTGGCTGTGGATTTGGTGGTACCTTGCAGTATAAGAAATCTCTAGATTGAAACTTCAAGTTCAAGGGGTCATGTTTTGGAGATTTATTATTATTATTATTATTATTATCTCTCAAGTGTTGTGTCTGAAATGATGTCAAGGATGCTAGTTCAGTTGGTAGAGCTTAGCATTTGTAGCCCTGACAGATTCCCCCTTCTCCTATCAAAAAAAGAAGAAGAAGAAAGAAAGTGTTGTGCTGAAATGGTTTTTAATTGAACAATGAATGATCAGGTGGCTAGGAATATGCAAAGTTTTAGGCATACTGTAAAACGGTTAGAAGAAGTTTCTGTTTCATGTAGAGGGATAGAGAGAGTTCAGTTGCTAAGAAGGTGGCTGGTTGCACTGAAAGAAGTTGAGAGACTTGCTGCTACCTCCTGCAGCACTGATGACACCAATGCAAAAGAACCAGACAACCAGTTTCTTTCTGATGATTTTAAGGATTCACCACCCACAACACCAACACCTACTTTGGTTTGTTCAACTTAAACCCATCTTTTTTTTTTGTCATTATTATTTCTGTTTGTATTATTTTATTTTTCCTCCTCCAATAGTGGCCTCAGTCATGTGTTAAGCTAGCTCACTTCTTTAGTTCTTTGCTGTAATCTCTTTTTTCCACAAGTACACTGTTTTTGTAACTTTGTTTAACATTTATTTATGTGTTTGGTATTAATTCATTCTCATAATATATAACCATGGACAGATTTACTATGTAGACCCTGGTATGGTGGGTGAACCCAGAAACTTTCGCGAAGTCTTTCTTTATAGTCAAGCTCTTGAGGGCATAACATTGTCAATGGTGAGTTGAAGCAATGCTACCTAAACTGCCATAGTGCCAAATGTTTAGATTAGTATTAGTCTATTAGATGAGTGTGATCCCCAATTTCCTCATGTAGTATCTGAACAGGATTTTTATGTTACAATGGGATAGGTTTGACAGTGTTTGATTATATAAATTTGCAATGAAAAAAAAAAGTGCTGGCTTGTATACATCCCATATGGAAATGAAAATGCAAATTACACAATTCTTAGTAAATGCTATAGAAGGAGTAAGCTTCTCGTTTTTTTATAGGGCCAGATGGTATTATAGAACTCTTGTCATGACGAACCTATTGTGTGTCTTTTGTAGACAGTCTTATTTTGTATTTGCAAGAGATTAATTTCACGACTGGAATATGTGTGACCTTCTGGTGACAAGATAGTAACTCTAATTATTGCGCCAAGACTCCCATTCCTTTAAGTTGTTAGTAATTTTATTGTGAAATTAAAAAGGTATTTTTCTGGTACTAGTGTGCAACGGTAAGGTTGCTGCCTTGTGACCTGAGGGTCACGGGTTCGAATCTGGAAACAGCCTTCCGCTTGCGGGGTAAGGCTGCGTACGTCTACCCTTCCTAGACCCCACATGGTGGGAGCCTCGTGCACTAGGCCGCCCTTTTTAGTGTGAATCATGATTATAGCTCATTGGTAATGATATGTTTAAAAATCGAAACACGGATGTATAGAAGTAACAAGGATCCAACATAGAAGTTTATTTTTCCTTTTAATACAAACTCCATGTGTTGCGACTTGTGATACCATTCTTAACAGATTGTTTATATACAGTGGTTTTCCATTTTCAGTGGCTGAGCTTTATATTTGCTGATTTATGGAACTTAACCGCAGGTTAACTCTTTTGTGTGACTCAGATTCTTGAAGCACCAAATGAGGAAGAAGTTTCACTACTTTCAGAGATATATGGGTAAATTTGTCTTTCTGTTTTTAACTTTCTTTCCGTAAATTGATATGTCTGCAGCTATATTGGTTGAAAACAGTTGCCGGTTGGCATATCAGGAATAACTTGCTTAAAAATCTGCTTCTGGTATGGTATGGTTAAACAGGCTCTGTATTAAAGGGGGAAAGGAAGAACAAAATGCTTTGTTATCCAGTGTACAGGATTTGGCAAAAGCATTTTGTGGATATGAAGATGAAGTATTGGTAATGATTTTAACATTTTCTTATAGAATTATTTGTTTGTGTGGCTAATATAAACCCACACACATAATATTATGATTTGTGAGGGACATGTGTGATACTCATTGTCATTGATAAGATCAGACCTAATGTGACTGAAGGAATCTTTTGCTTCATTGCTTGGGAGTGTCATGATATCTATTAGTTGATGTTAAGCTCAGAATTATAGAGATGCTTTTGATTTATGCCCACTCATGTTTGTATTTATTTGATGCCACATGTCCCTTTTTCTCTGTGACCGGACTCTTGACAGAATATTACACTTTCTTTGCTTTTCAAGATCGGTATTTATATATGCTAATAAAAATGGAGTCTAATGGTATTTATATATGCTTTTGAATTAAAAAGGGTTATACTGTGATTTTTAAAAGGTTACTTCAAACATAATATTCTTCTCATCTGTCTTTCCATTCTAACATCTTTCAATTTTGTTGCTTTAACTGATCTTCTCACTGACTTCTCTTGATTTGTTGCTTGCCAACTATGTGTTCTAACTTCTAACCACAATGTCTGACTTTGTAAAAGTATTGAACTTTAACACATTTTAGAAGAATGCTACTGGAGTTATATGCACTTATTTCGCGTGCCTTATTTTTTAAACAGGCAAAGCGAGAAGAATTACTTCAATTTGTCCAAGGTGCAATTTCAGGGCTGAAAGTAAATGCTGATCTCATGAGGTTGTTGCAAAACATATGTTTTTTTGATGCTTGTTTGACCTTGAGATTTTCTTTTGTTTGTCAGAAGATATCTATTTGAACTTAACTGATGTATGCTTGGGTCATGACGTGCCAGTACTTACAACCATTGCTCACTCATGCATGCATGGTCATGGAACAAGTTTTTCTTAGCTTCCTGTTCTTTTCTTGTATGATCAATTGGAGCATCACTTCTTATTTTTAATATGCTAACAATAGACTTTATAACAAAGCATTTGGTTCCAATGGATCAGAAATGCATTATTTAATTGGTTATAAATTTCACATATAAGGATTCTCAGTTATTTATTTACACATTAATTAGTATTCATTTGCCTTTTGCTAATGTTCTGACTAAAGCCATAAACGAGTAACTAGTGCTCCTTAAATATATTATGGTTCAATATTGGAATCAAGCATTTAAAGAAGTCTATTAAAATATTGAATTCTGAAATTTTTTCCTCCCAATGCATGATGTACATTGTACTATTATGTGCAAAGATTTTCTCCACTTCAATACGGTTTCAATTAAATCTTCTTGACCTATAATGTGTCGAACTGTTGTTAAGACTCGAGTAAATTTATCATCCTTTTCTCCTCTTGTATGTGATACACTCTCCTCTCTCAGAATAGAAGTTGAAGCCTGCAATCTGAAGGAAAAAATTGAGGAGATGAAGGCAATCAATCCAGATGAAGAAAAGTCACCTGAAAAGACAACTTCAGTAGCAATAGAGGTGAGCTTGGAAATATTCTGGTGTACACAGGCACAGCTTGGACGCTTAATGACAACGAGAATTGAAACTTCATTTCTTATTTATTTGGCTAACTGCCTGTGTTGTTTTTCGGATTAATTAATACCTTGGATTTTTTTATAAATATATGTGATCTTGTTTAATGGTTTAGGAGGATATTTTTGGTATTTCTTAATGGATTTAAGATCATGTCTATATATGTGAATTTCTACCTTAGTTACAATTGAGCATTTTGGTTTAATTTCAGGCTTTTGATGAAGCTATGAAAAATATTCAGATGTGTTCTAAGTTGGAGGAACTCTTACTGAGAAAGAAATACTTTAGCTATGGTGATTCTCCAGAACTTCATGCTGAAAAGGTCATACACTCATGCAGTGACTTTCTCTAGTTTATATTTTGTTCATCTCTAAAAGAGTGTATAAAGCATTCAAAATTGATATTGTATTATGTGATATTGTTCATGCAATCCATTAAAATTTAATATGGGGCTTCGAGGGGCACAAGGCATTGGTGCTTATTTAATTGTTTGTGTTCATTTGGCAACATTTGTACATACCTGATATTCCTCCTGCATTGGGCTGGTCTAACTTGAATCCTGGAATGCCCATAATATGTAAATTTCATTTTTGATTTCAATTCTTTACCATAAACTTTGAGAGTCCTAAAATTTGAATCCATATATGTTTTCTGCATTCCATATTGTATATAGGGTTAAATATGTTTCTGGTCCCTAAATTTTTATTCATTTTTAGTTGCTAGAAAATACAAAAAATGTGTGCTTGACTAAAAACACTGTTAAATGTAGGGACTAAAAATGCATAAAAATTTTATAGGGACTAAACTCAAATTTGACCAATTTTATAGACACTAAAAACATATTTAACCCTATTACTCAACGGCTTTTGCAAGTAGGCATAATCTTTTTATTCACAGTGCAATGATGCTAAATTTCCTGCTTTTGGTGTTACACTTTTTCTTGTGGGTGATGGATGATGTGTGACTGAACTGAATCACTTCCAGGTTGATAAATTGAAAGTTTTATCAGAATCTCTTGCAAATTCTTCCGCAAAAGCTGAGAATCGCATTTTGGAAAACAGGTGCCAGAAATAGTTATTATGCTTATGAGTTTCTTATAAATAAAAAAATAAATAAATAAATAAACAGTTTCTTTCTTGTATGTGTTGTGCTTGCACAGACACTTGTGCCTTCATTGAGTATCGCACAAAGGTACTGAACAAGTGAACATACTTTATGTAGACACCTTTTTCTAGCAAGATGCATATAATTTTTGTAACAGTGTAATGTATTGATGCTTGATGCATTTCATATGCTCTTTGGAATGTTGACCTTGACTGAATTTTTCAATATTTTTATTTGGTAAATTTTATATTTGTTTTTGTTCTCAACTACCAGATCTCAGAAAGAAGAAGCACTTCATTTTAGGGTAACCAAGTCCAATGAGTGTAGCCAAGTTGAGAAGGTACATTCTCCTGAAAAGCAGCAGATTATTTTATCTTATTGTAGATCTATAATGAAAACTATTGAAAACTTTCAGGAAGGAACTTTTCCTCAAGCAATTGGTCAAATCACATGGCCCAAGTATTACTATTGAGTCCTTTAAAGTCTAATAGATTTCTTGCTTTATCAAAGTGGAATATCTTAACTGGTATGATTGGACAGGGTTGACAAAAAATTCATAGATTTGATTCCTGTTGGCAGTTTTTATTAATTATTAACAAAAGAAGTTATATTTTATTTTCTTGGGGAGGTGGGGCTGTGAATTCTCTCATCCTTGGTTTCTTCATCTTTATGTATCCTATGTTGCAAATAAGCAATGCCATGGCTTTTAGAGGTGAAGGGGAGAACAAGAATTCATGTTTACTAACCTTGGATAGAGAGGCAGGACTGCATTACATACGAGTATTACACCTTGGGTATAGTTCTATAATTTTCATATTGATAACATGAAACTCAAATTTCTTTAAAGTTTGGAATTATACAGAATTTCATTACCCACTAACAAATAAGATAAAGACAATCATATGCTTCATTGCATTGTTTTTCAGAACAATAATGATTCTCTCACATTGCATGGGGGTGTGAGATTGATGCATGTGCAGAAAAGAGAGATAGAAACTGAAGAAAAAGGAAAAATAGAGAAAGTAAAAGATGTGATTGGAATGAGCGAGCTAGAGAGAGAAAAGAAAAGGAGGTGTAAAAATATTACAAGAGAAAAAAAGGTATGAGAAAATCCGTATTGTTTTAAGAAAGCACGAATATGAACAACACACATATACAATACAACAAAAACAAGTGGATATGACAAATTTTAAAAATTATAGAACACAACACAACTATAAAACAACACATACAATTAGTATAAAATTAATACAAAAACATGTTTCATATCAAAAGAAAGAATTTGATATTTCATAAGTTAGCATGAGTAAATATAAACATAAATTTCTGGCAATTTTTAGGTTTATGTGGTTGAATGATCTCCAGTCTTTAAAAGAAATAAATTAATGTTAAAGGAATCCATTCACTTCTGCATCATACTTATTTTTGAAGTAAATATATAATGGCTGGAGTTGCATTTTGCAGGAATTGGGAGGGGAGATTGAAGAACTTGAGAAGCAGAAAAAAGAGCTGGAAGACAAATTGAAAAAGGTTTTTTATTTTACCTCTTCTTGAATGCTTGAATTACAATACTCAAAAACATTTTGAGTTCAGTAACTGCACCTTTTTCTTATTTTGTTGCATCTGCATTGATAACTATACTATTGTAGGTCAACACCTTGTTGACATCTGCTCGTGCACGCCTCCACAATGCAAGAGAAGAGAAAGAACAGTTTGATGAAGCAAGCAATGAAATCATTGTTCTTTTAAAAACAAAGGTACAAAAGTTTATTTCATGCCTTAGGCCTTAGGATCACATCATCATACAAAAAAAAATGAATATAGTAAAATCGTTTTTTGGGATAAATAATGAAAATTGATGATGTGAATGTAAACCAATTTTCTTATTGGTCATAATCTGTTACAAAGTTTTCTGATATTAGGAAGATGAGATGCTGCGAGCCATTGCTTCTTATACAATGGAAGCCAGTGTTGTTAATACATGGATCAATTTTCTAGAGCGCACATGGGTATTTCAAACCTCACATACAAAGACAAAGGAGGAGCAGGTCAAGTATGTCCTGTAGTTTAATACCAAATGGGCAATCAAATTAATATGACCAAATAAACATTTGAAATGATACATTTTTTGAAGTTGTTATACAAATCAATATATGGTATGATAGCTCCTCTTATGTGCCTTAAAGTGCATATTTTCATATTATCTATTTTTCTCATTACATCTAAAGTGCTGAACTGGAGAGATATGGAGATCATTTTGTGAATTTGGTTGTCCATCTTCTGTCTTCTTACAAGGTAATAAATTATCCTAACTTGATAGTTCTCATTATTAATCGTTGGGTTAAATATGATTATAGTCCTTCTAAATAAGGAAAAGTTCGTTTTTTGTTCCCCAATTTGAAAATGTCTCATTTTGGTCTCAATTCTCTAAAATATACCACACACAGTCCCTCGAGTCGACATGCCACATGTAGTCCCTCAAAATACTCTCAATAGGGACTAATGTGGCGTATTTCAGAAAATGAGATTAGGGACCAAAAGTGAATATTTCCCTATATAGACTATAGAGGGACTGAAAACATATTAACCGTTAATTGTTTTATTAACTTGTTTATTGCATTTTCCTCATATTCTCATGCCACTGGCTTACTTTGATGTTAGGAAAAATTGGGTTCATCTGTTACTCAAATAAGAACACTTGTGGAGAATTTAAGCTCAAGTCAAGGGTATGGCGTTTCTGCCTCTCTGAATTTTCTATTGTGTCAAACCCATGCCTCCAACTGTTGATTTATATCAGGTTAGAAATACCAGCAGCAGTAGATAATGACGATGGCTCGATAATAGTGAATCCAAGGAAAAAGCTCGAAGAAGAATATTTGGATATCGAATCCAAGGTAATTTTTGTCTTTATTTATCTCAGTAGTCTATGGACCCGACTTATATAAAATACTGGTCTTTTCCTAACAATAATAGTAAAAAAATCCAACGAATAGACAATTTTAGTTGGAAATAAAAAGAGCTGGAGAGGTGACATGTGTCACAATCTGGGAGGTGACACTGGGAGTCCAGGTTCTAATTTTCCATAATAGTAATTGATTATGTGAAGTTAAAATCTGACATGACTCTCATGCAAGTAAGATAAACCTACATTTCATATGAGGTATAACATGAAAACAGAAGCTTATTTTCTTTTACTACTTGTCAGTTTTTAACCACTCTGAATATAGTGGACACAATGAACAAGCAGTTCCACATTCAAAAGGAAGGCATTTTCAGGTATGTTGTTTCTTGCTCTCTTTCTTCCCTTGCCCCTCTACCCTTGTCTGTTTTTCTCAAGTCAAGGGACCTATAGGTGTTGACTTCCCTATACATTGACAAGAGAAACGGCCAATGTAGTCCTTATAAGGCTTGGACAGTCCTCACCTTATAAGCTGGTTTTGTGGGGTTAAGTTAGGTCACTGAAACTAACATATATATACATTTATGATTTTGATACAGAAAAGACAGGGAGAAGGTCAGAGAACTATTGGATGCCATTGAGAAAATGAAAGATGAATTTGAATCAATCGAGAGGCCCAAATTGCAAATTGAGATTCCAACTGAATGGCCAGAAACAACCTCAAGTCAAGTACAACCAAAAACTCCTTCATCACCTCCTACATCCTCCAAGGCTAAAAAACACAAACACAAGCAAGATAAAGTGATAGTAGACTCTCCCTCAATTATTACCGGGAAAACGATATCGATAGCAGTAGCGGAACTCGATAAATCGAGCGAGGATGACTCAGCAGAAGAGATAAGTGAATGGGAGTTTGATGCTCTTGATAAAGATCACATTCATCACACCAGAAGTTGATGTGTCCTACATGGAAAAAGACCAGAAACTAATGATGTTGTAAAAAGAATGAGAAAAAAAGGTAGCATTTTTCACATGTGGGCTTACTGTGTAACTCAGATACTTGACATCATGTGCTTACCTAAGTTAAGCTGTCTTGGGAGAGTTCAGTTCATTTAACGGATGTACATGAAACCGCATTGGTCCACTGAAAGTTGTATCTGTACCATTATCGTATTCAATCATTGATGAAATGTAGATGTTCAACCTTGTAACTCTAACTTCCCTGGATAAGGCTGTGTTTGTTTAATAATTTTTGTTGGTGAGAAAAATTCCATTTTATCATAAGCTAGAAATTGCTGACATAATTGACTCAAGTAACGAGCTGCTTTGAAGATCATGATATACTTGTATTTACTAAGGGTGTGTTTGGTTTATCATTGTCAACAGGAAATTTATCTTTCTGAGGCACAAAACACAAAAGGAAGAAATTGTTCCTTTTGCGTTTTTTGTCTTGAGAAGATAAATCTTTTATTGACAATAATAAATCAAACACGCTCCAAGTCCGCTAGACCCTTCAAGTAAAATCTCCTAAACACCTTATCTTTGTCAAGACTCCAATCATTGGTCATATTTTTTTTTATAAAAAAATTGGCTCAGTTTGGTAAAAGCTCCCATTTATAATTGACAAGTCGTGGTCAAAAACATATGTAGGGATCATATGAATTATGAAGTGAGAGAGCTTTTATTACGAGAGAGCTTTGATTATTGATTTTAAGCATATATACTAGCGTAGGGAACATATGTACACTACTAGTACTAGAAGTTTCTTTCCTTTTTACATCCTCTTCTTTACAGCAGGGATCAGTGGTACTATTGTTCAATTACCCTAAAACGCTGAACTTCCATTTCATGCATCTTCATTCTGGTTATCATGAAAGCCAATTATGAAAAAGTAATAATAACAATTGAAGGAAAAAGGTAAAAAGGAAAAAGAAAAAAGAGAAGATAAAGGTTGATACCATTTGGGCTCACCTGGCTGGAAGGCTGGAAGATATAGGAAGAAGGGGCCTTTATTATCACTGCAATGACACTCTCCACTGCCATTTCCTGTTATATATAATTTTTGCAGCCTTTTAATGCAAGTTCAGCAAAGCATTTCCTAGGTGACCCCATTACGTATCTCGTATACGAGAAATGCCAGCAATTCACTCTCTAATATACTTTTTCCAATACACTTTTTATAATTTGTTGAAATATATGTGGATCTCATTAAATTATGTGGGTCTCATATCCGATTCAGTGAGATTCATTCTCAAAGTAGTGGGATTCAAATGAATTCTAACCAATCATAGAAAATGTATTAAAAAGAGTATATTAGATAATGTGTTACTAGCATTTCTCTTCCTCTTCCCTTTAAACTTGCTATTTTTGTTTTTACTTTAGTGTTTAACTTTTACATCATGTCTAAACTCTCATTTGTGTTTGGTTTGTATAGAAGAGAAATTGAGAGAAAAAATAGAATAGAGAATAAAGGATTTTTTATCATTTAATTAAAAAATGAAAGGAAAAGAACATATTTATATTTAAATTAATTGAATAATAAAATAAGAAAACCGATATAATTAGCTCTAATAATCTTCTTCTAGTACACTCTGCTATTTTTTCACTACATCTAGATGAAATAAAAGAGTATAATCTTTTCCTTTGCGCTCCACCTAACTTGTTTTCTTTCTTTTTCTCTCAATTGAAACGCTATTGACTTGAAATTGTTTCATGGAGTGGAAAATAATTTCCCTTACCCCATCAGTAATATCCATGTGTTCTCATGAGTCTTTTGTGTTTGTGGGTCATGTTTGTAGAACCCATCATATAAGATGATTGTGAGATTGTCCCAGCATTTGTAAAAAAATGGAAAAAAGAAGTCTTATAACAGAATGGAAGCAAGACACTTTCTTCATGAAAGTTTTAGTTTAACTTGACTTGGATAGGGGAATCCACTAGAGAGTGGGAAGTGGGAACTTCACAAAGGGAGACAGACACAACAGCCTATAGCCTATAGCCTATAGCCGTCAATTTTAGCCTGGCTCGACGGGTCTGTGTTTTAGGTTGACCTAGGCTCATTAATTATAGACCCAAAATACATCAAGTCATTTTGGCCCAACCCGATGGGCTCTCATGGTCAGGTCAGACCCACTTTTATGCACTTTTTTGGTACTTTGAGCTATTTTCTTTTTTTGACCAAAAAAATAGCTATTTTCTTTTGTAAAAATTTTGGGTTATGCCCGGCCCAGCCCAGTGTGTTTTAGGCCAAACTGAACCAAACGATGTGTGATCCATAAGAAATGCAGGCTAGTCCATGGGCCGGGCTGGCTGTCCGATTTCACACCTCTACAACTGCACTCTTGCTGTTATAGTTGCCCTTATTTTTTTACTCAATCTCGAAACCAACGCTAACCCCGTTTATAGTTTACCATTAAGTTAAAACCTATGGCCTACTATAGGCTATAGCATTATCTTCAATCTTCATCACTTCCCAATGCCTTCATTGTTTGTACTTGTTCACGAGGTCAAACCTCAAGTTTGAATTTCCAAATCAGTATGATGCAAAGGCTAGAAATAAGAAAAAAAGAAATAATTTGTATAAAAAAAACAAAGAAATAAGAAATAATAGCCTAGTTATTACATTTTGACCTGGTCAAATGAAACACATCACTGACTGTGACCAACTGACCATGAATGTTTTTGCCTTGCCCATAAGCCGATTGAGATGGATAGATAGAGATGGGGCCTTTGCAAAAGGGGTGAATTATGTAGAATTGGTCAGTTATAGATTAGGCACATAAGGAAATGGAGAAAAGGCAAAATTCCATTCACAAGTTTATTCCTCCTTTTGGGATTTCTACTGCTCAGATTTCACCACTCCTAATGTGCAAATTGTTAATGTCTCCCTAGAAATTAAATGTTGCCTATTGTGGTAGAGAAGCCTTTGGGTAAAATGACAAACCATGTTTCATTTACTTCAAAGTTCAATCTTTACTTGATTCAGTTGATTGTATGTATCACACTATGGCCAGTTAGAATTGATTTATGTAGAGCTTATATGAGCTTATCTATTGACATAAGTACTTGTCAGCGTATTTGACAGAGTTTATGAAAACAGCTTATGACTAATAGGGTGGCAAAACAGGCTGGCCTGCCCGTCTTGGTCTGTCGAAAAACAGGCTGGGCCGCCAAGCTAAAATGTGCCCGAAAATATACCCCGCTCCTTTTTAAAGGCAGGCAAAATAATAAAAAAATAATTAAAAAATAAGAAAAACTATTTAATTTTTTTAAAAAAAATTGGAAAAAAGATAATTGGCCTAGCGGGCCAGCTCGCCAACGACCTGCCGGCTTTCGCGGGCTCAAAAAACTATCCCGGCCAGCCAAAAAATGGCTGGTTGGCGGGCCCGGCCTGTTTTGACACCCCTAATGACTGGTTTATAGGCTCCCCGGAATAGTTTACCAAAACAGTTTACAACTTATATGAAATCAATTTCACCAAATTATCTCTTCGATTATAAAAATAGCTTATACACGCTTATATGATAAGCGTTTATGTCAAAGTGCTTAAATAAGCTATTTATCCAAACAGATCCTATAATGACTTACTTAGCAATCATTTTGCATGCTTGATTTTCAGTTAGAAGATTATAAAAGTACGTTTGAACCCAGAATAATTGGAGTTCTTTTTAGTCAAACATACTATTAGATCCCAAACATACGATTATAACTAAAAACCAACATGTGCTATATGATTTACAGCTCCTCTCATAGACATCCCTTAATCATATATATACGATAAGGGTATGTAGACCAGACAGGGGATTTAGATTCATTTCATTGAGACCTCCCAAGTCTATGCATCATGTACCTGGTTCTGCATAGGTTCGACCTAGCCTATTAACCATTTTGTTCTTACTTTGTTTGTCATGGAACGAATTGGAAGTTTCTCTTTCAGTATGTTACATTGAAACTCTCGATAAAAACAAGGTTAGTGTCAACATCTACCTTTGAGTTGCAGGATTCTTAACCTGTACCTTAACACATCATATTCAAATGGAACAGGACAATCGAATAAAAGAATAAACGCATCCATCTAACACATGGTTTGGGTCAATTATGTCAACGGACAATGCATTATAGGGACTGAATTTGAATTGAATCTCACATGCAGCTTAAGTTGTACGTAGCCTTGTACCAAACATTGGTTAGCCAAGGCTCTTATAGTGTGTTCGGAAACATTTCTCGCGTTACAAGGCAATATGACCATGAAAGCTACTCTCGGTAGATGCACAACTCCATTTCGAACGCAAAACCGAACACACAATTAGTGTGTGTTTAGTTAAACTGGGTGATAATTAATTTTGAATGAATTGATTCAGTACAATTGATTTTGATTAAAAGTAAATTGAAAGTAAAGTGATTTATGTTTGGATGGAATGGATCAAAAGTAATTTTTATTGGTTAATCTGAATAAATTTTACAATGAATTTTACCAACTGAACGTGGAAGCCATCTTGCTCAACTTCAACTTTGAATTGATTTTAAAGCCAAAATCACGTTCAACAAAATAGAATCATTATAAAAAATGAAATCACATTTCAGAAGGTGAACACATTGTGTAGCATACACAGCAAAAATTTGTTTCCAACACAAGCTTAGAAGACCAAGTCAAACACTCACTATGCGTGTGTTTGAATCCGCATTTGGTTGGGGCTTAGACGCACGGTTGGAATGCCTGACATAGAATCTCCAAGTTAGAGCTTTTAGGTGGAGCGCAGCTGCGGTAGATGTACTGCCGTTCCAAACACACGCTATATCTATTTTGAATGTATTTGGCAAAAGAGAGGAAGGGTATTCAACACTAAAGGAGGTTTCATTTTCATTATTATGAAATGAGGGGATACATACAAGGTGCATTTATTATACAATAATATCTGTTTTAAATATCTAGATAGAATGAAACACGGAGTAAAGGTGCATTTGTTGTAAATATCCAAACAAACTAAATATCAGAAAACAAACTATAGTAACGGAAAGTGTAACTATCTAGCGTGTGTTTGTATTAGATTTTGCGCGTTGCAAATGGACGTTCTCCAAAAGAAGCACATGACCAGCTTGGTGTAAAAGTACATTGGGAGGGATGAAAAATGCACTATTCCGTTGAGAAAAATATGAAACAAACGGATGCCTAGTAGTCTAATAAAAATCTATCATGGGGGAAAAGTGAGAATTACAGCGTGGATTGAATTTGTAAAGAAAGGAGAAATAGGAAAAAAGGGAAAAAGAAAAAGAATAGTGAAAGCAATCAAGGTACTTTCAAAGAGCATCATTGCTCTCTTTATTGCTACTTTGTGACATATTATCTGGTGCGGGTAACTGCATCTAGCTCTATGGTGCATTCGTAGTGCCTTGGAGAGTTGGAGGTATATACCCAATGGGAAAAGGAAAAAAAAAAAAAAAGCCTAAGACTACACTACACTCTAAGCTCTACTCACTAATTTATAAGAGTAGGATTGTCTCCATTTTTTTTCCTATTTCTTCTATTACTATGTTTTTAGGGAATAAATGAAATAAATAACACTCTCGACTATAGACGTATCACATTTATATCATTTGTTTTCTGAAAAGCAAAATGGAGAAAAAGAAAAATGGAAATGATACTGATATTTGCACCTCAAAGGACCACAAAATTTGAATTCTATTCAAACTTTTTTCACTGTTCTGGGTCATTCACACTTCTGCATGTTCGGAAAAGCCCATAATTTTTTAACACTTGGATGTGCACAAAAAAACAAAGAACAAAATAAATTATTAAGGAAATGACTGCTTGGTAGAGAGAGAGAGGGGAGGGGGGCGAGGGAATTCAACAATACAATAATACCTGAATTTTATGCTTGGAAAGCAACATGCATATAATTTTAAAAAAGATTCTTTTTAAATATATATATATATATATATTAACTTTGAGGTAATTCAAATGGTAGTAGAATAGGAGTAACGTGAAGACAGAGGTGATCACATCAATATTTTATATTTTATTATATTTATTATAAACAATATAAAAGAATGCTTTTGTATAAAAGGCTTGCCAAACATCATCACTTTAAAGAATACCCTTCACTCTTTTCCCTTGAGGAAGCTCAATTTCCCATGGGCATCTCCATACATACACAAATATAGAGAGAAAAAACCATCATCACCACAGCTAGAATCATCAAATGAAAATGGACACAAAACAAGTCACTTTGGTTCATGTGAATGAAGACTACATTGAAATGGAACCAATTTCTTCCCCAAACTTCTTCACTTACTCCATTGGCTCTCCACCACAGAACAACAACAACAACAACAACAACAACAACAACAACAACAGAGAGTTTGAGTTCCAAATGAATAGTAGTGTCTCAAATGAGAAAGATTCCAAAACTTCCCCAGCTGATGATCTCTTCTACAAGGGGAAACTCCTCCCTCTTCACCTCCCTCCTCGCCTTCAAATGGTTCAAAATCTCATAGTAGAGAACTCAAATGCTGCTTCCACCAATGCTGCCACCTTTGAGTATTTGAAATGTGAGTCAAATTTGGAAGATAGTAGCTTTCCCTTCAACATGATCTCTCCTTCAGAATCATGCAGGGTTAGCAGTAAATTGAACCCAGATGAGTACTCATTTGTTGTTGTTGGTGAACTTCCAAACAAGTCTTTGCCCAACAAGAAACTGAAACAGGTGAAACAGTTTTGGCTTCGTCTAAGACTCAAGGCTTCAAGGGCTTATCTGAAATCTTGGTTCACCAAATCTGGTTGTTCAGACAAGTCTTGTGCAAGTGCAGCAAACAACAACAACAACATGATGGGAGGGGCAGAGAATAGTAATAATCATAACAATAATAAGTACATGAAGGTTAATGCAAGGAATAAAAAAAACCCATTTGAGATTTTTTATGATGATGATGACAAGCAGCAGATGAAGACTACTTCTTCATCTTTGATTGAAGATGATCTCAACAACCACAGAAAGTCTTTCTCTGGGGTAGTTCAACGCCATTGTGGCGGCGGTGGTGGTGGTGCTACAAAGGCTTCATCTTTGTCCACATCTTCATCTGGGTCCTCTTCTTCTTCTTCGTCTTTCTCATTAAGCTCATCTGGGTACTATGATCTACAGTTTTTCAAGAGGAGTATCAGTGCAAATTCTGAGTTGGAAAGTTCAATTGAGGGAGCCATTGCCCATTGCAAACAGAGTTGTGGTTCAAAGATCATTACTCCAGATGATAGCAGGATTTGTTCTCAATTTGCTACAAAAATTGATGTTTGTGGAAATAAAGAAACTGCAACACTTTCCAGAACCGTAGTGTGAGTGAGTCTTAGATTAGAACACCATGTCAAAGAGGGGGAAAAAATGAGACATTTTCCTTTGAAATGCTGTTGCATTTTAAATGGAGTTTGATGTTTGAATTAACATTGTGGCCTTTTTAGCATTAATTTGTTCAAAGTTCATATTCTTGCTCTTCTCTCTTTGTCCTATTTTTGTACATTTTGCATACTTTCCCCAGCTGTATTACTGAATCCCTTGGGCTATGTTTGGATGGGAGTTTTTGGAGGGGAAGGGAGGGGAGGGGAAGGGAGGAGAGAACTTATAATTCCTAATTACCTTGTTTGGCTTTAATAGGATAAATGAAATATTATTTTAGAAAGTAGCAGACACCAAGATACAAATTTTTTTTCTAATTTTAAAAACTCTCAAATAAGGTAATTGGAGATTATAAATCTTCCCTTCCCCTCCCCTCCCCTCCAAAAACCCCATCCAAACATAGCCTTAGAAGTACAATTATTATCATTAGCTCAAAGCTGTAATGACATGTTTGATTTTCAGTTACAAACGTATATTTGAGTCTAAGTATATTAGTCTAAAAAGAACTCTATAGTTACTTTGCGTTGAAACGTATTTTTGCAATTTTCCAACTAAAAATTAAACATGCACTAAATCGTTTGGGCAAAAGTGACTTTTAATTTTTCCAAAAGACATACACTTATGATAAGTGATTAGTGAATCTCAATGACAGAATAACTAGGATAGGCACCTTGATTAACCATCTGTAATATCATTCAATTTTTGTGAATCTGATCTTCAACACACAAAAACGAAGCCAATGTGAAGTTTTGATTGACCATTAATTTTCAATTTTAATTCCACTGTAAAAAAGTCAGTCTTTATGCCAAGTCTCATGTGCTGAAAAGAAATTGACCCTTTTTCCCAAGGTAGATTCTCATTGACTAGTACTTAAGACTTTTTATCTGCCATTATTCTTTCAGTGTTTTAACAGATAACAGATAGACTATGGTACTGTATAGAAGTGATGAATACCAGGTTTTATCCTCTCACCCTTTCCTTCCATGTTACTTTTTTAGTTTCCTCTGTAAAGAAGTAAGAGTAGAAAGCCATTTGGAATAAAATAACCTCCATAATAATAATAAAACAATGAGATTTCAAAGAAAACTGACCCCGTGACTGACCAAAAAAGATTACAAACAGCCGTTGGCCTTTTTAGAGGAAGATAAACTCAGAGAGAGAGAGAGAGATAGAGGGTAGTCTCATTTTTAAGGATCCGTATTCCTTGCATTCATTAATTCCATGTATTCACGTATTCAGCAGATCAAAACTATTAGATCGAGATTGGATGGCTCATGACATCCGTTCATATTTTAAATCCAATTTTATTCTTGAAATCGTGAGTCGTCCTATCTCGATCCAATGGTTCCAATTACTAACTGCATAAATGCGTGGAATTAATGAATGCGGGGAATCAGATTTCTAGCAGCCAGAGATTTCCTGCGTTTATGCGGTTGGTGGACGTAACTTTGGAACAAGATCAGATGACTCACAATTTCAATTTATATTTTAAACCCGATGTTATTGCCGAAATCGAGAGCCATTCAATCTCAATCAAAATGAATGCAGGAAATCTCTTACTTTAAGGAATCTATTTCCCATTTGGACATTTCCCACCCATTTCAAGATGTGGAAATAATGGTAAATTTGGCACCTGAAAGCTTTTCTTTGGCCACTATATGCTTTATTGAGAACAGTCATCATTAGTAATAGTGAATCCCCAGCAAAGCAGCATGGTTGACTGCAGATTAAAGCTAAAACTGGTGCAATTATGTATCCTTGTTGCAATTACCGAAGTATAACAGTAAAGTGAAAATGATTATGATCACAATCACAAGATAATATGCTTATATATATGCCCACAACCACAAAATTTAAAAAAAAAAGGACTAAAAAACAACAACAATAATAACAATTCCAAATTTCATTCTCTATAGACCCCACCAACAGCTAGCCCGCGTGATGCATGTATTCTTAAACACATCAATACATCATCGTATGTATATATGGTTAATTTTGTTATGACAAAGCTATTTGTATATTCTACAAGTGATATAAAAAACAAAACTCAGTGTAGACAATTGAACCTCAAGTTGTGCAATTCTTCGTTTCAATTGATTTTGACTGAACATTAAACTACGCGTACGTAGTTTCAGAGGCTGAATCACATGTGGAGGAATTCGAAGTTGCCAAGTATATAAGTGAATGATGTAGGGCACCAATTAGACAAACACATAGAACAAGCACAAAGAACAAGAATTTCATTTCCCCACCAGTGGCTTAATTGTCCTAAACGATGATAAAAGGTAAGTACTTCTCTCTCCTCTCTCCATCTCAACAAAGTAGGTTTAATTGCACTTTTAGTCCCTTATGTATCACTATTTTGCAATTTCGGTCTCCTAATTTTCAATTGCACAATTTTGATCATCGGGATTTTAGTCCCCAGGTATCACAATTGTGCAGTTTTGGACGCCAAATATCCCAATTATTACAATCAGGTTCCTTGTTACTGTGTCATTTTTAACACCAAGAACCAACACAACACATGTGGGACTGATTTGATACTGAGTTGGGGAACCTATTTGCCGCATAGGCTATTGGTGTTAAAAATAACACAGTGATAACGGATCTGATTGTAACAATTGAGATACATCGGGGACCAAAGTCGCACGATTGTGATATCTAGGGACTAAAATTGTGTAATTGAAACATGGTGGACCAAAATCCCACAATCATAATATTTGAGGGACCAAAATTGCACAATTGAAAATTGAGAGACCAAAGTCGAACAATCATAATACATGAGGGACCAAAAATGCAATTAAGGCTAAAAAGAGGATAATATTACATTTTTCTTAAGTGGAGAACAAACATGTATTTCAAGAATACAATTCATTCTTTTTAATTAATATGTCTACTTATTTCTCTCATCTAATATGGAGTGCATTTTGATTTTTTTTATATTTCATATCAAAGGTAAAATAGATATGACATGGATTATTAATTTACTTTTATTAAGAGGGTGAAATTCATGAGCCTTTTTTTTTTGTCAGGGGGGATTTTGGGGGGAGGGGTTGGGGTGGGGATCGAACCCCACACCCACAACATATCACCCTGCGCTCTTGTCCACTTGAGCTGCCTTGAGGGGATAAATTCCTAGGGCTAGATGTGATAGATGTGCATGTTGCTGGGCTTGGGCTTAGCACGTACTACATAAGGACTTAGTAGACAAAAAGAAAACTTGTTAACCCATTTAAGTAATGCTAGCCTATATATCTAAGGCTCGGTCCAAAATCCCTAGCTCTATAGTCGGTAAGCCACTAAGCCAAGCAAGTTTTTTTCCTTTGACGGGGTAAGCCAAGCAAGTTAAATACTGGCTGCATGCAACACTTGATATATATGTATATAAGTATATTGAGTAGCATGTAATTTAATGTACCAACCTCTCTTGGTGTAAGTGGCAAGGAGTTTAGTTCTCTCTTAAGTAAGATTTTGGGTTCGAGTTTTGTGGATAAAAAAATAGACAATGGAAGAGTTTTACCCCTTATATAAATCCATCCGGCTCGACTCTGATTAAACTAAGTGTCTATACCAAAAAAAACATGTCACGTAATGTGAAGGTATGTATAAGTATGGTACACCCATAACAAAAATTCACGCTAGACATGAGTATATATAAAAGAGAAATGATATATCCTCCTACATATTTTCCTATTACTTTATAGAGTAAAAAAAATAATTAATATCTTAAAAATATAAAAAATATTTAATATTTTCTCTATTTAGTCATTAGAAGAATTTGTAGAAATAAAAGATATGAAGATTTATAATTATTCTATATAAAATCCATGAAATACAATACAATAGTAGCATATAGTAGTTGCCTCAAAAGTCAACATGATAAACATTGGCCATTTGGCCCCATCTCGAGAGTTGGTAAGCTAAGAGCGTGTTTGCATGCTTTTTCTATAAGCACTTATAAATATGAGTATTTTAGTTAATAATTTTTTATATAAATTGAAATCAGTTTTTTTACTTTAATTTTTTTAAAAGCTTACTTTATTATTTTTCTTTGAATATATAAATGTTAGTAATTAGTATGCTATTTAGTGAAAAATTTGAATTCATGACCTCTTTATCCACGAGCGGATCTATGCAGGGACATAGGGGGGCCACCCCCCATTTGTTTAAAAATTATATACTATATATAATATAATTAAAGGGCACCCATAATTAAATATATATTTAGTCGCCATAAATAGTGTAATATTCATTTTGGCCCTCAATTTTAAAATATCTCATTTTGATCTTCTATTTTCTGTAATAGATCATATGTAGTCCCTTAATAGGCTATATGTAGTCTCTCGAAATACCTAATTAATAGGGACTGTATGTGGCCTATTTTACAAAATAATAGACCAAAATAAGATGTTATAAAATTGGGGGATTAAAAGCGAATATTACTATATTTACAGGAACTATAAACATATTTAACCCTAGAAATGTTATGCAAAAAATTGTGTCTATTGTGAGAAATGAGAATATTTAATTACAACTATTACATTAAAATCAACGGTTCAGAATTCATTTTTAATTACAAATTTAGATGTGATCTTTTAATCCTACAAAATTTGAAATCACTATTTTGGTCCCTGGCATTTGTGCAGCTAAACAATAATTTTATGGCTCAATGAAATTTTTTAGGGGTGTCACATGTTGACATTGTGCTACAAATATTAGGGGTGGCACTTGTCATGACCAATTGATTAGGGGTATTTAAAACCGAACCGATCCAAAAAAATAACTGCAAATCGATAAAAAAATAAAAAATGAACAAAAATCAAATTTTTTGAAATTTTTTAAATGCCATTTTTGGAGAACCATAAAAACCTCTTTCCTTGTACCCTAGCGCTCTGCTAGGGTTTGTGGTCGCGCCGTTTTGTGCGTGAAGGAGTCCCTAGCTCTGCTAGGGAGTTGTTGATCGTTTTCGTTCTCCGTTCTCCGTCCGTGGTGTTCTTCTCGGTTGTCCGTCCTCTTCGTTCTGTGTTCGCCCTTGATGGTTTGTTTTTTGTTTCCATTTTCTTCATTCTCCCCCATCTTGTTCGTTTTTCTCCTTTTTTGTTCCATCCCCATCATCGGCTTCAATCCCTCCCACTCCTCCCTCCTCTGGCTGTTGTTGTTGTTTCACCCTGTTGATAGCAGGAGCCCAGCTCGAAGAGGGTTTAGCTTGTCGGTCCACCTCCTGCCGCGGTCGGAGCCACCGGATCGAGGTCTGATGCTTGCTGCATCTTTTTTCTCCGGAGCACTGTTGAAACGTTTCCTGGCTCACCTCCTACAACGCCCCTAGTATCTCCATTTTGTTCGGCATGCTCCGTTTCAACGTCCCTGGCTTCGGTGCCACCACCTGTGTGCTTCATCTTCGTTGGCCTGGCTTGAAGATACTGTTGCTGCTTTTCTGGGTTTTCCTGTGTGGGTCCTGGCCTGAATCCGTATGGGTTGGGCCTGTTTTGGTTGATGGTTTGGGCTGTGAATTGATGACATCCGGGCAAATTGGTGAGACAGAAGGTATTGAGTGCCCCAAATGGGTCAAACCCAGCCCATCTCAAAGATTTTTTGATGTCTGAGGTTTGCTAGGATTTGTTTTAATTTGTGTTTCTTTTGTTGCCAGTTGTGTTTTAGTTTGTTTGCTTTGGGTGTTGTTAAGGTGTTGTTTAGATCTGTGGTTAGCTTGTTTAGTATCTTTAGTTTAGTTGTTTATCTTTGGAATGTGTTTAGTTTTCTTCTGCAGCTTGTATTGCTGGATGTTATAGTCAGAGCATAGCTATGCTTTCTGGTTTATTTGTGCTATTGCTTTTCTGACTTTGGGCTGGTTGAATCTTGGCCTGTTGGCCTGTGTATTTCCTGGGGCTTGGCCCTTTTCTAATATACTTGAATCTTTGGACCCAAAAAAAAACCTCAACTTACGTTAAAAAATAACCTTATTCGGCAACTTAACTAAAAAAATATTTGAAAATTCTGTTTTCTTTCCGTAAAGGAGGAATCGAGGAAATAACCAACCAAAAAGAGTATCATGCGTGTCACATCAAATTGCAATAAGATATTTCTTTTTTTTTTTGGTAAAAAATAAGATATTTCTTTAAAATGAGAGTCACCAAAAGATATTTCCAATGATATCATAAATCTATCCAAAAAATGGAAAAGTGCATGTGTACATATATCAAAAAAAAAAGTGCATGTGTACCGTGTGCGTGACATCAAATTGTCAATGTTCGCTAGTAAATAAATATTGATGTACACCAAATACAATACAAAAGATGTCTCCAGAGAATTCTTAGGGAGAAAATAAGAACACGACATCAATGGATTCAATTCATTTTGTCCGATACATCAGCATGGCCAGAAATACCAATTTAACTATACGGAATTTGGGTTCTATTGAGGTGCAAATAAGCGAGTGACAAAGGGGAGAATTAAAAACTTACATATATGCAACATCAAAATTTTAAAAGCTTGAGTAAGTATTAACTAAGTATCAACGCCCGTGAGAGACGTTGATAGGTCTCTCACCGTGAGCAAGGGCATTTCAACAAAAAATAAAACCATATTTTGATCCCATAATTATTTTGAATTCTCAAATTACAAGCCTTTAATTTCTTAAAATTACAAAATATCAGGTCCTCATCTACGTACCATTAATGTCAACGACACTCCACTGGATCCCCACCCCCTTCTCCCTACCTCCCACCTCTGTAATTTGTCAGGCGCATCAGCAAGGGCCACCTCTCATAGTTCGACTTTGTCTCTTCCTTTTGCCTCTCCACCCAATGTTCTCCTTCACCAGCTTTATTATTCTCACCCTCCTCATGATCCCTCATCTTCCATTTGTAGTGGTGGTTGTTTGACTGACACTAAAGAAAAATTGGTCATTATTAACGGAAAAAAAAACCGTCGGTAATGCAGAAAAATCATCGGTAACAAACGATTTTTGACGAAATTTTCGATGGCAAAAGCTCGTCGGTAGTTCGCTCGTCCGTAATTATTATCGATGAAATTTTTTAAAGAGCCATCGGTAATTACTGACAAAAATTATCAACGAAAATAAACTATCAAAAAATTATATGTTACCGACCGATAACGACACGAAAATTTAAAAAATGAAGCTGCCACATCGTTTCAATTACGGAAAGGCGTCGTCGGCAGGAAGCTGCCATTCTTTCAAAATAAAAAATGAACTCTCTCACCTGAAACATGTTTCCACAACTTTTTTTTCGTATTGTTATGAAAATAATCGAAACAAGAACAAAACATAGAGATATAGAATAATAGATACAAGGGAAAAGAGAGAATGAGAGAATGTATTTTATTGCTGCTCTTTAGGGTACAAAACATGTACAATGATGATGGTATTTATAGCCACTAGGAGACCTAACCCTAATGGAGGAGATCCTATCATAATAAAGAAAATAGTGAAATGAAATATTCTCTCTTAATAGGAAATGATATCACCTAATCCACTTAGTATCAATTTCTTCAAGAATTGATATCCACAAAATATTCATAACACTCCCCCTTGGATGTCTATTAAGGATATGCCTCATTAAAACCTTACTAAGAAAAAACCCAGTGGGAAAAAAATCTTAGTAAAGGAAAAAGAGTACAATATCCATTGCGTAAGATCTGCCTCGTTAAAAACCTTGCATGGAAAACCCAGTGGAACAAAACCATGGCGAAGGAAAAAAGAGTGCAGAATGCATCTATTTCTCCCCCTCATGAAGACAATAATCTCTAAGATGGCAAAGACCGATTCGTTGTACCAGTTGCTCAAAATTTTACTCAGTGGTGACTTTGAAAAGAGATCTGCTAGATCATCATATGAACCAATTTGTTAAATGCTTATATCACCACTCTTTTGAAGATCATGAGTGAAAAGAACTTTGATGGTATTTTGTTCTATCTCCTTTGATATATCCTTCCTTCATCTAAGCAATGCATACGGTGCCAACTTCGATAACACATCAAGCCCAACTTTGATACATTTGAATAAAATAAATTCATATTCATCGTACCCATAAGGTAACAAAACATATGTTTGATTCCATTCCAGTGTCTTCATGACTTAGGGGAAGAACTATATATTGCTAATAACAAATATATCAAGACGTATATAATTAGCAAGGTACATTAGTGTCTTAATTGCACTAAGATATGGTACTTCTGGACCAAGTAGTTCTTTATCATTTTCTCGAGGTCTAAAATGACATTTGTTCACATCTAGTGACATTACTGTTATTGGAGTACACAATGAATGTGACTTGTTCATATAGAACCTCTTTAGCACCTTTGTCATATTAGATTAGAAATATAAGATATTCTATAATATTTAAGAATATCTAAAGAAAATATAATTCAAATAATTATCTTAAATAACTTCAATATTTAACAAGGGTAAATATATAATGACCATAATGCACAAAAATTCTATTTTCCAAATACTCAATCTGTAATTCCAAATAAAACTTTATCCTTCATAAGTCTTTCATATCAAATTATTTCTTTAAGCATTCTATAGTTTTTGGAAGTTCTTCAGTAGTTCCGCTCGACAATATTTTTGGACAAATTGAGTCATTTTTATATCCTCCTTTTTTCAAATATTCACTGAGGCAATTATGCGCCCAAATTGTTTTAGTCCATAGAAAGACTTATTCTATTTGATTGAGTATTCTTCTTGAGAGCTCGAATTGTATGCTTCAGGCATATTAAATCCTTCAGGGAGTTTTATGTAAATGTCATTATCAAGTGAGCCAAACAACATCCATCAAATGTAAATTGAGCCATTCATATGCTACTACTCTAGCATTCTACCTTGTCAAAATCAAGATCGATCTTTATATCTCATAATTTATTTTCGCACAAAATTGTATTTGTAATCCAACTGGCTTTACACCTTCAGGTTTTCGGACTACGGGTCCAAAGAATTTTTGCTAGCAAATCGAGTATAATTCCACTTCAATAGCATCCTTTTTTTTGGCCAATCATTGCTTTGTCTATAATCCTTAATAGACTTTGTTTCATGATCCTCATTATCATTTATCACATCTAGCGCTATATTTTGAAGAAAACATCGTCAACGTTGACTTCCTTTCGGTTCCGTTATATTCCATTCATGACATAATTTATTGAGATCTCTTTATTTTCACAAATTTCAGGTACCTGATCAGTCTCTTCTTGGACTGCAAAATCAGTTATGTCTGATAACTCTTCTGGAGTGTCAATATCCTCAAATGAGTCATCTTGCCTTTTAGCTCCATTTTTTTTGTTCGAGGATTTTTATCTTTGGAACCGATAGTCTACCACGCTTCGTGCGTGATTGTCCAACTGGGACATCAATTTTGATTGGAGCAACAACAGCTGGTTTAGTCATTTTTTCAGTGAATGCATTTTGTAATTGGTTTGCTAAATTTTGCAATTGAATTATCTTTTGAACTTTTGGTTCACATAGTTTTGTATGAGGATCAAGATGATAATTCATTCTAAATTGACCTTTCCCAGCTGCTTATTCTCTCCCCCTAATGTTGGGAAAACTAACAATTAGCAAACCAAGCTGTAAACGAATCTCTAATTACTGGCTCAATATATTTTGCTGGCTCAAGATATTTTATTACAGATAGAGATTCTTAACAAACATATATATTCCCAACCTTCTTTGGAGACCCATCTTAGTATGTTGTGATGGAGCAACACATCTAAAAATTCTTAGGTTAAAAATATTGGGTCTCTGATCAAAACCAAATTTAAAGGGGAGTACTTGTGAAAATTTGTTGGTTTGATGCGAGTGCAAAATTAGATGTCCCCAAGTAGAAATTGCAAGTTTTAATCTCATTAGTAATGGTCTTGCAATTAACTTTAGACATTTAATGAATGAATCTGCAAGATTATCATTGTGTATGAACTTATGCTACAGGATGTTCAATATCAATTTCAATAAATATATAATACTCATTAAATGCCCGAGATATAAAATAAATTGCATTTCCAAGGTGTATTTTCTTCAAGAAAATGAGCCCTTAATCAAGTAATTTCACAAACGTCTGGTTGCGAGTTAACGATAAACAAACAAGTGACCATCTAGTGATGCATCAATTAAAATCATATAAAATATAGATAGTACACATGGTGGTTCTATGACTCACAAACATCACCTTGTATATATTCTAAACGTGTGAGAGAATCATTCTCTTTATTAACTTCTAAGATTTTCTTGGGGAACAAGCAGTGCTTAAGATATTATCAAATTGAAGAATCTTCTGGCTCTTCAATGTGTGTCTAGATGAATGTTCAATTATTTCTCGCATCATAATAGACCGGGATGACCCAACCAGTCATATGCCAACAACAAATTTATCATAGTTTGTAAACTTCTGGTTTACAATGTCTATTTCAATGCTATAAAGATATTCAATATCTCTTTTATTCTTGTTTCAATATGGTAACCATTTGAACGGATTGAAACTTAACAATATGTAACTTTGTTACTTCAAGTAACAATACATTAGCTCTTCCGGAGCCACACCAATTATCTTTGTAGTACCAAATGTACTAACATCTATTTCTTGCATTACTAACAATAATTAGCTCTTCCGGAGCATGTGGTTATTCTCATTATTGATATTAGTGCAAAACTTATACTTTCACAAATGAAATTAAAAATAAATAAGAAATAAACATAAAGTTCAATTAAAGAATAAAAACATGCTAAAAATGAGATTAAAATGTAAGTAAATAAATCAACGGGTAAGTGATATTCATATGACTATAATCATAATCACAATCTTCATAATTACAATATTTGTTTGAATCTTATTAAAGATCGACAAGATGCTTTGGCATACGACAGGTATGCAACCAATGACCCTTGCCTCCACAGTATGCTTGCTATTTTGTTCACCCTTTTCTTTTTCATTATTTTTACAATTTCTTCACTTCTGAGAAGAAAAGTCATAGTTTTGACCTTATTTTCTTTTCACTATTTTTCCACTTCTACGAAAAAATATCATATCTTTGGTCATATATTGATTAGATGCTTTATTCTCTTCTTTGGTAATATCTCCAAGACCATTTGCATCTAAATGAATTTTATAATACGAATTAACAAGATAAATAATTTTTTTCTCATAATTATAATAATCACTTGACTCTACAATCACTTCTGGGAATGGAGCAGTGCTAGTGGGATGAGCTTTAATATTTCCAATAAGTATAATAATTGTATATTACTACATTCACTTCTGGGAATAGAGCAGCGCCAGTGGGAGGGACCTCGTGATAAAAAATTTATTATTTTGTTCAGTTACAAGAAATCGATTCAAAACATTTCTTAAATCATTCTTTTTATTCGATAATGCTACTGCAGGAGCATATTAGATGCAAAAGAAAGTTTCTATTCAGAATAAATAATTCAAATACATACCTTAAGTCTTGAATCGCCATTTTGGCAAATGTCTCAAAATGCAATTCCAAAAAAACACAGGCAAATAAATAGTACCGATCAAATGACTATAAAAGTCTCATCTTCTCCTTTCGCACAACACCTCCAAGCTTTCGAATCTCAGTTGGCTAGAGTCTCGTGCTGATAACGTGTTATGAAAATAATCGAAACGAGAACAAAACATAGAGATATAGAATAATAGATACAAGGGAAAAGAGAGAATGAGAGAATGTATTTTATTGCTGCTCTTTAGGGTACAAAGCATGTACAATGATGATGGTATTTATAGCCACTAGGAGACCTAACCCTAATGGAGGAGATCCTATCATAATAAAGAAAATAGTGAAATGAAATATTCTCTCTTAATAGGAAATGATATCACTTAATCCACTTAGTATCAATTTCTTCAAGAATTGACATCCACAAAATATTCATAACACGTATAAATATTTCCCATAATTTTTGTCATATTTTGTCATTTGGACACCTTTATATATAGACGATATATGATTAGTTACATCCAATAAAATTTCATTATTTTTTTATTTTCTTTTATTTTTCATCGTCATGATGTTGGATTATAATTATTTAATTAATCAATTATTAACATTAGTCAATTATTTAGAATTGTTCTTTAATAGTTATTATTGTAGCACTCAACCAATTGATAGATATTGTACTAACCTTTTGTTTGGGAATGGCCCTGGGTTGGATCATTCTTTTAGTAACCCGTTGAAAGGTCTCAGGTCTCTATTGGTAAGTTAAAATACCGTCTCTCCATTAAGTAGGAATCATTTTGGCTCGTATGCTTATCAGGAATAGAACAGTCTATTCTCACTTCAACTTTCTCTTAAGAACAATGCTCTCTTCTTCAATCAAGAACGATTGTCCTACCATGTTAGGTACACAATTCTGGGTCTATCTCTCATTGATATGATTAACATGTTATAATTTGTATATATACATGTCTTAAGTTTATCACATTATTTTCTTTTATTTTTTATTCAATTTCTGATAATTTTAATTTTTTTTAATATTAAGTCTCTAGTGACCTGAATTAAACCAACCAGAATGTGACGCAATTGATTCGGTTAGAGTGACTTATCCTTTTTTTTTAAACAAAAAAATCTAAACCAAATCAAACCACTCGAATTTAATTGATGATTTGGATCCATATAATCCAAACCAAGTAACCAACCCCACATGTGGGCCAGCTATAGTCTTGTCGTGCTATTTAAAAATGTGTGCTGTAAGTGTCATATCAAACTATGATGTGTCTGTTTGTATTAGATACATTTCAATGAAGACAAAAAGAATATACTTTCTGCTACAATTTTTTCTTTCTAAAAGCTCCATTTTTCAACCGAAAAAGTAGATGTCTTAAAATCTCAGAACAAACAATATTTGATGTTTTTTTTTTGTAAGAATGATGGTTGTACTCTAGCTTTGTAGGCCAAGCTTTTTTGTAAGAATTATTCTTTGATCAAAAAAATATAACACGCAACCAATTGATAGATTGTGTTATGGGTTTATTTCTTGAACCATTTGGTTGTGGGAAGAAATGGAAAAGAGAGAAAGAAATGAGAGAGTATGAGAAGAGAGAGAGATGAGAAATAGAATAGATTTGATGTATTGTTTGGTATAAGAGAAAGTGAAAAGAAATAGAAGGAAAATAAATGTGTTTAATCTGTCTCTCTTTGTTTGGTTTGATAGAAAGTGAAAGAAAAAAAAAGAAATGATATTTTTTTTGAAATGACAAAGGTACCCTTCAAATAAAGTAAATACTATTATTTTAAAAAAAATAAATATTATTATTTGTCACTCAAAAAAGTAAATATTATCAAACCATTATATTTTAATAAATAAATATTATTGAATCTAGTATTTTTCAAAATAATATTATTATATTATAATTTATTAAAAGTAATGCATAAAAAACTAAAATATACACTTTTTTAAAAATAAAAATGAAACGAAAGACACAGAGAAAATGGGAAAGTGGTTTCCCAGGAAGAGGACTGTATGTTGCGTTTGCTTCACATGTGGCACGGGTAAATTAACCAATTGAAAAAAAAAAAGGATAAAAATAGAAAACTAAAATAATGAAGTTTTCTCTCTTCTATTTCTTGGCTGATTTGAGAAGAAAGAAAAAGTGGGCTGTTTCTCTCCTGAACCAAATAGGATAAGACCCCTCTCTCTTCCCTACTCTCTTCCTCACTTCTCTCTTTCCCATTAATTCATTAGAAACAAACACAGGGGAAGAGTTGATAATTGGTTGGCATATTCAATTGATATGCAATGAGATGTTGTTACCCATATCTGATAAATTATTTAATCGTTGACCCTTGCCTTCATCCCTTATTTTGTAGTCCTAATTCTATCTATTAAGGTTTCAGTACTCAACAATAACAAAAGTTTAAGATAAAAATTTCTTTTCTTTTTTTAATTTTTGAGAGCAAAACAATGGAGCATTAATTTGACATATTTTTATGATTGTTGAATGCATCAATTGCATAATATGATAAAGATGAAGGAATTTATCTTATGTGAAAAAATATCAGGCAGGAGGTTTTTTTTTCATAAATAGTAAAAGAAAAAAATGAAAAATGAAGTCAACTTTATGAAAAGATAAAACTAGAAAAGAAAACTATAGATTAGGTCACACGAGCTTATTTTTGTTATATGTAAAACAACATGTCAATAAATTCAGCATGATCTTAGTGGTATTGCTTTTTTGAGACTTAATATAAAATTTTAAAATTATAAGTATTGAAGTAAAACGTTTTGAATTGTAGAACTGAATTAAAGTATAAATATTTATAAAAAATTTAACCACAAAACTTATTATATATATATATATGTAATTATATAATATGATAAATGAAAAAACATTTTTTTCAATGCTAAGGAGGTCCAAAGGCTCAAAAACAAAACTAAAGTCTAATCCTACCAGGGATGGACAACCCCATTACATCTTGCATCAATTGATCACCCTATTGGAAAATTCTTTAACACATACAATCCATATATATGGACGATCATGAGCAGATGAAGCCAACCAATCAGCCACACTATTCTGACATGCATGGGTGGTAGATAGTTGGGTCTTTTAAATATGATGTTGGAGGTTCGATTCCTGGCTATGTGTATGGAAGAATATCTATTAGAAGATGTCAATCCCTTAAATGGATCTCAGTACTTCGAGGGATTAATCTCTACAGTTGCGCGTGGAGTATACCCAAGTTAAAACAAAAATAAAAAATTAGCCACACTATTCGCTTCTCTATAGATATGATCACTCTAACTTCCCTTCCACGGCTATTCCAATGCTTCCAAAGTTGAGCCAAATGCCAATATAGATGAGACCGAGAACACCCCTCCAAAACCAGCTGCGCAACAACACGCAAATCACACTCAACCCACAGGCGAAATCTCAGCACTCCACACAACTTCTAATGCAGAAACTAACCCACGTGCAAGTGAAAAAAAAATTTAATATTTGCAAATACAGCTAAACAGGTATCTATTATATATTATCCATTACTATATTACTATATATGTAAGCAAATTAAGTTCTGGCCTTTCAAGCTATGACACGTATTACCTATTAAGGTGTGACACATGTCACTTAGTTTTTTTATTTTCAACAAAAATCATTTTGTTTGTTAGGTTTTTTTTTTTACTATTTTTGTTAGGAAATATCCTTCCTTTATATGGGTCAAATCTATGTACTAATCAATATTATTATTCCAACCTAATCAAAATCTAAAGAGATATCGATCATGCACTCATTGTCATCGATAATCCCCGTAGATTTGTCAGAATGTGGAGATTTGTGGCAGAGATTTAAGACGTACACGTCATTTTCTTTAGATATTTTGTACTATAACTTTTATTTAGTTTTTGGTGAATGAGTTTATGCAACAACAATAAACAATTATGCAAGCCACGAGAATTCGACTAGTAGTGAGAGATTTTAGTGATAAATATGATATCATAAATTCAAATCTCAGCGTCATCGGTGTTAAAAAAAACAATTTTGCACATATCTTTGAATGTTTGACAAGATTTTTCACTTTTCAAATTAATTGATGATTTGGATCCATATTCCCCAATCCAAACCAAGTAACCAACCCCACATGTGGGCCAGCTTTAGTCTTGTCGTGCTATTTAAAAATGTGTATTGTAAGGGTCATATCAAATTATGATGTGTCTGTTTGTATTTAGATACATTTCAATGCAAACAAAAAAGAATATACTTTCTAGTACAATTTTTTCTTTCTAAAAGCTCCATTTTTCAACCGAAACAGAGTAATAGATGTCTTAAAATCTCAGAACAAACAATATTTGATGTTTTTTTTGTAAGAATGGTGATTGTACTCTAGCTTTGTAGGCCAAGCTTTTTTGTAAGAATTATTCTTTAATTGTTAATATATAACACCCAACCAATTGATTGATTGTGTTATGGGTTTATTTCTTGAACTCTCTGTTTGGTTGTGAGAAGAAATGAAAAAGAGAGAAAGAGATGAGAAAGAGTATGAGAAGAGAGAAAAAGATGAGAAATAGAGTAGATTGTATGTTTGGATTGATTTATGCAGAGCTTATGAACACAACTTATGACCGATTCATAAGCTATTTTGGACTTATTTTTTATAAGCTACCTAGGATAGCTTATTAAAACAGCTTATGGCTTATATAAAATAAGTTTCGCTATAATTTTTCTTCGATTATAAAAGTAGCTTATATAGCTTATGTCATAAGCAGTAGATAAGCTTATTATCCAAACAGGGTATTGATGTATTGTTTGGTATAAGAGAAAATGAGAAGAAATAGAAAAAAAAAAGTGTGTTAATCTCTCTCTCTTTGTTTGGTTTGATAGAAAGTGAAAAGAAAGAAATGATATTTTTTTGAAATGACAAAGGTACATTTCAAATAAAGTAGTTGTTATTATTTTTAAAAAAATAAATATTATTATTTCTCACTCAAGAAGTAAATATTATTAAACCATTATATTTTAATAAATAAATATTATTGAATCTAGTATTTTTCAAAATAATATTATTATATTATAATTTTTATATAATAAATTATAATATATCTTCTTAAAAGTAATGTATAAAAAACTAAAATATACACTTTTTTAAAAATAAAAAATGAAACGAAAGACACATAGAAAATGGGAAAGTGGCTTCCCAGGAAGAGGACTGTATGTTGCGTTGCTTCACATGTGGCACGGGTAAATTAACCAATTGAAAAATGGATAAAAATAGAAAACTAAAATAATGAAGTTTTCTCTCTTCTATTTCTTGGCCGATTTGAGAAGAAAGAAAAAGTGGGTGGACTCATACATTTTTGTTCTCTCTTTCCTGTTTCTCTCCTGAACCAAATAGGATAATTCTGTTTCTCTCTTCCTTACTTCTCTCTTTCCCATTTCACTAGAAACAAACACAGGGGAAGAGTTGATAATTGGTTGGCATATTCAATTGATATCTCGGGCCGGCCCGTAAAGCCCAAAAAAAACATAGAACTCAAGCACATAAATTTGAGATCGTTTTTAATTTGGGTTTTTTTGGATCGACCTAATAAAGTCCAAAAAATACAACGTTAAAGCCTGAGTCCGCCAGAAAAATAGAAAACTCGGGCACATAAATTTGAGTTTATTTTTAATCCGAGCTTTTTTAGTCTGGTTCTATAAAACCTGAACCCGATGTGGGTCGGTTAGCCCGTTTTGCCACCTATATCCAATGAGATGTTGTTACCCATATCTGATAAATTATTTAATCGTTGACCCATTTAATCATTGCCTTCATCCCTTATTTTGTAGTCCTAATTCTATCTATTAAGGTTTCAGTAATCAACAATAACAAAAGTATAAGATACAAATTTCTTTTTTCTTTTTTATTTTTGAGAGCAAAACAATGGAGCATTTGAGATATTTTTATGATTGTTGAATGCATTAATTGCATAATATGATAAAGATGAAGGAATTTATCTCATGTGAAAAAATATCAGGCAGGAGGTTTTTTTTCCATAAATAATACAAGAAAAAAAGTGAAAAATGAAGTCAACTTTATGAAAAGATAAAACTAGAAAAGAAAACTATAGATTAGGTCACACGAGCTAATTATTGATAACTAGCACAAATAAATATAAATAATTACTATCACATCATTATATATTTTTGTTATATGTAAAACAACATGTCAATAAATTCAGCATGATCTTAGTGGTATTGCTTTTTTGAGACTTAATATAAAATTTTAAAATTATAAGTATTGAAGTAAAACGTTTTGAATTGTAGAACTGAATTAAAATATAAATATTTATAAAAAAATTTAACCATAAAATTTATTTTATATATATATATATATATTATGTAATTATATAATATGATAAATGAAAAAACATTTTTTTTCGATGCTAAGGAGGACCAAAGGCTCAATTACAAAACTAAATTCTAATCCTACGAGGGATGGACAACCCCATTACATCTTGCATCAATTGAGGACCCTATTGGACAATTCTTTAACACATGCAATCCATATATATGGACGATCATGAGTAGATGAAGCCAACCATTCAGCCACACTATTCTGGCATGGGTGGTAAATAGCTGTGTCCCTTAAACATGATGTTGGGGGTTCGATCTCCGGCCATGTGTATGGAAGAACATTTATTGGAAGAGGTCAATCTCGTAAATAGATCTCAATACTTCGAGGGATTAATCTCTACAGTTACACGTGAAGGATACCTGGGTTAAAAAAAATAAAAAATTAGCCACACTATTCGCTTCTCTATAGATATGGGACACTCTAACTTCCCTTCCACGGCTAGTCCAATGCTTCCAAAGTTGAGCCAAATGCCAATATATATGAGACTGAGAACACCCCTCCAAAACTAGCTGCGCAACAACACGCAAATCACACTCAACCCACACGTGAAATTTCAGCACTCCACACAAACTTCTAATGCAAAAACCAACCCACATGCAACTAAAAAAAAATATTTTAATATTTGCAAATACAGCTAAACAGGTATCTATTATATATTATCCATTACTATATATGTAAGTAAATTAAGTTCTGGCCTTTCAAGCAATGACACGTATCACCTACTAGGTTGTGACACATGTTACCTACTTAGTTTTTTTATTTCCAACAAAAATCATTTTGTTTGTTAGGTTTGTTTTTTTTACTATTTTCGTTAGGAAATACCTTCCTTTATATGGGTCAAATCCATGTACTAATCAATATTATTATTCCAACCTAATCAAAATCTAAAGAGATATCGATCATGCACTCATTGTCGTCGGTAATCCCTGTAGATTTGTCAGAATGTGGAGATTTGTGGCAGAGATTTAAGACGTACACGTCATTTTCTTTAGATATTTTGTATTGAAACTTTTGGTTAGTTTTTGGTGAATGAGTTTCTGCGACAACAATAAACAATTATGCAAGCCGCGAGGATTCGACTAGTGGTGAGAGATTTTAGTGGAAAGTATGATATCATAAGTTCAAATCTCAGTGCCATCAGTGTTAAAAACAAAACAATTTTGCACAGATCTTTGAAAGTTTGACAAGATTTTTCACTTTTCAAATTAATTTTATTTTAATAAAATTATTTTTTAGAAATAATTTTTAATTTGAATATTAAATAAAATTGATTCTACATGTAAAAAGTAAAAACATATTTCATTATGTATTTAATTAGACAGTAATTTTATTTTACCATTCAAATAATTAATTGATTGATATTTTTAAATTATCATCTCTAATCACAAAACTTTATTATTTTTCGAATCAATTCTCAAAATTGATTATACTGAAATCCAAGAAAGGAATATATGTATTGGTAAAAAAAGGGAATATATGTATTGGTAAAAAAAAGGAATATATGCAGATGATAAAATTGATTTATGCAACATTAATTTCCTCCAAAATCCCAATAGCGGCAAGAAAAATTAATTCCAATAGTCGCTAATTATATTTGAAACTACATGGTGTTAGCCCTTGAAAATCTTGGTCCAATTTCTTCCTTTCTTTAAAGATCTAAAAATTTGATTTCAAAATCAATTTTACGGTTAATAAATTCACAGCAATGCTACAGTGCACGAAAAAATTTACCACGAAAATGGCCAAAATTTAGCATTTCTGATAAGGGAAATGCTAACTTTGAGAGTTTTAAAACTAAAAAAAACAATGTGTAGTACGAAATATTTTGCACGCCAAATAACAAATTTGTTTTATTTATTATTTGAAAAAAAAGAAGAGAAAAGGTTCAATATAATTAATTCGTCAAATTGGTGGAAAATACCTTTTGTACTACACAATAATACTTGTTAAAATTTTTGTTGATAGGAGTTTATTATTTGGAAAATGCTTCTTTGCACGAAACTTTTTGCATGAATCAGCGCATGAATAGACGTGGCATGATCTCTTCCTTTGATTTTTTTATTGTTAATTAATATTTACTTTGAACAACCAGTCACATATAGTTACACATTTGAACTCGTGCAATTCGTGTCATTTCCGTTTGGTAAGACACATAAAATATATTTATATTTACAACTTTAAATTATAGTCATTATTCCAACCTTTTTAAAGAGAAAACACATATAGCTACCTTAAATGCTCATCTTTATGATTTTTGCAAATTAATAGATATTTTTAACTTCAATTTTTCATAGTTAGTTCCCGAATTTGTCATTATAGTTCCATATGTTAATTTGGGTTTGCATAATATTTCCGTAAGTCGTTTTGGTTTACAGATAATTTCTGTATAGCAAAAAAAAAAATCCATGGCAAAAACTCATTGCCGCTACTGCTTCTTTACTCCGCCACTGTAGCTGCTTGCAGGGTCCTCGCCTGTGACAGAGGGAGTGGATGGGTTGGGGGAGAGAGTGAGGGAGAGAAAGTGAGAAATGGGGGTGACACGGAAAGTGCGGTGGGAGAAGCGAGGGAAGGGGGAAGGGAAAGGGATGGGGATATTTCTGTATTTTCACAATTTTTTTTTAAAAAAGGGGTGGAAGGAGAAGGGGTGGGGGTGGTCAAAGAAAAGGCCAATAATTATTCAGAACATTTAGCCCATCGAAATATTCATTTGGGCTCAATAAACATTTACGGGTTATCACTTAGCAGCTGGCCCACAAGTTAGCACATCACCCACATTGGAAATTGCCACTCGTTTATCAAAAAATTCTGGGTTTTTCTAATGGCACATACCACCTTTTCTAACCACACATACACTCAAATTTAAATACCTAAAATACCCTCATTGCATCTGTTATTTCTGCACTACAAATAACACATGCGGGACTAATAGTTTCGTTCTGCATGTGTTATTTGTATGTGCATTTGCTATAAATAACACATGCGGAACTATTAGTTCTGTATGTGTTATTTGTAGTGCGGAACTAATAGTTTCGCACGTATTATTTGTAGCACATGCACATACAAATAACACGTGCGAAACTAATAGTTCCGCACTACAAATAACACATGCAGAACTAATAGTTCCGCAGACATTATTTGTATGTGCATGTGCTACAAATAATGCCTACGAAACTATTAGTTCCGCATGTGTTATTTGTAGTGCGGAACTACCGCACTATAACGAAACAACGAAAAAAAATAATAGATACAAGAAGGGTATTTTAGACATTTAACCTATTATGTATGTGTTATTAGAAAAGTAGGTACGTGCCTTTAGAAATTGCCAAAAATTCTACTTGCAAATAATCGCCCCATGTCAATACTTTGGGCTACCAACAAAAGTATCTTGGATCCCCTTTGGCCAAAAAAATATATATTAAAAGTATCTTAATTGGTCCTCCCACCGTAGCACAGATGGTGCAGATGAGGGATGGACATGTTGAGGGTGAGTGGCTCGATCCCCCACCTAGCCCCAACCCCCTACCCGGGGTACCCCTTCCCCTCCCCAATGACAAAAACAAAAAGGATCTTAATTGTGTTTTTTTATATCAAATATGCTAATTTTTTATATGATCAAATATGCTAATTTAATTACGAATTAGCTTATTTATTGAATATAAAAGTTCAGAGCTATAGCTATATGAAATTTAAAGAAAAACAATTAGGCAAACCGTGAAAATTATATTATTTATTTATACGTTTAAAAATGGCTCAATTTGTTCCTCTTTGAACCCTTTGGTATTCGGTTCATATGGAATTACCATTTTTGCATCATTGTTCAGATTTACAGTGATTTTAATATTATGTGGTATCGTTTGTAATGATTGTAAAATATTTCGATAAGACCAAGATTTAGAGCTGATTACAATATCTTATTTGATCTTAACTTGGAAAGTATTACTCTATTAGAAATTGATAGTTCAATTGTGTAAGAAACAACATATATTTTGGTTGATACGTAGGGACTTTTCTGTGAAGTGAACGATTCACTTTAGAGCATAAAGTAATTAATTTTAACTATTAATTTAAAAATTAAGAGTTGATATTATAAATACATGTATAATAAATTATAGATATATTGAAATATCATCTATTAATTTTTTTATTAATGATTAAAATTATTTACTTTATACTTTATTTACTTTAGATGAGTCAAATATGATATATAGACACACGATCATATTCATACTATATGAATAATGGCTCTACTTTAGAGGACTTTAGAGGATAAAGTGAGTACATCTCCGCTTTATCGGAACGATCTCCAGCATGAAGTGCAATTATTTATTTTCTTAAAATAAACCAAACTAAAATTAAACAAAAAAAACAATCAGGATCACACGGTGATGATTCATTTGTCAATTTTCGTGAAAAACATTATTGCTGAATTAAAATATACAGATGGTAAATTTTTTTAATTTTAAAAATATAAAAAATTTATGTAATTGATAAAAAAATTAATGACAGTTTGTAAATATCTAATCATATATAAAGTTGATTTTTTTATCAGTATATATTGTTGATTTATGAAATATAATTATTGCTTTAAGAAATTGAGAAATATATAATTTTTTTAATAAATAAAGAAAATTAATATTGATTTAATATAAAGTTTAGTAAAAAGAGTAGATCTCACGAGAAAAAAATATGGGTAACGTAACCCCTTAGAAGAACTCTATTTTTTTTTGGACTGTACCCCTTAGAAGAACATTATGCATGTATTGAAGTTATCTCATACATTTATTATATAGGTGGGGACTCAAATACAAACACCTATAAATAAAACATGTACCAATCAAACTATAAACAGTGGTAGATTAGTCATCGATCGATTTTTACTTCGTACCAATAACATGGTGACAAAAAAAAAACTATAAACAGTGGTGAGTGGATTGTTTACAACTGCTTTAGCTTCTACTCTGCACAAACTGTTTGATCTGCTGGCCTAGCGACAGATTGCCATCCAGTGAAGCGATGAAGAACATGTTTTAGATCATCTGTAGGAGGTTCCACTGTGCACGTGAGTTGGTATTCACTGGGGTGAAACATGTTACCCCCAACATCCTCTGTCATCAACCCTGGTTGAGCACCATCTAGAAACAAGTCTCCTTCAGACCTTATGTGACCTGTTGCTCCCGCTTCCTTATCTGCTGCCTGCAGTGACGTCACCTCTCAGATTATGACATGTGTCACTCAAAACTCCTTTTATTTCTAACTAAAATTATTTTGTTTGTTATTTTATTACTATTTTTGTCATAAAAAGGTCCGCACTTAACCACGAGGTTGGGTGCAAGTGAGTAATGCGCTCCGTCTAAGGGACGGACTCGGCTAGGACCCGAGTTCAATCCCCGGTGACGGAACAATTTGTGGTCAGACTTTACTTACCTCTCGGCCGAACACAGATTAGTCCAGTGGCCTTTTTCCTCCTGGGATATAAACCAAAAAGAAAGGTTCGTACTTTATATTTTGTAGGGGCCGGATCTAGACTAATTATCCAAATAAAAAGCTAGCATAAATAGTTTTCTCACAATATTTCATCAGACATGCTAGCTAATCAATCTCATTAGTTTACAAGTCAATCATCAGTCAGCACAAATATTTTCTATTTGATACTACTGATTCAAGCATCATCGCATCAACAATTGATACTACTCTCTTGTAGGGCACCTTCAGTTTAGTCAATCAGCAGTCAGCACAAACATTTTCTATTCCCAAGAAGAATAACAAAGTGTTGAGAAAACAAATACCAGAATCACCCTCAACAAGTGACATACCAAGTAAAATCTCCATTTCTTTGGAGGAAAAAAAATTCATCTTCCTTCTGTTTCAGCTGTGACAAAAACCTGTTCAGATCAAACTGAATTCTCAACTCTCTGCCTATGAATGTTGGTATTTGGAAACATGTCCAGCTTAGCTGAAGTAATCTCAAAACAAAACTGCTTTTACAACTGCTAGCTAACAATGCCATAGATGAACCAGAGGTGAAAGTGTTCAAAAAGTATTGAATCAAGGCCAAGGAATTCCGAAAACAGATTTTGAATCTAAAGAACCAGAAGCAACTTCAGACAGAAATCTCAATGTACTTAAGAGGAGAAATTATTATCAACAAGAAATCATTTCCTAAAACTGATTTTGAATCTAAACCAGGGGCATTTTACTAACAAACACTATGCTATCTGTAATACTTTCCTGGGCAAACTGAAAGCAAGTAATGAAGAGATTATATATAGATTACATTTTACAAAATTATGCCAGAAACAATATAGAAAAGAAAAAGAAATGAGGCCATCTATTGTAACACAAACAACTAAATAACTGTTATAAATAATACTACCCACCAGTTGCATGTCATGGGAAAAGCATTAGCAAACAAACTTCCAAATTATCGGATGCAAACCAATATAAAAGCAAGTAATCAATATCATAAGCCAGCTTTTAACACTTCCTCACCAATTTTGCAAGACCCTTCGAAATATTGCTTGATAATATAAGGGCTTCCAATTCAAGCTAAAAGCTAAAAGAACATAAGAAGTAGACAAACCTTCTCAGTAAGATACTTAAATACCAGCTTCTTCTGGCCCGCTTCATAGATATTATGTTGTGAGAATATCTGTTATCAACACACAACGTAAATGATAATTTTGCACATCATTCAAAACTTGTTTTGAAATTCACCCCAAAGAGCACAATCACCTGGGATTCCACACTTGCACAAACAGCATATATGCCCCAGTTTCTGGTGTAGTTATTGTACAGATGTACTCTTGCAAATCTAACACGAGGATGCCTCTGTCGAGTCCCATTAAAAAAACAGTGGTGTATGGTGACCCTCACGCATCTATCACCAACATGGGAAGGATCTGCCCCAATGAGCATTGTTTTGTCATGCTGACAAAAGTGACACCTGAAAATGGAGGAGGAAATTGAACTTTCTCAATTAAGAACATAAAAGCCTAAGTGCATGTTTGGATGCACGGTGGGGATAACCAAAATTGATTTTGCCTTGTGATTTTGGTAGAAATTTAGGTGTTTGGATTTTTGAAGAGAAAACAATTATGTTGTCCAAAATCGATTCTACTTGAAGCAGGATTTGTAGCTACTGCGTTAGAGTTGAAAATTTTACACTAATAGCTCGTTTGGAACCACGATAGAAACATGATCACCACACGGTGGAGGAGAAGCCACAACAAATAGCTTTCACAGCGAGAACACATTTGGACGCGAGAAATTTGCTTTCCAAACACACTATAAGTTTTATCCCAAACTTGTTTTCAGAGTAAAAACATTTAAACATAAATCATTTCACTCTAAACTCAATTATAATCAAATCAATTTTACAAAATCAAGTTAACTCATTAGCAAACCCTCCTCCAAACACACACTACGTAAATAAATTAAAGGAACTCATTCAACTCACCTTGAAATGGTAATATCAGTGCTTTGTCGCGTGATATCAATGAGCCCATCATCAAAATCACTCAGAGTGCAACGATCTATCCAAATATGCTTTGAATTGGGTTTGATCTGAATGGCATCAGCATCAGGACCTTTGCCTCCTTCCAATTCTAAATTGCAAACTATCACATGCTCACATTCCTTCATCCTCAAACCCTTTCCGGTGAGCTTAATCCTTTGTCCCCTTCCATCAATGGTCTTGTAAGACGACACACTCAAGTACGACGAAAGATGGATCGTACCCGAAACCTCAAATACAATCCACAGAGGCTCTTTTCTTCGACATGCGTCACGCAGTGACCCCGGTCCATCATCTGCACTCAAAAGAATCTAACTGATCAACATTCATACCGTTTCATTCCACCTGTTTTTAGCATAAACTATTAAACTCAAATAAGCTTTCTCCGAATTTAATTAATGTGTATTAATATTTCCTTCCAAATCACATGGAAATATTTCTGCAAGATAAATCAGAAATTAAAACAAAATTAAATCTTAGAGTTTGGGTTTTCCTACCTAACTCAACCCCCAAAACCGACATGTAAGATAAGAATCGTCCAAGTCATAGAGATAAGACTATAAAAGTATATAATGCAAGGACATTTCTAATTTTATAAATCAATTTTGTTGAAATTAATTAGGTCCACAAAATCAAAAATACCAAATTCTAATATGATATCAAAGTAGCGTGACTCCTCACCTTATAAGCTGGGTTTTGTGGTGTCGAGTTAGAGACCCTAAATCTAAATTCTATGAAAATATTACATTGATCATGTTTTAGTCGACGTGAGATTCTCAATATTAAAAAAAGATAAAAAAAATGAATTCAGGAATCAGGTAATAAACCTGCGAGTGAGGTTACATGATAAAGGGGACCGTGAAGGCCACCGATGGCGAAGCGGCCAAAGCCCTCAGCCTGGCCGGCGAGGGCACGGAGGGTGGAGTCGACGTGGGAGTAAGGCAAAGAAAGCATGTTGTTGTTGTGGCACGGTGGTGGCTGAGGCTGAGTACTACTGGTGCCATATTTATAGGGTGGAGGATCGGAATTACGGTGTTTGCGATGCACATGGGAGTTACCCATTTTTGTGTGGCTACTAGCTAACACGCATATACCTTTCAGTTCTTCTGTTGGATTGCAACGGAAACTGAACTGATAACTGACAACACAACGTACTTCTACCTTGGGTAACGAATCTCTCCCTCATCTCTGTGTTACTGTTCTGTAACTGACCGACACTGCCGCCGTTTTGCCACAAATACTATTGTTATTCTTTCTTTTTCAAAGGTTAGGGCGTGTTTGGTTCTGCGGTGAAGAGAATTGATTTTGACTAAAAGTGAATTGAATGTAATGTGATTTATGTTTGGATACGTTTCAAAAAAAGTGATTTTTTATCAATTGACTTTTTTATCAATTCTTGATGTTTAGATAGATTGAGTCAAAATTACTTTTGAATGTGTAATTACTAAAATGGGTCCTAATATATATATTTATAAAACTGGATTTTTTTTCATTTTAGATAATTATTTAAATTATTAAATGGTTTTTTTTTGTCTGAATTTTTTTTAACATATTGGTCTGAAATTATTAAATGGTTAAGTGGGCATGAACTAGGAAGCCACTGTCCTTGTTGACTTTTTTTTTTTTGTCAAGAAGGATTCATTAATACAGGAAAAGCCCGAAGTCCAAAGGCAGTACAACAAGCCCAACAACAAGGCCAAAGTCAAGCTTAATGCAATGTCTCTAAACATCTTATCATCAAACCAAAGACACGCACCTGACAAAGCGAAAACATACAATAAAACAGTAAAACACTACACTACAAACTAACAGCACCCATACATCAAACACAAAAAACTCCTTAAAACTAACATGCCCAAGATCAAACATCCAAAGAAGCTGCCCTTCATCACCAACATCGCCAAGTCTGCTTCATGGTTTCTTTGAAACACCAGACCCATGCCTAACCTGCAGCCTCAATAGCTGGGGCATGAAGATGCCAGAGGAAGGGACAACACAGCCACTGGTCTTGCTTCTATGAGCACTAAAGGACATAACAAATATTGGGGCAAGACCAGCAGACACCAACCCAGGGCAGAAGAAAGGAGATAGTTGCATAGAGCTTGGGTACAGGATCTGAAAAAAGGAAGAACAAATAAACAGTACAGAAAGGTAAAAAAACAGGTCCAAACACAACATCACAGAACAGGAAGAAAAAACCAACCAAAGCAAGACTACAGTGGGGGGAAAAATCGGTGAGGGTGGAGGAACAGTGACATGGTGGCTAAGGGAAAAAAAAAAGAAAAAACGAAAGGGGAAACAGAGGTGTACAACAGAGGATGGGAAAGGGGGTGGCGATGGCAAGGGAGCGGCGGCTGTACAAGAAGGACGGCGACTGGACAGGCGGCGCATCTGGACTCCAAACAACTAAAAGAAACCAACAACAACAAAAAGCAACCGAACAAACTACAGAACCAACCATACTCCAGCAGATCTGGATATGAACCACCTACCCAACCCCCACAGCGGCAGCGGCGGCGAAACCAGCAGCGACGGCGAGTCTCCATGCTTGAAGAAGACAGCGGCACAGTCCAAACGAGGGGGGATCGCGTCCACCCCGTCGCTAACAGCGGCGTCTCCAACCCCGCCAAGGAGCTCCGACCTGCGGCGGCGCCCCCAACCGCAGGAGAGAGGTGGTGGATCCCAAAAAAAAAATGTAAACCCTAGCAGAGACTCTCGATTTCTTTCACTGTCCTTGTTGACTTGTCGTCAATAATTATAGGCCTCGAAAGTTCTACAGCCTCCTGGTCCAGTTCAATGTGAGGGGTGGGTTGAACGTAAGCCCAAACACACACTGACTCTAAAGGCTTCAAACCCAAAATGCAAATAACCTAAAACAGGTGAATGGTGCGCCGCACCTACAGTGAAAAGGGATCAACTGCAATGGCAATATGGTGAAAGAAGAAGCTGCACAGTGCAGCAATCCGGTGACAGTGAAAGAAAATAGCTACATCGCACATCCAAAAAGGGACAATGAATGAATGAAGGGCAGTGAAGGAAAACTGGAAAATATGTCTTCTTCGACCAATAATAATTTCAGAATCGAGTTGAAGCAACCGTAAAAGCTACAAATCATAGCTTTACTTGGAATTGAGTTTGGATGGTAAAATTACTTTCTTTTTGAATATCCGAACACCTTCACAAAATTGACAAATCACGTTTAGCCCATCCAAACGTACATTTGAGGCCTGTCAACGTGGATCCAAATAGGCATTAAGAAAACATAAGTACAAAAATTATCTATTATATTTAAATTAAAAATCGTTTTAATAATGTTTTTCAAAAGAAATAAAAATGTTTTATTAGTTGTATTAAGTTTTTATAACTAATGATCATGAAATACTTTAACAGTTTAATGTAACTCTTTTGAAATTAAGAGAGTTTCTTTAGCCCGCTAAGATGGGAGCTCGTGGGATAATATTTGTATGTCTTAAATATATTTCAGGTTCGTATAATATAGGGTTGCTTTGAATTTAGTTCTTTTAAAATAGTCAATGATTTTTAGTTATTTAAATATTTTTTGTTTGGTTTTAGTCTCATGAGTGTGACTTGTGATGTGGTCTTTCTGATGTCATTTCATTAAATCTACGTGACTTACATGAATCACACATCACCTAAAGCATTCCTATCAAGCTCCGGTCCAACTAAGTTTAGCTCTTCAAGCGGATGCTAGGGGATGCTCGTTTCTTCGTATAGTTAGATAGTTTTGCTCTTTGGTTTTCTTTCCATTGTATCAAAAAAAAAATGTTAAATTTTTAACTTAGTCTCTCTAAAAAATAGGTTTTGATTTTAGTCCCCATTGATTAAAAAAGAGTGAAGGGTCACTTTGGTCCCTGAGAGATTTGGGCGGTGTCACATTAGTCCCTAAGAAATAGGATATTAAAATTTAGTCCCCGATAGATTCAAACGTTTTTCATTTTAGTCCCTACCGTCATCTCTCCGTTTGCACTGCTTAGTTGTCACGTTAATGGCCACGTAGGACTCCAACGTGGCAGTCCACGTGTGGGGGAACTCAGGCCACGCTGGTATCATAGTCACAGGGACCAAAATGGCTAATTAAACTCTATAAACGAAAATTCCCAATTTCCCCAACCCCAAACCCTAACTCCACCTTCTTCCCCAATTTCTCTGAGCTCTGGCTGCTGGAGTGATTGTTGAAGATGAAGAGAGGTGGTCCAGTCTATTCGCAGGCTAGGGAGAAGAAATTCGATGGTGCAACCAGCAGCCATTCAACTTCTTCGCAACCACAACCCATGGTGGATGAAGATGATGCGCCTCTGTGTTATTGTGGGAGAAAGGCGAAAAAGCTCACATCCAGAACGAAAAGGAATTTTCTCAGGGACTTCTACGTATGCGATTTAAGACAGGTACTGACAATATAGGATTTGGGGTTCATGTGGTTTTTTGCAATTCGGTTTTGTCACTGCAGGGACCTTTTTGACACTGTTATGTCTCTTTCCAGGATGATATTGGAAGATGTACTTACTTCAAATGGTATGATGAATGGGTTGCTCAATGTGGTTCTGGTTATGGGAGAGATGCAATGTGGAAGGCAGATGTTAATGCTCAACTTGTTAGTATAATGGGACTAAAATGAAGATGGTCAAACAGTTTGTACTTGCAATGTTTGTAGGGCAAGTGTTATTGTTCTTGTTGTTCTTGATGTTGGTGTTTTCCAGTAGATCCATCTAGTTTAGTGTTAGTTGTTGGTGTTTTGTGGTAGTGAAATAGTTCTACCTAGTTTAGTGTTGTTGGTGTTTTGTGGTAGGGAGATGTCAAGGATTAACCTATTTTAGTGTAATGTTTAAGGTTTGTACAAGTGTGAGTTATGTAATGAATTCTGATTTACCACAAGATATGGAAATGAAATGGACTCACCTACTTTAGCATGAATTCTGATTCTCAAAACATGACCCAATTTTTAAAGCATTTCAAGGCAAATGCAAATCAATATTTTTAGTAAAGGAAGAAAAATGCATTTGTTAAAAAGAAGCACAACAGTAATAGACAATTCTCTTGAAAAATATGCAACTATTTGCACATTGCATATACAACATGCACCTAAAAGTTCCTGTCATTTTTGCTACTCTAGCAGCTAACACCGATACAGATTAAATAACCAAGCAAGCTGCAAGCAAGCTGCATTTCTTAATAGTTGTAATATCCAAGAGTTGAACAAAATAAAAGAGCTTATAACATGTGCATTTACAACATGAAATTTCTGGTAATCCAAAGGATCACTTAAATAACCAAGCTATCCAAAATAAAAGAGCACTTAACATGTGCTAATTCCAGCATGCATTAAATTGTTTAAAAGCAAAAGAGCACCTATCATGTGCATTTACATCATGAATAAAATTTCAAAAAATTGTCTTCAATCTTCTATTTCAGGGCTGGGTTGGACCCCTTGGTGGACCCCTTGGAGTTGGGATGAAGGACATGAAACTTGGCCTTGATGTTTCAGCAGCATATGGACATGGAACTTGCATTACATTTGGAGTATGTGTAGTCCCTCTGATAGGTGGTGGCCTAAGTCCACTTGGTGTAGCATGAAAAGTTCCCATTCCATTGCCAAAAGCTTGCATGCCCTGTGAATAAACACAAACAAATTTTAAGTTGGTGTACTGGAACATTTACAATTACCTCAAATTGTATCATTCATGAACAACCAATACTTATCATTCAATGCATGATAAAATCTGAATGTAAATTTCAGATAGCATAATTTAGTTCCCTTTTAGAAATCAACATCGAAGTCTACTCAATCCAACAACAATCCAACATTTAGTTCCTTATCTCTTTTTGCCTGTTACTACTCTCATCAAATCAAATCAACATGAAATGTCTAAAACCCACTAACCTGACCAAAAAGTGCACTCCCTGTGATGGGTGGTGGCCTAATTCCAGATCGGGTACCATCATTAGTGCCCTGTGAATCCAGATTGTGCAGTGTCAATCATGCATGTCCAATAATATCGAAATAATTGTGAAGATGCATGACCAAATAAAACTAAAAAATGCATGTTGCCTGTTTGGGGGGTTGCACTTTGGATGCTGTCATTTCCTGGAAAAATAAAACAACGTAATGGTCAAAACTAATAAATGTCAACAATGAAAAGAAATGAACATGTTAAAATACAAGTTATTTACATCTGCAATGTTAGGACCTTGTGATTGAGGCTCAGATTGTGACAGGTCAATTTCAGTTTGAGTTTCATGAGGGGTCTCAGGTTGATTTTGTAGAGGCTGATCACCTTGAGGCTGAACAGGTTGATCACCTTGAGGCTGTGCAGGTTGATCTCTTGGTAATGGACAAGTCGTGCGGTTATGCCCTCTAGTGCCACACCTTGAACAAGTAACCGGAGCCAATGTCCTCCTTATCTTACCGTTACTCACAGGTCCTCATTTCCGCCCTTCCTTCTTGCCCTCTTGGGTCTTCCTGGACGCCTCTTAATTAGTGGGGGGACAGGCTTCTCATAATTAGTTTGCTCCCAAAATTCAACCCCTTGAACAAGTTGAATGAAATACGCATATGTTGCGTTGTATGCACCTAGAGTCAGCCATGCATGGCAAAAATCTTCAGTCTTTAGATTCCTATGTGCAATAGCAGCAATAGCATGAGCACATGGCATACCTGACCAGCAAGTAGAAATAGTTAAACTCTATAAATAATCTGACAAACTTAAATACAATAATGCATCATATGTCAAAAAACTTAAACACCTTAAATCTGAATGTTACCTGTCAATTGCCAAACCCTACAAGTACAAGTGTGAGTACTGAGATTGACATCCATCTTAGCCGTCCAATTTTGTACCTCATATCGAGTGCCATCCCCATCACCAGCCCACTGTGGGGTCCACTTGTTGCTTTCAATTTTTAGCTTATCCAATCTAGCCTGCTGCATTGGACATAGTGGACCTGAACGGCTGGCCAACTTTAGCTTGTTAGTGCTCATTGTCCTCATAATGTAGCACCTTATCTCCTCAGCCATCGTCAGAATTGGCTTCCCCCTCCACTTGACAATTTTTGCGTTGAATACTTCACATGTATTGTTGGTTATATTGTCCACCTTAGGATGCTCACTGAAATGTGCCTTAGTCCACGCCTCTACAGGCCACTTGTTTAAATACTCCCATGCCTTTACATTTTTCCGCTTCACTCTTTCCATTTGTGCATTGAACCGGCAAGGGGTGGTTGCTCTTGCACACTCCCATACCACACCCCTCAACTTTTTATCCTTATATGCCTTTGTGAAATTTCTCCACATGTGCATAGCACAATATCGATGATGCACACCAGGCATAACCTCTTGCATGGCTGGAATCAGACCCTACAAAAAATACACACAAAACAGGTTCAGTCCCTGACAGTACACACTTATTGCCATTCTGACCCCTGACAGTGTTTAATTAATGTCATTTTAGTCCCTGGACTATTAAATACACATGCAGGCATGCAGTAAAGGAATCTAATAGCCTACGTACCTTTTGCATGTCACTCATGAAAGTCCACTTATTATTCTGATAGTCTCCCAAGTCTTCATGCAGTAGGGTAAGGAACCACTTCCAGTTGTCTTTATTTTCCACGTTCACTATGGCATATGCTATGACAAAAATCTGGTTAATTGCATCCTGGCCAACTGCAGACAGTAATTGACCACCAAAGTACCCCTTCAAGAAGCAGCCATCCAGTCCAATGAAAGGCCTACAGCCAGCCAAGAACCCTCGTTTGCACCCCTCCAAGCATACATAGAATCTATCAAACTGTGGTGGAGAATCAGGCATGGGTATAGTGCAGATTCTAGCTGTTGTACCAAGGTTGCTCCTTAGTAATTCATGTGCATAGTCCCATATCCTTGCATATTGCTCCTTCAAACTCCCTTCTACCAATTGCCTAGCTTCCCTCATTGCTCTGAAAATCTTACTTAAATTACTATGTAGTCCAAACTCCCTCTTGAAGTAGTCCAAAGCCTCTACATATGTCAAATTTGGTTGGAGTCTCAACTTTTTCTCCAGTTTGTCAACAACCCACTTTCGCTTTGCCGTCTTGTTTTTTAACCCTCTACTGCAAGTGTGTTCAGATTTGAAGGTTCTGATCTGAAAGCTTGTGGTGACCTCATTCCAAACACAATATATTACCCACGGACACTCCTTTTGATTGCACTTTGCTCTAGCCCTTATCTTGTCATTCTTTGCCCAATATATCTCTCTCCCATAGTATATGGTATAGTCCCTCACAGCATCCTTGAAAGTTTTCAAAGTATCAAACTCCATGCCACACTCCAAATGCACTTGCCCAAATTGTGCACCTACATTAAATTGTGGGAAAACATTTCTACCATTTCCCGCGCCTTCATCATCCGTGCTAATTGGGCTTCTCAACTCCTCGGAGTGGTAAGAAGCACGGTCATCCTCACTCTCATGTTGCCTCTCATCAACTTCAATTGTAATTGTAGGGGGTGACTCATCTACCAAATCATCAGGCCAATCATCATCTGACTCATAATCACTACTCCCAAATGATGGGGCATAAGAATTCTCATCCGAGCTATCCTCAACCATCTCTTGCTCAACATGTTGGTCATCACCACCAAGGCCTTGGCCACCAGGTGCAGTAACATCATCACCTCCTTGACCAATAGGTGGCTCAACTGGTTGGTCATCACCACCACCAATGCCATCACCATGAGGTCTTTCAACTGGTTGGTCATCACCACCAAGGCCAGCAGGTGGCTCAACTGGTTGCTCATCAACTCCTTGCACTCCTTGCTCAGTAGTTTGGTTTTCATCTCCACATGGCCTCTCCTCAACAGGTGGTGGCTCAATGATTTCTGGGTCACGAATAACCGGGTGTCCGTAGTACACATCAGCTTCACCATTGTTTCGACGGGCAAACTCACACAAGTTTATTATGTCTTCATCATTGTTGACTTCATACAATCCATTTTCAAATCCCCTCTCAGGATCAAGCCACAAAATGTATTCAAACTCGTGATAGCGTCGGCACAGCTTGGTCAGGTCCTCTAACAGGAATTTGTTGCAGTAGTCAGGCTCAATGTTATCCCACACATCTATTTCGCCCCCTTCATAATCAATCAGACCATTATCCTGTCTTTTAAAGGTACCACCATGGTGTAGGATGAACGTCAACATTTTCTCAGTGCTGTAAATATAATAACAGAGACATCAAACAACTATTTTACAAACCAGTGTGCATCTACGATACAGCCCAATCCATACAATGTGTTGAAACCCAAAAACGCCAGCAGAAAAATACCACAATACAGCTTACAAACAATAGCAATAAAACAGAGACACCCATATAAGAACTGAGAAAACCGAATTGATGTCCATAAAAACCCCAACCCACACAGAAAATTGAAACCCTAAAAACCCTACCCAACAGAACAACAGCAAAACGATTTTACAGAAACACCAATGGGGAAGATGAAGTTACTATGAAAACAGAGCACATTAACTTAGAACCATGGCAAAATCGATTTTATGTTACCTTAGCAAACGAGGGAGTCTCGCGGTTCTTCTTCTTCGATGGTACAAGCCCCAATCGAGGCTCTTGTCTTTCAAACCACCACGGCGGCGAAAATGGCGGCGTCGCGGCGGCGTAGCAGCTGCGTCTGGTGGGTGGCAGCGATGGAACAACCGAGGAGGGGGGGGGGGGACCAGTTCGGAGAAGTGTGGGGGAAACTTCTAAATGAAGGGTCTCCTTTGTTTTATGTTTTGAGTGAGGTTACAAAATTGGTCCCTCACGTTTTTGTTTTTTGGTCCCTCTATAGAGTTTAATTAGCCATTTTGGTCCCTGTGACTATGATACCAGCGTGGCCTGAGTTCCCCCACACGTGGACTGCCACGTTGGAGTCCTACGTGGCCATTAACGTGACAACTAAGCAGTGCAAACGGAGAGATGACGGTAGGGACTAAAATGAAAAACGTTTGAATCTATCGGGGACTAAATTTTAATATCCTATCTCTCAGGGACTAATGTGACACCGCCCAAATCTCTCAGGGACCAAAGTGACCCTTCACTCATTAAAAAATCAATGGTTGACCAGGGGTGGCCTTGAGGTGGGCAAGAGGGGCGGTTGCCCGGGGCCCATTTTTAGAGGGACACCAAATTTTTTTTATTTAAAATTATAATTTAAATAATTTTATATAATTAATTGAATTTGGTATAAATCTTACCATTTTGGGATCCATTATTTTTTATATATTGTAGATCAAACAATTGGCTCACGTAATAGAAGGTTTGAGTAGTATAGCACATATGAGGAGATTTTTGAATGTTTGTTTAGTATTAAAATACTTAAATCATTATCTCATCGAGACTTGAAATTATGTTGCAAGCATCTTCAAATTTATCTAAAACATAATAATTCTTATGATCTTGATGGTGAAATTCTACTTGAAGAATTAAAAGTCATTAGAAAGATTTTAATTGTTGAATCAAAATCAAGCTTTATGATTTTGAAGACATTTAATTAATTTTTTTCTAATGCATATACAACGTATAGAATAATATTAACTAACCTAGTTATTGCTGCATCTGCTGAAAGATCTTTTTCTAAATTGAAATTATTAAAATTTTATTTGCAATCTACTGTACCACAAGGTAGATTAACTATAGTTTTGATTCAATTTTTATTGAAAATGATTTTTTTAAAGAATATTGATTATAAATAGATTATTAATGATTTTGTAACAAAAAAAAAAATACAAGAAGCACAATATTCAAATGATTATTAGGGCATTATTTTTTCGGTTCGTCTAGGGCACCTAAAATCTTAAATCGGCCCTACAAACATACGCATAACAAATCATGAATATGTTATATTATCAATCCTTATATATATATATATAATGACAATACCAACTTTTGGTAGAGCCTTTTTCTATTCCAATTTTGCCTTTTTTATAACTATCCACGATATATTAATAACTATTCCATAATCACAATTATTTTATCATCTTTTGTAAAACAAAAACTACTCTATCATCTAATTATACAACAATATCTAAAAAAGAAGAAGAGAGAATGCCGGGCTCCCCTAGTATATATAGTGTGGATATAGATAAAGTTTGGTATTATTTATAATACCCATATTTGCATTCATCCGTGTAAAATTCAATGAATAGTATTTATAACTGAGCTCGGATAGATAATCTTGATAGGTAGAATTGAATCCTTGGGTAGTTACCCTCACTTTCACGCCTCAACCCAAGTTTATCTCATGTGCCTTGTATCAAAGCTGGGGGCAGATATAGCGTGTGATACGGTAAAAGGGTAGTGCATATAAATGTTGGTTTTAATTTTTCTAAGGATTATGTTGGTTTTGTCAAGAAAAAAAAAGGCAAAATTAGTAAATTGGTTCCTTATTTTTAATTTTTTTTCAATTTAGTCCCTTGTTAAATTTTTTCAACAACAAGATCCCTTATGTTTATTTATTTTTTCAATTGAGTCCTTTTGATGACGTATCATTTACTGATTGGTCTCAGGTGATAGTATACAATAAATCGAGACCAATAAAAAATGGACACATTATCAACAAAAGAAGAAAAAGGCCAAATAGAAAAAATAAATAAACATAAGAGTCTTTGTTGTTAAAATTTTTTAATAAGGGACTAAATTGAAAAAAAAATAAAAATAAAGGACCAGTTTACTAATTTTGCCAAAAAAAATAGTATAAATAAAATAAACAACGAGATATTTGAGCAATTATAAATTTGTAGTGGGATACTCTAATTGATTGGAAAGATTTTCTTTCTATTTTATTATGTATTATGAACTTTTACCAAATCAATTAATCAATTAACACAAAGATTTTTGATAGCAATTAATATGAAGATTTTGTTTTAGAAAAAAGAATCTACAGCGGTATAATTTGACCCGATCAAAGACACAAAGATTTTGTAGGAAACATTATTAATTAAGTACTCACCTTGTTTAATTCTATAAATTTCAACTCCCTCAACACACCTCAAGTACACATCACTCTTCCATCACTATCGAAATTCTCTCGCTTTTCTCTCTGTCACTGTGTTGTGAAACAAGAAGGATCATGAATCGAGGAGTGCCTAGTTACATTGCAATGCCAAATCGGGCTTTCGATGCTGGCGGCGTTGATATGCGGTGGTCAATTGTAGACGATGTTCTTGTCTTTGATCCTGTGGATTTGGGTCACAACACAATCACAAATGATGTCATAGACGATGATGTTCTTGTCTTTGATGATTCCTTGGACTTTATTGGTCACGGCTACAATAATAATAATGTGGAGAATTACAATGATGGTACTACTAGAGTTGTTGGGGTGAATAAGCCTGCTAGTCAAGATTCTATTAAAAATCTTGAAAGGGTCACAATTGATCATGGTGGAAAAGAAGAGTCTTCAGAGTGTTCTATATGTCTTGGGGTTCTCTCAATTGGGTCGATAGCAATTCGCATGCCACACCCTTGTTCTCATGTTTATCACCAAGATTGCATCACTAGGTGGCTCAACATATGTAACACGTGCCCTTTGTGTCGTAGGAGCATCCATAGTTAGAAACATTATTAATGTTTTCATGTGTTGTTGACGATGCTGTTTTAAGTAAATATTTGTGTATTGGCTTTCTCTTTGTAACTGTGTAGTACTGTTTTATGTACACACAACTTAAAATGTCTATGTTTTCTTTATTGGGAGTTTTTGTTTTTTCTGTTGTCTGGAATACAACCGAGACCATGCCCTTCATCATTTTCGTTATTCTTGAACGTGTGGTTGTTTTATTGCAATTCTTACATTGCTTGCGCATACAATGTAAGTTGTAACAGAAAGTGTATGTCGAAGCTAAACTGATTTTTTTTTTTTTAATTTTTGTCAAATGCTCAAATTTACCCCATTTCACTATTTATATTGCTGTGTAGGTATAGTGATATAATAAAGAAATGTACATTGCCAATGGGGTCGGTAGATATGGTCGGATTTTCTGCTTGCACCAACTGATTTGGATTCGAATATTGAATTATTCCCCCGTATACGTAAATTCTATTGTAAATCCTCGCTGAGGTTGGTGGGGTTGGTGGTTCTCCCTGATCTTGTATAGGAGTGTACATCCCCTAATCTAAATTTATTGTGTCAGCAAAAAAGTAAAGAAATGTATATTAAATGATTAAGGTTACACAAAAATGCGATTATATACATAATGATTAAGTGGATTGTCTTTCAACGAGTTTTCTATAAAGAGTTATCATATTCTCTAAGGGTCTTGTTGTCTTGTTCTAGCTGATTCCCTCATCTGTGTGGTCGTCTTTGAGATCACTTTAACAAATAACAATGGCAGAGGAGTTGATTTTGTTGGATGAATGGCTTAGTATGTTTGGTATGAGAGCAAGGATAGCACTGGCTGAAAAGGGGGTCAAGTATGAGTACAAGGAAGAGGATCTGATGAACAAGAGTCAACTACTTTTGCAAATGAACCCAATTCACAAGAAGATCCCAGTTCTCATCCATGAAGGGAAACCCATTTGTGAGTCCATCATCATTGTTGAGTACATTGATGAGGTTTGGAAGGACACAGCTCCATTGCTACCCTCAGATCCTTATCAGAGAGCTCAAGCCAGGTTCTGGGCTGATTTCGTCAACAAGAAGGTAAAGTGTTAACATCTATTATCTAATTGCAGACCCCAAAAAAAAAAAGGAATCTAATTTCTCCCTTGTTAGTACCTTTTGATTCAAAGTTTTCTTTTTTCTTATTGTTTTTTACTTTTCAATGGATCTATGGTTATTAATGAATTGAACATCATGATGGGTAATAGTACTACTTTTAGTTCTATCCCTTTCTGTTTTTTTTTATTGCTTTTACTTTTCAATGGATCAATAATTATTATTGATTTGGACATGATGGGTACTAATTAATATTTTTTATCCTTTTCTTTTCTGGTGAGATATGAATAGGAATTTAGTACCCTCATATTCTTCATGTATTGATTCATTTTCATGTGTTGAAAAATAAAAGGTTGGTGATGTTGGGGGGAGGATATGGGGTGGGAAGCGAGATGAGATTGAAGTGGCAAAGAAGGAGTTGATAGAAGGCTTAAAGGAATTGGAGAAGGTTCTTGGAGACAAGCTTTATTTTGGGGGTGACACATTTGGGTTTGTTGACATTGCTCTTATCCCTTTCTATAGTTGGTTTTATACCTATGAGGCATTAGGCAACTTCAAAGTGGAGGCAGAGTGTCATAAGCTGATTGTTTGGGCAAAGAGGTGCATGAAGAGGGAGAGTGTTTCCAAATCTGTTGCTGATGAGAATGAGGTCTATGAGTTTGTTGTTGACTACAGGAAGAGGCTTGAGTTGGACTGAAAAAATTAAGGGCACTTTAAAGTGTGTTAAGACAACAGATTTGTGTGGTGGAATTGATCAACTTGGACTTCTTGATTGAATCTTCTTGAATTGGGTTCAACACAGATGTGTACACTAATAAATAAGTCAATAACTATGCAATTTGGTTCTTTCTATTAGTGCTTGGATATTTGCTTGTGTGTATGAGAACTGAAAATAAACAACTTTTTTGTTTGTGAAGACAAGATTTCTTGATTCCCATATGCAAAATGTCACATCTAGTTCTGGGAATTTTCCAGGCTTTCAAATAATGTTTTTCACATGTTCTGTGCAAAATTTACAACGGAATATGAAGAGAGATTAAACTACACCGTATTACACCCATTTTCATTCGTTGATTTTATTTAGATCTAATGGTCAGAATTTTAACACTTTAGTAACTCACGTGCCTCCCCTCCCAGGAAAGAAACCCCTTCATCTAACCCTATTCATTTCGTTCCTCATACTTGTCTGACCCATCCACAAACTAAACAATAATGTTTATTACTTCTTTCTCATCAACTGATTTTTCAAATGTTTTTAATGCATCTCATCTCATCAGATACAACTACAACTTATATGTATCCCTGTTTTTTAATTTGTTTTAACGATGGCTGCTTGTGAGTGATTATTATAATAACAACATTTCATCAAACACAATAACCCAAACATAAAAATCTTTAGTGTAATTTGATCCAGACCATATATGATTTCCATTAGTGTAATTTGATCCCTCCTATCAATAATTATATATAAATATTTCATGAGGGATCACTTACCAAATACTTCTAGTTTGATCAAACAACCTTATAAATTAATCAAATAAGCTATAAGCTAACTATTGATCAAGCAAACTCATACTCCTCTAAAGTGAATTTAGAGGACAAAGTAAATAATGTAATCTGATAAATAAATTAATAGCTAATATCACACACATACAATAAGTAATAAATATATTAGAATATTGAAAGTTGATTTTCTCATTAACGAAATATCTTACTTTAACCTTTATCCTTTAAAATATCACTAGTTAAATCCATGTAAATGTAACTAAGATTAGTAGATTACAAAGACACGGTTGCCATTGTTCCCACAAGCTGTATGGCATATTCTTTTAAGCAATCAAAAAAGGACAACACCATTTACCAATTGTGCACAAAACAAACAGAATTTCTCAAAATAACTCTGATTTTATCATAAACCCTGGAAACTCTAAATGCAGACTAGATGTATACAGAGACTATGTTGGAAACTTGAAAGCAACTGGTACAAAAATTGGATGCCGCCACAGTGGCAGAAAAAGAAACCTTTGGAATTTCAATATTTAGAGTTACTGGTCCACAAATGCAACTTGAAAGCAAATTCTAGCCTAAGCTTTGATTGCAACCTTTCTTAGTGGAAAGTACATCTCCTTCTTCTTCTCCCTTTCTGTCTTCAATGATGCCTGTACCAATCAAGAGAGCAGTAAGATGAAGCAAGTAGCAAGTGAAGTCAAATTACAAAGGGAACACCAAATCAGAGACCAAAGATCAAGAAAACCCAGCAAAGTCGAACTAAGACCACTACAAGTTAGAAGATAACCAAGTATTTGTAAAATTCTGAATATTGCTTTTAACCCCAACATATAATGAAAATAGATAAAGGATCTACAAGTAAGCATGCATCTCCACCACAAGAACTATGAGCCTGTTTGGATAGTTTTTTCCATAAGCAATTATATAATGAGTTTTTTAACTAAATAAATTTTCATATAAATTGAAATAAGCTTTTATACTTCAAATTTTTCAAAAGTTCTCATTTTTAATTTCTCCATAAGTATCTATCTATATAGTACCCGTTTGTTTTAGATTCTGAAATTCCATTTGGGGTTCAAAATCAATTCTGAGAGTGGTTGCTAGTGCTACAGTAACTAGTGTGTTTGTTTTAGATTCGTCTTGGATAAAATTGATTTTAGAGTGAGTAAAATTGATTTTGATGGAAGCAAGAATTCCTAGCTTTTAAGTTGAACAAAATCAATTTTGGGTGTGGGACCTACAAAATTCTTTATATTTACATAGCAAAAGTGATTCTACCTTTTTCATCTAAACACACTTTTAAAATGTCATTATAAAACACAAACCAATTTTTTTAAAATCAATTTTTTAACTGCATTTTTTAAAATCAATTCTATCAAAATTTAAAACAAACAGACCCATAGTTTTTCCACTTTTCTATATATGAAAAGAAAAAAATACAAAACATCTCAATAAGTTAGAAGTTGAGCTTAGAAGTTGAGCTGCTTATGCACACAAACAAGACCTATCTTAACACCGCTTCAACCAGTACAAACAACTTCAAAACTAACAACAATACAACATTACAAAGGATTCTATTACTATTAAATATCCATGAAGCCATCAAATCAAGCAACAGAACACTCCAACAAGAGAACAACACTTGCAAACTCGGAAACAAACAAAAATAATCACGAACACAACCAAACAACAGAATTAATAAAACCTGGTGTTTGGTAAGGCGTCTGCGAATGGCACGGGTCTTCTTAGGACGAAGGTCAAGTGGCAAATACTTCTTATTCTTATAAGCCTCTCTGAGTTCCGCTTTCTGCTTCTGCGAAATCACCGTCAACACCTGTGCTATTGAAAGCCTCACCACTTTGCTACAAAAACAAAAACACCGCGATTATTGCCGCATGAGCGCCACAAACACAATCATGACGGAACGATACAAGCAGGTTTTTAAATTCCAGTCTGCAACCGTGATTGTTGCGGGCACAATATCAGGGTTTTTGGAGTCACCGAAACCAAAACCGCAATTTAAAACCTTGGTTCATACAAGTAGGTTTGGAGGGTTTACATCTTCGAGAGCTTGTTTGGGGCGCCGCCGGTGACTTTGGCAACTCGAAGCAGAGCGAGCTCCGCCTTCAGATCCTTCAGCTGGTTTAGCAATTCGGCCTTGTTCTTGTTCCTCAGCTCGTGTACCTTTATCCTCGCTTCAACGCCATCGAAAATCCCATTCAGATCAAACGTTACAAAAAACAGCACAATGCAGCCAATGTCACAGTCTTACTTACCCATTTCCTTGATCCACGCGCTGCTACGTAATGCAAGAGAACCTGAAACCCTAGAAATAAAATCGTCCAACACAAGGGGAGGGACGATCTTCTGTTATATCCGTTAATCTGGTTGGGCCAGAAGTAACTATCACATTCAGTTTATGGGCTGGGCTCAAGCGAGTGTATTTCACCATGGCCCAGACTTCCTACACATACATCAATTTCTCCAAGGGAATTGGTAAATACACCAATATTTTTGGACATGCACCCCACATTTAAAAAGAAAAATACCATTATACCCTGGTTGATTTGTTTTTTTTTTTTTTTCAATTTCGCGTTGTTACCGGAAACTTAGTTTCCGGAATGCATTTTTGCATTACGGAAACTCCAGGAAAAATTTACATTCCGGAAACTCCAGTTTCCGGAATGTAAATTTACATTCCGGAAACTCCAGGAAAATCCAGTTTCCGGAATATATTTTTGCATTCCGGAAACTCCAGTTTCCGGAATGCAAATCTGTATTCCGGAAACTGGGGGTGTATGGCCAGTTTCCGGAAAAGAAGCAAAATCAGAAAGAAAGAAAAACCCAAACAATGAGGGTATAATAGTAATTTCTTGAATAAATGTGGGGTGTATGACAAAAAACTTAGGTATATTTACCAATTCCCTTTCTCCAATCTCCACAAACACATTCCTCAATTTTTTGTACCCCCCACTACAGCTCAAGTGATATGTTCCTGAGAGAGACATGAATAGGGTGAGGGGACATACCCTTTCTAAAACCTACCCAAACCCATTTTTCCAAACCTGTTCCCCCTCTAAACCCACACACACATATATGTGCCCTAGCAGAGAGCTCTCTGGAGACCCCATAGCTGTTGCAGCCACTGCCAGACGCCAGCGCCAAGAGAGGCAGACCTTGTCACACCATTAGTAACTTCTGGAACTATTAGTTCTATAAGTCAATGTGGGCAAATTTTTTGTTGCGAAATTATTGCCTCTGACAGTGTATGTGTTTTCATATTTTATATGTTCTGGAACTAATAGTTTCGGTTAACAAATTTTGCATTCCGGAACTATTAGTTTTGTAGGGTCATGAAATAGTGAAAAAATTAACTCGCAATTTACCTGATGATGGCAAACTCCACGACAAATGATGTGGCCGGTTGGGGGTTAACGATGCTTGGTATTGAAATGAGGAAGAAGAGGGAGAGGGGGAGAGGGGAGGAGGGAAACAAAATCAAGAATGGGGGGAGGGAGAAGGGGGTTGTGGAAGGGGGGAAGAGAAAGAGTGGAGAATGAGGAAAGAGTTGTTTGGAGGGAGGGGTATTAATTAAGGTTAATTCAATTAGAAAAAGCTAAGTGTGCGTGTGAGAAAAAAATTGTGTGTGTGAAAAGAAAGAGCCTCTCACCTTTGGGCTTGATTTATGTACCGAATCCGATAGATAACCGACCCAATCAATCACTACGATAGTTAGTGATGTTGACCAAAAATAGAACATTGTTAGTTACTTACCGCAAATCATTTTCCAGTACTTAATTTTTAATTTTAATGTGAGAAAAAAATAAAATAGTCACTCCACGTTGAATAAAGTAGCATCCATGACGGACGGAGGCTAATTACCTTCAATTTCACGCCTTCTGAGTGTTTCCACAATCATCATCAGAAAACATTATTATTATTAACCACCGCCACTTCCTGCATCTGGGTTCGTGTTGCATTTCAGTTAACACGTTTTTGGTGTAAAAACAACAAAAAAAAAAAGAAAGAAAGAAAAAGTAGTGCTTCTTTTTTTGTTTTTGTTTTTAATTTTTTTACCTTTATTATTACTTTGATCGTGAAAGCGAAAGAAAGGGAGAAAAGGAAGGAAGGCATGAAACAGTTACACAAGCAATCGAGCTTGAATCACAGAAGGGAAGAAGAGATGGGTAGTGGGCAAGGTGGAACCCCACCGTACTCACCGAAATCGATGAAGCACACGAGATCGCTACCCAGATCCATCAACTACCTGTTAAGGGAGCAGCGTCTCCTTTTCATCCTCGTTGGGATTTTGATTGGGTCAACCTTCTTCATCATTCAGCCCACGTTGTCCCGTATAGGCCCACCAGAGGCCCATAACTTCCTCCCCAGATCCAGTGGGCTGGCCCGTTTTAGCGGCGGCGGAGGCGGAGGGGGTCTTCCCGGGAGAGTTGGTCGTGTCCCTGCGGGGATCGGTGGTCGACGGCTGAGGGTGGTGGTTACCGGTGGGGCTGGTTTCGTTGGGAGCCACCTTGTGGATAAGTTGATTGGTAGAGGGAACGATGTGATCGTGATTGATAACTTCTTCACTGGGAGGAAGGATAACCTTGTGCACCTGTTTGGGAACCCGAGGTTCGAGCTCATTCGACATGATGTTGTTGAGCCGATTCTGTTGGAGGTTGATCAGATCTATCACCTCGCGTGCCCTGCTTCGCCTGTGCACTACAAGTACAACCCTGTCAAGACCATCATATCCTTCATTGCTTACTTTTGAATTTAGGGCTTGTTTCGATAAACAGCTTATTTAAGCACTTATGATATAACTGTTTAGAATGTGATAAAATTGATTTCATATAAGTTGTAATGTAAGCTGTTTTGATAGGCTATTCTGGAAAACTTATGAAAATAAGCCAAAAATAGTTTATGAGCCGGTCATAAATTATTTTCATAAGCTCTCCCAAACAGTCTGACAAGTGCTTATGTGAATAGATAATCCCAACTAAGCTTTGTATAAACCAATCCAAAAAGGATTTCGATAAACAACTTATTTAAGCACTTATGACATACCTGCTTATCATATAAGTGCTTATGTACAAGCTATTTTTTATAACCGAAGAGAGAATGTGAGGAAAGTCATTTCATATAACTGCTATTCTGATTTTCATAAGCTTGTTTGGATTAGATTATGCAGAGTTTATCTACTAACATAAACACTTATGACAATGTTTGAGAGAGCTTATGAAAATAGTTTATGATTGGCTCATAAGTTGTTTTGGGCTTATTTTCATAAGCTCTCCCAAACATTGTCATAAATATTTATGTTAGTAGATAAACTCTGCACAATCTAATTCAAACAGGCTTTTAACCTGTGATGATTGCCTTTTTGGGATCCTTAACTGTGTGTCCTTGATTCACAAGACAAATGTGATGGGTACTCTTAATATGTTGGGCCTTGCTAAGAGGATTGGGGCAAGGTTTCTGCTCACCAGTACTAGTGAGGTTTATGGTGATCCTTTGGAGCATCCCCAGAAAGAGACCTACTGGGGGAATGTCAATCCCATTGGTGAGTCAGCACATAAATGAAACCAAACTCACCCAGAAATGAAATTTTTTCTTTATGGTGGAGCCTCAGCGTGTGTTAAAAATTTAGGTGAGAGGAGCTGTTACGATGAAGGAAAGCGAACTGCGGAAACCCTGGCCATGGATTATCATCGAGGTGCTGGTGTTGAGGTAGTTTACATATGTGTTTAATTGATCAGAGCTAGTTTAGATTGTTTAACTCAAATGGATGGAAAGTTGTAGTGTAATGTTACACTGTATTGTTTTGATGTAGCTTGAAAACATTGATTAATCATACGTGTTCTATCTCACCTTGCTTAATATTCACTTAATAATTGATTTCTAATTGTAGACTGATTAGATTAAATTATCCTTAGCTTTTCAGACTATTCATTCTACCACGACATTGATGCATAATGTAGTATGTAGTTTTTGAGCTTACCAAACTCAATCTTCCCTTGGGATTTACTGAACATATTAAGCTTGCACTAATATCTCTGTTGCTTTCGGTGAGTGATCTAACCATTTAATCAGTGAGTGTAAATAGTGCACGCATGTGCAAGTGGCTGAAGCCCCAGAGATTCTATAGGGAAAAGATTGGGCTGTCTGAATGTTGCAAAGAATTCCTGTATTGAAATCATTCATATAGGATCACTCATCCAAACTTGTGGAGAGTCACCCAAATTATTCTGATAAATTATTAATGAAGTTCCTTCAATAAATGACTTAATTGATTGCTGTTTTCTTCGTTGTTGAGAACTTGACTTGGAATATCAAACATCTACAATTTTATACCGTGCTGGAAATAACATTGGCTTCCATGAAAAAGGAAATAAATTCCAATAGAAATGAGTTGGTTATTGAATATTTCCCTTTGCTGATGTTGGATTTCAAATAAAGGAATGAGAATTTGGTGTTTACTAATTCAACAGAGGATCTGTATGTTCTGATCATATGATGTTAGTTATGATATCATTCTTTTTCAATCTCCTAGACAACATTCCCAGAGATAGCTTTATAAGCAAGTATTTATAGGTTAGGACCATTAGGATTGAAATAGAATCAGATAAAATCTTTTTCCCCCTCTTATTAGTTGCTGGTATTGCATAATCCTTAATGAAATCTTTAAGATTGATAACTTATTGTATATGTTGGATTTGAAAGACTTTCTAAGTTCAATGCATGACAAATTATTCATGCAGATAAAAGGTAATATTTAATCCAACATAAGTGAAATTTATACTACTTATGATAAATTCTGCAAATTACATGTTATTGAGACTGATAGCGTTAGCTGGTTTTTAGGTTCGTATTGCTCGAATTTTCAACACATATGGACCTCGCATGTGTTTAGATGATGGCCGTGTTGTTAGCAATTTTGTTGCACAGGTTTGACTCTGTTTCCTCACTATTTTATTATTGTCAGAGAGGTTTTTGTGTTCTTATAGTTTTTTTTTTAATGTTTGCAGGCTATTCGCAAAATGCCATTGACTGTATACGGTGATGGGAAGCAAACAAGAAGTTTCCAATATGTCTCTGATTTGGTATATAGCAAATATGCTTTTTTGTTTTGAAACTTTATATCTCACTGGATCCTTTCTCTTTGTGCTATTAGTTTTGTATTGTATAAAACATTTTGCAAATTATCATCTGGACTTGGAGAAATCATCTAAAGCTTATCAATGTACAAAAGTTTGTGGTTGGCAGAATTACTATTACTAAATTTCTTTTCCAATTCACAGGTTAATGGGCTGGTGGCTTTGATGGATAGTGAACATGTGGGACCTTTCAACCTGGGTAACCCAGGGGAGTTCACCATGTTAGAGCTTGCTCAGGTACCTTGTCTTTTTTGTAGTCTCACTTTCATTTCTTCCTTTGTTTTGGTTTAGACTAATGCCTCCTCATTGCAAGCTTCCTGTTAAATCATGTTGTCACATGCTTAATATATTCATTACTTAATCAGTGCCTTAGAGCATTTGCAATGGGAGTTTTTAAGTGAGTTTTTAAAGTTAAGAACCGTTCTTAACTGGGTTCACCACTGGAGAGAGAATGATATGGATGCCATGTGTAAGAACCCTTTCATATATAAGAACCAGTTCTTTAGCATTAAAAAATAACTACTGTGAGATAACTTGTGGGACCAATTTTCAGTTTTTATAGAGTTACATCATTTAAGTTAAAGTTTGCTAAAGTTCTTAAAATTAATGTGGCATGGTAGGACCCATCAAAAAGAGTTAAGGACTTTCAATAGTGTTCATTATTGGAGATGCTCTTAGCATATAGCATACTAGTTGTGCCTTCTACAGTAAGGGCACACTTTTGTGGAGTGGACTGAGATCAAAGTTACTGTTTTATGGACATCCTTTTATGGTGATCTTTTCACAAACACGCAGGTTGTCAAAGATACCATTGATTCAAGTGCTACAATAGAATACAAACCAAATACTGCTGATGATCCACATATGAGGAAGCCAGATATTAGCAAAGCAAAGGAACTCCTGAACTGGGAGCCAAAAGTCCCACTGAGAGAAGGTTTGCCTCTTATGGTTAGTGATTTCCGGAATCGGATTTTGAATGAAGATGAAGGAAAAGGTATGAAATAAGCATAGTAGTAGGCCCTGTGTGTATAGGGAAAAAGGCGTGTCTCCCCTTCATTTTTCTTAATCTCATATACAGTCAGCATCATCAACAGCAAGTTCTGGTAATACGTCACTTTTTTTGTGAGGAGTTTCTACTGGCCTTTTACTCATTTATGCCTGCTTAGCACACGGTTGATGTAATTGTTAAATTTTTGACAAAATTATTTTTTCAGCAGTTTTCTTGTCTATTGTATTGATCGTAGTTGTAATATTCAATATTTGGATTCCAATATTATGAGAATGAAAGTTTATCACTTTATCTGTAGAAAATTGTGAATCTTAAATTTTTCTGCTATTAATAAAACTGCTTTGCTTTTCGGGAAGGGAGGTGGGAATATAGCTAATTACAAGGTTACACTAACCAATTTATTAATTCATTCTTCTCCATCGAACGGGTTGGGTCTGAACTTGACCAATATTTTCAGCCCAAACTTGGGCGGCTCAGTGCACGAGGCTCCCATCATGTAGGGTCTAGAGAGGGTAGATGTACGTAGCTTTACCCGTGTAAGCGGAGAGATTATTTCTAGATTTGAATCCGTGACCCTTAAGTCACAAAGCAGCAATCTTACTGTTGCGTTAAAGCTTACCCTCATTCCAGCCCAAACTTGATTGAAAATAATTCATGCAATACCAGCAAACAGTTTTACATGCTGCGTGATTGAAAATGTATATCCAAATTAGTGCTTCCCTCACTTCCTCAACTAAAACAATAAATTTAGGACATGTTTGGTTTGTAGTTGGAAATGTTAATTTTTAATTTTTAACCAGCAAACTAAACATGCACTTGAAAGTCATCCGAAGAAAGAACACCTTGGCAACACGAAAGGATTAACTGCCATTTTGATTTTGTTTTTCTCATTTCTTATTCTCTCTCTTTCTCTCATCAGTTGCAAGAACTTAGAAGTAAGATGCAGGATTTCAAGAAAAGAAAATGATTGCATCATGCTGTGCTATCCACGTTAGTAGAATGAAAAAAAGATGAAAAAGACATGGTGCTTTCTGCTATCGATTCCGCTGGCCAATTGGGTCAGACCTACCGTTTGGGCACTTTGTTCTCCGGGACCATATTTTTTTAAAAGGAAACCCATCCTCATATGTCTTGGGGGAACATTCTTGCACAACGCACATAGCATTATCAGTGCCTTTTTGTTTTTGCTACAAGATATGCCACTATCACTCTTGGTGCTTTACAAATTATCTCAGTATGATGGTGTCAGAAAGCATATTAACTTTCCCAATTGCCACCATAGAGTTGGAACTTGGCAGTGCAGTGCACAATAAATTTCTACAACTGGAGAGAAAATATAAATTGTCATTTTCCAACTCAACTCAAGTCAAGGTAATTTGTTTTTGGCTGAAGATGACAAATCTTGAGACCTCTCAACAGGAATTCAAAGTTTCAAACTAATTTCCTATAAAACCTATTGAAAAAAATGGCATTAGCTTTGGTGCTTGACAATGTTCTTTGAAGAAACACATTTTTGGTGGGGGGGGGGGGGGGGGGGATCAGAGAAATAAGCATGGAACAGCTGGCTTCTGGACAGTAGAGGAGGGGACCCCTCTGCAGCTCTGCCTCTAGCACTCAATTAAAAGCTTTTGGGTCTGAAACTGAAGAGAAACTGGTACAGAATGAAGGGGAGGGGGGAAGGAGAAAGAGAGTGAGAGTGAGGGTTACCAGTGGTAGATGTAAGAAAATGGGCAATCAATAAGGAATTGTTCAGAGAAAGTACGGAGGAAGAAGGAGGTAGAAAGCCATAGGATAGAAGCATCTGATTCCATGAATTTTTGTAGGAGACTTTTTTTCTTTCTTGAGTTAATGGAAGAGAGGAAGAAATAAAGGGTGATATAAACCATCGGATTCAAGCATGGTGGTTGAAATGGAGGAAGGTATCGGGTGTTTTATTTATGTGATAAAAAGGTACCGCTCAAGCTAAAGGTGATAATTTTATCGGATAGCTATAAGACCGGCGATGTTGAGTGTTGGGTGGATACACGAGAATAGACTCAATGTAGCAGAGATGAGAATGCTGCAATGGATGAGTGGAAAGACTAAATGAGCCAGGATTAAGAATGATAGCATCAGAGAGAGCGAGTTGGGGTGGCACCTATTGTAGATAAGATGGCTGAATCTCGATTTAGGTGGTTTGAGCACGTATGGAGGAGACCTATAGATTTTGTAGTAAGGAAAGTATATCAGATGGAGGGCAGCCTGCCCAATAGCTAGAGGCAGAGGAAGGCCTAGCAAAACTATACGCGAAACTATTAAGAAAGATCTATAGGTCAATGGTTTTACTATAAACATGATTTATGATAGACCACTATGGTATCGAGTGATTTATATCGTCGACTCCACCTAATGGGATAAGGCTTGGTTGTTGGGAATGGAACTGAGGAAGAAAGTGGCTTTGCGTCTCCTTCACCCAACGGGAAAGCACAACTTCAAATGGTTTACAAATGGCAAGAATTTGTTCCACTATAATCTAATCTTAATAATATTGGGTTTTGATTCTCCTCCAAAAGACCTTTATTGTTGTCTCTGAGTTGCCATGTTTCTGTGCCACCAGCGTCTAATGTTAATACAAGTTCAAAGCTTTTCTACTTTTTCCTCAAATTTTAGTTTCTAATAAACAAAAACATTTGGTCATGTTAGCTGCATTAACAACCCAAACTTGTAAGAAAGTATTTTATAATTGTTGAATTTTAATGGTAATCAAGGCCCAGGTTAGGGTGAGAGACATGACCATAGCCGTTGGATATAATGTTTTATATTTAAGTGATAGAGATTTATTTTATATTAAATGATATAGATTTATTTTAATATAAAATTATTATATCCAACGATCATGACCGGTCCGGTCCATAGTAATCTTATGATAATTACTTGTTCACAATAATCAATTAATTTTGGACTGTATTGAACTGAATTGTTTGATGGGGGGGGGGGGGGGCGTGTACTCTGCATCCGTATCCCTTGTTTTTTCCAATAAATTTCACAGAAACTATAGATTGTTAATTCTGTGAACTTACCACACGAAACTGCTGCAAATATAATATAGCCGTTAATGAAGGATTCCTAGACAGCCTTGCTGTCAAGTGCTTGGTAAGTATTTAAACCTGTAGGCCATGCTAAACAGAACGACAGATCATTATTCATATTCACAGTGCTTTAGTTATTCGTGCCAAATATTTTATTTTTTAGTTTTCATGGGCTGAGGCCGAGCCTTAGCGCAATGGAAAGGTTGTTGCCTTTTGACCTAATAGTCACGAATTTGAATTTCGAAACAGTTTCTCTGTTTGCGGGGATGTCCCTTTTTTTTCACTTAAGGCCAGCACTCTAGATGGAGATTAACGTTGCAGGAAATTCAAATCAACCCAAAACGGTTCTGCTAAGATATACATGTGACACTCAGCACAAAATGGCTATTAATTAGTATAAGAAATTATTATCATACACTATGTAAGGGTAATAAATCACAACTATGTGCTTTCAAAAAAAAATCACAACTATTTAGGCACTCATGAAAAAAAAAATTAGAAAAAAAGTGTGCTATATATATATAATTAAATTAAATAATATCATCAAACACCCTCACAAAATGGAGACAAACTGGGATCCAAACTCCAAAGCTATACAACAAAACTATGTTTCTCTGAATATTTGAAATCATATTCAAATGTTCCCTGCTCTTACAAAAAAAAATTGGAAAGGATATCAATACAATAACCCTGCTAAGCCACAAGAAAAAATATATAGTTTCACCTTTCACCAATAGGTCTTTAGAGTGAGTGTGATAGTTTAATCCAGTGTACTTATTGTAACATCATTTTCATTCTTTAAAGCAATAGAGAAATGTTGGTTGCATCTCATAAAGATCACCATGTTTTGCTGTGTCTTAACATAAAATTGGTGCTCTACTGCTCCTCTACCCCCACCATCATCCCCACCCTTTTCATAGAATGCCAAAACATCGATAATTTTTATTGATTAATTTTTATGGCATTTAATTTGATTCTATTGCACGTGTAGCATTTCTATTGCCATGCTAAAACCATTCACAACAATATGAGCAACCTTAATCTGTAATTCTTATTTTAGGTATGTTATTTATGGTTGAGGTCCCCACGGCAAACATAGTGACCCAGGGATAAGCTTAAGTGTTATAACACTATTAGAACATTGTTCCAAATCCAAACTTAAATAAAACTGTTTTGGTACATTTAAATTTTCCCCAACTGATATAGCTTTGGCAAAATTTAAAACTTTTCTATCTACTTTTAAGTTGAAACAGAGAAACTGATGCTAGTTTCCATTTCATTGTCAACACTCTAACTTTTTCTAATTTTCATGTAATCCTATTCTCATCTCTTTAATAAAAAGACAGCCAATTAGTTTTTTTTTTTTAAGAATTGCTAACATAAGAGAGGTTGCTGCCAACTAAGAGGGAAGTATAAATTTTTTATTTTCTTAACTATCAATATTTTATAAGTAGGCTCGATTGAGATGGCACGAGTCTCCCCTAGTTTAATCAGTGATGCTGGGTTCGAATCCAGGCCTGGGGAATATAGCATATTTAAATATTGTGTAGTAGAGCTTTGCTGCCCTAACAGATCCTACACAGCTCGAAAGGATTAGTCCATGCACGAGTGTGGGGGATACCCTTACTCAATCCCTTACCAAAAAAATCCTACATGAGGTTTAAGTCCCTCTATCTCAACCCCTTATTCATCTGTCCCAAATGAATTGTAGCTTAAAAGCAATCAGTGGCAAGCTATTATTTTGTATGTGCTGTTACAACTTTTTCTCTTTATATCACCACCCTTTGTGTTAGCTGCAGATTCTCTAAAAACCACAAGTTCCTCTGTTATTGTTATCCAAAAAGATGAAACGCATAGATATCTTCTGTGCTTCTCAAGCCTCAACAGCTATATGTCTTAGCATGGATCAAGCCTCCTGCTCCTCTTCCAACACCATTCAACTTGGAGGCCGTGCGATCGATCGCCACAACCCCATTATCAGTCAACCAAGAAGAAGCACCTCCAAACCTTTCATTGCCCCATGTTCCTCTTCTCAGCCACACATTGACCCCAAGCCTTACCATGATCTCCAAAAAAAGGCCAAGAAAAAAACAACCTCTTCTTCCTCTTCTTCCAAGCCAAATGGACAGAACATGAAGAATATTGCAACAACTAAAGGTCATGATCAGAAGAGGAAAAGTAGTACAGCAGAAAAGCTCAATGAACATGTCACCAATAACAGTTATTCTTCTTCTAAGCCAATTGATGCTATTATGAGAAGGCGTTGGCTTAAGCCACCTTCTGATTCAATCACTCCTCTTGGTTCAACTAGATCTTTGCTCAGTGACACTGCCTTCTTAGATGGCTCATCAGATTATGATCCAGTTTTGGCATTAACTACAGTTGATACTAAAAAGGCTCAAGTTGTTTGTCAAGATGAAACCAAACCAGCATCTAAACCCTCTAGCTCTTCTTGTCCAAAATCTGGTTCCTCGGATCAGGTTGGTTTTTTCTTTTTCCCCCCTGTGTATCTCTCTAATTAGTCTCACGTTGTGCACATCCATGGCATTTATTTAGGATTTTCCAATCTGAAATTTCTGCATTTGTTTCTTGCTTAAGCCTCTCCACTTTTAATTCATGGATATTAATAAGCAAGCAGGGACATGGGTATTATAAAATGCCTAAGTCTCACATTGGGTAGTATGAAATGGTCGGTGGAGTACTTAAGTAGTTTGATTCTTTTTGCTTGATAGCTAGTGTTTCAAAGGAGGGTTCCCCAAGTGCTTGAGTACTTATCAATTGATATCAGAGTTGTAGTCTTGGAATCGGAGGGGCTACCCGGAAAGGCCGAGTGAAGTGTACTAGTTTTATGCAGTAAATTGAATTGGACCATTGGCAGTGAAACTGTGCATAACTTTTACATTCAATAACTGATTTGATTAAATTTTTTAGCAGGTTGTAGTACTGAGGGTTTCTTTGCATTGCAAAGGCTGTGAAGGGAAGGTGAGGAAACACCTCTCCAGAATGCAAGGTAAAAGTACACCTTGCCTCTCATATATAAAACCCTTTTACATGTAACAGTCAAGCTATCAATTACTTCAATTACTATATAAGAAAAGTAGGTTCCTAACTGAGACACATGTCACGGTCACCTCTCGGGTTGGGACACACCAAGTTATTTTATTTCATACCATTAATATGTTGGGTTTTTTTTACTACTGTTTATATTAGGAAAAATTCATACTTTGTACGAGTTTGGCTAGTTTCCCTAATAAAAGATCTTAATATTGTTGATTGTATGGGCAGGAGTTACCTCCTTCAACATAGATTTTGCGGCGAAGAAGGTGACTGTAGTTGGGGATGTGACTCCATTGAGTGTCTTGGCAAGCATATCAAAGGTGAAAAATGCACAAATTTGGCCAACATCTGCCTCAGCAGTTGGGTCTGGAATCACAGAAGCAAAGAAACAAATTTCATCTAATTGAGAGGAAAGTAAAATATTGGTATTGATGTGTGCTTTGCCTTTGAGTGTGATGCCAATTTAATTATTGTAAATGATGATGTTAGCAAGATAGTTTTGCGTTTGAAAGCAGTAAAGAGGTGGTAGAGTTGTAGAGAAAAATGATGAAATTTGTATGCTTTTTTAGTATAAATTTAACACTTTTGTAAAAAAAAATTTGGATCAACCTTTGGCCCCTGGTTCGGGATTTAGTCATACTTAAAGCTTTTAATCCCTCCCCATAGTATATTTTGTGGGGATTGAATATTGGTTCTCCCACCTACAAATTCAACGTATATTGTTAACTGAGTCACACTCATTGATTCTCACTTTTGTAAATTTACTCCACTCAACTAACCCCCGTAGGGGTTCTTTTCATATTCATTCATACTCATCCTTTTAACTTAATACGAAAATCCTCGTGTGTAAAATTAATTAGTATTTTCTTTTTTTTGAAGAAATATAAAACTACTGTCTCAACTCACAAAGAGTTTTACCTTTTGAGGTGACAATAATTGTGGCGCTAATGTTACCTGTGACAAAATAGCACACGATAATACTGTTTTTGGCACTATTCAATTATTTAGGACTTCTTTGCAGTACTATCTCTAGTGTTGTCTCTTTTTTTGTTTTTGTCAACCTCTAGTGTTGTCTCTTAACTTCAAAGAGAAAGAAAAGAGTGTCATGTCCTAGTGGTTTTTTTTTCCAATTTGAAATTTGCTCGACCATGGCCCATTCTCATATGAATTTCCCAATGGTTTTGGCAACTATATGCCATGCTGTTGTGTTTACCACAATCCCTTTTTTTTTTCATTTTTCTTATCTCACTTTTGGAGGTATTCACCCTGATCTCTGGTCAAATACCAGTCCCTCTTTGTTCTTGGTAGCATACGAGGAGGTAGTTCATCTAGCCAACTATGGTCACTTTCAATTCGTAAATGGGTGTTGTTGGTAGGTACCAAGATGAACTACTACTACACCACATAGTTCATAGGTGGATTCTAAAATGAGTGTCGACCTAGGAAGTCTCTCACAAGTTAGGACCTAAAAATAGTCATCAGATATATTAATAAACAATTTTAATGACTAAGATGCTTGATCACTCAAATTAATTTCAGCTATTAGAATTATTTATTAATATATGTAATGACTACTTTTGGACCCTCACTTTAGAATCCACGATTTAGTTGAGCATCTTAACCTAAATTATTTTAAGGGATTAATCTGATTCCATTTAGAGCCATGTTATCCATACATCAACGTTGGCCAAGATTTTATACCCATATACTTTAGCTCCAAATGCCATAGGCATTAACTGCCTCATATGGTGGCTTTTGATAGGGGAGAAGAATTCAAAATCAGATGTAAGAGTTACAAATGCTAAGCACTATCAACTAAGCTAACACTCCTGGCATGGTGGCTAAACCTTAGAACTCCAATATACGAAGATTCACATGTCCCTAAAAATGAAGTACCGAAAATGAAGTCGTGACAAATGACATGTGAATGCTTGAATGGTGTTCTAACTGCCAAGTTGTAGTAGTACGATATATAGTTACCTGATGGTGACTCATGACGAGCTTGCACATGGCATATATGGTGAATGAGTTAATTTGTACTACTGGTTCATTACAGGACAAGGATGACAATAATTTTTCAAAGCCTCGGGTTATAGGGTGTGTCCCGCTACTCTTACACCAAAGTCCCATGTTGCTTAAGAGTCGAGACTAATGGTAGTTTATAGACACTCTCTTTTCCTAACCCACCAAGACCCTTTTTAAATATAAAACTGCGAAGGCCTATATAACCTTGACGATGTAATGGACTTGAGGTCAAAACGAAACTGCAAAATCTTTGTTAGTGAATGATTATTATTACTGTCAATATATTATTGCATTATTTAATAAATTTATTAAATGATGTAATAAGTTATTATTGGGTAACAGTATAAAACTTTAATTTACTGATAATATATAGATAAAATTAGTAAATTGGTCTTTTATATTTATTTATTTTTTCAATTTAGTCTCTTATTAAAAAAAATTCAATAACAAGATCTCTTATATTTATTTATTTTTTCAATTTGGTGATTTTTTTTCACTTATTGATGACGTGTCCGTTTTTTATTTGCTAAACACCATCACCGGAGACCAATCAGTAACAGACACGTAATCAACAAATGAAAAAAATCACCAAATTGAAAAAATAAATAAATATAAAGGATCTTGTTAAAAAATCCTAATAAAAGATCAAATTGAAAAAATAAATAAACATAAGGGGTCAATTTACTAATTTTGCCTAATATATATAAAAATTAAATTCTTAATATTTGTGTACATGATTTACTATCTGCATGAATTTTAAGCAAAGATAATTTACATAGAAGAAAAAGCCATTGTTAATGAAAACATTAGGAGGTTTTTTTACCCCATTAACACACTTTTTCTTTTTATTTATCAAAATAACACACTTTTTTTATTTACCAAAATAACACCCTTTTGAATATAATATTCATTTAAGTATTTTTTTAATGAATTAAATATTAATAGTTGGTTTAAAATTGTGATTAAGTTGTTAATTAAATTAATATTTAATTGTTAAATATTTATTAACCCGATTTGTCACAAAAGACAAAGACATCAATGTCTCTGTCTCCGCACACTGATCGGAACACCCCCCTCCACTCCTTTTCTGTCACAAAAGACAGAAACATCATTATCTCTGTCTCTATATATTGATCGATGCACCCCCCTCCACTCTTTTTCTGTCACAAAAAATAGAAATATCAATGTCTCTGTCTCCGCACACTGATCGGAGCACCCTTCTTCACTCCTTTCTGGTTCAAATGACAAATCGGGATAAGTTTGGATATTAGATCCAAAATTAGAGGGATTTGATCAATTGAAATGAAAGATGAAGAGAGTAAAAATTTTCTTTTTTGAATTAAGAGAGTTATATATAAAACTTGTTATTAATTAGTTGACAAATTGGGTTAATAAATATTTAATAATTAAATATTAATTTAATTAACAACTTAATCACAATTTTAAACCAACTATTAATATTTAATTCATTAAAAAAATACTTAAATAAATATTATATTCAAAAGAGTGTTATTTTTTATAAATAAAAAAGAAAAAGTGTGTTAATGAGATAAAAAAGCCACATTAGGCAGAAGGACTAGGTTGTGGTTCCTGGACAGGACCACCAATTGCGGTATTGCACTCTGTGGCTTAACGGTAACAATGTCCATAGACTTTGTCCACCTAGGGTGTTCCAGTGGTGTCGTCGCCATCAGTTTCTCTCCTTCACTAAGCATAGCTATATTTCTCAGTGAAAAATTAGAATAAAAACAAATCATACTCAGCATCAGCAATACTAAAGGGCAAAATTAGATTCTTCTGTAAAAGAATTTAGGCTGTTTTTAGTTCTTTATTTTTTATTAAGTTATATTTTTAGTCCCTCAAAAATAAAATTCATTTTTTTAGTCTTTTATTTTTTAAAATTTGTCACTTTTAGCCCTTGGGGCCATATTTTAAATTTGAAAAGTATTTTTTAAATTTATATTTTGACCTCTCCTAAAACCTGTTGCTCACATTAACCCGTTTTTTCGTTCTTCTCTCCCTCCACTAATGTACCACTGCCACACATCCACGCGTGGCCAAGGGAGGTTGCGCACAATGGCGGGAAGAGAGGTGGCCACCGTGATCGCACAGGGAGGAGAACGAGAGAGGCCACATCTCGTGGCGGCTTCTAGGGAGGATGTTGGAACTACTCCTAGCGGGGATGGGGGTCGCGGTGTATCAGTGAAGGAGGAGGAGAATGGAAAAATGGATTAATGTGAGCGTCAGACTTTAGGAGGGGTCAAAGTATAAATTTAAAAAATACTTTTCAAATTTAAAATATGGCGTCAGAGACTAAAAATAACAAATTTTCAAAAATAAAGGACAAAAAAATGCATTTTATTTTTGAGAGACTAAAAATAGAAATTAGTAAAAAATGATAGACTAAAAAGAAGTTTAAGCCAAGAATTTATATGAATGTTAGAAGAAGATTAATTTTATGTTTATTTCTCTATTTATAAATGTTAAGAAATTTTAACATACTCTTATATATTCAAAATTTATAAAAAAGATAAATATAAAATGAGTTAAATATGTTTTGGGTCCCTGAAATATTTTGGATTTTGAATTTAGTCCATATAATAAAAGTCATATTTTTTCGTTCTCCTTTTATTTTATTTTTTTTTATTTTAGTCCCTGACAGTGTTGACCGCTGATGTGACACTGTGAGGTCCTACGTGGCACCTCATTAAACCTACGTGACTTATACGTCACCTGACAAATACATATAAAAATATTAGATTTTTAACTTAGTCCCATTAAAAAATACGAATTTTGAATTTAATCCCTCTTCTTCTCCACCACCCCCTCCACCACCCCACCTCCTTCTCCCCCTTCTCCACCACCACCCCCATCCCCACCTCCACCACCACCCCCACCTCCTTCTCCCCCCTTCTCCACCTCCACCTCCACCACCGCCCCTCCTCCTTCCCTCTCCTTCTCCACCACCCCCACCCCCACCCCCACTTCCTTCTCCCCCTTCTCCACCACACTATTTTTTCTCCTCAGGACTATACCGTTACAGGGTGGGTGATGTGCTGAGGGTAGCAGGATTCAAGAACAAAGCACCCCAATTCAACTTCGTATGCAGGAAAAACGTGGTATTGAGCATAGATTCAGACAAGACAGATGAGGTTGAGCTTCAGAACGCAATGGCAAATGCATTGACACACTTGGTCCCATCCCATTCGTTGCAACCGTGGCAGAATACACAAGCTATGCAGACACAACAACAACAATCCCAGGTCACTATGTTCTGTTCTGGGAACTAACCTTAAACGGGTCAACACCAATCCCACCCTGTGTTTTTTAGGATTGTTGCTTAACTATTGAGGAATCACTCAACAGTGTGTATCGACAAGGAAAGGTATCTGATAAATCAATTGAGCCACTTGAGATCAAGATTGTGCATATACATATACAGGTATTCCTTTCAAAGGCCGAATGCATAAAAAACAAACATGCATCTGTAGTTGGATCAGATTCTCTGCAGTATTTTTATCAACTGCACAGAATCTTCATCATTGAATTATTTTACATTGAATAATGAAAGAAAATATAATTTAAAAAATTTAGACTGTAAAATTAGAACAGCGCCACTCTGCAGTTTCTTTTTTGAATGCCGGCAGGTGATCCGTGATCGTGCTCGAGTCCAATAAGCATAGGTCAACGGTCAACCACTCGTCTACTGCAAAATACATCGGCAAGATTTGGCTTGCATTGGAAGTAGTGTCTTTTTTTTGTTCAGATCACTTTCGTGACGATGCAGTATCTCAAAGCTGACAAGCAAAGACTAATCTATGCTCACGGGACGTGGCTTTCGCTGGTCAAGCATTTTTATAACACCATGGAATTTGATTCTAGAAGCACCAGGTCGACCCCCCGTATCCCAGGGCTGGCCCTACAACCATTAATTGTACAATTATTACCGTATTGATTGAAAAATGCCAAAAATTCGTAAATTCAATTCATTCAATTTGATCCACAAAAGTCAATTTCATAAAATTATAATTCCAAGGCAAGGCAATCAATCTCATTTACTAGTTATTATTTATCAGCTAAATTAAAGGTTCATTATCATGGATTTGAATACTATCTGGAGTCTGATTTTATTTATGATTTTATCACTTCACTTTGGTTGAAATGCTACCTGCCTTTAATGCAAACAGAAATCCACCATGGCTAGCTTGATTTACACCTTATGAGAGAAAAGATTATGATCCCTTTATTCATCTTCTGATGAAGTTAACATTGTCCTAGTTGATTTACATTGCAAGTAAACATCCTAAAGAACAAATATGCTCTCTCCTCTCAGGTACAAAATTTCTTAAGCACCAACTATTTCTGCCACTAAATCATCTAATAACAATCTCTCAACTTCTCTGCCTATTACATCAATGTCATTTCTCAAATCCAACCACTGCAACTCCCTAACCAGCACCTTCCCCAGAGCATCATCCTTCACTTTTCCTTGGCTCCTTAGCATCCTAAAAAGACCATCTTGGACCCCATTATTGTTAATCAACTTGGAACCAAAATTTATGGTTGCAGGGCCCACCCATGGTTGTGCATGCATGGATTGCTCGTGGAGTTTGACAATTCCCAGATTTATACGGTCAAAAAGCAATCTCCTTTCAGACCTTGAACAAGAAGTCAAATCACAGTACCTCTTTTCAAGTTCATCAAAGACTGAAAGACTCACAGGGCATTCTAGAGAATGCCAAATTTCCAAATTAGTACCATCAATACCAGATTCAGACAAGACATCAATGATGTATGAAGACTCCCAGCTATCTTCAGTTCTACATAATCTATTATTGTTTTCTGCCATTCCAGTAGATGCTTCAGCACCATCTTCATCACTTGAAATTAGCATGGGTCCCTCTACATATTCTTCAGATTCCAACTTCAGCATCTGAAGTTGCATTCGCAGTCCTATCAAAAATAAAGGTTCAGGACAAGGAAAGCTTAAAACATCTCCTTCGGTTAAGTTCATCAAGATAGTTGATGAAAGCTTCAAAACAGATGGTTGAAAGTACGAGCAACAAATTCATTTGTGATGGTGAATTATCATGTCTAACAAATATAACAGCTATTTGATTCAAATGACAACTATTGCATATAACATGATTAAAAGGAGATTGTTAAGATACCAGGACCTCAAAGGCATTAACATTATTGGCAAGAGATTGATGAGGCAATTAGTAAGTCAATAGATCTGATTGGCACTAAAGAACTATAATGCAATAGCAGCTATCCACTCAGAATGCAATCCATGTATACTAAATTATCAAATCTATATTTTATTCACTACACGGAAAATTTCATTGAAGTTAACACTTAAAGGACGCCCTCACACCAAAAAAATAGAACAAGTCAAAAAAGCTTCACACAGCACTTTTTTTTCCATAAAAAAAACCATGCTATGGTTAAATAATAAATTCACCAAAGGCCAAAATCAAATATGGAAGATAGCAAATTAGCAATTGGTCTCCGCTTTCTACATCAAGTACTATGGCTACCATTCAAATCGATAGAAGGATATTATTGTCAAGAATATGAGCAAGCTAAAAGGGCAAAACACACACACACAAAAAATGCTTTTCAGCTAATTGTTAAATCTCTCCTGGTCATGGAAATGTAGACCTGCATAGCATATATTATTCTCGTTTTCTTCTCAAATAGAATATAGAAAAAAGGTCTAATATTAGAACCAACAATAGTTAACTCTCGCTGTTTATTGCTATGGGAACTATGAGAAAACACGTGCCAATGAGGGTTGAGCAACTAAAAGAAATAAATATGGATCCAGACATAAGATGAGGACTAAACACAACAGTAGCATTAAAGAATGACCAAAATAAGTACCAGTTTCAGTTAGTTACCTTGTAGGTCAGCACTGAGACTTTCAAAACATTCAGAACAAGAGGACAGATCATCTGTAAAAGAAGCTTCTAGGACTGAGATTGGACTGGGTTGATCAGCATCTTTACAGCATGAAGATTCAAGTCCAGGCACAGGTGGTTCAGAGCAGACTGAACTTCCACCAGAAGACCCAGCTGATCGGTCCTGAAATATTACAACAATATCAAGTAAGAAGACAATTTGACAATCTTTATGACAAGTGAATTAATTGGTTAATTGGGGTATGTGATATGTGACGAAAATAAAGTTAATGGCCAAATCATTGCTCAAGTGCCAATTGTGAGTTGGATTGTTTCATAAGATTAATCAACATGATCATAGCATTTGTGAATGTCAGTAAATCTATCATCAAAATAGCACTGCTAGAAACCTAACCTGCTGCATTGAAGTGTCTTTGTCAACAATACCACAGTCGCCTTTTATCAAGACATGAGAGGATAATTCAGGAAGCACCTTATCCGAAGGTTCAGGTAATTCAACTGTGTTTTCATTTGCTTCATTTGCCACATACACAACATCATCAGAAACAGCACTTGTATCTCTGAGCTCAGCAAAGGATTCAGTGACCAGAACCTCTAGCTTGGGTGAATCTTCTTCAAGGTTGATCTTTATTTTATTCTGAATTGTAGTCAAGTCCGGAGAAAACTCATTACTTCCATGCTTCAATGAGTGCATGGACAAAGACTTCTTGTGACCAGATTTTGTGCTTCTAGTATTCACGCCACGTCTATGACCATGACTCTTTGCGGCTCTTCTCTTCTCCCGTTTAAGGGCTTCCTTTGGCACCATAAATCGATCATCAAAGAGTGCTTCGGTGCGCAAGAATGTTTTAGGACTTCCAAAGGCAGTAGATGAAGTAGGAAGAGATTTTGACCTTGACAAACTTCCAATACACCCATCCTTCCAACCATCCTTGCTGCTGATACCCAGTGGTTCAACCCACCCAGCAGGTTTACCATTGTGAGCAAACTTATCGCGGGAACCTTCCCCACTAGTCATGCTGTCAAAATTTGTGCCCTTCATTTCCTTATCAGGGACAGCTAGCATTTCACCCAACGTGCTGCTCCTACTGACTTGCAACTCTTGAGACTTGTGTGCTATTTTCCACCTCTCTGATAATCTCTTCTTTGCCTCCCTACTCACAGATGATTCACTAGAATGGGATGACCGCCTGCTACGGTTGTTTAAGTCAAATGAGTTTCCCAAAGTTGCTGTAGGTTCCTCTGATTCCTCTGGAGATTCATTCCCAGAAACACTACACGAACTATCATCCCCAGTGTATCCTCTAAATCCAGAAGAGGAAAACATCTTGCGACCATTGCTCAGACTATTTTTCATTTGCCTAGTGATTTCCTTTGCAATTTCTCTAGACTCCAACGAATTGTGCCTAAAAGATCTGGCACTGTCAGGCAAATTTATCATTTGATACAGTTCTCTGTCTCTAAATCTGACATCTGGAAATTCGTTGTGATTTCCATTATCTGACAGAAAGTTATGTGAAGAACAAGGTGGTGACACAATTCTGGTACCACTCTGCACTTTCCCGAGATTAGGTTTGAGGACAACAATCTTTGTGGGGCCTGCATCTTGTTCATGGCCACTCTTAAACTGAAGCTTTGATGATTTTGGTGAACTATGCATCACATGTCTTTTGTCAAATTGGCAAGGGTACCCATCATGATGCTTCTGATGAAATTTATTGTAATTCACCCGTGTTGTCTCCCTATCTGACCTCCAATTGAAGTCATGTTCATATATCTCAATGTTCGTAGCTTCAACATGACCCATATGGGATTGGAGAGGGTCAGCTTGCAGATCATTCAAATGCTTTTTAAACAAAGAATCTGGCCGCTTAAAATATTTTAGCAGAAGATCCTTGTTAGAGTCCAAAACCTCAAGTGTATCATGGAAGTCCTTTGAAGACTGCATATCCTGAAAAGTTGCAAGGCGTTTGGCATCCATGAACTTCTGTTCAATAAATGACATTTCAGTATCAGTGATCTTCAAGTCCGCACACCCATTCGGTGAATACCTACTACTCTCTACCTTTGGGATCTCTGAGACCTCAAATACATCCTTAAATTCTTGCTGATCCCTTGAGCTTCTCCTAGAAGATCGGCCATCACTTGTCGTTCCTCTGCTCCGAGGTTTCTCTAATTGTGTTGTCTTCTGTAGATCCTTGTGCTGCTTATTAGCTGGCTGCTGATATGGAAGCCCATCAAGACCCATCAATCGGGCTATAACACCTGGGGATCTTCTCTTGGATTCAGCAGCTTTTGGTGACATCTCTTCAGCTAGTAACTTCTTAATTGGGGTTCCAGGCGATTGTTTAGAAGATCTCCACCCAAATTTAAATGAGAACTGCAAAATTCAGAACATTCACCATAATTGTTAGTGTTTCATTTTTTTCCTTTTCTACAAATGACCACGTGTAGATAAGAAGAATGATATGATATGCAATACATACATAAATATAACAACCCGTTGATTTAAGAAAGTTACTTTCTTCATTCATGAAAGCTGCAACTTAAATCATGACCAGTAATGGAAGGACTAAGACGAAAAAGGGAAAACCCAGCTTACCGAATCTCTGTCTTCAACCCCACCACTGCCAGAACCAGAATCAGGAGACGAATCCGGAAGTTGTCGCTGCCTATGAATCTGCTTGTTCCCTGGTACAGAATTGCACAACAACATTAGCACGAAATGAAGATTCTAAAACAGATACATGGAAGGAAACAATAATTAAACAGGGATGAGAAAATAATGTTCTAAATTACTAGAATCAAGACAAGGAAGCAATCAGGAAGTTGTCATAGCAAAAGGAACGATCGAGAGAGAGAGAATAACAACAGAAGAACAGAACCCCCCCCCCCCCCAAAAATCACGCTCCAATTGAGACATGAAGTAAATAAAAACCAAAAAGAACCCGCTTTTGAAAACCATCAATGGCTAAGCACCGTAATGCGCAATCAAAACACATCATAACCGAAGGAAAATCATCACGAAATACCGACAGCACCGCAGGGAAAGTTAGAAAGCAGATCAAATTCTTATTTGAGCAAATATAAGACAAATTGTGGTCCTTATCATCATTATTTATTTCACTTTTGATTCCCAACTTTTTTGATATGGATTCTTCTAGTTCCATTTCATACTGTTTAAAATTTGAACTCTCGTAGACTAATAATAATGCGACTAATAATAATGCGAAACCATCGACCTCCAAGAGACTGATCCTTCATGTAAAACAAAGATGATTTCCTTCAGATAAATAAAATCTAAATTTAAATAGCAAAAACCAAAACTAGAATCAATAAATAAAAAAATAAATTTTATTTCAAACAAAAAAATTTAAAAAAAATGTCATGGAAACTCTCAAATTAATAAAAAGCGAAATTTATTTTTAACCAAAAAGTGAAAATTTGACCAAAAAAAAAAGTGATAAAAGACGAGGACGAAGCAATGTGCTCCAGAGCTAAAGTAAGAAATGAAATTGAAGTTGAATTTTAAATCGTTGTAAGGACCACGACCCCGAAAATCGGTAATTCACCAGGTTAATTAATTAACTAACTAACTACGAAGTTCGACGCAAAAAATGGTAAATATGTTAAAGGAACGAGCTCGGCTGATACTGAATTAGATCCTGATGACAAAACAATTCGTTATCATCCGTAGTTAGACTTTACTTACATCTCAACTAGACCGAACACAAATTAATCCAGTGACCTTTTACACAAATGCTATGGGTGAAAAATTAAAAAATAAATAAATAAGAAACCAGCTTAAACTCCATTTGCTTCAGCAAAAAAAGAAGCTTAAACTCCATTTTTGACTTCGATAGAGAAGCAAAAGCAGGGGGAGAGAGAGAGAGAGAGAGACCTTGAGGAGGAAGAGCGAGGTTGGGCTTGCAGTGGTGAGATTTGTCCATGACGGTTCATGAAAATGCAGATCGAGAATCTGGGTGAAGGTTCGGGGAAGATGACGAAGGCGACAAAGCCCTAGGATCCTCTCAAGCTAATTTCAAAATTTATAAAAAAGAAAGAGAAAAAGGCGTGACAGGCGCAAGGAGACACACAACACAACAGTGAAAAGAGAAGAACGTGATTGATTTTAGCTACACACAGAAAGTGTGCGTTGTGATAGAGAGGTCAGGTAGTAGTGGGGTGAAGGAATAGGATAGAGGGAGAGAAAACAGAGAGAGAGAGAGAGAGAGAGAGAGAGAGAAGGGGTGGTATTAATGGAGGGCCGTTATTAGCGTCGAGATGAGGAAGTGGGTGAGAGAGAGAGAGAGAGAGAGAGTGAGAGTGAGTGGGGTATCTATTTGAACTTTCAAAATTATAGAAATGCTGACACAGGAGGAAAAACACACACACACTGCGCGGGCAACTTGGGTGGCGTGATGCGGGTGAGGGTTGTGTCCACCTTCCTCACACGTGTCACCTACATTGGATACCACGTCCTCCATCTCTGCTTCTTTCTTTCTTTTCCTCTTCTATTCTATCTTCATAGGGTTTGACGAGTATAGTATAGTATAGATTACAATAAGATTCCATTAAACACAATATCTGAATTTTATTGTGTTCGGTAAATACGGTATTAATTAATTAATTAATTAAATATAAGATAAACTATAAAAAAATTATTTTATTTATTTTATTTTTCCTCATTTCTTATTTCTATTATTTCTCATAATTTAATATAATAATTTTACCAATATCTGATCTTTAAAATTTTTGAAGTTAATATTACTAAAAATAATTTTTATTATATAATATTAATTTAAAAAATTTAATGATAAAATTGGGAAACGAAAACAATGGTGTACCAAAATGACTACATTTGAGGTGGGATTTTCATAGCTAACTTTGTCATGGTCGAAGATTCAATATTCATTATTCAAAATAAAAACTTTCTCATCTAAATCGAGTTTCCATGATTCAATTTTTGGGCATAGAAGACTATTTTGATAAAAGAAAGGATTTTTTTCCTTTAATTTAAGTATCTATATTTCAATTAGAGGTTTTGGGTAGTAAATATGACTGTTTGGCAAAAGAATAGTTAATAGGGGGCGAATTTGTAGTGGAAAGCTGATAATAGATAAGTTTTTTTGGATGAATTTAGGTATTCTCTACACTCAACTGTATAGATTAATCTCTCGCAATACCGAGATTCATTTAAGGGATTCATTACAAGAAATTTGGTTGTTACCTAAGGGCTAAGGCCAAAAGCCCTTGGTAACGCAAAAAGGCCATTGGGTAATGCTCCATTACCTACAGACAACCGACGGACATGAATCGATAGGTAATACGCGCGTCGGTAAAAGATACCTATGGCTTTTTTCGTAGAAAATGGCCACTGTTTCAATTTCAATTTCAAACTACAATCAATTTCAAGAAAATAATATTGAAATCATATCTACATTACATTTAACTGACATATTAAACCATCATTTAAATAAACATAGCATCACATTCCCAGATTTAAGCTATCTATGTACATTTATTCAAAAATAAAATGTAAAATAATAGCTTTACAAATAACATCTTTACCCGAAGTGGGGCAAGGCAGGGACTCCAGTGGCGTCGCAGTTGCTCTCGTGCGGCAAACACATATAGAGAGAGACAGTGGGTGAGAGAGAGAGAGATAGAGAGAGAGAGAGGGGCTAAGAGATAGAGACAATGTTTAATACTTTTACATTGAGACGCAATGGGGCTAGGTGGGACGCGGTTGGTGCAAATGAGCAAGGTGCAATGAGGCCCTGGGCGCACAACAGAGCTTGAGGACGGTGCGGCCAGAGTGGGTGGAGTGAAGAGAGGTTGAGGGAGAAGAGAGGTTTCTGATCAGAGTGGGGGGAGGATCAGGCCGCGTCTAAGGTTAAACAAGAAAATATCTAAATTGTATTATGCTCATCAGTGAATACGATATTAATTAATTAAATATAAGATAAACGGTAAAAATATATTTTATTTTTATTTGTTTTATTTCTCGTCATTTTTTTCTCTTATCTCTCCTCATTAACATAATATTTTTTCCCATCATCTCATCTTTAAAACTTTTTAAGTTTTTTTTGACAATATCTCTCCTCATTTAAGTTTTTTTTTACCAATATCTCTCCTCATTTAAGTTTTTTTTAAGTTAATATAACTAAATTTTTTTTATTACATGATATTAATTTAAAAAATTTAAAGATAAAATTTGGAAAAAAAATGGTGTACCAAATTATTACGTTTGAAGTGGGATTTTCATAGCTAACTTTGTCATGGTCAAAGATTCAATATTTATTATTCAAATTTCAAAATAAAAACTTTCTCATTTAAATTGAATGTTCATGATTTAATTATTTGCCATAGAGTTCTGTATTTTGATAAATAAAAAATGGAAATTTTCTGCTTTTATATATGTATCTATATTTCAATTATGGGTTTTGGGTAGTATATAGCTCTATGATTTAGGGGCAGTATATAGCTTTGTTGGCAAAAATTAGTGAAAATTAGTTGATAGCGGATGAGTGTATAGTTGATAAGCTAGTTAGTAAATTGAATTTAAAGTGTTTGTTAAATTTAGTGATTGAACTAACTAATAAATGTAAAATGACATTTTTAATTAATACTTGCATTTCTTTTATTTTTACAACAATGTAACAGTTCTTTAATCAATATTAAATATGATAAAATATTTATAAATTATTATTAAAATAAATTTATAATGATTAAACTAGTTATTATGATATTTATAGGTTAAAATTTGAAGCTTATATTTTAATAATATAATTTATGTTTTTACTTGTTTACTTATTATCACTAAAATAATTTTTATTGTTTAAAAATATTATATTAGATTTTCTTTTCATTTATTTAACTGAGGTGTGAGGTAAGAGTGATGGGGTAGAGATTATTTTTTATTATTTAATGGAGGATATGAAATAAATATAATAAAAATAATGAAAATAAAAATAAGAGAAAAATAATAAGCTATAAGCTATAAACTCAAATGCTACTTGAAGTAGCATATGAAAAAATTTTATAAGCTACATGTTATTAAATAACTCTATTTTTTTAATTCGTTATCCGCTTGCCAAATCCGCTATAAGCTAGCAAATTGAACTTACCAAACAGATCCTATATCGTGGAGAAATATGAAACTTAAAGTGATGGTTCTCTTGAATATGCAATATTTGAGTTGGAAATTAAAATTGGAGTTACAGAGAAGGAGGAAGTATATAACCGCATATAAAAATATTAACAAGCATTAATTATATTTTTGCAACCTTATTTTAGTAAAAAAAGCATTAATTACACTTTTGCGGTTCACAATAAAAATGAGTAATGTTATATCCTTTCATTATTTCTCTTACATATCCTCCTACTACAATTTATAACGTAAATACTAAATGTAAAAGTAAATGCGTTTAATAACTTGAAATCATAAAAAATATTTAATTATTTTTCAATTTAGTATTAGAAAGATTTGTAGAAATAAAAGATAGGAGGATTTAGAATTGTTCTATAAAAATTAACTAATTAGTAAGTATATCGGGCATTGTGTGAATTATAAATGCAGCTTTTCAAACGGTTAAAAAGTTATGATATGTACATTATTATAAATTATAAATTATAAATATAAATTGAATTTTTGACCCAAATAATTTACGGTGGGACTAAAATCAGATGTATAATTTTTTACGATTTACGATTTATATTGTGTCAAATTAAGATAAATATGGCTAAATATAATGTTTTTTTTATGTAGTATACATGTGTTTTAAAAGTCACAATACATTGTCATAAAAAAAAAAGTCACAATACATAAGCAGGCTAATACAAAACCTTCTTGATGAGGTTGTTCAACTGATATCTTGCAAAGAGTGAAATAATTTCATCAATTGATAATAGTACCTATATAATTGTGTATTTACAAATTACTTTTGAAAGAATTTTCATCAACTAAACTGATTTTGTAAGATTTTTTAGAAATGGATGTTTCAAATGCTTATATTTTTTATTTTCATTATCAATAAAATGAGTTTTGTATTAATTAAACTGATAATATCTGTTTAAAGTTTTTATTTGATTTACTTGTTTATATATATTTCGCCTATATTTATAAATATCCATATAAGTCATCAAATGTGTATCTACATGTTGTTACATATCTCATGTTATAAATAAAAAACAACTCAACGTTTGCCGGCATGGTAGTTTGACGTCTTATCTCTCAACCAAGTGATTGAGTGTTTGATTCATTGGGAATGGAATGACAATATGAGGTAGTATTTTACACTTAATTGGCCGACCCAGAGTGGTTACACATTTATCACCATTTTTTTATTAAAAAAAGAAGCATTCTTATGTTGCATGTTTGTGAGAATCGGACAAAATCTATTGTTTTAAACATCAAGTATGCCATTAAAAAAATAAACAAGTATCCTTCATCCCATTAAAAAATAATTAAACAAGATATGGAAGGTGGCTACATTACAAATTGCATGCAGCCAAAAGATTCTTTGAATTTTGAAAGCAAGCTAAGATAGCTTCTTAAACACATCATATACATGTTTTGTTTTCTTGTGTGCTGTGAATATTAAGTTGACAACGTACTCGTGTGTTGTTTTCGGGAGGCAGCCTGATTCGGCTGTTTGTCACAGACTCACAGGGATTCGTGGATACTCCACCACGGTCTAACTCTGTCAAACATTTTTTATTTATTTTATTTCAAGCCTTATGGATGATTATTTTTTATTTTCTAATCACTGATCAGAAGTCTCATTGACGATTTACATTATGACAAAAAACTACTGGTAGCAATAATTTTTATATAAATATAAGACTTAAATATGTTTTTAGTCTCCTATTTTTCAGTAATATTCGTTTTTAGTTTTTTATTTTTAAAACACAACTTTTTAGTCTTTTATTTTTAAAATATGTCACTTTTAGTCCCTGAGACTATTTTTCAATTTGAAAAATATTTTTTAAATTTATATATTGACCCTTTCCAAATCTTGATTCTCACCTTATGACCCATTTCCCCTAACTTATAAGAATTTTCTAAATTTAGATGTTGATCCCTCCCAAATTTAAAAAATATTTTAAATTTAAAATATTTCTCCAGGGATTAAAAGTGATGCACTTTTAAAATTGAGGGACTAAAAAGTTGAGTTTTAAAAATAGGAGACTAAAAATAAATATTACTAAAAAATAGAGGACCAAAAATAGATTTAAGTCTAAATATAATTATATAATTATAATTATTGGCACGGGTAAACATACAATATTTTTTTCAAACATCTTAGGGTGTGTTTGTTTTGAGCTATCTAAATTCATTCATAGAAAAGTGAGTTTGAGAATGTAATATTTTTGTTTGTTTCAAGTTTTAAAAAATATTCCTAGTATCAATTATTCCTAGAAATCTCATTCATTTGTATTTTCTTCAACTTTTATTTCCATAATGAAGGGTGGGTATCTTACATTCCCATGAGAATAAAAATAATTTTAAGACTTTTCTAACAATAACTTTAAACTCTCAACTCATTTTATCATTTTTTATTTTTTAAATCTTTAAATTAATAAATTCTAAAAACATTCCTAGGTATATTTTAATATTTACCAAACAGATTATGAATTATACCTAAAAATAATATATATAGCCGATAATAACATTCACAGGAATCTCATTTCTTGGAATATAATTTTATTACTTCAAACAAATACACCCTCTTGATTCCTGGAAATTAAGAAATTGAATTTAAATGAATCCTCCTGGGCAGCTCTCTCTCTCCGTTTTCCACTCTGTTCTATGTGTAGTCTCTCTATCCCTATTAGTTTCTCACTTTTTTCCCATCATTTGTCTTTCCTCTCTCTTTTTCCACTTTTGCTTTTTCTACGGCAAATTTTTTGAATGGTAGGAGAGGATCTAAGTTGGAATAAATTAGATATAACGCCTGTTTGGATTGGTTTATGCAGACTTATGAACACAGCTTATGACTGATTCATAAGCTATTTTGGGCTTATTTTTCATAAGCTACCCATGATAGCTTATCAAAACAGCTTATGACTTATATAAAATAAGTTTCACTATAATTTTTCTTCGATTATAAAAAATACTTATACAGCTTATGCCATAAGCAGTAGATAAACTTGTTATCTAAACATGACCATAATAGGTTTTATTTCAATTGAAACAATTCTCAACATATGAATCAAAAAATCGATCTAATCCAACCAAGTTTTTTATTTTTATTTTTAAGTTTTGGTTTTGGTTTTTGTTGTCAATTTTTTGGTCCAGTTGATACATGTTGTATTGGATTGAATTTATTAATGAATACCCTACCACGTAGCACCTTAAAAAAGCAATGCATGAATTGAAAGGTACAAGTTATTATCCCTGCGATTTTGCTTGATCACAAGGAAACCTGCAACAGAGACAATTAATGCCTCTCCATGAGGTCAATATCGACATACTAAGACGTGCGTTCAATATTATACTCCCTTTTATTTAAAATATAAATAATATAATATAAAAATATATAGACTAAAAAATACTTTAAAATTGAATAATTTTTATTAATACTCATTAGTAGTTTTAATTTTTTTTTTTAAATTATTCTCTTTATTGTCTCTCGTAAATATAAATATTACATTAAATAAATTATATAATTAAAAAATTAACATTTAATTTACATAAAAATTAATAAATATTATTTATATTTTTAAAAAAAATATTTTTATTGTTTATATTTTAGACAAAATAAATATTTTTTTAATTACTAGTAGTACTATGAAAATATTCGTTATTTATTAATCAAAGGTTGGACGACAATGCCACGTTGGTATGGTTTTCCATGCAAAACAGCGTCATTCACGACAAATTAACTCTTATCGAGGCAATTGAAGTTCTAGTAGTAGTAATTAGTAGGGCCCCATGCAATAATTATCGATTCATAGCGTTGAGGGGTTGTATATAATGTACTATGTACTATAGTAAGATTGACACCACCGTTTTCATAAATGAAAAAAAAAAAAAGATCGACACTATCGTTTCGTTTGGGTGTGTGAGGAAAAATTATTCAAATGGTAAAATATGGAAGAAAAAAAATTAAAATAAAACTGATAGATTTTGTATACTCCATCTGTCTCTTTTTATAGTGCATTTTTTACAATTTGGAATGTCTCTTTTTATAGTACATTTTTTAGGATTTTATATGTATTAATTATTTTTTGTCAAAATTATCTTTATTTATTTTAAAGTTGTTTAGTTAATTAATAGATAATAAATGTTGTGAATTTAATGGGATAACTTTCTCTCTCCCAAGGGCAATTTTGGAAAAATAAGAGAAATTGTTGACAAATTTAATGCAAACAACTAGATTAACTAACTTTTTTAATGGGTATGCATTGGACAAAAGTGCACTATAAAAAGAGACGGAGGGAGTATTTATTTAGATTTAGATCAGATGGACAGGGAAAAATTTCTCTTTACCGGTCAGTTATATGTAAAAATGAAAAAAAAGATATATAGTAGATGTTAAGAAAATTTATTTAGATACTTTCTTCGGTCCAAAATATAAATAGTAAATACACTTTTTTTTGGTTCAAAATATAAACAACATTCACCAATTTTAAATAAATTAAATGCTAGTTTTTCAATTATATCATTTATTTAATATAATATTCATATTTACGAAAGACACCAAAAGAGATAATTTTGGAAAAAAAATTGAAACTAGTGAGTATTAATTAAGATTATCATATTTTCAAAGCATTCATTGGTTTGTGTGTTTCTGTACTATGTTGCTTATATTTTAGATCGGAGGGAGTATTTTCTAAGTTCACATTATAGTATAAATACTTATATTAATGTTCATGTTTATAAAATAAGTTATGACATTATCATAAATTATTTTTAAAATAGCTCATTAATTAAGAACTTTAATATAAATTCCACATTAATATTGCATAATTAAGAAACTAGTAACTAAACCTCCTACTGGCCGGCCGCGGTACCTCTATTGATTCCGTCATGAACAAACTCGTTATAGTTCTTTCTATAGTATTCACTAAAATTGCAAATACCTCCATCTGCACAGTCAATTTTTTTTATTCAGTTAAACTTCAAATAAAATTGCACTTTTTTTTTGATAAAACAAATAAAATTGCACTTAATTATCTTTGTATGAAAATTATACATACAGATAGTATATATAATTATTCTAACTTTTAATATTTGGAATAACAAGAAACTACAAGATAGCTAGGGAGCATAATTAATATTTAAATTGAACACATCAAAGTCAAAAAGGTCAACAAAAAAAGTTCGGCAGCGGGTGAAGAATGCCTCTTCTCTTTTTCTCTCTCCTTTTTTTTTTTTTACACTTTAAACTTCATTTGAGAGATTGCGGAGTAAAGTGTTTGATCTCATAATTGCATAAGACTATATATATATATATATATATATATATATATATATATATATATATATAAGGAGAGATCCGTTTACTCTAATAGTAATTTTGGTTAGAATTATTTTGTTTAATAATTCATTATAGATATTAAATTTTATTAATCCAATCGTTAAATTAAAATTTCTTATCGAGTAGATCAAGTCTGCAAATTTTTATAAAATTTAAACAATATTTGATACTTCATCCATTAGTCGACATTTTACTTATATTTTAAAATGAATATTATATGTTGAATCGAATGTAATAGATGAAGTATCAAACATTGTTTAAATTTTATGAAAATTTACAGACTTGATCTACTCAATAAGAAATTTTAATTTAACGGTTAGATTGATAAAATTTAATATCTATGATGAGTTATTAAACAGAGTAACTCTGGTTGGATCCCTCCTCTCTGTATATATATATATCGACCTTTTCTCCACATGCAAGTCTTTGACACATGTTAAGCGCGGGTTATAGAATTATTGCACAAATATTACAAGGACAATTTTAAATGTGGTAGTTAACGAATTATGGGGCCAAAAATGATTGAATTGCGATCGAGACCATGCATTTGGTATGTGCAATTCTTGATCACTACTCCATTGCCTTACAATTTGCTTCATTTGATTTTTATGGTAGGGGCATCTTTGGTTTTCAGTGTCATCTCGATGGATCCAATTGAAAAGACACCATAACAAGAAAGATAATTTTGTCCCCGACACCTTGCAATTAAAGTTGCAAAAAGCACTCTATATGCATGACATATGATCACAATGATTCTGGACCTTCTATGTGTGTTCCTCTTCTTCAATCAAATGGCTCTTCTTAATTAGAAGAATATGTGAAATCAAAGCGGCCTAGGAGCCCACGCCAACCATAAAATAATGAAACATATATTAGGTCTTTTTTCTTATAATGATATATTAGGTTTGTTTGAATAAATAATTTATTTAAACATGTATGATATAAACTATTTTAATAATAAAAAAGAGAATGTGAATAAATTAATTTCGCATAAGCTGTAAATTGTTTCGATAAGCTATTACGGAGAGCTTATGAAAATAAATTCAAAACAGCTTATGAGCTAGACTAACTCAGAGATCTAATTTGGATAAATTTCTCCATAATTAAGCACTTTTAGCATGTGTTTTTTAACCAACAACTTCTAACATAAGTTGAAATTAACTTTTGCTCTTCACGTTTTTCAAAAACTATTTTTTTAACTTCTCTGGAAGCACCTATCTATTTATTAATTACCATTTAACAGTCTTTTCTCTTTTGCATATATGAGAAAATTAAGATGTAAAATAAGACTAGTTTCTCTATAAGTCAAAAATCAGAGCTTTTGCATCCAAACTGCACCATAAATTATTCTTAGAAGCTCTTCCAAACACTCTCGCAAGTGTTTTCCGGTAGATAAACTAAATAAATTTTGCATAAGCGAATCTAAATGCACTCATTGTCTATGTGACACGGTTTAGTAGTGTCTCCATAGGTTTATTTCTTATTTTCAATTATCGATATCTTACAAGTTATTTATTTAGGTTAATGATGTTGTTTATACGACATGTCTTTGGATCTAAGCAAACCAATCAATGGCTGGCCTAGATAGTGGTTGGCTCGAAACGATTGACCGTGCTCACATTGTATTTGTCTGTCCACAAGCAAACTGAGACAAAGAGATCAAGGACTAAGGAAAATTACAGGGTTTGCTTATTACTGGATTTGAGGTGTTAAGATGCATGATGATATATGGAACATTTTTCCACGGACATAGTTTAAAACTTAAAGAAAAAGCCACCAACAAATAAAAAGCTTAAAGCAATTCTTGCCTAATTAATGTGAATGTGGGTCCAAACAATTATGACTTTTGAATGGGATAATGAACTTTTGACGAGTATATTGATATTAATTCGAAAAGCGATCGAGTTAATTAATTAGTAATTATACTTGTATATGCCAATGACGTCTTGCCAAATTACCCATATTAATTAGAAATTGAAACCTTAAAGTTCATTTACCTGATCAGTTTCATTTTAACCCAGAACTACTATAAAGTTTTTGTACCCTTCGGATCTAATATAATCTTAGCTGAGATACCCAACTCTTTGTTTTTATTGGATTTGATCAATTAATATACTCTCTTGTGGCTGATACAAGTTAAAATATTCTTGCACAACCCCACAACATAGTGGTCGAATAGCTAGACAAGGCCTTCAATATTTCTCACTCACTCACTACTAGTTCTTCATAAAATCTGCTTGATAACACTCTTGAACGACCATATGTATTAATTATATATATATATATATATATTATATAGTGTGTATTAATTATAGCTCTCTTATTTAAACCTCCTGCGGGCCAATTTAATTATATTTGTTCTCATACTCTTATTTATATAACTTAACTCGGAATTTATTGACTTCAGTTGCGTCACATTAAATAGATATGAAAATTTTAAAATAAAATTAATAATAAGTAAAATTAACAACAACAAAAAATGAAAATTAAAACTTCTAGCTTTTGAGAAGCCTGAATCTGCCGTATCTTGAATTGGGGCAGGATTAGGACGAAAACCACAGAGTTTGGTTAACCATCTTAATCACTTCCATAATCCCACACTACATTTTTTTTTGGTCAAGATAATCCACATTACTTAAGAGGCCTATATGTATAGCAGTATAGGGTTGCCTAAACCACTTCGAAATCTAAAGCCCATAAGTCAAATCCATAAGACAATTAGGCCATGTTTGGATAACAAGTTTATCTACTGCTTATGGCATAAGCTGTATAAGTTACTTTTATAATCGAAGAAAAATTATAGTGAAATTTATTTTATATAAGTCATAAACTGTTTTGATAAGCTATCCTGGGTAGCTTATAAAAAATAAGCCCAAAACAGCTTATGAATCAGTCATAAGCTATGTTCATAAGCTCTACATAAGCCAATCCAAACAGACCTTTATTGCAACTCGATTTTACATACTCCAATAAGCAGCTTCCTTATTCATCCTTCTATGGGGAGTGTGTTAGGCATGAGTCTACTACTCTAATTGGCAACTTTATTTGACATGACCAAGCATAGCTTTGCCACCTCTTGTGGAGCTACACCAGCTGTTCATACCTGCCATGCCTTTGACAAGTACTTCTATATATTGTTTAAAAAAAAAGTACTTCTATATATGGTGCCACTTCATATAGAACAATGCACAAATTGGTCCACTAAGGACCAATTCAATTTTACCGGCAATAGTAGGCAGAGCCAGTTTATTGTATATTTACAAAATAAGCTCATCATTTTTATTACTTACAAAAAATATTTGTATGTATTTATGAAAATAACCCATTATTATGGATAATAATAAAGTAGACAAATGCTTTTAATTTTTTAAAAGACAGCTATTTTTTAACAGAACTTTCAAATCCACCCGGATCTAGTTCGCTAGCACTATGGAGTCGTCTTTGTAAAACAACTTACTGTTTCTTCTTTGATGAAGTTTTCGCCGGACCAGGAGACATCATGTTCTGTCAATGGTGGAATCACATATTGAGCTCCAAACCTGTTTCACCACTAACTACTTCATTAGAATTTTCATATCAAGTTCAACATCTCGCGCATAAATGGTGATCGACGACATTTTCCGATGATGAATATCGGCGACCTGTTCCAATTAGGGGGTTATGCCACCGGAGAAGATCTCTCCGTTTTCAATGGATTTCCAACTTATGTAGTGTATGGATCCCTTGAAGGTTGCCAACGATAACAAAAACTTTCGACTTCATGTGTCATCACATACTGTTAATTGTTAAAATTACAAGCTGTTTATTATTAAAAAAAATGTTTGGTAATTTGTATAATTATAGTAAACTTAGGGCACATTTCATAATTATTTGTCTATGAATATTAATATTTCAAAACACCCTTTCTGCAAATATGTTAATATTTTTGGTAACAGTCTAAGCAGGTTTCCCATGATCTCCCATCTGGACTGCTCCATTATTTAATTAATATATCTACGGTTGCTATTGAATTGGTTCTTGGTGTGGAAGGAGGGTTTATGCGCTTCAATTAATTCAATACGTCATCACTGAATTTTGTAAAAGTAAATTAAACGGGTGTAGAAACAATATTTATAAAGATAATTGTTCACATTGACCAAAAAAAAAAGAGGTAACTGTTCACGTAAATTCTCCAGACATCATGATTCATGCTAAGTGGTGTATTAAGACTTAAGTCACCCTTCGAGAATATATAAGTGAAGATAGTTGTTATTCTGATCTAAAAGCCTTGAGTTAATCGTCATATATATATATAGATATAGTTCATGAAAAAAGGAATGTTTTCATAATTTTTTCTTGAATCAAATTGAAAGGTAAATAGTTTATAGTAAGGAGAAAAATTAATGACGAGAACTCAATATTTCAGTGTTAAGAAATTAATTACTCTAGTATATTAAATATACCATGAAAAGTACCTTAATTAAAATTGAATAAATTCCATAATCTGTTAACATGGTTCAAATGTCACACTTTGGTCTTAAAAAAAGGGCAAAAGTTCCTAGTATGACGACCTTGTGCTACCCTGTGAGGGGACAAAAGCTCTATGTTTGATTGCTCAAAGGGGTAAAAACCAAATATTGCAAGAGCTATATATGTTTGATTTCCTTAGCTAAGCTCCACCCCTTTCTCCTTTTCAATGCATTAGATAAGATACCAGATCGATGAGACCAATCAATTGCATCAGGGCATCAAGAAGAGCGCATTTAACTGTGATTTCAAACTCAAAAATTTTGGCTCCAACACAGTAGTATGAAATGGCTGTTGATTAAGGTTCATATATACTACAATGCATTTATCTATGATGATTGAGAAAACACACATCAACCCGTAAAAAGAAATATAAAAAGGTGCATATGTGGTTGAGAGCTATGAGATTTTAGCTGTGATATGCATCACACCGGAAAAATCTTTCATATACATATGCACACAAGCAGAGCCAAATGCCAAAGTTCCTAGAAACAATCACTTCTTTTAATTAAGAAATGTAATGTAATAAATATCGGTTAGATTGTGGTTTTTTGTTTGGGCTTTCAGCCATCCATGTTACCTAAACAAGACAAAGACTAACATGCAGAATGTAGTCATATGGTTCACAATGCGAAGCAGCAAAATAACCTGTAATAGTAGATTCTCCTAATTTTGGTTTTTATCTTAAAGTGACGATAATTAATATTATTGGAGGGTGTCAAACTTCAAAAAATATCAAGAAAGCCTCTTGGACCTTCCCAAACTCTTCAGGTTACTGTTTTCTTCCCTCTATCCTTCTCTTTGATCTCTCCCATCACCATATACGACTTCCTCAATTCCATTTACACTTCTCCCCCTAAGCCTAAGGACACCAAGCCGACCTGCACCTTTGTTGTTGTTGAAACAGTTTTACCCTTCTTTTATTCTTCTTATTTGTCTCCTCAATGGAAACCAGAGTGGTTGTGCCACGGATCGAAGGGTTTGTTTTATGACAATGCCACCAATGGACCCTCAAGGATTTCTTGATCAATGCTGTTGTTGTCACATAGGAGGATGCTAGAAGGGTTCTTCCTTCTTCTCTTGCCCCTCACTTGCCTCTCTTTCCTTTGACATTACCCCTCCTCCCACATGCAACACCGTCATCATAAGCCCAATGGAGTGCCAAAAACAATGATGATGACATCATAGTTTTGACCCAAAAAAAAATGACATCAATGGAATTGGTGACCATTTTGCAAATGCTTCTGAGTTGCTCATCTTTTTCTAAATATACCCAACGGTTGACAATGTCGATTCAGGGTGAACCACATGATGATAGGTGAGGTAATGGATTACACAACAACAACAACAACCAAGCCTTATCTCGCCAAATAGGGTCGGCTACATGGATCATCTGACACCATAGTGGTCTGTCATAAATCGTGTCTATAATGGAACTGTGGTCTTTCTTAATAGGGATAATGCAAACATTTAATAAAAAATAAATGCCACTATTTGGTTGTAGTCCATTAGATTTAGAAAAGACGTGAAAGGAACTGGCCAACAGAGGAGGTTACCAATGCTTTTAACATAACTTGAATTAGAGCAGGCAAAACAAACGAGTGGTACACACTATCAGGCAAACAAAAACAAATGATTCGGCCCCAAAACCTTAATTCCATGGAAGTTGTCATCAGTTCATCATTATTATCCAACTACCAGTGCACTCTAAAACACAAATATAAAGCATGCAACCGCGAACCACAATTATGCAAATCGATTATCATCATTTTTTTCCGTTGCGGGGTCTGATAGGAACTGCACCAATCTAATAGGGAGAAGACTTAAATATGTTTTTAGTCCCTTAAGTTTGATTATTGTTACTTTTAGTCCCTCAAATTTAAAACGCTTATTTTTGGTCCCTCATTTTTAAAAATGTATCATTTTTAGTCCCTGAGGCTATTTTTCAATTTGAAAAGTATTTTTTAAATTTATATTTTGACCCCTCTAAAATTCTAATTCTCACCTTACTCCCTTTTTCTTAACTTATAAGTATTTTTTAAATTTATATTTTAACCCCTCTCAAATTTAAAAAATGACCCCAAGGACTAAAAGTGACACATTTTAAAAAATAAGGGACCAAATATAGGCGTTTTAAATTTGAGGGACCAAAAACAATAATTTCCCAAACTTGAGGGACTAAAAATATATTTAAGCCTAGGGAGAATGTATTTTATTGATGAAAAGAAAGGGAAATTACAGAAGAAAAAGAGCAGAGCTATCCAACAATGGAAGAAACTTCCTAGCTCAAGGATAAGCCACAAACATAGATGATATGATGTCTTACATGAACTCCCCTTGACCCGGACTTGGATCCTCTACAACACACTCTCTCTCCATCCTCTCTATCTCTCTCTGCATTATATCTTTATTTTTGTCCATCTTCTCTTTCCTCCCACCTCTTAAATTTGTTGCTGGAGAGGCAACACAGCTAGCCGCTTATACAACCATTTTCTCTCCCGTGACTAACTCCTTACACACAACACATTTTCTCTCCCCTTAACAACTTTTTCCCTCTATTTGCTCCCTTAGGCCTATGGGAATAGACTTGTAGGATTCTTGGTTTGTGTTTGTATTCGGGTAACCCATCAATGTCATTCGGAGATACATTATAATCGAGTAAATGCTCAATTTGGTCCCTAAGATTGTAACAGAGTATCAATTTAGTCCCTGACATTAGCAATATCTCAAAATAGTCCACGAAATTGTAAACTGTTAATCAATTTAGTCCATCCGTCAGTCCAGTTACTTAACAGTGTTAGAGACGCGATGTGGCACGTTAAGTGCCAGAGTGGCAGTCCAACGTGGCTTGGGGACTAAATTGACACCATTATACAGGGACTAAAATGAGACTACGTGTTTAGAAAGTTAAAAAGCTTTTTTACCTCAATTTTTCATTTCACCGTTTCATCTTCCCTTCCTTCCCCTTTCATCTTCCCGCTCTCCCCTTTCCCCTCCTTCACGTTTCGTCTGCGTTTTCTGCAAACGGGAAGAGCGCACGTTTCGGGTCGCGATTCTACAGTGGTTGGACTTCACACTTCTACACAGGTTTGTCTTCTTCCTTCTTCGTTCTTTTTTCCCCTTTTGGTGACAGTGGGTCTTCGTTAGTTCTGGGTTTAACCATAGGTCTTCGTTTTTTTCAGTCTTGATGATTGTTCAGTTCGCATGCCATTTCCATGAGTCTCCCTTTTCTATTTTTTTATTTTGGGGTCATGGTTTAGGTCGCATGTTGTTTCCATTCTCAGTTCACAATCCATGACTGTCCAGTACATGGGTCTCTATTTTCCATTTTTACGTGTTTTTGGTTTGAATAAGTTGCATAATTTTTGTTTTCCGGTTTGGTAGTGAAGGGTTTTTTTTCGGCCACTAATTTTGTTTTGTAACAGAGGGTATGTTGTTAATGTGCAGGATGAACACCAAAATCACCCTTATAGTGTACCATGGAGGCATGCTACAGAGGTATGAGAATGGTGTAATGGAATATGTGGGTGGTGAGATGGACGTGTGGGAAGAATTAGACTCAGACACTCTCAATTTATTTGACCTTGTTGCTATTGTGAAGTCTTGTAGAGGTCATGACAATATAGAACAATTTTTCTGGAGGGTACCAAATAGAGACTTGAATGTTGGCCTGCGGCAATTGACCACTGACAGCAGCTTCATGGAAATGGTTAATGCGGCATTATCCAATGGCAATGAGATTGAGTTGTACTATGAGAATCCCATAATGGAGCTTGAACCCATTATGTCATTGCCACCTATTGAGGAAGAGGAGAATGTGGGTGGTGAGCAGAATGTAGGTGTAGAGCAGCATGTGGGTGGTGAGCAGAATGTGGGTGAAGAGCAGAATGGGGGTGCTACAGAGCAGAATGTGGGTGGTGAGAAGAATGTTGGTGTTGAAGAGCAGAATGTGGGTGGTGAGAAGAATGTGGGTGAAGAGCAGAATGGGGGTGGTACAGAGCAAAATGGGAAGGTTGGTACCTCATCAAATGGAAAGGGGAAGCAACAAGGAAGCATGAGTAGGAAGAGGGTGCAAAGAGGAAATACTAGGAGGAGAAGTACCATGAAGAGGTCAGTGATGGAGTTCTCTAGTGATGACCTGTCAGAGCATGAAGATAATCATATAGGGCATAGGCAGAATTACGCACCTGGTGATGGAGGGGCCAGTGATGGAAGTTATAAGTCTGAGGAATTAAAGAGTCCAATAAGTACTGATGAAGAGAATGATGAGGGAAATCACAAGGCTACATTTCCCCAGTTCAATGAACAAGCAAGTTTTGGTAATGTTACTTTGGAGCTTGGAATGGAATTCAATAATATAGAAACTTTCAAGGCTGCAGTGAAGGAATACACTATTCATTTGGGCAGGCCAATAAAATGGGTGAAAAATGAAACCATGAGGGCAAGAGCTATATGTAAGGAACAAGGTTGTGAGTGGGAAATTTATTGTGCGAGGAACAATGAGAGAAAAAGTTTCCAAATAAGAACCTTTAAAGAAATTCACATTTGTAGTAGAGCCTTCAAGAACAATCAAGCCAATAGGAAATGGGTGGTGCAAAAGTTGGAGGAGAAGATTAGGATCCAACCCACCATTAGTTATGCTGAAGTTTTTGATTACTTAAAACGAGAGTTTAATGTGATTATTGATAGGTCCATGATTTTCAGGGCAATTAAGGAGGCAAGAGAGTTGGTGGAGGGTAGTGAAAAGGAGCAGTATAGTCGGTTGTGGGATTATGCACATGAGCTTCAAAGGAGCAACCCTGGGTCAACTGTTAGAGTGAATACTATCCCTATACCAGACTCAGCACCACAATTTCGGAGGTTCTATGTATGCTTGGATGGGTGCAAGAGGGGTTTTTTGGCAGGTTGTAGACCTTTCATTGGATTAGATGGTTGTTTTTTGAAGGGTTACTTTGGTGGACAATTATTGTCTGCTGTGGGCCAGGATGCAAACAACCATATTTTTGTAATAGCCTATGCTATTGTAGATGTGGAAAATAAGGACAACTGGATGTGGTTTTTGACTCTCTTGCATGAGGATCTTGGTGACTATAAACAACACGGATGGAATTTCATGTCTGACATGCAGAAGGTATGTGTACTAATGTGATAGTGAGTAATTGCAACTTGATACTTTGTAATTTCAGGGACTAACTTGATATTTGCTTATGTCTATTTTGTCAGGGTTTGATACCTGCCATGCAGGAGGTGATGCCAGGTGTGCCACACAGGTATTGTGCCATGCATTTGTGGAGGAATTTTACAAAACAGTGGAAGGAAAAGGAGTTGAGGGGTGTGGTATGGGACTGTGCCAAGTCAACCACTGTAACACAATTTAATCAGAAAATGGAGAGGGTGAAGAGACTGAATGAGAAGGCCTGGGAATATCTGAACAAATGGCCCAAAGAGTCCTGGACAAAGGCATACTTCAGTGACAACTGTAAAGTGGATAATATAACCAACAATACCTGTGAGGTTTTCAACTCGAAGATTCTAAACTATCGGGGTAAGCCTATTCTAACCATGGCTGAGGAGGTTAGATGTTATGTCATGAGGACCATGAGTGCTAACAAGCTGAAGCTTGCTGGGAGATTGGGACCTTTGTGTCCAATGCAACAAAGCAGATTGGAAAAAGAGAAATTAGAAAGCAACAAGTGGACCCCAGTTTGGTCAGGTGATGGTGCAGGAATGCGATTTGAAGTTCAAAACCTCCCTTCTAAAGTGGATGTGAATCTGAGTGCACAAACCTGCACTTGCAGGTTCTGGCAACTAACAGGTAATGGTACTGTTTATGTTATTGGTATTGATATTAGATATTGCTAACTGGTATGCTTAATTCTGAACTGGTAACTGATATGTTATTAGTATTGCTTCTGAGATTGATATTTCTGTTATCTCATTTTTTGTTCTGTTATGTTAATTTTGGGTTTTGTGAGTGTGCAATGGTTTTGTGAGTGTGATATGCCATTGTACCGTATTGTTGTAATCAAACCATATATTACTAATTATTTGGAATTATGCTGAATTATATCAAGGTATGCCATATATTACTTTTCTATATATTAGGAATGTTTACTGAGATATTTGCAAACCAAAATGGTAACGTTGAATATAATGCCATATATTGTCATATATTACTTTTCTATTAGCAATGTTTACTGATATGTCATTAACCCATTCATTTTTAACTTGATTAATGTGTGGTTTTTTAACAGGGATACCATGTATGCATGCTTGTGCTGCCATTGCATACAAGAACCATAGGCCGGAGGAGTACTGTCATGGCTGGCTCACATTAGGATCTTACAATGCAACATATGAATATTTTATTCAGCCCACACAATCTGAGCATTATTGGACACCCACTGAGTATTTGAAGCCTGTTCCGCCTAGGGTGAGGAGAAGTAGAGGGAGACCAAAAAAACAAAGAAGGAAGGATGTGACTGAGGGGCCAGTGAACAGTCACAAACTTAAGAGGTCCCTCCCTCGAAGGCCTAAGAATTGTATACCACCTGAGCCAAAACAACATGAGGATCAACAGGCTGAGATTCCACTCTCCCAATCTGGGCCTGGTTGTGATCCAGTGCAATCCCAAGATGCAGGAACACATGTAAATTCATGTTTTTAGTTGAAATTAATTATATTTAATATTTAATGAATCACATTTTAGGTGATCACTTTGCAATTTCATTTTTTGTCTACCATACAGGAAAATATACCATCTCACCAAGGAGACACTTCAAATATGCAGGCTCTGCAACAACCAGTACAGAGGGTAATTAATTGACTTAAATGATTTTATACATGCAAAACTAGGGACTAAATTGATCTTAAGTTGGTAATTTCGTGGACTAAATTGACATTATGTTAGTAATGTGAGGGATCACATTGCCAATTTAATAGGACAGAATTTAGTTATATGGTGATATACTTATTGTGGTGGCTGATATGCTGAGTTATATGCTGATCATATGTAGGGAAGGAGATATGGTATAAGAGGTCCTCTAATACCACCAACAACTGGTTGCGGGCAACATGTAGGTAGCAGTTCAACTGGATTTGGTTTTAGGCCACCACCAATCAGACCACCAGCTCCACAACCTATCAAAGTTCCAACTCCACCAGCAGTTCCAGCTCCACCAGCTCCACAACCTTTCAGAATTCCAATTCCACCACCACCAACCTCTACAGGAAGGGAAAATGGTCAACAAGAGTTCATGCATTTCATCCCAACTCCAGGCCTACGACCTCATAATCATAACCATCCTTGAAGAACAAACCATTGTAGGTTGCACCAATGATGATGAAGGCTTTTGTTTTGCTTTTTGAGATGTTTTATGATGTAAACTGCATAAATGCACATCACTGGTGATTTTGCTTTGTTGGTTCAATTGATGTAAATGCACAACTTAGATTTTTGCTTTGTTGGACACCTTTCTGGGTGCTTGAATTAACGAAATTCTCAGTATTTTCCTCACTTTATTTGTGTTCACTGTTATTTTTTCTTACCTTGCCTTGGCTATAGGAATGGCAAACCACCACCCATCAAGACCAGCTTCACCCAATTGATCTTCAATCACTAATCTGGTAATTTAGGGATTGTAGAGAAATGGAAAAGGGGCAAAGAGAGATTTGGGAGCAGGAACATAATGTAGGGAGAGAATTTTTTACTTTTCCATAATTAGTCTCAATTTAGTCCCTGCGAAATAGTGTCAAATTAGTCCCTATGACGTGGAATCCACGTTGGACTGCCACTCTGGCACTTAACGTGCCACATCAGCGTCTCTAACACTGTTAAGTAACTGGACTGACGGATGGACTAAATTGATTAACAGTTTACAATTTCGTGGACTATTTTGAGATATTGCTAATGTCAGGGACTAAGTTGATACTTTGTTACAATCTTAGGGACCAAATTGAGCATTTACTCCATTATAATCATTTTATCAGTAAGGATCGCCTCAAATATCCTATTACCGATCTAGCATGCAGTAGAAGCAGTTATAGCCTTTTAGGAGCAGATAATTCATTTAAACAGACTAAACACACCGCCAGTAATCAACGAATGTAGCAGTAACTTAGTTTTGTAGGCACCAACCACGGTACCATATATCCAGTACCAGTAGCATAAGTTTCTAATTACATAAAAAAAATTGGCACAAAACAATTACATCCATGCGACCAACAACACAAGCTACATAATGACTTTGTTTAGGCCCTTGTTCCAGCAGTCTTACATCTTCTACTCCCAAAAAATGCAGAACATGCCTAAAAATTATATTCTTACTTTCATATTGATTTATAAAGATTAGGAAAAGTTTCTTTGTGAATATAACTACTAACCATCCACATTTACATGAAAGAAACATACTAAAATCTAGGGAGATTCTGAAGAATATGTTTTATGGCAATATTCCAAGTAGTGGCAAATTATACCATAGAAGCAACAAAGTCGAAAGAAAAAAGAGAGTAAATGCTTGAAAACAGAAGCAAAGCATTTCATGACCTTCTAAAATTGCTGATTAAATTGGGAGAAGAGGTGGCAGCCTCTAATGAATTAGAAGACAACCATAGCATAGTTTAATACTTTGCCAAAACTAATAACACAAGGACATGGCATTATCAGTGTTGTTCTCATACGTTACCTGCCTGGTTGCCTCCTTTGTATGTACTTTAATTGACCGGAACTCAAACCCTATGAAGTTACACAAAAGAGAAAATATTAAAACAGAAATAGGTGCACTTCAACCGACACTCCTATGCAAATTTAAGGTACCAGATGAGAAAAATAAAAACAAATCTTTTAGAATGCTCATGTTTATATGACATGAACATATCTATGAGGACAATTGATGATATGCAGCACATAGCAATTTAGGTATATATAACAATCCACAAGATAGATACGATGATATCCATCGATCATTCAAAGTTGAGACAGAAAAGCCACAATAGAGTACCAAACATGAATGAGCATAATTGGATGTAACCATATTAGTAGTGCCATAGTAAATGGAATTCCAAAAAAAAATTCTCCAACACCACCAAAGATGCTATTGCATAATGAATCTAATTCTCAATGCAAATCCAAGTAAGTTTCCATGGGGTTTCTGTTTCCTGTATGCCATTCTCCACCAAGACAAACCACTATCTACCAAAAATTATTGAATAATGAATTTAATTTTCAATGGAATTACCATTTTCAAAATCTACATTCTTCCTCATGAAAAGCTTTCATAGAGCATTATGATTAATCCCATATCTGCTGTAGTTGATGGAATGTATTCACACTCGCATCCCTCTCAAGATAGGAAGAAGATCCATCATATAGTAGGAAATACAACTGATATTACAATGGAAATAATTAAGTAATGCCCGGGAAATAGACTAATGCACCAGTTCTATTTTACAGCATAAAACAACCTCTGTTCTAAAAACCTCACCACCCATATCTACCAGAAATCCGAGCTACAGTGGTTTTGAACTATCACTGGAAGCAAAATAATAACCTAAAGTAGTACCATTCACCTTGATTACTACCCAAATCATCATTTAACAAAACTAAAGCAAGAGTTTTTGAACTAATAGCTTCTCATATAAGTTGAAATCAACTTTTAAGCTTCAATTTTTTCAAAAAGCTTTCTTTTTTAACTTATCCATCAGCATCTATCTACTTAACAACAGCTTTTTCCTCTTTTACATATATAATAAAAATAAGAATGCAATACAAAATTAACTACTCCACAAGTGGGCTTCTGAAGTGAAACAGGACCTAAGTGATATAAATAACTTTTGGTTTGAGGGAAAAATTGAGGGACAATCTCTCTATAGAAACCGCATAGAATTGTGATTTAACCAAGAAACTAAGCAAAGTCACCATTCTCATCTCTTTGCACCAATTCCTCCTTTTTCTAGCTTCTGCGAGAAAATCTTAGTGTTGTCCTCAAAATACTCTCTATAAGGGTGATTCTCAGGTACAAGTCTCCGGTACTTCTCGAACTGTTTCTCTGCTTCATCTTTCTTCCTAAGCAGAGTATACACAACACCCTGACACAAGTAAGGTCTAAAATCTCTCGGTTCTTCCTTCACAAGCTCCTGATACACTCTCAGCGCACCGGAATAATCCTCTTCCATAACCTTCACCTGCGCAATCAAAAGCTTGAATTCCCTCGCCTCTGAGTCCCTCTTTTGCTCCTTGCAAAAATTTACCGCTCCTTCAATTCTCTTCAGCAATCCCTCAGTTGGCTCGTTCAGTTCCGAAGTTGCCATTAAAAGGCCGCGATAAGCTTCGGTTCGAAACGGATCCTTCTTTAGCACATCTTCAAATCCGTTCTTCGCCAATTCGTGCTCGCCGTTGTAACTGTACAAATGTGCCTTCAGAAGCGGCCACTCAAGTTCCTCCGGTTCGAGCTCGATCAATTGGTCCACAACACGAATCGCTTCGCCGATTTTGCGGTCTCTGACGTTAGACTCCACGAGGGAACGGAGAGCGGCGGCGGTGACGTCACCGGGATTGTTGCGAATTTGCTCTTCGATGGGGCTCTGTGAGGGATTTTCCGATTCGGCGGTGGAGGACTCGGAGGCCGCCGCCGGCGGTGGCGGAACGGGCGAGGGTGTGGCGGCCGCGGCGGGGTTGAGATGAAGGCGCATGAAGAAGAATGCGGTTGCGGCTATGGCGATGCAGGTGGGTTTGGAGAGAGGTGAGAAAAGGGGGTTTAGGGTTTGGGGTGAAGCGATTTGGGGTTTGTGAAAAACGTTGTCGTTTTTGGGTAACGGTGACGGCGACGGCGATGGTGAGGGCGAGGACTTGATAGATGATGATGATATGAAGGGTGAAGAAGAGAATGGACGAGGTTGTCGTGAACGGAAGAAGACGGTGGTGGAGAAGGGTATTATTGAGCGGTGATTGAAAGAGAGTAGAGAGTGGTGCACTTTAGGGAGAGACTCCATGGCTAAGGTTGAAGAAGAAGAAGAAGACATTCCTAAAACCCTGCTCTATCGTCACAAAGTTCTAACAAAACCCTTGGCATTTAACAGTATGCCTCCGTTGACCAAAAAAAAAATGCCTCCTGTCATGCAACGGTGTCGTATGTCGTTTTGGTCATTACGTCCGTTTCTTTTTTTTGTTTCTGTTGTCGTAAAAGACTAGACAAAGACTTACAAACAAAAAAAAGTAAACAATTATTTTGATCCTTGAGAGTGTTAGGCGATGTCATTTTGGGTCCTTGATAGATACGAATTAGTCACTTTGGTTATTAATTGTCAGTCGTTAGTCACTTTGGTCCCTGAAAGTGATTACTTACCGTCATTTTGATCTCTAATAGTGATAACTTAAATGTCATTTTGGTCCCTGAAAATGATTATTTTCTTGATGACAGAGACTAAAGTGACTAATTCGCATCTGTTAGTGACCAAAGTGACATCGCCTAGGGGTGAGTACGGGCCGGTTTGGATTGGATTTGACCAAATCCGTGATCCAAACCGATTAAAACCATACGGGTTGGATTGGATCGGATTTTACATGCCTTTTGTTGCAAAACCCGAACCGAACCAATCCAATGGAGAATGGGTTGGTTCCGATCAGGTCAATCGGGTTAGGCTTATTAAAAAAATATATTTATTTTACAAAAAAGAATTCAGTGAGACAATGATCAAGCTAAACGTATAAAAAAATACTCAGCCCAAATGAATAGTGTAACAAGTCCAAAAAAAAACATACATAAAAATGGGTTAAGGCCCAAACATGAACTAAAACAAAACCAAAGAAAAAATAATTAAACCAAAAAACTAAAAAATAATAAAATGAAAATTAAACAAAACAAAACAAACCCAAATGAAAAACTAAAATTCAGAAGCTTCAACCCCTACCTGCAGCGCTGCACCGCCAAGGGACCAAGGAAGAGAAGGAGAAACGCGGACAAAAGAGATGCACCTCGGCAATGCTGAAAGGGATGCATCACGTAGGGCAGGAAGAAAGAGATGCATCACGGCGGTGCTGAAAGGGAACACACCTCGCGCGCGATGGAGAAGGAGGAAAGCTGTGTCTCGCGTGCGGTGGATTTAACATCCTAAAATTTCACTCTAAAAGACAGAGTATTAATTTTAGAAAATTAGAATTACTCTGATGTTTTTCGGATAAAAACTTGGTAATTTAGAATTAAATACGAAAGTCAGAAGATTATATACGGATATTCTAAAAATGACAAAAATAAATTTTGAAAACTCATACAACACATCCAAAAGGTATTTGAGGAAAGACATAGTAGCTTGGTGACATATAAAGATTTTAGAAATTAAGTTTGCATTATTAAAGGAGGATATAAAGAAAATTAAAGTTATAGTCCCTTTAGCAGGAACTCCGTAATCTGTTAGTTAAGAAAGGGATAAATACTAGAGATAGAAAATAGACAAGATAGAGACTACAAAGACCTGATAAAAACCTAAGAAAAATAGAATGATCAGTTACGGTTAAGTATTATAGCGTAAATAGTAAAATAGTTAAGTCTTATATAGACTTCTGTTTTCTATATTTTTCGTCTTTTATCTGTTTTATATAAAATTGTGTGATCTAAGTGATAAGAAAATTATGTTAGCCTTATAATTAAGGGTTTTAAATACTTATCAACTCATTTCATTAAAACAATCATTTTTCTTTTGACGTTTGAAAATCGTACTTACCATAATAGACGGATAAGAGCTTATAAAGAAAAACTATATCAAACCAACCCAGAAAATTATTTGTCTTCACAAAAGTTGTTTCTTATAATATTTATGATTTTCTAAAATTTTTCTAGAATTTTCTGAAAAATTACTGTTTTGCACTTACGACGCGTTTGTTTTTCTCTTTTAAATGCAAACCGCAAAGCCTACCCTTACCGTAAAAATCCAGAAACTCTTTCATGAAGCCATTAGGAGCATTACTTGACATTTTTGAATTTTCCTATAGGTCCTCACCTTTTGATAATTGTTTTTGGAATTTTATTTATAAAATGACTATTTTACCCTTGGATTTTCACTTAAACTACCAAACCATAAAGTTTTTAACCATGCAATCATGTGGCTCTTCTTTTCTCTTGAGCTGGTCGACATCCACACTTACTAAGGACCCTTGGATGAACTTTTTGGCCTATGACTCATATGCATAGTCATTGCAAGAAGCCAATTAGGAAATTAGGCAAATTATGCATTTAGGCTTTACGACATATACATGGAAAAACTAGATGACCTAACAATATTTTAATTCCCTCTCGCTCCCTCTTTGGCCGCCCTCCACTTCCTATAAATAGACATCCATGCTTCATAATTTCCACACACCACAAGCTTGAAGACAAACACACAAAGCTCTCTCTCTTTTCTCCTTAGTAATCTTATATTTCTTGGTTGGTGTTCTTACTTTGTTCTTCCAACATTTGTGGTCAAGGTAAGGGGAATCTCTTGCAATTTAATTTGAGAAGTATGAGTTTGATTTTTGTTTGTGTTTGAGTTGTTTGTTTATGTGTTTATAGCTTTTATTTATTTATATATGCTTTATAAATATTTTATAGCTTTAATTTAATTGTTTTATACTATTTAATAATTGTAGAGTTATAATGCCCAAATTTATTCAAAAAAATCGTGTGAGTAGAGTGGCTATGCCAAAATCATTTTTTGAGCTTTTGTAAACATACTGTTATAATGGCGAATTTTAGATTTACCGTAAATACGATTTTACCACAAAGAAAATACAATTTATTATTTGTGAAAACCCTGATATTGTAACACCCTTTCTTCAAAAAGAATATTACACCATAGTTACCAAGAATTTTCGAAAGACTTAGAAAAATATCTGATGAAACTCAGCATTCCTTCTCCGAAAATGCATATAAAATTTTTCTTCCTTTAAATAAGAAGATAAGAAGGATGGGGAATATGTTTCCCTAAATCTTTTCGAAAGGTTTTAAATGCGGAAACATAAGATAATACACTTGTGAAGAGAATCTCATCTCATATATAAAAATATTCAGAGTTTACAAAGCAAATTCAAGATACTCAAAATACTTTGAACAGTGAACATCTGAGCCGATCAAATCTCTAGACCTCTACCTAAGGCAATACAGTAAACACTGGTTCTTCTTGGAATTCGCGCAGTAACATCCTTCAGATCTTCTCCTATGACTTAACCCACTCCTTGGGAAAACATCTACTCAACCACATATGAACAAAACATGGAAAGTAGGTATAGGTGAAAATCTTCATCATTTAAAACACTCAACAGATATAAAGCACACAACAATTAAAAATTCAGACGATAAATATCACGCAATAATACTGGTATACTCATCCTCAAAATAAACACAAATGCCAAGTCCTTACCTGTACTGTAATAGCAAAAATGACACAAAACATCAACGGTACATTAATTCACATAGACTCTCACTACTAGAAAACAGGTCTTTAGAGACCGAAAAATCGGTCACTAAATGGCTAAAATCGGTCACTAATACTGGTTGTAACCGAATTAGAGACCGAAAAAAATCGATTGCTAAAACGCTGGTCGCTGATTTGTAGTGACCGATTTTTTCAATGACCGATTTAGCAACCGATTTTCAGTGACCGATTTAGCAACCGATTTTCAATGACCGATTTAGTGACTGATTTTCAGTGACCGATTTAGCGACCGACTTTCAGTGACCGATTTATTGACCGATTTGTAGACATATTTAGTGACTGATTTTTTAATTCGGTCACTAAATCGGTCACTAATTTTCTCACTGGATTAAAAAAAATTAAATTTATTTTTATAATTCTATTCCCAAACACATCTATTCTTTCAAAATTAATTCTTTATGAATCAATTGTACCAAAAAAAATAGGCATAGTATTGCGGTATTGGAAAGAACTATTTAACCCAAACCAATATCTTCCTCTCTTAATGGAATGCCTCATACATCAACACTCATAAATTCATAATAAACACCATGATTGAATGAAAGCCATAATGGTCTATTTCGGTACAATATATTTACAAAATATCTGATATAGCTAATAATATCATGTTAACTCAATAAATGCAAAATCTAATCATTAATAAATGACTGCAGCCACACAAGATGTGCACACTGCAACAAAGCTTACAAAATTATACCAAAGTCAATACCAGAACATTGATATCTAACTTAACAACTCCTGACATTAAATCAGCACTCCTCCCCGCAGTGCATTTAGTCAATAAAAGCCTTGATCTAATACAATAAAGGACCTATTAGTCCTTGATCAAGTGAGTCCTAATCTATAAAGCACCCAAACTATGACAATCCGTTATTTTGTTGTGCCCCTTATCAGAAAATTATAAACCAGAACCTGCTGCAAACATGTGTTAGAAGTGGACTTTTACCTACGGACAAAATCCGTCACTAGAAATTTGACTTTTACTGACAGACAACATCCGTCACTATAAGTCAATAATCCGTAGCTAAATGTCTCGTTGTACAATTCTCTATGATATGTCAAACCAAAAGAAAAAACAAGAAAAATGAGCACTCAATCTCTACATAAAGTATTAGACTACGATAAACATGACAAAATCAATCTCTAAATAACCAGATTAAATTCCATAGCAAATACAAAAAAGATAAAAGGAATACATTTTTCCCCCTTAATAAGTTCATAATTTATATGTTCACACACAAATAGGATTATTGTTTAGACACAAATGAGACATGCATTAGCAGCATTGTAGGCAGAACAGAAGAGGTGAAAAGGGGAAACAAGCAAACAATTACCAGTATCGAACGGCCTTACAGTGAGAGCATCAGTGGTGGAACTTTATAATCTCAACACAGTTTTTCAGTTCCTATCACATGCACATTATTCAAGAATAAATAGCATACTGGAAACTTAAAGCAACTTATACTATATAAGGATATAAAATTTTAAAGAAACAGTATAACATTTGTTTTAGGTTCTCGAATGTTCATTAGTTTATGTTTATTACTACCTTGCCATCTGCAATAAATGCCAATAGAATGGTCCAGTTGTCATGTTAAATGCCCCAAGATAGTAGAGCAAGTGAGCACCTGAAGTCAAAAGCTGAGATACTGTAAGTTCCCAAAAGCTTAAGAAAATTCAACAAGTTAAACTCAAATTTAACAAGCTGAAACAATTAAACTCCAAACTCAAATTTTAATAAGAAAAATTCTAAAAGCATGTTGAACAAGTTGAATAGGAGCAAGATCAAGAAACTTGTAGAAAGTCAACTGCCAAGTTAAATAGTTTCCCCGATTTTTATTAAAGAATGGAAAAGAGGGCAATGATTGAGGAATTGTGTGTGCAGAGAAAAGATAATGAGGAGCACCTCACTGACATGCCATCTAGAACCTTGTAAAAGATGCAAACTAACTAAATACTGTGGGACAAAATGAAAACATTGCTAATATATTGTAGTATTGCACCAAAGGCACAGACTTCTCAAGTGAAAAATAATCAGTTACAACCCTTAATGGGACACCTAGATAGAGAAGTTTCAATCTGTCCTTATAGGATCAAATATGATAAGACTCTTACCCTTAACAATATCAAAGGGTATATTCATTCCAGAAAGTGGGGTAAGAACGTCTGAGAATAAAATCACCACCTGTCACAGAATTAGTACCAAGAAATCAATTAATGCAATGAATGAGGAATGGGAAAGTTGCAAGCCACAAGAATCTCAAAGCGACAATGACGATACCACCAGTAATTCTTCCTTGCGTGAACACCTTGTCCTGTGCAAGTTCACTGGGAACCTCCAATAGAGATAGGGAACCATTTGGAACAAATAAAAAAGAACAGAGACACAAACCAAAGGGAAGGCAACATCTGTATTACCGCCGAAGGCCAAACCATTGCGCCAAAACGTGTTGTGCCAGTCTCTGGTCTCCCTCCATCGTAATCCTCACCTCTATTGCTGCACCGGAGATCAATGTACCGCCAGTAGTAACCTCCCTTCTCATCATCGAGTTGAGTCACCTCGCTCCCCTACTGCTAGAAGTGTGGGTTAGGGTTTGAGGACTAATGAAATATTTGGGGAAAAATGCTTGTCTTAGGCACGAACGCACAAATTGAAAGAAAAGTTTTTTTAATTATTTTATTTCTATCGTTTTACTCATTATAATAACTCACCACTCGTTAAATTCTAATAATATAATATATAATTACATTATAAGGCTTCAGTTTTTTTTAATTATATATAATTACATTAAAATTAATTAATAAAAAATATATAATTACATTAAATTAATTAATTAATAAAAAATATATAATTACATTAAATTAATTAATTAATTAATTAAAATCATATTAAATAAACAATTAAATAAAAATTGGTGAAATTAAATAAAAATTTAAAAATAAATAAATTTGGTCACTAATTAGTGACAGAAAAAATCGGTTGCTAAATTCTCTACAATACAAACTTTTAATTCAGTCTCTAAATCGGTCACTAATTAAAGACCAAAAAATCGGTCACTAATGAACAATTGTTTTATTTTATTTTTAATATATGGATTCGGTCACTAAATCGGTCACTAATTAGTGACTGAAAAATCGGTCGCTAATTAGAGACCGAAAAATCGGTCACTAAACAACAATTATTTTATTTTATTTTTAATATATGGATTCGATCACTAAATCGGTCACTAAACAACAATTGTTTTATTTTATTTTTAATATATAGAATCGGTCACTAAATCGGTCTCTAATTAGTGACTGAAAAATCGGTCTCTAATACTAATCGGTCGCTAAATCGGTCTCTAAAGCTTACCCACGGCTGAATTAAATAAAAACTTTAAAAATCTTCAAAATCGGTGACTAAATCGGTCTCTACAGTGACTGAAAATTTTCGGTCACTAAATCGGTTACTAATCACCTGTTTTCTAGTAGTGTCTCTAAACTTTTGGGACACACCCACGAGCACTCTGCCCGATACTCTTAGGAATTTTACTTAATGACCTTCGGGACACACCCACAAGTATAACAACCCGCTGCTCTTGGAGACTTTCACTTAAATTCGGGACACACCCACGAGTAAGTCACTCGCTACTCATGAAGATTTTACCATAGGAATTTCGGCACACAGCCACGAGCATTCAACCCACTACTCCGAGAGATTTTTCTTAGTAACCACAGACACCAACTTACGACTTAACCCTCAAATAAATACGGAATCACAAGTAAACACAAAATCACGTTTTTCAAATAAGAACCCAGAGTCACATATCTCAATCAAACACAGAATCACATTACTCAGATAGGAACATCGAATCACATAACTCAGATAACACCAAAATTAGATAAGAATGGAATCACACTTCTCAAAGAAATACGGAATCCCTTAACTCAGATAAAACATAGAATCTCAGGTAAAACAACATACTTCAAAAATACTCTTGTCACTTTACTCTTTTCGGTTTTATTAATTTATTTTAAGAGTAACCACACTGCGGCAGAGTCGAACTGGGGTGATTACCCGAAAGTGAATCGGTATAAAATAAGAGTGATCAAAGCAGTAACAGAATATCAAAACGAGGCAGAGCCACCGAAATTGATTAAGAGAGAAGAGATTAACGCTTATTCAAACTTAGGTTCATTTTTAATCGGTAAGTGACTCTTTCTCGTTTCTGGGAAAAATTGCTATGGAATAGCCACTCGGCGACAGAGCCAAACGCGGTGACCAACTTTAACTGTAATAATATTAATAAAAATCATCTTTAACTCATTCTCTTTGGGAAAGCTCTTTGGAAGCTGATCAAGTAATCTTTGCCACGTATATACGAACTTTCTAAGATAAGAAAAATAGCGCATCGGTATGGTTCCCAAGAAAGATCAGGTGAGCTTTTAGGCCCCTTCAATGACCTTTGTCTTTCCTAGACAGATCCATACAAATGAACTACCTTCACCCATCATCAGTCTGTATATAAACAGTAAAAATCACAAGTTTTTATATATAACAGGGTCCCAAATCAGGAATTTCTTCCAAATAACTTAACAGTAGAGTTCACTGAGAACCCATTACTATTAACTTACTTTACCCAATCAACCTTTATATATATATTTTTGAAATCATAACATGGAAATGGAAGAAAATACCGGTTTAGCAATTTTAGCGGATTTAATCACTTGTTCACGTACTAATGTCTAATAGAGATACGACCCCTGAGTCTGACGTAACAATACACCAAAGATGTATTCTTATGTCTGACCAACCACAGTATTCCCTATTAGCCAAAAGAACTCAAGATGTTCAATTTTACAAATCCTTAGATTTGTTGATCACGGATGCATAGCCCACTGAGTGATCAAACCTTTATAATTAAAATTTCGCTAGCGTAACGGTACAATTATTAAACTTTATAATTAAATTGGGCATTATAACTTTACTATTTGAAAAATAACATTTTTAAACAAAAATAAGACATAGTATCATTTTTAAACATTTAAACAAATATATAAAAATTTATTAAAACTATAAACACCAAAAACACAAAATCCTCATCAAAACAAGATCAAACCAACTTAAGAAGAATTTTCCCATACCTTAGCCTCAAGAACATGAAGAACAAGCTAAGAACATAAGAACACAACATAAAAACAAAGATCAGTAACACAAAGAAAACTCAAAGAAAACAAAGGGAAGAAAAAGAATTTTGGAGTGACATTTCTCTTCAAGTGAGGGATGATGAAAATGAAGAGCAACCCCCTCTATTTATAGATAAAATTTCGTGCAAACCAAGTGGTAAGAGCCCATGGTTTTCATCCAAAACCATGGTTAGGTTTTAAAAATATCTAAAAACAAATATCTCACAAAAATATAAAAAAAAACTATCTAAAAAACCCTAGAACAATTGAGAAGCTCCTAGATCCCCCAAGATCATGAAAAGGGCGTGCAAACTGGCTGGAAGTAGAGGGAATCTGAATTTCCATTTTTACCCCTAGGGTTTGTATGAAAAAGAGTGAAAATCAAGGGTATTTTTGTCATTTCATAAATCAAAAATTGAAAGAATTAATTAAAATTGATGAGAACCAATGAGAATGCTAGAAAATGCCATGACAAGTCCAAATAATTTCGTGGCATTCATTTTTTAATTTTATTGATAGTGCAAACTCTTCGGTTTTCACCTTTCGCAGGTATAACCCCGCAAAATGTAGAAAAATAGGGTTTTCAAATCTTACACAGAAATAATTTCTAAAATCATGAAATAAATAATTAAAAATAAGATTTTTACGCTATACGCCCCGGTTAGCGTAGTTTTCGGTAAATTTCAAAAGTTTTTCAAAAATTTCAGAAAAATTTCATAAAATCATAAATATTAAAAGAAGCAACTTTTGTGAAGGAAGTTTGTTTTCTGAATTGATTTAACATACTCAAGCTATTTAAATCTCTTTCTGTCAGTTAGACGTAATCCGTTTTCCGTAAAAAACCCTGATGTTGACTGAAAAACTACCGTTTCAGAAGTATTCCAAAATACATGTATTTTATTCCTAATTTTAAGCTAAGAATAAATCACAAAACATTTTTGCCACGAGAATTCATATAAAATGGAAAAAGGACGGAAGAGCAAAGAAGTGGACATTGCAACTAAACCTGATGGAAACTGAAAATGGACCATTTTCAGAGGTATTCTCAAACATGTCTATTTAAATCCTATTTGTAAACTAAAAAGAAATCTCAAAATATTTATTTTGCAAAAATTCATATAAAATAGAATTTAGAACAGTTACCAAAAAAAAATGGATGTTACATTGTCTATCATTGATATACCAAGGTGATGGTTAAGATAAATGGTTTATCAGTATGGATCTGTCTAGGAAAGAAAAAGAGACCTTTGAAGGGGCTAAAAGAAGTGCGTCTCTCTTTCCTGGGAACTGTACTGATACGCTGTTTGGGGAAATCATAGCACTGGGGACCCGGTATATACGTGACTAAGAAAAATTAGGAAAGAAGTGATTTCCTAATAACGTGTATATAAATAGATTGGATTGGATAAAAGAGTATAACAGTAATGGATTCTCGGTGAATTCTACTGTTATAGCATCTTTCGGAATTTGATGTAACAGTAATGGATTCTCGGTGAATTCTACTGTTATATTATTAGTGGAAAATATCGAGTGGGTATCCAATCTGTATATATATGCACATAACTTATTTTAATTTCCAATGTCTATGACAGTGGAAATTAGTGAGATGGGCTTTCAACGGGTATTTTTTCAGGAAGATAATTGGAGCTTAAGTATTTCCGAAGAGAAACAATTTGACTTCGTTCACTTAGTCTATATTGACGTATTTTTTTAAGAGAGTATTGATCACCGAAGATGGCTCAGACGTAGTGTGATCCTTCCATCTTCAAAACAATTAACTAAAGCCAGAAACTAATCAGCTATATTCTGTTCACCCAGATATATATCAAGATTTTAAGAAAATTAGACACTAATTAATTCAGTAAGCTTAGCTGCTGTATAAATTATTCCTTTACCAAAAGAGCTATTTAAAATAAAGAGAAACAGACACTTATTAATTAAAAAGTGAACACAAGTTTATTACGGTTAATCTCTTCTCTCTTGATCAATCCAAAGTGGCTATGCCCGGTTGGGTCTTCTTGAAATACAATTAAATAACTTTTTATACCAATTCACTCTGTTGAGCTACTTAAAATTATTAAAGCTGAGATAATAATTTAATCCATAATGAAACAGTAAAAGAAGACAAGAGTTATATGTTTTTAAAATATACAACAAAAAGAGTTTTTATGAGAAACAATGATTTTTAACAATTATCAGTTCATACAAGCAATCTTTCCATAAAATAATGAGATTTGTTTCTTACAAAGAGTTTTGAAGAGATTTTGAGAAAAGAGGAAGTAAAATAGAGAAAGTTTTACAAAGAGAATTAAAAAGAGATTAAAGAGAATTAAAGAGAATTAAAGAGAAATTTGGTGCATTTGCATAAAGACGTTTTGAGCATAGAACCTAGAGGCTGAGGTTGAAAATAGATTCTGTTGGACTACAATTGTCTACTGGGATTATCCAGGTTTCAAAAGTCTCAACGGTTGTGTCGGTGAATATCCTTGAGCCGAGACAAATCGAATACCCGACTTTGATAAGTCTGACTGGCAATTTTATTTCTGATCTGGTATTAAGTTTTAAATGCGATATTTCTGAAGTATTTTTCAGAGGAATAAAGGGATTCCCTGATTATGCTATTAAGTTTATAGGCAACAGATCGCTCACTAGAGTTAAGGTTGGAAAAGTCTTGTTGGAGCACTACACCAGTGTGATTTGAGAAATATAGAAGGGGCATGCATAAATAAAACATTGATGTGATGATATATTCTTGTGAATGCATGGTTTTGTAGGTTCACGGATATAAGGTAAGATATTATTAATTGGGATTTGATTGTGTGTTTTCCAATACTTTGCCACTCTGTTACATTGTCTTGAGTAACTTGGTTATCTATGAGATTTATCTGTTCTGAATGTTTGAATTGAGTGCTGTGTGAGCTATGTTTGATAATGTACTTGTACTACTTCTATTACATTTTTAGAGTTTCACCCTTGCCTACTTTATGTTGTGTTGATGCATGATTGAGTAGATGTCACATCATGACAAGGGACTGGGAAATGTCCGACACCTGAGCCTAGAACCTCAAGGGGGAGGTTGTGTATGGTGGAATATAAACCCTAACACACAGTGGGGCAAATTCGTAGGAATAGTGGAAGTAGTAGACATTGAAGGTGAAGGTCCACAAGACCCACTTCCCATCCAGGAGCAGATGATTTTAGATGTTAAGTTATCATGGCGTCAGTTGAGACCTTTAGGAATTAATCCAGAAGACTTGATCTTCGATAGTGATGATAGTGGAGATAGTGGAGGTGGTAATTCACATCCTTCAGGGCATGATGGAAATGGTTCTGATCATGTACCTTCGAAATCAAGGGACAAGTCCTTAGATAAGAACCAAGATGGCACTTCAGAAGACACCTCAGCCGCAACACCTGCAAGAACCGAGGGTTCTGTGGGGTATACGCCGGTTTCGCCCCAGGGAGAAGCGAATCCGCCAACATATTCCCCTCAACCCCGTCCATCAAAATCAGAAGATATCATCTGGTTATATGAATCCTTGTCAGATGAGGAGATAGAAGAGGAACCCGAAGAGTCTATCCACTCTTGGGCTACTTTTGATCTTACTAGTGAAACTTTACCTAGACCGGATCTATCCAGGTTTGGATTTGATTGGGTTCCAGTGACTCAGGTCCGGAACCTTGAGTCTAGCTTACCAGGGTTAGGAGGATCCACCTGGTCTTGTCTATAGACGTATCTGGGTTAGGGTTGTAGAGTAGTAGATCCCTTTTGGTGTGGATAATGGGATCATGGCTCGACTGTACATAGTAGCGTATGTTTTTCTTTTACCACTTTTGTACTTTTTGGTTTAGAGTAGTTTTAACTTCTTTTTCTTTTACAGTGTAAAATCATAGTTTGTCTTAGAACAAACTCCTTTGTAAAATATCATGACATATATATATATATGAGAGAGAGTACTTTTCTGTATATGATGATTTACTTTGCAGTTGAAATCTTTAAAAAGGAAACAAGGGATTTCACTCCCCATCATTCTCATCTTCTTTTATGAAAGCGAAAAATTTTACCCGCATTTTCGGAAGAGCATTATAAACTTTTAACAAATATTTTCTAAATCTTTGCGAAACTTTTGGTTACTATGGTGTAATATCCTTTTTGGAGAAATGGTGTTGCAGTGGACATGGACGAAGACCGCACCTGGTGCTGCCACTGACGAAGGAACGCGCTGCGACTGACGAAGGGAGGCTCGACGGCTCTGGTTTGGGAGGGGAAGAAGAACGATAGACGAACTCACGAAGGGTCTCACGATTACGAAGGGTCTGGTTGTACTTGTGTGCCACTAAATCACTGACGAAGGAGTTGCGCCTGCTGCGTCTTAACATTGTCTCTTCTAACCCTATATTAATTTTTTTTAAAATGCCACGTCATCGGTTCGGTTCTCGGATTTGGAAAATGGAATCCGTGGACTGAACCAAATCACAACGGGTTGAGTTCGGTTCTGATCGGATTCGACCCGAACAGAGCAAAAAAAAAAGCAAAAAATTGAGTTGGACTGGGTTGGATTGGATTGAGCTCGCGGGTGACCCAGACCCGTGCTCACCCCTAACATCGCCTGACACTCTTAAGGACTAAAGTGGTTGTTTACCAAAAAAAGACTAGACAAAGACAATAGACTCGTCCTTTTTTTTTATTATAAGACAAATTCAAAATATCAAAGCGATTTTCTAATAACACACAAATTTCTTTTGACACACTAAAATTTTTTAATCATTAAACTGACCAAAATACCATTTTTATTTAAAAACCCCCAACCCCTTTATCTCCCTCACTTGATCCTCACTTTCGCAGCATACATAGTCCTGTCTTTCTCACTCAATCCTCACTTCCATAGCACACACAGTCCCGTCTCCCTCACTCGGTCCTCACTGATTGCACCACACTCTCAGTCTCATCTCCCTCATTCTCCCATAGAAGTCGTCGTCGCACTACGAGGAGCAGCCACACAATCTCGGTTGTAGGTAAGGGTTCACACATTTTTTTCCTGCTTTCTGCATTGATACGTAACTATTAGTTTCGTTTTGCACAATTGCATTGTGGAACTATTAGTTCCGAAATACAAATTTGGAAGTACGAAACTGATAGTTTAGTAAGTATGTTTTTAAAAACATACGCTAATTGGCTATTAGCGTCGGCTTTGACCTACACTAATTAGCAAAATTCTAGTATGTGCCTTTTATATATTTTGTTTGTTTACGGAACTAATAGTTTCATACTTTCAAATTTGAATTGCAGAACTATTAAGTTCGTAATGTTAGGAAACTGCGGAAAAAATAAGTTGCCATTTATACCTGACAATGGAGAGCCTTGAGCGGCCGATGCTCCTCGTTTGGTGCAAAAAGGAGGGAAAAAAATTTCACACTTCTTTTGTGATGGAGGGAAGATGGGATAGAGGAGAAAAAAAATTTCAAAGGGGGAAGAAAGTGCTGTGCAGAGAGGGGGGGGGGGGAGAAGAAGTGGGGAAGCAGGCTTTAAGTGTGTGTGTTTAGAAATTGTGGTACGTGTGATTAGAAAAAACCAATATCAAATGTACAGTACTTAGATTAGATCAGATAGTGCTGATTACAATACACAAGGAAGCTAGAGGTGAAAAAAAGAAGAAGCAAAAGATGAAAATCGAGCCTCACATGTATTTTCTCTTTTTTCCAGTCAAGATATTTTTGTGCAACATATCTGAATCATTATCTAAGCATGTAACTGGTTTATTGTTCACTGATGGTCCATAGCCTGACACAAAAGGCATAGAAGATTCACAGTAATTCCCAGGAACTGTGAGACTCAAAGAAGTTACAATAGCACTATTTTGATGAGCACTTGCTTGATCATCAAGAGTTGCAAGGCAACATGAAGATATAGTAGAAGAAGAAGGAGGAGGAGGATTTTGCCATTGTGGAAGAGGAGCAACAAGAAGTGTCTGAAGCAAAGGTCCAGCTTCTGTTACAGTTCTTAGCAAATTACCCTTTTGAGGCAAAGGCTTCCCCAAGACCAATTTATCAATAACTAGTGAAGATCTATCAACCAATTTATCATGATCTCTTGAAAAAACTAATTTTTCTGGTAATGCCAAGTTGCTGGATTGATCAGCTGTTCTTGAAAGCTTCTCATTTGATGATGATGGATGGAGGGTTGCCAAGGATAATTCATAGGGACATGTTTTGGAGGAGCTTGTAATTGTATCTAACTCTTTGATGCTTTCTACTATATTTGATGGTTTTGTTTTGTGTTGGAGAAATATTGTTGGGTGTTGAGGATGGTGATGATGATGATCCACTTGTTGTGGAGTAAAATGGGTAGATGGATGCAAATTTCTTAGTAGTACTTGAAGTTGGTCTCTTGCTTCATCTCTTTCTTGGCAAACTGTAATTAACAGCTTGAATAAATGGTTAATGGTTTCCTCATATTTCCTAATCTCTTCATTGGCTTCCATTCTTGCTAGCTGTTACCAAGTTCAAGAAGCATGTGCTTAATCTCATCAATACCCTGTCAACAGAGGATGTCTATATTTGACATCAGTGAGAAGCATAGAATATAGAATACTGCCAGCAGTAGAATTTAACAATAAGGATATATAGAAACAAATATCCCTTTTGCTGAACTGCTTCAGCATAAGCTGCTGATAAGTTTTGACTTGTTAATTTGTTTCTCATAACAAAAACTATAGCTCCAATTCCAATTTTGATGGTCTATAAAACATGGGTGTGCAATTAACGATGACTAGTCCAATTTTCAAATAGAATTCAGTTGGTTCTTTCTATTCTAAAGTAGCCAGAAATAATAAATAAACTAGTCGATAGATCGACCCGTATAAGGTATTAATCTTTTCTTAACAAAAACAGTAAAAAAAATCTAATTTAATAAACAAAATAATTTTAATTGAAAATAAAAAAAGAATTGGAGAGATGACACATATCACACTTTGTGAGGTGACACATGTCACAGTTTAAAATGACTAGACATTTTTTTAATATAGTAATTAGTTAATAATTAATGTTTAATGGTCATAATGTACTTGAAGACAATATATTTTTTTGGTACAGCGTCTCGGTTTAATCTGAGCCGAGTCAAGTGGACTCATACAAGGGGCAAAACTCTTCTAACGCTTATTTTTTTTCTATTCATAAAACTCAAACCCGAAACTTTGTTTAAGGAGAACAAGTTTCTTACCACTTGGACCAATAGGTGTTGGTATAATTGAAGACAACTCAATCATAGCAGCAGAGAACGAGGTATATATAGAACATCCAGTGCACACTAAGAAAATCAACAGAACTCAAAAAAAGGAAAAAAAAATGAAAATTCACTCAGAAAGAGTGCATGAAGAACCATTCACCACTGAGATATATAATAACAGAAGATGCCATCATATGTAGGTAGAGATATGAAATGGGTGGGGTAATTGTATCTGAGTCCCGAAATTGAAGTTGAATGTGGGATAATAAAGCAGCTTATGTAAACTTCAATAGGCAACCTCATATATAATACACATCAATATATAGATAATTAAGGTTGTTGCTTTCAGTGCAGAAAAAGAAGAGTGGTGTTTTTATATTATGATTCAACAGTGGTTCAGTGTATCAACCTCTCCTTCTTCCCTTGATTATAGGGATGTTGTTTCCCATTGCATCACTGATATCCCTTTCTCTCATTAGGACCTATGGTTTTGGACAAAGATAATTTGGCTAATTCTAAATTCGGTTGACATAAGAACCGGTGTTTTGCTGAGTGTATCTGATACTATAGAATTAACATGTAATTGAATTCAACCAAATTTTTGTTTGTGTGTGACAAAGTTCAACGTTTTCGGTTCCAAGAAGACAAAAACTACATGTGATTTCCTACATCAGCCATGTTGACTTCTGGTTTCAGTTATGAACTCGCAATCAACTTTCTCTTTAACGGAAGGAACTGATCCTACCGCTCTGTAGGACCGTGGCTCAATTTAACTGGATGATCTAGATTGTGTATCGAAATCTTTCTTTTTTATGTCGCAATTTCTTAATTCAAGTTGAGTAAAGTAAATCCATTTAATTTAAAGATGAAAAACCTCCTGTCAATTGGTAAATCCACCCCCGTGTATTTGTTATTCACCTCACTTGATACTATTTCAAATTTTTAATCCCAAATTGCTCTTTAACCGTTTTTTCTTCCCTCTTCGTTTCTCCTTCCCTCTTCCCTCTTGTTTCGAAAAACATACCCCTCACTTGCAGAACACGGATCCTTTCCCCATTTCCCTTTTCCCTCTTTGCATTCCTCCTTTCCTCCTTTCCCCACTCCACCGCATTGGTTTTCATCGCAGATCTTCTTATCGCAGAGCACCGTGGGTTCCATTTCCGGACAACAGAGCATCGCAGATCTTCCAGGTTCGTTTCGGGTACCATTTTTTCCTTCCATTGGTTATTTTGAGGATTATTTTGCGTCCCAATGAGTTGTGTTGCGTTTGTATCGTTCTTTTCTGTATTTTTTTCTATAAAAATCGTCTAATTCTTTGCAATTTTTAATCGGAAATTCGAATTTAACCGAAAATTCGAATTTCTGGTAGTTATTAAAATTTCATTTCCCTTCGTCCGGAAATTCGAATTTCCGGTAGCACAAAATTTGAATTTTGTACTACCAGAAATTCGAATTTCCGGTAGAACAAAATTTCAACATTTGTACTATCGGAAATTTGAATTTCCAAAAACATAAAATGGGAATTTTTATATTTTCGGAAATTCAAATTTCTGGTAGTTATAAAAATTTAATTTTAAACTACCGAAAATTCGAATTTCTGGAAATATAAAAAGTTCTACCGACGGACAAAAACCGTCACTGTAGGCTGAAAAAATAGTAGGTAAAAGTCCGCTTGCTCACTACAGGCACGTTGACTGTCACTACAGATTGCTCACTTATACCTACGGTCGTGTCTGTCACTAAAAGTGATAAAAATTGGATTTTTATATCTACTGGAAATTCCAATTTCCGGATAAATATAAAAATTACTTACCGGAAATTGAAATTTCTGGTAGTTATAAAATTGAATTTTTATAACTGCCGAAAATTCCAATTTTTGGTTTAAATAAGAGATTTAAATTTTTTTTTATCTCCACAGCTTTACAGAAGAAGATGAAGAAGAAGTTGGAGCGGACCGACGGTGGATTTTTTTGAGTTCTTATTCTTTCTCTCTCTCTCTCGTCTCTCACCTCTCTGTTCTAATCTCGACTACGAAGAAGATGAAGGTCTGTGAGCTCAATCATGGAGGAAAGAGAAGTGGGAAGAAGAAACTGTCAGTGGGGTGTATGTTGCGACTCATGCAAAGTGAATAAAAATGGAAAAAACTATTTTCGTATTTTTACATTGACCTAACGTTTAAATGGGGTGGATAGCAAATGCATGGGGTGTATTTACCAATCCCCTTTATTGATTCTATGCAGAAGACTTGAATTTGAGACTATTATGGCCCAAATACACGGTTATGGCCCAAATAATGAGTTGTGAATATGCACTAGAATTAGAAAAGTTTAGAATATGACCCAAAAAAGAAAAGTTTAGAAGTAATTGGGCAAAATGCTATAAATGTAACCTTGGTGACACAGTGAGGGATAGAAAAAGAATATTGAAGGAATTAGTTTTTGTTTTTGTTGAAGGAGGTCACTTCCCTCTAAGGGCATCTTTAACGGGGTACCTAAATGGTATTTAATGAGCAGTACCCCAGTGTGGAGAAAAAAATATGTGGATACTTAATAGAGAGTGGTGCTTGTGCAAACACCATCTCTCTCCTCTCTACTGGTGGGTCTCACATATTTTTGTGGGTTTTAATTAGATGCATAGTTTTTGGTAGAACTCATTTTGTAAATTTTTTAGAGTTGCTGAGTTGGAAGGATTACGTACCTATTAGGTACTTAGATTGAAAAAGGTAAAAATGAGTGATATGTATAAATGAGGTCCACTTAAATACCCAAAAAAATGAGTACTCCACTAAAGATAGCCTAAAGGAGTTCTTTTCTCTTTATGCTCTAGTTTCTTCCTAGTTTTATTAGATATAGCTGAAGGGATATTTAGATTTCTTTTATCTTTCTATTTTTTTGTTCGATTGCACCCTTCTAACAAAAGTGCTTATCCATAACTCATTATTTGGCCCATAGTAGTGTATTTGGGCTATAAGCCCATAACAAAGACACTCTTTGTAACTTGAACCAACATGCGTGATCTTTGATACATTTTCTTTGATACATGCCTTCATTTGTGCATACTTTTCTCTCTCTTGTTTTAGATTTTTATTTTATCACTAAATTAATTATTTAAAAGATTTGGATGTCATATTGATTATTTAAAAATTTGCTGATAAACTAGTCTTTAAATTTTAAAAACTCTATCATATTTATTCCCACAAAGAAATCGGTAGAGGAATTGGTTCTTTCATGTAACACTGGTTTTATTATAATTAATGAACAAAGAACAACTGTAATTCTTAGGAGAATAAGGATGTTCTTAAAGAAAAAAATAAGCATTCAAGTGACTCATTGAGCTCACAAGGGAGTTCAATAGAAGATGTCATCTAAGAAAATTAGGCTTTATATATCATAATAGTGTTAGAGACTCTTGAGTAAGTGTGAGGAATAGAGAAAGTAAAGGAAATAAATAAGAATCATAGAGAACAACCAAAATCTATTTTACCAAATTTGAGAGAATGAATATGATGCAATGACGATATTTGCACAACCTTATCTTAATATTCAAATCTTTAAAATGATCAATTCACTTTAGAGTGTGAAATAAGATATTTTAATTGTTGATAAAAAAATTAATGATTAATATTACATACACATGCATAATAAATCATGAATATATTAAAATATCATTAATTATATTTTATCAGCTCTTTAAAAAAAATCAATAATTGAAATGTTTTTACTCTACATCTAAAGTAAGAACTTACTTTATAAGAGCTAAATTCATAATATATTTTAATTTAATTGAGCTAATGAGACTTAACTTTTATAAAAAGTTTTTTTTTGCAGAATAAGTATATCAAGCTAAACTTATTTCTTGAGAAGTGAATCTATACTCTCCTGGTATTTTTTTAATCTTTCATTCTTCCACGGCTATATTATCTAACATTGAAAAAAAAAATAGTCCGAATATTTTCAATTATTGATACTTGATTTAAATTTTATTATATAAGGTATTATATCATTTATACGATTATTACAGAGGAATTTTTCCATTCGTCTCCCTTTGCTACATTCTTCATTTCTTTGGAATTCAAACTCTATTTTCAAAATTATTGACCAAGAAGAAAAAAAAAACTCAATTTTCAAAATTAAATGGAAAAAGAAAATAAAAGGTAAGTTTTGAATATTGGTTCGTAGGCGCTGGAGAGCGGAGATCTCTCAACGGCTATCCTTCCCTACATATATAAGTCTCAACACAACAAGTAGCCGTTGGCAACGCAACCTTTCACTTCACTCACCTTTTCTTTCCCCAATTTTCAAATTCGCTTCGGAGACAGAGTTAAGAAAGAGCCACAGCGATAGCGAAGTTAAAATTTCAATTACAATAAATAAAAAAAACAAGAAGAACCAGAAAAGATCTCTTTTTCGACCACTCTTTCTCAGATTCTCCGATCAAGTATGATGCTCCCACCTTAATTTCCTAGAAAACATGTCTAACTTTCCAATTCTCTCTCCTTTTATGTGATTAATGTTTTAACGTAGTCATATACGCTAATTAGGGTTTTTTTTGTGTGTGTGCAGAGGTTGTAGTAAAAGGTAGAAAATGATGTCAGTGACGCCGGATCAGTCTAAGAAAGTTGGGATGGGGATGATGACAGCGTCTCCGTCTCCGTTTTTGACACCTCGCCCGGAACGACGTCGTCCCGATTCAAGAGGTTCCGATAAGAACTCAAACCGTCAGGACAAGGATAATAATAAAGAGACTAATGTGCAGGTCTTGCTTCGATGCAGGTCATTCTTCTTCTTCTTCTTCTTCTTCTTCTTCTTCTTCTTCTTCTCTTTGAACGACACACCATTGTTTTCTATTTCTATAATTCAGTAATACAGCATGAGTGACTTGCGGTCAAGGTTTTAAATTGCGGTCGCGGTTTTGATTTTGGAGACTCTGAAAATCTTGATATTGTGGAAAATTATGGACAAATGCAGCCAATGTGGCCCCAATTATGGTCGCGATGCGGTTTTGAAAACTTTGAAAACCTTGATGTTGTACCTTGATGTTGTGGCCGCAATCGCTGTCGTTTAACGCAATTTAAAACCCTGCTTACGGTGACTGTGTTTAGATTGGATGCTAATTGAAATTTGAAACATGCTATTATTATTCTAAATAACTAACCAGTGAGCTTTTGCCATGTGTATTATTATGTAACTTGGAGCTAAAGAGCTCAATTTTTGTTTTTTTTTTTACTTTTATGATTTATGATTATAATTTGGAGCTTTATGTGTTGTGTGTGGGATATGTGAGGTTTCACTGTTTCAGGATTGTTGAATTACAAATTTTAATGAGTTGATTGTTGGCTATTCACGGATATCCTCACCAATTACCTTGATGTTGCAGCTACAATCGCTGTTACGCACCGAATTTAAAACCCTGCTTACAGTGACTATGTTTAGATTGGATGCTAATTGAAACATGCTATTATTATTCTAAATAGCTAACCAGTGAGCTTTTGCCATGTTTATTATTGTGTAACTTAGACCTAATGAGCTTAAATTTTTATTTTTTTAATGATTTATAATTTATAATTTGGAGCTTTATGTGTTGTGTTGTGTGTTGGAGCTTTATGTGTGAGGTTTCAGGATTGTTGAATTACAAATTTTATTGAGTTGATTGTTGGCCATTCCTGGACATCCTCACCAATTAAAACTTTAATTTATTTGTTTTTTTTGTTGCTAATGTCAGGCCATTGAGCGATGATGAACAAAGGTCGAACGTTCCCAAGGTGGTGTCATGTAATGAAAATAAAAGGGAAGTGACTGTTATGCAGACTATAGCTAACAAGCAGGTTGATAGAGTTTTCAACTTCGACAAGGTATACACTTACTTCTACCCCCTTATGAAGGCTATCTTACTATGAAGTATGAACATTTGCAAGTAAGAATATATTGTAATCTTTGGTTAACATTTTTTTAATCCGTTTGTTTTTTAAAGGTTTTTGGACCTAAATCACAGCAAAGATCAATATACGACCAAGCCATTGCCCCAATTGTAACTGAAGTTCTTGATGGTTTCAACTGCACTGTCTTTGCTTATGGCCAAACGGGGACTGGTAAAACTTATACAATGGAGGGTGGGATGAGAAATAAGGTATACATTTTGTCACTCAACCCAGATTTCCTTACATCGATTATATCAGTGCATGAATTCTGATCATGGAAAGTGTGTCCAATCCATGAATTAAAATATGCAGGGTGGTGATTTAACTGCTGAGGCTGGTGTTATTCCAAGAGCAGTTCGTCAAATATTTGATATTTTGGAAGCACAAAATGCTGACTATAGCATGAAAGTCACATTCCTTGAGCTTTATAACGAAGAAATAACTGATTTATTGTCCCCTGAAGACAATTCTAGGCCTATAGAGGAAAAACCAAAGAAACCTGTAACCCTTATGGAGGACGGGAAGGGTAGTGTGGTGGTGAGAGGCCTTGAAGAAGAATCAGTTTACAGTGTAAATGAAATTTATACTCTGTTGGAACGAGGAGCATCAAAAAGGCGCACTGCAGAGACATTGCTTAACAAGAGAAGCAGCCGTTCGCATTCAGTCTTCACCATTACTGTCTATGTGAAAGAAACAACAATTGGCGATGAGGAGTTAATTAAATGTGGCAAGCTTAATCTTGTTGATTTGGCTGGATCAGAAAATATATTGCGCTCAGGAGCACGGGAGGTAAAAGCAAAATTTCCAATTCACTCTATTTTTGGTAATTAATTGTGCAAGGCAATTTGTCATTTGGCCAGAAAAATAAGTTGTTCTGTGATCAAATAGCAAACTAGATGATCTATCATGCTGAACTGAATGTGCACCCACTATAATGTTTAGAATTATGACTGATGACTGATATTAATTCAGAGCAAATTAGAAAGAGACATAAAATGTTTGTTATAGTTTCCAGCGGCAACTTGTTTTTTTCTCCTGATTTTTCATGGTCCTTTTTCTTTGTCTTTCTTTCTTTCTTTTTCTGGACTGTCATATCTATAACATGGTTCTTTTTTTGGACTTACGTTAAGTTTGCAACAATATTTTAATGCTATGCATGCATTAACAATCAAAACATAATCATGCTGAGTGGTATAATTACAGGGCCGTGCTAGAGAAGCTGGGGAGATAAACAAGAGCTTACTCACCTTGGGGCGTGTCATAAATGCACTTGTAGAACATTCTGCTCATGTGCCTTACAGGTTCATATTAACATGGTGTTCAATTACTGTTGTTTATCTAGAATCTGAAAGACATGTATTTTAACATGCATGCCACTTGGTTGTCCATTATTTCAGAGATAGTAAGCTTACAAGGATTTTACGAGACTCCTTAGGAGGGAAAACAAAAACATGCATAATTGCTACTATTACCCCATCAGCTTATTGTTTGGAAGAAACACTAAGTACATTAGACTATGCTAGTCGAGCAAAAAACATAAAGAATAAGCCTGAGGTCAGTTAGCACTGCTATTACCCCTTAAAAACTATTACCCCTTAAAAATGTAATAAAAGTGGTTTTTGCTTTGTGCTGACAAAAGCTTATATTTTTCTAATAGGCAAACCAAAAAGTTTCAAAGGCTGTTTTGTTGAAGGACTTGTACATGGAAATTGAGAGAATGAAAGAAGGTACATTCACCATTATTTTAAGTTTTGGAATGTGGAGAAGATCTTTGTATCATATCTTTGGCTATGTAAATATTGAATGCAGATGTTAGAGCAGCAAGGGAAAAGAATGGTGTATATATTTCTCATGAAAGATTTGTCAAGGAAGAAGCTGAAAAGAAGGTCATTTATTTGTTTTCAGTATCTGCATATCTACATAATGTGACAATAATACTATTAGGATTTTTTTTTAAGTATCATTCCACATCATCCCGAGAAAGCAAAACCTCTGATTATATTTCAGTTAATTGGGCATTTTCATTGAATTTGCTTACTTTTCCTGATGAGAATGTCTATACTGAAGTTTCTGACTGAAAGGTCCATATGTAGATGCATGTTCTATCTTTCTTGGCACTTATTTCAATTTCCCTGGCTTAATTTGTACAACCTCTTCATGCAGGCAAGGAATGAGAAGATAGAGCAATTAGAGAATGACCTCAATCTTAGCGAGAAAGTATTCCCTGAGTCCATGGTTGACATTTCTCCTATTATGTATAGGAACTTCATTGGTAAATTAATTTCTTTCCACTTATTTTGCAGCAAGTGGACACGTTCCGTGAGCTCTATTTAACAGAGCAAGAACATAAATTGGATTTGGAAAGCGAGCTTAAGGATTGCAAGGTGCAAAGAATGAAAACTTTTTCCTCCATAATATATCGTTTAAAAGTATCTTATATCAAATTAAATTACCCTTTAGGCGAATTTGGAAAAAACCAGCAATGACTTGCATGATCTACAAGAGAATTACAGACTAGTTGTTTCAAAGTTGAAGGAGAAGGAATGTACCATTTCCAAACTACTGAAATCAGGTAATCAATTGGCGGTAACCTGGCAGATTTATGCTGTTTTTGTTGAATTCACTATTCACTATATTATTTGCTTTATTTTGTATGTGAATAGAAAATGCCTTGATTGAGCGTGCAAAGGAAATGAGTACTGATCTGCAGAATGCATCAGATGGTATTAATTTACTGTCCTCGAAGTTAGGTATGATTATTTTACTCTTTCATTTTTCAACAATAAATTCTTTGCTCCAGATTTGTAGTGCTTTCATAAGAAATCTGCTTCATGGGACATGAAAAACACATCTCATCATGACTCCTTCATTTTTCAACAATAAATTCTTTGCTCCAGATTTGTAGTGCTTTCATAAGAAATCTGCTTCATGGGACATGAAAAACACATCTCATCATGCATTATTTGTTTTAGAAATTGGATATGTTTCTGAAAAGAACTATCAATAGAAGCTAAAATGTTTTGGCAGGATTTTTCCTTTCCATATATTATTGCAATATTTCAACAGGAAAGCAGGTGAAAGAAAGTGATGTGTTAGACAAGTGGATATCTTAAAAGTTAAATGGTTGTTTTTCTTCTTGCAGATCACAAAGAAAGGATGGAGGCAGAAAATCAAAAAATAATATTGAGTTTTTCGTCTGTCTTGGACGAGAGCTTAAAAGATTTGCATACGACCATTATAGGATCCATTTCTCAACAACAGAAACAACTTAGATGCATGGAAGATCATGTCTGCTCTCATCTTGCCAGTAAAAATGATGTAAGAAAAATGAAGAAATCTTGTTTCGATTACAGATTCTGTTAGACATGTTGTCCACTCATCATTTGATGTATGATAATCTTTTTTTCTCTTCAGGCAGCACAAGCTCTAGAATCAAGGATCAAGAAAATGACAGAAATTTATAGTTCAGGAGTAGGGACCCTGAAGGAGCTAGCTAATACATTGCATATGAAAGCTTCGTCTGATATGGAACAGATACAGTCTAAAGTTTCTTCACAGACGATGGCCGTTGAAAATGTAATGAATGAAGAAATATTAGTTGTTCTTTTTTAATTTCAAGTTTCATTGCAGGCATTGGCTGTTCAGAGAATGCTAGAAATATTTTTTTTTAAATTGTTACTTTCATGCTCTCCTATCTCAAGTTTAAATAATGATTTTGCCTCCTTACAGTTTCTTGCCACTGCTGTTCTTGAAGCCAATGATGTGATCGGCAACATCCAGAATTCTCTTGATGAGCAAAAACAGCTGCTAGCATTCTCCATTCAACAACAAGAGGAAGTATGTTCCGTGTGTAACCTTTCTTTGTTTGGGTTTGTACTGTTTTTGCATAAAAATATTAGAGCAATAGTTTAATAATGCAATTATAAACTTAATGGACTAATGTAGGGATTACAACAAAGTATGACTTCAGCACGAGTGGTTTCAGAGGCAACTATACAATTCTTTGGTGACATTAATCTGCATTCTTCAAGAGTCGTGAAACTTCTTGAAGAGACTCAAAATGAGAGGTTCCACCAATTAGCTAATTTTGAGAAGAAGTTCAAGGTAAGAAAATATTGAGCTACTTATAACTTTGATCCTAAAAATCAGACTCATAGTTGATTTTCTTCCTTTAACCTGAAACAGGAAGAGGCTGCAAAAGATGAGGAGCAGGCCATAGAGAAAATTTCAGCAATTTTGGCAACCTTGACATCTAAGAGAACTGCTATGGTCTGTATTATTCTTTTGTTTTGTTTCCTTGTTGGTGATTGTATCAAGTAGTATAGTATTACTGACTTCTGAAAAATATGTATTAGGTCTCAGAGGCGTCAAGAAATATGCAGGACACAACTATGCAACAGTATAAGAGATTGCAACTAGAGATGTTCAACATACAGCAAGTTTCAAAAGATGCTACCAAGGAAGTAAGTGAGTATGTAGAGAGTGCAAAATGTCAATTTGCAAAACAAATATTCTCAGCAAATGATATTAAAGCTACAATGGAGGATTGCCTCCTGGAGTGGTGAGTTTTCATTTGTTCTTTTCTGTTCTTTCTTCATCTCTCTCTTTCTTTTGTATTTGATTTTTGTTTCTTGTTTCTTTTGTCTGGTTGGTGTGCATTGTCAAGGATAGTAAAGAGACAGAAAGTATTTTCATATTCCCTTTAACAACAAAAATATGCCGCCCATATTATTTTGTACACAATTGTTTAATCTTGATTCAGATTTGTTAGAAATAGCCAAATATTCATCCACAACACTTTTTGTCAGGGATGGATGAAAACTGCGAGTAGTGTTATTCACAACTTCTATTTTTATGGCTTTAAATTTGCCCTTAGCATTGCATTGCTTGCTGCTTATATTATACAAAAGAGCTTCTATTCTTTGCTTATATATGTTTGTACATGTTATGCAGCTCAAAGACAGTGGACTGTTCCAGGAAGCAGTGGGAAAGTGCCCATTTGTCCTTCAACAATCTCCACATGAACAATCTTGCAGAGATCGAATCTGCAGTGAAGTAAGTTTCAGCTTGTTATTAGTGTCTTAGATTTATTTAGAGTTGTTCTTAATGAGATACAAGTTCTAATCCTTTTTAACTTGAATTGATGCTTAACAGAGAAAATATCTCGACAAATCATGCTCTGAATCAAGAAGTTGTGTCTGCGTCATTATCTATGAATTCAGATTATGATGCAGGAACACGTAACTTGCTGGCAGATGTAAATGGTAATTTGAAGTTCTTGCATTTAATAGTTTGTTTCCATTTTATTATTTTCTTTTGTCTGTCTCTTATTTGACTGAGTTAAACCAATTTGTCATACTTCCAGGTGCACTGATGCTGGACCATGAGAATAAGAAGGAAATGGATTCTATGACTACACAGTGGTTGGAGCAGCTTAATTCATTACAAGATAAGCATGGTGAAGATATATCAAATATCCATGTCCAAGCAGAAAAGTGCCTTGTTAAAGATTACTTGGTATACAGAATCTTTTTCTTTACTTTTTGGACTTTTTGCAGACTTTTATCATCAACATCATATCATCATCATTATCTTGTGAATTAGCCACAAGTTTTAAAGCCTGTTTTGTTCTTTATTGAACAGGTTGACCAGAATACAAGTTCAACATCTCACAAAAGAATTGTATCAGTCCCTAGTATTGCATCCATTGAGGAGATGAGGACACAGATCACAGAAGACAATTCCACAGAGAACCGATTAAAATGGATCCAAGCAGAAAGCAAAATCCTGCGTCTAGCAGAAAATCGAACCCCTTTTGCGGATGTGAATTGACGAGTTTCACAGAGTTAGTTGGAACTCACACTAAACCTGTGCTTCAAATATAGTTGGGTAGAGTTAGATGAAAATAGTCTCTCTGCATGCAGGGATAAGACTGCGTAGTAAGTCTACCCTCCCCCAAATCACACTCGTGCACTAGGCTGCCCTTTAGAGGTAGATGAAAGTCCTTGCTAGTTCTATATGGGGGAAGCTCATCAGCTGATGAGCACCACTTATTGGTGTGATGTAAAATAATGCAATGTACTCATCCAGAACTTAATGATTTTTATGTCTTGTAGTAATACGTTTTAGCTAAGTTGTAGCTAAGATCAGATGCTGGAATCAGTGTAGAAGAAAAATCTATTTGAAATTTCTATGTGCTTATACTTTCCATTTCTCCATTTTCTAGAATCCTAGTCAACGAATTTTCTAGAATCCTCATCAGTTCCTAGCTAGAACTATCAAGTTTCATCCTCAGTCTCTATTTTTGAAATCACAGCTTCTATTTGAATTTTCTAATTAAGTGCTGCTTGCTTCTAGAAGCCCTAAACCCTAAAATGATGCAATGTACTCATCCAGAACCAATGATTTTTATGTCGTGTAGTAATAAGTTTTACTCCCTGTAGAGAGAATAAGTTGTAGCTAAGTGTTGGAAAAAAAATCTATTTGAAATTTCCATGTGCTTATAGCATTCATTTCTCAATTTTCTAGAATCCTCAACAGTCAACACATTTTCTAGAATCCCTCAGTTCCAAGCTAGAACTTTCACCCTAAATCTGCTGCGTGCTTCTATATGATTTTTCTAAGTGCTCGAGGTGTTTATAGTTTTTGGCCGGAGTAAATCACCAATTAACAATTTAGTCACTGAAATTGTAAGATACTGTCAATTTAGTCGCTAAAATTATTAATATTTTAAATTAGTCCCTAAAATTGAGATTTTTGTAATTATATTGATCATTTTGGGTCAGTCAACTCAGTCTCTAAAATTGTCTAAAAGGGACTAATTTGAAATATCATTAATTTCAAGGACTAAATGGACAGTAAGTCAGTGATCTACAATTTCAAGGATTAAATTGGTGATTCACACTTTGTGACTCTGTGGATAACAATACAACACGTTAGATTCCTCTATTTTCAAAATCTGCTGCTCTTTTATTTGACTACGTGTGAAGCAGTTTCACTGTGTTCTCATCGGGATTTAGGGGCAGTTGAGGTTGTCTTCTTGAGAAAGCAAAGCGTAGTAGTAGCACAAACTTTCAGATGCCAAACTATGTTGTACCAACCAAGCAGAGAGCACAAAGAAAAACATGTCTTTGCGACCCATTTGATGAAATCCGTTTGTTGTTGGACACCAAGTTAATTGGTACACTTCACCGCAGTCCCGTGTTGAATGGAGACCAAAAGTTTCCCTCACCCATGTAACATGCACTATTATTCTACATAAACGAATGTTCTAACTTGTGATCACAAGTTGCTTTCCCTTTACTTCATCAACTTCATACAATAAACTGTACTGCAACATTCTGACGTGAAAAAATAAAAGCGTGAATCACCAATTTAGTGTCTTAAATTGTAGAGCACTACCAACTTAGACTTTGAAATTAGTAATATTTTAAAATTTGTTTCTCAAATTAAAAATCTTCTATTATATTAATTCCTCTTGATAACTAACACAAAATGACTAATATGATTGAAAATTTTTAATAATTTCAGAGATTAGTTTTTTTGTCGATATTTCATAAACTAGTCTAGAATATTAATAATTTTATAGACTAAATTGATTACACATTACAATTTGAGAAACGCTTTTGGGCCTTGTTTGGATCAGCTTATACATAGCTTATTTGAGTTTATCTATTGACATAAATACTTGTCAGCGTGTTTGGCTGAGCTTCTGAAAATAGCTTATAATTGATTCATAAGCTCTCCAAGATAGCTTATCAAAAGAGCTTATAGAAATCAGTTTTACTATATTCTCTCTTTGATTATAAAAATAGCTTATACATAACCGCACTTATGCAATAAATACTTAAATATGCTGTTAATCCAAACAAACCCTCGGTGATAAACTAAAACAAAATTGGAAGTTTCATGGAATGTCGTACAAGTAGCCTTTTTTTTTTATCCTGTTGTACAAGTAGCTTGGTGCCCACGACTCGTTCACTCGGTCTGCCTCAACAATGCACAACGCTGCAACCACGCGGCTATATCATCACTAGTTAAGTTACTTACCCATAACGCCCAAGACCCATGTGAATTAAAATAATAAAAATAATAATTTTGCTGGGTAAGTAAATACCAAAAGAAAACGATCATGTACGTTCAGCAAGCATTAAGGGCATTCACGTCATTACAACAAGTCAAAAAGTCAAACTTTAAACAAAAAGGACTTTCTTTTTTGTTTCAAAGTTGAACAAAAACAAGTGCCCACGTCCTCACTTTTGACTTTATCAAATATATATGCTCCACAACTCTATAAATACTAGATGTTGGGTTCAAGTGTTCCTCACTATCCCATCTCATACATAAACAACATCATTTCACATTCACATTCAACTATTTCATGGCTATCATCAAGAGACAGAGAGAGTTAGAAGAGAAAGAGAGCATGGATTTGGCAACTAGTCTAATGCTTCTCTCTGGTAGTGGTGCCCAACAAGAAAAAATTACCAATCCCTTTCAGAAAATTAGTACTTATAATAATAATGCTCCAATTTTGGAGTTTGAGTGCAAGACATGTAACCGCAAGTTCTCGTCTTTTCAAGCACTTGGTGGACACAGGGCAAGCCACAAGAAGCCAAAACTCGAGGGCAATGGAACGAGGGCGCTCTCGGTGCTCCCTAGTTCTCCCCAACCCAAGATGCATGAGTGTTCCATTTGTGGAATGGAATTCTCCCTGGGGCAGGCTTTGGGAGGACACATGAGAAGGCATAGGGACATTAATAACAAGGGTAGTGGTGACGTCATCAATAATGAAGGGTTTTTTCATTCTTCTATAAACCAAGTCATTGCAAAAGCACCACCGGTTCTTAAGAGATCGAATAGTAAGAGGGTTATGAGCTTGGAATTGGACTTAAATTTGACACCCTTGGAAAATGACTTGAAGTTGTTGTTTGGAAATAAGGCACCTCGGGTCGATCTTTCTTTGTTCTGATTATTATTATTGAGATTTTGCCAACTCTTTGGATTGATCGTTCATGTATTATTTCAATTTTTTTTTGTATGTAATTATATGGATTTGTTAAAAATTTCATTTGTAGAGGAAGTTAGGAGTTGGGAATTTCATTGTGTAATTAATTGATTAGGAATACAGATGATATTGGAGTTTCACATTATCAACTTTGATTTTTTATTTTTATTTTTTTATAAATGATTAAAGTTATTTATACTTTATTACTCACACGATACACATATTGACAACTAGTAATTATCTCGAACATTTAATTTCACGGTTTTTTTTGTGAAATATAGAAAGATAACGTAAAATATCAGCACTTTTTGACAAAAAGCACCGTAACATACGCCTTCTCACAACATTTTTTCATGGAAGCGCTGCTATATGTGACCTATTACAGCGCCTTGTAATATATGCCAAAGCCTATTACACTGTAACAAGTTAGGATTCCACTTTCCGCGTCACATCCCAACATTATGAGACTTTGACCTGTATCAATTGACCCAGAAGGGCAGAAACTTCGAAAATATGTGATTCAATCATGTAATTCCAATACATTGACAAGAAAAATAATCATGTTCCAATACCACTTGATCAAAGGATCAAACTATCTTTTGTATCAAAAAAAAAAAGATCAAACTATCAAATCAAAAGGTGTTCTAGGGTCATCGTGGAACAATACTCTAAGCCCAAACCCAAGATTAACCTCGGGTCCACGGAGTAGGTGCCTAGACTCGACCCGTAGAAGGACTGTGAAGCCTCAACCCGAGACACGCGAGGCCTATCCTCTACAAGGACACGATGGCCTATCACATCCGCCGTGTCTCTGCAGTCCGTACAGAGGCACGCACCATCACACGGAGGGATAGGATCGTCGTTCTTGCTTATTGGGATTGTACGGCCTGATACGCTGTTCCCTAGGTGGGGGACCACTGACTTCCCTTTAAATAGAGGGATAAACCCTAGCTCAAGGTATGTATTCACTCTAACTTAAACCCTAAACTCTGCTGGGATAGCCTCTCACTTGAGCGTCAGAGTGCTTTTTGTAGGTACCCACACCGTGCTAGCCATCGGAGTCTGAAGGTATGCCACCACGAGGAGCCCAAATCCAACATGTCCTGGGCACAAGGAAGAACAAAAGGTAAAGTTAATAATTAGAGTATTAATCTTTTTTTGGTTTATTTTAACCAGACCTACATATTATGTATTATGAATTGCTCTAATTTAATCCTCCTAAGCCAGCCAAAATAGAATCCACCGATGCATCGACTAGCACACTATACATATATACGTCAACGCAGCACATACAACTTGAACAGAGACCAAATTAAAGTTATTCTCATATAATAATACAAGTTATTACTAATTAGCCACTAATTAAGCAATGCTACAAACAATATTGTTCCGAAGTTGCCTGCTGTTTTCTTCGAATCGCATCCATGGATTCCCAAATTGAAATTTTTTAATCCGCACAATAATTTTCTGAAACCCTTGGAAGTTTCAAGGAACATAGTGACGTGACCACTTCTAGTTTTGTTCGTGTTATGTGTAGAGGCCCATTATTTTGCTCACCGCTCACGTCTCCCTCTCACTTACAAAGTTACAATATAATACTATATAAGCTTAATTTTATTTTTTTAGGCCTTCATACTATAAGCTTATTTAATAGTATTTGATTAATTAACTTGCGTAACCGTTGGGCCAAATCGCAATGCGTGTGTTTAAGTCGGCATTTTTAAATTTTACCTTTGATTACATTAATTTTGTAAAATCAATTTTGATTAGATTTGAAAATGAAGTAATTTGTATTTTTTTTAAGCAGAAGTAATTTGTACTTAAGAACTTCAATTCTGAAAAATAAATTAATGGTAAAATTAATTATGAAATTCTCACCATAAAACAAAAGATATAATAATTTTTGGTTGAAAAGCTTTCCTAATACTATCTCTGGTCCCTATTATAAGAGAATATTATGTTGTTTTTTCAGTCCAAAATATAAAAACATAGACCCACTTTTAAATGCATTAATTGTTAAAGTCCCTTTTATACCCCTACTTTATTATAAGATTTATATTTCTCATGCAAGTGGGTACAACCATTTTAACCATTTAACAAGGATATGTTTGAAATAAAATTTAAATTAATTAAAATTAACTAACTTAATTGTTTCTCCTTGATCTTGATGAATTAGTGATTTGTTTCTTATAATAGGGACCAGAGATAGCAAGTACTATTGGCCTCCAGTTCCATTTATAAGAAGCATACGAGAAAATCAAGATCAAAGAAAATACATCGAAAGGAGTTACTTGTAATTAATGATGTTATAATTTAAAATTTATTTTCAAAAATATCTTTTGTGTTAGATAAGGGTAATTGGTGAGTTCTTTATAGAGTGATGATATCATAATGAATGAGGGCTAAAATGGAATTAGATAATTAATATTGTTAAAAATATCTTTTTTTCCTGAATTAAAAATAATACTTTGTTTCTTATTAAAAAGGACAAAAAATATGTCATTTTGTTTCTTGTACATGAAACTTGAGGTAGTATAATTAAGAAAGGCAGTGTCGTTAACAAAGCAAATTAACCATAAAATAAAATTAGTCAAGCAGGTGAGTCAAGCACAAAAGCCGGTCAAAGTCCTTGGTCCTTCTCTATAAATACCAATATCAGCGATGGCCTCTCAGCGCAATTCACAATTCCAACTATTTTCTCTTACATATACGGTTAGAACATCTAAAATAGAGTATTTCACTTTGAGGTATACTCCCTCCAGATTAAAATATAAACAAAAAAATATATGTATCTAGATCATATTTAGTCCAGATACATGTACTTTTTTGCTTATATTTCAGTCCAAAGGGAGTATTTTTTTTTTACGGAAGCAAGATCAATGCATTTCATTAAAAATCAAATGGGAAATACAATTGGGAACATAATGATAAATATGGGGGCTAGTATGAGAAAGTGCAGCCTTAGCTAAGCAATGGGTGACACTATTAGTTTGCCTCCTAATAAATTTGACCCTAAAGTTTGGAAAAGAGGAGAGAATCCTAGAGCAATCTTGAATGATAGAACCCAATTCTGAGATGTCTACTCCAGGGGAAAGGACCCTGTCCACAACACTCTTGCAGTCCAGTTCGACAACCACCTTCTCGTACCCCAAGTGTTTGCAACCACTTGAGAGCTTGGAGCAGCCCACAAACCTCCCCCTCTGCCACAGGGAGGCACGGGACGGACCAAGCGGTTCTAGCCACGACAAACACGCCACGGGTGTCACGGATATACACATACCCCATCCCATCTTGCCAGAACCAGGGATGAAGGAAGCATGCATCCACACCGCTGGAGGACTTGACCAGGGGTGTACCGGGGGGGGGGGGTGTTTAAAGGGGATGTCCATTTTGAGCTACTTAAGTGAGTCCTATTAGTACAAATCACCTATTTTTATTTTTTTGAATTTAAGCATCTTATAAGCATTCAACCTCTCTAACCCAACTTTTTCAAAAAAAATCTTAAATGGACCCCATCAATACCTCACATCATTACATTTTACTAATGAATAATTCAAAATCATCTTACATTTTATTTCTACAAATCCTCCTAATTATCAAATGGAGAAAGTATTAAATATTTTTTATGTTTTCAAGATACTAGTTGTATTTTCTTTTTTAATTTATAAAGTAGTAGTAGAAGAAGGATATGTAGGAAGATTTGTATGAAAATACAGCATTTGTCTTTATCAATAGCAACTTTTTTAATTTTTTAATTTGACTTTTTTAATTCATAAAGTAAGACATGACCCACTATGCATTTAATGAAATGCTTAGGAGAAGTACTTAACTAAATACCTATAATTAATAAGCACTCCAAGAAAAATACTCTTCAATATATGGTTCTTAATAAGTACCTTATTGGATATGCTCTTAGATCATTATGTGTTCTGTGCTAAATTGCTAACAAGTAGCATCCAATTTAGAGAGAAAAACGTAGACATAAAAAGACAGATGTAAACGAAGGAACTAGGGGTGGCAAAAAAACCCGTACTCGCGGGTACCTGCAAATAAAATCCATTATAGGTACGAGGTGGGTACTTTAACGAGTACCCGTGGATAAATTAAATGGGTATTTGAGGTATCCGCCAATAAATGGGGACGGAGACGGGTAGTGAGATATCCGTACCCGCGGATACTCGTATCCGTTAGTAAAATTACAAAAAATACCCTTTTATTTACACACACACCTAAAAGTCTAAAATACTAATGCACAATTTGATAAGTATTAGATTGTGATGCATTAATATTAATGGTTGTCTTATTTTGTTTTAATATTGAACAAAGTGACTCCAAAATATATATTAGTGTTGTGTCATGTGTGTATTAATTTTCATATCATATTTTTCATTTTGTAGTTTTATTTGTTTTTATTTAATTGAATAATTATTGCTATAATAATTGAGTTACAATTATAATGATTAGTATAATTTAGTCTTATTAATATGATTTTTATCACGACCAATATTGTGTGGAAATGAATTTTTTAATTGAATTTTGTTTAAGTTTTTAATATCCATGGGTATCCGTGGATATCACGAGTATCCGTTAAAAACTTAGATAGCAGATATATCCAACAGGACAGGTAGCAGGTAGTAACTACTCGTACCTGCACCGGCCCCATTTACATCCCTAGAAGGAACATAAAGGTTGTATTTTTTGTTTTTGTTGAATAAAGGTTGTATTTGAATGTACTCATATATTCCAACAAAGTACTTTTTTTTTGTTCAGAAGGGGTTCATTAAAACCTGACAAACCCCATAAGAGCCCAAAGAGTAGTATAAAAGACCCAAACAATTATAACAACCAGAGTTAAGTTTATCGCAATATCTCTAAACATAGATACATCAAATCACACACACGCACCTGACAACGTAACGCTAACACAGAAACCAACAAACTTTTTTTTCCGGCCATGAAAATACTTGTTCATTTTACAAAGCCCAGAAGGGCAGATTACAAGCTCCAAGCTCCAAGGCCCAAGAACCAATACAGCTATCACGAGGCCAAACAAATAGTCAATGAAACACAAACAACCAGAAATCTAAAGATTAAGAGCACTAATATTGACCAAAAAAAAAGATTAAGACCACCAACAAATCAAAGACATGGGTCCTATTTGGACGTAAAAACTTTTTTTTTTGGTCAAAGGATCAACATATATTAATCCAAGATGGGCAAAGGCCCAGGCAGAAGCCAGTACAACTAAGGGCAAAGCCCAAAGCACCCAGTGTAAGCAACACCCCTACAAATAAACCAGCAAGGCTCGGGTATGCCACTGACAGATAACTAACCAACAACAACTCCACAAAACAGAAAAACAAAGGTCTCACTTAAAACTAACAGACATTAAAGCAATCAAACCAAACAACAACCAGACAAAGCAATAAAATCCACCCCCTAAGGCAGAAAAAACTCTAGCTTTTGATTTATGGAGATGTTAGTCTTATTTTATTTCATATTTTTTTTATATATGTAAAAGAGGAAACATTGTTAAATAGTCATTAATAAATAGATAAATACTTATAGAGAAATTAAAAAAGATAGCTTTTAAAAAATATAAAAAGCAAAAGTTAATTTCAAATTTTATGAAAAGTTGTTAGTTAAAAAATATATATTAAAAGTCTTATAGAGAAATTTATCTAAACTAAGTCATGAATTATTAATTTATCACACACACACCCACACCCACACACACCTACTACTACGGTTTATCATTCCTAAGTCAGCATACATATTTGGATTTTGTAAGCAATGAAAAGGATTATTCCAAATTATTGTACAAACATATATAAAGCAGGTTATTAATTAATTTATTGGCATCGATCTGGCTACTAATTGGCTATTTACGTTAGAGTTCTTATATTTTCCTACTTAAAATTTTTCATATTATCTTTATATCTCTCTTTCTTACAGTAAAAAGGGTAGAAAGAAAATATTGATGGCATAATGAAAATATATATTTGTTTGCCTTATTATTTTTTTATAAACAAAAAATTAATGTATTAAATAAGAAGAGATATATAGCTAGTCTTAATTACAAGGAATGTGAGAAAGATAGCCACAACCAGTTTAATTACAAGATGACTGGCTACGAAGGAATAAGCCAAATTGCCAAACTTGTTTGCCTTATTATTCTTAAAATAAGTGTCGTTTTAGTTAGATTTCTTCACACAAATTAAGAAATACAATAAAAGTGATAAAAGTGATAGTAACAAATTTATCAAATTAACCATGCAATAAATAATGGAGTGAGATTTAATTTTTTATTATTAAAAAACTGAAGCACTACAATTATTAGGGATAAAATTGAAATAAATTAATTAATATTTCATTGAAGACATAAAACAATACCACCTCTTGTCCCTATTATAAGAGAATATTAGATTATTTTCTTGGTCCAAAATATAAAAAACATAGACCCACTTTTAAATACATTAATTGCTAAAAAAATTTTATATCCCTACTTTATTATGAGATTTATATTTCTCATGCAACTGGGAATAACCATTTTAACTAGTTAATAAGGGTAATTTTGGAGTAAAATTTAAATTAATTAAAATTAATTAATTTAATTACTTCTCTTTAGTCTTGATGAATTAGTGATTTGTCTCTTATAATAGGGACTGAAAATTATTTTGAGATAAATATATTTTGTTAAAATAACAGTTATTTTGATAGGGAAGGAGTATTATTTTTGGTCCAAACCGTACTGAGTATAAGACCCATATGTTATTACAAGCCAATTCCAAAGTTTCTTTTTGTTATGAAAGTTTCCGTCATCATGCTTTGAATCCTTCGTGCGTGCAGTGTAAATGATCGAGGCATATTTAAAACTTTGAACCAATATGACTGTTAATGATGACACCCAATGTTTTGATTTAAGCATCTTACCAATAAATTAACTATGATGAATTATTAGTCATGTACGTCAAAACGCCTTCCCATGATTTTTTCCATCATGAAGATGCCTGCTGAGTTCAAAAATATAAGGGCGTGTTTGGTTTGAAATGACGTTTTCAGAATATTGTTCCTTTTAAATAAAAGTAATTCAGAGTTGGCCAAGGATAGCAATACAGCGAAACTACAAAATTAAAGCTTCAAAATCATTATAGACCCGTTTAGTTTTATCTAAAGTTTTTGCAATTGGAAATCTACTAATGCAATTTTTGGCTACATAACTTAGTTATGGATGCCATGAGTTGATCAATGATCATTATGACACTCGCTTGACGATTTATCAATCATGTCGATGCTTGCCTAATTATTGGTAGGCTTTTGTTAGTCCTTTATCTTCCTTGATTATATATTTTAATACATGTTTATCATAGCTAGCTAGATGATCAACCCCACTTTTGTACTTTTTAAGTAATAAGGGAATTGGAAAGTGCTTGGAAATTAACTTGAATAGATGGACCCGATAAAGGTGAGCTTATTTATGTTATTCAATATAATAATTTGGTGGAACCTGAACTCTAACTAAACTATATTAAGCCACCATTTGTTTTAATAGAATACAATAAAAATATAACTGGGACATTAATCACAATACCATGTTTGTTATGCTTCATGTTAAAAGTGTGTACGGGGCAAGTTAGTGGTGAAAGCTAAAATTACTATGATATTATAAGGTCTTGATTCTTTAATGCACATGATTCTCATGAGGAATTTAGTTATAGAGAAAGAGAGTAAGATTTTGTTCCTAAATAGTAAATACAACTTGCACGATGTCCTTTTACGACTATTGATTTTATCTTATTTTAAAGATAAAGATATGTATGTACCATTTAAACTAATTTCTTTGAGATCTTATATCCTGGTATATATGCGGTCAAATTGAAACAAATATAAACAAAATCCAGCGTTGAAATGAGTTGAACTATTATGCTCAACTGCTCTACATTCGTCACATAACAAAACACATTGAATATTGAATAATGGTAAACTGATAAAGATCTTTTCATCATTTTCAAATTTACAATTTTCGACGGGGATCAGTCTCTCACCTTTACTAGCCCCAACCCGATAGCAAAGAAGGGATTTAATATCATTCCTTTTGCAGCAGCTCCATTAAACTCAACTAAACTAACCAGGCATTTTAAAAAAGCCAAGCTTTTTTTTTTAATCAAAAGCTAAACCCCAAATAATAGCCACAAAGTGCCAACAGGGATTGACACAGATGATCGAACTATCCGTTTACTTTAAATGTGATTTGGATTTGGATTTAAATTTTAAATTTTTTAATAATAGTTTTCTGTAACCTTAAATGGGGTATGCCTCTCATCTAAATTTATAGGCATAAAAAAAATACCCATGAAGAAGAAGGAAAAAAAAAGGGGAGCAGGCATGATTAGAAATACCCCAGAGATCGAGCCATTTCTTTCTTCAATTCAATCCATCACTGTCAACATGCTTCTTTTTTACTCCTCTGCAATCTCTGGCGCTCACATCTACTATGCCCTTCTAACTAATCATTGTTAGGTAGCTCATATTTCCTCTAGACTAAAATATAAATAAATAAAAATACTAAACTTTGATTTAAATATATGTATTTTTATATTTATATTTTAATTTGGAGGGAGTGCCTCTCTGTATTTTTTTACAATAAATATGTCACAAGTCTTCATTCAGCCGTGCCATAAAACTAGGTTCGCATGTGAATTCCACAATGTGTTCCTATAAAAAGCGAGGAACACAGAACCCTGAACCTTGCTCAGAACAGTAACATCATTAACCATCCCACTCCACACGTCGCAGGCTAGCTTGTTACTGCTAGGTGGTCGTGTCAGTTTACTTTCTTTCTTGGAAATTGGCCTCCATCAAGCTTTTAAATTGCTTTCGTCAGATACTCCAAAAACTTTGTTATCGTAGAAAATTATAAACAAATACGGTTGATGTTAAGGTTTTAAATCAAGGTCAAAAATTGAAATTGTGATCACGACATAATGGTTTTGGGAGTTTTCAAAACCTCATCGCGATTGCAATTTAAAACTTTGGTTGACGCATCACCAATTGTAGTCGCGATGCGATTTTAGAAACTTCGAAAACTTTGATATTGTGGCCACAATCGCGATTGTATACCACAATTTAAAACCCTCGTCTCCACTCTCCACCTAGTGTGTTGTGGTGGTGTTCATACAACTTTGTGCCTTGTTGTTGGTTAGCAACAAGAGCTGCTCCTCTGCCTGGACCTTAGCCGCGCAACAAGATGATGATGATGACCTTGAGATGGAGACATCTGAGGTGGCAACATAGGGACTTATAATAATTGGTTTCTTCTTACATGTGGTCAAGTTCACTTGAACTGAGAACAGTGAATACACTGGCCTGTGGTCTGAGAATTTGGACTCTCCTCGCACGTACCACAATTGCTCTAGGCCTTCCCCTTTCCACAGAATTCGATCACACCTAATTTTCCCACACAAAACAAATTAAATTCACCTCATTAGTTGCGAGAATTCATTCATTAATAAGGAAAAGCAGTATATATGACTAACAAGAAGAGCAAAGTAGTAATAATATCTATAGTCAAGAAACAATATTTTGGGCATGATCATGTGGACACATCTCACTTTTTAAATTTTGACATGTGTCATCTTCACAACTTTTTATTTTTCTATAAATACAGATCCGATCCATAGACTAATTATTCTTAAAAGAAAAACAAATGTTTCACAAAGATAGAATTAATTGTAATTGCGTGTGAAGATCTATGCAATTGGTCAATAATATTAACTGGTGGAGGTTTCATGTGGTTTATATTGAAAATGATGAGAGCTAGGATATTTAATCTCTGAAGGTGTTGGGCCTGTCACATATCATCATAAAAACATTGTCATAATGTCAATGATTTCACACGAGAATTGTTTAAATCTCATGCTCATATGGTTGACTAATTATTGAACAGCATTAAACAATGCAAAGTTGGAAACACATATTACACGATACTGGCATGCCCTTTTCAAAGGAATCCGTGACTACTGTATTAAAGAAATGAAAAATGGCATCACCAACCAAGTGAATATACTTAATTGAAGTCATCTCACAATGGCCTCACCGAACGTCGGAGCATATATAAAACAAACGGCAATAATAATGCATATATTATATATTATTATTATAATAATAATAATAATATTCCCTTTGTTATGGATAAGATAAAATGTTTAATTTTGACAATAGGAATGATAAAATCTTACCAAGCCGGAGTGCGTCGTTTTTCCTTGGACTTGGAGCGGGTTTGGGCAACATACTGGTCAGAATTGAATAAGTATTTGTAAGTAGGAGCAAAATATATCTTCCCTTCCTTCCACTCTTTGAATACTCGACCAGCTCTCTGTTCTATCCTTAGCTGTGGTAAAATTAATTTGATTAAAATTGATTTTGAATTGTGATTTATGTCGAGATGTTTTTATTCTAAAAGCAAGTTCGATGTAAAAATGGGTGTAGATTTAATTTTCAATTTAAAGTAAAAGCACTTTTTATAACTTTATTCGAATCAAGGTATGGAAACAAAATTAATTTTGACACGGTGCATTCAAACAATGATATTTCTTTTACAAAATATGATTGTGGGGAGCTCAAACTCTATTAATTACCTGATCCTTTTCTAATAGTGCTTGCCAATCGTTCTTCTTAAGTAGTTCATGTGTATCATCGTAACCAGCAACTAGCCGATAATTCAAATCCCCTAGCCAAATAATCTCACTGTAGATGCCAAAAAGATTCAAGGTCCAATGAGATATTAATTAATTAAAAGGGAAGGGAGAGTTCAATGATTAGATTCTTTCACAAATTTAGAAAGAAGGAACATACTCATGTTCCATTATGGTTTCAGGAGGAAGTGGATGACCAAGAGCTTTAAATGAGTTAGAAAATTTAGTTTTCTTCAATATTTCTGAGACGTCCAAATTTCTTCGCACCTCATCACCATCTTTCTCCCCAGAGGCCAAGTGGGTACAAACGAAGCAGAATGTGGTTTGGTACAAAGTCATACTAATTGATATTGAACCCTGTAAATTAACCAACAAAGCAAAATAATCAAAAGTCATATACACCACTCTATAGCTAGTAGAGTGTACTTGTACTCCTCAAACAAAATTAAGATGTCAAATTATCCCATTGCAAAATCTGAATGTGTGTTTGGTTCTACAATAACGAAAATCAATTTTAAATGAATTGGTTTTGTAAAATTAATTTTCGCTAATACTGAATTAAAATGTAAAGCGATTTGTGTTTCAATACGTTCACGTAAAAATAGGCCAAATAGTAAATTTGAGGCTACAAATCATGTTTAGAGTCAAAAGCTTCAAATCCTAGTTTCATGTTAGAATCCATTTTTTAAGCAAAATTAATTCTACTTAAGAATACCCAAACATGTCAAAATCAATTTTATGTCTCCACAATCACTTTTACTTCTATCAAAAGTGAATCCAAACATGTACTAAAGCTGTGATAACTTTGAAAAATGTATGTCCCCTGTTACAGATTAAGATATGGGAAACTATATAAAGCTTTGAGAATTTTTATTTTTGTTTTTATTTTCTATTTTTTGAACAACTTTTGTTTTCATTTTCTATTATCATTAATAATTAATAATATCATATTTTCGTTTTACTTCCTATTTTCAAAAATGTATACATGAAAACAACAAACATATTGATTTAATCCTTTCCTATATAAATTCTTAAAGGAAAAAAAAAACAAAATTTAAAAATGTGTCACTTTTATAATTACTAACTAATGAAATAAGAGTTTAATAATTATAGTAGAACAAGTTTTACATAGTCTTTCAATCATATTTTACCACCTTATCATAATATAAACATAATATTATAATTTAACAAGAAAGTAAAATATGTATATGAGGAAATTGGAGCAACCAACCTTATTTCCTAGATAGCCCATGATGCCTCTACCAACGCAGGACACCTTCAAATTGCTTACGTGCTTGTAAAGATCCGAACGTACCCACACGCACAAGAAGATACCCACCATTTGCTTGCTGCCTGCTAGGCAATAGCATTGCCTCCTACTCTTCAAAGGCGAAGAAGTAGGAGAACTCATTTCTCCACCAGAGTTCAAGGCCTCACGAATAAGGGTTATCCACTTCGCCGCTGGGCCACTGTACTCCGGCCCAAGCACATTCCCTGCGTTTAGAGGTATAATCTCTTGGAACCTAAGGTGCAATAAAATGAAAATTAGTATCAATTTTACTATTTTACCTTCAAAAGAAAGGCTTATATTAATTAATTAAAACATTTGTAGAAAAAGATGGAGTAAACAATTTGTTTTCCCATGGACATTATACTAATTCCCTAGATACATTAGGGGCAATCTTGTCAAGAGAGCTTGGCCATGATTTGGGGTCCAATTCCAACAGCTAAAATGCAAATGCATGTTGGTAATGAGCTGTGAACATGTTTGGCTTCAATGGGTTGTGTCTACTTCGGTCCGTTCCAGCAAAGCTGAATTTCAAGAGCACGTTGTAAAATAAAATGTGTTTGGGTAAATAGCTTAATTAAGTATTTATTGAATAAATTATTTTTATAATTAAAATAAAATGAGATTAAATTATTTTGATAGAAATTGTAAACTGTTTTCATAAACTATTATAAAGAATTTATTGAAATAAACTAAAAATAACTTATAGACATGATATAAATTATTTTTATAAGTTTTCCTAAATATTTATACAAATACTTATATTATAAGTTAAGATCAAATAAACTCTTTTAAACTCTTCAAACAAGGGTAAGCTTATTGGAAATGGATTAAGTGCAATTATACAGTTGTGCAGTTAGTGATCGAGACTATTGTTTGATATCAGATAGATGAAGATTTTAAAAATAAAATAAGTTTAAAATATGAACTTATATCATGAGCTGTACAATCTCAATCCAACTCTCTCGACTGCACTGCACAATGGTTACCGTACCCAATCCTGATGCAAGCTTGCTTAATTAGCTGTGCTCAGGCTTATGGTCATTAACAATAGCTATTACCGATTTGTGAAGAAAAAAATGGCAGTGTAATTATGAGTATAGAGTTTGTACTCGTTGAAATTTGAAACCCTTCCTTGAAGTGAGTAAATAACCACTGATACAAGCGCATCGAGTAGAGACAGGCAAGTGGGCTGAATTGGAAACTCGGATTTGGAATAATAAATACTCCTTTCGTTTTTTTTATCTGTTGTTTAAGGTTATTTCACCACAATTAAAGAATCAATTAATTGATAAATAATTTCCTATTATACCTTTATTTATTCACTACTCTATTTGTTGGAAATAGTAATTAGTCTTTGAACTCTCAACTATATATTAATCAATTTTATGAAAAATGTGAAGAACAATTAATAGGATTAAAGGTATAATTGTCAAAATATAATCTTAAATTATCAAAACGACAGATAAAAAGGAACAATTTTTTTTTAAAAATCCGACAGATAAAAAAAACGAAAGAAATAATAAAAAGAAGAAGAAAAATGGAAACGAAAAAAAAATACCCAATGACATAGATGCCAGCTGGCGAAGGCAACATGAGCCAATCCCTTAAGTTCAACTCCTCGTTCGGTGACTTCCCTCCGACATTCCATGTCCCCACGAACATCCTACACAAGCAGCCATTCACACACCACGCCATCCATCATTTTTCAAAGTCAATAAGACTCTAGAACTAAAATTCCAATAGAAAATTTAATTATAAATAAAATAAGAAGAATCTATAGGACCAAGGACAACGATTTTAGCTTAACCAGAGCTTAATTTTAACAACGGGTATGATGATGGGTGCGTTTACCTAAGGGTGCGCGTGTCAGTGACGGCTGGTCCTTCCTTCCCTGGTAGTGGTACCAAATGTTTCCTTCTATTGGCAGCATCCATCAACCACCCCTCTTTTCAACAAAAAAAAAAAAGACCAAAATCAACACTTCATAGAAAGCCCCAAAAGATTAATTAAATAGATAAAAGATACATTAATAGTGGCAGGGCCAATGGTAACGAAGCAGATGAGAGTCGAGGTGCATGCCCATGGCAATTGATGTTGGGTACCCTATTTCAATTCAAAGTCACTTCCTTTTGTTCAATCTCCACGTCTAATCAATTCAAAGTTACTAACTAATTGTACATCAGGGGAATCACCAATTTTTGGGTGAATTCAGTACTCTCTACGTGTAAAACAATAGAGACTAATCTCTCAATATATTGAGATTTATTTTAAGGGTTTGATTTCTCCTAACATATGTTTTTTCATACACACGATCGAATATCGAATTTCCAACATCATATTTAAAGAACCCGAGTATCTACCATCCATGTCACACTATATTGATAGGTAAATCACCAATTTAGTTCTTAAAATTATTAATATTTGAAATTAGTCTTTAAAATTTGAAAATTCTGAATCAAATTAATCTTTATCAGATAATTTTAAGACTAAAGTAACTTATCCAAAAATACTAATATGATTGAAAATTTTTAATTTAAAAAACTAATTTAAAATATTAATAATTTTATAGAATAAATTGATATCACTAAATAATTTGACGGACTAAATCGGTGATTTAGTCTATCAATCTTTGTACCCACCGGTACCACCACTATGTGCCTATTTGAATTGACTTATGTAGAGCTTATGAATATAGTTTATGACTGATTTATAAGCTATTTTGGGCTTATTTTTCATAAGCTACCCATGATAGTTTATCAAAACAGCTTATGGCTTATATAAAATAAATTTCACTATAATTTTTTTTTGATTATAAAAATAGTTTATACAACTTATATCATAAATAGTAAATAAACTTATTATCCAAACAGAACCTATGTCCCTCAAATTAACCCTTTTCCGGTTATAGAAGAACATCTCCCGCGTTTTACTCCCAAACGACAAAACAAAAACGGCGAACGAAAACTGAAGGAAGAGCGAACTTTTTTACCTGCTATAGAAGAGTAATCTGAGTGAAACTTGTCATCGCCACTCTTTATATTGAGCCACTTCCTCACATCAAATTTCTGCCACGAAGGCTGAAAACCCAACAATGAGAAACGAATGAAAAAAACAAAAATTTGGGATTATAGAGATGAATACTTTCATAGTAGAAGATACACACCTTGGATATCTCCTTCTTCAACTCTGTTCTCATTGCTCCTCTATCTCTAACCAGATAAGACAACAACAAAATGATCCGAATCAAAATAAATGGCATGGGAACGCAGGTGGAGAATGTTTAATAGCAATATCCATGTGGGGATTTTTATAATTGAAATAAAAAATTGGGAGATTTAAAATTGATTAAGGGAAGAATCAAAGGAAAAAACAATAAAAAGGGTATGGAGTAATTAAGGAGTCTAGATATTTTTTTTCTCCCTATTTTAGTACGAGAAAACTAAGTTTATTGTTTTAATTTTAAACCTTAAACTAGTTTTGAGTAGTTTTCAACGGCAATATTAAAGACCAAGTTGCAGGAGAAATGGAGACAACTTCTGAGTCCTTAAAAACAATTAAAAAAATCAAACGAAAATTGCGCTTATATAATATAAAAAATGAAAGAAAGAGCTTAGAAAAAAGGCCAGGTTCATCCCTTTTCAATTTTGTACTTTACAAATAGGGAAAAAAGATCGTGTATGGACAAACAAAAAAGGTTTTGTGTTATAGCAAGGAAGGGTTGTGATTAAACTCAGCACGCGTTCAAAAGGTGCAACTTTTACTGACTTATTATTTTTCAGAGCAAAATCTGCATATAAATTGGATTGTTGAAATGGCTTTATGTGAACCGATGGAAACACATCAATCTAACTGGACCCAGAATTCAGGTTTCCACGTAGATATGGGTTCATTGTTTGGAAGAGGGGTGGTGAAAATGAAACAATTAGAGAACGCCAAATACGAAGGCTTTTTTGATAACGCTGAAAGAACAAACATGAAACAGATACAGCAGGACAACAAAATAGAACAGAACTCAGAAACAGAACATTATTGAGAAATGGGTCAACGGCATTGCTAAGTACAGACACAAGTGTGCGAAGGTACCAAAAGCAATTGTCAAAGTAACAAATCAAGCACTCAAAAAAAAAAAAAGTGGGGTTTGGGGTGTGGGGAAATAAAAGCACTTACTTAGGAGAATTGACAAGTACGAGGGTGTGTTCAGTTTCAGTGAAAATGATCAGAACGAATATATGAAAAAGACTGATTCTAATTATCCCAGCTTTGAATCGCTCCTTCCCTTTGTGCTGATTGGTGATGTGAAGAGAGGGAGCAGAGAGAGATGCGATGCGACCCTATATGCGCCTTTTATTGATTTGGAGAGATGGGAAAGGAAATGCAGATGATGTTTGTTTGTTGAGTAATGATGCAGGGATATTCAACAGTATCACCGTAGATTTAACATCTTTTATCTTTTTTTATTTATCTCTTATTGTCATATGATAATACCTGTCACGTTTATTATTTCTTTTTTTTTTCATCTTTTTCTCTCTCAAGATATATATATCCATTAATGTGTGTCTATTAAATATTATCCTTATTTGTTTGGGGGCGTTTCCTGGAAAGGTAAAAAGGGGTTATTTGCTTTTTGAATAATAAAATATCTCATTTTTATTTATTTTTTATTTCTAAAATTTTAAAGAGTAATAAGAAGAGGAGGAGGAAGATAAATTTCACCCGGAGGAGAGAGAGGCGATGGGGAAGAAGGAAAAAGGAGGAGAGAGATAGGTCTCTACAAAAATGTTAATTTGTTAATTTAGTAGATTTTAATTTTAGTCCATATAAAAAATTTGAAAATGACATGTAAAGTGATATGTAAATGAAGTATGTCACGTAAGATTGATGATAAGGACTTAAATATCCCACATCAGTCTAAAATTATGTTCAACTTACTTAAAGGATCTGAATTAAATTTTTTTTTGAAAAGACTAAAAAAGTTTAATTATTTTTAATGGACTAAAATCAAAATTCAAATTTTTAGAGGGACTAAAAATATATTTAAGCTTATTTTATTATGTTAACTTTTTATATATACTAGATTTTACGCCCTGTGTTATGCACGTGCTTTTTTATATTTTATGTTCATGCTTTTCTTTTTTTCATTTTAGATTTGTAGAATTTATTTAAACAAATTTTTGTTCAAATATATCACATATTATTTGTTAGGATATAATTATTAGTATATACATATTTTTCTTAATACCTATAATTATTATAATAAATATTTTCCTTATTATATTTTTCCATAATACCTACCTATAATTATTATAATAGATATTTTTTTATTTCCTTTAATACATGAGTGCAAGTCAATTTTACTATTTTTTTTCTAATACTTACTTGTAATTATTATGATATATATTCTCATTTTTTATTTAATTTATGTGTGCAAATTAATTTTATTAATATATATAGACACCTATAATTATTATGATATATTTTCCTTATTTCCTTTTTTTTTTGCTACAAAGGAAGGCAAGAGCCCAAAGAAAATTCCTTATTTCATTTAATACATGAGTGTAAGTCAATTTTAATATATATGGATTTATCATGTTATCTTCACATTATTTTTTAAATAATAGAAAACTATGCCTCAAAAAAAATTGAAAACTATACTTTCTAGTTTCGATCACACTTTTTCAAAAAAATATAATGCCTAAAGTTAATAAAGAATAAATATAGTTTTATCTAAATTATTTGTTTGTGATTATCTATTTCATTTTGCATCCATATATATATATATATATACAACTAATAATTCGAGAGTCAAACTAAGGCCATATATATATATATATATAAGGAACTCGATTTTTTTATTCAAAATTAATATGTTTAGGTTATATATTTTCATTGATCCTTGTAACAATATTATTTTACTTTATATTTTAAAAATTTATAAAACAATTTTTCCATTTTTAGAAATTTAAAAATTAAAGTGAAAAACAACACATTATTGTTACTAATAAAAAAACACAACACTTTAGGAATTCTTTACTTATACTTTTTATTTCCTGTTTTTAATTTTAATTACTAAATTGTCACATTATTGGCAGTATATAAATTTAAATATTGACACATCATATCAAATTAATTATGCGAATGATAGAATTATATCTTGACGTACGTGTGTAATTTAATTTGTTTCATAGTTCTCATAATTAAAAAAATTATTTATGTGATTTATAAATGTCCATTTTAGATTAAATTTCTTAATTTTATTTTAAAATTTAAAAATATCATGTAATACACGAGATATTTCATATATTAAAACTAGCTTTTTTATTAGTTAAAAAATTATCAAAAATATTGATCTTTTAGTGTCTTGGAAAAAATATATATTACAAATATATTCCTTCTTAGATTTCCTAGATATCGTGAGTTAAAATGTTAAAATGATCGGTAACTTGTCCAAAAAAAAGGTGAGAACTTATGCTCATGATTAAAAAATAATGTGAGACAAAATACAGTTTAACTCCCATTACTCGATAAATTAGTAATCTCTCCAAAATAATATTTTTCCAGTCTCATAACTTGCGCCATCATGCTTGCAAAGAGAAGGGCGTCTTGTTCTGAGCACTTGGTGGTCCTTACTAAGCCTCCTGTAACCTGTTGAGATGAAACCCCACACTCTCAAATTCAAGTTAATCTGTGAATTAAAATTAAAAATAAGCGTTAAAGGAGCTTTATCCTAACTCAATTCAACTTATGATCATAAACTAATGTGATATCTAGTTATGGACGATCTCGAGCAAAAAACTATAAGAATCAAATAGCAGAAAGCTAAGAAGATATATTCTTATAATGGGAATAAAAAAGAAATTGAGACCAATATTATCCATTATTCATATTCTTATATAACTAGCGGAGAGATGGGTAATACCGTGCCTATCTATCAGCATTTTTGTTGGGTGAGGATTTGCAAAGTTCCATTTCCCCTTTGTCTGTTCACACTGTACGATATACTCTCCATAAACTCTGTGTTCTCTATGAAACATGCACTATATTCCCAACCAGTAGGGAATTTGAATGGAGAGTGTGCGGTTATAGAGTAGTGGTTAATACTTAATAGTAGTTTAAGGGGTAAAATAGTCCAAAAAAATGTGTACACCAAATAAATTGTATCCTCTTTATTTATAGATTTATAGATTATAGATATTACCTTTTTTGTCGAATTGTTTTTTTTATGAATGATATATATGGGCTAATGCCCAACAGAATAGCTAAAATCCTCTAGGAAAATAAATGCTACAAGCATATGCCAACATGCCATTAGAAATAAAAGCAGGAGAAAACTCAAAAATCTTCATCCTTCCAAGCATAGACCAAATTAACATTTTTTTTTGTCAACTTAAGACCAAATTAACTTAACAAAGCAGTCTGTAACCTTTTTTTTTTTTTTGAGATGCATAGAACATGTATCCACTTCATAGAGCACTTCCATATTTGTCGCATTCTATATGTATTTGAGAGGTGTATACTGTATTTATGATTTACAGTGGGGAATGAATGTATTATTTGTAAATGAAATATATTACGCTGGACTTTAGTTGTTTGGTAGAGAAGGATAGAGATTGGAGTGATAGGGAAGTTATTAGTTCAAATATCTTCCACTGATAGATGTAAAATTAAAAAAAAATCATCAACGTGTCAGTCGTTAGTCACTTTAGTCATTGCCATCAAGAAATAGACAGAAAAATAATCACTTTCAAAGACCAAAATGACAGTAATAAGTAATGACTTTTAAGGATTAGAGTGACTAATAGCTAAACTTTTTTTTTTTAGTTTCATACCTATTAGAGACCAAAGTGACAACTTCTGATAATCGTGGATAGTGTTGTACGGGTTGATGATGTCGCCTTTCCATTTAGCCCTCAATTCAGAAGTTGCAGCATCCTAATCCGAGTTCAGCTGCTAAAGATTTGCTTCGATGATTACTTTCAATTTAATATGAAACTTTAAATACACCTGTAATCAATTAACAATTAATTAAACATATAGTATATGATTGCTTTCTGTCTCACGGATCAGCAAGCAACGTGGTGCAATAGGTGTTCAACTTAATCAAACAATGCTCTAATTCCACGAACATTAAGTAACTAATTAATTGGTCCGAATCATTTTAATGGGGAACTTTATTGACAGACCCATGAAGAATTAATATAACTTTTTGGCCGGAAGAAATCAGAAGTAATAAATAAATACATTGCATGATCTTGGCCGGCATAGATAAGATTTGTTAAATTTCTTATTCTATTGTCGAGCCACTAAGGAGAAAAACTAGCAATATTAGTCTTCATTTCATAACAAATCCTGAGATTTGAGATTATATCAATGTTATTAAAATCGACCAATATCAACTCGGGTGTTGTAAATCATTAGTTTAATATAGTCATCAAATAAATTGGTAGAACCGTCTCCCCTATCCCCACAGGCATGTATGCACTTACACATATAAGAGATCAAATTACACTATGACCAATGGGCATGTTTGGATTGACTTATGCTGAGCTTATATGGACTTATTTACTGACATAAGCTCTCGTTAGCGTGTTTAGCAGAGTTTATGAAAACAGCTTATGACTAGTTCATAAGCTGTTTTGAGCTTATTTTCATAAACTACCCATGATAGTTTTTAAAACAGCTTACAGCTCATATGAAATCAGTTTCATCACATTCTCTCTTCGATTATAAAAATAGTTTATATATAAGTCTTTATCATATAAACGCTTATGTCATAAGTGCTTAAATAAGCTTTTTTCCAACAAAAAAAATAGTTTTTTTCGAAACAGACCCTATATTTTACATTTTTGCTATTAATTAACTTTAGATAAAATGTGACTTTTGCCGATCAAATCAATATATTATAGTTATTTGTACGTTACTTTAATTTTTTTCTGCCAAATCTTATATATAAGATTATAATCAAATATCAGTTACAACGCCGCTCTCTAGGTTTCCCTTCTCTCTTCTTTTTTCTTGCCTTTTTGGCCGCCAGACTTTCTTCTTCTTGGAGGGGTGGTTTTGGACCATTTTTTGGTCTAGAACCACCCCTCTATATCGTTTTTTAGCTTCCTTCACCTCAATAAGTGGTTTATCCACACAGATCTAATTTTTTTGGGTGTTTTTTCGAGTCCTCGTCTTCGGCGTGCGACAGTGTTTTCCGTCTTTGTGCGGTGTTTGTTGTTCCCGTCTTGGTGGGGTTTTTGTTTTCCTGTCTTGGTGCGGTGTTCATTCGATTCAGATTGGTGAATCTACTTCGTTTCGCTACAGATTCTCTTTTGACTGAGTTGTCAACGCTACAGATCCGAAGACGTAGGTACTCCGGTCACCCTGAATGTGTCAGATTTGTAGGCAGTGTTACTTTTGATGACACTTTGCTATGTTATGCTATTAACTTGGGTGTTGTGAGCTTGTTCGCAGTTTCATCCCTTTTAGTTTTTAGCGACGTTGAATTTGTAATATATTCGATGTATTTTGCCAAATTGAATGAATGAATACCTTTTGTTTTGTTGTCAAAAAAAAAGTTTATAATCAAATAATTACATCACTAATTGTAAAAAAATAATAATAATTACATCACTAATAACTTTAGCTGATAAAATGTGATTTTTTATTATAAAAAAAGATAAAATTAATGTGATTTTTATCTATTCAATGGTTGAAATTTAGTTATTATTACTTTGACTTTGTGCCTTAATTTATAAAATCTAAGCAACAATAATTTTATATTGTAAATTTTGTAGATATGATCTATTTGGTATATAGTAGCTTTTAATTTAAAGGTGGGATCTCTAGATGTACAGTTATATATATATGGTAAAAAGTTATTAAGTAATGATAATGCTTACGTACATATTATACCAGTGTAACATGATCATTTCTTTAAGTAATATCCGATATTCAAGTAATACTTATATCGGATAATTATATTCGAAAATCCATCGTTGGATTAAAAGTTATTATTACATATATTATTTCTATAAGATTTTACATATGTCAATCTAATTCAATAAATGATTTGAACTTTTTTTGTTTTCTGATTGGTTTTTGTAGAATCTCTATTTTCATTTTTGTTTTCGAATCGTGTGGGATTTATAAAGTTGAGTCTGATTTATAAACTAGTTGCATATAAAGATGTCTTAAGCAATTTGGAGAGTGGTTTAGGGTGAAAATAAAATGTTTCTAACAGTACATTACAAAATATATGCCAAACAAAACCTGAACATTATTCATTGTTCTATAATGCGTTTGAGATGTCCTCACACCTTACAGGCTTACAAATCATACTGATAATGCAATAGCTCCAACCGGCAACCGGTACTGGTCGGCTAGCTACTGAGCAATCAAGGTGTTTCAACTTTGAACTTGAGGTTAGCATTAATGCTTCCGACAGCATTCACATCTGACAGTCATTTAAACCATGTCGTCCATTTTTTAATTTCATTTTGTTATCACATGATGTTTATCATTGTCATTATTTTTAAGTCCACACAAATACGCAAATGTTTATTTTTAGTCCTTCAAATTTTTTTGCCTCTTTTTAGTCTCCCAAATTATGAAAATATATCATATGTAGTCCCTGTGACCATTTTTTAAAATTTTATTTTAATCCATTCTAATTTTTTAATTCCTAATTTTCACCAACCCTCCTTTTTCATTGCTAGAGATGTCAATTTTGACTCAACTCGGCGGCCCAGCCTGTGAGGCCGTATTTTACGCTACACTAGACTCATTAATTACAAACCCAAAAGAAATCAGGTCATTTTAACCCTGCTCGATGGGTTCGCCAGGCCAAGCCAGACCTACATTTTATGCACAAAAAAATTTAGTACTTTGAACTATTTTTCTTTGTAATGGGTAGGCCTAGGAATGACAATGGGTAGGGTATGGGTAGTACCCTCCCCGTACTCGCAATTTAAAAAAAATACCCATACCCAGCTCCATACCTGCGTGGGTAGCAACTTTGATCATCGTACCCTTATCCGTTGGGTACCTAATTACCTAAACATGTACCCGTGCCCGTTACCCTCACTTCAACTATGAAAATTCAAAAATTAATTTTTCAAATGCAATACACAATATTATATCTCAAGGACGATAAGGAATTTGCCGGTGAAGGACACTGAAACGAGACAGAATGGTGTCAGTGAAGAAGGTTTGTCATCGCAGATCAAAGAAGCGGGACAGTAATAGCGCAAGTGAATGAGGTACAATGAAGCAAGCTTGTCGTCGTCCACAATAACAATGAAAGACACGATAAAGGAACACTACTAGAATGTGTTGTTGTAGCGTTGGAAATTAGCGTCGGCCACGACACCGACGCTAAATTCGATGATTTAGCGTCGGCCAAGCTGTCTCTACATTGAATTTTGAGTTTAATTTATTTATTTTTAATTTTTTATGTTTAGCGTCGGCTTAGCCGATGCAACTTATTTGACGCAAAATTTTAAAATAATTTAGCATCGGCTTGACTGACGCTAAGTTTAAAAGAAATTTAATTAATAAATCTAGCATCGGCCTAGCCGATGCAAAGTTTTTAAATAATTAATTCGAATGTAGCGTCAGCCAAGCCAACGCAAATATAAAAATTATTTCGAATTTAGCGCCGGCCAAGCCGACGCAAAGTGGAAATTTATTACACGCTTTGATCGTTAGATTTAGCAACGGCGGGCCAACGCAAATGGCCGACGCTAATTCTGAACTGATAAATCACCATTTCTCCCTTCATTTCGGCAGATACCAGATCTGTCTTCTCCTTCATACTCTCTCCGAAATCGTACCCAGCGTTGTGGGCGGCAGGGCGACGGCGTTGTGGTCACGACGGCGAGGCAACGGTGTGGAGGTGACGACGGCGAGGTGGTGCTGTGAGTTGACGGAGGCAACACGGTGCTTGTCGGTTTTGGTGTGAAAGGTGAAATCCCTAAATCCCCAAATCCTTCTTGGCCTTTCTGTTCACGGATTCATATTCATATTATTGTTCTTATTATTGTTTACATTTCATTGGGGCTCTATTCTATTCAAGCTATATGCTGGTAACTAGTATGCTTTGTGGAGATCTCTTAATTCCAGGGTCAAAATGTATAATTATCAAAAAGTAGTTCTATATAACTAAAAAGTTAGTCACAATTTTGCTAGATTCAAAGGTAGTTGTTAAATTAAAATACTTGTCATGCTTAGTTTCTAGATGAAAATACATTGCATTCTACGCCTGTGGTAAGTGTTGCTTACTCATGAGCTAACATATATACACAGAAAAAAGAGAAAAGTGTCAATGTGCTAGCAATTCTTATTAGTTTAGGCTATTATGTTACAGCTTTTAATTAAGTATAAATTAATAAAATATATTTCTATTATGCTCTCTTAAGCTATATGGTCGGTTGAAGACAAGAACATGTGACTATTATCATTAATTTAGCAAAGAGAAATAGTATAGCAAGGGTTGATCTCATTACCACATAGCTGACTCTGATTTGTATTAATTGAGGGAACCATTCATCTCAAAAGCTTCAAATATTAGGTGAAGGCTTACCAATGGATTTTATATCTTAACTTAGAAAGAATAAAAGGTTCCATCCTAAACTTGTTGAAATAAGCATATTTTAAACAAGTCCTTATGTGTAATTGTTACTAAAGCATATATATAGTGCACCTTTATCAAAGGAATATAAACTAAACCAGTTTGCTCCCAGATGGAAACTGATTCTATAAATGTCAACTGGATTTGACTATGAAATAGATGAAAATCTTGTCAATGATTTCTGTAGTTTCTGTTAGGACTATGGTGTATCCTTGTGAGGATTCATTCTTGATGAAGGGTTATATATGTTCACAAGTTTTCATTATGTACCTTCAAGTATTTTTATTGGATTTGTAAACAAATAGTTTTGTGCTTCTAAAAGGCACGTGTTAGTTCTATGCATGTTCATTTGTGGCACCTGTTAAATTTCAGATTCTTGGAGATGCAGAAAAATTGTACTCAATTGCTTTATTCATACTACTAATATACAACTTAAGTTTACTAAACTACGGAAGAATTTCTTCTATTGGTGTTGCTTTTTCCATTTTTCGAAATCAATTGCTTTGATTGTACATATCTCTGTTCCTCCCCGATCTTGTTTTTGTTTGGTGACTTGTTTTCTTCTTGGCCTTTACTTTTAGTACTGCACAAAGAGTGAGTACAGTACTAGTCAACATTTAATATTAGAGATCACACACACATTTCAAAAGACTACTTAATTACTATTGCTGTACTACACTTCTATCTCGATTGTATGCATTCATATGCATATGGAATAGAGCGAATTTAATGTTTGACAACTTATAATGAAGGTCTCACTCTATATATAGTGTACAAGTACTACTACATAGTGCTTGGTTCTGATAACGTAATTATATATACAATAATCTAGAACACCAAATATCTATATCCCATAAAGCTATTGGTTCTCACTTGTCTCCCCCCAAATATATAGATCATAGATTTGAACTATTTGATTTTAACTAAAGCTAATTGAGTGGGGAAATACATTTTAAAACTCTATCATATACTTAGTTGGGTGTATGTTTTGTAAGGGAGGTTTTGTAGTCTCAGGGGATGGGGACTATCTTTTAGTGGAGGCAGGGGTTTTTGTTGATATACACTATTTGTATTGGTTAGTAGAGAGCCAATCTAGAGATAAAAAAGAAAAAGAAAAAGATGGAACAATCTACTTCAAACTAAATGCCCCATGCACTTCATCTAAAGTACTTAGTTGTGTTGGGCTTGATGTATGATTTTAGTGATCACTACATTTGGTGGTTTGGGTTTGATGCCAAGATTCGGAAGTATTCTATCATCGAAATGTGTATGATTATGTTTTTCTATCATTCTTTTCACTTCCATTATACATGTATGTTGCATTCACAAATACTTAACTCCATTTATTTACTGTTTATTATTTTTTTAATTCCACTAAATTTTTTTTGGTGTTCTTGGCTTCTTTTTATTTTTCTTGAAATATGATAGTACTGTTCGTGGCAATCGGAGATTACAGTTGAAGCTTAGTGTTGGAGTTCATCGGTACGTATGCAATTTTTTTTTTGAGAAATATCTTTGTGAGTGTGCAAGTTGTAATGTGAACTATTTTGTTGTTTGTTAGTGGAGAGCTGAGCTTAATAAGTGTGATCCCGCCTAATATGCGGGATGCTGGATTGTGTGCTGGTAGTTTAGAAATGATGCATGTGTTTGTGAATTGTTTTGTTGTTTGTTAGTGGAGAGTTGAGCTCAATAAGTGTGATCCTGCCTGAGATGCGGGATGCTGGATTGTGTGCTGGTAGTTTAGAAATGATGCATGTGTTTGTGAATTGTTTTGTTGTTTGTTAGTGGAGAGCTGAGCTCAATAGGTTTGATCCTGTTAATATACTATTGTTTTTATTTATTTGATGTTGCATATATAGTTATTTGTATCAAAAAAATGGGAAATTTCCAAATCACAAGGGTTATGCTGTCGAATTTTTTCCAATTTCAGTGGTTGAGTGATTAATGTTTACCTTGTAGAAAATGGATCGTAGCTGGATGTATGACCGGCTGAATCCTGGTAGGATGGGATTGAAACAAGAGTTTATTGATGAGGTTCACGAGTTAGTTAGGAAAGCTAACGAACAACCCTACTATTTGTCCGAGAGAGGAATTAGGTGTCCTTGCTCAAAGTGTAAGTGTATGGCAATTTTGACTGAGAGTGAGGTGAAAGAGCACTTATATAGGTCTGGATTTCAACCAAACTATTGGATCTGGTCTATGCATGGAGAGGTTGAGGACCTAAATAATGACTTAGGGGAAGAGTCAAACAGTAGTAGGTTTGTTGATACTGAAGATCATTTTGAAGCAATGCATGAAATGGTGCATGAAATACTGACTTCAACATCTATTATTTATTTACTGTTTGACATTTTAGGCCCATGAAATGAATTAGATAATCTAATGTTTAGTAACAATTACCTAATTTTGGTATATTCCTTCCAATCCCAATAGGGACCTTCCCCTCTGGTAGGCGCAGAGATGCAATTTCAGGTTCAGTTTGGTAATAATCTACGATCCCATACCTATACAAGGAAATAGCAGAGTGAGTTTCTTCTATACTTTAACTTAGAGAATTAATAAAGGAAAAGGTGGCTGCTTCAAGCACACTGCACACATATATAGTATTGTTTAACTCTTTGCTAATTTGATCGAAGCGCATGTATGTATTAAAATTTTCGTCATATGAATTGCAGAATAATTGCACAGATCGAAGCATTGTAAAACCCACGTGAGTGCATGGGCCATAGAGTTATCAGTACTTTGTTAACAATGATAGCAGTAAAAAGTAATCTCACCACATAGAGTAATTATCACTTGCAGATCAAGAAGGTTCGTACTGGAAAGCATCTGCCTATGACAAAAACACATGAAGCATCTCCTAACTTCTAAGAATGTAATAGAAATGCAATGAACTTGTAGCAATCATGGAAAGGTAGAATGGACAAATTCTATCTGGTAATAAAGTGTCATGTTCATTCAACAGAAAAAAAAATGCATAAACAAGACCAACAAATACAAATACCAGATCAAATACTATAGTTGAAGAAATTTCACCAGTAAAAAACCTGTTAGACTTTATAATTATAAGGGCAGAATCTGACTTATTTAAAGTTATAAACTTTTTTCAAAAGTCTAACTTGACCTCCATGGTAACTTATTTAAAAGTCTATTTTTACTATGGCCTCTAACTATGTCATAATTTTGTCCTTAAATAAACTTTATAGTAATATTTTATGCATATATTACAATTCTATAATATGTATATATATTAAATATATTATATGGTTATTACTTTTATTATATTCTTATAATTCATTATTATTATTATTATTATATAAAATATATTTAAATTATTTATACCCATATATTTTTATATTTTTTAAACAAGTCGTTATATATATATATATAATAGAAAATTAATATTAACTTTAGATAATTAATATTAACTTTTTGAAACAAGTATCTTGTTTTCTAGGGATAAAATTATATGTATTACAATAATGTTAAATTTAACTTCTTTCAATTTTTCATAAAAAAAAAAACCACCACCTGCACTGCATAAATCTCCCTCCCTCCTCTATAAATTGCCATTGCCTTCTTCTACATATTCCTTCACCCCCCTGACCCCTCCCTTGCCTTCTTCTACATGGAAGATTATATCATGGAGAACCGCCATACACAGAATTGGTTTGGAAGAGAAAAGCCATTCGTTGCTTTGGTGTTTTTGCAGCTTGGATATGCGATCATGGATGTGCTATCCAAGGCTGCAATGAACAAAGGGATGAGCAATTATGTATTTGTTGTGTACAGCAATGCTGTTGCATTCTTTGTCATGGTTCCTTTTGCACTATTTTTTGACAAGTATAGTATATACCACTCTCTCACTATGTGTGTGTGTTTTGTTTTTATTCTTTTGGGGTTGTGTGGACATAAAATTGAAGTCAAGCATGCTACATTTTTTTTTGACAGGGACGCAAGGCCGAAAATGACAATTTCAATCTTCATCAAGATATTGGCGCTCAGCTTGCTGGAGTAATAATCTCATTACGTTATTCAACAAATCCTATGATTAATGGAAAACAATATCACTTAACTTTGATATTTACTTTCTCTCTATCAGGCCAGTTGTTGGCCAAATTTTTTAGTTTTTGGGGATGAAGTACACAAGAGCAACCTTTGCAATTGCAATGTCCAATTCCCTTCGTGCTATTACATTTATCGTGGCTTGCATTCTGAGGTAACTAAGCATTATTTTCACTCTTCTGAAGAATTAACTTCTCAAATTTAATTGGTCAATCATAAGTGTTAGTCTTGCTTCCCATGAAAAAAGTACATATCACAAGTGCACTACAAATTTTATTTTCAAAAGATCGAGATTCTTATACAAATGATTAAACTAACAGATTGGCATTCTTATTTTTTTCAATATGAAAAAAAATTAACTAACCCATTATATTCAAATATATATAAAGTCCATTTACATTTATAATATTAGTGTATGTAATAAGGTTTGACAATTTCTCTGTTTTTGCTTAGGCTTGAGAGGATTAAAATAAGTTGTATACGCAGCCAAGCAAAAATAGTGGGAACTCTAGTACCTATTTTAGGTGCCATGATCATGACAATGAGGTTACTTATATAGTATAAAGAACACGAATTTATACATGGGATTATAAATGAACTTGGATAACACAGAATCATATATCATGAATAAATTGTTTGATAATTTTTTAGTTGCTACAACTTAGAAAAAAAGGATATAGTGGTGTCTTTGATTGAAATATATGTTCCCTAAATGTAATTGCACATACACACACGCACGTCCTCGCGCACACACAAAAAATATTTAAGAGCCTACATATTAGGGAGACAAAAAGCCAGCGATATGCCTCTATTTTTGTGCCTTGTCGTAAGTCCTAAATGTGCTCGACAAAGACTCTTTTATATATAGATATAGATATTTTACTACTTTTTAAAATATGATTGTTTTTGAAATTTTATCACAATTAAATATTTCAATAAAAATTTGTACACTTGATTGGTAATTTTAAATAAAATTAAAATTTTTATAGAAATATTTTACCAAACAATTTGACTTAAAAATAGTTTTTAAGCCAAATAATGTAAAATATCAAACAACTTTAGCTTTACTTTTAAAGCTCTTTTTTCAATTTTAACTCTATCCACTTAATTAATACCACTTTATGAATGATATTTAATACCATATTGTATTACTTTATTAATTATTATCATTTGCACCTCATTATGTTGAAAAATACTAAAAACACCCTAGCGAACATTCTTTTATATATAGATATGTAGATAGATTAGCATCAACGCATAGAAAGTGTGACACCCTGAGGCTGACGAGGGTGGGGACTGATCGCCGGTGCAGAGAGGCACGGACAAAGAGTGGCTCCTGGCAAGCTTCATGGTGAAGTGCAACACCATTTCGCCAAAAAAGGTGAAAAACTTTCACAAGTTAAGAATGATAGCATAAAGAATATACACACAACATTTATACAATATATTTTTAGAATCTCACAAACACAGATCACAGTGGGAAGTAAAATACCATAGAGCAAGATATAACCAAGAATATATCATCAACCACAAATATATTATCAATCACAGATATATTTATGCATGAGAGAGAGAGAGAGAGAGAGAGAGGAGGGAGGAGGTGGTGGTGGTGGAGGGAGGAGAGAGATATGCTGATGTGGCATCCTATGTGGCAGTTTTTGGCCACGTATGCATGTTAACTGGACTCAAAATGGGACACATCAGCGGTCAACCTACTTAAAAGACTAAAGCAAAAAAAAATTTATAGAGACAAAAAACATTTGACTTTTTGATATGGACTAAAAACAAAACACCCCTATATTATAGGAAACAGAAACATATTTAAGCCATTAATATTTGACTTACACCACCAAGAATATAAAATAAAGTAAATAAATTGGTGAGTTAGTATTAACGTTTGTGGGCAGTACTTAACATTTAGAAATCTGATTTTGATCCTATGGCCTCCCTTTAACGTTTTTATAATAATGTTAGTTTTTTTTTTCTTTTTTACATTAGAGCTAGTGTGCAAGTGACCCCTCAGAAGTATAAAAAGAGAAAGGCAGCCTGGGATAAAATTGAACTTTTGGGAGGTATACCATGCATCACACCCATGTTAATTAATTGAACTACGTACAAGCTGATTGGCTCTAACTAGGTAACAAAGTTGGGGATGCTTAATTTCATACACTGAATTTGGTCTTAAACTTGAATACAAGCACATGGCTAATTTCTAGTTTGTGACATTTTATGCACAAAATAATTCTACGTACAAGTACATATATATAGTTACTCTTAGCCTTAGAAAGGACCTAAATGCATTAAAGGAACATGTGAAGGACGTCTGAATTGCTGATTTTACCAAAGAAGTTGAAATTAAGTGTAGGCTGGGCTGAGAAAATGGTATCACCTCTACACAACTCACACATCAGCGCCTCTACACAACCAACAGGGTTGGTAGACAAGTTGAAATATGGATAATGGAAATGTACGTGATCCTTTGGCTTCTGCCACACAAAAAGCACCCCAACAGTTGAAATATGTAAAATATTTATTTACTCGTGCTGTGTCAGTGGCGATTAGTGTGTGTGTGTGTGTGCACTTTCACGCATTACCTTATGCAATCGGTCCTTTTGCACTCACTGAGTTAATTCAATGAATTATCCTTTTACTCATATTCCTTCTTCTACATAGAATTCTATCAGAGTCCAATATCCGCCCTCCCTCCTCTGCATAGAGTTTTTGGAGGGGGGAGAGAGAGAGGAGGTGGTGCTAGTGGGGTGGAAGGAGGAGAGAGAGAGGGGGAGGTGGAGGAGGAGAAGGAGGGGTGTGGTGGTGGAGGAGAGAGAGGTGGTGGTGGAGGAGGAGGGGTGGTGATGGAGGAGAGTCCCTGTAAAAATTATATGTTTTGATTTTAGTCCCTATAAATAAATGACGTTTTGATTTTAGTCCCTATAAATAAATGACGTGGCCAACAGTGTGCCACGTAGGCGTTTTAGGGTGACATGACACGCGTCAATGCAAAAGAGGGACTAAATTCAAAAACTTGAAATTTAAGAGGACTAAAAACCGTTGATTTTAAATTTAGGAACTAAATTCAAAACTCAATTTTTAGAGGGATCCAATTCATATTTAAGCCTTGTATTCAAAACAGTGGTTCTCAATTCCTAGTATATGATTCGTGTAAAAATATATTAATTAATATCATTTTTTTCTTTTGGTATGGACATATTAATATTAAGGTTATTGGTTGTGTTCGTCTTTAACACATATATATTATTATAAACACACACATGTACACGCACACACTATCGTAAAATCACGCACGCGCACGTACACACAAGATATATTATATTTTAGTTAAATATTATCATATGAATTTATTTATTGTTACAATCGATACTCAATTACATAAATTTAATAGTTGATTTCATGAAAACACGATGAAACTGCTTATTTTGAGTTCAGTTTTATTAGATGTAAATTTAAAATCTGTATAATTAAATCACTTTATTGTTAATTATTATGATTTAATGTTTAATTAGCAAATATTATTAAAAAAAAATTTGGCACCTACTACCATAAATTTCTGGATCCATCCATGTATATGTATGCGTCTTTGGACTTGTGGTTGGTTATGTACCTCTTTGTTGGCTTCCATAGGCACACCTTTGTGCTTATATTGAAAGCTCTTATTACTATAATTTTTTTTTCTTATAATTAAAAAAATATGTAAACATCATGTTTGATCTACTTTATGTAAACTTCGCATTTATGTAAATTGACTCTTAATCATTTTGATATCATGTTTAGCTCGTCAAGTTTTTAAATATATGTATTTGTGTTTTATAGTATAATAATAAATATAGTGTGTTTATTGTATGTGCGTATATTATATTATATATATATATATATATATATATATATATATATATATATATATATATGATCATATTTTTTTTATAAACCAAAATTTATTAATGAACAGGACTAGAAGCACAAGGTATAATAAATCCAAATACGTACCCAATACAAAGTGTTCTTGAAACAATCTCCTTTTCACCAATATATTTCATGCATTTCTTACACAACACAGCAAGATTAAAAGAGCATAAAAGTGTAACGTCCCAGTTTATGAGAAAGAGTATTAATTTTGGAGGATTATAATTTTCTTTAAGATTCTTAGATAATATGTAATGGTTTAAAGCTGACGTAGGAGTCAAAACAGTATTCTATGGAAGTTTTTGACTGTCAGAATAAGTTTATAATGATATAAAAATTTCAAACTCGATTTATAAGAAGTATTTTAGGATATAAATAGTAATTTGATGTTATATGAGGATTTTAGAAGTTAAGCTTGAAATTTTAGAAAAAGGCATAAGAAATGTTGTTGTTTTAGTCCATCTAAGATGAAATACGTAACCTATTAATTAAGGAATGAATAAATACCAAAGACTAAGGAATGGTTAAGAAAAACTACAAGATCAAGTAGAGTTTTAGATAGTGTAGAAATCATAAGTTTTGTTTGGTGTTGTGATTTAAATGATAAGACAGCTAAGCCTTAATAACTTCCGTTCGCATTATACTTCCATATTTATTCTATTTTATTCAAAGTACTTTGAACGTATATGTGATTGTTGATTTATTTTTATCTTAGAAAAATGGTTTTAATATAGGTATATATTCTTAGCATTAAAACAAATAGTTTTTATTTGACGTTGAATTTAAAACAGAAAATGTAACCTCTGTTTTTTCATTTACTGTCTATTTTCTGTTTTATATAAAATTTTATTATCTAAGTGTTGAGTGATTTATTTCTGTCTTATAAGTAAGGTTTTAATATGCTTATTTATTTATTTCATTGAAACAGACATTTTCACTTGACGTTTGAATTTTTACAGAAAATGGTTTTCGCTGTAATTGACGGCTTAGCCTTTAAATCGCAAAAATACTTCAAACCAATCCAGAAAATTATCTTCCTTCACAAAAGTTGGTTATTTTAATGTTTTTTATTTTTTGAAATTTTTCTAAATTTTTTCGAAAACTTTCAAAATTTATAGAAAAATAAGCTTAACGGACGCGAATTGCGCAAATATCTTGTTTTATAGTGTAAAAATTTCGTGACAAAGGTCTACAATAATTTATATTTTATTTTTAATTATTTATTTAAGGATTTTAGAAATTATTTTTAGACAAGATAATTTTTATATCGTTTTTGCTCTTATTTGCGATATATTAGCCGAATAGAGACGTAAGGAGTATGATATAGAAACTTAGGGTTTTTGGAGGGACTCAAATGTAATTTTAGGGATTGCAAATAGTGGGTTGACTCAGCCATTTACCATGAATAGTAGGGGTATGTACAATTACTAGTTTACCCTTGGTTTTACATTTAAAATACCAAAATCGAAAGTTTTTAACCTAGCTATCCTATGGCCCAAAATTACTCTCATTTGGATAGCTCATTCAAGTGAATTAGAACCGTTGGATTGCCCTTGTCACATAGATTGAATCTTGGTGAATGCCTTTGAACCAATTAGGAAAAAGAAAGGATTAACCTAGTTATCTAATTTCCTAGTCATATAATGGATCTTATCTTCCTCCTCCCACTTGCATGGTTGGCTGCCTCCTCATCTTCGTTTAGGACCCTTGGATAGCTTTTGTCACTTGGATCCAATCCTTGTGAAGTGCTTTGGATCAATGAGGAATTAAATTGATTTATCTAATTAAGTAAATTAGGGTTTTAAACCTGATGGCTTACATCACTTAATCTTTTCTCTTCCTCCCTTGTCCCTCCTCATGGCCGCCCCCTCCACTATAAATACCCCCTCTTGCTTCATTTAAAACTTGCACCAAACTTGTGAATGCTCCAAGTTTCTTCTTTCCTCCTCTTTATAGCTTTATAATTCTCTCTTGTGTCCTTAGTTTTTTTAAGCTTGTTCTTCAAAGCTTTTTTCTTCTAAGGTAAGGGGAACATCTTGCAAAATAATTTGAAAAGATACATGTTTGATTTTTGATTACTAATCACTTAGGTGATTTATGTGTTATAACTTTATATTTGTTTATTTAAGCTTTATAATTGTTTTATGGCTTTAAATTAATTGTTATGAGCTTTAATTAATTGTAGTGTTATAATGCCTAAATTGTTTATGTGATTTTTGATAGTAATGTTATAATGGCAAAATTGATTTAGAGCTTTAACAATTGTACCGTTATAATTGTGAATTTTAGATTATCGTAGTGTAACTTTACTGTAAAACTAGTGCAATCTATTTCTTTGTGAAAACTCCAAAATTGTCTATCATTGATATAGAGAAAGATGGTTAAGATGAATGGTTTATTAGTATGGTTTTGACCAGGAACTCGATATATACGTGGCTAAGATAAATTGGAAAAGATTTTTATTGGAATGTTACTATAACACAATTAAACGTTTAATTGAACCTTGATCTGTTAAGAAGTGATTTCGCTAACATATATATATGAAGCAACCCAAAAATTACAGAAGAGTCGCCACTAAAGTTTATTTAATGGGAAAACATTGGAAAAATCCATTTTAAAAAAAATGGTCTTAAAACCAGATTTAGAGTTCGGGAGTCGATTACGCGTAGGGAAGGTATTAGCACCCTACAACGTCCGCTAAAAACGGTTACCTCTAATTAAATGTGCAAATTTTGTTAGCTCTCAAAATTATTTATTTTACCCCAAAAAGAATTATTTACTTGTTTATTTACAAAATATAATTTAAATTAAGGAAAGAGAAATAATAAAAATTATTTTTTTTGTGCTTGACAGCGAAGACCCCTGCTCCTACTTATTCTCAGGTGCAATGAGAAAATCAAAGCTACGTAGTTCTTTAGAAAATTGATTGTGGGTTGATTGATTTTATTTTACTTCAAAAAAAAAAACTTATTGTGAAATTGACGGAACTAATAAAGCATCACACCTACAAAAGCTCTTATTAAAAAAGTTGAGCTAAAAGGACGTCACGTCCAAACAGTCCTTTTACGTAAAGTACTAAAAATTACTTTTAATCGAGTAGAGACCAAACAAAGCGTCACGCCTAGCAGGTCTCTACCGGAGAAAGGAATTTATTTATTAGAGAACTCAAAAAACGTCACGTCCAAAAGTTCTCTTATTTAGAAAATATTATATTAGTGCAATAATAAATCAACACATATGATTAAATAATAACACTGACTTAACCACATATGATGATATTTCATTTTTATATTTATTCTGTTTATTTTTTATTCTTTTTCTATTGAAAAAAAGTTCCACTAACTATCAAAATAAAGACTAATCATCTTTTTTAAATCCAGCCGCACAAACCATAGCAATAGCACGTAAATATGGACAAAAAACAATAACAAAATGAAGCTAAACAATAATAATATGACAACAATAATATAATAAAACTAACAACCAGAGAGGGCGTGAATGGCAAAGGCCCAAGGAAGTGGTTTCGGCGTGACCGGGGTTCCACGACGGGAGCTCCGACGACTTCGTGTTTAACAGTGGCGTTTAGGTGGAAGAAAGATGGTAGACCTTCAGTGGTGCTCGATACACCTTGTGGTGAACCCGGAATGCTCCACGGTGCTTTGGTGGAAGCCGACCCAGGTGGCTTCACGGAGCGGTTTGTCGTGGTGGTTTAGTGAGAGGCTTGGTGGCTTGGTCGTTTGTTGGTTGAGGAAGAAAACGGAAATGGTTGATGGAGCTACATAATGAAGGGGAGTGTTTTCTTGTAAGAGAGATGGAAAGGAGACGATTGTAGGTGATGAAGGAAGGAAGATGGGTGTTGTTAGCTATCCCTCCTCCATGGTGAAAAGCTTGGTTATGGTGGGTTTGTGGCTGGGGTTTTGGTGATGAAGATGAGTGGGGTTTGAGGAGAATGGAGAAAAAGGTACCAGGGGTGTTGGGCGGCCGCTGGTTTGCTGCTAGCATGAAGGGAAGGAGGAAATGTTAAGAGTTTTTTTTTGAGCTGTGATACATAGCCACCGACACACTTTCCCAACACCCCATCCCAATGAATAAAATGAGGGAATGAGGTGTGTCATGGGTGTGTAATGGATGTGTGTGTATCGTTAATGTTTTTTTAGAGAGTGAAGGATCTGTTTTATAACCAGTTGGAGCGCACTACGGTGTGTGAGCGGAGTCCAGGGTGCATGGTGGGGATGAGGATGATCAAGCGCGCTTCAGCTTCTCCTTCGCAAACGGGACGTTGCTAATGTGAGGCTAGGTTCACGGTCAGCACAGTGAGGGCGCGGCTCGCGCTCCTTGCTATTCCTCTTTGAGGGCGCTACTCAAGTGTAGCGCGGCGCATGGATCTTACGGTGGAGGCACGGAGCTTCTTCCTTTTTCTTTTTTTTCTTTTCATTCTTTTTTTCTTTTTTTCTTTTATTTCTTTTCTTCTTCTTTTTCTTTTTCTTTTTTTTGTTGTTTTTTTCTCTTCTTTTCTTCCTTTTGTTTTTGTATTTTTTTTAGAATAATTAAGAACCCGGACCAAATTGGGTGTCTATAATATATATTGGATTGGAAAAAAATAGTATAATGGTAAAAGATTCTCGGTGAATTTTGCTGTTATATTATCTGGTGAAAATTGAGTTGGAGTCCGATATATGTATAATTAAACTCAATTTAGTTTTCAATGCCTTTGACAGTGAAAATTAGTTAAGTAAGCCTTCAATGAGTTTTTTTTAAAAATAAACTAGTATTTAAGTATTTCGGTAATAATTCAGCTTAATCTAGTTCACTTAGTTTTATATCGAATTATTTTAAAAGTTGGGCACTAATCACCGCAGTCGGCTCTACTGCCGTGTGATCCTATCATCTTCAAATTTAATTAAGTCGAGAAAAATCACTTACCAATTAACAAGTAAACATGGGTTTAAATTATTGTTAATCTCTTCTCTCTTGATCAATCCCGGTGGTTCTGCCCCATTTTGATCTTCTTGAAATGATTTAATCACCTTGAGTTTTGATATATACTGAATCACTCTGATTGTTATGTGTCGATCACCTCAGTTTGGCATTGCCGCGGTGTGATCACTCTTTAATTAAACAAATTAAGCCGGATAGAGCAATAACTTAATAAAAAAACATTGTTTTTGAAAGTGTGGAGACTAAAAGTGTAATCTGAATACTTAGAGGACTAAAAGTGTAATCTGGATAATTAAAAGACTAAAAATGCAGTTTTTGAAGATATTAGATATTTTAAATAATTAAGTCAAGAAGGGTTATTTTTATTAAAGTCATATACAAGGAGATTTTGAGAGAAATGGTATTAACATAATCAAGTGAGAGATATTTTTTTTTACCAAAGAGTTTTCTCAAATGAGTCCAAGTCTAATTTATTGAGTTTTTCCAAAGTAAGTTCCCAAATGAATTCTTTAAAGTTGAAGTTTGGATAATATAAGTCTAGTGTTCCAATAGAGAATAGACCTAACATTTAAAAACAAAGAGATGTGAGGTCGTTGACTGAGTGTTCATAACGGTGAGATATTTTTGAACTGTGTGTTCGGAGTTATAAAATGTTTATGGACTGAGTGTCCGGAGTTGTGAAATAGTTTTGGATGGAGTTCCGGGGTTGTGAGATGAGTTGAGACTGGGTGCCTGAGGTTGTGAAAAGCGACGTTCTCAAATATGAATAAAGATGAGTTAATGCGAGTGAGGAAAGAAAGGTTGTGAAAAGCGACGTTCTCAAATATGAATAAAGATGAGTTAATGCCATTCCACTAGGCTGTGTGCCACTTCATTTGGTTGTGTACCGTTCCACTTGGCTGTGTGCCACTTGAGTTACAACTCACGTTAAATGTGGTTGGGAATTAATACGGTTGGGCTACAATTGCCTATTGGGGTTATCCGAGTTTCGAACTTCCACTAATGACCAAGAGATAACATCCTTGAGTCGGAAAAAATCGTATACTCGACTTGGATAAACCTGACTGATCAATCTTTTCAAGATAAGGTGAGAGTGGCATTTATGGAATGATTGTATGATCAGACCCTAGAGGAATGGGCTGAGCAATCATGATAAATATCTTGCTGCGCCTATTACTCAAAACGTTGTTGGGATAAGTCTCCATGGAGCATTGAGAAATGATGTTCTTATAGAACTCTTAGATGTGTCATGCATGTATTTCTATGTGAAATTAATGCGATTCTTGAATGTGATTTCTTTTGAGGATGAGTATAGCATTGTGTGTGTATTATATCTGCTGTGTGCTGTTTGTGTAACTGTGACGATATAACTATGAACGAGACTTTCACCCTTGCAATGTATTGTTTTCTTGTATGCAAATATATCTTCTTAAGTCGCTATGCCGGAGATTATAGTAAGTTCTGGAAGAGGGAAGAACAGGAGGTATGTCGACACATAGGATGGACTTGCGCGTTTTAGATTAAAGGTTGAGTTTTCTCATTTGAGTTTTTGTAGGATTTTAGTGTTTGACCAGCATAGAAAGATTGTAATTATTTGGGGAAAATGTATTCCTGTATTTTTGATATTCTCTTACTAATGAAAGAGTTTTGATTCCTAAGTTGTTTTCATGTTGGATGTTTGTTCACATAATTATTTCTTAAATGAAAAAAATTAACTATGGATATCTATTTGTGAAAAAATTAAATAATTTTGACATTAATTTTCTACAAAAAGCCAGTAATTAAATAAATTTAATTTCGCATTTGGGTTAGTTAGTAAATGTGACACCCTTTGAGAAAGACGGTGTTACACTGATCGCCCTGGAAAATTGTAAATTTAAAAATGATAAAAAGATCTTTATCAGATTTATTAATTATACCATTATTCAATATCCAATGTGTTTGTTAAATTGTGTTATGTGATGACAAATCTAGAGCAATACTTCAACTCAATGCAACTTTGTAAATGTTCAATTTGACCGCGTCTATACTAAGACACAAGATTTCAAAGAAATTAAAATTTTGACAAAAAAAAGAAATTAATATATTGTGTACATAATTACATATCTTTAAAATAAGATGAAATCAATAGTCGTAAAAGGACACATCATGCAAGATGTATTTTAGGTAGGGGCGTTCGTAGGACGGGATCAAATAGATTATGTTTGTCCCTCATCCGGTCTGAAACTTTAACCAGGTCAATTCTCTAGATTCGAACCATATCCTCAACCCGATATAATCCAATGATGTATGAGTTCAATGAAAACTGGATTCAAGTAAGACAAGACTGGTTGACCCGAAGTATGGGCTCAAAAGCAATAGAGACGGGGACTGTAAAATGATATCGGGACCAAGAAGCAAGGTTTAAACCTTTTTTTTTATAAATTAAAAAATGTTGAACTAGAGAAAACTAAGTGAAAGTACAAGGAATTCCCAACATGCTTGCAATCCACTGAACTACATACTTGCAATGCTGAGCCATTCACGCCCGTGAAAAATTTGTTCCTAATCAAGAGGCGATCACAACAGGGAAACAATTCACATCCCAGGTGTGAAACTGTCAGTCCCTATCCACAGAACAGCAAACTCCAACCAGAGCGGTTCACACCCCTACTGTGAAACTGTCAGGCCCAACGAGCAGAAAGACATTGTTCGCAATCCAGAGACCATCACAATTGGAGGAAAAAAAACAATGATAAAATAATAGATAAACAAAATAAAAACTTTAGTTAGTCATGCAATTCTATAGGAAAATGTGATAACTTAACTAGTTTAAAAAAGTGGATTTTACAATGCACAAGCAAATTAATTCACAAATGCTGCAAAAGCAGTTGATTTTTGTACTTTCAAATTTGACGGTCAAGATTATAGAAGGAGAACCTGTTAAAAAGGTAATGTGCAAGTTTGATAAAGATTTGCTACTTGGTGTCTAGAGAAGGCATTAATTACAAAAAAGCTCAAATATTTGAAAAACTACATTTTTGCCCACATTTTTGGAAAATTAGTTTTTTTGCCTATATTTTTTGAAAATTATATTTATTGCCAAGGAATTTCTATTTTTCGCTAATGGAAATTCGCACTGCAAAATTGTTATGTATCCGATGAGATGAGTTGTATGAATATTTGACAGATTTGCCTATATTTGATAAATTTACATAACAATTCTGCAGTGAGTTTCCATCACCACAAAATAGAAATTCTTTGGCAATAAATATAATTTTTAGAAAAATAGGCAAAACACTAATTTTTCAAAAATGTAGGCAAAAATGTAATTTTTCAAAATTGTGAGCATTTTTAGTAATTAATTAAACCTTGGGCCATACAAATAGAATTAGTGATTGTTTTGTGGGTAAATATTCAAATACATGGAAAACTTGCAAAACTGTCTATAACCAGTTTCTTATGCATTTGGTCTTTTGCTAGATACATGAAAGTAACACTATTGAAAGAGAGCTTAAAAAAACAAGAAACATCGAATCATTAATATGGATTAATTTATTTTATACACAATATATTTGTGCGTGTGTATATATGACATTGCATTTTAAAATAGTTATGAAGTGCAATAATGGGTGAGAACTGAGAAAGCTTGTAATCTTGTTGTATAAAAACATATTGAAATCCATAATAAAGTTAGTTCAGAAACATGAGTAAAAAATGTTCTTCAGAAATAATAAAAAAGAAAGGAACGAATCATATTGTAATCTAATTAAGTTTTGTATAACCATTAACCCATATGAAGTCTATATTTTGATTAAAAGTTTAAAATTTAAAAGGTTTAAAAATGCTTTTAGTTTCTATAAAATATAATTTTTTTTATTTTAGTTCCTATTTAATTTTTCTCCTAATTTTAATCTATGTTTTATTCCATATTTGCACAATTGGTCTCTACCGTTAGTCTTCTATCGTTCTCTGATGATGTGGAAGACGAAGGTCCACCTCGACACCACGTGGGAAATTCCCCACGCAGCACATAACTATTTTTTATATTAAAACTTTAAATCACAATTAATTAGGCTTTGTTCGAGGTAGTTTTTGGTTTTATGTTTTGAAATTTTCAAAAATCAAATCCAGTTTCAGTTTTGAGTTTCAGCTCTGAGTTGAGTTTTAGTTTTTTTTTTTAATTTAGTCATTCTCTTTGTCTCGCCTCATTATGAATGGTGAAAGTAAGAGAGAGGTGACACTAGGGGTCGCAAAACGGGTTGGACACGACATATTGGGCCCACCTAACCTGCTTTTGGCAGGCTAGGTTATATTTTCAACCCGTAGCTTGCTTTGCCCCACCAACGCGACAGTCGACAGCGGGCTGACCCACAGGGTTGATTAATTTATTTTTCAATTTTAGAAATATTTTAAAATGTTTTTATACTATTTTTTAATCTTTTTGCGGGCTTAAGCGTGCTAACCCGCTAGCCCCCAAACCCGCCCTTAATCAGGATGAACTGTGTTTTTGGCCCACATTCCTCGGCGGAAACGACCCGTTTTGCCATCCCTAGATGGCATGAAAGGATGCTGAAGGGATACGAGTAGAGCTGGGTATATAAGTCTTGGCCCGCAGACGACCCATTTAACCAATAGCCCGCGCGATCTACGAGTCACCTAAACATTGGCCCATTTAAATATGTGTTTTTTAGCCCGGTTAATTTAACCCACAAGCTAGGCGAGTTTGGTCCAATGGTTGGTGGGTTGGCCTGCGAGCTATTTTTTTTTAAATCCAAATTTTTTAATTAAAGTTTTAATGTGTATTTTTTTTACAAAAGTTAATTATTTTTATTCTTTAGTAGGCCCATGGGCCGACCCATTTAGCTTGTGATTATGTGGGCCAGATGCGGGCCACAACATATAGGCCCATTTATTTCGCGGCGGGGCTGGCCTGGTCCATTTACATGCGAGCCAATGCGGACCGAGTTGCCCACATACCCACCCATAAACACTAGAGAACAAGAATATTTAGCGTTTAAAATGGAAACAAGAATCATAAAACCTATTTTTATGATTTTGAGATTTAGGTGAAAACTGTTTTAAAATTAAGTAAAAAACTAATTCAACTCCATTTTACTTAAACAAGTTTTGTTTTCAAATTTAACTTTTAAAACCAAAAACCAGAAACAATTGAATCCACCCCGAACGGTCCCTTAAATAACAATCAATTTTTTGTCAATGGTATTAGTTCAGTTGGCAGAGTTTAGTATTTGTAAACCAGACATCTAAGTTAGAATCTATTTCCCCTATAAAAAAAATCAAATAAAAACTTGTAAAAAAACAACATGGTTTTTTACCCCGTTTGGATTGACTTATGTATAGCTTATTTGGGCTTATCTACTGACATAAGCACTTACCAGCGTGTTTGGCAGAGCTTATGAAAACAGCTTATGACTGGTTCATAAGCTGTTTTGGGCTTATTTTTATAAGCTCATTATGATAGTTTATCAAAACAGCTTACAATTTATATAAAATCAGTTTTATCACATTTTTCTCTTCGATTATAAAAATAGCTTATGCATAAGCACTTATATTATAAGTACATAAATAAGTTGTTTATCCAAACAGACCATTTGTGCTCTCTGATTGAGCTACCGTTTGGGGAGTTTTTTTGGGGTTTGTTTTAGTGCATTCAGCAATGTATATGAACGAGTATCCTTCTCAGAGACAGATTCATGGGGAGCAGACATGGGCCTTGCCCCCTCCCAAAAACTTCTACTTCTAATATACAATTTGATAAACACAATTGGTTGAAGAATGAAGAATGTAATTTAAAAATTCCAACACTGTGAAGTTGGCACACCAAGTCTTTAGTAGTTTCAACACTTCGGGGCAATAGCCATGAGCCCATGGCTTTATTATTTTATTTTGGAAACTTAGTTATGCTATTTGGAAAACTGAGCTCATGACTTTATACTATCTTAAGCATGCGATGAACTAAATTTCAGCTCGTCAAACCGTGGATTTAAACCATCACTAAAAAAGCGTTTTTTACCTACAGTTTAGTGGTGGCTGTCAGTAGAGGTATAATATTATATTATTATTATTTTTGAATGAAACCTGCTTACTTATGGTATTAAAGTGGAATCAAGGTCATGAGTTTGAACTCACGTCATGGGAATATATCAATCTTAGATCTCGTGAAAGAATTTTGTCATTTATAAAATACTACCCGACTCAAAGAGATTAATCATCGCACGCGTACGGGAATACCCTGTTCTAAAAAAAAAAAAGTGGAATCAAGGTCAGCATTACAAACAAGAAAGCTTAAGCAGTGAAAAACAAAGTCCTTAGCATAGCACGTGGACTGCCTAGCCTAGCTAATTGGTGTGCTTCCTCGTTAGTGGTCCTTCCAGCGAAAATCAGGAATTGTCTTTAGCTCGTCCCTACGGTGATCCATGATCTGGCCAAATTCACAAGGCTCCAACAAAGGGAGGGGTGTTGATGTAATTTGCAACAAGTTATTTTCAAATTATATAATTTCTCCCCACAAAATTCAATGTATAAAATGTAATGCTTAGCTGCTTTTGCTTTAGAACATTGACAAGGGAATGCCTATAAAAGGGAGCAACTGCATTGTAGCTAAGCATTCCACTCTCTAGCTGTGCGGTGTTTATATAGTTAGGGGAGTCCCCACCTTTCAAGCCGGTTTTGAGGGGTGGATGTGAGCCCCAGCCGAATTTTAAGATGGTATCAGAGCCCTAGCCGAATTTTAAAAACAATATAATATTTTCCACTATCATTACTGGTGTTTCACTGTAAGTGCAGGAGGATAAGGGAGGAACTGTGCTTGTTTGTGATCTCCATTTCTATTTGCAATAGAAATAAAACTTCACTCACATCTACAAATAAAACTGTTTCTATTTGGTAAAGAGAAAAACTTGTAACCCCATATGGAAATACTTATATGACAAATAACACATTGGAAAGACGTATCAATCATCATGCCCCGGCCCTCTTCATATAGCTGTGTGATTTTGAGTTTGTTATTTGTCTCCCTTTCGCATGACATGATGAGGGGGGTTTGTTCAATTTCAGATGTAGTGGATTTGTCGAACGCTCACATGATAAAGGCATTACTTGGACTGGGAGAGAACAACTTCCTCCTGGTATGTTAGGACTTATAAAGAACAAGGTACAACAGAATCTATTTCATTGTATTTTATATAGCAAGAGGTTTGGAATTTATAGCTATTCACTAATTCTGAATTTGATTACTATTTCTCAGCCCATTTTGCTAGAAAATGACCATTTACTTTGTGGATCATCCGTTGAAAGCTGTAACTCTTGGGGTGCCTGTGTGGAGGTTTTAACTGAACTCATCCTAGTCGATTTCTACTGCTGTGGATGTTTTGCTTTGCTTTTGTTTCCTATGCAGTTCCGCAAGGTGAGCTTCAATTTGTTTTGTTTTTCTTTCTCTCCTTCATGTACATTGAAGTAGAAAAACTAAATTTGGAGCTTAGCATTCTTCAGTTTCTTCTGCTTGGATGTTCTGCTTTGCTTTTTATTTTCAGCGCTAAACTATTAAATGTTATAAGCTGGGAAAGTGGGAAAGAGGTTCTAAAGTTCCCTAATGATTTGGTAAACTTCATTACCTATTCTGGATATAAATATTTGTCTTTACAAGCTCAAAGCATCATCAAATTTTACTTTTATTCCTTAACAGGGAAATAAGACAATTTAGTTTCCTTAAATTCATGCTCGGGTCTAATAAGACAATTTGATTTATGAAAATATTTTAAATGTTGATTTATGTAAGATTTACTCTGTCTTTAGGATGATTACTCTTACTATCACCTTTTTCTGAGAAGTGTCCATTCTTGGATAAGTATTAATGGGTACACTTTTTGCTGGTATTTAATGTAGATCAATATGAGGCTCCAGAAGGAGTCCTTCTTGGTGACGATTTGAGTGAACCTGGGAGAGAAACTTGCTAGTCTCAGTTTGCTGGATGGAATAGAAGTTAATTCATTGCTTAACATCCCATTCTCTGATTGTACTGGACCTTTAATCATTGTCATGATCATGGCACCTAAAATAGTTGCTAGAGTTCCCACTTCTTTTGCTTGGCTGCGTATACAACTTATTTTAATCTTCTCAAGCCTGTGCAAAAACAGAAAAATTGTCAAACCTTATTACATACACTAATATTATAGATGTAAATGGACTTTCTATGTATTTGAATATAATGGGTTAGTTAATTTTTTTTTCTTCTCAAACTGTAAAAATAAGAATGGCAATATGTTAGCTTAATCATTTATATAAGAATCTCGATCTTTTGAAAATAAAATTTGCAGTGCACAATTGTGATATGTATTTTGTCCATGGGAAGCAAGACTAACACCTATATCTGACCAATTAAATCTGAGAAGTAATTTCTTCAGAAGAGTGAAAACAATGCTAAGTTACCTCAAAATGCAAGCCAAGATAAAGGTCATAGCAGGAAGGGAATTGGACATGGCAACCACAAAGGTTGTTGTAGTGTACTTCATCCCTAAAAAATACAAATTTAGGAAAATAACTGGCCTGCCAAAGAGAAAATAAACACCAAAGTTAAGTGATATTGTTTTCCATTAATGATAGAATATGTGTTTAATAATGTAATTAGATTATTAGTCTAGCAAGCTGAGCGCCACTATGTTGATGAAGATTGAAAATGACATTCTCGACCTTATTTCCCTGTCAAAAGAATGCAGCATGCTTGACTTCTTTAGTTGTTCTAGAAGTGTCTTTCTTACAAGTTGTTGGCAGCAACTCATGCTCATTTATTATGCATCTGTCGAGTTTGCTTATGCCACCCCTCGGCTTGTGGTTGTTATGTTCAGGCCTGTTCTATTGTATTTTGGGCTAGGCCCTTTATCAATGAATCCACCTTTTCATGACCAAAGAAAAAAAATGATGAAAAGATCTTTATCTGTTTTGTTAATTATACCATTATTCAATATCCAATGTGTTGTTAAATTTTGTTATGTGATGACAAATGTAGAGCAGTTTAGCATAATAGTTCAACTCATTGCAACGCTGGATTTTGAGACACAAACTCATAAACGATTTCAGGTTTTAAGTACTAAATAAAAATTTAAATGATTTTTAATTTAAATTAGAAAATTTATTCATTGCATAATTTATAAATAATCTGCGTTTGTATAAACCTACTCCGTCCAAATGATAATGCCTAATTGACAGCGTTAATTGAATTTATTAATTCTTAATTTCTTTTTTTACTTGATTAGTTCTTAATTGCTATATCTTATGATTAGAAGCATTATTATTTGTGTTCTTGTCCCCATGTTGGAGCCAAAGAGCACGGGATCGCTGGCTCCACCAAATTTCCTCACTGGCAATGAGGTCATCAAGTTTTGCCGCAATGAGGTCATCAAGTTTTGCCTCCAGCTCCTTAATCTTATCCTTCACCACCGGCTCATATATGAGAGTGTGAAGTCTTTGAAGTTCTCTCTGGGTTGTCTGTATTTGCTTGGGCACATCACCAAATCTTCTTGATCCCCACGAGGAAAGCTTGTCAAGACAATGAGAAATCTTGGACTGGGGATTGGCCCCAGTAGACGCCCAAGAGGATTCCACCACTTGTGTAATGTCCTCATCCCGCAACCATACTTGTTCAAACCTTTTGATCCGCTGTCTTTTTTTTCCTGCAAAAAGATTTAGCCTTAAAATCAAGCAGAATGGGCATGTGGTCAGATGCATACCTGAGAAGGTGAAACACAGATGCTTTAGGGAATGTTTGGTGCCACACAGGCGAAGCCAGAAATCTATCTAGGCGAGCTTTGATGTTATTCTAGGCCTCTTGGTTATTGCACCAAGTGAAAATGTCCCCTTCAACTCCCAAGTCAATGAGATTGCATCTTTGTAGAGTACTCCGGAAATTGTCAAAGTGATCAAAAGGGATTATGTTGCCTCCTTCCTTCTCCTCCTGTGAAAGTACCATGTTAAAATCCCCAAAGAGAATCCAGTTCTGATCAGGGACTTTGTCATGGAGCTGCTGGATCAACTCGCAGGAAAGGTGCTTACGGGAGTGCTCCGGAAAACCATAAAAACATGTACCACGCCATCTTTGGTTATCATCAGTCAAATTTAGAAACATGTCAATATAGTTCAAATTCAATTCATTAATGTCAACAATAATATTATTATTCCAAAGACAGGCTAACCCCGCCCCCCCCCGCCCTAGCACTACCATCCCCACTACAGCTAACAGCAACAACATTAGTCAAACCACCGATGTTTCTCCATTTATTCATCTCAAAATCTTTTCTTCTTGTCTCCATGAGAAAGACAAGGTCGGGAGCTTGAGCGGTAATGAGCTTCTTCAAAGCTCGAACTGTACGTGGGTTCCCAAGCCCACCACAGTTCCAAGAAAGGATTTTCATGGCTGTCGGTAAGCCTGCCTAGCAGGCTCTGCCGTTAAATCAGAAGTAGCGCTGAATATCCTTTTGGGAGAGCTGATTTCCATTCCGTGGGACCGTCATCCAGTTTGCGTTTCACCAGAGTCTCTATCTGCTCCACCTCTTGGCTAGAGTGGTTATCTTTTCTCGGCCGAGTATTTCTTTTCCATTTTTTAGTCCCTGTCAGCGGTTGCTTTGTCCCCTCTATGGCCTTTGGTGGGTCTTGCTTGTTTTCAATGTTCACAAGAGGAGAAGCCATGTTGCCCAAGTTTGGGGTAGGACCACTAGATTCCAATTCCACAATATTAGTCATATTCAAAGACACAGACGTGTTATCCTTAGTGGTGTCCTTCGACACATGTTGCATGGTAGGCACGGAATCCGATGCAGGAGTTTCTCTTGTTTTTAAAGCCAAATTAATTGTTTCCTGCATGGTCATTTTAGAAAAGCGCTCCAGCACCTCTGTTGACACATTTTTCTTATCTCTGGTCCGCTCCTCATGATATTCTTTAGTCCGAGGACTATTTTTTCCTTTGTCTTCCACCATCTTCCTACCCATTTGAGTGGTTCTCAGCCAAGGTCCAAGATTTTTTGATTGAAAGGTCTGATCTTTCTCTGCCTGGGCTGCCTTCTGACACCCCTGTTCTCCATGCCTGATCACACCACAAAAGAAACAGAATTGAGGGAGTTTTTCGTATCGAAATTCGATCCAAAAAACACCATCCTTTCTGCTGCCCACGTTAGCACCAACCTTGATTGGTTTGGCAATATCAAGTGCAACCTTGATCTTGTTGATGATACGTTTCTCTGGGAATTCAAACAACTCAGATTCCAGAACCTCTCCCAAGCAAGATCCTATTTTCATTCCCATTGACCTCGTTCTACAATGAGGAGGTAAACCCCAGAGTTGAATCCAAATTGGAACGGTTGAGAACTCCATTGTTTTTGGGTCTGTTACGCGATCCCATTCCTTCACGATCAACCATGAGTTTCTGAAAATCCAGGGGCTTCCTTGCAAGATTCTCTTAGCATCCTTTTCTTCCTCAAGAAAGAATTGATACAACTTGTCTTCTATCTCTTCCATGCGAAAACCTTTCGGGTTACACCATATGTTAGCAAGAGCACTTTGCAAAGAACCTTTATGGATGGGCTTCTCTGTCAAGATCTTCCCAACCACACTATTCTTGCACACCTGTAGTCCTTCTTCGACGTCTTCTTCATCGAAAACGATCAGAGTTTCTTCCTCTTCAGCTGTTTGATTTCCTGTTTCCTTATCGTTACTTCCACGATCATGTGGATCATGGAGATTGTCTGCCATGGTAAACCGACAAGGGGAGAAGAGCAGTACTACTGACGAAAGGAACACGATACCACGGAAGAGAAAAACGCTACACGTCGTCGCCCCTGCTAAACCCTAGCAGAGAGCGACGTGAGGACTTTAAACACGGTGGATTCCATTAAAGATGGAAGTGGCAGGACAATAACTGAAGAAGAGGAAATTGGAAATGTTTTCACCAACTATTTCCAGACCTTGTTCTCCACCTCTAATCCGGAACACATTGAAGAGGCTGTGGATGTGGTAAAGAATAGGGTGAATGAAGATATGAAAAGAGCTATTGGCGGAGCTTTCACTAAAGAAGAAATTCATCTCGCTCTTAAGCAAATGAAGGCTACAGCTGCCCCTGGCCCTGATGGGATGCCAGCCTTATTTTATCAGAAGTTCTGGAACATCGTTGGTGATGATGTTTCTTCGATGGTTTTGCGTATTCTAAATGGTGAGGTGGACCTGGGTAATATCAATCAAACCTTCATTTGTCTTATTCCAAAAGTCAAAAAGCCTAAAGATGCAGGTGACTTCAGACCCATATCTCTCTGTAATGTTATCTTTAAGATAATTACCAAAACTTTGGCTAACAGGTTAAAGTCTATTCTTCCTCTTATTGTTGGTAATTATCAGAGTGCCTTTGTGCCTGGTAGACTAATAACTGATAATGCTCTTATAGCTTTTGACACTTTCCATTATATGCGCAAAAAGAGCAAAGGTTAAATAGGCTATGTTGGTCTCAAATTAGACATGTCCAAAGCTTATGACCGCATTGAGTGGAATTTTTTGCAGCAAGTGCATATTTCTATGGGATTCCCTCTATCTTGGGTCAACATTATAATGAGATGTGTTAATTCTGTGTCCTTCTCTGTCCTGCTTAATGGGCAACCCCCTGCCTTATTTCTCTCCTGGTAGAGGGCTAAGGCAGGTGGACCCACTTTCTCCTTACTTATTTATTTTGTGTGCTGAGGTGTTTTCATGTCTCATTCTCAAAGCACAAGAAACCCGGGCTCTCCATGGGATTAGAATTGCCAGATCAGCTCCAGAAATCACTCACCTCTTCTTTGCTGATGATAGCATTGTTTTTTTCAGGACCACTCAGGAGGAAGCTTTGGTGATGACAAATATCCTCAACCTCTACCAAACAGCTTCAGGACAACTCATAAACCTGGACAAGTCGGAGCTCTCTTTCTGCCGAAATGTACTAGAAGATAGAAAAATCAGTTTCCAAGGATGGATGCAGATTAAGGCAGTTGAGAGCCATTCTAAGTATCTTGGTCTTCCTACTTTTGTTGGCAGATCAAAGCTTCAAGTTTTCAACTATGTCCAAGATAGAGTTTGGAAGAAGCTGAAAGGATGGAAAGAGAAATTTTTGTCAACCTCTGGGCGTGAAGTTCTTATAAAATTTGTTGCCCAGTCTATCCCCACCTATATCATGGGGTCTTTCCTTCTTCCTGCAGGGCTCTGTGACCACTTGGAGAGTATGATTAGCAGATTTTGGTGGGGAAGCAAGAATGGGGAAAGAAAGATTCATTGGACTAGCTGGAACAACTTATGCAAATCCAAGAAAGAAGGTGGCATGGGTTTCAGAAGTTTCAAAGCCTTTAATGAAGCTCTTCTAGCCAAACAAGGCTGGAGAATCATAACCCATCCAGACTCTCTCCTCTCTCGATGCCTCAAAGCTAAATATTTCCCAAGGAAAGACTTCATTCATGCGTCTCTTGGACCTACTCCAAGCTATACATGGAGGAGCATTCATCATTCTTCGTGGGTGATCAAGAAATGAGGGTTTTGGAAGGTGGGTAATGGGTCTTTGATCAACCTTTGGGAAGATAATTGGTTGCCCATGCAAAATGGCTATAAGGTTTGGAGCCCACGCCCAAATCTTTGTGATCTTATATGGGTGAAAGATCTTATTTCTGATGATCGTTGTTCATGGAATACACAGCTTTTATCATCTATTTTCCTTCCATTTGAGGCGGCACAGATAGCTCAAATTCCTCTGCCTTTTCACAATCAAGAGGATAAATTTGTTTGGGGAGGAAAAAAGGATGGTATTTATACTGTGAAATCCGGTTACCACTGCATAAGAGCCTGGGAATTACAGGAACGTGCCTTTGGGTCTAATATAGGTGGCCAGGATGACACTTGGAAGAACATTTGGAAGCTTGCTATCCTCCTAAAGCAAGCATACCTGTTGTGGAAGATCATTAAAAATGTTATGCCTGTGCGTGCTAATCTTGCCAGAAGGGGTGTTTCGTCCCCCCTGCACTGCCCACGATGTGATGCCCATGTGGAGGATCTCAACCATGTTTTTCGTGATTGTCCATGGGCTACCCAGATTTGTTTTGCTCGCACTTGGGTATTCGGTTTGACCAAGATAGTGATGAATCAGTGGTTCAGTGGCTGTCAACTATGCTTAAATCTACTCCCAAGGAGGTGATGGAAACGATAGCTTCTTTTCTCTATGGTATTTGGTGGGCTAGGAATAAATGCTGCTTTGATAACATCCAAACGAAGGTGACTGATACTGTTGCAAAAGCAAGTTCCATTTTGCAAGAATATAAGACTAAATGCATGGCACATACTCCCACCTATAACCATCGACCAAATATTCCTATTATCAACAAGTGGAAACCACCAGCTACTCATTTATATAAAATGAATGTAGATGCGGTTCACACTGATTGTGGAAAGTGGGGTATAGGTGTCATCATTAGGAATCATGAGGGAATTGTTTATGCGGCTGCAACCTTCCAAATCCAATGCCTAAATGATTCAAGCCTTGCGAAAGCAATGGGAGTGCGGCTGGGAATGATCTTTGCGCTTGACATGCTTTTTCTTAATTTAATTGTTGAGTCTGATGCGTTGGTTGTTATTGAGGCCTTGAAAAACGGTGGCCCTGCTATGTCTCTCCTCAATTCAATTATAGATGATTGTAAGCAGTTTGAGCCTTGTTTTCACAATCTTATGTATTCTCATGTGGGTAGAATGGGAAATCAAGCTGCTCATGGTTTAGCCAAGCATGCTCTTAGTCATCAGGTTACTGTGTGGTTAGAGAAAGTTCCTCCACCTATATCTTCTTGTATTTTTGCGGACAGGTTCCCGCCTTCCACGTCTTAATGAATTTATTTTTTTTTTCCGTAAAAAAAAAAGCATTATTATTCATTTATTTTTTGCAACAAATTTGAAGGAACTGTAGTTGGGCCCACGTTACACTGCTGAATTCGAAGGTCCAAACAAATGAGTAGCACGACTGTTCACTAACGGGCCTTCTGTTGGCTCATTCACAGTTGTCCAAATGCAACAACCACAAAAAGTAACTTTTGCGCAATCCCGATTTAAGAAATCCTAATACAAACCAAAAATGTTATTAGTGCCTATATGGATCCGCCTTCACAACCCTCAAATGCACATTAGCTAAGCGTGATTTGGCACTTTTATGAATGTGTTTGGATATTCAAAGGAAAATCAATTTTGGGATCCAAAATCAATTTTAGGTGAAACCAAGATTTGTATCTTTCACGATCATAGTAAATCGATTTTAAAATTTATTATTGGTATAGATATATATTTTCCCTCATTCATTCATTGCCCCTGTTTTTCTTTCGTCATCGTCCAATTGTTGCTCCGTGCGACTTCTTCTTTTGGAGGGTGTGGAGAAGAAAGTGATGAGCAGAGACACAGGTGAAGGTGTCGGAGCCATCGTCATAGGCACAGCCGTAAGTGTGTGGGCACATACTCTTGAAGAATTGTGAGTAGGCTTCTTCTCCCTTTCTTTTGCGGGCGTAGCTTCTCCCTTGAGGCTTTTTCTCCCTTTCTTCCGTTGATGCGGCACACCATTCATCACTTTGGGTTTTTTTTGTTTGAGTAAAATGCACTCCCCTTCCCTAAGAGATAACAATATTACACTCCCTTCCTCTCTTGTTTGAAAACACACACTTTTCTCCCCTGAGAGATATCAATATTACACTCCCTTTTCCTCTTGTTTGAAAACACACACTCCTATCTCCTAAGAGATACCAATATTATACTCTCTCCCCTCTCATTTGAAAACACACATTTGCTTCCCTTCAAAGATAAAATATAATACATTTTTCTCTACTTTTGTAATTTTCCATTAACGTAAAAGTTAGTCTCCGTTAAATTATTTTTTATTACCATAATAATTTTTTATTTTTCATTTCATTTTCTTTTTGCCTCATTTCCTTTTTCATTCCAATTCCTGAAATCAGAATCACCGTTTTATTACGTTCATCACCACATTCCACCAACAATGGATTCGTTTTGGTTTTAGTGGAATGTGGTGGTGATCGACGCTGAAACAGTGATTCTAAAATCAGTTTGGGAAAGAAAATAAGACAAAAATAGAAATAAAATGAAAGATAAAAAGTTATTATGATAATAAAAAATATTTTAACGGAGACTAACTTTTATGTCAATGGAAAATTACAAAAATGGAGAAAAATGTATCATTTTATCTTTGAAGGGAAGAGAGTGTGTAATATTGGTATCTCTTGGGGGAGGGGAGTGTGTGTTTTCAAACAAAAGGGGAGGGGAGTGTAATATCGTTATCTCTCAAGGGAGGTGAGTGTATTTTACTTTTTTTGTTTTGTTTTTAGGGTTTGAGCCCTTTAACCAGTGCATGTTTGGATAAATAACTTATTTAAATGATTATGACATAAGTATTTATTATATAAACTATTTTTATATTTGAAGAGAAAATGTGATCAAATTAATTTCATATAAACTGTAAGTTTTTTTAAAAAGCTACTCTAAAAAACTTATAAAAATAAACTCAAAACAATTTATACACAATTATAAGTTATTTTTATAAGAAATACCAGTATAAGTGTCTATGCCGATAGATAGGAGTAGGGGTGTTCGCGGCTCGGTTCGATTTTGAAGTAAAAAGTCATCCGATCCAAAGTTTAAAATAGCATACGGTTCGGTTTGCTTTCAAAAAAATATCTGATCCGATTCAAAATAATGCGGTTTAGATTGGATCGATTTTCTGTTTTTTGCGGTTATAATTTTTTTTGAAAATAAATATCAACCAAAGTGATTCCGTTTCCGTTTCCGTTTCACTTCTAATATATTTCCAATTACAACTCAATGACATATATTTTAATAATTGTCAATGGATTATCAATTATAAAGCCAATTTCTAAACACATATATGTCATTTCTAAAAAAATGTCTTATAGAAAAATAGTATTTGCAAAATCTTATTCTAAACAAATGAAATGAAAAATGTGAAATAGTATTTAACACACACAAGTCATTGTGAATTAATATTTAACACAAAGACTAGTTACAAAAGTCAATTCTAAAAAAATACACAATGTAACAATTGATTAGTAATTTATATATGTAAGTTCAAAAAGAATAATATTATAAATTGCGGTTCAGTTCAGTTCGATTTTAGTGAAGAGATTCGAAATCCAAGCGGTTCGGTTCTGTCTTCCAAAATAGTCATCTAGAAAAATCCAAAAAATTCAATTTTTGATCAATTTTTTATTTTTTAATCAATTTTTGATTATTTTTTTAGATCGATTCGATTTTGAATAACCCTAAATAGGAATTTGCAATTGCATAACGCGAATACGCGATCCAAACAGATGAGGTGTGTGAAGCACCCGCACGGCATGATGATGAAACACCCCCCCCCCCCCCCCCCCCCCTCTCTTCTCCTCTCTAACGCACAGAACTTGATCACGCCACGTGTACGGCAGATATAGCTTCACAAGATGCAATCGTGCGGAGCACCATCGTTTAACTTTTCCGACAACCACAAACAAAAGCCTCAAAATCCGTTATTAACCTCCCTTACTACCACCTCTTGGAGATCTTGCCGTCTTCCCCTTCCCCTTATCGCGTGATTCATCCATGTGTGATCGTTCGTTGAGTCCTAGGTTTAGTTAGGGTTTTCACATTCCCATCCACTGGTTGTAAATGCAGGACAATAACCATGGTCTGAATCAAAAGCGATCATAATGTCTCTGTTGTTGTATTTCGCTTCCTCGTTACAGTGACATGTAAGTCCAACTCTATACTGAAATTGCATTTTCCATCGATTAACTTTCGGAGCTAAGCAAAGATGTGATCTTTTGTTTTTTTAACATTGCATGTTCGATTTTCGTGTAAAGCAATCTTTCTTTTGGTTCTTTTTTTTTTTTTTTAATATAGCTGAAAGTTGATTTTTTTATGTGCTCATTTATTGGCAGGCAAATTTCGTGGTTAGAAGGAAAGTCAGTGTGTAACATTTCTTAAAATGACTTGAAGTGCTTCTTATGAGCTTACTTTGAAGTTTCTTCACACTATATAGCAACAGTTGAAGAAGGGAAATGGTATGTTTTCGATCGCACCCACACTGCATTGCATGGCACTTGAGGTTTTTAGATGCATCTTGAAATGAACATTTTTTATTGTCCATAAATGGATTGCTTACCTACCTCTTTATGTTGCTGCCTCTCCGTATTTGTTGTGTTGAAAGTTTTGATTTTTTTGAGTTTTAAGTGTGTCCCAAGTGTTTTAAATGAGACAACTTGAAAGAGAAAAAATGCGTTGGGGTTATTGAGTTATTTGTGCTTGGTGTTGGTTGCATATGCTTTGTGGTCCACTTTTAATGACAACCAAAACTCTGTCAAATGTGTATGTATTGGAAGGAATTACCATTACATTTTTCCTTTCCTTTCTTTTCTTTACTGTTTTTTTTCTGTAAAAAAAAAACTTTCCTTTACCCTTTCCTCTCTAGCAACAGCCATCCTACATGGTTTTTGGTTTTTTGAAAGCATGAGGGCAAGGGTAGGTCTAGTAAGGAAAACGTGTATAATGGTAAAGAAATTTACCTTTATGTTCTAGTTAAATAATATGTTAAAGGAGTTCCCTGTATCCTTTAGTCACATGATTTAGCAAATTTTAATTACTAAATTTACATGCATGTTTTTAGATATACAATATGGCAAACCAGTTATTAGTCAGTACTGTACTTTTATTAGCATGATATTCCAAACATTAATTACCAATTGATCTTAGTCTATTGGGAGGAAGACTCTTACGGAGTGTGTTTTCATGTGATAATCATTTTATCAGGTGAACAGGTTTTGGGTTCAGATTTATTGTTAGTATACTCTTAAGAGGTTTGAGAGGAACCAGTGTTTTGTTTCTCATGGTTTTTAATGGCGTTGGCATTTTCGAAATTTCCCCTATTGGTCATAAGAAGCATGATAAAGTTTATTCTATCTGTGGCATAGATTTAATGTCAGCATTTTTCTCTTTAGAACTCCTTGCTAGGGGCATCTTTCTAAAGAATTTTTTGTTACAGTCTTTCCACAATCAAGCATTTTGGATGGGAAAGAGTCCTGGGAATTTGAATAATGGTGACGTGACAAACAACAATTCTTCTAGAATTGAGTCCAAGCGTACTCATCGGTGGTTCATGGATAGCCCTGAAGTGGATCTGTTTTCCAATAAGAAACAGGCAGTAGAGGCTCCAAACAATTTATCATCAGGAATGCTCAACTCCAAGGTTTCTGCATGGGGAAATTCCTCAAGTTTTCATTCTATATCTGATCATTTTACTGAACAACTATTTGACCCAGGTGCTGCATCTATGAATTTTGAAAATGCAAACATTTGCCCTCTTAGCATAGATCGTAAGTTGAGTTTGGAAAGAAAGGATAACATGGATCCTTTTGGGAGTGATTCCTCATTTGGTTTATCCATGTCAACTACATTAGAAGATCCTCAATCAGTTTTTAATCATGATGGAATTAGAAAAGTCAAAGTTCATGAGGTTAAGGAGTCTGAGAGTGCCATGCATGTTCCCACGAATAATTCCTATGATGGGGGAGCTAGCAACACTCTATCAAATCCTCATGCATACAACGGAGGCGATAATTCCATATCAATGAATCTCACCTACAACAAAGGGGATGCCAATGTAATATTGATGAATGATGCTTATGACAGGACTGATAACAATTTAATGTCAATGAGTCAAACTTATAACAAGGGAGATGACAGCTTACCTATTCATCCAACATACAAAGATATTTGTAATACAATATCAATGGATCAAGGATTCAATAAGGTGGATAGTAATGTGATGTCTATTGCTCAAACTTACAACAAGGCCCATGACAATTCCATGTCATGTAACCACTTCTTCAATAAGGTTGATGATGATACCATATCAATGGGTCACACCTACCATCAGAGGGGAAATGACATGCCATTTGCTTCTCATTCTTGTAATAAAGGAGAGAGCACTATCATATCCTTTGGTGGTTGTGATGATGATTATACAACTCCTTCTAGCTTATTCATTTCTGACTATGAACTGTTGATGGGTCAAGCACCTTCACATAAGTCAGAAGCTGTGTATGAGAAAGAGTTGGTTAGATCTAGCACTAATATACTTCTAAGTACAGCTCAGACATCTGCATCCGAAACTGAAAATTTTCCCAAGGCAAAAAACGGGATAAAAATGTCGAAGAAAGCTACTTCAAACAACTTCCCTTCAAATGTCAGAAGTTTGCTATCCACTGGTATGCTGGATGGCGTCTCCGTAAAGTATAAGGCATGGTCACGGGAGGTAAAATTTAGTATTCGTGAGTTCATCTTTTACTGTAGCTTATCTTTGATCACATGTCTGGTTCTTCCTATGCTTGATAGAAGGAGCTTCGAGGTGTTATAAAAGGTGCTGGGTATTTGTGCAGCTGTCAGTCATGTAATTTTTCTAAGGTAAGTTTGTTTTATCATAAATTCATAATAGAGGAGAATCCCAACTTGCCGTCTTTGATTAATACTACATTTCTTCAGGTTATTAATGCATATGAGTTTGAACGGCATGCTGGTTGCAAGACAAAGCACCCGAACAATCATATTTACTTTGAGAATGGGAAAACCATATATGGGGTGGTACAAGAGCTGAGGAGCACTCCGCAGAATATGTTATTTGAAGTTATTCAGACAATAACCGGTTCACCTATCAATCAAAAATCCTTCCGCATTTGGAAAGGTTGCACATCTCGTTCAGTTAGTACAAGTGTTTTTTGCATTTGTTTGACATCTTTGTGTTGTTGATCCAAGATGCTTTGTCTGAGCAAATATTTCTTCCTCCTCACATTGTGGCTTTCTTCCTCCTATACAGAATCCTTTTTGGCTGCAGCACGTGAACTCCAGCGCATATGTGGAAAAGATGAAGTAAAGCAATTGTTATAAAGGGGCAATTTCGAGTTGTAAGATATAGGACAATCCTTGTTGCGTTCATAGGAGTAATGTTTTGATATACCTTTTGCTGACTGATTGTCGACCCTGAAGTTTTTAATCCTTTTCCCATTTGAGGACAACTCATCTTTGGTGAAAATTGTAGGGAACCCTGAAAACAAAATGTAATATACGTGCTGCAAATTGGACGTATTGTGGTGTGGCAGCATATAGTGAGTAAACTCCATGAAGGAAACATGATTTTGATGTCATGGTCTTATATAACAAAAACTTCAGGGATGTTCTCATTCATGTATTTAACAGTACTCTCTGACAGATAAAGTATTTTGTTCAACAAAACCTTATCCAGCTGTCCAATAGATGAAAGCATTGGCAGCTTCTCTAAAGAGCCATTACCATTTTATTTTGCTGATTGGAAAATGAAATTATGTACATTTAAATTCGATACACTTATATATCCTGGTGTCATCTGAAATGTCGAGACATCCAGTTCTGCAACAATCTAAATGTGTTTGCAAAGTTTCAGTACTTTTTGTTAGTCATTATCTTTTCCTAATGAGTTGCCTTACAACACCTTAAAACTCTCTGCTCTTGTAGCATAATTTGCGTAGTTTCATGCTTTTGCTCATTATAATGATGTGTAAGGTGCACGGTTGCTGGAATGCTCCCACAAGATAACTGAAATTGATATTATAATAATGATTTGTAGACCTTCCTCGTACTTGTTCACCTGGAGTTTTTATTCCAGTGGCACAATTACTGAATAATGATGACCTCACGAGCACAGCTCGCTCTTAGTATTGCTCTCGTCTGCAATTTGCTTAGCTGGCAATACAGGCTCCTGACCAAGAATTGGATTTGGTGGGCTGTAATCTATGCTTTTGCCCCACACCACAAGGTATAGTCCCAAACAAATGACAACTGCACCCATCACCCTGCAATAATTACTAGATTCCATTAGTTGTTTCTGATTATATAAGTTCTTTGGGCATTTGATTTTATAGGGACAGACTTGATTTTCGTAATTACCTTCCCAGGAACATTTGCTCGGCCAGAATGAAGTAGCCCATGATAGCAACAATTACCATGCACAAGGGACTAAACGCTGTTACGAAGACTGGGCCTCTAGTTTTCATCACTACTCCTTGCAGGTAATAACACAGTCCTGAGCAGACTATGCCCTGTATGGTATGCAAATATTTTCTTAATTATACTATTTTATGAGAATAAGATAAGATTAGAATTAGTTGGGATGCTTTTAAAAATTGGATTGGATGGATGAGTGGATCTCATCACTATGATTTTTTTTTTTGGTCAAGATATTTTCAGTAGTTTGAGTGTGCAGTCTTACAGTGTACACAGCAGACAACAGTGCTATATTCCATTTTAGAGACCAAACTGAAGGGTTGCCTCTTTCCATAATCATAGCCACCACGGCACCTTCAAGTGTGCCCAATAGGCATATCAATGAGGCAAGAGAGAGTGTTGCAGGGTAGGTTTTAAGGGTAATAGCCTAGAGAAACATGAGATATCGTTTTACTACCCGGTCAAATTAAAATAAAAAATAAAGTTGAATTAGTAATCTTTTTTTTTATATAATTAAATTAAAATAATAAATAATTACTAAGAATAACTTACTTGGAGGATCACAAAACAAGCGCAACTAAATATTCCTATTGTGAGCATCACGGATCCGGCTATTGTATGTTGAGTATTTGACCCATCACTATGCTGGTTGTGGCTATTGCCTCCGTGTGTCCCGAAAAGTATTGGGCCTTTAATCATTGTCATGACCATGCCACCTGAAACAGTTGCTAGTGTTCCCACTGCCTTTGCTTGGCTGCGTATACTTCTTATTTTTATCTTCTCAAGCCTAGCAAAAATAGAGAAATTGCCCAACCTTATTACATACACAAAAATTAGATGTAGATGGAATTTGTATGTATTTGAATTTGAATATAGTGAGTTAGTTAAACATTTTTGTCAAACTGAAAAAACAAGAGTGGCAATTATCTGTTAGCTTAGTCATTTTTATAAGAAAATAAAATTCTGAGTGCACTTGTGATGTGTACTTTTTTCCATGGGAAGCAAGATTAACACCTATATCTGACCAAATATGAGAGGTTCTTTCTTCAGAAGAGTGAAAACAATGCTTATTAGTCACCTCAGAATGCAAGCCAAGATAAAGGTTATAGCAGGAACGGAATTGGACATGGCAGCTGCAAAGGTTGCTGTTGTGTACTTCATCCCTAAAAAATACAAATTTAGGCCAATAACTGGCCTGCCAGAGAGGAAAAAATAAACACCAGAGTTAAGTGATATTGTTTTCCATTAATGATAGAATGTGTTTAATAATGTAATTAGATTATATTACTCTAGCAAGCTTAGTGCCACTATCTTGATGAAGATTGAAAATGTCATTTTTGGCCTTGCTTTCCTGTAAAAGAACACCACATGCCGGACTTCAATTTTATGTTCATACACACACCCAAAAGAATAAAAACGAAACACACACACACAAAGGGCAAGAGGGGATACTTGTCAAAAAACAGTGCAAAAGGGACTATGACAAAGAATGCAACAGCATTGCTGTACACAGTGAATACATAATTGCTCATCCCTTTGTTCATTGCAGCCTTGGATAGAATATCCATGATTGCATATCCAATCTGCAAAAACACCACAGCAATGAACGGTTTTGCTCTTCCAAACCAATTTTCTGTCTGGTGGTTCTCCATGATATCTTGTTAGAGCTCTGACAACCTTGACCTGTGTCTTGATAATAAGAATGAAATAGCATAAGCTTGTATTTTATAAGAGGGTGACGTAATATGCTTGTTAGCAGCATGTTTTCAAAATCAGCTTTCTGATAGCAATTATTGAATGTATAACAAGATTTAGAACACTAAAAAAAAATAGTATGAATTACAAAAATAGCATACACTTGATGTCATTCTTGCTACACTTTTATTTGATATAAAGAGCATACACACTTTTTTATTTGATATAAAGAGCATACACACTTGTATGAACAGATATATTCCAACTTGACTGCCTTTTTGAATTAAATTAATAACCTAATGTTTATCCATATTATGTCCATAAGACCCTACACAATAACTCAGCATATTTGCATTTTGGGTTTAGTCAAATAATCACATATGTGCATGGTGATTCCCAAAACTCATTCACGAAAATAAAATGGGCTCACCGTGAAAAACTATTTGCTCGTTTGGTTTAGATTTTAGAAACCCGTTTGAGCCTCAAAACCGAGTTTGAGCCCCAAAACCGAGTTTGACTAGTCAAACTCGATTTTGGGGAAAATTTGTGCTGTTTGGGTAAATTTTTTAACGCTACAGTAACACGTTTGGGTCTCATAATCACGTTTGGTGAAAGGAGAAAGGGAGTTGCTTTTGCGTTGAACAAAATCATGTTTGGGTGTAAGACCTACAAAAATTCTTTATATTTATACATCAAACGTGATTCTATCTTTATCATCCAAATACAATTAATTTTCTAAACACTTTTAAAATATCATTACCAAACACAAATCAATTCTTTTTAAACACAATTCTATCAAACACAATTATTCAAATACAATTCTGCCAAAATCTAAAACAAACGGACCCTATATTAGCCTATTAGGTCATACTTTCAACACATTTTGATAAAAAAAATTAAGGATTAGATATGTTTTGAGTCTCTGTAATATATGAGGTATTTGAGCTAGGTCTCTATAAAAAAAGTTAAACTTTTTTCGTCCTCTATTTATTTTATTTTTTTGATTTTAGTCCATGTGCAGAGTTAACCGTTGTTGTTGCACTGTAAGATTCTTATAAAATTCCTACATGACGTATTTAAGTGGCTACGTCAATTGACATGTCATTTTTTAATTTATCCCTATTTTCTTATGTGGATTATTCCCCCTCCCTCCTCCCCCTCTCCTTCACCACCAACCCCTCCTCTCATGCTTCCCCCTTCACCACCACCACCCCCTTCCTCTCATGGCTTTCCCCTCCTCCACCACTAACCCCCTCCACCACCGCCCCTCATCCACCAACATCAGTTATACAACACAACAAATCACATGCCTCACAGTTCTGCAACCTAGACACACGTTTCTGGTCCCCTGCAATTTTTGCAGTATTGTTCTTAATAATATTGCACACAAAGCACCATGGCTTCTGCCCTCAAGCGGTCAGGAAAGAGTGTGGAAAGATGTGATGGAGTATTGGTAGTGAATCTGTCCAAGAACAGGTTTGGAGGGAGCATTGCATTGAAACCCACATGGCAAAATGGTTCCTTTTTCGTTGCTTCAAATGATCAACCTCTCACACAATAGATTTATCAATCTGGTTCAACTCTCTGGTTTCTCAAACCTGAAAACTTGAATGGTAATGGGGCGGTGGTGTTGGATTTGGGGTGAGATCTAACCCAAGCACCACCGTCCTCCGTCACCATCGGCGACCACACCAAGGTTTCCCCTTTCTCTCTCCTCTCCCTACCGCCACCCCCACTTTCAGTGAGAAATTAGAATGTAATCACAGATCAGCAACAACATTCAATGTCTTGTTGATTTCCCAGAAAACCACAACAAAAAACAAAAGGAGGAGGGGGTTGTTCTTGTGCGAGTTGTTGGAGCAGGAGGTTGGAGTAGGAGGGGGTGGTGGTGGAGGAGAGGGATGAAATTTAAAACACTTTTTCAGAGGGACTAAGTTAAAAGCTTGATATTTTTATATGTATGTGTCTGATGACGTGTAAGCCATGTATGTTTAATGAGGTGCTACATAGAAATTTTATAGGACTTCAGTATGCCACATCAGCGGTCAACTCTACCCAGTGACTAAAATAAAAAAATAGATGACGAAAAAAGTATGACTTTTATTATATGGATTAAATTCAAAATCCGCAATTTTAAAGGGACGTAAAACATATTTAAGCCAAAAACTCAAATTAAACTAATAAATAGAATTCCAAACAAAAAATTCTAACATTTTCTCACTTGTTCAATAAGGATTATGTTTTTATCTATTTTTAAAAATGACTATTGGGTTGAGCAATTATGACCACAAAAATAAACTGAATATAAGTACTGTAAAAAATGAGCAACGAGCGAATAAAATCATTAACTAAGAGCGATAAACAAATATTAACTTTTTAAAGTTTATTATAAATGACGAACTAAAAATCTTATTAGCATGTCCATAACACTGGTGTGCAAGTATAAGTACACATCACACTATAGTAATAACATGGAAAGCATTAAAGGAACTAAAAAACTACAAGAAAGTTATTAATAACATGGACAACTAACAATGATAATAATTAGTCGAATGAATAGGAACACAACTCACACACACGTGTAAAATATAAACTCACAATCGGGTGTATAATATATCATGCAATAATATTAGTTATAAAAATCTAACACGTGTGCACTGAATGATTTACTATCGGGCTAATATCAGAATTAACATTTCACAGTAAATTAATTAATTAACAACTACAAAGGAGGTTTTAGCCGGGTTAGGTTTCAGGTTTTTTAGCTGGGTTAAGTTTTAATGACACACTATTCTCTGGGACATGTCTAGTTTCTGGGACATTGGCTTTTTAGATCCTTAAAGTGTAATTGCTTTGTTTTCTATGGGTTTTGGTTTGGTACCCCATCTTTTTCTTTTTCTGCTTTTATTTATTTATTTATTAATAAACAATGGTATGCTGCAAGTGATTGATAGAGTTTGAGATGTCAATATAGTTGAGATGTCTTTTTCTATTGTGATATTTTAGCATTTTATTTTTCCTGTCTAAAAAAAACAACTACAAAGGAGATAATCCAAAAATTAAACTAAGTGATGACCTAACATCCCAATATTTTAAATTTAATAAGTAATTTTGCAATGGAGTCCCTGATAGAGATATACAATGGCCAAGTTTTTCTTTTATTTTTAATTCAGCTCTCTATTTTATCGCAAAAATATAAATGAGACATAAAAATGACATCATTATAATATGATAAAATATATATGCATTCAGCAGACAAACAATTAACCTCTCGGTAAAAGGCAAACGCACAGAAGCCTTTTGAGTCGTAACTTTAGGTAGAATACGAAATTAATTGATCCAAGTGTTGAATTATGTAATATTATCATCTTGATGATGTATATTAAGTTTTAGACAATTTGGATATTCATAGCTATGCTATCTAATAATGAATATTTATTTATATTCTAATAACATATTATCCGTTAAAATAAAGTAGTGTGATGAAGTATCGATTAGTTTTTGTTTTACATAAAATTTTATAGAATTGATCTACTATATAAGAACTTTTGATTCAACGGTTGAATCGTTTAATTTCACATTTTACATAAACTTATTAATTGATATAAGTGTAAGAGTTTGACACCTGGTGTCATTTGATATTATTAAAATATAAGTAAAAATTCATTATTAGTTACAAATGCCCAAATTGTCTGAAATTTAATATACATGATCAAGATGATAATATCACACGATTCAACGGTTGGATCGGTTGATTTTACATTTTACAAAAAGTTATTAATTGGTATAAGTACAAGAATTTGACACCAGGTGCCAAAGATAATGTCACGGCCGAAAAATTCCTTGCAAATCGGTTGGAACATGGAGTCGTCAACAAGGTTTATTTTAGGCATAATTGAACTTTTGGTCCCTCAATTATCGCGACTCTATGATTTTGGTCCCTTAGTTTCTAATTGAGCCAATTGAGTCCATAGTTTCCCAATTGTTGCAATTAGTTTTGCCTATTGCCATGTCATCCAATTCTTAACACCTATAGCCTACGTGGCACACGTATGATTGATTTGTCACTGAGTCGGACCACTTTAGCATAGTGCAATTTGCCAGAATTTTTTTCAAAACAAGTCGGTAACACACGTGATACAACAAATGTTGTTTAAAACTTTTAATATGTGAGAGTATTTGCCATGCCATACAATTGTATAACATAACGATAGATGACTTAATTGCAACAATTGAAAAACTTGGGGACTCAATTGGCTCAATTGAAAATTAGAGGACAAAAATCGCATAATCATGATAACTGAGGAACCAATTAGGTGAAATTGCCTTTATTTTATGAGGAAAAACATTGAAAAAATCATAGAAAATGGCATTGAACCAAAAATTGGATTCAAGAATCAATTACGAGTAAGAACCTGTTCAAAAATTAGTATCTCTAATTAATTGTGTGAAATTATAACGACTTTTAAAGTATTTATTTTACCTCAAAAAGGATAATAACGAAAATAGAAATAATTTTGGTAAATATTTTGTTTATGTATAAAGCGTAGCTCTTGAAACAAATGGAGGAAAATTATATAAATTATTATTTAGTGGTTTCTACTCCTACGTGTTTCTTGGTGCAATAGGAAAATAAAAGTTATATAGTTCTTGTAGAAAATGATTCCGTATTGGTTGATTTTATTATTTAATAATTTTTTTTAGGAATTTAGGCCTTCTAAGTTGACCCAACTCATAAGTCCTAAAGATTTTGAGTAAGAGATGTGTCATACCCAACTTCGTCAAAGATTTGCTTTTTTATGTTTACTATTTTTTAAGAAAATAGACTTTAGGATTTTTAAGTTGTCACAACTCATTTATCTCAAAAATGGAAGTAACTCGATTGTCACATCGAGACTTAATCCCTTAATTTTATTTATTTTTAAGAAAAATATTTTTGGTGAAACAATAAATATAATGGAAATAATAATAATAATAACTACCTTAACTATGATAAAATCTTCCTAAAAAACAAAGATATATAAAAAGGATAGGGCTATTTACCTCAAAACGATAGCTCTTGATGAGCAGAGCCTCGAAGAGCAATCTAAAATGGCCTCTAAAATTTTTGATCTATGTCATAAGTTTTGTTTTGCATTGGTCCCATATCATCCGTGATTTCTTGAAATATTTTATTGTTTGGTAGTCTCCTCTTTATATATGAAGAGAGAATGCAAGGAAGTAGTTTGTCCAATATGGGACTTCACAAGGGAGGTAGCGAGAGTGCTCTTTCAAAAATGAGACTTTTATGTGCTCATTATGATTGAATAATCCACTTCTAACAACAATATGACACTCAAAACGTCTTTTTTTGGTTTTTGAGGTCTTCACAAGAGTTGTAGGATTGGATGTTATCATTCAAATGACATTGGTTTCACAACAAAATCACATCAATAGCTCGAGATATCCTCAACCGATGCAGCACTGCCAGACCAGCGAAATCAACATCACATCTTCAACTTGGAGTGAATTTTTCACCAAGATACGTCTATTTTGGCCTTTGAGGTCATAAATAGGAGTTGTAAATATTTTTCTTATCTTTCCAATGCTGCAAAGATTACCTCATTTGGATAAGTGTAGCTCAAGATATGACCCCACGTTTACATGCTGCTCATGGTATTTCTTGACAGCAATCATGATTTGACTTCTACATCAATTTTGACATTTTTTTTTGGTCAAACAATTTTGACATATAGTAGACATCTGATTTCACTCTTGGGCTTTTCATGAAAGTTATAAATATTTGTGTTAGCTTTTCAACAAGGTAAAAATCACTTAAATATCTTCTTCACAACTTTAGTTATACCCAAAATATAGAGGTTGTGTCAAGAATGAGCATGTGCAAAATTGATCCAACATAACCCACTTAAATCTAATTCCATACTCAAAAAGTAGAAAAAGACTACAAGAGATATGGGTCAGTTTGTTATTGATTAAAAAATAAGTGATTTTATATAAAATAATTTAGTGATTATTTTTTAGAGATTTTTATGTAAAGTAGAATCTAATTTGTGTTTGTTAATAATCCTAAAAATTACTTTTTTAATCTTATCTCTCTTCTCTCTCTTCATTGAAATCTGATTAATTATGAAAAGCAACTCTAGATAGTTTTTCATTTTAATCAAAAATTTTAATTATTTTTAGATTCTAATTATTTTTAAAAACTAAAACAAACAGATAGAAAATCATTAAAAATAATTATTTCTTTAAAAAAAATTTTTTTAAGAAATAATCAATAACAAACGGGCTCATAGAAACTGAATTATTGAAGTCCTCCCTTTTTTAATTCCTTCTCCTTCTCTCTTGAAAAAAAGAATTCCTTCTATTTCTCCCTTTTCCTTTTATATCATTAAAAAATATATTTTAATTACCCGGACAAAATTCAATATTCACAAATAATAAATATTTTTTATCTCATAAAAATTATTAAAAACTAAAAGCAGATCAAATTGAGCCAATTTGGCTCAAATCTATTTTGAATTGTTGGTTAAGTAAGCTGAGTCAAAATAACTAGAAAAAAAGAGAGCACAGTTTTTCGCAACCCCACTCACCCATGCATGAATCGGAATGAGCCAAATTGGCTCATAGGCGACAACTCATATTGACACACTAATAAAGAAAAAATGTTAAAATCAAACAGTTTGTCATTGATATTACAATTGCATGTATGTATACATTTACTCCCATCCTTTTCTATTTAATTGCATTTTTTGTCTTCTTAATCTTAGTTTAGTATATGTGTTTATCCTATATTTTTAATTGTTCGATTTTGATCTCCATAATTTTTCAAATTGTGGAAGTTTGCTTCATATCTTAATTTTACATCCAATTGTTAACAAATATATTGATGTGGCTATGAGACAAAATAATAAAAGTAAAGCCCAACTAAGGATTGGCCCCGTGATATACAAATATATATAAATCACTAGCCCCATGATAGAACTTTGAGTTTTCTCGGGAATGAAAAGTTTGGGGACTCCATGAGCCGATCAAAGTGGAGGAGAAGAGGTCACGCGAGACGAATTAGTGAATAATTGTAGCCATCAGATTAAAAATTAATCAAAGGTTAGGATGTGGAGTAACTTTAAAAGAGTTACTCTCGGGTATACGGGCCGAAGCCCACGGCTACCCATATAACCCACGGCACGTGTGGGCTATGTGCCCTGAAGATTAAGGACCATTTAATTGCGTGTCTTTTTAGCTCGGTTTGTATAAAACACTGATTTGATAGATTTTACTCACGGGCTTGCGGATTGGCCCGTGGGCCTTTTATAAAGAATACCTTTTTTTCTCTAAAATAAACTTAACTGATTCACGCACACACACCTTTCTTCCTTCTTATGAATCAATATATGATAAAGGAAGCTTAAAGTATATATTTTGATATTTAGAATGTTGATTTCCTTAGGAGAAGAAATTAATGAACTGAAAGAAAGAAATCAATTGAATTGAAATTGAATGTTATGAGTTACAGATAGACTACTATATCAACTAATTGTCCCAATCTAATAATTTTAATTAATACAATTCTTTATGTTCAATGATGTTTGTTGTGATTCTCTAATATCTAATAAGTTAATTCTTGCATTTTTTTTTATAAGCTAGTTAATATTTGCATTTGACTTGGTGTGATGTATATTATACTGGTGGTGTGGAAACAATCACAGGTATGTGCATTGGAGATACAAATGTATGTCTGACGTAATCACACATGGGGTGTGACATTTCCCCCAGGTGTGAACAAATCTGCTTTGAACAAATCATTTCATCTTTGAGATACAACATATGTTTGATTTAATCACCCCCGGGTTGTGAAATGTTTTCTAGATGTGAACGTATATGTTTTGTGGAATGGGAGTTACAAGATGTCTGACTTATTCACACATGTGGTGTGAAATTTCCTCGAGGTATGAACAAATCTGTTTTAACTATGCCTTTTCATTTTTTATTTTTTAACCATGCACCACAGGCCGGCCAATTAACCTATGGGCTTGTGCGGATCAAACACAAGCCTATATATATCTGCCCATTTGTTTTGTGGTCTGAGCCAGTTCAAGCTATTTAAATTGCGGGCTTTCAAGTGGCGGGTCTAAATAGGCGGGCCAACCCGCATACCCAGATCTAGATATAGGCCTAGGTCTGCAAATGGTCTATTTAACTCATGATTGTCAGGTTTAGTAAAACGCAGCCTATTTGGATGCAAGTCTTTTTGACCCAACCCGTGATTTATGTGGGTTTGATTTGTGAGTTTGCATATTGACATGTAGAACTATGGGGGTTTCTCCCTGCACCCTCATCATTTAATCCTTGCACCCACCTTTAAATGGTTTTGTAACCAAAAAGACATAAATACCCCACCCTAAAAACCACTCTTCCACCTTTTTTTTTGCAATTTTTGAACTTTCCGGAAGTGATAATTCCGGAATTCACTTTTTGAGTTCCAAAATTCTCACCTCCGGTATACAAAATATGAATTCCGGAACGTTGACTTCCGGTACTTTGAAGTGATCCATATTTTGTACTTTGAAGTTCTGCCACCTCCAACCCCTCCCATTACTGTGATGTCTCCATCGACATCACAAATACTGCCACGGAGAAACTTTCTCCTCCACCGCCAATATCTGAGGTGGTCCATGACGATGCTCATCTTGTAATTATAACAAAAAAGTAGAAACACTAAATAAAAATACAAACCAAACACAAAGTTCCAGCAAGACGACCAGGCTAGGGGGCTCGCAGCTAGATCAGAGCATTAGGACTGACATTTAATTATTTATTCCAGTGTCGCCTAAAAACATAATAATTCAGCAAATAATTTTTAACAAACAAAAGAATATTTTTATTAAATTAAAAGAACCAGAGACACGATTCTCTCAAGGGTCATGTCCTGCAAGTTTCTTTCTTGTGGGCGTGAATGGTTTTTATATATATCTAACATCTTGGTCCACTCCCCTGTAGTGCATATTTATCTATATGGTATATATAGCGCTCTATGTATTGTGATAATGAATGACGAGACCTCACCTGATCATTATAGGTGCTAATTTCTTTATTCTCATTTTTCTACTGTCGGAGCCATGAAGGAAGGCTTGAAGTTGAGGAATCTCTGTTACAAGCGCTACTCTGCATGCTTCAAACTTCGGTTTCCATTTTGGTTGATGAAGGCTCCGTGAAGCAAGTCTATTGCTTCTGATCATCCCCCACTCCTTCGTGTAATAGCCAGCTAGTTCTTTTGTCAGCTTTCACGTTGTTGGTGGGCTAATTTTGTAGACCACTGAGGAATAAAGAAAGAGAAGATAATGAATCACTTCTTTCTCCGATGATTATGTACCGGAAGTCAAAGTTCTGGAACTCATATTTTGTATACCGGAAGTGAGAATTCCGGAATTCATTTTTTGATTTCCGAAGTTCTCACTCCTGGGAATTTCAAAAATCGCAACAAAAAGGGTGGAAGAGTGGTTTTTAGGGTGGGGGTATTTATGTCTTTTTGGTTACAAAAACATTAAAAGGTGGGTGCAGGGATTAAATGATGTGGGTGTAGGGAGAAACCCCCTAGAACTATTATTTAATGTTTTTAAGATTTTGTAGTTAATTTGTCTGTTTTTAGTTAGCTTCAATTTTCATCATTTTTTTATTTGTTAATTCATGTTTCGGGGGGGAACTCGTTAATCGTGGGCTACGCAAGGCAGGCACAAGCCATGAAATTGATAATGTTCATTGTTACATCCCAGTCCATAAATATTGGTAGGCAATGCAAATCGGGCCTAAATGGGCCGGGTTGACCCACATGTCCATCTCTCTCCGGTTGGCTCACCACGGAGTGATGGAAGTGAGCGAACCTGACCCAACTTACCTTTTTAATGAGATAGGAAAATTTCAACCCGACTCGACTCACCTCATGTTAGTGGATTAGGTGAGTTGGCTTATCCACATAAAAATAAGACAAAAATCCAAAAATAAGAAAAAATTGAAAATATAATAAATATTTTTTATCTTATAAAAATGATTAAAAACTAAAAACAAGTCAACGTGAGCCAACCTGGCTCAAACCTACTTTGACTTGCAGGTTAAGTGAGTTGAGTCAAAATAAAGAAAAGGTGCATAGTTGCTAGAATGCCCTCCAAGATAATTGAAATTGCCATTTATAATAACAATTTGTGAACCTTTCTCGCACTTGTTCACCTGGAGTTTTGATTTAAGTTGAAAGTTATTGAATATCTATGAAGCACGGACACCTCTTCAAGATGTCGTGTCTTGTGTCCAACATGTCTCGGACACCGACACTTCTTGGACACACCATCGACATGTGTCAGGCATCCCTTTACAGTGTCACAATTAAAAAATATTATTTTTTCGGCTTGGGCACCTCACAGACACGTCTTAGACACAAGCCAAGAGGATGAGTCAAAACCTATACTCTTAGCTAGATACCTCTCTGACACTCCTATTATTATAAAAAATAAAATATTTAAAAATTCAACTTATATTGGGACTAATTTTGCAAAGATTGCATTGTGAAATGATTCTTTTTAACCTTAGTATTCCTTTTGTGATGGTCTCTATCATATGAAAATTGTAAAGCTTAACAACTTTATTTTTAGAATGTAAATAGATAAATCTTAATTCTATATTTAGATTTTAGTCATGTTTTTTATGCATGTGCATTTGAGTGTGCGCGCACGCTTGCGTGCGAGTGTGCGCACACGCATGCGTGCATGTGGCTAGTGTGCACGCTGGTGTCCCGTTGTCCTGCGTTTTTGACATCTGTTGTGTCACGGTGCCCGTGTCCATGTCGGATTCGGTGTTTCATAGCTCAATAATGATGACCTCGCGAGCACAAAGTTCGTTCTTAGTATTGCTTTCGTCTGCAGTTTGCTTAGTTGGCAATACATGCTCTTGATGAATAATTGAATTTGGTGGGCTGTAATCTATGCTTTTGCCCCACACCACAAGGTACAGGCCCAAGCAAATGAGAACTGCACCCATCACCCTGCAATATTTACCACATTCCATTAGGTGTTTCTGATCATATAAGTTTTTTTTTTTAAATTGATCATATAAGTTCTTTGGGCATTATAGGGACTTGATTCTCGTAATTACCTTCCCAGGAACATTTGCTCGGCCAGAAGGAAGTAGCCTATGATAGCTACAATTACCATGCACAAGGGACTGAACGCTGTTACGAAGACTGGGCCTCTAGTCTTCATCACTACTCCTTGCAAGTAATAACACAGTCCTGAGCAAACTATGCCCTGTAAGTGAATATTTTCTTAATTAGATTAGTTTATAAGAATCTGTTGGCATACTGTAAAAATTGGATTGGATGGATGAGTGGATCTTATCACTATGATTTGTTTAACGACCAATCATGATAATCAATCGATCTTTTTTTTTTCTTAATTCAACTTTTGGTCCTTGGTGTCATGATTGCTTGATTTTAGTTTTCCCAAGTTTCAATTGTGTGATTTTAGTTCTCATGTATCTTTATTGTGCAATTTTGGTTCCTCAGGTTTCAATTGACCAATTGATACAATAGGTTCCTTTTTTACTGTGTTATTTCTAATACCAAGAACCTACACAGCTCATAGGTGACTCGACTCAGTGTCAAATCAGTCTCATGTGCTACATAAGTTCTTAGTATTAAAAAAGACATGACAAAGGGGTATGACTATAACAATTGATATATTTGGGATATCAAAATCAAACAAGAGTAATATATGGGGATCAAAATCGTGCAATTGAAACCTGGTATAGCAAAATTGTACCATAGTTATACATGAGGGATTAAAGTATAATTAAGCCTTTTTTTTATATATATTTCCATGCTTTTTTTTGGACAAATATATTTCCAGTTGCTTGAGTGGGCAGCCTTACAGTGTAAACAGCAGACAACAGCCCCATATTCCATTTTAGAGACCAAACTGAAGGATTGCCTCTTTCCATAATCATAGCCACCACGGCACCTTCAAGTGTGCCCAAAAGGCATATCCATGAGGCAAGAGAGAGTGTTGCAGGGTAGGTTTTAAGGGTAATAGCCTACAGAAAGATGAAAAGTCGTGTTACTAACCCAATCAAATTAAAATATTAAAATATGAAATATAAAATAAAGTTCAAGTGGTAATCTTTCACTACTAGAAAAAAAAAAGAAATTAGCGAGAGAAAATTAGTGAGAGAAAACATAAAATCCGTCTCTAATTTTCTCGCTAGATTTTGTGACGTCAAAATTTGTCATGGATTTTATTTTTTTCGTCTCTAATTTCGGTCACTAATTCATTTTTTAATAGTGTTTTTTATCATCAAATAAATAATAAATAATGTCTAAAAATAATAAATTACTTGGAGGATCACAAAACAAGCCCAACCAAAGCATCCTATTGTGAGCATCACGGATCCCGCTATTGTATGTTGAGTATTTGTACCATCACTATGCTGGTTGTGGCTATTGCCTCCATTTGTCCCAAAAACTATTGGGCCTTTAATCATTGTCATGACGATGCCACCTGAAACCGTTGCTAGTGTTCCCACTACCTTTGCTTGGCTGCGTATACATCTTATTTTTATCTTCTCAAGCCTAAGCAAAAAACAGAGAAATTTTCCAAGCTTATTACATACACCAAATATATGGGTTAGTTAAACATTTTCTTTTTTCAAACTGAAAAAATAAGAGTGGCAAATTGGAAATTATCTGTTAGCTTAGTGCACTTGTGTTATATATACTTTTTCCATGGGAAGCAAGAGTAACACCTACACCTATATCTGACCAAATCTGAAAAGTTCTTTCTTCTAAAGAGTGAAAACATTGCTTAGTTAATGAAGTGATAAAGTTGTTTGGTAGTTTGGGAGAGAAACATAAGGGTTGGAATGATAAGAAGTGTTCGAATCCCTTTATTAATGTAACATATTAATTACTTGTTATTTCATAAAAAAAATGCTTACGTACCTCAGAATGCAAGCCAAGATAAAGGTAATAGCAGGAAGAGAATTGGACATGGCAGCTGCAAAGGTTGCTGTTGTATACTTCATCCCCAAAAAATAAAAATTTTGGCCAATTACTGGCCTGCAAGAGAGAAAGTAAACATCAAAAGTTAAGTGATATTATTTTCCATTAATGATAGAATACGTATTTAATAATGTAATTAGATTATATTACTCTAGCAAGCTGAGCGCCACTATCTTGATGAAGATTGAAAATGTCATTCTCGGCCTTGCTTTCCTGTTAAAACAACACAACATGCTTGACTTCAATTTTATGTTTAGAGAGAGAGAGAAAGAGAGTTCATTGCGGCCTTGGATAGAAGAGAGAGAGAGAGAGAGAGAGAGGTACTTGTCAAAATACAATGCAAAAGGGGTAATGACAAAAAATGCAACAACATGGCGGTACACGATGAATACATAATTGCTCATCCCTTTGTTCATTGCGGCCTTGGATAGAACATCCATGATTGCATATCCAAATTGCAAAATCACTACAGCTATGAACGGTTTTGCTCGTTCGAACCAATTTTGTGTCAAGTGGTTCTCCATCTTGTTAGAGCTCCAACAACCTTAATCAACTTGTCTCTTGAGAATAAGAATGAAATATATAGCATAATATATACAGGAGGCTTGTATTTATATAGGATGGGTGAGGTAAAATTGTTGTTACTTTAGCGTGCTTTCAAAATCAGCCATAGTTTCTGTTAGCAATTATTGAATGTATAATAAGATTTAGAACACTCAAAAGTCTTGAAGTCATTCTTGCAACAAATTGATTGATTAGAGTCCACTCGGGATATTGTCCTATTAAATAAAAGTAATAACCTAACATTCATACATATATCATGAATATATTCTTGTTCACAAGACAATAGTTTAGCATATTTTCTTTTTGGGCTTAGACAAATAACCACATGAGTATGGTGATTCCCGGAACTCATTCATAAAAATAAAATGGAAAGACTAAAAAAAAAGAAATAAAATTAAAATCGACTCATAGGCAGGGAAGGATCCAAACACCCATTAAAGGGGGCCAAAAAATAATCGAGACAAAATTTAATGTCAATCCATAAATTTTTTCCACGTTGAATGATATGTAAAGATTTTTTAGATTTAAAGCTGAATCAAAATCAAGCAATTTTATCATATTTTCACAAAATCTATTACTAATTAAGCTCATATACTTGAGGATCAAGTGTAGCAATGAACACATTAACATGGCAATAACATTATAAGATGATATATAACGTGTGTACGTGTGCGAACAAATTAATATGACAATAATATTCAATTATGAGATAATATATAACGCGCATGCATGTACACGTGTGTGTTTTGTGAACAAATTAATATGACAATAACATTCAATTATAAAATAATATTATATGTGTGTGTGCATGTGCGTATGTGTGTTATAATATAACATATGTACATGCATATAAAATAATGAAGTCGAGAAGAGGGAGCTGGGGTCAAGGCCCTTGCTTGCCCCCTGTCCCCGTCCCTTCTTATAGGGAAAAACTATACATATAAGGTCATGCATTCAATCCATTAAAAAAACAAAACAAAAATAAAACAAATCAATAGAAGTCTAAATAGAAAAAGGCTTAAATAACTTTTTGGTCCCTATAATATAGGGGTGTTTTGCTTTTAGTCCCTATAAAAAAAGTCAAACGCTTTTGGTCCCTGTAATTTTTTTTTTTTTGCTTTTAGTCCCTTAAGTGAGTTGACCGCTGATGTGTCCAATTTTGAGCTCAGTCAGCACGCCTACGTGGCCAGAACAGTGACACACAAGCGGACACATCAGCCCCCTCTCTCTCCCTCCTCCCCTCTTTCTCTCTCCTCTCTTGTCCCCCACCTTCCCCCTCCGTCCACCCCCTCCTCCTTCCCCACCTTCCCCCAACTTCCTCCCTCCTCCCTCAACACCCTGTCTTTCTCTGAAGACAAAGGCACAAAACTGGGAGAAACGAAATTGAAAGGAAAAAGTTGGGAGATCGAAAATTGTTGCAAGCAGAGAACAAGCAAACAACACAGGGACCACCACCCAACAATCAAACAAAACCAGAGAACCAGCAGCAATTCATTCCAACACTGAAAAATAACAACAACACAGGCAACCACAACAAAGAGCAGAGAAGAAAAAAAGAGTAAAGAGAAAAGGGGGTTGTCGCCCCCCCAGCCGCCGCGCGCGGGGCCTTGAATGTGGAGCACTGTGAGCACCGAGGTCTCTCCTCTTTTCCTCCGTCGCGGGATGCAACTAAGGCCACCGTGAGCACTCTCTTCTCTCCCTCCGCCTTGCTTCTTGACCCAAAAAAAAGAAGTGAATATTAAAAACCCTTGGATTTGGGGAGGATTGGATAGCATAGACTCTGTTGTCTTGTTTGATTGGAAAATTTGTTACCCTTCTTGCTGAGTTTTAATTTTTGGAATTGCACAAGTGTGGTTTAGATAAAAAGGGATTTTTGGGGGAAATGGGGAAGCCTTTGTCTTATGAGATATTGGAAAAACTAGCTACGAGTTGTCTTATGGGAATATGTAGTGCGATTTGGTTCTACATACAGAAGGAAAACATTGGGTATCACTGGGGGTGGATGGAGGAAGTTGGGGGAAGGTGGGGAAGGAGGAGGGGGTGGACGGAGGGGGAAGGTGGGGGACGAGAGAGGAGAGAGGAGAGAGGAGAGAGGAGAGAGAAAGAGGGGAGGAGGGAGAGAGAGGGGGCTGATGTGTCAGCTTGTGTGTCACTGTTCTAGCCACGTAGGCGTGCTGACTGGGCTCAAAATTAGACACATCAGCGGTCAACTTACTTAAGGGACTAAAAGCAAAAAAAAAATGACAGGGACTAAAAGCGTTTGACTTTTTTTATAGGGACTAAAAGCAAAACACCTCTATATTATAGGGACCAAAAAGTTATTTAAGCCATAGAAAAATATAATATTCTCTCACTTGCTCAATATTGTTAATATTTTATTATCTATTTTACATTCATTTTGAAAATATCTTTTGAGATAGAACAACGGTGGCCACAAAAAATTATATGAATATAATGACAGCAAAAAATGAGCAAGTAATAAATCCTAAAAAGCAATAGCTAAGGAAATATTAAATTTTCAAAGTTTATTTTATCAATGATCACATAAATAACAATCTTATTAGCATGACTATAACACATGTTCAAGTATATCATATCATTAGTAATAACATGAAAAAACCCCGTGGGAACTGAAAACTACAAGAAAATTATTAATAACATGAAATTAACAATAATAATAATAATTTGTTGAAAGAATAAGAATTTAACATATAATATAAACTATCATTTAAGTGAAAAATATATCTAGTTATAATTAAAAATACAGTACATGTAAACGGAAGGATTTTTTTTTTGGATAATGTGTAAACTGAAGGATTTTCTATCATGTTAATATCAAAATTAATTCATTTCAGAGTAAACTAATCAATGAATTCACCACCTACAAAGGAGTTAATCTAATAATTAAAGCAGATGACCTAACATCCCAATATATAATTTTAATTATTTAATAAATAATTTTTCTAATTTACAAAGGATTTCATTAATAGTATCCCTTATAGGGATATATATACAATGGCCAAGATTTTTTAATTTTGGCTCTCTAATTTATCACAAAAATATCAATCATACATAAAAAATGCATAATCTAAATATATATTAAATCTGTACCGGTTTTTACTGTTTATACCAACGTGTCATCTTAATAGAGTATTGCTCCTCCAATAATATTTTTTTAATCTCCCATCTATTGTCTTTTCGATTCACTCATACCGATAAACAAAAACAAAATTCCATCTCCTTCAACATAAACATGTCACTAACCTTCAGTAATTTTTTCAAACCAAATCACATAGAATCGTAAACCATCTTGATAAAAAAAAAATCTAATCATAAACCATTGTTGGATTACTTACAGCAGCCATAAGTATACTATTTTTTTTCGATTATTTATTGCAAATGAAAGTAAAAGTTTAAATAAATATAATTTTTATATATCAAAAAAAGTTTAAATAATTAAAATAAAGACTTCTAAAAAAATAAATTTATTAATTGTCTGTTTTTTATAATTATTTTGATTTTGATGCACACCCACAGATGTTCATTATTTTTTTATCATTAATTAGTATCTATGTCGTATAACAAGAACATTTTTGCAAATACATAAATGAAAAGTCGAATATGTAGTGTTTCAACAATTTACTTACAAAAATTCATAATATTTCAATATATATCATATTATTTTATATTTGCAACATTTAAAAATTTAAAAATAAAAATTTGAAAGTATCTTAATGACAATGTCAAATGGGGATGACATACAATTCAGATGCATTAAAATTAATATATTTATTTTAAAATGCTTTATAAAACTATTTTTTTTTTGTAATTATTGTAATTTATTTATTTCTATGAATTAGTCAGGAAATGATAAATAGTTAATCTATTGTATTGCATGAAAAATTGAAGATATTTAATATTATTATTTGATGTTGTAAAACACTTTTAAAACTTTGTTGTTCTTTAATTATTTTTAAAATATTTTCAGCAAAAAAAATTATTTTTAAAGTATAATTGTATAATATCAGTAGTACTAAAATCTTAAGATGATTAACTTTTCAATTTCTTATGTAAATAATAATAACTTTAAAATATTAAAAATAAACATGTTATTTCAACATTCTAAATTAATTATGTAATATTAATCTATTTATTTTATGTAAATGTTTTAAAAACATTAAAATAAAGTCCGTGCGATGGGTGTTGATGGGTTCAGATAGCTTGATAATCTAATTCAACTCAAATAGTTTGGGTTGGATTTTTTCCTTGATCGAGTAGAACTCAAACTAAGCCAACCAAATGTGAGCCAATTTAGTTTGGATAATTGATTTTTATTTGGAGCTTGTGAACCCTTTTTACCCGACCCGTTGACATGACATTATCTTCTTTGTCAAAATGTTATGTCATTTTAGTGCTATATTAGGTATATTTACGGGACCAGGTAACCAAATACACCAAACCAACCCAATAAAAAAATACAGATTTTTTGCCAATTCAAAAATAGTTCTTTCAACCTTGAACCAGATTGACACGATTCACACTAACCCATTTTTTTTATCGAATTGGTTTGGTTCAAGTTTAACAAAAAAATAACACATTCGATTAAACCCAAACAAAAATCTTTTAATCAGATTGGATAACAGATTGAGTTAACCCAACTCACTCACATACTCCTGCGTAGCACGGGTAGCATTCTAGTATAAGATAATAACTGATTCATTATAATATGATAAAATATATACGCTTTCAACTTCGTCTTTCGACAGTTAACCTCTTCGCAAAGGCAAAGGCACAAAAGACTTTTGAGTTGTGACTTCTATGTATAATATCATCAATATTATCAATAACTATATAATTTTAGGTTATTGTCACATCATATACAGTGTTCCTGCCACTTCCTATTTCATTATTTTTGTTTTTGTTAATTAATTGTCATCTTTTATAAATATCAGTTAATCTATTTTTATATAAAATATCTATTAATGTATCTAATAATTAATTATTTCTATTAATCTATAACTATATATAAAACAACTGGTTAATTTCACGTCAATTTTCCCGCAAGTGTCCTCATTTTTGTTTACATTTTTCAGTTCTTTTTAAATAATTATTATTATATAATTACATAATTATACGATAATAAAATCTGTTATTTATCTATATTCTATATATTATATAATTTCTGGTAACTACAGGCACAATATTTCGCGCAATAGCAATCCTTTTTGTTTTTACTTTTTATTTTTTCTTTAAATAACTATTCCTTTTATAAATCCATTATTCTTTTATTATCTGTCTATCTGTTACACATTTAAGAAAATTGTACCTGTTGGAATAAGTGTTAAATTTTGCATCTCCTAATTTTTCACTTCCTTTTGAACATTGCATTCTCGCCTCAGTATGACAATATTATATAAGGCCATTTTTAAGGTTGTAAAACAATTTTCATTTAATTTTATTTTTTAATAAATAAAATAGTGTTTACTTATATGTTTATTTTAAGTTTTTTTGTTCCCATAAATTTTCAGATTACAAAATTATTTTTATTTAATTTTCTTGATAAATAAGTTATTATTTGCTTACGAATTTTATTCAAGTTTTATGTTCCTGTAAATTATCAGATTGGAAAACTATTTTTCTTTTGATTTTATTTTTGATAAATAAATTAAGATTTGTTTACAAGTTTCATTCATATTTGTTTTACTGTAATTTTTGTGTTGTAAAATTATTTTTCTTTTAATCTTATTTTTGATAAATCAAATGACATTTACTTACAAATTTGATTCATTGCTTCGTGTTCTTATACATTTTTAGAGAACAAAATTATTCATTTACTTACAAATAGTATTTATTTACAAGTTTCATTCATGTTTTTTGTTCAGGTAAACTTTCATGTTACAAAATTATTATTTTTAATCTTATTTTTAATACATAATTAAATAGTGTTTGCCTACAAGTTTTTTTATGTTTTTGTTCCTATAAATTTTTATGTTACAAAATTATATTTCCTTTAATTTTATTTTCTACGAATAAAATAGGTTTTCTTTATGGTTTTCATTGTTTTTTGTTTCTATAAATTTTCATGTTGATTTTTTTTTAATTTTATTTTTTATAAACAAAATAGTGTTTGCTTATAAGTTTTATTTATGTTTTCTCTATTGATTGAAAAATTATTTTAATAGTTTTTCTATTTATCTTATTTATCTAATTTAACCTTTATATTTATCCATTTGAGTAATTATTAACTACTTATAACATGGAGTTTTCATATTTAGCTAAGATAGAAAATGTCAATGTTATAAAATCAACATTATTATTAATTTAGAGTATATTATATATCAAATTATTACTTTATAAATAAATTATTTTATATCATGTGTAAAAACCAACAAACCTCACCAACCCATGCGTCGCATGGGTCAACGGTCTAGTTATATATAATGCCTTCAAGAAGACCACCTACATACCAAAATACATCTAATCAAAAGTCTATATATTTTTCTGTCATCAATATATCAAAAGTTTATATATAAAGAGAGAGTTACGTATATGGGCCTATACCTTGTATACGATATTTAACTTATGATCTATAATTAGTACGTAAAATACAATCTGCTTAGATGTGGTGTATTTTTTGTTTGACCAATTTAACGTGCAGTGTAAGTGGATTTGGTCCACAGATTGGTTTGTGGACCTATTATTTTAAATTTTAAGAATTTTAGTTCATTTTTTTGTTTTCCAGTTAATTCAATTTTCTTTTGACTTTTTAGTTCTTGGTTTGTGGGAAACCCATTTAATCGCGGGCCATGCAGGGCTATGTGGACCATGAAATTGAGCTTGTTTCTCATAACAGCTCATCCTAGCCTATAAATATTATGGATCAATATTATGGATCAAAGTGAGCCAACTCGGCTTACTCGGGTGGCGCACCATGCAATGCATGGGTTGATGGAAAAGTGAGTCAATCTCACCTGACTCACTTCTTTAATGAGTTAGGAAAATCTCAACCTGGCTTGACCCATCTCAAGTTGGTTGGTGTCGTGACCTCGTCACGACAAGTAGAGATTGATATGTGGGCTTGTTTGCCCGTTTAGGCACATCCCACAAAGCTCGCAATGTAAACGAACCGAGCCAGTCTAGACTACAAAATAAATGGATCGATACAAATAGGCCCACGTCGCACCACATGAGCTTTAGGGATAACAGAACGGCTTGTAATTAAAATATTTTAAAAAAAATAGTCAAAACCGATTTGTTCACAGCTAGGGAAAATTTCACAACGCAGGTGTGAATAATACTTACATACATTGTAACTCCCATACAAAGTGTCTCCTGCAAAATAGATTCGTTTGCACTTGTGGGGAAATTTCACTGTGATTAGGTTAGGCATATGTTGTATCTCACAATCTCACAGATGAAGTGACTCCAACAAAACATATTTGTGTTCTCGCCTGGGGGGATTTCACACCCCATATGTGATTACGTTAGACATACATTTGTTTCACCAATGCAGTTGGTACTCATACCTGTGATTGTTTCTACACTCCCAGTGTAATATACACCACTCCTACTTTTTTTAGAAAAGGCCCGCACGCGGGACAATCGGCAAACCCACGAGTAAAAGTCCATTAAATCATCGATTTATATAGGCCGGGCTGAAAAGGTCCACAACTAAATGGTACTTAATTTTTAGGGTCATAGCCCATGTAGGTCGCGGGTAAAACAGGTGGCCCATAAGCGTTGGCCCATATACCCAGCTCTAACGACAGACCATCTGCGGCAACCGTGGGTTAGGTGAGTTAGGTCATCTACATAAAAAAACCAAAAAAAGGAAAAATCCAAAAAATAAGAAATAAAAAAGATTTTGTTTTTTTGTAAAATAATGATTAAAAATTTAAAAATACGGATCAAAGTGTGCCAACTTGGCTCAAACCAAGTTTAAACTGAAGGCAAATGAGACTCATTTTCAATTGATTCATGCATCATATGATGTTGCTCATGATATTGTCATTAATTAGAGTCATATGTGTGTCCCTAACCTTAGTTTATAAAAATTTCGTGCTATATATGGATGAATGTTAATTCTTGGGTATTTAATTACCTATATGCATACTAGTCGTTATAATACTTGGCCTTTGATTGAGTTCTCATTTTCAATTGATTCATGCATCATATGATGTTGCTCATGATATTGTCATTATTTTATTTTTTGATAAGCATGATATTGTCATTATATATGTGAGATGTTGATCTTGAACCGTAAGTACCGGTAAGAAGGATCTTGGATTGGGGATTTGGGGTAGTTGTGTTCTTCAATTTTAATTGAGCCATTAAACGTTATTATCTTTAAGTAATAATTGTTATTGGTATCATGCAGATTTAAAAAAAAATCATGGCCTCTAAACTACCCATACGAAAGGATATAAAGAAGAGAAAAATTGTAGCATTCTCCTCTCCACTCGTATGGTGAACTACAAGGATTCATATCTATACACTCACCCCGGCATTGAATGAAGAGCATTCTGCTCCACTTCAATTCTTTCTTGAGTTCAAGGTTTAATAATTTGCAAGTAACCATTCTGCAACAATCTAATATGTGTTTGCAAAGTATGAGTACTTTCTGTTAGTTATTATTTTTCCTTATTGAGATGCCTTAACAACACGTTAAAAATCTCTGCTCTCATAGATCATAATTGAAATATCAACCAATAAGGAACAGATCAAACGACTGCTTTTGCTCAATATAAACACGTGGAAGGTGCACACAGTTGCTTAAATGAACCCAGCATAATTGAAATTGACATTACAATAATAACAAGCATTGTCAATTTAGTCATTGAAATTATAAATATTTTTATTTATCTCTAAAATTGAAAATCTTCCATCATATTAGTCTCTTTAAACAATTTCAAGTATTAAATTGACTGATCCAATAGGACTAATTTGTTCGAAATTTTTTAATTTCAATGGCTAATTCGAACTATTAATAATTTCAAGAACTAAGATAACAACACCTTATAATTTCAGAAACCATTTTGATGATTTACTCATAACAATTTGCAAGCTTTCCTCCTCTTGTTCACTTGGTAGGAGTTTTGAATATTCCAAATCAAAAAAAATTACTGAATAGTGATGACCTCGTGAGTGCAACACTCATTCCTAGCATTGCCCTCGTTTGCAGTTTGCTTAGCTGGCAATACAGGCTCTTGTGGAATAATTGGATTTGGTGGGTTGTAATAATCTTTGCTTTTTCCCCACACCACAAGGTACAGGCCCAAACAAATTATCACTGCACCTATCACCCTGCAATATTTATTTACCAAAATATTCCATTAGTTGCATTTGATTAAGTTCTTTTTGTACATTAGATTTCATAGGGACTTGATTTTCATGGTTACCTTCCAAGGAATGTTTGTTCAGCCAGAATGAAGTAACCCATGATTGCAACAATTACCATGCACAAGGGATTAAATGCTGTTACGAAAACTGGGCCTCTAGTTTTCATCACTACTCCTTGCAAGTAATAAACCAATCCTGAACATACTATGCCCTGTATGTGAAAATTTACTTAAGTTAGTTTATTAGAATGAGATTATAATTTGTTGGCATACTTCTAAAAAAGGAAAATGATGGAGCAGTACTATGATTTATTTTGACAATCAATCATGAATTTTGAATAGCTTGTAGTGATTTATAACTTTGGATGTCATTATTGGTATAGCTAGTGAATCTAACCGCATCTACAATGGAGCATCTCACTTTAGAGTGATTAAGTGGGTCCCACTAGTACACATCACTCATTTTTACCTTTTTAAACTTAAGCATCTCATAAACATTCTACCTCTCTAACCCAACACCTCTAAAAAAAACTTTTTAAATGGACCCCACCAATACCTCACATCATTACTCACCAATAACAATTTTTTAAATTTTTTAATTTGACTTTTTTTATTCATAAAGCAATACATGGCTCACCATACATTTAATGGAGGAGTACTTATGAGAAATGTTTAATTAAGCACCCATGCTTAATAAGCATCTCAAAAGAAATACTATCCAATGCATAAATCTTAATAAGCATCAATGCTTATTTGGTGAAATGCTTAATAAAACTCCATTGGAGATGCTCATTTCAATGATATGGAGTGAAATCATGTATCCTCTTTATCTGTTCTCAGTTTTTTGTCCATCTATTTGAAATTGATACCTTGATACATTATATCACGGTAGTTAATTAAAGTTAGTTAGACACGTGGCAATGTTTTGTTACTCTTTAATACGTTTATACATCCACTTTCTCTCTAACAATTCAGTTGTAACAATTCAATATATTCATTAATTATTCTCTCTCTCTCTCCAATTCAATATATTCAAGAGAGGGAAAAAAATCATTCTTGAATATATTGAATTGATACAACTGAATTATTGAGGGAGCAAGTGAATTTATTCACATATTAAAGAAGATGAGTGTTAACGACACACTCTTTAACTAACTACTGTCACATGTCACGTGTCTAACTATAATTAGCTATTGTAATAGATTACTGAAAGAATTTTTTCTCTTAATCAGTAACATTATCTCTCTTGATTGTTAGAACTCCCCGCCCCCCCAAATATGTTACATTTTAATAGAAAGGACACTGAAAGGAACATTATCTCTCTTAAGTTGTTCCATCTACTTATTTCTTTCTCTGCTACTGCAAATGAAAAGTGATGACATGTCTTACCAAACAAAATTTCCTTTTAACAACAACATTCTCTCTTTTAGTTCTTAGTTTTTATACTTCATGTGTCTTAAGTTTTTAATTGGAGGGATCCGGGAGTGAACAAGAAAAGTTATTTAATTCCTTATATATAATATTATTTAATATAACGTGTTTTTTATTATATTTAGCTTTAGTAGTTTGGTTGGGCAATCTTACAGCGTAGACAGCAGAAAGCAGTCTCATATCCCATTTTAGAGACCAAACTGAAGGGTTGCCCCTTTCCATAACCATGGCCACTGCTGCACCTTCAATTGTGCCCAATAGGCATATCCATGACGCCAGAGAGAGTGTTGCAGGGTAGGTTTTAAGGGTAATAGCCTAGAGAAAAAGATACCAAGTTGTGTTAGTACTCCCACAAAATTAAATTAGAAAAAAACGAGTAAACTGCCGCTTTTTTTTTTCCCCTCAAAGTGGCACACGCTGTTATTTTGGTTCTTAGAAGTAACAAAATTTAAAAAAGGTTTTCGATTGTGCAATTCATTAGTCATTTTGATCCCTGATTTCACTGCAGTCACTTAACACCGCTTTGGAGACTGCATTAGCATGTTTATTGATGTGTAGGACATCATGTGTCGGTCCACGTAAGGAACACACGTGGACTAACACGTGGTGTCTGACTTGTCAATAAACATGTTAACTCAGCCTCTCAAATGTTGTTAAATAACTCTAGTGACCTTAGGGACCATAATAACTAACGGATTGCACAATCAATGACTTTTTTTAATTTCGTTACTTTCAGGGACTAAAATGACAGTGTCTGCCACTTTGAGGATCAAAATGGTGGTTTACTCGAAAAACAAGTTCCATCAATAATCTTTTTATATTAGGTTTAATTGTATTTTTTGTCCTTCACGTATTATGATTGTATAATTTTGGTCTCCCAAATTTCAATTACACAATCATAATATCTGAAAAACGAAAAATACAATTAAGCATTTACATTATGAAATAATGAATAATGGCTTTTTTTTTTGGTCAACAATGAATAATGGCTTGGGATAACTCACTTGGAGGACCACAAAGCAAGCCCAACTAAAACACCCTACTATGATCATTACGGATCCCGCGATTGTATGTTGAATATTTGTCCCATTATTGTGCTGGTTGTGACTATTGCCTACATGTGTCCCAAAAAGTAATGGGCCTTTAATTATTGTCATGACCATAGCACCTGAAACAGTTGCTAGAGTTCCCACTATCTTTGCTTGGCTGCGTATACTTCTTATTTTTATCTTCTCAAGCCTAAGCATAAAAACAAAAACAAAAAAATTGCCCAACTTTATTAGATACACAAAATCTAGATGTAGACGGAATCTATATGTATTTGGATATAATGGGTTAGTTGAGCATTTTTCTTTTGTAACTAAAAAAAATAAGTGAGGTAATTATCTGCTAACTTAGACATTTATACACATCTTTTAAAAAAAATTCAAATAATCTGCTTTTTCCATTAAAAGTATAACACGTTACTATATATATTTGTGCTATTTGTCTTAAGGAAACTATATCAAAGGGAAATACGTATTACAGGAGCAATAAAAATTGAGAATTTTTTTTTGTTGGTAAAATTCAGATTTTACAGAAACCATATACAAAAGACTGGCAATGGCAAAACTTCTGCCGAAAACAGTTTACTTCTTTTATTCTTTTAATTAGCATTTATCTTTAGGAAAAAAGCATACATCTCTTGTAACAAATTGTACAAATCTCTTAAGTCAAAAAAAAATTGTACAAATCTCTTAAGTCAAAAAAAAAATTGTACAAATCTCTTCGTACCAAATAGTAGGATTGCTAAAAGAATTTTATAATAGCTGAGTTTTTTAAATAGTAGCTTGGTAGGAGTAGAAATTAGCTGCGTCTTATTTGTTTTTTTAAAATAATGCATTTATCTTCTCCATGAATATCTATAAGTTTATAATGACTTTTTGATGAATGGAAAACCATAAACTTATTTTAATTAAAAATATTCATATAAATTAAAAACTATTCTATACTTGTCCTGTATCAGTAATCATAGCATATCTGAAAAGTTCATTTTGTTAAAAGAGTGAAAATAAAGCTTATAGTTACCTAAGAATGCAAGCCAAAATAAAGGTAATGGCTGGAAGGATATTGGTCATGGCAACTGCAAAGGATGCTGTTGTGTACTTCATCCCCAAAAAATACAAATTCTGGTCAATAACTGGCCTGCAGGGTGAGAAAGTAAACATCAAAGTTAAGTGATTAATAATGTTTTCCACTAATGAAAGAATGTGTTGAACAATGTAATTAAAATATTACTCTAGCAAGCCGAGCACAACTATCTTGATGAAGATTGAAATTGTCATTTTTGGCCTCACTTTCCTGTTCACAAATCGCAGCATGCATGACTTCAATTTTATATTCACAATTCACATACACAGTAATAAAGGGCGGCCGACTCAGTGCACGAGACTCCCACTACGTGGAATCTGAGGAGAGTAGATGTACACAGAGCCTTAATTATCCTTAGAAACAGAGAGATTGTTTCCAAATTCAAACCCGTGACTCTCAGGTCACAGCAACCTCAACGTTGCGCTAAGGTTCGCCCTCAGAAACACATAAATAAATAAATTAAAAAAAATGCACACAAAGAGGGGGAGAAGTATATACTTGTCAAAATACAGAGCAAAAGGGGCTATGACAAAGAATGCAACAGCATGGCGATACACAACAAATACATAATTGCTCATCCCTTTGTTCATTGCAGCCTTGGATAGAACATCCATGATTGCATATCCAAACTGCACAAACACGACAGCAACAAATGGCTTTGCTCTTTCGAACCAATTTTGTATTTGGTGGTTCTCCATGATATATATATCTTCTTGTTAAAGCGCTCCAACAACCTTATAACCTGCGACTCTGCAGCACAAGAATGAAATAGTATAACATAGGAGGCTCATATTTATATAGGAAGGGGGTGACAGTAAAATATTCGTCTATAGTATATTTGTGTGTGTGTGTGTTAATTTGTCTGTGCTTTGAAAATCAGTAGTAGTTTCCACTACGTACACTTTAGAGTAGAACAGGTTTTTAAATTGCAGTCCGCAACCGCGATTATGGCAATAACATCAAGGTTTTTGAAGTCTCTGAAACCACATTGCGACCGCAATTGCAGCTGATGCGGCCGTATTTGTCTGCATTTTCCTACAAATCCACAATATCAAGGTTTTCAAAGTCTCCAAAACTGCACCCACAATTTAAAACCTTGTTTTAGAATTTTGTTATTATTTCAAGCAAATAATTAAATGAAAACAATATAATGTAAAAAACAGAGTGTAATCCACGTATTCATCCTGAGAATTCTTTAAAACATTAGTGTCTAGTTTCAATTATTGCTGTTTTTGAATAATTGAATGTTACCGCTCATTGTAATATAAAGTAGCTTTTATCATGTTCTGTTTTAAAATGTTTTTGTGATTTGTGTGTGTCGTCCTTGGTTTTTGCATTCTGCTGCCTGTAAACGATTTTTTCACATATTGGATTGGCGATCTTTCGGTCCTTCCCATAATAAGATGAGGAAATGCAATGCTAAAAGTGATTTCATATCAGATATATATATATATATGAAGTACAAGTTGATGTTTTTGAACTTTGAAAGAATGAATGAAATTATTGAAAGACAGTCCAATATATTCCAATTATAGTCGATTGAAGGCGACATATGAAGGATGGTGATTAGCACAAGGGTGTGCTGTGTTCAATATCATATCCAAGGTTTTAAATTGGTGGTTTGCGGCACAGACACGGGGGTTGGAGTGAAAATAATGTCATGGGTTCGAATAACATATAACATATATACTAATTACTAACATTTGTATATTTAAGGGGGGAAAATTGAGGTCACGGTTAACTTTGATATTGCAAAAAATTGCAGACAAATGTAATTGATACGGCCGCAATTGCAGTCGCAATGCAGTTTTAGAGACTCTGAAAACCTTAATGTTACGACCACAATCTCAGTTGCGAACCATAATTTAAAACCCAATCATATCTGCAATTTAAAACCCTTATCATATCCTGTTATTAGTTTTGCTTTCTAGCTCTACAGTATGTATGGTTTTGGTTTGAGAGTGAGATCATGGGGTTTCTCATTTCTCAAAGTATATATGGTAAGCACTCAGTCCCACTATATGCAGTTAGTGGCTAAAGTATTTTTCCTTGTTTTGTGCTTTTTGTTTGTGCAGGCACTAGGAAGACCAATTGGATACTCCACCTCTAGCATGGAACCCCATTCACTGCGCATTTATTTTTATATGGTAATTGGAAAGTGGAACTAGTGACCCCACCGATCGTGTAAAACAGATGACTCTGTCTGTGTATGTTTCTATGGCCCCCCATTTTCAAGCATTGATGCGCTTGTTCTTGATCTTACTCAACTTTGCATTGGCAGGTCGACCCATATACCTAGCTCTAGGTAACAGTTGTATTTTCATGTGGATTAACACATGGTATCAGTTTATAATTTTATTAATAATTTCTATCTCAAATCTTGATTCTCTCGATCTCTCTAAATTATAAACAAATTTTATATTATATGCATGTATATGTATGTATGATAGGCCATTTTCATGTGATAGTTAGAGGAATGAATATATTGATAATTAGATCTAATATATCATGAATTGTTAAAATTAAAACATAAAGTTATATGATATTTTTAAATGGATATGTGATATTTTAAGGTAGTTATGTGACCACTAAATAATTTTTAATATTAATCATCCATATATATGATTATATGATGAATATTTACTTTTCTCTCATTAGTAGTTATAAATTCTCTTAAGACAATTTTATTTATGCAAGATAACAGATAGATATTTTAATGCCTTTTACAATAATAACTCGATGGGTTTATGTAATAATTGAAGAGTCATATTCATACTATAGTTAGTCGATCGGCTCTATTCTTATATCAGCTCTAGTCTTGATTTTCATTTTATGGATCTTGCGTTTCATATATCAGCTCTAGTCTCAACCTAGCAAAAGTGAAAAAATTGATGGATAGATCATATGGATGATATATAATCTATGATGGGAAAGAAAGAGAGAAAAAGTGATGATAAAGTAAGTAATTGTGAGAAAATCAATACCCCTTTTAGAAATTTCTTTTCTAAAGATTGTTAGGCACAATAGACCAAGGCACTAGATTAGTAGAAGGCTACAAGAAAAACGTTAGTATCAATACTTACGTGTACTCAATTAAAATGAAGGAGAAGATTAGAAGAAGAAGAGAGATCTAAAATGAAAAAAGGGTATTGCTTTCCCCTGTTAATTAACCTGCAGATATAACATTTCTGTCACTGAAAATGTTGCTAGTTAAATCTGCTTGTCTCTTTCTCGCATCAGGCCCACAAGAGTGAAAGGGTTACCAATTCCCTTAATTGATATAATTTATTTCTTATACGTTTTAATTAATACTAAAAATGGTAATATCTAACAACAAAAAATCAATTGAGATACATATGTCATACAGTACTGCTGAAGGATGTTTATTTAAACATTTAGTTCAAGAAAGGATAAATATGGATAAGAATTTGCCAAAAATCATTATCAATTGCATGCAGATGAAATTTAATTTCCTAATATTGACAGTACTGAAATGTAGTTAATTAAACTCAATGTTTTCTTCAAGTAATTTCCACTTAGACATTTTCCATTTTTAGATTTGTATGTGGCTAAGGGTAATCCAATGAGAGAGATGGTTGATGGGAACATAGCACATGAGAGTGTTCCCTTGTTCTTCAATGGCCAGCAAAATATAATGTCAAAGTACTCTGAAATCTGAATGGGATTTTTTCCTTCTATTGAAATTAATCAGAGCTTGTGAATTTTCACATGCATAAAATATTAAAATTATGCTCCAAATCCTATTTTGTCAAACTTTTAATGTCTTTTGCAATGATATAGGAGTATTTTCTTGATACTCCATCCGTTTTTTTTATATGTCTTTTAAGGTTGTTTTACAATAATCAATAAGTCATTTAATTGACAAAATTTTCGTATTATATACTCGTCTTTTCACTATCTCATTATATTTATTTACTCTCTCTATATTAAAGTGTATAAAAAATATGTACAATAATTAATTATAATAAGAGTATAATTGACAAAATGTAACCTTAAACTATCAAAATGACAAATAAATACTACTTGCTCTGTCTCTAATTATAAGAGATTTTTTGACAAGTTTTTTATCTTTTTTTATAAGAGTCATTTGAAAATGTGTTTTGTATTCATTATTTTTTATCTAAATTATCCATATTTATTATGTATAATTTTTTTTAGTCAATAAACCAAAAATATGAATATATGATATAGCTCTCTCCAATGATAAATGGAGAAGAGAGACATAAGAGATACTATTAAGGGCAATTTTGCAGACATAATGTAAATTATTAACAAATTTAATATTATTAACTAAATTAACTAATTTTTTGTGGGTAAGAATTAGTTAAAAATATCTTATAATTAGATACAGAGGTAACAATTTTTTTAAAATGAACAATTAAAAAGAAATGGAGAGAGTAGATTTTAGTACCAAAAGAAGGAACTAAAAAAACAGCTTTAATTTGATAATTAATTGATATAATAAACGCCATGAGAAAAGACCGTATTGGGTTTGGCAGAAGCAAAATCATAAAACCCATTGGTTGTTATTTATCGAGATAAAAGGTAATAAACCAAAACATCTTTTCTTTTCTGTTTTTGTTTTTGTTTATTTACATTCTAAAATAAAATTTCCTTTATTGCAAAAATATAAGCTACCCTTTAAAGTTTTTTTCCTGTATTTCCATTGATCTGTTGGACCTCTCACTTGGAAAGCTTGCCGACTATGTTTTTGAAGGGATGGAACGTAAAGGATAAGATCATTGAGAATAGTGAAACGAAATGTAATAATTGAATTCTGGATTTGGGAGGATTTTAATACTAATTAAATTAATTAAAAAAGTCAAGAAAATGATATGTACATTTTTTAACCTTTTGTTCCTCGGGGATATATTTAAGAAAAAAAATGCTTATCTAAGTTAACTCATCTTTTAAATAAGCAAATAAAGATAAATATACTAATTAAATTAATTAAAAAAGTCAAGAAAATGATATGTACATTTTTTAACCTTTTGTTCCTCAGGGATATATTTAAGAAAAAAATGCTTATCTAAGTTAACTCATCTTTTAAATAAGCAAATAAAGATAAATTTACTAATTTTACAATTTATAGAATTAATATCATATTATACAATAAATTAATTAAATCAATTAGTCTATAAAACTGTAGGACACAATCAACTTAGTCTTTAAAATTAATAATATTTTAAATTAGTTACTAAAATTTAAAATTATTGATCATATTAGTCATTGTTACACAATTTCAGATACTAAATTGACTAACCCAAAAAGATTAATATAATCGAGAATTTTTAATTTCAACGACTAATTTCAAAACCTTACAATTTTAGAGATTATTTTTGTGATTCAATAAATATGGTCTTGTTAATTTTTTTCTTTTCTCTCCTTCAGTATTTTTTTTTTCGGTCGAGTCCTTCGGTAATTGTTGTAGGCGTGTATATTGCTTTATTGTTTTGGGCTCTTTGGAATACAATCTTGCTTTCTGCATCAGCAAATAGAATACCCCATCCTAAATTAAAGTTCACGATCGAGTTGTGACTTTCATTGTCATATCCAATTCAAATGGCAAGAGAGATTAGCATAATGGCAGCAAGAAGTCTTCGCTATCTCTTTTTTTTTCTTTTGACTGAATAATGCAATTGCTATCTCATTTATGTTTATCCAATAATAACTCGGCTTTTTCTCAGCACTTTTTGAGCGCTTAATAATCATTATTCCTTAGATAGTTCATTTTATTACGTTCGAGTCAAACCAAATGTCTTCATCTTGGCTTGAATTGAACTTGTCTTAAAAGACTTAATTAATAATGCATCACCAATATGATTATATATATGAGCCTAGTTATTGGATCATCAAGATTGGGAATAGATCATGATTTCACCTCATGTTTTGTCATGTGAAAATTGTGTTGTTGTCACTGATTTTGTAAAACAATAAAATGGATGGATATATTTTTATTGAAATTCGTAAATATTTCTGAAAAAAGAGAAACGTGAAAATTGAAATTCTCACATGATGATAAAGAATCAAAGATTATACGAATTTTTGACTGAGAAAATATCCATTCTTTAAAGGGTCAAAAAGTATGATAATGAAGGAGGTTCGGCTTCTTTACTTTTTGCTTCTTATTATCCCTTTGCCCCGTTGATAGAGAAGCTGCTTGTGATGTTTACCACTTTACCCTTTGGACACGTTAATTGGTTAAAATATGGTGAAAGGAAAAATTATTGCCAACGCATATCAGGTTGATGAAATTAATTTGAAACAATAAAGAAGGCATAAGAAAAGAAAAACTTGTTAGCCGCAGGGGCCTTAATTCCAAACATTTTTGCATGACCAGCCTATTTATTGGAGAAAAGGACCAAATATATATCTCATAATGTCTAAATAGTTGGGACATTTCTCATTTTGTAATTGTAGGTCTGTGAGATTGAATTCAATTACAAATCTAATATAATATTCCATTCGTTTCAAAATAATATTTCACTTTATGTTTTCAACGTAGAAAATATTAACTATTTTTTTCACTTTTACCCTTATTAATGCATTTTATGTATATTTACCATTTTGTATTATCAATATAATATTAATTATAGGGATAATTTAGTAAAATTATTTAACTTTTTAATTCATTTATTATCTTTTTTAATCTTAATAACACTATAGTAGACTATTATTTTAAAATAGAGGGAGTATCAATCTATCCTAAATTCATTGTTGGGTCACCCGTATTATCCACACACTCATGTAAGTCACTTAAATCAACCTCTCTCCACTACTACAATTTTAGTGGTTTTTTTATCAGAAGGAAAGAAACAATTTTAGTGGTTTATACGTGGAATTATTATTTCGATGTGATTTGAAATACTTTGTCCGATGCATATCACCGCAATCATCCTAAAATTGCTGTATATATAAAGTTTCTTTTCGCAAGAATTTTACAGAGTGTGATGCTTTAATTTAACCAAAAAAATTAGTGCATTCTTCTCCCTAGTTCTCAATGAGAGTCCATAGAGTCAGTCTCAAGCCCACGACGGTGTAATTTGCAACATGCTCCCTTAGGACTGAGACCTCTTGTAATTAAACTGGGTCCCCAACTGACGATGCGAGAAAGTGGGAATATTCCATCCCCATTCGTATGTGGAAAGTGATAAAATCGAGTGGAGGATATCGTGGCCATGCTGGAAGGAAACCTGCCAGGGGAGAGCGAAGTACCCAAAGATCTTTTTGTTAGCCGAATTACTTGTGTATACCAACTACTAGGAAGTGTGGAGTCACTTTTGCCTCTACATAGTGGCCATCGGAAGAACAATAAAGAATTATTGGCTTAAATATATTTGTCGTCCCTCATATTTGACTAAAGTTCACATTTAGCCCCTGACCGGACTCCTTAAGTTTATAACTGCTTACGTAGCAAACAGTGTTATACGTAAGCACTTGTCGTGTGTCTCACTTATCCTAATTCGCGTCCTAAGTGGATTTAGCGGTCAAAAGGAGAATAGGGAAGGGAGTGGGGCTAAAGCGATCTGGACCATTGAACTCACTTAAGATGTCAATTAGGATAAGTGAGACACATAACAAGTACTTACATGTAATGTCATTTTCCACGTAAGCAATTATAAATTTAACGGAGTCAGATCAAGGACTAAATGTGGCATATTTCCATAAAATTGAGGATTAAAAAATACTCTTAAAATTTGAGAGAATAAAAATAAACTTTATTCACATATAAGGGACCAAAAAATATTTAAGCCATGATTATTTTAATGACATTAAATAATAATATTGATCATTTATTTTTTTAATTTTTTGTTGTTTTATCAATATTGATTCCTCTTGTGACAATGTGCTTTCAATTGATATGCTTTATATAATATATATTTATTATATATATGGACCATATATATAATGTAAACTTTCATGCATGTTTGGATTCATTTTTTAAGAGACAAAAGTAATTTTATAGATATAAAATTAATTTTAACATGTTTGGATTATTCAACTTCTAAATATAAATCACTCTACGTTCAACTCAATTTTAACCAAAATCAATTTTACAAAATCATTTCATTCAAAATCAATTTTCATCGTCATAGAACCAATCACACACACGAAATGATTTTAGATACAATCATAATTTGGGTTGGTGGACGTTCACAGAATTGGATTCCATGCATATTGTCGCCAGCAATTTTCTATATATGTCCAGAATGAAGTGAGCCTGCCTAATATTCCACTCACCCTTGCTAATAGGTTTTGGGGTTTTATTAATTATTGGCTTATTGCGTATTATTCTTAGCGCAACACAAAGTGCGGTATTTAAATAAAACGATGCCATAATTAGATTTTGTTCTTGTGTTGTTTTATTTTTTACAGTTAGAAGGTGATAACACCAACCAAAACAAATCTCTAATTCTGTTAGAGAAAGAATATAAAGTGGAACATTGGCGTGTTGTGCTTGAGCATCAGTCATTTATTGGAATTTGTCAATCACATGAACCTTTGATCTTATTTCCTTTGTAGTTTAATATTCCAAAGTGGCTGTAACTCTCAGAGGAGCTACCGAGAATATAACTTTTGTTGGTCCATGAGCTCTAGGCTAATGAAAAATAGGATCCTATTTTCAGCATAGATTAATGAATTAGTCTATTAATCTGATCCATACAAAGAATTGAAACGAAACAATTTTATTTAGAAATAAAAAATTGAGAAAGTAACATGTATCACAATTTGGGATGTGACTTCTATCATATCCTGGAAAGTCGAGACTTAATTCTTAGATAATAATAAAGGTAGTGCATATTCGATAATAGTAAGAGGAGTTAAACTCAAGTTTGGGGGTTCAAACATGAATTTTCTTTAATATAAAAGTATTTGGGATTCTAGGTAAAAGCAATTTTGGACAAGTAGAATTTGTAGTTTTTGTATTAGATTGAAAATTTTACACTAAATTTTACCTCAAACATGCTTTTAGGGTAAAAATATTCAAACATAAATCATTTTACTTCAAACTCAATTATAATCAAAATCAATTTTACAAAATCAATTTTCACCATCTCATAACCAAACACACACGTAATAGATATATTGCATGTCTTTGTGAGGTGATTTACAGCATAAAATTCCGATATTGGAATTGGTTTATGGCAAAGAAATGAAGATTTGGAAAAACACCTTTACTGATTCGTATCAAAATCCATTAGATCGCATGAATAAAGGAAGCATCAGGGATCGTAGTCATTGATGCAAGATTGATGTCGTCACAATATCCTACATGAGGAGGGGGATTAATGGGGATCAGAGGTTATGTTGCAAGGTGGAGATATTATTTATGCAGAAATATCACAAGGGTTATGGATTTATAGCTCTGTACATATAGAAGCATGGTTGGTAGTTATTTTTTAATTTGATGCTGGGCTCAATAGGCTACAAATCGGACAAGTATTTTTTTTTCCCTTTGTTCTGCTACAGACCTTTGTCTCTGCTGCTGTAATTCTTGTTTGTCTATGACACAGCTTGTGTTATAGACTAGCTTATTTGTTGACCATAAAAAAAAAGACTAGCTTATTTGAATAAATTTGTTATATAAAAAAAATTATGTTTTTAGAATTATTATTATTTTGATTATTGACAAGTTCACATTCATCTTTAGAAGAAGGAATAGATATTTTCAATGGTTTTGTAAATGAGAAAAGATCATCTCTATTTCTTCTATTACTATACTACACTTTTGGAAAACTAAATAAAATGAAGATGATACACACGTAGGGGATAATATCATTTATTTTTCCAAAAGCATAGTAATATTGGAAATAGAGACAAAAAGAAATGGAGATATCTATTAACGCATCCATGAATGAAGTCACATATTTTTCACTGTGTAAAGGGAGTCTTGTGAAGAGTTGAAGCAATCCAAGTCCAAGAAAAGTAAGCAAGTGTGGATATCACTTATAGTGAGAGAGTTCAGCGTTATCATTCCTTGTAAATCTTGAGTGGGATATTCGGGTTTGTAGGGTTGATACATAACTTGTGGAATTTTGAGTTTTTGCATAACCTATAATCTTGTTTGACAGTGAATATTTTTTGAAACATTTCTATGGATCTAGTTAAGAGATGTCAAATCACGTAAATTTTTGTGTGTTTCGTCACTTTCTTTATAGTGTATTTTTGTGTGTACCTTTCCCATCTTAGTGTACAGTTTTCCCCAACAGCTTTAATTTGGAATCATTTATTTATTCACCGTTTGTGATGAGGAGAATCTAAACCAAACGGTATCACACAGTTTTCACCTTCCAATCACAATTTGTGTATACTCAAGCCATCCCAAAGTCAAAGAAATTGTGTTTTGCATCAGGTTGCAATGTTTCTTTATCATTTGTGAGTAAATATTGTGATTCCCTGGTATATTTGTGGGAATCTGCTTTGTATCTTCCATATCTCCCTTATTTTCGTTTTGACATGATGCCATTTTCACTTTTCCCATCAAGTGAATAATGAAAAACAACTAGGGGGCTGAAGTATCAAACACGATTCAGAAATTTTAATAAAATGGCAATGGAAAATGTCATTTATTGCTTGGTGTCTAGGACATAGTGTCTGCATAATCTAATCCAAACAGACCGTAGACTGATTGAAGCTTTTCTTGTCTTGAGGCAATGTTGTAATGTTTGGCGATTAATTTTTTTTTTCATAGGTTTTGGTTTCTGATTTCTTTTTCTTATGGCCCTTGAGTCTTGACTCCTTGTCATTTTTCATTTTGCAATTACTCTACTGTCCCAAGGATGCAATCAATAATCAAACCTTGTAATGACTGCAATAAGCTACTAACTATATTACTTGGTTTTTATACTTGGTGTATAATGCTTTCAAGCAATTTTTAAAACCATTTTTAAAACTGACGATATCAGAGGGTTAAAACCGGTCTCGGTGAGAAATGTGTTTTTGGTTTTGAAATCCAATCCTTATATTTTTATTTTCTAAAAATTTATGATGAATTTGAGATATAAAATAATTATAATTATAATTTTTTTAAAGTGGATATTTATCAGAAATTTAATTAAATTTGAAAGATTTTAAAAAAATATGATATTAGAATTTGAAGAAAAAATTTCCAAGTTTTTTTTATTTTGAGTTTGTTTTTTATTAGTAGATTTTGACCAGTTTACAACTTATGACGATTTTGAGTAAAAAAAAATAAGAATTTGAAGTTTAAGAAAAAAAATAGAGATACTTAATTGTAAATTGCAAAAAATTAAAAATTTATTAAAAGACCAAAATCAAGTAGAATTGCACTCTTCACACCCTAATACCCAGACTGCATTTGAAACAAAAGGATGGGTGTCCATGCTCTTGGAGCAAGCACAGTTTGGGTGCCAACAATGGCAACCCAAACATGCATTAAGAGTGCAATTCAGCCATGTTTAAATTGTCAATTTCACGTAGCCTATTGAACAAAACTAAATCTACCTATAATATCCAAGTATTTGATCAAAGTTTCAGGTTAGGCTGAGAAACATCAAATATATATGGTTTGATTCATAGTACCGCTAAGATTCTGAAGCATAGCAAAATTTTCGAGCACCAAGTAGGCGAAGGATGTGGTTCTTGGTTTTAGCCAAGGTGCTGCATAGTGGGGCTCCTGAAAAAAGAAAGAACAGAAGCAACAACAAATTGATATATGATTAGAGAAATTATTGTTTGACCACCAAATGCTATTTTACACCTAGTGAAATATAAGGATAGAAGAGAGAGGAGTGATACATGTGATAGATGCGTAAAATGACAAAACGAGAGAGAGAAAGAAATAGAGGTGTTAGATATGTGTAGCAAATAAGTGGGTGTCCAAAAATCATGGTTCTATGATTAACTTCCCGACATAGGAAGGATCTACCATTCACACCCAATAAGTAGCAACTGTGAAATAATAAGATAGCAATACAAGCACTGACGAAAGTCATTGACAACGTCAAATGTAATTGCTTGAGCTTCCCTCTAAGAACCACAGCAAGCAGATCTTTGGGCGGCTTGAGAAGACCCTGCTCCTTGGTCTGGTTGGTTAATCTTGAGTGTATTGGGCTGCAAAGAACCAAATAAGCTTAGTGCGAAGAAGATACGACAATTAAATTTGGTAAGGGCTTTCTGATTCTCAAACCTATTTGAATTGGCTTAAGTAAAGTTTATCTACTGACATAAGCACTTGTGACAGTGTTTGGCAGAGCTTATGAAAACAACTTATGGCTGGCTTATAAGCTGTTTTGGACTTATTTTCATGAGTTCTATAATAGCTTATCAAAACAGCTTACAGCTTATATGAAATCAGTTTCATCACATATCCTCTTCGATTATAAAAATAGCCTATACATAAACACTTACATGATAAGCGCTCATGTCATAAATACTTAAATAAGTTGTTTATCCAAACAAGCCCGATGTGCACCCCAATAATGGTCTAAAAAAAATCAATTATATCTACGAAGAATCTTGCATCAATCAAATAGTTGGCAATCAGAAAATGATGCAAATATCAACTGTCACAAGATAACCCAGCACAACTAGAGAAAGGTTAAAACAAAAACCTCAGCCTTTGAGTCATTTTCTGCAAGTCTTTGTTTGATGTCCCGAGCTATTGAAAAGAAAACTTCATCCACATTCATATTAGTTTTTGCACTCTGTATAAGCATAACCTTGGCATTAAAAACAGCACAGTAATTTCGGCATGTTTTTTTCAACAAGAGTAATGAGTGCCACTTACAGTTTCGAAAAACTTGATGCCGTATTCATCTGCCAGAGCTTGACCCTTTGAAGTTGGAACAGCCTAAGGAGAATAATGTCCAGCATCAAGTGTAGCATAGTAATCATAGGAGACACATGCACATGCATAACCAAAAGAATGCACAAAGAGTGAGAGTGATTGGGGCAAACCCTTTTGCTTTCATCCATGTCAGCCTTGTTCCCCACTAATATCTTGTTGACATTGTCAGAAGCATGCTGCTCAATGTTGCGAATCCAATTCCTGATGTCTGGACATGAGATGAAACGAGTCTAAAATTAGTTGTTCCGCTGATGCATGCTGATTTAAGGAAACACACAATGGAGGAAATTTAAAAAGTGGGGGAAATAATAAAAGAGGCACAGTACAAAACTAAAAACTAAAGGAGGAAGGATAACTTACTGTTAAAAGACGACTCATCAGTGACATCATACACAAGCAAAATACCCATGGCTCCACGGTAATAAGCTGCAAAAAGAAAGATTAGACATGTGTGACAGAAGCTTCAAAATTTGTGCATATGAAACAGCCATGGTTGTCAATTGAAATCATGATTCATGATATGTACTAACATTGACAAACAAAGCAACATCCTACAATACATAATTAAATTAATAAATAGAGCAAAACTAAACCCAAATAACATTGAAAGACTCAATGTAACATAAAAGGTTATGAACAGTGGGCACAATACTGAATATCCAACTACTTGAAAGGTCTGACAATATCCATAAGCTTTTAGATAAGGGCCTAAACCAACCTAATGAAGAAATCCAGCACATACGATCGAGTAAACAGGCATGTCCTCTCAAACAGCCAGCAATCTTAGAAGGACAAAAGACCGCCAAGTCGTATCAGGTGGATTAGACATTTAAACTGACAAATGAAAGTTTAAATTACCAAGTCAAAGCAGATTGATTTATAATAAATTGGTTTAGCAAGTTAGAGAAGAAAGGGAAATCTATTTGCCTCAATCAATAAATAGAACACTACAGCTGTCTTTAGTACCAAAGTAATTACAATTCCTCTAGAGATATGAAATGCATCCTGTGAACTATAGCACCCAGATAAAACAACTATAGCTAATGATACATGAAATCCACAACAAAAACTGTTAATTAAAATCTACTATTTCTATTAGTTCCTATCCGATGTGCAAGAACAAAAGAATCGATAAATAGGTAAATAGCAATTGATTAATATTAACATCATGGCAAGTACACATCACAGGTAGAGCAGTTCATAAGTTGGATGTAAATAACCACAATTGAGCTCTTTTCTAGTTGTACTGGGAGGGGGGAAACAAAACAAAACAAAACACTTTCAATCTCAAAAACTAACCAGTTGTAATAGTTCGAAACCGCTCTTGGCCAGCTGTATCCCATATTTGCAATTTGATTCGCTTGCCATCAAGCTCTATGGTCCTTATCTTGAAATCAATGCTGAAGAAAAATAAAACATTCTAGCAAGATCAGAGCCATCTCCTCGCGAGAGACAAAAGAAGAACTGGGAAAATGTAAAATAGGTGATTTCACAAAAAATGAACCTAACCCGATGGTTGTGATAAAACTAGTTGTAAAAGATCCATCTGAGAAACGCAATAGAAGGCAACTTTTACCTACACCTGCCAATGTGAAGAAAAAAAATGGAATGTGATACAAACTAAACCCAACAACATATATTTCCTACACTAGTAAAACCAAAAAGAAGTGCAGAAAGAGAGACACGGGTGAGAAAGAGTCTCCATGACCATCACTTTTGATAAGTTATTTTCAAACACAGGTTAGTTGGATGTTCAAATCATAGAGGTAGTTACATACTTGCCATGGTCCTTCTTGGGTTAAGAAGCTCAGTTTATAACTAAATTTGCATTGCATTCTTATTTTTCTCATATATGGAAAATAGGAAAAGCTATTAAATAGTGATTGTTAAATGGATAGATGCTTATGGAGAAATTAAAAAAAAGAGCTTTTAAAAAATTGAAGTGTAAACATTGATTTCAACTTATACGAGAAACTATTGGTTCAAAAACTCATATTACAAGTGTTTATAGAAAAAAATATATATATATCCAGCCAGCCTCTAAGGGCATCCACAACGGTGGGTACTTAACCCATGGGTACCTATGCGGAAGAGTACCTATCTGGTATCCCCATTGTGGAATCACCCACATGGGTGCCTATTTGAAAGGAGTCCTTGTACAAGCACCCTTTCTTTTCTCTCTCTTATAGGGCCTATTTAGTATTGGTGGATTATAATTGGATGTAGAGTTATTGGTGTGACTCATTTAGTAAAATATTCGAAAGTGCCGAGTTGGAGGGATTAGATGCTTATCAGATACTGAAGTTAAAAAAGTAAAAACGAGTAACTTCTAAGTACCCAAATGACGTGTGCTCCATTAGAGATACTCTAACTAAACCAAACAAGTGGTCCAGTACAGTACTCCACTTGGGGGATCCCAATTTTGCACTGTTTGACAGCTCCCATTGGGTAAGCATCATAACAGGCAACTAATAATTAGCCGTAACCGTTTTTTTCCTTTTACTACTAGTCGCAATTTCATCATAGTAAACTTGTACGAATTTCTAGAGCAACAGTTATCGCATTCCCTTGAATAGAGCACTAATCATCTATTTACCGCTGAAAATTCACAGAACCGAGTAAAGTGAAGCGGTAAGTAAAACACAAATCGTGTCAATTTTAGGCCTAAACAAATATTTAACAAAAATAAAATAAACTAATAACCATAATATCCAGAGACTTGCATGATAAGCTCAGCCATCACAAAACCGGATCAAATCGAAGAACATTAGAGGAACTCAAAATATCTAAACACTAAAAAAAAAATCAATTAAAATAATTGCAAAAAGAAAGAAAGAAAAGTACCGCTATCGCCGATGAGGAGAAGCTTTATTAGATAATCGTAATCGGAACGAGCTCTTGCAGGTGGAGCAGCCATCGAGTGATCAACGCAAGAGTATAAAAACCTGATCCACGATGGGTGCTGCTATGCTCGAGAGGGGGTGAGTAAATTACGACGAAATTTTAAAAAAAAAGTAATAAAATAAAATAAAAAAATATGTGCGATTTTATCTCAGAAAAAGTGTGGAGTGACGTGTAACAATAATGAAGTGGCTAAAGAAAGAGGGCAAATATGGAAATAGCAGGTTGTGGAAGAGAAGAAGGTCGAGATCTGAAAAAGGGAAATGGAGATTGGAGAGGCTGGTTGTCGGGCGTTGAAAAGTGTTTTTCCGGAAAAGCAAAATGCCCAACGCAGTGTCACTCAATTTTATTTTATTTTTGATAAGAACAGTGTCACTCAATTATCAGGGGGCATGTTTGACAAACGTATTTTTTAGTAATTTATGAATGAGCAACTCTATAATTACTTTGATTTAAATATATTTTTATAATTTTTTAATTGAAAACCAAAAATATATTAGACCATTTTTTGGGACAGTTAATTATTTCATTATGTTTTGAGTAAATACTTTTATTATATAGATGACTTAAAATATGATTAATATGTTAAATATATCCATTCAGTTATCAAACAATGATTAATCAGTGCCAATATGAATTTTTTGAATTATTGTTAAACAGAAAAAGAAAGAGAAAAGAAAAGAAATGAAAAGAAAAAGAGTGGAAGGGGGATATAATAAAATAAATAAACAAAAAAAAAAGGCAATTACGGGAAGTGCAGATGGTTACAGTTGTTAGTGGAACAGCCTTTTTGTGTGTGTAGTTAGTGGGTTAATTTATGGAAAATGTGTTTTTAAATTGTGTTTTTTAATTTATCTCATCTTTAACCCTTAAATTTTAATTGAGACATTAAATTATGTAAGGGCATAATTGGTAAGAAAATATGACACAAAAAACTAGTTATTTTAGGCAATCTCTTTTATTATAGTTATAGAATAGATATAGATTATAAAGAATATGTTTGTCCAAAAAAAATTCTATAATTAATTTAAATTTTAAATATATTTTTGTAATCTTTCGACTAAAAACCAAATATGTACTAGACTATCTATCTGACGGTTAGTTATTTCATTATGTTTCAAGCAAATACTTGTATTATTATGAGTAGTTTTTTTTCTTTTTTTTATTTTTCTATATTTAATTTCGAGTTCTGATTTTTAAACACCATTTAATTTCAACACTCATCTATTTCCTCTGTCTCATATTTTTAGTGGTTTAAGATTTTTGCACACAAATTAAGAAATAATTAATTGAATATTTTTTCACTGAAATATTCTGTCGCGACCGGATTTTTGACGGTCAATGGAGTCGCCACTAAAATTTATTATTAATTGGAAAACCTTAGAAAAACCCAAAAATGGTCTGCGAAAGAAATTTAAGGTTCGGGAGTCTATTACGTGTAGGGAAGGTATTAGCACCCTACGCCGTCTGTTGAAAACGGTTACCTTTAATTAAATGTGCAAATTATATTAACTTCAAAAAATTTATTTTACCCTCATTATCAGATTCAAAAAAAAAAATATTTTTGTTTGTTTTTTGGGAATTTATTTTTAGAAGGAAAACGTCGATAAATTATTCTTTTGGCTTGACAGGATTAATACCTGCTCCTACGTATCCTTGGGTGCAATGAGGAATTCAAAGCTTACGTAGTTCTTGGTTCGAATGGCTTTTGAAAATATTTTTGGTGAAGTTTGCCAAGTCGTCATGTCTCAGGCAGAACTCTGAAAATTTATGGATTAGTAGTGTGTCTTGCTCAAACTAACCCAAACTTTAGAAAATGACAGAAATTACTAAGTTTTCATAACTCAAGTGCGTCATGCTCGAACTAATCTCAATTTTATAACACATTTTTTGCAAAACAAACAGGGACATTAATGACTCCATATGACATTCTTCGTTGTATTGTTTTTGCCTTTTTTTTTTGGTGGCGTGTATTGTATTTGCTGGAGCCAAAGAGTTAATCTCCTTTCACGCTGAATCTCAATTAAAAAAAAACACCGTTCCAATTATGATGCTTTCACGCTCCCTCTTTCGTTTTTATTTCTAACCTTAGCTTAGTATATAAAAAAGGGCATGACAATCAGGAACCAATATCAAGGCTTATGTACAAAAGTAAACAATATCTTACTACCTCCGTCCCTAAATACTGGAACTTTTACAAAAAAATGAAAGTTTTTTTATATAAGAACATTTCCAAAAAATTAGTTGCATTAATTATTTTTTGACTAAAATGCCCTTATGATCACCCAACTACTCTACCTTTTCCAATGCATTAATTAAGTAGAGAGAGAGGAGGGAAGAGAGATAGTAATAAGTGTTAAGGCTAGTTTTGGAAAAGTATAATAAATCATTGACAAATTTATTGCTATTAACTAACTTAACTAATTTTCTTAAAGAGTGTAAATTAGTTAAAAAGTTCTTATATTTAGGGACGGATGTAGTATTATATTATATAACAACGACTACGGACCTATTAATCTAAAAGGCACAACCTGAAAAGAAACCAATTACATTAATTAAAGGGCAAGGTGCATTTTGACCAAGAAAAAAGGAAAGGTGCGCTGCACCCACAAAGACCATGGGTTGCTGCTCTGCGGTTCTTGGTAGTAGATAATTTTCCCTTAATTCATTTCTTGGCTATCATTATTTCTTACAAGGCTGTGGGAATGGTGCACATACCGTATAGATCGACAGATATAGAACCTGTTCTTGCTTCAGCCAGCATACCTCAATTCATGATGCAAGAAAAAATGAGTTAAAGGGACTTACCTCTTCACAGCAACGTAAAGCAGAAAATCAAAGGTTGACTTTCTTTCCTTCTCTTTCGAATGGAGACCACTTTGCTAGCTGGATCCTCCCTTAATTTCCAACAACCGTGCTCCTCTCTTCCAACAGGTGCTTCACTTTCAGAAGTTCAACACTCCACCGTGTTCCTCCCTCTGTTTTCTCTTTTTTTTCAACTGTGTTTCGTTCTCACACAGTATGTTTTTTCCTTTTCCAGAAAAATTCCCCCCTTGAGACCTACTGTGTCTCCCCTTTTATAGTGAAATTTTGCTGTGTGAGGTGAGGGAAAGTGGTGCTAAAATCTCGGGAAGATAATGCTATAGTGGAGAGATTTGAGGAAAATTGGATGAGATTTTTTTGGGAGTAACAGGCTGGATGTGGAGTTGAAGGGGAGTTAAAAGCTAAAGTGGAGAGAAAATCGGAGAGAACGTTGCGCGGTGAGCTGAGTGAAGGTGAGATTTGAGTGGATGTTATGGTGCGTGAGGGCGTATGAACGCTACGGTGGAGACTCAGCGCTTCAGCTTCACTCAAAAGGGACGTTGCTAACATGCAGCACGGTGCACGGACCCTTACGGTGGACATGCGAAGCTGATTCCGCATTCAGCGTTCTTTTTCCTTCTTTTGGAGCCACTGCTAGGGTGTAGGCGATGCATGGATCTTACGGTGGAGCTGCGGCATTTTTCCTTTTATTATTTTGTTTCTTTTCTTTTTTATTTTTTATGAACCCGGACAAAATTGGGTGTCTACATATTCCTATTTGTTATTTTACAAGTTTTCATATTTTTTATTATTTTTAACTATTCTAATTATCACTCAACTTAAAACTTATTAGTACTAAGGGTATAATTAAAAATAATAATGAATTATATTTTGAATTCCTAAAATAAACAAAGTGTTACGAAAAAAAAAAAGTTACAACCACGAAAGATATGGAATAGATGAAATAGTACCTCTTTCTCTTTTTATTTTATAGAAAAGAAGTGCTATTGAGTACGGCACAAAACATACAAAGACAGCACGAATGTGATTTTGACGGTGGAGATTGAACTCATTTATTATAACTTGTAAAATTCAATGGCAAATAAATGGTTCCAAGAAGTTCCGTACAATTCGTGTGTAAAGATTGTCGTACCAACAATCATTTTGACAAATTCTAGTCCCGCGTCCCCACCGCACGCACCATGCACCCTCACCACACACAATCAAACACACCCTCACATGCGCCCCTCACCACATTCATGCACCCTCACCACACACACCATACACCCTCACACACAATATCAAAATAGAAAAGGAACTAATCTAGAGCTGGCAAAACGGGCTTTCGGATTAGGCTCAGGCTGGGCCGCATCGGATTCGGGCTTTGTCGTGCCGGGCCAAAAAAACCCAGATTGAAATCGAAGCTCGAATTTGTGTGTTCGAGCCTCCACTTTTTGGACTCAGGCTCGGGCTTTAGGCTATAATTTGCGAGCGGTCCGCTTCGAGCTCGGGTTTTACCGGGTTTGTATTTTATCGGACTGGACCAAAAAGGGCCAAATTGAAAATGGATTCAACTTTATATATCTAAACTCTCTATTTTTTGAGCTTTTTCAACCCGACCGACAAGCCCAGCCCATTTGCCAGCTCTAAACTAATCCCTGCTGGACCCTGCACGTCCCTACTCCCCAGCCCATAGCCCCTCTCTCTCCCACACACACACCTCACCATAACATACTCAATTTCTAATAATTTTAATTTGATCCTATTTGTTACTTTTTTAGCCATGTGAATATTTAAATTTAAATTATAAAAATCAGTTATTTAAAGGCAAAATTGGCCAAAAAATATATGATCCCTATCCCCTTCCTATATAGCCATATAGGTATAGATTATATATAAGTATAGATATTGGTCTAGGTGTAAAAGAAAAAAGTGTTGTCTTTCTTTAATTTGTGTAACGCGACCTTCAATATTTGCTTATAATTTTATTTTTCATATTGCAAAAATATCTTCTACTTTCATTAGTTCCTCTCTTATAATAAATATGTTTGTTTTGGATTTTAGTAATTTTTTAGTAAAATTTAATTCTTAAACTTTGATCTTCATATTGCTGGTGGTTAAATCTGAGGTAAAACCTAAGTGGCTACAAGGAGGGCCATAATGCTAATGCTGATCGTGACCAAGGTGGCTAAGGCAAATCCTGCTTGTAAAAAATTGAGAAAATCAGAAATTGAAAAAATTGATTTTTTTTCTCATTGGATTGAATCGATTTTCAATTTGTATGTTGAAACCGATTCAATTCCATTATAACTTACTAAATTCCTTCATCAAAAACAATATGTATGTTATTCACTAATTGATTATATTCATTTAAGAATTTATATAAATAGGAATTTGTTATTTATTATCAATTTATTCTTTAAAAGATTTTAATATTATTCATAATTTATATTTTGAGCAATGTTGTGAGTTATATATATGGAGAATTACAGATATTTTTTTTGTCAAATGATCAAGCTGTCATTCGTAGAAAAGCCCAACAACACTTACAGAATCACATGATGCTAAAATGAGAGTATTACAACAGTGCACAACAAATAAACAATAGCAAAACAAGCACGCATACTCGAAAATAAATATATTATCAATCTTGAAACAACAAATAGAAAAACCAAATAATCACATCCTTCTATTATACATAAACCTTAAGGGTCTGTTTGGATAATAAAAGAAAGTGAAAAGAAATAAAGTAAAAAGAAAGATAATATAAAGGAAAGAAAGATAGTAGAAAGTGAGATGATTATTTAATTGTTTTGTTTTAGTAAAAATGAAAAGAAAGAAAGATAAAATCTTTCTCTTCCCTTATTTGTTTCAATAGAAAGTGAGAGGAAAGAAAAATGTATTTTTGTAAAATGACATAAATATCCTTTGATAAAAATGAGATATAATATTTTTTATGTAATTTTAAGTACTTTTGACCTTTGAATACTTTTTCTTTCTCCAATGCGTTTTCTGTCCAGTTATGGGGAGAAAGTTTTCAACTGTGGGTCCCACCCACTTTTTTTCCTTTCCCCTTGTTTTACACCATAACAAACGAGGGAGCAATTTTCAATTTCCGTGTTTCCTTCCACCCAATAATATTTCCTCTACCTTTCTATCGTTCCAAATGATGTGTAAAGGGTGGGGAGAATACCAACTAAGGTTAGCGTGAGTGGTTAAGGTCTCTCGTCCCTTAATCAATGTCTCAGGTTCGAGCTTTGGATATGAAAAATATCTCAGCTGGGAGGGATGTCACCCATTAGAGGTGCCAAATAAACTCCCGTGAGAGATTAGTCTCCGTCGTATAAGTGGTGGGATACTCCTCGATGTAGAATAAAAAAAAGGTGGGGAGAATTGCTGGTGTTGACTTTGTCAATCAAGATTCAAGAATTGTGGTGAGGTGGAGGATCCAGATCCAAGATTGGTTCATGGCTATTTCTAAAGGCACATACATCTTATTCTAACTACACATACCTATTTTTTAAATACCTACACTACCCCCAACACACACAAGCACAGTTCTGCACACACAGCACAGTTCCGCAAGCACAAGCACAGTTCCGCGCACACAGCACAGTTCCGCACACACAGTTCCGCGAGCACAAGCACAGTTCCGCGCACACAGCACAGTTCCGCGAGCCATAGTTCCGCGAGCACAAGCATAGTTCCACGCACACAACACAGTTCCACGCACACACACTTCTGCAAACTGCACACACACAGTGCATTACACGCACAGTTCCGCTCACTTCTGCACAGATACTTCCGCAACACACACACTCACTTCCGCACACAGCATAGATACTTCCGCACGCACACACATACTTTCCCCAAATCATTGAGTGCTTTACCAGCTCCTTGAGTGCTTACACTAAGGTTGATGGTGGGTTCAATTTCAACCACTATGTTGTTGAACCGAGGAGGATTTCTTGGTCGTTGTCTTCGGAATCTACTAGAGGGAGGAGGGGTGGTGGGTTGCGATAATGGGGCAAGGGAAGACAATGGAGACCCAATCTTCTTCTTCTCCTTTCAAGCCAATCTGCTTCTTCTCCCTCGATCTGCTTCTTCTTCTTCTCCATCGTCGATCTGCTTCTGCTTCTTCTCCGAGGTAATCGCTTCAACCTCCCACTGAGACCCACCCAGTCCCAGTTTTCGGCAACTAGCTCCTACTCGGCAACGACCTCGACCACCACCTTCTCCGACGATCTGCTGCAACGAGAAGGGAAGAAGAAGGAAGAAGTCTGGAAGTGTGGCTTGGGGCTGTTACTGCGCGGAACTATTGAAGGGAAGAAGAAGAAGAAGAAGTTACTGCGCGGAACTATTGAAGGGTAGTATTGACTTTTCCTATTTTAGTGTATGTGTAGAAAGAAAGGAAGGTATGTGTTATTAGAAAATCCCTTGGTTCATATGTGATGAAGCTCAAGTTAGGCGTCATATTGGGCTTTTGGATGATTCATTGGCCCAAAACAAAGTCCTTATTTTTAGTTTTCATTTTTGGTTCATTGGCCCAAAAAAAACTCTAAAGTCCTTATTTTTTGTAGTAATAAAATTTCACAACTAAATTGATTAAACCATTTTTCACACAAAACCCACTGCTCAAATTTTTGGATTTCATCCAAAATTTTCCCTCATTAAAATTCTAACCTTATTTTTCTATGAAATCTTTTAGTTTTCATGGATTTTTCACCAAATTATGACAGTCTTAACCTTTTCATAACATCTGTATCCCAAAATTTTCAAAGCCCCCAATTATATGTGTAAAAAAATAAGGATTTCAAACTTACAGTTAAAAATATAAATCCCAATCCTGAAAAAGAATATAAACACACGCCGGGAGAGGTTAAAAAAGAACATGAAGATCAATAAGCTTACTATTGGCCGGAATGGCTGGCAAGCCAATTTGTCACTCTATTTCCCTCTCTCAATGGATGAGTAGTGTAAACCTCCCCCACCTCTGTCTTTCCAAACAAAGATTTGCTACACTATAAAGTGGAAAGGATGTGAAACTCCACAACCATGCACTACCAGATGAACATTTACCCATAAATTTGAAATCAATATATTTTTTTTAAAAAAAATACCCGTAAACATTGTCAAGATAAAATTCATCATAATTTTTGTTTGATATTTTTTTTATGAAAAAATTTTTGTTTGATATTTTTACTTTGTAAATCTATTTTTAAAAAATATTATCAAATCATTTAAAAGAATTGAATCAAATAAGTATCTGATATCCCTTTTCTAGAAAATAAATCATTTTTTCTGATTCTCCCATGTTGGGAATAAATTAAAAAATTAGGAAGTCGGTTACTACCTTTAGCAACACACTTATCAGATGTTCTGTGTCTGATATTTTTATCGTAGTTATACTACCTTTAGCAACATTATTACAACAACACTAGAAAATTTAATAGTGTACGCTAACTAGAGAGATAACTGGTGGCGCTTCCAGTGGGGAAGGCGTTATCCTTCCTTCACGTAAGGAAGTGGGACCCAGTGGGCCCTTAACCTACAATAGACTGTAAACCCAGTTTTTATACAAATTGCAGACAGACCTAGTAAGTTTTGTTAAATTATGATATGTGCCCAAAGGTTTTGAGATTTATATTTTGAGACATATTTTTAAAATTATTTTTCTAATTAATATTTATGAACACAGTTTGAAAATTGTTGTCCTAAATAAATGTTTTCTTAAATAAATTAAAAAGAAAACTGAGGAACTGTTGTCATTTTCTTAAATAAAAATGAGTTCATTTTTTCATCAAGTCATTGACGCTATATAAACCACAAAGTGAGACCCCATGTGCTAGCAGATTGTGAATTTTGGCCGAAGCAAAATTACATCTAATTTTTTTTAATCATTTCTTACTTCTGAAGTGAACAAAACAATATAACTAATTTATATAATTTATATTAAAGTGACTTTTTCTTCTTATTATACCCTCTTGGGAATTAATTTTTTTTTTACACAAATAAATGAAAAAATGCTATAAAGGTAAAATGGTCAATTTTATTAAAAAATCTTATATGTCCTAAAAAAACATATTAGTTATTACGCCTTTCAATTTATTTATTTTTTTAAAAGGGCCAATATTTATAATCCTATAAATTTATGGCAACTATTCCGATTATTTAGCAATACAGGTCCTAAAATATAAATAAGTTTTAAAACTACTAATACCTTCTATCCAGGTTACCATCAACAAATCACAACCCTTCAATTATTTAATGATATATCAGTGGTGGATGTTATTTCTGGTCCCACTTCCTCACACTAAGGAAGGAATGAAGGATAACTCCTTCCCCATTGGAAACGCCACCGAGATAACTTTGTTGATTTCAAAAAAACCAAGGTTTGTTAAAAAATGATTACTATGAAGTATTGTTGACTAGTACCCTTGCTTTGCATTTTTTTTTCTTTTTAATACATGTATCCTCCGTGCGCAAGTATGAAAATTAATCTAATATTGATATCTATTTAAAGGATGACTTCTCACAATAGATATTCTTTTATATCCACTGTCTCAAATTAAAACCCCAATACGGTACTTAAGATATCTAAATATCTATCACCTATATTACATCGATCATGTTGATTTTTTGCATTTTATTTTACACACGTCTAAAAGTGCCGCTCCATGATATTCCAGGATGGCATATCGGTGCCCAATATATCGCGTGTGGACTGGGCACCACACTACAACCTTTGCTTCCTTGATGACCTTGGTAGTATCTTGTGCAGGCAGTTTCTTCAATACACTTTCTGTCTTTGTGTATGTGCAGGTGCAGTGCATGGAAAAATAATAAAATATACGAAAGAAATTAAGAAAATGACTAGGACAAAATGAAAGATTGATGACAGATGGGAGTTATGCAACGAACTCAACGTGGACGACCTTGAAAAGCCAATTGACCTGGTTCTGTTTGGATAACAAGTTTATCTACTGTTTATGGCATAAGTTGTATAAGTTACTTTTATAATTAAAGAAAAATTATAGTGAAACTTATTTTATATAAGTCATAAGCTGTTTTGATAAGCTATCCTAGGTAACTTATGAAAAATAAGCCCAAAACAGCTTATCAATCAGTCATAAGCTGTCTTCATAAGCTCTGCATAAGCCAATCCAAACAGTGGTCTGTTTTCTTAATTATTTTTCTCAAGAACAACTTATTCAAAATTTGTCCTGGTTCAAACACGATCTATATTTTATTAAGATAAATTAACACGATCTATATTTGAACCACATTTTCCTTCTTTTTCTTATTTTAAGCCTAGCAAAGGCAGAGGATATTCAAATCGTAAGTGGCAAATAATTAATATAAAATAAATGCTGTGCTAAAGCTAAATCAGAATTGAAATGGTGTTTGATGGAATGCAACAATTGGCGTTGGTTAGGAAATAGTTGCAGGACGCGACAGTGAGATGTCAGCTTCTTTCATGAATATAAAATGCCCCTTTTCATTTTATTTATCTGACTAAAACTAAAATATCCCTTTATATACCGATATAGGGTGGCATGCGTGATGAATATCTTAGTCTCTTAAACATGATATCAGACATTCAATCCCTTGTAATATATATGAAAGAGTATTTGTTAAGAGAAGTCAATCTCTTAAGTAAATGTCTATTTGGATTGACTTATGCACAGTTTATGAACATAGCTTATGACTGATTCATAAGCTGTTTTGGGCTTATTTTTCATAAGCTACCCAGGATAGCTTATCAAAATAACTTATAGCTTATATAAAATAAATTTTACTATAATTTTTTTTTGATTATAAAAGTAGCTTATACAGCTTATGCTATAAACAGTAGATAAGCTTGTTATCCAAACAGGGCATAAATCTCAGTACTTCGAGAAATTAGTCTCTACAGCTGTGTGTGAAATATTTATTGAATTTTTTTTTTAAAAAATCCCTCTATAGTGTTACGGATACAGCATTTGATTGCTTCTACGCCACTTCTTTTGATTCCCCTTGACGGTGGAGGCCGCATTTGATCCTGTGCGGACGATGCCACGGGATGTCACATCTCATGCCCAGCATTTGTTAAATTTATTATTTAAAAGTACACGGGAATTGCATGTTTAAAAGTAAAATAAGAAGGGAACAATAATTTTCAAAAGAGAACAATGTATATTGCTAATATAAAAATAACTTAAATATGTTTTTATTCCTATAATATAGAGGTGTTTTATTTTTAGTCTTTATTAAAAAAGTCAAACACTTTTGGTTGTTTCACTAATTTATTTATTGTAGGTTTCACTCATTTATTTTTTTCAATAATTGTCTATAGGTTATAAATTTATTTTTCTTTCGATTTTATTTTTATCATCAAAGCGATATTTGCTTATATGTTTCACCCATTTATTTCTTACAATAACTCTCCATGGGCTAAAAATTTATTTTTCTTTCTATTTTATATTTGATCACCAAACAGTGTTTGCTTACAGGTTCCACTCATTTATTTCTTCAAATAACTATCTATGGGCTATAAATTTATTTTTCTTTCTATTTTATTATCGATCACCAAAACGGTGTTTCTTTGCAAGTTTCACTCATTTGTTTCTCTCAATATATTTCTACGGGTTATAAATTTATTTATTTTTATTTTATTTTCGATCACCAAAATAGTGTTTGCTTACAGATTTCAATCATTTATCCAATAACTGTCTACGGGCTTTAAATTTATTTTTCTTTCGATTTTATTTTTTATCACCAAAATAGTATTTGCTTAAGAGTTTCATTCATTTATTTCTTCTAATAACTATCTACAGGCTATAAAGTTATTTTTCTTTCGATTCTATTTTCGATCACCAAAACGGTGTTTACTTACAAGTTTCACTTATTTATTTTTTCTAATACCTTTTTACGTGATATAAATTTATTTTTCTTTCAATTTTATTTTCGATCACCAAAACGGTATTTGTTTGCAAGTTTCACTCATTTATTTCTCCCAATAACTGTCTATGGGATATAAATTTATTTTCTTTCTATTTTATTTCTGATCATCAAACGGTGTTTGCTTACAGGTTCCACTCATTTATTTGTTCCAATAACTTTCTACGGGCTATAATTTATTTTTCTTTCGATTTTATTTCCGATCACCAAAATGGTGTTTGCTTACATGTTTCACTCATTTATTCCTTCCAATAACTTTCTATGGTTTATAAATTTATTTTTCTTTCGATTTTATTTTCAATCACTGAAACGGTGTTTCCTTTCAAGTTTTACTCATTTATTTCTTTTAATAACTTTCTACGCGCTATAAATTTTTTTTATTTCGTTTTATTTTTGATCACCAAAATGGTATTTGCTTACATGTTTCACTCATTTATTTATTCTAATAACTTTCTACGGGCTATAAATTTATTTATTTTTCAATTTTATTTTCGATCACCAAAACGGTGTTTGCTTACAGGTTTCACTCATTTATTTTTTTCCAATAACTGTCTACGGGTTATAAATTTATTTTTCTTTCGATTTTATTTTTGATTACTAAAGCGTTGTTTGCTTACATGTTTCGCTCATTTATTTCTCACAATAACTGTCTATGGGCTATAAATTTATTTTTCTTTCTATTTTATTTATGATCACCAAACGGTGTTTGCTTACATATTCCACTCATTTATTTGTTCCAATAACTTTCTATAGGCTATAAATTTATTTTTCTTTCTGATTTTATTTTCGATCACCAAAACGATGTTTGCTTACAGGTTTCACTTATTTATTTGTTCCAACAACTTTCTACTTTTTATAAATTTATTTATTTTTTGATTTTATTTTTGATCACCGAACAGTGTTTGCTTACAGGTTTCACTTATTTATTTGTTCCAATAATTTTCTATAAGATATAAATTTATTTTTCTTCCGATTTTATTTCTGATCAATATGATAGTATTTGTTTATGGGTTCTATTTTTCTTTCTTAATTCCTGTAAGTTTTTATATTTAATGTCACAAAATCAACACTAATAATCTATTATAAATTTAAGATATATTACATATCAATTTATTATTATATAAATTAATTATTTCATATCATATGTAAAAATCAACCGACAAACCTGTGCGACACGGGTCAACTGGCTGGTATATGTAACAAAAGCAATTAAGCAAGAGATAAAACTTACAATAAGATGACGTGGCGTCGTGGCGATGCATCGATAAAGCGGAACTCAAGAGAGGTGAATGCTGAGCCCACACCTTATCCGCACCCACGCGGGTTGGCGAATATCCGTTTCGTTTTCGGCACAAAAGTAAAGTAACTAACTGTAATCCGAGAAAGAATAACGTAACGTAGGTGGCGGAGTCCGTTCAAATTGCACCGCACGACCATTAGGAATGCCGTCTCCGTCAACTGTGGGTCCCACGCAGACCCAATCAGCATGTGGCTGGCACAGATTCAATTCAAACCCAATTTTCTCATCATACCGGAATATACGGATAAAAGAAGAGATGCTGATTCATGCTGAGTAAGAAAAAAAAATATATATAATTAACTGTTTTCTTTCTCTTCCTTCGTCCTGATAAATAATCCACGTCCTTTAACTTCTCGCATTAATGACGCGAATTAAACCCCAATTAACATTAACAATTAATCAATTATAGTTTAACAACTACTAGTATACGTCTTTGTCAACAAAAAAAAAACTACTAGTATAAGTCTATATATACCCAAATGACATGAAAATATTTCCCACAAATATCTAGTCACAAACCGATCTCCTATATGCATACATTATCTATATATATTGGTAATATTATAGTTATGATTCTCTCAATTTATTTTTCTCTCAATTTTTTTTATTATTATATTTTTAGAGAAAAATAAATGACATAAATGTGATATATATATAGTAAAAAGTGTCATTTGTTACATTTATTCTCCCAAAAGTATAATAACGGAAGAAAAATAAATAAAGAAAATCTTAACTCATAAAATTGACTTACACTGGGATATTAAAAGAAATAAAAAAAAATATCATTTCAGTCGGTTAAGAAAAGAGAATTGATTATTATAATAATTATAGGTATCTATATATATATATATTAGTATAATTGATTTGCACTCATGTATTAAATAAAATAAGAAAAATATCCATCATAATAATTATATATAGGTAATAAGGAAAAATCTAATAATAAAAATATCTATTATAATAATTATAGGTATTAAAGAAAAATATTTATATACTAATAATTATATCACCAACGTTTGTTGGTCCAAGTGATAAGGAGCTTAGTTTTTCTTAAGTAAGGTCTCGGAGTCCACCGATTCGACTTGGATTAAATCGAGGGTTATACCGCAAAAAAATAATTATATCATAACAAATAACATGTGATATATTTAAACAAAAATTTGTTTGAATAAATTCTACAATCTAGAAAAAAAATTATGAAAATAAAATATAAAAAAAGGGACTAAAGGAGTATTATTTTCTTTGCTTTTCATATGTCATGTAAAATTGTAACAATTGAAAAAAATGATTCAATGAGCAATTTTTTTTGTACATTAAGTTGTGTTCAGTAAGACCAATAAGTTAGCTTATAACTTATTTGACTAACTTAAATGCTTATTTGACTAAAATAGAAGTGTTTCGTAAACAAATTTATTTCACTAGCTTAATTATAATTTTTTTTGATAAGCTACTTCAAGCAGTTTATAACTTATAGCTTATTATTTTTATCTCAAATTTACCCTCATTTTTTATTCTTATCCCCCCGTTATCCCTCTCTTAGGTTTCTTTTTTTAAAAAAAATAACCACTCTTCCTATATTTATAAGTAATAAGTTTTTAAAAAAAAAACTCTACATGTGTGTTGGTATAAATAAAATCTCACATAAAAAAAGTTTAAAATTAACTTTATTCAAATGATTTCAACTTATTTAATTTTTTTACAAATAATAATAATATTAAAAAGTAAATTAATATTTTAATATTAAGATAATAAATACTATGAAATAAGTTAGTAATAATTTTTTTGAATCAATAATAAATATATGAAATAGAATTTATATAAAAAATTTCTAAACATATATCAGCTAGTCCAATAGCTAATTTTATAGAACACTTTAAATTTAATGAGTTAATTTTTTTAATTATAAACTAATTTATAAGCTATCAGCTATCTCATATGTCATGAGTTAGTTTATTAGCTATTTTTGCCCAAAAAAAACCTAAAAAGAAGTCTTTATCATTGTTATAGATATTTAGATTTTTTTTAATTCCAAAAAAAGATATTTTGATTTTTTTGTATAGAATACGAAATACGAAATATGAATGGAAGGGTAAGGGTAAGAATTTTCTTCGATTCTTTAGACTCATGCTTTTTTTTTTTCCTCTTTAATATTATTATTACCCGCAACCCCTCCCCACCCCGAAAACAGCAAACAGAGCGGGAACGCGTCGCGTACACCTCACATTTTCCCAATTCCCACCTCTCTACATAAAGCGTTCCCTTCTCGTTGCTCTTTGCAGTCACAACAAGCAAACATTCACTCCTTTCAGTCCTCTCACACTTTCTCTTCTCATCCTCTTGTGCCCATTTTCTTCTCTATAGTTAGATCTGTTCACTGCGCTTCTTCTCGAAGCCTCTTTTCCTTCGCTTCCTTGTTAATCAATCGTCGGTGAGTTTCCATTTTCACCACCCTCACTCCTACCTCTTCGTTTCACTAGGGTTTTGGTTCTGTTTAAGATTGTTTTATTTTATAAAACTAATTAAATTCTCAAATTAGTTTTTTTTTTGTGTGTGAAGCGCCGTTTTTTAAAGGTCATGTCAGCGTTTCTGAAAAGCTTTGTTTTGTGAAGCAAATTTTTTAGTCGTAACACTCGAATAGTTCAGATCTGTGGTCGTTTTGTGTTTTTTTCTGCCGTTTATTTTTTATTTTTTTATTTTCCTTTGTGGGTGATGGTAACTGTTGATGCTCAGGCGTTTCGCTTGTAACGCAAAAATGGCTTCTGAATCGGAAAATGTCAAAGGGGTTTGTTGATTATTTGATATTTCACTCCATTTTAGAAATTCTTTCTTACTTCAACTATTTGTGTTCTATTTTTTTTTACAAGAAACGTGTTTTTTCTTCTTTGCTCTCCGAAGGTTATTACTGAGGTGCCAACCACAGTGACTGAAATCGCGATGAATCTCAATTTTGTAAGTCGTAATATTGCAACCATTCATATTATGATGGTGTAGCTTTCCTGAGATTTTTCTGTGTGTTGAAGCACTAGATGTTTCTATACAAGGTTTTAAATTGTGGTCGTGTTTCGGTTTTAGAGACTCTGAAAAACCTTGATATTGCATGAAATTGTGGACAAATATGGCCCATACAGCCACAATTGCGATCTTGATACAGTTTCGGAAGCTCCAAAAACCTTGATGTTGGATCGCAATTTAAAACCCTGTTTCTAGATATCTTGGATTATAATAAATTTTCCTTTTACAGTTCATACCTTAGTTTAAGCGTCAATGGGTTGATTGACCTTTTTTTTATATTAGTCATAATATTAGTTTTGGGAAATTGGACATTGATTTAGGTCTAAGGTCAAATTTGAGTATGCTCTTTTTTCCCTAATAATACTTGGGAAATTATGTCCAAAAAAATATAGTGATGGATCTGATCAAAATTATTTTTTTGTTATTATTTCAGGCTGCAGACATGTCTCCACCCATTGAGACCCCAACCAAGGTTCCAACCAACAATCATTCCTCACATCCACCTCTGAATGAGAGGATTCTTTCCTCATTGACCAGGAGATCTGTTGCCGCACACCCTTGGCATGATCTTGAGATAGGTAAGCAATGTCATTGAAACCGGCATGTTTGGTTTTCAGTTGGAAGATTGCAAAAGTATGTTCGAACTCAAAGTAACTAGAGTTTATTTTGATCAAATGTACTTTTAGACCTAAATGTACGTTTGCAACTGAAAACCAAGCATGCTTAGTGGTTTGATCGCAATTGATGTTTCTCTGTTTTTTGCATTACTTTCTTCTTTTATACTTTATTTGGCAACTGGCATGCTAACTGTCTTTTCCTAACAATGCAGGACCTGAAGCTCCAAAGATCTTTAACTGTGTAAGCATACTGGACATTAACTTACAATGAGTTGTAGTATTGCTAGGCATCATGGAATTTCTTAGTGGATAATGTTAAAGGATCATTAAATGTTTTACAGAGATTAGGGCCTCTTATGGTTAGAACAGTGAACATATTGGATAATTCTGATTCCATTTGCATCCCAGATTTATCTAGTCAGGCAGTCTTGTTATAAGCAATGGCGCTCCAGTTATATGACTTACCTGCTGAAGGGCCTAATGTTGATTACCCATACAAATTTCTGATTGAATCTGTAGTACAATCATACTATAGGTTTAAGCATGTCTGGCATTATAGGACAATTCGTTTTCAAGTACCGAAATGTCTGCTACCATGTTCGTCTTTCCTTTTTAAAATTTTCTCTCTCTCTCTCTCTTTCCCTTAAATGCTATAGAATGGCGTGTCTAAGCTTTTTCAAAATTGCAATGTAATTTTTTCTAATCACAACTTGATGGCTGCTCTTTGAACCTGAACATTATCAAGTTTTGCATATTGTGCTGTGAGTTTGAATTATTTTCTCTATAGGACATCAAATAAGATCTTTATTGAGAAATTTAATCTGAATACTTCATTTGTGAAATATGGATGAATCTTGTAGGTGGTTGAAATTGGGAAAGGAAACAAGGTGAAATATGAACTGGACAAAAAAACTGGACTTATTAAGGTGATTATGCCATTATGGTTGCTTAGATATTTTTTCCCTTGTTATGCTTGTTGCCATAGGAAATTGCTGAACATGCATCTAAGTGCAGGTTGACCGTGTACTTTACTCATCAGTTGTGTATCCTCACAACTATGGGTTTGTCCCCCGAACTATCTGTGAGGATGGTGACCCCATAGATGTCTTGGTCATTATGCAGGTACTTTGCTCATATTGTCAACTTCCCCTTGCAAATTAGTTTTCCTTGTGTGATGATTCCATGCGATGTAAGAACCAATGTCCACTAGATATTTATGCAAACCTGTTCTCATATCTGGATTTTGTTACAAGTTGTTACGAGAATTGCCCAAATTGTTCTTATTAGAAAGCTTTTTGAAAATGGATTGTATAATAATAGTCAACAACGTCTGGCCAACTGTGATGTTGGCGATTCATCTCTATTAATTTGGTTTTATGTGATTTTTATGATTCTAGTAAGTAATCTTCATCAATTTAAAAATCCTTAACATATTGAGCATTATTTTTATTACCAAGCTATGCACTGAAATCCAAAGTTTTAGCCAGCTTAAGGAGATCGAAATGTGCAAATGTAAATAAAATTTCAGTGTGGCTACTGTGATCTAATTTCACAATAATTCATAATAATAATTGGAAGGGAGGATCAAGTAATGAGCTGACTTCATCTAGCATTACTTTGACATTCTTCAAATCATACGTGAACCAATGAATAGTCTTCTAGTCCATCGATATTGTATTGCACGTTTTTGTATCATCCTACATTTTTACTAGTCTATTAGATGCATCTTTACTGCTTTGAGATGCTAATTCTTACTCTTATGGGGACAGGAGCCGGTTCTTCCTGGTTGCTTTCTTCGGGCCAAAGCAATTGGGCTCATGCCCATGATTGATCAGGTATATCAGACATTCCCTTTTCCCACATGGCAAGAACTTCTCTTTTGATTATTGATCAACCACTAATTCTCATTAAATTCAGGGTGAGAAAGATGACAAGATTATTGCTGTCTGTGCTGATGATCCCGAGTATAGGCATTACAATGATATCAAGGAACTTCCTCCACATCGTTTAGCTGAAATCCGTCGTTTTTTTGAAGACTGTATCCTTCCCCAAAATTTCAAATTATGCTTGGTCAATACTTTCTATTTTTCAGCATCTACAGCAATTGAAATACATGGGTATCTTCTACTTTTAATGCAGCATATATATGAAAATATTTTTATAATTATCCTTCATAAAGGAATTAGACAAGAAGAATGAGAACAAGGAGGTTGCAGTAAACGACTTTCTTCCTGCCTCAACTGCCTTTGAAGCGATCGAACATTCAATGTAAGCAACAATAATCTGACTCGTGCACACTAAACCATTTCTTTTCCATTTAGTAATGGAAAATCTGGGAATTGGATTGGTTCTACAGCTATGATTGATTTCTTCAATTCGCCCAATTTTGACATCATTTCCTTTACTTTTTTTTAAAAAAATTTGGTTTTAAAATTAATTAAAATGCTTTAGTTTTTGAAGTATTCTAGGATTTCAGAATTCATATTATTTTCTTTTTTGTTTGTTGTGAAGGGCTTTGTATGCGGATTACATCGTGGAGAGCTTGAGGCGGTAGTGTTGACACATGGGATTCTGTTTGGTCGTGAAGATATGTTTCAAAAGGTTGCAATATAACTATGATACGATGACTATGACGAAAAAAGGATTTTATCCTATAGCATGTACATTTGTCTAAGAACTGACAACACATGCATATTCTACTCATTGTGCTTAATTTTGAATGTCTTGTGATATTTTCATTTATTAATATACATATCCGTTTTATGGTATTCTCATCGTACTTATCTCGTACAATGCGTAAATAATATATGCTGTAAGTTAACATTTGACTGCGCTAGACGCAACTTGATTCCTTCTTCCCACCCAAACTTGAAGTCTGATAAATTTGCAAAGAGCAATGTGTAGAAATCAGAATCATCATTACTTCAAAAATGATGATGTTATGCAATTACAGCCAATATTATGATGCTCTTACGGAATGATATTGAAATGACTCGTTTTATAGATTTTAGGAGAATCAGTCCTAAAAGGATTGGAGTTAGAAATTTGACATAATCGGAGTTAAAATAATTGATCTGTGGAATATTTTAAAATTGAGTTTAAAAAGAATTAATTTTATTTAAAAGATAAAAGTAGAATAAATTTTAAAGTGTAAATATGAATAATGTGGCGAGTTTCATAATCAGTACTACTTTTACTCTTGTTATAAAAAAAATAAGTACTACTTTTACTCAATAAAATGGTCAAAATATTTACTACGCCGAAAAATAATTTTATTCACAAAGATGCTTCTTAAGCCCAGGGTTCAAATCTTTGTGAGAAGCGAAAGAAAGGGTGGCTAATTTGTTACAATCTCCATCTCCTCTTTTCCAATCTTTTTCTTCTCTCTAACTCTACCCTTTCCTATCACATTTCTCCCTTCCAACTTATCTTGTTAGAACCACTTCTGGCGGCTATATCCTAACTAGAGGTCTATATTTTGCAACACTGCTCTACTTAGATGTGTTGTTGCTCTACTCAGATTTGTTATGAGTTGTTTTTGAATTGTTTGCTGCTAGACATGTGCTAATCCGAAAGGAATAAAAAAAGCAATAAAGTCCAAAACTCTTTGCATAAAATTTTTATAGAATAAAATATAATTTGATCAATTTTATAAAGATCAAAAATATATTTAACCTACATTATATTAGAAATAGTGCTAGCAACACTCTTTCGTATTGATTAAAATTTATGTAGAACTCACCACTTTGATAATAAATGCCACCACATAGTAAATGAAACACGAGTAATATAATTGAGTCTCACATACATTTCACTCAATAAGGAAGTGTTAAAAAGAGCATATCAGAGAAAGTGTTTTGTAGCATTGTTCATTCTATTAGATATTATAACTCAACTCAAAAAATAATAATTTACTTTCCTTTTCCTCTTTTTTTTTCTTCAAAACTCTCCATTCAAACGTACCCTAAAAGAAACAATGACATTGTTTTTGGTGAATTTGGATTTCAAACTCGGATCAGGGAGGAGAAACACCCACTCCAGTAGAGAAATAAATGGCAAGGATGTGTCATCTTTCTTTGTTATACAGATTGTGAGGCAGACTATGGCTTCTCTAGTCTCTCTACCAAACCAACCATAGTCACTATTGCTAATGTAATGTGATTCGTATAACTATGATTTGCTCGAATATGGAAAATGGGTCATGGTCATGAAGATGACAAGATATCTGGCCACATTGTGGAAGCTCTATAATATGGCTATTAGATGCACCCTTAAAATGTTTTTTTTTCCTCCTTTGCCTGTAGGAGATGGAGAAGAAAAGATCAGCTAAATTAAAAGTCAAATGAAATTGTAGAAGAGTAACTGTGTTAGAATACATGCATAGCAGAGATAAATGCCAGGTCGCAAAACAATATTAAGAACCATTTGCGGTGGTTTTCCATTGAACTATGTGACACTCATCTTGTATCATACTGCCGAGAAAATTCTTGACATATTATCTCCAAAAGCCAAATAAAATAAATTCAAGATTCAAAGCCAGATAACAGCAAAATAAAATTGAAGGTTCTGTGTGTGATAAATCCCAGAGTTTCCATGATTTGAAGGCTGGCCAACAAGATGCAGCAACCGGGATTGTTGAATGGAAACTACCAGACAGTTCCATGATGAAAATCACAAGTAAAACAGAATAGCTAGTCCACATGCAATCAGTTTCTGGCATATCTTCATCTAACATCTCAACAAATCACAAATGGATTTTAAGAAAACAGTTCGTACTCAAGTCAGGACTTGTTTGTTCCTTTTTCATCGACACGTCTCCAAGGGTTGAGAGCTTCTCTGACTGCCTGAGCATCTGGGGAATTCTCCCATGCACGCTTTTCTGACTCCAATACAGTTACTTTGTCATCTGCATAATGCAAAGAAAAATTAAACAAATTCAAATTTTATGAAATTTAAACGCTTTGATGAAAAACATTCACGGGAGCTTGCAAAATTCTCAAGAAAACAAATATTGAATACCAATATCCTCTTCATATGCAAATACTGTGTTGATAGGACGATTTGAGCAAAAGAAATAATGTTAAAAGACACATAATGGGGTCCATGATCATTCCCAAAAACCCCTCCTCATTGGAAGACCATGATACTTCAGAAAACTCAAAATTCACTACATTATGGAGTTGTGTATCGAGGGCCTGCTTGGATTAGCTTACGTAGAGTTTATCTACTGACATAAACACTTGTGACAGTATTTAGAAGAACTTATGAAAAGAGCTTATGACTAGCTCATAAGCTATTTTGGGCTTATTTTCATAAGCTCTCTAGAAGACAATATATCTTAACTCAAGAAACTAATCTAGTAACCAAAATCAACATCCTGCTACTATACAACTAAACAGGCCATATAATATTAAACTAGAAGATGAGATTATAAAAGATATTGAAAGCCAGTATCATCAATAAGAACATCAAATGGAAAAGAGAAGAAAAATGCTAAGGTGGTAAGAGTGTTTAAAGAATAAGAAAGGAAATTTCTCACACAGAAGCCAGTTTTGATCATGAAAAATTCCATAGAAGCCCCAACCAATGCCGACACAACCCCAATCTTCAAGTACCAATCGAGAAACTTCATTTTCAACTGGAAGAAACGGCAATAACAAATTACTGAACAAGATTTGAGTGATAACAATAAAGCTCAATTTCGAGGTCGAATTTAAAATCTGAATACATAACTGTAAAATCCAACAATAATTCTAACAGAACTGTAATGGTTGAAGTTTGAACTTACAAGTTACAATGTAAAATTACAATCACAATATATCTCTAATTGAGTTCCAATTTTCATTATTCAGAAGCATTAGAAATAATTTCGGCCACATTAACCCTGATGGCTGACACCATCACATGGTAACATGATTTGGCCATAAATCGAGCATCTTGTTCTCCATTTGAGTTTAACATATAGTTAAAGAGAAAAAAAAAAGAAATAAAGGGAAAAAATTCCCCGCAATAAGGGTAAAACAAGTTCTTTCTAAAACTCATTCGGATCGTTTTTTTTTGGAAGTGTTTGCACAAACGTGGCAACCGGAACCTCTCTCAGAGGCATAAAACAGAAAAATCCAACACGCAGAGCCACAATCGCAAAAGTAATAACAGAATTGAAAGTAAAGGAAAAAATTGTAAATGGGGGTAGAGATAGAAACAAGTGAGAAGAGAGTTTGAGGGGGTAGTTACCGAATAATGGCGATACCTGCAGCACCCCGCTGTCGCTGTGGTTTGTTTACAGGGCACTTTTTCTTTTCGTCGACGTGTTTGTAGGAAATCTGTTTTGCTTTGCTTTTTGGGTTGCAGAAGGAAAATGGGTCAGAGCCCAAGATATGAAGAATGTGGAAAGAAGTAGCCCACTGAATAGGTAATTTATATCCGCACGTACATATTTTACTATCTATATATATATATTTGCAGAATTATAGAATTATTAGTTTTGTGAGTTTATTTTTTTTTTCAACACATATATGCTGTGAAATTATTAATTTCGCAGGTTATAATTTTTCGTGGAACTATTAGTTCTGCAGGCATGTATGTGTTGAATTACAACGTGCAGAACTAATAGTTCTGCTCGCGGAACTATTAGTTCCACAACATATGTGTGTCGAAAAAAAAATAAACTCACAGAACTAATAGTTTTGCAAGACATATATGTTCAAATAATAAAGTATATATGTGCGGATATAAATTATCCACCGAATATGGTCTAAGGAGTAAGGACCCAAATGAAGGAGCATTGTGAGTATTGATTTTTTAACTTGTCAAATTGTCATGCAACAAAATAAATAATTTTTTGTATAAATTATATATCAGAAAAGTCTAAAATCCATGAATTTGAACTAAAAAAAGAGAGGTGTTTTTTCTATACTGAAGTCTATTTTGTAGTCTATTATGTTTATTCACAAAAACTTAAATTTAATATTCTACCTAAAAGAAGTAGGTTTTGTGCCACTTCAATCAATTATTAGATAAAAAAATTAGACTTTAACCTCCAAAACCATGACATGTGTTATCTCTTCTGACTCTTTCTATTTTTAACTAAAATTAATTATTAATTATTTACTTTTTTTATTAAGAAAAAGTCATATTTTTATGCAAAGCGGGATCCATGAACTAATAAATGTCGGATAAAAAGATGATTTAAGGTTATATAATTTTTTTTGTAGATTTCATGAAAAACAAAAGAAAATTTGTGTTTGATTGTAATCATAAAAAATACTATTTTATTTTGAAAAGTGATTTTAGATTGTTTATACGTAACATTATAAAATAGAAATAAAGGACAACGTACGAAGTACTTCCTAAGAAACATATTTGGATTTTAGAAAGGTATTATCTATATATTAAAAAAATTTAAAATATAATTCACAATTACTACATCTATTTTTTGAAAAACATTTTATTAAATAATTTAATTTTATAAAAAAAAAACTTCTTCGTATTGTGAAAGAAAATTTTCTCATTAATTATCAGACAGAACAATATTGGTAGAGACTCAAATAGAATGTTAATTTTTGAAAATTAATTCAATTAGGATTACTAAGTTTTTTCTCGCTAATTTTTTTACTTCTAATACTTTTTTAAAGGTTTGGTACATAGTTTGTATTGATCCCCTCTTTGAAACACACACATATCTTTTAAACACATATTTGAATCACCTAAGTCGAGACTATATCATAATGTTCTATATAAACAGATTTTCATTAAAAAAAATGTTCTATATAAACAGAGCTACCATAAGTCTCCCTCTAATAATTGAATTTCTTTTCCAATCAGGTCTTGTGTGGCAACTTATCCATCACAACTTCCTCATATTTGTTGGGTGGTTAGGCTCTCTCTAGGTTTAACTTTGCAATAAATGTAAAGTTTTATATCTAATTTTCTTATGAAAATTAAATCAATTTGGGAGCATTTACTTCTTTTTTATCATACCTTCTATTAGGGGTGTCAATATGGGTTTGGCCCGTAAAATGGGCAAGGCAGAGCTGATTTTTTTAGGCCCTGGCCCGTTTGGGTCCATAAAAAAAATGCCCAAAATGGATTGGTTCGAAAACGGGCCGGGATTGTCCGTTTTTTTAAAAAAAAAAATAATTTTTCTTATTTTTAAAATAATTTTTAATTTATTATTATTATTTTGATGGGCCAGCCCGTTTTGGCCCGTCAGCCCTCCCTTAAAAACGGGGCAGAGCTAGGATTTTGAGCCACTTTCGAAAACGGGCCGGGTCGGCTGACCTGTTTTTTGCGTGGACCAACGCGGGCGGGAACTGGTCAGCCCGTTTTGCAACCTCTACCTTCTATGCACTCTCTTATATCCTGATATTTCTTACCCATATGACCATTTTTTTGGATAAATGGAGGGCCTAAACTCGAAAAGTAAAAAATTATACAGGAACTAGACAAGGGGTACTAAGACTCAGCAGGTCTTTGCGCAGAGCTTGCCCAACAGGGGCATGGGCTTGCTCATATACAATCATCCCCCTTCGAGATTCACAATCCATACTAGCTAAAATGTCCGCACATGCATTACCCTCACGACAAATGTGAGTAATGCAATACTCATGTAACTCTTGCAGCAATGCTCGTATCCTTTGAATAAGACTCCTCCTTGAGCCTGTTGATGCTTGTGTCCCTGTCAAGAGAGCTACCATAACCTATGAATCCACTTGAATACCTAACAACAGTAACCCACTCGAAATAGCCAATTGAAGGCTCGAAATTGAAGGCATTGCAGTGGCCTTAAAATCGGGAAAGTCTGCATATCCATTGACCCCCATAGTCTCGCATAAGTCCTCTGCATCCAGCAACATCCTGCTCAAGCTTAGATGCTCTATCTGTGTTCAGGCGAGTGCACCCGATGAAGGAGGATACCATTGCACTTCAACCCACCTCTATACCCCATTACCTGCAAAAAAAAAAAAAAACCTTGTCATTAGCACACACATAAAAATAAGTTCACATAATAGTGAATTACTCCCAGGGGCGATTAGGCCGAACGAATTTCTCAAGTCACCTCCAATACCCACCTACAACGATGTTTACATCATTTTCCAAATCATGTTTTTCCTACACACCACAACTTGAATACCAATGTGCCTAACACTTTCACGGTGAGCGATATCCTAACTTGCTCTCCCCAAAAAGGATTTGGCTCCTTTAAATTGAGAAGGAAGTAAAATAAGTAATCTCAATCACTAATGAGAAAATAAATAGTTGACATTCCAACACATTCATAATTTGTTATAATATGTTTATAATATCAACCATTGTTTTATTCATTGATGGTTGAAATTACATACTTTATACTGTAAAATAAATAGAGTTAGACCTCAAAAAAGCTTGAGCATCTATCTTATTATGATATGTTGATGTAATCATGTATCTATAAATATGCTTCTAATCATGAAACATCATGAAAACAAAACAAAATCAACCAAGAAACAAATTCTTCACGAAGCAAAATCTTAAAACCATTTTACATGTAAAATCCCATGCCAATTCAAGATGATTGAAGAATATGGAAGTGGCAAGTGAGAGAGCTTTTATTATGAGGGGAGTAAATCATAATCATAAGATCAAATCATGAATGGTTAAGATTAAAACAAAGAGTCACGTGACTTTTTTAAGTGATCATTATTTCACTAACTAAGTTTTAATCTCAACCATTAATGTATGGTTATACGGTCGAGATTTAATCCTCTTATAAAAACACTTCTCTCGCTTGATACACCTCCATGAAGATGTATCTAAGTAATCATGTGGTTCGAACTTAAAATAAATTATATTATATTATTTCTTCCATTTTTGTTTCAAAACAAAATAAATATAAAAATATTTATAAAACATTAAAGAAATAATTAGTTATTTATGAATTTATCAAGAAATAATATTTCTAATTATATTATTGTTATGAATATCATTTCAAAAAATATAATAGTTTAATAATTATATACTAATAATATAAATTTTTTCTACAGATATTCAATTATAATTATGACTAATTATATTGTCTCTTCCTAACATTACACTTGCCCCAAATAAAAAACAAAAATCACAATTGCTAGGCTGAAACTTGAAGCGTGCCCCAATTTTGAGCTCGTAGTAATTGGCAACCGAGCCCCGGATCCGCAACTATTCGGCGCTGGAACCGATAAGGTGCAATCTTACCCGTTAATTCACCAAACCCAATCAACGATTGAATAACAAAACACGTCACGGATCCGTGTGACGCCGTATCCTCCAACCAGAACCAATCTCTTATCCCTATATATTTCAACTCCCATCGCTTCATCTCTCATCAAATCCATTCCTCCCTCTCATCACACACGCAATCTCACTCGTTCCTTCGCTTAGCCAAAAACACAAAAGGGAATCTCTCTCGAATCTCATTCAATGGCTCCCGCAAAGGCAGAGAAGAAGCCCGCAGAGAAGAAGCCAGCGGCGGAGAAAGCTCCGGCGGAGAAAAAACCTAAGGCTGAGAAGAAGATCTCGAAGGAAGGTGGAAGCGACAAGAAGAAGAAGCGCGTGAAGAAGAGCGTGGAGACCTACAAGATTTACATCTTCAAGGTTTTGAAACAGGTTCACCCTGACATAGGTATTTCTAGCAAGGCCATGGGAATCATGAACAGTTTCATCAACGATATCTTCGAGAAACTCGCTCAGGAAGCGTCGCGTTTGGCTCGGTACAATAAGAAGCCAACTATTACCTCTCGCGAGATCCAGACCGCTGTTCGTTTGGTTCTTCCTGGTGAATTGGCCAAACACGCCGTCTCTGAAGGCACTAAGGCCGTTACCAAATTTACTAGCTCTTAATTTAATAATGATTTAGTGCTCGTTTGTATCTCAGATCTAGAATTTTCCTGAGTTTTTTTATTTTCTTGTTTTTAGGATGTAGATGTCATGTTCTGAACAGTTAATGGAAGCTCTTTTGAATAATCGCCTTTGATTGTGTGCTTTTGGATCGATATGCTCCTTTATTTTATTTTTTTTGCGTTTGATGTTAGAGTAGCTGGATTGACTCTGTATAAGCATATATAGATATAGATATTAGATGAAGCAAGTGTACTTTTCTGTATGTGATTTCTGTTTCAAAACCTAGCTGAATTTCGCTTTGCTTATCACTGTTTGATGAATGTTCGTGTTCTCTGTTTCTGGCTGAAGCTGTAGTCTCTGGAATTGGACGCCATATCGGGATCTGATGCTTCGTTGTTTCAGAAGACTGTTGATGGTTTGAATCTGCTCGTGCTAACCCTAATCCCGAATGGAAGATTGAATCATTTTTGGAATTCTGATTATTTTATTTTTGATAGTTTCTAGAGAGGTATTTTGTGTGATTATTTCTTAAAATTCAAATAACTATGAAATTAAATGAAAATGCATTTACTATGGTGATACCATTTGTCTTCACAATCGCTACTTTGTATTGTAGGCTTGTAGCAGTGGAATGGAACTTAATTCTCATTTTATTTGTCATGAACTTGGTTACAGGTAGACTCAATTTTGTAGTTTGTGTGAAATGGATTTGTAAGGGGGTTATTATTTGATTCTAGCTCTGATATCTATTTCAAAACGAATTGAAAAAGCGTACATGTATATCCTTTACGGAAAGGATGTCGAATTTCGAAGATCTTTCAGTTTCGGATACCAGATCCTAAACTGACTATGAGACGAATCCACATTTGGCGCAGATAAGAGATAAGAGATGGGAGGATTCAGTGTCTGATTTGTGACTGCAATGAAATATACTATTATTTTGTTGCAGCAAGTATGGGTTTGAGACTTGAGATGTTGTTGCAATTACTGTCTGTGTTGTGATAGATGGCTGTTTATATTTGGTGTTAGATGCTGGTTTACTTGTCCTTGCTGTTTGCATTTCAAAATTTTAGTCATAGTTGAGAAGTCCCATCACTCTCAACAAGGAGAGAATGGGGTGGCTCTTTCGATTTTCTCATATACTTTGAATAGATTTGGTTTCAGGGAAAAATACTGCAGGTGTGGAAGTGTGAAACCTGGTCCAAGTTATCTGTAGTTGGGTTTAATCCTGATTCTTGATGAAAATCAGTTCATCTCATTTTATGATTTTATATCGAGTTAGGAATAAGTTCCGAGTAAACCATCATTGTTGTTTCTGTTTTGTACTTTGCATGCAGTTTACTTTCGATAAAGCGTAGATGTTTCTATCAGGAAAAAAAGAACCGTCAGTTATAGATGTATCTTATTAGTTTGGTGTGTTGCAATTCTGTCTTGGAGCAGTTCCCGTTCTTGGCTTCAACAGATAGAAGGGAGGTCGCTCCAAGGGGAGTGGAAAGTTGTTGGCGCGTTGGAATAGGATATATAGTATTTATACTCAACCATGGTTTTGAGTCTATATCACTACAGTAAAAGATGTTTGTGGTCTAGTATCAAGCTCCAATCAGAAATTGAGTGAAGGGTTTTATTGTTGTATTTTTCAGGAGGGAATTGGTAAACACACAAATAAAATTGGACATACACCTCATATTTACACAGAAAATTACTATTATATTTTTATTGATTTGATTTTTTTCTTCTTCCCAATTTCGCGTCTTTAGCGGAAACTCAGTTTTCGGAATATATTTTTACATTTTTTTAAGAATATAGAGTTTTTGGAATGCAAAATTGTATTCCAGAAACTGAAGTTTCTGAAATACAAATTGTATGGAAGCTAGAGTTTATAGAATATAAATTTGATTAGATTTTCTGGAATACAAAATTGCATTCCAGAAACTGGAATTTTCAGAATACAAATTTACAATTCAGAAACTCTAGAGTTACCGGAAAAAATGCAAAATCAGAATCTCAAGAAGCAAAATACGATATTAAAAAAGGATATTTTTAAAATTTTAAAGGCTTAATTGCACTTTTGGTCCCTCGATTATCGTAAATGTGCGATTTGAGTCCCCCAGTTTTTAATTGAGCGAATTGGGTCCCTCAGTTATTTCAATTGTTGCAATTAGACCCCTCTATCGTTATTTCATCCAATTTTTAACACTAATAGCCAACGTGGCACACATGAGACGAATTTAACACTAAATCGGGTCACCTTGGCACAACGTAGGTTGCTAGAATTTTTTTTAAAGCAAGTCAGTAACACACGTGATGCAATACATGTTGTTTAGAATTTCTTACGTGTGCAGGTTTTGTCATGCCATCAATGTCAATGTGATCTAATTTAGTGTCAAATCCATCTCACATGTGCCACGTAGGCTTCAAGTGTTAAAAATTGGACGAAATAGCGATAAAGGGACCTGATTGCAACAATTGTAATAATTAGGAGATCCAATTCACTCAATTGGAAACCGAGGGACCCAAATTGCACAATCAAAATAACTGAGAGACCAAAAAGACAATTAACCCAATTCTAAAATTAATATAAGGTGCATAGCAATTTGTATAGGGTATATTTATCGATTCCCTTTTCAGGATCGAAACGGTACTTGTGTTTACATAGGCCCAAAACGCAATACCTAGTGAATATTGGACTATAACAGTTTGAAAATATATTATTTTAAAAAATGATTTCTATATTCATAATGTTTTAGTGGTGTTTGTGGATTCCATTAGATATGTTTTAGAGGAAAAATTATATCTAATTCTTTCGATTTTGCTCTTTAATTGTTTGATCATTTGATTTTAAAATCAAATCCGATTCGATTTGATTCGATCTAATTCAATTTATTTTTGAGTTAAAAAAACAATAAATATTTTTAGAATAAGACAAAAGAATTTATTAAATATGTATTTTTATTCCTTATTTCATAGAGGAGGTACAAATAAATAAATTGAATATGCTAGCAATTATATAATTACCACACCACACATCATATTATAAAATATATTGTGTTTTTAGGAAATTATAAAATATAAATCATCTCGAGTTAAAGGTATTTGTTCTTAAAATATAAATTATATATCTTAACATCTTTTATATAAAAATATAGGATAAAGTGTAATTTTGAAAATAAAAGTTTATGTGATGCAACATGTGACCACTAATTTTTAGAATAATCTGTTACAGATTTCGTTTTGATTCTGTTTTTAGGATAATTTGTTACATATTTTATTTTGATTATGTTTTCTAGTTAGTTTTCTAATTTCCTTATCTAAGTTTTTTTTTGACTAAAGTTTCCTTATCTAAGTTAGTTTTCTAGATAATTTGTTTTGATTTTGTTTCCTTGTTAGTTTTCTAATTTCCTTATCACATTGCATTCTATTTAAACCCTTGAGGTGTAGTAGTTAAGAGTAATCTGAATAATTTTTATTTGAGTTATTATTAAATATTTCCTTCCTTTGAATATTATTGGTTCATTCTTGAGATCAACTTCCGCTTAGATTCTACCCATGAAGTCTTCTTCATCCATGCAGCTGCTTAGATTATACCCATGCTTGCACCTGCATTGTGCTTGCACTATTTGCAATTGTATGCACTGTTGTTTGATGGATTGGGGATTTGGACCGTTTGCTTGATTACTAATCACCATGTTTACTGTAAAAAGCTAGTCGAGAGAGAATGAGAAGCCAAGAAAGGCATCTAACATAGTTTTCAGTTCATCCCTTACGGGTACGGCGATACGATATTTCTTAAAAAACTAAGTTACAGGTACATTGATATAATTCTTTTAGTATATATATATATATATATATATATATAAAGAGAGAAATTAAGATGATGTATGATTAAACATGACAAATTTTAATGACTACACAAATATTAATGACTCCTTAATAAATAATGGGGTCTGTGAGATTACCACAATCAATATTATGCACCCTTTGATGGAGAATCATATCCCCCAATTATCTCCTCACAACATTAACAATATAAAAGGGGATCAACTATGTTCACATCTTGGCCGGGGTTGCCTTGGGGTCAATTTTCAGGCGTGAACATTTTTTTTAACTGTCTAGATTTATAAGTCAGGGGTGTGAATTTCTTTTTATAATATTGTCATTCTGTAAATATATTTTATAATCCTGTAAAATAGGCAAATTTTGAATTTAATCCAATGCAGCCACAACTGCTTTCAATGATGCAGAGACACAGCAGACCGACATCAGTCATGTGATTTTTTTTTTTATGGAGGGAATTTGAACTCAGGTGTCGCGCATTACAAATGCTAACTACTACTGAGCTAGCACCCTTGACAAGAGTCATGAAATGATGTTCTACAAAAAAAATGTTATGTCACATTATTGAACAAAAATATTGTACATCAGACTGTTTTGCTCAGTATTTTGTATGTCCTAAATTCTAACAGCCTTTGGTCTTTACAAAGAGCACTAAACTGTTTTTAACCGTGAAATTCTAAAACTCTTGGCCATAAAACATAGCATGAAATTTAATTATTTATGCAGTTTTGATATAGGATACAAATTCAAAGACATTACTCAGCGCTTCTCCAGTACATGACAATGATTTTCTGTAACTGGTTTTTTTAAGCTGCTAATTTCATGGTAGGAATCATGGCTAACAACATCAAAGATCATTTAATTCAGTGGAAGCTTCGATCACTTTATCTCGATACTCTTACCACCTATAGCGATATTGCTTCTTATCTTTGCCGCTACCCCTTTTAGAATAATTGCCCTTCTGACCTTTCTTTCCATTTTTCTTTTCACTCTTCTTGATCTTGGATTTCTGTTGTTTCTTTCTTTTGACAATACGTGATAATAATGTGCTACAAATTATACATCAACAAATTGATGCCCTACACTGGAGGTTGTTTCCAGATTCGAACTCATGAACCTCAGGTCACAAGGCAGCAACCTTGTGACCGCTGCGCTAAGATTTGCCCTCTTACAAGCAACAATTCAGGTAAAACATCAAATATCCTTTAAATGAATTAAAGTCAAAAGTCCATTTCACTAAAAATTTTCTGCATTTCCTCATTAACTTGCATATTAGAACTTAAGTTTTTTGTTTTTAATGAACAAAATAACATTCAGAAATACTAACGTTCAGGACTTACTGGCAGAGGTACCGAGCATGATGAGTAACTTTGATGCAGAGATTGCTTAGAGAGTGATTCTGTCAATGATGTATCAGCCTCCTCATCAGAAGAGCTTGAAGGCAACACCATATCAGGATAAGGAAATGTTGAACAATTTTTCAAGCACTTCTCCTCAGATACATGTTCTGATTTTTGAGCATCTTGTATATGTAATGACCCACCAAAAGTACTTTCAAGTTTACTTATGATAAATAGGCAAAACAAAATATATATTACATAATAAAAACATAAACTAAAACAAAACATCATAAACAAGCATTGAAAAATAAAACATTATACACATATTTTGCCATTGGTTTAGGTGTATTGTTTTTAATGATTAGGAAGAAATTAATCAACCGGCTACAAGAAGAAAACCTTATCATTCGTGTCAGTGTTTTTGCAAAGCATGAATATTGAATATATGCATTGTCATCTGATGATGACCAGAAAGTGCCAACAAGAGGAGAAACTCATCAGCATAATTGCATTTGTAAAGGAAACCGACTCAAAGAGTTAATATAAAGAATTTGCAAAGATCAATTTATGCATAACAGAAGTTCTCGTATAGAAAGTATGCAATTAGTGGTAGAGGGTCTTTTCTGTTGCTTTATTTAGATATGTTTTATGAGAGCTATATTAGCGATGCTCTACTTAGATTAGGTGGTTTTTGCCTTTTTGGGTTGTCTTAATGAGTTGCTATTGGACATGTGTTTGATCTCAAAGGATTAAAAGAAGCTAAAAAATGGCTTATAACTTTATTAAGTTTTCTCTGTAACAGGAGGATTTGATTATTTTATTTTGATCTATTTCTTGATTCAGAATTGCTAATATGTTTAATTTAAGATTTAAGATATGTGTGTTTGATTTTTTTTTTATAGCGTGTCTATTTGGTATTGTTTACATGTTATGTACTATTATAATACTCTCCTTAGCATACTATGAATTTTTAATTCAGGCATTTTTTATCAATTATCTTTGAAAAAAAAAAGAGTAAACCATCACTTTCGTCCTCTATTTTGTAATTCGCTGGCAATTTCGTCCTTATCTTTAGGAAATAGGCAAAATCATCCCTGACATTTATCACCGTCCGTCACTTTCGTCCCTCCGTTAGTGAGTGTTAACTAACGCTGTTAACGGTGCTGATGTGGCACGTTAAGTGCCACCCAGACATGGACACGTGGCAGAGACTAAATTGACAGTATCTGGAAAACAATAGTACAAGGACTGATTTGATAATGAAACAATAATAGAGGGACTGAAATGCCAACAATTCCCTTGAGTCTTTTCCTTCACGAGCTGATTCTGAATCAGAAGAAGAAGATTGTTTCTTAGGTGGTGGTGGTAGCAATGGCACAAGGACAGCTAGTGGAACCTTAGTGTGGCATTGAAAGCAAATACTTCCAGACCCATGACATAGCAAATCCGAATTTGGGGACATATCACATGAGCTACAAGCATCACCCTTAACACATGGACCTGGAAGAATCATACCCAATGGAAGGTCATCACTAGGAAAATGAAGCTTATTATTATTATTAGACCAACCATTACCCCAACAAATGAGAATGAAACTTTTCACCAGGGGAAGGAAACTCAAACCCAAACCTTTTTGCAGTTCCACCACTACCTCTCCAACACCTTGCCACACCATAGTGCAACTCTCTAGCACAAACTTGATCATCACCTGCTGCCACATCACTCAACTGCACCACTTCGATCACTGTGGTACAACCTCTTGGGTCGAAACAAAGACGTTGTTGTGTCCCAACAGTGGAGGCTGAGGCCACCGGAACGGAGGCCGCAGAAGAAATTCCAGCCACCGGAGATGAACTGGAAGGAAACGTTGGGAAGGATCAAAGGAACAGGTTTTCCATCTCGGTAGCATTGGATTCGCTGGTTGAGCTCCCCGGCGACTATGCCGCAGACGGTGATGGTGCCGTATGTGATGGCGGTGGTGGAGGCTGAGCCAAGGCCATGGACGGCGGTTGTGGTAAAAATGGCGGCAAGGGAGAGAGCGAGTGTGAGCGTGAAAGAGTCATTGTTGGTGTCATTGGGAAGGTGAAGGCTTCTTCTTCTTCTTCAATGGGATTCTTAGACGGAAATCGTTCAAAGGTTGAAGAAGAAATGGTGTGAGAGAAACTAATTGATTTAACCCTCAGACTTTTATTACATTTCAGTCCCTCTATTATTGTTTCATTATCAAGTCAGTCCCTGTACTATTGTTTTCCAGATACTGTCAATTTAGTCTCTGTCACGTGTCCATGCCTGGGTGCCACATCAGCACCATTAACAGCGTCAGTTAACACCCACTAACGGAGGGACGAAAGTGACGGACATGTGATAAATATCAGGGATGATTTTGCCTATTTCCTAAAAATAAAGTCAAAATTGTCAATAAATTACAAAATAGAGGACGAAAGTGATAGTTTACTAAAAAAAATGATTTCTATTATTTTTATCTTCAAGAATTAAAAATAGAATATCATGTTTATAATTATCAATAAAACAAATTTTTCAAGTCAAACAATGTGATTTGACACCACAAAAAGTCAAAAACCAAAACGTGTACGTTCGAAATTCATTCTTATCAATATCAACAGGGAACTTTCCGATTCCCTCCATGGCCGTGCTCCTTTTACTATAAATATATATAATTTCTCCATTTCAGACCAAGTTGTTATTCTTCAACGCGCTTTTCTCAAATTCCCACTTCGCTTGGTTGATTACACCGATCGGAGATACATTTCTGCGATGGATTAAAATTCCATTTCACATAACCACAGAATTACTGATTTGGATTCTGGTATTTCTAGAACCCTTAGATCCCATTTTTTATGTGCAGCGATCTTCGATCGGTTGCGATCGCATAGAGAATTATTAGGGTTTCGAAAAGCATAGAAAAATGCCTTCGGTGTTCTTGCTAAGCTATTTGGTCCTATTCAACGATGGATCCTCCTTTCATCGTTTCAAACATCTTGAAAAAAGTGATCGTCGTGGTAATCTTAGTTAACCTCGGGGATTTTCTTCGTCTCGTTCCTTTCATTTTTTACTACGTTTTTGGTTCTCTCTTTTTTTTGGGAATACCTGGTTCTCGTTTCGGATCGAAGCGCTGTTCTTTTTCTTGCTATCGCGTTGCCTTCCAAAGACCGTGAAAGCTGTAAACATTGTCATTTTAAGGTAATTAATTATTTTATTCCTTTGGGGTTTGAATTTCATGAAAACTACTTGCTACTTGTCTTCTTACGGTATCTAAAGGTAACTTCAACAATGTTAAAATGTTTAGAGAACTCTATGTACTATATTGTTTGTTGTTTTAGCAAAAGAAAAAATTGTTCCATTTTGATTGTCATTTTATAATATCAATGAAGTATTTAATTTCTTTTTTCTATTATAGAGTACCCTTAAAGCATTTATGGGTTTACATGAAAGAGTGGGAGTAATTGATTGTCAATTACTATGAGAGAGAGAGTAACAAATGACATTAGGAAAGACCAAAATAATTTTTATGAATTCTGAACTATTAATTGTGTTTCTTAGTTCTTTTGTCATAACCTTAAACAATAAACAAAATGGGATAAAGAGAATATATCAGAAATCACAGTCATTTCATCAAGGATGTAATCTTAGGAGTTATTTCTTTCTTAATCTTGGTACGTTTTTAAATTTAGTCTCTTATTTAATTAAGATCAGGCTCTTACTTGACCTAATTTCTAGTATAAAAATTAGGATCATTCAATTTGTGTTGTATATTGTATCATACCCACGATGTCTTATTGTCCAGAATCTCTATCATTGCTTTTCTTCCTACAAGCAAAAAGTATCATAGTGACATATTTTGATCAGCTGTGAATAATTTATTGTGTATAATTGTATTGGCGCAATTTACTTATGATTAATTTCTCGGTCACAAAATTTACTTTTACTGGTTGAGTGCAACTGTAGGATACCATTGCATATTGCATTGAGTATTTGCCTTGGCGGATTAATGGAAGGATATAACACGGATCAATCTTTATATAATTAAAATTTTTCAATTTTAAATAGGCCTTTGCCTGATAAAACATGAAACATTCAAGTATTTTGTATTCTAATTCTAATTTCATGATTATTTCTTGATATATCTGCATACTTGTAGCTATAGGTCATAATCTATAATTTTTTGAAGAATGCCACATAGCACCTAATCATGATACCATTCTTAGCTTAAAGTGTTATCTGTGGTTGTTAGTATTTATCTGGAAGTCTTCACATTTTGGTTCATCGCCCATCATCAATCACTTTCAAGACAGTGCTTCTATCAATTTCACTACTAGTGTTAGTTATTGCAACATTATTTGTGGTTACAGCTGAGTGGCTGGCATCACCACCTTATTATTTATTGCATACTTTCTATATGAGAACTTCTGTTATGCATAAATTGATCTTTGCAAACTCCTTATGATAACTGACTCTCTGAGTCAGCTTCCTTTACTATGCAATTATGTTGATCAGTTTCTCCTCTTGTCGGACTTCGGTGATCATCAGATGACAATGCATATATTTGTGCTTTGCAAAAACACTGATATGATGTGGTTTCCTTCTTGTAGCTGGTTGATTTCTTCCTAATCATTAAGCACAATATACCTAAACTAATCGTGAAATATGTGTGTTATGTTTTACTTGTCAATGCTTGTTTATGAAGTTTAGTTTATGTTTTTATTATTCATCCAATATTTTGTTTTGTCTATTTGTTGCCTGTAGTGCCCAATAGGATTGATGGACATGCACTCTCCTGTTAATGCTGCGGATGACAACATCATAAGTAAACTTGAAAGTACATTTGGTGGGTCATTACATATACAAGATGCTCAAAAATCAGAACATGTATCTGAGGAGAATGATATTGGTAACTGTCATGTGGGGGAGGGGCAATTATGTGTAGGTTTTGAACAGCAAGAAACCAAACCAGAAATTAAGTGCTTGAAAAATTGTTCAACATTTCCTTATCGTGATAAGGTGTTGCCTTCAAGCTCTTCTGATGAGGAGGCTGATACATCATTGACAGAATCACTCTTTAAGCAACCTCCACATCAAAATTACTCATGTTCAGTATCTCTGCCAGTAAGTCCTGAACGTTGCAAAAGTATATAGTAATATTTAGACATGCATTTAACTGATGTGATAGAACTAGACACATGAAATGTAGTTTCGATTGTGGGCATAATTGGCAGCTATTTTTCTTCGTATTTGCCATCCCTTGCTTATTGGTTTTCTTTTTCTCTGTGCTTTTTACACCACAGGCACCTTCAAAGCTTGTATCTGCCATGAAGGGTAGCCGTGAGAAACAATGGGGATCACAAATGAAATTGACTGTTAAATGGGCACCCGATGTGTATGATCCGGTTCCTACATTATTATCACGTACTGTCAAAAGCAAGAAACAACAGAAATCCAGGATCAAGAAGAGTGAAAAGAAAAATGGAAAGAAAGGTCAAAAGGGCAATTATTCTAAAGGGGGTAGCGGCAAAGAGAAGAAGCAATATCACTATAGGTGGCCGGAGTATCGTGATAAATTGATCGAAGCTTCCACTGAATCAAATGATCTTGATGTTAGCCATGATTCCTACCATGGAATTAGTAGCTTAAAAAAACCAGTTACAGAAAATCACTGTCATGTGGGAGAAGCGCTGAGCAATATCTTTGAATTTGTATCCTATATCAAAACTGCATAATTAATTAATTTCCTGCTAGGTTTTATGACGAAGAGTTTTAGAATTTCACGGTTAAAAACAGTTCAGTGCTCTTTGTAAAACCAAAGGCTGTTAGAATTTAGGACATTCAATGTACTGTGCATAGCAGCCTGAAGTACGATATTTTTTGTTAAATAATGTGGGGCAATTTTTTTTGGAGAACATCATTTCTAAAGATCACATGACTGTAGTGGTCTGCTGTGCCTGTGCATCACTGAAAATAGTTGTGGCCACGAGCTAAAATCAAATCTTGTTTATTTTACAGGGTTGAGTTTTTTTTTGTTTCATTTTGTTTTTACAGATTAAAGAGTTTGGTATTATATAATTCTGATCTTTATGACCAGAAATCTTTAGAACTGGATGCTGTAATTTAATATTCGAGATTGTTTATGTGCTTAGTAGGTGGTCTGTTTAAAACAATGAGAATGCATGTTTTGTTAACCATGGGCGGTTCTTTACTTACAGGAAGAAAGAATGAATACTCTTGATATATAGAGCAATGTAAAATAAACACTTCATATAGCTCCACTTTTCCAACCATTCTGGCAACTCAAATGAAACACAAAAGTTGTCACCAATATAATGATTATCTGCAATCTGGGGTGGGCAATTTCTTCACTGTAAATCTGTCCTACATGTGAAAGATGCTGCCTTTACGGGTATATTTGGGAGGGGATTTTTGGAAGAAAAGAGAGAATGTTTACTCCAATATTTTAATTGCATAGATAAGAGAAAAAGATGGAGAAAACATTTTGACGTCCTTCAAAACCCACCAAAACTCCAAAATTCTCCTCTCTAGTACATTTTCAAAAACCCTCCAATTTGGAAAAACTCAAAAAATGCACTAGAGATAATTTTTGAAAAGTTTGGAGAGTTTTCACATATTTTTTAAACACTTAAATAGGTAAAATATTGATCGCAAACCCTCCCCTCTAAAACTCCCAAACACACCCTAAAGGTCTTCTTTTCTCCGTTTCATTTTTTTAATTCATGGTTTTTTGAATGTCTCCCAAACCAATTTGATGGCTGAATTTTCTCCAACAGGATGAAGAAATACTTGCAAAGTGGATGGTTTAGTCACTTATCCAAATTGATCTTTTATGTGATATGATAGTTATATAGGTGATATTGATGGGGTTGATATGGTTTGGTAGCTACACTGAAAGCTCAAAATGTATTAACTCCATTTTCAGTGGCCACCGGGGATGCCATACAATGCATGTACGTAATCTAACCAAGATACAAAATGGAACATCCGAAGTACAAATGACCAAACAGGTGCCTCATGAACATTTTATTAATACTAATCAATCCCGTTGTGCACCGATTTCAGTAGCACTTAAATCTTAATGGTTTTCTTGATTATGATTTATGACAGATAAATAAAAACAAAGCAGTGCACATTCATACGTTATGGCAGTAAGTGTCATTTTCATTTGGTTATGATGTGTACTCTGCATTTATTTTGACATAATCGTAGCTTAAATCACAGCCCCATGCTTGTCCACGTCCTGGTCCATTGCCTGTTAGCAGGAAACCCATATCAACCAGTAAACATGATAATATTATGAAGATTAAAAAGAAACTCACACCCCCAACTTATAAATTCTAGACAGTTCAAAAAAGAAAAGTAAAGAAAAACGAGTGTACTGTTTGGGTTACAGGCTTACCAACTGATATTTGAATTCTAACTGTACCATGAGTCTCCCCGGCCTTTCTCAGATAACTACTAGCCGCGCCCCTACCACGTTTGCAAACTTTGTGATATAGATATAGATAAACTAACACAAGGGATCAGTGAATTAGATGGATCAACATTGCATGATCAGACAATTGTCAGTTAGAAACATCAACGTAGAAATTAAAAGACAATGTCAAGGGCGGCCCCCAGTGCACGAGGCTTCCATCATGTGGGGTCTTGGGAGGGTAGAAGCATGCAGCCTTACCCTCGCAGGCAAAGAGGTAGTTTCCAGATTCGAATCTGTAATCCTCAGGTCACAAGGCAGCAACCTTACCATTGCGCCAAGGCTTGCCCTCAATTAAAATATTGTTAAATTACAACTTTTATTTTGACAAGTACAAAAAGTAAACATACTATACTCTTTAGGGAAGATGGGAATAGATAGCTGACATTATTGAAAAGTAAAAATCAGTGCATAATAACAACCTCTTCCTACACAGGTCCTATGCTGCATGGAAAAACATGGGAACCTAATCAGGTGAACAATTGTTATTCTACTTTGTTCTCATACTTGAGTTTTTTTTTTTGGGACCTATTAATAATTTGACTAAACAAAAAACGATTGATGCTTAAGTAATCAGTTTCCTTCATGCAATAGAAACAGTAAAGTGATACCCTTCCATGGCATCAGAAATTGTACATTAACTGACTGGTATTTAAGACAAGTATTTTGTCTAAGAAAAAATAACAGTAGATAAAGCATCAGAGAAAAGAGAGAGAGACAAATGATTTACTAATTTATCAGATGCAAGTAAAATAACAAAGAACAAAAGTCCTACCGGTCAAATAATTGTGGTTCCCCACCATCCATTAGTAAAATATCCCCCAGTTCCACCCTAAGTAAATTTTGGTGGAAAGAAACCCCCGAGTAACCAGCAGCAGCAGCAATGCGTCCCCAATTGGGGTCTCTACCGTATACAGCAGCCTGATGAGCGCATTATGTTAGAATATTAGACTTAGCAAGATTGAAATAGTAAAAGAATTCTTTAGTACAACTATCATGCCTTTACAAGTGAAGACGATGCTACTGAACGTGCAACTTTTGCAGCTTCAGCCTCACTATTTGCACCAGTCACACTGACCTGCAAAGCGAAGGTGGAATTTGATTATTATAAACAACAATATAAAGCAGGATTCGGCCTGCATTCTCACCAATCAATATCCACAGAACTTCAAAATTCAGTTATGCAGCAACCAAATTGAAGAGAAATAAACCCTAAGAGGGTGTTTGGTATGCGAAGTATTTTTTAATCCCTCAAAACCATTTTTCCTGGGAATCATCATTCCTAAGAATTTGTAAAATGTGTTTGGTATTCCTAATATTTTCCTGGGAATATTAGACAATATTTCCCACCTTTATGTGAATCTTGTATTCCCACCTTCCCTTGAAGGGAATATTTTGCTAGGAAAAGGGCGACCCAGTGCATGAGGCTCCCACCAACGAAGGGTTTAAAATTTAATTTGATTTTATATATACTCTTAAGCCCTGTATTTATATTGGTTAACTAACAAAAATTTGATTTGAAACAAGTACAAGATAAAAACTATCTCTTGTTCTCTTAAGATATTTTAAATCATGATTCATGCACAAGGAACGCGGAGGATTGATATTGGATGTATAAAATAACACAATGGCTAATCAACAGTCATGGAGCATAAATATCCTTGATGCAAAAAAGTAGACCTCAATGAGGCATGTTGCTCCCTCTCCGTCCCAAGCTATAGATTTGGCAAGACCTTGCATTACCTGGAAAGGACAAGTAAATCAAAACTTCACATTTACTGAAAGAAGAGCACTTTTGAACGATAAATCACATGCCTCAAGGCAATTACAGGACAAGATCTAAGGGAAAGAGAGGATGATAAAAAGGAAATCTTAAGCATCTTTTATTACCTTTTCTTTGCAAGGAAGGGGGGATCTGAGCAGAAAAATATATCATTACCTCATATTATAATAGTCTAAATGCTACCGATTCAGCATGCTAACCACAAAATCATTCTTTAATAAACACACCTTTGGGGGGCGGTATTATTAAATAAAAAAGGAATGGGGATTGTGCATACATCCCCCAGCACATTACAGAATCTCTAAATCCAAAATGGACTATGACACTACGTCCACTATACCTGCCATAGCACTTCATTTTCCAGTTCTCCTTGAACTATAAAGTTCACAATGAGAGTTGGAGGACAGCATATTATTTTGTTCGAAGTAAAGAATGAAATCATGAGATGTCAAATTAGTGATGAAATTGTACAGGGTCAACCTTACCGCATCTAGGCATGCCTGAAGTTTAAGAGCCTCATCACTGTCTAGAGAAGAAATGCAGCCTAGCCCAGACAACCCACTAGCCAAAGCAATAACAGTATCATTAGTACTTGTATCTCCATCTACCTGTAGCAAGATGAAAAGTAAATTATTGTATAGCACCACTATATCACCAACTGAATTTGCAGTCTTAAACAGAGAGTGAAAATCACATACCGTTATCTGGTTGAAACTTCGATTTACAGAAACCTGCACCATCTTTCTCCAAACATCACTGGTTACCCGGGCATCAGTTGTTATTACCTAGCATAAATATAGTTCAAGGAATGGACTGGAAAATCCATATATTCCAAACATGAGAGAAGCATCAAGTAAGACGTACCCCAAGCATGGTAGCCATATTTGGGTGGATCATTCCAGAACCTTTTGCCATTCCCCCAACTCTGACCTTAGTTCCTCCAACCTAACCAATACCCAACAACAATAAGAATAAGATAATCTATCTTTTTACTCACCCTTTAAAATTAGCTAGCAAAAATATAGAATGTGGGGATGAACCAGACATAATTGGCTAAGTTGATTCCCAAAACCTAAAGAGGTAATGTTTCTGTCTTTGAAATTACAGTTCACAAAATCACGGAAGCTATCATACATACCAAGACTATTTCTGTACCAATTGATTCAACCATCCTCCCTCGCCTTTTGTTTTAGTAAGCATCAACAAGCTATGCAGGTTGTATTGAAGTGGAAACATCCAATTATGATTTGAAGTAAAGTGAATGATTGCATAAAAATTTCCAAGACGGCCAAGTTATTGATTTGTTTTTCCACGAGTTACATAACATTTGGGCTGCTGACTCTGTTCATATCATCAACTTGTCCAAGTGAACTTAAAACATGGCAATTTTATTATTTATCCACAGGACTAAATCTATCCATCCATCCAATGTGTGTGTTTATCTATATAGTATTCTGCTTTATAGACCAGTTAGATATGCATTGGTTGTATGAACTTGAACCCAGTGAGCAAAGTAGGAACAACTAATACCAGAGACTCGATTGCTACACTCTTGCTAACAAGATCTGTTGTGGTGATTGCCACAGCTGCAGAATCTGCCCTGTATGAAAGCTAATAAGATTTGAAGAATAAATGAACAAACGAAAGACTGTGGTAGGAGATGAATATTTTTCAAAAACTAAGAAACCAAATTGGTGAAAAGAAAGTTAAAAAAACACTCTGAATACAATGGTCATTTAATAACTGCAAAAAAGTAAACATGTGATTTTCTTAACATGACTGCACGTCACTTATAAAAATTGAAAAGTAAAATTAAATTATAAGATACAGGACTTACCCCTCAACAGAAGATGATAATGAATTCACTAGTATGGGAAGTGAGTTTAAAAGTGGGCCCTGCAGATGAAATGACAAATATACAACATTTAAAACAACAGAACTTAAGCAATAAGTTCATTGGAATACTTTTCAAGTGGCTTGTCCAGAAATTTATGGATGTGTGGTCTATATTACAGAAAGAAAGATCACAAAGGACACAAGCAGATGATAGGAGATAAAACCCAATGCACAGAGTCTCTGCATATACCTTTTTTATTCTTTGACCAATTACCCCAGTGGATTCAATTAATACTTCTTCTGGCTTCACTTTCAGTAGCTGAAATTATGAACGTTTGCAGTAAAGACTAAGCACAAACCCTTTCAACATGGAGCACTATCAGCAACATCAGTTTAACACACAATGAAATGGTGCATACCTTAGCAAGGCTTTCCACACACTCTATCACATCATGGTAACCTGCTTCACCCTGGAGATATGAAAGGACCCGACCACTAAAATATTTATTAAATTTCACACAATCTTTTTTTTTTTAAATGTTAAATGATCCAAGTTCGTAGTAAAACATTCATCAATTCCCTAAAGTAACTAAAGTGAAACTACGCTTCAGTAGACTATAAACTGAGTATTACCCACAGCCCACAGGCACATGAAACAGAAAGAGTTTTGGTGGCCTACCGTAGCTGCATTTGCTTGACCTGCATTAGTTAACACAGCACGTGCCTGACAAGTTGCAAAATTGATTCATCAGCAGGCAATCAAGCAATAAATATTGACTTCCAAAAGTGCAACAGGGCAAACATGTTATGCTATTGGAATGGAATCTCAGCTAATGGATAAGCTAACATCCATTTCCTGATACTAAAACCACTCAAGCAAAACAGAAGGAGAGAAAAATATAGACAACTATAAAGAATAGAGAATGTGAATGCTGATCAGGGAAACATGGCAAAAACTGCCTAATGAATATTGAAAAGGTGTTTGAGTCTGTTTGAATAATCTTTTCTATAAGCACTTATAATATGAGTTTTCTAACTAATAGTTTCTCATATAAGTTGAAATCAGCTTCTAACTTCAATTTTTTCAAAAACTCTCATTTAACTTTTTCTTAAGCACATATCCAAGATTGTCCTCTTTTCCATAATATTACATTTAAAAACATATATGAGAAAACTAAGAATAAAAAGTAAAGCTAACTTCTCCATAAGCTAGAAGTTGGATTTCTGAATCCAAACAAGACCTTAGTCTTATCATATACCATACGCTGTGTAATGCATTCAGTACAAGCTCAGTCCTATCTATCTTAATGAAAAAAGCAAGGGAAACAAAAAGTCTCTTACAGTGTTTGAAATGTCTAAAGTCCTTTTGCAGTACAACACTGGAGCAGCAGCAACCACATTAGTTGTAAACGACCCTGAAAGAAAAATCCGTTGGCATAATAAAGTGCAAACCAAACCCAAAATTAAAACTGTCAAAAAATCAGCAAGATGAAAGCTAACCTGCAGATACGGCATCAACATCGCACGTGACAAGTGCAAGATCAGGCTTCTCTCCAACGGCACGTAACCCTCCATATATTCCCGCAGCTTTGAATCCCTCCGCAGCAGTAACTCCACCTGGAATCTGAAAGCTCGAAATGAAACATTAATTACTATATAAGAAAAATAGTTCTTAGCTGGGACACGTGTCACACATGTCACCTCTGAGCTCTCTTTTGATATTTCACACAAGCCCTATTTGGATAAACTTTTCCATAAACACTTCTAATGTGTTTTTTAACTAATAGTTTCTCACATAAGTTGAAATTAACTTTTGCACTTCACTTTTTTTCAAAAGCTATATTTTTTAACTTCTCCATAAACACTTATCTATTCATTAATGACTGCTTAACAACTTTTTCCCTTTTCCATATATGAAAAAAATAAGAATGCAAAATAAAACTTACTTCTCCATAAGTTAAAAGCTAGGCTTATGCATCCAAGCACGATTTGTTGGATTTTTTTATAGTTTATATTAGAAAAAGACCTGTATACAGAGTTGAATATTTTGCTTTTCCGAGTAACAATTCGAATAGGAAGAGAAAAGATGTGAAAGAAACTCATACAAGGTCATGTTTATATAGGCTCAGTTTTGATTGACTTATGCAGGGCCTATTTAGGCTTATCTATTGACATAGACACTTATTAGCGTGTTTGACACAACTTATGAATGGTTCATAATATGTTTTTGCCTTATTTTCATAAACTCTCCATATCAAAACAGCTTACAACTTATATGAAATTAGTTTCACTGCATTCTCTTTTCGGTTATAAAAATAGTTTATACATAAGCGCTTATGTCATAAGTGATTAAATAAGCTGTAGATTCATAATATTATACAGTAACTGAAGTGAAGAAGTATATCGAATAGAAAGTGACCTGTTTCCAAGGTCCTTCGGGAAGAAAAATTGGAGCGGCCGGAATGCAACTAGAAGCGTGAGTCTCCGTGGTTGATACAGCACGGATCCTCAAAGCGCGTGGAGAAGAAACGCGCGAAGCAAACACCTGAAGAAGAGAGTGAACAAAGATATCATCAAACCAAACAAACACGAAGTGATATTTGGAAGAATGAAATGAGAAAAGAGTTGAAAACATGAAAACGGACCTTTGGGTTTGGGGAAGTTGCGAAGTGAAAGTGGAGAAAAAGATGCCGAGGAGTAATACACGAGTTGTACATTTCTCTCTCTCTCAGATGAAATGAATGAATGAATGAATGGAGTGTAAAATGTGTGTGTGTGTGTTTTAGGGTTCAAATTATGGTGGCAGTCTGACTCAACTTTCAACTCTTAACTGCTGCTGTTTGTTGCAGATTCGCTGCTTCGTAATTTTTTTTTTCCACACACAACAGTCAAAGTGACAATGTTTCCGTCCTTCTCAGTTCTCGCCTAGCCTCTCTTTGCGCACGCACGCCGATTTTCGCTTTGCCTCTCTTACTGTTTGATTCTGTTTTTTTTTTATTACAAAACTATTTTATAAAATAATTTTTAGGAATTGTTTTTAAGAAGAAAAAATATATATTTAATGGGGTCATGCTAAGGTGGAATAGTTTATAGGTGATATATAGTTTTTATATATGTTAGATCTAATGATAAGAAAATTGATAGCTCGGATCAATTAAAGCAAAAGTGAGAACATCAAGATCTTTTCACATGAAATCTCTATCCCCGCCCCTGCCGCTCACCTAACCTTTCACTCCTCCACCATCTATGGCGGAAGGCCGCCATGATCGTCCTCTCCACACAACCACGGAGAGAACTGATGCACAACTGTCCTCCACCTCCTTCAACCTCCTCCCCACCGACGTCTCTATCTCGCCGCACTGCACCTGGCAGCCACCAAGTCGTCGCGCAGTTTCCTCCGCCGTCGACAACCGACCCCCACCTCTAACTCTCTCTCTCTCTTTCGATTTTTCCACCGCTGCCAACTCCCTTTACGCCATCCAACTCCCTCTAAGAAACATCCATGAGTTCAAGAGGGTTGTCATCGGAGGAAGCCGTCTTCAACGCCATCAACGACCTCGTCCAACAACCACTGCATCGCCAACCGCCTTGCAAAGGAGATCTGAGTGCGTGATGGAATGCAGAAGCTTCGACGGACAAGCTTCGACGTCAGACGAAGCACTAACAAGGCGTGAACCAGAGAACCATTAGGGCAAAGTAGAAACGAAACTGAGTGAGTGAACGAGAACGAGCATGAGCATGAGCAACGGTGAAGAATCAGAGCAGTGGCGGCAGTGTCGTGCGGCCTAGCTTCGCAACGAGCGGTGAACGGTGGCGAGTGAGGAGTGAGACTGAGAACGAGTGAGTGCGGGTACCGAGGCTGAGAGTGAGGGACTGAGAGAGGAATTCGGATTCCCTCCAGTCATGGAATCACGAATTCACGCAGTCAGCGTGATCTGTACCGTCCGATCTCGATCGGACGGCTGTAGATTTTGCTTTTATTTTAAACCGAGTTGATTTGTCGAAAATCTGCAGCCGTCCGATTGATGGAACAACCCAGATCACGCTGACTGCGTGAATTCGTAATTCCCTGATTGCAAGGAATCCGAATTCATGAGAGAGGTGAATTGGGTAGAAATTGGGTGTGACAGGATTCACATGTTCTTATGTTTTTTCAATTGATCTGGGCCATTAATATTTTGTTATTAAATCCAAGGCCTATAAAAATTATGATAAAACAATTCCACCCCATACATCACCTATAAACTATTTCACCTCATGACCCATATTTAATGATGTTAATGTAAAAACAGATTTTAAGATTAAAAAAAGTGGTTGAACATAGGCGGTGGTTTTGGGTGAATGTGGCAATAGTTTAAATGATATGTTGAAGAAAAGACATTTTATTAGTTTTTGGAAACATAAAACACAAAAGAAAAACAACAAAAATCTATTCTCAGATGTCTATCTTTAAAACAATAAAACAGTAACAATTTTTAAAAACAGTTTTCAGAAAACATTTCTGTCAAACAGATTTTTAAATTTTTCTATTTTTCAAAACGGAAAACAATTTTCAGAAACAGTAATCAAATAAGCCCCAGACATTTTTTTCGCCTTCATTACTTGGCTAATTTATTTTTGACTGATCATTACTTAGCTAATTTGTTTTTGACTGAAATGACTTTTAAAAAACAATGAATTACTATTAATAATGTAGGAAAAATGAAATTATTAATAGAGTTGTTTAGTTCATGAGAGATATTGTTAGAGGTGCCATTTATTTATTTTAAAAAAAAAAATATGTAATAACATAAGGAGCCATGTGAAAAGGTTACCTCATGTTTTAATGGATTCTAACAGAAAACTCTAAATCTGGAGTCATGCACATGATAAAATTCTCTAATTCACTATCATTCATGCTTCTACAACCAAAGAGAGAATGATGTTACATGATAAATAAGGGAAGTAGGGAACCAACATAACACAATGCATGGTTAGTCGCAGCAAAAATTGCATGCATAGAGATATGTTTTTTTACCACAAACTTGCATGTGTGCAAGTAAAGATTTTGATCCATTACAATGTTTGTTGTTACAAGTTCTAACTTTTTTCCCGAGATATGTATGAACATTTATGTACCTTAGCTACTTTCACATCACATGTAAAACGACTTATTGCTTATCCAAAAAAAAAATGTAAAACGACTTATTAATATTTCTATCTTTCTCAATTCATCAGTTTATCATTTTCATCTTCATTCCTTTGTTAAACTCATCACTCATTCCATTTTATTTAAATTTATTACGTTAACAAAAATAAAACACAAAATAAAATATAAGTTTATCATTAAATAGATTAAGGCTTTGTTTGGTTAAAAAGAGAAGAGGGTAGAGATTTAATTAGATACATACAATTGTTTGGTTGAGAGGAGATGAAAAATTTTAATGGAGGAATAAAACTAATTTATATTCTATGCCTTTATAAACTTTTTTTCTCACTTTTTAGGTATGGTTATTTAAGTCATTATATTATATTTAAAATTTTTGAACAATCTTCTCTCCTCCCCAAATCCCAAATATTGGTCCCCAAATCCCAACCCAAATATTGGTCCCCAAATCCCAAATATTGGAGGGGAGCTAAAATTGAACCATTAGAAATGTTGCTCCCTTCTCTTTTCTCTCCAAAAAATTGAACCAAATAAGAAATATTTAAAATAATCTGTGTCATCTCCTTTCCTCCCATCCACTCTCTTCAACCAAACACTGAGAATTTTTTCTACCGTAAACATCATACAAAAGTCAAAAACATCCCGTAACATATTCAAACCCATCACCACAATTAAAGAACGACCAATTTCTCATAATAGAGAGAGCAGCCTAATCAAGCTCGTTCCGACTGCAACTCACTGCTCTATCTCCAAAACAAAAGTGTCTACTTGTGAGCATCACCCTCCAAACAACGAAGACACGAACTTGTATTGTTGCTGCTATACTACGTTATTCTTCATATGCTTTCCCTTAATGTACATTTTTTTGACAGACCAGAAAGTACACTACATCGAACACCATTTAACTCGTGTATATAAGAATTATCGCGATAGCCGAATGTATGAGCACGGGAGAGTCTAAGCAACAACCATTTCCTTCAGGCAAATGCGTGCTTTTGTGTGCGTGCGTGACATGATCGAGCAAATGGTTAGTTTCCCTGAATACATACACCCAACAATATTTTGCTACTACTTGTGTCATTGAGTATACGTTCCAAAAAGAGCCAAGAATCATGGACATGAATTCTCCATGAAGATAAAAAAAACTTTTTTTTGAAAAAGAAACACAACTCAATACAGTAAAACTTCATAGCGGAAATGCATGCTAATAAAAAAATTGGTCAGCATGCTCTCTCTTTCAAATCCTCTACTTCTATCCTTTTAGGCCACGTTCCCCATTTTCCAAGCCTAATCTTTTATCCTACATTGTACAAAAAGAAAGAGACATGGCTGGCTGCCACCCAAAGACCAGCCACAACCACCCATACTCAAAAAAAAAAAATTCAAAAAAATATAAGGAAAGACAATAAAGCTAAGAGCAAGAATATAGCAGTAATGTTACAGTGAGGAAAATGCTAAAAAAATGAATAAATAACCAAAAATTAGTTACAACACCAAATAAAGCATCATTCTGTCGCCAGCTGCACTGTCTTCTCTAGCATTGAAGTTTTGTTGAAGAGGGTGAGCTGCACCTCTCTAAGATATTTGGATAACTGGCCAAAACAATAAAATTGTAATTGTTAATGCTTGTTAATGTCTGCAACAGTTTCTTCAAATTCTGAACTCAAGTCACCATATAACCAAAATAAAGCCCATTTACTCCAAGTTATTTGTAGTCTAACCAATGCAAGAAAAATCACACATCTTGGTTTTAATCTACCCAATTGATTCACAAGTTCATTGGCTCCAGGTATCTCTACTTTCCCTGGTTAACCAGTAAATGTAGAAGATGAACTTTACCTGATCTTCACTCATCTTGCGAAAGCCTAACTTCTTAGTCCAAATTGACTCCGCATCCCCTGCTGCAGGAAGTACCAGTTTTTCTACATTTAGAGAAGACAGCAACCTCTCTATGCAAGAGAATAGCGCTTGAAAATAACCCTAAATGAAAAATCACATGTTAATAGAAGCTAGTAAAAATAAAAATATATCATCTTTGAAAGATGTAAAAGGAGTGTAATGCATCTATAAATCAAATTTTTCAATTTTGGGTCACTCATGAATTACAATAAATTGCTTACTTTTCCTTGATGCTCTCTGCTTGTAGCTACCAGTGGAAGCTCAGCAACATTACGGCCAAAGATCCTAAGAAGCCCGGCAGATACTACAATAGAACTGTGCAAGTATGATACATACCACGTCAATTTGACCAAATTTAAGAACTATCGGGAAAATAAGGAAATTAGAGAAAGCACATACTTCACAATTAAAACGATGCAATACATTCCACCGAATTCTTGGCCAGATATATTTCTCCTGCACAAAACCCAAAATACGTTATATTCCCGGAAAATATTATGAATAAAAAGATCACAAATACTTAACGGAATCCTGGACATGCAAACCAAGACTAATTGAAACAGGGCAAATACTAACCAGTGCCTTTAGGACATTATTTAAGGAATCAAAATAAGTTTTTTATTGGAAATTGTAGCTTTTGAAATTACTAATGCATTGAATGTTGCGATTTCCAATAAAAAAATTATTTATATTGTTACCTTAACTAGTGTCCTTCGGGCACTGGTAAGCAAAACTCTTGAAACAAACACTTACAACCTCTTGTTGACAAATACATCGTGTGACTAATGTCTACCAAAAGGACATACTACGAAGACTTGTAATACAATATAAACTCAAATGTTAGAAGAATAAAAATTCAAAAAAAGTCTTCTTGTGATTGATAAATAAAAGGTGCAAATTTAGTTCACCCTAAAACATGTCCTAACACAGGAAGATCAGAAAGCCAATAAAATAGCTTTTCCATGGACCAATAATTATGTAGAGTGATTGAGGGAAATATGCATATTCTGATTCCAAGTCAGCTTCAACTTATGCCAGTGGTAGTCTATACTCTATAGTAAGTTAAGACTGATAATAAGTAATAATTCATTGTACAAAAAATCATCACTTAGTTGGAAACTGGAAGCACAAGAATAGAAGGCTGTAGAAGCAAGGATCAGCCCACAGTAAAACAAATTATAGTTGCTTACCCGTAGACCATAACAGGAATCAGGTCACGACCAGATACTGCAACAATGGGATCAAAACACTCCTGCCAAAACATATTCCCAGAGCATGAATTGAAAGTGGTTAAAACAAAGCAAAAAACACATTAAAGATAAAAGAATTTCAGTGCCACTGAAAACCCAATACAAAATTATCATATGGTAGATTAAGGTAAAAAAATTAAAAATAAAAAACTAGAAAGGCATTTTTAAAATGCATGTCTGCATATGTTTCACAATTAGAGAGGCCCCTTTCCTTGTACCCCGGAAAAAAGAAAACGTGGTAATTGCATCCGGAGGAAGAATATGCCCCACTTGTTCAAATGTCTGTTCACCACTCGCTCCATTTTTTTTATTCCATTCCTCTTTGTCTTCCTTTTTTCATTGTGCTTCTTGATTTTTGTTATTATTCATTTATTAATAATTAAGCTTTAGATTATTAGTGATAGTGTCCAGGGCTCCAGGCTATGACTTTGTTTGAAAATAATTTGAAATGAATAAAAAATCAATGCCAATGTTCACTTTTAAAACTTATGGTAAAAATAAGATTTGAATTGATTTATAAATCATTTTTCATGTTCGAACACACAAAAAATGAATTAAATTGATTTTTATCCTCATTATACTTTATTATACTTATCAAGAATAATTTGAATTTAGTAAAGTATAGAAATATCAGTTCAAACAATTAAAACTACAATTAAATCAAATCCACTCAAATCTAACATTATTCAAGTAAATTTTTATTCATGAACAACTAAAAAAAGAATGTCTAGATCGAACATTTTCCTATTTTATAATTTCCCAAACAAAGTTTCATTTATAAAACAAACCGATTCATAAAATATTAGATTCCGAACATATGCATATAGAATCTGTCATCTTCTTATCATGCAAGCAAAACCCATGAGATCAGATTTTGAGAGACATGAGGGTAATTTTATTCCCATGGCTAAAACAAATGCATACAATGAAAAAAAAATGAGGCAGCATCCTATATGACAAGGAAAATTTTCTCATCGTAAAAGCCAAAGTTACAGTTTTCACTTGTCATTAATATTACTAGTACTTATAATTTATAATATATCTATTCTTGATATCTAATCTATCATTTCATGAATTTGAACTGTTCCATCAACCTAAACTACAACTATACAAGCAGCTGATAGAACCAATGAAACATGAACAAATATGAAAAAGTATCAACCACGTAACGCAAAAAGTTAAATATCATAATTAACATAGAAGCCATAATACTCACTCGAAAAATTGCAGCAGCTCGTGAAAGTAATGGTAAATGCTCTGGATAACGACTTTTTCCACTTAAAATTCTCCACTGAATATCATTCATGCCTCCGTAAGTACATAATCCCCTCTCCTCATGCTTCCTGATTATTAGTTCAGACAAGGAAGAAGGTATAATGTCTGCTCCAGCAGAAACTGAATTCTGTAGTGCCACATATATTCGATTGCAGTCATCACAACAAAACCACTTATCCTTGGGCAGCTCCTGTGGTAAGATGTGATAATAAATAAAAAACTAAAAACAAATACATGTATCATAAAAATATTTGCTAAAAGGCTCAGTGCTTACTTCCAACTCACATAGCCCAATGTCACGCAAGCAACCAACATGATACTCCTTCTCGCACTGGATAACAACCAATAATAATACTTACAATTAGACAAAAGAAAGAAATAGTTCAATACAATTTTCATCATATATAAACCATACCTGGTCACAGATTATTACCGTTCGATCATCAAATTTAGCAACACTGAAATCATGTTCCCTGTTGACCAATCAAAAGAATAACACATCAATATAGTTCAAAAACAAAGCTTATGATGGCAGAAAAAAGTTGCAGTAATAACAGATTCAAGTTCCCTCACAGTTTCACCCCAAAAAAACAATGGTGGAAGAATATGACAAATTATTAATTATTAATACATAAAAGTATACAATGAGTGTGTCAAGTAAGAAACCAAACTGAACTTTCTCTAGCAGAAAAACCCAATACAACCGGTTCAAATTCCACATATATTGACATTTAAAAAAAATAAATGTAAACACCATTTCGAAATTCAATGGCTTATTACCACAAATCTTCACTAGTCCTACCATAACACTATCTTTCAATTTCATACACATGCATTGCTTTGAACTCCTACCATTATATGCTTACTGAGCCACTTGATCTCATGACAGATACACACACACATCATAAACCGTTACCATAATCTTATTTGAAAGTAAAACTGCCATCCTTCCCCCAAAGGAAAGGAAACAACTTCATCATAAAGTTGCCAAAATGTGATTGTTTTGATAAATACTTTGAGATAAACAACCATATCACCTACTTGCAAACAACACATCCGCCCATTTCATATTCCGGTGCTTTATCAACCCGTGTCAACCGTATCATGATTGGCCTCACAATAGAAGATTCTCTTCCATTGCCAGCATTATCTCTACAATTTAGACAATGCCAACTGCTATCTGGTACACACTGTAAACCCAAGCAGGCTGCAATTGAAATAGAAAATACCATAATATTAATATATCCTGCCACCTTCCCTGACAATTAGCCTTTTCCCCTTAAAAAGTAGCAGCATCTGCTACTATAACTAGGCCTGGTGCTGGTATCAAACAAAATAAGGTAGGAAGACAGACTATATGATATGCAAGTGACACCTGGTATGAAACATAATAATGCAATAGAACACTTTCTTAAACCATGTTAGACTACATCAGTCGTTGTCTAATGATGTGAGGGGTAACAGTGAATATATCTATCTAAAGTGGTACAAAGAAAAGGACTAATATTATGCTTAAATGATAAGAAAAACATGAAAACAATTACTATATTTGTAAATAATCAATCAATATCTTAGAAGTTCAAAGGTGATTCGTCCACCTGCATGAAAGGCCCTAGGGCATCCATTGCAAAGAATCAAATCTCCTCCATCTCCACATATTGCACACATATCATCACTATCTCCCGTGGTAAGGTTTTGACCATTTGCCAAAGAGAGAGCTATATCATGAAGTGTTAATCCATTGGAAGTATATATGTGGCGGTAACTGCAAAAGGATAAAAATCATTTTGCGATGAAGAAAAATAAACCAGTTGCTTTAGCTCTTTAACAGTCTACTCACGGTTGACGTCTAGCAGCCATTCCAGCATGGGCTTCAAACTGTGAAGGGCTTATCTGTTTAACCATGAAGAAAATTCGTAAAGTTTATCTTAGTAGTTGCATTTATAAAAAAAATAAGGTAGTTTTGTGCCCATAGTTACGTGATCATACCTCTATGTCACAACAACCACAGACTATACCATTTCCTTGTTTGTAACCTCCAAGTAATTTCTGAAATGCACATCAGACAGGTCATATATTAAAAAATAAAATCAAGTGCAAATCAACCCATAAACACAAAATATTAAGAGAAAATATCAAGACACCTGTCCTTTGACATAGTAAGCCAACTCAGCACCATCTGGTAGTCCATTAGGCATAAAAAGTAACCTGTGCAAATCGTTGTCCCTGATAAAAGTGATATTCAAATTCAAAGTGCATTAGCTAAGATATTTCAATTCAAATGGAGAAGCTAGAAAGACGTAGAAACACAGCACAAGCATCCTGAACTAAAAAAAAAACACAAAACAAAACAAAAAACTACCTTCTCTTAGTGCAACCATCAGCACTTCTCTTCAGCATTACACCTGAGTTGGAAGTGCAGGAGCTTGGCCTGCAGAAAAAGGTGTATTATAAATATACAAGAAGGAAAGTTCTACACTTTAATTGAACAGATAACCTTATACATATGCAGACTGCCCAAGCACATGCTCAACAATCAAGTATCAGGTATTAGTAATTAGACTAAGAGGGAGAACAAACTTCTTCACCACACGTTTCCACTCATCAGTTGTCTGATTCAAACACATTTGCTGCTCAAAATGACTTTGTGCATGCAAAGATGACAAGTGGCTTGCACTTTCTACAGATTGACTGGAAGAGCAAAGTTAAATAGGTAAGAAGTCAACTTTTTTCTTCTAAAAGTCAGCCAAATTTATTAACATCGGACAATAAGTTTGAAAATAAACATTTGACAGTATAATACTGAATCTAGAGTTTTCCAGAATGCTAAAAACAAAAGCACAAAAATTAAGTTGTTGGTGCTCGTGGATATCCACAACAAACCCCCAGTGAAAATTGAATTGTTTTCCTTTAACAAAACCCATGGATTCAGAATTATGAAATACCTAATTAAGTTCTATTTAACAAAACTCAAGTCCTAAATCCTCAAAGCACTGGCTAACTAAAAACATCAGGACTAATTATGTAAATAAAAAACTTTATTCTGAAAGGCAGGCTTTATTCTCCAAGCACAAGCAAATGCACTTTTCACATGATTTAGTGAAGTAAGCTAACAGTATCACAGAGACAAGGTCTGAGATGTAATTCTTTCCTAAGGGGGTCCATTGAACAAAACAAACATCAACGCCTTGACATTTGACAGCAAGTCCTGTTACTACAAAAATATATTGGCGGCAAAAACTACTTCTGGTAGGAAAGGTTGCAAATATCCAAATGAATTACACATGTTAAAGTTATAGGGTTTTAGACGAGGAAGAAGAGAAATTACTTACTGTGATTATGGTTTTATACAAAAAAAACCTAAGCACTAATCCTCATTTCTACTAATACTAGACTCCTAATCCAAATTAAATAAGGAAACTAATCATAATTAATAGACTCTTAATCCTAATTAAATAAGAAAACAAATAATGAAACATAAAGAAATATGGAAACCGGTCCTAAGAGATGGTTTAAGATATTCTAAATTACTATCTATGATACAACCCAAATATTATGAGATATTTTTTATTTATTCTAACAGTCACCCTCAAACTAAAGCTTACTAAACTTTACGCTCATTACAAATAAACCCTAAAAAAGGAAAATATAAAATGGGCTTCATAAAACATGGCTAAAAAGGCAGACGTTGGAGATGTCAGAGAGATGAAAGACGCCTAGTCTAACAATTTGGGCTAGGTCTAACTCAATCCCAAAAGCTAGCTCAAGGATGCCCAAGCCTAGTTGATGTGGGATCTCAACACACACCCCTCACGCCCAAGACTGGACAGTTGGATCATGAAGTATGCAAGATTAGACATATGTAGGTGGCCTAATAACAAATCTAGCATGGGCTCTATTGGGCTACAATGAGGGCAACCTAGGGCTCACCGCAATGAGGAGGCTAGGGTTTTGATGTGGAAGCAGAGTCTCCTAGATTGGAAGCTCTAATACCATCTTAGATTTGGGCTAGGCCTAACTCAACCCCAAACGCAGCTCAAGGGATGAGGATTGCTCAAGCCTTACAATAAATACTTAGCCATATCACTAGTTCATGTGGAATCTCAATAGCTGAAATGATTATCAACCTGAAGAGCTGGTTGGAATGTTGCATGACCAAAGAAAAAGAGACTTGTTGGAATGATCATCAGTGTAAATTTCTCGGCAAAAAGAACTAAAACTTCTCCAAATCCACCAAGAACAAAATTTGGACGCTTTAGACCACAAGAAAATATAGAATACCTTAAAAAATTGAAATTGAGGTTGGGGTGCACCATAGCCAAGGATAACTCATCACGGCATGACTCATCGGTCAGATAGAAGAAATAAACATTGGTATGATTCACAATGGGAGGTTGGTATGAATCATAATTAGTTCATCATTAATCTAGAACAGTAAAGGTCAAACTGCATCTGGGATAGTCGGGGCCAGACTGAATTTGGGATAGTAGTCAAACTTCATTTGGCACAGCAGAGGCCAAACTTCATCTAGAACAATTGAGGTCAAACTTTAACTAAGATAGCCAGAGGCTGCCAAAAGGACAAGACATTGTGACAATCTGAGCTAAGGCTTTTGAGACAGGTTGGAGAAGTGACAAACTGAAAAATCCACTAACAAAAAGGAAAACCTAGGAAAGCAAGAATGGTCGGAACTTGTGCACGACCATGAGAAGAAAACAATCATGGAGATAATGACATTAGCATAATAGTGACAAGATAAGTCACAAAGGATGACACCACTCTAATACCACATTAAAGTTCAATCCAAATTAAATAAGAAACTAATCATGAAATATAAAAAAGTAAGGAAATCAGTCCTAAGAGATAATTTAAGATTTCTAAATTACTGTAAGATACAACCCAAATAATATGAGATATTTTTCATTTTCATAACAAAAACAAGCTGAAAAGGCAACAAATAGAAAATGCACAATGGCTTTTTTTTGGGGTTTATTTCTGGTTTACCTGTTGTTCGTATGAGGCATAGACTTGGTACTGTGATTTTTATGAGGTGGAACCCTCCCGTTGCTTTGTAGAAGACTTTCTGCAGAATCAATGGAGAAGAATATAAACATATATAAGAAAAATCAAGATCTAAAGCAAAGCAAAAGAAACACCTCTTACTATTTGCTATGAATAGTCTGCATCCATACGACTATTACGTCTTCCCATGCAAGTTGCAGCAAACAACATGCACAGGTTACTCTATGTTTTATATTTCTATTCCTTCCAAATCCTGGATGCTTTGCAATGATAATTGTTAGATATAAAATCATTTAATCTTTTGGAACAGGTGGTGATTGACGAATAATATTCTCCTAGATGACAGTCAATAGACCATAAGACTATATCACAATTAAGAGTGCGTTTGTTTTAAGCATTTTTCTTGAAAAAATAACTTAATTTTTGGGGGAAAAACACTTCTGAAAGTTTTTCAGAATGTTTAAAAACTTTGTAAGGAAAAAAATCTGATTATTTAGAGAAGCTACTCAAAGTAGCTTCTAGAATAAAAAAGAAAAAGATGTAAATGTAACTACTTTTTAAAATATAAAGTGCTTTTTTTATAATTATAACGAAACGAATAACAACTTCTACTTTACATAAAATCTCTAAACAAGAAATCACTTTTTCTACGATCTTAAAATCACTTTTTTAGTTTTTTAAGCTAAAACAAACAAACCCTAACTCTATCAAAATAGAGAAGGAAAGGAATTCTTAAAGTATGCAATTTGTACTCCCTTTGTTTCAATATAATTGTCATTTAGATTTAGATACTGCAAAAGGATTGAGAAAATCATTAAATATTCTCGATGTCAATGAAATACAAGTTCAGTTGACTATGTTATCCTCTCACTCCATTGATGCTCTCTTATTTCACTTAGTGGAGATACCAAAAGACATGGAATTATTGCCTTTTTGATTTTCTTAAGTGACAAATAACGTGAAACAAACCAAAACCTTTAAAATAACAACTATTTTGAAACTTGGGGATTATCTACTATCTAGGATGAATCACTCAAGCAAAAAGCAAAGGTGGTAAGGATGTTCTCTCGAACACACGTTAAAGCCAACCAAATAAAAGAGAGACTACTTTTTTCATGATTGAAAAAAAGAATTCCAAGACTCAATATGATAAGCTTTATAATGCTTCCATAAACCCCACTATATGTGGGCTATTAAGAATATAGATGGTCAGAATGTATCAGAAATAAAATAAAATCAGAAATAAAATATTTCAGCAGATGGCCAACTGATAGTTTTCCATCTTCAAACAAAATAATGTTAGAAACTTAATTCAAAGGTAAGGGTAGATTCTACAGAAGATGGAATGGGTGGACAATATCAAAAAGGACTAAAGCTGACTTTGGTAGGGAACGGTGTGACACTGCATTGAAAAAAGTACGACACTAGATAAGAGAGGAGGAGAACAAATTGGTGTATAGCAGATTTGCCCAGCACACACGTCCCTCTCTTTAAAGACATTTGATCAACATGAACCTAAAACCTCTAGGCTCCCATAACTTATTCATAAACCAGAGAAATGATTATCACCTTTCCAAACCTGGAAGGACTCCTCGTTGACAGATGAACCAGCCACATTCTTTATAACCTCATCTAGTATGCCGAGTGGAGCTGTTTTTATTTCCTGTATAATGCTATAAATTGGTCTTCCATTTTCTAGGTATATATGATTATTTGGATGTCTAGTCTTGGCACCAGCATGCTGCTCGAACTCATAGGCACTAAGCACCTGAGAAAATTATGAAACTTAGCTATCTTGTAAATACAGAACAAAAAGTCCAACAATAACAGAGAAATAAATCACATATCTTACTCTGGAGTAATTGCATAGTGAACAGCTACACAAATATCCGCCACCATCAATAATCCCTTGGAGCTCAACCTGACCAACAACTTGGAAACATAAGAAGCAAGAAACCCATCATAAGCATATATAAAAGAAAGACTATGAAAATATGTGCCTTACCTTTCCGGGGTTGTAAATATATTTCACTTTAGCTCCGTCAAGTATGCCAGTTGATAACAGCTTTTTGACATTTGTGGGATAGTAGTTGGGGACCACTTTCTTTGACATTTTCAATTCCATATTGCGAGAATACAACTCCAAATCTCCATCACGACCATATCCCATTCCACATGAGCTCTCCATCAACCCACTATTACAACCATCCTTTGCCAAATATTCTTCATCATCCCCATAGCGGTTTCCATCAGTAAAGAGAGCTGGTGATTGATAACAATAATCCTCCTTCTTTTTACTGAACTTAAAAGTAATCTTTCTGATACCAGATGAACTAGCATGCTTGGGGATTTCCACCACAACACGGGACGTCATTGCAGCGGCGCTACTCGTGTCCTTGTCATTCTGACAGGTATTACTATGATCATTATCATTACTATTACTATTACTATTGTTGTTCCGATCCCCGGCTTCATCGCTCAAGGTCTCATCCGAACTTGAATTCTCCAAACAAGTAGAAGTTAGTTCCCCACACTCTGCGTGGTTAACATTCCCGGATTCAGTGGGTTGGCTACTGATATCTTGAAAAGCTAGTGGGTGCTCTGTCGCAAAAGTGTTGGGGTTGGTAACCTCAGAGCGCACTTCATCGTTGGAAACTTCTTTCGCTTGTTTCTTATTCGGAGAAACGTCGTGCTCAGTATCAGCAACGCATTGGTTATAGTCACGCTTCAGTTCCGTCCTCGATTCCTCATTGTTTTCAATCCTTCCATCTTCTCCCAATGCATGCACACTAACCGCTTCTTCTCCCATCAAAATCAAAGAACAGAGCCTCTATGAATCCGAACTTCGTAATCACTAACAGAAAAGCAAAACCACCGCACAGCATTCAAGAAGAAAGAAACCGGTGCACGGACTCGAATTTTCACACGAGTTCACTCGAGATTTCGTATCACATCAACGCCTAAGCATGAAATCCAGAATTAGCAACACAGTTTTCGATCAATTGGTAGCTATACACACCGAAAAACAAAAAAAAAATAGAAATAAAAATAAAAATAAAAACAAACATAAAAAAGACAATAATACAATCCGCGCGTCGAAGAGAAGTTCCGTTTGAATTGAAAATAACCGCTTAACCGTTTAATTCATTCAATTTTCATAGAGAGAGAGAGGAGAAAGAACCACAACAACAGTAACAAACCTACCTCAAGCAACACACCAATCAAAAATCGGAAAAACAAAACTCAAATCCAAACACCTCCAATCCAAACAAAAGCTCGAGGCGGTATGAATCGAGTTATTAACAAACAGATCTGAGATTGATGAAGAGAAAGTGTGTTCTGCACTTGACGAGATTCGAAAGAAAGGAGTGGGATTCGCGAGTGTGTTAGGGTTTGGTTTGAACGGAGGGTATTAGAGAGAAAAGCTGAGAGTGCGGCAACGAACTGAAGCGAAAAGCTTGGTTCGCGGTTGAGATTTCAACTTTTTGTGAAAAGCAGAGAGAGCGAAGAGAAGCGATGAGTTTTGTCAAAAAAAAAAAAAGAAAGAAACTGTCCGAAAAATAAAATTAATAAAATAAAAAATAAAGCACACTAATGAAAATTGTCGTCACGATCTTTTGGAAGGGACGAGAAGACAAATGGATAAACGTGATGGGACCCAATGGGAGTTGGGCCTATAATGTTTAGCGACGTGGCAGGACTGACTGGGATCTAACGACGGCTCTTCTCAGCCGTTTTTTTTTTCCATGAAGTGTCGTGCAAGATAACACGTGTAAGGATTATAACTTGTAACCTAAGGAAAATTTTGGGTATTTTGGACCGGGTAACGTGGTGTGGATCGGGTTAACTTCTCGTTCTCGGGCTGGGCTGATGTCGTACTCGGCCCAGCTCAACGAAATGTGTTCCAAAAGGAATTTTGGGCTTGACCAAAAATAAAGGAATTTTTGGCCCTCTTCAATGTTGAACAAAAAAACATCGGTATTTAACAATTATTGTGAAGCGATAATTAGTTCAGATGACAGAGCTTAGTATTTGTAATTCTGGATACCCGAGTTTGATTCTCCCTCCTCCTATAAAAAAACAAGTAGTCATTTGGTAAAAAAAACAATTATTCATTAAAAAAATTAGTAGATTAAAGGATGTATTAAATATTTTTTAGTTTTTTAAGTATTTAAATATTTTAATATTCTACTTTAATTTATTAGTGAGTGATTTTAAGATATATAATAACAAGTTTATCAACCTAAATAAAAAATATCAACTTAAGTATGTTTTTAGTCTCACTATTATGGTCAATATGTAATTTTAATCTTTAAATAATTTTTTATTGGAATTAAGTCTCTTGATTTTTTTCAAATGTTACAATCAAGTCCTTTCTCAATTTCTCTCTTTCTTGAAACTCATAAATCCTTATTTTTATACTGAAAATAACAAAAGATATAGGATGGATTAAGATAAGAAATAATTTAAAATGTCATAACTTTGGCAAAAAATAGATGGAATTTGAATAATTTTGTGGGAGTGATATCAGGGTTTCAAAGAGAAACAAAATTAAAGTTGTTATAAAAAAAAAGAGAAAGAAAAGTTGAGATCTTTTTTTATTTGGGTGAAATATAATATTTTGACTGATGAATGTGAACAAGAGAAAATCTAAAATAGTTTAACTTGATTTTGATTAGAAAATAATGATTTTCAAGATTTTGAGTGGAGAAAAATATAAAAAAGACTTATTGTGATAATAAAAAAAATTATTGAGTTGAATTCGAGCAAAAAATCATTAGATGACTAAAATTGCACATTGGTCGTGATAAAAGAATTAAAAACACAATTAAGCCCAGATCATAACAAAGAGTATATTTTTTTATAAACAAAGCTAAAAGGAGAAAAAAACAAAAGAGGGAAATAAAAACGGACAAAACTTAAGTACAACTGTTCCCCAATCAGAATAAGACGTGTATTATATTTTCCAAGTAAGACCAGGTAACTCAACAGACACCAACTCCGTTAACATTCTTAGCTATTTCCCCCACTTTACGTGACGCTCTCACTGGAAACCCACACAGACAAAAAAAAATGGAAATGTCAAACGAAGTTACAGAAACAGAAAAAATAATTGCCATTGATCCATTTCGTGAAGTTCATGCGACAATTGTTGTTCAGAGTTCGGATTCTAATGGTAAATGTATAGACAAAGTTTAATTACAAATGGCAGAGGGAATAGAGAAAGAGGGAAGGAAATGATCAACCTCAGAAATCAAGAGGCTCCGGTGACCGTCCTTTGTTCATTTCACAAATCAAACTTTCCCAAACACACCTCAACAGAGACCAAACCACTCATCAAAGCCCCCAAAAAAGTTATAAAAAAAACAATTTTTTTCTCGAGAAAATTTGTAATTAAACTTTCCCCATATGAGAATTGCCCCTAATGGCTGAATTGCCCAACTCCACTGTGCGCATCACACCACTATGCACAATGAAAAACAATCGCAACCCTTCATCTTTCCAACCTTTCCTTGGAAATAATTTGTTGTGCTCTTGACCAGCGGTTGCGGAGTGCGTTGCCATTTTTTTTTGCTGTAAGCCATTTTTTTTTTGCTGTAGTGAACGGTGCAAAGTGACGGTGTTAAATCATTTAACTGACATGGAATCAATAATACACATGTCTTATTCTAATAGGGGAACAGTAAAAATAGGATATATGGAACTGTACCTAAATTTTGTCCAATAAAAACACTAAAAAGAACCCTAGACCCGTAAGAAGCCCGTCTGCTTCGTGTCTGTAGCCAAGAGCACTCTGAGCCCCACCGGCGATGCATCAAATCTCCAGTGTCTCTCTGCCAAGTCGACCCCCAATTGAGCCATGAAATCAGTGTAGTTGTTCCCCTCTCGAAAAGTGTGGACAGGCTCCACTTCCCACTCTAGCTCGAGTAGCTCGTGAATACTCCGAATGAGAGAGGCATAATGATGAAGCTCTCCTCCACCCTTGCTAACGAGCTCAACAGCGATCGTCGAGTCCGAATAACACTGAAGATGATGAATATTCATCTCCATCGCCAACTGGAGACCACGGAAGAGGCCTGCAAGTTTTGCCTGAAGGCTATCTGAAGCACCCACCAACCCCTCATACCCTGAAATCCACTCGTCCTCAACACTTCGGAGAATTCCGTCATAGCCGCCCTTGCACGGAGTACCAACGCAGCTCCCATTGACTTTCAACACTATCAGCACCTAGCGACCTGGATGCCAAGTGACCCACCGTTCCTCTCTGGTATGCTCCTACTGATCATGAACACTATGACACAACAAAGAAGTTAGATTTTTAACCTTAAGAACAACACTATACAACTGTACCTTCTCTTTACTGATGCAGGTGGTATTATGGGTACACCAGTCACACCAGATCCCAACCAAAATCAAGATGCTATTGGGCCCTGCCACAACCACATTCAGCCAACTGTAGAAGTCCTGAATAGTGAAGAAAAGAGGGTCCATCCGATTCCCAATCTCTCCCATAGCTCTCATGGCAAAGAGCAATCTCTGATGCAGTGTAAGAAGGATTCCTCACTTACACCACATTTTTGACAACTTGTAGTGCTTGACATACCTCTCTTATGTAGGACTTGAATCATGGGAGCAGAGTCATGGCAGGCCAACCATAAAATGAATTTAATTTTCTCGGGACAGTGCAGTTTCCAAATCCAAGACCACCCTAAGGTAGTAATGATTTGGTTATTCCTTTGAATCAACCAATTATATCCACTTTTTACTGTATACTTACCATCCATGTTACCATCCCAAATAAACTAATCAGCATAGCTAGCAAAACGGGCTTTCTGGCAAGGCTTGGGCCAGGTCGCATCATGTTCGGACTTCATCGGACCGTGCCACAAAACCCAGATTGAAAACGGGCTCAAATTTATGTGTCGGAACCCTCTATTTTTTGGGGTTTTTTCGGACTGGCTTACATTTTTGTGCTGGCCCGCTTCGTGCTCGGGCTTTATCGGGTTCGAGCTTTATCGAGTCGAGCCAAAAAGGTTCGGATTGAAAATGAGCTCAAATTTATGTGCCCGAGTCCTCTATTTTTTGGACTTTTTTGGCCCGGCCTGTTTTACCAGCTCTACTTGTCAGTATCATGGATATCATCAGAAAAGACATAATGACATAGAGGCCCAATACCATAACATAGTTTAACAAATGAAATCATACATCTATCATAAAGTTCTAGTATTGGGATATTACAATCATATAGGGATGGCAAAACGGCCCGCCCCGCTCGAAAACGGGCTTCTGAAATACATCCCGCGGTGGGTTGGCCCGTTTTTGCGGGCTGACGGGCCAAAAGGGGTTTGGCTGGCCCGCCCAAAAAAGGAATAAAAAATATTAAAAAACTACAAAAAAAATGATTTTTTTTCTTTTTATAAAAAAAATGGCAGGCTATGCGGGCTGGCCCGCCCCGCCTCTGGCCCACCAAGTTGACGGGCTGGCCCGTCGGCTACTGCGGGCCCAAAATACCACCCCGGCCCGCCAAAAAAGGCGGGTTGGTGGGCCGGCCCACTTTGCCACCCCTACAATCATACTACTCCCTCCTGTCCAAATATTTAGTTGTTTAAGGTTTTGACACATAGATAAATAATTAATTGAACAAATTTTAGACTAAAATGACCATATTTATTATTCCTCATTCTCAACTATCATAATTATTTTTCCACTAAAAATTTATTAATTATATTAAGGGTATAGTTGAAAAAATGTGATAAATTATCTCTTAAAATCCTAAAACAACTAAGGTTTTTGGATAAAAATAAAAAATTAAAACTACAAAAAATTTAGACTGGAGGGAGTATTCTAATATTGAGGATGTTACAAATATTCTTCTTTTATATGAGGATATTTTAGTTTATTTATACCAATATTTTATTTTTATTAAATATTTCATGTAGTAACATTAAACTGTTATAGTTTAGTGACGGATGTAGTATAGTTTTAACTACTTTTCAAGCATTTATCTTGTGACAATGCATTGCATTAATTGATAAATTAATATCCACAATAAGTGATTATTTTATGAAAATTGAAAAAGACATATGCTACAACACTTTATGGTGTCGTGATGAGCAGTGAGTGAAGAAATGAATGCTGGGCTGGCGTTGTAATTAAAGGAATATAAAAAATGGGTCGCGTTAGATTGACGCAGGCACAGAATCTGGAGGGACCCAAGTGGCATTGTTATCCCTGTTAATCCAACTTTCCCCAGTTCACGCTTTACAGAAAAATACACAAATTTCCCACGCATAAAATGTCAATTGTGAAATTGTCAACCACCAACAAATATGCACTATTACTGTCTATCTAGTCATGCATGACCCTTTATGCCAGCCGAACCATGAGCCAGCCATTAACCTAGCTAATCGCACATTTCTGCTGGACACGTGGCTTTCTGGATGCCAATAAGGATATATATATATATATATATATATATATATATATATATATATATATAATATAATATAATATAATGTAAAAAAAAATTATGTAAAAAAAATATCTGGGATATTTTTTAATTTTAATTAATAGACATAACCAGTTTTTTTTTTACAATTTTTTTTACAAATAAGGGCGCCAAAGCCCATAAATTACGCTAAAACATGTCGAGGGAAAGACCCCTCTAGTATCATAAAAAAGCAAATGTTGAACCCCAATCGGGGGTGCTCAAATTCTACCAAAGCAGCATGTTCCTCATCTCCTATGGCAGCAAGCCTATCCGCGCATCTGTTGGCTTCTCGATAGACATGAGTTACTTGAACATCCCAGCTCCCTTCGAACAGCTTCAAAATGTCTCTGAAAATGGTCCAGCCCATGACGCTGCCTGTCCTACCATTGCGATGCACTCCACCACCACACATGAATCAAGTTGAACTAGACCAGATTTTGTTATATTCAATTTCATTGAACGGAAAAAAATAATTACATTTATGATTAAATATGTTTTTAGTCACTAAAATAAAATTGTCTCTTTTTAGTCCTCTATTTAGGAAAATGTATTATTTTTAGTCCCTATAGTCTTTTCTTAAATTAATTTTTTTAATAGAAATCTTTTTCACCCCTCCTAATTCTCAATTTTCACTAAACCTTCATTTTTCATTTCTAGCCACACATTTTCTACACAATCCAACTTAAAACACACTAGATTGGATTAGGCACAAAGTATTTAAAAAGAAAAATAGTTCAAAGTACTAAAAAAAATACATAAAATGTGTGCTCATCTTGGCCCGACAGGTCCATCAGGGTGGGCCAACATGGCTCAGTTTCTTTCGGACTTGTAATTAACGAACCTAGCATAAAACACAGGCTCATTGAGCCAGCCAGTCAGGTTGAGCTAAAATTGACAACTCCAAGAATGAAGAAAGAGTGTTAGGTAAAAATTAAGAATTGAAAATTAAAAGGGATAAAAATAAATTTTTAATTTTTTTTAAATTTAAAAAATGACCACATAGACTAAAAATGATACATTTCTAAAAATAGATGACTAAAAAAAAGAAAAATTTAAAACTAAAAACAAATATCTATATATTTACAGAGACTAAAAATATATTTAACCCTTAAATTTATTATTTTGTTATTTACTTTTTAGAGATAAAACTAAAATAAACTATAGTTCCCTGTATGTATGATATTTTTTGATTTTTTGATTTTTGATTTTTGAAGTGGGGCACACACTTGGAATCTGACTGAAGAAAGGGTATGCCGTTTTTGCTACGCCACAAAAACAGAAACACGAAGCCGACTGAAGCCAACTCGAAGAGCACACGCAACGAAACGTCAAAATTCAAAAAGCAGCCTTACTCTTCTTTGGGACATTTTTAACACGTATTTGTACGACAGGTGGCACTGTTTATTCTCCCATTTCCATTCACAATTTTTTTTCACAGCACCATACAATGTCGCTCGCTATATATAAATTCAATTTCTAGCACAAAACCATTATCAACATTTTTTTCCCCATTCATTCATTCCTTCCTTCCTTGAATCCTTGCACGACCCTTGCACAGTAGATAATAACCACCACTCCTATATCTCCTCCTTCACCATCGCCGGAGAGAAAAAAAATGGTTAGTTAACATTTTCCACACTCTCTTCGCACCCTCTCTCTCTGTTTTTTTTTATGTTGTCTTTTTTTTTTGTTTTCCCTTCGCTGTTCTTCGTAACTTGAAATTCTTACTATAGAGAACTGAATTGAAGTTTCCAACCAAAACCGATGGCTGATCTGTAGTTTTTCATGGAAAAACCTCGAAATTTGTCGCTAATATTTGTTCGTCGTGCTCTTTTAATTTTTTTCTGAACCGTTTTCAGCTGTTACTGATTTTGTTTGGTTTGGATTCGCTGTCGATCTGATCATCAACATTGAACAGTGCAGAATCGAAGGATTATTGATGAGTTGTTTGTGTGTTTCGCTAACAGTTTCTTCGCTTGTCTTTTGCTGACAGATCTGATTTTGGTACCAATTTTTAAGTGTTTAATCTGGTTATCGCATTATAGTGTAGCGATTAGTTTAACTGAATTTTTTGGCCGATTGGAAGTGCCATGGATCCGCCACTGTGTTTGGACCACCCGTTTGTGAATTGTGAGAGCCTGTTGTTTGCTTGTGATCTTTGGAACGTTTTCCTGTTAGATTTTGTGCTCTAAATTTCATGGATCCATTTTAGCCGGTAGAACTCTATGTATTATTTATTTATTTATTTATTTATTCAAATTTTGGTTCATGATAGAATAGATTACTATTGATAAGTGTAATTGGCCCCATCTAGCTTGGAGCCTGTTTGGATTGGTTTATGCAAAATTTATCTACTGACATAAGCTCTTATGATAGTGTTTGAGAGAACTTATAAAAATAACTTATGACTGACTCATAAGCTGTTTTGGGCTTATTTTTATAAGCTTTCGAGAATAGCTTATCGAAATAACTTACAACTTATATGAAATCAGTTTCATTATATTTTCTCTTCAATTATAAAAATAGTTTATATATAAGCGTTTATCAGCGCTTATATGATAAGCACTTATGTCATAAGTATTTAAATAAGTTGTTTATCCAAACAGACCCATGGTCACATGGGCTTGCTGATCTATTTATTTGTGGCATTACAAAGCAAGTGTGTATAGAGACATTTCCTTGTGTTAGCTACCAACTAGATGTTGATGAATATGCTGTGTGTGGAATTTTGCAGGCGAATGCAGCGTCAGGTATGGCTGTCCATGATGATTGCAAGCTAAAGTTTCTGGAGCTCAAGGCAAAAAGGACCTACCGCTATATCATTTATAAGATTGAGGAGAAGCAGAAGCAAGTTGTTGTGGAGAAGCTTGGTGAGCCTGCAAATGGTTATGATGATTTCTCTGCCAATCTTCCTGCTGATGAGTGTCGATATGCTGTTTATGATTTTGATTTTGTCACCGAAGAGAATTGCCAGAAAAGCAGAATTTTCTTCATAGCGTGGTAATGTTTAACTTTTTTGGCCCAACAGTTAACTTTTAGTTTGGAAATTCCATTTTTTTATGATGATAAGTCTAATTTAGAATGAAAAGTATTTGGAATAGCTTTTGCAAAATAATATGATTTTAATAAGGTGAGATGAGAGAGAAGGTGATTTTTAGGATTGTAAACAAACACAAATAGCTTATACTTTTCATAAAAATCTCTAAAAAATAATCACTAGATTATTTTAGGTGAAAATCACTTTTCTTATAAGCTATAACAAACGGGCCCTGATATTATTTTGTTGCTTTTGCTTGAAGGTCCCCTGATACTTCTAGGGTTAGGAGCAAGATGATTTATGCCAGCTCAAAAGATAGGTTCAAGAGGGAGCTTGATGGAATTCAAATTGAGTTGCAAGCAACTGACCCTACTGAGATGGGTCTTGATGTGTTCAAAAGCCGTGCCAATTAAACAATTGTGATTATGAATAGGAGGAGCTGTGCCCCTTCAGCCATAGTTACTCATATATGGAAATGTCTATAGTTTGTTGGATGGTCAACTTGGCTAATTACAGAGTCAATTTTCCAAGTTTTGACATGAAAGTCTACTGCACCTTAAAGCTTCTCTTGTTCCCCATCTTGTGGTTTGTGACGTATACAATCTGTGTTTGAGTGTCATTTTAGTCCTATGCTGCTTACTAATTAATTTTGTAACTGTTTCTTTGTGTGATCGAACAAAAAATTTGGGACCAGCTATTGATGTAATATCGACACTTGCCATTTTACTAATGCCCCTTAAGACTATAATTGCCATTTTGCTATTGATGTAATATCGACACTGTCAGTGTATAAAGATTTTACACAAACATCCAATCATATTTCACTATATAGATATTTGTAGAGATATTTTATGAAATAATATTGTTAGATGGCATCATGGTGTGATATTATTAGATACATGTGTAAAAAAAATTTACACCGACAGTGCATAATAATTAAACTCTTAAACAAAAGCTTGTTTTAGTTATAGAATTGAAGTTTATAGTAGACAATATAGAATAGCCGCCTTTTCCTCACCCACTGGTCTAAGGAGCTTCTAGGACTGGGGTTGACTAATTAGTAATTAAGCATCTTCACATTAGACTGAAGAAAGTTTATTTATAATTTATATTTATATTTGTATGTTGATTGAAAATATAAAAATGCAAAGGTTCATGATCGAAAGTATAGTTTAAAAGTAATCAGCGTACCCTTTACAGCGTACCCTCCGGGTTGGCACAATAGGCCCCCAAATTCTTTGGCGTAATTTCTTATAATAAAGAAACTAAAGTCATGTTCAAGAAATTATGTATTGACAAAATAGTGCAATCTTTCTTAGCTTCATTTCCTGGCACTACTAGAACCCCAAACCATACCTCCAAACCAACGAATACATGGTTCATTGCATATCTGCGTGCCACCAACTTATTATGATTGCAGCAAGTATGAGGGAGAAAAATAAACTCAACGCACACGTAGCAGAAATCTCATGGTTCTCAGTAAGTTGCAGTATCTTGTTACAGACAAAGTTTGGTTTTTATTGGTAGGTTTCAAGTGAAATAATGTCTAAGACGGCTTAACCAGTTTAGTTGGTGGAGAGTTTAAGTAGAATACGAGGGTTATAAACCTGCTTGCGTAAGAAAAATTTAAAACTACGAAGTTAATGAACTCTTTTCTTATACTTCAAATCTATTAAGAAACATTGATGTGAATGCCACCTACAAGTTACATGTCAGAAGAAGAAAGCCACTGGTGCTGAAATGTGTTGACCCCAAGTGTGTAATGTAGCCTTGAGTCCCGGATTTTAAACTCCCCCATATTCTTCAGCATTTTTACAACGCAATGAGTTGCTTTTCCCATTACACTCTCTCTTAAGGCATCATCACAAGAGTGCAGTCACAAGTCACAAACAACAAGGCTTTTCACCACTCAAAGTCAAAATCTTCTAGACTTTTGCCTATCCAAGATACCACTAAGACTGGCCAATGCATCTTTAAATTTACGGATCTTGAGGAAGCCTCTGATCATAGATGCTTCCCTCTCTGATATTCTTGCTTTCTCCATCACCATGTTGATGAGTTCAATGAGGGTGTCCTCCATGGACAAAGAACAAAGACCTTCTGCCAAGAAACCAAACGACGGGAACTCCGGCAATACTCCTTTCTCCAACATCTCAGCTGTGAAATCAACGGCCTCTTGTATTGGCCCTCCACCATTGCAGAGGCCACGGAAAACAATCTTGTATGTTATAGCATCTGGAGGATCACCCTTTTCCACCATTTCTCTGAAAAGCCTCATGGCTTCTTTTGTTCTCTTCCTTCTGAGGAGTGCTTGAATCACAGGGTTATAAGCGCGGGGATTCAAGACCATCCCTTTCATCTGGAGTGATCTAAGAAGCTTACTTGCAACCTCTACTCTACCAGCCTTACACAGTCCCCCAATAAGGGTACCGTAGGTAACAATGTCCGGTTCGCACCCGTTCGAGGTCATGGTTTGCACAATATCAGCTGCCTTCTCTATATCTCCATCTCTGCAAAAATATGTAAGCAGTGAGTTATAGGTGAACTTGTCAGGCTTCAACCCTTCCATTATCATCTGATCCATGAGTTGAGCAGCTTCTTCCACTCTCTTGCTCTTACAAAGTCCATCAATGAGTGTGTTATAGGTCACCGAGCTTCTCGACACCCCAAGAAGTTCCATCTGATCAAAGACCTCCTCTGCTTCTTCGACTCTCTTGTTTTTACAAAGACCATCGATCAGAGTATTGTACACCACCACATTCCTAGCACAGCCACTCTTCTCCATTTCCTTCAACAGCTTCAGTGCTTCCTTAAGCCTCCTCTCAGAACAGAGCCTATCTATCAATATGCTGTACGTAAACTCGTCGGGTTCACACCCTTTCTTCTTCATCTCCTCGAACATCTCCATCGCAATCTCTCGGTTGTTGGTCGAGCAGAGACCTTGTATCAATGTATTGAAGGTACAAACATCAGGCAATATTCCCTTGCTAGTGAGAACATTTGCAAGTTCAATGGCGGCGTCAACTCGATTCTCCTTACACAAGGTACTAATCAGTGTGTTGTAAGTCACAGTGTTTGGGGAACAATCCCTCATAATCATCTGCTGGAGAATCTCAACAGCCTCATCAACTTCACCCAATCTACACAACCCAGAGATCAATGAGTTATAAGTATACACATCAGGATCAAACCCTTTCTCAATCATAACATCCATAATCTCCAAAGCATGCTTGATATTCCCAATTCTACACAAACCATTCACCAAGGCATTGAACGTAACCTGATCAGGGACAAAACCTTCCTCGGAAACCTCACGAATGAAGCTCAGAGCTTCCTCAACACGACCCTCTTTGCAAAAACCGTTGACCAAAACGTTGACCGAAACATGTGTCAACAAACACCCAGACTCCTCCACCATCTGTTTCTTAACCCTCAACGCGCCATTCATGTCACCTTCCTCGATAAACCCTTGCATCAACGTGGTGAACGTTTTCTCATCGGGTTTCAACCCATAGTAATTTGCCATGTCCTCAAGCATAAGAACCGCGGGTCTCAATTGGTGCGCTTTGCAAAGCGCCTTAATCAAAACGTTGAAAGTAGAAACATCAGGGGAAACTCCATCGCGAACCATCTTCGAATGTAGGGTTTCGACGAGCTTGAGTTTGTTACCTTCGACGAGGGAATTGAGTGCGACGTTGTAGAAACGGGTATTGGGTTTGAACCCGAATTCGTTTTCCATGAGTTGGAGCACGCGGAGCACGACGTCGTTTTGGTCGTCGTCGTTGTGGTGTGAGTGGGAATTGGCGTGGGTTTCGATGAGGATGAGGAAGGTTTCGTGGAAGATGGAGGCCCATTGGGCTTGGTTGGGGGAGAAATTGGGCTGGGTAGAGGCCCATTGGAGGATTCGGAGGGTGGAGGACTCGTCGGTTTGGCGGCGGAGGAGGTCGAGGAGTTGGGAGGGTGAGAAATTTGGAGGGAGTGGGTGGTTAGTGGTGGAAGTGGAAGCGGAAGGTGAAGGTGAGAATTTGAGGGTTGAGTTGGGAGAGAAAGGGAAAGGGAAGGAGAAAGAGAGGGGGGTTGGGTTTGAATGGTGAAGCAGCGGCGTTAGGGTGAGAGGGAAAGGGCGAGGGTGACAGTGTAAAGGGGAAAGAGCCATTGTGACAATTTCACAGACATGCGTCGTGCGAGAAAAAGCAATGGAAAGTGGATAAGGTTGTGCACGGTGGTTTGTTGGAGATGCTGCTAGTGCTAGTGCTAGTGCTGCCGCTAGGGGATGAATTGAGGATTGAGGATAGCAGAAAAGAATCTGCCTTGCTAAGCTGCGGAAAATGAATGTTCCTTCCTTGCTCTGTTCTACTTCTGAGAGGCACTTAGCCACTTACGGCTAAAGCCGTGCACCGATATATCCGCAATTATAAGTAACCGTCACATGAGATAAGAATTTATTTGTATGATTTAATAAGGGCATGTTTGGATAAGCGTTTATCATATAAGCACTTATGCATAAACTATTTTTATAATCGAAGAGAGAATATGGTGAAACTGATTTCATATAAGTTGTAAGCTGTTTTCATAAGCTATCATGGTGAGCTTATGAAAATAAGCTCAAAACAGCTTATGAACCAGTTATAAGCTATTTTCATAAGCTCTGTCAAACATGCTGACAAGTGTTTATGTCAATAGAAAAGTCCCAATAAATTCTGCATAAGTCAATTCAAACATGGCCTAAATCTAATTGTTCCTTAATTTTTTGTCTAGACCAAGAAAACCCCGTGCGTATAGGGACTAATATTTTCGAGCTGATAGAATTCTATAGGAGATAAAGTTCTATTACATGAGATTTAAAGTTGCCGTGTTTCCATGAAATGAATTCAAACCCAAGACTTTTGATTAAATAGAATGAAAAATCTAATTGTTAAACGAATGAAAATATTAAGCCTGTTTTTTTTTGTCGGAATTTTTAAGCCTGTTTAAGTGATCCAACAATGCACCACTAGTTATGACCAGATATCATAGATAGGTTTTAATGTTCATCTATGTACCAATTTTACTTTTGATTATTTTACTTTAAATTAAATCATTCTCTCTTCAATTTTCACATTCATTTTTCTCTCTCGACTGCACAAAATCGAAATCACGGTTGGAGTTTGGGGATTCTATGCAGTTGTCAAAATCATTGTTCTAGAGGAAGAGCTCAAAAAGGTCGTGTAGTACACGAGGATATGATTAAATTTGACCCTAAATAGTTTTAGATTGAGTTATCAGACTGAGTCATTCTATGAACACTCATATAGTCTAACATGAGATTCTTACAATTCAATAAGTTTTTGGATGTTTTATCATGAAAAAGTATTATATGTTTAAATGAAAAAGTATTTTATATTTTTTACTACAATTTTTTAAATATTTTTCAAAACAAATATTTATAAAAAATTATTATTTCTTATAAAACGATCTACTATTAATTTTATGTTTCATTACCAATTCAATTGCGCACCATATATAGCACCCTCACTAGGGCTGAGTACGGGCCGGGTTGGGCCGGATTTGACTCAATCCGTTATCCAACCCGTCCAAAATTTATCGATTTGGTTTGGATCGGATTTACCAAATTTTTTTGTCAAATTCGAACTGAACCAACCCGATCAAAATCGGATTGGTTTGGATCGGGTTAATTGGGCCCAACCTTTTTTTTGTCCAAACTGGGTCGAGACTTAAAAGTGTTTTTTATAAAAAAAAATCCAAAAGAAGGCCCATGGCCCCACACCCAAATGGAGAAACCCAAACAGAAAAATGGACCAAAAAAACAAACATAACAAAATCTGTTGACAAAAAAATAAACTCAAAAAACGTGGAAGGGTTGGAACTTAGAAGTGGAACCCTTGACCAAAAAAAAAAAGAAGTGGAACCCTAGTATCAAAATATCCCCAACAGAACAGAGGATTCGGCAGCCACCATAGCCACCCTCTCACCGTCGTGCCTCACGACGCGGATATGCAGCGACGCGGTGGCTGTGACAAGTGTAACATCCGTTTTTCTGAGTAACTGTTCTAAATTTTTGTCTTATATGAATTTTTGGAAAATAAATATTTTGAGACTTATTTTTGGTTTACAAATAGGATTTAAATACATATGTTTAAAATTACTTCTGAAAACAGTCAATATTCAGCTTCTGTCAGGTCTACCTACACGATCTGTTTCCTTGTCTATTCGTCTCTATTCTGTTTTATTTGAATTCTTGTGACAAAAATGTTTTGTGGTTTATTTCTAGCTTAAAATTAGGGAAAAAATACACGTATTTTGAAATACTTCTGAAACGGTAGCTTTTCAATCAATATCGGGTCTTTTTACGGAAAACGGTTTACGTCTAACTGACAGAAAGAGATTTAAATAACTTGTGTATGTTAAACAAACTCAATAAATAAACTTCTTTCACAAAAGTTGGTTCTTTTATTATTTTAAATTTTCTGGAATTTTTCGGAAATTTTTGGAAAACTTTCGAAAAATACCGAAAACTACGCTACCCGGGGGCGTTTAAACGCAAAAACCTTGTTTAACAGATATAATTTTCGTGACAAAGGTCCATAAGCATTTTATATTTTATTTTTAATTATTTATTTCATGATTTTTAAAATTATTTCTGTGCAAGTTTTGAAAATCCTATTTTTCTGCATTTTTCGTGTTTATACCTGCGAAACAATGAAAACCGAAGAGTTTGCACTATCTATAAATTTCAAAATTAAGTGCCACGAAATTATTTAGGCTTGTCATGGCATTTTCTAGCATTCTCATTGGTTCTCATCATTTTAATTAGTTATTTCAATTTTTGATTTATGAAAAGACCAAAATACCCTTGATTTTTACCCTTTTTCATTCAAACCCTAGGGGTATTTTGGGAAAATCACATATCCGTCTTCCCAGCCTTGTTCTGGCCGCCTTATGCATGCAAGTGGGGAGTCCAAGTTGATCAAGTTGATTATGAGTCATAGGTGTTGGCCAATGAGATTTTAAATAATTAATTTTGGTTTTTTTAAAATTAAATCATGGTTAAATTAAACCAAACCATGGTTGGTCTTAACCCCACCCCCTTGCACGAAATTTTGGCTATAAATAGAGGGGGTTACTCTTCATTTTCTTCACCATCAACTTGAAGAGAAATCTCACTTCAAATCCTTTTTCTTTCCTTTGGTTTTCTTGAGTTTTCTTTGGTTTTTCTAACCAAACTTTTGAGTTTTTGTTCTAGTGTTCTTGGCTTGTTCTTCATTGTTCTTGGCCAAGGTATGGGGAAACTCTTCTTAAAGATGGTTTTGATATTTGTTTTGATGAAAACTTGTGTGTTGGGTGTTTATTGTTTTAAATAAATTGTTATATATTTGTTAAAATGTTTTAAACGGTTACTATGTCCATTTTTTTTATTTAAAAATGTGATTTTTCAAATAGTAAAGTTATAATGCCCAATTTATTTATAAAGTTTAATAATCGTACCGTTACGCTGGCGAAATTTTATCGATAAAGGTTTGATCACCCAGCGGGCTATGCCTCCGTGATCAACAAATTTAAATACACTTAAATACGCTAAACTAGTGTTTTTCTTCCATTTCTATGTTCTTTTCGAAAATATATATATACAGGTTGATTGGGTAAAATAAATTAATAGTAATGGGTTCTTGGTGAACTCTACTGTTAAATTATTTGGAAGAAATTCCTGATTTGGGACCCTGTTATATATAAAAACTTGTGATTTTTACTGTTTATATACAGACTAATGATGGGAGAAGGTAGTTCATTTGTATGGATCTGTCTAGGAAAGAAAAAGGTCTTTGAAGGGGCCTACAAGCTCACCTGATCTTTCCTGAGAACCATACTGGTGCGCTATTTTTCCTATCTTAGTAAGTTTGTATATACGTGGCGAAGATTACTTGACTAGCTTCCAAAGGGCTTTTCCCAAAGAGAATGAACCTAAGTAATAATTTTCGTTAATATTATTACAGTTATGATCCGTCACCGCATTTGACCCTGTCACAGTGTAATTATTCTTAAAATAAATTAATAAAGCCGAAAAGAGTAAAGTGACAAGAGTATTTTGGAGTATGATGTTTTACCTGAGATTCTATGTTTTATCTGAGTTAGGGGATTTTGTATTTCTTTGAGAAATGTGATATTATTCTTATCTGATTTTAGTGTTATCTGAGCTATGTGATTCGATGTTCCTATCTGAACAGTGTGATTCTGTGTTTGATTGAGATATGTGACACTGAGTTCGTACTTGAGAAACGTGATTCTGTGTTTACTTATGATTCCGTGTTTATTTGGGAGTTAAGTTGTAAATTGGTGTCTATGGTTAACGAGTGACTTACTCGTGGGTGTGTCCCGAATTTAAGTGAAAAATCTCTCGGAGTAGCGGGCTGAATGCTCATGGCTGTGTGCCGAAATTCCTATGGTAAAATCTCCATGAGTAACGAGTCACTTACTCATGGGTGTGTCCCGAATTTAAGTGAAAGTCTCCAGGAGCAGCGGGTAGATATACTCGTGGGTGTGTCCCGAAGGTCATTAAGTAAAATTCCCAAGTGTAGCGGGCAAAGAGTTTGTGGGTGTGTCCCAAAAGTTTAGAGAGTCTATGTGAATTAATATATTATTGATATTTTGTGTTGTTTTGCTATTACAATACAGGCAAGGACTTGGCATTTATATTTATTTTGAGGACGAGTATAACAGTATTATTGTGTGATATTTGTCGTATGAATTTTATTTACTGTATGCATTATATCTGTTGTATGTCTTAAATGATGAAGATTTTCACCCATGCCTACTTTCCATGTTTTGTCCATATGTGGTTGAGTAGATGTTTTTCCCAAGGAGTGGGCTAAGTCTTAGGAAAAGATCTGATGGAGGTTGCTGCGCGAATTCCAAGAAGAACAAGTGTTTATTGTATTGCTTTGGGTAGAGGTCTAGAGATTTGACCGGCTCAGATGTTCACTATTTAAAGTATTTTGAGTACCTTGGATTTGCCTTGTAAACTCTGAATATTTTTATATGAGATGAGATTCTCTTTACAAGTGTATTATCTTACGTTTCCGCATTTAAAAACCTTACGAAAAGATTAGGGAAGCATATTCCCCATCCTTCTCATCTTCTTCAAACAAAGTGAAAAATTTTACCCGTGTAATATCCTTTTTGGAGAAAGGGTGTTACAACAAGCATTCACAACACAGATTTGAAGCATTTGGTGGTTGCGTTTCTGAACTCACGAGGTGGTGGTTGCATTTCTGGACTCACGAGGCGATGGCTGCGTTTTAGGATTCACGACGCGACGGCTGCATTTTTGGTCGCACGACGCGGCAGTTGGGTTTGTGGACTCACGATGCAGTGGTAGTGTTTCTAGACTCGGACACTATGGCTGTGTTTCAGAACTCGAGACGCGGTGGGATGAAGAACACGGTCAAGCGTTGGCTCGCGGTGGCTCTGGATCGGAGTGCGGCGGTGCCTCTAGTCTCTAGATGGGAGGTGTGGTGGTGAGGGTTAAACCCTAGCAGAGAAAGGGAGCTTGCTATTTTGGGATACAGGGAGACTTTGAGTGAGACTGTGTCTCTCACGAATGCTGGGGAAGACTACTGACTGGGGGTAAAAAAAATAATAATAATTATGCCACGTCACCAGTTCGGTTCACCGGGTTCATGGATTGCAAAAATGTAACCTATGGACTGAACCAAACCGTTGCGGGTTGTGACCGGATCGGATCTGGTTCTACCCGAACAGAGCAAATAATTCAAATTTTTGGATTGGGCCGGTTTGGTCCCGGTCGGGCTCGCGGGTGACCTAGACCCGTGCTCACCCCTAACCCTCACTATGCTAGTGCCAATATATTGGTATTTGAGATGAGAAATGAAGGACTATTAATAGATAGATTATTTTATAAGCCAAACAAAAATATGGAGAACTTATTTAAAAAATATAGACTAAATAAAAAGTGATATTTTAATGGAATAAAAATATTTTATTTGCCACAAAACAGTGAGCCCACAATTGTTTTATTTTTAAGTTGTTTGAGGTTATGTTTTGTTGTGTATTTTTTTACGGTAAAATATGTTTTTAGTCTTATAAATAGAAAAATATACTTGCAGTCTCTCATGAGTCATGATAACTTTGTTATGATGATGTGTCAAAAGTAGTTACACCCTAGGCTTGGTCGCATTAGCAACAGATTATATAATGTCAAAACTCTTCAACTTAATTATCTTATTTATATCTCAACGAAGTCATTGTAAGTGGTTTATTTCAAAAAAAAAATGAGGAACTGATGAGACATTTCAAAAATAAAAGAATATAAACAAATATTTTCTTATTTATAAAACTAAAAACATATTTAATCCATTTATTATTGTTTTCTTAGTTGTAAATATAGGATTTCAAAGATGCTTGGTAAGCCAAAGTAGCCAATGCAAATACAAGAGTGTCCTGAATCCAAACAAGATGAGAAGGTGTACAAGCAACTTTTGCTAGGGCTCCGTTTGGCAAAAAGTAGCGGATAACTGATAGATTATAGCGGATAAGCTAGTGGATAGCGGATCAGGTAGCTAATAGCGGATAAGCTACCAAATTAAATTTAAAGTATTTGGTAAAATTAGTGGTTAACTAACTGATAAATGTAAAATGACATAAAAGGATATATTTAATCATTGCTTACATTTCTTTAATCAAAATTAAATATTAAATATGATAAAATATTTATAAATAATAAGCTAACTATTATGATATTTTGTGACCTCATTAAAATAACTTTTATTGGATAAAAAAAATTATATTATACTACCTCCTGTCCCTATTATAAGAGACAAATCACTAATTCATCAAGACCAAAGAGAAGTAATTAAATTAGTTAATTTTAATTAATTTAAATTTTACTCCAAAATTACCCTTTTTAAATGGTTAATATGGTTATACCCACTTGCATGGGGAATATAAATATCATAATAAAGTAAGGGTATAAAAGAAATTTTAGCAATTAATACATTTAAAAGCGGGTCTATATTTCTTATATTTAGGACCAAGAAAATAACTTAATATTCTCTTATAATAGAAACCAGAGGTAGTATTAAATTTATTTTATTTTATTTTATTTATAGTTGTATTTATTTACTTGTTTATTTATTATAATTAAAATAATTTATTTACTTATTTATTTATTATCATTATAACAATATTTTATTTAATAGAGGATAGAAAATAAATTTAATAAAAATAATGAGGATAAAAACGAGAGAAAAAAATACTATAAACTATAAACTCAAATGCTACTTGAAGTAGCGTGTGAAAAAAAAATACTATATGCCAGTATACTACTGGAAAAATACTATAAGCTACCTGTTATCAAATATCTCTATTTTTTAATCCATTATCTGTTAGTCAAATATGCTAGTCAAATTTGCTAATCGCTAACAGACAAGACTTGTCAAAGGCAGACTAATAGGTGTGCTGCATTATTTCCTAAGAGCAATGATACACATACACCCAAAAAATATATTCACCCATTCAACACCTCTCATTTCTCTCTATCTCTATCTAACTATCACATCACATATCACATTATTTTATCATTTTTCTCTCATCTATCTCTTTCTCTCTCTAGTAGTAGATTGACATTGGGTGTCCACCAATCATTTTTCATTTCCTAATTTGTTTGAGTGTGAGATAGCAAGCCCACGTATGCTGTTATTAGACAAAAGAGTGGTCAGGCCCAATATCAAGCCCAAATCTTCCCCTAATTTCTTAAAGTTTATATCTCTTAGTTTGTTGACGAAAAAAAAAATTATCTCTCAGTTTCAACCTTCAGGCATAATTATGTGGGTCAGGGGCGGATGTTTTAAGGGACAGGGAGGGGCCACGACCCCCGCAAGCTTTTTTTAATTTGATATATATATATATATATATAAAATATGAGAAATTTTACTTTTAGTCACATATCACAAAATCTGTCACTAAAAGGTAAATTCTGTAGCTATATATCTATTTCACATTCAACTAGCTTTCCCATCCATTATGCATAACGGTGGGCAAGAAGATTAACAACTGTCACTACAAGTTATTACCTGTACCTATAGTTTCAAAGTTTAACTTATACCTACAGTTATGACTGTCACTAAAGGTTATCGCTATTTACAGTAATAAAATAATTAATTTTTATTACTATTATAAATTCTAATAAAAACAACTAATTTCACAAATATTTATAATTAAAATAAATTAATTATAAATACATCCTAAAAATTATTTTGGCCCCCAAATATTTCCTTGAAGCTCCGCCACTGATGTGGGTAGTTTGATGTTAGCTTATGCTTTTTTTTTGGGTCAAAGATCAAGAGATATATTAAGAGGCATAAAGCCAAAGGCCGAAGCCTACAAACAAAGGCACCCGAAAATAGGCCTAAACCAGCATAGGTTGAAGACAAATAACTGATAACAATGCTCAATAACTTCGCAGCTGTCAACCAACAAGGTTAGTAAATGCATCAAATCTATTCAGCTGAACCACCAATAGAGAAGAAGAGTCAGGCTCCGAGTAATTAAACACCCCTAATCACACCAGAAACCAAAACAAAAGCCATAACACACCCAAACGCAAAACACAATCACCAACAAGTAACCCTCTGGAAAAACATCCACTGAGGCAAAAGCCTACACCTTCAAACACACAAAGGAAACCGGTGGATGGCATTCAAGGAGGAACTCCTGGTGGATCGGATACCAGAGATCCAGGAGGTTGGGCTTCATGGACAACACCAAAGGATAGTGCCCTTGTTGCTGAGTTGGGTGTTGCCCTTGTTGTTTGCCTTCAGGCCTTGGGCCTGTTTTCAATGAATGAATTTCACTTTTATTGACCCAAAAAAAGGCATAATTATTAATTACAGAACCTTGTGGACTGTATCAGAATACATGTTGCATAAGTTGATCTCAGCCTACGGGCTTTTCTTGTATTGTTCTTGGATTTGGCCCACTTAATGATATTGAGTATTTTTTAGACAAAAAAAAAGTACCTCGTGGACTTGACCAAAAGAAAAAAAAAATAGAACCTCGTGGACTGTTTAATAATTTCTCCTGTAAAACCAATGTCATTATCAAATTCGATTTCGTGCTGTAATAAATATTTTAACAGAATTTCTAATTAAGATATTTAAAAGTGGCAGGTATTCTCGAATAGTGGAGATTAAAAATAATGACAGAAATATTTTGGACATCATAAAATCATCTATATCATGCATATGTGGCTCAAACTCTTTTTGCTACAGAGGAAATTTAATATAACTTCATATGTTGTTGTCGCTGCACTTTTATGATCGCACTCATGGTGCATCTCATTTGGAACTGGAGCATGAAAAAGAGAGAAATTTGATGATGGCTAATCGCATTGGGTTGTCCTTCTGATTACTGTTTGTGGTAGTGTACCATTTTTTGGTTTACTTTGTTGATTGTAGTGGTTTAACATTTTGTATTTTTTTTTCTTCTTCTGAACTTTAGCACTTTTTGTGTTTTCAAGTTACGTGTTAATTTATTTTGGCTTATTAAAAATATATATTATATAATATTAAAAATGTTTACTTAATTAATATCAGTTTTCAGTCATTTTAATTTTCTGTTCGAGAGCTCTATGTACATACATAGAAAGACTTTTTTTTTTGGTCAACATACATAGAAAGACTTAGGAGGATGTAATTTTCTGCTGGAGCTGGGTTCAATGGGACATCCTACAATAATGAGCTTTATATTCTGTTTGAGCTCGCGTCCCACCTGAAAAGCTATTTGTATATGCTTTTTGCAGCATTCAACGAGGTGGTTGCTACTTGCTATCCTGTTTCCCTCCTTCGTAGTAATAATGTTGTGGAGCCTCTCTCTCCTGTTTATATCCATCATATATATTAAGGTAAGCTAACTGAATCCACAAAACACGCCTACAATTCTACACTTGGTCTGGACAGGTAAACTCATCAACAACCCCCACCAAAAACCCAACAACCTCTCAAACTCCAAAAAGTAATTTTGATTAGGTAGTTTTGCACTACATCAGACTTTACCTAATAGAAACATAATCTATTTTTATATATATAAAAAAATTAACTCCAGTCTCTCATGTTATGACACGTGTCACTTTTTAAGTTATGATACGTGTCACTTCTATATATTTTTATTTTTAAGTAATATTATTTTTTTATGACATATTTTTTTTACTATTTTTTTGTTAGAAAAAGACCCGTATACCGGTCGGGTAGCTAGTTTATTTTCTAAATTTAAACTTGAACTTAATCTATTTATTTCACATATATAAGATTTTTAAGCTGGGCAATAAAAAAATTAGAAAGAAAATAAATTTGTACGCCATAGAGATGAAAATATTCTGGTTTAAACCTCTTTTTGGTCCTTTATTTTTTAGAAATTGTCGTTTTTAGTTTTTAAAAAATAAAACGCGTCTTTTTTGTCTCTCATTTTTTAAAATTTGTCCTTGGGACCACATTTTAAATTGGCTTAAATATGTTTTTAGTCCCTTATTTTTTATTGAGTTTCGTTTTTAGTCCTTCAAAAATAAAATGCGTCTTTTTAGTCCCTTATTTTTGAAAAATGGTCTCTTTTAGTAACTGGGGCTATATTTTAAATTCGAAAAATATTTTTTAAATTTATACTTTGACCCCTCTCAAGCCTGATGCTCACCTTAATCCATTTTTTCGCTCTCCTCCCCCTCCACTGATGCACCGCGACCCCCCATCCCAGCTAGGAGTAGTTCCAACGTCCTCCCTCAAAGCCTCCATGAGATGCGGCCTCTCTCTCGTTCTCCTCCCTGTGCGATCGCGATGGCCGCCTCCCTTCTCGTCATTGTGCGCAGCCTCCCTTGGCCGCGTGGGGATGGGGGGCGCGGTGCATCAATGGAGGGGGAGGAAAACGAAAAACGAGTTAAGGTGAGCATCAGGCTTGAGAGGGGTCAAAGTATAAATTTAAAAGATACTTTTTGAATTTAAAATATAGCCCTAGGGACTAAAAGAGACAATTTTTCAAAAATGGGGAACTAAAAAGACGCGTTTTATTTTTAAAGGACTAAAAACGGAACTCAATGAAAAGTAAGGGACTAAAAACAGATTTAAGCCTCTTAAATTTGAAAAGTAATTTTTAAATTTATACTTTGACCCCTCCCAAAGTTTGATTCTCACCTTAACCCGTTTTTCCGTTCTCCTCCCCCTCCACTGATGAACAGAGGCCATAAAGGAGAGGTAGTCATGGAAGGAGCTCCGCGCGGCCAAGGGAGGTTGCGCACAATGGCGGAAGGGAGGCAGCCACCGTGATCGCACAAGGAAGAGAACGAGAGAGAGGTTGTATCTCATGGCGGCTTCGAGGGAGGAAGCTGGAACTACTCCTAGTGGGGATGGGGGTCGCGGTGCATTAGTGGAGGGGGGGAGAATGGAAAAATGGGTTAAGGTGAGCATCGGGCTTTAGGGAAGTCAAAGTATAAATTTAAAAAATATTTTTCAAATTTAAACTATGGCTTCAGGGACTAAAAGTGAGGGAATAAAAAGACGCGTTTTATTTTTGAAATACTAACAATGAAAATTTCTAAAAAAATAAAGGACCAAAGAGAGGTTTAAGCCAAATATTATTATAGTTGAGTGGTCACGCAAAATAAAATAAAATTATAAATAATACTATATCATTAGAGAAAAAGTTACAGTAGCTCCTATTTTAAATAAATGTTAGAATTTTGTTTTAGATATAGTTTGGATATGTGCTGAAAACCATAGAAACATCAGTAATTATTATACTAATAGATGAAATGGCGTATATAGTCTATTAATTAAAAAAAGGTGTGGAAAGAAATAGATTAGATTTAAAGTTAAATTGTTTTATCTTTATTTTTGTCAAAAAAATGTGTTGTTCAATCCGTGTAGTTAACCATCTAATAGAAAAAAGACTGCATTTATTATTGTTGTTGATCTGAAATCATATTTAAAACTTACTTTGACATAAAACTTTCTATTTTTTTTAATAAATGGCTGGCAAGACCTTCTAAATTTAGCTAACAAACATTTTTCCAAAAAGACATTAATCCCAAACAGGATTTTAAAACGGGGTCCACAAGGCCGTAACATCAAGATTTTTATAGTTTTTGAAATCGCATCGCAATTATAATTGCGGCTACATTGACCATTTCTTGGAATATCTACATTTTCAAATATTCCAAAACTAAAATCACTACCGCAATTTAAAATCTTCGTATCAAACATTGGGTCGTTGAGTCTTCTCAACTGTTTCCATACCTGCTTTCACATATGCTTGTACCATCCAGTTGTTCAACTCATCAGGAAATTAATATAGCATCGTTGTTCTCGTACCTGCTTTCACATACCTGAACCATCTAATTTGTTTAACATGTTAGGAAATTTAGCGAGTTCTAGCATTAAAAAAAAGTTTAATTACTATATACTAACAATATAACAATTTTTTACACAAATTTTCAATCATATCTCATCATAGTGTCACATCATAGTGTTATTTTCTAAAATATCTACACAAATATCTATACAGTGAGATATAATTAAATATATGTATAAAATTTTTCTACGCTATAAATACATATTAATTAAATCCTTAAAAAAACGGAGAGAAGAAAAATGACAACTCCAATATAAAATAGAGTTAAGGTATTTTACTGCATCCCAGGATAGATTTAAGGTACCACTACCCATGCCAAAACAGAGTGGTTCCCCACAATGTTCAATTTCATCCGTTTGCACCTCACAACCGCATGGCCTCTACTAATTTACGCCGTCACTTGGGTTGCGGCACTGACATTGACGGTGGTAGTGGCCTCATTCTCACCGGAGGTGGCTTTTGTCTCCGCCATGTCTCCTTCATCTTCGTTCTCTCATAAGTGCAAAGGTTATAAAAGTGATGGGTCCAATATTGTTGTTGTTAGAGTTCCCTTGGATGTTCCAGGAGACACACTCTGTTTCCCTGCTCACCTCTTCACCAAGTCCAACATTGATCTCATCGTTCCGCCAGTGTTTGCAGCGCTAATTGTGACTGCTTCTGCTTGTGTGGTTCATGCTGTGGCCTTGTGGGAGCATGATCATTGAATAACCTCATTGAGATCGATACATTTCAAGTCAACCAGTTGGTATTTTTTTTTGTTGAACCAGGTATCCACGCGCAGACTAATTCCTTGAGGTATGCTCTTTCGTATACATAACCTAAGAATCAAACCTCCAACGTCATATTTAAGAAACCCTAGACATATAGCATTCGTGTCACACCATGTTGATATAATTGATATGCTTTTTGGAGTCATATATATATTTGTATATCCCTCACATTCAAAATATTTGTTTGCGGTATTATTTGTAAATTTAGAAAATAAAAAAGACATCTATTATTTTTTAATCTTATCCTTAACTTTTTATATTTTTATTAATGAAATTCATGATTTTGAAATTAAAAATATTTTATAACATTCTCAATTCTTTCGTAAAGCAGTACTCAGTAAGCAATGACCAACCAATGTTGCTTAGGTCAAAGTGGTTAAAAGTTTGATTTCCTGAATTTGAGAGTAGGTTTGAATCAGGGTTAACATGATTTCTTGGGACGGGAAAAACACTATTTGTTATTTCAATTGTTATTTAATTTAGAATGAAAATTACAATACGAACGAACTCGGAATTCCTCTATTGGTAAGACTATACACAAATTCTATCTAAATTTGAGAGGTTGGAGTGGTTTTCAATAACCTTGCATACAGGTGTACCTCTCCAAAATCTTTTTTTTTTTTGCGGCCAAAGAAAATTACAATACGTAAGATTACATGAATAGAAACTGTCCAATTAAATTATGGTTGGTCACTTGGTTGGAAAATATGGATAGGTAAAAGTAATCATGCCATGTTCTCAATTCCATTATGCGTTTAGAATTTAACTAAGCAAAAAAATAAATTGTACACTCAATGTACTATTAGACACCCAGAAAGAGATAAAAATAAAAGACAAATAAGTGAACGGATTTAATAGAAAAAGAAAAAAATGTTGGATTAGTGTTAAAAATAAATGAATATTCAAATATTATTGTTGTTAAGTAAGTTTTTTTTTTATCAATATTAAGTGAGTATGAGACTATGAGCTATCACCCACAATTTTGTTTCAAAATATAAAAGAAAATGTTTGATACATAAAAGAAGGCTTCTATATTACGCGTACAGACAACAAGCGGAATTATTGATAACTACGAGTCAAATGTTCGGGAAATATTTTCACAGGACTCAGAACTTGAGTGGGTATCTTAAGAATAACGAATTATGATACACTTATGACAAAGACGATAGTGCTCTGTTCCCTGAAGGGACAATCAAGCTTTTAAAATTGAATTGATCAACTTGTTGCTAAAATCCCACAGTTTTCTTCCCAAGAGTTCGTTTGACGCAAGTGCACTTGGTTGAAACTCATTACAATCCAGAAAGTACTTCCCGGTTACACCTTTCAAACTTGGATGCAGAGCAACATAGCATGTTGTGGCAGCTCCCTACAATGTCAAAAATTAGAAAACAATAAATATGATTAGTGACACCTACTCTATATATTTTGAAGGAGGGAGACTAATAACACACTCTTGACGTACTCTTTTCAACATTATCTCTATGATTAGTTGAAATTTATGAAAGTCTTCTATTTTGGACCCATCAAATAGGTACAAGACCTACATGATTTAGTAAGACCTATACGAATTTCACCAAATTATAAAGAATATATTGAAAAGAGTGTGTTATTAGCATCTCTAATTTTGTACACTCTCAAATGTACTACATCCGTTCTTTATTATAAGAGGTTTTTACCCAACTCTCACCTACCAATAAAATTAGTTAGTTTAGTTAAAAACATTAAATTTATCAATAATTTACATTATGTTTTTAAAATTGTCCTTAGTAGTATCTCTCTGTTTTCACTTTCTCTCTCTTACCTAATTAATGTATTATCTATTTCTTCTCCATTTTTTATAAGAGAGAGAGACAAAAAATGTTCATAATAAGTAAGAGTAATTTGGGTAAAAAAATAATTAATACAAAATACATTTTCAAGTGACTCTTATAAAAAAAAATTACCAAAAACTTCTTATAATGAAAGACTGGGTAGTAACATTTTATAGCACAAGTATTGGAATCCTAGTTAGAAGGAGGAAGTGAAATAGAATACCTGTGGGACATTCTTCCATATAAAAAAGGTGAACATCTTCAAGAAATCTGCTTGAAATTATATATGTCATTGTCTTAGACAAATAAATAGATAGGTGAAGAAAAGAACAACTAGCTGTTTTTTTTGTTTTATTGTAGTTATAGAGTCCATTTAATTTGAGAAAGGTAAAAGTTTTCACAGTAATGGGAAAGTGACATTTTAACCATGGATATAGATTACTTTTACATCAACGGTTGATATGCATTACTAGTAACCTAACCAATCAATTTCATACATATTTTATATTATTTGCTAAAAGGGATTTAAAAATATCAAAATTTAAAATATACCCACTTATTAAAAAATTGTTAATTTAATATTAAAATTTTGATATTTGTTATATACTTGATTAAACGGATATATTTCCCTAAAAAAACCAAAAAATTATTTTTATTGGCAGCCACATGGCATGTGACTCATTTTTCTTTTTCTTTTAAATTAAATTAAATTCCAATTAAATAAATGATAAAATTGTTTAATAAATAAAGAAAACAAAATTAACAAATAAAACCCTAATTCCCAAATGCTATATCCCCCCTGAGTCCTGCCACCCCCATCCTCCCCTTTCGTCCCACTTCCTCTGTCAGTACAATACCGATTATAGACCTATCCCACCCATCAAAGATAGTTAGGAATGACACAAAATGGAGAATATTTTCACTTTCTATGTTTGTAATTCTCATCATTTCTCCCCAATTGATTACCTCTACATGCAGCCTCAGTGCCATTCAGAAATGTCATAAAAAGGGAAACTAAAATAAGGGAAGCAAGTGGTGGTGGGGAAATGGGAGAGACGAAGGATGACAGGAACGAAAACAACGTTGGGGTTGAGTGGAATGGTGAATAATAATAAGCCATTAAATCGAAGGGATTAGGAATTGGAAAACTTGAGACTTGATTGTGATTTCAACAAAGGAAGAAAACAAAAGAGAAAAAAGGAGTAGAAGGAAGTAGAACTGGGACGAAAGAGGGGTAGATTTTAACCCTTTTTAAAAAAAAATCCAAAACATAATTTATGAATTCTGCTGTGGAGTAAAGTAATTCATGCCTTCTATTATGGAGAAAAATATAAATACTGATTTACAGGTTTACTGCCACTAACAAGTAAAAATTAACTTTTTTATTACTGGAAGAGTTTTGGATTTTTCCAAATTAAATGCACCTGTAGTTATAATTTTTGTACGAGTTTCGGAATAATTGATGTACGTTTTGAGGAAAAAATGCATGATTGATGTACGTACTCATAAGTAAAGAAGAGTGTCTCATGAGAGGAGTCATGATCAGTCCTGGGTGCACTGAGTTGGCTGTGATGTTGACACCCTCTTCCTGTTAATTAACACGATCAAAATATACACTGTTCTTGATAATATATAACTCGATTAATTATATAGGGTCAGAGGCGTAACAGTTCAAAACAGAACGTAAAATGTAAATGCAGAGATTGAATTGATAGAGACATCACAACAAATCGTGAACTCATAAAAAAAAAATCACAACAAATCGTGATTATCTCTCTCAAACATTTATTTATTTATTTATCATAATTTATATTGTAATCAACATTTTAAATAGTTGCAGTCGCATAATTACATCGCAAATTTTAATATTGTAAAAAATTATAGACAAATATAATTAATACAGTCACAATTGTAGCTGTGATAAGGTTTTCACAGCTGCAATTGCGATTTAAGACCTTGATTTAAGACTTTGGTTGTAATGTTCTATTTCATATTTTGTGGTGCCCACCGAAAAAAAATGTTAATAGATAGAAGCACTAGCTAGCATGTTCACCTTCAAACGACGAGAAAGCTCATTTGCATGTAATATGTTGGCTAACTTGGATTGTCCATAAGCCTTCTTGTCAGAGTAACTGAAAAGTTATGGAAAGAAATTGTTAAGCAATGAGATTACACGTTTTCAAGCTCAGGGTGAGAGTGGAGTTAAAGTGTAACCATACAGACATACATACCCAATTTGATCATTTATGTTATCAAACCGAATGCCCTGTTCGTAAGTGTAAGTGTGAGCAATTGATGACAGATTTATGATCCTGCCCTCGATTCCAGTGTTTTTTGCGGTTTCTTTCATCTTGTCAAGTAGAAGGTTTGTCAACAGGAAATGACCTGAGAAGTTAAAGAGAGGAGAGGAGAGGAAATAATACAACCAATTAGACTTCACTACTCGATGGACCCGCACACATATTACACGTCGTTTTCCTCCCACAAATAAAATAGTTTTGGTAGAAAATAAAAAAAAAAATTACAAGATAACACGTGTCAGCATGAGAAATGACATGTGTCTTAGTTTGTATAGGTGGACCGGCTCGGTCGACAAAATTCATGGGCCTACATATTGTGGCCCGTGTTCGTAGTGCATAACCCACACGCAAAACAATCTAACCTAGAGGCCTACTAGAGAATAAAAAATAATAAATTTTTAAAAAAAATTAAAACTTTAAAAATTAAATAAAAAATTAGATTTAAAAAAAATGACCGGCCCGCTAACCAACCCATGGACCAAACCCGCTTAACCTGCGGGTTAAACAAGGCAGGCTAAAAAGCCCACATTAAAACAGACCTATACCTAGGTTACTACTCGTAGCCTTTGTGAGCCGCAAGTTAAATGAGTTATCTGTGAGTCAAAACCCATATACCTAAATCTATTAGTCTAAAAGTGACACATGTCCCAATGGTATCTATTTTTCCTATACAGTACTCCCTTCGGTCTCAAATATAAAAAAAATACATATATCTAGACCATATTTAGTCTAAATATATGTATTTTTTTTTTATATTTGAGATTAGAGAGAGTAATTTATTGAAGTGGTAAGTGGTAACCCAATAAATCATGATGTGCACCATTGCGAAGACACTACCAAGGTGATTTGTTGCAAACTGCATCTCAATCCCATCATCTGATAGTTGGAAGGGGCAGAACATGATTCCAGCGTTGTTTCTGCAAACCAATTTTATTAGGTATGAATTAATTAATTAATTTAATTCAAATGAAAAAAGAAACACCCACGGCTAGAAAAAGTTAAAGAGTAAACCATCACTTTCGTCCTTCACTTTGTAACTCGCTAGCAATTTAGTCCTTATCTTTACGAAATGGGCAAATTAGTCCCTCACATTTATCAATGTCGATCACTTTCGTCCTCCGTCAGTGAGCTTTAACTGACGTGCCAATGTGAGGGAGGGACGAAAGTGATCGACAGTGATAAATGTGAGGGACTAATTTGCCCATTTTGTAAAGATAAGGACTAAATTGCTAGCGAGTTACAAAGTGAAGGACGAAAGTGATGGTTTACTCAAAGTTAAATTAATGATGAAATTTGGAGACAAAAAAAAATGAAATCTGTCTTTAAGCATCAGATACGCCCAAATTTGAGACTAATTTTATTTTTTCTGCTTTTAATTTTTGTCAATAATTTAATTTTTTTCTAGCCGTGACCAAAAATGGGGAATGAGGCTCACATTAAGATGTTGAGAGGAAGATCAAAAGCGAGGAAGTTTTTCACAAACGAACTAACAGACTTCACTGAGCAAAGATCGAGCTTCATAATGTCCAATCGAGCGTACTCGTTGTCTTGCAGTATGAGTTGTTTGGCTTCCTTTGCGGAATCCATGTTTCTAGCGGCAATAATGACATGGACCTTTCTAAGAGCCAGGACTCGTGCTGTCTCCAATCCTATACCACTTGCTCCTCCTGCAATATTTATTTCCGGGGTTTAATTTCAGTTTTACCCTTATTTATTATGAGATTATTAAACAAAAAATTCAAAAAAATAAGAAAAAACACCAAAGTATATTTAATACAAAGGATACTTTTAGAAAAATTTAAAATTATAGTATCATTAATTTTTTTGATAAAATTATAATATTATTAATTAATTCCAATTTTTTTAAACACTTGGGTCTTTGATTCTATATATGTTAGAGTGTGCACTAACACAGAAAATCGAGGTTAGGTTTTGAGTTTTTGTGGTGCTCAGGTTCATTCAATGGAAGGTTCTTCAAGCTTGGAACAAGAGCTCTAAGCTTTTCAGGAACATGTCACTAACCGATTCAGTGAGCTATCTTCTGTTATAAACGAAGATTTGCAATTTTTTTCACTGGGTGGAGGTGGCCATGTGAGGTGGGGTGGAGGGAGGAGGTTGGGAGGAGGGGGTGGGGTAAGGAGGAGGGGGTGAGAGAGAGAGAGAGAGAAGGGGAGGAGAGAGAGATGGCTGACGTGGCATCTTACATGGCAATATTTTTGGCCACGTAGGCGTATTGACTAGGTTTAATATGTGACACATCAGCGATCAACCCACTTAAATGACTAAAAGCAAAACAAAATATTATATGACCTAAAAATGTTTGACTTTTTTTAAAGAAATTAAAAACAAAACACTCATATATTATAAGAACCAAAATTTTAATCAAAGACTTAAAAGTAGGGGCGTTCGATTTGGTTTGATTTTAGGTGAACCTGAGATCCAAACCAAAAATATTTGTCTGGTTTAATTTGGTTCAATTTTTTTATATTTTTTTACAAAATTTAAACCAAACCAACCCGAGAAACCGCGTGTTGGTTCAGTTCGGTTCTATCAAGTCCTGTGCGATTTAAATTTTAAAAATCTGCAATTCTTTTCTTTTCTTTTTGGTAGAGTTCTGCTTAAAAAAACAAAAAGAGAAGCCAAAAAAGATAGGGAACAAAGACAAGTGGGGAAAATAGAAAACTAAGCCCTCAATATGGCACTCTCAGCGCATCACTGATCAGCAACCTTCCCAGAGACCCAGAGCATTGTCCCAAATACACCAAGTATCTTCCTGACTGAGAAGGAGAACAAGGACAGCGCACGGATCTATACGAAGAATGTGAGCAGCAAGAGAACGGAACAGATGATTTGTTCCTCAAAATATGAAAATCAATTTGTCTGGTGGCGTGATGATCAACAACGTCGACTTGTGAGGAAACAAGAGCACGTGATTACTGACACCGATAATATTAAAATGAAGTCTCTACTCCCTAGGTCCCTAACTCTACTCTCTAAGCTAACATCTCACATGCTCCATATGACTCCCTACTGATATTGGCTTCGGGAAAGAAGAAAAAACAGTTAAGGTATAAAGGTACACGTTTGGTTCGGGTATCGGGTGGTCGGTTTTAAACTCATGAATCCAATGCCCGAACCAATAGAACTTGGGTTCGTTTAATTTGGTTTGAGTTGAACCCGAACAGAACAAAAAAAAAATCAATTCAATTTGATTGGTTTAGTTTGATTCGTTGGGTTTGTCGGATAAATCTGAACCAATTTACACCTCTACTTAAAAGGGATTTTAACCAGGTTTTAAGTCCATCAAGACAAAATTTTAAAAACTAAGTGAAGATCTAAGTGTAGAGGTTGGTCGAAGAGTTCAAACATCTAAATAATAATTTAACCAACCGTACAATATAACAAGAAATTATTACACTAGAAACATCATTGACACTTTGCCAGTTCACGGCCTAATAAAACAATAGCTGGAAAAGGACAAGCAAGATGCATAAGTGGCCCTGATTTCCTTTCTAACTGGGCTTTGAGAAATGAGATTACGAAGTTATATAGTAGCGAATTGTAATTTATCAATTCTTATCGTTAAGAAAAGAAGATATTACTCTGGAACCGTATAAGTAAAAAATAATTAATTTATACAGATTAAAAATGTTAATTAATTATATTTAATTTTTTTTATCTCATAAAAAATTAAACATAATTCTCTAAAATATTTTTAATAAAAGGGGTCATTAAAATTAAAATTTACATTAAATAAAATATATTTTGTGGATAAACTCATTAAATAATATAAAAATAGTTAATATTTACTTATATTTTAAATTACTATACTAAATATTTTTTTTTCTTATAATCTAGTCCAAAGAATATATTGACTTATGGGAATTTCATCGGCAAAGTCAAAAACCACCATGAAATGTCAATGGCAAAATGTCAAAATTTAACTGTTAGCTGATGTCATGGGAGTTTCTTGTTTTAGTGTAATTCTTTTTCTGAGTTTCGGCCTTCAATTTTATCAAAAAATAAAATCTCACACATTTTGTATCACAACACATATAAAGACAAGAACAATGATTTTTCACACCCAATTATTTCCAACACTTATTTAATACTTCCTCTATTTCTTTTTAATTATTCATTTTTAAAAATAAATTTATTATTACTTATCTGTCATTTTAATAGTAAAATTATATTTTGTCAATTATATCTTATCACCATTAATTATTTTACACGATTTCATATATTTTAACGTAGAGAGAGTAAATAGATATACTAATATAGTGAAAAAACAAAAGTATACTATAAAAAATTTTATCAATTAAATGATATCTTAATTATTGAAAAACAACTTTAAAAGACAAATAAAAAAACAGAGAAAGTATCTCTAGTTTTTTTCAGAGCACTGCTATATTGTTCGAAAAATTTGCCACGAAAATGTATCGAATTCTAGAATGACCAGTCATAATGAAGATTTATAAAAAGATGAGTGATAAATATAAATATGATTAGAAGAAGGAAATAGAAAGTAAAAAGAATATTAGATAGATGGGGGTTGAAAATATAATTATTAAGTATTCAAATATTATTACTCCATTTTTAACAATGACTAAAAGAAGGCAGACATGAAAGTAGCAAATATCATGAAAAATTCTAATACCGGGTAAGGGTCATGAGAATTATATCATTTTTCACTCAAGGTTAAACGAAAAACAAGAATGCATGAACACAAATATTCTCATGACACTTGTGACCGAGTCAAAAGCAAGATGGAGATGTTCAATTTGAGAAGGAAAAAAAACAAAAACAAAAAACTGACCTGTGATAATTGCAGTGAGGTTGCTGGCGTCAATTCCCTCAGTAACCTGTTCTGCAGTTGTGGCGGATCCAAATCCACTTGGTCCCGGAATCCCTGTTACCAAAGAGAAGACACCCACCATTTCTGAACCACTACGCAAATCAAGAATAACCAAATTTGTCTTCGAAATTGCCTCGAAAGTTTTTTCCTTTTCGAGCTTATATGAAACAATGTCTAGCTAAGACCACATACTATATATGCATGTATTGGGCAATTAGAAAAAGTGAGACAATCAAGGTTTAAGATAAATGTGGGGGGGTGAGAAGGGGGAAGGTAGAACATATGGGGCCAATGAACTCGTGACTTGAGATGAGGGAAGAAAAGCATGAAATATATATATAAATATGGTGGGTTTGGGAAAGTTGTAGGTTGTTAAATTCCCTTTATTTGGACATTATAGATTATAGATTAGGAGTATTAAATTCTCACCGGTGAGAAGAACTGGTAATACTTTAATACCCTCAACGACCAAGCTGCTCAACTATTTTTTATTGAGAAGTGCTAGCAATCTCTAACACACTCTTTCCAACATACTTTTTTCAATACACTTTTATTGTTTGGTTGAAATTTAGTGAAATCTATTATCAAAGTAGTGAGACTCATGTCTATTTCAACTAATCAATAAAAATGTATTAGAAAGAGTGTGAAACTAGCACTCCCATGTGATGAAGCTCAATGTATCCCAATTCCCAAGGCATGTAATGACCGTATTGGGAATGTTAGGACACAATTGTATGTGTAGGTATATATTTCATCCCATTAAATAAGACCATTAACATTAAGGTAACGTTTAACATTAAGGTTACGTTTGAGTTGAGAAGCCCAATTTTTAGTTTATTAAAAAGTTTGTTTTATTTTATGTTTATGTTTTTAGTTTTATCATATATTGAAAAAAAACTATTAAATAGATAGATATTTATGGAGAAAAAAGAGCTTTTGAAAAAATAAAGTATAAAATCTTGTTTGAAACTTATATGAAAAGTTGTTATTAGTTATAAAATTTATTGTAAGTGTTTACAGAAAATTTATCTAAATAGACTCTAAGATATTTACTAACAATAAATTATCTACTATCTTCGTCCCAAAATTTTGATAGTCTTAATTTTTACTTTTTGTCCTAAAACTTTGCTTCTTTTAAAATCTTAATATATGATTAAGCATTTGTTTCAAAATATACCATTAGATTTTTTTTTTGTTTTCTCTCACAGGACCCTGAACTAATCTATGTTCGGTTGGGGGAAAAGTTATAAAGCCTTGCTCGATATTGTTCCATCACCAGTGATTGAACTTAGGTACCAGACGAACTCGTCTCTTTAGAAGGAGCGCATTAACCATTTGCATTTTATCCCGTGGGTATGAAGATGAGTAATAACGAAAGTAGTTGAATAAAATGAAAAATAATTAAATAAGAGTATTTAGTTTTAATTTAATTAAATATTTTTTTAATATGTATGTCAAAATCTTAAATCAAAGGGAATAGTTTATTCAGAGTTTCCTTTATCCTAGATTGTATGTGTCTGTAATATATTAAGTAATTCATTATATGTTATATTATATATAAAAAGGTAGGGCAACCCCACAAAACACCTTTTAGGATTTGTTTGGGAGTTAGGAGGGGAGGGGGGTTTACTAATTTGAGAAGAGAAGGGGGAGGAAAGGGAGGATAGTCTATGGAGGTTTAATTTTAAATAGAAGAATCAAAATCTCTAATTTGGAGAACTAACTCAAAAGGTGTACTAGTGGTAAGACTTTAGAAGATTTAAAGGGCTTTAAAATATTTTTCACATCTTTCTCCTATTTATAAAATTAAGATGTTGGTATAAGCCATCTTCTCCAAAAATCCTCTCTGAAACACCTTTGAAGGCAAATGACGTGTATGGAGACACCACATAATGCACCAACGTCCATGTAAATCTTTTTAATTACTAAATAGAAAAAGTATTTAATATTTTTTATATTTTTAAAATATTAATTATATTCTAAATTTGTAGAAAAATTTATAGGATAATATAACATTTTTCTTTCTTAATTTCTATTTTACTTTTTTCCAACTAGAGTGAATAGACTACAATTCTAGATTGCTCGCACTTGCATTTGGGTTTTGCATTTGTCAGCATATGAAACTGTTAAATAAAAATTGGACAACTCACCTTTTGATTTGACAAAAAATTAATTTACTTGACTATGACAAATGCATGAAATTGTAATGGCAGAAAAATTCAAACTTGCCTGGAGTCGAGGAACACAATCACGGAATCTAAACTCTTAGATTCATTTCTAGCTTCGCAAAGTTTCCAAATGGATGAATCTAGAGACTGCTCATTCCTAACTTTACAAATGGATGAATCTAAGAAACGAAGTTTATTGACTCTGTTAATGCGCGCGTGTTCCTCTCATGTAGTGTCATGAAATGCAATGATTACTACTCAAAACTAACTTCTACATTGTTTTGCTTTGCCTCTCAATTCAGCCTACGCAATTAATAGACTCAGACTCAAGTACTCCATCACTCCATCTGTAATTAATTATAAGAGATTTTTTTGTAAATTTATTTTTTTTATAAGAGATTTTAAAAAATGTAACAAGTATTAATTAATTTTTACATAAATTATCCTTATTTATTAGAAGAAAGAGATAAAATATATTAATTAAATAAGAGATAAAAAATGATAATAGAGAAGTACTATTATTAAGGACAATTTTAGAAATACAATATAAATTATTGACATATTTAATACTATAAACTATATTAACTAACTTCTTTGGTAGAAGAGAATTAGGTAAAAATCTCTTATAATTAGGGACGGAGGGAGTAATTATTTATCTGATTTTTTAATAAATAATTCTAAATCTTTTTACATTTTATTCCTACAAATCATTTTAATTACTAAATAAAAAAATATTAAATATTTTTTATGCGTTCAAGATATTAGTTATATTTTATTTTACTTTATAAAGTAGTAGAAAAATATATATATAAGAAGATTTGTAGGAGTATATTATTTTCATTTTTAATAGACTGATATTTGTAAATAGTAAATCATACTACCTCCACCTGTCCCTATTATAAGAAACAAATAACTAATTTATCAAGATAAAAAAAAATAATTAAGTTAATTAATTTATATTAATTTAAATTTTACTCAAAAAATATCATTAATATTAAATGATTAAAATAGTTGCACCTATTTCTATAGAGAACATAAATTTCGTATAATAAAATAGGGGTATAAATTTAAAAAAAAATTAATACATTTCAAATGGGTATTTGAATTTTTTTTAAAATTCTCTTATAATAGAAACTGCAGCTAGTATTAAATTTCTATTAATTGGGGAGTCAAAGAGATAAGACTCACGGATTACTTCTTAAAAATTCCAAATCGATATGAAAATGTGTAAATTTATATATTGACCTGCATTTGAGGTAGGAACGTAAAGATGGGGACAGGTGGATTTATGGCCAACGGTTGCAATCTCTGGAAGATGATCGATCATGTTCTGCGTGTTGGAATAACAGTACTCTCTCTTAATCAAGTTGGAAGGTTTCTTCATTGGTGTTTCTTTGCTATTGTGTTAACTCGCCAGCTGCAGCTGAATAATTAGTTGGGAGAGTCTCGTCCAATCTTTCCTTTTCATGGTCTACTCATTAATTAACAGGATGGAACCCCATAACCAGGGAAAAAGACTTTCGGATTTGACACATTTTTTTTTCAATTATGTCCATAGTATAATTAATACTCCATCCGTTTTAAAACTATAGTTTTTTAAGATTAATACACACAGATTAAGAAATATTTAATGAAAGTACAATATAATTATAGATAGACTAAAATACCCTTATTTAATGGAAGAGTATTTATAACAAATTATCTACAAATCTTTATATTATTAATGTCAACTACTCCCACTAATAGTTATTAAATAAGGGTATGGGTTGAAGAAAATAATTAATGATACTTTAGAATTGTAAAATTGCAATAATTTCGAAACAAAAATAAAAGGTTAAAAGAGCTATAGTTTTGAAACGGAGGGAGTAAATTTTTAGTGGGACAATAATTACAATAGTTGTGAACAATGAAAAATATATGAAAATTGATAAAATAATAAATAGAGATATTTTGATCTAAATTTTACTCAATTAATTATTTTTTAATTTTTTAATCTATGGGTTAAAACTTTAAACCACTAGAGATTTGAAACGAATGGAGTATTGATTTATTTATCAATAATTAAAATTATTTACTTTACGCTCTAAAGTGAATTATTCACCATAGACAAGTTGGACCGAAGTCTTTAAGGAGTAAACATCCACACAAAGTAAAGGTCACTAACTAGAAATGTGAAAAAGAGTATTTGGATGTCGATTATAAAAGATATGTTTCCTATATCAAATCATGATCCCAACTTGATCAGATACATGAATTTGTGATTAATGTTTGTCAATAGACAGAGACACTCCCCCCCCCCCCCCCCGGGCCCCCACAAAAAAAACAACAACAAAAAAACACATATCACGATTATTGGCAGTCATATATGATCTACTGATTAAGGTGTCTTCTTAACATCTATCCATCATTCCACCACTAACGCTAGCCATTTGGAAGAAGCACCATATTTGTTTCCACCCTTGTTGCTTGATTTCCAATGTCTACCAAGCACACTACTCACCAAGCCATCTTGTGGGGATTTGTCCTCTCAATAAGTTGTACTACTTCTGATTTCTATTATAAGAGAATATTAGGTTATTTTTTTTCTAAAATATAAGAAACATAGATCTACTTTTAAATGAATTAATTACTAAAATTTCTTTTATATCTCTATTTTATTATGAGATTTAGGGCCCGTTTGTTATTGATTAAAAAATAAGTAATTTTTATGTAAAATAATTTAGTGATTATTTTTTAGAGATTTTTATGTAAAGTAGAATCTAATTTGTGTTTGTTTATAATCTTAAAAATTACTTTTTTAATCTTCTCTCTCCTCTCTCTCTTCATTAAAATCTGATTAATTCTGAAAAACAACTCTAGATAGCTTTTCATTTTAATCAGAATATCTGATTATTTTTAGATTCTGATTATTGTTAAAAGCAAAAACAAACAGATAAAAAATCATTAAAAGTAATTATTTCTTTAAAAAAAGTACTTTTTTAAAAAATAATCAGAGCCCGTTTGTTATTGATTATTTTTAAAAAAAAGTACTTTTTTTAAAGAAATAATTACTTTTAATGATTTTTTATCTGTTTGTTTTTGCTTTTAACAATAATCAGAATCTAAAAATAATCAGATATTCTGATTAAAATGAAAAGCTATCTAGAGTTGCTTTTCAGAATTAATCATATTTTAATGAAGAGAGAGAGGAGAGAGAAGATTAAAAAAGTAATTTTTAAGATTATAAACAAACACAAATTAGATTCTACTTTACATAAAAATCTCTAAAAAATAATCACTAAATTATTTTACATAAAAATTACTTATTTTTTAATCAATAACAAACGGGCCCTCAATAACAAACGGGCTCTTATATTCCTCCATGTGAGTAGGTATAACCATTTAATAAGAATATTTTTGAAGTAAAATTTAAATTAATTAAAATTAACTAATTTAATTACTTATCCTTAGTCTTGATGAATTAGTAATTTGTCTCTTATAATAGGGATCAGAGGTAGTATTATATATGTTATCTTGGTATGTTTGTGTGGATGATTAGCTTATCGGTTTAGTTGATTGGTATAGTTACTTCTTACCTTTCATTATGATGTAACTTGGTCATGATGTAACTTCATTGCGGCTAACTCCTTAACCATTCCGACGGGCCAATACCCTACTTTGCACTATCTTTACCCCGTTTCAACTTTCTTAAGTTTATTTTCTTAATATGGTTTTTGATAAGCAATACAAACCCCAAAGTCACCAAGGCCATCAACATTGAATATAATTTTTTTTGGGTCAAACATTGAATATAATTAGAATTGGGCATACGGCTGACTAGTTTGGGCCTGGGTTTGCATTGGCCCACAATATTTACAAGCTAAGCTAGCCCAGTCTGTGTAGATAAATTAGTTCAATTTCATCGTCCGCATTCGCCCTGCGTAGCCTATGGACCCAAAACTAAAAATTTAAAAAACCAAAACAAAACATAACTAAAAATTAAAAAATCCATTAAAAAATTATAAAAAAAATTAAAATAATAGGTCCACAAACCAAACATGTTTAAACAGTGAGTTAAACGGACCAAGCAAAAAAAGATCTGCATCTAAATGAGTTGCTTTTTATTAGGCCTATGGCCCATGCAAATTGCAGGTTAAACGGGGCATTCGCGGCTCTGGTCCTATATACAAAGTTTTAGATATCATGTCGCAAAAGGTCAAAATCATCCCATACACAATGAGGGTATCCGTTTTTTTTTTGTCAACATGAGGGGATCAGTTATATATCTATTTTTGGTAAAGATCAGTTATATTCTTTCTTTCTTTTTTTTGTGTGCCTCCATAGCAGTATGCTGCACATGGCCCAACAAAACGTAAAAACCTGACGAATACACAAGCAAAATGGTAATTCTAAACAACCTGAGCCCAATCTTTCCTGGGCCTATGTCTCCCCAAACTGAATCCATGATCAACACTACTTGAAAAATAATTTGGGATTTTCTAAATACACATATTTAAATTTTAAAAGATCAAAATACCCTTAAATATTCACACACATTGTTCACGCGCACCTACAGGGTTACGCATAAAAAAATTACATTGCGGAACGTAAATGTACACTGCAGAACTATTAGTTTAGCACTATAAATTTAAATGATAGAACTAATAGTTCCACACTACAAATTTACATTGCAAAAAAATTACATAATAGTTTTGCAATGTAAATTTACATTGCCGTACATTACGAAACTAATAGTTTTGTAATGTAAGTTTACGTTGCGTTACATTGCAGAACTATTAGTTCTGTAATATAAATTTTTTAGGCGTGAGTTTGTGTGTGCAGGTGAACAATGTGTGTATATGGTTGAGGGTCTTTTGATCTTTTTATATCGCGGGTTTAGAAGTGTATGTACGTGTGTTTAGAAAATTCCAAATAATCTCCCGAATTGACCCCAAAAAAAATCTCCCGATGTGACAAAGAGCTACTGTTTGACTAAAAAAAAAGAGCCACTGATGCTTGTAGCCTTTGGGCGTTGCATCAGTTTTTCTTAACGTATTATTGTTTTTCCAGTTGACCCAAAAAAAAAAGGAAAAAAAGACAAGATACTAAGGACAAAGGAGTAACTGGACTGGCCTAATAATAATAATAATAACACAATAAATAATAATAATAATAATAATAATAACAACAACAACACAATAATGTAATAATATTCCCAACTCCGTATCATGTCCAAGGAGTGCATGTTTTGGTGAGTGTTTTCTAAAAAGAATTTTGAATGATTTTATAAAATTGATTGGATTAAAATTGGTTTGAAGTAAAATAATTTATGTTTAAGTGTTTATATTCTAAAAACAGTTTTTTTTGTTAATTATACACACACACTTGGGAGACGAGGGAAGGGGGTGGAGTGGGGATTGAACTCATCCTCTACAATATATCACCCTTAATTTCTTACCACTTATGTTATCATTGGGGGATATATTCTAAAAATAATTTGATATAAAACTTGTTGTAAATTTTTTAATTTAAAATAAAAACTATTTTTATAATTTCTAGGCAAATCGAGATTTAGAGAAAAAAATTAATTTTGGATAAAAGTAATCAAATATGTGTAAGCCACTAAAATCACATTTGAGAGAAAATAAAATCAATTTTTACAATTCTCATTGTTAAATTGTTAAAATAAAATACAGACGAAATCATGCGCTTTTGCTATTTTCTCTTTCTAGTCCAGCTAATTGGAGATTAATGAGCGCGGTTCAATTTTATTTTTCCGATGAATCGTGATTGATTGATTCATCCATGCACGTCAAACTCTGTAGAATATTTAGAATATTATATTTCTTTTTGTGGTAGTGCGAATATTATATCATTGATCTCAAAACTAAGTGCATTATTTAGTATTATTGGGGAGTAGGCATGCATGCATCCACCTCCCCCTTTTTTTATAGTTATCAGATTTTTTTTTTACAAATAGACAACAATTAACATATAATTTTGAGTAATTTTAAATTTAAATTTTCAATTATTAAAAAGTAAAAATAAAAACAAAAATATAATCCCAAAAGAGCAGTTATTTTGCCCAATACCATTTATATATAGGTCTAGATTTTGTTTTGACTTCAAAATATAAATATAAAATCGAAATGAAGTACCCGGAGCCCACCCATAATGGAAATGGATTTGGTGCAGTTTGGAGATGACCGCTTTATATATTTTTAAGAACTTATAATTATAGAATTTAAGGTCTAGGTTAAAAAAAAGTGATTTTGACATAAAATAATTTAGTGATTATTTTTTATAGATTTAAAAAAAAAACTAATTTGTATTTGTTTACCGGTATAAAAATTACTTTTATTTAAAAAATGACTTTTAACTTGTTTGGATACAACTATATAGAAATGTTTTTTTTTCTTACAAAATTACATTAAAGGGCATAAAAAAATCAATATCAACCATTTTTATTTTTTAATAACTTGTCAATTTTTTATTTTTTAATTCTCTACCCTTTTCTCTTACCATTTGACTTCGAAATATTTCATGTTTCTCTGGTCACTTGTCAATTTTTGACTTCTCTATCGGTTTTACTCTGTTCACTAGTTATCTTGTTACCCATATCTAGGAAATGTAAAGAATCCCTATGCAACTAGCATCCTATGATGCATGTGGTTAATATCTTATGCAAATTGGTTCTACATGAGACGATGCAAATTGATTTTTATGGAACGGAGAAGAAAACGAAAAAACAGAGGCGTGAATGGTGATGGCACTACTGACAAAGAGAAAACAAAATTGAGAAAACAAAATTGAACAGGGACGAAAACCAAAAACTTTGAGGAGGAAGAGGAGGAACGTGAAGACGGGAACGATATAGATGTAGCAACCAAGGGCATCATCCGTGATTTAAAAATTTCACAGACCCATTTTTGTCTAAAACAAAAGTCCCGTGTTTTAGCCTCAGTGTTTTTTAGTTTTCTCTCTCTTCTATTGAAATTGATTTTTTTTAGAAGCTACTCCAAGTAGCTTCTCATTTTAATCAATTTTTTGATTATTTTCTAATTTTAATTATTTTTAAAAACTAAAACAAACACAATTAAAAAATTAATAAGTGATTATTTTTTAAAAAAGTACTTTTTTTCTAAAATAAGCTAAAACAAACGTACTCTTAATCACTATGCTTTGACAGTGTAAAAATATTTTACATAAATATCTAATCATATTATATCATAGTGTTATTTTATAATAATAATTTTAAAAATATATATACAAAAATCTACATGGTGAAAAGGGAAAGTGAGAGTTTGACAATAATTCTATATTTTGCTAAAAATGCTTGTTGATTACACAACATTCTCACTGGTATTTTATTATATTCAGTTTTGGGAGTTTTGGAGAGGAGAAAAAGGTGAGAGTTTGACAATATGAGGGGGAACAAAGAGGAAGGGAAAGGAAAGGGAGGATAATCCCTTAATTCACACAGATGCTTATTTTTTTTTATATAAAATAACCAAAACCTTCAAAAACATCTAATTTGAAAGAAATAAAAAAAATATATTCAGGAGATGACTTTGAATGATTTTGGAGAGCTTTTACATACTTTTCATTTTTAAATATTGGTGGTAAACTTTCTTATTCTCTCCAAAAACTTCCAAACAAACTCTTAAGTATTAGTAAAATAAATTATTTGTCAAAAAAAAGAAATTAAGAAAAAAAATATATTCAGGAGATGACTTTGAATGATTTTGGAGAGCTTTTACATACTTTTCATTTTTAAATATTGGTGGTAAACCTTCTTATTCTCTCCAAAAACTTCCAAACAAACTCTTAAGTATTAGTAAAAGAAATTATTTGTCAAAAAAAAAATTCAGAAAAAAAATCTCCTTAATTGTATAATTAATTATGGAAAAAATAATATCAATTTTATTCAATGTGAGGTAGAAGAAAAATATGACTCTAAATTAACACAAAATAAAGATTCATACAAATTTTATAGAAATGATTATGTATTTATATATTTATTTATATTTACTTATTTGTATATAGAATATAATTAAATTAAATTTATAAACACAAATAAAAAATTTGGACCGTTGGATTTCAACCCGCAATGTTCACACCATGATATATAGATCCCCAAACCACTTCTCTCCAATAACACCACCTCACGCTCATGGTATCGGTCATTTTTCGGTCATTTTGATCCTTGCTTCCGTTTTCCTTCACAGAATCAACAATTAATCCATTCCTTCGCATTTCCCTTTCGGATTCAGATTCGATTCGGTTCGATTCCTCAGATCGGGGGTGACGGATGGCGGCATCGCGGCGGCTCCGGGAGCTGCAATCGCAACCAGGGAACAAGATCTGCGTGGATTGCTCCCAGAAGAACCCGCAGTGGGCGTCGGTGTCTTACGGCGTTTTCATGTGTCTCGAGTGCTCCGGCAAGCACCGTGGCCTCGGCGTTCACATCTCCTTCGTCCGATCCGTCACGATGGACTCTTGGTCCGAAATTCAGATCAAGAAGATGGAGGCTGGTGGCAACGATTGCCTTAACGCCTTCCTCGCTCGCTATTCCATCCCCAAGGATACCGATATCGTCACCAAGTACAATACCAACGCCGCCTCCGTTTATCGCGACCGGATCCAGGCCCTCGCCGAGGGCCGCCCCTGGCGCGATCCACCCGTCGTCAAGGAGAACCTCTCCACCGGCGACAGGTATAGTAATTAGTATGTTATCTCAGTGAGAAGATTCGAACTCATGACCGCCTTATCACTTAATCCCTATGTCCCTCCTAAGACATGGATTCTCTATTAGAGAATCTCTACCTTTGGGGCGGGAAAGTCACGGTGGCTTTTTCTCTATCTGTCTATATTTCTCTGTCTCATCTAATCTCTCATTTCTTTCTTTTCTTTCTCTCTCGTAAAATACACTAAAGTCTCGCGGTGAATTTCACAGCCTTTAAGGCCAGGAATCCATTTCCTTCCCTTCCCAAACCTCGTCAACTAGTAATTAGGAGAGATTTAATTTAATTATTGTTGGTTATTCTTTCTGTTAGTTAGTTATTGTTTCTGTTAGTTATATATATCTCTGTATTCATATTTTCTGAATCAGTGAAATCATTTCATACAATTCTTAATAACAGGGGGAAGCCGCCGCGGATGCAGACTCGGCGGAACAACGATGCCGCCGGCTGGGACGATTGGGATGGTGACGGAGGTCACGGGAGTAATCCTGTCGATGTGAGGAGCAGGTCGACCGGGGACTTTAGGAGCTTGAATGGTGGTAGTGGAGGTGGCGGTGGTGCGCCGGTGAGGTCGAGGTCGACGGAGGATATGTACATGCGGTCACAGCTGGAGGCTTCCGCGGCGAACAAGGAGGGCTTCTTCGCGAGGAAGATGTTGGAGAATGAGTCGCGGCCGGATGGGATTCCTCCGTCACAGGGTGGGAAGTATGTTGGGTTCGGATCCAGCCCCGCGCCTTCGCAAAGGAGCAATCCTCAGAATGACTATTTCTCTGTCGTTTCTCAGGTGACTCACTGATGAATTGTTTCAAGTTTATCTGGTTTTTAATGTGTGGTTTTCCGTTACAGAAGTACGTCCCTTTTAGTCCAAAGGGAAATTCTATAGTTACTTTGCTTCAGGGAAATTCTATAGTTACTTTGCTTCAAACGTACTTTGCAATCTACCAATGGAAAACCAAACATACACAGTCTTTGTATTGTAACGTTGCGTTTGCTTTCATTTATTTATTTCAGGGGATCGGGAAATTGTCATTGGTTGCTGCCTCTGCGGCTAATGTTGTTCAGGCTGGCACAAAAGAGATCACTTCTAAGGTATTTGGATCAATTTTGGATGGGATGATTGCTGTCAATATATATAAAAAACATATTTCCATAACAAAAACTTTATATTTGTTTTCATGGAATGGAGTGAGCCTTGGAGTCTGGAGATATTCCTATTCTACCATGCATCATTTCGATATGTTGCATCTTCCTGAGTTTGCCTTGGTGTATCTTTATTCTTAAGCAAAGACACTCTTTTCTCTTTGTGAAGGAAGAAATGAGACATAAATGAATGTTGTTCTCTGCATGTGTTTGGTATCTGTGGGAATTGAAAATGTTATCTTGGCGGATGAGCAGTGTGAATAAAATCATTTTTTTCCTGTGTAATTTCTATGCCTTCAATGAGTTTTGCCTTATTTCTTGGGATGGCGAACGGTAATTGGGCATTGTCAAATGCAGTTGAGAACTTGAGAACATAGTACGCGATAGAGCAAAACTGTTGAATTGAATGAGGTCAATAGGGATCAAAGTGGGCAATGAAATTCAAATGAAAGCATAAAACAATTTCCAAAACTCTTTGCAATTTTTGTTGGCAAATTATTATATTGGTAAATAAATTCTTCTTTCATGATTGTCTCCTGCATCAACATCTGTCTACTCTGTTTGAAGAAATTATGTTATGTCGTTCCCAATAAAAGGGCACTGTGTCCTTGAGTCATATAAATATGATTCAAGTATGGAAAATAAATTAACTTCACTCGTGTGTTACTGTGCACCCTTTTACATGGACCCCTGGCATGCTACGATAAAATGTGGCAGACATTTTTTATGAAGTAATTCTTTGGATTAACTATTCAGAGGTTTATTTTCACTTTGCAACTTTGGTGCATCTGTTAATTGCTGTAGCATATGACATAGTGTGTTATTAACAACCATAGTGTTGATGGTGAAGTGTAACCTTGATTTAGTCAAACATGTATTATTTGAAGAAGTATGTGGGCATTGCTCTTGTCTGTGTTTTGGACTTTTGGTGTCAGATTTGCTATATGTTAACTAGATTCGTAAGTTGTTGGATGCGGTAGAGACAGATTAATATCACTACTGGTTCTTGGGAATTGAAGTCACTGATGTTAATCCATACTGCTCTCAAAAGAACTTCCTGAACTCTCCTGTTTTAGGGCTCATTTGCATTCACTTGTCGTGTTTGAGGGTGGGGGCAGGAGTGCTGGACTCATGAAGGATTTTTGGTTTTAGACATTTTTTTAGGCCAAGGAGTTGTAGAAGCTCATTTGATTGGTTCTTTGACTTCTTTCCTTGTATAAAGATGTGTTAAAGGCCAATAGTTTTCTTGCTTTTTATACTGTATCAGAGTTCTGTTGTTTCCATTATTTCTTTTCCTAAATAACTTTTATTTACTCTTTATTCAGGTGAAGGAAGGTGGTTATGATCAAAAGGTCAACGAAACTGTCAATGTTGTCACTCAAAGGACATCAGAGATTGGACAAAGGACATGGGGTATAATGAAAGGGGTCATGGCTATGGCTTCACAGAAGGTTGAGGAGTACACTAGAGAAAACTCAGATTGGAAGACTGATAGCTGGCAACGAAATGAGAATGATAGAAATGGTTATTATCAGGATTTCAAACAAGAGAATAAAGGCTGGAATTCTTCTACTGGCAGAGAACAATCTTCATCAGGGCAATTTAAAACTAATAGCTCAAGCTCTTGGGATGATTGGGACCACAAAGATAGTTGGAAGGAAGAACCAACTAAAGGATCAGCTCCTAATTCATCTGGTGGGCAAAGCTCTTGGGATGATTGGGACCACAAAGATTCTAGGAAGGAAGAACCAGCTAAAGGATCGGCTCCCCGTAATAATGATGATGGTTGGGCTGGCTGGGATAATATCAAAGATGATGGATTTGATAATTTTTATGAAGGTGCATCTAATAAGAAAGCTGTTGGTCATAACGGGAAATCAGATTCCACTTGGACAGGGGGAGGATTTCTCTAAGGTTTGTAAATCATGCAGTACTTCCTTGGGAGGCTTTCACTTTTTATTATTGTCTTACACATAGAAGTATATTTTAACCGAATATTATCATTTAGTGAGGGCGAGCCTTGGCGCAACAGTAAGGTTGCTGCCCTGTGACCTGAGGGTCATGGGTTCGAATCTGGAAATAGCCTCTCCGCTCGCGGGAGTAAAGCTGCGTACGTCTACCCTCCTCAGATCCCACATGGTGGGAGCTTTGTTCACTGGGCCACTCTATTATCATTTAATGAAACAGATTCTTAAAACACCTCCCAGTCTTCTCAGTGAGACCATTGAATAACAAGTGGTCCCTACTCCTTACTTTAGTTTTTTTTAAATGGCACTAATTGTGCTCAATCTATTTTCTTGTTATGCAACAACTGTTTCACTTTTTAATGTGCATGACAATAACTTAAGGAACTTCTAACGCAGCTACTTGTATGCATGTGTTGTGGAAAAATGCGGGTTGTGGGGGGGTGTTGGAATGGATACAGAGAAAGGATGGAGGGGATGGGCTGCATAGAAGGACTTGGCATCTTGGGATTGGAAATTGTTATTAATGGTTTTATTTGTTATTATTTTCCGGGAGTGGATCCTCTCATGTCTCACTTGAACATGACATGGTCATGTTAAAGTATCTCGGTCATCTTTTTTTTTTTTAAGGATCATCTTCCATGGCTTGCAAATTTTGGACACATATTTTCCCCATTGTACATGTGGACCCTATGATATACACTGGGTGCTTGCATGGAGGAAAAGGTGGGTGACATCGCAGACAAGGGAAAATGATAGTTCAAGAGAGAAAAAAAGAATAGAGAACATAGAAGGGAAATGGAATTAGAAAATGACTCATTAACCTATCATTTTAATTCTTGACCGTTGATTTGTCTTTAAAAGGAATAGATGGCTGAGATACTTTAATGTGACATCGTCATGTTAAAGCGAGACATGAAAGGATTCATTCCCTTATTTTTTTAGTTTATTATTGCACTGTTTTGTTCTACCTCTGATTTCAAGTACATAATTTGAAAATAAATTATTGTTATACTTCTTGGACCAGGTTTGATCCATCTTTATTACCAGTTTCATGATTGTTCCGTGGGTGACAAAAAAAATACTGTAGCATCTGGAATGGCCTGCAGGCAAAGCAGGGGTGCCCCTAAACAAGATGCATGTGACCCGAGTGTCAACTGTAACTTATAAGTCCATTGTTCACCTTTTAAACTTAGACCCTATGTGCAGGAAGAATGATTTTTTTGAGGTTAGTATATTTTCAGCAATTTCTATTTTAGGTTGCACTTTGTTCACTCCCCTTTTGTAATTTTTTTCGTATGTATTTTTTTTGGGAACCTCTGTTGGAAAGATAGTTTTACATTTACAAGTGTCAAAAGAAAGGGCTAATTGCCCAAATCTTAATTCTTAAGAGCACTATTACTTGCGACGTGTGATGAAACATTATTGCGACATTAAAATTTAAGAGCTGGTTTGAATTTGTTACCTCTTTATTGGATTGCATGCAGTTTTATTCCTCCATGTTAAATGCGTGGTTCTTCTCTCGTCGTTTTCTCATAATTTGTCATTATCATTTGTATCAATGGTGTACTACTACTGCACTTTTTGTGCTGATAGTAACTGTGTTTTATATCATTAATATGAGTTTTTTGCTGATAAAACAAATTGTATGAAATAATTACTATTGTGGGGATTAAGCTTCAATATTGTGCGCTCTGTAGTCTGTACCATTAAGAATAGCATATTCCTTAAACCGCAAGTTCCAGATGACTTTGAAAATTAAAAAAGGGGGTAAGATAAAAATTGATGTGCAGGTTGTGTCGTTCGGACTTTACACCTTTATTTATATATTCATTTTCTTAATTCTTAATTCATGGACTTTGGATATGCTTACTGAACTACTGTGTTTGTCAGGAGGGGTTTGATTGAGAATCATGGCTAATAATAAATGTAGAGAGTTTTATTAACATAAAAATGCATAAAGATTTTTTGTTAGTATTAGGTAATGGAAACAAAGTTGGCATTCAAAAGTTTTAGGCTATATATAGATTAATTGAAAGGAATGGGTTTATAAGGTGGTTTGGTAATTTGGGGGAGGAGCATAGAGCTTGGAGTGATAAGGAGGTTATGGGTTCAAACGTTCTCCCACTAACATAATATACAAATTTACTAACATTTGTAGGGCTATTCACGGGTCGGGTTGGGTTTGGGGTAAAACAGAAACCGAACGAGCATATAAGGACGGGTTGGTTTGGGTTTGGTGATTTTTTGGGTGGGTAACCCGAATCGAACCAGGGTTATGTGGGTCGGGTCTTGGGCTGACATGTGCAACAAAAACGTGGAAATTGGAAACAAAATAGGAAAAAAAAAGTTTTAACAACCGCACAAACACATCTCAAAGACAACACTCTGCTTCCAGATCTGGGAACGGCGAAGGTGAAGACACGATCTTAGACATGGGGGAGAAGGAGACCATGATATGTTGCGAAGGGGAGACCACGATCTGAACGCAAAGTAGTTGCAATATGCTTCAGATCTGAGACGCGAAGGAGTTGCGATGTGCTTCAGATTTGATATAGGCATTGCAGCTAGGACGACGACACAAACTGGGCAAGCTATTGTGACGGTGGACTAGTTGAGGACGGCGATGAACTGGACGCGAAGTCACGACTCTTGGAAGAGCAAAGTCGAGCTTCAATCTGGACTATGGAGAATGGTGGAGGACGGTCGTAAACGATGGCGGACCAGGGGAGTGGTGGCTGCCAGCTCGCTAGGAGGAACAGAAACGGTCACGAAATGAAAGGGGAGAAGAGAAGTTAGAGATCTCAACTCAAATGGGTTGGAAGGAAGAGGGAAGGAAAGTGAAGAACTGAAGAAATGTCTCAAGTCACTCTCTCACCTGCATAACTTAGGTTTTTTTTTATTTATTTTTTGTATCTATTCGGTTTGGGTCGGGTTAGTCAATTTTGTTTTTTCGTAACCCGACATTCGACTCGGTGATCTCGGGTTCATTGGTTTTTAAATCGACCTTACCCGTGGGTTGAGTCAAACCCGACTCATATGCCTCGGATCGGGCCGGGTCGATCAGGTTGGTCGGGTTGACCCAACCCATGATCAGCCCTAAACATTTGCGTATCAAAAAAATTGAAAGGGATGGGACGGATGATGAAATTTCTTTCATTTTGTATCATTCAATTTAGTGCACTTTCTACATGTTAAATTATTTATTTTATTTTATCATAAATCATAAAATATTCAAATAAGGGTAAGATAATTCTATTTTTTTTGGTTAGTGTAGAGGGGCAGAGACCCACATTTTATTTATTTTAGTTTAGAATTAAATATGTTTTTATTCTTTACAAAATGACGAATTTTGATTTTGGTCTCGATATTTTTTTTTTGGTTTTCATTCTTAAAATACTTTTTTTTTCATCCTTAAAATATTTGAATTCATTGATTTTGGTCCCAATTGTTTGTGGAGCGAATTTTGGAACTAAATTTTGGAGCAATTTTTTTTATTTGTTAACTGATTGTATCTAATGGAAGGTCAAATCATCTTAAGTGACATCCAATAATGAGAAAAATAGCCATTTCAATAATGGATGCGGGTAAATACACTCTCAAATCAGGTTTCAGCTAGCTTTTGCAGCAAAGTGAGAATGTTCCAAATGAACACTCTTGGAAGTGGATTTGGAAACTTCCAACTCAGGAGAATGTCAGACTATTTTTCTGGCTTGCTTTCCACAGCTCCATACCCACCCTATCTGTTCTTCACCACAGGAAAATCATTACTACAACAGTTTGTAGAAGCTGCCACGGTCTGGAAGAGACCCTTCTTCACTGCCTCCGTGACTGCCCCATGATCAAGAGACTTTGGACTCACTTGGGGTTCTCTAGGCCTTCCTTTTTTCATCAAACAGATGTCCATAGTTGGTTGAAACAGGGAGCCACAGGGTCGGATGATACCCTCTTCTTCGCTGGTGTATGGTGGGCATGGAAGTTCAAGAATGCGAAATGTTTCAATAAGGAAACCATCCCCTTCACTCGCCTTCTCCTCTCCATAGTAAATCTTGCTCAGATTTTTAAAGTCTGTTTCAAAATAGATAATTCGGTCCCTAATCCCGTGAGACAGATCTTGTGGCTGGATGAGGACCACGAAGGAACCATCTTGAATGTAGATGGCAGCAGCCTGGGGAATCCAGGGCCTACAGGGTTTGGAGGTTTGGCTAGAACCCAGAGGGTGGCTGGCTCGTTGGTTTTTGTGGCCACATCGGGCATTCTGATGTGCTCAAGGCCGAATTACTGGGTATTTTTCATGGCATGAGAATTACTTGGGATCGAGGTTACAGGAACCTAACTTGTTTCACAGATTCACTAAACGCTAAGATCTTAATCCAGGAGCAGGACATAAACTTCCACAGATATGCAGCCATTATTCAAGATATTCGAGAGTTGATGAACTTACCTTGATGGGTTGAGCTGAAGCACACTCTTAGGGAGGGGAACCAATGCACCGATCAGCTTGCAAAACGGGGAGCTTCCAGTGGAGAAAAGCTGCAAATCTTCACTTCTCCTCCTTCGGATCTGAGTGCCTCTTTGGGTGGAGACGCTGCGGGTGTTTCTTTTCCTAGGGGATTCCCTCGGGTGGTTCAGGGGCTTTAATTTCCAGCATTTATTTTCCTTTTTGTTTTTTCCTTTTGGTTGGTTTGTTTCTTTACTCTTCTCACCAAAAAAAAATTTTGGCCATCCACTGCATTTTAAAAATTGTTATTTGAAATTTCAAAATTACCCTTTCTTAATATTACGTTTTGTTCCTAAAATTCAAAAATTGCATATTTTTTGGAAGCTCGAGTTTTTGAAAAATATGCAATTTTGGGATTTCAGAAAACAAAACGTGATATTAAGAAGGGTAATTTTGAAATTTTAAGCAACAAAATTTTTAAAGTTGGATGGATGGCCAAATTTGAGAGTGTATTTATTAGCTCCCTTCAATAATTTAGTGACTCGACCCATACCAATTCGAATGTAATCAAGTTGGTTGGGTTTGGGTCAATCACCAATTTTTAAAAACTCAAACCAAACTAATCGGAAGCACAAATTCTCCTCCAACATCCCCCCAACATGTATAGGTGGCAAAACGGGCTACCCGACCTGCATTGGACTTGGGCTTTATCGGGCAAGGCTAAAAAGGCCCGGATTGAAAACGGATTTAAATTTATGTGTCTGAGTCTTTTATTTTTCAGATAGGTTCGGGTTTTAACATTGTACTTTTTCGGATCGGGCTGATTTGGTCAGGGTTTGTCGGACAGGGCCGAAAAAGCCCAAATTAAAAACGAACTTAAATTTTTGTGCTTGAGTCCTATGTTTTTTCGAGCTTTATCGAGCTGACCCGAGCTCTACCAGCATCTACCAACCTATTTGTGGCCACCCCTAGTCCAAGGAACGTTAAGGATCCCCTTGGCATGCTTTATATACAACCCCTCTTCACTTTGCAAATCATAAACACACCTACGCAACACTCCCACCTACACATACACTCATTTTTTGGTCATGAGGGAAGCTTTCAACCTCAATTGTCCATCTCCTAAGCAGCCACCTTTTTTTTTTGGTCAAACAGCCACCCTTTTGTAAAATCCACATTGCACTCTCTTAAGCATTGTTAATTGTTTTAAAAACTAGACTGATCCTTGACCCCCCCAAAAAAAAAACTAGACTGATCATCAAACTGATGTGGGTGTTGATTCACAATTTAGTGGTTGAATCGTGGTCGAACAAGTGATAAATAAATAAAAACATATATAATATTAAATAATAGGTTAATATAAAATATTAATTAATCATATTTAATCATATTATATAGCTTGTAAGATAAAAAGGCAATAAAAAAAGTATAAATAATAAAACCAAGTATATAGAAATTTATGATTTGCCATTTGATTTTTATTTGGCTAAAAATGTTTTTTTTTGAATTCAAAGATAAAATATGAAAAAAATAAAGAACGATTGGTTCAACCCATTCTCACCATTGGTTTTTGATCTTTTTCACTTGTATTAGGTTGTTTTTTTGTCGATTTTTACTGGTTTTGAGATAAAATCATTTTTTGGGTTGTACGAATCAGACACCGAACCAATTCCTGGTTGCCAATTGAACTAACTAGTCTGGCCGAGTTTTCAAAACATAGGTTTTATCTGATGCAATAAAACTATTTCACACATTCATATGCAATTTTTCCATAGGCTCCTATTGCTTTATTTCCATTGAAGGACCATTGGTGATTTCCATAATCTTAAAACAAATGGGTTAAGTAACCTTTCCTCATTGACTACATCAAAATCAATCAAGACCCCAAATGACATATAGGCTGTCACCTTTTGTGTTCTTCTTATGACTCCCCGATCCCCAATCTCTGCCCTCTAAGGATTTTTCATCCCATTTAAGATGATTAATATCCTTCGTGTCAGTATCTTTTTTGGTGTATTAGGTGTAGTTTTTTTTTTCTATGGTCCTTTGTGCTTTGACTATTTTGTCTTTTAGTTTTAGTTATTTTTCTTATCTGTAGTATATTATAGTTTGGTATAGGTTACAGCAGCGTGTCTTGATTAGGATTGGTGTATTTCTTGTGACTCTTTTTATGTTATTTTCCTTGCTGTAAATGCCGTATGACCAGATTTTCTCTTTTATGAACTTATTCATGTTGACAAAAAAAAAATAATTAATATTATTTAAAGTATGAGACTGCACGACCAAGTAAACTTTTTCTTTTTATGTTTTGCACATCTTTTGGGCAATATTGTGAAATTTAACTTAAATATTTTTATTCTGTCACTATTGCTCCTTTTAATATTTCTTTTATATTGGCACTTAATCATGTGCTACAGTATTAATAAAAAGTTAGATATAATAACCTTTTAAAAGTTGAATTCTTTTAATGATGTACAATGTAATAAAACAAGTTTGAGAGCATAAAAATAGGAATCTAAAGTTGTGTTTGCTTACTCTTTTTTAAAACTATTTTCTATTTATTTTTAAAATTGTTTAAAAAAAATTAAAAACTTGTTTGACGTGAATATTTTGCAAAAAACTATTACTATTTTAGTGTTTTAAAAACAGAAATTTGAAAACAAATTTACAAATTTTTGTTGATTTTGTTTGTGTTTTTTGTTCACAGAATCCAATTAAAAGCACTTTTTAATATATTATCGAGACCATTTTCATATTCACTCAAAATCACTATCCATGTTTGACTACTTTTTTTTTTAAGTCTTAAAACTTTTTACATTAACATTATCAAACAGATTTGTTTTCTACCTAATTGGTGTAATTCAATTGGCAACACACAAGTTTGTAAATGGAAGGATCAATGTTCAATTCTACAAAGACCTTTAAATGTGACTAAATTCTGAACTGTAGTCCAAATGCCCTAATTACGATAGTTTACAAAAAGAAACTTCTTTTCATCATTTTTCCTCTTAAAAATAGTTCCTAAAAATAGTTTTATAAAATAGTTTTGTAAGACAAAAATGCAACAAAATCAAACAGGCATTACATTCGGGATAAAAGAGAGTATATGATTTATTTTTTACATAAATTTAAATAAGTTTATATATCACAATATTTCCCCTTTAGATTAAATATTCAATATTGCTCCTTGATGATGTTTAGTTTTTCCACATATTAACCACATCTCAGTATTATCAATCCCAAATTCAGTATGCTTTAACCCCCCTTAAAATCGAGGTGGCTCATTCCTTTCCACACAGATCCCTGTCAATGCCTGAAGACTACATATTTTTAAACTAGTATGGACCCGACCCATATATAATATGGATCCTTTTCTAATGAAATAAAAGAACCCAATAAATAAAACATTTTTATTTGGAAATGAAATAAAATAGAATGAGATAGGGAGGTGTCACCACGAGAGGATGAGGGTTAATTTTATTATATAGAAATAGAAGAAATAGATAGATAGAAGTTTCCTTTTCAGTGATGATTTCATATCATAACCATGCCTACAAATTTCATGTATTTCTCAATAAAAAGTTAAAACATAGAATTGCTCAGGATAAAAGAAAATTCTACATTTTAAAATTCTACCATTTTCTTTTTCTAGAAGATGTAGACTTAATTTCTCAATGGAGCACCACAATGGAGTCTCCACTTCAGCTTCCAAATCATTTTCACCCAAGTACTTTTCAATGTAAGATATAATAATACTAACCTATTTTCTCATCTGTGTAAACAACTCAGGTGGTTTATTATTACCTCCAACATTACCAAAAGCAGCAAAACCACCACTTCCTTGGTTGCTAAGTGCCCCAAACCCACCACCTGAACCAGCTCCTGCAAATCCACCAGTTGAAGAAACAGCTGCAAAACCACCACCACCAGTGGAAGCAGTACCAGAAAATCCACCAACAGGGGAAGCAAATCCAGAAAATCCGCTACTAGTGGACGCGATGCCTGCAAAGCCTCCACCTGTTGATGCTATGCCACCAAAACCTCCACCTGTTGATGCTATACCAGCAAACCCACCACCAGCAATAGCAGCAGCATTTGAAAAGCCACCACCACCAGTGGAAGCAGTACCAGAAAATCCACCAACAGGGGAAGCAAATCCAGAAAATCCGCTACTAGTGGACGCGATGCCTGCAAAGCCTCCACCTGTTGATGCTATGCCACCAAAACCTCCACCTGTTGATGCTATACCAGCAAACCCACCACCAGCAATAGCAGCAGCATTTGAAAAGCCACTAGTAGAACTACTGCCACCAAATCCGCCACCAAATCCGGTAGGAGCTGCAAAACCACTTCCAGTTAGACCACTGCCAAGCTGTCTTGATTGTCCAAAGGTACCGAGAACCGATCCAAGAACCTGCTGCCCTGATCCAATTTGTGCTGGCTGCCCAAATGCACTTGGAGCTTGTGCAGGAACAGCTGCCCCAACACCAAAGCCACCGGAAAATGCTCCTGAATTTGTTGACTGTGTTGGTGCAGATGACTGGGGGCTTGGGAACGAAAACGATGCTGGTCGAAACAACTCTCCACTAGGAACCGAGAATGTAGGCGTAGAGCTTGATAAACTTGTTGCTGCATTATTATTAAATGAACCCCCAAATGGATTTGATTTAGGCATTGATGGGTTAGAGGTTGAGCTAATCCCAAACCCACCAAGGTTTCCCAAACTAAGTTCAGTTGCATTATTTGTCTCAGGAGCTTCTTCCTCCATCTCATCCTCCTGAGAGATTCCAACATCAAAACCCCCATTTTTCCCACTTGAAACACTAGTAGAAGCAAGGAAAGAAGTTGAAAGTTGTAGAGGTGCATCAGAAGGCTGTTCTGATTGAGAAACTGAGACAGTATTGATTTTAGAACTTGTTACAATGTTGGAAGACTGTTCATCAGTAGGACTGAATTTTCTTGAAGATCCAAGCTTCAGTTCAGATTCACCATTTAGAGGTTCATTTAGCTGAGTGACCACTCCTGCAGCAGCATCCAAATCAGTCTTTAAATTAGGCATAGCAGCTGGTTGGCTCTCTGATTTGAGCGACTCTGATGTTGAATTCAAGGAAGGTGGATTAGGCAATGAGGACGATGTTTGTTTAGGAGCCTGGTTAGATAAGCAAAGAAAATCTGATGCTGAGGATGTTGACATGTAATTAGAATCTATGCTGGTGTTTGAACTAGTCATACTACTGCTTGATGTCACTGACACTGCTGCTGGAGGCACAGCTGCAGATGAGACAGACGATGACACCGAAGAAACTGATGGTGTTATATTAGTCGGAGATGACAGAGATTCACATGAACCACTAAATTTGGGCACTGCTGGACTATTATTTTCTGGCCAGCTTTTATCAAAATTGAACTCGGTAACTTTTCCAAACAAGGTTGAAGCTGGAGAAATAGTGGACGAGTGTGACTCTGAGGATGGAAAGTTTTTTCTCCAAGACTCGGGAGTAAATGCACCTGAAAGTTTGTCTCCCATTGTGAAACTCGTAGCCATAGTCATTTTGCCGTTTGTAATGAGCATTTCACTCGATTTAATCAGTGACAAAGGTGTTTCTGCCGTTGAATATGTAGAGATCATAGATTTTTGAGGCAAACTCATGACCGGAGTAGACTTAATCTCACTATTTAATGTCAAATCAAACTTTTGAACAACATTTGATTTTCCAGAAGCCAAATCTTTAGTTTCTGTGGAATGACCTTGTACCATTGTAGGTGAAAAGTGGAATGCAGGCCGTGCGGGAACTGCTGAATTATTACTTTTTTGCGAAACACGAGACTTGGAATCTGAAACTTGAGTGGGTGCTTGGAGGTCGTCATCCTGTATAAATGCCTTTGAGTGATCTGACAGTTCGTGGGAATCCAGAAAGCTTGCTGCAAGTATATTCATAACGAAAGAGATGTGTCAAACATTATAAACCATAAGTAATTCTTAGAATTTGAGTCTAACTCATCCCTGCAAAACCAGCTTGTAAGGTGACGACTGCCCAAACTTTATAAACATTACAAGCTATATCACCAGTCAAAGTAGGACTCTCAACACACCTCTGTAGAATTACTAGAGAGAGAATTTTTATTACTAGAGTAAAAAGAATACAAAGGTATACATATATACAAAATACATACTAATGGGCTTATGGGCCCAACATACAGAACAGAGTCCAAAGAAACAGAGGGTAAAGGCTTTGCACTGCCAACTGCAGTAGCAACCTGTTTAGAGCCATTAGCTAAGGTGATAGAAAGTAGAGTTGGAATAAGTAATATGAGAAAGTCAGAGAGAATTACGAGAGATGTGATCAGAAGTGCCAGAATCAAGGACCCATGGTCCCAAAAGACCGAGACACACAAGCAAAGGAATTACCAGAATGCGCAACAGACGCAGTGGATGTGGATGACTGCTGTGATGCCTGATACCTCAAATAATCATCATAATCTGTCCCAGTAAGGGTGATAGACTGTTGCATTGGAGAGTCCCTTGATTGCTCAGGCAGGGTATCATCATTGTGAGCGAGATTAGCCCGAGGACGACCATGCAACTTGAAGCACTTGTCCTTAGTGTGCCCCCATCTATGACAATAAGTGCATCTAGGACAAGATGAACCTCTACCTCCTCTATGGTTACCACCTTGTTCCTCTCTAGGTCCACGATGAACATTGGTTGAAACCAAAGCCGAAGTCTCTGGTGCAACAGGACTAGGAGGGGCAACAGAGGTAACACGGAGAAGCCGAGAGAAAACCTCATCCAAGTTAGGAATACTCGGATTAGCAAGAATTTGATCCCTCACAGATGCAAGATCAGTACTCAACGCAGCTAAGGTACATACCATAAAGAATTTGTCTCTCTGGGCAAGATCTTCAACAATAGGTTTTCCAGCGGGAAGAAGAGCATTGAACTCAGCCTTGATAGAACTCATTTGACCAACAAATTCAGAAATGGTAATACCCTGTTGGCGAAGGTTGATTAATTTGTCAACAACAGAGTATAAACGTTGAATGTCGTTGGTGTAAAGAGATTTGGCTCGAGTCCAAAGCTCACAACAAGTGTCAAAGTTTGTGTAGATGTTGTGGAGAGAGGGATCAATGGATTGCCATAACAGAGTACACAGTAGAGCATCACTCCGCTCAAAATTTTCCCTTTCCTTCTCATCCTTCACGTCTTCAGGCTTAGTGTATAAGTGATTTTTTAATCCTTGTCCTATACACCACTTTTCGACCGCTTTAGACCATGAAACATAATTAGAAGAGCCGACTAATTTTTCCGTTGCAATAGCCGGAGTAGAGGTGAAGGCAGAAAAAGATACCAATGTAGAGGTGGGTGATGAACTAGCCATTTTTTAAGGGCTGCAGTATCCAAAAAACTGTCTCCGAGAAGGAATTTGGAGAAAAGAACAGCGAAAATGAAGTCTGCAGGTGGAAAAAAGTCAGAACAAGCCAAAGCGTGACTGCCGGCGTCGGCTACTGCGGCGGCTCCGGCAGCTTCACCGGCAGCGATGATGTAACTGAACACTGGGTCAGACTCGCCGGAGTGAGACGAGTTCAACGGCGGCGGAGGTGAGAGCCCACGAACACCGGAGAGAGAGATATCTGCCGGAAAAAGAAAGGCGGCCGGAGCAAGTGGTGGCGAGTGGCGGCGCGTGGAAGCTCCGTTCAGGATTTTGTTTGGTGGAAAGGACGGCGGTGGCGCGGCGAACACGGTGGTGCCGGAGGTGAAAACCAAACGTCGCCGGAGAAAGACCACCGGGAAGAAAGGCGCTGCCGGAAACGGAAAATGTCGCCAGAAAAAGGGAAGGCAGCCTAGAGATTAAGCTCTGGATACCACGTAGAGAGAGAATTTTTATTACTACAATAAAAAGAATACAAGGGTATACATAGGTGACTTCTCAGGTGAGCAACTCCATCATTGCAAAAACTAAATTATTTTTTTACCCCTTATCTTTTTAAAATTTTAAAAAGTCAACCCATGAAGTTTTTTATAATGAAAAGTGACCCAACCACCACTGCGGCAGCCAACTTGCTGTGTTAGCGGTGGTGCATTTTTTAACCCCTTGAACAGAAACGCCCGAAATCGAGAGATGCTAAAAATAATACAAACCTTGGTTGGGATTCAATTCAAATTAAAACAAACACAAACAGAAACAGAAACAGAACAGAAAGAGCACCGTTGTGTGTGGGTTTATCAGAGAAGAAGAAACGAAAAGGGCATGACATGCTGATGATGATGATGACAAGGGATTCGGAAGAAGAGCAGCAAGGCTCTTCGTCGGAGATGTACCTGGTGGGCTTCGCGGTGGCAAACATAGGGGGCCTGAAGTACTTCTCCGGCACAATCAGCGGTCGCGAGATGGTGGGCCTGGTCCGTGAGCCCCTCAACCCATACGACCCAAACGCCACCCTGCAGGTCGACCACCTCGACCGCCACTCCGCCTCCGTCCTCTCCCCCTCATCGACTCCCAACTCCACCACCACCCCTCGCTCCTGTCAGGTCCACATGTTCTCCCACTTCTCCTCCTTCGACGCCGTCAAAGACGCCATCTCCATTTCCCCTCTCCGCCTCATCTCCCACTCTTTCACTCTCTCTCCGACTCCATCGCCGTCAAAGAAACCCACGCCACCGTCAACATCGAAGACCCCGATGAAAACCCCAACAACAAAACCCTCGGTTTATTTTCGTGGAAGAGGGTTTGTGGTTGCCAGAATTTGGCTTGAGGGGTCGCGATTTTTGGGTTTTGTGAGATAGAAAGAAGAGAGAGAATCAGAATTAGTAAAATGGGTGAAGAGAGGACGGTTCTGGTATGTGGGACAAAATTGTGAATACTAAAAATTTAGGGTTCAATTAAAAAATAATATATCTAACAGTTCACGAGAGAAGTCACCTGTATATATATATATATATTCAAAATACATACTAATGGACTAATGGGCCCGAATATACAAAGGTTACACTAACAACCTCCTCGCTAAGGATTAGACATCTGGAGTGTAGACAAATGCGGGTGGCTCAGCCCAATAACAACACCCAATAATAGATCTAAGATAGACTTTAATACCATCTTAAAATTTAGACTTAGGGCAAAACTCAACCCCACAAAATCGATTTGCAAGGTGAGGATAGCCCAAACTTTATAAACACTACGTTATGGATCAGGTCAACAATAAATTGCAGCTTACCTTTCATTTCAGAAGCCGGGAAGACGACTGACGAAATTCTGGCATCTATTTGATGAGAAGATTCCTCCGGCATGGAAATTTTGATTTTTTCTTTATTTGTTGAGAAGGATGAGTCTTTCCAATTTGGTTTCTGGCGCTCTTGCAGCAGCATCCTTTTGATGATGGTTTTAGGAGGTTCAAAGCAGGTCCAACTCTGCATCGAAGTTGTTAAAACATACAATAACCGCTAATCAATGCAATACCATGAATTCAATGAGACAAATCTACAGATTCAGTTTCAGTTCCAAATTCTCTCTCTATTCTGAAGCTCTCAGATTCTCATTCTCATTCTAGCACTTGGCAGCACAAACCAATCTGTCTGCCTCATACTGTGGCATATTTGTATAATGAGCAAAGCTAGAGTAACTTGTAAGGAACAAATACCTGATCAAGTGAGTCTCTCCTCCTCCTAGACATTTCTGGTTCACAACTCTTCATACCACTAGCTTGAATTCTCTTGGATTTATCTTTATTAGTAGTCAAATCAGAAAGCAAGAGTTTCTTAATAGGAGTCTTCATAAAACCTTTTGTGTCAGGAGAGGCAAAAGAAGCATCATAAGGAATCCCTATTGTTTCAAACAGCTCCTTCACATTCTTATGTTCGTCAGATGGAGACCTTAAACTCAATGCTGACATTTGTTTTGAAAGGCATTCAGAAAGATTCTCTGCAGCTACAAGTTGCGAACTGATTGCACTTTGTAAACTGTGCAATGACTGGGTGTATCTGCAAATGGATAAAAGATAATATAGTAAAACAGTAAAAAAATAATTAAAGAGCTAGAATATAATGCCTATCTAGTCTAGCCAATACATCTCTTCATCTGATCCAATATAATTTTTATCTAGCAACAAATAAATTCTTGTCAAAATAAGAGCACAAGAGGCTCCACCAAACAATCAGAGATGAAAATATATTAATAATTTAATATGGCGGAATATGGAAGTATTGAATTGAGTAGTTGCAGTCTTGCTGCATTGTACTAAGCTAGTACAATGCAAGGTTATCAAATTGAGATCTGAATCATGAATTGGAAGACCTATTTTTCGAATCGTGAATCGAATCTTATTGTGAATAATAAGATACATGATCAATAATTAAAAATAACATAAAATCTTATTATGGCATAATGGGTAGTGACTACTCCCCATTATATATTTACATGATTCTTCATGTGTAACCCACTGGATATATGTTGTAAACTTTATTGAAAAATTGCTATTTCTGACAAGTTTTCCAGAGACGAAACCTTAAATTCATAAATTGAGCTTATTACATGATTTATACTTGTCCTACTTTGTGCTCTAATTTATATTGGTTGTAAACACTCGTGCGGTACTTATTTCTCTTACTTATCCACATGGTTTATTATGCTCTTGTGCAGTCTCTGTGACTCACCCTATTCCTTTTCCCCCTCAAGTTCGCAGGTTGCAAAGTACCTAGTTTTTGGGATTTACAAATTTTTCTAAGAGTTACTTCATTTTCGGTAGGTTCCCTTTTCGAGAGTTACTTCAAACACGGCAAGTTATCTAGATGAAAACCAACACCTCTAAATTCAGATTACAATAACTGCATTAAATGGATTGAGTATTATGTATAGTACCATACCTTGAAGGTCCATATCTGTTTTGAAGAGCTCCATGGCCTATGCGGCGGCCACCATATTGACTGAATTTGTTAAGTTCAAGGGCATTGAAATGCCTCTCCAGTTCAATTAACTGATAGGTTAAATCCTGAAATAATGATTGACATGATTTGTTAAAATCCTAGGCCACAGAAACCTTTTGTTGGCAAATTAACCCACAATACCTGATTCAAACTGAGTATATGCTGTCGCTTTAGCTCAAGTTCTGAATTCAACTTTTGCCTATTCCATAGGTCCCAATATCGGCTATCAGAAGCTTGCTTATATATGCCTTCCATGTATATTTTTCTTGCCACAACTGAAATCCAACCAGACAATCATTTAGGTCAAACAGAGAAAAGCTAATTCGTAAATTCAACCAGAAAAGAAAAGATTATGTAATCAAAACTGGGATGTCATGGACTCATGACAGAAAATGTAATATTTTAGCAAAAAAAAAACTGATTGTTTTATTTTTTGTAATAGATAAAATAAGAGAGGCTATATTACAGTTTGAGGCTTTGAGCCCCTGAAAAACATGAGTTTTCGAACATGCTATAATGAGTAATTAAAAATATTTTACAACTGAGTACAAAACTACAAATCACAGAACCATCAGGTCCATGATTGAATTTATGGATGCGATTGCGAAGCCACTTTTTAACATGGCACAATGCTTTGATAATGTGGCTGCCAACTTCCTTCAAAGACGGAAGGAAAACTCTTAAGGACCTACCTGAAACTAACAATTTTTCATGGACCCAAAATTTAGCCAAGAAGAAATATAATCAGAAAGAAGAATATTATATTTGATATTTTATCTGCTATGTCGGAAAAAAAAGCTTATCAAACAAAAATTAAAGAAAAGACATTCACCATTTATTTTTCAATATATTTTCATTTTTATCAAAATACAGACATATTAAGATTACTGTGCTGATGCAACCACATAATTTCAATTAACAATTCCATGAAAAATAAATTCCATAATTACATTAACAACCTTGAAATCCTATGTATCAGCACTATGATCCTTGTAATGAAGATTACCTCGTATTGTCTTATTAAGAAGATAATGAACCTCTTCAAGATGTTGATCCACTTGGCACTGCAAAGTGAGGAGGTGGCCAAATTTTGAATATTACATAACAATAATAATTAAAAAAAAATACTCCAATTGAATAAAAACAGAATAAGGTTACTACCAAAGAAACTAGATGACATTTAAATAAAATAGGTATTTCAACAAACATATAGAAGGCAGAACTAGAACCATCAATCAGTTGTAAACTATAATCAAATGATAAAATATGAAAATTCCAGTATACTCTAGATAAACAAGCATACTATGCATGTAACAAGGAAAAAGGTTTTAGAATAACACATAAAACAATGGAATGGCCTAGAGAGATGCTCAAATACCTAATTAGTCCTCAGATAATGAATCCTAAGAGGGAATAACAAAAATGGTAAACAAGAAAATAAATTAAAAACAAGTAGGGGAACATTTAAGGTGCCTATATGTTAATATCTAGCATATGTACTTCAAGATAGTACAGCTATATAATATAGGGACAACGGAATTCATTCTGATTTGTAGCTGTAAATGGGTGGTATTTGTTAAAATTGTGAACCAACATCTTTTCCAGATAAAATGAGAAAATTTCCAAAGCATCAACTTCCTAATTGAAAGTTGTGTGTGTCTGTGTATAGATAGACAGATAGACAGACAATACCTCGGTCACTAGATTGCAGTGCAAGAGCCAGGTGCATATGGAAATTATCCAAAATTACAAAAATTTCATAATATACGTGACTGGTTGCATCTTGTGATAACAAAAAATTATTATCATTAAAATTCCATGCTAATATCTTTTTTATAGAAAAAGGAATTTATTAAGAAAGAAGAGAATTACAAAAGATGGGAAGATAAGATTTCCTCTGCCAGAAAACTACTATAAAAGAAAATTTAAAGAACCAACAAAACAGATGCAAATGGTATGGTTCTCAAAATTACAGAATAGCAAACACACTCTTCACTACAAACACCAAAAAGCCTACTTCCAAAAGATCTTACAATTGGATAAACAAAAACAGATGCAAAACTGATTCAGAGTTGTTCATGTACAAACACAAACACATTGGAGGAAATGGTTGTTTTAGGTTTCCGAATATGCAACAAATCATTTTTCCTTCATCTTATTCAGTGCTGCAGTCCAGACAAAATACTTCATCTTAGGAGCTTTGAATTTCCAAATAAATTTATCAAGGGATAACTTCGGTCAATTAGGAGAATGAGTTAAGAAATGGAGCAACCAGCGAGAATAATCCTTGGAAGGGTCAAGAGTCCAAATTATCCTATATGAAATAGAAGAAAGATTGACATTTTCTGATTTTCAAATAGGAGCAGAGTGTTAGTGACATATTCTTTTTTGGTGGGCTCCTGAAAAGCAACAGTATGTGAATTGCTCAACAGGCTACACATGCTAGATGTAAGTCCAGGGTGATCCGCATTGTGTAGAATTCAGTTAGTTGCAATTACAAGTCTGACAAACCTAACTGACTATAACAGATTACAAGGGAAATGATTCTATACAATGCGGATCACCCTGGACTTGCAACGAGTAGAATTACTCTAACCTATACTCTAATACATGCCCAGCCAAAAGATTTAGATAGAGCTTGGACTTAGAAATTTAGCCATGGGATTGAGCTCAAATTTAGGGCAGATTTCAAATCCGAGATGCATGTAAAACAAGGACCGTCCCGTCCCATCTTGTTTATATGCTTACATTCACAAATAAAATAAATAAATATATTTTAAACTAATATTAATATTAGTATTATCTCTATTATATCTAACAAGTGTAAGATTAGAAATATCATTTTCATAGTATGGTTTATAGAATAGCTCCAATATATGTTTTTAACTAACAAATTATTTATTTGTTGAATTTAGAGAACACACACAAGTCTAACACTTGACCACACCTAATTAACCTTAAATGCAAACATATTATAGGTGGATTGGAGGGGGTAAAATAGAACTCCAAAAGCAATAAAAACAACCAAGGCTCAGAAAGAAATTGGGAGAATGAGCTACATAGCTCTTCTTGGACAAATTTATTATATATGTAGATGTAGATTATGATTTATGATCATAACAACTACTATAACAAATAATCTAAGTTAAGAGAAAATGGAATAAATGCCCATAACAAGAGATAAATAGATCCAAACTCCAAAGTGTTAACTAGTTAATAAAATGACAGAGTCAAAAAGAAGAAAGAAACATCACCGTCCATATTTTGCATTGTTTAGATAGAGTGTCCATGCTTTGCTCCACTGCCTCAATTGAACTTCGTAGTGACCTGGTGCAAGCATCTCTAAAGCCTCCAGCCTCTTCTATTGATTTCAAAAGCAGATCCAATTCTTTGGTCATCTCATTGATCTAGGGGAGAGACAAAAATAAAAACACAATAAGAACATGGAAAAGGGATAGCAATAGCCATTGCATCTTTCTCTGTAGTTTTCTATTCATCCATCTAATGCATGACCTTTTTTTAGAGATTATGAAAGATTTTAATAGCAGAGAAGAGAAAAGACAATAGAAGAGAAGTTAATATATCCTCATCAGTACTTCCCCTTATAGGCACAAAATATACCATCTATAAGTGAAAACTACGAAAGATTTCCAGAAATAATACATTGCCAAACTGCTTTGAGAAATCAGAACTTGATATCGCAAGCTTGGATGAAGTTCCATGCTTCTCATTAGAAGGAGGAAACTTTCGTACAAATGACTTTCCAGTTGTAGTATTTCCATTTAATGACAAATGTGAGCTTTCTGCTCCCATGGAGGTTAGTTGTCCACCACTCTGAACTGGCCTACTGGCAGAACTGATGGCAGGAGATACACTATTCACATCCTTTACAAGAAAGGGCTTTCCACCCATGCTACCAGGAACATTTGCAGCATGAACATTTGTAGCACCCATAATATATTTTTGGTTTTGATAACTGCTACCATCAACATAACTTGAAGCTGAATATGATGACAGGTCAGACATTTTTGAAAATGTTTCACCAGGCAATAGATGAGAAGCTCTCTGTGAGTCCCACGAACTATTTGTATTGCAGAGCTCTGTAGTCGTCTCAGGCTTTCCACCCACGCTACCAGGAACATTTGCAGCATGAACATTTGTAGCACCCATAATATATTTTTGGTTTTGATAACTGCTACCATCAGCATAACTTGAAGCTGAAGATGATGACACATCAGACTTTTTTGAAAATGTTTCACCAGGCAATAGATGAGAAGCTCTCTGTGAGTCCCATGAACTATTTGTATTACGGAGCTCTGTAGTTGTCTCAGTAGTTTCTTGTAAATATTTATAACTTGACAAACCAGGCGTGGCAGAATGATGGTTTGAAGTAAAAGAACCAATATTTGTTCCAAGTGATGCAGTCTTTTGACCTAAGTTTTTCTGTTGTTCGCCTGGAGGACAAGGAATTTGATTATTGTTATCTTGCTTCACATCTATATTTGGAACCATTTGCAGCACATCAGACTTCAGAGACTGTACTTTTGTCACTGATTCCACTTCTGGGTACTTGGTATAATCTTCAGTAGGTGTTATTTGATAAGGATTGGCAAAAGGCTTGGACTTCAGATTCTCACTCACCTCACAAGCCTGCACATAATTTTTTTAGAACTGTCATTATCTGAAGACACTAACAAACAGTATTCATTGGACTAACTCCTTTCCTTTTTATGTCCTAAAATTAAAGACACAAAGAACACCTGATCTAATTCCTGTTCCTTTTTCTGCAATCCATGAGAAAAAGTGGAACTTTCATCCGTGGGTAGCTTTACACGAGCATCTTCCTCATCATGCAGATCAGAATCAACCTCGGGCAAAGCTTTACTTCCTGCAAGACTAAAGACGAAACCTACTCAACCTTTGAAGTTTGAAAATTTTAAAGCGATGGAGAATATTAAATCTCAGATCACTTGTGAGTTGTCTTGCCAAAACTCATCTTATACTTTTAACCAAAACAATTAATCAAATGATCATGAAATGGAAATACATAGGAAAAGAGCTTCAAAAACTTACCTGGCAATATGGAACATAACGAGTTTTCCCTCTAGTGTCAGACATATAAGAACACAATAAGGCGAGAGCTCAGTTATTTCCACCCCATCAAGTTGAACTCCAACTTTTTGATGTATTGAAACATTATCAATGCATAGCCCCAAGAGCAAATTATCATCGCCATTTTCTGAAAAAAGTACAAAAGCAAACTTACATGAAATAAGTATATATAAAACTTAATCCAAGAAATGACTCAAGAAAGAGTTCATAAGTATTATGATGCTGCTATTTTAGGTCAAGAAAGAGATAATAAGTATTACGATGCTGCTTGATAAACACACATGTAGGAACACCATGAATTGAGAGAGAGAGAGATAATAAGTATTACGATGCTGCTCGATAAACACACATGTAGGAACACCATGAATGAGATAATAAGAATTACGATGCTGCTTGATAAACACACATGTAGGAACACCATGAATTGAGAGAGATAGAAAGAGAGAGAGAGGGAGAGGGAGAGAGAGAGGGGGGATGCAACTTATGGTCTAAGTAGCATTTGAAGCAAGACCACTGACAAATACATTTATCTGCCTGAGGATCCATCAGTGCAATTTTTGTCTTTGAAAGTACAAACATCCGCACTGTTTCCCTATAACAGCAGCATAAAAACTAAAAGGAAAATTCAAAGGAGGTCTCTTTGGCTCAGCACCTGATATGGGTCATGTAAGATTACTCAATTGCCTTTTTCGGTGTAAAGCATGTGATCTTTTAAAGTGGGTTTACCAGACAGATGAGCAGGGGATTTTGGAAGCTTTGCTCTATTGATGTTTGCTCTTTCCCTTTCTTGGCTTTTTCTTTTGGTTAAGGAGGCCCCATATCCTCCATATTCCTTGTAATTTTCTTCTCTTCCTCTAGATGAATTTCTTATTTTATCAAAAAAAAAAAAGAAAAAGGAAAATTGACTTCAAAAATGCAACAGAGGCTTTTCCTGAAGAACAGAAAAGGTTTCTTGCCAAACATGCAACAAGTATTACTAACAATTTAAAAGTACCTTGAAGCCCAATTCTCGGGATCCACTTATCTTCTTGTACACTATAAACAAGTTTAGCTTCACTCTTATCATCATCTAGTGACCAACCAAGCAACATAATGTGCTGATCTGTATTCTTCATGTTGGCATTGATCGCAAGCTGGCTGTAGTTATTCAAATAAATAAATAAACAAAGCAAAGTTAGCCATTAATTTCATTCCAAGTTTTGTTCCATCAAGAAAAAATTTAACACAATTATTGGAAGATGAGTGATATTGATGACTGATAGATATGTTTTAAACATGCAGAGAATTAAAAAAAGGAAAAACCAATTTTTAACTATGTATAAATATGCTTAAAGTCTTAAACAACAATCAGGTGACAAACTGACAAGACCCAGAATTTTAAAGCTTGCAATGAACCATAAGAAAGAAAAAAAGCAGCATAATAGCTAATAAGCCATAGTTTTTCTCACTCATGAATCATTGGTTCTGGATTCATAAACAGATTTCAATTTAGTTTTAGATTTTTAGCCTAAAGATGGTTCTTTTCATACAAAGGGGTAGATCCATAATGCTAGTAATTCAGGATAACACATCAAATCAAAATCAAATTTTATACATGCTTAAAAACAAAATTTTAACAACAAACTTTACAGCATAAAAACCTTCAAACGATGAAGATGTAATAACATGTAAATAACATGTAAATACAAACAAATCAATGAAAGAAAGGGGGCTAAGAAGGAGACAAGAAAAGAACATCAGGACATGAAATGCAAAATATTTACCATTGTTTTAAATATGCCAATAAAAGGTAGGGGCCACTTCCAATTGGTACAATATCATCAATTAGTTCTTGGTAAACATCATAGAAGGATTGGACAACTAATTCAGAACAACCCTGCAAGAGAAAATACAAATTTAGAGTTTTATGCTATATGAAAACAAACAACTGCGATTTTCTTTGGCTATTCCAGCATCCTAACTCTTGTATTCTATAAACACAACCATTTACAAGATGCAGAAGAATTTGTATAAATGAACAATGTGACTACGAGAAGACAATATAAAGTACCAAATATTACTAATATATAAAATAAGGGCGGCCCAGTGCACGAGGCTCCCACCATGTGGGGTCTGAGGAGAGTAGACATACACAGCTTTACGTTTACCCTCCCCATTACTAATATGAGTGAAGGAAATAGTACAATTATGGAAAATCAGACAAACTCCTCAAGAAGCCAACAAAGAACAAAACGTAAAAGCAAATCAAATACATCAATGTAATGAATTCCCCCAAACCCTCTGCATATCTTGCAAAGAAAAGCCTTGTAAACATCCATGAGCTCAATACCAAAGTAAATCCAAGCAATCCCTATCTAGAGGATAGGTGAAGACAAAATGCAATAGTATCATCAACATTTTGGTAACCAAAACATATTTGAAACCAGTATAGCCAATTTCATGTATCCATGCATTTAGTCCCTCCTTGCTCATTGCAGAACTGTGATCATTTGGTATTTCAGCTGGTGATGGCTCAGTGGTAGTAGTAGCACACATGCAAGACACACCTGAGTATCCACCAAACAGCATTTGTGGGCAACTCTTTCGAAGTACAATTCAAGTGGATTGTGACCACCGGCATCCCAATGAAGAAGATTCATTGCAATGAGCCATCATGAGTGAAGTGAAGGGGGAAGGAAGGGCAGAATTGGAATTATACTAACCTTGTCTAACCTAATGGGCCGAGCCCAAATAGTTAGGAAAAGTAATGGACCTTTAGAAAATAAAGCAGGGCAGCATAGTTATTAAAAATCAGCCAACATTCAAAAGGAACCAGCCCAATAGGACCAATACCAGAAACCTTGGGCCATGGCCCATTCTGTAAAATGGCATACCTAGCTTTGGTGAAACTGATGGGAAGCAGAAGACTTGCTTACACAAATGTATAACTGAAGGTGGTCCTGTTGAGATTCTGAATGAGGCTGCTATTGTGTTGTAACTTCTGGAACATCCTTGCCTGCAAGCTCAATTCTGGTCATGGCTGAAGTCAACTATGGTATTGGTGAAGCAATGGCTCAAACATGCACACTCAAAGGAAAAATGTATGGCAATAAATTCAAAGGAAATGTGGATGGTTTCCTGCAGGTTCACGTTTGCATTCAGCAAACTTCTGAGGAGTTATTGAAGACTGCAGTTGCATGTTGGAAGTCAACAGTGTCAAATTGAGTTCCAAGGAGTGGGGCTCCCAGCCATCGTGCTTCAAGCAAAGGCCCAAAGGGAGTTCCTTGAGCCTTTCATGATACTTCCCCAACCCTTCGCCTTAAGAATAAGGTGAATCCTTCGAGTGGAGTGTTAGGCAACCTCACATTATTAAGGTCCTCGATAGGAAGATGGAGTGGGACAGAGCATACGACTGATCACACCTACTGAGGCCGGCATGAGAAATATGTGCATGTGTAGTGAACTTTTAAGCTGCCAACATGGAAGGTGAGCAGGAGGGAAGAGAAGGGATTTAGTATAATAAAAGGGAAGGGAAGGCAACAATTGAGCAAAGAGGAGTGGGATGCGGAAGGAAGCTAGCCCCTCAAATTACTAGTTGGATTCCATGATTTGGAGAGGTTCCTTTCAACATTTTCATGGGAAATGAATTTCCACAGACTTGCGAGATTCTAATTGATTACTACAGAAATATCCCACACATGGCAATAGGCATACTTGCCTACAAACCAACTAATGTTGTAAGGAATTTACAAACAAACTCCCCCTCCAATTTCAGTTAACAATGAATACCAACTAACCAACTTATCTCTCACATAATCATCTTATTCCACTAAACATCAACTACTGGAATCCAAAAAGGAAACAAGTAATAGAGAAGTATACTACTCAAATAGTTCTGCAAGTCACTTAAATTTACACTGCTCAGATACTCAGTATAGCTGGGGTAGGATATTTAGCTATTTCTGCAGGGATTGGATTTTTCATGAGGCCATGAGGTTTAGGAAGACTTTTCATTACTTCAATACAGATGTTCCATAAGTAGCCATGGGTGAAAGAATTGCCTAAAAGGTTCCTCGTCCAAAATTATCAGTTGTTTTTGCTTCGCCGGTTCAAGCTCAGTAAAATTGAGCAGGAAGTTTGTGCAGTATTTCTTGCCTCATCCATTTCACATAGCAGCATTGGAAGTTTAGGTTTTGCCTTTGTGCTATGTTTTTTATTTTATTTTATTTTTATTCTTCCTTCTTCAAGAGGATAAATTATCCTCTTATGCCCCAATTATGCACTACACCGTTCTAAATAACCCAATACCTTTCCTAACACTTAAGTTTAAACATAATGAAAAACTACTTAATACTGCAATTGAATATCAATCAAATTGTATTTATGAGAGGATGCAAGAAGAATCAAACGCTTGATCATCTTTAGCTACCTAGTCAAAGAACTACTTCACTTAAAACTCAAGATGTTAAGCAAGACATAAAATGGTTTGCAATCTAATCTAACACACTACATCCACTACCTTCACCTTTTCCTCTCTAAAGTTAGTCTGTTACTATAGAGCAAAGGTCACCGTATATATAATCTGTAAATTAGTCTAAACTTCAGATTAAAAAGAAAAGGTTTTACATGCAAAAACGATTCTGGACGTCTCTAAGATGTTACTCAATGTTCTAAAAGCTAGTGAATTCTTAAGGCTTGTCTTGTTGCTAAGGGATACACTCAAGTTTATGGCCAGGATTACGGTTACAATTTCTCTCCTGTTGCCAAGATGTCATTTGTTCATCTATTTCTTCCACGGCTGTCATCCATTTATCTGGTATTCTGGTTGTTTGTGTTGATGACATTCTTATCACCAGAAATGATCAAGATGGCATTAAGAAACTAAAGCAGCATTTATTCCATCAATTTCAAACTAAAGACTTGGGCTTGCTCAAATACATTTTGGGCATTGAAGTAGCTCAATCTAATTGTGGCATTGTTGTTTCTCAGAGGAAATACGCATTGGAGTAACATTCTTGAAGAGGCAAGCATGTTAGACTGCAGACCAATAGATACTCCTACAGATCCTAATATCAACCTTCTTCTAGGACTCTTGTTGCTCCTAGTACGTGCCAAAGCCAAAGACTAGTTTGGTATGTTAATTATCTAACCATCACCTGGCCGGACATTTCATTTGTTGTTTCAATGTTGAGTCAATTTCTCCAGTCTCCTTATGATAGTCATTAGGATGCTGCCATTCAGATTCTGAGGCATCTCAAAGGATCTCCTCATCAAGGTTTATTATATGAGAATAAAAGTCACACTCAAGTAATTGGTTATTCAGTTGTTGGTTGAGCTGGGTTCCCTTCTCATAGATGTTCCACCTTAAAATGTGTTCTTATTGGAGGTAATTTTGTCTCATGGAAAAGTAAGAAGCAGGTAGTTGTGCTTAGATCTAATGCTGAAGCAAAATATTGAGCTATGGCCTTGGTTACATGTGAGCTCGTGTGGATTAAGAAAATAATTCATGAACTAAAGTTTGCAAAAATTTCTCAAATCAAGTTATTATATGATAATCAGGCTGCTCTTACTGCATTCAACCCAATATTTCACTAGAGAACCAAACAAATTGAAGTGGACTGTCAATACCAATGACCAGCTAGCTGACATTCTTACCAAGTCCCTTGGGTCCAGGACTCGGATTCATTTATAACAAGCTAGGTGCATATAATCTATATGCTTCAGCTTGATGGAGAGTGTTAACGTACATAGACAAGTTTACGGTAGTCTAGTCCATTAAGCCCGCATGTTAGGTTGTACATATTGTGTCTATATTTATTTACATACATACATACACACACATATATGTATGTATGTATGTATGTATTGATGGATGGATGCATGTATGTATGTATTTGGGGGGGGGGGGAGTGTTTCTATTTTGTAACCTAATGATTTGGTAATGAAAGAATTACATTATTCCTTTCCATTTTCAACATGAACAATGCCATGGCCTTTACTCAAGCATATGCATGTCCCACACAAAAACAAAGAACACTTAAAAACAAGAGGGGCGAATGAATCACCTAAAACAAGAGTGTAATTTACATTATCATGAAATAATGTTGGAGTACAAATGTCTATTTTACCGGAAAGCAATCAATATGACAAGCAAATATTCAATTGCAACACAAGACCATGCAGCTATTATCTTGTCCTTCTAAAGTCATGGTGAAATGTAGATTTGTAAAGGCTACTCATGATTACAAGCACGTGCAGAGATTTTGTGCTTACATCAGAAATTTCACCAAGTCTGCTGCTAATAACTTGGATGAGATAATTTTCCTCCTTGCCATCTTCAGTAAGTTGAAAGCATCCAATTATAATGGAATCAGATCGAACACACTTGACAGAATCAACTGGTACAATTGTTCAAGAAAAACTTTAGATTAGGTGTAATGCACAACATATAAACAATACTATTTATTGATTTTATTGATTCTATAACATCAAAAAATTCAGCCAAGAAAATGAGTAGGTATTGACACTCCTCGTTGTACCTACTTTAAATTGACATTTCTTAAAATGTGCTAAAAATCTAGTTCTAGTCAAACCTTAATTATTTAGGTTCCTATTTGTCATTCCCATGTAATAAAATAATGTGAGGAGGAGTTGCAATTAAAAGTAGAGGAAAGTATGAATGTGCGATTGGGGGTGCCAATAGGCAATAGCCCCAACCACAATAATAAAAATCATGAGTTAGATCATAGGATCACATGCTTCTACGAGTTCTGCTTGTTGCTACAATCCTGATATACCCAAAAACATGATTTGGTGCGGTTGTCTGGAGTCATCATGATTGATCGTGGGATCATTGGGAACAGATGAACCCATCATGCTAGTCATCCATTTCTGATAAATAAAACCTGAGCCCACCCAAAATTTAATTCAGAATGTTGCTACAAGTTTAATTCCCCACTTAAACCACCCACCACCTTGGTTCTTAATAATTTGCTTTGGGTTCCATTCATTACCAAGAATCTTGTTAGTGTCGGTGATTCCCCCATCCTACATCACTTTGCACTGTAATTTAGGACACCTACACCCAGAGGCACTCAAAATTGTACTCAAACAGTGTAAAATACCATACACAATAGAAGTGCTTTGGACATCTTTTCAGCTTGTTTGGGCAAGGCTCACCACGGTCCACCTGTCTACAGTATATACTAACCCACCCTTTTGAATTTTTCTTTATTGACCTATGCGGCCCTGCTCCCATAGTTTCCTCCTCTGGTTATTCCTATAAACCTATTATATCACCTTTCTGTTCTGCTGTGTATATTACCAACCACCTTCCCACTGCTGCACTAAACCATGATGTTCCCTTTCTCAAGCTGTATAACAAGATCCTAAATTACGAGTTCTTGAGGATTTGTAATTGTGCCTGTTACCCATTTCTTAGGCATTATAACCAACACAAGTTGACCTTTAAGTCACAAGAGTGCTTGTTTCTTGGTTCACTAAAGCTCTTTCAGCACTCAGGTTCAGTGAGTTGTGTGGCAAACTTAGGGTCTTGGACCAATTTTCATTGCTCCATACACCCTGAGTTTGAGGGGGGGAATATTAAAGTAACAACTTGTATAGCGTTTCCTGGAGTTTGTTACCAGCCTCACGCAGTAGCAGAGACTACCATAATGTCACAACAGATGGTTATTTAAGAAGCTAGCTAGTTAGGATTCTGAACTAAATATTTCTTGGGTATACATTGTAAAATAGGTTTTCATTCTATTAATTCTGTAATAAAGAACCATCTGAGATTCTCTCAAGCTCTCTCCCTGAATATTTTCTCTCATTTTCTTTCACTTTGTTCATCTTTCTCACACATCACCTGAGTTCTATTACTATGCTGCTACTTTTTAGTGTGGTTGCATGTTGAGACACTAAATTTGGTTTCAAGGTTAAAGAGGAATCAAACAAAAAGTCACTTATTTTTTCTATTAACTTCAATTTGATAGCTTTGACAAACCATCTTTTTGATTGAATCATTGAGCCATAAGATCATTTAACAAATCTATGAAGAACTTACAGGTTGAATTATAATTATAATATAATTTATTTACACAAACATGTATATATGTGTATAACATGCTATAATATATGCACAATACACACACATATATTAAAATATTAAAATAGAAAAACAAATAAAAAAATGCAAACCTTTTACACTGACATTTGCCTCAGAATCATCAATCCAGGATTTAAAGGGTAGTGAAATTGAAACCCTTTCTTCAAACTTAGCCGATAAAATGCTCAGAATATTTTTTCTTGCCACGGCAACAAATGTCCCTTTTACACCCCAATCAACTACACAAAGAAACAAACTAAAGCAAGTAACTGGGAATGCCAAAATAAGAAATATACAGTGAACCAAACATATGATTGGATCCAATGCACACCAAACACCCTACATCCCTACCCTATTCAGATACGAGGTGAGGATTGCGGGGAGGGAGAAAGAGAGAATCATATTGGCAATGCATGGATGAAGCCATAAGCAGGTTATAATTTATTCCCTCCCAACCATGATGATGAAAAAACAACAACAATAATAATAGTTAAAACAATGACACACTCACACACACACACACACACACACAATGTACTAAATTGGAATTCAAATTTTAACATCTGTCAATTGGTACACTTTGACCCTTCAAATTAATAAAATTAAACATCAAACATACTACACAATGATAATGGGGCTTGAACATAATCAACAGGTGAGCAAAAACCAGAAGAATACAACATACCAGCTTCAACACTGTCCATCACATGTTCAAGGGGAACACCAGTCTCTCCACGATATAGTTCCCCTGTACTTGAAAGAACAATATAAGAATTTTCTGATGTTGTTCTCCACCGAAAGTCCTTGACAAAGGTCGAATCATCGAGTGAACAGGAAAAGGACTGCTTCACTTCCTAGACAATGATAGTACAGCAAAAATATTAATGCCGCATGTCCTTGTCTAAGGTCAAATCTTTGAGTGAACAGGAAAAAAAATTTGCTTCATTTCCTAAACAATGAGTGCCACATCATCACTTAGCAGAACCGAACCATTATAAGTGCAATGACTAAAATTAGTCAGTTCTAAACAATAAGAGGGCAGAAGCTAAACCCGAATTAAAGATGGACCAAACCAAAATGTAGCATGTTTATATGGACTCAAAAATATTCAAAACATATAAATATTACATGTTTATTTAGTACGAAACTTTTCAAGCATACCAACATAAAAATTCAATAGAGGTCAATGACCTCACTATAGACATGCTTTATGATAGGCAACTTTGGCGTCGAGTGGTCCATGTAGCCAACCCCACCTAGTGGGATAACCAGATAAGGCTTGTTGTTGTTGTAGATATCATATCATGCATACAAACAATGCAAAAAATTCTTGGGCTGCTTTGCTGAATTTCATAATTTCTCTTGCTCCCAAGGATACCAAACAGAAAGTGATGCAAGGATACATTCAATTACATCATCAATATTTACCACAATGATAGCAAAGGAAATCATGAAGAAAACCTAAAAAAACACGAGTGTGTCGACTCCTCCTAAGACAAAGAAATAATGTCAGTTGTTTTTATCACATCTCACCTTATTGAGAAAGGTGTCAACAGAATAAAATTGTATGCCACCGGCGACGGAAGCCGCAAGCGTCGAATTGTCGGTGGAAAGAGCCAATATGCGAACCCTGCCAATAGAAACGTCAACAAGACTCAACTCCTGCACCAGAGAGCCACTCCCCTTGTCCTTCAACTCTTTGGCAGAATCAATAAGGTCCTTCGTCTTCGCAACATAAAAACCTAACAAAACATTCAACAAATTAATAATAATAATAATAATAAACAAACGTAACAATTTAATTGAAAACGAAATGAAAGGAGTGTTTAGTTGAATATTGATTGATACCTGAGGAATGAGCAACGAAAGTGAGGCGAAAGCGTTCAGAAAGTGCGAGAGGTTGCGAAGGAAGGGTTTGGAGATCGAAATTGGAGTCATTGGCCTTCAACGGAAGGGACTCTCCTATCTTCACGAAGAAATAATCACTGGTTTCGATTCCGTCTCCTTCGACCTCTTCGATGTTGACGAGACCCATAGTTACTCTCTGCTTGGCAAGTAAACAAAATAGATATGTATATTAGTCGGTGTTGTTATTCATGTCAACGAACGACACCGTTTGTTAAGTTCAAGGAGTTAGTTACTAGTGTATAGAGTGCTGGGAGCTTCGGAAAGACCAGAGAGAGAGAGAGGACGAAGCTCACTAACGGTGCGTGCGCTTCTGCGTTCCGTGGACGCACTCTTCAATTTCAATTTCAGTTCACGGCGCCCAGTGGGGTGTTTAATGGGTATGTCAAAAAAACATTTTAAAAAATATATCAAAATTGCTTGGTTTTTTTTTAAAAAAAATTACAAAAAGATAAAATCACAGCTTAAATAAATTTTTAGTCCTGGTTAAATTTTGTTTTGGTCCCAATAAAATTTTTATACATTTTAAATTCTTATATTTAATCAAAGTTTTGTGTTTTTAGTCTTCATCATGGACTAATGCATTTTTTGTACTTTTTAAGAACTAAATATGTATAAATTTTTATTGAAACCAAAATCAAATTTGGCTAATTTTATAAGAATTAAAAATAAATTTAACCATTTCTTTAAAAAAAACATATTTAACTCTAAAATGACCAACTATTTTTTATCGACCAGTTCGAGGAATAAATATTCCAACAGGTTTTAAGGGTTTGTTTGCATTAAATTTTACAATGATCAAAGTTAAAAAGTTTATTTATTTATATTTATAAAATAAGGTTTTGATGATATAAAATGAAAAGACTTTATTATACTTTGTATTAATGATATAATAATAATTTTTTAAGTAATTTTAAATTTCTAAGGCTCTTACATTTAAAATCAATTTTATTGATTTTTTGTCAGGCAAAATTGAAATTTGTCTTCAACATAAAATGGAACAAATTGCCTTTCCATTATTTGAAGTTGCTAGCTATTTCCATGAACTATAATTTTCCCAATGAAGTAATTTATGGGTTGTGTTCATCTGATAAAGGGGTGCTGCAGAAAAACTAAGGCTTGCTATTGATATGTCATGAGGATTATTGTGGGAATTACATAGAAGTCTCAATTCTATTCAAGCAACTTGGACTTCGGCCAGAAGCTGGAATTATTTTTAGACATTACAGGTGCTGCAATCTGATTTTGACGTTGAGGTAATGTTATGAAAAAAGATGAGTCAACTAAAAACATGGGCAATTAGTTACAAGTTGCAACTGACACATGGCAACCCAAATAAAACACACAACAACAACAAGCCTTATTCTACTAGGTGGAGTCGGCTACATGGATTACCCTGTGCCATAGTTGTCTGTCGTAAAACATATCCATAGTGAAGTCGTTAACCTCTAGATCCTTTTTAATAGTTTCGCCTATTGTTTTTCTACGTCTATCTCTGCCTCTAGCTACTATAATGCCCCCATCTGGTCTACTCTCCAAATAAAACATACACATTAGTAAGATGAGTAAAATATAAACTAAGGTAAGCATTGCGATTTATCTGAACTGTTCCCTTCTCCTGTGTTCCTCCTTTCAAATATCTTCTTCATCGATTTCCCCTCTTCCCGTATCTTTCCCTTTGTCAATGAAGCTTGTAATCCATGGAGCCTAGTCGGTTTAATTCTGTGAGATTTCACAAGCTACCAGTACCACCACACAGTCACGCACTCAAATTTTGTTTTCTACTACACACACAATAAAAGGTTTCCAAAGATGAACTGAAGTGCTGCAGCTACATTTAAGTAAAAGATCCCAAAATCTTCAATTATAATCCAACACAACATCTGAAACATCTCAAATTCTACAGAATTCTGCAATTTGGTTCATATATGTAAGCTTTAACTTCTCAGTTCTCTACTGCATTTGCTTTTTCTGGGATGGAGCTCCACTTCCTACAAATATCATGAGCTACAACATAATATCAATGGATACTGAGCAGGAAAGTGATAGGAACTGAAATTCATAGTGGTATTTGTCTAACCAAGGGAGCTCAGTGATAGATAGAAGAAATAAGGAAATGCCATTGCAAAGTGAAAGTTCTAATCTAACTGGAAAATGTTTCTTAACAACGAAATATGTACTGGCCCAATGATGGTGAAGAACCTCTACAAGGAGATACCAAAGATGCGCCTTTCTGAATTTCTGTAATCTCATGATCCTGGGTGATAACATTTAAAAAGAAACAGTTAAAAGATCATAGGTAGTAAATCTTCACCCTTTATCTTATCCCATCACAACGAGAAAACAAATCCTATATATACATTTTCCTGAAAAAAGGAGACGTGTTCAATGTACATGGGATATGATGTGGTGTGCAAAATTGTCTACTAATGGCAACCTAGAAAAAGCTGAACAATAACACAAAGATATCACATACCGCATTATAAATAGGTATTTGATTGCGCCAAAACTCCAAGGGAGGTAGAAGTAACCTACCTGCAACATAACCCAAGCATAAAGAATAACATTGGGTGAGGAGTGTTGGATAACATGAATGAGAGTGTGTGAAAAGCACATAAATTATCTGTTAGCAAATAAGATGTGTTAGTGCATGAATTAACAATGATGGAAAATTTACCAGATCTGGATTTTCTGAGACTCAATGACTCTGGAGAAACTGAGGATATTTTCAGTTTGCTTCCCTTGTTCAAGTGACTTACATCCTTTTCTTGTGATTTCACAGAAGATGCAGGTTTAATCATTTTTCTCTTAGGCGTGACCGCTTCTGTTTTAACTGTCACCCTCTTTCTTTTATAACAGCCTTCAGTTTTTGCTGACAAAGTTCTTGAAATTCTGGATGCGGATTTTTTAACGGGCTGCTCAGACAATGTATTTGCTAGTCCCTTTGATTGTGACTGAATGGGTGTCAATGGACATTCCCGTCCTTCTCCGTCATGGTTCTCCAAGGCCGTTGAGGTAGATCTTTGGTCTTTATCTGGATGCTTTGGAGGACCTCCAGTATCAGGTTGCTGCTTCTGCAAACAGACTTTGATATTATGCAACCGGGCACTACGTCTATGTCCGCCACTACCGCTAGCAACATTGACCCCGCCCATTTCATTTGACATATTGTGTTCAACTCCAAGTAATGGCTTCTCGCGATCTCTCGGGGCCTCTTCCAGTGATGCCAAAGAAGTAGGAAAAGGTTCTTCCACACCTGCAACAGCAATTAAAATATCTAGTTAGATATAGAGACTAGAGAAATAGGGAATGATAAAACATTTCACAACTATAAGACATGAATAAACATACATGCGAATCATTTACAAGCATGATCAAAATATATACCATCAGATGATATTTCTGGACGAATTGCTGATATATTATCAGGAGCAGCAGTATCCAAATCATGATTCTCCAAGGCCGTTGAGATAGAGCTCCGCTTTTTATCTGGATGCTTCGGAGAACCTCCAGAAGCAGGCTGCTTCTTCTGCTGGCAGACTTTAATATTATGCAACCGGGCACTTCGTTTATTACCGCCACTACCATAAGCAACATTAACCCCACCCATCTCATTTGACATATTGTGTTCATCTTCAAGGAATGGCTTCTCACAATTTCTTGGGGCCTCTTCCTGTGACGCCAAAGAAGTAATAGACTTTTCCTCACCTGCAACAACAATTAAAATATCTAGTTGGTTATAGAGACTAGAGAAATGGGAAATGAGAAAACATTCCACAAATATAAGACACGAATAAACATACATGTGAATCATTTACAAGCATGATCTAAATATTTACCATCAGATGATATTTCTAGACGAATTGCTGAAGCATTATCAGGAACAGCAGTATCCGAATCACAATTCTCCAAGGCCGTTGAGACAGAGCTTTGCTCTTTATCCTGATGCTTTGGAGGGCCACCAGAAGCAGGCTGCTTCTTCTGCTCGAGGACTTCTATTTTATGCAACCTGGCACTACGTCTATTCCTGCCTCTACCATAAACAACATTAATCCCGCCCATCTCCTTCGAGGCATTGCATTCATCCTCAGGTAATGGTTTCTCACAATTTTCAGGGGACTCTTCAGGCAATACCAAAGAAGTAGAAATAGATTTTTCCATACCTGCAACAAAAATTAAAACAACTAGCTGGATATAGACATCAAACAACTATAAGACATGGTCCCAAGTCATTTACAACCATCACCCAAATATTTACCCTCAGATAAGATCTCTGGACGATTTGCTGATGCATTATCCAGACCAGCATTGATAACACCATTGCCCGGATCAATGCCGGCTTTTGATTCTTCTCCAAAGCAACCTAGAGCATAGCTTTCCCAGTTTGGAGGAAAGCCAAATAGAAAACTGTTGAAAACCTAAGCATAAAGAAAAAATAAAAGAGCAAAAAATCAATATAGGATGACAAACAAATTTTACACCATCAAACGAGGGACAATTACCATCGTAAACATCATCTTGCAACCAGGGTTTTAAATCAAGGTCCGCAACCATGATTGCGGCCGCGACATCATGATTTAGGTAGTCTCCAAAACCGCATTGCAACTACAATTGTGGCCGCATTAGCCGCATTTGTCCGCAATTTTCCACAATATCAAGGTTCGTAATATAACCGTGACTGCGACCACAATTTAAAACCTTGCTTGCAACACCCACCACCACAGACATTGACACTTACGACCATAATACACACCAAATGCCGAACCAAAATTCAAAACAAGACTTGAGGGAAAGCCAAAAAAACACCAAAGGCAACAAACCTCAGGAGCGAAACCATTTTCGAGCGTGCGCTGCTCGTTTATGAAGCCCTTGATGATAAGGTATACACCATCCGCAGTCTCCAGGGAAAACACATCATATCTTTTGACAATAGGAGCTGAAACAAACACCCGAACCGCTTCATCCCTGAATCACAACATCAAATTGTTACAGTACAGTAATAAACTAATAATAACACAATGTTATGATCATCATAATAATTCCCAGGGCTTTAAATTGCGGTCCACAACCGCAATTGCGGCCGCAACATCAAAGTTTTCGGAGTCTCTGAAACCCCATTGCAACCGCAATTGCAGCCGCATTGGCAGCATTTGTCTGCAATTACCCGCAATATCAAAGTTTTCATGGTCTCTGAAACCAAAACCGCGACTGTAATTTAAAACCTTGTCTATTCCATCCAATATGCAGTTCATAGCAGTTCAAATGCAACACAATAAATCAACTCGCAGTTTAAGGCGAAACGACAAACCCTAACTTGAAAGGGGAGAGGTCTTAATCTTACTTTCTAGATGAGACGCCTGCGACGGCTAAACGTTTTCCTTGGAAGTCATTTGCGGCATTAATCAACCACCAATCGTATAAGGAAACCTTTTAGCAAGCGAGAAACGAAGTTCAGAGACAAAAATGGGGTGAAAAAAACAGAAGCAATGAGAAATGAGAATGAAAGAGAGAGAGAGTTGTTGAGTAACCGTTCGTAGGAAAGAAGAAGATTCGGTGACGGCGTGGGTGTCGTCATTCGAAGAAGGAGTTGCAGCAGTTTGATGAGTGGAGTCAGACATTGTTGAAGTACACTCCTTGTGTTACACTCTCTCGCAAGCGTAGTGTTGTGTTTGTGATTCCCGCGAAAATACTCCACCGGATAGAATGGTTAACTTCAAAAAATTTGCCAGTGTGCTTCTGTCAGTTCTGTGGTTCAGCGAGGATCCGCCAGCAAATAGCTGTTTTAATTTTGACTTAATTGCAGTTTTGATCCTCTAGGTATGAAGATTGTGCAAATTTGGTCCCTAATGATCCCTTAGTATTACGATTGTGCGATTTTGGTCCTCCAGATCCAATTGAGCGATTTTGGTCCCCTAGTTATCACAATTGTTATAATTAGGTCACTCATTATTGTGTCATTTTTAAGACCAAGACATGAATCTATGTGACACACATGAGACCACTTTGACACTGAGATGGGTTGCCTATGAGTCACGTAGGCTATTGGTTTTAAAAATGACACCGTAACAAGGGACTGATTGTAACAATTAGAATACTTGGGGACCAAAATCACACAATTATAAAACTTGATGGACCAAAATCATGCAATTGAAACCTCAAATACAAAAATTGCACAATCGTAATACTTAAGGGCAAAATCACGCAATTGAAACCTATGAGACTAAAATCACACAATTGTGATACTTGAGGCCCAAAACTGCAATTATGTAGGTTTTATATAGATGTTTAATTATACCTCATTATATAGATATTTGTGTAAATATTTTATGAAGTAGTGTTACGAGGTGACATCATGGTAAGATATAATTGGATATTTGTATAAAAAAATTTATATTATCAATAAATAGTTATTAAACTCTTATTACATACTATTTAACATATTTTTCGATGATTTTTTATAATTTGATGATATCCATATTTTGGAAATGTGACCATCAAATAAAATATGATATCCACATAATTTTAGTGGAAACTATATCAATCTTATCCAATTATAAAGAGTGTATTAGAAAGAGAGTGTATCACTAACACTCCACAAAATTAAATAGAGGCAAGGTGAAATGATATTGCTAGTGTTATGATATCACAGCGTCAAGCTACCAAGGATGCTGTTTCTCAACCCATTCCGACAACCTTATTTCTCAACCTAGCTCAGTCGTTTCCATGTTTCTTAACAGCTGGTAACCAACAAGGTGTTTTTAATGCTGATAAAATTTATTTACCTTATTTCGTGTCAAATGAGTCATTTCACCAACGAATGGCCTCTGATCTAGTGCGCAGTAAATACATATACATGTTGAAAAACATTGTGACGCTATAATCTGATTACTCCTTCAATGCTCTATAAAGAAACATTTCTTCAGTTGAGATAATATTCCTATGCCATTTGCGCCAATTTTGAAGTTCAATATTTGAGTTTGAGTGAAACATTCCCACATATAAAATAAGGTCAGCATACACATGAAGTAGTTGAAATGAACAAGCTGTTGCTAGTGAATAACGTAAAATGTAAAAACCAATTATGAATCGTCTTCAAAATGGCATTGAATTCTATGTAGCCACACCGTACACTTTAGTTGCATTATAAGCATGTCTTGGATCATCTCTAATTCTTTTTCTCTCTATTTTCTCCATTATTATGTTTTTGAGAGAAATAAATGACATAAATATGATACAAAAAGTATCGTTTATTCCATTTATTCCCCTAAAAACATAGTAATAGAAGAAATAAAAAAAAATAAAGATAATCTTAACTCCCCGTGGCTATACCCAAATTGTCACCCGGGCAGAAATTAATCACTCCCTGAAAAGGTGGAAGGATATCTTTTTTGGTAACAAGGAAAAGCAAAACCAAAACAAAAAGAAGGATACCCTGATCTTTAGAAAAAAAAATGAAATGGATAATTTTTAATTAAACATAATATCAACACTATTTCACTTGTATGACCCTTGATCGACCAACTCAAATACGTAGTTGCAGAAATTAAACCCCTATCAGATTCTTCATATCAAAAAAAGGAAAGGGAAAAAAAAAATCCTGAATCCTGAGGAATGGTATCATTTCACAGAACATAGAATGAATCTGCTATCTGAGGCCAAGATAACAAAACTAGTCGATTAGTAAGAAAGATTACAATCAAAAGCTAATAGAAATACATCCTTGGCCCAAAAAACCAACGAAATTAGTACTGAGGAAAAAAATTGATAGAGGCAATTATGAGATGCATATTTGTATCATAGAATACATTGTAATGGTACAGAGTTAGTAAAACAATGCTTTTTCCAAACCATGTTGTGGCAACCCCCAATAATTTTCTAACAAGTGCCTAACTCAAGTCAACATGAGATCGTTACCTCCTAGACTAGGGCGAAGGCAAACCCGGACTTCATGCTCTTCTGATCCTAGACGAAGTTTTGGCACCATGATCTCAAGCACTGATCCTGGCCCAACATAGTATGCTTCTATAATGGCATCTTCCGGAATTCGAGTCGAAAGCGGGATTTCGCGAACAAAGTCTCCAGGTGGGCAGTGCTCCGAGGATTGATCCGTAAGCTTGAATGTCCTATCATCTCTCTTGATCAATGGCTTTCGAGATGTGCTCACACAAGAAACCTTTATGATACCATAAGCCGGAGTGTTCCTCCAAGACACCTTCACACTAGGAAGATCCACAAATGGCAAACTGATAATGATCAAGTAACCTTGTTCGTCCTCGTAGATTGTTTTCGCGGCTGTAACCGGTCCACAAACATTCTTCATCACCCCGCTAAACTCATTCAACCAGTGTGGATCACTTGGGTGCTTTTCCAAATCTAGGATCCGATCAGATGGAGGATTTACAGCCAAGTAACACTCTTCATCAACCCCACAAAGGAAAAAGCCCTTCCTTTTCTTGTTGGTGATAAGAGTTAGATCAGCCGCGTCACCGTTAGACAGATGAGTAGATAAGTTCAGACCAGATTCATTGAGCAGCCTCTTTGAGTGGGGATTTGGAGCACCCTTGACTGGGGGAGGTGGTCTCTCGAGCTCAAAGTCCGTCGTGTTGGGAAGATTCCTCCATGAACTGAAATCGTCCGTCGTGTTGGGAAGATTCCTCCATGAACTGAAATCGCTTGCTTCAGGTGGGATTGAGAAATTCAAGTCACGGCCAGTGAGTTCCATCCACCTTTTCCGATCATCCTCATCAAGGACCATCAGATTGGGTGAAGGAACAACTTCAATGCCATGCACACACTGAGGGTTCGAAAGTCCCCTATAATGCTTCCTCTGCATCCGGTGGGATCGGACAAAACCCTTGTCAACGCTAAAAGGAAACGGGTGCTCCCCTTGACGGGAATGCCCGTTCATGTAACTCCTAAGCTGCATCTTGCCCAATGCATTCTCTGGCCTCTCCTTGAACACCCACATGTACATGTTTTCCAAATCATGCTGAACAATGAAGACATCAAGCTTGATATCAGACTTATCAAACCCTGAAAAACCATTGCAGTCCCTGACAGCCTTGGCTTTAGATTTCTCAAGCAACACAGGTTTAAAGTAAAACCTGAACAAAAACGAAGCACCCCATATGCTATCGACTCGCTTGGCGCATTTCCTTCCGGCAGCTTTGGGCAAGTTGAGTAAACTCTCAGTCTCATACCCTTGAGTACCACCACCAAGACCAACATCAAGAACATCACAACAAGGCTCAGAATTCCATAGCTGTGATGGGGATGCTGAAAGGGGCAAATTGATATCAGGCGGACCGGAGGAGGAGAGTATGATTTGCCTATTCATCTCCAAATCAAGTTCATCATGGGAACATGCACTTGAATCCATGGATAATAGTGTGGATGGGTGGTGGTGATGATGGTTATTGTTCTCCATTGAAAGACAACAAGTGAGAAGAGAACCGCCCATTGGAATTGGACTACCTCATCTAGTAGTTGATGAGTTTTGCTGCTGGTAAGTTCAATGTTGTTGCCATCCCAGAAACAATTCAGCAAAACAACCTTATAAATACCGTAATCATTTATATCATCAATCCCCACAACAACAATATCAACCCTTACATTTCAAAACCAAAAAAAAACCCTAAATTTATGAATCAGATAATATAATTCTCACACACCCACTTGAAATAAATAAATAAATAAATAAATAAAGAAAAATCCTAAACCTGTATTACGGATTTGTATCTAAAATTGTAAATAACATATCTTTGTACACAAAGTATTGTTCTTTTTCCCTTTTTTAAAAAATTTATGGTTGGAAAAAGAGACACCCAAAAAGAAAATGGAAGGGGATCTTCAAGGAGTACCTTTGTGAATAAGCATCGAGAAATGGAGAAGACGAAGAACCAGTGGTAGCGAAGAGGATGATTTTCTCCATCATATCATCCATAACATTGAATTTTGCCCTAGACTATAGACTCTTTCTTCGTTTTTTGTTTTGTTTTTTTATTGACCCAAGAAAAAAACGAATAAATAATAATAAAAATAAACAATCACTTTGATCTCAGAATATAGAGCGATATATATCACTTTAATTCCTAAAAAGGTTCTCAACTAGTGTAGTTGTATGCCTTTTTTTTTAATTTTGTATGTATCAAAAATTAGAATGACACCACTTTGACACTTCTAAGGATTAAAATGATTGTTTACTCAATAAAAAAATATTTAATTGTAAATAGTCAACATGAATACGAAACAGAGAAGACAGAGGAAGAAGCGGAAGCGTGATGAACCGTCTCACAAAAGCAAAACAGGTTCCATGGAATGGGTTATGCGTTAGCCAGCAGCATTGATAGTGAACCGGGCCTGGAGGACCCGCCTCCATTCAATGTCCATTCACCTTTAATATTTTTGTTTGGTTTGAGAAGGCGTTTTTTTTAACTCTAATGAATATGATGGTAATTAAAGAATCATTTGATTGATTGACCAAAAAAAAATCGTTTGATTGATAAATTTTTTTATACTCTCGTCTTTTTACCATTTTACTATATTTATTTACTCTCTCTCTATATTAAAGCGTATAAAAAATATACAAAATAATTAATAGTGATGAATTTATAATTGATAAAATACAACCTTAAACTATTAAAATGACAAATAAATAAATTTTTTTCTTAAAAATGAATAATCAAGATAGACAAATACGAAGAAAAAATATCTAAGCTAATAAATACTACTTGGTAAATGCCAATGGTAAGCTAATAATTGCTACCGGTGCTTTGTTTTTTTTGTTCTTTCTTATATCATAACGGGATGCAAGTGAACTGTGAATGTTTAGACTCAATGGTAATCAAAATTAGTACTGTGTATATTTTTTAAATAAAGCAAAATGTTATTGGACTATAAAGTCATTTTTTTAATTAATATTCATTGGTATGAGTGGAACTAAGCTTATATCTCTTAATATGGTGACAAAAAAATAGTGGTTACCGATTAAGCAACGACTAGAGACTACCAAGGAAGAAGGGGGAGAAAGGGGAAGACACTCATCGTGTGTATTTTTAATTTTACGAATTAATCTGTGTGTATTGATTTAATTTATTGATTACTATTAAATATTTCCATTACTTAGAATACGTGAGGTAGTCCACATATGTGTGTACTTTTTATTTTATGAGTGAAAAAGTACTTTTATTTTACAAATAAAAATAAATTGACTTAAGTCTGATACTTTTTAAAATTGGGTGAATTTCATTTTGAAAATTCAATAAATCCAAAATAATACAAATTCATTTTTATATGATTTCAAACAAAGTATTATTAAATGATTTCAAAAAATAATAAAAACTAGAAAGGTATAGCACGAGACTTCTTTTATTACTTTTGAAAGTGCTATAGTAATATATTTTATAATACGCTCTTTTTAACATATTATCTATAATTTGGTAAAATTTAAGTGAGTTCACTAAATCATGTGGGTCAATCGATTGTAAAAAGTATCTTGAAAAGAATATGTCAAATAGTGTTGATATGAAAGTCTAGGGTGTTAGGATTGAAATGTTTTTGTTTCGTGCTTTCAATGTTGCAACAACATTTATTAAATAGATAATTGAAAAATAATGACCGATGTGAATATTACTGTTGGAACACTTTATATATACTATAGATGACCGGCAAACTGTAGCACACTGTAGTGTCAATCACTAGATTTTTTTTGGTAGAGGATAGAAAAAGAGTCAAACAAAAAATAAATAAAAAAAGACAGAAAAACTAAAGGAACACAACCGGATCCCTATCCCATCCCTCATTGGGTAGAAGACCCCCTTGGCATCCGCTCACAGCAGCGACCTCAAACCCACCAGCGGCGCATCAAGCACAGAGGCAAGTTGTTGTTGTAAATGTCAAACACGAACAATATATTAAGACTGAATCGTGGACTAAGTCGCTCTTTTTGAGACGTATTGTGGCTTTACTAGAAGTGTGCAACAGTGTTCAGCTCGTTGTTCTCAGGATAAAGCAACCCTCCAAAACTGAGTTTGGGAACTCTCTGCACAGAAGAGAACCCAACAAACTAACACCCACAAAAATACTCAAACTGTTCGATATCTCAAATAGAAGCATAAAATGTTTGGAATTCCTTTTTTTCTAATTCAGAAATTTTCTTATTGTTGTACTCCTGTACAAGACCTCCCTTTATATAGGCACAAGAACTATTAATCAAATTAAACCAAATTAATAGAAAGCAAAACCGTTTGGAGAGCTATAAACTCAGGAGACGTCGAACGGATATAAACCAACAGCTATATACAACTTAATATAATAATACTGTTGGGTTATATGCATTACAACCTTGCTTAGCCATGCAGATAATCTGCAACGCGGAGAATGTATAGCAAATCTACTCTCCAATTTAGGACGTCTCTAATGGATTGAATCAACAGCGCATAACGGTGCGTCGGCCGGGCAGGGAGGTGAATTAAGGATGTTGTTTAAAATATCTATAGATGACAATTTGATACTACTATTATACTAAAACATTGGAGCTATTCATTTTGTTGGTGTTGTTCTCCGGTCGAGAGCGCGAGTGAAAGAGAGGGATATAGTCAAGTAATTGAATGATCATTTGACCAAAAAAGTAATTGAATGGTCATAGATAACATAGAATAAATAGTCTCTGAGTCTGTTTGGGTATGAGTTACAAGTGTTTCTAAGACTTCTCTACAATAAGAAGCTCTTTTAAAATTCAGAAGTAATGTTAGGATAATTAGTATTTTAGCTTTTGACTTTTAGAAAAGATCCCAAAAGAGCTTATGTAAAAGCTTATCGCTTTGTTTGGATAAACTTTTCTATAAGCACTTCTAACATGTATTTTTTAACTAATAATTTCTTATATAAATTGAAATTTGTTATGAATATTTGGTGGGTGTCTATTCTTGAAGATATTGATACTAATCGGATTATGTAATATCATTTCCTTATTAAGAGAGAAGATTGTATTTCACTATTTTCTTTATTATGATAGAATCTCTTCCATATCTACATTAGGGTTAGCTTTCCTGGTGGCTATATATATCAACCTCATTGTACATGGTTTGATACCCTGAAGCATAACAATAAAACATTCTATTATTCTCTTATTCTCTATTCTCTCTTATCTCTATGTTTTACTCTTGTTTTGATTATTTTCATAACACGTTATCAGTACGAGACTCTAACCAACTGAGATTCAGAAGCGTGGAGCATAGTGTTGTGCGAAAGGAGAAGATGAGAATTTTCCAGTCCTTCGGTACAAGGAACCTATAGTTTGTGCAGACCATCACAAAACGAAACATGGATACAAGTGAAGGAAATCGTTCAAGGTTTATTAATTCTTCTAGTTCACAATTTCTTTGCATATATTTTGTCAAATTTCTTTGCAGGTCTCAAAGCTTGTGTGAATGTATGAGCTTCAAATCTCTTGATCATATATATGGACTCGTTTTCAAATAATTTATTACAAAATAGAAACTTTCTTTTGCATCTAATGTGCTCCTGCAGTAGCATTATTGAAGAAAAAATGATTTAAGAAATATTTTGAATCGATTTCTTGTGGCCGAACAAAATAATGAGTTTTTGATGAAAAATCACGAGGCCAATCCCATTGACACTGTTCCATTCCCAGAAGTGAATATAGCAACACACGATTATTATACTTATTGGAAATATTAAGGATCATCCCACTAGCACTGCTCTATTCCCAGAAGTGAATGTAGAATCACATTATTATTATAATTATAGGAAAAAGAATTACTTATCATGTTAATGTGTATTAAAATTCATTTAGATGTAAATGGTCTTGGAGACATTATCAAAGAAGAGAATAAAGCATCTAATCAATATATGACCAAAGCTATGATATTTTTCCCTAGAAGTGGAAAAATAATGAAAAGAAAATAAGGTCAAAGCTATGACATTTCTTCCCAGAAGTGAAGAAATGGTGAAAATAATAAAAAAGAAAAGGGTGAGTAGAATAGCAAATATATTGTGGAAGCAATGATCATTGGTTGCATACCTGTCGTATGCCAAAGTATCTTGTAGATCTTTAATAAGATTCAAACAAATGGAAAAAAGATACAAATACATTTTGCTTATGAAGATGATGACTATGATTATAGTCATATGAATATTACTTACTCGCTTATTTCTTTACTAATCCATATATAAAAATTGATCTCCTTATTGAAGGTAAGAGTATCAAGAAATAAATTACTTATATTTTAATGTTATTAAATCTCAATTTTAGTATGTTTTTATTCTTCAATTGAACTTTATGTTTATTTCTTATTTATTTTTAATTTTATTTGTGAAAGAATGAATTTTGCACTAACATCAATTATGCGAATAACTGAATGCTCTGGAAGAGCTAATATATTGTTAGTAATGCAAAAAAATAGAGGTTAGTACATTTGGTACTACAAAGATGGTGTGGCTCCAGAAGAGCTAATGTTATCAGAAGTAACAAACCAATATTAGTAATATATATCTATTACAACAAATTAAGATAATTGGAGGCTTTAGAAAAGCTAATATATTGTTATCTGAAGTAACAAACCAATGTTACTACTATAGCCGATGCTATAAAGATAATTTGAGGCTCCGGAATAGTCAATGTATTGTTATCTAAAATAACAAAGTTAGTTAATATATGCAAGAAACCAATGTTAATATCATATCTGGTACTACAAAGACAATTGAAGGCTCCAGAAAAGCTAGTGTATTGTTACTTGAAGTAACAAAGTTACATATTAATGTTGCATTATATTCTTTAATTCATAAATTTTTTAAGATTCAATTCGTTCAAATGGATATCATATTGAAACAAGAAATAAAGGAGATATTGAATATCTTTATAACATTGAATTACATATTGTAAACCAGAAGTTTACAAACTATGATAAGTTTGTTGTTGGCATATGACTGGTTGGGTCATCCTGGTCTATTGTGATGCGAGAAATAATTGAAAATTCATCTAGACACACATTGAAGAGCCAGAAGATTCTTCAATTTGATAATATCTTAAACACTGCTTATTCCCCAAGAAAATCTTAGAAGTTGATAAAGATAATGATTCTCTCACCCGTTTAGAGCATATACAAGGTGATATTTGTGAGCTGCAACACCTTTTCTCCAAAAAGGATATTACACCATAGTAACCGAAACTTTCACAAATACTTAGAAAATATTTCATAATGGTTTGTAAAGCACTACAAAATGCGGGTAAAATTTTTCGCTTTCATAAAAGAAGATGAGAAGGATGGGGAGTAACATCCCTCATTTTCTTATTAAAGATTTTAACTGTAAAACAAAGCCTTATGTACCGAAAAGTACTTCCTTTCATATATATATATAACATGATATTTTACAAAGGAGTTTGTTCTAAGACAAACTTTGTTTTTACACTGCAAAAGAAAAAGAAGTGAAAGCTACTCTAAACCAAAAAGTACAAAAGTGGTAAAAGAAAAATATATGCTACTATGTACAGTCGAGCCATGATCCCGTTATTTATACCACGGGGATCTACTACACTAAAACCCTAACTCATATACATACTCATGGACAAGACCAGGTAGATCCTCCTAGTCCAGGCAAGCTGGAGTATAGAGGCGGGACTCTAGTTACTGGAACCCAATCAAAGTTGAATCCGGCTAGATCTGGTCTAGGCATAGTATCGCTAGTAAGGTCAGAGGTAGCCCAAGAGTCTATAGACTCCTCGGATTCCTCTTCTATTTCCTCATTCGACAAGGATTCGGATAACCAGATTATGTCTTCTGATTCTGAATCAGAAGGACGGGGTAAAGGAGAATAAGTTGGAGGATTCGCTTCTCTCAGAGGCGAAACTGGTACATGACCTACAGAACCCTCAGTTCTTGCAGGTGGTGCTGCGGATGTGTCTTTAGAGGTTCCATCCTAGTTTTTGTCAGAAGATCTATCTCTCGACCTCATCGGTACATGATCAGAACCATTTCCATCATGTTCCGAGGGATGTGAACTACCACCCTCACTGCTATCACCACTATCCTCATTACTCTCGAACAAGTCTTCTGGGTCAAACACCAAGGATTTTAACTGATGCAAGGGTAACTTAACATCTAATATCATTTGTTCTTGAATAGGTCGTGGATTTGGTGGGGCTCTACCTCCAGTATCTAAGGTTTCCGTATATCCTACAAACCTTCCCCACTGCGTACCATGACATATGTTCCAACGTACATTGTTTCCACCCAAAGGTTCTATACGTAGATGTCGGATGGTTCCCAATCCTCTATCTTGTGGGTTTATCTCCATCTACTCAGTCATGTAAGAACACAACAAAGCAGACAGGGTGAATTTCTAACTCAAATTAATAGAAATAGTACAAGTATACTATCAAACATAGAACACACAATACACAATCCTCAAAACAGATAGGTAACTCAGACAATCCAGTCGTTTCAATCAACAGAATAATACAACAAGCCATTGAAAACACACAATCACATCAAACAAGCAGATTTTACCTTTTGTCCATGCAACCCTGTAACACAATATATTTCACAAGAATATATCACATCAGTGTTCCATTAATGCATGACACACCAATATCTCTCTAATCACACCGTTGTATTGCTCCCAGGGAGACTTATCCAACCTCACATCATAGAGCGATCGGCTGCCTGTACACTTCACAGCATAGTCAGGGAATCGCTCCCGGCCCCTAAAGATACTTCTGTGGTACCGCATTTAAAACTTAATACCAGATCATAAATAGAACTGCTAGTCAGATTTATTCAAGCCGGGTATACGACTCGTCTCGACTCGAGGGTATTCACTATACTCGGCCACATAAGACTATCGAAACCTGAATAATCCCAGTAGACAATTGTAGTCCAACAGGCTCTGTTTTCAACCCCGTCTCGTAGGTTGTATGTTCATCTCTCAGATGCAAATGATCATCTAAATTTTGCAAATCACTTTCTCTGTAAAACTTTCTCTGTTTTACTGTAACTTCTCTTTCTCAAAAATCTCAGAATCTCTCAAAAACTCTTTGTAAGAAATAAGTCAAATCCTTTTATGGGCAGACCACTAATATAAGTAGACAACTGTTTATAAGTCACTATTTCTCATAAAACTCTCTCTTCACTGTATACCTTGAAAAAAATCATAAAACTCTTGTCTCGTTTGACTGCTTTTTACGAATTAATTCATTATCTCGGCCTTATTTATTTTAAGTTGCTCAACTGAGTGAATCGGTATAAAAAGAGTTATTTAACTGTATTACAAGAAGATCAAACCGGGCATAGCCACTTGATTTGATTGAGAGAGAAAAGGTCAACAGTATTTAAACTTACGTCTGCTTTTGAAATAATAGATGTCTGTTCTCAGTTTTTAGATAGCTTCTTGGTAATGGAATAATCACACGGCGACTGAGCCGACTGCGGTGATCAGTGTCCAGTTTTCTTGAAAACTTGATACAAACTTAGTGATCGAAATTACGTTTAATTAATCACGGCTTAGGTTAATTTTCGAAGATGAAAAGATTACACGACAGCAGAGCCATCTTTGGTAATCAGTACCCCACTTATAAAACCGATCCTACGTACTAAGTGAACGTAGTCAATTTATCTCTCTTCTGAAATACTTAAACTTTGATTATTTTTCAGGAAAAAGGCCCGTTGAAAACCTATCTCACTAAATTCCACTGCCATAGACATTGGAAATTAAACTGAGTTATGTACATACATATACAGATTGGATACCCACTCGATATTTTCCACAAATAATATAACGATAGAATTCACCGAGAATCCATTACCGTTATATTATCTTCTAAAAGATGCTATAACAGTAGAATTCACCGAGAACCTATTACTGTTACACTCTTTTATCCAATCCAATCTATTTATATACACAGTATTAAGAAAATTGCTTCTTTCCCAATCTTATCTTGTCATGTATATACCAGGTTTCCACTATTAAGATTTCCCCAAACAGCGTATCAGCACAGATCCCAGGCCAGAGTGAGACAGACTGTTGTAGTCCCTTCAAAGGTCTCACTTCCTTTCTAGATAGATCCATACTGATAAACCATTTATCTTAACTACAACCTTGCATATAAATAACAGATACTAATGGGGTTTTCACAAATAATTATTGTTTGCTTTGCGGTAATCTCTCGTTTGTAGTATGTGTAAAATTTGCCATTATAACGGTATGTTTACTAAAGTTCAAAAGTGATTTTGCCATAATCTCTCCTCTTACTCAAATTCTTAAATAAAATTGGGCATTATAACTCTACAATTTATAATTAGCACTAAACAATTAATTTAAGACAATAAAACAATCATAAAAGCATACTAAACAAACAAAAAACTGTAAACAACCAAACAAGCAATTCCACACACAAACAAGATCAAACTCATACTACTAAAATTAAGATGAGAAGAGAAGCCCCTTACCTTAGCCAAAATCTTGATGAAGAACAACCAAGAACACCAAAAGAAATTTAAGAAACTAAGAGGAAAAAGAGAGAGAACTTCTTTGTTGGCCTTGCTTCTTGTTGGTGTGTGCAAAATATGAAGCCAAGACCCCCTATTTATAGTGGTGGGGCGGCCAAGGGGTGGGGACCAAGAGGGAAATATAAATTACCTCATGCCACTTTTTGATGCAAATGTCATAAACCATAAAAACATAATTCATCCATTTTTCTTATTGGCTAGTTTAGGTGACAAAGCATGTGACTCATGACCAAAAAGTTCATCCAAGGGCTCCCATTTAAGTGAGGATGTCGACCAGCTTTAGGGAAAGGAGGGCCATGTGATTGAATAGTGAAAAACTTTATGGTTTCGTAAATAAACCGAAAACTGGTGGCATTTACGTCCTTTTGCAAACAGATCTTGCAAATAATTAGTAGAAAGATGAGGACCCATTAGAAAATGTCAAAAATAGTTTCTAATAGTCATAAGGACTTTATACAAGAGTTTCTGGATTTTTACGGTAAAGGGTAGGCTTTACGGTACGTATTAACGAAGGAAAATGGACGCGTCGTAAGCCAAAAACAGTAATTTTTCATAATATTTCAGAAAAATTCCCAGAAAATCATAAATTTAATTTAAACAACAATGGTCCCTCTTAGAATTTGATTTTGAGCACTCCCTGACCACTGGAAATCCATCCTGGTTTCCGTAAAACTTCATTTTACGTGCTCATAGGGACCGAAAACGTAACTCTTTATCTGTCTCTCAAAAAATACCAAAATAAATTTCATAATTCTTTAAAAATATAAGAACATGGTGTACAGTTCCAGTTTTTCGTTTTTACTCCGTTTTGGTTTCCGTATAATTTTTAACTCTTACCGTAAACTTGCGGAAACCAAAACGGTACTTTTGAAAATTAGTTTCTCAAAAAATTCTAGAAAAATTCCAGAAAATTATAAATATAATAAGAAACAACTTTCGTGAAGGAAGATAATTTTCTGGGTTGTTTTAATATATTTTTATCAATTAAATTCTTTTCCATCTATTACGGTAAGTACAGTTTGCAACCGTCATTAGAATATGACTGTTTTAGTAGAATAACTTAATAAGTATCTTAAACTCTTAATTATAAGACTACAATAGTTTTCTTATCACTTAGTTCCTACCAGAACATTTAAAACAGACAAAAGACAGAAATACCTAAAACAGAAACCTATAAAAACGTAACTATTTTACTATTCACGTTGTAACACTCAACCGTAATGGGTCTTTCTACCTTTCTTAGATTTCTATCAAACCCATGCAATCCCTATCTCATCTATTTTTCTATCTCTGGTATGTATCCTTTTTCTAACTAACAGATTATGGAGTTCTGTCTAAAAAGGACTAAACCCGTAATTTCCTTTTTTTCTTCCTCTTAAAATCCAAACTTAATTTCTAAAACCTTCATGTATAATCCATACTACTATGTCTTCCCTTAAATACCTTTTGGAAGTGTCATATGAATTTTCCAAATTCATTTCACCATTTATCCAATAATCGGAATTCTGTATATAATCCTCTGACTTCCGTATTTAATTCTAAACTACTAAGTTTTTATCCAAAAAACTTCAGAGTAATTCTAATCCTCTAAAATTAACACTCTGTCTCTTAGAGTGAAATTTTAGGATGTTACATGAGCCAATACAACCACCATGTGGATCATTTAGATATTTTATATGATTTTAATTGATGCATCAACTAGATAGTCACTTGTTTGTCTGTCGTCAACTCACAACCAGACGTTTGCGATATTACTTGATTAAGAGCTCATTTTCTTGAAGAAAATACACCTTGATAATGCAGTTTAGTTTACATCTCGGACATTTAATGAGTATTATATGTCTATTGGAATTAATATTGAACATCATGTAGTATATGTTTATACACAAAATGATAATCCTGCAGATTCATTCATTAAGTGTCTAAAGTTAATTACAAGACCATTACTAATGAGATTAAAACTTACAATTTCTAATTGGGGACATCTAAACTTGCACTAGCATCAAACCAACAAATTTTCACAAGTCCTCCCCTTTAAATTTGGTTTTGGTCAGAAACCTAATATTTTTAACCTAAGAATTTTTAGATGTGTTGCTCCATCACAACACACTAAGATGGGTCTTCAAAGAATGTTGGGAATATATATGTTGGTTAAGAATCTATATCTATAATAAAATATATTGAGCCAGCAAAATACATTGAGCCAGTATATTAGAGATTCATTTACAGTTTGGTTTGCTAATTGTTAGTTTTCCCAACATTAGGGGGAGAGAATAAGCAGCTGGGAAATGATAAGTTAGAATGAATTGTCATCTTGATCCTCATACAAAACTATGTGAACCAGAAGTTCAAAACATAATTCAATTGCAAAGTTTAGCAAACCAATTACAAAATGTATTCAGTGAAAGAGTGACTAAACCAGCTGCTAATGCTCCAATCAAAATTAATGTCCCTGTAGGACAATCACAATCACGCATGAAGCGTGGTAGACCTATCGGTTCCAAAGATAAAATCCCTCAAACAAGAAAAGGAGCTAAAAAAGCGGGTAAGATGACCCATTGCGGATATTGAAACTCCAGAAGAGTCATAAGACATAATTGATTTTTTAGCTCTAGAAGAGAATATCAGGTACCTGAAATTTGTGAAAATAAATGGATTTCAATAAATTATGTCATAAATGGAATATGATAGAACCGGAAGGAAGTCAACATTGACGATGTTTTCTTCATAATATAGCGCTATATGTGATAAGTGATAACGAGGATTGTGAAACAAAGTCTATTAAGGATTACAAACAAATCAATGATTGGCCAAAATGAAAAGACGCTATTAAAGTAGAATTATACTCGATTTGCTGACCAAAATTCTTTGGATCTGTAGTCCGAAAACCTGAAGGTGTAAAGTCAGTTGGGTACAAATAAAATTTTGTGCGAAAACAAAATAAGAAAAGAGAAATTATGAGATATAAAAATCGATCTTGATTTTGAAAATTGTAAAAACCTGACTTTGATTTTGACAAGGTCACTACAAGAAATTTGCCATTTATCGACGGCCATTACCGATAGAATTAGAGTCATCGGTAATTTTGGCTCTTTTCGATGGATTTTTTCGGACGGTAATAAGATAATTCCATCGGTAACGATTTGCGACAGCATAATCCATCGGTAAGGCAAAATTTTGATCCGTTGGCGCCATTTAAATTTTTTTGATTTTTTTTAAAAATTACCGACAGAACCATTCTGTCGGTAACTGTGCACATTTTTCAAAATTTGAGTTACCGACTGAAAAAATCCTCGGTATTAAAGTTAGATCCGTCGGTAATATTATCGACTGAATTTTTGACCGAAATATCGTCGGTATTAAAGTAGCCTTTATTACCGACAAAATTTCCGTTGGTAATTTCCGTCGGAAACGATTGGTTAACTCAACCAGAACGGACTTCTCCCTCCCCATTACACATTTATCAATCTCTCTCTTTCTCTCTCTCTCTCGATATCGCTCTCTCTCCACCGTTTTCGACCACCGCCTCAACCGCGCCCCCCACCCCGCCACCCGTTGCAGCCCCCCAACCGCTCCACCGCGGGGAGGTCCAGAGAAGATGGGGTTCTTCCTTTCTCTTTCTCACTTCATTGATTTCTTTTACTTCACTGGTTTTTTTTTGCTCTTTTTACTCACTCTCTGTTGTTCTTTTACTCACTGCTGAAGACATTCACGACCATTTTAAAAATTCTGTTGGTAATAATTACCGATGAGCTTCTGTCGTTGAAAATTCTATCGAAAATCGTTCGTTATCGATGGTTTTTCTGCGTTACCAACGGTTTTTTTCGGTCGGTAATGCTAGTCTAGTAGCATATGAATGGCTCAATTTACATTTGATGGATGCTATTTGGCTCACTTGATAATGACATTTATATAAAACTCCTTGAAGGATTTAATATGCCTGAAGCATACAATTTGAGCCCTCGAGAAGAATACTCAATCAAATCGAATAAGTCTTTCTATGAACTAAAACAATTTGGGCGCATAATCGCCTCAATGAATATTTGAAAAAGGAAGGATATAAAAATGACTCCATTTGTCTATATATTTTTATGAAAAGATCTTGAAATGATTTTGCTATAATTGCTATTCATATTATTGACATAAATATTGCTGGCCGGAACTCCTGAAGTGCTTCCAAAAAAACTATAGATTGCTTAAAGAAATAGTTTGAGATGAAAGACTTACGAAGGATAAAGTTTTGTTTGGAATTACAGATTGAGTATTTGAAAAATAGAATTTTTATGCATGTTATTTTATTATGGTCATTATATCATGTATTTATCCTTGTTAAATATTTAAGTTATTTAAGATAATTATCTAAATTATATTTTCTTTAGATATTCTTAAATATTATAGAATATCTTATATTTCTAATCTATTATGACAAAGGTGCTAAAGAGGTTCTATATGAACAAGTCACATTCATTGTGTACTCCAATGATAGTAATGTCACTAGAAGTGAATAAAGGTCATTTTAGACCTCGAGAAAATGATAAAGAACTACTTGGTCCAAAAGTACCATATCTCAGTGCAATTGAGACACTAATGTACCTTGCTAATTATACACGTCTTGATATATTATTTGTTATTAGGAAGATATAGTTCTTCCCTAAGTCATGAAGACATTGGAATAGAATCAAGCATATATTGTGTTACCTTATGGGCACGATGAATATGAATTTATTTTATTCAAATGTATTCAAGTTGGGTTTGATTTGTTATGCAGACACAGATTTTTTGTTTGACCCTCATAATGGTAGATCACAGACAAGTCATGTGAAAATTTTGGCACCACATGAGGCAAGTTATAAATGCACTTGGTTGAAGTCTACGATTCTACAAATACAAGAGACTTGTGGTTTATCTTCTGGAAAAATGATCTCCAAAAGGTGGTGATATAAGCATTCAACAAATTCGTTCATGTATGATGATCTAGCAGATCTCTTTTCAAAGTCACTATTGAGTAAAATTTTGAGCAACTAATACAACGAATTGGTCTTCGTCGTCTTAGAGATGATTGTCTTCATGAGGGGGAGAAATAGATGCGTTCTGCACTCTTTTTTCCTTCGCCATGGTTTTGTCCCACTGGGTTTTCCAGACAAGGTTTTTAACGAGGCAGATCTTACGCAATGGATATTGTACTCTTTTTCCCTCACTAAGATTTTTTTCCCACTAGGTTTTTTTCATAGTAAGGTTTTAATGAGACATATCCTTAATGGACATCCAAGGGGGAGTGTTATGAATATTTGGTGGATGTCTATTCTTGAAGATATTGATACTAATCGGATTATGTAATATCATTTCCTTATTAAGAGAGAAGATTGTATTTCACTATTTCCTTTATTATGATAGAATCTCTTACATATCTATATTAGGGTTAGCTTTCCTGGTTGCTATATATATCAACCTCATTGTACATGGTTTGATACCCTGAAGCATAGCAATAAAACATTCTCTTATTCTCTATTCTCTCTTTCTCTTTTATCTCTATGTTTTACTCTTGTTTCGATTATTTTCATAACGAAATTAACTTTTATTCTTCACATTTTCCAAAAACTATCTATTTTAACTTCTTTATAAGCACTTATATATCTAATAATGACTATTTAACAACTTTTTCTCTTTAACATATATGAGAAAAATAAGCATGCAACTAAGACTAACTTATCCATAAGTTAAAAGCTAGAGTTTTTACACCCAAACATGACTTGTGTTAATAGCTTATCTATTCCTAGCTTATGTAAAAGCTATTAAGTATCACTCAAACACAAAATTCGCTTATTTTGAAGTAACTTTTCACATTAAAACTTCTAGAAAAAAGTATTCTTCTATAAGCTTTTCCATATAACCTCATCTAAATAGGCTCTATTTGTTATGTTTTGATTGGATAACAATACCAACAATACTTTATTGTAATATATCTAAGTTTTGTCCAAACATCAATTGGGAACAAACTAAACATACATAGAACAATGATAAAATTTACCAGAAAAAGAACAATGATAAAAGGATTTTGGCTTAAATCTATTTTTAGTCTTTCATTTTTCATTGAGTTTTATTTTTACTCCCTCAAACATAAAATGCGTCTTTTTAGTGCTTCATTTTTTAAAATTTGTCACTTTTAGTCTCCGGGACTATATTTTAAATTTAAAAAGTATTTTCTAAATTTATACTTTGACCTATACTTAAGTTTGATGCTCACCTTAACCCGTTTTTCCGTTCTCCTCCCCCTCCACTGATGCACTACGGCCCCCCATCCCCGCACGACCAAGGGAGGTTGCGCACAATGGCGGGAAGGGAGGCTGCCACTGCGATCGCACAGGGAGGAGAACGAGAGAGAGGCCGCATCTCGTGGCGGTTTAGAGGGAGGACGTTGGAACTACTCCTAGTGGGGATGGAGGGGTCGCGGTGCATCAGTGGAGGGGGAGGAGAACGGAAAAATAGGTTAAAGTGAAAATCAAACTTTGGGAGGGGTCAAAGTGTAAATTTAAAATATACTTTTCAAATTTAAAATATAACTCCAGGAACTAAAAGTGACAAATTTTAAAAATAAAAGACTAAAAAGACACATTTTATCTTTTAAAAACTAAAAATAAAATTCAATAAAAAATAAAGGACCAAGAAGAGGTTTAAGGAAAGGATTTTTTATATATAATAAAATCTACCCTCAAAAAAGTTAATTGGACGACTAGTTATCTCACTTATCTGCACTTAGAGGAGGATCGGTTTCGTAACGCTGAAATGAGAAAAGTTATTTAATGCCAAATAAAGTGGAGGGGAAGGAGAAAAAAAAAAGTTGTTCATAGAAAACGACATCCACTTGTCCAAAAAGCAGGAGAAAATCATCATCTCAATTAGACGCCATCGACCGACCAAAAAAAAATTAGACGCCATCGTCGGCCAACAAACATGTATGAAAAAAAAAAAAAAAACTTGCCAACTCCACTCTATCTGATCCATGTGACTGTCTAAATTCTCACCACACAAAGAGACTAATCTACTAGTCAACAAAATTGCTTCCTTCCTTCCTTGGTAGCCAAAAATATGGAGTAAATCATCGAAATCATTTCTGAAATTGTAAAATACTGAATTTAATTTTTGAAATTATTAATAGGTTTAAATATGTTTTTAGTCTTTCAAGTTTAAAAAATTGATGTTTTTGATCCCTCAAATTTAAAATGTCTATTTTTGGTCCCTCATTTTTAAAAATGTATCACTTTTAGTCTCTGAGTTATATTTTAAATTTAAAAAGTATTTTTTAAATTTGAGAGGGGTCAAAATATAAATTTAAAAAATCCTTAGAAGTTAGGGAAATGGGAGTAAGGTGAGAATCAGAATTTAAGAGAGGTCAAAATATAAATTTAAAAAATACTTTTCAAATTAAAAAATAGCCACAGGGATTAAAAATGACACATTTTTAAAAATGAGTGATAAAAAATAGGCATTTTAAATTTGAGGGACTAAAAAAAACAATTACCCAAACTTGAGAGACTAAAAACATATTTAAACCTTATTAATATTTAAAATTAGTTTTTGAAATTAAAAATTATCGGTCAAATTCATCATTTTTAGATCAATCAATTTAGCCATTAAAATTATTCGATAAGGTCTAATATGATAGAAGATTTTTAATTTTAGTAACTAAAAATATTACTAATTTTAAGAACTAAATAATATCTACCAATAGAGACCGACACATATGGTCAGAATCTCCTTTTGCACTAACTGTGATTTGCATTTGAATCCTAAATTTTCTTATTAATAGGCTATACATAAATTTTATTATAAATTCTCAATAAGATTTGTGATTTTCTATGGTCTTACACGGTGTGCCTCCCATGATTCAAATTTATGACTACAAAAAATTAATAATATCCTACAATTTTATATACTAAATTGGTAATTTACTCCAAAATATCACCCAACAAGTAGTCGTTCACCGCCTCTGTCTTTTTCCCTGAAGCGGCACAATATGATAGGCTCAACAATTGAAACGGGACACGTTTTTGTTTTTTGCTTTTTGTTTACTATTATATTTTTAACAGGAATGATTCCCTAGTCACGTAACGGGATATAAGCAAGCAAAATATCTTCTGTTTACAAGTCAACATATCAAAATTTTCAACCCATCCGAACAACAATGTGGAATAAAATAAAATAAAATAAAGCTATTCCACAGTTAAACCCTTCAAGATTACTTACAGATAATGAGTGTTGACTTCATCTTTTTGCCAACATATATTCCAATAAAATGTAAGGTATAAGGGAATTTAAATTTCCGTTAGAAAAAGTGTGGACATTGTCTTCTGACAAGGATTTTTATGACTTTCTGTAATAACCAACAACGTCCATATGGTACACATAAAGTGGTGCAGCTGAATAGGATCAATTTTAATTAGTTCCTCGTACTAAACATTGGACTGCAAGTTGAAAGTTCACTCTATTATCAAATCTTTTTATCATTGCAATTTGCAACAGCTCGATGTAGCATAAAAAAACATATACTCTCTGGGAGGAGAAACTACCCTCTAGCCTGTGATATGTTACATATGTATAACATTCTAAGTACAGATCCAATAACAATATTCCAGATGTATTGATATGCTAATTTCTTATAAATGATGATCACAACGTGCTTATAATCAAAAGTTTGAAGATGCACGAGAACAAAACAAAAAAAAAAAGAACCAAGGCTATCAATCGGTGAGCTAAAACTGCTAGAGACAAATGATGTAAGACAATATGTATTACAAATAACACTGTATGGTACAAAGTTAGAAGAAAAAACAATGATAAACGCACCATACTGATACTGGCATCCCTAACAAATTCTTGATGAAGTGTTGTTTTGTCTGTCTCAGGTCAACATGAGATCATTCCCTCCCAGGTGAGGGCGGAGGCAAACGCGGACCTCATGCTCTTCCGGTCCTACGCGATGTTTCGGCACCATGATCTCTAGCACTGATCCTGGCTCATCATAGTATGCTTCAAGGTTGGCATCTTCAGGAATTCTAGTTGAGAGTGAGATTTCACGGACGAACTCTCCAGGGGGGCAGTGCTCTGAGGATGGATCTGTGAGCTTGAATGTCCTATCGCGTCTCTTGATCAATGGCTTCCGTGATGTGCTCATACAAGAAACCTTTATGATACCATGAGTCAGAGTGTTCCTCCAAGAAACCTTCACACTTGCAAGATCTACAAAGGGGAGGCTGATGATAATCAAGTAACCTTGTTCATCCTCATAAATTGTCTTTGCAGCTGTAACAGGTCCATAGACATTCTTTATCACCCCACTGAAGTCATTCAACCAGTGCGGCTCACCCGGGTGGATTTCTATATCTTGAATCCGATTATCAGGCGGGGGATTAACAGCAAGGTAGCATTCTTCATCGTTTCCATGAGGGAAAAAGTCTTTCCTTTTTTTGCTGCTGTTAGGAGATAGGTCCAACCCATCACCATTACTGTGGTTAGACAGATGAGTTGACAAATTCAGTCCAGATCCATTGAGCAGCTTCTTCGGGTGCGCATTGGGAGTGCTCTTGATCGGAGGAGGTGGTCTCTCAAGCTCAAAGTCTGTGTTGGGAAGATTCCTCCATGAACTGAAATCGCTTGCTTCAGGTGGGATTGTGAAATTCAAGTCTCGGCCAGTGAGTTCAATCCACCTTTTCCGATCATCCTCATCAAGGACCATCAGATTGGGTGAATGAACAACCTCAATGCCATGCACACACTGAGGGTTTGAAAGTCCTCTATAATGCTTCCTCTGCATCCGGTGGGACCGAACAAAACCCTTGTCAACACTAAAAGGAAACGGGCGCTCCCCTTGGCGAGAATGCCCGTTCATGTAACTCCTCAGCTGCATCTTGCCTAAAGCATTCTCAGGCCTCTCCTTGAAAACCCACATGTACATGTTCTCCATGTCATGCTGAACCATGAATACATCAAGCTTAAGATCAGACTTATCAAAGCCCGAGACTCCATTGCTATCCCTCACAATCTTGGCCTTGTATTTCTCATTCAAAGATGGCTTAAAGTAAAAGCTGAAGAAAAACCAAGCACCCCATATGCTATCCACTCGCTTCGCACACTTCCTTCCAACTTTGGGCAGATTGAGAAAAGTCTCAGTCTCATACCCTTGAGTACCAAGACCAACATCCAGAATATCACAAGGGTCAGGATTCCATGGCTGCGGGGGCGGGCTGCGCTCCGCGGATAGGGGCAGATTGATATCCGGCGGACGGGAAAGTATGATTTGGCGATTCATCTCCAAATCCAGTTCCTCATGAGAAGATGCACTTGAATCCATTGACAATAGCGTGGAAGGGTGGTGATTATTCTCCATTGACAAAGAACCAATACAGGATTCGCCAACGCTACCTCATCACGTTGATGAGTTTTTGTGCTGGTTGGTACAATATTGCCATAATCCCAAAAACAATTCAACAAAACAACCTTATAAACACCTTCATCATATCAATCCCCACTATATCTCCCTTCCATCAAACCCCTAGATTTATCATCAATTGAATTTGAGAGAGTAAAAAACACACAAATACCAAAAACCAAAACCAAATCTCTGCAAAAGCTAAAGGAGAATTGTATTTAACCCTACCTCCATAAATCCTCCAAAATCAGGGGAAAAGCACTGAACCAAATCCATAAAAGGAGAATTGAATGAAACAGAGACCCAATAAGAGGGAGATAGATAATAGATCTTAAAGGGATTACCTTTTCGGATAAGCATCGGAGAATCGAGAAGAAGAGGAACCTCCATAGCCGATGATGATGCACTTCACAATATCATCGACAACCATTGTTTTCTACACACTCTCCTGAATATTTTCCCCTATTTTCTACGATTTATTAATAATTATTTAATTTGATTTTTTTTTCTCTCTCTCATAGATTGAAAACCCTAATTTTTCTTCTTCCTATCAGAACAGAGAGAATAAGAGTTTAGTGAGAGAAACATCAACGAAACGAAAAAAAGGAGAGTGGAGAGAGAAAACAGAGACGTAGGTGACCGTCTCATTATAAGGAACGGTTCGTAGGTTGAAGCCTACACTGGATACAACCACCCTCCTTTCATTGGACCACACCGTTTGTTTACGGTGACGGTGCACCTTCGTGTCTCTGCTTTTGTCATGCTACCTATTATTTATTATCCATCAGAAATATTAGCTACATACTCTATAACTATAATATATTTTTTTTGACATATTTTTTATAATTGGTTTAACCAGAATTTTTGGATTCAAACCTCAATCATAGAAATATAACAATTTTAAATTTTGTATGATAGAACTTTGCCATTTACTATCTTATCACTTTGAATATGAGTCTTATTGAATAAAATATGAGATGCACATAGTTTAATGTGATATATATAAATTTCAACCAATCATAAAAAAATGTATTGGGAAAAGTGTGTTAATAACACTAGTGTGTATTTATTAGTCTTTAATTTTAACTTGTCTTCTACTTCTTATGATGTCCCATGTTATATACCCTGCGTTTTTTTGTTTAAGCTCGTAATTATACTCCTTCCGTCCCTAATTATAAAAGGTTTTTTTCAAGTTTGTTTGTCCCTTTTTATAAAAAGTTTTTGAAAATATGTCATGCATTAATTAATTTTTACCCAAACTACCCTTATTTATTGGAAAGGAGAGGTAGTAATGCATTAATTAAATAAGAGATAGAAAGTGAGAAGAGAAATGTACTATTATTAAAGACAATTTTGAAAATACAATGTAAATTATTGACGTATTTAATGCTATAAACTATATTAACTAACTTTCTTGGTGAAAGAGAATTAGGTAAAAACCTCTTATAATTAGGGACGGAGAGAGTAATTGATAATGATACCATCACATCCAAACATGCCACTTACCAATTGAATTCGAGTACAAACATGGTGTGTTACGAGTAGTAGATACCCGTGACCCTTAAGCATGATGTCATGGGTTCGATTCTCAGACCATGTTTATGAAAAAAAATCAATTGGGAGATATCAACCCGTTAAACGTGTTGACAAAAAAATAAACTGCATTCAATTTTTTTAATTTAAAGTCGGGATAAATTTAGATTTGTGAAGATACATATCCATAAAAGGCTACGATCAATGTGAATGCAGGGGTTTGACCATCTGTACCAACCCATGTTGGCTGAATTTGAGTTTTGGGAATGAGAAATATTAATGACTAGTATTGATATTAATGAGAGTTTGGAAAAAATTGGGAATTGAAAATTAGAAGAGGTGAAAATAAATTTTTAGAAATATTTTTTAAATTTCAAAAAAATCCACATGGACTAAAAACTATACATTTTCAAAAATGATGGACTAAAAAAATAAATTTTGAGTGACTAAAAGTAAAAATTGATATATATATATATTGTATACATATAGACTAAAAATATATTTAACTCTATCTATATATAAAAGAATGTTTGTTGGGGTATTTCTGATATTTCCCTAGATAACAAATTGATACACTATGGAATTGAACTAAATATTAATAATTATCGAATTAGTAAATTAATACACTTTGAATTTAATTATTATAAGATCAATGAAACAACTATATATACTTAAAAAATAATTTTATGAAAGTATCTTTGTGGTATTCTATTAATATATTTTAACATTACAAATTTAATAAGAGTAATTCATTTTATTTTTTGATAAGAGTAATTATGGTAATATGTTTTCGTAAGAACAATTTAGTTTTATTTGTTAGTATTACAAATTTGGTGGTGTAATTATGGTAATATTTGGCTTAATTGCACTTTTAGTCCTTCATGTATTGCTATTGTGTGATTTGAATTCTTCCATTTTCAATTGTGCAAATTGGGTCCTTTATCTTTTTATTATGTTACAATCAAGTCCTTCCGTCTAATTTTCGTCAATTTACTAACGAAAAATGCTGACGTGGCATGGACTAAGACCTATGGCATTTGAATTGACACTAATTAGTCACTGACGTGACAGACATGTGACATGTCATTTTTCACTGACATGACACCTTGGTAGAGAGATGCTGACACGTGGCATCTAAGTTGGTATTTAGTCGCTGACGTGGCAAATATGTCATTTATTCGCTAATATAGCAGGCTACAAAATGAGGGAGAAAATTAAAAATTGCATGACATGGGGATCGAACACATGTCTTGGCTAATAAAAGATTCAACCTATGCCACTAGGCCAACTAGAATCCATGATATATTTGTGTAAACTAACTAAGATATATATTACAAAGTTGATTATTCTAAATAAATGAATTTATTAATATACTAATTTGTATATATTAATTTTATTAATGCATATTTATATATTTTATTGATATATCAGTCTATTAATAGAACATTTATTAATAGTTTAATAAAATGATATATGGAGTATATGGATAATAATGAACCAAAATTATAAGAAAACAATTCTCTTGTTGGTAGGCTATACGTAAATTCCACAATAAATCTACGCGGGAGTTGGTGGTTCTCCTTATTTTTTGCATGGGGGAGTGCCTCTCCTACTCTAGATTTATTTACATAAAAAAATTAGAAGAAAATCTAATTATATATATTAAAAAATTGTACTACATAATAGAAAACTTTTATTTTAATTATTAAAAATAACTTTTATTAAATAATTTTTTTAATTTTTAACTTTTTAAACTCTTCGATTCCCATGTTATGCAATTTTTAATTTTTAATTTTCTCCTGCATTTTCCTGTCTGCTATATTAGCGAATAAATGACATGTGTGCCACATCAGTGACTAAATGCCAACTCAGATGCCACGTGTCAACATCTCTCTACCAAGGTGCCACGTCAGTGGAAAAATGACATGTCATTTGTCACATGTTTGCCAAGTTAGCGACTAAGTGCCAACTCAGATGTCACATAGTGCCAACTCAAATTTCACGTGTCTCAGTCCATGTCACGTCAGCATTTTCAGTTAGTGAATTGACAAAAATTAGACGGAGGGACTTGATTGTAACATTATGAAAAGATGAGGGACCCAATTTGCACAATTAAAAATAGAGAGACTCAAATCGCACAATAAGAATATATGAGGGACTAAAAGTGCAATTAAGCCTAAATATTTTTGTAATATTTTTAATCATTATTTGTAAAACAATTTCAAGTTTTTTCTGTTTTGTTTAATCGCACAACACTTACAAAATCTATGTTGAATATAGTTTTTTCAATTAGATAAATTTTTTTAGGCTTAAATAAGTTTTTGGTCCTTCCAAATTTACGCGTTTTGAAATTAGTCCCTACAAAAAAAAGTCAAACTTTTTAAGTCCTACAATTTTTTTTTATTTTAGTCCTTTTGGTGATTTGGCAATATTTTGGGGTGATGTGGCACGGTGATGTCATGTCATTAATCATACGTGGCAGCTGACACATCATTTAAAAATTTGTAGGGACTGACACGTGGCCCTAATTTTTTCTTTCCCTTTCCCCACCGCTACCCCCATCCTCCTCGCCCCTCTTCCTCCGCCACCACCACTACCCCCCCCAATCTCCTCTCCCTCTCCACCACCATCCAATATCAGATTCAACAATTTTTTTTCCATTTTTGTTTTTTTTCTCAACACCATCAAACATGTTTCAACAAAAGAAGAGCAGAGGCAGAACGACAACAGCAACAACAACACCACCAACGCCCCCAAATCTGGGATTAAAGAGCAGAGGCAGAAGACAACAACAACAACACCACCACCACCGAAATCGAACCAGAATGAAACACCACCAGAGGCAGAACAACAACAACAACAACACTGAGCACCACTGAAACGACAACACCATCACCACCACCGAAACGACAACACCACCACCATAAAATGCAGAGCAAGCTTACAGCGAAAATACAAAAAAATGCAGAGCCCTTAGTGTTGGCAGTGGAGCATGAGGAGGCAGTGGTGATGGAATTGTCGTTGTGATTAGGGACGACGAGGACGCTTGATTGGGAAAAGTGCGGTGCCATTAAATCTCCCACGCCATCCAAATCGGAAACCCTCGGCGATCAATCATCCGATAGGGGAGGGTTTTTGGTGGAGACGAAACCCTAGGTTTTCTACGGTGGAGAATATGAAGGTGTAGGTGAAGAATATGATGGAGGCGCATAGAACAGTGGCAGCAGGGAACTTATTTGGTTTTGTGGGGCTTTATTTTCTTGTGGTTTATGGTGGTTTGTGTGGCTATTGGGTCGATTTGGTTGTTTCAGGGGTTGGGAGTCGATTTGGCCGTGGGGGAGGTGGCGGTGGGGTGGGGTTGAGGGTGGCAATGGAGGTTGAGGAAGAAGAACGAAGGGGAGCAGCTGCCGAGAAGCTGAGAAAGGGAAAGAGGGGAAGGGGGAAGAAGGAAAAGGGAAAGAAAAAAAAAAATAGAGCCACGTGTCAGTCCCTATAAATTTTTAAATGATATGTCAGCTGCCACATCACCCTAAAATATTGCCAAATCACCAAAAGGACTAAAATAAAAAAAAATATTTGTAGGACTTAAAAAGTTTGACTTTTTTTTGTAGGGACTAATTTCAAAACGCGTAAATTTGGAAAGACCAAAAACTTATTTAAGATATTTTTTTATGATTTTTATAATTGTTTTAGCTTCTAAAATTATTATGCATTTAAAGTTCATGCTATTTTACAATGATTGACGAAAATCCATTAATTTGGAGTTTAAGTTCTAACATTTGGGGGAGATGTGTTCTAATAAGATAAGATTGATTTGGAATCTATGATTTTAAATAGTGGGTAGGTAGTTTTAAATAATTGGATTGATCTTATTCTACCTTTACTGTTTATAACCTTTCCATACATAGGCAACTAATGCTTCGGGAATAGTTGATGTATTCATATTCAATAAAAATAAGTTCAAAAGGCAAGAATTTTTTTGATAAGATTGAAAAGACAAGAATGTTAAGATGAGTTTGTATAAATTGGTCATGGAAGCAAGGATTATACGTTCCTTCTATGCGAATTCTAGGGTGCATGTTGCGCAAGTGTGTGGAAGATATTAGATATAGCAGTGGATATGGTTGCGAGTATACAGTGAAGAAAGTACACACACTCGATCATCCCCTATCTCACCAAAACAAAGAACCATCCCTCCATCTCACAAGTCACCGCCGCTTCCCCTGAGGTATCCGTCGGCGAGGGTTGTCTTCCGGCGAGGTTGTCAATCCCAGGAGGTTCCGATGAAGAAGAACATGAAGAGTAGCCGTGGAGGGATGAGAGATGATGTGGCATTCATTGAGTCAATAGGATACACGTGGCATGGTGAGGTGGACTTCCGTCGGCCACCTCATCACTTAACGGGAGAAAACTAACGGCGGGGACTAAAACGAAAAAGATATATTTTATAGGGACGAAAACACACAAAAAAAATTTATAAGGACCAAAACGATAACATGAGTATTTTATAGGGACTAAAAACTTATTTAAGCCATTCATATTTTATATTTTTTTGTAAAAAAGATAAACTTTTTATATTGTAAGAAACTTTTGGCAAATTTAAAGATACACATATTCTAATTTTTTAATTTTTTTAGAAAAGCATGGATATTTTAAAAAAAAGTGAAATATGTTTTTAATCCCCGTAAATAGGTAAGTGTTCCCTTTTAGTCCCTCATTTTTTTTAATCTCACATTTTTAGAAATGTATCATTTTAGTCCTTGTGGCCTTTTTTTAATTTAAAAAATATTTTTTAAAATTTATTTTCACCCCTCTTAATTTTTAATTCCCAAATTTTTACCACACACCCCTTCTCCATTTCAGGCCCATCGCGTCAGGCTAAAATGACCTAGTTTCTTTCGAGCATGTAAAATATATTATGAATGACATTTAATCTGTTTATAAAATATGTGTTTATGAAAAAAAATACTCTAGATATGTTTTGTTTTTCTATATTTTATTATCAGTTTTGGACATTTTAGATGTTATTATCACAAAAAAAAAGAAATATGGATGATCTTTGTCAGATAAATTTTGAACTCTTAATTGACACAATGATGTTTCTATATCTATAAATAGCTATATATAGTTGCCAAATGCCATTTATAGTCTCGTGCCCTAGTCAATTCATATCAAATTAGTCTTGTCAAAGCCACTTAATAATTACCTGTAAACTCAAAACACCTTACACTCCTAATAGAAATAGGCATTCAACGCCAGATATACCAGATTGTCGAGCCTATAAAAGCAACAAAAAAAACACCCTCTATAAGCACACAAATTTATCATCACCAAAAGCAAGGGACAAACAATCTCTTCACCATGGCCATTCCCTCATCTTCTCATGTGGTATGCAATGTTTATCATCCAAGTTCTACAATTTGTCTCCTTCAAACATAATGTGCCTATTAATTTTTTAAAGCACATGTTTGAATCATCTGTGTAACTAAGATCGCGTTTAGCATTACAAGACATTGCTCATAGCAAATTATTTAACAATAAAATGGTTCATGTACAGGCTAACATGAGGTTTATCTCTAAAGCATTGATGTTTTTATCATCAATGCTTGTGTTGCTGTCAACCACAACAAATGCAGTATATAGGAGCGATGGTGAATCTGAAGGTTATATCAAGTCGGCTACTTATATATCGGAAAAGTTTGAAGTGGATGCTGGAGCAGTTGCAGAGAGATCGCTTTTTGATATTGAGTTTCCAAGGGGTCACGTTGGAGTCAAAAGTTTTGATGCTGAGATAGTTGATGAAAATGGGAATTCTGTACCATTGTATGAAGCATACCTCCATCATTGGTTTGCTTTAAGATACTACCAAAAAATGAATGTGTCTTACAACCCTAAAAATCCTTCTGAGGGTTTCATTTACAAGGGAAATGATGGAACATGCAATGATCCACTCCTTCCATATTATTGGGGCTTGGGAGGTGAATCACGGGGAACAATTTCGAAGCTTCCAGAACCTTTTGCATTAGAACTAGGCAACCCTGCATCTATTCCACCAGGAACTAAAGAGAAATGGCTCTTCAACATCATGGTCATTGATACACGTGGCACACACAACAGGGAAGCTTGCACTCAGTGCAGATGTGACCAAATGATCAATCTCCCTGAGAATTATCTTAATGTCACACCTGGCCTTAATAATAAACCATTAGGCTCGGATTATAAAGGAGGGATCTTTTGTTGCAAGGACAACTTCATATGTAAGTTGGAAATGGAATCTGAAGCCCCAAGGAGAAAGCTTGCCCTAAGATACACAATAACATGGGTTGAGTGGAACCAAGACCAAATTCCTGTTAGGTTTTATATACTTGATTCCACCGATCGTGTGAAAAGAAACGGTTCCAAAATAATGCATGATTGTCAGGTAAATCATGACTTGTTTGGTTTGTTGAATTATTTTTTGTTTTTATTTTTAAAGTTCTACACTATTTTTACTTTTATTTCTTATTTTTAAAGACTTTTATAAAAAATAAGGTGATTTTTTATAATTAAAAAATAAAAACGAAAACACTATCTTACATAGAATAGGTTGTATGTTATTCAGAACACATTGTAAATTAATTGACTCTTCAATTCTAGTTAAATTTTGAAACATTAATAATAGTGTATTACTTTGTGTTCAATTTGTTACAGATAGAGTTTACTATTCCGGCAAATAATGGTAGTGATCACTCCCCTCACATCCAGAAAGGGAACATCCTAATGGATAAAGGCGGTTATCTCATCTATGGCTTTGGTCATATGCATACAGGTGGTATTAATGCAACTCTATATGGACAGGTGATGATCAACATTTTTCATCATTCATTTGTAGTCTAAATGATGTCGTTGGTAGCTAGAGGGTATTTTATTAATTAAACCACATGTGCTACCTTGACATGCTCCTCAAGTGATAAAATTTCTTCTTTCAATATACCTGTAAGAAGTCATATTATAGTGCATTTTTCACTTCTAATCATTATGTTTTCATTAATTTAGGATGGAAGGACTTTGTGTAGTTCAACACCAAAATACGGAATGGGAAACGAAGCAGGAAATGAGAAAGATTACCTTGTTGGAATGTCGTTTTGTTCTCCGGAACCAGGTTCAATCACGATTAACGATGGTGAAACTGTGACCTTAGAATTCAGATATAAAAATGAGTTTCTCACCGGAGCTATGGGACATATGTACATCTATTTGGCAGATCGAACCCATATATAGACCTCAAAATAGTACACTGATGTAGATTTTCTTTATTGCACATGTCATCAGGTATTATTATAATATTGAAAATAAACAAGCTATTACAAGAGGGTGAATTGATTGTAAAGTTTCTTCCAAGAGACTTCCACTTGTTAAGGCAATTCTTGACATAATATTTAGTTATTTGGAATAATATATTGGGTCTCTAGATCATACATTTTAAATGACGTTAATTATTAACGTATCTCCATGGAATATTTTATATTGATGTAAAATTTTATAGGAATAATATATATGATAGTTGCTATTAATCCAACGGTGAGTTTTAGAATATAACTATCAGGTGAAAAGATATTAGCGGTGTAATATTGCCAAAAGTGTTACACCAATGTAATTTCATTCCGCCTTATATATATATATATAAGAATGTTCGCTATGGTATTTTTGGGTATTTCCCTAGATAATATATTGATACACTGTGGAATTAAATTAATTTTTAATAATTGTGGAATTTGTGAATTAATACATTGTGATTTAATTATTATAAGTATTGATACAATGTCTTAAAAAAAATTGTGCATCAATGAAACAACTATTGATACTTAAAAAAAGAAAAACAAAACATAATTTTATGAAAATAACTTTGTGGTACGCTATTAATATGTTTTTACATTACAAATTTACTAAAATTAATTCTGTTTATTTTTTAATATGTCTTGGTAAGAATTATTTAGTTTTATTTCTTAGGATTACAAATTTGGTGGTATAATTTAATTAAATTGGATTAAAAATAGTGGAAAGTATTAGCAAATTGCAATGTTAATATATATGTCTTTGAGTACGTTCATTATGCAAGTGGCGTCGCTCATGCATGACATCTCGAAAGCCTTCTTGGTCTTTCTGGGAGCTACTGCAACAAGGGCAATGCCTCCTGAAGGGAGGGTGGTCCTCAATGTAGATGGCAGTGCTTTAACGAACCCTTGTGACAGAACTACATATAAGCCCATAGGGGCAGTCGCACCCCCACCCAGACAAAAAATGATTGGTTCCCCCTTTAATGTTAACTATTTGCTCCCCACCCCTCAAATACGTAAACGCCTAAACGGATATCTTTGCCTAGCAAAAGCTTTTGGGTTACCAATTTTGAAATAACTTACATATGTTTTGAGTCCTTCCAAATTTCGGAGTTTTGATTTTAGTCCCTGCAAAAAAAAGTTAAACTTTTTTAATCCAACAAATATTTTTTTTTAGTTTGGTCCTTTAAGTCATTTTGGGGTGATGTGGCACCTACACGCCATCCCACTTATCTGACGTGTCATATACTAGTCCTATGTCAGTCTGCCACGTAATTTAATTTTTGGAGAGACCTGACTCATCATCAACTCATTTTTAACCCACTTAACCATGGTTAATCATTGTTCTTAATCCCTTCGTCCTCTCCACCTTACCCTAACTTGCCATTTTTGCATGACCTTAATAGACCTGCGCAAACTCAGGAGAGGAGCTTCCAGCAGATTCGAGCTTCGAAGGACGAAGATCTCAAGCTTAGTTTAGAGATCCGTGAGTAGGTCTTCGTCTTCGTCTTCTTAGGTTCGCGGAGAGGATATCTGCAAGTGTGGAGATAATGTGGTGTTGCTAATGTCTAGGACAAATGAAAACCGAAATAGAAAATTCTGGAGATGCCCAAATTGGAATGTAAGTATTTGTTTTTCCTCTTCTTTATCTTCTTCGTTGTCCTCTTCCTCTCACGATTTTAACCCATTTACAGAAACCTAAGCGTTGCACTTATTTTCAATGGGCTGATGAAGAGGTGGAAGAAATGTATGTGCCCACCATACTTGCAAAAGTGAAAGAAATCTATGAACAAGAACTTCAAAAGAAAGATTTGAAATTGGCCAAGGGCAAAATGAAGCTTAGTGATGAAAGAAAGAAGACAAAACTGTTATCTTTTGGCATGGGTTTATTGGGTTTTCTGACTATTGTTATGTGTATTGTTTTTACAATGACATGTTCTTGTCTAGGGAGGTGATTTAGTGTTTATCAGTTTCCTATTTTTTTAGCAGATTGGGGGTTGCTATTGTATTTTGGGGGGTTCTGTTGTATTTTGGGGAGTTCTTGTGACTTGTTCTTGTACCCATTTGGAATGAATGAATTAAATCAATGGAAGTTTCGATTTGTTTTTGTTTACAAATTGACCTCTTGACATTTTGAGTTTAATGTGTGAATGTGTCACTACAAGACAAAAGGTTTTTCGCAGCGACAAATCTCGTTGGGAAAAATATAAAGTCGCTGGGAAAGGGTCTTATCGCAGTGACAAAAATTTCGTTGCATGTCGTGGCGAAAAGATTAATAGCGACATTACTTGTCGCTGCTATAACTAATGTTTTCCCAACAACAAATGTCGATGTCGTATATGACATGTTGCAACAATATTTGTCGTTGCGATAAAGTATTTTTTTTCAACAACAATTGTCGTATATTACATGTTACAACATTTGCCGTTGCAATAAAGTATTTTATTCTCAACAGCTAAAGTCGTTGCGACAAGATATTTTTCTCAACAACGCTAATGGTTGCCATATTTTTATATTTTTATCGTTGTCAACAAAAAAAAGTTGTTGCCATAAATTACATTTCCCAACAACTTAAATTGTTGGAATTAGTATTAAAATATACATATATTTTTAGCAATTAATGTCATTAAAATTGGTAATATTAAATTTCTTTAATAAAAATTAATTTTTAATTTTTTTTTAGAATTAGTATTAGTCACATTATTTAGACATCATAACAATTAAAAATAAACTATACTACAACAAAAATCATGATATTATTAATGCAAAAAATATAAACAAGGTATAAACATGATTTGCATAATAGAAACATAACAAAATACCATAAATGTTATTTACAAAATTAATGTGTCATATACGTTTTTGTCTTCATGAAAAGAAAATTGCAAATAGTTCTAAGACTAAAAACATTCCAACACTATTTCCTTTGCTTAGCTTTGCTTTGAATTTCTCCTCTCAAAGTAGTTGAATCACCCCTACTTGGCCTACAATATCAATATAATTAGTTTAATTAGTATTGTTTTTTCCTATGAATGTAAAAATGAAAGAGTAAAGGAAAACAAGGCAAATTAACCAATTAACATAAAAACCGTAATAACATGATGATCAAAGAATTCAACAAGGACTAAAAATTTAAGATACAAATGTACTAACACATACAAGTGTACAAACCATATACTTCATGAATATAATAAACAAAATGACCCGAATTCCATAACACCTAAAGTAACAATACCTAACAAGTCTAGAATCCAAATTTGAAAAAATAATTATTTCAGCATGTGTGCAATCATGTTATTAGTAGCTACTTTCAAACCTTTCATCAGGTTCAGACATTATATTCATTGCACCAGAAGATTGTCCAGCCTGTATAAATGTTAAAAACACCAATTGGAAAAAAATTAAGATAGTAAACTGATAGACTTTTAAATATAAAATTATAAATTTATCATATTCTTGTACCATTTAATTCACAAATACATGGGCAGACAAGGTTCCCCCTGTCTTCTGTTGACTGATAAAGAAGAGTAAAAAACCTTGGATCTAGTCCTTACTAAAAGACTTGCATTTTGATTTTAGTCCCTACAAATTTGGATGTTTTTGGATCTAGTCCTCGCAAAAAGTTTGGATTGTGTTTTAAGTCCCTTTAAATATGTTTTATTTTTTAGTTTAGTCCCTAATAAAATAGAAAAATGAACATAAAGGTGCCCATAATTGGCCATTTCCATTTTATTTTGGTCCCTGTTATTATTCAGTGAACATACACAGACAACATACCCTGAAACAAACATCTAGTGGGCTATCATTACAAACATTAAACATAATAATGTGCCATGAATTAAGTCTGCCATCCAAAGGCATTTAAGTTTGGTAAATAAGTTACCCCATCATAACCATCCACTAAGTAATTGGGGTGGGGGTGGGGGTAGGGACTTTACAAAAATAGTCAATGAAATAAGCAATACACATCAACTAAGTTAATTACAGCAAAATGAATACAGCCAAAAAGTGTTGTTGTTTACAAAATATTCTTTCGATGAAAAGTCTTCTTGAATTTTGGACCCATGTGCATCTGCTCTAGACCACAAAAACCACATCACCCTCTTCTAAGTAGCGCTTAATTGAGTTGGAATGTGCTCATTTCTTGCCTCTGTTTGTGTGCTCCTACCACTCAGTCTCAAATCCAGCCTGCACTTGAACTATTGGGCATGATACAGTTGCCCTTGCTCTTCTTCTAGCTGGCCTTCCTCCTCTTCTTCCTCCCTTGGGTGCTCTTCCACCCCGTGTTGTACTAGCCTACATGTAACAACAAGACAAATTTAAAGCATTAGAGCAAAAATAGGCAAAACAGATGCAACAATTTTAAATAAGTAACAATTACGTTTCTCCCACCACTTGTAGGGGGTTGTTGAGCAGGTGCAGGTGCAAATCCAGGAACACCAACAGCTTGTGCAGGCGATTGTTGAGCAGATGCATATCCACATCCTCTTGCAGTAGATCCAGGAACACCAACAACTTGTGCAACAGATACAGATGCAGTTCCAGATGCAGCAGATCTAGGAACACCAACAGATGCAGATTCAGCTGCCGCTGCAGCAAGTGCATTGGCAGGACCACCAGCAACAGGTGGATTTTCAGGTGCAGGGGGTGGTGGCATGGTGCATTTTCTAATATTGTGACCTTTGCCACATCTTTTACATTTATATTTATTTGTGATTTTTTTAATATTCACACTAGTAGCTTCCTCATTTGGCTATCTCCTTCTGAGCTTCTTAGGTCTCCCAGGTCCTTTTTTATGTGCTGGGGGAAGGACTTCATTGTAATCAGTCTTGGGCCACATTTTATATCCATTTATGGCAGATATGCCATGGCCATAGCAAAGCTGGTATGTTTCTCTCTTATAGTAGCTATGAACATAGTCTTGTGGATTTTCACACTGGTGGGTTATGGTCGCTACTGTATGTCTACAAGGTGTGCCCACCAACCCCCAAAAATTGCAAGTGCATGATTTTTGTCTTAAATCCACCTTAAATTTCTCTGTAAACATAGTATATGTGACCTCATATTTATCATTTTCTTCCCAAGTGGTTAACCAATTTCTTGATTTTTCAATCTCTCTATCTAGCCTCTTTCTAGGTCTAGGCATGACAACCCCTTCAAACTTACTTGCATTTGACCTAAGATTTGCAAACCTTTGCATCAAATATGTTCGAATCCATTCACACATGGTTATGATTGGCTTATCCCTAGCCACAAGGATGGTGCTATTAAATGCCTCACTTAGATTATTTATTAAAATATCACATCTAGGATAGTGAGAGAAAGCATGCTTATACCATGACTTTTTAGGGATAGCCATCAACCATTCATATGCAGCCTTATTTACTTTTTTCAGTTCTGCCATTTTTTCCAACCATGCTGCTTTGTATGTAGCTTTGGCAGCACCCATCATCAATTCTCTCAGTAGTGTTCCTCCACCAAACTTCTTTTTGAAGTTATTGTATAAATGCCTTAAGCAAAATCTATGTTCCACTCCTTCTGGGAACTCATCGAATGTTGGAATCAATCCCTGTATAAGAATGTCATTAGTAACCATATCATTATATAAAGTAAGATTAGAAAATTGGTAAACAAACCACTGCACTACACATTACCTTATGTTTGTCACTAATAAAGACCCATCTGTTGGAAGCCAAGTCACCAACATCCTCCAACAGTAGAACCAGAAACTAGCCCCAGCTATCTTTGGTCTCAGTCTCAACCACAGCAAAGGCAATTAGCAGGTATTGAGCATTTGGATCTCTACCCACTGCGATGAGAAGCTGACCACGAAATTTGGATTTCAAGTGGCATCCTTCAACACCAATCAACGGACAACAAGCTCTTTTAAATGCACTTTTGCATCCTTCCAAGCACATGTAAAACCTGCCAAACCTTGGTTGCAAAAATCCAGCTGGGTGTTCCACTTGTAGTCTGCACGTATTCCCTATGTTGGCATTCCTTAACTCAGCAGCATAGGACCACAACATAGAATATTGTTTGGTTGCATCGCCATCAATTAACTCCCTAGCAATAAGTTTTGCTTTCCAAGCCCTATGTATTGTGATAGCAGTTGAATATTTAGTCCTCATATCGACTATGATATCAGAGATTTTCACATCACCAGTTGTTGACCTCATCTTCTCAACCACATGTTTGGCCACCCACTTGGTGGTTGCATTGACATTGTGAAACACCCTCCCACATGTGTGTTTGGGCACATATCTCTTCAACACATAGGTTTCGGTATCGCCAACCCTACTGACATCTACCCTCCACCCACAATCACTTTTGCACTTCTTAGTAACCCTATCTTTATCATTCTTCACAAACTTGATTTCTCTACCATTTAGAACTGAGTGTTCTAATATGGCTTCCTTAAACTCTTTTAGTGATGAAAACTCCATTCCTAACTTGAAATTGTAATTCTTGGACATCTCCTCTTTATTGAACCTTGGACATGTATGTTGGTCACCCTCAAATTTAGAGTCTGAATCCCCACTAAGCAACACTTCAGTTTCATATCCTTCTAAAATATCATCAGCATCCTATTCGACATTTTCACCCTCATCCTCAACTAGAGATTCATTTATACGAGCCCTCTCTTTCCTCCTCTTGGGCATGGGCATGGGCATGGGTGTGAGTGTGGATGAGCCACTATTTTCACCAGCTGTATTTGTACTCGATGGCCTTCTTGGAGCCCTGCTCTTCCTCCTTCCCAAATGTGTTTCTCCCATATTTGGGACTGTTGGTGGGGGTTCTTCATGAAAGCCATCATCAGTGTCTTTGGCTCTCTCCTCTTCACTATCATTCAGTTAGATATCATTGGCAGAATCTCTACTATCATCATCAACATCTATGTCATCCACATTGATTTCTATTTGTCTTTCAAAACCTATGAAATCATTTGGATCTAAATGCTCCACATACATGTCAACCTCCTTTTTTCGATCCCTACTTAGTGCATAATTGGCCATTTCCAAAGCATTTCCATCATCCCTAATTTCTTTCAAACCATCATCAAAAGTATCCTCAGCCTTCTTCCACCACATCCTATAGTTCCCATTATGCCCAAACTCATCTCTTAATATTCCCACGGCTTCAAAATATGACCATTTGTCTTCATCAATGTCGTGAACAGTGTGTATTTGTCCAGCATCATAGTGTCTGATAGGGACATTTGTAAATTGGCCCCTGTGATGTATGTTAACAACAAAATACATCCCTGCGAAAATGAAAATTACAAACCAACACTCAATCCCTATAAAATTAAGTGGTCCCCACATGGAAAGGCACTATTTTTCAATGTGTAAAATAATCCACAGAAAGAGCACAAACAGAACCATTTACACGGAGACAGATATCAAACACAAACCCAAACCCCAATGACACTATTAAAACCGCAACCCCTCATAAATATGACCCCTTTCAGCAGCAATAACAAATAAACCTTAAATCGCAAACCAAAACCCCAATGACACTATCAAAACCACAACCCCTTTGAGCAGCCCCTTTCAGCAGCAATAAGAAATATACCTTAAATCGCAAATGCCTATTCAAAAATCGCAAGCAAGCAAAACTGCAACTATCAAAATCGATTCCAAAAAAACCCCAAAATCCATGAAATAAAAACGTATAAGCTAACGTCAAGTCGTCTTCTTCTCCTTCGCCTACGGATGCGTCATGGTCTTCTTCTCCCTTGCCTACGGATGTTCTCTTTGATACAACCTGAGATTTCTGTCTCTTCGATACAACCCCAGATTTCTCTCTTCTATTCGATACAAAATGAAGTAGATAGTGAATGAAAGGAGTGAGTGGCACTGTTTCTAATTCAAGAACAAAAGGATTTCGATACAATCAAATATGGGAGTGGGACGGTGAGTGGGAGTGTTTAACTGTGTGATTAACCATGGTTAAGTGGGTTAAAAATGAGTTGATGACGTGTCAAGTCCCTCCAAAAATTAAATTACGTGACAGACTAATATAGGACCAGTATATGACACGTCAGATAAGTGAGATGACGTGTAGATGCCACATCACCCCAAAATGACTTAAATGACCAAACTCAAAAAAAATAAAATTTGCTGGACAAAAAAAGTTTGACTTTTTTTTGCAGGGACTAAAATCAAAACTCCGAAATTTGGAATGACTCAAAACATATTTAAGCCAATAAAAAAATAACCTAATAACCAATATAATAAAAAAATGGCATAACACGTTGATCTCCAACTATATTTTTAGATACTTAAACTATTTATATTGAAAATGATATTGTAAGGACATTCACTATAGAAGAAATTATGAGTTATGTCAAATCATTAAACGAAGAATAACATAATCTTGAAGGCTACAAAAATGCATCGTTGTTTGTATGTATTTTTTTAATCAAAGTAGTTATATATTTAATTTTGTAGGATATATAATATTTTATTTTTTATTAAATTAAATTTTAGATTATTATTAATAGTAGAAGTTAATTATTGTTAATTTGTTTACCATGTGTTAAATTTTTGCCCACTTTATCAATATTTTCAAGTTCCGTCCCTGCCCGGTGCAGCTGGCTTTGGTGGGATCGTCCGTAATGATTTAGGGGAGCTCATTCTGGGCTATTATGGTAGCATAGGATTCTCCCATATTGCACATGCTGAGATTTTGGCCCTTCTTCATGGCTTACAGTTATGTTGGGAGAATGGTTTACGGGCTATAACGTGCTACTTAGATTCCATCAACATTGTGCGTATATGGTGCAAGAGGGGTGCCTATTATGCCCTAGGAAGCAGGGACGGAGGGAGGGGGCAAGTAGGGGCTTGGGCCCCTCCCTCCTCTCAACTTCATTTTTTATATACATACAATTATATGCACACACATATTTATATTATATTATATTATTATAAACACACACATATATTATATCGTCGTATAATTAAATGCTATTGTAATAACTAATTTGTTCATTGCTACACTTCATATTTAAATACATAAGCTTAATTAGTAGTAGATTCTGTAAAAATATCATAAATTTGCTTACTTTTTGTTCAACTTTAGATCTAAAAGATTTGTATAGATTATTCAATGTGAAAAAATTTAGGTAAAATTATATTTCTGGTCCCTTAACTTAATTCTTTTTTTCAATTTGGTCCCTTATCTTTTTTTATAACAAAAATAAACTAGCAAAATGCTTGAATAGATTAAAATAGGTCAATATGAGGCTATGTGGAATTGTGGACAAAGATGGAGGCAATATGTATGTCTATTACGATGAAAAAGTCAGTGAAAAAAACATAAAGGACCAATTTGAAGTAAAAAAAAGTTACGGGACTAAATTGAAACCAACAATTGAGTTAAGGGACCAAATGACTAATTGTGCCAAAAATTTATGAATTGAAATAAAATTTTATTTCAACGATTTTTTGGCCCTCCCTTAATGGATTTCTAGATCCGTTCCTGCCAGGAAGCCAACGAAATCTCTCTTATTCGCAGTTACCTGGGAAAGGAGTGGACTGTTGAGTTGTGGCATACCTTTATAGAGGGAAATCAGTGCGCAGATTTTTTCACAAAGATGGGGGCTCGTGTGAATGACCGCTTGGTGGTGCTTCATGAATCATGAACCACCCGAGGGGATGGAGAGCTTGTTGCTAGCAGACATTGTGGGTTGCTTTCCCTCGTTTGTGGTTGGCTGCTCTTTTTATTTTGTTTCTTTTTCGTTTTTCTTCTCTTTTTGGCCATGTGACAAAAAAAAATTACAATGTTGAATAAATATTTTTGAATAAAATTATTATGCATTTGAAGTTCAAGCTATTTTACAATGATTGACTAAAATCCATTAATTTGGAGTTAACGTTCTAACATTTGCAGGAGATGTGTTCAAATAAGATTGATGTGAAATCTTTAAATTGTGGGTAGCTATTTTTGAATTATTGGATTGACATTATTCTAACTTTACTGTTTATAATTTTCCCATACGTAGGCAATTGATGCTTGGGAACCGTTGATGTATTGAAATTCAATAAAAATAAGTTGAAAAGACAAGATTTTTTTTTATGAGTTTGAAAAGACAAGATGTTATGATGAGTTTCTTTAATTTGGTCGTGGAAGCAAGGGTTATATGTTCCTTTTATATTATTCTCTTCTGTTGTGATCACATATTCTATCTATTGGTCAATTATTTGGGGAGAGAAGAATGAACGGAAAATAAGTATTATTGCCTTCAGCCACATGTAATTTGCTTCAAAAAATATTTAGTTGAGAATTTGATAAGGAAATAGTGAAACATATTTTGAACTTTAATTTACATTTTTGGTTGAATTTAATTTTTCTCATGTAATTGAATATAAATTAATTAGGAAAAAGAAAAATCAAATTCTTTTAGATAAATTTTTCCAATGAATTAGCTAATTGAGAAGATAATATCAAGTTTGTTTTATTAAAGTTTTTTAAAAAAAAATTGACCAATTTTTATAACGATGTAGTTGCACTCTTTTTTTTTTTTGTAAGTAATGTAGTTGTATTCTTGAATTGAGATTTTGTAGTATAATACATTTAAAATCTATTGATAGTATCATGTTTTAATTGAATATGTTTTAAAATGATAGTTCAAATCTAAAATTATAATGTACAAGTTTTAAAATTAGGTGTAGATCACATGTTTTGATTAGCTCTAACAAAATATCATTTGATTACGGGTATTGATTTTGACAATAATGCACGTGGTACAATATGTGTTTATAATAAAAAAATATACTCTAGATATGTTTTGTTTTTCTATATTTTATTATCAGTTTTAGACATTTTAGATGTTTTATGACAAAAAAAGAAATATGGATGATCTTTGTCAAATAAATTTTGCACTTTTAATTGACACAGTTGTTTCTATATCTATAAATAGCTATATATAGTTGCCAAATGCCATTTATAGTCCCATGCCCTAGTCAATTCATATCAAATTAGTCTTGTCAAAGCCACTTAATAATTACCTGTAAAATCATAACACCTTACACACCTAATAGAAATAGGCATTCAACGTCAGATATACCAAATTGTTGAGCCTATAAAAGCAACAAAAAAACCCTCTCTATAAGCACACAAATTTATCATCACCAAAAGCAAGGGACAAAGAATCTCTTCACCATGGTCATCCCCTCATCTTCTCATGTGGTATGCAATGTTTATCATCCAAGTTCTACAATTTGTCTCCTTCAAACATAATGTGCCTATTAATTTTTTAAAGCACATGTTTGAATCATCTGTGTAACTAAGATCGCGTTTAGCATTACAAGACATTGCTCATAGCAAATTATTTAACAATAAAATGGTTCATGTACAGGCTAACATGAGGTTTATCTCTAAAGCATTGATGTTTTTATCATCAATGCTTGTGTTGCTGTCAACCACAACAAATGCAGTATATAGGAGCGATGGTGAATCTGAAGGTTATATCAAGTCGGCTACTTATATATCGGAAAAGTTTGAAGTGGATGCTGGAGCAGTTGCAGAGAGATCGCTTTTTGATATTGAGTTTCCAAGGGGTCACGTTGGAGTCAAAAGTTTTGATGCTGAGATAGTTGATGAAAATGGGAATTCTGTACCATTGTATGAAGCATACCTCCATCATTGGTTTGCTTTAAGATACTACCAAAAAATGAATGTGTCTTACAACCCTAAAAATCCTTCTGAGGGTTTCATTTACAAGGGAAACGATGGAACATGCAATGATCCACTCCTTCCATATTATTGGGGCTTGGGAGGTGAATCACGGGGAACAATTTCGAAGCTTCCAGAACCTTTTGCATTAGAACTAGGCAACCCTGCATCTATTCCACCAGGAACTAAAGAGAAATGGCTCTTCAACATCATGGTCATTGATACACGTGGCACACACAACAGGGAAGCTTGCACTCAGTGCAGATGTGACCAAATGATCAATCTCCCTGAGAATTATCTTAATGTCACACCTGGCCTTAATAATAAACCATTAGGCTCGGATTATAAAGGAGGGATCTTTTGTTGCAAGGACAACTTCATATGTAAGTTGGAAATGGAATCTGAAGCCCCAAGGAGAAAGCTTGCCCTAAGATACACAATAACATGGGTTGAGTGGAACCAAGACCAAATTCCTGTTAGGTTTTATATACTTGATTCCACCGATCGTGTGAAAAGAAACGGTTCCAAAATAATGCATGATTGTCAGGTAAATCATGACTTGTTTGGTTTGTTGAATTATTTTTTGTTTTTATTTTTAATTTACGAAAGTTCTACACTATTTTTACTTTTATTTCTTATTTTTAAAGACTTTTATAAAAAATAAGGTGATTTTTTATAATTAAAAAATAAAAACGAAAACACTATCTTACATAGAATAGGTTGTATGTTATTCAGAACACATTGTAAATTAATTGACTCTTCAATTCTAGTTAAATTTTGAAACATTAATAATAGTGTATTACTTTGTGTTCAATTTGTTACAGATAGAGTTTACTATTCCGGCAAATAATGGTAGTGATCACTCCCCTCACATCCAGAAAGGGAACATCCTAATGGATAAAGGCGGTTATCTCATCTATGGCTTTGGTCATATGCATACAGGTGGTATTAATGCAACTCTATATGGACAGGTGATGATCAACATTTTTCATCATTCATTTGTAGTCTAAATGATGTCGTTGGTAGCTAGAGGGTATTTTATTAATTAAACCACATGTGCTACCTTGACATGCTCCTCAAGTGATAAAATTTCTTCTTTCAATATACCTGTAAGAAGTCATATTATAGTGCATTTTTCACTTCTAATCATTATGTTTTCATTAATTTAGGATGGAAGGACTTTGTGTAGTTCAACACCAAAATACGGAATGGGAAACGAAGCAGGAAATGAGAAAGATTACCTTGTTGGAATGTCGTTTTGTTCTCCGGAACCAGGTTCAATCACGATTAACGATGGTGAAACTGTGACCTTAGAATTCAGATATAAAAATGAGTTTCTCACCGGAGCTATGGGACATATGTACATCTATTTGGCAGATCGAACCCATATATAGACCTCAAAATAGTACACTGATGTAGATTTTCTTTATTGCACATGTCATCAGGTATTATTATAATATTGAAAATAAACAAGCTATTACAAGAGGGTGAATTGATTGTAAAGTTTCTTCCAAGAGACTTCCACTTGTTAAGGCAATTCTTGACATAATATTTAGTTATTTGGAATAATATATTGGGTCTCTAGATCATACATTTTAAATGACGTTAATTATTAACGTATCTCCATGGAATATTTTATATTGATGTAAAATTTTATAGGAATAATATATATGATAGTTGCTATTAATCCAACGGTGAGTTTTAGAATATAACTATCAGGTGAAAAGATATTAGCGGTGTAATATTGCCAAAAGTGTTACACCAATGTAATTTCATTCCGCCTTATATATATATATATAAGAATGTTCGCTATGGTATTTTTGGGTATTTCCCTAGATAATATATTGATACACTGTGGAATTAAATTAATTTTTAATAATTGTGGAATTTGTGAATTAATACATTGTGATTTAATTATTATAAGTATTGATACAATGTCTTAAAAAAAATTGTGCATCAATGAAACAACTATTGATACTTAAAAAAAGAAAAACAAAACATAATTTTATGAAAATAACTTTGTGGTACGCTATTAATATGTTTTTACATTACAAATTTACTAAAATTAATTCTGTTTATTTTTTAATATGTCTTGGTAAGAATTATTTAGTTTTATTTCTTAGGATTACAAATTTGGTGGTATAATTTAATTAAATTGGATTAAAAATAGTGGAAAGTATTAGCAAATTGCAATGTTAATATATATGTCTTTGAGTACGTTCATTATGCAAGTGGCGTCGCTCATGCATGACATCTCGAAAGCCTTCTTGGTCTTTCTGGGAGCTACTGCAACAAGGGCAATGCCTCCTGAAGGGAGGGTGGTCCTCAATGTAGATGGCAGTGCTTTAACGAACCCTTGTGACAGAACTACATATAAGCCCATAGGGGCAGTCGCACCCCCACCCAGACAAAAAATGATTGGTTCCCCCTTTAATGTTAACTATTTGCTCCCCACCCCTCAAATACGTAAACGCCTAAACGGATATCTTTGCCTAGCAAAAGCTTTTGGGTTACCAATTTTGAAATAACTTACATATGTTTTGAGTCCTTCCAAATTTCGGAGTTTTGATTTTAGTCCCTGCAAAAAAAAGTTAAACTTTTTTAATCCAACAAATATTTTTTTTTAGTTTGGTCCTTTAAGTCATTTTGGGGTGATGTGGCACCTACACGCCATCCCACTTATCTGACGTGTCATATACTAGTCCTATGTCAGTCTGCCACGTAATTTAATTTTTGGAGAGACCTGACTCATCATCAACTCATTTTTAACCCACTTAACCATGGTTAATCATTGTTCTTAATCCCTTCGTCCTCTCCACCTTACCCTAACTTGCCATTTTTGCATGACCTTAATAGACCTGCGCAAACTCAGGAGAGGAGCTTCCAGCAGATTCGAGCTTCGAAGGACGAAGATCTCAAGCTTAGTTTAGAGATCCGTGAGTAGGTCTTCGTCTTCGTCTTCTTAGGTTCGCGGAGAGGATATCTGCAAGTGTGGAGATAATGTGGTGTTGCTAATGTCTAGGACAAATGAAAACCGAAATAGAAAATTCTGGAGATGCCCAAATTGGAATGTAAGTATTTGTTTTTCCTCTTCTTTATCTTCTTCGTTGTCCTCTTCCTCTCACGATTTTAACCCATTTACAGAAACCTAAGCGTTGCACTTATTTTCAATGGGCTGATGAAGAGGTGGAAGAAATGTATGTGCCCACCATACTTGCAAAAGTGAAAGAAATCTATGAACAAGAACTTCAAAAGAAAGATTTGAAATTGGCCAAGGGCAAAATGAAGCTTAGTGATGAAAGAAAGAAGACAAAACTGTTATCTTTTGGCATGGGTTTATTGGGTTTTCTGACTATTGTTATGTGTATTGTTTTTACAATGACATGTTCTTGTCTAGGGAGGTGATTTAGTGTTTATCAGTTTCCTATTTTTTTAGCAGATTGGGGGTTGCTATTGTATTTTGGGGGGTTCTGTTGTATTTTGGGGAGTTCTTGTGACTTGTTCTTGTACCCATTTGGAATGAATGAATTAAATCAATGGAAGTTTCGATTTGTTTTTGTTTACAAATTGACCTCTTGACATTTTGAGTTTAATGTGTGAATGTGTCACTACAAGACAAAAGGTTTTTCGCAGCGACAAATCTCGTTGGGAAAAATATAAAGTCGCTGGGAAAGGGTCTTATCGCAGTGACAAAAATTTCGTTGCATGTCGTGGCGAAAAGATTAATAGCGACATTACTTGTCGCTGCTATAACTAATGTTTTCCCAACAACAAATGTCGATGTCGTATATGACATGTTGCAACAATATTTGTCGTTGCGATAAAGTATTTTTTTTCAACAACAATTGTCGTATATTACATGTTACAACATTTGCCGTTGCAATAAAGTATTTTATTCTCAACAGCTAAAGTCGTTGCGACAAGATATTTTTCTCAACAACGCTAATGGTTGCCATATTTTTATATTTTTATCGTTGTCAACAAAAAAAAGTTGTTGCCATAAATTACATTTCCCAACAACTTAAATTGTTGGAATTAGTATTAAAATATACATATATTTTTAGCAATTAATGTCATTAAAATTGGTAATATTAAATTTCTTTAATAAAAATTAATTTTTAATTTTTTTTTAGAATTAGTATTAGTCACATTATTTAGACATCATAACAATTAAAAATAAACTATACTACAACAAAAATCATGATATTATTAATGCAAAAAATATAAACAAGGTATAAACATGATTTGCATAATAGAAACATAACAAAATACCATAAATGTTATTTACAAAATTAATGTGTCATATACGTTTTTGTCTTCATGAAAAGAAAATTGCAAATAGTTCTAAGACTAAAAACATTCCAACACTATTTCCTTTGCTTAGCTTTGCTTTGAATTTCTCCTCTCAAAGTAGTTGAATCACCCCTACTTGGCCTACAATATCAATATAATTAGTTTAATTAGTATTGTTTTTTCCTATGAATGTAAAAATGAAAGAGTAAAGGAAAACAAGGCAAATTAACCAATTAACATAAAAACCGTAATAACATGATGATCAAAGAATTCAACAAGGACTAAAAATTTAAGATACAAATGTACTAACACATACAAGTGTACAAACCATATACTTCATGAATATAATAAACAAAATGACCCGAATTCCATAACACCTAAAGTAACAATACCTAACAAGTCTAGAATCCAAATTTGAAAAAATAATTATTTCAGCATGTGTGCAATCATGTTATTAGTAGCTACTTTCAAACCTTTCATCAGGTTCAGACATTATATTCATTGCACCAGAAGATTGTCCAGCCTGTATAAATGTTAAAAACACCAATTGGAAAAAAATTAAGATAGTAAACTGATAGACTTTTAAATATAAAATTATAAATTTATCATATTCTTGTACCATTTAATTCACAAATACATGGGCAGACAAGGTTCCCCCTGTCTTCTGTTGACTGATAAAGAAGAGTAAAAAACCTTGGATCTAGTCCTTACTAAAAGACTTGCATTTTGATTTTAGTCCCTACAAATTTGGATGTTTTTGGATCTAGTCCTCGCAAAAAGTTTGGATTGTGTTTTAAGTCCCTTTAAATATGTTTTATTTTTTAGTTTAGTCCCTAATAAAATAGAAAAATGAACATAAAGGTGCCCATAATTGGCCATTTCCATTTTATTTTGGTCCCTGTTATTATTCAGTGAACATACACAGACAACATACCCTGAAACAAACATCTAGTGGGCTATCATTACAAACATTAAACATAATAATGTGCCATGAATTAAGTCTGCCATCCAAAGGCATTTAAGTTTGGTAAATAAGTTACCCCATCATAACCATCCACTAAGTAATTGGGGTGGGGGTGGGGGTAGGGACTTTACAAAAATAGTCAATGAAATAAGCAATACACATCAACTAAGTTAATTACAGCAAAATGAATACAGCCAAAAAGTGTTGTTGTTTACAAAATATTCTTTCGATGAAAAGTCTTCTTGAATTTTGGACCCATGTGCATATGCTCTAGACCACAAAAACCACATCACCCTCTTCTAAGTAGCGCTTAATTGAGTTGGAATGTGCTCATTTCTTGCCTCTGTTTGTGTGCTCCTACCACTCAGTCTCAAATCCAGCCTGCACTTGAACTATTGGGCATGATACAGTTGCCCTTGCTCTTCTTCTAGCTGGCCTTCCTCCTCTTCTTCCTCCCTTGGGTGCTCTTCCACCCCGTGTTGTACTAGCCTACATGTAACAACAAGACAAATTTAAAGCATTAGAGCAAAAATAGGCAAAACAGATGCAACAATTTTAAATAAGTAACAATTACGTTTCTCCCACCACTTGTAGGGGGTTGTTGAGCAGGTGCAGGTGCAAATCCAGGAACACCAACAGCTTGTGCAGGCGATTGTTGAGCAGATGCATATCCACATCCTCTTGCAGTAGATCCAGGAACACCAACAACTTGTGCAACAGATACAGATGCAGTTCCAGATGCAGCAGATCTAGGAACACCAACAGATGCAGATTCAGCTGCCGCTGCAGCAAGTGCATTGGCAGGACCACCAGCAACAGGTGGATTTTCAGGTGCAGGGGGTGGTGGCATGGTGCATTTTCTAATATTGTGACCTTTGCCACATCTTTTACATTTATATTTATTTGTGATTTTTTTAATATTCACACTAGTAGCTTCCTCATTTGGCTATCTCCTTCTGAGCTTCTTAGGTCTCCCAGGTCCTTTTTTATGTGCTGGGGGAAGGACTTCATTGTAATCAGTCTTGGGCCACATTTTATATCCATTTATGGCAGATATGCCATGGCCATAGCAAAGCTGGTATGTTTCTCTCTTATAGTAGCTATGAACATAGTCTTGTGGATTTTCACACTGGTGGGTTATGGTCGCTACTGTATGTCTACAAGGTGTGCCCACCAACCCCCAAAAATTGCAAGTGCATGATTTTTGTCTTAAATCCACCTTAAATTTCTCTGTAAACATAGTATATGTGACCTCATATTTATCATTTTCTTCCCAAGTGGTTAACCAATTTCTTGATTTTTCAATCTCTCTATCTAGCCTCTTTCTAGGTCTAGGCATGACAACCCCTTCAAACTTACTTGCATTTGACCTAAGATTTGCAAACCTTTGCATCAAATATGTTCGAATCCATTCACACATGGTTATGATTGGCTTATCCCTAGCCACAAGGATGGTGCTATTAAATGCCTCACTTAGATTATTTATTAAAATATCACATCTAGGATAGTGAGAGAAAGCATGCTTATACCATGACTTTTTAGGGATAGCCATCAACCATTCATATGCAGCCTTATTTACTTTTTTCAGTTCTGCCATTTTTTCCAACCATGCTGCTTTGTATGTAGCTTTGGCAGCACCCATCATCAATTCTCTCAGTAGTGTTCCTCCACCAAACTTCTTTTTGAAGTTATTGTATAAATGCCTTAAGCAAAATCTATGTTCCACTCCTTCTGGGAACTCATCGAATGTTGGAATCAATCCCTGTATAAGAATGTCATTAGTAACCATATCATTATATAAAGTAAGATTAGAAAATTGGTAAACAAACCACTGCACTACACATTACCTTATGTTTGTCACTAATAAAGACCCATCTGTTGGAAGCCAAGTCACCAACATCCTCCAACAGTAGAACCAGAAACTAGCCCCAGCTATCTTTGGTCTCAGTCTCAACCACAGCAAAGGCAATTAGCAGGTATTGAGCATTTGGATCTCTACCCACTGCGATGAGAAGCTGACCACGAAATTTGGATTTCAAGTGGCATCCTTCAACACCAATCAACGGACAACAAGCTCTTTTAAATGCACTTTTGCATCCTTCCAAGCACATGTAAAACCTGCCAAACCTTGGTTGCAAAAATCCAGCTGGGTGTTCCACTTGTAGTCTGCACGTATTCCCTATGTTGGCATTCCTTAACTCAGCAGCATAGGACCACAACATAGAATATTGTTTGGTTGCATCGCCATCAATTAACTCCCTAGCAATAAGTTTTGCTTTCCAAGCCCTATGTATTGTGATAGCAGTTGAATATTTAGTCCTCATATCGACTATGATATCAGAGATTTTCACATCACCAGTTGTTGACCTCATCTTCTCAACCACATGTTTGGCCACCCACTTGGTGGTTGCATTGACATTGTGAAACACCCTCCCACATGTGTGTTTGGGCACATATCTCTTCAACACATAGGTTTCGGTATCGCCAACCCTACTGACATCTACCCTCCACCCACAATCACTTTTGCACTTCTTAGTAACCCTATCTTTATCATTCTTCACAAACTTGATTTCTCTACCATTTAGAACTGAGTGTTCTAATATGGCTTCCTTAAACTCTTTTAGTGATGAAAACTCCATTCCTAACTTGAAATTGTAATTCTTGGACATCTCCTCTTTATTGAACCTTGGACATGTATGTTGGTCACCCTCAAATTTAGAGTCTGAATCCCCACTAAGCAACACTTCAGTTTCATATCCTTCTAAAATATCATCAGCATCCTATTCGACATTTTCACCCTCATCCTCAACTAGAGATTCATTTATACGAGCCCTCTCTTTCCTCCTCTTGGGCATGGGCATGGGCATGGGTGTGAGTGTGGATGAGCCACTATTTTCACCAGCTGTATTTGTACTCGATGGCCTTCTTGGAGCCCTGCTCTTCCTCCTTCCCAAATGTGTTTCTCCCATATTTGGGACTGTTGGTGGGGGTTCTTCATGAAAGCCATCATCAGTGTCTTTGGCTCTCTCCTCTTCACTATCATTCAGTTAGATATCATTGGCAGAATCTCTACTATCATCATCAACATCTATGTCATCCACATTGATTTCTATTTGTCTTTCAAAACCTATGAAATCATTTGGATCTAAATGCTCCACATACATGTCAACCTCCTTTTTTCGATCCCTACTTAGTGCATAATTGGCCATTTCCAAAGCATTTCCATCATCCCTAATTTCTTTCAAACCATCATCAAAAGTATCCTCAGCCTTCTTCCACCACATCCTATAGTTCCCATTATGCCCAAACTCATCTCTTAATATTCCCACGGCTTCAAAATATGACCATTTGTCTTCATCAATGTCGTGAACAGTGTGTATTTGTCCAGCATCATAGTGTCTGATAGGGACATTTGTAAATTGGCCCCTGTGATGTATGTTAACAACAAAATACATCCCTGCGAAAATGAAAATTACAAACCAACACTCAATCCCTATAAAATTAAGTGGTCCCCACATGGAAAGGCACTATTTTTCAATGTGTAAAATAATCCACAGAAAGAGCACAAACAGAACCATTTACACGGAGACAGATATCAAACACAAACCCAAACCCCAATGACACTATTAAAACCGCAACCCCTCATAAATATGACCCCTTTCAGCAGCAATAACAAATAAACCTTAAATCGCAAACCAAAACCCCAATGACACTATCAAAACCACAACCCCTTTGAGCAGCCCCTTTCAGCAGCAATAAGAAATATACCTTAAATCGCAAATGCCTATTCAAAAATCGCAAGCAAGCAAAACTGCAACTATCAAAATCGATTCCAAAAAAACCCCAAAATCCATGAAATAAAAACGTATAAGCTAACGTCAAGTCGTCTTCTTCTCCTTCGCCTACGGATGCGTCATGGTCTTCTTCTCCCTTGCCTACGGATGTTCTCTTTGATACAACCTGAGATTTCTGTCTCTTCGATACAACCCCAGATTTCTCTCTTCTATTCGATACAAAATGAAGTAGATAGTGAATGAAAGGAGTGAGTGGCACTGTTTCTAATTCAAGAACAAAAGGATTTCGATACAATCAAATATGGGAGTGGGACGGTGAGTGGGAGTGTTTAACTGTGTGATTAACCATGGTTAAGTGGGTTAAAAATGAGTTGATGACGTGTCAAGTCCCTCCAAAAATTAAATTACGTGACAGACTAATATAGGACCAGTATATGACACGTCAGATAAGTGAGATGACGTGTAGATGCCACATCACCCCAAAATGACTTAAATGACCAAACTCAAAAAAAATAAAATTTGCTGGACAAAAAAAGTTTGACTTTTTTTTGCAGGGACTAAAATCAAAACTCCGAAATTTGGAATGACTCAAAACATATTTAAGCCAATAAAAAAATAACCTAATAACCAATATAATAAAAAAATGGCATAACACGTTGATCTCCAACTATATTTTTAGATACTTAAACTATTTATATTGAAAATGATATTGTAAGGACATTCACTATAGAAGAAATTATGAGTTATGTCAAATCATTAAACGAAGAATAACATAATCTTGAAGGCTACAAAAATGCATCGTTGTTTGTATGTATTTTTTTAATCAAAGTAGTTATATATTTAATTTTGTAGGATATATAATATTTTATTTTTTATTAAATTAAATTTTAGATTATTATTAATAGTAGAAGTTAATTATTGTTAATTTGTTTACCATGTGTTAAATTTTTGCCCACTTTATCAATATTTTCAAGTTCCGTCCCTGCCCGGTGCAGCTGGCTTTGGTGGGATCGTCCGTAATGATTTAGGGGAGCTCATTCTGGGCTATTATGGTAGCATAGGATTCTCCCATATTGCACATGCTGAGATTTTGGCCCTTCTTCATGGCTTACAGTTATGTTGGGAGAATGGTTTACGGGCTATAACGTGCTACTTAGATTCCATCAACATTGTGCGTATATGGTGCAAGAGGGGTGCCTATTATGCCCTAGGAAGCAGGGACGGAGGGAGGGGGCAAGTAGGGGCTTGGGCCCCTCCCTCCTCTCAACTTCATTTTTTATATACATACAATTATATGCACACACATATTTATATTATATTATATTATTATAAACACACACATATATTATATCGTCGTATAATTAAATGCTATTGTAATAACTAATTTGTTCATTGCTACACTTCATATTTAAATACATAAGCTTAATTAGTAGTAGATTCTGTAAAAATATCATAAATTTGCTTACTTTTTGTTCAACTTTAGATCTAAAAGATTTGTATAGATTATTCAATGTGAAAAAATTTAGGTAAAATTATATTTCTGGTCCCTTAACTTAATTCTTTTTTTCAATTTGGTCCCTTATCTTTTTTTATAACAAAAATAAACTAGCAAAATGCTTGAATAGATTAAAATAGGTCAATATGAGGCTATGTGGAATTGTGGACAAAGATGGAGGCAATATGTATGTCTATTACGATGAAAAAGTCAGTGAAAAAAACATAAAGGACCAATTTGAAGTAAAAAAAAGTTACGGGACTAAATTGAAACCAACAATTGAGTTAAGGGACCAAATGACTAATTGTGCCAAAAATTTATGAATTGAAATAAAATTTTATTTCAACGATTTTTTGGCCCTCCCTTAATGGATTTCTAGATCCGTTCCTGCCAGGAAGCCAACGAAATCTCTCTTATTCGCAGTTACCTGGGAAAGGAGTGGACTGTTGAGTTGTGGCATACCTTTATAGAGGGAAATCAGTGCGCAGATTTTTTCACAAAGATGGGGGCTCGTGTGAATGACCGCTTGGTGGTGCTTCATGAATCATGAACCACCCGAGGGGATGGAGAGCTTGTTGCTAGCAGACATTGTGGGTTGCTTTCCCTCGTTTGTGGTTGGCTGCTCTTTTTATTTTGTTTCTTTTTCGTTTTTCTTCTCTTTTTGGCCATGTGACAAAAAAAAATTACAATGTTGAATAAATATTTTTGAATAAAATTATTATGCATTTGAAGTTCAAGCTATTTTACAATGATTGACTAAAATCCATTAATTTGGAGTTAACGTTCTAACATTTGCAGGAGATGTGTTCAAATAAGATTGATGTGAAATCTTTAAATTGTGGGTAGCTATTTTTGAATTATTGGATTGACATTATTCTAACTTTACTGTTTATAATTTTCCCATACGTAGGCAATTGATGCTTGGGAACCGTTGATGTATTGAAATTCAATAAAAATAAGTTGAAAAGACAAGATTTTTTTTTATGAGTTTGAAAAGACAAGATGTTATGATGAGTTTCTTTAATTTGGTCGTGGAAGCAAGGGTTATATGTTCCTTTTATATTATTCTCTTCTGTTGTGATCACATATTCTATCTATTGGTCAATTATTTGGGGAGAGAAGAATGAACGGAAAATAAGTATTATTGCCTTCAGCCACATGTAATTTGCTTCAAAAAATATTTAGTTGAGAATTTGATAAGGAAATAGTGAAACATATTTTGAACTTTAATTTACATTTTTGGTTGAATTTAATTTTTCTCATGTAATTGAATATAAATTAATTAGGAAAAAGAAAAATCAAATTCTTTTAGATAAATTTTTCCAATGAATTAGCTAATTGAGAAGATAATATCAAGTTTGTTTTATTAAAGTTTTTTAAAAAAAAATTGACCAATTTTTATAACGATGTAGTTGCACTCTTTTTTTTTTTTGTAAGTAATGTAGTTGTATTCTTGAATTGAGATTTTGTAGTATAATACATTTAAAATCTATTGATAGTATCATGTTTTAATTGAATATGTTTTAAAATGATAGTTCAAATCTAAAATTATAATGTACAAGTTTTAAAATTAGGTGTAGATCACATGTTTTGATTAGCTCTAACAAAATATCATTTGATTACGGGTATTGATTTTGACAATAATGCACGTGGTACAATATGTGTTTATAATAAAAAAATATACTCTAGATATGTTTTGTTTTTCTATATTTTATTATCAGTTTTAGACATTTTAGATGTTTTATGACAAAAAAAGAAATATGGATGATCTTTGTCAAATAAATTTTGCACTTTTAATTGACACAGTTGTTTCTATATCTATAAATAGCTATATATAGTTGCCAAATGCCATTTATAGTCCCATGCCCTAGTCAATTCATATCAAATTAGTCTTGTCAAAGCCACTTAATAATTACCTGTAAACTCATAACACCTTACACACCTAATAGAAATAGGCATTCAACGTCAGATATACCAAATTGTTGAGCCTATAAAAGCAACAAAAAAACCCTCTCTATAAGCACACAAATTTATCATCACCAAAAGCAAGGGACAAAGAATCTCTTCACCATGGTCATCCCCTCATCTTCTCATGTGGTATGCAATGTTTATCATCCAAGTTCTACAATTTGTCTCCTTCAAACATAATTAATGTGCCTATTAATTTTTTAAAGGACATGTTTGAATCATATGTGTAACTAAGATCGCGTTTAGCATTACAAGACATTGCTCATAGCAAATTATTTAACAATAAAATGGTTTATGTACAGGCTAACATGAGGTTTATCTCTAAAGCATTGATGTTTTTATCATCAATGCTTGTGTTGCTGTCAACCACAACAAATGCAGTATATAGGAGCGATGGTGAATCTGAAGGTTATATCAAGTCGGCTACTTATATATCGGAAAAGTTTGAAGTGGATGCTGGAGCAGTTGTAGAGAGATCGCTTTTTGATATTGAGTTTCCAAGGGGTCACGTTGGAGTCAAAAGTTTTGATGCTGAGATAGTTGATGAAAATGGGAATTCTGTACCATTGTATGAAGCATACCTCCATCATTGGTTTGCTTTAAGATACTACCAAAAAATGAATGTGTCTTACAACCCTAAAAATCCTTCTGAGGGTTTCATTTACAAGGGAAACGATGGAACATGCAATGATCCACTCCTTCCATATTATTGGGGCTTGGGAGGTGAATCACGGGGAACAATTTCGAAGCTTCCAGAACCTTTTGCATTAGAACTAGGCAACCCTGCATCTATTCCACCAGGAACTAAAGAGAAATGGCTCTTCAACATCATGGTCATTGATACACGTGGCACACACAACAGGGAAGCTTGCACTCAGTGCAGATGTGACCAAATGATCAATCTCCCTGAGAATTATCTTAATGTCACACCTGGCCTTAATAATAAACCATTAGGCTCGGATTATAAAGGAGGGATCTTTTGTTGCAAGGACAACTTCATATGTAAGTTGGAAATGGAATCTGAAGCCCCAAGGAGAAAGCTTGCCCTAAGATACACAATAACATGGGTTGAGTGGAACCAAGACCAAATTCCTGTTAGGTTTTATATACTTGATTCCACCGATCGTGTGAAAAGAAACGGTTCCAAAATAATGCATGATTGTCAGGTAAATCATGACTTGTTTGGTTTGTTGAATTATTTTTTGTTTTTATTTTTAAAGTTCTACACTATTTTTACTTTTATTTCTTATTTTTAAAGACTTTTATAAAAAATAAGGTGATTTTTTATAATTAAAAAATAAAAACGAAAACACTATCTTACATAGAATAGGTTGTATGTTATTCAGAACACATTGTAAATTAATTGACTCTTCAATTCTAGTTAAATTTTGAAACATTAATAATAGTGTATTACTTTGTGTTCAATTTGTTACAGATAGAGTTTACTATTCCGGCAAATAATGGTAGTGATCACTCCCCTCACATCCAGAAAGGGAACATCCTAATGGATAAAGGCGGTTATCTCATCTATGGCTTTGGTCATATGCATACAGGTGGTATTAATGCAACTCTATATGGACAGGTGATGATCAACATTTTTCATCATTCATTTGTAGTCTAAATGATGTCGTTGGTAGCTAGAGGGTATTTTATTAATTAAACCACATGTGCTACCTTGACATGCTCCTCAAGTGATAAAATTTCTTCTTTCAATATACCTGTAAGAAGTCATATTATAGTGCATTTTTCACTTCTAATCATTATGTTTTCATTAATTTAGGATGGAAGGACTTTGTGTAGTTCAACACCAAAATACGGAATGGGAAACGAAGCGGGAAATGAGAAAGATTACCTTGTTGGAATGTCGTTTTGTTCTCCGGAACCAGGTTCAATCACGATTAACGATGGTGAAACTGTGACCTTAGAATTCAGATATAAAAATGAGTTTCTCACCGGAGCTATGGGACATATGTACATCTATTTGGCAGATCGAACCCATATATAGACCTCAAAATAGTACACTGATGTAGATTTTCTTTATTGCACATGTCATCAGGTATTATTATAATATTGAAAATAAACAAGCTATTACAAGAGGGTGAATTGATTGTAAAGTTTCTTCCAAGAGACTTCCACTTGTTAAGGCAATTCTTGACATAATATTTAGTTATTTGGAATAATATATTGGGTCGACTCTAGATCAATCATATAAGGATATGCTAGCTATTGCACTCTTCTCATGTCTTGTACAACAACCTTCAAAAGAACTAGGCTAGGGCAAATAGCATTAAAATGATGGACATGCCAGGTGATTTATATGGTACGTTTCACTTAAGAAGAATATTATAATGATGCCTTGTATGAATGCCCATGAATGGTAGCATATCATTATTTTTTTTAAATTTAAAATACATTTTCAAGTTAATATTTTTAATCATAATTTAAAATTATTTGTCAATCTCACAATACATGTTCAAATTGACTTGAGATATAATAAATTGAAACAAAATTGAAACAATTTTCTTAATATAAATTATTATTATAAAAACATTATTTTAGACAGCCTGACTTTAACTAAATTAGAAAAGTAAATTAAGCAGGATATAATTAAGCTGACCCAAACAATGTCGGATGTAATAAAAAATTATAATAATAATAATAATTAATAATAATAAAATGTTAATTCCAACAACACCACCTATGATGCGAGTGCGAGGTACTTTGGTTCCCTTGAACGGCGTTTATATATTTTCTTCTCCTGTACTTTTGTTGCAAACAAGAGAAAACGGAGTTATAGTTTATGACACAAAAGTAACACTAGAAAAGAGAGTTTTTCTTTTATTGGTGGGATGTGGCTATCTGTTGCATCTTGATGGAAAGAGGAATTACTTTATTAGTGATGACTAATGACTAATGATTAATTATGTTTTGGTTCCTTTATATTTCTGGGTTTCTTACATATGAAAGATCTGCGTTTCCCAACTTGTAAAAATGGCAAGACAAGTTCAGGACCAATTATCATCTTATAAAAATCAATAATTGTCATTTGTTTCCATTTTTTTATCCCCTCCAACTAAACTAATTAACAAAATTATATCAAGTTAGTCACAATGTTGAGTGCGACAATATAACTATAATTAAGTTATTTATTAAGTTATTCTACAATAAAGCTTGCCTTACAAAATTGAATGTCGACAAAAATATCTTACTTTGTTTAATATTTTTTCCCGTGGACACACATTGATAAGTGATACGGAGTATATAAATATTATTGCAAGAGACTTTAAGAATGCCCTTTCCTAAAATTGGTCTCAGCTCGTTTATCCTCAGTTTAAGTTTTTATTCATTATTACTAAAAAATAGTCACTAATCACTCACCGCATATATTTTGTTAGAATACATATGTACTCAAAAAGTGATTTATTTTTTTATTTTGTTTTCTTTTAATAAATATTACATATCATTTTTTATATTTTTCTTATTTAAAACTACCTTTTCAAAATCAATTACGTATATTTGTGTAATAAATTTTCTATTACATAATTTTTATTTTTGTATAGGGAGATCGTCTTCAAGGTTTTGGTTCTCCGGAAGCGGATTCGTCTTCTTTCGAATTATAAACAAATTATCTGTGGAATTTCCTATAAATTTTTTAACTGACAACATTTTTTGCAAAACGTTTCCTGCCGATTTAAATTCATAGGAAAATCTACAGGTATAATATCAATTTTTTTTTGCAAATTTTCTTATGAATATAAATCTGCGAGAAAAAAATCATATATTAGAAGAAATTGCATCAAAATCCACAGAAAATTCCTGAAAAAAAAATCTATAGAAAATTTCTCAGAAAAATTGGAAATTTCTAATAGTGATCCTTCCTACTCCTATAGTTATTATTTAGTTAGGCAAGGATAGGAGAGAGAACAAGTGCCGTCTGGTTAGGATGTACACTTTCTACACTGTGGCTTTGTTGATGAGATGAAAATTGGAAGGCGAGAGAAGAAACAAAGCACGATGATATAAGACCATTTCTTTATTGTAATTATTGGGAAAAAGGGGATGCCACCGGATCTTGGAAAGCTTATTTTAGTCATTCCACTTATATGGCAAAGTGAAAATGGGCATTATTAAATGAGAAAAAGCGTGTATATATACGTACATATTTATTATACTTGGAAATCAATTTTTTATGTGTACTATTTTGTCAAATAAAAAAAAGAAATTATTTGCACTATAGTGGACACGTGGTGCATGGGATCAGATATTAGCGTATCAGTTATCACCTTACCTATCCGGATATTTAGAGGTGCTTCTTTGCAAGATTGATGAAAAGGTTAACGGTTAGCCACATATATTTTAATATATATTTTTTATGCTTAACTGCACTTTTAGTACTTCATGTATTGTTATTATGCAATTTGAATCTCTATTTTTAATTATACAAATTGGGACGCTAGTCTCATTTTTTTTATCATGTTACGATCAAAAGTTCCTCCGTTAAATTTTCATCTATTTATTAACAAAAAATGATGACATGACATAGACCGAAACACTTGGCATTTGAGTTGACACTTAACCATTGATGTGCCAGGCATGTGGCATGTGACATGCCATTTTTCGCTAATGTGGCACCTAATTGGTAAAGAGATGTTGACATGTGGCATCATAGTTGACACTTAGTCACTGTCATGATAGACATGTCATTTTTTCGCTAACATTGCATACAAAAAAATGAGAAAGAAAATTAAAAGTTACAAGACCTAGAAATTGAACCCATGTGTTGATTGTTAAACGAATTTTATTTAAATAATCAAATAAAAATTGATATTTACATAGTTTTATTAAAATCTTACGGATATATATTATATTTTATCTAACGAAAACTATTAATAACATAGATTTAAATGTGCTTTTAACAAATATATTTAAATTAAGTAAAATTTATGTGTCAGTAAAAAAGAGTAAAATTTATGTGGAAAAGGTATGCGAATTTCACTTTTTATTAGTGAGAACTACTCTCTAAAAAATTGTATTAAAAAACGTGTAATTAATATTTCTCGTCACCTAAAACCAAATAATATAAAGAAAAACAAAATACTCATTCCATTTCTTTGTAATTGTCCATTTTTAAGAAGAGATTTGTTTTAAATTATCTGTTATTTTGATAGTTTAAAATTGTATTTTATCAATTATATACACCATTCTCACTATTAATTATTTTATATATTTTCAATATACTTTAGCGTAGAGAGAGTAAATTGATATAGTGAGATAGTGAAAAAGATAAGCATATAACAAGAAAAAAATTATCAATTAAATAATTTCTTGATTATTATGAAATAACTTTAAAAGATATATAAAATGGAACGGAGAGATTAGTATTTTACAAACCATCCTCGTAATATATAAGCAAGATGTATACCTGTACGAGGTACAACTCAATCCTGGCCAAGACTGGCCAATACGGCCTTTGAGCTATTATAAGGGGCAAGTTATTAGCTAACCTATGTTCACAATCGCATGTCATTCCTTATTGAAATATGCTCTCAAATCATAAGAGATGTGAGAGAGCTATAGGAAAAAAACAAAAATAAGAAAGAGAAGAAAAAATGAAAGAGAGGAATTACAAAATACATGTAATGGATGATGTGATAAAAAATAATAGAGAAATGAGAAACGCAACGTAAAAAAAAAATTGAGCTAGAAAATATATAAAAAAAAAACTATACGAATACGAGGTACGGCAACCCAATCCAGGTCAACACTGGCCAATACAACCTTTGAGGTCTTATAAAAGACAAGTTATCAGTTAAGCTATGCTCACATTGGTGGCATTTATGGTGGACCAATAGAAAAATTGGTTTATCGTAGTCAAATTGAAAAATTATCTCCAAACACAAGTTTATGTGAAAATACACATTCACCCCTTAACAACTTCAAATTGCACCCACTACTAGCTAGTAATATACACATTAGACATTATTCCTAGCAGAAATGCTCCTCCTTTTACATCCATGACATCAAAGTACAGACAAGAAGAGAGACTCAGATGTGGAGCTGGTGTCTACGGGTAGGATAAAGGGGTGGGTTGAACTTGGTTTCTGATTTGTTGCTGATTTAATCCCTTAGTGGCTTCCATTTGTTCCAAAATATATTATGTAATGTTTATGAAGAAAATTATTAATGCCATTAAAATTCTTAAAAAGAAACGCAAAATCGTCCCGTGGAACATGATCCACTCAAGTCTCCTTCATGTTTTTCCATCGGATAGTAATATTTTTAGTACTTATTGGCCGTAGAATTCTTGATAAAGAGCTTATTTATATCTTAACCATAATAGCATTGGAAAAATGGATATGTTGAATGACCAATAAAATGGATATGTTGGTCTAGTAGCTTAATACTGGAGTTCAACGCCACCCATAGTGGTGCTAAGCTGTCTATCGTTCTCCTACTTATCCGTCTTTATCAAAAAAAAAAAAATGCACAGCGACAAAATTGCAATAAACAACATGGTGCATTAACTGTAATAATAACTTATTAATGGGCTAAATCATTAATGTATACCAAATTTTAAATACCCCCATCAGCAAATATGTTTTTACTTTTCAAATAACCTCCTACTTATCCATCTTTATCAAAAAAAAAAATGCACAGCGACAAAATTGCAATAAACAGCATGGTGCATTAACTGTAATAATAACTTATTAATGGGCTAAATCATTAATGTATACCAAATTTTAAATACCCCCATCAGCAAATATGTTTTTACTTTTCAAATACTCCCTCTGTATTTGAATATAAACAAAAATACTTAAATTCACGTTTATTAAAAAAATTAGTTAACTGCAATTAAGTTTCTTGATCTCATATAAAAAATTAGTGTAGTCTCTAAATTATCCTGAATGATTGCATAGGAAATTGTTACTTGGAAATAAACTATGCATTGGAAAACAAAATTTAAATTAACTTAAGGGTATTATAGGAATAATGTTATTAAATGAGATAGAAGTTGTTATTTTTTGCTTATATTTAGTAACAAAATATTTTGGTGTTTTTTGCTTTTATTCAAAAACAGAGGGAGTAACCTCCTTAGCAGGTGACCCCCCAAAAATCTCATCCACTTAATTGTTTATTGTATAAATCAATGGTAATTTTTATAATATGACTACAGTAAACCAATATTTCTATTGGTCTACCATAAATGCCACCTGTTCACATATCATTTTGTTAATGGGAAATTTTTTAAGAAAGGAGACATTATATTGTATTCTGTCCAAAAGTTGGGATAGACCATCACGTGGGACATGCTAGCCGGTTAGAAGGAAGAGACAATAAATAAGGAAAATAAAATAGAACAAGAGACTAACTATTAGCTAGCAATCAAGGGGCTTACCCGAATTTGTCATGGACCCGGGCCCGGCCTCGGGTCCCATCCAGGAAACAACCCTCATTTGTCTCGAGGTTGGAAGCCGAGGTGTCACATAAATGCCAAGACACTGACTCTGGCCAAGTCTCCCGATCGAGGCCCTGACCAGGGGGCTCGGATGGGAAGGACCTGGACAAGCCAATACTGATTACAACTAGGTAGGATGCAAGCACATAGTGTCCCACATACATTCCTGACACATCCAGTACGAGGATTGGTACAGAGGGGATCCTATCCCTTGCCACATCGCTCGAGACAAATTAAGTCAAAGGGGGCAAACTTTGTTCCCGCTTTCAAAAAGCTGAGGAAGATCCACCTCAAGGCCCATGCATGGGATCTCCAAAAAGCGACTGCTATGACCACGCCGGATGGTGGTCCCCCCTCTTGGACCCCTATATAAGGCCAGCCCTCTTAGTTCCTCAGGTATGTGCACTGTTCCATATCACTCCTGTAACATCATAAAAATTCACTCTATGAGATAAAGTATTTATTTTGGAGGATTAGAATTACCTTTAAGATTTTCGGATAATAAATAATGGTTTAGAGCTGACATAGAAGTCAAATGGCATTTTACAGATATTCTTGACTATCAAAATAAGCTGATAAATGAATATGGAATATTCATACTTGATTTCCCAAAAGATATTAGAGGATAGACGAAAGTGACTTGATATTACATAAAGGTTTTAGAAATTAAGTTTGGAATTTTAGAGAACAGTATAAGGAAATTACAGTTTTAGTCCCTCTACGGAAAACTCTGTAATCTGTTAGTTAAGAAATGAATAAATACTGGAGATGGAGGAGTAATTAAGATGGAGACTTGAGGATCTAGTGTACTTTGGATAGTATGGAAATAATAAGTCTTGTTGATATTACAGTTTAGAACGGTAAGATAGTTAAGTCTTATATAGACTTTTGTTTGCTATTTTTCGTCAATTATATGTTTTAAATGAAATTGTGTGATCTAAGTGCTAAGTAAATTATTTTAGGCTTATAATGAAGGTTTTAACAGAAAATCGTACTTACCGTAATAGACGGATAAGGTTTTATATAGCCAAAGTATGTCAAACCAACTTAGACAAACAAACTTCCTTCATAAAAGTTGGTTCTTTTAATATTTATGATTTTCTGGAATTTTCTTAGAATTTTTGGAAATTTTTTGGAAATTACCGTTTTAACCCTATTTTTTACAGTAAGAGCTAAACACTGATTCGAAGACCAAACTGACGTCAGAAAAAGATTTTGAGTGGCTAAATCATGTTTTTATAGTTTTTGGGATTTTTGGAAATTATTTCATAATTTTCTGAAAAGCAGATCAAAACGCTACTTTTCCGATCTTATAAAGTACGAAAAACAGAGATTTCTGGTCAAAAATGGATTTTCAGTGATCAGTGAGTGCTTAAAATCAAATTTTAAGAGGGACCATTAGTGTTTAAATTCAATTTGTGATTTTTTGGGATTTTTCTGGAATTTTTTGAAAAATTACTGTTTTGCACTTACGGCGCGTCCGTTTTCCTTTGTTAGTGCAAACTATAAAGCCTACTCTTTACCGTAAAAATCTAGAAACTCTTGTATGAAGTCTTTAAGACTATTCGTTACTAGTTTTGAAATTTTCCAAGAGGTCCTCATCTTTTAATAAATTATTTTTGGGATTTGTTTGCAAAAGGAATATTTTACCATCGGTTTTTCGTTTATTTACCAAACCATAAAGTTTTTCACTATGCAATCAAATGGCTACCCTTCTCCCTCATCTTGGTCGACATCCATACTTCCTTAGGGCCCTTGGATGAGTTTTTCCCTTATGAGTCACCATGCTTAGTCATTAGGATTAGCCAATTAGAAAAATGGATCATTTTTGAATTATGGATTTATGACATATACACCAAAAAGCTAGGTGACCTCACAAATTTTTATTTCCCTCTTACTCCCTCCTCTTGGCCGCCCCATTCACTATAAATAGAGGTGGGGTGCTTCATATTTTTCTCACAAATCCAAGAGGCACATGAAGGCAAACACTTTTCTCTCTTTAGTTCTTAAATTTCTTTTGGTGTTCTTGTTTGTTCTTCTTCAAGTTTTGGCCAAGGTAAGGGGTTAATCTTTCAATATTAATTTGAGAAGTATGAGTTTTGATTCGAGTTTATGCTTGTCTTGTATGTTTTATGTGTTTTTGCTTTTATGCCTTAATACTTATTTTATAAGCTTTAAATTAATTATTTTGTGCTAATTATTAATAGTAGAGTTATAATGCCCAAATTTTCTCTAAATTTTCGTGGGACTAAGATTACTATGTCAAAATCATTTTTGAACTTTTGTAAACATACCATTATAATGGCGAATTTTAGACTACCGTAAATACGATTTTACCGCGAAGAGAATACAAATTATTATTTTGTGAAAATCCTGATATTGTCTATCATTGATATACAAGGTCATGGTTAAGATAAATAGTTTATCAGTATGGATCTGTCTAGAAAGGAAGAAAGACCTTTGAAGGGGCTTTTAAGTTAGTACGTCTCTCTCTGGCCTGGGATCTGTACCGATATGTTGTTTGGGAAATTCTTAACTTATGGACTCGGTATATACGTGACCAAGATGATTGGGGAATATAATAGTAATGGATTCTCGGTGAATTCTACTGTTGTATATTTTGGTTCAGTATTCTCTATATCTTTAAACAGTGGAAATTTGTGAAACAAGCTTTTAATGGGTTTTTTTTTCTGAAAATAAACTAGTATTCAAATATTTTAGAATAATTCAGTTTTGACCCCTTTTCAATGAATTAATTACTTTTTAGTACTTTTATATACCGATTTATTTTTGAGGGACTTGAATATAAACAAAGTATGAGTTATCTGGAATAAATGGTTCTATGATTATCTGAGTGGTAAGACTGTGTGTTTTTCTTGAAATGTGTGAATTGGTATTCTTATCTGTTAAATGTGGTTTTGTGTTATCTGGTGATTCTATGTGGTTTGAGATAAGTGATTCTGAGTGGTTGGAAGTGAAAGAGATAGGTCTGGTGAAAGGCGATGTTCCTACACGATGTTCCCACATGATGTTCTTATTGGATGTTCCTACTCGATGTTCCCAAATGTTTTGTTTAAAGCGATGTTCCCACTGGATCTTCCCATTGTGCTGTGTTTTAAGCAAAGTGCTTATAGTTTGTTATGTTGGTATACTGATTAATTTGGTATATTCCTAGTGTATCTGAGTGCTGTATGTTGTTGTGTGCCTGTACTTTTCCTATTAATTTGTTTAGAGTTTCACCCTTGCCTGCTTTGTTGTGTTGATGCATGATGGAGTAGATGTTTGACCCGAGAAGTGGGTTAGCTCTTAGGAGAGGATCTGAAGAATGTTGTTATATAGATGAATATGGATTCCAAGAAGAATAGATGGTTACAGTATTATGTTGGGTAGAAGTCTAGAGATTAGACTGACTCAGATGTTCGCTGTATCATTTTCAATCTTTTCTTGTAAAGACTCTATTGGTTATATGAAATGAGATTACACTCATACCAGTTTTATTTATGCTTCCGCACTGAAAACCTTTTTGAAAACATTTAAAAAGGAATCAAGGGAACATACTTCCCATTCTTCTCATCTTCTCTATGGAAAGCGAAAAATTTTACCTGTATTTCAGAAGAAAAATTTCCAATTTTCACTATATATTTTCTAAGTTATTCGAAATTTTTAGTAACTATAGTGTAATATCCTTTTTGGAGAAAGGGTGTTACAACTCCAACTCATACAACCTCTAACTTGGGCGTCAAAGTGTCATTGTAGGTACCCACCGCTACCGTCCTCATCTACATAGTGTCTTTATTTTCATTTGTCAAGAAGTTCAATTGTGTCATTCCCCCCCCCCCCTCCCGCCCCCTAAATTTAATTGAATTTTTTTTCAAGCTTTTCTATTAATTCATCATTTTGATGTAGAAGCACAAAAAATATTGAAGCTGCCATTTGTCAGATCATTTATCTTTTCAATCTCTACATAATATCTTAAGGTTTTCCAAGCTTTTGAGACATTATGTTTTAATAGACAACATGATAATTTTAATTATTAGAACAACAATTAAAATTTGGAGGCTATACTTTAATGTCGCTTTGGAACTCTATTTGTGATTGTCTCTGTAAAAAACAGAACATGCAGAAAAACCAAGAGCAAAGAACAAGAGAGCAAAGAGGAGAAAAACTGATTTGATTTCATTCACACATTAAGCTAAACATAAATTACACAAACTTAAGGAAGTCTAAGTTCTAAAGCTTCCTAATATGACAAAAAATAAACTGATACAAAAATCTACACAAAATAAGGATCATCATTCCTTTTTACCAACTAATTTGACCATACAACCATCAATCCCAAAAGTATGGGTTCTTTACGTAACCAGCCAGTTTAGATAGAAAAGCAAGTAAACATAAATATTTAATATTAACTTTAAAGTATTTAGAAAAAACTTAATTTCTCACACTCCTCCTTGAGATTTTTCTTGACTTCTCCAAGCTTTGATCTCAACACTTTAAACTTGCCCGTGGAGAGGGCTTTTGTCATTATGTCTGCAATCTAATTTTCAGAGTTGCAATGCTCCAAGCTGACTTCCTTTGACTTCTCAGCTTCTCTAATGGATGATACTTCACCTTGATGTGCTTTGTTCTTCCATGCTGGACATGATTCTTTGCTATAGCAATTGCTGACTTGTTGTCCACCCATATGATAGTAGCTTCTCCTTAAATCTGCCCCACATCTGATAAAATCTTCCTTAGCCAAATTGCTTGATTTGTTGCTGCTGCAGCTAAAATATACTCAGCTTCAGCTAAGGATTGAACCACCACATCTTGTTTCTTTGAATTCCATGAGAAAACAGCACTGCCAAATGAGAAAACATAACCAGAGGTACTCTTGGCATCATCTAAACTCCCTGCCTAGTCACTGTCTGCAAAACCTTGAAGATCTCCACTTTCATTTTTCAGAAGCCACAAGCCATAATCAGCTGTACCCTTTATGTACCTTAATACCCTCTTTGCTGCACCAAAGTGAATTTGACTAGGAGAATGCATGAACCTGGAAAGCAAACTTGCAGCAAACATTATATCTGGCCTGGTTGCTAAAAGATACAACGGGCTTCCAATTATACTTCTATAAATAGAAGCATATGCTCTATTTTCTCCATCACTCTTTGATTATTTTTCATTCACAACTAGTGGTGTGGCAACAGGCTTGCACCTCTCCATGTGAAATTTTTTTAGTATTTCCAAAGCATATTTCTTTTGAGAGATGAAGATTCCAGCATTTGACTGAAACATCTTCATTCCAAGAAAATATTTCATTTCACCCAAATCTGTCATCTCAAATTCACTCTCCATATCTTGCTTAAATTGCTTTAGAGAACTGGAAACATTCCCTAAAACCAATAAATCATCAACATATAAGGAGACTATGAGCTGCACTTCATTTTTTGACCTCTTGACATACAAAGTGGCTTCATTTTCACTCCTTTTAAAGCCCTTTTGTAGGAGATAATTGTCAATTCTACTATACCAGGCCCTTGGTGCCTATTTCAGACCATTTAAAGCTTTGTGAAGCTTGTAGACCTTATCTTCACATCCAGGAACTTGAAAACCTTCAGGTTGATCAACATAGATATCTTCCTCAAGAAAACCATTTAAGAAAGCTGGCTTTACATCAAAATGATAGATTTTCCAACCCAATTTTGCTGCCAAAGCTGCTAGCAATTTGATTGTATCATGTCTTGCAACAGGGGAAAATGTATCAGAAAAATCAACACCATGTTGCTGAAAATAACCTTTTACCACCTATCTAGCCTTAAGTTTGTTTACAGAACCATTTGAATTAAATTTAGTTCTGTAAACCCATTTAACACCAATTACCTTTTGATTACTTGGTATGTCTACAAGCTGCCAAGTATTATTTTTCTCTATCATATTCATCTCCTCCTGCATGGCAGCTTTCCAGCCTTCTTTTTCAGCAGCGTTGGCATAGCTTGCAGGTTCAAGTGCAGCAATATTGCATCTAGCATAAATGTCTTCCAAGGTTCTAGTGCCTCTGATTGGAAAATTTGTTTCACTATCAAAATTTTCTCCTTCATCTTTAGAATTTTGTTCTTGAAAGTTGTAACATCTGTTTTTGTGATTAACTGTTTAATTTCGTCTTATATGAATTTTTGCGATATAAATATTTTGAGATTTATTTTTAGCTTAAAAATAGGATTTAAATACGCAGGTTTAAGAATACTTCTGAAAATAGTTAATTTTTAGCTTCCGTCAGGTCTAGTTACAACATCCGTTTCTTTGTTTTACTATACTTTTTATGTTTTATATGAATTTTTGTGCCATAAATGTTTTGTGATTTATTTTTGGCTTAAAATTAGGAATAAAATACACATATTCCGGAATACTTCTGAAACGGTAGTTTTTCAATCGATATCGGGTCTTTTTACAGAAAACTGTTACATCAATCTGACGAAAGGAGATTTAAATAGCTTAAAAGTATCAAACGAACTCAATAAATAAACTTCCTTCACAAAAGTTGATTCTTTTAACATTTGAGATTTTTTGAATTTTTTCTAAAATTTTTAGAAATACTAAGTTTTAAAATTTCCGTTTTGGTCCAAATAGTTAACTGCAAGAACTGATAACTGATTCAGAGGTCAAATAAAGATTTTAAGTAGCTAAATCATGCTTTTATATTTTTTAGGATTTTTGAAAATTATTTCATAATTTTTTGTAAAATAGATCAAAAACTATTTTTCAGTCCCTATATGACACATAAAACGAGGATTTCTGAACAAAAATGGAATTTTAGTGATTAAAGAAAGATTAAAATCATTTTTCAAGAGGTACCATTAGTGTTTAAATTAAATTTGTGATTTTTGGAAAATTATCTGGGACTTTTTCTGAAAAATGTCTGTTTTTCACTTATGGCGCGTTCGTTTTCCTTTGTTTATACGAACCGCAAAAGCATACCATTACCGTAAAATTCCAGAAACTCTTCCATGAAGCTATTAGGACTATTACATGGCATTTCCAAGATTTCTTTTTGGTTCTCATCCTTTAAATTAATTTTGAAAATTTTTTATTAGTGAAAAGACTACTTTGCCCTTGATTTTCACTTAAACTACCAAAATCTATAGTTTTTAACCAAACTATCCTTTGGCCTTAATTCCTCCCATCTTGGTCGACATCTTTGGGCTATTCTTAAGCCTTGGATGAATTTTTTTCACTTGGATTCAATCCTTGTGAAAGCCTTTGAACCAATTAGAAAAAAAAGATGGATTAAAACCTAATTATTTATTCTTTTAACTTTGATGTTATCTCCTTGCTATTTCCTTGCTCTTGGCCGACTCCCCTTCATGACTCACTTGAGTCTAGCTTCTTCTCAAGCCTTCTCAATTGTGATTCATGCCATGAGTCATTGGTTTAGGTCAATTAGGAATTAGTTAATTATTTTGATTTTTATTAAAAGCCAAACCATGGTTGCTTTCCAAGCCAACCATAGTCTCTTTAACTAAACCCCTTGGCTGCCCCCTCAACTATAATACCGCCTCATACCTCATTCATTTCTCACACCAAAGCCTTTGTATTGACAAAGCAAAATCCTTTCCAATCTCCTTTGCATTTCTAGCCTTTTCTCTCTTTGTTCTTAAGCTTAAGCTTTGATCTTCAAAGCTTGTTCTTCCAAACCCTTGATCATAAGAAACCCGCCCCCTCTCCTCTTGAAATACCCCTCTTTGATTCATAAAAATTCCCACATCAAAAGCCTTGTGTTTACAAGCAAAAACTCTCTCTTTTTCTCCTTAAAGTTCTTTGTGTTCTTGCTTGGTGTTCTTGGATCTTCAAGCTTTGTTATTCATCGATTTTGTGGTGAAAGGTAGGGGGAACCTCTTGCAAAATAATTTGAGAAGTATGTGTTTTAATCTTGGTTGTTCTGTGCTTAGATGTTTTTGGTATTATAGCTTTTATACCTTATTGATGGTTTATATGGCTCCAAGTTAATTGTGTATGCTACTTATTAATTGTGGGTTATAATACCCAAATTTCCTTGCATTTTCGTGGAAGTAAGGTTGGAACGGCAAAATCAATTTTTGAGCTTACTAATAATACCGTTATAATGGCAAATTTTAGCTTACCGTAAATATGATTTTACCGTAAAAAAATACGATTTATTCTTTTGTAAAAACCCTGATATTGTCTATCATTTATATACAAGGTGATGATTAAGATAAATGGTTTATCAGTATGGATCTGTCTAGGAAAGAAAGAGACCTTTGAAGGGGCTTTAAGTCCGTCTCTCTTTCCTGGGAACTGTACTGATACGCTGTTTGGGGAATTCTTAACACTAGGGACCCAGTATATACGTGACTAAGATAAATTGGAAAAGAAGTGATTTATTAATAACGTATATATAAATAGATTGGATTGGATAAAAGAGTATGACAGTAATGGATTCTCGGTGAATTCTACTGTTATAGCATCTTTCAGAATTTAATATGACAGTAATGGATTCCCGGTGAATTCTACTGTTATATTAACAGTGGGAAATATAGAGCGGGTATCCAGTCTGTATGTGTATGCAAGTAACTCAGTTTAATTTTTAATGTTTATGACAGTGGAAATTAGTGAGATAGACTTTCAACGGGCTTCTTTCCTAGAAGATAATTGGTGCTTAAATATTTCAGAAGAGCAATATTTGGATTTCGTTCACTTAGTCTGTTTTGAATCGATTTCTAAAATGGGCATTGATCACCAAAGATGGCTCTGTCGTCGTGTGATCCTTTCATCTTCAAAATTAAGTAAGCCGGTAAATTAATTAGCTTTACTTCGTTAATCAAGTCTATATTAAGTTTTTAGAAAACTGGACACTGATTACTGAAGTCGGCTCAGCCGCCGTGTAATTATTCAATTCCCAAAGATCTATCTAAAAATGGAGAACAGACACTTACTGGTTAAAAGTGGACACAAGTTTAAATACTGTTGATCTCTTCTCTCTTGATCAATCCTAGGTTGCATTAAAGACGATGAGCTTACAATCCACTAGACGGGGTTGAAAATAGGTTCCGTTGGACTATGCAGCACCCTTTCTCATAAAATGATATTACAACATAAGTAACTTTATTTATCGAAGATAATATTAATCTTTATTTCTAAAAGAAAATTCTCTTTTAATTATTTCAAGTCTATTTCGAAAATGAGTATAATTTTTTTTATTCTTTTAATTCCTGAAAATTATTTTCACTTGAAACTCTCACTTACGTTGTTTAGATTTCGAAACCTATTTATGACGTAACGTATTACTAAAAAATGAGATAAACATCATCTGAATGAATAATATACATCATAAATAATACTGGTCCAAAGTTTTACAAGTACATCAAATCGAACAACTAGTAATGTCATATAAAATAGTACAGTCATCCGGCAACGATAATAATAACAGTCTACCCCAAATGAGCCTAAGCCGGTTGAGTCCCCAATCATACCCAAAAGACTATCTAGCCAAAAGCCACTCTAGACGGTAGTCTTCTTCATTCCTCCGTCCTGGTCAATTCACTTGACTGGTAGTACATCTATATGAATCATATTCCAAAGAGCACAAAACATATAGGCAAGGGTGAAAAATCCCCGTACACAAGTTACTAAAACATAGTGACAACAAAATAAAAGAAAGCAAATAATACTTATCAAACTTAACCTATATCATGCATTACGTTACCATTTACCTTTCCTTAGCACAGACGTATATAATTTTTCTGCTAATAAGATATTCTCACATACACAATGAAAATCATCACAGTTACAACACATAACTCAGCATCAAGCAATATATCACCAGACAGATATATTTAAAATGCATGACACTTCTATTTCTCTCTCAACACCGGTGTAATGTTCCATGTAGACTTTTCTCTTCCTCAACGACATTTGAGCGATAGGCCACAGTCAATCCTTAACATACTTGTTCAAGGCTACACGCGATAAAGTCCAAGTAACAACATTCAGGAAAGCCATGTTTAAGTCATAATTGTTCCTGATTTTACACTGTAAAATTCAGGTAACAGTTCACTCATCTCTATTGACACCATATCATAAATAGGTCAGTCAGTCAGATTTATCCAAGCCGGGTGCTCTACTCTATCTTGGCTCATTGGGAGTCACCATACGGCCATTGTGACTTTCGAAACCTGGATAATCCCAGTAGGCAATTATAGCCCAACCATACCCTATTTTCAACCTCTCTCTGGGTTGTAGCTCACGTCACAACCCTCTCTGGGTATGACCACTTGGCAAAGCCAAAAAAATCTCTTTATGCAAATGACATGGCATATTTTGCATATACAATAACATCACAATTACTTCTCTATGTTACCACTTGTAACAATCACCACATAACCCTCTCTTGGTTATGCACTCATCATTATGTTACCTCTTGTAACAACACCGCATGACTTTATCTCTTGGTCATTTATAAATTCTCTTTGTGATTCTTCTCGAACAATGTCTCTTTCTCTTTCATTCAATACTCTTAATTAATCATTGTCTCTTTATAACAATAGCATTTTCCAAATCCAATGTTTAAGTTCTAAAATAAATTAACTAAAATACTTGTCAACCTTTAAATTCAAAAATGACATTTTTCTCTTAAAACATATTTGCTTAAAAAGCTGAAAAATATGATTTTCACAAAATCCTGGGCTGTTTTAATTTTCAGGATCCAGAACTGTCCACAGGCGCGAAGATTTTCACACCCGCGGTGCAGACAGCACTGTCCCCTGTTTTTCCAGATTTTCACAACTTCGAAAATGACCACACCCAGGGCATGACAGAAATCCGATTTTCACCAAGTTCACACCAAATTAATTTTTCTTTACATAGTTAAGACCAAATGAATAAAAGTGAGCAAAAACTATATTTTTGGATCAATTATGAAGCTTTTCAAAGCATCAACAACCACTTTGAATTTTCTACCACTTCAATCAACTCTTTAATCTCAAGAGACAACAAATCAATATCAAGCTATTGGTTCACAAGACATAGAGCAAAATCACCACACACCAAACATAGAGTAAGATCATCACACACAAGACAATTATTTCTCCACCGCCAAGAACAATTCACATCAAAGACAAATCAATCTCAACCACACAAGATTCAAGCAAGCCAAACTCATCATCAAGTTAATCTTTCATGACAAGACTACATAAGAAATTACCTATCAAGCATAAGCACATCTCTTGAACTACTCCAATACCATATGAACAAAGAGCACTTACCTTAATAATCAACATGTTCTCTAAATAAAATTACTAGCTTCTTGCACCAACCACAACCAAACATAGTACATGATCATCACCCAACCCTTAATAACCTTGTATGAGTAAATCACCCCTTACCTCTCTCCTTTAGCTTAGGTAAAACAAGCCCTTGCTTCAAGCCCTTTTCTTCTTCTTCTTCTTGATTTCTCCCTTCCAATCCAATATAACACATCCAAATACAAAATAAGTTTCCTCATCCATGGATAATCTTTAGTATATGAAAGAAGAACTCAAGATGATCCAAATACAACCCTAAGCTTATCACCATGAAGAAGATAACAAAAACTTAATCTATGGAGTTCTTATGAAGTACCTTGGTAGCATGATGATCCCAAAATCAAAAGCAAAGCTTGAGAAAATTTGATTATTTTGAGTGAAACTTAGAGAAAAGTGGAAGAAATGGTTATGGTGTAAGAGTGAAAGTGAGAAAATGAAGCAAGACTCTTCCTCCCTCTCTCCTTCAACTCGGCCTCCCCGTCCTCTCCTATCCACTTGTCCAAGATTTTTTTCAAGTTAATCATGACATAAAAAAATGAGTCATAAGTTTAATTAATCATGGATTTTTCTAATTGGCCAAAAATTATGAGTCAAGTGTTTAGAATTTTCCACACTTTTCTTCACATGTCAAGGGCGATGCAGCTGGTCCTAGGGAGGGGTAAAAATATTTTTCACCTTAACCATGGTAAAAGGTAAGTTTTCAAAGTAATTGTGGTAACTTTTGTATTTTATAGTAAAAATTGTCCAAAAATAACCTATTGAAGTAAAAAAATTCTCATGAATCTTAAAATAAGGCCTTGGCCACGAAAATAAGGTGCTAAAAAGATCTTGGTTCATAAAAATCAAATTTAGAAGCATTATGGTAATTTTTCGATTTTACCGTAACCCGTAAATTAGAGTTAAAATGAATTTTCTCTGAAAAATCCCAAAAAATTTATAAAAATCATAAATATTATAAAAACACCATTGGTTACTCTTTTGGTTGATTTTGGATCATTTCCAAGCTTCTGACATTCACATGTTCCCCCGCTTACCCTGTTCTCAGTCTACAGGGACCAAAATTGCAATTCTTGGTCTGCTATTCTAAAACTTCCCAAAATAAATTCTAAAATTCTAAAATAATCTAAAACATCATTTGGCTTCTCTAAAAATATTTCTTAACTTGTTTTGGTCTCCAAACCAACTCATAGTCCAACCTGCTCAAACTATAGGGACCAAAATGGTAACATTTTTATCCGTTTCTCAAAAAATTCTCGTATAAATTTCTAAAATCCTCAAATATTGTAAAATCACTATTTGTACCTTCAAATCTTTTTCTTAACCTTAATCTAGGGTTTCTACTTCATAAAGTTACCATTCCGTCTATTTACGGTAAATAGAACTTTGTCTGGATCTCAACGTCTGGCTTAAACTACTGTTTTCTAATGTCAGGAAAACTTCATCTACCAACATAATCTTCTTAAAATATATTTAATTCACATGAATCACATATCCACATATTAAAATGTAATAAAGTCAGAAACCTAAAAATTACGGACGTTACAGACTACAATTGTCTACTGGGATCAGAGGTGGCAATTCGGGCTTTTGGGTCGGGCTCGGGCCGGCCCACATCGGGTTCGGGCTTTATCTGGCCGGGCCAAAAAGCCCAGATTGAAAACAAGCTCAAATTTGTGTGTCCGAGCCCTCTATTTTTTAGGCTTTTTTCGGACCGGGCTCGGGCTTTGGCCAATGTTTTTTAGGCGGCCCGCTTTGGGCTCAAGCTTTTACGGGTTTGGGCTTTATCGGGCCGGGCAAAAAAGGTCCAGATTGAAAACGGGCTCAAATTTGTGTGTCCAAGCCCGGTGATTTTTCGGGCGGGCTTGACGGGCTAAGCCCATTTTGCCAGCTATAACTGGGATTATGCAAGTTTCGAAAGTCTCAATGGTCTTGTCGGTGAACCCCCTGAATCGAGACAAATCGAATACCCGACTTGGATAAATCTGACTGGTAGATCTATTTATGATTTGGTATTAAGTTTTAAATGTGGTATTTTGAAGTATTCTCAGGGGTCTAAGTGGGATTCCCTGGTTATGCTGTTAAGTTTACTACAACCGGTCGCTCAAAAGATGTGAGGTTGGAAAAGTCTCCTTGGAACACTACACCGGTGTGATTTATGAGATATTAAAGTGACATGCATAAAAATACTTGGAATTGGTAATATAGTATTATGAATGTATTGTTTTGCAGGGTTTCAGCACAAAGGTAAGATCTGCTTAAACAAGACCTGTTTATAAGTCTTGATTGATTTGTTAATTGTGATATATGTCTTGACGTGCGAAATGATTGATATATATAAAACTATGTTTTTGGTGTGTTATACTTGTCTTATTACTTTGCTTAGAGTCTCACCCTTGTCTGCTTTTATGTTGTGTTGATGCATAACTAAGTAGATGGGTTACCCGAAGATTGGGTTAGTTTCGGTCAGGCGTCTTAGGATTCAACCCCTTGAGGTTGGGAAGACGGGGTGGAAGATAAACACTGTTACACAGTGGGGTACGTATTCTGGTTATGTACTTACCACTATGAGAAGGGTTGACAAACCCAACTGGAGAGTAGAAACCCGGTTAGTCTTAGACGTTAAGCTGCCCCAGAGCAGATGAGGAACATCATCCGGAAAGGAGATGACAACGCAAGGAAGGTAGAGAAGCAGAAGAAGACTGCTCAGAAGAGGATACACTGTGTTTGGGTTAGAAGGTTGATGTTTCTGTTACATCTTCATTTAAAGGTGGTTAAGTCGTGTAGTTAGTCTGAGATTGATCTGGCTCACACAAAAATAGTAGTGTATATTTTCTTTTAACACTTTTGTATTTTCAGTTTATCTATACTTCCTGCTTTCTTTATATTTTGCAGTATCTGAACCATAGTTTGTACTGATGCATACTCTTTGTAAATTTTCAAGGTTTATGTATGATGAAGTACTTTTTCAAATATGGCAATATTATTCTACAGCTAAAGTCTTACAAAAAGAGTTAAGGAAATTTATTTTCTATACTTCTCCTCATTAAAAAGGAAAAAATTTTACCCACATTTTTCGGAAAAAGAAATATCAAGTTATTTCTAAAATATTTTCTAAGCTATGCTTAAACGTTTGGTTATTATGGTGTAATATCCTTTTTGGAGAAAGGGTGTTGCATTTTGTGGTATCAGAGCCCGGTTTACAATCTTACAGGGGAGTGTAGGTTATAGGTCTATTAGGCTTAAGTTGTCTAACTCTGTTTGACTTTGTTTGATATTTTTGTGCTATATGACATTGTGTGAAACTGTTTGTTAACTTGTTTTCTAAGGGTAGGTATGTTCATGTTAGTTTTATTCTAGTAAGTGATGGCTGCACATAACAATGAAGCGATGGAATGAGCAATCGGAGCGATGAACGCTATGGCTGCTACTATGGCTCAACAGCCAAAAAATACCAACTTCAGATTTTTGATCTAGTTTATCTCTTTTTACATCTGGAACAAGAGCATAACATACACAACCAAATATTTTTAGATGCTCCATTGAAGGCTTCCTTCCATACCATGCTTCAAAGGGAGTTTTGCCTTTCAAGGCTTTGGTAGGCAATAAATTCAGCAAGTATACTGAGGTTTTTACAGCCTCAGCCCAAAAGGTTTTTGGAAGACTTTTCTCAAAAAGCAAACATCGAGCCATCTCCATCATTGTCCTGTTCTTCCTTTCACTCACTCCATTTTGTTGAGGAGTGTAAGGAACAGTTAATTGATGTTGAATTCCAGCCTGCTCATAAAATTTTTTAAATTCCCCTGCTGTGTACTCAGTTCCATTATCAGACCTGAGCTTTTTAATTTGACATCCAGCCTCATTTTCAACCATAGGCTTGAATCTTTGCAAAAATGGAAACACATCTGACTTTTGCTTTAGAAAAAATACCCAAGTCATCCTTGTGAAATCATCTATAAATAGAAGAAAATACTGCTGCCATTTAAAGATGTTGTGCTCATTGGACCACACACATCAATGTGTATAAGTTACAATTTTTCAGTGGCTCTCCAGCTTGCTTCAGTAGGAAATGGCAATTTACTTTGCTTACCACACTAACATACATCACACACATCAACAGTATCTTGTATGGCAGGCAGATTTTGAACTAAATCATCTGAACTCATTTGCTTCAAAGTGGAGTAACTAAAATGACCAAGTCTTTTATGCCACAAAGAAGGATCATCTACTGCACTTGAAAAAGCATGCATGGCAGTTTGCTTCCATTCTAGAGGAAAGCTTTTATCTCTCATTTTAATAGACATTAATTCACACCCAGAAGGATCAAATATAGTGCATCTCATATCTTCAAAATGCAAGGAATAATTCCTTTCAAGCAGTTGCCCAACACTCAAAAGACTTTGATTTATCTCAGGCACAAATAAAACATCTTAAATATATTTGATACCTGAGGGAGTTTCAACAACAACAACTCCTTTTCCTTTGACATCAACACATTCTCCATTGCCAATGGTGACTTTAGAGAAGTAGGACTGGTCAAGTTCCTTGAAGATGCTTGCATTAGGAGTCATATGATTAGTGCACCCACTGTCTATTAGCCATGCTTCTTTTTTACTGCTTGTTGAATAGCAAGAAGCAACAAACAACTGCTCCTCAACCTATTGTTGATGCTCAACAACTTGGGCTTGCTGTCCCTGCTGGTTTGATTTGCTTTTGCAAACCTTCTCCACATGACCAAGCTAATTACAGTCCCTACATTTAACTCCAGGCCTGAACCAACAAAAATTTTCTGTATGATTATTCTTCTTACAGTGGGGGCAAGGTGGAAACTTTTTTCAACCTCCTCCTTTGCTGCCTTCTTCCTCTTTTTTACCTTTTCCTTTTTTCCCACCAAATGGCTTTTTCCCAGAACTACTACATCCTTGATCCTTGAGCTTTGCCTTTGGTGTTGGCCATAAAAGCACCTTCAACATTATCTTCCATTCTCAAAGATCTTCTCTGTTCAGTAGCTTGCAAAGCATTGACAAGCTCTACAAGTGTTATTTGAGAAAAATCCTTATTTTCTTCAAGAGAGGAGATTTTTGACTCAAACCTCTCTGGAAGACAAACCAGAATTTTCTCCACAACCCATTGATCACTAAGCTCCTCACCTAGCAATCTGATTTGTGTGACCACCTTTGAGAGTCTATCTGAAAACTCTTTGACGTTTTCAGTTTCCTTCATCTTAAGTGCCTCAAATTCTCTCCTCAAGTTCAGAACCTGCATTCTCTTTGTTCTTTCACTCCCTTGGAACTCCTCCTTCAGCTTGTCCCAAGCCTCTTTTGCAGTTTCAATATTCAAGATCTTGATAAATACATCATCATGTAGTGCTGCATGTATTATGGCCAGTCTTCTGCCTTCCTTAGCCAATTCCTCATTGTGATTCCTTATCTGAGCTACTGTTGGGTTGTTTGGCAAAGGAGGTGGATTGCTTCCATTTTCCACCACATCCCATAAACTTTGAGCTCTACGATAGGTTCTCATTTTTTCAATCCACAAATGATAGTTTTCCCCTGCAAATGTAGGAGGTGGAGGCAAATAGTTGCTACTGGATGCCATTTTGTTTTCTGGTGTTTGAAGGCTTTATGGTGAAGGTTTTCTCACTGATTTTCTCACACACACAATCTGTCTTGCTTGTTTTCTTTCCCTCACGGACCCTTTAAGATCAATGAAGCTCTGATACCATGTAAAAAACTGAACATGCAGAAAAACCAAGAGCAAAGAACAAGAGAGCAAAGAGGAGAAAAATTGATCTGTTTTCATTCACACATTAAGCTAAACGTAAATTACACAAACTTAAGGAAGTCTAAGTTCTAAAGCTTCCTAATATGACAAGAAATAAATTGATACAAAAATCTACACAATATAAGGATCATCATTCCTTTTTACCAACTAATTTGACCATACAACCATCAATCCCAAAAATATGGGTTCTTTACCTAACCAGCCAGTTTAGATAGAAAAGCAAGTAAACATAAATATTTAATATTAACTTTAAAGTATTTAGAAAAATCTCAATTTCTAACCGTCTCTTATGAAAGTCTGATTATGTAAATATATCTAAAATAAAATGTTTGCAATTTTTTTATGGATGCTTTTCTACTTTAACAATGTATCTTCAATACCATATTTTGCCACTTTTGCTTGTTTTAGGCTCAGCTAATGGGTAAGAATAGAATTCTTCCGAGTAGTCCCTCGTTGTGCACCGCTGCAACAACCACTTTTTTCAAAAAAAAATTCTGATAAAATTCAGCAACAGTTTAGAACCGCCGCTATATTTTAATCAATATTGGGTTGTTTGTGCGGCGGTTATGAAAATCGCCACAAAGTGTATTTTTGCCAAGAATTAGCGACAGTATGTAAACCGCCGTGAGCTATTTTTAGCAGCACTTCAAACCGCTGCCACTACCACTAATAACCACCGCAAAATGTCTTTTTGTTGTAGTGTTATCGTACCAATATTAATATATAGTTACAAAAAAAATATTGCATTTAAAGTTAAGGTGACAATACTTTTTCTGCTTAATAAACGTGCTATCTGGGCTGCTTAAAGCACATTTGGTTTAATTAGTGAATTACTGTGCAGCAGGTGCTTTGGAGACCCTAATATGGCTGGCATATTAAATATAATTAGAGGGGTAATGGAGTTCGGTTGGTGTTGTAATCAACAAGCTAGCTAGTTAGGTATTGCCGTAGTGATTGAAAAAGTAAAGATTAAATTTGTAATTATATGTATATACTACATGTTTAATAAAAGTATGAAGTTATGTATACAGTTGATTTTTTTTCCATCAATAGAGATCACTTTTTACTCTTCTTTTTAAAATTACTTCTCTACTTTAAAATGTGTCAATCCCATGATAGCAAATGCTAAATTTGACTTTGATTTATGATCCATTTCGTTTTTTTAATGTTGACTATATACTGATTTAAAGCAATTAAGTAGCTAATTTAATTAAAAATGAAACTTACCAATAATATTAATTTCATATTTATACATATATTAAACAGTTTTTTAAGTAGCTAATTTAATTAAAAATGAAACTTACCAATAATATTAATTTCATATTTATACATATATTAAACAGTTTTTTAAGATTTATCTAGGCTTTTTTTTAACACAAATTTTTTGGAAGAATAAAATATATATATATAATATGTTTTTTTTGACAGTTTTTTAAGATTAATCTAGCAACTTTAAAATAATGTTAAATTAATTGTTTGTCAAAGTCGCAAAATAAGATGGACTATAACAAAGAGTCAAGTTTGGGGTTTGTTATCATTTAGACAAATCTTGAAGTAGCATAGTATATAGTTTATTATTCTGTCAAAAAATAGTATAGTTTATTATGAAGAAATTAATTAATTAATTTTCAAAGTGAATATATAAAGATATATTTATTTTGAAATTACTTTTTAATAAATTAATTAAGATCATTATATAATTTAAGCTAAATTAAAATTTATATTTATTATTAACTTGCATGTTTTTGGAAATAATTTTACTTTATAAAAGAAAAATAAAATGAAAGATACATGAATTACTTTTAAAACAAGGTTGGTGGTGTTGGTTGACAAATAAAAATGCATGGGGTCCTCTCCTTCTATTCTATATATCCGAATTGCATATCATTGGGGAGTTATTTTCTTCATTGTTTGTTTTTCCAATTGCACGTGCGTGAATACTTCTTAATCACCGACAAACTAGAGGCGCGGACAAATTTACTCTTTCTACTTTATGCCTGCAAAAGCTACAAATTCTAATTTTATGTACAATTAATTCATAACAATAGAATTATTTTAATTTACTGCAAGAATTTAAATACTTTTATATAAAAAAAATCACATTTGACCCCACAAAATGTGAGTTTGAGGGCTCTCACTGGGTTACCAAATATGCACTTAGTTTATAGTAACTTCCTCATAGATTAGTTGTCCAAGATATCCCAATTATTGGAGGGATTAGAGTTTGAATTATACGAATTTAATAATTATTGGAAACAATTCTCAGATGTAATATTTGACGAACTCACGTATAGGGATGGAAGTAGGCTGGGCTGGGCTAGGCTTTGCCTAAATAGGTTTGGTCTGTCTAAAAATTTCAAAGTCTAAGTCTGACCTGTTACCTGTCATAGGCTTTTTTTAAGCCTGATCTGACCTTTTTAAAAGCTTGAATTGACCTTTTAGCCTATTTAAAGACCTGATTCCTAATAAGGCATTCAAATAAGTTGTCCGACCTTCAACTGAAAAAAAAGTAGTCTAACCTACTCCTAAATAAGCTAATGAAGAAAATCGCTATGTATAACAAATTATAAAATATGACAATTAAATTCAGTCTTATTTATGATAGAGACATAAGGGCGAGTAAGAATGAAATATTTTTGTGATAAAACCTCTAAATAAATCACAACTTTATCCTTCAATAAGCTTTATAAACTTGATTATTTACGTAGATCAATATGTGTTTAACTATTTAAAATGTAAATAAGTATATAATTTTAATATATTATAAAAAATCTAATATAATGATAATATTATAAAAAATTATATCGATGTCTACTTAAATAGGCCGACCTGTTAGACTTAAAAGGCTTTTTAGATGGCCTAGACCTGACCTTTTTAGCTAAATAAAGTCTTGACTTAATATATTTCATGAAAAGTCTAGTCTGACCTGGACTTGATGTAGGTTAAACCATAAGCCCCTATCGAACGACCTGGCCTATTTCCATCCCTACTCACATAGAACAATATTATCGTCACTTTGAATTTGTAAGGTACAAATTAATCGAGAAGTTCAATTACCACACGGGTTGTCGTTGTAAGTCGTAACCCTTTGAAAGGATCTTCGATCCTGATCGTTGAAATGTTGCTCTCTTCAAATACTTATGCGTCTTATATTATTAGTGGCATTTCTTTTCTTTTCGATAGTGATACGGGCTCTTAATTTATTCGTAATTTGATCTAACTTAATTTAAATCAGAAAAATCAAGCTTAAATTAATTAAAAATAGTTTTTCGTTGGAGTAAGTTAGTTTTCAAATTAAATTTTATCAAAATTAAAATTATTTTTAACAAATGTCATTTTGATCCTTGGGTTGTCACACATGAGTCCATATGGGTGCTATGACTTAACACCACAAATCAGGGTATTTAATATCATTTATTAATTGGGATGGCAGAGACTGTAACGTGACTAGCAATTTTCAATTTTAGAAATATTTTTGTTAATTTTTTAATACCAATGACTAACTTGCCACCACTCTACGATTTTAGGGATGAATACCGTGATTTACTCGCTTTTATTTATAGTTTTACTAAATTATGTATTTAAATGAGATGAGATTTGGAGGGCTGGGTTCGTTCAAGCACAACTATTTTATTGGTAGATGGTAAATATACTTTACAAAATTTGCCATTCATCTCACTTTAATATAAAAATTCTAAAATTGCCCCCTTTAATATCACGTTTTGCTTTTCCAGAAGCTAGAGTTTTCATAATACAATTTTGTTTGTATTCCAAAAACTCTAATTTTCGGAATACAAAATAGTTTCCGGAATACAATTTTGTATTCCGAAAACTGGAGAGTTTCCGGAATACAAAATTGTATTCCGGAAACTGGATACAAGCAAAATTGTATTATGGAAATTTCAGTTTTCGCTCCAGTTTTTGAACAAAAAATATGAAAAACTGAGTTTTTATACATTTCGAAAATTCTAGTTTCCCGAATAAAAACAAATATATTTCGGAAACTCCAATTTAAAAAAAATGCAATTTCAGGATCTAAAATAGCAAAACGCGATATTAAAAATGGATAGTCTTGAAATTTTCAAATATAAAGTAGATGACAAATTTTGTGGAGTGTATTTACCGTTTCCCATTTTATTTTGATGGAAATCGTGTTCTTACTCGGTTTTTTTTGGTCGAAGTGTTCTTACTCGTTTTTTTTGGTCAATAGTGTTCTTCTCGTTTTTTTTTGGTCAACAGTGTTCTTCTCGTTTAGGTCCTTAGTTTGACAGTGTATAGGTAACGGGCGTTTCCGTTTGGCCCAATATCAACGAGGACCCAGTCTAAACAACCGCGGGCCTTTGGGTGCTGTTACCCGTTTGAATTTTAAAAAAAACTCATAGTTACCCGACACAACCCAAAAGAGTACTTTAAAAACAAACACAGAAGAGTACTTGGACATTGACCAAAAAAAAAAGTACTTGGACAAAAAAAAATCACACGAATGTAAACATGGCTTTTAGTTATTTATTTCTCTAAAACAAATATCAATTTTAAAAATTTAAAAATGTAAAGTATGTTTTTGGCAGAAAACCCGTAGAATGTATCTCTTCTAATTAATGTAAATAAATTAAGCAATCAATGATTTTTATTTTGTTTATACCCGCAGTATTTTAGGGAAAATGAGTCTCTGGATTAATCTGTGTTCGGCTGAGAGGTAAATAAAACCTGGTCATGGATTATTTCATCACCGATGATCAAACTCTTGTACTAGCCGAACTCGTCTCTTTAGATGGAGTATATTAATCACTTATGTCCAATCTCGTGGTTTTAAGTAATCAATGATTAATAGTTAATATTATGTACAATGTCTATTAAATTATGTATATGTTAAAATATTATTAAGTTTTCTCATAAACGATTGAGATGAGATGTTTTATTTTTTCTTCTAAAGCGAGTGATTCATTTTAAATGTTTCATGATTTTAACAACACTGAAATCGCGCCTGACCCTGCCCTTTGATAAAAAGCACCTTTTGAGCTTTTGTGTTTTAGATGACATTGGTCCTGTTTGGGTGCAAAAACTCTAGCTTTTATACTTGTGGAGATGTCTCCTTATCTCTCCATTTAGTCTTATGCAAAAGTAATAATTGGATTATGTAATCCAATTATTACTTTTCTCTTATCTCTCCTTATCACACTCTAGCCATAGACACCCGCCTAATTAGGTGTCCGCCAAACTTTTTCCTACTCCATTTTACAAAATGTGTCGTGTGTGTATATATGGAACGTATCAAAAGTGAGAACTTATGAATATTGTGAAAAATTACAATCATTAGATTAAAATTATTGACGGTTCAACGTATTTAATTACTAGGGGTGTAAATGAGCCGAGCTATTCGTGAACTATTCAGACTCGGCTCGTTAAATGCTCGCTTAAGCTTGTTTGTTTAATTAAACAAGTCAAGCTCAAGCTCAAGATTGAGCTCGAATATTTAAATGAGCCAAGCTCAAGCCTTAGAGGCTCGACATTAAGGGCTCGTGAATAGCTCGTTTATATATATAATCAAAAATTAAAATTGCATAGATCCACATTTTGTAGTAGTCAAGAAGTTTAATTATGAACTTTTTGTTTATTAGATTATCTAAACGTAATAGTCTAAAATTTTTAAATTTGATATATCACATGTTGAGCACTAATCTTCATTAAATACTTCATCCATCCCATTTTGTTTGCTGTTTAAGGTTGTGTTGCAAGAACTAAAAAATACAATTAATAGCTTAGAATTCATAAAAAATATTTTTATTTTTTCTAATATGTCATCTGTTACTCCGTCTCTCTCATAGTAGTTGACAATCAATTACTCCATCGCTCCCTCTCTCACGTAAACCTAGTGTTTTAAGGTATAATATGGGGAAAAATTAAATACTTCATTGATATTGTAAAATGACAATCAAAATGAGACAAACAAAATTTAGCTAAAACAACAAACAAAATGGGACGGAGGGAATACTACAACAATAAAGTTCAAGAATAATTTAAAAAATATATATAAATGCAAAAATTTAAGTTATTAATGAGCTAGCAAGCCAAACCCAAGCTTTACTTTTTTTAACAAGCCCAAATTTTTATTTAAGCTCGTTTAAATAAATGAGTCAAACTTGAGCCATCTATTTTTTTCACAAGCCAAGCTCAAACTTCAAGTGTTCGGCTTGGCTCGACTCGTTTACACCCCTATTAATTACAATCATTTTTCTTTTTGATAAATATAACTTAAATTTTTTTTTAGTTTTGCACGTGTATCCTCTAGCAGAGCCAATCATGTTCAAGGTATGTACGGTCGGGCATTAAATATGAGCATCTCTTCCGGTAAGGATTCTAAATGTGGTTTGCCATGTTATGGGGGGACTAATCCCATTCTAGTCCGTTAGACCCCAACTAAACATAACTTATTTATTATCTCCATAAATAGAGCACCAAAATAACAAACAAATTAAATCCAACTAACAAAACGTAACGTACACTTGTGAATAGATATAGTAAATGGTATAGTGTGCTAGTTGACAGCTATTCTATAGCAATATAAGGCATCTGCAATGGCATTGAAGTTCATTTACTAATTGCACAACTGCCCCGGATCAGCATCCCCCTTTAAAAAAGAACCCCCCAGAGGGGAAAGAAAGAGTAACTCGGTATAGTATATTCTGTAGTAGAGTACAGTGTGCGAGTGAAAGACACTAGTGAGAGAAGAAGGTATGGGTAAGTGGTGCATCCTTGTGGTGGTGGCGGCTCTGGCGGTGGTTGCTGCAAGTGCGAGAGATGTGCCGGGGGAGGCTGGTGTGAAGGACCAGAAGACCTTCCTCAATGGTGGTGGTTTTTCAGGCAATGGATTCCCATTTGGAGGTGGAATGGGTACTGGATTTGGCAGTGGTGGTGGTAGTGGAGGACTCGGTGGTACTTCTGGGATAGGTGGACTCGGCGGACTCGGTGGTACTGGTGGACTCGGTCTGGTTGGTGGTGGAGGTGGACTCGGAGGTGTTCCTGCTGGTGGTGGTGTCGATGTTCCCGATCACCCTTGAGGCCATGACGCCACCACCGGTACTTATTATCATGACATTCAATAAAAAATAATGGTGGCCTAGTTTGCAATGTTCTTAATGTAACGGGTTGTATTTCCTTTTAATATATTTTTTGTTTATAAAAAAATGGTAGCCTAGCTACGTGTTGTCAACACGTATGTACCACAATGTTTTAGGTCGCCTAGAAATTAAGAATATATACTAGCTAGTACTAGTACTAGTTTGTTTTTTTAAATGCATGTGTTCTTCTTAATTAATCTTGCGTAAGGGATCCTATATATGTGCATGCTTTTCTCCTATCTTATGATCTGTATTTTTTTTCCTATAATTCTTAGTCAGATCATTATTCTGTCAACAAAAATATTAAAAGAACGAAAGGATGATCGAATAGAAGAATGCAACCTCCTAGACCTACGTGAAATTTTCACATGATAATATGTGGAAATAAAAGAGAAAACATAGTTTTTAAATCGAGATACAATTTATAATTTGTGATAATATTTTCCTAGCTAGGTTAATTTTGGCTAAATAAAGACAATTTAAAAACTTGAATAAGTTAATCACAGATCCTGAAACTTCTTTTTTTGCTAAAAAATTTTAGATTAGGGGAGGCCCGCACACTCCTGTGCAACGCAGAACCATTAACCTCGATGAGGATCTATAGTGAAATTTTTGATAATCTACTAACGAAAAAATTCAGAATTCAAACCCAAGTCACAGCTAATGTGAGCGGAGGGTCCAACCATCTATGCCAACCCGCGTTGGCACAGGTCCTGAAACTTTGAAGTTCAAACGTGTGAACTTTTTGTATTAGAAGGCGGAGAGAAAAATGAATAAAAATATATAAATTAGAGGGACTAAAATACACAAAAAAAAAATTTATAAGGATCAAAATAATAAAATAGATATATTATGGAGATTAAAAACTTATTTAAGGTAATGTATAATGTGACCAATGCTCATTGTTACGAGAGTTTTTTGGGTACAAAAAGGTGTGAATTTTTTTAACAAATATCCTTTTAACAAATACTTTAGCCGTCATCTATAACATATTTCCATAAAGAGCAATGTTATATTTAGAGCTGAAGTTGTATGGAGATGTCATGAATAGTAATCCACCTAGCGAGATAGTTTGGCGGCCTCCCAATGGAAATGCTATAAAAGTTAATGTAGATGGAAGTTCTTTGGGCAATCCGGGTCGGGCAAGTTTTGGTGGAGTTATCCGGAACATAATAGGAGAGTGGTTGGGCGGCTTCTCTGGCTCTTGCGGCTTTGCTAACAATTTGACTGCAGAATTATTGGCTATTTCGCATGGATTGGAAATTGCTTGGAACAAAGGCTACAGGAATGTGGTGATAGAGTCTGATTCTAAATGTGCAATTGATCTGTTGGCTAATGTGCATCAATTCCATCCCTTGGCACCTTTGGTGGCTCACATCCGGCTTTTGCTTTTAAGAGATTGGGCAGTACAAATTGATCATACTCTTCGTGAAGAAAATGAGTGTGCTGATTGGTTGGCTAAAACAGGGGCTTTGGGTGAAAATTCACTTGTTTTATGCGACCACTGTCCTCACTAGCTAAGTTCAACCTTGCTAACGGATGCTTTGGGTACAGTGAGGTTGCGTTTGTAGTTTTTCTTACTATTTTGTTTTTTTGTTTTCCTTTTGATCAAAAAAATATTTAGAGCTGTCAAAATGTACTGATTGGTTGGCTAAAACAGGGGCTTTGGGTGAAGATTCACTTGTTTTATGGGACCACTGTCCTCACCAGCTAAGTTCAACCTTGCTAACGGATGCTTTGGGTACAGTGAGGCTGCGTTTGTAATTTTTCTTGCAGTTTTGTTTTTTTGTTTTCCTTTTGATCAAAAAAAATATTTAGAGCTGTCAAAATGGGCTAGGCTTGATGGACCAACTCGTTTAGCCCGATATAAAAATGAGTTGGGTTAATAAAATATAGGTCCAAAAATATTTTGACCCAACTTGACCTGACCCAAAAAATCTTTGGCCTGAAATGGGCTGGCTCGTGGTGGGCTGAGCTGGCTCGTTGCCCGAATATCATTTACTAAAATCGCTTCCATAGGTGTGAAAACATCAGGTTTTATGGACTACCTTTTTTTGTAGTAATTAAACTCGCTTATAGATCATTCCACACTAGTGTGAATAATTTCATAGGTGTGAAAGCATCATGCTCATGCAATTATCTTATTTTTTCTGGCGCTATCAAAAGAAAAAAATAGCTCACAGAGCCTTTCATACCTGGGGTGTGAATAATTACACAGGTGTGAACGCGACAGGTTTCTATGACTATCTTTTCTTCTGATTCTAAACTCTCTGACACTAGTGTGCATATACAGAGGCAGAGCTTCTTTGGGATGGGGGTGGCCATGGCCCCCCAAACTTTTTAAATTTATATATAAATAGTAATATAGTTAATTAAATATTGACTAAAATTCCAAAAAATAATATGAGTAATTAGTCTTTTGGTTACTCTTTTAATCCTTCCACCTTTTGGTTTTTCTGCAATGAAAATTAACAAGATTAGGTTGAGGAATAAGATGGAAGTTCAGTTTCTAGCATATGCTATAGTTTACATTGAAAGGGAAATTGTTGCAACTTTGATTTAGTTCTGATTCAATTATTGACGATTTTAAGTCTTTGAATTGCGCTAAACAACAATTTAAGATAATTTTATAAATTTATATTTGAAACTTGAAAATAGTGTAATAATTTAATTTTTTTCTAATATTGTATTTATTGCTCTACATTTTCTATGTAGTGGGAATTAAATATTTTTGTAATTTATTTTTGTTTTACAAGTTCTTAATTCTTTTGTCAAATGATAATATTTAAAATTGAAAATAATTAAATTAAAGGCTTAAATAACTTTTTGGTCCTTATAATATAGGGGTGTTTTGCTTTTAGTCCCTATAAAAAAAGTCAAACACTTTTGGTCCCTGTAAAATTTTTTTTTTTGCTTTTAGTCCCTTTAGTGAGTTGACCGCTGATGTGTCCATTTTAATCCCAGTCAGCATGCCTACGTGGCCAAAATTTTTGCCACATAGGCTGCCACGTCATTTTATCAATTTAATATGATTAATGAGCTGGAATTACTAGTTCCCCCCAAATTTTTTTACCCCACCGTAAGAATGAAGAACCCTAAATTGACAAACTATGTTCCTTCTCCATCTTCTTCCCCATCCCCGTAAATTCTCAGCACGACGAGCTCTTCTTTGATGGGTTTGATGGATCTTTCGCCACCAACATAAGCTTAAACGGAGGTGCAATGATTGAACACAAAGGGATACTTCGTCTAACAAACAATACTCAAAGAGTGATTGGGCATGCGTTTTATCCAACCCCAATCCACTTCAAGAATAACTCATCCAACTCCACCGACACCAAAGTTTTCTCCTTTTCCACTGCTTTTGCCTTTGCAATAGTCCCCCAGTATCCAAAACTTGGAGGGCATAGCTTTGCCTTCACAATTTCTCGCTCCATAAAGCTTCCCGTTGCGTATCCTAGCCAATACTTGGGCCTCCTCAACCCAAACGATTTGGGGAATTTCTCAAACCACCTATTCGCAGTTGAATTTGACACTCTCCAAGACTTTGAATTCAGAGACATCAATGATAACCACGTGGGCATCAACCTCAACAACATGGCATCCAACAAATCCGTCAAAGCTGGTTTTTTCACTGAAGGGTCAACGAATAACAAGCAAGACCTTAATTTGAAGAGTGTAACAGTGATTCAGGCATGGATCGACTACGATTCCAACAAGAACCAGTTGGAAGTAAGGCTCTCCCCAACTTCTACAAAACCCAGTTCCCCAATCTTGTCTTCAAAGACACTATGTACGTTGGGTTCTCTGCTTCAACAGGGTTGCTCACGAGCTGGCACTATATGTTAGGTTGGAGCTTCAAAATCAATGGAGAGGCCAAAATGTTGTCTTTGGAAAAACTACCTTCACTCTCTGCATCTAAAAATAACACCCAAAAAAAGGCCTTAATTTTGGGACTCTATTGGGATTCTAATACTAGCAACAATAATTGGGTTAGCTTTTTATTACATAAAGATGAGAAACGCTGAGGTAATCCAAGCTTGGGAGCTAGAAGTTGGTCCACACAGGTTCCCTTACAGAGGAGAAACGGGAATGGGGAAGAAGATGGAGAAGGAACACGGTTTGTCAATTTAGGGTTCTTCATTCTTACGGTGGGGTAAAAAAATTTGGGGGAACCAGTAATTCCAGCTCATTAATCATATTAAATTGATAAAATGACGTGGCAGCCTACGTGGCAAAAATTTTGGCCACGTAGGCATGCTGACTGGGATTAAAATGGACACATCAGTGGTCAACCCACTAAAGGGACTAAAAGCAAAAAAAAAAAATTTACGGGGACCAAAAGCGTTTGACTTTTTTTATAGGGACTAAAAGCAAAACACCCCTATATTATAGGGACCAAAAAGTTATTTAAGCCTAAATTAAATAATAATATAACAATTATCTATCTATCTATCTAAAAGAGTGTTCGCCGGAGTAGTTTGAGTATTTTTATCTATGTCAGGGGCAAAGAAGTAAATTACCATAGTTTTCTAGCTTTTATTGGTGTTATTTATTAATAATAATAATAATAAATAACATTAATAATACAATATGGCAACAATTGTAACGCATGAGAACAAAGAAAGCCATGTCGTTTTTGACCATAAGATCTCATATATTGTTGGGATAAAAAAACATATTGTTGGATTATAAGAAAGATATATACTAATAGTTCTATTTCCTATTTTTCTAATAGTTCTGTTATTATAATTTTAAAGTTGAAACGTCCATTTGAATCAAATCTTAAATGTGTGTGGAAGGTGATACGTATAGTTGAACGGGTGCGGGGATGTTCAAAAGTCAGAACAAGATTGGTATAAATATTCTCTCCAATTCCTAAAGCCAATTCCCATCAGAATCAGGTGGAATCAAAGGGGGGTGACCCGTGATAGTAAAAGTAGAAACTGAAGAAAGGAGATAAGCACTTAAAGAGAAAGAGTGGGCAAAGGAGGACAAAAAAAAAAGACAGCGAGAGGAGCAATCTTGCTCGCCCAATGAGAGGTGTCTCCGAGAATTGGCGGCTTTGTTTTTCCCAGCAAATTTCATGTCATGGCTCTATGATCTTCAATTAGATTATGCACTTGGTGTTTTATACTAAAATTGATGTCATCTATTTTGTATATATTCTGTATTAGCTTCTTGGTTGATAAACTACCAAGAGATCTATCATCAGATTTACAAACACCTTATGAGGATAGTTAAGTTACTAATTTATTTGTTTTGCATTATCTTTGAGGAAAAAACCAATTATTAATGGGCATGCATCCGGGAAAGGGATTCATCTAGGGATGAATTTTTATTTTCAAGCCTATTCAAAAATGGATTATTGCCTATTGATTTTAGAAATGAGTTATTGTCTTTTTATCTATATGACGTGATGATTTGTTCTTTTTTTGGGAGAGTTTATGGGTTTGATCTTTTTTTTTTGGGATATATTGCTCACACAATACCTTTTGTTACATTGCTCATACAACACCTGTAAAATTATACAGTTTCTACATTCATGAACAAATTATTATGGTTTGTTTTTAAATTATTTGTATATAAATTTTATTCAACCAATCCAATGTTTCTATATTTCAGGGTTACCAACATATTTTTAAAGTTAGTTTTCTCTTCTTTCATTTTTGTTTCTGGGTTTGATTTGTAATTGTTTTTTCTATTTGGTTTGTTCACACAACACCTTTTTTTTGTTACGTTGCTCACATAGCACCTGTAAAATGATACAATTTCTTAATTCAAGTAAAACATTGTTATGGGCTGTTTTTAAATTATTTGTATTTAAATTTTATTCAATCATTTCCGACGTTTGTTATTTTTCAGGGTCACCAACATATTTTTAAGGTTGGTTTTTTTTTATGTTTTTTGGTTTGCTAGCTCTATAATTATTTTTTCTATTAGGTTTGTTCGCACAACACCTACAAAACTTGTGGTGTATACAATTTCTTCAATCTGGTAAAATAATGTTATTTTTAATTGTTTGCTTCTAAAATTATTATGTATTTGGAGTTCAAACTATTTTATAGTGATTAGCTGAATTTGTCTATTTTTTATGGATTGTGGGACTAAGTGGGCAGACAACCTATAACATATGAGAGAGACATGTTATTAATAAGGCTCATGTGAAATTTATGATTAAAATTATGGTTAGCTACTATTGAATTATTGGATTGACCTTATTCTACCATTACTGTCTTATAACTTTCTTCATCTATGGTTAATATATGCTTGGAGAACTATTAATATATTGATAAACAATGAAAGTAAGTTGAAAATATGAGAAATCAATAATGAGTTTGTTTAAATTGGTCACAAAAGCAAGAGTTAATGTTTCTTCTACATTATTCTCTGAGTTTTTAACATATTTTATCTATTGGTCAATTGTTTAGGAAGAGAATAATGAATGAGAAATAAGAATATTTGCTTTAAGTTGCATGTAATTTGTTTTAAAATAACTTTTTTAGTTGAAAATATACTCAAAAAATGGGACAATTGTATTGTTCATCTTTTAAACTTTAAAGCAATTAAGCTGTAACCTAACCCATGCGTTCCACGGATTGCATATTTTTAAATTTGTAAGAAATGTATATAAACATATTTGTATTAAAATTATTTTAATAGTGGTCTTAAAAAAGTACTAAAATTATAATAAAGTATAATTTTTTCATAGGGATTTAGATGTTAATGTAGTATTCCTTAAAATATTTATTCATGATGCAAATTAATAAGTGATCAATTTGTTTGTCCTCGTTGATACCTATTTTTCCCATTGACTGATGTAACTTCCAATATTGGACACTAAACCGCTAATCATATTACTCTTTTACAAAGGTATTCACTTCAAGGCAATAGTATAATACCCCACCTATCATATTACAGTTAAATAAAATAAATTTTATGCACAAGTCTTGCAAAATTTAGACATACGTCTAAAATCCAACCTACTATATATGAAACATCACTTTTGTAAATTAAATAAACTAACTATGGTCAAAATATGATATTAAAAATCTTAAAATTAAGATAATATTTATTTAAAAAATACATAGAAAAACCCCGGGCATCGCACGGGTCACGTTCTAGTAATATATAAATATCTATATTATGTGAATAAATATTATATTATTTATGCATATAAATATTTATATTATATAATATACAAATATTGTATTAATTATTTTGTTAAAAATTAAAAAAAAATGAAGCCATGGCCCAACCTGTTTGACCCGTAACACATGGAGGGTTAGGCTGGGCTAACATATTATAGTGGTCCACATTTAATTTTACAAACCATCCTCGTAATATATAAGAAGATATATATACCTGTACGAGGTACAACTCAATTCTGGCCAAAAAAAAAAACTCAATCCTGGCCAAGACCGGCCAATACGGCCTTTGAGCTATTATAAGGGGCAAGTTATTAGCTAACCTATGTTCACAATCACGTCATTCCTTATTGAAATATGCTCTCAAATCATAAGAGATGTGAGAGAGCTATAGGAAAAAAACAAAAATAAGAAAGAGAAGAAAAAATGAAAGAGAGGAATTAAAAAATACATGTAATGGATGATGTGATAAAAAAATAGAAAATTGAGAAAAGCAACGGGAAAAAAATTGAGCAAGAAAATATATATAAAAAAATTATACGAATACGAGGTACGACAACCCAATCCAGGTCAACACTGGCCAATACGACCTTTGAGGTCTTATAAAAGACAAGTTATTAGTTAAGCTATGTTCAAATAGCATTTTGTTAATGGGAAATTTTTTAAGAAAGGAGACATTATATTGTATTCTGTCTAAAAGTTGGGATAGACCATCACGTGGAACATGCTAGCTAGACAATTAGAAGGAAAAGACAATAAATAAGGACAATAAAATAGAACAAGGGACTAATTATTAGCTAGCAATCAAGGGTCTTACCTGCATTTGTCGTGGACCCGGGTCTAGCCTCGGGTTCCATCCAAGAAAGAACCCTCATTGCCATGAGGCCGGAAGCCGAGGTGTCACATAAATGCCGAGACACTGACTCTGGCCAAGTCTCCCGATCAAGGCCTTGACTGGGGGGCTCGAACGGGAAGGACCTGAACAAGCTGATACTGACTACGACTAGGAAGGTTGCAAGCACATAGTGTCCCACAAGACATTCCTAACACATCTAGTATGAGGACCAATACGGATGGGATCCTATCCCCCGCCGCATCACTCGAGACAAATTAATTCAAAGGGGGACAAACTTTGCTCTCACTGTCAAAATGCTGAGGAAGATCCACCTCTGAGCCCATGCCTGGGATCTCCAAAAAACGACTGCTCTGACCACGCTGAATGGTGGTCCCCCTGCTTGGACCCCTATATAAGGCCAGCCCTCTTAGCTCCTCAGGTATGTGTGCTATTATATATCACTCCAACTCATACAACCTCTAACTTGGGCATCAGAGTGTCATTGTAGGTACCCACCACTGCCGTCCTCATCCACTTGGCCAGAGCAGTTCCTCTCTCCAACTTCAGCATTGCCACTTGTACAAAGGATGTCGAATCTTGGACAGAGCAAATTTAATTTTTTTTGGTGGGGAGGGGGTAAATTTAATTTAATAATACAACATTTCTGAACCAAACTGGTATGGTTCGAATCACAAACGGCTCAACTCTCATAAACATGTGGGGATAAGTAGCCCTTAAGCGGCACAATTTTTTTTATAATTCTGTTTATAAATTATATCTAAACACGAATAGTTTCATCTAATACAATTATCCAATCATGCTTGTTCACAGGAGATTTTGCTCAAAAACTTTCACACCCATTATTTATTAATTTATCAAAAGAGTGAGTCAATGAATGAGTTTGATCCTTGTATCTTTTTCTTTGTTTTTTTATAATTAGTTTGGATTGATATTGCAGCTATTGGCATGCCAAATATGCTTATCTAAGTTGTGCATGTCCTTATGAATTTTGTCGTTTCAGAAATCCACATCTCCTAAAGGTAGGAGAGCAAATAATATTTAATTATCCAGCTACTATTCAAGTACACGTGTCTATGCCACTACACCAATATATGTCTTTCAAAATTTATGTAATAGTTGACCAAGAATCAATTTGCATCCCCATCTCTCTCCCTAACTCATTTTTTCCAAATAACTCACGCATGTAATAAAAAGTGGCAAATAAGTGCCTCCAAATAAGAGGACCTGCTCAGAAAGCACCAGAGGTCCTAGTGTGGTGATGTTGGTTTAGGATAGCATAGGTATAGAGTAGGCAATGCCTTGATTTTTGTAATCTGTTTCATCAACATTGAATATTGATTCAGAACATGCTCATTGTGGGGTCATCAGTTGCTTCATCAACTCATTCATTAGACACAAATTACATTAATCCTCTAATTGGACAATTAGTGTGCTAATATATAAATAAAACATAATTTAATGACAAAATTTGCCAGCTTATAAACACTATCTACATAGTGTGCAGTTTATTTTCATTTGTCAAGAAGTTCAATTCTATCATTACAAGCTGCTTCAATTCTGAATCTGACTCCCTGCTTGCTATCAACCTGCTGAAGGATGGATGTTCTTCTCGGCACCCTTGCCATGCCTTGGTGCATCAAATTTTGCAAGTCATTGGGAGCGTTCCCACCATTCGTTCCCAACATATCCTACGCGAGGCGAACCAAGTCGCAGATTTTCTAGCCAAAAATGGGCTCTCCTTGAATATTCGTTGTAGTCTCTTTGACTCTATGCTTGCTTTCCTTACGCTCCCTTGTTTAGCATATAATTCTGCCATCCCTTTCCCTCGTGGTTTTTAGTTTTGCTCTTGCTTGGGCGGTGAGCCTCTTTTGTTCATCAAAAATTCCAATCCTTAATTTGGAGTTCTTTATTTTTATTCCTTGTGCTTTGCCATGTGTCTGTTATTATATTTTCCCCCCTAAATTTAATTGAATTATTTTTTATAGGCTTTTCTATTTGTTGATCCTTTTGATGTAGAAGCACAGAAAAGATTGAAGCTGCCATTTGTCAAGTCATCTATGTTTTCAGTCTTTGCATAATAGCTTATGTTTTTCCAAGCTTTTGAGACATTATTATGTTTTAATAGACAACATGATAATTTTAATTATTAGAACAACAATTAAAGTTAGGAGGCTATACTTTGATGTCGCTTTGGAGTTGTAGTCGTCAATGTCTCTTATGAAAGTCTGATTATGTTAATATGTAAAATAAAAATGTTTGCAAATTTTTTATGGATGCTTTTCTACTCTAATAAAGTCTCTTCAAGCTTGTTTTAGGCTCATTTAACCGGTAAGAATATAATCTGTTTGAGTAGCCCCTCCGCTACAATAACCTCTTCTTTTAAAAAAATCTGATAAAATTCAGCGGCGGTTTAGACCGCCGTTATTCATTTTTATTAAATTTAGCTCATTTGTTTGCGGCGATTCTAACTGCCACAAGTTTTTATCAATATTGGGTGCCATAAAGTGTATCTCTAATACGAATTAGCGACAGTATGCAAAGCGCGGCAAGTTGTTTTTAGCAGTAGTTCGAACAGCCACCACTGCCACTAATAACCGCCGCAAAATATCTTTTTGTTTTAGTGTTATTGTATTATTTATAGTTACAAACAAATATGAGAAATACTAACGAGACACTCTCTAACACACTTTTTCTACACACTCCATGATTGATTGAAATCCATGTAGCTCCCACTATTTTGAGAATGGATCCCACTAGATAGGATATGAGACTCACATGGTTTAATGAGACCCACATGAATTTCAATCAATCATAAAGAGTGTCTTGGTAGCACTCCTAAAAAAATATTGCATTTGGAGTTAGGTGACAATACTTTTTTTCCTTAATAAACGTGCTAGCCGAGCTGCTCAAAGCATATTTGGTTTATTTACTGATTACTGTGCAGCAGGTGCTTTGGACCCTAATTAGCTGGCATATTAAATATAATTAGAGGGATTATGGAGTTCGGTTGGTGTTGTAATCAACAAGCTAGCTAGTTGGGTATTGCAGCAGTGATTGAAAAAGTAAAGATTAAATTTGTAATTATATGTATATATGTATATACTATATGTTTAATAAAAGTATGAAGTTATGTATACAGTTATTTTTTTTTTCCATCAATAGAGATCATTTCTACTCTTCTTTTTAAAATTACTTCGCTACTTTAAAATGTGGCAATCCCATGATTACAAATGCTAAATTTGACTTTGAATTATGATCCATTTCGTTTTTTAATGTTGACTATATACTGATATACTGATTTAATACAATTAAGTAGTTAATTTAATTAAAAATGAAAAGTACCAATAATATTAATTTCATATTTATACATATATTAAACAGTTTTTTAAGATTTATCTAGGCTTTTTTTTAACACAATTTTTTTTAAGAATAATATATATATAATTTTTTTTGACAGTTTTTTAAGATTAATCTAGCAACTTTAAAATAATGTTAAATTAATTGTTTGTCAAAGTCGCAAAATAAGATGGACTATAACAAAGAGTCTTTTTTTTTGACAGCATGGACTATAACAAAGAGCCAAGTTTGGGGTTTGTTATCATTTAGACAAATCTTGAAGTAGCATAGTATATAGTTTATTATTCTGTCAAAAAATCGTATAATTTATTATGCAGAAATTAATTAATTAATTTTCAAAGTGAATATATAAAGATGAGTAGTGATAGGTGGACACCCCACCACCCATCACACACTCCATCCCAATGAAGTGAGGAGTGTGCCATGGGTGTGGGATGGTGGTCCATGGGTCATTACCCTATAAAGATATACACCTGCTGAGTTAGAAAATTTGCCACGTTGCCAGGTGTCTTTCGGTGGTATGAAAACCGGAGTGGTCCAAGAAATATTACCGATTTTCTTCATTGTTTGTTTTTCCAATTGCACGTGCATGAATACTTCTTAATCACCGACAAACTAGAGGCGTGGACAAATTTACTCTTTCTACTTTATGCCTGCAAAAGCTACAAATTCTAATTTTTTGTACAGTTAATTCAGAACAATAGAATCGTTTTAATTTACTGCAAGGATCCAAACACTTTTATATAAAAGGAAAATCACGCCTGACTCCACAAAACGTGAGTTTGAGGGCTCTCACCGAATTACCAAACAAGCAAACATGCACTTAGTTTATAGTAACTTCCTCATAGATTAGTTGTCCGAGATATCCCGATTATTGGAGGGATTAGAGTTTGAATTATAGGAATTTAATAATTATTGGAAACAATTCCCAGTTGTAATATTTGACGAACTCACAGAGAACAATATTATCGTCACTTAACTTTGAATTTTTAAGGTAAAATTAATCAAGAAGTTCAATTACCGCACGGGTTGTCGTTGAGTTATAGTATTGATCAGTACCTTTGAAATGTTGCTCTCTTCAAATACTTATGCGGCTTATATTAGTGGCATTTCTTTTCTTTTCGATAGTGATACGGGCTCTTAATTTATTCGTAATTTGATCTAACTTAATTTAAATCAGAAAAATGAAACTTAAATTAATTAAAAATAGTTTTTCGTTGGAGTAAGTTAGTTTTCAAATTAAATTTTATCAAAATTAAAATTATTTTTGACAAAGTCATTTTGATCCTTAGGTTGCCACATGTGAGTGCTATCTAAACACTTAACGTGTCAAATTATCAGTTTGATGCCATTTATTGACTGAGATGGCAGAGATTGCAACGTTACTAGCAATTTTCAATTTTAGAAACGTTTTTGTTAATTTTTTAATACCAAGGACTAACATGCTGCCGCTCTACGATTTTAGAGATGAATTTGGTGATTTACTTGCTTTTATTTATAGTTTTACTAAAGAGAGTTGCTGTATTTTACGAATGACACAAGTTAAATAAAGCACGAAGACACATGGCTGATTTTAAAGAAGTGAAAATGTTACAGTTGTGGTTTAAAGGAAATCATGGTGGGTCTCCCTACATAAAAGCAGCCAATCATGTTCTTTTCGTCTCTTTCGTGGAGTAATTTTTTTGTAAAATTTAGCATTTTGCTTTACTAAATTATGTATTTAAATGAGATTTGGGGGGCAGGTTCGTTCAAGCAACTTCTTTTTTTTTTTTTGTCAAAGCAACTATTTTATTTTGATGGAAATCGTGTTCTTACTCGTTTTTTTTGGTCGAAGTGTTCTTACTCGTTTAGGACCTTAGTTTGATAGTGTATATAGGTAAGGGTGCTGGTAAATACACCCCAAAAATTGGTCATCCACTCTACTTTAAATTTGAAATTCCAAAATTATCCCTTTTTAATATCATGTTTTGTTTCTTGGAATCCGAAAATCGCATATTTCTCGGAAACTCGAGTTTCCGGAATATAAATTTGTATCCCAGAAAAGTTTCTAGAATGCAAATTTTGTATTCCAGAATTTGCATTCCTGAAACTCGAGTTTCCGGGAGTATGCAAAAAATTGACTTTTTACACATTCCGAAAATTCAAGTTTCCGGAATAAAACAATTACATTCCGGAAATGCAAGTTTCCAGAATACAAATTTTGCATTTCGAAAACTTGCGTTTTCTGGGAAATATGCGATTTTGCAATTTCAGAAAACAAAACGTAATATTAAAAAGGGATAATTTTGGAATTTCAAGTTTAAAGTGGGATGGATGGCCAAATTTGAGGGTGTATTTACCAACACCCTATAGGTAATGGGCGCTTCCGTTTGGCCCAATATCAATGAGGACCAAGTCTAAACAACCGCGGGCCTTTTGGTGCTGTTACCCATTGGAATTTTAAAAAAAATGGCAATTTCTAAAGGCACATACCTACTTTTCTAACTACACATACATACGAGGTCAAATGCCTAAAATACCCTCATCGTGTCTGTTATTTTTTTCGTTGTTTCGTTATGATAGTTTTGCATGTTCCGCATGTGTCATTTGTAGCATATGCACATACAAATAATGCATGCGGAACTATTAGTTCCGTGTAACATCACAAAATTTTACTCTATGAGACAAAGTATTAATTTTGGAGGATTAGAATTATCCTTAGGGTTTTTAGATAAGGCGTAATGGTTTAGAGCTGACGTAGAAGTCAAACAATGTTTTACGGACATTTTTGATTGTCAGAATAAGTTTATAATGAATATGAAAATTCCAAATTTGATTCATAAGAGGTATTTGAGGATATAAATAGTAACTTGGTGTCACATGAAGGTTTTAGAAATTAAGTTTGGAATTTTTAGAGAAGAGCATAAAGGAATACTGTTGTTTTAGTCCTTCTAAGAGAAACTACGTAATCTGTTAGTTAAGAAATGGATAAAAACCAGAGATTAAAGAATGGTTAAGATAGAGACGAAAAGATCTAGTAGAATTATAAATAGTGTAGAAATAATAAGTTTCGGTTGGTGTTGTAGCTTAAACGGTAAGACAGCTAGGTCTTATATAACATCTACTTTTCTGTTTACCGTCTATTATCTGTTTTATATGAAATTTTGTGATCTAAGTGTTGAGTGATTTATTTCTGTTTTATAGTTAAGGCTTTTATATGCTTATTTATTTATTTCATTGAAATAGACGTTTTTCTTTTGACATTTGAATTTTTACAGACAACCGTATTTACCGTAACTGACAGATAAGATTTTAAATAGCAAAAATATATCAAACCAACCCAAAAAATTATCTTCCTTCACAAAAATTGTTTCTTTTAATCTTTTCCATTTTCTAAAATTTTTGAAAAACTTTCAAAATTTACCGAAAAATACGCTTCACTGGCACGTATAGCGTACAGATCTTATTTCATAGTGTTAATTTTTGTGACACAAGTCCTGAAATTTTTATTTTTTGTTTTTTATTCTTTATTTGGGAGTTTTTAAAATCAGTTGTGCAAAGGATTTTTATAATACTATTTTTGCTCTTATTTGCGGTATATCAGCCGAATAGAGGCGAATAGAGACGTAATAGGTATGATATAGGAACTTAGGGGTTTTAAGGGGTTCAAGTGCAATTCTAAGGAGCCTAAAATATCTACAGACGGAATCATTGACCATGAATAGTGTAGGGGCATTACAATTACTATTTTACCATTGATTTTACACTTAAACTACCAAAACCTAAAGTTTTTAACCAAACTATCCCATGACCCTTATTCCTCCTCATTTGGTCGACATACTCACCTTATTTTAGAGCCTTGGATGTGCTTTTTCACTTGGATTCAATCCTTGCAAAAGCCTTTGAACCAATTAGGAAAAAGATAGATTAAACCTAATTATGCCTAAATACCTAGTCAATTAAACTTGATCTTATCTCTTCCTCTGCACTTGCTTCATGGCCGCCCCCCTTGTGAGTCACATGAGTCTAGCACCCTCTCAATACTTCTTGCTTTTGAGTCATGTCATGAGTCATTAGGATTAACCAATTAGATTTTAGATAATTATTTTGATTTTTATTAAACATGAACCATAGTTGCTTTTCAAACCAACCGTGGTCTCCTTAAACCAAGCTCTTGGCTGCCCGTCCCCATATAAATACGCCCCTCCATGCTTCATATTTTTCTACCTCAAAACTTGATGCAATACCAAATTTCTTCTTTCTCTCTCTTTGAAGCTTTCTTTATAGTTTTCTTCAAAGTGTTCTTGCTTTAGTTCTTGAGTTTTGAAGCTTTGATCTTCAAACTCTCCTCTTCTTCGAGTTTCAAGGTAAGGGGAACCTCTTGCAAAATAATTTGAAAAGATATAAGTTTGATTTTTGATTGCTTTTCACTTAGGTGATTTATGTGTTATGTTTATTTATTTATGCTTTATAATTATTTTATATCTTTAATTTATTTATCATATACTTTTATTACTTGTATTGTTATAATGCATTAATTGTTTGTGTGATTTTGTGATAGTAATGTTATAATGGCAAAATTAATCTTATGCTTTTATAATTGTTTATTTAAAGCTTTATAACTGTTTTGTGGTTTTAAATTAATTGTTATATGTTTTTATTAATTGTAGTGTTATATTGCCTAAATTGCTATATGATTTTTGTGATAATATTGTTATACTGGCAAAATTAATTTTGAGCTTTAATAATTGTACCGTTATAGTGGCGAATTTTAGATTACCACAAATATGATGTTACCGTGAAACAAGTGCAATTTATTCTTTTGTGAAAACCCTGATATTGTCTATCATTGATATACAAAGTGATGGTTAAGATAAATGGTTTATTAGTATGGTTTTGTCTAGGAAAGACAAATGTCTTACAGGCGGCCTCAGCTCATCTTCTCTTTCCTGGGAACTATGCATATTCGCTATTTGGGGAATTCTTAACCTAGGGACTCGGTATATACGTGACTAAGATAAATTGGGAAAAATGTGATTTCTAAATAAACGTATATATAAATAGATTGGATTGGATAAAAGAGTATAACGGTAAAGGATTCTCGGTGAATTCTACTGTTATAGCATCTATCAGAAATTTAGTATAACGATAAAAGATTCTCGATGAATTCTACTGTTATATTATCAGTTGAAAATCTCAGGTTGAAATCCAATCTGTATATATATATATATAATAATTAGACTCAGTTTAATTTTCAATGTCTATGGCAGTGAAAATTAGTGAGGTAGGCTTTCAACAGGCCTCTTTCCTGGAAGTAAACTGGTGCTTAAGTATTTCAGTAATGAATTCAGCTTGATCTCGTTTACTTAGTCTATATATCGAATCATTTCAAAGTTGGGTATTGATCACCGCAGTCGGCTCTGCTACGCGTGTGATCCTTTCATCTTCAAAGTTAATTAAGTCGGTATAAAACACTTACCAATTAATAAGTATACTTGTGTTTAAATTACTGTCGATCTCTTCTCTCTTGATCAATCCCAGGTGACTCTGCCCTGTTTTGGTCTGCTTGAAATAAATTAATAACCTTTAGTTTGATATACCGAATAACTCTGATGGGTTGATCACCTCAGTTCGGCTCTACCGCAGTGTGATCAATCATTAATTGAACTATTAAAGCCAGGAAAAATAACTTAACTTGTATTGATCAGTAAAATGAGTAATGAGGGCAAGAATTATTTATTTGATGGAACAGTAAAAGGTTTTACAATATGAAGTAGAGGAATAAAATGATGTGATTTTAACAGTTATCTGTTCATACAAGAGTATTTTTATCATAAAGTGATGAGTTTATTTCATATAAAGTGTTTTGATGAGATTTAAAGATTTTTAAGAGAAGCTACAGTAAAACAGAGAAAGTTTTACAAAGAGATATTAAAGAGAATTTATCTGCAAAGTTAGACTGTCATTTGTATAAAGACTATGAACATACTGTAACGCCCCAAATTTTCACTCTAAGAGACAAAGTGTTAATAACGGAGGATTATTGTTAATATTAGGATTTCGATGAGATTAACAATGATTTAAAACTAACGTAGAAAGTCAAACAAAAATTCTGTAGACGTTTTGACTGTCAGAATACAAACATAATGATATAGAAACCCTAATTTGGAGTCAAAAAAGGGATTTGAGGATACCAATTGTGATTTTATAATATTTGAGGATTTTAAAAATTTATTTGGGAATTTTCTGAGAAACGGATCAGAAATAGTACCGTTTTGGTCCTTGTAGTATGACTATGATGAACTACGAGTGAGTTTGGAGACCAGAACAAGTTAGAAAAATATTTTGATGAGCCAAATAATGTTTTTACATTATTTTGGTAATTTTTAGAGTAACAAATTAAGAATTATTGTTTTGGTCCCTGTAGAATAAAGAACGGGGGTAAATTGGAGCGTAAATGGATACCAGGATATTAGAACATGATCAAAATCAAAATGTAAGAGTAACCAAGTGTTTATATGCTTTTAAAAAAAAACCAATAGTGTTTATATAAGATTTGTGATTTTAAGAAATTATTTGGAAATTTTAAGAGAAAAGTCAATTTTACACTAGTTTACGTGTTACGGGTGATCGGTGTCTTGAGCCTAAGTTTGATTTTTCTTGAGCCCTAGACCACTTTGGCTCATAAATTTCGTGGCCATGGTTAATTTGAGTGAACCATGCAAACCATTCACTTAAACAAGCCATAGAAGTAGAGTTTAAGCCATTTGGGATCAAAATTACCATACAAAAGTTACTTTTTACCATTTTCACTTAAGTGATTAAATTTTTAAGCTTATCCCTTCTTCCTACAGCTGCTGGGCGCCCATGTGCTTATGGAAGGCAAGGAAGATATTTTATTTTCATAACTCAATTGGAATTTAATTTGAAATCCATCCATAGGAATATGACAAGTGTTACCACATGATTGGCTTGAATTTAACCATGATTAATGAAGCAACCATAGTTCTCTTTGGGTTGAGTAGGGGGCAGCCAAATGCAAGGAAGAAGGACCAAGAAAGAGTCATTCTTCATTCTAAGACAACTCATCTCTCTAAAAACTCCATTATTCTCTAACTTCTCTCTAATTCCATCTTCTTCCTCCAAGCTTTTTCTTCCATTTCCATGAAAGCTTTCCATCTTCTTCCTTCATATTTTTTATCCTTTACACAAGCATCAAGTGTAGAGAATCCATTTTATACATCTTTTAAACACTTAGCCTCCATCATGCTTGGAATCATCAAGTTGTTCTTCAAGTGTTCTTGAGCTTTTGGCCTTGAACTTTCAAGCAAACAAGGTTGGTTTGTGTTTCCAATCCATAAATCCTTATTTCCTATTTATGATCTTCATCATCTTTTCATTAAATCATGTGTTTCTTCAAAAGTTTTGGAGAAACTCTTATTTTGCTCTAGGTTGTGTTCTTGGAGCCAAGTCTTTGATCAATCCTTTGATTCATTTTCCAAAGAGGTTTGTTTATAAAATCACTCTCCTTTAGTTTTCTTATGGGATTAGAGGTGGTTTTATGAAGAGAATAGACTTATGTTTGTCGTGGTTGTATTTCTTTGTTTGTGATATTTTTAAGGTGATTGATTTTGTGGACTTGGTTATCAACTTGTTAAAGAGGGAAAAGAGAAGGAGAAAGATTTAAGGCAAGGGGTAAATTCTCAAGTTATCATAGTTACATAAGCATGTGTGTTGTATGTGATTTTTTTTTATGTTCTTGGTTATTGATTTCTTATATTCTTGGTGAATGATTTCTTATATTTTTGTGTGTTTGAATTCTTAAGTGTTGGTGATGATTTCTTATGTGTGGTGAAGTGAATTCTTATGTGGTGATGGGTTGATTTCTCATGAGTTTGGTATTGTAATATTTAAAGTAGATTCATGGCTTTGATATCTTCATGTGGTTGAGATTGGTGATTGGTGATTGATGATTGGAGAAATTGAGAGATTAATATGATAATTGAAATAGTGACCCAAGCATATTGGAGATGGTGTAGAGGACATGGAAATAAAGTGATTGTTTTGAAAAAAAATTAACTTAGAGAACAAAGTCCAAAGCTTTGTATAGGAATCCTTTAATCCAATCATGTTTCTAAGAAATTTAGTCTCCAAAGGACTATTTAATTAACCTTTGAAAATCAAAATTAATGAACCAAATTTCATAAAAGGTAAATCTGATTTTTTTAAAAGGTTGGAAATAAGCTAAGTAATTAAATTCTAAAAGAAAAGTAAATTTTTGGATTTTTTTGTAATCTTTTCAAAACTTTTCACACCCCTGGTGTGATAATTTTCATAGCCTGTGATCTCTTCTGTCTGTAAAAAAATACTGTTTTGAAAGGACAAAGACCAAAAGTGTAATTCTTGAAAGTTCAGGGACCAAAAATGTAATTTTGAAAGTATAGGGACTAAAAATATAATTTGGATACTTAGAGGACTAAAATGTAAATTTTGAAGAAAATTGACATTTTAGATAATTAATTAAAATAAAGAGATATTTTTACTAAAGTAATGAACAAGGTGGTTTTAAAATTAACATTATTAATAAAGTCAAGTGAGAGAGAGTATTATCAAAGAGTTTTCTCAAAAAGGGTCAAAGCCTAATTGATTGAGTTTTTCCAAAGTAAGTTCCCAATTGAATTCTCAAAAGTTGAAGAGTGGGTAATATAAGCCTAGTGTACCAAAAGAGAATGGACCTAGTGTTTAAAAACAATGAGATGTGAGGTCGTGGACTGAGTGTCCGTGACTGTGAGATGTTTTTTTTGGACTGAGTGTCTGGAGTTGAGAAATACTTTTGAACTGAGTGTTCGGGGTGTGAAAATTACATTGGGACTAAGTGTCTGAGGTAGTGAAAATGACGTTCCTAAAATATGAGTAAATAACGGTGTGAAAAGTTTGTGTGACTAAATTATATTGAATAAAGATGAATTAAAGCGAGTGAGGGAAGATTGGCTATGTGTTGTTGGGCTATGTGTCGTTGGGCTGTGTGCCATTAGGTTGTGTGTCGTTGAGTTACAACTCACGTTATACGTGGTTGGGAATTGATACGGTTGGGCTACAATTGCCTAATGGGGTTATCCGAGTTTCGAACTTCCACCAATGGCCAAGTGTTGCATCCTTGAGCCGGGGAAAATCGTACACCCAACTTGGATAAACCTGACTGACCGGTCTTTTCAGGATAAGGTGAGAGTGGCTTTTATGGAATGATTGTGAGAGCAGACTCGAAGAGAAAGGGTTGTGCAATCATGTTAAGTATTTAGCTACGCCGTATCACTCAAACATTGTTGGGATAAGTCTCCATGGAGCATTGAGAAATGATGTTCTTACAGAGCTCTTAGAAGTGTCATGCATATATATTTCTGTGTGAAATTGATGGGATTCTTAAGTGTGATTTCTTTTGAGGATGAGTATAGCATTGTGTGTGCAAAATATTTATTGTATGCATTATATCTATTGTGTGTTGCTTGTGTAACTGTCGCAATATAACTGCGAATGAGATTTTCACCCTTGCAATGTATTGTTTTCTTGTATGCAAATATGTTTTCTTAAGTTGCTACGCCGGAGATTAAAGTGAAGTTCAGGAGAAGGCAAGGACAGACGGTACGTCAACACAAAGGGTGGACATGCGCGTTTTAGATTAAGGGTTGGGTTTTCTCATTTGAGTCCTTATAGAATTTTCAGTGTTTGACCAGTATAGGGAGTCTGTATTAAATTAGTTTGGGGGAAAACTATATTTTATTGTATTGGATATTATTATATTGATGAATGCTTCATGTTTCTCAAGTTGATTTTCTTAGAGTAATGTGTTGACATATTTTCATCTTTTACAAAAGAAAAATTTAACTATGAAAATCATTTGTGAAAATTAAATAACTTTGACATTATTTTTAGAAAAAAAATCAATATTTAAATAAATTTATTTCTACGTTTTGGGTTGTAAACTCAGGTGTTCACTGTATAAATTATTTTGAGTATCTTAGAATACTGAGTTTCATTGTAAACTCTGATGATTACATATATGAGATAAGGAATTTTTGTGTATGAAGTTATACTTTACTTTTTGTAGTACTTAAACCGTAGTTTGTGCTGGTGCAAGCTTCTTTTGTAAAATGGTAATGGTATATATATATATATATATATGGGGATGTGTCAAGTGAGAGGAGTTTTAATACGAGAGGGTAAGATGATTAAATCTGGACCGTATAACCATACATTGATGGTTGAGATTAAAAGTTAATTAGTGGTCACATGACCACTTAAAAAAGTCATGTGACTTTATGTTTTAATCTTGACCATTTATGGTTTGATCTTATGGCTATGATTTACTTCTTTCATCCTCTCATAATAAAAGTCTTCTCACTTGATATGCTCCCATATATATATATATCTAAGTTTGAGATACTTTTGCAAAAGGTGTTGGTTATATTTTTGCATTCAAAAACATTTCGAAGAGAAATAGAGAGACATATTCCCCATCCTTCTCATCATTTTTAAAAGTAAAAATTTTACCCGCATTTTCGGAGAAGGATTAATAACATTTATCAAAATGTTTTCTAAGTCACTGAAAAACTTTTTGTTACTATGGTGTAATATTCTTTTTAGAGAAAGGGTGTTGCATTCCTCACTACAAATAACACATGCGAAACTATTACTTCCGCACGTGTTATTTGTATGTGCATGTGTTATTTGTAGTGCGAAACTAATAGTTTCGCGCGTGTTATTTGTATGTGCATGTGCTACAAATAACACATGCGAAACTATTAGTTGGCTAAGAGGTAAATAAAGTCTGGCCACAGATTATTTCATCACTGATGATCAAACTCGGGTACTAGCCAAATTCGCCCTCTTAGATGGAGTACATTAACCACTTGTGCTCAATGTCGTGGTTTTATGCAATCAATGATTAATAGTTAATATTACGTATAATGTCTATTAAATTATGTATATGTTAAATTTTATTAAATTTTCTCATAAACGATTGAGATGAGATGTTTTATTTTTTCTTCTGAAGTGAGTGATTCATTTTAAATGTTTCAGGATTTTAAGAACACTGAAATCGCACTTACCCTACCCTGATAAAATGCATGTTTTGAGTTTTTGTCTTTTAGATGACATTGGTCCTATTTTGGTGCAAAAGCTCTAGCTTTTATACTTATGGAGATGTTAGTCTTATCTCTCCATTTAGTCTTATGCAAAAGTAATAATTGGATTATGTAATCCAATTATTACTTTTCTCTTATCTCCCCTTATCACGCTCTACACCCGCCTAATTAGGTGTCCGCCAAACTTCTTCCTACTCCATTTTACAAAATGTGTCATGTGTGGAATCCGGATCCTCTCCGGCGTTTTCCCCCTCAATCTCTCTCCATTTGAATTTCTAACCGTTAGATCAATCTAACGGTTGGAGATTAAAATTAAAAAAATACAAGAAAAACACAAAATCATTTCTCAGCTCTGTGGCACCTTCCCCTTTCTCTCTAGTCGGTACCACCGGATGATGCTTTTTCTCAACAAAGAGGGAAGAACGCCCAATTAATTTTGCCAGCCACCGTGAGATGCACTGTACGATCGAACGCCACTTCCGAGCCACGAGCCGTCATCGAAAGTGCACCCTGAGCCACTGTTGAAGCTTGAACGTGTAGGCGTGCATCCCGATACCCGCTTGATTGATCCCTGAGAGATTGATCCCATGTTTTTCTTGTATTTTTTTAATTTTAATCTCCAACCATTAGATTGATCTAACGGGTAGAAATTCAAATGGAGAGAGATTGAGGGGAAATGCGCCGGAGAGAATCCAGATTCGTCATGTGTGTGTATGTATGGAACGTATCAAAAGTGAGAAATTATGAATATTGTAAAAAATTACAATAATTAGATTAAAATTATTGACGGTTCAACGTATTTAATTACAATCATTTTTCTGTTGAAAAATATAACTTAAATATTTTTTTAGTTTTGCACGTGTATCCTCTAGCAGAGCCAATATTAATCATGTTCAAGTTATGTACGGTCGGGCATTAAATGTGAGTATCTCTTCCTGTAAGGATTCTAGCTAATTGTGGTTCACCATATTATAGGGAACTAATCCCATTCTGGTTCGCTAGACCCCAACCTCCGTTGGTAAACATAACTTATTTATTATCTCCATAAATAGAGCACCAAAATAACAAACAAATTAAATCCAACTATAATATAACAAAACGTAGCGTACACTTGTGAATAGATATAGTAAATGGTATAGTGTGCTAGTTGACAGCTATTCTATAACAATATAAGGCATCTGCAATGGCATTGAAGTTCATTTACTATTTGCACAACTACCCCAAGGAATGGATTAGCATCCCCCTTTAAAAACGGAGAACCCAATGAACGAGTAACTCGGTATAGTGTATATTCTGTAGTAGAGTATAGTGTGTGTGTGCAAGACAGTAGTGAGAGAAAGAAGGTATGGATAAGTGGTGCATCCTTGTGATGATGGTGGCGGCTCTGGCGGCGGTTGCTGTTGTTGCGAGAGATGTGCCGGGGGAGGCTGACCGTGTGAAGGACCAGAAGACCTTCCTCAACTCTGGTGGTGGTTTTTTGGACAATGGATTCCCATTTTGAGGTGGAATGGGTACTAGATTTGGCGGCGGCGGCGGTGGAGGACTCGGTGGTACTTCTAGGATAGGTAGATTTGGCGGTGGCGGTGGCGGTGGTGGTGGAGGACTTGGTGGTCTCGGTGGTACTTTTGGGATAGGTAGATTTGGCGGTGGCGGTGGCGGTGGAGGACTCGGTGGTACTTCTGGGATAGGTGGACTCGGCGGACACGGCGGTACTAGTGGACTTGGCCTAGTTGGCGGTGGAGGTGGATTCGGAGGAGCTCCTTCTGGTGGTGGTGTCGATGTTCCCGATCACCCTTGACGCCACCACCGGTACTTATTATCATGACATTTCCTTTTCTCAAGAAAAAATAATGGTGGCCTAGTTTGTAATGTTCTTAATGTAACGTGTTAGAGTATATAAAAAAAATGGAGGTCTAGCTACGTGTTGACAACACGTATGTACGTACCACAATGTTCAAGGTTTTGTCGCCTAGAAATTAAGAATATATACTAGCTAGTACTCGTACGTGTGTTCTTAATTAATCTTACGTAGGGATCCTATATATCTGCATTATGATCTTTATTTTTTCCCCATAATTCTTTGTCAGATTATTATTCTGTCAACAAAAATATTAAAAGAAAGAACGAAAGGAAGATCGAATAGAAGAATTTTCCTTCTTTCAGCAAAAAATAAAAAATAAAAAATAGAAGAATGCAACCTTCTAGACCTACGTGAAATTTTCACATGATAAAATTTTCACATGATAATATGTGGAAATAAAAGACAGAACATAGATTTTAAATGGAGACACAATTTATAGTTTGAGATAATTTTCTAGCTAGGTTAATTTTGGCTAAGTAAAGGCAATTTAAAAATGTGTGAGCTTGTATTAGACGGCGGGGACGAAAATGAATAAAAATATATATTAGAGGGACTAAAACACACACAAAAAAATTATAAGGAACAAAATAATAAAATATATATATTACAGCGACTAAAAGTTTATTTAATAAGCCAATGTGTAATGGGAAATGCTCATTGTTACGAGAGTTTTTTTGGTACAAAATGCGTGAAAATTTTTAACAAATATCTTTTTAACATACAGTGTAGCTGTCATCTATAACTTATTTTCATAAGGAGCAATGTTATATTTAGAGCTGTCAAAATGGACTAGACCGATAGGCTAGCTCGTTTAGTCCAATATAAAAATGGGCTGAGTAAACAAAATATATGCCAAAAATATTTTCATCCAACTCGGACCGACTCAAAAAATCATTGGCCCAAAATGGGTTGACCCGTCAACCCGAATATTATTTACTAAAATCGCTTACAAAGTGGTTCACACCAGGGCTGTGAATAACTCTACAGGTGTGAAATCTTGCATCAGGTTTTATGTACTACCTTTTTTGTACTAATTAAACTCGCTTACAGATCATTCCACACTAGTGGGGTGAATAATTTCATAGGTGTGAAAGCGTCAGGCTCCTACAACTATCATATTTTCTAGCGTTAAACTAGCTCATAGAGTGTTTCATACCTGGGGTGTGAATAATTTCTCAGGTATGAACGCGTTAGGTTTCTGTGACTCTATCTTTTCTTTCGGTTCTAAACTCTCTGATAGTGCGCATAATATATAAATATCTATATTATGTGAATAAATATTATATTATTTATGCATATAAATATTGTATTAATTATCTTGTTAAAAATATTTTTTTTTAAAATAAGTCCATGACCCAACCCGTTTGGCCTAGAGTCCATGGAAGACTGGGTTGGACTAACATATTATAGTAACCCACATTTAATTTGGCTCGACCCGGCTAAGCTCAAAAATATGTTAGCCCATTTACGGGCTGGCCTTGCCCGTATTAACAACTCTAGTTATAATATTGCACAAAGAAAAAGGCGTGAAAATTTAAGAGAACTTTTTAACCAATAAAAAAGAAAGGAACCGGCCGTTGGATAACCATGCAAGAGGAGGAAAACAAGGTAAAGAGTGACACGTATCCTTTTGTGGGAAAATGTTTTGTAATGTCCTGCACTCTCCTCCCATATATATAAACTAGCATACGTGACCCGTGCGTTCTAGATAATTTTTTTTGTACGTAAATGAGAAATAAATAAGATGTTTTCATATTAAGTAATAATAAGAATTATATTAACCTTAATAATAAAGAAATTATTGCATATGAATTAATAATTAATAAAGAGAAATATAATATATTTTAGACACAATGTACTTCCTCTGTCCCATAAATATAGATACTTTTGTGCAAAATAAAAATTACTACCTCCGTTTCAAAACTATAGCCTTTTAAGGTTAATGCACACAGATTAAGAAATATTTAATAGAAGTACAATATAATTAGAAATAGACTAAAATACCCTTATTTAATAGAAGAGTATTTATGACAAATTATCTACAAATCTTTATATTATTAATGTCAACTACTCCCACTAATAGTTATTAAATAAGGGTATAGGTGGAAGAAAATAATTAATGATACTTTGGAATTGTAAAATTGCAATAGTTTTGAAACAAAAATAAAAAGCTAAAAAAACTATAGTTTTGAAACGGAGGGAGTAAATTTTCTTAGATTAAGAAAGTATTTAATAAATTAGTTGGTGATAAAATAAAAAATATTAAAAATATATTTATATTAAAATTATCATAAAGTAAAATAGAAAAATATTTAAATTATATTATATAGTTTAATTTTTTAAGTGATTCACACGTCGATGTGATTTCATGTAAAATATTTTACACAATGACATATTTTCAAGTAAAATGTTTATCATGCGTGTTATATTTCACTTTTAATTGTTACAATAATCAATTTATAGATATTAATTTATAAAAACACCAAATTTTCTCAACAAAATAAAATGATCAATAAATTAGTTAGATGGTAATATAAAAATAAATAAAGAAATATCTATTCTCATTTTTTGTATTTTATTCATACTTTTTATTTTATGAGTTTATTTTCAGACATTAATGGGAGAAAATTCAATTTTATTTGAACAAAAGAGAATATTTAATGAATTTATTAGGTAAAAATGCTAAATGAAAAAGAAATAATGATTATAACATTGAAGATGAAAAAAATATTTTTATTACTTGTTCCTAGATATCAAAATTAAAATTAAAATTTAAAATTCATACTAATTTTGAAGAGATAAATTTTTTTTTACCATATTAGTGCAAAGTATATACCATATTGCATCAAAAAAATATCCACCACACTCTTTTATTTATTATATGATATAATCTTGACAAAAATCACATTCAAATGAAGATAAAATAAAATTAATTTCAAAATTTTTAAATCAAAATCAAATCAAGATTGAAGAGATCATTTTGATTATTTATATAATTTTACACATTTTTTCACATCCTAAAATCAAATCTTAAACTTTTTTTGACATCCTAAGATTATTATATAATCTTAAACATTAAAAATCAAATCTTTTTAAATTTTAATTTTTTAATCCTAAAATGACCAAATTTGAACTCATCAAATGTTTTTTTACACTCTAAAAAACTCAATACTGGTGTCGCTTACACGTATCACATTCTCACTTCCTCGACAACCTCAACCTCAAGAAAGGAATCAATTAATCATCTAATGTGTTTAATTTACATACTTCTTTTCATTTCAAAATAATCATTGCATGCCTAACAAAACCAAAAATAGAATAAACAAACAAAAAACAGAAAGGAATCAATTAACGTGTGTTTAATCTACATTCTATTTTTTATTTTCAAATATTCATTGCATGTACCAATAAAGAAAATCTATCAATTAATATTTAATAGACAGTGATTCTTTGAAATACTCATTGCAAGCCTAATAAAATCGATAAAAGAAATGAATCAATTAATGTGTTTAATTGCGTGTGATTCTAATTGCACAATTCTCTTTCTAATTTAAGGAAATCATTCTAATGTTTCATTACTCTATTGCCGTTTTTTCCTTCGTGTTTCTCTTTGTAATTTTTCATTTCCATTTTTAGCATATTCCTCGCTCATGACATAGATATTATTTTGAATTTCACATTCTATGTTTGTATAAATTAAAATTCTTTTCTTTTTTAATTCGCTTGTTATAATGTTGTTCTATTTGATTTACTACTACAAATGATTAGTTTGATACACAATTACAAATTAAGAACATACAATTTATATCAAACTAAATTTACTAAAATAGAAACATTGAACAGAAAATTTAAATAATTTATATGTATTTGTAATTAAAACAACTAATAAAGTATTACACATATTTTCCAAAATAAACATAGTAATAAACAGAGTAATATATATAAATTATAATTATTGTTATCCCATACATAATTTTTGAAAAATATTAAAAAATAAATAACTAAATTTTTGTGATCTATGATGCTTCTCTTTATTTGATAAAGAAGAGTAATGTATCTGCAAAAAATAAAAAACTAATTACAAAAGAAAATGAAAATTAAAAAACTTAATAGCGTAAATATAAAAACATTAATTCTAAAAAATAATCAATAACAAAAAATGATTAATATAAAATATACTCGCCTTACAAGAGAAGTTGGCTTGACGAATATATAGAAGAGTAACGATGGTCTTTGAAAAAATAAAAACAAAAAGCCTAAAAACATCAAGAAAATGAATAAATACTAAAAAGTAATAAGTAAAAATGATTAATAGTAAAATAGAAAAAATAGCAATAATTATGAACTCACTTTAGATGAGAAAGTGTTGATGAACATAGGAATGACAATAATACAAATGGTAAAACAAAGTGAACAAATAAAAAATATCAATACATGTATATATATATATTGAGATCTAAGATTAAAACTATAAAATAGATTTAAAATTAAAAATACAAAAAATAAAACATATAAATGATTAAGCATGAAATAGAAGACATAAATTAATCTTTAATCGAAAGTTTCAAGAGTGATAATCATCGCGATTGAGGAAAATAATGAAGAAGAACATGTATATGAAATGAAAGAAGAAGGACAAAAGAAAGAGAAGATAGAAAAGTCATATGAGTATCAGCGAAAGAAGAATTGAAGAGACACAAAAGTTTGCCGATGGAAAATTGGATAAGTTGAATAAAATCTTAGAAAATAAATAGGTAGAAAGATAAATACAAAAATATTCTCTAAAAATAAACCAATAAAAAGAGGAATGAGATGATTCTTATGAGATCTTTAGAGATCATTTTGAAATTGAAAAGAAGCAAGTCTTTATTATAAGAATCAATTTAAATACAATTGATAATCAATAAATATTTTCAAATCAAATCAATTCAATTGAGCGTTGGAATGCTCCCAGAGCGACACATGTAAAAGTCTTCCTTGAGATGATTCGTCTTTATATATTATAGATAGAGACCAAATTAACAAACAAATTAAATCAGCTTTTAATTTAATTTATGTCCATCTTCGGCATTTCTTGTTCTTAAAGATTGAATCATGCATCTCTATTCATTCAATCAAAAATTTTGCTTATAAAACAAGAATTTTTAATTTATAGAGAATATTTTGTTTTATGTAAGTTAAAAATATTATTGAAATAAAATTGCAACTAAACTAGAGTACATGTTATGCCTACATTAACAAAACTTACTTACACATATGTAATACACATACTATAATATTTCCTTCATTTGGAAATAAGTGATTTTAATAAATGAAATAAGGGTTAAATATGATTTTAATCCCTGTAAATAGTTCAAAGTTCATTTTTAGTCGCTAAAATATATTTTTTTTCTCTTTTTAGTCTATCATTTTTTGAACATGTATCATTTTTAGTCCCTGTGATCTTTTTTTAAAACATTTTAAAAAATTTATTTTCACCTCTCTTAATTTTTAATTTCCAATTTTTACCAAACCCTCATTCTCCTTAATTTTTTAATTCCAAATACACTAGGTAAGACCGAGCTAGAATTATATACAAATAAAAATAGCTCAAAGTATTAAAAAATACGTAAAATGAGGATCCAGTCTGGTCTGACAGATCCATCAGTTGAGCCGTCGAGTCGGGCCAAAATTGACATCTTTATGAATGGTAAAGGAGGGTGGGTGAAAATTAAAAATTGAAAAGTAGGATAGGTTAAAACAGACTTTTTAAAAAATATTTTTTGAATTTAAAAATAGGCCACATGGACTAATAATAATACATTTTTCTAAAATAGGAGACTAAAAAAAGACAAATTTTTTTTGAGAGACTAAAAGCAAATTTTTACCTATAGGGATGTCAGTCGTTTCGGCAAGTGTACCGAATCGCACAAGTAATAGAGTGATGAGTGAGTTATCGTTCCCAACGATGATCGATTGCCGAGTACTGTAACACCTTTTCTCCAAAAAGAATATTACATCACAGTTACCAATGAATTTCAAAATAACTTAGAAAAATATTTTACAAAAGTTGGAAATCCTTCTTCTAAAATACGGGTAAAATTTTTTGCCTTTTAAAGAAGATGAGAAGGATGGGGAGTATGTTCCCTTGATTCCTTTTTCAATGTTTTCAAAAAGGTTTTCAGTGCGAAAATATAAATAAAACTTGTGTAAGTGTAATCTCATTTCATATAATCAACTGAGTCTTTACAAGAAAAGATTGAAATTGATACAGTGAAAATCTGAGCTAGTCTAATCTCTATACCTCTACCCAAGCTAATACCGTGAGCACTTATTCTTCTTGGAGTCCATATTCATCCATACAACATCATCTTTCTAATCCTCTCATAAGAGCTAACCCACTTCTTGGGTAAAACATCTAATCTGTCATGTATCAACACAACAAAACAAGCAAGGGTGAAACTCTAACAAATTAATAAGAAAAGTACGGCCACACAACAACATACTGCACAAACACTAAGGAATCATACTTAAGAAATTAATATATCAGCACAATAAGAACTTCACTTAAACACAGCACATTGGGAACATCCAGTAGGAACATTATATAGGAACATCAAGTACGAACATTATGTGCAGCAATTGAATCATTCAATATCTTAAACAGGGAGTTTCACACACGACTTTTTATACTTTCGGGACAAACCCACAAGCATCCGGGCCGCTACTCTTGGGGATTTTACTTAAGAATTTCGGGACATACCCACAAGAAAAGAACCCGCTACCCCTAGAGATTTTACGCCATAATTTCGGGACCTACCCACGAGAAAAGAATCCGTTGCTCCTGGAGACTTTACCACTTATATTTGGACACACCCGCGAGTAAGTCACTTGCTACTCAGGGAGATTTTACCTTGGGAATTTTGACACATAACCACGAGCATTCAGCCCGCTACTCCGAGAGATTTTACTTAGTAGCCACAGATACCATCTTACGACTTAACTCTTAAATAAACACGGAATCACAAGTAAACACAGAACCACGTTTCTCAGATAAGAATACTAAATCACACTTCTTAGGAAAAACACAGAATTTCATCATTCAGATAGAACACAGAACCATTTATCTCAGACAACTCATACTTCATTTTCGTTCCAAGGTATATAATAGTACTAAAAAGTAATTAACTTATTGAACAGGGTTCAAAACTGAAATATTTTGAAAATACTTGAATACTGGCTTATTTTCAGAAAACGCCCATTGAAAGCTTATTTCATAAATTTCCACTATTAAAAACATAGAGAATACTGAACCAAAAATATATAACAGTAGAATTCACCAAGAATTCAATACTATTATATTCCCCAATTATCTTAGTCAAGTATATACCGAGTCCCTAAGTTAAGAATTCCTCAAACAATGTATCGGTACAGATCCCATGCCAAAGAGAGACGGACTGCTTTAGCCCCTTCAAAGGTCTTATTTCCTTTCTAGACAGATCCATATTGATAAACCATTTATCTTAACCATGGCCTTGTATATCAATGATAGCTTATACCAGGGTTTTCATAAAATAATAATTTACATTTTCTTCGGGGTAAAATCATATTTACGGTAGTCTAAAATTTGCCATTATAACGGTATGTTTATAAAAGCTCAAAAATGATTTTGCCATTATAACGGTATGTTTACAAAGCTCAAAAATGATTTTAACATTCCCACCCTGCTTCACGAAAATCTTGAGAAAATTTGAGCATCATAACTCTACAATTAATACTTAGCACAAAATAATTATTTTAAAGCTATAAAACAATTTATTAAGGCATAATAGTAAAAACACATAAAACATACAAGACAAACATAAACAAGAATCAAAACTCATACTTCACAAATTAATATTAAAAGATTAACCCCTTACCTTGGCCAAAACTTGATGAAGAACAAAGCAAGAACACCAAAGAAATTTAAGAACTGAAGAGAAAAAAGAGAGAAAAGTGTTTGTCTTCAAGCTTTCCCACTTTAGATGAGTGAAAAATTATGAAGCTAAGGTCCCTATTTATAGGGAGAGGGGCGGCCAAGGCTAGGGACCAAGAAGGGATTAAAATGTTGTGAGGTCATGGTACTTTTTAAGGCATATGTCATAAAGCTTTAATTTAAAAACTATCTATTTTTCTAATTGACTAATCCTAATGACTAAGCATGGTGACTCATAAGGGAAAAACTCATCCAAGGCTCCAAATTGAAGCTTGATGTCGACCAAGATGAGAGGGAAGGGTAGCCATTTGATTGCATAGTGAAAAACTTTACGGTTTGGTGAATAAACGGAAAACCGATGGTAAAATAGTCTTTTTGCAAACAGATCCTAAAAATAATTTATTAAAAGATGAGGACCTCTTGGAAAATTTCAAGAATAGTTACTAATAGTCTTAAAGACTTCATACAAAAGTTTCTGGATTTTTACGGTAAAGGGTAGGCTTTACGGTTTGCAAAAACAAAGGAAAACGGACGCGCAGCCGTAAGTGAAAAACAGTAATTTTTCAGAAAATTCCAGAAAAATTTTAGAAAAAAATCACAAATTGAATTTAAACACTAATGGTCCCTCTTGAATTTTGATTTTGAGCACTCATTGATCGCCAGAAATCCATTTTTGACCAGAAATCTCTGTTTTCCGCACTTTATAAGGCTCAGAAAAGTAGTATTTTTATCTGTTTTTCAGAAAATTATGAAATAATTTCCAAAAATCCCAAAAAATGAAAAAATATGATTTAGCTACTCAAAATCTCTTTCTAACCTCAGTTTGGTCTCCGAATCAGTGTTTAGCTTTTACTGTACGTAACAGGGTCAAAACGATAATTTCCAAAGTTTTCAGAAAATTCTAAGAAAATTTTAGAAAATCAGAAATATTAAAAGAACCAACTTTTGTGAAGGAAGTTTGTTTGTCTAAGTTGGTTTAACATACTTGTTCTATTAAAACCCTTATCCGTAAATAACGGTAAATACGGATGTCAAATGTCAAGGAAAGAGTGACTGTTTTACTAAAATAAGTTGATAGGTATTTTATAACCTTCATTATAAGACTAAAATAATTTACTTAGCACTTAAATCACTAAGTTTCATATAAAACAAATTTTAAACAGTAACTCAAAAAAATGGATGTTACAAGTACCAACTACTACCGATTGCTATACTATTTGGACTATGAAAAATATGTAGTGGATTGTGAAAGTTAAGATAAAATATAAACACAAAGACACAATGCAAATGCAACACAAACGTTTAATGAAACACTTGGTGGGCACAAGACAAATGCAAAACACAATGCAAAGATTAGGCATAGGAATCACTCAATTGTCACTAGATGCAATCACCAATCTCAATCAATTGTCATTCAAGCTCTCTAAATTTGGTTAAACCCAATCCCTTGGTGAATAACCCTTTTCCTCTTAATTAGAATCCTAATTCCTTAGGTGAAACTCAATTAATTGAAAGCATTAAGATTAAGAACTCATGAAGAATGCACATGAACCAAAGTCTATTCCTAGATCTCTGCACTCATATGGTTTCAATCCAAATCGAATCTCATACCTAATTTCCATTAGATACAAGACCATCACAACAAATTCCATGGTGGCCAATCAAGGAAAAGCATTAAGTAAAGGATTAAAAACATAAATTGAATCAAAATTGGAGAACAAAATAGTCAAATTACATCAAGATCCAAAAGAGTTCATCCTAGCCTAATCAAAACAAATCAGCCAAACAAGGCAAAAAGAAAAGAAAAACTGTAAAGTGAAAAAGATGAAGAAGGTGGATCCATTGAATCTTCAAATCTTGTTCCCAAGTGTTGAAGCTCCAAGGAGAGTGCACAGAGAGGTCCCAGGAGGTTGTCTCGTCCCTTTTCCCGTCCAAAAGTTCTGCCAAAATAGGTCAGAACGTGAGCATTTATACTTCGGTAACATTTTGGGCAATGGGCGCCAAGATCTGGGAGCTGGGCGCCGGAATTCTGCCTTTAGAAGTTGAAACGCGCAGCCAGGGACAGCATTGGGGCGCTGGGCGCTGGTCATGGGCGCTGGGCGCTGATATTCTATCTTCCAAGTCCAATTTTTCGTATAAATCTGGACAGCTTTGGTATTTTGCATTTTTGACCATCAAAACATCCGAACTGGGCTTCGGTGTCAACATGAAAGTTGTAGGTATGCTTCTTATCTTTCCAACGCCACCAAGATCACTCAAATCGGATAAGTACAACCCAAGTTATGACCAGGGCAACATTGCAGCACTGAATTCCCCAGTATGGGCGCTGGGCGCCCAGTTTCTGCCTTCCAGATCAGATTTTCTAAGTTCGAGTCAAGTTTAGGGTGCTGGGCACTGAGATATGAGCGCTGGGCACTGGAATTCTGTCCTCCTGGAGAAATACTTCGCAGTCCATACCAAAATCTGAGAGCTGAGTGTCAGGAATCAAAGCTGAGCGCCAACTACCTGTCTAGCACCAAAAATAGGTCAAAAAACAACTTTCTATGACAAAACTCTCTACTCATGCAAAATAATCTTTTCTAACCTAAACTAGCACTAATATTTACTCTGTTTAGTCCAATTAATCCATCAAAACTCATATCAAAATATACAATTGTATAGATTCATCAGGGGACTAAAAACATATTTAACCCATAAATAATTTTGCTAAATTATCTTTATTTTCTTTCTCAATTTCTATAAATATACTATTAAGTAATACTAAAAATTCATCATAGTTATTATTCATTTGGAGTAAATGAAAAATAACATTTATTTAAAATTAAAAATGTCAAAAATTTTTCCATTAAAATTTCACTTATTGAAATAATAATGATATTCGAACACTCAATTTATTTTCAACATCTATACAACACCTTTTACCCTTTATATCGGATCTATTTTTTCTTATCGCATCACTCATCTATTACATTTATCACTTCTCTCTCTTTTATTCATATCTCTCTCCTGTGCCAAATAGCATTATTTTCAAAAATCTTTTTTGTTATTGAAAATTTGAAATAGAGAAAGGATTATGCTATGCAATCATTGAAGCTCATTTACTATTTGGCCAACTACCGGTAGACAATCCCTTTTAAAAGAACCACCCCAGCAAGGGGAAAGACCGAAATTAAGAGCAACTTGGTATAGTGTATTATTCTGTAGTAGAGTAGTGTGTTCAAGACAGTAGTGAGAGAGATGGGTAAGTGGTGCATCCTTGTGGTTGTGGTGGTTGCTCTGGCGGTGGTTGCAAATGCGAGAAATGTGCCGGCCGGAGACAATGCAGGTGTGAAGGACGAGAAGAACCTCCTCAACTATGGTGGCCCTGGTGGCTTTTCAGGAGTTGGCGACAATGGACTTCCTCTTGGAGGTGTAGGTGTAGGTGCCGGTGCCGGAGTTGGTGCTGGAATTGGCGTTGGTGGTGGTACCGGTGGTGGACTCGGTGGGATCGCTGGACTCGGCCTACTCGGTGGTGGTGGACTCGGGGGACTCGGAGGTACTAGTGGTGGTGTCGATGTTCCTCATGATCCTTGATGTTATATACCAGTACTGCGTAATTAATTTCTTTTAGTTATATATTATGGATTGGCCTTTCCTTTTCTTAATAAGGAAAATAATTGGTGGCCTCTACTTGTTGTCATCACATTTCTCGCATAGAAATTAAGAATACTAGTATTAGTACGTATTAGTTTGTTTTGTGAAATATGTATGTGTTCTTACGCAAGGGATACACATTTCCCCTGCTATATATGTAATTAAAGTCAATAATTTATAGTGTGCATGCTTCATTCCCTGAGATTCATTCCTGTCTTATGATCAACCACGAGATTAGGTGTAAATGGTTAATGTGCTCCATTTAAAGGAATAGGTTCAGCTAGTACATACTCGAGTTCAATCTCTAGTTATAGAACAATTCGTGACAAGTTTTACTTATCTCCCTGTCGAATACAGATGATCATTTCCCCGATATATAATTCTTTGTCAGATTATTAATTAATTTTGTCAACGAAAAATATCGAAGGAAAGAACGAAAGAAAGAATAGAAGATTGCAACCTCCTATAATCCTACGCGAAATTTTTTCATGATAATTACTAGAAATAAAAGAGAAACAAAATTTTAAAATTGAGACACCAATATAATTTGAGACAATTGGTTAAGTTTGGCCAAGTGAAGGCAATTTAAAAACTTGAATAAGTTAATTACAGGCCAATGTAACAGAGGTAAAGTTGAAGTTGATACTTGTTCTGTTTTTTCTCTTTCCACTAAAAGAATGAAACTTCGAAGTTCAAAGGCGAGCTTTTAATTAAAATACAAATACAATTTACAAGTAATTTCTCTTATCTGAAGCATAAAAAGTATTATTGGACTAACATCATTTTGGATTTTAGTATAAAAATGAAGTTCTCATAATAAAAAAAGTATAAAAATGAAGTTCATATAGTAATGACAAAAGGATGAAAAAGAGAAAAATAATCGCTTTAGCAACTATCATTGAATGATTTCCAATGCATTAATTGGAAGAAGAGAGTTTGATGCATAATTATACTGGTCCCCTTATAATTATGTGAATAAAATTCCGACAGCATATAGGTCCCCACTGATTAATTTGAAACATGTGATCACTCCTAGCTATATACCTTTCATGCATGAAGGCATAAAAGCATAATTAATAGTCACTGATTTTTCTATAGGTAATTCTATTTTGAAAAACCAAAGTAATATAAATAATTAAGAAGGCAAAACTCAGCAAAAGATCAAGTGCCCAAGTTCTGCAAAGTCTGACCAAATATATTAGGATTGCAAGAAGACGAATACACTGAATAATACTTCATTTCATTGATTGATTTGTGAGGAGTACATAGGCTTCTATAGCTTCTTTTTTGTGTGTGATGTAGATAGGCTTCTATGGCTAATGATATAAAAGGATGATAATTGAAATAATAGAACCAACAACAGAAAAACTAACAATAGAAATAACTAATTTCTGTTACAAGCTTACTAGCTAATACCCCTCAAACCGGTACTCATCAATCTCAACTTGGATACAAAGCTCTAAAAAGGAAATGGATCCAGTGTTGGTAAGAACGTACATCAGCCAATTGATCAGAACTCGCAATAGGCAATAGATGGAAGAGTTTTGCTTGAAGCTTCATTCAAACTATGTGTCAATCCAATTCTATATGTTTTGTTCGCTCATGAAATGGAGAATTTGTAGCTATATATATATTGAGCTGACTGGCTATCGCAATACAATAATGTTGGATATGTGAAAGGAATTAATCTGCAAGTCATGCAAATAAGTGATCCACCGGATTTCACAAACAATGGATGCTATTGCTAATGCTCTATATTCTGTTTCCGAATATGATCGCAAGGAATTGGTTGTTTCTCCGATCAATGAATATGCAGTAACAAGTAACTAAATTGCGGGAGTCTGGACAACTTACCCAATCTGAATCACTGAAAGCTTTTTTTTTTTTTTTTAAGAGTTGGAAGAAGAAGAATACATTGAATAATACTTCATTGATTGATTTGTGAAGAATACATAGGCTTATGTAGCCGATGATACAAAAGGGGTGATAATTGAAATAACAGAACTAACAACAGAAAAACTAACAACAGAAATAACTAATTTATGTTACAAGCTTACTGGCTAATAAAATACTCCTACAAGGCAAAGTAGTCTGTCCAAATTACCCGGCAAGAATCAACCACCGAATTCAGCCACCAAAAACGAGAATTTTACTCCTCAATAAACAATGTAGAGGATGCAGAACCAGAACAACAAAATCAGAACAGCAGAATCAGATACCACTAAACAGTCCAAACTAATAGCGAATTTGTCTATAGGTATTTTGATTAAGAAAACAATATGTTTTAAGAGCAATAAAAGTATCGAAAAGCACAAATTCAAGAGAGATCGTGTCTGATAATTGGTTTTTAAAATACAAATATTAATTAAAAAAAATGTAAACCACTGTTTTGACAAAAATCACCGTGTAATTCACGTATTACGAACTAGTCGATAGACCCGACTCGTATTTTAATATTGGTCTTTGCTTAATAAAAATTGTAAAAAAAATAAAGAAAATGATTTTAGTTAGAAATAAAAAAAGCTAAGAGATGACACGTGTCATTGTCCCATAAATTAGAACCTATTTTTCTTATATAATAATTAACCGATTAATTCGTACTAAGAAGCATTCTCAAATTTTTAATATATATGATCTACTACAATTTTTAATATGTATGATGTATGATTAACATAAACATAGATTAGTACTCTATGTGGACTAAAAGTTTAATAGGTTAATTAAATGTTAATTTGTGTATCATATATATTCAGATCATGGCCAACAATGTCTTAGACCAACTGAAAAAATATAAAGAAAGAAGTGAAGATACTAAATACAGTACCAAAGCCGTTGTCATACTTTAATTGTTTTGCTGCAGCAACCAAAATGTCTTGTGAAATATTAATACAAGATTTACTATGTCAGTCAGTATTTGAAATTAAATTAAGGAGGGGACCCTTTTGAGGTCCCCTTTCTCTATGCAACATATATAGTCCAGATCTATTCTATAGGGGGGGCGAGGGGTCCTTATTCATCTTCAATCCGGTAACGTTAGTAGGTGCAGCTACGCACAATCTCTTTCGGTAGGTCAGCTATATATGTGAGTTTTTTGGAGTAATGCAAGGAGAGAGTGGAAATTTTTGCGGTAAAATACAGAGATTAATTGAAAATTGAAAATTTTACAAAGTTCTGTCTGTGAGACTAAAGTATCATGCTCCTATTAATATGTATCGGAGAAAAACTCAAGTTTTACATTGACTAGAGATAGGTTAATATATAGCAGAGGAACCCTCACCTTAGTGTTGTTTGGTTCTATATATAGTGACAAAAATTGATTTTGATTGAATTGATTTTGTAAAATTAATTTTGGTTAAAATTGAATTTGAAGTAAAATAATTTATATTTAAATATTTTTACTCTAAAAGCAAATTTGAGGTAAAACTTAGTATAAAATTTTCAACTCAATACAAAAATTACGAATTATAGGTTCAGCTATAATCAATTTTGAATAATAAAATTGCTACAAAATCTCAAACATCTTTACATAAAAGGTAATTTGTCTTTAATCCCACAAACTTGAATTTAGATCCTTCTACCAAAAATGCACTTACAAGCCGTTTTGTTGGAATAAATTAGACTCATAGATTCACCAAATACCTTTGGTAAAGGTTTGAATGAACAGTTAGGTGGCCCAACTAGATTTATCTAGATATGAATGGCAATGGCAATAGGTTCCACGTTACGCTTGACACGTGTCAGACTATCACAACTGGCAAATTAAGCTGCTAGTAGACATGTACACTCATTGAATGAGACAGTTGAATAAGAACTACAGGGATCAACTAAATAGTAAATAATCAATTACCCATCACCTACTAGGATTGTCTGGCTAATTGTAGCACTATATCGTAGCCAAGGATTGTCAAGGCCTTCCAAACAGACTAAACTATACATAGTGATCTAAGGTGCCATTTAGCATGGTCAGGTAAAAGACTGACCAACTTGCACCACTTGAAGTCTGACCTGTAATAGTAAGTTAAAGCAGGTTTTATCATATTTATATATTGTACCTCTTAGATCCAATAATGACATTAAATTCATGCGTTCATATTTATGTTTCTTAGGTGTTCATCTTTCCTACCACCAAAATGTACTAATGTTCTTGGCCATTAATGTATGATATGAGAGTATGCAGTTTTCCCTTATGCTGTTTTATTATCCAACTTCACAATAGCAGATACTCATCTCACCTTTCATTATGTAATCAAACGCTAATTATCATCGAACTGGCAACAAAATTCATCTTATGGGACACTAATCTAATGATCTACTTCATTATCTGTGCACGAATATCACATTCTACTCAATCATTAAATACCAATTAATTTTTTGTTTCTGGATATAATTACTCAATTAATTTTTATTTACAATCTAATCAAATGCTACATGTTTAAAAATAAATTCATTCTTTCTTTTCAACCAAATTAAAATTATTTTATTATTATTATTATTATTATTATTACTACTACTACTATTTAAACATATAACACTTATTTTTCCCAACTACCATTTATATTAAATAATTTTCATTTTCGATTAGTATAATAAATTCACCATTAATATTAAATATTTTTAGTCATCACCACCCTTGTTTATATATGATGGGCGATATTATATATGTGCTATACATGGCATGAGCTATTTGCCTATTTTAATTATTTTACCTCATGCGGTGCGGGAATTGAAAATAGCTAGGAATTTAACTTTGTTTTATTTAGGAGATGTATCAGGTGAGAATTCTTGTTTATTGTAAGAAATGAGAACTCTAAATAACAACCTTTCGATACTTGGATTGCAATTAATAGCTCAGATTAAAAAAAAAACACACAATTAGGCAATTCCGTGGGTACACATCGGCCTCACATCGCTTTACCTCTTCTTCCTCATGGTATTTGCAGCCGCCCTACTCTTCGTTCCTGTATTTGTCGGCGCGCATTCACTTGTTCTCGTAATACTACATAGGAATATTTTTACAAATTTTTTAAATCCTCAATTATTTCCAACAAAAAATCATTAGCCTAGAAAATGACAAATTAGGTGTACCAATCGGCAAGGCAACAACACTATCAAAAACCATTGAGTGCATTATGGTTCTTATCCTATTAATTCTCTCATTCTCTTTCAACAAAGAATCTTTTTCCTCCATCAAATTCAAGAACCAAAAATCAAATATAGACCACTGCAATATGCAATATCAGTGCACACAGTGTGAGAAATTTGCTCGTACAGGAAGAAGAATAATTGGTGTTTTCCGCAGTATTACAAGAAGGGTGATCGGAGGGAGAGGGGCAAGGGCGATGGGGATGGGGAATGGCTGATGGAGAGAGGAGAATAGGTGAGAGCACACGTGATTGCTTAATTGGATTTTTTTAATCTGAGTCATTAATTGTAATCCAACGATTGCTATTAAGAGTTATTATTTCTCATCTGATACGTCTCCTATATATATATATTATGACAAAACAAAAGGAAAGCAAATTAACCATGGAGGACCATCTCAGGGAGAAGAATGGGAGAGTGGAGGGAGTGATCCTCAACAATGGCAGATGGTCGAGAACTCTCTGTAGTTTATGCTGGCTTTCTATATATGTTTATCAAGGCTAGGGGATCAGATGAGATGAGATGAGATGCATGCACATTAATTGCGGGGATGAGGACCATGCCATTGTGAAAAAAATACTATTATCCAATTAAAAAAAATTCTTAATATAAACCTAATTTGTAATTATTTTTAATCTTGGGTCATAATTATAAATTTTATAATCTTACCCCACAAACTACAATATCAACAACCTCCCAGCCCTTCTCTGAAATAATATTAAGAGTAAACTATCACTTTCATCCTTTACTTTGTAACTCGTTGACAATTTCATTCTTATCTTTAGGAAATAGAAAAAATCGTCCCTGACATTTATCACCATCCGTCAGTTTCGTCCCTCCATTAGTGAACGTTAACTGACGCTGCTAACGGTGCTGATGTGGCACGTTAAGTGCCACACTGACATGGACACGTGGAAGGGAATAAAATGACAGTTTTTAGCAAACAATATAGATTCGTTGGATATATCAATTTAATAATTAAGGGCTAAGATGAGTTTGAAAAAATGAGAACATTTATGTTTTGCACACACAATTCAGGACCCCGTACTGATGACAATGCTTCCCTACCGTTTCAGTGACGATGCTGCTCCCTCGTCCTTCTCTCCCTCTCCACATGTTTCTGCACAACAAGCGCTCACCATGAATAGCAGGCTCCGATTGACGAAGCCTGGCTCGCAGTGGTTTGGTTTGGAGGAGACACCGAGAAGGGGGTTGGGATGGTGGTCTGCGACCAGCAACATAATTGAACCGTTCTCTCCTCGTCTCTCACATCCTTTCATTCCCTCCTATTCTCTCACATCCTTCAAAGGCATCACCCCTATTTCCTTTCTTTCATGTCTCAAAGTCCCTTAGATCTTTCCGTTGGTGGTGTTGGTCTGAAATGAATTGATTTAAAAGTTATTTAATAAAAGTCGAAAACCCCATTACCTCGGTGTGTTAATGCATTATTCCATCATCGCAAAATCGAAATTCCATTGACAATTTGTAAAAAAAAATTTGTTAATTATGTAAAATGGCTTCTCGAGTATTCCATTCGTTGTGTTTGTTTTTTTTTGGGGCACACATGCTATCAAACCTATCCCATGGTATTGTTTGCGTTGGTTGCCTGTTTCTTTCAATGTAGGATAGGACCAATAAGCAGTAACCAAATATAGGGGCAGTGAAGGAGCAGTTTAATGGCGTTAGGTATGAAGTTTGGGTGGTGTGGATTTTTATATTTAAAATAAAATAAAATGGCTGGCTTGGAGAAGAAGGGGATCAATGACAGCCATAACAGCAACACCAGAAAATTAACACCCCAACCCAAGGAAGAACCATCATCACCATGTCCATGCCAACCACACAGTGAGAGAGAGAGAGGATGAGAGGGTGTGGGAGTTGGAAAGAGGAAAAACTATGAGATTTTTTTTCTGGTTTTGTTGTAAAGCGTGAGTGGTAAATCCTAAAAAAAAAAATTAATCTCTTTCTGCAGAGTCAATGCACAGCAACCAAAACTTTTTGTTGGAATGATTAAACTTTTTGTTGGAATGATTCTCATCCTCATTTTTGCTGAAGCTCTTGCCCTTTATGGTGTTGGTATTATCTTGTCTTCTCGTGCTGGCCAGTCTAGAGCCGAGTAAGAGAAGAGCTGTGCTGCTGCAAAATATTCTTTGACCACCTCCACTTTGAATTAGGGCGAGGATCTGTGTTTTTGAAACAGATTTGGGGGTTAGGGTTCACAAGGAAAAAGATGATGATGTTATAAAATGTCATTTTTGTCCCTCAGTTCCTTTGTATATTGTTTGCTAAAAACTGTCATTTTAGTCCCTCCCACGTGTCCATGCCAGTGTGGCACTTAACGTGCCACATCAGCACCGTTAGCAGCGTCAGTTAACGCCCACTAACGGAGGGATGAAAGTGACGGACGATGATAAATGTCAGGAACGATTTTGCCTGTTTCCTAAAGATAAGGACGAAATTGCCAGCGAGTTACAAAGTGAAGGACGAAAGTGATGGTTTACTCTAATATTAAATTGGATACCCTACTTTTTGTACAGGTTGCCTATCGATGATCTGGACCGTCAGTATTAAAATATTATTAAATCAACGGTCAGACTTCAAGTGGTGCAACTTGCACCAATCTTTTACCTGACCATGCTAAATGGCACCGTGATCTAATAGGAGTTCTTGAATACATGTTGTAGAGTGTTAGTTTAAAGCTTTCAACTACCAGCATAATTTACACGGATTCATATTTTTTTTATTACAGTAAAATACACTTCCCTCTGCTGAGGGATAATAATATTACACTCTCATTCTCTCTTGTTTAAAAACACACACTCTTCTCCCTTGAGAGATACTAATATTACACTTTTCCTCCCATCTTGTTTGAAAACATGCACTTCCTTCCCTTTAAAGATAAAATATGATACACCTTTTTCCATTTTTGTAATTTTTTGTTAAAGTAAAAGTTAACCTCCGTTAAAATATTTTTTATTACCATAATATCTTTTTATTTCATTTCTATTTTTGCCTTATTTCTTTTCCTATTCTAATTTCTAATTCCTGAAATCAAAATCACTGTCAACAATGGTTTCGATTTGGTTTTAGTGAAATGTAGTGGTAAACAACGGTGAAGAGGTCAGATTTCATAAATCAGAAATTGGAATGAGAAAAAAAATAAAACAAAAACAAAAATGAAATGAAAGATAGAAGGTTATGATAGTAATAAAAAAATATTTTAAAGGAGAATAACTTTTAAGTTAACGAAAAATTACAAAAATGGAAAAAAGTGTCTTATATTTTATCTTTGAAGGGAAAGGAGTGTGTGTTTTCAAACAAGAGGAGAGATGAGTGTAATATTGTTATCTCTCAGGGGAGAGGAGTGTGTGTTTTCAAATAAAAGAGGAGGAGAGTGTAATATTACTATCTCTCAAGGGAGGAGAGTATATTTTACTATTTTTATTAATATAAATTTAGATGAGAAAAGACATACCCCTATGCGAATTTAACATTAAAACCCAAGTCACAATTAGTGTAAGTGAAAAGTCCAACTTTGTCAATTAATGTATTGCGAGATTGTGAGCACATTAATGTATTTTTAATAAATAAATATATATGCTTGAAAATAAATAAAATAAAATAAAATTTTTAATACAATTGAATGCTGATGGCTACCAGGACAATGACTTGTTGACCGGAGAAAATGAATTTATTTCTCGGACTCTTGTAGGATTAATACAATCTATTCTCTCCTTTTCTCATTCTTTTTAATCTTTTTTTACTATGGAACAGATAAAAGAAAAGATCAGCAGTAACTTTTAAATAGTAGAACCATGTTTATCAATCCGTTCTGTATTTCAGCTGGTAAGCGAGTAAGTGACTAACCTTTATCCATTGTCGCACCATAAATGCCACTCACATGTGACACTTGTGCTCTTTTATCAGCAAATCAGCTTAACGTTGCCAAATTGCTATTTGAGATGTCAAAAACATCATCCAAAGGAACATATACCGATGACTAACCGTGAGTATAAACTCATTAAAGTAGTATTGAAAAAAATCTAAGTCTCACATAGAGTAGAGATAAAGTCATAAAAAAATATATAATACAACGACAACTCTCGTTGGTTTGTAAAGTGAGTTAGACCCAAAATCTAATAACACCAAATCCTAAGAAGCAGTGACGTTGATGCAAACCTTTTTTTTAGGGGAATTTCTAATAACACATATATAGTTTTCTATGTGCACATACATGTCCGCGGAACTATTAGTTTTGTGGGTTTATTTTTTTTTAACACACACATGCTGTGGAACTATTAGTGTGGGTTGTAATTTTCTGCAGAACGAACTATTAGTTCCGCAGAAAATTACAACCCACGGAACTAACTATTAGTTTCGCGGAGAATTATAACCCACAGAACTAATAGTTCCACGGCATGTGTGTGTTGAAAAAAAATAATACTGCAAAACTAATAGTTTCGTGAAAAATTATAACCTACAGAACTAATAATTCTACGATATTTATGTATTAGAAAAAAATAAACCTACAAAACTAATAATTCCATAAAAATATATGTGTACATACAAAATCATATATGTATCTATTATTAGAAATTTCCTTTTTTAGGTCAAAAGTTGGTGCAAACCTAGGTGCACTCTAAAGCAGAACTTGATATTTCCCAAGCCAAATCAAATCACGGCCCACACCCGAATAAGACAAGCGTTTAGCTCATTATAGAAATCAATCGTTCTACTGACCAAAAAAAAAAAACAAATCAATCATTCTCTTTGACCAAAAACAAAAGAAATCAATCATTCTCCTATATGATGATTAATTTCTCATTTAACTAGTAGTATTTAGATTTTGAATCACCCCTCAACATCTTATAAATATAAAAGTACGTAATACTGCTCCTCAGCATAATTCATTTTCCTTGCTTCGAAAAAAGCATAATTCATTTTCCTAAATTGTCTGACTAACTTTTTTAACGGGAGTAATTGGATTTGAGAATTAGCCATTTTTCATGTTCCTGACCTGAACCTTTTTTTTTATTTTACTTTTTTCTTGTCATCTTTTTTTTTTGGTCAAATGTTGTCTTTTTTTTTTGTCTGAAAAGAACTCCATGCCAATAAAGAGGGCCAAGCTTAAAAACAATATAAGAAAAGCCCGCAAGCTGAGATCAACTTATACAACATATATTCAGATAAACCCATGAAGCTTAAATGCGCAGCTGAAAAACCGAAGAGCCAACTAACTACACCAAACCATAAATAAAGCAAACATAAAGAGTAAAAGACAAAGACACAACCACCCAAATATTCTAGCAAATTCCAAGATGTAGAGGAAAGGAAAGATCACATGTGGTCACACTATGATCACATGTCGTCTTTTCTTTTTTACTCACTTACATCATTTGTAGGTTTTGGACCTGGGCCGGGAAAGTTTGCCCAAGTATTGTACTGATCTGTTGTGTTATTAACGAGAATAGGACCAATCGTTCAAGATGGCACAGGTCATTTAGGCCCAATCATAGGTAAGGGCTGTCACAAGATTTCACTCATGACAACTTTATGGGCTTTTCTAATCACATATACACCCTTTTCTTATCACACATACACTAAAAATTTAAAATACCCTTTATCTCCCTCAGTCACTTCCGCAACACACTCTCTCCCTCACTCTCACTTCCGCAAAACACACCCTCTCCCTCACTCTCCCACACTTCTGCAACACACACGACTCTTTGTCTCGCCCACAGTCCCACAACACACACCCACAGTTCCTCCCTTTGTTGTAGGTCCCGCAACACACACATTCAAATGTTAAAGCCCGCGCTGGGAGAGAAACCACCACTGAAAGTCATCGTTGTCGCAAGGTCATCGTCGGAGAAGGTAAGCTTCTCATTTATGTTATTTTGTGCTTGCTGGTTGCATATGGAATTACTAGGTCTATTAGTATAACAATGAATTGATTGTGGCGCAAATTTAATATTTCAGATATATTAAAGAGCAATATAAATTTTTTAATATTTTTTTAAGAAATGCGACCATTTTTTAAAACAAATGTTTAAGTGAAATTAGATTGGGGGAGTCATAAGGTGATTTGGTGGTTAAATAATGAACATAATAGTTGGAGTGATAAGGAAGACATGGGTTCAAATTTTTCCACTAACATAACATATTAATACAAATTACTAACATTTGTTTATAAAAAAAAATACAATTAACTCAATTGGTGTGACTCAGTTGGCAACATATGCTGAGCTTGTGGCTGAGATAACCAATGTTCGATCCCATAAAACACACTCTTAGAAAGGGGTGATGAACATTTAATAAAACAAATACAATTAGATTATGTTTTTAAAAAAGTAATATAAATTATAAAAAATTTAACAACAATTCTTTTGCTTAAGAAATAAATCTATAACAATTAATAAAGGGGATACTCCTTTCTCAAGTACACATTTTAATGGATAAAAATGTCCTTCGACTCCTATTAATTCAACTCCTAACAACCGCTGATGTCCTATTTTTTGTTTTTATTTTTATGTTTTAATAACTGAAAAGTTAAATTTAAATTTATTCAAAATTATGTAATAACTATCTTTAAAAAATTATAATATTCATATGAAAAAGAGATGCGAATATAGGAGGATGGAGTGTCTGTTTCTCACTAGTATTAATTAAAATTTCTAAAATACACTAATTTATTGTCATTTTGGTTTGACGGCAGGGACTGTAACGTCTGTATTTTTGCAATTTTTGTATTAATTATATTTTCATATATGGATAGGTGATTTAGGTGTAATAAATATATTTTGGAAAATATGATTTCATAGATAAATTCTTGAGCTGAGAAAGCAATAGGTTAAGCTCGACATCAAAATACAACGGATATTGGTTCACGTCGTTAACTGACAGAATGATTGTATTATGAGATAGAAACCCTAAATTGGAGTCAAAAAAGGGATTCGAGGTTTCCAATAGTGATTTTACAATATTTGAGAATTTTAGAAATTTAGTTGAGAATTTTCTGAGAAACGGATAAGAAAGAGTACCGTTTTGGTCCCTATAGTATGACTAGGATGAACTGCGAGTGGGTTTGGAGACCATAACACTTTGGAAAAATATTTCAACAAGACAAATAATGTTTTTACATTATTTTAGAATTTTAGAAATTATTTTGGGGATTTTTAGAATAACAGATTAAGAATTTTTGTTTTGGTCTCTGTAGAATTAAGGACAGGGAAAATGGGAGATCAAATGGATGCCAAAAGGTTAGAAAATGAGCCAAAATCAAATGTAAAGGTTCCCAATAGTGTTCTTACAAGATTTATGATTTTTAGAAATTTTTTGAGATTTTTCAGAAAAAGTACAGTTTAACCCTAATTTACGGATTACGGTGAAACCGAAAAATTACCATGTTGCTTCTGAGCTTGATTTCTATCCACCAAGACCTTTTTGGCACTTGAATTTCGTGGTCTTGGATTACCATGTGAGTCTTGAGAGTCATTTACTTCAATAAGTCATGTTGGGATAGTTTTAACCATGAAACGTAAAAGTTACTGCATTTTACTACTGTGATTCACCTCTTACCATGGTTAAAAGTGAAAAATTATTTACCTTAACCCTTGGACCAGCCAGAACTGCCCTGCACTCTTGTAGAAGAGTGTAGAATTTTCTTGATTCATGGGAAAAGACCATTTTACCCTTAGCTTAAATAGTTAATTACCAAGTGAGGAAATGACCACTTTGCCCTTTCGGTTTTGCCCTTATGTTTGGTTTAAATTACCAAAGAGCTATGCAGCCATCTTGCTCATTCTAGACCCTTGATTAGGTGCCTATTTAGTGGGGGAAATAATCTTGGTCATTGATTTCATTCTATTACTCAAATCTAATTTAAATCTAACCAAGTTTGGTTTCATTTTAACTAGACTTTAACACCTAGTTAGATTTAATCTTACTTTTTCCTTCCCTTTCAAGCTGGCCGCCCCACAAGCTTAATTGGAGGCATCTTCACTATTGCAAAGTGGATGAGTCATGATCACAAATTAATTTTCAAAGCTTGATTGAATTTCTTGTTGAAATCCACTAATTAGAACCTAACACATGTATGCTTTGGATTTGCTTTCATTTAATTACTCATGATGGCAATTTTAGGCCATTTGGTCGTGAAGGACTAAGGGAAGAATAGGAGAGGGACTTATTCATTCTTACTCTCATTTCCTCTTTGTTCCAAAGCCTTGTCTCTCTTTTCTCTCTTAGAAAATTCATACTTGTTCTTCATTGTTCTTCTTTCTCCATCATGTCACGCCACCATCATCTATTCTTCCATTCATGATTTTGATTTCTACACACTAATCAAGTGGAGAGAATTCATTTTAAACCCTAGCCTTCATCAAATCATCAAGATTTCCATATATGTGTTCTTCAAGTTCTTCATCATCTTCTTGGATTTTTGAGCTTGAATCTTTAAGATACCAATGTTGGTTTCTTATTTCAATCCATTAAATCATCTTCTTGACTCATGATCTTTTGTTCATATGATTAAAAGTAAGTTTCTTCAACTTTTTCTTGAAGGGACTTTGTGTTCTTGGAACAAATTCAAGATCAAACTCTTGATTTCATATTCAAGAGGATTTGGTAAAATATCTATCTTCTCTAGAGTTTCCCTTAGGTTTTTAAGATGATTTCATGAAAGCGAAAAACCTTGTTTTAGTAATTTTTTTGGTATATGTTATGCTTGTGTTTTAAGAAGGTGACAAAGGGAGCTTGTGAACCAAGAGGGTAAAGTTTCTTCCCAAAGAACTAGGAGTAAAGGTAAGGGAAAATCTCTCTTTTTGTGAGTTGTAGGATTCATGGAGTGCTATGTGCTTGTCTATGATATTTTTTTTAAAGCTTGAGAATCTTACTATAAACAAAAAGATGGCTTGATTCTTCTAAAAGTTTGATCTTTATGAAAAGATATATATTTTTGTTCAAGAAATAATCTTTATGGAAAATCAATGGTTTTTACCTAAGTAATAATCATGATCAAGTGGTGATTGATTTGAAAAGTATAAACTTTCATGAAAAGACTATCTTTCTTGGAAAGTAATGATCTTTATTTCAAAGAGAGGACCTTTTTGAAAAGACATGATTTTTAATCAAAGAGATGATTTTTATTAAGTGATTATGGAGTGAAAAGTATTGGATGATGACATCTTTGTGTTTGTAACTTTGTCCTTGTGATTGAAGTTCATATTGTTCTATGTGTGATTGTGATTTATTCTATGTTTGATGTGGATGTTTCCTTTGATTGATATTGGTGCTTTGCTATGTGTGATTGAGATATATTTTGTACTTGATGCCCCTTGGCTTGAGTGGAATTGTCTTTTAGCTATTTTCTATGGTCTATGTTTCTTTTTCTTATTTTTATTCAATTTGGGAGGAATGTAATATTTAAAGTAGGTTATTGCTTTATTATTATTATGCTTGGTGATTGGTGATTGATGATTGAGGAAGAGAATGAAAAGATTAAAGTATGGCAAATTGGCTAATGACCCAAACATTATGGAGTGTGGTGAAAAGGATATGGACATGGACAAAATAAACTTTTCCTAATGAATTAATTAGTACAAAGTCCAAAGCTTTGTTAGAATTCATTAAAGCTAAGAGTTTTTCAAAAATAAAGTCTCCAATGGACCTTAGTAAAGATTTTAAACATAACTTAATAAGTTAAAAATGAACCAATTGAAGAGAAGTCACCATTCTTAACTCAAATATATTATTTTTAATTTAATTAATTTTAAGTCAAGGGATATGGTGTTTTCAAAATCAAAATGAAGTTTCTAGATCTAATAAACTTTGGAAAAACAGACCTGTCACACCTCTGGTGTGGATTTTAGAAAAGGATGTGAAAATCGGAAATTTGTATAGAAATCAGAAAACAGGGAAACAGAATCGTTCACATCCGCGCTGTGATTTTTCTCACACCTGTGAATGTGTCAGGGGTTTTAAAATTCGAAATTTATAAAATTTTTACTTAAAGGCTCGTAAGTTAACGTCGTTTTAAGGGAAAAATATTTGTTTTGAATTTACCTTAGTTTAAGTATTTTATTTCAATTTTTGAAGTAAAAACGGTAAATATGATAAATCGATTTTTGTGAAACAAAGATATATTTTGTGGTTAAGATAACCAAAGAGAAGACTATATTATTTTGGTAGAGATAACCAATGAGAAGTGAATTTATAAGATGAATAAGAGAATTCAATAAAAGAGAAAGAGATATTTTGATTGAGATAATAAAAAAAGAGATAGGTATTACATAACCAAGAGAGAGGATTATGCGTTAATGTTACAAGAGGTAACAATGAGAAGAGTATTTATGAAATGACCAAGCGATAAGGTCATGTGGTGTTTGTTACAAGAGGTAACATAATGATGAGTATATAACTAAAAGAAGGTTATGTGATGATTGTTACAAGTGGTAACATAGAGAAGTGATTATGATTGATTGTATATGCAAAATATGTCATACCATTTGCATAAAGAGATTTTCTTGGCTTTGCCAAGTGGTCATACCCAGAAAGGGGTTGAAAATAGGGTACAGTTGGGCTACAATTGCCTACTGAGATTATCCAGGTTTCGAAAAGTCTCAATGGCTGTGTGGTGACTCCCAGCGAGCCGAGATCGAGTAAAGCACCCGGCTTGGATAAATCTGACTGACTGACCTATTTGTGATATGGTGTCGCTGAGTGCATTAAATAATTGTTACTTGGACTTTACTGTTTGTTTAACCTTGAACAATTATGACTTAAACATGGCTTTCCTGAATACTGTCTTGGACTTTACTGGAGGTTTAGCCTTGAACAAGTATGTTAGGGATTGACTGTGACCTATCACTCAAATGTTGTTGAGAAAGATAAAAGTCTCCATGGAGCATTACACCGGTGTTTGAGAGGGAAATAGAAGTGACATGCATTATGATATGTCTTGTTTGTTGATGAATTGCTTGGTGAGAATATAAATGATATGTGCTATGAGATAGTAACTGTGTATGTTATGCATGACTATTTCTTAATTATTTGATTTATATCTGTTGTCTGTGATATTTTTATGACTTACATAAGGAGTATTTTCCACCCTTGCCTATATGTTTTGATGTCTTTGGAACATGATTCATATAGATGGATCACCAGCTAGGTGGACTAGGCAAGACTTGAAGAAGAGGGACAAAGACTACCCTTAGGGGGTGTTTTAAGACTCAACCGGCTTAGGCTCGTTTTAGGTAGGTTGTGATTGCTGTCCTTGCTGAAAGATTTTATTAAATTATTAGTCCTTGTTTGACTATGTGGTCTGTTGTGTATATGTATGATGTAATATGACTAAGAGACATGTTTCTGTAAAAAAAAGATAAGTGTTGAACTGTAATTTCTTTTTGAGAAGAATTATTATTTAACGTTTTTTTGCATTCTTCTCATCTTCTTTAAAAGAAAAAAAATTATTACTCACATTTTTGAATAATAAATAAGTTAATTGAAATAATAACTTTTGAAAATAAAATTAATTTTTATAATTATTTTGTAAAAACATTTTATTACTTTGCAATATCCTTTTATGAGAAAGTGTGTTGCAAAGACCAAAGTAACTAATGAATACAATTGATGATTTTTTTTAATTTTATATCTGTTAAAAATCAGAGTGACACCACCTAACACTATCAGATACCAAAGTCGCTGTTTACCAAAAAAAAAATCTCTCTCTTTTAGTCTTTTTTGGTGCAAGAAAAGAAAATATCTTATTCCATAAACTCTCTGTGTTGACTACTGAGCATTGCATTTCTTGAGTGGTATTGCAGAAGTTTTACCTTTTGAATTTGTAAATCGACGATGGGTCAGGGAACTCCGGGCGGTCTAAACCGGCAAGGTCTACCGGGAGACCGGAAACAGGACGGCAGCGACAAGAAAGAGAAGAAGTTCGAGCCGGCGGCGCCACCGGCACGTGTAGGTCGTAAGCAGCGGAAGCAGAAAGGTCCAGATGCGGCGGCTCGATTGCCGACGGTGACACCGTTGACGAAGTGCAAGCTTAGGCTTCTAAAGCTTGAGCGAATCAAGGACTACTTGTTGATGGAGGAAGAGTTCGTAGCTAACCAGGAACGTCTCAAGCCTCAGGAGGAGAAGGCCGAAGAGGATAGATCTAAGGTCGATGATCTTCGAGGTTCTCCTATGAGCGTCGGTAACCTCGAAGAACTCATCGATGAGAATCACGCCATTGTTTCCTCCTCCGTTGGGCCTGAGTACTATGTTGGAATCTTGTCTTTTGTCGATAAGGATCAGTTGGAGCCTGGTTGTGCTATTTTGATGCACAATAAGGTATGGATTTGCTCTCTTTTTGGTTTTGATTCATGAATTTTTTTGGTAATTTTATTTATTGGAATTGGAATATACCTAATAAATTATAATCTTGGCTCTAGCCTCTAGGGTTTAATAGATACGTTTCTGAGGGGATGGTTTGGTGTGAAGGTTTTAAATTGTGGTCACTGATTCGGCTTCGGAGACTCTGAAAACCTTGATACTACGGAAAATACCTAATAAATAATAATCTTGGCTCTAGCCTCTAGGGTTTAATGGATACGCTAAATGTTTCTGAAGGGATGGTTCTGTGTGTGGCTATTGGTTTTTATCATTTAGGGTCTGTTTGGATAAACAACTTATTTAAGCATTTGTGTCATAAGCGCTTATCATAAAAACGCTTATATATAAGCTATTTTTACAATCAAAGAGGAAATGTGACGAAACTGGTTTCATATAAACTGTAAGTTGTTTTGATAAGTTATTCTAAAGAGCTTATGAAAATAAGCCAAAAATAGCTTCTGAGCCAGTCGTAAGCTATTTTCATAAGCTCTGCCAAATACTCATAAATGCTTATGTCAGTAGTTAATCTCTGTATAAGCTAATCTAAACAAACCATTAGTTGCAAGTAGATGCATATGCGGAAAGGCGTCAAGTTATGTAATGATGATTTGATTATGCGTCTCTTATTGGCTTCTTACCTTTGCTCCTGGGAGGGTTGGGACTTGGGAGTGGAATTTTAACTCAATTACACTTCAACTCACAATTTCGTCTCTCCTATAAAACGAGAGTGAGTTGAGACATGTGGAGTAATTTTCTGCTTCCTATCACTGTGTAACAATGAGTGAAAAATCAAAATCTTTCCATTTCAATTCATTTTCTGTCCCGTTGAGACAAAAGAAGGATTTACAATATGAACATTTTGTATCTTGGATTACTCATTGGATTTTAAACCTTTTGAATGTTTGGTGTTAATTGGTTGAGAGCATTTGAATATCTAATTATGAATCTTTATGGTTGGTTTTCTATTCTATCAGGTTCTTTCGGTTGTTGGCCTTCTGCAAGATGAAGTTGATCCAATGGTCTCTGTCATGAAGGTTGAGAAGGCTCCTTTGGAATCTTATGCTGACATCGGTGGTTTAGATGCCCAGATACAGGAAATTAAAGAGGCAGTTGAGCTACCCCTGACACATCCTGAACTGTATGAAGATATTGGTATCAAGCCTCCTAAGGGGGTCATATTATATGGAGAACCTGGAACAGGGAAGACATTGCTTGCAAAGGTTTGAATCTATTTGTGTTCCTTATGGGACTGTTGGTGTATTGTTCACCACCTCCTTGTTGTCTCAATTTTTTCTGTTCGCTATGCTGAACATGTTCCATGATGAATCAATTGCATGGAATTTAGAATGCTTTTCTCTACTGTATATGGACAAAAATAGATTTGTGTGTTTATGTGGTCTGTACAGTTTGGAAATCACTGTCTGTCTGTCTTGTTTATCATGCTACTTTCAGGGATTTTCTTGTTATTTGCTAGCTATTTCTCTGTGGCTTACAGGTACTGCAGGGTTTTGACCATTTTCTAAGAACATTTATTTTCGTTTTTTAGCTTTTCAAAAATCTATGTGCAAAAGGAAATGTTTCTTGGATGTTAAGATGAATCTATGTGTGTGTGTGTGTTGGGTTTTAAATTCCTTAATGCATTGTTTTCGGGGTGGTTTTTTATGCTGACATTGTTAAAGATGACAAATATTATATTGATATTGGAGACTCATGTTACAATGTGGTTTTTACCCTCTGTCTGTGTGCATGTGTTTTAAATACAGTGTACTCTTTTGACCGTGGTTTTGTCAGACACAATTGTATTAGGAAGAAAGAAACGATTTATCTGGAAATAAAGCAACTGAAAAGCTTCTTTTTTAAATAACTAGAGTTGATAGATTATTTTGTTTTTAATTGCCTATAATGTATTACACAAGCACATATGCACTGTCAGTTAGGTCTAAGACAATGTCTTGTGTGTCTTCAGGCCGTGGCAAACTCAACATCAGCAACATTCTTGCGTGTTGTTGGTAGTGAGTTGATACAAAAATACTTGGGAGATGGTCCAAAACTTGTGAGGGAACTTTTCAGAGTTGCTGACGACCTTTCTCCTTCTATTGTTTTCATTGATGAAATCGATGCAATTGGTACAAAGAGGTAAGTTATTGAACCCCCAACTTTAGGAGTCACGTAGGTGTGTGTGTGTGTGTTTTTTTAGGGGGGGGGGGTGTTAATAAACTCCCAGGTTTTTTTTTCCCTACATTCATGAGCTTAATTGTTAATACGCCATACAGGTATGATGCTCACTCTGGTGGAGAACGTGAAATTCAAAGGACCATGTTAGAGTTGCTGAACCAGTTAGATGGTTTTGATTCAAGAGGAGATGTAAAAGTGATTCTGGCAACCAACAGAATTGAAAGTCTTGATCCAGCTTTGCTACGGCCTGGTCGGATTGACAGGAAGATAGAATTTCCTCTTCCTGATATCAAAACAAGGAGACGCATTTTCCAGGTAGACAACTAATTTTGTGAAAGCAACCAAATGCTATTTCTGTTAATTCTATGTGATGTCTTAATATGCATATTTTGTTTGACTAAATGACCTCATACTTTGAAATTAAGATACACACATCAAGGATGACATTGGCTGATGATGTCAACTTGGAAGAATTTGTTATGACTAAGGATGAATTCTCTGGAGCTGATATAAAGGCAATATGCACTGAAGCTGGCTTACTTGCTCTACGAGAACGCCGAATGAAGGTTAGAAATTTATTCATGTTTCTATTGTTATATAACATAATAATGCTGTTTGTAACTATGAAGTTTCTAGTTTTGAAAAGCTCATTTTTATATGATCCAAATATATTAAGCTAAGATAAAACTACAGCACAGGTTGATTTCTCCAGGTTTAAACATTCCAAAATTTTGGCGAACTACCTTCACCACTAAAGGGTGAGTGAGAGGAAACAAAATGGATTGGGTTATGATACTAGAAAAATCGTGGAGGACATGGAAAACAATATTTCCTTGAGTCTATCTCCATGAATTTAGACAGAGGAAAAGATTAAGAATGCTTCCCTGGTCTCGTGTGTATTTGATTGTGTGTGGGCGTGGATGTATTAAACCATTGTTATATTGAGAAATCTATGAAATGTGAATGACATCCTTAACATCTTAATACTAAAAGAAAGCAAAACAATAAGAAAAAACAATATAAAAATTAAGGAAATACAATTTCCTAGTTTTTTTCCACCTCTCCCTCTATTCCAAGCAACCAAAATTTGATATTGGAGTTCCTACTATTTTCCTTACAAGAACCAGTGTTGTTAATCTCATATAGCGGAGCGTAGCGGCCGACTCCAAAAGTGCTATAGCGTTGTAGCGTATAGCGGGATGGCCGCTATGCAAAAATTATATATACAGATTATATAGGTGTATGCTATATACATATAAATCATCAAAAATGATAAAAATTACCTAAAATTCATGACATTCATAATTAATAATAAAAAAGTCATAGGTGTCTTACATAAAACATACTTGTATTCATCTAAATACCAAAAAAGTCATGATCAGCACTAATCAAAGAGTGTTTAAGCCTAGCTGTCTAAGTAACTAAATTGTCTAAATATTAAAATTCAAAAAACAAGCTTGAAGTAACCAAGGTCAGTTTCTACTTTCTAAATCAAAAGACAAGCTTGAAGTCCTATTAGTAATCATCAATGATCAATCATCATCTCCTTCTAAATCCAAGTCTGTTTCTCCTTCATCATCCTCATCTGCACAGCTGTAGATATCTTCCTCTCTCTCCTCTTCAACTTCAACAACTTCAACTTCAACTTCTTCTTCTTCAACTTCTACCAAAGGGCCCTTTCCCCTAGAGCTTGTAGGTGCAGATGCAGCAACATTTTGCCTTCTTCGCCTAGTGTATGTCAAAGGCTCACTCACCCCAGCTACATTGGCAACATCTCCCCAAGTCATGTTGTTGTCAATGTCATCATCAAACACCAAATCATCTTCAGCATGTTCACCACTTCCCATTTCTCCCACTAACCATTCATTACTATGGTCAATGTCATCCAGCAGAATGGGATCAACCACATCTCTAGTTTGAAAGCGGTGGCTAAGAGCTTGGTTATATTTTAACATAAACCAAGTCTTGCATCTTTTGATGCTCTAGCCTATTTCTCTTCTTTGAATGAATCTATATTATAAAAAAAAATATTAGATTTACAATCATTGTATGAAACCTCTATATATTTAAATTTTAAAATTTTTAATATTAACTTACATGCTCAAACACACTCCAATTCCGCTCACATCCCGATGAGCTACAAGTTAAGCTCAATACTTTAATAGCAAGCAGTTGAAGGTTTGGAGTTTGTGATCCATAGTTTTTCCACCACTCAACTGTAATGTAATGCAACACTTTATTAGAGCCACTAATTTACATGAATTGTTATGAAATTATGAATGCAAATAAGGAAATGAACTTTCACCTACCAGGAGCCAATGTAGTCCTTTGCCTTATTGCTGCTTGTAATCCAAAGAGGTCTTCAGCTCTCTTATAAACAGACAACTCGTAATTTTATCTACAATTTCTGCATTCTCACTAAGCCTCTCAATGCACTTATGAAGCCCCGACATTACTTCATGATCAAGATCAATTCTTCGATTTTTGTAGAAGTACTCAGGGTTTAGAAAATGGCCAGCTGCATGCAATGGATGATGGAGTTGACATTGCCATCTTCTATCAATGATATCAAAAATTTCATTGTATCTTGCTTCATTTCCTAGGAAAGAAGCTATAATTGCCTCCTTGGCTCTATCCATTGCTTCATATATGTAACCCATTGCTGGCTTTTTCTCATGATCAACTAGCCTAAGCACTTTCACTAGAGGCCCCATAGCCTTAAGGGTGTAAACAACATCATTCCAAAATGAAGGCATAAGAACAATGTCAGCTACGCTCTTAGCCTTACGATCTTTAGCAAAATTAGATTTCAACCATTCATCCGATGTGATCATTCTTCTAATATTATTTTTCTGACTATGAAGCCTTTGGACAGTAAGGAATGAAGTAGCAAACCTTGTTACTCCATGCCGAACCAACTCCATCTTGCTTGTGAACTTTCTCATCATGCTCAAAGCCAATGCATGGTTATATATAAAACCAACAAGACTAATGCCTCTTTCTATTGCCTTCTTAACTTTAGCAATCTTCCCAATGTCCTCTAGCATTAAGTCTATGCAATGGGCAGCACATGGAGTCCAAAACAAATGTTTCCTCCTGGTTTCCAAGAGTTTCCCTAAGACCAATATTAATGAACTTAAAGTGAGTAACAAACTAACAATTAAAAATTAAAATTGTTAAACTAATTAAAAGTAGTTCTTACCAGCCATCACATAATTAGATCCATTGTCCGAGATCACTTGCACCACATGTTGTTCTCCAATCTCCACAACAAATTGATCCAAGAGCTGAAATATTTTCTCCCCGGTCTTCATGTACCCAGAACCATCAACACTCCTTACAAAGGATGATCCCTTTGGACAATGGACCAGAAAATTTATCAAGGTTCTACTCCTTCTATCCGTCCATGCATCCGACATAATTGAACATCCATACATTGCCCGTTCTTCTTCGTGACTCCTCAACAATCCCTTCGTGTATTCCAACTCCTTTTTAAGGAGTGGAACTCTACACTCATAGTAAGTTGGAACCTTTAGATGAGGACCATAATTACCAATGGCCTCAACCATCAACTTGAAGCTTCTTGACTTCACAACATTAAAAGCAAGACCATTTGTGCACAAAAATCTTTCAATATATTGAACTGTTCTTGCTCTAGCTTCCTTGTCACAAGCATCATTTATGCTTGTTTGCCTCTTGGCCAATTTGATTGTTGTCTCCGGGTTCCTATAGAGAAGCCTATCCATAGGACCTTTGACATTATTGCTCTTCTTGGAAGCAGGTAAAGAGGATGATCCTAGGGGCTTTTTCCCACTTCTAATATTCATAATTTCTTGCACTTCATCCAACTCATCTTGGTCTTCTTGCAACTCCTCATTGAGAGCATCCTTTTCCATTTGTTTCTTCTCATGGGCTTCCTTCAACAATTTTCTCACATCAGGTGGAGTCTTCTTGCAAGCTCCAACATCCCCCCTTATTCCCATTTGGTGTCTTTTGGCTCTTGTAATTCCTCCGGTTGTTGTTTTTAAACAAAAATCACAAGTCACAGACTTCCTATCTTTGAGGTCTTTCAAACTATTCCATTGCCATGCCATGTCCTGATTTTCACCAGTGGGCTTAAACAAACCACAAGGAGCCACAGACCTAGACCCTTGCTGTTGACTGGTTGCTGCCATTACTTAACAAGAATACAGAGGCAGAGAAGAGGGTGAACAGAAAGCAGAGCAAGCACAAACAGAAACAGAGACCTTGTCAGGTCACCAGAGAGGAGCAGAAAAGGTCGCCGGAGAGACATGATCTGGTTGCCGGAGAGAGAGGAGGTGGTCGCCAGAGAGAGGGGAGCTAGTCGCTGGAGAGAGAGGAGCAAAGCAGAGAGCACGTTGCAGCAAAGCAGAAAGCAGAAAGAAGGTTGCACCTCGCCGGAAAAGACAAACAGACGGCCAGAGAAGGACAGCGAACTGTTCCGGAGATGGATGGAGCAGTCGCCGGCGATGAAGGGTCTGAGAAAGGGAGAGCTTCACGAAGGGGGTGAGGGTTTGGAAGAAACCATGAAAAGACAGAGAGAGGGTGCCATTTCGTTTGCGTGTGAGAGAAGAGAAGGGTCTGAGACTCTGAACTCAGATATTTAGAAGTTTCACCCTTTGAAAACCCAAATATACCCCTCTAAAAAGAGCCAACGTCCAAAAAGTGGGGTCATTTTCCGGAAATCTCCGGTGCGGCGCTACAAGGCGCGATAGAGCCGCGAACCCCCACGATCCCGGCCGCGATCCCAGCGCGATCTCCCGCGACGGTGAAACGCTCCGCTACACCATCTGCGTAGCGGCGGCCGGCCGCGACGCGACGCTAACCCGCGATAGCGGCGCTATAGCGCGCTATTCGCAACACTGACAAGAACAGTGTTTTAGTGAATGAAATCTGTCAGTTTAGTCTTTTAATATTCGAGCAGTAGAATGTGCAAGCAAAAGATATGTAACATAGTAACATACATTAATTAGATTAATTCAGCAAGTTGCTTTAATTTTAATATTAAAATCATGAAAGTACTCCTTGGTGCCTCTTTAAAGCACCAGCCACCAAGCTTGCTTTTGTTCATTTGAATGCTCATACTTTGCCCCCCAAGGGTTGGCCCACCTGATAGTATTTAACTTGTCAATGAAAAAAGATGTTGGTTCGATTCCAGTGGTGGTCCTTCATTGATAGGTTATCTGAAGTATGATGCCCTTGCTGAGGCATTTCTTGACCTTAGAATGGGACAACATGCTCTCCTCTAAACTTTTTCTAACCAAATACTTACATTTCGTTGGAAACTTGAGCATATGTTTTGGTCAATCAAATTTTATACTTCATTGCATGAATTCCCGTATTTACCTATCAACTTCTGCTTGTTTGTATGCATTTGTCTGTATTATCTCTTGGTTTGTACCTTTTATCATTTAAAGTTTGTACCTTTTATCATTTAAAGTTTGATTCCCCTTGGTTAATTCGCTCCATCTAAAGGGATGTATTCGATTGGTACCCGAGTTAGATCCTTGGTAATGGAACAATCCATGATCAGACTTAATTTACCTCTCGGTCGAACACAAATTAGTCCAAATGTCTCTTTTCTCATGGGTACTATGGGTGAAGACAAAAAAAAAGGGAGTTTGATTCCCCACACCCCCAATTTATGGATATCTTACTGTTACTTTTATATCTTGTTCAGGTTACTCATCCTGACTTTAAGAAGGCAAAGGATAAAGTGATGTTTAAGAAGAAAGAAGGGGTGCCAGAAGGACTGTATATGTGAAATGGCATCATCCTCTATTATCCCCGGCCCTTTCTTTCTCTTTGTTGGTCTTTTATGTTTTAGTTTTACGAACAAATGTCAATTCGTTTTTATTATGAAGGTTGAACTTTATTCGCAAGTGTTGACCAAAAAAAAAAACTTTATTCGCAAGCAGATAGATGCTCAGGGAATGTCACGTGGGGGGCATTTGAATCTCAACTGGGATTCATTTTAGAGTTTATTTGGATGTAAAAGCTTGAACTTTTAACTTATAAAGAAATTAGTTTTATTTTGTATTATATTTTTTTCATATATGCACAAGAAAATTTTTTGTTAAATAGTCATTTATAAATAGATAAATATTTTTGGAGAAATTAAAAAAGATAGTTTTTAAAAAAAATATGAAAAACAAAAAACAATTTTAATTTATGTGAAAAATTATTAGTTCAAAAATGTATACTAAACGTGTCTATGGAGAAGTTTATCCAAATTAGACTTTAGTTTAATATATTTTTCTGTCAATTTCATTGGTATTGGAAATGGAAAATGCTAAACGGCACGAAACATTTTTTGCACGAAAGCAACTAATACTGACGTGGCTTGTTTATATTGTTGAAACTGTTTTCTAGGCGGAAATTGCTTAATTTTATGAAAGGAAGATAGACGAATTGCTTAATTTTACACAATAGCAATGCTGGAAATGGAAAATGTTTCATATCTTTATGCTATTATCATGGAGTAGGAATGGAAATGGGTAGGGTATGATTAGGGTACTATAGTATTTGTTTTCATACCTGTAATTTTAAAAAATATCCATATTTGGCTCTATATCTATGTGGGTAGCAACTTTGATCCTCGTACTCTTACTCGTTGGGTACCTAAGTACATGTACCCGTGTCTGTTACCCGCACTTTAACTATGAAAATTTAAAAATTAATTTTTCAAATGCAATACACAATATTATGTTTCAAGGACGCGTAAGGAATTTGTCAATGAAGGACACGGGAATGAGACAGAATGGTGTCAATAAAGAAGACTTGTCATCGCAGATCAAGGAAGTGGAACAATAATAGCACAAGTAAATGAGGTACAAAGAAGCAAGTTTGTCGTCGTTCACAATAACTATGAAAGACACGATAAAGGAAAGCAAAAAGTCAAAGAAATGTATCTCATGGGAAAGGAAAAGAAATGTGTCTTATAACTATAGTGTCTTGTGCATGAGTTATTTTAGGATTTAGAATTAGTTTATAAATTTCTTTAAGAGTTATTAAATTTAGTATATATATATATATAGGGGATGTATCAAGTGAGAGGAATTTTAATATGAGAGAGTGAGATGATTAAATGTGGACCGTATAACCATACATGGATGGTTATGATTAAAAGTTAGTTAGTGGTCACATGACCCCTTAAAAAAGTCATATGACTTTATGTTTTAATTTTGACCATTTATGGTTTGATCTTATGACTAGAATTCACTCCTCTCATCTTCTCATAATAAAAGCTCTGTCATTTGATATGCTTCCTATACACACACACATACATATATAAATATAAATAAATAAATATGTATATATGCGTATGGGTCTGGGGCGGGTACAAAGGTATCCGTACCCGCACTCGTCCCCATCAAATTTTATTGGTAATTACCCGTATCCATGTCTATACCCATTAAATGAATAATTATTCTCTCCGTTATAAATAATTTTTACGGGTATCCAATGGATATGGGTCAAATTACCATCCCTATCATGGAGGTGCTTCTCCCCAGCCTTTTCATTCTTGTTCGTGATATACAATGCTTGCAGAGAAACTACGTACTGCAGTTAAATTGTCTGTAGCACAATTGATCAAATCATCAGATAAGAACGTTTGTCTAAATTCTTGGAGACACCTTATCTGATAACTACGGCCCCGAGGATTTGTCATCTGAGTGGAAAAAGCAGTTTTAAGATTTAAGGAAGTATCAATGCCTAATATTTTACAGTCAATGAAAATAGAACAAATTTCTTTGTTAATTTTGAAAATCATATCTTTTCGGACAAATTAAAAGGAAAAAATGGAATGGAATAATACATTTTTTGAAACTTTTTTTTTGTCAATCGTACATATTTCTTTTTGACTATCCCAATTGTACGATTTTAATTTTTGTATTTTAATTGTGTTAATTGGATCTCCAAAATATCTCAAATGTTATAATTAGATCTTCTGTCATTGTGTCACTTATGTGGAATTGAGTTAACACTTAGCAAGGCCAGCATGACATGATTTTAGTGTATATTTAGTGTTTCATTGAAACCAATTACGAAAACAGAAAATACCGAATACACTCCACCAAAAAAAAAGAAAATACCGAATACAAAATAACATCCTATACGAGAATCAATGCTATGCTCGTCTCGTCGTAGTGTCAACTCAATACCACGTGTTTCTATTTCGTGTAAGCTCCTAGCATAAAATAATTGGACCACAGTTGAGGGAGTAATTATAACATTTGAGATACATGAAACCCAATTAGCGCAATTAAAACCTTAAGGCCATCTTTAATGGTGGATACTTAAGTAGATTCTATTTGTATACATAACTCATATTTATTTTTTCAACTCAAGTACTTAATAGATTCTCAATCCCTTTAATCCAACTTTTCAAAAAAAAATTACTAAATGGGTTCCACTAATAACTCCAAGTCTAATTTATATTTTTTTAAAAATATAAAAATTTAATTTAATATTTTAACAATATAATAAGTAAGAAATAAATAAGTATTATGCTCTCATACCTCCTTGTTCAAAAGTCGTTGAGAAAAAGGATTGTTGCTCAGTTGCTGAGATAGGGTTAGTTGCTAAACCCAAATTGTGGGTTTTTTCTGTTCTTTTGCTTCCTTGCTCTTCTTCCGCATTTGAATTGTCCAAAGCCAAGATACAAAGAAGCTCCTGCAAAACCAAAAACCGTTTCTTCTTTCGACTACTTTTGCTGACGGCGCTGCCTTCAAAATTTCCTGTGTGATTCTCTTTTCTATGCTGATACTAGTAAATACTTGATAACATCACAAAAACTCAAGGTTATTTTTTTTTTCCATTCAAATAGTTGATTTTATTCTATGTGATTCAGTTTTGTTGAATCCTTGAGCATATATATGTTTCTCTTTCAGGGACCCTTTTAAAACCTTTTGGGTTCAATTCAAGTTCAATGGGTCCTCGACAATGTCAAGTCTGCAACGAAGCACAATCGAAGTACAAGTGCCCTTCATGTTACTTACCTTAGTAAGTAAAACCCAAACGTTTCTTCCTCCGAAGTTTTTTTTTTGTTGTTGTGATTATTATTGTTATTTGATTTCTGAAAATTGTTGTGTTCTCATTTGATGTTGTATTTTATGCTTGTAGTTGTTCTCTGGTCTGTTTCAAGAAACACAAAGGTACGACGCTTGTTGATGCCCTTTAATGTATGTTCTCCTCACGTTCAAGGTTTTAAATTGTGATCGTGGTTTTGGAGACTCCGGAAACCTTAATATTGCAGAAATTTGCGGACAAATGCGGTCAATGCGGCCGCATTTGCGGTTGCGATGCGGTTTCGGAGACTCCGAAAGGCTAAAACCTTGATGTTGCCACCGCAATTGCGATGGTGAACCGCAATTTAAAACCCTGTCTCGCGTTATTTGTTTGCTAATTGTATATTTGATGTGATGTAATGTAATCGGGTAAAAGGTTGATGCCCTTGGTTTCTCAATGAAGGGAATGGCTAATACTTTACTCTCTTGTGCTGCTTGAGCACAAAATGCTTGTATGATTTTTTTATTATTGACTTTTTACTTGGTCAAACATATCAAAATCGGGAGATATTTCATATTAGCTTGTTCATGGGGCAATTGAAATTTACACCACGGAGCTATGATGCTATCTATAACCATTGACCATTGTCAAAATTTCCTACTCGGTAATTGAATTGATCAGACTTACTAGTTACTTCAATGTTGCAGAAGTTCCATGTGTCAAGCAGCCGTCTTCAGAGGAGACCAAAACAAGTAAGAGTTTTTATTCACTTCCATAACTACTTTGCTGAGGTAGTCTACATATAATGATTTTTCCCTTGGTGGATATTAGAATTTGTATTTTTATATTGGTGGCACATGTCATTTCTTGACACCATTTAACATGAGGATTCTCTTTTCCCCTATCTGCCGTGTCAATTTTCGTATGTGGAAGTTATGGGCATTCTTGTGCTATAAAGGTCATGCTATCCATGGGGTTTAGAAAAGGATTGAACCCATTATAAGGGTCTATACTATGTAGCCTTATCTTGTATTTACAAGAGGTTGATTCCATCATAACCTAACCTTTCATATGCAGAAATATCATGCAAAAAAGTTAAATTCTACATTTGGATGAAACTTGGTGGAATGTACTTATCTTGTAGATATGTGCAGTTTTGCACGTCTTCCTTGTAGCTTTGCTGGCAAATTACTATTATTTAAAAAAAATTATGATATACTCTCAGAAAGCACAATATACTTTGCTGTCAAACTAAAGCAATCAACATTGTTTTAAGAATGAGCTAAACTTCAGGTTTTTGGCAAACAGTTTCCATGTAATAATGAATTGTTCTTAAGCACTTTGGCGATCTGATGTTATGTTTCTCTATTGTTCATCAGCTGCTGTTTCAGAATCACTTGTAGAAAAGCCATTAGTTGTTGTCAATAAACCAAGTGAGGTGTTGCAAAAATCCCAACTGGAGGCTATAGGTACTTTTAGAATATAAGAATGAATGTCCTAGATGCAGAATGGAAGTACTGAAATTCCAGTAGTAAAACCATGATTGGTTGATGTTTGTTTTTTAAATGATTATATTTCTGCTGCAGCCTCTTCCAGTGAGATTTGCAATGCTTTGAATGATAAAGCCCTTCAAGAACTAATCTGTCGTATTGATTGTTCCCCAAATCCAGAGAATGTAAGACAGATGAAGCTTTCTTTATTCTCACTTGCTATCTCTTCTAAATTTTCCCCCCACCTTTTTCGTATGTGTTAGAGGGCAAGCCTTGGCGCAACGATAAGGTTGCTGCCTTGTGACTTGAGGGTCACGGGTTCGAATCTGGAAACAGCCTCTCTGCTTGCGGGGGTAAGATTGTGTACATCTACCCTCCCCAAACTCCACATGATGGGAACCTCATGCTGAGCTGCCCATTTCGCATGTGTTAGCTATTCAGCTGCTTGCCTAGCTATCAAAAACTGATACTTATTAATTGCTAGTTTTAGTACTCAGCGAAAGTTATAGAAAATTTTCCTCTAAAATTCGTGTTACTCTGATTAGGAGCTTGATAAAGCTATGTCGGAGGAGACGTTCCGCTTGTTCACTGACAAGGTAATGCCATCTGTTGATTCTGTTGTGCATTCTCCCCCATTGCATGTTGAACCTTTGTAGGGTTGAGTCACATTGGATAAACTCAAGTAGTCAAGTACCTTATGCCTGTTAGATTAATTATTTAATCAATCAATTATATCGATTAGCATTAATCAATCATTGGGAATTTTTCTTTAATTATTAATATATTAATTTATGGTCAATAGTTATTATTTGTAGCACTCAACCAATTGATGGATATTGTACACAAATCTTAATCTAACTCTGTTGTGTAACATGAATAATATGCTTTGACTTGTATCTGTGCATTTATTAAATTCTTCAATGCCTGCTCTTCCTTTTGTTCCATTGGATTCCAGATATTGTCAACTATCAACCCCTAACTGCAAGCACTTGTTTCTGAAAGAAGAATTTGTGGAAGAAAGTCAAATATGAAAGGAACAGCACAGATAAGCCTCAAAATTTTCAGGTTTTGGTTAATCAATACTTCTTTTTCATCTGTACAGCTCTACCCCGTGATTCAGCGTTTGTATTTTCATTGAGCTCGTGTATTGGTAAAAAGATTGATTTGGATACTCTTGGATTTTGCGAGTATAATATAATATCCACAAATCTGTAAGTGTTGCCTTTTTACTCTCTTGAATTTTAACTTTACCTGAAATTCTCATTTTTACTGGACGAGAAGTCATGGTATTTGTGTTGATAATGGCACGATAGTTATTTTTAATTTAGCTATTACCTTACCCTTTTTTTTTTACGGCTAGTTATTTCCTTACTTTGTGTGATCCAACATGTAGCAAATTTCTGGGAACCACGTGTACTTCAAAGTAGATAATTGTACAAGACTCTCATTTAGCATCTGATAATAGACAGACTTTTATTTATGAATTTTAATTATTTTTTTGTTTTAATACAAATAATAGACTTTGTTATACTACCTCTTCTCCTATATATAAGAAACATAGTATTAAAATTACACATACAAAGGACTATATTAAAATGTATTATTTTTCATTAATGATGTTATAATTTTAATTTTTTACACAAATACTCTTGCACTAAATAGCTAAATGTGATATAGTATAATTGAGTAGTATGATAATAAGGGTAATATTGAAATGAAATAATTTTGTTCAAAACAAAATATTGTTTCTTATAAAAAAGACTAAAAAAATCATTTTTTGTTTGTTATAAATAAGACTGAAGGCAGTAATGATTAATGGTATAAAATGTTTTTTGTCTTCAAATTATTATTTTTAAATCAAATTATTTTAAAATTTAAAATTATATGAATATTATATGTTGTATATCTTATCCGTATCCTGTCTTATAATTTTTTATATTTTACTTCATTCGTGTATTGATAGTGTTGTATGAGTCAAGAGTCATGAAAAGGAGGAACAATTTCAATTTCTCTCTATAAATAATCACATAACATCCACCGGTTCCTATAATCTCTTGTCGTAAAAAGTTGGTAGTAAATAGAGAGCAGGAACATAAATCTAAAGCAATTCTAGAATTACACGTATTCGATCTTTGGTGAGGAAACAATTTATAGCTAAATTTTATTTATTTTTAGCCGAACACAAATTAGTTCAAAAACTCATTTTTTCCTGGAATACTGTTACGTGTACACACAAAAAAGAAAAGTAATTCTAAAACTAAACAGAAAGGAAATTCCACGTTTTTTGGGGGAGGGGGGTTGACCGTATAAACAATGCTTCCCGTGACAAATGATCTCTAAAATAGTATAAAAATTCAAGATTAGAAAAAATGTGCAGGGCAAAGAGGAGGAACAAAAATACTACGATGGCAACAATAATTTACATGTTAGCCGTGTATTAGATTAGCTTGCTACTGAGAACTGCTAAAAAGTTAGTTCTCGCACATTAACACCACCATGGAAACTATGGTATAGATGCCGGAAAATCTAACCTGCAATGTACAAAAGTCCATTGTTAATGATAGTTGTTCTTTGTTTTGAGCAATTTACTAAAAAGACTTTAACAGTCCACTAATTTGAGAGTTACTGGTACCATGGATAAAATAGTGAGCAGCACCATTTGAATTGTCAGCGGTTGAGTGTAAATATCAACGAATCATGTTCCTTCTGAAATACAAATAATGGTTGACAACACCCAGCAAGATTAAGTATAGTTATCTAACAAATATTATCAGTGCTCATATAAACATTGATCCAAAGGCAAGCTCAGCCTAACTCGATTTGAAAAATAGCATGTTTCTTTTTGGTCACTCTAAAGTAATTCACTTTAGAGTGTAAAGTAAGCAATCTTAACCATAGATGAATAAATTAATAGTTGATATTATAAGTACATGAATAATAAATTATAGATGTATTAGAATATTAACCCTTGATTTTTTTCATTAATAGTTGGGATTACTTATTTCATCCTCCCCTCACTTTAGGACTCAAATCCTCTCTATCTCTCTCTCTCTCTCTCTCTCTATATATATATATATATAATATTAAAACAACCAGGCCTTGTTGCTTCGGAAGTTTGTGAGTGATGACTGATGACACAAGAAGACAAAAACACAGCAAGACCAAGTTAAAATCTAAAGACCCTGATGGCAATTTACCTGGCTGGTGCTTTTCTGGATTCTCTTGGTCCCCACTGGTAGTTGGCTTGCTGACATTTGGTTGGTTCATTGCCTGATTCCACATTTGTAATCGGACCTCATAAATGTTCACATCATTGTGCCAAATTTAAAAAAGAAATAAGACACTACCCAAAAAACAAAAAACATATAATAAGCAACCCTCTGAAACTCTGAATTTAATATATATGAGATATGGAGCAATAAAGATCAATTTTTTCACAATGTGCAGTAAACCAGCAGAACTTCCTACTGGCTGCTGCTTATAATCTCAAAAATGGTATTACCATGATGCATTGAAGATGATATGTATTGGTGGCAGGAATCTGATAGATAAGCCTCGGGTACAATAAATTACCTCACCAATTGTCCCCAAAGAAATCATAAATAATATCAGGAGTGCTAGCAACACACTCTCTAACACACTTTTTCCAACACATTCTCTATGATTAGGTTGAATTCATGTGGGTCTCATTAAATCATGTGAATCTCATATCTTATTTGGTGAGACGTATTCCCAAACTAGTAAGACCCACATGAATTCCACCTAATCATAGAGAGTGTTTTGGAAAGTGTGTGTCAAATAGTGTGTTGTTAGCATTTCTCATAACATAAGGACAAATTTACCTGCATTAATTGTAACTGCACCTGGTGGTGCTGGGGACCAAGGTATTGCTGATAAGGATCGGTGAAGTTTGTTGGGTTTGGGATACGTGATTGATCAGGGGCCAGGGTACCATGTGAGTTAAGCACATTATTATCTGACTGATTTGCTGCTTGCATTCTGGATGAATCAGGTGCAGCAGGAACATGGGGCATATGGAAAGGCGGCATAGGGAACCTTGGTCCCAAATGAGCAGCAGCTGCTGGTGCTACTCCTGGCAAAGCTGAATTAGCTAACATATTTGGAAATGGCATTATGGGTCTGTTCATTCCCATTCCCATTTCCATGCCCATACCCATTCCCATCCCCATTCCCATCGGCGGCGGCATGTACTGCTGGACTCCGGGAAACATCATAGGTACCATCCCACATCCAATGGACATCATCTGCATAAATAAATTGCACTCTGTTCTTGTCACAAATTATAGTATATGACCAAGGATTCAAGGAATGTAAATGCACATGTATAAGTAGTATAGGTGAGAAATACAAAGATCGACAATCGTAGAACATGTGAATGCTTCAATAAAAAGGGCGGCCCAGTGCACGAGACTCCACCATGTGAGTTCTAAGGAGGGTAGACATACGCAGCCTTACCCCCGCAAGCGGAGAGCTTGTTTCCAGATTCAAACCCGTGTTTTCAGATTCGAACCCGTGTTTCTAGATTCCACCAAGCGAACACTTCAATGAATAACACTAAAATCCTTCAATACATAATACAACCCCTTTGGCTCTGTCACCCTGCCTCTTGAACTTAAAGCATGTGGAGTTTCCTCCATAGAAAAAAGGAGACATGCTAGCAACACACCCTTTAATGTATTCTTTTCAACACATTTTGCTCTTGGGTGAGGTTCATGTGTTTCACCACTTTGGAAACGTGCCCCACCAAATATAGAATGAGACACACATGAATTTAACTCAATAATAGAGAATGTATTATAAAAAGTGTCTTGAGAATGTGCTATTAGCATTGCTCTTGAAGAGAATGTAACAGCTTATTACATCAATGTCTGATATCTTTTCCTCCTATTAGATGCTTTGTTTACATAAACAGGGCTGTATTAATTGAGGTAAGGATAAGTCAATCTGCCTATAATTTATGTTTGGTTTACCGCTACAAACGTACATTTGGATCCAAAAATATGTTTGTCCTAAATGAACTTTATAGTTACTTTGCATTCAAACGTATTTTTGTAATTTTTCAATTGAAAACCAAACATGCACATGCAATAGGATATGTGTAATATTTGTGCGCGTGCCCATTTGCAAGTTGCACACAAACTTGAGGTAAGAATAATTGAAGAACTTACCTGCACCTGTAACTGCAGTGACTTCAAGTATTCGATTGCTTCATCCAGCATTGAAGCTTTGTCAGACTATCAAATTCAGAAAAGAAATAAAAAATTAGAAACAGCTATGAGGTAGGACTAGGAAGTAAAATCCAGAATACTCTTAATGAAAACAAAACAAAATGTACTGAAAAATTTATGAAGTGCTGACCTTGTTGCACCGAGGTATAAGTTCTTGCAAAGCTCTCATCTTTTCATTAATTCTATCTCTACGCCTCTGCATACAAATACAACATTGAAAACTTTTCAGATTTAAACAACATAAAATTTATAAACTCATTAATGTAAGTACAAAACACAGACCCTCTCTGAGAGATTATGGACCTCTGCTGCACGAGATTTCTTTGTAGTTGTAGAACCACGGACTTGTTTCTTTGCTTCCGGAGATTCAAAATCAACATCCTTTTGTAGTGATACAAATAGAGATAAGAATAAGAACATATATAGAAATGCAGCATATAACACAAATTTATACAGATTGCAGAAAAATAAAATAGAGACAACAAATATGAAGCATTTATCTGTCTCATCTGTTCCAATCCAACGTATATGCATGTGTTTGGATTTATGTTGTCAACGGAAGATTTATCAATCTCCCGAGACACAAAATGCAAAAGCAACAATTTGTTCTTTTGCCTTTTGTGCCTCGAGAAGATAAATCTTCGGTTCACAACGCAAATCCAAGTTTATAATTAGTTTACTTTGTTGGCACTTTACCACGAGATATATTATTGGCAAAACAATAAATGTGATCCTCCTCTAAGAGAGACAAAGAAGAACATAATTCTTGTTTGATGAGAAAAATTAGATAAAAAAGAAAAAGATTTTTAATTTTCCAAAAAGGGTGTAACATGTAAATCATGAATTGTAAACTAGTAATTATCCTACCACCATCAATATCATTATATCGAACACTTCATGTTCAAGTTCAACACCGAATATCTTATATAAGCTTAGCTAGCAACCGCATCCGTTATCAGTATTACCTTAATGAATCTTTTGCCATCACAAACTCATACAAGTAGCAAATAATAATTCAAGCACGACCATATAAAACATGTTTATTTATTTTTTCGTTCTTTGTGAATTTCTTCCTTCAGCATCAAGTCAAATAGGGTTTCATTTTTTTTGGTCAAAAATAGGGTTTCATTTTTAGAGCGTTAATTGAAACGCCTCACGGCCCTCACCAGCTCAATCAATGCATATATAACAAGTCTGATTTCCACATTTGCCTAACTTTCCCATTACGCAAGCAGAGAATTTAGACCAACATAGGTGGCTCAAATTCAGTATCACAGCTTAATTAATTTGTATTTTTGACATCCAATACATACCTTTGGTAGGGGTGTTCAAAGGATTGTTTGGGTCAAGTTATGCGTGTCTCTTACTCTAAATTTTAATCGGGCCAAAATTTAAACCCGTACCCGTCCCTAGATCTAAAATAACTCGATGATGTACCGAGTTTAAATGGGACTTGACTGAGTTGGTCCAAAGGACAAGTAAAATAATATTATTAAATTATCATTTACTATTGTTCAAAAAAAAGTTTATGCAGTTAGTGAATTTATCATGTACATTAAAAGATTTATTAATATATGAGGTATTTCTGTAGTCCATTATAATTGGACATTGTTATAAGAGACATATAATAATAATAATAATAATAATAATAATAATAATAATAATACATCACTTTACTTGTAGAATTTGTTTTTAAATAAATAAAAATATATGTATGTAAGACGGGTTGAGTAATATGAAGGTTAACCCAATTAAACTCGTCTCTAACTCAATACCGAGTCAAAAAATGAGACTCGACTTTGTTCATATTCTACTAGCGCTTTAACAATTATGAAAAAAATCTATTAACTTTTAATTTTAGAAAGGAGATATTGTGGTTTGAATGGATTTTCGATATATGTAATAAGAGACTATTTGGATACAAAAGCTCTAGTTTTTTATTTATAAAGAAGTTAGTTATATTTTGTATCTTATTTTTTTCATATATGTACAAGAGAGAAAATTGTTACATAGTCATTTATAAATAGATAGGTATTTTTGGAAAAGTTAAAAAAGATCGCTTTTGAAAAATGTGAAGAACAAAAGTTGATTTCAACATATGTAAAAAGTTGTTAGTTAAAAAATACATATTAGAAATGTTTATAGAAAAGTTTATCCAAACTGTACCTAATTCAATATTATACTCAAATTATAGTATAAATAAATAGACACCAACTTGACCCGTGCATTCGCATGGATACTTAACTAGTTCAACCCTAAATAACTTGGACCGAGACGAATCATCAATTGGGACGGGTCATGAATTCCCCTAATATTTGGCATTCCTAAGCCAAACAAACTCAAGCCTAGGAGAATTTTGTATTGTTGGGTCAATTTACAAAAAATACTAAACCTATGGCCTCAACTCAATTGCTCAAACTTTATATTCCTCCTCATCCTAACATTGCCAAGTCCATCTTCCTCCCTCCCTCCCTCGGTTGCTGCATGATCAACAAGTTTTGAATCTTCCACTTTACACGTGGCATAGTTGTATGTAACCGCGTCGCGTCTTGGGGTTTTCACCAATCATCAAAGATATGTCATTGTCGACAACAGTCAGCGAAAGTCAGATTTAGAATTTGAGAGAAGAGACGCTGAATTGAATGCAGTGGAGCGTTGCTCACGTAAACCCGCGTCACTCCCCAGGCACGATAGCCGAGGCCATCACATAATCGCAGTGTAAGGGAAAAAAAACGGCTTATAATGGGGAGAGTGTTCAGCCGAGGGTTCAAAACGGCGGCGTATGAATAATACGCTTGAATTCATTATGGGTAATTTATATCCGCACATGCATACTCCACGTATATGTCCGCGAAACAATTAGTTATGTGTGTTTATTTTTTTTTAACACACACATGTTGTAGAACTATTAGTTCTGCGGATTGTAATTCTCCGCAGAACTAGTTCTGCGGGTTGTAATTCAAATTAGTTCCACAGAGAATTACAATCCGCGGAACTAATACTTCTACAGCATGTGTGTGTTAGAAAAAAAACTCGCAAAATTAATAGTTTTACAAACATGTATGTGTAAATAAAAAAGTATGCATGTGCGGATATAAATTCCCTTCGTTATGTGTGTGTAATATTTATTTTATTTATTTTTTTAAAAACATAATAATTGGAAAAAATAGAGAAATAAAAATAGAGATGATTCTTTTTCTTCAATTGAGTCAGTTTACTCACCTCGCTCTGAAACTCGGAATCCTCTGGTTCCTGGCTCTTCCTCTTCCGGTCTAGCGCCGGTTCCCTCTGATCCGGTTCTGCACTCCCACTTGAACCGCCCGGTGATGATGTCACTGTCATGTCAAACGTCCCTGTCTCCCTTCCGCCGGCCGAACTCGCAGCTTTTCCGGCGGCACTCATGCTGCCGCGGCCGGTTTCCGCCGAGCTCCTGCTATTCTCCAACAGCCTGGAAGTCGCAGCCGCCGCCTTTGCCGCCATGATCGGCGTGTCACACGAGTCCACCACCGTCGATTCCCGCGCCGCCGCCACCTTCGACGGCCCCGGCTCGGCCCTCGCATTGCCGTGCTTTGAGAAGTGCGCGAAATTGTGTATCCTACTCGCCACCTTCTCCGGCCTCCTCGCCGGCGGAATTGGCGGCCGAGGAGCCGCCGGCCTAGGCGGATGATGGAGCTCCGCCGCACGGACAGGTGCTTGCACGGCACCACCACAGTGACTCCGGCCGCCGCTGGCTTTCGCCGGCGGGCAGAGTATGTCGGCACTGAAACCGTGATGAGGATCTTCGTCGATTGAAGCGTGAAGCCACGGAGCCATTTCGTCTTCTTGCATGAACAGGTGCTGGTTGCTGTAGTTTTCCGGTTCAGAGGATCGAATCTCCCTCGCCGGAATCAGGCCGTTGCCGGAGTTTGTTGCCGGCGGTAACGGTTTTCTGAACGGTCGCTGGTTTTGGCTTTGCATCACAACTTGACCGTTTTGCCATAACAGCTCCATGATCTCATCATTTTGCCTGCAGTTACGATTTTCGTCGCTTTTCGTTAATAAAGATTAATTAATAAATTAATAAAATAAAATAAAAAACTAGAAATTGAAAACGGTGAAGAGAAGAGTGAAATTTAATTACATGGATATTGGAGAAGGTTTCTTTGAGATGTGTAATGGATATTCTTGGTCTTCATCCATTTGGATTTCGAAATCTGGAACACAGTGATGATTCATTTTGCTATACCTCTGTTCTGTTGTGTGTTGAGATGCTCAAAGGAAAAAAATAACTAAATTCCTAGTAAGAAGAGAGAGAGAGAGAGAGAGAGAGAGAGGAAAAATTCATTCACGAATTAGAGAGGAATTAATTAATAGCAACGGAATTGAAGAAGCAAAAAAGACGAAAACTTACTATTGCAGCTACCTAGTACTAACTCCAGAGCATGGTGTTGGTGTGTGAAGATATATCTCTGGAATCTAATTTTTGTTGCTTTATATTTTCATGGAGAATTTATGGTTGAAAGGAATTGGGTCTATCTTATAATATTATATGAATCGTGGTTTATAATACTAGAGATATATTTTTATTTTATTTTTAAAGGGAAAAAAAGTTGTTGAAGAATAGAAGCATCATAGAGCAGACCAGAGAGAGATTTTTGACGAAAGTGATTTTTGACGGTTTCTTTTTCCTTTCTTTTCGCTAATTTTGGTCACTTTTATAAGAAACATAACACAAATTCATGGATACCAAAAAAATACATTGAAATGTATTAATGATATTATAATTTTAGTTATTTTTTAAAAATATCTTTTGTATTAAATGGTTCAAAGTGACTTTTTTATATTTTTTTCATGGGAAATGGATAATTTCTTACTAGAAATGTTATATCTTTTTATAAATTCTTCTACTATTTTATAAAAGAAAAAAATACAATTAATATTTTAAAAATGTAAAAAAATATTTAATATTTTTTCTATTTAGTAATTAAGATGATTTGTAGAAATAAAATATAAGAAGATTTAGAATTATTCATTTCGTATTAAGTGGTTAGTAAATAAATAAGGTAAAGTTGAAAATGAATAATTAATATTATTAAAAATAACCAAAAAAATAACTAATTTTATTTTTTATAAAAAGGACGGAAGATAGTATTACTCTTCTTCCTTAATGTTTCCGTAAAAAGGTAGTCAATGCTCTTTGCTAAAGAAAAAACAGTCAATAATTAGTCTTTTAGTATGGTGATTAGTACTCTTACTCATTTGTGTTGACATCATTAGAATAGAATTTAGAACTAGATTCCTTTTAAAATTAAAAGTAGTTAATACATCTTGTTATCCTCTTCCAAAGATAGTGCTTCCTGTCTAAGTAATCAGCCAACTGTGTTTTTTTATTTATTTATTATTGCTTGGGTTCTTATGTTCGATTTGATACTTGAATGCATTGGATTATTGTGTGAGCCTGTGAGGTGAGGTGACCCTTTAAATCTATTTTATAAAAGAACCATAACGTATGACAGATAATAAATTAAGTTTAAACATTAATTTATTTCAAAAATCAATTCTTGGGTACCCAAAGTGATATACCTTGATAGAGATAGAAATAAAAGAGAGATAATTGATAGATACAGTAAGTGGATACTCTTTCCAATCCTATTTATAAGAAACAAAAAGTAGTTTTTTTATCCTTTTTATAAGGAACAATATTTTGTTTTCAACAAAATTAATTATTTCTTTTCAATTTTACCCTCATTAATTATCACATTATTTACTAAAAGTTTACGTATTTTTCATTTAATACAAAGGTATTTTTAAAAAAAATTTAAAAGTATAACATCATTAATGAAAAATAAGGCATTTCAATGTATTATTTGGTCTGTGTGATTTTAATACTATGTTTCATATAAATAAGACCAAAGGGAATAATTTGATAGGAGATTAAAAGAAAAAAAAATGTTTGATGGGTGCTAAAAATAAATAGAAGTTTAAAAATTATTATTGAATTTATTTATTTTTAATCAACTGCAGTTTCCTCGTATCTTATGGAATAATATACATGTTTAACAATGCCTAAATCGTGTATTCCTGTGAGGTATAACCCTGAGATTGTGTGGATGACCTTTTCTTAAAAAGAATTCATTTTCAGTCTTCTTTGTGCGGATAACATAATCATTGTTGCATGTCACCCTAATTAAGAGACTTAATTAATTACACAACACTACAGACATGGGATTTGCTTAGACTGGGAAAAGGACAATTAACGGTAAACCGTTGTCGAATGAAAAGTAGGTTACCAGTGTCTTTTTAATCATTTGTTTAACAAAATAAGGCCATCTCCGACAGCGGTTCTTAATTGCCTTTCTTTATTAAGCACGGTTCCTATTTAAGCACCAGCGTTGGAGTTTTAACGCATAGGGTTCTTAATAAGAACCAGTGCTTACATTATTGTGTGGGCCTGGTTACATTTTATAAATAAAAATGAGTAATGTGTGGTTATTGATAGGGTCTATTTAAAATTTTTTTAGAAGTGATAGGTTATAGGGGTTAGATGTTTATTGAGTGCTTATGTTGAAAATATAAAAATGAATAATGTGGCTATGTGGAGCTCATTTAAGAACCCAAAATAGATTCTCCATTGAAGATGCCCTAAGAGCTGATTGAGGATTTGTTTAACAAACAAGAGAGCATAGTTTGTTAGTCATAGTCATAATCATGATTATTTAATGTTGGGCTAGTGAACTAGAATTTTAAAAGTAATATTTTATGATACTAAGAATTTTAAGAGTATTGCTCACCAAAAAATGATTAATAATAATTTGACATGTTTTATTAAATATTTTTAATAAGTATTAAATTATTTGTGTATTTTTTTATTTGTTTGAATATTTTGTATTTTAATGACATAGGAGGATATATCATTGTTTTTCTTAAATAATATGTTAAAAATATTTGTTAACCACATGGGCTTGATTGAGATGGTATATATGAGTCTCTCCTAATTTAACCGAAGGTTTTGGATTCAAACCCAAACCATAAAAATACAATAGCTTTAAATCTCACATTGTAAAACTTTATCCCTTATCCCTTAAAGAAATTAGTCCCTGCACGTACGTGGAAATTTCCTAGTCTAGAAAAAAAAATGTTAAAAACATTTGTTAGGATTCGCATTGATTTAATTAATGGTGTTTGTAACAGTGTGATGACGAAAAGTACCCAATACGCGACAGATTATGTGGTGGAGGTGGTGTCTACCAATACCATAATTGCGGTACGTAATTGCAAGTTGCAATATGCCAACCCAGTTTTTGTTTTTTTGCACACTTATAATATTGGATCAATGATTTTCACATCGTAGATTGATTTGAATGCCCGAGGTACTATTGCATTTTTGTAACATATTTTTATAAAAGAAGAGAGAGATTCGAACTCAAGTAATGTTAAGCGTAAGCGATACCAATTGAGCTAATACCGCTTGACTTGTTACATATGTTTTATCCAACATGATTTTGCTATTTTTGTCATTTTAGTATAGTTTATGGTCGTGTCTAGGGTGGTGAAGTAATTAAACTTTACCATTATGGTGAAGTGGGCCCAAAAATAATAATGGTCTTTGATTTAATAATTTAAAATCTGTATGGATAGGATTAATTACTGGTTAATTGGACAACGGATAAAGGTCTAAGATTAGCGTAATTGCAATAGAGGTCATAATGTGTTACTTATTTAGACTATTGGCACATACTTTTGAAAAATGTGAATTATTGGCCAAAATTTTAATTAATTACAAATTACATATTTTTTCAATATTTTTCCCTCGGTGTCTCTCCCCCTCTCTTGCTCTCTCTCTCCCACCTCTCTCGTTCTTCCCCTCTCTCACCCTCTCTCGCCCTCCCTCTATCTCACTTTCTCTCTCCCTCTCTCTTGTTCTCCCCTCTCTCTCCCTCCCCCTCTTTCTCTCACACTTTCTCTCTCCCCCTCCTCTCTCGCATTATCCCCCTCTCTCCTGCTCTGGCTCTCTCCCTCTCTCCCCCTCTTGCTCCCTTGCTCTCTCTCTCTCCCTCCTCTCTCCCATTCTCCCCCTCTCTCCCACTCTCATTCTCTCCCTCCTTCCCTCCCCCTCTCCCTTGTTCATGCTCTCTCACTCTCTCTCCCTCTCTCTCTCTCACTAGAGAAGGGAGCGAGAGGTAGGGAGAGCGAGCGGGAGAGGGGGGAGAGCGAGAGATAAGGCAGAGAGAGCGAGAGAAAGGGGGAGAGATATAGAGCATGAGAAAGAGAGAGGGAGAGCAAATGAAAGAGAGGGGGGAGGGAGAGGTGGAGAGAGACAGTTAGAGACCGAGTTAGAGGGAGATATTTTCAGAGAGAGCAAAAGGGGGTGGAGAGAGGGGAAGAGCGAGAGTGAGAGATAGGGCGAGGGAGCAAGAGAGATAAAAGAGGGGGAGAGCGAGAGATAGGGGAGAGAGATTGAGAGTGAGAGAGACAACGAGAGGGAGAGCAAGTGAAAGGGAAGGAGGGAAGGAGAGGGGGAGAGATAGATAGAGTGGGAGAGCGAGTTAGAGGGAGAGATTTTTCAGAGAGAGTGGAGAGAGGGGGAGAGCAAGAGAGAGCGAGAGACAGAAGAGGGGGAGAGAGTGCGAGTGAGAAAGGGAGAGAGAGGGAGAGGGGCATAATCATTTTTCTAACAAAAACTAACTGCGAGGACAAAAAACAAAAGATTTGAATATTGCAAAGAGTATAATAAAATTACAAGGACTAAAAGTAAAAATCGGTATATTTACAAGGACGAAAAAGATATTTAAGCCAAAAAATTATTACTCAAATTGAAAAAATATTTTATTTATCAAAAATAAAATTAAAAGAAAAAAAGAGATCATTTGTGATTTTCATATTATATCACGACAATTTTTATAATTGATGGAGTTTTGGGCATATTAACCTATTATGACAACTTATGGGGAGGAAATTCTAATTTTAAAAAAGACCGGATTACTTACTATAGTAGGTGATGGGCCCACTTCACCATAGTGGTGAAGTTTTATTACTTCACCACCCTAGAAGTCACCACAGTTTATACAAAAGCATTCCCCTATTTCTTTTTAATAGAGGGTGACACTTAGCAGACCACCCTTAAAGTGGTCCATCATAGATCAGTGAGTGTCCACGATGGACTAGCGGTTGTCAGAACCATAGATATATTAATTTTTAAATCCAATGGTTAAGATTGAGGAAAGGGTGACTAAAAGTACAAATTTCATTTAAAATAAAAAATTAATTGCTCTAGTGCCCTTTGTAATTTTTGTATTTACAAAAATGAACAAGAAAAGTAGTATATTAAAAAACTCTCCCTCTCCCTATCTCTCCCCCCTCTCTCTATCGCTGTCTCCTTACCCCTCTCTCTCGCTCTATCTCGCTTACTCTCTCCACCCTCTCTCCCACTCTCTCTCACCCTCATTTTCTCTCTCCCTCTCTCTCTTCCCCCTCTCTCTCCCTCCCCCTTTCTCTCTCTCACTTCCTCTCCTCCCCATCTCTCATTGTCTCTCCCTCCCTCTCTCTCGCTCTCACTCCCTCTCTCATTCCCTCTCCATACCCCTCTCTCTTGCTCTCTCCCCCTCTCTCTTTCACTCTCCCTTTCTCTCCCCTCCCTCCCTCTCCGTACCCCTCTCTCTTGCTCTCTCTCCCTCTCCCTTTCTCTCCCCTCCCTCCCTCTCTCTCGATAGAGAGGGGAACAAGAGGGAGGGGGTGATAGAACGAGCAAGAGAGAGGGAGAGAAAGAGAGGAGAGAGATAGGTTTTTCAGTGAGTGAGAAAGAGAGTGGGAGAGAAAGACAGAGGGACAAGGAGAGGGAGATGGAGAGGTTTTTAGAGAGAGAGAGAAGGGAGAGCGAGAGAGGAAGGAAGGGAGGGAAAGAGAGAGCAAGAGGGAGAGGGAGAGACGTAGAGAGAGAGAGAGCCATAGGGAGAGGGAGAGAGAGAGGGCAAGAGAGAATGGAGGAGAGAGAGCGAGAGGGAGGGAGGGAGGGGAGAGAGAAAGGGAGAGGGGGAGAGAGGGGGAGGGAGAGAGGGAGGGAGCAAGAGAGAAATGGAGGGAGAGGGGATGAGAGGGGGAGAGAGAGCAAGGGAGAGGTATTGAGAGAGTGGGGAGAGAGAGCGAGAAAGAGAGGGGGAGGGAGAGTGCGATAGAGAGAGGGAGATAGTGAGATAGGGGGGAAGAGAGAGAGGGAGAGGGAGGGAGCGAGAGAAAAAGGGAGGTTGAGAGAGGGGGAGAGATAAAGCGAGAGAGAGGGGTAGGGAGACAGAGGGGAGAAGAAAGAGGGAGAGGGAGAGTTTTTTAATAAGTTACTTTTCTTGTTCATTTTTGTAAATATAAAAATTACAAAAGGCACTAGAGCAATTAATTTTCTATTTTAAATAGAATTTGTGCTTTTAGTCACCTTCCTCAATCTTGACCATTGGATTTAAAAATTAATATATCTATGGTTCTAACAATTGCTGGTCTATTGTGGACACTCACTAGTCCATAATGGACCACTTTAAGCGTGGTCCATGCTAAGTGCCACCTTAACAGAGTGTGTACTGTGGTTTGATGTTGAAAGTATCGGAATTGGTCTTTTCTTCTATCAAAAGTGATTTCAATAAACATATACATGTTTGGTTACTGTTCAATAAATTGAGTAAACGACCATTTTGATCCCTAAAAATGGCAGACATTTTCACTTTAGTCTCTGAAAGTAATGAAATTAAAAAAGTCATTGATTGTGCAATTTATTAGTTAATCTAATATCTGACTTCACTACTGTCATTTAACATCGTTTGGAAGACTGCGCACGTTGGCACATTTATTGACGTGTAGGAGACCACGTGTGATCAGTCCATGTATGTGTCACACTCATGTCTCGTATATTTGACGAGAAACACATGTGGACTGACGTGTGGTGTCTGGCGTGTAAATAAACGTGTCAACTCATCTCAGATGTTGTTATGTAACTGTAGTGACATCATGGACCAACATTACTATCGGATTGCATAATCAAGGATTTTTTTAAATTTCGTTATTTTCAGGAATTAAAGTGACAGCGCCTACCATTTTCATTAACCAAGATGGTGGTTTACTCCAAATAAAATTGATTTTGTATTTAAATATCAGTTTATAAAAAATAATTTTTATGTTAGATTGAAAAATTTGCACTACATTGTCTTGAATTTGCTTTTAGAGTAACAAATTCAAAAATAAATCTTTTCATTTTAAACTCAATTTGACTAAATTAATTTTATAAAATGAAGTTCGTTTCATTTATTTTAATCTCAATTTTGACTAAATTAATTTTATATAATAAAGTTTATTCAAAATCATTTTTAGCATATGTTTTCCCAAACATACACAGAATTGATTCAGAGTGTAAAAGACACAGCAACTAAATATATGTACGTGGACATTTATTACTTCAAAGATATTTTAAAATGACATTTTATAGATTAAAAATAAATTTATCAAATATTATGAGATTTGTTTATGTGACTGAGAAATTTGTTTTCTTCAATGTAGAGTTTTGTATTCCAATTGTGAAAATCAGAAAATAAGTATTGAAAGAGTTATATATCTTTTCAATTAAGTCCATTCAACTTGACTCGTACTCGTATTAATATATTAATCAGAATTTAACATAACTTCATTGTGAAATTATTTGTTGTAATGTACTCCCTTCGATTTCAATTATAAGCAAAAAAAATTGATTTCATGTTGATTAAGAAAGTCAGTTAATTAAATTAATTGTTCTTGATTTTAGCTAAAAAATAAAACTTATTCTAAAATTACCCAATATGGCTAATGGCTACCAATTAAAACTATTCATTCTACCTCCCTTACATTGGAAATATAATTTGAGTTAAATAAGAGTATTTTTGGAATGGACTCATTAAAGAAGGTAAAAGGTAGTTGAATTTGCTTATAATTGAGACCACCAAACATGGATTTTTTTTTATTATAATTGAGACCAGAGGGAGTATTGTGTAAATTTTAAATTATTATAGTACCATCACATTTAAATGTCCATTAATGCTTTAATCAATTATTTGAAGTGTGGTTTTAACTCTTCAAAAAATTTAGTTAGCTAAAAATTTATTATTTTTTGTCAAAAAATTATTTTAAGTGTAAATCATATAGGGCCTGTTTGGATAGACTTATTTTCAGCTTATTTGAGCTTCTCTACAACTATAAGCACTTATGAAGGTGTTTGGGTGAATTTTTGGTAAGAGCTTATGGGATTTTCATAAGTGTTTATAACAACTTTTCATAAGCCCACTTGTGTAGCTTCTGCCCACAGCTTATGCGGAGCTTAAACTCAGTGACAGCCAGGTCCCGTCGATCGTTCCCAATCTATTCCCAACTCCACTCGATTGCTTCTCTGCGTCGATTAGCTTCTTCGTCAGCTTCGATTGCTGTTTCTTCTCCTTCGATCGCTCTTCTCTGCGTCGTTAAGCTTTTTCTTCTGCTTCGAGGTAAGCTTTCTGCTTCGATTTCGATCTGAATCTTCACTCTTCTTCTTCTCTGCGTGTGCTTCCTTTCTGTTCTTCTCTGCGTATGCTTTGTATAGTGTGAGTGGGTGTTGATTTGTGGTTGATATAGCCAAATCGATCCATGTTGTTGCTTTTATGTGTGAAAAATCTGTGTGTGGTCTTTTGGGGAATTTTGTTTTCTGGGTCTGGCTTGATTTTCTTCCCTTGTTTCATGGGATGCTTAAATTTTATATCTTGCTGCTAAAAAAGTGGTTTTTTTATTCTTGATTTGTTTTGGGGGTGAGTTTGTGCATTTTTTCATCTGGGGTTCGTGAGTTTGTCTCTTGTGATTTTTTTTCTTTTGTTTTTTTTTTCTGGTCTCTTATGTTCTGATTCATAGTGCTTGGTGAAGGATTTGTGTTATTTCGTGTCTTTTTTTTTCTTCATTTTTCTTTTTGCCTATTCTAGCTAGGATTTTGATTTCGTTGTTGTTTTCTTCTTCCTGCTTTTGAAAGAATAATTATTAGATGGCAGTCAAACTTTAAATTCTTAACTTGGTTAATTCAAGGGTCATCCAGAATGGGTCCTCCTCTCAAATTATTTCTTATGGTTCAATTTCAATTTATGGTTTGATTCAACAATTAAAAATTAAACAATATTTATTATAGTTCTTATATCATGCTGATCATCTAAAAAAAGTACCCTTTTCATTAAACTGATCGATGAATGGTTAATTTTGCTATATAATTTGTCGTCCAGAATTTATAGCACCTTAAATTGTTTTGTTTGTGATCTATGACGGGATGCATCAGTTTGGTTTTCTTGAGGAGTGATTCATTGATGTCTTACTATTGTTTGAGAGATACACCAATTGATCGTGTGGATAGCCTAATGGTTATGCAATTCTCTAGGTTCATTGGTGTTGCCTGCGATTCCTAGCACATTGCTCTTCCTAGCATATTGCTCTGTTACTTATGACTTCTTTTTTCTAGTGGTTTTATTTGGTTTGCCTTGATGAAAATGTTGAGTTAGAGGATAATGCCGATGATATTGTTGCTGGAGATGTCACTTGGGAGGAGCCAAGGCAAGGAACTACCAGACAAATGGAGCGAGCCAGAAATATTATTAGAGACCAGATACCTAGAACTATTTAGCTTTATTTTTCATGTTTTATTATTTGTATGTTGTTTTAAAACTATGCACTAAATTACAATTATATATTTAGTCATGTTTTTATTATTAATGTTACAAAAATTAAGAACAAATGAATGATGAATTTTTTAATTTTAATCATGATTTATGATAATACTAATTTTTAGTTTTTTACTCTTAAATTTTTTAAAATGATAATTTTTTTATCATTTTTTAAAAATAATAATTTTGTGCTATGGTCATTGGTGAAATAGTTAATTTTCAATATATTTCAAATTTAAAAAATTGTAACATCTTATAAGTGCTTATAGAATTATGCATTCAAACAGTTCAATTTTTATATAAGCACTTGTCAATGTGCATATCTAAACGCAAATACTCTTATGTTATAAGCTCTTATGACATAAGCTCTCATCTGATAAGCTCTCATATGATAAATACTTAAATAAGCCGTGTATCCAAACAGACCCATAGTATCAAATATGGCTCCGCTCCTCCCCATTCCTTTTTTTTAAGCGTGGACAATAATTGTTTTTTTTTTGGGATTTAGCCCCTCCAATTTATAAAAAAGGAAAAAGTGAGAAATATACTTAGGACATGTTTGGATTGGCTTATGCAGAGTTTATGAACACAGCTTATGACTGATTCATAAGTTATTTTAGGCTTATTTTTTATAAGCTACCCAGGATAGTTTATCAAAACAGCTTATGACTTATATAAAATAAGTTTCACTATAATTTTTCTTCGATTATAAAAGTAGCTTATACAATTTATATCATAAACAGTAGATAAATTTGTTATCCAAATATGGCCTTAGTAATGAGATTAAAAAAAAAGAAAAGATTAAGAAAAAATGAAATATAAAAAAATATTACAAGTGAAGATATAAGAAATATTTATCTTGTAATAAAAAAAAAGAAATATTTATCTAAAATTTTATATGGAAATCGTTCATAGACGACTGCTGCGGCAGCCTCCGTATGTCAAAAGCTATGAAGTCAGACTTATCCTTTTCCACATAAATCTTCCCTTTCGTGTTGTTTTGTGTTTTTGTTTTCTGTGTGCGGTAATGTTTTGATAATTGTCTTGGTGCAGTGTTGTTGGTTTTTTGTCTTATTGTGATATTTATTTGGTTTAAATTAGCAGATTAGTTTTGATTTATTATAGATTCAATTAAGACTTGAGCGTTAATGTTATAGATCCAGAGGCACGGATATTTCAGTCACTTTGATTTTGTCACATTTGTAGGCATTTTACAGTATTATACTATTAACTTAGATACTGTAAATTTGTTCACAGATTCATCCTTTTTAATTTTTAACGATATTAAATTTATATTATTATCGATATATTTTATCAATTTAAAAGAATGAACATTTTTTTTAGTATAAAAAATGTGTCTACTGCTTAAATAATTTAAAACACCCATAAAATAATAATATAAGTGAGACATGACGATATGTAGGCAGACAGTATTAAATATTATATTGTTTCAATCAAAGATAATTTCATTACGTACTGTGGAGAAATTATATCAAATTTATTTATTGTCTTTGACCAGATATCACTATAAATAGGTTTGTGAGTCTCTCAAAAAAAAAATTGTCTGTGAAACTAAATTTTTATTACTTCTCTGCATCAATATCAATTGACTGGCATATTCATAATCCATTTTTATCAGTTCTCTACATCAATATAAATTGACTGGTATATATTAAATAATTTAAATCTTCACTGTTGAATGTGTATTTTTTATTTTATTTTTATTCTCAATATGCCACAAGTCTCTTTTTTTTTACATAATTAGTATCTTACCTTTCGTTATTCTTTTATTTTCTTGTTAATTACGCAATTCAATATTAGTACTTAAATTAATCAATTATGCAACTCAAAAAAAATTAATCAATTATAAATTTTTAAGTTATCACTGTCAAAACTTTTTATAATTATAGGTTTAAAGTTTAAAAATTTAAATTCTTACAACTATATCAAAATATTGCACACGATTTATTTTTGTAATATTTTTCTCAATTTTAAAAGTTTTATATATGCACTTTACACGTATTTTCCTAAACAATTTTAAATAAATGATCTTTTAATTATTTTTTTAAATTACTTTATATTTTTAAAAAAGTTTGTTAGTATTTTACAATATCTGGGTTGTGGAATCTTTGCAAAAACTAGTCCGAATCAGTGGTGGGTCGGAAGTATATCTTGGATGGGGAGCACATTGTTTTCATATGTAGGTTTGTGTTACACACGACTTATATTAAAAAATATGAATTTTATATTTACAAATTTATATATTAATGGGTAATTTTTACTAAAACTTTTATTCATATTAATTTAGATAATAATGTTTTTTATTTAAAGTTTCAAATCTCTTTATAATATATTTTTATTTTGTATAAAACATTATATAAATTTTATTTATAATTAATGAGTTAGTTTGGAATCGCACTTTACATTGAGAATAGAAAAATATTAAAATTAATAAATAAAATAATTATTTTCTATGTAAAATGATTTTTTGATACACCAAAAATCAATTAAAAAAATTAAATTCATATTTTAAATTAGACAACTTTTCACTTTAGGAAAGATTCAAAAAAAATTAATAGATAAAATTTTCATAAAAAAGCAGCGTGATGCACGGATTGTCAGTTTTATTCATATTATACATCAACTGATAATTCAAGTTATTTGTATCCAAATTAAAGGTATTCAAGTTATAAGCTTACTTTTCATCAAAAAAAATTTATAGGCTTGCTGGTAACAAACATTTGAATTCATTCTAAATAGGTCAAAATATAGGTAAAGTACATTATAGGATTTAAATTAATTATATCACAAATAATCTTAAGTGAACGATAATAGAGAGATTGTATTCAGATTTTCAAATTGAATATTAATAATAGTTGATAAAAGAAATTAGAAAACTCGAAATTCAAAATTTAAAAAATAAATTGAATATTTATTATAACTAATCAGCAATAGTAAAAGAGAATGTGACGTGTGTAGAAAAAATGAAAAATCACTATAGAAAATGAGACAGACCGAGAAAACCTCTTAAAGACACATAAAATGACACATAAAATAGGGTTTGTTAATATAATAAAGTACATGATATGATTTAAACTAATCATTTCATAAATAATCATAACTAATACACAAATAAGCTGGAGAGTTTGAATCCAGATTTATAAATTGAATAATAGTTAATTACGATAAAAGATATTAGAAAACTTAAAATTAATCCAAAATTAAAAAACAAAATTGAATATTAATTAATCGTCGATTGTAAAGGAGAATGTGACATGTGAAAAAAAGAGAGAGAACATAATAGAATGACACATAGATAAAAAAAAAAAACATTCTTAAGATGATGCACGTAAAAGAAGGGTTCACACATAGACCAATTATATTCAATTGAGTTGAATGAAAATAATAAAGAAAAATACGAGACGTGTAAAAAAAGTGCAAAAGTATCACAAAATGACACATAGACCAATTATATTTAATTGAGTTGATTGAATTTATTTATACTAAAAAAATGACCAATAGAACCAAAAATTTGGCAACCGAAATTATATGCAGTTCAATTAGTAACTAAAATCAAGCTTCTTCTAAATAGATACACTTGTGGTCATATCCGAGAATTGTATACAAATGTATTTTACAATGATGATTACATTAATTTTAATTTCTATTAAATTTCTAATAATATTTGATTAATTTAGAACCGTAAGATATAACATTCAATTATCATTTGAAATTTGAAATCAAGTCCCATTTATTATGTATGCGGTTATATAGGAATTTTTGTTATGCAGTACTTTTAAAAACTTATCTTATCAGATGTAATCCAATATTTTATTCTATTAATTTGTTAACTAAAATCAAACTTCTTCTAAATAGATACATTTGTGGTCGTATCCGAGAATTGTATCCAAATGTATTTTACATTGATGATTACATTAATTTTAATTTCTATTCAATTTCTAATAATATTTGTTTAATTTAGAACCGTAAGATATAACAATTGAATTTTTATTCAATTATCATTTGAAATTTGAAATCAAGTCCAATTTATTATGTATGCGGTTATATAGTAATTTTTGTCATCCAGTATTTTTTAAAAATTATCTTATCAGATGTAATCCAATATTTTATTCTATTAATTTGTTATCGATATACACAACAGTAAACATCTTTTTTTAGGGACAAATTAATATACATTGATATGAAATTTCAATTGACTTTACCTATAATTAAAGAATTAGTAGTTTAAATAATTTAAATTAGTTATCGATAAACCTTATAAATTATTTTTCCTATATCTCGTAGATCATTTAATAAGTGTAAGTATATTAATAACTATCTTGTATAAAAAAAAGTATATTAATAACTATCTAAATAAAAAATTTGTTTCATCAATATGTAACAAGACATCAAGTATAAAAATTTCTAATAATAATATATAAAAAGTTATCACTATTCTATTAAATAAAAATTGAATTTTACAATATACACAAAAGTTAACATCTTATTTAAGGGGATAAATTAATAAACATTGATAAGAAATTTTTTGGTTTAATATTAACTCAACATTCAATATACTCATTGAAAAATTATTTACCATTGTTGCTAATGCCATAAGCATTTAAATATTCTATATTTTATAAAATTACAAATTTTCACAGTATCAACCTTATACAAATTCAGAAAATTTGGGCAACTTATGAAATGTGTATTCTCGTCTTTTGCGGTACTGGCAACACGCCAAAGCCTTCATTATCAAATTCCATGTACGTTTCTTTGGAGTTATATCCACCATATCACATCGGCGAATCATTAGATTGAGAGGTTTGTAAATGGTGGACTATTACCAGAGTAATCAATGGGAGGATTAGGAAAGAGATATTAGAATTTGTTTAGGTGCTTTCTATGTATAATCTTATAAATTAAGTTTCGCTATTTTTTTTATAAGTAAAGGTTAGACATTTGATTAACATAATTTTAAAAAAAATGTGAATTCATGTTGGACTAAATTTATAATCCTATATTCAAATTCTTGGAGAGCATGACATGAATTAGATTTGTCATTTAAATAAAAAGATATAATTTGCAAGTTCATCAGAGTCGTTTTCCTTCTAATTTATGTTGGATAAGATTTGTTATCTCGTCCATGTCTTTTGGCTACTTTATTTTGTTTTTGAAAAACCTAAAATTGAGGGGAGATCCCCCAACATAAGTTGTATGTTTCTTTAAAAATATAACTGAAATATAAAGTTTGTTGACACCTAATCGAAAAATAGGAGGAAAACAAATTTAGAATGCCACATAAGCTTAAAAATGTTTTTTAAGTGACACCCGTAAAAGTAAAGATTCACAAATATATAGATTATAGATGTCAAGTTATTTGTTCTCATCACGTTGGATTACGATGAGAATTTTTTTTAGACATTTCACTTTTTCATTTGGCTTAATTGCAAGTTTTGTCATCAAAATTGTGTGATTTTGGCCCTCAAGTTCCAATTGCGTGGTTTTGGTTTCCTAAATATCATAATTGTACGATTTTGATCCCTAGGTATTCCAGTTGTTATAATTATCCCTTTTTTGTTGTTATTTTTAACATCGAGAACCTACGCTTCTCACAGGTGACTCAATGCAGTGTCAAATCAGTCTCACTTGTGTCAGGTAGGTTCTTTGTGATAAAAACAACACAATGACAAAGGGACCTGATTGTAACAATTAGAATACCTGGGGACTAAAAATGCACAATTATAATATTTGGTGACCAAAATCGCACAATTAAAACCTAGTGGATCAGAATCGCACAATCGTGATATCTAGGAGACCAAATTTGCGCAATTGAAGCTTGAGAATCAAAATCGCACAATCGTAACATATGAGGGACCAAATATACAATTAAGCCTTTTTTATTTTTATCTACTCTAACGAGAAGTCTTTTATGCAATGAGGTGATGAAAGGTGAGACTCAGTTTTTTTTAATAGCAGGTGACTCAGTTTGTTTACTATCCTCTCTCTTGGTTTGCAACCAAACGTTGAGAAAGGGCTCCCCCCCCGCCCCCCTTTCCTTCTTTCTCTCCTCTCCCTCCCTCCCATTTTTATGAGACCAAATTAACGAAATGATAATGTGTAGAAAATGAAAAGAAATTAACCACTGTCACATAATAAAATTATCTTTGACATATAAATATAAGATAATATGCGTAACTTAGCATTATTGATGATAGCCTAGGTGAGTTGAGAATGACATGGTGCATATATATATATATTGATATGAAACTTGAAAAGATTCGAAAATGAAACCTTGTCAATTTCAACTTAGTGGACATTTTCTGATCCAAAAAGTACGATAATTGTAATTATGTAATGATGAGTGCCTTTCCAACAAACCTAACATTGACGGTAAGACTAAGACCCATGTACTAGCCAACAAGGGGCTTTGGTTTCAACCTGTAAATGAAGAATATGCCAAACCAAAATCAGCCATAACTTTTTCAAGGAGATATCATGTAATGGACGCCATGTTTTCTGTTCCATGTGGAGCTTTTGAAAAGAAACAATACGTCACGAATATGAGAATATGATACATCTTAAAAATTATATGGTATAAATAAGATTAATGTTAACAACAAACATTACTTTTAAATTGTAAAATTGATATTTTAAAATTTTAAATGAATTATTATTGATATAATTAAATTAAATGTTATGTTTATTTAATTACTGTACTATTTTATTTGTATTGATATAATTCAAATAATAAAAGTGAAAAAATATAAGATACAATTAAAAGTATGAATCCATTAAAGATACGATATGACATAATTGCTACTTTGAAGCCTCATGCTTTCTTGATAGAGCTATATTTATTATGCACAGCGAACCAAAAAGTGTCTTGTAATAATTTGAGTCAATTTAGAGGCAATCTCTCAACTAGTGAGTGACCTTTTCTTTTCTTTTCTTTTCCTTATGATTCTTTTAATTTGGCCATACATTTTGCAAGCCACTTAGTCAGAAAATATATATGTTTTCAATATCTTCAATGACATAAAAACACTATTGAAATATAAAATCTATTCCACATTATCTTGTTTCATTCTTTTGACTAGTGGATTCGTGCTGCTTCTTACCCTCGCTATATTTCAAGGTGCTCAAGCCTCAATTTCAAAAAGAGAATGACAAAAAGAAATGCCTCAAAAAATGAAAAAATTACCCATCCCGTGTCACTCTTTTTTTTTTGGTCAACCATCCCGTGTCACTCAAATGAGTCGGATTTTGCAACATCTACATTGAAATCTATAACCTTTACAAAACCGTCACGCCCTCACTACACCGTACTGGTAAAAAATAGTTTTAATAGCAAAAATCAACATTAGTTCTCTAATTGTTGCAATTGCAAGTTTCAATCATGAAACAAGCATGTCTGATTGAGCTAAATTTTCTGAACCAGTATTGCACAGCATCATTGTCATTAATCAAATTCCTGTTCGTGTTTTTTTTTCCTAAGAAAAAGTTGTCAAGCAAAAATAGGTAACAAACAAGCAAAAGCCCAGACGAGCGAGAAGAATACAGCTTCAAAAAAAAGGAAATCTATTGGACCAAAAAAAAATGGAAATTTATATTCACACATACATCAATTTATAAACACACATACACTGGTTGACCAAAAAAAACACATACACTACAACTGAAAAAGTCCATAATACCCTGTATTCATTGCCAAACGAAGGCAAAAAATACATTACGAAACTATTAGTTCCACAGTATATTTTTCATGCGGAACTAATGGTTCCACAATGTATTTTTCTTGTCAGAGTTACACTGGAACTATTAGTTTTGCATGAACAAATACACTAGGAAACTAATAGTTCCGTAGTGTAACTCTGACAAGAAAATACACGTACGGAACTAATAGTTCCACAATGTATTTTTCTTGTCAGAGTTACACTGCAAATACACAGGAAAACTAATAGTTTCGTAGTGTAACTCTGACAAGAAAATACACGTGTGAAACTATTAGTTCTGCAGTATATTTGATCATGCAGAACTAATTAATTTTGTCAAAATTACACTGTAGTTCCGCAGTGTAACTCTGACAAGAAAAATACACTATCCACAGTGCATTTGCTCATGTGGAACTATTAGTTCCACAGTATAACTGACAAAAAAAATACATTGTAGAACTATTAATTCCGTATAAACAAATACACTGCGAAACTAATAGTTCTGCGCACATTTTTTCTATGCATTTTAAGGTTCGATATGTATGTGTCAATTTTATACATTGTGAAACTATTAGTTCTGCATTAGTGCAGTGCATTGTCAGGAAACCGTGAAAAAAATATCTCGCGATTATACCTAACAAGGGGCAAGAAGGGGTAGTTTTGGGATTTATTTATTTTTTTAAGTGTGTATGTGTAAATATAAACTTATGTGAATATAAATCATGAAAAAAAAATTGCACAACAAAATCCAAAATAAACCAACCAAACCAACAATGAGGCCTTCTCCGAAACCATTTAATACAATCTAACGTCCTTTCCTCAATGTAAATTACAATTTGCGCACTGTATTCCACCACCAGCACTCACTCTCCAAATCCGACAATCATCGGCAGGGAAAAAGGAAGACAAAAAACAAAAATATAAGATAAAAGGTGAGAAAGGAAACAAATGAAAACCCACCTAAAAAATTTCATGCACGCAAATATACAAAATACACAACAAATAAATAAGAAAACAATCAAAACCCACAACTTTCTTTCCCAATGAACCCTGCTAACCGTGAGCAGCATCAATTGATTTTCCTGTCCTTGCCTGTGAGATTCTATTTGCGTAAATGGTGACCAACTTCAACTGTGTGCTGTTAAGCCCTTCCAAATATGGCAAGAATGCTTTCCCAAGCATGATATAAATATCCACTAGACAGAAAACAACAGTCTGTTCCATCCACCATTAACATAAAATGAGAATAATGAAAGAGACCACCAACAGAAATGGAGAAAAAGGATACGCAAAAATATGCCAACAATTCTAGCAATAGAAACAATACCAATCCTCTCATTCAAAGAAAAATTATTTCAATTTGGCAATTCTTTCAAAGCAAGTTTCAATTAGGGCTTCTATGATAGATTAAGTATATTAAATTTTCAAGCATCTAGAGGGTGTTCAATTTGGCATTTGAAATTCCCAAACCATGGTTTGGACAAAAGCTACAATAAACAAGCTTTAGCTCAAACCATGGTCGCAAAACCAAACATGCACCCAATCGCTAGTTGGATGAAAATTTACTGCTCAATTTTCATTAAATGTATTAAGCAGAGTACCATTAACTAATGGATGCAAAATTGCAAGCAAAAACCCCAAGTACCTTACGAACATCCGCACTCTGGTTTCCAAAAGCTTCAAACAAAGCAGGCAGAAATGAGGGCAACTGAGACATCAGTTCCTCCTGAGAGAGCCGCCCCACAATCTGAAGAAGGGGATAATATTAGTTAAACAAAAATGTTTATGAAGCACATTTAATATATGCACAAAAAGGTAACTTTGTATGTGGAATGGTTACAAAATGATACAGGTATCTGGGAATATAGTGAATTATTATGAATAGGAGATATAATACAAATACAAATGTCATATTTTTTTTTTGGTGAGTTACAAATGTCATATATGAACACAAACTTATAGAGAAGGAATTACTTTTCAGTACGTGCTAGTGATATGAGACCTACACATAATTTCTACTTACAATTACTAACTGGTATATATGATTTGATGCATTTCCTGATTATGAAAATTTTAAACGAGATGTAGTCAATATAAAGTATGCATAACAATTAACATTCAGGGCATAAATCGGGGAATTGATTTGTGTTCAAAATCGCATTGACCCAACAATCAAAGAAATGACCAATTGGCTGCAGTATCCAAGAGGCACCCAAGCTGTATCAGCACTTACTTCCAAAACAAGAGACTTTTTTTCAAAAAAAAAATATATATTGGAATTTACAACGTGGTTTATCAAGAACCAGCAGTTGAAACTGTTGGAATTAATCACATGCAAAATACAGATTAGCTGTTGATTATTCTTGTAAATAATTCCTAGCTGTTAGCCCTTATATTTAGCATCACCTTCTTATTGTATTGATAACTGTGCAGAATATAAATATACACATCATATAGACTGACTAGTAACACAATTCACCAAAACTTATATATTGTCAGCGGTTCAAACAATCCTCTACACCACTGTGCTCCAATTTCAAGCTATTACCCGTTCAAGGGGAGCCACTGAAAGACCCAGGTAGATATCGATGTTTGGTTGGCAAACTTAACTACCTTACAGTAACCAAACCTGACATTACTTCTGTTGTAAGTGTAGTAAGCATATTTTGGAATGCTCCTTGTGATGGTCATTGGGTTGTTGGGGTTCACATTCTTGGGTACATCAAGAATGCACCAGGTAAAGAGTTACTCCATGAAATCAGAGAAAATGCTCAAGTTACTGCCTATTCCAATGCTGTTTAGGCTGGATCACCATCTAATAGAAGATCCACTCAAGGGTATTGTCTGTGTTAGAGATAATTTAATCTCATGGAAGAACAATAAGCAAAACATAGTTTCTAGATCCAGTTCAAAGGCAGAATATCCTGTCATGGCAGCAGCTATGTATGAACTTCCATGGTTGAGGCAATTACTCCAACAGCTTGAATAGGAAGAATTCAAGGAGATGAAACTAATTTGTGACAACCAGGATGCACTACATATTGCTTCTAATTCAGTCTTCCATAATAAGAACCAAGCACATAAGAGATTGATTTGCCATTTTGTTAGAGAAAAGGTACTTATGGATGAAATCACAACTAGTTTTGTAGGTTCCAATGATCAACTGCCTAAAGGACTTTGGGATGAATTTATTTGTAATAAGTTTGGCACATATGACATATATGCTCCAATGCGAAGGGGAGTGTTGGAATTAAGCACGTGTAACATATGAATTGGTTGTTACTGATTCTTGTAATTAATTCCTAGTTCTTAGCCCTTAGATTTAGCTTCACATTCCAATTGTATCAATTATCGTACATACAGATTATAAATATACACATGTAGACAGATTAGTCACACAATTTACCAAAGCTTCATAGAAGTAAAGCTGACAAAGGTTGTTCCAAGACAATTACCTTAGTCAAGCAATTTATGCAAGTGACAAGAGTTTTCTCATCCTCAGTAACCAGTAGAGGGACAATAACCTGAAAATTTTAAATTCTGAATATTACCTTTAACTAATAAGTTAATAACACAAACTCCTATTCCTTTTTCTACTTTACATTTTACAAGAAGGAAAGAGGGCCAAAAAGTAAGGGGGAAAAAACAAGCAATGCATACAGTTAAACATCTGAATGGATCATCCTGAGATAAAATAATTGTCAGGCAGTGTTCCGCTTCATCTGAGACCTGAAGAAGAGATGAAAAATTCAGAGACTAGCAAAAGAAAGAAATTATGTGAAAGATAAACACGAACAGATAAAATTGGTTACCTTGGGAACAGTATCCTTTGTAACATTAAGCAGTTTTTCAATTACAATCTCAACTGAATTTTCCATGGCATCTTTCTGGAAACAACAAACACATAAAATAAAACAATCTATAATCATATCACAAAATGCCCACACGAGGAAAAATATGTGCAATTGCAAGTACTGATATAAGCAAGGGCATAATCAAACAAATAATGGCACAAATGAAGTAAGAACCTGGTTTTTAAGCATTTCAACTATCAATGAAAGAGCAAGCTCTCTGATTGAAAAATCTGAATCATCCAACACCTCAAGCACAGCTGTCAAAATCTGATTGAAGTACTGCAATTACACCATGAAACCATCGTTACACCAAGAAGACAAATCCAAATATATTGTTCAATTTTGTTTAACATAATAAAACAAATTGGGGATCTCACAGCTCATAGCAATCAAAGAATCAGAAAATCTCACTACTATGCAACTAGAAATTTCTTTTAGGAAAGGGTGTCTAAAAATTTATTTTAGAATAGGAAGATAAATAGCATTACATAATGTTAATATTAAGTATCAAATCAAAAACATTGGTATGACAACAGGAAATGACATTTGTATGATGATGAAGTTTGATAGACTATATCTTCCATTTCAAGTAGATCTGACAATCATAAAACTCGAGAACAGAAAGGAGAGATATACTCAGCAAAATAAATCAAACATGCCTGGGTCCAAACAGAATGATCATTTGCTACAGAAGCTTCAACTAACTGTAGAAGTGCAGTCCGCTTCATTGAACTAGGGCTTCCATCACCCACACTGCATATCTACACAAAACAAATGGTATATCTTTAGTTGAGAAATCTAAGATATAACACTATTAAAATAAACTTAAAGAATGCCTGTTTACAAGCACGTGGGACAAATATAGCTATAGCTATCTACTACAAGGGAGGAACTACAAAATTTAAAAAGGGTTACTTTCTATATTTTTCTGCTGTGTTTTTTCCTGTTTTTGGAGGATATTTTATCCTCCCTCGTAATCTAACTCTATCTCTCTTTCTAATGCAATCTTTGTCATTCCAAAAACCAAAATTACAGATCCAATTCATCATCTAGTAGTAGCATAACTCACCATATGAAGAATTTGAGGAATGCTGAGCCCTGTGTCTGTCATGGAGTCAACCTTCACATCTTGAGCTGAGTGATGGCTATAGTTAAATTCAGAAGGATGTTCTTTGTCATGTCCAAAGCCTTCAGCAATATTTATATGTTCTAATGACGTCAGAGCATTAACATCCATATCAGATGACAGACCTTCAAAATTCGTGCTACTGTCCACATGGCCAAGTTGGCTAGTTTGAAAACCAAAGCCTTGATCCATTGAAGTGACTGAGTAAGCAAGATCATTAGTTTTTGAGGCAAGAATATCATTATTAGAATCAGTCCGAAGATTCTGATATGATTGTTCCTCAGTTTCATCAGAAGCAGGTTGGCCAAGACTGGCTTTAGGCAGGATTGAATCTTGGGAACTCCATTTCCTGCCACCATCACCATCTAGAGAACCAGCAGAATACCTTCCAATGTAATGAGCTTTCCTAGACAAACCAGTATATCCCTCTTCAGAGGATGTTCCCACAACATCAGATGGATCATAGGAAGACTTAGAACGCCGCTCTTTCTTGCTCTGCAGATAGTTCATCAAGTCTACTTCAATGCGAGGGGTGCGCTGTTTGAGGGCTCGTCTCAAAGAATTTTGTTCATCAACAGACAAACTAAGAATAAAATTCAAAACTGCAGATGGATCAAAGTGAGAGTACACTGATATAATACATGTAATAGCTGCTTCTTTAAGCTTTGTATTTTTGTCATGAACCAATGGGGCTAACTTGGCAAGCCATAATTTTAGGATGCCAATATTAGCAGCACCTTCTGAATTCATTGCATGCTTATTAAAGGAACTGATTGCAAACTCAATAACAGCCAATTTAGCCTTTGGAGACCTTTGTTCATCTAGCGAGCGTAACAATGCAGGTAAAAGAGAATCTATACTGTATGTTTTGCTAACAACTTCCAAAGTCATAGAGCATGCTTGCCTAACAAGCTCTTTGGGGTCAATTAATCGAGAAAACACATGAGGTAACATTCGTTCCATGTAACCCTCAAAAGGCTTCCGGCACATAAGAATAATATCTGCAAGGGTGGAGAGAGCAGCCTGCGCGACTTTATGATGGGGATCATCCAGGTGCTGAAAAAATAACTTCATTACCTTCTCAAAATTCTGGCCTATTTCTTGAATTCCCTTTTGACCTTGCTCCAATAGAGAGTGAAGATAATTAAAGGCAGCAACCCTGGCAGACCAGTCAGAACCTGAACTAAGTCCTTCATGAAGAGCTTCATGAAGAGATGCTGGTCCATCTGCAAAATTTGACATCTCTCCAAGAGATAATTGACTATCATCAAAACTCCTCCTCCTGCCAGCAGACACACGTGCAGCTACATTCTTTCTCAATAGTGGCCTCTGGAAATTAGGCACATAACTATTATGTGAATCCCTGAAGTTGCTATCTTTATAAAGGGTATCCGTATACTGCCTATCTATATTGGCGTTCATATATCGCCTAGTCTCCCTGATGTCACTGTTTTCATCAACAGAACTTCTTTCTTGTAATTTATCAGTAGCCCTTTTACTTGCGTATGATGAAGAAGTTGATAAAGGCTCAATACCAACATTTCTATTATACGGTAACTTGCCAGAATCCTTGGAAGCTTGGATTTGGGTGATTATGTCAGACAAACCTAAACCACCATTCCTGTTATTACCTTTATTAACACTTGGAGCAGTTGATTCTATTGTTAAAGAGCTAGTCAGACGATTAGATGCAGAAACAGCAGCAGGGAATGGGGGATCACGAGATGAGGGAGGGTCAACTCCTGCACTAGGGGAAATAAGAGATAAATTCAGCCGCTCACAAATAGTTTTAAAATCATACCACTAACACAATCAACCATTGAATTGCAACAAGCATTAAAATTGAGGTAGAAATAAAATATTTAACAGGTTAACTTATTCGGTACCTAGATCCAAACTTGAAGATCGGAGAGCAGATGAATTATGCTTATCATACAAATCCAAACCTCTAAGCATGCTTTCGATAGCAGTGACCTTCTGTTTGCTTGCATGCAGTACACTGTCCAAACTACGTTCTGTACCTTTACCCAGTGACTTAGCTTGTGAAAGAAGAACACCAGAGGAGATAGAAGTCCCTGATGACAAACTTGAACTTCTGTCCATTGCAACAATGGCAGAAGTTCCATAACCAGTTAGATTAGATGGAGCAGAAGCTTGACTAGTTAATGACATCAGCGCACTTCTATCACGAATGGAAGGTGATGCATGTCGCCTATGTTTGCCTCCATCCTCTTCATTTATTAACTGCAAGTTATATTCACTTTAAAAAATGGCTTACGCAATAAATAAAATAAAAATAACAACTTTAAATAAGTATATACCCTTTGAATAGAAGGATCAAAGGATGAAAACAGGCGACGGGAACGCTCTGGCCAAGTTTTTGCAAACATTCTGTAGCACATCCTTGCAGTTGACCGCACCTATCAAGTTTCATATTATAATCATTTTCACGCACGTATACCTTGGCACCAACAATATGGCCACATATGAAAAATGTCATGTCAAGTATTGTCAACATTCCAACAAAAATGCTGACATAGCTTCTTTTTTAAACCAATATAACCATTGATAAATAAAAAGAGGAAGGTTCTCTAGGAAAGTGAAAGATCACATTTTATAATATGACCAAAACTGCATATGCAAGAGAATTTTTACAACATCTTATCAAGCACATTTACACACTGAAACAGATTAATGAAAATATAAAATAATTATATCATTTTGGACCCCCTTCCTCCAAAGTTTAAAAAATAATAGAATTTGCATATCAAATGATGAATTAATAAATGTATTCAAGTCAGATGATTTAAGTCACTGATCCTGAGTCCATTAGGAATCCGATTGCAGAAGAGTGGTGAGTTTTTCACAGCACAACTCTTGGATGCATTTTTTACTGATATGTTGGTCAATTGATCTTTAGTCATTGAATTTGCTAAGAGGAAACATAAAACAGAACAAACATTTTGAAAGCATTAGAAAGACAGCTAATCATAATAGAAGGTTTGCTTCTGCATGAGTTTTACTGTGCAAAGTTTCAGAATTTTAATTATTCTTTACCACACACACAAACACATTATGAGACGCAAACTCAACCAATAAAAAAATTTGTTTATGGTTTTTCACAAGTTCAGCATAAACAATGTATTTCATCACATTATACATTTTATGAGAACTAAAAGGCAAATACAATGAGAGCCACTTTGGCTTCCCACAACTGCAGCTGCAATGCAACTACAAATATGATGGAAAAAGAACAAATCAATCAAGAGCTAGTCAAAGTTGAAATATGATGCACAATCTATATTTGTCAAACATCAAATAGCCCACAACCATAAAAGCTACCTCGCTCATTGCATCTGAAACACAACACCTTATCATATCCTCATATAACTCAGCCGATCGCTGTATTTCTGGTGCATCAGGCCAATGTTCTAGTATCAAGAGAGCATAATCACAACACCTACAATACAAATGGTCTTAATTAAAACCACAACTCCACACATCTATCCCCAAGATTAGATAAGTCATACCTTGCACGAAGTATTGCACTACGATCGTTTTTTGCACAATCAGCTATCCTAGGAAGCACACGAGCAACTTTGCAGTTGCGCACCATCTGGAAGGTAGAGGAAAAATGTGATAATACAATATTTCAAAGATATAAAACAATGCATAAAATTAATAACCACATTACATTACCGTTTTTATGCAGTTATCTGCAGACTCTGCAATTACAAGCACAGTAATCACAACGAGCTTCAAAAGGACCTGATTATCAGATCAAGTATTAATTAAGATTCTAAAAACATCCAATACATGATAATCATATAAAAAGTTTAACTTACTGGGATGAACACTTCAGCACATGCTTCAAAATCACCCAAGAGGTCCTTTGACAAAAAGCATAATAGATGGCACGCCTAGAACAAAGCAAATACCAAACACGTGTATTAGTAATAATATTGAGAGATTGATTATAAATAATTATGTTTCCTTCCAATTAATATTCCAATCTAAGCTAAACTAAAACTCAATCAAACATCAGGGAGTAAGGAACATAAAGAAATTGCAACCAATATTTTGACTGGACATTGTTTCAAGATATGCTAACAACAAACTTTTTATAGGCTGTTGATGAGAGATTCAACACCCTCTCAGGCTGGCTGCAGCGAACATATTTTAGACATATCTAATAGGATAGCCTTTACAGTTTTATACTTTGTCTAATGTCTAATATGAGGTTGTGTTACTGTTAATGACGCTCAAATGACATTTTGTCAAAGGAAAGCCATATAAGCTCCCCCCCCCCCCAAACCTTCAGGCAAATTCAAAGACAATAAACTTGTTTATTCTGACAACAGTTGATTACGAAGATCTCCCCCTAAGAACAAAAAGGGACCAAAGAAGAGATGAAAATGAAGGTTTCATTTGCCGAGACAAGACAAGCAAACATATTAAGGGCATAATGCCCTTTGTCATGAACCAACTATCTCAAAAGCTTGAACTGTTGGATGAAGGCTCGTCAATGATTTTGGGTGCATTTGGATAAACAACTTAATTAAGAGTTTATTCTATAAGTGCCTATCGGCTATCGTATAATAGCATATGCATAAGCTAATTCTACAACTTAAGAGCTTATGGGCATAAACTCTACATAAGCTTTGTATAAGCTACTTATGAAAATGAGTTGAAAACAGCATGAGCTATTTTTATAAGCTCTTCCAAACACTTACATAAGCACTTGTAAGATAAGCCCAAATAAGCTCTTTCAATTGCCCCCTTTATACTTTTATAACATCTCTAACATGCCTCTTCACGCAGCAGAACTTTGGGCTTCAAGCTTGGACAAGGTATAAGCCCACTTCACTTCTCTTTAATTTCAATTTTTTATTAACAAGAATAGGGATGGCAAGGATTGAATTCTAGAGCACTTGACCGTAGAGACTAATACCATATTATAAATGAAAATAAACTAGGCCTAACTCAACCCTGAAAGCTAGCTCGAGGCGTACTTTGCCCACATACCTAGCCAAAGTGGGATTTAAACATCCTTCATGAAAATAAAAGTGATGTTTCACTTTTAGATACAAAAGGCAGGGGGGCTCCAACAGTGAATATTCACCAATTGCCTAAAACAGGGAAAACAGAACAGAAGACTATAACTTGCCACTCAGCACAATACTATGTTTGCAAGTAAAAAATTTAAATAGAAAAGATAATAGAACCAAAGAAAATGTCAGTGCACCTGCTTCACAATGCTAGACCTTCGATCTGACAATTGTGTGCTTAAAGGTCCAACAAGCTGCTTCAGGAGTCCAAAGAAACACGGATAATCAACAGCACCTGATAAGCAGAATATTCAAAATATATTGATCATTCATGCCACAAACAAAAACATTAAGTTGTATTGAATTTTAACATCTCGGTGAAAGTTACAGTAGAAAATTTTAAAAACTGAAACAACCAAAAAATAATTTTTAAAAGATAAAATAAAACATATAATTCAAATAAATTATAGAACTTAATTAATGTTGGCTTTGATCACTCACTAATTTAAAATGCAACAAACGTTTAAGCCCCCTATTCTTTGTACAAATAGAATCCGAAGAACTACATCCCTATAAATGGACTCACATTTGGTTGAATGGTGGCCCTCAACCCCCACAAACCTATGGTTTATGGCCCCAACCAGCAATTACTTTTCCGCTTTACTTTTAATCAAAGGCATAATCTTTGATGCAATAGTTCAGTTAACAAAGACTTCTTATTGAATTGATAACTACAAGCCTACAAGTAAAATGTAAAACCAAATTCATGCAGGATCACCATAAACATCCTGAACACCAACATCATGTTAAAGATATTCCTCCAATCACAAATGTTTTTGCCTATTTATACTCAAATAAGGAGGAAGACTTAAGATTGGATTCTGAGCATTATAAAATCTGTACATATTATTACATACACTCCTGAAAAGAAGAGAGGAACACCAAACACCAACCTCCCAAAACAAGACCTTCAATTCTCTGCATGGCAGCGATGCGAATTGACCAATCCTTTTCTGGTACAAGGGTAGATGCAATCTTTTCAACTTCTCTGATTAATTCCTTTTCTGAATACACCTTGATAGGGTCTATGGCTGTGACATCACCTTCTCCTGCTCATATTTAACACGAAACAAAATACATATTTAATAAAGCCCAACAAAATACCAAAAACTGTGGCTCACACGGGAACCATAAGTGTAGATAGGATATTTGTCTGTCTAGGACACGGAATGATAATATATAATGTGGAAAAAATTTCAAACGTATGACTTTGGATGTCACTTATATCTTTTAATCCTGTCATTTTATCTTCCTTGAATCATTTTAATTCCCCCACCAAAATCGCCTGAATTTAAACTTTTACAAATTTTTGCACTTGAGTCTCGTTTAAAGTTTTCATTGAAGTTCTTAGAATTTTAGGTAGGCCTAACTCAACCAATGTTATCAAACCCGGATTGGTCATCGACTTGGTCAGGGTACTAGGTTAATGGGCCAATAGTTAAACTACATGTATCGATATTGTTAAATTTGTAAATTTTGTTAGAGATTAGAGATATGAATATGAATATATAATATTTTTGTCATATAAAATTCAAAAATATTTGCTGGTGTAGTGGCAATAGTATATTTTTGTCACTCCTAGTACATGGGATCAAATCCAACTATGAAAGTGGCCATTTTCCTGTTTGTGTGACCATTTTCATGTGCCATGCCCTTGAAGCCCGCGTGAGTCAGCTCATGTACTGCAAGCTTTTGACCTTGGACGGTGCCACCTATAAGCCTCTATGAGCGACAGCTGCAAGCATTGGACAGTGCAAGCCAAGCAACCAGAGCCAAATCTACTAGTTAAACTCAGTTTTCAACCAATTTTATGACATCAGCTCTGGCTCATTTGCATGTATGATCCATTGAGGTGACAAGCCAGTCTGGGTTTAATAACATTGAACTCAACCTCAAAAACTAGCTTAAGGGGTGAGGATTGCCCAAGCCTTGTAAAGACTACTTTGGTCATATCTCTAGTTGATGTGGGATCTTAGCACACCCCCTCACACCCAGTAATAGACATCTAGAGCATGGATAAATACAGATGGCCCAATAACAAATCTTGGATAGGCTCTAATACCATCTTAGAATTAAGGGTAGGCCTAACTCAACCCCAAAAGTTAGTTCAAGGGGTGCGGATAGCCCAAACCTTATAAGGACTACTTTGCCATATCTCTAGTCAGTGTGGGATCTCAACACATCCCATCGCGCCTAGGACTGAACATCTGGAGCATGGACAAATACAAGTGGACCAATAACAAATATACAATAGGCTCTAATACCATCTTAGAATTTGGGCCAAGTCTAATCCAACCCCAAAAGCTAGCTCAAGGGATGAGGATTAACCAAGCCTTATAAGGATTACTTTGGCCATATCTCTAGTCGACAATGGATCTCAACAAAAGTGAAGAAAATATTCAGTATTATATTACTAAATCGGTCAGATGCCAGGATCACCATCCCCATGCCAGTTAAAATACCCCAAAATTCCAATAATTGATCAACACACAATAAGACAATAATCACCATATTTATTATTTACTGGCCATCAAATAGCATCCTTATCATCAAATGTTAAAATTCTAGTAGTCCCAATGATAGGGACTTGGGTATGTGCCCAAGTCCCACATTGGGTAGCATAGGCTGGTCGATGGGGTATATAAGTGCTTGGTTCTTCCCCTTGGTTAGCTAGCTTTTCCAAGGTGGGTTCCCCAAGCGCTTAGATATCTATCACCCAACATAATACAAAAGCATTGTTTAATGATATCACGCAAAGTATATCAAATTACACTAAAATGAAAGCAAAATTACTGATGCCAAATACCAACATGTCCACCTTGATTCTTTGACCACAAATTTTTGCAATACATTCCAGGAAGTGCATCTCATAATAAATGGAAAATTAGTGATGATAAAAAGCAAGTTATAAGGCTAGTGGGCAATCACATTGAGAGACAAAGAAACAGATGGATAAAATGAGTCACACTATTAAAATTACATTGATACTGAATTAGAATTAGAATAGAAACATTTGCGGTCCAAAAATTGCATATATTCTAACCTCCAAAAAGAGAGTTCTCCCGTGATGAACTTTTAGCCTTTGGACTACTTTTCTTGGGATTAACATTCACAGGATTAATTTCCCCAGCCATATAACCACTAGAAATACCATTTGAAGACTGAACTTTTGGTTGAATCCCCTCTAGCCTAGCATTAATAGCTTTCACCTGAAACCATTGTGATGCAATGAAAAAGGAATAATAAACTCTCACAGTAGTTGTCATGAAAATGTAAAAGGACCTTCAAATGTCCAAATTACAAATATGAAATGTGTATTTTTTTATCAAAAAATATGAAATGTGTATGAGCATGCATAAAATATTAAATAATAATAACAATAATAAAATCAGGAAATTGATTTTTTGTTTAATTTTTACCAGAGATGAAGGAAGATTGTGGCGCTGAAGCTCATCACGAAATTGAGACCCAGCTTGTGCATACATTTCCTGTAAAAGGAGGGTTTTAAAATATTCATCTTGATTTTAAGTATCCATATATCATTATTCAATCAATCTTTGCCTATTGCATTATGATATCAATTATTAAAGCATTCAATAAACATTAAAAAAAGTCAATCCAATTACACATAAACATGCAAAATTGATTTGGTTGCATCAAAACAAAACTTTTAAATTTTCTAAGAACTAGATTACATCAACTCTAGAATTTAGAGCCATATCAAGTTTACAAGTATGACAAGTTTTGACCACATCACCTTTTTTTTGGTGAGTGTAGAGGGGCAACAGCCCCACTACAGCAAAGCACAAACTACATCACCTTTGACACTAAAATATAGTCTATAATCCACACTTGGTGGTGTGACTCTAACATCAAATCACATCCTGGAGGCCTCTACTAGAGCCACTTCCATTTTTCCATTCCTTAATATTCAGATTCAATAATGTGTTTAATGATATTATCAGTCACATACATCAGCATAAAAGAATTCATAAACATAACTTTAAGCTAAAAACAACACAATTTTATCAATTCTTTCTTCTTTATTTGGCTAAGAAATTTCACATAATTATTGATGTGGCATAAACCCATTTTTGAGTAACTGGTATGAAGTAAACAATGTAAGCAGTCCTCAGCCAGTTCAAACAAAATATGACAAGATTAGACATACTAACCTCAATGCACAAAATAGCTGCTTCCCTAACAGCAGGATTTGGATCACTCAGCAATTGCAAAATCTGACATCAACCAATTTTTGAAAAGTCAGATCACATTAAAAAAATATTGAACAATAAAAAAAAGATATGTTTTTCTTGTTTGTAAAAGTCAACGAACATACAGGAGGAAGAATAGCCCGTTGAAGGGGAAGTTCAGTAGATGAAAAAAGACCAATTGCAGACGTGACAGTTCGTGCAAACTCCTCTCTGACTCTCCAGCTTTTGCATGTCCATGCAAAGGACCCTGCTCTTTCAACAATTATTGTAGGAGATGAAACCTGCAATAATAATAAAATAACGACAACAATAATAAGAACCATAGAATCGACAAATGAAAGAAAGTTGAAGGATACATAAAAAAGTATTTTAAAACTGCAACAAGAACAAGCCCAAGGGGACGCAGGGATGTGGAATGCCATTCTGTGCATTTTCCCTAACAGTAAAGAGCTTCAGTGGATTTATAATGATTCTATGTGTACTTGATGAATGCCAGAAATACACATAGAATCGTTATAAGTCCATTGAAGCTTTTTACTTTTAGGGAAAATGCACAGAATAGTATTCCAAAAGAAACATTTAACATAGAATAAAGGCATGGAAATAAATATATTCAAACTCGGAATCTACAAAGATTTGCCATGAAAAACTCCATTTATTTGGTGATATATCACATCCTAACATAGTTATTAGTATCGTACGATACTTCCGAGTCGTATCCCGATTTGATGCAAAAATAAGAGGTCACCGATACAGATCGCATGGGTGTATCGTTTTATGTCTTGAATCGCTCTCTGAATCGGCTGTATCGCACTGTATCGCTGGAATCGCGAGTCCACCATGAACTGTGCGATACAGAACTCTTGCCAAAATTATATCCCACCGCCAAAAACAAATTATATCCCACCACCAAAATTTGTCCTTAGTGGAAATAAAACACTGTTTCACACCTCTAAAATTATATCCCACCGCCAAAGACAAATTATATCTCACTGCCAAAAACAAATTCCACCAACAGCCCTTGCGCACTGGTTTTTGATCCCCACTGCTCCTATACTGTTTGTTTTTTTTTATTTCAGCCTACTGCACTGTGCTTTGTGCCTCTCTTCTATTATTCTCTGTTTGTTTGTTCTATCGCCTTTGTCTTATTCAAAACAGTACCCACTTGCTCTCTTTGTTCTACTGTGTTGCTATTTTAGTGGGGTAATAAATAATGGGTCAAACAAAGAAAACGAAGGCTGATGTTTTAATATCAGCTTTTTTTCTTCTTATTTCACATGTTTTTACCTAAAAATGCCATGATCATGTATCTTACGATTCATAAAATGATTCGATTCACGATTCAAAAAATAAGTCTTCCGATTCACGATTCAAATCTCGATTTGATAACCATGCATCCTAATGCCAACATCTACATTTTGCAACTAACCAAGCACAACGTATAACACATATAGCAAGGATCGACCCCTAATAGCTTCCACCATAACTTGTTAATAAACCTATCCTCATTCATCATCATTTTAGAAAGGATATTTTGCCGATAACAGTTTATGGGTACACAACTATTGTTAAGCGTTAACAGAGTGCATGACCATAAGTCTCAGTATATATGAAAATATTCATTATCAAAAAGAATAACTGCCAGCAGATCATTGAAATTCACTCTCACATATAACTTCCAGCAGACTAGCGAGTGGTTTGGCATGGCTCATAAACAAAATGATTGACTATTCTCAATTTCATTTTAAGGTTTTTTGTTAATTCATTCAACCTTTTAGAATCTCGTGATGAAGCGATGATACCATGGCATTGCACTTAAAACGACACTGATACAGAATTCTATGGCTGCATGACAAACCCAAGAGAGATCTTATGGTAAAGGTCACAATTCTGATTAAAGATCGTGTGATATGATTTAGAACTGGGAATCCTAGTAAGATTCAATAAACCACTGCTAACCTCATATCCAAGCAATCACTGATGATCACCATCACTCACCAGATTTTTCATTCTCCAAAAACCATATCACATCCTAGCTGGTACTGGTTAACTTAAAACCCAAAGAATGAGACGTTCCCGTATAATTGCTAGGATTTAAATACCACCAACGAGCTTCCTCTTCGTACACTCAAAGTTATATATTCCTGATCTCACTTTTCCAACCGACAACTACCTCTATCAGTTTTTTCACTCTCATCTCTCGTCACTCAATACAAACGGATTTGGCTCCTCTAAAGTGAGCAATTTACTTTAAAGTGTAAAATACGTAGCTAATCTCAACCATTGATGAATAAATCAATGGTCGACATTATAAACACATGCATAACAAATCATGGATTAGTTACTTTATTCATTCCTCACTTTAGAGAAGCCAAATCGCACTCGTAACACGCTTACTCTTCACTTTCCTAACGCAATATTAAGGAGTTTAACACTCAATTCACTAAATCGCAACGGATAGAAACTATTGAAGGAAGGTACCTCCATGAGAGTGAGCAAGAGCCTTCTGGCGGCGTCACGAACGGGTTGTTTGGCGTCGCCTAAGCGATCAACGACGGAAGGAACAAGCGTGTTGAAGTGAAGCTTGAAGTGTTCGCCGGAGAGAACGGCGGCGGAGGCAAGGGCTTGAAGCGCACCCTGGGAGACCCTAAAACTAGTGTCCTTCAAGAGATCCAAGCAACAATCGACTAGGGAAGTGACCTCAACGGAACTTAGGCTCCTTCTAGAAGCTTCCAGAACTTGGTGGAGTCGCTCCACTCCCGCCATCCTCTCCTTCGCGTCCTTTGCACGCGCCAGCTCCAGCGCTTCCTCCATTTTTTTTTGTTCGGATCTGCTGCAACCGGGTTCAGATCTGGTCCAACCGTTCCCCGATTCAGCACCGCATGGAAACCGTTACCGCACTGAGAAACCGCAAATGCAAATGCGAATGCGAATGAGGAAACGCACACGAACAGTGAAGTGATGAAGTGAAAGGGAGAGTGTGGTGAGAGAAAGAGATGCTAAATTTAGCGGAGGCGTTAAATTCACAGTTAAGAGGGGAAGTTTTGTGGTAGGAGAGAGAGAGAGAGAAAGAGGTGTGGCAGTGTGGCACTAGAAAATAGAATGTAGTAGAAGTAGAAATGTTGGAATCGATGGGGAAGAAGAAGATGGTGAATGAAGCAGAGGAGAAAAGAAAACGATTTTAAAACTATGCTTATGTGGTGGCTCAGTTGCTGCGGTGGTTGAAAAATTAACCATCCACGTGCTTCTAATTTACGATCTATACCACTGCTGTAGTGCTGTGTTTCTTTAAAGGTTTTACCATGTTTTTGGTCCCTCTAAATATTGGTGTTTTGAATTTAGTCCCTTTAAAAAAAGTCAAAATTTTTTAGTTTTTCAAGAAATCAATTTTTTGATTTAGGTCCCTATTTTGCATTGACCGCTGACATGTCACACTGAGGTCCCTATAAAAAGCTGACGTGGTTTACATGCACTGCCACATCAGCTGTCACGTCATTTGTAAGGACTATATCCTGTTTGCATAGTTATTTAAAGGGACTAAAATCAAAACTTAATTTATTTAGAGGGACAAAAATCAAAACTTAATATATTTAGAAGGACCATGTGACATCAATCAGACCACCACCACCACCACTACCACCACTCTCTCTTTCGTTTTCTCTCTCTCCCCACAACCCCCTCGCACCACCACCACTGCTAGAGCTGTCAAAACGAGCCAGCTCGGCCGACACGAGCTAGCTCGGCCCGTGCTGGCAGATAAACGAGTAGAGCTGAGCTGGCTCGGATTTTTCAAGGGCCAGAAAATGGCCAACTCGGCTCAGCTCTCCCCGAGCTTGCAGGTTACTTGAGCTGGCTCACGGGCTGTCTCGCGGGCTGAATCAATAAAAAAATATTAAAAATGATTAAAAAATATTTAAAAATGATTAAAATGATTAAAAAAATATTAAAAAAAACTAAAAAACTAAAAAAATATTTAAAATGATTAATTTTTATATTTTTTTTATTTTTTAGTGTGGCTCGCGAGCCAGCTCGGGCCGAGCTGGCCCTCTTCAGCTCACGGGTTAAATGAGCCGAGCCAAAAAGACCCGAAGTTAAACGAACCAGCTATTTAGTAACTCTTTTAGCCCACGAGCCGAGCCGAGCTGGCTCGCGAGCCACAGCTCATTTTGACAGCTCTAACCACCGCCACCGCACACTCTCTCTCTCTCGTTTTCTCTCTCTCTCTCAGCCCACCCCCCACCACCACGACCACCTTCTCACGACCTTCTTCTTCTCCTCTATCCAATTCCAATTTCCCATCGTGTTGTTGGAACCAAATTGGTTAAAAGTATTTTTAATACAAATACTCCCTAAGTGATTTTATGGTTTTGATGATAACAAAATGTATTAAGGTTTTTACAAAGGATAAATAAATTGTATTAAGGTGTTTTCAATGTATAACTAAGTTTATTTAAGGATGTTGCTGTCTGCGTCCAATAAATTAGTTCATCATGACATTGGCTCATATTCAAAGTCTGAGAAGCCTTGCGTCCAATGTTGAAGACATCGTCCAATATTGGCACTGGAATGGACAACAAGAGCTCTGCGTCCAATGACCAGTATTAGGAAATACTGTTCATCGTCCAATATTGAGAATAGAGCTATGCGTCCAATAATCATTGAGACCATGCGTCCAATAATCATGCATCCAATGATTCTCTGCGTCCAATAAACAGTATAAGGCAATACTGTTTTGCGTCCAATGCAATACGCAGTCTAAGAGCTTGCGTCCAATGTTCAGTAAGGCATTGAAGTTCTGCGTCCAATGTTTGAGCAGAAGGAAGAATTCTGCGTCCAATGTTTGAGCAGAAGGAAGAGTTCTGCGTCCAATGTTTGAGCAAAAGGATTACTGTAGTGCGTCCAATGATAAGCACAAGGCAAGAACAAAGTTCTGCGTCCAATGTCTTCTGAAGAAGCAGAATCGCAGAAGTAGAAGAAATCAAGTCTTGAAGACACGCTACTTTCTGCGTCCAATGATTTCCAAAGGAACAGAACCAATAAGCGTCCAATGCATATGAAGGACAAAAGTCCAATGTTCAGCATGAGCAAGAGTGCAACTCTGCGTCCAATGAAACTGAACATTCTGCGTCCAATGAAGTCAGAGTTACTCAAGTACTGTTCTGCGTCCGATAAATGAGAAAAATAAGAACAAAGTGTTACACGATGAATGAAGCAAAGTAGGACAAGTTCTCAGTCTACTATTCATCGTCCAATAAAGCAGCATAACAAAGTGCAATTGAAAGCATCAGGTATGCGTCCAATGTTTGCATGAGTTCTGTGCAAATTGGTAAGTGCAAAGGTATGCGTCCAATAACTTGCTAAATGTTGCGTCCAATGTTTCATATATTCTGCGTCCAATACATAACACGCAGAATCCATTTGATTGTCAATTGTTGCTCTTGCATTTGATTATTAAACAATTTTATTGAGCCAACAATTTGATTTGAATAGCTGTACACAATGCTTTTCTATACAACCTTGTCAACGTTTTTGAACGTGCATTAAATGAAAAGCATAAAGCACTGTGGAAAGTGTACTAAGAGAAAGAATGTACCCTGACTAACTCTGTATATCTCTGAACACATCTTTCTGCTTTACACAGTGTATTCTCTCTGTCTCAATAAGATATTACTATTAACCACTGTACAATTGAGACTTTGAGTACAGGTTGCTTCTGATTTAGGAGAAAGAAACGCAGACATGCACAATGAAGTAGATCTCCTCAGAGCAACGGGAAAATAGCATTAAATGTTATTTGAGAACGGTAACTTTTATGAGAGCTGAAGTTGAGCAACTGAAGAACAAGTATGAAGCTTCACTACTCTTATAAATACCGAGAAGCAAGAAGAAGAATACAAGAAACTGAACAACGAAAAAAAAAGAGCAAAAACGCTGTGCAATCTCTTATACTCTGTATTGAAAGTCTTGTATTGTTTCTATCTTCTTGTAAAAGAGAGTTTGTTTAACTCTCAAAGTGCTTTAGTTTTCATATCCTCACCTGTGTGAGTTAGACAGCACTTGAATCAAAAACTCTGCTGAGTTGTTTAGCCTGAAGAGGCTGTGTTCAAAGAATACTTGTGATTTAGCCTGAAGAGGCTGCGTCCAAAGAATACTTGGGTTTTAGCCTGAAGAGGCTGCGTCCAAAGAATACTTGGGATTTAGCCTGGAGAGGCTGTGTGCAAAGAATACTTGGGTTTTAGCTTGAAGAGGCTGTGTGCAAAGAATACTTGTACCTATCTGGTTTGATAGTGAAATCTCTCTAGTTTGAGGGGACTGGACGTAGCTCTTAGGAAAGGGTGAACCAGTATAAAAACTTGTGTTATTTCTTCTTTCCCTTAACTCCTTTTATATCTGTGTTTATTACTAACCAAGGGGATTGAATTGATTTTGTTCAAACAAGTTTTTCAAACTAAAAGGGAAGCATTATGTGCGTCCAATCTTTAGAAAACCTGTGCGTCCAGTTTTTATAAAGACTCTGTGCGTCCAGTGTTTTAGCACTCTGTGCGTCCAATATTTCAGAAAACACTGTGCGTCCAATATTTGAACTAAGTTGTGCGTCCAACGTTTTTAACAGCCAGCGTCCAACATTTGCGAAAAGTTTTAAAAGCTTAGAAACACAATTCAACCCCCCTTCTTGTGTTTCATCTTGTTACCTACACGTGTTTTCATTTATCAATTTCAACCGTGTTTTCCCTTCCCTTCGGCCTTCCCTGTTATGTATAAAACCAAAACCCACTCCATCTCTTTCCCAAATCCATAATTCTTCCGCGTTCACACTCCTCTTTCACACAAACACCAACCTCTCTTTTTTATTCCCTACATTTTACTGAGAGAGAGAGAGAGAGTGGTGGTGGTGGGGGCTGTGGGGAGAGAGAGTGAGAAAACGAGAGAGAGAGTGGTGGTGGTGGTGTGTGGGTGGAGGAAGGTGGTGGTGGTTGGGGCGGTGGTGGGGATGAGAGAGAGAGAGTGTGTGGTCTAAATATATTAAGTTTTGTTTTTAGTCTCTCTAAATATATCAAGTTTTGATTTTAGTCCCTTTGACATGGCAATGCATGTAAGCCAGGTCAGATCCATGTAAGCCACGTCAGCTTTTTACAGGGACTTCAGTGTGCCATGTCAGTGGTCAACGCAAAATAGGGACCTAAATCAAAAAATTGATTTCTTGAGGAACCAAAAAACTTTGACTTTTTTTAGATAGACTAAATTCAAAACGCCGATATTTAGAGGGACCAAAAATATGTTAAAGTCTTCTTTAATTTTCTTTTAATTTAATTTAATTAACTTAATTGCACTTTTTATGTGAGATAGGTGCGCTTTTAGCCTTTAAAGTTCCAACTGTACAATTTTGGTATCAAAATCTCCGATTATTACATTCGGTCTTTTGTTATTGTCTTGTTCAATTTTTTACATTAAGAATTTATGTGATACACGTGGAATTAATTTTGATCTTCTATGTTTCAATTGTTTTAACAATTCGTCCCTTAATCGTTCAATTTTTAATGTCAAAAGCCCATATTGCAAATGTGGGTCTGATTTAGCACTACGTGAGGTTAGGTTAACACCACCATTATCAAGTATTCTTCATCGAGTATTGATAACACAGATCAAATATTGCGAATAATATTGAAGAAAAGTTAAAGTCTAATGTCGACTAGAGATAAAACCTAAAAAGAGAATATATAGCAGGGGGCACTCTGCCTCACCTTATAAGTTAGTTTTGTAGAGACAAATTAGGTCACTAAATCAAAGATACTAAATTCTAAGAAATAATATGAGTTGATATTGTTATGTCAGCTGTGCCAACCTTGGACAGTAGAGTGACACAATTAATGACTTAACTGTTGCAATTAGAATATTTGGAGGACTCAATTGATGTAATTAGAATTAAAGAGAACATTAGGGCCTTTGACCCCCCCAATTCGAGACTTAGTCACACTTAAAGTTCTCCGCTCTTCTCTAAAAAAATTCTTGTGGGAATCGACAATCAAATTACCTATGGGAGACCAAAAGTATAATTAAGCCAACATAAAATTATGATTGTTTGTTATAAAATTAATTGTCAATTATCAATATTTTAATAACTATATAATATCATTCGTAATATATGTATATATTTGTATATATTATCATTTTTATTTTTTATCAACTATAATAATTTTATATTCTTTTCTTAAAATATACCCTAAGCCCTTTATTGTTTGGTTTCTCAAGCTATACCTCTGGTCACATGCTTAAAAGACTCTAATGGCTTACCACTTAGACTTCACTAGTTTGGTTCTTCGCCCTTTATTTAGAACACCGTACAATTAATGTTTTCATTTGTAAAAAGAAATGTTTTCATTTATTATATACGTAAATGTGTCTCTAAAGTCAAGAGATAGTATGTTATAGGGGCTTAGTTAATAAGGGCCTGTTTGGATTGGCTTATGTAGAGCTTGTGAACACAACTTATGACTGATTCATAAGCTGTTTTGAGCTTATTTTTCATAAGCTACCCAGGATAGTTTATCAAAACAGCTTATGACTTATATAAAATAAAATAAGTTTCACTATAATTTTTCTTCGATTATAAAAATAGCTTATACAGCTTATGCCACAAGCTATAGATAAGCTTGTTATCCAAACAGGGCCTAAGACTATTGGCAATTAATGAGCATTTTCATGGATTATTCTCCATGGCGCGTTTTTCACTCCAGGGCAATCAAATTAGAAATTTAATTTTGGTTTATAGTCAATATCTGTTTAATACATAGTTGCTTTACACCAAACATTACTATTTGTTATGTGTGATCCAATTAAACTGTTAAATTTTAATTTCTATTCAATTAAATACAAAATAGAGATAAAAAGAAAGAACAAATTAATTTAACAGATGGAAAATTGAATAAGAAGAAAAATTCTTGATTGAAACAACAACCGACCAACTCATAACGTTAAAATTATTAAAAATGAAAAAAAGATCTAGCATTGTAATTCTCAAGTTATAGACTAAGCAATACTCCAATTTCCACTTTTCTAATTGGTTTGACCAAGAGGCTTTCAAAATTATTGCAGGACGAAAACATTTATTAAGCTGAGAATTAAAGTTGGAATTATTATGATAATAATAGTTCGCATCAAGTTATATACCAAGTTATCAACGGTTTTGTGTGTGACTAAAGAGACTTACCTAACATCAGTATTCAAATCACATGTAGTGTAGGTTTATATCATGGGTGCATTGCACTTAAGATTGATGGAGAAAACAGTAATCACTAATCCCTGAAAAATTTACTAGTACGTAGTACGTATCGCGAAGTAATAAAAAAGGAACAATTCCTTAAAATTATGCATATTCTAGCAATCATTTTCAGTCCGATTAAGTTTTGATTTTATAGTACAGAATAGTGTTCAGTACTTAAATGTAACACTATGTTTAATGTTTAATAAAAATGTATTTATATTTTTATAAATATTTCAATTCATTAAATTTGCAACTTTTTGAAATTACAGCTAAATTATTATAGTCACATATCAATTAGTGACGTTTAGAATGGGCCAATAATAAATTGGTCCACTAAACCCCAATCAATTTTCACCAATTGATATAATAATATTAAAAGGGCATAGTCAGGATTTGTGGGGGGTTACTTGATATGTAGGTTTTTATAAAATTTAGATATAATTGCCAAAGCGAGTATGTAGAATGTACTAAATAGAAAATGATAATTTAAAAATAACCCACATAATTATATGAAATTAAACTTTGACCCAAAAATTCCCAAAATTTAAAACAAAAATGACATTAATTTATTTTCCATTTTTGGTTTTATTGAATGATTATTGGATTTAATAACAGAAATTTTGTTTTTTTTATATCAATAACATTAATTTTGCAGTTATAAAATGAGTAATTACTTTAATTTTTGAATTTTTTATTTTTAATAATTTCTTACAATACTCTTGAGCATTATTTAACGGCAAATTCTGTGGTACTTGGAAAAAATTAAGGATACCAATATCTGACCAATAGAATTTTTCTATGTGTATTATCCTAGCCATATCACTTTATTATTTTTATTTTTATCTATCTATAAATATATCACTTTATTATCTTTGAATAAAAATACTAAAAAAAATTGCCCAGCCGCAACAGACACATTTTTATCGATTCTCCCCTTCTCTCTCGCGCATCACTTGTGCCCAGAAAACACAATTATCTTCTTTTCCTTTGGTGGGATTTCATTCTACACTTTCTGTGTACGTGTGTTGGTGTTCATTTTATAAGTTTTAATTCTTGATCTTCGTTTTGTGTTTTTCAACGGTGCCTAGTTCCTAGGATGCTTTTTGTAAACACATTCCAATTATTTCTCCTTCTAATTCATGTTTTTACTTTTCTTTTTGCCTTTATTTTGTTGTAAACGATACAAACTGATGTGGGCATTCGAATATCCCTCATGCCAAAGTTTTGATTTTTCTTTCTGAGGTTTCTTCATTCTCTGTTGGTAATGAGGGAATGGTGATCAAATTCTACCCTTTTGCCATTGGTACCCTTAAATTTTTCCTAGGTACCATAGCAAATTAGCAATCACCTTATTTAACACTATAAATTTGGTTGTTGCAAACTATGTCCCAAGAAGTAAAATGTCAATGAGTCTTCTGCCTGACAGTCCTTTACAAGCCAGGTACTGCGGAAAGAGGGAGGTCCATGGATCTATGGCTGGGAGGAGGAGAAGAGTTAGGTGGTTGAGGAGAGAGAAGGGTGGGTGGGGGAGGGAAAGGGGAGAGACAGAGGGTGTGAGGTGTCAACTGAGTTGGCGCTACGTGGGTGAGATGAGGTGGACTTAACTGAACCACATCATCATCTAAATGAGGTCAGGACTAAAATAAAAATATATATATTTAAGGACCAAGAGTATTTGACTTTTTTTTTTAGAGACTAAAACGAAAACACATTTATATCATAGATATAGAGAGAGACCAAAAACATCTTTAAGCCACTAAAATGAATGAAACTTATAAAGAAATACTATTTTATTTATCAAAAATAAAATTAAAAGAAAAATAATTATACAACCTAAAAATTTACACAAATAAAAAAAGGAATGAAATATGTTAATATACATAATTTTATTTATCAAAAATAAAAAAATAATTTTGCAACCTACAAATTATTGGAACAAAAAAACATGAATAAAACTTGTAAGTAAACACTATTTTATCTATAAAAAATAAAACTAATTTTTTTTAACCTAAAAATTTACACAAAAATGAATGAAATCTATAAGTAAATACTATTTTATTTATAAAAAATAAAACTAAAAGATAAATAATTTTGCAACCAGAAAAATTGACCGAATATGAAAACATGAACAAAATATAATATATAATATAGAAGAAATAAAGGAATTTGATAATGTGGTTGCCATTTTTTTATTTCAAAAGTTGGCAAAATTTTGTAATTTTACATTTTTGTAGTCTATTTCGTAAATCTAAGTTTCTTCTGGGCATTTTTGGTAAATACTGAAAAACTGGGTTTCCCTCCTATCACAAGTAAAATCTCATTGGAGTTTGGTGGACCAATTTTTGCATTGGCCCATTCTAAACGTCACCTGTGATATATGTCAAATTTCACGACCCTTTGAATTGTGATGCAACTTCTATTGGTCGGTTAAAATTTCTCTCGTTTCAAAATCAATTACAACCAAAGAAAGAGACGAAATGCTTTTGAAAAAAAAAATGTCTCGAGACACCCATTTTTACTTTTACGACGACTACAATCATGACAATAAAATGCTCTATATTAAAGAACGTTCAAAGTCCCATATTATTATTTGTGATAAAAGAATTCTTGATGAAAAATAAGTATGAAAAATGTTTAATTGATTTATTTTTAGTATTAGGTCATCAATTTAAGAATTTTATCTAACTACGTATATAAGACTTATTTATCGATAGAAGCACTTGTCAACGTGTTTGACAGGACTTATAAAAACAATTTATGTTTGATTCATAAATTGTTTTGAACTTATTTTTATAAGTTCTACATGATAACTTATCAAAATAGCTTACACATGATAACTTATCAAAATAGCTTACACAGCTTATATGAAATCAATTTCACCATATTTTATCTTCGATTATAAAAATAACTTATACATAGATGGATTTATGATAAACATATATATTATATATAAGTGTTTAAATAAATTATTTATCCAAACAAATCCCAAATGAGAATAGAAAATTTTGCACTTCATCATGTTGTCCAATGCTGGGAGTGTGCAAACTAAAAGTTGACATGGTCCCACAACACCCTGCATCTCCTCAATTTCATGGGGTAATGATGACAAAGACTCCATATTACCATATATATATATATATATAATAGATAAGGAAGTTCCACCTGATAATAATATCTTCGAATTGTTTGTTCACGGGGTCTCTCAATGACATTATTATATATTTATTAATTAAATGAATTTTGAGAAGGTGCTTTGCAACGTTGGATGATGCATGGAAGCAAGACACAAGGAGGGGGGAAAGGCTAACTTCATGACAAAGCTTAATCAACAACCCGTTTTGGACATAGTTCAAGATAAAAGAAAGGATTATATAAACAAAATAAAAGTGCATTAGTTGTTCGCTTTTGCTTCACCGCGTTAGGTTTGATATTATTATTATTATTATAAACATTATGCAGGTTCAATTGAGCGAATGGAATAGTTTGCGACTTTGCCCCTTTACAGCCTGGCTGATGGAAGATCGATAGTTTTGTTATGTAGTGGGTATTTACATTTTGGCTTAATTTGGCTTAATTATATTTTTGATTTTTCTTTTGGTAGTGTGTATTTTTTATTTTTTAATTATTGTGATTGTATGATTTTGATCTATTTTCGATTGAGCGAATTCAGCCTCCTAGTTATCTCCATTATTATAATTAAGTTTCTCTATCAGTGTGTCGTTCAATTTTTAACACTAAAAACCTACGTAACACACATGAGAAAAATTTGACATTAAATAAGTCACAATGTCAAATTCAACTAATTGCATGTCTTTCCAATTTTTGTAAAAAAAGTCACGATAAAGAGTTTTTTTTCTGGTCAATTTTTTTCTTTGAAAGTTGAAATTATGCATCAGTCACTCATTAATTTATTAGAAGAGGGGGGTGTTTGCATAGAAATGAGTGGAAGGGTTTTTCTAACTATGCATACATACACTTCTTCTCACACATACACTAAAACCTAAAAATATCAAAAATATCATCAAATTCAAGAAAACCCCAAAACTCTTTCTCTCCCTCAGTGTTCGACACATTCTTCTTCTTCCTCCAAAGTTCTGCACGACAGAGACCAAGTTCCACAACAGGTTCTCCCTCGTTCTCATTATTGGAGCTTAAAACTTCCAAGGCATCATCAAACTTCCACAGGACAGGTCGGGTATCAGTAATTGCCCTTGTCGACAGGTCGGGTTTCTTTCCACATAAAGGGTAGCTACTTGTTCCGGAGGATAGATTTCTCTTCAGGCCACAATCTTTTTTTTTTGGGTCAACTTCAGCCCACAATCTAAAACCTTTCTTCAGGAGCGGCGGTGCAGGACCAGATTCGAGTATAAGATTTATATTTTTGGGTAGGCACTTGAAATTGGAATAAACACAGTGGTGACCTTGAGCATGTGTGGGGTGAGCGACTGCACAGGTCCCCGTTCTTAGGGGGCACTAGTACTATATAAAATTTTACTTATTATATATTAAAATAAAAATTGCAAATGAAATGGAGATTGAATGTGTTTGTTCAAAAACGTCAAATTCGTAGAAAAACACCGATGAAAATGCCTCAAAATGCACACATCTAAACCTTGAGTATGCTAAACAATTTGAATAAAAACTGATTGCTCTTCTTCTTCCTTCTTGACCTAGTGCCGCAGGGATAAAAAAAAGAAGAAAGCAGATGGGGCCGCTGCGCGCGGCCGCACGCCGCCCATGCAGCCCCCAGTTCTCCGCCGTCCACGATCTCTATCACTCCCACAATTTTCGCTGTTGCTTTTGCCGTCAACCCGAGCCACCATGGCTTGTCCACGATCTGATCTGCTAGCTTGCCATGGAGGTGCAGAGGAGCACGAGGTGCAGTGGTGGAGGAAACGGAGCCGGATCTGCCAGTTGTGGGGCTGAGGAGGAAGAAGTGGTCCTGATCCTCTTTCTCTGGAGCTGGAAGGCACGACACAAAAGTGAGGTTTTGGCTGAACGAACCCATAACGCCCCTCTATGTTCTTTCTGTTGCAGTTGGAAACATTGTAATCGGCGAGGAGTTGGACGAGATCCTACCTCGTCTGGACTGTCATGTTGTCTCCTTCGTGGGAGGCTCAGGTGCGTTAGTTGTGGGTTGCGTTGTTCTGTGTCAGGTCATCCGTTGGCTGTCGTCGTTACCATGTCTGTTTGTTTCGCTTCTTCTCCGATCTGCCGCCACCGGAACTGCCGGGTTGTGGTTCTGTCCAAGCTGCTATGGTTATTTCTGGAACGCTGGTACAAAGCCTAGTTCACCTGATAGGAGTTCTGAAAAGAGACATGTGAGGTAAATTTGTGGAGACAGAAGGTTTCTAGGTGCCCCAAATTGGTTTTTCCCAACCCACCTCATAATTATAATATACGTGTCTATAACTTTTTTGGAATCTTTTTTTGGTGTGCTTGATTTAGTTTTATCGGTGTTCTTGTGTGCTTTGGTAGCTTGGTCTTTTTATTTTTAGTTGTTTTCCTTGTCTGGTGTATGTTACAGCCTGGTGTATGTTACACAGCGTGTCTTGGTTAGTATTGATGTATTTCTTGTGACTTTGCTTATGTTGTTTTTCTTGCTGTAGATGTTGTATGGTTAGGTGTTTTCTTTGTCTGGTCATTGGTGTATGTTACAGCAGTGTGTCTTAGTTAGTATTGATATATTTCTTGTGACTCTACTTATGTTGTTTTCCTTGCTGTAGATACCGTATAGCTGAGTGTTTACCCTTTTATGAACTTGTTCATGTTGACCCAAGAAAAAACTTGAGTATGCTGAATAGTCTCTTAGGATCCATTATTTTTTTATATTGTAGATCAAGTTACTGGCTCACTTAAGAGAAGATTTGAGTAGTTTAGTACATATGAAGATATTTTTAGATTTTTGTTTAGTATTGAAAGACTTAAGTGATTCTCTTATATATGTTGCAAAAATCTTGAAATTTATCTAAAACATGATAATTATTGTGATATTGATATTGAAATTCTATTTGAAGAATTAAAAATCATTATAGAGGTTTTAACAGTTGAATCAAAATCAAGCTTTATGATAACTGAATTCTTTAAAGACATTTAATTGTTTTTCTAATACATGCACAACTTATACAATAATATTATATCTATCTCTGTTATTGTTGCATCTACTGAGAGAGATTTTTCTAAATTGAAATTGTTAAAATCTTATTTGCGATCTACTATGTCATAAGTTAGATTAAATAGTTTTGTTTTGATATCTATTGAAAATAATTTTTTAAAGAACATTGATTATGAAAAAAATATTTATGATTTTGCAATAAAAAGTGCCAAGAGAACAATACGTAAATGATTATAAGGATACTATTTACAAAGTTTACACAGGCCCGCCACAATCTCAGAATCGGGCCCTGAATAAAAATTTCTAAAGAAATTAGCATTTTTACAATTGGAGGAAAGTTTACCGGTCTAAAATGACAATAAAGTGTATAAAAAAAAAAAAAAAAAATGAACAATAAAGTATACCAATCTAATTATTGAATTAGAAATTCTATTAAATATATATAACTTAAAAATACATTTCATATTTCACACATAATGGAAAGGTTATCAAGTGTAGTGGCAAAACACAAACCCAAGCATACAAATAACCAGAGTACAATAACAATGAAACTATTAATTGCCCCTCTATTTAGGAGTCACACATCAAATGAACAATGATATAATTGAAAGGCCTTTTATTAGATGTTGGAGTCCATGGCCATTATGGTGCTAAGGTTCATAGGGCTCATATAATCCGAGGTTCCGTTAAAGATGTCTCGAACGATAAACCCCAAAGCACGTTGAGTTGGGTGAAAAGGGTCCCAAAATGCATAGACATCACGGTTTGGGCATAGGCTTGACAAGGCAGTGCACAGTCCCACCCCGTTGAACCGACCTTGACCACAACATGCCTTCTTTGATGTCACAAAACCTGCTCACACCACATCAACAATTAAACATGAGCATTGGAGTACTGTAGAAAAAAGTTCCTCAGATAAAACCCAATTAATTAAATAGAATGTTAAATATGTTTTTAGTATCTCTAAGGGTTCATTTGTTTTAGATTTTGGTAGAATTGTGTTTAAAGAATTGATTTTAAAAAAATTGTGTTGAGAAGAATTGATTTGTGTTTGGTAATGATATTTTAAAAGTGTGTTCAGAAAAATTGATTGTGTTTGGATGCTAAAGGTAGAATCACTTTTGATGTGTAAATATTAAAGAATTTTGTGGGTCCCACACCCAAACGTGGTTTTGCAAACGGAAAATCAACCAAAAACCTCCTTCCACCAGAATTGATTCTGAACTCCAAAATCACGTTTCGGATTTTCATGTTTGGGTAAACAAACGCACCCACTTTTGGCCAAAATCATGTTTGACTGGTCAAACACGATTCAAACACGATTTTGGCCCTCAAACTGCCGTTTCAGAATCTGAAACAAACAGGTACTAAATAGTGACAAATTTCACTTTTGATTCCTAAATTTAAAACGTCTTATTTATGAAATAGGCCACATATAATTTCTATTGAGGATATTTTGAGTAGAGTTGTTAAATCGGATCACCTGGTCAGCCCATCAGCCCAAATTGCAAAAAAAAGGACCGGCCAGCAAACCCGTATTTCTTTGGGTCACATATTTTTTGGCCTAGCCTGGCATAAAACTCATTAGGCTTGACCTGGTCCAACACGATTCTTTTATAAAGAAAAATAGCTTAAAGTACTAAAAAATATATAAAATACAGACCCAATCTGGCCTGACGAGCTCATCGGGCCAGACCAAAATGACTCATTTCTTTTGAGTATGTAATTAACGAGCTCAGTCCAATTTAAAACACAGGCTCATTGGGCCGGCCAGTCAGGTCGGACCAAAATTGACACCTTTAATTTTGAGGGACCACATCATGTGGCCATTTAAGGGAGTATATGTGACATATTTCAAAAAATAAGTATCAAAACAAGATATTTTAAAATTGGGAGACTAAAAACAAATTTTTCCACAGAGAGACTAAAAATATATTTAACTCATAAATATAATTTTAAAAGAAGGTAGAAAAAGGGAAATAGAATGCAGTGAAATTTATAAGTAAATGTAGACCAAATCTTTGAGGGTTGGTGATGAAGTTCATGTTCATTAGAAAAGCATTGACAGCAACAAAAACATCAGAGCCCAGTTGGGTGTTGAGATCTGTAATCATTTGGACCAGAAGTGGGTTGAAGATTTGAGCAGCTTGCTGTAACTCAGGCACACACTCTCCATCCCTGCTCCTCGTAGCAACCTGAGAAGGAACACAGCCCAGTGGGCCAGTTCCCGTCACAAGCACCCTTCTAGCCCCCAACTCAAACAACCTCTGCATTTTGAGGAAAAAAACCTCTGCATTACCATTTACATATACACCACTTAAATTAAATGAATTGATCAAAATCACTTTTTTCGTTAATATATTCAAATATAAATCACGTTACGTTCAATTCACTTTTAATCAAAATCAATTTTATAAAATCAATTTAGTCAAAATCAATTTTTTCTATTGCAGAACCAAACACATACTGCTTCCGGAACATGAAAACATGTTGACATATCAGTTATGACCCCAAATATATTTGGAGATGAAGTTATGTAGAGAAAAGAGGACACGTAACACATTGAGCAATAAAAAGAAAGAAAGAAAAAATAAAGGTAGTGAACTTTACATGAAAAACTTGAGAGTATATGTCTTAATCAATGAGTTATTGCTCGTGAGACAAATTTCTATTACTTCAGTGTTGACTGTTGGAAGAGAAAGCCAGAAAGGGAAATAATAACAACAACAACATAAGAGAACCACCAACATATTACGTTCATTAATTGCAAACCCATCATCCCTAACTCTAACTAAAACCTTTAAAATATATAACACCTCTGATCCAATCAACATTGTGTGTCACTGGTGTGGTAGATATTTGGGTCTCTTAAGCATTATGTCGGAGATTAGATTCTCAAGCCATGTATGACAGAGTATCTGTTGAGCGATGTCAACTCCTTAAATGAATTTCAGTATATCGAGAGATTAGTCAATCACAATTGTGCGTAGAGGATATCCGAGTTCACACAAAAAAATACCCCCAATACATCCATCTATATCACCGGAACTTCTTAAGTAAAAACATAATTTCAACAATTTAACTCATGTTAAATGTCAATTTAAAATACATATTTATGTTAAAGTTCTTACTAATTAAGATACATATTAGGTCTTAGTCAAATAATGCCCATTACATACCTTAAGCAATTCATTCAATAATCAGCATATATGAAGATATTAATAAAATTTTGTATATTCTCAATATGAAGCTTACAACTTGAAACATGTCAAATGTTGTCAATGCCTAACAAAGGGTCTGTTTGTATTGACTTATGCAGATCTTATTTGGGCTTATTTACTGACATAAGCACTTGTCAGCGTGTTTGACAAAGCTTATAAAAACAGCTTATGATTGGTTCATAAGTTATTTTGGGCTTATTTTCATAAGCTCACCAGGATAGTTTAACAAAACAACTTACAACATATATAAAATCAATTTCACCACATTCTTTCTTCGATTATAAAAATAACTTATACATAAGCACTTATATGATAAACAGTTAATACCTAATTAAGCTGTTTATCCAAACAGGTCCAAATACCTTTTAAGAATTTATCTTGCATTGCATACACACAAATCAATAGTAACAAAAAAAAATGGAGAGATGAAGGAAAAAGGAGAGAAATACCATGAGAATTTTTCTGTACTCGGAGATAAGATAGCGGCAAAACTGGGGCACGGTGAATTGACGAGACCTAGCAGAAACAGTAGTTAAGAAATAGTTGTTAACAAAGTCATTACCACCCAGTGTCATTAGTACTAGTGCTCCTTTCACTCTTTTCTGTGCCTCCCCTGCCCCAAATTGTGCACTCAACCGTTGCTGGTATTGCTCGAATAGTGCAAACTGCTGAAACATTCTTAAGATACCCACCTGCATGAAATTAATGACATTGTCAAATTAATGTAAATAAATTGTAATACACACACATTGCTAATTAATCTCAGGACACGTTTGGTTTGAGAGATCATATGTTTTTATTTTCCGTTATTACTTTAAATTAATTATAAAATTATCATATTGTTTTTAATTTGTTTTCTATTTTTAAATATTTGCATAAGAACCAGTAAAAACAATCCAATTTTTGTTTTTACTGTTTTGTATACAAATATTTATAAATAAAAAATGAATTGAAAACACGACAATTTTGTAATTAATTAAAAATAAAAATAAGAAATAGTAATAGAAAACGGAGCCTCAAATCAATTAGGCCCTAAATGTCCCATATCAGTTAATGCTCGTTACACTAGGATTTAAATAAAGAAAAAAACTTAGGTTTAATTTACAAATTGGATGCCGGTGTCGTTAAGGATTCCTATCCCAGCAGAAGCGAAATTGGCCCCAACCAAGAGCTTTTGGCCAGTCAGTTGAGGACTTAAGTACGGCAATGTGGGTTCAGATCCAATGTGCTGGCCTACAACAATGGTCACATTTCACACCCCACATATAATAGTAAGTCAGTATTAGTATTTGTTGTACATGATATATAATATATTCAAAGAAAAAGTTTTAAATTGCGGTCACGATTTTGGTTTTAAAGATTCCAAAAACTTTTATAATATGGAAAATTATAAACAAATACGGTCGATGCGGCTGCAATTATAGTTGTGATGCGGTTTCAGAGGCTCTAAAAACATTGATGTTGTGGCCGCAATCGGAGTTGCATGCGGCAATTTAATACTCTGTTCAAAGTTACAAATAAAATATATATACTAACAACAACAATAACAGTATGTAACAAAGGTGGTGGTGAAGTTATTAGTTAGTTATTACTGATAAGGTCAGGGAGGTTGAGGCCATTGGAGAAGCGACCGGTAGGACGGTGGGTGGGGTAGTCGACGCCGTAAGGGGGAGAGTCGGCGCGTGCCGTGGTTGGCAAGTAATTGTTGTTGCCACTGTCAACGAGTGAATCCCCAAACACAAAGAAAGCACGGGCAGCTTCTGCTTTGATGGTCACCAACTGCAGGGTGAGGGTGATGAGGACAACTCTCATGCTTGACAACATGATATTGATGAGGACCACTCTTTAATTTGCTGTGTGCATTCTTCTAGGACTGGGATTCAGTGCTCTTATATAAGGGCCAGTTTCTACTTTTACCCTTTGTCTTAACTCTTAACCCATGCAAGGAAAACAGAACAGATACATAGATGGTCATGGTATAATTAATATTGTTTGCTGAATTGAATGAGTGCATAAATTTGTGCTGGATATATACAAGTGCGTTTTTTTTTTTTCATGTGCAGGTGCGAGAACTAATCCCTTCGAGCCGGATAGGATCCTATAGGTGACAAGGCTCTATCATACGAGATTTAAAACTGTTGTATTCTCATAGTCTGGATTTGAACTCAGAACCTCTAGTTAAATTAGGAGATGCATTTTTTTTATATAAATGCATTTGAGTAAAAATCTTGATCTCCAGTAACGGAACAATACGTGTCCAGGCTTTACTTACCTCTTGATCGAACACAGATTAGTCCGAGAGCCCATTTCTCCCTAAGATACCGTGGGTATAAAAAAAATTACTTTTAAAAGAATAAATATTGTTTAAAAAATATTAAGTTATTCTTTATCATGAGTGGATTATTTTGTTGAATGTTTTGTAGTATGATTTAAATAATGTATATATATATCATCAGGTTTGTAGAGTTACTTCTTACATGGAAAATAATTCTGGGAAAAATTGTTTACTTTTGGTGGTGGAATATCACACCTCCCAAATATTGAAAGCTGTAAGGCAAGAGAGATTGCAATCAATGCATTTCAGAAGTTGGTTGCCAAACTTGCTGCGTTTTGCTTGGTTTGTATTGCAATGCCAGTGTAGTGTACATAAATGGAAGAGTATCAAATAAAATTTGAGAGTAAAATTGACCGAAGGAGCCACTCATCATTACTCATTTTTTAACATGATCGTCCTTACCATTTTAATTAGCGACATTCTCTACTCTCTTGGCATTACTTTTTTAATTCATTAACAGGTGTTGATCAGTGTTATAAGAATATTGGTTAAGAAACCAATAAATAAATAATTTTCTTTATTAAAAAGTAGATACAAGTCCAAGGATTTTTTATGCAGTTTCCTTATTTCACTAAAATAAATCTATACTTAATTTCTAATAAAAAAAATTTGTTCTTGATTCTTCATTTTTCAGCAATATCTTAAGGACAATATATTGGCAATTCTTGATAGATTGAGAGGAAGAGGCAATGGGGTCCCTTATTAATTGGGTCGGTAGAAAAAAACCAAATATGGAGTTGAGTTTGAGCACCCATGTGAATTACAAGTAGCTGAGACTAAGGTAGATAGATATTTGAAGCTTTTTGCAACGCTAAAAAAACATCTCAACCTTTCCCTCTTCTTTTCCTCCAAATGCTCGATGTAGTGCTTCATTGCGGGGCAGACAAAAGTTTATCAAGAAGTTAATTAATATGGTGCTTCCTTTTCCGTGAAATTTCCGAATTAGGGTCAAGACAATTGAGTTTTTTTTTTGGAAAAGCAAAATTTTATTAAGGAGAACACAACTAAACCAGAGTATAAGATGTGTCCATATTTAGTTATCTAAAAAGAACAACAATGTTATCAATACAAAAACGACCAATCTCCTACTGTTAATATAATAGAGTTAGCGTGCAAAAGTATCACTATAGAGAAAGATATCTCAACTAAATTGGCACCCATGGCCTTATCTATCATTTGCAGTACGCCAAACTCACATGAGAAGCCAAAAAAGGCACCTGCAACCTAAGAGAAACTACACCAAGGAGTTTCAGAACCATTCGCAGCTGTGGGAGAAACCCCACCAGAGGTGTGAGGACGAACAAACAAGTACGAAATTACATAATATTATCCAGATCGGTTCACAATTGTGGAAAATTCCCTCCGGGGTGTGATATCGTTAGACCCAAATACAAATATAATCCAAAGCAGCTCACAGTTGTGGAGAAATTCCCACCCCAGGCGTGAAATCGTCAGATCCAAATGCGAAAATGCAGAGTAGAAACTAGAGCAGTCCACAGCTGTGAAAAATGTAACACACCCGGTGTGATATCGACAGATCCAAATGCAAATATAATCCAGAGTAGCTCACAGTTGTGGTGGCATCAAATCGTCATACCCAAATGCGGAAAATACATAGTAGAATCCAGAGAAGTCCACAGCTGTGAAAAAGTTGACATCCCTGGTGTGAAGTCAAGACTACCAAATACGAATTTGCAGAATCAGATCACAACTGTGGTGAAATTCTCACCCCCAATGTAATTGTACCTCACACCCAATACCACTAAATCCTTGAAAGATCGGTAACAGCAACTCTGAAGACAATTTCCCTTGAGATGTCCGCCACGTGCATCATGTGAATAAGACTTCCAGAATGAAGGCTGTACATATGCCTACTTGTTTCCATGCCCCTATCCATTCAGTGCAGTCCAATGTAATTTGCTGGGTTAGTCATCCAATTTGAGAGTGGATAAACAAAATCATGAGCCTTCACTGTGATCCACATTCACGAGTTAAACCACATGCTTGCAAACCAAATTACTTCCCACAACTTTGCCATCTCCCTGTTACAAGATAATAAACTGCCAAACTGCTGAAAATGGGATCTAACATCACTGTATAGTGCAACTTCCACCCCAAACCAATGCAAACACTGTCTCAAAACATCTAAAAAACACCTTACATTGAAAAAATAAATGTGAGACAATTGAGTAGTATACCTTGCAAGTTTTTCCTTAAATTTACTATAAATAATGCTCGGTAATTAAGTAATCAATGCAAACCAAACACATGCTAAGCCTTGTTGGTTAAAGTTGTCATTAATAGTTAAATATCAAAATATGCAATAGATCAATAGATCAGTTGGAAGCTTAATCAGAGAAATCACAACTATGAAAATTTTTACACCCGGGGTGTGAAGTTGTTAGATTCAATATAATAATAACTTTAACAGTGAAATTCCCAACTGTGGAAATTTCACATTCACGGTAATATTTTTATTTCTCGAAAATGGAAATATAAAATTAAAATAAACATATTTTTTAAATCTCAAAATTTTGAAAATGAAAACTTTTTTCAAAAAATAAAAATAATAAAAAATAAAAAATATAAATATTTTTTATTTTTTAAATATAAAAATACTAATATTTTAAATAACGAAACATAAATAACGATTTCTTTGAAAAAAAAATTATATAGATTTTTTATTTTGGGGTTGAATTAGGCCAAAAATCATAAAGTATATAAGATTTTTTTTTAAATTTCCTTTTAAATGTATTATCAAAATTAGTTTTAGCATGATAGTTTTTGGAATAGGGGAAGTCACTTTTGCTTTGAAATATATTTTCTAAATTTGAATGTTCAATTTTTATTATTAATATCATGTCATTCTTGAGGATAGAAATGAGTTTTTTCTAATAGAATGAGTGTTATCTATATATAAAATGGTATCATTAAGAATTTGGCCGGCTGGTAATGAAATGGTTTCGTTGACTTTTATAGAAAAAGATGGATATGAACCTTCTTATGTACATGTAAGCGGTAGTTATTGCATTCATTATTCCAATTTCAATTATGATGGAGAGGAAGATGAAGTTGGATTAGAATTGCACTTACTACAAATGATTAAGTATCTTATAGTTACTTCAACTTTGTACTAGCGCATTTATCTATTGATGTGGCATATCATTACATGAATGAAATTTTCCAAAAGACATCAAGAATATATTAAATAATGTAAGTGGTTAGGTTTAAGTTTTTGTGAATAAAAAAAATAGACCTTTGGTGACTTTTACCTCTATAAATCCATTCAGTTCAATTCATATCAGTGAAGTCCAATTTGATTTTCAGATACCCCATGTCTAGATAAAAAAAAAGGAGAAGAGAATGTTGAATTGAGTGTAAATCCAATTAAATACTAACAATGTTATAAAATGTTGCTCATTCATTACGTTATTTAATATCTGATTTTTAAAGTTGTTCCACATTAATCAAAGAATTGCTTTGTTGACAAATTATTTCTGTTACACCTCTATTTTTTTACTATCTATGGGAGAAAGTCAATGTGTTGGATTGATTAGAGATAATGTCTAAATAAAAAATATTTAATAAATATACTTTTTATTTTATAAGTTGATTTTGTAGAAATGAGTTAGACTTATTAAATTAAATAACCATAAAAACTAAAATAGTATCAAAGTCTAATCATAGATTTATTATTGGGCCACTATCATATTAATTATCTATGCACCAAACTCAATAGCCATGGAAGTGACGGGACATATCGGAGAAAAATAAAGACAAATAAATAGCAATAAAAATTCTTTTAAAAGAATATACAATTTTGTTTGGCAATTGGTAAATACACCTCTCTCAATTTGCCATCCACCCCACTTAACACTATTTGAAAATTAAAATACAAAATTGCCCTTCTCCCTTCGGCCTTCCCTCTTCTCTCTTCCCTCTTAGTTTCAAAAACGATACACCCCACCCACTCACCGCCTTCGGAAATCACAGAAGGGGAGCAAAACGATACACCCCACCCACTCATCGCCTTCGGAAATCACAGAAGGGGAGCCCATCGTCGCAGACGAAGCAATCACGACCCCACTCATCGCTCGCGTGCACACATTGCAGAAGAAGCAGTCACGAACACAACACAGGTTCCATTTTTTTTTCGTTCCATTTGTTACTTTATGGATTATTTTGCAATGTTTGATGGGTTATTTTGCATTATTTGATCGCTGTATGTTCCAATTTTGTTGCTGTTTGTTGTTCATTGGTGATTCGTTTGTTAGTTGTTTATTTTTGATCACTCTGTTCGTTGTTTTTCCTGTGTTCTTCGTTTAGATTTCCCGGAAAGTGACATTCTAGAACTCCCGGAAACTCGAGTTTCCGGATATACAAAATATGAAAATTTGTACATCCGGAAATTCGAATTTCCGGTAGTACAAAATATGAAAATTTGTACTATCAGAAATTCGCATTTCCGGTAGTACAAATTTTCATATTTTGTACATCCGGAAATTCGAGTTTCCGGGAGTATGTGCTACCGGAAATTCGAATTTCCGGATATACAAAATATGAAAATTTGTACATCCGGAAACTCGAATTTCCGGGAGTACTAAAATTTCATAAAATTCGAATTTTCGGTAGTCTTTTATTATTTTAATTCTAATTTTAATTAGATTCTTTATATTATTCTATTTTGACATTTTAATTTTTTATATTATTCAAATTCTAATTACATTTTTTTTCTAATTCTAATTGTTTTTTTTATTGTAGATTTTAGATATGGCCAGTAGACGACGACCTACTGCATCTGCACGCAGAGAACGTGCTGGTGATCAACATGTACCGGAGGAGACATCAGTACCTATACCTCCACCTGTGCAGCCTCAATCATATCCTGGAGGGCCCGAGGATTTGTCATTGTTACGGTCCTATGAATCACATGTTGCTTATGATTTATATAATGGAGTGGTAAGTAACATAGTCTTCATATTGTTTGACTTTATTGTATCACTATATTTTATTTGTTATAAAATGTTGACAATTGTTTAATTGTGTCAGGATCGTGGAGAGTTGAAGATCGTGGCAAATGGTCACAAAGTGATGGATGACCCTATACTGTCCATGGAAGTTAGGGAGATTATAGTAGATGCACGATTATCGTTCCTCCCCATGTGTAGCTACTCATTGGGAGATAAGGGACTTGTCTCCGCGTTTGTAGAGCGATGGCATAAGGAGACTAGCTCGTTCCATATGCCATTCGGCGAGATGACCATCACGCTTGATGATGTGTCATCACTTCTCCATTTGCCGTGCACTGGCACAATATGGACAAACCCCAACCTTGACAGAGATGGTTGTTGTACCCTACTGTGCGAACTCCTTGGCGTCACACCAGAGGCTGCTTATTCAGAAATGGAGGCCACACGGGGGTTACATGTTCGATTCAACTGGCTGTTAGATGTGTATGAGGATAGGATAAAGGAGAACAAGACGCATGCAGCTGCTAGGGCATATATGTTATTCTTGGTAGGGTGTACTATATTTGCTGACAAGAGTGCTGCGTATGTTAACGTAGCATTCTTAGATCTTTTCCGCAACCTTGCCACTTGTCGCGGATATGCATGGGGAGTGGCCGTGCTTGCACATCTGTATGACCATCTTGGGGAAGCTAGTAAATCAGATACGAAGCAACTGGGCGGTTACTTGACTCTATTTCAGGTAATGACCTATATAAATTGCCTTGTATTGGTTACAATTTTATATGTTAGTTTTTATAAAACCATGTTTATACATTCATTTTTTTCTATAGGCATGGATTTACGAGCATTTTCCCAATATTGGATTACGCTATCCTGCAAAGAATTACCATGAACACTCCCCTCGTGCCATGAAATGGAAGCCTAAAAGAGGTGATGGTCGGGTAATGCCTATTAGGAAGGCCCTGGATGCATTGACAATGGATGATGTGGTGTGGACCCCCTATGGTGCACATAGGCATGTGATGCCCCTCTGTGACTTTGCTTTCTTCACTGGGTATATTATGTGGGACTACCTGAGATACCCACATCTACCAGAGAGGGTTTTGCGTCAATTTGGGCACGTCCAGGGGATTCCGCGGTGCCCACCGGAGATGCCTGCAGTGCCAGATATCATTGACATGTGGGCAGATTATGCAGAGCATGTTGTAGATGTACATACTAGAGGTCGTGCAGCGAGGCATCCACATGAGACTGATCCAGGTTACTTGGCGTGGTATAGGCGGGTGTCTCATCCATTACTTATACCCCCTGTGGAGGAAGAGGTAAGGATCCCTGGTCCCAGCTCCAGCAGTGTACCCCATGTGGAGGAGATTGTTAGGATGGACCCGATGCCTGGTCCTACCTCCAGCAATGTACCCCATGTGGAGGAGATTGTTAGGATGGACCCCATGTCTGGTCCTACGTCACGCACTGGGTCTCAGATAGCTGCGGTATTTCTATTAACTAAATTAGTTGTTTAATAACTTTGGTGTTTATATATGTTGATGAATGTTTTTTGGTAATTGTAGGCAAGGTGTGACAGAATTACAGAGATATGTGAAGAAGCTATAGCAGCGCATCCAGACATCGAGTACTTTAGGCAAATATACGCTATTGCACGTGGTGCCCCGTTTGAGCGGACATATGAGAGGAGGAGGAGGAGGGGGGATCGATCTACCCAATGACAAATTTTTTTATTTACATTATTTACTGTATGGACATTGAATACTATCAAGGTTTTTTTGAAACTTTGTGTTGTATATATCATGACTTGTTTAATTTTATGGAGTTAACGTTTTTATTTTGTTTTTTGTTATATTTAAATTAGATCCAGGATTTATCTGTACAAGATAAGTTTATAGATCGTTTTGTTAAAACTTCTAAACAAAAATGACACACATTTTATACACACATTTTATCCAGAAAGGTCTACATGGGTTGGTGTCTCTCATACAAAAAGTGAACTATAATGTTGCTGGCGATGAATAAATATTAATTCCCAAGATAGAGCTTCTGGACTAGCATTCTTAGACCACAACGTGGCAGTTAAGGGCATTGGAGACTCCTCCTGCATACGTACCTATAAAATAAGTAAAACTCACAATATATTTACACGTATAAAATAAATTAATAATTAAAACAATAATATACCTGCACCCAATGGTTGCCGTTGACAAAGCCAATGGCAATGACAGAGACATTAGCTTCGGGTTGACCTCGTAGTGGAAAAAATTAAATATCTACCTCATCAATTGTGAATTCTTCACTGCAATCAAATTTATTTATCAATGAAGGGAACACATCATTGTCAAGATTGTCATCCATTTATATGTACTGAACACTAGGAAAACAGAAGAAATTAGAAGAAATTAAATTTTTATGCACTTTCCCGGAAATTTGAATGTCCAGTAGTTATAAAATTGAATTTTATAACTACCGGAAACTCGAGTTTCCGGTAGTTATAACATTGAATTTTATAACTACCGGAAACTTGAATTTCCGGAAAGTTATAAAATTCAATTTTAACATTACCGGAAACTGAAATTTCCGAGAAAGTTCACAAAATTTAATTTTTACACTTTTTCGGAAATTCTAGTTTCCGGTAGTTATAAACTAGAATTTTATAACTACCGGAAACTAGAATTTCCGGTAAAGTGTAAAAATTAAATTTTGTGAACTTTCCCGGAAATTTCAGTTTCCGGTAATGTTAAAATTGAATTTTATAATTACCGGAAACTCTAATCTCCGGAAAGTTTACAAAATTTAATTTTTACACTTTTCCCAGAAATTTCAGTTTACGGTAATGAAATTTCCCAGAAATTTCACTGAGAAGAAGGAGAACTCTCACTAAGAAGAAAGAGAATGAGCTCGATCATGGAGGAGGAAGGAGAAGAGATCGATCATGGAGCAGCAGGAGGAAGGAGAAGAGATCGAGGAAGAAGAAGCAGAGCAAAGAAACGGAACGGAGGATGATGGAGAAGCACGAAGAAGAGTGGGGTGTATGTTGTGATAAGCGCGGGAAGAGGGAAAAAAAACAAAAAGGGTATTTTTGTATTTTTACATAGATTTTACGTTTAAGTGGGGTGGATGACAAATTGAACGGGGTGTATTTACCAATTGCCTTTTGTTTTTGGTCTGAAAAAGAATATACAATTAAAAAACAACCGAAAGAGTAATAAACATTATCGGGTTGGAGGGTAACGGAGGGAATCAACAAATTACCTTCGGATATAAAATAAATAAAAGCATATGGATTATGGAAATAAATAAAACAATAAATAAAATATAGTAGTTAGGGTGGTGGTGTTGTTGAAGAGTGATCGATTAAGATCTGTTCTCCTCCCAGTGTTTCCAAATCCGAATCATCCTTCCTGAAAACAGCGCAGAAAAAGAAAAACCCTAAAACACTAACATGCGCCCAAATTGTTGCCACGTCTCGCTAGCTTTTCTTCTCAAGTTCCTGAATTTTCTTCAAGCATTTGTTGGGGTTTCCATTCTCCTCTACTCCTTATGGATGCTCAATCAATGGCACCATCATCCCACCCCCCAACCACCACTCCCTCTTCCTCCCCATTTCTCTCTCCCTCGCTCCCTTATTGCCCTTCCTCTCTATTCCATCAACCTCCCCGCTCCTTGGTTCGTTCCTTCTCCTTTCTTCATTTCCCACTATTTATTATTACTATTTATCAGTAATTTCAGTTACTACTATTGAAATTTCAGCATATAAGTAATAATCAATGAAGTTGTTCTGAATAGGGTATTTTTAGGTGTATTAATTAAATGCTTTGTTACTATTGGTTCCGTACTGGGTAGTGAATTGGCTTTAATTAAATGCTATCAACTAGTAGTCTAGTACTACTTTCACGCTGGGAGTAACTGTAACTTCTCAAAAAGGAAATTAACCTGTAGTATGTATTTTTTTTTTACCCCCTTCGGCCCTTCCATTATATTTTGTGAATTGGGGCCTAGTTGGATGGCCATAAGTGCTTATCATATAAGCACTTGTGTATAAACTATTTTGGTAATCGAAGAGAGAATGTGATGGAATTTATTTCATATAAGTTGAAAGTTGTTTTGATAAGCTATTCTGAAAAGCTTATGAAAATAAGCCCAAAACAGCTTATGAGCCAGTCATAAACTATTTTCATAAGTTCTTCGAAACACTATCACAAGTGCTTATGGCAGTAGATAAGCTCTGCATAAGCCAATCAAAACAGGCCTTTGGTAGATCATGATGCTGCTACCAAAAACCTTATAGCTTGGCTGATTAATTTGTGTCACAATTTAATTATAATGAGATTGGAATATCTTTAGTGAAATGGGTGGAGTGGATCAGTGGACTGTACTGAAAGAAAGTGAGGTTTTGAGGTTAATCTGCAATGCTTCTTTATGGATTTTCTTTTTGAGGGTTATTCATCTGGTGTGTAAATTATTTTTCCTTGCTGACCCTGTTTTTCCCTTGATGACAGGTTCATCTATGCTTTCATGGGTGTGGGAATAATTGTGTGCTGCATTACTTTCTTGGGTTGCATTGCAGCTGAGATGATTAATGGTTGCTGCTTGTGTTTTGTATCCTACTTAAAGTGGAGTTATTTATTTTCATATCTTAGTTTGGATAATCTTGTCATCTTCTGTTCCGAGAGCAAATTTGTATTAAATACTTGGAAGTAATTCTTGCTTTTACTTTTGATTTTCATTTTTTTTTTCAATTTTCATTTTCACTCCTTGACCTTTTAAAAATGCTAGTACACTGTACTCATTACGGTACTCATTCTATTGGAGGCTGCTCTGGTGGGATTCATTGCAATTGATCATCATTGGCAAGAGGTTCTTACCTTCTTCACCTCCCACTCTCTTTATAAACATGGTTGCATTAGTTAACATCTATTCCCCTTTCTAATATGTATAATAATATGTTAAGTATTGCCTTTACAGGATTTTCCGGTCGATCCAACTGGTCAACTTGAGAGCCTTAGATCTTTCATTGAAGATAACCAAGATATATGTAGATGGGTTGGCATTGCTGTGCTTGTAGTTCAGGTATTTTCATTTCTCTTGCTGTTTTGGTGTTGGCATCAGTCCATTTTTACTGGGCCTCTCTTTGGTATATGGATAAGTTATAGACCATTGTTCAAATATGCACTTTTCTTGCACAGACCCTTTCAGTGATAGCTTCTTTAAAGTGAGGGGTGCACTTCAGTAAATAAAGTGCAGAATCATAATCATTGATCGGAAAATCAATCGTTAACAACTTCATAATTAGTTCTACATATGTATATATTTTATCACAATCTCAATTCTCAACTATCGGTTTTTCAATCAACAGATGTTGCACTTTTTCCTTTAAAGTGCACCCCCTCATTTTTTAGGAGCCAAATCTAATGCATACAAAGATTAAAATGCACCTTTAGTATACTGATGGACTGATGGAAAGAAGGGGGGGGGGGGGGAGATGGCAATGATTTGAGTTTTTTGTGATGTTTGTTTGTGAGGACTTCTTTTTACACTACTGTAATGGTACATGATCTGTTCTATTTTCAAGAGAACATTCACAATATAGTAATAAAGAATATTAATGTTCTATTAATATTTATATTTTAATTTCTTTAACGTTCTATTAATATTAATATTTTAATTTCTTTAACGTTCTATTAATATTTATATTTTTAACTAAACTGCAATTTATAAATATAACAATCGTACTTTTTTGGTTATGATCTTTTTGTTATAAACACTCACTAGTCATTAAAAAATAGAGGATAAAACATCAAACTAAAGTACATCCAACGATTATCTTGGTGATCCTTCTTACATATTAGAGGCATCACTGGTCTATGAATTAGCCATGAATGTATTCAGAATCATATAACAACTATGCTGCATGAACGTAAAGCATTTTCCGGATTTCTTTTTATCCCCCCTGTTGTTATTGCTAATTTTTCTTGTTTTTAACCTTAGGCATTATCTCTACTACTGGCATTAATTTTGCGCGCCACAGTTTCTACTCAAAGAGAAGATCTTGATTACGGGGATGGATATGATTTTAGGGGTAGAAGTTGGGATCCCCTACTAAATCATCAATCTGGCCAACCATCTGGCTCAAGCAAAGGTGACAACAGAGGAAATCATTCCGACATTTGGAGCTCACGCATGAGAGAGAAGGTATGCTGCTCTGAGGTCTTAAGTGTAGTTTCGTAGATATCCTTTAATGGAATTTATTTATGTCTTTTAATGAAAAGGAAATAATTCATAATTTTGTATAGAGTTTATCAAAGAGAGGCTGAGCTTTTAATATCAACTATCAATTACCTAAAGTTCCAAGCTGTTTTTGCATCTTTGCATATTTTATGTTTGTTAGTTAATTTCATTGTTAGCATATAGTTAGATTTATTGTTCATATGAACTTTTAATTTCCATTTTTACTTGGATGAAAAACTATGGCGAAAAATTATGGCGAGTACTGCAGTGTGTCATAGTTAGGCATGCAGTCAAGTGCAAACATGCACTCCTATTCAGTGTTGTCTAAACTCTTCTTAATTACTATTAGTATTTACATTATTTGACACAGAATGGATAGGCAAATAGAGTTTTTCCTTGTTATGTTAGATTGGTCTAGAACTTTTAAGCCAATGTGATATTAAAATTGCTGCAAGATCCCTGGATTTCTGCATTTGATGTATTTCGGGTCTAAGGATAACATTTGACATTGTATATGGGTTTTCAACCTTCTTCTTCTGAGACTTTCCGAGTGCTTGTTTGTCTATCGTCTGGGGAACAGTGTATTGTCTTCTCTTCTATGCCCTATAGGTCGATAACTTACCCCCCCATATATTTAAATTTGATAAATAGCTATGTATTTAATATACTATTCGTGTAAAGAGATTATTATCGATGGATTATGATCGAGTCTGCACAATTATATTGGTGTCCTTTGACATTAGTAATGTGGGTAGTATTATTTCATGTTTGCAGTATGGATTGAACAATGGTGATAAGCAGAGTTTCCAAGCATGAATTCCAGGCATTGAGTGCTACTGGCCGTCAAGGAATTCGGTGTCATGTTGATATCTCAGTACATATGTATATCTTTTGTTTTAATGTTTTTGTTTTATTTCATTTATTATTCTGGAAAACTTGTCACGTGTGCTATATAGTCCATGGTATGTATTTTAAACTAACTTTGTTATTGAAACTTGTGAGTTTTGTACCTAAATACCATAGCAGAAGAGAAAAATGAAAGATAAAGGACCCAATCCCAGTTCAATATCCTACCTATGCAGCTGAATGCGGAGCAATTGAGCAATATTCCAATGTCAACCGTGTACTTGACATCCAGCTATAGCATATTTAGATTTTCATTGAAAGAGACTTAAACGTGAATTGGCTTAAATGCATTTGAGTCTCTCTTAACAGAAATTCAAACACACTGCTAGACCAGCTACATAGGTAGGATATTGAAAATCAGAAACACACATCTTCTAGTTTATGGTTTGAACTTTAGTTTGTATATATTAATATATATCAAAACTAAAGATATAAAATGTTGGTTCTTACATATGTCAACCTTCAATTTTTTATTTTTTATTTTTAGCTTTTCTCAAAAACAAATTTCAGTTTTGTACAGATTTAGGAACAGCTTGATTGGCATGTTAAAAAGTTGCAGTGTGGAAAGCTAAATTCCTAGGTGAAGCTGTGCAGTTTGAACTTTGACAAGAAGTGGTAGTTACATGTTTCTGGATAGTAAAAGGATGTGCTGTTATTAGCATTTGCTATGTACAAGATACGTGGACATAATTAGAGATATTTAGGCCTATTTAGCTTCAGAAGACATTTTCAATTTTAATTATAAAAATGTCATCTTATGTTTAATTTATTTCTTTTTGTAAAGTTTTATATACAAAACAGTAAATTATTTTTATTATTTTCACTGCTTTCTTTACAAAACTTTGAAAACAAGAAACAAAATGAAAGGTGACATTTTTGTAAAGAAAATGGATGCATGTGATTTCATTTCTCTTCAATTGGATGCATAGGAAATTACCCGTATGGCCATTTTCGACTACTTGAAAGTTGAAAACTATATTGGCCATTTGGGGTGAGATAGCATCTTGTGTTTTACTGAATCGACCTTGACTAACCACTGTTGAACATGCATCCACGAAACGTCAGATTCTTTAAAAGGGAATGATAAATACATGCAAAAGCATCTCTCTCCCATTTAGAATATTTTATTGAATCCCTCAAAGGAATCTCTTATTTTGTAAGTTCTGCCTGCAATTTAGGATCTCTGGGATAGACTGAACTGAAGTCAATGATAATAAATTATTGTGGAAGCTTGTCTTGTGGAAGTGCTATCACAGGATTTTTGGGTTGTGCTTCAATTTTTAAGTAGTAGATACCATGATAATTTTGACTTATAGTTAAGTCCAGTTAGAAATTTCATACCAAATCACCATTGGAGAACATTCTCATCCACTTGGAATTTTTTTTTGCCTTTGAACAAAATAAAAAAGAAAAAAGTTTGACTTCAGGGTTCAGCGCCTCCAGGCTGCAAAAACCAGTAGTACCTGTCACGGCTCTCGCATCATGTGTGTAAGAATCTTTTTCCTTTGTTTAGTACAAGTTGACAATCTCCAACTCTTGACTATGCATAGTACTTCAATTATTTAATTATATGATATATGGAATAAACAACTTATTTAAGTGCTTATCATATTAGTGTTATCATATAAGTGTTTATATATAAGCTATTTTTATAATCAAATAGGAAATATGATTGAATTGATTTCATATAAACGGTAACTTGTTTTGATAAGTTATTCTGGAGAGCTTATGGAAATAAGCTCAAAACAGCTTACGAGTCAGTCATAACTATTTTTGTAAGCTCTCACAAATACTTTTACTAGTATTTATATGAGTAGATAAACTAAAATAAGTCATGCATAAGCCAATCCAAATAATGGTTGAGTTTGCAGTCTCCGATCTCTCGTATGAAAATAGTCGTACTCATAATACTAATACATTTTTTTGATACATTTCCCTTATGTTATAGATGTTTTGGCCTATTTAATCACAGATAATGTCTTTCTCTAACCCCTAAAATAACCTTTCTAAAGATATGACGAGAGATAAAAACAAATTGTACCGGCTCTTGGACCACAAACTTTTCTTAGTTCAACATCCCATGTGTGGTTGGAGAATCAATCTCATGTTGAATTCTAGCTAGGAAAAAATTAAAAGAAACAACATCTATAATAATGTTGAGAAAAACTAGTTAAACTTGTAATCTCCCATCCCAAAAAAGGATTGCATGAATAGATACAGAGCAGGGAAAATGAATCTGCTTTGAAAGTGAAAAAATGATTTATTTTGTGGTTTGATATATGAATCTTGAACATGACACAGTTTGGTTACCTAGCAGCTACCATCATCAATCTGGCCCTGGCCTTGCTCTGTATTACCACTGTGTGGTGCTTGTCCTTCCCATCATCATGAACTGAATAATGGTTCAATGGGAGCACAACAACATGATGCAAGTGGACAACAAATTGTGTGATTCTGGCCTGGTGGGTGTATCGTGCATGGTCCATTCTAATTGTACCTATGGTACTGTTAGAGCACCACAGATATGGCTAAATTAGTACTTACACAGATTGAGAATTGTGACAATGTTATACAGTGTTGTGGTCTCCCAACTAACTTGAGCTGCTGCACTGATAAGTTTTCATGGTCTCCTATAACTATTATAATTCTTTGTATTCTTTGTTTCAGCAGTCCCATAGGCCATAGGTAAGTTTTTTGTCTGGATTTCTTGAATTTTGAACCACTTTTTTTATGAAAAATTGTCACGGTCACTTGCACCGGTGTTGCACACCTAGTTATTTTGGTTTAATTGCACTTTTGGTACATCAGTTATCGCGATTGTATGATTTTAGTCTCCCAGTTTTCAATTGAGCAAATTGAGTCCCCAAGTTTTTCCAAATGTTGCAAACAGGTGGTTCGACTCAATGTCAGATCAGTCCCACGTGACGTGTGTCACGTAGGCTCCTAATACTAAAAAAATGAATGGTATAGTGACGGAGACATCTGATTGGGGTAATTGCGGAACTCAATTCGCTCAATTAGAAACGGAGAGACTAAAATCCTGCAATTGCAATAATTGGGAGACCAAAAATACAATTAAATCAATTATTTATATATAATAAATCACAGAGTCATTAATTTCAAATAACTACAAATTATCTTGGTAGCATTTAATAAATTAGGTAAGTAGGGCCATGTTGATCAACAACAATAGAGTTACAATACTTATAAAATGCAGGAAATCCTCATGAGGGATTCATGCCCTGCCTATAAAATCAACCACAGCATTTTCCACGAGCTCTTCTATCAACTCCCTTTCTATTTCCCTCCCCAAGACATCAATCTCCAATCTCATAAGCTCAACCCACCCTATCTGCACAGCTTCTTTTCTGACAACATTTTCAACCACCATGCTGTGTCTGTCCCCACAATATCCCTCCCCACCACCACACCTCACCCCACTTGCTATTAATTCCTTCATTTGGGCCACAATGTGGTCCACCAAAATTGGAGGAGAAGATGCACCCTCTTGGACTAGGGGCCTCTTTCTGATGTGGCCCCCACTGTACATACTCCTGCTGTTGGAGTAACTCTCTGATCCATAATAACCAACAACTTCCAATATTGCAGCATTGACACAGTCAAACACAAGTTTCTGATTTGATCTCATTTTCCTTCTCTTAGCCTCATTGGGTAGTAGTAGTGGATGATCAAGAGGGACCTTGTCATTCAGGTTGGCATATGTGTCCCTCAATGATGGGTCCAATGGGCTTTCAAGTGAATGCCATCTTGTGTGAAATGAGTCATATTGCTGTTCTTGATAATCATCATCATCAAGTCCAGCTTCTGATACTAGTTTCTGGACCAAGAGAAGCCATTCCTGTTCCTCTACATTGGTGTCTAAGGAAGAAGGTTTTAATGGATGAGTACTAGTTGATACTTCTGCACAAGAATCATCCCATGATAGAGTCCGAGCTACTGATTCTATAGGTGGTGATTTGTCAATTAAACTTGACTTTAGAGGCACCCCTGATCCTATAGATATAAAATTAAATAAGTGGCATTAAGGTAATAATAAAACAAAAACAAATAATTTAAGGGCATGTTTGATTTTTTTTTTTAAAAACTACTACAAAAAAGTTTTTAGGAACTATTTTTAAGATCAGAAAAAGGAAAAAAATCCGTTTTATGATGTTAATGTAAAAACAGTTTTTAAGACCTGAAAAAAGTGGTTAAACAAGGGTGGTGGTTCTGAGTGAATGTGACAATTGTCTAGATAATATGTTGAAGAAGAGACATTTTATTAGTTTCTGAAAACAGAAAACGCAAAACAAATACAACAAAAATCTGCTATCAGATTTCTGCTTTTAAAACAATAAAATAGTGACGGTTTTCGGAAACAGTTTTTTATAAAACATCTCTGTCAAACAAGTTTTTAATTTTTTTTTGTTTTTAAAAACAAAAAACAGTAATCAAACATGCCCTTAAGGTCTAAATACCAAATAAGAACTTCCTGCAATAGCTAGACACTGATAAAGAAAGAGAAAATTAAGGCCTAAGCATTACCCATGTGACCACCCTTCATGCAGTCCAAGGACTCGTGAGCTGTATTATTATTATTATAATAGTCAAATGGAGTTTCTAACACTGAGATTGGACTAGGCTGATCCTGATTTTCCCTTGAAATCTCTGGCACCATGGATTTTGACACAGCCAATCCAGGCTGTGAAAACAAACAAATCAAGGATTTTTTATATTTATATATGGTCCTATGATACACGCATTCAATTTATCATTCAATAATATAACAGGAAATCGAAGAGGTATAACTGAGAAAATTTAGTTCTATTAATTATCATCAACAAGTACCCAAGCATGTTGATTACAACGAGTTTGGTTTTTCTAATTCATTTGTTTCACTATTCCAACACATATTGAATGAGATTTAACATACTAAGTTCACAAAAATCTAGAAAGACTAATCCTGTTGCATGAACATTGTGTCTATGAGCACAACTAATAAATAGCTCGAGATACATTAAAATAGCAATAAAAATAGACATCAAAATCCTTACCAAATAGTAGTACTATATTTTAATGTTATGAGTTTTTGGTTGGTTGTGCCTACAATCATTGTGTTTCTGCAAGAATTACTTACGTTTGTCTTCAATTTTTTGTTCATTTTTATTCCACTCTCCATACTCTCTTAAAATTTCAAACATATCATAGATAGTCAAGAGGTAAAGAAAGAGAATTTGCTTAATGAACTAAAAAAATAATATGTTAAAATTTTGCAGAATAATATGAGCTTATTACCTCAAGTGTAATCATGTCTTGCAGTTGTCCATTAGAGACTGAATCTGTTGAAGTTTTGCCTGATGATTCACATAGTGCTGCAAGAGAACACTCAACATTGAAGCTTTGAGACACATCATCATCACCAAGGACTCCAGGTGGTAGAACTGATGTTTCAGTGACAGAAGTTTGGGGTTCATCTTTAGATTGAGATGCACTAGATTTCTTCTTGGTAGATTTTTTATTCCTTGAAAACAAGAAACTGGTAACTTTCCCTTTAAATGATGATTTAGTACTCTTTGACTTTGCCTGCACCTTGGAGCCATGTGCCCCAGTTTCATAAACAGTGGAAGATGCAGAAACAGAACCATCAATGCTCATTTCTTCATTGAAAGAATGGCTGCAAGAAACAGATTTGCTTGGTTCTTGTTCTTTGTCAACACTCTCAACCTCAGATGTTACAGATTTCTTTACAATGGAAAGAGAAAGCATCTCACCCAAAGTAGAGTTTCTCCGAACACGCCTTTGTTCTTGATGGCCTTTATCAATTGATGTCACCATTGTCCATCTTTCGGAGAGCCGTTTCTTTGCCTCTATGCACACCGATGACTCGGGAGAACACGATGCGCGGCCTAAGGACAGTGTAGAATAAGGACTTTCACAGCCAATGGTATAATAATCCCACGAATTCCTTCGCAACGGTGACGCAGCTTCCGAATCACTGAACTTCCCAGGTGTATACTCATGATATGATTTGTTGAATGAGCCCTCATCACCAGAATAGCCATTGGAAAAGATTGAAGGGTATGAAGTTTTATGATCCTTTTGGTAGCTCCTCAGTCCTTCATGCATTTGCATAGTAATCTCTTTCACCGCTTTGATGGATTCCGGTACATTATTATCTTCAGTTCCCTGATAGAAACTTCTAGGTGATGAAGTTCTTGGAGAAACCAAAGCCTTGTTAAGATCATGTGTCCTCCCAGGGCTAGGCTTCAATACCACTATCCGAGTAGATTGAACTGGAAACTCATCGACTTTCTGGCTTTCTGGAGAGCATCCAAGATTTCTGTTTTCCCATAATGTTTCTGGATCAGCATTTGCTGGTTTCTTAATCAGTCTATCATTCTTTTGCCCCTTTGCAGCAGGTTTGTCATTGTCAACCATCTTCAAAGGTTTAATAAGAGTAATGTGCTTTGTCTCATGATCATCTGGTGGAGCAGTAGAGGGAAATTCATCATAAAGTTTTTGTGAATCCAAAAACCTGATCAAGAGATCACTATTGGAGCTTAAAACTTCCAAGGCATCTTCATATTGCTTAGACCGGCGCAGTCTCTCATCGGTTGACATACGCTTCGCTTCCATGAATTTCTGACGAACGAGAGCCATTTTCCCCACATCAACATCTTCTTCACTACCCCAACTTCCTCTCTCTGGTAACTTGTCTCTTACATTGCTTGCTCTATGAGACTGCAGCCATGTTTCATATCCATCTTTATAAGCAAGATGTTCTGTACTTGGATGAACTTGATGAAGCATTTCCTTGTCCATGAACCTTTCATCCAGCTGCTGCCAATGTTTGAATGGTGACCCTAGTTGACCATACACATGTTGAGAAGAATAATAATCTTTTCTGTGGCTTCTCACCACAGATGAATTAGGCTCTCCCTTTGGAAGGGTTTCAAGCCCCATTAATTTGGCAACTACATTTGGTGGGTTGTTGTGCTTGGAGTCTTTTCCTTTGGACATTTTCTTGGTCTATCCTCTCACCTTGATTGTTTGCTCCATTTTTTTTCTAGCTTATCTTTTCTATCTAATCACACCAGAATCTTGATTGACTTGTTGAAAGTGAAGAAGCTGCATGCCAATTAGGTACACAATTTAGTAATATAATGGCATAGCAATCTTTCAACTACATAAATCATAAGCACAACAATTCCAGACAACTAGGAAATAAACAAAAACTTAATGACAATTCAGAAACCTCCAACTCCTTATGACACATAAAACCATACAGATCATATATATATATATAGAGAGAGAGAGAGAGAGATACGTGTATATCCAAAAACAAAAGGCTGGGCAAGGTGATGAGATGTGTGGGCTTGTTGTCCTGCCACTTCCTCTGTCTCTGACTCTGCATTTGCTTAGCTCTGTACTATGTCCTCCATCCACACCCTCATTGTAAAAACTATTGAGGATTTATCTCTTTCCCTACTTGTTTTCTATGGAATTTGAGTTGCATGTTTGATAACAGAATTAATCATTGAAACAAAAAACAAAAAACAAAACAAGTACTTGTTCAGCTTTTATAGGCAAATAACATTGCAATCCCAAATGTAATAAAAGAATTCATTAGGCCAATCTTGGCCAAATGATATTTCATGTTAGGAATACATTTACAAGGTGAGTTTACTTTACTTAATAGCAGGGAACCCTTTGAGATCACTTGATCTAGCTCTTTCCAAAAAATAATGATTACCAAGTAGAGAGTGTCATATGGAAAAGAGATCCTTTTTAAAGAAGATCCCTTCAAAAGGAGTAAAGATAACAAGAAAGGCATATAAACAAGCAAACAGAGAGAAAGAAGCAAAATTGGTTGAGGCCCAACAATTTTTTCTTCATTTTGTTTAGCTCGACTTTGTAATGATGATTTGTTTCATCTTTACCTTTAATGTGACAGGCTACTATACAAAGCTTTGGGTTTGGGCTTTATGGGCGAGTAAAAAACAAAAGAATTGTATCATAGGGTAGCCTTTAATCCGGGGAAGAAAATATGCAAATGGGTCACGTATCATTTTCTATTTATGAGTGACGTACAAGTTGCACATGCAACTGAAAATGACCCTTTAAATAGAAGAGTTTAACAACAAAAAATAGAAGAGTTTAACAACTTTGACTATGTGAAAATATTTTACACATCTATCCAATCATATTTTATCATAGTGTCACTTTGTAACTCTTAAAATTTGGATTTAGGGCCACTTTGTAACTCTTAGAATTTGGATTCAGGGTCTAATTTAATTCCACAAAACCAGTTTGTAAGGGTGATGATTGTTCAAGCTTTATAAAAAACTCTGAGCAAATCCCTCTCACGCCCAAGACTAGACATTTGGAGTGATAGGCTCTAATACCATCTTAGAATTTGGGATTAGGGTCTAATTCAACCCCACAAAATCGACTTGTAAGGTGAGTATTGCCCAAGCTTTATAAATACTATATTGACCATATCTCTAACCGACTCTTAACAATAATATTACTTTCTAAAATATCTACACAAAAATCTATACGACAAAATATTATTGAATATCTTTGTAAAATATTTTTATACCGATAGTGCATGATAATTAAATTCTAAATAGAATAGCAAAGCGAAAACAAAATCCTAAATCTCACTTATAATGCGTGGTTTGTGAAGGGTTAATAATCATTACATCAGAAAAGCAAACAATCATAATATCTACTTTAATCATGTGAACCATACCCTACGCTACCCCGCTTGCGCGACGCTCGTGCACCTTGCCTTCCACTTCCAACACTTCCACCATAGAGTAGTGCAGAAGAGCGTAACCAAATTGAAAATCTTGAGTGACATGAAGATCACTCCAAAGGATCCCGCAGAAGGAAGTTGGAGATAATTTTGAATTCAAGTTTGTGATTTGCTTAACGTAAGGATTTTATAGTTATACAAATAGCCGTTTTAGTTACATGGGATAACATTATTCTTACACAAGATATGCCAAAAACTAAGGACCCACTTGGTTTGAGAGACCATTTTTAGTTTTTATTTTTTGTATTTACTTTATTAATTACAAAATTATCATATTATTTTTAATTTATTTTTTATTTTTAAATATTTATATAGAAAACAATGAAAACAAAAAAAATTGTTTTTCACCGTTTCCTGTGTTAATCTTTAAAAACATAAAACGGATTGAAAATAATATAACAATTTTGTAAATAATTAAAAATAAAAACATTAAATGATCTCTTAAACCATTTTTTTTTCTAGTGAATCACGGGGAAAGTTTTTTAGATATGCCAAAATTTCATACAAGCACTTTAGAATTTAGATACTTGTGCAACCATTATTTTTCAATTTAACTTTTAGACAGGGTCCTGTTAATGCTCCGAATTACCAAAGATCATAGTCTAGGAAATAGGAACAATATTCCCAGAAATGGCAGCATCTGAGGGACAGGTGAAATTGTAAACACATGGCATAGGCATATCAATCCAAAATTAACAAAAAGCATATTTCAAACGCCCCAAAGAATGTTAGACTCTAGAGGAGCATCTTGTGTGTTTGCTCTTGCTCATTGATACAGTCACTGTCATCCAGAGAAAATGAGCATCCATTGTCTCTTTGCATGGACATATGAAGAAAAGAAGAGTTATATATCTCAATCAAGCCTTCACTAAAATGATAAAGCATTTCCCCATTATTCCCACCATCAATCTCTTGCTTGTAATTATCATCAATAGGAAAAAGAGAAGACACACTTTCCCTTTGGGGCAGATGTAAAATTCTAGAATTTGTACTTTGGTAATTGGAACTGGAACTGGTTAAGGATAACAACCCCTGACATTCATCTAGTGAAGATGGAAGCCAGGCTTCTTTATCAAGATGACGACGGTAGTCACTGGAAACTGTTTTTCTAACCCAATCTTTGAGGTGGTAAGGTGAAAGGTATATGCTGTCTTGAACACATGAAGTGTCTTTCTTGTAATTTTCTGAAAATTTAAAGCAGTGCCTATTGTGTGACAAGGACAATGCTGTATGGTTAAAATTCCTTTCGCGGTCATCATTGTCTCTGTAAACATATTTTCCAAACCTGAATTCTTCACATCTTAATAAACCAGAATCCAATACTGAATTGAAGTCCTGTGGCTTGTCCAGTAATAAGGATGAAGGGCTAAAGTGGTATTCACCTAATGTATTATTTGATATCTGCTCTTCACCATGGCCTAAAATTGATAGCTCAGGGGCCATATATGGTTTTGCATACTTGCAAGTCATAGGTAGCTTTATCTCATCTTTTGTGCAGTCAAAATCATTTTCCAGAAGAGAAATTGGTTCTCTCTCAAGTTTCCCCAGTTCCTTGAAATGATTCAATGTAAAGGTTTCATGCTTTTGCTCATCTCGTGCAGTCAAAATCTTTATCCAGAAGAAGAGGAATTGGTTCTCTCTCAAGTTTTCCCAGCTCCTTGAAATGATTCAATGTAAAGATTTCATGCTTTTGCTCATTACACAGAAATCCTTGAGTTACATCATTCTTGTCATTGTCAACATAACTTGGTTCCACCAAATTTGCTTTCAGCTTCTGTTCTGAACACAGGCTGAAACTTGTGAGGATAGATTGGAAAGTTGGCGTGTGGAGTAATTAGCTCAACTGATCGTAGGAACATAGGAGACAACAAATGATCACTGAAGTATGAGCTTGATTCTAGTTCAAGGAGTTTCCTCTTAGGTATCTGATGGTGTTCTGTAAATTGAACATCTAACTCTCGAGAATCAAGTAAACCATATGTGGTAGCATTTGCTTCTTCATTGAACAGAGATCCAAGAGCTGAGTCACCCTTAACAGAGGCACTGAAACTTTAGTTCCACTGAGTTTGCACTTAGGCGCTGTTATCCCGTATAGCGGTTGAACGTCGTGAGAATGGTATGTTGGAAACTCAGCACGTGGAGTAATTCTTTCATCTGATCTGAGAAATATAGGAGACAACAACTGATCATTGAAGTATGAACCTGATTCAAGTTCAAGAAGTTTCCTCTTAGGCATCTGATGGTGCCCCTTAAATTGAACATCTGACTGGCGACAATCAACTGAATCATATTTGGTAGAACTCTCAGCTTTCCTTGGACTTGGATCCTCATATTTCTGGAGAGGAAATCGCTTTTGTCAAGGAAGGCAAGTCATTGGAACTTGGAAGGGTTTATAGCATTAAAAAGAGCTTCTAAAACAACGTACATTTTTTACAGTGCTCATAGGGAACAGCCGATTAAGGAGCATGGAAACAATGTCATGCCTGAAAGTTTCCTACTATATTCAAGATTAAGGGCAAGGATAAAGACATTTAATATCAATAGCAAAACTGAGTCTAACCCTTTGGAACAGAGTTTCTCTGTATCAGGAAATAAGGCATCTGCAACACACTGTCGTAATTTCTGTCTCTTTCTGGAGAAGATTTCTCTATGCACATACTGGTTTCCTGAAAATTACCATCAAGTAAATTGTTTCACAGAAGCTGTGTCAACACATTCTCAATTAATATGAGCTGTAAATTGCACGTCTTCAGCTACTTAATATACATTTTCCCTACAATATAAATTTAACATGTGAATGTTAATAAATCAGTGGTACCCAGTAAAAGATTGACACTAAAGACCCAGTAAAATAAACTATACACGTTCAAGCTGTTCGATGCATTATTTTCCCTGACAATCACCAAGCACCTAAGCAATCGATATGGAGAAAATTGAATCTTCATGTGAAAATATACCCTGGGGTTTGAAGGTGTCACTGCAACCCTGAGAGTTTTTAGGCATGCTGCTGTTAGAGTACAGGTCTGCACACCAATATTTCAATTTCTTTTAGAACACATGACTAGAGTCCCACTGATTCAACTGAAACACTGGTATGCTTTGCATTTTAGTGCATCACATAAGCATGTGTTGATTAGAAAAATAAAAAAAATGCCACACAAGACAAACTAAAAAAAAAAATCCAATTCTACTAAGTAGTAAATAGGAGTTTATCATTGATAATTTGAGAAGACAGAAACAAAGCTACCAGAACGAGGAACACTTATACATAAGTATCACATTTCCTATGTATTGGTATTATGAAACTTCATGATCATAATCATAAGTATATATCAGTGCATCGCTGTGGCTAGTGTAGCGTGGAATCCTCTCTTCTAAGACACACCTGACTTATTTGGAGCTCCACCGGTAGGCGAGAGAAATGAGCCTGTCTTAAAAGTTGACATGTCCTGAATGGTCCTTGAAGAGTTGTAGCCCTTACTGCCAACCCTGACATCATCGGTCCTCTCTGCATGATATAAAGTGAAGGTTGAAATATACTATTATCCCTTTAACATTTATAGTTATAGTTTGTGTTCCTTTCTTTTTTCTTTCAAAAGTGAACATTTTAGTCCTTGCCATCATCATAAATCCGCCAAATGCAAACATGTATCAAATGAGTTCCTAACTTATCATTAAGTGACACATCAACATTTAACAGAAGTATGATAAAGGCAAGGACCAAAAATTGCCACAAAAAAAGGTTAAATATACTTTTAGTTTCTATAAACGTGTAAATATTCACTTTTAGTTCCTCATTTTTAACATGTCCTTTTTCGGTCCGCACATTTTTAAATAGACTCTGTTTGGTCAATTGATAATGTGTCAAATGGTACGATAACTTAGGTTTGGTTACGTTAATCCCAAATGGTAGATTATATGGTCAAAACTCTCTAACTCACCTCATTTACATCTCAACAAAGTTACCATGGGGGCCTATTTCAGAAAATGCAGGACCAAAATGAGATGTTTTAAAAACGAGGGGCTAAAAATGAATAATTCATTGTTTATAGAGACTACATATTTAACCCTAGAGAAAAAAAGAAGAAGCTCATTCATGACATTATCAGACCAAGAATCTGCCAAAACATAGTCAAAATTGAAGTCCAACCTTTGGAACAGTCAGCACTAGCATCCTTTTTCAGTGTCAGGCATGCGTCCTTCTTCAATTTCTTAAAGAAAGCAAACTCAGAAGTTTTTGAATCATCAACACCTGAACCCGAATTCCAAATCAGAGCTTAAACTCTTAACATAAAAATAAAAATAATAAATAACATAAAAATAAAAATAAAAATAACAAATTAAAAAAGAAACAAACAAATTCCATCAGGTCATTTAATTCTGACGGTTACTATGAGAGAGTGTGTTCAAATGAATGCATTAGGAGCACAACTTATACATGTTGCAAATTTCTCTCTCTCGACGTAATCTCTTTCCAATCTGCAACTATCTGGAGCCACGAACTTCACATTTTTCTGTTTTCGATCAATTTCTGCAGAGAAGAATAAAATAGGGAAAATTAATTGAAACAAGAATGCAGAAAGAGAGGAAGAGGAAAGAGAAGAAACCTTTTGTGGCGATGTGGAATTGGGAGTTCGGAGCTCCATGGAATGGTGGTCGGGTATGGATCACAAATGGATCGTTTCGGGAAATTTTCCTTTTCTTCATTATTGTCAATTGCATTTGTGTTGTGTGCAGTCTACACGGGAAGCGAAGGAATCGCTGGCTCTGCTACAAATGCTACTACACGTCCCGCTAACAACGGAGAGAACGGGGGACACTAGATTTGGCGCCAAACGCCACGTGTTACATTCCCCCTCTTATTATGTTCTAGTTTAGAGTTGTCAAAAAAAAATTTATACATAAAGAGGAGGATCAAATTACACCGGTGTAACTTTTAGGTGATATTATACTATTAATAACTATTCACCAGATAATTATATTCTAAAATTTATCGTTGGATTAAAAGATACCATCTTATAGATCATTTCTATAAAATTTTACATCAATCTAAAATCATTTGATGTGTCATTGAGATATTTTGACGTATCTCAATGACACATCAAATGATTTTAGATTGATGTAAAATTTTATAGAAATGATCTATATGATAATAACTTTTAATCTAACGGTGTGTTTTAGAATATAATTATCCGCTGAAGGGTTATTAGCGGTGTAACATTGACCAAATTGTTACACCGGTGTAATTTGATTCCTCTTCATATATAAATATAAAGAATTGTCATAAGAATAAATCCCCACTTCTACTTGCACTTAGGGGTGGCAAAATTGGCCGAACCCGACGGGCCGGCCTGCCTAGCCTGCATTCTTTGGCAGGTCAGGCTGATGTTTTCGACACGTGACCCGCTTCAGGTCCTCTCGGTTGGCCCGTCAGGCCAAAAAAATTTCTATTTTTTTTAATTATTTTGTTGGCCCAATGACGGCTCGCCAACCCACCCTTAAGCGAGGCAGTGTATTTTTCTGGCTCGTTTTCCTCAACAGGTCAGCCCGTTTTTTGGCAGGCGGTGGCAAAACAAATGCCACGGGGTATCACTAACCTCACTATCAAGTCCAAATAGGACACCCATTGTCCACGACAACGTTTTTTAACAGAAATTGATGGTAGGAACCAAAATCGAACAGTTTAGATATTATAGAGATCAATAACAAAAGATTTTTATAATGACTAAAACCAAAAGTTCCTATATTTACGAGGACTAAAAAAATATTTAAACCATAATAATTTCTATTATTTTGGGAAAGGATAAAACTTTCTTAGCAATGGGAAAGTGCCCTTTGCACCATTGATTTGGATTACTTTTGCATCGACGGCTGAGATGCATTACCAGTTACCTGATCAGCAAGTTTTATACATATTTTACATTATTTGCTAAAAGGAGTCTTAAGAATAATAATATTTAAAATAAACCGACATATTTAAAAAAATTAATATAATAATAAAATTTTGAAATTTGTAATCTGTAATGAATACAATGAAATGAATTTATTTTTTCAGATTAAAAAAAATTGCATTAAAATCTGAACATAAGTGCTAAGGAAATGTATCAAATATATATCTGTGTATATGTGTAACGTGTGTGTTAATTATTAGTTATTAGTTATATTAGTTATTAGGTATTAGTTTTTTTTGACAAAAAAATGTAGTTAGGAATTAGAGTTTATTAAAATGGTGATGTTAATTTTTGTACTATAGAATAATATTATAATTAGGGGTGTAAACGAGTTGAACTGAGCCGAGCACTTAAAGCTTGAGCTTGGCTTATAAAAAAGTCAGTGACTCAAGTTTGACTAATTTATTTAAACAAACCTAATTAAAAACTTGAGGTTGAGTTTGTTAAAAAAAGTAAAGTTTGGATTTGACTTGCAAGCTCATTTATAACTTAAAGTTTTGTATTTCTTATTCTTTTATTAATTTTTTTTGGAATTCTAAATTATTTTTAAATTTTATCAATTTAAAATTTAATAAAATTTAATGTTCAACATGTGATATATTTAATTCAAAAAATAATATTGACAATTTGCTGTAGACAAAAAATAATTTATACATTCTATTGGAGAGAAACTACAAATACTCATTTACTAGTTTACTTCCTACTATAGGTAAAAGGTAAAAGGACACTTTTCCTTTGCTAGAAAAGTTTTATTCTTTTCCAAATTAAATGTACCCGTCTTTATGATGTAGGACAATTAATCCAGCTTGGGATTTTCACTTGAGAGTCGATGTGTTGCGGCTGGAAACTTGAGTTGGAAAAGTAGCATGGAGGCCATTTTAGCAATATGGGGCAATTAGATATGTTATTTACCCAAATGGTAGTGCAAGACGTATATGCTACATACGACTTGTCCCTTCTATTTTTTTAAAAAAGTCACAAAGTCATAAGTTAGATTTACGACTTTATTATTTTATTTTTTAAAAGAAAATCTATATAAATCGTAACTTTAATGTACGACTTCCCATTTTTATAAAAAAAAATATTATATTATTATAAGTCATATTCCCACGCATGTGCACTTTTGGTTACACTGAGAGAGACTTCTGCCATTTCACCCAAGCATTCGACAATTTCTAATATTTTATTTTTGGATTAAGTATGTTTTTAGTACCGTAAATAGATAGATGTTCACTTTTTATCCCTCAATTTTTTTAATCTTTTTTAGTTCCTTGTGGCCATTTTTTAAATTTAATTTTTTTAATAAACATTTTAACCCCTCTTAATTTTATAATTTTCAATTTCCACCAAATCCTCTAGTGTTGTCAAATTTGTCTGGCCTACTAGACCTGTGTTTTCGATTGGACTAGATTCGTTAATTATAGGCATGGAAGAAATTGGGTCAAGCCTGCATTTTAAGTATCTTTTAGTACTTTAAACTATTTTTCTTTATAAATAATTCGGGTCTAACCCGGCACTTGGCAGGGCTAAACCAAAAAAATGTGGCTCAAAAGATACACAGACTGGTTCGACTTGGTTTTACAATTATGACTTAAGTAATTATTGTAGGTAACATGATGAAACACAAGAAGGGGGGTTGAATTGTGTTTCTAAGCTTTTAAAAACTTTTCGCAATGATGGACGCTGGCTTGTGAAAAACGTTGGACGCACAGCTTATTTCAAATATTGGACGCACAGTATTTTTCTGAAATGTTGGACGCAGCATGTAGAATAAAGTTGGACTTTCAGTCCTTTTAGCAAATGGACACATACCTTGTACTTACCATTTGCACTTATGATATTCATTCATCCATTGGACGCATCCTTATGCTTACCATTCTATTCCATTGGACGCAAGGCAGTATTGGATGTATTGCCTCATGCTGATTATTGGACTTATGCTCCATTGGACGCAAGGCAGTATTGCACTTCTGCTCCATTGGACGCAGGACAGTTGACTGTTGTACTTTTGTCCTTCTGCTTCATTGGACGCAGAGTAGTATTGTTGGACTTTTGTCAATTCTACTTCATTTGTTCCATTGGACGCAGAGCAGTTGATTATTGGACTTTTGATTCATTCTGTATCATTGGACGCAGACTGTTGTACGTATTGCCTTGTGCTGATTTATTGGACTTTTGTCCTTCATTTACATTGGACGCAGGCAATGTTGTGCATTTTGCCTTATGCTGATCATTGGACTTTTGTCCTTCTGATACATTGGATGCATACTCACTGGTTCTGCTTCTTTGGAAATCATTAGACGCAGAGAGTAGCATGTCTACATGACTTGGATACTTATACTTCTGCGATTCTGCTTCTTTAGAAAACATTGGACGCAGAGAGTAGCATTGCCTCGCAGAACATCATTGCCTCATACTGATTACTGGACGCATAGTTCTCAGAGTCCATTGGATAATTCTTATTCGAGGTCAAGTATCAGAATCTTTGGACGCATCACTCTTGGTGTCCATATATGTGTCAGTGCCAATATTGGACGCAAAGCTTTTCAGACTGTGTATATGTGCCAATGTCATGATGAACTTATCATTGGACGCAAAACTCTCAGACTGTGTGTATGTTGCCAATGTCATATTGGACGATGAACTTATCATTGTTGTACCTACAAGAGCTTGTCAGCAGACTTTGTACAATCCTTAATACACTTTGTTAGACTTTGTAAAAGCCTTAATAAACTTTGTTATACTTTGTTATCATCAAAACCATAAAATTACTTAGCGAGTTTTTGCATTATAAATAATTTTAACCAATTTGGTTCCAACAATTATTTTTAAAAATAAAATATTAGAAGTTGTACATTAAAGTTACAACTTATATTGGATTTTTTAAAACTAAAAAATAGTGAGCTGTGAAGTCAAAAATTATATCTATAAGTAACATTTTTTTAAAAGAAATATAGAAGAGGCAAGCCAAATATGGTATATACCACTTGCCCCATTTAGGTAATAACTTTTTGCTTTGCCCCATTTGGGTAAATAACCTGTTGGATTATCCTATATTAGTAAAAAATCCTTACATGGAAGTTTAAAAAATAAATTGCCAACCTGTACCGCTCAATCATGAATAAATAAAATATCTTATACCCGAAACCTCCCTTGCCAACTGAACAAAAATATATTTCTTTTGTATTTTTCTCCAAATTTATGTTTTTCTTTCTTTAAATTTCTTTTATTTATGGTGAAGACTAGCATGACCCAGCAAGCGGGTGCTGCACCGATATAGCACTGCTGCGTACCATTGGATTGAGTGAGTGTTAATGTGTATTGACGGCTGATATTGTTTACCGACAACCAGTTGGCCAATATTCTATTTATTTGCAATGTAGTCCTTCAATAAAGTGGATTTGAAAGTGCATCTGGGTTCAACTGATTTGTGTCATGATTCGGAACAGTAGGATTGAGTTCAATTTGTTGATCTTGTTTTGTATTTTGTTAGGATCCAATTAAAACTCAAATGTTGCCCCATTTGTTTAAGGATAGAAAATCGTGCTATAAATAAGGCCACTTTTCTGGAAATATGCAGTCAGGTGTTTTATTCTTCAGCTACTCCCCCTTCAACATGAATATAAAATGGAGTATGGATATGTTAACCATGATCCTATTCTAAAATCCAAACTTGCTTAAAACAACTTCACCCCTAGTGATTCTGAGCAGTGAAATCAGGCTCAGCTGGTTTGGATTTTGGAGGTAACCGAAGTGGTAGTGTTTGCGGCATCCTGCTGTGTCTGTTATTTTCTCTCAATGTTCGTAATGCATTTGCAGCAAACCTTGATGCATATATGGTTGCGCCAAGGCTTATAGTGGACCCATCCTGATTTGTCAAAGCATCTTGTAGCTTGTCTTCTGCTTCATGTAATGACCTCTCAATCTTCTTCTTCCGGTATCGATGCCAAGATGCTTGTATGAAACAAGCAGCCCATGTCTTCCATTGTGGGGCATAGAACCTGGAGGAAAAAAACATATTGTTCAACAAGGTTAATTAGGAAGGATTTTCTTTTTTCTTTTATTTTTGTGAAAAAGAAGAAGAGAGAATTGGCTATTTCAATTTGTTTTTATGATGGCGGTTATTGTTGGTATTATATGTGTCTATAATCTTATATACTAAATGAGTTTGATGGGACTACATTATAAACAAATCACTCTCAAAAGTTAGAATCATATATGCAACTTGTTTCGTATTTATTAAGCAGCACAGCTAGCACTAATCCCTAAATGCATTGATGCATAGTCAAATTCAGAGGAAAAAGGAGAAAAATGATATAAAGCCTTCCTTACCTGAAAGTGTGTTGGAGCTGTGTGTGGTTTATAAGACGTCGAAATTGGGAAGCAACAAACTTCAAGTCACCGGGCATGAGAGCAAAGGCTTCAACCTCTGATATAGTTTCCACTGTTCTAGTTGAAATGGGTAGGCTTGAGGAGGAGGATTTGGGATCCAAAGCCCATGTTAGAAGCTCCTCTCCACAGAAGTCACCAGCCATGAGCAATAAGGAGTTGAAGAAACCAGTTCTTCCACCATCTGTTGTCATGGAAGCAACTTTTCCACGCATAATGAAAAGCATCTCATCAACTGGATCTCCTTCACGAACAATGCAGCTCTTCTCGGTATACAGGATCGGCTTCAATCTATCACACATTGCATCCAACAATCGTTTATCCATTTTCTCAAACATTGGCACCTAAATCAAAAAGAACACAAATTGTTCGTTACACTACACCCGTGCGTATATGTGAGAAAAATAATTAGATGGTGAAATGATTATGGATGGTACCCACTTTTCTAACTAAAGCCAAGCAAAGATGACGCTTTATGTCCTTTCTGAGATCTTTCGGGAGGCTACGTAACAATGACTCCTCCTCAATACCTCGACATTCTTCCCATTTGTAATGTTCATACCTTCTAACTCTCTGCCTCAAGCTATCAGGTAGCATACGGTAGGACATCCACTGTTCTTCATCCTGCATCTTCAGTCTCATCTCTTCCCACCTGGTAGTTATACATTTCTGATATTCCTGTAATTAACAATGTTCAACACAATCCATAAGCTCATAAATAAATAAAAGAGGTTTAACATAAATGATGCAAAACTTAATTGGTTTCAATGGAAGCCACTGTAGAACCATTGGTTTGCACTTTGGAACTTGGGGTGAGTTTAGTCATGCCCATTGATTTAACCCACTTGGATTAAGTTGAATTTGGATTTAGAACTAATTAATAATTTGATAGGATGATGGAAAAAAATAAATAAATCAATACAATTGAATTAGATGTAAAAACTAATTAAATTTAATCTATACCTTTCTGTTAATTTGAGTGCCTGATTTATGAAATTTTTACTCAAGAATTTCTCTCTACAAATAATGCTCAAAAGTAAATCTCCATTTGTGTAAAACTAACTACACAAATATATGTGAAAAACCTATAATGTCTATGATCTAATAGTTTTCATCAACACTTACCTGTATGTTTCCAATAAGAAATGCGAGTAAAACCAATCCAAGGATGGCAATGAAGATTGCAAAGGCTATCTCCATGACATAAGTGCTTGTCTTGAGGTTTTGTCCAAGAGAACTGTAAAAGATGACAAAATCTATTACTTTTTGGCATGCTTTTATTCTCGTCTTTCAATAAATTACTCTTAACTTTAAAATTAAAGTTCTGTAGTTCTATGTAGTTAAGATAAGGATATAGAAGTTCCGTAGTTCATAAAATGAGCACGTTGCATTAGCTTATGTAGAAAAGAACACAAAATATCATTCACCAACCTTAAATTGCGCATACCCCACCAAAAGCAGTAGAAGAACTTCTGAAGAAAACCAGTTGTTGAATCTACCACACGTGATTGTATAGCATCGAAAAATATTCCAAAACTGAAGATGTTTGTGTCATTGATTTGATCAGGGTCAACCAAAGAGCAGGTCCTATTGAGAAGTTGAAGGACATCTGGATTGCGGATACTACTACTGGGACCACAGGCCAAGTATGATTCGTGAAAGATTGAAGCATTCTTCAACTCTCGGCTCCAGCACCGCACCTCTGATTCTACTGAAAGCAGATACCAGATAGCTCCAACCACCTGATAAAACACAGCCACGTGCATTTGGCGATCATAAAACTTGTCGTCATGAAAACGACAACTATGAAGGAACATAGATTAGTGGATCTGAATGTGCAATGAAATCAATTTACATGGCTTGCTAGCATATAGAGAAAGAGGAAATGAGCACTCCCAGCCGATGCTGTCCTACTGAATGCACGAGAAGTTTTTAATACTCTGAGTAGTGGATAGAACCTCATAACTCTTGGCACATACAAGATTAGTACTATATATTTCAACAAACCCTTTGCGACAAATGGAACTGCATCTATAGCTAGAACAACCACCTGTGACATCATCAAAATTATGTCTTTCACATAAAAAAAAATCAAAATGAACTGAAAAAGATTATGTCTCTGCCTTTCAAAAAAATTTGTGTCTTTCACATCAAAACGAACTGAAAAAAATAAAATCGTTTTGTCATTTGGAAATATACTTAGGAATGAGATGCGTACCTGTGGAAGTGGAATAATTGATACAATGTCAATGATGAAGTAAGAACTCAGGTATCTTTTCCATATGGCAACAAGATCCTCAACCAACACACCCCTTCCAAAAACATGAGAAGAAGGGGCAATATACCCCGTTCGAAACTGAAAGATTATGTGAAGAATGTAGAAAAGATCAAAGAAGGTGCGAAGAACACTGGCAGTAATCTGCAATCCTCTATTCATATCAAGACACTTGTTTATGCCAACAATCTCCGGAATGTAAAAGAAAAGTGGGTCCACAGAGATTGCCATCACACCTGTGATCACAAAGATCCTGTTCCATTTCTGAAGCATTGGCGACTGTGGATCAAGAATTTTGCGTGTTTGTCCATCTCCATTGCTTACAGGGAGGATTGCTGAGGGTCTTCTCAATTTCTTCATCTTCTTTGACCCACTCTCCACTTTTCTTCCAATACTATTCAAAACAATACTAACACTTGTTCTTCCTTTTCTTTTGTGATCTCCGTTGTTTACATAATCTTCCTGCACTATAGTCTATACTAAAAGATGACTCGGATCTCCAGTATGTACGTCCTCAAACCTGGATGGAAAGACATACAACAATAAAGTCTTGTTATTAATTTTATTTGTCACCTGAACCACAATATCCTAGGGGGAAAAGGGGGAGCTAGCCCTTGGACTAATCTGTATGGCATAGAGGTAAGTAAAATCTGGTTACAGATTGTTCTATCACTAAGGATGGAACTCGAGTACTAGTCGAGCCCCTCTCTTTAGATAGAGCACATTAACCACTTGCGCCTAATCCCGCGGTTAGTCTTGTTAATTTGAAATTGGTAATTACCCTCCCATCTTGGGGAAACTAAGCAACAAGCATTTTGTATTAGTATATACAAGTCAATAAATAAGATGAATCTTTTCTGCATGGCGGAAATGAATAGCTGAGGCAGCATGAATTATGGAACTTACAGATAGAGGCCGGTTGTAAATGTGTGCACAAAAGCAATGATTACCAAGATTAAAACATTAAAAATATGCAGGAACACCAGAAATGGGATTGAACCCTGACAAAGTTATGTCCCTTTGCACTCATATGATTAAACTACTTCTGCATCCAGTTAGAACAAGTAACCTTTGCAGCGAGCAAACACACTGTACTCATGATTTACAGCGTTCACAGTGCAAAGAGAGAGATATGGGTAGCCATTTTATAATTGCAGTAATGATGACAAATGGAAATTGCCTAGAAGTATGAAAGAATAGAGCACGAAATTGTTACAAAATAGCTTCCTAACAATTTCGTTGGTTTAAACAACTTCCTAACAATTTCGTGCAACAAATTTTATACCAAAATAGCACAGCTCGATGACAAAAACACAGAATGGGGAACTGGGAAGGAAATAGAGAGGGAGGGAAGAACTATAACACCGAGTCAACAGTGTTAGGAGTCAGGAGAGTCAATTCATCTCATGCCCCATGCATAATGCAACAAAAATGACCGACCAATTTCAATTTCATTTTTTTTCCGAGTAGGACCAACAAATTTCTTGTTGACCGTATCTTTAATAATTTTATCTATATCTATCCTATATTATTATTAAAATTGAGTTGCCAATATTATTATAAATAATTTTAGGCTTAAAAATAATTTTGATTTCCATAAATATACCAGTTTTTATTTTTAATCTTTGTAAAAAAAAATTTGTTTTTATCAACGTCCAAACCTTCTCTTTTTGGTCATTTTCGTCAATCTCTGTCACAAGAAGGGGCTGACGGAGCTCCTCCAAAGTTGCCACACAAGCGTAATGATGGAGCGTGTCATCTACCTAGGATGATGACATGGCCCTATTTTTTTTTTCCCTTTCCTCTCTTCCCTTTCCCTTCTCCCGCCCCTCCGGACGCGGATTAGGTGCGGTCGTGCAGTCGACTGCATCCAATTGGGACCGTCGATTTTGATCGGACGGTGGAAAATAAACCGAGTTTAAAATTTAAACTAAAATCGTGACCCGAATGATCTTGATTGGATGGTTATGATCGCCTTGACTGCACTACTACACCAAATTCTTGATTGCACGCAATCCAGGTCCAAGTCCCTCCACCCACCGCCACCCCCTCCTCTTTTGCCACGTGGTAAAGCATCTCCACTACAAGCATTCCAATGCAAAATTGACCCTGACTCACCTCTCTTCACAGCAACTTTCCCCCCGTTTTTCTGGAATCGGCAACCAATCACGAATCGGATTTGTCAACGGGGGCTTCTTCTGTTTCCTGATTTTAACACCACAGCAACCGGACATTTCTCCCCCAACTAACTTGTCATACAACTCAGCCTTCTTCTCTAATGCAGCATAGCCAATTGATCCATCATTAACGACTTTCAATTCAAGTTTATCCCTGGCGACATCAACAACAACACACAAGCAATTAGTTACGATTATTAATAACCAAAAAATTAACCAGTATAACGAAATAACCAAATTAATTCCTAACAAAAATAAAATAAAACAATTATTATGATCATTATTAATTGAAGGGGGTAATGAAAAAATAGTTATTTGAGAGCGCGGGAATCGACCCCGGAGTTCTTTTTGAAGAATGGGTCTTTGGGAGGGATCCTGTGTTTCGCGCGTTGGAACCGGCGCCTGGACATGCTCCCAAATTTCGGATCTGGCATTATCGACGACTCCGTTAGCCATCCCAGCGATTCCGCCACCACTCGCTTCTTCCCCTCCTCCGCCCGTCATCTTCTTCGACTCTGTAACCGGAGACATTATTGGAAATCTAGTGGAGTGGCAGTTCGAAGAGCTCTATGGCATTAACAAACGCGAGGATGAGAGTGGGGCGGGGCGGGGCGGGGCAGGGCGGAGTGGGGGTCGAGGGAGAGGAGCGGTAAGGGAGGGGTAAGGAAGAAAAAGGGAAACCTAGGGCCATGTCATTGTCCTAGTCAGATGACACATGACATCATTACGAGGGACAACTTTGGAGGAGCTTTGTCAGCCACAACATCATTTTTGTAACATAAACTAACGGGAAAGACAAAAATAGATAAGGTTTGAATATTATAGGATGAAAAAATTTATGGCTTAATTATACTTTTAGTCTCTTATGTATTGCTATTGTGTGATTTGAGTTTCTCTATTTTCAATCTTGCAAATTAGGTTGGCATCTGAGTTGGCACAAAAATTGCACCACATGGGGATTGAAGACAAGTTTTGGTTGATGCAAGACTCAACCTATGCCATTAGGCCAATTAAAATTTATGGTATATTTGCCTAAACTAAGATACATATTACAAAGTTGATGATTCTAAATAAATAAATTTATTAATATACTTATTTATATATATTGATTTTATTAGTACATATTTGTATATATCTTATTAATATATCATTTATAAATACATTAATGAAATAATATATGAATTATATAATTGATAATGAACTATAAAATTTAGTCCCTGGAAAATTTCTGATTTTGAATTTAGTCCCTATAAAAAAGTTAAACTTTTTTTGTCCTCATTTTATTTTATCGGAGTTGACCGCTGATGTGGCATTGTGAGGTCCATATAAAATTCCTTTGTAGCGCCTACGTGGCCTACGGGGGGTGGTGGTGGAGGTGGGGATGGAGAAGGGGGAGAAGGAGGTGGGGGTGGTGGAGAAGAAGAGGGACTAAATTCAAAATATGCAACACCCTTTTTCATAAAAGGATATTACAACATAAGTAACCTAATTAGTAAAAATAAATAACGTTGTTTTTCATTTGTAAAAGAAAATTCTCTTTTAATTGTCTCAAGTCAATTTCGAAAATGAGTATTATTTTTTTTCTTCTTTTCAATGCCGGAAGAATCATTTTAACTTGGAACTCTCACTTACATTATTTATATTTCGAAACTCTTTTATGTCATAACGTATCACTGAAAACGAGATAATCATCGTCTGATTAAATAATATACATCATATACATGCTGATCCAACAGTCTATGAGTACATCAAACTGAACGTTTGGTAATGTAATATAATATAAAGTACAGTCATCCAAAATATCTCTAAACAAGAGCCCATCCAGTAAAGAGTCAGTCTACAAAAACAAGACAAGATAACGCAACAGGCTGTACTATGTCAGCTCCTACACACTGCCCACAGACTCCTCTGAAGGATCACTCTCCTCCTCTGCTATCTGCTTCCCTTTCCCTTTACTGTCATCGGCCTCTTGACGAGCTCATGCTCTCCAAGACGGTATGGCAGTAGAAAGAAAAGGCATCGGTCTCCTACCAGGCTCTGCAAAAGAAACAGGAACGGCTAGAATAGGGATAACAGTTTGCATAGTAGGTGTCCTTTCAGTAGGCACCTTTCCTGCTGATAAAACTCTAACTGGTTGTGAACGACGAACATTACTCTTGCGAGCTGTTTGTCTCCACCTGCCAAAATATCTATGACACGGGGGTGTACTGGGTCTCTGTTGCTGTGGCTCTGGCCTTGCAGGCTCCTACTGTGGCTCTGGCCTTGCAGGCTCCTGCTGCACAGGCTCAGATCTCTGTATAGGCTCCTGTTGAGCTATCTCCTGCCTTTGTCTCTCTTTTTCTCTCCAAGTATCCTAAAGTTCCTGAATAGGCATCTTTACATCTAATATCATATCCTCTACAGTCCAACGATGAGGTCCTTCTGCCGATGTCTCTAAAGAAGTTACATACCCAAGGTATGGACCCCACTGGGTTTCGGGGTTAACTATCCACCCCTCACCCTCGGCTCCTCTGGGCAGCAGACTCAATCTACGAACTTTCGTCAGCCCCTCTGGCGGGCGGTCAATCTATATGAATCATGTTCCAAAAAGAGTACAAAACATATAGGCAAGGGTGAAAAATCCTCATACACAGATTACAAAGCATAGTGACACAAAATATAGAAAATAAATCAGGTTCATCAAAATACATCAGCACTATGCATTTCTCTTCCATTTACCTTTTCTCGGCATCAATGTATATTGTATTCCTGCTAATGAGATATTCACATATACACAAGGAAAACATTACAGTCACAACACATATCTCAGCATCAAGCAATATATCATCAACTCAGATATATTATAATGCATGACACTTCTATTCCCCTCACATCACCCTCGTAGTGTTCCAAGGAGACTTTCCTACCTCCAACACCATTGAGCGATCGGTCGTAGCAGACTTAACAGACTTATCAGATAGTCCCATCCGGACTTCATGATAATCATTCAGATAAGCTACATTTAAACCACTGTACCGTATCATGAATAGTCAAGTCAGTCAGATTTATCCAAGTCGGGTTGTGCGATTGCCTCGGCTCAGGAGATATCGCCTCCCTGGTCACCTCAGGAATTTCGCAACCTGGATAATCCCAATAGGCAATTGTGGCCCAACTTGTCACTATTCCCAACCCCATTCGGGTTGTAATGTTCATCATTTGGCCACCTGCCAATCATATCTCATCATAATGCCACTTTGTAACTCTTAAAATTTGGGCTTAGGGCCACTTTGTAACTCTTAGAATTTGGGCTTAGGGTCCAAATCAATTCTACAAAACCAGCTTGTAAGGTGAGGATTGTTCAAGCTTTATAAAAAACCTCTGAGCACACCCCCTCACACCCAGGACTAAACATTTGGAGCGATAGGCTCTAATACCATCCTAAAATTTGGGATTAGGGTCTAATTCAACTTCACAAAACTGACTTATAAAATGAGTATTGTCCAAGCTTTATAAACACTACATTGGTCATATATCTAACCGACTCTTAACAGTAACATTACTTTCCAAAATCTCTAAACAAAAATCTATATAGTGAGATATAATTGGATATCTGTGTAATATATTTTTATACTGATAGTGCATAATAATTAAATTCCGAATAGAATAGCAAAGCGAAAACAAAATCCTAAATCTCACCTATAATGCGTGGTAGAGGTGTCAAAATTGGCACAGCTCGACGGGCCGACCCGGTTGGCCCGTGTCTTAGGCCGGGCTGGTCACCATAATCGTAGGCCTGAAATAGACCGGGCTGTTTTGGCCCAGCCTGATGGGCCCGACGGGCCAGACTGGGCCCAATTTTTTTGTGCTTTTATAGTATTTGGGTATTTTTTTCCTTCGTAAAAAATGTGGACTAGGTCGGGTCTAACCCAGCCCGGTGTGTTTTAGGCCAGACTAGACCACTAAATAGGTGGCCTATGAAAAATATAGATTAGCCCGGCCTGGTTTTACAATTTGGCCTGGCCCGACCCGACGGCCCATTTTGACAGCACTAATGCGTGGTTTGTGAAGGGTTAATAATCATTACATTAGAAAAGCAAACAGTCATAATATCTACTTTAATCATGTGCACCATACCCCACCCTAACCCCCCTCGCGCGACGCTCGTGCACCTTGCCTTCCACTTCCAACACTTCCACCATAGAGTAGTGCAGAAGAGCGTAACCAAATTGAAAATCTTGGGTGACATGAAGATCACTCCAAAGGATCCCACAGAAAGAAGTTGGAGATGATTTTAATTCAAGTTTGTGATTTGCTTAACGTAAGGATTTTATAGTTATACAAATTGCCGTTTTAGTTACATGGGATGGCATTATTCTTACACAAGATATGCCAGAAATTAATGACCCATTTGGTTTGAGAGACCATTTTTTGTTTTTATTTTCTGTATTTACTTCAATTAATTATCAAATTATTGTAATGTTTTTAATTTATTTTTTGTTTTTAAATATTTATATAGGAAACAATGAAAACAAAAAATAATTGTTTTTGACCGTTTCTTTCGTAAATCTTTAAAAATAGAAAATGGATTGAAAACAATATGACAATTTTGTAATTAATTAAAAATAAAAATATTAAATGATCTCTTAAACCATTTTTTTTTTCTAGTGAATCACGGGAAAGTTTTTTAGATATGCCAAAATTTCATACAAACACTTCAAAATTTAGATACTTGTGCAACCATTATTTTTCAATTTAACTTTTAAGCCCAGTTTGGATAAATTTCTCCATAAGCACTTCTTGTATGTATTTTTTAACTAACAACTTCTCATATAAGTTAAAATTTACTTTTGCTCTTCACATTTTTCAAAAGCTATCTTTTTTAACTTCTCCAAAAACACCTATCTATCTATAAATGACTATTTAACAACTTTTTCACTTGTGCATATATAAGAAAAATAAGATACAAATAAAACTAACTTCTCTATAAGTCAAAAGCTAGAGCTTTTGCATCCAAACATGCTTTTAGACAGTCCTATTAATGCTCCGAATTACCAAAGATCATATTCTAGGAAATAGGAACAATATTCCCAGAAATGGCAGCATCTGAGGGACAGGTCAAATTGTAAACACATGGCATAGGCATATCAATCCAAAATTAACAAAAAGCATATTTCAAACGCCCCAAAGAATGTTAGACTCTAGAGGAGCATCTTGTGTGTTTGCTCTTGCTCATTGATACAGTCACTGTCATCCAGAGAAAATGGGCATCCATTGTCTCTTTGCATGGACATATGAAGAAAAGAAGAGTTATATATCTCAATCAAGCCTTCACTAAAATGATAAAGCATTTCCCCATTATTCCCACCATCAATCTCTTGCTTGTAATTATCATCAATAGGAAAAAGAGAAGACACACTTTCCCTTTGGGGCAGATGTAAAATTCTAGAATTTGTACTTTGGTAATAGGAACTGGAACTGGTTAAGGATAACAACCCCTGACATTCATCTAGTGAAGATGGAAGCCAGGCTTCTTTATCAAGATGACGGCGGTAGTCACTGGAAACTGTTTTTCTAACCCAATCTTTGAGGTGGTAAGGTGAAAGGTATATGCTGTCTTGAACACATGAAGTGTCTTTCTTGTAATTTTCTGAAAATTTAAAGCAGTGCCTATTGTGTGACAAGGACAATGCTGTATGGTTAAAATTCCTTTCGCGGTCTTCATTGTCTTTGTAAACATATTTTCCAAACCTGAATTCTTCACATCTTAATAAACCAGAATCCAATACTGAATTGAAGTCCTGTGGCTTGTCCAGTAATAAGGATGAAGGGCTAAAGTGGTATTCACCTAATGTATTATTTGATATCTGCTCTTCACCATGGCCTAAAATTGATAGCTCAGGGGCCATATATGGTTTTGCATTCTTGCAAGTCATAGGTAGCTTTATCTCATCTTTTGTGCAGTCAAAATCATTTTCCAGAAGAGGAATTGGTTTTCTCTCAAGTTTCCCCAGTTCCTTGAAATGATTCAATGTAAAGGTTTCATGCTTTTGCTCATCTCTTGTGCAGTCAAAATCTTTATCCAGAAGAAGAGGAATTGGTTCTCTCTCAAGATTTCCCAGCTCCTTGAAATGATTCAATGTAAGGATTTCATGCTTTTGCTCATTACACAGAAATCCTTGAGTTACATCATTCTTGTCATTGTCAACATAACTTGGAGTTCCACCAAATTTGCTTTCAGCTTCTGTTCTGAACACAGGCTGAAACTTGTGAGGATAGATTGGAAAGTTGGCGTGTGGAGCAATTAGCTCAACTGATCGTAGGAACATAGGAGACAACAAATGATCACTGAAGTATGAGCTTGATTCTAGTTCAAGGAGTTTCCTCTTAGGTATCTGATGGTGTTCTGTAAATTGAACATCTAACTCTCGAGAATCAAGTAAACCATATGTGGTAGCATTTGCTTCTTCATTGAACAGAGATCCAAGAGTTGAGTCACCCTTGACAGAGGCACTGAAACTTGGAGTTCCACTGAGTTTGCACTTAGGCGCTGTTATACCATATAGCGGTTGAACGTCGTGAGAATGGTATGTTGGAAACTCAGCACGTGGAGTAATTCTTTCATCTGATCCGAGAAATATAGGAGACAACAACTGATCATTGAAGTATGAACCTGATTCAAGTTCAAGAAGTTTCCTCTTAGGCATCTGATGGTGCCCCTTAAATTGAACATCTGACTGGCGACAATCAACTGAATCATATTTGGTAGAACTCTCAGCTTTCCTTGGATTTGGATCCTCATATTTCTGGAGAGGAAATCGCTTTTGTCAAGGAAGGCAAATCATTGGAACTTGGAAGGGTTTATAGCATTAAAAAGAGCTTCTAAAACAACGTACATTTTTTACAGTGCTCATAGGGAACAGCCGATCAAGGAGTATGGAAACAATGTCATGCCTGAAAGTTTCCTACTATATTCAAGATTAAGGGCAAGGACAAAGACATTTAATATCAATAGCAAAACTGAGTCTAACCCTTTGGAACAGAGTTTCTCTGTATCAGGAAATAAGGCATCTGCAACACACTGTCGTAATTTCTGTCTCTTTCTGGAGAACATTTCTCCATGCACATATTGGTTTCCTGAAAATTACCATGAAGTAAATTGTTTCACAGAAGCTGTGTCAACACATTCTCAATTAATATGAGCTGTAAATTGCACGTCTTCAGCTACCTAATATACATTTTCCCTACAATATAAATTTAACATGTGAATGTTAATAAATCAGTGGTACCCAGTAAAAGATTGACACTAAAGACCCAGTAAAATAAACTATACACATTCAAGCTGTTCTATGCATTATTTTCCCTGACAATCGCCAAGCACCTAAGCAATCGATATGGAGAAAATTGAATCTTCATGTGAAAATATACCCTGGGGTTTGAAGGTGTCACTGCAACCCTGAGAGTTTTTAGGCATGCTGCTGTTAGAGTACAGGTCTGCACACACCAATATTTCAATTTCTTTTAGAACACATGACTAGAGTCCCACTGATTCAACTGAAACACTGGTATGCTTTGCATTTTAGTGCATCACATAAGCATGTGTTGATTAGAAAAATAAAAAAAATGCCACACAAGACAAACTAAAAAAAAAAAATCCAATTCTACTAAGTAGTAAATAGGAGTTTATCATTGATAATTTGAGAAGACAGAAACAAAGCTACCAGAACGAGGAACACTTATACATAAGTATCACATTTCCTATGTATTGGTATTATGAAACTTCATGATCATAATCATAAGTATATATCAGTGCATCGCTGTGGCTAGTGTAGCGTGGAATCCTCTCTTCTAAGACACACCTGACTTATTTGGAGCTCCACCGGTAGGCGAGAGAAATGAGCCTGTCTTAAAAGTTGACATGTCCTGAATGGTCCTTGAAGAGTTGTAGCCCTTACTGCCAACCCTGACATCATCGGTCCTCTCTGCATGATATAAAGTGAAGGTTGAAATATACTATTATCCCTGTAACATTTATAGTTATAGTTTGTGTTCCTTTCTTTTTTCTTTCAAAAGTGAACATTTTAGTCCTTGCCATCATCATAAATCCGTCAAATGCAAACATGTATCAAATGAGTTCCTAACTTATCATTAAGTGACACATCAACATTTAACAGAAGTATGATAAAGGCAAGGACCAAAAATTGCCACAAAAAAAGGTTAAATATACTTTTAGTTTCTATAAACGTGTAAATATTCACTTTTAGTTCCTCATTTTTAACATGTCCTTTTTCGGTCCCCACATTTTTAAATAGACACTGTTTGGTCAATTGATAATGTGTCAAATGGTATGACAACTTAGGTTTGGTTACGTTAATCCTAAATGGTAGATTATATGGTCAAAATTTTCTAACTCACCTCATTTACACCTCAACAAAGTTACCATGGGGGGCCTATTTCAGAAAATGCAGTACCAAAATGAGATGTTTTAAAAACGAGGGACTAAAAATGAATACTTCATTGTTTATAGAGACTACATATTTAACCCTAGAAAAAAAAAAGAAAGAAAGTAGCTCATTCATGGCATTATCAGACCAAGAATCTGCCAAAACATATACAAAATTCAAGTCCAACCTTTGGAACAGTCAGCACTAGCATCCTTTTTCAGTCTCAGGCATGCATCCTCCTTCAATTTCTTAAAGAAAGCATACTCAGAAGTTTTTGAATCATCAGCACCTGAACCCGAATTCCAAATCAGAGAGCTCAAACACTTAACATAAAAATAAAAATAATAAATTAAAAAAGAAACAAACAAATTCCATCAGGTCATTTAATTCTGACGGTTATTATGAAAGAGTGTGTTCAAATGAATGCATTAGCAGCACAACTTATACATGTTGCAAATTTCTTTCTCTCTCTCTCTCTGCGTAATCCCTTTCCAATCTGCAACTATCTATTTCCGGAGCCACGAACTTCACATTTTTCTGTTTGCGATCAATTTCTATACAAAGAAGAACAAAATAGGGAAAATTAATTGAAACAAGAATGCAGAACGAGAGGAAGAGGAAAGAGAAGAAACCTTTTGTGGCGATGTGGAATTGGGAGTTCGGAGCTCCATGGAATGGTGGTCGGGTATGGATCATAAATGGATCGTTTCGGGAAACTTTCCTTTTCTTCATTGTTGTCGATTGTACTTGTGTTGTGTGCAGTCTACACGGGAAGGGAAGGAATCGCTGGCTCTGCTACATGCTAAACGGAGAGAACGGGGGAGACATTAGATTATTGGCGCCAAACGCCACGTCTTACTTCCAAACCTGTTGCTCATACTTGAACTTGTTTTGTCACTCTTCAATAGTGTGATTTGTGAAAAAACATCATCTCCGATTCTTTTTCCTTCCATTTCTTCTATTATCACAATGCTTTTGGAGAATAAATGGTGTTCTCCACTATATATTTATTATTATTTTTTTTTTTTTTAAAAGTATATTAAGAAAAGAAATTTTAAGAAAAAGAAATATAGATGGTTTTGTCCAGTATTTTGTGTAGATCAAAGTTACATTTATAGTTTTCATCCCTTTTCCAAAGTGTATTTTGTGCGGATCGAATCTTAATTCTCTTATCTAGAGTTCAACATTTGTCGCTAACTCGTTAAGTGTGTATTGATAAAAAAAAAATTCATTAAGTGTATGTTTGAATTAAAGTTTATAAAAGTAAATTTGGAGTAAATTCATTTTGCAAATTAAGTTTGGTTAAAAATAAATTTATTTTAACGTAATTTATGTTTTGATACTTTTTACTCAAAAGTATGTTAGACATTTGTTTGAATGATATTAATCAAAAACACTTTTGAATGTGAAATTATTACTTATTAATGATCCAAACGGAAAAGGAAAAAAGAAGAAGTAAACTCATTGTCCCTTTTACTTCAAACTAAGTTTGAGGCCAAATTGGGTTTTGAAAGGCTACAAAAATAGAAGTCCAAACATCATACAAACTAATGCAAATCGTGTTTGGCAATTCAAAGATACTTTTAGATGAAATCCAAACATGCTCTAAGTCTATATTATATTATAAAAATCGTAGTTTTTTTCCTCTTAGGGTTGTGAAAAGTATTTCCCCAGTTTTCCTTTTTTGTTCTATTTGTTATTGATTTTAATGGTATTTATACTAGTATTAGAGTATTATTCAGCTACGGATTAAAATTATTTCTAAATGTTTAGCTATCACTGTAAACAATCTTAATAGTTATTAACATATCATCAGATGAAATTATACTTACCAACAAATAGTTGGTCTGAGTGGCGATGAGTTTAGATTACTTAAGCAAATGGTTAAGGGCTCCCAATTGAGAGCGGGGCATCTCACCTCTGGTGCCTTAAGATCTCTCAAAAAATATTAGTCTCATTAAATGCCCTAGATACTTCTTACAATCATGTGGTATAAAAAAAGATATTATACTTAAAAAAAAATTGGTAAAACAATTTCAAACTTAGATTTGGTTGTGTCAATTGATTACAGGGCGTAAATTTTTCCTTTCCCTCTTGATGTTTGAGTGGGAATAATTGCCCTAAACTATACATATGTCTGTTATCTGGGAATGATATTTTAAAAATGAGTTTAAAAAATTAATTTTATTTAAATAAAATAAAACTACTTTTAAAGTATATATATATATATAAATTTGTGGGATTTAAATATTTAATCCAAATTAATTTGAGTTTAATAACTATACTAAAAGTATAAAAAGATTTTATATAGATATTTAATTATATATCATCATGACTTTGTAATATTATTTTCTAAACTATTTGTACAAAAATCTACGTGATAAAAAAATATAAGATAATTTGTGAAATCCATTTTAAATTCTTAAAGAGTTATAAACTAAAACTTTATAAAATTGATGATATAACCTTTCAAAAAAGTGTTGGGTTAAATAATGTTTAAGTTTCTGTAAATACTAAATGAGTAAATTGTAGGTAACAAGATGAAACACAAGAAGGGGGGGTTGAATTGTGTTTCTAAGCTTTTAAAACTTTTCGCAAATGATGGACTCTGGCTGTTAAAAACGTTGGACGCACAGCTTGGTTCAAATATTGGACGCACAGTGTTTTCTGAAATATTGGACGCACAGAGTGCTAAAACACTGGACGCACAGAAATGTGAAAAATTGGACGCACAAAGGATTGGACGCTGAGGCTTCCCTCTTGGTTTAAAAACTTGTTTTCTTTGTGCGATTTGAGGTGTATGAAAAACTTGTTTAAACAAAATCAATTCAATCCCCTTGGTTAGTAATAAGCACAGATATAATAAGAGATAAGGGAAAGAAGAAATAACACAAGTTTTTATACTGGTTCACCCTTTCCTAAGAGCTACGTCCAGTCCCCTCAAACTAGAGAGATTTCACTATCAATCCAGATAGGTACAAGTATTCTTTGCACACAGCCTCTTCAGGCTAAATCCCAAGTATTCTTTGCACACAGCCTCTCCAGGCTAAAACCCAAGTATTCTTTGGACGCAGCCTCTTCAGGCTAAAACAAGTATTCTTTGAACACAGCCTCTTCAGGCTAAAACAAGTATTCTTTGAACACAGCCTCTTCAGGCTAAACAACTCAGCAGAGTTTTGATTCAAGTGCTGTCTAACTCACACAAGTGAGGATATGAAATCTAAAGCACTTTGAGAGTTAAGCAAACTCTCTTTTACAAGAAGATAAAGAAATACAAGACTTTTCTAATCAGAGTATAAAAGATTGTACAGCAGTTCAGCTCTTTCTTTTTCGTTTTCAGTCACTTGTATTCTTCTTCTTGCTTCTCGGTATTTATAGGCTTTGATGAAGCTTCAGACTTGTTCTTCGAATAGCTCAGCTTCAGCCTCCATAATATTACCGTTCTCAAATAGCATTTAATGCTATTTTCCCGTTGCTCTGAGGAGATCTACTTCTTTGTGCAAGTCTGCGTTTCTTTCTCCCAAATCAGAAGCAACCTGTACTCAAAGTCTCAATTGTACAGTGGTTAATAATAATATCTTATTGAGACAGAGAGAATACACTGTGTAAAGCAGAAAGGTGTGTTCAGAGATCTATAGAGTAGTTAAAAGTACATTCTCTCTCTTAGTACACTTTCCACAGTACTTTATGCTTTTCAGAAGTACATTCACATACGTTGACAAAGATGTACAGAAAGCATTGTGTTCAGCTATTTATTTCAAATCATTTGCTCAATAAATATGTTTCATATTAAATGCATGAGCAATAAATAGCATGTAATGGACTCTGCGTTTTGGACGCAACATATAGAATATATTGGACGCATACCTTTGCACTTACCAATTTGCACAGAACTCATGCAAACATTGGACGCATCTTTATGCTTACCAATCTATTCCATTTGAATGCAAGCCAGTATTGGACTTTTGCCATTTCCCTATAGTTCCATTGGACGCAAGGTTGATTGTTGTACATTTGTTCTTCTGCTCCATTGGACGCAGAACAATTGTTTGATGTACCTTTGTCAATCTGCTTCCTTGTGCTCCATTGGACGCAAAGCAATATTGTTGTCCTTCTTATTTATTGGACGCAGAACAGTGCTTGAGTAACTCTGACTTCATTGGACGCAGAGCAGTTCTTTTGTTTGTTCAGTTTCATTGGACGCAGAGTTGCACTCTTGCTCACACTGAACATTGGACTTTTGTCCTTCATATGCATTGGAAGCTTATTGGTTCTGTTCCTTTGGAAATTATTGGACGCAGAACTTTGTTCTTTGCCTTGTGCTTATCATTGGACGCACTGTTCATTGGACGAACTGTGCTTTTCTTGAACATTGGACTTATGTTTTCAATGCCTTCACATGAATCATTGGACGTATGAAATTGTCCTTGTGCCTTGTACTGGATTATTGGACGCACAACATTGCTTGCCTTTGCGCTGAAACATTGGACGCAGAACTCTTCCTTCTGCTCAAACATTGGACGCAGAATTCTTCCTTCTGCTCAAACATTGGACGCAAAAACTCTTGTGTCCATTCCAGTGCCAACATTGGACGCAAAAACTCTTGTGTCCATTCCAGTGCCAACATTGGACGCAAGGCTCACTTTGAATGCCAGCCAATGTCATGAAGAGCTTATTGGACGCAGACTGCAATAAGCTTAGTTAGGCAGCATTTATTCATTGTACAGCTTAATACAAATTGATTATCCTTTGTAAAAACCTTAATATATTTTGTTATCATCAAAACCATAAAATCACTTAGGGAGTTTTTGTATTAAAAACACTTTTAACCCATTTGGTTCCAACATAAATGGTCAAATTGTCCCCTGAAACATGCAGGGATTTGCAAGTAGGTCCCTGGAAGATGGAAATAAAAAAACCCATCCCTGAAAGTCACGCTTCGTTGTCAAATTGCCCCCTGACCACACTTCCGTTAGGCAGCTCCGTTTTCGTTGATGACGTGTCACGTTATGTGACAGCTTGGCTCAGTTACTGTTGCCAACGTGTACTGCCACGTAGACAGGGACCAAAATGACAGAATTTGAGCGGTGTGTATATATAGCATCCCAGTCCCTTTCACTTACTCATTTCCCCCCAAAAAAACGATTTGAGCCTTAACAGTGCAGTGAGCCTTCTGCCTTGGTCCTTGGCGCCATCTTCCCCCACCATCGGAAGCCACCGCGAGCAACACCGTGACCGCCGCTGTCTCTATCACGAAGAACGAAAAAAAATCGCGGAGAAACTTCTGATCAAGGGGTTTTGGACCATTCTCGTGAAAGGTAAGGCATTTACTCGTTTTTTTTGTTGTTCTTCATCAAATGTTGTTGCTTGTTTGAGTTTGCCCCTGTTTTATGCATGATCGTACCTTATTTGCCCGTAATAGAGTGTAAAGCCTATGTTTTTAGGTTTGTTTTTGCCATTTTCCCTTTTCTGTGTGTCTATAGGGTTTAGGATGGGTGTTTGTTACTCTGTTATTGTCAAAACTGTGTTTTTGAAGGTTGATTAGTGTCTCTATTTTTCTGTTTTAAGGGTTAATACATTTTCTTTATTGAATGATGATGTGGGTATGGGTGGGGTTAATATGTTTGGTGTATTTATTGATGTGTGTATTTGTATTTGCAGGATGGTGTTTGAGTACACTTTGATTTTGCACCATGGAGGATGGTTCAAAAGAAATGAGAGGGGTGAGGTGGAGTATAAGGGTGGTGAAATATGTGTGTGGGAGGACATGGACAAAGATTACTACAACAGATTTTTGCTGGAAGACTTAGTGAAGGCATGCAAGAATTATCATAAGGTAGGGGCCATATATTATCTTGTGCCTGAGAGAGGTTTGGAAACAGGTCTGATTCCAGTAGAGACTGATCAAGACATAGTTGATATGGGCCACACTGCGCATCGCAATAACAAGGAGCTCCACCTGTACTATGAGCACCCTATAGATGAACCAGAAATTGTTTGCCCACCTCCACCACCCGTGCCTCGATTTGAGGAAGTTATTTTCATTGAACGCTCTGATGATGAAGAAGACAATGCTGATGATGAAGAAGAGAAAAATGAGGATGAGGAGACAGTGCCTATTAATGGAGATGCAGATATGCAGCCCGAGATAGAACCCGAGGTGCAACCTGATCCTGAGTGGATGAAGGAAGAGGTGCAACCTGAGGTGCAACCAGAGATGGAACACGAGGTGCAACCTGAGATGGAACACGAGGTGCAACCTGAGATGGAACCCAAGGTCCAAATAGAGACTGAAACTGAGGTGTAACCTGAGATGCAAGCAGAGATGGAACCCGAGGTGCAACCTGAGATGGACCCCGAGGTGCAACCTGAGATGGAACCCGAGGTCCAACTAGAGACTGAAACTGAGGTGCAACCTGAGATCCAAGCAGAGATGGAGCCTGAGGTACAACCTAAGATTGGAACTGATGTGCAACCTGAGATGCAAGCAGAGTTTGAAGACTATAGTGCTAGAGATCAAAATGAGGATGAGGACAGTTATGGTGACAGTGATATTAAGGAGGACTGGCTATATGGGCCATCTACCTTTCTTGATGATGATGATGATGATGACTCTCTTGATGATGTGTCCCTTGAAGAGGAAGACTTTTCTGCTGTCAAAAGGAAAGGGAAACGGAAACGGAAAGGGAAAGGGAAAGGGAAAGGGAAAGGGAAAGAGAAGGTGAACTCTGCAAGAGGGAGTGTGGAAGAAGGGAGTGTTAGCAGGGGTAGAGTGAAAAGAAGCAGCTGTAAGAGAGTGTCACGTGATGACTCATCCTCTGATGATGATATTGGTTCTGATGCTCATGGTGTGGGTCATAGGCAGAATTATGGTGGCTATATGGGGGATGAAAGTAGCCACCGGCATGATGTTGTGGCAAGTGAAAATGAATCTGAAAATGATCATTCTGAGCAGCTCAGAAGTCCTATTAGTACTGATAGTGAAAATGAAGAAAATGGCAAAAATGTTTTTCCTCAATTTAGAGAATGTTCAACATTTGGCCAAGTGCACTTGGAGCTTGGAATGGAATTTGCTACCGTTTCCACCTTTAAGGATGCTGTTAGGGACTACACCATTTACCATGGGAGGGAGATATGGTGGGCAAAGAATGAAAAGAAAAGGGCAAGAGCTAAATGCAAGGATGAGGAGTGTAAGTGGGAAATATATTGTGCTTGGGCTAAAACTTTGAGTAGTTTCCAGGTCAAGACATTTAAATCTGAGCACACTTGTTGCAGGGGGTTTAGAAACAAACAAGCAAGAAGGAAGTGGGTTGTGAAGCAACTTAAGGAAAAATTACGGTTGCACCCAAATATGACCTATGTGGAAGCATTTGACTATTTGAAGAGGGATTTTGGACTGCATGTTGATGACTCAAAGTTGTTTAGATCCATCAAGGAGGCTAGACAGACTATTGAAGGAAGTTTGAAGGAGCAATATGGAAGGATATGGGACTATGCCCATGAGTTATTGAGGAGCAACTCGGGCTCAACAGCAAAGATTAACACCATTCCAGTACCTGATGCACCACCACAATTCCAAAGGTTTTACGTCTGTTTGGATGCCTGCAAAAGAGGATTCAAGGCTGGGTGCAAGCCATTCATTGGCCTGGATGGTTGCTTTTTGAAAGGATACTATGGTGGCTAGCTGCTGTCTGCTGTTGGTCAAGATGCAAATAACCAAATATTTGTCATTGCTTATGCCCTAGTTGATGTGGAGAACAAGGATAACTGGAAGTGGTTCCTGACCCTGCTAGAGGAAGACCTTGGTGACTACAAACAGCATGGTTGGACCTTCATGAGTGACATGCAGAAGGTACTCTTTCTCCACTGTTTAAATTTTATAGGGACTTGCATGCTAGTAATATGTTAGTATTTAACATGGACTTGATTGACAACTAATTAACAGGGACCTACATGACAGTAATAAGGTGTTAGTATTTAGCAGGGACCTAATTGACAGTAATAACTTCGTATCTAACAGGGATCTAATTGACAGTATTAAATTACCATTTAGCAGGGACCTAATTGACAGTATTAACTTAGTATATAGCAGGGACTACTATGACATTAATGATGTTATCTATTTTCAGGGTCTAATTCCAGCTATGCAAGAAGTGATGCCTGGTGTGCATAATAGGTTCTGTGTTATGCACCTTTGGAGGAATTTCACCAAACAATGGAAGGATAAGGAGCTGAATGGCCTTGTATGGGAATGTGCTAAATCAACAACAGAAGCCCAATTTAAACACAATATGGAGAGAGTGAAGGTCAAATGTCACAAGGCATGAGAATACTTGGCTAAGTGGCCTGCAGAGTCATGGACTAAGGCATATTTTAGTGAATGGCCAAAGGTGGACAACATTTGTAACAACACCTGTGAGGTGTTTAATGCAAAAATTGTCAAGTTCAGGAGTAAGCCTATATTGACCATGGCTGAAGAAATAAGGTGTTACATTATGAAGACTATGAGCACAAACAAGATGAAGTTAGCAGGAAGAACAGGATCTTTGGTCCCAATGCAGAAAAGTAGGCTGGACAGGGAGAAATTGGAAAGTAACAAATGGACACCTGTCTGGGCTGGAGATGCAGATGGGATAAGGTTTGAGGTGCAGAAATGGCAGGACAAGATGGATGTCAATCTCACAACCCATACATGTACATGTAGGTTCTGGCAATTAACAGGTCAGTTTGGAGTAGTTGTTTGTTGCTGTTTGGTTATGCAATTATCTGTTTTATTTCTGTTTGGACTGGTTGCTGTTTGGACTGGTTTTATTCTGGTATTCTGTTTTATTTTGTTAGGACTGGTTTATTTCTGGTTTAATTCTATTTGGACTGGTTTAATTCTGTTTTATTGATTCAATGAAACATGAAGTAAATCACATTGGAATAGTAATACATTCGAGAGAGCTTTTTTTCCACATAAAAAAGTGTATATTTTTAGAGTATGGGAATCTTGGTATGGAGTATGTATGGAGCAAAAGTGAAGTTAGATTATCATAAGAATACTTCACAACACATCCTTCCAACAACCTGGATTTTTTCTGAGAAAGACAACACACAAGAAGAGATACATCATGTGCTTTAAGCAAAAGAGAAAAGCTGAGAAAAAGAAAAGTAGGAAACTGCTTGGTGCTTATTACCTTTTTTGGCTTGTAAGAAGTGGTGGGGTGATTTTACTTTGATATAAGGAAATTGAAACTGCAACAACCTTGATTCTTCATTTTCTTTTTCATCTAATTTACGTTTTGCTTGTTAATTTATATAGATTGAAAATATATACGTTGGAGGTTGAGAGGCCCTTTTCATTAGTTCCACTTAAGTCTTCATCACAAATATTGTTTTTACCTTGTTCCTAAAATAAAAAAAAATTGATGAAAGGAGGCACTAAGGCCAAAAAGAATAAAATCTTAATTTATAGAGATTATGCATATGGTTTAGTTCTGTTTGGACTGGTTGTTGTTGGACTGGTTCTTTTTCTCATGTAATTACTTGTCATATGCTTTTTGTTAGAAAGCCTACATTGATGTCATGTGTTTGATTTGCTTAGGTATGCCTTGTGCACATGCTGTGGCTGCAATTACCTTTAAGCGTCATAGGCCAAAGGACTTTTGTCATGCATGGCTTACTATAGGAGCATACAATGAAACATACAATTTCTTTATACAACCAACACAAGGAATGGAATTTTGGGAAGAAACTCCATATTTGAAGCCAGTTCCACCTCCATTGAAGAGGCGTGCAGGGAGACCAAAGAAGCAGAGGAGGAAGGATCAAAATGAGGAGCAAGTCAGTAGCACTAAGGTTAAAAGGAAATACCCACTTGTGACTTGCTCAAAATGTGGTCACAAGGGTCATAATATCCAAGGTTGTCGTACCCCATGGGTGTCTCCAATGCTAGCTGACTGAGTACCACCACCACCACCAAGGGAAGAACAAGGACAAACTGAGATTGATTTGTCACAATCTCAGCCAATGTCCCAACCTAACCAATCACAAGATGCACCAGCAACTGTAAAACTCACTGAACTTTACTTTTATTTTTATTCTCTTATTTCAATATGAATGTTTACTTAACAACCTTTAATATTATTGTTTCAGGATATCAATTTAGGAGGTCCTCTACCTGCAAATGATGGTCCATTTCCTAGAGGGCCTACAACAGGACGTTTTAGGCCACCACCAATCAGGGCACCCAATACTAGCAACATTACCTCTACCCAAACTCCTGGGCATTTTGGCACACCACCAGTAGGCACTCACAACAACATGACATTTGTTCCAACTCCTGGGCATTTTAGGCCACAAGTCAGGGCACCCACTACCAGCAACTTGTTCATGGCACCATCATTCATGCCAGCACCTATTGGGCAGTTTAGGCCCCCCCGAGTGAAGCCAATAGCAGATCCAAATTCTAAGCAGGGACCTCATGGTGCAAATAATTCATGAAGGCAATGAAGATGTACACCACTTTTTATTTATATTTTAGAAAGTTTTTTTGAGACTGATGTTCGTAGTTCTGAATATGATGTAAATGCACAACAGAGTGCCAATGTTTTTTTTTGGGTTGAATGGTCATAGTTATGCAGTATGTTGTTTATGTAGGAAGTTATGGTGTTATTGTGCAATTATGCAGATGTTTTTTTTTGGTTATGTAATTATGCATTTGCAGTAAGACAATGGTTAATGTATCCAGATCTAGTGCACTTATGAGTGCTTCTTATGTACCCATTTTGGGATTACTTATGAATGGTTAACAAACTTTTTCTACCTCATTTTTTGGCATTTTACTGATTCATTGTTTACTAACAATAGTACAATTTACTTTTTAAAACAAATTGGTAAACAAAGCGATGAGACACAATCTGGTAAATAAATCAACATACTTTAATTAGTCTAGTCACATATTTCACATTACAATACACAATTAGAATAATTCATTCTATTCAAAGTGCTCCATAATATACTAAACCAGAAATCTAAACACAATCTCAATCCCTATCCAACTCTTTGATTACCCCCATTCAACAACAATAGCAATAATAACAACAAAATTACAAACATCAACATTACACCCCCAATGGTTTTTATCATCTTCACTTCAGATAGCACTTCGGCCATGTTCACAGCAAACCCTTGCTTCCACATTTCATCTCTTCCATTTGCATCAACAGCCCCAACATCATCCCCTTCGTCTGCCCAAGTAAAATATTCACACTGTAAATCTTGCGCAGTAACAGAAGCAAAAACACAGTGGAAGAAATAAAAAACACTCAATAATAGAAAATAAAAAACGCCCAGAGAGATTAACAATACCCTTGGGGCTGGACAACAATAGAAATCCCTTCCTGAGTTTAATTCTGTTCTAGAGGTTAGCTTCATTGCTTTTCTCCCGCAGAAACACCAACGCACAGCCACCATTGATGTTGCAGATTCACTACACGTTCCACTGGTATTTCTTCTTCTTCTTCCACCTCGAGCCTATGACTGCGAGCCCCCTCCCATTGTCATCCCCTTGTTCTGTTTTGAGCTCTATTCTTCTTCCACAGCTTCAAAATCACAACAATGGTGGAATTTGGGTGTTGATGGGATTTAGGGTTTTAGGGATTAAATTGGGGGTAGAGGGGGACTTGGGGGGAAGTCTTTAATTCTGTCATTTTGGTCCCTGTCTACGTGGCAGTACACGTTGGCAACAGTAACTGAGCCAAACTGTCACATAACGTGACACGTCATCAACGGAAACAGAGCTGCCTAACGGAAGTGTGGTCAGGGGGCAATTTGACAGCGAAGCGTGACTTTCAGGGACAGGTTTTTTTATTTCCATCTTCCAGGGACCTACTTGCAAATCCCTGCATCTTTCAGGGGACAATTTGACTATTTACTCAATACTAAATAGATTAAAGTTCATTTTTAATCTCTAAAATTTTTTTTTGTCTCTTTTTAGTCTCTTATTTTTGAAAAATTTTATCATTTTTACTTCTTGTGGGCTTTTTTTAAAATTCAAAAAATATTTTTTAAAATTTGTTTTAACCCCTCTTAATTTTCAATTCTTAATTTTTACACAACCCTATGTGTCTCCAAATTTATGGTTTTCTTTCTTGAAGTTTCTTTTATTTATGGTGACGACTAGCATGAAGCTACTGTACCAATACAGCAATGTTGCTTACCATTGGATTGAGTGTTACTGTGTATCGATGGCTGATATTGTTTACTGGCAACCAGTTGGCCAATATTCTATTTATTTACAATGTAGTCCTTCAGTAATGTGGATTTGAAAGTGCATCTGAGTTCAACTGATTTGCGTAAAGTGACATGAAGTAGTTCTTGATAAAAAATGATATTTTAAGTTTGATATTTAGCTTGGGCTAAGCGAAAGCAGCAGACAGCCGTTAATTAAAGTAGATGATAGGATCCCATTAAAACTCAAATGTTGCCATTTGTTTTAAGGATAGAAAATTGTGCTATAAATAAGGCCACTTTTCTGGAAATATGCACTCAGATGTTTTATTCTTCAGCTACTCCCCCTTCAGCATGAATATAAAATGGAGTATGGATATGTTAACCATGATCCTAAAGTTCAAACTTGCTTAAAATAACTGCACCCCTGGTGATTCTGAGCAGTGAAATCAGGCTCAGCTGGCTTTCGAGGCAACAGAAGTGGTAGTGTTTGCGGCATCCTGCTGTGTCTGTTATTTTCTCTCAATGTTCGTAATGCATTTGCAGCAAACCTTGATGCATATATGGTTGCGCCAAGGCTTATAGTGGACCCATCCTGATTTGCCAAAGCATCTTGTAGCTTTTCTTCTGCTTCATGTAATGACCTCTCAATCTTCTTCTTCCGGTATCGACGCCAAATTGCTTGTATGAAACAAGCAGCCCATGTCTTCCATTGTGGGGCATAGAACCTGGAGAAAAAACATATTGTTCAACAAGGTTAATTAGGAAGGATTTTCTTTTTTTATTTTATTTTTGGAAAAGAAGAAGAGAGAATTGGCTATTTCAATTTGTTTTTATGATGGCGGTTATTGTTGGTATTATATGTGTCTATAATCTTATACTAAATGAGTTTGATGGGACTATATAAACAAATTACTCTCAAAAGTTAGAAACTAAACAAAGTTTATGCTTTTGAATCATATATGCAACTTGTTTCGTATTTATTAAGCAGCACAGCTAGCACTAATCCCTAAATGCATTGATGCATAGTCAAATTCAGAGGTAAAATGAGAAACATGATGTAAAGCCTTCCTTACCTGAAAGTGTGTTGGAGCTGTGTGTGGTTTTTAAGACATCGAAATTGGGAAGCAGCAAACTTCAAGTCATCAGCCATGAGAGCAAAAGCTTCAACCTCTGATATAGTTTCCATTGTTCTAGTTGAAATGGGTAGATTTGAGGAGGAGTTGGGATCCAAAGCCCATGTTAGAAGCTCCTCTCCACAGAAGTCACCAGCCTTGAGAAATAGGGATTTGAGTAAACTAGTTCGTCCACCATGTGTTGTCATGGTAGCAACTTTTCCGCGCATAATGAAAAGCATCTCATCAACTGGATCTTCTTCACGAACAATTAAGCTCTTCTCTGTATACAGGATCGGCTTCATTCTGTCACACATTGCATCCAACAATTGTTCATCCATTTTCTCAAACAGTGGCACCTAAATCAAAAAGAACATAAATTGTTCGTTAGTACCAAGGTTTTATAAAAAGGGTCCGAAACCAAAATTGCGCCCGCGACATAAAGGCTTATGTAGTCTCCAAAACCTTATCACGACCACAATTATGGCCACATCAGCTGCATTTATCTGCAATATCAAGGATTGCAACATAACCGCGACTGCGACCGCAATTTAAAACCTTACTCGTTACACATGTGCAATATAGTATATGCAAGAAAAATAATTAGATGGTGAAATGATTATGGATGGTACCCACTTTTTTAACTAAAGCCAAGCAAAGATGACGCTTTATGTCCCTACTGAGATCTTTCGGGAGGTTACGTAACAATGACTCCTCCTCAATACCTCGATATTTGTGCCATTTGTACTGTTCATACCTTCTAACTCTTTGCCTCAAGTTATTAGGTAGCATACGGTAGGACATCCACTGTTCTTCATCCCGCATCTTCAGTCTCATCTCTTCCAACCTGGTAGTTATACATTTCTGATATTTCTGTAACAATGTTCAACACAATCCATAAGCTCATGAATAAATAAAAGAGGTTTAACATAAATGATGCAAAACTTGGTCTTCAATGGAAGCCACTGTGGAACCATTGGTTTGCACTTTGGAACTTCGGGTGAGTTTAGTCATGCCCATTTAAGCCACTTGGATTAAGTTGAATTTGGATTTAGAACTACTAATTTAATTTGATAGGATGATGAAAAAGAAAAAAAAACAATACAACTGAATTAGATGTAAAAACTAATTAAATTTAATCTATACCTTTCTGTTAATTTGAGTGCCTGATTTATGAAATTTTTACTCAAGAATCTCAACAAATAATGCTCAAAAGTCAATCTCCATTTGTGTAAACTACACAAATATATGTGAAAAACCTATGTCTATGATCTAATAGTTTTCATCAACACTTACCTGGATGGTTCCAACAAGAAATGAGAGTAAAACCAATCCAAAGATGGCAATGAAGATTGCAAAGGCTATCTCCATGACATAAGTACTTGTCTTGAGGTTTTGTCCAAGAGAACTGTAATAGATGACAAAATTTATTACTTTTTGGCATGCTTTTAGTCTCGTCTTTCAATAAAATAAATTACTCTAACTTAAAAGTTCTGCAGTCCTCTCTATGTAGTTAAGATAAGGATATAGAAGTTTCATAGTTCATAAAATGAGCACGTTGCATTAGCTTATGTAGAAAAGAACACAAAATATCATTCACCAACCTTAAATTGCGCATACCCCACCAAAAGCAGAAGAACTTGTGAGGAAAATCAGTTGTTGAATCTACCACACGTGATTGTATAGCATCGAAAAATATTCCAAAGTTGAAGATGTTTGTGTCATTGACTTGATCAGGGTCAACCAAAGAGCAGGTCCTATTGAGAAGTTGAAGGACATCTGGATTGCGGATACTACTGCTGGGACCACAGGCCAAGTATGATTCGTGAAAGATTGAAGCATTCTTTAACTCTCGGCTCCAGCACCGCACCTCTGATTCTACTGAAAGCATATATCAGATAGCTCCAACCCCCTGATAAACCACAGCCACATGCATTTGGCGATCATAAAACTTGTCGTATGAAAACGACAACTACGACGGAACATAGATAAGTGGATCTGAATGTGCAATAAAATCAATTTACATGGCTTGCAAGCATATAGAGAAAGAGGAAATTAGCACTCCCAGTCCATGCTGTCCTTCCGACTCTCATTGCGCCAGAAGTTTTTAATACTCTGAATAGTGGACAGAACCTCATAACTCTTGGCACATACAGGATTAATACTATATATTTCAACAAATCCTTTGCGACAAATGGAACTGAATCTACCAAGTTTGGAATTATAGCTAGGACAACCACCTGTGACATCATCAAAATTATGTCTTTCACATAAAAAAATTAAAAATAAACTGAAAAAGATTATGTCTCTGCCTTTCAAAAAAAAATTGTGTCTTTCACATCAAAATGAACTGAAAAAAATAAAATCATTTTGTCATTGGGAAATATACTTAGGAATGAGTTGAAGAGGAATGAGATACGTACCTGTGGAAGTGGAATAATTGATACAATGTCAATGATGAAGTTAGAACTCAAGTATCTTTTCCTTATGGCAACAAGATCCTCAATCAACTCACCCTCTCCAAGAACATGAGAAGAAGGGGCAATAAACCCTGTTCGAAACTGAAAGATTATGCGAAGAATGTAGAAAAGATCAAAGAAGGTGCGAAAAACACTGGCAGTAATCTGCAATCCTCCATTCATATCAAGACATTTGTTTATGCCAACGATCTCCGGAATGTAAAAGAAAAGCGGGTCCACAGATATTGCCATCACACAAGTGATCACAAAGATCTTGTTCCATTTCTGAAGCATTAGCGACTGTGGATCAAGAATTTTGCGGTTAGAAGCCAGATTTTTTGTTTGTCCATCTCCATTGCTTACAGGGAGGATCGCTGAAGGTCTTCTCAATTTCTTCATCTTCTCTGACCCACTCTCCACTCTTCTTCCAATACTACTCAAAACAGTACTAACACTTGTTCTTCCTTTTCTTTTGTGATCTCCGTTGTTTACATAATCTTCCTGCACTGTAGTCTATACTAAAAGATGACTCAGATCTCCAGCATGTACGTCCTCAAACCTGGATGGAGAGACATACAATAAAGTCTTGTTATTAATTTTATTGTCACCTGAACCACAATATCCTAGGGGGAAAAGGGGGAGCTAGCCCTTGGACTAATCTGTATGGCAGGGAGGTAAGTAAAATCTGGTTACAGATTGTTCTATCACTAGGGATGGAACAAGGTACTAGTCGAGCCCCTCCCTTTATATGGAGTACATTAACCCTTCTGCACCTAATCCTGTGGTTAGTCTTCTTGTTAATTTGAAATTGGTCATTACCCCCCATCTTGGGGAAACTAAGCAACAAGCATTTTGTATTAGTACATACAAGTCAATAATTAAGATGAGTCTTTTCTGCATGGCGGAAATGAATAACTGAGGCAGCATGAACTATGGAACTTACAGATAGAGGCCGGTTGTAAATGTGTGCACAAAAGCAAAGATCACCAAGATTAAAACATTAAAAATATGCAGGAACACCAGAAATGGGATTGAACCCTGACAAATTTATGTCCCTTAGCACTCATGATTAAACTACTTCTGCATCCAGTTAGAACAAGTAACCTTTGCAGCGAGCAAACACTGTATTCATGATTTACAGCGTTCACAGTTCAAAGAGAGAGATATGGGTAGCCATTTTATTATTGCAGTAATGATGACAAATGGAAATTGCCTAGAAGTACGAAAGAATAGAGCACGAATTTGTTACAAAAGGCACTCATAGGTTAAAACAACTTCCTAACACTTACTACCCATCCTGTATTGTTACAGAAGGCACTCTGTTTTTTTTTTGGGTCGAAAAAAGGCACTCATTGGCTAAAACAACTTCCTAATATTTACTTACTACCCATCCTGTATTGTTACAAAAGGCACTCATTGGTTTAAACAACTTCCTAACAATTTCGTGTAACAAATTTTATACCAAAATAGCACAGCTCGATGACAAAAAAAGAAAAAAAGAAAGGGGAACTGCGAAGGAAATAGAGAGGGAGGGAAGAACTATAAGACCGAGTCAACAGTGTTAGGAGAGTCAAGTCATATCTCATGCATAATGCAACAAAAATGACCAACCAATTTCTTGTTGACCGTATCTTTAATAATTTTATCTATATCTATACTATATTATTATTATTAAAATTGAGTTGCCACTTGCCTGTATTATTATAAATAATTTTAAATAGGATGGGGATCAAGTTACTCCGGCCTCCACGAGTAATTATTGCTTGAGTTACTCCGCTTAATAACTCTTTATATAGTATCAAATTTCCCCAATATCCAACTATTCAATATTGTCATATTATCTTAACTATCATGCACTCTAAATTTTAGATAAAATAGCTATATAATCTTATAGTCGATATTTTACTTGTAATTTTTTTGTCAATGCATTTTACTTGTATTCTAAAAAGCATATTATACGTTGAGACGTTAAGTTGAAGTCTTTTGATGAAGTATCTAACATTTTTTAAATTTCATGAAAATTTACAAACATGATCTACTCAATAAAAACTTTAAATTTGATGGTTGGATTGGTGAAATTTGATTCTACAAAGTGACAAATATGTTTAAAATAAGGTGCTGTCTAGGGTGGACCAGCTTTTTAAGTGGTCCACCATGGGAAAGTGGAAAGAAAACTTTCACTAAACTTTGATAGCCATTGGATTTAGTGATGAAAAATCAATGGCTCAGATGAACTGAAAAATAAAAGAGAACAATCAGATCTTTTCTCACCCAATCCCTACCCCATCCCAACCCCATCTCACTGTCATTCCACGCTTGGCTTCAACAATGGCGTGTTTGAACTTAAATGAACAGAGGAGCTTGAGGGAGTGGCTCGCGCATCCATCCATGGTGGCTCTCCGTTACTTATGCCCATGGCAGCCACTTTGAAATCCGCCAGCGACCACCACAACAACAACCTTTCTCTTCCACTCATTGACCTCTGCTTTCTCTCTCAATTCGAACTATACTCTTTCTCCCTTTCATCCTCCTCCGCCCAACACCAACGTTATCCCCAAAATTGGTCGTTCCGTTTTCAATGAGTCCGCCGGTAGCCGCAAACAAACCTTCTCTCGTCTCCACCTTGCCCCTCTCGTCTCCGTTCCCGTTCCCGCGTCCTCCTCTGTTAACATTCTCGAGCCTGTCGACGAGGAAAACAACAAAATAATCGCTCTCCTCCGACAACTCTTCGGGTCCAACAACACTGTTCAGATCTACTTCACCAATTTGGATTTTCCAGTTTTGTTGTTTTTTGCTTTTTTTTTTGTTCCTGGGTTTTTCTGCTCCCGTATGTTTAGGACTACTCTAGATCCACGGGCTTGGAGGAGGGGGAGGGGGGACCATCAGCGGAGACTCACAGTTGAGCAGTGCTGCCGGTGGTAGGCCGGCTAGGGATGTTGGAGGTTAGAGACGATACGGCGGTGGTAGAGTGATGAGGGGAGGAGGGATGAGGTAGGGATTGAGTGAAGAAAGATTTGGTTATTCTCTTTTATTTTTCAATTCATCTGAGCCATTGATTTTTTATCACTAAATCCAATGGCTATCAAAGTTTTGTGAAAGTTTTCTTTCCACTTCCCCATGGTGGACCACTTAAAAAACTGGTCCACCCTAGACAGCACCTTAAAATAATTGACCATTTAAATACTTACTAAAAAGTTAAGGGACCAAATTGAACTTATTAATAACTTAAGAGACCAAATTGAAACTTACTAAAAACTCACTATGCCACGTCAGTTAAGTTAACGGCCACATAGGCAAGTCATTGACGCCGTTTGGTGAAAGCTAACGGTTGGTCTTATGTTGCAAACGTTTGTAAAGTTAAGGGACGAATTTGACACAAAAAAATTATGGGACTAAATTAAAATAAACAATTAAATTATGGGAATAAAAGACTAATTTTGCCATAAAAAATATTTTAAATCTAGTATTTGTTAGAAACCTAGTATATAGTGTCGTCAATAATTTATGTTTCTACGCGTTGAGTATGGGAGATTTCTTTAGTTTTATATCAGAAAAAGACAAACATAATGTTTGGTACATTACTAAATTACTAATTATATCAGTCTAATATGTTGATTTCAACTTTCACTAATTGTTTAAGACACAACGCGTGGCTAAAACTACCACCGTTCCTATTAACATTGATGTTTGGCGATACAATAACAATAAGAATAAAATATTTTGCTCAATGTAAAATATCGTGTGTTCATTGATTGGTTTTCAGTATACAACCCTCATGCATATATACAAGCGGGCAACAACCTAAGCTATCCGATCTATCCTTATCAGAAACCAACAAACTACTGTAATTTAAATATGAATTTGACATCATATCTTGTAACTACTTTAGTCTGTTATTATCTTATGTACATCACTCAACCCCATTACTATGTATTCTGGATACACACACACTTGAAGTAATTCTCTGTTATGTTTAGTACTAATTTTTGAACTCATAGACAATGTAATAAATAAGTTTACTAATGCATAAATAAATAGATTCTCCTGACCAATATCCTTCCTTTTAAAAATGTTGATGGCTGAGAAACACAACACCAGATCTAATTTTGAAGTATCTGTCAGAATTTGAGGTGTTCTTATATGGGCAACATTTTTCTAAAAATAAATTCATGCATCGCGTATGTAATTGACAATAATCTTTACAAAACAATATAGTCAGAGAAAGATGTTGGTGGATTAGTGAAAGTGTCATATAGAATGTGCTTGGGAGAACATTGAGTGAGAAATGGGAAAAAAAGCCTTGCTCCCAAGATAAAAACATACGAAGATGAGGAGTGCTAGCAACACACTCTCTAACATACTCTTGCCAACACACTTTCATTGATTGGTTGAAATGTATGTACCCACCACTTTGGGAATGGGTCCCACTAAATAGGATGTGGGACCCATGTTCATTTCAACTAGTCAATAAGAGTGTGTTAAAAAGAGTGTGTTGCTAGCACTCCTCTATAAAGATATAATATCTGCATCAATTATGGTTTTACAATATGGTATGTACCTAATCTTTTCAAGCACAGGGTACATGACAAAAGAACGTTAATGATAAATGTAACTAATTGTCTATATAGGTGAAGGAATATCAAGGAACATATATCTATTTATATGCAATTTATTTTCTAGTAATAGTATTTTATTACAATATATCTAAGAAAGTAAGACAATTAATTGGAATCTCTTAGAATTGTGGGCCTAACTATCCTTACAAAACCGGCTTGTGACTTGGGTTTTTCCCAATACGCCCCCTCATGCCCAGCACTATTGGGCTTGGTGCGTGGATAATATGGTGGGCGGCCCAATATTCTAACCAGACTCTGATACCATCTTAGAATTTGTGGGCCTACCTCATCCTTACAAAACCGGCTTGTAAGGTGAGGGACGCCCTTACATTATATACTCTTGTCTGACCTTATCTCTAGTTAATGTGGGACTTGGATTTTTCCCAATAGAATCTGAAAAATACAAACTGAGATATAATTTAACTAAGCACTGACAAGTCAATACTTGTTGCAGATCTAGACCTCTTTGTCATTAGTTGTAGCCTTTAGGATTTAATGAATTCTTTGATGCTGAAAGATGGCAATTCTTTGACTCTCACCAATCTCCATACTCTTAAATATTCAAACTAAATGATTTATATAGATAAAGATGCTATGCATGCATCCACTCTAATTCTCAGGCCACATTTTTGGTTTCTTGTTAGAGTTTTGGTTTCTTGAAGGTTATGTGAAGATATTCTTGGAGTAAGGAAAGAAAAAGATGCCCAATTGATATGTATTCTTTTTTCCCCTTTTCACATTTTTTCACATTGTTTGTACTCAATTTTCTGCTTCTTAAATGATATCTTTGGCTTTAGTTATGCATAATTTTGCAAGTTACAAATGATTTTACTCATAAAAAGATCAAGGAAGATGAAGAGCAAATTGGGTACCAACCGTAGATTATGTGCCTCATGAGTCAGTTTGCTTCATACACCAGCAAGCATGAGAAGCTTTCATAACATTGACCCTATCTTGATCTCTATAGACCTATAAAGAGTATAACCAAATGCTAAAAATTCAATATAAATTGAGAGCATGAAAGGTTGGTTGTATTTACTGACAACTACACACGTTGGATAAACATAAGGCGCATAAACATAATGAAATTCCTATTGCTCTAACTTCAATAGCAGCTACAGCTCGAATTTTCTTGAAGGTATTACTATTTTTATACATCTCTATAGTGATCTACTTGCTTGTTATACTCTGTTTTAGCAAAATTCTATTTAAGATATAATAAAAACATGTTCATTTCTACTCATTTATATAAAATTAAAAGTTTACAATCAGCATCTTCTAAATTTAACTTTTATAGAAGCCATGCTAGAAAGAACATGGTTACAGGGTCAAGCTCGGTACCATTCAAACTATATTTGAAAGGTTTGGCTAATTGAGTTCAAGACATCCTTATAAATCATATTTTACATGCACATAGATATCACTACACTGTTTTGCAATTAACTGCTCCATTCTTGAAATTGAGACAGAAATGAAAAAGAGTAAGGAGTATGAAAAGATGGACCTCTTTAGAGCAATGTATTGGATGTATTTCGGGATCATATTTTTGGGAAGCAAGGTAATTTAGAGTGTAACCACATCAGCTGTAACAGGTCCCATATTAGGCTAACACACATAGCAACAATAGCAAGAGTCTGATATAATCCTCTCACTTCTTATTGAACTTCAAGTAATGGGTTTACCATCTGCGAGAATTTTCTTCAGTGTTTGAATAAAGGTCTTGCCTGCAAGCAAATTTAAAGGAATACGTTATTAAATAAGACATAACAATGAGACAATTAACAACATTTAGAAGAGGGGCTTCTCTCCATCATCATCATCGATCTACCCATCGAAAAAAATATATGTTCAATGCTATAAAGGAGTAGGAACGTCATTAAAAGAAAAATAATTACAAATAAATCCTTTTTTTTTCTCATTTCTGTTTCCAACCCAGTTTCTCTCTAAGAGAATCTCTTCCACTTCCACCGAGAAATCCCAGCACTTCCTACCCAGAACTCCCAGAATCTCTCTCCTCCGATTGCAATTGTACCAAATTTTAGAGAAAAGTAAAAAATCATCATGAGAAAAAACTGATATTTTAGCTACACTGTTATATGGAAAAGTACAGCTCATAAGTAAACCACTCCCTCCCCTGTTTTCCTCCCACCGGACAAAAGGATTATTTCCTTAAAACAAGAAGAGGAAAGATGAAGCCATACAAAATGAGACTGGACAAGTATTTGATTGAAACACACAAAGATTTGATTGAAACGTTTCATCAAACAGCTAATGAGCATTGTACTTTGAGGCACACAAAGCAGCAAAAACAAGACAATGGGAAACATCACTTCAACCACAAATCAGAAATGAACTGGAAATCAGACCAAAAAATAACCAGAGAATCAATCGAACAACAACAAACCCCAACCCAGGAAATCAACAATGAAATTAAACTACCAGAAAAATGAACTCAGGAAAGTAAAGAGATCTCCAAAAAATACCCCAACCCAGAGAATCAACAAAGAAATAACCAGAAAAATCAACCCCACTTTTGTTCCCAGGCCCAGCAAAGTCTCCCTGCCATTGAGAAGACCCCATTGTTGAAGAGGCACAACTTTCTTTGGGAAAACTCAAAACAGAGAAACCATCGACATTGAGGAACCATCGACGCTAGTGGGTTCTTCAATGGGTTCCGCAACACCAACTGTCACACCCATAGCCGCGACATCTCCTCCTCCATGAATGAGTCGCATATCTGCTGTTGGCGGCGACGGTAAAAGTCGGAGAGTGCTTGGAGTTCGGGGTGGAAGAGGAGAGAGAAACTGGGGTGGATACAGAAATGAAAAAAAGAAAAGAAAAGAAGGATTTGTTTGCAATTTTCTTTAAATGACGTGGTTAGTGGAACACAGATGAAAGCTTTTAATTGGTACACGTTAATAATGGGCTTGTTTAGATAAACAGTTTATTTAAGTGCTTATGATATAAGTATTTATATAATAAGTACTTATATATAAGCTATTTTTAAAATAGAAAGGGAAATGTGGTAAAACTAATTTCATATAAGTTATAAGCTATTTTGATAAGTTATCATTGTGAACTTATGAACCAGCCATAAATTATTTTTATAAATTCTGTCAAACACACTGACAAGTATTTATATTAGTAGATAAACCTAAATAAACTCTATATAAATCAATGCAAATAGGATCAATGTATCGGTACACCAATTTAGTGGGTGGTACGGAAGATTCAACCAAACAGAAAATGCTTCTTGGGTGGCCTCTGCGGCTTGGAATTGGAAGAGGTGAAATGAGAATAGTGACACATCAGCATTAGATTTGAAAATGGCAAATTTTGAAAACAATGCTGGTTAACTCTAACAGCTAAAGTGGCGACGTAATATTATACGCTTCAGAAATTATATATTATAAATAGAATAAAAGTGTGTTTTGTAGAAATTGTTAAACTTTAGTCCTCTCGTCCGTAGTTTTAACGTGTGTTACGAACTAAGTCACACCAATGGGTCTTAAAGTATTATTCAACTTCGGGTTAAAATTATTTCAAATTGTTTAGCTATCACAATTATTCTGTATAAACAATTTTAATAATTATTAACATATCATTATATGATGATATTATACTTATAGTAATTGGTCAAAGCCGGTTTTGGCTGTGTCATATAATTATAGGGCTTAATTTTTCCTTTCCCTCTTGATGTTTGAATGAGAATAATTGCCCTAAATTTTACATATATATGTCTATATATATCTGGGAATGATATTTTTAAAATATAAACATAAAATTTTTTGTAAGATTTAACCCAAATTAATTTGAGTTTAACAACAATATACTAACAATATAAAAAGATTTTACACAGAAATTTAATCATATATCATAAAGTAATATTATATGCTAAACTATTTGTACAAATATCTTTATAATAAAACAAAAAAATAAAATAATTTGTGAAATCCATTTTAATTTCTTAGAGTTACAAACTTTTTTTTTTACCAACCAAGAGTTATAAGCTATACTTCCTAAAATTGATGTAGGATGATATAACCTGTTAAAAAAAAAGTGGTTTTTTTTTATTATAGGAAAAGGATCTTTGAACTCACCCTCTAGAATAGTAGAACTACAAAAGCTAACCTCTACCATTTGAGCTAGCAACCCTTAACCCGTCAAAAAGAGTTAAAAACCTGAATATGTTTCACTATATTGAAGATGCTCTTATAGATTCGTTGTTTGCTCCTCAATGGCCCATTTCACGTGTTTTAAGTGTGAATCCGCATCTTTTTGCCTTGCGGGGTGGGTGAGTCAGTCCCCCACTCACTGAGTTCACTCGGTGATTTTTACAAAAGCATGAGTTGTCACAACATTATCCAAAGGAATGGGATATGGTGCACAAGTGGCAACACCCTAGTGGAGGAAACGATTGATACCCAGTTTTGAGGGGATCAGATAATTCCACAAAAATAAACAACCAAACACAGTTCATTCAAAATCCTCTCATAATCTCAAACTCTTCATTCTACTATAGTCTTTTGAGTCCTTTTTTTTTTCTCTTCCACTTTCTAAGATTATACTTACTCATGATGGCTAGTAGCAACATTATGGCATCAGCAGCTAGTGGATTTGTGTTTTCACTTAATGTTGGAAGCACAAGCTCATCATCATCAAGCAGGAGCAACATGTTGATGTTCCCTTTATCAAAGTACAACAACAACAACAACACTTCTAGGCTTGTTGTCAGGGCTTCCGAAGAGGCTGCGGCGCCCGCAACCGCCACTTCCCCTGCGGAAGGTGAAGCTGCAGCAGCTCCTAAACCCAAGCCACCTCCAATTGGCCCCAAGAGAGGTACCAAGGTGAGTTAGTTATCCCACAACTTAACTTTTCACTATATATTCCGGTGTTGTTTAGGTTCAGAAGCCCAATTTCTAGTCAATAGAGAAGATAGATTTACTTTGTATTTTTATTTTTTCTTGTATATAGAAAAGAAGAAAAGTGGCTAAATCGTCATTAAATAGACAGGTGCATGTAAATAAGTTAAATGAGAGAGCTTTTGAAAAAATAGGAATGTAAAAGTTGATTTCAACTTATAGAAGAAATTATTAGTTAAAAAATTTATATTATAAGTATTTATAGAAAAAATTATTCAAACTGTCTCTATGTAGTAGTAGGAATAGCTCTTGTAGTTTGAAGTTTAAATCACCTAAATCACATGAACATGATCTTTTGGTATTGTGACTGGTTTTGCCAAACTAGCACTAGCAGTCTAGCACCCCACTTATTTTCTAGGTCAACTATCAACTTCTATACTGCATCTATGGGCATGTGAGAATATATCAAAGTAGTTTCTTGTCACAATTACACACAGAGAGAGGGTGAATGAATATACATGAACAAAGGACGATGATGAAACTTGTCCATGCCATTCATTTGAGAGTACTTCTACTGTTAGTTTGGATGATTAACTATGAATTTTCAACAATACTTTCTCACATAAGTTAGAAATTAGTTTTTGTATCATGTCTTTTTTAAAAGATCTCTCACTTCACTTCTCAAAAAACACATTAAACTTACAAGGGCATAAGATTAGAAAGTTTTTTTTTTCATAAGCAAAGATCCATAAACTCATTTTAAATTTAATTGAGAAATTCTGGTAAGTTTGAAGCTAATTCAAATTGAATCTGGCTCTACAGCAACAAGTTTAGCTTCTAATTTTTTTTATTTGCATTCAATAGGTGAAGATTCTTAGGAAGGAATCCTACTGGTACAAAGGCACTGGTTCAGTCGTTGCTGTTGATCAGGTTAGTGACCTCAAACTCACTTTCAAGCAACCCTATAAATTTTCTCCCATCCCATGGTAACTTAACTCTTGTTTTATGGCCCAGGCTAGGATAAGAGACCTAATCATAGCCGTTACATATAATGATTTTATATTTAAGTGGTAAAAATTCATTTTATATTAAGTGACAAAGATTTATTTTAATATAAAATTATTATATCCAACAGCTATGAACGGTCTCTCACCCTAGATCACACCCTTGTTTTATTTTATTGATTTCTCTATGTTGTGCAGGACCCCAAGACTCGTTACCCTGTTGTGGTTCGATTCAACAAAGTCAACTATGCCAATGTATCAACAAATAACTATGCTTTGGATGAGATTGAGGAAGTGGAATGATCACTCCAATTTAATTGTAATTTTGACTCTTGTGTCATGCTATTATTGCAGTTACTAGCCTAAGGTATTTTTCATGTGTCACATAAAAAAGAATGTGTATCATATTCTCTTTGATGTCTACCCCCTTGATCTCTATAAACTACATTATTCAATGTGCAGTTGCTCATGATCTTCAACTTCCCCCCCGCATCTTATTTAATTTTATTGAAATTATTAATTAGGCATGTTCGAATCTGAGGGTCACGGGTTCGAATTCGAAAACAGCTTCTGCTTGAAGGAGTATAACTGCGTGCGTCTATCCTCCCCAGACTCCCAAGACTTCACATGGTGGGAGTCTCATGCATTGAGCCGCCCTTTTTATCTATTAGGCATGTTACTGCCGTTGATTTAAGACCAGTGCAACAATTGAAATTGCCCTAATAATAATAAAAGTGAAATACTCCCAACTCCTCACTCATTTGAACAGAATGTGAAGTAGAAAAGGGTGTTGCCGATGATAATGACCTGGCCTTTTTTGCATGGTTTCTTTTATATGCCAAACTGAAAATATGCTCGCTACTGATGTCTGATATAGACTAAAAGCGAAAATGCAACTAATTAAAAAATTGTTAATGAAAAATTGGCAGCATAAATTTGTGGATTATCTAATGGTTAAGTGGTTTATAAATACTCAGTCATCTTTTAATAGGTCTACGATTTTTTAAGCACATTTAACACTCTAAAGTAAGGAGATAGGGAAATGGATTATTGCTCCATATTATGTCCACTTATTGCACAAGCACCGGAATGGTCATGGCAATCATTTATTCTAAACATTGGATGCGTTTGGATAAATAACTTAATTAAGAGCTTATTCGATAAGCGGTTATGATATAAGAGCTTATGTATAAGCTCATTCCTCAATTGAAAAGCTTATTAGCTTAAACTCTGCATAAGCTTTGCATAAGTTATTTTTATGAGTTATTCGTAAGAGTTTATGATCTGTTGCTTACTGGAGAATTATTTGGCATGTATTCATGTACTCCTGTAAGACCATGTAGGTTATTGGAAAAATTCTTATTAATACACACATGTTCACTTGTGTTATGATGTGTCTGTAATTAGTCAGGGGTGAATAACAATGGGGATAATGTTGTTTCAGTATAGCCTGTTTCTTTAGTTGGGTGGTTCTTATATAAGGTGTTGGGGGGTTTTTATGTAATGATCTGTACCTTTTATTCTGCACTTGTGCACTCTTTGTGTTTCAAGGCAGGTTCTTAATAAATTTTGGCTTATCAAAAAAAAAAAATCGCGAGAATTTATAAAAATAAGTTAAAAACAACTTATGAACATTTCATAAACTCTTTCAAACACTTGCATAAGCATTAAGCACTATGTCATAAGATAACCCCAAATAAGTTCTTCCACTCACACTCATTATCTATGACTCTAGATACTTATTTGGAAATGTTAGCCACACATAATTTTTTTGTACATGAGATGACATATGTTAATGTGCACGATTGGATGATGGGGGTTAGAAAGAAGGGGGAAATGGTGATATCAATATTTTGTGTGTTTTATGAGTTGTTTTTATGGGAAAGTAACATATCTCTACTAGCTTAATGGTGTGTTTTTGAAGTGGAATCAAGGCAAGTGGTAACATAAAGCTTTCCAGTTGCCTTTTGGCATATCAGGTAAATACAAGCATCACACAGCTGTTTGCTTATACTACAATCATACAAAAGTTGATATCTTTAGTAGACAATCCTCAAGAAGGAATCAACACGATTCTAATACAGAAATATCAACAGTTATCTTGCAAAAACAGAAAAAGAAAGAAAGAAGAATATCAACAATTCTCAGTTGAGCCAATACCCACTAAAGATAGCTAAACATTACCTTATAAACAATTTAATTCATAAAAGTGTAATAAAAGTGTGATGGGATATCCACTATAGGGAAACAAAACCAAATGCAGAAAAAGAAAAAAGAAGGAAACACTTCTAGATTCTAAAGAACTCTACCATCCATGCCATCTAGTAGGCCAGTCCAGATTCCCTTTACTGGTGGTAATTGTGCAACCAAAGCATTCCAAGGAGGATAACCAACGCCACTGCCGCGAACACGACCATCCAAGCGTAGAGATAAATACCTGTACAATGAAAAGAAAAACATCCAAAGTTGTTATGCAATGTTCACAGGTAAGACATCCCAAAACAGAAATGGCCTTCCATTACAGGATCTGTCCTACCATATGACTGTTTAATGCAAAACCATAACCTCGGATGATTGTAAAACTCTATTTTTTTGAAAGAAAAGAGTTGTCAGAAAAGGTTGCCATGTCACGTGTATGTTCTTTAGCTGAAAAATTAGATATCTATGAATGCATACATGTCAACACTAAACTACATGTGTGTTTGGATAGCCGTTCAAATTCAGTTGGCACTCTTTCCAAAGCAATGTTTGTGAGAAGAAAGAAATTGTTACTTTGGCTCCAAACTGATTTGATGGCTCCCATGACGGAAAAACAAAAGTTGCAAAAGTACGTGTGATCTAAAAGTGCATGTTTGGAAACTAGTTAGCACTCTTTCCAATGCATTACATATTCAGTTTGGAGAAGCAATTCCTTTGTTACTTATCCATTCACCAACAATTGAAAAAGTGCTAAGCAAGTCCAACTTGAATCCTACTTTTGCCCAAAGTAACTCTATCATTACTTTCAAACATATTTTTATAATCTTCTAACTAAAAACCAAACATACCGAAACATGGATGGTACTTACACTGGAGACTCAGAGGATACACCTGCCAACTTCTTTTGTTCATTTAGCCACCTATTGACAACATGAGGAAAAAAGAAATTAAAAACAATTAGAAAAACAAATTCAATTGTATATTTACTTTCTATCCGCCTCATAGACGTACTCGGACCACTCATTGATGTAAACCGGAGCCAGCTGCCAGAGTCTCTTCTTTCTGGTGACAAGCTGCTGCCTCGCCTCCTCCTCGGTCTCCTCAAACTCCAAAGCAAGTGAATTTCCATCTGTTACAAAGGGCACAACAAGAACTCCTCTGTCCAAAAGGCTTTCGGTGAAAGGCTCGCTGCGCTTAAAGGACTCGGTTATGAAGGATGCCGGGCCAGCGCAGATGACAAGACGAGCAATCCCTCTCAGTGAGCTAACAGGAATGATCTTCTTCTCGCTCACGCGGAGCTTAAGATTCGATAAGACTTCCTCTCTTGAGAGCCGGGCCACTTGTGCATTCTTGGCTTTGTTCTCTCTAAAGTACAGGAAAGCAAATAAAGACACTGCTCCAATGTCAATGCCGAGTCCCTTTGCAATCTCAGGGACTTGAGATGCTCTTGATGGATTAGCCAGTGCACCAATCAGTTGTGATGTTGCTATAAGTCCCCCCAAAGAACCACTTGCAACAAAAGCAATATAAAAGAACATCCTAAGGGACCGAAACGGAGAGAGAACCTCGCTCCTTATCCTGGCTGTAGAGCTGAAGAACAAATATGATGATGATTAAATGATTGATGAAGATTGAAGCATCACTGGCAAATAGAACCTGATGAAAGAAGCATTGCATAAAAGAGGAGAACCCATAAGAAAAAGAAATTTGAGGTAATTAATTATGCATTCATCTGAGACTTGAGAGGTTTTGCTTTTACCCAAAAGCAGACAGGGAAAAAAAATAACCATGCAAAATTGCAATCACAAAGGTTTATGAGATGATGATTATTTTACCTTCCATTTTGGAATGTTACTTACAAACACTTCATACAAAATCTGAAGATATAACAATGTTCATAGAGCAAGATAATTCCAACGAAAACTATGAGCATGTTTGGATAAATTTTTCTATAAGCACTTCTAACATGAGTTTTTTAACTAATAACTTCTCATATATGTTGAAATCAACTTTTACAATTCACTTTTTTTCAAAAGCTCTATATTTTAACTTCTCCATGAGCACCTATCTATTTATTTAACAAATAACAACTTTTTCTCTTTTTCATATATGAGAAAAATAAAAATGCAAATCAAAACTAACTTCTCCATAAGCTAAAAACTCAGCTTTTGTACCCCAAACAGGACCTATATTTGTTTGATTCTAATCTTATCTTTTCTTAGGCTTGAGAAAATTTAGGGCATATTTGGTTTTTAGTTGCAAACGCACATTTGGGTCTAAAAATATATTTGACCAAAAGGAATTCTATAATTACTTTGGGTTCAAACGTGCTTTTGCAATCTTCTAACTGAAAACCAAACACCCACTTAGTTGTTTGTTTGTGGCCATTAAAAGCCACTCCCCAAGCATCAATTCTCGTGATCAATTCATAGTTAGATTTTCCTCCCATATATGCTAATGCTGCCTGTGCTATGCGCTATTGCCTATTTGCATATAGCGCAAATAGTGGTTGGTATGGTCACGTCATTCATCTCTACATCCTGATTACAATTAATCAATTATCAATTATCATCACTTACTATATATAAAATTCAAGTCCTGGCATTTTATCTCTTAAGAGTTACATCCCAAATTTTTTTATTTTCTGTCAAAATTTTTTTTTTGGATAAACCCAAGTATCCTCCAGCACAACTATAGAGACTAATCTCTCAATATACTAAGATTCATTTAAGGGGAAGACCTCTCCTAATAGATACTCTTTCATACACACGGCCTGGGGACCAAACCCCCTGACATCGTGCATTCGTGCTTAAGGGACCTGGGCGTCGGGAATCGGCTAGTTAATTTAAATGACTGGTACAACATACATATGCTTCAAATGTAAACAAACCAACAACATTCTAAAACCACCTCAAAGTGCCCAATCTCCCACACCATAAACCAAAAATATTGTTCACAAAAATTAAAAATTTCAAATTTTGGCCACAGTTGGGAGTGAGAGAGAAAATGGGTACCTAATTTCAGAGGAAGATGATGGTTTATTGGAAGCGGAACAGAGAATAGTGGCAACAGAAGCTCTTTGGTCTGAAAAGAACGGAGTGTGACCATAGCTGACACCTCGGCCACTGAACATGAAACTGGTACGATGATTGCGGATGAGAAGATGGAGTGGTTGTGTTACTGTTGGGAGAGTGAGATGTTGCAAAGTGTTGGAGTTTGGAGAACCCAACGCTAACGCCATGGTTTGGTTTGGTTTGGTTTCAGTTTCGGTTTCAGTTTGCCATGCGCAAAGGTGAAAACTTAACTACCTATCTCTCCTTATTTGGATGATTTTGGTATTGCCACGCTTACCCCTCACCACGATCCATAATTATTATTTTCGAAATTTTCAATAAAGAACCGTATAAAATGGTTTTCCTAAATTTATATATTATAGGCAAAATAGTATTTTTGGTCTCTTAGGTTATTTTATTTTTTTAGGTTGGTCTTTTATTATTATTTTTTGACAATAAAGTCTCTTATATTTATTTATTTTTTCAATTTGGTCCTTTTCTTTATTTGTTGATGATGTGTCAGTTTCTGATTGGTCTCAATTTACTGTACACCATCACCTCAGACCAATCAATAAATGACACATCATCAACAAATGAAGAAAAGGACCAAATTGAAAAAATAAATAAACATAAAGGACCTTATTGTCAAAAAATAATGATAAGGGACCAACTTGTAAAAATAAAATAACCTAAGGGACCAAAGGTGTTATTTTGCCTATATTATAATATGGCTTAAATATGTTTTTGGTCCCTCATATTTGACCTAAGTTTGTTTTTGGTCCCTCAAATATCAAGAATATTATTTTAGTCCTTAATCTTTTGAAAATCAATCACTTTTGGTCCCTGGGGCCATATTTTAAATTTATACTTTGACCCCTCCTAAAGTCTGATGTTCATCTTAACCCGTTTTTATGTTCTCCTTCCCCTCCACTGATGCATCGCGACCCCCCATCCCCGCGCGGCCAAGGGAGGAGCTCCGCGCGGACAAGGGAGGTTGCGCACAATGGCGGGAAGAGAGGGGGCTACCGTGATCGCACAGGGAGGAGAACAAGAGAGAGACCACATCTCATGGCGGCTTCGAGGGAGAACATTGGAACTACTCCTAGCAGGAATGGGGGTCGCGATGCATCAATGGAGGGGGAGGAGAATGGAAAAACGGGTTAAGGTGAACATCAGGCTTTAGGAGGGGTCAAAGTATAAATTTAAAAAATACTTTTCAAATTTAAAATATGCCCCCAATGACCAAAAGTGACTGATTTTCAAAAGATTAGGGACTAAAATAATATTCTTGGTATTTGAGGGACCAAAAACGAACTTAAGCCAAACATGAGGGACTAAAAACATATTTAAGCCTTATAATATTTTTAACCTGTACACGTAGTATTTATTTTTAATTTAGTGCATTTTTTTCCAATTTCCCAGGTATCCTCCACGCATGACTGCAGAGATTAATCCCGTCGAAGATTTGGAGTGTATTTAACAGTTATTTCTCTTAAATGATAAATTTTTATACACATGAGTTGGAAATCTGAGTCGAGAATCGCATCCCCAACCACATGCTTAAGGGATTTAAGCCATTTACCACTCAGACTACACCGGTTTGGTATTCAGTGCACATATTTGAAAGGTTTCTTTAGGAAATATATATTTTTAAAAATAAATTTAACTAAATATGCATTTACTCCCTCCAGACTGAAATATAATTAAAAAATTACATGTATCTGGTCCAATATAATCTAGATGCATGTATTTTTTTGCTTATATTTCTGTCCGGAGGGAGTAACTTTTTTATATAAAAAATTAATTTGGTCTTGATCATGTGTATTCCCGTTTACAATTTTTGTGTCTATTGTCTTTTTTTTTTTTTGATAAACTGTGTCTATTGTCTATTGTCATTGAAATCATGTAAGGTTAACATATGAATATGAACTAAACTAAAAATGAGACGAGTATCATGTGTGTAAGGCCAAAAACATATTTTTTTAAGGGTAAATTACACTTCCTCTTCTTTAAAGAAGTTTGAATTACCTTTTTGGATGATAATTTTAGATTTTTTTTTTACAATTTTCATTGTCATTGGTAAATAATTTTTTATTGATTAGGCCAAAAAATTTTATTGTTTACCGAAGGGATTCAAAACTAACCACGAGATTGAGCACAAGTGGTTAATGCCCTCCATCTAAGAGGACGAGCTTGGTAGTACTCGTGTTCAATCTCCAATGACAGAACAATCCGTGGTCAGAGGCCCCTTTTCCCTGAAATATTATGGGTATAAACAAAAGAAAAAGAAGAGATTTAAAACTACATGTTAATGATAATGAGAATCAAAAATAGAAAAAATGCACAAAAAGCTGAATTATATTAAAAATAAAATGTAATACATATTACATATTTAAGAAAGAAAAATATAGGTTTTAACATACAAGGATGGGAAATACAATGAACAACTTGGATGCTGGATGATTAGAAGGAGAACACCGGATTGAGGTTTGGTTTGAGTTTGAAACGTACCAATTTATCAATTCCTTTGGCAAATGTAACATTTTTATTTATCTACTCATCTATGTATTGGTCAGCCACACAATTAAAAATTTGTGCAAGTTACGATAATATTAAAAGTCACTTCTTTGCTACACATATGAAAGGTCATATTTATTATTTAGCATTTAATTTGTAAAAATATATAAGTATTGAGTATTACAACGATGCAATTTATGCTTGGTAGCTTAAGAGTCACTTTAATATAAATAACAGATCATACTCTTATAGTACCAAATGTGCCAAATACAAAAAAATCCTTCATTTTTCTACTTTTTCCCATCAAAAGGATGCATTGTTAAAGAACATATCTCCACCATTACACTGTTCTTGTCTTTTTTCTTATAGCTTACCACTACTGACTATTTTGATTGAACGTGCATGTACAAATCCATACCCACATGGCCTGAAAGTTAAAGCCAGCATGCTCCTTCATAAATACCAAGATTTCACACAAAAGGTTCAATCTTTTATTCATTCAACACATTATATATTACTGATCAAATCCTCCAAAGCAAAAAAAAAACAGTTATAAACATGAAGAGGAAGAAGAGAGAGAGTTCAGATGCTTCAGCAAAAGCTGCTTATAGGATCAGCAGGTATCTTTTGGCACTAGTATTCATCATTTTGGCTTTTACCACACCAACCCTTTTGAGTGCTTCAACCAAAGACCATGTCTTTCCTGAATTCATAAAGTGGCATATCTATGTTGTCAATGGGTTGAGCAACAACCAAAACTTGTTCACACATTGCAAATCCACAGAAAATGATTTGGGCACCCAGAACCTATCTCCAGGTTCCAATATCACTTGGAGTTTCAGGACTGAATTCTTCCACTCAACACTGTTTTGGTGCTATGTGAGCAAAGACAATGCTTCTTCTTCTGCTTCTTTTGAGGTTTTCTGGTATGATGCTCGTCTTTTTAACAAGTGTGATTGGAAGAACTGCATCTGGGTTGCTAAAGATGATGGTGTTTACCTTAAAGATTTGAGTGAGAACCTCGATGAGTTGCGGTATAGGTGGGATGATGGAATGTGAAGAAGATAACAGTTTCTTTTCTTTTCTTTTTTTTTTTTCTATGTTTTTCAATAAATCATACCTTAAGAAGGTATGTGTGATGCAATTTAGAAAGAACAGGCTATGAGGATCAGTCATGTTTGTTTGGTATGAATAGAACTTATTTGATTTGTGCTGATGGTTTGGTATTTTATTCATGTCAAACTCTTGTTACTTTATTGTATTCATGTGACCCTTCCTGTGACAGTCTATTTTGGGTCAAATTTAGTATCACTTGTGATTGTGAAGAAATGAAAAACATTAGTACCTTCATAGGAAGAAAACCAATAATAATCAACATCGTTGCATATCAACGAAGAGATGTTTGCTAATTACTACTGAACAGAAGCTCACAAAAAAATTATGTATCTCAAAACTTCACACGCAACAAATAATGAGATCAAAACTACGTGTTCACCAATTTCATTTACCTGAAGCATTCAAAGGATTTGTAACAATTAATTATAGGGCATTAATTCTTAATAGTACTATTTTCTCCCCCCCCCCCCCCCCCCCCCTTTTCCAAAAAAAACTCTTCATTTCTGTTCTGTTCGGTTTGTATATTTTAATGTCATTTTTGCTCATTACATCTCTGAAAGGCATAGTTAAGAGAAACTGAATAAGACAACTACCTGTGGATGCCCATTGTGCATAGCCAATAAACAAGAATCTAAAACAAAAATGGTGGAGAAGAATCATTATTACCATAATGAAGAAGGAAAATATAAATATATCCATAAAAAATCTTCCAGGTACAAAAGTTTTTAATTTCAGTTCTATAAACCCTCCAACAACAGATTTATAAGGGTCTAAGTAAAATTCAATGTATGATATTGACAAGCTCAGAGTGCTTTAACCAACATGTGTGACAGACATTGAGTAACGGGAGCCTATAAAAGTAACAAATTGGTAAAAGGATGAAGGTTCCCTTTAGGATGAAAGCCAATGTCTTAGCTCCCTGTATTTTTAGCATTGGCTTCTGATAGCAAAGGTTCAAGTTCTCCTTTCCGATACAACTTGAGCGTATCTGCACAAGAGGAGAATACGAAGGAAATTTCGCGTTGTTAGATCTTTATTAAACTGTGTCGTGTTAGACCTTTTGAAACTGCTAGAAATCCAAATTCATATATGCAGACAATTAAAATTTGAGATACTTAGACATTTTTCAGTAAAAGCAGAATGGTTAACAAGAATGTAAAAATAAATAATGCTTCAATCACTGAGGAAAAAATTGATGTTTTGAACTGCAGAGACATCCTCCCTCAGTTAGATAATCAATAATATAAAAGACAAAAACACAAGGAAAATATACCTGTACAGCCACCAATATGTTTGCCACCTGCAATGAAGAACAACTTTAGGGTCAGATATAAAATGTTCCATTCAAAAGATAAAATTAAATGCCGTGTAACAGACTTTCGTCTTTTTGGAAAATTATAGTACTCCCTCCGTTCCTTAATATATGTCTTTAAGGTTGTTTCACGATAACCAAGGGATCATTTAATTGACAAATTTTTTCCTGTTATACCTTCATCTTTTCACTATATCCATTTACTCTCTCGCCACATTAAAGTGTATGGAAAATGTGTAAAATAATTAATGGTGATAAGGGTATAATTGACAAAATATAACCTTAAACTATCAAAATGACAAACAAATAGCAACAAAATTCTTCTTAGAAATTGATAATTAAAAAGGAACAGAGGGAGTAGATAATATAAGGGTGTAATGCATTATATTTACGCATTGGCACAGAACGAATTGAAATAGTCTGTGAGAACTTTCAGCAATAGTGAATGGTGAGTGTGGCCTAATTTTAAGGTTGGATTTTGAGAAAGCCGACGATTTAAACGTTTTTGGAGTTTCTAAAGCAATGTTCTTGACAGAGAGGGCTTTGGAGTTAGAAGAAATAACTAGATATCAGACTGCCTCTTAATCTGTGTGCAAATAGTAGAGATCACCTTGTGTGCTTGGAGATTTGTTGCAAACCTAGAAATGAAGGGGTGATTAGGTCTGGGAAATTTGGTATCAAAAAATAATGTCTTGGAAATTGAATGGCTATGGCATTCTCCTAGATGGACTACTCCTTTGTGGCATCAAGCTATATAGAGTAAGTATGGTTCAGATCAAAATGGATGAGACCCTGACTTAGTGATTCATGTAACTAACACTAATCCCAGGGAATTAATATATCCAGGTTATAATACTTTTGGATCTTTGATTTCTATTGCCTTCAAAGACAACATTTGTATCAAACACTTGGAGAATGCTTGGGGTTGGAAATGTCTCCTTAGATGCAAAAACTGGGAATTCCACTTCAGTAAAAACTTGAACGATAGAGAAGTTATCGATTCACAATTCCTTCTGCAGCTGGATCTACTTAGTTTTTTGCTAATAATGATGATACGAAGAATTTGAAATTTACATTTTTCTGGTGTATTTTTTGTCAATCATTTTCTAACTCCCCAAATAGTCAAAACTCAAAGTTCCTCAACAAACCCATAGGAAATCCATGGTTGTTTCAAGGGAGTTTCCAATTCAGACTCCCAGAGAGAATGGGCAACTCTAGTACATTATTAGTTTTTCTCTGTCCTTCAGCCCACCCCAACTGTTTTTCTCTCATCTATGTGCATTTAGAAGATACCTTATCCTGGCCCAATAGTAAAACTTTCTCTTCTCACAGATGAAATTTCATAGAAAAAACAGCGAACACTGCTGAGCTTATATCCTTCTCTGTCACACTTTTCTGGCACAAACATAGATTCTTGGTTTCATAAATCACTAGATATTAAGCATATTCACCGTGCCTTCAACTCATAACCATAAGTGCTCATTATATGCCCTATATATCAATATCATATCATTTTCAAGTTATACCTTATATAACTGCTCATGTTCTATTATCTTTAATATCTTTCCTTGGGTTTAAATGAGAGTTTATATTTCATGAAAGGAACAAAATAATATCACATCCTAAATTAGAAGTTACCCCGCTTATCATTTTTCCAAAAACAATCTGTATTACTGACAAGAAATTTGAAAACTAATAAGGAGCATGATAAGCACCTCACTCAAGATGAATGTATGAGTATGACTAAGTAGGAAAATTGACTAAGTAAGAATACTGCAATAGAGATGGTTGGTACTTACCAATAAATACATTTGGTACAGTGTATTGCCCTGTGAGCCTTTCCAATACCTTCTGCAACTGTGGCCCTTGTGGACCTAAAGAGAAATATAAAATATAAAAATAAGATACAAACAAAATGCACAAATGATAAGGTGAAGAAAAAATGTGTCTTACAATATGAAGGTCAAAAGAGAAGATAGTTTATAATTATACTACAGGAAGGCAAGTTATAATTATACTACAAAATCAATTTAACCAGATCTCTCCTTTTCCCTAGAAGACAACAAAAGAGTATATTTCAAAAAAAAAATTTGCAACCGATACTCGATTTGTCGTAAACTTGTTGCCATGCATCTATGCAACTAGTAGTAGTATACAAATGGTTTTAGCTTTCCAATGTCGATGAGGCAATTCATCAATAGACATACCCAACGTTAGTGAATATTGGACTTAGACTATGAGGCTTACTAAAAACTTGTCAATGTCTCTGATATGCTTAGTCCATTAATTAACACAGGTTTATCAGAATTAAGATTTTGAAGTATCGACACTTAAGACGTGGATAGATATACAGCCAACTGTAAACCAACATCTAGAAATTCAAAAAGCCTCATACACGTTAAAGGTATATCCACACTTGTAGTGATATATTATGCTAACAAAAATGAACACACACACACACAACAAACAAGGACGCCAATAAGTTTGACATGGCACCAGGCATGTAAAGAGTCATACTATATCATAGGCAGGTTCATTTCACATATAAATCAAAACCAGGATTGTTCACATCCAAGAAAGAACTATAATAGTTCATTGTCAAAATTGAGGGTATATAGACAAAAATATGAAAGACTACATATTTCTACAACTATCAGCGCCACCATATATACCAACTTGATGGTTCCAAACCAATTCTCACATCTCAGCCTCACACACATGATATTGATGACATGAACCCTTCTTAGTGCCCTGTTTGGATTGACTTATGTAGAGCTTATTTGGGCTTATCTACTCACATAAGCACATATCAACGTGTTTGGTAGAGCTTATGAAAACAGCTTATGACTGACTTATAAGCTGTTTTGGGCTTATTTTCATAAACTATACAGGATAGCTTATCAAAACAGCTTACAGCTTATATAAAATCAGTTTCACCACATTCTCTCTTCGATTATAAAAATAGTTTATACATAAACACTTATATGATAAGTGGTTATGTCGTAAGTATTTAAATAAGTTGTTTATCCAAACATGCCCTTAAGGTGCTATTCTATCCCTTGCCGGTTAGTTATTAGGGTTGAGTGAAAGGTGAATAGAGAATTTTACCCATTTCGTCCAATTCGAGGACCAATGGTTGGACGCCGAGCTTGTTGAACAAGGATTTCACCTCAGAAGAATACCTTGATTGATGAACAACACCCAAAAAGGAAGAAAAAAAAAACATTAAACAATAATATAATGAATATGTAATGGGAGGAAGAAGAAGAAAAAACATAACATTGTTATTATGTTGTTGTTGTTAATACTCACGAGCACCAGGTTTTGGAATAAATAACGACGGGGTTTTCAGCAACGGTATTCTTGATGGTTTCTTCGAGGCGAGAGCCAAAAGAGGATGAAGAAGAAGAAGAAGACATGGCTCGAGGGCAAATGGGTAATAAAGTGCGCCTTGGGGAGGCATTGATGATGGGGGAACTTGAAATTGAAATGGGTATGGAGAAAGTGAAGAGCTTGGTGGTGATAGAAGAAGAACATAGGGTGGGAGAAGAAGGGTTCAGGTTTAAGCGAGGGAGAGTGGTGGTGTTCGCCAATGCCATAACCATTATTCACTTTCACTTTGATGTGTAGTGTAGATTGTGTACAGTGTTCACTTCCAAAGTCACTTTGTGTTTCTTTGAAGCTACTGTCTATCAGTTTCAGCTGCTGCTCACCTACCCATTGGAATCACCCAAAGGTTATACTCTCTTCTTGGCCAAATCAACTCAACTCAACCAATGAACTCTTATTTTAGATTAATAAAAAAATAATAATCCATTTCAACGGTTGGTAATAAAAGAAAATTAATGGCAAATATGGCTTAATTGCGTTTTTTTTTTCTGTCAACACTTAATTGCGTTTGTAGTGCCTCATGTAGACCTAGGTATATGGGTTTCGGCCTGCGGATGACCCGTTTAATCCGTAATCGGTAGCCTATCGATTACGGGTCACTTAAATATAGGCCTGTTAAAATGTAGCCTTTTTTAGTCCTAACCAGCGGCTATGTGGGTTTGGCCCACGGGCAAAATATTTTTTTGAAATGTAATTTTTTATTTAATATTTAAAGTTTTAATGTGTATTTTATCTTATTTTTTAAAAAATTAATTGTGTTTTTATTCTTTAGTAGGCCAGCGGGACAGCTTGTTTAGCCCGCAGGTTATGCGGGGAGGACGTGGGCCACAACATGTAGGCCTATTTTTTTGCGAACCGACCCGATTCGTTTATATGTGGGCCAATGCAGACTGCCTTAAACGAATTGGGGTGGCCCGCTTACCCACCTCTACCCTCAGGTATTACGATAGTGCGATTTTGATCCCCCCATGTTTTAGTTCTGTTGATATATTCAGTTGTATGATTTTGATCCCTCATGTATCACGATTGTACAATTTTGGTCTTCTAGGTTTGAATTGTGTAAGTTTGGTCCCTCAATATCATGATTGTTCGATTTTGTTCCTCATAAGTCCTAATTATTATAATCAATCCCTTTGTCATTGTGTCATTTTTAACACCAAGAATTTATATGGCTCACAAGTGACCCAGCTTAATGTCAAATCAGTTACACAGTCACACGTGTGTCGCATAGATTCTTTGTGTTAAAAACGATATAGTGATAAATGGACCTGATTGTGACAATTAAGATAATTGGAACCACAGTCACATAATCACAATACCTAAAGTACCATGATACATAAAAATTTTAACTATTAATTTACTCATCCATGATACAGAATATATTAACTATTAATTGGGTACGGAGAAAGTGAAGAGTAGGGATAGCAAAAAAATTCGTACCCGCGGGTATCCGCACATAAAATCCGCTACGGGTACGGGGCGGGTACCTTAACGGGTACCCGCGGGTAAAGTAAATGGGTATTTGAAGTACCCGTTAATAAACGGGGACGGGTAGTGAGGTACCCATACCCACGGGTACCCGTACCCGCTAAGACAATTAACTACATTTATTTTATATATATATTCCTAAAGTGGTCAATACAAGTGTTGTAGAGTGATGTAATTTTTAGTTGTTGTCTTTCTTTGTTTTAGTATTAAACAAGTGGCTACTAAATATGTATTATTGATGTATTTGTATTAATTCTCATGCTATACTTGTAATGACTTTTATTATATGATTTTTATTATGGACAATGTTGTATGGAAAAAAAACATTTTTGTTTAGTTTTTTCTAAATTTGTTTATATTTTTTTAAAATACCCATGGATATTCGTAAATATGTATTATTGATGTATTTGTATTAATTCTCATGCTATACTTGTAATGACTTTTATTATGGACAATGTTGTATGAAAAAAAACTTTTTTTGTAGTTTTTTCTAAAATTTTTTAGACTTTTTTAAAATACCCGTGGATACCTGCGGATAACGTGGGTACCCGCTAAAGCCTGGATAGCGGGTACCCGCACTGGTATGGGGCGGGTAACGGGGGGCGGGGGTACCCAATGGGGCGGGTAGCGCGTAGCTACTACCTGTGCCCGCCCCGCCCCATTTACATCCCTAGTGAGAGCTTGGTGGTGATAGAAGAAGAAGAGGGTGATAAGGTGGGAGAAGAACGGTTCAGGTTTAAGCGAGGGAGAGTGAGGGTGTTCGCCAATGCCATACCCATTATTCACTTTCACAGTTCACTGATTCACGTGTAGTGTAGATTGTGTTCAGTGTTCCCTTCCAAAGTCACTTTGCGTTTCTTTGAAGCTACTGTCTACCAGTTTCAGCTGCTCAGCTGGGCCTGCTTACCCATTCGTGGAATCACCCAAAGGTTACTCTCTGCTTGGCCAAATTCAACTCCATCAATGAACTCTTGTTTTAGATAATAAAATAAAATAATCCATTTCAACGGTTGATAATAAAAGAAAATTAATGGCAAATATGGCTTAATTGCGTTTTTTTTCTTTGTCAACACTTAATTGCTTTTGTAGTCCCTCATGTAGACTTGGGAATATGGGCTTTGGCATGCGGACTACATGTTTAATATGTAATCCACACGGGTTACGGGTCACCTAAATATAAACCCATTTAAATGCAACTTTTTTTAGTCCAGTCTATTAAACTCACGGCTAAGCGGGGTTGATCCACAGGTTAGCCCATGGGCAAAATATTTATTTTGAAATCCAATTTTTTTATTTAATTCTTAAAGTTTTAAAGTGTATTTTAACTTATTCTTAAAAAATTTATTATTTTTTATTCTTTAGTAGACTCGTGGGCCGATCCGTTTAGCGCACGGGGTATGCGGGGCTGACGTGGGTCACAACATGTAGGCCCATTCATTTCGCAAGCCGGTCAGGTTTGTTTATATGCGAGGCAATGCAAACCGGGCTAGCCCGCTTACCCACCTCTACCCTCAGGTATTACAATGGTATAATTTTGGTCCCTCATGTTTTAGTTGTATACTTTTGATCCCTCATGTATCACGATTGTACGGTTTTAGTCTCCCATGTTTCAATTGTGTAATTTTGGTCCCGCATGTTTCAGTTGTATGATTTTGATCCCTCATGTATCACAATTGTACAGTTTTGGTCACCCAGGTTTCAATTGTGCAATTTTGGTCCCTTAAATATTGCGATTGTGCAATTTTGTTCCCTATGGATCCTAATTGTTATAATCAATATTCTCTTTCTTACTATGTCATTTTTAACACCAAGAACCTATGCGGCTCACAGGTGACCCAACTTAGTGTCAAGTCAGTCACATGTATGCTACGTAAGTTCTTTGTGTTAAAAACAATATAGTGACAAATGAACCTAATTGTGACAATTGAGATATTTAGAGATCAAAGTCGCACAATCACAATACCTAAAGGACCACGATAGATAAAAATGTTAACTATTAATTTACTCATCCATGACACATAATATTTACTATTAATTTATTTTAGTTCACAAAAACACAATTAATTTATTTATTAAGGATTAAAATTATTTGTTTTACAATTATATTACATTAAATAACTTTAATTTTAACTAATTTTATACTTTTTTAAATATGAATAAATATCGATTATGAAATTACATAATTATAAATGTCGAATTTATTTAAAATCTAGTGTACATTATCCCTAAGATAATATCGCAATACTCAGAGAATTTAAATAATTTAAAAGGACATATATTTACATGTGTATATATTTACAGAATTTAATTTTAAGACATTGTTAGTCATCCTATTTCACATTAATACTTTGTTCAATGAGTTTGAATATTTTAACAAATACATTAAAAATTAAATTTATTAAATAATATGATGACTGTATTAAAACTAAATTTACATTCAAAAGAACAAATTGGGCTTTGGTAGTTATTTGTAGGATTTGGGAATGTGGTGTAGTGTGAAGCAATTGGGGCTATAGACCTTATATACTCATAAATGAAGCCTCGAACTAAATATATACACACATCTTCTGAAACCCAAATGCTGGACTTTTCCTCCATGTCATTATGCATTAGCCATTAGCCCTTGATCAAATGCTACGTCTACTAACTCTATCTTTCATGGGCTTTTTTCTATCAATTTGGGAGAAGCCCACTTCGCTCTCTTCTTCTGTTGGCTTTTCCTTGTCTTGATATCTTCCGTTGTTCGTTTGACCAAAAAAAGAGACCAACCAGTCCTCCCTCGGTAGCACAGTTGGTAGATGCATCGGGAGGACACTTGAGGGTGAGGGGTTCGACCCCCACCCATCCCCCTCCCCCACCCCCAACCCCCCCCCCCCCTTGTAAGACCAAAAAAAAAAGAGACCAACCAATAATGACCAAAAAAAAAAAGGTTCTGTCTAACGTGGATGAGTACTACGGGTGGACAGAAAACCCATATCGACCCGGACCCGAGGAACCCGCAACAAATTAAATGCACACGGGTAGGTTATTACGGTTTTTCGGGTTATCAGATTGATCGCAGTGGTTTTAGTTGGATTAAATCGGGCGGGCTCGGATTGCGAAAAAAATTGACGAAATCCGTTACCGACCGAGGAATGAAATGAATGGTCGAGATTGCCTTTTCCCTAGGATTAGTGACATGGCATTTAATTGGATGGTTGAGATTCTTCTTTTCGTGTTTCTTCACCTTGTTCAAAATTTCACTCCAACCCACGTGATCATGTCTATACCCACTGACTCCAGCCCCCCCATCAATCCTTACTTTGTCTTTTCAATTCTCACTTCTCACGTCCCTATTCACACACCCTCTCTCTGTTCATTCACTCTTCACTCAGAGACCACACCACATCCCTATTCACACATTCTCTCTCTCTTCCTCTAGTCTCTCAAAGTCTCTAGTCTCTCTGCTAAACCACACCACATCTCTCTGTCTTTAGTCCTCACCCACGGCGTCAAGGCCGCCACCGATATCACTCCCCCCATCGGTCCTCCCCCCAGCAAGGAACTTTTTTGGGCATGGCGTGACTCCGCGAGGCACAGCGGCTCTTGAAATGCAAAAAGCCGCACTAGAAACGCAGAAGAATATGGTCGCACCAGAAACCCAGAAGGCTGCACCGGAAACCAAAGAAGATGGCCATGCTGGAACCCAGAGAACGAAGAAGGCCATGACGAAACTCTTTTGATGTTGCTGTATTTTTCTGATTTTGATTCGTTCTGGGAGGGGTTTGCATTTTTTTTCATTGGGTATTTCATCACTTCTTTTGGTTTACAGATAACCATTTGTGCTTTCGGTTTGGTGTTTAAATCCTTCAATAGATTTTTTTACTATCAATTTCTTGGTTGCAATTTCTTCTACCCAGTTGTTTTTTTTATATAATCTTTTGCACTTCATCCGAATGAGAAAACTGAGCCGTTGCTAGGGTTTCAACACGTCACAATCCATCTGTTTAACCCGTCACCCGAGCAAACTGAAGATGCAAATGGACGAAATCGGTCTTAGATTTAAGTCGTTCGGTTTTGGTCGGTTTTACATTTTTTGGACCGAAATCGACCGCTGTCCAAGCCTAATGAGTACACAAGTGATCCATCGATGACCCAGTTAGAGAGAACCGTTGGATAAAATCAATGACTCAGATGAGTTCAAAACAAAAATGAGAACAAATACATCAACCCACACACAATCCCTGTCCAACCTTCCCCCACCTCTCACTCTCACTCTTCCGACCGTCGGTGTAATATCCCGAAATTTTCACTCTGAGACAAAATATTTATTTTGGAGGATTAGAATTACCCTTAAGATTTTCAGATGAAATATAATGGTTTAGAACTGACGAAGAAGTCAAACAGTATTTTACGGACATTCTTGACTGTCAGAATAGGCTGATAAATGAATATGGAAAATTCATACTTGATTCCCAAAAGGTATAGGAGGATATAAAATAGTTACTTAATGTTCCATAAAAGGTTTTAGAAGTTAAGTTTGGATTTTAGAGAGCAGTATAAAGGAAATACTGTTATTTTAGTCCCTCTAAGGGAAACTCCTTAATTTGTTAAATAAGAAATAGACAAATACCGGAGATGAAGAAATAGTTAAGATAGAGACTCTAGGATCTAGTATACTTTGATAGTATAGAGGACAATAAGTTTTGTTTGGTATTATAAAATGATAAAACAGTTAAAGTCTATAGACTTTTGTTTTCTATTTTTCCGACTATTATCTGTTTTATATGAAATTCTATAATTTAAGTGCTAAGAAATTTATTTTGATCTTATAATAATGATTATAATATACTTATGAAATAATTTCATTAAAACAGTCACTCTTTCCTTGACGTTTGACATTTGTATTTACCGTTATTTGTGGATAATATTTTAAGTAACACAAGTATGTCAAACCAACTTAGACAAACAAACTTCCTTCACAAAAGTTGGTTCTTTTAATATTTTTTATTTTCTGAAATTTTCTTAGACATTTGGAAAATTTTAAAAATTACAGTTTTGACCCTGTTACCTACAGTAAGAGCAAATAACTGATTCGGAGACCAAATTGAGGTCAGAAAAAGATTTTGAAAGGCTGAATCATGTTTTTATATTTTTGGGGATTTTTGGAAATTATTTCGTAATAATCTGAAAAACAGATCAAGACGCTATTTTTTCAGATCCTCGTAAAGCACGAGAAACAAAGATTACGAAAACCAGAATGGATTTTCAGTGATCAATGATTGTTTAAACCAAATTTCAAGATGGATCATTAGTGATTAAATTCAATTTGTGATTTTTTGGGATTTTTTCTGGAATTTTCTGAAAAATGTCCGTTTTGCATTTACGGCGCGTCCGTTTTTCTTTGTTTTTGCAAACCGTAAGGCTTACCCTTACCGTAAAAATCCCAAAACTCTTCCGTGAAGCTCTTACATGGTATTTTCGAGATTTCTCATTGGTTCTTACCATTTAAAATTATTTTTGAATGGTAGATTAGTAAAAAGACTATTTTGACCCTTGTTTAAGGAATATTAGCCAAGTAGAGGCGAATAGAGACATAGTGTCTATGATATAGAAACTTAGGATCTTTGAGGGGTTCAAATACAATTCTAAGAAGCATAAAAGATCTATGGACATCATCATTAGCCATGAATAGTATGGTGGGCATGTATAATGACTATTTTACCCTTGATTTCACTTAAAACTACCAAAACCTAATGTTTTTGTCCATGAAATCAATGGCCTTCATTCTCTCTTGTTTTGGTCGACATCAACCTTCATTTTAGGCCCTTGGATGTGCTTTTCCTCACCAAGCTTAGTCATAAGCCTAAACCAATAGGAAAAAGAATTGATTAAACCTAATTAATAATTATGTGTTTTTGTAGTCATGGCTTACATCACTTGAACTTTCTTCTTCCTCCTTTGCCCTCACTCTTGGCTGCCCCCTCTCCCTATAAATAGACCCCCTTGGCTTCATAAAAAACTCACAACACAAATCCAAGAAGCAAGGCAAACACCATTCTCTCTCTTTTCTCTCTTTAGTCTTAAATTTCTTACTATTGTGTTCTTGGTTCTTCAAGCTTGTTCTTCATAGTTTTGTGGCAAAGGTAAGGGTTTTCTCTTTTCAAATTAATTTGAGAAGTATGAGTTTGATTCTTGTTTGTGTTTGAATTGTTTGTTTGGGTGTTTATGGCTTTTATTCATTTATATATGCTTTATAATTGATTTATGGCTTTAAGATAATTGTTTTGTGCTATTTATGAATTGTAGTGTTATAATGCCCAAAAAAAATTCTTAGAATTTCGTGGAAGTAAGAGGGCTATACCAAAATCACTTTTGAACTTTTTTAAACATACCGTTATAATGGCGAATTTTAGACTTACCGTAAATAAGATTTTACCGCAAAGAAAATGCAATTTATTATTTGTGAAAACCCGATATTATCTATCATTTATATACAAGGTGATGGTTAAGATAAATGGTTTATCAGTATGGATCTGTCTAGAAAGGAAGAGAGACCTGTGAAGGGGCTAAAGTAGTCCATCTCTCTCTGGCCTGGGATCTGTATTGATACGTTGTTTGGGAAATTCTTAACACTTAGGACCCGGTATATACATGATAGGATAAAATTGGGAAAGAAGCAATTTCCTAATAACGTATATATAAATAGATTGGATTGGATAAAAGAGTGTAACAGTAATGGATTCTCGATGAATTCTACTGTTATAGCATCTTTCGGAATTTAATGTAACAGTAATGGGTTCTCGGTGAATTCTACTGTTATGTTAATAGTGGGAAATATCGAGTGGGTATCCAATTTGTATATATATGCACGTAACTCAGTTTAATTTCTAATGTCTACGGCAGTGGAAATTAGTGAGATAAGCTTTCAATGAGCCTTTTTCCTGGAAGATAATTAGTGCTTAATATTTCCAAAGAGAAACAATTGGATTACGTTCACTTAGTTATAGTGGATCGATTTAAAAGTTGGGTATTGATCACCAAAGATGGCTTTGCCGTCGTGTGATCCTTTCATCTTCAAAAATAACTTAAGCTGATAATCAATCAGCTATATTTCGCTCACCAAGTCTATATCAAGTTTTTAGAAAGCTAGACACTGATTACCGCAATCGGCTCAGCCACCATGTAATTATTCCATTCCCAAAGCATTGTGTAAAATCTGAGAACAGACACTTGCTGATTAAAAAGTGGATGTAAGTTTTAATATTGTTGATCTCTTCTCTCTTGATCAATCCTAGGTGGCTATGCCCCGTTTTGGTCTTCTTGAAATAAGTTAATAACCTTTAGTTTATATATCGAATCACTCTGTTGGGCTATTCACCTCAGTTAGGTTCTGACGCGGTGTGATCAGTCATAAATTGACTTATTGAAGCCGGAAAAATAACTTAACTCATAAACGATCCATAAAATGGGTAAAAAGAGCAAGAGCTATTTATTTCAGAACCGTAAAAGAGTTTTCTGATATAAAGAGAAAGATGTGAGTTTTAATAGCTATCTGTTATATTCAAGAGTATTTTTATCCTAAATAGATGAGTTATTCCATACAAAGAGTTTTTAAGAGATTCAAAGATTTTTAAAAGAGACAGTAAAACAGAGGAAGTTTTACAAAAAGAGGTTAAAGAGAAATAAAGAGAATTAAAGAGAAATTCTGTACATTTGCATTAAAGAGTTTTGAGCATATTACAACCCGAAGTAGTGTGGTTGAGAATATAGTACGGTTGGGCTACAACTGCCTATTGGGATTATCCAGGTTTCGATAGTCTTATGTGGCCGAGTAGGTAATGCCCTCGAGCCGAGACAATTCGTATACCCGACTTGCATAAATCTGACTGACTAACTTATTCATAAATTAGTATTAAAGTAATAAATGTTAGTCTTACCGAAGGATCCTCAGAAGTCCTGAAGGGGCTATCTGGTTATTCTGTTAGGTTGACTACAGCCGATTGCTCGATGGTGTTAAGGTTGGTAAAGTCTCCTTGGAGCAATATACCGGTGTGTTTTGAGAGATATTGAAGTGGTATGCGTAAATATACTTGGACTTGGTGATATATTATTGTGAATGCATTGCTTTTGTAGGGTTCCAGCACAAAGGTAAGACCTGCTTAAACAAGATCTATTTATAAGTCTTGATTGATCTGTTAATTTATATATGTGTATTGTTGTACGAATTGGGTGATGTGTGATCTATGTTTTGGGTGTGCTTCTACTTTTCGTATTACTTTGTTATAGAGTTTCACCCTTGCCTACTTTATGTTGTGTTGATGCATAACCAAGTAGATGATTTACCCAAGAAGTGGGTTAGCTCTTAGAAGAAGGATATGAAGGAAGATGCTGCATAAATTGATAGAGATTCCGAGAAGAATCTATATTTATTGTCTTAGGTTGGGGTAGATGTCAAGAGACTGAATTGGCTCAGTGTTCACTATATAAATCTCTGTTGTAAACTCTGATGATTTCATATATGAAATGAAGAATTTTTGAATACGAAGTTATGTTTTACTCTTTACATCTAAATATTTACAAAGAGAAAATCTTAAAGGGATTTACTCCCCATCCTTCTCATCTTCTTTTAGAAAAGTGAAAAAAATTTCCCGCATTTTAGAGAAGGATTACCAACCTTTATCAAAATAATTTCTAAGTCTTTGCTAAACTTTTGGTTACTATGGTGTAATATCCTTTTTGGAGAAAGGGTGTTGTAGTCGACACCGTCGTCTTGCGCTGGAGATCGACCGCCAGACGACAGCAGTAGAAAGTAACAGTCACTGGAAGTGTTGGTGAGACCCTTCTGAGGAAGCTGGCCAAAGTCGGGAAACACGCTGAGATTTGGCCGGAGGATCTCGACGGGAATAGAAAAAAGCTCCGGCAAGGTGAAGAACAAGAATAAGAACGAACCGAAACAAACACAAAGTTTGCACTAGCATCTAAAGCACTAGCACCCACACACGTCAAAACCATCACTTGAGCAACACAACACAAACTTAATTAATCAAACTAGGGTACAATCCCCAATCCCTAGAACCCTAAATATCTAATTGCTTCAGCAGAGCTATACGATTGATGCAAATGGGGGCAACCAATATTGGAGAAATTGAAGCTATGTAGAGGCCGAACTGAGAAGTGCATCGACGATATGCTAGAGAACCATCGTGACGAGTTCAAATGATGTGAAGAGGCAGCTCACGGTGGTCCTTGCTGGGTTTGAAGCGATGGGTTGCCGATGACTTAGGGCGGTCTCTCGCGGTGGACCTCTTGCAGATGGGTTTGCATAGGTAATTTGGTTGGTCAAAGGGATAAGGATGAATGATAAGGGTGACACGGTTGGCATCGTGGTGGTGGGGCCTTCTCGGATTCACACAACCAACCATCCTCTGGCCACCACTCCGCTTGGGCGGCCTTCTCCATGCACCGCCGTACCGCATAGCATGCTCTCTTTTTTTGGTAACAGCATAGCATGCTCTGATATGCTCTGTTGCGCGCATATTGCATGCTTGATGCTGAGAGAGGAAGAAGGGGGTGAGGGAGGGATGAAGTGGGGCTAAGTGTTGATGTTCTCACTTTTTTTCTTAATTCATCTGGACCTTTGATTTTTCTTTACTAAATCTAATGGTGAGAAAAACTGGATCCACCGATGATCCATATGTCACCATTCTCCACGCTAGCCGTCAACAAAAAAAAACACCAACCACAACATGAAAACTAATGTCTTTTGACCCAAAAAAAAAAGAAAAGAAAACTAATGTCTAGGAGGAAAAGGTGAATAAATAAAAAGATTGTTTTGACCAAACAAAATAAAATAAAAAGATTGGCCAAATTTGACCAAAAAAAAGATTGCATATGAACTTTTCTGGTACATTAATTGTCCAAATGAACTTTGACATGATATACTTGGGCAAAAACCAATATCATACTTGTAATCAAAAGAAGAGAAAAACCAATATCATAATGGGGATTATATGTCATGGTAAAGTTCACAAAAATATTTGATTCAAAACAACAATATGATGATTGAGTCACTGCTTAATAGGTTATAATTTTTTTGATAAATTTACGGTGTCTTTTATAAATTGAAATATATGAATAGTTTTACTAAACAATTACCACCTAAGAATTTGGCGTGTATAAGAGACAAGATAACTCCTCATCTAGAAACATGTCACTTGCTCCATCTAAGACTTCTTCTATCCGCATTGTTATGCACTCTTATAAATGAGAATAATCCTAATGGGTCTGACCCGTATAGTCATTTCAAACGAGCTGGTGTTTCACATGGTACTGTTGGTTCTATCAATTCATTTGTTTGTTCTATATGTGGAGTTTCCTTGTGATGGCATTAATGCTGGCCGAAGAAAGGTTAAGTGATGAGGTTGATTGTCCATGGAAACAGAATAAAAGCGGTGACCAAGGTGCTTGTCTCCCATAAATAATGGACAAGAAACTTGAGTTTGTTTTTGGTCAACCAATATGGTTTTCGAAATTATAGACTACTGTCAATTTAGTTCTTGAAATTATTAATATTCCAAATTAGTCATTGAAATTGAAAATTTTCGATCACATTAGTCCGTCGAACAATTTCAAAGACTAAATTGACCGATCGAAAAGTACTAAATGTTAGTCTTAAGCTCTGTTTGGATTGACTTATGCAGAACTTATTTAGGTTTATCTACAGACATAAGCATTTGTCATTGTATTTGACAGAGCTTATCAAAATAGCTTACAACTTATATGAAATCGGTTTTATCATATTTTCTCTTCGATTATAAAAATACATAAGCGTTTATGCCATAAGTGCTTAAATAAGATGTTTATCCAAACAGGCCTTAGTGTCACTGTCATCCGTAGGCATCTCTATCTCAGTCACAGCTGGTTAGTTTTGGAATCAGTTTGCTATTTTGCATTTGATGATATCAATAATAACTATCAGCTTGTGTGTATGGTCCACTTTTGCACGACTTCATATATGAGATTGAGATAACAACACTTCATTGTGATGGTAATGGTAAACCACTGTCCTCTAGTGAACATGAGGATGGAATGACAACTAGGTCTGCCTGACTGGAGGAAGCAGCCTTGGGATTAGGATTACTGCTGTTGTCTCCCCAACATGTCATGATAACATATATTTCCTTGTTGCTTGGTACTCTCTCATATTTAAGGATGTTTGGTATGATATGCTGCTTAATCATGTCAAGGAGAACAATTCACACTCTATCTATAGCTACTGACCAGTCCCCAAAGTTATATACAACTAGAAGTTGATAACAATTCATGTAATGTAATTGGGAAAGAGCTAGAAATGCAATCAAAAGTAGTGTTTGAGTGGTGAAAAATGAAAATCAACTCAAGGAAACATTCTCTATGTAGTACCAAACAAAAAAGGATTCCCAATATATATACAAATTCTAATTGGACCAAAAAAGAAAAAAGAAGTATGAAAAGAATAGGTGAGTATAATTAATTAGTATTCATGAGAAGAACTGATTTTGAAGTGTTGATTGCAAATCAAGTAGTTCCATTGTTTTAGTAATGTAACCGGCTCATAAGTGGTGGTGTATCTATAGGACCCTGAGCCAGTGGGGCAAGTTTCCCATTGTGATCCGATGGCAGTTATAAATGGCAAGTGTGGTCGGATTTTTTTAGAAAAGAGAGATATTAGAGATTGAGATGAGACGGAGAGAGATGAGAGTTGGGAGGAGAGATTGAGAGCTAAGTGAAATTGAGAGTTGTGTTGGGATAAAAAAGAAATTTTAGGGATCAAAATTGAAAAAATTGAGAGTTGAATGCAATTGAAAGCTATGTTGGGGGCAAAAATAAAATTTTAGTGGGGTCAAAATTAGAAAAATATGGATAATAAATAGGCTTTTTAAATTTGAGTGGGGGCATGTGCACACCCTCACTATAATGTAGCTCCGCCTATGAGCCTATGACCCGATGTATAAAGTATGAGTATTTTCTAACATAAATAACAAGAAAAACTCAATAAACGAAACAATTTTGGCAAGAAATAAAAATGCCTATAAGGTGACACATGCCCTGGCGAAACTTTAATTATTAACTAGAGGCACAATAACTAAGAGTACAAGACATGAACGCAGACGTACAATTACTTGAGATCTTCTGACATAATTTAAAATTGTAGATTATATTACTTGAGATCTTCTGATATAATTTAAAATTGTAGATTATATAGTGCTGCTTTGTGTTCTTTGCAGCATATAATATATACTGCATAGCTCATCAAATTTCTTCAAGAAAATTGATTTTTCTCGCATCTATCTATAAAGCTACAACCCTTAACCCCTTATCCATAAAGGCATGTTCTTTTTTGTGTGGATTTTTCTTAGGTCCACCTACTCAAATCCATTTGTGGACATTACCATGTGAAGAGAACAAGTTCTGTTTTTGCACACACTATAGCAGCTAGTATAAGTATAGTTTGAGGGAGCAGAAGAATGATGGGCCCTTGTGGTGAAGAAGAAATAGTGGTCATCCCATGTGTGCATTTTTAATGCTATTATTGTTATCATGAGTGAGTGAATTAATGTCTCCAATGAGAAGAGGTTGGAATGGAAAGCATCTAATTAAATGGCAAGAGAAACAAGACAAGATTGAAGCTGTTAAATGCAGTCAGTCAGGTTTGTATGAAACCGAATGTCTAACACTGACTTGGGGGATGTTGTAGATGGGCCATTCAGTTTTCAAAGCCTTTCTATAGATTCTGAATCAGTCAGCATGGGTATTGGGTACTCATATGGGCTGTTTCTACTTTGTATATGGTGATAACAAGTTTGTGTTTTAACAGTTTTTGTTAATATTGTATAAGCCCTCATTTTGATCATGAAAATGTCTCTCAGCAAAGGCAAACCAGCTGTTAGTAGAGGCCAACCTTCCACAATGTGTATCTGTGTCCATATCAATGTTATATTGGTGTCAATATTAGTTTATTCTTAGAATTTGTGAGCCTACCGCATCTCTACAAAATCGAAACACCGGTGGCCCAATAATGACAGATCTAAGATAGACTCTGATACTATTTTAGAATTTGAGAACTTAACTCATCTCTACAAAACCGGCTTGTAAAGTAAGAATTGTCCAAGCTTTATAAGCATTACATTAGCCATATTACTAGTCGATGTGGGACTCTCAACGGTCATTAATATTAATTAATTAATTAATTAATTAATTTATCAACATTTTATTAATTGACAAAATCACATCAATTTGTTAGTTGGACTTCTTAAGGACATACTGTAGGAAGTTCTGGGGAGCCCAAAAGGGATATCTGCACCAATGGACCAAGTAATCAGTCAATCACAACATGAATGAGACATTAACACCATATTTTTATTTGACTCATTCTTAACCAACATGAGACTACACAGCTCACACTAGAATTAATCCCAACACATATGATAAGCTACCTTTGTCTAGAACATTTTCGAGATGATTCTGAGCACAGTATTTGAAGTTGAACATTCAAGGCCTAAGAAAAAATCCTTCGAGTTTTTTGTCACCTTGTGTGATAGAGGTGTCAGTGTCATGTGTACTCTTAACAAGTATACCCTAGACAAAGTTGTCTAACACTGCCCCTGTTAACAAGATGGATATATGTGATTGTTAATCAATTAAAATGTATAATGATCATATCGATTTGATCAGTGTAGTGGTTCTTATGATCTGTTCCATTTTTGGTATAATGATATTATATCTTATTATCGTTCTTATTGATCCTTTTTAATTAATTGTTTATTTTTAAGAAAACAAATTTTATTATTTATCTGTCATTTTGATAGTTTAATGTTATATTTTGTCGATTATATATTTATCACTATTAATTATTTTACACACTTTTCATATATTTTAATATAAAAAAATAAATAAATATAGTGAGATAATAAAAAGATGAGAGTTTAACAGGGAAAAAAATTTGTCAATAATTCATTGATTCTTTTTTCGCTACTAATAATTCATTGATTCTTATAAAATAACTTTAAAACACAGATAAAAAGTGACTTCAGTGTTTAACATTAATAACTTGGGTAGAAATTTTCAAACACGTGATTTTGGAGATTTTGTTTGCAGAAGATCGTTGAATTTGAAGTCAGTAGTTGACACTTTTATTCAATGATATGATATACTACCTTCAAATCGTGATAACTGAGTTTACCAAAAAAAATCGTGATAACTGAGGGGTGTGTGCTACTAATTGGTTAAGTAAAAAAGAAAAGAAGTCATTTCAAAATTTCAAGCTTTTACGGATTTTGTAGTCTTATATATGATTATAAACTCTTTACATCTGAGTCATATACACTATAATTTTTAGGTACTCTACAAATCCTTTAGGGATGTTAATCATGCACTGCATTTGGTCTATTCTTATATGCTCTTCCCCACATGAAATAATATTACTGTTTATGTTAGATTTTTTCTTGAGTCTTTGATAGGTATATGTACACATTATGTGAGAATCTGGTAAAGGCAACTATTTACTGCAAATGCACGTTCTTCTTCATGACCTAGTGCAATTGGTCATAGCCTTAGGCCTTAGAATCAAGACCCAGTTTTTCAATTTTGGTATTTTTCACACAATTGACATATATGCCTAAAATGGTATAGAAAAATGATGTTTAGACACCCCAAGATCTAATTGACACCTACAGAGAAATAGTAATAGAAAAAAATAAGTGAAATAAGTAATAAATAAGTAATGTAACAAAAAAAAATATAACAAGATAGAGGGATCTTAGATGGGTGTTAAAGGTATCACATGTTATTACATTGAAACCCATTTTCTTCAATAAACCTTACCAAACTACTCTTATTGAAAACAGGTTTTTAATAATTAGGTTCCAAGTTATGTGAACTGTATTCTAGCTAGGAATTATGCTTTATAGAAATGATTTGAATGCAATTTGCATTAAAGGCTTGAGCATGTACAGTGCAACGGTTGTTTATATGAACTTACCGGTTCTCTATGTGGCTCAAACCCAACATAAAAATTTTAAAAGAGATATTGTAACATAGTGTATAGTGAATGTTTGGATTCATTTTTGTGAGAACCAAAAGTGATTCCATAGATAAAATTGATTTTGACATATTTTGATGTTTTTAGTAGAATTGATTTAGCTTCTAGAATAGATTATAACTTGAAGTTGAGATTTGAAGTTTTTGCCTCTAAATATGAGTTTTAGTTTCAAATTTATTGTTCAACTCAATTTTATGTAAATATTTCTAAAAATAAATGATCACTTTCAATTCGACTCATTTTTAACTAAAATTAATTTTATAAAATTATTTCATTTAAAATTAATTCTCATCACTGTAGAACCAAACACAAATGTAGCCATCTTGGAATTGGCTTTTAGTTGAGCCCTGCAAGTTGTCACAAATATTGAAACTGTCGACCATTATAGGATATTATAACATCTCTACTATTTTTGAGAAAAAGACAAGGCAAGTTTAGAACATCTTATCTTTGATATGTGTCATATGAACAGGATAATGAACCTTATTACATCACATATATGAAGATCCATTTTAAGACACTCAACCCGTAGAGAGAGGAAATTTGCATCGGTTAATAATTTTGTTGGCTAGCTGTTTTAAATCTCCACCGACATCAACATGTTGAGAATTAACGGAGCAAGTGGAAAGAAAGAAAAGGACTCCGAAATCTAAGATGATAGGGGTATTCGCGGTTCGGTTCGGTTTGGTTTTGAGACAAAAAAATATTCGATTCAAAGTTTAAAGAGCATGTGGTTTGGTTCGGTTCGGTTCGGCTTGCTTCTTTAAAAAAATCCAATCCGATCCGATCCAAAACAATGCGGTTTAGATTGGATCGGTTTTCGGTTTTTGCGGTTGTAATTTTAAAAAAAAATAAATATCAACTACAATGTTATTGCTTACATTTTACTTCTAATATATTATCAAATACCAATCAACGACTTTCGTTTTAATAATTTTCGTTGGGTTACAATTTCTAAAGTCAATATTTAAACACACAAAGGTCATTCCTGAAAAAATGGTTATAGAAAACAATACTTTCAAAAGACAATTATTAACTAAATGAGATAAAAATGTGAAATAATATTTAACACACACACACACAAAGACAGCTATGAATTAATATTTAATACACATAATACTTGCAAAAGTAAATTTGCACACAAATAATTAATTAATAGCATATGTTAGACAACGATTTACAATTAAAAATACATTCAAATAAGTTCAAAATGAATAACATTATAAATTGCGGTTCGGTTTGGATTGGTTCGGTTTTAGTAAAGAGATTCGAAATCCGAGCTGTTCGGTTTTGCAAAAAAACCATCCAAACAACATCCAAAAAAAGCGATTTTTGTCAGTTTTCGATTTTTTTGGATCGGTTTGCGATTAGTTTTTTGGATCAGTTCGGTTTTGAACACCCGTGCAAGATGAAGCCTAAAAATCGAAAGCTATCATTGACCTCTCTTTCTTTTCTTTTATTTTCGTCACAAGCTTTGGTATTTCCATATTTGATCAAAAAATCATGTTGGTTCTAACTCAAAATTGGGCTCAAGCAGTCAAAGGGAAAAAAACTTTCACTTGTTAATCACCAACATAAGCTTCTTTGCTAAAACAAGGTTGGGGGGGGGGGGGGGGGGTTACAGAAACAAAAAAAATTAGGCTAAAAATATTATTGAGAAGATAACAATTAAACTAGAGCACAAGATATGTCTAGATTTAGCTACTTAAAATAAATACAAGGATATCCATATACTAATACGTACCACAAATGAGAAAAAACAGATATATTCACCCAGGTATGAAACTTTCAGACCCAAACTATCCAAAAAACAAACTTCACATTCCATAGCCTTCACATCGGTGGTAAAATTAACACCTCATGTGTGAAACTGTCAGACCCAACTACAAAAAATGGAGATTAGCAATTCAGGGCTATTCACAGTTGTAAAAACATTCACACCACAGGTGTAAAACCGTCAGACCCAAGTACGCAAATGCAGGTTTCCAATTCAGAGTCTTTCACAGTTGTGAAACAATTCGTAACCCTTGTGCGAAACATTCAGTCCCAGGTTCGAAAATTCAGACTTCCACTACAGAGTTGTGAAAAAATGTACACCTCTGGTGTGAAAATGTCAGTCCCAAGTACGAGAATTACATAAACAAATTGTCAATAATTCTTAAAAAATTAAACGCAAGGAAGAGATTGGAAGTGAAGTTGAAACTGTATCATCATTTAACTTGATCACTGTTAAATTATAAACTATATGAATACAGGGAAATAAATTTAAATTGTAAAAAGGGAATTGGTAAATACACCAATATTTTTGGATATACACCCCACATTTAAAAAGGATACCATTATACCCTCGTTGATTTGTTTATTTTTTTTTCAATTTCACGTTGTTACCGGAAACTTAGTTTCCGGAATGTATTTTTGCATTCCGGAAACTCCAGGAAAAATTTACATTCCGGAAACTCCAGTTTCCGGAATGTAAATTTGCATTCCGGAAACTCCAGAAAAATTTACATTCCGGAAACTCCAGGAAAATGCAGTTTCCGAAATGTATTTTTGCATTCCGGAAACTCTAAGAAAAATTTACATTCCGGAAACTCCAGTTTCCGGAATGTAAATTTGCATTCCGGAAACTCCAAGAAAAAATTACATTCCGGAAACTCCAGTTTCCGGAATACAAATCTGTATTCCGGAAACTGGGGGTGTATGGCCAGTTTCCGGAAAAGAAGCAAAATAAAAAAAAAACCAAACAATGAGGGTATAATAGTAATTTCCTGAATAAATGTGGGGTGTATGGCAAAAAACTGGGGTGTATTTACCAATTCCCTTGTAAAAAGCCTCATCATCCTTGGTTTTCAAAAAGAAAGGCCCAAAAACAAAAACAAAAAAGATCGAAAACTTGGGCCTTTGGAGAGGGCTCTGTCTCTGTGCTATCTATTATTTGTATATATGTATTTTTTTTTCTCTGTATTTTTTTTTTACAAAGATATTGTTATTTTGTCTATACACCAACAAATTCCACTGCTTGGTATGTATGTATGTGTTGTTGTTGTTAAGAGGTTTGTGCAAAATATTAGAACTGGGAAATGCAACGTCTATGGCAAGCAGTGGTGGGGTGTTTCTTTTGGCGAGTCTCTTGTTTCCAGACTTGGCCAATATCTTGAGCGATTTTCATAGCATCAGAGGAAGAACCAGAGAGCCCTCTCCTTGTGAACCCAACAGCATAAAGCCCTGCTTTCCCTTTCCAACCATTAGGAAATGGTGACTTTGGGAACCCATTCTTGGAGAAGAATTCACCTTCCTGAACACAACAACATAACCAAAACAAGATCAGTTATATGCTCCACACACAAATACTAAAAACATGTTTAGTTTTTAACTTTAGTTGAAAAAGGATTCTATTTATTTCTATATAAAAAAATTAAACCTTAGCCTCCACGGTATTGACACGTATCACTTTCTAGATTGTGACATATGTCACCTCTCTAACTTTTTTTAATTTATTTTTAAATAAAATCATTTTATTTTGTTGAGTGTTTCTACTATTATACCCAAAAAAATGTCTATATTTTATATGGGTCAAGTCCAAATTAGTTTTTAATCTAAAAATACATTTGCCTAAAAAATCTAAAAACCAAACTAGTAATAGTTACTTTGGCTTCAAATTTACTTTTATAATATTTCAATTGAAAATGCATAGTTACATTTCCAAAAGGGCAAAAACACAAAAATAGAAGCTTCTAAAACTTCAAAACAAGATAAATATAAAAATCACTTTTTTTTGCCCTTTTCTCACCTGAAGCCAAGAAGGGACATTGCTGCGGTATCCGGTAGCAAGGACAACAGCATCAACGTGGTGGTTTTCACCGTCAACAAGCTCAACGCCGCCGCCGCCGGTGAACCTCTTGATTCCGGGCACGACTCTTATGTCACCGGATCTAATTTTCCCCAAGGTGCCAATGTCCAAAACAGGGGTCTTCCCCTTTGTGTTCTTCAGCTCCAATGGACCCTCTGATGGCCTTTTCAGCCCGTACTTGTCCATGCTACCCAACACCAACCACGCCAAGATCAAAAGGATCTTGTCAACTAGCCAAAGTGGCAACCATTGCATCATCAAAACCGCCAATTCAAATGTCGATTTCCCAAACACTTCTCTAGGCAACACATGAACCTGTTAAAATAATACAGAACAACCACAGTTAGAACACCTCTCAACTTTGAAGGCTATTTTCTGTTTAATTACAAAATTGACACATTATTTAATTGTATTTCTTATTTTTAAAGATTTGTACTGTAAAAATTTATTTTTGGTTTTTTTATTTTTTATATAAATCTTTTTTTCCCTATTTCCCAAGTGTCTCCTCCATCAAAGGCAATACTGTCTGTTGGAGACATGATTGGATATTAAATGTAGACAACTCTCCTGACAAGGATTCCAACTATGATAATCATCACGTTAATGATGATAAGTCTCTTCTACTAGACTCAACTCTCATTGATATTTTTTATATAAATCTTTGAAAACAGAAAACAAATTAAAAATAATATGTCAATTTTGAACATTTTGGATGTTGTTTGTTGTTAAATGCTTAAAACACTTGTTATCGAAAAAAAATGCTTAAAGCGCTCACCGAGCTACGAACAACGATGGAGGGAGAAGCATTGTGATTGCAAAGATCAAGAGAGAGCTCCATCCCAGAATTGCCACAACCAACAACCAACACTTTCTTTCCCCTGAACCGTTCCCCTGACTTATACTCAGAAGCATGAATAACATCACCTTCAAACTCACCAAGCCCATCAATATCAGGCACAACACACTCCGCATTCTCACCCGTAGCCACAACGAGCCACCTACAGATATACTCAAACTCCTCGTTGGTCGTAACCCTCCACAATCCGCTGGTGTCATCGTACCTAGCGGATTGAACACACTCGTTAAACCGAGGTTTGATCTCGAATTCCCTTGCGTAGGACTCAAGGTATTCAATGAACTGTTTCTTTGTTGGGTATTCAGGGAAATCCTTTGGGAATGGGAAATTTGGTAGTTGGCAGAATTGTTTTGGAAGGTGAAGCTTTAACCTGTCGTAGGTTCTTTTTTGCCATAGTGAGGCTATGCAATCTTCTCTCTCTAGAACCATGAAGGGTACACCTTGTTCTCTTAAACATGCTGCTGTTGCTAGACCCGATGGTCCTGCACCTATAATAACAGGACCGTTCACCCAAATGCAACGACGCGAGGAGAATATGTTTTGATCATGATCGACAAGACGAAACAATAGGTTCTCCATTGTTGTAAAGAAGAGCTTAATTCTGCTGTATTGATTTGTGGGTGTTTGAAAAGATTGTGTTTTTGGGAGTTTTTTTGGAACTGGGTCTGAATGAATTAATGACAGAAAGAGAGGAGCTTAGTTTTCTGCTGTTTTGATTTTGTGGGTGTTGTTGGGTTTGATGAAAAGATTGTGTTTTTGGGAGTTTTTTGGAATTGGGTCTGAATGAATGACACAGAGAGAGAAAAGCTTAGTTTTCTGCTGTTTTGATTTGTGGGTGTTGTTGGGTGTGATATAAAGATTGTGTTTTTGGAAGTTTTTTGGGGAGAGAGAGAGGGGGGGGGTGGGGGGGGGGGGGGGGAGTGTTGGTTTTTATGAGGTTTGAGATTTGATTGAGAGGAACTATAGTGTGGTAGAGGAATTGAGCATGTGGGTTTGGGATTGAATGGAGAGTGGAAATGGTTGGAGGGACTTAAATAGAGGGTTTTGGGGGGCATGAGAAAGTGCATATTTGCATATGATGAAGTGGGGGGGAGTTAATGCACTTTCTCCCTTGTTCTTGTATCAGTACTATAGAGGATTATTAGTGTTTTTTTTGGGTAAGTGAATATTTTATAGCAACATTTATATATGTTGTGTCAATTATTATATTAGATCCTACTATGTTGTGTGCTTAAAAAATTGTGCTTGGGTTAGCATATAATTTGGTGGGGTCTTATTCTTTCATTGGAAAGTTTTCTTTCATCATCACAACTATAATCAACTAAATGCTAACCTCCCTTCTCAGAGTACTACCCTTGTTTTAAAATGATTGTCAACTATATTCTCTAGATCTATTCATTTTTATCTGTCGTTTTAGGTTATTTCACCATAACTAAGGAATCAATTAATTGGTAAATTTTTTTTATTATACCCTTATTTAATTAGTCTTTAGGAGTAGATGAATCAATTAATATGTCTCATGCATCATTCTAATCATTTCCAACCCCTTATTCAATTATCCAAGTAGTATTAGATACATTTATATTTACATGTGTGTATTAGTCTTTGAACTTCTCAATTACTACATCAATTAATTTATAAAAAATGTGTAAACAATTAATAGCATTAAGGGTATAATTGTTAAAATATAACCTTAAACTATCAAAACGACAAATAAAAAGAAACTAAAATTTTCTTAAAAATTGATAAAAAGGAACAGAGGGAGTAGTATTTTCACCAAGATTAAGAGAGAAAGTAATTGAGTTGAAAAGGTGAATAATTTTACTAAATTGTCCTTGTAATAATATGAAGTGACAAACTATAAAATGCACTAATAAGAGTAAAACTGAAAAAAAAAATCTACATTGAAAATATAAAGTGGAAGCTTAATATGATTTATTTTAATTTTCAATTTGGACAATCGTTTTGAAATAGAAGAAGTATTTGTTAAGCATTAAAATTATCAAAAATTATGTAACTTTCAAAATTACCATTACACTGATTGCTATGGTTTTCAAAAAAGAAACTTTTAACAATATGTGTGTGCCTTTTTTGTAAAAACTATTCTATGGATCCAATTGGTACAAAGCATGTGTGTTTCTCCAATAAAAATAGTAAAAATCCAACAAACAATATAATTTTAGTTATAAATAAAAAAAATTAAGGAGAAGACATATGTCACAATATAAGATGTGACCCATGACCATTATTTAGATTTCTTTTAAAGTAATAGAAATAGCAAGATTACTGGTCTATGAACTCGACCCTTATTTTTGTACGAATCTTTTCTTAACAAAAATAGTAAAAAAAAAACCACAAACAAAATTGGAAAAAAGTAACATGTTTCACAATCTTAAAGGTGATATATGTCCTAATTTGATAAATTATAATTTAATGTTCTTATATAATAATAGATAATAGACGAGTGACTGATAATTAATTTGCATATGAACTTTTGCTGTCTACAAAATATGCTAGGTAGAAATTGGGACACAGATATAGAGGTATGAGTTTCACTCAATACCCCAGCATGACATTTATACAAACCGGTAAGAGTCGATATCATAAGGATCGTGTGCGTATGTGAAATTGTGAATGGGGTGAATATGTGCCAACGACTATAGTCCCAAAAACGATTTAGGACCAATTTACAAGAGTAACCAATCAAAATGTAATGTTAATTATCCTCTAGGTAAGATTTATGAGATTTTTATGAGATTCTTCATGATTTAGAAGTGCATTCATAAGACTGAACTTACTAAAATACTGAATTCTCAAATATATATTTAAAATGACATAAAAAATATGCAAAGAAATTAAAAAAGCTATCTTAGAATGATGAGTATATATGTATGACAAAAGAATAAAAATAAATAAATATGATCAACACCGCAGAAGCCAGAAATGATGAAAGTCAAACAAATAAATAAACAAGAGGGGAATTAAGATGCAATGATAGTGACGAGTCGTCTGCAAGTTCGCACATGCTATAGTATGGAGGTTCACGTAGTATATAGTAGTAGTGAAAGGGAATTGAGTTAGGGAATCTATTATAAAAAAAAGAATTAAGTCATGGAAAAGATAGAAAAAAAAATCTCTTATAGCATTTCTAATGCTAGTTTTTATGTGTGTTAACTTACACATAAAAATCGATTTTTATTTTCTGTAATATTAGAACTGGTTGAGATGGCTATCACGTGTAAGAACGGTTCTTATATAAAAATCAATTCTTACATACTAAAAATTATTTTTTTGCAAAAAATGCAATTGTAAGACCTACTAAATACAAGTTAAGAACTAATGTTGAGTTCTATTATTAGAGTAAAAAATAGTAAAAGTTTTTAAAATTTTATGTGTCATATTTAGGTCCACTGCAACAGAAATATTAAAAACACAAAATGAGTTTTACTATTGGATATGCTCTTACTGTGAAACACGTGTCTCTATCTGTATACAGTTTCGGTGATGATGTGGCAAGAGGAAGCTGACGTGGATACTCCTAAGCTAGCCGACGTTAGCGAAAGAGCCAACTTGTTATGAGAGGCTCACGTCACGTGAGTGGATGTGGTGGGTCCCAAAGCCATTGGAGATGTGAGTTTCGGTCCACAAAGCCCATTCTGCCAGCATGATTTTCACATCGCGCGCGAGATGCCATGCGGCGGTCCCTCATTGGTCAACTACATCTTTTTCACCAATCAGCCAATATATTCCAATAGATTTTTTTTAATATGAACATAAAAAAGTCCAACAAATAAATTAGTTTCGATAGAAAATAAAAAAATTTAAGATATCATATAATACGTATTTCTGCCTTGAGCCTATTTTTATTATGAAATAATAATAATAATAATAATTATTATTATTAATTGATAACTTCCGTGGTACTTGTCTTCTACCTTCCAACAAATAGAAAATCAAAAATCTCCTCCCACCTCCTTTTAGAATCCCTGAACTAATTACAAATCTACAAATATACTATTAGTTTCATTTCATATTATTTGTCAACTGAAGTTATTTTATCAAGATTAAGAAATGCAATATCTGTATTTAAAAATAGCACAATTGTACCAAATTATCCCTATAATTTATTAATAATTACATCATTTACTATATATCTTTACATTTCCAAGGTTGCACCGTCTATATTGGGTAAAATTATGAAAAAAAAGAAATTAATAATATATTAAAAAAGTAAAGATAACAATTAATCTGAAACTTATTAATTTTTCTAACTTGACAATTAATATAAAACAGATGTACTACAAAATCTTATGTTTATTCATTGTTACTTTTAACGATTTTGTAAGTTCTGTATTCCGTCGACATCATAAATTGGTTCAATATGATAAAAGAAGAAGACGAAGAAAAAAACCTACACATGTAGTAGTACAATCTAGGTTAGATAGTTCTTTAGGTTGGACTATATTAGCTTTAAGTTGTCCAATTTAGCAAAATGCACGACGGTTTCACTTTCATGTACTTAGATTGGAAGCTGGACATGAATTGTAAGCTAATGTGATTGATGTATTTCATCGATCGATCGATATATATGTAAAGGGGCTGAGAAATTATTGAAGGATATATCACTTTTGGTGCATTGTACACAATCTTGATTAATTATACATGCATCATATATATAAAGGACATTAATAAAATTAATTAGCCAGGTTTGTCTAATTAATAATGGTCATCCTTAATAGGTTGACAATAACTTTTCTAAGTATAACAGGGTAGGCTCAAGGGTAAGGCAGCTCATACCCTTGTTTTAGATTTTTTTTTTTACTATATATATATATATAAAGCTAAAATCATTTATCAATAGCGACCTTGTCTAAATGGTTAGCACATCCCATGTCCACCTTGAGGTACAAAGGATCCCACTTCAAAGTTCGCTTTAGGCATATACATGTATTCGGCAGTATTGAGCCGACCCTACTAAGTATTACTTGTGATTCGCATATAAATATTTTCTTGTTTGGAAAATCATGGTGTACCCCACTCCCCCACTTTCATAAGTGGTTAAAATTTCATGGGAAGGAGAGGCCGGAAGCATGTGCATGAGTCCTCGAACTCATAGGAGTCTCTCCTTTTCATGGAAATTTTTTTTTGGAAGTTACAAGCTTGGCGTTTTCTCTAAAGGTTGTATGTATATATATTATTGAATTTTGATTTGGAATGGGTGAATGAAAGAATGGTAGTATATAGCTAGCCATTATCATTCCAGCTCTTGCTCAAGTAGTATAGTGTATCATTTCAAATGCTCCAAAAACAATCTTCCAAATGTGCCTACACATCAAAGATATGTGAGAGAGGAATACACTTAGACATATAAGTTTTCTTTTAGCTTATAGTCATCATGTCCCATATTCATGATGTGATATATGTGATTTATTTCTTATCTTGAACCTTTCCTCACCAGCCTTGCATTGCTCCACATCCAGCTTGGGAATCATTCCACATTGCGCATAACTTTTTTCTGCTTTTGGGATGTGAATTCAAAATTTCAAATATTACTTTTTCTTTATAATTTGTTTCTCTTTCTTAATTTAATGTACGGATGGCAATTAGCAAACCTATTTTTTATACAAAAAATTTTAGATTAGGGGAGGTACACCCCCTTGCAAGGTCAGTGAGAACCACCAACCTCTCAATGAAGATTTATATATAGTAGAATTTACATATAGCCTACCAACGGTGGAATCCAAGATTTGAACCCAAGTCATAGCTAAAATGAGCAGAAGGTCCAACCATCTGTGCCACATCCGTTGGCAGCAACTAGCAACAAGTAAACCCTTTCCTCCAACTCGTATATAAAAATAGCTAATTAAGCTTTCTATAGTCGGTTGTGATGATTTGTTAGCTATATTTAACAAAAAATACAATTGGCTAATTAAACAAACACGTACTTTTTCATGAAATCCAATTTAAAATGACAAAGAAGTTTTTTTTTTTGAAAGGACAAAAGAATGTTATTAAAAGAAATTTTAATTATATACATGCAGCAAAATCTATTTTATTGCCTTAGCTTTTGTTTTTACAACTACTTCCTTTGTCCCATAATAAAAGTTTTTTAAGGTTTTTTACACATATTAAAAAATGCATCAAATGAATAAGTGAGTGATAATTTTACCTAGAGCTGTTAATTTTGACCCGGCCCGATGGGCCAACCCATTTGGTCCACATTTTAAGCCAGGCTGGGCTCATTAATCATAGGCGCAAAATGAACCAGACCGTTTTGGCCCAGCTAGATTGGCCTGCATTTGTGCTCTTTTTTAGTACTTTGAACAAATTTTTTTGTAAATAATTCGGGCTAGGCCGGACGGCCCAGTGTGTTTTAGACTAAGTTGGACTAGGAAATATGTGGCCCGAACAATATATGTGTCGGCCTAGCCCGATTTTGCAATGGCTCAGTGGGTTAGGCTGAACCGGACGACCCGATTTGACAGCTCTAATTTTACCCAATAAACCTTAGTATTTATATTGCTAAAAATCAATACACTAAAAAGAATTACTTATGATAAAATTGAAAAAAGAATAATTAATGTCTTATTAAACAAATAAAATAAGAATTATTTTGGGATATTTTTACTTTGTTAAAATGAATTATTATAAGACGGAGGGAGTATTTTTAATGTGAAATTTTACAACTCAACCTTTCCTCTACTTCTCTCTTCCTTGTTCCTTATCCACCAGAGGGGGTAGTTTTGGGTCATTTTTTGGTCTAGAATCACCCATCTACTTCATTTTTCTCTTTTTTATCTAAATAAGTGATTTTTTTTCACATAAATTTGGCTTTCTTTCGTGTTTTTGTCTTCTACGTGCGGCGGTGTTTTGATCGTCATCTTGGTGCGGCGTCGTTTGGTTTCCCGCCTTGTTGCGGTGTTCATTTGGTTTAGATTAGCAGATCAACTTCGATCCATTACAACTTCAATCAAGACTTGGGTGTTAACGTTACAGATTCGGAGGCATGAGTACTTTGGTCACTTTGATTTTGTCACATTTCTAGGCATTATATTTTGTCACATTTCTAGGCATTTTGCCGTGTTATGCTATTAACTTGAGTGCTGTGAATTTGTTCGCAGATTCATCCTTTTTAGATTTTAACAATGTTAAATTTGTGTTGTTATCGATATATTTTACCAATTTGAATGAATGAACATCTTTTTTAAAAAAAATGTGGAATTTTACAACATTAACTTGAAGACATTAATTATCTTTAAAGTTTCACACCCATCAAGTCTTTATTCATTTCCTTTTTTTTTCTTCTTAATTTTTCTCATCACATAATTAGGTAGGGGTACACATCGAAGGCCACAAGTTTCATTTTTGGTCAACTAAGGAATACAAACCTCCCTATTTTTAGCTATTTCTTTATGATGTTAGAGATTTTAACCATTAGAGTTCGCAGAACATTAAAGATTAAGGTTAGGTTCATTTCATGATTAACAGAAGGTCTCAACAGATTGCGAGAAATGATTCATGAAATTAACTTGGCGGCGATCTCTCTCTCCCCAGCTATTATCTTTTTTTTTTATAATAAAAAATGTATTAAGACAGGGCTGATAACACAAGATATACCCAGCCCAAAAGCTAAGTCAATACAATATACGTGGTTAAACTCCTATACTCCACAAAGGGAGGAGCCTTCACCCTCATTAGGTACAAAACCTCCAAATACAAACCAACACCCTAACTAGTGTTAAACTAATGAAAAAAGTATTTCTCTAGTAACCTACGTGGTTTCAAAGGGGTATCGAAACATGCTAGAAATTTTCCAGTAATCCATCAGTCTTAAAGGGGTACCCAAAGAGTATTTCCCCAGTAACCTACATGGTCTCAAAGGGGTCTAATCAAATGCCTGATATTTTTCCAGTAACCCATCAGTCTCAAAGTAATACTATTTTCAAAAGATAACACTATTCAAACAAAGAAACCCCAACACATATATCCCAGTGGATTAGAACACCACACTACCAATTCCTAAGAAGAAAATGCCCCCTGCCATGAAAATAAATACTCCATCAAATTAGCAGAGTGCCTTCCATCCCATGATATGTAATCCAAAAAATTATGTAATCCCTCTAACCACCTGCTTCCAAAGCATTAAACACCTGCAACCCACTGAACAAACATTGTCAGCCCTCAGGCCATAAATTGGCCATCTGATCATAGCAACCCGAAAACAACTCATCAGACAAGTACACCAATCTGAAAAGGAGCAACCTGTGTGTCTACCTTCCCTGTAAATGAACCACCCCCACGATATTACCTTAACAAAAAATTTACTAAGAAGAAAACAATTAAACTAGAGCACAAGATATGTCCAAATTTAAGTACATGCAAAGAACAAGATTATTATCAGTACAAAGACGACCAGTCTCCTACTGTTAATACAATAGATATAGCGTGCAAAAATATCACTATAAAAAAAAGACATCTCAATTAATTTGGCACCGCAGACCCTATATATATATAGTAGGCATATTACAAACAATTGGCGTGTACTGATAGGCATGGCAACGGGGCGGGCGGGGCGGGTTTTACATTTCCCGTCCCCACCCCCGATAGTGCTCGGGTTTCCCCGCCCCGCCTCGATCTTGGTCGGGGTTGAAAAATCAACACCCATCTCCGCCCCCGACGGGTGTCGGGTTTCTCCGCCCCACCTCTGCACCTAGTAGTTTAGAATCCAAATTTTTATTTTAGAATTTTAATTTTGATAGAGTTAAAGAAATTTAATACTCTATTTTTTAAGACATTTTTTAATATATTTTGTTAGACAAATAATAATGAAGAAATAAAAAATTAAAAATGTAATTTTTTATAATATTAATGCATTAAATATTATATTATAAATGTAATAAATGTACGGGCTGAGTTTGGGATAGATATTAGTTTCCCCAACCCCGACTTTTAAATGTGGGAAAAACCCAAATCCGTCTCCGACCCCCTATCAAAACGGGTTTTCTCCATCAAAAGTCGGGACAGGTTCGGATAGGTACCCACGGGTTGAAGTCCCATTGTCAAGCCTATGTACTGATGACACCCACAACGTCAAATAATTTTTCTATACCCTCATTCATGATTATTTGGACGTATAAAATTGCACTCACCAGCTACACCCAATCATTAAAAGAACGTTTACACGTTGAATGCTTTTTTCCTCAAATCATCATCATCGTCATTTGAATTATTAATCTATGGTTAATATTTCAAAAACCAATATTTACTTCATTATTTTAAATTATAGTACTACTTTAAAAATATGCACTTATAAAGTTTGGCACCGCATGACACGATCGATTTGAGTCGCATTTTTTTTAAGTCGATAAAGTTTCCGAATCTTCACTCTTTTCCTGGGAACGAAATATTAATTACTATCGGATTCTGTTAGGTAAGTACAGTCTACTAGCTATATATATATATATGGTTTTTTTTTACTATTTTATTGGATATATATATATAGAGTGTTAAGACTTTGTTTAATGAAATTTTCTTTTGATATCGGATTTAATTTAAATTTAAATATGTTTTCAGTTACTCAAAATATAATGACTATAATTCAAGTCTTCAAATAAAAATTTTAAGCATTTTTTACTCTATTGATTTTATGTTAGCACATCTAGTCCCTATTGTTAAATGTACTCCGTTAAGTCTTGATGTGTCCACTTGCGTGTATAGGTGATATGACGTGGCTACCACATTAGGTGCATATGGCCACCATATCGGATGTCATCTATGCCATTTTTAGTATGCTTTTCATCTACTAAAACCAAAACGAACCACCACTATATTTTATTGGAATATGGTGGTGAACAGCAGTGAAACTGTGATTCTAATTTCAATAATTAGAAATCGAAATGGGAAAAGAAATGAGACAAAAAACGAAAATGAAATGAAAGATAAAATGTTATTATGATAGTAAAAAATATTTTAACAGAGATTAACTTTTACGTTAACGAAAAATTACAAAAATAGAGAAAAATATATCATATTTTATCTTTGAAGGGATGAGAGTATACGTGTTCAAACAAGAGGAGAGAAAAATATAATATTGATATCTCTCAAGGGAAGAGAGCTTGTTTTTCAAACAAGAGAGGGGGAGAGTGAAATATTTGTATCTCTCAGGGATAAGAGTGTATTTTACTCAAATTTAGGTTTTAGTCCCCATAAAATTTTAACTTTAGTCCTTAATTAACTTCTTTCCATATTTAATCATTTTTAAAAAAAAAATTACCCATGCATGGATGTTCATTCAGAAGATCACCTATCCATGACCTACAAACACAAAAATAAAAAAAATTCACCCACTCAACTCATTCCACAACCTTCACAAAAATGAAATAATCAGTGAAGTGCAATTTTTAGTCAATCGCGAATGCACTACACAAAAGCATTGTGATTGTTGATTTGGCAGTGAGTAACATGTACGATATCAGAAACTAACCATTCATATATTGAGACCGAAATTCCCTAGCAAGTTGCATTATATGCCTGGTTTTGAGGTGAAGGTGGAAATGGAAGAAAGAAGGGATTGAAAATTTCAAAAACTTAAATTTAGGTCAAAAAAAATTATGGACTAAAATCAAAATTTAAATTTTATGAAGACCACTGACACCAAAATTCATAAATTTTCTAAAGACAAAGAACATACTTTAAATAATGGCATAGATAACATCTGCCATATGTAGCATCTGATGTGACACACATAAGTGGACACATCATCACATAATGGAGGCCATTTCACTGTAGGGACCAAATATGGATTATGTGAAACAATGTATTTTTAGGGAAGATTATGTTGATATAATTGTTGCAAGTTTTTTAAAGTTATTTCTGCAGGGGGCATTTATTGTGAAGGATATGTCCAGAGGCAGGAGAGTTGTTGCGCAGCGTTTCCTTTTGGGTTGTATAAAATATCTAGTTTGAGCTTTAGTGTGATGCTGTCACGGATTGTTTCGTTGTGCAGGTGGGTGGTGGTGGAGTGATGTGCTTGACCAAAAGATGAGATGGAAATTTTGATAAATCATGCTTGGTGGGGTGGGCGCATTAGGTTTGGTGCTGAGCTTTTTGTGAGAAGGAAGGAGTTGTGTGATTTTGTTGTTTTTAGATTTTGGGTGGATGTTTGTTTACTGAGTTGTGCAAAGGAGTCATGTGTAAGGACGGAGTAAGTAACTTCGTTTTTAAAGTATTTTCCCTGAAATTGATGGGTTACTGGGTTAAAACTAGCATGCGAAAAGGTACCCCTTTGAGACCATGTAGGTTACTGGGGAATTGTTTTTGAGCCCCAATTCTCTTGGCTGGGTCTTGGGGTTGATAAAAGCACCCCTTTGAGACTGATGGGTTACTGGGGATTATCTTGGCATTTGACTAGAACTCTTTGAGACCATGTAGGTTTCTGGGGGTGTACTTTGAAAATTCAGCTCTCCTTAGTTTTCAGTCATGTAAGAGTGTTGATGTGTCTTGAGTGGAGGAGTCTCTTTTTTGTGAGGGTTGGTCATTTGACTAAACTCCTATCTGTATTCTTTGGATTTGACACTACTTGTGCTGTCAATCTCATTTTAATATATTTTGGCTTATCAAACAAAAAAAAGAAACAAAAAAAATGTATGAAAAATTTATTTATATATTGTAAATAACATATTATATGTAAAAGTAAAAATAATGCAACAAAGTATCAGTTTTTATCGATTTATATGAAATTTATAAACTTGATTTATTTCATATTATATGAAAAAATTATTAAGTGATGTCAATTTCAAATGATATTGTCCCTACTACGTAGTTCATCTTCGTTTTCTCAGAATATGATTTTTTGTTCGAGACAAATTAAGAGCGCTCTAATATTGATACACGGTAGAGACAAAACTATAACGACTTTTCTCTGTAATGCAATATTTTCTGGCATTTGTGTCTTTAATCCGGTATAGAAGAAACAAATCTTAGTAAATATGCTTGGTATTAAAATATATGCGATAAATTATTGGGTGAGATTTTTGTCTTGGCAACAATTATGAGACAGTTAATTGGTCAAAAATGGATTAGGATTCTCTCCATTTATTTTTCTCTCAATTTCTTCCATTACTATACTTTTGAGAAAATAAATACAATAAATAACACTCTTCACTATTTATGTATTACATTTATATAATTTATTTCTCTCAAAAGCATAATAATAAAAAAAATAGAGAGAAAAACAAATTGAGAGAATCCCAACTCGTCAAGAATAATGTATTGCTTAGCCATAAATGTCACGACAAACAATTACATAGGCTACTCTTTATTATTTTAATTTGAAACTTTTCTCTTTTATTGTTGGCATATCTTTTTTTTTATTTTGTTTTAGATTAAGAGGGTCAATAATGCTTTTTCTTTATTTGAAAACCCGCTCGACTCTCTTAAAAAAAATTCCACCATAACATTAGACCGATAATTAAGCAATTATGAATTACCAATATTCATATGTTTAAAAAAGTACTTACACAGTACTGTGTGACCGTCGACGGTAGATATATAGTTCATATATACTAATTATGTATATCTATTAATTAAACTCTGTCTTTTTTATGCATCTATTGTGACCTATGATTAATTGTACAGACTTTTATTTATTTATTATTATTTATACAAAAGAAAGTTTTGTTGACAACGTCAATGTCACGTGCTCATTTATTATTCGACTAAACCATTTTAATCTTTTAATTAGTTAATTAAAGCAATCTTAATACAAATTCTTTCTAAAATATACTAAATCAAATACTCCATTGACTTAAATAAATTCTCGGTATTATTAATTATTATATTATTAATAATTAGTTAACTTAAGTCAATTGTGATCAAAAAAGTTAACTTAAGTCAATTAATCAAATTCATCAAATTTTTGAGTTATAGTTAAATATCACTCAACGACCAAAAAAATATCACTCAATCATTTAATTATAATTTATTTTGGTTTAAATTTTGAATTCGAATGTTTTTAAATTAATTATACATATTTTTTATAATCCTAAATTAAGTATTAATTTTTAACATATATATAGTTTTTTGTTACATAATTATATATAGTTTTTTACTTTAAAAATATAGTTTTTCTAATTTTTTTTTATTTTTTTAGCTTCTCAGGGTATCCTCCGCGGAGACTAATCCATTCGAGGATTTACTGGAGTACATTTAAAGGTTGACTCTCTTAAATGATAAATTTTCATATACACGATCATAATTAAAATTAATAAGTTATTAAGTTATGGACCAACATGGTGTGGCATGGGGTAGTAAATACCCGAGTCCTTTAAGCATGATGTCTGGGGTTTTGATCCCCGACCGTGTGTGCATGGAAGAATATCCATTGAGAGATGTCAACCTCTTAAATAGACCTCAGTATCTTGAGGAATTAGTCTCAAAGTTGCGCGTGGATATACCTGGGTTATCCAAAATTAAGTTATTTAAGTTATGGATGATACTGCATGTGTACCCCTCTAGCTTACTCTATGTTTGTGACTTCATGCCGTCCTTTGAAGCAATTATATCATTAATTATGGAACTTTTTAATTGAATGAACACAGATCCCAACAGTGTAATGTTGGATTCGGTAATTGGAAGTTGGAACCAAGTAATGTCCCTATCTCGGTTAGTCATCTAAATACCATGTTAGGAATAGGGGCAATGCACCTAGCAGGCTTCGCATGTGGCAGGCCATGACATATGCCCTTTATTTTAAGCAAGCAAAAGTTCCTTTCATTTTGCAGTTCCTCTTCCATATAGTTATAGCAAAATCATCACGTTCTTCGCATTGATATCAGTAGAGAATATTTAGGATTACTTTGAGTTGAATTTATGGTGCATATCTGGTGTGGTCCTCAGAGTTTAATTAATTTCAAGTTGCATTTATCTATAAAATGCGATTCACAAAAGATCAAATTAGTTTGACCTTAATTCTCAAATGTTACAAGTTTAGCAAGTACTAAGTAGCAAGTTTATAAGGCTTGGAGAAATGTTAGCAATACATTCTTTCTATCACACCCTCTATAGTTTGTTGAAATTTATATGGATCTCACCACTTCAGGAATAGACCATCCCACTAAATATGATATAGAACCCACGTAATTTAATAGAATTCACATGATTCAATTGTTGAGTTAACTTCGACATCAGCGATGATCCTTTCCTCAATCACATTTTCACAATGGGGGTTTAGATGTCTCATAGCCATGGTGTGACTGGATGGTGTTTTGAAATTAGGGAGAAACACTTCTCTCCGGGTTATGGATTTTCTCACAAGTGTGATTATGGGAAGCTTCAATCCAGCAAAAATATTGTCAGCTTCGTTCACAGTATTTTTGGCACCTACGGTGTGAATATTTTCACAGTCATGAAAGTTATAGATTTCATTAAATTCCAAGTATGCAGTCTTAAAAAATACGGGCATTGTGGGGGGATCTCATTTATCTCACTGATGTTATCTAATTTGTACAATGTACATATTGTTCATATTTATGGGTTGGTGTCATGAATCAAGTTTGGGTTAATCAAAGGTGTATTTTTGAACTTTATGGCACATTGCGCCTAGTCTTTTATTTTTTGGTCTGTTAAATGAGGGCATTTCTTGTGCTCTTATTTGGTTTAATATCTCTTATTAATAAATTTCTTAGCTTATTCAAAAAAAAATGTTGAATTAAATTAGAAAATTAATGCAAATAAAAACTAATTGATATTTTGTCACACTATTTTAACTTAATGGATAATAAGTTCTTTAATTAAAATACTAAATTTGGATAACATATTTACATATCTTATCTAAAATTATATATGATCACGAAAATAATGTAACATGATTTAATGAATATTGAACCATTTGCTTTCATATACTAAAGAAGAGTTATTAAGTGGTATATAAGCATAAAAGTGTGACACCTTAATTATTATAATTGATCATGTCAAATATTACACCAAAGTAATTTAATCCTTTCAAAAAAAACACCAAAGTAATTTGATCTCTCTTCACACATATATAACTTGATCTCTTCTTCTCATACGATGAGAGAGAGAGAGAGAGAGAGAGAGACCCACTACTTAATTAAGTTTGATTAAATGATAGTAATATCCAAAATTGATTATAACATATTTATACCTCATCACCTCATTTTTTTATAACTCACTTTAAAATTTGATTAAATGATAGTAGTAAATTCCAAATTTGATTATAAATAACGTTGTCGGTTTAACTTATTTTTAATCAACACTTTTATAGTTGAAATATTATTTGATATTTTCATAAAAAAATAATAAATCATCTATTTCTGTAAATTATTAAACTTATTAAACATGTATTGAAAAAAGTAAAACCTCCATTTTTACAAACATCAAAAAGAATCAGAGACCATTATTTGAACCTCAACATATAAAGCGAAAAGAAAAATAAGTAGAAAAAAAATAACTTGCTCTTTTCATGATTTTTTTTGTTATATTGGTGAATTTATTTTCACTCCAACTAAAATATAATCCGTGCATTATCATTATAGTGCCTGAAGAGATAGGATCAAATCTTTCTTAACAAATTGTCGCTATCGTAGTCCAACAGTCAAATATAAGTTCTAGACCAGAAATATTAGTTAAACACAAGAATTGTATACTAAATGTTGCGACTATATATATATTATATATATATACACTCATGCACAACAAATCAAGTCACGCCTTGATAGCAACAAAGATACACCCACCGAAAAAGAAATATGATTAATTATTTGAATTAATTTGTTGCATAGTTTGACTAATTTCGTTGTTAATTAGAGCTTAGAAGCCACCCACACAAACTATTCAATTTGAACCTATTAATCTTTCAGATCATGTAGGTTACTGAAAAAATACCTATTAATTTACTTGTAAAGTGCTCAGTTTGCTACAGTGGAAGGTGTTGGTTGTTAACTGCTGAGTAGTTATTTCTTAAAATGGGTAGGTTCATATGTGATGTAATGTAGCAGAGTGGGGATGCTAATGTATTGTTTAGTGTTGGAAGGTGTCAGCTACATTTTGTGTATTGCTATTTAATTTGAACCAGGTACATCTTGTGCTTTAGTTCTACATTAATTCAATTTTGCCTTTAAAAAAAATTGAACCTATTAATTGCATTATTAAAAGGGATCTCTGTGACATCAATTTATTATATATTCTTAGCACCACTAACTAACAAAGTAAGTACTATCATAACGGCAAAGATAATATATAATAAATTAACAACCACCGAAGAATTAAAAAAAAAATCAACTAGCTAGGTAGAAGGGAATAGAATATGTGTTTAGAACATGACCAGCCGTTAGGCAAAAGAAAACGAAGAACATGAGTACTGAAAGGATTAGATGCTTAATGAATCATCATTAATTACATCATATGAAGGCCGTTTGACCATATATGACCACCTAAGATGGGGACTCCCCGAAGAAACACATGAGACCACGTGAAATGGCTTCTTAAATTACAAAAATTATTGGAATATTTAGACTTTAAGTGAGTCATTTAATATGATTTTTGGCTAATTATAAATTAAAATTTAAAATTTGACGTATATATATAACTAGAGGAGGGATCAAATTACACCGGTGTAACACTTTGGTCAATGTTACACCGCTAATAACTATTCACCGGATAATTATATTCTAAAACTCACCGTTAGATTAAAAGATACTATCATGTAGATCATTCCTATAAAATTTCACATCAATCTAAAATCATTTGATGTGTCATTGAGATACGTCAAAATTCATATACTTTAAAAGACATTAATCTTGACGTATCTCAATGACACATCAAATGATTTTAGATTGATGTGAAATTTTATAAGAATGATCTACATAATAGTATCTTTTAATCCAACGGTGAGTTTTAGAATATAATTATCCGTTGAATAGTTATTAGCGGTGTAACATCGTCCAAGAGTTACACCGGTGTAATTTGATCCCTCCTCATATAACTAACTTTCATGTGCAGAGATATAGTTCTAACCATCATAAAAAAATATTGCACCATTTTTAAAAAATTATAACCTGGCCCTTGGGTTGTGACCAATTTATCACTTCATGCATGCCCACTTAATAAAATTTACAATATTCAGAAAACCTCTTTCTTTTTTAATTTTACTGAAAAGTAGTTCATGAAAATAAAAAGAAAATTTATGTTTAGGCATCTGATCAGGATCCAATTGACACCTAGAGAAAGATAGAAATAAAAGAAGACATGAATGATAAATGTGACAAATGAGTGATATAACAAGAAGAATGGTAGAAAGAGATAGGTGTTAGATAAGTGTTAGTTTTCAAAAATCATAACTCAATTAAAAACTAAAAAAGGACAGTATTTAATTTCCATAGATACCAAATTAAAAATGAAATTAGGCACTTATTTTTGGATAGGCAAAATGTTAATAATTAGTAGTATGTTATGTTAGTAGGGGAAATTTGAACTCATGATCTCTTTATTACTCCAACTATTATGTCCTTCCCCCAAATCACCAAACCACAATATTATTACTCCATGAAATCAGGCACTTGAATCCAAACACGGTTCAATACTATCTAGGAAAACCTCCTTATTAAACCTTTATTTGCTTATCGATATAGTACACACACACACATATATATATGTTTGACTTTTTGGGATTAATCATTATAAAAGTTGTAGCTGGACCCTTCAATTTTCTTTATTTTTTTAATTCCACATCATTGTATATTTGGGACTTTTAACGTCAATAATTAATTGGTATGTTGGTAAGTTAAGCAACTAATTAAGCAGTGACCACAAAACGTACATCGATCGAAATGAATGGCAGCTGAAGGGAAGGGGAGTAATAGGAGGAATTTGAGCAGATACAATGCATGCTTTCCCCCCATCATGCACCTAATTTGATGCTTCAAGTTTTCTTCGATGATCAAACGGGTTGTTACCTCAACATGCATATGTATATATGTGTGATTAATTAATTTACTACTAAAAAAAGAAAAAGAAAACTCGTCATCAGTGTGATTAGGGTGTACTCAACACAATTAAAAGATTATCCACATAGGAAAATTGAACAGAATAATGCAATTTGGCATTAAAAGAATCATATATTTGATTCGATTATTATAGATCTGCCACATTGAGTTAATTTCATCTTTAGAAAAAATAAGGGATGGCCTTGAGGGTGGACAAGAGGGGCGACCGTCAAGGGCCCCATTTTTAGAGGGCACCAAGTTTTTATACACTACATATATATATTAAGCAATTGACTCACTTAATAGAAGATTTGAGCAATATAGTATATATGAGATGATTTTTGAGCAATATAGTATTGAAAGAATTATTAATGATTTTTGGATTTTTGGGTTTGATTATAAATGAATTATTAATGACTTCGCAACAAAAATTGCAAGAGTGACGATATTCAAATGATTATTAGGGTATCATTTTCTCTATTTGCCCAGGACACCTAAAATCTCAGGGCCGACCCTTTTCAAAAAATCGCATGTTATTTACTGTACCGTCTGCCTAGCAGACTGAACTTGAAACCCCCTCCAGCACATGAGACAATTATATACCCAAGATTTAGTTAGATCTCCTTCTCCTTGCAAGCTTGGAGATTGGTGACTGTGTGCCGTCTCGGCGAGAATACCACCTATCTGACTGAGTGTACCTTTCCAACTGAGTTGGTTGTAACCGACATGGAAGGAAGTGATTGGTCCACGACCTTTCCCGCCTTCCAAGCTCGGAGTTTGGGGGTGTGACTGTGTACGTTCCACTTGAGCAGGTTGCGCCAATCTAGGAGACAATCTCGCCAGGGTGCATTAAAGAGAAGCCAATCACAAGATACTCCTTCTATAATGATTCTCAATCATGATTAAGGCTAGCTCTTAAATGTGACAGATTCATCTGCAACGAGAAAGACCTATAAAAAGAGGAGCACATTAGGAGCAAGAGAGGTGACACATTTTGGGTGATTGAGGTTAGGCTCTGGACTCAAACCGAGGAGAAGGTGCCTTGACCTAATTGCACACTGCGTGAATGCTTGCTGTTTATGTGTAAATTAATATATTAACATTTATACATACTCAAGTTTTATTTATATGTTGATATGAAAATTACATATATGATTAAAAAAACATCAAACTCAAAATAAAACATTAATTCCTACACCATATATTATGATTTTTATTTTTGCCGAAAACGCTGGCCATCAGAATCATTGTTTCGATCAGTTTAGAATATAATGGTGGTGCAGCTAGCCGACTCGTACATTTGATAATAGAAGAAGAAAATTTAATCAGCCAAATAATAAATTTGATAACAATGTCTACCAGCACTTCAAGTGGATCATCAGATATAGTTGAGGCCCGCGGCCCGCCATAGATTCCTCTTAATAATGTATTATTTCTACTCAAACTCAAAATGGAAATATGTTCACTTTCTCAATTGACTTCTCTCAACCCTATGTATATAAGCCACAAATTTTGTTTAAATAAGATCAGATATGTGAAGCTATATATACATGAGATAGGGATATACATGCATGGATATCCGACTCATCTAAACTGAACAATTCACTTTATAGCGTAAAGTAAACAATTTTAACTACCGATGAATAAATCAATGTTAATATTATAATTACATGAATAACAAATCATAAATGTGTTCTAACTCTTAATTTTCTTATTAATAATTGAGATCACCTACTTTACCCTCCTCTCTCACTTTTAAAGAGCCATGCGTATAAAACTCAATTTTGGAGCCAAGTGCAATGAAAGTAACAACCACTTTGGATTTTTCCCTTTGGGTCCTCATCATATTAATATCACAAATTAAATATGACAAAGTTAAGAGTACAAATATAGATGGAATATCACTTAACTGTGACAAGGAATTTGATGAAAACGATTGCGCTTTCGATCGCTACCTAGTTGGCTATATATAGCTATAGTTGATGAAGGTTGTAATATATATAGCTGGCTTGGTTGACATTCATAAATTAATGGTAGTACCAATCTTTTGATTAAAATAGTTAATCAGAGTATGTGTGAACTCTAATCAGGATGTAGAGGCTTAATTAGTGTTTATTAATCAAGTTTCTATATATAGAGAAACAAAGTTTTGAGTAATGACTTCAGGTTAGTTAATTCGAAATAATTAATATTAAAGTTCATATATAGTCAATTGTAATTCTTTTATTTTCTCTGTCGACACAGTCTTTTTTTCTTTTTTCATTATCCGTAACCTTTTTGTGGCATGTTCTTATATAGGATAGAGGTGTCCGTATTGTGAGGTCTTTCTAAACACACATATATATCTCTATTTTTAAGTACACATACATATCAGTGTGAAACTAATAATTCCATATCAGTACAGAACTAATAGTTCTGCATATGTTATTTGTATGTGTGTAATTTTGTAACATCATTATAATATCATTAATTACAATTAATCAATTTCAACACATTTACTTGGTCTTGATATATTTTGTCTTATAATTCTTATAAAAAGTACCAAAAGGAGTAATTTATACGCAGCCCTTTATCCTTATGGAAATTTGAAAATTCAACGGGTTTGATCACTTTGATGGTTAGGTAGAAATTTCGTTAACCGATTGAATGAGGAGAAGCTTGTACTGCATAGTGTATACCTAAACGTCCTTAATTCCTCAATTGCCATTGCCGACTATCAGCTTAATTGAAAGAACAATTATTAATCCAATTTTTCTTATTTACCACTAAAGCTAATAATTAAGGCTACAATTAAGTTCTCTTTTTTTTTAAATGTTTAATTTTTTTTGAAAAGCAATCTCTTTTTTAAATGTTTAATTAGTCTTGATCGATGTCATTTTCTTATACAATCTGAAAAAGAGAAATTGTGTTTATATAATTTGAAAACATGAAAATGTATATAGCTTGCAACTTGCAATAATATCTAATTTGCTGCATGAATAGATTCATATTGATGTAAATAAAACCATCAAAGTGACATTATTGTCACACACGCATCGATCAATTATTCTTATTTTATGAGAAAATTACTCCATGTATTTTCTTAATTACGTGTATGCATGTATATTTAAAAATCTAGCTACAGATAGAACCATATATCCTATATATAGCATTTAAAACATGACTAATTCAATCAGCACGTACTTTAATTTCGTTAATCAAAAAGACAAAAAAGTCGTGTAAACTACCTATAATTTAATGGACGAATAATGGATCAGAGAACATGTTCATCCATTCAACGTTTTCAACAACTAGGGTGACCACTTACTCATTTTGCATGCTTGCCCAGTAAATTAAGTACAAAGATAGTAATTTTATGAAGATTGTCATAACATCATCTCAAGCACATCATGTCATTTGGTAAGTAGAGAAATATGTGTCAGCATAGCATAATCCAAAGTCAGTTGGTGGTTGAGGATCTCTTGAGTCCAAAGGGGAGAATCTAGCTGCTAGTAGGAAATTATGGAATCATGATACCAAAGAAAAAAAAATGTAAGAAATGGACTTGCTCAAATGTTTTATTTATTGATAGCAAATACTAACGAGTGCAATTGTATCAAAAAAAAAAACTAACGCGTGCAAAAATAAAAAATTTTATTAAAAAAGTATAATATATTTAGTGTTATCTATATGAAGTACTAATCACACGGGGGTTTGAGTGAGATGACATGGATCTCTTCGAGTTTAATCAGAGGTCTTGGGTTGTAATATATAAAAGTCATGAGAATACAACAACCTTAAATATCATATAATAGAGCTTTGCTGCTCATAGGGTCTTACCCGGCTTAAAAGGATTAGTCCACGCATGAGTAAGATACCCCTGGTTTAGAAAAATATATATTAAATACTATATATTTTTTTTAAAGAGCTTGATATATAAATTTCTTGATGGAAAAATTATACTTGTCGTCGTTTAACTTATTTTATTTTTTCAAGTTGGTCCCTTATGTTCATTTTTAAACAATAAGGCCCCTCAAGTTACAGACGTCTGACAACATTTTCCCTTTTGTGAAACGCCATTAACCATATGCTGATGTGGCCGTTAGTGATCCTACGTGGCATCCAACATGGCCAGTGCCGTGTCATAAGAGACCAAATTGAAAAAAAAATTAAGTTAAGGGACCAAAATAGTAATTTAAACCCCCCCCCCAAAACCCATGTCCTCCCCCCCCCCTCCTCCTCACCCACCCACCTTCCCCCTTTCTCATCCCTGCCTCCTCCACCACTTTTCCCCCACCCTCCCCCCTTTCTCTCTCTTCCACCTCCTCCCCTCAATGGCCCATTAGTTTACTCATAAACTCACACACACATGATATATGTTAGTGTAAGCACTCCCTCACACACTACAATGCGCACACACAATTGAAGAGAAGGAAGAAGAACACAGAGAAATTTTTTCAGTGATCACACTTGTTTGATCACTTGCACTTTTCTTCTTATTTTCACATTATATGACATAAGCCTTTGTACATCACTTATATATGGAAGTCCCACATCGAACTTACACGCACACTTGTACACACGCGGTATTAGTTAGTTTCAACTAACACTTCACTTAAGCAACTAACTAACCGCCACAACTAACATCACTTAACAGAATTACTAGCTGAATTACACTCACTTTCTAACACAACCCCCTAATTCAGACTAGTAAAAGAAACAACACCTAGCTTATGCGTTAATTCCCTGAATGCTTCAACCTTCAAAGCTTTGGTGAAGATATCAGCTAGCTGCTCACTTGTCCTGCAATGCTCCGCCTCAATTTTTCCTTTGTCCACTTGGTCCCTAATGAAATGGAACCGTGTCTCAATATGTTTAGATCTCCCATGTGCCACTGGGTGCTTGGCCAAATTGATCGCAGACTTGTTGTCAATCAACAGCATCATAGGCTTTGGATGCTGCAGCTTCATCTCCTCCATCAGATTCTCTAACCAAGCTGCTTGACAAGCTCCAACAGCTGCAACAATGTACTCGGCCTCACAACTGGACAAGGCAACTACATTCTGCTTCTTGCTACACCATGAAATTGAGCCATTGCAGTACTGGAACACATATCCAGAAGTACTCCTTCTATCATCTTGATCCCCACACCAATCAGAATCAGTATATCCAACCATTTTAGCCTCTTCCATCCTCACATTACTAGGAAACAGCAAGCCATAATCAACTGTTCCTTTAATGTATCTTAAAATTCTCTTTGCCACTGCATAATGGGAAGTGTTTGGTCTCCCCATGAACTTGCTAATCAATCCAACTCCATAGGCCAAGTCTGGCCTAGTGTTGCATAGAAATCTCAGAGAACCTACCAATTGCCTGAAATTGGTTGCATCTACCAATTCTTCAGGTCCATCTTTCTTCAGCTTGGTTCCAGTTTCAACTGGAGTTGAGACTGGATTACATTCCATCATTCTGAACTTCTTCAGTACATCACAGGCATACTTCTTTTGACTCATGAAAATCCCTGCCTTGGTGGCATGAAATTCCATGCCTAGGAAGTAGTTTAGTCTTCCCAGGTCTGTCATCTCAAAAGTGGCCATCATGTTCTCCTTGAATTCACTGATCTCAGCTTCCTTGCTTCCTGTTATCAAGAGATCATCTACATACAGACATATAATCAACAAGTCATCAGGACCAGTGCCTCGAATGTACACTCCATATTCACTTGTACATTTCTCAAAGCCAAGTTGCAGCAGGCTTGAATCTATCTGTTTATTCCAAGCCCTTGGAGCCTGTTTCAGGCCATAAAGAGCTTTTCTCAGCTTGTAGACCTTCTTCTCTTCCCCTTGTATGGCAAAGCCAGGTGGCTGGCTGACATACACCTCTTCTTCTAAAGGTCCATTTAAAAAGGCTGACTTGACATCCAATTGATGTAAAATCCAGCCCTTTGAACTTGCTATTGCAGTCACAAGTCTGACTGTTTCAATTCTGGCTACAGGTGCAAAAACCTCTTCATAGTCAATTCCCTGCTGCTGTAGGAAGCCTCTAGCAACCAGCCTTGCTTTGTACTTGGCTATGGACCCATCAGGCTTAATCTTGATTTTGTAGACCCACTTCACATCAATAGGTCTTTTATCAGTAGGTAGTGTGCACAATTCCCATGTTTTGTTTTTCTCAATTGAAGCCAACTCCTCCTCCATAGCAGCTAGCCATTTCTCATGTTGGATAGCTTCCTCAAACTTCACAGGTTCAGTTTCGGTGAATAAGGCCAGGTGGAGAAGATCACCTTCTTCTGTAACTGCTGCATCAGGCCAGACTTCATAATCAACAAGTCTTTGAGGAGCATGCCTGTTCCTTTGAGGTCTCTGTGGCTGAGGATCAGTTACCCGAGGCATAGGCTGTGAAGGACCCTCATCAAGGGGCATGTGTATGAAATTTGTAGGAACAACATCATCCCAGTTCCACCACTTTGTCTCATCAAATAAGACATCCCTGCTGATCACCACTTTTGCAGCTATAGGATCATACAACTTGTAAGATCCAGTGGGATGATAACCCAGAAAAATCATTGGTTCAGCTCTATCATCAAGCTTTCTCCTAACTTGTTCAGGCACATGCCTAAAGCACAAACAACCAAAGATCTTGAAATGAGAAACATCAGGTTTTATACCTGACCAAGCTTCTTCTGGAGTCATATTATGAAGACTCTTGGTGGGACATTTGTTCAGAATGAAGGTAGCAGTTGAGACTGCTTCCCCCCAGAACCTCTTTGGCAACCTTCTTCCCTTGAGCATGCTTCTGGCCATATTAAGGATTGTCCTATTTCTTCTTTCAGCCATGCCATTTTGTTGAGGTGTGTATGGAGCAGTCACCTCATGGACAATTCCCATTTCATCACAGAAATTCTGAAACTCATGAGAAGTATACTCTCCTCCCCCATCAGTTCTCAGAACCTTAATCGGTTTTCCACTCTGCCTTTCACACATAAGTTTGAATTTTTTGAACACAGCCAATGCTTCATTTTTCCTCCCAATTAGATAAACCCACAACATCCGAGTGAACTCATCAACAAAAGAGATAAAGTAATTATTACCTCCCAATGATGAAGTCTCAAATGGACCACAGACATCTGAGTACAGCACTTCCAACTTATCCTTGGATCTATGAGGAGCCTTGACCTTGAAAGCATTCCTTGGTTGCTTGCTGATACAACAATGTTCACACAGCTTTGATTGAAGCTGCAACTGTGGTAGACCCTGCACCATGTCTCTACTATGAAGTTGTGTTAGGCTCCTGAAATTCAGATGGCCATATCTATAATGCCACAGCCAAGTATCACCTTCAGTCACAGCAGCCATACACTGAGGTTCAATAACCTGAATGCCAATTTTGAAGGTCCTGTTCTTGGAGAGAGGAGCCTTCAGAATCAGCCTCTTCTGCCCATCAAAAATCTTCATTTGACTATCACCTAGGGTCATGGAATAACCCTTCTCAATCAGCTGGCCAAGACTCAGTAGATTGCTCTTCATATTGGGAACGTACAATACATCAGAGATGCATGCCTTGAGTCCATCTTTTCTTCTGATCATGACCTTCCCAACTCCTTCTGCAGCTATCACTGAGTTATCTGCAAACCTGACTTTGGTCTTGAATGCCTCATCAAGCTCAGAAAACCACTCCTTCCTACCTGACATGTGGTTTGAACAACCAGTGTCCAAGTACCACTGATCTGAGGTGTCAGGATCAGAATTTGTGGTGACCATCAAAAGGACTTTTTCTGAGTCACTGCTGGAATCATCCTCCTCTCTTGCCATCTGTGCCTCATCAAACTTTCTTGGCACTTTCTTCCCCTTACACTGATCTGCAAAATGGCCATACTTCTGGCAATTGTAGCATTGAACCCCTTTTCGATTAAACTTTTTCTTGGGGCCCTTTGCATGGGAGTCATCTTTCTTGTGAGACTGGTTACTGTCAGTCTGAGTGGAATTGCTGGATTGACCAGCTGCAGACTCTTTCCACTTGTTGGATTTCCACTTCCCCTTCTTTGGTTTGCTCCCTTCACCATCATACCTCCGATGAGATTGTGCCTGAAGGGCCTGTACTGGAGCCTTGCCTTTACATCTCGAAATCAGCTTCTGTTCATGAGCCTCTATAGAGCTTTGCAAATCATCCATTGTCAGACCTGCCAAATCTCTTGATTCTTCAATTGCACAGACTATGTAATCAAATTTTTCGGATAAGCTGCGAAGCACTTTCTCAACTAGCGTCTGTTCAGTGAAGGTCTCCCCACATGTTTTCATTAAATTCACCAGAGTTTGTAGTCTGTTGAAATAGTCAGCTGCAGATTCATTTTCTTCCATGATTAGACCCTCATAGTCTCTGCGCAATGATTGAAGCCGCACCTTCTTGACCTTGTCAGCGCCTGCAAAAGCCTTGTCAAGAATGTCCCACGCCTCCTTAGCTGAGGTTGCTCCCGAAATTTTCTCAAAATTCCTTGAATCCACACACTGGTGGATCAAGAAAAGGGCCTTTCGATCCTTCTTTGTTGCATCTTGATGAGCCAATCTCTGAACAGGTGTGGCATTCTCAGGTAATGCCTCTACTCCACCAGTCACGATATCAAGGACTTCTTGATACGCAAGAAGAACCCGCATCTGGATGCACCACTTCGAATAGTTCTTGCCATCTAGGATTGGCAAGGAAGCTGGAAAAGGACCACTCTGCGACATTTCTCTCTATCTCACTTTTCTTCCCCAGAACCAGTGGGGCTCTGGATACCACTGTTAGTGTAAGCACTCCCTCACACACTACAATGCGCACACACAATTGAAGAGAAGGAAGAAGAACACAGAGAAATTTTTCCAGTGATCACACTTGTTTGATCACTTGCACTTTTCTTCTTATTTTCACATTATATGACATAAGCCTTTGTACATCACTTATATATGGAAGTCCCACATCGAACTTACACGCACACTTGTACACACGCGGTATTAGTTAGTTTCAACTAACACTTCACTTAAGCAACTAACTAACCGCCACAACTAACATCACTTAACAGAATTACTAGCTGAATTACACTCACTTTCTAACAATATATGCGCAGCGGAACTAAAGAGAACAGAGGAAGAGGTTTTTCACTCACTAACACAATTTCATTTAACTCAATGATCAATACATTTAGCATGATACAACACAAGCCTTTAAATACCATCCTTAATTTATTTCTATCAATCTTGATACACCAATCAATGAAGGAGATCATTGACAGAGTAAAAGCTAGGAAGCTTACTAATTAAATATTTCCTATATTTCATATTAAGGGCATATGGCCACACTTATATTTGAAAATTTGACATTCACATAAAAGGTTTGGCAAGGATCGATGTACTTGCAATGTGTGCTCAAATGCAGTAATATGACAAGAACAAAGGCATCAAGCTGTTAAGAGAACAAAAGGTTCAATTACCTCAAGTGGGTCAGTTTCCCCCTCCAACTCGACCATGACAGGTGCATTGTAACGTTTTGTATTCTCACTGCAGAGCATTAGTTCTCATTCTACAAGTTTCTAGTGTCCACTCACTTGTAACTATTAATCGTAACTGAACTTAACTCACTTGTAGTTGTATAGATAGTACCTCCTGCACTATTAAGATATAGAATGGGATAACGACAGAATTTCGTAGACTCATTTCCTCTAAAAATCTCTCTTTGACATACCCTTCACTTACTTGCATTTCAAGCATGGCATTAGCTTTGTTGGAAAGGTGAGGGGAGGAGGTGGAACAGAGAGAGGAGGAAGAGGGGAGAAAGGGGGGAGGGTGGGGGAAAGGTGGTGGAGGAGGAAGGGAGGAGAAAGGGGGAGGGTGGGGGGAGAGGAGGAGGGGGGACATGGGTTTTGGGGGGGGGTTTAAAATTACTATTTTGGTCCCTTAACTTAATCTTTTTTTTCAATTTGGTCCCTAATGACATGTCACTGGCCATGTTGGATGCCACGTAGGATCATAACGACCATATCAGCACGTGGTTAACGGCATTTCACAAAAGGAAAAACGTTGTCAAATATCTGTAACTTGAGGGACCTTATTGTTTAAAAATGAATATAAAGGACCAACTTGAAAAAATAAAATAAGTTAAAGAACGACAAGTATAATTTTGCCATTTCTTGATTCATTAATCATTATCTATGGAGCACTTAGACCCATTTTTATCTATTCTTTTCCCGTTGATTCCAAAGAAAAATTGCCGTCAAATGAATGCATATATTGATCAATAATGTGAATAATGCATGCTACTGGCAACTACAGGTGGTAGGATATAGGGAGAGAGAGGAAGAGGCTCTCTTTTTTAATTGCTAGAGGAGGACCTTGACGCCACGGGGAATGGACCAGCAATGAGGGTGCATTTTTTCAGGTGGCCCTTTGTGGAGCAATGCTTAATTAATTTATCACTGCATGGCAATGGCATGGACCAGAATTCAGAACTTATTGGAACAAAGACTCTTTCGTTTCTACTTGCATATCCATAGGCTTATCTTATTTATATTTGTTTATAGAAGTATTTGATAGAGTTAATAAAAATAGACACTTATGATTTGTCTATAAGCGATATTCAACTTATGTTCATAAACTATAATATCTTTAAAAAACACCTTATATAGAATTTATGTAGAAGTTATGTCCATAGACTCTAATTGCAATTAAAATCAACTTATACACAATAATAAATGTTTATCGAATAATATCCTAAATAAATTAATTATCCTAACTCTAAATCCAAAACGTGTTAACCACAAGCTTCGATGCAAACGGCCTGATGTGCTTCGTCTAAGGGACGAGTTTAACTAGTACTCGAATTTGATCTTCGGTGATAAAATAACTTTACTTACCTCACGATCAAACATAAATTAATCCACTAACTAATTTCTCCTTAGAATACTTTCAGTATAAACCAAAAAAATCCAAAACGCGTTGAATTAGAACTGTCGGTTGCACAATTTTCAACCCGTGTCTATAATTCTGGACCCTAAAGTCCAATCAAACTGAAATTAGTGAGGTTTACAATTGTACTTGACAAGAAATTTAGGTATAGGTTTAGGATGGTCCAATACAATAGGGGGATCATTACGTTCTGGTCCCAAACCATATCCTCGAGGTTGGGCTACTTGGGTTGCACAGCTGTGAGCTTTGAACCTATTGAGAGTGAGAGCAGCCATGCCAATTCCTTTTGGGTTGGCGGAAAATGTTTTTCAATCTTAGAAGACTTTTTGATTTTCTCAAGTACCTATCAGAGGCAATTTAATGTAACAAACAAAGAAATTCTACGTATATAAGAGTTTAAAATTGTAATACATAATAATGCAAAAAAGTCTTACAATTGTATCTAATGATATATGATATGTTGTCACATCATATATAAAAAGGAATGAGATATTGTCACATCAACTAATGTTTTGTTTACATTAATTTACAAACACATGGCATGAGATATCAAACTGGTTAAGTTCGTTTTAACATATTTTGGATATAAATGTAGAAGCATTAAAATTGAATTTATGTTGTATTTCTTATTTCTTATAGACTTATATAGAAGTGTTTTTTTTTGTCACTTCTTAGTTCTTACAGAAGTGTTTCATTAGCACAATATTTGTTTCCTGAAACATGAGACACGTTCTTTTTCCACTTCCAAAAAAAAGTTTCAATCTAAGACTTGATTTTGATTATATTCATGTTGTTTCATCAACACGTGACGCATTTTTTTTTACTCTCTCCAGGCCACGTCAATGATTACTCAATGATCATTCGAAAAATGTGAATTCAAGTTTTTCTCTTTTCAAATATCTTTTCAGCTTTTCATTTATATCCATTTCGGAATCACAAATTACTTTATCATTCACATTAAACCAAAATTAGGATATCATGAAATGGAGGACCATTAGAACTTGGAAATTTATATTTGCACATACACACATTATTATTCACACATACATAAACAGTACAAAACCTAAAATATCCTCATCGCGTTCCGTTATCGTGTGGAACTATCGGTGTAGAATTATTAGTTCCGCATGTGTTATTTGTAGCACACATACAAAAAACATGTGCGAAACTATTAATTCCGCATTGATGCGGAACTAATAGTTCCGCACTGATACGAAATTAATAGTTCTGCACATGTTATTTGTATGTATATGTTTAAATGCAGAAATAATAATTTCACAGTCAGCAGATTGTCTGAAATAATAACTCCGCATTTATTCTACTTCGCCCACGTGATGTGATGATGCTCCATAGAAGGAATAGAAAGAATGATGCTCCATGTGATGATGTGATGTGATGATGCTCCATTTACCACGTGATTTGGAGAAGTGAAAAGAGAAAGATAGAAAGAGTAGAAAGAAGGGGGAACCAGATAGTGGGTGAATGCGGAACTATTAATTAGTTAATAGTTCCGCAGCAGTGCAAAATTAATAATTCTGCACGTATTTTTTGTATGTGCTACAAATAACACATACGGAATTAATAATTCTGCACTGATGCGGAACTATTAGTTAATAGTTCCGCATGATAACAAAACACGATGAGGATATTTTAAGTTTTGTACTGTTTATGTATGTGTAAATAATAATGTGTATGTGTATATATAAATTCCCTTAGAACTTTAGGATGAAGCCCTTGACGGGCCTGCTGAAAAAATAGAATGCAATGGAGGAGACAAGGCACAAAATTATGGGCATGGTGGAGAAGATGAAAAAAGTTCCAAAAGAAAGCAAGTGTAAAAAAGGGAGGAAAAGTACTCCCTCCCTACCCTCTTGATATTTGGTAAGTGACACTGAGATATTAAAAAACATTAGTGAAAAGTAATTGTACCCCACTTATGCATATCCTAATTTTTAAAACACACTCATTAAGTGTAAAATAAAAATTTCATTTCATTTTAAATATTTTTCTTTTTTTTTTAAGAAAAACTTTAAATGAACAAAACAGGCCTAAAAGGTTAAAACCCCAAAAGTCATCACTCTCAAACTGATTGAAAGTTAGTTCTCTCATTTCAGTCTATGATAAACTTCATAACTTCTAAGTATATTCAATTTAGAGACAGCAAAATAAAGAGGAACAAGTCCCTTCACCATCTGAGCCAATTCAACGTATGAACCATTAATCAGATTGCTGGATATTCAAAATACAACAATAGTAATATGGATTCAAAGTTAAGGAATACCTCAATCACCATATGGATCAAGTTACGAAACTCTTGAAACTCCTTACAAGTCTAATTTAGTTTGTATTACCCATAAATATGAGAAGGGCTGAGGGACAAAAGAAAATGAATGAGAAGCAAAGCAAAGCTAGAGTTCAGACTCCAGAATATGAACAATCTATTCATTATGTATCAATATTCATTCTTATCCCTTTACACAGTGAAAAAAGAAGAAGGAGAGTGGAAGGTGAGCTTGGACCCAAAAACAAAATTATAAGCAGCTCAGCTTCACTTTTTAATGCTTTTCTGGCCAAATTAACCAGGACAAGGAAAATGGACATACCAGGCAAGCTCAAAAAACCTATCAATATCCCTGCCCCTCTTTAAAATGAAGATTTTACAAATTGAATGCCAAGAAAAGAATGAAAAAATAACTTTACATCAGGGCCATGATGATGCAGGGATATGATAAACAAGATGCAGGACAATAAAAACAAGAACAAAAAAGTTTGTAGGAAAAAAAAATAAAAAATAGAAATGGATTTACAAAACAAATATGGCAAGGACCAACAACTGATTTCGTTGCCTTCCTTGATGACTATGATGAATGTATACTACTAAGCTTCCCTTGCTGCCCTACTCATTTAAAAATCCGAAGGCAGGGTTCTCAAGAAGCTCATCTGCTGGTTTCATATCTGAAAACTCTCTCTCTTGCAATGATGTAGAGAGGTCATCAACTGAGAATGGGATGCTGTAGTAAGAAGTAAAAGTCAGTTAGAAAACAGGCAACCAATTTGAATTATATCTTCCTTTGTTCCAATTAATCTTCTAAACTAAATAAAAAAATCATGATCAAAGAATCTCAACTAAATATAAGAATTGTATTGTAAGTCTGATCAATAATTAATATATCATACAAGCAAGTTAAGCTGCATCTCTTTTTCGCATGTGTTGAACAACAAAGAAATTACATATACAAGCACTCTCACCTGGAACTATCATCCAACAAGAAAGAATCACTCTGAGGATTATTAGAGTCCTCAGCCATAAGTACCCTCATGCTTGAAAGGACCTGAATGAAGATTTGAGCATGTTAATCATCTGCTGTTATTGGAGAAAATACAGAAAGAAAAAAAAAACAAAAAAACTTACATCTGGGGATACACTTCGAGTGTTGTAGTTAGCATCCCAGTAAAGTGTACATATTCTATACAGCTGCTGGACACTCAAGATCTGATGCAGGAAAATTGTGAGAATATGGAAAAGGCATGGGAGAAACATATAGACTTTGAAAGACATGGTTATGTAGAGCATGAGTGCAAGCAAGTGATTGTGCATTTGTGATCATAATATATCAATCTCCTTGATCTCCTTCAAACCCATCCTTAGGGCTAAATGCAGACATAAACTAAATTTGAATTTCAGCCCTAGCAGTAGCCTCATGCACTCTCCAAGTTTAAGGTGACAAACAATCTAGGCAATCACCTCAATTGCTACTTGAAGAAACATGGTAAATCATAACGTTTCCTTGGCAAAATATAAAAAGGAACCAAATCAAACACTCATTTCAAGAACTCATCACCTCAAAATTTTCCTCTAAAGAAATCCACTATGCTATTAAAGATAGGGTTGGTTGGTTGTTGTATCAAAGATAGGCCATTATGAATATTAACAAATAAATGAAATGCATGCCCCATTCTATCACACAGAAAGCTTGAGATGAGATGGATAGATACTTACAGGGCATAAATCATTAATGATTTCATCATACGAAATCCTATACTTCTGATGAATAACCTGTTTTAAAAAAATAACAATAATGAAATCAATAAATATAGTTTAGAAATCAGATTTTGGTCACGTCATATAGAAATATTTATTAAGAAAAATAGAATAAATCTTCATATTGGTCTTGTTCAATTAAGAGTTAAGACATTTATCAACATAATTGTTCTTGAGTAAAATCATCACAAACGTAGGAGCTATAACTAAGATTGGTTTACCAAGCAACCTGGACCACTTTAAAAGACACATATTTACTAACCAGCACAGAAATTGTGAAGATTTTAAGGGTTTGTTTGGGAGGGGTTTTTTGGAGGGGAGGGTTTATAGCAATATTTTAGTTTTATAAAAAGAGGGGAGGGATGTGTAACACATTTTAAAACCCTCCAAAAACCTCCAAAACCCTCTCCCTAATACATTATTGGAGTTCTCCCAACTTAGAGGTTTTTGGAGGTTTTGATTTTTTCATTAAAAAATAATCATACATGCAAGGTAGTGGGTATCCTCCCTTGCCTTTCCCCTTAAAATGTCAAACAACTCCCCTCCCCTCCAAAACTCCCAAACAGACCCTAAGTTTCTAGAAAAATTAACTCCTAAAACTATTGTCTTCTACGCTGGGAGGCAAAAAAATTACCCATCATAGAGGATGGGATTATGTTTATCTTTTCAAATAATATACATTATGCAGTTTCTTATGAACTAATATGGTCAGATAACTTCCATGGTTTTCAATTTGCTATTGCCCAATCTAATAAAGCATATTGCATGGATGTAGTAAGTTTGGGAGTAATCAAAGTAGGCTTGATCATTGCATTGCTATCCATGTTTTTAGTAAGTTGGGTACTTGTTTAAGTATAAAATTATGATTATATAACAACTAACAAGTCTTACAGCAATTTGTTTGAGTATAATCTTCTTCTAGAACCAATAAAAGATGCATTATGACAGTTAAAAACATTTAATGACAAACAGTACAACGCCTTCACCAAATGAGTATTTAGACAGGATTTATCCTATTATCAAACGTAATACAAAATTATCAGATTTTAATTAATTACGGTAAGTGGAAACAAAACTTGATGTATGGTTAACCGCATTAATTATCAAAATTTTGAAATAGCATCAAGATAAATGGTACAATATTATCAAACAAGAAAAACTTACCAAGAATCCTACAGCCTGTCTTATGTGCTTCAGCTCATCCCAAGATGAACCAGCATACTGCAAACCCAAGGTAAATTAGGTTAGACTTTTTTAAGATGCAAACACCAACCCAAAAGCCATACAGAGCAGTCATAGGTCATTATCATATTTTATTACAGCCCAAGTAATATATGCAATAACTCAAAATCTAACACAATACAGTCAACACAGAAATGAGTTACCTCCTCCTTTGCTTGGCAGCACCACAGCTCCAATTCTGCTAAACCAGCTTTCACATATTCCCCATTGCTGAATGTGCAACAATCACGCCGCAGAAGAAGACTAGCAATCATTTATTAAAATAATACTGTTAACCTTCTAGGTATAAACACCAAGACACAATTTTCTTTTATGTCAAAGGATGTACGCAGAAACTACTTACCTATTGAAGAGTTGAACATTAATATATGAAAATGTTTGAGTGAAGATCTTTTGGATAAGGACAGGAGGCACCTGGAACCCAAAACAATATATCATGTTTAAGCAATTTTTATGCAATTTTTATAAATAGCATAAACAAGTGTAAAGGTAATTACTTAACACTCCAAAAGCTAATAAGCCAAAATTTTGTTTCTTACAAAGTTCTCTTTCAGAGTACAGAGAAGGGTGTTGAGGAATTCAATAATACTCTGCCAGTGACCCATGGGAGAATCTTTACCAAAAGATCGGCCAGTTCGCAATACTCCCTTCGATGTTCTTGGTGCCTGTATATCAGCAATATGATTTGCATGAGGAACAGTACCAAAAACCTATGTGACTAGAAACAGACTGGAGTATCAGAATTCTTTTATAAATATCTAGGAAGTATCTCCAAAGGGAAGATGGTATATAGGGACAGGCTACAAGAACTATGTAGGATATAAGACATTGTATCCAATGTTATCATTTAAACATACCTGGATACATAATGAAAGTAATGATGCCAACTCTTTCTTCAAGTTGTCTCGCAGGATACCGTATATTTTCTCCACATAGGCTGTGAGCTGTTGCTTGAAAAGCAAAGCAGGATATTTAGCCTCTACCTTGCGTACAACCTCCAATGCTGGGGTGGGAAGGTTGGCAGAAGAAGGAGACGATCGAAAACCCTGAAGTTTAGCCATCAAATAAATTACTGAAATTCCAAGTGTGAAAGGGAGTTTAGGTTACAATGAAAGGAAGATTATTACCATAGTCATTCTTCCAAAGAGGGATGTTGGATTTGGTGGTTTTTTAACTGGGGTTGCATCAGTTGCACCACCAGATTTCAAACTTTGTTGGAGCAAAAACAATAGTGCAGATGTATTTGACAACCAATAGGCCATAAGATCATTGTCATCTTGATTCTGGAAAGTAAGGAAGAAAAAAAGAAAAAAGTCATATTAGATAAGTGCTCCACTACTTTATTACAATACAAGAAAAGAACCATAATTATATAGACCATCACATTAAAACTAGAATCATATCATTTAACAACACATAATTGACAAAATAATTTATTGTGCAACAAATGTTATAAACTCTTTTAAGAAAAACTGCTGGAGGAGTACCTATACAGTTGAACCATCATTCATTTACTTTTAACATAAAAGTTGAAATGGAAAACATATTCACGCAATAAAAATTGAACTAAACACACACACTCTCTCTCTCTCTATCCTAGCTTAATAAAGCAGCTATTAAATAACAATGAAGAATACATTCCACTAGATAACATATTCAATATTTTAGAATATACTAAAAAGGGCAGCCTAGTGCATGAGGCTCCCACCATGTGGAGTCTGGGGAGGGTAGACATACGCAGCCTTACCCCCGCAAGTGGAGAGGCTGTTTCTAGATTCGAACTCGGTCACAAGGCAGCAACCTTATCGTTGCGCCAAGGCTCGCCGAAATAGTTGGCCGATACCAGATTTTTAGAATATACTAAATCAGAAATTTAGAATAATCAGTGCAATTATGACATGGAGTGCAGCATGGATTGATCTCCTAACCATTTAGTCATAGATAGTCTAATATCATTTCAAGGATCAACTTTCCTAACAGCTATGTTATTAGGTGAAGGTTCAATAATGGTTTTATACTTTTATATCTCTAAATAAAAAAGTCACCTCAATTGCAGAACCAATCATCTGGATAAGGCGATCAAATACACTTGTTCTTTCAGCTTCAAAAGATTTCCAGTGGAGAAGACATTTGTAAATGGTAAATGCGGCAACAGGCTTTCCATGATGGAAACCAATATTTTTCATAACACAGTTGACAAGCGCATCGACATTTTCCTACAGTGAAAGAAGAGTTAAAAACAGTAAACCTAATTGCGTAAAGAACTGACATTAAATGTCAAATTTTAAGCACACACATGTTGACGTTCAATGTAGGATCTCCTCAATTTGCTATCAGATTCTGTACCAAACTTTTTGACAGGTGTGACACTCTGTGTTTCCTGCAAAGACAACTCATTTTAGATTCCACTTAACAAAAAAGCTGGCTTATTATAGAAAGGAACATAGATAAAAAGAGTAGAAAGTAATGTACTTACAGCAGCTTTCTGATCCTCTCCTACATGGTGACCATTTTCCAATTTCTGCAAATAAAAATATCAATAGTCCAAAAGATTCACATTTACATACATAAAATGAAAAATTACATACTTTAGAAAGCACAATTTACCTCATATACATGGGTAGAAAGGTGCTCTGACATTGTTTTCACAGATGAGTTTAGCAAAGACTGTTGTCGAAGAACCTGGTTTTCGGATTCCATATCTAAGAATTTCTCTTCAAGCCTACCAATATTAATTAAAGAGAAAAAAAGGTCATGATGGTGCAGATCTTGTAATTCAAAATGTCTACAGATTATTGCTGTTCAAAGACTTAGCCCAAGTAATAGTTTAAATGATATAAACTTAATATTTATGAAACACCAATGAAGCTTTAATCACAAATCGAAACCTTTGCATAGCAGTTTTCAAATGGATTATTTTCGATTCAGCATCCAAAGCTTGCTTCAACCTTTCTTCACTAATTTTATTTGCCTCTTCATACCTCTTCTCTGTTTCATCAATTTTCTGTTCCAGTGAACTCACCAAGGTCTGCATTGGATTCCAGGAAGCACAAGATTAATGGTAAAAAATGGCCACATGTGTTTTCCAAAACATGAAAAAAAATCAAAGTATAGAAATACTCAAATTCAGTGCAGAGGAGAAATCAATGCCCATAATCAGCTCACCTTGAGTTTCTCATTTTCACTAGTGAGCTTCTCCAACAAAGCATGGTCAACAACAGGAACTTCTTGTATGACAGGCACTCTCTCTGCTTCTCTTTTTGCAGCCTCACGCTCCTTTTGAAGCAATAACTTAGTTTCCTTAAACTGAAGTTGCATCTCTTGCAAAGCAGACTGTAATTTTCCATTTTCTTGTGTTTTTGCTTCTTCCATGTCAATCTACATTTGTTTAAACATTAAAGAGATTTAAGAAGCTATGCAAGGCAAGATACTTAACTGTGCGTGTGTATCTAGAAAAATATCTTTTCATGTACAAATGAAGTTTACTCCACCAATTGAAGTTTCCAAAATAAGTATTGTTACAGAGTTAACGATAGTACTACAGAATTTTCCTTAAATTAATTGATGAAATTAACATAGTTCAGGAAAATTTCCAGTTTGCTACAGTAAAAACACTTATAGCTAGCAGTTCACAGTTCACACTGACAAAGAAATATTCATTTACCCTCGAGCGTTTTTCCAGCTGCAACCTCAATGCAAGGTCTTCAACTTGCTTTTCAAGCTTATTTTTGGCAGCTTGGAGAGCTCCAGTTTCTCTTGCAGCCTGATACAAAATAGAAGTTTAAATCACTAAACAACAAATTAAATAAGTGGATAGCGAGAAATAATAGCATGTAGCATTGTAAAAGATTCCCTTTCCAACCAACATAATAGCATAGTCCCTTGATTCTGGCAAAAATGCATAAACAATTGACTCTATTATTGTAAGGTTCAATGATTAGAGACAGTTGTACTTCTAATGTACCTTCATGAGACAATGTTATACTCAAGTAAACTAGAAGTGTACAACTGATACTGCTGGTTTATGCAATCTGGTTTGCAAATCTTTATTATAAGTGAGGATATGTAGAGATGGACAAAGAATGAAAAAGGCCTAGTTTAGATATTGATGCTTAGTTAGTTGCTTAAAGTGAAGTATATGGCAGGACAAGGGAAAGAAAAATATTAAAGTTGAAGAGTTAAGTATTCAAGACGAAGTTTTAAAGAATAATATACTCAATTTCAGTTCTTTATTCCCAGACTGTAAGGGGGTTCCCTGTTAGATCTTAAAGTCTTCCACAATCTATGTGAAACAGTCGGGTGTTAAATTTTTATCTCCTTCTCGGCTTTAGCCCCTAGAGAGCCCTTAGGAAGTTCAAAGCATCCATGGATTTGTCTCCTTCGATACCTAGTAATTAAGTTTCATGGTTTTTGACTAGAAACCAAAACCAGAAAAATGCATAAAATAGCAGACAAAGACCTGCAAAGTTTTGGGTACATAGATCCTTGAAGATATCTCAACTAACCAACACGTTTGACAGCATTGTTTTCACAATATTGTAGCTTGTTGTAAAAAAAACTTTTCTAAGTTATGTATTTCTTAATTATAGAGGTAGAGGTGACCAATATCACAAATATGATGTGGATCAGAAAAAATGAATGGGGTAGTCTTAATTATTCCGAAACCAAACAGCACATGGGCGAAAATATAGGTAGTTTTTGTTCAGGAATTCAAAAGAAAATATCACATAAAGAGCTCTCGCAAGAACAGTACAATCATGGCATTTGTTCACTGCAAAAATGTTGCCAGTTCCAGTGGAGATTTACACAAGTTAATGATATGTAGGTGGTGAAATTCATGCAGTGCTACAGTGAGTATGGGGGTTAGCTGGGAATAGGAAGGAGAACTTTAACATAGTTGTCATTAATAAGGCCCTCTGGCCCTGCTAGGTGTCTAAACATGAGATTTTTTCCTTCTGACAATGTCCAAAAGTGAACTAACTTTAAATGATCTTGAGTCCTACCGGTAGTATTTATAAACTTACCATGTTACTTAAAAAGTTAAAACATTTAATTGATGGATTAGAAAATGGTTTTTTTTTTGGGGGAGGAGGTAGTTACCATCTTGAGCTTTTGTAGTTCTCGCCTAGCAACTTTTCCTCTCCATGCACATTGTGTTGCAATTGCTGCCTTCTTTAAGTTCATAAAATGATGTTGTGCCAAGTATTTCCGGCAGTGGCTCTGCAATACACAAAACCAGAATTGCAAGGACAAACTAAATAAACCAAAATTATAATATTAAAGCCAAGCTTAGCAACAATGATCGTATAGGATGTCTGAACATTGGACAATAAGAAAAATAAATATTTTAAAACATCCTATAATGATGGATTTTCAGAATGTTCTCTACCTGGATGACAATAGCTGCACTGGTCTGCTTTCTAAAGCGTAGCTCACAACGAGCAGCCATCCCTCGCATACCAGTTTGAATAGAAATAGCCGAGCTATACAATTCTTTGTATGCATTCCTGGCAATATGCATGCGGAAATACCTCTGAATCATCAGACTAGAAGCTTCCTGTCGCAGTCCCTCATAAACTTGACGGGCAAGTTGTCCTGTGATCAGCATATAAAAGAACTCATGAGGCTTCCCAAGTTTAAGTTTTTCCCTAAATATAACTAGTGAGATAATATTGCAAGAAACTTAGCAGATACCTCTGCATGCAGCTTGAATCTGTATAGCAGATAAGCGAATTGAGACAAAACTACGGCGGGCCAAATAGGAACGAACTTTCCTTTGAATAATGTTTGCTGAGTTTCCTAAGATTTCACTTCTACGAGTATCTAGTTCTGCCATTTGACCAGCTCTAAGAAACACTTTTGTTTTACCAATCTGCAGCAATAAAGAGAACCAGTAAAATAAGTTGCAAGACAACATACAGCCTTCTTCGGAAAATCTGCAGTTACCTGATGGGCACAAATAGCAATTTAAGTTCATTACGCACTTGACAAAGACACAAAAACAAAATAATTCTCTTTCCTAAGCCTAAACTATACTTTCAAGATTTACAGCCCATTGACTGGTTGTGAAACATGAAAGAGCGAATAAAAGGAAAGGTTAGCTGTAGTCCCAGCAGAAACTCCAAAACATTAACCAGATAAACCAAAATGTGTTTTATGTTATGAGTTCCCAATAAGTAAAACATTATTAGAACTAGAAAGAATATAGTTTGGGGAGTCTTGTCAGTACTCAGGTCAATGAAGATTTCTGAATAATAAGTAGCAATTTTCTTATCCAAGTGATTGTTAGTTAATTGATTAAAGTGTTATGCCCCATTTCAAAAACAAGCATATCCTAAACTCCATTGATATAATTCAAATACAAGAATGAGTCTCCCAAAGAATTAAAGGTCTGACCACATGGTAATAGTTACCTGATATCCTTTAAGTCCAACCTTCTCCAGAATCCTCTTGCAAGCAGTGACCTCATCAGAACTAACATGATTAAAAACAGAAAGTACATCAAGACTTTTAGAATAACATAGCTAACAGACCTGACAAAGAAGATTAACAAATTCGATACCTTCCATCCAAAGCTTCAGGTGCAAGAAGCCCAAATCGATCCACAAATTCATCAAAGGTTTTTCTGGTGGGATACCCAGCGCAGCTTATTCTAATTGCCTCCATGACTCCCTACAATAAGACATACTATGTAATAAGCATAAACTCTCACAGCCACAAATATGGTCCACAACCTGGACAGTAGTGCAAGCAGCCTTACTCCACAACGCAGTTGCTGCAAAACATTTTTATGCTCAAAAATTGCTGGCTTAAGAAGATTATTGGGTTTAACACAACGGATGTAGTGTGGCTCAGTAGCACTGAGAGTTTCAAGTAGTGCTTGTAATTGTTGCTGCATCACATATGAACAAGGATATCAAAACTGCAGAAGGAAGAAAACAAAATCATGTTTCTTTGAAAAAATAAAATAAAACAAAACACCAACCTTAAACCGGGAACCTATTGAAGAGAACTTTGATTGTTTGGACGATTCCTCAGGCGAGGGGACAAATAAACCCGATACAAAGGGGCATTTGGAAGCATACAGAAGTGCCTGATGTTCCGCAACAACATAATCTTTGTTCTTGTCCAGGAATAAATCAGTTTGATAAGTGACCTAAAATTGACACGGATTAGGCATGAGTTTTCCGAAGTAGAAATAAATCACATCTAGCATTCTGCTCCTATATTACATCAAGTAACCCCACTATTTGTTATAATTATATATATGAAAATGTGTACTAACTACTCCCAACTTACATCACCAGCATAATGGCAAATTGTGAAGTCACTACGTGATAATTTAGGCTTGCTGAACCTTTTATGGTTTTTGAAGGTCTGATACAACTTTTGCGCAAATGTTTCATGTGTTGATCTAGGAAACATGCTGCAAAACACATAAACATACACATACAGCTATCTAAGCATCAACAAAAATCATTAAAAATTATGGCAGGATAAAATGAATAAATTTATCAGAGGTAGAGAGATACTAAGACCCACAATACCAATTCAAAGGTACAGTACAAAGTATACTTACCAAGCTTCATCAAGAAGAGCAATAATGCCACCAGGTTTCTGAAAATGAATATATAAAACAAAAAATTGATAAATAATAAATTTACTATGACAGACTATCGGACAAACAATTATGTTGTCAGCCTGTAAATAATAATGGAAAAAACATCAATAACAACTTGACAGTATAATGTCAATTCGTCTAACACTCAACTTGTAAAATGATTATTTTTTTAAACTTCTGAGTAACAAACAAAACATTTCATCTATTTGAAACATTTCCATGCCTTTAACCATGGTTGTCAACCCAAATCCCCGGGTCTCTACCCATTCAAACACTTGATGTTAAGCATGCTTTCTAGAAAGCAACTATATTTAGTTTTATGGTATATTGAAACTACAGCAGTCGTTTATCCGCTATCGTTTTTCTATATTAACACGGCAAAAGTGTCACTGACATCAAGAGCAATTTTATCCTGAAAAAGGATCTGTACTTACTGAGTAGTGAGTAATAATATAAAATTTTAAAACTCCTAAAAAAAATAAGATGTTTTTATCAGTGAGTAATTATTTGAATTTTGAACTTTTTAAAATTATTTTCACTCTTTTTTCTAATAATAAAAAAAATTGATAGGCACGCGCTAACACAAGCCTAGACTTAGTTTTTCTAGTAAAAATGATCTACAGAATCATTTAAGTCACCATCCAGGAAAATATTATTGATGCCACACCATCCCTCTTCCACAAGCCAGCATACAAGCTAATCACTTTTATCCACAGCCACAAATATTACTACAGTGGGCTTGAGACCCTACCAAATTCATAACCATCACCCTTCACATTTAATGCATATAACAGAAATGAACATCTTACGCAAAAGTTTGGTACAAGAGACGGCCAATCAACAGAATGATTATGGAGAAAGAAGGAAAAACCTTTTCAATGAGATCCAAAATATCTTGATTGTCAACAAATTCAATGTAACTCCAATCAATCTCCTCTTTTTTGTATTCTTCTTGCTCCATTTTGAAAACATGCTGCAGATCAAATATTCAAACATACAAGAAGAGCACATGTAAAATGAGTAGAAATAAGTATCCTTATGTCTGTTTTTCAAATACACAAACAAGAGATGGAAACAATTATCAAGAATATAATCCCTCTCCAACAAACAAACCTGATTAAAATGTTGCTGAAGCTTTTCATTGGTCAAGTTAATACAAAATTGCTCAAAACTGCAATGTACACAGAACAACTAGGGTAATAAATATGAAATCTACATCTCAAACATTGTATCTATTAGAGATAGACTACCACTACTGATTAATGGCATGGAAATAAATTTCTTCAGAATTTAGCTTAATTGACAATATGCTTGGGTTGGGATTTTGAAGGGGATAAAAGTGGAGTAATTCATGTTGGAGTGGTTTGGCATAGAGTGGAGTAAAAGAATGTCTCTCTCCATTGTTCGGTAGTCACAATGGTAATTAATGGAGTGGATTACATATTTAACTTCCAATAGTACCCTTTCTATGATGTTCACTTGAAGAGATCATCCCACATTAACTACAGAACACAAGATGTAGCAATAATGCACCTGTTAGTCTTGAAACTCTCAAAACCATAAATATCCAGCACACCAATTAAGGACTTTGAGTCGGGATCTTGACCAATTGAATTATTAATTTTATCCACCAGCCTGCAAAAGATGACAAAAATTTACAAAACCGTAACTTAGAACAAATTGACCAATTTGCCAGTAACTGTCCAAGGTTCAAGCTATATCTTTGAGACTCAAAGACTTACCAGTCAAACAACCTTGTGTACACAATCTTAGCTAAAGCATCTCGGCTAAGTACAGCAGCTTCTGGATCCAGCCATTTTGTAATATTTTCGTCACGAGTAACAATTACACGCTTGCAAAGAGAGTCTTCAAGTGCCTTTGCATCACACCTGGATCAAAATTATAAACCATGGATTTCACATGGAGAGGATATGAAATGCAAACCTTACAGAGAGAATATATTTTAATCAATTGAAGCTTGCAATGTTTGCTTACATGAAAAGTTCGGCAGCAGTTTGCAGATGAAACCGAGATTTTTCATCTTTGGGCATAGATGAGTCAATTTCCTTCCCTTTAGTAAATTCAATGTTGCCAAGATGCAAAATTGCAGCAACCACTCGAAATATTGCTTCCTGAATGGTAATTTGGAGGGGGGAGGGGCAAAAAAAACAAAGCATTGAAGCACAGATCATACTTGAAGAATTGCATTATGAACTTATAGAAGATCCCTGTAAAATACCTGCTCCTCAGAACTTATTCCAACAACATCCATTGCTCTTTTTGTATCACAATATTCTTTAAATTCATCAACACCTTCCAACTCATAGCAATTTGATTGATTTAGATAATGAAATGTTCTTGGGTTTCCTAATCTGTACTTCTGAACAACCTGCCAAAAATAAATAAAATAAAAAGATCAAGAAAATGTAGAAAATAGAATCTAAAGTTAAGAAAAAACGTCAGTATTAACACTTAACCCAGCTTGCATTATTATAATTAAGCCAAAAAGACACATCTTAAACACACAATAAGTGCTTGACAAAATAAATAAGGATGATGAAAGGAAAAGAAACCAACTCTGATTGTAAGTTGCTCAAATTCATGAATCAATCCAGAAACCAATTCATGTATGCATAAACAAATGTTCTATATATACAAGTTGATTCTTTCCAATCTTTCTGTAACCTTAATCTTGATTAAACACAAAAGCTATCCAATTACCTCTTGAGGTGCAGCACAGAGCATATAAAAACAGTGATAATTCCTCTCTGGATCCGATAGCTGGCAAACACGTGATCTTTCCAGCAGATAAGTTCTGATAGCAGCTCCAGAGATTCTTCCCCTCTGGTCAAATTGAATCTCCACAAACTTACCAAAACGACTGCATAAGTCACAAGTGACAAAATAGTACAAATAAGACAGAAGCATAAAATTTGCGCTACAGCTATATAAGAGAGGAAAATATTACTATAACTCCCCACCTTGAATTATTGTTTCTAACAGTCTTTGCATTGCCAAAGGCTTCTAGAACAGGATTGGACTGAAAATAAAGGGAAAACAGGCAAAAAAAAAAAGGCCAATTAAGTGGATATGAGGTGAGGTTTTCACAAATTTAGACACTGGATAAGGTTAAGAAACAACATAAATAAACTTATGGTAGCTGAACAGCTTGTCAAAAACCAATTCTATAAAGGATTAATTCTCTTACCTCCAGGACTTTCTGCTCAACAGTTCTACCTTCAGCAGCATTAGCTCTCCCTCCCATGTAAGCAAGATAGCGCATAAGTAACTTTGTGCTTTCTGTTTTACCAGCCCCACTTTCACCACTAACCAATATTGACTGGCTGATTCCCTCATTGATCATAAGCCTACATCCACAATAATTTATATGCTCAGACTAGTACAACCAACAATCAAAGCCTTTCCCACTAGGTGGATGGTCAGACTAGTAAACTGATTAATTTAAACTGCACAGAAGATATGAAATCACCTATATGCTGCATCTGCAACAGCAAAAGGATGCGGGCTTAGCTCACCAAAACCTGCTCCTTTATATTGTGCCATCATATGGCTATCGTATAAATGAGGAAGTTTTATGAAAGGGTTCACAGCAATCAATATATTCCCAGTGTAAGTCTGGAAGCAAAATTCAGCATAAGCTCATGTCAAGTAAGTATAAAAACATTAAGATACAAGGGAGACAATATTTGGAGAGTTGGCATCTGGAATACACACATAAATTTCATTGATGTCATATCTTGATCTCAGATTATCTAGGACACCAGGTTCATGCAGATAAGCAAGCTTTGTCATATCATCCACTCCACATGGTGGGGCTTCGGTATCTTTATGATAAACACTGGAAGCTTTAACAACAACCTGCAACTTATAAGACAAAAAAGAGATGGGCAAGGATTCACAATGTTAAAACATCAGATGTTCCAAGTTTTGAATTGACTTAAAAAAAAATTATATCTAGTACTCCAAAAAAACTAATGCAAGCACTAAAGCTACACTATCTTTGTTATGCTACTCTTAAAAGATTCCCATTAGTCATTCATGTTTAAGAAGTTAAAGCACTCAATGCAAAACTGACAGTTTCAAAGAACAAGAAAATGGATTGCTGAAAAACATGATGAAATTTTAATAAAATAATATACAAAGCATTCTCACCGTCTTCCCTGAAGTGCAAAGGACCTTTATTTCTTCCCCCTTAACCTCCAAGACCTGACCATCTATCCAAGCTACATCAGAATCCTCCACCCAAACATGGGAACCAACAACAGGATTGGCAGCAGCAGCCTACAATGCAGAGCACCACAACTTAAATAAACCAACAGAATTTATTGCTCTCAAATCAAATGAATGCATAATCAAGCAACTAGAGTGAAATTCATAAACAAACTGAAAATGGTAATGTCAAGCTATCTCTTTAAATCCCACAGAGGTAATTGGAATATCTCTACATGTATTTGGGCGTATGGTAAGGGTATTCTCACGATAGCTTTTGTGTCAACCACGCTCAAGTCTCTCTCCCCATATATGCACACTAGAAAAGCAATAAAATATGATTTCTTATATTTCAGAGAAAATGTAACTTTAAATGACCTAAAAAGATTAGCTCAGGTAGTAAGTAAATCCCACAAGTTTCATGTGTTTGAAGGCATCAATAGATTACTCATGATCAGAAAATGGTCAATGCTACACAGAACAATTTTTTTATCTTAGACTCTCGGTATCCAGAAACCACATTGGATCCCAACTAATCTCAATTGAGCTAAGTAGACTCACTTGAGGGAATAAAACTCTTCTGGTGACTATTTTTCCATTCACAAGACTCAAACTTGAGACTTTGTATAAGGAAAAGTAAATTCCTTGTTACTTGGACCAATAGGCATTGGTTATAAAGAACATGTTTGAAAAGACAGTTGGAATTCAAGTTTTTGCATCATAACTCAACTGGCTACTACACATTTCCTATCGTAAAATGGCATCATTTGAAGATTTCAGCTATCAATCTCATTTGTGTAAAATAATTAATTCAAGTTTAACTTAAACCTAAGGGATGAAAAGCTGGTGGGAACAAGAATCAGAAGACAACATCTGGTACTTAAGTCAATTCTGGGAAGTGGGAACCATAGAAATAAGTAAAATAGGTTCCACACAAGCTAGCAATTCATAGCCTAGTCAAGCTTCAAAGAAAATAAGACAGCCAACATCAATTATAAATAAATTACAGCCAAAATTTTACTCTGTTTTGGTCCTCCACATATATACATGACACACATTGGTCCTCCATCTATTGTAAACATCAAATTGGTCCTTCAATGATGATTGAATGCCATGAGTTCTGTCTTTTAGGAACCAATTCGATGTCATTTTGAGGACTAATTTAATGTTGTAAATTGACATATAAGGATCAACTTGGCAGACTTATAAAGGGAGGATAGTCTAATGATATGTATAAATTTGAAGGACCAAAATGGACGTTTACTCTATTATATTAATTTTGAACAAGACTAACTTAAAGGAAAATGTACAACATAAGCAATGGAAATATGTCAAGACTAATTACTCAAGATTATTTTTGAAAAAAAAATCACAGAAAATTCTGACAGAGGGAATTGCTAAGCAATTAAGTGCCACACAGTCACAAGCACAGTAAAGAATGATTAAATCTGTCCTCCTAATTCCTAAAGCACATAAAATTCACGTATACCCATCAAGTATGTCTACTACTATGAAAGTCCAGCACCAGCATTTTCAAGGAGCTGGGCCTGACGCCTCACCATTTTTATTAGGCTTACTTTAGAAAAGGGGAGGGGGGTAAAAAAAAGAATTGCATAATTCTCCATTAATTGAACCATTGAAAATTAATGTAAATCAACCAGTGATGCAACAACATAACAACAACAAATATTAAGTTATAATCAGCGGTCCATAGCCCTAAGGTTCCTATTTCAAGAAACAGCCCTACAGATTTCTATCTATCTAATTTAATCACATATATACCCTTAATAATACTATAATGACAGTTGAACCAATTTCTCCAATACTAAAAAAATTAACAGAAAAACGAGAAGGAAAAAAAAAAGTCAAAATGTTGAGCTGCCTGTTTCTCCAAACAGCTCAGACACACACTATCCGCTATAATCGTACTCCTACAATGTCGCTCGGTAATAACAAACACTAAAATCGGAGCAGAGATATAAAAAATAAATTAAATAAAAAAGACATCATTCAGATAAACAAATTCTCAGACAGTAGAGAGATCCAAATTCTGCTTCTATGCAATAATAACAGATCAGCAAAAACAAAAAATGAAAAATAAAACCAATAAAATCTCCAACAAATAACACATCAACACAAAACAAGACTTGGAATTGACTCAACCGTGACTACAAAAGAAAAAGAACAAGAAGAACGAGAAATGAATACCATATTGTATTGTGTGATAGATTGATCAGATCAAAATCTCGTGTTGATTCCGGATCTAGCTCCAACGGCAACAGCTCCACTCAAAAATAAAACAAGAATTGAAAGATCTTCGAAATTCCGAATGATGAAAAACAAAAAGGTATAATAAATGCCTATAATATATCTACCTATCTACCGAGCGAAAACAAGAAGAAAGAAGAGAACAATATGGTGCGTATGATGGTGTATATATATAATATATAGAGTGATGAAATTGAATGGATTTGGAAAAGGCTTAAACCCTTCGACAACACCAAAACTTATTGAAGAAGAGATTAATAAGCCTTTCGTCTTCTGCTATAACAGCTAGTTTTCTTTTAGTTTTGCTCTTCTTCTTCTTTCTGTTTCTTTCTCTTTTTGTTCCACCATCTCCGTCTTCTGGTTTAAGTTTATTAAAATTTCTCGTTATTATTACAACAACAACAACATGACACTAAAGTAAATTATTAAATAATAATTAATTATTTAATTTAATTAATTAATTGATTACAGTGTGGAAATAAAACCGTGTTCATATTTTAGTTTAGCGTGACGGTGAATGAAACGTCTCTTGAGTGGAATTACCAAATTGCCCTTACTCTCCGTTGTGAATTACTCACGGGACCCCTCTCCTTTGACGGCGTATCTATGAATATTGCTAACGGCGCGTGCTGACCGGATTTACCTTGCATTGACTTTACCGTAGTACCAGCCGATTTTTGTTTTACTTTTTCGAGAAAGAAAATATTGTATTTTTTAGGTAAAATTATACTTTTAGTCCCTTAAGTTATTTTATTTTTTTAAGTTAGTCTTTTATTTTTATTTTTAAATAATAAGATTTTTTATATTTATTTATTTTTTCAAGTTGGTCCTTTTGATGATGTGTCAATTACTGATTGGTCTGAGATATTGGTGTACAATAAATTGAGACCAATCAGAAACTGACACGTCATCAACAAATAAAGAAAATGACCAAATTGAAAAAATAAATAAACATAAAGGATCTTATTGTTTAAAAATGAAGATAAGAGACCCATTTAAAAAAATAAAATAACTTAAAGGACCAAAAGTATAATTTTACCTATTTTTTATCAGTAAAGATAAAAAAAAACATATATGGTATATTACAATTCGAGCAAGAGTAGTGCTAACAACACACTCACACTCTATAATTTGGTGAAATATATATAAGTCTTATTATTTTGAAAGTAGGTTCTACTACTTTAGAAATGAGATCCAAATAATTTAATAAGACTCACGTGCATTTCACACGATCATAAAAAATGTATTATTAGCACTACTCTTGGAGCAATTATAGATTCGGGTGAGATAAAGACAAAAACAAATATTTATTTACACCCAAAATGACCACCTTTATTTACTCAATTTTTTTTTTGTTTGGTCAAATTTTCATTTTTTATAATAATAAATCTATTTTTATATATTAAATGTTAGTATTTACTTTTTTTTATGAGAATTAGTATTTACTTTTAAACCTCACAAAGTGATACTTTTCATTGTTATATTCATATTATCGTACCTATTTAAGATTTTTATATTAAATCATAACAAATCAATATTTATTTTTACATTATTTATTGAATTAAATGAAATTTTATTTTTCTTCATTTCTTTAATAAGTACTTAAATTTTCTCAATTGAACATTTAGTATTGATCATGAAATTTTATATATTAATTTTTGATTTAAATGTGTTTTTGTCCTTATAAATATTCACTTTTTTTTATTTTAGTCCTATATAATTTTTCGTCTAAATTTGGTCTCTTATTTTTTTTTCCTATTTACAAAAATGGTTCCTATTGTTAATTTGTCTCTATTATCTGCTGATGCGGTTGAGGGTGATCCATGATTACGTTCGTACTATTTTTCTTACACAATATGAAGATGCATGTTTACGATTTAGCAAAACAAAACAAAAATGCATGTTTATGCTCTATCTTGGGGGAATTCACATATTTGTCGTAACACGCTAAATTATAGTGTTTATATGCTCATGTTGTTATCTTATTAGTTAACTCGTCCGATGTCTCAACAAACAAAAGGAACAAAAGGTCAAAGAATGATGTCTAGTGTCTAGATAAAAACATATTAAACGGAACATATACAAACAAATTATTGAAAGAAAATAGTACATAAACATAACTAGTGAAACAATAAGAGCAACCATCACATTAGAAGAATGATAATTGTGCTGTATATTCCGAAGAAATTGCTAAAAAACAAAAGACCACAGAGAGAGGTAAGTTTTTTTCTAGTCAGTGTAATTTTTTTTTTTGTATTGACCCACATAAGGGAGCAACGCCACTATTAGAATTTCGGCTGTTAGAGTCGACCAAAATCTCACGCTAAAGGTAAAAAACCGAAACTAACGGCCACTTTAGCGTCGGCCACGGGCGGATGCTAAAACGCTCGTCGCAAAGTATTAGCGTCAGCCGTCGTATGGCCGATGCTAGTTGCGTTAGAAAAGCTGATGCACGAAAGCAATGTCAAATGGCCTAAGCTAACTTTGCATTGGCCAGAGCTTAGCCAACGCTAACAACCTAGGTTCGACGCAAGAAATGTTCGACCACGGCCGATGCTAAATTGAAATGCAAAATATCATCAAATATTCTTCATCTAATAACACATCAAGAATCAAGATAAAAAGACAAAGTTGACTCTTTGGGCAAAACTATAGTTACAGAAAAAAAAATTCAACAATCCCACCCACATTATGATTGAAGTAATACACAAAGTGACTCTCAACGCGTATTTTTTCGTTCGCAAGGCAAATACCCGAGACTTTATTTAAGGGAAACCAAACTCTTAGCTATTTGGACCAACAGTCGTTGGTAATGTAATTATTTTTTAAAACTATTGAGTTAAAGTAATTATATTCAAAATGTGACCGGAAATATATATATTCTATGAATTATTAATTAACGAGATGAAGAAGAAAAAATGCCTGAAGTGATATATAATGAGTTACGAATTTTGAACATCTCACAATTTTAAACACTTAATACACTTTTCTCTCTTTTTATATCTTTGCTCACATCACTCTTTTATCTCATTTATCTTCTATTCATATCTTTTTCAATATAAATTAGAGATGGGATATCTAAAGATATTTTCATATTAATAGACATTTGTGGTTCATTTTGCATTGATATATATACACAAGTCGGGTCATTAGTTGGCAACATTAACTTGCATAATAATTTTACCACTAACATTTGTTAACACTTGGTGGTAGATATACATACATGACTATATTTCCGCCGGAGGCTAGAGTAGTTACGAACGTATGGGGCACGAGTAATTATTTTGATATACATGGAAGCAATCAAGCTAATAACTAACAATATTTTTTATTTGTAATCGGAAAAAATAATATTTTTTATTTAATTTTATTCCACTTGCAAGGTTTATTACTTACTTCTTCAATTCTTTTTTATCTGTCTTTAATATATTGTATTTACTTGACAAAACTTTGTCTGTTATGCCTCATCTTTTCACTATCCCAGTATATACATGTATTATCTCTCCACATTAAAGTGTATAAAAATGTGTAAAATAATTAATGACGATCGATAAAGATATAATTGACAAAATGTAACATTTAACTATCAAAATAACAGATAAATAATAATAATTTTTTTCTTAATTAAATATGACTATGAGCATGGCATAATGGTAAATTCGTGAGAACTATGCGGTCAATGAGGAAAACCACATCCAATTATTTTTGTTTTGTGTATGTGGGGCAATCAGAGTAGAAGCTTTACCCTCGTCTATATAACTCAAAACTCTTCCTGCACAATCTATGATTAGTTAACTGGTTAATCGATCCTTGAATTTAATTCTTATATCCCATGAAATCACCCCATCCTCTTTCATTATCATAATCTCATGTGTCATTTCTATATTATTATCACCTATATTTTAAATTTTCATATTAAATCAAATTAAATTTATTAATTTCTATTTAACTATTCAATCAAACAGAATTTTTTTATGTTCGATTATGTGCCTAGCTTTGTTTCTCTTCTTGTATTCTTGTATTGGCTGACATGGCCATGACTTATTATCCTAGAGGTTTTTAATTAACAATATTTCTGGGGGTGTAATTGGCCCCAGCTTCCATAAAAAAAAACAGAAATTTTTTTATAATAAAAATTTTAAACACCTTAATCATTATCTTTCTTATTTTCTCACTAAAATATTCAGTTATTCAGTCAACTTTTTGACTAGTGAGAACAAAGAACAACATATTTTAGAAAAAATAATTTTAAATTCTACTCTTTATTTCTACTAATTTTTTTAATTATTAATTAAAAAAATATTAAATATTATATTTTCAATATATTAAATATATTTATTTGGTCATTTAATATTTTTATAAAATAATAGAAAAACATATAGAAAGATTTTTAACTTTTAAGAGAATATTACGTTAATCTCCCGGAGAGGGAAATGCCGAAATGGTAACACAACGCCTACTAACGAAAGAGACAGAGGTAACCCAATCACAGTATGCCACGTTTCAATGAAGCTGCTTGAACTTAAATGGGACCCACACCCATTAACTGGAGCCCACATAAAGATTTTTAATTTTTTAAAAAAAGGCAAAAAAATAATAAAAGAAACGTCTCTTTCAACACGGGACAGCTCGTTATACACGGTTTCACGAGCTGCAACTGCAACCAAAACACACACTAATAAAATTTCATTTTCTCCCTCTCTTTATTTTCAATAAATTTTTTTTTCTTCCAATTTCAAGGGGATTCTTGCACGATCCATTGAGGAAAGGGAATGCTCTGGTCATAAACAAACTTAAAGAATTTTTTTAAAAAAAAAAGATTCCTGTATTATTTGTGAATATTGTGAAGATAGGTAAGAAAATTAAACAAATACCAAAAAAAAATAAAAAGTTAGTAAACGAGGCTTTTGTAATTGTTGGCCTTGCAAATGTGCTTTTCCCCTATAAATGCGATGAGAGAGCAATCATCGGAATGACAAACGGAGCCCATTTGGATATTTGGGTCTCATAACTAGAGCTGGCAAAATAGATCGGATTTGTCAGGTCAAAAAAGCTCAAAAAATTAGAAGATTTAGACATATAAATTTGAGTCCGTTTTTAATTCAGGTTTTTTGGCCCGATTTGACAAAGTCAGAACTCGGTAAAGCCCGAGCCCGAAGTGGACCGCCCGAAAAATATAGACCGAAGCCTGAGTCCGAAAAATAGAGGACTAAGACACACAAATTCAAACTCATTTTCAATTGGGATCTTTTTGGTCCTGCTTGATAAAGCTCAAATCCGATGCGAGCCGGCCCAAAAATCCGTTTTGCCAGCTCTACTCATAACGGCTCACATAATGCCAAAGCCGAAAGTGCATCTGCCACGTCAACTTCCATGGCTGATTCAGACTTCAGAGAGAGACACAGCTCCTTCTCTTTTTCAACTTGGATCTCCTCTCTAATTTTACTTTGTTCTATCACATTTGTCCCTTACATGTGATTTTGTTAGAGTCACCATCAGATTTGTTGTGGGTGGTTTCTGGTTTGTATCAGGCGTTGCTACTGGATATGTGTTGATCCGAAAAGATTGAAAAAGGAAAGAAAATCAAAGGCTTAAAAAGGAAGAAAAACCCATTGTTCTATAAGGTTTCTTTGTAATAGTGTATATAAGTTTTTTGTTTTTTCTTTTGTCGGTTTTCTTTTAGTTTTTATGTTATGTTATCACTTTCTTTGTCAAGTGTGTTTTTGGATTGATGTTAGAATGTTTTGAGACATTGTGTTAAACTTGATTGTGAATATTATATTTATTGAACTATTTATACTGACTTTGGGCTTTAGACTTTATCCATTTTCAATTCATCTAAAAAAAATAGAGAGTCACAGCTCAAGTCACAACTTACATTTAAGGCCAAAAACAAAAAGAAATTGGTAAATACACCCTAGATTTTTTTCCATACACCCCACATTAATGTGGAAATTCTAAAAATACCCTCCAATTTCACATTATTTCTGGAAACTCCAGTTTTCGGAATGTAATTTTGCATTCCGTGGAGTTTCCGGAATGCAAATCTGTATACTGGAGTTTTCGGAATACAAATTTGACTGGAGTTTCCGGAATACAAATTGTATTCCGGAATGTAAATTTGCATACATTCCGAAAACTTAATTTTCCTGGAGTTTCCGGAACAATATAAAACCACACTTTTTGGAATCGGAAACACGTGTTTCCGGGAATGAAGGTTGTGGTCGTACAGATGGGGTGTGTGGGAATTGGCTGCTTTTGAAAGAAGAAACAAGGAAAGGGTAGGGTAGTAATTTAATGACCAAAAATCATTTAAAATGGAGTGGATGGATAAAAGTGAGGGGTGTATTTACCAAATTCCAAACAAAAAGTCACAATTTACATTTGCAAGTTTTTTTAACGTCCCATTTGCAAGTTGATGTTGATATATGGTACGAGAAAATGTAAGGCATAAGTCACTAGTATTGATTTTGTCAAAATAAAATAAAATTAAACACTAGTATTAAATTAGTGACGATAGATTTTAGTAGTAAGTATGAAATCATAGATTTAAATTTCAGTGTCACATTTGTATACACACAGTAGAGTGATAAGGTGGCTTAGGTTAGGAGAATGAGTTCTAACCCTCATTTTCTATAAAAAAAAAATTAATTAAAAGGATGGTTTAGAGAAAGGGACATAATCTCCCACTAACATAATATACTAATTACTAATATTTGTTTATCTAATAACACATTTGTTAACACATTTGTATACACACAAAATAAAATATAAGACATTCTTATTTGTTCTTTGCCTTTAGATTTATATGGATCTTATAATAGGATCTATATGGTATGTATGTGATAATTAAAGTGTATGTTTGGGTTTTTTAAATTAGAATTTTGTTCAAAAAAGTTTAAAATCATTAAATGAGATTTTCAAACAAAATTTGAAAAAAATCAGTTTTTTTTAAAATAAACAAAAAAGGTATAGGAAGAGTATATTTTTTATTTTTTTTTCTATTCTGCTTTATCATATTATCTCATTCTACTCACAATTGAATATGTAAGACACACAAATAATATTTTTTTTAAATCGCAGCATTTCTCACAAAAATAGTTAGACAATAGTATTCTCTTATGAACATTAGACAATTCACTTATATGGTTTTTTAAGAACATGTTTTTAATTGCCTCAAAAAAAAAAGAACATGTTTTTAATGTATTATCTATTAATAAGAAATGATAAATCTTAATGAAAAACCTTTAAAAAGACTTTGTTAAAAATTATTGAAAGCACATTTTAACCCCATATTAGATTGTTAGTTTTATGGGGCTTCTAGCTCTTTTGCCCATAAAAAAAAAAGATTGTTAGTTGACAAAATATGAAACTCAAATAAAAAAGGAAAAGAAAGTTACCTCAAAATCTGTACTTGATTCACCCATCAACTATTTGTACTAGTCCTTGATATTTAGCCAAAATTTGGGCAAAGTTACAACAAAACAAAGCATTATTTTTTAACAAAGTAATTTTTTAATGAGGGGGTCTCACAGTAAACTCTCGCACGCAGATGGAGTGGATTCCCCGTCTCTCTCATGGATCCGCCGACACAACGACAATGACCAACTCTGAGCAGCCTATGGAGGAAAGCCAGATGAAGGGATTAACTCATCTGGATCCCACTCTTCCTTTGAAATATGATGTTGGATATCCCCTAGTTTTCCCTAGATTTCATATGTTGGTTTATTTTCTTTTGGAAGTGTGTCAGACACAGCACTAAAACTAGATAGCATTTAGGGTGTGTTTGAGAGAGAGTTTTTAGAGAAGAGGAGAGGGGGAAGATTTACTCTAATATTTTATTTGTATAGATAGCAGAGAAGAATGAGATAACATTTTGAAACCCTCTAAAATTTTTCAAAGTTTTTCATTCTAGTACATTTCCAAAATGAGCCTTGGATGGGACTTGTTCCCCTTTGTTTTATCCAATGACAAAAAAAACAAGTCTCTTTATGTTCTTTTATCACAAATATTATTGGGTGCTGGTAAATACACCTCACTTTTTTGTCATCCACCCTATTTTAAACCTTTTGCACTTGAAATTCCAAAATTACCCTATCTTAATATCACATTTTGACACTTCAAATTTCAAAATCGCATATTTCCCAAAAACTCGAGTTTCTGGACTACAAATTTGTATTTTGACGAATTTTTAATTTTTTTTTATTCTGGAAATAGTCTCCGAAATGTATAAAAAATCAATTTTTTACATACTCCCAAAAATTCGAGTTTTCGAAAAACTAATTTGTATTCCGAAAACTGAAGTTTACAGAATGTATAAAAACTTAGTTTTTTTGCATATATTCTAGAAATTCGAGTTTCCGGAGTACAAATTTATATTTTGAAAACTCGAGTTTCTGGGAAATATACGATTTTGAGATTTGAAATGTCAAAACATGATATTAAGAGGAAATAATTTTAGAATTTCAAATGCAAAATTTTTAAAGTGATGTAGATGGCAAAAAAAAGTGAGATATATAAGTGTATTTACCGGTACCCATATTATTTGTACACTTAGTCATTACATAGAAAGAATGAAGTCTAAAAGGTCCACTCAAGGGTACACTCATTATATGGAATGTAAATAATAAATGCTTCTAGGAACATTCACAACATATAAATGTTAAGGATTCGGAGAAATAAATGAACAAATGATATGTAATGAACAAGGTTGGTTTTGGTACTCCCTCCGTTACTTTTTAATTGTTATTGTTTTTATATTTTTATACCTAATTTCTCGTTCAATGGTAATACACGAAGTAATGTTCATTTTACATAGTTCGGGCCACCCGAAAAAATAGAGAATTTGGATACATAAATTTGAGTCTGTTTTTAATCTGGGTCTTTTTGGCCAGCCCGATAAAGCTCAAGCACGATTCGGTCTGATCCAATCGGGTCAGCCCGGAAAAATACAATATTAAAGCCCGATGCGGAATGGCCCAATGTGGGCTGGGCTTGGACAACTAAATTTAAGTCCGTTTTCAATCCAGACCTGTTTGACCTAGCCCAATAAAGCCCTAGCCCGATGTGGGTCGAGTATCCCGTTTTACCAGCTCTAATTTTACATGCTAAGGAGACAAGCATTGCGTGAAAGAACACAAATGTGAATAGAGCAAATCAATGAAATATTGGTCTCCAAGTTCACAGAATAAAAAAGGTTTTTCAAGCCATTAATTAATCAATTAATTAATGAGACACACATTGGACTTAGTCTTGTGATTGGCAACTACCCTCTTCAATGAGGATAACGAACTAAGACTATGGGAATTGTTCTTGCCGAACTTGTCAAGACTTAATTTGGAGAACAAAATAGGTGGATGTTTTTCGTCAATGCTCCACTTGTTGTAAATACTTTTTTTTTAATTTCTTATTTAATTACTATATTTAGCATACAGGGTCATTTGAGTAGTAGTTGGTGATAAAATAAACTTCTCCACTTAGCCACCATCCCCTTAGATTTAATTTGCATAATCATCACAAAGGATAATGGAGTGCGCATAACAAACAAATGAGGTTTTTTTCTGTACGTAAACGCAAAGCACATAACAATATAACTAACTGTGGGTCGTAACCAAAGTCTCAATTAGGTGACTCATTTGGTTTAGTCAAGGACTCAAGGTGGTATAAGTTGGAGTAGAGGGGTTCCAAACTCTCCCCCTCCCTTCTAACCACTAACTAGTTGGCTTATAAAAAAAAAACTGAGTCGTAACTTTCATATTCCTATTTTGATTAGAATTATATAATCTAATATTAATTTTATATCATCCATATGCAAGTTTCTTTTTGGTCATATTCATCTAATTTTTTAATTAAAAAAATTTCATACATGTCAGTCAACTTTGCATTGCATTGGAATAATTACTTCGTGTATTCTGTCTGTATAATATGAAGCAATGAAGCATTGCACTTCATTTTACATGAAGTGTGCAAATTGTTTAAAGTAGTACGGAAAGAGAATAGCCAAAGTGATTTTAATTCGTTTGGTTAATTGAAAAGGCCCATTTTGAAGCCCTTTTGTTCACGAAGAAAGTTATTTCCACTTTAGCAGCAAATGGCAACATTTTCTCAGACTACATGTTTCCACAGATAGCCACAGAAATCAGAAAGCACAATTAAGTATGCTAAAACACATATATCTTTGTTAATGTTAACGCACAATCAGAGTCAAAAAGGGTAATATCTAATTTTTCTTTTGTAAAAAAAACAATGTAATGAAGTATAAGCATTTGCAATTGAAACATATTTCCAGGCATTTATATCTGAAACAGGGATTTTTTTTTTTTTTGATGACCATATCTGAAACAGAGATGAATGAAACACTCTTGATGAACTCATGCATATTGGTCAATAAAACTGTGTTTAATGTAAAACAAAGAAGGAATGATTCTGTGTATTGTTGGAGAACACATTCAAACTGAGAATGTTGAAGAAAATCGCTCAAGAAATCAATGAAATTGGGTTAAATTCGGGTGTCAAAAAGGGCAAAAGAAAAAAAAGTTGAAAAATATTGAAAATCGCCGTTGCCGGGGATCGAACCCGGGTCGTCCGCGTGACAGGCGGAAATACTTACCACTATACTACAACGACTTTGATGAAAGATTGCCAAGTTTTCGTTTATCTAAACTAAGGCATGACACACCATAATTTAAAAATCCTATTTCAAAATATTTAAAAATATAAAGGTCATAAAACTTTCCAATAACAATTGACAAAATCGTTGTGTGCAGTGTTACGGAACAACTGTTTTTTACATTATTGTTCTTTGTTTGACAATTTTTTCCCTTTTCGTTCTTAGAGTAAAATGTATAAAATAAACATATATGTCTCTTCATTTTAACATTAAAAATATGTATTTAGGATAGCCGAAAGCCTGAAATTTTGAGCTTGACAAAGTACTCAAGCGTGTTATTTTTTTATTATAATGTAAAATATCTTGTATTATTAGTCAATTTAATTTTTACGAGTTTTTTTTAAAAAACATATAACCAGAATATTTTTTGGAATATTTCTTTTTGTAAAAATAAAACATGTCATACTTTAAGTAGTGTTTTTTTTTCGGATAGGGAAGGGGGATGAAATGGAAAAAAGGAAAAGAGTTATTTTTATCATTTTTTGAATAAATATTTGAAAATAGAAAATAGATTGAAAACAAGATAATTTTGTAACTAAACGTGAAATCAGAAAATAATTTTACAAAATAAAAGGAGTTTTTCTATGTTCACATTGACCTCATAGAGGTGACAAAATGAGCAACCCACCTAGGACGAAGCAAGTGCGACAGGTTGAATTAGAGAAGGCAATTTATATTCGCACATACATACTTTACTATCTGCACATACATATTCGCGGAACTAATAGTTCCGCGAGTGTACTTTTTTTTCAACACACACACTCCGCGGAACTATTAGTTCCGCGGGTTATAATTCTCCGTGGAACTATTAGTTCCGCGAACTCCGTGGAACTATTAGTTCCGCGGGTTGAAATTCTCCGTGGAACTATTAGTTCCGCGGGTTGTAATTTAACACATACATGTCTGCGGAACTAATAGTTCCGCGGAGAATTACAACCCGCGGAACTAATAGTTCCACGGAGTGTGTGTGTTGAAAAAAATACAACCCGCGGAACTAATAGTTCCACGGAGAATTATAACCCGCGGAACTATTAATTCCGCGGAGTGTGTGTGTTGAAAAAAAAATACACCCGCGGAACTAATAGTTCCGCGGACATGTATGTGCAGATAGTAAAGTATGTATGTGCAGATATAAATTCCCATTAGAGAATTGGGATGAAAGCCCTACCTTCCCCCAATACGGGTTGGCATGTTGGCCCGCCAATAACAATAAAACGCAAGGAAATTGAGGTTGATGCCTTGACGGATAGACGGGTTGGCTAATTGATCGGATAAAAAAAGGTTGATGCCTTGAGCTCCATTAATTTTTGCAATGCAGATTCTAATTTTATTTTTCTGATTTTGTAATTAAACATAAACAGAAAATAAAAATAGAAATTTCCTCCCATCCCATGACCACCGTATACATAAAACTATCATGTGACTTCATTGCAACAAATCCATGATGGGAACTCAACAATTGAAAGCAAAAGTAAAAGCAGGCTGGAAAATAAAAAGAGCCGATAATTTTAAGCAGAGGCTAAATGTCCAAGATCATTCATTAACTCTATTAAACAATTCAGTTGAATATTAATATCCCACTGAAGACATCTCTTTATAATGGCTCAATGAACTCATGCTGGAAAATCTGCTAAGCGTGGGTCTGCACGATATGGAAGACCACTTCGTGCTCCTAGATCTCTGCACTTGGCACCTGCCTGAAATCGGCATTAAAATGCATATAAGCTTATTGAGGGGTGCCATATATATATATATATACCATACAACCACTAGAATTGTGTTAGAATTGAAGGACTTGTTTAGTTTGTATGAATTCATACGTTTAAACTTGTTACTATCATTTTACACTAAAAATATATGGCAGATGCTAAGAGCATTGGTTTAAGGAGTTGGAAATTGTATCTTTTGAAATTACTAATACATCGAATGCTATAATTTCTAATAAAAACTTTCTATACATTGAGGGTACTGGTTAGCAAGATGAATACACACACACACACACACACGCACCATACAACCGTATATAAATAATCAAGATTGGAAGTTAGTCAAAGGTCATGTAATAATCATTTTAAAAAAGTCACCTGTTCTAAAATCTTTGGAGGGCATATCAAGTGAGAAAGTCCTTCCTTATGTGAGTGAAAGGAGCCATTATTAGCCATAAAATTAAAATGGACTGCTGAGATTAGAAATCAAATTTAAAAGCTCACGTGACTTTTCCTCTCAGCCTTGGCCTTTCATCTCCATCTCCAGTACTTTGTGACCACCGCCCCACCACTACTTCTCGTCACTGACAATCGGGTCTAGAGCCCTTAAACACACTAGTCTCTGAATATTCTATCCCACTAGCTCCTCCAACCAAATAATAGTGATAAAATAGAAAACCAATTTCCTTTAATAACAATCTCCCATCATCCAAAATCAATCACGAAGACACTGCACAACAGCATGGATTAAGGGTTTTGGGGATGATATTTAAGAGGTAGTCACGTGAGTGATTAAATTAAGGGTTTTAATCTCAGCCATCTATTTTGATCCAAAGGCTGAAAATAGCTCCTCTCACTCTCACATAAGAAAGGCTTTCTCACTAGATATGCCCCCCTTACTACTTGAGTTACAAGACCACATACCACGTTGGCAGCAAAGGATAGCATTGTCTCTGGTGAAAACTTCGAACAAATGGCTGAAAGCAAATCAAGCAAAGAACATATCTCATAACACAGTTAAAAAATAAAGAAGATGGTGAAATGAAGTTTAAAACATATGGCACTTAAAAGGCTTTTTGAAGAGACAGCAATTTGATATCATGGCCTTTCGCAGACCATGAGGAACAAATAAAACAAAGTTGTTGCATTACCATAGATGACAGCTCCAATAAATGCATCCCCAGCACCAGTGGTATCAATAAGCTCTGATGGCGGAATGCTCTCAGCTGTTCCAACGTATAACTTCCCATTAACCGTTCCTATTCCTTCTGCCTTCAATTTTGCGACTGACTGGGCGAATGGGAAAAAGATAATGACTAAAAAAGTTGAAGAAAAACCCAAATAAGCATGTAATCTTTTATTAAGTTACAATCCCTGTTTCTAGAACTACAAGGATCCAAGTCATTCATTACGTCACTATGAATGCCTAGAAAAACTTTTATTTCTCTGTAGCACAGTCATATCATCAGTTTACATAATTGACTTTTTGGGTCAGAAAAAATAGAAATTAATATATAGAAATGGTTTTACTATAAATTGGGTGTTTGAAATATCCCAACAATGTCAGTTGATCTAAGCACCCTACCCCACTTAGTGGGATAAAGCTTGTGTTAGACTTCAGTAATACCACAATGGAGAAAAAAAGAGTTCTGGGTTTCATTTGCATTACCGATGATATGCAGGTTGGAATGGATACACTCTTATCCTTTCTTAACTCTAGTGATTCGACTAAGCTGTCTATATCCACTTCTTCCATGGAAGGACTTTCTGCCAAAAAATGCTTAATAAATGAACACCTGTTTACATTAAAAACATATACAACATACAATGATTATGCCCACTATCATCTTTACGTACCATTAGCACTTCTCTCGAGCATTATACAACCATCTTTTCCCAAAGTTACAATCACAAATTTGACGTTGGGCAACCTTAAAAGTATAGAAATGAGTGCTTGTGGAACAGTTGATGCCCCTGTCCATGCCTGTTAGCAAAGAAAGGTACATCATGTGTGTATTCTATGATGCTTAAAAGGAACTCAAACCCACAGAACAGAGTAAAGATAAGTTTTCAGTAAAATAAATGGACAGATATTTATACGAGATTAAAAAAGTTACAGCAACCAGGAAAGGGGAATAATATGTACCATTGGCATTAAAAAAGCAATATCCCTTTCCCACCACAAAAAGAATATAGCATTTAGATAATTGAAATAACGTGTGTATAGATAGACATATTATAATTTCAGTTGGCCACAACAAAAAAAGTTTAGTCTTTTCTTCAGATGCTAAGATAATCCAGACAACATATTTTTACTCAGTAAATAGTACATTTACTGATTCACTGATAGAACAGAAAAGTAGACTATTAAGATCAATTCAACATTTCTACACATGGAAACAAGGTTTATGAGAGAACAATGATATCATATATTTCTTTAAACAGCAGTTTCATAGAAAATAATGCACTTACCTTTGGGAACTTCGCTGAGCATACAACATAATCGGCCAACTTCAGGAGATCATCCAACCCTTCCCTCGGCCTTTCTGCATCAATTAAGATGGGTATATTCTTCCTAACTGCCTGCACTGGAAAATACAAGATTTTGGTTACTTCCCTTCAGACGAAGCTCTCTTCTCCCATTCCAACCTCTTTTACAAGCAAAAGGAAAAAAAAAAATGGTAATGTAAAATACACCAGGTGTGTTTTTGGATAATGAATTTTAAGAAGGGAATATAATTGTTTAGAAGATCTAAAATACTGTCATAAAATACCTTGCTTGGATATTTGATAGGAGAATTTTGAAAATTCTAGAACATTTTTATCAAGCATTTTACAATTCAAATTGAAGAATTTAAAATACCCTCTCAAGATGTAGAATTTGTGAAATCCTCCACTGACTCTCCTTGCGAGTTGCATATTTCTCTATTTCATATAAATTGCATTTTTCTCTCCTCAAGAGTTTCATGTCTCTCTCTCCTCATAGAATTCAATATCTCTCTCTCCCCCTTCTCCTTAAAGTTTCATCTCCCTTAGAGTCTCTCTCCTCAAAAATGCACCTCTCTTAACATTACATCTCTCTCTCTCTTATAAGTTTTACAGCAAATACTCAATACTGTCATGTCAAAATAAAAAAAAAACTCAATACTGTCTCCTTGATGAACAGTAGCACAGTCTTAGTAGGAATTATGGGCAAATATGCAGATAGACCTGTGGGCTTATACCTCAAATTTTGCTTGAACTTCGCATTGAGATTGATGTGTAATAAAGATTGGGACAAATTTGAATTACATTAGCCTGCAACTTCCAGTTTTTTAATAGCATGGGTAAACACCCAAACAAATAATTTTACAAATGAAAGTAATTAAATTGATGCAATTTAATATCCCTATATTTCCAATTTCCTAGAATTTTGAAATTCTCCATCCAAATACAAGGCAAGGGAAATCATGTAAAAGTTTCTTGTAGTATTCACAAAGTGGGTAAAAGATATGCACTTAAGATACATAATGACTAAAGAAAAAAAACAAATATTAGGATGAGAAATAGAAACAACGAACGAAAAAATTAATATGGTTTCACTGATTGATGGACTTGCAATATCCACTATGTGTTGCAGATTACATTTTTTGAAGTATGATCATGTTCTCGCACTCCTGTATCATTTAAGTCAGTGCTATGAGTCTATGACTACTATCTCATGTTCAACCATTGACATTGGTGTGATGGATTGGTATTCTTATAATAAGAGATTATCAGCAGTAGCTTTACACTAAATACTGTATAAAAGTATATTATGCTTCTTTGATGAAGTTTTGCACGCTTCGACTTCTAAATATGATTAGGCCCTTAAAGTTTGCATCAGAATTGCAAGTAAAACATATAGGGGATAACCTCGTTGGCAACAACTAGAGCAGTTTCATGCAACCTCCCATCAAAATATACAATGCTAGCTCCATCCAATGCAGATAACAAATTTGATTCTGGAAGATCTTGTGGTATCATTGGAGGATATCCAGGGGTATGTATACAAGTACGGGTCTTCCTGTAAAATTAAACTTAGAATGAGTCAAAAGGCAACCTGGTGTTTTAAAGTTCCTTCCATGGCAGGGTCCAAGGAAGGGTCACACCCATTTTGGATCTATTGTAGGGAACCCTAGCTTGCATTTGCAAGATGCTGATTCCACAACTTGAACTTGTGACCTCTTAGTCACATTACAACAACTCCAATTGTTGTACCAAGGCTCCGCTTCACTTGGACCGAGTCAAGTTACAATTGAAATTTTCAATAGTTTCATTAGAAGCAAATGCTTGAAGATCTTAATAATATTATGAATAACTATAGTACGTAATTTTTGTTTACATTGTGGTTGAAACAAGTCCTAGGTATTGTGAAGTGTCCAAAGATCATAAACACAAGAAAATGACAAGGCAAGAGACAGAAAATAGATATGTGAGTATAAGTGCAATGTTTCAGCTTCAGTTCAATTCAAAATAAAAAGACAACAATATCTACTAATTTATGTTCAAAACCATACATATTAGATCATGAATATGGCTATGCTCAGTGAAGAAGTCAAGATTGTGTAACCATATGTAAGAGACCATTACGTTTCGTTGTCCACAATAATATATGTAAATGGTGAAGTTCCCTCCTCAGATACCTGCAAATAACAGGGAACATAACCACAAAACAAGAAAGTATTAGAAAAATAGTTGGGGCATTACTACTCCCGATTGTCTATTGAGGACCCCCACTAACTGCTTTTAATTGAAATATCCAAATCACCCTTGATGAAATAAATTCTTATTCATATGAAACCTTAATCAATTATATTTCTATTTGTCTGTTCATATTTAATTGAGGATGCCTTAGGAAATTATAATATTAAGTAGTTAGTGGGGAGTGTAAACAGAATATTGAGAGTGCCAAAAGCATAGAAATTAAAAACTCTACATATAAACAAACACAATTAGGTGAAAGGTTGGAGAAATGATTGACCATTGACCATATACTTTCATCACAGGGTTACAATGCTGCCTATAACTAAAAGGCATGGGCAGCAAATTCAAATCTTAGCGACACATACCAAAAAATCATTTGATTCAAGCATAATGTTTGGTTGGAGGGGAATGGAGGGAAGGGGAGGGAATATCTTAAATCTTCCTTGTTTGGTTCATTTTTTTAGAGAGAGGGGAAGGGGGGGGGGGGATTTGAAGGGGAAGAGAAGAAGCCTTTAAATATTTAAAGACATTTACTTAAATAACCTTAAATTAAATTTAACATAAAAGCTCACAATGGTATAAAAAGTAAATTAGTCTATTCCCTCCATTAAAATCCCTCCCCTCCCCTCCTCCCAACAAACACAATATCTAATTAAATCACTCCCCTCCCTTTCCCTTCCATCCATTAAAATCCATCCCCTCCCATTCTTTGAACCAAACAGATTAGTGAAGATTACAATTAAAAAACAAAACAGTCTTAAAAAATTACCACAATAAAGGATGTATCTACACCATCAGCCTGTAGCTCATCTAATATGCCCCTTCCCTGACTGTCATCTGCAACCTAATGAATGCCAAACAGGTTTGAACACACACACAATGGTTTCAGTATCAGGTTATAATTATACTACCAGAATTTAAAAACTAAATCCATAAATAAATAAGCAAAGCTAAGAGGGTTTAGCTTAAATAATAAATAAAATAAAATAACCTTGGAGATGACCCTTGGGCTAAGGCCCAAGCGAGCAAGGCAGGTTAAAGCATTGCCCGCATTGCCACCTCCCTGAACCTGAAATTTACAATGCATAAATAAATAAAGCCACAGTTCAAGATTCAAAAGCACTGTGTGTGAGCATAAAACTATTTTCACAAAAAGCTAATTAGTGCCACCCATTCAATTAATGAGAATTAGTCTAATTTTATTTTAATTGTTTTTAAGGGAAAAAAAAAAGCATGAAAGGTGAAATTGAGAGGAAGAAGAACCTTCAAGGAGGTGCTTCTGATTTTGTCATCTGGCTTAGGGTAAGCAGCAACGGTAGCCAGGAAATCAACGGACACCGCTCCACACCCCACCTGCACACATAGTGCATAATATATATTAGACTTAATCAACCACACTAAGTTAGTTATAACTGTTTCTGTTATAGTTAGTTGTTTGTTAATAGAGAATAATCGTCACTGCACTCTTGTAATAATAATAATGATATAAACAATTGTAATCATCAATTTCAATCCAATGGAATCATTTCATTCCTCCACAATCCAGATACTGTAATGCATAATGCTAAATAAATTAAAGACTATAGAAATTAGAAACCACATAGAGAGAGAGAGAGAGAAAGAGACAGAGACAGAGAGAGAGAGAGAACGCACAACGACGGTGTTTTGAGGAAGGGAATGATGGGAGCACATATTCACCCTCAATTTTCTGGACCGAGGCTTCCTTGGCTGAAACTAAATAAATTAACAAATAAATTAATTACACGGTTCTCCCGAATAGAGAGAGAGAGAGAGAGAGAGAGAGAGTTACATTGTAGAATTTGAGAGGTGGATGAGCTTGAACGTTGAACATGAAAGTTGATGAAGAAGAAGAAGAAGCAACAGCGTTAAACATTTGGGCTTGTTTATGTCGAAGGAAGAAAATGGAATCTATGAGAATAACGATCGGCCACAGGTCATAAGCCAAAGTGGATCAAATTTTGCTCACTGTCCTCCGCGTGGCATTTCCCTCCTTTCCAATTTGGGAATCGGTAAATACACCTCAGTTTTTTGCCATACACCCCACATTTATTCAAGAAATTACTATTATACCCTCATTGTTTGGGTTTTTTTTTTCTGATTTTGCTTCTTTTCCGGAAACTGGCCATACACCCCCAGTTTCCGGAATACAGATTTGCATTCCGGAAACTCCAGTTTCCGGAATGTAAATTTTTCCTGGAGTTTCCGGAATACAAATTTGCATTCCGGAAACTCCAGTTTCCGGAATATAAATTTTTCCTGGAGTTTCCGGAATGCAAAAATACATTCCGGAAACTGGATTTTCCTGGAGTTTCCGGAATGTAAATTTTTCTAGAGTTTCCGGAATGCAAATTTACATTCCGGAAACTAGAGTTTCCGGAATGTTAATTTTTCCTGGAGTTTCCGGAATGCAAAAATGCATTCCGGAAACTAAGTTAAGTTTCCGGTAACAACGCGAAATTGAAAAAAAATAAACAAATCAACGAGGATATAGTGGTATTTTCTTTTTTAAATGTGGGATATATGTCCAAAAAAATTAGTGTATTTACCGATTCCCTTCCAATTTTTTTCCAAACCACGAGTATCTCTCTTGTTAGAATCCATTTTGAGTTTTTATCTCTTTTTGGTAGATCTAAAGATGTCAAAAAAGAGTTAAGAGTTTTTACTATTTTTTATTTAATGGTAAAATTTAATATTAATTCTTAATTTTTCTCTAGTAGATCTCACAATTACTCCATTTATTTAATATTATTTATCCACTAAAGTTATTTTATCAATATTAAAAAATAGCACAATTTTATCAAATTGTCCTTATAATTTAATAATTATATCCTTTACTATTATTCTTAGATTTTTCTATTACGTTTGATTCTCAGCTGAGGGATTTAACAAATGGTATTGTTCTGTTTTACATTTGATTCTGTTTTACAGGTATTGGAAACTTTTTATTTTGGAAATTTTTTAAATTTTATTTAATTAATAGAAGCCATTTTAATGATTTATTATAACAACCATTTTAATGAATATTCTGGAAACATTTGGTTTTTATTTTTATATTTTTATTATTTCTTCCTTCTTAATGATTTTTTCCAGCTTAGTTGCATTTTTGGTCCTCCAGTTATTATGAATGTGCAATTTAGGTTCCCTAGTTTCCAATTGAGTGAATTGAATCCTCCAATTATCGTAATTAGGTCCGTTTGTTACTATTAGGGGCGGCAAAACGGGCCAGCCCGATCCGCGTGAAACGGCCCAACCCGTTTTTAAAAGTGGACCAAAAAATCTAGCTCAAGCCGTTTTAAGGGAGGGCTGATGGGCCAACGGGCCAGCCCGTTTTGACGAAACGGGCTAACGGGCCAAATCGGACTGGCTCGTCAAAATAATAATATAAAAAAATCAATTAAAAAAATAAGAAAAACATTATTTTTTTTCAAAAAAAGGGGCCAAACGGGCCGGCGCGGCCCGTTTTCGGGCCAATCCGTTTTGGCCCTTTTTTGACGGGCCTAAATGGGCCAGGGCCTAAAAAATTCAGCCCTGCCTAGCCCGTATTACGGGCCAAACGGACTAGCCCTTATTGACACCCTTAGTTACTATGTCGTCTAATTTTTAACAATGAAATCTACATGGCACACATGAGATTGATTTGACATTGAGTCGGGACACATTGACACTGACGACATGACAAACACTCTCACACATAAGAAATTTTAAACGGGTATTGCATCACAAGAACGACATGACAAACACTCTCACACATAAGAAATTTTAAACGTGTATTGCATCACAAGTGTTACTGGCTTGTTTTAAAAAATTTATAGCAACCTGCACCATGTCAATGTGACCTGATTTAGTGTTAAATCAATCCCACATGTGCATGTAGGCTCCAATGTTAAAAATTGGACTACATAGTGGCAGAGAAACCTAATTATAACAATTGTGATAATTGGGATGCCCAATTCGCTTAGTTAGAAATGGAAGGATCTAAATTGCACAATCTCATTTTATCAAAAAAAAAAGATTGCACAATCTCAATAACATAGAAATCAAAAATGCAATTAAACCCTTTTTCTTTTGTAACAACTACTAATGTGTGACAAAAAAAAGCTAGTATGGTACCTTAGCGAAAAGGTCACACTGGTCTTTACACATATTTCAAAACCAACTGAACAATATAACACATATTTGGAAGAGTAATAATAGTAACAATTCCAAGATCTAGGCGAAGTAGATTAAATACTAATTTAGGAAGAGCCACAATAGTAATTACAAAAAATATTTAGACATAGCAAAAGTTGAATGTGTACATATTACTTGGTGAATCCAAATGTATGTATATTACCGATTATTTCAGCTTGCAACTGCTACTGAGATCTGTTACCTTCTTTCTTATTCATTGTTAGGAAGTCCTAGATGTCTCTAACAAGTGGCAAATATGAAAAGCTATGAGCACTATGTGGTTTGAGATATAATGATCAGTATGTGTCTGAAACACTAAGTTATATTAGCAAAATAATCAATATATGCATAGATAAAATAAGAATGCAGATACATTTTGCTGATCCGGTTTTTTTAAAGCGAGCAATTCACTTCAAAGTGTAAATTAAATAATCTTAACTGTTAATTAATAAATCATTGGTTAATAGTACAAATACATATATAACAAATCATTGATGTATTAGATTATAAACCATTGATATTCTCATTAGTAATTAAGATTATTTATTTTACTTTCTCTTCACTTTAGAGGAACCAAATTCCTCGCGGGTTCCTACGGATAAATCAAACCAAACAACTATCTAGCTTATAAACAACCTATGGGTAGCATTTTGACTTCACAACTTATTTTGAAGGATAAAGTAAACAAAGCCATAGCCTTTACGGAGCAAAACTGAAAATTCAGAAAAATAAGCAACCTACTGCTAACAAACTTCTAAAAGATAAGACTGAAATATAAGCAACAACGGTCCCACAAAATCAGGGATATCATTAACAGACTAAGTCCAATTAGTAAAGTTGATTAAATCCTAACAAACCCCAACAGAGCTGGTTATTTTTTGATCCTGTATTCTTTCTGGCTCTGATTTCCGTGTTGGGTTCTTAATCTTCCAATGTCAATATTGATTCGAACTACAGAAGGATAAAAGAGCAGGTAGCGGTGGATTACTTGGAGCTTATATTTATAGGTATAGATTATTAAAATATATATATATATATGTACATATATATTCTTTTTTATTAATTAATTTTGATATAGCATGCTTTTGCGCTCACTCGTTTTGCTTGTGACCAGGGTTTGCCCAACGGCACTGCATTGATCATCGCAATGTTTCTCTGCTGTCTTCCTAAGTCGTGGCGGCGTCGGTCCAACGCGCCGTCACCGATGATCCTCCCAAACGAACTCTACCTCGAAATCCTATCCTTCCTTAGCGTGAAAACCCTCACGCGACTGAGGAGCGTGAGCAAGTCATGGAACACCCTCATCTCCGACTCTACCTTTGTGAAAATGCACCTTAAGAGATCTCCACGAAACCCGCACCTCGCAGTACTAATGTGGAGGTCCACTTACGGTTCAGATGTTATCGCAGCCCTCCCCGTGCGTCGTTTACTCAAGAACCGGTCGATCACCATTATGGACAACTACACTGTTTGCTACCGTTACAATAGCTCCGGTTTCAAAGTCGTTGGTTCCTGCAACGGATTGGTCTGCCTACTTCTCTATTGCATCAACAAGACCTGCACGGATCGGCTCTGTTTCTGGAACCCGGCCATGAAGACAAGATCTGAAAAAACATTAGAGAAGGTTTTTTACAGTGACGGTTTCAGATTAGCATTTGGTTACGATAATTCGAAGGGAACTTATAAGGTTGTGGTGTTCCGTGTGTTTAAGGATGTGGACTACAACAACCATGGTCAATGGACAAGTGATGTCAGAGTTTTCAATTTGGTTGATAATTCTTCTTGGAGAAATATTCATAGTTTCCCTGCTGTTCCTCTTAACCATTTGGATCGTCGCAATGATGACCTTTCGAATGATGGTGTGCATTTGAGTGGCACTCTTAACTGGTTGGCCCTTCGCAACGTATGGTCTTCATTAGAAACTTGGAATGATCGTGTTTCTGTTGAGCAATTTGTGATTGTTTCACTTGATCTCTCCACGGAGACGTACACAGAGTTGCTGCTGCCTCGGGGTTTCAATGAGTTGCCTCGGGGTTTTGAAGATCAGTTGCGTCCTGTTCAGCCAACTATTATTCATGTTTTGATGGATTGTCTTTGCTTTTGTCATGATTCCAAGGGAACCGAATTTGTCATATGGCAGATGAAGGAGTTTGGAGTTCGAGAGTCTTGGACTCAATTACTTAAAGTTTGTTACCAGAATCTTCAATTAATGAACTACGATGCAATTGATTTCCAAGTATTGCCATTGTGCCTTTCTGAAAATGGTGATACTGTGATATTGAAAGTGGCAAACACGAGAGTTATCTATAATTGGAGAGTTAACAAAGTAGGGAGAGCTAGAATTTTAAATGGACGCCAGATGACAGATGCCAAGGATTTCATAGAAAGCTTGGTTTCTCCTCCTTGAAAGTAAGTTTCTCTTCTACCGTTAAATTATTTGTTTGAATTTTTGTTAATTCATATGTCCTTGCCAATAAACCGTGAACATGTTTACATTGACAAATTCATGATGCATAGACAGACAACCGTTGCAGGGTTCCACTGCTCAATAGTAACACACACAATCCTAATTATGTTGTGGGAGCTGATCATATGTTTTCAAATGTCTATTTTGATGTTGTTCCTTATTGATATCATGGTCTCATTATTTCGAATATGACGATAAATTTGAATTATTATTTATTTATCTTTTAGTTTTCAGAATCTTTGTTTTTCAATGTGTATCGATAAATGGATCTTATTAAGATGTGACCACTCTTCTCTTTTATCTTACACATTATTAAGTTAATTTTGTTTTTCAATTTTATTCTTTATTTTTTTTTTAACAAAGTAGCCCTTACGGGCCAGAGAAATGCTCAAGAATTTAATTAATATGACAAAATAATAATTGGAAACATAGAAATACAAGAAAACAATTAGGCAAAATTATTAAACTAGTCTCTTATCTTTATTTATTTTTTCAATTTAGTCCCTTGTTAAAAAATTTCAACAATAAGGTCCCTTATATTTATTTTTTTAATTTGGTCCTTTTGATAACGTGTCAATTACCGATTGGTTTGAGGTGATGGTGTATAGTAAATCGAGACCAATAAAAAACAGACACATCATCAACAAATGAAAAAAAGGACCAAATTAAAAAAATAAATAAACATAAGAGACTTTGTTGTTGAAAAAATTAAATAAGAGACTAAATTGAAAAAATAAATAAAAACAAGGGACCAGTTTACTAATTTTGCCAAACGAATTAATTATAAGCATATGACTCAATTGGCATGCTGAAGACTCTGATGACCGGATTGCTCCTCTACTCAGCAAAGGATGCCAAGCTTGGATCATTGCGATATGGAAGACCACTCCTAGCTCCAAGAGCTCTACATTTGGCCCCTGCCTGTAATTAACACAACAAAATATACGTTTATTATATAGGAGTTGACAAACTCATATCCGGTATAACCTTGATTAATGTCTCCCAACTTTCTGCCAGAGCCCGTTTGTTATAGCTTTTTATTTTATAAAAGAAATCACTTATTTTTTGAAAAATTATTATTATTAAGAGTTTTTCGCATGTTTGTTTCAGATTTTAAAAATAATCAGAAGCTGAAAAAGTCTAAGAATTGATTAAAATGAGAAGCTATTTGGAGTAGCTTTTTAAAAATAATATGATTTTAATGAGCTGAGAGATGAGACAGAAGATAGAAAAAGTGATTTTTAGGATTATAAACAAACACAAATTAGATTCTGTTTTACAACAAAATCTCTAAAAAAAATAACCACTAAATTATTTTATATGAAAATCACTTATTTTTTAATCTGAAACAAATGGGCCCAAAAGTATAAAAAACAACAAATTTCTATTTTGGTGGTTAATTACTTGCATCTTATGCTGCTTACCACATGAGAAGCAAAGGGCAACATTTTCTCTGGTGAGAAGTTGGCACAGGTCGCTGCAAATAAAATAAAGGCTGTGTAAACTTTATAATTGTATCATCAAACAAACAAAGTAAAGAAGACGCCTCGTGCATGTTTGATTTTTCGTTAGAAAATTATAAAAATACATTTGAACCTTAAGTAATTATAGAATCCATTCTAACCAAACGTATTTTTAGATTCAAACATACTTTTGCAATGAAAAATTCTCAAAATACACTTTTGATGCTGACGTGTTGTCCAATTAATTTTTCATCAAAGAAATAGTCCAACCAAGCCTAAATGTTAGACTTGACTTGGTGTAAAAAGTAATATAAAAGCATTCAATTAAAAATCAATAGAAAAAGAAAATTCCAGAAAATTCAACCAAGCCTAGATGTTAACCATTGTCCAGTTGCATGGCCTGATTCACTAGTTATGTGATCTGATTCACCTTTTTTTTTTCTTTTCATTTTTTCACTGAGAATAATACAACTTACCCGTTAGCCAATAGAGGACTCCCAGCCCGAAGTGTTTTATGATGTTCTAATAATTTTTTTATATAAATTGAAAGGGAATTTCTAATAACACATACCTAACCTTCTAACTACACATACATTAAAAGCAAAAAGTCTAAAACACCCTCAATTTTTAACATAACAAAGGTGCTTGAAATGCAGAAAGACAGTTACGCCGCGGAACTATTAGTTCCGCGTGACCATTTGATCTCCGCGAAACTATTAGTTCCGCAAGGTATACCTTGCGGAACTAATAGTTCCGCGGAGATCAAATGGTCACGCGGAACTAATAGTTCCGCGCACACAAAAATATTTAGACACTTCCGCATAGCACATCTCTGCACGCCCCCCACACATACACAAGAAAAAAAACACTTCATCCATTTTTCTGCATCTGGGTCTCTTTCTCTCCCTTCAAAATCGAATCTTTCCCATCTGGATGATTGAGTTTTGCCTCTACTGATGCTGTTGCGATGCCAGTTCACGTTCCTGTGTTGATGGGTTTTTTATTGTGCTAAACCTGTGTTGATGGCTTTGAACCGTGTGAGGGGGAGGAGCAATGCGGAAGTGAGGGAGTGAGTTGGACGTCGCGGTTGCGGACCATCCCGTCCACCACCTCAGGCGGCCGATCCCCTCTCCCCTTCTCCCTCATCATGTTTCTCTCTCTCTCTCTCTCTCTCTCTTGTACCACCGCCGTGAGAACGGTGGCTCCCTGCGACCGCCACCGCGTCGCGTGGGCTCATCGCCGCGAGTCCGGTGGCTCGCCTCCCCTGACCCCCTCTTCCTATTTTGCGTCGTTCCGTTCTGACCCACTGTGTGTGTGCGTGTAGTGTGCGGAAGTGTGTGTGAGTGTTGCGGAAGTGTGTGTGTGTGTGTTGGGGGGTAGTTTAGGTATTTTAAAAAATATGTATGTGTAGTAAGAAAGTGATGTATGTGCCTTTAGAAAAATCCAAATTGAAATCAGTTTTTATACTGCAATTTTGTCAAAAGTTCTCTCTTTTAATTTCTCCATAAACATATATCTATTTAACAATTACTATTTAACAATTTTTTTTCTTTTCCGTATATGAAAAAAATAAAAATACAAAATACAAAATAAAACAAACTTCTCCATTAGCTAGAAGTTGGGACATTTCTGAACCCAAACAAGACACTAGTTCTACTTCATGATAATATATGAGTTACTTGCCTGTGGAAATTTTTTTGAGCATTATGTACATAGTCAGCCATATCCAGGAGGTCATTCAATCCTTCCCTTGGCCTGTCAGCATCAACTAAGATAGGTATATTCTGACAAAATGCCTGCAAGAGAAAAACATAACTAAATTCGCTCACATTTCATAAGATGGCTCTCTCTTCTTAAAATATCCGATGCAATTACTCAAATATGTGGATTTCAGTATTTCTTTCTGTTACTTTCTTCTATCTTTATATTTATCTCATATTTTATACTAAAATAACATTCAATTATTTAAGGATAAAAATGTTACAAAAATTAAGACACACAAAAACTAATTTAATTGGCAAAGAGTTATTTTTAAAACTCATACCATACTAAAAAAAATATTGGTGTTATTTGGTTAAAAAAATATTTTCAAGGTAATTAATATAATTATATTTTGGGAAATTTAAAAATTTAATTAAAATACAGAGTTTTAAAAATTAATATAATCAATTAACATAATGTAAAATATAGATTTTTACATTAGTTTTTCTCTCTTCAAATTTTCAATTTAACTTAACAAACTAACCCATATAAGATACGTGTATTATTGTCAAATATACAAACATGATATTAATCATATGGATATTTTAAATGTTTTACTTTATAAAATTAGTTTGGCTTAAATAAGTTTTTGGTCCTTTCAAATTTACGCGTTTTGAAATTAGTCCATACAAAAAAAAGTCAAACTTTTTTAGTCCTACAATTTTTTTTTGAGTTTAGTCCTTTTGGTGATTTGGCAATGTTTTGGGCTGATGTGGCATTACGTGGCAACTGACACATCATTTAAAAATTTGTAGGGACTTACACGTGGCCCTAATTTTTTTCTTTCCCTTTTCCTCTTTCCCCTTTCTTCTTTCCCTTTCCCCACTGCCACCCCCATCCTTCTTTCCCCTCCTCCTTTGTTCGTCACCACCGAGTAGAGGCAGAAGAAGAACAACAACAACAACATCGGAGCCCTCCACCGTCCCCAACAACAACAACACCACCACCGTCCCCAACAACAACACCACCACCGCCACCAAAACGACATTGGAGCCCTCCACCACCAACAACAACAACAACACCACTGTCCCCAAATCTCTTCTTCCTCAAATCTCTCTCCAAACCACCATCACCGTGAAGAGCAGAGGCAGAACAGAAGAACAACTACAACAACACCAAAACGACATTGCCCTCCATCACCACCAACAACACCAACACCATCGTCCCCAAATCTCTTCTTCCTCAAAACGACACCACCAGAGCCCACCCTGAAATGACAACACCACCACCACCACCGAAACGACGTCGTCTTCACACCCCCAAAATCGAACCAGAACGACAACAACACCACCACCACCGAAACGACGTTGTCTTCACAACCCGAAATCGAACCAGATCTCTCTCCAAACCACCACCACCACCATATCTTCTTGTCTTGAATTGATATGATTTGGTTTTGTGGGGCTTTATTTTCTTGTGGTTTATGGTGGTCTGTGTGGCTATGGGGGTCGATTTGGCCGTGGGGGAGGTGGCGGTGCGGTGGGGTGGGGTTGAGGGTGACAATGGAGGTGGAGGTGGAAGAAGAAGAGGGAAGGGGAGCAACCGAGAACTGAGAAAGGGAAAGAGGGGAAGGGGAAAGAAGGAAAAGGGAAAGAAAAAAAAATAGAGCCACGTGTCAGTCCCTACAAATTTTTAAATGATGTGTCAGCTGCCACGTAGGACTAAAATCACCAAAAGGACTAAACTAAAAAAAATAATTTTGTAGGACTACAAAAATTTCACTTTTTTGTAAGAACTAATTTCAAAACGCATAAATTTAGAAGGACCAAAAACTTATTTAAGCCAATTAGTTTTATCAATAAGTTATTTGATTGATGTACGTATTGAGCCATATGTTAAACTTTTGGATTCATTTCTCTTTAAATCCATTCCATTGATATTTTTTTTGATAAACCATTCCATTGAGATTTTGATAAGCAAGAATACCGCATAACATATAGTATTTTCGTACAATATATAAATTAGTTTTTATAATATAAAACGTTACTTAAAAGAACCATGTGTTCAACTTTTTCATAATCATTTTTATTTAAATGTTTATAAATTAATTTTCACTTTCAAAATTACAAAAATTAATTTTTTAAAAATCACTTAAATCGTAGAATCTATTTTACACATTTTTGTTTCGATTTTTATTTTTTCTTTCTATATAAATTCTGTAATAAAATTAGAAAACATTCTGACACTAATATAGTTATTTTTTAAAATACTAAAAATAAATTTCAAAATATAAACACTTAAGAGTTTTAAAATTTTTAACTTCAAAAATTATATATATATATATATATTTTACCACAGTTGTGGTTACCTCGGATTTGAGCCCGGTCCACAAAGTCAGATCAGATCACAGCACTGGTGTGAGATTGTTTACAGGTGTGGCTGTCCGCTCGATATGGTCTAATAGAGCAAAACTGAAAATTCAGAAAAATAAGCAACCTACTGCTAACAGGTGAAATATATGGTGGTCAAGCCATAAGATTTGTCTATGATGGTGAAGTGAGCTCACGACCTACAATTGTAGGTTACTCAATTTTTCCATATTTATAAATTTTTCCCCAGAGGATTATTTAATTGTGACTTTAACCATAAAATTACTTATATTATCCAAATAGACATGAAGTTTGTAAATTTTCGAATTGTCCCAAATTTCATAAAAACTACACAAATTTTCGATTCTTTATTTTTTTTAAAAGAATACATTTTCTTTAAATATTAAATTATTCTTTATATTTTAATTTATATTTAAATATAAAATCAATCCAATTCATATTCTTCATCTATTTTGATATAATAAATATATATGTTTAATATTATTTTTTGTTTAAAATTATTTAAATTTTAATAATATTTTTTAATAATAATTTTGATTCTTTTTACTTCTGATATATCTTATTATTATTTATATTATATTTGTTATATTAATATATACATATATATATATATGTTAATATATTATGTATTTATCCTTTTTAAATATTTAAGTTATTTAAGATAATTATCAAAATTATATATTAATATTCTTTTCTTTTATATTTATATTCTTTTTTTATTTTCTTTAGATATTCTTAAATATTATAGAATATTTTTTATGTCTTTAATAAATAGTCTAAACTAAAATAGTCTAATCTAATATATGTAGAATAGTATATATAATTAGGGCTATTCACGGGCCGGTTTGGATTGGATTTGGGTAAATCCATTATCTGAACCGATCAAAACACTACGGGTTGGTTTGGATTTTTTGTTTTTTGCTTTCCAAATCCGAACCGAACCAACCCGTACATTAACGGGTTGGATCGGTTTGGACCTGCGGGTCTATTTTTTTTATAAAAAACCAAAAATTGAAAAGAAAAATTCTATTTTTTTTATGGTTTTGAGCCACATTCACAAATCACATATTCTTTTTTGGCCCACTAAATATTGATGAAAAGGCTAAAGCCAACTGCTACAGCACTGAGATTGGGCCAATTAAAATTAATTCTGTTGCGACTTTGGACCTATTGACTCAATTAACATTAATTCAAATTAATATAAAATAAATAATGCCACGTCAACGGGTTGGGTTCACGGATTCAAAACTCAAAATCCGTTATCTGAACCAAACCAACTCGGGTTTGATTGGATTGGTTCGAATTGGACCAGAATTAGACAAAATTCCAAAAAATCCAAATTGGATCGGTTTGGGTTCACGGGTTACCCGGACTTGTGAACACCCCTATATATAATATGTATAGATTTATACATTATATTTAGAATTATAAAAAATTCGATTATCAAAATAAATTTTCTAAGTAATTAGAAATTCAAAAGAAATATCAAATTCCTAAATGAAATATCAAATTCCTAATTTTCTAAGTAATTAGGAACCGAGCTGTGCAAGGAAGAGTAACAGAAACACGGGGGTAGGATGGACAAAAATAATTAATTATAAAATATTTATAATAGGACAAAAAAAGGGGTCCATTGTGTAATTATGAAAAGTTTTGGGCCACTTTTTGAATAGGAGAATTATTTGGCTCACTTTTTCAATATGAGAATTATTTGGCCATTTTCATAATTAAAAAAATACTATATGGCCTATTTTGCAAATTTATTAAAAGTCCACCTAAACTTGTCCTTCAGGTTTCTAGGGACAAATCTCAACCATTGAATATTATACTAATATTATACTAATATATCAATAGTCTTGAGTCACTTCACCATTATGGTCAAATCTTATGGTTTGACCACCATACGTGTCACCCTCCTAACAAACTTCTAAAAGATAATAAGACTGAAATATAGTAAGCAACAACGGTTCCACAAAATCAGGGATATCATTCCCAGACTAAGTCTAATTAGTAAAGTTGATTAAATCCTAACAAACCGCCACTAGAGCTGGTTATTTTTTGATCCTGATTATACTCCGTATTCTTAATTTCTGACTCTAATTAATTTTGATATGATATAGCATGCTTTTGCGCTCACTCGTTTTGCTTGAGACCAAGGTTTGCCCAACGATCATCGCAATGTTATGTTCCTCTTCTGTCTTCCTAAGTCGCGCGATCGCCGATGATCCTCCCGGATGAACTCTACCTCGAAATATTCCTATCCTTTCTTAGCGTGAAAACCCTCACGCGATTAAGGAGCGTGAGCAAGTCATGGAACACCCTCATCTCCGAACATACCTTCGTGAAAATGCACCTCAAGAGATCTCCACGAAACCCACACCTCACACTACTATCGTGGAAGTCCACTGACGACGGTTCAGTTGTTGTCGAACCCTTACCCGTGCGTCATTTACTCTAGAACCGCCCGATCACCATTAGGGACAACACTTTTTACTACCGTTACAATAGCTCCGGCTACAAAGTCGTTGGTTCCTGCAACGGATTGGTCTGCGTTCTTCTCTATTGCATCAACAAGACCTGCAAGGATTTGCTCTTTTTCTGGAACCCGGCCACGATGACAAGATCTGAAAAACCAACTATTATTCATGTTTTGATGGACTGTCTTTGCTTTTGTCATGATTCCAAGGGAACCGAATTTGTCATATGGCAGATGAAGGAGTTTGGAGTTCGAGAGTCTTGGACTCAATTACTTAAAGTTTGTTACCAGAATCTTCAATTAATGAACTACGATGCAATTGATTTCCAAGTATTGCCATTGTGCCTTTCTGAAAATGGTGATACTGTGATATTGAAAGTGGCAAATCAGGGATATTTCTATTATTGGAGAGTTAACAGAGTAGAGGGTCGAGCTAGAATTTTAAATGGATGCCAGCGGATTTTCGAAGGCAAGGACTACATACAAAGCTTGGTTTCTCCTCCTTGAAAGTAAGTTTCTCTTCTACCATTTACTTGTTTGAATTTATGTTAATTCATATGTCCTTGCCATTAGACATTGAACTTGTTTAACCAGCTGATGGACTTGGACAAATTCATGATGCGTAGACATGCAACTGTTGCAGGGTTCCACGCTCAATAGTAACACACACAATCCTAATTATGTTGTGGGAGCTAATCACATGTTTTCAAATGTCTATTTTGATGCTGTTTCTTATTGATATTATGGTCTTATTATTTTGAATATGACGATAAATTTGAATTATTATTTATTTATCTTTTAGTTTTCAGAATCTTTGTTTCTCAATGTGTATTGGTAAATGGATCTTATTAAGATACGATCACTCCTCTCTTTTATATATCTTACACATTATTAAGTTAATTTTGTTTTTCAATTTGGTCCCTTATTTTTTTTAACAAAGTATGATAGGCCCTTAGATGATGGCACGGTCCAAGTAAATAGGCCCAAAGTATGGAGAGTGTATGTGAGGAAAAATAGAAGGGCTGAGAGGAATGATGAGGTGGTGGAAAGAGAAAGGGGGAATGAGTGATGTGAGGCATTCTGTTATATAGGACCTTTGGGGGAGACAGAGAATCATTATTGTGAGTGAATCATTTTGTGAGGCAGAGAATACACATTCTCTGATACTGAGCCTAGCTCTGGGGTAGTAGGATTGTTCTTCCTACTCCATTTTGCCATTTTATGATCAATAAGAATTCACTATTTCATCCTTTCCTTCATTCTATTCTCTGTTTTACTGTTTTTCTGTGACTTGGTGCTTGTGGTTTGCATCAAAGTAGTTCTTTATGTTTTTAAAAACAAGTTTAAATAGTCATTCTGTAACACGTTCAAGTTTGTAATTAAGCTGAAAAGGGCAGCAAAATGCTCAAGAATTTAATTAATATGAGAAAATAATAATTGGAAACATAGAAATACAAGAAAACGATTTGTCATAAGCATATGACTCAATTGGCATGGCATGCTGAAGCTATATATCTTGCATACTATGCTGAAGATTCTGATGATCAGATTGATCCTCTACTCAGTAAAGGATGCCAGGCTTGGATCAGTGTGATATGGAAGACCACTCCTAGCTCCAAGAGCTCTACATTTGGCACCTGCCTGTAATTAACACAACATCATACGTTTATTATATAGCAGTTGACAAACCCATATCTGGTGCAACCTTGATTGTCTCCCAACTTTCTGCTAGAGCCCGTTTGTTATAGCTTTCTATTTTATAAAAAAATCATTTTTTAAAAAAAAATAATGACTATTAAGAGTTTTTTGTGTGTTTGTTACAGATTTTAAAAATAATCAGAAGCTAAAAAAAATAAATCTAAGAACTGATTAAAATGAGAAGCTATTTGGAGTAATGAGGTGAGAGATGAGAGAGAAGATTGAAAAAGTGATTTTTAGGATTGTAAACAAACACAAATTAAATTATACTTCACAATAAAATCTCTAAAAAAAATAATCACTAAATTATTTTACATAAAAATCACTTATTTTTTAATCCGTAACAAACGGACCCAAAAGTATAAAAAACAACAACACCAAGAGTTTATTAATTTACTGCTGTGCATTACATCCAAATTATGCATGCCATCATATTTCTATTTTGGTGGTTAATTACTTGCATCTTATGCTGCTTACCACATGAGAAGCAAAGGACAACATTTTCTCTGGTGAGAAGTTGGCACAGATCGCTGCAAATAAAATAAAGGCTCTGTAAACTTTATATTTGTATCATCAAACAAACAAAGTAAACAAGACAGTTCGTGTATATTTGGTTTTTCGTTAGGAGATGGTAAAAGTACATTTGAACCCAAAATAACTATAGAGTTCATTTTAGCCAAACGTACTTCTAGACCCCAAACGTACTGTTGCAATGGAAAACCAATTCATTGGTGAATGAATTGATGAAAATTTAGAGGGAAAAAGAAGAAGCAGTTTGTAAGACTAGAAGTGATGGACACACACAATGCAATGGAATTGTAGTGAACAATGGTATTCCATCTCTGTGGAATACACAAATCTGCCTTATGAAGCTATTCTCAAAATACACCTTTGATGCTGACATGTTGTCCAATTGAAAAAATAATAAAATTCCAGCTTAAATGTGCAGTGGTAATATGAAGAGGTTGAAGAACATACCATATAAAACAGCTCCAACAAATGCATCCCCAGCACCAGTTGTATCAACAAGCTCTGATGGTGGAATCTTTTCACATGTCCCAAAATATAACCTCCCACACAATGATCCTATCCCTTCTGCTCTAAATTTTGTAACAGACTGCAAGGATTAGGTAAAAACATCAATCTAAGTAGAATTTACCTGTCACCGTTTATCTGGCATTTACACAAGTCAGAACATGAAAAGTGTTCTTATGGAGAGCCACGTACAAGTTAACACATGCTCCTAACACGTGACAATGCAAGAGATTTCTCAGTATAATGCTATCTTTCCCAAAGACTAACCTATATCAAATTTCTTTCATGTCAAGGCCTTTTAAAAACATCTTTTTTCTGCAGACAAATCTACCTAAAACATGTTTATAATATTGGCTAGATCAACCAAAATTTGACTAATTATAGCACCACCACCACCACCAACAACAACATCAACAAGCCTTATCTCACTAGGAGGGATCGGCTACATGGATCACTCGACGCCATACTTGTTTGTCATGGATCATGTCTATAGTGAGGTTGTTTACCTCTAGATCCTTCTAAATTATTTCGCCTATAGTTTTTCTAGGTCTATCTCTGCCTCTAGCTATTGGATTGTCCCCCATCTGGTTTAATCTCCTTAATACCACATCTATAGGTCTCCTCCATACATGTCCAAACCACTTAAGCCGAGACTAAAAGAAGATAACAACAGCCTCATATGCTGCTATTATTGACAATAAGTGATGATTTTGTACATGTAGTTTTTCATATGGTAGATCATGCATCCCTCCTCCCCGCCCCCCCACCCCAAAAAAAAAAACAAAGCAATAAGAAAAGACATCCTTTTTTCCACTTGCAAAATCTGAGCTCAATTTAGAGTTACCAAAGTAAGGAAGAAATAGCTATCAGTTAATAAGTTTTGCCTGGTTATTACCGAGGCAATGCAGGTTGGCATGGCTATGCTATCATCCCTTCTCATTGTTAATGATTTTAAAGAGCTTTCCACATCCATTTCTTCAACGTGATAACCCTCTGCTAGAAAGTAAATTGCATAACTCACTTTATATGAGGAAATTAAATGAAGAAAAAAACAAGGTCATGGAAAAGACTTATGTTTACCATCCACACATTTCTCAAGCATTATGCAGCCATCTTTTCCCAAAGTTGCAATCACAAATTTAAGCCTTGGCAGCCTTAAAAGAATTGAAACTAGTGCTCTTGGAATGGAGGATGCCTCTGTCCAGGCCTGTCAAATGTGTCAAATTACAAAAGTCACAAAGTCTTAAATAGCATATCATTATTCATGTTGATGAATTTTCACAAAGAAATAGTCCAACCAAGCCTAAATGTTAGACTTGACTTGGTAAAAATTAATATAAAAGCATTCAATTAAAAATCATTAGAAAAAGAAAATTCCAGAAAATTCAACCAAGCCTAGATGTTAACCATTGTCCAGTTACATGGCCTGATTCACTAGTTATGTGATCTGATTCATCTTTTTTTTTTTTCACTGAGAATAATACAACTTACCCGCGAACCAATATAGGACTCCCAGCCTGAAGTGTTTTATGACGTTCTAATAATTTTTTATATAAGTTGAAATTAACTTTTACACTGTAATTTTTTCAAAAGTTCTCTCTTTTAACTTTTTCATAAACACCTATCTATTTAACAATTACTATTTAACAGTTTTTTCTTCTTTTTTCCGTATATGAGAAAAATAAAGATGCAAAACAAAGCTAACTTCTCCATTAGCTAGAAATTGGGTTTCTGAACCCAAAAAAGACGCTAATATTCTACTTCATGATAGTATGAGTTACTAGCCTGTGGAAAATTTTCTGAGCATACAACATAATCAGCCATGTCCAGGAGGTCATTCAATCCTTCCCTTGGCCTTTCAGCATCAACTAAGATACGTATATTCTGATGAAATGCCTGCAAGAGAAAAATATAACTAAATTCGCTCACATTTCATAAGATGGCTCTCTCTTCTTAAAATATCAAATGCAATTTACTCAAACATGTGGATTTCAGTATTTCTTTACAATATTATTATGTACAGAAAAGAGATTTGGACTTTTTCCCACCCTTATTATGAGACTTATGCTCTGTTACCTTTCAACCAATGACATTTTAATTAGAAACCTCTTCAGAAAAAAAAAGTAATAATAGTAGTCATAGAAAATCAGGGCCCATTTGGTTTGAGGTGTTATTTCATGTTTTGATTTCCTGTTTTTACTTTTAATTAATTACAAAATTGTCATATTGTTTTTAATCTATTTTCTGTTTTTAAATATTTGTACAGGAAACAACGAAAACAAAAAATGATTGTTTTCATTATTTCCTCTGCAAATATTTAAAAGTAGAAAACAAATTGAAAAAAAAAATGACAATTTTATAATTAACTGAAAGTAAAAACAGGAAATCAATACAGAAAACGATATCTCAAATCAAACGCAAATCTAATGAGAATAATCATAATCCTATATGGATTGGAAGCTTTGCATGACTCAAACAACTAATGTGTAATTTACCTCTTGAGCAATGAGAAGAGCAGTTTCAGGCATCCTTGCATCAAAATAAACCACTCTAGCTCCATCCAATGCTGATAACAATCTGGCTCGTGAAAGATCTTCTGGTACCATTGGAGGATACCCTTCTGTAAATATACATGTGCGTGTCTTCCTGAATGTTCAAATTAAAGTTCTAGCTAGGATTAATCAATTTGCAGTACTCCTGAACGATTCATGTTGCCACTTACATTATTTAAGTTAGGCATAGCACTTTATCAAGCAAGAAAACTTCATATGAAGATAGATCAAATAATTACATTCAATCTACAGTATTTCCATCATGTTCGTGCAATTTGTTCAATCTCAACCATTAATAAAAAATTAATAGTTTATATTTTTTATTTATTCATGATTTGTTATGTATATTGTTATGTGTATACATGTAATATCAATTATATCGATTTTCTTATCTAACAATTGAGATATATTAGGTAGAGGGAGAGAATCTCATCTTCATAAGTTGTATACTTATGTGTGTGTGTGTGTGTGTGTGTATTAAATATTTATTTCTCTAGTATTTTTAATTTGAAAAATACCCACTCTGGATACTAGGTAGTTTATGTAAATTATAGTTTCAAATGTTTTGTTTTCTTAAATATTTTTCTTTTAATATTTTTTTTATACAACTTTTAATGTTATTTTTAACTTTTAAAAATGCCTCTCTGGATATATACTAGCTAGTTTATGTTTATGCAAATGTCATTGTCAATACTTTCGTTTCCAAAGCCCGTTAGGTGAGAAATTGAGTAGAAACTAGCTAAAATAAACACAAATTTTGTGTAAAAAATCATTTAAGCATATGGTACATACGTCTGGCTGTCAATAATAATGTAGCTAAATGGTGTAGTCCCTTCCTTAGAGACCTGGAAACAAATTAATGGGAAAGGAATCAAATTATCAATGAAGGATAAAACTAATGGTGAAGGGTTTATGTAATTTGCATGAGGACACATGTTTAAACCTTATTGTCACTGTTGTAAAAAAAAAAAAGTAACCAGATATGAAGTATTTCATTATGATATATATAGATGTATACATGCATATATACTATGTGTGGCTAATATGAGGAGAGACCAAATTATGACATTGTAAAAGTTTAGCACTCTTATATCATTTAATACATTTTTATTAGATAACTTTATCCCAAATAATTTTTGACATATCACCCTCATAAAAAGTTCATGTGAGAAATTGTGGTTATAAAGTCATGTGATTTTAAATTTTAATGTTAATTATTTATGGTTTGATGTTGTGGTTAAAGTTTACTCCTCCGATCTCTCTCATATAATAAAAATCTTCTCCCTTGATATAAAGATAAAGAGACTAAATTTGAGTCCTCGTTCTTGAACCTCCATGAAGTCACTTTATTTTCTCTCATTTTTACGAAGTCACATGTCATTTTCATATTATAACATATATTTATGATTTTCAAATCAAATCAAATCGATGTTAATTTCTTCTTAGTTAACTATAAATCAAATGAAATCTTTGTTTTTCTTTTTGCTTAATTTTTTAATTAATAATTTATCCATTTAAATACTAAATATAGCACAATATTTATAAATAATAATTAACATATTAAATATTTTAATATCAATATCTGATATTAATTTATTTATTGCTACTAAAATAAATTTTTTTTAATAATTTAATTTAATTTTTTATATTTCACAAAAATACCTATGAAAGGGGATCTGGATTTCGTGCCTTAGAAAATACACATAATTAATGCAGCGAAACATCTTGAATGGCTCACATGCATATGGACTTTCGCAAATCAACTCTAGAATCTTGATCCAAATATGAGATGCTTGACTATAGCAAAATAGGTTGGGTCCGGCGAGCCAACCCGCCTTTTTTGGCGAGACGGATTGAAGTCTAGAACCCATCAATCCACTTTGACCTGTCCCGTTTAACAAGTCAACCAGCTAGCCGTCTGCGGGGGTGGGGCGTGTTGACCCAACGGGTTGATAAAAAAATCCTCTTTTTTGTAAAACAAATCAGTTTTCTTGATTTTTTTTTAAAAAAAAATTGGTCGATTTAGGCGGGTTTTGGGAGGCCAACCCGTCATAAAACAGACAAATCTGCCAGCCTGCCTATTCACCCTTAAGCGGGGTGAGTGTATTTTTCGGTACTCTTTTCTCAACGGGTCAACCCGTCCCGTTTAAAATGGGTCAAAAGCATAGCAGGGCGGGTCCACCCGTTCTACCACCATAACCATTGACAACGGGAATTCGTATCCCATGAAAAGAAGTTTATTCTCCCGCATTTAACCCAAGCTCTTTTCTTTAGAACTAGAGAGAAAGACTTTTGAGTTATGCACACAAAAGTACATACCACAAAGGAAGAAGTATCCACCCCTTCAGCTTGTAGCTCCTCCAGCAAAGTCCTACCCTGAGCGTCATTTGCAACCTAGTGATTACAAATGGCATATTATTCATTAGAAATTAGCTAGTTTCAACCATGAGGTTGAGTAAAGTGTCATAGAAATGGTGCCAAGCAAAACAGGAAAAAGGAAAAAAAGAAAAAGAGAAACCTTAGAAATTATCCTAGGCCTTAAGCCCAAACGAGCAGCACAGGTCATAGCATTTCCTGTATTTCCTCCACCTTGCACCTAGTAGCGAACCAAAGATTGCAAACAAACAATGATTAGTGATATCCCTTAGGCCATCTCTAATGGAGGTTTTTGAGTGTGTTTATACACTGAAGAACCAGTTCTCATTTTTCGTAGCATTGTACCTATCACGTGTAAGAACGATTCGAAGAATCAATTTTTACACATTAAAAAATATTTTTTTGTAAAAAATAATGTAATTGTGAGACCTACTAAAGATAAATTAAGACCCAATGTTGAGTTTACCATTAGAATAAAAAATAATTAAAGTTTTAAAATTTATATGGCATCTTTGGATCTGCTAAAAGAAAAATAAGAACCCACAGTGAGTTATAGCGTTAGAGATGCTATTATTATTTATTAGTACCTACCATTGAACCACCATCAATCATTAGGAAATGATTAATTTAAAAGAATTAAAAAAGCTAACTTTAAAATAGAGTAATCCAATTAAAGACATCTGGGTAGAAGGAAAAGGTTTGGTTGGTTAATATTGAGCAACCCCGGTGAGAAAAGAATAATTTCTCCACCAATTTTCAAAAGCCGGTGCTATTTCTCACACAAACACGCGCGATGACTATGACTATTACAACATTTTGATAAACTATTTCTTTAGTCTCTTAAAACTAGCAGCGTAAACGATTCGAGCCGAACGTGCCAAGCCAGCTATTTAAAGTTTAAATTTGGCTTGTAAAACAATTAATGGCTCAAATTTGGCTCATTTATTTAAATGAGCCTAATTATAAGTTTGAGTTTGGCTTACGAGCTCATTTATGAATTATTTTTAAACTTTATAGGTTTAATATTTAATAAAGATTAGTGACTCAACATGTGATATATGAAGTTCAAAAAATTTAGACTATTATATTTAGATAATCTAGTAAATAAAAAAATCCATAATTAAACCATTAAGTGGAGAGTAAAAGTTTAGGAGTAAGAAAAACTTGAGGAAAGAAAATGTCAAAAAAAACCCTTGAAAATTATGAAATAAAGAAAAAGAAAAAATGAGTGAGAAACTCAAAAGTCATAATAACTGAAATATTATTTTTTCACTTTATTTTTTATATCATAAATTTTAACACAAAAATAATTTTTTTTATAAAAACATATCATTACAAACTATATAAAAGTGTTTTTATACAAAATGTAAGGTTTATGTAATTTTTATTTTTGATTTATATAATATTTATTATATGTATAAACAAGCTTTTACGAACCCTTAATATCGAGCATGTAAGGCTTACACTTGGTTCATTTAAATAATCGAGTCTAATCTTAAACTTGAGCTTGACTTGTTTAATTAAACAAACGAGCTTGAGCGAGTAATTAACGAACTAAACCCGAATAGTTCACAAATAGCTCGGCTCATTTATACCCCTACTTAAGACCATCTTTAGTGGAGTATCCACTTTTGGGTATTTAAGTGGACTCCACTCGTACACACCACTCATTTTTTCTTTTTCAATTCAAGTATCTAATAGGTACCCAACCCTTCCAACCCAACAACTCCAAAAAATATATACTAAATGAGTCACATCAATAACTCTGCATCCAATTATAACCCAAAAAAACATGTGGGATTCACGAAGAGAGAGGAGAGAGATGATACTTGCACAAGCACCCTCTTTTTTTTCTTCACAGTAGGGGTACCTAATAAATATCCATTAAGTACCATCAGTAAAGTCGCCCGAAGGTCATCTTTAGTGGAGTACCCACTTTTGGGTACTTAAGTAGACCTCACTCATATATATCACTCATTTTTACCTTTTTCAATCCAAGTAACTTCTCCAATCCAACAACTTCAAAAAAATTACTAAATGGGTCCCACCAATAACTCTACATCTAATTATAACCTATAAAAATATGTGGAACCGGCGAAAAGAGAGAATAGAGATGGTACTTGTTCAAGCAACTCTCCCTATTAAGTACCCTTTAGATACCCCACTAAAGTTGCCCTAAGTAAATTTCATTTTCTAATTAAGTTTTTTTATTCTTTTAATAAAGTAGCTTTATGTTTTTCAAACAAGCTTTTTTGTTTTGGTCAAATTTTTTCAAACAAGCTTAAGTTGACCTTTAATAACACAATTAAATTTGTATATAGATTGAAATGAAAGAGCAAAGATAAAAACAATATACATGTTTATGATAATAAAAAAATCAACTGAGAAAAAACATAAAAAAATACTTTGTTAAAAAAAATCAAATTTAAAAATTATCGTATGAGATAAAATGACTATTTTTTGTTCCTGTCTGTCTGATCAAAAAAAAATGACTATTTTTTGTTGTTGTGAATTCTCATAAATGACTACTTTTACCTATAAGATAAACAAAAAGTCAACAACATTGTCAGTAAATTAGCCCCGCTATCCGTGTAACCAAACAAAAATTAGACCACTTTGATTACAATTGTACACAATATTACATTATTTTATTAAAAAAATTTTATACGCCTATGATTGTGAGAAGTATCACCGGTCATTCACTGAGACTAGTCTAAAGGCACATAAAGGTGAATTGTCTCCTCTCAATCAAGTTTTTTCCATACACAAGAGTCAAGTTTTAAACCCCTGACCACTTATTTAAGAGACTTGAATCCATCGTCACTCACACCAACCACTTGTTGGTCATTATCTTATTAAATAAATAAAGACAAACACTTTTACTCCATTTTAGTGGTTAAATTAAATTAAAGTGGGTTTTTTTTTTGTCAAAGGGGGTTTTTTTTGGTCAATAGGGGGAGGGGGCTTTTGGGGGGGGGGGGGGGGGGTTGGAACCCCTCACCCTCTCAACATGTCCAGCCCCAACGTTACGAGTTGTGCTATCAGGGGCGGACTTGTCAAAGTGGGTTTAAGTTAAAAGTCAACGTCAAAAAGTCCCACGACCCAGAACCGGCCCATGACCACCACAGTCCACAGTATATTATAAATTAAAAGCCACGATTTTGAACAAAAATAAAAGTAAAAAATACACTTTTTAAATTACTAATATATACTATATTAAAACCAACTCAATTGACAACACACGTTGAGTATAAGAGAACTAAGATTAGATCTCCACAAAATATACTCTTGAAAAGAGATAACATTTTCAATGTCTAAATCTCTTAAGAGAAGAACTAAGAGGAGAAAGGAAAACCTGGAGTTGAGTGGTTCTGTTCTTGGTGTCTGGCATCGGAAACGATGGCACTGTTGCCAAAAGATCTACGCCAACCCCACCAAATCCCACCTTCCAAAAAAAAAATCAAACGGAGAACACCATCGATCAATTTCATTACATTCAATTCAAAGTGAGAACGAAAGAGAGAAAGAGGGGGAAAAGACACTCACAATGACGGGATTTTCTGGGTGAGGAAGAGCAGTGGAATTGGAAGACATATCAATTGACTGTGCTTGGGCAATAGCTAGTTTTGTTTCTGCTGCCATCATCAGGAGGAAAGGAAAAGTGAGCAATCATATAATCATATATCATAATCATAGCATATGTATTAGAGGGAAAGTAAAATCAATAGTAAAATTAATTGTGAAATCACTGGTTGGAGCAAACCAACCTGGATGGAATTGGAGGTGATGATGAATTGATGCGTGGTAAGGGAAAGTGGATTGACTTGAGCTGTGCCCAATATATATAGAGAGGTGGCAATTCGGGCTTTCGGGCCGGGCCGCATTGGGTTTGGGTTTTATCGGGCCGGGTCAAAAAACTCAGATTGAAAACGAGCTCAAATTTGTGTGTCCGAGCCTTCTATTTTTTGGGCCGGGCTCGGGCTTTGGCCTATGTTTTTCGGGCGGCCTACTTCGGGCTCGGGTTTTGTCGGGTCGGGCCAAAAAGGTTCGGATTAAAAAACGGGCTCGAATTTGTGTATCCAAGCCCGGTGTTTTTTCGGGCGGACTCGGGCCGGCCCGGCGGGCTAAGCCCATTTTGGCAGCTATGAATATATATAATATTATTAGGCTTAATTATGTTTTTAGTCCTTTAAAAATTGTCAGATTTGAGTTAGGTCATTTAAAAAAAAGTCAAACTTTTTTAGTCCATAAAAAAAAAATTTGTTTGATTTAGGTCCTTTAAGTGAGTTGACTTGCTAGGTGGCATATTTTGACTCAGTCATCATACCTACGTGGCACGAAATGCTGACGTGGCAATATTAACGTTTGAATTTAGTCCCTCTAAAAATTGAGTTTTGATTTTAGTCCCTCTAAAAATTGAGTTTTGATTTTAGTCCATCTGGTTTTCCTCTCTCTCTCACCCCACCACCGCCACTCTCTCTCTCTCGTTTTCTCTCTCTGTCACCCCCACCGCCACCGCCACCACCCCCACCACCGCCACCACTCTCTCTCTCACCCCCCACCACCACTCTCTCTCTCTCTCTCTCTCGTTTTCACGGCTGATGGTTATGGAAGCCATGGAGATGGCTGGCCAAGCAACCATTGTGAACATAGGCAGAGAGCAAGAGCTTCTCTTCTCTTCTGTAATAATAGGCGAGGAGAGGCAGAAGATTGGGATGGCCAAGGTTGCCCAGCCTCCTCATGTGCTCTTGGAACTCTTCCCGTGGCACATTGTTCATTTGTTTGTACCTCTTGACAACCACGGCTTGGCCGTCCGCAACCACGACCTTGTAGGAAGACCCAAATGAGGCACTACCTAGGATTTCAGCAAAGGCCTTCAACAAATCCTGTAAATCGAACTTGAGATGGCCGTCATGCCTGAGGAATATCAGCTTGCTGCCCCCGCCAGCTTGCTCCCCCCTCTTGGAATGTCGATTTGACACCGACGGCTTTGGAGAGAGAGAGAGAGAGAGAGTGGTGGTGGGGTGAGAGAGAGAGTAGTGGTGGTGGTGGGGGTGGTGGGGGTGAGAGAGAGATAGAGAGAAAACGAGAGAGAGAGGAAAACCATAGGGACTAAAATCAAAACTCAATTTTTAAAGGGACTAAAATCAAAACTCAATTTTTAGAGGGACTAAATTCAAATGTTAATATTGCCACGTCAGCGTTTCGTGCCACGTAGGCATGATGACTGGGTCAAAATGTGCCACCTAGCAAGTCAACTCACTTAAATGACCTAAATCAAACAATTTTTTTTAAAGAACTAAAAAAATTTGACTTTTTTTAAAGGACTAAAAACATAATTAACCCATATTATTATTTGGAGGAAGAATCAATAAAGACTAGAAGAGGAGAAGGGATTTTTCACACTTTTCCCTTTTATAAACCATAACTTTGGTCTCAAAAGTTATAGGTAGGGGTGGGAACAGGCGCAATGTTTGGGCTTGACTTATTGTGAAATTTTAAGGCCTGAATTTAGCCTATTAGTATGATCTAGGTCGATTTTTAAGGTTTGGTTTGGCTTATTTCAAAACTTGGTCTGGCCTATAAGCGTGTTTAAAAGCCTATATTTCAATAAGGCTTTTAAATAGGTCTCCACCTATTAGGCCTTTACTTGTAAATAGGTTTGTAGGCCTCTAATGATAAAGAAGTCAGTAGGCCTCAGCTGATAAATATGTCTCTAGGTCTTCATAAATAAATAAACAAGTAGGCCTATTTTTTATTATATTTTATTATTAATATTATTATTCTATATATATATATATATAAATAGGCCGGCCTGCTAAGTCTAATAGGCTTTTTTATAAGCCTAAGTCTTGCCTATTTAACTAAATAGGCTTTTTAAAAAGCCCGATCTTAGCTTTTTTAATAAACAGGCCAGGCTAGGCCATAAGCCCCTATTGGGCGGTCTGGCTTATTCCCACCCTAGTTATAGGTGTTGTTATTTTGGTTCCTGAAAGTAACGAAATTAAAAAAAATGATTGTGCAATTCATTAGTCATTCTAGTTCTTGATGTCACTACAGTTACTTAGCAACGTTTGCGAGGCTGAGTTGGTACGTTTATTGACATCTTAGACACCATGTGTGTGTTATTGATAAAAAAAAAAGGAAAAAGAATCCACATTTGTTCCTCGTCAAATGGACAAGGCATAAGTGTGATGAGGTACATATGTGGATTGACACGTGATATCTTGTATGTCAATAAACGTATCAATACAGTCTCTCAAACGGTGTTAAGTGATTACAATAGTGAAATCATGGACTAAACTAATGAATTGCACAGTCAAATTTTTACTCCTTTTATTTCTTTACTGCTATCTATTTTTTTTTATTACATACTGCTATCTATGTTGAGCTGTCTAGACCAGTATTATTTTTCCCTTGCATGTATCATATTCATGGTCACTTGCGATTGCGAAGCTTCATTGCATTGGTCATCATCATTTGTCGTTTTTATTTTATTTTTTTTGACAAAACATTTGTCGTTTTTATCATCACTGCTGTGTGTGTATATGCTATATGCCTTGACTTCTGAATATTCAATGCTGCTGCCCTTCCAATACGTCCTTCTTCCTGCTTTCCCATTGGCCGTTACTTATCGTTGCTAATTATTTATTATTAAGTTATAAAAGTGGGACCAGTGGGTCATCCAGGGCATTGGTCGAATTAATGAATGGAAAATGATTGGTGGACACCCAAACCCCAATCTACCACTAGAGAGAGAAAGAGAGAGATGAGAGAAAAGTGATAAAATAATGTGATATGTGATGTGATAGTTAGAGAGAGATAGAGAGAAATGAGAGGTGTTGGATGGGTGGATATATTTTTGGGTGTATGTGTATCATTGTTCTTAATGAATTTATCGCTCTGAACTTATATATAAGTAAAAAAAACTAATTTAATTAAAATATTAATTAATTTTATTGATTTTATAAAAAAATAGATTTTATTTTCTAAATTGTTCTTAATGAAGGGATTATTAAAATTAAAATTTGCATTACATTTGAGTTTTTTTTTGTTTATATATGAGTTTGGAGGAAATACTTCTAATGGGAAACTAATGAATAGCTGAGCGAGTATATTAGAAGAATTTCACAAAAACAAAAACTCTCTGAGGAGTCAAACAAAAATGTCTAAATTCATATTATTAAAAATTATTAAGAAAATTAGTTCAGTTTGTTTAATTTTTTATTTTATAAAAAATGAATTTTATTCCCTAAATTGTCCTTAATAAAAATAATTATTGAAGTTTAAATCTACATTAAATGAGAGATATTTTTGAAATCATTAAATTAATAGGGTGGAGTTAGTTAAGATGGGTTTATATTTAAGTCTACCACACACTTTGTGATTTTTTGATTATATTTGAATATATATAGAGGGAGTATTACACATATATACTTTAAAAATTAATATAATAGTTGCTTATAAATTTATTTTCAGCTATCTAATGATTCTATTAATATTGAATATTATTTATAACTATTATTCATTTTAAAATAATAAATACCCATTTAATGAAATTAATAACTATTAACAAATTTTTCTAACTCAATATATCCAATATATTGCTTCATTTATAATTATGTAAAGATTAAAAGATGATGTAAATTTGCATAAAAATTGTGTATGGACAGAAGATTTTATATAATGATGATAATAACGTTGTAACTAAGATGCATGGAAGAGCATATGTTGTGAGAGGTAAATTTCTTATCTCGAAAAATTAGTCTCCGTAGTTGTGCATATCCAGATTAAATATTTGTATTAAAAAAGTGGTAGTTACAAATTAAGTTACTATACGTTTTAAATATTTGTATTGAATTTTTTTTTAAGAATATTGAAAAATTGTTTGAATTATGAGAATATTATTATCTGTCAACTTAAGGTATACCAAGCTAAATTACATTTTTTTTAGCAACAAGCTAAATTACATTAAATTATGCCTGTAATATGTTTTGGATGCTTTTCATAAAAAGGGCGAATAGTTATTATTCCATAAGATAAATAAAACTATATTTTAAAACCACGTGCAAACATTTTTCTTTGTTCTTGAGTGCAACAATTTTGAAATTTTCTACAACTGAAATGAAACGACAATCAAGCGATAGTTTTCAAAACTTTGGGGTAAAGGGAAGGACTAGTGGCAGACCGGGACCTTGAGTCCATGGGAGAATCTATTTTAGAAAAAAATAAATATTAATAATAATTATGGGGAGGATCAAATTACACCGGTGTAACTCTTGGACGATATTACACCGTTAATAACTATTCACCGGATAATTATATTCTAAAACTCACCGTTGGATTAAAAGATACTATCATGTAGATCATTCCTATAAAATTTCACATCAATCTAAAATCATTTGATGTGTCATTGAGATGCGTCAAGATTAATGTCTTTTAAAGTGTATGAATTTTGACATATCTCAATGACACATCAAACAATTTTAGATTGATGTGAAATTTTACAAGAATGATCTATATGATAATAACTTTTAATCTAACGGTGTGTTTTAGAATATAATAATCCGCTGAAGAGTTATTAGCGGTGTAACATTAACCAAAGTATTACACCGGTGTAATTTGATCCCTCTTCAATAATTATAATCATATATACATAAATGTTAAAATTATAAAGTTTTAATATATCTAGTAAAATAAATAAAATTCTAAATATGTTAGTGATTGTTCAAATATATAAAAATAGAAAAACAAAATACAAAAACTTAATTAAGATATTTACTTGTAATTTTATCAAAATTAAGAGTTGCATTGCACACACCTCCAATTATAAGGAATGACCCCTTTGAAATTTGATTGGTGTATTTGCACGGCTTTTTTTTTTTTTATCTCTATAGCACTCTTTTATTTTTCATTTACCAAACTAACACTCTTTTTTTTATCTAACACTCTTTTCAATTAAATATTAATTATTGGTTTAAAATTGTGATTAAATTGTTAATTAATTAAATATATAATTGTTAGATATTTATTAACTCGATTTGTCAACTAATTAATAATATAATTATAGAAAATAGTTCAAATTGATTTAAAATTTAAAAATACAAATACAAAAGTGATACAAACAGAAATGATACAAAAGTGAAATAAATGCAAAATGATAGAAATTTTTTAGTGTTGCGTATCAGCTCCAGAACGGTGAGGGCAGTTTTTCTTGTTATGCCCTTCATTTTAACACAACCCACATCTCTTGGGATGACGACTCTTTTCCGTTTGATCCATTTCAGTATGAATTCGTGTAGACTGTGACAGAAAAGGAGAGGAGGAGGGTGCCCTAATAAGTGTGCGGAGAAAGAGACATTGATGTCTTTGTCTTTTATAACAGAAAAGAAGTGGAAAAAGGTGCTCCGATCAGTGTGCGGTGTGACAGAAAAGAAATGGAGGAGAGTGTTCCGATCAGTGTGCGGAGACATAGACATTGATGTCTTTATCATTTAAACTAACAATTAATATTGTATTTGTATTTTTAAACTTTAAATCAATTTGAGCTATTTTCTATAATTATATTATTAATTAGTTGAGAAATCTGGTTAATACATATTTAATAATTAAATATTTAATTAATTAATAATTTAATCACAATTTTAAACCAATAAGTAATATTTAATTGAAAAGAGTGTTACTTTAGTAGATAAAAAAATGCTAATTTTGTAAATAAAAAATAAAAGAGTGCTATAGAGATAAAAAAAAAGCCTTATTTGCAGTGCATTGCCATTTCCTATTGGTTTCATGCCTCAGTAGCATTTCCTTTTCATTACGTAGTTAGGTCCTGTTTGGATGTAAAAATTTTAATTTTTGATTTATGGAGAAGTTAGTCTTATTTTGTTTTTTATTTTGCTTTTGAAGATTTTAAAAAAGATGGCTTTTAAAAAATGTAAAGAGCAAAAATTAATTTCAACTTCTATGAAAAATTATTAGTTAAAAAACACATAATAGAAATATTTATGGAAAAATTTATCCAAACTGAGCCTTAGTGAGAGTAGGATTTGGACACCACTCCCAACCCAAAGAATATTATATAAAAGACCTTGACTTCTTTTTGGAGCGACTGAGTACAACTCACTCTCATTAGGGTAATTGAGAATAAGGGTCATGTTTAGTTGCAAAAAAAAAAATTTGTAATTAGTCAGGAAGTGATTATCACGATTATCTTTTTCAATTATGAGTAAGGTAAAGCTTACACTTTAAATAAGTCAAAAAGGTATAATTGATTTATTGACCATGGTAGACTGAAAGAGTCTTGAGCGTGTTGGAAATGCTACCAAAACTAAAGAAAGTGTAACTGGGGTATAAGATTCTCAATCCAGGTATTCTCTTTGTAAAAATAATAATGATATTCAAAATCATTTTATATATATATTAAATTTAAATGTGTACTATTTATCTTAATTTTTCTTAATATGTCACATAACTTTTTTACATCAAACATTTCATGTTTTATTTTTATTTCTTTTAAATATTATTACTTAAATTTAGTCGATATTGTATAAATTTTTTACTATTAATGTCAACAATTTTCATAATTATAAATTTAAGTTTTAACATACCATATGAAATTAGTAAATAGAATTGATGGTGTGTCTTGATTTACATAATTTATTTTCATAATTGTTTTACAATTTTAAAAGTTTCATTTCTAAATTTTATGCATGCCTCTTTATAATTTTAAATATTGTATTATTTTTTTAATATTATTTTTAATTTTCAAAAATGCTATCGATCTCATGGAATGAATTACCTTTTGAGCAATGATCACTGCCATGTCGATTGGAGACTAAGCTATACATTGACAGGAGCTAACATGAGTCTCCATAACTAATGTTAATTAATTCTATGCCAACACTTTAATAATCATTTTGTAGGAAACATTAATAAGCTTATAGGTCTAAATTTTTTGAGAGATTATCGGTTTCACTTTTGGAATCAAAGTAATTTATCTCCTCCACCTTTTATGGCAATCAAATACCTTGTCCCACTAACTTTGATAAAGCAGCTTGTAACTCATCAACCCTTGGAGCCTTAAAGTCTTCAATGTTGAAAATAACCCTCCACTATAACTCCCCTATCAAAAGATCTCAATGACTGATCTCACCAAAGGCACAAAACAACAATAGTCAGAATTGCTAAAATAGATTGGTATGTCGAGTCAACTCATTTAACTCATCATTTTTAATGGGTTGGTTGGGTTGGAGTTCTTAACCCTCTAACCTGTTTTGACTCGTCCTACATAACTTGTAAAAAATATAAGGCGGACAATTTCACTCGTTAGGCCAACCCACCATCCCATTTTTATAAGTTTTTCAATATCTTAAGTTTTTATTTTTTTTTTCAACAATTTTGAATTTTGAATTCTATAATATTTTAATTTTCCAATTGTTTGATGCACTAACCCACCAACCAACTTTTATATTTTTTCAATATTGTCTTATTTTTTATTTTTCAATTTTATAATGTTTTTGAGTTCTATAATGTTTCAAATTTTTAGAAATTTTATTTTTATATTTTTGGTGGGTTAATCTACCACTAAATGGAGTGGGTTAGAGATTCCGACTCACTTTTTAAAAATGAATCAACTTATCCCATTTCATTTTAGGTGGGTTAATAGCGGTGCGGTGGTAATTGACCTGTTTAACCACTCCTAATAGTAGTACCATGAAAATCATTTGAATATTTATCCCTAACCCCTAATAGTAGTACCATGAAAATCATTTGAATTTCTATCCCTAGATGTAGGCCATTTGCATCTGGACTTTTGGAATCATAAGAGCTCTTCTCAAACTATAATTTTCTCATAGAAGCTGTTTGGTTCCATGTTGTGCAGCATCCACACCATGGGATTATAATGGTCAAACATGTGTTTGTTGATTTGCTCAAAACATGTTTGGGTCTCGGTTGATGTACGTGATTTTCCAGCTAGAATTGGTTCTAGCATGGAGTAGCTTAGAGTAGCTTTCACTTTTAGATTGCAAAATTGATTGTGGAGATTTATCGTGTGCGTTTGATTCTGTCGTGGCGAAAATGAATTTTAACTGAATTGATTTTGTAAAATTGATTTTGGTTAAAATTGAATTTAAAGTAAAATGATTTATGTTTAAATGTTTTTACTCTAAAAGCAAATTTGAGGTAAAATTTAATGTAAAATTTTCAATCCATTGCAAAAGTTACAAATTTTAGCTTCAGCTAGAATCAATTATGGAGAACAAAATTGCTTTTACTGTAAAATCTCAAACACCTTTATATAAAAGACAAATCACATTTGACCCCATAAACTTGAGTTTGGCTTCTTCCACCGTGTTACCAAACATGCGCGAAGTCCTTGTAATTTCTCATGTTTACCCTTCAATAAGTGCTTTATTCACTTTTGTTCCATTTTCAGATATGGAAAGTATCACCTACCTGAAAGCTTGCTGCCCATGAAAGCTGCTGTTGGTACTCCTCACTTATTGCTCATTTATTCCTTTCACAACAAGCAGGAATTAATATTATGCTGACCATGAATTAATTAATTAATTAATTAATTAGGTAGGTTTCGTTTGTTCATTTATTGCTCACTATTCATTCTTTCATTAAATGTTGAGGCTTTTGCTATTTTCTCACTTTGAAGCAACTTCTCTACATTAACATTTAACAGCAACTAGTGAAGTTGGCTATTTCCATTCAAACCCGTTTGCTTGTTCCTCAAAGGTCCCAAGGTAAGTTGTAGCTCTATTATTCTTTATGATTTTTGCTCATAGCTTGAAGAGTGTCTTCATAATGTTTCATAAAATATCTGCTAAGGAGTAAACAAAGTGTTGTTTTAGCAGTACTGCATAAATTTTTTGTGGTTAAAATTTGAAGAAATAATAATAATTATTATTATTATTGCTAGTTTGTTATCAAACCTAGATTAAATCTGAAATGGGGGCTTCAAAACTTGCCTGAACTTGAAAGCAACAACCCACCAAAACATAAACATAGCACCCTTAGTCACTGCCTGGAGAAGATAACATAAGTTGAAAGCAAGAAGCCTAAAAGCATGAAGCACATTTAGATAGAGCCCAGTCATTAATGTTCATGAGATCGCATCAATAGTAACTATGATAAGTGTTTTTATAACAATAATACGTAACTGTGACAAATGCTTTTATTTTGTATCCTACTTTGTGTATAACCATGGCTACTCTTAAGACGAAAGTTACTGCAGATCCCCCTTCTACTAACAATGAAGTGCAGAGATCAAACTTTACATTCTATGCCTTTATAAACTTTTTTTATTACTTTTTAAGTAAGGTTATTTAAGTCATCGCATTTAAAATATTTTAAAACAGTCTTCTCTCCGCTCCAAATCCCCAAATATTGAAGGGGGCTAAAATTGAGCCAGGAGGTATTTTGCTCCTTTCCCCTCCCCTCCAACCAAACACTATGTAAGACTTATTTTATTGTGTTTATATTGTGATGATGAGTTATGCACATGCAGGAAAACCCGAATTTAGGAACAAAGGATTTCCATTTGCTCACCAGATAACCACACTTTTTAAGGACATAGTGGCTAGTGATGTTGTCTAATGGGCTCGATGATGTTGATAATGATGGATACCTCTCAAGCCTAGATAGTGTTGGCCTAGGCATAGAGGAAGGCTCATCAAGTGATAGTGAAGATGCAAGTGTTGGAGCAACAAATGAATTTGCAAATAATAATTTGAATAATTCACGAGGAATTGTTAGCCAAAGGAGCGGACAGAAGAGAAAGAGCAGTAATAGTGCTGAAAATATAATAGTTGAGGCTATTAGTGTGATTGCAGAGACATATAAGTCGCTCAATGATGTTATAGCTAGAGCATCTATTGGTGAAGTGATGGCTGAGATTCAAAACTTGGATAAAGTTACTAATGATCGTGAATGGCATATAAGATGTTGTCAATTGATGATGTTTAAGCCAGCGAGGGAGATGTTTGTTGCCTTGCGTGGTTTTGAGGATAGAAGGCTGCATTGGCTTAAGCATGCAGCATATAGCCCTTTGCCATTTTGGGCCAGTTAATGCATCCATCTTAATGATGTCTGTTAGGAATTGCTAAAGTATTATGGATTGTTAGCTTATGTATTATGTCTTTTTTGATATTTTAGTTATGTCTATTAGGAATTGCTAAAGTATTATGCATTGTTAGCTTATGTATTTTGTCTTTGATATTTTAATGATATCTGTTATGACTTAATTGCTCAAATATTATTGTTGGCTTATTATTGTTCTGCACCATACCCGTTGAATTGAGGCAGTGTTTAACCATATGCAACCAAGATCACGCACTGAACTCCTCTTTCTAAACCAGATATCAGAAGTCATGTCAGTTTTTTAATAATGAAAATAAGATAAACATAAAATTAAGAACCAATGCCATAAATTAAATTGTGATGTTATGCAGAGTTCCATCATTCATCAATCTGCAATGAGGAGATAAACCAAGTACCAGGTAGCACTGATAATAAATCCAGAAGTTCACTGTATAAATCCTTGATTTGAATGCAATCATTCAGTCTTACCTAACACAAAAACAACTGCAGGATTTTTCTCCTTAATAGTTACATTTGCACCCTACGATCAAATGAATTGGAAAAAAAAAAAACAAGGAAAGAAAAAACCAGTTAATAATATTTATACTAAGAATGATATGATTTCGAAGATACAAAAGAAGCGACTAGTGGCATAAGACATATCAATATTTTTCCTGATGTAGTACTGAGATATTCTACATCATATTTCCCGATCTGTTTATAACTCAATTACCAAAAGATCTTCATAGATCCTCTCCCAGCATGAAAGAAATTTACAAGGAAATCTAGAATGTTTTTAGTCATCGTAAATAGAGAAATGATCATTTTTAGTTCTTAAAAAAAGTCTCTTTTTTGTCCTCCATTTCTAAAAGTGTGTGGCCACATTTTAATTTTTTTTACCAATTCCCAATTTCTACCCTAATTCTCCTCCCCTTCCCCGTCCCAAGCACCCGTTCCCCCCTCTGCCTGTTGCCAGTCGCCCCCTTCCCCTAACCCTGAGTTGGTGTGCTGGAGGTTTCAGCTGAAGGAGGATGGACGGATGGTACAGAAAGTGAATGAATGATGATGGCTTTTTATCTTGGTGTTTGTAGAGGAAGGAAATTAGAGAGGATGAATTTTGATGAAGCTGGGTTAAAGAGATTGATGGGGAGATGGAGGGTAGCTGTGATGGGAGGTTGTTACTTGGATGGTCTCATAAGTTTGTAGATTTGTGGATGACAAGATGGTGGAGGTTTTGCAGGTGGAAAATGATCATGATGGGTGTTGGTGGGATATTTAGTTGAAGGTTCAAGGTGGTGAGCTATAGACAGAAAAAAAAAGAGGTGGTGTTCTGTATAGCTTTAGTTTCAGTATCTCTAGTTGTGCACGTTTCCATTAAAATCTCTGAGTTGGGTAAGGCAGTGTAGGAGGGTGGAGGGGTGCTTGGAAGGGAATGGTGGGAGAGAGGGTAGGATAGAAATTGGGAATTGTAAGAGAAATAAAATTTTAAAAGGCTTAAATCTGTTTTTAATCCTTTATTTTTTATTGAGTTCTGTTTTTAGTCTCTAAAAAATAAAACATGTCTTTTTAATCTTTCATTTTTTAAAATTTGTCACTTTTAGTCCCTGGGCCATATTTTAAATTTAAAAAATATTTTCTAAATTTATACTTTGACCCCTCCTAAAGCCTAATGCTCACCTTAACTCGTTTTTCTGCTCTCCTCTCCCACCACTGATGCACCGCGGCCCCCATTCCCGTGCGACCAAGGGAGGCTGCGCACATTGGCGGGAAGGGAGGCGGCTACCGCGATCGCACAGGGAGGAGAACGAGAGAGAGTCCGCATCTCATGGTGACTTCGAGAGAGGATGTTGGAACTACTCCTAACGGGGATGGGGGGTCGCGGTGCATCAGTGGAGGGGAGGAGAACGGAAAAACAGGTTAAGGTGAGAATCAGACTTGGGAGTGGTCAAAGTATAAATTTAAAATATAGCCTCAGAGATTAAAAGTGACAAATTTTCAAAAATGAATGACTAAAAAAACGCAATTTATTTTTTAGGGACTAAAAACGAAACTCAGTGAAAAATAAAGGACAAAAAAGAGGTTTAAGCCATTTTAAAAAATATTTTTTTTAAATTCAAATTAACATATTCACAAAAATCATAAGTGACACATTTCTAAAATTACCAAGACCTATAAAATAATTTACCTATATATAAGGAGATAATGTGCTACAGTCCTATAAATACAATTTAGGGAATTTACATTTTACAATGCGAAGGACTGTTCAAGTTACACTTTCTCCCTGTAAATATAAATCAATATTTCAAAATTATAAGTCAATGTCCTCTCTCTCCAATCTTAACAAGAAAACTAGGATTTTCTTTTAGGACCAAAAACACTAGAAAACTTTAGGATTTTGAGACTCCTAACCTACAAATCAGTAACCCAATCAACACTTCATGTTGAAACTGTACAATTCAATAAACACTAGAAGAAACCTGAAACCTGAAACCTTTAAGCCCAGTAGCCATCCTTCCAAACACGCTTGGAAGGAAGTACTGTGTGTTCACTCCGACTTCCGGAAAACCGATAAAAGGATCGCTTGCTTCGGGTTGTTCTCAGAGGAGCTGATCTATTCTGCCTATTTGGTAAAGATGTCCCATAATCTCCTGACAAGCTTGAAGCTGAAAATTGTCTGTTTTCCACTTCTTCAAGTGGACCAGAACTGTATTCCATTGTGATGAGGGAAGATGCTTGGCCATAAGCTAATTGAGGGTAACCCCCTTCATCATTCCACCAACTGCTATCAGAAAATTCAAGGTCACCTCCAAAATCAGACTCCTGAGCAGAAGATTCCTTCCGACTACCGCAATCCACACTGGTCTCATCTTTGTTATTGGATATCAACTTAAGAGCCTGCACAACTTCACCCATAAAAGGTCTCTGAGTGACTTCTGGGTGTACACACATTGAAGCAATGGCAGCAAAATTTGCCATGTCATCAAAGTCATAACTTCCAGCAAGAGATGGATCCACCAGCTGCTCTAAACCCTCTCTACTTTTCAACAGTGGCCGTGCCCATGTCACAAGATTCTCCTGTCCGGTAGGTCGAGACATGTCCACTGGCTTTCTGCCTGTTAGAAGTTCAAGCAGCACAACGCCGTAACTATAAACGTCACTTTTAACGAGTAAATGGCCTGTCATTGCATATTCTGGGGCAACATACCTGCAAAATTGAACAATTTTGAAGGCCGGGAAATACTCATAGTAAATAATCAATCAAAATGCTGCAGACAAAGTCTTATACTTACCCAAAAGTACCCATGACCCTTGTAGAAACATGATGTCTTCCTGCAGTTGCTTCTCTTGCTAATCCAAAATCAGAAACCTTGGGGGTAAAGTCATCTTCTAACAACACATTGCTAGCTTTAAAGTCTCGGTGAATCACACAAGGATTAGAATCCTCGTGAAGATAGGCCAATCCTCTTGCAGCTCCAAGGGCAACTTTTGTCCGTGCCTCCCAATCTAGAGGGTGATTTTCCTTGTGAATACCTGCAAGGATAAATAACAAGAACTACGTTTAATTTTATGGCAATGCACAGCCAGAGAAAAAATGTTACCAATTACCATGCAAATGAGACTCAACACTGCCATTGCGAACAAGCTCATACACCAAGCAACGCCTGCGCCCTTCTGTGCATATACCAATGAGTTTCACAAGATTACGATGATGCAAACGGCATAGCATCTCAACTTCTGCAGTAAATTCACGGTCTCCACTTTTCTTATCCTTTCTTAGCAGCTTAACTGCAACATCAGTTCCATCATCCAATGTCCCACAATAAACACGCCCAAATCCTCCTTCTCCTAATACTCTTTGTGAACTGAATTCATCTGTTGCTTTCTCAAGCTCAGCAAAGGAAAATGTTTTAACAGAGTGAACAGAAGTAGCCCTGGTGGACAGAAGGGACATTGATCTTGAGCTTGTAATACTGATGGACAACGTAGACTCCATGGCTGCATAACAAGCACTCATCCATTTATATTTAACCTCAATTATGATAAGATTTACGTAATGAAGTAGATAGCAAAGAGTCCAAGACGACATTAATGTTCTTAAATTAATGCATGAGGCTATGTACTATATTTGCAACAATTTACGCATCCCACTCAGCAACACAAGTCCACAAACTAAGAAAAATGCTAACTTCACTACTTTATTTGAATCACGGGAGCGGAGGAAATCTCATTAATCTTATTGATCTTGTTAGATAGCAATACCACTGTCTTTTTGGTTAAAAAAAATAGTGAGGATACATTACTCCTAGGCTACCCAGTCAAGGCACCAATGGCATGCCTGGGATCCCACAGGGTAGGCAGAGGCCAATCAAAGGATTGCCTTTAAGGATCCCTCCTAAGAAGGCTATTCAATCCCCCCTAAGAAGGCTATTCAACTAACCCTTAAACACTATGATATCCCATAGCAACACTAGTATCTATTGGTGGAAAAATCTGTTTTATAATTACCAAATACAAGTGAAGCACAAAAAGCACACACATGTAAATCACAGAAACCTATTGAAGTGTGGCACAAAATTAACATTTAATGTTCAAATGACATTAGGCAACCCTTAAAATCCAGAGATCAACATACTGCGAATTTGTAAAAGGGTAAAAAAAAAAAATCTTTTACAACAATTATTCCAGGAAATAGAATATAATCCTTGCCACATGGTAATGAAAACATAGTGAACTGATAGAAAGAAAATGCAAAAAGTGCCATACACAACCTAAGGAATGATATTTTTAAGCAACAACCTAGCTGAGAATAATTTACAATCAAAAGCTTAGAAACAAAATCTTCCAATTCTATGTAACCATCTGAAAATTATTTTACAAAACACGCATACACAAAATCAAGTTTAAAACTATACCAGATCTCTTGTTTAGAGACGATGTGAATGCAGGGCCAACAGCACTTGATAGTCTCTGAATTTTCCTCCATTTAAAAATGATGGAAAGTGCTCCAACCAAAACCAGCAAGAGTAAAATGGAAGATAAAGCAATGATGATTATGGTTCTAGGATTCATTTTCTCATTCTTGCCGATAACGCTGGCAGTGATCGGGAGAATACCATCAGCACTTTCACTGGGATTGGGACCACTCCCAGCTAAGGTTTCATGTGGCGGCGACGATGGCATCCCTGATACTAGAGTAAAATGTTATTCGGAGAAGCAAAACAACTACCTGGATAAGTAGTGTACAAGACTTTGTAATCACCAAAAAGACTCCTATTTAGAGGAACTTTCTTGTGCCAAAATCTCTCATGTGTCAGAACTGCAGTGGTATTGTCAAATTTCTCACCAAGTGGAACTAGGTTAATATCAACTATGGTTCTTTCCTGATTTTGAATGTCAGCGCTGACACCCATTATCCTCACCTGGCTTTGCTTCAAATATGTTCCAGATGCAACTTCAATCTCTAACTCATTAATTACTGGAAAAACAACCAAAGGAGCTGCATCCAGTATAAGTCTGACTTTCATGGGAAATACACAACCACAAGGTGAACCAAAGGGAGTTGCTGTGAGTGGATCCGTACATATTTGGCCACAAGCTGCAGAAATTTTATTATACAATGAGAGGATGGTATTATGGTCACTGAAGTATGTAATGAAATGCAATACTTGGTGTTGCATGTACTATGGTATAAGATAAGAGGGAGTGGAAAATATGCTGCGTCATAGAATTCCATGTATTTCAATCAGGAAAAGGATTAATCTCACCACAATTCAAACTTTGAATTTTCCATTAAATTGAACTATTAGCTCCCACTCCACTTGCAGTAAAAAAAACCAAAGGCAACTTTAAAGAACATCCAGAGGCAAACATATTTTAAATTAAAATGATTTCTTTCCCATATATAACAAATTTTTTTTTGCTAAATCCCATATATAACACTTTTATATCTAAAGGATTAAACTAATTAGATTCAAAAGATTCTTTCAAATAATTCTGTTTTTGACAGCATGCCTATTTATAGCATCTTATCATGTTTAACATGTTAGCAGACACAGAATTAATTAAGATAGATGAATCAAAAAATTCAGAGTATTAGGTTACAAAGAATCAACTCACAATTACCTTGATCAACTTACACCACCAAATAGAGACGTAGAGAAACATATCAAGGGAAAAAATGATCGTAACTACAATATTGAAAGACTAAAAAAGACGTTGAGATATTATAAATAGTCCTGCCCCTGGTAAAAGTAGAAGCAGAAGAAAGGTGTCTAACTTCCATAAATTACCTTGGTCTTCAGAAGGGGACGGAGCCACAGCATAAGGTTTCACACTGTGGTAATGACAGCGATGACGAGGATGATTTGGTCTTGGAGTCACCCTAGGACCTAAAATAGGAGAACATAAATTCTTAGGCTCAGAGGAAACATGAAGTGTAACGGAAAGTTAATAAATAAATGTGATAATATACCTTGATAAGATGGAGATGGCACAGGAGCAGAAGATGGCCCAGAAGAAGGTTTAACTAACCACAATATAGCTCGTTCAGATGAAGCAAATGACAGACTTGTAGAAACCAACTTTGCTGCAGGAAAAGAAGCTGAGATGTCATACATAATGACACAGTTCTAAAATGTAGAGAAGAGCTCAAAAGGAATCTTCTAAAATTAAAAATAAATACATAAATCATAATCCTTTTCATGGAGTCAACTCCACCTAGTGGGAAAAGGCTTTGTTGTTATATAATCCTTTCAATTAATTGCATAGTATGCAATCTAATATTTGACTGGAGCACAATCACAAAGAAATATGGCACTGGACTCATTCAGAAAAACTTATCAAATATTCGAATGGTTTTCCAATACCATCTTATAAGATTTACTCGGGCCTCCAGTTCTGTTTTTAGTGATCACCTCAAATTCATTCAAAAGCCCCCCACATTATAGCACATCCTCTCATGTATCATCCTTTCTAATATTCTAATATTTGAACATCACATTATGAATCTCCAAGCAAAATCATAACTTCCCATAATTCAGGCGACGTAAATATTCTGTTGTCTCTACCAATCAATCAATCAATCAGTTAATTCTACTATCTTCGTAGATTTCCTTCCACTGTTCCACACTTTCTTGCATATATCCATAAATATAGCCCGTGTCCTTTGTCGTAACTCGTTGAAAACCAAACCAATTTTTTCATAATTAAAAAACCGTTTCAAACGAAAAGAAAACACAAGGTTGGGTACAAGTGGTTAATGCGCTTCATCTAAAAGAATGGGCTCTGCCGGTACCGAGTTTGATCCTGCAATCCGTGTTCATGTTTTACTTACTTTTCAACTGAACACAGATTAGTCTAGAGCCTCTTTCCCCGGATATTATTGGTTGGCAAAGACAGAAAAAAAAAACACGTGACAAAGTAGTAGGAACTTCCCAAGGGCTCACCATTCATCAAATCTTCGTTGATCATTTACAGAAAGGAAATGGCAGCAGCATGTGAATTAAGATGCAAAAGCTGAGCAATTATAAAAAAAATAAAAAAAATGAAACACCAATGAAAATTGAATAATCTAAAAAAACCACGAGGCTGGATGCAAGTGGTTAATGCATTCTATTTAAAGAGATGAGCTCAGCTACTAGCTAGCACCCGAGTTCGATCCTAGTTGACGGAACAATCTATTGTCAGACTTTATTTACCTTAAAACCGAATACATATTAGTCCAGGGCCCTTTCTCGAGATATTATGGGTGGAGATAAAAAAACCACGAGACAAAGAAGTAGGAACTTCCCAGGGATCATCAAATCGTCGTTGATCATTTACAGAAAGGAAATGGCAGCATGTGAATTAAGTTGCAAAAAGCTGAGCAATTTGGAAAAAAAAAACTAAAAAGAAAAACGAAACACGAATGAAAATTGAATACCTGAGAAAGTGAAAACCAGAAGCAGAAAGTGAAAGAGAGAGAGGAGGGAGGTGGTTGGCATTTTCTCTGGCACAAACAAAGACTCACAAAAACCATCGTCAGAAAGGCGCAGCGTCACAAAAACTACGGGAATTATCGTCTGCGCGGCGGCATTGTGGAGAGTGCGGTGAGGGCGAGGGAGGAAGCATGTGAATTGAGAAAACCTAGAAGAAGAAGAAGAAGAAGAAGAAGAAGGAAGTTACAATGCGGGTGGAGGGAGTGAGTAGGAATCCTCTAGATCCCTGAAATGCGGAAGAGGGTAAGACCCTAAGGAGACTATGAGACGAAACTGATATGAAGCAGCAGCAGAAGAAGAAGAAAATGTACGCACGCAGAGGTAGGAATGAGATCCTAGTGTTGAAACGCTTACTGAGCACTCAAGAGTAAGAGAGTGAATGTTGTATTGATTGACATTATACAAGGTTGATTGACATTATACAAGGTAACACCAAGAAAAATGTCAGCAACACACTCTTCAATACACTATTTAGTCTTTCCAACATATTCGTATCACGTGGATTTTACTATTTTAAAAATTTTTACTAGATAGGATATGAGGTACACTTAAATTTCACTCAATTATAAAATATAACTAAAAATAGTATATTAGAGTATCTCTATTGGTTACAACTCAAGTTGAGTTGTTTAATTTATTTTTGTGAATCCTATTAATTATATCATTATATTTTAAAAAATCTAACCATTTTTTCTTTCAACGGTGAAATTTTTAAGAACCAACATTTTACTCCACTAAGTTAGATTTCATCCACTTTTACTTTTACATTTTTATTGTTTAAGAATCGATCTTATATAAACAACGGAGCTTAGATTTAAATGTCATGTCATAGAACTCCAACGATAAACTGTACGATGAACGGTTGTTTAAATTTAACAACCCACCAAACTTTTTCCATTGAAAATGGTCTTAGAAAGTGTCTTGGCAGCACTGTACTTAATACACTTGAGAACCGAGAACTAGGAAGTGAAGTGATGAGTGCAGGGAAGTGTTTCTAGTACACGTTATGTGGGAAGGCGCGTGAGGGGAACGGGTTTCGTGATGAAACGACAAATTGGGAGCCGTTTCCTGTCGTCGTTGGGAACCGCTCTTGTTTTTTCTTCCTGTATGTATATCCGCTCTGATCTGAGGAAAAACTATCCAATGCCACGCGGCTTCCATGTAGGAAGGGTTATAGATCGGACTATTCAAAATGAGCTCATTTTTAGATTTTAGATAAAGATAATAGAATAGACTTATTAACACTCTTGGTTTAAACCGTATGTAATTTTTGGTTTTTTTTAAAAAATTAAGTTAATTAAGTTGCCTTATTTTAAAAATTAAGTAAATATTATCTCTTTAATTTTTTCCTTTTATCTAATACTCTTAAATTCTCATTTCTTTTATCAAAATATTTGGGGCTTTACAATATATTTGAAATATTAAATAATTTTAAATGTTTAGAAGTTAAAAATTTAGTGAGATTTTGATAAAATTTGGAAAATGTTATGGGATATAATATTAGAGTTTGACGATGGTCCGACTGGCAACTGCGGTTGGTCTTCATTTCAAGGTCTCGTGTTCGAGTCTCGAGTTTGATAAAAAAAAAGGCGTTGGGAGGGGGAATGAATGTCAAGGTTTGCAATTAAATTTTCTTATGCAATATTTTAATTTAAAAAAATTAAATGATTTACTAATCAATGCTTCTTTTTTACTAATTTTGTTGGATGCTGATATATAGGGGTGTGTGTACCCGATGACCGATAAGTTAGCTTGTTTCTTTTGGCCTTTGGCCTTCCTTTGTATTAAAAAAAAATTACATTAGTGTTAGTGGAATTGGGTTTGAATTTTTTAAACAAGGTATTAAATTCGAGTTTTATAGATGAAAAAAATGTGATTGGGAGGAGAGACTTCACTAAAAATGATTAGTCATCGACAAGTGAATACTTCGCACCAATGTCATAGTTAAAAAAACCAATACTAAGTTTAGACAGGTAATTAAGACTAATAAATGGTTTTTTATGAGTCAGACATTATTAATGTCATATTTATTATAATCACAGAGAATGTTTTTTGGTTACAATAATCACATAGAAATACTAGAGTTGTCAGTTTTTACTATTAATAAAAACCATGTTAAATTTGTCTAACTATTTTTTAAAAAAATAGCATTAAATGAGTATACTGATATACTCCTTCCATTTTAAATTTTTGGTGGTTTAAGATTTTTGTACACAGATTAAGAAATAAATTACTTTAGTAAATTTTAGAAAAAAATGTCCCTATTTACTATTTTATTAGTTTTCACATTTTTATTATCCTGAGTTATTCTAATTATTACTCCACTTGAAACTTGTTAAGCATACTAAATGTATAGTTGGAAAAAAGTGACGAATTATCTCTTAAAATTCTAAACCGATCAAAGTTTTGGGATAAAAAGAAAAGAATAAAACCACCAAAGATTTGAAATCGATGAGGTATTTATTTTAGAAAAGGGATCCACTCATTTTGGAGTAACCCTTGTCATAGTTACTCTGATTAATAACTCCTTATAGATATTAAAGGCAAAATTAAATATTTGATCCCTTAACTTAATTTTTTTTTCAATTTGGTCTCTTATTCTTTTTTGTAACAAAATAGTCCCTTGTTTTAAAAGTGAGCAAATAGTCATTTTGTAATGCAATCAAGCATGTATATAGGCTCAAGTAGACCAGTAAAATGTTCAAATTGATCAAAATAGATCAGTATGAGGTTATGTGGACAAAGATAGAGGCAATGTACAACTCTATGAAAATGAAAAACTAATTGACAAAACATAAAGGATCTACTTTGTTACAAAAAAGAAATAAGGGACCAAATTGAAAAAAAAAGAATTAAGGGACCAAATGTATAATTTTGCCAATATTAAATTTTATCAATCTAACCGTTGAATATTGTCGTATCATCTTAGTGATCATGCACACCAAATTTTAGATAAATTAGACATTCATAACTATACAATCTTATGGTTGATATATTACTTGAATTTTAAAAATTAATATTATACGTTGAATCGAATTTATTTGATGAAGTATCAAATGTTTTTTCAATTTTATAAAAATTTGCAAACTTGATATACTCAATAAAAACTTTTAATTTGATGGCTAAATTGATAAAATTCAATGTCTATAAGGAATTTTTAAGCAGAGTAACTCTGTATAGTGAGTGGATCTCTTTTTCGATAATTTCAACTAACCAAACTCTTTACACTTGAATGAACGGAAAATGGTTATTCCTAATCCTATCTATTTATCTATTTTTAAAAAAGTTATGAGGACAGTTCTGACATTTTATCCTTCAACAATTTTTTTAATTTTTTTATAAATATTGTATTCATTAATTACTTTGTATTTTAAAATTGACTTGTATTAACTACTCATTTATTTACAATTGTTTAGTTACACATTGACAATATCCTAAAAAAAAAATTAGACTAATTTGTATTCGATCAAGGTGTATATAAAATATAAAATCTGATTATAGATTATTTTATCACCAAAGAGAAAAAAAAGAAAAGAAAAAAAAAAGAAAGGCGGTGACATTTTTCACAATTCACTCACGGCTCTTCTTCTCATCATGCGGATCCGAAGCTTGGTGAGGGCCGGGGGATAAGAAGAAGAAACTGAACTAAGTCGACCCCTCCACGGCTCCACCCAAAGATAACAAAAAAACCGTCTTTTCAGTTTTCAACACACTGGCACAAGACAAGAGAAGGAACCAAACCCAAACCCCAAACCCAGGTTGGTTCACTTCACTACTCCACTTCACACCCCCCCCCCTTTTGTTTTTGTTTTCTTCTATCTATATCGCTTTGTCTCTCAAACCATTCCAATTCTCACCGTCATCATCACAAACCCTTAATTTCAGTTTCAGTCTCAGTCTACGTGGCTTCTTCGTTTAATCGCGTAATTCTGAGTTTCACACATAGCAAAACAAGCGTATGTATCTTTTGACTTCGTTCATCGTGCTGGCAAAAAGTTGATGCTGTTCGAATTCAGAATCATATATAGCTCTTACAGTTAGTTCCTGATTGATTCAGTGAATTGAAATCGTGATTCCAGAATTTTCGAATCGTGTTTCCCTTTGGTCACGTGACTTCGGGGTATCCGAGGTTTAAGGTTTTTTGTTTTAGTAAAATCTGTATGAAGCCGAGTGTCTCATGTGATGGAGACTCATTCTGAGGTGCTAGGCTCAAAAGGGTTGATTAAAAAACAAGAATTTGTGAGGATCATAGTCCAGTGTCTTTATTCATTAGGGTACACAAAGTCTGCGTCTTGTTTGGAATCCGAATCCGGGGTTTCCTACAAGTCCAAGGAGTTCCAATTGCTCGAATCTCACGTGTTGGGTGGTAATTGGGATGCCTGTGTTGGTTTCCTCAATTCCATGAGGGAATATGTGTTTGGTGAAGCCATAGAGTCTGCTTTGTTTCTTGTCTTTAGAGGGTGTCTCATGGAGTATATGAAGCGCGGCGAGGATGCTTTGGCTTTGGATGTGTTGAGGAAGCGGGTTTCCGCGTTGCACATGGACCGTTACAAGGTTCACAGCCTTGCTAATAGTATGCTCACTTTTAAGGATGTGGAGGAGTTAGGTGTGGTGGATGGTGATGGTGGTTTTGATGTTGTTCGTGATTTGCGGAGCAAGTTGTTGATGGATTTGGAGAAATTGCTCCCTCCACCGATTTCGCTGCCTGATGGAAGGCTGGAGCATTTGGTCGAGACCACCGTTACGGCTTGGGTTGATTCCTGCTTGTATCACAGTTCGTCGAGTCCGGTTTCACTTTATGAGGATCATCATTGTGGTAGAGATCAGATTCCTACTGCCACCACTCAGGTGAGTTGGCTCTGTAGTGTAGACTGTTACCGCAGTTATGTGTTTTTAAGATGATCTATATGAGGTTGTAGAAGAATGGTTTATTTGGTTTTCTTGGCTTTTCCCAAATTGAAACTAAATGATGAGGGATCCTTTCATATTTTATTTAAGAATGTGATTGTGTGTGTTAGATAAAAGAAAACTTTAAAGAGAAAAAAAGATATGTTGAATTTCAAGTTTAGACCATATTCTATCACTGATTTCTATTTCTATATTCTACAATCTGTAGCAATACCTTGCATTTGAGAAAGGAATCATGGGCTTCTTCAAATGCTTTTCAAGTATATGTTGCTTACGGATCCAAATGAAGAGTTTGTATTGGCTGGCTTTTAAATGTGATGTGTTGCATAAATTGTGTTTTTGTCTCTATCTTCTTATAGTGTCCAACTGTGCATAAACCAGAGAAGATTGACTTCTGTGAAAGAGAAATAATGTGGAGCTAGTTAAACATTTATGCTGAACTGTATGAGTGATGTCATTGTTCTTTTACATGAAAAGGAACAGTGTTCTAGTGTCTACCACCCACATGTTTCTTGCACTTAAGTTTTTTGCCATTTTCCTGGGCCATATGAGCATGTTAAAAGATTGTTTTCCTGTCTGTCTGTTTCATGTTTGGAATTCATTTATTGGGGCCATTTGGCAAGATATTAATTATTGTGTGTTGCTTTGATGTGGCAATGGTGGATGAATCAGATTTGAAATCATGAAGATAAAATTCCAAATTAATCTTATACTCCCTCCGGTCTCAAATATAAGAAAAAAAGTACATGCATCTAGATAGATGCATGTACTTTTTTTCTTATATTTGAGACTATATGGTCCAGATGCATGTACTTTTTTTCTTATATTTGAGACCGGAGGGAGTAGTTCTGAACATTTGATATTACATGCTTTACATATTAAATAACACTTCTTTTACCATTGCTGCAGATATTAACTGGACATAGAAATGAAGTTTGGTTTGTTCAATTTTCTAATAATGGCGAGTATCTAGCTTCTTCATCCAATGATTTTACAGCTATCATATGGAAGGTATTATGTTATTGGCATTATAAGAAGCATCTATTCTTGCATTAGATGATTTTTCCAATTAATGTCTTGCTTTTTCTTGGCGTTGATTAAATTTCTGTGTTTGAGCTTTACAATATGCTGAACAAAAATGTAATTGGCAAATTCATTATGCAGGGACGGATCCAGAAATACGTCAAGGGAGGGGCCAAAAAATTATTAAGATAAAAATTTGTTATCAATTTATAAATTTTTTCACATTAAATAATCTATAGAGTTTTTAGATCTAAAATTGAACAAAATGTAAATAAATTTATCATATTTTTACAAAATCTATTACTAATTAAGCTTGTGTATCTAAATATATATCAAGTATAACAATAAACAAATTAATATGACAATAATATTTATAGCATGATATAATATGTGTATGTGTTTATAATGTAATATTAATGTGTGTATATAAATTAGATGTATATAAACCAATGAAGTTGAGGGGAGAGAGGGGCCCAAGCCCCCCCTTGCCCCCCTCTCCCTCCGTCCCTGTCATTATGTATATTGCATATTCAGTTCACTACAACTTGTAGCGCATTGCATAATTTTTCAACTACTAATTTCTTTAACTAGTTATAAGTATAACATTATCATGGAAGTTTTTGGACATGAAAAGACATGCAAATATACAGGTATGGCCATGGTACATGAACACAGTCAAAGCCATGCAAATATATCTTATCCTTGATGGTGTCATTAAATTTTACTATTGAAATAAAATAGAATGGATGTATCTTATTTGGTTAGGTGTTAATATGCATGGGAAAATTAATGGATATTAGGGTCAGCTTACGAGGTGATATGGAAGGGTAAACAAATAGGTGTCTGCTGTTTGGTTAGATGTTATTGCTAACATGGAGAGGACAGTGTTACATACTTGTCAGACCCCCAACTCATATATTCCTTAATCCTAGATGCTGAAGGTCCACTACAAGATTCCTTGCCAGAGTCCTCATTACAACATAACAAAGTGAGTGAATAAGCCAAGATGGAAGAAATCAGTCATAAAAAACAACCTCTAAAATAATCAGATTATATTAAGCCCAATAATTGTTGATTTTTGGATTAGTAGCTAAACTCAAAATTGGAATTGATTTTAAAGTGTGTCTCCTTTCTTCTATTGGTCTAGGCTGGACAGAGCAATTGCCAAGTTTGTTCCTGGGAAAATGGTTTGTGTCAAAGGTAGTCTATATAGACAGCAAGACATATTCTGTGAGATTAAGTTATCTTCGAACAAAAATTATCTGGATTTTAAGATATTGAATTTCTTGCATTGATGTTTATTTGGATGACTTTTGGAGAATAGTATAACACGATTGCCTGTTCAACTGTCAAGGAAGGTGAAATTCTTTATAGGGTTAAATATGTTTTTATTCTCTATGAAATTAGCTAAATTTGATTTTGCCCTTTATAAAAAATTTATATGTTTTTAATTCCTAAAAAATACAAAAATTGTGTGCTATTAGTTCCCGGTGAGGCCATGGTGAGGGACTAAAGTAAAAACACTATTTTTGTTAAATGTAGGGACTAAAAATATATAAAATTTTGTATATGGACCAAAAACATATTTAACCCTTCTTTGTATATCCTGTGCCACCTTGACTTCAATAATTCAAATTTAACTTCTGCTAAACTATGTCAACTATGATTTTTAGTTTTATGCTCCAAGTTCAAATGTAGTAAACAGTAATGAAGAAATACTGCAGCAATTAGATTCCTTATGTTCTGTAGTACTCATGACAGGTTCTAGAAGATGGGAAATTGATATTGAAACACACACTTTGCGGTCACCAACGTGCCGTATCTTTTGTGGCATGGAGTCCAGATGACACCAAGTTGCTCACTTGTGGGAACACAGAAGTTCTGAAGCTGTGGGATGTTGAAACAGGTACATGCAAGCATACATTTGGGAATCAAGGCTTTGTTGTCAGCTCATGTGCCTGGTTTCCCAACTCAACGCAGTTTGTGTGTGGCAGTTCCAACCCTGAAAAGGGCATCTGCATGTGGGATTGTGACGGAAACGAGATAAGAGCGTGGAGAGGAACGAGGATGCCCAAAGTTGTAGATCTCGCTGTTACTCCAGACGGCGAGTATCTTATCAGCATATTCATGGACAAAGAAATCCGGATTTTGCATATGGGAACCAATGCCGAACGAGTCATTTCGGAGGAGCACCCAATCACATCACTTTCAGTTTCTGGAGATAGTAAGTTCTTCATTGTCAATCTGAACAGCCAGGAGATCCATATGTGGGATGTCGCCGGTAAATGGAATAAGCCATTGAGGTATACGGGCCACAAGCAGTGCAAATATGTGATCAGGTCGTGTTTTGGTGGATTGGATAGCACATTTATTGCCAGTGGTAGTGAGAATTCACAGGTAAGTTTCCTTGTTTTGAGTGTTCTAATTAGTAGCAACTACTTATAGAAATGAACTAGTTTATGGATCCGATTCGTACAATGTACGAGTCTTTCTTAACAAAAACAGTAAAAAACTCAATAAACAAAATAATTTTAGTTGTAAATAAAAAAAGGTTCGGGGAGGTACTACTTGGGAGGTGACACGTTTCCCACCCATAGAGGCCAGGACCTAGGGTCTGCCCTAAGCACTTATCATATAAGTAATTATGTATGAGCTATTTTTATAATCGAAGAAGAAATGTTATGAATCTAATTTTATATAAGCTGTAGGTTGTTTTGATAAACTATTCTGGATAGCTTATGAAAATAAGCCCAAAACAACTTATGAGTCAGTCATAAACTGTTTTCATAAGCTCTGCCAAACACTGTCACAAGTGCTTATGTCAGTAGATAAGCTCTGCATAAGCCAATTCAACCACGCCCCTACTTTTCTTAGAGTAATAGAATAGACAACCAATATACACCGTAATCTACACACTGTACTTCTTCATTATTAACTGAAGCACCTCAAAATTTATGTCATGCAGGTATACATTTGGAATTCGCGGAGTTCTAGGCCAATAGAGGTTTTATCTGGGCACTCCCTCACTGTAAATTGTGTGAGCTGGAATCCTAAAAGGCCACAAATGTTGGCATCAGCAAGTGATGATTATACAGTTCGTATATGGGGACCCAGCTTATAGAAAAGAACGCAACTTGAGTCTTGAATAGATCAGTTGAAACCAAGTGCACATTTAGTTATCAAGCCTAGTTTTTAGTGTATATAAAAAACTCTACATTATTTTTCCCCATCTCTAAGTTGTTCAGTATGAGTTTGTAAAGTCCTGGCTTGTTCATGCAGGAATTTTGGCGTGCATTTCCATCTGTAAAATCTTCTATCCCTTCATTTGGTATTTGGTAATTTCCCCTTTAATTCATGCAGAAACTAGAAAAAACTGATGGGTTAAAAGTTAGGATTTATTCTTGTTCACATTTTATATTTATATTTATGTTTTTTTTCTTTTGAGGTTATTCCATTCTGGGGTGGGATGAATTCTTGCTCAAGGGTTTTTCCAAAAGTGCTTTTCCGTGAGCTTGATTCCCGGATACCGTTCAACTTCCGAGTTCAAAATTGCTTACCTCTTGTCAAGGGGTGCTAGCTCAGTTGACAGAGTTTAGCATTTGTAACCCTAGATATCTGAGTTTGAATCCCCTTTTTCCTATAAAAAAATTGCTTGCCTCTTGGCTATTTTGCTTCTTGCTTGCATAGGATTACTTCACGCCTTTTAGAAATAAGATTAATTTTCGTTTGATTCAATAATGTTGTCATTATTAACAAGTATTTTATATCTTTTGACATTATAGATACGCTTTACTCATTGAATCTAAGCTTCTTTATCATTAATGAAATTATTTACTTGGAGTTTATTTAAAAACGTAGAAAATTGAGGATATTCTTTTAATGTTTTCGGTTATTATTTTAGTATGCTTGCATGTACATTTAAAATTTTGAAAATAATTCCAAAATGGATAGCATTTCGTAATGAAACATACATCTAATGTCTGGTGATAAACTTTGTTTTTTTAATAGAAAGATTGTTTTCCAAAAAAGTAATTTTCCTGAAAAATGAATCAAGTAAAGGTTGTTTAATCTTTTAAAGATATTTTAGGTATAACAAACATATTTTATACATTTTTAAAAATTATGATTAGCAAGAAAGTGACTCCTAAAAGTAAAAAAATTCTCATAGTAAACCCCCCTCTAAAAAAAATTATAACAATAGTGCAGTCCTTAAAAAAAATGATAGTATCTGATAATGTAATGGAAAATAATTTTGTTAACCAAACACCATTTTTCTTGATAATAATTCTCAACCTAGGAGCTTGGAAGCAAACATTGGATAAGACACTTTCCTTTTATCTCCAGTAAAGGAATAATTCGTGGCTAAATTTTACTTACCTGTCGATTAAATACATATTAATTCAGAACTCATTTCTCTTAAAATACTGTAGGTGTATGGATCTCTGTGTCTGTCTTTGATATTACAACCAGAAATTCAACAAACTAAGTCCTAACCTTGTCTCGTTATTTCTGTTATTTTAAATCTATGTTTCTTGCCACATCATCCTTAAAAATTCATTTTCACATTTCCACCCCAAAACTTCATGATATTCTCTTTGTACCCCCAAAATGGATTCTTCTATTCTACCTGTCCCCCTTTGTCCCTCAGTTCACAGTGCACACCGATATATAGAGAGAGAGAGAGAGAATAGAGAGAGAGAGAGAGAGAGAGAGTCTGTGTTGTTCGAAAGAACTTGCCATCTGTTGTAGGAACCCAAACAGTGAAAAACTGCGCTTTGGGAAAATCAGGAACTAACATCTTAGATTTGATCCTTCTTTCTTCTTCTTCTTCTTCTTTAATCTTCAATTTTCCATAGAAATGAGGGAACTTCCTCGGTGTCATCATGATCACAACACTTCATCCTCCTATAATTCTAACACCAGGTCTGAAATTCCCTTTTCTGATTAACCCCCTTCATTTTTATTTGCTGCCCTTTTCTTTTCTTCTTCGGTAATTTCCCATTTGCTTCATTTTGGAGAAATAGGAAATTTGGATTCTGGGTTTCAAGATTTCAATGCAAAGTTGCAAACTTTGAAGCATTATTTTTTACTGTGATGGCTGATGGCCTCTGTCTTTGTTTTGTGCCTATATGCATTTTCTGATTCTTCTATATCCCTTGGCACTGGCAGCATAATTGTACCTAAAATATGTGCTTATTATTTCTGAGGGTTGATTTCATATGAACATGTTGCTTAATTTTCAAATTGAATGGTATCCATGTGGTTTGGTTTTTAAGTAATTTTTAAGTAAACTTCAATTCTCAGTCACTGACTCAATCACTCAAAAATCAGCCACAGTTGTGGGCCACGGGTTGTTCCAGTCATTTGAACTTAGCTAGGTGATGATGTCATAATAATTTGATTTCTAATGTGCATCATGTTGCCAAATCAATCGGATTCGGGAGTATCGAACGATCTTTTTTTGCCCTGGAAGAAAAAACACATGGCTTTAATGACCATAAATACTTGATAGTGTGGCAGTCACAGGAAATTTTTAGGCATGTTCTGGATAATCATTCATGGAGTATTTCATTTATTGCCAAATTTTCACCTCGTAATTTATGTTCCCGCTGCTTGGTTGGTTAGATAATTCATTAGTTTCTTAATAGAACAATGGACTTCAAATTTAGTATTGTCAGCTGAGGCAGAAAACAGGTCCCTCTCCTTGTTTATATGGAATTTGAAGTTCAATATTTTTGCTACAATGTTTCTAACATATTTTTTTAAATTTGATCAGTGGTAAAAATGTCTTTAGCTTGTTAGCTCAAAGAGAGATTTCACCAAGAACCAAACATGTGCCAAAATGGAACTGGGGAGGATCTTCTAAATCAAAATCTGGTTCTTGCTCCCATCCTAAAAGTGAAGCAGTGATTGATGCAGAATGTGGTCTCCTCTCATGGTACTTACACAGCTTCAGCTCATAGTTCATATCAAGAAAAAAGCAAGCCTTTTGAGAATGGGGGATTTATTTCCTTTCTTTAGAAGAGTCAATTTCGAGGACTAACATTTCTAAAAATGATTGTCAGGGTTGAGGCTGAGTCATTGCGGCATTTGTCAGCTAAGTATTGTCCTTTATTGCCTCCCCCAAGGTCTACTATTGCAGCAGCATTTAGTCTAGATGGAAAAGTGCTTGCCTCCACGCAGTAAGTTGTACTTGTAACTGGTTTCTCCTCCTCTTTTGCTAATTTGAATTGAAGATTCTTTTATGATTGAACTTGTGTGTATTTTTGGCATGTGAAGTGGTGACCACACAGTAAAGTTGATTGATTGTGAAACTGGAAATTGCTTAAAGGTGTTAGTTGGCCACAGAAGGACACCTTGGGTGGTAAGCTCGCCTTAATTTCTTGTATCTGTCTTTTCTCTTTTTCATTTTCTTTTTGCACGATTATAATTCATAGAAGGTTTCGTGAATCAACTATCCCAAAAGCTTAAGTTATTAGGCAATGCAAGTAATGGTGGCTGCAATGAAGGCAGCTCAAAGTTGTTGCAATAAGGCGGCAAGGGGCAGACTGCAATTAAAGCGGATTTCCAAAACTTATTAAACGAGAGATCAACAAGTTTGGTAAACTTATTGCTAATTGGCTCATCCTGTGGAGGTCCAAGTATGCCAAGGAAGCAACGTTGGAAGAGGACGACAACAGTTGCAATCAGTTTTCTTTTTTCTACCTTGAGGACAAGGCATCTCTTTAAGAGGATAGAACTGATAAGTTCCTGGACTCGATTAGCAATGGGAAGGGCCCCAATAAGGCTATAATGTTCTGGCTATGTTGGCTAATACCCACTTTAGGAGAGGAATCAACATATACACAATAAATTCAAGGGAAAGTTAGTTAGAGGAGAGAGGAAACATGTCTGAGATCTATTTATAAAGGAAAGTTCAAAGGGAAAAGGGGATTAAGTGTGTTTTCCATATCAGTATTGGCTTATAGCTTGGGGCCATAGGTTGGGAGCATTTACTTTAGGAGAGGAATCAACATATACACAATAAATTCGAGGGAAAGTTAGTTAGAGGAGAGAGGAAACATGTCTGAGATCTATTTATAAAGGAAAGTTCAAAGGGAAAAGGGGATTAAGTGTGTTTTCCATATCAGTATTGGCTTATAGCTTGGGGCCATAGGTTGGGAGCATTTGCTTTACTTTTCCGTATTTTCCTTACATTTTTTTATCAGTAATACAGTCTCCCTTTGTTAGATAGGACTTGTTCCTATCAGATACTCTAAAATATTTTAAGACACAATAATTATATCATGAGATATTTCCTAGATATTCTAAAATGTACTATCCTCTCTCTCCTTCAAGCATTTTACCTTTTAGAGAGTGTTGTTATATATTTTTCAATTTTAATTGTGATTTAATTGGCTACAGGTTAGGTTCCATCCATTGCATCGACAGATACTTGCTAGTGGGAGCTTGGACCAAGAAGTTCGTTTATGGGATGCCAACACATCAGAGTTGATATTATCTCACTATTTCTGTAATTATACTTCCCATCTCCCCTTTTCTTTTCTAAATTACATTTAAAGCTATTACTAAATTTGTCTATTGTTTTTTTGCTTGCATTTATTGGTTTCTCTTTGATGAACTTGTTGAATGCATTCTCTCAGATCGCCCCATTGCATCCCTTGCTTTCCATGCTAATGGGGAAATAATTGCTGTTGCATCAGGCCATAAGGTAACATAATGATTTTTGCTGAGAACCTACCATGTCATTTAAACCTTTAATGACTTATTCTATGTTCGGTGGCATTTGTTTTTTTTAATCTTGTTACATTGTGTTTTGGAATACTGTCAGTTGTACATGTGGCAGTACAACAATGGAGGTGAAGCATCCTCGCCGGTATTTGTGTTGAAGACCAGGCGCTCACTACGGGCTGTACATTTTCACCCGCATGGCGCACCATATCTTTTAACTGCTCAGGTGAATGAATAGACATGTTCCCATGCTATACAAAATAGTGCTTTTTGGATTTTCTTTTTGGTTACCACATTTGGATTGGTGTGCAGGTCAATGATCTTGACTCTTCAGATTCCTCAATGACAGAAGCAACATCTCTTGGTTATTTACAATATCCTCCACCTGCTGTTTTTGTCACAAGTGTTCATCCTAGGACACATTTAAATTTGTCAAGTGAAGTACCCTATATGTCATTACCTCTCCCCTTCCCTCCTTCATATACTGTAAACGAGTCAAGAGTAGAACCACAACATGCTGGTCATGATGTTGGTTCGGGTAGCATGCAGTTGGAGTCTTCTTCTGGAGTTCAGTTTCGACCTGATGAAAATGCAACAGAACAATATGATACTACTGCATTGTCATTCTCCGAGATTCCCAGTAGCTCTGAAACTGGTGCAGCATATAATGCTCGTACCACTTTACCTAATCAAATGAGAATTGGCATGAATAACCTCACAATGGGTGGTATGGAGACTTATGAAACAGAAGCAGAACCAGCTGAAGTAAGGCAACATGAAAACTCAGCTCATGTCCATTCTCTTGATGGGATGCTACATGAACTATCTAGTCATGCTGCAAAACGAGAGGATCTCTCCGGGTTTGGTCAATTTCATCAGTTTTATCCTTCACGAGATCCAAGTGGATGGGAATTACCTTTTCTGCAAGGATGGTTAATGGGTCAAAGCCAAGTCGGTGTTCCCTCAACGGTTCCTCATGTTGGTGGTAGTCACAACAGCCTTCCTCAACAGAGTGGTTCTTCCACCATGGCATCTAATCTGCCCACTACTAATGAGGTAGCAATGCCGCCTTCAGAAATGTCTAGCAGTATCAGCATACCCACAGCTTTACAATCAGGTTTGCGGAATCATTTTCCACAATCCCGTCTACCCGTGTCTGATTCTGGCAATCCTGCTCCTTCTATTAACTCCCCACATGATGCGTCTGATAACCAAACCATCATAAGTCGAATCCAGTCAGAACTCGCCACATCAGTGGCTGCTGCAACTGCCGCAGAGTTGCCTTGCACTGTTAAGTTAAAATTATGGTCATACGACTTAAAAAATCCTTGTGCTCCGCTAAATAGATGCCGTCTAACTATACCACATGTCGTCCTCTGCAGGTACCTTCTGAAGTTATGAACCTATAATATCTGCTCTAGCACGTGATTGATTTGGTGTTATTGTTGTTATGCCTTGCTTTTGCATGCATCATGTGAATTGAATGCTTTTTTTTTCCTTCTTTTTCTTGTGAATGAGTACGAACCAATTACTTAATAGAAATTGCATAATATTCTGAAGTTTTGTTTATCAATGTTTGGAGTGACTTTGTTGAACTATATACTCCTTTGCATTTAGATTGTTAATTTGCAATTGTGTTTGCAGTGAAATGGGTGCCCATTTTTCACCATGTGGTAGATTTTTAGCCGCCTGTGTTGCATGTATGCATCCTCATATAGAAGCTGATCCAGGATTACAAACTCTTGTACACCAGGAGCCTGGAGTTGCAACGTCGCCAACTCGACATCCAATCTCAGCGCATCAAGTAATGTACGAGATCCGGATATATTCCCTTGAGGAGGCAACGTAGGACCTACTTCCTTCAATTAATTATCCTTCTCAAGCATGCACTTTTAGTATAGTGATGCCATTAAATTTTTCATAATCTACATTTCTTTCAACAGATTTGGATCGGTGCTTGTATCACGGGCAATTAGAGCTGCTCATTGTCTGACTTCAATTCAGGTCTGACTTCTTCATGTGGCTGATGTTCTTTGCAAACTGAAGATAATTAAATTTTAATTATATTATTGTTGACTGCTATTTAATTTATGTTTTAAGAAAAGTAGGTCATTACTATATTTTTTGAATTGTAGGCACCGAGTAGTTTGTACTCTTTTCATCACATTATTATAACAATTTTCTCTCTTCTTGTTTTCTTATTTAAATTTATATTCATTGTATGCACTCATAGTCATAATCCTATCTTTCCTTTGCACATACACATGTCTGCACTTTTTCAATATTATTAATATTTCATGAATTATTACTTCTCTCTCGTGTGCCCCCTCTCTCTCACACACACAGATATCTGCCTTTTTGTCCTAGTGTGTTTTACACAAACAGAAAGTAAGTCCACTGTTGTTATAATTGTTATCACATTTATCCTAATAGCTTACTTACCTATTTTTATTTTGAAGTCTTGTGAATTATTTAAATATCAACAGCTACATCGTTACTTTTCTTCACTTGATCAACTATAATTAAAGAAGTCCTTTTCTTGATGGATTGAATTTGTGTAACTGTTGTTTCAAATGTAGTTCTCACCTACATCTGAGCATATACTGCTTGCCTATGGTCGGCGTCACGGCTCTCTTCTTAAAAGCATTGTCATTGACGGAGAAACAACGTTACCAATATATACAGTTTTAGAGGTAATCTTAAAATTATCTTCTCATCTATATATAATCATAATCATTAGTTGCCAAGTATGCATTGTTTCTAGAACATCAAATTAATATTGGTTGTTGCCTTGACTGGTGATAGTCATTTATTCCTGTGTTTGAGCTGACGGTGATTGTTGTCGGCCATCTCATTCACGTCTTTGTTGTAGTTAGAATTATTTTAAGCTGGATTTAGAGCTAGTTTGGATAAATTTTTTTAATAAGCACTCATAACATGAGTTTTTAACTAATAGTTTCTCATATAAGTTGAAATCAGCTTTTACACTTCAATTTTTTCTAAAGCTTTATTTTTAACTTCTCCATTAGCACTTACCTATTCATCAAATACTATTTAACAACTTTTCCTCTTTTTCATATATGATAAAAATAAGAATGCAAAGTAAAACTAACTTCTCCATAAGCTAGAAGCTGAGCTTTTGAACCCAACCAGGACCCTAATGCCCCTGAATTTACTTTTGTGTTTTAGGTATATAGAGTGTCAGATATGGAACTTGTTCGGGTGCTTCCTAGTTCAGAAGATGAGGTCAATGTGGCATGCTTTCATCCTTTTCCTGGGGGAGGGCTTGTTTATGGAACCAAGGTATGCTTTTGTATGCAAATGAAAACTTTCACTTACATTCTTTATTTGATAACCTTTTTTTTTCTTGTGGTTGTAGGAAGGAAAGCTTAGGGTCTTCCAGTTTGACCGTGCTCACGCTGTGAATGGCACCGGATCCAGTTACTTCCCTGAGGAGAACATTATTGGAGTCAGTCAGTGAGCAAGGTTATATACATTACTTATTGTGATTTCTAATTTTTGTTAGTGTTTTGGTTTCATTGGTTTCAATTGAATTTTGTGGAGATAATTGGGTGATGAGAGTAATGAATTTCAAGGTTGGTAAGGATTAACTATAGGTTATATTGATGATGCTTTCGCTCCGCTTAAACTCTTGGTGCAAATCTGATGTTCTTAGGTTCTGGTTGGTTAAGTCAAACAGACATTATTGGTGAAATTCTGTTTTGAGAATAAATTAGAATACTTGAAGTCAACATTTAGTATTTTTAATTATATTTTCCTGTGGATAGAAATCCATTTTTCCACACTTTCCCTTCTGCTCTTTGTCAAGTATTGAACAGTCAAAGCAAGAAAGGAATAATTGCTATATCATGGACATTTTTAGGACTCATGATATATTATTGATTTTCACATGTAAGGCGTTGTAGAAGCTAAAAAAACTAAAAATTACTAGCAAGTATGTTGTGCATTGCATGGTTACTTTTGTTAAATGTAAAAAAGTAGATTGAAAAATGCTTTAAAAAATATTAACTTAATTGATAGAAAATTATTTTAGTGTTGATAAAAATAAATTAAAATATAAAAACATAGATATTTCCTCTGTTTTGTCAGAGGCAAACTCCTTTGCATTAATATGCTTTTGAATCACAATAACTGACACTTGATATATTGATCCTTACAAAATCACTGTCTAATTTTAAGTTTAGAATCATGATTGGGGGTAGAATTCAATTATGAGCTTCATATTTATCTGTATGACTAAAATGGTAAGTAGAAGTCTCTCACCATAAGATGTGTCATGAGGGTTGATGTTCTCATCTTGATATTTTAACCAATAACTCAACCTATAAAGATAATTGAAAAGTCAGTTCATCCAATTATCGCTCAAACTCTTAAGGGTCTAACTATTGGTAAAATTATCTTCTTTTCTTAAGTATATTAAGAGGTCTGAAGTTGTATCTGATCCCCATGCAGCTGTCTCTGCTGATGATCTACACAAACAACACAATGCGCGATACTGAGCACAATCACATGCAGCCAAGTGGTGGAATTTCAGATTCACTGGCATCAGAAAATGCATATTCTGTATTATTCATGCATGAACATGTACCAATATTGTCTGGTTTCAATCCAACTCCTTTTTATTTCTTCCTTTCTCCTCCTCCCCCAACACATAAAAGGGCTTTTTTCTTTCTCTTTCCTTTTCACATGTGTAGAATAGTACAGGTACAGTAGCTAAGAAAACAAAGAAAAGAAAGAAATTATTTTGTTCTCTCCGGAAATTTTTATGCTCTGGTGCCCACATTTAGTGTCCGACTGTGTCTCGAATAGGATTGCCTCCCGGTGGGAGGATACCTGTGGGAAACCAAAAAATTCTTATGCCATAGGACAACGTGGCTCCAAATGGTGAATGAAATATTTTATCTATTTATTTACTTAATAGTTAAATTGGAGACTGGAGGTGTAAGCACTTAAAGGGGAAAAGGTGGTTTGATGGAAGATCGATGTTCTGACATCAACATCATACTCAAGTTTTAAAATTTCTATCTCAAGCTGTGACACGTGTCACCTCCCATAATGTGACGTGTGTCACATTCTCAGATCTTTTTAAAATTGTTTTGTTGAGTTTTTTTATTGTTAGAAAAATACTCATACTTTGAATTGGTCGAGTCCATGCACTAATCTGCCTCTAAAATAAGATGCTGAGTAAATCTGTTGGCATGAGTTATAATCTCTCAGGTAACTTGTAGTTGAACGAGAAGGTAGAAATCAGAAGTATAGCCATTGTAAAGGGTCATATTCGGGTCCTTTACTCTTACCAAATCTATAATTGTCGTGAATGTTTTGCACGTGGTATGTCACACTTAAACGTAGAAAGCATGACAAAAAAGAAAATAGAGTTACTTTTAGCAATTTTAGACCATTTCTACTACCGCTTTATGCTTGGTCTTGACTCTTGAGTCCTTTAGAAAACGAAAAAGACCAAGGAAAGACGAGAAAAGGTGATGACTCATGGATGGAGACATTTTACATACACTTGGGGTCCTAATATCACATTTTAAAAAATGGTATTGATGAGTTTATTTTAGAGTATGTAAAGATAAATTATGTTCAAATATAATTTCCCTTTCACGCTGTCAAAAAAAAAAATCCTTTTTTACAAATTAATACCAATAGCAGGAGGGTTGGTAAGATGAGTGAGTTTTTACATTTTACTCAAAATGATCTAGCCTTATGGTTGGATACCTTTAAGATGGAAAAGTTATGGTAACGGTCTCTATCTGTCTTTTATATTACTCTCTCATCTGATCTCTCATTCCTCTATGATCCCTCTCATAAAATACACTAAAGTCACAGTGACTTTTTCACCCTAAAGATATGGAATTCATTTCCCTTGTAATTCTAATTTAATTTTGTCTTAGAAATATTAAAGCCTCCATTAGCATTTTTTTATTACTCCTTCGGTATGTTTATATACATGGCATACTAGCAATGCATTAGCATCTTTATATCCATGCTTGAGTTTGATGCATTGCGAGTATGCCATGTTTAGTGACATTTTAAGCGATTTTTCTATTTGTTTTTAAGTATTCATTACTTTTCATGGTTTACTTTCATTACTTTCAGTTTTTAAAATCTATTCTAAAATGTAATATTTTATTTTCAAATTTTATTGGGTTGAGTCTATTTTGATTAATTTGGTGTTGGAGTATATATATAAGACCTCTTTTAAATTATTTCTTGTATTAATTATTTTCTTGACAAAATATCTTTATTTATTTAACGATCTTTTAGTTAGTAAACAATAAATACTGTAAATTTATGAGATAAATTCTTTCTTTCTTTTACAAGGATTTGGAGAAGAATGGAAGTGCATTACTTAGGTGGAAAGAGAGAGACGATGAGTCCTAATAATATTAAGGACAATTTTGAAAAAAGTAATACAAATTGTTAACAAATTTAACGTCATTAACTAAATTAATCAATTTTCTTAATTCTTGTGAATTAGTTTAAGGGGTCCTATATAAAGGGATTGAGGGAGTACTCCATTTGGACTTAGATATAAGCAAAAATGTCTAAATTCACATTTATTAAGGATGTTAGTTAAGTTTATTAAATTTTTTTGATTTTATAAAAAAAGAATTGCATTCTCTAAACTCTCCTTAATAAAATGAGTAATTGAAATTAAAATCTATATTGAATGAAAGGTATTTTGTAGAAGAAAAAACATGTAGATATTTATTTCCACATTAAATACTCTTCATTAAAAATATACTACTATTTTTGTAAACTAAAAAAAACTAAACTATCTATGTGCCATGATGTGATAGGTTGGCTCTAAATACGTGTCATGTTTATATTTAGTATGAATCATTTTAATACGATAAAGTAAAAGTAATGAATAGTCTGTCTCATTCTTCTTTGTCAAAATACATGGATTGATTAATTCATTACAGTATTTTAATGGATAATGTCAGTTAAATTGCCACGTATAATTTTCATACACGTTCGTTATATGCAACTTAGTTTGTCGTACTATTCATTATCTTTTTTTCTATAAAATAAAAAATGACCTGACGGTTTGATCTGTTGATGAGTCAAACAAACATTAAAAAACCGTAATTTAATATTTAGCACTTTAAGGAGGTTTGGTTTGAACGGGACGACATGGCATTTGACTGATTGGTTCCTCCTTTGACTAAAACTACCAATTCCCCACAGAGCCAATAAAGGGTGGCCCACTATAGGGTCCGCGGAGGATAGAAGTATACAACCTATAGAAGTATACAACCTTATCTCATAAATGAAGAGATTGTGTTCAGATTCGAAACTATGACTCTTAGGTTACACAAGACAACAACTTTAATGTTGTCCCAAGGCTCGCCTTCTCCCCACAAAACCAACCAGAGAGAAAAACCAAACCCCACAAGTCTTCCACAAAACAGGCAAAACTGTGAAAGAGTAACAAGAACTCAATGGAAGAAAAAAGCTACAAAACTAACTTAATCACAATCTACAACACTAAGAAGGCAATGATGTTGAAGAAGAGGAAGAAGAAGATGACTCAAATTTGTAGTACTTATCCACAGCAACAGACACATCCCAAGTGCAACTGAGTCCTTTGGGAATTGTCACAAGGTCTCCAGCACCAAACTCCACAAACTCTGATGACCCTTTTGGGTATGCCTTTACCTTCCCTCTCAACAAATAGCATGTCTCTTCTGCATCAAACTTCAACTGGTATTTCCCTGGAGAACAACCCCATCTTGCAATCCACACACACAAACACACCCCATCAAAAGAAAACAGTCAAACATCACCCCAAAAAGAAATAAAATTTGAGTTTAATATCTATCCATATTTTATACAGATACTTAATCATATCTCATCATAGTGTCAATTCATAACAATAACTCCTAAAATATCTATATAAAAATCTATCTGATGTGATATAATTGGACAAAAAAAATTTATACTGTCAGACTGCATACTAATTAAATTCATAAAATATCTATATGCGTGTTGTGAATCTGACTGAATAAGCAAACACAAAGAGTGAGTAGGAAGGGTAGAAAAGGGATGAGAAAGAAAAGGCATACTTGGGCCAGCACTTGATGTTCAACTCAGCTAGGCGTGACTCAGGAGGATTGCTTTCTATGGTGATTCTAAGGTTTGAATTGGAATCTGAAGCCATATGGAAGGAAGCAAGGGTGTGATGGATTGGACAAAGTTGACGACAGCAGAGCACTGTGATAAGAAAAAATAATGTTGGCTTTGGTTACATGAAATTAATGTTGAAGAGAAAAAATACTTAAAAAAAAAAGGGAATCTTGTGCAGTGTTAGAACAGGATAAGAAAGAGCTTGAATTATGAGGATGTTGGGTACCCGTTATTTAAGAACCAACCTATCACATCATGCACCGCTATGCATCACTGTTTTTTCCCTTTTTTTTTTTCAACAAAATAATTTAATGCATCTTCAACTCGTGGGGTTAGATGTAACAGAAGGAAGTAGATTCTCTTCTACAAGAGAATGCTAGTAGTTACAAATTATAAGTTTCTATATAGAGGGATTTGTAATTACTTGTAAGAAGAAAAAAACACATCAGTTTTTATAATAAAGAAGTTTGCTTTTCTTTCTAAATCCTTTAATCCAAATTGTGTGCAGCCAGCTGCACAATCTCTCCAACCCAAATCTCATTAATTAGATTAATCTAATGGCAGAGAGTGCAACACATATAACACTCCCATCCCTTATATTAATCCAATGACTTTGTGTGTTTGGATTACAGTTCGTAAACGTAAGTTTGATTTAAACTCATTTTGCAAACTTAAGTTTGGTTAAAAATGAGTTTATTGCAGGGTCTGTCTCCGGTGCGTGAGCCATGTAGGTCGCGTATCGTGCGCGAGTTGATTTTTTTTTTGGTACAATTTTTTTTTGCAAGAACTGATATTAACCGTAAGATTATTTGAACGGTTAGATATAGAGAGGGTTTATCATAGAATTGACTACACTGAATCACTCCCCCACCTCCACTTTCTTCTTCCTTTCGCTCGTCTTCTTCCTCTCGCCCCTTTGACGCCGGCAAGGACTGCAATGTAACCTCCGGCAGCAAGACTGTACCACCTTCTTCTCAATCCACGGTCACCCGCAAGGCCACACCACCACTCCAAGTCGGTCTTCATCGACGGCGAGATCGAGCTCCTCCTCCGACGACGAGAAACGACAACAACAACAACAATAGCACAAACGGCGGTTTCAATGTACACACCTAGAAGCTCCCTCAGTTCGCAGGTCCGTCTTCATCAACTCCGTCTTCAAGCTCCACATGACCGCCACACCAAGGTGGAGCACGGTTCCCGTTTTGTGTCGATTTGGAGAAGGTGAAAACGCCAAAGATGGCCCTGTAACTGGGTAACGAGGTACTGCAAGTTGGTAGAGTTGAGATCTATAATAGAAGACCAAGAGCAATAGTGAAGAAGCGCAACAATGGCGGCAGTGGGAGAAGGGGTCCATGATCCAGTGCATGCAAATCCATTGTAAGGGAAATATTTTTTTGCAAAAAAAAAAATTATTGGGTTGCGCACGGTGCGCGACCTATCTGGCTCGCGCACCGTAGACAGCACCTTTATTGCAACGTGATTTATGTTTGGATGTTTTTTTCCTCAAAAGTATTTTTGACATAATGAAATATGTTTGGATATACTAATGTAACATATAAAGGTGGGTAAAATAGGAATAAATAGGGTTGTTAGCATACAATAAGAGTTATAATCCTCTCTATTTATTTTTCTCTCCATTTCTTCCATTACTATGCTTTTAGAGGAATAAATTGAATAAATGACACTCATATATCATATTTATGTCATTTATTTCTCTCAAAATCATAGTAATGGAGAAAATAGAAAAAAAAAGAAATAAAGAGGATTCCAACTCATACAATAAACGCCCCAACACAAAACTGAATTTTCAAAAGCAACAATTTGTTGCTTCCACTTCAAACGAGATTTGAAGCCAAACTGTGTTTCTGGAACAAAGAATTTGAAACCAAACGAGAAACAAACAAAAATACAAACTGGGTTTATGGCACAAACGTACTTTTGGGGTGCTTGAATGAGAAACCAAACACACTCTTTGTTTTATTGTAACCGAGCCTAGACATTTGTTTTACCATCAAACTTAGAGACCATTTTTATTATTATTTTGAATTTGAAACAGAAGTTTTTTTTATCAATATTTGAAACAGAAGTTGATAATAAATAAAATAACTTGCACTTTTAGAAAAGTAAATATAGTTAATTTATTCGAGTATAATCGTTCGTTACACGATGAGGGTATAGGTGGATTCATATGTAATGCAGGGTAGACACATGCCCCCATTTAAATTTAAAAATCTTATTTATATCCATATTTTTTCAATTTTGATTTCCTTAAAATTTTATTGTTGCCCCTGGCACAACTTTCAATTCCACTTTTGTTCAATTTTGACCTCCTAAAATTTTACTTTTGCTCTCAAGCATAGCTCTCAATCTCTCCACCCAGCTTCCATCTCTCTATCCCTCTCATCTCAATCTCTCATATCAACCTTCTTTGAAAAATTTGACCATGTCTGCCGCTCAACCGTCACCTGACCACAGTGGGAAGCTTGCCCCCACTGACCCAAGGTCCTAGATACACCATGAGGGCACTCAAAGATACACGGGCATTGGACTCTCGACCTGTACCAACCAAACCCGTCAGCCCAACTTCTTGAAAAGATAGTTATTGGGATCAAGGTTAAAACCATAAATGAGAGCAAAGAAGTGTTCCTAAGAGCAAATATTCTTGTGTGAACACATGCCTATTAGGTTCAACTAATAAAAATTCAAGATAACATTAAATTCTGATAGGTAAAAGAAAGGAAAGGGAACTTTGACTGAGTCAATATACACCAGACATAGGAAAGAGTCGAGAGAGTATGCAAGGGAAGTGTCACTTCAAAGTTCAAATAACTAGTGCATTACATGTACTAACAAAAGTCACAGTAGGTTAAATGAAAGGAAGGAGTAAAGGGTGAAAGAATGCATGTTTGGCCACACGTATGATTCAAATTCAATGGAATCAATGAGCTAGTTGCGAGCTGTAGATGAGAGACATGCAAGTTCCCGTATCAATTTTGCTGCTGATTCTTATTTTTTAGCTTCCAGCAATATGTCCTGGTAGGTAAGCATTGGTTCTTTGCGGTGATCCCATTACACCTCTGTGGGGCACATAGTTGGAATAAGGCATAACATAACTGCACGCAGTTATTGTTGCAACTTGCTACCCATTTAATCACGTCTCTAAATATTATGTTCATTGCTCTAAAGTCCTGTTTGGATAAACTTTTCCATAAGCACTTTTAAAATATATTTTTTAACTAACAACTTCTCACATAAGTTGAAATTCACTTTTGCACTTCACTTTTCTCAAAAGTTTTTTTTTTTAACTTCTCCATAAGCACATATCTATTTATAAACAATTATCTATTTAACAATTTTCTCTCTTTTCCATAAACATCTAACTTCTCCAAAAGTTAAAAGTTGAGCTTCTGCGTCCAAACAGGACCTAAGGCTTCTTTCTCCTTTTGCCACCTATTTATCCCTTGTAACTAGAACTACTAAATTGAGATTCAAATAATATAGACATCAAATAATAATGGTTTGTATCAAAAATACTCATTTCATTTCAATTATATAGAATGAAATTACCAAACAAAATTTGTGTCCACTTCAACTCCCGCCAACCATCCTGGCCTATTTAAAATTACATCATGCATCATGGGCAGATGGCCTCACAATGCAATTAGAATAATCATAAAAAAAATCTTGCTAGTCTGATCCAGTGTGAGCAAAAAGTAGAGATGCATTTGTTCCTCCAAAACCAAAAGAGTTTGACATAGCTACTCTAATTGGCATCTCCTTTGAAGCGGTCAATGGCATGAAACCATCACCAAATATAGGATCTGGCTTAGTTAAATTAACAGTTAATGGAGCAATTCCCTGTGATAAGAACATCAAAGGAACCACTCTATTAGATTAAGCACACAGGGTCTGGCTATAGATTAAGCACAAAAACAACAGTATGTGCAAAAAAGCTTCCGCACAACTTCTATGATGCAAGTACAGAAATGCCAAAAAGTTGCTTACATGTCTTATTGCCAAAACTGCAAAAATTGCTTCAACAGCTCCAGCAGCACCTAGGAGATGACCAATAGCCCCCTGAAATCAGAGAAATTGTATAAATGTCATGGACCTGATCCCACATGGTTTGGGAAGAAAAATGAATTAACAATTTATCATTGTTCACCCCATCCAAACAGAAAAAAGTACAAAATGGCATCTCCATTCCCATGGATCAGGGCTTTCATCAAAAAGGGGGGCAGCACTTAGATTAGACAGCCAAACAGATAAGTATATAACTTGTTAGTCATACAGCTTGCAATCACTTTTACCTTGGTGGAGGAGAAGGCTAAAGCAGACGAGCTAGAACGGTCAGAGAATATGGTTTTGATAGCATTAGCTTCTATTGCATCACCTGTATAGAGGATTATGGTCAAATAGTTCGTGACATCAGCACAATCATCCACAGCTAAAGTACTAAAAAATAATAAATATCCAAGCTTAAATTGCAGGAATCAGCGAGGGTCCACTTCACTTGCCCAAAGGTGTAGATGTAGCATGTGCATTTATGTAATCTACTTCAGAAGGATGAAGACCAGACTGCAATTTATGAAAAAGCATTCATTTAAAATGAAGATAGTCTAGCAAAGCCAAAAATGCAGAGAGCAAACAACAATACAATATGGCATACGAGTTTATTATCATTAAGACTTGATTTTTGCTAAATAGGCATCTAGAGAATTCTCAAACAATAAATGCCAAAAGCGTTGAGTATATACTCTCAAAGTTCTGCAGTGCTGTAAAAAGGGACAATTTCCCTAAATCTTCCAATAAGATACCAGTTTCTATCAGAGTATGTTTCTACATTTATATGACAATAGCATATATAAAATATGGGGGAGAGAGAAAATAGATAATAGATGAAACAATCACAACATGCATACATGATAAGTTGGCAGCTCAGCCAACATAAAACCTCTAATGCTGCATAACAAATACAAATCAATATATGATGATAAAGGAAGAAACCTGTCTTAAAGCACGAGTCATGGCCAAAATGGCACCTCTCCCATCACTAGGAGGTTGAGTAATATGATATGCATCACCTAGTCAAAATCCAGATGAAAAGAAGTCAACCACATATAAAACTAAGACTAGGGAGAAAACTCTACATATCCTGCAACAAACTACCTGACATCCCATAGCCACGAACCTCTGCATAGATTTTGGCTCCTCGATTTTTAGCATGCTCAAATTCCTAAACAATGGGGGAAACAAGTAAACAAGAAAGATCAAAGATTATAAACAAAGTAGGTGAAGAGGAACTGGAGGGATAGATGATAAACAATAAATTTCTTAACCAACCTCCAAGACCATGACTCCAGAACCTTCTCCTATCCTGAGTAAAAACACAACTTGGATATAAGCAGCAAGACAAACAAAACAATAATTCGAAGTCAGAAAACAAACAAGAAGTAAAACAAATGAAATATTATAATTATAATTATAATTAGAAACAAATCAGCAGTGTTGTTATACTCACACAAACCCATCTCGACCACTATCAAAGGGTCGTGATGCTTCCTGTGGGCTTGAATTATATTTTGTAGTCAAAGCTCGAGACCTGCGAGTTTCCAATATTAGGTTTAAAATATCAGACGGAAAAAAGACAAAGAATTACCAAGGTTGTTGACATTAACAGAAGACATAAGGTGTTAATCATAATTTACCTGCAGAATCCTGCAATTGATAATGCATCAATGCTGGACTCTGTGCCTCCAGCTACCATAACATCTGCATCTCCAAATTGAATCATTCTCATTGCATCACCAATAGAATGTGACCCAGTAGCACATGCAGTGACTGCAGCGTGATTTGGCCCCTATATTCAGGAATAGGGAACAAGTTTTTCACATGCTCGTGATTATTAATGATCACAAAGGTTATAGCATGGAAGAATATGCCAATAGTTCTGCAACAACAATAAGCTTTACTGCCTTATTTTGCTGATATTTTGGTTGACATGCGTTAAAAAATTATAAGTGTTCCACCAGGAAATATATCCTGTGTGTTTGAGTAATCAATCTCTTAAACCAGTTTGACATATAATTATATCCAAATTAACATGTAGGAAAGTTCTATCTTTGTTTCAGAATGCTGTTAATTGTTTCTCATTAGACCATGGTGTATTATTAAAAGACCAACAAAACATGGAAGCATGAAGATATATTGCCAAAATCGGTTCCACCGGAGGTCAATTCATCCTGTAATAAACAAATAATCTTCATGTTTGAAATACAAAATCCATATTCCATATATCCATAGAAGTTAGTAAAGGAAAATGCAGTTGCCTGTCCAGCAACTACATTAGGAGCTTATTATATTTGTAGCATAGAATATCAATCAATTGAAAGTAGTCGCTTCACCTGAAACCCATACTTCATGCTTACATGACCTGATGCCATGTTGATCAATATCCGTGGGATAAAAAATGGACTAAGGCGACGAAGGCGCTGTATTCAAGGGAGAAAAAAAATCAAATACAATAGTTTTTTTTAAATGAACAAATATTTTTGCTATCATAATCAAAGTGCTTGGAGAAAAACTTGAATGGGAAAAGAGCGTCAAAGTTCTTCAATATCATTGAGTTTCGACAAACTGACCTTCTCACAGATCAGTTGTGAAGAGTCCAAGATGTCACTAATGCTTCCAATTCCCCCACCAACAGACACCCCCTGATAGTTTTTGAAGTTAAAACACAATGCAAGGGAATTGTCAAAAATTTATTTGTTATTAACCATGTCAAAAATTGCATACCGTTCTTTCCTTGTGTTCCTGCTCAGTGGGAAACCAATTAGAATCCTTAAGAGCTTCATCAGCAGCACATAGTGCATATGTTATAAACCTCGCTAGTGATCGATGGTCCTAAGGGGAAATGTCACAAATACTACAATGACATCAATAAGCATAAATAGAAGTTCATATCCAGCATGCACACTACAGAGACCTTTAATCAAACACTAACCATGCACACTACACCAGTTCATGAGAAACACTAAGTGTGTGTTTGGAAACACTATTGGAGTCCACAAACGCACGGTGATGGAGTTCAAACGCAATTTTGGGGTGTTTGGCTCATTTTTTCTGAAATTGACTTTGGGGTTGAAATCAATTCCAAGGTGAAGCTGGTAGTTGTAGCTTTTGGTCGTAGAATTGATTATGAACTCTACTAAAAACCAACCATTTTATCTCATTCTTACCCTTCAACTCACTTTTTTCCATAAATGCATCCAAACATAAATCACTTTGTATCCAACTCACTTTTAACCAAAATCAAATCTTACAAAATCAATTTTCGGCGCCACAGAACCAAACACACACTAATAATAAAATGTGAATGCCATAAGCCAGTGTAACAATACCTTAGAATTAAGCCAAACTTTCTCGTTGAATTCGCCGGGGTTGGCTCCGGTGGGCACGAGAGCAGCAACTTTGGATGTCAATTGATCAAATGTACTCAACTGGGTTTCTCTATCGAAACCACTCATCTTGAGATCCTCCAAACACAATGCCCTTATCCCACATTTCCCATCAATCAGGTGCTTCCAAGTTTTATCCACTCCACAACCAAGAGGTGTCACCATGCCCAAACCTAAAAAGTAGTTTAAAGTTGAATTTTAGAGAAACAAGTATAGACACAAGGCACGAATGAGTGAGAGAAAGGGAGAGTTAGTTACCGGTGACAACTACTCTTCGGGAAGAAACAACGGGAGGAGGTGGAAAAGCTCTACCAACAGTGGAAATGGTTCGATGGTAGACTCTCCGTGAAGCTGCACGCATTGCCATGTCGGCTCCAATCCCCCACCGTCAGTAGGGTAGGGAGGACGGAAGGAATTCTCTACCTGCGAGGTTTTTCACACTAATTTTTTTCCACTCCTTTTTTTAAAAAAAAATTATATGAAACTATGGTCATAATTGCATTTTTGTCCCTGGTTATTGACATTGTGCGATTTTAGTCTCGTTTCCAATTGAGCGTATTAGGTCCCCAATTAGTCTATCCCAATGAGGAGTACTAGCAAGATATTTTTTAATACACTCTTTCTAACACACTCTATAATTGGGTAAAATACATGTGAGTCTCATTACTTTGAGAATGAGATCCATATGATTTAATGAGACCCACATATATTTCATTTAATTATAAAATATGTTAGAGTGTGTGTTGTTAGTACTACTCTATTCCAATTGTTGCAATGATGTACTTCCGTTACTATCTTGTCCAATTCTTGACCACGAAGCATGTGGAATTGTTTTGACACTTACTTGGTCATGAGGCTGCTGGGTATATGGAGAAAAAACAACAGAATAAATGCATTTTACATATATAGATACGGGGAGCATATCAAGTAAGAGAACTCTTATATGAGATCAAGTCATGAAAGATCAAGATTAAAAATAAAGTTATGTGACTTTTTTAAGTAGTTATTTGATCATTAAAGTCAACAGTGTTGTTATACTCACACAAACCCATCTCGACCACTATCAAAGGGTCGTGATGCTTCCTGTGGGTAGGGGTGGGAATAGGCTAGGCCGCCCGATAGGGGCTTAAGGCCTGGCCTGGGCCTATTTAGTAAAAAGGTCAGGCTCAGGCATTTTAAAAAGCCTATTTAGCTAAATAGGCTAGGCTTAGGCCTATAAAAAAGCCCATTAGGCCGGCCTATTTATATATATATATATATATATATTAAAAAGTTGAAATATATATTATATATTATTCACAAAAAATATTTATGTTAAAAATATTTTTATAGTAATAATAAAATATAATAAAATTAGTGTGTAATTATGTACGTCTTTAGAAGTAAACCCTTCGTATTCCTCTTTTCTGTCTTATTCTTTTCTGTTCCAATTCTAAGTGAGATGCCCTAACCCTTTTTGTTTCTTCTCTACGTATTGTCCGTCTCCGTGTTTTTGTTGTTCTAGTTCTTCCTACGCTTTTGTCAAAGTCTCTCGCACAGTGTCAAACTCGCACGTCTCTAACTCTCTGTGCAGTCCACCAATGTCTTTGGATCCCAGGTGTAAATTCCATGTGGTTGATATATGCTTTCCTTATATATATAAACCTGATGAAGTTGCAAAAGAGAATATAGAAAAGGTGCGTACTTCATTGAAACAATTGTACGAGGAGTATGTGTCTCTAAGTCTTGAAGAGTCATCCTCCAGTGAAGTGAACAATGGTGGCAATAACTCCTCATCTTCCAATACACCTAAACCTTCAATAACTACTGGATTTGACCACATCATGACTCTTGTCAGAGAAAAGGAGGCAGTCCCCCCAATGAAATCTGAAGTAGATGCATATCTTGAGGAAGGTGTTTACATTCCTGATGGTAGCAACAACGCTTTTTGTGCATTGGAGTGGTGGAGAAACAATAGCTTGAAATATAAGATTATGTCAAAAATGGTTGCTGATATACTAGCAATTCCTATATCAACTGTGGCATCAGAGTCCACATTTAGTGCTGGAGGAAGAGTTATTGATGAATTCCGTTCTAAATTGAATGGAGAATCCATTGAGTCACTCATTTGTGGAGGGGATTGGCTTCGTCACAAGTATGGTTTGCATAGAAAGTCGAAGGTACAATTAATATTTTCTTATATTAACTCTATTTTTTTATATTTCTTAATATAGTTATTGTTAGATATTGTGCTGCATAATAACTTAAATTGTTATGTTATTTTTAAGGTGCCTGAACGATAAGAAGAGATAATTTTGAAGATTTGATGTGGAGATCGCTAGTTGTTATGATATGATATAGAAGTTTTGGTACTTTATTGAGGGTTGTAACTACAACAAACTACACTGCAAGTCCACTAATTTCTTATGAATTGAGTTTTATACTAGAAACAATCTTTGACTGGTTGCTTATTTGCTTTGGAAACAATCTTTGAGGTTGTTATATTTTTTTTTGTAATTTGACGGTAAAGACCTATTAGCCTATATTGCCCCTTTTTTGCTATCTTGGTTGGATTAGATCATTCTTATTTTCTTATTATTGTCTAATTAGATAAGATATGATTTTGGTTGCTTTTAGTTGTTGCTGTACTATATTATTATCTTCACAGTATTCAGGTTTGGTTTTCTGTATTTTGGGTCAGCTACTCAATTTCTTTTAGCCGATAAAAGAGGTATACTTTTTTATTTAATTTATTTGTGAAGGCCTATAAGTTTATTTACAAGTAAAAGCCTATTTGAAAATCTTATTAAAAAGTAGGCCTTTAAGTAGGCTTCCAGGCCAGGCCAGGCTTTGAAGTAGGCCAGACCAAGCCTTAAAAATTGGCCTACATTAGGCTAATAGGCTAGGCTCAAGCCTTACATTTTCACAATAGGCCAGACTCAGGCCTTTCAAAGCCTGGCCTGGCCTGGCCTATTCCCATCCCTACCTGTGGGCTTGAATTATATTTTGTAGTCAAAGCTCGAGACCTGCAAGTTTCCAATATTAGGTCTAAAATATCAGAGAGAAAAATGAAAAAGAATTACTAAGGTGGTGTTGGTCATAATTTACTTGCAGAATCCTGCAATTGATAATGCATCAATGCTAGACTCTGTGCCTCCAGCTACCATAACATCTGCATCTCCAAATTGAATCATTCTCATTGCATCACCAATAGAATGTGACCCAGTAACGAGGTTTTTCATGCTAATTTTTTCCACTCATTTTAAAAAAAAAAATTATATGAAATTATGGTCATAATTGCATTTTTCGTCTAATAGTTATTGAAATTGTGCAATTTTAGTCCCGTTTCCAATTGAGCGCATTAGGTCCCCTATTACTCTATCCCAATGAGAAGTGCTATTAACACACTCTTTCTAACACACACTCTATAATTAGGTGAAATGCATATGAGTCTCACTATTTTGGGAGTAGGTCCCACGTGATTTAATGAGACCACATACATTTCACCAAATCATAAAGAGTGTGTTGGAAAAAGTGTGTTAGAAAATGTGTTACTAGCACTACTCTATTCCAATTGTTGTAATAATGTTCCTCTGTCACTATCTCGTCCAATTCTTGACCACAAAGCCTACGTGACACATGTGGAATTGCTTTGACACTAAATCATGTCACCTTGACACTCAGTCGGGGTATGTTGCCATTAATGACATGACAAAGACACTCACACGCAAGAAATTTAAAACAACATGTATTGCATCACATGTGTTACCACCTTCTTTGAAAAAATTTCTGGCAACATATATCATGTCAAGGTGACTTGATTTAGTGTCAAACACGTCCCATGTATGTCATGTAATCTCCGAGTGTTAAAAATGGAACAACATAATGATAGAATGACCTGATTGCAATAATTGGATGATTAAGGGACTCAATTTGCTCAATTAAAAATCGAAAAACCAAAATCACAATCGTGATAGCTGTGATACCAAAAGTGTAATTAGCCCAAAAAATTATATGAAATTTATAAGTTAAATAATTATTCCAGGAAATATATTTATAGAATTGGTTTTACTAGGTGCATATTTGGATTTATTTTTATGAGAGTCAAAAGTGATTCCCGAGACATAAAGTTGATTTTGACATATTTGAGTGTTTTAGGATTAATTAATTTTGTCTTTAGAATAAATTTTAACTTAAAGCTAAGATTTAGAACATTTGTCTCAAAACGTGATTTTTAGCCTTAAATTTATAAATTCAACTTACTTTTATATAATTCTATTCAAACATAAATCATTTTATATTTAACTTATTTTTAACCAAGATCAACTTTATAAAATCAAGTCACTTTTACTTTTTCGGCAGTTGAAAAATTTATTTAGAGTTTATTTAAATTTATAACAGAATAGTTATATTAGTATTTAAATATATTTATAAAAATAATTTATAGTATGTCTACAAATTGTTTTAAACTTATTTAATAAATTTTCAAAATAACTTATAAATAAGTGATTAATTAATTTTTTGAAATAACTTTTTAAATAAATCCTTAATTAAAATATCTACTAAAACGTCTAATTTATAATGTCATGTATAATTATTTATTTATTCCTTTTTTATTATTTGTTTGTATAGTAACAAATCCCCTTATTAAATATTTATCACATTGAGTAATGCTAGTAATTATATACTCTCTAATATATTTTTTTTCCACATATTTTCTACAATTAGTTGAAATTCATGTAGGTCTACTATTTTGGAAATGAGTCGTACCAAAAAAAATAGAAAAAGTATCTTAGAGAATGTGTTGTCGGTACAACTCTATTGCATTATAAATGTTGTTGTTGTTATTATTATTATTACTAGAGGGAGCCATGCCTGGCATGTATCTCTTTTTTTTTTTTATTGTTGTATAATTATATGGAGTAGTTATTTTTAAATTTAAATTTAATATTTCAATAAAAATGACAATTTGGGAATATAAATTAGGACACCAAATGAGTTAGTTATTTTAAGATGTTTTCTTTATTAATAAGTATAGATTATTATTTTGATATTATTAAATTTAGATTAGGGGAAATATACTATGTGCAAGACATAGCCTACCTACGAAGGAATTCATGATTCAAATCCAAGTCACATAATCTACCAACGGAGAAATTTAAGATTCGAACTCAAGTCACACCTAGTGTGAGGGGAGACTCTAAATATCTGTGACAACCCCCACCGCTAATGTAATCCCTTATTTAAGAGTAAGACACACAAAAAGGAAAATAAGGGATTTGTTTCATGTTTTAATCATAGTATTATTATACTTACTAACATGGCGTGGAATGGGTGAGAGATACTCGAGTCCCTTATGCATGATATGTCAGACCGAGTATCACAGTACCTTAAGGGATTAGTTATACATGAAAGATACCCGAGTTCACTTAAAAAATCATAATATCATACCTTTCTTAAAAAAAACATTTTTTTACTAGGAAAAAAAACATAGTATCAAAATCTCTCCTAATATAAAGTAATGTTGTCTTGACGCCATTTCTGTGGTATTTCCGTAAATAAGTTAAGGTACTATTTATTTAGTCATTAAAATATCACTCCCTATTGGCCACAAAAGCGGCAATCTACCGTGGCTTCCACTGAAAGCCAACAGTAACAGTCTGCACCCTCAAATGAAAAACAAAGTGACACACGGAAGTTTTGGGAAACAAACGGAAAAGTTGAAGAAAAAAAAAAAATTTCATGGACACTCCATGGATGTATATATTCAGAGAAAAAAAAACAATAGGTACTATAATGTGATAATAAAAAAGAGATAGAAAAAGATGAAAGGTGTTGAATGAATGGTGACACTGTTAAGATATCTATGTATTATTTCAGAGAGGGGGAGGCGGATGAAGCGGTGGAAGGCAAAGGTAACCATTTCACCAGCCAAAGCAACAAAGAGGAGCACACTGGGAGGCAAAGCGGTGGCCCTCTTCACACATGCACCGCCGAAGAAATCAAGGACAAGGAGGGGAAGAAGAGCACAGTGGCGGCGGTGGGGGAAAATGCCGAAGCGGCCATGTGGGGCGACCTCCGTCGACGGTAGAGAGAAGACGTGGAAGGAAGAACCTGGGACCCGAAAACGCCGCGAGTGGCAAAGAGAGAGAAGACACCGAGAAGGAGTAAGAGGCGGCGGAAGGGGCCGCTATCAGCAGCCATGGGAGGCGACCTCCGTCGAAGGCTGAGAGAAGGACAGCTCGGCGGCGACTTGCTGCTTTTGCAGGGTCTACAGCGCCGTGCTTCACCGCAACTGAGAAGCGAAGAGGCTTGCGGCTGTTACGGGGAGACCCACGGTGGTCTGAGCCTACCGGTTATTCATACTGTTTCCAATCAAGCCATTTTTTTTCAATTCTTCCCCCTTTTTTTATTGTTACTTCTATTTTCTGTAGCTCCAGGATGCCCAAACAAAGGAGAAGATTATATCGCTGCACTTCATCGTTTCCGTTCTCAGAAAACTGAATCTATAGGGATACGACAACAGCGACTGTGGTATGGATCTTCAACTGTGTTTTTTTTTTTAATTGGTTCAAGTTTTTACAATGGTTTATTAGAATCATACGTAAAGTTTGATTAAGTGGATTTTTTTTAATTGGTTCAAGTGGATTATTAAATATTGTTGTTTCACTTTCACAATGGTTTATTAGAATCATACTTAAAGTATGACCATAACTCTTCTGATATAACTCATGTGTAAAGTATGATTCTAAAAACTTGCTTTATAGCATGTTTATTTTGTTTGATATCACTTACAACACAAGACTTTTATGGTGTTTTTCTCGATGCTTTTTTTTTAATATGCTCTCAAATAGTACAGGCAATTGAAGAGGCTTTTCAGCTGGCTTGAAATCTGTAATTTTCTAAATTATGCTCATATTATACTTGAAAACAATTATTCATCCTCTATCAATTGGTTTTGTTTCCTAAAAAAAAAATTGTGCAGGTATTAAATAACAGGAATGAAGGAAACAAAACTGATATGTTAATACTGATTGGTGGAGGGTTAAGTTTTGGTTTGGTATTTGATCTGAGTTGAGGTGTAAATATATGTTATTAAGATAAGATACTTTTTTATATCTCCTGGTGTTTAGGAATCTTGAGATTGTTGCAGTCTGCAATTCCGTTAACGAGTTACTATTTTTTGGGATACTTTGCCTATATGTTATTCAAGTTGGTTTGATAATTTCATGGAGTTGCTGCTGCACTTTTGGTGTTCAAGTTGTATTCTCAAGTTGTTTCTAGGGGCTTCATATTGGGTTCACTGACACTGGTGGTGTAGTCTTGAACTTCATCTCTCCTTTGTGCTTGCTGATGAAAGGCATGGGGCCAAGAGAGTAAGCATAAACATATACACATATATGTGTGTACGTGTGTGTGGATGAATATAAAGATCTTTGTTTGAATTTAAAATTATTTTGGTTGAACTTTCTCTGTATTAATGGGTGCAGGAGCTAGCCCAGGTGGTGCTTGGACTATTGAATGTGGGAGGTCTCATCATTGCTAATGTCAAAAATCACTTACAAGTAGGACAAATTTTGGGTGGTTCAGGTGGGTTAGTATGAAGTGAAAGCATTGAGGTGTCTAAACATATAAGCTGTAATAAAACCATAAAAATATTTGGGATTGTAGTAAAAATTATTGTAATCTGCAGCAAAACCAAGTTTATGTAATGTCCACATATTCATCTACAGCAATCTTCTTCTAATGGCACGTTGTGGCTAAATGAGGTGGTGGATATATAAGTCGTGCATAATAAATCAAGCAATCAAGCCAAAAATCTAATCCAATTTTAAGTTGTAGTACTGTGTCATGCAGCAGTTTCTGCACTGCACATATATAGGGAATCCATCTTTTGAGCAGTTGATATTTATTGGGAATATGTCAGGTGTGAGGTGTGGTATCATTACATGCATCCTATGGCTAATTGAATGGATTGCTTGCTGGTATGAGTAATGGCAGGTAATAACTATGTCATAAATAAATAAATAAATAAATAAAAATGACTACTAATGACATCCATTACATGTATTAGCAGATTAGCAGATAGGTGATATGTGCTAATGGATAGTAGATAATATATGTAGGTTATGCTAATAGGTATAGGAAATAGGTAATAGTAGTGATTTAAATATTTTTGTCCTGTCTAACATGATCTTTTAAATATTTTTGCAAATCGATGGAGGCAGAGCATGACAATGACAATGATGGAGTTTCAGACTTTCCGTGGAGTGCAGAGTCACTAAAGTATACATTCCAAGCAAATGCTGAATTGTCTCATTTGTATGAGAATGGTGTCTACACTAGTCATTAGTCCGCCATTTGGTCATTGCTGAATTGTCTCATAAAGTGGTGTTCGATTGCTATTTTTTCCTTCAGGGATCAACTAATATTTGTTCTTTAATTTGGTTGTTGGGGGTGGTCAAATTGATTTTTTTTTAGATTGAATTAATTTGGTTTTTTATGATTTTGTTTTGTTTGCAGTTTTGGGTAGTGGGAATTCAATAGGCTTTGGGGAATAGTTTTGTTATTGATTGCTTTCATTCACATGCATTGGCTGGCAAGCAATGAGATATAGGTCAATGGGAGTTTATGTTGCCATTTTAACATTCAGGTGGTGTTCTGTTTATAATTGTAACATTCAGGAATGATGCTTTTGGTTTTCATGTTTTCAAGCATTTGAAGCACTAGCCATTTTCTGGCCCAATCAACCAGAGACCCATTTAGGCATGCAACTCCCAAAATCAAAAGCGGCAAACAGGGTCAATAGCAGGCAGGTCAATGCATGTCTTCTTCCCAAATTATAATAAAGGGGTAACAGCATTTTGCTTGGATGCTTCTTCTCCTTCACTGTTCCTTCGATCTTCTCCTTCTGTGTTGTTTCATTTTTTACATTGTTTTCGGTTTCTATTTTGTTGAAATGCAAAAGCTTATTGGGTTGAACAACAACTACCTTCGATTCTTCTCCTTCTGTGTTTGCGTTGTGATTCTTTGGGTTTGACATGCATTGAGTGAGTTTTTGTAAGCTGATTTTTGTGAGTTTTGGTTATCCCTGTCCAGTTTAATTTCTCCTTATTGTCTCAAACAATTTCTGTTCTGTTTTTATATTTTGTGAGCTTTACTTTTTGCCAATGTCTATGCAGCTATGCTTAACATTTTGACTAACTGTTGACATAGAAAAAAGTATTTCTTCGGCAGGTAGCAATTCTTATCATATTTTGCACATCGTATTGGTCAGCTTGGAGGGCCTGAGAAGTAGTTATTGAACAAGATAGGCCATTAAAGGCCAACTTCTCTAATTATTTTAGCATTTCCTTAAGTTGGAGTCTCATTCGTCTCTTATGTTGTTGATCCTACTACTTACTGTCAAACTTTGTGTCAACAGGATGTAAAATATGAAGTGCCAAACACTAAAGATGCAGGTGTTATGGAATTGTAAATATGAAAAATATACAATAGCTGATAGGCCCATAGATGAGTGGGTTTGCATCATTTTGTTGTAGTTACTTTGTATTTCATGTTTATGCTGTACAAGTTAATATCACCTGGGACATTGACGTTTTGTCGTTCTCTTCTCTATTGGTGGGATAGAGGTATTAACTACAGTTACATTTGTCTTAAATTCTAAATCGATGCCTCTATGCAATGAAAATAGGATGATAGATTAACATTTATCACGTTGCATGAGTGCACTTTATGAAAACTGTTGGGCTTGCAGACTTGCTTAGCTGAACTACTCAAGGACTTGCCAATTTCAGTGGCATTTGTGTAATTAATTTAAGATTTACCATAAACCTGTACCACTAAAAAAAGTGCCTTTTCACAAATCATAATCCTGCACAGCCCAAAAAAGTGACTCATTGAAATAAATGCACCGAGAGTCCATTTGAATCAGCATATGCTTTTGACCAAAAAAAAAAGAATCAGCATATGCTAAAAACCATTTTTGTGTGCACCGATAGTCCTTTTTTTTACCAAAAAAAAACCCTTTCAAAATCTGATAGAGGCAAGAAATAGCGCAGGGGAAAGGTCTCCCTCTTTCAAAAAAAGAAACAGCGTATAGGTTATGGGAAAAATTTGTGCTGTTTCTTCTTTCTTTTTCTTTTCTTGGTTTGTACTTTGTACTGCATATGGGGGTCCTAAAATTTCTTTTTTCTTCTCCTTCGTTTTGTTCGCTGTCTTTAAGAGCACAAAAGGTTGGGTAATTTTTTCAAGAAAAATTTGTTCATGCACGGTTTTAAAATTTGGGTGTTCCTGTACAATTTTTGTGGTTAATAATTAATATGTTTTTTTCCTTCTATTTACGGTTTTCAATTTATGTATGGTTCTTCTGTTTGGTGAAGGTTTGGATTGCTCCATTTTTAATTTATAGGCTGAGTAATTGGTATTTAAAGGTACAATTGTGATGTTTAGGATTCCATCTGATATTAAGATTCTTTTTAAATTTCAATGTAGACAGTGTTTTTTTTTCAATGACAATAAACAAAAGTCAATAATAATTTTTGAAACATGTGGGCATCTATCTTTTATATTTGTTCATTGACAATTGTATGTTGGAATATCAAAAAAGGTGGCTTGAAGATACTTTGACGTGATGAGTACTAAAATATTTTTAAATGATTAGATAATTTCAATATAGTTCTAGATCCTGCACGGGTATAAAGACTAGTCATACATATACAGTGGTCCACTCTCGCCACCTGATACCTCGTACTATAGGCACGACTATATCACTGTTTGTTCCATTCGAATCTCATTTGGTGTTGGTTTGTGTTCCACTTCGTGTTGTTGCGTATACCATTACCAATCCATTCCATATCTCGATGGCTACTGCTACTCAAGGACAAGTCATCACCTGCAAAGGTATTGTCTCTCTTCTCAATTCCTTATTCCTTCATCACTATTCCGCTATTATATGTAATCATGATTAGTCATCTGAAAACACTGAGAGTGACCCTTTTCAATTTTTCATTGTGAAGCCGCGGTGGCCTGGGAACCCAACAAACCATTGATCATCGAGGACGTTCAGGTGGCTCCACCACAGGCTGGGGAAGTTCGAGTCCAAATTCTCTACACTGCTCTCTGTCACACCGATGCTTATACTTGGAGTGGCAAGGTACCCCATCTTTTGATTTCATCTCAAAATTTAATCTTTTTTTGGTTTGATTGGTGTTTGCTAGGTGTTTCTGGATATCATAAACGGTGGGCATTTTAAAAAATTCAATTTTTTTTTTGTTATCTATTTGGGTTTGTATGTAATGCGAGGAATTGATCGTTCGTGTGTTTTATACATGATGCATGAATGTCATTCTCATTTGAATTTATCTTGAATTGCTTTTTGCAGGATCCAGAAGGTCTCTTCCCTTGTATACTTGGTCATGAGGCTGCTGGGTATATGGAGAAAAAACAACAGAATAAATGCATTTTACTTTACATGATAAAAGCATGCATATAGATACTATATATCTATATATGAGGGTGTATCAAGTGAGATGAGTGTTTTTATGAGAGGGCTAGAGGATTAAATCTGGGCCGTATTACCATACATGGATGGTTGAGATTAAAACTTAGTTAGTAGTCACATACCACTTAAAAAAGTTATGTGACATTGTGTTTTAATCTTGACCGTTCATGATTTGATATTATGACTATGATTCACTCCTTTCATCCTCTCATAATAAAAGCCCTTTCACTTGATATGCTCTCTATATAAATATATACATTGGCAGGTCTGTGATTTGATTGTTGGTAGGAGGTTGATCATTATGATGTGTTTTGGTACAGGATTGTGGAAAGTGTTGGAGAAGGTGTTACTGATCTTCAGCCTGGTGATCATGTCATTCCTTGTTACCAGGCTGAATGTGGAGAGTGCAAGTTTTGCAAGTCAGGGAAAACCAATCTCTGTGGCAAGGTTCGTGCTGCCACCGGAGTTGGGGTCATGCTGAGCGATCGCCAGAGTCGTTTCTCTGTCAATGGAAAGTCCATCTATCATTTTATGGGAACCTCCACGTTTAGTCAATACACTGTTGTTCATGATGTTAGTGTGGCTAAGATTGACCCAAAAGCTCCTTTGGATAAAGTTTGTCTTCTTGGATGTGGTGTTCCAACTGGTAAGTTATGTTAATAATGAAAAATTGTATTGAGATTTTGCAAGTAATTATATAGGAAGTAGCTTATCCTTTCTTTGCATCATTTTGTCACTGTTCATAGACTGTAATGAATTGATGAAATGTGAGTGGGAAATAATGTTCCATTTGCCTATGGAGTTGCATAATGTGGTCATAAAACTTGCCATCCAAATACAAGTGATTAAAAACTTTCCTTTCCTTATCAGGGTGACAAATTTTATTCAAGTTGCTTGCTAGAATAATCCCGTGTACCTTTGACAACGTTGTGCTGCTGATTCAAATCATCCTTACATGAGTGCAGTGTCTATGGGCACAATCAATTAAAAGCTCAAGATAATATTTAAATAATCTCAACGCGAGATGTCTTTTTGTATTATTAATTCAATGTATCTTGAGCTTTTGATTGGTTGTGTCCAGAGACACTGTACTCATTCAAGACTCACAAAATTCTTACTCCATCTCCCGTTAATTCTAATGCCGGACTTTGGATGTATTTAAATGGTTTATGTGATAGAGGATATGTTTTGTGTTGTTGATTGTTTGAAGATGTAGTAGGAGAAATTAATGGGCTGACAGAAAATAAAAATGGGGAGGGGGTTTAGTTATTTTAGCCTGAATTGTAATGCATTTATGTTACTATAGGTGAAAACTAATCTAAAGCCATGTATCCATTTTGTTTGAGTTCTTGAAACAATGTTTTTAGTCCTATTTTTTGATCTTAACCTATTTTTAACTAGTTTATGAATGTCAAAGATTTCAAGATGATATATGCGTATTGATTTTCATTTCTTACACTATTTTCTCTCTCTCTCTCTCTCTCTCTCTCTCCTTGCAAGTATGGTAGACAAAGTTGGTGGAGTTTGAAAGAGTTTGCTTGATTGCTTTGCTACAGTTATTTCTTTTTAATATTTTAGGCCATATTCAATTATTATTTTAAGTAACATTTCAGGTCTTGGAGCTGTCTGGAACACTGCAAAGGTGGAACCAGGATCAATTGTTGCTATTTTCGGCCTTGGAACTGTTGGGCTTGCTGTGAGATTCTAAAAAGACAATAGTAGATTTTGCATTTTTGCTTGGTCTTGGGGCTTCCATCATGACCCATAATTCACACTTGACAGGTTGCAGAGGGTGCAAAAGCTGCTGGTGCATCAAGGATTATTGGCATAGATATTGATAGCAATAAGTTTGAAAGAGGTATGACATAATTTTGATAGTATATCTTACTGTTGTGAAGTGATTTGGCGTCAAGCATATCTATTATGTTTCACTAATGCCTTTCCAAATGACCTACAATAATCAAATTTTTTACAAGGCCATTAGATTAAGGACGAATACAATTCCATTCACGGGGGAATAATATGGCTATAATTTTATCTTAATATCTCTGTTCTTTTGGTTTGTATTTATATTTTATTGCTTATTCCTTAATTTTTTTTCTTCTGTTGCATCTAATATAGACTTGGGACCTATTTGGATAAACAACTTACTTAAGCACTTATGGTATAAGCGCTTATCATATAAACGCTTTTGTATAAGCTATTTTTATAATCGAAGAAGAAATGTGATTAAATTAATTTCATATAAGTTGTAAGCTGTTTTGATAAGCTATTCTGGAGAGCTTATGAAAATAAGCCCAAAACATCTTATGAGCCAATCATAAGCTGTTTTTATAAGCACTGCCAAACACTGTCACAAATGTTTATGTCAATAGATAAGCTCTGTATAAGTCAATCCAAATAGGTCCCTATTGTGCTATAATGAATAGGGTCTACGTATGAGCTATTTTATGTTTTTTGTTTGGTTCTCAGCCTTGGTTTTATTCAGTTTTCTATTTAGGGGTGGACAGAATGCTAAAAGCCTTAATGTTATTAATACTTTGCAGCAAAGAACTTTGGCGTCACTGAGTTTATTAATCCAAAAGAACACGAGAAACCAATTCAGCAGGTGATAGTTGATCTCACAGATGGTGGAGTTGATTATAGTTTTGAGTGCATTGGAAATGTCTCAGTGATGAGGGCTGCTTTGGAATGCTGCCATAAGGTGAGTGCTGCTTGCTGCTTCTACCTCATCGATTGTTGGGCGCAAATATCGATTGTATTATATTACAACATGAAAATGGAAATATATATGTATGTTATGCTTTGTTATTGCAAAATAATTTTGCAGGGGTGGGGGACATCAGTTATTGTTGGTGTTGCAGCATCAGGGCAAGAAATATCAACTCGACCTTTCCAGTTGGTGACGGGGCGTGTCTGGAAAGGAACAGCTTTTGGTGGCTTCAAGAGCCGATCACAAGTGCCTTGGCTTGTAAACAAGTACTTAAACAAGGTAAATTGAGGTTTTCCACTGCGTTAAACTTCCAATATTATTGTTGGACACCGATTTACTCCCTGAAATTATTAATATTTCAATTTCATCATTGAAATTGAAAATCTTTGATTACATTAATCCCTATCGAACAATTTCAAAATTGACCGACCCAAGATGACCCATATGATCAAAAAATTTCAATTTCAGGGACTAATTTAGAAAATTAATTTTAGAGACTAAGTTGATAGTACCATACAATTTTAGGGACTATTTTAGTGATTCAATCGTGGTTATAGTTATATGAGTAATATTTGTCTGCTTTACTCATTTTGCAGGAAATCAAGGTTGATGAATACATTACTCATAATTTGACTCTTGCGGAGATCAACAAGGCATTTGACCTGATGCATGAAGGAGGATGTCTCCGTTGTGTGCTTGCAATGCATGTGTGATGTGATCTATTCTATTTAGTTTTTGAAAGTGTCACAATATGCCTTTTTTGTTTTTTCTCTTGGTGGTGGTTGAAGTAGAATCAATCATGATCGAGTGTCTATAATTTCTGTGATCATGCATGGATTTATATATAATAATAATACGATATGAACGTTCTTGTGATCAGAAATCCTATGCAATGGATATAGTACAATAATCATTTTGGGTTATGACCATGCAATTCTTCTATTTTACCTGTCAAATGTCAACACTCTATACTAATCACATGTTTCCTCCATCCTCTTTTTCCAACAAGGGTTGGTCTGCACCTAATTAACTTTTTTTTTTTCTTTCTGTTTTGATGCTAAGTTCACACACCTCAAAGCTACAAAACCATTTGCAAATGCTGTAAACCTTTGCAATCACTGTTCAATGTCTAGTGGACTATGCTGCATCGCGCCTGCATGTAATGAGTACAGAAAAATAAGCTGAGAATCGGTCACTGTTTTATTGGTATCTATGGAAAAAATCAACTCCCAGTGTATGAACTTAGGAGGAATAGTAACCTTACAACAGAATAATCTCAGTAAATGAAGAAGAATGAAGTAAAATAGAGAAGAAAGAGAGCCGAGGTAAGGGGAATCAGAAATCAGAGAGAAGAATTACATCACACATTCCACACCCTCTCTCATTCACCCTTTCTCTCTTTTATACCCTGTATCTCACACAAAATCCCTCCACCTAGAGTTAGTTACCCTCTCCCTCTGGCTCCTTCTCACTCCCTTAATTTCCGGTTCACTATCAGAATTCTTTCCTAGCTGTCCATTTTTCTGGACCAGTCCCTTTCATGCTCTCTGTCTCTGATGCATCCTGAGGCTAATTCATAAGCAATCAAAAACGTAAAAAACAAAAGATACAAAGATAAAAATTTAATAGCAAATGACAAGATTACTTCAAGCTATAAATTACTCCCATTCCCTTTTGAAAATATTCTCCTGAACAGGTGGAAGAAGTGGAAATAATGTGTAATTATAGATATGTGCAACAGAAACATTTGAATTATCATATATTTGAGTTCAAATACAGCAAAGGTCCATAGGCTTACTTGAGGTTTTCCAACTTATAGTCATAATAGAATTACATCTGTTAAAATATGTATTTCATTAATCACATCCATAACTATGTGTGAATAAGAAACTAGGTGTAATATTAACTACCCCCAACAAATATGCTAATTAAAACATGCTAAATGACTGGGAAACAGCAGTTGCTAATGAGACTGAGGAGGCTATTTCTGTTTGGCAAAAACCCGCTCAAGGCTTTGTCAAATGCAATTTAGATGCAGACATATTACAAATAGTGTTAAGTTCACAATGCAGTGCAGAGACATTTTCCAAGCACAACTGCAATATATTGTTAGGTTCACTTGGAGAAAGGCAAATAGTGTGGCTCACTCATTAGCTAAGGCTCTTGTTACTTTTCCATCTGTTTATGTTTTCAGTTCAATTCCAAATTGTATATTCAACTTTATGATGCAATTGCAATGATATTATTTTTGGTTTATACCCACAGTATCCTAGGGGAAAAGAGTCCCCTCAACTAATCTATGTTCAGCCGGGAGGTAACTAAAGTCTGGCCATGAATTGTTCTATCACGGGAGATTGAACACGGGTTTTAGCCGAATCCGTCCCCTTAGATGGAGCACACTAATCACTTGTGCCCAACCTCGTGGTTACAATTCCAATGATATAAGTGTGTTTCTTTAAAATAAAAAATAAAAAATATGCTAATAAATTCCTTACAGAAGCTATGTTGAGAAATTGAGATGTTTGACATGTGACAGAACTTTAACTATCCATACCAAAACCAGAGCTATAGAAGAGGAGAAAATCATTTGCAAAATATATAACATAAAACTCCAAATACTAGCTTTCTGAGAATAGGAGAAAATCATTCGCCATAAGCTACAAATAAAGACATTTCACAATACATTCGAAAGACCCCAGCAAGACCATGAGAGATAAACTGTAAACAGTAATCGCCAAAGCCAACTCTTTTTTTTATAAGCAAATGAATTTATTAAGAAAAAATAACATAATTTAGTTCGAGCACAAGATGTGCAGAACTAAACAGAACAAAAGTCCACATAAAGTTGTGTGAAATATTTGGGAAATAGGTTATTTCATTCCATCGAATCAATTGGATACATGATAGGTATAAATAGACCAATATGTACATCGGAATTTGTGAACTGAAACTGAAATTTCATTGAATGAATTGAAACTGAAATTACATTGGTGCAGTGATCCAATATATATAGGAAAAGGAACCAGCTGTAACTAATTGAAGACTCTTTAGTTAGTTACAGTTACAAAACAAATCTAACAAATCCTAATTGAACTACAAGGGAAATGTTCCTGTACAATGCGAATCACCCTAGACTAACATTTACACCACCGAGTAGAATTACTCTAACTATATACTCTAATCATATTGTGCCATATTATAGTTGTTAAGTATCCTAAGGATACTGATTCTGAGGATACTAATTCTGATTCAAATTCTGATTTGGAGGCATGTAGTATGCATTTTGTGGTGGCACATAATCTTGCTCAAAGCGATGATAACATACAGGTGCTTCATGACCAAACTTATAGCACACTTGGCATTGGATTGAACTGCAATTACCTCTACCACCATATCTGCCACCTCGATTATTAGGACCTCCTCTATTGTTTTGATAAGAATTCTGATTGTTCTGATAGGCGTTTTGTGAAGGCTTTGGTTGTGAAGCCTATTGTTGTTCTGCAATATTTGCTTGAGGCTGTGGTTGATCTTTGGAACTTGAAGCAGAGTTCATGACTGAGACGGCTACATTTGCAGAAGCAATTGCTTTCTTCCTGAACTTATCAAGTCTTGCTTCATGTGATAGAAGAAGAGTTGCTACCTCATCAATTGAAAGAGGTTCAAATTTGTTGCTCACGACTGAAATTGTGGATTCAAATTCCTCTGGTAATCCTTCAAGAATAACATCTGGGTGTTCTTTTTCTGAAACGTGATCTCCGATTGCAGTAAGAGCATCAGCTAGTGCTTGAATCCTCAATAGAAATTTAGATATTGTGCAATTTTCCAATGTTTACTGCGAAGAAGCTGTCTCGCTTTGGCATTTGTATGTGAATGAAAATAGTCATGTATTTTATCTCATAGTTGCCACGAATGTGTGCATCCTATAAGTAACTCTCGGAAGCATTACCTCTGAAATTGTCGATTGAAGCCATGAGAGGAGTAATTGATCTTGCTGTTCCCATGCAAGATAGGCTTCAAACACTCTTCCATTGTCCCGACAGTGAGGAACTTTGGTGGAATATGAGGATTGACTACGAAGTGATGAAGGTGATGGCCTTTGATAACAGGCTCGCCTCCAAATCAGAAAGTTCCGAGCATTAAGTTTCACTATATAACGGAAGGAGAAAAGGTAGTCGCTGCAATGGAGGAAGATGCAGGCGACGAAGAACCGACATTACGAGCGATCCAATATATATAGGCAAAGAAACCAGCAGTAACTAACTGAAGACTCTTCAATTAGTTACAGGCTTAACAAATCTAACAAATCCTAACTGAACTACAAGGGAAATGTTTCTGTACAATGCGGATCACCCTAGACTAGCATTTACACCACCAAGTAGAATTACTCTAACTATATACTCTAATAGAAAATAAGAGTTTATTCCTATAATAATGAGAAATCTGCAGGGATATAAATAGTATAAATATTGACAAGAATATTGATCTGCAGGGATATATGGAGGTACTTGTCTGACTCCATTGTTCCTTTGTCAAAGCGGGTTTATCGTTTTCTATTAGTCTCAATGTCGAAAAGGATCATGTTTAATTGCTAAAAGAATAGGTCTACTTAGAATTTGAGCAACTTTTAGAAGTCCTGGAGTGCGACACCATCCTCAATATAGTAGGTAGTGACTTTAACTCTTCAGATAATAGAAAGATTAGAGCAATTTTCATTAAGCAATCTTTCTATTATTTAGGGGTGTGCAAAAATAATGGTTAACTGCACTAGATTCATAAACCGGACTGCACCAAACTCAAAAAGCCCAGCCCATTTGTATGGGTTATTAGATCAACCCAGATTCTAAAATAAATTCAGGTACCCGACTCGTTTTTTTAACTTGGTTTCTAACCCTTTTTTGTTCCCTATCTCCCTTTCTCATTCTTTTCAACTCGTGTCTCTTTCTTCTGCTGAATAGAGAAAGAACCCTAACCCTAAACCCCAAATCGTTTGTGACTCTCCTTGGTCTTATCCCAAATCGTTTCAGATTCATCGCTTGTGACCCCGAAATTGAATGTTGTGCAGGTGCATACCATTGTTCGCAGAATCACGATCTCTTCGGTTCACAGAATCACGATCTCTCCAGTTCGCAGAATCCCAAGCTCGTTGGTGTTTAGAGCTGCTTCCTGTTAGCTAAACTAGAAAGAAGAAAAACCAAATTCCTGTAACTATTCATCCCTTTATGATAATAAGAGCTGGGAAATGTTACTATTATTATTACTCTTTGTTCTAAGACGATCTCGCCTATATATATTTCGAATGTTAAATATCCTTCTTTGTTGGTGATGATGATCAGAACCAATGGTGAGAAGGTGAATGAATAAATATCATACTGGTGTGGGGGTTTAGTTATATATCCTTGCTTTTATAGATGAAGTGTTGAGACTTGAGATACCGGTAGGAGTCTTCCTCTTTGACTTGAGAAGACTAGAGCTGTCAAAACGAGCCAGCTCGGCCCACACGAGCTGGCTCGGCCTGAGCTAGCAGATAAACGAGCCGAGCCGAGCTGGCTCGAATTTTTCAAGGGCCAGAAAATGGCTAGCTTGGCTTGGCTCTCCCCGAGCTCGAGGGTTACTCGAGCTGGCTCGCGGGCTGAATCAATAAAAAAATATTAAAAATGATTAAAAAATATTTAAAAATGATTAAAATGATTAAAAAAATATTAAAAAATAAAAAAAAATACAAAAATATTTAAAATGATTATTTTTTATTTTTTATTTTTTTAGTGTGGCTCGCGAGCCAACTCGGCTCGTGACGAGTTGGCCCTCTTCAGCTCGCGGGTTAAATGAGCCGAACCAAAAAGACCCGGAGTTAAACGAGCCAGCTATTTAGTAACATTTTTAGCCCACGAGCCAAGCCGAGCTGGCTCGCGAGCCACAGCTCATTTTGACAGCTCTAGAGAAGACCATATAGGGAGTTATATTTCATCATATCCCAATTATTGAGGGAAAGGTAGTTTAGTTTCCTATTAGGAGGGTGGAGTTTCCATATGTGATATTGAGAAGGATTATCTCATATAGATAGGGAAAGGGTGATCATTACATCCATCTATGTGGGTCTTAGTCATGTTGGACTTGGGGTTGGGATTCATTAATTTTATTGTTTTTTCATTGGTCAAGTCACTCCTGGAATATTGATTTGTTGCTTTTGTATGGTGCTTAATTATGACTGAGTTTAATTTCCTAGTATTTAGAGTGAATACCGTTTTATATAGAGCGACTTGAGTGTTGGATGTGGTTAGGGAAAACTCTAGGGGGAATATGAATCCCTCATCTGAAACTGCAATGGCAAAACAGAACATAGGCAAGGTTTTAGATGGGGATTAAGTGATTCAGCTGGATGAAGAAAGTAGCAACTCAAACTTGTTAGCAAAACAAGCTCTTGCTGGTTGGGTTATCTGATGCCATATTGAACAAAAATACATTAAAGCTAGCAATGATTTTCAAAGGCTAGGGAGAACCACAGGGACTTACTATGACTAATATAGGGATATTAGCATTTAGCAGATTGCTATCCTAGCATTATTTGATGTTTCTATATAGTTTAGTATAAGCTTTAAACTAGCTTCTCTTTTTGTCTTGCTCTCTAATTGGCTGGACAGTTGTCCATGAAGAACTGTTGTATGCTAATCTTTATCCTGTCATAAAGGATCATGCTATGGTTATTTTATGCGTTCTGGTTTCCTAAAATATTTCCTAAATTATTGTGTTATGCCTCCTTACAATTATTTAGTTCAGAAAGGAACTAAAGTTGTGTTATCTATACAAAACAAGTTCCTCTATTTCTCTTGCCATGTTCAATATATGTAGGATTGTGATAACAGTGAGTAAGATTTTGTTACTTTTGTGTCTATTTTACTATTCAGATATCTTAGTATATGCTGATGCTTCAAAATTATTGGTATATATATGTTGTTTTTTGGTAGCAAGTACATATACATAAAGTTCACTCCACTACTTGCGGAATGAGTTGGAAGTAAGGCCAATTTAAAACCGGTTAGTATTAAACTCAATCCAACCAATATGAAAGTACAACATATAGACTGGTTTTCAAAAACCGGATCTTAGAATTGGTTTTTAAAAAATTGATTATTTTTTTTGGTCAAATTAAAAAAATGGTTTTTAAAACCAATTTTTGAAAACCGGTTTTGCATAAAAAACCAGTTTGGTTTTGAACTGGTTCACAAAATCAGAAACCGCTTCACCCAAAATAAACCGGTTCAGTTTTAAAAACCGAATTGCAAAATGGAGTGGTTCAGTTTGGTTGGGTTTTTTGGACCATGCACAGCTCTACTATTATTTGAAGAGTTAAGTTATACTTTGGCTTACTACCTACTACTTTGAGGGTGGTGTCCTGCTCGAGATTTCTAAAAGCCACTCAAATTCTAAATAGACCTGTTCTTTTGGCGGTTAAACTTCATCCTTACAATGTGCAAACTGATAGGTAACGGCAAACGCACGCACTCTAAGAGAGGAACATTAGAGTCACATTTCATACCAAGTACCTCCATAATTTCTGCATTTGCCGGAGAAACATCCACCTCCATTGTGAGTTGGTTTTTTTTATCAATAATTAGGTCAAAAATTGGAAATGGGTTTGTGAGGCCGTCTCCGATGGATTCTTAAAAGGGTTCTTAAATGTTAAGAACAACAGAAAAATACGAGGAAAAATAACATCTCCATAAACAACAAAAATGAACAACCAGAAAATAACAGCTCTAGAAACAACAAAAAAGTTAACTTTTTGCATAACAAAAAAAATATACAGATTTAGACCCAAAAAGCATCTACCACACCGGGAGAAGGGAAGAGAGTTAGAGGGGAAATCATTGTTTGGGCTTTGGAGTTATTGTATGTAGGTTGTAGCTGAGTGAATTTTTACCGTTGGAGAGCCAAAAATATTTTACTGTTGGAGAGCATAATATTTTACCGGTTCATTAAATAATAGTGTGAAGATGTGGGTCATGTATTATGCATTGTTAATTTTTTTCCTGAAGGTAGCAATTGTTTTCTCATGTCATTTGTGTTTTCAAATAAAAATGACATGATAAGGTGGTTTTCAAACATAAATTTTGTTTTCAAATAAAAGAAAATGAAAAAAAAAGATTCCCTGAAAAAATTGCTCCTCACTTTCTTTTCCTACCAGTAATGCATTTATTAACAAATATGCTAAGGAACTTGAAAGAATTATTTGTAAGCAATTTGGACATTGTCTTTTTTTTTTTTTTCAACAATGAGATATATTGGAATGAGCTGAAACCCAAACATTACACAAAAAGGACACTAAATACATAGACCCAAAATAGATATGATGTAGCTAACCCATACACAATAAACTCAAGCTATGCTCTAGATGAGCCTATACAGCTCTCAACTGGCCAACTAATAGCGAAGGAAAACACTACGAGCAAAAACAAACAAAAACAAACAGAAAAGAAAAAACACAGAGACGCAACCTAACACACAAGCCTAACACGCCACAGACATAAAAAAGGATATTCTTGATAGGGATGAGTTTGACCCATTTGGGGCCCTTAGAATCTTCTGTCTCATCAAATTTGCTCATATGTCAAAGGGTGGCGGTGCTGTGACGAGATGTATAGCGGCGCAAAAGAAGCACAGAGGAGGAAACCTGAAAAACAAAAAAACCCAAACAACAGAAACACCAAACACCACAAACAACCGCCGAGAAAACCACTGCTCAACCCCAACCACAGCAGCAAACCAAAAAAGACTGACAAGACGCGACCCAACTGCGAGGACAGCGGCAACAAGCCTCCGGGACTGGAGAAGGAGACGACGACGCAGCTCCAACCTTGACCGAAACTCGTTCGACCCGAAGGTGAGGGTGGTTCTCCAACCCCAACCCGGCAAACAACGACACAACAACCCCCAACAGATGGCGGCCTTCCTCAACAACCAAGCGCCGAACGGCAAACAGAAGGGGAAGAAAAGAAAACAAAGCTATGGAAACGGTGTGGAAAGATGAAAACAAGAGGCAGCAATTGGATGCGGCGGGACCTCTTCTTCCTCCCCAGTGCTCCCTCACAGATCGCGATCCAGAGAGCCAAAACCGGAGAGTGGGAGACGCCAGGGACACGAAGACGTCAGGCGAAGCAGTGGAAAGGGGAAGAGGTGAAGGCATGTTTGGATTTGGCGGGGACAAGGCCAGACAATAACGACAACAGTTTTTGTCTGTAAGAAGAAAAGGAAATTAGGCTTTTCTTTTTGGACATTGTATAAGTTGTAAATTTTCAACTACTAACAAACGTTTGGACTCTATCCAAAGAAATGGCTATCGGTTTTCATGAAAATGTCAAATTTCTACAAAACCAGTGGAATAAGTGTATTTTCGAAGATTACTAATTAAAATTACAAGTATTGATTAAAAAATCGATAACACATTATCTTGAACACTCTTCACGATTAGAAAATCATTGTTGTATTCTTAAATGAATAAACGTTTTTTTTTACAAATTAAATATTAAATGAATGAACGTTATTTTTTACAAATTAAATAACATCATGCAACATTGTTTAAAGATACTTCAAAGATGTCGTAGAGTTACTATACAATAACCAAAAATGAGTTAAATATTTATAGAAATTATTATTAGATGGAATAAGACTATATGAATCAAGTATGTTGAATCATTGTTAGCCATTCCAAAAGTTAATTTTAATTCCAATTGGAAAATTTTGACAATTCACGAAAGGCAATAATAAAAAATTGATATAAAATATAAATAATACGAATTTCGGCTACTTGAGGCAATGCTCTGATCTTACTATTTTAGTAGCAAAAGGAATCATACATTCCATATAATTGAGAAATATTATGCACCTAAAACTTGATAAAAACATGAAAGTAATGCTATCAAATTATACATGTACCAAAAGAGCCCCCAAGTTTGTTTACTAGATTACAAGAGAAAAGAATATGGTCCTCAGTTCAGAAGCTCAACTTATTGCTTATGGATAAATTAGTTTTGCTTTTTATTCTTCTTTTTCTCATATATAAAAAGGAGAAAATAGTTAAATAGTCAATGTTAAATAGATAGGTATTTAATAGGGAAATAAAAAATGAGCGCTTTTGAAAAAATTGAAAGTGTAAAAATTGATTTCAACTCATGAGAAGCTATCAATTAAAAAAAAATAAGAAACCCATTATAAGTACTTACAGAAAAAATTATCCAAACTGATTTTAAGACACATTCAATTGAGGTTCCTCGTATTCTAGGATCATATCATTGGGATACTAGAACAGTCTGAAGTCTTGAATCATTGCACAACATGTCTTCCACCACCAGATCGAGACATTAACTCTTGAATCTAGTTATTGCAAAAACATGTCTGTTGCTCCCTTCATATACTTGGAGGAACCCACTTTCCAGCTTTGAACTTATCATAAAAGCTGGATTGCTTAGAAACAACATAGAAGACTGCAAATACATCATATAATTAGATGAAACTCTAAACAGAATCAATTTAAAAAGAAAAGGTAATCACATTTTCTGAATTACATTTTACCTGGGATCCCAGGAATGATGAAATTAGGCTCTTTGAGAACAGCATGAAGTGTTCTCCTTTCGTTTACTTTTATCCATTTTGGGGAGGAGCCTGATGAACATAGAAGATCATGTCAAATATAAATTTCACATAACAAGCACAGAGATACAAAGGCCAATTCCCCCCTTAAAAATTGGAAATAAAAAATCATAAATTACTATATAAGAAAATTAGGTCTTGGTTTTCTAGACTGTGACATGTGTCAATTCTCAGGTTGTGACACATGTTACATCCTTGGCTAATACATGCTTTCCTCATTGTTTATATCCTTACCGACCGAGTAATCCTTTAAACACATTATGAACCACTAGAGTAGGGAAATTAAGTCATACAAAGAAAGCAGACATCAATTGCAAAGGAGGAGAGAAAGAACTTCAAAAGCAACATACTCATGTTTTGCTTAAGATCCTCAACTGCATCTTTCTCTTCATCACCAATACCTTCCCCATGAGAAGCTGCAGTTCCCTCTAATAGACAATGAAGAAGTTTTTCCTTAGATAGACGAAGTCCAGAACCAGCCTGATAAAACAAGGACTAAGGGGTGAGAAAAAAATGCTTTGAAAGTATAAATTTCCAACATTTGATACAAGTTATGCCAATCTGAACTATACTGCCAAAAATTGAGATTGTAAATATCACCTTATCAGTCCAAGTTAGTAAAATGCAAAATGTTCATAAAAGAAAAGGTAAGTGACTCTGTAGGAGTTAAAATGAATTGAAATATATAGCTTATGACAACTCCAGTTATCCACTTAGGCTGTGTATTGGAAGCTGGCTTGATTTCCATTTCCCATTCAATTGGTCAAAGCAGTTAGCAAATTTTGAGTATCAATAATATGTGCATTCTGAAGCAACATTTGATTTGATTTAGATCAAGCACACAAACTTTGAGCATTGATATAAATAATACAATATCTTTGTTGACCAAAATGCAATCACTGGCACAACTATATGCAAGTGATATTACTGGTATGGCCTTGCTCCATGTGAAGTTCCACAGTACATGTCTTTCAAGTTCAACAAAAAAATATGATCACATTTCAAAAAAAAAATCAAACTCAAACTACAAAACAATTTCAATGGACGCTTACCTCGTAGTATAATTCAATAGATTCACGTTTGTAATTGTTTTCAACATCCCATGGCAGCGGCTGATCTTCTGCGAATACGTTTAATAGCTAAGGGTGTAACGCGGCCATATACATAAAACTCATTTACATGTAATAATGCATATAAACTATTTCATAGAAAAAGGATATCATATCAAGGTGAACTGAAAACATGTCAGTCTCACAGAAATCCTCAATGAAGTCACTGGACATAACCTCTGCATACAAAAGAAGAACAGGCCAATGAAGGATATTATGTCTGTCTAACACGGGTTTCCTTAATCCAGTAAGTTCGCGATACATTGCCTTTCCAATCTTCAAGCCTCTATTTTCCATTGCAGACACAAGCTCCTGCACAACATTTTTGGTTTAAACAAACACGGACACAGAGCCTCCACATTACAAAACACATAAGAAAATAGTTCAAAGTTTACACCTTTGCCTCTGCAACAGCTTTGGAGACTTCAGCCTCACGCTTTTCGTTCTCTGATATCTTCAGGCCAATCTGCCGGTCAAGCTTCTTCAATTCCTCATTATTGGGGTCCAACTGAAGACCCTTTTGACAATAGTCTTGTGCTTCAGCCAACAAATTCAATGAAAGAGATGCTTTGGCAGCTCTATAAATTGCCTAATCACAGTAGGCATGGCATTAATTACTTTGAGACATCAAACCAACCAAGGAATTACAATAAGCAAACAACCTCCCCCCAACCACTAAGGCAGGCCCTGTTTGGATTTAGAACCCCAGCTTCTCGTTTATAGAGAAGTTAGTTTTGTTATGCATTCTTAATTTTCTCATATATGGAAAAGAGAAAAAAGCTGTTAAATAGTTACTGTTGAATTACAAGAAGCAAACAACCCCTCAAAGTCAAAAGCATCATAATTGATTCTTTCTTCTGTCAAATGTGGTTTTAGTTCAAATTCAGATACTAGCAGGCAAAAATTGATTTTGCATTCAAATCTCAGTTTAACTATAAGTAATAAAATGTAGTTTTTGCGTTAAGATGAAAATTTTACACTGAGTTTTACAGTGTTACCTCAAAACTTGTTTTAAGAGTACAAACATCCAAAATATATCACTTAACTCCAAACTCAATTTTAACCAAATAAATTTTACAAAATCAAGCTCAGTCAAAATCACTTTTAGCTTACGCTCCTCCAAACACACTCTAAAACACAAAGTGTGCACCTTTATATTTGAGGGGAACAACTTGAGTGCCACCTGGGAATCTGTAAGAGCACGTCTATGGTTTCCTAGAAGCAAATTCACATGGGCTCTATTTGAAAAGAGAATAGAGGTCTCAGAGTCACTCAAGGCTTTCTGATTGATTGCCCTTGTGTAGCAATCAATGGCATCAGAGTAATGCTTCTTACCCATCTTCACATATTGGTTACCCTTTTCCTGAAAGAGTTTATTCAAATTGAAAGGGTGGAGTGAAATCGAAAAGCAAAAGAGAGAAAAAAAAATGCTTTTTTATGCATTTTTTTAGTGTGTTCTAATAAAAAGCATAGTGAAGGAAGAGTTATATACTTTGAGTTCTAAGGCTGTAGATTCTTTGAGTGCAGCAATGGCTTCAAGGTCTGCTTTCTCGCTTTCGGTCAAGGGCTCCGAACCCTTTTCCATCCATAGCGCCATCGTTACTTATTTGGTTATTTGCTGTGTCTCTGAGACAGCTTTGCCACAGTTTCATTGATTTTGGAAGACACCAGAAACTATATATGTAACTATGTCCGATGTAGTCAAAAATAGTTATTGTTGGTGTGTTAACCTGGTCCCGTAAATCTTTTTGACCATTGTGGTTCCGCTGCTCCACGCCTACACCTCCCATGTGCCTTGCATGTGCGCCGGCATCAAATGGTATTACACAAATTATAAAAGTGCCACATAAGTTAGTATAATTAAATTATTAGCTCATAGGTAAAAAGCTGCTACACCTAGATAAAGAAAACTGAAAAGTGAAAAGTGATATCTGCAAGAGCATGGAAACCTTAAAACACAAAAACATAATTTCATAAAATAATATCCTTAATAAAAACATAAAAACGCATTTCAAATCTTACACACAACTAACATTTACTTATTAATTTATAATTAATGTACGAAATAATTTATTTACTCAATAATTAAGGTTAATTATTTTATAATGAACGTACTAAATAATTTATTAATCACTTAACTAGTTTACATCTTTTGAAAAAGTCAAGAATTATTTTACAAACAAAATAAATTGATAAAATATTTTAAATGCAAACACTAAACAACATTTACAAGCTTACACTGTTACACACAAACATTTAATATAAGCTCCATTTAATTAAATTTTATTTAATTAATTATCCTCTAATTAAATCTCATTTAATCAGACGTGACTCTCATTTAATTAAATCTTACTTAAATATAAATCTCTTCAATCAATTTGCTCAACTATGTGTGACCCTATTGGCCCCTATAAAGTTGAACATAATAACTAATATTAAATAATATCAACATGTTATTAATATCGAATTAATTGTAGTTTCACGATCATAGAGTAGATGTGTAAAACTTATTGTGCACAATATATATCTCATATTGGCCCAATATTTGACCTGGCCAGATACCTTCCACAATTCACTCCATTGAGTGCCCTAATACATTACCCTGTTATGTAGGAGGGGCAAATCCTATCTACATCCCTCCACATGACTTGTGCCAGGCCAAATTACTACCTTTATAGTTACCCGTTTACGAGTAATGTTTGATATCATTAAAACCTACAACTCCTCATCGAATCGTAGTCAATTCAAGTCGAGGTGGCAACTCGTTGGACACTAAGGCTTATACAAACACTTAATCCTTTCCAATCAATCCGAACTAATGATAGCTCGTAAACCTTGAATCGTTAACTAAAAACCCAAACAAACATCCATTGGTGAACCAACATGATAGAATAAGTCAATCATTTTACCTTATCATATCCTGTCTTCCTAGTTAAAATTTTATCGTGAGAGAGAGGCTGTGTTAGAAACCAACATGACATGATTAAATTTTTTTCTCACATTCACCTTTAATTTTAAAAAAAAATAAAAATAGTAAAATAAAAAATATTCAAAATAAGAAACTAATATTAAGATTTAAAAAATACAAAAAATTATTTAAATCAACAAATATTTAAAAATAATAAAAATTAATTTTAGAAAATTAATCAAAAATACAAAAATGATTTAAATATAAAAATATTTAAAATAAAACTTTAGAAATTCATGTTAGAAATTTAAAAATACAAAATATATTAAATTAATAAAATAAAAAACATTTTAAGTTAATTTTAAAAAATTATATAAAAAATTATATTTTTATATTATATATATAATTTCGTCATTTTATATAATTTATATCATATTATTATTTGGTCTATCTCAAATATAATGTTGAGATAATATAATACTATCAGAATTGATATCCGATGTGCATCAAACATATGATAGGATAAATGTTTATCATATCCATATTATATCTTACTCTTATCCTATTATCTTATTCTATCCATCTTTATCCTATCATCAGGGACAGAGGGAAGGGGGGCAAGGAGCCCATCCCTCCCCTCAATTTCATTTTTTCATATACATATAATTATATACACACATGGGACTTGGGAGGTGTATGAGGGGTTGAAACTAGCTCATGACCTGGGAGTTCGTTTTCTTGAGGTCCAACTAGATTCCTTAGTGGTGGTGGGAAGCATTACTGGTAGTGGTATTGGGAGCACTGCAGGATGGGCTCTCCTTCGTAACATTAAGAGGCTTATTTGCTTGGACTGGGAAGTTAAGTTCTTGCATGTGTTTAGGGAGGCCAATAGAGTAGCTGATGGGTTAGCAAATATTGGGTGTGACTGTAATGGGTTAAGGATTTTTTGTGAGGAACCTCCCAATCAAATAGGACAATTGTTAGCTGATGATGCTAGAGGGATCTCCTTCCCTCGCCGTGTTGCTGTTTAGTTGTTTTTCCTTTTGGGCTTTTTAGCCCCGTTGCAACTTAAAAAAAAAATTATATACACACATATTATATCATCGTATAATTAAATACTATTGACATAACTAATTTGTTCATTTCTACACTTGATATTTAGATACACAAGCTTAATTAGTAGTGGATTTTGTAAAAATATGATAAATTTGCTTACTTTTTGTTCAATTTTAGATCTAAAAGATCTGTACAGATTATTTAATGGGAAAAAAATTTATGAGTTGACAATAAAATATTGTCTCGATGATTTTTTGGGCCCTCTCTTAATAGATTTCTGGATCCGTCACTGCCTATCATGTGTACCAAACAGGTCCTAAAAATATCTTCCCTCAAACGTTAACCCAAACAAGAACTGAACAATCACTTCATAAAATTTGAATCAATAAAACCCAGAGATAAATGGTTCATTTGAATAATTTATTTTACTATTTTTAAGGTAATTAACTCATTTTCTTAAAAAAAAGGCAATTAACTCATTTATTATCCTCTTCGTTCGCATAATATGTGTCTGTTTTTTAAATTTACCATGTTTTTCTTTACCTATTTCACCAAATTAACCAACCAAATAAAAAAAAGGATATTTATTAAACCTATATTAAGCTTTTTTTTTATGTTCTATATTAAGTTACTTTTTACTATCTACAGTGCACCGTCCTTAAACTTCCACCAAACAAAAAAGTGCACCGTCCTTAAATGGTAGGATTTGGATTCCCTGCTGTTGGGTGTTTCTATCTCTCTCTACTTTTAGTTTTTTTTAATTTTTTTGGACAAAACAAATGAAGGGTGATGATTTAAGATCATGTAAGATCAATGGCTAAGAATACATGGACAGCAGGTACAGCAGGGAATCCAACAGCAGACAATCCTGGTCCGACACGGTGTTCATTTCAAAATTACTACATCATGAACCTTTTGAAGCAAATATAAATACTTCCAGCAACCTGACATGCAGCAGGTAGCCAACTCACTCTCACAGCCGCTCATCCATTTAATGGAAATATCAACGGTCTCACTTTCACACACGCGCAAGGCACATGACAGGTCTACGCCTGCACCTTAAGGGACCACGATGGTCAAAAAGATTTACGGAACCAGGTTAAACGCCACCAGCATTGTTTGCTAAGAAAAAGTAGATTTTGGAAGGGATGGGTCATGGACTTACGGGTATGATTTTTTATGTTGTTCATTTATATTGGTTTTTCATGGTATTCTCTCAGCGCAATCGTAAAAACTAAAAACTAATTCCTTTGAATATTTAAAATATATTTAAGAGTTATCTCATTTAAATAATAAATTTTCATATACATAAGTCATGAATTGAACCTAACCACGTGTTTAAGGGACCCGAGCCAAGTTAATAAAAATTTTACCCTAAAATTTTATAAACATCACGTGTTAAAATAACTTGTGGGTTATCAAGCCTATGGAATATTGTTTGTTGTCTCTTCTTAGAGGCTAACCCCTTTAAATGAATATTAGAGATTAGACTCCGCAAATACACAATAAACAGGTGACACAGAGGATACCTTAACAAAAACTGATTTTTTTAACTCAAGTATGAATTTTGGGAAATATTTATTGAAGAAGTTATCAGAGTTAGGATTCATGTGTTAGTAAAAATTGAACTTAAATTTATAATCCTATAAGTTTTTTTTTAACAAAACTCATTGTTATATTGAAGGTTTGCTTCCTAGATGTCATATTTTATTTCAAAATATCAACATTTTGTTTAACTCTACCACGAATGACTGGTCATATAATTAAATAATATCATTTTCTACAGAAGTTATCGAGCATTGTAAAAATACAAAAACGTATGAACATTGTATTTTCCACCCCATCCCCATATATATATATATATATATATATATATATATCAAACTAAAACTTTTTTTTGGGTACAAATACCATGTTGAATTTTGATCTTTAGTCTTTACATAGATACAGTTTAAGTTTTAAATAAATAATTTATAGATTGGTCAAAATAATATATTCTATATTTTTGGTCAACAAAATAAAATATTCCTAAGAAAGTAAAAAAAAATTATTTTTTTCAGAATACTACTTGCCCAAGATTGTCAAGGGCCTCAAGGCTACGTTCAATTGAAATATTTCACATCCATTATTACCCTTGTGGGTTGGTGTTAGTTGGGCACAAAGAAAGACTTGTGTTCACCACATCCAACAAAACAAGCAAAACTAAATTAGGCTATGCTAATTGCTAGCAACTACATATCTAACTTATCATCAACTATGGGGATTAGAGAACATCTAACATGTTCAGCTCTTAACAAGTTGATGAGCCTCAGAATGAAAAGTGCCATATACATTACTCACAAGAGTGGCACAAAAATAAGTAGCCACTGTAGTGTAGCATCATTCCACTAGAGGCAATTCTGAACATTTCCATTGAAGACTGCAATATGTACCAAGAGTTCTTTGGCTCGTCGCCTCGAACTCGTTCACCACCAATGAGATAAAAGTGTGCCCGCATCAACAGGGGCGAGATCTGGAGACGGTATATTCAGCTCAAACGGCAAATGACCATCTGTTACCATCGGAGCGGAGTCTTGATCCAAAAGCCAGTTCTCGATATCAACAAGCGAACCGGGTGAATGAGAACCCTCATTTAGAGGTCCAATGCTTCCGGTAAACTGAGTACCGGACTCTTCAATATTGAGCGGTTGGTTTGTAGATCCCGGACTTTGTAGAGGAGAACATTCAATTACAGCTTCAATGCTTTGACTGGTATTATTCTCTGTCCAATTTGAGTCAAAAGCAGGAAATCCCCAAGCAGTTACATTTGGACTTTCTTCATGTGGCTTTGGTTCGCAAGTATCTTGACTTGTAATTCCACATTGTGTAATATTTCCATTTCCATTATTAGCATTTTCATTTTGACTACTGATTTGAAGTTCATTTCCATGCTGATTGCTATTCAGGCATGCCACATAAGGAGCACCATTACCCTGAATACAAGTTTGATGGAAATCCCGGCCATCGTTTGATTGGGGCAATGCTTGGGTTTCAGAAGTCACAGTATGCTGGTTGACACGACTAAGGCTGGCCAGTCCCGAGCTCGAGTGTGAGAAAGACGGTGAATTTATGGGACGACAAACATCGTCCGGCCCATTGCAATTTCTGTAATTCGAGAATCCTGTAGTGGTATGAAATCTGTCACTTTTCTGTACCACCGCATTAACATGATTGTTGAAGCCGGATAAGCCACGAGAAGAATGATTCGCGGTCAGGGTGTCCCCAACACTGCTTACTACTCCCTTGGATATCGTATGAGGACGAAGGAACTGAGGTCCCAAACTGCTTGCACCGCTTCCCCGCTCCCTTTGGATAGCGTGACTACGTACACCCAGCAACTGCCTCGGTGCAGAGTGAGGCCGGTATCTGTTTCTCGCCAAAGCAGATCCTGATTCCAGACACCTACCATGGTTTGCGCCATTTGGGATTGTTTTGTTGGTGGCTGTGTGGCATATAGGGATGTTAATTGGCCTAGAGACCTGATTCTGCACACCAGAATTCAGTGAGGGGGAGAGGGCATGCATTTTGGTTGGTCGAGAGGCCCGTGAGGGGCGGGTATGAATTGCAGTTGATCTGGATGCTTGATTCCGTAACTCATGAATTGCGTTACTTTGTTGGGAATGTACCGCACGGATTACCGCACGGAATGAAGCACCGGAATTAGTTGAAGCTGGTAATGGGGAAGTCTGGCCCAGCTTGAAATTCTTCCTCTGAATTTTCCACAGCTCAGTTTTATCATTTGCATGACAATGATCTGAACTCAAAATGCCAGTGCCCCACTTTAGACATGGTGCTAGGGAGTCACAAACATAACAGTGACACTGCATATCATCAAAACCGTAAATAAAATAAGAGTGACAAAAGGATAATATTGAAATATCAAATCAAATAATACATAATAAACAATGACAATTAAACAAGCTAATTGAATTCTAAATTTTAACATAGTCCAAATATGTGGTCTTTAGTTATTTTTTTACCTGGCCACAGTGTCTCTCATGAGGGGTGGAAGAGAAAGGAAATTTAGCACAGAGATGCCGAGCATGAGGATAGTCCCTACATGCAATCTACAAGTCAAAAAAATAAAATGAGTCTCCATGTCTCAAATACAACTGCTACATTTTCTACCATAAGTAAAGAAAAGCATTAAAACAGCAAATTTGAGTAAACACACCCATGCATTTAAAGTAAACCAAAGAAAACTCTGAGTGGACAACCACCAAAACATGAGCAGAAAGCAAAAAGCAAGCTGCACTAGAATCAAATGCATCTAACTAAAGAACAAATCCCAGTTTGAACTTAGTAGTTAGTACATGTATTCCCAAACCAATTATACTTCTGAAAAACTAGGGACCATGATTCAAGTTGAAACATAGGGTATCACGATGGAGGATCCCCTAAAGCCATGCTTTCCATATAATCTGGATAGAGCTAGTGACATTTAACCTTACCTTAGGGTCTAACTCAGGGTCAGTGATTCCAATTTCAACCTTTGAATATGAATTCATTCATAAAAGGGTTCTCTCAGAGTTCAGATGCAATAGCCAAGACACGTGGCCCGGGATCAAAGGCTTCTGCCGTCTTGAACTTCTTCTTCAGCCATCTTAACTTTCCTTATGTGGCAATTTCATGCCCCTGCAAGAATTAGCCATGAGGCTAACCTTGGCAATGGTGTATAGTGTACTTTTATGCTGTTCAAAACTAACTTGTGGTGAATTGACACTTAAAAAGAAGTGAATTGACACTTGAAAAGAAAACACTCTCCCCTGCTAATCCAAAAGAAAATAAAAAAGAATCATTACCCATAAAAGCACATACATGATAGTCTAGAGATACAATTTTCAATCTGCCATCCCAGATGCTTGAATCCACAACAAACAACCTCGTTAGATTCTCATGTCGTTTCATGAACAAACATAATCCACACTCAGAAAATGTGATTTATATGTGTTTTTGTTTTTCTGTTGGGAGCTGTCAAAACTCAGTTTGGAGCCAAAGCAATAATTTCTCCCTTCTCACAAACGTAGCTTTGGAAAGAGTGCCAATGGAATTTGAACGGCTATCCAAATCCAAATACACAACAAGTAACTGCAATAATCCTATTAATAACGAGATACACACAAGTAGGGGCCCACATCTGTGTCTCCAGCACAAAATCAAGAATTAAACCTCCCCAATGCAATACACAACTTGAACGCTTAGTGCATACTTGGTTTTTGGGTTGCAAACGTACATTTAACGTACATTTGACTAAAAGAAACTCTATAGCCTATGTTCGAATTTGCGGTGAAAAGGTGACAGATGCGTGGTGATGTCAAAGCTTGTGAGAGTAGCTTCTATACTACCTACCATACCTCGTAACGCGAGATTTCAGAAAACCAAACACACTAATAGTTATTTTGATTCAAGCATACTTTTGCAATCTACCAACTGAAAACAAACATGCACTTCGACTTTATGGTACAATACAATTCCAATAGGCGCTACCACAAAATATAGAACTCCCTCTGTTTCTTAATATCTATCTTTTAATGTTGATTCAAATTAACCAATGAATAATTTAATTGACAAAAATTTTCTTTGTTCTATTCTACCCTCATATTTTCACTGTTCCACTATTTCCATTTACTCTCTGTATTAAAGTGTATGAAAAATGTGTAAAACAATTAATAGTGATAAGGTATAACTAACAAAATATAACCTTAAACTATCAAAATAACATATAAATAGTAGCAAAATTCTTCTTAGAATTGGACAATTAAAAGGGAAAGAAAGGAGTAATAAATAAACTAAAGGGCATATATACATACCTGACCCTTCTCCCCAACTACAAGCAACTCATCTGACCCAGTTGCCTCTTCGTCCACAGAAGTGACACCCTTTTCAGGGTCACCCTCCAGAACCACGCAATCATCATCATCATCATCAACAACTTTCGAAGACTTTGACTTCAACTCTGGTTTGTTCTCGTAAACGACGACAACCTCGTCGGAATCATCTGATTCTTCATCGGACGTGAAAAGAAATTCCCTTATCCATTCGAAATCGGTTTGTTTGGGTCCATCCTTCAAATCCTCTTCTTCACCGGAGCTTATATCCAACACCACAGGCATCGCTTCCACACTAGATCAAAAATTAAATAAATAAATAACAGCAAAAGCAACAACTGGGTTTTCTCCGAAACCTTAAAAAGTTGCAATTTTTGGAGCAACCTCGTTGTGAGGTTGTGGGAATTCTCCCAGGAAACCCCGCAAAGAGTGGAAATTGGGTATTATATTGAATTGCAACGAATGGGAAAACGATGCGTGCCCCCAGAGAGTAATTGAGGAATGCTTTTTCACGTTAGACCAGGGTTTTCTTTATTGCAAGAAAAAAAAAAGAATTTTGCAAGAGGTTCATTTCAGAGAAGCAAAGAGGGAGTGGAGAGACTTGTAGCCAGGGTGGGTTGGTTGGTTTGGAGATGGTATAGTGTGTGATTTTCAGGAGAATGAGTACATCAATTTGAGAAAAGCATTTGAGAGAGAGAGAGAGAGAGAGAGAGAGAGACTTGTGTGTGGGGAGTGTAAAAATAACAATAAGGTAAAAGGGGAGGAGAAGGAGAGACTAGGAGAGGGTGTGTTATGTGTGTGGTGAGTGCAAAAATAACAATAATTAAATAGGAGTTCTGTTTTATAATTTTCTACGTTCATCCAATATCTTTATTTTTTTTGTTACATCATTTATTTATTATTTATATTTCTATTTCTATACAAGTGTTGATTAGGTTTTGGGTATATGAAAATTATTTTTCATTAAATAAATAACTAGAGAGGAGAAGAGTGAGAGAAAAGGAATATGAATTAATAGACATGTGTAATTTTAGATTTAAATAACTATATTTTTATGTGCCCGTAGAAAAAACTATAGTTTTATGGTGAAGAGTTAAATATATATATATATATATACACACGTATTTAGTTATATTTTACTACTGTTATATTAAAATGTATACATATAATAATGAAATGTAATTTATATATATGTAAAATCTATTTATATTGTTAGTGTATGATTATTAAACTTGTAATTTTATCTATGATTTTGGATAGACTAATATTTTTGTCAATTTTTATTTTGTTGTTTTATAATGTTGACTTTAGTTCATATTTGACCCGTTTTGCATCTCTAGATTGAGATGGGTTTATTTCGTCCTCTTAGCCCTCTTCTTTTACTATTATCCCTTTACTAGTATTTTGGTGTGGATATTGAAAGAAAGGAGAGAAATTTTTTATAAGTTTTTCTTATTTGGAGGAAAGAGAAGGGGAGTCAATGAGACCAAATTTCTTCTCCATATCCAATTTTGTCTCCTCTCAGATAATGAAAAGATTTGGATAGGAGGAAAGATAGATTTAGAAAATTTAAATATATTAACTAAAATATTTTTATCGACTATATCCATAAAATATAACATGAAAAGTCATGAAAGTCATAAAAGTATTTACTATCCATGAAAAAACTTACATTGAGAATCTTACGTAACACATGGTGAAGAAATTTGTTAAATGATGACTCTTTTAGCTAAAGATGGCATGAAGGCCATTTGATGTAATTTTGCCATTATCCATAAGGTTATTCTTCTTCTTTCAGAAAACAAAGATTACATGTTGTGCGACAAGTAAAGATATCACACCTAATAATAGTTTTCCTTTATATGAATTTCCCTCAAGTCATGAACCATCGTATTTATATTTGGGGCTTCAGTGGATCTCTGTTAATTTCTGAATATAGCTGCTTGAGAGCTCTTTGACCCTGTCTCTTGATTATTGGTTTTTTTTTTGGCTTAAGTATTATTTTTCAAATGAATAAACATGAAAGGGGATATGTAATTAATTACACATGCAAAAATTTCAACATGGCAGTAAGTGAATTGTACTTTTAATGGAGGGCAAAATTTTTAGCCTAACCTTATTTATGAAGAGAAAAGACTGAACCATATAATGGGATAAGTTTAGCGTGGAAAATAATATCATGAGGGGAAAAAATCAACTATATTGTTTTTTGGTCTTAAAAAAAAAATTCAACTATCTAGTGTACATGTGCTAGGCCTTCACTAATACTCTTCTCTATCTTTTAAACCCAGGCCTGGTTTGTTCGTTACATTTCTTGATTCAGCCCAGATTTAATTTGGGCTATGACATAAAAACTAGATTTGGACTAGGACCAAAAAAACCCAGATTTGGGCTTTTCTAGTTTCTATGAACCCAATATATATGGGTGTTGGTAAATACACTTCCAAAATTGACCATCCAACCCACTTTAAGCTTGAAATTCCAAAATTATCTATTCTTAATATCACGTTTTGTTTCTTGAAATCGCAAAATTGCATATTTCTCGAAAACTTGAGTTTCTAGAATGCAACAAGTTTCTGGAATGCAAATTTTGTATTCTAGAAACTCGAGTTTCCGGAATACAAAATTTGTATTCTTATATTTCAGAAACTCGAGTTTCCGGGAGTATGCAAAAATTGACTTTTTATATATTCCAAAAATTCAAGTTTTCAGAATAAAAAAATTATATTCCGAAAACTCGAGTTTCCGAAAAATATGCGATTTTGCGAATCCAAAAAACAAAACGTGATATTAAAAATGGATAATTTTGGAATTTCAAATTTAAAGTGGGGTGGATGACCAATTTTGGGGTGTATTGGTCTATAATATTGCTCTCTATGAGAAGTGTGTTGCCCATTAATACCCCTAATTCCTTTTAACACCTCCTCTCTTCTTTTTTGCATTTTTTCCCACAAATACCCTTCATTATACGGTTCGTATTCTCAATCTATTTTTTTTTATCTGATTTTGAACATTTTAGAAATTCAATTTTCGAAAGTAAAACATTTTTTTTTTCTGCAAATTGAATCTCCAAAAGTGTTTTGCAACATTTGGAATTAAGACATTTTACTTTTAGGGATGGAACTATTTTTCGAGGGTGTTGTGTAGAAAGACGATTACATGGAGAACATCCTTCGTCGCACTTGCTTAGGTGATTAATTTTGGTGAGATTTCTATAAGTCTTTGAGTTAATTTCCAATCAAGAAGTATTTGAATTACATTAGGTTCCATTTTTCTGGGTTGTTCGGTTTGGTTGGAAAGGTATAGTGGGAGTGAAAATGGTTCCTCTCTCCAATTTAAACATTTTTATAGGACCATGTTTATAAATATTGATAATTTCAATCTATCTATTCTAACATATTGTAATAGATCCCCACCATTGATTTATATATATAATATAATATCTATGGTGGGATGAAACCCATTCATGGGACAGTTTTTGTTGTCCTATCCTAAAAGACACCTTTATCATTTTCATAAACTAGTCAAAGAAGAAAGAACTAAAAAAAGGAGAAAGGTCGTCTAGGTGATTCATCCACTTAATTTGGCTCTCCATTTCTACCCTTTTTTAAACTATTTGTTGGATTGTATAAAACAATCTCCAAAAGATGGTTTTTATGTGTGTTTTTACACATGAGAATATGTTCTTATTTTTTATAGTATTAGAGTTGGCTGATTTAGTTGCCACGTAGAAGAATAGTTCTTATAGAAGAATTGGCTCTCACACATTAAAAAATTATCTCTTTGCAAAAAATAATTTAATTGTGAGATTTGCTAAAAATAAATTAAAAACTACTATTGAATTCTACCATTGAAATAAAAAGTAATAAAAGTTTTTAAATTCTACATTATATCTTTGAGTATACTAAAAAAGAGCTAAAAAGCCAAAATAAGTTCGGGTATTGAAAATGCTTTAGCGGCTTTGACGAAGAATTGATGTGGTTCTTGCTTCTCTTTTAACAAACATGTGTTGGGTGTGCCTAAAATCCTACAAAAAGCATAACAACAAATATCATGGCATCACACTCAGTCACCACATACAGTGATGTGATCTGAATTCCACTAAGTACCACCCCAGTGCGCCCACCTCTCAACTACAAGCATATTATTTTAGACTTTAGTGAAGGCATTAGTAACATCCCTATCAGCTATCCACATCTCGCCAGTCACCACTCCCCTTTCATTTCAATGGCCGTACGTACGCATGCAACAAAAAAGATCTCGAACCGTTATTTTATTAACCAATGATAAATGAGTTTTGTCATGTTAAATTATTATTTTTAAGGACTATAATTTTTTTATATTATATTGTAGTTTTTAATATTTTTTATTTTACAAATTTATCCATATGGAAAAGATCTATGTCTGTAGGTGAAAGTCCTGTTTTTCCTCTCTTGTTTACTATCGGCGATCCTCTATGTTTGATATTCTGTAACCTGTTCCTTATGGCCTCCGATCAACCACCGACGAAGGTTGGCCTCTCTGCCGTCGATTTGGTCTCCGACAACGACCGCTCCATTGCCTCTGACTCGTGGTCCATCAAGACCGAGTAAGGCAGTACTCTCGACAACGACCAACGCCATGCCGACACCGCCGAAGCTCTCTCCAATGCCAATTTTCGAGCTCCCTTCGACTACAAACAATTGATTGTATTAAGGCATGAAAGGGATACGTATGGGAGATATAGGAGATACCTTGAGTTTTGCCGTGCTCCGTGCTCCGAGAGAGAATACGAGAATCCGTCAGTTTATCCGTAATTTTAAAATAAAATTTGAAATGAAAATAAATCTAAAATTTAGGGACTGAATTACAAAATATTTTCATCAACGGGACCAAAACCGTTGTTTTTACGACGGGACCATAGAAATTGCCTTAAAAAAATGCATATTATATTGATGGCATTGATATTTAACTATGGTTGGACTTAATTTTAGTTTTGGTCTCTGATTATTGTGATTATACTCTTTAATCTTGCCACATAGGTTTTGGTGTTAAAAATTGAATGACATAACGACTAATGGAACTGATTACAATAATTGGAAAGCTGAGATCCAATTGGCTCGTAGGAAATAGGGAAACCAAAATTGCATAATCGAAATAAATAGAAGACCAAAAATATAATTAAGTCCTAAATTATTATTGATATAATTAGATATGAATGTTTCCATAGTATATTATAGGTGATGTATCAAGTGAGAGGAGTTTTAATATGCGATGGTGAGAAGATTAAATCTGAACCGTATAAATCAAACATGGATGGTTGAGATTAAAAGTTAGTTTGTGGTCACATGACCACTTAAAAAAGTCATGTGACTTTATGATTTAATCTTGACCATTTATGGTTTGATCTTATAGCTATGATTCACTCCTCTCATCCTCTCATGATAAAAATTCTCTCACTTGATATGCTCCCGTATATTATATTTATATTTATAATAATAAAAGCAATTATCGAAGGCCTAAAGTTCTTGTAAACTTTCCAAAAAAATATATTATCCTTTGTATTAATCAATTTTTAATATCCTATAGCTAGCTAAAAGTTAAGACTTAAGAAGAGAATGAAAACTTCTCTCTTTCTTTCTCATTGCCACATACACATACATAAATATATACTCCTATTTGCATCCAACTGTCTCCAGCACACACATTATTGGGACCTATGAATAATGGTAAAATCAAGGGATGATCAAATAGAATTTCCATTAATCATGTTACTATAAAAGCCAAAACTAAGCCCAGAGATTACGATTGCAAAATTATTTCTAACAAAGCACACACAGAAATGGAATTCTGGTCCCCTCCACCAATTCCCATTGAACTATAGTGACTCATTATTTTTGACCTTTTGTTTTTTGTTTCATTAACCGAAAGCACCCATTTTTCAGCACCTGCTTCAAAGTTTCTCACTTTCTCATTCTCACACGGAACTTGCTGTTAACACCACCACCACCGTATTCTCACACGGCAGCATAGTTGCAAAACACGAATATATATATTATTCTAAGAGAGAGCAGAAGAGAGAGTTTTCGTTTTCCCTCTCTCTCTCTCTCTCTCTCTCTTCATTGTCATTCACCACCGTCATTGTTCTCGTTCATTGTATATTGGTGATCGGTGATTTATCATTTTAGCTCTCTCACACACAACTGGGGTATCCATGGAGTGAAGCTTGTTGAACATCGACATCACCATTGATTCACAAGCTTCACTCATCCATTTAATACAAAAGAAAACGATTTTCAGAAATCAATTACCCAGGTGGGGAATTTTGTATTTTTCCCCATTGGGTATCTTTCTCCATCTCCAAAATTTGATTTTTTTTGAGTCCTATACCCTTGTTCGTCTCTTTCTGTCGTTGGTTAATAACATAATAATAATAAAACAGAAACTGAGACACGAACTTCGAACCTCGTTCTTCGTATTTTTCCATGTGCAATGTGTCCGTAAAATCGACCTCCAGATACACGCATTTGCTTCTCTTCATTTCCTAGATTTTGAAAAACATTCTCAATTCGTTTGTTTTTCTTCTTATTCTTCATCGATACACCATATTCAATAATGGGTATCGCACAGTTTCTCGAAAAAATCCCAGCTTCAACTTCTTCATCATCAGGATCGTCGAATATTCTTTTGAACTCGATCCTAGGATTGTCCGTGTTGGAACTTTCAGCAATATGCGTGAACCTGACACTTGTTCTGTTGTTTCTCTTTGTTGTCTCGGTGAGAAAGATTCTCGTGTACAAGGGAATTCGAATCGGCAATGCCATCATTGATGGAGTAGAAACAAGTGAATGTGATGTTAGCGTCGGTGCAGGGTTCAAGTGTTCAGTGTTGTGTTGTTTCTATGTTCTGTTTGTTCAGGTTTTGGTGTTGGGGTTTGATGGGGTTGCTTTGATTTGGGGTGAGGTGGAGGACTGGTCTCTTCTCTCTGTGCCAGCTTCACAGGGTTTAGCTTGGTTTGTGTTGAGCTTCTCAGCTGTGTATTGCAAATTCAAAGGGTCAGGGAAGTTTCCATTTTTGTTGAGAGTTTGGTGGGTTTTGTCATTTGTTATTTGCTTGTGTACTTTATATGTTGATGGGAGAGGGTTTTGGGTGGAAGGTGGTTGTTCTTCCAAGTACTACCTTTGTTCTCATGCTGTTGCAAATTTTGCTGTCACCCCAGCACTTGCATTTTTGTGTGTGGTTGCAATTAGGGGTGTTACTGGTATACAAGTTTGTGCTAGGACTAATAATACCTCTGATCTTCTTCAAGAGCCACTACTACTTGTTGTTGAAGAAGAACCTCTCAAGGTTACTCCTTATAGGGATGCTGGACTTTTTAGCTTGGCTACTCTTTCTTGGCTGAACCCTCTTCTTTCCATTGGTGCAAAGAGACCACTTGAGCTCAAGGACATTCCCCTTGTTGCGCCAAGGGACCGAGCCAAGACCAGTTACAAGGTCTTGAATTCCAACTGGGAGAGACTGAAGGCTGAAAATCATGAAAACCAAAACCCCTCTAAGCAACCTTCATTGGCTTGGGCAATTCTCAAGTCATTTTGGAAGGAAGCAGCTCTGAATGCAATCTTTGCTGGTCTGAACACTTTGGTGTCATATGTAGGTCCATTCATGATAAGTTACTTTGTTGATTACCTGGGTGGCAAAGAGGCTTTCCCTCATGAAGGGTACATCCTTGCTGGTATATTCTTTGTGGCAAAGCTTGTGGAGACACTTACAACTAGGCAGTGGTATCTAGGAGTGGACATCATGGGTATGCATGTGAGGTCAGCTCTAACTGCAATGGTATTTAAGAAGGGCCTTAGACTCTCAAGCTTGGCAAAGCAAAGTCACTCAAGTGGTGAGATTGTGAACTACATGGCTGTTGATGTTCAAAGAATAGGGGACTACTCTTGGTACCTTCATGACATGTGGATGCTCCCTTTGCAGATTGTTCTTGCCCTTTTGATTCTGTACAAGAATGTTGGGATTGCTTCTGTTGCAACATTGATTGCCACAATCATTTCCATTGTTGTCACTGTTCCTGTGGCCAGGATACAGGAAGATTATCAGGACAAGTTAATGGCTGCTAAGGATGAAAGGATGAGGAAAACATCAGAGTGTCTGAGAAATATGAGGATTCTCAAGCTGCAAGCTTGGGAGGACAGGTATAGGATAAGATTGGAGGAAATGCGTGGGGTAGAGTTCAAGTGGCTAAGGAAAGCACTGTATTCTCAGGCTTGCATAACCTTCATGTTTTGGAGCTCCCCTATATTTGTTTCAGCAGTCACATTTGCTACTTCCATATTGTTAGGGGGTCAGTTGACTGCAGGTGGTGTTCTATCTTCTCTTGCTACTTTCAGGATCCTACAAGAACCTCTCAGAAATTTCCCTGACTTGGTATCAACCATGGCTCAGACAAAGGTTTCTCTTGACCGCATATCTGGTTTCCTGCAGGGTGAAGAACTGCAGGAGGATGCAACCGTTGTCTTGCCACGCGGCGCTTCGGACACTGCCATAGAGATTGAGGATGGTGTCTTCTGCTGGGACCCTTCTTCCTCTAGGCATACTCTGTCAGGAATACATATAAAGGTGGAAAGGGGGATGAGTGTTGCTGTTTGTGGCGTGGTTGGTTCTGGGAAATCAAGTTTTCTTTCTTGCATCCTTGGAGAGATTCCCAAGCTTTCTGGTGAAGTATGTTGTTATTCTTGAGGAGGATAGAATTCCATCTTTATTGTTTTTTTAAGGCTTAAATAACTTTTTAATCCCTATTCTAAGGACTAAAATTAATATGATCCACGTATTACAGAGACTAATTCCAACATTGACAATATTACAAGTACTAAAACAAAAACAACAAGGACCAAAAGTAAATTTTTTCTATATTTTAGGGACTAAAACCAAGAAAAAAATTTATAGGGACTTAAACCGAAAAAGGTCCATATTACAAGGATTAAAAAGATATTTAAATCTTGTTTTTTTTATATTTGTCCTTTGGTATTTGAAATACTCTTGTTGTTTATATCAGTTTTAACTAAGATGGATCATTTTATTTTGCAGGTGAGAGTGTGTGGTTCTGCTGCATATGTCTCCCAATCAGCATGGATACAGTCAGGAAATATAGAAGAAAATATTCTGTTTGGTAACCCAATGGATAAAGCAAAGTACAAGAATGTTCTCCATGCTTGTGCACTGAAAAAGGACCTAGAACTTTTCTCACACGGAGACCAAACAATTATTGGTGATAGAGGTATAAACTTGAGTGGTGGCCAGAAGCAGCGGATTCAGCTTGCCCGAGCACTCTACCAAGATGCTGATATTTATCTCCTTGATGACCCCTTTAGTGCAGTTGATGCCCACACTGGATCAGAATTATTCAGAGTTAGTTTTCCTTAAACATATAAAATTAATGATAATGATGCTTGGGAGTGTTTGGCTTAACCTATGACATGTGAACTGCAGGAGTATGTATTGACAGCACTAGCAGATAAAACAGTCATTTTTGTGACTCATCAAGTTGAATTTCTTCCAGCTGCTGATATGATACTGGTATGGCTTTATGGTTTTTGTCTTGCACGTTCATGCATTTAGTTTTTTTTTAATTTCTAATTATTTTAAATTATATCACAACCTTTTTGCATTTGAGAGTTATATATATTCCCTGCATGATCAGGGGTTGCAGTTGCTCTCTACTATTTCGATGTGATGCATTGTTTCTCCCCTCATATCCTGGTTGGGTTCTTAATGCTTTCTCTTTATAGGCGTATCGAATTTCAAGGCTGTACTTGTGTAATTTAACACCTTGAATGATTAGAATTTTTTTTAACTATATTCCATATGAAAAAAAAGAAGAATTTGACAAGTATACACTATCAAATCTTTGCTACTTCAGAGATATTATAAGGAAACATATGTGAAATTAGTGTGAGACATAGATTGGCTTTGTGAAATTATTGCCGTATATAGGAATATATGACATGAGATGTTTATCAGGAGTGAAGCTGCTTATCAGTGATGGAACTGCTGCATCCCTCCCCTTGATATTGTTTTGTTCTACAGCAGCTTCCTCCTGAGAGTAACTCGTTACTTGTATCAATTGGTCATTATGGTAATTGAATGTATTGCTGATACCTTTTTTAAAAAATAAATTTAATTTCTGATAAATTGTTTTGTTACAACATTGATCCCTAGTTCCTTTAATTGCCAACAAGTCTAATTTATCTTTGTCTATAAAGATAATCAATTCTTTCAAAGACTAGGAAGAATCCTCATTTAGTTATCTTTGGTTATAAATAATGTGGTTGATACGAAGTGAAAATAATTTTATCAATTTTGTTTTCTTCCAATTTTGAAGGTTCTTAAAGAAGGCCACATCATACAGGCAGGGAAGTATGATGATCTTTTACAGGCAGGAACAGATTTTAGAACTCTAGTTTCAGCTCACCATGAAGCAATAGAGGCTATGGACATTCCTGCTCACTCAGAGGATTCAGATGAAAATGAGTGCTTGGATGCATCTGTTATGACCAGTAAGAAATCTATTTCTTCTGTAAATGATATTGACAGTTTGGCAAAGGAAGTTCAAGAGGGATCATCAGATCAGAAAGCAAACAAAGAAAAGAAGAAGAAGGCGAAATGCTCGAGAAAAAATCAGCTTGTTCAGGAAGAGGAGAGAGTTAGAGGTAGAGTCAACATGAAGGTGTACTGGTCATACATGGCTGCAGCATATAAAGGCTTATTGATCCCCCTCATAATCATTGCACAAACATTATTTCAGTTCCTTCAGATTGCCAGTAATTGGTGGATGGCTTGGGCAAATCCTCAAACCGAGGGAGACCAACCCAAAGTAACTCCCACGGCTCTTCTTCTTGTTTACATGGCCCTTGCTTTTGGGAGCTCATGGTTCGTATTTGTAAGGGCTGTTCTTGTGGCTACATTTGGTCTAGCAGCAGCACAGAAGCTTTTTTTCAACATGCTTAGAAGTATTTTCCGCGCACCAATGTCTTTCTTTGACTCTACACCAGCCGGAAGGATCTTGAACCGTGTAAGTTTTCTCTTTCTTTTTTCCCTTCTGCCTCTTTTGTTTCTTTCTCTTCATGTATGATGTACATCAAAATAATGGGTAATCTGTATCCCTTCAGGTTTCAATTGATCAAAGTGTTGTGGATCTTGACATTCCTTTCAGACTTGGAGGGTTTGCTTCATCAACAATACAGCTTATTGGCATTGTTGGTGTAATGACAGAAGTTACATGGCAAGTTTTGTTCCTAGTAGTCCCAATGGCAGTTGTTTGTTTGTGGATGCAGGTAATTACTAATTAGAGAACTTCCAGCTTAAATTTTAATCTTTCAAACTGCTTTTCAAAAAAAAAAAAAAGCAAAAGAAAGAGTTGTGTGCTATTTAGGTCCTGTTTGGGTTCAAGAGGCTTCTATTGTATGGAGAAGTTAGTTTTACTTTGCATTCTTATCTTTTTCATGTATGGAAAAGAAGAGAAACTGTTAAAATGTCATTGTTAAATAGATTGGTGCTTACGGAGAAGTTAAAAATGAGAGCTTTTGAAAAAATTAAGTTGTAAAAGCTGATTTCAACTTATATGAGAAGTTATTAGCTAACAAACTCATATCATAAGTGCTTATAGAAAAAAATTATCCAAACTGGCTCTTAGCCAAAATTCACGTCATGAAGGATAAATAAGGTCCATTTATTATAAAGTATTTATTCCTCATTCCTTTTTCCTTCTTTTTAGGAAAAAAAAAATATTTGAGGGGGAAATAGAGGATACATTGACAAAGGACTAGAAGTCTTCCATTAATTCATTGCATATTTTTTTGTTTGCCTACCTCCCTGTGTTTGTGACTTAATATTTTGATCATCAACTAATTCCTTTTGCAGAAATACTACATGGCTTCCTCAAGGGAACTGGTACGCATTGTAAGCATCCAGAAATCTCCAATTATACAACTTTTTGGCGAATCAATTGCTGGAGCAGCAGTCATTAGAGGTTTTGGACATGAAAAAAGGTTCATGAGGAGGAACCTCTATCTTCTGGATTGTTTTGCACGGCCATTCTTCTGCAGTCTTGCAGCCATTGAGTGGCTCTGCCTGCGCATGGAATTACTCTCAACCTTTGCATTTTCTTTCTGCATGGTATTGCTTGTGAGCTTTCCCCGTGGAAGTATCGATCCCAGTGAGTATTTCGTTCTGATTACTCATATTGCCTCCCTATTTTTGAAGTGATATTTTGTCTAATCCTGGTGGATTAAGTTATGTAGTTTAATAGAAGTTATTACTGGAAAATGATCCTTTCTAATTAAGTTATGCTAGCTATAGTGGGACTATTTATATGTTCTCAAGTCTGAACCTTTTTGAACTGTGGCTGATATGGTGTCTTTACTACTGTTGTCATGAGTCATGATTCAGGTCTTTACTGTTGAATTAGTTTATCACATTGAATAGTTCACTGATATAGTTCATGGTTGGTCTATGGTCACTCTTGGCATTTTAATTCCATTTAAAGCAGTTGCATATGATGTTTAGATTGTGTTATAAGAAAGGACTTAGAATGCAATATGAAACAATATAATGTTGCTAATCACTATTACTTTTCTGTTTAGGCATGGCTGGACTTGCTGTGACGTATGGCCTGAATTTAAATGCACGTCTGTCTCGGTGGATACTTAGCTTTTGCAAACTTGAAAATAAAATTATATCCATTGAAAGAATTTATCAGTACAGTCAAATTCCTAGTGAAGCACCAGCAATTATTGAAGATTCTCACCCTCCATCCTCATGGCCCGAGAATGGGACAATCCAACTAATTGATCTTAAGGTGCCATCTCAGTTTCACAATAAATATGCTCTTGTTCTTTATATTGCACTAAGAAGTCTACGCTTATTTGATTGCCTTTAATTATGCGCCTCATTTTCCCTCTACTCTATCTCTCTTGAAGGTCCGTTACAAGGAAAACCTTCCCATGGTGCTTCATGGAATATCCTGCACATTTCCTGGTGGGAAGAAGATTGGGATAGTAGGACGAACTGGCAGTGGAAAATCTACTTTGATTCAGGCATTATTTCGATTGGTTGAACCAGCAACTGGGAGTATCCTCATAGACAACATTGATATTTCGGGAATTGGCCTTCATGACCTTCGAAGCCATTTGAGTATCATACCACAAGATCCAACCTTATTTGAAGGCACCATTCGAGGCAATCTTGATCCTCTTGTAGAGCACTCTGATAAAGAGATTTGGGAGGTTAGTATAGTAGTATCACATGGATAGTTCCTTTTAAATAATTTCTTAGACTGGAGATAGGAATTGTCTTGTCTGAGATTGTGACACAAGTTATTCAAGCTCCCAATTTGAAAGATTGTTTACTCTGATTAATGCTGTTTTGTCGTTACATGATTAATTAATTTTCATATCCACTTTATATCTTCACTCCTAAACTAGGGGCGTGTTTGGATAAACAATTTATTAAGAGCTTATGCATAAGCTGATACAATCTAAGAGCTTATGAGCTTAAACTCTATATAAACTGTTTCTATAAGCTATTTTGGAGAACTTATGAAAATAAGTTGAAAACAGCTTATAAAAATATCATAAGCTATTTTTATATGCTCTTCCAAACACTTACACAAATACCATAAAATAAGTCTAAATAAGCTATTCCAAACACAGCCTAAATATAATATTATAAGAGAATAATCGAATAGTATAGCTACTTAAGTTGGAGTAGGAGCTTGTTCTCTTTTTGATTGCTTTGAGTTTAACTTGTCATAGGCACTAGATAAGTCTCAGCTTGGAGATATCATCCGTGAGAAAGGGCAAAAGCTTGATACACCAGGTAAGAAGCCCCCCAAAAAACTTGAATATTGTAGAGAGTGTGTTGCTTGCACTTCTTCTCCAACCCCTCAGAAAAAAAGGGAAAGGAGAAAACTTTGGAGTCATAGGTAAACTATGTTAAGATTTATTTCAAATGTGCAGTGCTAGAAAATGGAGATAATTGGAGTGTAGGACAGAGGCAACTTGTTTCACTTGGCAGAGCTCTGCTTAAGCAGTCAAAGATACTTGTACTTGATGAAGCAACTGCATCTGTTGATACTGCTACTGATAATCTTATCCAGAAGATTATTCGAGAAGAGTTCAGAGACTGCACTGTGTGCACTATTGCACATCGAATACCTACTGTTATTGACAGTGATCTTGTTCTGGTACTCAGTGATGGTGCGTATAGTTGCATTTGCATGCTATTCTTTGGCCTTCTTTCTATTCCTGAAATATAGAAAATTTTGCTTTTTGTTGTTTTCATTTTAGTCCCTGAAATATTTGTCCACGTTGTAATTAGTCCGTATAATATGTGGACCATATTGATTATAGTCCTTGGAATATGGACTATATAAGGACTAATTCCAACATGAACAAATAGTACAGGAACCAAGATCAAACAATTAGGACCAAAAACAAACTTTTCGATATTTCAAGGACTAAAACGAAAAAATTACAGAGACTGAAACTGAAAAAAATCCATATTTCTGGGACTAAAAAGTTATCTAAGCCATATTTTTTAAATTGCATCTTTGAGAAATTGTTCCACTAAAGTAACATTCATATCCCCCCACCCCAAAAAAAAAAATTAACTTTCAATCGTATAGGAGAATTGACATTCTGCACCTTCTAGATCTGGTTATAATAATGTTTGTATCAAATCAATTTAGTCTTTTAGTCAACAAAATACCAAAAAAAAGACCAATTGATAATGTGTTCAATTTCTGAGTGTGCTTATAAGTGGCCACATTTGTCTTCTCACTTCTAGTTACTGCAAAATTAACACTGTGACATGATTTGTCTATGGTTTCACTATTCTGTGCTCATGAAGTTAACTCTTTGACATATTTTTGCAGGTCGAGTTGCAGAGTTTGACACTCCATCACGGCTATTAGAGGACAAGTCATCCATGTTTCTGAAGTTGGTGTCTGAATATTCATCGCGATCAAGTGGCATCCCTGACTTTTAAACAAGATGAAAAAAAATGCCCCCAAAAACCTTCATAGTTAGCGGCGGAATGAGCTTGAGAAACCTTCAGAGATAGCAGCAGCAGCAGAGGAGGATCAAGACACATCAAAATTAAGTTGACACAGTGATGATTTACTCAGTTGCTGCAACTGCTGCATTGGCACATGCAGAGAGACATAAAAGGAACAGACTTGCATCGATTAAGCACACCCCAGTGGGAGAAAAATGAGTTTCCTGTTTAAAAGTGTCATCATCAGTTGATTCATAATTGAGGAATTCAATTCATGCATGGTTGGCATGCTTTGTTACAGAAAAATAAGATGATCTGTTGTTAGAGGAAAGTGAAATAATGTGCAATAAAGTAGTTTTGAGGATGAGGCAGTACTAGGCTTTTTTTGCTTAGAAGAAGTGTAGAGTTGGATTGGAACTAGTCTTGTGTATTCCACGTTTTTTCTTATATTAGCAGTAATTCAGAATCAAACAAAGCCATTTTCTAAGCTGGAATTTTGACTCCAAATCTCTTTGCCCCTACCTTTGCTACCCTACCAAAAATAAAAAATGATATTTTGCCCCTACATTTTGCAATATTTTTTTGGTTTATTCCACAATATCCGAGGAGGGAAGAGGCTTTTGAATTAATACGTGTTCGGTCGAGAGATAACTAAAGTCTGGCTACAGATTGTTCTGTTATTAGAGATCGAACTCGGGTACTAGGCGAATCATCCCTCAGACGAAGCGCATTACTAGCCGTATTTTTTGCAATATAATACTACATTTATGTTATGTCTTAGCCGGACTGCCTCTAGAACCGGCACTCAATAGCCAAAAGCATTATGGGATGAAAATTTTGCCTTGATTACATAATTGGCACGAGGCTGGTATTTTTTTTTATAATGTGGAAGCTGAATGTTTATGCCAATTGTATTCTCCGAGATTACTATATTCAACTGTCAAGGTTTATATTAGATTATTATTATTATTATTCAATATTTTAAATTTTATCCAATAACATATATGATTATATTGTCCGTTTGATATAATTTTAGTAATGATAAGTTATATATATGTGTGTGGATAATGAATTAAAAACATAGCTATTGGGAAATCGAACAACTTATCTAGCTAACATATGGGCTAACCCCATTCGCTTGTCGCCTAACAAAAAATATCATGTGAAATTTATTCATGTGAAATTTTTATCATTTCACCTCTCATGTTACAATTTATTCATGTGAAATTTTTATGTCTATATTGTTTAGCAAAAAAAAAAAATTATGTCTATATTTGTCTTCATAAATATCAATAAAATCTTGAACCAATATGTCATCTATTATTTACTATGAGAGAAAAATAGACACAAATTTCAAATAACTAAGTTAGATGAAAATTTAATAGGAGAGGATCTAAATCCCACTTGGACCAGCAGGTACCAGTATTTCTCAATCTCATAACTGTGAAGAAAACTTGGGCAGTGGAGTATAATTTCTCAATCTCATCAATCCACACGTTGTACTTCAACGTGGAACTAATAGTTTCGCAAACATTTTTTATTCGTTACACATGCTTGTGGAACTATTAGTTTCGCATTGAATTACAATGTGCGGAACTATTAGTTTCACATCTTGTATGTTTAAAAAAAATACCTGTGAAACTATTAGTTTCGCATTGAAGTATAACGTGTGGAACTATTAGTTTCACATCATGTATGTTTTTAATATACATCCGTATCGGGTATGTGTGGATAAAAAAGTATGTGTGTAAATAGAAAACGCCATAAGTTACAGGTGAGGCATATTTGTTTTTTTTTTGTTCAAAGAAACAATATATATTGGAGAATTTTTATCTACACATACATACTTTTCTATCCACATATATTTCAATACAGAACTAATAGTTCCGCAACATACATGATGCAGAACTGATAGTTCCACATATTGTACTTCAATGTGAAACTAATAGTTCTGCAGATAATTTTTTTTTTCAAAACATATATGATGTGGAACTAATAGTTTCACACATTGTACTTCAATGTGGAACTAATAGTTCCGCAAGCATTTTTGATTCATTACGCATGCTTGCGAAACTATTAGTTCCGCATTGAAGTACAACGTGCGAAACTTTTAGTTCTGCATTATGTATGTTTAAAAAAAAAAATCTACGGAACTATTAGTTCTGCATTGAAATACAACGTGAGGAACTATTAGTTCTGTATCATGAATGTTTTGAAAAAAAATTTACTTACGAAACTATTAGTTCTGCATTGAATTATGTGTGGATAGAAAAATACGTATTTGCATATAAACAATATTGATAGAGGGCTTTGTTATTTTTGGTCAAAAGGACTTTGTTTAATATCAAAAAAGAATATAAGGGCCTCTACAGCTCAATTGTGTTGAGGATTTTGGTAAATACACCACACAATTTAGCCATACACCCCATATTAAAAGGTAAATTAATATTATGTCTTCATTGATTTTTTTTTCTTTTCAATTTTGTGTTTTTTTTTCAGAAACTAGAGTTTCTAGAATACAAAATTGCATGTTTCCGGAATTCAAATTGTATAGAGACTAGAGTTTCCGGAATACAAATTTGACTGGAGTTTCCGGAATACAAATTTGCATTCCAAAAACTTCAATTTTAGGAAAAAAATCGAAATCTCAAGAAGAAAAACACAATATTAAATAAAGATACTTTTAGAATTTCTAAATTAATATGAGATATATAACAAAAAGTGTAGTGTGTATTTACTATCTCCCTTGTGTTGAATGAGCATAGATTTGGGCCCTATGTCACATGAGCCCAAAGTAGATGGGATGGAGTTCGAAACGGTGGCGTATTGGACCAAAAAAAAAAAACGAAACGGTGGCGTACACCATCCGGCCTCCACAATACACAAAGCATTCCTCCTGTGTTCACGTTCCTCTCTCTCTCTCTCTCTCTCTCTCTCTCTTCCTTGTTTGGCTTCTGTTGTGTGCGAGTGGGTGTGGGCACGGTAAGATGCAGGCCATTACGAGACGCTTAGGGCACCAATCTCTGAAGCCATTAACTTCGCTGAAATCCATCTATCCAATCTCCGATCACCGTACGTAATCTTCTCCATTCGGGAGTAATGTGTGCTGTGCTTATATCTCAACATCCTTTTCAAACGAACTGTAAATTGTAAATTGTGATTTTGCAGATTATTATGGAGCAGTGGATCAGGAGCGTTACGTATCAACCCTAGCGACCAAGGGCGTTGGCCACCTCGTTCGCAAGGGTACTGGTGGACGATCATCTGTCAGGTTAACTTCATTCCTTCTTCTCTTTCTCAATTCCCATTCATTCATTCATTCACTTTCGTGTCATATTTCTTTTAAATTTTAATTTTTTTTTATTTTTGATGGATTTTCATGATAAGATTGAAAAGATAAGGGTCTGATTGGATAAACAGCTTATTTAAGCACTTATGGCATATAAGGGCTTATATACAAGCTATTTTTAAAATCGAAGAGGAAATGTGATGAAACTAATTTCATATAAGCCGTAAGCTGTTTCGATAAGCTATTTTGGAGAGCTTATGAGCTAGTCATAAGTTGTTTTTATAAGCTTTGCCAAACATTGTCACACTCATAAGTGCTTATGTCAGTAGATAAGCTCTGCATAAGCCAATTTAAACAGGCCTAAAGTCATTTATGTTGGATTAGGACCTACATTTCCCGGGTAAAAGAAAATTTAGGTTCTAAGATTGGGGAAAAATAAATGTAGGAGAAGGAAACACCTTTTGGCTGTTGTATGAGTTCTGAGCTCTCGAGTGAGGTATCTGACTTTGGTGGGAGGTCTAGTGTGGGAAGAAATGAGTATGGTGGTCAAGTCCTTGATTTATTGAATTAACTCCTGGAGAGAGCTATATGAATGAATGGTATAAATGGGGCTTCGTTTGAGAGTTCTTTTTCACTCAAGGGTGTTGCTATGACGCCGACCTAATGTTTGGACTGGGGTTTTGACCATGCAGGACTTGCATGATCAAGAAAGAAAAACTAAAGCTGTAATCATGACTGAGAGTGAGGCCAATGGCTAATGATTTCACCGTTACCTGTTAATTTTGGGCCTGTGTTGGCGTGGTTAGACGCATAATATAGCTGAGCTTTTCATTTCGACTTATGTATAGCAAGAGATTCGTAGGATTAAGTTGGAATAATTGAGTATAGTTTCTGACTTTCTGTGCTTCAGAAATTTTCATATAAAAGTTTTTGAGAAATGAAGTTGCCTTACTTGGTACTAACTGTATTCATGAAATTATAAAAATATTTTAAGATTGGTTGGAAGCAACTGTAGGTTGATTTTGCATGTTTAACAAGGAAATAATCTTTTGTTCAATATTGTAAGAGCCCAATCACTAGTTCATTATTTGGAAGGATATACGATGTTTAATATTAGGTCTTTCTTGAAGTGATGTTTCTTGTTTATTGAGGCATTCTCACGGAAGGTCTGCAGTAAGGCTAGGGTTTTTTTGTTTTTCTGGAGGTGTTCAATTTTGTTCTCGTGTATTCTGATTGGGTAGAAAAGGTTATTTTGAAAATTCTTCCTGTAGTATGAATTGTAGTTACTTGACCTTAAAAGGATTAGTAACATAATGAGAATCAAAATCTTCTTTTTGACCTTCTTTACTTGGTTCTTCTTTACTTGGTTTACTTGCCTCTTCAATTCTTTTTTTACCATTGCTTTTTTGAACTAAAGGTTTAGAAGGTTTTGATCTGTGGTTAAAGTAGTCTTGTGCTTATAAACAGCTGATAGATAGTTAAAGTAATGCTTGAAAGAAATTCTTTTTTTACCATTGCTTTTTTGAATTCAACTAAAGGTTTAGAAGGTTTTGATCTGTGGTTAAAGTAGTCTTGTGCTTATAAACAGCTGATAGATAGTTAAAGTAATGCTTGAAAGCAATTCCTTTTGCAGTGGCATTATTGCTACAGTATTTGGGGCGACTGGATTCCTTGGTCGTTATGTTGTCCAACAACTTGGTAAGTTTCAGGTTTAATGGGTTATATTATTGTTTTCAAAGATAAAATTACCCGAATATTGCTAACAAATTAAATATCATTTTAACTGTATTGTATTGCTTGTTTTTGGGGATGGCATTCCCCTCTTCCAGCTAAAACTGGATCTCAAGTCCTAGTTCCTTTCCGAGGCTGTGAAGATTGTCCCCGTCATCTCAAACTGATGGGGGATTTAGGACAGGTAGTATTTGATTATATTTTTATACATGTAAAGAGTCCACTCTTGCCTTTTTTTCTCTTCCTGGTCTGAGTGGTAAAGCAAATTGTGCTATATTCATGGGTTATTTCCAATTTCCATCTGCTATTTGTGCTAATCTTCAAGTGATTAATATGCCCAGATTGTACCCATGAAATACAATCCAAGAGATGAAAGTTCGGTAAAAGCTGTGATGGCTAAGGCCAATGTTGTTATCAATCTTATTGGTATACATCTCGTGTAATTCTGCTAATTGAGTGTTTCAAAGTGTTTGAGTATGTGATTTTTGTCTTATAATTGCATACTCATTTTGGCTGTTTTGGTTGCTGGCAGGAAGGGATCATGAGACAAGAAACTACAGCTTCGAGGAAGTGCACTATCACATGGCTGAGAAACTTGCAAAGGCATGTTCTTCCACATTTGTTGATTTCGTTCTCTTTGTATATCATCATGTTGATGTCTTAAATTATTGTTCACTCACTGTCATCATGCTCTCTCTTTTTAATTTCCTAACTTGATCGAATTTTCAATATTTGTATGGTAAATAATCTGAGTTGTTGCAGATTTCCAAAGAGCACGGTGGTATCATGAGATTTATTCAAGTTTCTTGTTTAGGTGCATCTCCTTCATCTCCTTCCAGGATGCTTAGAGCTAAAGCAGCTGCCGAGGAAGCGATTTTACGGGAAATACCTGAGGTACATACTGTACATCTAGTTTCTCCCAGTCTAGGCTAATAATTTATTTCTAGTCCCGTTATCACATGTAAAAGGAGCAACTATTCTCTCTGATAATTTATTTACATTTGAAGCTGAATAAAGAAAGGCTATATTGTTTGTCTCTTGTTTTTATGGGTGGAAATGATTGAGGATTTAAAAAAATGCAAAACAAAAAACCTTGAATGATAGAGTTAGAAGCCAAAGAGGCAAAGACCAATCAATAATTTTTTAGCACCCCCGGTACATTAATTACATTACTATTGAGTATTGATTGGCTCTTCGTTGCCTTTGTCTTGGCTTCTATTATTCTATAAACAAATGGTGAATTAAAAATGATTGATTCATTGTTTATAAGGTTTTGTAGTTTACTTAGCAATCTCCTGCTGAATATTGAGTAAAAAGATTTTAATTGCATTACTTGCTACTTCTTCAAATTGTCTTCAGGAAGTATATTTTGCCCTGTTTAAGTTCTGATGAATTGTATATCTGATAACCAAATAGAAATACATGCTTGTTTTAGTCTGAATGGTGAAGTGAAAATCATTTGCATTTGTACAGTTAAAATATTGTGATCATCTTGCTTTGCTAACTTGCAAGAGCATTAATATCAGAATTCCTAATATAATTTCTACAGGCCACGATCTTGAAACCTGCTGTTATGATAGGTACAGAGGATCGAATTTTAAACCGGTGGGCTCATTTTGCAAAGAAGTATGGCTTTCTTCCATTGATAGGGGATGGGAGCACAAAGTATGTATAAATCTATCAAGCAATTACTGAGCTTCAATGTTTTGTACCAAACTGAATTGTGTTGTTGGTGGTTCTGCCTGTTGGCATTGAAATCCACGCTTCTTGATTTTTTTTCTGACAAATGCAATCATTGCAGAATCCAACCTGTATATGTTGTTGATGTCGCTGCTGCACTTACTGCAGCCTTGAAGGATGACGGCAATAGCATGGGAAAGATTTATGAACTGGGTGGTCCTGAGGTCTTTACTGTGCATGAATTGGTAATCTCTGACTTCATCCCTTTCTTTCGTTGCTTTTTATGTTTCACATCTTGTCAAAACAAGAGATACTAGTTTGGGAAAAAATGTAAGAAGAAATCGGTGAAGTGATGTAGAATCTTTGTGTTAAATGCAGGCGGAGGTTATGTATGATGTGATCCGAGAATGGCCTAGATATGTGAAGGTTCCTTTTTTCATTGCAAAGGTGTGTTCATCACTTCATCATTTGTTGATTACTTGTCTGCTTACTAATGGGAAGCCATTGATGGACATATTTTTGGCCTAGTTGGGTTATCGTTATGCTTTGGATATTTATAAATAATATAGAATGCAATTGTAGGAGTCTCACAGTTATAGAATTTTATGCATGCTGAATCCATTTTTTAATGTATCCATTTGTCCAATATGATAGGAACCTGATCCCTGTAGTCCCTGGACAGCCCACAATTGAGAAGCCTCTTAAAGTCTATACCCCAAAGGCCCAAGTGCCAAAGGGCTTATCACAGCCTTATGCGGGAATTACTAGTGGGAGGGAAGAGTTAGTTATAGCAAGAGAAAAGAGAAACTGAATCTGTTACATTGTTATATATGGGAGGAGGGAATATGGTAAACGCCCTTCATTCTCTTTTGATGTGACCCGTGTTAAATCCGCCAAATGAGTGGGATTGGATTAGTCTTTTAGACTTTCACTTGGGATGGGAATCGAAGAACAAATAGAATTCTCCTTCGTGCCAGCCTATTCGCTTTGGTCGGTCTCGAAGTGGAAGGCTAGAGGATCTCAACCACTTCTTTTGAATCGAAACCACAGAAAAAGTGGTAATTCGTTAATAAATAGCACGGATCGGTACCACTATGTTGAGAGTATTGTTGTCTTTGGGAGCCTAGAGAATTCTCTCTGGCTCGGGAGCTTGGCCCTTATTTTCTTGTTTTCCCTTCATGATCAATAGTAATACGAATTCTATTTCAGATAGGAATATTTCCTATCACAATATTAAATAGTTAATTGGGATTTCATTTCTGGCAATGAGGCTATCTTCCCCAGTTGAAATAAGATCGGTCAAAAGGTGTAAACTTGAAAAATGTAGAACTTGCAATCTCGCATAGATTTGTGTTAGTTTGCTGTGCTTTATATGCCATAAGTGGTATCTGAGTTAGTAGCTCACGGTGACATACTGACATTTGTGATTATTTTGGTAAAGGTCCTTTTTGTTTTAGCTGTGCATTATTAACTGCTCATGGTAGATGCATACTCAGTTTATTATTGAGAGTATATTGTCTCACTTTGATTTCACCAAATGCCAACATTGTGTGGGGCATGACTTATTTCAGGCACTGGCTATGCCGAGGGAAATATTATTAAACAAGGTCCCCTTTCCACTACCCAAACCTGAAATGCTCAATCTAGATCACTTCCATGCTTTTACTACAGATACTGTTGTTTCTGAAAATGGTGAGTTCCTTGCTTAATCACAAGGTCATTGATTCTTTGTTCCAAGACATTATTATTATAGAGTTCTGTTTCACTGTCTCGTGTCCCACATTTTCTGTTTGATCAAATTTGCAGCTTTGACCTTCAATGATCTTGGAGTTGTTCCTCATAAGCTGAAGGGATACCCTATTGAGTTTCTTACTTCATATAGGAAAGGAGGCCCACAATTTGGTTCTACAATCAGTGAAAAGGTCTCTCCAGATGCTTGGCCGTAAGATTCTTTGGATGTTTGGTCCTGAATCATTTTTCTATGTCTTGCTTGTACTACCACCATTTCATTTCCCTATTTAAAAATGGACGTGAAAGGCTTAACTTTTGTATCTTCCTTTCATAATGTAGAGTAATCATGTTTGATGACGATAATAAAATCCAGATACTTGTAAACGCCTTTGAATCAAATTCAAAGTCATATTTCTGATTGAAATATTGGATGTTATCTTCATGTACTTGTTTAGTCCTGAGTCAGGTTCAAACTTCCAATCAACCTTCCCTCACTGACCCTGTCCTCAACAGCTCAAGGAAAAACAACTTACACATTTAAAGGGAAACAAACTAATTTAATAAATTTAAATAACATAAGAAGGGAGAAGGTAGAAAGCTTGGCAATGTACCGATGTGTCTCTTTTGAACCCGACTCTGGCTCGAGAGAGTTTAGTTATTAAATTTATGGATAATCTATATTAAAAATTAAAAAAAAATAGAGGTTATGTAAGTGTTTAAAATATAGTATATCATTTTGTTTTAATTCGTGTGAAATTTTGTAACTTATATTTATTTTTATGTGTGATCTTGATGGTAATGACATGACACATACCCGCGTCTTAAAAATATTTGGTTTAATTGCATTTTTAGTCTTCTAATTCTCATAATTGTGCAATTTGGGCTATCGATTTTCAATTGAGCGAATTAGGTTCTTCAATTATCCTAATTGTTACAATTAAGTTTTTCTATCACTATGTCGTTCAATTTTTAACACCCGGAGCCTACGTGGCACACGTAGAGACTAATTTATACTAAATCGGGTCACTTTGACATGATATAGGTATCTAATTTTTTTTCAAAACAAGTTGGGTAACACGTGATACAATACATGTTGCTTAAAATTTTTTACCTGTGAGACTCTGTCATGTCGTCAGTGACAAGGTGTCCCGACTCAGTGCTAAGGTGACCCGATTTAGTGTAAAATCAATTCCCACGCGTGTCACGTAGGCTTTAGGTGTTAAAAATTGGACGACATAGTGATAAGAGGACTCAATTGCAACAATTGGAATAATTAAGAGACCTAATTCGCTAAGTTGAAAATTGAGGGACCAAAATCGTACAAACACGATAACTGGAGACCAAAAGTGCAATTAAGCCAAAATATTTTAGATTAAAAGAACGATTCAGGAGCATTGTCAATTTGTCATTTTTGTTTTTGTTTTTGTCAAAATTGTTATCTCTGTTTTTCCTTTTTTTGGTCAAAAAATTATCTCTGTTTTTTTTGGTCGAAAAAGTTGTCATCTCTGTTTTTTTTTTGTCATCTCTGTTGGCTACTGCATTTTGACAAGTGGACGACAACGCGTATGTTTAGGAGGCCCATCAATTGGAACGCTCCTTTTCTTAGTGATGTGGACCTTTTTCATTGGCCCATCAATGGACGGCTCTCTTGGTAACGTAGTGCATGGTTGTTGAATTATAGATAGATGCACTTCTCTCTGACTCTAATTATTTGGAATATGTAAATTGAATCTCGTTTATAAAATTATATTGACTTGTATTTTAGTATGATTTTGAGTTTTAAGTTATGGTTTGAATAAAAATAAAAAAATTAATATATTCCAACCCTCTTCTCTGGACCTGCTGTCTCTAGTCTGTCTGCCTATGAATATAATATATTTAAAAAATTTACTATAAATTATTTATATTTAATGATATTTTCCTATATAATTAAAATAACTTACTTTTTATAATTATTATCATTCTAATTAAATTCTTTAAGTAACGTGATAATTGAAGTTGGAGCAAAATTTTTTTACGGCACATATTAAATTCATAAAATAAATGACAAAGGTTCATATAAAAAGGGGAAAGGGAGCGGCCCGGACTAAAAGCATGTTTTCTAAATTCTATAAAAGTAACAATTTGCTCCCCTTCATGATGACTTATCGATAAAATGATTTATTTTTCCTCTTAAAGGAAACCTAAAAGGCAAAAGCTAGATGACATTGACATTAGGATTTTTTTTTTGGTGGGTAACATTGACATTAGGATGCGGCCTTTAGTTTAGTTTTTAAAATTAAACACTAGTGACTGAATAATTATGCTTAATTGTATTTTTTTTTTCCTCCTAGGTATCACGATAGTGTAACTTTTGTTTCCAAGTTCCATTTGCGCTATCTTGGTCCCATGTGCGTACATAGGTTCTTGGTATTAATTAAAAAAAATAACACAATGACAAAAAGATATGAATGTAATAAATAGGACACCTAAGAGATTAAAATCACAAATTTGTGATACCTAGGAGATCAAAATCACGCAAATAGAATTTGACAGACTAAAATTGCACAATTATGATACTCAGATAACCAAAATTGTACAATTGAAACCTAATAAATAAAAATCGCACGATTGTAATACCTGAGACACCAAATATAATTCAGCAATTGTAAAAAGCAATTGTAAAAGCTATATTTTTTAATTTTGATTCCTTACCAGTACTAATATTTATAAAAAGTTATATCCAAAAAAAATATTTATAAAAAGATTATTGTAATTTTTAAGAAAAAATGTTTGTAGAAAAATAATTTAAGGTGTATTGGTTGAGTTGAAGCCCTGAAGGCATATAATTGTTGGACGACGAGAAGAGCACACAGTCCCATGAACCCACGCGGCAAAATCCCACAGGACACCGACACGTAAGAGTAAGACACCCCCCAGCGCACGTTGCTAACCTGCGCTTCCGTCTCTCTCGTTCTCGTTCTCGTTCTCGTTGATTTATCAACCTCTCTCTCTCTCTTTCCCCCTCTGCAAAATTCCCTCCTTCAACTTCGTTCTTGATTCCTCTCTCTCTCTCTCTCTCTCTGTAAGTCACAATTCGTTTCTTCCCTCTCTTCGCTTTTCCCCTCTCTTCTTCTGATTATTACATGTTTTCTTTTCGCCAAATCTCTATCTATAGCTTTGCGATGCAATTTTGACTGATCGATCATCAAATTCCAAATCCAAATTAACACGTCCACCCACTCCTCCTCTTTCATCTAACACGCACACACTTTGATAATCCAATTTCATTTTCCTGTTGCAAAACTCGATTACTATTTAGCTTATCTGAAACTGCAAAGTTGTTATTGCTCCTCCCTTTGATTGGAACTCAGATTAATTAATTAAATAAATTAATCAGTAATCACAATCTTAAGCTGTTAGGTTTAGGTTTTTTTTCTTTTTCCTTTTTTTCTTTTGGTTGGGATTTATTTGTGTTTGTGCCAGTGACTTTGTTTGTGACCAATGAATTGCAAAATTTGGTGATTGATTGGGTTTGTAATGAGGCGGCGCCCTGTGGCGGGCGTGCTCCCTGACCAAATGGACAAAGGCGGAGCAAAGTACCAAAATTCCCGCCTTTGCTGTTTGGCTTCCTTAGCTGCATTCTTCTGGTTCTTCCTCTTGTACTTCCATTTTGTGGTCCTTGGAGGAAACACTACTAATACTAATAGTAGTAGTAATAATTATGTTGATCACTTAACAGAATTAATACCTGTTTCTGTTAATTATGAACCTCCTTCTATCCATGTAACTGATTCCCATCAAGTGCAACCCCCTCCTAGAATGATTGGCTTCCGTGACCGGGAGGCGCGGAAGAGTGACCCTGACACCCCTCCTCCTAGAAGGATTGGTTTCCCTGACGTGGAGGCGCGGAAGAGTGACACTGACAGTGACACCCCTCCCCTTGAGAAGAATTTCCCTTTTATGAAAGCATTGAGAGCTGCTGAAAACAAGAGTGATCCTTGTGGGGGGAGGTATATTTATGTGCATGACCTTCCCTCGAGGTTTAATGAGGATATGTTGAAGGAGTGCAAGAGTTTGAGTCTTTGGACTAATATGTGTAAGTTCACCACCAATGCTGGTCTTGGACCGCCGCTTGAGAATGTCGAAGGGGTGTTCTCCGATACCGGCTGGTATGCCACGAATCAGTTTGCTGTTGATGTGATATTCAGCAACCGGATGAAGCAGTATGAGTGCTTGACGAAGGATTCCTCTATCGCTGCGGCGGTTTTTGTACCTTTTTATGCCGGGTTTGACATTGCGCGTTATCTTTGGGGTTATAATATCTCGATGAGGGATGCGGCTTCGCTTGATCTGGTTGAATGGCTCATGAAGAGGCCGGAGTGGAGCGTAATGAATGGAAGGGACCATTTTCTTGTCGCAGGAAGGATAACATGGGATTTTCGGAGACTATCTGATGAAGAGTCAGACTGGGGTAATAAACTTCTGTTTTTACCGGCAGCAAAGAATATGTCGATGCTTGTGGTAGAGTCCAGCCCCTGGAATGCCAATGATTTTGGGATTCCATATCCTGCATACTTCCACCCTGCAAAAGATGCTGATGTGTTCACTTGGCAGGACAGAATGAGGAGATTAGAGAGGAAGTGGCTTTTCTCCTTTGCCGGAGCTCCCCGTCCTGGCAACCCCAAATCAATCAGGGGTCAATTGATTGAACAATGCAAATTGTCACAGGTTTGTAAGCTGCTGGAATGTGACTTTGGTGAGAGCAAATGTCATTCTCCAAGCAGCATAATGCAGATGTTTCAAAGCTCACTTTTCTGCTTGCAACCCCAGGGTGATTCGTACACACGAAGATCTGCCTTTGATTCCATGTTGGCTGGCTGTATACCTGTCTTCTTCCATCCGGGTTCAGCTTACACACAATATACTTGGCATCTTCCTAAGAACTATACCAAGTATTCTGTCTTCATTCCAGAGGACGATATTCGTAAGAGGAATGTCAGTATAGAAGAAAGACTCCGGCAGATACCTCCGGAGCAAGTGAAAATCATGAGAGAAGAGGTCATCAGTCTCATCCCAAGACTAGTATATGCCGACCCTCGCTCCAAGTTAGAAACTCTTAAAGATGCATTTGATGTTGCTGTACAAGCAGTAATTGACAAGGTTACTAATTTGAGGAAGGATATTATTGAAGGTCGGACAGATGACAACTTCATTGAGGAGAACAGTTGGAAATATGCTTTGTTGGACAAGGGAAAGCATGAGGTAGGACCTCATGAATGGGATCCTTTCTTCTCAAAACCAAAGGATGGTAGTGGAGATTCCAGTGATTCCTCCGCTGAAGCTGCGAAAAATTCTTGGAAGAATGAGCGAAGAAATCAACCATAAAAGGAAAGGGAAAGAGATAATCTACAGTGGCTGCAGTGAGGTTTAATGCAGACTCAGAAATGCTCTCCCTTAATTGGGGAAGAATTGCAAATTATTGCTGGGATGGATCTTGCTGCTGAATTTGTGTCCAAGCATACTGAGCGGGCTTCCTCATTGAAAACTCCAGTGTGGGGACTTATTCTTTACTTTACACTACTTTACACGGCTTTTTTTATATAGGTTTTTCTGATTTCTGCTTCATATATTCTCCTTAGTGGTTTCTAGAATGCATTTTGCGAGGTTTAATAATTTCTTTTATGTAATATATATTTGTTCATTTGTTTCACATAGGAAATATAAACAAATTCATTATGGTTAATGGTAAGCTTGAACGAGTTTAACCATATTGAAGTCACGGATAGAACAATACTATACGGGTGTGGCTAGATTGCTTTCTTTTGATAATAATGGCACATTCATTTTAGTATTATTTGGTTACTAGGTTTGCTGTATATACCTGCGTGAATGGATTATCATGTGTAGCTACTTATAATCAACATAACTAGAGAAAATTATGAGCTGTTTCTTTCCTCACCTGCTGCTTCTGGTTTGTATAATTCACGTTTCTGCCTTCTTGTTGGGGCAAAAAGTTGTTAGGCAGAGTAAAATCTACCATTTGATTAATTAAAATTTTCTATAGTATTGCTCAAGAGTCTGTTCAATTGATATTATTGAATATCGATTGTTAAATGGCTGTTAAACAATCGGTGGTAGAAAAGAAATTACAGTAAAATTCTCCTCCAAAGTATATAACTTGTAAGATTCATTTCTTTGATATAAGCATGAAATGGACTCCATATCGATGTTGAGACTCGCTTTTATGAAACGATTCATCATATGTTGATAGATACCAGGAGTTCCTTCCCAGACAAATCTTTTAACATTCTTTTTAGTATGACATTGTGGTAATTGATACTTTTGTCCTTAATGGAAATGCATAATGGCAGTATGATTATTTCATTGTGCAATTTTCTCTTCAAAGCACTATTTGTCTGTTCCAGTAGTTTGATGCTACCCATTCAACTATAATTATGCAAAAACTACGGTTAGGTATAATCAAAACAACAATTGCAACTTCTTCTTGTCCTAAAAGAATAGATTTATAAGTTCTATCCATCAAATTTGATGAAATCATGCTGATACATCCCGGCTGTTTTCCTCTCCACTGGTCGGAAAGAACAACAGACAAAACATGCATAGAGAATTACAATGCAGCTGCATGCTGGCTCCACTATATTTAAACCATGATAAAAGAAAGCCAATGAACAATGAGCTTTCAAATTTATAGTAAAACAGTTACATGGTAACTTAATAGCTGCAGGACAAGCAAAAATTTGGGTGTCAAAAAGGATGTGTACTTGAATTGAAGTTACTTGCAGCCAATTTGCATTTCACTCAGGTTTCATCTGACTATATATTACAGAAAACAAACTTCCTGACAGAGGAAAAAAGAATAAAAAAGGGGGGAAAGTTAGCACAATATTATAACTCATTTTTTTATGAATTGCAAACCATATGCATTAGAGTATCGCTCCATGAATCTCATGAATCTATCCCACTCCCTTGGAGTCCTCATTATATACTTGGCTTCAATTCCTGAAGGCTTTCCATTCACAAATTTAGCACTCACATCAACAGATTGAAGGACTCCTTCCTCATCAATCATGAAGAAACCAGTGATGTCACCTACTTCTCCAGAAGAATCAAAAACTGAGGGTTGGTCAAACCTGAAGATAGCCATGCCATTTGTTCCATCCCTTGATTTTGTCAGCTTCACATCTGGTATTGTCAGTTCATCAGTCCCTTGTATGAACTGTATTGTTGGTTTCACCATCATGATGGTAACAGGCATGTGCATGGAAGCATGTTGTTGGGTTGTCACTGGTAACCTCAAACGTGGCATATGTAAACACTGACCATTGAATGAGGAGTTAAAGCTTCGATGGACAATTGAAGAAGGGACTGCAAATTAGAAAAAAAAAGAGTCTATAATGTTCACAATGACTCAGTTTGGATAAATTTTTTTATAAACATTTCTAACATGTATTTTTTAACTAATAGTTTCTCACATAAATTGAAATTAACTTTTGTATTTCACTTTTTTTAAAAGCCATATTTTTTAAGTTCTCCATAAGCACCTATCTATCCATTAATGACTCTTTAACAATTTCTCTTTTCTATATATGAGAAAAATAAGAATGCAAAATGAAATTATAAAAGCTAGACTTTTGCACCCAAACAATACCAATGTCATGAACATTAGATCATAAGCATCACTTTTATGTTTTGCTAGAGTTATAGTTCTTCAAAGAAATCATATATATGTATCTCCAAAGTCCAAAGATCGAACTTCTATACTCTGGGATCAAGATTAGGGGTCAAGGGAAGATGATGATACTAGAAAGTAGAAATTGCTTACACAGATAGAATGTTGAAATGCTGCTTGAAACTAATGGGACTTATAAGATTACCTCATAGTGCAAATTATGTTATTAATTGTAAATTTTTTGTTGTCCTATTACTTTTTTCATAGGCGGATCCACAGAGCCGAGGGTGGACAGATGCCCCTACTCAAATTTGAAAATTCCATTTACTATTTATATATTTTTTCAATCTTAACCCCCTAAAATTCTGTTTTTCCCACAACACAGCTCTCAATTCCACCCATTTCTCAATCTCTCTGCCCAGTTCCCATCTCTCTCTTCATCTCATCTCAATCTCTCATATCTCCCTTTTCTAGAAAATCTAAATCTAACCATGTTCGCCACTCAATTGCCACTAGATCACCGTAGGAAGATTGCCCCTTGACCCGGATCCTAAATATGCCACTAAACATGGGTTCATGGGTACAATCATCACTCAAAATTTACCATCCACAGCCCTCTTATTTTATCACCTCCTTTTTGCATGTCTCCAAGAACATACATTTTGGTCCATTAAAATTCTAACTTATTCTGAAATTAAAAATAAAAGAAGAAAACAATGCCACCCTCCTTTTGTTTTGCTAATTTGGCCTCCTGGAATGCCAACTAATCAACAACTATATCCTAATTGGGGCAAAACAAGCTACCAAATTTAAATTAATCCATAAAGCCTTGACCCCAGAAAATTAATCTGACTGAAATTGTGGAATTTCATGTCTAAAACTTTATATGAACCAACCATCACTAATAACCTTCCAAGTTGAATCCCCAAGCTTGCTGAGGTGTAGAAAAAAGATATTTTTTTTTTAATCTGACACATGTTATCAAATTCAATAAGAGTCCATACAATTTCCAACATAATTTCCTCATCCCATTCCCTACTCCTAAAAGAGTCTTTGCACACTTAACAGATTAGGAAGGAACCCCAAAACAAAGAGAGAAAGTGAGAATGTATGTACCTGAGTATGAACGTGGCTGAATTGAGTTGGAGAGGGGAGAGGACAATGCAAGAGAGTGCAGAGTTGCCATTGCAAGGAAGAGAGAGAATCAGAGAAAACAGTTCTCAACACTTTTGCCTACCTCTCTTTTAGTCATATCATCATAAAATCAAAAAAAAAAAGGTAGTAAAATTGTGGTCCAAAAAAAGTGTGGTGTGTAACAAAGACAGCCATTCACTTGTGATGATAATTCTTTGCTTTTTGCAAAGGATGAGAATCATCGGATTCGTGGATGTTGCTGACATGGCATTAGCAATCCACCAATGATACACGTTGCATGAATTTATGATATTTATTATGCTCCTTGTGTTGTGTGACTTGTGCTGTGTCCCACTCACTACCCCCATTTTTTTGGTCAATCACCCACTAACCCCATGTGTTTGAACAAGAACAACTCAAAGCTCTGTGTACTACAGATTGATCCAAATATGACAAACCAAACCAAAACACTACACTTTCAGCCCAAAAATGGCCACCCAAATAGGCCTGTCTAACTTTCTTGATGCTCTTAGATGTTTCATGACCAAAAATAAAAAACCTTTCTTGATGCTCTTAAGACTCCGTCGTCAGTTGTGACATCATAACAAGTCATGAACTATAAGATTGATTGTTAGGCTACTTTCTCTTTCATTTTTCCTAATCTACATGTGTCTCTTGGCCTTGCTTTTATGGGTGTCTCTCTCCTAATTTAAATTTATGCTGAACAAAAAAAAAGTGTCCCTTCAATTTTGCACATAAGTTTGTGATACACTGATTTTGTAGTCTTATTTTATGATCGCCTTTTTTTTTAATTTCAAAGTTTTTATGTGTTAAAAAGAAATGTAGTTTAACTATTGGTCAAAATTTGATTGGGTAAGCTGTAAGTTAATGACTTGAAATAATAGCATACCATGATTAATATTATTAGCAAATTCAATATAATGAGTAAATTCATTATTCATTTTTTTAATATTTTTTTGTCAACAATTTGTACTCCGGAAACTCCAGTTTCCATACAATTTGTATTCCGGAAACTGGTCCAGTTTCCAGAATGCAAATCTGTATTCCGGAAACTCCAGTTTCCGAAAAAAAATGCGAAATCAGGAAAAAAAACCAAATGATGAGAGTATAATAGTAATTTCTTGTATAAATATGGGGTGTATGGCCAAAAACTGGGGTGTATTTACCAATTCCCTTCATGGAATGTGCTATCTGACTTGCTTGTATTCTTTGTAAGCCCAAACTGATACCAACGTTGTAAATTGTAATCAAGGTAAGCAAAATGAGATTCGATCAAAAAAAGGGAAGTAAAATGAGAGGAAAATTATTTTTGAAAACCAATATGAGTTACATTACATACATGAACATGTGCAATTAGGAGCACCATGATCCCGTTTTAGCATCTCTTTGCTGTATGTAATATGGGATATCTTTTTCTTTTTCATTTTTTAAATGACATATAAAAGGCTACTTGTGCATAAAACCATGTGGAGGCACTTAAGCAAAGTTTTCAACATCTCTCTCCAATCTATATCAATCACCCCTTTGGATTTCCATAATGGAAAAAAAAAAAAGGGTATAAGAAAGAAACAACCATCAAATAATTCAATATGACACCAATTCATTATCTGAAAATCCTCAATGTCTCTATCCAATAATAATGAAAAAAAATGTACTTCACTAGGAAGCTGCTATTTTCACATGGCTTCCATCTGTTCTAGTACATGGATGATAGGATATAGGTGGCAAATGTGTTACAGGGCAATAGAAACGGCAGTGGTAATATTATATATATCACCTTTTTTCTTAATTCCAACACCCCACATGCGTGCATGTGAATATTGTAAGAGGGAAAAGTGTAAAAAACAAAAAAGAAAGAATTTTGATCTGAAAGATGTGGCAGTTGGTGGGGCTCATACCATGATTGATGTAGTGCAGTGCAGTGCAGTGCAGCACTTGCTCCCATTTCCTTCTGTTTGCTAATTCCTCCAATAATTTATTCTATGTTCTTAATGGCATTCCCCTACTCTCATCTACCGACTACTGCACTTATTTGGTGCTTCTTATCTATCTTCAATTTTTTTTTAAAAATTACTCATTTGAGGATTTTTGTTTTTGTACTAACAAATTGTAGAACTAAAATCCATGTCCAGATTTTACTTACCTTTCGGCCGAACACATTATTCCTGGGATCTTTTTTTCTCTAGGAAATTGTGGATGAAAAAAAAATTGTAGAACTAGAATTTTTTTTGTTATATTGCTTGGGTTTTTCTGTTGGCTGGTTTATTTGCATATAATGATCAATTGAGTATATGTTATTATAGCTCATATTGTAACTGATGCTACTGGCATTCCGGTCTGCATGGTAATTGTCCTAAGACAATTCCACTGCATTTCGGGTTCAAATGCTGGTGAAGGAAAGAAAGAGGAATAAAAAAAAAATTGTAACTGATGCTCCAACTTAAGAATACCTAAATCATTTTTGTGGCCCTTTCATTTCATTTAGAAAAAATATTAATGAGAGATAGAATTTGTCTTATTTTCATGTTTCTTTCTCCCTGTAACATGGAAAGATTCCCTCTCTAAATCATAATGAATGATTAACATTTATGAGGCTAAAACTATCAAATGGGAGATGGATAATGGTTCTCATATTTCCTTTTTCATCTTTTTTATATTTTTCCTATTTCTCACCTTTCTTCCTTCCTTCCTTGCTATTCTTAATAGATTATATATATATGAGGCATGCATATATAATTTCTTCAATAACTCTTTTTATGTTAAAAGATTCTCATTATCACATGGCTTTGGTTTAGATTTTGATATTAAGATAATCAAAAGTACATCATTGTTCTGGTGGAGAACCATATGTTAGTTGGGCCACTTATGCATCATTTCTGAATCTTTGTCATAGTTAGAAGTTACCCTACAAGTCCACTTGAAATTCAACTTTCACAATCATGGAACACACTTGAATTAGTTTTTTTTATTGACTGTACTTACTGTCATGACAAGATGCTTTTAGTTTAGATACTGTTTATTAACTTCCCAAAAGGAAAGGTTCTAAAAGCAATTATGGTTAAAGCTCAAATGAGATTATAAAGGTTCCATAACTATGTAGTAGCGCAGTAGTTACAATTTTTGTACTTTTTTTATTACTTTTTCACATGCCCCACTGCAGATTGAATCTCAGTCACAGATTGCCAAATTGATATAAGTAATTTGTGAACAGATGAAAATAAATAGTACTTAAATAGTTAGAGCATCTCCAGACTCCAATGCAAGAACCCAATTTGGGTTCTTAATTCCATTTTAGTGGACTCAAAAATTCCACGTAAGATTTAAAAACACTCATTAGTTACAAACATAGCATTAGTGGGTAGCGGTTCTTACACATGGAGGCCAAGTCAGCTACCTCTGGTGGTACCAAAAATAAGAACCGGTTCTTATGTGTAAGAACACACATAAGAAAAAAGGGATACAAAAACTTAATAGGGGTGAACTAAATGCAGAAGATATAAATTCTTTTATTTCTTTGTTCTCTCAATATCTTCTTTGGAAGAATGTACCTACCGTAAAAAGGGATTCATAATAAACAAATAGCATCTCTAATCTCCCTTTTAGTTGACAATGATAAGTTGATAACACATAAAAGGAAGAAGTGGAGGGAAAACTACTAAACGGTATAAAGGGTCACATTCTCTCCCATGTTTTATGTTGGAGAAACTTCCAATAAGTCCAAAGCAATTCACTGTCTCTATGTTAACATTATTATCTGCTTTGAAATACCTGTCCATAAACCTGACAAAACCCATAAAAAAAAATTACCAAAACTAATGAATGGTTTATAAATTATAACTATATCTCATCCATCCTTATTATATATGGAATCATATTTACATTAACCATCCTCCTTTGTCCTTTCAATCACTTCCTCAAAAAACAAAGAGATATCACTCTCTGTCAGTGTTATGTCCACCCTTGACCTTGTCCTTCAGTAGAGAGTGCAAATGGTTGAATACTGAAAGAGTTGATCAAGCAGAAGAAGAGCAAAAGATGCAGCTGAAAACTCAGTTTTTCTTCTTCTTCTTCTTCTTCTGTTGTTGCATTTGCTGTTTCACTTATGTTTTTTCTGCTGAAGCAAATGATGAAGCATCTGCTTTACTCTCTATAAAAGAGGGTCTCATTGATCCATTGAATAGCTTGCAGAATTGGAAATTGGCACCAGGGAAGGATGCAGCACAAGCTCATTGTAACTGGACTGGTGTTCAATGCAACTCAGCTGGAGCTGTAGAGAAGCTTGATCTGTCCCACATGAATCTCAGTGGCAGTGTTTCCAATGAGATACAAAGGCTAAAGGGTCTCACTTCTCTCAACTTGTGCTGCAATGGATTTGAGTCAACACTGACAAAATCCATAGCCAATCTCACCTCACTCAAGAGCCTTGATGTGAGTCAAAATTTCTTCACTGGTGACTTTCCATTAGGCCTTGGAAAAAAGGTATCAGGACTTGTGAACTTGAATGCATCCAGCAACAATTTCTCTGGTTTTCTTCCTGAGGACCTTGGAAATGTCTCTTCCTTAGAGACACTAGATCTCAGAGGCAGCTTCTTTGAAGGGTCAGTTCCTAAATCCTTCAGGGGCCTGAGTAAGTTGAAGTTCCTTGGTCTATCTGGGAATAATCTCACAGGGAAAATCCCAGTAGAGGTGGGAAAACTTTCATCACTGGAGTATATGATCATTGGATATAATGAATTTGAAGGTGGGATTCCAACAGAGTTTGGGAATTTAACCAAGCTGAAGTATCTTGACTTAGCAGAAGGCAATCTTGGTGGTGAGATTCCAGCTGAGTTGGGAAAGCTCAAGTTATTGAACACAGTTTTCTTATACAAGAACAATTTTGAAGGCAAGATTCCAGCAGCTATTGGCAACATGACTTCATTGGTGTTGCTGGATCTCTCAGACAACATGTTATCAGGAAACATTCCAGCTGAAATAAGTCAGATGAAGAATTTACAGCTTCTGAACTTCATGCGGAACCGGCTATCCGGTCCTGTGCCTTATGGCCTTGGAGATTTGCCTCAACTAGAAGTGCTTGAGCTATGGAACAATTCCTTGTCAGGGCCATTGCCTAGTGGCCTTGGCAAGAACTCGCCGCTGCAGTGGTTGGATGTATCATCCAACTCACTCTCCGGTGAGATTCCGGAAACTCTTTGCACCAAGGGCAATCTCACCAAGCTTATACTTTTCAACAATGCCTTCAAGGGTCCAATTCCAGAAGGCCTATCAAAGTGTCCTTTGCTTGTTCGCGTTCGGATTCAAAACAATTTCCTTTCCGGAACGATTCCTGTAGGTTTTGGTAAGCTTGGGAAGCTTCAGAGGCTAGAATTGGCTAACAATAGTCTCACTGGTGGAATTCCTAATGACCTTGCTTCTTCCACATCCCTTTCTTTCATAGATTTCTCTAGAAACAACCTCCACTCTTCTCTTCCTTCCACCATTATTTCCATTCCAAATCTTCAAACATTCATTGTCTCCAACAACAACTTGGAAGGCGAGATCCCGGACCAATTCCAGGACTGTCCCTCGCTCGGAGTCCTTGATCTCTCATCAAACCATTTCTCAGGAAGCATTCCAGCAAGCATTGCTTCATGTCAGAAATTGGTAAAACTGAGCCTACAGAACAACCAATTGACTAGTGGCATCCCAAAAGCAATAGCAAGCATGCCTACATTGGCCATTCTTGATCTTGCTAACAACTCTCTAACCAGTCAAATACCCGAAAGCTTTGGTATGTCTCCAGCTCTGGAAACATTCAATGTCTCATACAACAAGCTACAAGGTCCTGTCCCAGAAAATGGAGTGCTGAGAACAGTAAATCCAAATGATCTTGTGGGCAATGCTGGCCTATGTGGTGGTGTCCTTCCTCCATGTGGCCAAACCAAAGCATATTCAATAAGGCATGGAAGCTCATCACATGCAAAGCACATCATTGTAGGATGGATAATTGGGATATCATCAACCTTAGCCATTGGTGTTGCTACTTTGGTAGCAAGATCTATATACACAAGGTGGTACACCGAAGGATTGTGCTTCCACGGAAGATTTTACCGCGGTAGCAAGGGGTGGCCGTGGAGGTTGATGGCATTCCAGAGGCTTGATTTTACAAGTACTGACATTTTATCCTGCATCAAGGAAACAAATGTGATTGGCATGGGTGCAACTGGGGTTGTTTATAAGGCTGAGATACCTCAATCAAGTACAGTTGTGGCAGTAAAAAAATTGTGGAAATCGGGATCTGATACCGGAGTAGGAGGAAGTGGCGACGATCTCGTCGGAGAGGTGAATCTTCTAGGGAGGCTAAGGCATAGGAACATTGTTAGACTACTAGGATTTCTTTATAATGACATTGATGTGATGATAGTTTATGAATTCATGCACAATGGAAACCTGGGAGATGCCTTGCATGGTAAACAAGCAGGGAGGTTGCTTGTAGACTGGGTTTCCCGGTACAACATAGCCGTAGGAATTGCACAAGGGCTTGCTTATCTTCATCATGATTGTCATCCGCCTGTTATCCATCGCGACATCAAGTCGAACAATATACTGCTTGATGCAAATCTTGAGGCAAGGATAGCAGATTTTGGGTTAGCCAAGATGATGATCCGGAAGAACGAAACAGTCTCCATGATTGCTGGATCCTATGGTTACATTGCCCCTGGTGAGAGTTACTTACTAGTTCATATATTAAAATTTAGTATTTTTGATTTATCAATGATTCAGTGAACTAATTCATCCCTACAAACTGGCTTGTAGGTGAGGGGTGCCTCTGTTATATATTCTCTTTTTAGACCTTATCTCTAGTCGATGTGAGATTTTAACTTCTCTTTTCTCCAATATCATACATACTTTACATGGTTTTCAAAATACTTAGAAGTGCAAGTAGGTTAGTTATAAGCGCAAAGAACATAACCTTCAGAGTAGATTAGAATTAGAATAGAACTAGTAAATAGACCTAACCCATATAAAATTGGGTATTTTCTTAACAAAAACAGTAAAGAAAACCCAACAAACAAACAAAACCATTTTACTTAGAAATAAAGAGCTAGGAAGGTGACACGTGTCACAATTCAGAAAGTGAGACGTGTCATTGAGGCTTAATCTTCTTATATGGTAATAGATACAACAGAAGAATGCCTATATTTATATTTGTTGAGAAATGTTTCTTTCTCCTTTCATAGATGTACATGATTCACATTTCTAACCATTTCAATGCTGTACTACTATTTGGCAGAATATGGATACTCCTTGAAGGTGGATGAAAAGATTGACATTTACAGTTATGGGATTGTTCTGTTGGAGCTTCTGACAGGAAAGCGACCTTTAGATCCGGAGTTCGGAGAATCGATAGACATTGTAGGGTGGATAAGAAGGAAGATAGACAACAAAAAATCTCCAGAAGAGGCATTAGACCCCAATGTAGGAAATTGCAAGCATGTTCAAGAAGAGATGCTTTTAGTTCTCAGGATAGCATTGCTTTGCACTGCCAAGCTCCCCAAGGATAGACCCTCCATGAGAGATGTTATAATGATGCTAGGAGAGGCAAAGCCTAGGAGAAAGAGCAGTATGAGCAATGAAACAGTTGCAGCTGACAAGGAGATGCTAGTAATTAGCACATCACCAGTTAATGGCCTTCTTTAGGAACCAAAAAAATGGACTTTGATAGAGACTTGGATATTATGGGATACTAAGTCCCACATCGTATAGTATGAGATACTCCGTAGAGCTCTTACCAAGTCAGCAACCAAGCTCTTCCATTGTAGTTAGAGCTGTGATAATTTTGTTAATTTCCTATAATTTTGTAATCAATTCAGTGCTTCACATTTGTTCTTAAAATATGTATGTATATCAAGATGGACTAATCTTTGCAAATAAGTTTTTTAATGTATCATGATTTTGGTATAGCGGCATGTATTTAAGCCAGAAAAACCAAATAAAACGATTGTACCTCCCATCATTTGAATAACACTAATAATTTTTTTTTTGACAAAATAACACTAATAATTTTTTATCTCATATTTTAGCATGTGCAAAGTGTTATGTATGTACTAAAGTAGTTTTACATTCCCTACAGTCAACGGAGTTCTTATTAACGACCCATTTGGGCTTTGTCTAAATCACACGCTATCTACATCAAAATGAGTGCCACTGAAAGCCAAAAGTGATGACTTTAGGCAAAAATTCCTGGCAATCATTCTTTTTTGAACCCAGAAGATTGCTTGTGTTTTAAGTTCTCAACCCCAAGGTTGACAAGAAACATATCCTAAGTTATTTTTTGGAAAGCCAAAGAAATTTTATTGATATAAATCTATGATATATATAGCACAAATAGTACCATATCATTATCATAGGTGTTGTAAATACGCGAGTCCCTTAAGTATGATGTTGTGAATTCAATCCCCGACCATGTGTATGGAGAAACATATGTTGGAAGAGATCAACCATTTAAATAGATCTCAGTATCTTGAGGAATTAGTCTCCACAGTTGCACGTAGAGGATACTTGAGTTCACCCAAAAAAAAAGATAACAAATAGAATAAAGCAAGCTTCATGTAAATACAGTCTTCTCAATTCAGAACCATTTACAGTTGTGAAAAAGTTCACACCCCAGTGTGAAAGCGTCAGACCTATCCACAAAAATACAGACTTCTCATTCCAGAACAATTCACAGCTGTGAAAAAAATCACATCCCGGGTATGAAACCGTCAGACCCAATCCACGAAAATCCAGACGTCTCGACACAGAGCCGTTCACACGGGTGAAAAAAATCACACCCCTGGTATGGAAGCGTCAAATAATCCCCAAAACTGCAGACCTCTCATTCTAGAGGTTTTCACACCTATGGGGAAACGATTCACACCCCTGGTGTGGAAGCGTCAGACCCAAGCTATGAAAATGTAGACTTCCCCATTTCATATTTGTTCACAAAGTGTAAAATTCACAGCCCCTGCTGAAATAAGCCACGATTTTTTTCCTTTTTCTAAAACAAAAAAGGTATGCAAAACAATCACAATAGACAAAGAGATCCCAACTACGTTAGCACTTCAGACCGTACCTATCATCTGCAGCATACCAAAAGTATCACAATGAAGTTGCCTAAATCACTACTGACACCCCCTCTTTGATTATGCATTTAGACCCTATTTGAAGTTCCTCAATCTACCGCAGTCCTACACTGATTGGCATTTCAACCCCAAACATATCCCAAGTATATGTTTGTTTTTGCGGTGGAATACCGCTCACCGCACGTTCAGTTAAAAGCTACAAATAGTAGCTTCAAGTCCACCATGCATTGGAGTTCGTAACGCAAGGGCAACCAAACATACGCTAAAACACATCATAACTTTGTCTGAAGGCTACAACCATGTATCACTTGGGTGCGTATTAGCACTAAAGCATTATTAGTCAACGAGTGCTATTTCAAATTATGGTACTAATAATCAACAGGACCAAGTGGATCCTTTCTGAAAATAGGTGTTCTTTCAAAGGAAAAATTGAATTAAAACAGCAGGCATGTCACATTTACAGCATTAAGAAACAGACTGACTTGTATGATATTTGATTAGTAGTATTACATAAAAATCTATGATGCATGCACCCTTAAGTGATGATGTATAGAGAGGCAGTGACAAATATACCGATGGGTGTTTGAGTAAACAACTTAAGTAATTATTGAACAAGTATTTATCATATAAGTGCTTATGAATAAGCTGTTTCTATAATCAAAGACAAAATGAGACTAGACTATTTTCATATAAGCTGGAAGCTGTTTTTATAAACTACTATTATGGGGAGCTTATTGAAATAAGCTGAAAATAGCTTATGGACATGACATAAGCTCTTTTTCATAAGCTCACCCAAACACTCTTACAAGTGCTCATGGAAGTAAAAAAGCCCAAATAAGTTGGAAATAAGCCAATCCAACCGGGCCCCAAGTAAAACAAAAAACAAACTGAATCGGTAAAGCAAAAAAAAAAAAAGGTTTGATCACTTGAATCTCAAAATCCATTTACTTGCTGTATGCCTTTACTTTTTCTCTTTTGTTTTTCCTCCTCTTCTATTTGCATTACATTCAAGGTGATAAGTTTCTACTTATCCCTAGCCATGAAAACAAATATCTATATGGGCTTGCTTTTCTGTCTGCTGTTCTTTTCTTCCAATCTTGGTGCTGCAAATAAGTAATTAAGTTAGCAAAATAATAAAAAAGAATGTATAAGTTGTGTTAGGAATAATAATGCATATGCTTACCAAGTCCATTAGCCTCAGATGTCCTCATGATTCTTAGCCTCCTCACCGAGCTAAGGAACATCCTGAATGCGATTTGAAAGAGTAAGATAAATAAATATCAAAGCTGAGAAAACAGGATATGCTTTCAGTATTATATCGCAAAAAGATAAGCTAACATGAAACTGCAAATATATGATATGAGATATGCTAGCAACACACTCTTTCCAACACACTCTCTATGAACAAGCTATTAACCAATAGAATCAGTCCAATAAGTAAATTTTAACCACTGTGCCACGTGTTCTTTGTTTAACCCAATCGTGCACACACACACTAGAAAATCGTAAACCAGTGTCTTCACCGGTTCAATGATTGGTCTAGTCTTAAAAACATCGCTTCCTATTACACACAGACACAATCTGATAATTACCTGATCAAATGAAACTTTGCAATGCGCTATTTGACAATCAACTGACAAAGTAAATTGCAGAACAACTAACTACCTACCCCCAAGGAACATCTCCAACAAGCATCCAATCTCCATCCTTGTCTTCATAAGTGAGCACAAAGTTGGAAGATCCATCCAACAATTTTGAATGCCTTTCTCCTCCAATAATAGTGCCATGGTCCTCCCCATTTGATCCTATAGTATTGACGATCAAAAAATTAATAGAACACAATAAAAACAGAAAATGAGTCCAAAACAAAAAAAAATATTACATACACAAGAATTTTTTTAATTTTTAATGATGAAAAAATCGAGCCATTGTATATTTGTTTACATTTTGTCCTATGCCATTGGACGTTTGGGAAAAAATAAAAAGTAGTTTCTTCACATTAAAGCTTTGGAACAGTCTTGGAAACTGTAGTTGGAGAGAACTTAAACAAACAGGTTGTTGTTTGCCTGTTTGGTGGTTTTTTTATCTCTCAAGTTTTGTCATATTTTGATAGCTCATATATTATGATAATAATGAGATATTCCTTAAAAAAAGGAGCAAGAGGAAACAATAAGTTATATTAAGCCATATTTTCAGAATATACCATTTTGGGTTCATCACAATATATCCCTAGAATCTACATCTTGCTGAGTTAAGAAGAGTGGAAACAATAAGTTATTATTAAGCCATATTTAAAGCAGACACATATAAAATGTATAAAATCAACAGAATATTCACCATGCATATAAAATCTTAGTGATCTTAAAAACATGACAGAATTCAAAAAAGGAGTGGAATTCTCTTTATTATGCGTATAAAGACCAAGGAAAAGTCACCTTTGCAAGTGATTCCTGTAGCGGATTCATGAAACATATCCTCCAATGTTTGTGCTAAGGTTTCATAGGAACTATGAGCACTCAAATCAACCTTTCTTCCGATCGGTGTCCCATCCATATTTACCTTGACAAATGGGGAACTCCTGTGGTGTCTCTTTTCTTTGACATTAATGCTGTTATTATCATTCCCATTGTCAGCAGCACTCTTCCTTACCACAGCATTATTGCTCTGACTCTTCTCAGCCACAGAGTTGAATACTTCAGTTGATTTTGCATGGCTATTAAAGCTACTCATTCTATACGCTCGAAGGGGAGGCCATCCGACTACTTGACTGTTCAGTAAATTCAATCACAACAGAAACGACAACCCATCAGCGAAGAAATGAGAATAAAATTGGTAAATATTTTATTCATTTTGTTTATAGAGAGGGACAGCAACACCATAGACATCATCTACATCACAATATAAATTGGTGTCTTCTACATATATAGCAAACTTCTTGTTGAGAATTAGTAAATTGTAACCCAATTCTTCTAAAACAGTAAAAGGACTACACTTTGAAAGCTAGAAAGTTATTCTAAAACTTAAGTCTATTGATGCAAATCAAAAGTTCTGCATACTTCATGCATAATATGGGCATTGGGTTAACTCCAACTCCAGAAGTTCACTGCTCCTTTACTTTTGTCAAACAAATAAAAGGTAGGGCTAAATATGATTTTGGTTCCTGTAAAATGAGTAAATTTTGATTTTGGTCACTGTAAATATGATTTTATCCCCAGACCTCACATGGTAGGAGCCTCGTGCACTGGGTCACCCTTTCTTTTTTATCCCTCCGAAATCTGATATCACTATTGTGACATTCGTTAAGTGCTTATATATGTGTTTAAAAGGAAGGTCACGCACTCACGCAGTCATTCCAGATGGCACCCAGTAATGCCTGTGGTACCATGTCAGCATGTGACCCCTCAACATGGACCAAAAACAGTGGTTTCTAATTTGGAGGGATGAAAAATCAAAGATTTTTTTTTTTACGGGAACCAAAACCAAAATCCACTCAGTTTATGGTACCAAAAATATATTTAACCCTAATAGGTGCCATTCAAAAATTGACATGACCCACAGAGCAGATGAAACATGTCATAGTTAAAACAGGGGCACAGCTATGTACTGCACTGGGAGGGCAGCACCATATCACACACCTCCTTCTCCCACGCTACACTGATTCTAATTCTGCCACTGATTATAACTTTCCTTTTATTTCTGTTTAAGTAGCGGAATCTAATTATAAGGAAACTCTTAATTAGGCATTAGATAAGAATTTTCAGATTGTATATTTATCAACGGAATTGGATCAAAAATTAATCAATCATGATTCGGATACCATATAGTTTCAGTTCAATTTAAGGGACATTACTGCATTCTTGCTCTTCAGAGTTCAAAAGTATGAAACTATTCCAGCGTTGAGGATTTATGATATAAATTGATAATTTATGAATACGATGATATAAATTTATCCCGCATGCATGCAACCAAATGAGTCTAGATTGAATCATAATTTATGAAACTATCCTATCAAATAACATCAAATTGGATTCTATTAACCCCTTAATTCGTTTATTGAACTTCCCAAAATCATTCTAGCCCATTTAATTTCTTAAGGCAAGTAACACCATGTGATCCATAATTCCATATACTAACAAAAAAATGCTGAATTTTGGAGATGAGTAAAAAAAAAAAAACCCAATATCTACGATCCCACATCAGATAAAAAAAATTCAATAAGATCGAATCACAAAAATGATTATGTAAACAAGTATATAACCAGGGTTTTAAATTGCAATTCACAACCACAATTGCGGCCACAACATCAAGTTTTTTAGGATCTCCAAAATCATATTAGTTGCAATTGCAGCTGCATGTATTTGTCCGCAATTTCTCATAATATCAAGGTTTTTAAAGTTTCCAAAACCAAAACTGCGACCACAGTTTAAAACCTTATATATAACAGAACCTATTCAAAGCAATGAATTAGAGCAAGATGATAAACCTGGGACGGTTACTAGCAACAAGAGAATCAGCGGTTCTCTTGGTCCCAGCTGAAGCGTTAGGTGATGATGATACTGAAGAAGGAAAATCCTTAGCCGTGAAAATTCTAGCAAAAGGAGGAGCATGGTGGTGTTGAGTCTTTGAAGAAAGAGGAGAAGCATGAGGGTGAGAGAGGCTTAACCCAAGACCCAATTCAAGCTCAGACTCATCTGGGCTAGAAGAATCCTCAGAGGAGAGTGCCAAGTTATCATCTTTAGACACCGTTGACATCGACCCACCACTGGGAAATCCACTGGGAACACGAAAAATCTGATTTTTTGGAAGAATTGAGGCAGAAGGGGAAAAGGGGTGGATGAATTTGAAGGTAAGTTTTGTTGAGAGTTTGAGTAGTATAATAAATGGTTAGGTGAGAATGGTGGTGATGGAATGGGAAACAGAGAGAGAGAGAGAAGAAGAGGAATTAGGAGGAGATTATTAGGAAGAGGAAAGGGCAAGGGGCAGTGTGACCCCACCTGTCTGGTCTAGTTTGTGCGTCTCCTCCATCAATGTTTTTGCTTTAAACTTTGATGTAGTACTACTTTTTTTTTCTTCTTTCTATCGTTTCTTCTTCTTCTTCTAGATTCTCCCTCTTTCTCGTCTTTTTCTTTGTCTACACTCTACACTTTCCAATCACGACATTCAAGACTTTTTCAATTTCTCCTCCTACTATCACAAGCTCGTGAGATCATACATTGATACCATCGGATTGGGAGAAATAGTCCAAAACCATATACTACAAGCATTTGGCTACTCTACGGTAAAGAGTGACTAAAGTAATTAAGATTAATTATTAATAGAAAAATGGGTAGATGATTTTGCATTATGCATAATTTGTTATGTACGTGTTTATAATGTAAAACTATTGATTTATTTATTGACATGAGTTATTTTACACTTTAAAATAAATTTTTTACTTTAAAAAAGTTAAATCCGTGCTATAATGTAATTTTATGGGTTTTCTGTCCAGTATAGATAAGTTTTTTTATAGAATATACATATCAGTTTTTGCATGGTGGTGAGTTTATTTATTTATTACTCTCTCTCTTTTATATTTTTGTTGGTTTAAGGTTTTGATACACAGATTAAGAAATAATTAATTAAATAAATTTTAGATTAAAATGCCTCTATTACTATTTTACAAGTTTTTATATTTTTTATTATTCTTAACTATTCTAATTTCTAATTATTACTCCACTAAAAAATTATAACTATATTAAGAGTATAGTTGAAAAAAGTGGTAAATTATATTTTGAAATCCTAAAATAACAAAGTTTTGAGACAAAAATAAAAATAAAACCATCAAGGATAAAATAGAGAGCGAGTAAGATGTTTAATTAACAAATTTAAGGTGAAGTATTTTCTCCAGATTCAAATATAAGCAAAAGTAACTAAATTTATATTGACTAGGGGGTGCCAGGCACTGTGTGCCTGGCCTATTGCTATTGTCCATTTTTTTAGATATCATTGTTGATGATAAAATAGTTATAATTGTGAGGTAGTTATTAATATATTATGGGGTAGTTGTTAATATATCATGAGTAGTTATTTAAAAGGGTAAAATTGAAATAAAAAAAGGCTCTACCAAAAGTTGATATTGCCATTATATATAGTTATAGATTAAAAAAGTTAGTTAGGTTTATTTAATTCTCTTAATTTTATAAAAAAAAGTTATTCCCTACACTGTCCTTAATAAAAGAGATTTATTGAAATTAAAAACTATAATATTAAATAAATGATATTTTATAAAAAATTATTAAATATAGTAAAGTTAATTTATTTATATTTATTTCCATCATATTTAAATTAATTATATATATATATATATATATATATATATATATATTTGAGTTGAGAGAGACTATGTAATTTCGTACCATACGAATATTGTCGGTTTCACACACAAGACACAAGGGCGAACTAACAAAAGGATAAGAGATATTGGTGAGAAAATGAGATATTGGGTTGGGTTGGGTGGGGTGGAATCAAAATTACGGAAAAAGAATGGCAAGTGTGGTAGGGCCCAGCCAGGGACCAACATACATGCCTTCCAAACGACAAGCCGACAAAGGAGGGACCAAACATCACACGGCTCGGGAAAAGCAACATTGCCTGTCGTTTTCTTTATAGAGAGAACCACCTGTGAAGTTCGGACATAGATTGGGTGCAGTCAGTATTTCTGTGCAGTTACACAATCAGCAGATCAGAATCGTTAAATTGAGATCGGACGACTCACAATTTATTGCATAATTTAAAATCCAATTTTATCTCTAAAATTTTGAACCGTCCGATTTCAATTCAATAATTTCGATCACTAATTGCATAACTATACGACTCTACCAGATCCATTTCCACCGCCCTCCCCACCAGCCCATCATCACCCATTGAATTCCTTCCTCCTTACCTAAAAAATCAACCATTATTTGTTTAGGATTTTGGTTTTGGAGCCAGTGAAATTAAGCGAAAAAACAAAAATATATATTTTTATTTGATTATATAGAGAAATAGAGAGAGGAAAATATTAGTAATATTCACACAAACTTTTCTCTCTCCTTTCATAATAAATCTATCAAAAATTTATTCATTACTATATTTTGGTTTTCCAAAAAAATTATAAGGGGATGATCTCTCCCAACTAGAGTCATGTATGTGGGTTGGCCTGTATGTTTAGGCCATCCTGCAAAAGCCTGCAATGTAAACAGGTCAAGTCAATTCAGACTACAAAATAAATAGATTGATGTATATAGGCCCTCATCTGCACCGCACAAGCTTGTGGGCTAACACGTCAGCTAGCTGCTCATGATTAAAAAATAAAAAAAAGTAGTAAAAAATGTCAAAATAGATTCAAATTTCACACCACAGGTGTGAATAAGTCACAAACGTTGTGTGTTGGCATATCCAATTTTCAAGTTAATAGTAATATTAATTTTGGTTGAGTAGAATAAAATGTGTGATTAAACGTCCATATGTAACTTGGCATTCAATATCTAGTTTAACAAGTTCTTTATTTTGTACACACGCCGTCAAAATACATATGTCAAAATTTAAGCCTACAAATAAATAATTTAGTTTATGACACAAAAAAGATATACCGTAAATGAGTTTAATTATCTATTTTTGATAAGAGGATTAAACAATATTTATTTCGGTCCAAATATGGTACCCAAGTATACACCAAATTGTATATGAGTAAATCTAATATCTCTCGAAACAATTGCATTAACCCACAAAGTTAATTACTTTATTTTGAAAAAAAAACTATTTTTTATAAAAAAATGCTCACGGGTAAAATCAGTTTAATCAGTATTCTATATGAATCCGGCTAAAAAGGCTTGCAAGTAAATGGTCCTCATTTTCACGGGCCGCTCGCAAGCCTGCTAGTAAAATGTGTGGTCTTTACGAATCGGGCTAAAAATGGCCCACAATTAGATGGTCCTCATTTTCTAAGGCCCATAACCCGTGCAGACCGCGGGTTAAACGTGTGTCTCACAGGCCTTAGCCCATATATCCAACACTATTTCCAATAGATGTTCTTTCATATACACGTTAGGAATCGAACCCGATATCGTGTTTTAGAGATTCACGTATCTACAACTTCTGGGGCACCATGTTGGTTATTCATTACTATATTAAAATAATATAAAATTTATTTAACATAAATTTTCCCTATATTTCATTTGATAAAATAAAAACAGAGTTTAAATTTATTTTTTATTTTTTCTTCCACCTAAATATAAATAAAATTATTTTATCTTCTCTTTTACTTTATAATATTATTTTTGTCAAAAAAAATGTGCATTGCATGAATTCTACGTGAATTTTACTAGAAAAACAACTTTATGTGTTAAAGTCGATTTTATATAAAATTTCAATTTATTAAGAGAAAGAGAATAAATGAAAAAGTTTTGTCTTGAACTTTTTATTTGAGAAGCTTTGGCTTCCGCATTTTTATTTTTATAAACTTCGCTTTCGGTTCAGTGGATGATATGTGGGGAGATGGAAGAAGGGGAACTTGCCAGGCAATTGGATATGCTAACTGTATATCCGTATCCTCATATATTTCCACGCTTTGCCCAATCTTTTTTCTTGTTGTGTAATTACTCACAGCCATAAATGCAGGGCAAGAACAGAGGATGAGTGTGACCTTACCTTGCATCGTTCCCACTCGACAGCCCAAATAAATATTCACAAATTCATAATCATGATTCATGCTTCATTGTCTGATAACAACTTGAGGTGGGGGGAGTGCAAACAATTTTTTTGTCAGGTTCATAAGTGAGGTAAAAACTCAGCCATTTGGCATTTACAATAAGGAAAATAGCATACGCAGAGTCGCACCAAATATAGCAATACAAACCAAGATACGCCGCTGAAACAACCAATAACCAACAGACAAGGAAAACAATAAAAAAAAACAAAAGATCAAGCTACAAAAGCCTAAAGAACACTAAAGCGCAAAACTCAGGCACACCCAAAAAGGATACACACATGTTACAAAAGTTAATGAGGTGGGTTGGGAAAAGCCCATTTAGGGCACCCAAAACTTTCTACCTCCACAAAGTTGCCCCACATGTCGCAATTCAGAGGATCCAGAGAATATGACACTGGGCCTTGTACCATCATTCCAGGGACTAAAGTAGCTCAGACGGACCTCGACCCGGCGAAACCGGCACGGCAAAAAAGAGAAGAGGAGACCACCGAACAAACAAACACGACACCAACCAGACACAACGGTGAGCCCACAACCACAACAACCGGCACACCAGAAAATCGAGCTTGAGGGAGACAACATCATCGTCCTGACGAGGGGGGATCTCATCCAAACCCTTACTGATAGCGGTGTCTCCCAACCGCAGAGCCCGGATGACAACAAGGACGCATACCCAACACCAACCACGCCCGCACGGCACCACCGCTGCCACAGCGCCGCCACGGAGAGATTAGGATCCTCTGCCTCTACTCCTTCCTCTGCACCACAACCAGCCAAACCGGGACCCCTTCCTCCTGCCCAGCTCACCGATCCTTCAAAAGCTCGTCGCCGCCGCCGTTGTGAAGCTCTCGCCCGCTTACACAGATCGCGAGCCAAGAGCCATAGCCAGAGATGGAGGGACACCAACCAAAGCAGGAGGAGAAGGAAGAGGTAAAGGCCATTTGAATTCAGCGGGGCAGGGGGAGGCAAAAAGAACGACGACAGTGGCTTTGTCTTCAAGGAGGAGAGAAACTAGGGTTTCACGGTGGCGGCACTTTCTTTCTAACAAATTAACCTTGAGTGCAAACAATTTATTCCCTCGAAATCGCAACGGAAATCTTCCTATTTTGAATTTTGAGCCCAACAAGGTCCTATCAATTTGAGCCCAATTTGGCCCCCTCTTTTTTTTGTCAAATTGTTTGGCCCCCTAGTCACAACTACCTTGAGTCTAAACTTTGCAGGGTTCCAAACATAAACCCAATAGTGTTTTTGTTTAAATAGATATTTATTTATGCTATAATTTTTTATTTGGCACAAATAATACTATAATGAGAAGCATAAGTAAGGGGAGGCACGTACTCGAGCTTCTTCAGTTGATAACCCGTGGATATATAAGATATAATTTCACAAACAAGCTAATATTACTTCTTGGTATAAAATATATACATTTGTGTTTGGGGTGAATGAAATCTCGGATTCACACGAAACTTAATTTGATTTTGTTGGATATTTTTATTAAAAAATATTTCAGTTATTAGTTTTTAAATGGTGTTGAAATGTTATATATTTTTTAACTATCAAAATAAATGGTTGATGAATATATAATTGGAACTTTAAGTACGTTGTTATTCAGCTATCAGTATTCGGCCGTTTGAAAACAATTTATTTGTTTTAATTGGGCTAATTGCTTTTAACTTTGCCTTTAACACAATTAAAATTTTGTCTCTTATGCTTTGATGGTTAGAAACCGTACTAGTAGTATAACAAGGGGAACAGTAGAAGAACTTCGTACGAGAATAAAATTTACTTTTTTGTCTGAGATATCGAGCAATTTGTGTTTGTGTGGGTGTTGGTTTGTTGGGTTCTTTTTTATGCAAAGAGTTCCCAAACTCAGTGTTGGAGGGCTATTTTATCTTGGGGATGACGGGGTTGTATGCTGCTGCACATATCAGGCAGAGCCACGAAACGTCTTAAAGAGAGCGATTTAGTCCGCGACTCAACCTTAATCTTTTGTTCGTATTTGTTCGTGTTTGACATTTGCAGCAACAGATTTAGAGCCTATTTGTTTGAGATTTTTCTCAACGTGAACGGGAAAATAACGGTTCCTAATGCACATTTTCAAAAGCAGTCTCTTGGTAGATTTTGAGGAACGGGATTTCAAATGTGTTTTTGTATGGTTGAAAATTTAAAACAAACATACACTTAGATGTTGGATGATATTGCTTGTTGGATTTTGGGTGACTTGAGTCTAATGTTTGCATACCATGTCAAATCACCTATTCTACAACGTCTCAATTGGATTATATGATGTTAGTTTTAGGTATGGGCTCCTATCGAGCCGCTTTATTAGAGGGAAAGAAAACAAAAGTGATTCCCTTAGTAGGGGCGAGCGAAATGGGAACAACCAGGAATTCAAATAATAACTAAAATATTGATACAAGGATATAAAGTGGTCAATGAATCCTAGACAACCATAACTTCAATCCTTCTCAATTACAATTCCTTTTTTACTTTTATAACAAAGGTAAAAACTCAGATTTAGATAGTTTACCTCATGCAAATACAAAGAATTCAGAACAAAACAGTATAAGTAAGTGTATGACGAAAACAGTAACAATGACAAACAGAAAATCGAAATAGTACAATACGTGCATATCTAGTTAGTCTGCGTTTGTTTTTCCATTGGGAGCCATCAAAATTTATTTTAAAGTCAAAACAATAATTTATTGTAGCTTTGGAAAGAGTGCCCACATAATTTGAACGGCTATCCAAACACCAAACCAGAGTAGCACTTAAGCAGCCAATTTATGGGACTCTCTTTCAACAGCTTTTTTGAGGATGCTATCTTCTTCCAAAACCATTTGAATTGGCAAGAAACCCATTCCATCTGCCATGGCAAGCATCATCTGCTTGGTTTCCCTCTTGAATTCTTCCAAATCAACTGTACCATTCAAGTTGTGATCGAATTGTATGAACAAGGATTCATAAACACGAGCAAGCTCATCTGGGTCGGGCTCCACATCAATACCAAAATGGATCTCCAAAACCCTCAAGCTTCGGAGCTCCTTCAACATCTCTTCATAGGAGAGAATACCATCATTGTTTGTGTCAAGGTGAGCAAACCGGTTACTTATCGAGTTATTGAATGCTTCTTCATCATCAAGGAAGTTGACAATGGTGTCACCATCCAAAATTTCTACACTCATTTTTTTTTTCTCTTCTACTTGATATATCAAATGGAAGGTAGTTTGTTTGTATGAACAAAAAGGAGAGCTATTTGATTGCAAATGTTAATGCTTTGACGAGAAGAGTTGGATTCCTCCTAGTATATATATAGCCATTGGTAATCGGTTCTTTAATAATTAACTTATAGACGAAAGAAAAAAAAATGGTATAGAAACCTTGTGTTGTTTTGTGTCCGTTGTTTAACAAGTGTATTTGTTTATTCTTTAGTCAAACCGACTAAATTTGGATGCTTCGGTCAACCTTTGGGTCAGGATTGTTTGAATTGTTCCCTATCTGCATTCCAGTAATCCACAGATTTACGGTTGAAAACAATAATCACCAAAATATAGAGAAGCATCCGATTATTGGGTATATAATTTATAAATTTATTTATTTATTTTAGTTATGAAGGTAAATTATTCAAATAAAATACGAGTAGAACTAGGTTCAAATTTCTTAAGTAAGGTTTCTGATTGAGTCTTATAGATGGGAAAAACATAGCTGAAAGGAGAGACTCTCTACCTCTAAAAGTGTCCAGTCAAGTTTCCTGACATAAATAAGTCATTGGCAAAAAATCAGTGGATACTTCACACCAATAATATGTGAATAAAAAAAATTATTTAAATCAAACGGCTTAGAGTACATGGGGCATAGGCAATTATAGGGCCAGTGGCGCATGATAATTGTAAGTCAGTGAGCCTATGAAACTCCAAGTGGCGAAGTCTAATATTGAGTTTGAGTATAGTCCATTCCAGTAAACAATAGCCATTGACCAAAAAAAGAAGCAGTAAACAACAGCCTAGTTTTATTGGAGATGGTGTTCCGTTGAAAGTCCTAAACAAGGATACCCACAGTTGACCAAAGAAAGACTATATAGAAAAATTAACCCCTGTCTTTTATGTTATAACACCGGTCAGATTATGATACGTATTATTTTTATATTTTTTTATTTTTAAATAATATTATTTTATTTATGAGATTTTATTATTATTTTTATTCGAAAAAAGACTCGAACTACTTTGTACCGGTTGAATCAATAGATTCAATACTAATAATAAGCTAAAGACTTAAATATCTTTTTAGTCTCTTATTTTTTTATTGAGTTCTATTTTTAGTTCTTAAAAATTAAAATGCGTCGTTTTAGTCCTTTATTTTTGAATTTTTTTCATTTTTAGTCTCTGGAGCCATATTTTAAATTTAAAAAATATTTTTTAAATTTATACTTTGACCTCTCTTAAAGTCTGATTCTCACTTTAACCCGTTTTTCCGTTCTCCTCCCCCTTCATTGATGCACCGCGACCCCATCCCCGCTAGGAGTAGTTCCAACGTCTTCCCTCGAAGCCGCCACGAGATGCAGCCTCTCTCTCGTTCTCCTTCCTGTGCGATCGCGGTGGCTGCCTCCCCGCCCTTGTGCACAGCCTCCCTTGGCCGCGCGGGGATGGGGGGCTGCAGTGCATTAGTGGAGGGGGAGGAGAACGAAAAAAACGGGTTAAGGTAAGCATCAGGTTTTGGGAGAGGTCAAAGTATAAATTTAAAAAATATTTTTCAAATTTAAAATATGACCCCCAAAGACTAAAAGTGACAAATTTTTAAAAATAAAGCCATAAAGGACTAAAATTACGCATTTTATTTTTTAAGAACTAAAAATAGAATTTAATAAAAAATAAAAGACAAAAAACATATTTAAGGCTAAGCTAAAAGCATGCTTTACAGTTTACAATAACTGAACTTTCCGGTTTATTCATTTTTCTTGTTCACAACTTTTTGCGCCATGTATGGTTGGTATCAGTAAAAAAAAAAAATAGTACGATGATATTTTTTAGGAAAATTATATCTAAACCAGTATAAAAAAGAAAATCTCAGTAAACATTGTCGAACATTTCCATGAATATTTTAAGTATGCCAAACACATTTTACATATTTCCAACACATGATTCCCAAGAAATAATGAAATAATATAATCCCTGAAATGAAGAAAGAATCCTCACACGGAACATTCTCTTATAGAGAAATACACTCAAATTCTGAAATTCCACTCATCTTTTTTTTTTTGTCAAAAAATTCCACTCATCTATAAATAATTCCCAATTGAAGATTTGGGCCCTTTGAATAACAGGAGCAAGAAGGATTTTCTTTGCCTACCCTATCCTCTTTCTTACCCCACCCCCTTTTATAATTTATTTTTTTTAACATGATAAAAAATTAAAAATGCCCTTCCGAAACTCTTAACAAACGCAACCCTAGATCCCTTTTTAGGCTTTACGAAAAATTCCGTAAGTTAAAATATCATACATAATCTTCCTTTGTCAAATTGGTTTGTAGACCCTATAGCATGTCAATCTGCATACTCACATTGGGCCACCAAGCTATTATAGTTTTTAAGGTCAGAGGGCTTTACACTCGGGGTGTGAACAGTTATGGATTGGAAATGGTTTGGTCTGACGCCTTCACACAGGTAGTGTGAATATTTTCGCAGCTATGATTTGCTTTTATTTGGGTCTGACCCTGGTGTGAATTTCTCCACAACTGTGAATTTCTCTGGATTGAATGTTTGCATTTTTGTACTTGGTTCTGTCGTCTTCACACTTGCGGTGTGAAGTTCTTCACAACTGTGAACAGTGCTCATTTAAAAGTTTGCATTTTCGTATTGGGATCTGACGAATTCACACGAGAGATGTGAATTTGTTTACAGTTGTGAACGGTTCTGATTTTGAAAGTTTTGGTTTTGGTAAATTGGGGTTGAAATTATTAGTTTTTCTTAGTATAAAAGATAGGAGTTGGGCTGATATAGGTATTATATCCTTTTTGTACATAAAACAAATTTGGTTTTTTTTTTTGAATAGTTAAATCTGAATATAGTTTGTGCTCTATTTTAGTTGTATTTTTTCAATAATATTTTTAGCTTAAAAAAATAACTTACGGAAACTATTGTATTTTAAAATTTGAAAATGCATTCGGACTAAGTTTATGCAGTGTATTTTAAAAAAAAAATTATTTTAATACTATTCAATAAGCTAAAAGTATGCTTTACAGTTTACAATAAAGGATCTTCCCGGTTTATTCGTTTTCTTTGTTCACTAGTTTTTGCCCTATGGTTAGTATCAAATCACGATGATATTTTTAGCAAAGTTATATCTAAGCCAGTATTAAAAAAATGACCAACAAACTTTTTATTTTACATATTTCCAAGAATCATGATTAGCACGAAATAATGAAATATAATCCCTAAAAATGAAGAAAGAAGCCTCGCGCCAAACTTTATACTTTATAGTAACATTTAGAAAATGTTACCAATTTATAGTTTTAGCAACATTTTAGACTACCATTAATTAGTAGCATTTAAAAAATGTTATCGCTTTATTTATTTATATCTTTTGTAACATGTAAATTTTTTTGCTAATTTGTAATTAAAAAAAAAACAATATGCTGTTACAATGCAGTTGCAGGCAAAATGAACTTCAAATTTTGTATTCTTGAAAGCAACTTAAATCTATTGTATTCACATCAAGTTTTAACACCGAATAGAATAGAAGCTTCCAGGACTTGATAAAAATGAGCAAAATGTTGCCACAACACAACGACAAAGTTCACCTAAACAACATTAAAATTCAAGACCACAAGCTAAAGAAACAATAATCTCTCGCCAAAAAAATGCTGATTCTTCCCTTCTCTAATTTCCTATCAAAGCATTTACATTATCCTGCATACAAGCAGTTCAAAAATTAGAAGAATAGCTGGTATATAGAACACACTTAACAACACAGGTAACAGTGATTTTGAAGCTTAAGCTGTGAGATAAAGGTCCAAGATTGGTTTCAAAGTCTCTAAAAACAAATACATATCAATCTCAACTATATACCATGTCCATAGCCAAGTTGCTTCCCTAATTAATTTCTCTGGGCCTATTCCAGATTGGCGGATAATGTGCCTACAACCAAAGAAATAACATTTAATCTTTTCCAAGTGGTATAGATCCAGATAACATAAGGAAGCAAAGCAAAAAACTAGGATAATATATGTGGGGGTTTACAGGAGTACCAATTTTTCCTGAAACTTTAAAAAAAATACCACTACGATGATGAGTAGAATCCCACATTCTACTTAAATTTTAAAAAAAATGAATCGGAGAGAATTAAATAAGGAGTGAATAGTCAAGATGGCTCCCGAAATTGTAGGGCGCTCTCAATTTAGCCCCTGAAATTAACGAAAACTCAAAATAGTCCCTCAATTTGTAAACCGTTACTCAATTTAGTCTCTCCGTTAACCTCAATTAGTTGATGCCGTTAGTGATCAGTATGACGTGTCACGTTAAGTGACATGCTAGCTCTCACGTGGCGCACACGTGTCCAGAGACCAATTTGACAGTTGGTAACAGAGACTATTTTGAGAGTAATGAATGTCAAAATGGTCTCCAAAATTATAAAATGCTCTCAAATTAGCCCTTGAAATAACGAAAATTCAAAATAGTCCCTCATATTTTGTCTAATTGCACTTGTCCTTTGCATGACATTAATGAACATTGGTATCATGATAATACCAAATGAGCTCCAACGTTACAATCACTTCTGGATGAGTAAAAAAATGGTGAAAACACAAATAAGACTATAATTGGACACCAAAAGAGAAGTTCATTTACTGCTACAGCACCAAAAAGGTGTCCCAAATACATATTACATTGCAAGACCAAGCAAAGAAAATAGGGTCCTAATCTGTTCATTAACAACAACTGCAAGTAACAACAAACCAAAATAAGAGGGTCATAATATGTTCTTTAACATCAACTACTTGTCATAGAAAGCCAAAAAAGAGGGTCTTAATTTGAATTTTCGTTAATTTCAGGGGCTAATTTGAGAGCATTCTACAATTTTGGGAGCCATTTTGACATTCACTACTCTCAAAATAGTCTCTGTTACCAACTGTCAAATTGGTCCCTAGACACATGTGCGCCACGTGGGAGCCAGCATGTCACTTAACGTGACACATCATCTTCACTAACGGCGTCAACTAACTGAGGTTAACGGAGGGACTAAATTGAATAACGGTTTACAAATTGAGGGACTATTTTGAGTTTTCGTTAATTTCAGGGGTTAAATTGAGAGCGCCCTACAATTTCGGGGACCATTTTGACTATTCACTCATTAAATAAGCTTTGGGTTGTTACCTTCACTTTAGTCAAAACCATATAAAGATGGTTTTTAAATTTAGCATCATATCATAAAATCACAAGCCGCCGCCAAAGACAAGGGTATTATCAAGGTCCTGTTTGATTTAGAGTCTGTTTGTTTGAGATTTTTCTCAACGTGAATAGGAAAATTGCGTTTCCCAATGCACATTTTTAGAAGACGGCTCTTGGTAGATTTTGGGGAACGGGTTTTCAAACGTGATTTTGTATGACTGAAAATCTAAAACAAGCATACACTTAGAAGTTGGATGTTATTGCTTGTTCGATTTTGAGTGACTAGAGTCTAATGTTTGCGTACCATGTCAAATCCCATATTCTACAATGTCTCAATTGGGTTATATGATATTAGTTTTAGGCATGGGCTCTTATCCATTAGTAGCGGCGACGTAATGGAAAGCTAGGAATTCAAATAATAACTGAAATACTGATACAGCGATATGAAGTGGTCAATGAATTTCAGACAGCCATAACTTCAATCATTATCAATTACAATTCCTTTTCCCTTTTTGAACTGATGTAAAAACTCATGAGGAATTCAAAACAAAACAGTATAAGTAAGTGTATTACTGGAAACAGTAACAACAAAAAAAAACAGAACATTGAAATAATACAATATTAGCAGAACTGGTTAAATGTGAAGCCCAACTAGAGTAGCACTTAAGCGGCCAATTTATGGGACTCTCTTTCAACAGCTTTTTTGAGGATGCTATCTTCTTCCAAAACCATCTGAATTGGCAAGAAACCCATTCCATCTGCCATTGCAAGCATCATCTGCTTGGTTTCCCTCTTGAATTCTTCCAAATCAACCGTACCATTCAAGTTGTGATCGAATTGTATGAACAAGGATTCATAAACACGAGCAAGCTCATCTGGGTCGGGCTCCACATCAATACCAAAATGGATCTCCAAAACCCTCAAGCTTCGGAGCTCCTTCAACATCTCTTCATAGGAGAGAATACCATCATTGTTTGTGTCAAGGTGAGCAAACCGATTACTTACCGAGTTATTGAATGCTTCTTCATCATCAAGGAAGTTGACAATGGTGTCACCATCCAAAATTTCTACACTCATTTGTTTTCTCTTCTACTTGATATATCAAATGGAAGGTAGTTTGTTTGTATGAACAAAAAAGAGAGCTATTTGATTGCAAATGTTAATGCTTTGACGAGAAGAGTTGGATTCCTCCTAGTATATATATAGCCATTGGTAATCGGTTCCAAAAGCATACATATATATATATATATATTCTTTAATAATTAATTTATAGACTAAAGAAGAAAAAAATGGTATAGAAACCTGTTGTTTTGTGTCCCTTGTTTAACAAGTGTATTTGTTTGTTCTTTAGTCAAACCGACTTAATTGATGCTTCGGTCAACCTTTGGGTCACAATTGTTGGAATTGTTCTGCATTCCGGTATTCACAGATTGAAAATAATGGCCATATAGAGCAGCATCCGATCATTGGGGTATATAATTTATTGATTTATTTTAGTCATGAAAGGTAAGTTATTCAAATCAAATACAAATATTACGTTGGTTCGAATGAAATTGGGCTCAGGTCCATTAAGCAATGTCTTCGATTTGAGTTTTGTGGATGAAAAAAACGTAATTGAAAAAAAAGACCCTAATAAAAGTGGTCAATCAGGTTGCCAATAGAGATTAATCATTAACAATACCGATAAATACTAGGGGTGGCAATGTGGGCTGCGCCCGGCGGGCCAGCCCGCCAAAAAAGGGCGGGCCGGGTTGGGGTTTTCAACCCGCAACCCGTTTTGGCCCGCCCAAAGGTGGGTTCAAAACGGGCTAGCCCGGCGGGTTGGCCCGCCAACCCGTTTTTTTTATTTTTTTTTTCTTTTTCTTTAATGTTTTTGTGTTTTTTTCGGATTTTTGGGCGGGTTAGGCGGGCCAACCCGCCGCTTTTACACTCATTTTCTTTTCTTTTTTTTGTTTTTTGGTGGGTTAGGCGGGTTGACCCGCCAACCCACCAGCGGGCCGGGCTGGGGTACCCCAGCCCACTTTTTTGGCGGGTTGGCCCGCCCCGTTTTTTGGCGGGTTGGCCCGGCCCGCTTTGCCAACCCTAATAAATACTTCACATCAATAAAAAAGTGAAACAAAAATTTATTCAAATCAAAGAGCTTATAGAGTACATGGGTCATGGTTGAGGCAATTATAGGGTCAGCAGCTTATGATAATTGTAAGTCAGTGGGCCTATGAAACTCCAAGTGGCTAAGGGTCTGTTTGGATTGGCTTATGCAGAGCTTATAAACACAGCTTATGACTGATTCATAAGCTGTTTTGGGCTTATTTTTCATAAGCTACTCAGGATAGCTTATCAAAACAGCTTATGACTTATATAAAATAAGTTTCACTATAATTTTTCTTCGATTATAAAAGTAGCTTATACAACTTATGCCATAAGCAGTAGATAAGCTTGTTATCCAAACAGGACCTAAGTCTAATATTGAAATTTTTTTTGGTACAAAAAAAGAATACTATTCAAAAAAGATACTATTGAGTTTGAGTATAGTCCATTCTGGTTAACAATAGCCTAGTTTTATTGGAGATGGTGTTTCGTTGAAAGTCTTAAACAAGGATACCCACTGATTATTTAAATACTATTCAAAAAGAATGCTTTACAGTTTACAATAAAGTATCTTCCTGGTTTATTCTTTTTTTCTTGTTCACAACTTTTTGCCCCATAGTTAGTATCAAATCACGATGATATTTTTAGGAAAGATATACTAAACCAGTATAAAAAAAATGCTCAATAAACATTGTCGAACATTTCCATGAATATTTTAAAGTGTATCAAACACATTTTTCATATATGCAAGAACCATGATTCGCAGGAAATAATGAAATATAATCCCTAAAACGATTAAAGAATCTTCACACCAAACATTCTCTTATAGAGAAATACACTCAAAGTCCACTCATCTTTAAGAGAATAAATAATTTCCCACTGTATGCATAGAAGAATATCTATTAAGAGAGATCAACCATTTAAATAAATCTAAATATCTCGATGAATTAGTCTTTACAATTGTATGTGACGTAGACATAGCCTAGGAAACAATAAAAGGAAAAGAATAAATAATTCCCAATTGAAGATTTGGGCCCTTTTTTGTCAACAAAGATTTGGGATATTTTCTATCAACATATACATATTTTCTATCCGCACATATATCACGTGGAACTATTATTTCTGCATGTATATTTTTTCCGAACACATACATGATACGGAACTAATAGTTCTGCACGTTATACTTCAATGCTTAGTTCCGCAAGTTGTACTTCAATGCGAAACTAATAGTTCTGCAAGTATTTTTTTTTGAAAACATACATAATGCGAAACTATTTGTTCTGCACACGTTGCGTAACAAATCAAAAATGCTTGCAGAACTATTAGTTCCACATCAAAATTACAACGTGCGGAACTATTAGTTCTGCATTATATATGTTTTCAAAAAAAAATATTTGCGGAACTAATGTGGAACATTGAAGTACAACGTGCAGAACTAGTAGTTCCGCATCATGTATGTGTTCAAAAAAAATATACCTGCAGAACTAATAGTTCCACATCATGTATATGTGAATAGAAAAATATATATGTGTAGATAGAAAAACCCAAGATTGGGGCCATTTGAATAACAGGACTTGCAAGAAATGGCCTCTATGCATCAAAAATTTATTCACTTCAGTTCATATTATAAGCAACATAGTATAAAAACACACAGACCAATGAATACTTTGAAATGAGATAATCTCAATTAATACTCACTAGTTTTAATTTTTTTCCTAAAAATACCACATTTGGTGTCTCTCATACATATGAATATTGCATTAAATAAATAGTATAATTAAAAAACTACTATTTAATTTATTTAAAAATTGATGAATGTTGCTTATATTATAGACAAAAAAAAGTGTCTTTATTGTTTATAATTTAGACATACTATATTAAAATAATATAAAAGTTATTTGACATGAATTTTTTCCTTATGTTTTCATCTGATCAAATAAACATAGAGTTTTCGGTTATTTTTTTATCTTTACCTTTTTCCACCTAACTACAAAATACTATATTATTTTTGTCAAAACAAATGTTCATTAGATGAATTCTACGTAAATTTTACTAGAAAAACAGCTTTAAGTGTTAACGTCGATTTTAAATAAAATTTCAATTTCAATTTATTAGGAGAAAGAGAATAAATGGAAAAAAAATTTGTTTTGAACTTTTATTTGAGAAACTTTGGCTGTTTGGCTTCCACAGGCATTTTATTGACTTCGCTTTCGGTTCAGTGGTTATGTGGGGAGATGGAAGAAGGGGGGAACTTCAAACTTGCCAGGCAAATTGGATACGCTAACCGTATCCTTATATATTTCCACGCTTTGCCCAATCTTAATTTTTTCTTGTTGTGTTGTGTTAAACAGCCACAAATGCAGGGCAAGAACAGAGGATGAGTGTGACCTTACCTTGCATCGTTCACACTCGACAGCCCAAATAAATATTCACAAATTCATATCATGCTTCATTGTCTGATAACAACTTGGGGTGGGGCGAGTGCAAACAATGTACGGTTTTTTTAACGACACATACATAAATTACTATTGGCACATACATATCAGTGCAGAACTAATAGTTCCGCATCAGTGCGGAACTATTGAAGTTTAACGTGCAGAACTAATAGTTTCGCATGTGTTATTTGTATGTGTGTGTGTTACAAATAACACATGCGGAACTAATAGTTCCACACTGAAGTACAACTGCGGAACTATTAGTTTCGCATTATGTATGTTTTTAGAAAAAAAATATCTGCGAAACTATTAGTTCCATATCAGATATGTATAGTTAGAAAAATATGTATGTGTAGATAAAAAATGCCACAATATTTTTTGGTCAAAGATTAACAGCTTGTATCAATAAAGGACCAAGCCCAATAGAACAATACAAGGTAACAAGCCCATACATGCAACTCAGCATAAGCAGCAATACAGAATAAGGCAATGAAAACTCGGGAATACAAAGTAGCATATTGTTTGACCAAAAAAAAAAAAGTAGCATATTGAGATCCTCTCCGAGTGCTTGTTAAAAATATAAATAGATTGTCTTTTGCTGATCCAAGCCTGCAGAGGAGAGGCTAATTGTGGTGAGATTTTTGCAGTGGTTAATGATATTGTGCATCTTAAGGAGTGCTTCCGAAAGTGTGGTTTTACCTGGATTCATAGATCGGGCAACGAAGCTGCTCATGTGCTGGCCCAGCTTACAAAACATAATAGGATTCAAGGAAATTGGATTTGTAATTTTCCTCTGCAATTGCGCCTTATTGTGGAGAAGGAGAGGGAAGGTTTTCTCAGGGGAAGGTTCCAGGGACACTCTCAAACTGTGTTTCATGAGCAGCAGCCACCAGGGAGAAGAGCTTAGATCTTGCCAAGTAGCTGTTGCGATGTTGTTTGGTTTTTCTGTTGAACAGTATTTCTCGGTTCAGGTTTGGGGTAGCTTAGCAGATGGCCTTGGTGGTCTGGTTTTTGTTTTATTCTCTTTTCTGCTCCCTGTGTTGTTGGGCTAGAGCCTTGTCTTGGCGTGCTTTTTCTTTTGGGAGGTTGCTAGTCCTTGTGTCCTTTGCTGTTTGATGTGGTGTTTACTGGTAGTGGCTTGGTTAGTAGTCCGTGATTCTTTGGTGAGTTTCCAATGTTGAATTAATTTCCTTTGCCTTCCCGGTGGGTGGGTAAATGACATTAATTTGGTGGTTGGATGGTGTGGATCTTAAGGTCCAGTCAGAGCTTAGCTAATCTGTTTGTTTTATCTTTGCTAATGCGTTTCTGGCTTTGGGCCACTGATTTAGAGGTCCACCCTTGTATCTTCACAGGCCTGGCCTGTTCAGCAATATATTTCTCCTTAACCAAAAAAATATATATATATAAATAGAGCGAAAACCTAGCGCCGCTCTAGTCTTCTTCTTGAACACAAAGACACCTGCCGCTGCGTCTTCCTTTACCCCGCCGAATCCAAATGACCTCCACCTCTTCCCCCTTCCACCGCGCCGGATACAGTCCTCGGGTCCTTGGCGTTCTGCGTTTCGCTTCCCCAGTTCGTCTCCGCGGCCTTGCTGCCTCTTCATTCTCGACGGCGACTTCGTTTCGCAGCGGCACCAAGGAGCTTGAGGAGGATCGGTTCACTGAGGAGGAGGAAGAGGTCCTGGTGTTGCTGATGGCTATGCAGAGGTGGAAGAAGAGGACGAGGAATCCAATTGTTTCTTTGGCAGCGTTGGTTGCGGTGTAGTGTAGCAGGCTTGGTTGGTGTACGATCGAGCTGACGTCCTTTTGTTGGGGTTTGGAGACACCGCTGTTAGCAAGGGTTTGGACGAGATCTCCCCTCGTTAGGATGGTGTTGTTGTCTGCCTCCCTCAAGCTTGGTGTTCAGGTGTGTCGGTCGTTGTTTTGTGCTGTTATCGTTGCCGTATTTGGTTGGCTGTGGTTGCAGTGTTCAATAGTCTCCTTTTCTCCTATCTGCTGATGTCGGTTTCACTGGGTTGTGGTTCGTCCGAGCTGCTTTGATCTCTAGAATATTGTTGCTAAGCCTTGTTCACCTTCTTTGGATCTGCTGAAAGTGACATGTGGGTCAAATTTGTGGAGGCAGAAGGTTGGGCCCCAAATGGGTTTTCACAAATCACCTCAATTTCGTGTAGCATGTCTGTATCCTTTTTCGGCGTGTGCTTGGTTTTTTGCTTATCATTGCTCTTTAGGTCTTTAGCAGTTGGGTCGTTTAATGTGTTTTTATTGTTTTCCTTGTCTTTCAAGTAAGTGTTTTGGCAGCGTGTCTTGGTTTGTATTGCTATATGTGTTGTGACTTTGCTTATGCTGTTTTCCTTACTGTAGATGTCATATGGCGAGGTTTTTACCCAACGTTATGAACCTGTTCTTGACAAAAAAAAAAGAATAAGGCAATGAAGAAACACATGCGCAACTGTCAACAAGACAAAACTATCAGCAACAACAATAAATAACACCCAACTGAAAAAAGCTCCGCACTACCACCTACTCACATAATCCAGCAATTCCCTAGATAGAGAGAGAACAAACCAAAGATGAAGCAAGAAGACCTCAAAGGTTTGGAAAGCAAGCCACAGAGACCTTTCTTCCACAAAAAAACAAGGAACCAACGGGTTACAAAGAAGACCCGATGCAAACCAGACCCACACCAAAGGAGATAAAGCACAAGAAGGCGATCTGTACAATGCCATCTCCCACCACAAAAAAAAAACAGGACTCCAACTTCACAAAACAAAAAAACAACTCTGAAGACAAAGAAAATCCAGGGGCTGAAAAAGAGCCTGGATCAAAGGGAAATCCAGCAGAGGAGGACAAATTCTTATCATTTTGGAGATCCACACGCAGGACATTTGGGGGGGGGGGGGGGGGTTCCACACCCAGTTGGAAGGAAGTTGTCCTTTACAAGCCAGATGAGCGATGAGATGTGCTGCACGGTTCCCTTCTCCATACACCCAGGTAAAAGCAACAGATTGGAAATTCCCTTTCAGCACTTTGATGTCTTCAACAATATTGCAGATCTCACCTCTAGAAATCTCATCTCTGCACGTTTGAATCAATTCCAGGCAATCACTTTCCACTGTGATACGCTCCAAGCCCATGTTCACAGCAAAGGACAGGGCCTCACAAAAGCTGAGAGCTTCTGCCACAAGAGGAGAGACTGCAGGAAAAAACCTGGTCAAGCCCGTAAGTATCTCCCCTTTCTCATTTCGTAAAATAATTCCTGCCTAAGCTCTGTTCTTTTCCTTTTCAAATCTGGCATCTGAATTGATTTTGATGACCCCCCTAACCGGGGGTCTCCAAATTCTGTTAAACTGAAAAAAGCCACAATTTATTCCCTCGAAATCGCAACGGAAATCATCCTAGTTTGAATTTTGAGCCCAATTTGGCCCCCTCTAGTCACAACTACCTCGAGTCTAAACTTTGTCCAAACATAAACCCAATAGTGTTTTTGTTTAAATAGATATTTATTTATGCTACAATTTTGTTTTGGCACAAATAATACTATAATGACAAGCATAAGTAAGGGGAGGCAGGTACTCAAGCTTCTTCAGTTGATAACCCGTGGATATATAAGATGTAATTTCACAAACAATCTAATATTACTTGATTTACTTTTTGGTATAAAATATATACTTTTGCTTTCGGTTGAATGAAATCTTGGATTCACGCGAAACTTAATTTGATTTATAGATGTTGGATGATATTGCTTGTTGGGTTTTGAGTGACTTGAGTCTAATGTTTTCTTACCATGTCAAATTCCCTATTTTACAATGTCTCAGTTGGGTTATATGATGTTAGCTTTAGGTATGGGCTTTTATCATGCCGCTTTATTAGAGGAAAAGAAAGCAAAAGCGATTCCCTTAATAGCGGCGAGCGAAATGGGAACAATCAAGAATTCAAATAATTAATGACTGAAATACTGATACGAGGTTATGTAGTGGTCAATGAATCTCAAACAACCGTAACTTCAATCCTTCTCAATTACAATTCCTTTTTACTTTTATAACAGAAGTAAAAACTCAGATTCAGATAGTTTAGCTCATGCAGATACAAAGAATTCAGAACAAAACAGTATAAATAAGTGTATTATTGAAAACAGTAACAACGACAAAAAGAAAATTGAAATAGTACAATACTTGCATAACTAGTTAGTGTGTGCTTGTTTTTCCGTTGGGAGTTGCCATCAAAACTTAGTTTGGAGCCAAAACAATAATTTATTGTAACTTTGGAAAGAGTATCGACGGAATTTGAATGGCTATCGAAACACTAAACCAGAGTAGCACTTAAGCAGCCAATTTATGGGTCTCTCTTTCAACAGCTTTTTTGAGGATGCTATCTTCTTCCAAAACCATCTGAATTGGCAAGAAACCCATTCCATCTGCCATGGCAAGCATCATCTGCTTGGTTTCCCTCTTGAATTCTTCCAAATCAACCGTGCCATTCAAGTTGTGATCGAATTGTATGAACAAGGATTCATAAATACGAGCAAGCTCATCTGGGTCGGGCTCCACATCAATACCAAAATGGATCTCCAAAACCCTCAAGCTTCGGAGCTCCTTCAACATCTCTTCATAGGAGAGAATACCATCATTGTTTGTGTCAAGGTGAGCAAACCGGTTACTTATCGAGTTATTGAATGCTTCTTCATCATCAAGGAAGTTGACAATGGTGTCACCATCCAAAATTTCTACACTCATTTTTTTTTTCTCTTCTACTTGATATATCAAATGGAAGGTAGTTTGTTTGTATGAACAAAAAGGAGAGCTATTTGATTGCAAATGTTAATGCTTTGACGAGAAGAGTTGGATTCCTCCTAGTATATATATAGCCATTGGTAATCGGTTCTTTAATAATTAACTTATAGACGAAAGAAAAAAAAATGGTATAGAAACCTTGTGTTGTTTTGTGTCCGTTGTTTAACAAGTGTATTTGTTTATTCTTTAGTCAAACCGACTAAATTTGGATGCTTCGGTCAACCTTTGGGTCAGGATTGTTTGAATTGTTCCCTATCTGCATTCCAGTAATCCACAGATTTACGGTTGAAAACAATAATCACCAAAATATAGAGAAGCATCCGATTATTGGGTATATAATTTATAAATTTATTTATTTATTTTAGTTATGAAGGTAAATTATTCAAATAAAATACGAGTAGAACTAGGTTCAAATTTCTTAAGTAAGGTTTCTGATTGAGTCTTATAGATGGGAAAAACATAGCTGAAAGGAGAGACTCTCTACCTCTAAAAGTGTCCAGTCAAGTTTCCTGACATAAATAAGTCATTGGCAAAAAATCAGTGGATACTTCACACCAATAATATGTGAATAAAAAAAATTATTTAAATCAAACGGCTTAGAGTACATGGGGCATAGGCAATTATAGGGCCAGTGGCGCATGATAATTGTAAGTCAGTGAGCCTATGAAACTCCAAGTGGCGAAGTCTAATATTGAGTTTGAGTATAGTCCATTCCAGTAAACAATAGCCATTGACCAAAAAAAGAAGCAGTAAACAACAGCCTAGTTTTATTGGAGATGGTGTTCCGTTGAAAGTCCTAAACAAGGATACCCACAGTTGACCAAAAAAAGATACCAGCTGATTATTTTAATACTATTTAATCTATTTTCTATATAGAAAAATTAACCGGTCTTTTATGTTATAACACATGTTACTTTTTAGATTATGACATGTGTTATTTTTATATTTTTTTATTTTTAAATAATATTATTTTATTTATAAGATTTTATTATTATTTTTATTAAAAAAAAGACTCGTACTACTTTGTACGGGTTGAATCAATAGATTCAATACTAATAATAAGCTAAAGACTTAAGCCTTTTTTTAGTCTCTTATTTTTTATTGAATTCTATTTTTAGTTCTTAAAAAATAAAATGTGTCTTTTTAGTCTTTTATTTTTGAAAATTTTTCACTTTTAATCCCTGGGGTCATATTTTAAATTTAAAAATTATTTTTTAAATTTATACTTTGACCTCTCCTAAAGGCTGATTCTCACTTTAACCCGTTTTTTCCGTTCTCCTCCCCCTTCATTGATGCACCGTGACCCCCATTCCCGCTAGGAGTAGTTCCAACGTCCTCCCTCGAAGCTGCCACGAGATACAGCCTCTCTCTCGTTCTCCTCCCTGTGCGATCGCGGTGGCTGCCTCCCCGCCCTTGTGCACAGCCTCCCTTGGCCGCGCGGGGATGGGGGGCTACAGTGCATCAGTGGAGGGGGAGGAGATCGCAAAAATGGGTTAAGGTAAGCATCAGGTTTTGGGAGAGGTCAAAGTATAAATTTAAAAAATATTTTTTAAATTTAAAATAGGTTTAAATACTTTTTTCGTCCCTGCAAAATGACTGAGTTTCATTTTTCGTCCCTGTAAAAATTGTTGTTTGTTTGTGATCCGTGTAAAACAAAAAGTTTTATTTTTAGTCCCTGCAAAATTGTTTTAGTCCTTGTAAAATTTAGATCATGTTGAATTAGTCCCTGTAATATGTGAACAATTTTGTTTTTAGTCCCTATTAAATTTATTTTACAAGGACTACTTTGACAATTATCTAAATATTACAGGGACTAATTCAACATGATCTAAATTTTACAGGGACTAAAAATAAAATTTTTTGATTTACAGGAATCACAAACAAACAAAACTTTTTACAGAGACGAAAAATGAAACTCGGTCATTTTACAGGGACGAAAAAGATATTTAAACCTTTAAAATATGACCCCCAAAGACTAAAAGTGACAAATTTTCAAAAATAAAGCCATAAAAGACTAAATATACACATTTTATTTTTTAAGAACTAAAAACAGAACTTAATCAAAAATAAAAAACAAAAAACATATTTAAGGCTAAGCTAAAAACATGCTTTACAGTTTACAATAACTGAACTTTCCGGTTTATTCATTTTTCTTGTTCACAACTTTTTGCCCCCATGTATGGTTGGTATCAGTAAAAAAACAAAAATAGTACGATGATATTTTTTAGGAAAAATATATCTAAACCAGTATAAAAAAGAAAATCTCAGTAAACATTGTCGAACATTTCCATGAATATTTTAAGTATGCCAAACACATTTTACATATTTCCAACACATGATTCCCAAGAAATAATGAAATAATATAATCCCTGAAATGAAGAAAGAATCCTCACACGGAACATTCTCTTATAGACAAATACACTCAAATTCCACTCATGTTTTTTTTTTGTCAAAAAATTCCACTCATCTATAAATAGGAAATTGGTAAATACACCAATTTTTTTTGACATACACACCACCTTTAAAAAAAAATACCATTATACCTTCATTGATTTGTTTAATTTTTTTTTTCAATTTCGCATTGTTACCTGAAACTGAGTTTCCGAAAAGCATTTTTGCATTCCGGAAACTCCAGAAAAAATTTACATTTCGGAAACTCCAGTTTCCGGACTATAAATTTGCATTCCGGAAACTCCAGAAAAATTTACATTCCGGAAACTCTAAGAAAATCCAGTTTCCGGAATGTATTTTTGCATTCCGGAAACTCCAGGAAAAAATTACATTCCGGAAACTCCAGGAAAATCCAGTTTCCTGAATGCAAGCAAATTTGCAAACTCCAATTTTCATACAATTTGTATTTCGGAAACTGGGGGTGTATGACCAGTTTCCGAAAAAGAAGCGAAATCAGAAGAAAAAAACCCAAATAATGAGGGTATAATAGTAATTTCCTGAATAAATATGGGGTGTATGACAAAAAACTGGGGTGTATTTACCAATTCCCCAGTAAATAATTCCCAAATGAAGATTTGGGCCCTTTGAATAACAGGAGCAAGAAGGGATTTTCTTTGCCCACCCTATCCTCTTTCTTACCCCACCCCCTTTTATAATTTTTTTTTAACATGATAAAAAATTAAAAAATGCCCTTCCGAAACTCTTAACAAACGCAACCCTAGATCCCTTTTTAGGCTTTACGAAAAATTCTAAGTTAAAATATCATACATAATCGTCCTTTGTCAAATTGGTTTGTAGACCCTATAGCATGTCAATCTGCATACTCACATTGGGCCACCAGGCTATTATAGCTTTTAAGGTCAGAGGGCTTTACACTCGGGGTGTGAACAGTTATGGATTGGAAATGGTTTGGTCTGACGCCTTCACACAGGTAGTGTGAATATTTTCGCAGCTATGATTTGCTTTTATTTGGGTCTGACCCGGGTGTGAATTTCTCCACAACTGTGAATTTCTCTGGATTTAATGTTTGCATTTTTGTACTTGGTTCTGTCGTCTTCACACTTGCGGTGTGAGGTTCTTCACAACTGTGAACATTGCTCATTTAAAAGTTTGCATTTTCGTATTGGGATCTGACGAATTCACACGAGTGGTGTGAATTTGTTCACAGTTGTGAACGGTTCTGATTTTGAAAGTTTTGGTTTTGGAAAATTGGGGTTGAAATTATTAGTTTTTCTTAGTATAAAAGATAGGAGTTGGGCTGATATAGGTATTATATCCTTTTTGTACATAAAACAAATTTAGTTTTTTTTTGAATAGTTAAATCTGAATATAGTTTGTGCTCTATTTTAGTTGTATTTTTTCAATAATATTTTTAGCTTAAAAAAATAACTTACGGAAACTATTGTATTTTAAAATTTGAAAATGCATTCGGACTAAGTTTATGCAGTGTATTTTTAAAAAAATAACTTATTTTAATACTATTCAATAAGCTAAAAGTATGCTTTACAGTTTACAATAAAGGATCTTCCCGGTTTATTCTTTTTCTTTGTTCACTAGTTTTTGCCCTATGGTTAGTATCAAATCACGATGATATTTTTAGCAAAGTTATATCTAAGCCAGTATTAAAAAAATGACCAACAAACATTTTATTTTACATATTTCCAAGAATCATGATTAGCACGAAATAATGAAATATAATCCCTAAAAATGAAGAAAGAAGCCTCGCGCCAAACTTTATACTTTATAGTAACATTTAGAAAATGTTACCAATTTAAACTTTTAGCAACATTTTAGACTACCATTAATTAGTAGCATTTAAAAAATGTTATCGCTTTATTTATTTATATCTTTTGTAACATGTAAATTTTTTTGCTAATTTGTAATTAAAAAAAACAATATGCTGTTACAATGCAGTTGCAGGCAAAATGAACTTCAAATTTTGTATTCTTGAAAGCAACTTAAATCTATTGTATTCACATCAAGTTTTAACACCGAATAGAATAGAAGCTTCCAGGACTTGATAAAAATGAGCAAAATGTTGCCACAACACAACGACAAAGTTCACCTAAACAACATTAAAATTCAAGACCACAAGCTAAAGAAACAATAATCTCTCGCCAAAAAAATGCTGATTCTTCCCTTCTCTAATTTCCTATCAAAGCATTTACATTATCCTGCATACAAGCAGTTCAAAAATTAGAAGAATAGCTGGTATATAGAACACACTTAACAACACAGGTAACAGTGATTTTGAAGCTTAAGCTGTGAGATAAAGGTCCAAGATTGGTTTCAAAGTCTCTAAAAACAAATACATATCAATCTCAACTATATACCATGTCCATAGCCAAGTTGCTTCCCTAATTAATTTCTCTGGGCCTATTCCAGATTGGCGGATAATGTGCCTACAACCAAAGAAATAACATTTAATCTTTTCCAAGTGGTATAGATCCAGATAACATAAGGAAGCAAAGCAAAAAACTAGGATAATGTGGGGGTTTACAGGAGTACCAATTTTTCCTGAAACTTAAAAAAAAAATACCACTACGATGATGAGTAGAATCCCACATTCTACTTAAATTTAAAAAAAATTGAATCGGAGAGAATTAAATAAGCTTTGGGTTGTTACCTTCAGTTTAGTCAAAACCATATAAAGATGGTTTTTAAATTTAGCATCATATCATAAAATCACACGCCGCCGCCAAAGACAAGGGTATTATCAAGGTCCTGTTTGATTTAGAGTCTGTTTGTTTGAGATTTTTCTCAACGTGAATAGGAAAATAGTGTTTCCTAATGCACATTTTCAGAAGACGGCTCTTGGTAGAATTTGGGGAACGGGATTTCAAACGTGATTTTGTATGACTGAAAATCTAAAACAAAGCAAAAGCGATTATCGAGCTGCTTTATTAGAGGAAAAGAAAGCAAAAGCGATTCCATTAGTAGCGGCGACGAAATGGAAAGCTAGGAATTCAAATAATAACTGAAATACTGATACGGCGATATGAAGTGGTCAATGAATCTCAGACAGCCATAACTTCAATCATTATCAATTACAATTCCTTTTTCCCTTTTTGAACTGATGTAAAAACTCATGAGGAATTCAGAACAAAACAGTATAAGTGTATTACTGGAAACAGTAACAACAAAAAAAACAGAACGTTGAAATAATACAATATTAGCAGAACTGGTTAAATGTGAAGCCTGACCAGAGTAGCACTTAAGCAGCCAATTTATGGGACTCTCTTTCAACAGCTTTTTTGAGGATGCTATCTTCTTCCAAAACCATTTGAATTGGCAAGAAACCCATTCCATCTGCCATGGCAAGCATCATCTGCTTGGTTTCCCTCTTGAATTCTTCCAAATCAACCGTACCATTCAAGTTGTGATCGAATTGTATGAACAAGGATTCATAAACACGAGCAAGCTCATCTGGGTCGGGCTCCACATCAATACCAAAATGGATCTCCAAAACCCTCAAGCTTCGGAGCTCCTTCAACATCTCTTCATAGGAGAGAATACCATCATTGTTTGTGTCAAGGTGAGCAAACCGATTACTTACCGAGTTATTGAATGCTTCTTCATCATCAAGGAAGTTGACAATGGTGTCACCATCCAAAATTTCCACACTCATTTTTTTTTTCTCTTCTACTTGATATATCAAATCGAAGGTAGTTTGTTTGTATGAACAAAAAAGAGAGTTATTTGATTGCAAATGTTAATGCTTTGACGAGAAGAGTTGGATTCCTCCTAGTATATATATAGCCATTGGTAATCGGTTCCAAGAGCATATATATATTCTTTAATAATTAACTTATAGACTAAAGGAAAAAAATGGTATAGAAACCTGCTGTTTTGTGTCCATTGTTTAAACAAGTGTATATTTGTTTGTTCTGTAGTCAAACCGACTTAATTGATGCTTCGGTCAACCTTTGGGTCACAATTGTTGGAATTGTTCTGCATTCCAGTATTCACAGATTGAAAATAATGGCCATATTGAGAAGCATCCGATCGTTGGGGTATATAATTTATTTATTTTAGTCATGAAGGTAAGTTATTCAAATCAAATACCAACATTACGTCGGTTTGAATGAAATTGGGTTCAGATTCATTAAGCAATATCTTAGGTTTGAGTTTTGTGGATAGAAAAATCGTAATTGAGAAAGAAGACCATAATAAAAGTGGTCAGTTAAGGTTACCAACAGAGATTAGTCATTAGTAAAATCGGTAAATACTGCACATCAATAACAAAGTAAAAAGGAAAATTATTCAAGTCAAACAGCTTATAGAGTACATGGGTCATGGTTGAGGCAATTATAGGGTCAGCGGCGCATGATAATTGTAAGTCAGTGGGCCTATGAAACTCCAAATGGCTAAGTCTATTATTGAGTATAGTCCATTCCGGTTAACAATGCCTAGTTTTATTGGAGATGGTGTTTCGTTGAAAGTCTTAAACAAGGATACCCACTGATTATTTTAATACTATTCAATAAGCTAAAAGCATGCTTTACAATAAAGGATCTTCCTGGTTTATTCTTTTTTCTTGTTCACAACTTTTTGCCCCATGGTTAGTATCAAATCATGATGATATTTTTAGAAAAAGATATATCTAAACCAATATAAAAAAATGTGACTTCTGTGGTGGTGAATCTGGAAAACTTCACAATCATGGTGAAGTGGGTCAGTCTTGATGTCATAGTCGTAGATATATTGTTAAAATATTTAATGGTTCAGATCTTGTACTAGAAACCTTTAGCACAGGTTTAGGAGATTGTTTTATGATATTGCAGAGAGGGTGTTTATCTTTGTGAAAATAACATTAATTCCTTTGATTTTTGTAATTTATTAGTTAGACCCAGTAAATATGTATATCTCGGTAAATAACTCAATTTTGTCATTTTGTGCCTGAAAAAGTGTTGTGATGTTGACCTGACAAGAATTCTTCGAAAAAGCAGCTGTAAATGTTTTATGTTATATAATGTATTAATTAATATAGTAATTAATAGTTTTAGTACATTTAATTTATGTTTATTTGGCACTAATATTGATCCAGCCAACTAGGACATATGCTTAAGTTAGTCTTGTGAGTAAAATTGGATAATAAAGGTTCACTTTAGTGTACAGTATGTGTAGTTTGCCTATACGTTAAAGATGAATATATTATTAGTGATTTTTAGTGAAACCGTTCGTTATGTGATAATAATTTTGCTATTGTTAGATAATTGAAGCTATTTGATTTAAATTGAGTTGCAAAAAATACTTGTTATTATTAATATGTGGAAAAATGTATCTTATTGATTTATTTTTTCAAAATCGTAATTAGTGTTGTTTTAGTGGTATAAAAAATGCAGAATTTGACTTAGGATTGAAAAGAACAAGAATTTCGAGTCGAACTGTTCACATGCGTGGTGTAAGTTTAATCCCAACTGTGAAAACGCTAGTTACGTCAATCAGGAGTTAGGCCTGTTTCGCGATTTACACCCGGGGTGTCATTTTGGCACAGCTGTGATTCTGTCAGGGTTTTGTTTTATCCAGTTAGATTCAACAATTTCGTTCCAGCGTTGTTCACACCTGTGGTGTGAAGTTTTTCACAGTTGTTAAAGAGCTAATAAAAATATGTTAATTAGTTTACCTGTCTATTTATACCACCCAACTACCACTTATTGTTTTCGAAAAAAAAAAGGGAGGATTTCTGATTATTACACTCCTCTCTCATGTAAATTTATGTAATGTAATACATAAAGTTTTGGGTCTAACATACCATTACAATAAGTTGAGTGGAGAAATGTATAATTTCACAATAGACTGACCTACTTACTATTGCAGGTTATGGGCCCACTTCACCATGACGGTGAAGTTTTCAAGATTCACCACCATAGAAGTCACCATAAAAAAATGCGCAATAAACATTGTCAAACCTTTCCATGAATATTTTTTAGGCAAAATTAGTAAACTAATCTTTTATTTTTAATTTTTTTTAAATTATTCTTTTATTAAAAAATTTCAACAACAAAGTCCCTTATGTTTATTTATTTTTTTAATTTAGTTATTTTCTTCATTTGTTGATGATGAGTCCGTTTTTGATTGGTCTCGATTTACTGTATACCATCACCTGAGACCAATCAGTAACTGACACGTTATCAAAAGGACTTAATTGAAAAAATAAATAAACATAAGGGGCTTTGTTGTTAAAAAAATTTAATAAGGGACCAAATTAAAAAAAAATTAAAGATAAGAGACGAGTTTAGTAATTTTATCTATTTTTTAAGTATACCAAACACATTTTACATATTTCAAAGAATCATGATTTGTCGGAAATAATGAAATATAACCCCTAAAAATGAAGAAAGAAATAAGACAATAAATAATTCCCAATTGAGGATTTGGGCCCAATTTAAGATTTGGGCCTTTTTGTTGATGGGTTTATTTTATGGGCCGAGGCAAAATCTCTAACATTTATGTGGTCATTGCTCCTTGCACCCACATGAATTGCTCCGTGTACACACACTTTACCCGCATTTAAGTTTTTTTTAAAAAAATTAAAGCCAAAAAAATAAATTAAAAGAAAAATAATTTTATAACCTAAAAATTCACACGATCCCTAAAACATGAATTAAACCCATAAACAAATACTTTTTTTATCGAAAGTAAAATATATATGAAACTAATTTTGCAACTTGGAAATTTACACAAACAAAAAAAAAACATAGATGAAAGTAAACACTATTTCATTTACAAAAATAAAAAATAAATAAAAAAATTTACAACTTAAAAATTTATAGGAACAAAAAAAATAAATAATGTTTCTTTAATTTTATTTTTAGTAAATAAAATCGTGTTTGCTTACAAATTTTATTTATATTTTTTATTTCTATAATATTTAAGTTACAAAATTATTTTTTAACATTATTTTTATAAATAAAATGCTATTTGCTTATAGGTCTCATTCATATTTTTTTTATTCTAGAAATATTTAAGTTGCAAAAATATTTTCTTTTAATTTAACCTTCGATAAATAAAATCGTATTTTCAATTTCATTTATGTTTTGCAAAATTATTTTTTAAGTATTATTTTTGATAGATAAAATGGTGATTCCTTACACATTTCATTCATGTCTTTTTCTCGTTTAGTTAATGTTTAGTTTTTTGTAATTTTGGGCTTTCATCCCGTTCTATTAAAAAAATACGGGTGTTACAGTATTATTCTCGTGAAGTGGACACTCCTTGTGATGTAGTTTAGTTTTGAATAATATTTGACTTATAAAAAAAACCCATGTTTCTCTCCCCAAACCTCCAAACACACCTTATCACTTCAAGGAAGGGGTGAGAGGAAGAGAACAAAAAATAGAGAAATTCAAAAAAAGAGATAGAATCTGTGTGTAGGAAAAGAAAGTGTTTGATATAGTCTGAAATTTGAAATTTATAGTTGGGGCATTTCCAAATACACTCTACTATTAATTTCTAGAATAGCAAGCATCGATCGGTTACCTTTAACTTATGCCTTAGTCTTTAAGGCGTGCAAATAATGAAATCACATTTCTCCCAACTAGTTTTGACACATATTACTGTTTTTAGTTCTATATCTCGTACTGCCAATATCACTGTATATATGATCCATGTAAGTCAAATTAAGCCAGTGCAAAAACCAGCGTCTATAAAACCTTCAGGAAGAATTTCATATATTCAATCTAGCATGTTTAAAAAAATGTAAAGATACGCAAAAGAACAAATATTCACTCACTAACATTTAGAATAACCAAAATAATTATTTTATGAAATTAAGTAACGAGTGTTTTGATATATAGTAAGGTTAAGAATTTATTTTAAATCCAATGTTCTAGATTTTTTTTTTTATAGATAAGCCGATATTCTAGATGTTAACAAAGCCGATATGGTTAAATTATCGATCTCAATTTCTTAATTGCGCTTTGACTAAAATGTTCAGGCAGTTATGTTCTATATCAAAGTAAGAAACTTAAATGTACCAAAAAAAAGCAAGAAACTTATATTTTACTTGTGCTTGTTGTATAATATAGTTGAGAAATAATTTATGTGTCTTCTGTCATATTTTAATTTCTATCTTCAATTTTGTTACTTGATGCCTTGGAGGTATTATATTTGGCTTTCTACCCGGGCAGTTTTATGGTTTTTCAGTTTTTACCATTTGACTCACCCACATTTTCTTGTCACAGAATGCTACCAAAGGCTATTTGAAAGCATCAGGTGATAGAAGCAATGGTGAAGCGATTTAGAGGTCCTCTCTTTGTTATTTTTCTCTTCATTAGTAAGTTTACTTTTTCTTCATTAAGCACACGTTATACGTGCTTGAAGGACATGTAAATACTTTGTTAAAGAAATTTTAAACTTTGGTTGCAGCAATTGAGATCTTTCCTGATCCTTGATGCCCTTTTGAAAACAAAATCTAGAGTTGTTTGCTTATGTGACCTTTTGTTTCTAATTCCATAATATATATTTTGCAATTTTGTGTTCTTCTGTGCATTGATGTCCAAAAAGCATCTTGCAAAAAGCTTCTTCCATAATAAACCTTTGGAGTGGTTTATTTAGTGTGCTCAATTCTATTTTGAAATAATTTTCTCTTTTTTTCTCATTAACTTTCTCTCCTTTGTGATAAATTATTCGAGCAAGAAGCAAAAATATTTTCCTTATTTTTATTCTCTTCTTATATTAATTTACAGTTATACTAGCCAATAAACCTTACTTATGCAGTAGCACAAATGGTAATGTGAAAACTTAGTTTATGAATTTGAACTAGTGCAATTTCAAGTGGAAGAAATCACTGCATTTTATTAGTTTTTTTGACTTCTACTTGATATGATGTGAATTCTGAGAAGTCAAATTTAATTCACTCGAGAGTGTGCTTTGACATAATCAACTATGTATGAGATATGATGCAGTAACCCTAACCTAAAACTTGTTGGTATGTGATGATAAATAAGGCTACTTTTGTAGGCTCTATTGTCTGGATGCTCTGCTGGAGGGTTGACACTCTTATACATTGTGATGAATTCCAACAAGTACTTCCAAAGGAGGCCACCGTCAAGTGTCTTGCTGATGCGGCCTCTTTCTAGATTAGTAGGATTGCTCATTTATCTTGTGTCCTTTTACTCTGGTTTTGTTATTTATATCTGCAACCTTATGTTCCACACTGGAATTTTGTTAGGTTGCAAGTGTACATTGCTCATGTATCTTATGTTATTTTCTATTTTTTGGCTTTCTCTTTTCAATGATTTATGTATACTAGAGTTTGTCCCACTTGGTGGTTTTGTGACTTTATGTAAAGAAATGAAAGGTTGTTGATGGCTTTTGAGAATGCACTACTTTTTATCCAACCTTAGGTTCTTTATTTTTCTGCTACTGATCTTGGTAGAATGCATAGCTGCTTTATTTAATTTAATATAGTTTGGTTTTAAAATTCACTTATTTTTCTGCTACTGATCTTGATAGAAAGCACCACTAAAAAATGTTTGATTTTAATCCATTAGTCTAAAATAAAAAAAATATCTAGTGTCGGCTTAACCGACGCTAATAACAAATATCACATTTTTAACGTTCGTGTAGCGTCGGCCTGACCAATGCAAAATAGCGTCGGTCATGGCCGACACATGGTTAGCTTCGGCCGTTTGGCAATGATTTTTGCGTCGACATAGCGTCGGCTTATCTGACGCAATTAGTGTCGGCTTATCTGACGCAATTAGCGTCAAATTTAACTTGGCCGACGCTAATGTTTTGCGGCGAGACTTTTAACATCCGCCTCGTGGCTGATGCAAAGCCAACATTAAATGGGCCATTAGTGTCAATTTTTTGCCCAAAAACCGACGCTCTAAGACAAAATTCTAGTAGTGATAATAGTTACCACATATTGTTTTCATTTAATTTATTTTAGCCAAGATTCGATTCAAACACCTATTTGCTTCAACGTGGCATTTACTTGGTGCAGGGGGTGGTCCATGTGATTTGACTTATCAGTAGGGGTGGACATAGGTCCGGTTCGACCCGCGAACCCAGACGACCCGAATCGAACCGGCGCCTAAATCTCGGTTTGGTCCGGTTCACCGGTTCGATTCGGGCAAATTACTTAGGAACCAATCAGGTCCGGTTCGGTCTTCGGTTCTCAAATTTCCCAAACCGATTAAACCGAACCGAACCGGGGTCTAATGAAAACATAAAAAATCGGGATATACATCAGAATATCAGGTCAAACTTATTAATCTCATTCGATCCTTCTTCTTCTCCCTAGGGTTTTCATTTCTTCTTCTTCCCCAAGCCCAAACCAGACCATAGCTTGACGGTGGCGATCGGCGAGGCGACGACGGCGGTCCTCTGCTCAGCGACGGCGAGGCAACCTCCTCCTTCACCTTCGGCGACGATGAACTGCGAAGGCTCGTGAACTGGCTCTGTGCGAACTGCAAAGGCTCGCGTGAAGGCTAGCGAACTCCCTCTCCGATCTCCGATCTGACGGTGGTTGTCTCCGTTCTTCTCCCAGCTGTCTCCGATCTCTGCACTTCTTTGCGATGGTGCTCTGTCATTCTGTGCGACAGTGGCCTTCGATCTCCTCCCTTCGAGTCTCACAGTGCCTTTGTGTGTTTGTTTTACTGATTCATGGTTCTGGTTTCTTCTTTTTGGTTTCTGATTCATGGTTCTGGTTTCTTGTTGTGTGTTTGTTTTACTGATTCATGGTTTCTAGTTTCATGGTTCATACTGATTCATGGTTCTGGGTTTCTCGTTTCCTAATTTTTCGAATTTCTCCCAATTTTCTCTTTTTCCCAATTATTTTATTATTAGACCCGAGACCTAAACCGAACTAACCCGATCTATGCAACGCCCTTTCTCATAAAAGGAAATTGCAATGTGAAAGTTATTTTTGTGAAAATAGTTAAATTATTTATTTTAATTTCAAAGAATATTATTTACTTTCCAAAAATGTGAATAATTTTTTTTTCTTTTTATCATAGAAATAATTTATTAAATTGGAATCCTTAATTCAAAAACTTTAGCGTATAAGATAAATAAAACACAACGTATACAAAAACATACCTCATATATATATATACAACTACATACTGTACATCAGACTACATGTTTGCCCATGCAAACTAGGATATCACACCTATTTTACAAAAGCTAAAAGCAACAAAGTAAAGTAAAGTAGTGTCATAAATATTTTACAGTCATCCAAAGTAAACAAAATCCTAAGCCTATGCCCGTAGAGTCATCATCAAAAGAAACAGAAACCTGAATGCATCAGTGCATCATTCCTAAAGTCTTTAGCAAAAACCCTTATCTGTCTGGGCTTGCCAAGACACCTACACCAACAGTCTATCAGACCCCTTGTCCCTCAGGACCATCTCCTAAAATCCCTTTCCCCTTCCCCTCTAGCTCTGCTGCCTCCCTCCAGACTACCAGGTCCTCCGGGGTAACAGGAGTAAAAGGTTGGGGACTACCTCCAGGTAAAGCATATGAAATCGAAACAGCATCAATCACAGGATCCACTACCATAGCAGTCACTTCTTCAACAGGAGCTTCCCTTGCTGACACCTCCGGTACAGATCGAGGTCTTTTCACCGTACTCTTCCTAGCGGTCATCCGGGTCCTACGAGAGTACGTCCTAAGCGGTGGGGTACTGGTCCTCCATGCGTTGCCTCTGGTCTTGCCGGTTCTTCTGGCACTGGCTCGGGTTGTCCTGCTCTCTGAGTCTCTGCGTCTTGCCTCCTCCAACGCTCTCTCAACTCATTGAGAGGCATATGAACATCTAACACTAGGTTCTCCTCCACCCATCTCTGTGGTCCTCCTGCTACGCTCTCTAGGGACATAATGTTACCAGCATATGTCCCCCGCTGAGTGTGTGGGTTGATCACCCACCCACTCCCCGCTCCCCCTCGGGGGTAGTAGCTAATCCGCCGGATGCGGAGCAACCCATTCGGCGACGGGTCCATCTATATGAATCATGTTCAGAAGAGCACAAAACATATAGGCAAGGGTGAAAAACAATCCTTAAGCAAATCAATAAGATATCACAGAAAAACAGATATAACTCAAGTAATTCAAATAAGAAGCATGCATAACATATACAGTTATTATCTCATAGAATATATCATTTATAATCCTCACCAAACAATCCATTGTCAAACAAGACATATCACAATGCATGTCACTTCTATTTCCCTCTCAGACCCCAGTATAATGCTCCATGGAGACTTCTCTCTTCCTCCTACTACCTTGAGCGACCGGCCGTAGCAGACTTAACAGAATTATCAGATAGTCCCTCTAGACTTCATGATAAACATTCGGACCTGCTACATTTAAACCATCGTACCGAATCATGAATAGTCAAGTCAGTCAGATTTATCCAAGCCGGGTTGTGCGACATGCCTCGGCTCAGGGGATATCGCCTACCTGGCCATTAGAGGGGTTTCGCAACCTGGACAATCCCAATAGGCATCTGTGGCCCAACTATCCCTATTCTCAACCCCAGTCTGGGTTGTAATGCTCATCACATGGCCTCAGCCAAATCTCAACACATGGCCTCTGCCAAATCTCTTTTAATGCAAATGCAACATTTTTGCATATATAAACATAACAATCATTTTGCATTTATTTCTCTTGGCTACCTCTTGTAACCATTATCACATGACCTTTTCTCTTGGCCATTAAATCATCACATGACCACATCTCTTGGTCTCATAAAAATTCTCTTTAATGCCACATACCACTTAGTACTTTGCACATGCAATAACGCTGTAATTATCTCTTTATTGCCTTGGTTTCTCTTGAAAATTCTTGAATTTCTTTTCTTTGTTATCTCTTGGGACATTCAATATATGACTTTATCTCTAGTTATTTTAAATACTTTTTCTCTTTAGTCATTTTAACCAAATATCTCATTATTTTTCAAAAACCGATTAATACGTATTCATTGTTTTACTTTCAAAAATTGATATAAAATACTTAGGCTAATTTAATTTCAAAATAAATATTTCTCCATTAAAAATACATTAATTTAGAAGCCTTTAAGCATAAAATTCAGAATTTTCGAATTTTAAAACCCCTGACACTTTCACAGGAGTGGGAAAAATCACAGCGCGGGTGTGAATGATTCTGTTTCTCTCTTTTCTGATTTCTATACAAAAATCCGATTTTCACATCGTTTTCTGAAATCCACACCAGAGGTGTGACAGGTCTGTTTTTCCAAAGTTAATTAGATCTAGAAACTTCATTTTGATTTTGAAAACACCATACCCTTTAACTTAAAATTAATTAAATTAAAAACAATAGGTTTGAGTTAAGAATGGTGACTTCCCTTCAATTGATTCATTTTTAACTTATTAGTTTATGGTTAAAATCTTTACCAAAGTCCATTGGAGACTTTATTTTTGAAAAACACTTAGTTTTAATGAATCCTAACAAAGCTTTGGACTTTGTACTAATCAGTTTATTATGAAAAATCCTTTTTGTCTAGGTCCATGTCCTTTTCTCCATACTCCATAATGCTTGGGTCATTAGCCAATTGCCATACTTTAATCTTTTCATACTCTTCACCAATCATCAATCACCAATCACCAAGCATCAAACATAATAATAAAGCAATAACCTACTTTAAATATTACATTCCTCCCAAATTGAATAAAAATAAGAAAAGAAACATAGAGCATGGAAGATGGCTAGAAGACAATCCCACTCAAACCAAGGAACATCAAGCACAAAGTACATCTCAATCAAACATAGTAAAACATCATTATCAAGCAAATGAAAACATCCACATCAAGCATAGAATAATCTCACAATCACACATAGAACCATATGAACTTTAATCATGAAGACAAAAATACAAAGACAAAGAGGTCATCATCCAATACTTTTTACCCAATGATCAATTAATAAAAATCATCTCTCTTTGATTAAAGAATCATGTCTCTTTTCAAAAGATCATCTCTTTAATATAAAAATTATTACTTTGTAAGAAAAAATTGTCTTTCTCATAAGAGCTCTCACTTTTCCAACAATCACCACTTGATCAAGATAGTACTTGGATAAAAATTAATAGTTTACCATAAAACTTACTTTTTAAATAGAAAAACTATCTTTCTTTAAAGGTTAAACTTTTATAAGATTCAAGTCATCTTTTTGTTCTTAGTAAGATTTTCAAGCTTTTAGAAAAAACATTATAGACAAGCATAAAGCACTCCATGAGTCTTATGATCCACAAAAAGAGAGATTTCCCCTTACCTCTTTCTTTTTCTTGTTGATTAAAGATCCTACCTTCTTGGCTCCCTAGGCCTTCTTGATCACCTCCATGAAACCAATATATAAACATAGCCAAACAAATACTACAAATAAGATCTTTTTAATCTTAAAGAGAAGAAGAAAAAGAGAAGAAAGATTATTTCTTTCAAACCCATGATAGTTATGAGTCAAGAGAAGAGGAAAGATCAAAGCTTGGATCAAAGATCCCTTACCTTTACAAGCTTGGGTTCCTTCAAGACAAAAATAGAAAAAACCCATTTTAGAGATATGAACTTTGATGATCATGAAGAGGAAGAAAGGATTTATGGATTAGAAGAGAAAACCAACCTTGGTTCTTGAAGATCAAAGATCAAAAAGCCTTAGAACAAAGCTAGAACACTTGATGAACCTTTGGGATTTTTGAGAGAAAGTGAAAGAAAATGGAAGAGATGTATTTTGGAATGAGATAGGAAATGAACAAGTGAAGCAAACTCTCCTCTCTTCTCCCTCAAGACACATACACGGTTCTCTCTCCCTCTCAAGGAACTAGGATAAGCTTTGCTAACAAAATCATCATTACACATAAATCAATTTTAATAAAGAGATAAATCAAGAAATTATGCCATTGGCTCTTCTCCATGACTCACCTCTCTTCTAGAATAATCTTGGCTTGATCTTAAGAGCAAATGGGCGGTTGTGGCATAAGATAAATGAGGGAGATAAGATTAAACTCCAACCATGGTTAAAGCTAGGTTAAAAACTAACCAAGGTGAGGTAACTTTAATCCCACTTAGTTAAAACTATTCATTCAAGTCTTGTTTGTGCGCATGTCTCACATGGCTCATATAAGAGCAGCCTAGCCACGAAATTGATTGGCTAAAATGGCTTTGAGTTGGCTTGCTTTATGGCTTAGCAGTTAAATACATGACTTAGGGGCAAAACGGTCTTTTCACTGGAAAAGTAATCATTATTATTTTTCCTATTACATCACTACCCCTACATCATCATTCTTCTTCTAATAAAGGATTTAAAACCTCCTAACTTCATTTTTGGGGTTTTACTAATTTTTCTAATACTGCTATTCTTAACCGTAAACCCGTATTTAGGTCAAAATAGTCAACTATTCAGAAAATTCCAGAAAAATTCCTATAATTCCCAAATATTAAAAAAATACTATTTGGTTCGTCGAAATATTTTTCTAACTTGTTTTGGTCACTAAACCCACTCGCAGTTCAGCCTATTCAAACTACATGGACCAAAACGATATTTTTTCTTACCCGTAACTCAGAAAAATCCCAAATAAATTTCTAAAATCCTCAAATATTGTAAAATGACCATTGGTATCCTCAAATCATTTTTCCGACTTCAATTCAAGGTCTTTGTCTCACAACTCAGCTATTCCGTTAATTTACCGTAAACCGTATTCTGTCTTATTATCAAAATTCAACTTAAACTACTGACTTCTATGCTCACTAGGGCTTTATCTAAGGAATTAACTTTTCTAACAAAATATTTAATATACATAAATCACTCATTATATATTAAAACAGAATAAAGACAGAAATCTAAAAATACGGACGTTACAATCTAGCACGGGTTGGTTCGGTTTGGGTTTGTACCCAAAAAACGTGAAAACCCGAACCAACCCAACCCGTATACATTTGATCGGTTTGGTCCAAGAAATGGCCTCAACCCGAACCGAACCGTGCCCAGCCCTACTTATCAGTATGAAAATTCTCTATTTAATAAATTCCACAACCAATTAAAGTCTCAAAATGCGACTTTGAATTTATATCAAAAAAAAATTGCGACTTTGACTATTTGACTCTCTGGACTACCACATATTCTGTATTTTTCTGTTAATATTTGTGGCATCTAAAATCTGTTTGCTTATGAAGTAATAATCAATTAATGTTAATTTTTATTACATTTTTTTCTATATTTTTTAATTTTCTATCACTACTTCCTTCTCACATTAGTCATTATATATTTTAGTTTCTCTATTTCATCTATCTTTTTAATTTGTTTCTTCTTGGAGGATGTGAGATTGATAATCTTTGTCCTAAATAATTAATTTCCAAAGAACTTGTAACTTGTTTTTTTTATTTAAAAAAAATAGCAGTCAAGAAATTTTCCAAGAAACTTGTATGAAAATGTTTTATAATTAACTTGTGAAACACTGAAATGAGTGAGAGTACATAGGTTTATAGCAAGTGAAGTAGTAAACCGTGTAACAGAATATGAAAACGACGTGTATAACAAAATTAAACCAATTAAATAACTTGACAGTATGACTAATTAAGATGTGTCCTAATTAATACTCAGAATGTCGGTTTGTTTCCTTATCTTTCTTGATATTACCTCCGGTCTATTTATAAAAAATAAAAAATAATTTTTTTGTCTTTTTTATAAAAAATAATATTTTGTTTTCAATAAAATTAATTACTTTTTTTAATATTATCTTTATTAATTATTATACTATTTAATTATACTATGTCACCTTTAACCAATTAATGAAAAGATATTTGTGTAAAAAAATTTAAAATTATAACATCATTAATAAAAAAATAACATATTTTAATATATTCCTTAATCTATGTGATTTTAATACTATATTTTTTATATATAGGACTAGAAATAGTACGACCAGAAACACGGAATTCAACTTCTAATTTATTTTTTTTCCTTCAAAAAAAGGAAACTTCTAATTTGTTGTTTTTGAGTAACCCATTTTTGTGATTTATTTTTCCCCTTTCATTGGACTCTCTCAGGCTTACACGACGCAATGAACATAAAAATAACTTGGGTATCATGGATTATTATACAGTGTTCGCTTAAATTTATATTTTACCCAATACAAAATAATTATTAAATTGTTCACTCATTTCATAATTAAACATAATTAAGGAATATTATAACCGCGCCCAATAGAATGTTATAAATATATTGAGAACGACTGAACGAGTCTGAAACGATAATTAAGTTAAGCTTCCAAAAAGTCGCCCTCATCAATGTGAACCCACGACATTTTCATGTTCATGCATATAGACACTCATCTTAAAATAGCCGCGAGAGTCTCTATCCAAAAAAAAAAAATCAAACTCTGTCAAAAATATATAAAATAGCGGCGAGAGTTTAAAATTAAATTTATATTTATATTTTTATTCATCGCATATAATTAAAAAAGAGTTCTCCATTTATACTATATACTTTTAGAAATGCGAGCTTTGACATTGCCACCTAAGCCAGGAAAATGAACCATTATCTATCGTTAAACCACACCATTCTATCAAAATTGCTGACACGTCACTCTTACAAATTTTTCCAATTTCACCAATTATTTGCACCCATTTTTGGTTAGGACAAAAGGCTATGCAGCTCCCATAAATAAATAACAGAACTGTAAACCAGCACAAAAATCTGATGCTGCATAATTTCTCCACCCACCCCGAACCAAGTCCCAGCTCCACAATCTCCCCCACCACCTCCAACCTTTTTACCTTTTAAAATCATAGAATTACTACGTGATAACCATATTTTCCAAATTGCAGCAAACCATAAAATTTGTCACATTCTGATTTGTGCATAATTACCCTGCACCAAACCAGAAAATTGCAACAAAAAAAAATGTACTCTACATTCATTCATTCTGACTGTTCATTTAATTGGCATATATAATTTGGTGCCACGTAACTCAAATTGAGAACAAAAGTTTTTTTTTACAACAAAGGTATTTATTCATTCAAAATGGTAAAATACATCGAAAACAACACAGATTCAACATCGCTAAAAACCAAAAGGATAAATCTGTAAACAAACTCACAGTACTCAGGTTAATAGCAAAACACAGTAAATTGCCTACAATAGCAAAGCACGACAAAATGCCTACAAAATTATAAGGGCTGGAATACCAATGTCTCCGGATCTGTAACGTTGGTGCCCAAATCATAAGTACTGGATCTATATTCGATCGAAGCAGAACAATCAAGATGAACCAAACGAACACCGCACCAAGACGTGAAAGTAAAACGCTGCACGAAGACAGGAAACCAAACGAACACCGCCGCATACAGACGACGAAAACACGAAAAAACACAGAAGAAACACAAGATCTATGTGGAAGAACCACTTATTTAGGCAAAGACAGATGAAAAATAGCGTAGAGGGGTGATTCTAGACCAAAAAATGGCCCATAACCACCCCTCCAGTGGAAGAGGAAGAAGAGGGAACGGTTAGAGAGAAGACAGAGCTTCTCTTTCAACCAAGAGTGTCGGCGTTAGGTTTTAGCTTTTCATCAATTGAGAACAAAAGTTAAGTTTCCATTTATGCAATCCTTTAAATAAACTTAGAAAAAAATGAATCATTATTTCAGCATACCCAAATGTTTCCATTCTGGTAGTTAGTTATGTGACTTTCTCTTGAACCCAGAAGTTTGGCCAAACCAAAATCAGAAACCTTTGCATTGAACTCATTATACAAGGACTCGTCCCGTAAAATGAAGGGACGCACAAAGTCCAGAAGCAAGCACTCAACTAGGGAATGGGAAGGGACGGGGTGCATTTACAAATATCTAAAATAACTTCTCTTAATTATTAATTATTAATGTAAACCCATCACACCCATTTAATATTATTTTACTATTATATCTCATGGCAATCCGTTATGGATGGTACGTGGGTGCATGAGGCACCAAATCCTAGCATTCTCATCCCGTGTTTCACGTCCTCTACTTATCATGAATCTGTGGTGGCCATGTTCATTTGAAATCCCAAGTCTTCTTCCATGTCTTTTTTTCTCAAGTTTTCTTCCTTGTCCTTTTTCTCAAGTCTTCTTCTTTGGAGTTATTTCTTTTTTGAGTTTTTTCTAGCATACATAAGCCTATCAACTTCATATATATAATCACACTCTGATCTTGCAATGTGGCACACATAAATAAATAAATATATATATATATATGATTTACAATTAGACTCGCCTAAATATGAATTATAGCTCTTGTAATATATATATATATAAAAGATGAAGCGCAAATTTTTGTCATGTAAATCTCTAAATCTTTGTAAATATAAGCAAATTTTTCTAATTCCCACAATATGGTTGAGTGTCCTTTGAGTTCCACCTCAGTGGTACTTTTATAATTGTTACATTCATCATTAATATTATGTAAAAACCTCATTCTAAATTATAAAGAAGTTACAAACCATATTATTAATTATTAACTTTTAAACATGAAGCTATAATTATAAAGCAAGTATAAGACATTGTTTAAAATAGCACAAAACTAGGTATATTCGATTGGTTGAATCGATATTTGAGGATTGGTGATATATTCGGATTGGTAACTAGCCATAATATAAACACCATTGTTGAGAATCAATTTAAAATGATCATAACTGAACAACTCTCAGCATATATATTCACTCATTTGTCAAAAAAAAAGCATATATATTCACTCACAGAAGCCAAAATCTAATATAAATAAGCCAAATTGAATTAAACGAGACTACAGTCACAATCACAAGTGTGCTCAATCCAAAAACCAATACAACATACTGTACATGCCAAGACACCATACCACCTTCAAACAGAGCCCCCACCCCCTAAAATTACATAGCATCCCTTACAATACATCAACCTGAAGACACAAGCTAGATAGTAATTGGTCTAAAAAACACGTTTGGAAGAAATAATTTTCGGTTCAAGTCTTCCAACCGTACGTAAACCCCAAACATGCACATAGGACCTAATTATTATCTGCAGTGAGAGGTACAGGATTAATACAAGAAATGACTGATTTCCCGAGCCTGTACGCTTTGTAGCAGAAAGTCTTAAATCTCCGTGACCTTCTCCTCTTAAGGTCCATCTTCAACATTTTCAATGGAAGTTGAGAATATTCATTGCCACTCATCATCGAATTAACCGATGAATGATCGGTCTCTTGAATTTGATGAGTAATAAAATCACCCCTCCTCCAACTCTCGTGAATAGAATCCTTGAAACACGACACGTGGTAACAATACCCATTCCACCAAGAAGTGTACACATAGGACCACCCTCCCTTCTTCGAACTCGGATTAACTCTCTTAAGGTTACATTTCAGACACTTTGAGGGAGCTTTCGGACGCAGTTTCAGCTTCTTGTCCTTACCTTCAACAGAAATACCCTCTGTCAGCTTCAGACAGCAAGGGTGCAAATATTTTTTTTGTTTTGGGGCAATGGTAGACAAAACCAAGCACATCCTTTCCACAAGCGTCACAGTTTGGACTTTTCCGACCAAGTGGTTTCTCATGGAACTTGAAACGGCTTTTCTTGAAGAATCGATGGGTGGCGTGGGGAACAACAATATGGGCACACTCTTTGTGGAGGACGTAAGTGCAGTCGCTCATTCCACAGCGGTAACTGGCTCCAACCCCGTGCTCTCTGCATCCATCGCACGTGTATGGTGCTCCTGAACCAGGCTTCAACCGTAATGGGTGTGGATGACTGGGATGCTGATGACCCATCGATTCCACCTATCTGATCTGTTATTATTTTCTAGCAACAACACAAAATAATATTCTCTTAGTTTTTTTTTTTTTGTAAGCAAATGAATATTATTAAATACTGAGTACAATAAATACTCAAAACTCCACTTTATATAGGCAAAATTGAGTTGTGTGAAGTGTCGAAATAATGGCGTCATTTAATTAATTAATCAATATACATTTAATTAAGAAGGCCTACATAATAATTGATCACACGCGCGCGTAATTCAACTATTCGTCACCAGTCAACTGGAGTATGTATTGATAGCTACAAGACAATTGTGACAGTAGTATTTGCTTAACGTGCACGTTTCCCATTTTTATTATATTTTCTCTCTATTTTTATTTTTTTTATTCTTTTTCCAATACATCTTCATTATATGAATCTCCATTTTTTTTCCTACCCTATTTTTCCACCTCATCAACACATGGGTTACGCGAGACAAACCAACCTTGTAGCCAAACTAGATGGAGACTAGCAAGAAGTAGGGTAAAATGTACCTCACCCATTAACAACAATTTTTGATCGAGTTAAGTGTCATTTCTTTCACATTAAAATATGAAATGTTGTATGCAAAAAATTCTTCAACTTAGTCCCTGTGAAAAATCCTTCAATTTAGTTCTTGTGAATTTTTTTTTAATTTAGTCCCTACGAAAAAACCTTCAATTTGGTCCCTGTTGACTGAGCAACGCGTGTCAGACCAGCTTGGATGCTACGTGGCACTTAACGTGTCAGCTCATCACAATAAATAGAGTCAGATGACAGATGCAATAATAGGGTACTAAATTGACCACGGTATACAATTTCAAGGGCTAAATTGCATTTTCGTTAAATCTAGGACCTAAGTGAGACTGTTTTACAATTTCAGGGGTTGAAATGACAGGTAATTTCTATTGCATATGCAAAAATACGTTACCTCATTATCGGGCTATATAGATATATATTAATTATCAAGCCCATTGTCGACCCCGAAGTCTTCTTCTTCTTCTTCGCAGTCGACACCGGCAGCGCACAGCCACCATCTTTTCTAATCACACATACACTAAACTTAAAATGTCTGAAATATCCTCATTGCATCTGTTATGTTTTTCTTTGTTTCGTTATCATGCGGAACTATTAGTTCCGCACTAGAAATAACACATGCACATACAAACAAGGCATGCGGATTAGTTCCGCATGTGTTAGTTGTAGTGCGGAACTAATAGTTCCACACGTGTTATTTGTATGTGCATGTGCTGCAAATAACACATGCGAAACTATTAGTTCCGCACTATAAATAACACATGCGAAACTATTAGTTCCTTATGTGTTATTTGTAGCACATGCACATACAAATAACAAATGTAGAATTATTAGTTCCGTATATGTTATTTCTAATGTGGAACTATTAGTAATAGTTCCACACGATAACAAAATAACGAAAAAAATAACAGATACGATGAGGGTATTTTAGATATTTTGACATGTTATATATGTGTAGTTGGAAAAGTAAGTATGTGTATTTAGAAATTGCCAATCCATAAAGTAAATAACAAAACATTACTAAAGATAACTATGGGCTAACAGATAAAAGTCTAAACATAATCAGATAAATGGGTTGGCTTCTTGTATATCCTTTTGGGCCTAGTAGTGTTGTCTTCAGCTGGCCCAACTCCCTTGTGAACAATTGATCCAGTGTATGGACCACATGTATCAATATCCCTTTGAAACTCTTAATAGATGTATCCATAGATTAAATAGTTTACGAAAACTTTGCTTTTGTAGTGTATTTTAAAATATTAAAATGCATTATATTTTTTTTTTAAAAAGACCTATAATGACAGATTCACTAAAGATCAAAATTTCACCCACATCTTTTGCAATACGGAAACTAAATTTCACAGAAATTAATGTTTCTGAAACCCTCTCCAAAATATGCGTCTATTCATTATTTCTGAGAGTATTTTTGTCATTTTGTAAATTGGAAAGGGTGGGCGAAGAAAATCCCTTTCAAATCACAACGGAAATCATCCTAGTTTGGATTTTGAGCCCAACAAGGTCCCATCAATTTGAGCCCAATTTGGCCCCCTCTAGTCACCTATCACAACTACCTTGAGTCTGCACTTTCGGGTTCCAAAGATAAACCCAATAGTGCTTTTGTTTAAACAGATATTTATTTATGCTACAATTTTTTTTATTTTGCACAACTAATACTATAATAAGAAGCATAAGTATATATGTTTTAAGCATATATACTTATTTTTTCATAAAAAAATGCTTCAAACATGTAAAATGGCTATTGCTGAAACAGGAAAGATGGGGAAGAGGGGAAACAGGTACAGATTCAAATAAAAGGCTACTGTTTCTTGCTAAATACAAAGTTAGCAGGCTTAACAAATTTGAACCTGTTCAATCATCATTATTCATTTTTATCACTAATTGAAATTGATATGGATTCACTTGGCTTGACTCGAACTAAGCAGAGAGTTTATACAAAAAATAACTAATATTAATTGGTATACAATATGGTGAATGAAATTTTGGCTACACACGAAACTTATTTTGATTTAGATGTTGGTTGTTATTACTTGTTGGGTTTTTTAGTGACTAGAGTCTAATGTTTGCATACAATGTCAAATTCCTTATTGCAGCCCAATTGAAAATTCAAATAACTAGTCATATTACCCATGCCTTCGCATGGGTCATATTAGTTTTTATTTATGATATGAAATATTTTTTTTTTGTCAATATGAAATAACTTATTTATATGGTAATAAATCGATTCATTATATATTCACTGACCTCCAAATTATCTTAATATAGAACAAATAAATAGTTTTCAAATCTTATAGTAATTTGTTATACTTAATAGAAAATATATGAATGAAACTTGTAAGTAAACGTTATTTTATTTATTGAAAATAAACTTAAAATAAAAATAATTTTGCAACATGAAAACATGAATAAAACTTGTAAACAAACTCATAACCAAGTGAGACAACAAATTCTATAAGCAATCAACAATTGCTCCAGCTGCATATGGATAAAAATGAAAACCAAACCAGATAAAGAGAATAAACAAAGAAAAAAAATTCAGCTCATAGCATTTTCTTATATTTAATAGAAAAAATGAAAGAAATCTGTAGACAAATACTATTTTATCTATCAAGAATAAATTTTTTCGGTTAATAGCGTTTTCCTTTCATGTTTTGTGAAATGAAAAATGAAATTTAACATTGAAGATTTTCTTTCTCAAAATTAACATAGTAACCCATGATTTTGTTAATTAATTTTTAATATTAATAGTTTTTTAGAGAACACTATTCATTGATGTGACATTATCCTAAAATTATATAGTAATAGATAATAGATAACTAAAATACTGATACGGGTATGAAGTGGTCAATGAATCTAAGACAGCCATAATTTCTATCATTTCAATTACAATTCCTTTTTCCTTTTTGAACAGATGTAAAAACTCATATTCAGGCAGTTTAGCTCATGCAGAATCATGAGGAATTCAGAACAAAACACTATAAGTAAGTGTATATTGGAAACAGTAACACTCTCCAAATAAGCAAATGCCACATAAAACGTGAGATTCGTTAAAGTCACACCAACAACCTCAAGTAGTGAAAGAGGATACTTGCTCGCTTTATATGTGCTATCCATTATCAACACAATGTGGAAGGAATTCAAAAGCTTAATGAAATCTGGATGTGCCCAAAAAATATCTCTCACAACATCCGTTTCCCCATGTCTCCTAAACCAATACACATACCGATCACATTCCAATAAGCTCAGTAGTTGATGCATTTCTGACCTTTGACCTTTTTGGGACCTTCTCCACCTTTTCCGCTCATTATAAATATGAGTGATAGTACTCAAGTTTTCAATGGTATTATCTTTTACTGGGGTAAAACTAACATGCGAGTAAGTACCCCTTTGATATCATATAGGTTACTGGAGAAGTGTTTGTTTCATTTTCACTTGATTGTGAATTGTGATATCATAAATTTTTTTTCTTTCGATTTTATATTATTCCAGCAAAACAGTGTTTCCTTACATGTTTCACTCATTTATTTGTTCCAATAACATTTTATAGGCTATAAATTTATTTTTCTTTCGATTTTATTTTCTACCAGCAAATAGTGTTTGTTTACCTTAGCATTTGACTAAACTTCTTTAAAATCATGTAACAGGGAAATACTTTATAAATGCGCTTCAATATCACTCTTTCTGTGGATGGTTGAATTAGTATTTTGAGAGTGTGGATTATTCACTCTGTGGAGGTTGATTTTAGGTCTTAAAAAATACTTTGTATAATTTGGACTTGATACCCTTTGTGTTTTTAATCTCACTTTAATACATTTTGACTTTTTTTTAAAAAAAAAAGGTTATGATCGAACTCGAAAGATAAACCTATTTCCTTCAACGTGGCAGTTGCTTGGTGGGGTGGTCCATGTAATTGACTAATCAGGATGAAAATTCTCCATTTAATAAATTTCACAACCAATTATATGCGGCGGCGGCAATAAAGCTGTGATCACAAAAGTCGAATATGATTAGTCGGTGGAACTTAGCTTGGTGAACCCCTCAAGTTCACAACCATGGAGAAGGTGCTTTTATATCCATTGATATATTGATATAAATATTCAATGGATAGGATTTGTTATTGGCAACTGGGGCTATAGGTTTATTAGAAAGGTAAACATAATTGCAAAAAAGTCCCTAAAGTGTGTTGCAATAACAAAAGTGAAAGGCATTAATCATAATCATGAATTTTCCCAAACTCTGAACAAATATGAAAAAAACCAGACCTAATGTTCTGAAAAAATAGATATGAATTGTTATAACATTAATATATTTATATAATATTGTAACAATATTTAGATATACGTGCTATTTGTTAAGTCATACAAAAGCTGGAAATTAAAAAAAAAAAGTATATGTATTTGTTAAATAAGTTTATCACATTTGTAAATAAAGGAATCGTAAACGAGGCACAAGAATTAACAACTTAAAGGTGTATTGGTTATTATTTTTAGGTATAAACAAAAATTGTTTATTTATGAATTTATTTTTCTATTGGTAAAAATGATGCGTTAGATTAAATATATACAAATACATGTTGAGTTTGTCGATAGAATGACCAAGGTCTGATCCTCACAAAACACACTTTGAGGAAAAATGAAGAGTTGTAACTGTGACTAAATCTCAAACTGGGGGTGGGGCAAAGGTCTAGTTTACAAAAAAATAGATATACAAAATTGAATGCATTCAGGGACGAATTCAGAAGTTTATTTAAGGGTGGACCAAATATATGTGTTAGAGTTAATGAGATTTTTTCTTATTTAAAATTTGATATAATTTTAATAAATTTGATGATAATCTAGATTTGTAGGAAGTTTTAGATGAGATACATGTTAAATATGTGTATATAATTAATATAATAATATTAATTTGAATGTCAATAAAAGTTACAATTAAGGTAAAGTTGAAGTTAGTTCGGTGGTTGCTAATTTGTCTCTAATAACTCATGATGTGCGTTCGATTCCTAGCTTTAACATTCTAGGATATATTTTTTGATAACAAAAATATTATATATAACATTAAAAGAAAATACTAGAGATGAGAGCGGGTAAGAGTTTGTGTGTATTTTACTATTTTGAGGAAATGGAAAATATAATAAGCCACAAAGAATATTTTTACAAGTTTTGGGAAACAAAATGGTAATAAACATGAAACAGGCAAAATAGGCAATAGGAGGTAAAAAGGAGCATTCCCCACGGTAGTGAACCTAAGGGGTTCACCAAGCTAAGTTCCACCTGATTAGTCATGCTATATATGTCATGGATATATACGTAATGCAGCTTAATTACCCAAATAGTGCAATTTGCACTAGATTTTACCGAAATAGTATAGAATGAAAAGATTTTATCAAATAAGTGTAAGTCGCTATTACAACTTACGACTTCCCACTAGTCTTTTTTTATTTTTATAAATATTACGAAGTCATCAACTCCATTTGCGATTTCATTTTTTTTATTATATTTATGTGAAGTCGCAGATAGCACAACTGGCTTCACTTTTTTATTTTTTAAATAATTCACAAAGACGCAATCATTCAATTTGTTATGCTACAGTGACGCACTACAATGATGCCACTGACACTAGAAACAAGTGATGTGCTACAGCGATGCGCAATAGTGATGCTACAGTACACTACAAACAGTGACACTACAAACAAATGGGTCCATTTAGCATGGGTAAATTGGTTTTTGACCCAAGATGGGAAACCAGTCATGCACCTGCTATTACCTATCATTAACCTGTTTTTTATAATTGGAATGTTTCCCCAATAAGAAGTTGATATTAAAACACAGTCCTTCAAAGAATTCGAATTTGTAGATTTAGACCAAAAACACTTCAATAATCAAATCGAAATCGCTGGTGTCATAAACCATAAAACTGGAAAATGTTTTGCCGACCCATATGGCGGTAATACCGCTACACATGGTGGTGGCGCTACTGAGATCGCATGGGCTGAGGGTGGACGATGACTGGACACTTTGCAGAGGCGGTGCAGTGGCTTAGGATTAAAACATATTATATGACAATTATATCATTACTTATAGTTTATACAACAATTATTATTATTATATTAAAACATTATCACATAAATTAATTATATGACAATATATAATAGCTACGTCTAGATATAACATTAATCTTGCTATGCAATAAAAAATCGCACAAAATAAACAGTGGTTGCAGCATTTTTTTAAATCTATTTATAAAACATTGTAATTAATTAGCTAACTAACTACCCAATTGGGCAATACTTTTACATGAGACTATTCCAATTATCTATATTACTACTATTATGCAAGTTTAACGCAGGAGAAAATGGAACAAAAAACGGCCGTTAACGATTACTAAATGTATCGGTTGTTAACAATATCAGTTAAGCAAAATATATTTTATCCTACTGAAACAAAAAATGGCAATAAAAATTAACTTGCTATGGTCATTTTATAAAATAGCTCTTTCTCGGCAATTTTTTAATTTTCACCCATCTTTTAAATATTTATCCATTTTTTTTTGTAAATATACACCTTTAGGAGTCCTATCTTGCAATAACTACAAAATACTCTAGATTAGACAAGGAATAAGTTGCCCAGCTCAAATCTCTACCCTTTAAATATTTTAATCTTAAATCAAGCTGTCAATATTGACTAACCTTTTGTGGGGAAGTTTTTAACTTTCCCATACTAAATAGACCCCAAACAAATAAATTATATGAAGAAATAATAATATAGAAAAAATTGAAAAAGACATTAAACACTTATTAGTTATTATAATATTTTTTTAGATTAATACGAGTATAATCTACATGTAGTTGTGGAGACTAAAAATATTACTTATTTGTAATGTTATTGTATGAAATTTGTAATTAAACACCATTTAATTATAAAAAATTAAAAAATTAACAACCTAAAAATTTACATGAACTGTAAATTATGTGAAGAAATAATAATATAGAAAAAACATTAAACACTTATTAAAATTGAGAAAGCATCACTCACTGGATAAACCAGTTAAATTGCTATATTGTTAGAATTACAGACTTTTTTTTGGGTCACACTTCTAAGAAAGTACGAAGTTGAAGTCTTTAATTCTAAGTTGACCTTTGACCAAAAAAAAAATTATAAGTTGACCAAAAAAAAGTTTGTAATTCTAACTATATAGCAATTTAACTGGTTTATCCAGTGAGTGATGGTTTCTCAATTTTAATTATAAGTGTTTAATGTCTTTTTCTACATTATTATTTCTTCACATAATTTACAGTTCATGTAAATTTTTCTGTACTTTTCCTGTTATTTGTGGTATCTAAAATCTGTTAGCTTATGGAGTAATAATCAATGTTGAATTTTATTACATTTTTATTTTTTTTATATTTTTTAATTTTCTATCTCTACTTCCTTCTCACATTAGTCATTACTCCCTCCGTTCCTTTTTATTTGTCGTTTAAGATTGTTTCACCACAACCAAGGAATCAATTAATTGATAAATAGTTTTCTATTATACCCTTATTTATTCACTACTCTATTTGTTGGGAATAGTAATTAGTCTTTGAACTCTCAACTATGCATTAATCAATCTTATGGAAAATGTGACGAACAATTAATAGGGTTAAAGATATAATTGTCAAAATATAACCTTAAATTATCAAAACGATAGATAAAAAAGAACAATTTCTCAAAATCCGACAGATAAAAAGAAACAGAGGGAGTATATATTTTAGTTTCTCTCTTTCATTTATCTTCTTCTTTTTTAATTTGTTTCTTCTAGGAGGATGTGAGATTGATAATATTTGTCCAAAATAATTACTTTCCAAAGAACTTGTAACTTTTTTTAAGAAAAAAACAGCAGTCAAGAAATTTTCCAAGAAACTTGAATGAAATTTATTAACTTGTGTGAAACACTGAAATGAGTGAGAGTACATAAATCTACAGAGTTATAGGCAGTATAGCAAGTAAAGTAGTAAACCGTGTAACAGAATATGAAAACGACGTGTATAACAAAATTAAACGGGGACTTCTACAGTTCCGTCGATAAAATAATAGTTTTGAAATTGTTGTTTTATCAACCAATGATAAAATAGAGTTTTGTTACGATAGATTATTTTTTTAAGGACTGCAGTATTTTATATTGTATTGTAGTCCATAATTTCTTTTATTTTGTGGCTACGTTCTTTTGTTTTTGCATTGGTTTACTTTACTTATCTAACATAGGCTATCAAGATGTTCCACACTTCATATTAAAACCAAATGCTCTTCGTTATCCATAATTTTAAATTTTAAAAAGGATAATTATAATTTTAAATGAAAAGAAAATAAAATTTAAATATTTAAAGATTGAATTGCAAATTATTTTTACAAAAATCTTACTTACAAAATTAACGGTACCGAAACCGTTATTTTTATAACGGGACCGTAGAAATTGCCAAATTAAATAACTTGACAGCATGACTAATTAAGATGAGACAATTTCTATGATACCGTCGTAAAATTAACAGTTTTGATATCATTGATTTTTTTACCAATGAGATTTTTCTTATTTTTTTATTTTTTTAGGTAGAAAGAAAGCTAAAAGGAAAAAACAATAAGAAAACAATGAAAAAAAAACTCAAGTGAGAGCCTCAGCGAATTTTCAAGTATTTAAATTTTATTTTTTATTTTCATTTAAAATTATGATTATTTCATTTAAAATCACATAAAAAATAACTGAATTATTGAGAAACATGTTTTTGGCATAGTTTTTGTATAGTATAAACACATCTAAAACAATAAAATTATTTTAAAATTTTAATTAATCATTACTAAAAAAATTAAATACATAAGGACTACGGTGCAATAAGAAAAAGTTTCAATCATTAAAAATAATAATGTGACATGACATTAATAAATAGAACCTCACTACTATTGGTTAATAAAACAACGATATTAAAACTGTTGACTTATTAACGGCACCGTAGAAGCTCCCTTAAGATGTGTCCTAATACTCAGAATGTAGGTTTGTTTCCTTTTCTTCTTTGATACGACCACCGACACGGAATTCATTCTAATTTATTTTTTTCCTTCAAAAAAAGAGGAAAAAAAGGTTTAAATCCATTTTTAGTCCATAATTTTTCATTGAATTCCATTTTTAGTCCCTAAAAAATAAAACGCATTTTTTTAGTCCTTCAATTTTGAAAAATTGTCACTTGTAGTCCCTGCAGCCATATTTTAAATTTATACTTTGACCCCTCCCAAGCTTGATTTTCACCTTAACCCGTTTTCGATTCTCCTTCCCCTCCACTGATGCACAGCGACCCCCCATCCCTCCTAGGAGTAGTTCCAACGTCTTCTCTCGAAGCCACCATTAGATGCAACCTCTCTCTCGTTCTCCTCCCTCTGCGATCACGGTGGCCGCCTCCCTTCCTGCCATTGTGCGCAACCTCCCTTGGCCGCGCGAGGATGGGGTGCCGCGGTGCATCAGTGGAGGGAGAGGAGAACAGAAAAACGGGTTAAGGTGAACATCATGCTTTAAGAGGGGTCAAAGTATAAATTTAGGAAATACTTTTTAAATTTAAAATATGGCCCCAGGGACAAAAAAAAACTTCTAATTTGTTGTTTCTGAGTAACCCATTTTTGTGATTTATTTTTCCCCTTTCATTGGACTTTCTTAGGCATAGACGACGAAATGAACATAAAAATAACTTGGCCATATATCCGAGGAGAGAGAAGGGTGGGGAAGGGAAAGGGGAGAGAGAGGGACTAAAATCAAAATATAAATTTTAAGGGACTAAATTCAAAACACGTTTTTTTTAGAGGGACTAAATTCAAAACGTAATATGTTTATAGGGATGTATCAGGTAATGTGTCATTTATACAGGCCACGTCAGCAATGCCACGTCAGCATTTTTGTCACGTGGGAGTGCCACATAAGCGGTCAATTCACTCCAGGGACTAAAATCAAAAAAATAAATAAAAGGAGGACAAAAAAAGTATGACTTTTATTATAGGGACTAAATTCAAAATCTGAAATATTACAGAGACCAAAAACATATTTAACCCTATATATATTCACTCACAGAAGCTTTATTCAATTTTTTTTAACCACACCAAATGAAAAGGCCAACAATATATAGGGACATGTTTGGTTCTCAATCACAGACATACATTTAGAGTCCAAAAACATGTTTTTATTTTATTTAATAAGCCAAACTGTATTAAATGGGACTTCAAATACAAAGTGTGTCCAATCCAAAAACTAATACAACGTAGTATACAATACCAAACTTCAAACAGAACAGTCCCACCCCCTAAAATTACATACCATCCCTTACATTACAATACATCAACCTGAAGACACAAGATAGGAAACAGGTCTAAATTAAAACACATTTGTCGAGAAGAAAGTCTATATAAAATTATTTTCGGTTGAAGTCTTCCAACGACCGTAAACCCCAAACATGCACATAGAACCTAATTATCAATGAAACAAGGTATAGGATTTCCACTAGGGATGTAAATGGGGCGGGGCGGGGTGGGGCGGGGCGGGGTGGGGCGGGCACGGGTAGTAGCTCCCCGCTACCCGCCTCGTTTAATATACCCGCTATCCGTACTCGTCCCATACCCGCGCGGGTACCCGTTATCTAGATTTTAGCGGGTACCCGTGAAATCCGCGGGTATCCGCGGATATCCATGGATATTACAAAATTAAAAAATTCTATAAAAATTTTATTAAAAGAAATTGTTTCCACACAATATTTGTCATAATGAACATCATATTAATAAGACTAAATTATACAAATCATATAATTTTAACCTAATTGTTATATCAATAATTGTTCAATTAAATAAAAACAAATAAAACTATAAAATGAAAAATATGAATGTGAGAATTAATACATGACACAACAATAATATATATTTTAGAGTCACTTTGTTCAATATTAAAACAAAACAAGATAATAACTAAAAGTATTGTATCACACTCTAATATTTGTCAAATTGTGCATTGGTGTTTTAGACTTTTAGGTATGTATATAAATAAAAAGATATTTTTTTGTAATTTTACTAACGGGTACGGGTACCCGCGGGTACGGATACCTCACTACCCATCCCCATCCCCATTTATTGGCGGGTACCTCAAGTACCCGTTTAATTTACCCGCGGGTACCCGTTAAGGTACCCGCCCCATACCCGTAATGGATTTTATCCGCGGATATCCACGGGTACGGGTTTTTTTGCCATCCCTAATTTCCACAAATGGCTGAAGTCATGTAATTGCAGGTAGTCTTAAGGCCCTGTTTGGATAACAAGTTTATTTACTGCTTATGACATAAGCTGTATAAGCTACTTTTATAATCGAAGAAAAATTATAGTGAAATTTATTTTATATAAGCCATAAGCTGTTTTGATAAGTTATCCTGGGTAGCTTATGAAAAATAAGTCCAAAACAGCTTATGAATTAGTCATAAACTGTATTCATAAGCCAATCCAAACAGGCCATAAATCTCCGTGACCATCTCCTCTTAAGGTCGCTCTTCAAGATTTTCGATGGAAGTAGAGAATAATATTCATTGCTGTCACTCATCAACGAATTAACCGACGAATCACCCCTCCTCCAACTCTCGTGAATCAAATCCTTGAAACACGACACGTGGTAACAATACCCATTCGGATTACACGAAGAAGTGGAGTACACATAGGACCACCCTTTAACTCCCTTCTTCGAGTTCGGACCAACCCTATGGCTACAATTCAGACACTTTGAGGGAACTTTCCCACACAGTTCCAGCTTCTTGTTCCCACCTTCAACAGAAATATCCTCTCTCAGGTTCAGACAGCAAGGGTGCAAATATTTTTTTGTTTCGGGGCAGTGGTAGACAAAACCAAGCACATCCTTTCCACAAGCGTCACAGTATCGAGCTTTACATCCAGGTGGTTTCTCATGGAACTCGAAACGGCTTTTCTTGAAGAATCGATGGGTGGCGTGGGGAACAACAATATTCGCACACTCTTTGTGGAGGACGTAAGTGCAGTCGCTCATTCCACAGCGGTAACTGGCTCCAACCCCGTGCTCTCTGCATCCATCGCACGTGTATGGTGCTCCTGAACCAGGCTTCAACCGTAATGGGTGTGGATGACTGGGATGCTGAAGACCCATCGATTCCATCTATCTGATCTGTTATTATTTCTAGCAACAACACAAAATAATATTCTCTTAGTTTTTTTTTTGTAAGCAAATGAATATTATTAAATACTGAGTACAAGAAATACTCAAAACTCCAGTACTCGTTGCTATTCACTAGAGTTATGATACACTAACACCCACACATCCACACCACACCCCATCTTAATAAGTAAAATGAGAGAATGGAATGTGTAATGGGTATATTATAGGTGTGTGTGTAACATTAATGTATTAACTAAGAACGATGCTCAGTTTCAAAACATTAATTAGTACTACTATTTATAAGCAAAATTAAGTAAAAATTGGTAAATATACCCTCAAAATTGGGCACACACCCCCACTTTAAAAAAATTTGAAAAATTGGGATCTTGAAAATAAAAAGAAGGAAGGGAATTGACTGTGAATGGGAGAGAGGATAAGAGGGTGATGGCACGATGGTAGTGGAACTTCTCTCTGTCCCGGAACTTACTGATCTCTCTGTGCTTTTTCTGTTTTTTTTTTTTTAAGAACGGTTGGGAAATGCATTTTTTAATGTATTTTTTGGCTTTTAAAAAAAAAAACACTCCTCCGTGAACTCAAAATAAGCACTACAGTGGAAACGTGAAATAATAACAATAACAGCAAAAAAAATTTAGCGTGAAAAATCTCTTCAATGTGAATAAAAAAAAACCATGGGACTCGTAGGCGCATGAACTCCCACTATAAAAATAATAGGAATACAAAAAATACAACAACAATATATCTTCAATTTGTGAATAGTACTTACAAATTGATTCACAGTTTTTCTCTCAACTCAAAGGAGACTCTCACTATTTTTCTCTCACTCTCGTTCTCTTGATTGTGGGGATTTTCTCACTTCTCTCGTGAAGTTGCTTATGCTTCGTTGCCTCCTCTCTCTCAATTGCCATCTATTTATAGAGCAACTTTACACGGCCTCCAAGTACTTGAATTAATGCACCAAAATTTGATTTGACAAAAAAGGAATCCGATGCTTTAACGTTCTTGCACACAAAGTGCATATTTTCCTAGAAATATAATTTATGAACACCTCATGAATCTTATCACCTCTCTAATATCTCTTATTTTTTTTTTATCACATCATATTATCTATCACATGTATCATTTTTCTCCTCTCTATTTCTTTCTCTTTTCAGGTGTATACACCTTTATAGGTGTACAAGTATCATTTTTTATTTTCCTATGGCTGAGTCCCACAAGTACTTCTTCTCTTTTCAGCCTATATGAAAGAAAAAAGTTTCATGGACACCCCAATGAGTATATACACCTAAAGAGAGAGATAAAAAAAAGAGAAGTGATAAATGTAATAGGTAGTATGATGTGACAATAAGAATGAGATAGAAAAATATGAGAGGTGTTGGATGATCAGTGGTCACATTGTTGAAGTGTCTATGTATCATTACTCTATATGAAATTGGGGTGGGGTGTATGGTGGAGTGATTTTGAGAGTGGGAGGGAGAGGGAAGGGAAGGAGTAAGAGTATTTATCAACTATTTGTTAACACACCCTTTCGACCTCCAGATCGCCCTTCCACTTCATTAAAATGAATTAAAAAAATTCATTTGTAAAATTGGACAAAATTGGTACGTGAGCGTTCCATCTCCCCCCTTTGTCACTTCGACGGCAACCACCATGTGTGCTGAGCTACAGAGCCACGGCTGTGAGAGGGGTCGTCACTCACCAGTGGTGCTTACTCACACTCACGTTTTTCCTTATGCCTTCCCTATCTCACTTGAGACAGTGTCACTCAACTTGGTAAAGAAACTGGCAACAAACCAAAGTATCCAAAGCTGAGAAAATGTCTTTCCTCCTTGAGAAATAAATATATACTACAGTTTATTCCATTTTCCTATAACCAAACTTCTCTTATATATTTTTTGCTCTATTTTTATTCACAAGATCATTAATATATAGCTTTGAATCCCATCTATCAGCTATTAAACAATGCAAGAAAAAATAAAGATCTATTTTGGTCAAAAGTTCTAAAGCCAATAAAAAAGTATTCAAAAATTTATTTTATCTTATAAAGTATCATAAAATCAATAATAAAATGCTAAAAAATAGTTACTGGGTTTATTAAAAAAAATAGTAATTAACGGGTGATATTAACAATTGTAAAAACATATTTAGTTTTTAGGGGAGTGTATATTTTAACATAAGAGGATATAAGAGTGTAATTTAACTATTTCTCAGGTTAAGGGAGTATAATTTATCCTCTCTTTTTTGCAAAATTTATATTCTTGTATTTTTATTTTTTTAAACTTTTTATTTGTCTTCTCTCTTTTTTAAATAAAAAATTTTGTGCTATTTCTGTACTATTTTTATCTTAACTTATTTTCATTGAGAGAACGGGCTAAAACAAGTACTGGGCTTAGATGTGGATACAATGAATGAATCAACATCTTTTTATTATTTTGATTTTTCAACTTCTCTTCTTGACCAAAAAAAAATAATCTCTTCTTCTTTTAATTGATATGATGTTAAAAAAATAAGAATAAAAAAAGGACAAAATATGATGTTTACAATTATTAGTTAACATAATCCATTCTAGAATAATGATAAAAACTATTGACGACAAATTAATTTGCTGTTTGTGTTGCCTTTTTTTCCCTTTTTTTTTCCTTTTGTCTACCAAAAAAATTAATTAGTTTACCTCCAAGACTTACGTTGATAGTCCATGGAATGACCAAGTCCACCCCCAAACCAAATGGCGCCAAAATTAAAGACAAAAAGCAAACCATTTGTGGCCCTATTCGTAATATTGTAGTGGGATAGGTTCATCTCATGAGAGTGTCCCGCACCATACACAACGTATAGGTCGGTTTGAAGACTCGCGAGTCGCGAACACCTGGTGCAAAACCTGAACCAATAAGCCTCCAGGATATTTGGTAATGACCTCCCGGCCGACGGTGGAATAGAGTAGCCCATCCAGGGATGGCAATTAGACTTGTACTCATTGAATACTCACAAAAATTATTTAGAAGAGTAATTACTTGTTTAATGGATATGGACATGTGTATAAGTAATTACCCGCAAAATTTGATGGAGATGGGTGTAGGTACGGGTACCTTAGTACCCACTCAACTTTCTTAAAGAAATTTATAAACTTCTTAGTTCTAAAGTAACCCATGCATAAGACACTATAGATATGAGAAACATTTCTTTCTTTGTTTTTCTTTCCCATGAGTGATGAGATACACTTTTTTGATTCTTTGTTTTCCTTTGACATGCCTTTAATTAGGGGTGGCAAAACGGGTCGGTTCGGCCTGACTTGTTTTTAAAAATGGGCTCAAAAACATAGCCTGACTCGTTTTAAGGGAAGGCCAACAGACCATCCTGTTTTGACGAACCGATGGGCCAAACGGGCCCAACCCATCAAAATTATTATTATTTTTTTAAAAAGGGCCAATTAAATGGGCTAGCTAGCCTGTTTTGGCCCCTTTTTTTTACAGGCCTAAAACAGGCTAGAGCCTAAAAATATCAGCACAGCCCGTTTTACGGGCCAAACGGATTGGCCCATTGGGCCAAGCCCAAATTGACACCCCTACCTTTAATCGTTATTGTGGACAATGACAAACTTATTTCATTGTGCTTCCTTCATTGGCGCTATTACTGTCTCGCTTTATTGATCCGCGATGACAAGCCTCCTTCACCGACACCATTCTGTCTTGTTCTTGCACCTTCACAAGTAAATTCCTTCACATGTCATTGAGACATAATATTATTATGTGTTACATTTGAGAAATTAATTTTGAATTTTCATAATTAAAATGTGGGTAACAGGCATGAGTATTTAGGTACCCAATGGGTAAGTATACGATAATCAAATTTGCTATCCACACAAATATGGACCGGATATGGGTTTTTTGCTTTGGATTGCTGTATGAGAACAGTTACTATGATACCCTATCTATATCTACCCATTGTCATTCCTAAACCTATCTTCATTTCACTGGAAAAAACGTGATTTTTGTTTTATTTTAAAGAGAAAAAAAAACTGAGTCGACGGGTTTAATCCAAATTCCACTCTTGTCATTTGGACCGCGTCAATGCAAATGTGTGATTGAAAATATGTCAAAAAGTGCAACAATGCAAACCAAAATTATAAGTGATACAGATTATAGATATCTCGCATATAATAGAAGAGCAATGATATGTGTATACCTTAAAAATCAATTCACCCATTCAATACTTCTCATTTTTCTATATCTCTCTCTACCTATCACATCACATATCACATTATTTTATTATTTTTCTCTCATCTCACTTCATCTCTCTTTAGTGGTATACACTCTAAAGAGTGTCTACCAATCTTTATTCTTAATAGAAATACTGTTTGGACTTCTTTGCTATCATTGTCACCCTTCCCCAATTCTAAATCACCATCATCTTAATTTGTAGGAATAAGATAATTTAATCTCTAAAATTGATAAATTTTAAAATAATTCTGAAATTAATTAAATATCTTAGATGACATTAGTCATTTGGAACAATTACAGGAACTAATTAATTTGACCAACATAGCGTGATAAAAAAAATTCAATTTCTTGATTCTTTTTGAAATTTTGTTAACAAATTGCTCAATCAATAATATCACTCTTTCACTCTTTCACATACCGGTTATAAAAATAAATAAAAGGTTTTAACATGTTTTTGGTCCCTCTAAATATCAGCGTTTTGAATTTAGTCCCTCTAAAAAAAGTCAAAGTTTTTTAGTCTCTCAAGAAATTAATTTTTTGATTTAGGTCCATCTTTTGCGTTAACTGCTGACATGGCACACTGAGGTCCCTGTAAAAATGCTGACATGGCTTACATGCATCTGACGTGGCTTACATGCATTGCCACGTCAGCTGACACGTCATTCATAGTTATTTAGAGGAATTAAAATCAAAACTTAATACATTTAGAGGGACTAAAATCAAAACTTAATATATTTAGAAGGACTACGTGATATCAATTAGACCACCACCACCACTATCACCACCACCACCACTCTCTCTCTCTCTCTCTCCCCCACAGCCCCCTCCCACCACCACCACCACCACCAAAACTAAATTCCGCATACAACCAAACAAAAGCCTTCACCTACCAAAACTAAATTTCTTTATGAAGGGAGTGTGGTATTTGAAATTTAAAATCTACCTCTACATGAAGATGTCTCTATTGTTCCCCAGTGGCTTCTTGCAAAGAAAACAAGCTTGAAGAAAGTGGGGTTGGTGGTCTTCAAATCTGGCATCATAAAACCTCCCAGATCTTGGCAAAGAAACCGATGATGGGTTCCTGAGATCTCTGTTGTAGAAAAGTGGCATAACCCAACGTCCTAGAAACAAAACCATTTTGGTAATAAAAGTGATTATGACCAGAATACCCCGGCTCCATATCCGCCAAGGAAGCTAAACCATCGTCCTCTTCCAAGAAACAATGTCTTTTGGTAGACCCAGCCATGTATAATGAAGTTCTTTCTTTACGGTTTTTCTTTCAGAAACCGAAAAATAAAGTGTCGTTTGAATCGTTTGTTGAGGGAAAGTAAGAGAGAGGCGTTGTGATATAGAAAAAGAGAATACAAGGAATGGGGTTTTATAAAGTGGTAGGTGAAGGCTTTTGTTTGGTTGTATGCGGAATTGAAGTGTGTGGTGGTGGGGGTTGTGGTGGTGGTAGTGGTGGAGGGGTTAGGGGTGGGGGTGGGGGCTGAGAGAGAGAGAGAGAGTGGGTGGTGGTGGTGGTGGCGGTGGCGGTGGTGGTGGTGGGGAGAGAGAGAGAGAAAACGAGTGAGAGAGAGAGTGGTGGTGATGGTAGTGGTTTGATTGATGTCACATGTGTAGGTAACAAGATGAAACACAAGAAGGGGGGGTTGAATTGTGTTTCTAAGCTTTTAAAACTTTTCGCAAAAGTTGGACGCTGGCTATTAAAAACGTTGGACGCACAGCTTAGTTCAAATATTGGACGTACAGTGTTTTCTGAAATATTGGACGCACAGAGTGCTAAAACACTGGACGCAGAGAGTGCTAAAATATAGGATGCACAAAAAGATTGGACGCAGAGGCTTCCACTTTAGTTTGAAAAACTTGCTTTCTTTGTGCGATTTAGAGTGAATGAAAAACTTGTTGAATAAAAATCAATTCAATCCCCTTGGTTAGTAATAAGCACAGATATAAAAAGAGTTAAGGGAAAGAAGAAATAACACAAGTTTTATCCTGGTTCACCCTTTCCTAAGAGCTACGTCCAGTCCCCTCAAACTAGAGAGATTTCACTATCAACCTGATAGAATACAAGTATTCTTTGCACACAGCCTCTTCAGGCTAAAACCCAAGTATTCTTTGCACACAGCCTCTCCAGGCTAAATCCCAAGTATTCTTTGAACACAGCCTCTTCAGGCTAAATCTCAAGTATTCTTTGAACACAGCCTTTCCAGGCTAAATCTCAAGTATTCTTTGAACACAACCTCTTCAGGCTAAACGACTCAGCAGAGTGTTTTTGATTTAAGTGCTGTCTAACTCACACAAGTGAGGATATGAAATCTAAAGCACTTTGAGAGTTAAGCAAACTCTCTTTTACAAGAAGAAAGAAAATATACAAGACTTTCTATACAGAGTATAACAAATTGTACAGCGTTTTTGCTCTTTCTTTTTCGTTTTTCAGTCTCTTGTATTCTTCTTCTTGTTCACGGTATTTATAGGCTTTAATGAAGCTTCAGACTTGTTCTTCGAATAGCTCAGCTTCAGCCTTCATAAATATTACCGTTCTCTAATAGCGTTAAATGCTATCTTCCCGTTGCTCTGAGGAGATCTACTTCAGTGTGCATGTCTGCGTTTCTTTCTCCTAAATCAGAAGCAACTTGTACTCAAAGTCTCAATTGTACAGTGGTTAATAGTAATATCTTATTGAGACAGAGAGAATACACTGTGTAAAGTAGAAAGATGTGTTCAGAGATATATAGAATAGATAAAAGTACATTCTCTCTCTTAGTACACTTTCCACAGTACTTTATGCTTTTCATATGTACGTTCAAAAACGTTGACAATAGGTTGTACAGAAAAGCATTGTATACAGCTATTTATTTCAAATCATTTGCTCAATAAATATGTTCCATATATTAAATGCATGAGCAATAAATAGCAAGTAATGGATTCTGCGTATTGAACGCAACATGTAGAAATCATTGGACGCATACCTGGTACTTACCAATTGCACAGAATTCATTCATTCATTGGACGCATCTTTATGCTTACCATTCTGATGATTAGTTGCAAAGCAACATTGGACGTATTGCCTCATTCTGGTTTTTGGACTTTTGCCATTTCCTTATAGTTCCATTGGACGCAGAGTTGATTGTTGTACATTTGTTCTTCTGCTTTATTGGACGCAGAACATTTGTTTGATGTACCTTTGTCAATATGCTTCATTGGTCGTATGACACTTGATTGTTGTCCTTCTTATTTATTGGACGCAGAACAGTACCTTTGTCACTCTGATTTCATTGGACGCAGAGCAGTTCTTTTGTTTGTTCAGTTTCATTGGACGTTGAACTTCAATGCCTTAAACTGAACATTGGACTTTTGTCCTTCATTTGCATTGGACGCATACTCACTGGTTCTGCTTCTTTGGAAATCATTGGACTTTGTACTTCTGCAATTCTGCTTTCTTATAAATCATTGGACTTATGCCAGTATTGCCTTGTACTTATCATTGGACGATCAGCATTCTGAACATTGGACTTATAGCTATATTCTGAACATTGGACTTATAGCTTCAATGCCTTCTCATGAATATTGGACGTAGAGCTGCTTATGCTTATGCTGAACATTGGACTCAGAATTGTCTTTGCCTTATGCTGAATATTGGACACAAAGCTCTCAGACTGTGTATTGTATTGGACGCAGAAAATCATTGGACGCATGGTCTCATAATGATTATTGGACGCATAGCTCTCATTTTGATTATTGGACGCAGAGCGTCTTTGACTGTATGTACATGTGCCAATATCGGACGATGACTTTAACATTGGACGCAAGGCTTCTCAGACTTTGTATATGAACCAATGTCATGACGAACTAATTATTGGACGTAGACTGCAACATCCTTCAATAAACTTAGTTAGGCAGCTTTGTTATACATTGTAAAAGCTTAATACATTTTGTTTATCCTTTGTAAAAACCTTAATACATTTTGTTATCATCAAAACCATAAAATCACTTAGGGAGTTTTTGTATTAAAAATACTTTTAACCAATTTGGTTCCAACAACATGGTCCTTCTAAATATATTAAGTTTTGATTTTAGTCCCTCTAAATATTAAGTTTTGATTTTAGTCCCTCTGACGTGACAATGCATGTAAGTCACGTCAGATGCATGTAAGTCATGTCAGCATTTTTACAGGGACCTCAGTGTGCCATGTCAGCGGTCAACGCAAAAGAGAGACCTAAATCAAAAAATTGATTTCTTAAGGGACTAAAAAACTTTAACTTTTTTTAAAGAGACTAAATTTAAAATACCAATATTTAAAAGGACTAAAAACGTGTTAAAGCCTAAATAAAATATGCCGTCTAAATTACTAAAATAATATCACTAAAAAATTACTTAAAATAGATCGATACAGCTGTTACTTTTGACGTATTTGTGTGGCTTTTTTACCACTATAGCATCTTTTTTTTAATTATTTCCCAATCTAGCACCTTTTTTTTTTATTTCCCAATCTAGCACCCTTTTCATTAAAATATTCATTTTTATTAATTATCAATTAATTAAATATTAAATATTAGTTTAAAATTGTAATTAAATTGTTAATTGTTAATTAATTAAATTTTTAATTGTTAAATATTTATTAACCCGATTTGTTAACTAATTAATAATATAATTATAGAAAATAACTCACATTGATTTAAAATTTAAAAATACAAATACAAAAGTGATAAAAACAGAAATAATATAAAAATGAACTAAATGCAAATTATAGAAATTTTTCACTGCTGTGTATCAGCTCCAGAACGGTAAGGGCAGTTTTTCTTGTTATGTCCTTCATTTCTACACAGTCCACATCTCTTGGGATGACGACTCCTTTCCATTTGATCCATTTCAGTACGAATCCTTGTGGATTGTGGACGGCCATTTGAATCTCTCTGCATTGCTGGATTGTGGCACAACTTAATTCCATTGTAGTCAGACCAATATGAACGGGGGTGCTCCGATGTGACAGAAAAGGAGTGGAGGGGGAGGTGCTCCGATCAGTGTGCAAAGACAGAGACATTGATGTCTTTGTCTTTTATGACAGAAAAGGAGTGAAGGGGGTGCTCCGATGTGACTGACAAGGAGTGGAGGGGGGTGCTCCGATCAGTGTGCAGAGACAGAAACATTGATGTCTTTGTCTTTTGTGACAGAAAAGGAGTGGAGGGGGTGCTCCGATCAGTGTGCAGAGACAGAAACATTGATATCTTTGTCTTTTGTGACAGAAAAAGAGTGGAGGGGGGGTGCTCCGATCAGTGTGCAGAGACAGAGACATTGAATATGTCTTGACTTTTAAACTAACAATTAATATTGTATTTTTAAATTTTAAATTAATGTAAGTTATTTTCTATAATTATATTATTAATTAGTTAACAAATCGGGTTAATAAATATTTAACAATTAAAAATTTAATTAATTAACAATTAACAATTTAATTACAATTTTAAACTAATATTTAATATTTAATTAATTGATAATTAATAAAAATAAATATTTTAATAAAAAGAGTGCTAGATTGAAAAATAAAAAAAAAAGTGCTAAATTGGGAAATAATTAAAAAAAAGGTGCTATAGTGGTAAAAAAGCCTATTTGTGTACACATGCATCTGTCATGGGTTTTACGTCATCATATAATGATGTAGTGACGTTTATCCATACATGACCAAGTCCACTTGCTGGCCCCCACAAGACAACCCGTGCCAATTCCACTCTCCAAGGCACCATCTTGTTCTGCTGGCCCCCACAAGACAACTCGTGCCAATTCCACTCTCCAAGGCACCATCTTGTTCCCTCTTGTTGAATGTATACAGGCAGGACAAGTTTGGAGTATGATAAGGTGTATGTTTGGTAAAATGGTGAGAAGAACTCAAGTCTAAGAGATCAAATATGATTTGTTTTTATAGATTTAAATATATTTTTAGTTTTTTTAAGTTTGAAAAATTGTTTTTTTTAGTTTCTTAAATTTAAAACGTGTGTTTTTGTTCCTCGTTTTTAAAAATGTGTCACTTTTAATCATTGGGACTATATTTTAAATTTAAAAAATATTTTCTAAATTTAAGAGGGGTCAAAATATAAATTTAGAAAATTCTTAGAAGTTAGAGAAAAGGGGATAAGGTGAGAATCAAGATTTAAGAGGGGTCAAAATATAAATTTAAAACATACTTTTCAAATTGAAAAATGGTCCCAGGGACTAAAAGTGACACATTTTTTAAAATGAGGGACAAAAAACACACGTTTTAAATTTGAGGGACTAAAAGAAACAATTTTCCAAACTTAATGAACTAAAAACATTTAAGCCCTTTTTATATATACAAATTTTTTTAAAATTTTGCAATAAAAATAATTCTATTGTCCAGAATTGATTTTAGCTGAAACTAAAACTTGTAGCTTTTGCGTTGGGATGAAAACTTTACACCAAATTATACCTCAGATTTGCTTTTAGAATAAAAACATCAAAACATAAATCATTTTACAATAGTGAATCGTGGTTTGTATTGGACAATAATTAAGTAATATTATTTTAATTTTTATATATATGAAAAACTATTGAAAAAAAACTAACATAATAACTTCATAAGAAAAAATTAAATTTCATTATTAAATGTCATAATTAATTACATAAAATATTTAAAATTATAAATAATTGATATTACTCAATAATCATAAATAATTGATATTACTCAATAATCATAATATTCATTGAGGTCGATTCCTTCATATTCAAATATGTTAGCAATGACATCTTCACTGGTTGGTTCACTACCATCACTTTCAAATTGAAATGCTGTACTATCAAGTTCTTCATCACCTAATTAGCAAAGACACAAGACAACAATTTTAACTTTAGAATAATACTTTACATACAAAACATATTCATATAACTAAATATTAACCTTTAAGAATGTACGGTTAGTCAAGTAGTACATGATGACCATGAGATTCCTTCTCTTTGTGCATTGAATAACTTCAAAATAGTAAAAATGACCAATTTTTTATGGACAAACTATACTCTCCCCTTTTTCTCTCGTTTTGAGAGATGTTTAAATTACACTCTTCACATCTCTTGCGTTAAAATATATATTTTTCTCTCTTAAGAGATGAATATATATTATACTTAAATTCATTTTAATATAAACAGTTTTTTTATGGTGGCGAACAATTTTAGAAGATAACTATAACTATTTTTTAATATTTTATGATTTTACAACTTTAGAAGATAAATTAACGTTTTAGATACCTTTTTATCAACTTGGTCAAAATCTTTATTTTTTTTATTGTTCCATATAGATATTAGTAATGGTTCAAAACCATATGTTTAATAATACTGAGAATCAATAAAAGAGGAAAATATATAAAAAAGAACCTTCCTTAGATTAAAATGGATTAAAGGATCATATATATTTAATTTTTGAGAGAGGAAAATATATATTTTAACATAAAAAAGGAGTGGAGTGAAATTCAAGCTTCTCTCAAGGAAGAGAAGTGTAATTTACTCATTTTTATTAATGATTTTAAAATTAAATTAGATTTCAAAAGTTAAATATATACATATACATTATAGGGTTAAATATGTTTTGGGTCCCTGTAATATAGTGGGTTTTTGAGTTAGGTCCCTATAAAATAAGTCAAACTGTTTTCGTCCCTCTTTTATTTATTTTTTTGATTTTAGTCCCTGACAACGTTGACCGCTGATGTGGCACTGTGAGTTCCCTATAAAATTCCTACGTGACACCTCATTAATCTTACGTAGCTTACACGTCACCTGACATATACATATAAAAATATTGATTTTTAACTTAGTCCCTCTAAAAATAACGTATTTTGAATTTAGTCTCCCTTCTTCTCCACCACCCCCACCTCTCCCCCTTCTCCACCACCACCCCTCTTCCACCACCCCCACCGCCTCCTTCTCCCCCTTCTCCACTACCCCCCATCCCCACCTCCACCACCACCCCACCCCTCTCCTTCTTCCCCTTCCACCACCACCCCCACCCCCAAGCTCGTACAGAAGATCTCACTCACTCTGTTGGGTGCAGCAGTGAGAGAAAGAGAGAAGAGCAAAATGGCGGTGATGGCGGTTCACCAATTCGCACAATGCATCACCTACCACGCTTGGAGCCCCAATCAATCCAGTAATCATTCCACCACTCTATCTCCTTCTTCCCACAGTTCTTCTGTCCTTTCCTTTTTTTCCTGTTTGTCTGCTGAGAAAATGTTTTGTTTAGAGTTTCGAATGAAGACGATTCAGCAATAAAACAAAATAGAATAGAATACGCCTTTTGCTTTTGTGAGTTTTAGGAAATTTGATTCGAAGGTAGTTTGATTTTTCCCCTTCTTTTCATTGTCGGATTGTGTAGGCTAATACTTTTGTAGATGCGATTATTGAGGGGGTGGGGGGTGGTGGAAGAGGGGTGGTGGTGGAGAAGGGGGAGAGGTGGGGGTGGTGGAGAAGAAAGGGGACTAAATTCAAAATACGTTATTTTTAGAGGGACTAAGTTAAAAATCAATATTTTTATATGTATGTGTCAGGTGACGTGTAAGCCACGTAGGATTAATGAGGTGCCACGTAGGAATTTTATAGGGACCTCACAGTGCCACATCAGCGGTCAACGCTGTCAGGGACTAAAATCAAAAAAATAAATAAAAGAGGGACGAAAACAGTTTGACTTATTTTATAGGGACCTAACTCAAAAACCCGCTATATTACAATGACCAAAAACATATTTAACCCTACATTATATTACATTTCATTGCCTCAATCAATGAAATTATCAGATCAAAATAATTTAACAAAAAATAATTGAATTACATTGTCCGGCCCCATTCAAACAACATAATATATTATTTAATTAAAGCAAGCTAAAACGGTCATATAAAATTGCTTTGCATCTTCATAAAATTCGATTTGAAAATAGAAGTGGTAAGAAAATGTTACAGTTAAATTGTATAATGTAATCTTACCTATGATCGAAAATATGTGCTACTAATTTTAATGGCGTTAAAAATGAGATATAATTGTTAGGGAGAAGTGGAACACACACACACACACTGAATTAGAGAGAAGAGAATAGGAGAGGAAATTTTACACATGAATCTCACTCTTTATTCACTGATCACATTCACTTTTATACACAACACTCACAAGTCCCACATCAGACACACCAACTTGCACACACTACGCCAAAATATGTTTTTTAGTGTTTTTTTTTTGTTTTTTGTAGCGTTTTCTGTGCACTATAAACTCAATAGTCATAAAAGGGTTGGATATTTTTTGTAGCGCTTTTGAAAGCGCTACATCAAGTTGTCCAGATATCATCAGTCAACTTTTTGTAGCGCTTTTCAAATAAAACATTACAAAAAATAAACTTGATGTAGTGCTTTCCATATAAAGCGCTACAAAAAATCAACTTGCATAGTGCTTTATTTAACAAGCACTACAAATTTTTTAATTACTTTTAATATCTCTTGTTTTTCTTTACTCCTCCTCGTATATCCAAACAACCAAATCGAGAATCCAATCAAATCAAAACCAAATGCAAATTAGGTATGTGTATTCTCTAAAATGTTACACTACTCAAATGGAAACTATACACATCAACTTAACACAATTATTTAAACAACACATTAAGTTAAACAATAGCATCAACAAGCACAAGTTTCTCATTTATTTCATAGGTTAACTCATCAGTCGTCTAAATACTTACATAAGCTACAAACACCATAAAACTAATAAAAATAATACTTTCTAAGCAAAAGAAGCAAAACCTAATACATAATGTTGTATAGCTAGCTAGTTTCTGGAGCTTCTAGCTTCACACATCCTCCTGACCTGACACAATTTAATTAATCTCAATATGTGAAAAATTATAAGCGCGTGAAATCACTATTCAAAACAAAATGCCATTGATTTTTATAGTATGAATACTCACCCGCATTCAATATAAGTTCAAATATTTGTTGTCGATCATAAACTTACACCACTCTTCTTTGACTTCATTAAGCTTTCTTAAGCTATAACTTGGCCAGTTATACTGAGGGAAATACTATAAAGTATCACAATTAAGCAACAAACAGTTAGAACAAACTAAGGTACAAGCATGAATATATGGATTAATTAATCATAAGATTTATCACACATAGAGATATACCTTATGAGGGAATTAATAATAACATATTACTATAACTACTTAATTAGTAAGTGGGAATTAATTAAACATTTTATCATTTTATTAGCCTACACCTTCAAGACAACATATCAATATCATGTGCCGATTTACCTGTATAAAGAGTCGAGTGGTCAATAATATCTACAACTAAGCAACACAGCATCTTGTTAATTAAAAAAATGCAACGGATAGCTATTTTTCTAATCAAGTTTCTTTTCCATATTTTTTCTGATATATTCTAGCTATAATCATCATCACCATTTATTCTGAACTTTGTGTGTGTGTGAAAATGTAGTTAGTTTTGAGGAGAAGAAAGAAAAAGGCATTGAAGTAAATACATATCTAATTGACCAAACACAACTATGACCCACCTCTTCCCTGTTCCATTATGTCATAATGTAATGGAATGGAAACTTGTGTGTGTAGACAATGACTAATTTAATTTTCTAACATAAGACTCAAACTTCACGAGTAATTCAGGCCTCAAAATAAGATCACCCTCCTTGAATTTCTCTTGTTCAATCCATGTGTTCCATTAGCTGCCTAATCAGATATTGAGGGCGACATCTCCTTGCCTTCAAATGCCATTTTTATATCCTATACTTTTATTGTTTACTCAAAAAAAAAATCCTGTACTTTTTAATATTAATCCGAAATCTGCAGATGCACCAATTCTTTGTGCTAGCTGTGGAACAAGGACTAAGTTAACTGCTAAGGAGTTAATGAGGTTTAGCTATTATATAAAATACAACTTACGATGAATGATTTTTTAGAGAATAACTTAATAGGTGAAGGTGGATATGGTCACATATACAAGGGTGTGTTTAAAGATGGACAAGGACAACAACTACTGCAAATTAAAGTAAGGAAAGAAGAAACTAGTGAGCTGGTAAAACTTCCTTTGCGGACAGCTTGAGAACCAGCTTACATTCAGAGTATTCAAAAAATACTATGAATGGAATGAAATTAACAACTACCAAAAGAACCCATCCTCGTTTTCATCATAGGGAACAGAATTCAATATCATATTTTTCATTCAGTCAAAATATCAAACAGGTGGCGTGTAACTCAGAACACACTATAAATCACACCAACTAACTTGCAAATAACCAAACATCAATGCACATTGCAAACATATAAAAGAAATCTCACACATTACAAATCACAGCCAACACCAAATCAGAAGGACAACATAAAGCACAGCACATTATTCAATATTGGGGCCATCACTTACTCCTTCGATTTGAAGCTCTGCATAAGCTTAATCACCTGCAGATTTGGTACATCAATCTCTGGGTGCTTTGCCAAATTGTAGTCCTTCTTTGCGTAGCATACTCCTTCTGCACTCCACAAAACAAAAACACCACAAGTAAGATCACACGCAACGTAAAAGTGACAAAGTGAGACCATCTCACACACTGAACTTTGAATGAAGGTTAATCTTACATACTTCGTTGTTGACAATGGCTGTTCAAATCTCGTCGAAGCAGAGACAATGGCGCGTGCAAACGTGAAACGCGAACGTGAAAAGCAGAGACCAATGGCAGCGCGGCGGCGAGCTAAAACCAGTGGCGACGCAGCGACAAGCTGAAACTAGTGGCGGCGCGGCGGAGAGAACGAACGGAGTTGAGGGAGAGAGTACGAGAAATTTTTCACATGGTGAACTGAGCGAGCGAATGGGGGTTTCGCGGGTTTGAAGCATTTTTTAACCATTTGTAGCGCTTTCCAAATAAAGCCCTGTAAAAGCTGAAAATACTTTTTTTCATTTTTTAAATTTTTAAAATAAATACTTTTTGTAGCGCTTTATTCTGAAAGCGCTACAAAAAATCAGAACAAAAGTTACCAAATGTAGCGTTTTATATATAAAGCACTACAATACATCACCGTGTCATATTTTGTAGCGCTTTATATATAAAACACTACAAGTGGTGTGTCATAATAAACAAAATCTGGCGTAGTGACACACAGTGCTTACAAACGCGGGATCTCACTTAACTACCCCTCACTCAACTAACTCTCGCGGGTTCACTAACAGATTCGACTAACAACTTTTAGCTAACTTTGAATTAACCAAAACAATTACAACACCCTCCCTTAATTCAAAGTCTCTAAGGATACAACACTACACATTCTCCTCAACTCTATAAACCTCTCAATCTTCAAACCCTTTGTCATGATGTCTGCAGTTTGAACCTCAGATCTGCAAAAGCACAATTCAAGCTTTCCATTGTTGACTTGGTCTCAAAGGAAATGGTACTTGGTCTCTATGTGTTTGCTTCTCCCGTGAGCTATGGGATTTTTAGCCAAGTTGATAGCGGATTGATTATCAACCAGCAACTGCAAAGCTCCATCTGGTTCCAAGTGAATTTCAGCTAACAAGGACCTAAGCCACAAGGCTTGACAAGCAGCATGGCAAGCTGAGATGTATTCAGCTTCACAAGAAGACAAGGCTACAACTGCTTGCTTCTTAGAGCACCAACTGATTGGAGCACCTGAATACTTGAACATGTAACCCATAGTGCTTCTTCTATCAACCTTATCCCCACACCAATCCGAGTCTGAATAGCCTATCAGCTCCTCTTTGCATCGATTTCTTCTATTTGGGAACAAGACACCATAATCTGAAGTTCCTTTCAAATATCTCAAAATTCTCTTGGCTGCCACCATGTGAGATAATTTTGGATCCTGCATAAATCTGCTTACCAGACCCACAACAAATTGAATATCTGGCCTGCTGTTACAAGCATACCTCAAGGATCCCACTAGTTGCTTGAGCAATGTGCTGTCAACTGAAGTCTCTTCCTCATTCTTCACTAACTTCTTGTTGACTTCCACTGGTGTTGCAACAGGGTTGCAGCCAAGCATGTTGAATCTTTTCAGCACATCATGAATGTATCTTTTCTGATGGAGTATCATGCCTTTTTCAGTCTGCACAAACTCCATCCCACGTAAGATAGTTCACCAAGATCAGTCATGTCAAATTCAGCCTTCATTCTTCTCTTGAAATCATCCACCTCCCTTTGATCACTTCCTGTGATAAGTAAGTCATCAACATACAGACAGATTAAAAGCAAATCAGCATCAGACATTACCTTCACATAGACTCCATATTCAACTGAGCATTTGAAGAAGCCAAGTTGCATAAGGAATGTGTCTATTCTCTTGTTCCAGGCTCTGGGAGCCTATTTTAACCCATACAATGCATTCCTCAATCTGAATACCCTGCTTTCTTCCCCTTGTCTCTCAAATCCAGGTGGTTGAGAGACATACACCTCTTCCTCTAATGGACCATTGAGGAATGCTGATTTCACATCTAGCTGGAACAACTTCCATTCCCTGAGATTTGCTAGTGCCACAACTAATCTCACAGTCTCAAGCCTGGCCACAGGAGCAAATACCTCAGAATAGTCAAGACCAGCTTTTTGTAAAAAGCCCTTAGCCACTAATCTGACCTCGTGCTTGGAGATTGTACCATCAGGCTTGTACTTGACTTTGAAGACCCATTTAACAGCAACAAGTTTCTTATGTGCTGGAGCTTCAACCAGTTCCCAGGTCTGGTTCTTCTCAATCGATCTCAGCTCTTCACACATTGCTTCCCTCCACTTCTTGTCCTTCACAGCATCTTCAAAATTGATTGGTTCAGCTTCTGCCATCAGGGCTAGAAGGACAAGATCACCATCAGCATTAACCAAGTTGTCAGGCACAATGTGGAAGTCCTGAAACCTTGGTGGCACATTCCTTGTTCTCTGAGGTCTTTGGGTATCTGCTTGTGTCACAGCCATTGGCAGATCAGCAGGAGCAGTGGGTTGTATATCATAAGCCTGCACATCTTCAAGTGGCATAGAAACTATAGGTGCACTACTGTTGGCCTGAGTGCTCCACTCCCAATTCCTGCTTTCATCAATCAGGACATCCCTACTAATCACTATCTTTTTAGTAGCTGGATTGTACAATCTGTATGATCCACTTGAGTGATAACCCAGTAGGATCATGGGTTCACTCTTATCATCCAACTTCTTTCTCCTCTCATCAGGGACATGCCTGTAACATAGGGATCCAAAGATCTTTAAATGCTTCACTGATGGTTTTCTGTTGGACCAGACTTCTTCAGGAACTTTGCACTGCAACCTCTTGGTGGGACACCTGTTGAGCACATATGCTGCTGTTGTGACAGCTTCTCCCCAGAAGCAGTGAGGGAGCTTCTTCCCCTTAAGCATGCTTCTGGTCATGTCAAGGATGGTTCTGTTCCTCCTCTCAGCCAGGCCATTATGCTGAGGAGTGTATGGTGGTGTTATTTCATGCTGAATGCCATTCAACCTGCAAAAGTTTACAAATTCACTAGAGGTATATTCACCTCCTCCATCAGTCTTGAAAATTTTAATTTCCCTTTCAACCTGCTTTTCTATCATCACTTTAAAGCATTTAAACCTTGACAAGGCCTCACTCTTGGTTTTGATTAGGTAAACCCAAAGCATTATGCTAAATTCATCTACAAAGGACATGAAGTACTTGTTGCCACCAAGAGATGCAACTTCAAAAGGTCCACAGATGTCAGAATGAACTACCTCAAGTACATTGGTGGCTCTCATGGGAAGGAATGAAGCAAAAGAACTCCTAGATTGTTTGCTGATCAGGCAATTCTCACAGATTTTATCAGGAATTCTAATTGCAGGGAGGTCAGTGACCATACCTTTGGTGTGCAAATCACTCAGGCTTCTGAAATTGAGATGGCCAAACCTTAGGTGCCAGAGCCAAGCTTCATCTCCTATCACCACAGTGTACAAGCATTGGGATTCAGCAGCTTGGATCTGAACTTGAAATGTTTTATTCTGAGCAAGGGGAGCACTCAGAATTTTCTCTGATTGGAATCGAAAACCTCCTGTTGATCATCCTCCATGTGCATAGAGAAGCCTTTGGAAAGTAGTTGGCCCATACTTAGCAGATTGCTCTTCATCTGGGGAACATAGAGCACATCTGAGATCACTGCAAATTTGCCATCCTTTCTTCTAATCATGACATCCCCAATCCCTTCAGCTGGCACTGTTCTATTATCACCAAATCTGACCTTACTTTTCTTGCTCTCATCAAGATCCACCAGCCATTCTCTATGACCAGTCATATGGTTAGAACACCCGGAATCTAGGTACCAGACTTCAGAAGATTCTGAATCAGAGTTGGTTGTCACCATCAACACCACAGGATCCGAATCTAAGTCACCATCTTTTACCATATGTGCCTCATTGTCTGACTTTTTGTGCTGATTGGGATTGCTGCGACATTCATCTGCAAAATGTCCATATCTATTGCAATTGAAGCACTTAATGTTTTTCTTCCAAGATTTCTTCTTCCCTCCCTTTTGACTGTATGATCCCTTGGAATTTTCTGAGTGATCTTTATTGGACCTAGACTGATCATTGCTGCTGGAGCTTCCACCATCACTGTGTCTGGATGGTTTGTCCTTCCCTTGCCAGTTCTTCCTCCTCCACTTATCTTTGCCACCTTTCTTGGAGACATGAGCTTGCAGTGCCTGATCATTGGATCTCACCATGCTCCTTTCATTCAATCTTTGTTCATGAGCTTCCAAAGAACCTTGAAGCTCTTCAAACCTGACATCAGCCAAGGATTTCGATTCCTCTATAGCACAAACAATGTAATCGAACCTTTGGGTCAAGGTCCTCAGAACCTTCTCAACAATAGCCTAATCTGTAATCTTTTCACCACACCCTTGCATAAGGCACTAGTGCAAAAAAGACTTTTAAATCGAGTAAAAAGCACTTTTTAAATCGGTTATCAACCGATTTAGATACAACCGATTTAAAAAGTGAGGCATTTTTTAAATCGGTTGTAAAACCAATTTAAATTATCTTTTTTTACCACGATTTTTAACCGTCGTAAAACATGGTTTTTTTTTTGCAAAAAAGGACTTTTTAAATCGGTTGTTTCAAACAACCGATTAAAAAGTACCCTTTTTAAATCGGTTGTTGCTTGAACCGATTTAAAAAGTCACATCATTTAAAGCCGGAAGCGAGTTTGCAACCAGAACTACCTGCAAGACATGTCCATTATTATCATGGTAACAAGTAACACAAAATTTTTAGACATTGGCCAAAGTGACTGTATAGCAGCCATATTGACAAAGATCAATCATAATTTTACTTGACGTGTGAAAATCATAAAATTCACACCGAAGAAACCACACCAAAAGGGGAAATTTTGAGCAAGCAGGCATATTTCACATATAATTGGAACATAACCAAAACATTTATTAAAACTACTAAAAGTTTAAATTAAAAAAAATTGGAAGGGGAACGCTTAAGATCAAACACATATAATCCAATACAGAAATTTTAAATTTTCCAAAATATAGAAAGTGAACTCACTTCAGTTCCACGACGGAGGAGCTCCCTTGCCAGTGGAAGCATCCCTAGAACAATGTCAGCACCTGAATTATCAACAAAAAGTAAAGCCCTTCTATGAGGGGGCATCTTCTTGTCCCTGGTCCCTAACATTCTCTCTTTGAAGACATCAAAATCATCCACCTACCCGCCAAGGTCTCTGCATTTTATTGCGACTCATTCTGTAAATTTCAATAATTGTTCCTTTATGATAGAGATCCACACATGCACGAGATCCCCAGTCAAAAATGTTTGCAGCCAGAACCCCTTCAATTAGAGTAAGCAACCTTGTTTCCTGAAACAAAGGAGAGTTTCAGATTACTGGCAGCAACATAATTTATTTGAAGCTAGAGCACTCAGCATAAACAAAAAGACTACATATTTGTACATAAATAAGTCAGTATGGCATCAACATTAAGCTAACTCACGCAGTTATAATTTTAATCAAAATAATGGAATCATCAGCACATACTTTCTTTAAAAGAGGATAACGCATTAATTCGATAAACCAATCATAATACTACACATGAAAGAATGAAATTGATTCCTCCCAACATGTTACATTAGAAGATTATAGTATTATTCAGGCATACCTCATCCATGATATCAAGTTCCGCTAACAAGTCAGGTAAAACAGCAAGTGATGAATAATTAAAGAAATCTTGATGAAATTTGCACATGTAAAGGGGACCAAGTAGAGATTTATAGAAAAAAGCATAATTACCTCTGCTTTATACTTCTATAGGCATCAACGAAATTGAATTCCCTCAAGCACTCTTCCCTCATTTCCAATAGATTGGCCAGGCCTAACTTGCCGTATGCAGAAGGCTCCTCCATCAACCTGTTCAGTTGATGTTAAAGTTGATTGTTGGAAAAAGCTTTAACCATGTAATATCCATGTATTTTTAAAATTTATTAAACTTAACAAATACAATAGCATCAATAATGCTACAAAACTCATCATTACACATGCATCAGCCTCTCTCTTACACAACAAAATTAAGAATACAGGGGTGGGATAGGAAAGAAGAAGACCAAAGTAGTGAAAGTTGTGAATTATAGCAATTTTGGCATGATCCATGTATATATCCCAGATAAAAGCAAGACACTTCTTTCCAATTCCAAAAACACAGTCGTAGTGTTCAGCAACTTACATTGCTTCTCATACATATTGTTTTTTCTTTTTGTTGTCACAAGTTTCTCAAAATCCATGAAACACACTGCAGGAGCACTTGACCCACTATAAATCTTTGAAGTTAAAACTAACCCAATTGATTAAAGATAACAAAGATAAAAAAAAACTCTCCAATTGTTCTCACACAAGTTCGCATCAAGATAAGTAGAAAGATACCCATGGTTCAATAATGATAATAAGCCATAAAAACAGGAATCTTATGTCAATATTACCTTGACAAGTGGGCAGAAAATGCACGAGCAAAAGCATCACCCCTTCTTTTGGCATCATCAGTTCCACCTTCACTTGCAACAGCCTATCATATTTTATTCAAGAATGTCACAATCATAAACTAATTTAGAAAGAAATGCCTAACAATTTGTCTTTTCACATTACTTCCAGCAAGATGGACAATGCAGTACAACCAAACAATAAACTAAGTGAGCCAAGGGTTGTATCCAGCCCATAAACAAGCTCAATTCATAACTGCAAGATTTTTCCTGGCGGCATTCCTTTACTACTGTACCTTACCTCATTAATATGTAGCACAACTATAATAAAAATAATTATATATTCAAAAGTTAAATTATGTATTCAAAAGTTAGAACAAACTACAAATTTGACCCAAGAGGTATAGGCATATACAACATAACATTTTTAAAATGAAAGATAGAAAAATCAGAGAAGGGTATACTATTCTGCAATGCTGTTTCATTCAACCAAAAAAATCAGACAACTATTTTATATCAGAAAGTCAGACCATGAGCCTCTAATAGACAAGATCTACTTTAAACATTACATTTCATTCATTTCATTGAATATAATAGAACTGGAAAGATAAATTGTCAAAAAACCTATACGAAATTCAGAAACAGAATACAGTAGTTTATTTTCACCATCTAAAAGACAATCCCCAGGGGAGGGGGGTGAGTTGGACAAAAAGCAAGTGCTAACTCAACCAGAACCTCCCCCATAACCATCCCTCATCGAAGATCCAGCACTTGCCCTCATAGTTCCTTCACCCCTATCCCTATGCTCATAAACAACTCTCACGTCAGCATCATCCACACCACTCTTCTCCAAAGGGGCCACCCCAATTCTCTCGGATCGCACTTTCTGAACCAAAGCCCTGATCAGCTCCTGTTCTTGCCTCTCCACCTCCTTCTGAAACTTGGACCTCATACCAGCGGCCTCTATAATCTTCTGCTCCTCGACATACAAAGCCTCTGAAAGCCTCGCGAATTCATCATTGATCTTTTTTTCAAATCATCATTGATCTGAACCTCCTTCAACACTACAAAGAATGCACAAAACAACAAAGCCAGCACACAATACACTATTTCTACAGTACCTCAGATGGCGAGAACGGCGGAGACGAGAGCTGAGAGCGCAACGACGGCGGTGCTGTCACGAAGAAGAGCGGACGAAGGAACGGCGGAGACGAGAGCCGACGAGACGAGAGTGAGTGAGAGACGACAGTGAGAGGGCCAGTTTTGGGAGTGGAAGCGCGACACGGGTGAGAGACGAGAGAGAGGGTTTCGGGAGTGAGAGTTCAGTGAGAGAGAGCGCAAAGGTGAGAGACGTGAGTGAGAGTAAGAACGAGCGCGATTTCAATTTTCCAGATCCACTTATATAAATAACCGATTTAAAAAATAATAAATTTTTTAAATCGGACAATATTTATCCGTTTTATAAAAGTGTTGTAAAAAAAAATACATTTTAAATCGGTTTTTAATACAACCGATTTAAAATATCTATCATTATTTACAAAATTGCCACCGCGTCTAGTTTTTAAATCGGATCCGCTGATAACTGATTTAAAAAGTAAATTATGTTTCCTATTTTGCACTAGTGAGGTTAGTGATGCTGCGAACTCTGCCAAAGTAGTCTGCCACCTTTTCTTGATTCTCCATTTGCAGTAGTTCAAACTGCCTCCTCAATGTTTGGAGTTTCACCTTCTTGAGCTTGTCATCACCAGCATGACACTAGGGATGGCAAAAAAATCCGTACCCGCGGATATCCGCGGATAAAATCCGTTATGGGCATGGAACGGGTACCTTAACGGGTACCCACGGATAAATTAAATGGGTATTTGAGGTACCCGCCAATAAATGGGGATGGGGGTGGATAGTGAAGTACACGTACCTGCGGGTACCTGTACCCGTTAGTAAAATTACAAAAAATGTCCTTTTATTTATATTCATACCTAAAAGTCTAAAACACCAATGCACAATTTGACAAATATTAGAGTGTGATGCATTACTTTTAGGTATTGTCTTTCTTTATTTTAATATTGAACAAAGTAACTCCAAAATATGTATTATTATTGTCATGTATTAATTCTCACACTCATATTTTTCATTTTATAGTTTTATTTGTTGTTATTTAATTGAACAATTATTGATATAACAATTGAGTTAAAATTATATGATTTGTATAATTTAGTCTTATTAATATGATGTTCATTATGACAAATATTGTGTGGAAACAATTTCTTTTAATAAAATTTTTATATAATTTTTTTTATTTTTTAATATCCATGGATATCCGCGGATACCCGCGAATTTCACGGGTACCCGCTTAAACCTAGGTAACGGATACCCGCGCGGGTACGGGTAGCGGGTATATTAAACGGGGCGGGTAGCGGGGAGCTACTACTCGTGCCCGCCCCGCCCCATTTACATCCCTACATGACACTTCTCAAGAATATCCCATGCCACTTTGGCATTCTCAACAGAGGCAATTTTGTCAAAATTTGCCTGATCACACATTGGTGAATAAGGAACAAGGCTTTGTAATCCAATTTCTTGGATTCTTGATGTGCAAGTTTCTAGGCATCAGTGGCATTTTTTTCTAGATCTTGAACTCCATTTGTCACCACCTCCATCACTCCTTGGAAGCCAAAGATGACCCGCATTTGAGTCCTCCATCGATCAAAGTTCTTTCCATCAAGAACAGGTAGGTTCCCCACAAGTTGATTACTCGAGCCAGACATAGTCTTCTTGTTATGAGAAGAGTTCCTCACCTCACTTGCACTCACTGTTTGTCTCTCTTTCGCTCGATGGGCACCTCACAGGCCGTTGGACCTTGAGGCTCTGGATGCCACTTTGTTAGGGAGAAGTGGAACACACACACTGAATTAGAGAGAAGAGAATAGGAGAGGAAATTTTACGCATGAATCTCACTATTTATTCACTGATCACATTCACTTTTATACACAACACTCACAAGTCCCACATCGGACACACCAACTTGCACACACAATGCTTACAAACGCGGGATCTCACTTAAGTACCCCTCACTCAACTAACTCTCGCGGGTTCACTAACAGATTCGACTAACAGCTTTTAACTAACTTTGAATTAACCAAAACAATTACAACAATAATAATTATACACTACCGGGATAAATAGATTTATAAAATATAAATGAATGTTCTTCACAAAAGCATATATAAAAGTATGTCATAAGGAGATTGCAATGTTTACATGAAAGAAATTTAAAAAAAAATACATTAACATAATTTTTTAATATAAGATTTATATTTTATATTAATTTTGTGATTAATTTAATTTTTTATGAAATAAATTAGATTTTAAAATATACAAAAATATTAATCTCTACACATAAAATATTTGTGCATCGCACGGGTTATGTTAAGTATCTCTTTTATTTATTTTATAGTACTACTTTTCTCTTTCATCCCTCTCTTTTTCATGCTATCATCCATTACAACTCTCATTAATTACTCTTTGTTCTGTTGAATTTTTTTGTCATATATAATCACATTATCCACAAATCGCATTTAACTTTGAACAATTTGAGACAAGTCAGTTATATATTGTAATTTACAATATTAACATAAGTGGAAATGAGTAACAGTATACTCATACGTGCCACGGTTAGGGAAGGCAAGTCCATCTTTTTTTATATAGTAATGGATAATTGATGATGTATAATTGGTCAAAAGAATTCAAGAAATAACATCAGTCACAATCTAAGAGGTAACACGTGTCAGAATATAGAAAGTTAGGACTTAATTTTTTTCTTATATATAATATATAATAATAGATAAACACTTGAGCCTTACACCATATTTAAGAAAAACCAAATTTTTTACCTCTCACACCAACAATTGTTGGTTTTCTCTTCCCATTAGAGGTGCAAGACAATATTGATCTAGGCTTTAATTAATCACATTTTGAAAGTTTTATTGATATATAATAATAATTCACTAGTCATAGTTATAACCAAAACAAAGAAAATGTCTTTATTTTCTTGGCTTGTTTGGATTGGCTTATCAATAATTTATTTAGATTTATCTTTTTTTTAAAAACTAAAATTGCATTAAAGCGGGATTGATAGCACAAGAAGTGCTCAATCCAAAAATTACAGCGAAGCGTTAATGACCAAAGGATCCGCCACCACAAAGAAAATCCCCCACTCTCACTGTACACATCCCTTTTCCACACTAAAAGGTGAAGTGAAGACAAGTTTATATAGAAAACCCCAGAGCCAAACAAGGTCTCAAAGGAATTTAGTCAAATGCCTAGATATATCTCTAATAACCCATGAGTCTCAAATGAGTGTTTTTATCAACCCCAAATCACAGTCAAGTGAAATGGGGCTCAAAAACAATTCCCTACATATATATTTGTGAGAGTATCTGTGAGAGCTTATGAAAATAACTTATATATAATGACTAGTCCATAAACCGTTTTTAACTTATTTTCACAAGCTCTCATTCAATAAACACTTATACTATATAAGCGATTAATTAATAAATTATTTATCCAATATATGTGTACGTAATATTCGCTAAGACTATTCTTTAACCTCATTGCTAAGAATGTGGTGGGTCAGTTTATTATATCGTTAACCTAAAAAACATATAACAAATATTGCTCTAAACTTATTTGGAGCCTTCTGAAGTAAACCATTCATAGAAAATAAAGTCGAGTCCATTTGCAAGTTGCAACAATTCTTTTTTTTGACAACAAAAAGTATTCATTCATTCAAATCAGGAAAATACATCGAAAACATTACAAATTTAACATTGCTAAAAACTGAAAGGGATGAATCTGTGAACAAACTCATAGCACCCAAGTTAATAGCATAACACAGCAAAATGCCATCAAAAGTGATAATGCCTACAAAAATGACAAACTCATATTGACCGGAGTACCCACGCCTCCGGATCTGCAACGTTGATGACTCAGTCATAGGAGAATCTGTAGTGAAACGAAGTAAATTAGCCAATCTGAGCCAAACGAACACTGCACCAAGACGGAAGAACAAATTGCCGCACCAAAACGCCGAAAAATACTGAAAAAAACACGAGAGGAAAACGAAATCTATGTAAAAAAGTCACTTATTAAGGTAGAAATAGACTAAAAACGAAGTAGAGACAATTCTTATTTCTTAGAAAGACGTTGGTTTTATTTTCTGTGATATATGAAAGCAAAACTCAACTTGTTAATATAGTACTATAAATAAATATACGACCATGTATTTATTATGGTGATAACAAAATGAAATTGACATGTTCAATAGAAAATAAAATTGGTTATAGAAATTAAACAACGGCCGTGATCATAATGATATTTGTTTTATGAAAATGATAATGATAAATTTAAAAATGGTTCAAACGTTATAGATAACTATACTTTTGTAGTAGGTAAATTGTCTTCGAAATCTCCATAGCAGCATTGAACTTTATCAATATGTATTAAAGTCAAATTAATTAATTAAATAAACATACTGCCAATAATATTTTTCTTTAATAAATACGTACTAAAAACTTAACCTGAGTTTTATTATTATATCGGAAAAAAAACATGTGTTTTATATATTATAGTATTGTAGACACACACACACAAAGAAACTTTTTTTTAAAAAAATATTCTGTTTTTTATTTTGTAATTTTAGCTTCTATTAGACCCTTTTCATATATTTTTTGTAAGATTATAAAAAATTTCTAAATAACAAAACCGAGACAAACAGGGCCCTAGACAGTGCATATTCAGTTATTCATATGTTTATGTTGTGCATATTATATAAAGGTAGCTTCACTATATAGTATATATGTCATCATCACCAGGGAAGATATATACTTAAGTGTATCACACATATACAGTGATATAGACATATCTAGTCTCATATTAGTGGACGAGAGAAAACTAGAAATCAGTTCAAGGATCAATTCGAGATACTGCAGGAAGTAAACTAACATTGAACCATATAGTTTTAGATAATATGGCTCATAATTTATTTTGCATTTTCCACACACATAAACTAGAAAGTAATTAACTAACTACCCAATCTTGAGAATGGGTTCTACGATTCCCTTCACCACATTCAAACAATCCTCAAAAACCTGTGTCTCTGTCTGCTGGCTGGCGTCAAGTAAAATTCTGGCCTTTGCAATTGCCCCACTAATCTTCATTTCATGTTCGGGTTGAAGCTTAGAAGTTAGAACCTTTGATATCAATACCCTCTATGGCATCACTTATCTTGTAAACATAATCATCCAAGGCATTGATTGCATTCACTTTCTTCTGGTACTTCTTATCTTCAACCTTGTAGTTCTCAGCTTCTTGAATCAATCTCATAATCTGCTGAGTTGATAGTCTTCCTTTGTCATTGGTTATGGTAATCTCATTCTTATTTCCGCTAGTTTCTTCCTCGGCAGATACATTTAAGATTCCATCAGCATCAATGTTGAAACACACATAAAAAGGATGGCCTCTTCGAAAAGTAGGAGGGATGCGAAGATAGAACAAACCCAACAAGTTGTTGTCACTGGCTCTTGTCCTCTCACCCTCACAAACCATAATCTCAACAGAGGAATGGTAATCTCCAGCTGTTGAGTATACTTGTTTCTTCTTTGCAGGAATGGTAGTATTCCTAGGAATAACGAGTTAACGACACTCATGAGATCTCCTTTTGTCGATATACCAAGTGACAGTGGTGTAACATCCAATAGCACCAAGCTTGGAAGATACTTATTGCCCTTACCCAACAAAGCAGCCTGGACTGCTGCTCCATAAGCAACAGCCTCGTCGGGGTTGATGCTCTCGCACAGATCCTTCCCATTGAAAAAGTCCTGCAATAGTTGCTTCACTTTGGGAATCCTAGACGAGCCACCAACAAGCACAACATCGTGTATATTACTCTTGTCCATCTTGGAATCATTAAGACACCCATCTACTGTCTCCATACACTTTGTAAAGAGGTCCATGTTGAGTTCCTCAAACCTCGCCTGAGTTATTGTTGAACAGAAATCCATGCTCTCAAATAAAGCGTCTATCTCGATGGTGGTATCAACAGAGAATGATAGTGTCCTTTTTGCCCTCTCACAAGCAGTTCTTAACCTCCTTAGGGCTCTTGGGTTCCCACTGATGTCCACTTTGTTCTTCCTCTTGAACTCTTTGACAAAGTAGTTCACCATTCTGTTATCGAAGTCCTCTCCTCCAAGGTGAGTGTCTCCTGCAGTGGCTTTAACTTCAAAGACATCACCCTTAATTGTGAGGAGAGACACATCAAATGTACCACCACCAAGATCAAAGATGAAAATATTTCTCTCTCCGGCACAATTAGCTCTTCTGTCAAGGCCATATGCGAGAGCTGCGGCAGTGGGCTCATTGATTATCCGCATAATATTGAGACCAGCAATGGCACCAGCATCTCTGGTAGCTTGGCGCTGAGAGTCATTGAAATAAGCAGGAACAGTAACAACAGCATTCTTTACCGGTGACTGCAAATATGCCTCTGCAACCTCCTTCATCTTTGCGAGAACCATAGATGAAATTTCCTCAGCAGAAATATGCTTCTCCTGACCCTTGTAGGAAACATGTATCATAGGTTTGTCATCAGTATCAGCAATGACCTTGAATGGCCATAACATTAGATCATTCTGAATAGTTGGATCACTATATCTTCTTCCAATTAACCTCTTCACATCTGCAAAACATCAATGGTGCCACATAAGAGAGCAGAGTAGAATTAATTCATTAATGATGTTAATAGAAGTAGGCTTGAGGAAAACATTATATCAATTTAATAACCTAAAGAATGAATTTGAAACAAGATAAAGTCAGAGAAAAAAAAATTGAAAACTGGATGAGAGTACAACTTTTGCAGCAAAATAAATGATAAGTTATCATTTGTTCAGCTAAAGCCAACATAGAAACAATTAGTGTGGACATTGAAATGAATCAAGGGACAGTACCAAAGACAGTATTTGTTGGGTTCATGGCAGCCTGATTCTTAGCAGCATCCCCAATCAATCTTTGATTGTCTGTGAAAGCAACACATGAAGGTGTGGTTCTGTTGCCTTGGTCATTGTGGATGATTTCCACTCGACAGTGTTGATCTTGCCATACTGCAACACATGAGTATGTGGTGCCAAGGTCGATTCCTACCACCCATCCCTCGTCTTGTCTTGCCATTTTCTTTCAAGTGATTGTATGATTGTGTTCAAAAGAACTGAAGTCAGATATAGGAAGTTGTATAGCAAAATGGAATAACTCTAATCTTCATCAATGAGAAACTAAGTATATGAAGATGAAATAAGCTAAACATGTACAGCTTAATATTTAATACGGTTTCCATTTATGTATCTTTTTTTTGGATATGCAAATGTTAGTAAATTAGTATATTATGTTAGTGGGGGAGGTTTGAACCCACGACCTCCTTATCGCTCTAACTCCCAAACCACCAAACTATCCATTTATGTATCTTAATGCAATGAATTCTATATATCGTCTTCGTCAGAAGTCAAGACTTGATGCACATCAAGAGTCCCTCCTAATTTGAGCTCAGTAGACCTGCAATGCTTAATAAATGTGTGGAAAGCTATACAAGCTAAAAGCCTTTCTATTAAAATATTACATGCATTGCTTTTCCTTCTTTTCAAAGAGAGATTTTAGTATGTAAACATGCTAAGATGTTAACATTTTAAAGTATCATGACTTCTAGGCCATAGAATATTTGGTTTTAGTGGTTGATGGTGTTGTCTTACTGTGTTTAATGCTGGTTCTGATTCCTGGGATGGGATGACTATAAGATAGAGAAACAAGTGACCAAATTTACATGATAAAAGTTGGAATCAACACAAACCCAGAACATTAAAGTTAAAAATATCTAATTCCCAATTCGGTACATTATTAACGTAGCAGTACTTTTTTTTTTTTGCTAAATTAACATAGCAGTACTTGAAAGCAGAACAAGCAACACCAAAACTGAAATAGAACAAGGAATAACATAGATGAGACATCTTACATTTTTGCAGTTCAAAAACTTAAACTGTAAACGTTTGTTCTCTTTCACTTTGTATCTCCCTTTCAAAACTACCTCCCCTTTGTTCTGTTTCTCACTTCGTTGTCTTCTTTAAAACCAAAATCAAGTGCCCCCTTATCAACTCCAATGCAGTTAGAAGTTAGGATACAAAGAATATACTAGAGTTTTAAGAAGTAAAATATAAGAGGGTGTATCAGATTCAGCTAGCACCTACTTTACCTTTAACCGTGAATTTTAGGAGGCTGAAACTCCTTTTGGGCCCTTTCCTTCTCAATTAAGTAAGTGCAACAGAAATTATTTAATAATAAGTAACAAATAATCCTTTCCTATATCAGCTATTTCTACAGCAGAAAAGTAAGTGCACCTCATTGAGGGTTAAATTAATTGATAAATATAAAATGACATAAAATGATATATTTAATTATTGTTTATATTACTTTAATTAATATGAAATTGAATATGAAAAAATATTTATAAATAATAAACTAATTATTATGATATTTAAAATTTAAAATTTAAAATTTTATATTTTAATGATATTATTTATTTATTTATTTATTATCTGTTGTGATCTCAGAAAAATAATTTTTATAGATTAAAAATATTATATTTTAAATTTATTTTATTTTATTTATAGTTGTATTATTTACTTATTTATTTATTATCATTAAAATAATTTATTTATTTGTTTATTTATTTATTATTATTATTATTATTATATTTTATTTTATTTAATAGATGATAGAAAAGAAATTTAATAAAATAATGAAGATAAAAATGAGAGAAAAAATTATACACTATAAGCTACTTGTTATCAAACACCACTATTTCTTTAATTCGCTATCCGCTAGTGAAATACGTTAATCAAATCCGCTAATCGCTAGCGAATGGGACTTGCCAAATAGAACCTAAGAACACACCCAAATCTTAAACACTAACGGATGGGACTTGCAAAAAGTAACGGATAGCGGATAAGCTAGCAGATAGCGGATCGGTAGCTGATAGCGGATGAACTTATATCCGATAGGTGATAGCAGATAAACTACCAAATTGTATTTGAAGTGTTTGGTAAAATTAGCGGTTAAACTAATTGATAAATGTAAAATGACATAAAAAGATATATTTAATTATTGTTTATATTTCTTTAATCAATATTAAATATTAAATATGTTAAAATATTTATAAAAATAAACTAATTATTATGATATTTAAAAGTTGAAATTTTAAAATTTATATTTTAATGACAATTTACTTATTTTTTATTTATTTATTATCACGCGATCTCATTAAAATAATTTTTATTGGTTAAAAATTATATATTAGATATATATTTTTTATTTATAGTTGTATTTATTTACTTATTACTTATTTATTTATTATCATTAAGACAATTTATTTATTTATTAATTATCATCATAATAATTTTTTATTTTATTTAACAGAGGATAGGAAAAGAATTTAATAAAAATAATAAGGGTAAGAACAAGAGAAAAAATCACACGCTATAAACTCAAACGCTACTTAAATTAGTAACGTCTGAAAAAGCACCATAAATTACTTATAAAACGCAATAAGCCACCTGTTACAAAGAGTTCTATTTTTTAAAATTTGCTATTCGCTAGTCAAATTCGCTCATCGCTATCTGATGAAACTTGCCAAAGAGAACATAAGAACACACCCAATTGAGGCCAATATACCAAAGATATTGAGCAGGTCTGAAATTGCTCTGTGGAATCATTCTGCACTGTCTAATATTGTTGGTTTATAAGCCGAATATTCATCAAGAATGACTGTCTAAAACTTCAAACTCCATTTTGATCCCCTAAATTCTTTTTTTTTTTGTTCATCCTAAAATTCGGTTAAACTCCATTGTATAAATCTTGTGACTATTTTAATTCAATTCCTGCCATTACTTCTTATTTAACATCATATTTCTTTGCAGGTATAATAAGATGTTTCCTGCTCAAATTTTTTTCGATAACCAGATATGTTTCCTACTCAAATTAAGTGAGAATAAAAAAGTTGGGTCTATTTCATGCTATATCTAAGGTCTCCGAACACTCAAAATCAATAAGAAAATAAAACGAAACAAGCCCCCGATATAGCTTATTTCATTAATTAAATAAGCAAAATAAGCTCCAACATATTATATATGATAATATGAAGAAGCTGAAGTTCATGAATGCAGAACAAATTAAATGACTAAAACTTTACAACAACTAATAATCTGAATCACTTTCCTCACCATCCCCAGATTCCCCACCATGGTTGATCTTGTTTATAGTGGACTCAAAGATGCTCTCAAGCTCCCTCAAAAACTCCACAAACACATATGCTTCTTCTTGCAGGCTATCAGCAAGTAAATTTTTACCCTTTTTCATAGCAGAATTTATCTTCACCTTATCCTGTGGGGGAAGCATAGAACAATTGTCCTTCAACACTTTCCTCATATCGTAAAGATAATCGTCCAAAGCATTCATTGCTTTAACTTTCTTCTTAAACTTCATATCTTCAGCCTTAAAATTCTGAGCCTCTTGCATCATCCTCTCAATCTCTTCAGCTGATAGTCTTCCATTTTCATTCGTTATTGTAATATCTCTCTTATTCTTAGTGGTTTCTTCCTCAGCAGAGACATTTAGCATTCCATCAACATCAATGGCAAAACATACCTTGATTCGAAGGCCTCGAGGAGCCGGAGGAATCGAGAGATTGAACAAACCCAACAAGTTGTTATCACTGGCTCTTGTTCTCTCTCCCTCGTAAACCTTAATGGAGACACATGGTTGGTCATCTTCAGCTGTGAAATACTCTTTAGTCTTCTTAACAGGAATAATAGTGTTCCTAGGAATCACCACACTCATGACATCTCCTTTTATTGAATTACCAAGAGACAAAGGTGTAACATCAAAAAGCACAAGGTTTGGAACATCCTTAATACCTTCAACACACAAAGCTGCTTGAAAAGCAGCACCATAAGCAACAGCCTCATCAGGGTTGATGCTTTTGCATAGTTCCTTCCCATTGAAGAAGTCCTGCAATAGCTGCTGCACTTTGGGAATCCGAGAAGACCCACCAACAAGGACAACATCATCCACACTTCCCTTGTCCATCCTAGCATCAGCGAGACACTTCTCAACAGTCTCCATACACTTCTCAAAGAGGTCCATGTTGAGTTGCTCAAACTTGGCACGTGTGACCGATGAAATGAGATCAATGCCCTCGCATATAGCATCTATCTCAATAGTGGCCTCCGTATCGAAAGAAAGGATCCTCTTTGCCTTCTCACAAGCAGTTCTCAATCTCCTCAGGGCTTTTGGAATGCCACTAATGTCCAGTTTGTTCTTCCTCTTGAATTCCTTTGCAAAGTGGTTCACCATCCTGTTATCAAAGTCCTCTCCTCCAAGGTGAGTATCTCCTGCAGTGGCCTTTACTTCGAAGCTATCACCGTTGAGTGTGAGGAGGGACACATCAAAGGTGCCCCCACCAAGATCAAAGATGAAAACATTTCGCGTTCCAACAAAATCAGCTCTCTTTTGAAGGCCATATGCAAGAGCAGCCGCATTACGTCGAGTCCAGCAATGGCACCGGCATCTTTAGTGGCCTTTCGCTGAGAATCATTGAAATACGCTGGCACAGTGATAACTGCATTCATTATGGGGGACATCAAAAATGCCTCTGCAATCTCCCGCATCTTGGTGAGGACCATGGATGATATTTCCTCTGCAGCAAGGTGCTTTTCCTCGCCTTTGTACTTAACAACAATCATGGGTCGGTCACCAACACCAGCAATAACCTTGAACGGCCACAACTGAAGATCATTCAGAATAACAGAATCACTATACTTCCTTCCAATCAACCTCTTTGCATCTGCATAAATAAGAACGATGGTGTGATGAATAAATATAATTTGTTTTTTTTTGTTCTGCCAAGAGCATAATAGAAAAATGGTAGTAAATAGTAATAACTATTAATTAAACAATGCAAGAATAAAAGAGAAGATGAATTACCAAAGATGGTGTTTTGTGGGTTAGATGCAGCCTGATTTTTGGCAGCATCACCAATTAACCTTTGTGAGTCAGTGAAGGCAACAAAGGAAGGAGTGGTTCTGTTGCCTTGTTCATTGTGGATGATCTCTGCTCTATTGTTTTGTTCCTGCCATACAGCCACACATGAGTAGGTGGTGCCAAGGTCAATCCCGATCGCAGGTCCCTCATATTTTTTGGCCATTTTCTTTCAAGTGAAGAAAGACACTGTTCTACAGAAGATTTTGATTCAGATTTTGGAAGAGACGTCGCATTGTGGAATATATTTCGGGTTGGTTTTTATATCTGTGGAATATGGAAAAATTAGTTGAATGTGTGTGTTATCTCTCTGGACTCCATAAAATGAATTAATATCTTCCTATCAGAAGCCGCGACTTTATATTATCACTACTAATATAAAGTAATGTAGTCTTGGCGCCATTGCAGTGGCATTAGTGTAAATATTTAAAAGATGTTTTAAGTAATTAAAATGTGCACACATTGTGTTGCGCTGTTTCGGGTCTTCATCCAAGTGGCTGAATGCCACTGATTAATGGAAAACTTAGAAAGAAAGAGGTACGCCGTTTGAGGTCTCAAAAATTGGCCCATTCGGTTCAAATTAAAACAAATGAAGAGATATACATAGAACTATGACAAGTTGCAGAGAGAGTAAGAAGGCCCAGAACCAAAACGGGGAGAGGGAAGCAGGCCGAGGACCGAGTGAGAGAAGGCCCTCAGCGGCAATGCATGGCCGCGTTTGCAGCTGAGGTTTTAACCGTGATTTGCAGCTGAGCTGAGAGGAACATGGTTCTATGGTGGCTCTGGGCTGTCTAAGACGACATAGGGAGAAGCAGCCATTATGAAAGGGAACAGCGCGGTGGCTTTGCCGCATTTTGCGACGGCTACGAAAGAGGGAGGGGTTCCCACAGTGGCTTTTGGCCATTCACAGTGGTGGATGAATAAAAGGCGGTCGTCTATGGCTGCCATGCAGGGGACCCTACTCGCTCGGCAGAGGTGACCTTCCTGGTGACGAGGAATGTCGCTCGCGGCGGCCACTGAGAGAGATGTCGTGAACATCGCAGTGGAGGAATGAGGGAAGGGGGGTTGTAGTGGCAAGAGGCCAAAATGATGGAAAAGACAAGGCCGCACGCGCAGCGGCAGGCAATTTGACACTGATTGGTTGTGCTTCGCATTTTATAGGATTCAACTACAAAATGGTTGTTTTGGTTTCTTCATAAGAGGTAAGACGCACAAGTTCCATTTTGCAGATGCACAGTTTTCTTTTTTCTCACATTTTCCTTTGCTGGCTCCAAGGAAGAGTAAGAAGGAAGCAAGCATGGTGGTCCAGGAATTTTCTGAAATATGGGGAAGTCTCTATTTGTTTGTATAGAACTGGGTGTATAGATGAGTACGTCGTGTGCCATTTAAAGAATGTTATATTTATCCTGAGTTTGTATGTGCTTCATTTTAATTTCACAGTGATAATAATGATATATTTACAGTTCAATTTATTTATGTAACTTTTAAATATAAGGTGAAATGCTTGCTTATTTTCAGTGATTTTTTCATGAAACTTTATTCTTATTTGGTTGTGGCATTCAATGGGTATAAAACCTTTTTTTTTTGCTATGCCGTTTATACTTTGTGCTTGGGTTTTAGATGGTAGTGTGTTGGTTACATTGGTGTTGTGGTAACACTTGGTTTAGGTTTTCCAATTTTCTTTCTTCTTTATCAGCTAGAGGAACATGGGGTATACTTCTTCTTGGACCTTCCATGTATGGTTACCCTCATATCTTCAAAAGAGGTTTCCAAATGTTGAAGTATATTATCTTTCAGGGGTGACATCAAACACAGATGATGCGCAGCTTGCAAAAACCTTTGCGGTTTAAAAATGCCCCACAAAGGTACATTAATTGGTCATTCTGGAATTTGTAATTTTGTCCACATAGATGTGATTCATGTGAAATAGGGGATGCTTATAAAGCTCTATAGTTGGGATCATCCTTTTATTATCATAATTATTTGGTTAGAAATTTATCTATTTTACTTTGTGTTATTTATTTAGTTTAATTTTAGTGTACTATTTCGATAATTTATTGATCATGATTATTTGGATTCTCCAGGTGGTTGGTGTTCCTGTACAGAATTATAAATACACAATAACTTAGAATTTGTTTACTCAATTCTGCTTCTTATGTGCATTTCATCCTTACTTTCTATTTCCATGAGGTGTATTATAGATTTTTGCATCTGCTGATCTACCTTCATGTCATGTCTAGCATTTTGATTGTGATATGCCTTAAATGATTAGTTAATTTAAGAGTTGGATTATCATCATTATATAGTTGACTAACAGATAATAAATATTGTTTCATTTGATTGTTAGGGGTGGTTGCGTTTTGTTTTTTGGTGGTCGATTGTTTTGAGTATTTTTTGTGTTTTTCAATCTTTTTTGCTTGCAATTTTTGGATCTTTTAAAAAATTTCAATAAAGACAAATCAAATCAAATCATTTAAGATAGGATTGATTTGGTTCAGATTATTATGTTAGAATAAAAAATATTAATTTTTCAAAAATTTATTACTGCATATTACTTTTTGCCATGAAAAATTAAATTTATATTGCTACAAGCTAAAAAAGCTTATTCTTTGATGACTCTAAATTAAATTTTGAACATGACACCAAAGATGGAACATGACGCCTTCCACCACATAACTGTTCACACTTATGAAAACATTCACACAGCTGGCGTGAAAATGGTATACCCGATTACAAAAAATGTTGCAATTAAATTCAGAACCGTTCACAGTCATGTAAAATTCACACTCACGGTGTGAAAGCGCCAGATCCAATTCACACCACAGGTGCATCAAATATTATTTAATGATGTTTTTGTCATTTAAAGTGTTAACATTTTTAATTTTTTATTTTTCTTTTGTGATGAGGAAACTTTTTACATTACACAATACATTTTGACATTTTTGTAATAATAACATTATCATATTTACTAATAACGTACTATACTGAAGTTATTTAATCAACTAAAAATATTAAAATATCATGATAATAGTTTTAGACCCGTGCATCGCTCGCGTATAAAGACTAGTCCCCATAAACATAAACAGAGTTTCTTCGCGGTTCGTGACTTCTCACTATCTTTACTTGATGCCATAATTGGTCCATGGAAAGGAAAATAATTTCCGCTAGATGCACTCACGACTATTTAGCTTTTTTTTTTTTTTTGAAAACACGACCATACAAAGCTTCTTGGAGGGACAATTGTATACATTCTAGGTGAAATATTTTTTTATGAATATGCATTATACATAACAGCTCTTAGTAAAAAAAGAAAAAAGAAGAAACATTCCTCGCTTTTGCTTTGACAAAAATTTTGTTCTTCGATTGAGGGTCTTCATTAAATTCGTATTTTAGTAATAATATTCCCTCGGTTGGTATTTTAAGGTGTACTTTAAAAAGGGGAAAAAAAAATACTCGTCAGTAGTACAAATTTCACATGCAGAGTGTAAACATATTTTTACTGTATCCCCTCCTGTTATCAGACCCTATATTTTGTCACATGTCTCCCGTTAATTGGTTGTTTGACATTATGTGTGTTTTTTTTTAATAAACATTTTGTGTTTTTTCGTGTAAAGTGATTTTTGCCCTTTTTTATCTAACTATTTAAATTTTAAAATAGTCTATTCCTATTTTCACCTATTTAATTAGTAAGAAGAGAATTGATAAACTAGATCATTAATTCATGTAATTAACAAAATTGTATATATTATACACATTTTTAGATAGTACTGTATGTATTGTATATTTTTAAATTAAAAATTGTTTTGCATTCATATGTTATTTCCAAATGTAAAAAAAAATATACATCAAATCCTATATATATATAATTAACCAATAAATAAATTAAATAAATTATTAATTCTTATAAAATATATAATATGATTATTTTACATTAATTTCAAATTTGGTCTGTTATAGTTTTTTTATATTTTAGATGAATTTATCATTTATTATATAATATTAAAAACATATATATATATATAATCATTATTAGTTTGAATATAATTAAAATATTAAGCCTTTTTTTGAATCAATTAAAATATTAAGCCTTAAACACTATATATAGTGGTTCAATGTTTAGTCCAATTTTTAAAATATTATCTTTTTAATAAAAAATCTATTGAGTAGGAGTAAAACTTGTAGTAAATATATCGAATCTAAAGCTGATAGTGATGCTCTATTAACTTTCTTCAAATGAAAATGTTCACCAAAATCAAGTTGTACACCGGATAAAATTGTTCGGGGATATATTTTTCTCACTAAAATTAAGTAATTGGGGTATATAAAATTAAGGCTTTAACATGTTTTTGGTTTCTCTAAATATCGGCGTTTTGAATTTAATTCTTCTAAACAAGTCAGTTTTTTTATCCCTCAAGAAATCAATTTTTTGATTTAAGTCCCTCTTTTGCGTTGACCGTTGACATGACACACTGAGGTCCCAGTAAAAAGCTAACGTGCCCAGTATGCAGTGTCATGTCAGCTGACACGTCATCTGTACGGACTCATTGACATACGCAATAGGGATTAAAATCAAAACTTAATATATTTAGAAGGACTAAATCAAAACTTAATATATTTAGAAGGACCATATGACATCAATCAGACTACCACCACAACCACCACTACCCATGTAACACCTGCATTTTTAGATTCGTAGTTAATTCTATGACACTGAGTATGTAGATCAAATTACATATCATATGATATTAGAAAATGAAATATCATGATTATAGTCGCTCATAGTAAAACAACTAAGATTTCGAGTTGAAATTGAAAATTTCATACAGAAAATGATTCTCGTTATAGATGGAGAAATAAAATTATATTGATCTGAAGGCAAAGAAAAGACCATCGCGAGGAATTAAAGAGACAAATAGTATTTTTATATTATTTAAGAATTTAATAATTTTAGTTTGGAATTTTCTGGGATTAGGATAAAGATATTACAGTTTTGGTCCCTGTAGAATGGACTATGTGACACGTAATGAACAGAAAATTACCGAAGGACTAAGAAATGAACCAAATGGAAAGTTAGGGATATAATTAGTGTTTTTAGATTATTTATGATTTTTAGATGGGTAGATAGTAGCCAAATTCGAAAAATAGAAATTTGACAGAAACCGTATCTCGGTTTTAGTACGGTTAAGGTTTTATATTTTTTCAGAAACCGTTTTTATGTCAAAAAAATATTTTAACGAAACAAAAGTTATTTTTTTAATATTTTGGATTTTTGAGAATTTTTCTAGAATTTTTCAGAAAAAATTTATTTTTAGCCCTTTTTAGTACGTTACGGGTAACCGTAGCGCAATCAGGGTATCAAAAATGATCAAAATTTTAGTTTTGAGATTCTAAACTTTATTATATTAATACTGGGTCTCAAAAATGATTTTTTCATTAATCACTTATTTAGGAAAGTATTTATTACAACATAGATTATTTATTAAGCATTTTTTTCACTTGTGCTCCACTAAAGAAGCCCTAACTTTGAAGATATTTTCTCCCACTTGCTCCCAGCTGCCTTGCACGAAATTTTCCATCTGCCAAGAATGCTTTATGCCCATGTGCTCATACCTTGAAGTCTTGCTTGGAACCAATAATAAAATACATTTAATTTCTTAATTTATTTCAAGATAATACCCACTTGCACCAAAACTTATCTTGACCCATTTCCTTCTTGCTTCAGCTGAGTTACTCAAGGGAAAAGGAGAGAGAAATTCATCTTCTTCATTTCATCTTAGTTTCAAGAGCAAAACTCCATTTTTCCTCTCAAGTTCCAAGCTTTTTCCTTAAGCTTTTCCTTGGTGTTTTAAGAGCTTTGATCCTTCAAGCTTCACAAAAAAAGATTGGTTGATGATTCTAAACCATAAACCATCCATATATCTCCATAATCTTCATTTCTTAAAATTTTTAGATCATGTGTTTCTTCATTTTTTTGAATAAAACTCTTTATTTTGGTCTTAGGTTCTTATCCTTGGAACCAAGAAGTTTGATCTTCATTTTGATCCATTTTTTTTCAAGAGCAAGAGTAAGAAATCATGATCTCTCATGTTTTTTATCTTAAGTTTTGGGTGGTTTCATGAAGGCGATGTTTTTATGCTTATGTTTTATGATTGTATTTTGTAAGGGTTGGTTACTAGTTTGGAAAACTACAAGCTAGGAAAGTGATTTTGGAGCTTTAAGTTGTCTTCAAGAGGTAAGGGGATGTTCTTTTCATAAGTTATGATTTTTTTGTGGTTGTATGTTGTGTGGTTTGATGACAACTCCATGGTTGAGTTTTATCTTTGTGAAAGAATGATTTTTATCATTCTTGATGTGTTAAATTCCTAAGAGGAGTTTTCTAACTCTATGGTTTTTGTATAAGCATCATCATACCTTTGAACCTATGAAAATAATTCTAAGTTGTTTTGGGTAAAAGAAAAAATTAAGAACATTTACTAAGAAATGGAAAAGTGTGTGTATGCTTGGATTGTCTAAAAATGCTATTTTTAGTATGTAGTAGCTCTATGGTTTTTGTATGATAGAAAATTTATGTCTTGAGTTGTGATTTGTTCTTGGATGATGTGTGAAAATATTGTATGACTTGATGTGGTTTGGCTTGGTTAATTTTCTTGTGTTGCACTTGATTCATTTGGGGATGATTGTAATATTTAAAGTAGATTCATGCTTTAATTATTATGATTGTGTGATGTTTGTTGTGATTGGGTAAGATTAACCAAGATAAGTTAAAACAAGTGACCCAAGTTTCATGGAAGATGAAGTAGAGGACTTAGTAATAAAACTGTTTTTCCAAAGACAAAATTGATTAATTTAGTGTTCAAGCCAAAACTTGATTTATGTATTAATTACTTAAAATTTTTGATAAGTCTCAAATGTCCTTTAAATGAGATGTTTTTTTTAACAAGAGAGTTGGGTATTTAATTTAAAACAATCACAAATGAGTAAGTCTTTTATCAATTAATTATAGGGTAATTAGCAAGAGGAATTAAAGCCTATGTAATTAACTTTTGAAAATCCAATTTAAACAACCAAAGTTCATGAAGAGGTAATCTAATTTTGAGGTTTTAAAAAACATTGAAATTGAAGTGTATAAACAAATCTTAAAAGAAAAGGGGATTTTCGAATTTTAAGAGAGTTTTGGACAACTCTATTCACATCACTGGTGTGAAATTTCGCAAGCTATGAAAATTTATGTTTTGGGCCAAAAATATAATTTTCGAAAGTATAGGGGCCGAAATGCAAAAGTGGGCATTTTAGGGGTCAGAAACATAACTATAAAGAGTTATGAGGTTCTAAAAATTAAGAGGAAGTGAGGGGTATTTTTATAATTAAATTTGCTGTAATGGAAAGAGTTTTTCTTAAAAAGGTCAAGCCTAAAGTAATTTATAGTTAAAACGTTGATGACATTTTTCATTACCACGTAGTGGATGAAAAGTAAAGTTTTTACATGTTGTAAAAAGAGTCAACACGTGACGAGGTTAAATTCTTGAGAGAAGAATTTGTGGTGATTGCAAATATGGATGTCATTTTGCATTGTGATAATTGGCTTTGCCAATTCGAGCTACAATCTAGTTTGTAGGGTTGCGGATAAGTATAGTCTGACATATAAGCCTATGGGGGCGTTCAGGTTACGAAATTCTCAATGACCTTGCCTGGTGAATACCTTTGTGCCGAGAAAAGTAGTACACCCAACTTGGATGATCCTGACCGACTGTCTTGTTTATGTTATGGTAATAATTTTTAAATAGTGACTCTACTGAATAATTGTTAAAGCAGATCCTGAGAGTGGACTAGGTCAGATCCTGAGAGTGGATTGGGCAATTATGTTAAGTTTACGCTACAGCCATTTCGCTCGACTTAGTTGAGAAAGAGAAGTCTCCTTGGAGGATTTGCACTGGTGTATAAAAAGATGTTGAAGTGACATGCATATTGATGATTTGCAGTGTGTAAATTTCTGGATGACGCATTTGGTAGTTTGTTAACTTAGAGAAAGGTTTTCAAATGATATCTGCTTATTTTGAAGTATAGTCAGTGGTATTTCCTTTTTCTATGTATGTTTCGTTATTGTAACTTTTGGGGAGAAACTCACCCTTGCCCATATGTTTCGTGGTATTTGGAACATGATTCATATAGATGGATTACTAGCTGGATGGACTAGTCCGAACTCGAAGAATGAAACGGCATTGAAGACGTATCAACCAAGTGGAAGGACATGCGAGTCATAGTTTTGTTGGGGTTTTCTTATTTGAGTTTCTTGCAGAAGTTCTTAGTGCTTGACCAGCATAGGGAGTCTGTACTGATTTGGGAAAGGGATTTCTTATGTATGGTATGCTCTATTGTTAAATGAATGAGTTTTTATTTCCTATGTCATTTTCTGGTTGGTGTTTATTCTCATAAGTATTTCTTTTAAAAAGAAAAAAAAATGACAGAGAAAATCTATTTGTGAAAATTAAATAAATTTTGACAGCATTTTTCGAAAGAAGAATCAAAAGAAAGATTTTAATTTTGTATTAGAGGTTCCGTTACGAAGTGTAATGCCTTCTGAGAAAGGGGTGTTACAACCCACACACACTCTCTCTCTCGTTTTCTCTCTCTCTCCCCACCCCCCCCACCACTACCACCACCACCCACTCTCTCTCTCTCTCACCCCACCAACAAGCACCCCCTCCTTCTTCTCCCTCCTCTCATGGCTCCACCCCCACCACCATCACCACCACCCACTCGCTCTTTCTCTCTCTCTCTCTCTCTCTCTTTCGTTTTCTCTCCCTCAAACCCCACCCCCCCACCACCCCCACCCCCACCTTCCTTGAGCTTCTTTTGACTAATTTGATGACCTTAAAACAGATCAGCCACAATCATAATTCATAAGCACCTGTGTCGAGCCACACACAGTTTTCTGGTAAAAAAATTTCTTCCAAAGAAAATGTAAACATAGTTAAATGACCAAAGAAATCAGACAAAATGATAACAGATACCTCCTATCCTATCATTTAAATTAGAGATCCCTCTAACCCCCAAAGAACAATAGCAACATAAGACTAGGGGTGGCAAAACGGGCCGGCCCGCCCCGCCCCGCCACAACCCCCCAAAAAATGGGGCGAGGCGGGCTGGCCCGCCAAAAAAAGTGGCTGGGGTACCCCAGCCCGGCCCGCGCCCGCGGGTGGGTTGGCGGGCCAACCCGCCTTACCCGCCCAAAAATAAAAAAAAAGGAAAAAGTGTGTAGAAGTGGTGGGTTGGCCCGCCTAACCCGCCTAAAAAAATAAAAAAAAACGGGTTGGCGGGCCAACACGCCGGGCTAGCCTGTTTTGAACCCACCTTTGGGCGGGCCGAAACGGGTTGTGGGTTGAAAACCCCAACCCGGCCCACCCTTTTTTGGCGGGCTGGCCCGCCGGGCCCAGCCCACATTGCCACCCCTACATAAGACACTGGGGTATATATGATGTATTACTGTCATAAAAGATGAGCAGAATGCAGATGGTTAAAGATGCATATATGATGTATTGATGGTTAAAGATGCATATATGTGGTGGTGGTGGTGGGTGGCGGCGGTGGGGGAGAGAAAAAACGAGAGAGAGAGAGAGTGTGTGTGTGGGTGGTGGTGGTGGTGGTTGGGGGGGAGAGAAAACGAGAGAGAGAGAGAGAGTGTGTGTGTGTGTGTGGGTAGTAGTGGTGGTGGTGGTCTAATTGATGTCACATGGTTCTTCTAAATATATTAAGTTTTGATTTTAGTCCCTATATTAAGTTTTGATTTTAATCCCTATTGCGTAGGTCAATGAGTCCGTACAGATGAGGTGTCAGTTGACATGACACTGCATACTGGTCATATCAGCTTTTTACAGGGACCTCAGTGTGTCATGTCAGCGATCAACGCAAAAGAGGGACCTAAATCAAAAAATTAATTTCTTGAGGGACCAAAAAAATTTGACTTTTTTTAGATGGACTAAATTCAAAACATCGATATTTAGAGGAACCAAAAACATATTAAAGCCTAAAATTAATTTATAAGTGAAATAATGTTTTTTATTTTTCATTTTAAAAGAATTCATTCTAAATGTGAGACTTATAAAATATATTTACATTTACATTTCAAATTAAATCAATTCTATTTTACCATTCAAATAAAGTCATGGTCTTGGATTAATGCTATTGCTAGGTGTTCAGAAATCAGAATTCACCCAAAAAAATGCTAGGTGTTCAGATTTCTCTTACCCCTTATCAAGCTGGCTTTTAGATCCTGCAGCCTTCCTTAAACACTTGCACTTTATATGATTAAGGGTGTATATTCTGCTTCATTTATATATAGTTATAGATTATAGATTATTTGAAAAGATGGTTTATAATGACTTTTTTAATGTTTTGTCTAAAAAATGAATTTTTTTAATAGTCTTTTAATATAATATCTCTACAAGTTATTTTGACTATTAAGTAGTTTTTAATTTAAATATTTTCTCTTATATATATATATAAGGGATTCCCTCTAGGATCTTTTCTATGATTAAGGGTGTATGGATCTTAGTTTGAACCATCCGTGAGGCTTGGAGGCCAGGGGGTATGCGTATGAAACAGGATATAAGCAGCAAAAGATTTTGGCAGAGGCCTTCACACCCAGGGTGCATATTCATCATAGGTGGAATTTTATCAGTTTTGGCAGGAGTTATCAGCGTTCAGAACCAGAGAGTTTCACACCCTGGGTGTGATATTCCCAGAATGCTGTCTCATTTGGCAGAATGGCAGGGGCTATCAGCTTTCAGAAACAGAGAGTTTCACTTCCATGGTGTAAACATAATTATTATTTGCACCCGGGGTGTGATATTCCCTGTATGCTGACTCATTTGGCAGGGGCGATCAACGTTCAGAAACAGAGACATTCACACCATGGGTGTGAAATTACCAGTATGATGTTCTCATTTGTATGTATTAGCACTGTGCTCCCTCCAAGGTGTCCCAGGCATATCATCCAAGCCCGATAAAGCTGTGGTTAACTTTTAATAGATTCTTGTTTATGCTTTGGTGGATTGAATTGGTAGTTCCCACGGTAAGAGCTGGGCTGTCTGCACATTTTTATTTCATTTTTGTACAGTCTTATTAGCAGCTGGATATTCTTGTACATCTCGACATATTTTGTGCTTTGATTTAGTTGCACTTATTTTAATAAAAATTTTGACTTATGGGAAAAAATTTAACATTCAAATTAATAAAAGGAATCTTTCTAAAATCACTCTTAAGTAGTTCCATGACTTCTTAGATCTCATTCTCTTTTCCGGATTCATTGAACAGTTTACAAATTAGTAATTACAGACAAACTATTCCCTGATCAAAGGGTCTTACTTATTGGGCAAGCTCAGATAATTAGATCTGAAGCTTCAATCCATTTCAACGACCTAATTATTATTCTTTTCTACCAAGAAATCAGTAAAGCTCAAGTTTATTGTATAACCTTGTAATAATTTTAATTCAATTCCTGAGAGTACAGAGTAAGTAATATCCCATTTCCTTGCAGGTATAATAAGAAGTTTCCCAATTAAAATGGGAGTAGGAGCTGGAATGCTAAAATAGCAGTTTTATGTGCTAACAAAATATTTTGATTCTATTTGTTGCATGGCTTATCAAACATGCCTCAAATTACAACCAGAATCTTCACACACTCAATTGTCCAAGGTATAGAAAAGAAAGGGAAAAAACGACAAGGTAAAAACCCAACCAACAGCATCCAGGGTGCTATAACTACTTCCCCACCTTAAACGCCACGGGATTCTATGAACTAATAGATATGGCACTGCAAAGCAAATAACTAAAAATGCACTAATCATAGTCCGAGTCACTTTTCTCAACAATCAAACCATTGTTCACTTTTTTCAAAGTGGATTCAAAGATACTCTCCAGCTCCCTCAAAAAGTCCATAAACACAAATGTTTCTTCCTTATGGCAATCATCAAGCAAATTTTCGCCCTTTGTAATTGAGGAATTGATCTTCATTCTATCTGACGGGGAAAGCATAGAACTAACACCATTATCTTTCATTACTTTCCTCATATCGTAAAGATAATCATCCAAAGCATTCATTGCTTTAACTTTCTTCTTAAACTTCAAATCTTCTTCCTTAAAATTCTCAGCTTCTTGGATCATTCGGTCAATTTCTTTGGTAGACAGTCTTCCATCTTCATTAGTTATCGTAATCACTTTCTTGTTCCAAGTGGTTTCTTCCTCCGCTGAGACATTCAATATACCATCTGCATCTATAGCAAAACTTTCTTTGATAGGGAAGCCTCGAGGAGCAGCAGGAACTGAGAAATTAAAGAAACCCAGCAAGTTGTTATCACTAGCTCTTGTTCTCTCACCCTCATAAACCTTAATTGATACACAGGACTGGTTATCTACAACTGTAAAATAAGTATTTGTCTTCTTCATAGGAATGGAAGTGTTCCTAGGAATCACCACATCCATGAGATCTCCTTTTGTTTCTACACCAAGTGATATCGGAGTAACATCTCGCAGCACTAGGTTTGGAACATTCTTAATACCTTCAGACAGCAAAGCAGCTTGAACAGCTGCGCCATACGCGACAGCCTCATCAGGGTTGATGCTCATGCAAAGATCAATCCCTTTGAAAAAGTCCTGCAATAGCTTCTGGACTTTGGGAATCCTAGAAGATCCACCAACGAGGACAACATCATCTACATTACCCTTGTCCATCTTAGCATCTATAAGACAACTCTCAACAATCTTCACACACTTTTCGAAGAGGTCCATGTTGAGTTGCTCAAACTTTGCCCGTGTGATTGATGAACAAAAGTCAATACCCCGAAAGATAGCATCTATCTCAATTGTGGCCACAGTATCGAATGAAAGGGATCTCTTTGCCCTCTCACAAGCAGTTCTCAACCTTCTCATGGCTTTCGGGTTGTCACTAATGTCCACCCCGTTCTTCCTCTTGAACTCCTTCACAAAGTGGTTCACCATTCTGTTATCAAAGTCCTCTCCCCCGAGATGAGTGTCTCCAGCAGTGGCCTTAACTTTAAAGTCATTATTCTTAATTGTGAGGAGAGACACATCAAAAGTTCCACCACCAAGATCAAAGATGAAAACATTTCTCGCCTCAACACAATTAGCTCTCTTTTGTAAGCCATATGCAAGAGCAGCTGCAGTTGGTTCATTGATTATCCGCATTACATCGAGACCAGCAATGACACCAGCATCTTTGGTGGCTTTCCGCTGAGAATCATTGAAATAAGCAGGCACAGTCACAACTGCATTCTTCACGGGTAATTCCAAAAATTTCTCTGCAATCTCTCGCATCTTTGAGAGGACCATGGATGATATTTCCTCAGCAGCAAAGTGCTTTTCCGTGCCCTTGTACTTAACAACGATCATGGGTCTGTCATTATCACCAGCAATGACCTTAAAGGGCCACAACTGAAGATCATTCTGAATAACAGAATCACTATACTTCCTTCCAATCAACCTCTTTGCATCTGCATCAATAAGAATGATGGTGATGTATAAATACAATTTGTTTTTTTTTTGTTCCGTTAAAAGGATAATAGAGAAATGGTTCTAATAACTATTAATTGAAACATGCAGTAAGGAAAAAAAAATTGATTTACCAAAGACGGTGTTTTGTGGGTTAGAGGCAGCCTGATTTTTTGCAGCATCACCAATCAACCTTTGAGAGTCGGTGAAAGCAACAAAAGATGGAGATGTTCTGTTGCCTTGTTCATTGTGGATGATCTCTGCTCTATCGTTTTGTTCCTGCCATACAGCCACACATGAGTAGGTGGTGCCAAGGTCAATCCCGATTGCAGGTCCCTCATACTTTTTGGCCATTGTGAATGAAGACTGTTCTGTTCTAGATAGGATTTTTATCAGACTTTAGAAGAGATGGCAATAGCAATAGCAATAGCAATTTGGAATATTTGGGGGTTGGTTTTTATATATATGTGGAATATGAATGAATATTAGCCGAATGTGTCCACCTTATTATTCTTAAATGCATTTGTATACATGTATCAATGTATGTGTTTGTCTTGATTCCATAAAATGAATTTATCATCCTCTGAGAAGTCACGACTTTTTATTATCCCCATAAACAGAGTCCCTGCTTTCGTCAAAAAAATAAAATAAACAGAGTCCCTTCGTGCACATTGCATCCGTATGGAAACTGGGAAGGAAAAAAAAAACTGAGAGCCTTCAAATGATAGCATGTGTGTGATAGATATAGATATTACTACCACGTCCATTAGTTTTCCTTACGCAAAGTAAACTTGTAATCGGGTGTTCATCATTTTTATATTTATAAGTCTATACATGAGTCATGAAAAGATTAAGATCTAGAAGAATATGGTTAATGCGACAGAACATTCCAAAAGCATCTACCATGTTTTGTGCAAATATTTGGCATGCTGTACCATTTCTTGAAATGCAGTAGTTAACAATTGTGCAAAAATGAAAGGAGAAAACGATAGAGAAGATTCTGATGTTGATTCATCTGGAAAAAAAAAATGGTCTATTGAGTGATATTTATATACAATAATTTCCCAATTTCCCATAATTAACTAAATGACATTCTTCAAGAAAAACTAAATGACAGAATAACAAATTCTAAATTAATGAAATCAGTGACCGAATGCATCATGTATTATTCTGCTAAGTGGCAAGAATGTTGTTTTAAAAGACAAAAGTAAACGACATAAACAATTTAAAGCAAAACAAAAAAAAAGTTCAGAAAAGCTCAAGTGAGAACTATTGGAAAGAAAAAAAAAAAAAAACCCAAAGCCCTTACCTTGAACTTCAACGTAAGCGTGAATGAAATACAAAAGGTTTGGATAAGGCTTGAAGGTTTTCTACTTTCCTTGCCCGGCGCCTCACACTCACTCACTCACTCAGAAACCCTTTCTGGAATCTTCGAAAACTGAAAACCAAAGTGTCTCTTGGGTCGTTTTACTGTGCTTTTGTTTGTTGCGTTGTGTGAAGAATATGCTAGAGGGGGCTTTTTTTTGTCTCTAGCACTATTATTTTTTTTATTTATTAAAGTAGTATTTTTTTTTTTATGTATTAAAATAGCACTCTTTTGAATAAAATATTTATTTAATATTTTTTTAATGAATTAAATAATAGTAATTGGTTTAAGAGTGTGATTAAGTTGTTAATTAAATTAATATTTAATTGTTAAGTATTTATTAACCCAATTTGTCAACTAATTGAATATTTAATAATTAAATATTTATTAACCCGATTTGTCAACTAATTAAAATTTAAAAATATAAATATAATATTAATAGTCAGTTTAAAAGACAAAGACATCAATGTCTCTGTCTCTGCAAACGGGGAAGGCAAGCTGAAGCAATGATAACATCTGGCTTGATTTACACAGATGTTCTCATCGAAAATCTTGAGATACAACGAACAATATCCAACTCTCACCGTGTTCATATCTTCAATCGAGACCAAAGTATTTTCACAGTTGAAGAGTTGATTTGCCCACCATCGGGCCGACCTACTGGGACATTCGAAGTAGACCTGCATAGGCAGTGGTGTGACTGTGGTGAATTTTAGGCATTACACTATCCTTGTTCGCATGTCATCGTTGCTTGTTCTCATATTCACCACGACTACATGACATACGTGTCTCCCCATTATACATTGCAAAATGTATACAATGTTTACCGCGAAGAGTTCAAACTAGTGCCTAACCGTTCATATTGACCAGAATACAATGGAATTAAATTGTGCCACAATCCAGCAATGCGGAGAGATCCAAATGGTCGTCCACAATCCACAAGAATTGATACCAAAATGGATCAAACGGAAAAGAATCGTCATCCCAAGAGATGTGGACTGTGCCGAAGTGAAGGGCATAACAAAAAAAATTGTCCTCACCGTTCTGGAGCTGATACGCAGCAGTAAAAAAAATTTCTATCATTTGCATTTAGTTCACTTTTGTATCATTTTTATTTGTATCACTTATGTATTTGTATTTTTAAATTTTGAATCAATTTAAGCTATTTTCTATAATTATATTATCAATTAGTTGACAAATTGGGTTAATAAATACTTAATAATTATTTAATTAACAACTTAATCACAATCTTAAATTAACTACTATTATTTAATTCATTAAAAAAATATTAATAAATATTTTATTTAAAAGAGTACTACTTTGGTACATAAAAAAAAAGTACTAATTTAGTAAATAAAAAAATAATAGTGCTAGAGAGAAAAAAAAGCCGCTAGAGGGAGTGAGTAGTGCAGTGTGACTCAGCGTGCTTTTGAAATTGCCTACTGTTCCCACTGCGCTACCAATAGTAACTAACTGAAAGCATGTGGGCGAAGGTATTTCAAACGGATTACATAAATTCAATAGAAGTGCTAATTGTTTTTTTTGCCAAAATTATATCTTTCGTTCCTTAATTTAATTATTTTTTCCAATTTGATCCCTCGCTTTTTGTGTTTTTTATAACAAAACAGTATTTTATGTTTTAAAAACAAGCTATAGTGGTCCTTTCATAACATAATCGAGTATATATATATATATAGACTGAAATAGATTAATAAAATATTTAAATAGATTAATTTGAGACTATATGGATAAAAATAGAAAAAATATGTATGTTTATAATAAAAATAATAATTAAAAAAACATATTGGACTACTTTGACAAGAAAAAAAAGAGACCAAATTGAAAAATAATTAAATTAAAAAACCAAATGTATAATTTTACTTCCTCCTTTTTTTTCTGGAAATTTAGCATTGAACTCCCAATTCCCAACTTCCAATTGAAGCCAAGCGTGACGCAGAAATTTGAACGGTATATTAAGCTAGTATAGTGTCCCGTGTGGCATGGGATATATAATATGCATTAATTATTATTCAATTTTTAAATAGAGATTAATAACAAAATAAATATAAATTTTTGATAAAGTAATAATATAGTTTAAATTATTGTTGTGAGTAGACATGTCATAAATTCAAATTTGCAGGTATTCACCTGAACCCACACCAACTTTGATGAAGATAATCTAATTTGATGGGTCTTAGGTCGAGCTTGGTTTTTTTTTCTCATTTTTGAAAGGCAGAGAGATTCGCAAAGGAATGTTGCACTTGCCCTCAAATCCATCCCGCTATTTAAAATATTATATTAATTTTAAAAAATAATAGAGTTGTGGTACTTGATTTTCGGTCTATCAGATTAACTTATGGTACAAATTTTTTTAAAGTCTATCAAATTATAAATTTTTCAGAGAGAGATGATTTGGATAAAATTTGAATTTTTATAAAAAAAGTTATCAGAAAGAGAGGATTGGACAAAATTTGTAATCTCATAATATTTGAAAGTCTATCAGATTACAAAATTCTCGAAGAGAGATGATTTGGATAAATTTTGAAATCTTATAAGAAATTTATCGGAGAGAGAGGATTGGATAAAATTTATAATCTCATCCATGTATTTTGGCTACTTTTTTTCATTTTTGAAAAATTTAAAAGCCAAAAGATTACTTCTCGGAGAGATCCTTCAATACAAATTTTATTATAATTAAAAAAAATAGATGAAAGCATATTTAGAACGCCACGTAGGCCTACAATTACTCTTTAAACGATACCCATAAAAATAAGAATTCGTAAATATATATTATTGATTTTTATCTCAATTTATTTGCGCTCTTAAACAAATCAAAATAATTACATATTTTTATTTTAAAATATATTATTTCAATAAACACATTCCAAAAATATTATTTCTAATGAAACAGAATTCAAGTCAATATCTATGCCATATTGTGACATTCAATCAAAGACTTGCTAATTAGGAGTCTTAAGATCTTTGAACTTCTGCAAAATGACAGCATTGTTGCAAATTTTCATGACTTTATACGACTCCTCAAACCTCGAATCATTGTTAAACTTGGGCTTGAAAAGGATGGGGTTTTTCACCAAATCAGAAATTTCCTTTGGAATCCGGTGTGCCGGAGAAGTTATAGATTTATAATGCATAAAGACATCATCAAACACAATACTAAAAAATAGTAACGGGAAAATACTTTTAAAAGCTAACATGCAATACTGTAAATGTGACTACCGCATCAATAGATGCAAACATATCTTCACATGTTTCATTCAGGAGAGTTTTTGCCGTCCTTTCAAATAGCACTAATGTTTCTTCCCCAGTGTCATCTCCTATCTCAATTAGGGATGTAAATGGGGTGGGGTGGGGCGGGGCGGGGGTAGTAGCTACCCGCTACCCGCCCCGTTTAATATACACACTACCCCTACCCGCCCCATACCCTCGCGATACCCGTTATCTATGTTTTAATGGGTATCCATGAAATCTGCGGATATCCATGGATATTAAAAAAATTAAAAAATTCTATAAAAATTTTAGGCTTTAACATGTTTTTGGTCCCTCTAAATATTGGCATTTTGAATTTAGTCCCTCTAAAAAAAAGTTAAAGCTTTTTAGTCCCTCAAGAAATCAATTTTTTGATTTAAGTCCCTCTTTTGCGTTGACCACTGACATGACACACTGAGGTCCCTGTAAAAATGTTGACATGACTTACATGTATTGCCACGTCAAAGAGACTAAAATCAAAACTTAATATTTAGAGGGACTAAAATTAAAATTAAAATTTAATATATTTAGAAGGACCATGTGACACCAAGTCACAAAGACCACCGCCACCACTCTCTCTCTCTCGTTTTCTCTCTCTCTCTCCCCACAGCCCCCCACCTCCACCACCACCACCACCACCACCACTCTCTCTCTCTCGTTTTCTCTCTCTCTCTCCCCACAGCCCCCCACCTCCACCACCACCACCACCACCACCACCACTCCCTGGTGAAGAATCGTGAATCAGTCGTGAGCCTTTCCTCTCAAAGCTAGTGAAGCTTCTTCTGTGATTTCTCCGTGCAGCTAATTTCTTAGGAAAACCTCTAATTTCATCCCATACCTCTGAATCACGAATCACTCGGCCAAGTCGTGGTTCACCATCGGGCACGGTGGTGACGGAGGGGAACGGAAGCAGCTTCTGGGTGGAACGTCTTGAAGAGGTATTTGCATGATTTCATACTCTTTCAAAGTTTACATTGTGAACGCGTATAGTTATTGGAATATTTTTTGCTGTTATAATCTACGTCGTAATGGTTTTGTAATCATGTGTGTTATAGGTACAGTGTTATAATGTTGCTTTAGAAATAAGGCGTATGTCGAAATAAGGCTTGTAGTCATTTCGTGTTTTGTCATACAAGAGGCAGCAGGTCTCAAAATGCTATTGTTAGATACTAATAATATACTCCCCATTTGATTTGAGTGCAGCTTCAATGTGTTAGTTTATGTCTGAGTTCCAATTTTGTAAAAAAGAAAAAATGGTGAGGTGAGGTGTGGTGTGGTGAGGTGATGTGAGAAACAGAGCAGATGAAAGAAAGGAAAAAGACTGAGATGTTGGCTTACGTGGGACGCAGAAGAAAGAATAATAAACAGCAAGAGGGCAATGGTTGCCAGAGTGGTGAGCCATGGAAAGAAAAATAGAATGTCTTGGAAGGGGGCTGTGGGGAGAGAGTGTGTGGTGGTGCCAGTGGTGGTCGGTGGTGGTGGGAGGGGGCTCTAGGAGAGAGAGAGTGTAACGTCCGTAATTTTAAATTTATGACTTTATTACATTTTAATATATGGATATGTGATTCATGTGAATTAAATATATTTTAGGAAGATTAAGTTGGTAGATGATGTTTTCCTGACGTTAGAAAACAGTAGTTTAAGTCGGACGTTAAGATCCGGACAGAGTTCTGTTTATCTTGAATAGACGGAATGGTGACTTTTTTAAGTAGAAACCCTAGATTGAGGGTAAGAAAAAGATTTGAAGGTATGAATAGTGATTTTACAATATTTGAGGATTTTAGAAATTTATTCGGGAATTTTCTGAGCAACGGATAAAAATGTTACCATTTTTGTCCCTGTAGTTTGACTAGGTTGAACTGTGAGTTAGTTTGGAGACCATAACAAGTTAAGAAATATTTTTGGAGATGCCCAATGATGTTTTATATTATTTTAGAATTTTAGAAATTATTTTGGAAATTTTTAGAATAGCAGATAAAGAATTGCGGTTTTGGTCCCTGTAGACTGAGAACAGGGTAAGTGGGAGAACAGGTAAATGCCAGAAGCTTGGAAAATGATCCAAAATCAATCAAAAGAGTGACCAATGATGTTTTTATAATAATATGATTTTTAGAAATTTTCTGGGATTTTTCTGAGAAAGTTCATTTTTACCCTAATTTACGGATTACGGTAAAAACCAAAAATTACCGTGATGCTTCTAAACTTGATTTTTATGAACCAAGACCTTTGTGGCACCTTATTTTCATGACCTAGGACTTATTTTAAGATTCATGAGAGTTTTTACTTCAATAGGTTATTTTTGGACAATTTTTACTATGAAATACAAAAGTTACCACATTTAATTACCTTGGAGACTTACCTTTTACCATGGTTAAGGTGAAAAATTATTTTTACTCCCTTGGACCAGCTGCTGCACCAGTTTTAGAGGAAGAGTGTAGAAGTTTTTAAAATATCTTTGACTCATGGTTTTTGGGCAATTAGATTAATCCAAGTAGTAATTAGGCTTATGACTCATGTAGTGTAATTATAACTTAAGAAAAAAAATCTAGGGCAAGAGGAAAAGGAGAGGGAGAGGCCGAGTTTTACAAGGGAGAGAAGATGGAGAGCTTCTTGTTCATTTTCTTCATCTTGCTCTTACACCATAACCACTCATCAAGCTTTTCTTTTCAAAATTTTCATCTAAGATAATCAACTTTTCTCAAGCTTTGCTCGTGATTTTGGGATCATCAAGCTACCAAGGTACTTCATAAGAACTCCATAGATAAGTTTTGTTGTCTTCTTCATGGTTATGAGCTTAGGGTTGTATTTGGTTCATCTAAAGTTGTTCTTTCATGTGCTAAAGATTAACCATGGAATAAGTAAATTTATTTGGTACTTGGATGTGTTGTGTTTGATTGGAAGGAGTCAATCAAGAAGGAGAAGAAGAGGAAGAAGAAGGGCTAGGAGCTAGGGTTTTTCTTACACAAGCTAAAGGAAGAAGGTAAGGGGAGATTTTCTTATACAAGATTTTTAAAGCTTGGTTGACATGGGTGAGCTATGGTTGTAGTGGTTTGTTCAAGGTGCTTGTGAATTTAATTAGAATATGTGTTGATCATAAAGGTATGTGCTATTTTGTTCTTATGGTATTGGACGACACAAGAGATGTGTTCATGCTTAACATGAAATTTACTCAAGTGGCTTTAGCATGATTGATTAACTTGATGATGAGTTTGGATTGATTGAACCTTGTGTGAGTGAGATTGGTTTCCTTTGATGTGGATTGCTCTTGATTGTGAAGAAATAATTGCCTTGTGAGTGATGATCTTACTCTATGTTTTGTGTGTGATTATCTTACTCTATGTATGTGATGACCTTGCTATATGTTGGAGTGAAGATATTGCTCTATGTTTGGTTGAATGTTTGGATCAAGAGCTTGATGTTGAGTTATTATCTTTTGGGATTAAAGAGCAATTGGAGTATTGGAAAACTCAAGATGCTTGTTCATAGTTTGAAAAGCTTTGTGATTGGTACAAAAGTATAATTTTTACTCATTCATGTTGATTAGGTCTTAATCATGTAGAGAAGCGATTAATTTGGTTGAACTTTGTGAAAATCCGACTTCTGCCACGCCCTGGGTGTGGTCATTTTCGAAGTTGTGAAAATCTGGAAAACAGGGGACAGAACTGTCTGCACCACGGGTGTGAAAATATTCGCACCTGTGAACAGTTCTGGATCCTGAATTTTTGACAACCAAGGATTTTGCGAAAATAATTTTTTTCCAGTTTTTTTTAAACAAAGATGCTTAAGAGAAAAATGACATTTTAATCTAAAGGTTGGTAAGTAATTTGGTTAAATTATTTTAGAACTTAAACATTGGATTTGAAAAATGCTTTTTAGTTATAAGACAAAGTTTAAATAAAAAGGTATTGAATGAAAGAGAAAGAGATCTATTGCTTGAAAAGAATCACAAAGAGAATTTATAAATTACCAAGAGATAAAGTCATGTGGTGTTGTTACAAGAGGTAACATAATGATGAGTATATAACCAAGAGAAGGTTATGTGTGATGTCACTAAGAGAAGAGAGTAACATAACTAAGAGAAGGTTATGTATGATGGTGACAAAGAGTAACATAGAGAAGAGATTGATTATGTTACAGGAGGAATCAAAGTGAATTGATTGTGCTTGAGCTTGTGATGATTATTTTGAATGCTTGATATGATGTGTCATTTTGCATAAAGAGAAAGAGATTTTCTTGGCTTTGCCAAATGGTCATACCTAGAGAGGGTTGTGACGTGAGCTACAACCCAGAGAGGGGTTGAAAATAGGATACGGTTGGGCTACAATTGCCTACTGCGATTATCCAGGTTTCGAAAGTCTCAATGGTCACGTGGTGACTCCCAGTGAGCCGAGAACGAGTAGAGCACCCGGCTTGGATAAATCTGACTGACTGACCTATTTGTGATATAGTGTCGCTGAGTGCATTAAATAATTGTCTTGGACTTTACTGTTTGTTTAGCCTTGAACAATTTTGACTTAAACATGGCTTTCTTGAATACTGTCTTGGACTTTACTGGAGGTTTAGCCTTGAACAGTATGTTAAGGATTGACTGTGGCCTATCGCTCAAATGTTGTTGAGGAAGAGAAAAGTCTCCATAGAGCATTACACCGGTGTTGAGAGAGAAATAAAAGTGTCATGCATTTTAAATATATCTGTGTAATGATATATTGCTTGATGCTGAGTTCTGTGCTGTAACTATGATGATTTTCCTTGTGTATATGAGAATGTCTCATTAGAAGAGAGAGTATATACTTTTGTGCTGAGAAAAGGTAAATGGTACTCTAATGTTTAATGTAGGTTATGTTTGATAAGTCTGATTTACCTTATTCTTATCTGTTGTCACTATGCTTTATAATTTGTGTATGAGGATTTTTCACCATTTTCTATATGTTTTGTGCTCTTTGGAACATGATTCATATAGATATACCACCAGTCAAAAGAATTGACCATGACGGAGGAATGAAGAAGACTACCGTCTGGAGTGACTTTTGGCTAGATAGTCTTTTGGGGGTGATCTGAGACTCGAGCGGCTTAGGCTCATTTGGGGTAGACTGTTATTATCATCCTCGCCGGATGACTGTACTATTTTTATGACATTACTAGCTGTGTCGGTTTGATGTACTTGTAAAACTTTGGACCAGTATATATATGATATATATTATTCATTCAGATGATGTTTATCTCGTTTTTTCAGTAATACGTTACGACATAAATAAGTTTCGAAATCTAAATAATTTAAGTGAGAGTTTCAAGTGAAAATAATTTTCAGGAATTAAAAGAAAAAAAAAGATTAATATTATTTTCGATAAACAAGGTTACTTATGTTGTAATATCCTTTTATGAGAAAGGGTGTTGCAGAGAGAGAGTGTGTGGTGGTGGTGGTCTGATTGATGTCACATGGTCCTTCTAAATATATTAAGTTTTGATTTTAGTCCCTCTAAATATATTAAGTTTTGATTTTAGTCCCTCTAAATAACTATGAATGACGTGTCAGCTGACGTGGCAATGCATGTCAGTCACGTCAGATGCATGTGAGCCATGTCAGCATTTTTACAGGGACCTCAGTGTGCCATGTCAACGGTCAACACAAAAGAGGGACCTAAATCAAAAAATTGATTTGTTGAGGGACCAAAAAACTTTGACTTTTTTTAGAGGGACTAAATTCAAAACGCCAATATTTAGAGGGACCAAAAACATGTTAAAGCCAAAATTTTATTAAAAGAAATTATTTCCACACAATATTTGTCATAATGAACATCATATTAATAAGACTAAATTATACCAATCATATAATTTTAACTCAATTGTTATATCAATAATTGTTTAATTAAATAAAAACAAATAAAACTATAAAATGAAATATATGAGTGTGAGAATTAATACATGACACAACAATAATACATATTTTGGAGTCGCTTTGTTCAATATTAAAACAAAGCAAGACAATAACTAAAAGTAATGCATCATACTCTAATACTTGTCAAATTGTGCATTGGTGTTTTAGACTTTTAGGTATATATATAAATAAAAGAATAATTTTTGTAATTTTACTAACGGGTATGGGTACCCGCGGGTACGAGTACCTCACTACCCACCCCATCTCTATTTTATTGGCAGGTACCTCAAATATCCATTTAATTTACCCGCAAGTACCGGCCTCATACCCACAACAGATTTTATCCGTAGATATCCACGAGTACGGAATTTTTTTGCCATCCCTAATCTCAATCTTGGTCCGATAACTAATAAATCAGACATAAAACCACTATGAAGACTAAATACAACAAAAATCAAGTAAACCAACCATAAAAAGGAAAATAATAGGACCTGGGGATTGTTTAAACAACATGTCGATTGCACTTCTTGCAGTAATACATCTTTGAGTCTGGAACTACTTTCTTCCCACAAATGCAAGCGGTGTACCACCTCTGTTCATCATCGTAAATTAGTTTCACAGTCCCAAGAACAATGTAGCAAGAATCCTGTTGGAAAAGCAAGGCCAGATATTTTTTATAAAGAGATATAATTGACTGGACTTGCATAAAAGTTTGAGACAATTTTAAAAAAAGATATAATCGACTGAACTCGCAAACATGCGTTCTTTCATGTTCTGGTGTTTTTAAGAGGATTATTCAAAATCTTGTAAATTTGAAAGCATAAAATTTGAATAGTGCTACGGGAGAGAGGATTGAATAAAGTTTATCAATTATTGTATGACGTGGCCTTTGCATTGTAAATTTTGTTAGATAAAATTTGTTATCTTATCCATGTATATTGGCTATTTTTTTGTTTTTGAAAAAATTAAAAATCGAAAAATAACTTCTAATAGAGATCTCTCAATACAAATTTTAATTTTATTATAATTAAAAAATAGAAAAAAACAAATTTAAAATATCATGTAGGCCTAAAATCGCTCTATAGACAACATCCATAAAAGTAAAGATTCACAAATATATATATTATTGATTGATATTGCATTTTTTATATTTTTATTTTCTCAAACAGATCCTTAAATCCTCAAATAAATACTTTTAATAAATATTATTTACTAATAATTAAATAAATTTTTTTACGAACACTAATAATAATTAAATAATTTTAATAGATGAGATTGTGTACAGTTTTTCGATCACTGTAGAGAGTAGACGATATCGATCGTACAAAATGGAGGCATGGTCTTTTTTTTTTTTTGCTTCTACTTCGAGGAGTATCCCACCGCCTATACGACGGGGACTAATCTCCCGCGGGAGTTTGTTCGGCACCTCTAATGGGTGGCATCCCTCCCAGCTGAGATTTTTTCCATACCCAAGGCTCGAACCCGAGACCTTGGTTAAGGGACGAGAGGCCTTAACCACTCACGCCAACCTCAGTTGGTTGGAGGCACGGTCTTTTGATGGCTCTGCTGTGTGTGAAGATAATTGATATGATATGTAATTATAATAATATCTGCTGTGCGAGAAGACAATTGATATTTTTTTTTTTGGTTAAAACAAGATAATTGATTTGATATGGAGTATGGATTTTTTTTTTCAATTTTAAAATTTTATGTTGTAAAATTCAACACAAATTTAACTATGCATGAACTTAATTTGATTTTAATTTTAAGTAATTCAAATTATGTTTTATCATTATTAATTATTTAATTTATCTATTATTTAAAGAAAGTGCAGCAGAGTGAAATTATTTTTAAATAAATCTGATTCATTTGTAATGTTTTATTTCATCTCGTTCGATTTTTTTTGGTACCATGGCATTGGCGGGAATATCCTCTAGCTATTAGCACATAGACTAATCTCCCTCGGGATCTTGGCTGTATTAAGGTTATCCCTCTCAGCGCTATTTTTTTTTTATCAAACCCAAGACTTGAATATGAGACATTGGGATAATGACCAACCGCAATTGCCAATCGGACCAATGGACGTTATTAATGGTTTTAATTATGTATAACTATCGAGAAGATGGGCGTTATCGTGCTCGTCTGTCTACATTTTTAAATTTTTTCGGTTAATAATATGATTTATCATCAATTGCATATGGATAAGTTTAAAATTTAAAAATTAGTTATATAAGGCCAATAATGGAATAAAAAAGTAGAACACCATAATAGATAGTTTAAATGCAATATAGATATAAGATATATAGTCTACTAATTATATAATTCTTGGTTAATCTCGCTATAGTTTTCCCGCGCACTGATTTTCTCTTTTTTAATATTACTTTGCATTAACTCTATTTCAGTCAATTTTTTTTTCCACTTTTAATGAAAGAGAGGCAGCTTCCCAAGTCTAAACAATTCATAAATAGAAGAAATAAATTTTATGTTGAGATATATATTCCTTTGTCCTGCTTATGCTATCTAATCCTAATTAATCATTTTAAAATTATATTTCGTTGTTACTATAAATCAATTATTATTTTTCTTAATTTTATATTTGATAAATAAAATTATGCTTATTTACATATTTCATTTATGTTTTTTGTTTGTGTAAATTTTTAAGTTGTAAAATTATTTTTTTATAATTTTATTTTTAATAAATAATATTTATTTATAAGTTTTGTTTATACTTTTTATTGGTATAAATTTTCAGGTTGCAAAACTATTTTTCTTTTAACTTTATTTTCAATAAAAAATAGTGCTTTCTTCGGATTTATTCATGGATTTTCATACCTGTAAGTTTTTAGGTTGTAAAATATTTTTTTTAATTTTTTTCAATAAATAAAATAGTATTTATTTACAGTTTCATTCATTTTATTTTGCTAATAGGTTTTATTCTTTTTTTTTACTTTCAATAAATAAATTAGTGTTTGTTTATAAGTTTTATTCATTTTTTGTTTCTGTAAATTTTTAAGTTGCAAATTTGTTTTTCTTTTAATTTATTTTTATCAATAAAATAATATTTGCTTACCGATTTCATTCGTGCTTTTTTTTGTTCCTATAAATTTTAAGGTTGAATTTTTTTTAAAATTTTATTTACAATAAATAAAATATTATTTGCTTATGAATTTTATTTATGTTTTTATTAAATAATATAACAAAACACTATGGAGTGGAATATTGTTTTATTTATTTTTGTCTATTTATTTTATTTATCTAATTTGACATTATTTTTATTAATATGCTGGAGCAATTTTTATTGTTTATAATATGAAGTTTTGATATTTAACTAAGGAGTGAAGGGTCACTTTGGTCCCTGAGAGATTTGGGCGGTGTCATATTAGTCCCTGAGAGATAGGATATTAAAATTTAGTCTCCGATAGATTCAAACGTTTTTCATTTTAGTCCCTACCGTCATCTCTCCGTTTGCACTGCTTAGTTGTCACGTTAATGGCCACGTAGGACTCCAACGTGGCAGTCCACGTGTGGGGGAACTCAGGCCACGCTGGTATCATAGTCACAGGGACCAAAATGGCTAATTAAACTCTATAGAGGGACCAAAAAACAAAAACGTGAGGGACCAATTTTGTAACCTCACTCAAAACATAAAACAAAGGAGACCCTTCATTTAGAAGTCTCCCCCACACTTCTCCGAACTGGTCCCCCCCTCCTCGGTCGTTCCATCGCTGCCACCCACCAGACGCAGCTGCTACGCCGCCGTGACGCCGCCATTTTCGCCGCCGTGGTGGTTCGAAAGACAAGAGCCTCGGTTGTGGCTTGTACCATCGAAGAAGAAGAACCGCGAGACTCCCTCGTTTGCTAAGGTAACATAAAATTGATTTTCCCATGGTTCTAAGTTAATGTGCTATGTTTTCATAGTAACTTCATCTTCCCCATTGGTGTTTCTGTAAAATCGTTTTGCTGTTGTTTTGTTGGGTAGGGTTTTTAGGGTTTCGATTTTCTGTGTGGGTTGGGGTTTTTATGGACATCAATTCGGTTTTCTCAGTTCTTATATGGGTGTCTCTGTTTTATTGCTATTGTTTGTAAGCTGTATTGTGGTATTTTTCTGCTGGCGTTTTTGGGTTTCAACACATTGTATGGATTGGGCTGTATCGTGGATGCACACTGGTTTGTAAAATAGTTGTTTGATGTCTCTGTTATTATATTTACAGCACTGAGAAAATGTTGACGTTCATCCTACACCATGGTGGTACCTTTAAAAGACAGGATAATGGTCTGATTGATTATGAAGGGGGCGAAATAGATGTGTGGGATAACATTGAGCCTGACTACTGCAACAAATTCCTGTTAGAGGACCTGACCAAGCTGTGCCGACGCTATCACGAGTTTGAATACATTTTGTGGCTTGATCCTGAGAGGGGATTTGAAAATGGATTGTATGAAGTCAACAATGATGAAGACATAATAAACTTGTGTGAGTTTGCCCGTCGAAACAATGGTGAAGTTGATGTGTACTACGGACACCCGGTTATTCGTGACCCAGAAATCATTGAGCCACCACCTGTTGAGGAGAGGCCATGTGGAGATGAAAACCAAACTACTGAGCAAGGAGTGCAAGGAGTTGATGAGCAACCAGTTGAGCCACCTGCTGGCCTTGGTGGTGATGGCCAACCAGTTGAAAGACCTCATGGTGATGGCATTGGTGGTGGTGATGACCAACCAGTTGAAAGACCTGCTGGTGATGGCATTGGTGGTGATGACCAACCAGTTGAGCCACCTATTGGGCAAGGAGGTGATGATGTTACTGCACCTGGTGGCCAAGGCCTTAGTGGTGATGACCAACATGTTGAGCAAGAGATGGTTGAGGATAGCTAGGATGAGAATTCTTATGCCCCATCATTTGGGAGTAGTGATTATGAGTCAGATGATGATTGGCCTGATGATTTGGTAGATGAGTCACCCCCTACAATTACAATTGAAGTTGATGAGAGGCAACATGAGAGTGAGGATGACCGTGCTTCTTACCACTCCGAGGAGTTGAGAAGCCCAATTAGCACGGATGATGAAGGCGCGGGAAATGATAGAAATGTTTTCCCACAATTTAATGTAGGTGCACAATTTGGGCAAGTGCATTTGGAGTGTGGTATGGAGTTTGATACTTTGAAAACTTTCAAGGATGCTGTGAGGGACTATACCATATACTATGGGAGAGAGATATATTGGGCAAAGAATGACAAGATAAGGGCTAGAGCAAAGTGCAATCAAAAGGAGTGTCCGTGGGTAATATATTGTGTTTGGAATGAGGTCACCACAAGCTTTCAGATCAGAACCTTCAAATCTGAACACACTTGCAGCAGAGGGTTCAAAAACAAGACGGCAAAGCGAAAGTGGGTTGTTGACAAACTGGAGAAAAAGTTGAGACTCCAACCAAATTTGACATATGTAGAGGCTTTGGACTACTTCAAGAGGGAGTTTGGACTGCATAGTAATTTAAGTAAGATTTTCAGAGCAATGAGGGAAGCTAGGCAATTGGTAGAAGGGAGTTTGAAGGAGCAATATGCAAGGATATGGGACTATGCACATGAATTACTAAGGAGCAACCCTGGTACAACAGCTAGAATCTGCACTATACCCATGCCTGATTCTCCACCACAGTTTGATAGATTCTATGTATGCTTGGAGGGGTGCAAACGAGGGTTCTTGGCTGGCTGTAGGCCTTTCATTGGACTGGATGGCTGCTTCTTGAAGGGGTACTTTGGTGGTCAATTACTGTCTGCAGTTGGCCAGGATGTAAATAACCAGATTTTTGTCATAGCATATGCCATAGTGAACGTGGAAAATAAAGACAACTGGAAGTGGTTCCTTACCCTACTGCATGAAGACTTGGGAGACTATCAGAATAATAAGTGGACTTTCATGAGTGACATGCAAAAGGGACGTAGGCTATTAGATTCCTTTACTGCATGCCTGCATGTGTATTTAATAGTCCAGGGACTAAAATGACATTAATTAAACACTGTCAGGGGTCAGAATGGCGGTAAGTGTGTACTGTCAGGGACTGAACCTGTTTTGTGTGTATTTTTTGTAGGGTCTGATTCCAGCCATGCAAGAGGTTATGCCTGGTGTGCATCATCGATATTGTGCTATGCACATGTGGAGAAATTTCACAAAGGCATATAAGGATAAAGAGTTGAGGGGTGTGGTATGGGAGTGTGCAAGAGCAACCACCCCTTGCCAGTTCAATGCACAAATGGAAAGAGTGAAGCGGAAAAATGTAAAGGCATGGGAGTATTTAAACAAGTGGCCTGTAGAGGCGTGGACTAAGGCACATTTCAGTGAGCATCCTAAGGTGGACAATATAACCAACAATACATGTGAAGTATTCAACGCAAAAATTGTCAAGTGGAGGGGGAAGCCAATTCTGACGATGGCTGAGGAGATAAAGTGCTACATTATGAGGACAATGAGCACTAACAAGCTAAAGTTGGCCAGCTGTTCAGGTCCACTATGTCCAATGCAGCAGGCTAGATTGGATAAGCTGAAAATTGAAAGCAACAAGTGGACCCCACAGTGGGCTGGTGATGGGGATGGCACTCGATATGAGGTACAAAATTGGACGGCTAAGATGGATGTCAATCTCAGTACTCACACCTGTACTTGTAGGGTTTGGCAATTGACAGGTAACATTCAGATTTAAGGTGTTTAAGTTTTTTGACATATGATGCATTATTGTATTTAAGTTTGTCAGATTATTTATAGAGTTTAACTATTTCTACTTGCTGGTCAGGTATGCCATGTGCTCATGCTATTGCTGCTATTGCACATAGGAATCTAAAGGCTGAAGATTTTTGCCATGCATGGCTGACTCTAGGTGCATACAACGCAACATATGCATATTTCATTCAACCTGTTCAAGGGGTTGAATTTTGGGAGCAAACTAATTATGAGAAGCCTGTCCCCCCACTAATTAAGAGGCGTCCAGGAAGACCCAAGAGGGCAAGAAGGAAGGACGGAAATGAGGAACCTGTGAGTAACGGTAAGCTAAGGAGGACATTGGCTCCGGTTACTTGTTCAAGGTGTGGCACTAGAGGGCATAACCGCACGACTTGTCCATTACCAAGAGATCAACCTGCACAGCCTCAAGGTGATCAACCTGTTCAGCCTCAAGGTGATCAGCCTCTACAAAATCAACCTGAGACCCCTCATGAAACTCAAACTGAAATTGACCTGTCACAATCTGAGCCTCAATCACAGCCTCAATCACAGGGTCCTAACATTGCAGATGTAAATAACTTGTATTTTAACATGTTCATTTCTTTTCATTGTTGACATTTATTAGTTTTGACCATTACGTTGTTTTATTTTTCCAGGAAATGACAGCATCCAAAGTGCAACCCCCCACACAGGCAACATGCATTTTTTAGTTTTATTTGGTCATGCATCTTCACAATTATTTCGATATTATTGGACATGCATGATTGACACTGCACAATCTGGATTCACAGGGCACTAATGATGGTACCCGATCTGGAATTAGGCCACCACCCATCACAGGGAGTGCACTTTTTGGTCAGGTTAGTGGGTTTTAGACATTTCATGTTGATTTGATTTGATGAGAGTAGTAACAGGCAAAAAGAGATAAGGAACTAAATGTTGGATTGTTGTTGGATTGAGTAGACTTCGATGTTGATTTCTAAAACGGAACTAAATTATGCTATCTGAAATTTACATTCAGATTTTATCATGCATTGAATGATAAGTATTGGTTGTTCATGAATGATACAATTTGAGGTAATTGTAAATGTTCCAGTACACCAACTTAAAATTTGTTTGTGTTTATTCACAGGGCATGCAAGCTTTTGGCAATGGAATGGGAACTTTTCATGCTACACCAAGTGGACTTAGGCCACCACCTATCAGAGGGACTACACATACTCCAAATGTAATGCAAGTTCCATGTCCATATGCTGCTGAAACATCAAGGCCAAGTTTCATGTCCTTCATCCCAACTCCAAGGGGTCCACCAAGGGGTCCAACCCAGCCCTGAAATAGAAGATTGAAGACAATTTTTTGAAATTTTATTCATGATGTAAATGCACATGATAGGTGCTCTTTTGCTTTTAAACAATTTAATGCATGCTGGAATTAGCACATGTTAAGTGCTCTTTTATTTTGGATAGCTTGGTTATTTAAGTGATCCTTTGGATTACCAAAAATTTTATGTTGTAAATGCACATGTTATAAGGTCTTTTATTTTGTTCAACTCTTGGATATTACAACTATTAAGAAATGCAACTTGCTTGGTTATTTAATCTGTATCAGTGTTAGCTGCTAGAGTAGCAAAAATGACAGGAACTTTCAGGTGCATGTTGTATATGCAATGTGCAAATAGTTGCATATTTTTCAAGAGAATTGTCTATTACTGTTGTGCTTCTTTTTAACAAATGCATTTTTCTTCCTTTACTAAAAATATTGATTTGCATTTGCCTTGAAATGCTTTAAAAATTGGGTCATGTTTTGAGAATCAGAATTCATGCTAAAGTAGGTGAGTCCATTTCATTTCCATATCTTGTGGTAAATCAGAATTCATTACATAACTCACACTTGTACAAACCTTAAACATTACACTAAAATAGGTTAATCCTTGACATCTCCCTACCACAAAACACCAACAGCAACAACACTAAACTAGGTAGAACTATTTCACTACCACAAAACACCAACAACTAACACTAAACTAGATGGATCTACGGGAAAACACCAACATCAAGAACAACAAGAACAATAACACTTGCCCTACAAACATTGCAAGTACAAACTGTTTGACCATCTTCATTTTAGTCCCATTATACTAACAAGTTGAGCATTAACATCTGCCTTCCACATTGCATCTCTCCCATAACCAGAACCACATTGAGCAACCCATTCATCATACCATTTGAAATAAGTACATCTTCCAATATCATCTTGGAAAGAGACATAACAGTGTCAAAAAGGTCCCTGCAGTGACAAAATCGAATTGCAAAAAACCACATGAACCCCAAATCCTATATTGTCAGTACCTGTCTTAAATCGCATACGTAGAAGTCCCTGAGAAAATTCCTTTTCGTTCTGGATGTGAGCTTTTTTGCCTTTCTCCCACAATAACACAGAGGCGCATCATCTTCATCCACCATGGGTTGTGGTTGCGAAGAAGTTGAATGGCTGCTGGTTGCACCATCGAATTTCTTCTCCCTAGCCTGCAAATAGATTGGACCACCTCTCTTCATCTTCAACAATCACTCCAGCAGCCAGAGCTCAGAGAAATTGGGGAAGAAGGTGGAGTTAGGGTTTGGGGTTGGGGAAATTGGGAATTTTCGTTTATAGAGTTTAATTAGCTATTTTGGTCCCTGTGACTATGATACCAGCGTCCCCTGAGTTCCCCCACACGTGGACTGCCATGTTGGAGTCCTACGTGGCCATTAACGTGACAACTAAGCAGTGCAAACGGAGAGATGACGGTAGGGACTAAAATGAAAAACGTTTGAATCTATCGGGGACTAAATTTTAATATCCTATCTCTCAGGGACTAATGTGACACTGCCCAAATCTCTCAGGGACCAAAGTGAACCTTCACTCTTTAACTAAGACTTACACTATCACAAAATCAATATTATTATAATATAAAGTATATCATATATTAAATTATAAATATATTAATAAGTCACCTTATATCACGTGTAAAAATTAATACAACTCGTGCATTTGCACCAGTCAATTGTCTAGTATGTTAGAAGTATTGACTTAAAAATAATTTTGGTCTATACAAATATATTCATTTTTTGTTTTCGTCCTTGCAATTTTTTTTTTACTTTTTCGTCCCTGCAATTTTCTTAGTCTCCATTTTTTGTCTTCGCCATCAGCTGCCATGACAAAATAGCTGAGGTGGCTGATGGAAGCTGAGCTGTCACTGCCACGCTGGCTAACTGATGTCAGATATCACTTAATAATGTGGCTCACTTGCTGACTCAGCATCATTAATATTTTTTACAGGGACAAAAAGAAAAAAAAGATATAATTGCATGGACGAACAAATATTTTTAAGCCTTTTTTTATTTAAATTTAAATGTTTTACGGTTTGAAAATAGGATTCATCTTCTTCCTCCTTTCTCTCCCCTCCCAGCCGCCACCCCAAGACCACCTCCCTGGCGCCCTCCCACCCCAATCATGTCTACTACACTGACAAAATGAGCCATAGATGGTACAACGCCATAATCCTTGCTCATGGATTCAAAGCGGGGCATTCCCTCGTCAATATCTCCCACCATATACTACATGCAGCAAAAATCCCAAAGAACATCTGACCATCAGGTTTCAGTCACAAATTTTTAAATTGAGTATATGTGTACAATTTTTGCCTCTTCAAGAGCACCACCATCAGGCTTTTTTATAATTGTAGCACCATTTTTTTTATTATTTTCCAATCTAGCACTCTTTTTTTTTATTTCCCAAAGTAGCACCCTTTTTATTAAAATATTTATTTTTATTAATTATCAATTAATTAAATATTAAATATTAGTTTAAAATTATAATTAAATTGTTAATAGTTAATTAATTGAATATTTAATTGTTAAATATTTATTAACCCAATTTGTTAACTAATTAATAATATAATTATATAAAATAGCTCACATTGATTTAAAATTTAAAAATACAAATACAAAAGTGATAAAAACAGAAATGATACAAAAGTGAACTAAATGCAAATTATAAAAAATTTTTACTGCTGTGTATCAGCTCTAGAACGGTAAGGGTATTTTTTCTTGTTATGCCCTTCATTTCGACAGAGTCCACATCTCTTGGAATGACGACTCCTTTCTGTTTGATCCATGTCAGTACGAATCCTTGTGGATTGTGGAGAGCCATTTGGATCTCTCTGCATTGTTGGATTGTGGCACAACTTAATTCCATTGTATTCTGACCAATACGAACGGTGAGGCACCGATTTGAACTCTTCGCGGTAAATATTGTATACATTTTGTAATTTGTACTGGGGAGGCACATATCATGTAGGTGTGGTGAATTTGGGAACAAGCAGCGATGACATGCAAACATGGATAGTGTAGTGCCTGAAATTCACCACAGTCACACCACTGTCTATGTAGGTCTACTTTAAATTTTAAATCAATGTGAGCTATTTTATATAATTATATTATTAATTAGTTAACAAATCGAGTTAATAAATATTTAACAATTAAATATTCAATTAATTAACAATTAACAATTTAATTATAATTTTAAACTAATATTTAATATTTAATTAATTGATAATTAATAAAAATAAATATTTTAATGAAAAGGGTGCTACTTTGGGAAATAAAAAAAAAAGTGCTAGATTGGGAAATAATAAAAAAAATAGTGCTACAATGGTAAAAAAGCCCCACCATCATATCTCTCTCTCTCTCTCTCTCTCTCAACAACAGCAACAACAACAACCCACCATCCCCACTACCATCACCTCCAACAACAACAACAATAAGAGATAGGAAAATTTCAGATATGTTTGAATGAGTTTTTTGATTTGTTTTTTAGCAATGGGATTTGAAGGAGACGCTTTTTTTTGTCCTCTATTAGGAGCTCCATCTCCTTCCTCTTCCTCTTCTTCTCCACGTGACGGTGTCGGTGGCGGCGTCTTCTCCTACGCCGCTGTCGTCCCTGAGACGAGTGAGGACGTGGTTGAGGTTGGTCTGCGCGGGTGAGGACGTGGTTGAGGACGCAGTGGCCTCGTTGGTCTGCGCCAGGTCTCTCCATATCTAGTTCTCGATGCACAGTGACTGCGAGGAAGAGGAAGAGCTTCGATGGATTAAGGTTGCGTTTGGCCCGACTTTTTTTGAGCTTAAAAGTTACTTTTAAGTTAAAATTAAAATAAAGAGCTTTAAAAGTAAAATTAAAATTGTTTGGTAATATTCAATTTTTTTAGCTTAAATAACTTTTATAAAAGTTATTTGGTGAAATATTTTTATAAAATTTTAATAAAATGTATCATAAATGGCGTATAAGTGCAAGTTTTACATATTATTAATAAATGAAATATTTTAAAAAAATAAGAAACAAATTCTTAAAAAATCTATCAATAAAAGACAAATAAATTTTTTACCGTAAAATTAAATTTCACGAAAAACTATAGGTTCTAATTTATTTATAATTATCATTTCATATAAAATATAATTGTAAGCTGCAGATGTTTTTAGAAACTTATCAAAGACAATTTCACAATCAAAAGAAACAACAATAAAATAGGATCCATTTTGTTGCCCAGTGGTGCAGCGTGAGTGAGTGAGCAGTATGGTGAAAATCCAACCGAGACTTGCGGCGGACAGAACAAATACAAAAATAAATAAATGGGGTGAATGATAGTTGTCAGTGGGGGTTCGAAGACAGGTTTCCTGGGGAAAAGCTCCGAAAAGTTGAAAATAAGCTCCATATATTAGCTTTTTTATAAGCTCTTTTTTTCTTAATTTTGTTCTTTAAAAATAAGCTCTTTATTTTATTAAGAGTTTTTGTTAAATAGTGTTTGGCCCAGCTTTTCCTTAAAAGAAGAAGAGAAGCCAAAAATAAACTGGGCCAAACACACTCTAAAAATATTTTTCGTCCCTGCAATTATGTTGTTTTTTGTTTTTCATTCCTGTAAAAAAATATTACAAATGTTAATGATGCTGAGTCAGCAAGTGAGCCACGTAATCAAGTGACATCTGGCATTAGTTAATCAGGGTGGCAGTGCCAGCTCAGTCTCTGTCAGCTACACCAGTGTTTTTGTAACGGCAATTGACGGCAAAGACTAAAAACGAAAACACTTAACATTGTAGAAATAAAAAAATAAAAAAAAGAATTTGCATGAATAAAAATAAAAATAAATATATTTACATGACCAAAATTATTCATTATTATTATCATTATTATAAGTTGAGATTTTCTTTGATCCCTATAATAATAATATATAGGTATTTTGATTTTGGTCCTTCAAAATAATATCAAAGTTTTTGGGTCTCTATAATATTTTTTTATTTAATTTTGGTCTCTATGTGAATTGACCAGTTAACGTGGCTCACTGAAATCCTACTTACCTTGGCACGTCATATATTTTTCCACATCATCACCCTCTCTCTCCTCTCTCCTCCCCCTTCTCCTCCACCCCCCTCTCTCTTCTCCCCTCCCTCTCCCCCTTCCCTGCCACCCACTCTCTAACAACCCAACGTAGACCTGCAAATAATCTTTAGATGAAGTAGCCTTGCGGGTTGGCCACGCAGAGGGACCTGAAGTTGAAGTCCTCAAAGACGAGCTCGTCGATGGAGCGATGGAAGGGAGGGTTAAGAGGGGCTCCGTGACGAAGAGTGAAGACTGGGACAGGTTGTTTAGGCGGAGGGTGGGAGGAGAATAGGTGTGACCAGATCTCGCATTGGAGCTCTGGGTTTATTAGGTACCCTCGGTCCATGGGGCGCCGGACTGCGGCGGAGGTGAGGTTTTGTTCGGCGGAGGAGAAGGAGGAGGAGTTGAGGGGGGTTCGGGTGGAGCCAATTCTTGGAGGTCGGTGGTTACCAGATTACTTTACTCCTTTTGTTTGGGTTTGTTGTCTCTAATATTTGATGGGTTCATTGATGCATTACAATGGGATTTTAGTGGTGCGGCATTCGGTGATTTTAATTTAAGATCATATTCCCCTTGTATAATCTTTTATTCAGTTTTTCTTGCGCTAATTTTAATTGCGTATAATTGCAAAAAAAAAAATGGAGATGTAAAAGAACATTGTGTAGATGTAAAGTATCAGAAAACTCTACTGATCCGGAATAATATGCCAAGATAGTAGTCCCATTTGGGAATTTAACAGAAAGAGGATTAATCAAATGAATTGTTGAAAAAAGTTTAATGTTAGGACATACATGATCAGAGGCACCCGAGTCTAAGATCCAAATAAGATTAGAAGTTGTAGGGATACCTAACTGGGATAGACTTGAAATTGTGTGTTCCTGAAATCTGATTTTGAGAAGTGGCAGTAGATTGTGAATTGGTGGAACTATCCTTGTTTGAGGAATGAAGTAAAGTCATCAAATGATTGTGGTCTTCCTTGAAAACTTGGAATGATTGATCTGGTTTGCTGCCATGCTGAGGTTGGATCTGCTTGATACTTGAACTGGATGAATCATGAGAGACTCACATGGTAGATGCTTGATCTCTTGTGCGGTAACCCGATGGAAAACCATGTTTAAAATAACAGTTTTCCACTGTGTGGTTGGTTTTCTTGCAGTGTGTGCACATCATGGGTGTTCTTGGGCCATTTCTTCCTCGACCCCTTCCTTGGGACCCTTGTCCCCTCTCCTGAGAATTCGATTGTGAGACCACAAATGCAGTGGAATCTGCAAGTGGCTGTGGAGGCAAGGTTTCTTGTTGGCTGGCCATAGCAAAATCTTGATTGATGGAGGGTAGAGGGTTCATGACGAGGATTTGGGATCCGACATTGGAGTAAATATCATTCAATCCTTTTAGAAAGCAGATCACATGTTCTATCTCTTTGAATTTCTTCATGGCAAGTGCATGTGGGTGTTGGACGAAGGTTTTCTAACTCATCCCATATGATCTTCATATCGGTGAAATAGGTAGAAAGGGTCTGTTCACCTTGTTTCATAGAATGTAGTTCTTGAAGCAAATTAGACATCCAAAAATAGTTACCTTTTGTGAAGCGTTCTTGCAGGTCGAGCTAGAGTTCTCTGGCACCGTGCTCTGGGTGACGTTTGGGGGATAAAGACCGGTTGATCCATGATACAACCGTGTTGCAGGTTTCCCAGGCCTCATATGTGGGATCGGTTTCGGGAAGTGGAGGCATTCCACCATTGATGAACCGGATCTTCTTTTTGGAGGTGAGGGCGCGTCGCATCGCCTTGCTCCAGTTATAATAGTTTGTGTCATTGAGCTAAGGAGTAACGAGTACAGCGCCTGGGTTTTCGCCTGGATGAAGGTAGTATGGGCTTGTAGGATCTTGATTCGGATCAATAGGAACTAGGGGGTTCCTTGAATTGTTGTTGTTGTTGTTGTGAGTTTGATAGCTGCCCTATGATACCATATTATCAACCAAGGGAACTTGAAGGGAAGAAGGTAAACTGAATATTGCTCATTATTATTGAATGTGAAAAGTATGTAGTTACATGATAGGGAAGCTCTATATATAGAAAGAGCTTAACTAACATAACAGAAAATAACAAACTTATCCTAAACATATCTAAACTAACTATATCATAACCGAACAATCTCAACAGAAACTAAACTAAATTAATTACATAGAGACTATTATGGACTAACATGAATTTAATTCTGATAAAAGAATTCTCCAAATCTTAGATGTTGGAATAAATATTGTCATGTGTACAACTGAATGAACTATACACCCATAAAGGGAGAACTATAGACAATGCCATTTTTCATTATGTAAAGATAATCCTCCACTGCATACATTATTGCTTTAACTTTCACATTAAAATTCATAACTTCAGCTCTGAAGTTCTCAAATTCCTGTATCATTCTCTCCATTTCTTCAATTGAGAGTCTTCCTTTTTCGTTTGTTATTGCAATCTCTCCTTTTTATTCTTCTTCAGCCGAAACATTTAACACAATGTCAGCATCTATAGCAAATCATACTTTGATGGGAAAGCGTTGAGAAGCACGAGGAAGTGGGAGATCAAACAATCCCAGCAAGTTGTTATCACTTGTTCTTATTCTCTCTCCCTCATAAACCTCAATTGTGACACTGTGGGAATCTTTGACAGTCATAGAAACTGAACCTTTATGAATATTTGCACAAGACATGAACTGAAACTATGGAAAAGAAAAGGTTGAATACAAAAGTCAACAAAACAAAACCGAAACCAGCATGCTAAACTATACTGAAGACAAAATGCAGTATCCAATATTACTAGGAATATTAGATGACAGGTCACAGATACTAAAGTTGTTATCTCAGCAACCAAAACAACAGGATTCATCCAATAAAAGTCAGAAACAAAAAAAAAATTTAATTGAAAAGCATCTAAAGAGAGAGGGCTAAATTTGAAAAGGAGGAACACAATAAAAGAATGAGTAGGAGGAAGAAAGCACATTTGGACCGCGGTCCACTAGTTAGCACAATAATACATTAATAATTTAAAGAAAAATGAAAACCGCACAATTAGAAATTTCCAGTGAGTAATCCTCAATCCTCTATGCAATTGATCAGACTATGATTGTTACTTTTTTCTAGCTATAAATCAGTCAAGTTTATTTCGTGGTGGATATCAACACATTAAATAGACGAGTCATGTAATAATAATTAAGATCTAGGAGAATATGATTAATGGGACAGAAAATTCCAAAAGCATCTACCTTGCTTTGTGCAAATATTTGGCATGCAGCATGTCTTGAAGTGCAGTGGCTAACAATATGGACGAAAGGAAAAACAGAACCATTCCAGCGCCAAATACTAATTTGAAGAAGGTGCCCTTGACTCAATTTTTTAAAACTAATGACTGCATAATATATCCAAGTACAAACATTATCAACCTTAACTATTGGATAGTCTCAACCAAAAAAGTTTTGCATTCATCACATACAAAAACGGTGAAATAGCGCTTAAAATATCATTTGACAAAAAGAGGGGGGGAGGGGGAGAAAGAACTAGCCAGTCTTGCCTTCAATATTTTCTAACATACTCTCCAGCACCTTCAGGTGATCCTCAAAAACATCTTTTTCATTCTGCTGGTCATTATCATCAAGCAAATTAGTGGCCATCGTAATTGCAGAATTCATCTTCTCTATTTCTTGCGAGGAGAGCTTTAAATTAATATCTTCCTTTTTTAAAGCATTCCTTGTCTTGTAAACACAATAGTCCAATGCATTAATTGCTTCGGCCTTCTTTAGGAATTTCTTATCTTCGACACGGTAACTCTCAGCTTCTTGAATCATTTTATTAATTTCTTCTGTAGACAACCTTTCTTTGTCATTGGTTATTGTAATCTTATTCATATTGCCAGTCGAATTTTCTTTAGCAGAAACAGTTAAGCTACCATTATGATCGATAGCAAAGCATACATCCAAAGGATGGCCGCGAGGAGCAGGGGGGAATCCATAAAGACTGAAAAAACCAAGCAGATTGTTGTCACTAGCTCTTGATCTCTCACCCTCATAAACCGTAATTCGGACATTTTCTTGGTTATCTTCCCTTGTATAATATACTTTTGTCTTCTTGACAGGAATGGAAGTGTTCCTTGGAATCACCACACTCATCATATCTCCTGTTGTTGATATGCCAAGTGACAACGGCGTAACATCCATCAGCACCAGGTTTGGAACATTCTTAATGCCTTCACTCAACAAAGCTGCCTGCACAGCTGCGCCATAAGCAACAGCCTCATCTGGGTTGATGCTCTTGCAGGGATCTTTCCCCTTAAAGAAGTCCTGCAATAGTTGTTGTACTTTGGGAATCCTAGAAGAGCCCCCAACAAGCACAACATCATGTACACTACTCATGTCCATCTTAGCATCAGTAAGACAGCTCTCAACAGTCTCCATGCATTCATTAAAAAGGTCCATATTGATCTCCTCAAACTTGGCACGAGTGATTGAGGAAGTGAAGTCAATGCCATCAAATAAAGAATCTACCTCAACAGTAGTGACAACAGCAAAAGAGAGTGTTCTTTTTGCCCTCTCGCACACAGTTCTCAACCTCCTCTAGGCTTTTGGGTTCCCACTAATGTCCACTTTCTTCTTCCTCTTGAACTCCTCCACAAAATGGTTCACCATTCTGTTGTCAAAGTCCTCTCCCCCGAGGTGAGTATTTCCAGAAGTGGCCTTAACTTGGAAGACCTTATCCTTAATATTGAGGATAGACACATCAAAAGTGCCACCACCAAGGTCAAACACAAAAATATTTCGTTCTCCAACACAATTAGTTCTTTTGTCAAGGCCATATGCAATAGCAGCAGCAGTGGGTTCATTGATTATCCGCATCACATTAAGGCCAGCAATGGCACCAGCATCGATAGTGGCTTTGCGCTGAGAATCATTGAAGTAAGCAGGCACAGTAATAACTGCATTTTTAACAGGTGATTCCAAATATGCCTCAGCAATCTCCCGCATCTTTGTGAGGACCATGGATGAGACTTCCTCGGCACAAAGGAATTTCTCCTGGCCCTTGTACTTCACAGAAATCATGGGTTTATCATTGTCACCAGCAATAAGCTTGAATGGCCACAACATTACATCCTTTTGGACAAGAATATCACTAAATTTTCTACCAATTAACCTCTTTGCATCTGAAACAAAAATATTAATAATTCTCAATTTGCCATCATTCATTTTGTGTAGCTAACCTAGGCAAACAGACGAAATAAGTGTAGAGAATTTACCAAAGATCGTGTTTTCAGGATTGGCAGCGGACTGATTCTTAGCAGATTCACCAATCAACCTCTGATCGTCGGTGAAAGCAACGAAAGAAGGAGTGGTTCTGTTGCCTTGGTCATTGTGGATAATTTCTACTCTACTGTGTTGCTCCTGCCACACTGCAACACACGAGTACGTCGTGCCGAGGTCGATTCCCACTGCAAGTCCTTCATATTTTTCGGACATGATCTTTCAAGCAAAACAACAACAACAAAAAAGTTCAGAAAAGCTCAAGTGAGAACTATTGGGGAAAAAGAAATCAAAACCCTTAGCTTTAACTTCAACTTAAGAGTGAATGAAATACAAAAGGTTTGGATGAGCCTTGAAGGTTTTCTACTTTCTTTGCCCGGCGCCTCACACTCCCTCAGAAACTGAAAACCAAAGTGTCTCTTGCGTCGTTTTATTGTGCTCTAGCTTGCTTCTTGTGTAAGAATACGCTAGGCTAGAGTGAGTAGTGACAGTGTGACTCAGCGTGCTTTTGTAATTGCCTATGGGGTCCCACTTCTGATAGTAACTGCAAGCGTGTGGGCGAAGGTATTTCAAACGGATTACATTCATTCAATAAAAATCGTTTGATGGATGTAATCCGACCACACCACACCCCTAAAGCGTGTTTTTTTTTTCTTTCCACTTTCTAAAGACATGACTCCACTACACTTCCCCCTACCTTAAGTGCCAATTGCATGTGTATGGATCGATGATGGGTGTGAGAGAGAGTGATTTGGGTGATTGCCATCTATATGGCCCCAACATCCAAAAGCAATGAAAAAAAAAGCATATAGGATTTTCACTGTGGAATCTCTTTTTATTTATTTATTACAATCACTGTGGAATCTCTACTGATTGAGATCGGGCTCTCTCTTTAGTAGACATGCATCACTGCAAAAAATTAGAACACAAAGGGTAATATTGAGAAAAAATTTAGGACACCAAAAAATCGTGTTTCTTTTATATATAGTTTTAGATTATAGATTATTTAAAAAGATGGTTTATAATGACTTTTTTAATGTTTTGCCTAAAAATTGATTTTTTTTAATAATCTTTTCATATAATATTCTCTACGAGTTATTTTGACTATTAAGTAGTTTTTAATTTAAATATTTTCTCCTATATAAGGGATTCCCTCTAGGATCTTTTCTTAAGGGTGTATGTGTATGGATCTTAGTTTGAACCATCCGTGAGGCTTGGAGGCCAGGGGGTATGCGTATAAACCAGGATATCTGCAGTAACAGATTTTGGCAGTGGCCTTCACAGCCAGGGTGCATAATTCATCACAGGTGGAATTTTATCAGTTTTGGCAGGAGTTATCAGCGTTCAGAAAGAGAGTTTCACATCACGGGTGTGAACATAATTAATATTCGCACCTGGGGTGTGATATTCCAAGTGTGCTGTCTCATTTAGCAGGGGCTATCAGCGTTCAGAAACAGATACAGATAGTTTCACACCCATGGTGTGAACATAATAATTATTCGCACCCTGGGTGTGATATTTCCTGTATGCTGTCTCATTTGGCAGGGAACATCAGCGTTCAGAAACAGAGAGTTTCACACCTTGGCTGGGCTATCAGCGTTCAGAAACAGAGAGTTTCAGACCATTGGTGTAAACATAACTATTATTCGCACCCGGGGTGTGAAATTCCCAGTATGCTGCTCTCATTTGCGCTGAAGTTTGTGGGCACTGTGCTCCCTCTTAGGTGTCTCAGGCATATCATCCAAATTCCAAGTCCGATAAAGCTGTGGTTTGTCACGTTTATTCTTGTTTATGCTTTTGGTGGATGGTAGTTCACACAGTAGAATATTTTTGTATTTCTTTTGTGTACATACATTTGGGCACATCTTGTGTTGGAGTTTGGATTTTCTCTATTTATTTTTTTCCACATTTTCTCTATTATTATATTTTTGAGAAAAATAAATAACATAAATATAATATATGGTGTCATTTATTTCCCTAAAAGTATAGCAATGGAGGAAATAGAAAGAAAAAAAATGAAGAAGATCCTAACTCCTTGTGGGTGGATTTTACAATGCACAAACAAATCTTTTTGTGCATGTGCACAAGTGGACCAGAAACCGGTAATAGGCAGTTTGATAGATTATGTATATTTCAATTTTGACCCACAAAAGAAGTAATAATCTACTTATTGGCCCAATATTTAATTTATTCATTTTGACCCAAATTAGAACCCTGATTGTCCATATATTTTAATATTCCCTTACAAAACAACTAGTAATCTAATTATGTGGCCCAACCTTTCATTCATTAATATTTTGACCCCACAATAGAAATTGAAATCTTCCCCTAGTCCCCAAAGAACAAACAACACGCAAAGTTTTCCCCAAATATTCCAATGTTCGTGTTTTGGTCCCCTCTCCCCCTCTCTCGCTCCCTCTCTCCCCCTCTCTCGCTCCCTCTCTCCCCCTTTCTCGCTCCCTCTCTCTCGCTCTCCACCCTCTCTCTCCCCCTCTCTTGCTCTCTCGCCCCCCGCTCTCTCTCTCACTTCCACTCTCTCCCCCTCTCTCACTCTTTCTCTCTTGCTCTCTCCCCTTCTCTCCTATGCTTTCTCTCTCCCTTTTCTCTCTCGCTCCCTTTCTCCCCCTCTATCTCACCCCCTCTTTCTCGCTCTCTCTCTCCACCTCTCTCACTCATTCTCTCAGCTCCCCCTCTCCCTCTCTCTCACTCCCCTTCTCTATCGCACTCTCCCTTTCTCCCCCTCTCTCTCTCGCTCTCTCCCCCACTCTCATTCCCTCTCCCTCCCTTTCTCTCTCACTCTCTCGCTCTCTCCCCCTCTCTCTCACTCTCCATTTCTCTCTCTCTCTCCCTCTCTCTCCCTAGAGAGGGAATGAGAGAGAGGGAGCGACATAACAAGCAAGAGACTGTGAGAGGGATGGAAAGAGAGAGGGAGGGGGAGGGAGAGGGATAGAGAGAGGTTTTTCATAGAGCGAGAAAGAGATTGAGAGAGAAAGAGAGGGATAGGTTTTTAGAGAGCGGGGGAGAGCGAGAGCGAGAGCGAGAGAGGGAGGGAGTAGGGATGGCAAAAAAATCCATACCCGTGGATAAAATCCGCTATGGGTACGGGGCGGTACCTTAATGGGTACCCACGGGTAAAATAAACGAGTATTTGAAGCACCCATTAATAAACGAGGACGGGGACGGGTAGTAAGGTACCTGTACCCGTGGGTACCCATACCCGCTAAGACACTGTAGCAGAACAGACAATGATAAAACCAAAGTTGAAATCGCACTGTGCCGAGATATATATTGATTCTCACTATGTCGACGTCGAGATACATATTGATTTTACTGACTACAGTATTCTTGCCATCTGCTCTATTTTTCTATACCTTTTTCCCTCTTTGGTCCCCTTGTAATTATTAGAAGGACTTTGATACATAGACCACCACACACCCACACACCACCCAATGCTAATGAGTGAAATAGGAAATGTGGGTGTGTGGTGGGTGTAGGTGGGGTGTGTGTGTAACATTTCCCTTATTAGAACTTAGAAGACATTGATCTCTTTTTGGTCCTTGTTTTTTGTTTGGGTTTAAACACTTGAACTTTGTGCTGCAGCCATCCATTGCTTTTTTGTCATTTACATGTGATATATCAACTTATTTTTTTTCATATGAACATAAATTTTTTATATATGAGAATGAAAGTTACGCCAGAATTTAAATAGATTCATTGCATGTGTACTAGCTTCCTGCTTGTTATTTATGGCTTTAAATAAGTGGTTACTAAATATGTATTATTGATGTATTTATATTAATTCTCATGTTGTACTTGTAATGACTTTTATTATATGATAATTATTATGAACAATATTGTATGGAAAACAAATTTTTTTAGTTTTTTTTTTATTTTTTTTAGATTTTTTTTAATATCCATGGATATCCGCGGGCAGTGTTATAAAACTCGGACCGGCCCAGCCGATCCGACCGGTTCAACCGGAAATCGGACCTATGACCGGTCCGGTCACCTTGTTAAATCGGATATGCTCTTGAACTGGTGCTGACATCATTAACTCGGAGATAAACCGGGTTAAACCGGTAGACTCGGATGCAGTGACTCGGGCGGTTTGTCTTTAATATTTGGTTTTTTAAAATGCGTAGTCCAAGGCACTCCCTCACACACGCTACCAAAGTCTGAAGTTTCAGTCACACAGTGCCCAAGTCTGATTACACATTGTCCAAGACACCTCACACGCACTGTTGCTTGTTCTGGTTAGGTCACTTGCACATAAATAAGTAAAACTACTTAAAAATATAGGAAAATGATACCAAAAGTGGTTCTTTGGGGCTAGAACCTAGGTGCAGGATGTACTTATAATTAAAAAAGCTAACACGCCAATGAACACAAAATATATAATGTAACAATTAAAATATATATATATATGTATTTGTAGTACAAATTTTATAAATATAATATACACCAGTTTATGCGGTTCAACTAGTGACCCACCGATCCGACCACTAACCCGGTGACCCAGTGCTCTGACCGAGTCAATGACCGGTCCAAGTTTAATAACATTGCCCGCGGGTACCCGCTAAAGCTTGAATAGCGGGTACTCGCGCGGGTAACGGGGGGCGGTGGTACCCAACGAGGCGGGTAGCGGGTAGCTACTACCCGTGCCCGCCCCGCCCCATTTACATCCTTAAGAGGGAGAGAGAGAGAGCAAGAGAGAGAGGGAGTGAGAAAGATAGCAAGAGGGAGAGGGGGAGAGAGAGAGCACGAGCGATAATAGCATTAATTAGGGTAATAAATAGAGTAACTTAGTAGAAATTTCCTTGGCAATAAATATAATTTTTTAAAAATGTAGGCAAAAAATGTTTTTTTTTTCAAAAATATGGTCAAAATTTTAATTTTAAAAAATTTATGCTTTTTTGGTAATTAATGCTTTCTGTAGACACCAATCAACATATATTTAACAAACTTCCACATTACCTTTTAAACAGGTTGCCCTTCCCTAATCTTGACCGTCAGATTTGAAAGTACCAAAATCAATGGCTTTTAGACTGTTTGTGCATGTGCACAAAAAGATTTGCTTGTGTATTGTAAAATCCACCACTCCTTGTGTTGTGATTAAGTTGCATTCATTTCAATAATTTTTTTGGCTTAAGGAAAAAAAAATTACCATTCAAATAAAATGAATCCTTCTAAAATAACTCTTAAGTAGTAATTCCATGACTTCTCAGTTCTCATTCTCTTTTCGGGATTCATTGAACGGTTTGCAGACAACCAAGACAGCAGTAAAGCTCAAGTTTATTGTATAGCCTTGTAATAATTTTAATTCAACCCCTGAGAGTACTGAGTAAGTAACACCCCATTTCCTTGCATGCAGGTATAATAAGTTTCCCTGTTAAATTGGGAGTATGAGCTGGAATGCTAAAAATAACAGTTTTATGTGCTAACAAAATATTTAGATTCTTTTGTTTGTTGCTTGGCTTATCAAGCATGCCTCAGATCACAAACAGAAAGAAAAACAAGCAGACATCATACATTAAAACGGCAAATTCACAAAATGCAAAGCAAATAACTAAAACTGTACTAATCGTAATCCGAGTCACTTTCCTTATCGAACAAACCATTGTTGACTTTTTTCAAAGTGGATTTAAAGATACTCTCGAGCTCCTTGAGAAAGTCCACAAACACGTATGTTTCTTCTTGTTGACCATCGTCAAGCAAATATTTGCCCTTTGTAATAGAAGAATTGATCCTCATTCTATCAAATGGGGAAAGCATAGAACCAATGTTTTAAAAAAAGGTCCGAAACAGAAATTGCGCCCGCGACATAAAGGTTTAGGTCGTCTCCAAAATCTCATCGCGACCGCAATTGTGGCCGCATGCCCGCATCAGCCACATTTATCTGCAATTTTTCGCAATATCAAGGATCGCGACGAAACCGCAACCGCAACCGCGACCGCAATTTAAAACCTTGCATAGAACTAACACCATTATCTTTCATTGCTTTCCTCATGTTGTAAAGATAATCGTCCAAACAATTCATTGCCTTAACTTTCTTCTTGAACTTCATATCTTCAGCCTTCAAATTCGCAGCTTCTTGTATCATCTTCTGGATTTCTTGAGTTGACAGCCTTCCATGTTCATTTGTTATTGTGATATCTCTCTTAATACCCCTCGTTTTTTCCCATGCAGAGACTTTTAATATACCATCCGCATCTATAGCAAAACATACTTTGATAGGAAAACCTCGAGGAGCAGGAGGAACTGGGAGAGTAAACAAACCCAACAAGTTATTATCACTGGCTCTGATTCTTTCACCCTCATAAACATCAACAAGGACTGCGGATTGATTATCTTCATCTGTAACATATTCTTTTGTCATCTTGAAAGGAACAGAAGTGTTCCTAGCAATCACCACGTCCATGAGATCTTTTACCGACGTACCAAGAGACAATGGTGTAACGTCTCGCAGCACCAAGTTTGGAACATTCTTAAAGCCTTCACAAAGCAAAGCAGCCTGGACAGCTGCACCATAAGTGTTATGATTCGACCCCTGGACGCAGAGTATCAGTCACGCACTGGACTCTCAAACATCGGACGCACGCGTCAGACACAAGTTATTGGACGCACGCGACCAATGCAAGTATTGGACGCAGATATCGGACGCATATATCAGACGCAGATATTGGACGCACGAGTTGATCAAGAACGGGAGCGAAAAGAAAATGAATGAAACTAAGAGATAAGGGATCAAGAAAGATGAACACAGAATTTATCGTGGTTCGAAGCTTTTCTCCTACGTCCACACTGAGGCGAGCACACATCCACTATCTCAAGATCACAAACAGTACAAGAAGTTTTCCAGGTAAGTCACACACCTCACTTGCACTCACTTAGCAATCTATACAAGCGAATAACTCGATTATGTTCTCTCTCTCTGTTCTGATTTTATCTAGCTATGACAACTTATATATGAGAACCTAATCCCCCAATCTGTTACAATTCAGTTACATTGATTCCCCCAGCTAACTAATAACAGAAAATAGGATAAGATTACATATCACATAGCTAACTAACAAAAGACATATCCTAACAACCAAGTGATGAGCCAACCGATTCTACAAATCTCCACCTTGGATCTTCACTTGCTTCAGAACACAGCAGCTTGGATATGTCTTCAGTCTCGAGCTGAGACTTCACTTCCTTGCAGCTCCAATGTTCACCAAGTCCAGACAGTGAGCAAACTTGGATCCAGGAACTACTTTTGTAAGCATGTCTGCAGGGTTATCCTCTCCTGCAACCTTCTTCACTGCTACCAATCCTTGAGCTATGATGTCCCTTATAAAGTGTAGCCTTACATCAATGTGTTTGGTTCTTTCATGGAACACTTGGTTCTTAGAAAGACACACTGCACTTTGGCTGTCACACCACACAGTGCCAGGAACCTCCTCTCCTTCAAGTTCACTTATGAAACCCTTCAGCCATATTGCTTCCTTTATAGCTTCAGTGAGAGCAATATACTCAGCTTCAGTAGTTGACAAAGCTACAATCGATTGCAGATTTGCTTTCCAACTCACCACATTTCCATACAAAGTGAACAAGTAACCTGTCAAGGACCTTCTTTTATCCACATCACCAGCAAAATCTACATCCACAAATCCTTCAAGCTTTCCATTTTCTGACCTTGTCTTGCCAAAAATCAAGCCTATAGATTTGGTCCCTTTTAGATATCTGAATATCCACTTGACTGCCAACCAATGCTCCTTTCCTGGATTGCCCATGAACCTACTCACCATGATTGCAGCATAGGCTAAATCACTTGCTTCAAATCCTTCTGGCTGATTCATATAAATCTTCTCATCCAGCTTGTATCTGGCTTTCTCTACTCCAGGAACTTCTGGTTTTCTCTTGAAAATCCATTTGCAGCCAACGATCCTTTGCTTTGCAGGCCTTTCCACTAGTTCCCATGTGTTGTTCTTCATCAAGGAATCAATTTCATCCTTCATGGCAGCTTCCCATTTTTCTTTGTCATTTCCAGTTATAGCTTCCTTGTAACTACCCGGGTCTGAACTTTGATCATCAATCTCCACACTCAAAGCATAAGCAATTAAGTCTGCATAACCAAACCTTTGAGGTGCTCTGATCTGTTTTCTTTCCCTATCTCTTACAAGGTTGTAGTGTGAGCTGGATGCTTCAGGTTGACAGGTTTCTATAACAGGCTGTGATACACTTTCAGAATTTTCTGGAATAGAACCCTCCATCTCCAATTGAACTCTCTGATCAGATTCAATGGAAGTTTGAGTTTGGTCAGGTTGTCGTTCACTGTTTCCAAGCATTTTATCTTCCTGAAACACAACATCCCTGCTTATGACTGCCTTTCCTCCATTTGGACTAATTAGCCAAACTTTGTAACCTTTCACACCTTCAGGGTATCCCAAAAAAATGGCCTTCTTTGATCTTGGCTCAAGCTTACCTTCATTGACATGAATGTAAGCAGTGCAACCAAACACTCTGAGATTTTCATAACTTGGAGCCTTACCATTCCATAGTTCTTCAGGAGTCTTAAAACTGATTGCAGCAGATGGTGATCTATTGATCAAGTAACATGCTGTATGGACTGCTTCCCCCCAGAAATTTCTGCCAAGGTTTGCATTAGATAACATACATCTAACCCTCTCCAAGATGGTTCTATTCATCCTTTCTGCTAGACCATTTTGCTGAGGAGTTAGCCTTACAGTTCTATGTCTTGCAATGCCATGATCCTTGCAAAAATCAGTGAACTCTTCACTCAGGTACTCGAGCCCATTATCTGTTCTTAAGACCTTCACCTGCCTGCCAGTTTGGTTCTCCACCAGTGCCTTCCATTGCTTAAAACACTTGAATGCCTGATTCTTATGTTTCAGCAAATAAACCCATACCTTTCTAGACCAATCATCTATAAAAGTTATGAAATATCTGGCTCCTCCAAGAGATGGAACCCTTGATGGTCCCCAAATGTCAGAATGAACATAATCAACAATACCCTTTGTGGTGTGTGTGGCAGTGTTGAACTTAACCCTTTTCTGTTTTCCAAAAATGCAGTGTTCACAAAAATCTAATTTTTCAAAATCATTATTTCCTATCAACCCTTGCTTATACAGTTCTTCTAAACCCCTTTCACTGATATGAGCTAGCCTATGATGCCATAATTTTGTTGAACAGGTTTTAGAGACTGAAACTAGACTAGCAGGGTTTAAAACAGTCATACCTTGCAGCCTATACAGGCCGTTCTTCCTTACTCCTTTCATGATCTGCAGTGAGCCTTTGGTAATCTTCAAAACTCCACCTTCTCCTTTGAAGGAGCAGCCAGCTTGATCCAGCATGCCTAGAGAAATAAGATTTCTCTTCAAATCAGGAACATGCCTTACTTCTGTCAGGGTTTTTGTTGATCCATCAGCTAACTTGATCTTCACATTTCCAGTCCCAATCACCTTACAAGCAATATTGTTTCCCATTAGGACCTTTCCAGCATCTATCTTCGAGTAGGAATCAAACCATTCTTGATTTGGGGTCATGTGAAATGAGCAACCCGAATCTAGAATCCATTCCTCACTGCAGGCTTCATCAGTGACTGAAAGAACATCAGAACTTTCATAGCCATCAGCTACAATTGCTATATCATCTGAATCGGAATGCTTGCCATTGTTTTTCTTTCTTTCTGGACAATTCTTTCTGAAATGTCCCTCTTTGTGACAGTGGTAGCATGTTTTCTTGAACTTGTTCTTTGACTTTGATCTATGCTTCTCTTTTCCTCTTCCTTCCCTTTTCTCTGATCTCCCTCTAGCAAACAGACCTTCAGCATCTCCACCATCACTCTTATTCTCAGTAATCTTTTTCTTCATCTCTCGAGAATTCAAAGTTGCCTTGACTTCTTCCAGGGTGAGGGTATCCCTTCCAAACAACATGGTGTCAACCAGATTCTCATAAGATGGGGGAAGGGAGCACAGCAGCATCACAGCTTGGTCTTCTTCATCAATCTTGACATCAATGCTCTTCAAGTCCAAAATTGTCTTTGTGAATTGAGAGACATGTTCTTTGATTGAAGCACCTTCCTCCATCTTCAACTGATGCAGCTTCTTCTTCAAATACAGCTTGTTGGTTAATGACTTGGTCATGTAAAGACTCTCCAATTTTAACCAAACCGCAGCTGCAGTCGTTTCTTGAGCCACTTCTCTGAGAACCTCATCACCAAGTGATAGAATTATTGTGCTATGGGCTTTGCTGAGTAAATCTTTCTTTTCTTTTTCGGACAAAGTTGCTGGCAGTTTTGCAGCTCCTTGCAGTGCTTCATCAAGACCTTGATGAACAAGAAGGGCATTCATCTTGATCCTCCAGAGGCTGAAATCGTTCTCACCAGTGAATTTGTCAATGTCAAATTTCGTGGTGGCCATCGCGGAAACATTGATCAGAACCTGGCTCTAGATGCCACTTGTTATGATTCGACCCCTGGACGCAGAGTATCAGTCACGCACTGGACTCTCAAACATCGGACGCACGCGTCAGACACAAGTTATTGGACGCACGCGACCAATGCAAGTATTGGACGCAGATATCAGACGCAGATATCGGACGCAGATATCAGACGCAGATATTGGACGCACGAGTTGATCAAGAACGGGAGCGAAAAGAAAATGAATGAAACTAAGAGATAAGGGATCAAGAAAGATGAACACAGAATTTATCGTGGTTCGGAGCTTTTCTCCTACGTCCACACTGAGGCGAGCACACATCCACTATCTCAAGATCACAAACAGTACAAGAAGTTTTCCAGGTAAGTCACACACCTCACTTGCACTCACTTAGCAATCTATACAAGCGAATAACTCGATTCTGTTCTCTCTCTCTGTTCTGATTTTATCTAGCTATGACAACTTATATATGAGAACCTAATCCCCCAATCTGTTACAATTCAGTTACATTGATTCCCCTAGCTAACTAATAACAGAAAATAGGATAAGATTACATATCACATAGCTAACTAACAAAAGACATATCCTAACAACCAAGTGATGAGCCAACCGATTCTACAATAAGCAACAGCCTCATCAGGGTTGATGCTCTCACACAAATCCTTCCCACTGAAGAAGTCCTGCAATAGCTGCTGCACTTTGGGAATCCTAGAAGAGCCCCCAACAAGGACAACATCATCAACACTACTCTTGTCCATTTTAGCATCTGTAAGACAACTCTCAACAGTCTTTACACACTTTTGAAATAGGTCCAAGTTGAGTTGCTCAAACTTGGCCCTTGTGATTGATGAACAAAAGTCAATACCCTGAAAGATAGCATCTATCTCAATTGTGGCCACGGTATCAAATGAAAGGGTCCTCTTTGCTCTCTCACAAGCAGTTCTCAACCTTCTCACGGCTTTCGGGTTGTCACTAATGTCCATTTTGTGCTTCCTCTTGAACAACTTCACAAAATGATTCACCATTCTGTTATCAAAGTCCTCTCCCCCGAGATGAGTGTCTCCAGAAGTGGCCTTAACTTTAAAGTCATTATTCTTAATTGTGAGGAGAGACACATCAAAAGTTCCACCACCAAGATCAAAGATGAAAACGTTTCTCTCCTCAACACAATTAGCTCTCTTTTGTTAGCCATATGCAAGAGCAGCTGCAGTTGGTTTATTGATTATCCGCATTACGTCTAGACCAGCAATGACACCAGCATCTTTGGTGGCTTTCCGCTGAGAATCATTGAAATAAGCAGGCACAGTTACAACTGCATTCTTCACGGGTGATTCCAAATATTTCTCTGCAATCTCTCGCATCTTTGTGTGGACCATGGATGATATTTCCTCAGCAACAAAGTGCTTTTCTGCGCCCTTGTGCTTAACAACGATCATGGGTCTATCATCATCACCAGCAATGACCTTAAAGGGCCACAACTGAAGATCATTCTGAATAACAGAATCACTATACTTCCTTCCAATTAATCTCTTTGCATCTACAAAAATAAAAAATGAATGGTGATGTACAAATATAATTTGTTTTTGTTTTGTTAAAAGCACAGCAGAGAAATGGTTGTAATAACTATTAATTGAAACATGCAGCAACAAAAAAAAATTGATTTACCAAAGACTGTGTTTTGTGGGTTAGAGCCAGCCTGATTTTTTGCAGCATCACCAATCAACCTTTGAGAGTCAGTGAAAGCAACAAAAGATGGAGATGTTCTGTTGCCTTGTTCATTGTGGATGATCTCTGCTCTATTGTTTTGTTCCTGCCATACAGCCACACATGGGTAGGTTGTGCCAAGGTCAATTCCGATCGCAGGTCTCTCATACTTTTTGGCCATTGTGAATGAAGACAGTTCTGTTCTATATTGAGAAAATCAATAATATTTATTATCTCTTATGTCAGAGAAGAGTTTTGGTCAAAGAAAGAAGAAGGGTCGAACTAGTCTACTTCTACCTTGTTTTACTTAGCCATTAAGAATGATGAAATAACATTTTGGAGAATTCTAAACTTCTCTTCCCTGTTGTTGGTGTGTGTGTGTGTGTTATAGAGAGAAAATTACTAGCTCTTCTCTTACTTTAGTTCTACATTCTACAGAGGATTTGTATCAGACTTTGGAAGAGGATAGCAATTGCAATTTGGAATATCTGGGGTTGGTTTATATATATATATATATATATTATTCTTTGTATACATGTATGTATGTATCTTGATAGTTGAAGATATAAAATGAATTTATATCTTCCGCTGAGAAGCCACGGCTTTTTATTATCCCCAAAAGCATAGTCCTTTCGCGCACATTGCACCCGTGTGGAAATTGGAAAAAAGGTCAAAAAAAAAAAAAACTAAAAGCTTTCAAGCGATACCATGAGCATGTTTGGATGCAAAAACTCTAATTTTTGACTTATAAATAAATTAGTTTTATTTTACATCTTATTTTTCTCATATATACACAAGAGAGAAAGTTGTTAAATAGTCATTTATAAATATATAAATGCTTTTGGAAAAGTTAAAAAATATAGCTTTAAAAATATGAAGAGCAAAAGTTAATTTTAACTTATGTGAGAAGTTATTAGTTAAAAATATACATACTAAAAGTGTTTATGGAAAAATTTATCCAAACTGAGTCATGTGTGTGATAAGTAGATATAGATATTACTACGTCCGTTAGTTTTCCTTATGCAAGTACTTGTAATCTGGTGTTCATCGTTTTTATATTTACAAGTCTATATATAAACGTTACTAATTTAATATTTTCGTGACTTGTTAACACTCTTCTCCCACTACTATAATTGGCACACGAAAAGAAAATTTCCATTATATGCACTTGGAAGGAGAATTGCTATTAGAAAAAAGAATTTATTTAAACTTCCTAGTTTTCGTTAAAGAATGAACAATTAGCACAAGATAATGCGTTAATAATTTATAGAAAATGTGAAGCACACAATTAAAATTTTCTAGTGAATAATCTTCTACGCAATTGATCAGACTATGATTGTTACTTTACATGAGACAGAACATTCCAAAAGCATTTACCATATTTGTGCAAATATTTGGCATGCAGTATGTCTTGAAATGCAGTAGTTAACAATTGTGCAAAAATGAAAGGAGAAAACGATAGAGAAGATTCTGATGTTGATTCATCTGGAAAAAAATGAATGATTACAAAATGGTTTATTGAGTGATATTTATATACAATAATTTCCCAATTTACCATAATTAACTAAATGACATTCTTCAGAAGAAAAAACTAAATGACATAATAATTAACAAATTCTAAATTAATGAAATCAGTGACCGAATGCATGATGTATTATTCTGCTAAGAGGCAAGAATGTTGTTTTAAAAGACAAAAGTCAACGACAAAAACAATTTAAAGCAAAACAAAAAAAAGTTCAGAAAAGCTCAAGTGAGAACTATTGGAAAGAAAAAAAAAAATCCAAAACCCTTACCTTAAACTTGAACTTAAGAGTGAATGAAATACAAAAGGTTTGGATGAGCCTTGAAGGTTTTCTACTTTCCTTGCCCGGCGCCTCACACAAACTCACTCACTCAGAAACTGAAAACCAAAGTGTCTCTTGCGTCGTTTTATTGTGCTCTTGCTTCTTGTGTAAGAATACGCTTACATTAATTCAAGAAAAATGCTAATTGTTTTTTTGGTACAAGTATATCTTTGTCCCTTAATTTAATTCTTTTTTCTAATTTAATGTCTTATTTTTTTATAATAAAACAGTCCTTTATGTTTTAAAAATAAGCTACAATAATCTTTTTGTAACATAATCGAATATATATATAAGCTGAAATAGATCAATAAAATATTCAAATAGATCAATATAAGACTATGTAGAAAAAAATAGAGATAATATGCATGTTTATGACAATAAAAAAGTAATTAAAAAAATATATAGGACTACTTTGACAAGAAAAAAAAAAGACCAAATTGAAAAATTACTAAATTAAGAAACTAAATGTATAATTTTACCTCCTTTTTTTTTTTTGGATATTTAGCATTGAATTGCCTACGGTCCCAATTCCCAACTCCGAATTGAAGCCAAGCGTGAATAGGGATGGCAATTAGACCCATACCTATTGGGTACCCGCAAAAATTACCCACAATAGAGAGGGTAATTATCCGCTCAATAGGTACGGGCACCGGTACGGGTAATTACCCGCAAAATTTGATGGGGATGGGTGCGGGTACGGGTACCTTAGTACCCACCCCGCCCTAGACCCGCACAAATATATACATATATATTTATTTATTTATAGTTATATTTATATATGTATATGTGTGTGTGTGTGTATATATATATATATATAAAATTTAATAACTCTTAAAGAAATTTATAAACTAATTCTTATTCCTAAAGTAACTCATGCACAAGACATTATAGTCATAAGACACATTTTCTTTCCTTTCCCATGAGATACATTTCTTTGACTCTTTGCTTTCCTTTACCGTGTGTTTCATCGTTATTGTAGACAACGACAAACTTGCTTCATTGTACCTCATTCACTTGCGCTATTATTGTCCTGCTTCCTTGATCTGCGATGACAAGCCTTCTTCATTGACACCATTCTGTCTCGTTCCCGTGTCCTTCACCAGCAAATTCCTTATGCGCTTTTGAGACATAATATTGTGTATTGTATTTGAAAAATTAATTTTTGAATTTTCAGTTAAAGTGCGGGTAACGGGCACGGGTATGGGTACTTAGGTACCCAACGGGTAAGGGTACGGGGATCAAAGTTGCTACCCACGTGGGTATGGGACCGGGTACGGGTATTTTTTGAAATTGCGGGTATGGGGACGAGTACTACAGTACCCTACCCATACCCTACCCATTGCCATTCCTAAGCGTGAAGCAGAAATTTGAACGGTATATTAAATATTGCATTTTTTTAAATTTTTATTTTCTGAAACAGATCCTTAAATCCTTAAATAAATAAAATACTTTTGATAAATATTATTTACTAATAATAATTAAATAAATTTTTTTTTGACGAACACTAATAATAATTAAATAATTTTAATAGATGAGATTGTGCACAGTTTCAGTGGCGGAACTTAGTAGTACTTGAGGGGGGCGACAGCCCCCTCAAATTAAAAAATACTTTACATATATATATATATAAATATAAATATAAAGAGGGGTAAAATTAAATAATTTATAAAAAAATTCAAAATATAAAAAGAGAAAAAAATATGTTGATAACAACTTGGTAAGAGAAAACTTAAATCATGTTTCCAAATTTTATACTTATAGAATTGGTAAAACATTTTTATTTAATTAATTAATTTTAATCTTTTATGACAATTTTTGCCTTAATATGACTCTTTCAATTTCTATCGTTGTAATTGAAATTTTTTTTTGGCAATAAAAATTATCAAAATTAGGTTGAGAAGCAATATAGCTGCTAGCTTTAGTTTTGATTCAATTATTGAAGATTTTGAGTCATTCAAAGAGTATAAAATAACATTTTATGATAATTTTTAGTCATTTACTTTAACATTATTTTATGATACTTTTGTGTTTATATTTCAAATTAAATTTTAGATATATAATATAATATTATAGGAGATGGCTAATATACTCTCACTTAAAAATTAAGAAAAATATATTAGCAACTAATACCTTTTCATTTGGGCAAAAATACCCATTATTTTCTTTTTAAAGACAATTAAATTGATGGGTAAAAATGTAATTTAAATTTTCATTCTTTTTTCTTTTTCTCTCTCTTGCCTGGGGAATATCAATCTTTCTCTCTCTTTTCTCTTCTCAGATATCTTCTTCCTCTCCCTCTGGTATTTCGGTTGATACTAAGGTAAAACGTAAGAAATCTGAAGATGGAGTACTAAATATTACTAAGGGCGTTTCAAGCACCGGTTCTGTTCAAACGTACAATTTTGTTCCAATTTTTCCAATGTCGAAGGAGAAAAAGCGGTCGCCATATCCCGAAAGCTTTGGGCAGAGAAGTAAGAAGCAGCTTTGCTCTTCAATAAAATCAATAGAAGAGAAGTCCAATTCAAGTGAAATAAGAAGACAGTGTTGTTCTTTGGAAACTACAGGCCAAATGCAGCAAATAGAGTTTAAGAGTGTTTTTTCCCTTTCTCTGATTTTCTTTTATGAGAGGATAGCTGATATCACCAAAACGAAATTGATTCCGGTATTTCGGTTCCATCCCACTAGAGTTGAGTTGGTTAATTATTTTCTGAAGAGGAAAGTGATGGGAAAAAAGTTCTATGATGGATTCATTGCCGAAACTTGACATGTATAAGTATGCGCCTTGGGATCTTTCAGGTACATTGACAAATTTAGTAGGGTAGTATTGTATGGGTGTGCTTTGTTGATTGTTCTAATAGAGTTCCATCCCACCGGAAATAGGTGAAGAAAAAAGGATGGCCCCACCGGTTTGTGAAAGATGATGGCATTCCAAAAACTGGAATTCACCGTTTCTGACATCCTGGAATGTGTGAAGGATGAGTAACGTGTTTTAAAATACAGAGGGAGAGGAAGAAGATATACGAGGAAAGAAAAGAGAGAGAAAGAGCGATATTCCCCATGCAAGAGAGAGAAAAAGAAAAAAAGAATGAAAATTTAAATTACATTTTTATCCATTAATTTAAGGGAAATGTTACACACACCTCACCCACACCCACCACACACCCACATTCCTTATTTCACTCATTAACATTGGGTGGAGTGTGGGTGTGTGGTGGTCTATGTATCAAAGTTCTTAATTTAATTGTCTTTAAAAAGAAAATAATGGGTATTTTTGTCCAAATAAAAAGGTGCTAGTTGCTGATATACTTTTTTTAATTTTTAAATAGGAGTATATTAACGATCTCCAATATTACATATTTAATTTTTTTTAAATCTTATTTTTGCCCCTCAAATTTATGTTCCAAGCTCCGCCACTGCAGTTTTTTTAAAACTGTAGAGAGTAGACAATCTCGATCCGTACGAAATGGAGGCATGGTCTTTTGATGGCTCTTCTGTGTGTGAAAATAATTGATAATTGGGTGGCGTTTAACTTGGTGTACTTATTATTGTGACCATCGTGGTGCCATGGATTCCATATATGCTCCTGCCACATGCGACCTGTGTACCTCGGTTTCACCTCATATTTTACAAATTGCAAAGTTTCCCCATATTGTGGCATAATAATATTTTCCTCCCATGAAAGTAATATAGCCGAGAAATTACAATGTTTTGTGGGAAGGTGGAAAAAAGCATTCGAAACAGAGAGTTACAATGTTTTGTGGGAAGGTGAAAATTACAGATAGTTTCACACCCTTGGTGTGAACATAATTATTATCCGCACCCGGGGTGTGATATTCCCTGTATACTGTGTCATTTGGCAGGGAATATCAGCGTTCAGAAACAGAGAGTTTCACACCTTGGCTGGGCTATCATCGTTCAGAAACAGATAGTTTCACACCCTTGGTGTAAACATAACTATTATTCGCACCCGGGGTGTGAAATTCCCAGTATGCTGTTCTCGTTTGCACCAAAGTTTGTGGGCACTGTGCTCCCTCTCAGGTGTCTCAGGCTTATCATCCAAATTCCAAGTCCGATAAAGCTGTGGTTTGTCACGTTTATTTTTGTTTATGCTTTTCGTGGAGGCTCCGTCTAGGGTGGGAAAGCCATTTAGGTTTTCCACCGTGCGAAAATGTGTTTCAACCATAGATATAATAATATAAATATTGAGTGGCTGAGATCATTTACCTGGAAATTGTTGTAAGTTATAAATAGAAGGTTTAACATAATTGCTAGGATGCCCCTTTAATATTGGGTTATATATTTTAAACACTTACTCACAATTTAATATAAAAAACCACCTATGCTCTCTCTCCCCCTTTCTCTCTCTTTCACTCTCTCCCCCTCGCTATCTCTCCCTCTCTCGCTCTCCCCCTGCTCTCTCTCCTCTTTCTCTCTCACTCTCTCTCCCTCCCTCCCTCTCTCCCTTCTCTCTCACTGACTCTCTCCGAAAAACCTTTCCCTCCCTCTCTCATTCTCTCTCCCCCTCTCTCTCTCTTTCACTCTCTCCCCCTCTCTCTCTCTCTTTCACTCTCTCCCCCTCTCTATCTCTCCCTCTCTCTCGCTCTCCCTCCCTCCCCTTTCTCTCTCACTCTCTCCTCCCTCTATCTCTGAAAAACCTCTCCCTCCATCTCTCTCCCCTTTCTCTCTTGGTCTCTTGCTTGCTCTTTCTCTGCGTCCCTCTCCCCTCTCTAAAAACCCATCCCTCTCGCTATCTCCTCCTCTCACTCTCTCTTGCTCTCTCTCTCCCCCACTCTCCTACTCTCTCTCCCCTCTGTTTCTTGCTCTCGCTCTCTCTCCCCCTCTCTCCCGCCCTTTGAAAAAATCTCCCTCTCTATCACACTCTCTCTCTCAAGTAAAATATTCGACACTGTTATAGGTGCAAAAAAATTAAATATTATATCTTGCGCATTATATTAAACAAATTAAATGTTGGTAATAATTTATTAAAACTCCAAAAAAATTGAAAAAAAATAAAATATTCAATAAATTATGTGGGTGATTACATAGTAATAAAACCTTGTGTGATAGAGCTTTTTTCGCCTATAAAGTCCTAACTGATAAACGTAAAATGACATCGAAGGATATTTTAAATTATTGCTTACTTTTCTTTAAACAATATTATATATGATAAATATTTATAAATAATAAATTAATTATTATGATATTTAGAAGTTAAAATTTTGAAATTTATATTTTAATGATATAATTTATTATTTACTTTGTGACCTCGTTAAGATAATTTTGATTAGTTAAAAAGCTTATATTAAATTTAATATATAGTTGTATTTATTTACTTGTTTATTTATTATCAATAAAATAATTTATTTATTTACTTGTCTATTTATTATTATTATTATTATTATAATATTTTATTTTATTTAATAGAGGATAGAAAAAAAAAAATTTACGAGGGTAAAAACGAGAGAAAAAACCATACACATTATAAGCTATAAGCTCAAACGATACTTTAAGTAGCATTTGAGAAAATGTTAGAACCTACTTGTTACCAAACAAAGTCTTAATCTCTACCTTATTTATTTATTTATTTATTTATTTATTTTATTTTTGTATATAGGTTTCAATCTTTTATTCTATTTTTTTCTTTCACTTTATTTTGTTTTACCGTGAGTATTTCTTTTTTCTTCTGACTAAGTCGAACAATTGTTTGCTTTTATAATTTTTTAAGTTAAAATTTTTTTATTTTATTTTTGAATAAATAAAAGTGTATTTGGTTTATAGGTTTCATTTATGGGTTTTTTAATTCGTATATATTTGTTTGCCTACATGTTTTATTCATTTTTTTGTTCCTGTAGATTTTTAGGTTGCTAAATCATTTATATTTAATTTATTTTTGATAAATAAAATAATATTTGCTTATGTGCTTCATTTATGTTTTTTGTTCATGTAACATTTATCATTTACAAACATACATGGAACAATATTAGTGGTGCAGAGTACTAGTACTCGTGAATTTGGTCAGATACCGTAGCAAGCACCATAAAATAATTCCAAATCAATTCAATGAAATGAAATGAATTAAGGCTCTGTCGAGGGTGGGATAGAGAGCGTGAGAGGGAAAGGGGGCAAGAAAGGGAGAGAGAGAGGGGGGAGAAAAAGCAAGAGAGAAAGGGGGAAAGAGAGGGAGGTAGGAAGGGAGAGAGAGATCGAAAGAGAAAGGGGGAGAGAGGGAGAGAGAGAAAGGGGGAGAGACATTGAGAGATGGGTTTTTCAGATAGAGGGGAGAGATAGGGAGAGAGAGAGCAAGCAAGAGACTGAGAAAAAAAGGGACAGAGAACATGAGAAAGAGGGAGGGAGAGATTTTTCGGACAGAGTGAGAGAGAGAGAGGGGAGAGAGCGAGAGAGAAAGGGGAGGGAGGGAGTGGGGGAGAGCGAGAGAGAGGGGGAGAGGGGGAGAGAGCAAAAGAGAGAAGAGAGAGAGAGAGAAGGGAGAGGGAGAGAGAGAGAGGGAAAAAGGGAGAGAGAGAGCGAGATAGAAAGGAGGGAGAGGTTTTTCAGAGAGCAAAAGAGAAAGGAAAGAGAGAGAGAGTGAGAGGGGTGAGAGAGAGTGAGATGCCGAGATTGAAAGGTTTTTTAGAAAGAGAGAGCGGGGAGAAAGAGAGGGAGAGAGAGTTAATAAAAAATGTCTCACACAAATTTTTAAATTTTTTAAATTTTTTTATCTAAAAAAAATCTCACACAAAATGATTTTAATTATTTTTGTCCCACACTACTAAAATATCATTGGGGAACACTTTGGAATTATTAAGAATAATTGGCCAATGTATAAGTATCGTTGGGGAGCTTTCTCAAATTTTAAAAAATAAATGCCAATTGGAGAATTAGAGGGAAAATGGATTGCACCTTCTATTACAGGTCACTTAAACTTACGCACGGTGAAAAACCTAAATGGCTTTCCCACCCTAGACCGAGCTTTTGGTGGATGGTAGTTCACACAGTAGAATATTCTTCTATTTCTTTTGTGTACATACATTTGGGCACACCTTGTGTTGTGATTAAGTTGCATTCATTTCAATAATTTTTTTGGCTTAAGGAAAAAAAAATTACCATTCAAATAAAATGAATCCTTGTAAAATCACTCTTAAGTAGTAATTCCATGACTTCTCAGTTCTCATTCTCTTTTCGGGATTCATTGAACGGTTTGCAGACAACCAAGACATCAGTAAAGCTCAAGTTTATTGTATAACCTTGTAATAATTTTAATTCAACCCCTGAGAGTACTGAGTAAGTAATAGCCCATTTTCTTGCAAGTATAATAAGAAGTTTCCCAGTTAAAATGGGAGTAGGAGCTGGAATGCTAAAAATAGCAGTTTCATCATCACGTGCTTACAAAATATGCGTCAAATCATAACCAGACAACTTACATTAAAACGGCAAATTCACAAATGCAAAGCAAATAACTAAAATTGTACTAATTTTAATCCGAGTCACTTTCCTCATCGAACAAACCATTGTTGGCTTTGTTCAAAGTGGATTCAAAGATACTCACAAGCTCCTTTAGAAAGTCCTCAAACACATCATGTGTTTCTTCCCGTTGGCCACCATCAAGCAAATATTTGCCCTTTGTAATTGAAGAAGTGATCTTCATTATATCTAATGGGGAAAGCATAGAACTAACACCATTATCTTTCATTACTTTCCTCACATTGTAAAGATAATCATCCAAATCATTTATTGCCTTAGCTTTTTTCTTGAACTTAATATCTTCGGACCTAAAATTCTCAGCATCTCGTGTCATCCTCTCAATTTCTTCCCTTGACAGCCTTCCATTTTCATTTGTTATTGTGATATCTCTCTCAATACCCCTGGTTTCTTCCCGTGCAGAGACTTTTAATATACCATCCGCATCTATAGCAAAACATACTTTGATAGGAAAACCTCGAGGAGCCGGAGGGATTGGGAGATTAAACATCCCCAGCAAGTTATTATCACTGGCTCTGCTTCTTTCACCCTCATAAACATCAACTGGGACTTTGGATTGGTTATTTACAAGTGTAACATATCCTTTTGTTTTCGTGAAAGGAATAGAAGTGTTCCTAGGAATCACCACACTCATGCGATCTCCTTTTACTGATGTACCAAGAGACAACGGTGTAACATCTAATAGCACCAAGTTTGGAACATTCTCAAAGCCTTCACAAAGCAAAGCAGCCTGAACAGCTGCACCATAAGCAATAGCCTCATCAGGGTTGATGCTCTCAAACAAATCCTTCCCATTGAAGAAGTCCTGCAATAGCTGCTGCACTTTGGGAATCCTAGAAGACCCACCAACAAGGACAACGTCATCTACACTACTCTTGTCCATCTTAGCATCTGTAAGACAACTCTCAACGGTCTCCATACACTTCTCAAAGAGGTTCATGTTGAGTTGCTCAAACTTGGCCCTTGTGAACGATGAACAGAAGTCAATACCCTGAAAGATAGCATCTATCTCAACTGTGGCCACAGTATCGAATGAAAGGGTCCTCTTTGCTCTCTCACAAGCAGTTCTCAACCTCCTTAGAGCTTTTGAGTTGCCACTAATGTCCATTTTGTGCTTCCTCTTGAACTCCTTCACTAAGTGGTTCACCATTCTGTTGTCAAAGTCCTCTCCCCCGAGGTGAGTGTCTCCGGCAGTGGCCATAACTTTAAAGTCATTATTTTTAATTGTTAGGAGAGACACATCAAAAGTTCCACCACCAAGATCAAAGATGAAAACATTTCTCTTCTCAACACAATTAGCTCTTTTTTGTAAGCCATATGCAAGAGCAGCTGCAGTTGGTTCATTGATTATGCGCATTACGTCGAGACCAGCAATAACACCAGCATCTTTGGTGGCTTTCCGCTGAGAATCATTGAAATAAGCAGGCACAGTCACAACTGCATTCTTCACGGGTGATTCCAAATATTTCTGCGCAATCTCTTGCATCTTTGAGAGTACCATGGATGATATTTCCTCAGCAGCGAAGTGCTTTTCCGTGTCCTTGTACTTAACAACGATCATGGGTCTGTCATCATCACTAGCAATGACCTTAAAGGGCCACAACTGAAGATCATTCTGAACAACAGAATCACTATACTTCCTTCCAATTAATCTCTTTGCATCTGCAAAAATAAAAAAGAATGGTGATGTATAAATATAATTTGTTTTTGTTTTGTTAAAAGCATAGCAGAGAAATGGTAGTAATAGCTATTAATTAAACAATGCTGGAATTAAAAAAGAAGATGAATTACCAAAGACGGTGTTTAGTGGGTTAGAAGCAGCTTGATTTTTGGCAGCATCACCAATAAGCCTTTGAGAGTCGGTGAAAGCAACAAAGGAAGGAGTGGTTCTGTTGCCTTGTTCATTGTGGATGATCTCTGCTCTATTGTTTTGTTCCTGCCATACAGCCACACATGAGTAGGTGGTGCCAAGGTCAATCCCGATCGCAGGTCCCTCGTACTTTTTGGCCATTGTGAATGAAGGCGGTTCTGTTCTATATTGAGAAAATCAATAATATTTATTATCTCTTATGTCAAAGAAGAGTTTTGGTCAAAGAAAGAAGAAGGGTCCAACTTGTCTACTTCAACCTAGTTTTACTCAGCCATTAACTATAGTGTTTTTACTTAGCCATTAAGTAGTGTCTTTACTTGGCCATTAAGAATGATGAAATAACATTTTGGAGAATTCTAAACTTCTCTTCCCTGTTGTTGTTGTGTGTGTGTGTTATAGAGAGAAAATTACTAGTTCTTCTCTTACTTTAGTTCTACATTCTACAGAGGATTTGTATCAGACTTTGGAAGAGGATAGCAACTGCAATTTGGAATATCTGGGGTTGGTTTATATATATATATATGTGGATTATTCTTTGTATACATGTATGTATGTATCTTGATATTTGATTCCATAAAATGAATTTATATCTTCCTCTGAGAAGCCACGGCTTTTTATTATCTCCATAAACATAGTCCTTTCGCGCACATTGCACCCGCGTGGAAATTGGAAAAAGGTCAAAAAAAAAAAAACTAAACTAAAGCCTTCAAGCGATACCATGAGCATGTTTGGATGCAAAAGCTTTAACTTTTGACTTATAAATAAATTAGTTTTATTTACATCTTATTTTTCTCATATATACACGAGAGAGAAAGTTGTTAAATAGTCATTTATAAATACATAGGTGCTTTTGGAGAAATTAAAATAGCTTTAAAAAATATGAAGAGAAAAAATTAATTTTAACTTATGTGAGAAGTTGTTAGTTAAAAATATACATACTAAAAGTGCTTATAGAAAAATTTATCCAAATGGAGTCATGTGTGTGATAAGTAGATATAGATATTACTACGTCCATTAGTTTTGCTTATGCAAGTACTTGTAATGTGGTGTTCATCGTTTTTATATTTACAAGTCTATATATAAACGTTACTAATTTAATATTTTCGTGACTTGTTAACTCTATTCTCGCACTACTATAATTGGCACACGAAAAGAAAATTTCCATTATATGCACTTGGAAGGAGAATTGCTAATAGAAAAAAGAATTTATTTAAACTTCCTAGTTTTCGTTAAAGAATGAACAATTAGCACAAGATAATGCGTTAATAATTTATAGAAAACGTGAAGCACACAATTAAAAATTTCTAGTGAATAATCTTCTACGCAATTGATCAGACTATGATTGTTACTTTACATGAGACAGAACATTCCAAAAGCATTTACCATATTTGTGCAAATATTTGGCATGCAGTATGTCTTGAAATGCAGTAGTTAACAATTGTGCAAAAATGAAAGGAGGAAACGATAGAGAAGATTCTGATGTTGATTCGTCTGGAAAAAAAGTGAATGACTACAAAATGGTTTATTGAGTGATATTTATATACAATAATTTCCCAATTTACCATAATTAACTAAATGACATTCTTCAGAAGAAAAAACTAAATGACATAATAATTAACAAATTATAAATTAATGAAATCAGTGACCGAATGCATGATGTATTATTCTGCTAAGTGGCAAGAATGTTGTTTTAAAAGACAAAAGTAAACGACATAAACAATTTAAAGCAAAACAAAAAAAAAGTTCAGAAAAGCTCAAGTGAGAACTATTGAAAAAATAAATAAATCAAAACCCTGACCTTGAACTTCAACTTAAGAGTGAATGAAATACAAAAGGTTTGGATGAGCCTCGAAGGTTTTCTTCTTTCCTTGCCCGGCGCCTCACACTCACTCACTCAGAAACCCCTGAAAACCAAAGTGTCACTTGCGTCGTTTTATTGTGCTCTTGCTTCTTGTGTAAGAATACGCTAAAGTGAGTGAGTAATGACTAATGACAGTGTGACTAAGCGTGCTTTTGAATTGCTTACGGGTTCCCACTTCCGATAGTAACTGCAAGCGTGTGGGCGAAGGTTTTTGAAACAGTTTACATTAATTCAAGAAAAATGCTAATTGTTTTTTTTTTTTGGATTTTTTTTACGAACACTAATAATAATGAACTACTCTCTCCGTTTTTTTTTATTTGTCATCTTAAGTTATTTTATCGTAATTAAAAAATTAATTGATTGGTAAATTTTTTTTTATCATATCTTTATTTAATTAGTCTTTAAGAGTAGGTAAATCAATTAATGTGTCACATCATTTTAATTATTTCCAACCTCTTATTCAATTATCCAATTAACCTTAGATATATTCATATTCACATGTATGTATTAGTAATAAATTTATGTTGTTGAAAAGTAAAATAATTTTTAAGAGTAGATGTATCATATTTAATTAGTTTTTAAACTTTTCAATTATTACATTAATTAATTTATAAAAAATGTGTAAAAATTAATAGAATAAATGATATAATTGTTAAAATATAATTTTAAACTATCAAAACGTCAAATAAAAATGAACCAAATTTTTCTTAAAAACTAATAGATAAACAGGAACACGATCTCGATCCGTACGAAATGGATGCATGAACTTTTGATGGCTCTGCTGTGTGCGAAGATAATTGATATGATTTGTATTATGTAATGATGATAATATCTGCTGGTGCAAGAAGATAATTGATTGTTTTTTTTTGGTTAAAAGAAGATAATTGATTTGATATGGAGTATGGATTTTTTTTTCAATTTTAAAGTTTTATGTTGTAAAGTTCAACACAAATTTAATTATGCATGAACTTAATTTGATTTTAATTTTAAGTAATTCAAATTATGTTTTATCATTATTAACTCTTTAATTTATCCATTATTTAAAGAAAGTGCAGCAAATTAGTGAAAGTATTTTTAAATAAATCTGATTAATTTGTAATGTCTTATTTCATGCCGTCCAATTATTAATTGGTTTTAATTATGTATAACTAGCAAAAAAATAGGCATTATCGTGTTCGTCTGTCTGCTTTTTTTCAATTGTTTGAGTTAATAATATGTTTTATCATCAATTGCAGTTGGATAAATTTAAATTTTAAAAGTTAGTTATATAATGCTAATAATGGAATAAAAAGTACAATACCATAATGGGCAGTTAAAATGCGATATATATATATATATATATATATATATATATATAGTTATTATAAAAGTTATCATACAATTACTGGTATATTTAAATTTGAATTTTAAAAATTTAGTTAAAATGAGTAATCTTGGAAAAAATTAGAACACAAAGGGTAATATTAGGGAAAAATTTAGGACACCAAAAAATTGTATTTCCTTTATATATAGTTATAGATTATAGATCATTTGAAAAAATGGTTTATAATGACTTTTTCAATGACTTTTTCAATGTTTTGTTTAAAAATGAATTTTTTTTAATAATCTTTTAATTCAATATTCTCTACAAGTTATTTTGACTATTAAGTAGTTTTTAACTTAAATATTTTCTCTTATATAAGGGATTCCCTCTAGGATCTTTTCTTAATTAGGCTTTGTTTGGGAGGGAGTTTTTGGAGAGGAGGAGAATGGAGGGTTTATAGTAATATTTTAGTTTAATAAAAAGAAAAGAGGAATATTAAGAATATTTTAAAATCCTCCAAAACCTTCTCTCTAGTACATTTTTGGAATTCTCCCAAATTGAAAGTTTTTGGAGGTTTTTATTTTTTTATTAAAAACTAATCATCCATGCAAAATAGAGGATGTCTTCCTTTTTCTTTTCCTTTTTCTTTATTTTTCCCTTACAATGTCAAAACCCTCCCCTCTCCTCCCCTCCAAACTCCCAAATAGACCCTAAGGGTTTATGTGTATGGATCTCAGTTTGAACCATCCGTGACCGTGAGGCTTGGAGGCCAGGTGGGTCTGCGTATGAACCAGGATATATGCAGTAACATATTTTGGCAGAGGCCTTCACAGGAAGAGTGCATAATTCATCACAGGTGGAATTTTATCAGTTTTGGCAGGAGTTATCAGCGTTCAGAAATAGAGTTTCACACTCTGGGCTTGAACATAATTAATATTAGTTTCACCAATCTTAAACACTTGCACTTTATAAGGGATTCCCTCTAGGATCTTTTCTATGATTTAGGGTGTATGGATCTTAGTTTGAACCTATTGGGAAATACCAGCACTATTTTCCTTTCTGTAAACTCAAAATAGGCACTTAGGGAAAACGGGAAAAATAAGAATAGAAAGTAGAAGAATCACACCAAGAATTTTTAACGTGGAAAACCCTTTCAATGTGAAAGGTAAAAAACACGGGACCAAACTAATAAATATCTCCATTATTGAAAGTAGGTTTACAATGACTCTCTCAATACAAGATGATATCTCTCAACCTCACCCAACAATGATGGTTTACAATTTCTCTCAACTCTCACCAAGTGTGGTGGAAACTAGAACTCTCTTTCTCTCAAAAAGGAATACAAGAACTCTCTTTCTCACTATCACTCTTGCTTTGCTTCTCTTTGGATGGGATGAGATGCTCCAACTTTTCACAAGTCTCCCTATTTATAGGAGAGGGGTGTGACTTCCTTCAAGAGTGAGTGGTGGATGCCAATAAATGAGTTACATTCACAAAGCTCCTTGTAACTCCAATCTTCACTTTCCTAGGTAGAGTGTGTAAGTCTCAAGGTCAAAGAAACCAATTCTTTGGAATGTGCTCTTCAATTTTCTATGCATTTGAATTTGCATGTTTACTTGAATGTGAACCAACATTAATTATGGAGGAATTTCTAACAGAACCATCCGTGACCGTGAGGCTTAGAAGCCAGGGTGGTATGCGTATGAACGAGGATATCTGCAGACTGCAGTAACAGATTTTGGCAGAGGCCTTCACACTCAGGGTGGATAATTAATCACATGTGGAATTTTATCAGTTTACGCCGGAGTTATCAGCGTTCAGAAATAGAGTTTCACACTCAGGATGTGAAAATAATTTTTATTTGAACCCAGGATGAGAAATGGGAATGAATGTTAATGTGAGCATAACTTCCATTCTCATGCCATTGAAAGGAAACATTCGCTCTTTATCATGGGAATATAAATTCGTAGACCATGACATTTTATTGTGAATCAATTATGCCCATATATATATTTTTAAATTTTTTTACTAAACATGAAAATCTGATATTTGCATGTTCACCTTTCAAGAATAACTTTAAACCTTCGGTCCAAAATGTTAGCATAGTAAATTAGCATTATGTGTTATATCGATTAGGATTAGTTATGTGCATTATTAGTCAGTTACCGAGTTGTTACAATTTTATTAGTTAGTTGTAGTTTATCAGTTAGTTGTTATCAGTTTGTATGTATATATGTCAGTTTGCATGCATTATTAGTCAGTTTGTATGTAGTTTATTAGTTAGTTGTAGTTTATCAGTTAGTTGTTATCAGTTTTCTTTCGTGCGAATGAAGGGGAAACAAGGGCGATGAAGGACATCCTGAGGATTTACGAGGAGGCCTCTGGTCAGAAAGTGAACTTCTCCAAATCTGAAGTTTTTTTCAGCAGAAATGTCCAGGGGGCTACGAGAGACTCCATTGCTACGGCTTTGGGGGTATCAGTGGCTCTTGGAACCGGACGCTACCTTGGATTGCCATCCATGGTTGGATGGGGTAAGAAAGCTATGTTCTCTTTTATCAAAGATAGGCTTTGGAGGAAAATAAATGCTTAGAATGCTAAAAATTTGTCTATGGCAGGGAGAGAAGTGTTGATTAAATCAGTGGCACAGGCAATTCCTTCGTATTGCATGAGCATTTTTCTACTACCACACTCTCTCTGTGATGACCTCCAAAAGATGATGAATTCCTTTTGGTGGGGTTCAAAAGGAAATCCGTCGAAAGGAATACGTTGGATGGCATGGGATAGACTCACGGTTCGGAAGGAGGATGGGGGAATGGAGTTCCATGACTTACACGCGTTTAACTTGGCACTTTTGGGCAAGCAAGGATGGCGTATGCTATCTAAAACCGCTTCTCTGATTGCTCAGGTCTTCAAAGCCAAATATTTTCCAAGAGGAGATTTCTTGGATGCCACTGTGGGACACAATCCCAGTTTTACATGGAGAAGCATATGGAATGCCCAAGGTCTGCTAAAGGAGGGCGTGCGGTTCGTTATTGGTAATGGGGCCAACATCCGAGTCTGGACTGATGGGTGGCTAAGGGATGGGAGCTGTCCAGCTATCTCTGCAGTGACCAGAGACAATGCGGACCTGAGAGTAAGTGCACTTATAGATCCTCTGCACAATCACTGGAGGGTTGACTTATTGCACCAGTTGTTCCCACTAGGGGATGTCCAGAGTATTATCAATACTCCACTGTACAAGGAGGTTGAGGAGGATAGGCGAGTTTGGCGTTTTGACAAGAGGGGTGCCTACATTGTGAAATCTGCTTACCGTTTATGTATGACCATCGCATAATTCAATAATGAATGGCGGGTGGTAGGTGATTGGGATGCTTCGTGGAAGTTGAAAGTCCCTCCTAAGATTTGGGTGTTCCTTTGGAGATGCTGCCGTGACTGTCTTCCTACGCGGGTTCGTCTGTAGAGTAAGGGCGTTCAATGTGGATCCATATGTGTGTGCTGCGAGAGGGAACTTAAAACTTGCTGGCACGCCATGATTACTTGTGTGAGAGCACAAGACTACTGGAAAGAGCTGCACATTTGGCCCCATCTCGAAGCTCACTTGCTGGAGTGTTCAAATTTTCGCGAGCTATTCTTTAAAATGTTGCAGGTACTATCGCATAAGCAAATGTAGGCCTTCGCTATGACATTATGGAGTCTTTGGACCAGCCGAAATTACAAGTTGTGGGAGAACCGATCAGAAGGACGAGCTGAGGTGCTCTTTCGAGGGAGTTCCATGTTGCTGTCTTGGGAGGATGCTATTCAACGCAGAGGTCAGATGCAAGCAGACCATAATGCTGTGGCAAGATTAGCTTGGTCTAAATCGCCTGCTGGGTGGATGAAATGCAACGTTGATGCGGCGTTTAGTGAAGCCTCTGGTAGCACAAGGCTGGGGATGTGCCTTAGAGACCATGGGGGAAATTTTATTTTGGTCAGAATTGTGTCTTTCAATCCGCAACTGTGTTAAGGAGGGTGAGGCAATGGGTCTGTTATCTTGTCTACGCTGGCTTCAGGAGCTGGAGTTGGATCTTGTGGTGGTTGAAACAGATGCTAAGTTGGTTGTGGACCTCAATTTTGCTGCTGAGGATATTACTAAGTTTGGGTCTTTAATTTCTGCTTGTAGCACCATTTTGTTAACTAAACCCAGGTTTAAGGTTGGGTTCATTAAGAGACAAGCCAATGAGGTTGCTCACACACTAGCTAGAGCAGCCCCTGTCAATGCTTGTACTCGAGTTTTTAGCTATCTACCTGATTGTATTTCCAGATTAATTATCAATGAAATGCTATAAGCATATTTTAGTCAAAAAAAATTGTCTGCTGTAATATTTCTCTACTGTTCCTGTTGTTAATGTAGCATAAGCCATTGATTTTGTGTAATCTTAAATCATCACGGCCATTAATTCATTTTGTCCAAAGAAAAAAAAAAGTGAAAGTGGAGAGAGACCCACCCTTAAGTAGACAGAGTTTATCTCAGGTAAGAACTCTGCACTACATAGGATGTTTCGTTTAAAGCTAACATGCTTTTAGAAAAAAAATCAATTAATATATCCATCCAAAATTTATACATGCCCATAACAATAAATTCTTATCATTCCTTGGCAAAATGACAATCATAGAAAATGAGAATAGAATATGGAAAAAAAAAGGTTGAATGCAAAAGTCAACAAAACAAAAGCGAAACCGGTATGCCAAACTACTAAAATCGTTTATCTCAGCAATCAAAGCAACAGAATTCATCCAATAAAAGTCAGAAACAAAAATTTTAATTGAAAAATAATCTAAAGAAAGAGACAGGCCTAAAATTGAAAAGAAAGAACACAATCAAAGAAAAGAGTTGGGGGGGAATGCATATTTGGACGTTGGTCCACTAACATGCTACAATGAACAATCAGCACAAGATAATACATTAATTAACATTTTAAAGAAAAATGAAAGACACACAATTAGAAATTTCTAGTGTATCATCCTCTACGCAATTGATCAAACTATGGCTGTTACTTTTTTTTAACATGTGATTCCAAATATGCCTGGTCACAGGGGTGCTTCAATTCTCCCGCATCCTAAATTTTTCTCCAACATAAACCAAACATACTGTGAAAGTGTGAATGTGACAGGAGTTCTCAAGTCATACTCATGGTTTTTAGCACGCAGTAGTTGACATGGATAATCTCAACCATAAAGGTTTTGCAATCATCGCATACAAAAACGGTGAGATAGCACTTAAAATATAACTCGACAAAAAAGGGGGGAAAAAAAAACTAGCCAGCCTTGCCTACATTGTTTTCTAACATACTCTCTAGCTCCTTCAGGTGATCATCAAAAACATCTTTTTCGTTCTGCTGGTCATTATCATCAAGCAAACTAGTGGCCATCGTAATTGCAGAATTGATCGATCTTCTCTATTTCTGGCGAGGAGAGCCTCAAATTAATATCTTTCTCTTTTAAAGCATTCCTCAACTTGTAAAGGCAGTAGTCCGGTGCATTCATTGCATTGGCCTTTTTTAGGAATTTCTGATCTTCGAGATGGTAACTCTCAGCTTCTTGAATCAATTTTTTAATTTCAACAGTTGACAACCTTTCTTTGTCATTGGTTATTGTAATCTCATTCGTAATGACAGTCGAATTTTCCTTAGCTGAAACAAGATACCATTATGATCAACAAAAAAGCATATGTCAAAGGGATGGTGACGAGGAGCCGGAGGAAAACCAGAAAGATTAAAGAAACCAAGCAGATTGTTGTCACTGGCTCTTGTTCTCTCGCCCTCGTAAACCCGAATTAGGACATAAGATTGGTTATCTTCAAATGTAAAAAATGTTCCTGTCTTCTTAACAGGAATAGTAGTATTCCTAGGAATCAATACACTCATGCAATCATATATCAACGTCCAACCAAGTGACAACGGCGCAACATCCATTAGCACCAAGTTTGGCGTAATGCCTTCACACAACAAAGCAGCCTGGACAGTTGCACCATAAGCAACAGCCTCATCAGGATTGATGCTCTTGCACAGATCCTTCCCATTGAAGAAGTCCTGCAATAGCCGTTGGACCTTGGGAATCCTAGAAGAGCCCCCAACAAGCACAACATCATGCACACTACTCTTGTCCATTTTGGCATCAGTAAGACAACTCTCAATCGTATCCATGCACTCCTTAAAAAGGTTTAAAAAGGTCCATGTTGATTTCCTCAAACTTGGCACGAGTGATTGATGAAGTGAAATCAATGCCCTGAAATAAAGAATCAACCTTAACAGTAGTGACAACCGCGAAAGAGAGTGTCCTTTTTGCCCTCTCGCATGCAGTCCTCAACCTCCTCAAGGCTTTGGGGTTCCCATTAATGTCCACTTTGTTCTTCCTATTGAACTCCTGCACAAAGTGGTTGACCATTCTGTTATCAAAGTCCTCTTCCCCGAGGTGAGTGTTTCCAGCAGTGGCTTTCACTTGGAAGACCTTACCCTTAATAGTAAGGAGAGACACATCAAAAGTGCCACCACCAAGGTCAAACACGAAGATATTTTGTTCCTCAACACAATCACTTCTCTTGTCAAGACCATATGCAATAGCTGCAGCAGTGGGTTCATTGATTATCCGCATAGCATTAAGGCCAACAATGGCACCGACATCTATGGTGGCTTTGCACTGAGAATCACTGAAGTAAGCACTGCATTCTTCACAGGTGATTCCAAATATGCCTCAGCAATCTCCTGCATCTTTGTGAGGACCTTGAACGAGACTTCTTCAGCACAGAGGTGCTTCTACTGACCCTTGTACTGAAGGGAAATCATGGGTTTGTCATTAGCACCGGCGACGATGACTTTGAATGGCCACAACATTATATCATTTTGAACAACTGAATCACTAAATTTCCTACCAATTAACCTCTTAGCATCTGAAACAAAATAATAATAATTCTCAATTTATCATCATTCATTTGTGCAGCATTGCATTGCAATAATAACCTAAGAAAATTAAAAGAGTGGAAAACAGAATTTACCAAAGACTGTGTTTTCGGCATTGGTGGCAGTCTGATTCTTAGCGGCATCACCAATCAACCTCTGATCGTCGGTGAAAACAACAAAAGAAGGAGTTGTTTTGTTGCCTTGGTCGTTATGGATAATTTCCACTCTACTGTATTCCTCCTGCCACACTGCAACACACGAGTGCGTCGTGCCAAGGTCGATTCCCACCGCATGTCCTTCGTATCTTAATCTTTTCGCCATGATCTTTCAAGTAAAGAAAAGAAAATAAAAAATGGTCAAGGTAGAACTGGATCACAGGGAAAGAAAGTTACTTGCTTGAACTAAAATTTAAATGAACTAAAATATATCATGAAATTATTAAGATTTGAGATTAAAAATATAAAAATTGAAAAAAAAATCTGAATAAATTATTTTAAAATACTTTTAAAATAATTAAAACACAGCACACATCAAACTCAATTTTTACTAATATATTAATCCAAAATATATAATCTATAAATGAAAACATTTTTTTTAGATCAGATATAAATGAAAACATAGAACTGTCAAAAAAAAAAATGAAAAACATTGAAAAACACAATTGCGCAGAACCTCAAAAAATGAAAACATTGAAAAACACACTCAGGAAAAAGCACCAAAATGGTGCAAATTTGTTTCTTTTTTATCAAAACGGTGCAGATCAAAAAGTTATTATTAAATTGAGGTAAGTTGCAAATATTATTGTCGATTTTTAATTTTTTTTTAAATGTGAAATTGCCAATGGGAGTGGCGACTTTATTTTTTTTTTATTTTTTTAAAAAAAAGTGAAATTGCCAAAAAAAAAGTGAAGTCGCCACTACCACAGGCGATTTTATTTTTTTAAAAAATAAAATAAAAAAATTACTGATGGTAAAGTGTCAGGCGATATTTTTTTGGTTCCTAACAGATACAAAACTAAAAAAAGATCTTCAACTGTTAGTCGTTAGTCGCTTTGGTCCCTGAAAGTGATTATTTATTATCATTTTAGTTTGACCACAGAGACCAAAGTGACACCGTTGGACACTCTCAGAAACCAAAATTGTTGTTTACTCTCTTAGGATTAGTTTTTTTTCATACCCACGAATTACACTTTAAGTTAAAATGCTCAAAACTCTATTTTTATTTATTTATTTGTTTTACTAAAAATGGTCGTAGTAAAACCAAAATGACAATAAATAATTTTATTTATTTAGTAAAACAAATAAATAAATAAAATAAAATTTTTAGCATTAGTTAATTTAAAGTCTAATGAGTGAAATTGGATAAAAAATGCCTAATTAGTAAAATAAGTAAATGAATAAAAGAGAGTTTTGAGTATGAATTTAAATTCGTGGGTATGAAAAAAAAACTAATGCTAAGAGAGTGAACAACTATTTTGGTTCCTGAGAGTATCCTGCGGTATCACTTTGATCTCTGTGGTCAAACTAAAATGACAATAAATAATTACTTTCAAGGACCAAAGTGACTAACGGCTAACAGTTGAAGATCTTTTTTTAGTTTCGTATCTGTTAGGGATCAAAATAACACTGTCTGACACTCTCTATGTACCATTAGCGATTTTTTTTTTTAAAAAAAAAAGTAAAGTCACCAATGGTAGTGGCGACTTTACTATTTTTTTATATTTTTTTTAAAAAGAAGTGATAAAAAAAAGTGAAGTTGCCACTACCATTGGCAATTTCATTTTTTTTAAAAAAAAAAAAGTAAAGTCGCCACTACCACTGTTGACTTCACTTTTTAAAAAAAAAAATTAAAAGTCGCCAATAGAACCTGCGACTTATCCCAATTTGACAATAACTTTTTGATGTGTACCATTTTGATAAAATAGAAACGAATTTGCACCATTGTGGTGCTTTTTCCACACATTTAAAAACACAATTGCGCAGGACCTCAATACTATAGTTACAGTGCTTCAAATATAGTTGATATGGACTAAGCACAGTTTTAATTGTACAGTGGTAGCACACACAAAAATAGTGTATAGCTTGAAATGAAACCATTACCGAAGAAACAGAGAGAAAGAGGATAATTCCATCTACAACAAGGGGGAATAATTTGGGAACAAGAGAGTGAATATTGTTTCAATTAGGGGGAGGTTCTATCAGACAACGTATAATTGTTTTATTTCCCCATATGACATTCATTGTAATTATTCTTATATCTAGCTAGGGTAGCAAAACTGTAATCTACACAAATTATGGTTTTTTCATAAATATATTTTATACTGGGTTTTTTTTCATAAATATACATAAAACTGGTTTACCTATGACTCTAGGTAAGTCTATTTATTGGGGTGCGGTACACCAATCTAGCATTAATGGTGTACCCTAAATGCCACCTTAAGTATGACATTAATAAAAAAATTAGTCTTGATTTGTAAATTATTCATTTTACTTTTTTATTTAATTTTGTGTACCTTATGCTTTAAATTAAAAGAAATAAAGAGATAAAAGAGAAAACGAAACTAAAAAAGAGAGAAGGAAATAAAAAATAAAATAAAAGAAGAAACAGAAAAAGAAAAAGAAAGAACAGAAAGTGAAATGAATTCCCTAACCCCTTACTACTCCACGCATCCACACCATGCACCGCACCTCCACCATGCACCCTCACACACCCCAGTGCCTTCTCATCCAAAAGAAAACCCTATGTCCCTTTTTCTTCCCTACATTCAAGCGCCTCCTCTCCCTCAATGTTTCAAAAAAGGAAAGCCTCTTCCTCCTACACCCAGCGCCCTCCCCTCTCAAAATCATGACCTCTATGTTTCTTGATCACCTCTATGGCCTTCCTTAAACGAGCCCTCACAAATCATCACATCCAACCTTTAATCGAAAATCTTAAGTGATAGTCGTCGCAATAGAGAGAAAAAATGAATAAAAAAATATATATGATACGAGGGAACAAAAATAAAAACATAAAAATCATACCAAAGAATGAAGAGTTAAAGAGATAGAAAAGTTTAAATAGACACAAAAGGTGAGATTCAACAAAATATTAAGAAATAAATATGTAGAGAGTAATTGTACGAGAATATTGTCTAGAAATAAATCAAAAAAAAAAATTAGATAATGCTTATTAGATATTCCATTTTTGAATCAATTTAAAACAAATTGTAACCAAAAAAAGATATGTTACGTACCATTTGAATTTGATTGTTATTATCAACATTAAAAATTTCTGGTATTTGTCACTCTTGAATGGATTGAGGAAAGGAAACCTCTAATTTTGAAAGGAGTCGATTTAAAATCTTTGAAAAATACTTGTATCTTTATGATAGTGATCATTTTTAAAATTCAGAACATTAAATGTGTAATCGCTAAGAGAATGATTTGAGAAAAAATTGATTGAAATTGTCTCTGGCAGTGACATGTGTAAATTTTCAAAACTTGAAGTGTGTATATCTCAAATTATAAAAAAAAAGGTAAAAATATCTATCTTTTTTGTGAATTCTAATTCTTTTTTGAACAATTGAAAAGGTTAAGTGCAAACAAAAATCAATTTTATATTATTTTATGATTATTATATGATATCTTTATCTCATGTACCTGAGCAAATTCCGAATTCATTTTTTGGTATCCAATCGAATTGAAATATGGAATATCATTAATGATAGTGGAAATCAAATTCAGTTTTTGTTTTGAGATTCTTAAAAAAGCCCTGTAGTGTAGGTGAAAATTTTCAATTAGTTTCTATTTATATATATAATATAGGCTTAAATATGTTTCTGGTTCCTATAATATAGAAATATTTTACTTTTAGTATCTATTAAAAATGTCAAACGCTTTTGGAGGAGGAGGAGAGAGATGCTGACGTGGCATCCTACGTGAAATTGTTTTTGGCCACGTAGGCGTGCTGACTGAGTTCAAAATGGACACATCAGCGGTCAACCCACTTAAAGGACTAAAAGCACCAAAAAAAAATTATAAGGACTAAAAGTATTTGACTTTTTTTTAATAGGGACTAAAAACAAAACACTCCTATATTATAGGGACCATAAACATATTTAAACCTACAATATATTATATAAATAAAAGATGATAGGGTTTTAAATATGGAATCGCCAAGAGAATGACATGAGGATGATAAATCAAAATCTATAGTATGATTTTCTATTATCAAACTGTATGTAATATAATAAATAGACCTATGATCTTTTATTTTTATGTAATAAATAAAAAAAGTTGTCGAGAGAATTACACGTGAAAGATTTGGCTGAAATAGGCTCTTGTGTTGACACATGTAAATTATCACTATATATGTGGCATATGTTTTTGCTACAAGAGCATTTTTACTTATTTCTCCTATTGACTATTTTCATGTACCCCTGTTATTTTTAATGAAATGGCATAATCTTCTTTTGTTCAAAAAAAAAATGTTAGTTTTTTAGGCATAAATTAAAAGAAAGGGAACTAAAAAATGAATGAAATACTTAACCACCGGTGTGGTCCGAGTGGTAAGCGGCTTGGCTCCCTTAAGCACGTGGTCGGGAGTTCAATTTCCGACTCATGTGTATGGAAATTCACTATTTGGGAGAGACAACTCTTAAATGCGCTTTATACAGTAACATTGGAATTCTTCCTTTGCAAACTTTATAGATAGATACATGTTAATAGTTGGAGTATTGTGTAAATAAGAAAATATCCACTTTTAGTCCCTAAAAAAATTATCTCTTTCTAATCCATTATTTATGAAAATGTGTCACATGTAATTCCTATGATCATATTTTAATATTAACTATTTTTTAAAAATTTATTTCGCCCCACTCAATTTTTTTAACATTTAATTACTACCCTAAACCTCTCCCCCTCCCCATTTCCAGCAAACCCCTCCCACTCCCCATATCTACAAAAGAACACTACAAGTCTACAAACTAACCTTGCTTTCAGTTCCCTAAGCACTAGAAAAAATCAAAACTTTCGACCCAGTTAATACTCACTGAGAACGTTATAGCATCAGTTCTTGGTCCGACTAGCCAATCCAAGTCGAGTTTAACGACACTAGTCTTTTCATCATATCATTTTATTATTTGATTTATTTCACATGTGTGATAAAATTCACACCGTGGTGGGAACATTCCCGTCCTTTTTTCTCTTTCAAAACTGAGCTTTGTTTTCACTTTCATAGATGTGATAGATTCACACCCTTGGTGGGAACACTGTGGTCCCATCTTCTGTCGAAGCTATAGTTCATTTTCACAGGTGTGATAAAATTCACATTCTAAATGGGAACATTGCTTTCGCATTTTTCTTTAGGAATTAGGTTTCGTTTTCACAGTACCATAAGTGGAAATACTACGGTCCATTTTTTCTATCGAAGTTGAGCTTCATTTTCAATATGTGATTAAATTCACACCCTTGGTGGGAATGACCCTGTTTGGAGCTGCCGACCTGCATGTTTATTAACTATCAATTTTAAGTAACAAATAATCTGATCTATGCAATGCATGGGGATAATGATGATTTTTGAAACAATTAAAAACTTATACAAAATTTGTATAATAAGTTTTAATCGATTTGAGTTATGTAAGAAAAGTATAAACTACTATTAATTAATAATTACAAACACAACAAGGAAAAATTAAAATAGCGGAGAATGCTTCACGGCGGTTATACAACAACCGTCTACGCTAAACATTTACTACAGTTCAAACGACGGGTTTGTCTAACCGCCGCAGGTTTATGAAACGAATTTAAAAAAAAAAAAAAAGAGTCTCAGATGCGCGTTGTCTCAGCCGCAGGTTTTCCGTGTTATGACATTCTCTCTCCCAAAACCCTAAAGAATCTTCTCCACACACACGGCGGCGCGAGAGGGAAGCTCTGGCACGGCAATTGAGACAAAGCGGCTTCACCTTGTGCGGCTTTTTGGACCATTTCCGTTCTGTTTTCTAATCTCTTTGTTTTTTATTTCCAACAATGGCGATGGGCGACGACAAGGTGAATCTCCCCGATAATCTCTTCTCTTCGAAGCCCTCCAATTCGCTCTCATCTTTCAAACGTGATTGATTTGATTATGCTTTCAATATATTTCGAATTTGATATTTTTTTAGGGTTTTTTCTGTTTTTGTTTCCTTTGTTCTTCGAAAAGCTGCGTTCGTTCGTGTCTTCATTGTTGCGCTAGTTCGTTTCGCAATTATTACTTGCTCTCTTTGTTTTTTGGTTGTGTTAGATGAAGTAGTAGGAGGACATCGTGGGGACTAGGGAGAAAGGGATTGCGGTACTACTGATGATTCAAAAGGTATAATTCTTTGTCTTTTTGTGTTAGCCTGCATTGTGCAACTTAAATGAGTGTATGGAGTAGTTCTAGTTTGCTTCTGGATGTATTTTACCTTCTTTTGTAAGACTTAGTTTCATATGTGGTGGAGTAGTTCATGCATATATCTTTTGAATGTTTTCTGATAATAGGTCAATCCTCACACCCAGCAGCAGAGCAACCAATAGCTCTGCTATTCAATTCCATCTACAAACTTGTGGCAGTGACTTTGGATGGACAAATTATTATTCACCATATACCCTCATGCAACACCCTTTCTCCAAAAAGAATATTACACGATAGTAACAAGTATTTTCGCAAAATATTCCTTATCAACCTTTAATAAAAATCGAGTTTTGTTCCCAAAATTGTGGATAAATTTTTTGCCTTTTTAAAAGATGAGAAGAATGGGGAGTCCATTCCTTCTTTTTCTATTATGTGGTAAAATAAGAGCAGTGTTAGAAGAAATACTAAAGTAAAAACAACCTCCTCAAGTATATATATAATCAAAAGCTTGCATCAGTACAAGCAATGAGTTTTCTGAAACTACTGTACATTAAAAAGTAGTAAAAACTCTAAGTAAACTGGAATGAAAAGACTAAAATGAAAAGCTACTAAGTAATAAGAAAGCCAGGTTCAATCTCTAACATCTACCCGAATTATTTGTTCACATCCGAAAGTATAACAGCAGACGCATCCTTCCTACTCTAAAATGAAAAGTAGATCTCCCTGCTGGCTTCCTACGCCTTCCATAAAACGATATGAATGGTGCCTCCAGAGCTGGCACCTTCCTCATCTTTCTCCTCTGTAAGTCGGAGTAAGACTTCCGCTCCTCTACCTTAAAAGGATGGTTACCAGACCTCCAACCCGTAGGCAAGGTGAAAAACTTGCACAAGTTAAGAATGATAGTCTCAAAAAGTATACATACAACACTTATAAAGTATATTTTCAGAATCTTACAACACAGATCACACCTGGGAATAAAACACTGTAAACCAAGAAATAGTTAAGAATAGATCAGCAATCACAAAGCAACGTCTATCACAGATAAAACATCAATCACAGATATATTATCAATCACATCAATATCATCAACCATAGATGTATTATCAATCACATCTATATCATCAACCACAAATGTATTTATGCATGACACTTCAATCTATCTGATAATACACCAGTGTGCTGCTCCAAGGAGACTTTTCCCACCAAACTCCATTGAGCGATAGGCCTGCGACAAGTCTTAACAGAACAACCAGGTATTCCCCTTCAGACCCCCTGGCAGTCATTCCGAAATGCACATTCACATCCATATCATGAAATAGGTCCGTCAGTCAGATTTATCCAAGTCGGGTATACGACTCGTCTCAGCTCAAGGGTATTCACCATGCAAGGCTATTGAGACTTTCGAAATCTGGATAATCCCAGAAGGCAATTGTAGCCCAACGCAACTCTATTCTCAACCCTCTCTGGGTTGTACTGCTCAAAAACCTTTATGCAAATGATAACTCAAACATTGTATAAAATCACTTTAGTTTCTCTTGTAAAATCTTCTCTGTTTTACTGTATTAAATCTCTTAATACAAAACCACATAGAATACACTTATTCTATCACCACAGAAATACTCTTGAAAACTTAACCATTTTATTACTCTTTTTGGCTATACTTATTTATTTTAATAATAATTACACTGCGACGGAGTCAAACACGATAACGAACTTAATCGGAATAATATTAACGAGAGTTATTACTCAAGTGTATTCTTTTTGGGAAAGCCCTTTGGAAGTTAGTCAAGTAATCTTCGCCACGTATATACAAACTTATTAAGATAGAAAAAATAGCACACCGGTATGGTTCCCAGGAAAGATCTTGGTGAGCTTTTGGGCTCCTTCAAAGACCTTTGTCTTTCCTAGAGAGATCCATACAAATGAACTACCTTAACCCATCATCAGTCTGTATATAAACAGTAAAAATCACAAGTTTTATATATTTTTGAAAAGAACATGGAAATGGAAGAAAAACACCAGTTTAGGAATTTTAGCGTATTTTAGTCACTTGCTCACGTCCCAATGGCGTAATAGAGATACGGCCCCTGAGCCCGACCGTATGAGTACACCGAAGATGTATTCTTATGCCTGACCAAAACACCCCATCCATATCCGTCAAAACAACTACAGAGGTTCAATTTTACAAAATCTTAAATTTGTTGATCACAGAGGCATAGCCCATTGGGTGATCAAGGCTTTATCGTTAAAATTTCGCTAGCGTAACGGTACAATTATTAAACTTTATAATTAAATTGGGTATTATAACTTTACTATTTGAAAAATCACATTTTAAAAATAAAATAAGACAGTATAACTTTTCAAAACCATTTTACAAATAAATAACAATTATTTAAAACATAAACACCCAAAACTCAAAAATCCATCAAAACAAAGATCAAACTAACTTTGGAAGAATTTTCCCATACCTTAGCATTATGAATGGTGAAGAACAACTAAGAACAACAAGAATAACAACACAAAAAAGCTTGATTAGTAACAAAGAAAACTTAAAGGAAAAACAAAGAAAGAAAAAGGATTTTTGAAGTGAATTTTGTGAGTGATTCTTCAAGTGGATGATGAGTGAAAATGAAGAGCACCCCTCCCTGTTTATAGGAAGAGGTCCACGGCTGAATGGAGGTGGGGAAACAAAATATCTTGATTTTTTTTTCATTTTTGAAAAATTAATAAATCCTAATTACATAATAAATATCTATAAATATCTAAAAAATTATCTAAGCTCCTAGATCACTTGAGAAGCTTCAAGACCCTTCAAGAGCATGGGGAGGGCGTGCAGATCAGGGCTGGGAAGGAGAGGATGTGAATTTCCAAAAATACCCCTAGGGTTTGAATGAAAAAGAGTGAAAATCAAGGGTATTTTGGTCTTTCCATAATTCAAAAATTGAAATAATTAGATAAATTTGATGAGAACCAATGAGAATGCTAGAAAATGCCATAACAAGTCTAAATAATTTCGTGGCACTCATTTTTGAAATTTATAGATAGTGCAAACTCTTCGATTTTCATTGTTTCGCAGGTATAACCTCGAAAAAACAGAAAAATAGGGTTTTCTAAAACTTACACAGAAATAATTTTAAAAATCATGAAATAAATAATTAAAAATAAAATATAAAATACTTATGGACCTTTTACTCGAAAATTATACCTGTGAAGCAAGGTTTTCGCGTTTAAACGCCCCTGGGTAGCGTAGTTTTTGGTATTTTTTGAAAGTTTTCCAAAATTCCATAAAATCAAAAATAATAAAAGAACTAACTTTTGTGAAGGAAGTTTATTTATTGGGTTTGTAAATCATTTTTAAGCTATTTAAAACTCTTTCCGTCAGTTAGACGTAAACCGTTTTCTGTAAAAAGACTCTATATTGATTGAAAAGCTACCGTTTCAGAAGTAATTTCAAAAACATGTATTTTATTACTAATTTTAAGCTAAAAATAAATCATAAAACATTTATGGAACCAAAATTCATATAAAACAGAAAAAGGACAAAAAACGCTAAGAAACGGATATTAACACTAGACCTGACAGAAGCTATAAATCAACCACTTTCAGAAGTATTCTTAAACATTCACATTGAAATCCTATTTTTAAGCTAAAAATAAAACTCAAAATAATTATATCGCAAAAATTCATTTAAGACGAAAATAACAAATTAGTCACAAAAAGCGGATGTTACACCTCACGCCCAGCCAGAAGTTATTCATATCCTATTTGGAATTTATGGTTTCTAACTTTGGTATAACTCTATGAATATGAATATTTTGATTTTTATGCTATCTACATTTATTGCAGATGGATTGAGTATTGCAATCCATCTATATTGATATCTAATTATCTATACCTGTATACATCTGATTTACATTTCTTAATTTCTGATACTGATATTTTAAGCTGTTTCCAGGGGAAGCCAGTGGATAAGAGCCTATGTAATGGAAACCAGGAAGAAGTTACTATATTAACTCAATTTTTTTTATATATTATTTGTAGAAAGAAATTGAGGAACTTAACCGCAATCTAGCAAATATTTCATGCACCTCTTATGACAGTGCTCACAAGTTAAAGGAAGAATATCTTCAAAAGTCAAATGCTCTTGAAGCACAGGCTGGGAGCGGTCATGGTACGACAAAGGTATTTGCCTACTCTCTAAATGTTGGAGTTGATTCTGTATCAATTAGCTTCCTTTAGCTTTTAGTAACAATAATCCCCCCTTGCAGGTTTCAAAACTTAAAAAGACAACTACGCTACCATTTTTCTTTAAATTGCTCATAATGTCATATGCTACTCGTTGGTACTTCTACATTTGTGACTATTTCCTCTGCTTATCAACAGTCTCTTCAAATGTGAATCTTTATTAGGAATATGAATGATGCTCATACATTTGGGCTGATTATAACATCTCTTTTTCATTCTTACATGAGCTATTGCTTCTTGTTTCACCTTTCGTTATTGCTTCTTGCTTCTTGTTCATTAATTGTCTCTGCTTTAAGTTTATATGCTACTGTTCCTTACTCCTTTCTCTCTTCTAGTTTATATGCAGTCCTTTACAAGGTGATAACATCCATGGCATGTTTTATGGATAGGTGAGGATTAGTTGCATTTCTTATTCTTCATTGATTATAAAGGCATATCTCTTTTAATTCTTACATGAGCTATTGCTTCTTGTTTCACCTTTTGTTATTTCTCAGCATTAGAGCACTTCTCAGAAGAATTGAGTTATAGTTTCTTTATTTATATTAAATACTGCATAATTTTAGAAAATTGTTTTTCCTGCAATGATTAATCACTTCTCTGCACAATAGTAGACTGTAGACCCTTTGCTTAAACATTTTTGCAAAAGAAGTGTCATCGAAGTACTTTCTAACAACATTTAGTCACTGTCTTGTTTAAAAGAAAATATAATGTGATATGTAAGGCCTACTAAAAACTAGTAAAATGAGCAATGCTTTCATCGAGAACCTAAATGCACATGTTGTTTATTTATAACCTTAATAATATTTTTGTTTGATATATGTGTTTGTTGCTTGCAGCTAGAAGTAGCTTATGTGTAGCTGAATCAATAAAAGAACCTAGTAATCATGATCTACAATGTATTATAGCAAAGCAAGTTGTAAAAGCTGCAAATATCCATTTTTTGATTCATTTAAGTTTCTTGGCAAATTACACAATTGTTTCTTTTGTAAATTTAGTAATGTGATATTTTATATTATTAGAATAAGTATATGGTATTTTCTATATTAAATTGATATATGATTTTTATTTATCATTTGATGATAAATTTACAAGAATTTGCATTTCATTGTGAGCAATGCCTATTTTTTTTTTTAAAAAAAAATTCAATCTTTACGGCGGTTGTGAACCGCCCCTAGTTTTGTTTTTAAATTTACATATCAGATTTAGCGGCAGCTCAAAACCGCTGCAATTTATTTTTATGTTTTGCGGCTGTTTGCGCGGCGGGTATGAGAACCGCCGCAAATGAAACCTCTCGACGCACAAATCTGTGGCAGATGCATAACCGCCGCAGGTGTGTTTTTGCGGCGGTTTTAACCGCCGCCGCTTTAAATAAAAACCACCGCAAAATGTTTTTTTTCTTGTAGTGAAATATATTAATAATAAATTTTAGGCTTAAATATATTTTTAGTCCCTCAAATTCAAAGAATATTTTTTTAGTCCTCAATCTTTTGAAAATCAGTCACTTTTAGTTCCTGGATCTAACTCTGTTAAGGTTATTGCCTACGTGACTAATAGTGTTACACCTCAGCATGTGACACGTCAGTCACTTATCCAACCTGATATCCTAAGTGTAATGGAGGGTCCAGATTGCTCCGTCTCCTATTCCCTTCCCTGTTCCCTCTTTTTTTTTTTGAAACCTAAATCCCCGACAGAACCAACCTCTCTCCCAAGTCCCAACCTCACCCACTTGCCACTCCAACAGAACCAACCCAGAATAGCACTGCCACCCTCGACGTCGATGAGGTAACTCCGGCAATGGTGACAACAGATCCAGTAAAGGGCACTGCGACGGCAACCCATGAGTGCTCCTAGGCAGTTGAGGGCACTGTGACCCACAACAGTGGTGTCCAGTAACCTTAATGGAGTTAGATCCAGGGACTAAAAGTGACTGATTTTCAAAAGATTGAAGACTAAAAGAATATTCTTTGAATTTAAGGGACTAAAAACAAACTTAGCCCAAATATAAGGGACTAAAAATATAGGCTTAAATATATTTTTAATCCTTTAAAAATTTCCAAATTTGAGTTTGGTCATTTAAAAATAAATTAAACTTTTTTGTCCTTTAAATATTTTTTTTGTTTGATTTAGGTCCTTTAAGTGAGTTGACTTGTTAGGTGGCACATTTTGACCCAGTCATCATTCCTACGTGGCACGAAATGCTGACGTGGCAATATTAACTTTTGAATTTAGTCCCTCTAAAAATTGAGTTTTGATTTTAGAAAAATTGAGTTTTGATTTTAGTCCCTCTAGTTTTCCTCTTCCTCCTCCACCACCTTCCTCTTCCTCCTCCAATGGCTTCCCCCTCCTCTTCCACCCTCCTCCACTCTAGCCCCCAACCCCACCACCACCACCACACACTCTCTCTCTCTTGTTTCCTCTCTCTCTGACCCCCACCACCACCTTCCTCCACCCACTCTCTCTCTCTCTCTCTCTCTCTCTCTCGTTTTCTCTCTCTCTCTCTCTCTCACCACACCCCTCGGTTTCTACACACATGCACACACACACACAAAATAAGAGACAAATTATGGAATCGGAATCTCCAAAAAATATATCAAGCTATTAGAAACCGAGGGACTGTGGTGAGAGAGAGAGAAAACGAGAGAGAGAGAGAGTAGGTGAGAGAGAGAAAACAAGAGAGAGAGAGAGAGAGTGCGATGGTGGTGGTGCTGGTGGTGGGGTGGAAGAGGAGGGGGAAGCCATTGGAGGAGGAAGAGGAAGGTGGTGGAGGAGGAAGAGAAAAACCAGAGGGACTAAAATCAAAACTCAATTTTTAGAGGGACTAAATTCAAAAATTAATATTGCTACATCAGCGTTTCGTGTCACGTAGGAATGATGACTGGGTCAAAATGTGCCACCTAACAAGTCAACTCACTTAAACGACCTGAATCAAACAAAAAAATATTTAAAGGACTAAAAAAATTTGACTTATTTTTAAAGAACCAAACTCAAATTTGAAAATTTTTAAAAGACTAAAAACATCGTTAACCCAAAAACATATTTAAGCCTAAATTTTATTATGATAAAACTTTCAATTGAATTAAACGTTTTCACATCCTGAGTATGAAATTTGCCACTGCTCTACTGAAGCTTCAAACCGAACTTGACGCTTTCATGACCAGGATGTGAAAGTTTACATAGTTGTGATTTCTTCTGTTGAGTGTTCAAATTGAACCGAAATCTTTCACGCCACAAGTGTGAAATTTACACCGTTGTGATTTCTTCTATTAAAGCTACAAACCGAACCGCACACTTTCACACCTTAGGTGCTACACTTTCCACAACTGTCATTTTCTCGGTTAAAAATGAAAATAAAAAAGTAGTTTTTTATATCTAAACTAATTTATATTTTTTTATTAATATTATAATAATAAAATATAATTTCTTTAGTAATTTAGTTTGTAACGTGATTTCACAATAAATGTCCATTCTCGTGTGCTAAGAGTAATTCTTATTTTTGTTCTTTCATGTATAATATTCAATCTTGTGCGTTATATTTTATCTATTAATTGCACCTTCAATTTCAAGAAGCAAAACAGAAACAGAAAAAGGAACCAAACTTAATGTGGCATCACACACAGGTATAAAAAAGAGGGAAAGGTCATCATATTCATAATCCAGTTAAAAGCTAAAATGACTGATCTAAGAAAAAGAGGAAGAAAGAAAGAAAGAAGACAATAGGGTAAATAGTTGAGAAGCCAAGTATAAGAAAAAGAAAAACAGAGCTTCCTTTTGTGCTCATGATTTTGTTCTTGGTGGTTATCAATGTTACAAGGAACCTCAAAGCAACACTTGTCAACCATGAATATTGAAGTTACATATCCATGTGATTTTCATTTAGCAGTGTTCTCTTTCTACAACAACTTTCTCTATATTCAGCACAGAAAGAACAGGGGCAATAGCAGTAACAAGTATAATAATAAGTCTCCTCCTGTACAACAGTGCTTACTCCCATAACCTTCTGGTCTATTTGTATTCTCAGTACCATGCTGAAATGTAAGTTTGCATCCTAGTTTAATGATTCAACTCAAACAGAAAGTTTTATATTTTGTTGTGAGAACAAGAAGTCAAAAACTATTTTTCTAGTAGTAACTTATTTGGCACTAGGAACTAGTTACCAACATGGTATCAAAGCCTCTTCAATGCCTAGTCTTAAAACAATAATTGTAAATAGTGGTATTGTGACGGTGAAAAGTATATATGTTGGTTAAAAGTCAACCCACAAAAAGAATTTAAACAGCATATCCTAGTACAAACCTTAATATATTGGATACTCTCGACCATAGAGGTTTTGCAATCATCGCATACAAAAACGGTGAGAATATAGCACTTAAAATCTCAATGGAGAAAAAACAAAGGTAAAAGAATAGAAAACTAGCCAATCTTACCTACAATGTTTTCTAGCATACTCTCAAGCTCCTTCAGGTGACCCTCAAAAACATCTCCTCCATTCTGCTGCGTATTATCTCACCAACATGGGGCAGAGGCACAGAAATTTTACTTAAGGGGTGCCAAGACTAAAAAAAAATTGACTTAGTAAAAAAACTATTTTTCACATAGATTATGTGTAAGACCAACTCATTTTTAACCAAAAATCAAATTTACAAGATCAATTTATTCAAAATTTATTATTTTCGTTATCATAGAATCAAACACACACTTAATAACAATAAACCAACATAAAAATCTCAAATAATGGGAATGAAAAAATAAACCAATATAAAAATCTAAAATAATGTGAATAAGAAAATGAGTGAATTGTCAAATTAGTTCCCGAAATTATAAAGCAGTGTCAATTTAGTTCTTAAAATTAACAAAAACTCAAAATAGTCTCTGACATTGTAAATCATCATTCAATTTAGTCCCTCTATTAGTCTCAGTTATCTGACGCCGTGGGCATGTGAGTGAGGCTGATGTGGCCGTTAAGTGCTCTCTTGGTTTTCATGTTGGCACACAAATGTCATCTCAGTCACAGGAAACAATTTGACATATTTTTGTGAGTCATCGCCTTCCCTCTTCTTCTTCCTTGTCTTCAAAAACATTTCAGAAACCCTAAATTGTACAGAAAAAGAATTTAATCATTTTACAACACAGAGATTAACCATGGGTGTATACGGAAAAATAGTTTCATCATTCTACAACACAAATATCAACCATGGGGGTTGTACTAAAGCCGATGATGTCATGGTTCCAAGGGTGGTAGGCACAGTAGAGGCTGCTGGAGTCACATAACATAAATATTCCAAAATCATAAAGAAATTGCTAGATATTAATTAGCTGCGCGCAGTGCAAGGAGCTGGGATCTAAACATGTTTTTAACATTTCGAGAAGAAATTGATCATTATCATATTATAACAGAGCAATGTATTGAATGTTCCAACTGAATAAGTTTCAAGAAGACAATTACAAAATCTATTCACCCACCAACGGAAAGAAAGAACCATCAACCATACCTGTTAAACGTTGTTAAACGTTGGTTGAGGGAAAACGATAATGAAATTGTGTTGTAGGATGTTTCTGTGGATGTTTCTGAAGACAAGGAAGAAGACGAGGAGGGAAGAAGATTACCCACAAAAATATGTCAAATTCGTCCCTACGACCGGAATGACACGTATGTGCTACCATCAGTCTCAGTAGATAAGTGAGACTAACGGAGGGACTAAATTGAGTGACGGTTTACAATTTCATGGACTAGTTTGAATTTTTGTTAATTTTAAAGACTAAATTGACACTGCTATACAATTTTAAGACTAATTTGACTATTCACTCTATGAAAATGCTATTTACTTAACAAACGCAAATGCAAAGACCAATAAAATGGATAGAGATAACTTTAAATAACAAATCCATAGAAACAATAAAAGGAACTTACGTAGAGAAAAACTTGTATGGTCACGTACTAACATGTCGGCTTTGATCACAACCAATAGTAAGATTACATCTCATTAGATAAAAAATAAATAAGTAGAATAAAAAAAAAGATAAAAAATAAATAACATCTCTAAAAAGTAAAAACAGGGTATACAATCCCTCCCCATCCGCACCCTCGTCCCATTCCTCTTGGTTACCACCGTCCCTGCATCCCGCCCTCAATGCCGCCGTGCCGGTGGCTGTGGGTCGGTGCAAAAGCATGGCGGCTTTGCCGTAAACATTGTCGCCCCACCGTTATACGACCTCGTTCAACGACAGAGGAACAACAAACCGGTTAAATCAGCTCGAGTCCGTGCCGGTCAAATCAGCTCGACGGTCCTCCACCAAGGACGACCACACTAAGGTGGAGCGCGGCTAGCCTTCGACGGCTGAGCGCGGTGCTCTTCCACTACTGCATGCGGTGGATTCTTCTCCATCCTCACCGATCCTTCGCTTTTGGTCCCCATGGCTCCCAATTCGGCAATTCCTAATAAAATCACCAGTATCAAGGGAATGTTGTAAATGAATTGAATTTAATTATAACAGTAACCGATTGGGAATCCTCCACTATCAAGTAAAAATGGGAATATTAACCACACAAAAAAAATGGGAGTGGTATGTAGAAAGTCCCCAAAAGAAGAAAGATGGGGTGGTGGTGGTTGAAGTTGAAGGAAATGAAGACAAACGGGTCCTCATTCACCGTGGTGCCTTGGTGGTGAGTGAAGCGGAGTGGGTGGTGGAGGAAAATGAAACCACTTTGGAGGTGTAGAGAGATGCAGTGAAGACAACGGCTGCTGTGGAGAGGAGAGAGAATGCAAAGAGAAAGATGAGGGAATGATTCGCTGCACGTGTGTCCGCCATAAGGTCACATGCTCACGCAGAAGAGCTGATATTCACGCAGAAGAGCTGATATTTACTATTGGTTGTGACTAAAAGCTGATGTGTTAGTATGTGACCATACAAATTTTTTTCCCTTAAGCTATGTTTGGATGGGGTTTTTGGAGGGAAAGAGAGGGGAGGGGAGTGGAGGAGAGGGCTTATAATTCCTAATTACCTTGTTTAGCTTTAATAGGACAAATAAAATATTATTTTAGAAGGTAACAGACACCAAGATGTAAAACTTTTTTTTTAATTTTAAAAACTCCCAAGCATGGAAATTGGAGATTATAAATTTTTTCCTCCCCTCTCTTCCCCTCCAAAAACCTCCATCCAAACATAGCCTTAGGTATTGCATGCAGGGGCCAAAATATAGTTATATATAATGTGGTGAAGTTTTCTTAAAAGCTGGGGGGTGCCGCAGCATGAGTCGCCCCCCCCCCCCCCCCCCCCTTGGCTCCGCCCCTTATCACCAAGTAAATTAGTGGCCATCATAATTGTAGAATTGATTTTCTCTATTTCCTGGGAGGAGAGCCTTAAATTATCCTTCTTTAAAGTTTTGCTCAACTTGTAAATGCACTCGTCCAATGCATTCATTGCATTAGCCTTCTCTAGGAATTTCTGATCTTTAATCAAACGATAATCCTCAACTTCTTGAATCAATTTTTTAATTTCTTCCATTGACAACCTTTCTCTTTCATTGTTTATCGTAATCTCATTCGCATTGCCTGTGGAATTTTCCTTTGCAAAAACAGTTAAGATACCATTTTCATCGATAGCAAAGCATACATCATGAGGATGGCTGCGAGGTGCCGGGGGAAGACCATGGAGATGAAAAGAACCAAGCAGATTGTTCGCACTGGCTCTTGTTCTCTCACCCTCATAAACCTTAATGTGGACCCTCGATTGGTTATCTTGAACCGTAACATATCGTTTTGTCTTCTTGACAGGAATGGGAGTGTTCCTTGGAATCACCACACTCATGATATCTCTTGTTGTTGTTGATATGCCAAGTGACAATGGCGTAACATCCATCAGCACCAGGTTTGGAATATTCTTAATGCCTTCACTCAACAAAGCCGCCTGCACAGCTGCTCCATAAGCAACAGCCTCATCAGAGTTGATGCTCATGCGAATATCCTTCCCATGGAAGAAGTCCTGCAATAGCTGCTGCACCTTGGGAATCCTAGAAGACCCACCAACTAGGACAATGTCATCGACATTACACTTGTCCATCTTTGCATCAACAAGACACCTCTCCACAGTGTCCATGCACTCCTTAAAAAGGTCTATATTGATCTCTTCAATCTTAGAACGAGTGATTGATGAGATGAAGTCAATGCCCTGAAATAACGAATCTACCTCAATAGTGGTGACAACATCGAAAGAGAGAGTCCTTTTTGCCCTCTCACATGCAGTTCTCAACCTCCTCATGTTTTTGGGTTACCAATAATGTCCACTTTCTTCTTCCTCTTCAACTCCTCAACAAAGTGGTTCACTATTCTATTATCGAAGTCCTCTCCCCCGAGGTGAGTGTTTCCGGCAGTGGACTTAACTTTGAAGTCATTGTTCTTAATTGTGATGAGAGACACATCAAAAGTTCCACCACCAAGATCAAAGATGAAAACATTTCTCTCGTCAACACAATTTGCTCTCTTTTGTAGGCCATATGCAAGAGCGGCTGCAGTTGGTTCATTTATTATCCGCATTACATTCAAGCCAGCAATGACACCGGCATCTTTGGTGGCCTTTCGCTGAGAATCATTAAAGTAAGCAGGCACAGTGACAACCACATTTTTAACTGGTGATTCCAAAAATTTCTCTGCAATCTCCCGCATCTTTACGAGGAGCATGGATGAAACTTCCTCAGCAGCAAAGTGTTTTTCCCCGCCTCAGTACTTAGCAACGATCATGGGTCTATCATCAGCACCAGAAATGACCTTAAAGGGCCACAAGTGTAGATCATTCTGAATAACAGAATCACTATACTTCCTTCCAATCAACCTCTTTGCATCTGCATAAATAAGAAGAATGATGGTGTGATAAATAAATAAATATAATTTGTTTTTTTTTTTGCTCTGCTAAGAGCATATCAGAGAAATGGTAGTAATAACTATTAATTAAACCATGCAGTAACCGAAAAGGGATGAATTACCAAAGATGGTGTTTTGTGGGTTAGATGCAGCCTGATTTTTGGCAGCATCACCAACCAATCTGTGTGAGTCAGTGAAAGCAACAAAAGAAGGAGTGGTTCTGTTGCCTTGCTCATTGTGGATGATCTCTGCTCTATTGTTTTGTTCCTGCCATACAGCCACGCATGAATAGGTGGTGCCAAGGTCAATCCCGATCGCAGGTCCCTCATCCTTTTTGGCCATTGTGAATGAAAACGGTTCTGTTCTATAGAGGATTTGTATTATCGGACTTTGGAAAAGATAGCAATAGCAATTTTGAATATTTGGGGTTGGTTTTTATATATGTGTGGAATATGAATGAAAATTAGCCGAATGTGTGTCTTAAATGCATTTGTACAAGATAGAAAAGTGATGAAAAGAATAAAGGTTATCTAATATTCATTGATGCAGAGTACATCTTAAATAATCAAGAGAGATTACGTATGGTTACATAAGAGAGATCTTTGGGATAAGATAAGATACATCTAACAGCTATAAGATGATAATGTTGTTACAGATTTGGAGAGATATTAGGAACATTTAAATTTAAACTTCTATTGCTGATATCTTGATCTGTTACTCTAATCTCCTTAACTGTATACATGTACTGTATGTATCTTGATTCCATAAAATGAATTTATATCATCCTATCAGAAGCCACCACTTTTTATTATGAAAAATATCAATGGACATCCATGTCTTAATCTACCACTAGAGAGAGAAAGAGAGGGATGAGAGAAAAATAATAAAATAATGTGATATGTGATGTGATAGTTAGAGAGAGATAGAGAGAAATGAAAGGTGTTGGATGGGTAGATATGTTTTTGGAGTGTATATGTATCATTGTTCGATAAATTATCCCCATAAACAGAGTCCCTTTGTGGACATTGCATCCGTGTGGAAATTGGAGAAAAAACTGAAAGTAAACATGTAATTCGCTCCTATTTATAGAATTTTTCTTAATAGAATTAATAGAATTTTTCTTAACATGTGATTCCTATTATGCCAATGCGATCAATTAATAAAAATTTACCAACAAAATTTTTTCTACTTCAAAGTAAGAGAGGATAAAGAAACGACAGAAGCAATAAAGTTGCTATAAAGGAGAAAACGACAGAGAAGATCCTGACGTTGATTCATCTGAAAAAAAAAATTCCCAACTTATACATAACTAACTAAATGACAGAATAACAAATTCTAAATTAATGAAATCAGTGACCGAATGCAGGATGCATTATTCTGCTAAGTGGCAAGTATGTTGTTTAAAAAGACAAAAGTCATCGACAAAAACAATTTAAATAACATATCCTAGTACAAAATTTATCAAACCTTAACTATTGGATAATATCAACCATAAATAGAGAACATAAAATCTCAATTGAGAAAACACAAAACAGAGGAAGAATAGAGAACTAGCCAGTCTTGACTACAATGTTTTCTAACATATTCTCAAGCTCCTTCCGGTGACTCACAAAAACATCTACTTCATTCTGCTGCGCATTATCACCAAGCAAATTTGTGGCTACCGTAATTGCAGAATTGATCTTCTCTATTTCTTGGGAGGAGAGCTTTAGATTAATATCTTCCTTCTTTAAAGCATTCCTCGTCTTGTAAATGCAGTCGTCCAGTGCATTCCTTGCTTTGGCCTTCTCTAGGAATTTCTTATCTTTCAAACGGTAATCCTCAGCTTCTTGTATCAATTTTGTAATTTCTTCCATTGACAACCTTTCTCTGTCATTGGTAATTGTAATCTGATTCGCATTGCCTGTGGAAATTTCCTTTGCAGAAACAGTTAAGACACCATTTTCATCGATAGCAAAGCATACATCATGAGGATGGCCGCGAGGTGCCGGGGGAAGACCATAGAGACGAAAAGAACCAAGCAGATTGTTCGCACTGGCTCTTGTTCTCTCACCCTCATAAACCTCAATGTGGACTCTCGATTGGTTATCTTCAACCGTAACATATCGTTCTGTCTTCTTGACAGGAATGGAACTGTTCCTGGGAATCACCACACTCATAACATCTCCCACTGTTGACGTGCCAAGAGACAATGGTGTAATATCCGTCAGCATCAATTTTGGAACATTCTTAATGTCTTCACTCAACAAAGCTGCCTGCACAGCTGCACCATAAGCAACAGCCTCATCTGGGTTGATGCTCATGCAAATATCCTTCCCATTGAAGAATTCCCGCAACAGTTGCTGCACCTTGGGAATCCTAGAAGAGCCCCCGACAAGAACAACATCATGCACACTACTCTTGTCCATCTTAGCATCAGAAAGACAACTCGCAACAGTCTCCATGCACTCATTAAAAAGGTCCATATTGATCTCCTCAAACTTGGCACGAGTGATTGATGAAATAAAGTCAATGCCCTTAAATAACGAATCTACCTCAATAGTGGTGACAACAGTGAAAGAGAGTGTCCTTTTTGCCCTTTCACACGCAGTTCTCAACCTCCTCAGTGCTCTCGGGTTCCTACTAATGTCCTTTTTTTTCTTCCTCTTGAACTCCTGCACAAAGTGTTTCACCATTCTGTTATCAAAGTCCTCTCCGCCAAGGTGAGTGTTTCCACCAGTGGCCTTCACTTGGAAGACACCGCCCTTAATAGTAAGGAGAGACACATCAAAAGTGCCACCACCAAGGTCAAACACAAAGATATTTCGTTCTCCAACACACTTATTTCTCTTTTCAAGGCCATATGCAAGAGCAGCAGCTGTGGGTTCATTGATTATCCGCGTAACATTAAGGCCAGCAATGGCACCAGCATCTTTGGTAGCTTTCCGCTGTGAATCACTAAAATAAGCAGGCACAGTAACAACTGCATTTTTGACAGGTGATTCCAAGTATACCTCAGCAATCTCTCGCATCTTTGTGAGGACTATGGAGGAGACTTCCTCCGCACAAAGGTGCTTCTCCTCGCCCTTGTACTTAACAACAATCATGGGTTTGTCATTCGCACCGGCAATGACCTTGAATGGCCAAAGCTTTATATCCTTTTGAAGGATGGGATCACTGAACTTCCTACCGATTAACCTCTTAGCATCTGAAACAAAAATTAAAAACAAAAATATTAATAACTCCCAACTAGTCACCATTCATTTGAACTTCTTGCATTGCAATAACAATAATAAATATTAAAAGGAGTATAGTATAGAACAATAGAACTTACCAAAGACTGTGTTTTTTGGGTTGGTGGCAGCCTGATTCTTAGCGGCATCACCAACCAATCTTTGATCGTCGGTGAAAGCAACAAAAGAAGGGGTGGTTTTGTTGCCTTGGTCGTTGTGGATAATTTCCACTCTACTGTGTTCCTCCTGCCACACTGCAACACACGAGTACGTCGTGCCAAGGTCGATTCCCACCGCATGTCCTTCATATCTTAATCTTTTTGCCATGATCTTTCAAGTAAAAAAAAGAAGATAAAAAATGCTCAAGGTAGAACTGGATCACGGGGAAAGAAAGTTACTTGCTTGAACTAAAATTTAAATGAACTAAAATATATCAATACATAAAATTATTAAGATTTGAGATTAAAAATACAAAAATTGAAAAAAAAATCTGAATAAATTATTTTAAAACACTTTTAAAATAATTAAAACACAACACACATCAAACTCAATTTTAACTAATATACTAATCCAAAATATATAATCTATAAATGAAAACATTGAACTGTCAAAAAAAAATGAAAACATTGAAAAACACATTTAAAAACACAATTGCGCAGGACCTCAAAAAATGAAAACATTTAAAAACACATTTAAAAACACATTTAAAAACACAATTGCGCAGGACCTCAATACTATAGTTACAGTGCTTCAAATATAGTTGATATGGACTAAGCACAGTTTTAACGATGATATCACTAAGCACAGTTTTTATTGTACAGTGGTAGCACACACAAAAATAGTGTATAGCTTGAAATGAAACCATTACCGAAGAAACAGAGAGAAAGAGGATAATTCCATCTACAACAAGGGGGAATAATTTGGGAACAAGAGAGTGAATATTGTTTCAATTAGGGGGAGGTTCTATCGACAACGTATAATTGTTTTATTTCCCCATATGACATTCATTGTAATTGTTCTTATATCTAGCTAGGGTAGCAAAACTGTAATCTACACAAATTATGGTTTTTTCATAAATATATTTTATACTGGGGTTTTTTCATAAATATACATAAAGCTGGTTTACCCATGACTCTAGGTAAGTCTATTTATTGGGGTGCGGTACACCAATCTAGCATTAATGGTGTACCCTAAATGCCACCTTAAGTGTGACATTAATAAAAAAATTAGTCTTGATTTGTAAATTATTCATTTTACTTTTTTATTTAATTTTGTGTACCTTATGCTTTAAATTAAAAGAAATAAAGAGATAAAAGAGAAAACGAAACTAAAAAAGAGAGAAGGAAATAAAAAAGAAAAGAAAATAAAATAAAAGAAGAAACAGAAAAAGAAAGAACAGAAAGTGAAATGAATTCCCTAACCCCTTACTACTCCACGCATCCACACCATGCACCCTCACACACCCCAGTGCCTTCTCATCTAAAAGAAAACCCTATGTGCCTTTTTCTTCCCTACATTCAAGCGCCTCCTCTCCCTCAATGTTTCAAAAAAAGGAAAGCCTCCTCCTCCTACACTCAGCGCCCTCCCCCCTCTCAAAATCACCTCTATGTTTCTCAATCACCCCTACGGCCTCCCTTAACCGAGCCCTCACAAATCATCACATGACATGGACCGCAATTTAGAACTTTGCAAATGACAAACCATACAAAGAAGAAAAAAACTAACCAACCTTTAATCAAAAATCTTAAGTGATAGTCATCGCAATAGAGAAAAGTATGAATAAGAAAATATATATGACATGAAGGAACAAAAAAGAGAGTGAAAACACATAAAAATCATACCAGAGAATGAATATTTGGAGAGATAGAGACAGATGCAAGAGGTGAGAAATTCAACAAAATATTAAGAAATAAATATGTAGAGAGTCATTGTATGTGAATATTCTTTAGAAATAAATCAAACAAAAAAATAGGTAATGCTTATCACATATTCCATTTTTGAATCAAGAATTTAAAACATTGTACGACAAAAAGATATGTTACCATTTGAATCTGATTGTTATTATATATCCACATTAAAAATTTCTGGTATTTGTCACTCTTGAATGGAGTGAGGAAAGGAAACCTCTAATTTTGAAAGGAGTCAATTTAAAATCTTAGAGAAATACTTGTATCTTTATGATAGTGATCGTTTTTAAAATTCAGAACATTAAATGTGTAATCGCTGAGAGAATGATTTGAGAAAAAATTAATTGAAGTGGTCTCTGGGTGTGACGTGTAAATTTTCAAAACTTGAAGTGTGTTTGTGTCTCAAATTATAAAAAAAAAGGGTAAAAATATCTATCTTCCTTGTGAATTCTAATTCTTTTTTGAACAAATGAAAATGGTTAAATGCTAAAAAAATGAATTTTATATTGTTCTATGATTTTTACATGATATCTTTATCTCACTGAGCAGAGCAAATCCCAAATTCATTTTTTGGTATCCAATCGATTTGAAATATGGAATATCATAATGATAGTGGAAATCAAATTCAGTTTTTGTTTTGAGATTCTTAAAATCTAGGTAAAAATTTTCAACTAGTTTCCATTTATATATATATATATGGGAGTGGAGCAAATTACTCCAAGAGTAACTCCTTAGAGTTACTCCAAATTCTCCCATTTATTTTGTTTTAATCCAACGGTTAATGTTATTTTCTAATAAAATCTCACGTGATGTGATTTTGCTTTCGTTCCCGTAATACATCAACGCATTCATCCTCTAAACACGTTTCTCGAGCGGTGGAGCTTGCAATTCGTTGTGCATCTATTATTTGTATAGTTCCATTTTCCTTTTATTTCTTCACCATACCTAAATGCATTATATCGATCCATCAGTTCTCCACATCCAACCCTACATACAATTCTTCAACAGTTTCGTTTCGGCAACTCGTGAAATCAAAAGTAGTGTCCCAGTGATGTTTTCTGGTGGCATCTATTGAACTGTTAAAGATTGAATTTTATTTGAGCGTTGAAGCTATATACATCTCTCTTTCACAAAGTCTATATTGTATTAAGTTTGAAAAGGCCTTATCGATCATTAATGGATTTGCTATTGCAATGCAATCAAGCGATCCATATTCTGATATTCAGATTTCAAATGCAAGGGTGATGTCCTAGATATAAGGTTCAAATTTCAAATCGACTTTCCAAATGCAAGTGTTGAGAAAATATAAAAATATGGGGCGGCGTGTGTAGCTTGATGCTGGAAGATTGATTATTATATCCAAAAAAATTACAAAACATGGAAAACAGGAAATAACAGGTGCATTAGTTAATCACACAAGATATCAACAGAACAATGCCAATACAAACAGAAAATGGTGGAGATCTGTAGACAATGCAATTTTTATTTTAACATCTACAACCGAATGAACTATACACCCATAAAGGGAGAAATATAGACAATGCCATTTTGCATTGGGTAAAGATAATCCTCCACTGCATACATTGCTTTAACTTTCACGCTAAATTTCATAACTTCAGCTCTGAAATTCTCATATTCAAGTATCATTCTCTCAATTTCGTCAATTGACAATTCCCTTTTCGTTTGTTAATTGCAATCTCCTTTTTATTTTTCTTCGGCCGAAACATTTAACACAATGTGAGCATCTATAGCAAAGCATACTTTGATGGGAAAAGTGTTGAGAAGCATAAGGAACTGGGAGATCAAACAAACCCAGCAAGTTGTTATCACTTGTTCTTATTCTCTCACCCTCGTAAACCTCAATTCAGAGTACACTCTGAGAATCCTAGAAGAGACCCCAACAAGGATGATGAGAGGGCAGGGTGGCTAGAAGTAGAAACTGAACCTTTATGAATATTTGCACAAGACATGGACTGAGACTATGAAAAATAAAAGGTTGAATGCAAAAGTCAAAAAAACAAAAGCGAAACCGGCATGCTAAACTATACTGAAGAGAAAGTGCAGTATATCCAATATTTCTAAGAAGATGAGATGACAGGTCACAGATGCTAAAATTGTTTATCTCAGCAATCAAAGCAACAGGATTCATCCAATAAAAGTCAGAATCAAAAAAATATTAATTTAAAAGCATCTAAAGAAAGAGACGGGGCCAAATTAGTAAAGAAATAATACATTACCCAAATGGCTTTCCTCTGTTTTCTTAAAAATAAATTCTTTAAAATCGTCACATTTTGCATGCATTGAAGAATTTGAAAGAGGGACTTAATGCTTTGGAAGACATGGTAAAGCTTTGACAAGTCTCAATGCATCCTAAACATGGCTCATCTCCAGATGTTCCAATAGGAGAGGAGGATTGTTCCATTATCAAGAAGATGATAATAACAAGTTTTGTTGTTGATGTTATTCAAGTACCAATCTCTTTTCCTCAAATATTAATGTAAGGTTCGCAGCTCTCCAAAAATTCAATTAATAATGAAACTATAAAAATGTGAAAAAGAAAATCATCAAAAAAAGTGTTATCAATATTACCCGTTACAAATTATAAGAGGAAAATATTAAAAAGTAATAACTGCATGAACCAAGAATCTCACAATTCAATCAAGTATTAGAATTTTTCTCAACATGTGATTCCAAAATTATATGCCCATGCAATCTCTATCAAACCTTAACTATTGGATAATCTGGACCATAATCGTTTTGCATTCATCGCATACAAAAACTGTGGTCTGTGAGATAGCACTTAGAATCCCAATTGAGGGGATAAAACAAACCAACAAAAGAACTAGTCAGTCTTACCTACAATTTGTTCAAACATACTCTCAAGCTCCTTCAGTTGATCCTCAAAAACATTTGTTCAAACATACTCTCAAGCTCCTTCAGTTGATCCTCAAAAACATCTACTTCATTCTGCTGGTCATTATCTTCAAGCAAATTTGAGGCCATTGTAACTGCAGAATTGATCTTCACTATTTCTTGTGAGGAGAGCTTTAAATTAATATCTTTCCCCTTTAAAGCATTCTTTGTCTTGTAAACACAGTAGTCCAAAGCATTCATTGCTTTAGCCTTCTCTAGGAATTTCTGATCTTCAACATGGTAACTCTTAGCTTCTTGAATCGATTTTTCAATTTCTTGGGTTGACATCCTTTCTTTGTCATTGGTAATTGTAATCTCATTCATAATGCCAGTTGAATTTTCCTTAGCAGAAACGAATAGGATACCATTTTCGTCAATAGTAAAGCATACATCCAAAGGATGGCCACGAGGAGCAGGGGGAAAGCCAGAAAGATGAAAAAAACCAAGTAGATTGTTGTCAGTGGCTCTTGATCTCTCACCCTCATAAACACTAAACGGGACAGAGGATTGGTAATCTATACTTGTGTGGTATACGTGTTTCTTCTTTGTAGGAATGGTGGTATTCCTAGGAATCACTGCATCCATGATATCTCCTTTTGTCTTTATACCAAGGGACAGTGGAGTAACATCCATCAGCACCAAGTTTGGAACATTCTTATTGTCTTTACTCAACAAAGCAGCCTGGACAGCTGCTCCATAAGCAACAGCCTCATCTGGGTTGATGCTCTTGCACGGATCTTTCCCCTTAAAGAAGTCCTGCAATAGTTGCTGTACTTTGGGAATCCTAGAAGAGCCCCCAACAAGGACAACATCATGCACACTACTCTTGTCCATCTTAGCATCAGTAAGACAGCTCTCAACAGTCTCCATGCACTCATTAAAAAGGTCCATATTGCTCTCCTCAAACTTGGCACGAGTGATTGAGGAAGTGAAGTCAATGCCTTCAAATAAAGAATCTACCTCAACAGTAGTGACAACAGCAAAAGAGAGTGTTCTTTTTGCCCTCTCGCACGCAGTTCTCAACCTCCTCAAGGCTTTTGGGTTCCCACTAATGTCCACTTTGTTCTTCCTCTTGAACTCTTGCACAAAGTGGTTGAGCATTCTATTATCAAAGTCCTCTCCCCCGAGGTGAGTGTTTCCGGCAATGGCTTTCACTTGGAAGACCTTGCCCTTAATAGTAAGGAGAGACACATCAAAAGTGCCACCGCCAAGGTCAAACACGAAGATATTTCGTTCCTCAACACAATCACTTCTCTTGTCAAGACCATATGCAATAGCTGCAGCAGTGGGTTCATTGATTATCCGAATAACATTAAGGCCAGCAATGGCACCTGCATCTATGGTGGCCTTGCGCTGAGAATCATTGAAATAAGCAGGCACCGTAATAACTGCATTCTTCACAGGTGATTCCAAGAATGCCTCTGCAATCTCCCGCATCTTGGTGAGGACCATGGATGAGACTTCCTCAGCACAGAGGTGCTTCTCCTGACCCTTGTACTTAACAGCAATCATGGGTTTATTATTCGCACCCGCAATAACCTTAAATGGCCACAACATTATATCCTTTTGAACAATGGCATCACTAAATTTTCTACCAATTAACCTCTTAGCATCTGAAACAAAAATATTAATAACCTCAATTGTTTGTTGATCATTCATTTGTGTGTCGCTTCCATTGCAATAACAACAGTAGATATTCAAAGGAGTGGAGAACAGAACATCAGAACTTACCAAAGACTGTGTTTTCAGGATTGGTGGCAGCCTGATTCTTGGCGGCATCACCAACCAGCCTCTGATTGCCAGTGAAAGCAACAAAAGATGGGGTGGTTTTGTTGCCTTGGTCGTTGTGGATAATCTCCACCCTACTGTGTTGCTCCTGCCACACTGCAACACACGAGTACGTGGTGCCGAGGTCGATTCCTACTGCAAGTCCTTCATATCTTTTGGCCATAATCTTTCAAGCAAAACAAACAAACAAAAAGGTTCAGAAAAGCTCAAGTGAGAACTAATGAAAAAAAATCAAAACCCTTACCTTTAACTTCAACTTAAGCGTGAATGAAATACAAAACCTTTGGGTGAGCCTTGAAGGTTTTCTTCTTGCCTTGCCCGACCCCTTACTCACTCAGAAACCCTTTCTAGATTCTTCGAAAGCCAAAGTGTCTCTTGCAAAGTTTTATAGTGCTCGTGTTGTACGTAGAATACGCAAGACTGCAAGAGTGACACAGTGTGTGTGTGCTTTTGAAACAGTAACTGCAAGCGTGAGGGTACTGTTAATTTGAACGGTTTACATTAATTGAAGAAAAATGCTAATTCTTTTTTTTGGTTTAAATCTATTGTTAGTTTCTCATTTTTTATTGAGGTTTGTTTTTAGTCTTTTATTTTTAAAATATATTTTTTTAGTTTTTTATTTTTTAAAAATGATTCCTTTTAATTCTTTGGGCCATATTTTAAATTCAAAAAGTATGTTTTAAACTTATACTTTGATCCTAGTGAGTATCAGACTTAGAAGGGGTCAAAGTATAAATTTAAAAAATACTTTTCGAATTTAAAATATGGTCCAATGAACTAAAAGAGACCATTTTTTAAAAATAAGAGACTAAAAATATACATTTTAAAAATAAGAGACAAAAAATGAATTTCAATAAAAAAATGAGAGACTAAAAATAAATTTAAGCCTTTTTTTTTGGAAAAAATAGATAATTAAAAATAAAAGCATTTATGTAAACCTTCTTTCCATTCTAAGTTTTTTTTAATATTTTTATATGGTTCTTTGAATAAGTTATTTTAACCAGTAAAGCTGTAAAATTAACTCCTCCAATCATGAGTAATGATTCTATAAAACTGTTATCAAAACCATAAATTCAAATTGTCATTCGTAAGTTAGGATCCTCTCTATTTATTTTTTTTTTTATTTTTTTTATTACTATGTTTTTGGAAAAATAAATGCAATAAATGACACTCTCCACTATTTATATATCACATTTATGTCATTTATTTCACCCAAAACTATAGTAATAGAGAAAATGGAGAGGATGCCAACTCGTCATTCGCGCATGAAGAAATGCCACCAACAAACTACTCCCTTCACTCCATTTTGTTTGTTGTTTTAGATAAAAAAAATTTGTCTTATACTTCTATTTTGACTGTCATTAATTTATTTTTTCTATGATACCCTTAAATTGGTACTCCCTTCGGTCTCAAATATAAGAAAAAAAGTACATACAGGTCCAGATGTATGTACTTTTTTTCTTATATTTGAGACCAGAGGGAATATAGTGCTTTATTGATTTACATGAAAGAATGAGAGAGTAATTAATTGTTAATTATTATAAAAGAGAAAAAAATAATTAACAACATATTAATAAATAGCAAAATAATTTTTATGAATTCTGAATTATTAATTATAATTTTAGTTTCTGTGTGATAACCTTGTAGAACATACAAAAAAAGGACAGAGAGAGTAATTGGCAGTGGGTTTATTTAGTGGGTTTATTTACTATCGCATAACATTAAGGGCAGCAATAGCACCAACACTGAGTTGAGTTTCAGCAAGGTGGAATGGGCCTTTCGAGGGTACTTAAATTTCTATGCAAGTTGGTTACTTGACAGATACCTCTCTCTAGTACTAAAAAAGCAAAGATGTTAGTGTTTAAAGTTAAATATGCAATGTTGACCAAAAAACAAGTTAAATATGCAATGTGATTCAAACAAAAAAAAAGTTAAATATGCAATGATGATTTGTATTAGATTTTGACCTTTTTAGCAAGGGAATGACTACCGTGGAATTGTTTTTATGTCATATACGGTGGAATTGTTTTTAACTTTGATAGTTTTGAGTGTTTTCTTCTAACGTGAGGGACTTCACCAAGTCTCTCACAGTGCGCAAGCATATAATAGCTGTTAGATTATTAATAAAACTATGCAGGATTCAGATGAGTTTGGCTATTTTGAAGAACAGGTAGAACTCCCCCACATATCCCTCCCTACCCTATCCCAAATCAGGACCCCGACATCCATCCAAGACATCCCATCACTGATGACGGCTCTCCGGTGCGGTGAAGGGCATGGGAACATGGCCATTTCCGAAACCCCTCCCCTTACCACCCCTCAAATCTCCGCCGGCATTGAACCGTCATACTCCACTGCGACGACATCATACAGCCACCTATGACGCCTTCAGGCTGCAACAACAACGACCAGAACTCCCTCTACTACGGCTCCAGCTGCTACGGCAAGTCCTTCCACAGGGTGATGCTCGACGAGGACCCCACACACTACACCGTTGCCTCCTTCCTCTACGCCACCGCAAGTGTCTCCGTCCCCGAGGACTTCCTCCACCCCTCTCACGTCACGTGAGTCATGGGATCGCGAGTCCAACCGAATCTGCTACATCGCCGTCACCTCCGACCACCGTTCCCAGGCGTTGGTTCGCCTCGAAATCTTCGTCGTGTGGCGCGGCACCACCAGGAAGCTCGAGTGGATCAACGTCTTCGGCGCCGCTCCTCATTTCTCCCCCTGCCTTCCCGCAGCACGTGACCTTTATGGTGGCCGGAAACCCCAATTAGGATACCGAAAACAAAACCTCGAGGTCGCTGTTCGTACTTCTTTTTGGGTCTCGGTGCGAAGGACCCTCGAAAATGGGTTTGCCCTTGAAGTATATGTCGACGGCGGAAATGAGCTACTCTGGCGGCAGTGGTGGCGGTGTTGGTAGAGGGGATGAGGAGGAGGGGAGGTGGAGTCAGTGGGTGACAGGGTGAGGACGATGGAGGTAGTTGGGGTGTTGGGGAAGGGATCTAGTGAGGTGTGACATTGTGTGCACCCTATTTCTATCTCACCATTGATTTGTTTTTAGCAGATCTAACGGCATTCTAAAATCTTGACAGTGTTGGGGAAGGGATCTACAGTGGTGTGACATTGTATGCACCCTATCTCTATCTCACCATGGAGGTGTTGACAGTGTTGGCTCTTCTCTCTCTTTCATTTTTCTGTTTACTATTATACCCCTAAGGCCATTATTAAATCTTGACGATTTATGAATAAAATATTTTAAAAAAGTTTAAATCAAACAGTTAACAATTAATGGTGCACCAGTACACCATTTTTGGTTGTGCACCATAGAAAACACCCTAAAACTTGAACAAAACTATCAAAAAACAATTCTACCGATCATCACATAAAAACAATTCCACGGTAGAAGCAACCTTTTAGCAAAAGCTATAAATATTGAGAAAAAAAACTTTGGATAGTTTAATTTCTGAAAAATATACTAATAACAACAATAGTATAATATATTGGTTGCAGGCAGAGGTTGGGGTTGCTCTTAAAGGCATTCCTTGGAAGCGAATAGATTCAATATTAGGAGCTTCTTTTTTGTTTGTTTTGGTCAAAATATTAGGAGCTTCTTATATGGAAAGGTCATACCCATTAGAAGTTTCATGGGTCACTGCGCATATTTATTATATGTTGTCCTCTTAAGTCTGCAAATAAACAAAGTCATTGTGCTTCTAAATCAACGAATAAACAAGTCATTGAAAGGTTAATGAAACAGAATAATAAATCACACTTCATAAACATAAAAAAACAGTAAACACAAATCACTGTAAAAAGAGGAGAAATGGGAATGAATGTTAATGTGAACATAACTTCCATTTTTGTTACAAAACTTGATAAAAGCCATTAACGAGAGTGAAAGATACAAAAGCTCGAAATAGAAATTGTATTAATATAATGAGAAGAGGTGAATTACAAGAGTTGCAATGGGGCTTATATAGCCAATGAGAACAACTAATTCCTAATATTATGTGACTAATTTGGAACCATAAAAAAGAAACATTTGCTCGAGAGAATAGTTACCACAGTTTCGCAGGTTTATCCAAAAAAATGAAACATTTGCTCCTCGTCAAGGCAACATAAATTAGCAAAACATGAAATTTTATTATGAATCAATTATGACCATAATTTTTTTAAATTTTTACTAAACATAAAAATCTGATATTTGCGTGTTCACTTTTCAATTCGAGCCCTTAAGTAAACAGAGTGTATCTCATGTAAGACCTCTGCATAGGTTGTTTCGTTTGAATATATCCATTCAAAATATATAAAATAGGTTTAAATATAATTTTGGTTTTGGTTCTTATAATATAGAAATATTTTGCTTTCGGTCTCTACTAAAAAAATCAAATGTTTTTAGTCTCTATATATTTTTTTTTTTTTACTTTTAGTCTTTTAAGTGGGTTAATTGTTAATGTTTTCATTTTGAGCCAAGTCGACACACCCACGTGGCCATATGCCGCATCTCTCTCCCCTCCTTCCTCCCCCACCACCTACTCTCTCTCTCTCTCTCCTCCCTCCACCCCCACCAGCACCACCTCCCCTCTCTCTCCTCCCTCTACCCTCTCTACCCCCACCACCTCATCTCTCGTTTCTCAGTCCCCAGCTGATACCTCTCGCCTAACCCTTCAAATTTCAATCTTCCTTTTGCCATACTCTTTGCTCAATTCCTTTCTCAAAACAACCCCATTTTCCATTTAACTGAAAAAACAGATTTTTGTTTTTGCAGTAACAGATTGAAATGGCTCTGTCACGTTTAGCTTCATCCTCTGGTGTGGTCGGATCCAATCTCCTGAAACCCATCTCCGCCGCCATATCCCTTCGCCGTCCGATCTCAACCAACAACAGCCCCCTAACGGTGGAAACCTCCATCCCCTTCATTTCCCACAACTGCGACCCACCCTCACGAGGCCCTAATGGGTGAGTTGTTATTTGAAGCATAGTTACCAGGTTCACGGTACTCGCCGGTACGTGGTACGGGTACCGGTACGCAGTACGCGACCTTATGAAGTATTCGGTACGTGGGGGTATCCAGAGTTGGTACGTTATTTGGGTTCGCGGTACGTTATAATATATTAATTGGTACGCACTATTAATAAAAAATTATAAAAATTAAAATATATAAAATAAAATATAAATGAAATATTATAAACAAAAGGGCCAAGCATTTATAGCATGTAATATATGATGATTTACGTACTCTGCAGAACTTTATTTCCAGTCCACCGATTAACCAATTCAATTTACGAACTCATATTGTACCGTAAAAATTCAAATTTTCGCACTTCTTTCTGTTTTTTATTTTTTTCAATAAAATATTATTTATAAAACCCAGTCCATAAGCCAAAAACACATAGCATCAGTCTAGCAAAAAGAAGCCCAAACAAAAATAACCCTAGAAGCCCAAACAAAAATAACCCTAAACTTTCCCCCAAATTGGTGAGTCCCTCAGCCTGAATGCTGTGCCGCACCAACAGGGATAGCTCCCTCACTTCACTGTTCACCCAGAAAAACAGAAGAAAGGGAGAAGGGCAGAAGGCCACAGGGTCTGGCGGCAGGGAGAAGAAAGAGCAACCGCGCACTAATGATACACGTGGAGGCCGCGCGATGCGGCAAAGACTGAGCAGCGGAGAAAAGGAAACACCATGCGAAGCTGTCATGGCTGCGTCCCTTACTCAAACAGGGAGAAGAAATAATGGGCAAGCCTTGAAGGAGCTCTGAAGATCGCATCCTGGTTTGTTCCATAAGCGAATTACATGGCGAATTTGGAAGAACCAGTTCGTGAAAGTACTGCGAATTGGTACGCAAGTACCAATTCGCGGTTCCCGAGGGGAAGAGCGAATTATGTTTCTCTGATTTGAAGAACCCATCAGAATTCATGTAATGCAATTTTTAACCATACTTGGAGGAAGGAAAAAAATTAGAAAGAAAAATGTGAAATTTGAAGATTTGTTTGTAAAAGGAATGGTACAGAGATTTGTAAAATGTGAAACTTCTACCAGGAAGACTCTCAAAAGTAGCACTCACCGGAAATCATCTATTCCTTTACGAAAAGAAAATAAGTATAGCCAGCGTGTGTTCATTTAATGTTTTTTACTCTCATCTCATGATTACTTTATATAAAACATTGTTATTATATTTGTATTATATGAGGATGAATGCAAACCACTCCCCTTTCTTCTTACTAATACGAAGGTGAGGAGGAAAGGGGGAGGAGGGAGGGGAAAGGAGGTGGTGGGGGTGGAGAGAGAGTAAGGGTGTGTTTGGTTCAAAAGAGGGGAGGGGAGGGTTAATGTGTTTGGTTGGAGGAGGGGAGGGGAGGGGAGGGAAAATAATTCCATTCATGTTTGGTTCAGAAGGGGAGGGGAGGGATTTTAAAACTAATTTACTTTTTAATCCTTATAACATTATATACTTTATACTAACACATTAAAATTACGTCTATGTAATATACTTACTATAGTTTTTTATCTTCCATCCCCCTAGCATCTTATTGTCCATATTCCATGTACACAATTAAAACACAATTAAAATAAAAATAAAACAATAAAAAAATCTTAACAACAATATTATAATGAGTAGTAGAACACAAAAGAACTATTGATTAATAGTAGAACAAAATACAAAATATTTAAATTTGCCACATAACACTAATTAAACTAAAATGTTTAAACTCCATAGATAATATGATCCAATTTAGTATGTCAACAAAATATTTAGCAAAACATTATGACACCAGCTAAGCTCTTGAACCAAAAACCATTTGCATGATCACTGCCTTGCGTGCTTCGGGTGGACATTGAAGAATTGATCTAAGCTTGTGAACATCTTTCATTAGAGAGCAATATATCTCAGGTAATGAATTTGCATCACATCCACAATCCTTGATCAAATTCCAAGCTTCTTCCCCAGAAATTGGAGGCAACTTATAGCTATGATGTTCTCTCGTTATAACATTTCCTTCTCTCAATGCCTCTGCAACTTCATGCATTGACTCTTTAAGTTCACTTAATTCAGTATTTTTGTCTTTGTTGTTGGCCACTGTGGAGCCATCTGGTTGTACAATGAATTTTTCTACCAATTCAATAATAGCTCTCAACACGTGATGCAGATGACAACTAATTGTCTCACCAGAACGACGAAACCAAAAATTGACTTCGCGATTTTTAGCATTGTTTGTTAATATGTAAATTGTTTTTGCAACTTGTTCTTCCACACTTGACCATCGTGTGGGTTGTAAGCCACCCTCTCTTTCCAACATACCACATAAGGTTAAGAAAGTTTGAGGACTCATTCTTAATATATTTCTATTGGTTTCACTACTACTAATTCGACCCATTATTTCTTCACGCACTCTTTCTCTCTCAGAGCTCATACTATAACTAATTTTTCTCTTACGGGATATCTAGGCATAGTAATAAACAACGACACACATAAGTTGAGCAATAGCTTTTCGACGCATATTATACCACTGAATACTAGCTTTTACTCGACCTTCATGATCCATCTAACACAATAAAACATTTACAAAATTAAAATAAAATGAATTTTGTGTGGTTTAAGTAAAATAAATACAATCTTTCAACTAAACTAAACTTAAGTCTATATAATAATTAATTAATAATATATATACAGTAGAGTAAAAAAACTGAACTCAAAGCAACCAAAAAGTGGAGCAATATATATATACAAGAAAACTAGAATTAACCGTGGAGTAAGAAATCATTGAAACAAAAAAGTGGAGTTACAATCAATCAATATTATATTATATATACAGACATATATAAACCGAATGCAAAAGTGAAAATGGACGTAGTAGCATCGATCAATGAGATATTGTATTTATTTATATTATATATTATATTATATTATATTATATATTTATATTTATATATATAGACAAACCGAATGCAAAAGTGCAAAAGGACGTAGCAGCATCGATCAATGAGACGAGAGAGATACCTGAAAATTGGAGCAAGAAGAGATACAACAGCGATGGAGAAGAGAGAGAATTCAGGAATTGAAAGAAGAAACACGACTTTGGGGGTTAAGAAACGTACAAACTTATAAAATAGGGTATTTAATTATAGGGTTAATTTAGTTTTTTTATTTAAAATTTTTAAGTTTACCTTTCCTCCCCTCCAAATTTCCCCAATATTGGAGAGAAAGCAAAATTGGCTTTGAGAGGGATTTTGCTCCCCTCCCCTTCCCTCCACTTAAAAAATTGAACCAAACACATAAATTTTAAAATAATCCTCCCTCCCCTCCCCTTTCCTCCATTCCCCTCCAACCAAACACTATGTAAGAGAGGAGGTGATGGGGGAGGAGGGTGGAGAGAGAGAGAGATGCTGACATGGCAGGGTTTTTGGCCACGTAGACGTGCTGACTAGACTCAAAATGGATACATAAGCGGTCAATCCCACTTAAAGGACTAAAAACAAAAAAAAATTATAAAAACTAAAAGCGTTTGACTTTTTTAACGGAGACTAAAAACAAAAAAAAATTATAAAAACTAAAAGCGTTTGACTTTTTTAACGGAGACTAAAAACAAAACATTCTCATATTATAGGAAATAAAAATATATTCAATTCAATATCATGTTAAGCCCAGTTCAACTCATTAGTAGAGCCCATGTTTATTAAATCTTTTCTATCTCAGCAATCAAACCAACAGAATTCATCCAATAAAAATCAGAAACAAAACTATTAGTTGAAAAAAATCTAAAGAAAGAGACGGGGCTAAATTTGAAAAGAATTAACACAATAAAAGAAAGAGTGGGGAGAAGAAAGCACATTTGGAAGTTGGTCTAACATGCCAGAATGAACAATTGGTACATGATAATACATTAATATTTTAAAGAAAAATGAAAAGCACACAATTAGAAATTTCAAGTGAACAATCCTCTACGCAGTTGATCAGACTATGGTTGTGACTTTTTCTTAACATGTGATTCCAAATATGCCTGGTCACAGGGGTGCTTCAATTCTCCCGCATCTTAATTTTTTCTCCAGCATAAACCAAACATACTGTGAGAGTGTGAATGTGACAGGAATGCTCAAGTCATACTCATGGTTTTTAGCACGTAGTAGTTGACAAAAACGCACACAGAACGGGGAGATAGCACTTAAAATATAACTTGATAAAAAAGGAGGAAAAAATAAAGAACTAGCCAGCCTTGCCTACAATGTTTTCTAACATACTCTCAAGCTCCTTCAGGTGATACTCCAAATCATCTTTTTCATACTGCTGGTCATTATCATCAAGCAAATCAGTGGCCATCGTAATTGCAGAATTGATCTTCTCTATTTCCTGTGAGGAGAGCCTCAAATTAATATCTTTCTTCTTTAAAGCATTCGTCAACTTGTAAAGGCAGTTGTCCAGTGCATCCAATGTTTTGGCTTTCTTTAGGAATTTCTGATCTTCGACACGGTAATCTTCAGCTTCTCGAATCAATTTTTCAATTTCTGTAGTTGACAACCTTTCTTTGTCATTGGTTATTGTAATCTCGTTCGTTCATATTGCCTGTCGAATTTTCCCTAGCAGAAACGCTTAGGATACCATTTCCATCAATAGTAAAGCATAAATCGAAAGGATGGCCACGAGGTGCAGGGGGAAAGCCAGACAGAATAAAAAAACCAAGTAGATTGTTGTCGCTGCCTTCTTGTTCTCTCACCCTCATAAACATTGATTGAGATACTTTTTTGGTTATCTTCACATGTAGTATATATTTGTGTCTTCTTAACAGGAATAGTAGTGTTCCTAGCAATCACCACACTCATGATATCTCCTATTGTTAATATGCCAAGGGACAGTGGTGTAACATCTAATAGCACCAAGTTTGGGACATTCTTAACGCCTTCACACAACAAAGCAGCCTGGACAGCTGCACCATAAGCAACAGCCTCATCGGGGTTGATGCTCATGCGAATATCCTTCCCATTGAAGAAGTCTTGCAATAGCTGCTGCACCTTAGGAATCCTAGAAGACCCACCAACTAGCACAATGTCATCGACACTACACTTGTCCATCTTTGCATCAACAAGACACCTCTCCACAGTGTCCATGCACTCCTTAAAAAGGTCCATATTGATCTCTTCAAACTTAGAACGAGTGATTGATGAGATGAAGTCAATGCCCTGAAATAACGAATCTACCTCAATAGTGGTGACAACATCGAAAGAGAGAGTCCTTTTTGCCCTCTCACACGCGGTTCTCAACCTCCTCAAGGCTTTTGGGTTACCAGTGATGTCCACTTTCTTCTTCCTCTTCAACTCCTCAACAAAGTGGTTCACTGTTCTATTATCGAAGTCCTCTCCCCCGAGGTGAGTGCTTCCGGCAGTGGACTTAACTTCGAAGTCATTGTTCTTAATTGTGACGAGAGACAATCAAAAGTTCCACCACCAAGATCAAAGATGAAAACATTTCTCTCGCCAACACAATTAGCTCTCTTTTGTAGGCCATATGCAAGAGCGGCTGCAGTTGGTTCATTTATTATCTGCATTACATTCAGGCCAGCAATGACACCGGCATCTTTGGTGGCCTTTCGCTGAGAATCATTGAAGTAAGCAGGCACAGTGACAACCACATTAATAACCGGGGATTCCAAAAATTTCTCTGCAATCTCCCGCATCTTTACGAGGATCATGGATGAAACTTCCTCAGCAGCAAAGTGCGTCTCCTCGCCTCGATACTTAACAACGATCATGGGTCTATCATCAGCACCAGCAATAACCTTAAAGGGCCACAAGTGTAGATCATTCTGAATAACAGAATCACTATACTTCCTTCCAATCAACCTCTTTGCATCTACATAAATAAGAAGAATGATGGTGTGATGAATAAATAAATATAATTTGTTTTTTTTGCTCTGCTAAGAGCATATCAGAGAAATGGTAGTAATAACTATTAATTAAACAATGAGGAATAAAAAAAAAAAGATGAATTACCAAAGACAGTGTTTTGTGGGTTAGAGGCAGCTTGATTTTTGGCAGCATCACCAACCAACCTGTGTGAGTCGGTGAAGGCAACAAAAGAAGGAGTGGTTTTGTTGCCTTGTTCATTGTGGATGATCTCTGCTCTATTGTTTTGTTCCTGCCATACAGCCACACATGAGTAGGTTGTGCCAAGGTCAATTCCGATCGCAGGTCCCTCATACTTTTTGGCCATTGTGAATGAAGACTGTTCTGTGCTACAGCAGACTTTGGAAGAGATATGACTTTGTTGAGTAGTATTTCGGGTTGGTTTTATACATCTGTGGAATACGAAAGAATATTAGCCGAATGTGTCCACGGTATTATTGTTAAAGGCATTTGTATACACATTATCCTATAGGTCCCGCCGATCAATTGATCAATTAAAACGTTTTTTTTTAAATAAACTCATATTATTGCAACTGAATTGGAAATACAATCTGGTAGAGAATAAAAAACACGAGGACTAGACAACAATGAGGCCGCCTTCGCAAGGGCACGAGCAACCTCGTTTGACCGTCAATTAAAACATGTTAAGGGTAATCAGATCTTAACAAGTGTATTAAAACAATAGGATAATCTATTTTAGCGGAATAAATAATAACTCAGAAATTTAGACAATAAATTCTAGCAAATAACAAGTTTCATCATAACTCTAGTTTGGGAATTTAGCTACCCAATGACATAATACTCCCACTGTTCTTTTTTATTTGTCAATTTTGAAGAAAAATTTTGTTCTTTTTTATTTGTCATTTTAATAGTTTAAGGTTTTATTTTGACAATTATACCCTTAATCCTATTAATTATTTTACACATTTTTTATAATTTATTAATGTAGTAGTTGAGAGGTTTAAAAACTAATTATTACTCCCAAAAATTATTTTACTTTAAACAATATAACTTTATTACTAATACAAAGTGGGACTCTAGGAGTCCGTGAAAGATGAGTTGGATAATTGAATAAAGAAATAAAAATAATTAAAATGATGAGACACATTAATATAAAGAGATAAAATGAGATAGTGAAAAAATAAGGATATAATAGGAAAATATTTATAAATTAATTGATTCTTTGATTGTGGTAAAATAACCTTAAACGACAGATAAAAGGGAACGGAGGGAGTAATAACTAAAAACAACCGATAAGGTCTAAGGAGTTCGGATCTGACTCCTCTAAAGTGAGCAAATCACTTTAGAGTGTAAAATAATTAATCTCAATCATTGGTGAAAAAATCAAGGGTTGGTATTATAAGATATGTATAACAAATCACCATTGATTTTCTTATTAATGTTAAAATTATTTACTTTACACTTTACTCACTTTAGAAGAGTTAAATCCAAGGAGTTCATAGAGAAGAACAGAGAAAGAGAAAAACCCTTTTACAAGAATATTTCCCATCGTAGATCTTCTAGACTCCAATTGCACTCCAGATGGATCTCTGAAAATTCTAAAAAAAAACTCTAAATTTACTAATTATTGCTCTTGGTTCGAGGCGGCGTGCTTTGGGTCTTCTACTGTTGATTGCTCTATTTATAGGGGAGAGCCCAATTAAACTAAGAAAATGTGAACAAATTCTAATCTGAATATTATAGAGATCAGTATCTTATCTTTATATCATAACAAAATTTGATCATTATTTTAAATAAGATAACTTTTCTATCATAAACACGAAAGCAAAATCTAAATTTTAAATTCAAAAATCTCAACTTCATAGAGATAATATTGCTTCCTATTTTTTCTTAAAAATAATATCTTCTAAGATTTGCAACAAATTCATAAAAGATATGTAACAAATTTTACAACGAATCCGTAATAAATCTTTAACAAATTATTCTTATCCATGTTATTCTAAATTTGTCTTCTTCTTCCGGAAAACTTCTAAGATGTTGACCTTTTCAATAATTTCTTTTCTTTTGTCAGTTCTGCATTAAATTCAAAAAAATTGTTCCAAGTATAAACTCTAAAAATATAATAGTTTTTACCATAAATTCCCTATATAAAATACACACAATTCCAGTTTATCACTAAACACCGTATGTTTGAATATTAGTTAAAAATATTCAAAATTACGTTTGCATTCCAAATGTGATTTGGAATTTATGTCAATATTTGGTAAATTAAAAAAAATTAATTCTATTTTCAAATTTATAGTATTGTTGTCTAAACATAAAAGCAATATGTTATTACTTTTGCATCTCAATAAATGTTATTGACAAAAATATCCCCATTATTTAATACTTTATAGTCCTTCAATTATATTTATGTACCATGTTAGTAATTACATTACATATGTAAATGTGATTTTTACCAATACTATCCAAACATTTATTATCATAAAATCAATTTTCCTCGAAATAATTCTAAATATAAAACAATTCACGAACACACTTTGTATTTCATTTTTTAAAATCCATTTTATTTGAAATCAATTTCCAAACTCTAATCTAAACACCCTAGGTTGTGTAATGCGCTTTTTTTTGTCAACAGGTTGTGTAATGCTTTCTTCCCTTAATTGTTGTCTTTGAATTTTTCTGGCAATCAAAGAAAAAAGGGGAAAGGAAGCTATAAATAAATCTATACAAACCTAAATGATTCCATAATAATTCATTTTTTATATTTTATCATTATCTCATACTTTAGCAACTGTAATTTACACTCTTTTGGCATACCATGCATAGCACAAATCCAAACACCACATAAATTGAGCCAAAAACACAAATATCTAATGTATACAATTCTCCACAATTAATAATTAAATTAATTACAAATATATAAATATAATAATAAATTTTATTATGTTTAAGCTTCGAATTGAATTTAATGTTTTCACATCCCAAATGTCAAATTTGCCACCGCTGTATTTAAACTTCAAATTGAACCTAGCGCTTCATGCCCATGATGTGAAAGTTTACATAGCTGAGATTTCTTCAGTTGAAGGTTCAAATTGAACTTAAATCTTTCCCGCCACGAGTGGGAAATTTGACACAGTCGAAATTTTCTCTATTGAAACTACGAAACAAACTGCACACTTTCACACCCAAGTTGCTGAACTTTCCGCAACTGTGATTTTATCTGTTGAATGCGGAAAATAAAAAAGTAGAATTTTTCTATCTAAACTAATTTTTAATTTAAAGTAATACTATAATAAAATATTTTTTTTAATAATTTAGATGCTAATGTGATTTCACAATAAATGTTCATTCTAGTATGCTAAGAGCAATTTTTATTTATGTTCTTTCATGTATAATATTCAATTTGTGTGTTATATTTTATTTATAATTTTTGTAATAATCAATTTACATATAGATATTACTATACAAAAGAAATATCACATTGATTCGTATAAACAAATATCCTCACTAAATTTTTTTTATCAACATATCTTCACTAAATTAATTACGTGAGAAAATAATAACTAACAAAATAAATATATTTATATTAAAATTATTATCACAATGAATTAAAGAGTACTAATATTATAATAAAATATAATTTTCCTATAGTAATTTAGATATTAATATGGTTCACGTAAAATATTAGTTCAAGCTAATTCTCTATGTTCCACCCCGGTCACTACAACAAAAAAGAGTTTTAGCCAATTAAAATTAAAAGCCGCCGCTAAAAATACTTGGCGGCCGCAATATCATTCAATATTATTTTGAAAAATGGCTGCGGTTTGAACCGCCGCTAAATGAATCGTGAAATTTTAAAAAAAATAGCGACAGTTCCGCACCGCCTCAAAGTTTGCAGTGAGGCTTTTTTTTTTAAATAGTAACGAGGAAGCAATATTGAGTTAAGCCAGCCCTATTTGTAGCTACTAGCTTGCATTATTTACCTATAAATATTGAACTATTATTCTCCTTTCATTTAAATTAATTTTTATTTGAACTATGTTAAATAATATAGCACTGTAATTCTGCATAGAAATAACCAAAAAGAGGATTTTTAATATTGATCACCTAATCTATAATTACCTCATTCTGTCACAAATCCGAGCTTTCTTTGCACGAGGCATATGAAGCTCATGGAACTCTCTCATCTTAGATGCTATGAGGTTACAGAGGTCAGCAACTGAGAGAGTCTAAAAATAGAAAGTGACATCAACCGCACATAAAAAGGAACAAATTAAATAGGATAAAATCATTGAGTGTTTCAATCTTGAATAAAAGAAATGATTATTTTCCATAGCTAGGCTCTGTTTGGATTGGCTTATTTGGGCTTATCTGATGACATAAACACTTGTCAGTGTGTTTGGTAGGGCTTATGAAAACAGCTTATGACTGGTTCAGTCATAAGCTATTTTGAGCTTATTTTCATAAGCTCCCCATGATAGGTAATAAAAACAGCTTACAGTTTATATGAAACCAGTTTCACCATATTCTTTCTTCGATTATAAAAATAGCTTATGCATAAGCGCTTATACTAGAAGTGTTTAAATAAGCTGTTTATCCAAACAGACCCCTAGTCCTATTAAATAGAATTATAATGGCAATACCTTGCACCAAGACTCAATCACAAAATTGAAAATGATATGCGATGTAGAGCTCTTAGAATTTAAGCTTATTGCTCCAACTTTTCTGCTCAAAAGGCCCTACAGCAGAGCATGTAAAGATAAAATCAACTTGGCTGAAAAAGTACAAATAGTATGTGTACAAATAGCATGTGTACACATTCAATTTTCAACACCATTTTCTCACTTCATGAAGTCATTCTCAAATCTCCAGTTCAACAACTAATATTTCATTCGCAAAGTTTTTATTCAACAACTAATAAAAAATTAAACTGAACAGCTTACTGACTCACAAAAGCATGGAGAGCATGACCCTTGGATTCCATTAGAAATACTGGATTGCTTCTGTTCTTTAGGAATTCTTCATTTTCACCAACAATTATACTGTCAATCGACGCAGATTTTATAATTTCTTATAGTGATAAATAATATTATCTGACTTATATAATAGAGAAGAATTTAACTTGTAAGCATGGTCGCTAGTGTAAAAGAGTTTGATACTATCAGCGCATTAAACTTATCCTCATTCAAAAAATATATGAATTCATAGAGACAGAAAGAGTACCTGAAACACTTTCATTTGATCAAAACTAGTAGCTAGAAACAAATAACAGAAGTCCAACTGAAACATTAAATATCAAAATGCACAAGAAATAAATAAATAGCACAATTAAAAAACTGAAACATAAACAAATATAGTAAATATATAACAGTTAAAAAAATTGAACCAACGGGTCCATAGAATTGTTTCTTTAATTACTAAATGTTGGATTGAAATTGTAGACAATAGATAATCAAAAAACTTGACCTACTCCTAGATTGCTGAATTCTGATGAGTACCTAATATATAATTGGCTTCTCCAATTCAGGAAAGGAAGGAGCTGCGCGAGCTGAATTATCCTCACTTGGGATATGTAATATTAAACAGATTATTAATTAGGCCTACATGGTTCTGTTCTAAATTTTAAACATACTAAAAATAAAACAAAACAAGATTAGTTCATATAATCTCATAAGGCATAATTTTTTTAGCAGCTTTTAAAAAATTTCATATAACCTTTGTTGTTCTGAATTCTACCACTCCATTCATTGAACTAATCTTGTCTCAATACTACTGTTGTTTCCGTTCCCTCTGCATCACAGAGATTGTAACATCATATATAATTCATAACCAAACATCATCTTAAACATTTTTCTACCTCAAACAGAAAGCATGTCAAACAACAGTGTCCTCTAGTGCCTCTGCAAATAAACAAGGATGGATGCTCCACAAAAGTAGCCATTAGCAAAGCACCATGAGTCCATGAGGATACCAGGAAAAAAAGACTCTACCAACAAGTGACATAGAAAAACCAAAAAGATACCATTAATGGAGTCTTCAATCTAAACTGTTAGAGGAAAGAACACCAATCAATTAAATAACCCATTACATGCTTACACTATGATAAAACTGCAACTGACTTGACTCTCTGATCAGTAGGCAATACACAAGAATGCATATTAACCAGCACAAATACAAATTAAAACACAAGATCCTTATGATGCATACCTTGCCTGACTTAATTGTATCTTTTATGAGTGTCTTGTCTTCATGATACTATCAACAAGAAAGACATGTTAAAAATAGAAATCAGCAACCATTATAATATTTTAGTTTTACATCACTCAAGAAGAAAAGGATCAAGTTATCACAATAATACTAACAATCTAGTACATCATTACCTTACTCCATATCACCCAAGAAATATGAAATCTAGTACTTCATCCCCTCCTCATTCTCCTTCTTCATCGCTGCCTAAAGTCTATCACCCTGTTTAAGTTTCCTCGTTCAAAACCATCTATTCAATATTATGTTATAAACTCGAATTAACAAAACCACCCAACCCAAGTCCATCTTCTTCAAAATTTCGTGTTGTGAGTTTTACAACACAGTAAGGACTGACTGACTTGCCGGAGGAACAACTATTTTTATTCTTTTGTTAAAAAAATACATGTTTTTTTAGGGATGTAAAAAAAAAACCGTGTCCGTGAGTACCCACGGATAAAACCCGTTACGAGTACGGGACAGACACCTTAATGGGTACTCACAGGTAAATTAAATGGGTATTTGAGGTACTTGCCAATAAACGGGGACAGAGGCGGGTAGTGAGGTACTCGTACCCGCAGGTAGTGAGGTACCCGTACCCGCGGGTACTTGTATCCGTTAACAAAATTACAAAAAAAAAAATATCCTTTTATTTATATACATACCTAAAAGTCTAAAATATTAATGCACAATTTGACAAGTATTAGAGTGTGATGCATTAATTTTAGTTGTTGTCTTGTTTTGTTTTAATATTAAACAAAGTGACTCCAAAATATGTATTATTGTTGTGTCATGTATTAATTCTCACACTCATATTTTTCATTTTGTAGCTTTATTTATTTTTAGTTAATTGAACAATTATTGATATAAAATTGAGTTAAAATTATAATAATTGGTATAATTAGTCTTATATATTAATATGATCTTCATTATGATCAATATCGTATGGAAACAATTTCTTTTAATAGAATTTTCATAAATTTTTTTTAATTTTTTAATATCCATGGATATCCGCGGATATCACATATATCCGCTAAAACCTAGATAATAGATACCCACACAGGTATGAGGTAGATACGGGTAGCAGGTATTTCCGACAGGGCAGGTAGCTATTACCCGTACCTGCCCCGCCCCATTTACATTCCTAGTTTTTTTACTATATATCTGTTACACATGCAATATAAAGGTGAATTACACCTTTCACTAAAGTAGTGTCTCACTGCGTAAGAATTAAATAAATTGCATTATGTACTAATGTTGATTTCATGGAAATATTTGCATTATTACTATGTAAAGGTTGTGGTTTAGGCATCATACAAAAGTAACTCGGGAAATGTAAAACGAGTGTAAAGTGGAAGTTCCAAAACAGAATGGAAAAATTATTATTCGATTGTATCTTGCATGAGTGAATTTTGGTATGCCAACCAAAAGGAATGAAAGTTAATTTACACTTGCTATTAACAATTGATGAATAAAGGCTTATGGAAAAGAGATAGGATTCTACGCTTAATAGCTGACAAAAATCAAGTTAGTAAAAGCATTTCATATTAGCTACATTATATGTATAGAGTGAGTAGTGAAAAGATCTTATATTACAATTAAAGACTGCAAACAATTTAGGATTGAACAATTTTCACCATAATGTCACACTCTCATGATGCTGAACAATAGCCAAAGAATAATCCAGAGAGAAATCCGCGAAATCTGTGAGTTGTTGTTTGCTTTAAATCACTACATTAGTCTTTCAACCTGTTTCTTCATTCAACCAAAGGAAAAACCTCAATCTAATGAAGCAAAAGGATGAAGAACACTGTGAAGAGTCATTAAGAGAATCATGAATTTAATTTTTTTTTTTAAATATCACAATGCCCTTGCTATAATCTTAGCTGAACACCAACTTTTCCTTCTAAATAAAGTTATATTAAATGAGAGGAGAAATACAGTTCAAAAGCTAGGAGAAACATGTATCCTCCAAACAGGACAGGAATCAAGAGTAAAATTTTAAAAATCAAGTCATAATATGTCTAGAATCTCTTTGTATATGTATAACCAAGAAACTCCTTAAAAACAAATGTGAGCATGAACCTGCAAGCAAGGAAAACCTTTCTCCAACCAAATGGACTAACATGATGGAAGATTGATTATTATATCCAAAAAAACTACAAAACATGGAAAGCAGGAAATAATGGGTGTATTAGTTAATCACACAAGATATCAACAGAACAATGCCAATACAAATAGAAAATGGTGGATATATGTAGACAATGCAATTTTTAAATTAACATCTACAACTGAATGAACTATACATCACTTGTTCTTATTCACTCACCATCATAAATCTCAATCGAGACATTGGATATATGTTGCTGCTATACTTTGGGAATCCTAGAACAAGGACGATGAGTGTACTGCAGGGTAGCTAGAAACTGAGCTTTTATGAATATTAAACTGAAGACCAAATGCAAGTGTCCAATATTACTAGGAAGATTAGATGACAGGTCACAGATACTAAAATCGTTTATCTCAGCAGTCAAAGAAACAGGATTCATCCAATATATGTCAGAAACAAAAAAAAAAATTAACTGAAAAACATCTAAAGAAACAGACAGGGCTAAATTCGAAAAGAATTAACACAACACATGCCAGAATAAACAATTAGCACAAGATAATACATTAATTAATATTTTAAAGAAAAATTAAAAGCACATAATTAGAAATTTCTAGTGAATAATCCTCTCCGCAATTGATCAGACTATGATTGTTACTTTTTTTCTAGTTATAAATCAGCCAAGTTTATTTTTATGGTAGAGATCAACACATTACATGAGTCGTGTAAAAATTAAGATCTAGAAGAATATGGTTAATGTGACAGAACATTCCAAAAGCATCTACCATGTGATGTGCAAATATTTGACATGCTGCACCATTTCTTGAAATGCAGTAGCTAAACATTATGGATGAAAAGAAAAACAGAACCATTCCAATGACTAATTTAACAAGGTGCTCTTGAGGCACTTTTTACCCAATTGGCTTTCCTCTGTTTTTTTTCTTTTCAAATAAATTCCATATGTTGAAATATAAGAAAATATATCATAATATCGTTATATTATCCTAGTTTATCTTGTAGGATTAGTTTCCTTATTACTTATGATTTAGAATATCTCTTAGGATTAGTTTTCCTATTTCCTAGTTATTACCCTGATTTGTTACTCTATTTGATTTGATTTGATTAGGATTAGGATTCTTCTATCCCTATATAAAGGGGTTAGTTGTCGGTCAGTGTATTCAAGCAATTAAGTTATCATTTAATCATATTATCTTATTCGTACATATATTATATTTTCTCTCCTCCCTCTCAACTTGATACCCTAAAATCCAACATGGTATCAGAGCGGTACCATCCTCCGTACCTATTCGGTCCACTGTTCTCAGTTGCCGGCCACTGTTATAATCATTCGGCCATCTTTACAATCTTTTACTTGCTTCCGCATTTAGCCGCCTTCATTGTGGTCTCTTCACTACCTTAATTGTGGTCCTTCTTTCACTACCTTGATTTTCTGTTGGCTGTCGACCACCGTCTGCCGTCGCGTCTCTGTCGTCCGCCGCCACTGGAGAATTTTTCCGACGAGTTTTCAGGCAAACCCACCATTATCTGACTCGCCTTTAGCCGATATACACCTTTTGTCAAAGCGTCGACACCGGATATGTCCTCACGCGCTCTCATGGCAACAATTCGCTGTTCTTCTGGTGCGTGTAACCCACGCGTTGCCCTCTGGGCCGCCGCCGACACTGCCGCTTCTTTTGTTGAGTTCGCCTTGCCCTTCCAGTTTGTTTGAGACCACTTTCAGGTTGTGGGTCCCACTTTTGCAAGCTGTTTTGGGCCCTTTTTTGGTCTGTTTTTCCGCGGTTGCCTTTGGGTGTTTCATTCTGGTGTTTTTCAGTGCACGTTGTAGCTGTTTTCTGGGCTTTGCTCGCCAGTGGTTCTGTTTCTGGTTTGCCCCATTTTCAGTGCGTGCTCTGGTTCTGTTTTCAGTGTTGTTTTGCTTCAACTCCGTCTCTTTTGGTTGCTATTTGGAAGTTGTTGTTCATCCGTTTTTGCACAAGTTGTTGTTTGGCTCGCTGTTGCTTCTTTGTGGCTGTTTAGAGTGTTCATCACTTTTTCATGGGTTGACAACGTCGTCGGCGTCTCTGGTGTTTATAGCTATTTTTCAAAGTTTGCCCCACTGAGTTCATAGTTGCCCATCATGGTAGAGAAATATTCAGATTTTTTAGACCTCAATTTTCTGGGCACGTCTCTCGGAAAGGGCTACCCATGAAGGATTATGACCGGTGGAGAATTCTGACCAACAAGAAAGTTGTGTGAAGTGTCACTGTGTGAAGTGTCGTGGTGTGGAAGCCACTGAGGATCGGAAAGGGCTACCCATGAAGGATTCTGACCGGTGGAGGATTCTGACCAACGTGGACGTTGTGTGAATTGTCACCGTGTGAAGTGTCGTGGTGTGAAAGCCGTCAATGATGTTTTTAGTCCCACATTGAGGAGTTGTACTGCAATCATGTCCAGACCTCCATTTATTGTTCCAATTTGGTTCAATGTTGTGATGCCACGAAAACACACCAATCTCTTGTTAGGACTTCAGCCGTTGCAAGCGTTGTCCCATTATTGATTCAGCTTTTTTTGAAGATGGTCACCTTCAAGTTAGGGTTTCAGTCGCCGGAGTGAGCGCTATCCCATTTGCTAATAGTTTGGTTTGGATGTTGTTCGATGGTTGTTCAATTTTCTTGATTTATTCAAGATTTTTTTTTTTTGGTTTGGTTACATTGGTTGTTAATTTTCTCTTCCAAAAGGGTATATTTGTAGCAAGCTTTAGCTTGAGGGGGGTGTTGAAATATAAGAAAATATATCATAATATCTTTATATTATCCTAGTTTATCTTGTAGGATTAGTTTCCTTTTCTTCATTAAATGAATAATCCAATTACATGCACAGGCCTTCCCATATATACTAGTGCAGGAAGCCTCTAGAACCAAAACAGCTCACCTAACAACCAAGCACTACCCGAGCCATATTGGAGATACGGGAATCAGGGAAAATCAAGTACAATCATTACATCATAACAAAAAGTGAGCAAAAGATAAAAGGAATAATAAAATAAACTATAAAGCAGTAAATGCTAAACTACTGTGGTAACTATGGTAACAAAGGTAAATAACCAAGGTAAAGTGAGATAAAGTCAACCCTCTTAATACCCCCCCCCTTCAAGCTGTGGACTGGTAGATATTAACCATTCCCTAGGAATGGCAATGGGTAGGGTATGGGTATGGGTAGCGTACTATAGTACCCGTCCCCGTACCCGCAATTTCAAAAAATACCTGTACCCGGCCCCATACCCGCGTGGATAGCAATTTTGATCCCGTACCCTTACCCGTTGGGTACCTAAGTACCCGTACCCGTGCCTGTTACCCGCACTTTAACTGAAAATTCAAAAATTAATTTTTCAAATGCAATACACAATATTATGTCTCAAAGGCACATAAGGAATTTGCTAGTAAAAAACACGAGAACGAGACAGAATGGTGTCAATGAAGAAGGCTTGTCATCGCAGATCAAGGAAGCAGAACAATAATAGCGCAAGTGAATGAGGTACAATGAAGCAAGCTTGTCGTTGTCTACAATAACGATGAAACACACGGTAAAGGAAAGCAAAGAGTCAAAGAAATGTATCTCTTGAGAAAGGCTTCTTGTTATAATAAGGAAAAGATGATCTTGAAAGAAAAGATGCACACTTTATGCTAATGTAGCGCTACAGGAAGAAAGCGCATAAGAAATAGTAAAGCGAGTAAAGGATGCAACTTTAAGAATCAAAACAAGATAAGAACAAAACAAGAATCGAAATAAAATGAAAAGCGGAAAGAAAGAAGATGGGAAGAAGACGCCACACTCTGGAGAGTGATAAGTCCGGTGAGGATTCGCCACAAAGGTATAGAAACCTTTGATAAGAACCAAAAGTTGGTCCACTCAAGAACCCAAGAGGAACTCCTCTCACACAACTCTTTTAAGAGTGCAAATTATAATTCAATTCAAAAGTGCCTCCACAAAGAAAATAAAAGGTTACTTATAGCCAAAAGATGGTGGCTCCCTCCCATTCCTATCCAATGTGGGACTTCAACCACGTATTAGGAAAAATACTAAAAAGGTCTAAAAATTACATAAAAAATAACCCAACATAAAACTAAAACCCAAAAACTAAAAATTAAAAATTGTCCAAAAATAAACAAAATAAAATAAAACAATGAAAGTCATGTCCTTTCATTAGTCCTCCTTGATCTCCATCATTCCCTCCCGCTTCGAAAGAATTCGTCCTCGAATTTAATGGGTCTCCACCTACAACCAAAGGACGTGAATCAATCCAAAATGAACCGGGTAACAGAAAAAATGTCCTACAAGAAGGGTCATGCAACTTAGTGTCATTGTTTCGAATGATATGCTGCTTCCTCAAGCCACTTTTATGAATTTCTTTAATAAGCACCTCATGCATAGACCCCCTAGGCACACAAAACTTGACATTTTTGAATGAATAGGTTTGTTGCTTAAGAAATTCATTTTTTGCTAATTTTTCACATGCATCATACCAACTAGAAGGACCATCATCATACACACCAAAGTCAAACAATTTTCGTTGTAGAAGAGTAAGCAAATTATACCTTTCCTCCAATGCAACTCTAAACACATTTACCTTTTCCAAGTTTTGAGTTACCTCAAAGGAAACTTGAGCCGGTAATTCCACCAATTTGACATGCTCTTCATGCAACTTAGTTTTTCCTTGCAAATGCTTCAAAGGTTCATGATCAATAGGGACTACAAATTCTTTAGAAAAATTATAGCACGTATTAGTTTGCAACCCTTTCACTAAAGCATACAAGTTCTTTTCATGATTGTAAAAATCAAGTTTAGCTTCAAAAAGATTCTTGCTAAAGTGAATAGGTATTTGTTTCCCATCAAGTTTATCATTCAAAACATATGTTTGACGTCTATGCTCAAGGGAATTTGCAAAACCAACATTAAGAGCAACATGATCATAAAAACCAACATTTTTATAAGAACAAGTGGTCATGGTTGGCATAGTAAGAAGAACTCTCTTGTCCTCACTTCTTTTAATAAAGAGGCTCTCAAATTCTTTTTCAACTTTTTCACCCTCTTTTTCTTTTCCCTTCAATTCATTCCTCTCTTGCTCTCTTTTTATTTTCATCTTAGCAAGATCATCACGTACCTCTAGTGGAGTTAGTGGCAAAAGAGAAATTTTTACATTATTATGAATAAGGGAAAATCTATTAGTCAAGCCATCATGAGTCACTTTTCTATCAAATTGCCAAGGCCTACCAAGCAAAATATGTGCAGCCTCCATGGGCACCACATCACACAAGATTTTATCATTATACTTACCAATAGAAAAGCTTACCACCACTTGTTGATCAACCAACAACTCACCATTTTCGCTTAGCCATTGAAGCTTGTATGGACTTGGGTGTGGTGTAGTGGTAAGGTGGAGTTTACTTACCAAACGAGTGTTTGCCACATTGGTACAACTTCCTCCATCAATGATCAATGAGCACACTTTTCCTTGGATCATACATCTTGTGCGAAAGATGTTTTCTCTTTGGCTTTGGTCATAAGCCATGACTTGGCTTCCCAATAGCCTCCTTACCATCAACAAATCTCCTTCCGGGGCATATGTTTCACATTCCTCCTCTTCCTTGCTTGTAGTTGGGGACCCGGGGCATGAGTCACTAGAAAGGTGACCACTTTCCCTCATCACCATGACACGCTTGTTAGGGCATTGGGAGGCTATGTGGCCATTCCCCAAACACTTAAAACATTTTATGTTCCTGCCTTTTGTAGAAGAACAAGAAGCAATGTTAGTAGCAACAAAAGGCTTAGGATTTTTAGAATTTTTACCTTCCTTTGATTGTGAGGGTGGATCGTCCTTAGGTTGCTCGTCCCTCATAGAGGAGGAGTTGAAGTTTGGAAAGGGCTTCCGATAGGAATTCCTTCTCTTTAGTTGTTGTTCTACCTTGATGGCTTGATGGACTAAGTCCCCAAGCTCCACATAATGTTGTAACTCTACAACATCTTGGATTTCCCGATTGAGTCCATGAAGGAAGCGCGCCATTACGGCTTCCAGCTCTTCAACAACATTTGCCCTCACCATTGCCATCTCCATCTCTTTTTGGTACTCATCCACACTTCGACTCCCTTGAGTGAGTCTTTGGAGCTTATTGTGAAGCTCTCTATGGTAATGGGGAGGAACATATCTTTTTCTCATCATTGTTTTCATCTCCCTCCAAGTACTCACTGGTTCATCTCCTATCCTCCTTCTCTCCTTTTGTATTTGGTCCCACCAAATTAGAGCATAATCTGTAAATTCTATGGCTGCCAATTTCACCTTCTTATCTTCTCTATAGTTATTGCAGTAAAAAATTTGCTCTATTTTCATCTCCCACTCCAAATAAGCCTCGGGGTCATTCCTCCCTTGAAATTTAGGTATTTTAATTTTAACCCCATCAAGTCCTTCATCCCTTTCATTTCTCCTTCTAGGTCTTTCTTCTCTATCATTTTCCCTATGCCTCCTTTCATTCCTTCGCCTATCCTCACGCCTTCTAGGTTTCTCTCTCTCTTCCTCCTCCTCGTCATCTCCACTATCACTCCTTTGGGTGGAGGTTCTAGACGTATGCCTTTCTCTTCTGTCCATCCTCTCCTCCATTCTCCGATTGTGCTCTAACATTTGAGCAAATTGATTGGTCAACTCGTCTAGGCGAGCTTGCATTGCAGTAGCTCTAGGGGTGGGAGGGGGACTAGAACCACTAACCATTGTATAGTAGTATGAGGAAAAAAAGGTTAAAGGTGAAAAGGACCTCACCACTCTGCTCACGTGTTTCACTCAAGAAATGATCACTCGTGTTTCACTCAGAAAATGGCTTTTGACTTTAATGTAAACGCTCTTGCCTTTTACCACTCAAAGTTCTCTTTAGGTTCTTGATAGGATCAACTACGTTTCAAAAATCAAAAGTTTTTATAAAAATTGTAGTGGTCCTCACAAGAGTTGATCACCAGATTCGCTGAAAGAAAAAGAAAACTACAAAGACAAAACTGGAAAGGAATTTAAAAGACAAACAAGAAAAGCTAACAAAAAAAAAGGCACACTCAAATAAGAAAGCCAAACAAAGACAAAAAGGAACTAAGAACAGGAATATCAAATGCGCACAAGTAGTAACGTTATAGCACCACACAAAAAGAATTTCCACAATTGGCAATATTTTTTTTTTTGGTGCAAAGGGGTTCTCTTATCAAATTTTTTTTTTTAAAACAAACTGCTTAGAAGAAGCACTTCTGGGCTTCCTTTACTATGATTATAAGAAGCACTTCTGGGCTTCTCTTGTCTCTTTTTTTTCTATTTTTTTTTACAGTAAGCAGCTTAAAAGAAGCACTTCTGGGCTTCTCTTGCCTTTTTTTTTTTATGTAAAATTCGCTATCCCTTTTCTTTCTCACACTAACGCAAATGATTTTAAGTTTATGCCCAATTGTGAACAATAAGAGTTCAATTCAGAATAAGGTGCTCAGAATAACGTCGTTACAGCAATAATATGAACAGAATATAATGATGCTGTAAATTGCGCAAGAGATAAAGAACGGAATAATAAAGAACGAAAACAAAAGACAGAAAAAAAAGGATAGGAATTAAAGAACAAAATATAGACAATGTAGCCGCTCTGGATAGAATGGCAATGATCAAGAGATCAAACTGTGTACAATGGATTATGGCACCGAAGCAACTAGTTATGCTTGGTGTTGGAAAGCGAAAGAACAGTACACGCAAACACAAGAAATTGGCCAATTCTAGGATCCGGGCTCAAGATACCACATGATATGAACCAAAGGGAGAGTTCATTGTTTTTACGGATCGTCCTCGAAAAGGCTTCTTGTTATAATAAGGAAAAGATAATCTTGAAAGAAAAGATGCACACTTTATGCTAATGTGGCGCTACAGGAAGAAAGCGCATAAGAAATAGTAAAGCGAGTAAAGGATGCAACTTTAAGAATCAAAACAAGATAAGAACAAAACAAGAATCGAAATAAAATGAAAAGCGGAAAGAAAGAAGATGGGAAGAAGACGCCACACTCTGGAGAGTGATAAGTCCGGTGAGGATTCGCCACAAAGGTATAGAAACCTTTGATAAGAACCAAAAGTTGGTCCACTCAAGAACCCAAGAGGAACTCCTCTCACACAACTCTTTTAAGAGTGCAAATTATAATTCAATTCAAAAGTGCCTCCACAAAGAAAATAAAAGGTTACTTATAGCCAAAAGATGGTGGCTCCCTCCCATTCCTATCCAATGTGGGACTTCAACCACGTATTAGGAAAAATACTAAAAAGGTCTAAAAATTACATAAAAAATAACCCAACATAAAACTAAAACCCAAAAACTAAAAATTAAAAATTGTCCAAAAATAAACAAAATAAAATAAAACAATGAAAGTCATGTCCTTTCATTAGTCCTCCTTGATCTCCATCATTCCCTCCCGCTTCGAAAGAATTCGTCCTCGAATTTAATGGGTCTCCACCTACAACCAAAGGACGTGAATCAATCCAAAATGAACCGGGTAACAGAAAAAATGTCCTACAAGAAGGGTCATGCAACTTAGTGTCATTGTTTCGAATGATATGCTGCTTCCTCAAGCCACTTTTATGAATTTCTTTAATAAGCACCTCATGCATAGACCCCCTAGGCACACAAAACTTGACATTTTTGAATGAATAGGTTTGTTGCTTAAGAAATTCATTTTTTGCTAATTTTTCACATGCATCATACCAACTAGAAGGACCATCATCATACACACCAAAGTCAAACAATTTTCGTTGTAGAAGAGTAAGCAAATTATACCTTTCCTCCAATGCAACTCTAAACACATTTACCTTTTCCAAGTTTTGAGTTACCTCAAAGGAAACTTGAGCCGGTAATTCCACCAATTTGACATGCTCTTCATGCAACTTAGTTTTTCCTTGCAAATGCTTCAAAGGTTCATGATCAATAGGGACTACAAATTCTTTAGAAAAATTATAGCACGTATTAGTTTGCAACCCTTTCACTAAAGCATACAAGTTCTTTTCATGATTGTAAAAATCAAGTTTAGCTTCAAAAAGATTCTTGCTAAAGTGAATAGGTATTTGTTTCCCATCAAGTTTATCATTCAAAACATATGTTTGACGTCTATGCTCAAGGGAATTTGCAAAACCAACATTAAGAGCAACATGATCATAAAAACCAACATTTTTATAAGAACAAGTGGTCATGGTTGGCATAGTAAGAAGAACTCTCTTGTCCTCACTTCTTTTAATAAAGAGGCTCTCAAATTCTTTTTCAACTTTTTCACCCTCTTTTTCTTTTCCCTTCAATTCATTCCTCTCTTGCTCTCTTTTTATTTTCATCTTAGCAAGATCATCACGTACCTCTAGTGGAGTTAGTGGCAAAAGAGAAATTTTTACATTATTATGAATAAGGGAAAATCTATTAGTCAAGCCATCATGAGTCACTTTTCTATCAAATTGCCAAGGCCTACCAAGCAAAATATGTGCAGCCTCCATGGGCACCACATCACACAAGATTTTATCATTATACTTACCAATAGAAAAGCTTACCACCACTTGTTGATCAACCAACAACTCACCATTTTCGCTTAGCCATTGAAGCTTGTATGGACTTGGGTGTGGTGTAGTGGTAAGGTGGAGTTTACTTACCAAACGAGTGTTTGCCACATTGGTACAACTTCCTCCATCAATGATCAATGAGCACACTTTTCCTTGGATCATACATCTTGTGCGAAAGATGTTTTCTCTTTGGCTTTGGTCATAAGCCATGACTTGGCTTCCCAATAGCCTCCTTACCATCAACAAATCTCCTTCCGGGGCATATGTTTCACATTCCTCCTCTTCCTTGCTTGTAGTTGGGGACCCGGGGCATGAGTCACTAGAAAGGTGACCACTTTCCCTCATCACCATGACACGCTTGTTAGGGCATTGGGAGGCTATGTGGCCATTCCCCAAACACTTAAAACATTTTATGTTCCTGCCTTTTGTAGAAGAACAAGAAGCAATGTTAGTAGCAACAAAAGGCTTAGGATTTTTAGAATTTTTACCTTCCTTTGATTGTGAGGGTGGATCGTCCTTAGGTTGCTCGTCCCTCATAGAGGAGGAGTTGAAGTTTGGAAAGGGCTTCCGATAGGAATTCCTTCTCTTTAGTTGTTGTTCTACCTTGATGGCTTGATGGACTAAGTCCCCAAGCTCCACATAATGTTGTAACTCTACAACATCTTGGATTTCCCGATTGAGTCCATGAAGGAAGCGCGCCATTACGGCTTCCAGCTCTTCAACAACATTTGCCCTCACCATTGCCATCTCCATCTCTTTTTGGTACTCATCCACACTTCGACTCCCTTGAGTGAGTCTTTGGAGCTTATTGTGAAGCTCTCTATGGTAATGGGGAGGAACATATCTTTTTCTCATCATTGTTTTCATCTCCCTCCAAGTACTCACTGGTTCATCTCCTATCCTCCTTCTCTCCTTTTGTATTTGGTCCCACCAAATTAGAGCATAATCTGTAAATTCTATGGCTGCCAATTTCACCTTCTTATCTTCTCTATAGTTATTGCAGTAAAAAATTTGCTCTATTTTCATCTCCCACTCCAAATAAGCCTCGGGGTCATTCCTCCCTTGAAATTTAGGTATTTTAATTTTAACCCCATCAAGTCCTTCATCCCTTTCATTTCTCCTTCTAGGTCTTTCTTCTCTATCATTTTCCCTATGCCTCCTTTCATTCCTTCGCCTATCCTCACGCCTTCTAGGTTTCTCTCTCTCTTCCTCCTCCTCGTCATCTCCACTATCACTCCTTTGGGTGGAGGTTCTAGACGTATGCCTTTCTCTTCTGTCCATCCTCTCCTCCATTCTCCGATTGTGCTCTAACATTTGAGCAAATTGATTGGTCAACTCGTCTAGGCGAGCTTGCATTGCAGTAGCTCTAGGGGTGGGAGGGGGACTAGAACCACTAACCATTGTATAGTAGTATGAGGAAAAAAAGGTTAAAGGTGAAAAGGACCTCACCACTCTGCTCACGTGTTTCACTCAAGAAATGATCACTCGTGTTTCACTCAGAAAATGGCTTTTGACTTTAATGTAAACGCTCTTGCCTTTTACCACTCAAAGTTCTCTTTAGGTTCTTGATAGGATCAACTACGTTTCAAAAATCAAAAGTTTTTATAAAAATTGTAGTGGTCCTCACAAGAGTTGATCACCAGATTCGCTGAAAGAAAAAGAAAACTACAAAGACAAAACTGGAAAGGAATTTAAAAGACAAACAAGAAAAGCTAACAAAAAAAAAGGCACACTCAAATAAGAAAGCCAAACAAAGACAAAAAGGAACTAAGAACAGGAATATCAAATGCGCACAAGTAGTAACGTTATAGCACCACACAAAAAGAATTTCCACAATTGGCAATATTTTTTTTTTTGGTGCAAAGGGGTTCTCTTATCAAATTTTTTTTTTTAAAACAAACTGCTTAGAAGAAGCACTTCTGGGCTTCCTTTACTATGATTATAAGAAGCACTTCTGGGCTTCTCTTGTCTCTTTTTTTTCTATTTTTTTTTACAGTAAGCAGCTTAAAAGAAGCACTTCTGGGCTTCTCTTGCCTTTTTTTTTTTATGTAAAATTCGCTATCCCTTTTCTTTCTCACACTAACGCAAATGATTTTAAGTTTATGCCCAATTGTGAACAATAAGAGTTCAATTCAGAATAAGGTGCTCAGAATAACGTCGTTACAGCAATAATATGAACAGAATATAATGATGCTGTAAATTGCGCAAGAGATAAAGAACGGAATAATAAAGAACGAAAACAAAAGACAGAAAAAAAAGGATAGGAATTAAAGAACAAAATATAGACAATGTAGCCGCTCTGGATAGAATGGCAATGATCAAGAGATCAAACTGTGTACAATGGATTATGGCACCGAAGCAACTAGTTATGCTTGGTGTTGGAAAGCGAAAGAACAGTACACGCAAACACAAGAAATTGGCCAATTCTAGGATCCGGGCTCAAGATACCACATGATATGAACCAAAGGGAGAGTTCATTGTTTTTACGGATCGTCCTCGAAAAGGCTTCTTGTTATAATAAGGAAAAGATAATCTTGAAAGAAAAGATGCACACTTTATGCTAATGTGGCGCTACAGGAAGAAAGCGCATAAGAAATAGTAAAGCGAGTAAAGGATGCAACTTTAAGAATCAAAACAAGATAAGAACAAAACAAGAATCGAAATAAAATGAAAAGCGGAAAGAAAGAAGATGGGAAGAAGACGCCACACTCTGGAGAGTGATAAGTCCGGTGAGGATTCGCCACAAAGGTATAGAAACCTTTGATAAGAACCAAAAGTTGGTCCACTCAAGAACCCAAGAGGAACTCCTCTCACACAACTCTTTTAAGAGTGCAAATTATAATTCAATTCAAAAGTGCCTCCACAAAGAAAATAAAAGGTTACTTATAGCCAAAAGATGGTGGCTCCCTCCCATTCCTATCCAATGTGGGACTTCAACCACGTATTAGGAAAAATACTAAAAAGGTCTAAAAATTACATAAAAAATAACCCAACATAAAACTAAAACCCAAAAACTAAAAATTAAAAATTGTCCAAAAATAAACAAAATAAAATAAAACAATGAAAGTCATGTCCTTTCATTAGTCCTCCTTGATCTCCATCATTCCCTCCCGCTTCGAAAGAATTCGTCCTCGAATTTAATGGGTCTCCACCTACAACCAAAGGACGTGAATCAATCCAAAATGAACCGGGTAACAGAAAAAATGTCCTACAAGAAGGGTCATGCAACTTAGTGTCATTGTTTCGAATGATATGCTGCTTCCTCAAGCCACTTTTATGAATTTCTTTAATAAGCACCTCATGCATAGACCCCCTAGGCACACAAAACTTGACATTTTTGAATGAATAGGTTTGTTGCTTAAGAAATTCATTTTTTGCTAATTTTTCACATGCATCATACCAACTAGAAGGACCATCATCATACACACCAAAGTCAAACAATTTTCGTTGTAGAAGAGTAAGCAAATTATACCTTTCCTCCAATGCAACTCTAAACACATTTACCTTTTCCAAGTTTTGAGTTACCTCAAAGGAAACTTGAGCCGGTAATTCCACCAATTTGACATGCTCTTCATGCAACTTAGTTTTTCCTTGCAAATGCTTCAAAGGTTCATGATCAATAGGGACTACAAATTCTTTAGAAAAATTATAGCACGTATTAGTTTGCAACCCTTTCACTAAAGCATACAAGTTCTTTTCATGATTGTAAAAATCAAGTTTAGCTTCAAAAAGATTCTTGCTAAAGTGAATAGGTATTTGTTTCCCATCAAGTTTATCATTCAAAACATATGTTTGACGTCTATGCTCAAGGGAATTTGCAAAACCAACATTAAGAGCAACATGATCATAAAAACCAACATTTTTATAAGAACAAGTGGTCATGGTTGGCATAGTAAGAAGAACTCTCTTGTCCTCACTTCTTTTAATAAAGAGGCTCTCAAATTCTTTTTCAACTTTTTCACCCTCTTTTTCTTTTCCCTTCAATTCATTCCTCTCTTGCTCTCTTTTTATTTTCATCTTAGCAAGATCATCACGTACCTCTAGTGGAGTTAGTGGCAAAAGAGAAATTTTTACATTATTATGAATAAGGGAAAATCTATTAGTCAAGCCATCATGAGTCACTTTTCTATCAAATTGCCAAGGCCTACCAAGCAAAATATGTGCAGCCTCCATGGGCACCACATCACACAAGATTTTATCATTATACTTACCAATAGAAAAGCTTACCACCACTTGTTGATCAACCAACAACTCACCATTTTCGCTTAGCCATTGAAGCTTGTATGGACTTGGGTGTGGTGTAGTGGTAAGGTGGAGTTTACTTACCAAACGAGTGTTTGCCACATTGGTACAACTTCCTCCATCAATGATCAATGAGCACACTTTTCCTTGGATCATACATCTTGTGCGAAAGATGTTTTCTCTTTGGCTTTGGTCATAAGCCATGACTTGGCTTCCCAATAGCCTCCTTACCATCAACAAATCTCCTTCCGGGGCATATGTTTCACATTCCTCCTCTTCCTTGCTTGTAGTTGGGGACCCGGGGCATGAGTCACTAGAAAGGTGACCACTTTCCCTCATCACCATGACACGCTTGTTAGGGCATTGGGAGGCTATGTGGCCATTCCCCAAACACTTAAAACATTTTATGTTCCTGCCTTTTGTAGAAGAACAAGAAGCAATGTTAGTAGCAACAAAAGGCTTAGGATTTTTAGAATTTTTACCTTCCTTTGATTGTGAGGGTGGATCGTCCTTAGGTTGCTCGTCCCTCATAGAGGAGGAGTTGAAGTTTGGAAAGGGCTTCCGATAGGAATTCCTTCTCTTTAGTTGTTGTTCTACCTTGATGGCTTGATGGACTAAGTCCCCAAGCTCCACATAATGTTGTAACTCTACAACATCTTGGATTTCCCGATTGAGTCCATGAAGGAAGCGCGCCATTACGGCTTCCAGCTCTTCAACAACATTTGCCCTCACCATTGCCATCTCCATCTCTTTTTGGTACTCATCCACACTTCGACTCCCTTGAGTGAGTCTTTGGAGCTTATTGTGAAGCTCTCTATGGTAATGGGGAGGAACATATCTTTTTCTCATCATTGTTTTCATCTCCCTCCAAGTACTCACTGGTTCATCTCCTATCCTCCTTCTCTCCTTTTGTATTTGGTCCCACCAAATTAGAGCATAATCTGTAAATTCTATGGCTGCCAATTTCACCTTCTTATCTTCTCTATAGTTATTGCAGTAAAAAATTTGCTCTATTTTCATCTCCCACTCCAAATAAGCCTCGGGGTCATTCCTCCCTTGAAATTTAGGTATTTTAATTTTAACCCCATCAAGTCCTTCATCCCTTTCATTTCTCCTTCTAGGTCTTTCTTCTCTATCATTTTCCCTATGCCTCCTTTCATTCCTTCGCCTATCCTCACGCCTTCTAGGTTTCTCTCTCTCTTCCTCCTCCTCGTCATCTCCACTATCACTCCTTTGGGTGGAGGTTCTAGACGTATGCCTTTCTCTTCTGTCCATCCTCTCCTCCATTCTCCGATTGTGCTCTAACATTTGAGCAAATTGATTGGTCAACTCGTCTAGGCGAGCTTGCATTGCAGTAGCTCTAGGGGTGGGAGGGGGACTAGAACCACTAACCATTGTATAGTAGTATGAGGAAAAAAAGGTTAAAGGTGAAAAGGACCTCACCACTCTGCTCACGTGTTTCACTCAAGAAATGATCACTCGTGTTTCACTCAGAAAATGGCTTTTGACTTTAATGTAAACGCTCTTGCCTTTTACCACTCAAAGTTCTCTTTAGGTTCTTGATAGGATCAACTACGTTTCAAAAATCAAAAGTTTTTATAAAAATTGTAGTGGTCCTCACAAGAGTTGATCACCAGATTCGCTGAAAGAAAAAGAAAACTACAAAGACAAAACTGGAAAGGAATTTAAAAGACAAACAAGAAAAGCTAACAAAAAAAAAGGCACACTCAAATAAGAAAGCCAAACAAAGACAAAAAGGAACTAAGAACAGGAATATCAAATGCGCACAAGTAGTAACGTTATAGCACCACACAAAAAGAATTTCCACAATTGGCAATATTTTTTTTTTTGGTGCAAAGGGGTTCTCTTATCAAATTTTTTTTTTTAAAACAAACTGCTTAGAAGAAGCACTTCTGGGCTTCCTTTACTATGATTATAAGAAGCACTTCTGGGCTTCTCTTGTCTCTTTTTTTTCTATTTTTTTTTACAGTAAGCAGCTTAAAAGAAGCACTTCTGGGCTTCTCTTGCCTTTTTTTTTTTATGTAAAATTCGCTATCCCTTTTCTTTCTCACACTAACGCAAATGATTTTAAGTTTATGCCCAATTGTGAACAATAAGAGTTCAATTCAGAATAAGGTGCTCAGAATAACGTCGTTACAGCAATAATATGAACAGAATATAATGATGCTGTAAATTGCGCAAGAGATAAAGAACGGAATAATAAAGAACGAAAACAAAAGACAGAAAAAAAAGGATAGGAATTAAAGAACAAAATATAGACAATGTAGCCGCTCTGGATAGAATGGCAATGATCAAGAGATCAAACTGTGTACAATGGATTATGGCACCGAAGCAACTAGTTATGCTTGGTGTTGGAAAGCGAAAGAACAGTACACGCAAACACAAGAAATTGGCCAATTCTAGGATCCGGGCTCAAGATACCACATGATATGAACCAAAGGGAGAGTTCATTGTTTTTACGGATCGTCCTCGAAAAGGCTTCTTGTTATAATAAGGAAAAGATAATCTTGAAAGAAAAGATGCACACTTTATGCTAATGTGGCGCTACAGGAAGAAAGCGCATAAGAAATAGTAAAGCGAGTAAAGGATGCAACTTTAAGAATCAAAACAAGATAAGAACAAAACAAGAATCGAAATAAAATGAAAAGCGGAAAGAAAGAAGATGGGAAGAAGACGCCACACTCTGGAGAGTGATAAGTCCGGTGAGGATTCGCCACAAAGGTATAGAAACCTTTGATAAGAACCAAAAGTTGGTCCACTCAAGAACCCAAGAGGAACTCCTCTCACACAACTCTTTTAAGAGTGCAAATTATAATTCAATTCAAAAGTGCCTCCACAAAGAAAATAAAAGGTTACTTATAGCCAAAAGATGGTGGCTCCCTCCCATTCCTATCCAATGTGGGACTTCAACCACGTATTAGGAAAAATACTAAAAAGGTCTAAAAATTACATAAAAAATAACCCAACATAAAACTAAAACCCAAAAACTAAAAATTAAAAATTGTCCAAAAATAAACAAAATAAAATAAAACAATGAAAGTCATGTCCTTTCATTAGTCCTCCTTGATCTCCATCAAACTCCTACTAGCTTGTTTCAGCCCATATAAAGACTTAAGGAGTTTACAAACCTTGGATGAAGACACTCCATGTACACCCTTAGGAACCTCCATATAGACATCCTCATGTAATTCCCCATGAAGAAAAGCATTATTCACATCTAATTGGTGAATATGCCATCTCTTTATAGAAGCAAGAGCAAGCACAACTCTTACTGTAGTTAACTTTGCCACGGGAAAATGTGTCAAAATAATCAATCCCTTCTATTTGATTATATCCCTCTGCGACTAATCTTGCCTTATACCTTTCAATTGACCTATCTGCCTTTCTCTTGATCTTATAGACCCATTTGCTTCCAATAGGTGTCACTCCATGTGGTAAGTCTACAAGAATCCATGTCTTGTTTGCCTCCAAAACCTGCAACTCAGATTTCATGGCTTGAACCCAACAATCATGTTTACAAGCTTCCTGGAATGAAGAGGGTTCCTGTTCAGTGGCTAGGGAAAGTGTATAGGCTTTATGTGTGGATGAGAGGTTAGAATATGAGAGGTATAGGATGGGCTGTAAAAGAAGTTAAGGTTGAGCAATGATAATCTTGGAGGTATGTAGGTTTCTGTTTAGGTCTTTCGGATTTTCTGGTTTGACAGTGAGGAGAGGATAAAATGGGTGAGGAATCAGGATTGGGTTCAGGATGAGAGTTAGGCAAGGGTTCTGATTCTGAGATGGGCAAAGATGAACTACAGGGGTCAGGATTTGTAGGAATAGGTGATAAGGTGTGGTTATGAGTTGGTTGAAGTATGGAAGGTGATGTAGGAACCTCTATGCATTGCCAATCCAGGAATCTAGATTCTGAACCAGTATATGGAAAAACTTGTTCATGGAATTCCACATTTCTGGAAATAAAAACCTCCCTGCTATTTAAGTCATATACAACATAGCCTTTTGTACCACTCTTGTACCCAAGAAAGACACACTTTCTAGATCTTGAAGCAAATTTAGATCAATTAGCTGAAAGTGTAGTAGCATAACATAGAGAACCAAACACCTTTAAATCACTTAAATCAGGCAAGTGACCATATAATAGTTCATAAGGGATTTTACCATTAACAACTGAAGAAGGTACTCGATTGATTAAAAAGACAGCATGCAGAACAGCATGAGCCCAGAATTTAAAAGGCAATCTGGACTGTATAAGAAGTGCACGTGCCACTGCAAGAATATGCTGATGTTTTCTTTCAACCCGGCCATTTTGTTGTGGAGTTTCCACACATGAGGTTTGATGGAGAATGCCTTTAGATGCATAGAAGGTACTCATATTAAATTCCACCCCATTGTCAGTTCTGATTCCTTTTATTGCAACCCCAAACTGATTTTGCACCAAATTAATAAAGTTATGAATTGCAGACTGAGTTTCATGTTTTCCTTTGAGTAAAATTATCCAAGTGAATCTGGAAAAATCATCAAGAATTGTGAGAAAGTATTTGTAGTCATGGATGGAGACACTAAAACTGCTGCTGGGTTTTCTCCTGGATGAATGTAGTAGGGACTTGAAGGATTCTGAGCTGGATCCATAGGCGGATGCACAGATGAGTTATTTGAGCTAGTTCCTTGAGTATGTCTTGGCATGATCAGAGATGCGCAGCAGAACTCTCTTTCTCAGAGAGCTCTGGTACCATAATAAAACTTGAACATTACAGAGGATAAAGAAAAATATTGTAAGAATGATTTAATTCTTCATTAAATGAATAATCCAATTACATGCACAGGCCTTCCCATATATACTAGTGCAGGAAGCCTCTAGAACCAAAACAGCTCACCCTAACAACCAAGCACTACCCGAGCCATATTGGAGATACGGGAATCAGGGAAAATCAAGTAGAATCATTACATCATAACAAAAAGTGAGCAAAAGATAAAAGGAATAATAAAATAAACTATAAAGCAGTAAATGCTAAACTACTGTGGTAACTATGGTAACAAAGGTAAATAACCAAGGTAAAGTGAGATAAAGTAAACCCTCTTAATACAAAGCAACAGAATTCATCCAAAAATATCAATTGAAAAGCATCTAAAGAAAGAACACAATCAAAGAAAAGAGTGGGGCTGGTCAGAAAGCATATTTGGACGTTGGTCCACTAACATGCTAGAATGAACAACTAACACAAGATAATACATTAATATTTTAAAGAAAAATGAAAAGCACACAATTAGAAATTTCTAGTGAATAATCCTCTACCCAATTGATCAGACTATGCTTGTTACTTTTTCCTAACATGTGATTCCAAACATACATATGCACAAAAGATGAGATTTCCTGGTCACGGGTGCTTCCGCATCTTAAATTTTTCTCCAACATAAACCAAACATACTGTGAGAGTGTGAATGTGACAGGAGTTCTCAAGTCATATTCATGGTTTTTAGCACGCCGTAGTTAACATGGTCACGGCAAGTATAAATGTGTTGGATTAAAAGACAAAAGTCAACACAGAAAAAATTTAAACAAACCTTAAACATTGGATAATCTGGACCATAAAGGTTCGGCCTTCATTGCATACAAAACCGGTGAGACATAGCACTTAAAATATGATTTGACAAAAAAAAAAGGGAAAAAAAATAAAGAACTAGCCAGTCTTGCCTACAATGTTTTCTAACATACTCTCAAGCTCCTTCAGGTGATCCTCAAAAACATCTTTTTCATTCTGCTGGTCATTATCATCAAGCAAAGTTGTGGCCATCGTAATTGCAGAGTTGATCTTCTCTGTTTCAAGCGAGGAGAGCCTCAAATTAATATCTTTCTCTTTTAAAGCATTCCTCAACTTGTAAAGGCAGTAGTCCAATGCATTCATTGTGTTGGCCTTCTCTAGGAATTTCTGATCTTCGACACGGTAATCCTCAGCTTCTCGAATCAATTTTTCAATTTCTATAGTTGACAACCTTTCTTTGTCATTGGTTATTGTAATCTCATTCATATTGCCAGTTGAATTTTCCCTAGCAGAAACGCTTAGGATACCATTTTCATCAATAGTAAAGCATACATCCAAAGGATGGCCACGAGGAGCAGGGGGAAAGCCAGAAAGATTAAAAAAACCAAGCAAATTGTTATCACTGGCTCTTGTTCTCTCACCCTCATAAACCTCAACAAAGACACTTTCTTGATTATCTTCACATGTATTATATATTTGTGTCTTCTTAACAGGAATAGTAGTGTTCCTAGGAATCACCACACTCATGATATCTCCTTTTATTGATATGCCAAGGGACAGTGGTGTAACATCTAATAGCACCAAGTTTGGGACATTCTTAACACCTTCACACAACAAAGCAGCCTGGACAGCTGCACCATAAGCAACAGCCTCATCGGGATTGATGCTCTTGCACAAATCCTTCCCATTGAAGAAGTCTTGCAATAGCTGCTGGACCTTGGGAATCCTAGAAGAGCCCCCGACAAGGACAACATCATGCACACTACTCTTCTCCATCTTAGCATCAGTAAGACACCTCTCCACAGTCTCCATGCACTCATTAAAAAGGTCTATATTGATCTCCTCAAACTTGGCACGGGTGATTGATGAAGTGAGATCAATGCCCTGAAATAAAGAATCTACCTCAACGATAGTGACAACAGCAAAAGATAGTGTCCTTTTTGCCCTCTCGCATGCAGTTCTCAACCTCCTCAAGGCTCTTGAGTTTCCAGTAATATCCACTTTGTTCTTCCTCTTGAACTCCTCTGCAAAGTGGTTCACCATTCTGTTATCAAAGTCCTCTCCCCCGAGGTGAGTATTTCCAGCAGTGGCCCTAACTTGGAAGACCTTACCCTTAATAGTAAGGAGAGACACATCAAAAGTGCCACCACCAAGGTCAAACACAAAGATATTTCGTTCCCCAACACAATCGCTTCTCTTGTCAAGACCGTATGCAATAGCCGCAGCAGTGGGTTCATTGATTATGCGCATAACATTAAGGCCAGCAATGGCACCCGCATCTCTGGTGGCCTTGCGCTGTGAATCACTAAAGTAAGCAGGCACTGTAACAACTGCATTTTTGACAGGTGATTCCAAGTATGCCTCTGCAATCTCCCGCATCTTTGTGAGGACCATGGACGAGATTTCCTCAGGGCATAGATGCTTCTCCTGACCTTTGTACTGAACAGCAATCATGGGTTTGTCATTAACACCAACTATGACCTTGAATGGCCACAACATTATATCCTTTTGAACAATGGGATCACTAAATTTCCTACCAATTAATCTCTTAGCATCTGAAACAAAATATTAATAATTCTCAATTTATCATCATTCATTTGTGCTGCATACATTGTAATAATAACATTAGAAAATTAAAAGAGTTGAAAATAGAATTTACCAAAGACCGTGTTTTCAGGGTTGGTGGCGGCCTGATTCTTAGCAGCATCACCAACTAACCTTTGATCGTTGGTGAAAGCAACAAAAGATGGCGTGGTTTTGTTGCCTAGGTCGTTGTGAATAATCTCCACTCTACAGTGTTGCTCTTGCCACACTGCAACACACGAGTACGTCGTGCCGAGGTCGATTCCCACTGCATGTCCTTTGTATCTTTTCGCCATAATCTTTCAAGCAAACAAAAGCCATAATATTTGGAGCAAACAAAAGAAACTCAAAAATGCTCGAATGAGAACTATAGCACAGAGGAAAAAAATTTCAGAACCCTTACCTTAACTTCAACTGAAGCTTGAATGAAAAACGAAATCCTTGGGTAAACCTTGTAGGTTTTCTTTTTGCCTTGCGTCTCACACAAACACTCACTCAAAAACCCTCCAAAATCTCAAGCGTCTCTTGCGTTGTATTATGGTGCTCTGGTCTTTTGTACCCAAAACAATGGTGCTCTGTTTTTGTTGTACGAAAAAAATGCAAGAGTGACACAGCGTGGGTGATTTCTTTATCATCCCCATAAAGAGAAAAACGACGACAGCTAGTGGTAGCTCCCTATAGTCCCATACAATCAATTGATATAAAGTAAGTTGAAGGACAAGTTTAGTGGAAATACCTTTAGGTGTCCACGAATGTAGAGAGAAAAAAAAAATGAAATACTACTTAACAGGGAAGACTCCTTGTGTAAGTAACATTTTTTTTTTTTTTTGAGATTTTATATATTTTTATAAATTATAATTAAATACAGAGTTATTAGTGAGATTTATTTAGTAAAAAAAATTTGAGGTGTTGGGTTCATAAATTGGATATCTATTAAGTATTTAAATTAAAAAAATAAAAATAAATAATATATATAAATAGAGTCTACTTATACCCAAAATACATATTCCACTAAAAGATAGTCTAAAGCTATTTTTCACCTAAGACTTCTCAAAGAAGCTACCACTTAAGATTTGTTTGTTCCCGTGGGCCGTGGAAAACGAAAGAAAATGAAATGACAAGACAAAAAGTCGGTGAAAGATAGGGTTTTTTATCCACACATATATGTTTTTTTATTTATATATATTTGATATAGAATTAATAGTTTTATAGATATTTTTAAAAAAAATACATGATATGAAATTAATAATTTCGTATGTTATATTTTAATGTAGAACTAATAATTTTTTGATAAATTTTAGTAAATTTTTTTAAATTATTTAATTGAAAGCGTTAAGTGCTTGTATTAAAAAAATAAAAATAAACTATGTGTATAAGTAGTGCCCATTTAAACGTCCAAAAGTAAATATTTTACTGCAGATGGTCTTATACTGTGGCAGTGGTTGATCACGATGCGGGCACCAGAGTGACGGCGACGTGCGAAGGTGGTAGTTATGGTAATGGATTCAATTGGTAGGTATTAACAAAAATTATCTTTTTTTTTCTTAATATGAATTTAAATTAAAGAAAACATGCTCCTATGTAAGGTTAGAAATAACCATGATTTTATTGGGTGCCAACAGTACCATACTGTTGGGGGACAAGTGAAGGTATAGCTTAATGGATACCAACAGTACCATACTGTCCAACACGTACGCCTCATACCCATACATATTTATTTATTTATATGAATATAATTATAGTTGTATTAACTTAAAAAATAATTAATAAAATAATTTAATCTATAGGTTGGTTATGATCTAACATTGTCTACATACATGAAATGATATTTGAGTTGACTTTTTCATTTACCATCACGTGCGTTTGATGCACACTGAAGTACAATATGAGCAGAATAACACAAAATAAATATCTAAGTTACAACATAACTATTTGTTATGTATATTATTTGATGAACAATGGACAATACAAGCAAAGTAATATAAAATTTATTGTGATATCCCTTGTATATTATATAAATGAATATTAAGTTGAATATTATATGAATATTTTTATTATAATAATAAAAATAAAATATTTATTAAGTTGAATATTTTTGTCTTTTTATACTTTGTCTATGGGACAAAGTTGTACTATGGTTTATTGAAGGACAAGAATTGGAAATTTTGTGTTATTCATGGTCTTCTGTTTTGTCCAGTACTAAGAATACTTTTCACATCAAATACAGAACCATTATTTTTGTGATATCCAGTACTTTACTTTTCTGCAAATCGAACGCACCCTTACCGTATAACAGTGAAAATATTTCACGCCTATGCTGAGCACGGGCTTTTTTTTTTTACAACAAAAGGTATTCATTCATTCAAATCAGTAAAATACATCGAAGACATTACAAATTCAACCTCGCTAAAAATTGAAAAGGATGAATCTGCGAACAAGCTCATAGCACCCAAGTTAATAGCATAACACAGCAAAATGCCATCAAAAGTGACAATGCCTACAAAAATGACAAATTTATATTGACCGGAGTACCCACGCCTCTGGATCTGCAACGTTGATGACTCAGTCATAAGAGAATCTGTAGTGAAACGAAGTAGATCAGCCAATCTGAACCAAACGAACACTGCACAAAGATGGGAGAACAAAACGCCGCACCAAGACGAGAGAAACAAACACCACACTGAAAAAAAAACGAGAGGAAAACGAGATCTATGTGAAAAAGTCACTTATTAAGATAGAAATAGACTAAAAACAAAGTAGAAACGAAGTAGATGGGTGGTTTCAGACCAAAAAATGGTCCAAAACCACCCCCTCAAATGGAAGAAGAAGAAAGAAGAGCAGACAATTTTTAGAGAGAATGTAAAGCTTCTCTCTCCAAGAGTGGCAGCTAGTAGGATTTGATTCTAATGTATGCTAAGCACGGGCTTAAATGCTAGTTTAAGTGTAAAAGTTCTATTTTGAAAAACTTGTACTCATCAGAAACAACACAAGTGAACACAATAAGTGAAACAAAAAATATAGCTAAAATTAGTTGGTGTGATGTTAATAGATCTTAGAAAACAGAAAATTGATCATAATTTGTTGATTTCATAATTCTATAGAATAATTTGCATATTGTTTATACAATCAACAATTATATTTAGACGCCTATCTATTTCTAACAGCCATTCAACATCTCTATTTCGTTTTATTTTTTATTCTTATCACATTATTTATTTATTATATTTATTACTCCTCTTTCTTTTATCTCTATTTCTCTCTAGGTGTAGGAAAACACACAAGTGTCTAAATGTCTTTTTTCTCATACAATATTGATTTAACATCTTTTCCGACACCAACATAACTTGTCGAGAGTTCAAAACATTTTTCTAGCTGCTATTTCTTGTCTTCTGTCTCCTTGTGCATGCAGTACTTGTCACTGCCAATTGCAAGTCGTCAAAAGTTGCTATAGATCGCCACCAAGTCATCGCTGGTTGTGGGTTGCTGTGGATCATATATAGCAGGTAATTAAAGTGCGGGTAATAATATGAGTACGAGTACTTTGGTATCCTACTTGTATGGCTATGGGACATTAAAGTTACTATAATACTATATCATGGTAGTTAAAACCAAACTAGTCATTAAACTGGTAAAATTATTGGTTCGATGTTCCATGATTAAATCGCGGTTGAACTAGTAATAATTAAATAATATTATTTTCATTATTAATTTAATATATTAAACAATATTTAAAAAAAACTAACATAATATTCATGACTTCATAATATAAAATTAAACTTCACTACTAAATATCATAAATCATAACATAAAATATTAAAAATTATAAATAAAACAAAACTATTTAATCGTAATAAAACCAAACTCTCAATTACAAAGTGTAAAGATCCTAGCACTAATATTTTTATTAATTATCAATTAATTATATGTTTCGTGCCAAGGAAACTCCATTAAACTAAGAATCACAAAAATACCAACATTAAGTTGATCCGAGTGGAATTACGCTCGGATTCCTTAAGTAAGATCTCGTGTTCGAGTGTTGTGGATAAAAAAATGTAGTTGTGAGAGGAGACTCCACTAAAGATGGCTAACCATGCTCCCCGATAGAGATTAGTCATCGACGAAGCCAATTGATACTTCACACCTATAACATGGTAACAAGCTTTGGAGTAGTTGCAGTTTTAATTTGATAAACTTGACATTATATATGACCCTATTTGAATTGTCTTATGCAGAGTTTATTAAGGTTTATCTATTGACATAAATACTTGTTAGCGTATTTGATACAGACACAGCTTATGACTGATTCATAAGCTATTTTGGGTATTTTCATAAGCTCAGGAAAGCTTTTCAAAATAGCTTACAAATTATATGAAATCAATTTCACCTCTTAAACCCACAATCTAAATAAGCGAGGCTAAGAAAGTATACAACTAAATGACACTTATATTTTAGGGTCAGTGGCCCACATGAACTGTGGGTTAAACAGGTGATCCACAAGCCTCGACCCATATGTCCAACTCTAAGAACACTAGGTCAACGAGTCACTGATTGAACCAATGACTAGTATATATTATAAATTTCTAAAAAATTCATAATCTATAAATTTTATACTAAAAAAATTATAAAAAATAGACCATACCTTAAAAAATATAAAAAAATACTACATAAATCAACATAATTTCACAACTCTGTTCTTATTAATTTTTAGTGAAATAATCCTCTTTTGATGTTAAAAATTGCCCCAAAGAAATTCCATCTTTGCTACTTTTAATATTGAAAACAAATTTGGTCTAGTAAACAAATGCAATCAGCCCAATAACTTGAAACTCCTAAAAAAGTTTGAATGGTTACTTTACATCAAAAGAGTTTAAGGGGGGAACCCACGGATTTTTCTGACTGAAATTAGCTTCATTTGCTTTCTCGCTTTCCAGTCCATGTTCTGTAGCCCAAAGCATGTAATCATTTGTGTCATATTATCCTAAGCTTGAATTGCATTGTATCTTATCTTAACCATATACACATCTTATCTTAATCTTAACTATATACACATCTTAACTATATACACATGGAGACCACCCTTTGAGCAATTTTTTTGACGTGTCCATCCCACAATTAGTCCCTTCCTCAACACACTTTGTAGTAAAAACCACCCAATTATGGAAAAATCAAGCTTTGTGAGACACAAAAAGCTACAGAAACCAAAAAGACACACAAGGCTTCTTTCGTAAGACACACCCTCCAGGCTTCACAAACACTTTCACACTTTGAAAAACTAAAAAGCTTCTCTGATGCTGTTCCAAATTCAAATTGCTTTTCTTTCCTCTCGCACACTCCCTCTCACTCTTTCACTCTTTCTCTCCAATTTTAAAAATCAATTTCTCACAACCTTTAATCCGCACACACCCTCTCAAAAATCAATTTCAGATTTCATTCTCTCTCCCACACACAGCCTCTCCTCTCTCTCTCTCTCTTCCCGTGCTGTAATCACACATGGTTCGTCGGTTCGTGAGTGTTCACCCAAGAAGCGAACGCCTAGCTCGCGGATGATTTTCAGCCCCATTGTCGGCACGTTCTCTGCTCGGGAACACTCACCGGCTCCTTCCTCTCCTTTGTTCCGGTGAAATCTCTCTAGTTCGTCACGAAACTTTGATCTTCATTTTTCTGGTCTCTGGAAAGGCTATATTTTTTCGCTTTTGTCGACAAAATTTATTTCGCACGGTTTATAATGTTTGTTCTAATTAGTGAAATTGGACAAAAAAAAGTCTAATTAGTAAAATAAACAAATAAATAAAAGAGAGTTTTGAGTATAGATTTAATAGAAAGTCTATTTTGAATCGGGGGTGTTCACAACCGATCCAAACTGCAGCCACCGAACCGAAAAACTGAAAACCAAATTAACCGCAAATCGAAAAAACTAAAAAACCAAAAAAAACCGCAAATTTTTATTTGGATTGGATCGGTTTTCAGTTGGCCTGTTGAAAACCGATCCAATCTAATCCAAACCGAAAATATATACATACAGCGCATACTTATTTTGTGTTATTACGCAGTTAGAACTGAATCCAACTACACAACCTAATGAAGAGGATTCTGGTGTCGAGTCTGATTAATTTGTCAATCACTGATACTTGTTGTTGCTGCCTGCAGGTATATATAACATTAGAGATTGCCTTTATTTTTTCTAAATTTTAATTCTGTTATATATTGTTGTAACTCACTCTTAATTTTTTTACATGTTAATTCTTTTCAGGTGACTTTGACTGGGAAGAATGACGAAGCTGAGAACATAGTTTAGAAGACACCAAGAACAAAACATGAATGATTGTGTGATTTGTTCAGATTTGCTCTATGTATTTCATAATTTTTATGAACTAGGAACTATGTGTTTTTATTTAAGAAATTTTGATACATTTATATGTATTCAGACATTTTATGTGTTACTGTTATGTGTTCAGATTTTCTATATGTATTCGATAATGTGATATTGTGATGTGTGGTGTGTACTTCAATAAATTTTTAATAATTTATTTTGCTCACTTTACAAATGTTTATAGTTTTTTTTCAAAAATGGAAAAACCAAAATCCAATCCAATCCAAACCGATATAAATTGGATCGGATTTGATTCTAAAATTAAATCTATTGGATGATCAAAGAGCAAAACCGATGTTATTGGATCGAATGGTTTTCTCCCTCAAAACTGATCCAATCCAATCTGTGAACAACCCTATGTTGAATATAAATTTAAATTCGTGGGTATTTAAAAAAACTAATATTAAGAGAATAAACAACCATTTTGGTCCCTGAGAGTATCTAGCGGTATCACTTTGGTCTCTGTAGTCAAACTAAAATGACAATAAATAATCACTTTTAGGGACCAAAGTGACTAACGGCTAATAGTTGATGACCTTTTTTTTAATTTCGTATCCGTTACGGACTAAAATAACACCATCTGACACTTTTTGTATACTATCAACAACTTTTTTATTTTTTGATAAAAAAAAAAAAAATCGCCACTACCATTGGCGACTTCTATTTTTTTTAAAAAAATAGAGAAGTCGCAAAAAAATAGAGAAGTCGCCAATAGTAGTTGTGAGTTCTAAAAAAAGGATAAGTCGCCAATACCACTTGCGACTTATCCCAATCTGGTAAATACTTTTTGATCTGCACTATTTTGATAAAATTTGGGCTAAATTACACCATTTTGGTGCTTTTGCCCACGCAAGTATTTGAACGGTTTTTTTTTTTAGTTGCATATTTGAACGGTTTACATCAATTAAAAAATGCTAACTTTTTTGAAATTTTCTTCAAAAATTGCCGTATTTAATATTACCAGCATATTAAATATTGTATTTGTAATATTTATTATGAATCAATTATGTGATCATAATTGATCATAATTTTTTTTACAACATGATTTTTTTGGTTACATTGTTATAACATAATTGATCATATTGAACGAATGTGCATATTATTTTATTTATTAAAAAAATTAAAAAAAAATTACATTCTAAAAATTTAATGAAAAATTAAACATGAACGAAACTTGAGTAAAATACACCTCCTCCCTTGAGAGATGCATTTATTACACTCCCCTCCCCTCTTGTTTTAAAATATACAATTTAGTCCATTTAACTTAATTTAGTTTAACACCGTTAAAAAATACTCTTTACAAGATTTAAAAATATATTTTTAAATTAAAATATATACTAAATTATTTTTAACTTACTAAATTACCCTTTATCCCCTTTATTATTTCCATAACCTAACTTTTGTCATTGCATCTCAATGTTGCCATGTCTATAATCGAAAGATATTTTAGCTGCAGGCCTACCAAGTTCAACTCGATCAAATCACAATCTGCTTCAAATTGTATAACACATCCCATTACTACTCGCTAAAACGGAACTGAAGGTGTCAATAATTTTTGTATTTCAAGTAATTCACTTTTCTATCGGTGGTTGAACCCTTGCTCTCTTTTCCATCTAATCTTTTTGTTTTTTTCAATCAAAACAGCAATCATTGTTTTTTTAATCAAATCAGCGATTAAAATTGTTTTTTTGATCATTCTTTCTCAAAGTTGTTGGCAATTGTGCCAAATGGTTGGGTTGCAGCAATTGCAACCATTGTTGGAGCTCTTGACATGATGAGAGAAGAGGGATTGAGGAAGACAGAAATGGGTATTTTGGTAACAAAATATTATTTGACGGAGGCTTAACGGAAACTTAACAGAAAATTTTCAAAAAGGTACTGTATTAAATTGTTATCTATTAGGGGATGGAAGTGTATGTTTTAAAATAAGAGAGGAGAGAAGTGTAATACTTATATCTTTTAAGGAAATGTAGTGTAATTTACTCATGAAACTTATAGAGAAACAAAGACAGGTGTGAAGTTTAAGAAAGAAAACAAAAAGTAAAAAAAAAAACGCTATGGGATGATGGAGGTTTACATGTTTAATAATTGAGTGACATGTACGTCCAAGGAGTTTAATTGCGTGATAAGTGTCAATCAAAGGGCAAAGCTTTCCAAGTTAGTGAGTGAGTAAACTACCACTTTAGTCTCTAAAATTGTAAAACACTGATATTTTGGTATTTGACATTAAGGAAAAGGTAATTTGGTCCCTGAAGTTGATAGTTGTCCGTCAACTTAGTTCCTTTGTCTATGTCAGTCGGGTAACAATGTTAACATTACTGATGTGATACGTTAAATGCTATGTTAGCATGCAGATAAACATTCACAACCAGTCCTTGTGTCATTATTTCTAAATAATGTTAATTTGATCATTGACTTTTTAAAAATTCTGTCAATTTAGTCCTTGATTGACACATTTGGCTAGAGCTGGGTATATGGGTCGAGGTCTGCACTTTACGGGCCCTAAAAATCAAAGACTATTTAATTGCGAGTCTTTTTAGCTCGGTCTGTATAAACTGCGGATTAAACAGATTTTAGCTGTGAGCTTGCGGATTGGCTCGTGGGCCTGTCTTAAAAATAGGATTTTTCATAAATAAACCTATTTAGTTTGTAAAAATTGATATATTTTGTTGGATTTATCTCTTTTCTTATAATTTGATTGCTGCTTTGGAATATCATATGTTTTGTTGAAATCACTTTATTTGTGAGATACATGTTTGACATAATCACACATAGAGTATGAAATTTTCTCCAGGTGTGAACAAATCTATCTTTGGAAGAAGCACTTACAACCTATGTATAATGTATTAACACCTCGGGTGTGAAATTTCCCCCGAGTGTGAACAAATCTGTATTGACTTTTTTTTCTTTTTTTAATTTTTAAATTTTTTAATCACTGGCCACGACCTGACCCATTAGCCCGCAGGCCTGTGCGGTGCGAAGACGGGCCTATATATTTCAGTCCATTTGGCCAACTCGCCCTATTTATATTACGAACTTTTGCGGGTAGGGCCTAAACAAGGGCTGTTCACGGACCGATTTGGATCGGATTTGTGTAAATCCGTTATCCGAACCGATCAAAACTTCACGGGTTGGGTTGGTTCGGATTTTACGATTTTTCTTTCAAAAATTCGAACCAAACCAAACCTGAGCGGGTTGGTTCGGTTCGGGCCATCGGGTCACATGTTTTTTTTTTAGAAAGGAAGTTAAAAAGGAAAAAAAAAACACAAAAGGCCTACAAGCCCACAACCCGAAACCATCTAATCCACTCTCAGGTTAGAAACCCTCAAGGCATCCGGACGGAGAAGACGGCCAAGCTCCCACGGCGGTTCCACCATGCGCACCATCGACCAAGCTCTGTATTGTGAACTGCAAAAACACCATAAACAACCAAACATGAGAAGAAGGAAACACATATCGGATTTCATGACAGAAGAAGGAAGTGAAGCACAAGATCACAAAAGTAGAACAGAGGAAGGAAGTGAAATAGAGTGAGAGGCTCACCACAACACAGAGACCGAGGACGGGAGTTGGGAGGCGCGGTAGTGACGCGGTGGCTGCGACGAGTTGCGACTGAGAACTGACGAGGATGCGACAACGCCAGGACGAAATGATGAGGACGCGATGACGAACTAAGGGGCGGCTGCTTGTCCAGGCGTGGTAGCCGACGAGAAGCGCGGCAGAGATGGAGTCTGGATGGGGTGGAGGCGCAGTAGAGGGAAGAAGAAGAAGAACCCTAGCTTTTTTTTGTCTCTATTTTGGTCTCTCTCACACGTGAAGTAAGCAGGCAAGGTAGGGAAAAAAATTAATTAATTACGTGCCACATCATCGGTTCTGATTGACGGGTTCGTGGGTTCAAAATCTAAAACCCGTTGTCCGAACCAAACCAATACGGGTTTAGACGGGGTTGGATCGGATTTGATCCGAATTGTGAAAAAAAGAGCAAAAATCGGGTTGGATCGGTTTGGGTTGGTTCGGGCTCGCGAGTTGCCCGAACCCGTGAACAGCCCTAGCCTAAACGGACAAACTAGCCTGCATACCCAGCTTTAAACAGGACACTTAACGTGTCATATCACCAACATTAACACTAACGAAAGAACTAACTTGAGGGACGATCATCAATTTTAAACCACAAAAGTGCATGCATCTTACAATTTCAGAGATCAAAGTAATGATTTTTCTTGCCTAAGAGCATCTCCATTGGTGCCCCTCAAATTTGGGTACTTAAGTGGACCCCACTTGCCACATCACTCATTTTTACTTTTTCAACTCCAGTATCTAATAGGTACCCAACATCTCTAACTCAGCAACTCCAATTTGGGTACTTAATGGATCCCACCAATAACTTTATATCATTACATTACTATTACATCTCAACAATAATTTATTTATTAATAATTTGGTCTTCCCATTACTTCTTCCTTCTTTGTCAATTTCGCTTAGCCAGAATATTTTGACTAAGCGAATTTACATCTTTAACTCTCCTTTCTTCTTCTGTGGTAATTTTGCTTAGCCAGAATGTTTTGGCTAAACGAAATTACAGCAGAAGAGAGGAGAGAGAGGATATTTGTAGAAGTACTCATCTCGCATTAGATACTCAACTTGCATGCCTCCATTAGAGGTACCTATTAGGTACTCTCTATGTACTATTTAACTACTGTGCAATGGAAATGCTCTAGATAAACCGGTAGATTCCCTCGACGTATTAAAAAGTGAAATCCCTAGCCCATCGCAGCAGCCACTCATCTCCAAACCAGTCCTCCGTTTCCGGTCGCCGGTAGTCCACCGTCGTCCGGCGAGTCCGTCTCGTCGATCGTCGCACCGCTTCACCAGAAGATTTTCTCTTTATGATCTAGCACTCACCGAGTCTTCTTTAATTTAAATTTTCATTTTCTCTATTTGCAAACACATTTAGCGTGAGTTGAACTATCATCAGCTAGAAATCAGCACTTGATTGATACGATGTTTTCTTCTGCTACTATGCTATGCTATGTGATATATATATTCAAATCTTCTTTGTTAAAGTCTCTCCATCGTAATAATAATCAACAAATGGGGTTCTCAATATTTCCTTGTTTTTCCCCATAAATTCGTAACATGCTATTGATTCATCTCTATGCTCTGTTAGCGTAGGCCTCTGATTTATTGTTGTACTTTTGTTGTGCTGAGTTTGATGAAATGTCAATCAATGTCTGAGTTGGTTTCTAACTAATATTCCACATTAAAATACAATGCTTACAACTTGATTGATATAATGTCTCAACCATGGAATGGTTGTGCTGATTCCTAGTCCGCTTGTTCTTGCTCATGCTAGGTAGTAGCTAGATCTCTTCTACCTGCTATTATCATCTATTTGCTCTTTTATTTTTTCTTTGGGTGGTATTATTTGGTTGCTTTAATGGGTATAGTGTGAAGTCATAACCATCAACAATTGAGATTTTAATAACTTCATAGTTTGCTATACATGTTTAGGTTTTATCATGTCCTTTTTGGATGCAAAAGCTCAACATTTAGCTTATGGAGAAGTTAGGTGCTTATCGAAAAGAGAAAAAGTTGTTATATAAATAGTTGTTAATAAATAGATAGGTGCTTATGGAAAAGTTAAAAAATATAACTTTTGAGAAAAGTGAAGTGTAAAAGTTGATTTCAACTTATGTGAGAAGTTATTAGTTAAAAAATACATGTTAGAAATGCTTATGGAAAAGTTTATCCAAACAGAGCACTTTAACTTCTAAATGGCACCACTCACTTTAGTTGTAAAATCCTATTTGGTTATCTTGGTATTGTGTACTATTAGTTTGACTTTTATGTGGATGTCTTGTAGTTATTTGATGTCTGGTTGAGGTTGTGTAGATATTTTGGAATTGATTAAAGGTTATCATTGCCAACTTATTTGTGCATTTTGTGTCTCTTTTTATTTGAAGGTCTTGGTTGGCCCACGTTTGGATTCAAATCATTTTGGGTAATACACATGTTCAGAAGCATTTTGTGAGGATGAATAGAAAATTTGGAGGTGGAAGGCAGCCAACAGGGACCCCGTCACTGCCTTGGTCCTGTGTGGTTGTTATCTTCTCTCTTCTTGCTGGTGCCTCTGTTGTACACAATATCTATAAGCCTAACCTTGTAAGCTTTTCTTACTAACTCTTTCATGGTTTTCTCTTTAGTACCTTTTCGATTCAATGTGATGAGTTAAACATGCACAAGGAATTTGTGTCTTATTTTTTGAAATTGGAATTCTGAATGCTTCTTATTTGTTATAACATGAAGGGAGGTCATGTACTTGATCGAAACACATACCATTTGAAATATCATTTCTTTCGAAATTCAAATTTTCAAATAAGTTATGTTGTGAATGTAATGCACAGTTGAGTGAGACTATTGCTAACTATTAACTAATTTTTCTTAAGAGGATATTGCCCTTCCTTTACTTGACAGTGGAGCATATTGTACTGTAACTAGGGTTGAACTAGCATAATTTCATACAAATGTTATATCCGTTTGAAAATCTTGACAATATATCTCAAACATTAAATAAAAAGTCCATAATACTTTAAATTCAAGTCACTCTATCCAAACATTGAGACAAAAACACTGTAGTTGTAATTAGAAATTTATATTTTTCAAGTTCCTTATTGTTTTTTTTTTCACTCTGAATTTTAATTATCTGCATATTCCATCGTTGAAACTGAAGTGTGAAACCATTGATGGAATAATAAACTCTATAATTTTATAAAATACAGACACTTGGTTAACAAGTCATGGATATATAACCATTGTGCTCCCTTGATTTTCTCATCATCAGTTATCGCATACATTTTACTCCCTAAAGTGCATACTGCATAGGCTGTACATTAGATGATCTATCTTTTTATTATGATGCTATTAACTCATATTTTTCCTATGCAGACATTGCCCCCAATTGATGGAGTTGAAGGGACCAAGAAGCAACTAGATGAGAAAGAATGATAATCTTCTGGTTGTTTATTCTTTTAGCATCTGAAGATGACCAAGTTTTGAGGCCTAAAATTTACTGTATCTGCAATTAAGCATGAGATACAGAGGATTAGATTAGATTTGATGAAATTCTTTTTTTCCCCTTCCAGACTTAGTTTGTAAGGACTAATGTATGAGCATTCCCTTGAACAGGAAAAGTTAAATGATGGGGTTGAGAAAGGGGTGTGCATTTCATAACTTAAGTTAAATGGTTAGTTAATTATGGTCCCCTTTCACAATATAATTACAAATTTTGTTCCCACCAATGTAATAAATCCTTGATATGAAAGTCTGCTATACTACTGATACGAACATGTTTCTTCTCTGTTCTCCACCCTTGAGATCTTGGGATAGTATTAATATGTGTGGCACCTACTTTTCTACTGATGCTTGAAAATTGGCTCAATTTTGTTTTATAAAAATAAATTTAGATTAGGGGAAGTTCATCCTCATGTAAGGTCAGGGAGAAGTACAAGCAAGGTTCATTCATTGAAACGAAGGATAAACCTAAGGAGCAATTCTTGGCTGAGTGAGTGGGAATTACTAATATATAAAACATTTAAGATATATCAAAATGAAAATAAAAAAGACATTAAAGTTTGCATTAAAATTATGCTGTTCAATAAATACTATATTCAAACAACAGTTATTTTCGTATAGCAAGATGGTCGCCCCAATCTCACTTCCCTTGTGACAATGAACATGACAATAGAGGATCTCAGAGTCTTTTTAGGAGGGTAAGAATTAAGACTATTATTCTAGTTTAATGTTTATACAGAACTCTCTAATCCGGTACTAACTCTTAGACAAATTTTAAAGTGAATTTGTCATGTTAATCTTTTAGCTTTGTGTATGATTGTATATTACAAATGTCTGCCCATAAGATTAAAAATAAAGGGTACACTGCTTTAATCATTAAGCAACTTTCTTGTGTTCTTAACCTGATAGCACTGTCATGCCTTTTATTAAATATGAACAGGTTTTGCTGTTTGAGATTATAAAATATGATGGTCCACCAAAGAACTGATAATATGGTATTCTATTGTATATGTAAGCATTTATAATCAGATCTAACATAATGTGCAAAATGGAACCTGAAGAGTTTATCAACTTTATTCTATATTCCGATAAGATCCTATCTTATTTTGTCTCCTGCACAAAATAAGTTATCGTTCATACATAGATTTAACTCTTTTAGCCTCACCAAAAAAAAAAAGATTTAACTCTTTAAAATGATGGATTGATTTTAAAGAGAAAAATAATGAGTTATAATTATTAGTGATATTACTATGTTCAAAAAACAAAGCTTAAAGAACATTTTGAATCAGCCAGTTGCATTTATGTTGCAATTCTTGCAATATCTTATGATATCTTGTACAACAATAAAATTCAGGATCTGCCTATTCTGATTTCTGAATAATGTATATATTCTCAGAGTTAATCCATGTGAATTAAAAAACTCAGCTTTAATTTGAAATACTATTAATATCAATATGATTAATGTAATTTTTTTTTGGCACGCAATAAAGTTTCACCAACATAGAAATGAAACACATTTGGCTATATTTCTATATGGTACTTGAAATTCTTCTTAATTAACATCCAAGAACTCGTCCAATACATCCTGTCTAACGACTTGCTACTATATAAATGACAACTGGGTTCATCTACCAGTCACCATTTCTGAGCCGACCTCAACTACTAATATATTTATTGGTCTAGACTAGAATATTCCTATGCGCGTGCGAGGACTAATTCTTTCGAGCTGAGTGAGACCTTATAGGCGGCAAAACTCTACCACACAAAATTTAAGGTTTGACCTTGATTCGAACTCAAGATTTCTAATTAAATTGGGAGAGACATGTGTCATCTCACCCAAGCCCCGGTGGTCAATTACGAATATATCTTTATTATCCATTTATATATTTTTTCTTTTATTCTATCTTCTATTTTCAACAAATTATGCTTTGCTGGCAATTAGTGCTTATACAAGAACTTTCTTCCTCCCTCTTCTTTCCCTTCCTTCCCCTTCAAATATTTGCTGGCAGTCTTACATTACAATTAAGGACTTGACAGAGCATATTCAGTTAGGATTCAAGGTGTTTGGTAGTGCTGGACAACTATTTGTGGTTGGCTGGTTTTTGCAAATTAAATCAGGGCCCCAAGTAAAGATTAGGGCCATATTTTATTGTAAAGTGGATATTACTAAATTGAAAGTTGGTCTTTGAAAAGGTTTGCATATCCTAATGAGATGGTCTACCTAGAATCTTTCATGGTTTGCCACTCCATAATTAGAGGAAAGGAGTGTTTTATCTTTTGTTGTCCATTCCTTTTTATGTGTAGGAGAGTAAGAATAGGCTATTACATTTACAACTATTGACTCAAGCAAAATCTACTCTTTCTCAAATTGACATGATCCGTTAAATAATTCTCTTCCTCAATCTCATACTAGATTTTTCGTGCATGGAATCCGAAAGTTATGCTGTTATTTTAGTCCATTATTCTTTGCAATTTTGATTTTAACCACGAAATAAATTTTGCAAAAGAAAAAAAAAACTAATATGCTGATTGAAAGCATGAAAACAGAACCACCAGAATTGGGTAGTGGTGAGGAAATTGCATAGTTCACTTGGTGTTATATATTCAAATCTTATTATTATAATTGTGCATAAAAATTTCATACAAACAAGAAATGTAAAAAAGAGTTACACATATTCCAATTTTCTATATTAAACGTTCCGAATTATTAGAAGGAGTTATAGAAAATGTTTTAGGGAGAGGAATTACTACTATATTATATTTTTTTTATATACTACTACTATATTATATTTTACGTAATGAACAAAAATATGTTTAATAGAACAATAAGCATTTAAATAAACACTCATTTATTTAAAAAATTATTTATTATTGTGAATTCAAATTTCTGTTCATATAATAAAGAAAGTGTTCGAACACACTCTAATTAGTATGGTTTGAAAGTAATCTGGAAACCAATATTTTTTCAGTACCATTTTAACTTTTGTTTTTTGTTTTCCTTATCTGTATTCTGAAAGACGGTGGATTTTACGATGCACAAGCAAATCTTTTTGTGCATGTGCACAAGTGGACCAGAAAATGGTAATAGGCAGTTTGATAGGTTTTATATATATTTCAATTTTAACCCATAAAAGAAGTAATAATCTATTTATTGACCCAATATTTAATTTATTAATTTTGACCCCAGATTAGAACCCCGGTTGTCCATATATTTCAATATTCTCCTACAAAACAACTAGTAATCTAATTATGTGGCCCAACCTTTCATTCATCAATATTTTGACCCCACAATAGAAATTGAAATCTTCCCTGGTCCCCAAAGAATGAACAACACGCAGAGTTTTCCCCAAATATTTCAATGTTCGTATTTTGGTCCCCAATCTCCCTCTCTCGCTCCCTCTCCCCCTTTCCCGCTCTCCCCCTCTCTCTCACCCTCTCTCCCCCTTTCTCTCAAGCTCTCTCCCCCTTTCTCGCTCCCTCTCTCTTGCTCTCTCTCCCCCGCTCTCTCTCACTTCCACTCTCTCCCTCTCTCCCACTCTTTCTCTCTTGCTCTCTCCCCCTCTCTCCTACTCTCTCTCTCTCTCCCTTTTCTCTCTCGCTCCCTTTCTCCCCATCTCTCTCTCTCACTCCCTCTTTCTCGCTCTCTCTCTCCACCTCTCTCACTTTCTCTCTCTCCCCCTCTCTCTCGCTCCCCTTATCTATCGCACTCTCCCTTTCTCCCCCCTCTCTCGCTCTCTCCCCCACTGTCATTCCCTCTCCCTCCCTTTCTCTCTCGCTCTCCCCCCTCTCTCTCACTCTCCCTAGAGAGGGAATGAGAGGGAGGGAGCGACATAATGAGCAAGAGAGTGGGAGAGGGAGAGGGAGGGATAGGGAGAGGTTTTTCATAGAGCGAGAAAGAGATTGAGAGAGAAAGAGAGGGAGAGGGAGAGGTGTTTAGAGAGTGGGGGAGAGCGAGAGCGAGAGAGGGAGGGAGCGAGAGAGAGGGAGTGAGAAAGATAGCAAGAGGGAGAGGGGAGAGAGAGAGAGCACAAGCGGTAAGTTAGTAGAATTTTCCTTGGCAATAAATATAATTTTTTTAAAATGTAGGCAAAAAATGATTTTTTTCAAAAATGTGGTCCAAATTTTAATTTTAAAAAATTTAAGCTTTTTTAGTAATTAATGCCTTCTCTAGACACCAATTAGCATATCTTTAACAAACTTTCACATTACCTTTTAAACAAGTTGCCCTTCCGTAATCTTGACCGTCAGATTTGAAAGTACAAAAATCAATAATTTTTAGACCATTTGTGCATGTGCACAAAAAAATTTACTCGTGCATTGTAAAATCCACCCTCAAAGACACCAATGTCCTCTTGTCCAGTTGTTACAAAAAGCAATGATCATTGCCAACAAATAGCAAAAAAGAAGTCGAGTTTGGTTGAAGTAGTACTACTCAACTACAATCACATTATCAAATGACATTATTTGAGCTGGAAATGATATCGTTTTAAAATGAATGCTATTCCATTATGCAATCTTCGTTGTTTTTTTAATTTTAGTTCATTATCAAAATAAAATATTTTTGCTCCATTTATGTGACAATATATTAGTAAAGAGTTTGGTCATCTTAAATAATAAATAAATATCATCGCAATCAAACTCGAAGGAATGTAATGATAAATAATTAATCTAGCATATTTACAAATTAATATTATAGCTTAAATATTAAGTAAGTTAAGAGTTCTAATAAAATAAACTTTTTCTTAAAAACACTTTGCATGAAAAATACATTATAATGAGGAAAACTAACCTAAACAAAGATTAATCTTGTATCTAAAATATGAAGAGACATATCATTACAATACAACAATAAAAAAAGTATAAAATTGTGTGCAAGTGGATAATGTATTTTATTTAAAAGGATAAACTCGATTAGTATCTGGGTTCGATATTTAGTGATAGAATAATATCCCGACTAATCCATTTTTCTTTAGATACCGTATGTCAATAATTTTCCCAATTTAAACACATATATGATATATTAGGCATACAAACTTAAAAAAGGAAAGGGCAAGAATGAGTGGAAAAATCGGAAGGAGAAATAGAAAAAAAAAAAGTGTGAAAAAGAGGAAAATAATAATAATAGAAAATAGCCAAATAAGGGGGGCCAAACACCAAGGAAAGCGTTCTCCTGATTTAAAATCAGAATCCAACGGTTGAAATTGCATCTCGTGCTTCTTATATTGAATTCCAATTTTCCCTTTTCATTTGGTCCCTTCGGTGTCTCTCCTTCTCTCTTGCTCTCTCAAATTTTCTCTGTTCCTCTCACCTTTGCCTCTGTGCATTCTCTCTTTCTCTGCCTTCCATCACCCTCGGCATTTCCCTTCCCAAAGGTCCGTTTCTATTCCCCGATCCGTTTCCCTTTCCATTGGATCTGTTTCTGCCATTTCTGTTTCGAGTTTTCAGCTTTGAAATTGAATTTCAAGTCATTTCTCAAATTTGAATGACCCCATTCCTCGTTTTTGGTATTTTCCGGTTGTTGAGTAGTTCCATTTCAAATGGGTCGTTGTTGTATTTTGATTTATTCAATTGTGTTTGAGAAAATTTTCATTTTTACCCTTTTTTTTCTATTGTTTTAGATAAGAAAAGGAAACTTGGTATTAGAGAGTTCGATGTGTGGTTGGATTCTTATTAGATTTTATGTTTATTTATCTGGGTTGTTTTAATTGATCGATCTGTGTGTTTGTTTCATTTTGAAGGTCAAAAAGACAATTTTTGATTGGTTTAAATGATTACTTTCTTTAACCACCATTGTATTTGTTTTTTAGATTTATGGTCAATGGTGGTGGATCTATCACTGTTAAGCATGGTTATATCAGAAGTTGTTTTCAGATGCGTTGGGAAAGAATCTGAATTGTTGTTTGATGTTGAGAGAACACAATAATCTGTAATAGTTTACCTTTTCTGCGATGAATATGCAATTAATTAGTGATATCTTAGATAAAGGTGAAATGTGGCGTTCTCATAAGAGAAACAAGAGATACCGAAAAGGAAATGTAATAATGCTTCCCTACCCTTCCAACTACCAACTATTATGGTTCATGATGCATGTCTAATCAACTTATTTTTTTGTTGCCAACCTCTTTGATCATGTCTGAGAAATATAGGATGTATATGTAGGTGTCTGAGTGAGTATGTATACAATACGTACTTTTATTTGGGTGTTACACATGTATCATGCAATTATGTTATATATACTAGTTTCTATTCTAAGTTTAATATTTATTTGATGGTTGTTTGCTGAAATTTTTTATTCCATATGGCTGTGTTAAATTATATTAAGATACCGATAATCATTTTAGTACATGCTGCAATGTCCATGCTATGCCAATACAATAGTTTTTAGGTCAACTTGTTGGATGTAATTTTGAAATGACTTGCTGTGAGACTAGTATTATGCCTAAAGTAATGGGAGAATTAAGCATCTGTATTATCCTTTGTGTTATTCATAACTGTAACTGGTTAGCTCACTGTTTGTATCAACCCCTCCCTGGACATCTTTTTTGTTGGTATAAACTATAAGCATAAGTGAAATTTTGAAAATGGTTTGCCTAAATTTATGATTAAATTATGATATCCTATCAATGAGTTATTGGTTTTGGGACATTGCTTTGTAAGATTGATATAGTAAGTTAGTTAAAGAAGTGGAGAAAAAAAAATTATTGAAGGATTTTTCTAATAAAAATTTCATTTTCCAATCTATTATCAGCCGTCTTTCTAGAAACAGTTCGCTTATACTAACTATTTGTCGTTTATCCTGCAGATATTAGAAGATGGCAGACGCTGAGGATATTCAACCTCTTGTTTGTGACAACGGAACAGGAATGGTTAAGGTACAAAATGGATATTTTTTTGTTGGTATTTTCTTTAAAACTACAAGAAAATGTAAAAATTTTATTAGTTTTAATGGAATTTCTTACATTAATCTTACTTCAGTGAATTTGAGAATATTCATTGCGATATATTTTTTTAGGCTGGATTTGCTGGAGACGATGCCCCACGTGCTGTGTTTCCCAGCATTGTTGGTCGTCCTCGTCACACTGGCGTGATGGTTGGCATGGGCCAAAAAGATGCATATGTTGGTGATGAGGCACAGTCTAAGCGTGGTATTTTGACTCTCAAATATCCCATTGAACATGGAATTGTGAGCAATTGGGACGACATGGAAAAGATTTGGCATCACACCTTCTATAATGAGCTTCGTGTTGCCCCAGAGGAACATCCAGTTCTTCTAACTGAGGCTCCTCTCAACCCAAAGGCTAACCGTGAGAAGATGACCCAAATCATGTTTGAGACTTTCAATACCCCAGCTATGTATGTAGCCATTCAGGCTGTTCTTTCACTATACGCCAGTGGTCGTACGACTGGTAAGTTATTATTGAATTGTTTGATTAAGGTTCAGATTATGTGGTTAAACATGCCTGAGAACTTTTAGATCGATTTAGACAAATGACACATCCATGAGCATCTAGAAAGCCTATATATTTTATGTGCCATTTTCAATAACATTGTAAGTACAAACTAAAAACTGAAAATTATTCCTTTGATGTGTGGTTTCACTTGGTGTGAAATTAAATGGGGAAGAAGCACCGTGTGTGAACTGGGTTGCATTTAGAAATTGTGATTGTAAAAAACTGTTTCAAAGCTGTCATATTTCATGCATTAATTAGAAATTATGATTCTAAAAGACTGTTTTAAAGTTGTCATATTTAATGCATTGATTAGAAGTTGTGATTGTAAAAAACTGTTTTAAAGCTGTCATATTTCATTCATTGACTTTACAAAATTTATTTTCTTTCTCTATGCAGGTATTGTGTTGGATTCTGGTGATGGTGTCAGCCACACTGTCCCTATCTACGAGGGTTATGCCCTCCCACATGCCATCCTTCGTCTTGATCTGGCTGGGCGTGACCTCACTGATTTCTTGATGAAAATTTTGACTGAACGTGGGTATTCTTTTACCACCTCAGCAGAGCGTGAAATTGTGAGAGATGTGAAAGAAAAGCTGGCATACATTGCCCTTGACTACGAGCAAGAGCTGGAGACAGCCAGGACCAGCTCTTCTGTGGAGAAGAGCTACGAGTTGCCTGATGGTCAGGTAATCACCATTGGCGACGAGCGTTTCAGATGTCCCGAGGTCCTGTTCCAACCATCCATGATAGGAATGGAAGCATCAGGCATTCATGAGACAACATACAACTCCATCATGAAGTGCGATGTCGATATTAGGAAAGACCTCTATGGTAACATTGTCCTTTCAGGAGGAACAACCATGTTCCCAGGCATTGCTGACAGAATGAGCAAGGAAATCTCTGCATTAGCCCCCAGTAGCATGAAGATCAAGGTGGTAGCACCACCTGAGAGAAAGTACAGTGTCTGGATTGGTGGTTCTATCTTGGCATCGCTCAGCACCTTCCAGCAGGTTTGTGTTGTTCCTTCATTCTTCTCTACTTCTTGGAATGTTATTGTGAAATGCTTTATATATATGATTGCTAATGACACAAACTATCCTTTTTGAGTGCAGATGTGGATTGCAAAGGCAGAATATGACGAGTCTGGGCCATCAATTGTGCATAGAAAGTGCTTCTAAACTTGTTTGAGAAAGAGGGTTTATTGAAGGGAAAGACTACTGTTATGATTCCTATGGAAGCACTGCAACTTGTAGTAACCCTTTCATTCTTGCTTTTGTTATCCGTTCATGTTATTATTCTCATGTTGGAGTGATGATTTACTGTAAGGAGAGTTGTTTTTCGAAATGGTCCAGTTCTTTTCATTAACATTTTGATGAGTTTTTTTTTTTCATATTTTTTGACTGGTTCATTCTGCGTATGAATTAACTGGGATTATTAAACTACGCCTGTGCCCGTGGTGATATATGCCAAATTATTATCCTTGATCATTTAAATTACAAAATTTATTCTTGCAATTAAACACGATCGGTAGTTCATTCACTACACTCTATATTGTAGTGCCTTTTCTTGCTTCCTAATAAATTTTAATTGATGAACAAAAGGTCTTAAGAAATAAGAACCATTGAAACAGTTGAAGTGCTACCAATCATATTAGAGTGATGCTGTATGTTAAGAAAAATCTGTTGTACGAAGTTGTATGAAACAAGTTGAAGAACACAACAGTATTAGAAAACAAAAATGGACCATCATTTGTTTTGTACTAACAAGTACTTATCATATTATAATAATAACCAGTCCTATTTTAAATTCTTCGCGACCCTTCCTATGTTTTGAAAGAATCAAATTATAAATTATAATCAGTTAAATCATTTATACTTTAATCAAATATTCGTAGTAGCAAAGCAAGTTAAAAATGTTCTTATTCCTCTTCTATTTCGCTAGGTAGAAGGGCATGCGGAGTAACCCTGCAGCTGACAAGGATTATTCACTTTTAAGTCTCAATTTTTTAGACTCCCATGAATTTTAATAAATAATAGAGTGAATTGTTATTTGGTGATTGCAATGGTACTTAGAAAAATTTAAAGATACTGATACCCGGCCGATAGTATTTTTTCATGTGTACTTCCTTTGTTATGTTATTTTATCATTTTTTTTATCTATTTACAAATATACCCTTTTATTAATTTTGAATAATCCCAACAACTGCATATACACCCTTTTTATTTCAATCGATTCCCCTTCTCTCTCAAAGAAAAGGTGAAGGCGGGGCACGGCGAGGGTCTCCCGCCGGTAAGGATCTTGGGCAACACGTCAAGGTTTGCATACACGAACCAGCAGGGCACCGATCAGAGATTAGGATCTCGAGGATCGTGTTGGAGACGCTTAGGCTGGGGATGAAGGACTGTTCGTGACAGGGGACAACGACACCATTTTTGTGATGGAAAACCCGGTGAGCCACTTCCAGAACATATTCTTCTCCTACGGCATCGCCTACGGCGGAGGAGGATTCACCATTAGCTACCCTTTGGCCAAAACCCTTCACAAAATGCAGAACCGTTGCATTCAGAGGTACCTGGGACTCTTCGGCTCCGACGACAGAATGCAGACTTGTATGGTCGAACTCAGTGTCCCACTCACCAAAGAAACGGGTTTTCAGCAAGTCCGTCCTCCCCCAACTCACTCACTCGGTTTCTCTCTCTGTTCGTGCAGTATTGAATTGATTTTTTGCAATCACTGTGTTTTACTACTGTCACATATCGACCTCTCTGTTTTTCTTTGGCCTTGTTTTGTACCTTAGCCACTAATATTTCTTTGAACTATGATTTATGGATACTCTATAAATTTCATCACCTCTCCAACACTTATTATTTCTTTCTATTTTTCTCTTTTTATCACATCATACCACCTATAATATCTATCAATTCTCTCCCCTCTATTTCTCTTTCTCTCTCTAAGTGTATACACCTTTATGGGTGTACAAGTAACATTTTTCTATTTCTTTGTACTGCTATTTTTTTGCTTTGATTGGCCAGCACCGGCACTACTTGTGCTATTTTAGCCTGGTGGTATTCAATAAATTTCTTTTGTCTTTTAAACAAAAAGCTATGTTTTACTGTCACCATCTTTCCATGCCAGAGAGAAAGGGAGAATCAATAGAAATAAAAAAAGTGCCGTCGCCCTTGGTCAATTTTTTTTAGTGTTTTTATTAAAAATATAAAGGGATATATTTGTAAATAGATAAAAATAAAAATAATAAAGTGATATGGCTAGAGGAGTACATATGTTAAAATATTATTGGTCAGGTATCGATATTTTTAAATTTTTGTAAGTACCACAGAATTTGTCTTATTATTTTAGTCTCTGAAATTGTAGAGTTTGGACAATTTAGTTCTTAAAATTAATGAAATTCTAAAATGATATATGAAATTGAAGATTCCAAAGGGACTAATATGTTTAAGGATTTTTAATTTTATAAACCATTTTAGAATAACATTAATTTAAGACTAAATTATCCGACTTTTAACTTTAGGGATTAAATTGGTGACCCATTGTAAATACTAAATAATAAAGAGTGTTACCATATGACAACTTTTTTTTTGAGTAAAATATACTCCCTTCTCATGAGATATGCAACTATTACACTTTTCTTCTCTCTTGTTTTAAAATATACAATTTAGTCCATTTAACTTAACACCATTAGAGAATATTTTTTTAAAAAAATTAAATATAATTTTTCAATTAAAATATATTCTAAATTATTTATTTTTACTATATTACCCTTTTTATTATTTTGACGGCTCACCCTAATCCAGTAATCCCTATTCTTTCTTATTGTCATATTTTTCACGTTTCTCCATCAATGGAGTACTCGTAAGCTGTACCTCTCTTAAAAAAGAAGAAGCTGTACACGTGTTTGGAAGCTCATATGTGTATTTCAGTTTTTCTCACAATGATAAATTGTAATTTGCCCAAATCTATAAATTAGATCAACAAAGAAGAAGATACCGTTTGGGGGGTTGGGAAAAAGTATGCCCCGGTTTGGCAATGACCACGGTGCATATCCGTCTAATGATGGCCATGATGCTGTAGGAGTTCGAGTGGGGTGCGTACCTACACCGAAGAAGTTAGACTTGATCATTGCCAAGATGGAGTTCACTGTCGCAATGGAGTCTTTAAGAGCAACCATCAAGCCAAGATTAGGAAAAACAGCGGCTTAATTGTAATATTTTTGTTGGGCTATTATTCTGGTTTTCACCCTTACAAAGATTTACATTTTGATTTTAACATATACATAATGTTTGTGGTTGCGGCATACAACTGATCAATTTTAATTCCATCATCCTGTTATTACCCTTTCTTGAGGAGGACAGAGGACTTGCTCGCGGACCTCGCAGAGCTTGGAGGAATCGGTGAATCACACACAAACATGGTGGCTGTTAGTTGTTACCCGATGGAAACTGGACCACAAAGGAACCAAGGAAGGGAAGATGGTGAGAGAAGTGAGAATAGGGGTATTTTAGTGATAGAATTTTTGGGCCTGTTTGGATTGGCTTATGTAGAGCTTATGAACACAGCTTATGACTGATTCATAAGTTATTTTGGGCTTATTTTTCATAAGCTACCTAGGATAGCTTATCAAAACAGCTTATGACTTATATAAAATAAGTTTCACTATAATTTTTCTTCGATTATAAAAATAGCTTATATAACTTATGCCATAAACAGTAGATAAGCTTGTTATCCAAACAAGGCCTTTATCTAACTGGTGTTAAATTGAAACTTAACTTAGAGTTAAAAAATGGACTAACTTGTGCTATATTCTTATCAATGAAGAGTGGAGGGTGTATGCTTTAAAACAAGAGGAGAGGGAGCCGTAATATTAGAATCTAATAGGGGAGGAGGTTGTATTTTATTCTTTTTCATTTTGGTCAAAATATGACAACTTCTTAACGTCCTCCAAGAATACAAGGGGGAAACATGCCTCTCTAGTCTTTTTTTTTCTTATCAAAGGGAATTTATTGAAAGGGCAAAACTAGGGATGGAAGTAGGCCAGACCGTTCGACAGGGGCCTACGGCCTAGCCTACATCAGGCTCAGGCCAGACCAGAGTTTTTTATGAAATACATCAAGTCAAGGCTTTTATAAAAGCCTATTTAGCTAAAAAGGTCAGACTTAGGCCATTTGAAAAGCCTTTTAAGCCTAACAGGCTGGTCTATTTAAGCCTAACAAATAATAGTATTATTATCATATTATATTTTTAAAAATCATATACTTCTATACCTTTTTAAATATCTAAACATGTTGACTTACATAAATATTAAAGTCTCTAAAGCTTATTTAAGGATAAAGTTATAACCTATATAACCTATTTAGAGATCTTATTCAAAGTAGACATTTAAAAAAGTTAAAATGAAAAAAATTATATCTTATAAAAAAGTAAGACTATAATTTGTTTATAATTTGTTATTTGTTATACATTGAGTTTTTTTTAACCCATGAGTCTATCTAGGAATAGGTTATATGACTAATTTGAATGTTTTAATATGAATTAGGCTTTTAAATAGGCTAGCAGGCCAAGTCAGACTTTCAAAAAAGCCAGGCCAAGCCTAAAAAAAAGCCTCTGACAAGTCACAGGCCAGACTTAGGCCTCGAGAATTTTAAACAGGCTAGACCTATTTAGCCAAAGCCTTATTCGGCCTAGCCTATTTCCATCCCTAGGCAAAACCCAAAGAGAAAACATGTCTCTCCAGTCTCAGTCTTGCCAAAATGTTAACCACAAAAAAAAAGTCTTGCCAAAATGCTATTTTTTTTTGCCAATGCCAAAATGCTTAAGCATCCTCAAATTGACCCAAAAAAGAACCAGAAGCATCAACTAGGGATAGGAATAGGCTAGGCCGAGTTAGGCTTTGCAAGGCCTAACCCTGACCTGCTTAAAATTTTTAATACCTAAGTCTGATTTGTTACCTGTCGTAGGCTTTGTTTTTCGGCCTAGACCTGACCTTTATGGAAGCCTGATTTGGCCTGTTAATCTATTTAAAAGCTTGATTCCCGATAGGGGTGTGCAAAAAATTTGGTTACCCACTCCAAACATGTAAACTGGACCGCACTGAATAAAAAAGAGCCCAGATCCATAATTTGGCTTATGACCCGCTCCACATATTAGAAAACAGGTTGGTGCACCGACTCGGTTTTAAACCCGGTTCATATACCCGGTATTTCACTAGTCTCATTTCCATTCCGTGTTTTGTCCTTCCTCGTCGTCTATGCACACTACGCTTCTTCTTCTTCTTCTTCTATGAAAACCACAAGAACCCTAACCCTAAATCCCCAAATCAGCCGTATCTCGTGAACGGATTATTGAAGTTTCTCCCTAACCCGTGTTGATTCCACTTCCATCGTTCGCGATCGTAACTCCCTGCGTTCGCTATTGCTCGGTTACTCTCTTCATTTACGTTCTTCAACCTTGTTCGCGAATTGCAACTCGCGATTCTCCGCAATCGCAACCTTGCTCGGATTATTTAAGGTGCTTTCTCGTTTTTAATATCTCTGCAAATCAAGCACGTACAACACGTTTTAAAACTTTGCTCAGTTTATTTAAGGTGCTTACTCATTGCTCGGATTATTTCAGGTACAACGTTGCTTATTCCGCTAGTAGTCTGGTACAGTATCGAAGGTTAGAAATGCTTGATTCCTTTGTTTTTTTTTCAGTTTTCAATTTTTTTTGAAAAAAAATTGTTGCTTAATATTCAGTTTCGTTGCTTAAGTTTCCTTTGATATTGAAAGTGTATAATGGATATTATTATTTGAAGATATAGTGTTTATGGAACTGTAGCTGTAATAGGACTGATATGTTTTTTGTAACTTGCAGTTCCTCAACTGGTTGCAAAGTTGCAAAACAAATTGGGTGGAAAAATCAGTACCGAGACCTGAAGGAAGAGTTACAGAGGACGAATTTGGAACTGTAGAGCGCTTCCTACCTTGACTGTTTCACTGTTTTGCTTCTATAATAACTCGGTACTGATTTTGTATCATCTAGTTTTCACTCTTTGTTTGGTCATGAATACTGTCATATAGTTACTTAGCATTATTATGTCTCTGGGTGGTTTGATTTTTCTGTTGTGTTGTAGTGATAGTTTGACAAAGTTTGGCATTTTTGTTTTGTAAGCAATTTTGTTGTTGGCAATTATTTTAGTTTGACAAAGTTGCTTTCTGTTTGTGATTGTTTTAGGTGTGTGCTTATTAACATACAGATCACTTTCTTGGTACATATTCTTGTACTGGATTCTTATTCTTATGACAAATCAGATTCCACAGATTTTAAGAACAACATGCTTCGGTACATTGAACTGATACGGATAATTGTGTTGTGCCCTTGATGTGTCTCACCAATCAATATACCAGAAATGATCTCCTTAATGTGTAATTTTTGTCTTTTGACAACTTCATTAGATTCAAGCATATATAGAGATGAGTTATGAGCAAGTGGTGTGGCACCTCCCCCGTTCTTAATGCCTACTCTTTGCCTATGTAACATTATTTGAACTGGCTCATTATTAGCTTTTGATATGTAAAATAATAGAGTATTTCTGATATGTAAAATAATAGAGTAGCTTTCGATTTGTTTTGTTTTGCCTTGACCCTTTTCTTTTTGGCTTATGGGGAATGGGTTTTGAGTTGGAGATAGATAATTTTAAATGAAATATTCAGAGATATCTAGTCTTGCGAAATAATAGTACTATCGATAACCGATACTTTATGCAGTAGTAATACTAGTGAAAGAGCTTATTCCTGCCTATTTTAATTACTTCCTTTAACATATAATGGTTTGCTAAAAGAAATCTTATATGAATCTCTTTTTTGGTCATTTAGATGAAGGGAAAACATGTCCTGCACTTAACTTTATGCACATTATAATGATGTGTAAAATTTGGGTGGTACAAAAGCTTGAGTTAACGTGAGTTATTTGAGTTGGTTAAATTCAGATTTGTTCATGTGTACACAGGTTCAGAATTAGTACTTATAAAGTGAAGTGAAGTGATGTAACCTGTTGTGTTGTATATGCAGAACAAATTCAATTATTTCTGGTAGATAGAGCTGTAGACTGGGACCATTTCTGCAAGTTTTTGCTTCAAAGGTTGCAAGATTTTACGCAGTGTTCTTCAAAATATTCAGATACCAACAAAAAGGTTTTTCTGGTTTGCTTTTCATTTGCTGAGGTAAGCATGTTATCCCTGGTATTACTTTTTTCTTTTCTTGTGGTGTTATAATAAGCTATTCTTATCCAGACATTTTTATAGGAAGTTTTGGGATTGATATAATATTCATACTTGAACGTTTTTGTGATATTATGTTATGATTTATGAACTGGAAAGGAAAAATAAAAATAAAAGTGATTGGAAATTATCCTAAAACCTTATAGTTTCTACTTTTTATCCTAAGCAAAAATAAAAATAATGAGACTCAGATACCATATTCTATTCTTTTGCTAAACAAAGAACTATCCTAAAACCTTATAGTTTCTACTTTTTATCCTAAACAAAGAACTATTCTTTTGCAAGATGGATGATCGTGATGACTTTTTAGCCTCTGAGACAGCAGAGCACATAGTTTCTACCCCTCCACCACCTGCTGTCTCTAATACTATATTAAATGGGTTTTTTTTCACCCTAGTATCCTTTAGAGGCCTTAATTTATGTTGAATCCGGAGATAATAAAGTTTGATCATGAATTGTTCTCTCAATTTCGTGATTTATATTACATGGATCTTATTCTTTATTTGATGGACTCATTCTCAATCAGTGAGACTCACAGTTTCAACCAATAGGAGAAATATTAGAGTGGGTATTGATAGCATTATTTTAATTGAATTGATAAAAAAAATAGAAAAGAAATAGATAAACAAAGAAAAATTTAAAACTAAATGAAAGGAAAAGAAAAATGTTAGGGGAGAAAATCATTATTGCAAGTCCGGCAACTCGGGCATGATTATCTTCTCCGGAATCTAAAAGAGGAAATCACGAGAAAAAGAGCATCGAAGCTGGTAGTAGTGTGAAAGATTGGCAAGTTTTCACTTTTCATCCATCTGTTCGGTAATCTATTTTGGTCTTTTTGGAAACTCATTTCTATGTAATTTATTTTATTTTATTTTTCAGTATTTATCAGTTGCTTAGATTCAAAAGAGGATAGGTTTTAGACACATCAATGACAATTTAGATTGTCTCTCTCTTGTTTGATAAAATGCCCCAGTTATTGTTTCAGGGGAAATGAGTGTTAGTTTTAGGTGGTTGGTTTGGTTACGATGATGCTCCAAACCCCAACTTATATTTTCTTCCCATCCTAATATTTATAACACTAACAAAACAAAACAAAATATATCCTCTTCCCAGAACCACCCTAACTAAAGTAACCATAGCTATGCTGGCAGCGATACGGAGAATCAATACAGTGGCAGAAGAAACTGCACGCCTAACCAAATTCTCTCTTCATGCCCCGAAATATGTGAGCTTCTTCCCTCTTTACTCCCCTTGAGTTTTATTGAACTAAAATGTACACATGTTTAGCTTGCAATGGATAGAGGCGTATTCAGACTTCGGAGCATTCCTTAAATACTGGAAAAATCAGATCGATAATTGCTTTTATATATAAATTATCAATTAAGGTGCATTCAGAACACAAACCTGTCTATAGCAACCTATATTTAGGTTGAAACTTTAATTGGTTTTTCTTTAGAAATTAGAGTTGATGGAAATACCGTTTCATCTATTGTTTTTCATACATAACGGGTCATGGTTTCCTCCTTGAACCTTATTGTTTCAGGTGGAGGTAGAATTTGCCAATGGTAGTGTATTCAAGTTGTCTGCTGAATTTCTCAGAATAAATAGCCCTGCAGTTGATGGAAAAATCAGATCAATTGGAGGTGAAAAGGTAACTTCACCATTTAAAAGTTATTTGCAGGATTTTCATTAACAAGACACTATTTAGCACTCCATATTAGAATTAGTAAGACTACACTTTCTAATGCTACATTTTCTAAAATTTTGATTTGAATTCAATTGATTCCTTTCTGATCAATATCGTATTTCCTTTGTTAATGACCCCATTGAACTAGGTGATATCTGGGAGACGCCATGTGGGAATTATGTCTGCAGAACCTGTAGGAAACTATGGGGTAAGGTACTGCAAGTTAAAACATCAGAAATAAAATTCAGCCAACATCTAATTTTCTCTCTAAACTAAAACCTGATTGTTGAATTGGATGGTCCAGGCTCAATTTTGATGACTTGCATAAAACCGGTATTTATTCCTGGGATTATTTCTATCATCTAGGAAGCAACAAGTTTACCCTTATGAGAAATTACATTAAAACACTGAAGAAATATGGGCTTAGTCGGGATCCACGAGGAAGAAAATGATGCAGACCTCAGTTCCTAGTTTGAGATTTGATGGCAGTTGTCATTTAACAACATGACCCCACTGGTACTTTTGACCCCCCCCCCCCAAAAAAAAGAAGACAAAGGCAAAGCTTTCTTCCACCTGAAAAGTGTAAAATATTTCTTACATTTTCTATGAGTTTATGTATAAAAAGATACAAGTAAGCTAAATTAGATGTAACGTGTATAAGCATAAAAAGTTGAAAAATCAGTAGTGTGCAAAAATTATTATCCACCCTTTGGGTATAACTCTTTGATTTTTATAATTTAACTAAAACATAGAGCTACCTTACAAAATTTTACATGCAAATAAAAATTTAACATTTTTCATCAATTTATATTTTACTGGTAAGATACGTCTTAATTAAAAATTAAAAATAAGTTACAATCAAGAGTAAATGTTCAAGTTTGGTTTTGTCCGAACCTGAAGGAAAGGAGATTCACGACCATGTTAAGTTTGGTTTTGATTCCGATGTTTATGTCCGGAACACGCTCATTAGCTTTTATGCGGTTTGTGGGAACATGGTGAGTGCGTGCCAGGTGTTTGATGAAAGTCCCGTGTTGGATTTGGTTCATGGAACACCCTTTTGGCTGGGTATGTTAATGTTGGGGAGGCTGAATGCGTGTATGGATGGATGCCGGAAAGGAACACCATTGCTTCCAACTCCATGATATCGCTGTTTGGGAGGAAAGGCTGCGTTGCGAAGGCGCGCCGGATTTTCGATGGGATCGAAGAAGGGAAGGATATGGTTTCTTGGAGTGCAATGGTTTCTTGTTATGAACAGAATGGGATGTGTGAGGAAGCATTGGCTTTGTTTGTGGATATGAATGCTAATGGGGTTATGGTGGATGAGGTGGTTGTGATCAGTGCTGTTTCTGCCTGTGCAAGGCTTGCAATTGTCCGGATTGGGAAGTCAGTGCATGGTTTGGCTGCAAAAGCTGGAATTGAAGCTTATGTTAGCCTTCAGAATGTGTTTACACATTTGTACTCGAGTTGTGGAGAGATATTGGATGCTCGGAGAATCTTCAGTGGTGGTGTCCTGTTGGACCTGGTGTCTTGGAACTCGATGATTTCTGGGTACTCGACGTGTGGTTTGATTGAGGATGCTAAGACATTGTTTTATTCCATGCTTGAGAGGGATGTTGTGTCTTGGAGCGCTATGATATCGGGTTATGCTCAACACGATCGTTTCTCGGAGGCTCTGGCTTTGTTCCAGGAAATGCAGCTTCATGGAATCAGGCCGGATGAGATTGCTTTAGTGAGTGTCATCTCAGCGTGCACCCATCTCGCTGCTTTGGACTTGGGTAAATGGATTCATGCATATATAAGTAAAAATAAATTACGGGTTAATGTCATTCTAGGCACGACACTTGTAGGTATGTATATGAAATGTGGATGTGTTGAAAATGCATTAGAGGTTTTCTATGCGATGGAGGAAAAGGGGGTTTCTACCTGGAGTGCTCTCATTCTTGGGTTGGCAATGAATGGTTTGGTAGAAAAGTCACTTAACATGTTTGCAGATATGAAAAAAACCAGGACACTTCCTAATGAGATAACATTCATAGGAGTTCTTGGGGCCTGTCGACACATGGGCCTGGTAGACGAGGGACGCTGCTACTTTAGTTCCATGATCCAAGAGCACAAGATAGAGCCAGATGTTAGGCATTATGGATGCATGGTTGATCTTTTAGGACGTGCAGGTTTGCTTGAAGAAGCAGAGGAACTGATTGAGAGTATGCTGATGGCACCTGATGTCGCTACTTGGGGTGCTTTGCTTGGGGCTTGTAGGAAACACCATAACAATGAAATGGGGGAGAGGTTGGGAAGGAAACTCATTCAGCTTCAGCCTGACCATGATGGTTTCCATGTATTGTTGTCAAATATATATGCTTCGAAAGGAAATTGGGGTGATGTTCTTGAAATTAGGGGGATCATGGCACAACATGGGGTGGTGAAGATGCCTGGTTGTAGCATGGTAGAAGCAAATGGAATAGTTCATGAATTCCTGGCGGGAGATAAGACACACCCTCAGATAAATGATATCGAGCATATGTTAGATGTAGTGGCTGCAAAATTAAAGATTGAGGGCTATGCACCAATCACAAGTGAGGTTTCACTAGACATAGATGAAGAAGAGAAGGAAACTGCCCTTTTCAGGCACAGTGAGAAGCTTGCAGTTGCCTTTGGACTTGTCACCATTGCTCCACCAACTCCAATTAGAATAATGAAGAATTTGCGCATATGTAATGATTGCCACACTGTAGTGAAGCTAATCTCCAAAGCATTTGATCGTGAAATTGTAGTAAGGGATCGCCATCGCTTTCATCACTTCAAGCATGGATCTTGTTCCTGCATGGATCTTGTTCCTGCATGGATTTTTGGTAGCAAAACTGTGCATGCGATTAAAGTGAATGGGTATCCTATGCTATGCTTAAGGAAGATGCACTGCACTCAAATTTTTTACAATGCCCTGGACTCAAATACGGAAGCATGCAGTGCTGAAGATCTTTCCAGATTTGGTTCGTTTCCTTGATGCTGAATCAATTGATTTTCACTCTTATGCTGCATGCTGTATTCAAAAACTCTTGTTCGGAAAGGATGAAGAGAGTAGAGCATGTTATACTTCATCAGGTAATCATCAACCCGATTTTCCTGATGCTCATAACAATCTTTTCAGCTCCTAGAGTCCGAAGAGAATCAATATATAAAGAAATATATTATAAGGGGTCTTGGGGTTGCAGATATATATATATATGTTGATGTTGGTTGATCGAGTTTGAATTGACGGATTGGCCTCTCTTCTTGGTGAAGTATTCAAAAATCCAAAAAAGAAAACCCTTCTTCAATCACTATCTCTGAGTCAGTAGCCATTCTTGTGAAGTGGGGTTGTGAGAGGGACTCATCTCTTGTATCTATTTTAGAAGCAAGCCTTTCCTAGGCTTGAAATAATGTGGACCAGCGATGTTACGGATTTTTTTCCCCAAACAAATTTCAGTTGCTTGCTCGGTTTGTTGAGTTAAAGTAACAGCCCAGTACCCACCCCACCAATTTACATGCAGATATTTGAGATTCTTTTGTCACCTGATTCGTGCAAAAGAGCCGCAAATATTCTTGTCCTTTTGTGTATTTAGATCAGCCAGGGGATAGACTGACCAAGGTGCTTGGCATATTTGACACACTTACAAAATCTTCAAGCATATCTGAACAAGGATTTTATGTGCTTAACACTGTCATTGTTTAGTGTGACGTTATTAAACTTTATATTTCTCACGTTTGGGCTGCCCTTATTAGAGAGCACCTGAAAAGGCAGACATTAAAGCTCATCAAAGTTCTTTTGACATTTATGTCACCCTTTCTTATTAAACTTGGTTCTTCAAATGTTGTTGATAAGTGATACTATAACCCACATATTTATTGTGGGAGTGATTTGTGTGGTGATTTGATCATTTAACTTGCCTAGGCATGATTTGTTTGCTGATGCCCTGTCAAGTGTCAGCGGTATTTTATATTAGACTTTGATATTTCAATAAGATGTTAGACTTGTTATCCTTCTAAATTTCCAAATTAGTAACCCAAAATATGAAACTATTAGAATCTTTCTCAGCTGTGTTTGTCATGTGGCATTAATGGCTGAAATGAGATGCTAGTGCTTAATCCGGAATCAAAGTCAGTGCTCAGAGATGTATGTGGTGCTCTGTACTGTGACCTTGAAATGAGTTATGGGTCAATATGTATTTTTTACTATAGAGATTAATGAATCTAAAGCCAATGGATTTCATTTTCTTTCTTTCTTAAATTACATTCCTTTTTCTTGATAAATATTCAGATTACACCGTCCTTTTTTTTGTTGACAAAATACACATCCTATTTTGAAAATGTACTATAATTTAATTTAATTCATCTTAATTTAAAGGCTTTAACATGTTTTTGGTCCTTCTAAATATCGGCGTTTTGAATTTAGTCCCTCTAAAAAAAGTCAAAGTTTTTTGGTCCCTCAAGAAATCAATTTTTTGATTTAGGTCCCTCTTTTGCGTTGACTGCTGACATGGCACACTGAGGTCCCTGTAAAAATGCTAACATGACTTACATGCAGAGGGACTAAAATCAAAACTTAATATTTAGAGGGACTAAAATCAAAACTTAATATATTTAGAGGGACTAAAATCAAAACTTAATATATTTAGAAGGACCATGTCAGCATTTTTACAGGGACCTCAGTGTGTCATATTAGCGGTCAACGCCAAAGAGGGACCTAAATCAAAAAATTGATTTCTTGAGGGACCAAAAAACTTTGACTTTTTTTAGAGGGACTAAATTCAAAACGCCGATATTTAGAGGGACCAAAAACATGTTAAACCCACCCTAATTTAAATTAACTTTTTAGTAACGATGAACAACTATGAAAGAGTCTAATAAGAACTCTTTTCTTTTCCTCTATAACTCTTTTTGACAATTCAGATAGCTAGTAGCTGTTCCATATTAATAGGAGACGCGTATTTTGAAGGTCCATTGAAAAGTCTATCCACAAAGATGCGAGTGGCTGCCTCAGTAGGATGGAATGGGTCCCAAAAGATATGGTCTTGTCTATTAGAACAAACACTCGAAATTGGCAGACATTGAATCTCAGCATTCAGCTTACCGAGTCCACAGCAAGCATCTTTCACATCTTTAAATCCTGAAATAAAGAATCATAAGGGCCCAGTTTTGATTAGATACTAGCTAACTGATAAATACTTCTTAATTGAAATATTTTACTATTATTGGTTTTATATAACATGTACTAATTATAAACATGCCATTTAAAACATTGACTAAAACTTATTATGATATATTTCTTTTGAAGTATTTTAAAATTATTATATTAAACAAGTTGTTAATGTGAATCGTGGTGTCGTAATAAATCCCAATGTCTAGGCTAATTATGATGTAAGAATGTGATATTACCATAAGAAGTTGGATTCTGAATGAGGTCTTGGAGGGCAGCATAAGTATCAAAGTAGGAGTAACTTAAGTCCTTGTTCTCCGATTTCCATTTCTTTAACATGGATTGAGTGTCTTCATTATATTTAACAGCCAAAAAATTGGCCTCTGAAAAGCATTCTGTATTGTTCTTTAGCCTGTATGTGGGGCAGCATCCAATTGCACCAACACCAACAATCTCAAATTTCCTTGCACCCTTGTTGTATAATCTCTACCAAAAATTTACAAAACCAAAATCAAAACGCATGCAAATTAATAACATAAGTTTTGACCCTTCTAAGCATATATTCTAAACCATATAATTATAGTGGGTAGTAAGTTATAATTTACAACCATATTGTATTTACCTGTAGTTGCACTTTAAGTGAGGAAGCCATGGAATCCGCATATTGTTGTGGAGTGTTTTTGTTTTGAAGATCCTTTGAGTTAAAATAACCAAAGATGGATTTTGAGAGGTGTTTCTGAAGAGTAGATGCTCCTATTTGTTGGGTCAATTGTTCATGGACCTGTGAGTAGTAGTCCACTTGTTTTGTCAAAGGGATTGATTGCCTCTGCAAGAAATGTCAACAACAAGGATGGTCCAGTTGGGAGAACATATTCATTTTTTTATCATTTTCTTATCATTCTGAGTTTTTGGGATAATTACTATATTTTGGGTCATTTTGCTTTTTAACCTTTTCTCTATTTTTCTTGTTTAAGCACTTCCATTTTTGTCTCAATTAGAGAAAGTACTCGTATAAAGTATGAGTCTTTTTTTAATATAATAGTAAAAGAAATTTTAATAAACGAAATAATTTTAACAATAACAAAAAAACTTGAGAGTTGGAAGGTGACATGTGTGAAACATGTCCCAATTTGAGAGATGGCACACATCCCGTCTTAGGACCTATTTTTCTTATATAATAATAATTGATTGTGGAGCCCACATCATTATCCCATTTCTTTCAGTGGAGGCCTCACTTTTGGCCATCTTGAATCAGATTGCAAAACCCCTTTTGAGGTACATATTTAATGTATAAACACATACAAAATTGGAGAAAGAAAAGACAGAATTATAACTGCACTTACAAGGCTTACATCTGTGCCATTAAATATTCCAGCACCTCCAGAGGCAAAGTTAACACCATCCAAGAAGGATACATTCTTCTTGTTGTTGTTTCTGACCTTAGATATTAGGGAGAGATAAGGTGGTGAAGTCTGCAGGCCTATTTTTTCAGCTGCAACCCAACCATTCATTTGATGCAAATATTAGCAAAATACAATTTGTATTACTATTAAACTTATCAATATGCATGCCTCAATAAAACAGCAAAAAGTCAATTTTGAAACACTTACCAATCAAATCTGCAGCATTCTTGCCATTGCTAAACCTCCCAGTGGGTTTCTTAGTTGGAAAATCAATGCCATAGTGAGGAAGAATTGCCTTTGCAAGGGAAAGACTCAAGTAGTTGTTGTTACCAACATCAACAAGTGAGTCTCCAAACACATAAACAACAGGAGCCTTTTGAGCCTCTAAGAATCCTAAGCTGAATATGATGAAGAAAGATAAAAAGAGAAAGGAATTCCCCATCACAACTCTGTAACCCATTTTGAAATGTGCACTGCTTGCTAGGAATTGGTTTTCCTTCTCTTTCTTTTATAGTGTATAAAGGCTGAGAAGGGTTGGTCAGAGATTTGAAGGTGCAAAAACAGGACAAGTGTAAAATACGTGTGAAAAGAAGAATTTGATTGGAGGCAAGTGAGTAGTGAGTAGTGACTTCCTGATAAGACATTCAAGTAAGTCATATAACTTACTCGTATATAGGCTAATAAGCCAACGAAGAAACTATAAACTATGTATAACAAACTATAAACTATGAAAATTAAAATCACTCTTATTTAGGGCATGACACATAAGAGTGAATAAGACTTTACAAGGACAAAATTTTACTAATATATAAAGTATATTTTTTAAAAGTTTAACATAACTTCGTGATAATCTAGTTAAAAGTTTATTTTTGCAATAAGGCCTCTAAATAGGTTACAATTTTATCCTTTAATAAGTTTTATAGGCTTGAGTCTATATATATGTCAACATGTTTAAACATTTAAAAGGTAAAGAAATATATAATTTTAATACATTATAAAATCTATAACATAAAGATAATAGTATAAAAAAATTTATTACCTATTTCTACTTAAATAGGCTGGCCTGTTAGGCTTAAAAGACATTTTAGATGGCCTAAAGCCTGATCTCTTTAGATAAATAGGTTTTTAAAATACCCTTGACTTGGTTTATTTCATAAAAAAGTCTGGCCTAGTTTGGACCTAATATAGACTAGGTCATAGATCCCTGTCACACGGTCTGACCTATTTCCACTCCTAGCATCAACTTCGAGGGATTGACGTTGGCCTTTTTTTGTTTGGGTCAAATACGTTGGCATTTTGTTTTTGGTCAAACGTTGGCATTTTTTGTACAACTATGAAATGGATGGATTAAAGGCCCAAAGCTCAAAGCCTGAAGGCATACAACAAAACAAGGCTAAATAGTTGACCAAAAAAAAAAAGCTAAATAGGAAACTAACAGCCCCATACCAACCAATCAATACAAAGTGATGAAATGTAATTATTAAGTGTTCTATGACCAAAAAAAAAAAAAAAAATTATTAAGTGTTCAATTGTGGTTATGCGTAATATCTAACTTTGTTATCATATTTTTAATAAAACAATTAATGAAATATGTAAAGTTATAATTGTAGAAAAATCTAAGAATTTAAACCATGGAGGTGCAATGCAAGATACAAATATGTGTAGCTGAAATTATGCTTCTGTTCAGTTTGTGGTAGAATATATTGATACACGCAATGGAGGTCAAAGATCATGTGGAAACCAATATAAGGAAAGATAACGTTGGGAGCACAATGTGCTTGAAAACAAAGTGTACCAGCGACTTTTGGATATTGTCAATCTCACTTCATATAAACAGGCTGCAATTTGATGCGTTTAGATTGCAAATGGATTATGACCAAAAAAAAAAAAAAAAAAAGATTGCAAATGGACTGTTGACAAAAAAAAAAAAGCAAACCGGCTTGCCCCACCAAGTGAGGCATGACAATGGGGCGGGCGTTTTACATTTTCCATCCCTGCCCCGACCCCCAACTTTACCCCGTCTCTGCCCTTATCTCCATTGGAGTCAGGTGTCCCCCGCCCCGCCCCAGAATTTTACAGTCCAAATTTTTATTTTATTTTATTTATTTTGATAGAATTAAGGGAATTCAATATATATTTTTTAAAATACTTTTTAAATATATTTTGTTAGACAAATAATAATGAGGGAATAAAGAATTAAAAATAAATTTTCTTTATTAAAAATATAATTTTTTATAATACTAATATATTAAATATTATATTATAAGTGAAACAAACTTGCAGGGCAATTTTTTAGGGCGGGTTCGAGGCGGGTATTAGTTTACCCAATCCCACCCCGCCCCGATTTTTAAAAGCGAAAAAAAACTTAAACCCGAACTTAACCTCGATCAAAACAATTTTTTTCATCAAAATCGGGACGGGTTCAAGCAGGTACCTATGGGTTTAGGCCCGTTGTTAAGCCTACCAAGTACTGCCATCAACTTGTCAAAGAAATGGGATGGTGTTTTTTTGGTAGTGTGAAATGGGATGGTTTAGCTAGGTTGATCCTTCTCTTGATAAAAAAAAAGCTAGGTTGATCCTTATAAAAAAAAAGGTTGGTCATGACCTCCTGTTTTATATGTGGTGAATTGATTGATAGGTCAATTTATTTAAATAAAAATTAAATTAAATAAATTTAAGTACATCCAGTATAAATACTTGGACTCTTGGGTTGTTGCTTGGTTTTGTTTTAATTGATTTTTTCACTTGACCCGACAAAATTGGGCGTTGTCTTTTTTCTTTTTTTCTTTTTTTGATATTAAGGGCGTTGCCTATTTCAACTCTCGTAATTCATTTGTTTTTTTATGAGCCGACGAAATTGGGTCTTAAGTCTTCATAAAAAAATTATCTTATTCCGATATAGTAATTATCTACTCCTTCAATCCCAAAATAAATGTCTAAAATGTATTTGTCCTAAAATAAATATCATTTTATGTTTTCAATGAAGTATTAATTAATTTATTCTAATTTTATCTCTAATAATTGCAGTATATCAGTTTTTGAATAATAAAAATTAAATCTCACTCTATTATTTATTGTAAGGTTAATTTGGTAAATTTATTACTCTCACTCTTTTATTTATTGCATTACTTAATCTGTGTGAAAAAACCTAAGATAACACTTATTTTGAGACGGAGGAAATATTATTTAGATGAAAAAATATAGTGAAAGAAAAGTACAAAATTATCTCCATTTGTTTCATTATATGAAAAAGTGAGAACAAAATGAAAAGAAAAAGCAATATTATTTATTTTTCCCCTAAGATAAAATAAAAAAAATTAAGCAGAGTTTGTACTAGATATGATAGGCAAATAAATAGGCAAATAAATAGCTCACATTGAAAAGAGTGAATTTGTCTCCTCGAAATTTCTATTTACTTGCATTTTAGGATAGAAAACTTTGATATAAGTTCACATCAATTTTTTTTCCTCCCTATTTTCTCTCCACAACTAAACAAAAGGAAATGATATATTTCCTCTCATTTTTCTCCACTCAACTTTCCTCCCCTTATTTTCTATCCAACGTCCAAACATAGGCTAATTAAGTGATTTAACCATTATAAAAAAAAATCAAATCTAATATATATGGATAGATTAGATATTGGAAATTAAATTATATACGTTGAGTTCCTTATAATTACAACATTAATTTAAAAAATTAACACCTTTGAAATGGCTTGTACCTAACTTAAGTTGCTTTAATAATAAAAATGGTTTAATTACATTTTTAGTCCCCTAATATAGGATTTGTGCAATTTTAATATCTTAATTTTTAATTATTTAATTTTGGTCCCTATATTTGTCAAATCGTGCAATTTTAGTCCCTTCGTTATCTTGACATCCAATAGTTGGTAGTGACTTGGTCCAATTAAATTAGTAATTAATTTATACAATAAATCTTGTGAATTAAATTCTTCTTAGTTTAAAGTGGGGAATGGATGTAAAAGAAAGAATAATAGTAGTAGGTAGAGATGACATGACACGAAGGACTGCGCGTTCAAAAGCCAAACTATAAAATGTAATCTTCGACTTGACCAAAAAAAAAATGTAAACTTCGACCAAAAAAAAAAATCTAAAATGTAAACAAATGAACCACGTGTTAATTTGTACCAACCATATATACTCTATGGATTCAATAATTCATTAGATTTTTAATTAATTGACCTAAAAATTGGGTGTTCTCATTTTGATTATTTTTCTTGCAACAAGTTTCTTAATTCATTTGTTTTTGTGACCCGATGAAAATTGGGGTTGACCTTTGTGATATAAAGTTGGCTTCTCCAATCTAATAGCCTCGCAATTCTTTGTTTAGCGGCTGTGGCCTGTGTTGTGTACGCATAAAACTCTACGCCCTCACACTCCTCATATATAGTAGAAGATGACAGACATCGGAGATCTTCGACCTCTTGTTCTGGACAGTGGAACAGGAATGTTTAAGGTACATGACAGATTTTTTTTTAATTGGCAAATGTTAGTAAATTAGCATCATATTAATGTTAGAGGAAAATATTTGAACTCATAAACTTCGTTATCACTCTAATCCATATACTCCTCCCCCAAACCACTAAACAATCTTTTTTTGACGGACCACTAAACAATCTTAGGACTCCCACACAACGGATTATTCTAATTGCTTTTTTTGAACTAATTAGAGCTACATCTAGATCAGGAAAAATATTAGAAAAAAAATTACAAAAGGCTTTTAATTTATTCACGTAATTTTTCCTTGTACACCCTTCAATGGTTAATGGTGTAGGAAAAAATGATGTGAAAAAAATTGTTACTCCAAAATATAAAATAGACTTTGTGGACGGATATATATTTTTTTTTTGAAAGAGTGGAAGGAAATATATCAAAAAGTCAGTTTAAATGTGATTGCTAGTGAGAAAACATTTAATATTATAGAATAATTTCTACGATTCTGTTATAAAACTAACAGTTTTGGTAATATTTTGGCTTAATTGCACTTTTGGTCCCCCAGTTATTCTGATTGTGCAATTTGGGTCCCTCAGTTTCCAATTGAGCGAATTGGGTCCCCTAATTATCACAATTGTTGCAATCAGGTCACTTTATCGCTACTTCGTCCAATTTTTAACACTTGAAGCCTACGTGGCACATGTGAGATGGATTTGACACTAAATTAGATCACATTGACATTGATGGCATGACAAAACCCGCACACGTAAGAAATTCTAAACAACATGTATTGCATCACGTGTGTTACTGACTTGCTTTAAAAAAAATTCTAGCAACCTACATTGTGCCAAGGTAACCCGATTTAGTGTTAAATCCGTCTCACGTGTGCTACGTTGGCTCTTAGTGTTAAAAATTGGATGAAATAACGATGGAGGGGTCTAATTGCAACAATTGAAATAACTGAGGGACCCAATTCGCTCAATTAAAAACTGGGGGACTCAAATCGCACATTTACCATAACCGAGGGACCAAAAGTGCAATTAAGCCTAAGATTTTTATAGAAATTTTTTGCAATTCAGTATATATATATATATCTCTCGCATATTAAAACTTATCTCATCTTTTTATATTAAAACTCCTCTTACTTAATATGCTCCATGTATATAATATTTTAAAAAATATAATATAAAATGTCTTGATCCACCAATAAAATGTTTTTATTTAGTAATATATAAATATATATTTTTAAATTTGGAAATTTACCTTCTTATAGTTAAAAATAAACGATTTTGGTAAATGTGCCCATAGGATTTCTCTTGGTCATTAACACGAGTGCATTGGATCTTGTGCAATTGTAAAAAAATGGATAATTAATAGACAATTTCTATAGTCCTGTTATAAAAATAATGGTTTCGGCATGTTAGTTTTGTAACTAAGATTTTTGTAAAATTAATTTGTAATTCAATCTCTAAATATTTAAAAAAAAAATTTCATTTAAAATTATAGATAATAAAAAGCATTCGGTTTCAATACGAAGTGTGAAACGTCTTAATAGCTTATGTTAGATAAATAAAGTAAATTAATGTAAAAATAAGAGAGAGTAGCCATAAAAAAAAATTATAGACTACAATACAATATAAAAAATTATAATTCTTAAAAAAAATCTATTATAACAAAATTTTATTTTATCATTAGTTGATAAAACAACGGTCATCAACAACACGTAAAAGTCCCCTGATTAAAAATGAACAGAGGGTACAAGAAGAACAATAAGTTAAAGTAAAAAAATATGAGTATGTGCAGCATTGTCTAGCGTGATGGAGCATAAAACTTCTTCACTTGTGAGTCATCATTTACTACCATTCGATATAATATTATAAAAATAAATGGTGGAGATTTTACACTCAGAGTAATTTATTAAAATTTGCAAAAGAGGGTTTAGAATGAGTTGATCATGCTCAAAAGTTGCAAATTGGATCCTTTGCAGCTGTGTTGCCTCTCCAACAACAAAAACAAAAGGGTGGGAGGAAAGGTGGCGTTTAGCCTGGTCAAGTCGATAGATTTGATCTCATCGCTCCAGTCGTGTCTAAGTCGTTGATGTATTAATATTAAAATTGAATGGCCTGGATCTTGTATGGGCTACCTGTTGGCTAGGTAACTGTCAACTCTAATACTATTTACAAAGAAAGAGCTTATGTGTGTACTAATTACAATAGTGCCAAGAGTTGGTTGAAAATATCGTAAAGCCCATGAGTTTTAAAACTTAGGCAATTTTTTTTGTAGAATTTTCTTTTTGAATCTGGTTTTTTGTTTTTTTTAAGTAAGCAAGCATTGTTTTTAATAGAACAAGGTTTTTGTGTCAAAGTAATATTAGTTTTGTAATAGTATAGGTATTTTAATAAAATGGAAATATTAACGTGGGTTAAAAAAATTACTATAGATTATTGAAATTATTCAGGCAAGGTTAAATACACTCACTTGGTATATAGAGAAATGTTTCAACAGATTAAATAATTGTCATTTCAAATAAAGTTAAGTTTTCATTATTCCCTAATAGTATCTCTAATAGGGGTATTTATTAAGCATTTCACCAAATAAGCATCAATGCTTATTAAAAACTACGTATTGGAGAGCATTTCTCTTGGGGTGCTTATTAAGTATAAGTGCTTAGTTAAACATATCTCTTAAACATTCTTTCATTAAATGCATGGTGGACCATGTTTTGTTTTATGGATAAAAATTATAAAATTAGAAAAGTTGTTATTGGTGAAATGTAATAATGTGAGATATTGATGAGGTCCATTTAAGAATTTTTTGGAGGTACCTATTGGATTAAAGAGGTAGAATACTTATGAAATGCTTAAGTTCAAAAAAGTAAAAATGGATTATGTGTACTAATGAGGCTCACTCAAACACCCTAAAATGGAATGCTCCATTGTGGATGCTCTAACCATTTTTATTAATTGCATTTTTTTGGTCAATTTGACATCGCATTTATGAGTGTGGGAAGATATATAGGGCCTATTGGCCACCGGTCCTAAGAAGTAAGAATGGACCTAGTAAATTCCGTGTAATACATCGTATTTCTTTTGCAAATAATCCATATTTGAGAGTTAGTTTTTATTTCATTTGTCCAAATTTAAAAAAAATCATTAATTGTGTATGCTTTAATTTAATAATAAGATTACGAGTTGGTAAACAAAATATTTCACTAAAACTCATGTACTGTGAATGCCTTAATTTATTTACTATTACTGTTCTAAGCATAAAAACTTACATTTACTTGCTCTGGCCCAGATATGAGAAAATGGGGAAGTTTTAATAAATGTTTCGTTATTAAAAAAATGGAGGGATTTTCAGATTTCGTATTTTTTGTGCGTAAATGATATTGAATTATCAGTGGTTAAAGTGAAATTATATAAACTTAGGGGGAACATCTTTAATTATCACTAGTCAGGAAGTCCAATTTTGTATTTACCAAAAAACAGGTAAACTTATAACAGTAGGTAAAGGGTCCACTGGAGCAACATGATCAAATCTGTCGATTTGACCAGGCTAAAAGCCACCGGGAGGAAAGAGAAGATGAGAAAAAAGATCAAAAATATATTTTGATACCCAAACACCCAATTGACCACTAGAGATAGATAGGAATAGAAGAGAGATAAGTGATTGATGTGATAGATAAATGATGTGATAAGAAGAAAGAGATAGAAAGAAAGAGAGGTGTTGAATGAGTGTTAAAAATTAAGAGGTGTTAGTGTATCATAACCCAAAAAAGATATACTCCGTAAATGTAGAGAGAGAATCGAGATATAGAGGATGGAGAGAGATAGAGAGAATGTGTGCCGTAGAGAATCCAAATTTCAAAAGTTGTAGATTGTGATCATCATCTCCATCGTACTACGTTGCTTTCGCTATCACATTGTTGTTCTACTTTGCCTTAACCTTCACGTTGTTAGTAGGTGCTTTGCCATGAGTAGGTACGTGTGCCACTGGTATGCTTTGCCTTTGCATTGTTGTGCTCTAGCACAAGCCATTCCCTCCATTGGTTGATGCTCTACCAAATTGCCACAAAATCACACTAGTGTGTGCTTCTACCATTATAAGATCTGAATAAGAAGGATAGCCAAATGGATAACAAGCAAATGATCAATGGGAGGGAAGTGATGGTGATGTTGGTTACTAGAATCTTAGTGATAAGGGAAAATGGGCAGGTTTCTTTTCTTTTCTTTTTTTTTTTCAAACCTCTCCCACCAATCTTAGCAATTTCTTATGCCATGAGTACTTTGTGGTCAACAACATTGCCATTAACGTCTAGCGGTATACCCCTCATCTAGCCATGGAAATACTGTAACATCAAGATTTTAAATTACGGTCGCGGTTGCGGTTACGTCGCAATCATTGATATTGCAAAAAATTGTGGATAAATGTAGCTGATGCAGCTACAATTGCGGTCACGATAAGGTTTCAGAGACTACCTAAACCTTTATGTTGCAAACGCAATTTCGATTTTGGACAGTTTTTTAAAACCTTTAGTTATAAAAACTATTTAGCTAGCCATGGAGATACCAACAAAAGATAGGGACTTTTACATAGTTTAAAAAAAAATATTCAATACCTCATCAGTGAGGCTCACACTAGCCTTCACTGAGTCTATAAGCATATATCATTGGACATGACATGAGATTAATATGTATCTTTTTAGGCTGGATTTGCTGGAGATGATGGCCCACGTGCTATGTTTCCCAACATTGTAGGTTGTCCTCGTCACACTAAGGTGATGGTTGGCATGGGTAAAAAAGATGCATATATTGGTGATGAGGCACAGTCTAAGCGTGGCATTTTGACTCTCAAACACCCTATTGAGCATGGGATTGTGAACAACTGGGATGACATGGAAAAGATTTGGCATCACACCTTCTATAACGAGCTTCGTGTTGCCCCAGAAGAGCACCCAGTTCTTCTAACTGAGCCTCCTCTAAACCCCAAGGCTAGCCGTGAGAAGATGACCCAAATCATGTTTGAGACTTTTAATACCCCTGCTATATATGTAGCCATTCAAGCCGTTCTTTCACTATATGCTAGTGGTCGTTCGACTGGTAAGTAATTTTTTAATTGTTTGAATACAAAGTTTCAAATTATGTGGTTTGAGCAATATGCCTAGAAACTTTTAGATTAAGAATATTGACAAATGATACACCCAAAAGCATCTATAGAAAGCCTACACGTACGTTCCATTTTCAATATCATTGCAAGCACAAAATGAAAGTTATTCCTTTGATGTGTGGTTTCACTTCACATACGTGAAATTAAATGAGGAAGAAGTACCTTGCGTGAACTGGGATGCATTTAGAAATTGATTGTAAAAAGATGTTTTAAATCTGTCATATTTCAAGCACTGACTTTATATAGTTTATTTTTTGTTTCTTCTGTGTGTAGGTATTGTGTTGGATTCCGGTGATGGTGTCAGCCACACTGTCCCTATCTACGAGGGTTATGCCCTCCCACATGCCATCTGTCGTCTAAATCTGGCTGGTCGTGACCTCACTAATTACTTGATGAGAATTTTGACCGAACGTGGGTATTCTTTTACCACCTCAGTAGAGCATGAAATTGTGAGGGATGTGAAAGAGAAGTTGGCATACATTGCCCTTGACTACGAGCAAGAGCTAGAGACAGCCATGACTAGCTCTACTTTGGAGGAGAGCTACTGGTTACCTGATGGTCAGGTAGTCACTATTGGGGATGAGCGTTTCAGATGTTCTGAGGTCTTGTTCCAACCATCCATGATAGGCATGGAAGCAGCAGGCATTCATGAGATGACATACAATTCCATCATGAAATGTGATATTGATCTCAGAAAAGACCTGTATGGTAACATTGTACTTTCAGGAGGAACAACCATGTTCCCAGGCATTGTTGATAGAATGACCAAGGAAATTTCTGCATTAGTCCCTAAGAGCATGAAGATCAAGGTGATAGCACCACGTGAGAGAAAGTACAGTGTCTGGATTGGTGGTTCTGTCCTGGCATCCCTTACTAACTTTCATCAGGTTTGTTGATCTAGTCTTTCATTCGTCTTTTAACTTCTTTGAATGTTTTCGTGCACTAGCTAGACACATTCACTTATATTGTTGTTGATGATTGATATTGTCCTTTTGAGTGTAGATGTGGATTACAAAGGCAGAATATGATGAGTTTGGGCCATCAATTGTGCACAGAAAGTGCTTCTAAATTTGTTGGTGAAAGAGGTTTATTGAAGTGAGGACTTATGTTATTATTATTATTATTATTATTATTCTTTGGAAGTTGTACAACTTGTAATACTTTATCCCTTAAATTACAAAGTTAATTGTATGGTTAATAAATATCATAATCGTAGTTGGTTGATCGAGATGCACCAAACCTTTCTTAATTCCTTGTGTATAAAATTCCACAAATATATACTAATTCCGGTCTTATATATATATAAGAAACATATATAGTACTAAAATCACACATGCCAAATAATACATTGAAATGTGTTATTTTTCATTAATAATATTATAATTTTAAATTCTTTTACACAAATATCATTGCATTAAATGGCTAAAGTTGATATAATATAATTGAATAGTGTGATAATTATAAATAGGACCAGAGGTAGTACAATTTATCATTATAAATAATGGGTTTTTCACACTTGTTATTTTTACGTTACATTTAACACTCCATTAGCAGTGGAAATAGACTAAGTTGTACTAACACCTATTGGTCCTAGTGGCAACGGGAGAGGAGTTTACTTTTTCTTTTATAAGTAACTCCTCGAGATGTATCCTAAGTTGAAAATATAAATTATTAATTGATGATAATCTTAAAATCTCTTAAAGAATAATTAATACATAACCGATAGAAAATATCTGGTACATACTAAACTCATACATATATATAGGTGCATGATCAATTTGGTTTGGATCAGATTGAATTAGATTGGTTTTCAATGTAGGAATTAAGGGTAATTGCATGAGATACAGTTTCTCCATGAACATTTTTGTTTACATTCTCAAGGTTTAAGGTTTATTTTTTTGGGAATGAAAAGCTAACACATAAGAAAAGGAAAAAGACAGAAGCACCTAAACTACAAAAACCTAATCCCTAACTAGTGCGGAAGAGGAACCCTCACCGTGTCAGATATCAGAGCTAGCTAGGAATGGCAATGGGTAGGGTATAGGTACGGTACTATACTACCCGTCCCCATACCCACAATCTAAAAAATTACCTAGGCCTATACCTGCTTGGGTAACAACTTTGATCCCCGTACTCTTACCCGCTTGGTACCAATTAGTACCCGTGTCCATTACTCGCACTTTAACTATGAAAATTCAAAAATTAATTTGTCAAATGCAACACATAATATTATGTCTCAAGGACTCGTGAATGAATTTGTCGGTAAAGGGCGCAGGAACGAGGCAGAATGGTAGCGGTGAAGGAGGCAGCTTGTCAATGGTGATCAAGGAAGCGAAATAATAATAGGACCGGTAAAGGAGGCACGATGAAGCAAGCTTGTCGTCGCCCACAATAATGATGAAAGACATGGTGAAGGAAAGCAAATATATTGTCAAATAAATGTATCTCATGGTAAAGGAAAGAAAAGAAAGAAATGTGTCTCATTGCTATAATGTCTTGTGCGTGGGTTACTATAAGATTAGGAAGTTTTCAGGTTTCTTTAAGAAAGTTATTAAATTTAATATTATAATATATATATATATAAATATAAATACAAATATGTTTATAAATATAGATATAGATATAAATGTATGTATGTATGTGCGAGTCTGGGGCGAGGTGAGTACTAAGGTACCCGCACCCGTACCCGCACCCATTTCTATCAAATTTTGTGGGTAATTACCCGTACCCGTGTCTGTACCCATTAAACGGGTAATTACTCTCTCCATTGTGGGTAATTTTTGCGGATATTTACTGGGTATGAGTCCAATTGTCATCCCTAGAGCTAGCTCGCCCCATCCCTGCTGGTTGCGTTGGAAGCAACACAAATTCAAATGTTTATCAATTTAAATGAGAAAATCCAAACCAAATCAATATTTGTGTTAGTTTAAATTTATTTTTTTTATAAGAAAGGCTAAAAAGGTCAAAACCAAAAAAAGAAGCAGAATTTTGAATAGGTTCATTTTCCTTTAAACCCCAACCAAATTAGTTATGATTGGTTCGATTTTCGAATTAATCTTTTTTTCCCAACTTGTACCAATTTCACCACCCGCAATTTTTTTACTCCTTTGGTCTTTTTTATAAGAAATATAAGACAAAATCATCAAGACCAAAGAAATACGTTAAAATGGGTTGGTTAATAATAATTAGTGATACTATAATTTTCCAAAAGTACCATTTGTCGGATTGGTGTCTTTTCTTATTCTTTTTTTTAATCTCATAATAAATAAAAATAAAATTGAAAATGAACAATTAATATTGTTGAAAACTATACATTATTTCTTATAATAAAAAGACTATAAAAATGACTCCTATTGTTTCTCATAAAAAGGACAAGAAGGAGTAATTTTTTAACTTTTAAGTTTATACATTTTAAACGTTAGTACTAAGAACTCTGTTTTATTTTTGCCCTTTTATTCATTTAGATATTTATATTTAATATTATTTAGTGTCTTTGATTACATTTAACATCGATCCAACTTCGTTATCGTATTTTTAATAAAATAATCAATGAAACATATAAAGTTATAATTGTAAAAAAAAATCTAAAAATTCAAACCATGGAGGTGCAATGCAAGATACAAATATATGTGCAGCTGAAATTATGCTTCTTGTAATACCCTTTCTTCAAAAAGGATATTACACCATAGTAACCAAAAGTTTCACAAAGACTTAGAAAATATTAGATAAAAGTTGGTAATCCTCCTCAAAAATGCAGGTAAATTTTTTTCGCTTTTCTAAATAAGGTGAGAAGGATGGGGAGTAAATCCCTTTAAGATTTTCTCTTTATAAATATTTGAATGTAAAGAGTAAAACATAACTTTGTACTCAAAAATTGCTCATCTCATATATGAAATCATCAGAGTTTACAATAGAGGGTTATACAGTGAACACTGAGTCAGTTGAGTCTTTAGACCTCTACCCAATCTAAAGCAGTAAATATAAATTCTTCTCGTAATCTCTATCAACTATGCAGCATCTTCCTTCAGTTCCTTCTTCTAAAAGCTAACCCACTTCTTGGGTAAACCATCTACTCAGTCGTGCATCAACATAACAAAGTAGGCAAGGGTGAAACTCTAAACGAAGTAACAAGTAAAGTACAAGCACAAACAAAACATAGATTATATGCCAATCAATTTGCACACATACAAAACACAGATTATATACCAATCAATTTGCACACCAAGACACATATCAAAGATAACAGATCAATCAAGACTTATAACCCGATTCCAATCAAACAGGTCTTACCTTGTGTCTTGTAAACCTGTAAAATAATTCATTCACAAGAAGATATTCTCACATCAAAGTATACTTATGCATGCCACTTCAATATTTCTCTAATCACACCGGTGTAGTGCTAGAAGGAGACTTTTCCAACCTCACATCATTTGAGCGACCGGCTGCGATAAACTTAACAGAATAAACAGGGAATCCCGTCTTTAGACCCCTGAGAATACTTCAGAAATACCGCATTTAAAACTTAATACCAAATCATAAATAGATATGCCAGTCAGATTTATCCAAGCCGGGTATACGATTCGTCTCGGCTCAGGGGGATTCATCGACAAGGCCATTGAGACTTTCGAAACCTGGATAATCCCAGTAGACAATTGTAGTCCAACAGAACTTATTTCCAACCCCGTCTTGTAGGTTGTATGCTCAACGTCTATAATGCAAATGATCGTCTAAAGTTTTGCATTTTCAAATCTCTTTAGTATCCCTCTTTAAAAACGTCTTTGAATTTCATCAAAATATTTTATAGGAAATAATTTATTCTCTTTATAAAAATACTCTTTCCTTCTTTGTTGTAGCTTCTCTTCAATACCATTTTCGACAGAATAACTAATCAGTTTTTAGTAGAAATATTCTTGCTTTCATTACTTATTTACGAATTCAGTTAGTCTTTTGGCTGTGATAATTCAATTTATGGCTGGTCATAACACGGCAGAGCCGAAATGAGGTGAGCAGCCTAACAAAGTGATTCGTTATAGAAATTAAAGATTACTAACTCATTTCAAGAAGACCAAAATGGGACAGAGCCACCTAGGATTGATCAAGAGAGAAGAGATTAACAGTATTTAAACTTACATCCGCTTTTTAATTAATAAGTGTCTGTTCTTAGATTTTAGATAGCTCTTTGGGAATGGAATAATCACACGGCGGCTGAGCCGACTGCGGTAATCAGTGTCCAGCTTTCTTGAAACTTGATATAGAATTAGTGAGCGAAATACAGCTGATTAATTATCGACTTAAGTTATTTTTGAAGATGAAAGGATCACACGACGGCAGAGCCATCTTTGGTAATCAATATTACACTGTAAAATCGATCTTATAATCTAAGTGAACGTAGTCAATTTGTTTCTTTTCTGAAATACTTAAACTCCAATTATCTTCCAGGAAAAAGACCCGTTGAAAGCCTATTTCACTAATTTTCACTGCCGTAGACATTGGAAATTAAACTGAGTTATGTGCATACATATACAGATTGGATACCCACTCTATATTTCCCACTAACAATATAACAACAGAATTCACCGAGAATCCATTACCGTTACATTATATTTCGAAAGATGCTATAACAGTAGGTTTACCGAGAATCCAATCTATTTATATATACTTTATTATGAAATTTACTTCTTTCCCAATCTTATCTTGTCACGTATATACCGGGTCCCTAGTGTTAAGAATTCCCCAAACAGCGTATCAATACAGATCTCAGGCCAGAGAGAGACGGACTGCTTTAGCCCCTTCATAGGTCTCTCTTCCTTTCTAGACAGATCCATACTGATAAACCATTTATCTTAACCATCACCTTGTATATAATTAACAGATAATATAAGGGTTTTCACAAACAAGAAATTATATTTTCCTTGCGGTAAAATCATATTTATAGTACGTCTAAAATTCGCCATTATAACGGTATGTTTACAAAAGCTCAAAAGTGATTTTAGCATAACCTCCCTAGCCTCACGAAATTTAGTATAAAATTGGGCATTATAACTCTACAATTCAATACTAGCACAAAACAATTAATTTAAAGCTGTAACATAGTCATTAAGCATGAAAAAGTCATAAACACATAAACAATCAATTCAAACACAAACAAGAATCAAATACTCATACTTCACAAATTACTTTGCAAGATTAACCCCTTACCTTGGCCAAAACTTGATGAAGAACACCAAGAACACAATAGTAAGAAATTTAAGACTAAAGAGAGAAAAAGAGAGAATTGTGTTTGCCTTGAATGCTTCTTGAATTGTGAATGAAATTCTATGAAGCCAAGGGGTACTATTTATAGGTGAGGGGGCAGCCAAGGGGTTGGGTTAAATGGAACTATGGTTAGCTTGAAAGTAATCATGGTTTGACTTTTAAAAATAAACCAAAACATTTATCTAATTCCTAATTGGCCTAAACCACTTCACAAGGATTGAATCTAAGTGAAAAGCATCATCCAAGGGCTCTAGATGAGGAAGAGAGGGCGGACAAAGAGGAAGGCAAAGGAGGGAGAGGATTGTTCAAGTGATGTAAGCCATGACCATCAAAATACCTATTTATTAATTAGGTTTAATCCACCCTTTTTCTAATTGGTCCTAAGGCTTTCACAAGGATTATTGACTCATGAAGAAATCTGATCCAAGGCCCCTAAATACCTCTTATTGTTGACCAAAGCAAGGAGGAAGAAAGGCCATTGGATTGCTTGGACAAAAGCTTTAAGTTTTGGTAGTTTAAGTGTGAAATCAAGGGTAAAATGGTCATTGTATATGCCCACCATACTATTCAAGGTAATCATGATGTCCCCAACTCTCTTAGGCCTTTTAGAATTATATATGAACCCCTCAAAGTTCCTAAGTTTCTATATCATAACCACTATGTCTCTATTTGCCTCTATTCGGCTTATTCCGTAAATAAGGAAAAGATGGTCTTTCTACTAATCTATCACTCAAAAATAATTTTATATTGTGAGAACCAATGAGGAATCTCGAAAATAACATGTAAGAGTCTTTTGGAAGAGTTTTGGAATTTTTACGGTAAGGGTAAGCCTTACTGTTTGCAAAAACAAGAGAAAACGGATGCGCCGTAAGTGAAAAACAGTAATTTTTCAGAAAATCCCAGAAAAATTTCCAGAAAATCACAAATTTTATTTAAACATCAATGATTTCTCTTAAAATTTGATTTTGAGTACTCGTTGATTACTAAAAATCCATTTCTGACCAGAAATCTTTGTTTTCCGTACTTTATGGATACCGAAAAAGTAGCATTTTTATCTGCTTTTCAGAAAATTATGAAATAATTCCCAAAAATCCCCAAAAATATAAAAACATGATTCAGCTCTTTAAAATCTTTTTCTAACCTTAGTTTGGTCTCCGAATCAGTTAATTGTTCTTACTGTAAGTAACAGGGTCAAAATGGTAATTTTTAAATTTCTCCAAAAATTCTAAGAAAATTTTAGAAAATCACAAATATTAAAAGAACCAAATTTTGTGAAGGAAGTTTGTTTGTCTAAGTTGGTTTGACATACTTGTGCTATTTAAAACCTTACTCGTTAATAACGGTAAATACGGATGTCAAATGTCAGAGAAAGAGTGACTGTTTTAATGAAATAATTTCATAAGTATTTTAAAACCTTCATTATAAGACTAAAATAATTTTCTTATCACTTAGATCACACAATATCATATAGAAAAGATAAAAGACAGAAATACAGAAAACAGAAGTCTATATAAGACTTTAACTATTTTACTATTTGAGCTATAATACTTAACCGTAACCGATTATTCTATTTTTCTTAGATTTCTATCAAGTCTCCGTAGTCTCTATCTTATCTATTTTTCCATCTCTAGTAGTTATTCCTTTCCTAACTAACAGATTACGGAGTTCCTTCTAAAGGGATTAAAACTGTAACTTCTTTATTTCTTCCTCAAATAATCCAAACTTAATTCCTAAAACCTTTATGGAACATCATGTGACTTTTTTCTATCCTCTAATATCTTTTGTGAACTGAGTATGAATTTTCTATATTCATTGTCAGCCTATTCTGACAGTCAAGAATATACATAAAATACTGTTTTGACTTCTACGTCAGTTCTAAACCATTATATTTCATCTGAAAATCTTAAGGATGGTTCTAATCTTCTAAAATTAATAACACTTTGTCTTATAAGTGAAATTTTTGGGATGTTACACTTCTCAGTTTGTCGTAGAATATGCAATGAAGGTGATCAAATATGATATGGAAAAGATAACGTGGGAACGTACAGTATGATTCATGAATTCTGGTTGTATCTTTGAATTGGCATAATAGAATCCAATTATAAAATCAGGTGATTAGGTGCAAGTAGTTACCAGAGAGCTTAAATAGTTCCCGAGTTTAATTCCTGATGATGGAACAATTCGTGATCAGACTTTTTGTTTTTTGATAGGCAAATGTTAGTTGTTAGTAATTGTTAGGAATGTTAGTTTCCAAGATTTGAACCCTGGACCTCCCACTTTAAACTCCTTCGGTGTCCCTTAGCTCACCAACCGAGCTACCTACTTGGGACCAGACTTTACTTAATTCTCGACTAAATACAGATTAATCCAAAAGTCCCGTTCTCCTGAAATATGACAAGTATAAAAAAAAAAAAAAAAAGAACCCATCCCAATTATAAACCAGGGACTAGAGGATATGGCGAATCACACTTCATATAACAACATGCAGGTTGAAATTTGATGTGTTTAGATAGCAAACGACTTGTCCCACCCAATCGTCCTGCCATCAACTTGTCAAAGAAATGGGATATGGTTTGTAGGTTGATCCTGTTTTTTATGTGGTGAATTGATGATTAATTGATAGGTCAATTTATTTAAATAAAAAATAAAAATAAATAAATTAAGTATCTCCACTATAAATACTTGGACTAAGAGTTGTTGCTTGGTTTTGTTTTAATTAATTATTTTTCATAGTTGACCCGACAAAATGGGGTTGCCTCTTTTCCACAACTCTCGTCTCTCGTACGTAGTTCATTTGTTTTTCTATGACCCGACTAAATCGGGTCTTGAGCTTCTTCATTAAAAAAAAATACTATTGGTCTTATATTATTACTATTACTTCTCATAAAAAAATATATTATTACTTGTCAATTCTTTGTTTTGTGGCTATGTACAGAAACTTGACAATTTGGACAAAGTACACGATTACTTTATTAGTGTTATACATACTGCTATTGGCATTTTCCAGCATGTAATAGACATTTTGACTAGCTAAACAGTAAGTATTTCACGTATTATAATCGTTCAAAAAAAATTACTCCCACCGGTCCTTTTTATAAGAAACAAAATGAGTTATTTTTATGGTATTTTTTATAAAAAACAATGTATTATTTTTACCAATATTAATTGCTTATTTTTTACTTTACCCTTATTTATTATGAGACACACAAAAAGAATATAAAAAGTCACCAAAATAAAAAAAATGCACTTTTGAAAAATTATAGCATCATTAATGATAATTAACCCATTCCAATACACTTCTTTGGTCTTGATAATTTTGTACTATGTTTCTTATAAAAAGGTTAGGAGGGAGTATATATATATTTCTACCCAAAAAATATATTTTTAAGTTACTTGACATATACAAATAAAATGAAAAGGAAAACATATTTAAGAAGAAATATTTTAAACATGAGAAATGTGGATAATTAAATATTAATTTAAAAAATATTTTGAAAGTAAAGATAAATAAATATTTAAAAATATTAAATATATGCATAGTTAATTGAGAAGAATTTAAATTTTATTTTCTTTGATACAAAAAGGATTTAAATTTTAAATTTAAAAGAAATAAATTAAGAATATAACATGTGTTATTCTTCAAGGGATATAACAAATTAATGTTTTGTTTCGATGCAAAAAAAAAAGGAAGATTGAAACTAAATGAAAAGAGGAGAAAATAACTTGGATAAAAAAATAGAGAGAAAGAAAAGCAAATTTTTTCTGCATTTGTTTCATTACATGAAAATGTGAGAAGAAAAGAAAAAATAAATAATATCATTTCTTTTTCACCTAAGATAAACTGAAAAAATCAATTAAGTAAAACCTTACACTAGATATAAGAGAAGTAAATAAATAGGTTAAATTGAAAATAATGAATTCGCCTCCTTAAAATTTTTATATACTTAAACATAAAAACTTTTCTGTGAATCCACAATATTAATTTTATTCCCTCTATTTTCTCTCCACAACTAAACAAGAGAAAAAAAAATTTCATCTCATTTTTTATTCACTCAACTTTTGTTCCCTTGTTTTATAACCTATCGATCAAAGATATTTCAAGCGATTAATTTAACCATTCTGAAAAAAGGAACCAAATTTAATATATATATGTGGATAAATTAGATACCGGAAATAAATACATATCGTGTTCCTTTATTACAACATTAATTAAAAAATCGAAACCTTTTAAAATGGCTTGTATAGGGGGCAGAAATTGGTCAGACTACTCGATAGGGGTTACATTAGTCTAGACATTTTCATGAAATAAATCAAGTCAATGTTTTTTCAAAAGTCTATTTAGCTAAAAAAACTAGATTTTTAGCCTGAAAAGTCTTTTAAATCTAATATATAGGTTGACTTATTAAGCAAACATAGATAATAATTTTTTTATAGTATTATTAGATTTTTATAATGTGTTAAAATTATAGTTATTTACCTTTTAAATGTAAACATGTTGGCCAGCCTAGATAAAGTTGTGACACATATATACAGAGACCTTATTGTAAAAATCTTTTAAAATATAAGTTATCATGAGGTTAGCATAGACCTTTTTAAAAAAAAAATCATAACAACTGATACTTTGTCAAGTTATAAAGTCTCACTATTTTGTCTCGTGCTCAAATAACAGTGGTTTTAATTTTTATTGTTTATAGTTTGTATACGTAAGGTTTTTTCTTTGTTGGCCTATTATCTTATTTATGAGTGTTAGCTCAATTTGGATAAGTTTCTCTGTAAGTATTTTTAGTATGCATTTTTTAATTAACAACTTTTCATAGAAGTTGAAATTAACTTTTGCTCTTCACATTTTTTAAAAGCTATCTTTTTTTAACTTCTCCAAAAGCACTTATCTATCTATTATGACTATTTAATAACATTTCTTCTTTTGCATATATGAGAAAAATAAGAAGCAAAATAAGACTAATTTCTCTATAAGTCAAAAGTTAAAGCTTTTGCATCCAAATAGGACCTTAGGATATCTTTAATGGGGTACTTAGTGGGTATCTATTAGGTACCCCAATGGAGAGAAAAAATATTGGATACCTATTAGGGAGAGGTGCTTCCACAAGCACCCTATCTCTCCTCTTTCCTCGCGGGTTCCACACATTTTTGTGAGTTTTAATTGGATGTGGAGTTATTAGTGAGACCTATTTAGTAGATTTTTTTGAGTTGCTGGGTTGGACGAGTTGGGTATCTAATAGATACTTGGGTAAAAAAAAGGTAAAAAATAAATGATGTATACAAGTGTGGTCCACTTAAATACCCAAAAATGGATATATTCCTCTAAAAATAGCCTAAGAAATCAAACTTTTAAATAGGCCAATAGGCCAAACTATACTTTCAAAAAAGTCATGATTAAAAAAAACTTATGAACTACCAGAGAATCTTTAGACAGAACAAACCTAATTAAGCAAAGCGTAACTCAGAGCCTACCTCTACTTATACGTATAGCTTAAGTTGTTGTAGCGATAAATTTTCTGTGCGATTGCCGGTCCCAAATGCACCCTTCTCAATTGAACCCAAAGTTAGTCCAAATTAGTAATTAAAAATGCACGCTTGACAATGATTTGGTGAATTAAAATTTTGGGTAAATTATATTCTCATCCCCTGAAAATTAGTTAGTTTTTTTTTGTTGGTAAAACACGAGGTCCTTTTTGCCAAGCATGCATGAGACCATGTTTAACAGCAAGAAGCTCAGCCAGTAACTCATCTCTTATTTTAAATTTAATTTTTCTCTTATGAGAAGTAAATATGTATTACTCTTTAATTTATTTTAACAAACGGGTGACTCTGAACAATTATTCCAGGAATTTTTTCTTTATTTACAACTTTCAATCTCACATCATTAATTTTGAACATTTTATTTCGATTAATGACTTTAGAAACTAAAACTAAATTTTAAATACCATTTTTATCAACTGTAGATCACTTTGTGCCCAAAATCTTTATTTTATGATTAATTATTATTCCATAATTTATAGTAGGACTTCAAAACTATGTCAGTGGTACCGAAAATAACAAATATAGAAAAAATATGCACGAGAAGCTTAATTGATTGTACTAAAGTGGACTAAAGTGTAACACACATATTAGCTTTTCAAGAAAGAGGGTGTAAATTTTAACATAAGAGAATATGAGAGTGTAATTCAAGCTTCTATAAGGAGATGACTAGTTTTCTCTAAATTCTTTTCATTACTTTGATAAAGTGGGAATCTAAAAGGACGAATAGTAGAGATGGAGTACAAACATGAAGGAATGCGTTCAAAAGTCTACTCTACAAACCTCGTCCTCTTCAATCCCAAATGTAAACACAAGAATTCATCAATTCATTAGGTCTTTAATTAACCAAAAAATTAATCGGATGTGTCATTTAGATTATTTTTCTTGTAAGTTATTTAATTCATTTTTGTATGACCTGACAAAATCGGGGGTTGACCTCCGTGATATAAATTGTGTCCTCTCCAATCTACTATGATCGGCCTCGCAATTCTGTGTAATTAGTGTTGTGCGCATAAAAACTCTGCCCTTGTACTCACACTCCTCGTTTGTCAATATTCCATCATATATAGTAGAGGATATATGGCAGATGTCGAAGATATTCAACCTCTTGTTTTTGACAATGGAACAAGAATGTTTAAGGTACGCATATATATATGAATCTCTCTCTTTTTTTTTAATTGTTTGTGTACTTTAAGTTTTTTTTTATGAAAGTTTTAAGTGAATTAAACTTCCCTCTCTCGTTAATTAGAAGCTTAAAATACACTGTAACTGTAAAAAATATATTACTCTCCCTTCATAGATTAATATGTATGTATATTACATTCTGATCGATGTGAATGTGCTTCTTGTGAACAATTTTTGTCTTTTTTCAATTCTCAATATTTGGCAGTTTTGTTTTGAATATGTTTATACTATGGACTTTGGGGCTTTAGAAACAAATGAATATTTTAAGTGAATTTTCAAAGAATAATATCAGAATTTTAAAGATTTATTTTATTTTAAAATTAAAAGTGTTAAAAATAATAATAGAATGTTTAAAATAGGCGCTATTATGTACGTAACCAAATTGATCAAAAAAAAAATGTACGTAACCAAAAAAAAAAAAGGCACTATTAATGAAAGTTGCAAAGAAAGGTTTATTTATAATTACTCAACCCTAAGAGGTTACTTTGTATCAAAATAAATAAAAATTTAACATATTTCATAATTAAAAAATACTTTAATTACTAAAATTAAAAAGTAAAACAGTATAATTTAATCATTTCTTAAAAAAAACAAATATAATTTAATGGTGTGATCAATAATCCATGTTCAGAAACCTGCAACATAGCGTGAATTTATATTGATTGGTTTTGGAATAATTATTGTTGGCTAAAATATATTTTTGGCCCTATAATATAAAAGTGTTTTCGTTTTAATTCCTAAAAAAAGTCATCTGCTCTTGGGAAATTATTTTATAGTTAAATATTAATTTTAAATTGTAGGATAAAATTAATAAGTGATGGATGTTAAAGTTTATTTTATTTATGTAATTAATGTTGACAGCTTTATTTAACTATCGATGGACATCGGCCTTTCCGTATGAACCATATTGGGTACCATCCCCACCTAACCCTTATGACCCATCTATCTAGTTTATTCGTAACTTGTGGTATTATTGAACTTTTTTTTTTGTTGAGATTTACCTTGCTATGCTTGGTGAATTTGAGGGATATTGATTGGGATCTTAAGCAATATTTGTAAGGAAACCGACAAAGAGTACAGTTCCTTAAAACTTGTATTATATCTTGCATCATTATAATTTCGTTACTTATTTGGATTAAGATCCCCTACAATAAAAGCGCCTGTGAGCCTGTGAGATAGACGAGAAATAAGGTGATGTACTCATGTAGCATTATTGCACATGATGTGTGGAGCATTATCTTGTATCTATCTACCTATCTATCTATTTTTTATATAATAAAATTAACCCACAGTTTTTTATGACATATCACATCACAGATTATGACACGTGTTATTTTTATATTTTTTTATTTTTAAATAAAATTATTTTGTTTATGAGTTTTTTTTTTTACTATTTTTGTTATAAAAAAAAACCCGTACATACTGGTCGGGTCTATAGACGAGTTAAAATTAAAAGACTATCTAATATGTCCATGATCAGGCTGGTTTTGCTGGAGATGATGCCCCACGTGCTGTGTTTTCCAGCATCGTAGGCCGTCCTCGTCATGATGTTGTTAAAATTGGCATGGGCCAAAAAGATGCATATGTTGGTGATGAGGCAGAGTCTAAGCGTGGTAGTCTAATTCTCAACTATCCCATTAAACATGGAATTGTGAACAATTGGGATGACATGGAAAAGATTTGGCATCATGCCTTCTATAACGAGCTTCGTGTTGCACCGGAAGAGCATCCTATGCTTCTAACTGAGGTTCCTTTTAACCCCAAGGCTAACCGTGAGAAGATGACTCAAATCATGTTTGAGACTTTTAACATCCCTGCCATGTATGCAACCATTGATGCTGTTCTTTCACTATATGCAAGTGGTCGTACAACTGGTAAGCAATATGTAAAGTGAAAGGAGTGCTTGCATGAGAGAATAAGAGGAGTAAATCTGAGTTATACAACCATACATATATGTTAAAATTAAAAACTACTCAATGATCATATCACCACTTAAAAAGGTAAAATGACAAAATGTTTATTTGACATCACTTTTTCTATAGGTATACAGCCTTGAGCCTTACACTCTTCTTATACATTAAAAACAAGGAGCGAGAGACCTTTTTGTGTATAACACAAGGGGTCATGTAAAGGTAATGGGTGTAGAAAACAGAGATGTGAAAGAATAACCAATTGTTATTCTTCTGTTGTATACGAGTGAATCATTGAACATGACATAATAAACCGCCTGCAAAGATACATTTGGAAACAAAAAATTATGTAAAATTGTTCTAATTACCTACCACATGAATGTCATTGCAAATGCAATTTGACAATTTATCCACGTGTTTATTTATTTATTTGCCTTATCTTTGCAGGTATTGTGTTGGAGTGTGGTGATGGTGTTAGCCACGTCGTCCCTATCTATGAGGGTTATGTCATCCCACAGGCCATCCTTCGTCATCATTTGGCTGGTGGTGACCTCACTGATTACTTGATGGAAATTTTGAGTAAACGTGGGTATTCTTTCACCACCTTAGCAGAGCGTAAAGTTGTGAGGGATATGAAAGAAAAGCTGGCATATATTGCCCTTGACTACGAGCAAGAGCTAGAGACTAGGACCAACTCTTCTGTGAAGAGGAACTATGAGTTGCCTGATGGTAGAGTAATCACACTTGGTGAGGAACGTTTTAGATGTTCAGAGATTCTGTTCCAACCGTCCTTAAGAGGAGTGGAAGCAGCAAACAGTGATGGCATTCACGAGACAACATACAATTCCATCATGAAGTGCGATGTTGATGTGAGGAAAGCCCTGTATGGTAACATTGTCCTTTCAGGAGGAACAACCATGTTCCCTGGCATTGCTGACAGAATGAGCAAGGAAATTTCTGCATTGGCCCCCAGGAGGATGAAGATCAAGGTAGTAGCATCGCCTGAGAGAAAGTACAGTGCCTGGATTGGTGGTTCTGTTTTGGCATCCCTTAGCTCCTTACAAGAGGTTTGTTTTGTTAATTAATCCTTCATTCTTATTTCTTTATCTTGGGATGTTATCATGAGTATATGTTATTGCTAATTAATGACATAAATTTTCCTAATTTTGAGTGCAGATGTGGATTACAAAAGCAGAATATGATGAGTCTGGGCCATCAATTGTACACAAGAAAAGCTTTACTACTTGAGAAATATATGGTTTATTGAAGGGAAATTACTACTACTATATATGTTATGATTTCTGGGGAAGCGGTGTAGCTTGTAACCTTTTCTTATCATCCATTCATGTTATATATTCTCATGTTGGTGTGATGAAGTAAACTTATTAAGTGTTTTTTTTTTCTTGCTTAACTTGGTAATAAATTTTCTGTTATACATTACATGTATTGTTCTTTTAACTAATGTACGTTATCAACAAAGGTTTTAAGAATAACTGAAACAGTTCGAGTGATACAAATCATACAATAACTTGTTTTTTACTTTGTATAGTAAATATATTATATTATTATTCGCAATTCGTTGTATTCTATATATGTAACATATTCTTAATTAATTCTTCACAACCCCTTCATATTTTGAAAGAATTAAACTATCAGCCATAAACATTAAATTGCATAAATATTAGTAGGAAAAAAGCAATTTAAACATTCTCTTGCTATTAAATATTAATACCCAAACACTGATGGACCCTTTCAATTCACTTCTCACTCACCAGGCAAAAGCGTGGCAATGGCCAACGGCAAAAGAATTATTCTCCTGGGGATATATCAAGTGGAAGGAATTTTAATATCAGTGGATTAAATCTGGATCATACAATCATACATGCATGGATGGTTGGGATTAAATGTTAGTTAGCAGTCATGTCACTTAGAAAAGTCATGTGACTTTAAATTTTAATTTTAACCATTCATGATTTGATCTTATGGCTATGATTCTTCTTACTTGATATGCTCCCATCATCCCAGAAGATAAGAAAATAATGACTCCGAGCCACGCGATAGAGCTCGCTGTTTTGGTAAAACGAAAAGGAGAGAGCAAACACTAAACAAAAATTTTGGGCCATTTGGGTAAAAATGAATCAAAAATTGACGTAGAGTTCAGCCCAGTAAAAAAAAAGTTTTGGGCCATCTGGGTAAAAATGGGAATTTTTAAATACACATACATCAATTGTTATTCATGCATACGTAACAGTACAAAGCCTAAAATATCCTCTTTGTGTTTGTATTGTGCGGAACTATTAATTCCGCAACAGTGCAGAATTAATAATTTCGCACATGTTATTTGTATGTGTGTGCTACAAATAACGCGTGCGGAACTAATAGTTTCGCACACATAAAAAAAATACACACTTCCGCAAAGCACATCGTCTTCTCCATCCCCAAAACAATCGCTTCACTATTACAACAGAGAGGGAATTGAGAGCCAACAATCTGCCCAAATACCCACCGCATCAGGGACCTGGAGTGAGGGAGAACCCACCGCCCAAAAAATCCCAAAACCCACCACCACCACCACTGAACCCTGGAGTGAGGGAGAGAGACTCGCATCAGGGACTCTCCTTGTGGGACGAGGTGCGGTCACGATGGCTTGCGTCCCACCATGGCTGGGCTTGCGGTGATTGTGGCTGGATCTGCGCGGCTGTTGCGGAAGTAGAATGAGGGAGGTGGAGAGGAAGAAGATGGTTGTGTGTGTGCGCGCGCGGAAGTGATGGAGAGGAAGAAGATGGTTGTGCGGAAGTGTTGAAGTGTGAGGGAGAGAAAGGGATTTAGGGTACTTTGGTCTTTTCCTGTTTTAATGTATGTGCAATTAGCAATTGATGTATGTATGAATATAAATTCCCGTAAAAATTGATCGACAAATGATGTAGAATTTAGCCCAGTAAAGCGGGTCTAATGAAATGGTTTTCTTCAAAGTTTTTCCATCGTATGCATATATGAGGCGTGAACATTTGACCAAAAAAAGAGAGGGGTGAACATACTCTTTTTAACACATACTCTATAATTGGGTGGAATTAGCGTGCGTTTCATATTCTATTTGGTGGAACTCATTCTCAAAAGTAATGCGATTTACATAAACTTTAACCAATCACAGAAAGTGTGTTAAAAAATGTGTGTTAGATAGTGTATTACTAGCATTTCTCATGCATATATTTTAATTGATTCAGCACGTAATGCATCGCAGGCAGGGATAACAGAGTAACAAGTGATACTATTGTATCAGGAGGTTTGGTTACGGACTTAAGGAAATATCACTTGGTGAGACAATAGTTATTGGAAAACATGTTTGGAGGAAATCTAAAGAGCATGAGAGGCTACTTGGGAGATACGATTGTTCTAGACTTGACATTACTCTCCTATTTCACGTAATAAACATTTTATTTTTAGAAATGGGAATATTATCTCACCATATAAAGAAGTATAATTTAGGCAAAATTACTCTTTTGGTTCCACAACTTAATTATTTGTTTCAATTTGGTTCCATAATTTTTTTGTCACGTTAGTCCATTAACTTCGCAAATGTGTGTCACGTTAGTCCTTTCTATCAATTTTAAAGAAACATCGTTATTGTTTCGCCGACATGCCGTTAATTCGCTGATGTGGCAACAGAAGGACCAACTTGAATCATACTAAAAACATAAGAGACCAACTTGAAATCTGATCAAACATGATTACTTAAGTTCGTGATAAAGTATGCATAAAAGTACATCGAAGCAAACTCATGTAAATTGTAAAGGACTTCAATTTAAATGGATAGAAGATTTTTTTAGCAGGAATACATGAAATTGCTATTGTTTCATTAATTCAAAAATTATTGGATTATGGACATCCCTAAGCTAAGCATATAAATAGGTAATTAGATACCGCAAGTTCACTACTTGGCCAACGCCTGACTTTTCTCACAAAAATAGCATTGCCCATGGACCAAGTAGAGTGGTGCACAATCAACTGTGTCTGATGCAAACCAAAACAGTGAAGCCACCACAGGTGGAGCTAGAATCAGAATGATGAGAAGGCCAAGAACATTGATGGATGGTTAAGTACAGAAGCAAGCATTTGTAACATTATCGCACTAGGTTGGGATTAGTTACATGGTCACTCTGTCCGCTGAGCTTATCAAAGTATCAATAGCCAAAAATTTAGGACTATATATTATGAGTTTCAATAAAAAGATCTTAGTCGAATGAACAAAAGTTCCTCCTGATCAAGAAGGATAAACATATACATGAGAGAATCCAACCATATTATTATAAGACATTGACATATATGAGAGTTTGAGCATGAAGGATGGATCCTCTTCATATGAAGGTGGCCTATTGGAGTATGGGAAAGTGGCACAAACATTGTTACCAAAGCAAGCCTTGGGACTACCAAAGAGGGAGAAGGAGAAGGAGAGGAATTGGTTTAGTTTTTAATAAGTTTCAAGTTGGTCCCCTATGTGTTTAGTATGATACAAATTGGTTCCTCTGTTGCCACATTAGCGAGTTAACGACTACGTCGGCTAAACAGTAACAGCGTTTCATTAAAACTGACGGAAATGACTAACGTGACACATGTTTGCGAAATTAAGGGACTAACGTGACAAAAAAAGTTATGGGACCAAATTGAAACAAATAATTAAGTTGTGGGACCAAAAGAGCAATTTTGCCTATAATTTATTATTCACAAATAAATTTCTTTTTCTGGTGTATGGTGAATTTTATATCGATTGTATATAGTCATCCAAGTCTCAAGAAAAGAGCTTAAATACCCAACATTTATAGAGTTTTGGTTATGGATTTACGTGTTAAGAATCTTAAGATGATACTAATAAAATCGTGACAGAGTCTCAATAAGTATATCTTCTTTTAATTGATGTCATAAATAAAGGCTTAATTTGAACTCAATTAAAACAGTAAAGATGTGTAACACATTCTTTCTAACACACATTGTTTGATTGAAATGTATGTAGGTCCTATCACTTTTGGGAAATGGTCCCACTACCACGTGATTTAATGCGACTCATGTACATTTCAATCAATCATAAAGAGTGTTAAAAATAATATTGTGTTAAAAAGTATGTTACAAGCACTCCTCTGGTAGATATTAACCATTAATTACAATCACTTCAAGGATCACAAACCATATATAACTGCTTATAAAAATAAAATAAAATAAACCATATATAACTGCCATTATTCTCTCTCTCTCTCTGAGTCTACATTATCCACAGCTAGTTCAAGTGTTATACTATGCAAATTCTTGTTATTTCTCATTGTACAGAAAGGAGGGATGCTGTAGTGAATTCCTCTTGGTCAACAAAGGGATGATCTTCTATGTCTTCTAAACTTGAATTGTTTTCTTGCTTTAGGAGCTTTGTGTCCTTGTTTCTGTGAATTTGTTGCTCTCTTTTATTTCCTAATAAGCTTGTGAAATCATCATGTTCTTGGTGGTGTTGGTGATTATCATAGCAAGAGTTATATCTCCCATAAATCTTACAAGGTTTATCATTTAACCTTTCACTTTCATGATCTATTGTTGAGCTTCGTTGGCTAAAACTTCCAAAACCTTCGATGCCACGAGAAAGATGACGCGCTCTTTCTCTTTCTTCTTTCAGAAAATCCTTGTTTGTTAGGAACTTTAATATTCTTTCTGACAATCTTCTAACACTCAAACCCCAGTTGAACCTGTAAAAATGTGATATGTAACAAGGGTCATTATTAAATTCATTTTTGGGTTAAATATATTTTCAATCCCTATAAAATTGGTCATATTTAGTTTTGTTATCTATGAAAATTTTATACATTTTTAGTCCTGCATAGTATGTTTTTAGTTCCTCACCAGTTGTCAGGACTAAAAATGTACAAAAAAATTATAGAAACCAAAATTAAATTTGACCAATTTTATAAGGACTAAAAATATATTTATAGTCATTATTGAATTCATGCAACAAAGTTGTGACAAAGAATATAGATATTTGAGAATACTGCTAGTGCACTCTGCACCTACCCTTTCTCATCAACGTACTGAAATTGTTGAATCTCTTCAATAACATCAATATCACATTGAAACTCCTCAGAAACTCTCTTAGGTCCATGAATTAGAAAATGTTCCAGTAAAATTAGAGACTTGTATGAGGCTCTCCAATACCTTTTATCAAATTTCGATAACCTGTTTTCTCCACAAAACTAGAAAACCATTATTATATATACACTTCATGAAGAAATATTGAGCCTTTGAGATCAAAACAAAAGCAGAATCAAATCAATCAGGATTCAAGTAACCAGAAATTAACTACCTGTGATGTAAAATCTCCACAATTCTGTCGTATTCATCGACTTCAAAGGAAGCACGCGATATTACTCTCATGGTAGGTGTGTCTGGTGGCCATGGATTCTCATTTGTAGCTTCTTCTGTCATTCTTATAAGCCCCAGTTACAAACAAAAAAAAATCAATGTGAAACATATCAAAAATCAAGTATTTGATTCTACCCAAATCGCATCAAATATTTGCACACAAAAACTAAAATTAAAATTCATAGCCTTCCTACTAAATAGTTTCACATGTTTTAACTTTTAACCAATTCTCTGAAATTAACAAATAAGTAATCGTATTAACAAAAAGGTTTCCTAAGACTTCTACTGCAAAATGACTAAATGTACATGTTCAATTCTTCATCATTGCATCAAAAACTTCATCATATTTTTGGTACCATTTTTATGTAAATATATAGGTGGTGATATCATTCCCTCCTTAACAAATTAATTAAGAATTTAATAAATTTTTTCATTTTTTAAAAATATAGTCAATTAAAGCATGATTGAGTTGAGAAGAATTGTAAGTACTTACAATTGTACTGGTGTAACATCTGTTAGCACTAGCCTTGCAGTTTTAATTTTCTCCTTCAAGAATCGAAAGGCATGCCCTTTGATTTCATGGATGAGAGCAGAGCTCATGTTTAATATCTTTCTACTTTGGACGAATTTTGAGGATAATGATGGTGAAGATTCTGAATATTAGTTTTGTTATATATATCTGGAACTTCCCTATCTATGTACGTAACAGGTGCAACTGCTCCATTACCAAAAGCACTTAATTTTTTTCTTTTCCTAAAGTGGATTTGCATACGTAATGAGAGGTGGAATAAACCTAATTTTTTTTTCTGCTCCTAGGAATAATGCAAGCATGATAATTTATAAGGCAAGTTTTGCTGAAGCATCTTTGTCTTTAAGGTCATGTCAAGAGTGCCTTAAAATAATCGTTGTCTAGAGAGACTTTTGACCCGGTGTTATCTCAATTTCTCAATCTACGTCACATGGTTTAAAATATGTTGGGTGTCTAAAAAGCTATATATAAAACTAGTGGCATAGAATTGTAATTCTTTAGTTGCTACCTCGAGGCCTAAACAATGTGAGACTTAGGTGAAGGTGTAGCTCAAATGCATGAGATATTGTCCGTTTTGGCCTTTATGTGAGCCTTCACGGATTTATCCTTAAAAAGCATCTCGGTGGGTTAAAGGAATGAAGTGTTTATAAACTACTATTGACCTTCACTCCTAAACAATGTGGGACTTCGGTATAAGTGTAGCAGAACAGTAGAAATATACATATCCTTTTGATTATGCGGTAGAAATATATATCTAAATTTGGTTTAAATATGTTTTTAGTCCCTCAAGTTTGAGAAATTGTTATTTTTAGTCCATCAAATTTAAAACGTGTGTTTTTTGTCCCTTATTTTTAAAAGTATATCACTTTTAATCCCTGAAGCAATATTTTAAATTTAAAAAGTTTTTTCTAAATTTGAGAGGGGTCAAAATATAAATTTAGAAAATCTTTAGAAGTTAGGGGAAAGGAATAAGGTGAGAATCAAGATTTGAGAGAGGTTAAAATATAAATTTAAAAAATACTTTTTAAATTAAAAAAATACTTTTTAAATTAAAAAATGACCCCATGGACTAAAAGTGACACATTTTAAAAAATAATGGACCAAAAATACATGTTTTAAATTTGAGAAACTAAAAGCAACAATTTTCCAAATTTGAAGGACTAAAAACATATTTAAGCCTCTAAATTATAAAATATCTAGATAAACAAATCAAAACAAGGTTGCATCTTCCAGTTGTCTTCTTGGTTAAAATACGCCATGGGGGCCTAACGTACGTAAAGAACGTGGATTGCCATAGTTTCAGTTTGTATGCGCACATGGCCTAGCTTCATGCCTGTGGATGCTGATTGTCATGCCTCAAATTGCCAAACAGGATTCCCACTTTGCCAAACAGTACCGAAGTAATTCAATCTATCAAATTCGATTTAAACACACCTCTTGAACAAACAAACAAATAAAGATTTGCCACATTACACAAGTGCAAGTGGTGTCTTTAGAAGATGTGCAAGTGAAAAAGTTGTGAAAATGATCACATACAATCATGAAATATTACATATATGTGCACGAGTTTCGTAATTTTTATTGTCACAATATTCCGGAGATAGGTGTAAGAGAAGTGTGCAAAAAGAAGGTGAGAAATGCGAGTTAAAAAAAATATGGGATTACAAAACTAATAAAAGCCATCGATCAATCATTCAATGTCATTGTATCGTACAATTCACAACAACAACAAAACGCTTGCAGCTTCTGTTTTATGGGGGCACAGACAGTACACGGCTACAGGCAGCCATACCATTTACTAACAAGAGTGATGTGCAAAAAAGCATCAGTAACTCACCAGTGTTAGATATTCTATATTCTCCTTCTAATGGCACCAAAGGAATGAAATGTCATCTGTAGATTATGTTAATTACGTAAGAAAACAAATACAAGATAATTGATCATAAGCTTTTCCCAATCAATAATAACTATGGATTGTTGAATACATTTACCTAGTAGAAATAGCAACGGTTAAAAAAAAAACCTCCATCCATCCTGAACGGCATAATCCGGAAGGTTATGGTTAGTCCTACAAACTTTAGATATTGCATTAAATGTCACTCTTCGGATAGGAAAATGCCATTTTTCTTCCCGGTTGAAATTGATCACTGAAGCTCAGGTGGAATTAGAAATTTTCCATATACCAATCCTGTACCCTACAGACATGAGCACGAGCTCCCAAAGCATGTTAGGTATGCTCAGAAGATTCACCTTGGATCCCGGGATCTCGGACCAATTTACAGAAATTTCTGAAATTGGGATCCTAAACCATTTACACAGAAAGACTAATTCAACATCAAAGCACCACCTGCAAAACAAAGGTTATTACAGAAAAGTATGAACTTTCCATCAAATACGTGAGCATACAGAATAGGTAAAAATGGTAGAAAGCTTGACGGAAAAAAACTACCCTAACTTAAAAAATCAATTTTTCTTTCTGACCACTAAAAAACATAATATTCAATATTCCCAACATGAACTGAATATCTTTTATCTTCTATAAGATACTTGATTTTTACTAAATTAAATGTCAATAACATGACATTATTTTCAGATCAGGCTTCCTCAACAATCTAATATTTTGTAAATGGGAAGAAGCTAAATAAGACATATTTAATGGTATATAACAAAGGGATTTTTTATGCTTGAATTATATTCCATAAACAAAACATTACATCCATAGAACTAAACAGAAGACACTAGATCAGTGAAATAAGGCATTACATTAACTAAGACATTATTTCCTTAAATTATGGCACTACATATTAGGACTTTCTAGATCATGTAAGTTAAGATTCTAAAATTTTCCCGAGTTTTATATAAGTAGTAGTTGTATGAGTCTATTATAGAAACAAAGACTGAAGGGTAAGAAAGCAGTATCCCTTAGAAGAACAGGATCATATCATTTCCTCCAACACATTCTATTTTTCATATTCTTGCAAGCAAGCGTTTCGTACAAGAAAATCTGTAACAATTATAGGGGAAAGGATGGTGGCAAAGTAATCATGTTGTGATAAAGTGCAGGTGTTGGATCTGCCTTGGATATAAATTATTCCAAATTCATGATAGCTGAATAACTTCTATTTCGGTATCTATTTATGAGAAGTCAACAAACTGGAAATTAGAGCTGTCAAAAAGGGTTGTAGCTCGTGATCCAGCTCGGCTCAACCCGGCTCGTGGGCTAAACGGGTTGCTAAATAGCTGGCTCATTTAACCCCGAGTCTATATGGCTTTGCCCACTTAACACGAGTTGAAGCAGGTCAACCCGTAGTGAGCTGAGCCACCCCGCGAGCTACATTAAAAAATAAAAAATAATTAATAATTTTCATGGTACTTGCTTGGACTTGCAGACTTGGATCGGATCATCTTTCTTCTTTCATTTCAAAAAATAGAAACCCTAGTTACCCACCCCCCATCTCTTCTTATAGTTGGTGGATCATGGTGGTCTAGTTAAAAGTATCAATTGAGTTTCATTTTGTGTAGGTCTATTGTTTTAGAAAAGATTAGGAAAAATGAGATTTTATTGCATATAATTTTTTTCTATTTTTCTGTAATTTTTTTCTATTTTCTAGCATTTTAAATATTTTTTAGATTTTTTTGTATTTAGTGAGCCAACCCGCATAACCCACCAACCCATGGTGAGTTGAGCGAGCTGTGTATTTTCTGGCTCATGAAAAAAACGAGCTAGCTTGACTCGGCCCGTTTCCCCCCCAACCCGTGGTGAGCCAACCCGCTAGCTCGTTTTGACAGCTCTACTGGAAATTAGATTAAAACAATGTCGAGAAATGTAGATTAGAGAACTCTGTCCAACATTGTAAATAAAAGAGGGGAAAAAAGGCTTAAAGTTAAGAAAATTTAAATATATAACAGGATAAATCCAGAGTTAGAATTTGTGAATAAATCTGGCAAGGAAAAACAAAATGAGATCAGGCAATCAAAGGGTAGGGAATTGCCTTGCCTTTTATTCATTTTTGTTTCATGTTTTGGTGGAGAGGGGAGTATGAGTTGCAGAAACAGAAAGTGGTTAAAACAAGAGACCTCTGTCTGATTACTATTTAGTGATCTACCAGCACCAGTAACAACATAGAATCCTGCTTAATAAATGCCTTGCATGGAGTAAATGTTCAAAATGAAGTACTTTTGATTGTGAATATTTTGATAATGTTGTTAAAGAGAACAATATTGGTGAGAGATCTTATGACTAGTCAAGATTTTCTCTTTCTTTTCTGGATAACAATGTATATGTTTTTTTTTTATAATATTGCATAGTTCTAACCAAATTATCTAAATCCTAGATAGATAAGTCCAAGGAATTTGGTTTTTAATTTTCTTCATATGATTTAAAGGATAGCAAAAATAATTATCCCATATCAGAACCTACGGATAGGAGCATAGTTCAATGATACAAATAAGACATTTTATAAGATGAAGAAAAGTAGTAACAGAAAATCATACCAAAGAGGTAAAGATTGTACGAACAATTTACTGACAAAGTAAGGTAAGAATAATCAGTTTTCTATTATTTCTGAATTATGAAGTAACTCCCTTTCAAATTTTAAGAAATTATTGCATTCTATAGAGCTCTAAGAGAAAACACCTTTTCAAGCGGACATTTGAAAAAAGCTTCCTCGCTGCAGCCCTAGTAAACATCTTGAAACCACACTGTGGATGTACAAAGTCAATATCAGATAAAATGAAAAACCAACAAAATATGCATGCTCAAGCAAAAGCATTGGAGAAGCGGTGAAGCACTGGTAAAACAAAAAACTCATCTTAATGTCAACATGCATTAATGAAACAACCACATTTGGCGAAGCTTCGGTCACTATGCATACATAAGCATTATGCCAGTCAAGAGAGTAACAAAATCAGAATGCTAGATCAAAAATAAATGAAGAAAGAAATTACCTGTGTATCACGAATTCCAGGACCAGCAGCCATGAGAACAACAAGATGGAATCCCTTCATCAAAAAATTGCGGTACCACTTCCTCTGCAGACATTAAGCTAAGTTATTCAACCAAGATTATCTACACACATGGCAACAATAAAACAAAGAATGAAGAAGGCCACACTTAACTGAAGCTAAAGCTTTCTCCTCTAGATGAGCCCGTGACCCAAATACAACAACAGGGATGTCAGATATTCTAAAGCTAGGATCGCTACTGTTTGAATCTCCATCTCCATGGTGAAATTCCTTTTTTGCAACAGTTCGAATCTGACAGCAGAACATTAGATAATGCATATCAACATCTGGAACCATAAATATAGACTAAAATACGATTATATGATCTGTGAAAACTGCACATCATAGCATTCCGTTGACCTGATTTTCAAGTTTTTCTAAGTCAGTGATCTTAGTTGCTCCATCAGCATCAAGCATAAGAAGTAGTTCACCACGTGAGTGCAACATCCCCTGTAATACAATGCTTTCAAGGAAAGAAGAAAGCCTCAATTAATTATCCATAAGCATAATATGACACACAGCCATTCGATATAAGGAGCAGACTTTAAAAGATTATAGTTTCAGACTCACTTTTCTGATTGCTTCTCCCTTGCCATGATTTCTTCCAAGAAGGATGACCCTTACTTTGTCTACTGTGTATTTCCTTACAAATTCAAAAGCTACTCTTTTAGTCCCATCAACACTTCCATCATCAATAATTACAACCTGGTCAAGTGTCCATTAATAAGAGAACATATAACTGTATCCACGGAAAGTTACAAATGCATTTGGAATAAAGTATGCTGGGCAAAGACATTAAAATACGCTATGTTAGACCTATAGAGAATAGAGGAGAATAGGTTTTGGATTCTATTCAAAATAATGCAATGAGTACAATACATACAGCTGATGGCAGCTATACATATGGAAAGCTGTTACATGACTTCCTACTGCTAAGGTACATTGGATCGAGACTTAACTAAAGATAAGTATACATTTGAATACAAATAGTTGTTACTAACTAATGATAAGAATGCAAGTAGTTGTTACAAATATGATAAGGATCATTATCCAATAAGACCAAAATGATTTGAATGGACATGGGAGGTAATTTCAATTGACGATAGTAAAGTTCACGAGTGAAATAAAGCCTATTTTATATAATTCTACCAGAAACATTTAAGACATTAATAGCATCATATTATTGTTTCACATGGCGTGGTATGTAATTTTTCTTACAGCTCTAAATAACATATTAATATTTTCAAGACAATAAGCAAGAATCTAAAACAAAATTCCAAGAGAATGGAATTAAAATAGGGTTACACAGATACAAATCATAAGAAGTCGAATAAAAGAAACAAAAAGTACCTCATATGAAAATGAAGGATCCTTTGAAGCACGTTGTTGAAGATAACTACAAAGGAAAGGCATAAGTAAAATTGTGCTCTTAGTAACAACCTTAAACAATAAATGCTATGCTACTTCACAAGAGCAACAGTTAAGTTACTACTCACAACACTACTCTACATACATAATACTAACCCATTCAAAATAAATGGTGGTATCATCAAGAAAGTGCATAAAATTTAAATTTATCTAATCTGTACAAGTTCAGATTTTCCCTTTTTGTTGGTTGCTTACTATGGTAGTATGGTTGTTTTGACTCTTCTTTTTTCTAGAGGGAAGAAGAGGTTAAACATGTTAACATATTGATATGAACAACAAAATCATAAAACCTGGCAAAAACGGTGTGCTTTGACTTACATCATAGTTTCCTCAAGGGCTCCAGGAAGCCTATGCTCCTCATTGAATGCAGGAATTATCAAAGAGATATACTTTGAGGCAGGATCAACAATATGTGGGCAAGGAACCTAAATAAACAAGACTTAAATCAGTCACAACCAGTTCATGACTGGGAGCTATCTTCAAAAAGCTATGCATTAACTTGACCTCCCAAAAATATTATAAACATGGAAGTACATGATACAAATATAAGTAGCTAAAATTATATTTCTATTAATTTTATAGTAGAGACTATTTGATATACAAAATGAAGGCCAAATATTTTTTTTATTTTTTATTTTTATTTTTTATTTTTTGAACATATGAAGGCCAAATATTAGAATGTCAGGGCAGGCTATGTTGTATTTGGATGTGTCTTTGGGTGCAAGGTGTCCAAAGATGTATGTCAAATGCACTTGTGATGACAAATCATTCCTCTTGAAATTGGCATTAAAACCAAATTATAACACCAGAAATGAAGGATAGGCCATGAAATGCCAACCACTCTAGATCAATAATAGGGCAGAGACTGAGGATGAAAGAGAAAGACACATGAAATAGGAATAATTTCATCAAGTCAAAGATCATTACTGCAAACAATCATAATGATAAGTACCTAAGCACTTGGGGAACCCACCCTTGAAAAGCTAGCTATCAAGGGGGAAGAACCAAGCACTTAAGTACTCCACCGAGCATCCCATACTACCCGATGTGGGACTTGGGCACCCCATAATACCCAAGTCCCTATCATAGCACCGCCCCTGAGAGCCGACGTCCTCGGCGGCTTTCACTCCACGACACTTCACTCGGTGGCACTTCACTCAACTTCCTTGTTGGTCAGAACCCTCCACCGGTCAGAACCCTCCGTGGGTAGCCCTTTCCGAGATGCCGACAACCTGGCTCTGATACCAATTGATAAGTACCTAAGCACTTGGGGAACCCACCCTTGAAAAGCTAGCTATCAAGGGGGAAGAACCAAGCACTTAAGTACTCCACCGAGCATCCCATACTACCCGATGTGGGACTTGGGCACCCCATAATACCCAAGTCCCTATCACATAACAATTATAGAACTGCAAATCATGATGTTACAAGGGAAGTAACAACAATTTAACATAAATAATAATCTCAAATGCTAAAGAGAGATTGTTGAGATTCATTCTGCAGCCTAGTTTTAAGTTGAAATAAATGAAGCACGACAATCTTAAATTTATGGATTAACACAACATGCAGCAGCTTCAGCTTTTGTGACACTGATTATATGAATATCAAGTTATTATATGAAAATGAACCATTCCCTTCAGTCACATATCATTCTCATTAAGCATGCCTTTCCATCATTTTATGAACCTCTTTTCTTTCTTTAGGTTTTGAGTCCAGCCATATTATGAACTTAAACAAACAGGAAAACACTAACAAGTAGCCACACTCATATTTCCAACATTTTTTTCTAATTTCTTGATCACGTCAAAATTTTATCATCAGTTTGTAATATCTATGCTTGATTTCGTGGCTATCTCATGATAGGAATCATAGGTTAGACCATGTTTCCTCTAATCCTGTAATCGTCAATCACTACAAGTTGTACAATTACAGTGAAGTAATTTTACACAACCAAATTAAACTTTTCCCAAACTTTTGCAGCAACAAAGTCACAATTTCGCATTACCAAATTCACTTGTGGATCCTTTGGAAAGGGAAAAGAAAAACCAATGAAAAGGAATGATAGGACTGAAAAGAGGGCTCGAAAAGTCAATCACTGAAGACTTATCTCACTAATTAACTTCTTAAAGAATCCCACCCCACCCCACCCCACCAAAAACATATATATATATATATAGATTGCTCACAAAATCTTGCAAACCCTCAGAAGATCTAAAACAATGCAAAAGGAAACATTCACCTGTTTCAACGAATTAGGATCCTCAAATATAGCCGGAACTTCAATGTGCCTTTCGAAAATCAAAATCGAAATATTAAACTCACAATCACAGTCAACATACATGTATCATTTCTGTGCATACATTAGCTTAGATGAGTGAATAAGTAAGGACATACTGATGGTTGTTTCTTCTTCTATATACTTCAAAGAAGATTACAGTGACAAACCCTAAGACCGCAATCACAAAGAAGGCCACAAGAAAGCACAAATACTCCATTCCTTCGCTGCAGCTATTGCCAATATCTTGCACCTGTTATGAAGCACATAGAATTCACTAACATTGTTCACAGTAAACAACACCAACACATAGTAGATTGAAAAACAAAAATCATACAATTCAAATGAAAAAATTAATTTTATCATATGCTTAACATTGATCTTATCATCATCATGGAACAAAGAAAGTTCCCTACCGTTCACTGATTTTATTTATAAATAAAACAAATTATGACAGTAAACAGAATTAGTTAAGAATTGAAGAAGCAGTAGTGGTCAGAGAAGAGTCAAAGTATGTGCATCGATTGTTAAATTTTTCTCGAAAGAGATTAATATAAATTATTAAAAAAATAAAATAAAATGTGAAGGAAGGGAAATGGAGAATATACTCAATCGAAGATTTCAAGAACCAAGAAGAAAATGGAGATGAGATGCAAATGAAGGTTTCGAAGAAATTATTATTACCAGATTGAGCTGAACGAAGAGAGCGAGCGTTCAATTCAACGTCGTCGATCAGCACAACCCGACCCCAACGCACCGTTTCTTGCTCAGTTAACTTTACCGGATTATTTTAATCTGCAGGCCTTAGTTACTGAGCAACAGAACAAGAAAGAAAAAAAGGCCCAAACTGAAGAAAGCCCGACCAATAAAATGACAAGGAAACGGCATGCTTGCTTCAGAAACACACAAGATTTTGGACCAAAAAAAAAAAGAAACACACAAGATTTATTGACAAAAAGAAAAAAAGAAAAGAAACACACAAGATTTTGACCCAAAAAAACAAAAAGAGACACACAAGATGAATTGGACAATTCTAAAATGAAAGGTAAAAAAGTTAAATCAAACGAAGCAAATCCTCCTATATTTCTCTGTCTTTTGTTTTCTTGGGGAGGGGGGTTCTGGGCTATTGTCTTCATTTTCCCACAGTGCCTTTTCTTAATCTTATATGAGCCTCTTCAACAAGCCCAACAAAATCCAATCGAGATTCAGAGTCTTGTTATAAATTATTTTATAAAAAAGTCACTTTCTTTGACCAAAAAAAAAACAAGAAATCACTTTCTTAAAGGAAATAATCAATATTGACCAAAAAAAAAAAGAAAATAATCAATACAGACCAAAAAATAAAAAGGAAATAATCAACAACCAAAAAAAGAGAAATAATAACTTTTAATATTTTTCTATCTGTTTGTTTCAGCTTTTGAAAATAATCAAAATCTAAAAACAATCTAAAATCTGATTAAAATAAAAATCTATTTGGAGCAAATCTTGAGAAATAATCTAATTTTAATAAGACGAGAGATGAGAGACAAGATTAAAAAATTAATTTTTAGAATTGTAAAAAAATAGAAAGATTCTGCTTCACAACAAAATCTCTAAAAATTAATCACTAAATTATTTTGCATAAAAATCACTTGTTTTTATCTTTCAGCATTTTAATTTGTTTAAATTTAAAAATACAAAAATAGGCATGGGAACTTCGTTTTGTTGTGACGAACTTAACTTTAGTAAAACAATTAGTTTTGAGAGAATTGTCAAATTGGATATGTAAAAGCGTATAATATAAAGAAAATTTTCCACATTTTCTCACATGCACACAAAATAATCATTTTATTTTTTAGTATTAAAATATGTGTGAAAAAATTCTTTTATAATTATCCACATGTATCTGAACAATTATTATACTTTTTAACTTGGTGGTCATCTGCCATGTCTGGCGTGGGATCACCTATCATGAGTTCTGCTCATTGTGAAAATGATTTCATTTTTATGTTTGGGTTAGGTTTGCTTTTCTAAAATGAGGATTGCATTTAAAAAAATAATATGTATAGTTATAATTGTTGATAGAAAAATTAATTATTAAGATTTTAAAATCTATTTTACGTATGCCCATATAACCAAGAGTCATATTCAATACGGTGGATTCTAACGTGAGGGGGCCATTTAATTCCGCCTGACTATGTCTGGCATGGCCTACTAGATCAAATTCCAAAAATTAGATTGGCTCATAGATCGTTCAGGCTACATATTTTTTAGTCCAATCTAGCCTAAAACACATTGGGTTGGACTAGGCTCGGCCTGTCCTAAAATATTTATAAAGAAAAATAATTCAAAATATTAAAAAAATACATAAAATGCAAACGCATCTGACTGGACGAGCCAATCAGGTTGGGCCCAAATGACCAGATCTAGGTCATTTTTGACCTATAATTAACTCAACATAATAAAACACAGTCGGCCCATCGAACTGGCCCAAAAATAAAAGCTCTAATTAATTATAAGAAAATGAATGGATAGAATAACATTTCACATTTTTTTTTGTCAAGAAGAAGTGAAGAACACCTCACTTGAGTCGGCTCTCTTGTCAAATTGCAAGTTTTAACATGTGACACTGTACAATACGTACGGACTATTGGTGGCACCACCGGCTAGGCCTACACATTTATTGAGTCAAAACTTCAAACACACACAGCTTTAATCTCTCAGGTAAAATAAATTAAAGGATATGCTTATATGTGCTTGCACATGGGAGCCATGAGGTCGTTTGGTGGTTTAAGAGAGAATCATAGAGATTGTAGTAATAAAGAGGTCATAGATTCAAATCTTTTCCATTAACATAACATACTTATTTAGTATCATTTGCCTATAAAAGAAAATTTGTGTTTGCATCTGCAGCTGTAAGCATCGAGAGACAGAGATGTCCATGATTCTTGTGAAGATTAAAGTAAGTTGGCACACTTGACATGGGGTCCTTACTCCTTCCCATGCCATGATTAAAGCCAGAGGTGGGCACAGGAGAAAAAGAAAATGTGGTCACTTTCCTTTTTATTTTTCTTCCCTTCACTTTTCTGAACCATTAGAAACTTTACAAAGAGGGAAAAGGTTGGCCATTGTTGCTCCCTCAATGGATCCCATCTTGATTATTCCATATTGTGCCAGATAGTACTATATCTTACCATATATTTAATTTCCCTCTATTGTTGTAGGATAAGATAATCCCCATAACTCATAGTTATAGTCACATTTGTGCTTCGAATATTTTAGTACTAGACTAGATGCATTATTTTTCCAAAGCTAGCATAGTATATTATGGGGGATCCTTTTAACATTTCGAGATTATTTGGCATTTTGCTATTTTATCAAATATTTTGCCCTATTTAATCTAGGTTGGTTCATGTGGATCACGGGTTAGAATATAGTGGCACAATTTACCATAAAACAGTTTGCAGGGGGAAAAAATGAATTGGGCAGTATCTGTGACGCCCCTGATTTAATTGCAGAGACTCTGCCTCTGGTACCATTAATTTCATTTATGCCAATTGCCTAGTATGAATTACATTATTGAAATTTACACTCAGCTGAAACCACGTTAATGAGCGAAAATTAATAAATGAGATAAATTCTAACAACAATACTGCTTAAAAAATTAAAAGTAGAAAGTAATTTTTTTGGTTACAATGTAGAAAGTAATTTGATGAAAAGTAAAGTATTTAGTATTACATTAAAAATACAAAAAAAATATATAATTAAAAGTATTTAATAGAATATATTAAATGCTATCAATCAATGCCTAAAGATACTTATTAGTAGATCCTAAAATTTATTACTGCAACCAGAGTACCAACTTAAATTTTCAACCACTTAACCTGTTTTTTTTTTCCCTAACTAGGTATCATAAAAGTGAACTCTTCTCAAGTAAATTACAATAAGTAGAGATATATATTATCCATAGGACTATCTGATTATTATAAACTATAAAATTTCATTATGGCACGTTATATTGTAATTTGCAGAATAAGCAACAATAGGTAAAAGCAGCATTAATAATGCATATATTGTGCTTTGCTAATAATTAGCATAGAAACATTTTCATTTTTGAGGTTCAAGTGCTAAACAAATCAAGAATGTTTCTAATGTCAAGAAGTCAGTAATGTGCACGAAAGTGATTTTGCCTGGAATAGCTTAAGAGAATTAGGCTAGCTAGTAAGAACAAAAATGTTAGCCTAACTCTTGCCCCTCCTTGACAAAGTTGTATATGTTAACAAGTGTCAGTGAAAAGGACAAATGCAACCTGGAATCCTGCATTCACTGTATAAACTTCAATTCAATACCCAATTATTCATGCTAAATTACACTTTCTCTTCCCCCAAATCCAATAGAGAGAAAAGAAATCAAAGAAATACAGATCAAACAAGATGATGATCAACAAATAAACCAATACTAATAAGCCTCCCAATAAAATTCCAAAGACTAAGAAAAACAAGTTAACAAATTAAGATCCTAATAAGAATGATCATGAGAATGTCAATGTTGAAGAGGAAGAAGACACATAACATACATAAAGTTTCAATTTGATGATTGATGATAGCATCAGGGTTTTAAATTGCAGTCCGCAACATCAGGGTTTTCAGAGTCTCCAAAACCATAGTCTGTCTGTAATTTTCTACAATATCAAGAACGGCGACGTAAACCGCGACCGCAATTTAAAACCTTAAATAGCATTATAGTATGTCTAATAATTAATGAGCCATGGCAACCTGGGGTTGATCAGAGTAGCTGATGCTTCTCTGGTGAGGCATGGAAAGCATGAAAGTGTGATCCAAGAAATCCTTAAGCTCAACCACAGACTGCAAAATAGTCCTTAGATCCTCAGCGCAAGGGAAACCAAAGCTCCCAACTTGTCTAACTGCATAGACATAGAAAGTCAAGCACCCTTTCCTAAACTTGAACCTAGCCATCTCACAAGAAGTGAGTCCCCTTATGAGCCTCTTGTTCACATCACCAAGTGCCATCTCATGTGGCCACGCACGGTCCATCTCAGATTTCATGGCTTCTGTCTCAAACACGAATAGGATCACCTTGGACTTCTTGGTACCTAGGCCAAGTGTGAGGGTGTGCCATGCTTGGTGTGCCAAGATGGTGAAGTTTGTTGGCAAGAATGCTGTGGTTGAAGGGAATGGGAGTTTCTGGTTGTGGTTTTGGTCTTTTGGTTTGTTATTGGTGTTGTTGTTGTTGTTGTTGTTGTTTGTTGGTGGGAAAGATAGTACTTTTAGAAGCTCTAATGGTCTTGCTCTTCGGATTGTGAATGATTTCACTATGAATTGGCCACCAAATCGGATACCCTTGACATCTGAGCTTGGTTTGAAGGAGAAATCAGAGGTGCTACTACTCTGCTTTGTGGTTTGGTCATTTGGGTGTTGATGCTTTTGCTTCTTGTTCTTGTTGTTCTTCTTCTGATCTTTTTCTCCTCCTCCCATGGGTTGGTTTAATTTTTTGTGGATTTCACAAATTGGTTTTTTGTTGTTTGATAATTGATATCATAACACAAAAGGGTTTCAATGGTATGTAGTGGGAGTAGTAGTACTATGGTTTTTTCTGGGTGGGTTTCTTTTTCATTCCAGAGTAGATTGTAGTCAAAAAGGTGGAAAAACACTTGACATAAATTTCAACCATTTGTTTAATGAAGATAACAGTGCTAGCTATAACTACTCTAATAAATAAATATATTTCCTAGTTACTTTATTCGTTAGCGTTAGAAATACAGATCAATAAATTATTTGATATGTCTCTCTTTTTTTTTGAAAAGTTTAAATTACCAATTAATTGATCAGAAAATGGAATAAAAATTGAATTTATGTTTCTAACCGGATTAATCCGGAGCTTCAAATTTTGGGAGGAAAAAGAATACATGTAAAACAAATCAATTAAAAATTATTGTTGTAAAAAAAAAATCAAAACACGTGCCACCCGTGCATGCCCCATCTAAGCATAATGAATATGAATTAAAATTTATGTAGTACATACTATAAATCTTAATCTATTGTATTAAGTTGTGTAAAGTTTATTTTTTTTAAAGATGTGTTATGTATATATTAAGATAATATTAAGATAATAACACCTATAATCCTATATCCGGGCATCAAACAAAAGGTTGTTATCATTGTACCAAGAAATAAGTCTGTACCAACCCAAAAACGAAAACAAAAAGCTATCATTTGCTATTATCGTCTAACCTAACAAATCCAACCAATTAAAGATTATCAATATATAAGTAGTATTATGACACAAGAAATAAATACCGGATATGTCTTCCAATACCTAAAATTTTATACTTATAGCTCACATTTAATTATTGATTCTCAATTTCATCATTAATCAACGTTATTTGTTTTGCTTAAGTTAGTTAAATAATTAATTAATAATTACTCCCTTCGGACTGAAATATAAGAAAAAAAGTACATATATCTGGACTAAATCCCTCCGGACTGAAATATAAGAAAAAAAGTACATGCACCTGAACCATATTTAGTCCAGATGCATGTACTTTTTTTCTTATATTTCAGTCCGGAGGGAGTAACTTGTTGACAATGGAATAATACGTCAGATTTAAGATTCTAAATGTTAAATAAATATTATCCAATAAAAATTTGACATTGTTGAGTGCAGTGGAATTTTAATTTTTTATTTATATACCCAAATTTGTGTTCAGCCAAGAGATAAGTAAAGTATAATCATGGATTGTTCCGTCACCAGGGATCAAACTCGAATACTAACCAAACATGCCTCTTAGACGGAATACATTAATCACTTGCACTTAAGCACGTATTTATTGTTGAGTGGAACTTAAATGCGTATTGGAATTCTTGAGTGTAATATATTCTCTAGTGGGGAAAAAAGTATAATAAGCAAAAAAAAAACGGGTCCTTTTCTACCAATGCGTGAGCGGATGATGTGTTGCGAAGCTGAAAGGAGAAATTGGTGTGTTGTCAATATACCTCAAGTACCGACACATCTAAGCCATATTAGGATGCCCTTAACTAGTTTAATTTAGAACAATAGCATGTGAAGCCATGGGATTGTGCTCATTAATCATAATTACCCTGCAAATGAATTCGCAAAATAAAGGTTGGGACCACATAATGATGGTCTCACAGAGAGGGGAAAGAAGTGGAGCTGCTTCCAACAACCATAATGGCAGCCATTTGTTTAAAGATCTCGCATAGGATTAGTTGCTACAAATTTTTTAATTGCCTATGGCGTGGATATCGATAGCATTATAATAGGGGTGTACAAGACCCAGCTTGACCCGATGACTTCGGGTCGGGTCTGATTAACTCGGACTCATTGAAAGAAATGGAACGATAGGACAATCTAACTTAATAACCCATGTTCTGGCTGGGTCAGCTTTGGGTTGGCTCTCTAATCACTCGGCCCGTCCCGACTATACTTACTTTATACTTTTTATTATTATCTTGGATCTGAGTAGTTGCAACAATTGGTATTTTCACATCTGGGGTATGAAACCTGCCACAGGCGTGGTTATTACTTTTGGGAAAGTTCTTTGTATCAACATCGACCACACGAGGGGTGTGAAATATTCTACGGGTGTGGTCGCTTCTGGGATTCCAGGTCTGGACTGGAGGTTTCGTAAGAGGGTCCCACACCTGGGGTGGAAAGTTTTATCCAGTTGTGGTTAGCTCTGGTTTGGCAGGTCTTTTTAACAGCAGTATGAAACAGAATGTTTCACACCATGGGTGTGAACTTTTTAACTGGTGTGATTGTCTCAAATTTGGATGGGTTTTTTTCTTCTTTGCTAACATCAAGTTATCACTTTTCCTATTTTTTTTATTTATATTTTATTTTTTTCATTGTTTATTTAACTTAAACTGTGTTTCTTGGTCCTTGGGTAACATTAAATTGAACTCATTATATTTTATTTTGTCATTGTTTATCTTAACTTGAACTCTCCCTTGTGTCATTGTAGTATTTTTATCATTTACGTACGCATATTAAAAGAGAGTGGTTGGTATACATTGGTTGCATTTGATAGTAATCTTGTGAGAGGAAGAGAAAGTAGGCTTACCTCATTCACTTGACAACTCCAAAGTTACTCTTATTAATTGCTTGTTTGTTAGATTTTTCTATTGCAAATATTTTATTCTACGTTAGATTAAATTAAAGAAGAAAATTATTGATCAAAAAAATTAAAGAAGAAAATTTTAGCTTTTGTTTTTTTTATTCCGGCTTCCCAATGTAAGTTTGATAAATTAAAGAAAAAAATATTCATCATGTCCCAACCACGAGATTGGGCACAAGTGGATAATGTGGTCCGTCTAAAGGGACGAGCTCGGCTAGTACCCGAGTTTGATCCCGGTGACGAAGCATTCCGTGACCAGGAACTCCCTAGTTGCGAAACAATCTGTAGTCAGACTTTACTTACCTCCCAGTCGAACACAGGTTAGTTCACACAGATTAGTCCAATGACCCATTTTCCCTTAAATATGTGAGCATAAAAAAAAAAGCGGCCTTTAAAGTCTCCTCTAAAAGCGTCATAGTTTGCAATTAATAATAGAAATCGAGAGAACATGAAGAGAGACAACCCCTGCAGCATTAACTTTATACATAGCCCTAGCTAATGATCAATTTTTTAACTAGTTTCAAACTCATTAGGTAGCTAAACTTTTATGTTATTTATCTTAATTACTTAGGGGGCGTTTGTTTCACGGTATCAATAATTATTCCCGGGAATGTGATTCCTGGGAATACTATTACCGGCTATATTATTCCTAGGTATAATCTATAATGTGTTTGGCATTATATATATTCCTAGGAATGTTTTTACATTTTATTAATTTAAAAATAAAAAATTCAAAAAAAATGTGATAAAATGTGTGGTGAGTGGGAAGTTATTATTAGAAAAGTCTCATAACTACTCTTATTCCCATGGGAATATAAGATACTCATCATTTTAGCATGGGAATAAAAATATGAAAAATGTAAATGCATGATATTCCTAGGAATAATTGATACCCGGGAATAGTTTTTTAAAACTTGAAACAAACATAGGAATGTTATATTCCCAAGCTCACTTTCCCGGGAATAAATTAAAATAACTTGAAACAAACACACTCTTAGGGTTTGCGAGAATTTATTGTCAGTGGTTATAACAAATATGTAGATTGAATTCTTTTCTATCAGCCATATAGCATGCATATAAATTTGAAACTAATCAGTAATTCTAATTCCAATATAAGTTTATTGGAAGTAAGAAATTTTAATCTTTGTGTCATATGTCTTTATTTTTAATCTTAATTATACTTGTCTCTCGTTGAAGGATCTATCAATTTCAAACACCAGAATTGATTAGTACTTTGACATAAGGTTTCAACAAAAAAAGTTAGCTCTTTAAAAAATGGGTAGGCTAATTCGTCTCATGAGTTGGCACGAAAACATCGACATGCTATTATGATCAAATATCTAATTAACATGCAGTGTGCATCTGACAAATCAAATTAAATAAGTGATGTTGATTTATATTTTTTTAAAGAAAGAGATCGGCTAAAGTTTGTTTCTAAAATAAAGGCTTAATTATACTTTTGGTTCTATAAGTATCATAATTGTGCAATTTTGGTCTCCTTTCCAATTGAGTGATTTTGGTCTCGTAGGTATTGTGATTGTGCTATTTTAGTCCCACAAGTTCCAATTGCGCGATTTTGATACCCCAGGTATAACAATTGTGAGATTTTTGTCCCTAGGTGTCCCAATTGTTTTCAATCAGTCTCTTGTCATTGTGTCGTTTTTAACTCCAAGAAACTACACGACTCACAAGTGACCCGACTCGGTGTCAAATCAGCCTCCACGCGCGTGTATAAAGAGACCTGATTGCAACAATTAAAATACCCGAGGGATCAAAATCGCACAATAGTGATATCTCGGGGACTAAAATCGAGCAATTAGAATTTGGGGACCAAAATTGCACAATCATGATACATGGAGGATCACAATTGTACAATTGGAACATTAGAAACCAAAAACGCACAATCATGACATCTCAGTGACTAAAAGTGCAATTAAACCTAAAATAAAAAACAGGTATATATCTTGTCAGGTTTTAATAGATTGGTTAAAATTATGATGTACCTATCTATATATATATATTAATGGTAAACACTTCAAATTTGATTAGCTATTTAGAAAAAATTAAATAATCCGATTAGCTACCTTATCCATTACCAATCATAAATTCATCCTCTATCTACTATTTTATCCATCTTCAGCTAGTTTTTGGCAACAAACCCTACATATATATTCATTATAAATTTTTCTTATATTGGTCAAATTTTCAGAGTTAACTATATTGATTATTTGGAAGACATGTTTTTAACTAATTAAACCAATCAGGTAAATTAGTTGAAATATACACGCAAGCTAGTTTAGGTACCTCAGTACGTATAAAATAGAAGTAGGCATGCATATATTATATCTAGGAAGGTTTAGTATAAGATTATCCACATGCATTATATATGCTATTTTCTATGAATTTAATTAGTATGTACTAAGAGTGTAATAAAGTTTTACACACTAACTATTATTATAAAATGGTATTATTATAAAATATGATTGAATTTCTATATAAAATATTTTTACACTGTCATTCCATAGTAATTAAATTTTTTGCAACGTGCATGCTAATATTGTAACTTATTTATTGTGTTGAAAAGATGGATGACCTATATATATGCTTTTAAAAGTGCTTGACTTCATACCGAAGGGTTATTAATTTTATTCTTCTTTTAATCGGTGACTCCAGATGACCTATTTCTCAATATTTGGACCAGATTGAATCAATATATACAGACTTCCTTATCAAGGTTGTCTGTTGTTAAGGAAACGACATAATCAATTAAAGTGCTTTACCAAACAGACAACAAGAATTACTATTATGAAGGATTGAGTAGGCAGAAGGTACAAAGCATTGTTAAAGATGTTTAGTGTTTGTTATTGAAACATGAGGAATATATATCATGTGAATAGTAACAATATGAATATTGGAGAAGAAAAGACAAGTGGTTTGCAACGGCTATATGCTTAAACATCTATACTTTTTGATAAAAAGAAGAAGAAAAAGTAAAGGCGTGTTTGATTTTAATTTTTATTACCTGTTTTTTATTTTTAAATACCAAAATACCACTTTATTTTTCTTTTCAAAATTATATGCAGGAAACAGAAAAAAAATATTTTTACTAATAAAATGTTAAAAACAAAATACAAAGTAAAATTAAGGTGACACTTTTATAATTAAATCTGAAAACACAAAATATTTTTTAAAACCAAACCAAACCAAACCTAAAAGATCAATTGTTAAAAATGTTTGCATTGCTTTAAAAATGACGTCACAGTCGTGTTACTAGTGAGTTTTTGTTTTGGAACTACTCAATTTTGGAAGTAAAAATCTAAGTCAAATTTTTTTATTTGAGCTTTACCTTACTCTTCATATACCAAATCTCAAGTATCGTTCACAACAATTACAAAAGAAAATAATAAACATAAAATCTATTGATTTTTTTTTTGTCAACATAAACAGTGTCATGAAAAGAGAAAAACTCCACCATATGACATCTATAGCAAAAAAAATAGCATAAATAGAGTCACAATAAATAACGATTATACAACTGTAATTTCTAAACCAAAAATAGCTTTGGCAATCTGATAGTTTTTTTTTCTTTTCAAGAATTGCATATTTTTTTGGTCAAATTTTGGACGTGAAAAATGGGCCGATGCACCAAATTTGGCTGGGCTTATATTATAGCCCATGATGCCCCGACAAATTAGTTAAATGTGACTCTTTTTCGATTTTGTCAGCACCCTTCTTTAAATTCGTCCATCCGTAGTTGAGGTAGGGATCCAAAAATATGTTTTCAAATAAAATAAATTTATCTTTGACCAAAAAAGTAAAATAAATTTATAAATTGCCCCCAGTGATAAATAATTTAAAGGGAAGATTATACTATATGTTATTACGAATCTATCACTTTTCGTTTAATTATTCTTGTCAATGGAGAAGCGCAAATGTTCTGTGATTCTGGAAACGTGATGAGTTGTTGAAAATTTGACAAGCAAGACACAAATGCAGTCCAATAGATAGATCATTTGGTGTGAGTTTGACTTGATAATTTGCGGGATAGCTTGATTTTAACCAAAATCATTAAGTGTTTTTAAAATTAGGAATAGTAAGCATTGATTTAATCAAGCATGAAATGGCATGCCAATGTTTAACATTCTTTTTTTTTTCCAGAACAATAATATACAAACTAAATAATCAAGTACACAAATGCATAATCACGAAGCCACTAAACACAAAGCCGCCACATTGACGCCTCTTCTATTTAGACACGGTTCTATCTTCCTCCCTTGCTGCCTCTGATTATGATCGACCTTTAAAGAAACATGCTCAGATTCTACAATTATCATGGCCTGCAAATAAGAATGACAAACACACATTTGTAAGCCATATATGATGATAAATCACTAAATATCGAAGAAAAGTTAAAGTCTACATCGACTAGAGATAAAAGCCTAAACAAAAAATATATAGCAGAGACATTCTTCATGTTACAAGCCGGTTTTGTAGGAATAAGACCATAAAACTAAATTACAAAAACCACAAAACTAATATGGTATCAAATCCTATCATATATACATTATTGGGCTGCCACCTGTATTAATTGTCCACACGCCAGGCCCAGTTGCCCTGGGCATGAGGGAGAGGCACCCCTCACCTTACAAACTAGTTTTATATGGAGATGGTGGGACACTGATTCATTGATAAATCAAAAATATTAAATTCTTTCATTCTTTTTGTTTAATTTGGCATGGAGATAGAGACTCACTTGGATTAGTAGAAGTGATGACAGCAGAGTGAGAGAAGTCACAGTTGAAGTCATGTCGACCATTGGCCTGGTAGTAGGCATTCATGGCATAAGTGGCAAGGGCCCTAAGGTTGTTTGGGGCATAGCAAGCTCCACCTGGTTGAATTGGCTTGCAATCAATCCCTTGGCTGCATACATAGTTTATGTTTGCTTGTAAGGCTTCGTTGCTAGCATCTGGCTTGGGCACGCAATATTGCTGCTGCCCTCCTCCTGCTGCTGCTGGTGGTTTTGGCGATGGTCCTGCTACCGGCACGGCTGGTGTCTGCATCATTATCATTCATTCAAAAACATCTCAACTAACAACATTATAAATAAAACTATGGAGTACATGTTTGGTTTTCAGTTGAAAGATTGTAGATATATATTTGCACACAAAGTAACTATAGAATTTCTTTTGAATAAATATACTTTTAAAGTCAAACATTTTGAAAATCAAACATTTTGAAAAATTGTGTCTTTGACTGTTCTGCACCTCCCTTTTCTTGTCTTTGACAGAGAATCACAATAAGCAGGGATGTGGGAGTAACCACATACACAGGCCTCTCCATACCCCATCTTTAAAATAAGGGACATTTTAATGTCTAGTACATGGACAAATAATTAAAACTTGCAAACCAATCACTAAATACAAAATCTTATTAAAAATTGAGTTTAATCAACAATAGTTATAGAATATTTACCAAAAAAAAACAATAGTTATAGAATAAGAGCTATGCTATTTATTATGAGAATATTTACACGAAGCGTAGTACGAATACACGTGTTTTTGGCAGAAATCAGCATCTGCAATGATATAAAAGGCAATCAATATTTTTATACTTATCAAGCGGTTGATATTGTTCGTGCTACTGATTTGTGCTTGTACTCTTGTAGGCTTCGTAAAAATGAGCATTTTCTGATAATATTATAATGTAGATAAGATGAAACAATATTTATGGGCGCTGTTTGGATTGGTTTATGTAGAGTTTATTTGGCCTTATTTACGGCGTGTTTGATAGAACTTATAAAAACAGCTTATAACTGATTCATAAATTCTCCACGATAGCAATCAAAACAGTTTATAACTAATATAAAATTAATTTTACTACATTTTTTTTCAATTATAAAAATAACTTATATATTAAATAAATTGTTTATCCAATCAGGTTCATATATATATATATATATATATATAGATAATTAATCTCTTAAAAATAAATGTGGACTACCGATTAATCAAACAACTCTTTTGGGAATTCGATTTCCTACAGTCGGGAATCTCACATTGACACAGTTAGGGCGATTTGGGACGTTCGATCGAGATCGGATAATTGATTATTTTTGGGTTGAACTCAGTTTCAAATAAAATTAAAATATCCAACCGTCTGATCTCAATCAAACGGTCAAAATCTCTCCAACTGTATGAATGCGAGATTGCCACAATTACAGGGAATCCGAATTCCTCTTTTGGAAAAAGAAGAAAAGAAAAGTGCATTGAAATTGACACCCTGTGACATGTGGAAAGAAAGAAACGAGGAAAAATATAATAATAATTTTTGTTTTGGAAAAAAAAAAAGACAAACAAAACGAAAGGGAGAAAGTGATTGATTAAGAAAAGAAACAAAATACCTGTCCTGCGTTGTTGCGGAGGATTCCAGCGTCATAAACGGGAGTGAAATCGGGTTGGAAGAGACCCCAGTTACGCTCAGCGATCGGACCGGGTTTCTGGTTCTCATTAAACAGAGCAAAGATATACGTATCGAACCGGCGGTTCGGCATCAACGGCGTTCCTTTCCCTTCCTCCAAATGCCTCACAAGCTGTCCATTATAAGACTGAGCGTTCCCATTGCTACACGCATCCCAACCGTCACAGACAGTGGGCCACCCCGTTTCCCCAACAGCAATGTCCACGTCACCATACCCAATTGCCTTCATCGCTGAGTACACCGCGTCCATAAGCGCGTCGAACTGGTTACTGTACCTCAGCTTCGTGTACCTATTAGAGTCATAAAGTGATTTGGTGGTTAAGAGAAGGATATAAGAGTTTGAGCAATAAAAAGATATCATGATTCATGAGTTTGATTCGCCGCTAAACATTTGTCTATAAAAAAAAACTTGGTGTACCTGTCGAATAACCCACGGTTTGGCCTGAACACCGCGAAGTTAAGGTTGTTTTTGTTGTAACCGAAGTAAGGGTAAGGGTTCACCATGAAGGGTGTTTTTGTTTCCTGCAGGAACTTCAGCATTGGACCCAGCACGTGTTTCACATACCCTGGCCTGAATCGTCCCGCACTTGGTGGTAACGATGACCGCATTATCGCCAATGAGTGTGCTGTCGTAACCTGCAAAATTAAATTAATGTAATGAGCCCCCAAAAAAATTTCAGCTTTCAACTTCAATAATTCACAAATTCCAGATGAAAATTAAAGGGAGAGTTCAAGTTAAGGAAGAAGTATAAATGTTGAAACTTCTTACTGAATCGTTAGTTTCGAATACTTGAGCTAAGATTACATTGGCTAACATTAATAATTTAACATATATGGCTAAAAGATTTTTCCTATTACTGATAATGCTTCAATCATAGTTGCAATATTCATGAATATGATGACCCAATGGGGGAAAATAACTTTTTTATTCATTTTTGCTCAAATCGTATTTTCCTTTTTTTTTTAAAAAAACCATGTTCAAATACATAATTTTTACCAAACACGTGAATTTGTAACCCCAACCCCAAAAGAGTACTGAGGCAGATATGCAATCCACAATAAAAAAAATTCTCTCTTTTTCCTAAAATATGAATAAGACATCTAAACCACTTGATAAAAAAAAATCAATTGCCTGATTTATTAAATATGTACACGTATCATCGACTAGTTAAATCCATTTAAAAATGGTTGATATTAGTTAAATCCATTTAAAATGTTAGAAATGAGATCTTAGAAAATATCAATATTAATCCTTCACGAGGGGGAAAAAAAACAATGCCCTCATGCTGAGCTTCTGGTTTTTGGGTCAAATAACCAAAATTCAATCCCCATAAAACACTCTTAAAAAGTGATAAAGATGACTAAGCCCAAAGGCACTAAGTACGGTAATTTGTAAAAATAAAAATAAAAAGTAAAAAGAAAATATTTATCCTAATCAAGATTTTTTTTTGGGTTAGAATCCTAATCAGGATAAGGTGTGAACATTTAGGTTTTAGCTGATTATGTGTAGCTAGCTAAAAATAGAAGAGGAAATTGATGAATTTTTACCTTAATGTCGGTGATGCCCTCAGCTTGAAGGGCAGAGTGGAGGGTTCTCATGGCAGGGACAAGGTTACGGAACATGTTATGGTCACCCCAGTGAAGAACCTCACTACCGACAAGAACGTATTTGATTTTTGTCTGAGGGATGAACGGCTTGATGTGGTTCACCACCCATTGCCTCGCCGAATTAATATTCGCCAGCGCCGCTATGTCGCCGTTAGGTGCCGTAACCGTAACGGAGATGCCGCTGTTCGCGAACGCGCGGAGGATATCCGGGTTCACGTCGAAGATCTTCACGCTGTCGATGATTGTTTTCGTCTTTAAAAAGTTCGCCACCGTTGCTGGAGGTGGAAGGTTGTCGCCGAGTGTGCCGTAGTTGACGCCGATTGAGTTCACGGTGACGGCGATGTGGAGGAGCAGTAGGAGGAGGAGGAGCGGTGGCGACACGGTTGAGGTAGCCATCGTTTTGTTTTTCGGGTAACGGACGTTTGTTGTGTGTTTTAGGAAAGTAAGATACAACGGTCTTATTCTTACGTTTGTGTTGGTGTTTATATATCGAACAGCTGGGAAATGCAACGGACACGGCTTTGGGGTTTGAGGTGGACCTCTTTTTACGACTCTTGGTCAAAATAGTAGCCGCATAAATATAAATATAAATAATATAAATAAATAAATAAATATAAAAATAGCATTGTGCTTGTGCCAGTGCTATTTTTATTATTTTCTGTGTGTGTGACGTGTGTGCCCGTGTGTCTCTTTACCTGTCTGTTATTCTCTAGGGAAGGAGATGGCTAATCTTGGAATGAGACTATTTAGAAATTAGATAATTTCTCTTTCTATTTCTTTCGAAAAAGTTAAACAATATTTTTGTCAATTTGAAGATTGTATTTGACTATTTGTTAATTGAGCTGGATTTTGTTCTTTGAGGTGACCATGTTCTCTTTGTTTCAAAGTAAAAAGTCTCAAAGATGGAGTGAATGCCCGTTGAAGTGAATTCTTTGAAGCCAAATAAATATTTTATTTTGCATGTGATTTGGATTTTAACATAAACATAATAATTAATAATGCAAGGGACAAGGAGATGCGATCACAACGTCGACGTTTGTATTATATACTTTTTAAACTTTAACAACGTTTATATATACTTTTTAAACTTTTAATAATGAAGAGGGGTTTGGAAGACTACTCATACAAATTGGTGACGTCTTGAGAGACGCTTTATGGCCTAGTTTAGAGCTTCATTGCGGGAGCATAAATCTTTAACCATGGCACAAATGGCCGTTTGAGATTTTCTCAACACTGAAACAAATTAAACGAACACTTATTAGTTCTGTAATTCTAATTATGCCTATGCTTTATCTAACTGCAATGCGGTGGCATCTTCCTGGAAAAGCCATATCAAACACATTGTTATAATGAAATCATTTTTCTATACTGAAAATGCCGCCATACACATTATCTCGTCTGGTCTAGTATTTTATTCTAAAATCCACATTTTATATTCTTCCAAAAAGTGTATTTAAAACAAATTTTGTGATTAAACAAAAGATAAATTCAATTAATAAAAATTAATTTTGAGGGATTAAATTAGAATAAAAATCAAATATTCCGTAGTTCTCTAAAAAGTGAAGTGAGCAATTGGAGCAAACATCAACATAAAATATTTTAAAAAAATAGTTATATTTTTATATCAATTTGTTATAGTATCTTCTTAAATACTTAGAAGAGAAATACTAAATAAAATGTAAAAATGGTTAATATTTGCTATAATATAGAATTTTTATTATTTTTTATTAACTAAGCCTAATCATTTAATACAAAATTATTCTAGTAAAAGAATAATATTTGTGAGAGTAGATTGAAAAGCAAAAAGAATCAGGAACAGATTTATCAAGGAAACCGATATTATAGTACTTTTCTTAAAATTCTAAATTATATTAATCAATCTTCTTTTTTGATCGTGAAACCTTCGAGACAACGCGTTGAATGATTAGTGTAATTTTAACGTAACCGGGTGGGTAGAAAAGTAAAAAGGGGGAAACCACAGATTGCATCATTGCAATGTTCTGTCGCGTAGCGGAATTGCTTGCTTGAACGGCTGCGGAAACGGGGGTCGGTTAAAATTGAAAGAAACGAACAAAAGGCAGCAAAGCCCACGAGAAAGGGTCACGCCATGAATTGAAGAATGAATTGATGAGGACGAAAAATAAAAAATGTGATGTTGTGGGACTGAGGATTGGGAATCAGATTCCAAATTGAATAGAAAGTCTTGGGAATTCCAAGGTGTCGTCTCAAGGTGGGTCAAAAAGCACTTTAGAATTTCCATATTTCCATTATTTAAATAATTTCAATAAACTGCCATTTTTTTTTCGATAAAATGGCATGTGCTATCATTTTGGTCTTAGAAGTAACAAAATCTGAAAACAATATTTGATTGTGTAATTTATTAATCAGTTTAATCTTGGATATTATGTGTCAGTTTACATATATGTCTTGTCACATTCATATCTCATCTATTTAATAAGGAATAGACATGGATTGACTTGCGGTGTCTAATATATCAATAAACGTATCAACTCAACCTTTCAAATATTATTAACTAACTATAATGACATCAGCTGACTATAATAACTACCTGATTGCACAATCAAAGTTTTTTTTTTAAAATTTTGTTATTTTCAAATACCAAACTTACAATACCTATTATTTTTAAGGACTAAAGTGGTGATTTACGTGGATAATTTTTATCCAACGTGGCAAAGCGTGGGCCAAACGCATCTTTCCTGTATGCGTAGTAAAATATGGGGCTGACACACAAGAGACATAGATAAAGATAAAACGTGCCAGCAAAGACGGTTCTTCTTGTAGTAGTACTACTACTACAGTCTACAACTGCGGCAGTGCGTCTCGTGTAGCTGTCTGAGAAACCGTACGCGTTTTCACGTGCGATTTGTGTTTGTGCGACGTACGCGGTTTACTTTCCACGGTGTCGGGTGAATCCCAATTGGGCCATGCTCATACCCATAACCCATGAAGTTTTGGGCCCTATTCTCGTTGGCCCTGTTTCCAATTGGGTCTTCTTTTGTTTCCGTGGGCCTCCGTTCTCTTGGGCTTTTGCCCTTTTAATGAAGTGTCTGTTCTCTGTTGTCTTGGTTTTGTTTCTAGTTGTTTTTGTGTGTTGTTTTTTTGTTATTGTTTGTGTTTTTCTTTACTATTTGTTGGGTAGTTAGACGTTGAATGAGTTCAACTAGAATGTAGTTTAGATTTAATATTTATGGATTAATTATAGTATATCTATTTTGGATCTGTATTTTTATGGTCTTTTCTGTATAATGACTAGACTTGGCCCATTATCTATACATTTCTTACCTTTGACAAAAAAAAATTTATAACTATATACGAAATTTAAAACAATGCGAAAAAGATACTCTCGTGCATTACAGAAATTAGATTTTTATAATTATTTTGTTTTATTACATATTTCATATTTGAAAATTATTATTGTTAATTAAATTACGAATCTATTTAATATATGTGCCTTTTAAAAATACATTTAATGTAATGCAATTGAAAAAACATTTAATGTAATGCCAGATGAGATGTGAATTAAGTTGCTAACGGTCAAAATGTGTAAGGATTCGTTTTCAACAAGTTATAGGACAAACATATCCTTCCTCCGTCCCTAATTATAAGATATTTTTACTTAATTTTTTTCTATTAAAGAAATTAGTTAATATAGTTTATAGCATTAAATATGTCAATAATTTATACTGTATTTTCAAAATTGTCCTTAATAATAGTGTCTTTCTCTTCTCACTTTCTATCTCTCATTTAATTAATGCATTTCTACCTCTCTCTTCCAATAAATAAGGATAGTTTGGATAAAAATTAATTAATGTATGACACATTTTCAAAAGCCTATTATAAAAAGAAACAAACAAATTTGCAAAAAATCTCTTATAATTAGAGACAGAGAGAGTATATTTAACCCAAAAAAAAAAAGGTTTCAAAAAGGGGAAGCTTTTAAATTTGAGATAGGACGAATCAATTCGATCATTCTATAAGAGAAATATGCAATATCTTTTGAATTTGGTTACACTAAAGTGAGTTTTTTCATTTTAGGATAAAGTAAGCATATCTTCACCATTAAAATATGTAACGGCAGGGATAAAGTAAGCACATCTTTACAAATTATTCAAACAACTCGAGGTGTTTCAACTTAGACATAAGGTTGGAAGATAAGATTGGAAGATTTTCTCTAACCCGGATGTTACAATATCTCAGCTCTTCAAAGCTAAATACTTCCCTTGAGGTGTAAGTTTTAACATATTTTTATTTTTAATAAATATTTATGAAATTTGAAATAAAATATTCTTACTATTGAATTGTTTAATATATTTATTGATAATAATATATATTAATTTATAGGTTTTTATAGAGAAAGAAAATTTTATTAGTATTAAATTCTAGATAATTTGAACATTTGTAATAGTATAAAAATCCATTAAGGGTATCCACACGACGCTTGAACTTGCTTTTGAGAAGGAGTTCAAATACGTTATTATTGACAGTGATTCATTTCTTCACTCGTAGTGTCCTTAATTACTAAGTGTTGCTTCCCGACGCACCCCTATCATCCCATGGTATCTGTAATCTCCCAGCTGCTTTACTAAGATTGGACTGCTCATATATACCATGTGTTTAGGGAATGCAACCATGGCTGTAGGTGTTTGCTTTGGAAGAGTGACATTGTAGGATATTGTAGGTGTTTGTAATTTCCTGGGACTATTTTAGCTTAGTTTTGGCCTGGGTGCCTCACTAGTAGAATAATCCATTAATGCATAAAATAATTAAGTGATATAAATACTTTATGCCTACATGGATCGTGACTTTTGTGTGTAATTCTAATTAAGTTAACTCTAAGGTGGTTAATTCTATGCTATTTGTTTGTAATTTGAAATATACAATCTACTCTATAATATTTGTGAAATTTAGGTGGGTTATATTAATTAGTTGAGACTTAATTTGTAGTTGATGGAATCTAAGTTCAAAGTGGTGATATACTCATATAAATTGTGAAAAGTGTGCGAAAATTCAATTACAATTAGTATTTTTCTTGTAACTTTAATTGTTGACTGTCCGTAATAACCAATCAAATTCCGATATTTGAACTATTCAATTACCACTTACAGCTATATATATATATACCTATGTGTAAGTGGTAATTTTACGGAGACAAATAGCTAAAAAAGTGTGAAATGTGAGGCTGGGGTGTCTATGTAATATTTTCGCAACCGACAAGAGTCGCAAAACTCATAATGAATTATTAAAAAGTTAACCTTGCAATGATGACATCCATATCCATATATGGACAATACAAAAGCATTTGTCATCCCTTGTGTATATAATCTCATCTCATACACCTCATTACCAAAACTCATAACATATTGAAAAGGTTCAAATAAAATGTTATGACGCCATTGTCCCGCGAGCTACAAACACATAATGGTGTTTGACTCTGAAACTGAGTCTGATGATAACATTAGTTGCCTTGCTGTGGGAGGACTAAGAAAGAGAAAGGGAAAATGGTCAATGGTCGAAAGGGAAAATCGTAGGAGCAACAAAACTAGGAAGAGAAAGAAGTTGCTTTCATCAACTAACACAGTTGCAAAACCATTCAAATCCAAAGCAAATGTAGATCGAGGTTAGCAAAATCTATATACCCATTAATTTGCTAAGTAGTTTGATATTTATTTTTCAATTACTGTATTTTTTTCCTACAATTTTTAATATGACAAAGATTTTGTTTTGTGTCAAGTAGAATTAGCGTTCAATCATATCAAATCAGCCCTAAAGCTTTAGACCAAATATGAAGTTTTTAAAAAAAAAAAATTTTGAAGATTTTCCATGTCGGGTCGAATCATAATTATTCCAACGTCTATATCTCAATATCTGGAGAGAAAATTACAATACAGAACATATATATAAGTTTTAATTTATCTTCAATGTATATTAGAGTAAAACATGACAAAGTGAGAATACAAAAAGTGATAATTTTTGTTTTGTAATTTATAAGTTTTGTTTTATGAGATTTGTATATCTGCGAGCTACGCTGTTTCCAGTTTCCACGGTGTTGTGTGAATCCCAACTAGGTCATGCTCATACCCACCATGTAGCTTTAGGTCTTATTTTCATTGGGCCCTGTTACCAATTGGGTCCCAGTAGCACAGATGGTAATGCTCTGTGTGGGATATGTAACGGGTGAGGTGTTTGATCCTCACCTAGCCCTCCTCCCCCAAAAAAAAAGCCCCCACCCCCTATAGACGAAAAAAAAACCCTCAAGATACTTGACCAATAACAAAAAAAAAACTTGTGGAACAAAAAAAACCATAAGATACTTTAAATATGTACCACATATTCGTCTATTAAATTAAAAATTTATAACTAAAAATACGACATTTTAAAAAAAAAAAAACTCGTGCATACGTTAGAGAAATTTAGATATTTAAAATTATTGGTGTTATATTACATATTTGAAAATTATTGATAATTAAATTAGGAATCTATATATTTGTAATTAGGAATCTATATATTTAATATACATATATACCTTTTTATTTTTTTTAACATTAATACAGACAATGCCAGATGAGATGTGAATTAAGTTTCTAACGGTCAAAATGTGTAAGGATTCGTTTTCAACAAGTTCTAGCATAAACATATATATATTTTAACCAAAAAAAGGGTTTCAAAAGGGCCAACGTTTAAATTTGTGAAGGGACAAATCAATTCTATCATTTTGAGAGAAAAATATGCAATATATTTCATGTCATCACAAGAAACTGGAAAACAGAGTTATAAAAAAATTCATAATTACATTTTACAAAAAAAGTCATAGTTAATTATTATAAAATTCTAAAAAAAAACGTTGAATGACGCGATTTATTATTAGAAATTATGTGTGTGTGTGTGTGTGTGTGAAGGAAAAGTATTGTTTTGGAGCAAAATATAGATGAGTAAATATTTTTTATTAAATGCTACGATTATATACTTTCCACAAGTGTAAAGTATATTTTAGAATATAAATTACGGTGTCAATAAACTATTAATTAAATACAAGAATTACAATAATAAAATACAGGAGTCATAGATATATATAACAAATTATATGAATTTGTTAGAATCTTTTTCTCATGAAATTTTTTTTGGACAAAATCTTTTTCTCATGAGTTGTTACCTTTTATATTTTATTCTCTCCCTCTCTCTATATATGAACTGTATTTGCACTTAATTTCCAAAATCTAAATATTAGTTGGTCATGATTTAAAATTTGCTTAAAAAATGAATCAAAAATTTATTTAAAAAATACATGGTTTTATATTTTGATGCATTATTCATCATTCATCACTCCAGTCAAAAGAAATCATTCATCATTCGCTATTAAGATATCATTCTTTACACATTCCATTCCATTCATTGTCGCAAAAAAATACACATTCCATTCCTTATATTTATATGTTTTTAAGGGTGTTGTATAAGAATTGAGCAAGTCAATAAATAGCTTTGTTGCACTGAAAAATAATTATAATGATTAAATTGTTTATTATCAAAATATTATTTTACTATATATATATGTTCATATTTTTATATTTATGATTTATTATTATCAACGGTAAAATTACTTAAAACATTAAAATAATGTTTTGATGACTTTCTAAAACAATATAAAATAAAACAAAAAACATTTTGAAACCATTTTTTTAATATATATTGTATGTATGTATGTATGTATGTATGTATGTATGTATGTATGTATGTATGTATGTATGTGTATACAATATAATGTGCATGAGATATTTAAAATATTTTTTAATATAAAAATCTTAAAATCTATGGTAATTATTGTCTTCCTCTTTTTTAATTCCATTATTTTCTCTTTCTTTTTTTCTTCAACTATTAATTGCTAGTTACATCTCTTTTGTGAAATGTCTTAAAATACAACTTGACATTTAAAAAATTTCATCTAAGGTAAAAAGACATATCTAAAATGGGGAGTATAAAGTCCCCTCACTCTTACACTAGAGTACTACTCTTCCCACTTGTATTATATATAGAGAGAGTCAAATTGGTTATTGTGCATGAGTAGTGCTACTAACACACTCTCAAATACATTTTTTTTGTTTAAAAAAAATACATTCTTTTTAATACACTGTTTTTCATCATGTGGGACTCATATCCTATTTGGTGGGACTCATTCCCAAAGTGGCGGGACTCTCATGGATTTTAACCAATTATAAAAAGTGTGTTAGAATGTGTTGCTAACATTTCTCTTCGTTATACCATTAATAGGTGTAAGTTTTAACATATTTGCATTTTTAATAATTTTTTAGGAAATGTGAAATAAAATAATCTAACTATTGATTTATTTAATAGATAGATTGATAATAAATTATAGGTTCTTTTATACACAAAGAAAATTTTATTAGTATAAAATTCTAGATAACATTCGTAATAGTATAAAAAATCCATAATGCATAAAAGTCATTAAGTCATGATATATATACCTACATGGATCGGGACTTTTCTATGTAATTCTAAGTTAATTAACTTGAAGGTGGTTAATTATATGATATTTGTTTGTAATTTGAGTAATAATATCTTAATACACAATCTACTCTCTATTATATTGGTGAAATTTAGGTGGGTTATATTAACTAATTGAGTTTCAATTTCTAATTGATGGAATCTAACTCCAAAGTGGTGAAGCTCATATGAAATTTTTATGATAATAAAAAAAAGTTGAAAAAAGTGTGAGTTGTCTATTATTGTAAGTGTTTTTCTTGTAACTTTAATTGTTGACTGTGAGTAATAATCGACCGAGTCCCGATATGAACCACTCAATCACATGTTCTACGCTTGTAAGTGGCAATTTTACTGAGACAAATGGTTGAGAAAAGGTGTGGAACGTGTGGCTAAGTTGTCCATGTAATATTTCCGTAACTGATAAGAGTCACGAAACTCATAAATGAATAAGTAAAATGAAAACCTTGCAATGATGACGTCCATATATGGACAATACAAAGCATTTGTTATCCCTTGGGTATATAATCTCACACACCTCATTACCGAAACTCGTAAGCACATATTGAAAAGGTTCAAAATGTTGCGGCGCCACTGTCCTGTGAACTACAAACACATAATGCTGTCTGATTCCGAAACTGAGTCTGATGATAACAACAGCAATCTCACTGTAAGGGAAAATTGTAGGAGCAACAAAACTGGGAAGGGGGATAAGTTTCTTTCATCAGCTGACCCAGTTGAAAAACCACTCGAGTCCAAAGCAAATGTAGATCGAGGTTAGCAAAACCTATATGCCCATTTTGCTAAGAAGTTTGATATTTACTTCACAATTAATATATTTTTTCTTACAATTATTATGTCATCAAAAGATTTTGAATTGTTACATGTAGAATTAGAATTCAATTGACTTAAATATCTTTTTCGTCCATATAAATATAGTGAGTTTCACTTTTAGCCCTACAAAAAAATTTGTTTGTTTATCGTCCTCGAAATGTCTAGAGTGTGTAGTACTTTAGTTTTAGTCCCTACTATCGACATCCGTTACAAAAACATTGACATGGCTAACAAAAGTTCATCTGGACTTGCCACGTGAAATTAGTAATGCCATATTGTCACATGACATCTGTCTTGGACGATGACGTGGTTAGGGTTTGTTCTTCTCCCCTCTTCCTCTCCACTCCTAGCCGCTGCCCCCAACCCCTTCTCACTTCCTCCCACCATAGCCACCATAAGCATGAGATTTTCATGCTGCAACGAAGAAGACAAATCTATTTTTTTCCTTATTATGTTTCATAAACAATTTTTTTAATTTTTTAATTTTTCATTTAAAAAAAGTTAGTCAACCAAAAGCAAATTAATAAGTTACACAAATTTATATATGTGAATTTTGTTATCATCTAACTTTTTGTTATTAATTTTTTATTCCTCAAAATATATAATATGATTAATTTTTATTAATTTAAAATTTGATATATTATACAATGTTAAAAAATATATTTAATCGCAATCGGTTCGACCACAATTAAACCATTAAACCTTGAACCAGTATTTTCACCAGTTAAATGACCGGTCCAATTTTTAAAACATTGGGTAGAACATTACAAAATAGAATATATCAGTTTTGTTTTTTATTCAATGTATATTAGAATAAAACATGATAGAGAGTTGCAAAAGTGATAATATTTTGGTTCTATCTAATTCGTGGAACTAAAAAGAATAAAATAAATTAAAGAGTTCTAATATTTAGATAGCCAACCACCCATTTCATAGTTGTCTATGTGGCAATTTTAATGTGTCAACTCCCCAATTTTGATGACATGACATGAAAAGTGCCACATAGACAAGCATGAATGGGCAATTGGGTGTTCAAATATCAAAACTCAAAACAAAATAGGCTACTTTGTTCTGTTTGTATATCAAACACTATCCTGGATTTTTTTCTTCTAAAATAAAATTAATAATAATAAAAGATTTAATGTTTTTTTTAAATGTATAAATATTGACATATCTAAATGACACGTTAAATTTTTCAGGTTGATGTGAAATTTTAAAAAAAATGATCTATGTGATAGTAGCTATCAATCCAACGGTGAGTTTTAAAATATAATCATATGGTGAAAAGTTATTAACGATATAATATTGTCCAAAGTATTACATTGGTGTAACTTAATCTCTTTTTTATTAAATGTAAGATATGTCATTGAATGGATTCTGTCACAAAGTTAAAAGATCAAATGTACGACAACCAAGAGATACAATAAAAACCTATATACATACCAACATGATGTGACATAAGTGGTAGATACTCGAATCACTTAAGCATGTTGCCAGGGGTTGGATCCCAGCCATGTGTATGGAAGATCATCTATTTGGAGATATTGACTCCCTAAAAAGATTTCAGTATTTTGAGAGATTAGTCTCTACAATTGTACGTGGAAGATACCCGGGTTTAACAAAAAAAATAAAAAACTACATACATAACCACTTACATTACCACCATTTCATGTACAAGAAAATAATTATATTTTTGTAATGCAGATGCTTTAGTGGAGCTTGCAAAGGAATACCAAAAGTGCATGAAGATAAAACCTGTTCCAAAGGCTCGTCTAGAATATACTGTGGTTGTCAACTGGCAAGGTTTGGCCAAAACCTTGAAGAACTTGTATGGGCAGCCAATACATTATCTTACTTACAAGCTTTGTAAGGAATGGGATGGGTCAAGGTTTGGCAGTGAAGATGAAGAGAAGCCATTGGATGCCATAATTGATTGGAGCAGTGCAGAAGCCACTATATGGAAAGTTGAAGAAGTCCATAGGCTTTGCACTTCTCCTATTCATCTTGCAAAGCTTTGGCTTAGTGACCCAGAATACCAAGCTTTTGTTGATGAGGTTGTTCCATCCCCATGATGCTCAATCTAAACATTGTGGTCGTCTTGTCAACTAAGAATTATGTTGTTGTTCAAGTACTCTGTTATCACTGCAGGGGATACTTAATATTTTATTTTGTTTGAGATATTGACTGTTAGTGATCTGTTTGAAACTCTTTGCATACTGCTGATGATTTTAAGGTTATATTGATTTTGCTCTTAATTTATTGGTTTGCAATTTGTGTTCTTCAATTTCTATGCTTCAATGGTTTTAATTTCGCCGATATTAATTTTGGATGTAGCACCAAACTGATTTCAAAGTGCATGTGGCTTCTTTTTCCTTTTCTTACAAATATAGTGAGAAAACACATGAGATGAAAATATAGTGAGAAAATATGGATGAGATTCTTTCGGTTGCAAGTAGCTAAAAGTTAATTTTTTAATAAGCCTATGTTTGAAACCACGTCCAGGACCCTCCAATCGCGTAGCCAATCAGAAGCCACTGTAGATAGCGGTTTCCACCGTGGAACCAAACAGGTGATAAGTAGTATTTCGCAAATTTAATTAACATGGATGATATGGCAGGGTGCCACACTTTCTTGAAAGTGTGGTAAAAAATAATTTTTTTATTTATCTTTTAGTCCTTATATGTGAAAATTAAAAGGTGGATTCTAAATTGAGGAGGTAACTAAGTCCCTCACTGTCACTAGTAGTGAAGAGAAATTTTTAACTATATGATATATTATTAAATAATTTAAACCGTTGAAATTGTTAGAAAAGATATTCAATTTCAATGCAACCATTCAATTTATATAGTAATGTACACTTGGCTGAGTTTTGATATATGTAGTTTTCTGCCTTTGGATTATGAATGAACCTTCTACGAACAAATTTTCTCTACTTACACCTCTCACTATACTGGACGTTTCTAGTTAACTGATATCATGAAAAAAATTATGAAACTTCTAGGCTCGAGAGAAAAAAAACTTATAATGAGATGATTTAGAATCCAACTATAACTAATAAATGCAAGACCAATGCATTCAAAGATTTTATATTTAAGGCTTAATTGTATTTTTAGTTCCTAAGATATTATTAATGTGCGATTTTAGTCCTTTACATTTCAATTGTGTCAATTGGATCCCCTAGGTTTTCAATTGTTGCAATTGGGTCCATCCATCAATTTTTCATCCAATTTTTAACGGTGTCATTCTACGTGGCAAATAGTTTAGTGGCATGACAATAACTTGGCAAAGCTAACACAAGTAACATGACAAATTTTGTGTGACTCAACATTTTTTTTTAATTTTTTTTACAGGTCTGCCCTCATTCCATCAACTCTCTTCTCACTCTCTCTCTTTCCTCTACCCAAAAACGCCCCTCCTACCTCCTCTGTCGTCCCCTCACCTTCCCCTTGATCCCCTTCCGATGGCCACACCTTCCCCCTCCCCCCCCCCCCCTCCCCCCTAATCCTCTCTTCTCTCCCAGCTATCTTCTTTCCTCCTCCAAATGTAAATTGTATACCATCACAAACATTAAGCCTATTTTTTAAGATTAAAAAAGAAATGTTTATGTAAAATAATTTAATAATTATTTTATAACTAGATTTATATAAAAATAAAATTAACTTGTGTTTATTTATAATACAAAAATTAATTTTTTATCTTCTCTCTCTTCTACCCGCCCGTTAAATATATTATTTCTCAAAAATTACTTAAATTTATTTTTCAATGCCCATTGGTTGCAGATGATATTATGAAATAAGTCAATTTAAGAATTTTATATGTGTATATGTTTTAACTTTTGAAATCAATTAGAAGCTGAAAATAAAATGAAATCTAATTATAATCAAAGCTAGATTATTTGTAAAAATATTTTTTTAAAATAATTAAAAAATAAAAACTAGATTATTTTATGTGAAAATCCTTTTTTTTGCTGAAATAAAAATATTTTTTAATTTTATTTAAACAAATGGGTTCTCGTTCGAATCAAATTTTTAAACTATACACATCTTCAGATTTTGATTATTTTTAGAAGTTAAAATAAAAAATCATTAAAAGTGATTACACTAACGGGAGATTATTTACAACAGAGCTGACTAATAAATATATGCAAGACCAACATTTAATTTTCAATCATTTTATACTTAATTTTATAACCAATTAATTAATTGTGAAAATAATAAAGAGTGATTATTTGGGATTTTTTTAAAAATCGATCCACTATAGAAGTATTTTTTTGGGTAAGGAAGATGTATGAAAAAGGAACAACATGCCATTAAAAAAGAACAACATATGCCATATAAATATTTGTTTTGACTTGAACCACATTTTCTGGCCAATCCAATTATATAATATTGCTTTATGAATATTTAGCTTAAAATTTGAATTACGATTGTCTATAAGAAATAATTAATTTATTTACTTTTTTGAGTTTTGAATTTGAAACTCTCTCTCTCTCTCTCTCTCTTCTGTGGAATATATGTTCTTGCGACTTACTGGCGGCCTCTGCATGAAACGTACTTTAACATATACATTTTACGAATGCAATAACAGTTACCTGCATTCCAATTACTCTTCCACAAAAGTCCAAATTGGAATAGTGTGGGATGAGCTTATTTTCAGTCAAAATCTAAGCTGGACTTCGGCCGAAAACATGCATGTAACTGTTCATGTATTAATCATAATAATAAATTTAAATGGGATATATATCACTTCTTTTTTTCGATATGAATATATCACTTTTTTTAAACCAATGGGATATATATCATTAAAATTAGTATACAATGGGATATAATTATATGTTAAATATATTGAAAGAAAAGTAAGTTACAGTCATGCCGTTACTTGAGAGCTAGATATGCTAAAATTATTTTACTTTCGTATTTTAAAAAACTACATACCGTTGCCTTCTAAAAGATAAAACGATGACTAAATTTAAAAAAAAAAGGAAAAAAAAATTTGACTTTTTTTATAGGAACTTAAATCAAAACCCCCTATATTACAGGGACCAAATTAATATTAAAGATAAAATTATGTCCTTTTTCAATATATTTTAATGCAAATAAACATTTTAATAATGGCAAAGTTATAAATGAATCTTTTATAAATATTTTTCTCTTCCGGCACTCGCATCGCACTATATATAATATAAAATATGGATTTTGATAAGCTACTACAGAGGTAAAAGAGATAAGATATATACGCACAATTAATAAATTAATAAATTCTATGTGGATAATAATGAATTTTACTTCTATTATTTTTTGTGTTTCTTTTATAGCATGAAACTAATTACTATGCCATAAATAAAGGGAGAGTTAAGATGTCATTAAAGGCTCTACACTAGGATATACCATTGAACTAATCTAATGGCTATGTCGGTTCTCAGATGTTGGATAATTTAATAATCTTCAAATACTGAGGTCCTATTGTAAACAACTGAACCACGAGATAGAATCCAAGTTCTATTTTCTACTATCTGCGGTAGCAGTGGCGTATCTAGGACCTTGGGTCAGTGGGGGCAATTTATATAAAAAATAAAAAAAAAAAAATAATTTTATTCTTATCATACATATCAAGATAAAGACATAAATGTCAAAATCACAAAGTTTCATTATATCTAAGACTTAATTATACTTTTGGTTTCTCAATTATAGCAATTATGCAATTTTGATCACCAGTTTCATTTGAATGAATTGGATCCCTATTCCAATTGTTGTAATGAGGTTTCTCTGTCACTATGTCGTCCAATTGTTAACACATGGGCCTATATGGCACAAGTGAGATTGATTTGATACTAAAATAAGTCACATTGGCTGAGTCGGACCATCTTGGTACTGATGACATGACAAAAACCCTCAAACATAAGAAATTTTAAACATGTATTGCATTACTTGCGTTACCGGCTTGCTTTAAAAAAATTTCTAGCAACCAATACCATGCCAATGTGAGTTGATTTAGTGTTAAATCTGTCGCACGTGTGCCACTTAGGCTTCGGGTGTTAAAAAGTGAAAGACATAGTGATAGAGGGATCTGATTAGGACAATTGGGGGATCCAAAATTGAAAATCAGTGAACCAAAATTGCACAATCACAATAACTAAGAGACCAAAAGTGTAATTAAACTTACATCTAATCAAATAAATTGCATACTTTATAATTGTCTACGTGATTTCATGTTTTGAAATTGTTGAATGATCAGCTCATTGTCAATGTTATTGAACACATCTTTCTCAATATAAGTCACTAAACAATTATTCATTCATGTATCACTAAGATTCTATTGAGTGGGGTCAAAAATAAAATTTTTGTGGGGTCAAAATGAAAAAAATATAGATAGTAAATGGTATTTTTAAAATTTGAGTGGGGGCATATGCCCACCCTCACTACCATGTAGGTCCGCCCATGTGCGGTAGGATCTCGATTGTTTGAATTAATCCAACAGCTATCTGAGTTAATTTCTCAGTCGTTGGATAACCCAATAAACTCCAACGGCCGAGGTCACATTGTAAACGACTGGACCGCGAGATAGAATATGAGTTTCATAAAAGGACAACATATCAAGGCTATATATACTCCATCCTGAGCTAGAGTGCAGTTGTGAGTAAGGCACACTCAAATCTCTGAACTCTCTCTGAACTATGGAGCCTGGTGAGCAAAGCAGCAACAATGGTAGTAAAGACAAAAGAAAGAGCAGCGCCATCAACGCTGAGGACATCGCTGCACAGACAAGAATGACCCTGGATAAAATCAAAAGAATATACCATCGAGATCGCATTCAAAGTGACACTCAGTGTTACTTTCATGACTCGAGATGTCCTGGCTATGGGTGGCTACTTCCTGGTTGGGTGGCGGAAGAACGCCACACTAAGAGTGATAGGGTCTACAGGGTAATTAATATTAGTCTCTTTGGTTAAGATTTTTCTCCTTTCACAATCAATTCTGGCCAAAACAGGTAGAGTAGCTTTTGGAAAAAGTGTCTCGGTGACAAGAATCTTAACCAAAAAGGCTCTATATGATATTCCCAACACATGAGGTTAATTGATATCTCCTTTTTTCTCATTCGATCTCGATCATTTTGTTTTCATTAATTCTTTTGCAGTTCTACTATGACCCACAAGGGTATTTCTATCCGACAAAGCGCAAGGTGATCGAAGCCTTGAAAAGACGTGGGATAATTGTACTCGACAAATAGATCAATTGACCACAATGTAATATATGTATCTAGCCGATTTGATTTGCTTTTATAATCTGCATGCATGCATGAGGTTCTTGCTTTAAATTAAAGTTAAGCCAGATATATGTTATAATGGAAATTAATCCTTTTCTCCTTTTCAACAGGTCTTCTTTGTGTTGCTGCTGGGAGTACTTTATGCTTTCAATTCAGGCTTTTATGATCGGAACTGATCCTTTGAAGTTCAAGTAGTTTTAAGATGTTTTCTTTGTGGGTTTTCATTATGATCTAGAGTAAAGCTATATCAGTGTACTGCGTCTATGTAATTCTGTATGTTTATGTTTCTTGAGATCTATGTTATGAATTCTAAGGTATTTGGTTTAAATGGATGCAAAAATCTAAAAAAAGCTTTCTCCTTTACATTAATATTTTTTAAAACAAATATATGGATCCTCTCGAGACAGATTGCCTTTGTATATATAAAAATGGGTGAGAGGAGAGAGAAGATGAAAAGAAAACGGAGAGATGATGAAGAAAGCAACGAGAACTACTACGGAGATAAAAAAAAACAATGATACATGTACATTTACTTTTTTTAACACTTATCTAACACTTATTTTTATTTGTATTTTTCTCTTTTTATTATATTATTTATCTATCATATCTATCACTTACCTCTCTTTTAATTTTTTTTTCTCTGGGTGTTAAATGGATATTAGATATCTATAAATATTTTAAAAAAAAAGAAGATGAAGAGAGACTTAACTGGAGAGGATATAGGTGCAGACAAAAAACGCTTAAAGGTGTAAGCTTTTTTAACACATTGATTAGACAAATAATATTTTTGAAAGGATATTGATTAGACAAATAATAAAACAAACTAAAATGAAAGAGGCTTGAATATTCTAGAACCATACAACTGATCAGAATAAAAGTAGTAATTATGTCTTTTTTGGTTATATAAAAAAAACAAAGGTGAGAGGAGAGAGAAAATGAAGAGAAAACGGAGAGATGATAAAGAAAGAGATGCGAATTAAAAGAGAGATAAAAAAAATATGGAGAGACTTAACCGGAGAAGATACAGGTCCAAACAAAAAAACGCTTAATGGTGTAAGCTTTTTCAACACACATTGACTAGAAAAATAAAAAAAACAAACCAAAATGAAAAAGGCTTGAATATTCTAGAACCATAACAACAGATCAGAGTAAAAGGTAGCAGTTCTGTCTTTTTCTGGGTGTATAGCTCATTTCCTGCCGTTATAGAACATGACATGTTCTTATTTTACTAAACCAGACTCAAGAATCCTTAGAAGCCTATAGGTGTGGTTCAAGAAGTTTTCATTCTTTCATAGAGTCAAGTGTAATCCATGTGAATCTGTCTCTGCAATTTTGTATGCTTATGTTTCGAAAGGTTTGCTGTGAATTCTAAAGTGCTTGGTTTGAATTAATGGACAAAAGCTTCCTCCTTTACAAAAAAAAAAGTTGTATTTCCTAAAAAATGCTTAAATATCAAACATTATGTTCTTTTAATACAAATCAGTTAAAAAATAATAAAACAATTGAAAAAAAAAGATATTTGGATCCAAAGTCATGCAATAGAAAATAAATAACTAGCAATTATATCTTTTTCGTCCGAATACATGCATGTAACTGTTCATGTATTAATCATATAATAAATTTAAATGGGATATATATCATTAGAATTAGTGGAGATGTATCAAGAGGAGTTTTAGGCTTGGTTTGGATGCAAAAGCTCTAGTCAAAGCTTTTGACTTATGGAGAAATTAGTCTTATTTTGCTTTTTATTTTTTTTATATATACAAAAGAATGAATGTTGTTAAATAGTCATCAATAGATAGATAAGTGCTTTTGGAAAAGTTAAAAAAGATAGCTTTTGAAAAATATGAAGAGTAAAAGATAATTTAAACTTCTATGAAAAGTTGTTAGTTAAAAAATACATTTTAGAAGTGCTTATGGAGAAACTTATCCAAACTGGGCCTTATATGAGATAGTGAAATGATTAAATCTGAACCATACAACCATACATGAATGGTCATGATTAAAAGTTAGTTAGTAGTCACATGACCATTTAAAAAAGTCATGTGACTTTATGTTTTAATCTTGATCATTCATAATTTAATTTGATCTTATGACTATAATTTACTCCTCTCGTCCTCTCATTATAAAAGTCCTAATTGTTTTAGTTTCTTTTTTTTTTTTTAAACTACACAGTCGCCTTCTAAAACATAATAATATGCCATACTTCAATATATTTAATTTAATGCAAATAAACATTTTAATTATGTCAAAGTTATAACTGAATCTTTTATAAATATTTTTCTCTTCTGGCAACTCTCACTATATATAATATAAAATATGGATTTTGATACGCTACTACAAAGGTATAAGAGATAAGAGACATATGCACTATTAATAAATTAATAAATTCTATGTGGATAATAATGAATTTTACTTCAATTATTTTTTGTGTTTTGCTTTTATAACATGAAATTAATTATTATACCATAAATAAGGGGAGAGTTAAGATGTCACAAAAGGGCGTTTGGACACTCTACAGTGGTTTTATCATATGAAATAGAATCTCGACTGTTGGATTAATCAAACGGCTGTTAATCTTTTAGTCGTTGGATAACTCAAACGGCGGAGATCCCGATGCAAACTACTGGACTACGACATAGAATCCGAGTTTCATAAAAGGACAACACATCAAGGCTATATATACTCCATCTTGTGATAGACACTGCAATTGTGGGTAAGGCACACTCACAGCTCTGAACCCTCTCTCAACCATAGAGCCTGGTGAGCAAAGCAGCAACAATGCTACTAGAAAAGACAAAAGAAAGAGTAGCATCCGCAGCGCTCAAGACATTGCTGCACAGATAAGAAAGACCCTAGACAAAATCAAGAGAACGTACCATCGAGATCGCATTCAAAGTGACATCAAGTGTTACTTTCATGACTCGAGATGCACAGGCTATGGGTGGTTGCTTCTTGGTTGGGTGGCAGAAGAACGCTACACTAAGAGTGATAGAGTCTACAAGATAATTAATATTAGTATTTTTTGTTAAGATTCTTCTCCTTTCAGAATCAATTCTGGCCGACTAAAATAGGTAGAGAGAAGCTTTTGAAAAAAGTGTTTCGATGACAAGAATCTTAACCAAAGAGGCTCTCTCTCTCTCTCTCTTCCCAATTCATGAGGTTAATTGATATCTCCTTTTTCCTCATTCGATCTCTATCATTTTCTTTTCAGTCTTTTGCAGTTCTACTATGACCCACAAGGGTATTTCTATCCAACAAAGCGCAAGGTGATCGAAGCCTTGAAAAGACGTGGGATAATTGTACTCGACAAGAAGATCAATTGACCACAGGGTAATATATATACATATCTAACCGATTTGTTTTGCTTTTATAATCTGCATGCATGTGGTTCTTGCTTTAAAGTAAAGCCAGATATGTTATAATGGATATTCTTTTCTTCTTTTTCAGCAGGTCTTCTTTGTGCTATGCTTATTGCTGCTGGGAGTACTTTATGTTTCCAATTCAGGCTTTGATGATCAGAAGGAACCCTTTGAAGTTCAAGTAGTTTATGGTTTTTCTTTGTGTTAAGATGTTTTCTTTGTTGGTTTTCATTATCTAGGGTGTTTATGTTTCCTGAGTAAAGCTAGATATACCCGTCTACCATGTCTATGTAATTTTGTATGTTTATGTAATTTCCTGAGATATCTATGTTATGAATTATAAGGTGTTTGGTTTAAATGGATGCAAAAAGCTAAAAAAGCTTTCTCCTTTACATTCCAGTTTTTTAAAAAACAAATATATGGATCCTCTCGAACTAGATTGTCTTTGTATAAAATTAACAAAAAAAACAAGGGTAAGACGAGAGAGAAGATGAAAAGAAAACGGAGAGATGATGAAAAAAGCAACGAGAACTATGACGGAGATAAAAAAAGATGGAGAGAGACTTTTTGCCTTTGTTACCCCTAGGTTTGTGTGGTATTCCGGCGGCGTGGGTCTCTTGTTTGTTTGCCCTCCACAATTCATGATTCCTTATTTTTTGTTTAGATAGAGAGAGACTTAACAGGTCCAAACAAAAAACGCTTCAAGGTGTAAGCTTTTTCAACACACATTGATTAGACAAATAATTTTTTTGAAAAGACATTGATTAGACAAATAATAAAACAAACTAAAATGAAAGAGGTTTGAACATTCTCGAACACTTAAAGATGCAAGCTTTTTAACACAAATTAGATATCACTGAATCGTAGAGTTGACAAAATGGGCTTTTGGGGCCAGTCATATTGGATTCGAGTTTTATCGAGTTGAACCAAAAAAACTTAAATTAAAAATAGGCTCAAATTTATGTCCGAGTCATCTATTTTTTAGAGCTTTTTTCAGGTCGGGCTTAGACTTTAGCCTATATTTTCGGGTCAGCCCGCTTCGGACTTAGGCTTTGTCGATCTAGGCTAAAAAACCTAGATTAAAAATAGGCTCAAATTTGTGTATCCAAACCTTTTATTTTTTAGATTTTTCAGCCCGATCTGCCAGACCCAACCCATTTTGTCAGCTTTACTAAAATGCTTATTGAAAAATTTACCCAAATTCGTTCATTCTCCGATAGCAATTGAGTTATGACATAAAATTATAAAGCAATAGGAAGAAACAAGCGTTAAGTAAAGATTCAAGCAATTGAATTTTGAAAACAAAGTTGTGGTTATTTTCTCCTGCAGGCCAAAGTCCAAAACAATGAGTCTGTTTGGATAATTTTTTTTATAAATACCTATAATATAAGCTTTTTAACTAATAGTTTCTCAATATCAACTTTTAAATTTAAATTTTTTCAAAAGCTCTCTCATTTGAAACATATACAAAAAAAATAAAAATATAAAATAAAACTAATTTCTCCATAAGTTAGAAGTCTAAACCAAACGGGACCAATCAATAACCACAACAAAATTTTAAATACTAGTACAGTTCATCACTCAAAATTGATCATGAGAATATATATTTATATATTGAAAAATTAGGAACAGAACATGTACCAAAATTTCCCAGACCCAACAAATATACGAGGCAAGGAAAAAAAATTATCAGATAAAGTAGGATACCCAGTACAGTACTGTATGATGTGAATTCGGCTATATAGTTTCAGAAACTCAATAAATGAACTGTAACTGGGCACCTAAAAAACTTGAAATTCTGCAAGTGGAACACTCCAAACACAGACAAAAAAAAACAAAGAAACTGATGCATAACAAAAAAAAAAGGCTTATTGCTGGCTGATAAGGATTCCTATATGAACCTGTCATTTGTGTACCAGACTTATTATGTAGCTTGGGGAAGATTTCATGGAGATAAGATAAAAGCCGCCGCAAAATTATGTTTTGTTTTTTATTTTTTTTCACTCACTCTGTTGAGAACTTGAGAGCCAAAATCTGTATATGTTGTCAAATAGGCCTGAAAAAGGCATGCCTCCATCTGTCCGGCTTCATCCTCCGGTTACTTTCGTTGTTCCGCGGCTTCAACATTCGCTCTAATTCCATTCCTGACTGAAGACAAGATTGCAGCCTCTTCAAATGTCCCCGGCATTGCTTGTGGTCGAAGCAATCGCCATTGCTAGTATCATCATTGTTGTTGCCTTCTGATTGTGTATGTCTTTCATAGGGTGATTGCCACTTTGCTTGCAAGTATGCTAAAGATCTCCATGGAGGAAGAGGCATGGAGTTTTGTTTCAAAGATGATCTAGTAGCTTCCTCCATTATTACAAGAAATTGTTTCAGCCTGGTCAAGGAACCCACATAAACAACCGGAAGCGAATTCAGTATCCTATCGTATGAATCAACAGCTTTAGCTATTTCAAAGTGGCTTCGAAAATCGATATCGACAATCAATCGCTCAAAGATTCCGGAATTATTGTTTATCACCACATCAATGTATTCATGATCACCTGTGCAACAAGTTTAAACAAGCAAACATCAGCTGAAGACAAAAAGCAAGGAATATGTGCATATTGAGCCGACAGAAACGTGGAATAATGGAACATACAAGACTATAAACCAGTTTGGATAAACTTCTCAACAAGCACTTACGGAGAAAAAGAAAAACGAAACATCAATCTTGCAAAATGTATGAGTTTTATCATCTTAATTTTTTTTTTTTTAGAAGTTCTCTCATTTAACTTCTCCATAAAGACCTATAAGCTTATAAGGAATTTTTTCACAAGTGAATCAAACTTATTTTAATTGAGAAGTTCTTGTAAGCTAGAAGTTAATCCAAACTGGGCCTAAAGTATGGCGTTTCACTTTCTCTTGATAATCATAATATTACTTAACATGGTAAAAAGAAATTGATACAGAAACACATAAAGTTTCTTATTTAGCACTGCAAGCAAACCAATTGGGGCAGCTTAATGAAGAAAAAGTAGTATAATATAATATGGTATACCTCCGGGGACCTTGCCACTACCCTGCCATTTTGATGCACAAACACCGGCATCATAGCCAGAGAGTCTCATCAATTTCACCAGATAAAACTTGATACAGCTAGCTTTACATGGACCAGAATTCATAATTTGAAGGTTAGTCTCGTTCATCGATCGTATGAGAGAGTGAACAACCGAGAGCAAGTCACTCTCGTGTTGAGCCACCGATAGCTTACAGATCTGTGTCACAAAACACCAAAGATAGTTCAGAGAAGCTGTTGAAATATTATTTATCAAAAGTAATAATTAGTAGGAAATCATTCATTTGTACAGCTAACTACAGAGAGGCAATTCTCCTTCACTACTTCCTATTTTCTGTTTCTTTTCTCCTCTTAAAAATCCAAGTCTTGAGTTCAAAATAATTGACAAAGGAGTAGAAACTGCTTCCAACCATACTCCTAGAAACAGGAGATTACATGTTGAAGTTCTCAATCAAACCCAAAATTCAAAGGAAAATAAGGAAAAGGAATTGAAATGCACATGTCAAGATTCACGAGATCGAAAATTTCATTCAATCTATACAGAAAGGTCCCAACCATCAACATTTTATACAAATTAAGACAGTAAGCCACATGAACATATGCTTTCAGCTCATGGTCCTGTAGACTTCACATAACAATTCACACCCCACCTAAGATTGTCACAGGAGGGACTAGGTGCATGTTTGCAAAACCATATGCAACATTCAAAATCAATTTTGATTGAAGAAAATGTGGTTTTGTGTAAAAGAATGATCTGGTTGTTTCAAATTAAATTTAATACTGAAAATGATAAAAAGTAACTTTTGCATTATGTTGAAAAATTTACACCGAGTTTTACATCAAATTTGCTTTTAGAGTGAAAACATCCAAACATGAATCACTTTACTTCAAACTAAATTTTAACCAAATCAATTTTACAAAATCAAGTTCATTAAAAAACACATACTTAGTCTTAGTCAACATAAAAGATAACCTAAGGATACCCTTACCATGAAAATAAATTCAACATATATATTAGTAAAAAAACATGTAAGAATGCAGACCAAGTAGCGTACAACCACATTAATAGCAAACAGATGGTTGAAAATATATCATTTCAGCTACAAATTGAAACCAAAAAGAAAACTTACATTACAAGAAGAAGAAAAAAAGGCATGACTACAGTAACCCAGGAAACATTAAGGAGAACAACCAAAACCATTTTGCAAAACTACAATTTTGCAATCAATTCCTTTATTCAAGTCAGAAAAGAATGAGGAAAGGTAAACAACAAACATGTTCTGTCTGCTGTTACACATGGGCTTAGAAATTAGAATTTAGAGCACATATAAGAAGATTCTACTTCCAAAATGAAGAGGCCGGGAAATAAAAACAAAACATAAAGAAAATTATGACAAGGTGCTCAACAAGAGTATCTAAGTGAGTGTTTGTTTTTTCATTGGAAGCCATCAAAACTCAGTTTGGAGCCAAAATAACAATTACTTCTTTCTCACAAACGTGGCGTTGAAAAGAGTGCCAATGGAATTTGAACAACTATCCAAACACACACTAAGCAGATACGCCTACCATATAACACCTATAGCAACTTCTAAGTTCACACTCTAAAACTTTCAAAACCCACAATTTGAATTTCGAAGATGATAACGAACAAAAGCACAGACAACAAAAAAAATACCAGTTTCCATTTCTGTTTCTGCCACCGACACAAACAAAACAAAAGTATTTTTCTCTTAACAATTAATTAATTAAAAAATGAAAAGTAAAAACTGAAGGGTTCTTCTTGTTTCTTAATAATAATTACCTGAATCTTTTCAGCAAGGTGAGCAAAATCAGAGAGACCAGAGTCGCTGTCACTGCTACACCAAGACTCAGCGCCAACGCTACCGTTCTCTAAGAAGTCGCTAACCATCATCGCCAAATCGTGTTCGCTCTCGTGGCTAAAACCACCACCGATCTGGCCACCGCCGCCGCCGCCGCCGATGCTGACCCACAAATCGCCGCCGGCGTCAACACAAACCTCGCAGTCCATAACGGCGTCGTTTCGACCACCCCAAGTCCCCAGCTTCTCTCCACCACCTGCCACAACCAAACGGCACCGTTTCATATAAAACACCACCACCACCGCAACCCAACACCACCCCCAACAACAAAACCAAAATTCGTTGAATACCCACGATTCCTCTACCTCAAATTCGATGACCCAATTGAAGACACGATCCAATTCGCTCAAATTTCAAATCTATTTCTTGTTTCCCACGACTACTTTTTAATAGAGGAAATAATAAAAAATGTAAAATTATTTAATTTAGTTTTTTGTTTTCTTTTTCCTGTGTTTAATGTGAATTAGCTTGCGAGCTTCTTTTTTGTTCAGAATCTGATAACAAAAATTAAAAAACAAATTGGCCTTATCGATCCAACCAGAAGGGGAGAAGGAAGAACGAATGGCAAATGGAAAAGTGATTTCCTTTGCGAATGGAAAAAACCCAAAAGATTGGAAGAAGGCGTGTTAGTCGGGAAAGGATGAGAATATAAAAGGCGTAGGTAACGTGAAATGACTAAAGTGCCCCTATGACGTGGACTTGGCTCTCGTTTTTGGATTTGTTGGTGGCGTATAGGAGGAGTAAAGAGTGGAAGAATGGAAAACAAAATATTACAATTTACAACCCAATTTTGAGTTGGGATATGAAAAGTTGGAAAATTATTTTGATTGGTTAGTTTTCTAATCTAAATTTATAAACTTATCCAATACAAACTAATTGAAATCTTATCTATATACTGTTAAAAGAAAAATGTTTATCATTATAAAAAAGTTCTACTCGAATTGTTATTGTTACAAATCACATATGACAACAAATTATCGATTTTTATCAACTTTTATATGGTTATTTGGCGGAATCTTTTGTACTTAATTACGTATTTTTTTCTAGTTGGTTGGTAACAATTTTGTGCCGATTTCATGTGGGGGCTTTCGTAACAAATAGCATTTCTATTGTTAAAAAGTTGTCTAGCTCTTTTGATGAAATTTTTATATGAGCAATGTTATACAGTATGAAACAATTTTGACACAAAAATTGTATGAAATGGAAAACAGCCAATCAAATCAATGGCAAGAGAGAGAGAGAGAATCGCCCGGGGAGAAAAACCAATCTAACTACAATAAGTATTAAGTATATTCATGCAAATTCGTATATCTTATTTTCGTACTAAACAGTATTTCCCTTTTTATATTATGATTGTATAAGATCAATTGACACCAAGATTCCACCTATATTGAGAGAAGTTATAGTGTACATGATAATATGATATAATTACTAATAATTACATGAATAATTTTTTTTTGAAAAAAATATCAATATATCATTGAATAAGATCAATTGACAACAAATGTCAAACTTTTACATACATCAGTTAATAACATTTTACTTACGTGATTTTGTCATGTAAAAAAACTTTGTTATTCTTTTTCATCATAAATATTCACAAATTTTGATAGGTCACACACATTCATTTGATGTGAAAAGAGATATAGATATAAATTTTTCACATGATGAGGTCGCGTGAAATTTTAGCATTAAAAATTTATTTCTCTAAAATATTTGACTCAAATTTAATATAAAGGGTTGTTAATTATCAAAAAAATAAAATAAAGGGTTGTTAAGGTTGATTAAATATTCAGATAAAGAAGATCTTTTACTTTTTTTTAAAAAAATTACAAATTCCACTTTTAATATGTAAAATTACAAATTTCAAACATACTAGTTTTTAAATACCACCGTACTAGTTTTTAATAATTGATTGACTATGACTAATCACTCATTATATACGTGGGCATGGATAGCAATGACAACGATAACATCCCTAAATTTTAACTGAAAATAGAAAGAATGAAAGTGACAATAACATAGTTGAAGATAACACGGAACCATTGGTTGGTCCACGCGGTGGCCTACACCATCTTTCTTCGTTCTTCCTTCCTTCTTGTTTTTCTTTCCATTTTTTTTCCTTTATTTTAATTCAACTACTTCTTTCATAATTGGTAGGTCCATGACCATGACTATGAGAAAATGCCACTTCAGCGGGGTTAGATGACCAAATGCAGACGAAATCAAACAAACCCACATATCAATATGACTATTGCAAGTTGCAACCATTTAAATTAGGGCCGTTGGCCAACTAGGAAATGAGAAAATTACTCATATATCTTAGTACGTCAATTAATTACTACTATAAGTCTTATCCCACGAGTGAAATCATTGTGGTTTGTCATGAATCATGATCATAGTAAAACTATTGACCTCTAGAATTTTCTTAATAATTTTGTATATAATTTTTCTAAGTCTACCTCTGTTTCCTATAGCTACTAGATTGTCATCCATATGGTTTACTCTCTTTATTACCGAATTTATAGGTCTCTTTCATATGTACTCAAACCACTTAACTAAGTTGAGATTCGACCATCTTTTCTATAATAGATTCCATCGGCCTCAACTCTTTCTGAACCTATTATTCTTAATTTTGTCTCGTCTAATTTTTTCACTTATCTATCGTAGCATTATCATCTCTGCTACATTGAGTTATTTCTCGTGTTGACTTTTTACTGCCAACACTCCATCCCATACAACATTGCCGCGGGTCTCATAGTTAATTATACGATAATTTTTTTCTTTTAGCTTGAATGATACCTTTTTATTGCATAAACACCTTATGTCTTCCTCTATTTCAACCACCCTGCTTGAATTTGATGGTTACATCCCCCTCTATTTCTCCTTTGTTATGTATTGGACCCAAGATATTTAAACAATGTGACTTGCGGTATGATATGGTTTCCAACTTTCACTTCAAAGTTAGTGGTGTTTTGCCTTTTACTAAACTTCCAAACTTTAATTAATTAATTTATTTAAAAAATATAATTAACCTATATGTTATACACACAAAAGGGAATAAATTTTGAAATGTTGTAATTATTTTGCTAGTTATATGTTTTGTTGTATGTTTCTGGTAGATTTTTTTTGGATACACACAAGTTTAAATTATGAATTTTTTTAATAATTATTATCTATCTTCATCTTTTTAATTAATAACCACCATCGATCTCAATTTTTTTTTTGACCACCATCTCAATTTTAATAGCCTATATTTAATAATAAACCCTGAATATTTATCATTAGGATGAACATTTGATAAGACGACTAAAAATATCATAGGTGATTAATCGAATGATTTCAGTTTCAAGTTTCAACAATTTGAAGTTTTCAAATTTCAACCCCGCCCCCCCAAAAAAGCAAGTTGCACAATTCTCATTGCAACAACCGAGTTTGTGTTTGTTTGATGGTTCTAGTAACGATCAATTAAACGACCAAAAGTTGGGTCCAAGTTTTATCCATTCAGCGAAAAAAAACAAAAACAATGGAAAGGTCTTTGTCTAGAATTCAATTCATAATAGAAGACCTGATCCGTTGGTCTAATGATTAAACTTTTTTGTTTTATATATTTTTCTCTGGATGGTTCACATTAAAATAATAACTTACTATTATATAATCCAATCTTACATCTAAGTCTTAACAGATGAATTAACAGTATTGAAATACTTAAAAAAATGAGGCATACGTCCCTTAATCAAGTGATCGAGTGTTCGATCTTTGGGAATGGAATAGTGTGAGGTAACACTTTATCCTTAATTGACAGTCAGCAGATACGTGCAGAGTGGTCTCACAATTGTCACCATTTTTTGCCAATGGGGGTTCACACAGATGGTTGGAATCTCCGCTCGCACTAGTTGTGAATTGCGTTCGAATCCTCAATTTTTTGTCGGTAGACTATACGTAAATTCTACTATAAATCATCGTTGAAGTTAGTGGTTCTCTCTGACTTTGCACATAGATGTGCCACCCCTAATCTAAATTAATTTCATAAAAAAATAGGCATAGCCAAAGAGATAATTAGGATCGATCTAATATATTTTTAGGGCTAAAAAAAATTTGGACGTGAGACTCAAAGTGAGAAAGCAATAGATAAATTAGAGGTTTTTTTTAAAAAAATATGACTTTTACTCGTGTAGAAATTAGACTTCATTCTCCAAAGTAAAAACACACACATATAATTGGTTATATATCATTGTGTTAAGCCAGTTGTTGATAATTTTTTTATTTTTTTTATATACTACCAATAATAAATAAACTTTTTGGTGGTAGGTTTAAAATAAGAGCTTGAGCTGTTTTAGACCGGACCCATAAATAATTATTAAACAACGGTACTATGAAAGGCTCAAATGATTTAAAGTCACAATAGACAGTAGACACTGCATGTGGATAGACAACACTTCTTGATTACCCTATCATATGTGACCAAGAAAAGGAAATTCAATCTTTTTTGGATGGGGACACAGGGCATCTTGGTTTTGAATCCTAACTGGCTCTCCAAGGAAATTTACAAGACTGGACAATCATCATTCAAAAACAGGACAGATCATTTTGGGTGATTTTCTGGACAAGAAGATGGACACTTGGCAGGGAATTCAAAGGAGAGAAGTAATTAGGTTAGGGACCACTTATAAAAGATTCCAACTTTTGAACAGACACATACCAACAACAACATCAGAGTTGTCCTCCATAATTTTCTTAGAAATAAAATTATTAAGGGTTGGCTTATGGCGGCTGATAATAATAATAATAATAATACTAGAAAGTCTAGAATTTAATAACTATATTGTATATTTAATTTACTTAGACTTTCAATTGTATAAAAAAGTAATGATGATTGAAAAATTCAATAAAATTAAACTTGTTTACACTATTTGTATATACAATATTGAACTGACAATACAATTTCATGTTATCATATGGTATTATTACATATAATCAGTTTTCAAATAATTAGTTCGACCGTGATTATCTAATTGTTTCAGTCAAGTCTTACAATGTTGACATGAAAACCGGTAATACACCTTTTTTTTTTTGGTCAAAAACCGGTAATACACCTTAATCACTAAAAGATATAAATATATACACCACCATTTCTATATCCGGTTGTTTTTTTTTGGTCAATTTGTTTTTGGTCAATTATAACCGGTTGTTAGAACCTTTGCATACAGACAACTCAGGCCCAATTCAGCATGCAAGTGCAGCATTATCAATTAATCTGCATTCGGTTTGTAAGTTTTTTTTTGTTCAAAATTTGTAAGTTTTTTAAATATGCCATGTGTTCAGTACGGCCCTAAAAGCCCATTTCATTTTCGTCTTCACCAGCCCAATCTGGATGGCTCCCCGGTTGGGCCCAATGCCCCTTTTGACCCACAACACAGATCACCCGAAAGAGCCATGTAGGTCCGCCTCTCATAGCTCAGTTGGCAAGCTTTGGGCAGGACATGTTGTGGGTGAGGGGTTCGATCCGCCACCCAGCCCCCCCTTGTAGACCAAAAAAAAAAAGAAAGAGCCATGTAGCAATGTGTACTCATCAAGGAAATGGGGGAATTTTTATCTACACGTACATAATTTTCTATTCACACATATTTTAATATAGAATTATTAGTTCTGCATGTAAATTTTTTTCGAACACATACATGATATGGAACTAATAGTTGCATACATTGTAAATCAATGCAGAAATAATAATTCTACAGGTATTTTTTTTTCTAAAAACATACAAACGCATTGAATTACAACGTGTGGAACTATTAGTTCCGCATCATATATATTTTCAGAAAAAAAAATACCTGCAGAATTATTAGTTCCGCATGAATTTATAACGTGCGAAACTATTACTTCCGCATCATGTATGTGTTCGAAATATATATATATATATATATATATATATATATGCGGAACTAATAATTCTACATTAAAGTACATATGAATAAAAAAATATGTATGTGTAGATAAAAAAAGTCCCAGGCATTAGGACCATGGGGGCCTTGGGGGATAGTATAAATAGATAGCGGGTAGACTTAGGAAAGCATCCAACAATTGACAAAAAAAAACTTGTCTTTTGGAGTTTTTATTAATGAATCGGGCTTAGATTTTCATATTTTGTCGTGAAGAACGTCAATAACTCACTAGGAGAATAAGACTCACAAGAAAGAATGGATGAATTTTTTTAATTAACAAAGACAAAGACAATAATGCACTAAAAACAAATGCTTCAGATACTCTTCCTATCTCTTTTTTTTTTATTAAATACTCTTCCTATCTCTAAACAATGGAAAATCTGCAGAGACAACTCTAAAAATTATAATTGGAGAAGGAAGACACCCTAGCTCAAACAGAAAACTTTCAGAAAGGTTTGAACTTTATAGCATAGTTTTGTGACGGATACTATTGGCTGAGTTCGAAAGAAAGGGATTTCTTAAGAGCTACTTTATAGTCGCTGGAAGTTAGTAGATGAAATTAAAAATAAAAGAAAAACTAAGAATACATACCATATTTTTTTACTGTTCAAGTTTTATCACATAGGGCTTGTTTGGATAAACAATTTATTTAAGCACTTAATATAAGTATTTATCATATAAGCGCTTATGTATGAACAATTTTTATAATTGAAGAAGATGTGGTGAAACTAATTTCATATGAGCTGTAAGTTATTTTGATAAACTATTTTGGAGAGCTTATGAAAATAAGCCCAAAACAGCCTATGAACCAGTCATAAGCTGTTTTTATAAGTTTTGTGAAACACATTGACAAGTGTTTATATCAATAAATAAACTTAAATAAGTTTTACATAAGTCAATCCAAACATAGTCATACTACAAACACCACCTTTTAAGTACACTGACTTGAAAAAGTATACTGACTTAATTTACGATAAAATTTTGGTTTGTGTTAAGATTACCTTTTCCTACTTTATTTCCACAAAGACTTCAGAGTGCATATGAAACATAGTGAACAAAAGGGAGCTTTTCAACTAGCGTAATAGCATGTGCAATATACAGGGATACAAAGTTCAAAAACTATTTTATAAATTTTACTAAAATTTGATTCACATGTTGATATTAAAATTAAATAAATGATTTGAATTTCCTAAACAGTCACTCATGAATACAATCATAGTTGTTACCTAATAATTTTTTGGATATCAATGAATATGGTGCCTATGCATATCTTCACTAGGTGTTTTCTTTGTATTTGTGTTAAAATGTCAAAGTAGATATGCTATACAACTTATATATCTACAACGTGGGCCAAAGGGCAGTCAAGGCAAGGATTTGCACAGACCGCTCTATGTTTTGCTTCATAGTACAGAATTTTGGGCTGTCAAGAGATTAAATAACAAAAGAAAGGAATGCTGAGAGATATGGTTAGGAACACATGGAAGAATAGAATAAGAAATTTTAGATACAGAGAATAGAATGAGAAATGAAGATAGCAAGTAAATTACAAATAAGAAGAGCAAATTATATATCTTGTATAGTTTTTGTATTTGGACACATGAATAACACAGATACAACTAACATTTCTAAACTGGAGATGGTGGACTGTGTGGAAGCAAAAACAAAAAACTACAAAATTTATGGGCTACGACTTACGGGCTTGAACTCTTAATATGGGCTAAAAGCCCATGACAAAACCTTATCTGGCTCCCATATAGGCAATTTCTATTTACACGTACATAGTTTTCTATCCACACATACATGATGAGAAACTATTAGTTCCGCATGTATATTTTTTTTGAACACATACGTGATGCGGAACTATTTTTTTCGAACACATACGTGATGCGGAACTAATAGTTCCTCACGTTGTAATTCAATGCGGAACTAATAGTTCCGCAAGTATTTTTTTTGAAAACATACCTAATGTGGAACTATTAGTTCTACAGGCATTTTTGATTCGTTACGCATGTTTGCGGAACTAATAGTTCCGCATTAAATTATAACGTGCGGAACTAATAGTTCCGCATTATGCATGTTTTCAAAAAAAATGCTTGCAGAACTATTAGTTCTGCATTGAAATACAACGTGTGGAACTATTAGTTCTGCATCACGTATGTGCTCGAAAAAAAAATACATGTGAAACTAATAGTTCCGTATCATGTATGTGTGGATAGAAAACTATATATGTGTAGATAGAAAAGCCCTCCCATATATATAACCAACCTGTTAATATGGGCTCTTTTTTTTTTTTTTTGGTCAATGGATCAAAGTATATTAACCCAACAAGGGCAACGGCCCAGGCAAACGCCAGTACAGAACATGGGCAAAGCCCAACCACAAGTCACAGTGTATGCAATACCCCAAACATCAGAAATTTTCTCACGGGTATGCCACTGGAAGAACAAGCCAAAGCAAATCTAAAAACAAAAACTAAAGCCAAACAACACTATCGAGAAGCTACATGCCAACAACTAATAGACAAAGCAATAAAAGCACATCACATGCCGAAAAGGCAATAAAGACTAACAGACAAAGCACTAAAAGCTAACACCACCCAAAACAAAAGAGAACAAAGTAATAAAGATTCAACCGCAAGGAAGAAAGCCAATTCAAATCTAAACTGCAAACCGCAAGAGAAACCATAAAAATGGACCTAATTCATCTACTTCATCTTCTCCACCAAGCCTCTCAGATTCTTCTTTGGAGGGCAAAGGCCCAGGCAGACAAGCTGGGGCATGGATTTGCAGAAGAACATAAAGCAAAACAAACCAAGACCAACCAACTAGTCCTCCCACACAATCTCAGATTGCATAAGGAATTTATAAACAGTAGGACCAGTATATCACTCACAATATGCAGAAACAGGGACTCACCAAAAACAATTAGCTTCTTAGAACTTAGCAGCATGGAACAGACCAAGAAACGGCAGCTCCGACAGCGAAAGACGACGGTCCGACATGCTAACCACTTCGAGATGAGCTCCCACTTTCACCAAGGCGATGCAGTGGCTGCAACCAGAGGATGGAGGGGTGGGGTGAGATGAGGTCGAGGGCGGTGGTGACGGCGGAGCTCAGGACGAAGGAGAACAGACCAACCGAAGCCAACAATCAGAGCAAGAGAACAAAACGAGGAAAAGAAAGAGACAAACCACAACCCAAGCGAAGGACATCTCGGTGGAGACCCCACCGAGAAGTCCGCCGCACCGGCGGCAACCACAACAACACCCTAGCAGAGCTAGGTACCCAACAACGCCCAAAGCGGCGGCCTTTCAAACCCTAGCAGAGCTAGGGACCTTCAGTGTATAAACAATAGTAATCACATCTCTATATGGGCTCTTTATACACACAAATTGAAGCGTTTTTGGGCCTGTGAGTCTGTTTAGTCCTTGTTTAGGGCTGGGCCCATCTTAATGAAATTTCAATTGACCAAAAAAAAATTATCATTACTAATTGACCAATTTTTTTTTATCAGAACCAGAATAGATATTTTTTTTATCAGAACTATTATCAATATTGTTAATTGAATAACCAGAACGCCTTTTCGACCAAAAAAAAGCCAGAACACCTTATTTTATTACGCAGCAGATATCAGTTGAACTATCTCTCTAGTAATAATGTTAATATATTATTAAAGTTCATTGTTAATAATTAACTTTAGAGTGGTTGGTGATGGTGAACATTGCAAAGTCTTTTTAAATCAAAAATACTTTTCAAATTAAACAAAAAGTGAGCAAACTGAATAATTCGATAACTATTTATTTGAAAGCAACAAAAGCAATAAAAAAAAGCAACAAAAGCAATAAAAAAAACTATAATCACTAAGCAGCCATTGTCAAAGCAATCAAAGGAGAGATTGTACTGGAAGGTCAATAACAGATAAAATTTTAACTCGTCAATTTTTTCCTTTGGTCCCTTCGTTTTATTTTTTTTTTAAAAAAATCCTTTTCAATTGAAATGTGTTTCAAAGAATTTATAAAAATAGTATGTGTTTATTAAAATTTCAAAGTATAATAATATTTTTTCAAAAATTAAATAGTACAGCAGCTTTAAAAAAAATTAAAACATTATCATACATTTTTTTTTATAATTTTTTTAAACAAAACAAACCGATCTTATATAAATATGCATTACTTTCAATTACAAAAGTTATTATTATCTCACATTTTAGTTATATTTTAATATTATAATTAAGGTAACACATAAAGTAAATGATTAAATAACCTTAAGATTTTTGTCAAAAAAAAAACCTTAAGATTTATTTATAACGCATACCATATATTTATGACAGCTGAAACTAGAAGGAAGAACATAAGGAGGTCCTCCTATTGACATGTATCAAATCATTTTGTTTTCTTATGAATAAATTTCTGTCTCTATATTGGTGCGCTAGACTTCCAAGATATAAATATATCTCTTATGTAATTAATAGGAAAACAAATTTAACTATATGGTTTAGTAGTGGACATTTCATGTATATCAATCAAATTAAGCAAAACCATCATGTTATGGAAAAAGGATCTTTATAAAAGTTCACCACGCACAAGCTCCTTTAGCAGAAGTTTCTTTCACAAAAATGCCTCCATTTTAAACTAAAGGGTGTGTAGCTCTTTATAATCAATTCCCTACCTTTTGGCATTAGTTATCAATAAAGTTATAATCTTTATATATTATGATGCAATTATGCAAGAGGGGGCATACGCTACATAGAACAAATATGGTCAAAAGTGACAGCGATAATTAACTTGGAATATATTTATGGTCATGCTCAGCGGCCTTGGTTGATTGTGCTGTGAGCAAAGGCTATATAAATGCTGCTGGAATATATGATCTTACTAACGAAAACAAAGGCAATAAATTTAATAAAGGTTTCTTTGCAATTGTCTTTTATAATAATTGGTTGGTCCTCATCAACTAAATGGCCTAATCAGATAAGATTACAATTACCACATCAGATTCAAATACAGTAGTCTTGTTCTATTGGACTGATGCAACATTACTCTATAATTTGAGAGTACTGTACCAATAGCAGCAAATTAAGCAATATTTCAATTTTCAATGATGTGTGTCTACAATTATTTTCAACTTGTGTGAGAGATATTGTTGTGAAGAAACAAGCATAGCATAAAATCTTAAATTATAAGACTAATTGAGGTGTGAACTGAGGAGCAGGGACTATGAATTATTGGTTTAGTCGGATACACAAACAGAGGAAACTATGGTTCTTAGATCAATTTTTTTTGAATTGTAGATCAATTACATTGTAAAAGAATTTTTTTTGGTTAAATTAACTTTAGGGCATTTGGCCCCGGTTTGGGGCTTAGTCACACTTAAAGATCTTCACCCCTCCTAAGAGTATGTTTTGTGGGAATCGAATCTTGATTCTCCCACTCACAAGCTCAGCGTGTGTTGTCAGCTGAGTCACTTGTGTGACAATGCAGGTTCTTCACGCATACAATTGTTTTCCTTTAGTATTATCTACAACTATTTTCACTCTAAGACAGCCCTTTCAAGACACTTGAAAAAAATATTGTAATTATATTCAACCTTATGTCAATATTTTCTTCCCCCATATATACCTACCTAATTTAATTATTTTCAACTTGTGTGAGAGATTGTTAGAACAGGTGAATAACAAGCATATAGTTATTAGATCAATTCTTTTGGGATGGTAGATTAATTACATTGTAGAAGAATATTTCTTCAAGCACACCATGAATTGTTACTTTTATGCATGAAGTGTTATGTCGAATTATTGATTATTTTTAATGTAGGAGAAAAAAGTAAAATTAAAGGTGCTAGGTGAAAATCTACATTTTCTTGATTTCAAAATGATAAATATAGAGGATGACGTAAAAATGGGACAAATCAAAGCAAACCAAATCAAACAAAAAGAAATTTGCACACATCATTGGCTTGTGTGAGAATGCTAGAGAGCATGACCATCTAATTTGCCATTTGGACTCAGTTTTTGATAGTTGAATAAGAGTAAAATTCAAACAAAAAGGGAATTTTGATAGAGATCATATAAAGTTCATTTTTTACGTACTTAACAAATACATTGAGGAATGCCCACTTTTCAGAAGCATATTTCAAATAGCTTATTACAGAAGCAAAACTTCCACTTACTTTTGCAAACTTCAAATCATAGCATAATAATTTCACATCCAACGCATTTTTAATCATTAAGGCCTTTTGCTAGCCTCAGATCTACAGTATCTAAGTCATGAATACCTTTTTTTAATTTAATATGCATTATATGTTGAAAACGAGTAAAATAAAAATAATTTAAATCGCAGCTCAGATAGAAAGAATTGAAGAATAAGGTCTGGCTGGAAAAAAAGAAAGTGAAGAGCAAGAGAACCCTCTCGTATTCAAGGGATAAAAGTAATCCCTAGAAAGTAGGGTATATTTTGGATTAGCTTCTACACTGTAAGGAGCAAAAAACCTTGAAAGTAAAAAGAAAGGTCAGTTAGATTGCTCTAGAGTGTTAATGTGGCATGCAATTCCAAACAAAAAATGAAATAAAAATATTTGTTTACCTAAACCTTTAGTGCATGTAAGATATAGATGATCTTATTCCAAAATTAAGGGATACTATGCACCAATTGAACCAACCCTTGTTAATATAAAAGTCCCTATTAAATCAATGTTCTTTACCCTGATTTTATCATCACTTATGTCTTCGAGAGGTAACACAATTAGCTTACCTTATAAAATTGAATAAAATAAACGAATTAGAAAGAAAGAAACTTGGTATAAATGAAGTACTGTTGTACATTTAATTAGGAGTAAAAGTGGTCCTTTTACATTGCGTTATTCCATTTGTCTTTGGTAGGCTGCTAGAATCGAATTCCTCCCACATCCTTTCAAAAATGATTTTTGCTATACACTTTTTAAAGTTTGATTGCAGTACTCATCCAGATTCCAGCTAGCTAGCGTTTTTCATTTTCCACGAAGGTTCAATAATTGACCCAAGCTAGGCATGGCAATCCAGAGTTTTGTCTAGAAGTTATAATCAAGGTTTTAAATTGCAATTTCAGTTGCGATTCTTGATATTGTAAAAAAATTGCAAACAAATGTAGCCGTAATTATGGTTGTGATACAATTTCGAAGATTCTGAAAATCATGGTATTGCGGCCACAATCGCGACTGCGGACTACAATTTAAAACCATGGTTACGATATATTATAGTTGAAAATCACAAGAAAACATAAAAAAAAAAAAGGTACATTTACTCCATTGATTGACCTGATGACTCTTCTCTTCTCCATGACACTTGAAGAAGCAACAACAAGTGCAAAGAAAAAGCTGCTAAGATTCTCTATATTGTGTGGGGAATGCTTTATTACATGATGGAGCATGCATTGACATTGTCTTCACTGAAATAGGACAGAAGTTTCTCCTCTGTCTCACTTGATGCTGGGAATGTTTGCACGTTTTTTACATATCCAGCGGGTGCCCTTTTATCATACACTCCTGGGGCATGAGGATAGGACACCACATTTTGTGGAATATAAGGCCAAAATTCAGCCCTTTTCTTCCCAGTTCTCCTTACCCTCTTCAACACCTTGTTTGGATCCACAAAACCATTCACTGTCACCCTGCTTTGCTTCCTGTTTATCTCCACAGATTTTACTCCTGCAACACATGCATGTACATATATGATCATTCACCTTATATTAATAGGAAAAAAAATTGTTTTGCATATGTTTTGATAAATGTTCTTTGATTTTTTGTTTTCCATTTTATATTTTTGGATGAACCTAGGTATCATTCACCGATAATTGTGGAGACTAATCCCTCGAGATATTGAGATCTATTTAAGTGATTGACCTCTCCCAATAAATGTTCTTCCATACACAGCACGGGGATTGAACAATCGAATCCGTGATATCATGCTTAAGAGACCATGATATCTATCACCCGTGACACACCGTGTTGGTTATATTTTTTTCTTATAAAGTAATGTTAATTTATACCATAACCGTAACAGATAGTGGGATATATATCATATATATTTGGGGAAAAAAACCCCAGTCCTATAGGAATATATATTCTTTCCATTAAAATACAAACACCTGAGATATATATGGTTAGTTTTCTCTGTTTCGAAAATTCTTTTTTGAGAGAAGAAAAATGTCAAATCAAAGTAATTATTGGAGAAGAGTAACTAAAAATTTGTTCATATGGTCAAAAACAGGAGATGTGAGTGTTGTGAACTTGTATGTAGCTTCCAAAAGAAGTAGAATTCAATTGGACAGAAAAAATATAGTAATGTTTATGATAAACATTCGGATAGAAAAGATAAAGGATAAGAAAAAAGGACACAATGATGCTGTGAACTTGAAGTTATATAGCCACTTTAACTTTTTATCAGTCTTCCACAGTGGTCACAATTAAATTATTTACCATATATGCCATTAGGCTTGGCCCCCAAAATGTAGGAATTTTTATTCTTTGTCCATCCCTGTATGTCGGAAATAACCTTTTCTATTATTACCAAAATAATTTAAAAATTTCTACGTGAAAAGTTGGAAAGTAGCTTGCTATAGGTCCACTTGGCTTGACTTGGATTCAACAGAGGCTATTACCAAAAAAAAAAAAGAACTAGCTAGCTAGTCCAAGAGATCAAGTCATAAGCAAGTTTTTAAATCAAAGTCCAAAACCGAAATTGCGGCCACAAACTAAAGGAGAATCTCCAAAACCTCATCGCGATCGCAATTGTGGTCACATTTGTCCGCAATTATCCGCAATATCAAGGATCGCAAATTAACCGCAACCGCAAGTCCGCAACCGCAATTTAAAACATTGGTCATAAGGCTATAGTGAAGAAGAAAACAAGCTGCACCACAGACTAAACAAGAGAGAAAGAGAGAGATGGGAGTAATTAGCTCTTGATGAGAAACCAGTTATGGAACTTGGAAGTTGGAACCTTTCATTGTAGCCACTGCATTTCTGACTCTTCTTTCACAGCCATCACAGTCCATTTTGACTTTGATCTCAACTGTCTAGAACAACCCAAGACCAATTAATCATTAATGTAATTCATGTAAGGAATGAATATATGAATAATAAAAGTTGCTGTTATATAGCTAGCTAGAGAGGAATGGGAGGAAACTATACAAAGGTTTAGTGCATGCTAGATTTTTCGTTGGAAGATTTCAAGAGTACGTTTGAACCCAAAGTAATTATAGATCAGTTCATTTTGGCCAAATATACTTTTAAACCCAAATGTACTTTTGAAACGGAAAATCAAATATGCGGGAAAAAAGAGTACTATAAAGGAAGAGGAAAATAGTTTGTTGGGTAGAGCTAATTAATGAGAGTGAGTAGTACCTGCATTGGTTTGCGTTTGGACTTTGTGCTGGGTGCAGTGCAAAAGTTGGAGATCAAGTAATCAATAAGTGCAACCATTTTCCTTAATTTTTCAGGGAAAGCAAATTAAGGGCAGAAAGAGAGAAAAGAAGAAGAATACAGACACAAACACAAACATGGGGCATATTGGTGTTTATATAGGAAAAACTCAAAAGATTCACTGAGAGAGAGAGAGAGAGAGATGAAGGTTCAAAAGCAGTGTCTAGAAAATTAACTTAATTTAATAATGAGCTGAAATAATTGAAGTTGACATATAAGATGCCCATAAAGATAGGTTCGTGGTGAAAGAAAAATGGAAGATCGGTAACGCCCTACTTTAAAATTGGATCTTGTGGTGCTAGCTATGTTTTACTGCAAAAGAAAAAAAAATGTTCAAAAAATAAATTATAGAATTACAAAAAGTGATTTTGTGTTTTTTGGGGTCATAAAAGTGATTTTGTGTTGTCTTTCTTTTCTGTCAATGATTTCGGTATGCCTTGCTTTCCAACAGTTGTAAAGTAATTTCATTTTTTTTTGGTCACTAAAGTAATTTCATTCTATAGAAGTAATTTCATTTTTTTTGAGACATTGGAATGAAGTACGGCCCAATAACTTCGATCTGGTCCTTCAAAAAAAATAATAAAAATAAAAAAAAAGATTAAGTTTTAGTCGAGAATATATTTAAGGGTTATTTCTCTCAAATGGTATATTTCAATACACATAAGTCGAGAATCGAACCCCAACCACATGTTTAAGGGACTCAAGCCACTTACCATTCAGATCACACCAATTTGGTCAAAAAGTTTTAGTCGATTAATTAGAATTAATTGGACCTAAATTTTGACTCCAAAAAATAGGGATGAATTTGATTTTCCGCTGTAGACTTTTATAATTCTTTTAACATAAAAATTTAGGAAAAGGAAAGATTGTCTTTATACAAGGCCAAAGCATGCATGTTCCCTCAAAAACTTTTATATATGCTAAATAAAGATAAAGAAATAGCATCTTATATATTCTATTTTGAATAATTTTTTAAATATAGTAAACACATTTTAGTTATTTACTCATTTAATCAATATAAGGGTGATGATATTAAAAAAGAAAAAAGTTGAATTCATATTTGAACTAAAGAGATAACATAATTTTGTTACTAAGTCTATCCTTTTATTATTTAAATTTTATATTCGTAACATTTCTTTATTTTTTGAATTTCTTTCTTTCTTTCTATAATTATTTATTTATTTCTTTACTGAATTTTTTAAATTTCTGTCTTTCTTTTGTTTTTTTTATTTTTCTCTTTATTGAGTTTCTTTTTTTGAATTTCTCTCTTTCTATTTTGAATTTCTTTCATTAATTTCTTATATTTTTTCTTGAATTTCTTTCTTGAATTTTTCTTTCATTATTGAATTTCTTTCTTTTTTAAGTTCATTTCTGTCTTGAATTTCTCTTTCTTTTTTAATTTCATAATTTATTTCTTTGGGACAAAAAAGAACTATAAATCAAACTAATAAAAATGATTTATATATAACAATCATATTTAAGTTAAGGTAATACATCATATAGAATTATGACATTTATAAAGTCGACTCAACCCAGTGGAATAACATTGTTATTGTTATAACTATCTTTTTTTTTAATATATTATATTTTTTTATAGGAAAGAGGGAATCGAACTCGAATGTCAAGAACTATAAATGTTAAACCCATTCACTTAAATATTGATAAGTCAAGATTTGGTTAGTGATAAAAATACACGACTAAACTATATATTGTGCATTAAAGTTAGGGAGTCAAAATTAAATGAGCAAACTGACATGATTTTTCATCCAATCAGAGAGAATAATTGACCCCGATCGATTTGTTATGCTGTGTGACCTACCTAAAGTGTAAAGTGGCCTATATCTTTCGAACCCTCAAAAAGAAGATGGAAAAAAGAAAAAGAGTCTAGCTCCACATACAGAACCACCGCCCACGGATCAAAATTCTTTGCTGACTCCAACTTTTTTGTGGTCTTCATTGGTTTAATTTCTTCTCTGGCATTTTTGGCAGCTGGTGGTAGCAGATATTCATTCCTTCCTTAAGTTTTGTATTTTTATCAGTCGTTTTCTTTTCCCAGCATATATGTATGAAGCCAAACAACTTGTTGTAGGAGAAATTCTATATTATAAGAGAAAAATGTGGAAGTGATGTGAACTTTTCTAGAAACACACTCCCAAATATATGTGTAGATTCCTTTAACATTAGAGTGTAAGACTTAGTATTTACATCACCAAATATTTTTCATTAAATATAACTATTATGTGATATTATTTTAATAATTATGCATATTAAAATTTAAAAAATTTAAATATTTACAGGTATATTTCAAAACCCCCAATTTCCCTTTCCAACCTAAATTTCTAAGAGGCCCCTTCTCTTTCTCTGGGTTTGCATATATAAAAGGAAGGGGTTGCCCTTTATTGTTCTGATTTTATATCATTTTTGTTTCATATAATAATGTGTTTTCTTTGTTGAAATTCCCTGGATTTATACTAAGATTTAGAATACCCAAATAATGTTATAATAATATGCCTATCAGATGGATTAACGAGCAACTACCGAGATGGAGCAACGAGCAACTACCGAGAGATGAAGTCATGGTGATTCCGTCTTTTTTTTTGTTTGGTCAAATGGATTCCGTCTTCTTTAAATAAACAACAATGATACATGTACACCTATTTTTTTTAACACCCATCCAACACCTATTTTTGTTTCTATCTCTCTCTTCCCATCACATCATTTATCTATCACATCTATCATTTATCTCTCTTTTATTTCTTTCTCTCTCTGGGTGTTAAATGGGTATTGGGTGTCTATGAATCATTTTTCTTAAACAAAACTAGTAACCTAATGTCCATTCATCATAAATATTAGGGGGAATTGGTAAATACACCAATTTTTTTGGACATATATCTCACATTTAAAAAGAAAAATACCATTATACCCTCATTGATTTGTTTAATTTTTTTTTCAATTTCGCGTTGTTACCAAAAACTGAGTTTCCGGAATACATTTTTGCATTCCGGAAACTCCAGGAAAAATTTACATTAGTTTCCGGAATGTAAATTTGTATTTCAGAAACTCCAGAAAAATTTACATTCCGGAAACTCCAGGAAAATCCAGTTTCCGGAATGTATTTTTGCATTCCGGAAACTCCAGGAAAAATTTACATTCCGGAAACTTCAGGAAAATCCAGTTTCCGGAATATATTTTTGTATTCCGGAAACTCCAGGAAAAATTTACATTCCGGAAACTCCAGAAAAATCCAGTTTCCGGAATGCAAGCAAATTTGCAAACTCCAGTTTCCATACAATTTGCATTCCGGAAACTCCAGTTTCCGGAATGCAAATCTGTATTCCGGAAACTGGGGGTGTATGGCCAGTTTCCAGAAAAGAAGCGAAATAAAAAAAAAACCCAAACAATGAGGGTATAATAGTAATTTCCTGAATAAATGTGGAGTGTATGACAAAAAACTTAGGTGTATTTACCAATTCTGAATATTAGGCCATCAAGCCCTACACAACAATTTAACACCGAGGTCTATTGGCCTAGCCCAACAATTACATATTCTCAAGACTCTAAATGAATGACAAAAAAAAAAACTCAAAATGGATCTCAAATATAAATGAGCTTATAAGAAAATATATCAACTGATGCATTAAACTCGTTTTATAAAAATAAAATTTTACCAATCAATAGAAACCAAAATAAAGAGTCTAACATTGTCGGCCTTTTCTTCTTCCTCAATTTTCAAACTATTGTGATAATTAAAATCACCTTTACCTTAGTGTTTGTTTTATCAGTACCTTTACCGTAGTTTAAGATAGAATGGACAAATATATATAATGTTTGATTGGATGGAGAGTCATACACTTGAAGAATGGAACAGCTTGAGGCTAAGCAAATGTGGAAGTGTTTGATAAAAAGAAATACCATACTCAGTTAATGGATATGAAACTAAGATCCATGTGTAGATAGAAATGTCCAACAACAACTAACTCGAGCTTTGAAATGTCTTTTGGACCAAAAAAAAAAGAGCTTTGAAATGTCTTCCGTGTTGACCAAAAAAAAAATGTCTTCCATGTATGGTAACTATCACTTAGCTATGTTTGGATTGAGGTTTTTGGAAGAGAGGGGAGGGGAGGGAAGGGGAGAGAGAGGAGGGTTTATAATTTCCAATTACCTTATTTGACTTTAATAGGACAAATGAAATATTATTTTAGAAGATAGTAGACACCAAGATATAATTTTTTTTTAATTTTAAAAACTCTCAAACAAGGTAATTGGGGATTATAAATTTTCCCCTCCCCTCCTCTCCAAAATATAAATACTACACTATTTTGGTCAAAATTAATTTTGAAAAATCAAGATCATCCAAAATTAAACTTGTAATTAATTGTGATTGTGATTCAAACATAAAGCTAATTATGATATATTGTTCAAAGAATTAAAAAATAAAAATGAAAGGAAAAGTATCAAATACTTTTTTAAATAAATAATAGAAATTAATATTTTTTATAACGAATTTTGTTTCTTTAATTCAACCCTCCATTATGTGAGAAAAATTTCGGTACTCCTATATAGTAATTACTCTCTGACCATGAAGTTGGATATAAGTGGTTAATGCACTCTGTCTAAAGGGACAGACTCAGCTGACAACCGAGTTCAATTTTTGGTCATGAAACAATCCGTTGTCAGACTTTATTTATCTCTCGTTCAAACACAATAGTAGTAATAATTTTTTCCTCTTTACTCTCTAACTGCTCTTTATTTGATAACTTTTTTTCTTTTCTTTTTTAGAAAAAAAAATATAAAATAAAAAACAATAATAATTATAGGTGCAGACTAGGGTGTACAAGGCTAAAATGTTGTACCGGTGCAACAATATTTTTCTACCGTTAGATTTAACAATAAAATAATAAGAGGCTAAGGTAAGAGTGAAATATCCGGTCATAAAAACATTTTGAAAAATTGCATTTTCAATCTATAAGTATAGCTAGTGTTTCATTCCAACCCATCATCTGAAAACAACACACGCTCCCTCCCCCTGTTCTTGCTCTTCCCTCCGCACGCACACGCCGCCGCATCAACAAACACCTCTCCACCGTTGAACAGGTAACTACCGGTATTTGTTTGTTTTTTTTGTGTTATTTTCCAACTGTAGAGAAAGTCTTATCTCTTCAAAAGTGTCTCAAAAGAAATTCTTTTGGGGTTGCGCATCACGTGTTCGCTAAAATACCTCACAGAAACAACATCTTCTTGCTTGCTTCTCATTCGATTTTGTATTTATTTACTTAAAATCAAGATTCCAAATCTTTTTTTCTTCATGGAGTCCCTTTTCTTTATAGTTTTTAAACTTTAAATAATGCATTTTCTTGGATTGTAAATAATGTATTTTGTATTTTCTTGGATTGTATTTGTTAATAGATTAGTTATTGGGTGGACCACTAATTGCAAAACTTATGGGTGGTTCACGGTAGATCATTAATTATAAAACTTTTACAAAACTTTAGTATCCATTAGATTTATTCATAAAAAAATCAATGGCCCAAATTAATTGACAAAAAGAGAGAACACACATATATTCTCCCACACAATCACATCCCTACCCCTCCCCCCACCTCCGTTGCACTGCCTCTTCTCCAGTAAAGTCACCACCATACCTCCATCATCAACACCGGCGCCACCTCAAACACCTCTACCGTCATGACTATCTGCTGCTCCTCTTCTCACAAAACTTGTTAGGATGACAGGGATGGTGGTACTGGTGGGGCTGCGGGTGGGACTTCCGGCGACGGCACATTGGGTGGCTAAGAGCTTGAATTTGCGAAGAGTGGGCATGTTCTTCTTCTTGTCGTTGTGTGCATTTAGAGAAACAACAAAAATTGGGAGAATATTTGTTCTGCTCTGTTTCGTTTTGTAACTTTGTTTTGTTTGTAGAGAAAAGGTTAGGTGTTAGATCTGAGAAGGATGGATGGATGGGTGCCTTGGTCTTCGATGGGAATTGGGATTTGAGAGAGAGAGAGAGAGAGATTGGGTTGGTTGAGTAAGGAAATGGCATTACATTATTGAGGGGGGGATATAAAAAGTTTCCTTTTTCTCTCGGCCATTTTTGCCATGCTGCCAGCGAGGAAGAATCTGGAAGAAGATTGTTAACAAGAAACCAGAAATGAACGAGTTTGCCTTCAATCTGGAGGCCTCCGACGAAGATTCTGGCAGCGATGGAGAAAGCTTATGTAGAATATGGCAGATTGACGGCGGAGAGCTCGAAGGCGGAGAGTGGGTTCATGGGATGGAAGATTCACAACCTAGATCTGATGGGGAACTGTGCATAGGAGAAAATAATCTAGTGTGGAAAATCCATTGTTACATCTGGTGAAACTACATATTCTAACTGCCATAATTAAATTATTAAAACTTCATCACGGTGAACCACCTATTTGGTGGTTCACCCTAGACGTACCCTAATAGGTGGTTCACCCTAGACGTACCCTTGTTAATAATGTATTTTCTTTTAACTTTCAGTAGCAGGTTAAATTCTTGTGGTACCTGTACAACATCTGAGAAAGAGTACATACTCCAAGAAGAGCACTGAAATTTTTTGTTGCCATAATAACGGCATAAGAAAAAGGAAAAAGAAATAGTATTATGTGGATAAAACAAAAATGACCCTTTTATCCGATAAAACAACCCTATACTCCTAATCCTATACTCTTCACTCCTCACACGCAACGCAACGCAGCACCAACCACTTTGAACTGCCACCAAAGTCCAAAGCAAACTAATGGTGAGTCTTCTTCTTCTTCATCAACAACACATAGAGCTAACAGGTAGTGCATTCCAAAATGGGGATTGTTATCTCTATTTACCGCTATCCCCAATAGGAGTGAGCTTCGCTTTCTTTGCCATTTTTTTTTATTCATTTGTTTTCTTATCGGATTGAAGTCTCTATTCAGCGTAATTTCTTCTCCTGCTTGGCTTGTTAACGTGTGTGCGTGTGTGTGTATTTCATTTTTACCCCTTTCCCCCTCTCTTTGATGGAATTTTGTTTCTATATAATATTGGAATAGATTTTTTTTTTTAAAACACCGTTGGCACTTGTCCAAATTCAGTTAAGACCATGTTTGGATTGATGGAAATGGATGAAATGAAGCAGAATGTAGTGGACTGATATTAGCTATCATTGTTATAATAATTATTTAAAATGGGATGAAGTAGATGGGAATGATAGAGAAATGCATTTCGTTTCATTTCATTTCATTCAACGGTGTGGTAATTTTTATTTGTTCCCCAAGAGAAAATAATTGCAATAAATATTCCTGCAATGTAAACATTTTTTCTTTCTTGAATCAATATTTAGCCAAGTAATCCAATTGTTCATCTTACCTGTGGTTAAATTTTTGGCAGAATCGGGTTATCTCTAGTTAGCTATCCATTCCATCCTGTGAAGCACAGAAACAGCAGTGGGTAGTTAGTTGCCTGTAAACGTTGTTTCTGTCTTTCTGTCAATTGCAACAAACATAAAATCTCTACTCATTTTGCGTGGCAATGGCGATCTCTTCTGTGCATGCCATACTTTCTGCCAGGGCCTCTCTCTTTCGTCAAAGTAATGGTCTAAGAAGCTTAACATTTTGTTTACCTTTCTCATCTTGCACTGCTTCTGTCTCTACTGACAAGTTTTCGCGGAAGAAATGGAGGCAGCCGGTTTTCTCAGTGTTGGAGGTTGGTGGAGTCAAGATTAGCAGAGAAGGTACTTTTGGGTATTGCTTGTGGTTTTGTTGGTTGACAATGTTTACCGTCTTATAAAATGATATTTGAGCTGAAATAACCTATTGTCATCCATAAAAGAGCTTTAAAACCTAGGTTGGTGTGCACTATAAGATTCTCATTTCTTTTTTCACATAGTTTTGAATCATTTGAACCACTGACAGATGTTCTATACAACCACAGATTGTGTAATAATTTTTAAAGAGAATGTCCATGACCATGACCTATTTTCTCATCTTCTGCAAGTGAATGACATTGAAGTGGTTCTATTGCAGTTATTTATTTGGATATAATTATTATTGTAGAAGTGAGGGAGATGTTATAGGCAGTGTATGGCTTGCTTTATTTATTCTATTTTTCTTACTTTGTGTTGTAAATGTGCCTTTATGTTTGCAGTGTTGCTTTATGTTAATGTTTATATTGAAAAGTGTTATTTGGTTCACAAAATTCTTATCAATTCTGCTTCATGGTCTTCTAGATGTAGTGAGGGATGATCCAACAAATAATGTGCCAGACAACATATTTTCAAAACTTGGAATGCAGCTTCACAGGAGGGATCATCATCCTCTCGGGATACTAAAGAATGCGATATATGAGTATTTTGACACAAATTATTCAAATAAGTTCAATAAGTTTGATGACCTTTCTCCTATTGTTTCAGTGAAGGAGGTATTGCAAAATACATGGAAAAATTAGTTGCCCTTTGCTCCTATATGATGCAATATATCATTAACTGTTTTGTTTTCATGTATGTTTATACTCTATTAGCTACTTCTGCATTCATTTCCTTCTTGATTTGTGATGCTATTCAACCAGTGTCTGCAGATTCTTTAGTCTTTTCCTTTTGGAAAGCTGAGTATAACAAGAAAATTGGGGGGAAAAAAGAGTGCCATTCAAAGGGTGTTAGGGCCCAACCCAATAAGGTTGGGACTGGGAAGGTGTACACTCGCATGAATAAAAAGTAGCTCAGTTAGTTGGTTTTTTAGCTGTCAGTTAGATGATTAAATAAGGGGCCCACTGTGTAATTGCATTCATTCTGGAAAATTGAGTAACAAAACCAATTTTGGTTGTAACGGGAAACCCTTGGGAGGAGACTCTCCTTATTCTTCCCAAATCTATCTCTTCCTCTCTTTTCTCTCTCTAACTAACAGTTCTATTTTCTCTTTCTGTTAGCCCTCTTTTTTGGGACCCTAACATAGGGGATGATTATAGTTTGTATATGACTACATATAAAAAATCTCTGTCAATGATAGTCTCTCAGAAGAATTGTAGTTTGTCTGATAATAATACAAAGAAAACATGATAGGATTGATAAAGTATTACTTTGTTGTCACAGACATAAAAAAAATAAAATTCTGGTGCATTAACTATTAACTATATTAGACAAGTGGAAGTTCAAGTTTCACAATCATATAAACTAATATAATAATTGAGTATTGAAACCTCATTTACGAATACTTCTATTCTTGCTAATGTTACAATTCAACATAACAACAATAAGAACAACTGAGCCATATCCCATTAGGTCGGGTTGGATACATGGATCAAATGATGGCATAATTCCCTGAAGATGGACTGTTTACCTCTAAATCTCTCTTAATGGTTTGACCTATAGTTTTTTTAGTCTTCCTCTACCTAACTATTGGACTATCCTCTATTTGGTCAACTCTTTTCATTGGTACTTGTATGGATCATCTCCCATAATAAGAGTGGAGTTAATGTGCCTCTGCAGCTCTGCTAATATAATACTTCTAACAATTGTTGCTACCCATTAATGTTGATTTCTTATCTTGCATATTACTTCTTTTTTGGTTGATGAGGTGGTTTGAACTTTGCAATAGGGCTTCTTTCTAAAAATCTTCTTCATGGTGCAGAACTTTGATGATGTCTTGGTTCCTGAAGACCATGTGAGTAGGAGCTACAATGATACATACTACATAGACCCTCAAACTGTTTTAAGGTGCCACACGAGTGCTCATCAGGCAGAATTATTGAGAAAGGGATATACACATTTCCTTGTTACAGGAGATGTTTATCGAAGGGATTCAATCGATTCTACTCATTATCCCGTCTTTCATCAGGTATGCCCCTTATGCAGTAACTGGTTTTTTTTCCCTAACGATTAACTTATATAATTTCCTCTTTTTATTATGTAGATGGAAGGCTTTCGGGTTTTTGTTCCGGATGAATGGGAGGCATCTGGGATGGATGCCACATCATTTTCAGCAGCAGACCTAAAGAAATGCCTTGAGGGTCTAGCACGCCATTTATTTGGTATTTCCAAATGGCCAATACACACATTTCATTATCAGTTGCTACAATCTGATAAATTAGTGAGGGTTTGTGAGACGAATTAATTAAAGAAAACAAGAGAATCAATGTAAGTTTGATAGAAAGTTAGAAACTTCATCTTTATTGCCTATACATTGATAAATGCACATTCCGTCATTCATGACAAGCTAAAATATTTCTTCAAAAGATTATGTGGAACTTCCCATTGTATGAGAAATTTGCTTTGTCTTTTGACTTAGTAGTCATGGGTTCAAGTTCTGGTAACATCCTCTCTGCTTACAAGGGTAAGGCTGCATACATCTGACCTTCCCTAGACCCCAAAATGGTGGGAGCCTCATGCATTAGACTGCTCTTTATGTTACAATTGAGTTGCTCCTAAGTAACTAAACAATAAAAAGACACAACTGTGTGTAAGATAATATAAACAAACACAATGTGTATAATTTATATAAAAAGCCTCCTTACACATCAAGCAAGCAATGTTTATAAGTAAAGAAAAATATATATCAACTGCAAGGAATTATAGAATTAATGGAAATTATCATTGCTTAATTATTGAGGAAAAATAAAACACTGTCAATAGGAAAGAGAAAATTTTATTTATTTTCTGATGATAATCTCATTGCAATGCTAAATGGCTAAAATGGTTTCTGCAAGAAATTATATTTAATCAAGGTGTTTAGTTGTGAATTTGAGATATTCGTATGAAGCTAAGTAAGATTTACAAAATGTTAATATATAGTCTTTTCTCTTGTACTTCAGGTGATGTGGAAATGCGCTGGGTGGATACCTATTTCCCATTTACTAATCCATCATTTGAACTTGAAATATATTTCAAGGTATGCTATGTTCATGATTGTCTCTTAAATGCAACATGTTTACATATTTCCAGTTAATGGTTTTTGCCTCCGAAATAATGGTCTCAGTAAACGTTTTGTCTTGAAAATCACCACTGGCATATAGAGATTATAACCTTAGACCTGTTTTGTGCATACTGCATTATATAAGATAAGGCTGACAGCATGAGGGGTCACTAGCTGATATAGTATAAGCCATCTACTCGGTAAACATCTGTATTATTTTGTGTTCATTATGGCCAGTGACCACATATCAGATTCTGAATTGGTTAACTCTTATTCTGTGTTTGTTGATATGTAATACTGGATAGAATAATATTTGACTATTTTGATTTTGACCAAAAAATCCAATTATTATATTGACAGACGAAATTCATCCTAAATAAAATTTGACACACTGAAGTTCAAATTATGTCATTGCTATATTTGGCTTTCTTTCTGTATGGTTAGAATTTATAGACGTTGAATACCCTTGTTCTTCTGCAACAGGACCAATTAACCAGTGCATAAACTTTATTCAAGTTGGCCTTCTTGAATATGTATTAGTACTTTATTAGTAATGTGTTAGGTAAATTATGATATTCTCACCAAACTAAATATATGTATGCAACATTAGTCAAGCCAAGGATTTTAAATTGTGGCCGCATTACATGATGCTGCCACAACCACATAAAGCCGTGGCTTTAGACTGCATCAACCCGCGGCAACTGCCATGCATTCGCGACGTGGCTGCAAATGCAATTTAAAAGGTACTTTGTGAGCCCGTGTGTGGCAAAGCTGTGACCTGGGGGGAAATCACGGTCTGGAGATGACAAGATGTTAAACATTTTGTCATCGCATCACCCCAACTATTTGTCTTTCCTAGTCAGTGTTTACACTTTTCTACTAACTTGAATTCATGAAGCAGCAGCTTCGTTAATGAATGATTTTATGTGCAGCTTTCCATTAGTTATCATTCCTAGGCTTGTTTTGTATCTCTTCATCCTTCTCCTTTCCTCGCTCTATTCTTATTATAGTTTTGTATTGAAATTTAGTAATGTTTGATATTTCATTTTTTTTCTAGGAGAATTGGTTGGAAGTTTTGGGGTGTGGAGTGACAGAGCAAGAGATTTTGAAAAGAAATGGGAAATCTAATAATGTTGCTTGGGCTTTCGGCCTAGGGTTGGAGAGGTTAGCTATGGTTCTATTTGACATACCAGATATTCGTCTCTTTTGGTCGAATGATGAGCGATTTACCTCCCAGGTATTTATTGGATATATGTTTGACTAACATCCTTCAATATTGTCTTTTCTTTTTCCTAGTCATCTCGAGAATCAAAATAATTTCCGGAGTTTCATTTCTTTGTGATCTCTAATGTGTTACTTTTTTTTTTGTTATTTTATATACAGTTCTCCAAGGGTCAGTTTGGGGTCAAATTTAAGCCATTTTCAAAGGTAATTCTACACTACACATGTATCTATATTCCTACCCTTGGGTGTCTACACTTGTCATTTTGCTGAGTCATTCATGGTTAGGAATTTTCTGTTATTCACTACAACTGTAAGTTGTTTGTGAATGATCCACGTGATTGAAACATAAGATTGCCCACATAACTTCTATGCGAAACTCTGTTAATATTTCTTATGTTGTTCAGTGAGAAATTGTGGTGAGTTTTGTGGGTCTAAATAGCAATATATGATTAGACATAGAGATGCATATGCCCATGGCTTTGATGCTTTACTATGCTAAAGGCCTTATCATGATATAATTCAGATACACAGTGGTTTTAAACTAATAAATTTAGAGTATATTTTCTGCATTTTGGTTTCATTCTTTCATATGATACTTGTATAATATTTATTTATATCTTAGACCAGACACCAAAGGGCATTTAACTAAGCAATCTTACTAACACTATTTTATGCTTGGACCTATGGGGTTATGTTCTCTACATGTTTGACTGTATTGTTATTAACCATGAGGAATTTATATCAACATATTTGTGACTAGATAAAATAGCAAAATCTTGTTTAAGCATTCTAATTCTTCTTCTTGTTTTCCTTGCACAGTACCCTCCTTGTTACAAGGACGTCAGTTTCTGGATCAATGAATCATTTACTGAAAACAATCTGTGTGAAGTTGTCAGAGGAATAGCTGGTGATCTTGTAGAAGAGGTAATGATACAAGCTTGCTATAATATAGTCAATTTCTGGGTTATCTGAGAGACTTAGTAAATATGCCTATGATTTAGTCATTTGAGTTAACAGAGCCAATAGCAATGCACCCGAAAGGATTGTAAGTGACAGAACTTCTATGAGTTAGTCTTGTTATTAAAAACATGATTGGACATGATATGCATGGCTGCTTAATTATTACAAACTAGCTTCATTTGTAAAGGTCATAGCTTGATACTCTGTCTTTGGACTTGATCTAGCAAGAACTTCATGTTTCTTACTCTTCCAAGAGATTATGTTGTCTCCAATTAGAAGACAATATCGTGAAGTGGAGTATCTATTTGAAGTAGAATTTTCCCCATCAACATTAGCATAACCAATCACCTGTTGTTTTGCCTTTGTCTTCCTTGAATGCATGTGAGGATGGAACCACAGCATCCTGATGACCATCACATGGAGATGTAACTTAAATATTCATGGTTGACTAGTGTTGCTTTAAGGTTCCTTGTAACTTCGGTAACTACCAAGAACAAATCATGAGCACAAAACGGAGCTCTGTTTTTCCCTTTTTATTCTTGGCTTCTCAACTATTTACCCTATTGTCTTCTTTCTTTCTTCCTCTTTTTCTTAGATTAGTAGTTTTTAACTGGATTAGGATGACCTTTTCCTCTTTTTTATCCCCATAATGGCACATTAAGTTTGGTCTCTTTTTCTGTTTCTGTTTTTGCTTCTTGGAATTGCAGGTGCAATTAATAGACAATTTCACCAACAAGAAAGGAATGACCAGTCACTGCTATAGGATTGCATATAGGTCCATGGAACGTTCTCTTACTGATGATGAAGTTAACGATCTACAGGTATTAAATATAATTAGAAATATCACTTTAACAATAATTACTCTTGGTTTGATGTTGTCATATTTTGTTTTGAAAGCTTCTAACATTTTTCCCCCCCTGTCAATGCAGTGGAAAGTAAGAGAACAGGTGCAGAACAAATTGGATGTTGTCATGAGATAAGGTTTTAATGCGCTAAAATTATACAGTTTTGCTGTGTTTTTTGTTCTCAATTTTTTTTAATGTACAAATGTTCTTACCTCCCCCTACGCGGAATCTGAACAACGCTATAAACAGATGTATTATTTATTTCCGCATAGTGAATGTGCACTACATAGCTAGCCCAATAGGAATTTGTATCCTCTCATTTTCCTTAAGAACATAATATTATTCTGTTATGGTAGAAAATATCCTCTCCATTTCAATTTTTTCTCCATTTCTTTCATTATTACGTTTTTGAAGAAATACATGAAATGAATGTGATAAATATATAGTGGGAGTATCATTTATTCTCGGAAAGCATTTAGTGTAAAACTGGTGGACCTCCACACCAGTAATGGTTATTGGTCCCCCCATCCCTGCGCGGTCAAGGGAGGTTGCACACAGTGATGACAAAGGAAGCCGGCCACCGCAATCGCACAGGGAGGAGTACGAGAGAGAGATGCATCTCATGGCGGCTTCGAAGGAGGACGTTGGAACTACTCCTAGCAAAGATGGGGGGTCGCGGTGCATCAGTGGAGGGGGAGGAGAGCCGAAAAACAGGTTAAGGTGAAAATCAGGCTTAAGAGGGGTCAAAGTATAAATTTAAAAAATATTTTTTATATTTAAAGTATGACTCTAGAGACTAAAAGTGACAATTTTTTAAAAATAAGAAATTAAAAAAATGTATTTTATTTTTGAAGGACTAAAAACGAAACTCAGTGAAAAATGAAAGACTAAAAATAGATTTAGGCCTTTAATTAATATTCAAACATACGGTGTATAGTGCTAAACTGGAATTGTGTCTATTTTATGTAAGGAATTTATGGTGAAAATTATTATATTTTTAGAATTTATATTTGGAACTATTTTTCTAAATTTAATGCACAATTGACAAAAAGAAAGGACATTATTGAAAAGTCAACATCTTAGAAGTTTTTCGGAAGAAGACAAATTTAAAGCAACATGGATAAAAAGAATCTATTGAAGATTTATTACGAATTTGTTGTAAAGTTTGTTACATATCTATTATTAATTTGTTGTAAATCTTAGAAGATATTATTTTTAAGAGAAAATAGGAAGCAATATTATCCCTATGAAGTTGACATTTTTTAATTTAAAATTTAGATTTTGCTTTACTGTTTATGATAGAAAAGTTATCTTATTTAAGATAATGATCAAATTCTGTTATGATGTAAAGATAACATACTAGTCTCTATTGTATTCAGATTAGGATTTGTTCACATTTTCTTAGTTTAATAAGGCTCTCCGGTGGGAGAAGACCCAAAGCACACAAGCTTTGACCGAGAGCAATAATTAGTAAATTTAGAGTTTTTTTTTTGAGAATTTTCAGAGATCCATCTGGAGTGCATTCGGAGTCTAGAAGATCTACAATGGGGAACATTCTAGTAAAAGGGTTTTTCTCTTTCTTTGTTCTTCTCTATGAACTCTTTAGACCTTATAGGTTGTTTTAGTTATTATTATGTCCTTGCGTAGCTAAATTTCCAAAGTGGGGTTATGATGAAACTTGTTATTTGCTAGAATTTATTCTCTAAATTTATGAGTTATTATTTATTCCGCTAAAATAGATTATCCTATTGTTTTAATACACTTGTTAAGATTTGATTACCCTTAACATGTTTTAGTTGATGAACCATGTCGTGGTATTTTATTTTGTAATCCAAACTTTAGTGTTAAGTTTGTTAGGAGACAAGCAAATGGAGTTGCTCATGCCATTGCGAAGGCGGCCTCGTTGTTGTCTAGTACCCATGTTTTTGATTCTCTACCAGAATGTATTTCCAATTCAATTGCAATAATATGAGTTTATTTTTGTAAATAAAAACATGTTTTAATTGATCAATTGATCAGCGGGACCTATAGGATAACGTGTATACAAATGCTTTTAACAATAATACCGTGGACACATTTGGCTAATATTCTTTCGTATTCCACAGATGTATAAAACCAACCCGAAATACTACTCAACAAAGCCATAACTCTTCCAAAGTCTGCTGTAGAACAGAACAGTCTTCATTCACAATGGCCAAAAAGTATGAGGGACCTGCGATTGGAATTGATCTTGGCACAACCTACTCATGTGTGGCTGTATGGCAGGAACAAAACAATAGAGCAGAGATCATCCACAATGAACAAGGCAACAGAACCACTCCTTCCTTTGTTGCTTTCACTGACTCACACAGGTTGGTTGGTGATGCTGCCAAAAATCAAGCTGCTTCTAACCCACAAAACACCATCTTTGGTAATTCATCTTTTTTTATTCCTGCATGGTTTAATTAATAGTTATTACTACCATTTCTCTGATATGCTCTTAGCAGAACAAAAAAAAAATCACACCATCATTCTTCTTATTTATGCAGATGCAAAGAGGTTGATTGGAAGGAAGTATAGTGATTCTGTTATTCAGAATGATCTACACTTGTGGCCCTTTAAGGTCATTGCTGGTGCTGATGATAGACCCATGATCGTTGTTAAGTACCGAGGCAAGGAGAGGCACTTTGCTGCTAAGGAAGTTTCATCCATGATCCTCGTAAAGATGCAGGAGATTGCAGAGAAATTTTTGGAATCACCAGTTAAAAATGTGGTTGTCACTGTGCCCGCTTACTTCAATGATTCTCAGCGAAAGGCCACCAAAGATGCCGGTGTCATTGCTGGCCTGAATGTAATGCGGATAATAAATGAACCAACTGCAGCCGCCCTTGCATATGGCCTACAAAAGAGAGCTAATTGTGTTGGCGAGAGAAATGTTTTCGTCTTTGATCTTGGTGGTGGAACTTTTGATGTATCTCTCGTCACAATTAAGAACAATGACTTCAAAGTTAAGTCCACAGCCGGAAACACTCACCTCGGGGGAGAGGACTTCGATAATAGAACAGTGAACCACTTTGTTGAGGAGTTGAAGAGGAAGAAGAAAGTGGACATCACTGGTAACCCAAAAGCCTTGAGGAGGTTGAGAACCGCATGTGAGAGGGCAAAAAGGACTCTCTCTTTCGATGTGGTCACCACTGTTGAGGTAGATTCGTTATTTCAGGGCATTGACTTCATCTCATCAATCACTCGTTCCAAGTTTGAAGAGATCAATATGGACCTTTTCAAGGAGTGCATGGACACTGTGGAGAGGTGTCTTGTTGATGCAAAGATGGACAAGTGTAGTGTCGATGACATTGTGCTAGTTGGTGGGTCTTCTAGGATTCCCAAGGTGCAGCAGCTATTGCAAGACTTCTTCAATAGGAAGGATATTCGCATGAGCATCAACCCTGATGAGGCTGTTGCATATGGAGCAGCTGTGCAGGCGGCTTTGTTGAGTGAAGGCATTAAGAATATTCCAAACTTGGTGCTGATGGATGTTACGCCATTGTCACTTGGCATATTAACAAAAGGAGATATCATGAGTGTGGTGATTCCAAGGAACACTTCCATTCCTGTCAAGAAGACAAAAGTATATTATCCAAGCAACGATAACCAATCCTATGTCTCGATTAAGGTTTACGAGGGGGAGAGAACAAGAGCCAGCGCGAACAATGTGCTTGGTTTTTTTTATCTCGATGGTCTTCCCCCTGCACCTCGCGGCCATCCATTTGATGTATGCTTTGCTATCGATGAAAATGGTATCTTAACTGTTTCTGCCAAGGAAAATTCCACAGGCAATGCGAATCAGATTACAATTACCAATGACAGAGAAAGGTTGTCGATGGAAGAAATTAAAAAAATGATTCAAGAAGCTGAGGATTACCGTTTGGAAGATCAGAAATTCCTAGAAAAGGCCAAAGCAATGAATGCACTGGACGACTACATTTATAAGATGAGGAATGCTTTAAAGCGGGATGATATTAACTTAAGGCTCTCGTTGCAGGAAATAGAGAAGATCAATTCTGCAATTACGATGGCCACAAATTTGCTTGATGATAATGCGCAACAGAATGAAGTAGATGTTTTTGAGGGTCACCGGAAGGAGCTTGAGAGTATGTTATAAAACATCGAAGGCAAGACTGATTGGTTCGTTCTTTTTTTTTTTTTTATCTTTTTTGTCAAATGATATCTGAAGTGCTATCTCACCGTTTTTGTATGCAATGATTGCAAAACCTTTATGGTCGAAATTATCCAATAGTTAAGGTTTCATAAAGTTTGTACTCGGATATATTATTTAAATTGTTTCTGTCGTTGTCTTTTGTCTTTTAAAACAACACATACTATATATACTTCGCGTGACCATGTCAACTGCGAGCTAAACTATGAGTATGACTTGAACACTCAATCAATATCTTGTCTCAAGTTTATGAGGATGTGAGAACAAGAACAATGGATAACAACTTGCTCGGCAACTTTGAGCTTTCTGGCATTCCTCCAGCAACACGTTGTGCTCCCCAGATCAGTGTATGCTTTGATATGGATGCTAATGGTATTAAGGTCCTGTTTGGATGCAAAAGCTTCAGCTTTTGACTTATAGAAAAGTTAGTCTTATTTTGCTTCTTATTTTTTTTCATATATGCAAAAGAGGGAATGTTAAATATTCATTGATAAATAGATAGGTGCTTACGGAGAAATTAAAAAAGATAGTTTTTGAAATATATAAAGAGCAAAGGTTAATTTCATGAGATGTTAATTAAAAAACACATGTTAGAAGTACTTATCGAGAAGTTTATTCAAAATGGGCCTAAAACTGGATTGGACTTCAGTTGGTTATGTTAATTAGTTAGGATATATTATGTTATTAACAAGTTTGCTAGATTAGTGTTATAAAAAAGAGTTTGTTAGATTAGTTGTTATTCTAGGTTAGCATGATCGGCCCTGAGATTTTACCTGGCCACGGCCAGTAGGTATAATGAGAGCCATGGAGTTTAATTTAAGCATACTTATAGATGCTACCTTTCCATATGGATGGCGTTATCAGCAAGTTCGCAAGATAGTTTGCAGATTACAGTGACCACTGACCATTTATCCCTTGTTTGTGGCATTTTGAATTAGTAGCACTCTGCAATTAGTTTATAGATATTCTAAATTCAATTAGTTTTTTTGACCATGTGCAATATTATTTTCTCAGTTAATTGTCATCACCCGATGATACAGAATAATCTCGTACCTTGTGGGAATGTTTGCAACGTGAGGGAGTGTAACTTTTACATACGAGCAATAATAGATTGACCACCACACACCCACACACCACCCAATGTTAATGTATGAACTAGGGTATGGGGTGTGTGGTGGGTATGAGTGTAACATTTCTGTTTACATAACTACTTCGTACTTTTTTCTAAAATAATAGCTAATAACTTAGATAATTGCTTCCTACTTTCTTCAAAAATAGTAACTTCTAAAAGGGGGCAAAGCTGAACTAAATATAATATTTATAGGGTCCCCCAGCCACCTGTCGCAAGCACTGCTAGCAGATGCCATGGGATTTATGTTCCTTGGAGTGTAGACGTTGGTTTCTGTTTCTCTTTTGCTTCACTTCCTTGTATTTTAGAGTCCTGTTAATAAGTGTCCACACTAATTAGGAAATCAAAAATAAAAAACTTTTATTAAAAAATAACAATATATTAATAATAGTAAATGATATACCTTTAAATAAAAACTTTTCACTTTTTTTACATAAAAAAAATACTTTTCGCTTTTAATTTCTTAAACAACAAGTCCTTTGTTAACACTTTCCACATTTAAAATATGAGAAATGTTACCAATACAATTTCTAATGGTCATTTTTCAACACAAACTCTGTAATTGGTTGAAAGTTACGTGGATCCCACAAAATATACCTCAATCTAGTGCTAGACACCGTTGTGGACAAGAATCGGAGATTACTTTATAAGATTCTTCCTCCAAATCATCCCAAATACGTGACCCAAAATGCCCTCTCAAGAGAAACCGGGCATTTCATTGACCATTTGATCTTTTGTGTTCGTTATGAGACTGGCCTTTGGCTTGGGTTTTAGTTAAAAGACTAGAACTTATCATCACTTCTAGGAGTGTGTTTTGTGGAGATAGAACATTTGTCTTCTCATCTATAAACTTGTGTTGCTAATTGAGCCATGACCATTAAAAAAATTCTTTAAAAATTAAAAAAAAATTAATCATGCAGGTAACCGAAATAAAAAGCTTATTATGTTTGTGAATTGGTGAACAAGTAGTTCACAGGCTTAGTCCAAAACTTTCCCTTATATCGTTTTTTTTAGGACAAAAAATATTGGGTTAAATATGTTTTTATTTCCTCGAAAAAAATTGTATCTTTTAGTCTCTCATTTATGAAAATGTGTCATTTTATGGTTTTTGTGGTCATATTTTAAAATAAAAAAATATTTTTTAAATATATTTTTCTATTTTTGACTTACACCCCAACCATCTTTCTCCCATTCTTGTCCACCACCCCTTCTAATGGCCAACACCTCCCAGACGGGCACAACGGCACCCTCGACCCCAAGGTTACCGGCAACCTCATCGAAAAAGAGTACATTTGTGTCGCTTGCCTCCACTCCCCAATCTCTAACGTCTCCATGGCTGCACCCGCCCATCGAGACCCCACCGACACTCTTCCAGTGTCCCATTTTCATCTCCACCGATGTTGTAGCTGTGACTAGGAGAATGACAAAAAATAGGAGAAAGATTGTTGGGGTGAGAATTAAAAACAGAAAAATATAAGACAATAAAATAAAATTCTAAAAAATATTTTTTAATTTTAAAATATGGTCATAGGGACCATAAATGACACATGTCTAGAAATCAAGGACAAAAAAGATACAAATTTTTTTCGAGAGACTATAAATGAACTTGACTATATTTTGAGGGACTAACAATATATTTAACTCAAAAATATTTTTTTTTATCATAATTTTTTTGACATAGCACAAGAGTACTATATCGAAGATACTTTACAGAGATAACAAAAATACAATTTTCTCAGTCCATAGCCATTCGCAATTGTGAAAACATTCACACCACCAGTGTGACAGTGTTAGGCCTATACATAAAAATGCAGTCTTCTCATTCCAGAATTATTCACAGCTGTGAACAAACTAACACCCACAGTGTGGAAGCGTCAAGCCTATCCACGAAAATACAGGTTTCTCATTCCATAACTATTCACAACTGTGAAGAACATAGCATCCCTGGTGTGAAAATATCAGACCAAAACCACAAAAATGCCAAAAACAGAGTCGTTCCCACACGTGAATATATTCACACCTATAGTGTGAAAATGACAAACTCAATCTGCGAAAATGTAAGCTTTTCATTTCAGAGTGGTTCACGTCTGTGTAAAATATATTATTATTGATGACTATCGATTTCAAAATTAAAAATGTCATTAGGGTATGTATCAAATCAATTATCTTCTGGATAAAAAAAAGTGATTAGAAGGACGTACTAAAAATGGTTAATCAGATTTTTTAGCGGAGATTCTCCATCAACAAAACCCATAAATACTTCACATTAATAACATAGTGACAAAAAAAAATCAATTATCTTCTCACACAGCAATGAAAAAACCACGCCTTAAATTTCTATAGATCCAGAAGGTCTACAGTTTTTTTAAAAACGGCACACAATCTCATCTAATTAAAATTATTTAATTTGTAAATAATCTCAAATAGTCAATATGGAATATTTAATTTAATAAAGGGTGTGTTTATGAAATTCAATTTCGAAAAAAATTAGCATTTGCCATTTTTTTTGTTCAAAAATTAGCATTTGCCTTGAAAAAATGCAAACCCCCACTTCATCTTCACGCTTGCAGTTTCTATTGGAAGTAGGGACGGTGGGCAATTCAAAGCTACAATTTCAAAAAATTATTACCTTGAATGTAAACAGTTTCTACTACCTCCGTGCTTAAATATAGAAACTTTTACAAAAAAAATAAAGGCTTAAATAATTTTTTGGTCCCTATAATATAGGAGTGTTTTGCTTTTAGTCCTTATAAAAAAAGTCAAACGCTTTTGGTCCCTGTAAAATTTTTTTTTTTGCTTTTAGTCCCTCAAGTGGGTTGACCGATGATGTGTCCATTTTAATCCCAGTCAACATGCCTACGTGGCCAAAATTTTTGTCACGTAAGCTGCCATGTCAGCATCTCTCTTCTCCCTCCTCTCTCTCCTTCTTCCACCTCCTCTCTCTCTCTCTCCTCCCTCCACCCCAACCCACCGGCACCACCTTCTCTCTCTCTCCTCTCTCCACCCCAACCCACCAGCACCACCTTCTCTCTCTCTCCTCCCTCCACCCCCACCAACACCACCTCCTCTCTCCTCTCTCTCTCCTCCCTCCACCCCCACCACCATCCCCAAAAATTCGTGTGGAACAGTGGAGAACACTAGAAACCTCCCATGAAAATGCGTCAATTTTGGGACTTCAGGTCACTATTTTCAAAACCATGGGTTTTCAATTGTGGACCATTTATATCGCAGCAGCAAAAAAAAAAATTGTGGACCATTTATTTAGCACACTAGTTGACAATCAGAAACACAAACCAAAAAGAAACAAGCTTTATTATTGTTCACAATAGAAACAAAGCTGATCTAGTAGTTGGAGCAAGAAGAACGTGTCTGACGGCAAGGAACCCCACAAGACCGATACCCTCTCCCTCTCCAAATGGATCGACGGCAAACCCCAAAAACCCACTATTCGTTCAGACACCCCGAGCCTTGATTCGGAATGGCTGAAAGCTATGCATGAACTGAACCTTCCAGGTCTTTGAGAAGAGAGGGGTTTTGCATGTGATTGTGAGGGAAGGGAAGAAAGAGAAAGAGGGGGGAACGTGTCTGTGTTATGGTCCGCAGAAAACAGAAAAGAGTTGCTTAGTGTTAATGGAGAGAGAGAGAAGGTGGTGCTGGTGGGTTGGGGTGGAGGGAGGAGAGAGAGAGAGAGGAGGTGGAAGAAGGAGAGAGAGGAGGGAGAAGAGAGATACTGACATGACAGCTTACGTGACAAAAATTTTGGCCACGTAGGCATGCTGACTGGGATTAAAATGGACACATCATCGGTCAACCCACTTGAGGGACTAAAAGCAAAAAAAAAAATTTTACAGGGACCAAAAGCGTTTGACTTTTTTTATAGGGACTAAAAGCAAAACACCCCTATATTATAGGGACCAAAAAGTTATTTAAGCCAAAAATAAATATCTTTTTATATAAGAAATTTTTAAAAAAATTAATTACATTAATTATTTTTTTATTAAAATACTCTTATTTATTGTACAAATCACTCAACTATTTTTTGAATCACCTATTAAAAATGTGGTTGTCACTGTGCCTGCTTATTTCAATGATTCTCAGCGAAAGGCTACCATGGCTTGAACGTAATGCGCATAATCAATGAACCCACTGCTGCTGCTCTTGCCTATGGCCTTCAGAAGAGAGCTTATTTTGTTGGAACACGAAATGTTTTCATCTTTGATCTCGGTGGTGGCACTTTTGATGTGTCTCTCCTTACACTTAAGGACAAGGTCTTTCAAGTTAAGGCCACTGCAGGAGACACTCAGCTTGGGGGAGAGGACTTTGATAACAGAATGGTGAACCACTTTGTGTAGGAGTTTAAGAGAAGAACGAAAAGGACATTAGTGGGAATCCGAGAGCCCTAAGGAGGTTGAGAACTGCCTGTGAAAGGGCAAAAAGGGCACTCTTTTTTGATGTTGTCACCACTATTGAGGTAGATTCGTTATTTAAGGGTATTGACTTCTTTACATCAATCACTCGTGCTAAGTTTGAGGATATCAATATGGACCTCTTTGAAAATTGTATGGAGATTGTTGAGAGGTGTCTTACTGATGCTAAGATGGAAAAGGGTAGTGTGCATGATGTTGTCCTTGTTGGGGGCTCTTCTAGAATTCCCAAGGGGCAACAGCTTTTGCGGGAATTCTTCAATGGGAAGGATATTTGCAGGAGCATCAACCCTGATGAGGCTGTTGCTTACGGGGCAGCTGTTCAGGCTGCTTTGTGTTGTGAAGGCATTAAGAATGCTCCAAACCTGGTGCTGCAAGATGTTACACCATTGTCACTTGGTATCTTAACAAGAGGAGATATCATGGATGTGGTGATTCCTAGGAACACTTCCACACCACTCCTGTCAAGAAGACAAAAGTATATGAAACACGCAAAGATAACGTATCGAGTGTCCGAATTACGGTTTATGAGGGTGAGAGAACAAGAACCAGTGCGAACAATCTGCTTGGTTGTTTTAGTCTCAATGGTCTTTCCCCGGCACCTCGTGGCCATCCTTTTGATGTATGCTTTGCTATCGATGAAAATGGTATCTTAACTGTTTCTGCCAAGGAAAATTCCACAGGCAATGCGAATGAGATTAAAATTACCAATAACAGAGAAAGGTTGTCAATGGAAGAAATTACAAAACTGATTCAAGAAGCTGAAGATTACCGTTTGAAAGATCAGAAATTCCTAGAGAAGGCCAATGCAATGAATGCACTGGACAACTGCATTTACAAGACGAGGAATGCTTTAAAGAAGGAAGACATTAACTTAAAGCTCTCTTCCCAAGAAATAGAGAAGATCAATTCTGCAATTACGGTAGCCACAAATTTGCTTGGTGATAATGTGCAGCAGAATGAAGTAGATGTTTTTGAGGGTCATCGGAAGGAGCTTGAGAGTATGTTATAAAACATTGTAGGCAAAACTGGCTAGTTCTTTAGTTTTTTTTTCCCCTATCAATTGAGATTTTAAGTACTATCTCATTGTTTTTGTATGCGATGAATGCAAAACCTTTATGTGGTCCAGATAAGCTCTCAAGCTCCATGTTATCATTGCCACGTCAGTATCGTTGTCCAAGTCAGCAAACTCTATTAGGAAATTGACGGTTGGACCAAAATTGCACACATTTGAAAGATAAGGGACCCAATTGGCGCAATTAAAAGATAGGGGACTAAAATTACACAATCGCGAAAGATGAAGAACTAAAACTACAATTAAGCCTTTAATATATCTATGGATAACCTCTGCCACAGAAAGGCGTACATGAAAATAGTCAACAGGAGAAATAAGTAAAGAAGCTCTAGTAGCTAAAACATATGCCACATAGTGATAATTTACACGTGGCAGCACGATAGTCTATTTCAGCCAAATCTTTCACGTGTAATTCTTTCGGCAACTCTACATATAAGACCCTATCATAAGAAATTTTGCCTAAGATTTTTAATTGATTCTTATAATAAAGAAGTTGTCTTTTATGAAATTCAACATAATTCCTGAAAATACAATTTCTATCCTTTGAAATTTGTCAATTTTTAATTATATCCTATCATACATATTTATATTGCATACAGTTTGATAATAGAAAATCATACTCTAAATTTTGATGTATCATCCACATATCATTCTTTGGTAATTCCGCATTTAAGACACTATCATCTTTTATATATATATATGCATGGAAACTAATTGAAAATTTTTACCTAGACTTCAGGGGTTTTTTAAGAATCTCAAAACAAAAGCTGAATTTGATTTCCACTATCATTATGATATTCCATATTTCAAATCGATTGGATACCAAAAAAGGAATTTGGGATTTGCTCGGCTCAGTGAGATAAAGATATCATATAAAAATCATAGAACAATACAAAATTCATTTTTTTAGCATTTAACCTTTTTCATTTGTTCAAAAAAGAATTAGAATTCACAAAGAAGAGAGATATTTTTACCTTTTTTTTATAATTTGAGATACACATACTTCAAGTTTTGAAATATTACAAATGTCACTCCGGCCAGGACCACTTCAATCAATTTTTTCTCAAATCATTCTCTCAGCGATTACACATTTAATGTTCTGAATTAGAAAAACGATCACTATCATAAAGGTACAAGTATTTCTCTAAGATTTTAAATTGACTCCTTTCAAAATTGGAGGTTTCCTTTCCTTACTCCATTCAAGAGTGACAAATACCAGAAATTTTTAATGTGGATAATAACAATCAGATTCAAATGGTAACATATCTTTTTGTTGTACAATTTGTTTTAAATTCTTGATTCAAAAATGGAATATGTGATAAGCATTACTTATTTTTTTGTTTGATTTATTTCTAGAGAATATTCACATACAATGACTCTCTACATATTTTTTTCTTAATATTTTGTTGAATTTCTCACCTCTCGCGCCTGTCTCTGTCTCTTCAAATATTCATTCTCTGGTATGATTTTTATGTTTTCTCTCTCTTTTTTGTTCCCTCATGTCATATATATTTTCTTATTCATACTTTTCTCTATTGCGATGACTATCACTTAAGATTTTTGATTAAAGGTTGGTTAGTTTTTTTCTTCTTTGTATGGTTTGTCATTTGCAAAGTTCTAAATTGTGGTCCACGTCATGTGATGATTTGTGAGGGCTCGGTTAAGGGAGGCCGTAGGGGTGACTGAGAAACATAGAGGTGATTTTGAGAGGGGAGGGTGCTGGGTGTAGGAGGAGGAGGCTTTCTTTTTTTTGAAACATTGAGGGAGAGGAGGCGCTTGAATGTAGGGAAGAAAAAGGGACATAGGGTTTTCTTTTAGATGAGAAGGCACAGGGGTGTGTGAGGGTGCATGGTGGAGGTGCGGTGCATGGTGTGGATGCGTGGAGTAGTAAGGGGTTAGGGAATTCATTTCAGTTTCTGTTCTTTCTTTTTCTGTTTCTTCTTTTATTTTCTTTTCTCTTCTTTTTTATTTCCTTCTCTCTTTTTTAGTTTCGTTTTCTCTTTTATCTCTTTATTTCTTTTAATTTAAAGCATAATAAATAAGGTACACAAAATTAAATAAAAAAGTAAAATGAATAATTTACAAATCAAGACTAATTTTTTGTATTTTGTATTTTAATATATTTTTTGAAAAATTCAAGGATTCCGGACAACATCGTTTGTTCACATTTATTAATGTCATACTTAAGGTGGCATTTAGGGTACACCAGTGAATAGAATTACCTAGAATCATGGGTAAACCAGTTTTATGTATATTTATGAAAAAACCCCAGTATAAAATATATTTATGAAAAAAACCATAATTTGTGTAGATTACAGTTTTGCTACCCTAGCTAGATATAAGAATAATTACAATGAATGTCAGATGGGGAAATAAAACAATTATACGTTGTCTGATAGAACCTCCCCCTAATTGAAACAATATTCACTCTCTTGTTCCCAAATTATTCCCCCTTGTTGTAGATGGAATTATCCTCTTTCTCTCTGTTTCTTCGGTAATGGTTTCATTTCAAGCTATACAGTATTTTTTGTTTTGTTTTTGTGCTACCACTGTACAATAATTTTTATGGCCTAGAGTTTGTCTTTAAATGTATTGTACCCCTTAGTGATATCATCGTTAAAACTGTGCTTAGTCCATATCAACTATATTTGAAGCACTGTAACTATAGTATTGAGGTCCTGCGCAATTGTGTTTTTAAATGTGTTTTTCAATGTTTTCATTTTTTTGACAGTTCAATGTTTTCATTTATAGATTATATATTTTGGATTAGTACTCTCCGGTCCTTTTTGTAAGAAACAAAATGAGCCATTTTTATAGTCCTTTTTATAAGAGACAATGTCTTGTTTTTAACAAAATTTATTGTTCATTTTCAACTTTACCCTTATTTATTATGACACCAATAAAAAGAATATGAAAAGACATCAATCCCACAAAGAGTACTTTTAAAAAATTATAGTATCATTAATTGTAATTAACCTATTCCAATGCACTTCCTTGATCTTGATGATTTTGTCCTATGTTTCTTATAAAAAGGATCGGAAGACGTATATTAGTAAAAATTGAGTTTGATGTGTGTTGTATTTTAATTATTTTAAAATTAGTCAGATTTCACTTTTATTATTTAATGCATCTAATTGATATGATTGGCTAAGCTTATGATTATTATATGGATGAATATTTTATTACTTTTAACCATTTGAATTTTAATGAATGCATTTATATGTTAATTGATAAGCACATTGTATTTGTATATTTCAATCTTTGTATTTTTAATCTTAAATCTTAATAGTTTCATGTATTTATATATTTTAGTTCATTTAAATTTTAGTTCAAGCAAGTAAATTTCTTTGTCTATGATCCAGTTCTACCTTGACCATTTTTTCTTTGCTTGAAAGATCATGGTGAAAAGATTAAGATATGAAGGACATGCGGTGGGAATCGACCTCGGCACAACATACTCGTGTGTTGCAGTGTGGCAGGAGGAATACAGTAGAGTGGAAATTATACACAACGACCAAGGCAACAAAACCACCCCGTCTTTTGTTGCCTTCACCGACGATCAAAGATTGGTTGGTGATGCCGCTAAGAATCAGGCTGCCACCAACCCAAAAAACACAGTCTTTGGTAAGTTCTATTGTTCTACTCTAGACTCCTTCTAATATTTATTATTGTCATTGCAATGCAAGAAGTTCAAATGAATGGTGACTAGTTGAGGGTTATCAATATTTTTGTTTTTATGTTTCAGATGCTAAGAGGTTAATCGGTAGGAAGTTCGGTGATCCCATCCTTCAAAAGGATATAAAGCTTTGGCCATTCAAGGTCATTGCCGGTGCGAATGACAAACCCATGATTGTTGTTAAGTACAAGGGCGAGGAGAAGCACCTTTGTGCGGAGGAAGTCTCCTCCATAGTCCTCACAAAGATGCGAGAGATTGCTGAGGTATACTTGGAATCACCTGTCAAAAATGCAGTTGTTACTGTGCCTGCTTATTTTAGTGATTCACAGCGGAAAGCTACCAAAGATGCTGGTGCCATTGCTGGCCTTAATGTTACGCGGATAATCAATGAACCCACAGCTGCTGCTCTTGCATATGGCCTTGAAAAGAGAAGTAAGTGTGTTGGAGAACGAAATATCTTTGTGTTTGACCTTGGTGGTGGCACTTTTGATGTGTCTCTCCTTACTATTAAGGGCGGTGTCTTCCAAGTGAAGGCCACTGGTGGAAACACTCACCTTGGCGGAGAGGACTTTGATAACAGAACGGTGAAACACTTTGTGCAGGAGTTCAAGAGGAAGAAAAAAAAGGACATTAGTAGGAACCCGAGAGCACTGAGGAGGTTGAGAACTGCGTGTGAAAGGGCAAAAAGGACACTCTCTTTCACTGTTGTCACCACTATTGAGGTAGATTCGTTATTTAAGGGCATTGACTTTATTTCATCAATCACTCGTGCCAAGTTTGAGGAGATCAATATGGACCTTTTTAATGAGTGCATGGAGACAGTTGAGAGTTGTCTTTCTGATGCTAAGATGGACAAGAGTAGTGTGCATGATGTTGTTCTTGTCGGGGGCTCTTCTAGGATTCCCAAGGTGCAGCAGCTGTTGCGGGAATTCTTCAATGGGAAGGATATTTGCATGAGCATCAACCCAGATGAGGCTGTTGCTTATGGTGCAGCTGTGCAGGCAGCTTTGTTGAGTGAAGACATTAAGAATGTTCCAAAATTGATGCTGACGGATATTACACCATTGTCTCTTGGCACGTCAACAATGGGAGATGTCATGAGTGTGGTGATTCCAAGGAACAGTTCCATTCCTGTCAAGAAGACAAAACGATATGTTACGGTTCAAGATAACCAATCGAGAGTCCACATCGAGGTTTATGAGGGGGAGAGAACAAGAGCCAGCGCGAACAATCTGCTTGGTTCTTTTTGTCTCGATGGTCTTCCCCAAGCACCTCGCCGCCATCCTTTTGATGTATGCTTTGCTATCGATGAAAATGGTATCTTAACTGTTTCTGCCAAGGAAAATTCCACAGGCAATGCGAATGAGATTACAATTACCAATGACAGAGAAAGGTTGTCAATGGAAGAAATTAAAAAATTGATTCAAGAAGCTGAAGATTACCGTTTGAAAGATCAGAAATTCCTAGAGAGGGCCAATGCAAGGAATGCACTGGACTACTGCATTTACAGGACGAGGAATGCTTTAAAGAAGGAAGATATTAATTTAAAGCTCTCCTCCCAAGAAATAGAGAAGATCAATTCTGCAATTACGGTAGCCACAAATTTGCTTGGTGATAATGCGCAGCAGAATGAAGTAGATGTTTTTGTGAGTCACCGGAAGGAGCTTGAGAATATGTTAGAAAACATCGTAGGCAAGACTGGCTAGTTCTTCAGTTTGTTTTTTTTTCCCCCATCAATTGAGATTTTAAGTACTATCTCATTGTTTTTGTATGCGATGAATGCAAAACCTTTTTGTGGTCCAGATTATCCAAAGTTTATGCTAGGATTTTTTTTTGGAATCGTTTCTGTCGTTCACTTTTGTCTTTTAATCCATGACTATGTTGTCAACACTGCTTGCTAAAACCATGAGTGTGATTTTAGCACTCCTGTCATATTCATATTTCACAGGGTCACAGTATGTTCGATTTTATGTTGGAGCCATTTGGGTAAAAGTTGTGTCAAGAGCACCTTGTTCAGTCAGTCATTGGAATGCTTCTATTTTTCCTGTCATCCATAATGCTAGCTACTGCATTTCAAGAAATAGTGCAGCATGCCAAATATTTGCACAACACATGGTAGATGCTTTTGGAATTTTTGTCACATTAGCCATGTTCTTCTAGACCTTAATCTTTACATGACTCATATAATGTGTTGAAATTCACCACCAAATAAACTTGGTGATTTATAACTAGAAAAAGTAACAATCATAGTCTGACCAATTGTGTAGAAGATTATTCACTAGAAATTTCTAATTGTGTGCTTTTCATTTTTCTTTAAATTATTACTATATTATCTTGTGCTAATTATACTCTCTCTTAATAAAAAATAGAGAGAGAGTATTTTCCTGTTAATTAAAGGCATTCCATCAGAGAACATATTTCTTTATCGAAAATGAGGAAGGTTAAATAAATTCTTTCTAAGTAAGAGCAATTCTCCTTCCAAGGAGCCAATTAGTGGTAAGTGCATATAATATTGGAAATTAGTATTTTTCTTTTCGTGTGCCAATTGTGGTAGTGGAGGAGGAAAGAGTTAACAAGTCACAAAACTACTAAATTAGTAGTAACATTTAATATACCGGCTTGTAAATATAAAAATGATAAACACCGAGTTATATCTATCACACACATGCTATCATTTGAAGGATTTCAGTTTTCCTTTTTCTTCCCAATTTCCATACGGATGCAATGTTCACGAAGGGACTCTGTTTATGGGGATAATAAAAAGTCGTGGCTTCTCTTTGAGGAAAGTGAACAAGTCAACAATGGTTTGTTCGATGAGGAAAGTGACTTGGATTAAGATTAGTACAGTTTTAGTTATTTGCTTTGCATTTTGTGAATTTGCCGTTTTATTGTATGGTGTCTGCTTGCTTTTCTTTCTGTTGTGATTTGACACATGTTTGATAAGCCATGCAACAAATAGAATCAAAATATTTTGTTAGCACATAAAACTGTTATTTTTAGCATTCCAGCTAGAGCTGTGTATACGGGCTTTGATCCGCAGACAGTCCGTTTAACGCACAGTTCGTGCGGGTCACGGGCCTTGAAAATAGTAGCCCGTTTAAATGTGGGTTTTTTTGGCCCGGTCTGTTTAACCCGCGGGTCCAACGGGTTTGGTCCGCGGTTTTGCGAACTGGCCCGCGGACTGAGAGTTTCACACCAATGGTGGGTTTGGTATCACACTTGTGAACAGTTCTGAAAACAACCATGAGTCATCGACTGAGACTTTCACGCCAGGGGTGGGTTTCGTGTCACACCTGTGAACGGTTCTGTCCAATATGAAAGACAAGAACAGTATCCACACCACGGGTGTGGCTTTTTTTACAGAATGCGATTATCTTCAAAGGAAGTAGCTATATCTATGATCTTGTATTCCCTTGCCTTTAGCTAGCATTTTATATTATCTTGTATTCATTTGTGGTGCTTTTTTTGGCATACCTTGTGCTTTTGAAAATCAACTTTTAGTATTAATAATATATAATTTTGCTTATAAAAAATGTACTTAAATTGTAAATATTTATTTTCCTTGAATTTTTAACATTTTTTCCATTTTTAGTTATTTTTTCATATTTTTATTTGGCCCGCGGACTTAGCAATGCGGACGCGGACCTGATAAAATGAGCCCATTTAAATTGCGGACGGGGCTAGCCCAACCCACTCAAAACGCGGGCTAATGCGGACCGGGCCTAAACGGGTTGGGCTGACCCGCTTACCCAGCTCTAATTCCAGCTCATACTCCCAATTTAACAGGGAAACTTATTATATCTGCATGCAAGGAAATAGGGTGTTACTTACTCTGTGCTCTCAGGAATTGAATTAAAATTGTTACAAGGTTATACAATAAACTTGAGCTTTACTGATGTCTTGGTTGTCTGCAAACCGTTCAATGAATCCAGAAAAGAGAATGAGAACTGAGAAGTCATGGAAGAGTGATTTTAGAAGGATTCATTTTATTTGAATGGTAAATTTTTTTCCATAAGCCAAAAAAATCTATTGAAATAAATGCAACTAAATCGAAACACAAGGTGTGCCTAGAAGTATATGTACACAAAAGAAATACAAGAATAATCCAGCTAGTATGGCTGTACAAAAATGAACAAAAAATGGACAGACAGTCCAGCTCCTGTTGTGTGAACCAAGGTTTTAAATTGTGGTTTTGGTTTAAAAGACTCTAAAAACCTTGATATTGTAGGAAATTGCAAACAAATACGGCTGCAATTACAGTTGCAATGTGCTTTCAGAGGCTTTGAAAACTTTGATGTTTGCGGTCGTAATTGCGGCCGCAGACTGCAATTTAAAACCCTAGTGTGAACTACCATCCACCAATGCATAAACAAGAATCTATTAAAAGTTAACGTAACAAACCACAGCTTCGTCAGGCTTGGATGATAAGCTGAGACACATTGGAGGGAGCACATTGCCCACAGACTTTAGCGCAACTGCGCAAGTGAGAACAGCATACTGGAAATTTCACACCCCGACTATGAATAATAGTTATGTTCACACTCAGAGTGTGAAAGTCTCTGTTTCTGAACGCTGATAGCCCCGACAAATGAGACAGCATACTCGGAATATCACACCCCTGGTTCGAATAATAATTCTGTTTCTGAACGCTGATAGCCCCTGCCAAATGAGACAGCATTCTGCGAATATCACACCCAGGGAGTGAAACTTTCTGTTTCTGAACGCCGATAGCCCCTGCCAAATGAGACAGCATATGGGAATATTACACCCCGGGTGCGAATAATAATTATGTTCACACCCATGGTGTGAAACTCTCTGTTTCTGAACGCTGATAGGCTGATAGCCCCTGCCAAATGAGATCACTCCCAGGATGTAAAACTCTCTGTTTCTGAACGTTGATAACTTCGGCCAAAACTGATATAATTCCACCTGTGATGAATTATCCAGCCTGGGTGTGAAGTGTTCTGCCAAAATCTGTTACTGCAATATCCTGGTTCATACGCATACCCCCCTGACCTCCAAGCCTCACGGATGGTTCAAACTAAGATCCATACACCCTTAAGAATATATCCTAGAGGGAATCCCTTATATAAGAGAAAATATTTAAATTAAAAACTACTTAATTGTCAAACTAACTTGTAGAGTATATTATACTAAAAAAATTAAAAAAATTCATTTTTTAGACAAAACATTAAAAAAGTCATTATAAACCATCTTTTGAAATAATCTATAATCTATAACTATATATAAAGAAAACACAATTTTTTGGTGTCCTAAATTTTTTTTTTCAACATTACCTTTTGTGTTCTAAGTTTGTCCAAGATTACTCATTTTAACTAAATTTTTAGAATTTAAATTTAAATTCAAATTTAAATATACCAATAATTGTATGATAACTTCTATAATAACTATATATATATATAATTGTTATGGTGTTCTGCTTTTTTATTCCACTATCGGCCTTATATAATTAATTTTTAAAATTTAAATTTATCCATCTGCAATTAATGGTAAACCATATTATTGATCCAAAAAATTTAAAAAAGTGAACAGACAGGCAAGATAATGCCCGTCTTTTCGGTAGTTATATATAATTGAAACACATTAATAAACGAACGACATCAAATAAAACATTACAAATTAATCAGATTTATTTAAAAATAACTTCACTTTGCTGCATTTTTTTTTAAATAATGGATCAATTAAATCATTAATAATGATAAAACACAATTTGAATTACTTAAAAGTAAAATCAAATTAAGTTCATACATAATTAAATTTGTGTTGAATTTTACAACATAAAATTGTAAAAAAAAAATCCATACTCCATATCAAAATAATTATCTTCTTCCCAATAGGTGTGGATCCGTTAGCAACATACGCTGAGTTTGTGGTTGGGAGAAACAATGTTCAATTCCCTCAAAATACACTTTTGGGGAAAAGTGATGAATTTTAAATGTGATTAAGCTCCAAACCAGGGGCCAAAGGCCCTAACGTTAGTGTAACAAAAAAAATCAATTATCTACTTTTAACCAAAAAAACATCAATTATCTTCTCGCACAGCAGATATTATCATTGGGGAACAACAGTTAAGAAAAAATCTTGAATAAACTAACAATCAAAAGTGGAATAATAGAAAAGAGGCAATCACTTAATAACAGAAACCACTCCACACATTTTGAGGAAGGAGAAAGTAAACTCCCTGATGCAACTTGATCAACTTGCTCCCTCATGGATTCCTGAAATACTTATATGTCGGGAAAAAGCATGTGTTAAAAATGTGGCAAGCAAGATGTCAACTTCTTGATGGAAAACTCTTCAACTTTTCAAACTATATAGTCACTTTATAATTATATTATGTTTCTGAAATGAGAAAAGCGCCAAACAAGAAAAAAAAATAAGAAATCGGTACTCATGATCATCAGTTCCTAGCTAGAAATTGGACAATGGATGATTCTGAACCATTAGAATGTGTTGTTGGCTTGTTGCCTACCTTCCACCAGCCGTTCCAAATTATTATTCTACTAACTAAATTAAAAGGGCAAAGTTTGGTCATAAATCATAAATTGTATAAGGAAAACTAAGAATAGTTCGCTATATCACTATTATGTTTTAGGAAATAAAATGAATTAATGTCTTCAGTGCAATCAAGGACTGAGACAAATGTGTAGGTGATTACTGATTATAGATACTGGGCAGGATCTTTGAATTGAAAGAATTTACAAAACCAAACACAAATTAAACTATTTCACTTAAAAAAAGAGGGTCAAAATTATAGCAGTTTTAGTTTTATATTTTTGTTTCAAAACTATTGTAGTTTTACAATTCCAAAGTATCACTATGCTAAAACTTCATTCAAATAGCGTTTTTTTTAACATCAAATAACGCTTATAAGCATTTCAGATAGCGCTTCCTGGAAAAATTGTTGGTTATATCATCGATTCATCGTCCAGAAGAGTGGAGCTCATAACACTTGCCCTATCCTATCACCACAACCCATAAAAGGTTGTCACTCATGCATGGATGTACGGACAACCGAGCTCTGTCATAAAAGATCAAAACTAAATTAATGTTGCTTTTTTGAATTAAAGCTGTAGTTTCAAGTTAGAGGAGGATAGTGTCAATAAAAGAGAAACGGAAAATCTACATAATGGGCTTTAATTGAATTGATGTGATGCTTTAAAGGTGAAAAATTTAGTCGCTCATGACAATACAATAAAATATAAAATATTTGACAAAAAATTGATAAATGTTTTAAAATATGCTAATGCTAATTGCTAACATGGCTTAAACTCAGATGAGAAGGCTTGTTTGCTTCAAATTTTTCATATATTATATATTATAAATAGGTAGATAAATAGATTTCTATAACCACCAGCAAGTCCCATTAATTCCTTAAGCTCGCCACTGCTAAGACAAGGGACGAACGACTACTGGCATGCCACCTGACAAGAGGTATTACGGGTAAGAATGCCAATGGATAGGTACTATTGTACCCGTCCCCATACCCACGATATTAAAAAATACCCAGCCCCGGCTCTATACCTGTGTGGATAGTAATTTTGATCCATGTACCCTTACCCGTTGGGTACCTAAGTACCCGTTATCCGCACTTTTAAGTATGAAAATTCAAAAATTAATTTTTCAAATGCAATACACTATTATATCTTAAGCACGTGTAAAGAATTTGCCAGTGAAAGATACGAGAACAAGACAGAATAATATCATCAATGAAGAAGGCTTGTCATCGCAACTCAAACGGGACAATAATAGCACAAGTGAATGAGGTACAATGAAGCAAGTTTATCATCATCCACAATAACGAGAAAGATACAGTAAAGAAAAGCAAAGTCAAAGAAATATATCTCATAGAAAAGAAAAAGAAATGTCTTATAACTACAGTGTCTTGTGGGTTACTTTAAGATTTAGTTTATAAATATAAATATATATATACACACACACACATATATACATATATAAATATAAATAAATAAATGTATATATGTGTACAGGTTTGGGGCGAGTTGAGTATTAAAATACCCATACCTGCACTCGTCTCCATCCAATTTTGCAGATTATTACCCGTACCCGTGTTTGTACCCATTGAGTGAGTAATTGCCCTCCCCATTGTGGGTAATTTTTGCAAATGCCCAATGGATATGGGTTCAATTGCCATCCCTAATTACTAGTTGTCACGTAATTTCAGCAATTATAAGAGATACTAAAATTAAAAACAAACATAAATAAATTTCATTAGGTGTTTTTTCCCCAATAAAAGCATACACGACCTCCTTTTCAAAATCCTCATAATCGTAGTAAAAAAAATAATACCCGTTATGATTTTATTAGAAAAAAAACACAAGCACCACAGGAACTTTATAAAGGTGTCCCTAAAATTAATGGTTAATGAGTTAAAATTTGTCGTTAAAGCGAAGCTTATGTTACACCACGATCTGGGTAGGGCATTTTCTTGCAGTGTGTATTGACCCCCACAACCATTAGTGTTGAGCCAGTCAGTGATAGTGAAACCTCAACAATGAGGACCAAAGTAACTCATGAATGCAAATATACGGTTACATGTCCCTTTGGGTCAAAGTGAAGGCGGTGGTCCCCTACCTTTTAAGCATCGGATTTGAGATTCTGTTCCACAGCCATTTAGAAGCTGCGACATCTCCATGTGCTGCCTCAAGCTAACCCATCATAGTTCAGACTCCTGAATTTAAGAAGAAGATATGTCAGCATTGAAATCATAAAGAAAATAATGTCTAAAATCGTAAATCATGTCAATGAACTATTTAATTCTAAATTATTTTTTAATGGTTCAGTATATAGTTTTTCAAGATTTCCCTTACTTTAAACTATTGAACTACTATCCACCTGATCCAATGTCTCTCCTTACTGGGACTTCTACAAAGCTAAACACATGCCCAAACATCTATGACGAGATTATACCATTTTTCCATAATAGGTGCTACCCCAACTTTCTATCTAATGCATTCATCTCTAATCTTATCATATTATGTGGGCGTGGGTTCAAAGAGGGGTAGATGAGTAGTTGCAAGGACTGGAACCTGAGTGCTTATTTTTCCACATCAACTCTTGCGTAGTATTAATACCCTGAAATGGATTCAGCAACTATGGTTAGACCAAAAAGGCATAATAAAATAAATGAAAGGTGAGAAGTGTAAAACATCATACCTGTGAATAACGTCCAGGATCACCAACTGATGCCTGTAACTGTTTATAACCAACTTCCTGAAAAGTCAAACAACTATCAATCAATTATACACAAAAAAAAAGGCACTTAACATTGACAATTCAGAAAGCAGCAGGGGCTACACATGTATAGACCATGAGGCATATCACTCATCGCTTCTATTGTTATTAAACGAATGTTGAGTTGTTGACAAGGATATAGTGTTACCTGAACATTTTGATGACTTGTAACTCCGTATGGCTGGAACTAGAATTGGAAAAGCAAAGTCAGTAACATAATCATCATCTTTAATGCCAAAACGAAGGATATTATAGAGAAGTTTACCGAGGAAGACAAAGAAGGCTGCTGTATTTGTTGCTGGTGGAGAAGTTGTCCTTGGAGATGACTTTGAGGCTGATGTTGGATTTGTGCAACTTGGTGGGTGGGTAGATTTGTTGGCTGTGACTGAGTTTGAGACTGCTGAACAGATGGTATCTGCTGTTGCTTTTGCTGTTCAAATAATGTCAACTCCTCAGGTTTCTCCCACTGTAGTCAAGCAAACATTAGTTCCACAAGTATATGAAAAGTGAAAACTAGCTAAAATTATGCAAACTCAAATAAATTCTTACCCGACTTTCCCCAGTGACACTATTATAGTAGTATTTGAAGCCCTCAGGAGATAAATGCTCTGTCCAATTACATTTTGCAAGAGTAGTGTTCTGGTTTATTGCTGGTACAGCAGAAGTAGCAGATGTGGATGAAGGCACATCTGCAGCAGGTGCAGCCACACGAGTGCTGGCCACTCCCTGTGCTACCGTCCCATCCCATTGAGACTATAGGAATGAAAACATTAGCACAAGATCGTTGTATGAAAGCATTTTCTAATGCACCCTAGAAACATTATAAATAATACCTCCTAACATCACTAGAAAACAATCAAACACTTCAAGCAGATCACATATCTACATTCTACGCAACCAATCAGGTTAGACACCAAAAACCAAAGTCTATCCACTATCAAGTCAAAAATCAATTCAAAGAATACAAGACATGGAAAGAATGCAAATGAAAGGTCCTTGAAAAGAAAGATTGCAATGAACAGAATCGAAAATATTGTATTATTGCCCAGAATGAGATCACTCTTCCAAAGGAAATACTCCCTTCTACAACTGACTGATAACAGTTTGGTTACAAATTCTCTAACTGACTCCCTTCCTCTTTCCCTCCTTTATTTATAACCTTCTGACTCCACCCTTTTACAATCATATAACCAGTAAACCTGTAACTTCTATACAATTGTTTATTCTAACTATCCCCTCTTCTCTCCTACAGTACACTTTTAATAACCTCTCTCCTTGATCTTTAATAGCAAATATCAAGAAACTTTTTGTAGTATAACTGACTGATTCAATCTGAACTTCATATATCAGTCCAATCAAAGCAAATAAGTAACAACACCGACGTTCAATTTGTGAAACCTCATACCAGATGAGATGTTGGAACAAGAGAATCCATATTGAAAGTAATTAAGGCAGAGCTTTTGACCAAAAAATACCTGCTTTTTGTTAGCTTCTGCATTTTGCTGCAACGTCAATGCTTGACTAGATGGTTGCATCATCTGTAATTGTTGTTGAAGCTGGGAGAAGGCCTGCTGAGATGAATGAAAGCTTGCTTGTAAAGTCTGTGTTTGTTGTGACAACATCTGAGCTAACTGAGAAGGGGATTGCTGAAGAGTTTGAAGTGGCTGCTGCTGCATAGAGGGAGGAATTTGCTGTTGATTTGGAGTAGTTAATGCTGAATTAGATTGCATACTGGTATCAAGGGAGGTCTGATGAATTGAAGCAGACAGAGCACTCTGCTGAGTTTGGGGCTGAGAAGTTGGAAACTGTCCACTTATGCCAAGTCCCTGCTGTGATGAAAGAGGACCGGCAGAGAAAGGAAGTTGTGGCTGACCATGCTGCCTAAAAGATGAAAGTGTTGATGTTTGTGGGTAGGGCATTGGAGCTTGAGGATACAACTGGTGGGAAGGTGGAAACTCCTGAGATGATTGAATATGTTTCTGCAGTGGTGGTATATGTTGATTGACTGGTGGAATTTGCGGAGGAGGCTGGTTGAAATTCTGAAAATAATATAAATTTACTAATCCGTTTCAAGCTACCAAATGGGCAGTGAAGCCTCATTATTAATTACTAATTAATCTCATATCACATGAATACTGAAAATGTAAAAATACCTGTTGTGGCATTGATGACGGGGACTGAACTTGAAAACGACCATCTATGGGGACTCCCATGCCAGTCATAGGACCACCCTATATTTGTTTAAGCATAGTGTAAGCAATAGATCTTGTGAAGAGCAAAATAAATGAAGAATAAAAAAATTAAAATAGAGGACAAGGTGGAAGAACAGTGAAACAAACAATTGCATCTAACCAACAAGTAAGGATCAACAGTTTGTTACTTGTCTAGTTTAATTCAAATTCAAAAATAAATACAAAAATAATTTGTGTGTCTTTGTGTGCGTGCGAGTGTGTGTGTGTGTGTGTGTCGAGAAAATGGGGCCCATGGAAACATATTAACCACTAACTGTCAAGATGTACTGGTACCTTCACAGAAAAGAATGGTTCCAAGGAAACCTCTTCCTTTGCAAATTACTATTAAATTCTTAGACCCCTTCACTTTGTCAGTAACAGTCTACAGACACTATGTCATGTGATTAATAAAAGCACCTTGAAAAAGCTAGTAAGAAAGTTCATTCCATTGTTATAGCAAAAAAGGAAATGAGATACTGCAGTTTCAGTCTTGAGATAGTGCAGCTTTTTGTAATTGATGAAGACAAGAAAGAACTGACTGCCTATCACTTTGCAAAAAAACCACAAGGAAGCCATAAAGACATTTAACTTTTTTTTTGACAGAATAAAGACATTTAACTTAGAGCACTTTAGTAAATAATGTGTGTGCAGGGTCACATCTCTATCTACAGACAAATTCAAATTTTTTGCTTTTATCATTCTTCTCATCAAATGAATTGACAACAAAAAATAATATTCCCATGTTCTACTTGGCCAAACTTCAATGTAGTCTGCTGAGTGCTAACCATAAGCAGCAGTAAATCCATAGGACACATAATGAATGCAAAACTGAGGCAACAATCAGAGTTCAGAAGCACAACATTTCAGCAAAAAACGAAAAGGGAGGAGCAACTCAGGTGTAGCTTTCAAATATAAAATACTTACATTGGATTTAGGATAAAAAAAATTCAGCATCATCAAATTTATACTTACTGCATTTATAGGCAATGCCATGTCACCAGATCTTGGAACCAATGGAGGCCCCATGCCATGAAAACCACCATTAAAGGATGGCCCCATATTTGGTGGATGCATTGGACGCCAAGCATTAGGGGGCGGCATGTGATCTCCCATAGGATCAGAAATATTTGATGGAAATCTGCAAAAATTAGTTACAAAACGAAGCATAGCACTGAGTCCTAATGACAAGAATTTAATATAGTAATCATTCAAAAGACAGAAGTAAAGGTGGCAGGCTACCTTGTGCCTGGTGCATCAAATCTAGGACCAAATCCTGGACCTCCAAATGCAGGACCCCTGAAGCAAGCCAAACAAATTTCTTAAATTACTTGTTGATGTATGCATAACATGCATTTGAGTCATGTTGGCGTAATCAAAAGATTCAATTTTTCCTTTATTATTGTAACCACTTTGTTACCGTAATTACAGTAATTAAGATTTATTTTTGTAAAGTTTTTATTTATTTCAGATTTTATTTCCTTGTAAGTCTTTAATTAGGACAGAGTAATGGAGTCTAGATATTTGTATCAATCTCTGTAAAGAAAGCTAACAGGACAAAGACTATTGTTCAGATTTTCAACTAAAAAAGAATACCTCTAGCTTAGGCTTGATTTCATATCAGTGGGCACAAGTCAATATCTGGATCAAGTTTATATGAAATGCTTTTATGCATTAGAGTCATCCATAAATGCTAGGACAAACCTGGAATCTCCTTGACGAGGTCTCTTAGGATCAGCAAACCGGACAATCAGTGGTTGATCACAACCCTGTGCAGAAACATACAAGATGATAACCATAAAGCTTTTTCAAGGTGAACTGCTAAAGGCAAAATAAATAAATTTTTTCTTACTCTCATTGTATAGATTCCATTAAGTGCATTAATTGCTGCCAGGGCCATATCTCTATGCGAGTATTTAACAAAACCACATCCTTCAGCCAAAAATAAGGAAAAATATTATCTATTTTGTATTTACCCATCAATCACAAGCACACGCACAGAGATACAGAGTATGAAACGACAGTATAATTACTGAAATCCCTTGAAACATTGAAGGAAAAGGTTTAAAAAAACAGCATACAGTGCATCAATCAGTTCGTACTTTTCTCAAAAACAACTCGTAACCTAAGAACTACAAACACCAATTCTCACTCCCATGATCCCCCAACTGGGTTTCCAGCTGCCTAATATCCCATAAAGGTAGGAAACATACCACGGCTTTGCTTCTTCTCATCACGCATCAGATAAACATCTTCAACCCGCCCATATTTTGAGAAAATCTGAAGCCAGAGACACCAACTGCTCTATTAGTTCCATGTTAACAATAACAGTAAGCACAACATCATAATAAAGGAAATTAAGAGCCTGCTTTTTATAGATTATTTTGTGAAAAAATCACTTTTTTTTAAAGAAATGATAATTTTAAGGATTTTCTATCCGTTTGTTTTAGCTTTTGAAAATAATCTGAAATCTGATTATAATGAAAAGCTCAGCTACTTTGAGTCGCTTTTGAGAAATAATCTGACTATAATGAGTGTGGTAGATGAGAGAGAAGATTTGTAAAGTAATCTTTGAATGTAGACAAACACAAATTAACTTCTGCTTTACATAAAAATCTCTAAAACATCATTGCTATATTATTTTACATAAAAGTCACTTTTTTATCTTAATCAAACAGGCCCTAAATATGTAGAAGTGAAGTTTGCAATTCAGTAAATCACATAGACATCATTTCCCTTGTTCCATATAGACAACACAAAAAATTAATTATCCCACTGAAAATACTTGCATAACAGTCTCTAAATGTATAAAACTTGACTGGTGCAAGCAACATACTTCCTCAACTTCCTTTACTGTAGCCTGTTTGTTCAGAGAGCCCACAAATAGTTTGTACTCAACTGCACCTATCATATATAGTTTAATTCGCAGCAACACAAAAAAGTCAGTAAACACAGTACAAATTCTTCACCTAGAACAATTCAATTTCCACAATGATAAGGTTCAGAGCAAGTTCAGATGAAAGTACTATTGCCAGCATTTTTTCTTATAAACCAAATAGTTGTTCTAATTGAAAAATAAATTCACAAGTGGCTTTAAATATATTTTGGTAAAATATTAAGTTGACGACAACGATAGACAGAAGGTTTAAAGCATACAGACAAGGTCAATAAAAGGGACAAGTCTAACTTAACTTATGTTCAACCGATAAAATTAAGAGACAAGTTTTATTATGTCAAAATGATGTTTTAAACATTTTATCAGGTTTCATCCCCTCATGCACAAGATTGACAGTCATGCCAGATATGTCTTGATGCATTTAAATTTATATAGGGAATAATTACAAGTTACAACTATTGTTCTGGATGCCTCAACAGTATTTATTATTTAACCCCCCGTGTACACTATTTATACATGTGGCAGTAAGAATTTTGAAGTCTATCAATGTCAAGAAATAAAAATAGTTACCGAGGCGTTCCCGTTCGCCATCAGCATACCGCACTTGGATGGGACCAACACCCTAAATGACAATATTTTAAGTGTCAGAAAATTATATGACAATATTTTAAGTGTCAGAAAATTATTAACCATATGTTGCTCTCACTATTTAATATTTAGGATTCAGAAGCACTACACTCACTCCGGGAAGAGTATGCTGATTGTGCAATGCTCTAATTGCCTGATCAGCTTCCTCTGAGGTGGCATATTTTATGAAACAACAACCTGCACAATAAAGGTGTTTTATGCCAGTTACACTAAAATAATACTTAGCTGCTGACAAACCCATATAGTATGTTACAGTGATTGTAGAAAGTTATGCTTCTCATAGTCATTACTCATCAAACAAATGAGAATGATTTTCGTGTACTTGGAAACAACTATTTGGGATAAGACAGAAGACTAAAGAGAATTCAGAAAGGGCTAAAAGAGTAACCAAATAATATTGAAACACCTAGTTTTTCATAAAGCATCCAATTTGAATGGACCAAAAGATCTCATAGGAACAACTTATAAAAAGTATAGCCATTACTCATCAAACAAATGAGAATGATTTTCGTGTACTTGGAAACAACTATTTGGGATAAGACAGAAGACTAAAGAGAATTCAGAAAGGGCTAAAAGAGTAACCAAATAATATTGAAACACCTAGTTTTTCATAAAGCATCCAATTTGAATGGACCAAAAGATCTCATAGGAACAACTTATAAAAAGTATAGCCATTACTCATCAAACAAATGAGAATGATTTTCGTGTACTTGGAAACAACTATTTGGGATAAGACAGAAGACTAAAGAGAATTCAGAAAGGGCTAAAAGAGTAACCAAATAATATTGAAACACCTAGTTTTTCATAAAGCATCCAATTTGAATGGACCAAAAGATCTCATAGGAACAACTTATAAAAAATATATCAAAGTAATCTCATCATATGTGATGAGGCAAAAATCCAAACATCAAAAGCACACATGATAGATCAGCTTAAAAAGATACACTAGGATCTGTCTATATGATGAAGAATTCTTCAGTGCGCAATTCATCCACACAAACATAAAATAGGCATCTAACCAAAAGTTGCTAGGATTTCTATATCAATAATCAAAATTACACTAATTTATCGGCATTAATGGAGTAGCTTACAAGCCACCACAACAACAGTTGCAATATCAATAGTTGACTTGCGCACAATCAATAACCACTTTTTGTGAAGCAAATAAACTCCATCTTTTCACATCTCCTATCAGAGTTTGACATCATATCCTCTGCGAGTTATACTTCCCAAAGCAGAGAAAAACTGATAATTAACAAATGATTACTCATGGAAAAACTGCACTTGGGGAGAGGCTTAACTAAAGCCACCACATTGCATAGCTCCACACAACTGCACCAGAAATACTCACCTGTTTGCTAATACTTTCACAATCGATAGAATCTGAAGATGAATTATAGCATTGAATATGCATTCATGTAGCATAAAAGCCAGATGGACATTCTCACTCAACTGGATATCATACAAGCTTTCAACAAATTCTTGTGATAAAGTACGACTGTGAGTCTACCTTTACATTAAACAAATAAAGGCATAAGCACAGCACTTCACATGATTTCGGTGCCATGGAGAATCCAATTTTCCATGATGGTCTTTCGACAACTAAATTTACTTGCATAAAACTTTATACTCCAACAGAGTAGCCCTAAAAGTAAATGGAGCAGTTGGCAGCAGAGCCAGTCAAATATGGAAACACCTATCCATTACCTGTCATGACTTCACATTAAAATTCATACGACATCATTGTCGTTATCCCAAAACTAGTCATTTAGAATTTGCAAACAACCACCTGGCTTCTAAAATAAATTTTACCGTTGCTGCATCATTATATCCAATCACAGACCTATGATCACGAAGCAAAATCATTGTTCCAAACAAGCACCATTTGGAAATCACATCATAAAGGAACATTTAAATCCATCACATAAGCATAACAACGAAACTAAAAATATTTGCCTAGGTTTTATATAAAAATAATAATAAACGAACAACCATCAACCACATCACCAACAGGTCATCCATTCATACGGTAGCTAATGAAGTACGAATTCTAACAAACACGTCACTCACTAATATCAATCACCATTCATATTTTGTCAACCCAACTTCAAGCCCATGCCATTTTATTAAATCAAAACCGGTATATGACATCCCAAGCAATTCAATAAACGCTTATGTTCACCAAAACATGAGAAACATTAAACCTTCAGAAATACATTGTGATTAACACCATCCAATGTAACAAGCCAGGTTTTTTCTCTGTTCCCTTTATACAATAACTGACTTCTAATCTAAATTTTTGACAAAAACAGTCTACAGCTATGGCAACCAACACTCCCACTACAATCAATTGTTGGGTAATGCCCCCACTGCTGCAGCTACAATTGCAAGAGCAGGATCTTTTGGTCCTCCAAGATCCCATCTGCTATACAAAGAGCAGCTTACAGGTTTACACGTCTTGGCTCCTTCAGGTATGACAGGACGAGGAAAAAAAAGTGGAACCAAAACCAACAAGTCCGAACTTGTTTCAAAACCAAACTGAGATGATGATGAGCTTATTTTCTCTCTTATCAGCCTCTCAAAGGACCTGAAATAAAATATATATGAATAAAAATAGTCTCAGAATATGAGAATCACGAATACCTTGATGCTGTCCTGTTTTTCTATCTTTGATCAGGGCAACCTCAATCACAGTCCCATGTTCTTCAAATAAAGGGCGAATCTAGCATAAAAAAATTGCAAGAAAACAATTACCCGTTAAGCATTAGACTAAGGTTAATATCCTTTGACGTTATGGAAAACATGAAATCATTGGGCAACCCAAAGAAAAGAAGAAAATGAAAAAAAAAATGGGTTGGATTAGATGGTTTACATCTTCTTCGGCTGCTGTTCGGGGAACAGACCCAACAAAAAGTTTGGCGAAATTTCCACCACCATCAAAACGATCTGAAAGGGACAAACATGTCATTCATTTCAGTTATACCATCCTATAAGTGATCTTGAACTTAGAGGGAAAAAAAAAAACAACCAAGACTGTAAGGTGAAAATTGCAACAAGAACTGTATATGTCACGGTTGTGGCAAAACATACAACAGCGGTCTTATCCCACTCCCCGTAACTTCAAAGTTCAGACTAACACAACAAATAAATTACCGCATATTTTCAGACTCGCCCACTGAAGTAAATTATAGAAAAAGAAAAGAAAAGACATAACCGGTATACAACCACGTTGCTCCGAAAAAGTAAATAATAAATAAATAAGCAGTTGTTTCCCACTTACACAAATGCCAGGACCATTATATAAATTAGCACTCTTGAATAAATCCTAATAACTCCTACGATAGTTTGAAGATTCAGTGCTCAACAATATCACACCAAAATAAATTATACGCTCAACAATCAACATGGTCCATGGCAACACTAATGCAATCCCCAAACCTAGCACAGGCTCATGCTCAAGTAACCCTTTAAAGCAATAGGCATTTCAAGTAGTCATAGATGAGAAAAATCTTCTATCCGAAAACACTCAAAATTCAGTAGCAACAAAATCGCGAACCAAACTGGATGAGGGAAGAAGTACAGAAATCGATGAACTAACCCGGTGAGGCTCCTCGTCCAGAGAAAGGAAGCCCTCGCTTGTGACCAGACAGTGGCGGTGGTTGGTGACTGTTGAAACCGAATTCTCCTCCAGGACCCTCAGCGCCCATTGGCCTGAAGCCTTCACCGGCAGGGAATGGCCGGAATCCTCCGCCGCCGCCGGGAGAGCGACGCGGGGGACTATCAAAGCCGCGGTGGTGAGGAGCAGGGGCGGAGCGGAAACCCCCGGGGCTACCCCGGCGGTTATTGTGGTGGAAGTTCATGGGAGAATCGGAGAAACGAGAGTGGGAGTAACCCCTGGAGTTACGATAGTTGTCGTGAGAGTCATCGTCGTCGTTGTTGTTGCTGTTGTTGTTGCCGTAGCGGTCTACTCTGTGCCTATCCAGCTTGGCTATAACAGAGCGAAACCCTAACCTAAACCCTAGACAGAGAGAGAGAGAGAGAGAGAGAGAGAGGTGAGTAATGTGTTGCTTTGCACCGGTGAAGCTAACGACACTTCTCTACAGCGACGATGCTACACAATAATCATAATAATCATCGTAATAAATAAACTAGTAAGACGACGACGGAAGAAGGGAGGGAGGGTGGACGACTTGACCCGTGTTTGCGTTTTGTTTATTTGAGGGAGGAAGAATCCCCCAACGCAGCACATGTGGTTAAAAGTGCTGGAGTGATGCTTTAGGGTGGGGGTTCGATCCCCACCCACCCCCTTTCCCCTCCCCAAAATTCTCCTCTCCAATGACAACAAAAAAAAAAAGAGGAAGAGAAAACAGGAGAGTAAACAATCACTTTGGTTATTCAAAGTATCAAGTGATCACTTTGGTCTTGATAAATACAAAATTAAAAAAAATCCTCATTATCATTTGTCAATCAATGTAGTCCCTAAAATTAATTACTTATTATTATTTTAATTTTAAAAATAATTATTTATTATCATTTTAGCTTAACGGCAAAGACCACCACACGGTTGAAACTAATTGAGGACGATCAAAATAATACTATCTAATACTCTTAACATTAAAGTGGTGGCATTTAGCATACACAAATCGTAAAATTTGTGTATGTACACAAATCGAATCTAACCTGCAATAGTAGGTGGTCACCAATTTTATATTAATTATGAAAATACCCCACCAAATATCAAAATTGATATTAAAAATTGATATTAATATTATATCTCTCTCTCTCCCTCTCTCTCTCTCTCTTGCTCTCTCTCTCTCTCCCCCACCTCTCTCTCGCTCCCCCCTCACTATCCCCTCTCTCCCTCGCTCTCTCTCACGCACTTTCTCTCTCCCCCCTCTCCTGCTTTCTCTTTCGCTCTCTCTCCCTCCATCTCTCACTCTCTATCTCTCTCCCCATCTCTCACTCTCTCTCCCAATCTCTCTCCATGTTCTCGCTCTCGCCCCTCCCTCTTTCTCTCTCCCTCTCTCTCCCCCTCTCCCTCTCTGTCGCTCTCGATCCCCTGCTCCTGCTCTCTCCCTGGCTCTTCCCCTTCTCTCTCATTCTCTCCCTCTCTCTCCCTCCCCCGCTTACTCTCTCTATACTTCACTCCCGCTCTTTCCTAATCTCTCCCCCTCTCTTGCTCTCTCCCTCTCCCTTTCCCTCTCTCCCACCTCTCTCTTTCTCCCGTTCACGGCTGTAAATTTATGGACTGAAATAAAGATATACGACCTTTTACAATTTTTTGTAAATATTATATTTCTTGGGGCCAAAATATAGTTATGTTGAACTATTGGGGGTTTTATTGTAATTAATAAGCAAAACCTAAGCAACAGGTAACTTGAATGAATCCAAATCCTTACAATTTAATAGTAATTTATCGATGGTCCAGATTCAATTTGTGTAAATACACAAATTTACCATTGCCCGGCCCACGATGCCCTTCCTCCGCGAGACAGTGACTGCTTTCTTATCTTGCCCCTTGGCGGTCAACAATGACACGTCGTTTCATCACTCAATAAATTCAATTTCCATTTGCATCTTCTATTTTTTTTATTTAGCCTAATTATTATAAAGGTTAAATATATTTATGGGTTCCTATAAAATATTAATTTTGGCTTTATCTCTACTTAATTTTATTTCTAATTTTTGACTCTTATTTTTTCATGTTTTTAGAATTGATCTCTGCCATCTTTTAAGATATGGCAAACGGATTTTCACATTAACACATGTCGTGTGGATATTTTTAATGATATGGAATCTACGTGGCACTTTGACTCGTATTTTACGTTTTTATAATTAAGTTTTCAATTAAACAAATAATAAAATTGTTTAATAAAATAAATTAAATTATCAAATAAAATGCAATTTGGTACAAATTATTATAATGTGACAACAAATACAAAGTTATTTAACATACAATTGAAATTAGTGAAAATAAAGGTTGAAAAGAATAGGAAAAATTATGTTGATTTAAAGTTTTAGAGCACATATACATGTATGTACTAAATACACTCACAAATCATCAAATTAAAATATACACGGATCAAGTTTATTTTGTTATCGTTTATCTATCTATTTAGGTCATTATTCATGCTTCTTATCTTCTTTTTTTTTTTTATAGAAATTCATGCTTCTTATCTAGATAGAGGTGGATATTTACATTTACATTTACATAATAGAACAAATTTTTGGCATCCCCTTCCATCTCCATCCTTGCTTCCTTTGTCTACCACGAAGAAAGGTGATAAGAACAAAAAAATTGACCAAAGTGGTAGTACTAGTAGTAGTGAATCAAGGTTAAAGAAGCGCATGTCGTCTTGCTCTGTTTCTGACAATAATTTGGTCAAGATCACTCACTTTCCACACAATATATTATAGATACAAAGGGATATAGATTGACTAAGTTTAATAAATATACACAACGCTGATAATATAAACAGGTTCTCCCTGCAGGTCAGGGTGCTTCTTCTCCGAGTACAGTGGCGCCTTCTTCCCTCTTCTTTATCGATTTCTGACATTTGAACCTCCTTCCTCTGTGTTCTTCCTCTGTTTGGATCGATACCATACCATTTATGTTACCACTGTAATGGTACAAAAAAAATAAAAATTGGGTGAGTATAATTTGAAAACTCTCATCGTGGAATCTTTTATGCTCATTCTTTTTGGTTTGGTTTCGAAGGCAAATGACAATCAAAAGGATGACCTCACCGAGACTATGAACAAACTGCACATTGAAGGATCGTCGTCTGGGAATGGCTCCCCTAACTTCAAAAGAAAACCGGTCATCATCATAGTTGTGGGAATGGCAAGTGATTGCATTTACTTGATATTGTTCTTGCTTAGTTGCTTTTTGATTGGAGAGGAAACATCTTAGTTTGTATATATATAATTTTTCTTTATGATTAAAGACTTGGAATAAACCTCATTTGTGTTCAGGGAGTGGGAAAACAACACACTTCTCCACAGGTTGGTTTGTCATACACACATGTCAAACATTCGGGGTTATTTGATGAATCTCGACCCGGCTGTCATGACACTCCCATATGCTGCTAACATCGATGTACGAGACACTGTTAAGTACAAGGAAGTCATGAAGCAGTTCAACCTTGGCCCTAATGGTGGAATTTTGACTTCTCTTAACTTGTTTGCTACCAATTAAGTTTGATGAGGTGAAGTTTGCTTCTTAATCTCTGAAACTCTTGTGCGATGCGACATATATTACTGGTTACAAAGTTGTTGGTTTAGTTTTTGGCGTTTTGGTTTAGTTTTTCCTATTTAAGTTCTTGGTGTAATGTTTGAGATAATAATAAGTACATTATCAGTGGCTCATTCTTAGGTCCTTATTTGTTTTTTGAGTCTTACTAGGACAGCACTTCAAATGCTGTTTAACCAATGTTTATGCTCCTCAATTTCAGGTAATTTCTGTTATTGAGAGACGAGCAGATCAACTTGACTATGTTCTTGTGGATACCCTTGGTCAGATTGAGATATTCACCTGGTCTGCTTCTGGTTCTATCATCACTGAAGCTTTTGCCTCCACATTTCCCACTGTAGTGGCCTATGTAGTTGATACACCTCGTTCAGAAAATCCCACCACTTTCATGAGCAACATGCTTTATGCTTGTAGTATCCTTTATAAGACAAGGTTACCTCTCATCTTGGCATTCAACAAGGTCGATGTTGCAAAACATGAGTTTGCCTTGGAGGTATTGATTTTAGATGAATTTTCTTGTCTATAGTTTCAATTACATATGATGTGTTGTTGAGATTAGTTACTTGAAAGTTTAAACAAAACGATACAATTTGTTGACCTGCTAACTCACTAAAAACAGGTTGGGGTTAACTTGTAAAATCATTTTGATAGTTTTAGCTTGAAAGTTGTTTAATCTACAAAATATTGTTGGCTTTTTAATACTTTTTTAAACTATAAGAGTGGCAAGTAATGACATTTGGGCTGTATCTGAGTTGAGTTTTGGCCTCACGGTAGAAGATTTCTTAAGACCACAAAAGACAGCATTCAAGTTATTGGCATTCATTGCCCCATGGAGTAGGAGTTGCTGAGCCTGAGTTAGACTTAATTGTTCTCTTTTGAAGGATTTATCAGTTAGCATGTTTTTTTATGTCTCCCTCTTGTTGCATGTCAATATTTAAACTTGCATTGCATGTGTTTTTATGTCTCCCTTTTGTTGAATTTGTTGTGTATCTAGTGGATGAAGGATTTTGAGGCATTCCAAGCAGCAGTAAGTTCAGATCACACATACACATCAACTTTAACTCAGAGCCTTTCTCTGGTGCTAGATGAATTCTACAATAATTTAACATCAGCTGGAGTTTCTGCAGTTTCTGGTGCAGGAATTGAAGGCTTCTTCAAAGCTGTTGAAGCCAGTGCAGAGGAATACATGAAAAAAATATAAGTATTGTCCGAGCTTGACAGTTTTTTTATTTGTTAGCTTCACCATTATGACGCTATTGAGTTAATAATTTTGCATATGACTATAGGCTGTGTATGTCTGGAATAGTTAAGCAGTTGACTTTATTTCGTATGCATTGTTTAGGGCTGATCTTGATAAAAGACTTCAAGAGAAGCAACAATTGGAGGACGACCACAGGAGGGAAAACATGGATAAACTGAGGAGGGACATGGACAAATCTGGAGGAGAAACTGTAGCCTCGCGCACTGGTTTAAAAGACAAAGGTAAAAATAATAGTGAGATGGATGATGATGATGAGGAAATGGAAGAAGAAGAAGAAGATGATGATGATGATGATGATGATGATTTGGGGATATATACTGAAGTGGAGGATGCTATAGATGAGGACTAAGATGAAGAGGTTGACAGGTTCAGCTTCTGATGTGATTTTATCACCATTTGGATTGCACCAGAGCTAAATATTTGTACAGGACCTTGACTTATGCTACTTGTGCATAGACTAATTATGATTATAATGACTTTTATATCAGTTTTGCCAGAAATCTGTTGTATTTTTTTATCTCGTGATTATGGAGACATTTATTTTAGTAGTGAAGAAATTTAAAGTTCAATTAAAAACTTTGGATAGGGTTTGTTTCCCAGTACATTTCCTACATTTTTAAAAGTCAGAAAAAGAGAAATGGATTGAAGGAATCTTGAAAGGACTAAAGAGCACGTGAAACAATGGGGGAGTAGGAGAAAGGTTGAAATGAAAAGCTAAAAATTATGTTCACACCCGGGGTGTGAAACTCTCTGTTTCTGAACGCTGACAGCCCCTGCCAAATGAGACAGCATACTGTGAATATGACACTACGGGTGCGAATAATAATTATGTTCACACCAAGGGTGTGAAACTCTCTGTTTGTGAACGTTGATAACTCCGGCCAAAACTGATAAAATTCCACCTGTGATGAATTATCCAGCCTGGGTGTGAATTTTCCCTCTTGTTAAAATCTGTCTCATAGCTTGATAACATTTCAGCAATCTCTGTCTGGGTCTTAATTAACTTCAAACGGATAAAACAGAGAGGGTGGGAACCTTGCACTGAATGGAGCATCAATGACGGGGGTATCTTTATATATATAATGGCATAGTCACTGATGCCATTTTGCCGCCTATTTCAATGGCAATTTTTGTAAATCTTACTATAATATATGCAAAACTATTCACCCTAACAGGTTGCATGTGCATCGATTGAGTGCATCGTACGCTTTAAAAAATTAAATGGTTGTGGGCAACCAGTTGGTATTCAAATTTCAAAACCAATCCTCCATCCTTTAACGCGTTTTTAGAATTCAAAAACAACAAAATTGGGGGTTGCCAATACACTCCGGGCTGCGAAGGATGAAACCCCAAAAATCAGAAACAACCCCAGAATTGCCAAGAGAGAAACAGAGCACGCGGCTCGGACATGGAGATGTCGTCGATGGGTGTGGCGGTGGGAGGATAAGAAAAGGTGCGGCTATTGGAGAAGAACTGTGCGCAGCAGTACAGTGGTAAGAAATAAGTTGTGCACGGAGGTGCGAAAAGGAACCCACGCGATGCGATACTAGCTGTATGCAGCGGTGGTACGTAGTGACAGTTCTGGCCACGACAAAGCCCTCCGGCACGGTGGTTGAGACAGAGAAATCGTGCACAACCTGCATAAATGGTAGCAACAAGCGCCTACTCAATCCTGCGATTGGAAAGTTTCGTCTTGGTGGTTCACGATGATTGGGGCCACAAATCGATAGTGGTCTCCGGTGAGCTTAGTTTGCTAGGGTGACTCTGTTACAATCGAAGGTGAGAATCTTATTTTGTTTCTGAATATTTTATTTTATTTTTGTCTAATATAATATGATATTGTCCATTGTTGTTCACCAAACTTTGAATGTTCATTTGTTTCTACAAATGATTCATTTTCTTTTGTTCAGTGTGCATAGAGTTGCTCCTTAGAAGAGTAAGCGTGATTAAAGGTGAGTCTTTGTCTATGAACTTCTAAGCCTGATATTGACACATTTATTCTTTGCTATTGTGTATTAATTTCTTTCTAATGTATTTGACAACAGGTACATCGATTTTTACATTGTTTTTCTTCTACAAAATTGATATTTAAGGTTAGTATTTTAAATATGTGATTATGTTTTGTGGGCTTTTTATGTTCATCAATGTTCAGCGTTTTAAATATGCTCTCAACCAAAGGGGGGGAGGGGCTCAAAAATGAGGTAAGCTTGCTTTTTTGTTTGTTTGTAGTGAAAGCTATAGTATTCTCATCAAGGTATAGTTTTTTCTGCAATGGTTTTGATGGTTTTTTTTTTAGCTTCTTTCATTTTTGGATTGGTCACATGTGAGATGGAGTGATGGGTTTTTCATCCATATACTAAAGGTTTATTCTAAATCTTTTGTTGCAGAGTCCTACCCTCTCTTGGAGTTTTGATAGAAAGATAATATCTCTGAAGTAATGTCTCTGAAGGTAATATTCCTAATCCTATAGCTTTTGATGGATTGAATTTTTTTTTTGTTGCAATTTGAGTACGCAATCTTCTGCTTTGCATAAGGATGCTTCCCCATTGACTCTACAACCTACTGTGAAGATAGCTCCAGTTGTTTCTGTTCTAACTACCTCATTTGTGATTTTCATTTCACAACTTGCCTATTTTTAATTGTCCTGCTTCATTAGTTTGCTACATATTGCAACTTTTGTTTTTTTGTTTTGGTTTGAAGTTGTGTGTTTTTGATTTTGGCCAAATTACTATGGTGAATACAATTTTAGAGAAAAAGGAGGATAATATGGGGCCAAGGTGTGGCCACATGTTGAGGTAGTGACAATTGTCAGATAGGAGGAGATTCCTAGGTGCATTGATCGGAGGCTGATTTTGCCCAGTGGTTCCACTACACTTGATGTCAATTCTATGGTTTCAGGGATTCCTTCATCTGTTGTAAATGCTAGCATATTGTTTTTTTTTTACTTATATTTTTAATGCATGAACTTGCTGCTTTTGTTGCCAAGCATATTTGGTATCATGTTGGGTGTTGCTGGTGCCTGTTATGTTGATTAATGGTTTCACACATTTTGTTTTATTTCATTCTATCTAAAGTTAATATATATATATATAAATATACAAGTCAGAAGGGATTGGAGTAACCTTTCTTATTCTGTGGAAGCAAGCAATGATTACAAGTTGCAATTTTATTTTGTAAGGTAACATTTCTCCTTTTCTACTACATGTTTGTGTCTTTTGGGTTTCTCACATTTGCAAATATTTTGCTGCCTGAACAGTGATGTTTCTTCTGTCTCTCTTCCCTTTTGTGTGGTTCTACTGCTCTTCTACAGACAAATAGGCATGCAGTTTTTTCTTCCATGGTTGCCTTCATTTTCTTTTCTGCATTCATCTTCCACTAGGTCTTCACGTTCTTCATTTTCTTCTACTATGAACCTGTGGAGACTGATTTGGGGTTATGCTTGGGGTTAAGCGGTAATTTGGTTTTATATGCATTAAGATGTGGTTCTGCTATTGTGCTTTTTTTTTCTCACTTGAATATGCTAAAGTATTGGTTGAACATGTATAAGATTGAATTGAATTTGTTTAAACATGGAGATGGAGAAGGAAAAAAAAATTGGTAAAGATTACATTGTGGTTCTGCTCAATGGTGTTATTTTTTCCGTTGTTTTTTTTGCATACTTTAGGTGCAATATATTAATTAGCATTTTTTGATTTTTTTTATACAATTTCTTTCTTTGATGCTTTCTGCAACAATTTTCTTGAAAAAATAAGCATTTCATTGTTTAGCTTGATATTTTATTTGGAATAGGAGTAAGAATAATTGTTAACAGTAAGACATCGCAAATCCAATTTGGCCAATCAATCTCCCATTCTTCTTTTGGCCTATTTGTTTCAATGCTTATGGAAAAAAAGGTAAAAAACCATGCTCAAGTCCTTTTCTAACTTGGCATCCAAATTCTTCAGATTAAGTTTATCAGCTCTAAAAATCATATTTTCACGGCACCATGAAGGAAATTCTGTTCTTATTTTGAGGAATACAGAGTCTTTAAATTTGAGGTTGCACATATTGTGGGACAATGCCTCTGCTTTTGCTTTTGCTGCCTTTTCTGTTTAGGTACTTTTACAATCTCATACCTTTTTCTTTTTATAGTAGCTTCCATTGGTTCCTAATCTCTCAAGAGGCACATTTTCTTCATCTCCTTTCCTGAGAAGTCATTGGGTGAGTTTGAAGTATGGTATTTTTTATTTGTAATATTAGATTTCACTTCTTATTTTGGATTTTGGCATTCCTTGCTTTTTTTTTGTTCTTGTCATGCTTTAGTTTATTTTTGTAGGCTGTATTTGTGGGGTTTTTATTTTCCAGTTGTATTTTTATTATAACTGAATTAGTTCTTTAACCAAACTTTCCTAATTTTAATTTATATTTATCTATATTTACAGGTATCAGTACAAGATAATGGAGACTGTTTACAATAAGATCTACAAAACTCTGGATTGTAGGCCTATCATTGGGATGGTTGCTGCACACTAGAATGGAAATGAAGATTCTCATGTTCCTCCATCTATTCTATGTTATTGGTTTTCTTATTTTTCTCAATTGTTTAATATAAATTGAAGATTTTATTTCCTTTCATGTGTATAACTTAGTTTCTTTTGTTGAAGCTTTTAATCAAACCTGACGTGTTTGCATTCCATATGTGAAATATTTTACAACTGTGTGGACTATGAGTGAACTATTCACTTATGGCTTTATGTTTCGTATTTTCGTGCTCATCAAAAAATTATAATGGCTCAACAACAATGATTGTTTACTATTTTTTGTCGTCAAAGTGCTGATATATTGTATTTTGCTTTTTTAGGCTTTAGGTTGATGTATGTTTTCACTTCAAATGCTTATGTCTTTTATAGAATGAATTATTTTTAATCATTGCTGTCTAAATCATTAATATTTGATGTAGCTATTTTTCAACATAAAATATGAATAATCCCACCTCTACGATTACTCGCCCGGGCCATCGACTAGTAAGGGAGAAAGACAGAGAAAGAAATACCTCGTGTTGCAAAGGATAATCTATCTATATTTTATATACAAAAGAAAAACATCCTCCAAGAACCCTTTCACACATGTCATTATCAGAGTATTTTAAGGAATAACATGTCTTTCTGCTTTATTTTTCTGTCAATATTACTATACGTGTCACGTTCTCATCCTCTCTGATTTTTTAATACATTTAAGAGCCGTAATTTTCTTCTCTCTTATCTATACTCCAATCATCATAACGTGTCTCACCTGAATTGAATTCATTTCAAATCAAAATTTAATCCTGAATTGAGTGTATTTTAATTGTTTCCATTCAATTTCCTTTCCATTTTGTATATAAGATCGGTTATTTACTTTTTTATTACTTTCTTTATCATTCAAATTCAATTATAATTAATATTATGCATATTGTCGGTTTTTCTCTTCAACAATTAATGGGTTATTTCCTGTTTTATTATTCAAATACAAATATAATTAACAATTAATGCTGTCAATGTCAATATCAATTACCGTTATCAATCATCATAAAAATTATAACTATCAAACAATCAATTATTATGAAGCAAATATAACATTCAGTTTAAAAATAAAAAGCAATAATTAATAATTTATTTATCATTGATACGACAAATATTGTAATTAAAATCAAACAATTTCAACAATTGGCATTTCTCTACCATCCAGCATCTAATGCATTTCTTTTTTAGTATTTAGGATCATTGCTAATTGAAACGGATGAACTCAACATTTTCTTCAAATACAAATTCAATTTAATAGCACATGGTTGACATGCAAGCCAACCATATACCTGTATTTATAGCGGATTATTGAGAAGCCAACCATATACCTGTATATGACAGTCAACATTGTGCATGGGCGACATTCAGGACATTAGCACTTGATGACTGATAGACTTTTACAATTTGAGACTCTAGGATAAGATAGAAAGATATGAAAAAAGTTTGAACATAGATTATAATTAAAGAAGATTATGGGACAAGTGTGAAGTTAAGGAGTGAAAGTCACCGTACCATCACACCTAACCAATAAACTCTATAAGATCTTATTATAGATTATCAATATAATATTTTTAAATTTAAATATTTCTTCTACTACCTCCGGTCTAAATCTTTGGTGGTTTTAACTTTTTATTTTTGTCCCAAAACTTTGGTTGTTTTAGGATTTTAAGAGATAATTTATCACCTTTTTCCAATTATACCTTTAATATAATTAATAAGTTTTGAGTGGAGAAGTAATTAGGATAGTTGAAAATGATGAATAATAAATAGGATTATTTTAGTCTAAAATTTGTTTAATTAATTATTTCTTAATCTATGTGTCAAAACCTTAAACAACCAAAGATTTGAACCAGAGGGAGTAATATATAGCATGCCAAACCAAATATACTATTGATATGTTGTTATTACATTATAGAAATTTGAATAAATCTTTTTTTATAAGTTATATTTTTGTCTAAATTTTTATTCTTAATTTCTACTATAGTCTTTATAAATAAAAGTCTACTATAGTCTACTTTTTAATTAATAGATTAAATTTCAACTATACATGAATATATAATGGTGAATACTTATATTTAACTGAAAATTATATAATATACATAAAATGAAATATTTTTTTCATTAAAGCACTTTAAATTTGAATTCGAGTAAAAAATGTATCAAAGGTACACTAATTAATGCTTCTAAAGTGAAAAAAACCCACAATTATGGTTAGTTCTATATATCATAGCGCATCTATATTTGTAAACAAGTTAGATGCATTCACACTTTGATTGTGAAATTTTCGAGTGAATTTATCTGTTGAAAGTTCGAATTCAATCTTATGCTTTGACACTAATGAATTAGTTCTGCCAAAGCGCATCAGAAGCAAATCAGACGCATTTCACACCCCAGGTGTGAAATTACCAATAGTTGGGATTTTCTCTGTTGAAGCTTCGAGTCAAATTTGACGCTTTAACACTCTGGGTGTCAAAATTCCCATAGTTGTGATTAGTTCTGTCAGAGTGTATAAGAAATTGTGATAAGTCAGTTGCGTTGACATCCTGATGGTGAAATTTTCCACAGCTGTGATATTCATCTCTCAAACTTCGAATTGAACCTGACGTTTTCACACCATTGGTGTGAAAACTCTCACAGATGTGATTTTCTCTGACAAAGCTGCAAATTAAACCTAACACTCATTCGGTGTATAGCTCAATCCAAATTCTAATAAGTTCTCTAATTTGTCATATTATTAGATATTGACTTTGGAGCCCATTATTCTTAATGGATATTGATTGAAGGAATGAATTTACTAGGACACATGAACATTATAAGTAAGAAATTAATAAATTGCTCACCCAACCGTATAAATATCTAAATTTAATATAGTCCTGTAAGTTTCACACTGCTTACACACGACCATCTTCTGTTGAATAAGGCAATGGACCTACATTTTGCTTTGGAATGAAATTGATTAGATCTTACAACTAAATAATGAAACCAAATGGTTGAATCATAGACTTATACGATAACTCACAACAAAGCGTCTCAGAGAGATGAAATTACTGTATAGGTAAACAAAGTTTAATATTTACCTATTGTTTACTGCATAACTCTACTTTCAAATTAAGAAGCTATTTTATAGGTAAACACAGATTAATATTACAAAAAGGTTAGTTTCTAATTCATTAATCATATTGATGTTATATCATAATTTATATTTTTACAAGTTTTATAAATTAATAATATTAATACATATTTCATACATGAAATATTTATTCATGCACGGGTCATCACGCTAGTTTTGTAAAAAAAGAAAAAGTTAAACATTCCAGGACTAATTAATATTTATTAATATTTTATATAAAGTAACATCATGTGACCCTTGTTTCAAAATAATCATCTTTTAAATTTTTTTCGTTCTAAGCCATGACCCGTACACCTATCCGTACAGATATGAATTATTTGACCGTGTCCCAGTTCTTTTGATTTCCTTCTCGTCGAAGTCTTTGGGGCTGATTGGCTTCTCCCTCGTTTGCTTTAATTAATTGTCGTCACTTTTGCTTTACTACGCACGGAGACAAATAGGAAAGTATTTGTAAATAGAATGATTTTTAATAAAAATAAATATAATAAAAATAAAAGCATCAGAAAACTAACAATTATTATCTATTAGATAAAAAAAATTGTAGATAGCACGAGTGTATTTTTCATGGCATAAATAAATAGAATAAATAGAAAAATATAATAAAATTTACATATAATAATTTACTTTGTATTAATGTTTAATTAAATTTAGAATAAAATATTAAATAATAATAAGTTAGACAGTAAAGTTATTTCATCTAAAATATTTAAAGTAAATTATATAATTTAGGTCTGTTCTGTGTATGGTATATACAATTTAAATAAGAATTTTATATTTTAATTTAGGTTAATGTTTAATTTTTATTAAAATTTTCAACTATAGTAAGTTAGATATTAATATCATTTTATGTAAATTATTCAAAGGAAGCTATATAACATAGGTGTGTGTTACACACGGTATATATTAAACAAATATTGATTTCATATTTTAATTTATATTTATGTTTAATTTAATTTCTATTAAATTCTTACTATCTATTGAATTCTTCATCCATATTAAGATAGTAATATTATTTATCTTTATGTAAATTTAAATTATTTTTTTGAAGTAAAATTAAAATTAAATAATAGAAGATAGAAAATAAACGGTAAGAACAAATTTATAAAAAAAAAGAGTTGTGTTTTAATGAGATGCAGATACGATCGCATAAAACACTCAACCCCACCTTTTCATTTTCTGAACGTGAAACATTGTGCATATTACCCCAGTATACTGTATTCCCAAACTTGACCATAAAAACAATAGGCAATTGGATTGAGTCGATAGTCAAAATGGCTCCTGATCGGTGCTCTTAAATTAACTCCTAAATGAAAATTTAAAATAGTCTCTTATTTTATAAATCATTATTCAATTTTGTTCATTCATTAACTTCAGTTGTTTGACATCGTGACTGAATCTGACGTATCACGTTAAGTCGTTAAGTGACCTACTGGCTCCTACGGCACACACATGTCATAGAAACCAATTTGATAGTTCAAAGTAGACACCATTTTGAGAGGAGTGAATGTCAAAATGACTCTTAAAATTATACGGTGCTCTCAAATTAGCTTCTAAAATTAACGAAAACTCAAAATAGTTTCTTATTTTGTAAAACATTACTCAATTGAGTCCTCCGTTAACCTCGTTACTTGTCGTCGTGAGTGAGTTTGATCACGTGTCACGTTAAGTGACATGCTGACTCTCACGTGGTACACACGTGTCATATGGACCAATTTGACATGATTGATAGGATAGGGATTAAAATTAAAATATTAAGATACCGGGTGACCTTGATGCCTATTATACAAAAGGAATTGTTTTACACAATTTCAATTCAGTATAATCTGTACATAATCTCATGATTCTCATCCGTTAAAATTATTTCATTATTATTAGTGTTCGTCAAAAAAATTCCAAACAAAAAACAATTAGTATAAACCGTTTCAAATACCTTCGCCTACACGCTTGCAGTTTACTATCGGAAGTGGGAACCCGTAAGCAATTCGAAAGCACGCTGAGTCACACTGCACTACTCAGTACTCACTCTAGCGTAGCGTATTCTTACACAAGAAGCAAGAGCACCATAAAACGACGCAAGAGACACTTTGGTTTTCAGTTTTCGAAGATTCTAGAAAGGGTTTCTGAGTGAACGAGTGTGAGGCGCTGAGCAAGGAAAGTAGAAAACCTTCAAGGCTCATCCAAACCTTTTGTATTTCATTTACTCTTAAGTTGAAGTTTAAGGTAAGGGTTTTTATTTTTCCCAATAGTTCTCACTTGAGCTTTTCTGAACCTTTTTTTTTGTTTTGCTTTAAATTGTTTTTGTCATTGACTTTTGTCTTTAAAAACAACATTCTTGCGACTTAGCAGAATAATACATCATGCATTCGGTCACTGATTTCATTAATTTAGAATTTGTTATTCTGTTATTATTTTTTTTAAGAATGTCATTTAGTTAATTATGGGAAATTGGGACTCATTCATTTTTTTTCTCCAGATGAATCAACATCAGAATCTTGTCTATCGTTTTCTCCTTTCATTTTTGCACAATTGTTAACTTTGCATACATTTCAAGAAATGGTACAGCATGCCAAATATTTGCACAAAACATGGTAGATGCCTTTGGAATGTTCTGTCGCATTAACCATATTCTTCTAGATCTTAATCTTTTCATGACTCATGCAATGTGTCGTGTAAAGTAACTATTATAGTCTGATCAATTGCGTCGAAGATTATTCACTAGAAATTTTTAATTGTGTGCTTCATATTTTTCTTTAAATTATTAATGTATTATCTTGTGCTAATTGTTCATTCTTTAACGAAAACGAGGAAGTTTAAATATTCTTTTTTCTAATAGCAATTCTCCTTCGAAGGAGCCAATTAGCGGCGAATGCGTATAATGGAAATTATTTTTCTTTTCGTGTGCCAATTATGGTAGTGGGAGAAGAGAGTTAACAAGTCACGAAAATATTAAATTAATAACATTTATAAATAGACTTATAAATATAAAAATGATGAACACCGGGTTACAAGTTTACTTGCATAAGGAAAATTAATTAATGGACGTAGTTATATATATCACACACACACATGCTATCGCTTGAAGGCTTTCAGTTTTTTCTCCAATTTCCACACGGATGCAATGTGCACGAAGGGACTCTGTTTGTGGGGATAATAAAAACTGGTGACTTATCAGAGGATGATATAAATTCATTTTATGGAATCAAGACAAACACATACATTGATACATGTATACAAATGCATTTAAGAATAATAAGGTGGACACATTCGGCTAATATTCATTCATATTCCACAGATATATAAAAACCAACCCCCAAATATTCCTAATTGCTATTGCTATCTCTTCTAGAGAGCTTATTTGGATGTAAAAATTTTAGCTTTTAATTTTTAGAGAAATTAATTGTATTTTGTATTTTATTTTTCTCACATATGTATAAGAGAAAAAATTGTTAAATAGTTCTTTATTAATAGATAGGTAATTTTGGAGAAATTAAAAAAGATAACTTTTGAAAAATATAAAGAGCTAAATTTAATTTGAAGTTATGTAAGAAATTATTAGTTAAAAAATACATACTAAAAGTGTTTATAAAGAAGTTCATCAAGACTGGGCCAAAGTTTGATAAAAATCCTCTCTAGAACAGAACACTCTTCATTCACAATGGCCAAAAAGTACGAGGGACCTGCGATCGGGATTGACCTTGGCACCACCTACTCATGTGTGGCTGTATGGCAGGAACAAAACGATAGAGCAGAGATCATCCACAATGAACAAGGCAACAGAACCACTCCTTCCTTTGTTGCTTTCACCGACTCACAGAGGTTGATTGGGGATGCTGCAAAAAATCAGGCTGCCTCTAACCCACAAAACACCGTCTTTGGTAATCGATGATAATTTTCAGTTTCCGGGTGCATGGTTCAATTTATAGTCATTATTATTTCTCTACTATCATAACAAATTAGAAATCACCATCATTCTTTTTTTTTTTGCAGATGCAAAGAGGTTGATTGGAAGAAAATATAGTGACTCCGTTGTTCAGAATGATCAACTGTTGTGGCCGTTCAAAGTCATTGCTGGTGCTAATGACCGACCTATGATTGTTGTGGTTTACAAGGGTGAGGAAAAGCACCTTGCTGCAGAGGAAATATCTTCCATGATACTCACGAAGATGCGGGAGATTGCTGAGGCGTTTTTGGAGTCACCCGTAAAGAATGCAGTTATCACTGTGCCTGCTTACTTCAATGATTCTCAGCGCAAAGCCACCAAAGATGCTAGTACCATTGCTGGCCTCAATGTAATGCGCATAATCAATGAACCAACCGCTGCTGCTATTGCATATGGCCTTCAAAAGAGAGCTAATTTTGTTGGAAGGCGAAATGTTTTCATCTTTGATCTAGGTGGTGGCACTTTTGACGTGTCTCTCCTCACACTTAAGGATGATAGCTTCGAAGTAAAAGCCACCGCAGGAGACACTCACCTTGGAGGAGAGGACTTTGACAACAGAATGGTGAACCACTTTGTGAAAGAGTTCAAGAGGAAGAAGAAAATGGACATTAGTGGGAATCCGAGGGCCCTTAGGAGGTTGAGAACAGCTTGTGAGAGGGCAAAGAGGATACTTTCATTTGATACTGATGCCACAATTGAGGTAGATGGTATCTGTGATGGTATTGACCTCATTTTGCCTGTCACAAGGGCCAAGTTTGAGCAACTCAACATGGACCTCTTTGAAAAGTGTATGGAGACCGTTAAGAGTTGTCTAACTGATGCTAAGATGGACAAGATTAGTGTCGATGATGTTGTGCTTGTTGGGGGATCCTCTAGGATTCCCAAAGTGCAGCAGCTATTGCAGGACTTCTTCAATCGGAAGGATCTGTGCAAGAGCATTAACCCTGATGAGGCCGTTGCTTATGGTGCAGCTGTTCAGGCTGCTGTGATGTGTGAAGGCTTTGAGAATGTTCCAAACTTGATGCTGATGGATGTTACACCGTTGTCTCTTGGCGTATCAGTAAAAGGAGATCTCATGGACGTGGTGATTCCTAGGAACACTTCCATTCCTTTCATGATAACAGAAGAATATGCTACAGTTAACGATAACCAATCCGCAGTCTCAATTGATGTTTATGAGGGTGAAAGAAGCAGAGCCAGTGATAATAACTTGCTGGGTTTGTTTACTCTCCCAATCCCTCCGGCTCCTCGAGATTTTCCTATCAAAGCATGTTTTGCTATAGATGCGGATGGTATATTAAAAGTCTCTGCATGGGAAGAAACCAGGGGTACTAAGAGAGATATTACAATAACAAATGAACAAGGAAGGCTGTCAAGGGAAGAAATTGAGAGGATGATACGAGATGCTGAGAATTTTAGGTCCGAAGATATTAAGTTCAAGAAAAAAGCTAAGGCAATAAATGATTTGGATGATTATCTTTACAATGTGAGGAAAGTAATGAAAGATAATGGTGTTAGTTCTGTGCTTTCCCCATTAGATAGAATGAAGATCAGTTCTTCAATTACAAAGGGCAAATATTTGCTTGATGGTGGCCAGCGGGAAGAAACACATTATGTGTTTGTGGACTTTCTCAAGGAGCTCCAGAGTATCTTTGAATCCACTTTGAAAAAAGTCAACAATGGTTTGTTCGATGAGGAAGGTGACTCGGAGTGTGATTAGTACATTTTTAGTTATTTGCTCTGCATTTGTGAATTTGCCGTTTTAATTTATGATGTCTGGTTGTGATTTGACGCATGTTTGATAAGCCATGCAACAAATAATAGAATCTAAATATTTTGTTAGCGCATGAAACTGCTATTTTTAGTATTCCAGCTCCTACTCCCATTTTAACTGGGAAACTTCTTGTTATAAGAAAATGGGGTATTACTTACTCTGTACTCTTAGGAGTTGAATTAAAATTATTACAAGGTTATACAATAAACTTGAGCTATACTGATTTCTTGGTTGTCTGTAAACCGTTCAATGAATCCAGAAAAGAGAATGAAAGCTTAGTCATGGAAGAGTGATTTTAGAAGGCTTCATTTTACTTGAATAGTAAATTGTTTCCATGAGCCAAAAAATATATTGAAATGAATGCAAATAAATCAAAACAAGGTGTGCCCAGATGTATGTACACAAAAGAAATACAAGAAGGGTTTTCATATTCACACATACTCCACTTGTTAAATACACATACACTAAAAATGAAAAAGTCTAAACTACCCTCCAATTAAAAAAAAATCCTCAAAACCCTTACTGTACCCCTCACTTCCGTAGAGCTTTCCTCCCTTCTTCTCCCTCACAGTTCCGCGCGTCCCTCTCACTTCCATTCTGCACAGAAGTTGCTCTTCTCCCTCACACGCCAAGCCACCTGAGCCATTGGAGGTTGCAGAGCCGTGGAGATCGACTCCTCCTTCCAATAGATCGTGTCGTTGCAGCAGATCATCGTCGCGTCGTCGCCTCCAATTGTAGGTCGTCGTCTCCCTCACGTCATCGAAGCTTACAGGTCGTCGTCTCTTCGACCCTATTAGGTACCGCATTGAGTCTGTGCTTGGGGTATGTGTGTTCTTCTATGCTTGCGTTTTTTTTTCTGGTATTGTGAAACCTGCGAAACTATTAGTTCCGCGCGTTATGCGGAACTAATAGTTCCGCATGTATGTTTTGGATTTCCAAACATACATGCGGAACTATTAGTTCCGCGCGTTATAGCTTAATGCGAAACTAATAGTTCCGCGTGTATGTTTGGAAGCCAACACATACACTCGGAACTATTACTTCGGCGTGTAGCAGCTCAACATGGAACTCTCTGTGCGCGGGAATGAGAAAGAAATAGGGAGGGAGAAGAAAATGAATGAAGGGGAAGAAGGGGTAGTTTAGGGATTTAATAAGCGTGTATGTGCAATTATTAAAAAGTATGTGTGAATATGAATTGCCATACAAGAATATCCATCTAATAAGGCCCTACAAAAATGAACTAAAAATGTATAGACAGCCCAGCTCCTTCTGTGTGAACTACCATGCACCAAAGCATAAACAAGAATCTATTAGTTAACAAAAAAAAGAGTCTATTAAAAGTTAACGTGACAAACAACAGCTTTATAGGGCTTGCATGACAAGCCTGAGACACCTTGGAGGGGGCACAATGCCCACAGACATAAGCGAAAATGAGAACAGCATACTGGGAATTTCACACCCCGGATGCGAATAATAGTTATGATCACACCCTAGGTGTGAAGTTCTCTGTTTCTGAACGCTGATACCCCTGCGGCCCTGCCAAATGAGACAGCATACTGGGAGAATCACATCCCAGATGCGAATAATAGTTCTGTTTACACCAAGGGTGTGAAACTCTCTGTCTATGAACGCGGATAGTCCCCGCCAAATGAGACAGCATATTGGGAATATCACACCTCGGGTGCGAATAATAGTTCTATTCGCACCTAGGTTGTGAAACTCTCTGTTTCTGAACACTGATAGCCTCTGCCAAATGAGACAGCATACTTGGAATGTCACACCTCGGGTGCGAAAAATAACTATGTTAACACCGAGGGTGTGCAACTTTGTTGACCTGCTAACTCACTAAAAACAGGTTGGGGTTAAATTGTGGGCCTAAATTGTAAAATCATTTTGATAGTTTTAGCTTGAAAGTTGTTTAATCTACAAAATATTGTTGGTTTTTTCATACTTTTTTAAACTATAAGAGTGGGAAGTAATGACATTTGGGCTGTATCTGAGTTCAGTTTTGGCCTCACGGTAGAAGATTTCTTAAGACCACAAAAGACAGCATTCAAGTTACTGGCATTCATTGCCCCATGGAGTAGGAGTTACTGAGCCTGAGTTAGACTTAATTGTTCTCTTTTGAAGGATTTATTAGTTAGCATGTTTTTTTATGTCTCCCTCTTATTGCATGTTTTGTTATGTCTCCCTTTTGTTGAATTTGCTGTGTATCTAGTGGATGAAGGATTTTGAGGCATTCCAAGCAGCAGTAAGTTCAGATCATTCGTACACGTCAACTTTAACTCAGAGCCTTTCTCTGGTGCTAGATGAATTCTACAATAATTTAAGATCAGCTGGAGTTTCTGCAGTTTCTGGTGCAGGAATTGAAAGCTTCTTAAAAGCTGTTGAGGCCAGTGCAGGGGAATACATGGAAAACTATAAGTTTTGTCTGAGCTTGACAGATTTTTTTTATTTGTTAGCTTCACCATTATGCCGCTATTGATTTAATAATTTTGCATATAACTATAGGTTGTGTATGTCTAGAATGGCTAAGCAGTTGACTTTATTTCATTATGCATTGTTTAGGGCTGATCTTGATAAAAGACTTCAACAGAAGCAACGATTGGAGGACGACCGCAGGAGGGAAAACATGGATAAACTGAGGAGGGACATGGACAAATCTGGAGGAGAAACTGTAGCCTCGAGCACCGGTTTAAAAGACAGGGAAAAGTAATAGTCAGATGGACGATGATGAGGAAATGGAAGAAGAAGATGATGATGATGATGGTGGTGATGATTTGGGGATATATACTGAAGAGGAGGATGCTATAGATGAGGACGAAGATGAAGAGGTTGATAGGTTCGGCTTCTGATGTGATTTTGTCACCATTTGGATTGCACCAGAGCTAAATATTTGTACAGGACCTTGACTTATGCTACTTGTTCATGGACTAATGATGATTATTATGACTTTTATACCAGTTTTGCCAGAAATCTGTTGTGATTTTATCTCGTGATTATGGAGACATTTATTTTAGTAGTGAAGAAATTTAAAGTTCAATTAAAAGCTTTGGATATGGTTTGTTTCCCATTACTTTTCCTACATTTTAAAAGTCAGAAAAAGAGAAATGGATCGAAGGAATCTTGAAAGGACTAAAGAGCACATCAAACAAGGGGGGAGTAGGGGAAAGGTTGAAATGAAAAGCTATAAATTATGTTCACACCCAGGGTGTGAAACTCTCTGTTTCTGAATGCTGGTAGCCCCTGCCAAATGAGACAGCATACTGGGAATATCAGACCACGGGTGCGAATAATAATTATGTTCACACCCATTGTGTGAAAACCTCTGTTTTTGAACGTTGATAACTCCGGCCAAAACTGATAAAATTCCACCTGTGATTAATTGTCCACCCTGGGTGTGAATTGTTCTGCCAACATCTGACATCCATGTTCATACGCATACCCTCCTGGCCTTCGCCCTCCAAGGCCCAAGCCTCACGGATGGTTCAAACTAAGATCCATACACCCTTTAGACCAAAAAAAAAAGAGGGAATCTCCTATATGAGAGAAAATATTTAAATTAAAAACTACTTCTCTCTCTCGAGCTGGGAGGATCTCTCTTGCTCAAAGTTGCATTTTCAGCATCCCAAATTATGTAATGCAGACCAGCAAACTTCCCACTTCTATTTGTGATGAGATAGAACGTATGCGCCGAGATTTCATTTGGGGGTCCACCCCGGAAGCCCGCAAAAATCATCTCATCTCTTGGGCCACTATTTGTGCCCCTAAGGAAGATGGGGGGCTCGGTTTTAGGCATTTAAAGATGGTCAATAAAGCCTATTTGATGAAGCTTGGGTGGGGCCTTATATCTCAAAAGGATGCATTATGGGCTCAAGTCCTTTGCTATAAATATGGATGTGGCAATCTCATGATCCCTGTCATGAAATCTGGTTCTCAAATATCTCACCTTTGGAGGGGGATTCTTCAGCAATGGCCCATGGTGGAAAAGGCATATTGTGGATTGTGAAGAATGGTCATGGGGTCCACTTCTGGCAAGATTTTTGGGTACCAGAAGTTGGTGCTCTGAGTGATCATTCTCTCATGGTCCTCACTTATATGGACAGGCGCCCGTCGGTTAAGGATTATTCTGTTAATGGAGATTGGAATTGGCCTCTGTTATACACTGTGCTTCCCCTCCCTATTTGTGCAAAGCTTGCCAGCATTCGGGTACCTTCAGGGGATATGGAAGACTACCCGGTTTGGTTTTTTGCTGCAGATGGTAACTTCTCTATTAAATTCGCTTGTGAAGTTCTCCATGATATTGCAGTTCCAGTCCCTGCTGAGTTTAATTTTCAGAGTATTTGGAAGCTGAAAACACCCCCCGCAAATAAACACTTTTCTTTGGAAAGTAGCTCATCATCGTTTGATGACAAACTTGGAGCGTAACGAAAGAGGTATTGCTGCCTCAGATGTCTGTCCTTGGTGTAATTTACATCCGGAGTCTATTATGCATGTTCTGCGAGACTGCGAGGTCACTCTGGAAATGTGGGAGTAGCTGGTTGACCCCTCCGTTTGGCACTTATTCGCGAGCCTTGGACTTGAAAGATGGTTGGCTTTTAATTTTAAGCACCAGCAGATGGGAAACTCTCCTTTCCAGTGGCCTATTGTGTTTGCCACCATGGTTCACATGCTTTGGATTGATAGGAATCACTGTGTCTTCTCTGGGAGATCAGCTATCCCCAACTTATTCCTCCCTAAAGTTCTTGGCCAAGTGGAAGCTTTCCACACCTACTTGCTCAAACTAGTCCCCTCTTTTATTGAGGCTAGCTATGAAGTGGAGGTAAGGTGGCTACCCCCTCCAAATGGGTGTTTGAAACTTAATACCGATGGGTCCAGACAGAATGGCAAAGCAGCGTATGGTGGTCTGCTGAGAAACGAGATGGGACAGTTTGTGGCTGGGTTTCACTGCAATTTAGGCTCGGTTACATCAGTTCATGCTGAGTTATGGGGACTTACTCTGGGCCTTCGGATGGCTAGAAGCAGGGGTATTCAGCGTTTACTTGTGGAACTTGATTCCAAAGTTGTGGTTTGTATGCTTTCTTCTCGTTCTACACATTACGCGCATTTGCAACCTGTCTTGGAGGAGGCTGTCTCGTTGATTCATTCTCAGGATTGGTCTTGTTCTGTGTCTCATATTTTTCGGGAAGCCAATCATTGCGCAGACATCCTTAATTGCTGGGGTGGGACACCTTGGTAGTTTCCAGTGGTCCTTGCTTGATCATCCTCCAGCTCAGTTGAGCTTAGCTCTGCACGCAGACGCAAGGGGATGTGCCTCTACTAGGCTTGTTAGATAGTTTCCCTGTGTTTTCTTCTTTCCTTTGTATCAAAAAAAAAAAAACTTGTAGAGAATATTATATTAAAAGAACATTAAAAAAAAATCATTTTTTGGACAAAACATTAAAAAAGTCATTATAAACCATCTTTTTAAATAATCTATAACAATTTAAAAAGAAAACACAATTTTTTGGTGTCCTAATTTTTTTTCCAATATTACTCTTTGTGTTCTAATTTTTTCCAAGATTACTCATTTTAACTAAATTTTTAAAATTTAAATTTAAATTCAAATTTAAATATACCAATAATTGTGTGATAACTTCTATAATAACTATATATCTTATATATATATATCTCATTTTTTTTTGAACAAATATGTATATTGCATTTTAACTACCTATTATGGTGTTCTACTTTTTTATTCCATTATTGGCTTTATATAACTAATTTTTAAAATTTAAATTTATCTATCTACAATTGATGGGTAAACCATATCATTGACTCAAAAAATTTAAAAAACGGACAAACGGACACAATAATACCGGTCTTTTCGCTAGTTATATATAATTAAAACACATTAATAAGCGAACGGCATCAAATAAAACATTACAAATTAATCGGATTTATTTAAAAATAATTTCACTTTGCTTCACTTTCTTTAAATAATGGATAAATTAAATAATTAATAATGATAAAACACAATTTGAATTACTTAAAATTAAAATCAAATTAAGTTCATGCATAATTAATTTTGTGTTGAATTTTACAACATAAAATTTTAAAATTGAAAAAAAAATCCATACTCCATGTCAAATCAATTTTCTTCTTTTAACAAAAAAAAAATCAATTATCCTCGCGCACAGTAGATATTATCCTTATCCTTATATAATACATATCATATCAATTATATTCACACACACACACACACACCCAGCATAGCCTTCAAAAGACCATGCCTCCATTTCGTATGGATCGAGATCATCTACTCTACAGTTTTTGAAAAACTGTACACAATCTCATCCATTAATTTAGCAAAAAAATAAAATAAAATCTAATCCATTAATTTGGAAAAAAACAATTAGCATTTTTATTGAATTAATTAATGTAATCCGTTTCAAATACCTTCGCCCACACGCTTGTGGTTACTATCTGGGGACCCATAGGCAATTTCTAAAGCACGCTGAGTCACACTGTACGCGTTATTCTTACACAATTGAAGAGACACTTTGGTTTTCAGTTTCTGGGTGGGTGTGAGGCGCCGGGCAAGGAAAGTAGAAAACCTTCAAGTCTCATCCAAACCTTTTGCATTTCATTCACTCTTAAGTTCAAGTTTAAGGTAAGGGTTTTGATTTTTCTTCAATAGTTCTCACTTGCGCTTTTCTGAACTTTTTTTCTTGTTTCGTTTTGCTTGAAAGATTATGGCCAAAAGATATGAAGGACTTGCAGTAGGAATCGACCTTGGCACAACCTACTCGTGTGTTGCAGTGTGGCAGGAGCAACACAGTAGGGTGGAGATTATCCACAACGACCAAGGCAACAGAACCACTCCTTCTTGTGTTGCTTTCACCGATGATCAGAGGTTGGTTGGTGATGCCGCCAAGAATCAGGCTGCCACAAACCCAGAAAACACAGTCTTTGGTAAGTTCTAAAGTTCTATTCTCCACTCCTTTGAATATCTACTGTTGTTATTGCAATGTAACTATGTAAGCGACACACAAATGAATGATCAACAAACAATTGAGGTTATAAATATTTTTGTTTCAGATGCTAAGAGGTTAATTGGTAGGAAATTTAGCGATCCCATTGTTCAAAAGGATATAATGTTGTGGCCATTTAAGGTTATTGCGGGTGCCAATGACAAACCCATGATTGCCCTTAAGTACAAGGGTCAGGAGAAGCACTTCTGTGCCGAGGAAGTCTCATCCATGGTCCTCACCAAGATGCGGGAGATTGCAGAGGCATATCTGGAATCGGCTGTGAAGAATGCAGTTATCACTGTGCCTGCTTACTTCAATGATTCTCAGCGCAAGGCCACCATAGATGCTGGTGTCATTGCTGGCCTTAATGTTATGCGGATAATCAATGAACCCACTGCTGCAGCTATTGCATATGGTCTTGACAAGAGAAGTGATTGTGTTGAGGAACGAAATATCTTCGTGTTTGACCTTGGCGGTGGCACTTTTGATGTGTCTCTCCTTACTATTAAGGGAAAGGTCTTCCAAGTGAAAGCCAATGGTGGAAACACTCACCTTGGGGGAGAGGACTTTGATAACAGAATGGTGAACCACTTTGTGCAGGAGTTCAAGAGGAAGAACAAAGTGGATATTATTGGGAACCCAAAAGCCTTGAGGAGGTTGAGAACTGCGTGTGAGAGAGCAAAAAGGACACTCTCTTTTGCTTTTGTCACTACTGTTGAGGTAGATTCTTTATATCAGGGCATTGACTTCATTTCATCAATCACTCGTGCCAAGTTTGAGGAGATCAATATGGACCTTTTTAATGAGTGCATGGAGACCGTTGAGAGTTGTCTTACCGATGCTAAGATGGACAAGAGTAGTGTGCATGATGTTGTCCTTGTTGGAGGCTCTTCTAGGATTCCTAAAGTGCAGCAGCTATTGCAGGACTTCTTTAAGGGGAAGGATTTGTGCAGGAGCATCAACCCTGATGAGGCTGTTGCTTATGGTGCAGCTGTCCAGGCTGCTTTGTTGTGTGAAGGTGTTAAGAATGTCCCAAACTTGGTGCTATTAGATGTTACACCACTATCCCTTGGCATATCAACAAAAGGAGATATCATGAGTGTGGTGATTCCTAGGAACACTACTATTCCTGTTAAGAAGACAAAAATATACCACACACGTATGGATAACCAAGAAAGAGTGTCAATCAATGTTTATGAGGGTGAGAGAACAAGAGCCAGTGGCAACAATCTACTTGGTTTTTTTAATCTTTCTGGCTTTCCTCCTGCACCTCGTGGCCATCCTTTGGATGTATGCTTTACTATTGACGAAAATGGTATCCTAAGTGTTTCTGCTAGGGAAAATTCAACCGGCAATATGAATGAGCTTACAATTACCAATGACAAAGAAAGGATGTCAACCCAAGAAATTGAAAAATTGTTTCAAGAAGCTGAGAGTTACCGTGTTGAAGATCAAAAATTCCTAGAGAGGGCCAAAGCAATGAATGCATTGGACTACTGTGTTTACAAGACGAAGAATGCTTTAAAGGGGAAAGATATTAATTTAAAGCGCTCCTCACAAGAAATAGAGAAGATCAATTCTGCAGTTGCGATGGCCTCAAATTTGCTTGATGATAATGACCAGCAGAACGAAGTAGATGTTTTTGAGGATCAACTGAAGGAGCTTGAGAGTATGTTTGAACAAATTGTAGGCATGACTGACTAGTTATTTTGCTTGTTTACTTTTTTCCATCATTTGGAATTTTAAGTGTTATCTCATTGTTTTTTGTATGCGATGAATGCAAAACCTTAATGTGGTCCAGATTATCTATTAGTTAGGTTTGATAAAGTTTATACTTGGATTTTTTTTTGAATTGTTTCTGTCGTTTACTTTTGTCTTTTAATCCATGACTATGTTGTCAACACTGCTTGCTAAAACCATGAGTATGATTGTAGCACTCCTGTCTTATTCATATTTCTGTGGATCACAGTATGTTCGATTTTATGTTGGAGAAAAATTTAAGATGCGTGAGAAGCACCACCCTTGTGCCTATTATCCTCTGATCTCATCTATGTTCTTCATGAAGACGCGAGAGATTGCATATGCATATTTGGAATCACGTGCGAAGAAAATTTCTATTATTTGATTGAGTTTGTTCATACAATAATTACTTTTTAATATTTTTTTCTTATTGAATTTACGTGAAACGTTGATATCACACTCTTTTTATCACATTCTTTAACAATTAAGAATAATGATTTTAAAGTTAATGCCACTGCTGGGGACACACATCTTGGGGGAGAGGACTTTGATAACAGAATGGTGAACCACTTTGCAAAGGAGTTCAAGAGGAAGAACAAATTGGATATTAGTGGCAACCCAAAAGCCCTGAGGAGGTTGAGAACTGAGAAGTCATATATGGAACTACTTAAAGAGTGATTTTAGAAGGATTCATTTTATTCACCCACTGCAGTTTTTTTTATAGACATTTTTTTTATGTAAAAGTTATCAAAAAATTTAACCAAGTAGCGGTTATCAAGTTATTAGATAACATAATCAATGAGTAGTTAGAGGGTAATTTTGTCCATAAAAAAGCTCTACCAAAGTTGGATATCGACATTATAATATGTTATAGATAAGTGTAACTAAATTAAAACACAAGATATGCTGAGATGTACAAAAATATCCAGCTGCTAATAAGACTACAAAAATGAAATAAAAACGTACAGAAAGCCAAGTTTCTACCGTAGGAACTACCAATTCAATCCACCAAAGCATAAACAAGAATCTATTAAAAGTTAACCACAGCTTTATCGGGCTTGGATGATATGCCTGAGACACATTGGAGGGAGCACATTGCCCACAAACTTTAGTGCAAATGAGAACAGCATACTGGGAATTTCACAACCCAGGTGCGAATAATATTTCTGTTCACACCCCGGGTTTGAAACTCTCTGTTTCTGAACGCTGATAGCCCCTGCCAAATGAGACAGCATACTGGGAATATCACACCCCGGGTGCGTATAATAATTATGTTCACACCTAGGGTGTAAAAATCTCTGTTTCTGAACGCTGATAGCCCCTGCCAAAACTGATAAAATTCTACCTGTGATGAATTATGCACCCCGGGTGTGATTGTGTGAAGGCCTCTGCCAAAATCTGTTACTGCAGATATCCAGGTTCATACGCATACACCCTGGCCTCCAAGAGTCACGGATGGTTCAAACTAAGATCCATACACTCTATGTCTTCCCCCGGCATCTCGCGGCCTTCCTTATGGTATATGCTTTGCTATCGATGAAAATTGTATCTTAACTGTTTCTGCAAAGAAAAATTCCACAGGCAATGCGAATCAGATTACAATAAGCAATGACAGAGAAAGGTTGTCAATGGAAGAAATTAAAAAAAATTATTCAAGAAGCCGAGGATTGCCGTTTGAAAGATCAGAAATTTCTAGAGAAGATCAATGAAATGAAGGCACTGGAAAAGAGCATTTACAACATGAGGAATGCTTTAAAGCGAGATGATATTAACTTAAGGCTCTCCTCGCAGGAAACAGAGAAGATCAATTCTGCAATTACGATGGCTACAAATTTGCTTGGTGATAATGCGCAGCAGAATGAAGTAGATGTTTTTTAGGGTCACTGGAAGGAGCTTGAGAGCATGTTAGAAAACATTGTAGGCCGTTTTGTTTTTTCTCGATTGAGATTTTAAGTGCTATTTTACCGTTTTTGTATGGGATGATTGCAAAACCTTTATGGTCGAGATTATCCAATAGTTAATTTAAGGTTTGTTTAAATTTTGTACTAGGATACGTTATTTAAATTGTTTTTGTCGTTGACTTTTGTCTTTTAAAACAACATACTTGCCACTTAGCATCAGTGGCGCATCTTGACTAAAATTTTGAGAGAACCACAAACTAACTAGTAATTAAAATAATTAAAATAATATAATTAAAACCCATATGCATCATATATATATATATATTTTATAAACTAAAAGATGCATTAGATTTTTTATAAGCCAAAAACTATATTAGATAGAGTATTAGAAATACTAAAAGCATCTCCAATGATGCAATTCAAGTTGGGTTGCTTAACTCATTTTTTGTAAGCCACACAATGCTACATTATATTTAAAAACTCAAACTATTTTTTACTCCAATAGTGCAACTATTAAGAACTAAAAAAGGGGTCCACATGTGACCCCACATCTTTATACATGTTATTTATAGTTATTTTTGTTTCAACTTAAATATTAATCTATTTGTATTTTAATTTTGATATAACAAATGTATAAAAAAATATAAAATAGTACAAAAATTGTTTTAATTCTTTTTTCACAATAAATTAAACATATAAAAATATAACATTTTTTTCATGATAAATTAAAACATTTTCTATAGTTTTTTTTTTACACTTTTAAGTATTATCTATAACTATATATAATGATAATACCAACTTTTGATAGAGTTTTTTTTTATTCTAATTTTATCCTTTTTATAACTACCCATAATATATTAATAATTATTTCATAATTATAATTATTTTATTACTTTTTATAAAAAAATTATTCTATCATTTAATTATACAACAATATCTAAAAAACAAAGAGGGAACAATAAGCCAGGCACTTCGTGCGCCTGGCTCCCCCTAGTATTATATAATTTCAGATCACATAGTAGTTGGTAGGCGGTGTCCAGTAGCCACATTTCATTTCTAGTTAAAAAAATCTCAATTCCCTCAATCCCTCAATGTTAAAAAATTGAAACCCCCAATTCCAGAACCTCCTCACCCCCACCCCCAAATCAAGACTCTTTCGGTCTTCCCAAACCTTCCTATCTCGTTCCAATCTCCGTCTTCTCTCTTCCTCGATCCCATTGTCTCCTTTTCTTCAATCTCACCCCGTCACCCTCTTCACACTTCCCTCTCCCTCGGTCAGCAGCATGCAAATGTTGGTGGAGTGAGATGAAGGTTCAACTGTGAAAATGGCGGTGGGCGAAGTTTACTGCCATTGCTCTCTGTGTCCTTCACTCTCTGTGTCCCTCACTCTCTTCTCCCCTCACTTTTCCATCTCTCTCTCTTCTCTGTATTCTAAAAAAGGTTTTTTTTTCCTGGGAGAGCCATGGCCCCCCCACCCGCCACTGAGAAGCTCCGCCTCTGTTTAGCAGAATGGTAGATGCTTTTGGAATGTTCTGTCTCCCTAACCATATTCTTCTAGATAATTAATCTTTTCATGACTCATGTAACTGTGTCATGTAAAGTAACAATCATAGTCTGATCAATAGCGTAGAAGATTATTCACTAGAAATTTCTAATTATGTGCTTTTTATTTTTCTTTAAATTATTAATGTATTATCTTGTGCTAATTGATCGTTCTGGCATGTAAGTGGACCAACGTCCAAATATGCTTATAACAGAAATTATTTTTCCTTTTCCTCAGCCAATTATGGCAGTGGGAGGAGAGAGTTTAGAAGTCACGAAAATATTAAATTAACATTTAGATAATAGACTTGTAAATATAAATATAATAAATATGATTTAACACTGGATTACAAATTTTACTACTTGCAGAAGAAAACTAATGGACGGAGTATATCTGTAAGTCTAAGTTTTTTCTCCAATTTCCATACGGATGCAATGTGGACGAAGGGACTCTGATTTATGGGGATAATTAAAAAGTCGATGCTTCTCAAAGGAAGATATAAATTCTTTTTATGGAATCAAGACACACACAAGTACATGCATACAAATGCATTTAAGAATAATAACGTGCACACATTCGGCTAATATTCATTCTTTTTATGTGATGTGTGAAGGCTTTGAGAATGTTCCAAACTTGGTGCTGATGGATGTTACACCGTTGTCTCTTGGCATATCAGTAAAAGGAGATCTCATGGGCGTGGTGATTCCAAGGAACACTTCCATTCCTTTTATGAAAACAGAAGGATATGCTACATCAGAAGATAACCAATCCGTAGTCTCAATTATGGTTTATGAGGGTGAAAGAAGCAGAGATAGTGATAATAACTTGCTGGGTATGTTTAATCTCCCAGTCCCTCCGGCTCCTCGAGATTTTCCTATCAAAGTATGTTTTGCTATAGATGCGGATGGTATATTAAAAGTCTCTGCATGGGAAGAAACCAGGGGTACTAAGAGAGATATTACAATAACAAATGAACAAGGAAGGCTGTCAAGGGAAGAAATTGAGAGGATGATACGAGATGCTGAGAATTTTAGGTCCGAAGATATTAAGTTCAAGAAAAAAGCTAAGGCAATAAATGATTTGGATGATTATCTTTACAATGTGAGGAAAGTAATGAAAGATAATGGTGTTAGTTCTATACTTTCCCCATTAGATAGAATGAAGATAAGTTCTTCAATTACAAAGGGCAAATATTTGCTTGATGGTGGCCAACGGGAAGAAACACATTATGTGTTTGTGGACTTTCTCAAGGAGCTCCAGAGTATCTTTGAATCCACTTTGAAAAAAGTCAACAATGGTTTGTTCGATGAGGAAAGTGACTCGGACTGTGATTAGTACATTTTTAGTTATTTGCTCTGCATTTGTGAATTTGCCATTTTAATTTGTGATTAGTACATTATTGTATAATGTATACAATAAACTTGAGCTTTACTGATTTCTTGGTTGTCTGTAAACCGTTCAATGAATCCAGAACAGAGAATGAAAACTGAGTAGTCATGGAACTACTACTTAAGAGTGATTTTAGAAGGCTTCATTTTACTTGAATAGTAAACTGTTTCCATAAACCAAAAAATATATGTAAATTAGTATATGGACCCGACCCGTAAAATACGGGTCTTTAATTTGAAAATAAGAAAAGTTAGAGAGATGACACGTGTTACAATTTGAAAGATATGGGTTAAGTTTCTTATATAGAAATAGACTAGTATATGGACCCGACTCGTAAAATATGGGTCTTTAATTTAAAAATAAGAGGAGTTGAGGAGATGACACGTGTCACAATTTAAAAGATAGGGGTTAAATTTCTTATATAAAAATAGATAAATCAAAACACAATATGTGCCCAGATATATGTACACAAGAAATACAAGAATATCCATCTAATAAGGCCCTATAAAAATGAACTAAAAATGTATAGACAGCCCAGCTCCTACTGTGTGAACTACCATCCACCTAATAGAAATGTAGAGAGAGAGATAAAACTGAGATAGTGTTTAATCTGAATCTGATTTCATTATGATGAAAAACCCACTGTTACACGGTTAGGGAGCTACATATATAGGTACAGGGTAAAGTAAGGAAGGGCAGAGAAACTCATGTGCACCCACGTGATACATCATAACAGAAACTAAACAAACTAAAGTTTAAGTTGCTGACATGGCAAACTTAATCAACTTAACTAGACCAGCACTAACTATACACTAATACTCTAATATCCCCCTCTAAAACTCAAGGTGGTGGAGCATGTGAAGCCACATTGAGTTTGCAGCGCATTGTAGGAAACTGGGAAGATGATAGAGGCTTGGTCAGTATGTCAGCGACTTGTTGTGCTGCTGGAACATGTTCAACGAGCAAATCCTTGGAGACAACTTTCTCCCTCACAAAGTGAATATCGAGTTCCATATGTTTCGTGCGTGCATGTAACACAGGATTATGGGAAAGTGCTATAGCACTCATATTGTCACAATACAGAACTGGTTTTGTGAAAGAAATCCTGATTTCTTGCAATAAAGATTGGACCCAAAGTAGCTCAGCAGTGGCATGAGCCATGCTCCGATATTCTGCCTCAGTAGTAGACCTTGCAACTAAGGCCTGCTTTTTGGAGCTCCATGAGACCAGATTTGGTCCAAAAAATAAGCAGTAACCAGACGTTGATCTGCGGTCATCGGGGTCACTGGCCCAATCTGCATCACTGAAGGCACAAAGTGAAAAAATAGTGGTTGTATTGCAGGTTTCAATTCCAAGCCATAGGAAAGAGTGCCTTTGAGATACCGGAGGATCCGTTTGACTGCTTTCCAGTGGTCCTCCAAAGGATGTGCCATGAATTGACATACCTTATTAACACTGAATGCAATCTCAGGGCGGGTGATCGTAACATACTGCAGAGCTCCAACCACGGATCTGTACAGATGTGGGTCGGATAAGGAGTTTGTACCAAACTTACTAAGTTTACAGCTACTCATCATTGGTGTACCAATCGAATTTGAGTCAAGCAGTGCAGCCTTGGCAAGTAATTCTCTGATATACTTAGCTTGAGACAAAACAAGTGACCCTTTTGGAGTACGTTTGACCTCAATGCCCAAAAAGTAATCAAGCTCTCCAAGCTGTTTAAGTGCAAATTTTGCATTTAATTTGGAAATCAATTCAGAGATAAGTTTGGGTGATGAACCTGTGAGGATGATATCGTCAACATACACCAAAGCATATACAGCTGTGGAACCACTAGAGTAAATGAACAGCGAAGGATCACATTTGCTAGTTCGAAATCCAAACTGAAGTAGAGCTCCATGGAGTCTCTCATACCATGCTCTAGGGGCCTGTTTAAGGCCATATAGGGCCTTATTCAATTTGCATACAAGAGATTTGTTGGAGGAGACAAAACCTGGAGGTTGAACCATGAAGATTTCCTCATCAAGAAGCCCATTGAGGAAGGCATTGTTGATGTCTATTTGCTGAAGTGTCCAGCCATAAGTGAGAGCCAGAGTGAGGATTATGCAAATGGTAACAGGCTTTACAACTGGTGAGAAGGTCTCATTGAAATCAAACCCAAACTGTTGGTGGTACCCCTTTGCTACAAGTCTTGCCTTATATTTGTTGATGGTGCCATCTGGATTTTCCTTAACACGAAAAACCCATTTGCAGCCTATAGCTTGGCGATTGGGAGGCAGCTCTACTAGTGACCAAGTGTTGTTGCGCATCAAGGCATCGTATTCAGTCTTCATAGCAGCAAGCCAATCTGGATGAGCCAGTGCTTGCTTGACAGAAGCAGGTTCAACATGGGTGAGGAACACCTTTGGCTTTAAGTTTCCTGTCTTGGACCTTGTGACCATGGGATGTCTATTACTGGGTTGAGGCTCAGGTAAGGGAGGCTGAGGCTCGGGTAGGTGGGAAGGTGGAGATGAAAGCAAAGATGAAGAAGATTCATTAGGGGCGATTGTGATATTGGGTGGTGAGGGAAAATTCTCAGTACTTTGTGGTGGTGGAGTAGTTGGTGTATCAGTGGAAATGTGAGAGTTAGGAGAGACTTGAGTGTCATGTGTAGGCTGAGAAAAATCCTGAGAACAAGTGGCACTCGATGTAGTTTGCGTGTGAGATAAGGGTGGGTTTAAAGTAGATATAGGAGGCACGATTATAGGAGAGTAGGGAAAGGGTGTTGTGTCAGGACATAAAGGAATTATGGAAGGAAAAGTGGTAGTGGTTTTGATAGAGTGGTTGGCAAGATTACTGGTTTGTGGAAAGAGGAAGATGTAAGGAAATTTGCTTTCATTGAATGTCACATCTTTTGAGATAAAGATTCTCCCACTAGCAGACAAGCACTTCTTTGTGTAAAGGTGAGACCCCAAGATAAACACATTCTTCAGACCGAAAATTAAATTTGTGCTTGTTATATGGGCGCAGGAGAGGAAAGCATGAGCTGCCAAAAACTTTAATAAAGTTGTAATCTGCTTGCCTACCAAACAGTGCATGAAAAGGTGAAGTTACATGTGAGAGAGCAGAGGTTGGTAATCGGTTAATAAGATAGACTGCTTGTGTAAAGGCATGGTCCCAATAGAAATAAGGCAGATGAGATTGTGCCAAGAGAGATAAACCCATATCCACTATCTGTCTGTGTTTTCTCTCCACTATGCCATTCTGGTGTGAAGTGTGTGGACAAGTGAACCGGTGAATAATACCAAGACTGTTTAGATGACTGGTTAGAACCTTAAATTCACCACCTGAGTCAGTTTGGACAGCTTTCAAATTCGCTTGAAACTGTGTGGTAATAAGTGTGTGAAACTGTTTGAAGGCTGCAGTAGCATCTGATTTCTTTTTCAAAAAATAAATCCAAGTGAACTTGGTATGTGCATCCACAAATGTGATATAATAAGTGTAGCCACAAGATGAAACATAAGGAGCAGGTCCCCACAAGTCACTAAAAACCAATTCAAATGGTTTTTCATACACAGTTTCTGAAAGAGGAGCATGAATTTTGTGAGCTTTCCCCAAGCAACAAGCATCACAAAATTCTTCTAAAATCTTATTCGGACAAGGTACTTTACATAGTTCAAGAACTTGTCTTATTGCTCTAGCATGAGCATGACCTAGATGTCTATGCCAAATCACTGTACTTAAATCTGAATTACATTCTTTTTCTGAAACAAAACACGAGACAGCAGCAGGCTTCCTTGGCATTGTCAATTGCTTGAAGTAGTATAGTCCATCCGGTCCAAGGGATCCTCTCAGCAGTACAGCAATAGAGGCTTGACATTTAACAAGACAATGATCTGAGTGGAACTCAAAAAACACCTTGTTATCCTTTGCAAACTGTGATACAGACACAAGGTTCTTTGTGATTGTGGGAACGTGTAACAGATGTTGTAAGGAGAGTGTTATGTGTGGGTGAAGTGGTGAGGTGAAAGTGGTGGAACCAATAGAATGAATTTTCAAACCTTGGCCATTTCCAACATGAACCTGTTCCACACCTGTATAGGGAGCCTGCTGAGTAAAGTTAGTCTGCTCTGGGGTTATGTGATGAGAAGCACCCGAATCTGGGTACCAATTCTGACTGTCCACACCATTAGGCACAACAAATTCTTGAGTACTAGGCTGCATATGAGCTTGAGTAGCCACATAAGCTCTCGGTTGAGGACCTGAGAAGGATGCAGGTCGTGGTCCTTGCTGGATAGTGAAGTTTCCTTGTTGTGCACCCTGAGGAAAGTAAGCAGGAGCAGCTTGTGTGTACTGAAAATTCTGGAAACCATAAGGATGTGCTTGCTGTGCAGCAGTAGGGGGTGGTGGCGAAGGTTGGACAAAATTTTGATCAAAGCGGTTCCAGCAATCAAAGGCTTCATGGCCATACTTAAAACACAGTTGACATGTAGGTTTTGTGTTGGAACCAAATTGGTTAAAAGCATTTCTAATGCAAAAATTCCCTAAGTGGTTTTATGGTTTTGATGATAACAAAGCTTATTAAGGTTTTTACAAAGTCTAACAAAGTTTATTAAAGGATGTCGCAAAGTCTGCTGACAAGCTCTTGTAGGTACAACAATGATAAGTCCATCGTCCAATATTGGCACTGGCACATATATGGACACCAAGAGTGATGCGTCCAATGATACTGATACTTGACCTCGGATAAGAATTATCAAATGGACTCTGGGAGCTATGCGTCCAATAATCAATATGAGATCATGCGTCCAATGATTCTCTGCGTCCAATAAACAATATGAGGCAATGATGTTCTGCGTCCAATGTTCAATACAGACAGTACCACTCTGAGTCCAATAGAGCACGATGGCAAAAGTCCAGTAATCAGTAGGAGGCAATGCTACTCTCTGCGTCCAATGTTTTCTAAAGAAGCAGAATGCAGAAGTATAAGTATCCAAGTCATGTAGACATGCTACTCTCTGCGTCCAATGATTTCCAAAGAAGCAGAACCAGTGAGTATGCGTCCAATGTATCAGAAGGACAAAAGTCCAATAAATCAGCACAAGGCAATACGTACAACAGTTTGCGTCCAATGATGCACAATGGAAAAGTCCAATGAAGCAGAATGGGACAAGTACATCAATCAATTGTTCTGCGTCCAATGAAGTAGAATGGGACAAGTTCAACAATCGACTGTTCTACGACCAAAGAAGCAGAAGGACAAAAGTATAACAATCAACTGTTCTGCGTCCAATGAAGCAGAATTGACAAAAGTCCAACAAAACTTCCCTGCGTCCAATGGAACAGAAAGGCAATGGCAAAAGTCCAATAATCACCATGAGACAATACATCCAATACTGCCTTGCATCCAATGGAACAAAATGATAAGCATCAGGATGCGTCCAATGATTGAATGAATATCATATACAAATGGTAAGCAAAGGTATGCGTCCATTTGTTAAAAGGACTGAAAGTCCAATATATTCTACATGCTGCGTCCAATACATTCTATATACTGCGTCCAATACGCAGAGTCCATAACTTGCTATTTATTGCTCTTGCATTTAATATGGAACATATTTATTGAGCAAATGATTTGAAATAAATAGCTGTATACAATGCTTTTCTGTACAACTTTGTCAATATTTTTGAACGTACTTTTGAAAAGCATAAAGCACTGTGGAAAGTGTACTAAGAGAGAGAATGTACTCTTATATCTCTGAACACATCTTTCTGCTTTACACAGTGTATTCTCTCTGTCTCAATTAGATATTACTATTAACCACTGTACAATTGAGACTTTGAGTACAGGTTGCTTCTGATTAAGGAGAAAGAAACGCAGACATACACACTGAAGTAGATCTCCTCAGAGCAACGGGAAAATAGCATTTAATGCTATTAGAGAACGGTAATATTTATGAAGGCTGAAGCTGAGCTATTCAAGAGAAAATCTGAAGCTTCATCAAAGCCTATATATACCGTGAACAAGAAGAAGAATACAAGAAACTGAACAACGAAAAAGAAAGAGCAAAAAACGCTGTGCAATTTGTTATACTCTGTATAGAAAGTCTTGTATATTTTCTATCTTCTTGTAAAAGAGAGTTTGCTTAACTCTCGAAGTGCTTAAGTTTTTCATATCCTCACTTGTGTGAGTTAGACAGCACTTTATATCAAAAACACTCTGCTGAGTTGTTTGAGCCTGGAGAGACTTGACTGTAAAAGAATACTTGTTTGAGCCTGGAGAGGCTTGACTGTAAAAGAATACTTGATTTAGCCTGAAGAGGCTGTGTGCAAAGAATACTTGGGATTTAGCCTGAAGAGGCTGAGTGCAAAGAATACTTGGGTTATAGCCTGAAGAGGCCGCGTGCAAAGAATACTTGTACCTATCTGGATTGATAGTGAAATCTCTCTAGTTTGAGGGGACTGGACGTAGCTCTTAGGAAAGGGTGAACCAGGATAAAAACTTGTGTTACTTCTTCTTTCCCTTAACTCTTATTATTTCTGTGCTTATTCTAACCGTGGGGATTGAATTAATTTTACTTCAACAAGTTTTTCATACACTTTAAATCGCACAAAGAAAACAAGTTTTAAACTAAGTGGAAGCCTCAGCGTCCAATCTTTTGTGCGTCCAATATTTCACAATTCTGTGCGTCCAGTGTTTTAGCACTCTGTGCGTCCAATGTTTTAGCACTCTGTGCGTCCAACATTTCAGAAAAACACTGTGCGTCCAATATTTGAAATAAGCTGTGCGTCCAACGTTTTTCACAAGCCAGCGTCCATCATTGCGAAAAGTTTTTAAAAGCTTAGAAACACAATTCAACCCCCCCTTCTTGTGTTTCATTCTGTTACCTACATTTTGGTCCTGAACCATACCTGCCTCGGCCTCTTCCATTGCGACCACCACGACCACGCCAAGGTCCACGACCACCTCTAGTTGTGTTATCAGAACTAGTAGTGCTTCTATTTGGATTGTAATTCTCAGAATTATCAGCATCACTTGATTCAGATTTGTTTGGCACTTGTGCCACATTCACAGTTACAGCAGTAGTACTCAAATCTGACTTAAATTTCTCTAGTTGAGCTTCTTGTAATAACAACAAGGATTCAATATCAGCTACACTAAGACTATCAGATCTGCTATACACCATCATTATAAACGGTCCAAATTCCTCAGGTAAGCCATCTAAAATGGCTTCTACCTGATCCTGCTGCGAGATTGAGTCTCCAATAGCAGCCAAGGCATCGCAGATAGCCTTAATCCTCAACACATACTCATTAACATTTCTGGTTCCTTTCTTTGTATGTTTCAACTCTGTTCTTAGCTGTTTTGACTTAGCTTTCATATGAGAAAAGAAGTGCTTGTGGATTCGATCCCATACCTCAAAGGAGTGCTTACAGCCTAACACGCGAGGAAGAAAAGCCTCTGACAGAGACGATAGTAACCACGAAAGAAGCATTTGATCTTGTACATACCACTTCTGATACTCCTCGATCTGAACTTCTAGGAGGCGATCAGCATCAGTGGCGTACATAAGAGGAATCTGCGGACTCACCACGAATCGATGCATCTTATGCGCTGCAATTACCGCTTCCACTTGTTGGCTCCATAGAAGAAAATTGTTGTCCTCAAGCTTAATCGCCAGAGCATGAGCAAAAGTGATTGGTGCCGGCGAAGTAGAAGGAGGAAGTGACGCCATGGATGCTGTAACACCCTTTCTCCAAAAAGGATATTACACCATAGTTACCAAGAATTTTTGAATACTTAGAAAATATATTAGTAAAAGTTGGAAATCCTTCTTCCAAAATGTGGGTAAAAATTTTCTTCCTTTAAAAGAAGATGAGAAGGACGGGGAATATGTTTCCTTAACTCTTTTCGAAAGGTTTAGAATGCGGAAACGTAAGGTATACACTTGTAAAGAGGATCTCATCTCATATAAAAATATTCAGAGTTTACAAGACAAACTCAAGATACTCAAAATACTTTGAACAGTGAACATCTGAGCCGGTCAAATCTCTAGACCACTACCCAGAGCAATATAGTAAACACTGGTCCTTCTCGTAATTTGCGCAGCAACCTCCATCAGATCTTCTCCTAAGGCTTAGTCCACTCCTTGGGAAAAATATCTACTCAACCACGTATGGACAAAACATGGAAAGTAGGCAGGGTGAAAATCTTCATCATTTAAGACATACAATAGATATAATGCACACAGCAATTAAAAATTCATATGACAAATATTACGCAATAATACCGTTATACTCATCCTCAAAATAAACACAAATGCCAAGTTCTCGCCTGTACAGTAATGGCCAAACACAAACAAATCACCGATACAGTAATATCACATAAACTCTCTAGACTTTCGGGACACACCCACGAGCACTTTGCCCGCTACTCCTGGGGATTTTTCCTTAATGACTTTCGGGACACACCCACGAGCACTCAGCCCGCTACCCCATGGAGATTTTTCTCAAGACTTTCGGGACACACCCACGAGTATAACAACCCGCTGCTCCTGGAGACTTTCACTTAAATTCGGGACACACCCACGAGTAAGTCACTCGCTACTCATGGAGATTTTTCATAGGAATTTCGGCACACAGCCACGAGCATTCAGCCCGCTACTCCGAGAGATTTTTCACTTAAATTCGGGACACACCCACGAGTAAGTCACTCGTTAACCACAGACACCAATTTACAACTTTACTCCCAAATACACACGAAATCATAAGTAAACACAAAATCACGTTTCTCAGATAAGAACTCGGTGTCACATATCTCAATCAAACACAGAATCACACTGCTCAGATAGGAACATCGAATCACATAACTCATATGAAACATAGAATCTCAGGTAAAACATCATACTCAAAAATACTCTCGTCACTCTACTTTTTTTTGCTTTATTAATTTATTTTAAGAATAATTACATTGTGACAGGGTCAAACGCGGTAACGGATCATAACTATAATAATATTAACGAAAATTATTACTTAGGTTCATTCTCTTTGGGAAAAGCCCTTTGGAAGCTAGTCAAGTAATCTTCGCCACGTATATACAAACTTACTAAGATAGGAAAAATAGCGCATCGGTATGGTTCCCAGGAAAGATCTTGGTGAGCTTTTGGGCTCCTTCAATGACCTTTGTCTTTCCTAGACAGATCCATACAAATGAACTACCTTAACCAATCATCAGTCTGTATATAAACAGTAAAAATCACAAGTTTTATATATTTTTGAAAAGAACATGGAAATGGAAGAAAAACACCAGTTTAGGAATTTTTAGCGTATTTAGTCACTTGCTCTCGTCCCAATGGCGTAATAGAGATACAGCCCCTGAGCCCGACCGTATGAGTACACCGAAGATGTATTCTTACGCCTGACCAAAGCACCCCATCCATATCCGTCAAAAGAACTACAGAGGTTCAATTTTACAATTTCTTAAATTTGTTGATCACGGAGGCATAGCCCACTGGGTGATCAAGCCTTTATCGATAAAATTTCGCCAGCGTAACGGTACAATTATTAAACTTTATAAATAAATTGGGCATTATAACTTTACTATTTGAAAAATCACATTTTTTAAATAAAAATTAGACATAGTAACCATTTAAAACAATTTAACAAATATATAACAATTTATTTAAAACAATAAACACCCAACACACAAATTTTCATCATAACAAAGATCAAAACCATCTTTAAGAAGAATTTCCCCATACCTTGGCCAAGAACAATGAAGAACACTAAGAACACAAGAACAAAAACACAAAAACTTTGATTAGTAACAAAGAAAAACCAAAGGAAACAAAAGGGAAAGAAAAGGATTTTGAGTGATTTCTCTTCAAGTTGGATTGTGAAGAAAATGAAGAGCACCCCTCCTCTATTTATAGCCAAGGAGGCAGCCAAGGGAAGTGGTTTTAAGCCCATAGTTTTCACAAACCATGGTTTAGGAAAAAGAAATTAAAATAACTAAAAACTATTTAATTAAAATCTAATTGGTTCAAAAGGAAGCATAAGCATAAAAAAAAGAATATCCCCTCCACTTGCATATGAAGAAGGCGGCCAAGATGGGCTGGAAGAGGTGGGATGTATTTTGACCAAAATACCCCTAGGGTTTGGATAAAAACAAGGGTAAAAATGTCTTTTCATAAATCAAAAATTGAAATAATTAATTAAAATTGATGAGAACCAATGAGAATGCTAGAAAATGCCATGACAAGCCCAAATAATTTCGTGGTACTCAGTTTGAAATTTATTAATAATGCAAACTTTTCGGTTTTCATCGTTTCGCAGGTATAACCCCGAAAATACAGAAAAATAGGGTTTTCAAAACTTACACAGAAATAATTTGTAAAATCATGAAATAAATAATTAAAAATAAAATATAAAATGGTTATGGACCTTTGTCACGAAAATTATACCTGTTAAACAAGGTTTTTGCGTTAAAACGCCCCCGGGTAGTGTAGTTTTCGGTATTTTTTTTTAAAGTTTTCCAAAAATTCCAGAAAAATTCTAGAAAATCTAAAATAATAAAAGAATCAACTTTTGTGAAGGAAGTTTATTTATTGAGTTAATTTAACACACTCAAGCTATTTAAATCTTTTTCCGTCAGTTAGACGTAAACCGTTTTCCGTAAAAAGACCCAAAGTTGATTGAAAAGCTACCGTTTCATAAGTATTTCGAAATACATGTATTTTACCCCTAATTTTAAGCCAAGAATAAATCACAAAACATTTTTGCCACAAGAATTCAAATAAAACAGAATAGAGACAGATAGACAAGGAAACAAATCGTGTAGGTAGACCTGACAGGAGCTGGAAATTGACTGTTTTCAGAAGTAATTTTAAACATGGATATATAAATCCTATTTGTAAACCAAAAATAAATCACAAAACATTTATCTTCCAAAAATTCATATAAAACATAAATCAGAACAGTTATCCAGAAAAACGGATGTTACAACTCTTCCCCTCTAAAAAAAAATTTCGTCCTCGAAATTCGCAATTATACTTAGGAATTAACTTATCAATTCATATCAATTACCATTGTTATCTCACTGCTACCAGCAAGCTAATGGGTTAGCTAGACCCACACCTTGACCTTAAGTAGTAAGAAAGCAATAATAATTTATGACCAATAATATCATCCCCAAAATCATTTCTACACAAACAAGTTTCAGAGAATATATATTGTAAGCACACATACTCAATCAACATGTTACTAATGCAACCAAATACTCATATAATCATATATAATCAACCAGCACAAGCAATTCCTAATAGGTCCTAACCGGCCTCGCAACTTATCCCAAGATTCTCACTACTTCAACATACCATCACCCAGGAAAGAAAGGTATCACCAGACATGGTTTCCCACAAGACAACTACCCAGGTAAAACTAAGTTAAAACCCTACTCAAGAACTCCCTAATCACTAAACACCACACACAAAACTTCACACAGAAAACAATCCAACAGATTCACCCAAGTCTATATCATCCCGGAATAACCTGGCTACCTTCAGATTTACGACTTTATCCCTACAAACCAACACGGATGCCAACCACATGTGTTGTCCTCACTTACATGCTTATCAGAAGGTCATCCTTTCCTGTACAGTCCCATACCTGTACAGTATCGTTGGCATAAGTAGTACCGATTAATCTTACTAAGTTCTCCTCAACTGTACCGTCCCATTCCAGCACAGCTGCAGATTCCTCAGTTGTACCGTCCCATTCCAGCACAACATGATACCAGATTCTCCCAGAATAATATAAACCAAACAAATAATCAAAATTCACACAATTTCACACAGCACAAACAACTCATCAGAGTTCACACAACAGAACACAGTAAACCTATACCCAACAGTACCCAAAAGACTCAAACCAGGCTTTGATACCACAAAATGTAACACCCTTTCTCCAAAAAGGATATTACACCATGGTTACCAAGAATTTTTGAATACTTAGAAAATATATTAGTAAAAGTTGGAAATCCTTCTTCCAAAATGTGGGTAAAAATTTTCTTCCTTTAAAAGAAGATGAGAAGGACGGGGAATATGTTTCCTTAACTCTTTTCGAAAGGTTTAGAATGCGGAAACGTAAGGTATACACTTGTAAAGAGGATCTCATCTCATATAAAAATATTCAGAGTTTACAAGACAAACTCAAGATACTCAAAATACTTTGAACAGTGAACATCTGAGCCGGTCAAATCTCTAGACCACTACCCAGAGCAATATAGTAAACACTGGTCCTTCTCGTAATTTGCGCAGCAACCTCCATCAGATCTTCTCCTAAGGCTTAGTCCACTCCTTGGGAAAAATATCTACTCAACCACGTATGGACAAAACATGGAAAGTAGGCAGGGTGAAAATCTTCATCATTTAAGACATACAATAGATATAATGCACACAGCAATTAAAAATTCATATGACAAATATTACGCAATAATACCGTTATACTCATCCTCAAAATAAACACAAATGCCAAGTTCTCGCCTGTACAGTAATGGCCAAACACAAACAAATCACCGATACAGTAATATCACATAAACTCTCTAGACTTTCGGGACACACCCACGAGCACTTTGCCCGCTACTCCTGGGGATTTTTCCTTAATGACTTTCGGGACACACCCACGAGCACTCAGCCCGCTACCCCATGGAGATTTTTCTCAAGACTTTCGGGACACACCCACGAGTATAACAACCCGCTGCTCCTGGAGACTTTCACTTAAATTCGGGACACACCCACGAGTAAGTCACTCGCTACTCATGGAGATTTTTCATAGGAATTTCGGCACACAGCCACGAGCATTCAGCCCGCTACTCCGAGAGATTTTTCACTTAAATTCGGGACACACCCACGAGTAAGTCACTCGTTAACCACAGACACCAATTTACAACTTTACTCCCAAATACACACGAAATCATAAGTAAACACAAAATCACGTTTCTCAGATAAGAACTCGGTGTCACATATCTCAATCAAACACAGAATCACACTGCTCAGATAGGAACATCGAATCACATAACTCATATGAAACATAGAATCTCAGGTAAAACATCATACTCAAAAATACTCTCGTCACTCTACTTTTTTTTGCTTTATTAATTTATTTTAAGAATAATTACATTGTGACAGGGTCAAACGCGGTAACGGATCATAACTATAATAATATTAACGAAAATTATTACTTAGGTTCATTCTCTTTGGGAAAAGCCCTTTGGAAGCTAGTCAAGTAATCTTCGCCACGTATATACAAACTTACTAAGATAGGAAAAATAGCGCATCGGTATGGTTCCCAGGAAAGATCTTGGTGAGCTTTTGGGCTCCTTCAATGACCTTTGTCTTTCCTAGACAGATCCATACAAATGAACTACCTTAACCAATCATCAGTCTGTATATAAACAGTAAAAATCACAAGTTTTATATATTTTTGAAAAGAACATGGAAATGGAAGAAAAACACCAGTTTAGGAATTTTTAGCGTATTTAGTCACTTGCTCTCGTCCCAATGGCGTAATAGAGATACAGCCCCTGAGCCCGACCGTATGAGTACACCGAAGATGTATTCTTACGCCTGACCAAAGCACCCCATCCATATCCGTCAAAAGAACTACAGAGGTTCAATTTTACAATTTCTTAAATTTGTTGATCACGGAGGCATAGCCCACTGGGTGATCAAGCCTTTATCGATAAAATTTCGCCAGCGTAACGGTACAATTATTAAACTTTATAAATAAATTGGGCATTATAACTTTACTATTTGAAAAATCACATTTTTTAAATAAAAATTAGACATAGTAACCATTTAAAACAATTTAACAAATATATAACAATTTATTTAAAACAATAAACACCCAACACACAAATTTTCATCATAACAAAGATCAAAACCATCTTTAAGAAGAATTTCCCCATACCTTGGCCAAGAACAATGAAGAACACTAAGAACACAAGAACAAAAACACAAAAACTTTGATTAGTAACAAAGAAAAACCAAAGGAAACAAAAGGGAAAGAAAAGGATTTTGAGTGATTTCTCTTCAAGTTGGATTGTGAAGAAAATGAAGAGCACCCCTCCTCTATTTATAGCCAAGGAGGCAGCCAAGGGAAGTGGTTTTAAGCCCATAGTTTTCACAAACCATGGTTTAGGAAAAAGAAATTAAAATAACTAAAAACTATTTAATTAAAATCTAATTGGTTCAAAAGGAAGCATAAGCATAAAAAAAAGAATATCCCCTCCACTTGCATATGAAGAAGGCGGCCAAGATGGGCTGGAAGAGGTGGGATGTATTTTGACCAAAATACCCCTAGGGTTTGGATAAAAACAAGGGTAAAAATGTCTTTTCATAAATCAAAAATTGAAATAATTAATTAAAATTGATGAGAACCAATGAGAATGCTAGAAAATGCCATGACAAGCCCAAATAATTTCGTGGTACTCAGTTTGAAATTTATTAATAATGCAAACTTTTCGGTTTTCATCGTTTCGCAGGTATAACCCCGAAAATACAGAAAAATAGGGTTTTCAAAACTTACACAGAAATAATTTGTAAAATCATGAAATAAATAATTAAAAATAAAATATAAAATGGTTATGGACCTTTGTCACGAAAATTATACCTGTTAAACAAGGTTTTTGCGTTAAAACGCCCCCGGGTAGTGTAGTTTTCGGTATTTTTTTTTAAAGTTTTCCAAAAATTCCAGAAAAATTCTAGAAAATCTAAAATAATAAAAGAATCAACTTTTGTGAAGGAAGTTTATTTATTGAGTTAATTTAACACACTCAAGCTATTTAAATCTTTTTCCGTCAGTTAGACGTAAACCGTTTTCCGTAAAAAGACCCAAAGTTGATTGAAAAGCTACCGTTTCATAAGTATTTCGAAATACATGTATTTTACCCCTAATTTTAAGCCAAGAATAAATCACAAAACATTTTTGCCACAAGAATTCAAATAAAACAGAATAGAGACAGATAGACAAGGAAACAAATCGTGTAGGTAGACCTGACAGGAGCTGGAAATTGACTGTTTTCAGAAGTAATTTTAAACATGGATATATAAATCCTATTTGTAAACCAAAAATAAATCACAAAACATTTATCTTCCAAAAATTCATATAAAACATAAATCAGAACAGTTATCCAGAAAAACGGATGTTACAGATGCAGCGGAGAGGAAGGTCTAGGTCACGAGGATCGAACTAGCGATTGATACCATAATAGAAATGTAGAGAGAGAGATAAAACTGAGATAGTGTTTAATCTGAATCTGATTTCATTATGATGAAAAACCCACTGTTACACGGTTAGGGAGCTACATATATAGGTACAGGGTAAAGTAAGGAAGGACAGAGAAACTCATGTGCACCCACGTGATACATCATAACAGAAACTAAACAAACTAAAGTTTAAGTTGCTGACATGGCAAGCTTAATCAACTTAACTAGACCAGCACTAACTATACACTAATACTCTAATACCACCAAAGCATAAACAAGAATCTATTATTTAACAAAAAAAAAGGAATCTATTAAAAGTTAACGTGACAAACCACAGCTTTATAGGGCTTGCATGACAAGCCTGAGACACCTTGGAGGGAGCACACTGCCCACAGACACAAGCGAAAATGAGAACATACTGGGAATTTCACACCCCGGGTGCGAATAATAGTTAGTTCTGTTTACACCAAGGGTGTGAAACTCTCTGTTTATGAACGCGGATAGTCCCCACCAAATGAGACGGCATATTGGGAATATCACACCTCGGGTGCGAATAATAGTTATATTCACACCCAGGTTGTGAAACTCTCTGTTTTTGAACGCTGATAGCCTCTGCCAAATGAGACAGCATACTTGGAATGTCACACCTAGGGTGCGAAAAATAGCTATGTTCACACCGAGGGTGTGCAATCTATTTCTGGACGCCGATAACTCCTGCTAAAACTGATAAAATTCCACCTGTGATGAATTATGCACCCTGGATGTGAAGGCTTCTGCCAAAAACTGTTACTGCAGATATCCTGGTTCATACCCCAGGCCTCGAAGCCTCACAGATGGTTCAAACTAAGATCCATACACCCTTAATCATAGAAAAGATATTAGAGGGAATCCCTTATAAAGTGCAAGTGTTTAAGCAGGCTGCTGGATCTAAAAACCAGCTTGATAAGGGGTAAGAAAAATGAACACCTAGTATTTTTTTTCTCGCGAATTCTGAACGACAAGCATTTATCCAAGACCATGACTTCATTTGAAGGATAAAATAGAATTGATTTAATTTGAAATTTAAATGTAAATATATTTTACTTAGAAAGAATATAATTGAGTGCAGCTACAAATTATTGAAAATCATTTAATTGATTTTTTTTCAATCTAATCCCAAAAAATCAAATCCAATTACATACCTAGAATAAAATTTAAAAGTTTTTTTTAGTAAAACACAATTGAAAAAAGAATCTAACCAGAAGTTGGTGTCTCAAACTATTCACCCATTAATTGCAAAAGAATAATTCTAAATCCTCCTACTTTTTATTCCACTAACCTCGTAAACGAACAGTAGCAATAAATGAGTATCTCAAACTATTCACCCATTAATTGTAAAATTTTCACTAACCTCATAAATGACATACTCACAATTATTGAAGATGCAATTTTGTTTTTTATTTTATTTTTCAAAAACATACTAAAAATAAAAACTTATAAGAAAAGTACAAAAGAAGCTCTTCATATACATGATGCCACATGACATACTTTCCCTAGCTAGAAGGAGCTGTCTTCTTTTACTAGTATAGTATAGATCTCATCCATTAAAATTATTTAATTATTAGTGTTCATAAAAAAAATTTAATTATTAGTAAATAATATGTATCAAAAATATTTATTTAAGGATTTAAGGATCTGCTTCAGAAAGTAAAGAAATATAAAAATTGCAATATGTAATATACGTACCGTTCAAATTTCTGCTTCACGCTAAGTTGGGAGTTGGGACCGACCGTGGACAAATCAATGCTAAATTTCCAAATAAAAAAACAAGTAACATTTTTCTTGAATTAATGTAAACCGTTTCAAATACCTTCGCCCACATGCTTGCAGTTTACTATCGGAAGTTGGGAACCAGTAGGTAATTCAAAAGCGAGTTAGGATTTTTTTTATTTATTTATTTTTATTTTTTCTATTCCTATGTTTTCAGAAAAATATGTTTTTTTCATTGCTTTTGGATGTTGGGGCCATATGGATGGCAATCACTCTCTCTCACAGTACCCATCATCGATCCATGCACATGCAATTGGTAAAAGGTGGGGGGAAGTGGGGTCATGTCTTTAGAAAGTGGGAGAAAAAAGGGTGATGATAGGTAGAAATTCCATTACCTTTGTCACATTTTATCTCAATAAAAAGAGAGATATGTTATAGATGTGAGTGAGTGGTCCACTGGATATTTTTCAAGAAAAAAAAGCACGCTTTAGGGGTGTGGTCGGATTACATCGATTTTTAAGTTGTACTACTTAATCCATCAAACGATTTTTACTGAATTAATGTAATCCGTTTGAAATACCTTCGCCCACACGCTTGCAGTCACTATCGGAAGTGGGAACCCGTAGGCAATTCAAAAAGCACGCTGGGTCACACTGTCACTACTCACTCACTCTAGCATATTTTTCACACAACACAAGAAGCAAGAGCACAATAATTAAACGACACAAGAGACACTTTGGTTTTCAGTTTTCGAAGAATCTAGAAAGGGTTTCTGGGTGAGTGAGTGTGAGGCGCCGGGTAAGGAAAGTAGAAAACCTTCAAGGCTCACCCAAAGCTTTTGTATTTCATTCACGCTTAAGTTGAAGTTTAAGGTAAGGGTTTTGATTTATTATTTTTTAAATAGTTCTCACTTGATCTTTTCTGAACTTTTTTTTTTGTTTTGTTTGAAAGATTATGGCCAAAAGATATGAAGGACTTGCAGTAGGAATCGATCTCGGCACGACGTACTCGTGTGTTGCAGTGTGGCAAGAGCAACACAGTAGGGTGGAGATTATCCACAACGACCAAGGCAACAGAACAACTCCTTCTTTCGTAGCTTTCACCAACGATCAGAGGTTGGTTGGTGATGCCGCCAAGAATCAGGCCGCCGCCAACCCAGAAAACACTGTCTTTGGTGAATTCTCTACACTTAACATTTTGTATGTTGTTATTGCTGCAATGTTAGCACTTAGCAGTACGAAATGAATGATGTCAAATTGAGAATTATAATTATTAATATTTTTGTTTCAGATGCTAAGAGGTTAATTGGTAGAAAATTTAGTGATACCGTTGTCCAAAAGGATATAATGTTGTGGCCATTTAAGGTAACTGCTGGTGTTGATGACAAACCCATGATTGTTGTTCGGTACAAGGGTCAGGAGAAGCACCTCTGTGCCGAAGAAGTCTCATCCATGGTCCTCACCAAGATGCGGGAGATTGCTGAGGCATACCTGGAATCACCTGTGAAGAATGCAGTTGTTACTGTGCCTGCTTACTTCAATGATTCTCAGCGCAAAGCCACCATAGATGCAGGTGCCATTGCTGGCCTTAATGTTATGCGGATAATCAATGAACCCACTGCAGCAGCTATTGCATATGGTCTTGACAAGAGAAGAGATTGTGCTGAGGAACGAAATATCTTTGTCTTTGACCTTGGCGGTGGCACTTTTGATGTGTCTCTCCTTACTATTAAGGGCAAGGTCTTCCAAGTGAAAGCCACTGCCGGAAACACTCACCTCGGGGGAGAGGACTTTGATAATAGAATGGTCAACCACTTTGTGCAGGAGTTCAAGAGGAAGAACAAAGTGGATATTATTGGGAACCCAAAAGCCTTGAGGAGGTTGAGAACTGCGTGCGAGAGGGCAAAAAGGACACTCTCTTTTGCTTTTGTCACTACTGTTGAGGTAGATTCTTTATATCAGGGAATTGACTTCAGTTCATCAATCACTCGTGCCAAGTTTGAGGAAATCAATATGGATCTTTTTAATGAGTGCATGGAGACGGTTGAGAGTTGTCTTACTGATGCTAAGATGGACAAGAGTAGTGTGCATGATGTTGTCCTTGTTGGGGGCTCTTCTAGGATTCCCAAAGTGCAGCAACTATTGCAGGACTTGTTTAAGGGAAAGGATCTGTGCAAGAGCATCAACCCTGATGAGGCTGTTGCTTATGGTGCAGCTGTGCAGGCTGCTTTGTTGAGTGAAGGCAGTAATAAGTCCGTACCAAAACTGGTGTTGTTAGATGTTATACCGTTGTCACTTGGTATATCAGTAAATGTAGATCAAATGAGTGTAGTGATTCCTAAAAATACTGCCATTCCTACAAAGAAGAAAGAAGGATACCAGACACCAAATGATAACACATACAGTGTCTCAATTGAGGTTTACGAGGGTGAGAGAACAAGAGCCAGTGACAACAATCTGCTTGGTCTTTTCAGTCTTTCTGGTTTCCCCCCGGCTCCTCGCGGCCATCCTTTGGATGTATTCTTTGCTATTGATGAAAATGGTATCCTAACCGTTTCTGCTAAGGAAAATTCAACTGGCATTATGAATCAGATTACAATTACCAATGACAGAGAAAGGATGTCAACCCAAGAAATTGAAAAATTGATTCAAGAAGCTGAGAGTTACCGTGTTGAAGATCAGAAATTCCTAGAGAGGGCCAAAGCAATGAATGCATTGGACTACTGTGTTTACAAGACAAAGAATGCTTTAAAGGGGAAAGATATTAACTTAAAGCTCTCCTCACAAGAAATAGAGAAGATCGATTCTGCAGTTGCGATGGCCTCGAATTTGCTTGATGATAATGACCAGCAGAACGAAGTAGATGTTTTTGAGGATCAACTGAAGGAGCTTGAGAGTATGTTTGAACAAATTGTAGGCATGACTCACTAGTTATTTTGCTTGTTTGCTTTTTTCAATCAATTGGAATTTTAAGTGTTATCTCATTGTTTTTTGTATGCGATGAATGCAAAACCTTTATGTGGTCCAGATTATCTACTAGTTAGGTTTGATAAAGTTTATACTAGGATTGTTTTTTATTGAATTGTTTCTGTCGTTCACTTTTGTCTTTTAATCCTTGACTATGTAGTCAACTGCTTGCTAAAACCATGAGTGTGATTTTAGCACTCTTGTCATATTCATATTTCACACGGTCACAGTATGTTCGATTTTATGTTGGAGAAAAATTTAAGATGCGTGAGAAGCACCCCTGTGCCTATTATCCTCTGATCTCATCTATGTTCTTCATGAAGACGCGAGAGATTGCATATGCATATTTGGAATCACGTGTGAAGAAAAATTTTATTATTTGATTGAGTTTGTTCATGCAATAATTACTTTTTAATATTTTTCTCTTATTGAATTTACGTGAAACGTTCATATCACACTTTTTTTTTATCACATCACATCACATTCTTTAACAATTAAGAATAATGATTTTAAAGTTAATGCCGCTGCTGGGGACACTCATCTTTGTTGGAGAGGACTTTGATAACAGAATGGTGAACCATTTTGCAAAGGAGGTGGCAACCCAACAGCCCAGAGGAGGTTGAGAACTGCTTGTGAGAGGGCAAAAAGGACGCTTAAAATTATTACAAGGTTATACAATAAACTTGAGCTTTACTGATTTCTTGGTTGAAAAGAAAAAGAATTTGGTCATTGAAATGGATTGAAGCTTCAGATCTGAGCTTACCCAATAAGTAAGACCCTTCATCAGGGAATAGTTTGTAGACTGCAAACTGTTCAATGAATCCGGAAAAGAGAATGAGAACTGAGAAGTCATATATGGAACTACTTCAGAGTGATTTTAGAGGGATTCATTTTATTAATTTGAATGTCAAATTTTTTCCCATAAGCCAAAAAATTTATTAAAATAAATGCAAGATATGCCGAGATGTACAAGAATATTCGGCTGCTAATAAGACTGTACAAAAATGAAATAAAAATGTACAGAAACATAGATGAGACACAGCTTTATTGGGCTTGGATGATATGCCTGAGACACATTGGAGGGAGCACATTGCCCACAAACTTTAGCGCAAATGAGAACAGCATACTGGGAATTTCACAACCCGGGTGCGAATAATATTTCTGTTCACACCCGAGTTTGAAACTCTCTGTTTCTGAACACTGATAGCCCCTGCCAAATGAGACAGCATACTAGGAATATCACACCCCGGGTGCGTATAATAATTATGTTCACACCTAGGGTGTAAAAATCTCTGTTTCTGAATGTTGATAGCCCCTGCCAAAACTGATAAAATTCTACCTGTGATGAATTATACACCCCGGGTGTGATTGTGTGAAGGCCTCTGCCAAAATCTGTTACTGCAGATATCCACGTTCATACGCATACCCCCTGGCCTCCAAGAGTCACGGATGGTTCAAACTAAGATCCATACACTCTATGGTCTTCCCTTGGCATCTCACGGCCTTCCTTATGGTATATGCTTTGCTATCGATGAAAATTGTATCTTAACTGTTTCTGCAAAGAAAAATTCGACAGGCAATGCGAATCAGATTACAATAAGCAATGACAGAGAAAGGTTGTCAATGGAAGAAATTAAAAAAAATTATTCAAGAAGCTGAGGATTGCCGTTTGAAAGATCAGAAATTTCTAGAGAAGATCAATGCAACGAAGGCACTGGAAAAGAGCATTTACAACATGAGGAATGCTTTAAAGCGAGATGATATTAACTTAAGGCTCTCCTAGCAGGAAACAGAGAAGATCAATTCTGCAATTACGATGGCTACAAATTTGCTTGGTGATAATGCGCAGCAGAATGAAGTAGATGTTTTTTAGGGTCACTGGAAGGAGCTTGAGAGTATGTTAGAAAACATTGTAGGCAAGACTGACTAGTTTTCTATTTATTCCCCGTTTTGTTTTTTCTCGATTGAGATTTTAAGTGCTATTTTACCGTTTTTGTATGCGATGATTGCAAAACCTTTATGGTCGAGATTATCCAATAGTTAATTTAAGGTTTGTTTAAATTTTGTACTAGGATACGTTATTTAAATTGTTTTTGTCGTTGACTTTTGTCTTTTAAAACAACATACTTGCCACTTAGCAGAATAATGCATCATGCATTCGGTCACTGATAACATTAATTTAGAATTTGTTATTCTGTTACTTAGTTAATTAATTATGGGAAATTGGGAAATTATTATTGTATATAAATATCACTCAATAAACCATTTTGTAGTCATTCATTTTTTTTCTTTTTCCAGATGAATCAACATCAGAATCTTCTCTATCGTTTTCTCCTTTCATTTTTGCACAATTGTTAACTACTGCATTTCAAAACATGGTGCTGGGTGCATGCCAAATATTTGCACAAAACATGGTAGATGCTTTTGGAATGTTCCGTCTCATTAACCATATTCTTCTAGATAATTAATCTTTTCATGACTCATGTAACTGTGTCATGTAAAGTAACAATCATAGTCTGATCAATAGCGTAGAAGATTATTCACTAGAAATTTCTAATTATGTGCTTTTTATTTTTCTTTAAATTATTAATGTATTATCTTGTGCTAATTGATCATTCTGGCATGTTAGTGGACCAACGTCCAAATATGCTTATAACGGAAATTATTTTTCCTTTTTCCTCTGCCAATTATGGCAGTGGGAGGAGAGAGTTAAGAAGTCACGAAAATATTAAATTAACATTTAGATAATAGACTTGTAAATATAAATATAATAAATATGATTAACACTGGATTACAAAATTTACTACTTGCAGAAGAAAACTAATGGACGGAGTGTATCTATTTTTTCTCCAATTTCCATACGGATGCAATGTGGACGAAGGGACTCTCATTTATTTATGGGGATAATAAAAAGTCGATGCTTCTCAAAGGAAGATATAAATTCATTTTATGGAATCAAGACACACACATACATGCATACAAATGCATTTAAGAATAACAACGTGGATACATTCGGCTAATATTCATTCATATTCCACATATATATAAAAACCAACCCCAAATATTTCAAATTGCTATTGCTGTATATCTCTTCCAAAGTCTGATACAAATCAATCCTCTCTAGAACAGAATAGAACAGTCTTCATTTACAATGGCCAAAAAGTATGAGGGACCTGCGATAGGAATTGACCTTGGCAGTGGCACTACCTATTCATGTGTGGCTGTATGGCAGGAACAAAACAATAGAGCAGAGATCATCCACAATGAACAAGGCAACAGAACCACTCCTTCTTTTGTTGCCTTCACTGACTCACAAAGGTTGATTGGTGATGCTGCCAAAAATCAGGCTGCATCTAACCCCCAAAATACAGTCTTTGGTAATTCATCTTTTTTTCTTTTTATTTCCGGATGATTTAATATAGTTATTACTATATCTCTGCTAGCTATCATTAGACCAAAACAAATTATAAGTCACCAGCATTCTTATTTTTGCAGATGCAAAGAGGTTAATAGGAAGAAAATATAGTGATTCTGTTATTCAGAATGACCTACAGTTGTGGTCCTTCAAAGTTATTGCTGGTGCTGGTGACAGACCTATGATTGTTGTGCGTTACAAGGGCGAGGAAAAGCACCTTGCTGCTGAGGAAATATCATCCATGGTGCTCACAAAGATGCGGGAGATTGCTGAGGCATTTTTGGTGTCCCCCGTAAAGAATGCAGTTATCACTGTACCTGCTTACTTCAATGATTCACAGCGAAAGGCCACCAAGGATGCTGGTGCCATTGCTGGCCTGAACGTAATGCGCATAATCAACGAACCGACTGCTGCTGCTCTTGCATATGGCCTTCAAAAGAGAGCTGATGTTGTTGGAACACGAAATGTTTTCATCTTTGATTTCGGCGGTGGCACTTTTGATGTGTCACTCCTCACACTCAACGATGGTAGCTTCAAAGTGAAGGCCACAGCAGGAGATACTCACCTTGGAGGAGAGGACTTTGATAACAGAATGGTGAACCACTTTGTGCAGGAGTTCAAGAGAAAGAAAAAAGTGGACATTACTGGAAACTCGAGGGCCCTAAGGAGGTTGAGAACTGCTTGTGAGAGAGCAAAGAGGATACTTTCATTCGATACCGAGGCCACAATTGAGGTGGATGCTATATGTGAGGGTATTGATCTCAGTTCATCCGTCACACGGGCCAAGTTTGAGCAACTCAACTTGGACCTCTTTAAAAAGTGCATGGAGACGGTTGAGAGTTGTCTTACTGATGCTAAGATGGACAAGGGTAGTGTGGATGATGTTGTCCTTGTTGGAGGGTCTTCTAGGATTCCCAAAGTGCAGCAGCTATTGCAAGACTTCTTCAATGGGAAGGAACTGTGCAAAAGCATCAACCCTGATGAGGCTGTTGCCTATGGTGCTGCTGTGCAGGCAGCTATATTGAGTGGTGAAGGCAATGAGAAGAGTCAAGATTTGTTGCTTTTGGATGTCACCCCTTTGTCTCTTGGTTTGCAGACTGTTGGAGGTGTCATGACTGTACTGATTCCGAGGAATACTACCATTCCTACTAAGAAGGAGAAAATGTTCTCTACTTGTTCAGATGACCAACCTAATATCTTGTTTCAAGTTTATGAGGGTGAGAGAACAAGAACAGTGGATAACAACTTGCTCGGCAAGTTTGAGCTCTCAGGCATTACTCCAGCTCCACGTGGTGTTCCCCAGATCAGTGTATGCTTTGATATGGATGCTAATGGTATTAAAACAGAATTCAGTTGGTTTTGTTAATAGTTAGGATAGTATTATGTTATTAACATGTTTGTTAGATTAGTTGTTATAGGTTAGCAGTGACGACCTGAGATTTTAGGTACCCGAGACAAATCAAGAAAATGATGCCTTGATTTAATTATAAAAAAAATTATTTTAATATATAGTAATAAACAAATTTTGGCAACCCACTAAAAAATGGACTCGGGGCGGTTGTCCCACTTGCCCCCCTCAAAGCTGGCCCTGTAGGTTAGTTACAGATTGTGGCTTTTGGTTATCTGATAACTACCCTTTGTGTTAGCCTATATAAACACCTCTCTTTCCTCAGTTTATACAATTCAATGAAAGTATTATTCAGTAAAGTACTAATCTGTTTCTTCCATAATAGGTATCTTAAATGTCTCTGCTGAGGACAAAACAACTGGGCAGAAGAACAAGATTACAATTGCCAATGACAAGGGAAGATTGTTGAAGGAAGAGATTGAGAAGTTGGTTCAAGAGGCAGAGAAGTACAAGTTTGAAGATGAGGAGCACAAGAAGAAGGTTGAGGCAAACAATTCATTGGAGAACTATGCATATAACATGAGGAACACCATAAAGGATGAGAAGATCAGTTCAAAGCTTTCTTCAGAGGACAAGAAGAAGATTGAGGATGCTGTTGAGCATGCCATTCAATGGGTTGATGCCAATCAGCTTGCTGAAGTTAATGAATTTGAAGACAAGATGAAGGAGCTTGAGAGCATATGTAATCCCATTATGGCCAAGATGTACCAAGGTGGTGATGTGGATGATGGTGTTCCAGGTGCTGGCTTCAAGATTGAGGAGGTTGATTAAATGGATTAGTTGGGGATTAGTAAAAAAATATATGTTTCCTTTTATTGTGGTTTGGGTTATAGCTAGCTATTTTAGAATTTTGCTTTCATGAACTCTATTGTTCTTTTGCGGTGTTTATTTTGGTAATTGAAAACCAGCACTCATCACTTCTTCGCCTGATATAGTTTTAGAATCATATTTTTGCAATTATTTCAGTATCAAGCTGATTTGTTTCGGGTACATTGGTAGTATTTTTGTACCCAAAAAAATAGTGCAATAGAAATATTTAAAAATGTCATTATCCATATAATTTTTTTTTTGGTCCAATCAGTATCCATTTAGTTTTACTGAGCGATTACATGGGTGGTACGATACATAGATCCAACATCAATTACTATATAAGAGAACAATTAAACACCAATTATTATATAAGAAAATTAAACATCAGTCTCTTAAGATGTGACGTGTTATCTTTTTAGTTATTTTTATTTTTAACTAAAATTATTTTATTCATTGATTTTTTTTATTACTGTTTTTATTACGAAATGACCTTTTATTTTATATGCATTAGGTCCATACACTATTTTGAGTATAAATTTGGCCATGACAAAAAAAGAGTATAAATTTGGCTAAAGACATTTGATTACCTGGCCACAGCCACTAGGTATAATGGGGGCGATGGAGTTTAATTTAAGCACACTTATAGATACTACCTTTCCATGGATGGCGTTATCCTTTGTTTGTGGGATTTTGAATTTAGAAAATTCTAAATTCAATTAGTTTGTTTTAACTATCAGTATTATTTTGTCAGTCAATTGTCATTACCCGATGATACAGATTTATTCTCTTTTGGAGAATGTTTGCGACTTGAAAGGGAGCACCATGTATGTAACTTTAAGATAATTGCTTTCTATTTTTTTTTCTAAAATAATAACTAATCTATTATATATTATAAAGCAAGATTTATGTAACGGTTAGCAATGCCACGTGTCAACACTTCATCATTCAACTTCCCGCCTAAAACAATTTTTATTTCATTTTTTAATTATTATTTCTATTTTTATTTAAATCATTTATACTATATCACACAATTAATATCATAGATTTAATGCAAATTAATTCTCTCATTACAATTAAATGTCAGTTTAATTCTCTCATATTAAATGTCATTTTATCTATTTTTAATAAAAATACATAATAGTTGAAATTATTTAATTTTTAAATATAAAAATACTAATATTTTAAATAACAAAAAACATATAAATAACGATTTTTTTGAAAAAAATATCATTTTCATATTGTTATAGAATATATAGATTTTTTTGGGATTTTAAAATTAGTTAAATTCAATTATAAATAATGATGAGGAATATACAACATGAACAGGAAAAAATGAATTTTTTTTGTAAAATAAGAACATAATTTAATTACCTACTTATTATATATATAATTATATTGCATACATGAAAAACATTTTAATATATACATAAAAAATTACTAATATTTTAAATTACAGATAAAAAATATACCACATGAAAACTGAGCGTTTTAGGTGAAACTATTTGTATGTAAACTATTTGTTTATGATCATGATCATGATCATAAACTTTGTACTTATTTTATTTTGTTTATAGGTACAGCAATTTTAAAAAATATATAATAAAAATGATTTTTTTAAAATATTAAATTATGATATTATTATTATTTTTTCTAATTATGAATTTTACATATATTGCTTAATAAATTATATTTAAAATATGTGTATCTCTCGGGTACTTACATTAGTATTATATATAACATTATGCCCCGTGAGATTATGTCATTTGTCACCCTCAAATTCATTCAGTTTTTGGCCTAAAATTACAAACAAATATTTAATTTATTTACTTATTTAATAATGATTCATTTGTGGAGACAAATATGTTAATTCACTTGATGATATTTCTTGACAAGTAATTAATATTATCATAATAACTTATAACCGAAACACGTTTAGAGTTTCCGAATTCAATTAAATCAATACTACATTTTTTTAAATGACTAATATTTTATTATACTAGCTTAATAAATTGTGTCTTGCATGGGATATTGTTATATTTACTTTTTAATGAAAGTAATTTGAAATTATTAATTTAGCCAATTTTTAAATTGATAACCCGTGCCAAATTTGGCTAAATTGATATAAATAGAGCTTATTAAGTTTCAATAATTCTCACCTTATAAAACAATTTTGTGGGGTTTATTTAAGCCAAAAATCAGAAAGTATATAAGATTAATCTCCTTTTCTATTTTTTTGAAGTTTTTTAAAAAATGTATTATCTGAATTAGGTTTAGTCTGAAATTTTGAGATTAGGAGAAGTCACTTTTTCTTTGTATAATATTTTCAAAATTCAAAATTCTAATGCTCAATTTGTATTATTAATACTATGTCATAACCATGAAGTTGGATACACGTTGTTAATGTGGTTTATCTAAGGGGACAAACTCGGCTAGAACCTGTGTTCAGTCCTGGCAAAAAAATACCATGTCATTCCTATGGATGGAAATAAGTTTTTGTTTTCATTTACATACTCAATTATTGATATTTATTATATCTCTTTTCTTACATAGATAAACAGAAAACTTTCATTTGTTTTGATTTATAATAATGTGCATATAGAATGAGTGTTACCTATAGGTAGAATGTTATCATTAAGATTTTTGATTGACTGTTAAATGATTGCATTGATTTCTATGAGAAAATTGGATTTCATAAAAAGTTGTTATTGCATTCTTTCTTCAAACTTCATTTATGACAGAGAGGGAGATGAAGTTGGAATTACAATTACACTTGCCACAACACAAATTATTCAAAAAAAGAATTTGCTTACAAAATTATTGAAAAATTTTGTGGTCACTTCAACTGTGTACTAACATATTTTATTTATTGACATGAAATATAATTACAAATGTAATGCTAATTTACTTCAAATCATATATTATTATTGTAGATTTGATTTCAAATTGAGACGACCAAATTTGAAATACTAATTAGCAAAAATAGGACAATAAATTAATACAAATTTAAATTGAATTAATAATATAATACTGAATCAAATAAAAAAATGACCTAATAATACTTATTAGAAGTTCAGTACATAGAAAATTGAAATATAAAATATTAAACTAAATATCTAAATTAAATAATATTATTAATATTATCCACCAAACTATGTAAACTAAAAAAGTACCAAACTTAATATTCAAATTTAAATTACTAATTATTAATATAATCTAAGAAATTACTAACATTATAATACATTAACAATTAACAATATTATTTTAATATAAAATTATCTCATTCATAAAAAATTTGGTTTAACCTACACTATTGTATAATATTATCTTAAAATTTAGAATTATATATTTCTTCTTCTAATTTACTAATAGATAATATATAATTTGATACACAAAAAATTACATTTAATTAATCATTTAAAATTTAGCACGGATTATATATCAATTTAGCCAAATTTTATTATTAAGTAAATATAATAATATCCCGTGCCTTGCACGGGTTATTAAGCTAGTAACTTCTAAAAGGGGACAAAGCTGAACTAAATATGTATTTATAGGGTCCCCAAGCCGAGTATCGTTTATTCTCCAAAAACATAGTAATGAAATAATGGAGAGAGAAAAAAATGAAAATAGTTACCCCCACCACCCTGTCGCAAGAACTAGCAGATGCCATGAGAATTATGTTCCCTGGAGTGTAGTTGATTTTTGTTTCTCTTTTGCTTTACTTCCTTGTACATACAAAAATATATTATGTTCACTTGATTGTATTACAAAAAGATTACTTAAACTTATATTTAAAACATAAATGACTAATTTATTACAAGAAAAAAACAAGGGACCAAATTGAAAAAAAAAAAGTTAAAGGACTACAAATATAATTTTGCCAAGAAATTAAAACTAAGGGTGAAAAATATGCATCATATTTGGACAACAAACTAATTAGATACTTATATGGAGGTCCCATCTGATATCTAACCTGCTCTTCAGGCTTTCCTGTGATTCTTGATAGTATCTTGTTTATCTTAATCTTGTGATATAACATTTCTCTTGCACGGATGCTCATTTCTGTAGCCTGTAATTACATTTCACTATTTAGCAAATATACAATGGAAAGTTTTTTGTTTTTTATCAGAGCCACCAGGAGAAAAACTATCATACAAGATAATTTCCAAAAGAACTCATTCGTATTTCTAATGTTATAGCATTGTAATCACACCAGACATTGTGAATTCATAATAGATGGCCAAAACCCACTTTTTGCAATCAAAATTTTCACTAGCTTCGGATTCTGCAAAATAATTTTTTGGTAACCTTTCAATAACTACCACAGAGGCCTTCCAACCGAACCATCACTTTTAAAACTTTGCTTCCAGCCAATAAGTTTGAAGCTTAATTGGGAGAATATTGCAGTAACATATTGCAGTAACACTTGTCTTTTTGCTAGGCTAAACCAAACCAAGAGGATAAACACCACTTAACACTGTTAAATATAAGTGGTACAAAAAAGATGCCATTGTCTGTTGGGTATTTATAGACTATAGAGTAAAAATTTGCAATACCAATTTTGTTCACACCACCCACTTCCCCCCTTTTGATAAAATTCAAATAAAAATTGAAACTTGTTTAGGGTCTCTGCTGAGACTAAAGGCATAGCTGATAAGATGAAAGAGTTGCAGGTAAGGCTTGTAAACCATTAAGCTATATGAAACTCATGCTAAAACCAAGTCTTTTTCGTTTGGATATGATAAACTGGTGGGTGACGGTTGAGAGAAAAAGGGAAAGTGAGGCCCTTGCCAATGGGGTTCTGATGATACTGTGGGAATTGGATTTTGGTCACTGCTCTTTTTCTGTTGTTGCCATTGGGGGATTGGAGTCCATTTTTTTTGTTGTCACGGTTCCTTTTCTTTTGTTATCTCCTGCTACCTCCGGTTTAAAATATAAACATAGTATAAAAATACACAGACTAAAGAATGCCTTAAAAATGTGATAATCTTAATTAATATTCACTAGTTTCAATTTTTTTTCTAAAAATATCCTCTTTGGTGTCTCTCGTAAATATGAATATTGCATTAAATGAATGGTATAATTGAAAAACTAACATTTAATTTATTTGAAATTGGTAAATATTATTTATATTTTGGATAAAAAAAAATATATTTGCTACTTATATTTTAGATTAGAGGGAGTACTATCTAACTCTGGTTCTGTGTGGTTGGGATGTTGAGATGGTAGAATTGATGGGTTCGTGGTGGTACCTATCGCTCTTTCCCTCTCCATGGTTCAAGGGATTTAATTGACCTTCAAGGTGGAGAAGCTTCACACCATGAACCTACACCTAAGTTCTCTCCCATGGCGGTAGTAAAAAGGGAAAGGGAAAAGAGGAAAGGCAAAAAGGGAAAGAAAAAAAAAAAGACTCGCCGTTTCCAATGTCAACACAAGCCAGAGTGGCAACACCAGATGAAGCTCTATCTGCCACGTCAACTAACTTTTTTAACGAAGACTCGCAGCAGGAACCAAAAATAGACAGTTTAAATATTGCAGAGATGAAAAACAAGAAAAAAAAGTATACGGACAAAAAACGGAAGACGCCCTATTTGCAGGACCAACAGCATATTTCTTCAATAAATGGAGGGAAACATTCATAAAACTTCAGTACGTAGGAGAAAACAATATATTCATTAAGAAATCTACAAGATGTTTTGATAACTAATATACAGTCTGGATCCTACATGGTATGACAAAGTGAAAAAATCCTTTAATCTTCTGGCGGAGGTGATATGAAAAAGCTAAAATATGTTTGAGTATAGAAGCAAAACAATTCTTGTCCCCTCACTCATACAGCAGCAGGTGCTTCCTCTTGTCCAGTGCCTTTATCACCATCACTTCCCTTATTTGCATTCTGTAATAACCTATGCTCTGAGGGCAAAATTTTCTTAGCTTTCCCACTTCCTTCAACTTCCCATAGATCCCTTATCTGAGTTTTTGGAGGTGGTGTAGCATCTACAATTGGTGCAACTAATCCTGGCTTTCCATCATCAATAACACCATCAATCAAACCGTATTCCTTGGCTTCCCAAGCATTCATGAAATTATCACGATCGGTGTCCAATTCAATCTGCAGATAAAAATGAATTAAAATTAAGGGTGAAAAATTATGTATCATATTTGGACAACAAACTAATTAGATACTTATATGAAGGTGCCATCTGATATCTAACCTGCTCTTCAGGCTTTCCTGTGATTCTTGATAGTATCTTGTTTATCTTAATCTTGTGATATAACATTTCTCTTGCACGGATGCTCATTTCTGTAGCCTGTAATTACATTTCACTATTTAGCAAATGTACAATGGAAAGTTTTTTTATCAGAGCCACCAAGAGAAAAACCATCATACATGCTAATTTCCAAAAGAACTCAACCTATACATATTAGTAATGTTATAGCATTGTGATCACACCAGACATTGTGAATTCATAATTGATGGTCAAAACCCACTTTTTGCAATCAAAATTTTCACCAGCTTTGGATTCTGCAAAATAATTTTTTGGTATATCAAACTTGCACCACTCTAATGCATCTACATGAAGAAAGGCATGCCAATAAAAATTTAACCTTTCAATAACTATCACAGTGGCACAGAGCCAATTCTATAAGACTGGAGTGTGATGATGAAGTCAGAGATTCAATCCACTACAGTGCTACATATCCCCCCTACCCATTCTTGCACATCCAACTTACCAACAAAGAAAATCAAAAATTGCCTCCAAAAACATCTAATGTCTGGTAAGCAGAAGAAAATGATGGTTATGTTGATTATACTTAATATAATGTGGAACTCGGTACAATTTACAAAGTTTCGTGTCTAGATGGGAAGTTTATATAGTAACAACTTCAGGTAGCTTCAGTATTAGCAAAGTTGTCAAAGTGAGCTATGTATTGTGAATGCAAAATCCTATTTTCATGAATTTTATATCATTTATTGTACCATGTTGCAAGATATGGAAACCAAATGTTAATTAACTTAGAAATCATATTCGTAACCCTCATATCAGTACTTCCCATCCCATGAGATGCATTTGTATGTTCACAGCGAAAAGATAAACTAAAATTGTGCCAGAGCTTCTTAGTCAAGGGGTTTGGAGTGCACTCAGGGAGTTTCAATCCCCCCAATGCATTCCCACCCCTTTCTCATCCCCATCCCCTTGGGGGCCAGAATGTCACCAGGGTGGGGCCTAGTACCCGAAAAATAAAACGGATATGGAAAATGGGAAGTAGGATTTGACAAAATGTAAGAAACAAAATGGCGAGAGACCCGTTGTAACAAAAAAAATAAGATAAGATAAACTCAGAAGATAAGCTAAACAATGGGTAACCTATTATTCCTTGAAATTAATGGTATGCAACTAGCTTAAAATTTAAAGGTGGCCTGGCCATAGGAGAACAATTAATGGACATAGAAATTTGGAAAGTTTTTGAGTTATAAACTAAAGAAGTCTGATTTAGTGGACAGAGTAAGCAAAAATGTAGTTTGGTTGTTAGCATAGATACAAATCAACTGATGTCACCAAATCAGGTTACTAATATATTTAAGCTACAAATTTAAAGCAGTTAAAGAAAACCTTATACCTTCCACATCCCATACTTCTCCAACACATGCTTGAAATCTAAAATTAGCTTAAACTTTAAAACATGATCATATAAATGAAAACAATAGTTTAAATTTTCACAATAGTTTTTTTTATGACAAAATAATAATAATTTTTATGTGGACCCAATTGACCCGATCCGAACCAACCCGTTCTTGATCGGATTGGTTCGGTTCGGGTTTGACTAAAAAAATTGCACAAAATCGATCCAACCCAACCCGTATGGTTTTGATCGGTTTGGATAACGGATTTGGTCAAATCCGATCCAAACCGGCCCATGCTCACCCCTAAAAGCATGACAACATCTTCAGACCTATAACTAGTTGACAATAATCAAAGTAAGAGGATATAAGTGGGCAGTCTTACTATTCCACCAGTACTTCCAAGCGGCTGATGAATCATAACTTTTGAATTCGGCATACAATACCTCTTCCCTTTCGTACCAGCAGCAAGTAAAAACGCACCCATGGATGCAGCAAGCCCAAGGCACACGGTTGACACATCTGCCCTGCATAACTTCATGGCATCATAAATTCCCATTCCTACGTGCAATGATAAACAAAATAAGAACAATTAGCTAAGACAGATGTATTTCAGATTCATTAAACCGAAAATGCCCCATACTTCACTAATATTCACTAATTCTATGTTCCTTTCCTATACTCACGGATTCAACATGCTCATTCTCTTAGCGAGAGAACCTTTTAAAAGCTATAATGAGATTCCAATTTTCACAAATCTGAATTAGCTTATATTTTTCTTAAAGATATATATGAATGTTGCAGTTAATAATCTATAATTATCACTGGGTTTGTTACCACAAGCAGCAATATTAAGTCAACATCTCTGAGCAACAAACAAAATTGAGCTCAAGATTCAAGTGGACCTGTGAGTCAAGTGGATAAGATTTAAACGATTTAAGAACAGTAAAGTGAAACTTTTTGTTCACATACCAGCAGTGACAGAACCACCAGGTGAATTTATAAACAACTTGATGTCTTTCTTTGGGTCTTCAGCATCCAAAAGCAAAAGCTGACTAATGATAAAATCTGCAGTTACATCATCCACCTGCTCAAACAAAGCAAAATTCACAAACACACCATCAGATACTTAATGTCTCTTCATAATGAACCCACCCACATTAACAAACAAACACACAATACAACAAATTTCCCAAAATCAATAGCAACAAACAAACACCTCTTCAACAATTCAACACTATTAATAATCCTATTAATTGTCCATTCTTATGCTACTTGTGCGGCATGCTTTAGACTGAACCCACATGAACAAGTTTATAAATTTCCCAAAAAAACAACATCAGAAAGATAAAGGGTACTCTTGAAATATCAAAACAACGACAACAACCCCAACCCAAAAGCAAAAATAAAAAAGATTTATAGAGAGAGAACCTGAGAACCCAAAAAGATAATCCTTTGACGGAGAAGCATGTTGGTGGTGTCGAGGTCTTCGAGTTTGGGAAGCCATGGGGAAGTGGTTGATGAAGCAGAGAAGTCATCGTGGGAAACGAGCCAGTTGGAGGACAAGGTGGTTCTTCTGGTCGGGGTGGAAGAAGAAGAAGAAGAAGCGTTAACGATGAAAACGGGTTTCGTTCTTCTTCTGTCTTCTGTGAGAATGGGAATTTGAGAGTGGGAAAGGGTATGCTTCAATTTCGACTTGAAGCTCAGTGGCATACACGTTGTTGAGGCTAAACTCACTTCCATTTTCTCTCCTCTTCTCTCCTCTCCTCTCCTCGTTTCTTTGTTTTGGTAATGACTGTTTGTGAGGGAGGGGACCCTTTGGTTTTTTTTTCAACGAATGTAATGTAAATGAAATTGGGTTTAGATGGGTTTAGATTTGGGCTCAAGTTTTAGCACGAAGCCCAATTGTTCCTACCTCATGCCGTATCTCTGTTTTTTTTTTCTAAACCAAGTATTCTATTGACCAAAAAAAAAAACCAAGTATTCTATGTCCATGTAGAGATTAATACCTTCCAGTTAAATAGGATCTATTAGAGTGACAAAGTTCTATGACGTGAGGTTTATGATTACTGTATTCTCAAGAGATTTGAACACAGTAGCACTAATTAAACTAACATAGATACGTGTCATTATGTCACTCAAACCCTACAATGGTGTATCTCTTGTTTAATATCAAAATTGTTAACATATTATTATTATTATTGTATCAAATATGAAATGAAATATAAATTTAATGAAAAATATCATATATCTTAGTTGTCTTCGGTATTGAATTGCACTATCAAGCAAGAACTTTTTTTCAAGACCATAGAGAATGTAGGACTTTTATTTTTAATATAGTCTAACTAATTGATGATCAATCTTTTACATAAGTAATTTTCACTAAAGACATGTTTGGATTAGTTTATGTATAGTTTATCTATTGACATAAATACTTATAATAGTATTTGGGAGAGTTTATGAAATAATTTATTATTGACTCATAAGTTATTTTGAGTTTATTTTTATAAGCCTTTTAAAATAGCTTACAACTTATATGAAATTGTTATAATTATATTTTCTCTTCGATTATAAAAATAGTTTATATATAACAATTAAATAAATCATTTTATTGTTTTACTAACTTTATTTCAGTCTAGTTAATTATAATAAGGTTAAGATAATATAAAATCATAATTAATCCTGACATTTAATTACAGGGAGTATCTTATATCTTCCCGTGTGAAAACTTGTAGTACTGTTGAGTTGACTGTTATTCTAGTATCTGAAATTGTAATACGGTCTCGCTTAAGTCTTTGAAATTAACGAAAAGGTAATTTAGTCCTTGAAATTGTAAAACGTCGATCAAATTAGTCTCTAAAATGGTAAAACTACGGTTATGATAGTCCGTTATTTTACAATTTTAGATACTAACTTAACCGACATTTTATAATTTCAAGAACTAAATTGTCTTTTCGTTAGTTTCATGAACCTAAGTGAAACTATTTCACAATTTCAGGGGCTAAAACGACAATTAACTCTGGTATTGTTATTCTTATCTTTGTTTCTGTTCATTTTGCTCCATGGCTCTTTCGTTTTCTCAGAATCCTCTTCTTCATGGGAACAACAAAATCCCTTTTGCTTTGCAATCTCAAGCCATACCCTCATCAAAGGCCAACAACAGCAATTACACATGCTTGTTGCTCCAATTCTCATCTATTCGGTGTTGTTCAAGTTCCAACCACAAAACCAGCGGCAGCATCAACCTCAAAACTTGCAAGAACTGCAAAGCCCAATTCGACCCTTCCCTCAACCACCCTCTTGCTTGTCGATTTCACACTGCCCATTATGGAGGTACCCCACTCTGTTTCTTTCTAGTTTTTTTTTTTTTTTGCATTTATGTAATTCCATGTTATTCGTGTCATACCATATGCAAAATTCTGTGCTTTTTTTGTTTTTTTGGGGGGGGGGGGGGGGGGGGAATCTATTTTGCCATCGGGTAAATTTGTCATCTTGAACTAGTTGATAGATCTGAAAGTTCAAAGTACGAGTCTTTTTATAATAAAAATGACAAAAAATTTAACAAATAAAATAATTTTAGTTATAAATAAAAAATTGTGGAAATGACACATGTGATAACTTAAGAAATGACACGAGAGATAAAATACTAATACTAATTTATTAATATTTATCTATTAAAAAAAACAAATGAGAGATGACACGTGTGTAAACATGGATGACCAAAGTTTAATTTTCTTATATAGATTACATAGATATAGATAGATAGCATAATGTGGACATTGAAGAAAATGTGAAACTGAGTTTTAGCTGAAATGGCCTATTTATATATATTCCAATTGTTGTTCTTTACATATTGCCAAAAACCAGTATGGACAGTTAAACATATTGAAGCTTCAAGGATCTCTTTGAAAATGGTCATACTCATACTCACACCTTTGAGTGCTAGCTTTTGCTATTGCACCAAGTTTAACCGTTGAAATCTATAATGTGAAAAGAAAAAAGAGACATTGTGCAGAAATGCTCCCAGATGAATGTGGACAATCTCTGGACAGATCATTGTATATTACCCTGGAGACTTTTACCACGATTATACAAAGATAAAATCACTCATTTGTCTTGTCTGTGTTTAGTGGTTGATGCCAACATAGCTAACTTATCAACGTTTCATTTGTTTTGGCTGCCAAAGTTGACTAATGAACTGGTGGTAAATGCTGACTTTGGCCATTGTACCAAGTCTAGTATTAACTGTTGAACTTATGATGTGAAAGGAAAAAGAGAAGGAGAAAATAACTGCTGAGCTTGTGGGATCAAAAGAAATAAGGAAAAATAATTAGTGTTTCTTAAACCTGAATTGTAAACCAACGCCTATTGGTCCAAGTGGCAAGAAGCTTGCTTTCCCTTAAGCAAGGTTTTGGGTTTGAGTATTGTGAATAGAGAAAATAGGTGCTGAGAGAGCTTTGCCTCCTTATTTGGGTCTACCCGACTCGACTCAAATTAAACCGAGAGTCTATACAAAAAAAAAACCCTGAATTGTAAACGTTCCTATTCAGTGGATGTGCCTTGCATTTAGAGTATTGCTGAGAAACTGGGCTCTTGTTGTCAATTGTTGGTGGCATCTGTTCCATTCCTTTCTTTTTCAACATAAATGTACACAAATTTCAACTCAGGCCACTGTATATTTGTGTTCCAAAATCAATATATTTAGTCTCTAACCAAATTGCACAGATCAATATCTTCTAACCGTTTTCTAAGTTATCACAATGTCTTTCCTCGCTTACTTTCTTCTTCGAGATTGGGTTATTGACTACTCTCTTTTCCTTGGAACTTGAAAGCTACTTCTCTATAATGTTAGAAACTTCGTGGAAATAGCTTCCATCCTTATATAGGACATGAAATGTTACAGTAAACTTTTAAGAAGACTTGATTAATTAGTTGGGGCATGTAGCATGTGCATATAAAACTTGTTCATTTCCTTCGTATGAAACCTTTTTCTTTCCTTCATTTGAAGGGGCAAGATTTCCCTTTTATTTGAGAAATGGAATATAGATATGAGGCCTTTCTGACTCACAAGGCATGTACATAATCTGTTTCTTTTCAGTATGCAGAGGTCTGGGTGTAAATCTAGTCAATTATCTGCTTAGAATGAAAAGAAGAAAAATATATACATAAATTTAACACTGCAGGGAAGGAGGGCGAAAAATCTTATGTATTGTATTGTAGAGCCTATGCTGTAGGGAAACATGTTTGTATTTTCTGCTGACAAAACTCAGTAATTCGAAAGACTCGTGGACATTCATATTAGGAAGCACTTATGGTATTAGAACTCATGCCTTATCGAAACCTTGTGATTTCACTCTTAAAACTGTGTTTTGATCTGCAGCAACAAATGCTAGCCATAACGTGGATTCTTTTAATTTGATAGAGCCATAACATAGGTTTCAATTTCAACAAAGGAAGTATAACTATATCAGTAAAGCTAAGGTTAACAAAGGATCTACTATGAAAGGTTAAGAACTCAAGGCTTGACTGTGGGGTTATGCAATTAGAAGGCGCTTAGTTTTAGCTAGTGGGTCTAGAGTGAAAGCAAATCCTGTTGGATTCATAAATGGTGGCTCAGTGCCCGAAGCTCCCACTATGTGGGTTTGGGGAGGGTAGACGTACGCAACCTTACCCCCACAAGCGGAGAAACTATTTCCAGATTCGAACTTGTGACCTTCAGGTCACCAGGCAGCAACCTTACCTTTGCGCTAAGGCTCGTCCTCATATTGGAACAAAATGTAGACCTTCATATGAATTTATTCTAACCATTACAATTGATGGAAATCTGTGATTTTGATATCATGTTATGCATTTGCATTTGATATTATGTTGGCCATGATTAATCCATCTCTTTCTATTTTCCTCTACACAGGAGAAACTAAGAGAAAGTTTGAAAGTGTGTATGAAGGGGGCACCATGAGCACTCCTGGCTCTGGCAAAGTTTTACAGTATTGGCATTGTTGTGGGTCTGAAGATCCATTTGATCCCGGTTGCACCGCTTCTCCTCACTCCCCATATGATGACTGATATTGTAGATGCCAATTCATCATCAATCATCATCATCCATGAATCTGCGGTTCACTTTCTTCTATTTAGGATTCTTTTTGCTAAATATAGTTTCTGAACTCTTGTGTACAAAATTATTGATTCAATAATTTCTGAAAATTTGAATGTCTTCCTCATGTAAACAAGTATGTGAGTACACATCTAATATGTTGCCTAGTCCAAATATGTGGCTTACCCATTAAGAGTCTGCTCCATTGACAGAAGCATGACAATGTGAAAAAAAAAATATTTCATAAATATGATTGATGAACAATGAAGTTTTGAATTGTATATAGATCTGTGCCTAAAGAAAGAAAAAGAAAAAGAAAAAGAAAAAGAAAAGGCAATGGTAAAGATTCTTAGCGATGGACACGCATGTGACAAAATATTAAGATTAAAAAAAGAGTGTTATAAAACACGGTCCTTTGGAATGAAGATAAGGTAGTTATAGTAACATTCTAGAAGAGGGCTAGCAAAGCTAAAGCAAGAGATCTGCTTATAGGTAAGAGAATTTCCCTTTCTTTTCGGTCCTTGGCAAGAGAATTTTTGTCTATTCATTGAAAGTTATGAAGCCTTTCTAATGATACAAAGGATGTAGCAAATGTAGTAACCACAGGTTTTACCAAATCCCTCTGTTTATGTAATGTCTCAACAAACTCTAAGTACTTGTATGGCTATAAATAAAACCAACAAGAGTGATTTTCCTTCGAATTGTCTTCTTTATTAAAGAAAAATTTTCAATGTCTTTGAGCATCAAGTCTATGCAATGAATTGCACAAGAAATTCAATAAAGATACAATCTTTTATCTCCCAATATCATATCAGTTAAAACATATTTGCGTCCCTTATCTGATATAATTTGAACAACTTTTTCCTCTCTAATATCCTCCACAAAAGAATGAAACAACTCAAATAACTTTTTCACCAGTCTTAACAAATTTATATTCATCAATGTGCTTCACAATTGTCCCAATAGAATTGTTCACTAAGAATGTGTTTGTTTCCAGCTATACAAAATTATCACCGGGAAAGTGAATAGTGTTTGTTTCAGGTTTGCAAAATATATTCCCAGTATAATTTATTCCCTGGAACGTTGGTTATATATGTTTTATCTACTTTTCATTCTCATGTTAACTGTTAAGGGAGTGGGAATGTTACATTCCCATAGGAGTATAGATAGTTTTAAGGGCAATGATAGGTGGACACTCCACCACCCATCACACACCCAATCCCAATGAAGTGGGGGGTGTGCCATGGGTGTAGGGCGGTGGTCCATAAATCATTAGCCTAGTTTTAAAACTCTCCCAATTATTACTTCCCACTCCCACTTCATTCTATCGTATTTTTTGAATTTTTTATTTTTTAAATTAAATAAATTTTAAAAAACATTTCTGGGAATATTAAATACCAACCAAACACAATATGAATTATACCCGGGAATCATATTCCCTGTAATAGCATTCCCGAGAATGATATTCCTAGAAATATATTTTTATAACTTGAAACAAATTCCCTTTAAGAAATTAATCAGGCATTTTTATTTCATGTGAGTCCATGCTTCTAAGTTCTAACATAACATATAGGGAGACCATATTTGCTTCACTGCTCCTTATTAACAAATATTTAAACATCACTCAAGAAATACAGTCATGGGTACTATCATAATTAAGTGTAATGACGAGCGTGGGTTGGTATATCATCAAAACAAAGATTGAAAATCTATAAATCTCGTGCGGTAAAGTTTTACCGTCTATAGGGTTCTATCTGACTCAAATGAATTAATCTCCGCACGCATGTGGGGATATTCTGATCTAAAAAAAAATCAAAGATTAAAAAGAAACTACACATGCATGTATACGTCCAAAACAACTTTATTGAAAAAAACTCAAGTCCTATATTGACTAGAGATAAGACCATATAAGAATATATAATGTAAGAACACCCCTCACCTTATAAGTCGGTTTGTAGGGATAAGTTAGACCCATAAATTCTAAGATGGTATCAGAGCCTATTATAGAATATCGGGCTGCCCACCATATTATCCATGCACCAAACCCAATAATGCTGATCGTGAGGGGGCGTATTGGAAAAAATCCAAATCTCGTATTGACTAAAGATAAAGTTATATAATAGTATATAATATAAAGACACTTCTTATTTTGTAAGCCAATTTTGTAAGATGAATTTGACCTACAAATTCTAAGAAACTCGGCTGCTTGCAGTTTCAAGATAAGTTTTCGGCTTACTAAATTAATATACTTTTAACACTGATTCTTTCCTTTTTGGGTCCAATTTTAACACTGATTCTTAATTAGATGTGACGGAGTCGCGCTAATAATAATATAATGTTTTCCTACTACAGGCAAATAAAGCCCACCCGGTTGAATTCAATGCATTTTTTTTTTCCACTACTTTATAAAGTAATTTCCCAATTAACTCGGTTTTTGTTCGGAGATGTCCAATCTTATCATGAATCATGATCACCCAAACAGCTCAAGTTGATCATTGATTTTTGACTCCAAGTGCATCTTTGCCAAGCAAAATATGCTGGTCTTCTGATCTGATTTGATATAAAAGGGATGGAACACACGGTACATGCATCCGCGTGTGTTCCTGTAACATTGCACGCTGAGTCACCACGATTTGCTCCGAGTAATTTTTGTTAGGACACAGTTTTTATTATTATATTATATGGACAACTAAGTGTGGATTTGGATTTTCTGCTGTTGAAATTTTTACACAATCACACCGTCGGTCGATTAAGACCATTGAATTGAGATCGGACCGCTACGATCTTAACTCATATTTTAAATTTAATTTTATTCCAAAAATCATGAATCGTACAATCTCGATCCAACAGTCCAAATCACTGACTGCGTGATTGCATGACTACACCAAATCCATTTCCCTAAGCGTGTGTTGTCGTTGCGGAAGAAATTTTGTGAATTCCGATGTACAGCCAGATGGCAAAAGACACGTGTCTTTTTTATTTTTGTGAATTGGAACCTCATGGAATTCTATCCCAAACAGCAAATCAAGCACACACTAATTAATCATAATTTACATGAAATATAAAAATATAGTGGGATTTAATTAAAAGAGTTTATTTCTTCTTATTCTTATACTATAAAATAAGCATTTAATCATGAGGTTAGGTATAAGTAGTTAATGTGCTTCATCTAAAGGACGAGTTCGGTTAATACCCGTATTTGATTTCCGGTAAAAAATAATCTGTGACCAAACTTTACTTATCTCTCAGCCGAACACAAATTATTCTAGAGGTCTTTTCTCTCTGGAATATCATGGGTATAAACCAGAAAAATAATATAAGCATTTACATAAATCTTTTAAAAAATTGTAAAAGTTAATTTAAGATATGTCTGTTTTCAATTTTTTTATAGGTTTCCAAGATAGCTTATAGAAATAAGGGTTTGTTTGGAAAAATAGCTTATTTAAGCACTTATGTATAAACTATTTTTATAGTAGAAGAGAGAATACGGCGAAACTGATTTCATATAAGATGTAAGCTGTTTTGATAAACTACCATGAAGAGCTTATCAAAATAAGCCCAAAATAGCTTATGAACCAGTCATAAGTTGTTTTCATAAGCTTTGTCAAACATGCCAACGAGTTCTTGTGTCAGTAGATAAGCCTAAATATACTCTGTATAAGCCAATCCAAACAGGTCCTAAGTTGATATAGATATAAGGTCATAATTGGGTGCAGAAGCCCACTTTCTAATTTATCAAGAAGCTAGTTTTTTTAACATTATGAGAAGTTAGTTGTGTATTACATTGTTATTTTTCTCATATATAAAAAAAATTGTTAAATAGTAGATATGTGTTTATGGAAAAGTTAAAAATGAGAGATTTTGGAGAAAAAAAAATTGAAGTGTAAAAATCAATTTCAACTTAATGAGAATCTAGCAATTCAAAAGCTCATACGTCTTCAACTGTAAAAACTAAAAATAGCTTATATGTAAGCTTTCCTGTATAAAACCCTTATTGAAAAATGAAAATTAAGCTATTTTTTATAAAAAAAATGAAAATTAAGTTGTTTACACGTAACAATTAAAAAAATATTTGTTATTGTAATATTATATATCTTGAGCTTCAATTAAGCATGTTTATGGACACGGTATTTATCATGAAAGAATTACTCGTTTTGTCGTTAACTAAAATCACGTCGTTTGCATATTCCTTACAAGCTATATATATACCCTCACAATTACTTGCCTACAAGCCATTCCAACAACATTGCTTAAAGCAACTCACACCCATTTCTATACTAAATATATAGCAAAAGAAGAAGACTTAATTACATTTAATAGAGGGGTGTGTCCATTTTATTATCAATGGAAGCAATTACAAATAATTTTAGTCTTCGATGCTGCAAGCTTTCGTGGAGGCCACCAGTTTTCAACAAGAACCTAATTACTACAAGCCAGAGAGCACAGAGGCGTATGATTAACAGAACGAGGTGCGAAGCAGGTGATCATAATCATGATCATCATGATATGGGAAAGTCAGTGGATGAGAGCATGATAGTGCTGCGTTTGAGAATCAAAGAGATGAAGATGTTGGAGGAGGCGAATCAAGAGGTAGCACCCTCTAATTGGATGGAGTGGGAGAAGCATTATTACTATTGTGGTCACTATTACCATGATGTTTTTGAAGCGATTCGGTTATTGCAATCATGTTTAATGAGTCTTAGACCAAGTTTTGCATTGGGGATGTTAGCTCTTGTAGCTTTGAGTGTGTTGATGTCTTCTGGGGTCGCCTTGTTTCATGCCCTTGAGATATCGAAAAGCCTCTTTGGTTCAGTAAGGCCATATTTGGATTGATTTATATAGATTATATTTGGGTTTATCTACTGGCATAAGCACTCGTCAATGTGTTTGACAGAGCTTATGAAAACAACTTATGACTGTTTTGGGCTTATTTTCATAAGCTCCCTACGATAGTTTATCAAAACAGTTTACAGCTTATATGAAATTATAAAAATAAGTTATACATAAACGCTTATATGATAAACACTTATACCATAAGTGTTTAAATAAGTTGTTTGTTCAAACAGACCCTAAGTTCAAAATAAGTGATCAAGAGATGTATATTTTTGTTATTTGTACGGTATTCCAGAAAAAATGGGTTTGGTTCAATAAATTCAACTTGAGAGATCGAGAGATGTATATGTATACTGCAGATGAATGGATTAATTGATGATCAATTAGTATCAATTAATTAACAAAAACAAGAATAAATGAAAGGAATATTAATTTCCACCTTTAATTTGCTACTAAAAACACTGTTTTTCAACCGGAGATAATTTCACTGAGCAATTTAAACAACTCAAACAGCATATATATTCTCACATATATATCCAATCAAGTTGAAGTAGAACTACATGTGAACATGTAGCAAACCACACAATAAAAAGAAAAACCATGCATTAACATCAATCAAACCACCTCTACTCATAGACACATTGTTAACTTTTTTTTTCAAAGGAAATTCATTGAAAGCGGACAAAACTCGAATCCCAAAAGGCAGTACAAATGACCTATTGGCCAGAGTCAAGTTTAACGTAGTGTCTCCAAACATTTTAACATCAATCCAAAGACACGCACCTGATAGAACGATAACACAGAAAACTAAAAGAAGAGTCACTAACAAAAAAAAAATCCTCCTATTGCAAAGAAACCTTGATAAAGCAATGATCTTGTCTCCCTTTTTAGAGTCTTTGGCTTTCTTTCCTTTTTAATTTATTCCTTCCGGATCAGCACATGCCCAGTAGCAACCTATGAAACAACCCACATCAAAATTGAGTAGAGCACTGCCATGTAATAGACCTCTCAAGCAGCATACCTGAGTAGATCAGAGCTACAAAATCAACCTTCAGTTGTTAGGATACAGCTGCAAGAAGTTGCTCAAACAAGTTTCATTTGAAGGGAGAAATGTGATGGAAAAGGTTAGAGTTAGAGAGGAGGTGAGGGAGGTGGAGAAGATAGTGGCTGGTGGCGGGAAGAGGTGGAGATGGAATTGTGGTGAGAAGAAAAGGAGATAAATGAAAGAAAAAAAACCATATTGGAGAAAGAAACCCACCTAAAATGGGTACAAAACCCTCCCATTAGAGGGAGAAACAAAGCCCCCTAAGGGGGCTACCATTGCTGCCTCACTTTTTCCTCTGCCAGGTTTTGCTCCACGGTGACACATTGTCAACTTGAAATCAGGATTTACAGCAAAATCCTATTGTAACCTGGCAAGTGGCACGCCATATACAATCAAAGCAATTGTTTGTCAAATAATGATATTTGAACACCAATCAATTTCCAACACCTATCTACACCCCTTTCTCTTTCTATCTCTCTCTTCATTTCACATCCTTCACCTATTATATCTATATCACTCGTGTTTCTTCTATTCTTATATCTCAAAGTGTGTTTTAGCATTTAGGTTTCTAGCTATAAATCATTTTTGTTTTTGGTATGTGAATAACAACATTATCTATAAGGAAACTAATTACAAAATGGAAATTATTTATTTAGGGATGGCAATGGATAAGTAGTATAGTATTATCCAGTGAAGTCAAAACCGGACTAGACCGGCCGATCGAACCGGAAACTGGACCCCTGTCTGGTCCGAAATACCCCAATAACAGAACCAGCGAAAGAACCGGTCAAAAACCGAGAAAATTGGACAAAACCGATTGGACCAGTTCAATCATTTTATTATTATTTTTTTAAAAAAATCAAAATTGTCAAATTTTTATTTTTTTTGAAAGAAATAGATATCACTTTCTTCAATTATTTATAATTTTAAATATTTTATGTTATGAATTATGACATTTAGTAGTAAAGTTTAATTTTTCTTTATAAAGTTATGACTTTTATGTTAATTTTTACTCAATATTGTATAGAATTTTAGGTTTAAAATAATATTATTTAATTATACCCCGGTTGAACCTCTGAACCTTGAACCCCTGTCTTCACCGGTTCAATGACCGATCCGGTTCTTACTACCTTGGTATTATCTAACCCCGAGATTGCGCGCAAATGGTTAATGTACTTCATATTTAAAGGAATAAACTTGGCTATTACCCAAGTTCAATCTCTTATGATGGAACAATTTGTGACTAAACCCATTTCCCCTAAGATACTATGTTTGAAAAAAAAATAGACTTTTTTTGGAATCTACCATCTTTCCAAAAATTAATTTGGAAAATACCACAGTTTTCAGATTAATTAGTAATCTACCATTGTTTTTTTTAGTTGAAAAGTCCCCTCCCCCAAAAGGGACTTCTCACCATCATTTTATTTTTTTTTTCAAAATTTTCTATTTGGAAGTCCCCTCCCCCAAATCTGACTTCTCACCCTTGTTTTAATTATTTTTTCAAAATTGTCTATGGGAAGTCTCCTCCCCCAAAAGGGACTTCTCACCATTATTTTTTTATTTTATTTTCTTTTTTCCGTTTGATTTTAGCAGTTTTAGGTTTTTGTTAAAGTGGTTTATGGTATTAGATAGTTTGTGATTTTAGGGTTTAGGTGATTTTGGGGTTTTGGGGTTATTTAAATTAATTAAATTATTTTCTTTATTAATTCAATTTATTAATTAATAATTACCATAATTAAGTTAGTCTAGAACCTTAATAGTAAATAATAATACAATAAAATGATTACCATTAAAATTTTAAAAGGGGTACAACGATCCACATTTCTTACTCTATGGAATGTCTAGGATGGTAATTAGGATATCTATTCCTGGTATGACCCTCATTTCGACACAGTCCACACCTTTTAGTGTGACGACTCCTTTCTACCTGATCCATCTCAGTGCGAATGCGGGTAGATTGTGGACGACCCCGTGGTAGCCTTCGCATTTGCGGATTGTGGCACACTTGAGGTCCAGTATATTGTGGTCAATATTCTTCATTGGGCAACACACTGAGCTCTTCGCGGTAAACGTTGAAGACGTTTTCCAACTTATACACGGGAGGCACATATATCATGTAATCGGGAAAAACTGATGAACAAACAGCGATGACATGTGAACACAGGATGTGTATTGCCTGAAACTTACCACAGTCACATTTCCTTTCATCTAGACTAACTTAATTGTGGTAATTATTAATTAATAAATTGAATTAATAAAGAAAATAATTTAATTAATTTAAATAACCCCAAAACCACCTAAACCCTAAAATCACAAACCACCTAATACCATAAACCAGTTTAACAAAAACCTAAAACCACTAAAATCAAACGGAAAAAAGAAAATAAAATAAAAAAATCATGGTGAGAAGTCCCTTTTGGGGGAGAGGACTTCCCATAGGCAATTTTAAAAAAATAATTAAAACAAGGGTGAGAAGTCGGATTTGGGGGAGGGGACTTCTCATAGAAAATTTTGAAAAAAAAAAATAAAACGATGGTGAGAAATCCCTTTTGGGGGAGAGAACTTCTCAACTAAAAAAAATAATGATAAATTGCTAATTAATCTAAAAACCGTAGTATTTTCCAAATTAATTTTTGAAAAGATGGTAGATTCCAAAAAAAAGCCAAAAAAATATCATATACACATGGGCAACAACTTTAGTAGTTGTACGTACCCCTATTCATTGGTATTCATTCATATTCAAATTCAAATTCAAATTCATTACACATTTTACTTGAAATATAGTCTCTTCTAATTTTTCTTTTTCTTTTTAACAAATGAGGAAAACACGTGGAAAATAATAAAACAAGACATTGACGAAAACCAAGATGATCAACTGAAAATTATTCAAAATTTCTCCAAATCCTAATTATAAAACATTATAAATAAAATTATGGCTTTAATATGTTTTTGGTCCCTCTAAATATCGGCGTTTTGAATTTAGTCCCTCTAAAAAAAGTCAAAGTTTTTTGGTCCCTCAAGAAATTAATTTTTTGATTTAGGTCCCTCTTTTGGTTTGACCGCTGACATGACACACTGAGGTCCCTGTAAAAATGCTGACATGACTTACATGCAGAGGGACTAAAATCAAAACTTAATATTTAGAGGGACTAAAATCAAAACTTAATATATTTAGAGGGACTAAAATCAAAACTTAATATATTTAGAAGGACCATGTCAGCATTTTTACAGAGACCTCAGTGTGTCATATTAGCGGTCAACGCCAAAGAGGGACCTAAATCAAAAAATTGATTTCTTAAGGGACCAAAAAACTTTGACTTTTTTTAGAGGGACTAAATTCAAAACGCCGATATTTAGAGGGACCAAAAACATGTTAAACCCTAAAATTATTTAGTTAAATTTAAATACAAGATATATAATAGGATAATTAAATACATCATATAAATTATGTGTTGTATTTAACTATCTTATTATATGTACATAATCCATCACAATGTATTGGGATAAGGGAATAGTATTGATTAAGTTTTTAAATTTTCTTTGAACTTGATATTTTAGTTAAATTAATTAATAACATATGTGTGTGTGTGTGTGTGTGTGTCACAACTGCGAAAGCAGTACCATTCTTTTTCTTGCGTCTTTTCAGAAGGGAAGCATTCACGCCCACTGTGTGAGCAGGGTTTAACATTACAGGTGTGAAAGCTGCATGTGTTATCCAGCGGTAGATACACGTGTTTTTTTTTGGTCAATTATACACGTGTTATTTCTAGATTGCGGACTTATGGGCTACTTTTAGTTTTGGGTTATGGGGCCAGGGACTTCATGTATTATGGTTAGGCTTGGTTTCTTTAATTTTATCTTTTGTATTTTTGAGCTAGTTAATTCTATCTTTTGTATTTTTTTTGGACCAAAAAAAAGCTAGTTAATTGAGAGACTCTCATTTTGTTTGCAGTTTATAAAAAAAAAAGCATATATATGTGTGTATATATATATATATATGCGTACATATATGCACACACCAATATCATGGATATTAACAGATAATTACTTGTATTTTCATTCTCATATTTATTTAACATGTAAAATCTATCTATCATAATTTCGAGAGAAAAAAAATTATCTATCATGCGCTAGATTTTTCTTGTACACATTGGATCTAATAATTCATTCTGGATCTAAATTAAAGCAAATCTTCTAAACACACTTTCCTCTTTCCTTTTATTTTTTTTATTTTTGTCTTTTCATATGCATAATTTTATTCACATGCATTTAATTTTTAAATTTCATTATTACTTTATCCATGCGTAATAGATCGTATATAACTGATTGACTCGTTCCATCAGAGATTACTATAGGTTTTAACGGACTGAATACCAAATTAATTTCTTTTATCAAAACATGAATGTTTTTTTTATAAACTTAATTTTTTTTTACTAAAGAGTATGTACCTAGCGAGAGGAATAACATACTGGTTGGAATGATAAACAAGTCATGAGTTTAAACCCCCCACACTACCAAGCACAAGAGGCGCGCAGCTTTAAGAACGCGTAGGTACAACATAACACAGTAACATTCTGACCAAAAAGTGTACAAGAATGAGACAATTTGCCCTTAATAAAAACCCCTTCCATGAGAACAACGATAATTATAACCCATGAGGCCAACAATAACCCACCGAAACAAACATTCATGCATGTAGCTTTTTTTTTTTGGTTGGACATTCATGCATGTAGCTGCGACAATAGAATATATGGATCACCATATGCACATATATATACATTAATGTGTACGCCGAGAGGATTCTGATATTTGGGAGAAGAAAAAAAAATTAAAATGTGCTTTTTGTTGAAGTCCATTCTAAGGAAAAAAAATTAAAATTAGAAAGATATTTTCATCAACCTCGTCATTATTAGCATCCCATTTTTCAACTTATTGTAAGAAAAATGTTTTGTAGATACCGTGTTTATATTCCGAGAGAGAAAGAAATAGAGATCAAACACGAGGAGAGAGATAGAAAGAGATTATTTGGATATGCAGTATTGACATTGTATTTGTGGGGTACGTATTTAACCATCAATATTATTATTGTTGCTATTTTGAAAGATCTATTTTTTTTTAAGGGTTTTGAAGGGTCTTTTTCACGCCTCTTTCCTTTTATATTAATTTTATATTACGAACTTTTAAAAAAAAATCTCATTTTTACTTTTTTTTTCTATTTCTTTCCGTACCACTATTATCACATCTAAGGATGATCTTGGGTAAGGTTTGGTAGGAAATCAGAGTGTCCATATATACTTGCATTAATTTTTAAAAGAGATATGTATGAACCCAAACTCATACTTGCGTAAGTAACAACTTTAACCCCCATATCTATACCCACTGGGTATCTAAAGTAACCGTAACTTACTCACATTTTAATTAATTATAAAAAATCAATAAATAAAAAAGATTAAATGCAGTTACTATATTAATTCAAGCTCTTCTAGTTTCAAGTTATAAACATAAGCTACCTCTGATATTTTTTATGTAGATTATTTGACTGACGGTTTTATTTTTTTAATTTTATTTTGTTATATATGATATTTAATTTTTTTAAATCATAATTTTTATTATTTTGACGTAGTGGATGTTTCCCCGATCGAACATGATTCGCCAAGACACAAGCAAAATAAAAGCGAAAGCAATTGAAGTTTGGTGTATGAAGGAAGGTTTTGACCAGTACATTTGGACAACCATCTATTTAAAAAATTTGATATTCCAATATGCCAATGTTAATCTGTGATATTAGGCAATTATTCCAAGATTCATATATATACTTCGTCTACAATTATAATATAATTTTCGTTTGAATTGCAGATTGCTACCTTCCGTGAATATGTGGAAGTTCCTTTCTTCCGTTACATTTTCTAAACGTACCACCTTAGCCAAACACAATTAAAAAAATATATATCTACTCATAGTATAATTATTATAAATTCTGAAGGAAGTTAGATTTCCTAGTGCTGAAGGATTTAATTGATTGATCAATTGGCTGCAATTGGCTGCATACTAATAAAGAAGGAGGTTAAATTCATTAACACCTCTATATGTGGTGATCAAGCCAGCAATGTTGATGTGAATTTTTCTTTTTCACATGAGATGGAAGGGCAAATTGAATCATCTCCTAATACATTGGTACAGTGTCGCATATGCCACGATGAAGATGAAGACTCAAACATGGAGGCACCTTGTTCTTGTTGTGGCACCTTGAAGGCAAGAAATGATATATATCCCTTGCTAATTGCTTTTGCAGTGTATATAGTTTGTAAAATTTATTTGTATGGCCATATTTATATACTTGTCCAAAGTTATTTTTGATTTTTGTGTTCACTTAAACTTTTAAACTTAGAGGATTAAACCATAATAATTGCTTACCAATACCTGTTGGTCCAAGTGACAAGGAACTTGAGGTCTCGAGTCTTGTGAATAGAAAAAATAGGCGTTGGGAGAGTTTTGCTAACTTGAGCTCTCTCTCTTACTTTTGATCATTGTAGTATGCACATCGAAGATGTGTTCAAAGATGGTGCAATGAGAAAGGCAATACTACATGTGAGATTTGCCAACAGGTCTGCAATACTCTGCTATGGTCAATTATTCAACATTTGAATTATATATATCATTATAAGTTATTCAAATTTGTAACAAAATGCTTGACCCTGCAGCAATTTAATGGCTATACTGCTCCTCCACGAGCTCCTTTATTCCATTATGGTGGCTCTCCAATAAACTTTGGGTATATGCTATAATAATCAGTCACTTAATTTCATATAGTCCTGCTTTAATTTGTATAGTTCTTTTTCTATGGATCAAATTATGATAGAAGATTGTTATCTCAGAGACAACTTGGACTGGGAAATTTCAAGAAGGGTTCTTCATAATCATCTCTTTGCTGCTAATCGTGACTTAGAATATTCAGCACCCTCTACAAGCAGCCTCGTGTGCTTCCGCATTGTTGCCGTTGTTGTAATTTCCTTTTGCTCCCTTCACATCCGTGTTTTATATAATTAGTCTATGGACTCGACCCGTACAAAGTATGAGTTTTTTCCTAATAAAAATAGTAAAAAAAAACTCAATAAATTCAACAATTTTAGTTGAAAATAAAAAAGTTGTCATTATTAATATCTAGGAGATGACACGTGTCACTGTAAGAAGTCAGAACTTACTTTTTTTATATAGTAATTGAATTGATAATTCATAGTAATTGAAGTAATTATTTGATGATTGATCAATGATTGAAGAAAATAGAAAAAGGAGGGTGGTAGGGAGAGAGAACAATTTACAATTGATTTATGAGGATTGTGAGATTGACAACTTTCTGGATTGTGCTTTATTTTATACACAATAGAAATTAGAAATGAAAATGAAAAGCCCTGCTTGTTCTGGGGCTGTGTAAATTGTTTCCCTTACCATTCTTACAATAAGGTTGTTTTTCCATATCTATTGCAGTTTATTGTTCTTCTTGTTTTACGCCATACACTTCAAATCATATTTATACTCGGTGGAGCAGGAGGAGAGTATTCATCGACAGTGTTCATGGTAAGAGAATTAAGGTACATGCATAGATAGTGGTTAAAGGAAACAATTAATTACAATCTTTTTGACGTATTAGCCCAATATGTATTGCAGTTAATAATGTTGGGAATCATTGGAATAAATATACCAGTGTATATAATAGTGAAAGGTATAATTGATATCCAACGGCTTCAATACCAGGTTAGCGAACTCAATTTTTGTTCATAAACATTTGCACGAGGTTATGTGACTTTACAAAGTCTATGGTATTGAATATTTGGTTTTGTTTAACAGAATTAGACACTCAAAAATCAATGCTTATATTTGAAACTTCTATCTTTGAATACCCATAAATAGTTAGTTGCCACCAAGAACATTATTACAAATTAAATTCCATGTGTCTAAGCTAGTGACAGTTGAAAAAGATTTTATACGATATTTTAGTGCACTATTTGTCAATCACCGCCTCTAAGATAGACAAAACGATTGGTAGAATAAAGTACATAGGTTTATACTTGGATCCCAGGCCGTGCAAATCGAAGAGCATCTGTTGGGAGAGGTTGACTCCTTAAATAGATCTTAGTACTTCGAGAGATTAGTCTCCACGATTGCGGGTAAAAGATACCCAAATTCACCCAAAAAAAAAAAGTATATAGGCTTAATGAGCCTTTGTACTTCTCTTGCACAGATTTATCACAACTGCATCTCCAGCACATGCTTTTGTTTGCAAAAACAAGCTGATGAAAGTCATTATTCGTATGGGAAATCATTTTATGTTTTGAATTTCTGTACAGGGACAATATTACCCTGTGCAATCACATGGGGAAAATCACATGGGGCAGTCTCATTTGCGTGTCATTCATATTCAGTGATTCCACGGTCATCTTTGAATGAAAATTAAGTTGAACAAATAAATAAGAGATAGCAGAAGCAGACGTAAATTGCTGAGCAAATTGATGTTCGTTCCTCATCTGCAAAAGTCAGTGACTGTAACTAGATGTTGTTTGTATATATATAATAATAATAATAATAATAATAATAATAATAATAATAATAATAATAATAATAATAATAAATAAATTAATAAATAAATAAATAAATAAATAGCTCCTTGTTGTTGGAAACGAAAAGGATGGGAAAGATCAAAAGCATTGGTGAATGTAATTTAACTATTACGACCACCTAGATTGTTAACAGCAAAGTAAACCAACGGATGTTGATTTGACTGTTATGGGAGTTTATTCTATCTATATTTTGTTGTCTCAAATATTCAAGGATGTTCTAACTTCTAAGAAAAAAATAAAACTTCGATAATTCGTCCAACATAAATAGACCTGTTTTGGGTCAATCCAATATCTGAAAATATGTTACCACAAAATAAATAAAAATAAACAAAAGCTTTATGTTGTGACCACAAAAACCCTAGTTATGTTTTGCTTCTAAAATGCAACTTGCTAGAGTGAGATTCGCACGCCATGTAGGAAGAATGACAAGCACACATCACAATTTCGCATATATAATAATACTATGGAAGATAAAGTGAAAAGCAACCGCTTATATATAATAATACTATGGAAGAGTCTCAAATCATAATTTGCACGAGTCCAAAGACACAAGCACACATCACAATTCCAAGTTCTAAAACAAAGCTCAACAAGAACTACGGAAGAGTCTCAGATCATAATTTTACATGAGTCCAGAAACACAAGCAAACATCACAAATCCAAGTTTTAAAGCTATAAAGCAAACGAAGGGGCCAACGAGAAGACCCTTATTCGAAATGAAAGACACAACCAAAGCAACAGAAGTAAACAATTCGGGCAGCAGCGGCATTATTCTTCCTCCGATTCTGATTCCGCATTCTGAAGCCAATCGATGAAAGGTTGAACATTCTTCCAAATCAGCGCATTCTTGTCATCACCTTTCAGCCCTTTTCGATACCACTGCACAATGTGCTCTTCCTCCAACACATCAGCATCGTAGAGTGCCTTCAAAACCAGGGCAACCTCCTTTAATGCATTGGAAGAGGACTTGCAAGAAAATTCCTCAATTGCATGCAGCAGCAACAACTGCAAACCCTCTTCCTCAGCAACTGCAGCAGCAAGGTAGTTCTTCTTCCTAATTGCTTCTTTTGCAAACCCTTTCTCAATGTCCCCGAATAGGGCTTCATACAGAGCACTCATCTTTTCTTGAGCCGACACAGGGAGTGTTGCCAGATGGGACAGCAACTCTTGTGCAGTAGCACCTTTCTTCAAATTTGCTTTAACTTCCCCAACCAGAGTCCTGTAATTCAATGAGTTACCATTATCAGAATTATCACTTACCTTAGTGGCTGCCTTCTCCTTCTTCTCTGGTTCACTTGTGGAGAGCATGACCATATCGGCTGTCGCCGCACTTAACTGTTCTTGGATCCGTTGCCGAGCAGCCTCTAGTGATGTATCTGTTTGCCATTGTACATCATCATCATCTTCATCATGAGCCTCATCCTTCTCATCATTTTGACTGCGAGTAGGCGATGTACGGTCTTCATCAGAGCCATTCGCTTTTTTCCTTGAAGAGGTAGATTTTGTGGTGCCATCCTTAGAAGTGCCTTTCTTCTTAACATCCTTCTTCAATTTTTTCAGCTCCTCATCCGCTGCTTCGCCTTCCTTCAGTCTCTCCTTCTCAGCTCTCCTCATGGCCTTCTTGTCTTTGGATCCTTTCTTTACTTCTGGAGGGTTCTTAATGATGAAAGTAGTCAGCTTGTCTCTCATATCCACATCAGACACAAAACCACAAGCAGCACACTTCAACTGGATCATTTGACTCTTAGTAATTATGATCTCAGTTTCAGGATTTCCACAACCATAACACTGGACGTATTTCTTAATGAAGTTCTCAAGAAGACCAGCAAGTTTTGCAGTATCATGTGCCCCGTTAACATGAGAAGTCCCGGTTTTCTCATCAAATTTCGATTGCGCTCCAAGTTCACAACCAAAATACTTTGTTGTGTAAGAAGCTGGCCTTGCCAATGCCTTTGCTATATCAACCATATTGACAATGTTTGTTTTGATGCCATTACCTCTGCCCTCAATTTTGGTAACCATTCTAGGCATCTTATACCTATAGAAGGCATCATCACTGTTACTAGCACCAATGTTCTGCAAGGCCATGATGACTCAAATACAGAAAGTCTCAAACAAACACACAAAATGACACAGGCAGCAAGTGCTGAAATCCAGAGTATATTCAGCTGGAATGTAGATTTGCTGATTGTGATCACAAAGACTCTCCTTCTGCAATTATGGGATGCTGCAGACAGCAACTACAGAGCTCAGTATGTTCCTGGTATGGCGCACGATGCATACAGCTGAGTCTTGTTGGCAACGGCCTGTTCTTTTTCCTAGAAGACGAAAAACACTCTCCAAGCAACTCAATTGCTCCCGAATGGATGATAGCCTGTTCAAACATGAAAGAAACTTCAACGTGACACCTTCACCTAGGAATCTGCTACAGCAGAACTTGCAGGAATCCTGAGTCAACAACCAGAAGCTACATTATTTCATTTACAAGGGTCGAAATAATTAATATAAACACTTCCAAGAGAAGATAACATTAACATTAAAGCCCAAGTAACGGCATCATAAATAAAAAACAACGTAAATAAATACCGAATACGACAAGGAAGAAATATAATTAATAATTATAACGCATATTTCCTAAAACTCAAGACAAAAATAAAAATCTTTCACCAAAATCAACTTGCAAAGTAGCTTGGATGATCGACGGATGTCATATTTAACATCAAGTAGATCAACAAAACAATAACAAAATCCAAGCCTTATTCCACACAGAATGATTTGCTCCATAGATTGATGGATGCCATTCGGCTCTATCAAAAACACCATCGTTGAAACAGATCAATCCAAAATAAAGCATATACCAAATACTTCCAACAGGCTTAAATTCAACCAAAGCATTCGCAGAAACCAAAACCTACCACCGAAACAAAAAAAAAACCAAAAGAAAAACATAAAAAACAACTTTCAATCACAATGATATAAAACAATTTTAAAACGAATACAACAAGCACGGTAAGGTTTATCACCAAATGCTCGAGTTTAAAGGAAAATCGTCAAACACAACGATGGAACCAGATTATCGTCAACAAATATTCAGATCTTAATCCAAAAAAAAAAACTCTTAACAAAAAAAACATCAATAAAAAATAAAAGTTGCAAACGAATAAATCTATTGAATCTACAACAGATACAGCTAAAACACAAAGCCGATTACACGATCTATATTTTTCCAGATAGAACTAACAAATCAAAATAAAATAACGAACGGATAAATAAATAAATAAGCAAAATAAAAAAAATAGAGGAATAACGGAAAGAGAAGAACCCTAATACCTGCGGCGGATTGAGATAAGAGGAGAGGAGAATGCAGGCGAAGCGAAACGAAGAAGCGAGCGAGAGAGAGAGAGAGAGAAAGTGCTGTTTGAGATGAGAAGGTGCGGCTCAAGAGAAAGAAAGAGGGATTGTCGTAGAGGCAAGGCTTCCTTAGCATCGCAATGCCCCTTCTCATGTATATATATACACACCAATTAGTGCATGCCCTTTTTTTTTTTGATGAAAATTAGTGCATGCCCTTGTTATGTGAACCTTTTTTATTTTTTATTTTTGTAATTTAATATGCGGTCCAGATTATTTTTTTCTAGAAAAAATATATTTTGCTTTGTTTTATAAAATATTTTTTGTATTTAAATATTTTTTTATAGGAATTACACTTGAGTTTGAGAGGGTATGGAAAATGATAAAATATACTTAAAAATTGATTTGTAACTAGTTATGATGACTTTTGCATTTTTTTTCATGTATAATGATTTTTGGAAAAATAAATGTAACGTTTATCCTCCATAATAAATGTGGTTCAAAAGTTACACGTATGGATTTAATTATCAAGATTTTTACTTGATTTTATTTGATCTTAATTTGCTTTATTTTATTTTCATTATTTTATTTAATTTTTTAGTTTACATAACTTTGTAATTCTTGTAATATATATATATATATATATATTTCTCATTTTGGTCTCTATGAAAAATTATTTTATTGGGTTTATGTTTTTATTAAATTTTTCTTTCGGTCATTATCGTTACCTTGCTCAAAATTATATGTACTAAAAGAATATTAATAGATTAATAAACTCCAAATATTTTATAAAAAAAATAAACTCCAAATATTTATCATTCTAAAGATGTTAAAAAATGAAATTAAGTTTCTTTAAAAAAGATAAAAATCCATATTTATTATAGTGTCTTTCCGTCTATGTTATCGAATTTTACTCAATATAAAAAATCGTTTAGTATTGATCTAGTGTGATATGATAGTGTCTCGTATCTAATAAATTCATATTCTAAATATTCAAATACCAATCTTCTTTTTTGGGTGAGCCGTGAGACCATAAAATTAAAATCCAATTTGATCCCAACCTGTTTTCTCTATCTTAGACCAAGCATCACTACAATTTAGTTACCAAAAGAGAAACTCAACATAATAACTAGAAAATATGTGATTTGCAGCATTAGCCATTTAATATCAATTAATACACTTAAATGGTAAAAGGTACAAATATGAACAGAAGTTTGAACAAAACCTATGAAATATACTTATCATTTTAAGATTGAATGTTACATACCCACATTGTATTCTTTATCAACATATGTGATTTGTCATATTGGCTTCCTTATTTTTTTTCTTCATATAGATAACCTTCATACCAAATATCAATGCTCGTTAAAATTGCCCGAACAAAAAAAAAGCTCGTTAAAATTTAGTTTTACCTACCCACATTGTATTTTTTTTATCGAATTTTATGATTGATTATATTGTCTTTAATTTTTCATATAGATAACTTTTGTACCAAATATCAATATTCATAAAGAAAACCATATAAAAAAATCATTAAGAAAATATTCGCACCCAATATTTTGTATGTTTGTCTAATGTTTTGATAAGCCCTATCATGTTCTTCAATCTGTATACTGCTTGCTTTTAACAAATCGAAAAACAAATGAAAATAAAAAGTATAAAGTTTTGTCTCAAAAAAATAAAACTCTATTACACATGATAAGAAAATAGTCAATCTTTAAATATTACAACTCCAACGTAATAAATATTTCTAATTCTTATTTAAATTTTTCTAAGTTGTGGTTTAAAGAGTGGCTCAGTCTCACGTGCCATACATAAGTAGATCATGTTATCTAAGAGCAACTCCAATGGAGTTGCTTAAGCCGTGTCTTAAGTCATAAACAACGTTGCTTAACTAAAACTATCATTGGAGCAGACTGACGTGGCATTGCTTATTTTTAGATTTAAGAATCGTTGCCTGTATAAGCAACTCTGCAGAATGGTTAAACAACGTTGCTTAACCAATAAAAAAATTTTTCCAGCAACCAACAACAACCAACAAGCAACAGAAAGATGGAAAAATGGAGGGAGAATAACAGAATGATACATTTCATACCAGAACAAATCAATAGATCAATTAAATTAAAATTAAAAAAATAAAAAACCAAGAACAAAAGACCCAAAACGATAACATCACCAGATTCAGAAAAAAAAATAAAAAAAACACCCAAAATGATGAAGAGCACCACCACGCTCAGGCCACCACCACGGGAAGGCTACCACCACGCTCTCACCGTAAAGAACTTCCTCGAACGCCGCAGATCTTGTTGAAAAGGTTACAAAGTTGTGACCTTTAAGCTCCAATCAGACTCCATGCAAAAAAAGGTCACAACTTGATGGATCCGCCACTGTTCCTCAGGTACAACTTGACGGAGGGGGAGAAGGGGTCTTAGAGAGAGGGGAGAAGGTGGATCCGAGACTGTTTCAGATGGAGGGGCTGGCGGTCCAGGGGACCAAGCCCAATCCGAGAGAGCTTGAGGTCTGTGTGCTGAGATGGGAAGAAGAAAGTGAAGAAACGAAGAAAAAAGTGAGGTCTGTGTGCTGAGATGGGAAGAAGAAAGTGAAGAAATGAAGAAGAAAGTGAAGAAATGAAGAAGAAAGTGAGGTCTATGTGCTTCGATGGGAAGAAGAAAGGAAGAAGAAAGCGAAGAAATGGGAAGAAGAAAGGGTGGGGGCGATGTTCTGAGATGGGAAGAAGAAAGGAAAAGGGTGGGGGCAGTGTTCTGTTCTGAGATGGGAAGAAGAAGGCAGTGTTCTGAGATGGAAAGAAGAAAGGGTGGGGGCATGCGTGTGAGAGAGTGGAAGTGGAGTGAAAATGTGAAATGAGAAATGGGAAAATGAAGCGCGAAGCTGATTCGTGAGTGAAGCTGAAAATTAAAACCATTTCATTGCTAATTTTGAGATCCATTTTTTCTCAAAAAATGTTACCATTTCAGACCGAAAAAAATGTTACTGTCTTTTATTTTTCTCTGATGTGCTCTGATGGGTTAGCGAAAGTTACCCTTCTTTTGCAATTTTAGACCGTTTGAGAATGGTAAGTTACCGTTTTTCATTATTTGAATCCATTCTTATAAATAGCCTAATCAGTTAATTGTAATATGTTTGATTTCATCTTTTCTCAAATTTTTTTCTCATCTTTCTGAAAATTTCAATGGATCCAAGATAGTTTAATATTGAAGGTTGGAGTGATTTTGTGCAAAATTATCCATCTATTCCAGGTGAAAATTCTCAGTATCCAGACTTTCTAGACACTAATGAGGAACCCGAACCATCGATTGGCTCTATACCAGAGTCTCAATTTCCACAATTTTTCAGTCAAATTGGTTTAGACAGCATTCCGTTAGATGAAGAAGGATGCAACATTGGTAAAAATAATCATGAGCCAGATTTTCGCCTGAAGAGGATAAACTTCTTATTCAATCGTGGCTGAACGTGTCAAAGGATGCAGTGGTAGGAGTTGACCAAAGAGCAGATTGTTTTTGGTTGAGAATCAAAGATGGATACAACACCTATCACGGGGAGATGCAAAAAAGGGAGTCAGGTCAACTTAAATCCCGATGGCATCGACTAAATCATGTTGTTCAAAAGTTCGTAGGGAGTTACAAACAAGCTGTCTCCCGGAGGAAAAGCGGATGCTCGGAGAATGATGTCATGGCTGAGGCGTATTCTATTTTTTCTCAAGATGAAGGTGAGAAATTCAAATTTGAGCATGCATGACGTTTGTTGAAAGACGAGCCAAAATGGACATCTGACGCAATGGATAGTTGTTCAAAAAGAACAAAAATTTCTGCTTCTGGGCAGTACTCGTCATCTTCTAACCCAGAGACGCCAAGTAGTGTTGGCTATGACCCAGCATCACCTCTAGTCCACCCAAAGGGACAAAAGGCAACAAAAAGGAAGGGAAAAGCAAAAGTAGCTGAAATTGCATCAAAAGACATGACTATTCAGCTATAAACGACAAGGTTAGTGAAAAACTTGCACTCATGGCAGATTTGGCACGTATCCAGGAAGAACAATCTAAAGCAACAAATGAAGCAACTAAGGTGAAGAATGAAGCAACTAAGGTGAAGAACGAAAAAAATAAGTTAAAGGAAAAAGAACTGCAATTAAAGGAGCAAGAGATGAAGTATCAGCCGTTGCAAATTCTCTTCACGGATACATCCGAGATGTCAGAGTTATAACTTCGAGATCATCTTTTGTTGTGCAACATAATTAGAGAGCAATATGGACTTAATTAAATTAAGTTTTTTATGTAATTTTAATTAAATTATGTTATGCATTAAATTATGTTATATATTCAATTATGTCATTTATTTAATTAAATTATGTTATGTATTCAATTATGTCATTTATTTAATGAAATTATGTTATGCATTTTATTCAAACTAGCCGTTATTCAAAAATAGCCATTAAAAAAAATAGTCGTTATTCAAAAATAGCCGTTATTATGTATTTTTTATCATTTTAACTTTTTGTGATAAATAAATTAAATTTGTAATATTTATTTATTTTTTGAATTTCTATTTTTTAGAATCAGAATATATATATATATATATATATATATATATGAATTAATATTTTAATTTGAATTAAAAATATTTTTAAAATTAAAATATAAATATTTGGTATCTATTGTGGGACCCACTTAAGCAACCCATTTTAAGCAACATCTATTGGAGAAAAAACAGGTGAGTGTTGCTTAAAGTATATGTGGCATTGTGGGATCCACTTAAGCAATTTAAGCAACTAAAGTTAAACAACTCCATTGTATGTGCTCTAAGATGCTTTCACTTTACTTCAATTTGGAATCCTCTAATATTAACTTCATCCATTTTAGATTAAATTGTTCATTAAATTTTTTTCACGAAAATAAAAAAAATAAACAAATTGAATAGTAAAACAATTTTATTAAATTATTCTTATAATTTATTAACAATTATATTATTTTCTATTATTCTTATATTTTTCAAAGTTGCACAGTTCATAGACAAAATTGTGAAAAAGAAATTAATATTGCATTAAAAAAATAAATAACAATTAATCTATTTTTGTTTATTTTTCTAACTTAACTATTAATATGAATCGGAGATAGTAAAATATTGCTTATGTCACCAAATTCCAGAATAATCTTAGACACACATTGCTCTACCTCGTCGAGGTCATTTCCAGCTACCACATCACAAGTTCTAATACATTGTCAAACTTACCATTTGGCAAGCTACAGTGACATGATTGTCTCTCACTACAGTGACACTACTCTACCAAAGCAAACATTCACTTGAATATCAAGGTGCCTTTGCAAACATATCCACCCTATATCTCTGCCATGAATTCATAACAAAGTTCTTTGTTTTGGTCAAGAAAATTCATAACACTTTCTCTAGAAGCAGCTTGAATTTCAGCAATGACAACTTTAATTAAATAATATTTTCTTTGTTTCTTTTCAACTTTCAATTAAGAATATGTAGCTATTTTTTTTTAAATGACAAGTAACAAAAATTTAGGATTGAAAGTGTATATTACACACGAACAAAGCACCCAAATGGTTTTTCTGTGTTTCATTGGTACGAGATACCTGTAAATTGAAGAGTAAATTATATTATATCTAAGCACGAGCATATACATAAAGTTCTCACCTCTTAATTAAGAGAAATAATATATCGCCCTACATATTCTCTTATTACTTTATCAAGTAAAAAATAGAATAAAACTAATATATTGAAAACATAAAAAACATTTAATATTTTTTTCATTTAATAATGAGTAGGGTTTGTAGGAATAAAATGTAGGAGAATTTAGAATTATTTCCCAATTAATCATCTAAGCAATGCACTAAAATTGCATTCAATTGGCCTAAACTCTGCAACTCAATTGGTAATCATAATAACAAAATCTATTGTCGGAGGTATTCTGTCAATACCCCCGCCCAAAATAATCAAAAGTCTGCCAAGAGTCGTTCTTTATCCGTGTCTCTCTGCACCGACGATTACTCTCTATCATCGTCGGCCTCATGGTGTCACAAAAATAAACTAAAAATGTGAGAAAAAAAGATATTAAGCTATCTTTACTTTACTCCCTCTAGTATATTTATAAAAAAAACATAAGACAAAATCATCAAGATAGAGATACAAAATTAGTTAATTATAGGTGAACTCTTTTTTAAATGTTCTCGTAATAAATATAGATAAAATTAAAAATGAGCAATTAATATTGTTAAAAAATAAGACATTATTTTTTATAAAAAAAGACCATAAAAGTGACTCATTTTGTTTCTTATAATAAGGATAGGAGAGAGTGTTATCCATGCAGCTAGAGGGCACACATGTCGGGAACACATTAAAACACGATTAGACACGACATAAAGGCATCATAAATTCATAATTATTTGCAAAAATGCCCAGAAGAAATATATAATTATAAACTGAGATTTACGAAGTAGACCACAAAAAAATGTAAAATTGCAAAAATTTACCAATTTTTAAAATAATTAAAAAATGGCAACCACAAGTTTATTACATTATTATTATTATTAAATTCATTTATTTCTTACACTCGCTCTCTCTCTTTCCCCGACTCTCTCCCTCTCCCTCTCTCTTTCCCTCTCCCACTCTCTCGGTTTCTCCTCCCTATCTCTCTTGTCACTCACGCCCCTCTCTCTCTCTCGCTCTCTCTCCCTTTCTCTCTCGCTCACTCACTCTCCCTCTCTCTCCCTCTCCCCTTCCCCCTCTATCTCCCTCTCTTGTTCTCTCGCTCCTCTCCCCTTTCTTTCTCGCTCCCTCTCTCTCCCTCCCTTTAGCTCCGCTCTCTAGCAAGAGAGATAAAACACGGAGAGAGAGCATGCAATAGCAAGAGAGAGGGGAAGGGAGAAAGAAAGGTGGGAGAGAGCAAGGGATCAAGGGAGAGAGAGGAAGAGGGAGAGGGGGAGAGAACGAGGTAGAGAGAGGGAGATAGAGGGGGAGAGCGAGAGATAGGACAAGAGTGAGCGAGAGATAGGGAGAGAGAGAGAGGAGAGGGGAGGGGGAGAGAGCGTGAGAGAAAGGGAGAGAGAGAGAGAGAGGGAGAGGTTTTGCAAAGAGAGGGAAAGATAGTTATCATTAGTTACTCTTTATTAAAATAATAAAAATTGTTAATTACGATCATTAATCAATAAAACCAAAAAATGGAAAATAAATTCACAATTGTTTTTAAATTAAATGAACTATTTGGGTCAAATATGAATTTCATCTAATTTTTTGGAAAATTTCACAATTATCATTTTGTAAATATAGAATTTATTTGGGTCAAATTTAATTTCATAGAATCATGTGGTTTATTTCTCAATTCTCCGACTTTATTTATTATATTCTACATACCCCTTTCTGCAATTACATAGAACATTCACAAATACCCACTCACCCAGTACTCCACCTTAAATCCTGACCATCTGCTTTACATATTATTATATTCATGACTGAAAACTCATTGTGGTTTGGTGGACCAATTTATTATTGGTCTATTCTAAATGGCACCTTGTTAAAACATGAAACACAATGATAAACAAACAAAACATAACAGAAACACAATACATAAAACACACTGACGCGTGCATGGTACCCACAGTCCAGACCGAGCATGCACCCCTCACACAACATTAAAGTTCAAAAACTAGAAGGTCAACAACACAAGCGGCCAACAAGACCACCTTGTATTCGAGACAACAAGGACATAAACTCTAGTCACTAAATCATCAAATAATCATAGGGCAACTCTAGTCAACCGTGTAGCCAAATAAGATCAACCTTAAAATAACCCTCCATCTTGGTCAAAGTAGAATATACAATATCTATATTTACATGTATTTACATGACAAATAATGTGACACGACGAAATTTAAAATCTTAGTGGGACTTAGCGCAGCTGTACAAATTATCGACGGTCCAATCCAATCCAATCCAATCGTTCTTTTCTTTAATGCCAATGTACAAAAAAACTTAAAGAAAAAGAAAGGGATATGAAATGCGGTGTTGAGCCAATCAATTAACCATCAATCTTCAAATACAGATCAGCAAGAGCACGGTAGAGGATGGTGGCCTAGGCAACGAGCCAAGAAGTATATCTGTTGCAGTTATAGATTGGCTGCCATAAAAACGACAATTTTCTTGTGTGCGAGTGGTCACAATACTGCCTTCAAGTGAACACCCAACAAATGCACCTGCAAAAGTAAATATATAAGTTGAGAGTAGAGAGCACATATTGCATTAACCAAGGTAAGAAATATTTCTGTTGAATAAACAAAGAAAAGGCCAAGTTGCATTCTGGGCCAAAACAAGAAGAAGGGTTTCAAGTACACTAGATGATCACAAATAAAAAAAAGTACCTTTACTGCAGCTGTATGTACAGCAAGCAGCATAGCCACCGTCGCCAGCTCGAACATCAGCTTCAGCTGCCCTTCCAACAACACCAACTGCAGCACTCAAACCAGCTCCAAGTGAAAGATGTACATTACCACTAAATGTCTTGACAGCGTCATTTGTTCTCAGAACAATAATAAAGTCCGTTAACTCTCCTCCAGCCTATGTGGTGGAAAAAATTAAGTTACCAATTCAGGAAGACATGGATATAAATAGGTATAGTAAAAGGCTGCATAGATGTGGATTAGGAAGTTGGAATCAGTGCTTGGTTGGTACAGTTGAGGAGTAAATAGAATAATATTAAATGAAGATTTGCATAAAAACTTAGTGCCTGTTTCTTTGGAGAAAAAAAATTTGTTTTTGTTCCCCTGTTTTCACTAATAATTACAAAAGTGCTATCTTGGTTTCACATCATTCCTTGTTTTCAATAATTTGTACAAGAAATGGTGAAAACAAATTGTTTCCCCTATTTGCCATACAAATCTTAAAAAACAGAAAACAAAGTGAAAACAATGTGGCACTTTTGTTCGGGAAATGAAAACAGAAAATGCTTTCTTCAAATAAAACAGGCCATTGGCTATTATGTAATATGCCAAGAATATTTCTGCAAGTTTCATCAGAAGTTACTATGACATTTTTTATTTTGCTAGAGTCCAGCAACATGAAATCTTCTGATATTAGAGTTGACTGGAAACAGTATGTGCAGCATATAGTGATAGAATCTTGGCTTTCAATCCAAATTCACAAGAAAAGTCATTGTTAATTAGACTGTTTGGACGATATTGTTAATTTGTAACAGATTAGTTATTTCACCTGAGCTCCCCACCCCACACCGAATGTTGAAATAGCGGATGGTGGAGACCATGAACCATCTTCCCTACGTGCAACCACAAGTCCTGTTCCAATATTATAAGTAACCACAACTCCTACTTTGGCCACAGTGATAATTGCAAGGCCTTTTGCTTGCCTTAGAATGACATCTGGAATTGACTTCTCAGGCTTTGAAAAACCTATCTGCAAAAATTGAAATTCTTCATGAAGTAAAACTCATTTTTGCAAATAATGATATGCAGTGTAGGCTTCCACAACAATGACATGTTGGCATAGGTAATACCATCAAGAACTTAAACTTTTAAGCTTAAAAATTACAAAATGATGTCAACATTAAGGAATATATAGTGTTACCCAGACTAACATCTTTGAAAATATGAAATCATGCCATGACACAATTTGCAATTTTTTTGGGAGTGTGGTGAATAGAGCCACATGCAGCTGAAAGTTCAGGAAGATGGGTAATCAGCATAGCTGCTGAATTTTTTATTGTCACCAAATAATTACATAGCAACGCTGGCCCATGCTATACTTGATTAACCAATCCATACAGCACCAACCAGTTCTCTAATTAAAAACCCACTTGCTCGGTGTGATTTTTAGAACACCATACTTTTTCGAAAACGAAGAATCCTCAATAAAGTAACAACCATTTTCTAATTGAGGTCAGCAATGGAGAAAGTTCATCATGGATGTGAACCCCATAAAAATTAGAATGAGTCACAAATGAATTCTGCTTCAGAAGGAAAAATAGGCACAAAAATAAAAATAAAAGTGAAGGCATGAAAAAAATAATAAAATTGGATACATACCCCGATTATAAGCCTTGATAGTGTTAGTTGCCTTGTAAATTTCATATTCCATGGTCTGCCCCCAAGGAAAATTAACCCACGATCTCAAAGTGCTGAGGTCTGTCAGGTCATGGGTTGGCAACTGAGCTGCATTACTTACATGATTCATCAAATAAGGTTGTATAGACTCCAGTCGTACACAGCATACATCGCAGACTCTTTGGGGGTCAGAAACTCGGAACTTTGACGGCAACAAGCTTCGTCCTTTGGAGCATTCACCACAAAATATTCCTCCACAAAACCGGCAGTGATGCCGGGAGCACATGATGGGGTGAAACCTCATGCCACAAAGCATACAAGAAGCAGCAGCACTATCCGCCAACCATTTTGGAGGCTCTGCTTCTATTAGTTCCTTCACATTACCAAAGTTGGCCTCTGTAAGAGACTAAGAGTTTGTGCCATCTCTCTCCAAGCTTGTTCAAGTACATGGCTGGATATCCATGAAAAGCTACATGTATGAATATCTCCTGATGCCAAAGAATTGACTTTTCCCCTAGCTACAAGTAGCATTTCTATTAGCAAATCCCACATAGTGAATTCCTTTTCTTCTCCGACATATTGATTCCATCCCATGTCATCATCAGGAAAATAGCCCCCGTTCGAGTGAAAACCCTTGGCCCACTCTTTGTGATCATCTTCCAACATAGGTGGAACTGAAACTGGTATCCAAACTCCAGTATCTTCATGCAGTGGAGCATCATAATAGAAGTACTTTCTCCGCATCTGAAGATCAGCTGAAGATTCCATGTCCTCTTTATTATTTTCCAATGGTTCTTCGGGTAACTCATGATATAATCTGGATAAAGTCATACCATCCCCTTCGGTGCTAGCAGAAGACAAAGAGTCACAATTCTCTTTATTAACACGACTCATATTACCACCCACGTCATCATCCTGTCAATGACATGATGTCAAAGCACAACAAATCAACCATATAAACCATAGAGCACCAAACTACAAATACCAGTCTTAAAAAGGCAAGATAAACATTATTAAAACTTTCAAGCAATATATTATAATCGGATGCTCGCAAATGAACAATGAATAGTAAGTATCATTATTCCTCTTTCTCTTTCGGTTTCATTTTAAATGCAACATCAGCACACCAAATCAATCAAAAAAAAAAAAACATGAAGATAATCAAGGTCAACAACTCAACATCCATACATAATAAAATCCAAAAAGTGCAGAAATTCCAAACCACAAAACAGAAAAACATGCATACCTAACAAGGGAAAGAGTAGAAAATTTACCAGAGGAGAATGGGAATTGGATATCTGGTCGCAAAGGGAAAAACGAGAAACCCTAGCAGATAAATCTTCTACAACTTGCACCTGATTCTTAGAATCAAAATTTTTGCCCTCCATTGGTACGCCTAAAACAAACACCAAAATTCTACATGTATAGAATATCTACATATATCATCAGCAAACAAGAGAATTTTGCACTGGAAATTTCAATTTACGGGAGCAGAACGGAATTTGGGAATAGAGACGAAAAGGGTCTCTGAGAGAATTTGAATTGGAGCTTCAATGGTGTGTCGTCGTTAATGATAGCCTGTTCAAACATGAAAGAAACTTCAATGTGACACCTTCACCTTGGAATCTGCTACAGCAGAACTTGCAGGAATCCTGAGTCAACAACCAGAAGCTACATTATTTAAGTTACAAGGGTGAAATACTTAATATAAACACTTCCAAGAGAAGACAACATTAACATTAATCCCCGAGTAACGGCATTGTAAATAAAAACCGTTGTAAATAAACACCAAACGCGGCAAGGAAGAAAAATAATTAATAATTACAACACATATTTCCTAAAACTGAAGACAAAAATAACAATCTTTCACCAAAATCAACTTGCAAAGTAGCTAGGTCGATCGAGGGATGTCATATTTAACATCAATTAGATCAACAAAACAACAAAAACCAAGCCTTATTCCACACAGAGTGATCTGCTCCATAGATTGATGGATGCCATTCGGCTCTATCAAAAACACCATCGTTGAAACAGATCAATCCAAAACAAAGCATATACCAATTACCAAACACCTCCAACAGGCTTAAATTCAACCTAAACATTCGCAGAAACCAAATCCTAACACCATAACAAAAAGGCAAAAAAAAACATGAAACACAACTTTCAATCACAATGATATAAAACAGTTTTAACACGAATACAACAAGCACGGTAAGGTTTATCACCAAATGCTCAAGTTTAATGGAAAATCGTTAAACACAACAATGTAACCAGATTATCGTCAACAAATATTCAGATCTTAATCGCAAAAAAAAAAGGGCTTAAATATGTTTTTGACCCCTATAATATAGAGGTGTTTTGCTTTTAGTCCCTATAAAAAAAGTCAAACGCTTTTAGTCCCTGTAATATTTCTTTTTTTGCTTTTAGTTCTTTAAGTGGGTTGACCACTGATGTGTCCTATTTTGAGCCCAGTCAGCATGCCTACATGGCCAAAAACACTGCCACGAAGGATACCACGTCAGCCCCCCACTCCTCCTCCTCCCCCCTCTACCCCCACCACCTCCTTCCCCCTCCCTTCTCTCCCCTCTCTCTCTCTCTCTACTCTCCTTTCGTTCTTTTCTTTTCCCCTCTCTTCACGAAAACACTCCAAGGCTTCCTCATGATAATCTTTCTTCACAAACCCACCAATAAGCACAGTCCAAGAAATAGCATTCCTCACAGTCACAGGCAATTCATCGAACAGGTTGAGGGCATCTTCGATTTTCCCATTCCTCATGTACCCATCTATCATCTTGTTCCAAGACACCAAATTTCTGACACCCATTTGATTGAACACCAACCTAGCAGAACCCACACGACCGGATTTAGCATACATGTCAATCAGCACAGTGCCCACCATTAATGTTGCTATTTAATGTTCTTAGTTATATATATGTACATGAAAAAAAAATTATAATTAGTCATGTGTTTGAGAGTTTTACAATTACATATGCTATTGTATATCCATATATGTGTCATTTATATGTTTGTGTGATAATATCATTGATCATATTTTCAAACAATTAAATATGCTTGACTTCACATTATTGTGGGTTTTTTTTAATGAATTTGTGCGGCCTATGAATTATTATGTCTACCTAGAAGAGAATTGCTATTGGTGCAGAAGCTGTAATATGTGGATTCAAATTTATCGTTCACGTGCAAGCCAAGTTTGCAAGCGTGTGCGTGAATGGAAGCTCCAAAGGAGATGCTAGAACCGTGTGCGTGAAACGGAAGAGGAGAGAAGGGAAGGAGAAGGAGGTGGTAAGGGAGGAGGGAGGAGAGAGAGAGAGAGAGAAAGGGGCCGACGTGGCATCCTATTGAATCTACAACAGATACAGCTAAAACACAAAGCCGATTACACGATCTATATTTTTCAAGATAGAACTAACAAATCAAAATAAAATAACGAACGGATAAATAAATAAATAAGCAAAATAAAAAAAATAGAGGAATAGCGGAAAGATACCTGCGGCGGATTGAGATAAGAGGAGAGGAGAATGCAGGCGAAGCGAAACGAAGCGAGCGAGAGAGAGTGCTGTCTGAGATGAGAAGGTGCTGCTCAAGAGAAAGAGGGATTGTCGTAGAGGCAAGGCTTGCTTAGCATTGCCAATTATAGGTCCGAATCGATCCAAAAAGCTAACCACAAATCGATCCAAAAAATTGAAAACGGACAAAAATTGTTTTTTTGAATGTCTTTTGGATGAATTTTTTGTAAAACCGAACCGAATCGCTCGGATTTTGGATCTCTTTACTAAAATCGAACTGCAATTTATAATGTTATTCATTTTGAACTTGTTTGAATGTATTTTTAATTGTAAATTGTTGTCTAATATATGCTATTAATTAATTATTTGTGTACAAATTTGCTTTTGTAAATATTATGTGTGTTACATATTAATTCATAACTGTCTTTGTGTGTGTGTTAAATTTTATTTCACATTTTTTTATCTCATTTAGTTAATAATTATCTTTTAAAAGTATTATTTTCTATAACCGTTTTTTTAGAAATGACCTTTATGTGTTTAAATATTGGCTTTAGAAATAGTAACCCAACAAAAATTATTAAAACGAAGGTCATTGATTGGTATTTGATAATATATTAGAAGTAAAACGTAAGCAATAATAGTTGATATTTATTTTTTAAAAAAATTACAGCCACAAAAATCAAAAATCGATCCAATTTAAACTGCATTACTTTGGATCGGATCGGATCTGATTTTTTTTTTGAGAAAGCAAACCGAACCGAACCGCATGTTCTTTTAAACTTTGAATCGAATGATTTTTTATCTCAAAAGCAAACGGAACCGCGAATACCCCTATTGCCAATGCCCCTCATTCATATATATATATATATATATATACACACACCAATCAATCAGTGCATGCCCTTGTTATGTGAACTTTTTTTTTTAATTTTACATGAGGTCCATACTCCATATTATTATTTTTCTAAAAAAATATATTTTGCTTTGTTTTACAAAAATATTTTTTATTTGAACATTTTTTTATAGGAATCACACTTTTTTTTTCTTAGGTATCCTTTATGGGCAAATAGATATTCTTCCATGCATATATAATGGGGATCAAAACCTCTAACATTTTGGTCAAAGGACCCGTGCAGGGTGTGCTAGTTGTGAAAACCACACTTGAGAGTGTATGGAAAATGGTAAAATATACTTAAAAATTGATGTGTAATTATGATGATTTTTGCATTATAAAAAAATGATGATTTTTGGAAAAATAAATATAACGTGTATCCTCCGAAATAAATGTGGTTCACAAGTTACACGAATGGATTTAATTATCAACATTTTTACTTGATTTTATTTTATCTTAATTTGTTTTAATTTTATTTGATTCTCATTATTTTATTTTATTATTGTTTAGTTTAAATAACTTTGTAATCCTCGTAATATATATTTCACTTTGGTCTCTATATATGAAAATTATTTTACTGTGTTTATGTTCTTGTTAAATATTTTTTCAGTCATTATTGTTACCTTGGTCAAAATTATAGGTACTAAAAGAATATTACTTTTTTCATTTTTTTTTTATCTATTTTTTAAGGTTGTTTCACAATAATCAAAAAATTATTTAATTGACAAATTTCTTTCTATTATACTTCCATCTTTTCACTATCTCACTATATTTATTTTATTTTTTCTCTGCATTAAAGTATATAAAAAATGTATAAAATAATTAATGATAATAAATATATAATTGACAAAATACTATTAAAATAACAGATAAATAGAAACAAATTTCTTCTTAAAAAATGGACAATTAAAAAATATTGGAGGGAGTAATAGATTAATAAACTCCAAATATTTATCATTCTAAAGATGTTAGAAAAAGAAATTAATTTTCTTTAAAAAGATAAAAATCCATATCTATTAGTGTCTTCCCGTCACGGTATTGAATTTTTCTCAATAAAAAAAAAACTGTTAGCATTGATCGAGTGTGGTACGATAGTGTCTTGTATCTAGAGCTGGTCAAATGGATCGGGTTTTGCGGGTCGGGCAAAAAAACCCAAAAAATATAAGATTTGGACACATAAATTTGAGCCCGTTTTTTATCCGGACCTTGTTGGTCCGGCCCAATAAAGCCCGAACCCGGTAAAGCCCGAGCCAGAAGCAGGGCCGCCTGAAAAATATAGGCTAAAGCCCGAGCTCAAAAAGTAGAGGGCTCGGACACACAAATTCGAGTTCGTTTTCAATCCAGGCTTTTTGGCCCGCCCCGATAAAGCCCGAACCCGATGTGGGCCAGGGCTCAGCTGACCCGAAAGCCCGTTTTGCCTACTCTACTCGTATCTAATAAATTCTTATTCTAAATATTCTTTTTTTGTCAAATATTCTAAATATCCAAATTTGATCCCAACTGTTTTCTCTATGTTAGACTAAGTATCTTGACCAAAACAAAAAGACCAAGCATCACTACAATTTTTTTTTGACTAAAAGCATCACTACAATTTAGTTACCATAAAAAAAAAACTCAAATACATAATGTCTAACAAATATGTGATTTGCAGCATTAGCCATTTGGTGGCGGTTAGAATGGGTCAGCGAAATTATGTCCCAAGAATGGGTCATGATGATTTCACCATTGATATAATAAATAAAAAATTCAATGGCTACGATGGATGACTAGTTACCTATTTAGAAAGTGAAAATAATCTAAAAAATAATTTGCAGAGTAGTGTTTTGGATTTTTTTCACTTCCGCACCGTCAACAAACCGTAATCACAAAATAACCAAGTTAGTAATCAACAATTCGTAAAATGGCCAAGAGTTTTGAATAATTACAAAAGTTACCCCAAAAAATGTAAAGGTGTATTTTTGTATGTTGACTATGTTTAAGGTTTTGTTTGTTGGTTAAAAAATGACATTTATGTTGTAGTTTATTTTAATGATTTTTTCTCTGCACCCATGGGATTTGATAAATGTATTTCTCATGTAAGAAATGTGGTGTTATTGGACAATAACTTGGTAACTATATGGTACAAGGTATAAAGTGTATTTTTTCAGTATATTTGTTAATGTATTTTTTAAAGTAATAATTTGTTCATAATGAGAAAAATGGTCCAATAAATTTTAGAGTGTATGTGGGAAGGTGGACGGCCAATGTAAATAAAATTAATTAATTTTTTTTATGAAATGGTGTATGTCAAATATTGTTTCTGTGAGCTTTTTGATTTTTTTATGAAATTATTTTTTTTATGTAAAATTGTGATATTTTAATTTGATACATATACTTCTTTTGAGCTTTTTAAGTAGAGCATTTTTTGGTGTAGAAGTTATTTATTAAAGAATTATTTTGACAACATGAATGTCTTAGATGATTTAGACTAAGTTAATGTTCTAGGTTAGTCCAAACGTGACATGGTTTGATAAAATACTAAAATGATTAAAATCGACATTACAATTGACGAGATATAGTTTAACATTACAGAGTCGAAGGCCGTTGTGTGGTAACAAAATCAATGAGATCCATCAATGTTCTTAATGGGTTTCTTTTTTTTTCATAAAAACTTAATGATTTTTTTTCTAAGATATATTTATGTATGTCCACACTCTAATTAATGAATTATTTGGGTTATTCACAATTTCTGAAACTTTAGAGTTACAATAAGTAATGTCATATTTTCTGGGTACAATATTTGAATTCTAAAAGTATTAGAGTCCAAATTTGCAATACAGTAAAACCGGTTCCACCTATAATAATGGATAAAAATACACCAACCCCATTCTTGAGACATAATTACGATGACCCATTCTAAAAGCCACCCATTTGGTGGCGATTTTAATATCAATTAAGACACATAAATGGTAAATGGTATACAAATATGAACAAAAGTTTGAAAGAAACCTGTGAAATGTACTCGTCATTTTAAGATTGAATGTTACTTACCCACCCACATTGTATTCTTTATCAAATAACATAAGTGATTTGTTATATTGTCTTTTTCATTCTTTTTTTCCCCATACAGATAACCTTTATACCAAATATCAATGCTCGTTAAAATTGAGTTTTACCTACCGATATTGTATTTTTTTTATCGAATTTAATGATTGGTTATATTGTCTTCTTTACTTTTTCATATAGATAACTTTTGTACCAAATATCAATATTCATTAAAAAAATATTCACACCCAATATTTTGTGTTTGTCTAAATGTTTTGAGATAGGCACACGTGAAAATTGATTTACATTAACTCGGGTTATCTTGGTATAATATAGGTAGTCAAATTTTTTTTAAAATAAGTTAGGTAACACGTGATGCAATACATGTTGCTTAAAATTTTTTACTTGTGAGAGACTTTGTTATGTCATCAGTGTTAAGATGTACCGACTCAGTGTCATGGTGACCCAATTTAGTGTAAAACCAATTCTCATGTGTGTCACATAGGCGCTAGGTGTTAAACATTGGATAACATAGTGATAAAGGGACTCGATTGCAACAATTGAGACAACTAAAAGACCTAATTCGCTCAATTAAAAATAAAAACTGCACAAACAAAATAATTGAGGGACTAAAAATATAATTAAGTCTAATAATTATAACATCTATTATTATCTTTATATTTCTCAAAGTTATACCGTATATAGGCAAAATTATAAAAAAATAAATTAATATTACATTGAAAAAATAAAAGTGATAATTAATTTAATTTTTTTTATTTTCCTAACTTAACAATGAATCTAAAATGGAGGCCATGTGACCGAATTCCTGAATAATCTTTAGACACACATTGCTCTACCTCGCCAAATGTCATTTCGAGCTACCACATCACAAGTTCTAACATATTCTCAACTACCATCTAGCAGTCTACAGGGACATGATTGTCTCTCACTTACTTTCTTTTTTTGGTGAGTCTCTCACTTACTTTCGACATCTAATCTATACATATAGCTTCGGATTAGATAAATTTCTTCGTGAACACTTTTAATATATATTTTTTGAGTCATTTGAATGTAAAAATTGTAACTTTTAATTTATAAATAAGTTAATTTTATTTTATTTTTTATTTTATTTTATTTTTTTCATATATATATAAATTTTTTTTATTAAATAGTCATTTATAAATAAATAAATATTTTTAGAGAAATTGAAAAATATATATAACTAATACTTTCTCGGTTCCTTTTTTAGTAACTTCCAATTAAGAATATATAGCTAATATTTTTTTTTTTGATGTAAAATGACAACTAACAAAAATTTAGGATTGAAAGTGTATATTACACACGAACAAAGCACCCAAATGGTTTTTCTGTGTTTCATTGGCACGAGATACCCACACAATTGAAGAGTAAATTATCTAAACACGAGCATAACATAAACCTCTCACCTCCCAATTAATCATAAGAACAGAACCTGTTGTCGGAGTTATTCTCTGTCAATACCTCCTTCCAACAATCAAAATAAACTAATAGAAAGGTGACAAAAAAGATATTAAGTGGTCTTTTTAGTTAATAATTATCCATGCAGCTAGAGGGCACAAATGTTGGAAACACAGTAACACGATTAGACACGAAATAAAACAGCATCACAAATTCATAACATCAAGGCGCATTTTTGTTAAAACATGAGACACAATGATCAACAAACCAACCATAATAATAGAAACACAATACATAAAACACACTGACGCATGCATGGTACCCAGTGAGACCAGGCATGCACCCCTCACACAACATAAAAGTTCAAAAACTAGTAGTACGGAGTACTAGTTCAACAACACAAGGGGCCAAAAAGATCACCCTTTATTCGAAACAAAAAGGACATAAACAAAAGAAAACAGACATTAACAATGACTGTGATGTGCCCACCAAAACATTGAATGTGATGTGAGAACATTTTATGAAATCAGCACACACACATCATTCCTCCTCTGATTCTGACTCTGCGGTCTGAAGCCACTCAATGAAGGGTTTAATATTCTTCCAAATCACAGAGTCCTTGTTATCACCTTTCAGCCCTTTCTGATACCACTGCACTATATGATCTTCATCCAACAAATCAGCATCATAGAGCGCTTTCAAAATCAGTGCAACCTCCTTCAATGCACTGGAAGATGACTTGCAACAGAACCCCTCAATAGCATGAAGCAATAACAACTGTGACCCCTCTTCCTCAGCAACTACAGCAGCAAGGTAGCTCCTCTTCTTAGTCGCTTCTTTCGCAAAACCTTTCTCTATTCCCTCAAATAAGGCTTCAAGCAGAGCACTCATCTTTTCTTGTGCAGAGGCAGGAAGTGCTGCCAGATGGGACCGTAATTCTTTTGCCGAAACACCTTTCTTCAAATGTGCGTTTACTTCACCAGCCAGTGTCTTTCCATTCTCTGAACCATCGCCTACCTTGCTTGCTGCTTTTTTCTTCTCTGAGTCTCCATTCTCATAACCATTGCCTACCTTGCTTGCTGCTTTTTTCTTCTCCTCTGATTCGTTTGTAGAGAGCATAACCATATCAGCTGTCACAGCACTTAACTGTTCTTGGATACGTTGACGAGCAGCATCCAGTGATGTATCTGTTAGCCATTGTACATCATCATCGTCATCTTCGTCACGAGCCTCCTCTTTCTCATCAATTTGACTGTGAGCGGGCGATGTACGGTCTTCATCAGAGCCACCCGCTTTCTTCTTTGAAGAGGTAGATTTTGCAGTACCATCCTTAGAAGTGCCTTTCTTCTTGACTTCTTTCTTCAGTTTTTTCAGCTCCTCGTCAGCTGCTTCGCCTTCCTTCAGTCTCTCCTTCTCAGCTCTCCTCATAGCCTTCTTGTCTTTGGATCCTTTCTTAACTTCTGGAGGATTCTTAATGATGAAGGTAGTCAGCTTGTCTCTCATATCCACATCAGACACAAAACCACAAGCAGCACATTTCAACTGGATCATTTGACTCTTAGTAATTATGATCTCGGTTTCAGGATTTCCACAACCATAACACTGGACGTATTTCTTAATGAAGTTCTCAAGAAGACCAGCAAGTTTTGCAGTATCATGTGCCCCGTTAACGTGAGAAGTCCCGGTTTTCTCATCAAATTTTGATTGCGCCCCAAGTTCACAACCGAAATACTTTGTTGTGTAAGATGCTGGCCTTGCCAATGCCTTTGCTATATCAACCATATTGACAATGTTCGTTTTGATGCCATTACCTCTTCCCTCAATTTTGGTAACCATTCTAGGCATCTTATACCTATAGAAGGCATCATCACTGTTACCAGCACCAATGTTCTGTAAGGCCATGATGATGACTCACTCAGATCTTCAGAGGCAGGAAAATGCTAGAATTCAGATTATAGCAGCTTTGATGTTGGCCTCTGAGGCAGCTTGTGCCGTTGAAGATTTTCCTTTTACAATTATGGAAGGTGGCCAACCGCAACCAGAAAACTCAGGGTATATATGATATGTCTCACAATGCATGCAGCTAACTCTCTCTGGAGAGGGTCTGTAATTTTTTCTAGAAGAAAAATACTCTCCAAGCAACTCAATTGCTCCCAAATGGATGGTAGCCTGTTCAAACATGAAAGAAACTTTAAGTGACACCTTCACCTTGGAATCTGCTACAGCAGAACTTGCCGGGGAACCAAGCCAACAACGGGGAGATTCAATATTTGGATGACTGGATGCTCGAAGGATGATGTCTACAATTCAAATTCAGAAAAAAAGAGTAATTAAAATTACAATATTGAAACTCAGGGCATGTAAAAAACATATATATAATTAAATCAATGAAAAAGACTTGTGCAATATAAAACATCAACAACCATGCCCTATCTCAACTCTATGGAAAACCAATTTTTCAATAAAACAATGCATACAAATGTTTTCTTTTAAAAGTTTCCTTATATTTATCTATGGGTATCTATAACCAAACCTACATATAGGGGACACAAGGCCAAACGGCAAAGTAGCTGATTTAAAGTAGGGACGTTCCCCATTGCTTAAATAATGAAACAGATTCATTGGAAACCTAACGAACATACTTGACTTTTGTCAAAGATTAGCACCTTTTCTGCCTTAGTTGGCAAAAAAACATGACTCAAAGTCATGTAAGAGCCTAATAGTGTGTTTGTTTAACCTTCAGTGCACGTTCAAATCACGTTCAACACCAAAGCAACGTGGACTCAACAGCCGATTGAATTCTCTGGATGCCAATCCAAACCCATTATAAATGTCCCCAAATTTGTTATTTGTTTGTTAGCTGACAAAGCAATTTATTAGAATAAGGCAGTTTAGAGTTATTAAAGAGTGCTTTAAGTTTGGCGTTTTGTTAATTATTTTTCTGTTATGTTATTTAAGCTTATTTATTTATATTTTATATTAATAAAACATGATCTTTTATTATGCTTGTGACAAGAAAGTATACAAACAATTTTCTGTTATGTTATTTAAGCTTATTTATTTATATTTTATATAAATAAAACATGATCTTTTACTATGGTTGTGACAAGAGAGTATACAAAGATAAGGTTAAGCGATAAAAGCTTAAGACCTGAGACCTTGGAGGGCTATTGAAGGATAAAAGAATAATATTCATAGAAGAAAACTCATCACCTAGACACCTAATGTACTTGAAATCTTGCCTACTGTGCGCTTAGCTGCCGAATTCAACTTGTGACACCTCAAGAATTACAACAAGTACAAACATGAAACAACGTATGAACAAGACCATCAGAGAAATTAGGGTTTCAAGGAGCAAGATTTTTCAGAGAATTATCTAAATTAATCTCATCTCCAATTTCTACGAGATGATTGAGGATAAAGGATTACTGCTTCACAAACCACAAACTCCAGTAATTTAAAAAAAAAAAAACAAACAAAAAAGTTCAAAGACACAAGGTACAACGTTTGATGATTGTTGATAGAACTTAGAAAAACATCAAATAACAACAACAACAACAACAACAACAAAAACAAAAACAAAAACAAAAACATAGGCAGATTCAAACAGATCATATAATCAATCACATGAAAAAAAATAAAAAATAAACGAAACCTGAGAAGTTGTATATAATGTAATTTACCTGATTGATTGATATCAGAAGCTGCGCGGTGTGTGTGAGGGTAGAGTTTTGAGATGTTGAGGCGGCGCAGTGCTTTGGGTGTAAATATATAGCGTTGGTTTGGGCAAATGGGGTTAAGGGATTTCTTCGTGGTCCGGTTTGTGTTTTGTTTGTGGTGTTCAAATTACCTACATCCAATCTCGTTTTCGATTCAATCTTAGCCCTTCATCATGTTCACTCCTTCCACGTGTCATTCATCAAGCGTTATCACAACTTCACAAATTAATAACCTCCACGTCCTCATCTAGTTCTTTCGATTAATTCTGATTTTTCATTTATTTTTCTTATATTTTTTAAGCATTTTCTTTCCATTTCCCTATTTTATAATATTCTTGGATTAAATATATTTTTATTTCTGTAAATAGGTCAATATTTGCTTTTAGTCCTTAAAAAAATTATCTCTTTTTCGTTCTTCATTTTTTAAAAATATATCATTTTTTAGTCTCTGTGGTATTTTTTTAAAATTTATTTTAACCATTTTTAATTTTCAATTCTCATTTTTCATTTAACTCTCTTTTTTTATTCTTAGATATGTCAATTTTGCCGCGACTCGACGGCTCAACCCAATGGACTCGTGTCTTAGGTCATATTAAACTCGTTAATTACATGCTTGAAAGAAATTGAATCATTTTGGCCCAGCCCAATGGATCCATTGGGCCATGCTAGACCCTCATTTTATGTATTTTTTTAATACTTTGAGCTATTTTTATTTGTAAACAATTCGGTCTCGGTCTCGCTCAGTGTATTGAGAATTGAAAATTTTAGAAAAATGAAGCTTTGGTAAAAATTATAATTGAAAATTAGAAAGAGTGAAAATGAATTTTTAAAAACATTTTTTAAATTAAAAAAGATTACAGGGACTAAAAATGATATATTTTTAAAAAATAAGAGACTAAAAAAATAATTTTTTTTTTAAAAAACTAAAAGTGAATATTCACCTATTTAGGGACTAAAACTATATTTAACCCTTATATCTTTTAACTTTTTTTTTTTCTGTGATTTCTTTCTTTCTTTTCCCTTTGTCTCTCACGCCTACTAAAAATGGAGAGTATAAGAAGATTTTTATTCTATCTTTGAATATAGATATTTATCTATATCTATCCATGTTGTTAATTTGATAATTTCAAAATTAACAGGTTTAATTGTATAAATTAGTATCCGTTTAAATTATTTATTATTTGAATTTAATTAGATAAATAAATTATTTAGTATATTTTAGGCCACTCTTTTTTTATGAATGTGGTATTGAGATTAGTCATTTGGAAAATATGTTAGTCATTGGGCGGACCATGCGAGTGGTCAAATTTAATACACGTTTTTTCAATAATTCAATCGAAACATTAAATTTGTATACATCCATAAAAAATAATAACTTAATTTAAATAATTTAAAAATGTAACAGATTATATACATGAATACGAAGGAAAAGACTAAGATGGAGTACCATTTATATACATGATTAATCATATATTCATATTTAAAGTTTTACAAGAATTGTAATTTACATAAAAACTCCTCTTCTATAGCAACCCCACCAACGCCACACAATAAAATCTCTGTCATTCCAAAATTTCTATATGGATTCAATTGGTGAAAATGCTAAGCTAACACCACCCATACTTTTAACACAAACTTTCTTCGGTTTTCTTTCTCATTCCTACTATCACAAATTTTTTAGAGACAAATTGATTAGTAATTAGTGAGTTAGTTATTAAAAAGGAGATAGAAGGAATTCGAACCTCGAAACTTTAACTTATACCACCTTATATCATTTGACTCAACCAAGTGAGCCACATATATGGGACCATACTTCCCACAACTTATCACCACTTATACTCACTCCTTTACAACCAGAACCACTCCTCCCACACACAATGTCTAATATTAAACTTGTCCCAAGTTTACTCTCATGATTTTGCTCAATTTGTGTTGTCATATGAGGCACATAGAATATCATGGGTTTAGCAAATTATCATGACTAGTATACTTGTTCTCTTTTTTATGGGCAGTGTCAAATGATTGGACTTGGTAAAACAAAGCCGAATCAAACAAAAACAAAACCCGTTGACCAAAAAACAAAACACATTGGACCAAAAAAATAAAACATGACAAACACAATCATAGTTATATTCTTCGTAAGAGACATAGCTTACAAAGCATGTATTATGCAATTCATATTGTTGTTTTCGGAAGAAAAACACAAGGATACACTCTTTCCAATTTTTCTCAAGATTATCGTAAATTAAGTTGAATGTGTCAAAACCTGTTTTCATCTGTTACTTATTAAATAAAGTTGACTGGTATAACAAATTTCAAGTATTTAATCGAAATTGTTAGTTAAAAAACCATTATATATACTAGGGGGAGGTCGTGCCTCGCTTCTTGTTCTCTCTATTTTTTTTTAGATATTGTTATATAATTAGATGATAGAATAATTTTTTTTTATAAAAGATGATAAAGTAATTGTGATTATGGAGTAGTTATTGATATATTGTTGGTAGTTATAAAAAGAGCAAAATCGAAATAGAAAAAGACTTTACCAAAAGTTGGTATTACCATTATATATAGTTATAGATATACATCTGATAGTTAAAAATAATGGCCTACCAGAGAACCATTTGTTAGCTAGTTCATGGGCAGTATTATTGTTAGAGTTTTATGAGAGTTATGAAGTTATTATTGAAGTGATCATAGGTACATGCTAATGTTTTTTTTATTACTTAATTGATGATATATTTTTATTGGAAAAAAAACTGATAAGAGAATGTGACAAACTTCATGAATAAAGACTCGCATTTGTCTTAATGTCTTATAAATCCAATGTCCTTTAACTTGCACTTTTGATAGAATTCTGAGAAAACATAAAGAGATGAAGAAATGTAAAAGGGGAAAAATAGCAGAATGATTGAATCACTATTTCATTAAATATGTTGCACGAAGATTACATTGTGAAGTTATTGATACTTATAGTCTCAACTCACAAAGAGAGAGAAAAGAAAAGATGCTCTTAGCTCTCACACACACAGCCGTACAACTCTCACACACTCACTAACAGAATTTGACACCTCACTGAAATCTAGAAGATTCTATTTAGGACAGGTGGCAGGTAGCACACAATCAGCATGTGACCATTTACATATACCTCAACATACCACTTTGCATAACCATGCAATAAACCATATAATGAACATTTAATAAACTGAGTTATACTCTAATACTCCCCCGCAAACTCAAGGTGGGGAAAACAGTGAAACCACATTGAGTTTGGCTCTAGAATTTAGAAACAGTGAGGAGAAGAGTGGCTTTGTAAGAGCATCAACAACTTGGGCAGTAGCAGGCACATGAGTCACTTCAAGAGCATTAGCAACAACCTTTTCTCTAACAAAGTGAATGTCCAATTCAAGATGTTTGGTCCTAGAGTGAAGCACAGGATTATGTGCAAGAGCAATGGCACTCTGATTGTCTGAATACAGGCATGGCTTTGAAAAAGGAATGTGAAGTTCATTAAGAAGTGACTGAATCCATAAAATTTCAGATGTGGCATGAGCCATGCTTTTGTACTCAGCCTTAGCAATTGATTTTGCCACTAGATTCTGCTTCTTTGAGCACCAAGAAACCAAATTAGAACCAAAAAATACAGTATCCTAATGTTGATCTTCTATCATCCGGATCACTCCCCCAATCAGCATCACAATAAGCATTAAGACCAAAGAAACCTGAGGATAGAGGTGCAGGTTTTAATTCCAAACCAAAGGTCAAGGTGCTTTTTAAATATCTAAGAATGCATTTAACAACTTTTCAATGACTCTCAAGAGGATTGGACATAAATTGACACACTTTATTTACACTGTAAGCAATGTCTGGCCGAGTCAAGGTAGCATACTGTAAGCCACCAACAATAGACCTATACAGGAAGCCATCTGAAAGAGAATCTGTTCTAAATTTAGAGAGCTTACTGTCACTGCCCATAGGAGTGGCAATCAGGTTTGCCTCAGACATGTCAGGTGTTTTCTTGACTTCTATTCCAAGGAAATAATCCAAATCACCAAGCTCCTTAAGAGCAAAAGTAGCATTAAGTTGCTGAATTAAGGTAGAAATCAAATGAGATGAAGAGCCAGTAACAATAATGTCATCTACATACACTATAACATACATGTGTTGATCACCTTGACTGTAAACAAACAAAGAAGGATCGCACCTACTAGAGTGAAGACCAAACTTCAAGAGAGCAGTTGTGAGCCTCTCATACCAGGCCCTTGGAGCCTGTTTTAAACCATACAAAGCTCGATTTAATCTGCAAACAAGGGTCTTATCAGAAGCCTCAAATCTAGGGGGTTGTTGCATATAGATTTCTTTAGTTGGATAACCATGAAGAAAAGCATTATTTATGTCAATTTGCCTGATTTGCCACTGATGTGTTAAGGCCAGAGTTAGGATAATTCTTATAGTAACAGGCTTCACTACAGGGGAAAAGGTCTCTTTGAAATCAAAACCATATTGTTGATGAAAGCCCTTAGCAACCAATCGGGCTTTGTACTTGTTCATGGTACCATCTGAATTTTCCTTGATTCTGTAAACCCATTTGCATCCTATGGCTTTTCTGGATGGGGGAAGCTTAACAAGAGTCCAAGTGTTGTTTCTCATGAGAGCTGAATACTCTTCTTTCATGGTTGCAAGCCAATCTGGATTGGAAAGAGCTTGCTTGACAGTGTGTGGTTCACTATAAGTTAACAAGACTTTTGGTTTTAGACTCCCAATTTTGGATCGGGTGACCATGGGATGAACATTAAGTGTAGAGACTGGTGGATTTGGCAGTACAGAAATATTAGACAAGGGTGGAATAGGAGAGGAATTAGGTGAGGTGGTGACAAGAATGGTGGATGAAGGAGAAGAAAGGGTGACTTGTTGTGTAGGAGAAGAAAGTGGAAGAAGAGTGGCAGATGTAGTGGGAATGTCAGGGGTATGACTTATTTTAGGTGAAGAGGTGTGAACAGCATGTGAAGGGATAGAATCTGTGAGAGGAAGAGAAAATGGAGGAGGAAGAAGTAATGGTAGAGGTACTAGACCAACCTGTCAGATTTGTTTCAAGTATGGCCATGATGCCTACAATTGCTGGAATCGGTTTGATCCTAACTTTATTCAACCTCCACCCCCACCTCCTGAAGGAAATCAACCTCAGCATTTCACAACACCTATCACAGGCCTTAAAGTGCTCCCATTACCCCTGCTAATGCACAGGCTTAACCTTTAGTAGCCAATCCTCAACCCAAGGCTTATTTTTCTGCTCAACATGATGCCTATAAGCCTGCAACTCAGGAATTCCAAGTGCCCTCAGACAATCAAGTGTGGTATCCAGATTCTGGTGCTACTCATCACCTAACCTCAGACTCTCAACATCTAACTCAGAACACCACTTATACAGGTTCAGAACAGGTCTATATGGGTAATGGACAAGGTTTGAAAATTTCTTCCATTGGCTCTTCTAAATTTACCTCACCTTTTAACCCTGTTGTGACTCTTAAGTTGAATGATTTACTCCTTGCTCCTTCAATTACTAAGAATCTTGTGTTTGTGTCTAAATTTGCCAAAGATAATCTTGTTTATTTTGAATTTCATCCTTCTTGTTGTTTTGTCAAATCTCAGGCATCTAATCAAGTCCTTCTTCAAGGCTATGTTGACTTAGATGGCCTCTATAGTTTTCAGAATCTTCAATTTCTTCCACAGTCTAATCATGAAGTCCAGCCCGTGTCCACCTCTTGTCCTAAAACCCTTTCTACTGTCAAGACCAATAATAGTGTCTCGGATTCAGCTTGCAGTTCATATTCCACTTTTTCCATTTGGCATAGGCGTCTTAGACATGCTCACTCTAGTGCTGTTAGGAGTATTTTAGATTTATGTAATGTCTCTTATCATAACAAATCTGTTAGTGATTTTTGTAATGCTTGCTGTCTGGGCAAGGCTCATAGGATTTATGTTGCACCTTCCCAAACTATTTACAATGAAGCTTTTGATTTAATTTTAAGTGATGTCTGGGGTCCATCCCCTTACTTGTCTACACTTGGCTATTCTTACTACATCACCTTTGTAGATGCATTCACTAGATACACTTGGATCTATTTCCTAAAGAAAAAGTCTGAAGTTGTCTGGCTTTAGCCTTCATTTGAGAGTAGAAATGTTTGCGAATCTTATCCCAAACCTCCTAACTATGTTTGCATCCAAGAACTCTAGGTAAAACAGAATCAGATAAGGAAGATAAAAGCCAAGAGAAGAGCATCTGGTCTTGAACCAGCCAACGCTCCTATTCATCAGTGGGCAAATCAAGTACTCTATCAGTTTAAGTGGCACATTGTTGAGGAATAACAGGATTAACGACATACCGATGGAGCTTTTGAGCTATAATGACAGCTTCTACCTGCTGAGTCTAGAGTAGAATTTCCTTTCATCGAGCTTGACTGAAAGGGCATGAGTGAAGGAGACAGAGCTATTTGCATTCTGCAGAATGCCCCCTGTTGGTGAGGATGACATGGTTGGCGCTGTGGGTGTTTAGGCACAAAAACCTGAGGCTCTAGATACCATGATAGAATTCTGAGGATTCTGAGAAAACATAAAGAGATGAAGAAATGTAAAAGGGAAAAAATAGCAGAATGATTGAATCACTATTTCATTGAATATGTTGCACGAAGATTACATTGTGAAGGTATTGATACTTATAGCCTCAGCTCACAAAGAGAGAGAAAAGAAAAAGATGCTCTCAGCTCACACACAAAGTCGTACAGCTCACACACGCTCACTAACAGAATTTGACACCTCACTGAAATCTAGAAGATTCTATATAGGACAGGTGGCAGGTACCACACAATCAGCATGTGACCATTTACATATACCTCAACATACCACTTTGCATAACCATGCAATAAACCATATAATGAACATTTAATAAACCGAGTTATACTCTAATAACTTTTTATTTTATTTTATAATACTACAAATCTTTAGACATTGGATAATAATATCTCAATCAAATGTAAAATATACCTAGGCTACTCCTATATCCACCCATTTATGATCTATGGTAAAATATATAATAATAAAAAAATCAAATGTGAGTTCTATCCTACAATTTACATAAGTTCAAGTTTGAACTATAAAATGAGCTGAATCAACAAGTTAGAACACTGGAAAAGAAATTAAAAAATTATTAGATCGTATCGCATTTAACACACTAGTAAAAAAAATATCACACTTCTTAATAAAAAATAAAAAATTAGAAAAAACTGAATTACCGACGAAAATTAGAGATGAAAAAAATAAAATCTATCTCTAATTCCATAGAAATGACAAAATTAAAGATCAATTTTTTTTTGTCTCTAAATTCTATTGATAATTATATTTTTTCTAGTAGTGATATTTTTAAAACCTTATCAATTGATCGATCCTATCCCATATTTTAATTTCTAAGAAATGAAGTCAGGCACAATTCAATGTTGATTTGTTGATATTGAATTCAGAATGGCGCTTCGTATATATTTTTAGTTGATTAAGCCTTTGGAGATATTTTATTTATTTTTTTGTTTTTTATGTTTCAATTGAATTATTCTTAATCTTTTTCCCTGTTTCACGTATTTTGTCAATTAGCAGCAACCGAAAGAAAAGAAAAATCCAAACTATATATTAGACAATCTTTCCCTCTGTCTTAAGTCTTAACTTACTAGCTGAGAGTAAAGGTATAAATGCTTAACTGTTAATTATCTGAATTAAGAAAAAACTTGTCCTTTTTTATATTTAGTAGGTTTAAGAAAACATTTTAATGTTCATGTTTTTCTTAAAATGTACTACAAATAATTTAAAAAAATATAATTTTATATTCCATTTTCATAGATTAATTTGTATGAAAATAATAAAAATGACAATTTTTGCACGCACAATTGATACTAAAATAAAATGATATCAATATAATTTTAATAATAATTTTGCTCTTTCTACTTTATATATTTAATGTATTTTAAAATTTCAATTGATTATACTTATAGGTAATATACTCATATAGGAATTATGCTGGTAAAAACATTAAAATGCTCTTTTAATTAACTATTTAAAAATGAAAAAAAAAAGTGACACTTTTATAATTATCAATAAAAAAATTTGTTGCGTCAAAGACGCTATTAGTTCACTTTTCCCATTATTCTTGCCGCTCATAATAATAATAATTAATTACATGTCTTTCTTAATTCTTATTTTGGTCATTAATTAATATTTTACGCAGTAGTCACCCCCAGGCAGGCCACAGCACCTCATTTTCTTTGATTTTGGTTTTTTGGAAAGTAGAGCCCATATAATCAAGCTGTTTCCAATTATCCTTTCAATCACATAAAGTATTATCAACTAGCATTAATAACTAATTAATTAATCGGTAGACCCTTCCAAAAATTAATTAATTAAAATAACAAACCAAATATAAATTAAAGAAAGAGCCGGTTACTTGAACTAATCCACGAATTATGTAACTCCAAAATCACTTGTATTTGTTAATTATACAAAAACAGGACCTTCCTCTCATGCTTCCTCCACGCGTGTATACATAGAGTAATTAAATAGCTAGCTAGCCACCTTAGAATATACAATTATATTTTGTTTATTATAAGATCAAATTCTTCCCCCTCAAATTAAGCATGGGATTGTATCTGGATTCTTGACCCCTAAAACACCCTTTCTTGTGTCTTTAATTAAGAAATTGAACCTACAAAGGCTAATAACAAACCCATATATATAGAGAGAGAATCCGAAATTGAAGGTACTCCAACACTTTGAGTAGGAACCCTTCATTATTCTCACCTTTTTTCTTTCAGCAATTAGTGATATAAGAGTGATCATTGTGACAAAAATTAAAGGGTGCAAATTAAAGTGACATGGCTGCTTCTCCTTCTTTCTTCTCCATGAAAGCAAGAGGATTAACATATCTCAAAAGATGCAACACACATCAAGGGCTCCAAGTAATAAAAGTTCAAAGCTATCAAGATGAAGGTGATTATTTCTTTACAGGCAAACGTCAATAATTATGTTATGTTAGTGGGATATTTGAATTCATAATCTCTTTATTACTCCAATCTATGTATCCCTCTCCCCAAACCACTAAAAGCATCACAATATATTTGAGTGATATATACAATACAAGAAACGATTTTTTTTTGTTATGTTTCTTTTTATTTATATTTTGGGTTGCTTAATTAGTTTATTTTGCTTCATTAATTGGATGAGTAATCATGATCATCATGAATTCACAGGGAGATCCACCAACATGGTAGATGGGAATTTGAATGTTCTAAAGGAGAGGATAGAGATGGTGAAGGTGAAGGAGAGATTGGAAAGGTGTTGCAAATGTCAACATGGTTGGAATTATAATGTCCCACTTAATTCTAATCACAAAAGAAACAAAGAGTGCAACTTCATTGAGTTGATGGGTTTGGTTTGTGGGACTCTTGGTCTTACCTGTTTTGGTGGAACACTCTTCCTTTGCCTTGTTTCCCTGCTTGTTCATCTCCAAGTATATATAAATATTTCTAATTGATGTAGAGCTCAATAAATTTATTCTTTTCTTCTTTTTTCTCTATCAAGTGTTGTATGATAGAAATTGAGGGGATTACAATGTTGTCTTATTTATTGCTTCCCTGTCAATTTTTTTTATAAGCTAGTTAATGGTTAGCGGGTTAATTGTTAGATAGGAATGGCAATGGGTAGGGTACTATAGTACCCGTTCCCATACCTGCAATTTAAAAAAATACCCGTACCCAGATCCATATCGCGTGGATAGTAACTTTGATCCCCGTACTCTTACTCGTTGGGTACCTAAGTACACATACTCGTACCCGCACTTTAACTATGAAAATTCAAAAATTAATTTAATTTTTCTAATGTCATACGTAATATTATGTCGATGATTGAAGGAGTTCACTGGTGAAGAACATGGGAACGCGACAGAAAGGTGTCGGTGGAGGAGGCTCGTCATCGTCAGTCAAGGAAGCGAGACAATAACAATGCCAGTGAAAGATGCTCATCGTCGCCAATCAATGATGGTGAAAGGCATGATGAAACAAGCTTGTCATTGCCAACATTAATATTAATAGTACTGAAAGTCACAGTGAAGAAAAGCAAAGAGTCAAAAAAATATGTCTCATGGTGAAGGAAAGTAAAAAAAGACATATGTCTCACGACTATAGTGTCTTGTGTGCAGATTATTTTAGGAATAGGGATCCAACTAATCTCAAATCAATGTTTCATATTACAAATATATGCATAACAAAACATGAATGTGTTGGAATATTAACCCTTGATTTTCTTATTAGTGGTTAATGTTTAGGATTAGGGAGCTTGTAGATTTCATTGAGAAATTTATTAAATTTAATACTATATATACATATATAAATATAAATATAAATATAAATAAATATATATGTATATATGTGTGTGGGTTTGGGTTTGGGGCGGGGTGGGTACTAAGGTACCCGTACCTGCACCTATCTCTATCAAAATTTGCAGGTAATTACCCGTATTTGTGTCCGTATCTATTAAACGGGTAATTATCCTCCTCATTATGGGTAATTTTTGCAAGTGCCCAATAGACATGAGTCCAATTATCATCCCTATGGAAAGGGTTTAAACCCTTGAACTCTAACTTAGAACACCTTTTGTCCCTTGACTTAATCAAGTGAGTCTGCTTCTATGTCAAATGAATTCACAAATTTATAGAACATGGTCTTGGCAGAAAACAACCGGTAATTAAGTATATTATCCCCTTATGGACGAATTCAGCACACTGATTGTGATTGGCATAATTCAAACCGGCAATAAACAGTGGGACAAAGAAACCAGTTCTATCATGGCCACGACTCTCTTCTCACTACTCAATTTTTACCTTCCTCTTAACATAGCATATGGGGGGTGATTTAGATATCATACATATTTTTTTATATTGATAATTTGATATATTTTTGTTATGAAAAAAAGGAAAAATTTGATATATTCAAGTGTTAGACTATAAAAGTTGTGAAAATTTTAGGAAATCTATAAATGAAGAAATCTAAGGATGACTTTGATAATTTATTTCCTAATGTTTATAAAGAACGTAGAGTGTATAGAACACTGATATTAATAATTATATGTGTCAATTATTAATAATTTTTTTCAATCAAACAAATATATTAACTTGTTTTGTAAAAGACAAAATTGATGAGATTGATTACATTAACCCGAGTTTGAAAAGACCCCATATTTGAAACGTGCACCCAGCTAATCATCAATAATACATATGGTACTATATTTAAGAATCTTAATTTTCATAGCTCCTATTTTTTTTACATTTTTTTTTATCTTACTCTGTTTTAAGTTACACCGTTCATCATATTTATTATTTTCTTCTCTCTTTTCTACACCTCTTATACTCTATTTAGAGGTGTGAGAAAATATTTTTCTTATATTGTATTATTTATGCGCCTGCAGCCCTTTTATTGGGTGCAATGTCTGCTCCTTTATAGGCTTTTTTTTTTGGTCTGAACCTTTATAGGCTATATAGCCATATACAAAACGACAATTTTGAGCCAATATCTTCTTTAATAATGCATCATAGGTCTTGCTTACGGAAAGATAAAAAAATAAAGGAGTCATGAGTCTTGCAACACCTTGACGTTAAGAATTTGATTATGAACCTAATATATATAGAGATATTCGAAATGCTACTTGTTCTTAATATAAAACATGAAATTAAATCAAGTTTTATTATATTTTTATGTCCACCGCCTTGGAGATGACAAATCCAAATTGAATTTGAAAGGGGATGACAAATCCAAATTGAATTTTACCAGCCGCAATGCAATAGAAGATTGAAAAAACTTATGGTTAAGAAAAAAGAATGAAGAACTTCCTAGTATATACCGCCATTTGTATCACTTAGACATTAAGGTGTATTATAGCTTGTTACTAGAATGTTCTTGTCTCTTCCACCACCTCTAGTTTTCTTAGGAATTAAGCATCTTTAGTTTATTATGTGACCATTGCCTATAAAATCAAGGCCCTTATGCTTGATGTTAGTTGTAGTTGAGATCAATTAGTGAATTGAAAGATTGAGTGAAATCTCTTCCTCCATCCTCTTTTTAACTTCCGCCGCGTGATGTGTGTGTGAGTTTGTGAGAAAATTAATGGCGCACTGATATCATAAAGTGATTCACGTAACAAAAAGCTGATAATCCCTCATGTGATTGAGGAAACTATGATGTGGTTTGAGAAAGCTTTGTTTCAGGCCGGTCTGTGAAGGAATTTGAACAGAATCAATCATACATTCCCACCCTTTCTTGTTATTTTGGTTTTATAACCTGACTTTGATAACTTGATGTTTGTTAATTTGTTTTTGTTTCTTCCAACTTTTGTTTTGGAGTTGGGCGTGTAATTAAAGGAATTAGGATTTAGAAGAATACTAATATTATGTTTGGTTCGAGTGGAATTCAGTTCAGATTCATTAAGTAAGGTCTTGAGTTTGAGTATTGTGGATTGAAAAAAACGTGGTTGGGAGGAGACACTCCATTAAAGGTGTCTAGCCAGGTTCCTCGGGTATCGGCGAAGCTGGTGGATACTTCGCACTAATAATATGGTGACCTAAAAAAAGGAACTAGGAGAATCTATCAACACTAGGCACACTTTTTAAATTTAAAAAAGGACTTCAGCAAAGTAGTCAAATTTCTAATTAACCCACTCATTTCTTGCTTCTGTCTTAATTGTCTTTTCCCCCCACAAGGTGGTGAAGATATATAAGGCCCAATTCAACGAATTAAATTTTGTTCCAATAAAATATTGTATGGTAAATATGATTCATCAAAACGAGTCTCGTGAATGCTTCTCTGGCATTTAATTTGTATTTTAATTTTTAAATCCATATAGGGCTTCTATGTAAAACATAGCATGCTGATTTTTGGGTATAATGAGGCAAAATAAGAAATAATAGTGTTAATGGTGACAACAATTGTACACTTTTTGCATGCAGCTAGCTGGATCTTGGACTAAGCACTTGTTTATGTGGATCATCATATTATGCATTATTTTGGTGATGCATGTTGGGCATAATTAATGAAACTAGGATGTTCCTTTGTGATATTTTTTGTTGTTCTTTCCCGTGTCTTTGCTGCTTAAACAATTGACGGCGGTGTTGTCCTAGGATTATTGGGAACGATGTTGACAAAATTTTGGAAATTTAATTAAGAATATTATCTGTCGATATAATTAATTAACTGTCTCAAATATATCATCAAAACATTTTGACTCTTTCAAAAAAAAAAAAGATTTAATTTTTGTTTTTTTAAATGGGTTTAGTTTTGGGTGGCTTCTAAGGTGAGGGGCCTTGCAAGGCCCTCACCGGTGAAGGAGCTATTTTGTCCGTTAGATATATTATTATTTAAATCAATGAATGAGATTAATCTAATTAATTGATCAGTAACCTGTAAAAACAGATTTATAGTGAAATATAAAAACATATCCAATATTTTACAATTATTACTAAGAAAGAAGATAAATCTCCCAATATTATTGCTTCCACTGGATCATCCACCACTCCTTCGCCATCACTATCGAATTCCCCTCCTTACTCCACTCCGTACTCCCCTCCCTCCCTTTGCCAAAACCAGCTCGATCAAAGTTCAACTTAAGGTATTATTCAATTTGCTAGTCAAAATTTTCACGAAGATCTGCATATGTTCAAATCAAACATTAAAAATAGGTAAACATCGGAACACTACAAATTAAATTACAAACCCTAATCTCTACAAATCGGGACACCCAGGGACCACAAATTTGGGGGAATTATGTTTACATACATGTATATCAGATCACAAAATCAAAAACATGTGAAGTATAATTTTGCGAGACCCAAGCCAACAACAACAAATTAACATTCTATCCTCTCTTAATGGCTGCCCCATCTGTCTTTCATCCCAGGCCACGTACAACTCGCTGCTAGTCCAGATGACCAATTGGTCTCAACCAGAAGCCAAACCACGATGGACTACTCTGCAATTTCATCTACTTTTACATATTTGGCACTACACAGGTTAATATTACATATCAGGACTCATGTTACTTGTTATATCCGGTTAATTCACCTCTTCACCGGTGAAGGCCTTGTAAGGCCCCTCACCTTAGAAGCCACCTTAGTTTTGATTGAATTTGTGCAATTTTTTTCTATTATTGTTTACTCGTGTATTGATAAGTCATTAAAATGGTTTAAATACTTGATGGTATGAAAATAACTTTATACTAATTTTAGATTAGTTTTAAAACTAGTTAAAACTTCAAAAATTAGGAAAGTTTTATTTAAATAAAAAATGTAAAAAAATTCAAAATAAAATAAAAGATTCTTAAGTTGGGACAAATACATGAAAGAAAAAAAAAGTGGCATGACATATACTCCCTCTGGTCCAAAATATAAGCAATATAATATAAAAACACATAGGCCAATGAATACTTTGAAATTGGATAATCTTAATTATTACTCACTAGTTTCAATTTTTTTCCCAAAATTACCCCATTTGGTATCTCTCGTAAATATGAATATTGTATTAAATAAATGGTATAATTAAAAAACTAACATTTAATAAATTGATGAATGTTGCTTATATTTTAAACTAAGAAAAAAATGTCTTTATTGCTTATATTTTAGACAGGAGGGGATATTATGTTATGACATGTACGGTTTACCATATATTCTATTCAACTGTGTACTATAATATTACAATTAAAATCGATGCCTCCATCGAGTTGTTTAATTGGTCAATGTTTATGCTTTAATCAACTAATTTTTCTTGTATTCTACAAAATCATAAAAATATTATTTTATATGTAATGAAAATTATAAATTAAATATATAAATTTTAAATGTTAAAAATTAATTCAACTAATATTTTATAAATAGAGAAGTTCAAGTGTCCATTTTATAAATTAAGTTCACACCTTAATTTTTGCACTCATCTTACCTCTATTTTTTTTTATCATATCATCTATTATATCTTTTACTTTCTCCATTTTGTTCTCAAGGTGAAAAAATCCTTTTGAAAAAAATTAATAATGAATGAGCACGGGAGGTTTCTGTGTGAGATAGTCTGGTGTGGTGGACATAACAAACTTCTCTGATTATTCATTCATGCAGCTTGCCTGGGGGCTGAAGGATTAGTCCCAATCTCTCTCTTTCTTGACAATAATAGGGAATCAGTTTTAATGAACGTGGATTGATTAAAAAATTCATTAAATAATTAATAAATAAAAATATCCATTTAATTTAATGTGAAAAATTCAAAAAACAAGTTCATAAAATAAGAAATATATACATAAGCATGTGCAAAAATACATATAAAAGATATCGTATTTTCAATGACAGACTTAAACTTACTATACAGAATTAACTTAGTTTTTAAAACATTATCCGATTACTTAGTTCACTCATATCCTTGCCATTTTGAAATGGTCCATCTTCACATGCAGATTTATGCATAATCCAAGCACAACCGGGTATCGTTTTTTCATTTGTTAATTAATCCAGAATTTAATAAATCCTAAACAAAGTTTTGTGGAAAGAGACAGACAAATTAGGTAATGTTTCGGTGCATGAGCGGAGTCGCGTTAAATTTTGGAGTTATGCCAGCTTTAGTACAATTTAAAATATTATCCTTAATTTTTACGGTTTTTAATAAAATAATATTTTGTCCTCTAATTTGTCTACCGTACGTGTTTTTCCCCTTATATTCATATTTCATACAGATTCATGCGACCAACGAAGGCGGTGTTTAAATAAAATCAATACTCCTGAAATTACACGTAAAACAAGTAATAAGGAGGTCAAGTAACAAATATTCTCTCATTTCCAAAATAATTGTCTTTTTAGTAAAATAAATTTGTCCAAAAATAAGTATCATTTTATATTTTCAATGGATCATTAATTATTTCATTCAAATTTTATCCCAAAAATGCTTTTTAAAGTGTTGCATGGATTTTTGAGTAATGTAAATAATAAGGTTAATTTGATGAAATTATTACTCTTTTATTCATTTATTATTTTTCTTAATCTATATGAAAAAACCTTAAAAGACACTTATTTTGAGACACATTCTTCAGTTATTGATAAACAATTTGTTGGACAATACTCAATACAGTTACCACAAAAAAATACAGATTCCGAAATCAATACTGTAATTAAGCTATCGTTTCTTTCGATGGAGTAATTATTCTCTAAGGGTGACAACTTGAATATTTAATGCATGAACTAACTAGAGTAAAGAACATTTTTACCACGCTGAGGCTGAACTAACTGTCATTTCTCCTTGATTCATTTGTTCATGAACTCCGAAAATGATTACAACCATTTCATCACCCAAAAGAAAGGGCGAAGGAACCACACCGCCACATAAATAAGAAAAATATTTACGGTTCAAACACGAACATAAAACTGAGAAGTTAGGAACATGCATATGTACCTAGTACTACACGCACACAACACAAGAACAAACAAACCCGTTCTTCACCAAAGACCTAAATTCATGAGGGTAAAATGATTGACAGGCATTTTCATTTCCGAAGGAATGCCACAGTGGCAACACGGGAACCTACGGATCCACCAAACATGAATGTGGGATACGTGCGGACATGACTTACATATTGAAATTGGGGCTCTCTGCATGATTCTTCATCCTTGGCTACCTCAAGTTCCTGGGAAGTAGCACTTTTTCTTTGGTTGAAACTTTCCACTTCTTGTACTAACTCATCCTTTGTACTGTTACATGATGTGATCACCTTACAACATACAAGGGGGAAAGTCAAAAAGGACAAACATCATAAAGTAGAAAAGCTGCAACTATGGGTCTTGTTTGGATGCAGAAGCTCAACTTTTAGCTTATGGAGAAGTTAGATGTTTATGGAAAAGAGAAAAAGTTGTCAGATAGATAGTTGTTAATAAATATATAGGTGCTTATGGAAAAGTTAAAAAAGATAGCGTTTGAGAAAAGTAAATTGCAAATGTTAATTTCAACTTATGTGAGAAATTATTAGATAAAAAATATATGTTAGAAGTGCTTATGGAAAAATTTATCCAAACAGATCATGAGCACAGCAGCGTGGAAGAAAGATAGCAGGTGAATTAGCATAGATTAACAGCAGAAAACAAAATCAAATAATTATGATTTCTTCTGTAATGAATAAAAGACTCACTTTGTAATAGCCAAAGTTCATGTCACGAGCCCCCCAACTACTAGGCAGAAAATTAAAACATGGGCCTAAATGGCTAGCTAAATCCAATATTAACTTTGAACAAGTTTAAAAACACTTACAAGTATCCCACCAGGAGCAACCAACCTTGAAACAGAATCCCAATACATCATTCTGAAAATAAGCAACAACACTATTCCTCAGTACCATGCAAGAAGACAATTATATGTAGAAAGTGAGAGAAATGTGAAGCATACTTTTATAAAGCAAAATAACACCATCACGATAGAATTATGAGAGAGCCACGGATAAGACAGTACTTTCTCTTACCTCTTGACAGGACCATCAGGATGCAATCCAATAGCATCTAGTGTCCCTTTATCCATGACAAGTTGAAACTCTTGTTCCAACTTTGTCTCAAGGACATCATCGACCTTGAAACAATTAAAGCCAATCTATCTATTAGTCGTGTCAATAACGTAAAGATAGTGATGTCTTGCATACAAAATAGACATGCTAAGAAACACAACTTGAGGGTAAATACTGAATGCAGGTAGTCAAATACTACAAAGCAGAAAACAATGTGATGAAGTACGAAAGGTTACTGCTTAAAAACAATGTCAATAACCAGACGATTTTAATCCTTCCCTTTATTGCTAGGAAATAATATAATAATGTTGCAATAATCTGAATTAGCTCGATTCAAAGAGTATTCTTTAATACTATATAGAATATTGAATATATATTTAGAATATATTATATACATATATCATAGAATAAGCTCCAACATATAGCAGAAGAATGAAGATCACAAAGTGTTGTCAAAATCACATGATGCATTCACATCACATTTCAGGCAAGGCCCATTCTGTCCGTATGTCAACTTGTACATGTGTTTGACACAATGACAATGACACAGACACTTGTACTACACACTGGCGACACAAATCCACTTTAAAGTTATTTTTTTCAGCTCAATCATGGCATGAACACATCCGCTTAAAAGTTTATTTTATTTTTTGTAGTACTTGTACATTACTAGTTTTACAATGATAAGTTCATTTAGAAAAAAAAATGTTTTTGGAAAATATCAACAGAAAGGCTTTTCGTTTTTGGCAAAAATAACAGAACGCTACTTTTGCTGATACATACATTGTACTCTAAAATTAATTGGAGCCTTGCTGCCAAACAAAACTAAAAAGTGGATAAACCTCATTTTTTACCGTACAAATCACATTTCAACTGTGCAAAATTACGTTTAACAATAACATGCTACTAAACAAGCTCAGATACCAGGATAACCTACCAACTTTGGGATACACAACAAGGAAAGAGCCAAACAAAACTATGCATTTATACACAGACATGCTCATCACACACACAGAAACTGAAGGGTGAATATACCAAAAATTTGATGTGGGAAAATCCATCACGATTAGCAAGGCTTTGGGCAAGGCTGACGGCCCGTTCACTATAATCAGTACCAGTTAAATCAGAGAACCTGAGCAGATGCCAAGAGTTTGCTCAATAAAGGTCTATGCAATACTACAACATAAATAAATGCAAATATCTCTCCACAACCAATATTCAGAACTTGCAATGGATTATAGTTATGCACAAAAATACTTTTTATTTTATATTTACACGGCATATATTACCAACATATGGATAAAAGTGAAACCATACCCTTGTTTAGCTAATTCTTGGAGAAGCAAACCATTGCCAGTCCCAATGTCAAGTACACTCCAACTAGACAGAAGTTTATCGCCTGGTTCACTAGCTTCAGCCTTAACATCATCAACATGATTTGGTATGCGACCTTGAGAAATGTCAATGCACAATGCTTTTGTCCAAGATGCAACTACATCCATCACATCAACTCCAAACCTACACAGACAACAAATAACAGCAAAAAAAGATGATTATTAAACAATTTGCTACGAAAACCTCAAGAACGTATCATTTCCAACAATTCCCTACAATGTCAATGTTCATCACTGTCTAGATTCTAGAAGCTATAGTCCTATACTAAAAATGGGTACTGGAACAGAATCTGACTGAAAGGTTAGATGGGCATATATGAAGTATTGATTCCAACAACACAATTTCGCAACCTATTAAATTGAATCAGAGGAGCCCAAAAACTTAAGGTATGAATTGATGTTAGATAAGATTCCAAACTTACGTACATTAAATGTTCATCTGTCCTTTCTAACATGGGAAAATTATTCTTACCACGCACTTTGTATATACATCACTTTTTCCATAAAAAATCCCATCCAGGGATTCACTCATAGCAGGAATTGAAGTGGTGTAGACATTATGTAAAGCAAAGTAATCTCTAAAAAATCAGAAATCTTAATGTCGGCCCATAGTTCACATTTTCTTCAAACTCAACCCCACGGATATTATGGGTATGTTTAGATGATGTCGCATTGATAAAAAGCTGCTAACAAAGTTTCTCATCTAGGCAAAGCAAGGAAGCCAAAGTAGATTTTGAAGTTTTGCATTTTCCTTCCTCATATGTTGAATGGATGAATTCACTTTATCCATTAATACAGAAAGGTAGAAACGTGCATAGTAATACTTCAATAAAAGGGGAATAGTGCATTTGTTAGAAAAGTAAGTACAGAGTAAAACAAGCCCAGAAAGCAAAAAAACCAATGAAGAAATACTGATTTAGAATAATAGTTCCTTATTTCTAAAAGTTTAATCCAACCATTTTTTGCCTATGTAAAATAATCAAATCATAATAAAAAGAAAAAGAAATTAATAATACTCTCCTAGAAATGCCTAGAAAAACTAATGACTACTACCCATGTTCAGGTATGGTTTCAGGTTTCTCGTCAGTAAGTTCACCTGGTGACTGAAGATTAAAGCAAAGTTGTTTTGATATGATTTTCCTGAGCCCAAATAGTTATTTGATTACATGTTTTTCTTAGAAAATATAGAATGTGTACTTGAAGATGACACAAAATTAACTATAATAACCAGTAAAACTTTTTACCAGTTAAAATCACAGTAAATCTCTGCAACAAAATTCATATAGATCAGTGAAGCACATCATGCAATCGAAATGTTACTTACCAAACTTCACCAGCATGACCATGTTCACGAAAATTCGTAAGCTCATCTGCATATGCAGCATCCCAATAACTCTGAAATCCAAGCATTGATGTAACTGCTTCAGCATCAGGTTCATCCTTGTCAGAACTGCACACCACACACAAGAATCACCCAAGTATCAAAGAACAGTCAGCATTAGCAAATCACAAGGGCGATGACGATTCATTCATTCAACATTTCAACTCATTTCCCAAGTTCCTTCATATAAACACCAGTTCCTGACTGTAAATCCCCCAAAGGAAATTCCAAATTCCAAAACTCACACAGCTACAATTCAGATCCATACATTACCAGCCATTCCAACATCAAATATAAAACCACCTTCACCACCGTAAAATTCCGAAATGCCACCAACCGAATAAACCAGATCTTAACTATTTACTACACCTCACTTCCTTAAAATCCGAAAACCTAGGAATTTCGCTTAGTCCTAATTAACGGTTTTCATTTTCGCTCATTGACGAACCTGCGATCTCCTAACAGTAATAAAACCAAAGGTAGCGAAAACGTAATCAACGAATCAGGAATCGACTCCATCAAGCTTCACTCACAGAGTAACAGTTCACGAAACACAAAATCTCAATTCATTGGATACACTCTCGTTTTCTTTCGCTTTACTCATTCGAAGTTCACAACAAGGTCAAAATACGCATGAGAGACAGAGAGAGAGAGGTGAACCTGTAGTCGGAGGGAGCACGGAAGTTGGCGTTGGAGAGAGCTTCGGCGGCGTCGGCATGGCGCTGGTCGTCGTCGAGAGTGCTACCGTACTCGCTCTTGATGGACCAGGAGTCGGCGGCGATGGAGCGGTCGTCGTCGGAGACCAGATCGGCCGTGGAGAGGGAAACCGCTCGCGCTTGTTGCGAGACGTCGGAGTCCTCCGGTTGCAAGCGGATTCCGGCCATCGGAGAAAGAGTGAGTGAACGGAGCGGAATGAGTAACTGAAGAAGAAGAAGAAGGTGGTTACTGGTTAGGTTGTTTTCTTCTAATTCACTCTATTGGTATTAACTTGGTGGTGCTGACCACTACTGCTATTACTGAAGGCAACAACGATTGTGTGAGTGATTACGGGTACGGGGTACGGGTTCTTGGATCTGGGTTCTCTTTATGGGTTGGAATCAAATCGAATCGCACTGCATTTACTTTGCTGTTTGCATAGCATGTTCATCAGTCCCTTTGTAATTTTCACCTGAATTTGATTCTGACAGAATAATATGCGACTAAATTTTACTTATTTTTCGATGGAATAATCTTAGTAAAAACTTTTTTTTCAAATTACCGATTAAATCAATCTATATCAATTTTTATATATTAAAATTTATTCTTCTCTTTTGAAATTTAATATATGTTTACATAAGAAAAATATAACTTTTTTTTGGTACCATGCATAGAAAAATATAATTTAAGTATGTTTGTTTTGAATTATCTCATGAAAAAATCGTTTTTAAAAAATAATTATTTTTAATGTTTTTCTATCTATTTGTTTTAAATTTTGAAAATAATAAATTAGATTATTTTAGATAGAGAATAATAAAAAAATAATTTTTATAATTATAAACAAACATAAATTAGCTTTTACTTTGTATAAAAATTTCTAAAATATAATCACTAGATTATTTTAGATAAAAATTATTTTTTAATCTTAATCTGTTAATTTATTTTCCCTCTTTACACATCACGACTTCTTTCTTCAACACCAAGAGTTTGAAAAAATTCTACACAATCGAAATCAGTAACCTTAAACAGAAGTTGGCGAATAAATGTGGACTGCAAATTAAAGAAGTTATCGTGAGTAATTTAACATACCAAATACTTCCATGTTTGGTATATTAAAAAATACGACTGTAAGGTTTACAAGCTATTTTTGACTTATTTTAATTAATTTTCTTAGATATGATAGAAACAAGTTATGTAAAGTTTACCCTCATAAAACTCTTTGATTGTAAAAACAACTTATATATAAACACTTATTCAATAGGCATTTAATTAAATAGTACGAAATTGAGAAGCATAAGCATAATGGCTTAACTAAAATGCCTATGTTAGCCTCAACCTGCCATTACTTCTTAGGCAAATGTTGTTTAAATTGTGCATGGCAGAAGCCTCATAATTGTGTACAAGACACTATATGCCATTGACAGTGAGACGCAGAAATCATTCTCCTTTGGCATTAGTGCAGGTGAGTTCTCATGAATGTTAAGCTAACCAAGGCACACAGTAGCAAGACATGAAGCTCACAAGATGGAAGCATCTGATGTATGGGAACAATAAAGTTGCAATGCACTCAGAACTAACTCATTTGTTTCTACTTACCCATACGGACCAATAGGAAAAATAACAGCAAATCGAAGAAGTTCATGATAAGGCTTGGCAAGTGGGCTAATCAAGTTTCAAAACTACATACGGGAACAATAAAAGCCATGTTATAGAGCTATCTTTCAATGAAACTAACAGACCAAGAAAGAGATGCGTTGTTAAAAACTAATGCACTGTACTGTACATATAAAACATTGAAACATCTTTGATACACTACTGAATCCTTACCATGAGCATTGGATGGACCAAGTGGGTTTGTTGGGCCTGAAAAGGGAATACCAAAACGTGTCAAGAGATGCCCACTCTTCCTTTAGCTATAACACATGGACAATACATAGAGTGAGAAATTCCTTTTTTTGTTATTTTTTCTTGTTACTCTATGCATTGTCCACATGTTACATTATAGCTAAAAGAAAAGAGGGAGCATATCTTCACATGTTTCAGTCTTCCCTTTTCAGGCCCAACAAGCCCATTTGGTCCAATGCTCTCTGATGTCGTACTGTATCATTCTTCAGTAAGCTGATACCTTTTGACCCAAAAAAAAAAAAGGTGAGCTGATACCTAAAAATCCTATACAATTCAGAATAGATTAGATTAGATTATATACAAAGGAAACAATACAACATCAACCTTCAGTTGTGACATCCATCTTCCGAGTCTGAGAATGAAACATTTCAACTATATCCGCAGCTGTGCTACATTCTTCTGGGTTTCGGTCTGACACAGTGCGAACAAATCTCGGAAATCTGATTGAGATGCCTCGAGATGGATGAACTAAACCAATGGCAGCATGATGAACTGGTGATACTGTGAAGTCTGCACCTCTTATTTCCCAAACAAGTTGTGCACAAAACCACATGTCTGGTGCCTCTCCTGTTTGATAATATGGTGGCTTTTTTGACAAGACTTTGTCCCCAGAAAAGAATTCTTTCATCTGCAGCACAATATCAATCTTCCTGTCAGTGATGATTTAAGAATGTTGCCACAAAGTTTAAAACTTGAAAAAAGAGAGTAAAAAAAAAAAAAATAGTTAGCACTCTGTTATCAGTTAACGTAGCATTCACGCAATGTCTCAAAAACTGGGGAGGGACCAGTTAGTCATGTGCTATTACATAAGTGTATATTTAACGATATCAAGAAAAGCTCCTCCAATATTCTGTGTTATTAAGCTTCTTATTAACATGCTCCCTTTCTTTCTCTTCCCTAGAAGTGTATGCTAAACACAGCTAGTAGGCTGAAGTGAACTGTGAAAGACCTTCACAGATCAAATTATTGTTTTATGAGTTTTAAACAAAACACATTGTCCCCCCCCCCCCCCCCCCAACAACAACAACAAAAAAATTGCTTTGTTCTTCAAGGTCCAAATTGTTCTTTAAGTGAGTTTTAAACAAAACACATTGTCCCCACCCCCCCCCCCCCCCCAAAACAACAACAACAACAAAAATTGCTTTGTTCTTCAAGGTCCAAATTGTTCTTTAAGTGTCCCTTTTAAGTGTCCCCACTCCCAGTGCTATTTTCCTGATAATGAATGACCATTAACTTGTAATAATCTACATAACAAAAGTTAGAAAATTATCTATGTTGATCTATGCAAGCAAAAGTAACGTAGATATGACATATTAACGATTCCAAGCGAAAGGACTAGGAAATTATAAATTACAAAATATACTTCAACTCTATGGTGCTTTAGAGTTAGCTGGCATAGCCCAGAGGGCTCTGCATCTTCTGGCTACAGATACGTAATTAGCAAGGCCAGAATATTTTAAGGATATGTCGAAACCATCTGTACCTCGATGTAAAATGAATCTGAGAACCCAGACATCACACGGCATACACTTTGATACTCCTCAGTTTCAGGATTGAAACATGCCATGAGAAATGGACTACACCTGCAACAGTAAAAGATTCAGATTAATAACGGTGCAGTAACACACTTTCTTATCCAAAAAACTTCATCATGAACAAGGGCAACTTAGTGCTATAGAGCTCTCGCCATGGTGGGTCTAGGGAAGGATTGGACTCAATGCACATCTATTATAGGCAGCCCGCAGCCTTATCTTGCATTTATGCAAGTTTCTTGCAGCGATGGTGGCCTAGTGCATGTTAGGCCCAATATTATTAAAAGGCCCATTATTAATTAGGGGAGGGGGATGTTCACGTGAGATAGAAATAACAGAATGAGCACTATATATTGGGGGAGGGGTATCCGTAGAAGGGCATCTTAGAAATTAGAAATTGGGTATTGGGAAATTGGGTGAGAAGAGGGGTTGGCTCTCTTTCTCAAAATAGGGTTTCCTTTGTATTTGGCATGTTACTGCAGTTTTATCAGTAAAAGCATCACTCTATTTCTTCTATAATTTTCTGGTTTCTATCAGTGCATGAGGCTCCCACCATGTTGAGTCTGGGGAGGGTAGACGTACGCAGTTTTACCCATGCAAGCGGAGAGACTGTTTCCAGATTCGAACCCGTGACTCTCAAGTCACAAGGCAGCAACCTTACGATTGCGCCAAGGCTCGCCCTCATGCACGTTTCATTGTGGCATCTTAAATAATTTCAACAGACCAAAGTACAAAAGAATATAAATTACCATCCAGCTTTCCTTCCATTTCCATGCCAGGCACCAATTGGTACTAAATCAAGAGTATCATTTAATCCCTCCACATAATCTCGCTTGACCTACAAAATGAAGCCTTAGAAGTTAGAGCATTAGACAGGTTCAATCCCTGTTTCTGTGTGTGTATCTCAAATAAAGCAACCAAAGTCCTATAGGACAAATAATAACCTTTAACCATTTGTCAGAACGCTTTGATGGAGAATACCCAGCATCAACATCCAATGATTTCACCATAATTCCTTCACATGAAGAGCGAAGTGCATTTTCCAGGAAAGCATTTATTTTAGCTAATGTGGCTTCACATGTTAAGCAAGCATCATCTGCTTCAATCTACAATTAAAGTGTTCATATATATAAGAATATTAACTGAGCTTCCCTAGAAAATAAAAAAAAATAAAAACTGAAGCACTCACAGTTGTTTCTTTTGCATATTCAAAATACCCAGGTTTTTCATCATAGAACAAATCCTTCAGATCTGGATAATTTCCAAGGCATGAAAAAGCATTAATGAAAGTGTAATTATGAGTTACGGTAAATTTTTGGCTTGCCTAAAAATGCAGAAGATTCATAATCTATTAAGCTGATCAGATGCATACTCTTTCGTCTTAGGTGGAGAGGAAGACCCAATAACCTGCAAACATACTTGAATGGATCAGCACAGACTGTAAAAAGGCAGTATCAACTGCTTAGCAAGGATAACTCAATACTGCCTATATAGACCTACTTTCCTTTAACTTGAGATCCACAGTTCGATCATCATTGATTAACTGCAATACTGCGACTAATAGGTAAAGAAAATATAACATTTTTACCCTATCTGGTTTTAATATCTAAACAAAAGATAGCATTAATTACACCATCTTGCCCACTATCCATTGGTACACCAAAAATATGAGACTAAAAGCTTATAATGGATGGTTTAGCCGATACTCCCCTTTGATCACTATATTATCCTGCCTTATACAGCAGTACAGTACACTAAACAAGGCCAATGCATTCAAAAGACCACTTGCTAAAGAATCACTTGTATATGCTTCATATTCTACCAAGTTTGCAACTAATTATCATAAACTTGAGTAAAAGAAAGTTTAGATGATTACTGTTCTCCATTTGCGAACATGATATCGAAGACAAATATGCAAATGCCCACCTGTGTGAACAGAAGATATCAGAAATAAATCCAGAGAAGAAGAGAGTTAGAGAAGTACAAAGGAAGATAAGAAATCCCCCCAGAACAGTTACAAATACAAAGGAATCAAATCACAAGGAAAATCCATAAAGAAGGAAAAATAAAAACCATTAGCACAACAGAGCTCTCCAATTCCTCAAAAACTTCAATGCTATTGATAATTCAAAAAAAAAAAAAAACAAATGTTCATCATATTGAACACTTCAAATAAATAAGCCGTTGGACTAGCTGAATTTCCAAGGAAGCGAGTTATGTAACATTCTTATGATACTCAAAGATTAGTTCTAATTCAGTTAATAAAACCTAAACTAAAACAACAACTGAATTTGATACTGTTCATAGAGCAAACCATTATCCAATATCCAATATGTTTATTTATATGAAACATGCCTTAACATGAGAACAGAACATTGGGATAAACTAATTATTGTCATTCAAACTGTCCTTTGCTAACTTGGCCCTTTCCAGCAACAACTAAGGTTGTCAAGATTTGTGTGTTAAAGGCATCTCATTGCATGTCACCAAAAGCCATGTACTGTAACATTTTAGACATCTAGAGCAGCTCAGTTGTTATAAATTCAGATTTCCAACAGTAGGTAATATGGAAAATAATAGAAAGAGACAGAGTTGTGAATATTCGGAGAAACAGATAGAGAGAGGACAAGGAGAGGAACCACAGAAAGCTCATTGCATCAGTATTCCTCAGTCAGTGGGTCCTGGATAAGGGTTCAAAATACTTAAGATTGTAATTAACTTCTTAGAGAAAAAGGCACCTAGAAAGACTGATGCTTATATAGACAAATCAAGTTAAATAATATTTAAAAATATTACATTTTTTAAACATATTATCAAAATAATATTTATTCCTACTTTCCTATAATTGAGCTAATTTACAGACTACAAATTTGTCCTAATAAAAGGAAATCGAGAAACAGCTATATAAATAATAGCACACGGAAATAATAACTCTCAATGCCATCATATTGGTGATTTATCCATTTCATAATTGTGGTTATTAAGTTGTCTAGTTTTTGTATCCTGATTGCCTCAAAATCCTGTCCATCATTGTCATTTTAATGTACCAATATTTCTCAGATATTGGTTTTGGGTCACAGTATTTACAAATTCTACTTGTACAAAAGGATGAGAGACTAGGAGGAATCATCATCCTCTATTTTGCTTGGTAAGTTTCAAGTAAAGGCTTAAGGCATAAATGATTTTCAGTTTCCTTTCGAGCACGCAAACTATAAACCTTTATGCTCTCTGTGGTAACTAAAGTATCTTTGCTTCCTCTCCCACGTGAAGATAGCTCCTGGAAAGACATAATCCTATATCCATTTTTTCTATCAATACCAACAACCTGAAAAGAACAAAAACCATAAAATTAGGAGTGAATAACAGGAGCTAAATTAACAAGAACAAATAAAAATAATATTATGGCAGAAAACATTTTTGTACCTCTGCATCGATTATGAAAGTTGATGCAACAGGCTTGCAAGATTCCTTAATTATGTCAATCAGATCAGGAAATCTTGAAGTTGATTCATCTCCATTTCTTGAAAAAACACGAATTGATCCATCATCTAATTTGTGAATTTGAGCTCTCTGACCATCATACCTGGAATTACAATTATCTTGATTTAACAAGTGATATGAAAGACAAGTAATGTCAAAGGATCTCAATATTCAATAAAATTGCCAAATTTAAAACTATTGCCTGTAGAATAAACAAACAAGATCAGAATTTCAAATCTATCCAAGAAGATATTTATTCTCAAAAGAAATTTGGGGTAAAAAGAGATTAAACAAGTTGCACATAAAGCTGAAATTATAAATGTTACAGTCTGAAGTGAAGCAGTTTGAATTCTTGCATTTCTTACCGCTTCATTTTTGTACAATAATGCAAGTAATCGCTGTGCAATAAGCATTACCAGTTTTTCACTACCATAGGTTTTCACTATATCATCAAATATGCTAAATTGATTTTATGAAATGGTCAGAAAAGAAATGTATGCGTTGATTGTAAATATCAGTAAATGTAATAATGCACAAGGAACTAGCTCATGCTTGCATGAATGAACTCCTAATCCTAAACTATGGACCGACGAACAAAACAACATTATAGTCAGACTATAAAATTTGATAAATTAGAAATTAGAAATCAGATTAACATTCGGAAATTTGCATGACGGAATGTTAAAAAGTTCAGTTTTAAAGTTGCAGTAATCCAATGAGTCTGCCTTGCGCTAGCATTCCTACCTTTTAGCCCATTTTGAAAAGGTGCATAATATAACCCTTTAATTCAGCTAATTTCAGGAAGGATTTTTTCATTGATTATTGCTTTCTTTTTTATTAATTTTATTCATTTCACAAAATCTTTTGATTAAAAAATCACACTCTAGGAAGCTGTTAGTATGTGTTTTCATAGAAGTTTATATAGAAATGCCTGAGCAGACATAGCTATAACTCTAACATATTCATCATATTAATTGCTCTATTGCTATAGCATTCACTTTCAAATTTTGAGGTACTTACAAGTGACGTAGATCAGGTTACTACATTAACACCAGCATTGATTTAACAACTAAACCCTTGTGATCAAAACTTCATATCACCGATTAATATCATATCCAAACAAGATTTTAAATGACTACTTGTTTCCTCGTGTCCCCATGCATGCAATGAGATGTCAAGAGAGACATGAAGAGAATAAAGATAAAAGGAAAATAACCAATTAAAGAATAGGACATACTTGTATTCACATGTAAATGCTTTATTTTGAAATAGCTTCAATGCTTGAGGAATGCCATTCGTTATCCTACAAGGAAAGAAAAAGGAAAACTCATGGAAAAAAGAAACTGGAGGGTGTTAAGAAAGTAAGTGGATACTCCTGATTTAAGAAAAGAAGGATCTAGAAACTTGAAATCTAATCACAAAGTACACAAGAAAGGGTCAATATATGAAATGGTATATACTTTGCAAGCATAGGCTTAATAGGGATTCCTGGAACCATTGATAAACTTGAAACTGAAAATTCAATGCCTTTGTTCATGAGAGATGAGACTATGATATCCTGCATAAAGTAAAAGACAATGAAAATGTGTAACATCATGGGAATACTGCATTATTACTCATATAGGGTCTAAACTAGGTTAGGTTATCCTCAACATGTCAGCATTTACACAAACAAATATAAGACCATCAAGAGAAATTCAGAACAATTTAACATAAACAAAATTATAGGATATTCACATAAACTGCACATCAGCAATTACTAGTAAAAGTTATATCCAACATATTCAGTGTTTGGTCACATATAATGCTGTTGATGTAAACCGATAATATTTCTGCATTCTTGCCTTCAACAACAGACACAAACACAGAAAGTCAGAAACATATAGTGCCTAGCTTCCTATCTCCTAATATATGAGAGTAATGTAGACAACAGCCCAATGAGTACAATAATGTTATGGAAATGGTAGCAACACGCTCTTTCCAACACACCCTTTACTATTAGTTGAAATTCATGTGAGTCCCACCAATTAAGGAATGAATCCCATCAAATATGGGGTGGGACCCACATGTGTTGCTAACATTCCTCTCAGTTTCAATCATAAAATCTATATATAGGCAAAACTCACTATTCAAATAATACTTACCAAATCTGGAAGTATGTTATATGCTTCAACAACTGCCACAGAAAGGACCTGGATAGATGGGGGAAAATCATTAGTAACAGAAATAGATGGCTATTTCTTTTAGAGCAATTTTAGAGCACAAAACAAGCCCCATGAACCTTATGGACATTTAACGAATTATTAATGTTGATCCTATTAAGCATTGCAGTCCAAATAAAACTCAACCTTACATGTAGCTTCATCTTTCACATAAAAGTTTTCAAAGCTTATTCATGCATATCCTATCTCCTATTATTATCCCACTAAATGAGAGCTCCTCTACATAGAAAATGGCATATGAAAAGTAACCATCATGACCAAAAATAATATCAACCATTACAAAGCAGCCAGGATAGTAAAACAGCAAATTAGTATGTAAACTTGATCATAGGAAAAAGCAAATGATTGCATAATGGACCTGAAGCTTCTCCTTAAAATTTTCTGCAATTCCTTCTTGGGACACGGTATGGCAAGAATTCATAACAACAGCATGAGCCAATGCAGGCAAAACAGTTCTAAGCATTGCCCCAGTCCTTAAGTTCCTGACCTACACAAGTAGCAAAATTTGAGAGCCAGGACACTTGCATACAGGGATAAAAATATAGTAAAAAAGAGTATTTGAAAAGCATACTTTAGCCACCCTATACATGCATACTCAAAACATTAAAGCACCAGCGTAAGCCCTTATTCAGGCTTGTGGCACGCCATAACCTTGAAATGGAGTAACCTCCCTTCCCTCCACATCTATGCACCAGATTTTTTTTTTAAAAAAAAATAGAGATGTTTACCAAGGTCCGAACAAGAAACTTCATCTCCTTCTCACGGCAGGAACGCATAAGATGAACAATGATGCCTTTCTTCCGAACTGTGCTTCCACTGCCTGTTTGTACACTGATGAGCACTACATAAGAACATGTAGAAGTAGAACAATACTAAAAGTTTACCTTACTAAATAGTAGTAGAAAAATGATAGAATTAATAGGGAAGAAAAGGCAATACAAACATAAGAGAAATAAATGTTACAGCAAGGTTTAATACATTTCTTGTCCCTAAACATTCATAACGCTAAAATTTTGGAACCCTGGTTCCAGAAACAAGATTACCACCAAAAAAGACATCAGAACCAGAAATTGATCTCCTAATAGTGACCATGATCACTGTATAAAATGCCACAACCTGGACCACCTTTTAAAGGTTTACAACTTCCTAGTGTGGTTGATAAAGAGGACAGGACATAAAGGGATTATACATAGAGGTGGTGATGTCACCAACTACGACTGCAAGAAAGTTAATCCTAGTTAGTGACCAGCTTGCTAAACCTTTCTGGATCAAGAACATGTCCGTCACCAAACATGATTATAACATTTAGAATCAACTTCCTCCTGTGAGTAGTTAATTGTTCCTAAACCAAAAATATTGTTTTATCAATAATCTCTTTTATGTTAGATTCCCAAATATATTTGGGTGGTTTGGTTTACAGAACGAGGTTTCAATCATTGTTTGTGCTGCCATTACCATATATGCACAATTCCCAAAAAAATTCATGATCTGTAAGTCCAAACCTTTAGGCTCTGCAATTCCATATGCTATGAGCAATGGAAGCCAGTCCCCTCTATGAGGAAGTTTCGATTTTTTTTTCCTGGGGAATTCAAAGGACTAAGTATGCACTAACTTGATATCAGCTAGGCTCCTAGTATGTATATTTATATACTGAAAAACTACAGCAACTAGAAGTGTAGTACAACTACCACAAGCCAATACCACTCAAGGCACACTTGATAATACTCTATCAGATATCATCTAATTAAGTCATCAACTAGGAGTTCTGTTACAAGGGACTCGGGTTCGTGGTGTACATGGAAAGATATCCATAAATTGATTTTTATAATATATACATATTATAATTTAAATAATCTAAAGTGAATGACAAGCTACCACATCTAGGGTTCACCCTGAACCTAAGTCCATAACTCTCAACTAAGCATTTGAAGAGCAGACCATTGAGTGGTGCATTATATTATATCCCTAATAAGGTTATAACTTGCAATAAGAAACAGAATGGTTGTTAATACCTTATCTTTCGTAGTGCAGAGTAAACATCCTTAATTAGAAGTGGTGTAGGAGGTGCAAGCAATCTCTGTGTTTGACGACACTCTTGAGCAACATCACCTTTAACAATCCCAGGTTATTTCATAGTTATTCAAAATCTTCACAGACAAAATAGGTTTAGTAAACAAGTAAAAACTATGAGAACAATCATCCAACCAAGGTCACCAAATTTGTTATACATCTCCCTTATTTTCAATCGATTTGTTCCGCATGCATCTTCAAGTGCTGTAGTGACTAAACTTCCACCAATATTTAGTTCCTGCGTCAATTGCATGACACACAGAACTTTATCAGTGCATAATAACCCTCATTGCCATGTAGTAGACTTCTAAATTTAGTGTCAAACATTTCGATTTTTCATCTGGAATAGGCTAAAGAAACATATGATTAACAACCGGAAATAGTAATGTACTTTTCCATTGAAAAAAAATCAATGAAGTGACCTTTAAATTGGCTGCTGGATTTAGCGGCTATTTTTTTATAAATTAGAACTACAAATTTCTCTTCACGTCCACTAGAGGGGGAAAATGTGCAGACTGCAGAGTGAAACATTATCAATGTGTTCTTTATGGAACTCAGGTCCTAGGCTTTCAGGAGAAGAGAGCTCTTGAAACTTGACACAGTACATAAAAGAGCAAAGAAACAGTATCAAGGTTTAATTTTTCAAAATTACTCAAGTTTAAGTTTAACTCTCATTAATGTTAAAGAGGTGAAAGTCACAACTGGAAATAAACCTACCACATTTTCATGGTCTGCAGCAATTTTGTTTGTACATAGATACACAGCAGGAAGCACATCTGCTGGAGACAATGCCAACAAACTGTGTGATAGAAACATTGAATAAACATAATATTTCTCAATCAGCCAAATACTGGTAAAATTGTTTCATTTTTCCATAGAAAGGAGGGGAGAAACAGATAATACAAAGAGCATGATCAGTATCAAAGGACCTTCTGAACATATTGCATAATATTGAAGTAGCTTTTATCTTTCCTTTCTCTTCCTCAAGCAGGTTGAAGGTTCGTGCAAGATGTAAATATGGTGCAGGATGTCCATCTCTCCAACACGCTGCTCATTTATGCAAGTTGAATACATATTTTACAAGACAGATCTTGAATATAAGGAGTAAATATAAAAGTGCAGTTAGTTGAATAACTCCCTCTAAACCAAGATATTTAGGGGAGGGGAATAAAATTAATACACACCATGTTCCTCAGGGTTGTATTTCTCAGGTGGTAGAGATACATGAAAATGAGTTGCATCCACATTATCTCTTAACACTCTATGCATAGAAATATCAGGTAAAACTCTCAATTCATGTGACACATGCTTCTTCTCTAAAGGCCTGCCAATTTTGCACTCCTCTTGAACTGATATTTCATTTTCACCAAGATTGCCAGAACCACAGTAATATATATCCAATGCCGTATTGATATCTCCTTTTGCCTTCTCAATTATAGTAATGGCATGCTTTTTTAATGATTCGTTCGCGTTTATTATTTGCATAAACTGATCAATCTCATCCTTATACAAGTTTCCAACATCAGTTGGCAGTGGGTCTTCAACTTTATGGCTTTCATCGAGCTTCGATCCAAATTGATCAGATTGAGTACCACCGGGCATCTCAGGCATTACTTTGCCGAAGAATTTTGTTATTGTTGGCTGCTTTGAACCACTTGATTCTGATTTTGCTTTGACTTTGACTTTCTTGTTAGGCTTACTTTCACTACCCCTCTTTCTTTTGGCAGGGGAAATGCGACTTGGTACTGTGTGCCTCAGGTTAGCTAACTTAGAGTCTTGACTTGGAAAAATGTCAAAACTTTTGTGAGTCACAACATTTGGATGGTTTGACATTTTTGTACTAGGGCATGGTTTTGGAAGAGAATCAGTGTCATTTGATGAGTCGCAACATTTGGATGCTGAAACTGGAGTTTGACAGGAATTTACTTGCTCATGAAATTCAGTCTCACGTTCATAGAAATTAGAAACAGCTTCGACAACATTGCTCCCTGAGATGCTCATCAGATCTAACACCTGGCTTCGGGTGACCCATGTGGGCAAACAACTACTAAGTTCTTGAACAATTTTCTCTCTTTCTTCGTCATTTAGTAAAGTAGGATCTTGTATGCAAGTTTCTTCCACAGAAGAAGAGGACAAACTCGCAGTAGTATCAGGATTAGTGCTTTTATCCCCTCCCGCATCAGATGGCTTGACTTCTTCCTCAATGCTCTGTCTTGGTTTCACAGCATCACTAACACCCTTCTCAACCTTGAAACCCACTTCACCGGATCCATGCTGAAAACCCCTTAAAAACCCCTGCTTGTTGGCAGTTTCATCAACCAACCCAGCAAAATACTTCCTCATCTTGTTAGCATGTTTACTATCACTTCTCTCGACATCTAAACCCACTGTCGGAACAACGCGCTTCGGTTTCAAAAACTTCACATATTCCCTGAGCTCATCATAGTTTGAATGCTCACTATACGGCACAAGATGAACCCAACACGAATCCTTGGACCTGACTGCAAACCTATTGCGCTTCACTTCATAGGTCCATCCGGTCGGCACAAAACCCACAACCTTTGAGTACCCTCTCTCAGCCATAATTTCCTTCATTCTAACGAAATTAGGCCTAAAGTAAGGCCAAGTCTCCCCCAACACATTCCACCCAACAACATGAATATTAGTCTCCAATCCATCCTCTGTGAACTCACCACTCTCTCCATACCCAAGCACCCGCAAAACCTCCATTTTCCTAGCATCCACATGGACCTTCTTCCTAAGCCTCCGCGCAAGCTCAAGCAAAATCCTCTCCTTCCCAATAACATAAGTGGCAACAAGAAACAAGACACCATCATCACCATCACACTCAGCCACAGAATCAACAACATAATTAACAGACTCATCTTGTGAAGGGAAAACAAACTTAGGGTGACAATAAGTTGTATCCAAAAACACAGCATCAGCACCAACAAAAGGAGCGAGTGTAGGCTCCATAATCATTGAACGACAAAACCGGAAATCGCCAGTGTGAACGTACCTAATGAAGTTTGAGATAGAGTGAGAAAAGAGAGAGAAAACTGAGTTTTGAGAAATCTGAAATCTGTATAATAATATGTATTCTGATCTTCATCTGAGTACAAGAGTTATATTTATATGTAGCTGGAAACTAACCAACTACCTAACAGTTTTCACAGCTGATAGTGACAGCTGTAACTAACTTACATAACAGAACTAGCTACTGTTAGCTGTTTACGGTTTCTACAGTTGCAATATACTCTATCAAGGAGTGCTAGCAACACACTCTTTTCAACCCACTCTATGATTAGTTGAAATTCACGTGGGTCCCATTAAATCATATGGATCTCATATCCTATTTAGTGGGACTCATTTTCAAAGCAATGGGACCCCATGAATTTTAACCAATCATGGAGAGTGTGTTAGAAAGAGTGTGTTGCTAGTATTTCTCATACTCTATCGGTACCTCTTTCGGAAGGTTCCGTGCTCGGCATCGTTGGTGTCAACCTCGAAGAGGAATTGAATGGCGCCGGGGCAGTGGTTGGCATCGATGAGGGTGACAATGGAGCCATCGATTTTGAGGGGTTGGCGGAGGGGGAGGGGGTGGATGAATGGGGAGGGGATATTGAGGACGCGATGGAGGAGAAGTGCGGTGGTGGGGGAGCAGAAGATGATGCCACGGGACCAGGAGGAGGAGAGGCCGGAGTAGTGGTCGGAGTGGAAGTGAGAGAGGAAGTAGGAGACGGAGAAGTCGCCGGCGTGGCGGAAGGCGTCGACGAGGAAGCGGGTGTTGGGGATGAGTTTGGAGTGTGGGAGGGAGGAGGGTGGTGGTGAGAGTGGCGGTAGTGGTTGGAGGGATTGGCGAGCGGCGAGGAACAACTTGGCGGAGTCAAACTCTAGGGTTTGGGTTTGGGTTTGGGATTCCATGATTGAATGAATGGAATGAAAGGGATCAAATCAAAACACAGGATCAGCTTTGAGGTTAGGATTGGAATGGAAGAAGAAGAAGAAGAAGAAGATGAAGAAGCATCTTCTCTTCCGCCCAATGATCACAGAATGAGAAAAATGAGCGGTTTCTACTTTCTATTCATCATTGGGGTTGTCACTGTTTTCCCTTTTGTATGAGGTGGTTAACCTGTGGCGCCAAAACCAACCGGTTCGGCTGTTCCTTACTTCCTTTAGAAGTATTTTTATTTTTATTGTTTTGTTTATTAAAATTAAATTAATTAATATCAGTCTTGAAAGCTAGCATGAAAAACATAAAAGTATAAATTTTTATTACATTAAAAATGTAAAAGAATAGTGAATATTTTTAATTTTTTAAAATTTTATATTTTTTTATAAGAAAATTTTATATATTCTTAACAACTATTTTTATCTGATAGTACATAATTAATATGGAGTTAACATTACCGGCACTCCACAACCGAGAATTAGTCTTATAGTTATAAAAATATTTAGCCAAAGACCAAAAAATAAGTTGTATAATGTAAAAAAATATAACATGAAGCGTCAATCAAACTTAAATCCTATGTATAAAAAAAAATTTAATCCAAGTTCACCATGTGCTACCTGTTTATTTCCTTAAATAATTTCTACAATCAAGTTCCTTACAAACAAAATGCGATCTGTGTAGCCTCAAATTTACCACTAGTGCTGAAGATGCAATGCTTACTGTTTGCATTAGACTCTTGTGTAGCAACAATTAGGGCCTATTTGGATTGACTTATACAAAATTTATACAGCTTATAACTGATTCATAAGCTGTTTTGGGCTTACTTTTCATAAGCTACCCAGGATAGCTTATCAAAACAGCTTATGATTTATATAAAATAAGTTTCACTATAATTTTTCTTCGATTATAAAAGTAGTTTATACAGCTTATGTCATAAACAGTAGATAAACTTGTTATCTAAACAGGACCTTAGTTCAGTATATGTGATCCAATTCAACATCTCGCCAAAACAAAGACAAATCTAACCTCAATATATCATATTAATAGTTTTTACAGGGCAACTTTGCATTAAGTTACATTGATATGATCTGAGGAGAAAAAAAGTTAAATGCTCTCGGACATTAATCATAGGAAGCGGAGTGCGATAGTGAACAATCCCAATCCAAATGGAACCGAGAAACAGAAAATTGTTGAACATAAGAGGAAAGGAGTTCAAAAAGCGCCATCAGTAGAGAATACATGAGACTACATAGACATAATTATTCGCACAGTAAGCATGGTGATATAATACCAATAAATCTTTTGCAAGAAGAAAATAAAATAAAGCATAAAATCTTAGAATTATTAGAAAAATGTTATGAAGAAAATCCACAAGCCTTTGCGTATAGAAAGAAGTATTATGCAAATATAGAATTAACAAGTTTGTGAAAAATCAATGATTTATACAAAAGAAGATGAAAATGATTATATTAATATTATAAAGAAACATTTAGATCTTAATCTCATTAGAGAAACTAAGAGTGCATATAATTGTGCTAGTTTTTTAGTTAGAAATCATAGTGAAATAAAAAGAGGTGAATCAAGGATAGTGATAAATTATAGACCATTAAATAAAATTGTTAAAGATTACCCTTATCTTCTTCCAAGAAAAGATGTTATCTATGAATAGATAAAAGAAGGAAAGATTTTCTCAAAATTTGACTTAAAATCAGGATTTTATCAGATACTATTAGAAGAAAATAATAAAGCTTGTACAACATTTAATGCTCCTCAAGGAAGATATGAATGGAATGTGTTACCAATGAGATTAAAAACTAGTCCTAGTATTTTCCAAGAAAGACTAGATAAGATCTATAGGGATTGTTATGAATTCATAGTAGTGTATATTGATGATATTTTAGTATGTAGTAAAAATATAGATGAACATAATAAACATTTATTTATATTTGCTACCAAGGCATACGAAAATGGGTTAGTATTGAGTAAAAAGAAAGCTGAAATAGCAAAAGAAAAATAAGTTATTTAAGATTAATTATAAATAAAGGGATTATATAATTACAATCCATATATCTAAAAAAATATTAGATTTTCTAGATGAATTAAAAAAATATAAAACAAATTCAATCTTTTTTAGGACATATTAATTATGCTTCACAATTTATTAAAGATTGTACTAAATTAAAAAATAAGTTACAAGAAAAATTGAGAAAAGAAAGAGTTTTGTTTGGACAGAAGAAGACACTTAATATGTAAAAGATATTAAATAAAGAGTAAAAAGTCTAGAAAAATTGCCTTTGCCATGAGAAGAAGATGAATTATATATTGAAACCGATGCCTCAGATAAATACTGGGGTGTAGTATTAAGAAGACAAGGAGATAACATAATATTAAAATATGTTTATGGAACATTTTAGGGAGCATAAGTAAATTATGATATAAATGAAAAAGAAATTTTAGCAGTAATAAAAGCTATAGAATGTTTTAAGATTTGGTTAGTTATAAAAGAATTTATTATTAAAACAGATAATACTCAGGTAAAAGCATTTCTTCAGAATAAAATTAAAGATAATATAGTAAATAGAAGAAGAATTCGTTGGCAGATGAAGATTAGTCTATTTAGCTTTAGAGTAGAATATATTAAAGGTGCTAACAATTGTTTTGCAAATAATTTATCCAGATGGAACAGGATAATTTCAACCAAGAAATAGAAAATCTCAAGAAGTATGTTTAATCTTGTTCTTGGAGCAGTTAACCTCTTAGACAAGAAATTTCATGAAATGGCAACCAAGGTTGGTGAACATATGACCAAGATTGATGGACACATGACTGACTATTCAAAAGAATATCATCAAGATTCTATGAAATTACTTGAGAAAATAAATAGTTTCTCTCCTTCCTCTTCCAATTCCAGTTTTTTGGAAAAAGGAAAAGAGAAGATAGATTTAAATTCAGTCAAGGAAGAAAATCAAGAAAAAGAGAGTAAGTTTTCCTTTAAAAAGATTACATTTGAGGAAAAACTTACTAAATTTCCTCCAAGAGAAAAAGTTGATAAATTCAAGATAATATATCAGCGCCTAGCTAGTGGATTTCATGTACCAAGGAAATCCTAGAGAACTAGATTCTTATATTATTGAATATAAAGGAATGTATCCAAGAATTTCCATTATACTAGATAACTGGGAAGATGTCGAGCTTCTCAATGATTTATTCAAGTTTGGTTTTATTGATACTATTTATATTGAACCAAGTGATGATTTAGCCAAGCTGAAGTATTTCCCAGAAGCAGTTGTTAATGGAGTTAAAGGTTATATTAAAGGAGTAAAGCCTCAGAAAACAAATTTTGCCAAAATTTATTTTCCAAGTCCTGACCTAGAAGGTGAAGCTGTATTTTTTATCAAGATCGGATCAATAAATTCCGATAATACAGAAGTCCAAGAGATGTCCCGAAAAGAAAAGGATGTTCCAGTTATAAACCAAGAGTGGATTTCAAGGAGGAGAGCACTAGGATTCCATGTATTGTTAATGATGATGAAGGAAGAATATCATAGATCAAGGTTTTGGAGCTATGCTATGACCGAGAATGCTATAGTAATATGCAGAAAAGACAAGGATACAGGACAAACCACCCTCAGATTTCTCCAAGTCTTAATCCAAAAGATTGGAAAGAATAAAATCAAGGGGCAGGTGGAAACTCACCAACAACTAGCTAATGATGGGGACCACAAGTGTACATTTTGTCAAAGATAGATGCCTTGGAGATAAGGATATTGACAAGACAAATGCCTTAGAGATAAGGATGTTGACAAGAAGAAATCTACTTTAGACGTGTCAAGATAGAAAAGTTATCAGAATTATGTAACCTAAGTTACTTTTATAAACTCTAGTTAGATAGAGGGTGGGTTCAACCTCTATAAAAACCCCTTTAGGTTATGAGGAGAGATCATCGACTCTCATCCCCTTTTTCTTGTATTGTAACAACTCTCCTATATTCTAAATAAATTCTCAAGTTTTCGAAATTCTAAAAGTTTCTATATTTTCCTTCAAGTTTTCTTAGTTTAAAGTGAGTATGATATAAATTTCGAGAGTTAAAGTCAAGCTTTGATTTCATAATTTTAAGGTAAACAGTATCCCAAGAGTGTTCTAAAACCAAATCGAGGGTATCAATTTTCCTTGTCAATTGAAACCGGGTTGGTGTTGAAGGCAGAAGGACTTTGTGGTTTGGCACAGGCAAGATATTGTTCACCAAGAGATTACAAAAGCGAGGTAAGGCCCATAACTTTTTATTATATCATATTGATTTTTGAAGTAAAAAACCTCTGTATACAATAGATATAGATAACTTAATAAGATTAGGAAATAATTTAATCATTATGAGCTCACTCACTCAATCAGAATATGAAGATTATATAAACAATTTTGACGGAGGTTATGACTATGATGAAGAAGTAGAAGAACATATAGAAATAGAACAAGAAAATATTAATGATTGGAATGAAATTGAAGAAGAAAATTGAAGAATTAGTAGTTTTGATTTTTTTAATCAATATATTTACAAATTTATTTTATTCCAAAAAAGAATTAGATAAAGAAGAAACTAGACTTAATGAATTTTTAGATAGCAACTACATTGATATGCTCTGAGGGGGGAAAAAGTTAAATGCTCTCAGACATTAATCATAGGAAACGGAGTGCAATAGTGAACAATCCCAATCCAAATGGAACCGAGAAACAGAAAATTGTTGAACATAAGAGGAGAGGGGGTTGACCAAAAAAAAGAAAAAGAGGAAAGGGGGTTCAAAAAGCGCTGAGACTACATAGACTCTGCATACGAAGGCAAATGGCAGTAGCGGGAAAAGTACTTGCACCACAGAATGTTGAATTCAAACGTATCTCAGTTCTCATTTTTTTCGCCTTCTCTTGCCTGCCCCTTTTGTTGACCGCATTTTCCTTGTATTTGCACTGTCACTTTTCTGCCATTCAAAATTTATGTTAAACTTTACAGGATCAACTTGAACAATGTTTGATAATTGAAATCCTAGTTTTCTTTACCTTCTTCCTCGATCTCTTCTTCTGCGGCTTCTGTCCTTTGTCATTCTTCTCCGTATCATCCTAAAAAAAAAAAAAGATTTAGGTTAGCATGTCTAAATATAAATCAGCTTTTCTAATTCAATAGATCTTTTATTGGCCGAGTTGCAGTGGAATGTAATCGGACTGTTGAAGAACCAACCTCGGTATCTTCGGTTTGTATCTCTGAGACCTCTAGGTTCTCAAGTTCACCATCACTGTTGAGTATGGCCTTCAGTCTACCTTCCCCATGTAGTTTTTCAGATCGAGCATGTCTCTACAGTAATAACAAAGTCATCATTAGATCAATACGGATGGCAAGTAAAAGTTAATATAACATTTGCATCCAAGGGTATCAAAATAGTCATAAACTTATTCATTGCATCTTCCTTGGATTTCCCAGTTCAGACCAGACACTACATTTCCAACCAAATGAATATATTAAATGCAGTAACTGATTTCTTTTGGGAGAATATTTACGATAAGAGTTTAAGCATATTAAGCCACCAAAGAAAAAAGTGCATTACCTTTGACTGAAGATGATCCCGCAAAGTGTCCTCAGTCAAACAGATAATCCGAGGACATATCCTGCACTTAAAAACTGATTTGCATTTTAAGACATAGGATGCCATATCTGTTGGTAAGGGTTGCCTTTCAGCCAAAACATTAGACTTTTCAGAATCGCATTTACTAGGCAACTCCTTGTTAATAAGGATTTGTCTTTCATTTATAGTTCCAGCATCATCTTCACTAGATAGCAGACCTGGAGTAACATCAATGTAAAACAATCATGAAAGGGCTATTTTCCATGGAATAGAGCCATGCAATTTAGAAGAATAGACAGTGCAACAGATGCTATTGTCCCAGAAATAGACCACATCTTATTTACACAAAAGTAAAATGACAAAGGAGTTGATGCATGACTAGAAGTAGCACTTTGATGGCTGCTATTTTAGCTAATAAGCATTTTCAATCTCAAATCTCAAAAGTTTGTGTGGGTGGCTGCTATTTTAAGACAAGGCTGCCTGATAGTAGAGCCTGTGCTGGTCATTGAAGTAATTTCATCAAATATAAATTCGATAAAAGTTCATGACCAAATCATGTTTAATACCATCAAAAACTACCAATGCCCAACAGCTCCTTAAATGTATAAAATAGTTACTACATCTGTTGAGTGATGTAAAAGGCTATCAATATGATTAAAGAGCTTATGGTCCTATTGCAACTCTAATTCCTCCCTCTGCCTTCTACGATTCAGACTATCAAATGTCCTTTCTTGTCAATGTCAATGTTTGACATGTACCTTCTGATTATCCTTTTCAACTAAAACATAATTACTCCAACCACTTGTCTTTCTAAGTTTCCATAAAAAGTCCTTGTAGAGGATGAAATAAATTTTATCACCACCATAGGCCCTGATATCAGTGTCCCTAAAGGATGTGATGTCTCACTCAGCCAACTATCTTCCCTAACCATGTTTTAAATTAGCACCCACAAAACTATTGTAATTGAAAACAAAGTAAACACCAAAAAACAGAGCCTGGTTTATTCAATCAAAAATTCAAAATTGCACTCTTCTATACATGCTTCACCATTGTTCAGGTCAAAATCAATACCACATGTCCAACTCTCCAGGTTCCACACTCTCCTGCTATCACAACTCATTATGTCACATTAGCAGCCATGAAAGTGTGACTTCTAGCCTCCACAAAGGAGACGAAAAAGGATGTGAAAACACAGATAATAGAGAGGGGATCGATCAACAAGAATAGCACAAGGATTTTTAGTGTGTACTTTCATTTACACGTTTACAACCTAGGTTTTTCCCCAGATCAGAACCAAACTGCTGATATCATGGTAAAAGAATATCAAGAGAGTCGCATATGGATAAGCTCCTTGTGTGTGTGTGCAAAAGCTAGAATAGAAAACTAAAATCAACGCACAAGGGGAGCAGTGTTCTCTAACATTGTTGATGGAATAAAAATTAGAAATATCATCAACTAAATTCAAAATTTGTTGCAAAGGACAATAACTCAAAGCAGACATGCATTACAAACAAACCCTACTTGCAGAGTTGACATCATCAACCTCATTCGCAGAACCATCCTCACTCTGATATCCTGAATTGTCAAAACAGAAAAAGAAAAATTGTGAATAAATGACTAACAATAACAAACACCATCATAACAAATACTCATTTCCATTGCTTACATAACAGCAAACAAGACATCTCATGCCCTCCATGTAATACCAATTATATCATTCCAAACAACAAGTAATGATGAAAAGGATGGTCAATGAGCTTCGGCCGCTATGCTTTCAGGCAGAAGCTAAAGCTAGGAACAAGACATGGAGGATATATATGAATCAGAATAACTCTAGCTAATTACGCCATGATCTATAGCTTATATTGTTCTTACTGAAAACTCCGTATGGAATGTTTGAAAACTCATCTCAACCAGTGAACCAAGAAAATAAGCCTAATAATTGAAGATATAGGGCTTGTTTGGATAAACAACTTCTTTAAGCGCATATGGCATAACTGTATAAGCGTTTATGTATAAACTATTTTTATAATCGAAAAGAGAATGTGATTAAACTGATTTCATATAAGTTATAAGTTGTTTTAATAAGCTATTTTGTATAGCTTGTGAAAATAAGCCCAAAACAACTTATGAACCAGTTAGAAGCTATTTTCATAAGCTCTTCCAAACATTATGAAGAGTGCATATGTTAGTAGAAGCTCAAATTAAGTTTTGCATAATTCAATCCAAACAAGGACATAAAACTTAATGCAATTCAGAATATCTTGTAAGCGCAAATAAATACAGTACAGTTATGCTATCAATACTGCCTACTATCTGAGAATGCCTTTTTGAGAGGGAAAAAAACAGAAAACAATTGAAAAAGAAAAATGCGAATGAACGAACCAGAAGATGTTGAGCCAACTTCATCATCATCGTGTTTTACTTCCGCAATTGCATCAGCATCCTCTTCTGAGGACGAAGAGGAATGATCCGATGCATCCCTATCGCCGTGATCAATCTTGTAGAATCTCCTCTTTATCATTTCTTCTCGAAGTCCAACTGTGACAACAAACAAAACACGTGATTCCTCAAGTAAAACTTCAAAACCATTCAGGTTTTATAGTCATGCATTGATGATTACACGGCAAATAAGAATAAAATACTTCATGCGGTTGCTGCATAAATGAATGAATGGAACTGCAGAGAAAGAGAGAGAGCTCTTACTGTTACAGTTACAGAGAGAGAGAGAGAGAGCAACGACGGCGACAAAGAGGAAGAGGCAGAGAGAGAAACGGAAAAAAGTTTGAAACCGGGTTGGATACGGAAAACGGGTTTACAACTATGGGCCTGCAATGGACCCATGCACTTATTGAGCCCAAATTGGGGCAATTTATATTCGCACATACATACTTTGTTATCTGTACATACATGTCCGCGGAACTATTAGTTCCGCAAGTGTATTATTTTTTCAACACCCACATTCCGCGGAACTATTAGTTCCGCAAGTTGTAATTCTCCGCGAAACTATTACTTTCGCAGGTTGTAATTTAACACATACATGCCTGCGGAACTAACTAATAGTTCCGCGGAGAATTACAACTCGCGGAGCTAATAGTTCCACGGAGTGTGTGTGTTGAAAAAAATACAACCCGCGAAACTAATACTTCCACGGAGAATTATAACCCGCGAAACTAATAGTTCCGCGGAGTGTGTGTGTTGAAAAAAAAATACATCCGCGGAACTAATAGTTCCGCAGACATGTATGTGCAGATAGCAAAGTATGTATGTGCGGATATAAATTCCCTGGTTACAACCGTAAAGCTTAGGCCTTTTCTTTTAGCACCCCTCCACTTTCTATTCCCACCCCACCCCAAAAAAAATTTGAAAAGACCTAACTACCCTTACCCCCTTCCTCTTCTCTCTCACTCTACCCCTCTTCCCCTTCCCTCCCTTGAGTCCCTCCCTCACTCCCATTCTCTCCCACACTCATCGCCTCCCTCTCTCCTTCTCCCTCTTCTCTCTATAATCGTGAGAACTCCATTGTTATAGGTATTTTAGTATCCAACTCGCTTCATATCCGCACACATTTATTTATTTATATAATCATTACAACTATAATTATGTATGTCTCTCAATATATATATAATTATTCAATTAGATTTGTTTTAGTCTAATCATTAATTTTCTTTATATATTCTAATTTTCATTAGTATTACTAGATCAAAACAATTTTTATACTTGAAAGATAAGTGTTTGCAATCTTTGGAAGACTTTGATTCAAATGATGAGGTAAAATGATCTAACCGTATGTGTTATAAATTAATTTTAACTTTACAATTAAAACTAATAGTGCAATATACTACGTACTTTTTAACATCTTTTGGAGATACCAGCCCAGGATTTACAAGTTTTAATTTATGGATTTGTTGTTCTAGAAATTTGATGTATTTTCACTTGATATTCAAACATAATATTATGCATTGCATTTAATGATATTATTATATTTAATGATTATGTTTGAAATATCTTTGAATAGTCTTTTCAATCAAGTTACAACTAGTCACATTACCCATGCTGCATAGAGAGTAAAGAGTGTTTGTTTATGTGAAATATGTACATCATATGAAGATATTATCTCCACAAATATAAATAGATCGAAGTGAAATAAAAAAGCTCCAAGTATAATAAAAAGATGTAGGTCAAAACCAAAACAAAAATAAATCCCAAGTCTAGACTTATGGAAAGAGAATTTCATAAAATTTCGAATGAATGTAATTTGTATTGATTTTTCATACTTAATTAAAGTAAGGTATGAGTATGAAATAAAAAAAGTAGTAAGGCATGAGTACTTAGGCATCTATCAGATAAGAGTATGAGTATGGGCCTAATACTTTTTTTGAAATGCGTGTATAGGTATGGATACTATAATATCATACCCATATGCTACCCATTGTCATCCCTTAACACACTTCTTTTGACACATTTTTTATGATCAAATCGAATAATTAAAGTGGAAGTCTCGTCAAATTATGCTGGTATCAAACCTTTTGTTTGTGAACTCAGGTATCTTTTATGCACAATTGTGGAAACAAATCTCTCAATATACTGTGATTTATTTGAGGGTTGACTTCTTCCAATATATATTTTTTCATACACAAAACTGAGAATCGAACCATCAACAATATACGTAAAGGACCCGACTATCTCCCACTCGTACTACACCAATTGACGGTCTCATATCTTATTTGTAAAACCTATTCCAATAAGGACTCACATCAATTTTAACCAATTATAAAAAAAATGTTTAAAAATGTGTTGTTAGCATTTTTCTAATTAAAATTCTATCTTTAATTCTTTATAGAATTCCACCAAAACCCGAAAATCATGCAGTTTGCTCCAATTTTATTATCTTTGTCCTAGGGAGAGGGTGCGCATATATGGATGCTGCAGGCCTCTGTTTGCTGCAAGTTTGTTATCTTTGTTTAAGGGAAGGGGAGGGTGCGCACTGCGCTTATATATGCATGCTGCGTGCGGAAAGCATACACATCTTGCCAGCTTGCGTATCTCATTGGACAACATTTAGTATTTAATTAATTAATAATATCTGAACGACCAAATCTGCGCAATCCACGCACAGATTCATACATTCAGTGTATGATTATTGTTGATCAGATGGAATAATTAAAGTGGCAGTCTCATCAGATTATGCTGGTATCATACCTTTTATTTGTGAATTCGGGTATCTTTTATGTATAATTGTGAACTCGGGTATCTTTCCAAATATTGTGCGTGTCTTGGATAAAAAAATATCTATATTTATGTTTTAATACATATATAGAAAATTTAGTTTTTTTTATTGTTGTGTGTTTGTTTATATATTATTGAGCTTATTATCATTTTTAATTTTTAATTTTTAATCAGGTTAAATATATTTTTAGTCCTTTTAAATAGAGAAATATTCTATTTTAGTCTCTCAAAATTTTTTATCTCTTTTTAATCCCTCATTTATAAAAATATATAATTTATACTCTCTGTGGTCATTTTTTAAATTTTAAAAAAATTAAAAAATATGTTTTCGCCTCATCTAATTAATTCTCAATTCTCGATTTTCCTAACTCTCATTCTCCATTCTTTATTTCCCTTCACCCCAATTTGGGTTATAAAAAGACAGGTTTGGCAAGTTTGAGGCGGAAATATGAGAAACACACAATGAATCTGATTGCTGTAGGGAGTTAGTGTGTGTTTGGATTAAAGTTGATAAAAGTAAGTTTGGAGCGAATTCAGTTTGCAAACCAAATTTGATTATAAATGAGTTTACTCTAACGTGATTTATGTTATGATATTTTTGTCTCAAAAATATATTAGACAATAAATTTTGTTTGAAAGATCAAAAACACTTCTAAATAGGTAATTACTGCTTACTAATGATCCAAACGAAAAAGTAAAAATAAAAAGTAATTAACCTCATTGTTCCATTTACTTCAAACTGAGTTTTGAAACTGAAAACCAAACATCATAAAAACTTGTGCAAATTGGGTTTGACAATCCAAAAGTACTTTTAGAGAGACCAAACTCCAATCCAAACATACTTACACGACGGAGAATGTGCCAAATTTGGGGTAGGATCCATGGAATGGTAATTTATATTGCAGCGGCAGCCACAAGTGAATGGCCCCAGAAAACGAACTCATTGCAGAAATTCAATGCAAAATAGACCAATACCATATTTTTTTTTTAAAGAAAAAAAGGAATGCAAAGACATTACAGTAGAGAAAGTTATTCCAACCAAATTGACACCTCAAACCCTACCAATCATTTGCAGCAATACCATACACATATATACATATATACCATAAGAAGCAAACCTCGTCCTTATCTACAACAATGGGAATTTGGAATAATGAGCCAAAACCAAATATTATCTTTCAAAAGAACAGTGCTATATGGAAAACAATAGAACCCATTAAGTGAAAATCAGCAGATAGAAAACGGGTAGGTAGGGGTGGGGGTAGCATCATGGAATGAGGAAAACGAGAACTGCAAAAATCACACACGTAATAAGGAAAAAACTAACCGAAGGAGAACGAATGATAAAGGTTTAATTGTATTTTTTTTCCAGTTATTGCAATTGTGCGCTTTGGATTTCTTAGTTTTTTAATTATTGCAATTAGGCCCTGTGTTGCTATATCGTCTAATTTTTAACAGTCAGAGTTTAGGTGGCACTGAGTCGGACCACTTTAACACTAAAGGTTTATCAAAAAAAAAATTCAAAATAAATCGATAACACACATGATGCAACACATGTTGTTTAAAATTTTTGACATGTGCGGGTCTTTATCATGTCATCAATGCCAATGTGACCTGATTTACTATCAAATTAATCTCATGTGTACCACACAGATTACGTATTAAAAATTGTACAACATAGCGGCGGAAGAACCTAATTGCAATAATTGAAAAACTATAGGATCTACTTGGCTCAATTGAAAACTAAGAGTCAGAAATCACACAACCACAATAATTAGAGGAGCAAAAGTACAATTAAACAAATGATAAAATAAGGAATAATAGAAAAGTGTGCGAGATTTCTCTCTCTCAATTTAGTCATGAATATGTATTTCAATAGTCCATGAAATGCTTAGGGGAAAAGGGTGGTAATTGGCAACAGGAAAGGGGAATAGAAAAAGAGGGTTTAGTAGAAACTGAGAATTGAAAATTAAGAGAGATAAAAATAATTTTTTTTAAATTTAAAAAATGGTTATAAGACTACAAATGATATATTTCTATAAATAAAAAACTAAAATGAGACAAAAAAAATTTATAAACTAAAAACAAACATTTCTTTTATATTTATGAGAACTAAAAATATATTTAACTCTTTTTAATATATTGATGCCGTGGGGGACTGAAAATGATAACATAAAGTTGTCTTGCTTGTAACTGTGGATGGATGTTACAAAAGAGGACAAAGGTGGAGCCAGACAGCGATAATTTATTTTATATATAGAATAAAGATTTTATATATATAGAATAAAGAAAATAAAATATGCCACTTAGTTAAGTGAGTTGATATTATAAATTGATCATGGCAAAGTGATTAATTAGAAGGGCGCTCGCTAGGTGCAGCCATGGATCAAGAAGGTGGTTCAGAGAGGGGAAATAAGTGGGGATGGATGAAAACTAGGAGAGCGTTTATGGCGGAACTGAAGAAGGTGGGAGTTATAGCGGCGCCGATGGTGGTGACCACTGTGCTGCAATATCTTCTACAAGTCGTATCGGTTATTATGGTTGGCCATCTTAACCCGCTCTCGCTTGCAAGTGTTGCTATTGCAACATCACTCACCAATGTTTCTGGCTTTAGTGTCTTAGTAAGTTCTTAATTTTCTTAATTATCTCACCCTTTTGCCTTGCCTTTCGATTTAATTTTTTTTGTCTGTAATAGACCAATTAGTTAGTAATTAATAAATTAGTTGTTAAAAGAGAATGAAAAAGAGTTCAAAACCCAAAACTTCACATGAAAAGTAACTTTTTTCTTCTTTTTTAATGTTTTAGGACACCTTCGATTTAATGCCTTAACTTTTTTCTTCATTTTTATATAATCAAAGATAAATATTATAAAAGAATCGAGAGTCCCCTGAAACACCACCAAACATCAAAATAAAGCGCCTAATTAATACATTCCATGAGACAACAACACCAATACTAAAAATACAAACTAAATGCTCCTAATTTGTCACGACCCAAGACTATATTAGCTTGGACCAAACAACAACATGCCATGATATAACCAAGTTTTTTTCTTCTTCTTTAGAGCATCCATAATGAAGGAACTCATTTTGGGGGTGCTTAAGTGGGTACCATCAGTACACATCACTCATTTTTATCTATTTGAATTTAAGCACCTTATAAGCATTTTACTCCTCCAATCCAGCACCTCTCAAAAAGTTCTTAAATGGACCCCACTAATAAAACATTATTTATTTACCAACTTTTTTTATTTTTAATTTAATTTATTTATCCATAAAGCAAGGTGTGACCCATCATGCATTTAATGAAAGAATGCTTAGGAGAAGTACTTAGCTAAGTACCTATGCTTAATAAGCACCCCAATAAAAATATTCTCTAATGCATAGTTCTTAATAAATATTGGTGCTTATTTAGTGAAATGCTTATTAAGCACCCCATTGAAGATGCTCTTATAACTCCCTTTAACCTGCAAGTCTCGATGATGGAAATAATAGTCGGCAAAAATTATATTTTTAGTCTTTTACTTTAATTTATTTTTTCACTTTGGTCTCTTATTTTTTTATAACAAAAAAATAGTCTTCTATATTTTAAAAGCAAGTTAAAGTAGTTCTTTTAAAACACAATCAAATGTATATATATGCTAAAATAGACCATTAAAATGTTTAAATAGATCAAAATTGGGCTACATGGACAACGATACAAGTAATATACATTTTTTTTTTGGTGAAAGGAAGGGAGAACACCCCCGAACCAAACAGAAAAAACTAAAAGCCGCTAGGGAACAAGTCCCCGCTAAATCTGCTCTTAATGGGAGCAAAGCAAAAGTAGGAACAGTATTGAAAAAACAACTACAATTATTAAGACTAAGCCCATGTATAAAAGTAATATACATATTTATGATAATGAAAAAATAGGTCAAAAAAAAATAAGAGACCGATTGAAGCAAAAAAAAACATTGAACCAAATTAAAACTAACAATTAAGTTAAATAATCAAATAACTAATTTTGCCTGATCATCGTTTGCAAAGAACAGGGGAGAAGAAACAAATGTAATTCCAGCCCATTTAGTAAGTTTTTTTTTATAAGTTTGAATTAAATTGATGATATAAATAAGTTTAATACAGATGTCTAGTTATATTTTACCAGTTGTCATAGTGAAAATATATTCTAAAATGTAATATTATGATATGATATTATAAGATATGAAATATAATTAAATGTTTGTATAAAACTCGTCGATCAATATATTATTATTAAACTATTGATTTCTTTTTGATAACATAAACTATTGAATTTAATTCATCGTTACTTCTATTTAATTATGTTCTACCCATGACTGAATAAAAATAAAAACTTTTTTTTACCAACTATAAATAGTAATCACTGGTAAATAAAAAATATTATACAGATCCTTGCAAAAATTAATGAGCTAAAAATGGGTATCTTATGTAATATGTACCCAGGAAAACAAAAGTAAAAATAAAATAGAGTAAAGAACCATTTTGGTCCCTGATAGTATCAAACGGTATCACTTTAGTCTCTGACAGATATAAAATCTTCAACTTATGTTTTTCTGTTGGTCACTTTGGTATCTGCCATTAAGAATATAATCACTTTTAGGGACCAAAATGACTAACGATAAATAATTAAAAACCTTTAAATAAATTTTTTTTATTTATTAAAAATCAAAATAATATCCTTTAACACTTTTATAGACCAGAGTGACTATTCCCTCAAATAAAATAGTTATGTATGGCTCCTTCCATTCCATGTGTTGGGCCCAAATTACCTTTTCGTGATGTCGCCGAGTCATAGTTTTGGGGTCAATATTAATGGGTTTTTGGCACTTGAGGAGAAATCTTTACTATTAACTTTTTTTAATTTAGATATTTTTTGTCGAGTGGAAAAGACAGGAGAACAATTATTAGTTTATCATCACATTCATTATTATTTATGTGGGATTTATAAAACTTATTTTTTATATTTTTCACTTATAATCATAAGATAAAAAAACACGATAAAAAATAGGTGGAGGACTATAGTATTCCCTTTTGCGAATCTATTTTTTTATTTCTTTTTTACTGATTAAGAGAAAAAATATAAATAAATCTCATAAGTAAATACTATTTACTTATTGAAAATAAATTTAAAAATATAAACAAAAACATAACCAAACACTTTTTACTTATTGAAAATAAAATTAACAAAAATTGCAACTTGAAAATTTAATAAAACAAAAAATGAATAAAAATCATAACAAACACTATTTTATTTATCAAAAATAAAATTAAAAAATTGCAACATGAAAACATATGGTAACAAAAACACATGAATAAATCCTGTAAGCAAATACTATTTTAGTTATTAAAAATAATATTTAAAGAAAAGTAATTTACAACCAAAAAAATTTTAGCAAAAAAATAAAAAAATTGGTGGAATAGGAAAATAAATAAATGAAACACATTAACAGATATATTTTATCTATTAAAAATAAAATTAAAAGAAAATAATTTTTTAACCTCAAAATCTACGCGAATAAAAAAATGAACAAAATGTGTTAGCAAAGACTACTTTATAAATTGCAATAAAATTAAAAACAATTACAACCTAACAATTTACCAGAATAAAAAAAATGAACGAAGCATATAAGCCAACACTATTTTACTTATTGAAATTAAAATTAAAAGAAAGATAATTTTGTAAATTGAAAATTTATCTGAACAAAAAAATGAATAAAACTTGTAAGCAAACACTATTTTATTTATCTAAAATAAAACTAAAAAATGCACCATGGAAATTTATGGGGGGAAAAATGAAAGAATCCACTAAGCAAGCAATATTTTAGTCACTAAATTTTTTTTAAAAGAAAATAGTTTTACAACTTAAAATTTCCAAGAACAAAAAGGCATGAATAAAACCTGTAAGTAAATACTATTTTATTTATTAAAAATAAAATTTAAAAAAAATTAAATTGGAAACAAAAAAATTTAAAGAAATCTAAAAAAATTGAATGAAACCCATAAACAAACCGTATTTCATTTATTCAAAATAAAATAAAAATAAAAATACTTTTCTTACCTAAAAATTCATACGAATAAAAAACATGAGTAAAACTCATAAGCAAATACTATTTTATGTTATGTATTGAAAATAAAATTTTGAAAGCTAAAAATTTACGAGAACAAAAAACATAGACGAAACTCGTAAGCAAATACTATTTTATTTATCAAAAATAAAATTAGAAAAATTGCATCATAAAAATTTGCTGAAACAAAAAAAATATGAATGAATCTTGTAACTATTTTAGTTATTACGAAAAATAAAGAAAAATAGTTTTGCAATATAAAATTTATGAGAACAAAAAGGTATGAATGAAGCTTGTACGCAAACACTATCTTATTTATAAAATATGAAATTAAAAGGATAATAATTTTGCAACTTAAAAATTTGCCATAACAAAAAGTCATGAATAAAACAGTAAGCAAGCATTTTTTTTAAGAAAATAAAATTTTATAAAAAATGATAGTAATTTTCTTATAATACTACTAAGTTTTTTTTTTGGTGCAAGTACTACCAAGTTTTTTAAATAGTAAATAAATAGATAATAATAAAAATATGTTTAAAAGAAAAGTAACCGAAGACAATTGTCACCTAGGAACTTGTTTTCTTAGAATAGTAACCGAAGATAACAAGACTACAATGTAAGGAAAAACCTATTCACATTAAAGAATATGAGAAAATATTGAACAAAAAAAAGGAATATGAGAAAATTATAAATTGTGCTGATGAATCCTCACATCTAATGGTAAGAGAGGTATTTAAGTGTGAGTTTGGGTGAGCATTTGTTAAAAGTGATTTTGAATAAAATTAATTTTGTGAAATTGGTTTGGTTAAAATTGAGTTTAAAGTAAAGTGATTTATGTTTAGATATTTTTACTCTGAAAGTAAATTTGGAGTAAAATTCTCAACCTAGCACAAAAACTACAAGTTCTAGCTTCAAGTAGAATCAATTATAGATAACAAAAATAATTTTATTGTAAGAACACAAACACCTTCGAATAAAAGAAAAATCACGTTTAACCGCACAAAACGTGAGTTTACCAAACATGCACTAGTGTTAGACCAACATGTGGAAACTTTCAATATATGCGTGCATAATTTTTGAACATTTTTCAATTTTCAACACTCATTTAATATCTCTCTTTTACTATTTTTATCTTTTTATCATATTGCTCATCTATCACATTTATTATTGCAGTCTGGGATGGCTGGTGGATTAGAAACTCTATGTGGCCAAGCTTTCGGGGCAGAGGAATATGAACAATTTGGAACCTACACCTACACTGCAGTAATATCCCTCACCATGGTTTGTGCCCCAATCTCTGTTCTATGGAATTTCATGGACAAAATATTGGTTCTCTTAGGCCAAGACACAACAATCTCCCATGAAGCTCGTAAATATGCCATTTGGTTAATACCTGGTCTATTTGGCTCAGCAATTCTCAAACCACTAACACGTTTTTTCCAGACACAAAGTTTAATTTCTCCAATGATGATAAGCTCCTTTTTAGTCATGTGCTTCCAAGTAGTAACTTGTTGGGCACTAGTATATAAATTGGAGCTGGGACATGTTGGTGCTGCAATTGCCTTAAGCCTATGCACTTGGTTGAATGTGATCATGCTCTTGTCCTTTGTGAAGTTTTCCTCTGCTTGTGAGAAAACTCGTACCCCATTTTCCAAGAGGGCTTTCCTTGGTATTGGACAATTCTTTCGCTTTGCTGTCCCTTCAGCAGCCATGGTTTGGTAACTATGTCTTCGTACTCTCTTTTTATATTTTCACATATAATATTTAAGTCCCACATCGACTAGAGATAAAACTTAAATAAAATATATAAAATTTAAGTAATCCTCATCTTATAAGTTGATTTTGTAAGAATGAGTCAGACAACTGAATAAAAAATAGTATTAGAGTCTTTTTTTAAATTTTAAATCCATTATTAATATTGGGCCAAAAAAGCTTGCATAGTACTCGTCGATAATAAAGAATCCAAAAATTTTACATTCTTGAGTATGATATGCTATGAATACTTAGTAATATAATTATTTGGGCTTATCTAATATCATACACACTTGTATTAGTATTCAGATACCCTTTCCAAAATAGTTTTTTTTTTCTTTTGGATAGAAAAATATTGTTAGTAATTGGTATGTTATGTTAATGGAGGGATCTGAACTCATGACCGCCTTATCACTCTAACCCTTATATTTCTTCCCCTAACCACCAAACCACCTGATGAATAAGCACTAAATTTTTTTGTAATAGCTTAGTGAACAAATGTTTAAGTTATTTATCAAACACACCCTGGCCAACATGGTTAATTACTTTGTTATACCACACGTGTCATCTACTATCTTTCATCTTGCAGTCTTAAATGGTGGGCATGTGAGTTGCTTGTTTTGCTGGCTGGACTTTTTCGAAATCCAGAGTTGGAGACATCAGTTCTCTCTATATGGTAACACTTATTTCAATTTCAGGATCTGCACTGAAGTTTTCATTTCGTACAATGAATTTAACAATCACATAGAAATCTAATCATATTTTACCACTTGCTATAATATAAAAAAAGTTTTAAGAAATAATATTATGAGGCTTTAAAACGGTAAAATATGATTAGAAATGCATCATAGATTCACAATTGGTCTATACATAGTTATTTAAATTTAAACTTATCAAGCAATTAAATTAGAAGAAAATGAAACCACACTCTAATCTGTAATCTCTCTAACTTGATCTTTTGTGTGGTCAGCTTGACAATCTCTACATTGCACTTCACCATACCCTATGGAGTTGGGGCTGCTGCTAGGTCAGTTTCTCATTTCACCAAACTATGGGCTTATTTGGATAAACAACTTATTTAAGCAATTATGACATAAACACTTAAGCGTTTATGTATAAGCTATTTTTATAATCGAATAGATAATGTAGTGAAATTGATTTCATATAAGTTGTAAGCTGTTTTGATAAGCTATCCTGGAGTGTTTATGAAAATAAGCTCAAAACAACTTATGAACCAGTCATAAACTGTTTTCATAAGCTCTACAAGCACGCTGACAAGTGCGTAGATAAGCCCAAATAAACTCTATATAAATCAATCCAAAAAAGAGTGCGCACACACACACATATATATATAATAGCATGTGAACATATATTAAAAATTAAAGTGACATTAATTGTATGTATGTGACAGCACAAGAGTTTCGAATGAATTAGGAGCTGGGAATCCAAAAGCAGTTCGTGTGGCTGTTTCTGCAGCGATGTTCCTTGCATTTGCAGAGGCCCTGATTGTAACCGCAACCCTGTTTGGCTGCAGACATGTGTTAGGTTATGCCTATAGCAACGATGGTGTGGTTGTTCATTACGTGGCTGTTATGACCCCTCTGCTATGTTTCTCCATTTTTACGGACAGCTTGCAAGCAGTTCTTTCAGGTTAACTACTCTCCTTAATTACTCTCTTCCAAAGTGTACTTGGAGGTAAACTAATTTTTAGGAGTGGCAAAACGGGTTGGTCATGGCAGGGTAGGCTGACCCGTTGGGTTGATTTATTATTTTTTTTCAAAAAAAAAAGACAAATTTTGACGAGTTGACCTGTCTAGCTTGCCAGTTGGCCCACCTAAACTTGTCAATTGACTTGCCTAACCCGCCAACCCACCCTTAAACAGAGCGAATTACATTTTTCAACCCGCCTCACCCTGTTTAAGATGGGTTGAAAGCGGGTTGAGATGGGTTGGGGGCAGGTTGATTAGTTTTGCCACCCTTACTAATTTGGCCATATTATACATTAATCGTGTGTGGTTTCTTAGTTAAATAATGATAATTGATAATATTCTAGACTATTTTAGATTTGTAATTACAACAACTAATAATTATTTTGGCATAAATCACCATTTAATCCGAGTTGAATCTGGTGGACCTATATAAGAGGACAAAACTCTCCCAGCACTTATTTTCTTTATTCACAAGACTTGACTTTACTTAAGGAAAACCAAACTTCTTGCCATTTGAATTAATAAGCTTTGGTACAACAACTACTAATAATTTCTCAACACGGCACTTTTCTCAATTAATTTAATAGTATATAATAACATTTTCTGATTGTGCAAATTTTAATTTCATGCATTTTTTAATAAGCTAAAAATATTATTGATAATAACAGTAAATTGCTCATAGCACAAATTATGCCCAAGATACTGTATCAAAAAAAATTATGCCCAAGATAGTAACTCAAAAAAAATACAATCCCAAAATGTTAGCCATACATAATTGAAGAAATTAAAAATTGAATAGAATAGAATCTTTATACAAATAAGAGGCCCAACCCAAAGTTTAAGAAAAACTGACACAGAGGAGGAAATTGGTATATACACTACTAAAAATTAGCCATATACCTCACTTAACTGTGGAAATTTTTAAAATACCCTCCACTTTTGCGTATATTCTGGAAACTCCAGTTTCCGGAATGTAATTTTGGATTCCAGAAACTCCAGTTTTCGGAATATAAATTTTTTGAATTGTGGTTTCCGGAATACAAATTTGTATTCCGGAAACTTCAGTTTCCATACAAATTGCATTCCGGAAACTCCAATTTCCAGAATGTAAAATTGCATTCCGGAATACACGCGAATTTTGAGGATATTTTTGAAATTTCAGCATTAAATGGAGTGTATGTCTAAAAAGTGTGGGGTGTATTTACCATTTTCCTACAGAGCACCCACGTGAGCTAACGAATTTGCTGTGGAATTCCTTCACAAAGTTGTTGACAAAAAAAAAACCTTCACAAGGTCAGAAGTAACCAGACTCCGTTAAAATTTCCACAGCCCTATTGTGGATTTTGCTGATAGAACATGAGTTGCTGCTCATTTCACGCATTATAACAAGCCAAAGAGTAATATCCATTTCACTTATATAAGAGCTTAATTCACTTATCACTACTATTGTTAATTACCTTCTATGATCAATAATATCCATTTCTTTTATAAAAAAATGATCAGGGGTAGCTAGAGGAAGTGGGTGGCAACATCTTGGAGCCTATGTCAATCTTGGAGCGTTTTATCTGGTAGGAGTTCCTGTAGGTGTTGTACTTGGCTTCGTTGCACATTTCAGAGCAAAGGGCCTTTGGATTGGAATAGTTGCAGGCTCCATTGTCCAATCAATTTTCCTTTCCATCATTACTGCTCTTACAAACTGGAAAAAACAGGTCCACAATTGATAAATTTAATTTGATATATTGCCATTATCCAATATGTTTCCCTTGTTCAACTGTAGAAATATGTTTAATGAATTTAATTAGTACGTGTAAAAAATTTTTACACAAACGTCCAATTATATCTCACCATATAGATCTTTAAACAGAATTTTAGGAATTATTATTATGAGGTGACACTATGATAAGATATGATTGGATGTCTGTGCTCGGTGTATAGTAATTGAACTCATACTCATGTTTCATTAGGTGTTAACTAATACCCTATATATGCAATTTTTGCAGGCAATGATGGCAAGGGAGAGAATATTCGATGCCACTTCTTCTGATAAAAATGTAACAAATCATATCACCGATGCTTAATTAGATGGTTGTTACTTATCCAGAATTCTCACATATTAGAATGAGATTGATGGGGCACAATGCCCTTTCGATCTCTTCCATTAGTTCAATATGGTATAAGAGATTTAAGCTTCATTAATCTTACGCGGGTCTTGCTTGAAAGGTTTCACCCATCAAGCATTTCGCAGCCAGCAGGGGACGATTTATTTGTTACTGAATCACCAAATTGACCCTTAAAATTGTAGGATACTATCAATTTTGACTATAAAATTATTAATTATAAATTAGTTTCTAAAATTAAAAAAATTTAATCATATTAATTCTTTTAAATCGGTCAATTTAGAGAATCTCCATTACTAGAAGCCTAGAATCCATTTTAGAGATTTTCAATTTTAGAAATTAATTTTAAATATTAATAATTTCAAAAATTAAGTTGTCAGTACTCTACAATTTCAAAAAACAATTTGGTGATTCACATTTCATTTATCTCCCAATGGACATGTGGATTCTTATCCCACTATTTTTTTTATCCTTATCCCACTAATTTAATCTTTTGAAAGAAAGACTAAATTTTTATTCAAATTTTATCCTAAATACACAACAACTTTGATAATTTTTTAGCACATTTTAATAGTGTATTTATATAAATAGCTAAAAAGAATAAATATAATTTAATCTTTTGGAAGAAAGACTAAATTTTTATTCAAATTTTATCCTAAATACACAACAACTTTGATAATTTTTTAGCACATTTTAATAGTGTATTTATATAAATAGCTAAAAAGAATAAATATAATTTAGTAAAATTGTTCTACTCAATAATTTATTGTTTTAATTTTTGTGCAAAAATATTAAACATCACTTATTTTGAAATAAAGAGAGTTTTAGCAAAATTATATGTCTTTCAACGTATTTATATCATTAGGTAAAATTTAAGTAAGTCTTATTGAAAGATAGTAATTTCATTTTAGTGGAATATACTTTCAAAGTGATTAGATTTACATCAATTTCAACTTTCAATTTTTTTTTGGTCCAATACAATATACATACGTATACACATATATATGGAAATACGAAGTTTTTTTTCATCGAAAAAAATATACGAAGTTTTTGAATTGTTATGATTGGGCTTGGGCCCATACGCCTAATGGCAATATGAAGAAAACAAAATGAGATTGTTTTTCTCAGAAAACAATAAGTTTTTCGACCAAAAAAAAAAAAAAGAAAACAATAAGTTTGTTATGATAGGGCAGTGAGGAGAACTACTAAGAGCATCTTTGGTGGAGAAATCCATTTTTGATATTTAAATAGGTCTCATCTTTTTATATTATTTATTTTTATTTTTTGAATTCAAATATCTAATAGGTATTCAACCCTTTAAACCCAATACCGCTAAAAAAAAATTTAAATGGACTCCACCAATAACCACACATTACTCATTTTTATTTATAAAATGCAACTGAACCCACACAAATAGTGCAGGTATCGGTGCTTGCACAAGCACTTGTGCTGGTTAAGTACTCCCTTGTGTCAGAGCTCCATCGGTGAAAAACTTGGTACTTAACAGGAAAAGAGCCAAAGAAGTCTCGATGGAGATGCTCTAAGGGTGTGTTTGGGAGTTTTAGATTGGAGGAGAGAGAAATACCTGTGATCAATATTTTATCTATTCGAGTATTTAAAAAGTATGTAAAATTACTCTAAAACCTTCCAAAGTCACATCTATTGTGCATTTTTTGAATTTTACAAATTGAAAAGTTTTTAGAAATGTACTAGAGAGAAAGACGTTGGAGGGTTTTAGAGAGTTTTGAAAGATTTCAAAATATTTTTTTCATCATTCTCCTTAATTTATATAACTAAAATATTAGAATAAATTCTCTTTTCTCCTCTCCTCCAAAAACTCCACCCCAAACACACCGTAATCGATTCAGATGACTCAAAATTTTGCTATTTGTTAATAAGCAAGTTTATCGGCGAGAGCATAATTTTGGAAGTGAAACGATTGCAAAAGTAAGGTGATTGTCTACCGGAAATTAGAGATGTTTATAGTTATAAATTTAGTTGAGTTTTTTTATATTTAATTATTTATTTATATAGTTATAAATTTTGTTGAGTTTTTTATTTAATTATTTATAGATTAATACTTTATTTGACATGTATAATATGTTTTTTTAGGTGAACGGTGAATCACTTGAAAAGCACTCACCAACCAACAATCAGGACCTAATCCTCCCCGAATCAGAGAGATCATTGAAGTAGACTTTTTCCCAAAGAAGATAACATATATGTCAAATGTTTTGACAGTTTGAGAGACCCAACTCAACTATTTGTCAAGTATACCAAACGCTGTTGATTTGACATATGTAATATTCTATGTCAATATGCAAATTGTATATGAATAAATAAATAAATAAATAAATTCTTCTATAAAATATAGTTTCGTAGAAAACGCTGTCATCAGAAAACAAAATCAATGTGCATATAATTAAAAGAGACCTGCTAGAACCAATTGAGGTTACTGCAGTGGTTAAGGCTTTTTGTTTTTTAATTAAGGTATTGTGTTTGATTTTTATGTATAAAAAAATTTTAGCTGGAAAAAATGTTATTTATTAGTGGTGTTAAACAAACTCTCGCAAGAAATTAATCTCCATTGTGCAGACAGTGAAATATTTTTCAATGTAAAATAACAAAAGGAACCTGCTAGCATATTTGCCTAATTAAAACGCATTTTGAAACAACTTATGATCAGCGCTGTATTTTTTATTTTTTTTCTAATAAACCTCAGATAATCTAGGGGCAAAGCACATTGGATTATGGGTCTACCTTATTAGAGCCACACCGGGAATTGCGACGATCTTATCCATATAAGCAATTTTAATTTATAGGAGCACTGTGGGTGCATTTTATATCCATCGCAGATTGTTCTTCGAGAAATCAAAGGTATAATGCACAAAACTACAAATAAACACGAAGGTGGATTGATCTTTTATTGTATTAAAGTAACTAGTACTTTACCCGTGCGGATGTGAACTATATAGTATCGATATAAAGAAGGTTGAATTATTTGATAGCTGAATTCGTTAACGTTGAATATGCTATTTTTTTTAAACCACACTCAAACAAATTATAGACACCCAATTTTGTCCGATTTTCTTGTATTTTTTTAAAATTGAAATTTGACCCATTGTTTGTTTTTGGCTCGTTGAGAAAGGAAAATACCAAAATGGGCCTCTTGGGCCTAACGTTTTCTATTGTTTGTTTTTTAAAAAAGAAAAAGAAAAAAAAAACTTTTTTTTTCTGAACTGATGACCCATTTTTTTTAACCAAATTTTTTATTTTCTGAGTCCAGTCCCTGCGTCCAATCCCTGCGTCCAGTCCCTGAGTCCAATGATCAAATTACAGGATGTGCTCTCCAGTGGAAATGAAGTATATTGAATATGATTCATGAATATGATTCTTTGTGTATGTGCATAAACATGAGAAAATGTATCCATGTAATTTATATTAAAATTCCAGCAAAAGCAATGGCTTCAAGTTTGCAAGAATAGTAGAATAAAATACTTCATAAATAAATTTAATACACCCACAACTATTTGAACCGTAGGAAGTTACATATGTTCTATCATCACTTCACAACAGAAATAAGAAAATTAACCATTGATAAATCATAACCAACAAAAATCTATCTTTAAACTAAAACTCCCAACCTTTTTGCTCAAACTATACACACTATTTTCAAAGTTCAAACCAATGACATAAATCATAACAGAAATAATTCTAAAAAACTCTCATCACTTGGCTTTCATACTGCTCTCCTTGGCCTCTCTGCATGCTTCTTTAAAGTGGCTCGCTTCTTTCTTTATTTTCCTCTGAAGCTTTCTCAGATTCATACTCCAATTTCACTGTTTCTTCCAAAGGTGTCTTAGGTTCTGGCGTTTCTGTCTTCATTGTCTCCTCAACTGTATTAGTCCATTCCCTGAGTCCAGTCCCTGCGTCCAATCCCTGAGTCCAGTCCTTGCGTCCAATGTTTTCCGCAAAAAGTTTAAAGGATAACACAACACTACTACATGAATTGTATGGAAAAAACTATTCAAAGTTAGTGTAAAAAAAGTTTATGAGAGTCATTTTTCTTTGTAGGGAAGGCAAAGATCAATTGATGTCTTTCTGTGAATATATAAGGCTATTGTTAAACCAAAAGACACCAAAATGTTGCATTACTAACCCAAATATTTGACAAAAGTATTTAACAAAACATTAATAAGAGTCAACCTAAACACAAACACGATAAGCATGATTAGATATTGCTAATAGTATTAGATATCCAAAATACAAAACAAAACAGCAGCAACTTTGGTTGAAGGTTATTCATGCTGGAAGCTTATGTAGAATTAAACAAAATCTACATAGTCTAAGTTGACAATGTCAGTGTTGATGAAGAGAAAACTGAGCTGAAGTCCAAGTTGAAGTTTGTTAGCAATATTGAATTCCCTCCCCTTAGCTCCTAGTTTTGTTGTCTTCTTATTTAATTTTGTCCGTCTTCAACAGGTGAAGCTTCTTCCAAGTGGGGCAATTTCTATCCTTGCAATCCCTGAGTCCAGTCCCTGAGTCCAGTCCCTGCGTCCAATCCCTTAGGGATCAACATGCAGAAATGGCAAATTATCTCTATTGAAATCAACATTTGTTGTACTCTATAAAATGCATCACCAACAGGTATAAAACAATATTACCAATTTCTTCAATCTATCTTTTGAGGGATCACAAAACAAACAAAACCCCTTGAAGAGCGTAATCACTTGAATGTGCAGAACTTACTACCCAAAAGAAAGAAGAAAAATTGGATGAAGAAAAAAAATCAAATTCACAGTAAAACAACCTATATCTTTTGTACCTGGATGAAGTTTCGCCAATTTCCATCTACACACATTGAAAATTCCTACAGATACAATAAACATGTTCCCAACTTGTGAAAACAATACAGATAATTAAGCACAACTTAAAACCCGAGGTAAGATAATAATAAAAAATAAATCAATATTATGGAGCAAATTTGCAGCTGAGATAACCATCGAAAAAATTCACAAAATTTTCAGTTAACAGAAAAGAAAAGGCAAATTAAATAGAGTGAACAAAGCCAAGGAACATTTATTTACTCCTATTCCAAATTAAACTGAGAGCAAAAATAAACTGACCAACATTTACTCCTTCCCAAATTAAACTGAGAGCAAGAATAAGGAATAAGGAAAAACAATGCAATAAAATGAATAAAATTAGAAAAAATGGTTGAAAAAAGAGGACAATGGAAACCCAAGTGACCAATTTCTGTAAAACCTGGAAAAAGCAAAGAATAGAAGAAGAGAGAAGAGGGATAGGAAACCCATTATCCTTCCACCATTGAAGCCTAGCTCACCCGCATCTTCTTTCAAATGTAGTTACTCCTCTCTTTTTTTTTGTAGTGTTCTGCTAAAAGAGGGGGAAAAAACAAAAGAGAGATAAACCAAAAACAGAGGGACCTAAAACACAGCAAGACACAACATTTTGCGTACAGAGTTGCTCCTCACCGAAATCGTACACCCATGGCGTCCAAATGCAGCAGCCGTTGAAGGTCAGGCGGCGGTGAGTCCCAGCTCCTCCAAGCTTCATCTCTGTCACCCGCGTACATCCATGGCTGCATTGTTGGCTGCATCTTCGAGCCAACGATGAGATTTTTTTTGGGAAGGAAGCTCTTATTGGATCTAGCTTTTGAGTGTGCAGCTAGCATTGGGAAAGCCTGTGTACGCTGCAAACGAAAACATTTTGGGAAAGTTTTGAAATGTGAAATTTGAAAGAGTTAACCGGTGTGTGTAAATTGAAATTTGCCAAGTTTACCAAAAAGCCCTTATTTGTACATGTGTCAGTTAGCTAAGAAGGAGTTTGATGTCTTTTCCAGAACAATTTCTATTCTTAGATAGATAATAGATTTCTATTCTTAGATAGATAATAGATATTGTTTATTTTTTCAAGTGAAAATATACTACTTTATTATAATTATAACTATAATAACATTTTAACAAACAATCCTTATTCATGGCTACAATAAGGTTTATTGCTTGCCTTAGGACGTTTATGGTAGTTAAATAATTTGTTAGCTTTTCACAATATACAAATATTAGGCTTAATTCTATTTTTAGTTTCTCATGTATTACTATCGTGCAATTTGAGTTTTTCTACTTTCAATTGTACAAATTGAATCTCTTATTTTTTTTACCATGTTACAATCAAGCTCATCTGTTAAATTTTTGTCCAGTTACTAACAGAAAATACTGATATGGCATAGACAAAGACACATGACATCTAACTACCTAAATTGACACTTAATCATTGACATAACAGACATATGACATGTGACATGTTATTTTTTATTGGCATGACAAGTTGGTAGAGAGATATTGACACGTGACATCTAAGTTGTCACTTAGTCGTTAACATGGCTAACATGTCATTTTTTCGCTGATATGACAAGCAGGAATGAGGAAAAAAAATTAAAGTTACATGGGGAATAAATTTTACAGATATATAATAATAAGTCATCCATTTAATAATAAAATTATAATTAAAATAAGATTTTTCTATTATGTAGTAAAATATATCTGTAAAATTTATTAAAAATTTATTAATTATATGTAATAATAAGTCATCCGGTTGTTTCATTTGAATTTAATAATTAAAAGATTAGATAGAACCACTGAAACTTAAACATTTATGTAATTATCAATACAATATTAAATAAACACAATAATACTCAAATTGTTGCCAGTAACATGGATCGGTTGATCTAAGGGAACAGAGATTTATGATCTTATATATCAATGATGACATGTCTGGTTTTTGTTGTGGATCGATCAAGTTCGCCAAGCTATTTTAATTCCATTTGGATGATTCTTGAACCATGATGCGTATAATTGCATATACATACATACGTACATATATATATATATATATAAAATAGGCTTAATTATATTTTTAGTTCTTTAAAAATTGCCAGATTTGAGTTAGTTCCTTTAAAAAAAAGTCAAACTTTTTTAGTTTTTTAAATTTTTTTTATTTGATTTAGGTCCTTGAAGTGAGTTGACTTGCTAGGTGGCGGTGGTGGTGGTGGCGGTGGTGGGGGTGAGAAGAGTGGTGGTGGTGGTGGTGGGGGTGAGAGAGAGAGTGGTGGTGGTGGGGGTGTGAGAGAGAGAGAGAGAGAGAAATCAGAGGGATGAAAATCAAAACTCAATTTTTAGAGGGACTAAAATCAAAACTGATCAATTTTTAGAGAGACTAAAATCAAAACTCAATATTTAGAGGGATTAAATTTAAAAGTTAATATTGCCACGTCAGCGTTTTGTGCCACGTAGGCATGATAACTGGGTCAAAATATGCCACCTAGCAAGTCAACTCACTTAAAAGATCTAAATCAAATAAAAAAAATTTTAAAGGACTAAAAAAGTTTGACTTTTTCTAAAAGACCTAACTCAGATTTCGCAATTTTTAAAGGACTAAAAACGTAACTAACCCTATATAATATTATAATAATGAAGAGAAGATAAAGTGGAGAAAATGAGATATATATAAAGAAAAAAGAAACAGTACAAGAGTGGCATCGGTAAGAAAGATACGGTTAGATCTGTTTTCATGTTGATATGGTTTTACTCACACACACACACACACATTACTTTATTTCATTTTATTTTTAATATTTATGTACAAAATTTAAATTAGAAACATAATACTTTTATCTATACCTATTAATAAAGAAAATATCCTAAAATAACTAATTCATTTGGTGTCCTAATTTATATTACCAAATTGTCCTTTTTATTAAAATATTAAATTTAAATTTAAAAGTAATTACCTCATAACTACCTTTTTCATTGAAATATTAAATTTAAATTTAAAAATAACTATCTCATAACTACAATTATTATATAAGTATATATAATTATGCAACAATAAAAAAAAGGAGATACATGCCAGGCACGAACTGGCTCCCTCTAGTAAGATTATAAAAAATACTTTAAAATAAGATGAGAAAACAAATGAACGACCTATATTAATTTCTTGTGAACACGGTGGCTCATCCTTTGTTTTGGCATGTGAATATCCTCGGAAGAAATTGTACTCCCCAGCGTTCTTTGTCCTGATTCTTTCTCCATCATTTAATTCACTTTTCAATCATTTTATTAGAATTCTACATATTCTATTCTCACTCGTGTATATTGAGTATCAACACATCTCAAAGCTAAGTTAGAATATAATTTTTTTTATTTAGGGGGAGGGAAATCCTAACTTAGGTGTCAGGAGCTAGAATATAGTTTAGTTAGTATGTATCCTCTGCGCATGTGCACAACTACAGAGACTAATTTCTCTGAAGATCTGGACTGCATTTAGTGACACACACGCACGTGAGCGCACATGCACGCGATGTCTCCGGAACTCTATTGTGAAAAGGTCAATTTACTATGCATGGTGGAGATCAACAAAAGATCGATGAGGTTGACTACTTACTTAATTAAGCAAGACACTCTTACCTTTAGACAATGTTGGCTTCAACACGGTAACAATAAGAAATAATGTGTATACTTGGGGGAAGTGTCAGGTGTGTAACTACTTGAATGTTGGCAATTGATAGCATTGCCACTAATTAAAGGTCAAGCACCTCCACTACTCATGGGACACGACGTCGTGTCGGGTAGTCGACTAAGAATATTTTGAACCTTATAATGTAGATGACTAGGATAACTTTCAAGTGAAAAACTAGAGAAGACATATGTACTAGATGTTTTTGAAACCTAATAACTTATGCCTTTGGGAGATAGAATGGCGTGAGATGTGTCCATGTGAATTGGTATTAATGTGGATCTCTCATAATCTGGGTCAATATATAAACATTTTGAAAAAAATAAATAGAATTACAAAGTAAAAATAATCTTGGGTGTGTTGTGTTTTTCCCACAGGCGTGATTGGCCTTGGAGTGATTTTTTGTTTTGTTAAATGGTGAAGGTTTTGTGATGGGTTGGTTTCGCTGTATTTCTTCGTCATCTCTTGTATTCAAACTCTTTTATTTCCATCTTTGACACTCCTTGGGCTTGAAGTGTGGATTCTTTCCCCTTATTCAACAAATTTTTTTGCTTATCAAAAAAAAATTATGAAGGTAGTTGATACATGTTTTTAACCTATTTTTTATGGTTAAATATGTTTTTGGTCCTTTATATTTAGAAAAAGTTCGATTTTGGTCTTTTTTTTTAAATTGATCTTTTTTAATCCCTCGTTTTCGGAAATATACCATTTATAGTCCTTGGAGCCATTTTATAAATTCAAAAATATTTTTTAATATTTTATTTTCACCCCTCCTAATTTCTAATTTTCACTAAGCTCCCACTCACCATTTTGCACAGAACCTCTCTCTCTCTCTCTCTCTTTCACCTCCACCCTCACAGCGACCGCCTAGCCCCTGCCGTGAACCACCATCCCCTAGCTCCCCAACCGTGAAGCCTCCTTCCCCTAGCCCTCTCGATCGATCCGTTTCCCCTCACCGTAGTCCCCTCCGGATACAGAGAGAGAGAGACCTGGATGGTGGGGAGTCTTGGTGGAGGCAACTAAGACAGTGGAAACGGCGGTAAGTCATGTGCGGCAGTCCTTCTTTGTTTCGGGACGGAGGGGGCTATGGGAGGGAGAACGAATCGATCGAGGGGGCTAGGGGAAGGAAGCTTCACGGTTGGGGCCTAGGGGACGGCGATTCATGCAGGGGCTAAGCGGCTGCCGTGCGGGTGGAGGCGGTGTGAGAGAGAGAGAGAGAGAGAGAGATGGTGGGGGGCTTAGTGGAAATTAGGAGGGGTAAAAATAAAATATTAAATTTATAAAATGGCCCCAAAGACTATAAATGGTACATTTCCAAAGACGATGGACTAAAAAGATCAATTTTAAAGAAAAATGATCAAAACACTTTTCCCAAATATAAAGCATCAAAAACATATTTAATCCTATTTTTTATTATTAATTTATTTTCGAAAACGGTGAAGGTTTTTAATTTGTGATGGGTTGGTTTCTCAGTATTTCTTCTTCATCTCTTGTATTCAAACTCTTTTATTTCCATCTTTGGCACTCCTTTTGCTTAAAGTGTGGATTCTTTCCCCTTATTCAATAAACTTGTTTGCTTATCAAAAGAAATAAAATTATGAAGGTAGTTGATACATGTTTTTAACTATTTTTTATTATTAATTTATTTTCCAAAACTTAATTTAATTAAGTTACATAAATCATTTTTAAAAAAAATGTATTAATTTTTTTATAATAAATTAATAATAAAATTATATTAAAGTTAAACAAGAGAAGAATGTTAGTTATATACTTATATATATATATATTCAACACAATTTTTAACACAGTTTTTGTTGTTGTTCTATTTTATAAAAATAATAATAATTAATTGTTATACAAATATATTAATTTAAAGAAATAAATCAATGATAAGAAATATATTAAAAGATGTTTAAAAATGCATGACTAACCTTCCTCTTTTGCGTCAAAGAATATGCGTCTAGGTGCCTGTACTCAACTTCTATTTGGATTTGTCCTGTGATTTGTTTATTGTTTATTTCAGGGGAGCATATAGAAAGAACATTTTCTAGCCCTATATAATAATACTACCTTGTATTGATATCACACATCAAATCTATTGAAGGAACATTGCTCTCTCTGCACTGCATAGAAAGTTCTATAGAGAGATGGGTAAGAAGGAGAAATCAGTAGTAGTACCACTGCTAACAAAGAGTGGAGAAAGTGATGATGGGTTTGCACCATTGAATTTGGAGGGTGCATTTTGGCCAGAGCTTAAAAGGGTAGGATCCATGGCAGCTCCAATGGTGGTTGTGACTGTGTCTCAGTACCTTTTGCAAGTTGTGTCACTCATGATGGTTGGACATCTAGGCATACTAGTCACCTTCTCTGGTGTTGCCATTGCCACCTCTTTTGCTGAAGTTACCGGCTTCAGTGTCCTTGTAAACTCTTCTTCCATCTCCTCTCTGTTTTTTTCCCCTCTTACTTTCTTATGTTAACGTCAAGGTTTTAAATTGCAGTCGCGATTATGTCGCGATCCTTGATATTGCAGAAAATTGCGGATAAATATAGCTGATGCAGCCACTATTGCGGTTGCGATTTGGTTTCGGAGACTCCTTAAACCATTATGCCGTGGCCGTAATTGCGATTTTAGACCTTTTATTTAAAACCTTGGTGAATGTGTGTGTAGTTTTGGTCCTTTAATTAGGACTTGATTTGGTTATTTAATGCATAACCGATAACACTATCATGCTGGTAAGGGCAGTATAATGGAAGATCATTTGATTTGATCCTCAGTTGATTCACTTTGTTTAAACTAATTTTATGCTAAAATGGGTGTAAATTATGTTTTACTTGGAAACCCATTTAGTAATTAAGTTGACACTTCGTGAAGTCTAGGAAGCTGATTAAAGGAAAAAAAATTGAAACTTCTTATTAGCAGTCGCAGATGATCATATGATTACTTGTTGAGAAGATGGGATGAGGTAGTAAGGATAACACATCCTCATCCTCTTAATATGATGTCAAACTTTTTGAGACTAGATCTGCAGAAATAGTTGAATTTGATAAGTTTTTCACCTTTAATTTTCTGGCCTGGCCTTAAAATTACTTTACATTTGCGTCTACAGTCAATGAATTATCTTATCAATTATTGCCTCACAGGCTGTGACATGTGTCACATCTCCAGCTCTTTTTATTCCCGCTTAAAATTGTTTTATTTGTTGAATTTTTTTTTACTGTTTTTATTAGAAAAAGACATCTACTTTGTATGGATCGTATTCATAGACTAGTTCTAAATTGATCTACTGTCTGTGTTGTTGATGACACTGACTAGATTTTTGGCAAATGCCTTGCAGTTGGGAATGGCCGGTGCATTGGAAACTTTATGTGGCCAAACCTATGGTGCTGAGGAATTCAGAAAGATAGGGAACTACACGTGCTGTGCAATTGTCACCCTGATTTTGGTTTGTCTCCCCATATCTCTCCTGTGGATATTCATGGATAAATTACTCTTGCTGTTTGGTCAAGACCCGGGTATTTCTCATGCAACTCGCGGTTACTGCATATGCTTGATCCCTTCACTCTATGGCTATGCTGTTCTCCAATCCTTGATCCGCTACTTCCAGACTCAGAGTATGATCTTCCCCATGGTTTTCAGCTCAATTGCAATTCTGTGTTTTCATGTTCCTATTTGTTGGGGTCTGGTGTTTAAATTTGGACTTGGACATGTTGGAGCAGCATTTGCCATTGGGATTTCATATTGGTTGAATGTCATTTGGCTTGGAATTTATATGAAGTGTTCCCCATCATGTGAGAAAACAAAGATTGTGTTTTCTAGAAATGCTTTACTAAACATTGCTGAGTTCTGCCAATTTGCTATCCCTTCTGGACTAATGTTTTGGTAAATATAAATATGTGACATAATTTTGCATCTCCCAGAGAACACTAATACCACAAGGGTTCTCCCCCAGTTAGTTTAGTCCTTTCTTTTTCTTCTCCTAATCATTTGATTTTCTTCTTCCTATGTTCATAGTCTTGAATGGTGGTCATTTGAGCTACTTACAATACTTGCTGGCCTTTTACCTAATCCGCAGCTTGAAACCTCAGTTCTCTCAGTGTGGTGAGTGGAATCAATTTCTTATCAATCTATCTATCTATTATCTATTACTATTAAGAAAATTAAATCTTGACATTTCGGGCTGTGACACGTATCACCTTCCAAACTATGACACGTGTCATCTCTCCGATTCTTTTTATGTCCGGCTAAAATTGTTTTGTTTGCTAGTTTTTTTTTACTATTTTTATTAGAAAAAGACACGTACAAAGTATTGGTCAGGTCCACAGAATAATTTATTGAAATAAACTCATGCAGGGTTTTTTTTGTTCTAACTTAATCTCAAACTTTTGTCAGCCTTAACACAACTACATTGCACTACTTCATTCCCTATGCAATTGGAGCTTCTGCAAGGTTGGACTCCAAACCTTTTTTTTGTACTGTGAATAATATGATACTTCACAATCATCTGCTGTCAAAGTCAAAGCATGATCCTCTATATATGAATTTTGTTTTTGCAGCACTCGGGTTTCGAATGAATTAGGAGCAGGGAATCCAAGAGCAGCTCAAGGCGTTGTTCGTGTCGTTGTGATTCTTGGAATCGCCGAGGCGGTTATTGTCAGCACTTTCTTTGTTTGTTGTAGGCATATATTAGGATATGCTTATAGCAATGACAAGCAAGTTGTAGATTATGTTACAGAAATGGTTCCCCTTCTTTGTGTTTCTGTTAGTGCAGATAGTCTAATAGGAGCACTTTCTGGTGAGTTTTTTTTATGTGTTCCTCTAGCATGAACTGCAGCACCAGCATCCTCAATGGAGCACAGATATGAGCAAATTAATGAAACTGATTTTGTATGTGCAGGGATGGTAAGAGGTGGAGGGTTTCAGAAAATAGGGGCTTGTGTGAACCTTGGAGCCTATTATCTTGTAGGTGCTCCTATAGCATTCTTATTGGGTTTTGGCCTAAAACTCAATGCCAAGGGACTTTGGATGGGAACTCTAACAGGATCTATTCTAAGTGCAATTATACTGGCTGTTGTAACAGTGTTAATAGATTGGCAGAAAGAGGTTGGTTTCTTTTACTTTCTAATTATGTGGATTCCTCATTGCTCATTATTATTTCTGTCATTTTTTTGTTTTCTTTTTTGTTTCCATTGCTTGGTGAATGAAAGCAATGGATGGTTGTTAGAGATAGTGCACGTTTTGTTTTCAATTGGAAGACTACAAAAGACGTTTGAACCTAAAGTAACTATCCTTTTGGGCAAACGTACTTCTAAACTCAAATGTACGGTGCAACTGAAAACCTAACATGCTTTATAAGTAGTGGTTCTGAGTGGTTGTACTTTGTGGTTATTGCAGGCAACAAAAGCAAGGGAGAGAATAGTTGAGAAGTCAATTGAAGCTCATGATGGATTAGTATGAATTTGAGAAATCTAGTCTAGTAGCAGTGTGTTTGGTTATACATGTTTTTCGCGTCCTGAGATACTTGACGCGCAAAAGCTACTGAGAGTAGCTTCCACCTAAACGCACGGCACTTACTTTCTGAACGCGCAAGCAAACATGCACTAGTAAAAGTACTGACACTTTGCTGTCAGTTTTTGACTTTTTTTATTTTGCCAATGCTGCTTTTTGGTGTTGGAAATTAAGTGTGTTTTATATGGTGATTGGAGAGCTTAGCTTTATTCATAAGACTTGAATTTAAGAATAGAAATCAAACTACTCATCACTTGGTTTAGGGGCATTGGTTTCACCCACCTTTTTTGTTATTAGTTAATTTGAGACTGAGTTATCAAGAATCCTATTTAAAATTCATTTTTTCCTTGTTGCATAGCTTCCATCCCGTCCTCCTTTCAAGGTGCAAGTCACAATTTTTGAATCCCCATGCAGTTCCATCGCAAGAAACCCCCTTTCATATGCCATCTGACCTGCAAAAACACACCACAATTCAGCATTATAGACTTATAGTCACTATAAGGTTTCTTTCAATTCTCTCTTCTGAGTCATATAATGAGTTTCTTCGTCCTCAACTGTAATGATTGAACCATCAAGTAACTGATCACTATACAGTTTGTCTTTATCGTAACAGAATGTTCCTCTTCCATGTCGCTTTGGTGTTTGACTTTTGGTATTCTCCAATTTAAGACTTGATACTCTAGAAAAACAATTATATCGTCATCAGAAGCAGCTTTGTCGGTGGAAGAGTGAGCACCTCACTTTCCCACCAACAAAGCCGCTTCCGATAACGATTGTTTATCTGGAGTATGAAATCTTAAATTGGAGAATGCCAAAGGTCAAACCCCAAAGCGACGTCGTGGAAGAGGAGCATTCTCTTACGATAAAGGCAAACTTTATAGTGGTATGCTAAAAGAAACTCACTATATGTCTCAGAAGAGAGAATTGAAAGAAACTTGAAATTGGTATTTTATTAAATCAGCAAAGATAATTATAAAACGACTACATCATGCCTTTATATATGCTAATAAAATCTAACAGTCTAGAAACTAATCTCTAAGGCTCAAACTAATTTAATCATAGTTGCAATATCCTTCAATATTGTTTTTTTTTTCTGCTTCACGGATATTTAGGGAAAGATAACGATGAATCTTCTGGAAAATGACTTCAGTTTTTATGTTACTGGTAGATTTACAATATCTGTTACACTCCCTAATATGCAGGCATCCTTGACAACTGAGAGAATTGCTTTTTAAGGTCATCACAGGTTAGTATGATGCTAGAAAAAGACTGGAATAAAGTTTCTGTAGTCTATATATTTGGACTATAACCGTTATATCATATCTGTATCAAATTGTTTGGCAGGGGTGATTAGCAGTAAAAAAGCACTCTTAATGATAGATCTTAGAAAGAGAGCCACCCTTGTGACAAATGAATAATTTTGTCATTTTATATGATTTATATTTTATCATATTATTGTTAAGTCTATCTCAAATATAATGATGAGAAAATATGATACTATCAAGGTTGTTATCCAGTGTGTCTCAAACATAACATAAGATAAAAATTTATCATATCCATATCTTATCTTACTTCTATCCGACCCTCTTGTTCTATTTATCATTATTCTATCATGTGTTTCCTTTCTTCCTTGGATATGTCCAAATGTATTGCATTTCCCGGCTCCTAAAGAACTGCTAGTTTTTCAGTCATTTTGAAAAAAACCATTTTAAGGTTTATAGCAAGAATTAAAGTTTTAGCTAGGTTACTCAATTATTGCTAAAATTTATCCTAAAAAGATTGTAAATACGTATTTTGAGTATGGAATGGATGGTATCGTGTCATTGTGGGGGTTCACATAAAGATCATTTTACTTATTTATAAATTTATATTAATTAAAAATATGTTAAGAATTTTTTAATTATCTTATTTATACCCTTGGGAATAAGAATATTACTTTTTATATATTATCACATATTTAAATAATCAATGTTTATGAACCTATTGACACAATTTTTTTTCTGTCAATCTATTGACACGATTAAATCGCTAAACTTATGCTCTTTCTTTTTTGGGTCAAACTTTTTTTTTTGTCAAAGGGGTCAAACTTATGCTCTTTTTACCAATTCAATATTACATAAGTTTGGGTTTTTTTACACAACTAACGGGCCGAAGCCCATAAAGGAAACTTCATTTATATAAGACGCGGGGTACTTTGGACCAAAAAAAAAAAGACGCGGGGTAAATAAGTTTGGTTTTAAATATGTTAGTATAAATTGACCCAAAAAAAATATGTTACTATATATGTTAGGGTTTTTCTATTTGCACATACAAGCATTTCTAAATACACATACATTTAAAAGCTAAAAATACGTCTAAAATGCCCATTTGATTTAAAATCCCCCAAACTGTCACATCAGCATACTCTTGTTGTTTGAAATGTACATGTCATAGGTCAACACGCATTCTTTGTGATTTCTGCTTGTGCCAATCTGGTTGTTACGTGAAGCCAAGAAGAAGTGCTCAACCTTCACCCAAAGGAGGGGGAAAGAGCAAAATAAATTAGGTAGGTACTCTTCCTGTCTCTGATTTAATTTAAATTCAGTGTAAAGCATGCAAGTTAAACTCAAACTATTGTGAGTAGGCAATTTCTATTTACACATACATAGTTTTCTATCCACATATACATTCCTGTGAAACTATTAGTTTCGTAGGTATATTTTTCTTCCACCACATACATGCTGCGGAACTAATAGTTCCGCACGTTGTAATTCACTGCAGAACTATTAGTTCCGCAGACATTTTCTAACACATACATGCTTGCAGAACTAATAGTTCCGCAGCGAATTATAAATAGTTCCGCAGCATGTATGTGGTGGAAAAAAATATATCCGCGAAACTAATAGTTCTGCAGGAATATATGTGTAGATAGCAATGTATGTATGTACAGATAGAAATTGCCCTGTGAGTATTCTCCCCTTATTTATTCTTAGTGATTCAAATATTATTTTGACAAAAAGTTCAATTGGACAATAAATCCCTTCATTCATCCCAACTCATTGGAATGTTCTAATGAAAGTTCGGTGAGTTTGTTAACATGAATTTGGTTGTCCAAAATTACATGAAGGCATTTAAAATTTCGTAAGTATGTGTTCTAGGTATTGTGTTGCGGAACTATTAGTTCTGTACTGTCGCTAAACTATGAGAGAAAAAAAATTTAATCCCGATTTATACCTTACTCATGTGGCCTTTGGCGGTGGCGATGGAGTTGGAGACGGTGGGAGACTGGGAGGCGACCTTTGTGACCTTTGCAGAGGAGGAGGAAAGGGATGGGAGAGAGGGGATAAAAAAAAATTTCAAAGAGGAAGGGGTGGAACTGGGGTTAATTATCTCATATGGAACAAGGGTAAATTAGATTTGAAATTGTCATACTTTAATTGAAATTTGAAACTTGGTTCTGTGATTTTCATTGTCTCTTCGTGTAATATATCCTTACAAATAATCACATACTCCATATCAAGAAGACCTTTAAGAGGAAGCTAGAACTGATAGCTCTCATTAATCTTTCAATATCATTACAGAAGCTTAATTCATCATGAATAACATATAATTAGATTCTCATAGCTTAGACATAACTTGATCATGGGCTTGAAATGGCAGGCAGGTATGCATGATCTTCTTGAAATGCTTGGTCCCTTTGCACATTATGACACTAAACTAATTAACCTTACCTGAAGGTTTCACTGTAAACTGTTTCAGAATAATTGGAATATATTATTAGACATCAAATCTACAATCATTCATGTAAAGTTCCAACTATAAACAATGGGATGATTGTTATTAAGTAGTAATCAAAGTGAAGCAAAGATAATGACAAGAGAAGACAAGTCACATCAATAATATTATTACTCATACACTATACTTGAGACAGAAACAATTAAGCAATATATAGATGTAAGACTAAATCAAAAAGGGGTTGGTTTTTTTGACATGTTAATAATGATTGAGAGGTATGAGAAGGGTGATGACAGAAGCATAGAGAGCACAAAGGAGTGAGATGTCATTCCCTTTCATGCATTTCATCATCTGTGCTCTCTATCTTCTGTCAACAGCATCACCAATGCCCTCCTCCTCTCATCATGAGAAATCAAATGACTTAAGAAGAATGAAAGAAAACAACAAATGAAAAAGAGAAAGATATATATGACTGTAAACACTGAATTTAAGAAGATGAATGCTTGAAGTTGGATTCTTTATTGAACTTTCAGGTGATGGAAGAGATGGGTAATCAAGGGGGGTGAAGAGATATATGGTCCTTTCCTTAGTCTTTGTCTAACAGGAGAAGAGACCTTAGTGCTATTGATATGGAATGATTTCTCATATGTGGCTCTATTTATAGGGAAAACTATAATGCACAATTAATTATAATGCTTCCCTTACAACAGTTTTTCTCTACTAGAATTACAAGAATAATTAATAAACCATTGCCAATTCACACATCCACTAACTAACCTGTTACTATGGTAATTAAAAAGAGCTTGTTTTTGGACATGTTAATAATGATTGAGAGGTATGAGAAGGGTGATGACAGAAGTATAGAGAGCACAAAGGAGTGAGATGCCATTCCCTTTCATGCATTTCATCATCTGTGCTCTCTATCTTCTGTCAACAGCATCGCCAATGCCCTCCTCCTCTCATCATGAGAAATTGATTTAATTAATAAGATGAATAATGAAAGAAATTAAACACCAAATGCAAAAAAAGAAGAAGAAGAAGAAGAAGATACACGACAGTGAACACCGAATTTAAGAAGATGATGAAAGCTTGAAACTTTCAGGTGATGGGAAAGGGGGTGAAGAGATATATGGTCCTCTCCTTCTAACAGGAGAAGAGACCTTAGCTAGAGCTATTGATATGAAACGATGTCTCATATGTGGCTCTATTTATAGGGAAAACTATAATGCACAATTAATTATAATGCTTCCCTTACAACATTTTTCTCCACTAGAATTACAAGAATAATTGATAAACCACTGCCAATTCACACATCCACTAGCTAACCTGTTACTATGGTATGTCAATGTCGTGTTTATGGATCGATTCGGATCCTGCCATGTTAAAATTTTACATCAGTGATATTTGGACACCCTTTTAGTGTCTATCACTTATTCAATACCTCTCATTTCTTTTTTCTTGTCACATCATATACATTTATCCTCTCTCTCCTCTCTCTCTCTCTCTCTCTCTCTCTCTCTCTCTCTCTCTCTCTCTCTCTCTCTCTCTCTCTCTCTCTCTCTCTCTCTCTCTCTCTCTCTCTCTCTCTCTCTCTCTCTCTCTCTCTCTCTCTCTCTCTCTCTCTCTCTCTCTCTCTCTCGTATAGATATACCAATTGCAGTGTCTATAAAATATTTTCCATCTATTTATTTCTCAATGGGTTTTAAGTAGTAGAATTGTATAAATTTTGTTGATATTCATGAAAAGGGATTAAAGGAATTTACATGATATAATTATATGCACTTTTTTTTTTATAACATATGCAATTGGTGGCTATTAGGCTTATCAAATGAGAAGATCCAAATTGTATGCATAGGCTGGTATAGCTGAAAGTAGAAATAAAAGATAAGTGCAAGATAAAACAGATTAACAAAGTTATCCTTATCAAATGTAATCAGAGAGACGTGCCGCAAAAAATTGTAGGAACATTTAAACGACGAGACACAATTGTTTAAATAATAGGAAATAGGAAAAAAAAATCAGTAAGAAAACAAACAAAAACTCTGGTCAATCTATGTGATGTGTATTCTGTGGCGCATTCCAGAATGTGTTCAATATGAATGATATTCAGTAACTTGGAAGACAGGGAATCTATTAATTGATTTTATATTATATTTAATTTCTCCTTGCCATTAGTGGTATGAGCATAAAAGAATATATATAGAGCCCACTTCACTTTAATTAGTTCAAACATTGGGGAAATTCTCTGCAAAAGTTCATTAAAATATAGTGTATAGTTGTCACATAAATATATGAATATGTGAAACAAATGATATAGATAGATTTGAGCCGCAAAAGTGGCAGGGACAAACTAACTGCAACGGAAAAACATAGCTTCAGTACATTTCCATATATACACACGAAATCTTGTTTAGATAACATTATTTTTACTTTTTTCTAAATTGCGTAAGCAAAGCCTAATAGATATAAAATTTTCGCAATGTACTATAACAAATTCTATATGTCATTTAAATGATATGTATTATTAAATTCTTTAAATAATGTTATAATATATTAATTATTAGATGATAATGTGAATTTTTATATAACATAAATGCCTTAAATTAGACTTATAACCATATATACCAACATTTAATTGGTCTGAGTGACACTGGGCTTGGATTGCTTAAGGTTTTGGGTTCGAGTCTTGTGGATGGAAAAAACACAGTTGGGAGGGTAGACCCTATTAAAGGTGGCCAATCAAGTTCTCCGGCAGAGATTAGTCCTTGGCTAAGCCGGTGGATACTTCGTAGCAATAACATGGTTACAAAAAAAAAGACTTATAACCATATATAAGTTTTTTTGGATAAATAACTTATTTAAGTGCTTACGATATAAGTGCTTATCATATAAACCTTAAGTATAAGCTACTTTCAAAGAGGGGATTTGATTAAACTCATGCAATATTTCATATAAGTTGTAAGCTGTTTTTGATAAGCTATTCCGGAAAACTTATGGAAATAAACCCAAAACAGTTTATAAATTAATCATAAGTTATTTTCATAAGTTCTCCCAAATACTATTAAATTGTTTATGTTAATAGATAAACTCTGAATAAGTCAATCAAAACAAGCTATATATGTTTTAATATCAATAATAATTAAAAATTCTAAAAATTATACAAGATCGAGGGAGAGAGATTAGGGATAGGAGTATGAGTGCAAGTTGCCAAGAACCATGGAGAAGAAGAGTACAATATGTTATCTTTGGTTCCTTTTGAACTCTTCTTGAGCACAGAGAATACATATGGGGCAGTGAATTAAAGGTGACACCTGAATGATGATCGATCTTCCTAGCTTCCACGCGTGATCACCCCATTGCCTCACCCTTTAATTTATTCCCAACCTCCCTTGGCCATATCTATCCATCCCGGTGGGACTTAGCTTGGTGAACCTCCTAGGTTCACCATCGTGGCGAAGTGAAGGTTTTAACCATCGATATATGAATAAAAATATTCAATGGCTATGATTCGACATGGGAAACCTGAGCTATAGGTACCGCTAAATGTAAAACATTATTGCGAAGAGGTCCCTCGAGTGTATTTGAATTATATATACAAAAGGTAAAAGTGATAATTACTTATATGCCAAAATATTGTGTAAATTACAAAAAACGTATTTTTTATTTAAAAAAAATTGTGAATCTTTTTCTAATAGAATGGAAAGTTATATGTATTAATGGGATATAAGCATGGATTTATATTTTTATATTTACAGTTATAATTGCCTAATGATATATATATTTATAACCTCTAGTAACTTATAAATATTATATAAACACAAATATAAAATATACATATATAATTGAAAAATATAGTAGTTAGAAAAATTTTCAGTTCTTAAAACAAAGTGTGTAAAGTATACATAATTAGGTTTTTTTAGGAAAGTACTATCTCTCCAAAAATTAATTTGAAAAATATCACGATTTTTAGATTAATTAGTAATTTACCATTATTTTTTTTAGATGACAAGTCTCCTCCCTCAAAACCGACTTCTTACCATCGTTTTTTTTTTCAAAATTTCTTATTGGAAGTCCCATCCTCTAAATCCGACTTCTCACAATTGTTTTTATTTTTTTTTCAAAATTGCCTATGAAAAGTCTCCTCCCCCCAAACCGACTTTTTACCATATTTTTTTTTATTTTTTATTTTTCGTTTGATTTTAAATATTTTAAATAAATTCAAATAACATAGAGTATCTATTGATTCAGCTCACGTTAATGACTTTGCTTTGATCAAATCAATATCTTTTGTATCACTGTTTCAATTTGGACTTGTTCAGCGTTTACCCTTCGTTGGGATTGTTTAATGACAACAATAAATATTGGACCATACCTTCTCAGAGATCTAAGCCACAAAAAAAAACATTGGACAATACCAAATAATATATAACACTTCACTAAATTAAAATGCAAACATGAACCAGGATTTTCAATCAAACACTTTTGTCAATAACATAAGAGTACAATTTTCCAACCAATCAAAGGTCCAATTAGTCAAGCTGCTATCAAACACATAATAACTACTACCCAGAAATGCAAAAGTTAATCATAATTAGATCTACAATGAGTTGAGTATCTATGCCTCCCACACTATAGATGTTTTGCCATTGTCCATGTCAATCAAAACACATGTCACCTCCACCAACATTGGGATGATATCGTGGAGTCCACCTACCAGTTCAGGAGTAAGTCATTTTGCAATGGAAATTTTATCTCCTTGAAAAATGAAGGTTGTCATCCAATCAACCAATGCTCTGCAATAACACATTATATTGCAAAATCAATTAATATACGTCTGTGGGTTACACATAAACTGAGGGTGTCATTGGATATATACCATATCAACGTTGTCGAGCTCTAGGTCTTCTTCGAGATACTCCAACTCATCGTACGGGGCACTGCATGAGGCCTCATTCAAATGCTTTAATCGATTTCCTGCATTGTGTGTAAATAGCCCAATCAAATATCAACAATACCACAACACACTCATTACCTAGTTTACAAAATAGATAGGGAAAAAGAGAAAACAATAGAAGCGGATCAAGCTCAAATTTAGACCCTAGAAGAGTGGACACATTTTAAAGATAAATATTAAGATTGAAATATACTTAAAGTTGTCAAAGTGTGAATCAAATTGAGAACCATTTGTTCAGGTTTTGAAACCTAAACAGTGAATCGTAACATATTTTACGAATCAAAAACACAACAATAAAAAACTTAAATGTACATGTTTAAACGCCTAAAATATTAATAAAATAATCAAGAGTATCAAATAATACTAAAACTTCACATACCACAATAGAAAAATGTGAAGTCCCATCATAATGCTATCATAAGCCAAAAGTCATAAGTCATGATTCTCTACATGTTCTATTAAATAAATGGCAGTTCATCCCAAGTGTAATCAATTGTCAAAAACAGAAATTTTCTCCGGTAACACCCTTCTTTGCCTCATTTTTAGCCTTCGGAGCCATATAAAATGATTGCATGAAGCCTATATTTTAAAAGAACAAAAACAGCACAATGATATAGCTAAATAAGTTGCATATAGAGTGAATGGGTAAATGTGCAAAGCCTTTGTTTAAGAAGAATGAAAACAGAGCACTGGAATAATCAAATAAGGTGTATTTAGTAGCATTTAGTTCCTTTTCATTCAATAACTTAAGCCTCTTCAAGTTTTCTATTTCTCTTACAAGAATTGACAAAAGAAAATCAAATAAATAAATAATACATTTCTATTCCTCATAATTACTTAAACAATAAGTATTAAACGACAATGCAATAGCATTCAATATCTAGGAATTCTCTTGAAATTTTGCACTCAGGCATCAGAGAAGCTTAAACAAGTAAACAATCCATACATAGCCATCCTATTTCATGAGAATTCTTAGCATGCGATTATAATTTTGAATGTCATGATTTGAAAGGAAAATCTGATGCAAATTACAACAAATGAAGAAACTGTCACTAAAAATCAGAATTTGAAAGAATGGATAACATAAAAGTGAATGCAAACAAATGCAAACAAACACAAAAGCAAACACACACCAAAACCCTACAATAAAAGGCTGAGCCAACACATGACTACAAAAAAAAAAATACCAAATCACTCCACTCAGCCTTTGTTCACCGTTCAAATCACTTCATAGAACATAAAGACAAAGAGACACACATACCAGCTATAGCCTTCGACGTTTAGATCCAGCTGACCATATAAGCGAAAACTAAAACCCAGATAACGGTTATGCACTGTCGCGTCGAACACAACACCGCTCTGATCGTCGACGTCGCCAAGGACCAACACCGCCCTGATCTTTTCGCCCACAACGCTAACGATAGCTCTTCTATTGTGAATCGTCGACGTCATGGATTTGCTGCTTCGGTGCTTCCATCATCGGATTCGGCCTCCACATTTTAGAGGAACAATACTAAGTTAACAATATCAGAGGTTTTTTCTAGGTCAGTCTAAAATGGGGTTTTCAGACATTTGGGAAAAAGTTTCATCTTTACCACAAATCAAAATTTTAAAAATTAAGGGCAAAATATGCAAAAGCCACAAATAAAATATTTACAAGTTTTGGGTAAAAATTGTCATTATGCATAAAACTGGGAAAACTGTCTCTACTAGGTAAAAAGGTGACTTCACCACGGTGGTGAACCTAAGCTAAGTCCCACCATCCATCCCCCCTTGACCCTTCCTATCCTGGATCACGATTTTCTCTTCTTCTGTCTGTTTCCATGTCAACTTTGTTAAAGTGATACTCTTTTTTTAATTCATTATTAGATTAGATGCCATATATAGCGAGGATTTATCCTTTCAATTCTTTCATGAATATGCTGCATTATATGTTATATATTGGCTTTTTTTTCTTACAGGGGAAGGGGATTCGAATTTTAATGTCAGAACTATAAATGCTAAGTTTTACTAACTGATCCAGTACTCCCTTAACATTCAAGGAAATGAAAACAACATTCTTATTCATGAAATTATAAAGATAATTATTACATTTTAAGAAACTTTTGATAATTATTAAGATGTTATTTTTAATTTAATAATTTTTGTTTTAATTTGAGCATCTCTGATAGGGGTTGCATATGAGAGTTGTTTAACTCATTTTTGCTAAACCCTACAATGTCACATGGGAATTTAAGAACACTCACTAAATTTTATGCAACAGTAAGTTGCTCATGAGAATTGTTTATACAAAGAATCCAACTTGATGCTAAAAAATTAACATGCTTTCTGAGAATGACAATTGACAACACACTTAAGAATTTTGAAGACTGAAGCTATAAAGAGTATTCTAGTGTGCTGGGCTCCCTTCCCAAATGGGGAAGCAAAAAAGGCTATTCTCTCAAAAATTCCAAAATGGGAAAAGTCTAGGTACTGGCTCCCATACACATTGCTGACAGATAACGATGCAAAGACCAATTATAGCCAGCTGCATTATTTAACCCGCTTTGTCCTTTTTCTAGAGGAATAAATTAAAGTCTTCCTTTTCTTTAATTCTCAGGGTTCTTTTGAATACTAAATTGGCAGACCGTGACATAACGTTGGCAAGGATATTATTAGAACAACACACCATGACATATAGTTAGATGCATTTTAATATGGAATGGAATAGAAAGTTAATTTTAATTACTACGATTATAATCATTTATAGAATATGAATTTAACAAATAAATTGTTATGTGGTAATAATATGGTGATTATGTATCATAAATTTTAGATAAATTATATATTCAATTATATTTTAAAAGTATACTATATGTTAAAACAAGATTGTAAAGTATCAATTAATTTTTAAATGTTATGAAATAACTTTAAACTCATAGTTAAATTTGTTGAAAATATATTCTATGAAAAGCTATTGAAGAAAAGTGAGAAGATTTAATGGAATAAGCGAATTTCCATTAAAAGAGATAAAATAAAATAATAAATTATTTTTTCTGTTATGAAACTAATTAATCGAAAAAAGATAAAAATATAGAAATGTAGAATAATATATAAAAAGAGATAAAGAGAGAAAAGAGAATAAGATAATGTTTTATTGCTATTCTTTGAGGTACTGAAACATGTACAATAGAGGTGATATTTATAGCCACCAGAAACCTAACCCTAATGTAAATATGGTTGAAATCTTATCTTAATAAGAGTAACAGCGTGCGTAACAAATCTGATATCTTCATAACAAAAATAGTGCAACAGAATATCTCATCAAATCTTATCAGTATCAATCTCTTCAGGAGATGACATCCACAAAATATTCATAACATTTTCCTTTTTATTCTATTTTGTTTCAAAAAAAACTAAGGGACAATTTAGGTAAACTTCTTACAAAAGCACTTAAGAAAAATATTAAAAAAATCTTAAAATGAAGAAGGTTGAGGTGGGTTGCAAGATGCTTTCCAGAAAATGAAAATAAAGGATGAGGTGAGGTGAGGTGGGAGGGAGATGGTACGAATGAAGGAGAATGGGTGTGAACTGACAGAGGAGGGGTTGGGGTTGGGGTTGGGAATGGTTCTAAATTCTAATGAAGGGGAAAGTAAGGGGTGTAAAAATTAAGGGTATTTACTATTTATGCAACTTCAAAAGTAAAAAAGAAAAGAAAAGAAAAATGGTGTAGGAAGTAAAAATTGGGGTGTAAATAGAAATTACCCCCTATCAGGTAACTTAAGCCTGCCATAGCAGCGAAATTGGTCCTTTTGTTTGCTTTGGACCTCATTGTTGAAGCATGACCAAAAAAAAAAAAGGACCTCATTGTTGAAGGGGATACCACTGAAGTCCGTAACTCTCTCAACTGAGCTAGGGCCACACCTCAATGCATATACAAGACTGCGCATCACTTTTATTTTATCACACTTTTGATCATTTTCGCATGGGAAATCGGTACAACGAATTCTTTAAGTATCTCTTTCCGGTACAACAAATTTCACAATGCAAGTTAGTGAGATTAAATTTGTAATTGTATACATACACTTTAAGATAAAAATACATACAACCCCCTGTTACCTAGAGGTCAATTGTAAAAACTCTTCTATGATTTAAGACTCAAAAACTCGATTTCTTAAACTTACGAAATCATGCAAATAAGGCAAATTTAACCCCTAATGCATGTACACAAAACCTCCCAACAAGAAGTCAAGGTATACTACCGATATGGATTCCTATGTACCCCAATGAAGAAGCGTGTCTTTGTGTGTTGGAGAAAATGAAAGTTTGAGCTTTTTAAACGTAAACCAAACATGCTAAGTTTGAGCTTTATTTTTGTCAACAAAAGGATTTTTTTTATTGCGATTGATGTGTAGTTTCTTTTGGTCCAGTAATACTCGCTCTATTCCTTTTTATAAGAAACAAGAGGAATCATTTTTATGGTCATTTTTATAAGAAATAAACAATGTCTTGTTTTCAACAATATTAATTGCTCATTTATAACTTTATCCTTATTTATTACTACCTCTGTTTCAAAACTATAGCATTTTAAGGTTAATGCACATAGATTAAGAAACATTTAATGGAAGTAAAATATTGTTGTATGTAGACTAAAATATCCTCATGTAATGAAGGGGTATTTATAACAAATTATCTACAAATCTCCATACTATTAATGTCAACTACTCCAACTAGTAGTTATTAAATAAGGGTATGGGTGGAAAAAAAAATAATTAATGACATTTTGGAATTGTAAAACTGCAACAGTTTTGAAACAAAAATAAAAGACTAAAAATGTTATAGTTTTGAAACGGATGGAGTATGAGACCCAAGAAAAGAATGTAAAAAGACACAAATCCCACAAAAGATACTTTTGAGAAATTATATCATTATTAATTATAATTAACCTATTATAATATAATATATTTTCTTGATCTTGATGATTTTGTCATGTGTTTCTTATAAAAAAGACCGAAGGGAGTATTAGAAAGCGGGTAAAAGCCCAAAGACAACCATACAACAAAACTGGGCCTACCACCCAAGCCCAAGTTAGCATAAATAGTATCTAACATACAAGCAATTCGTCCTAAATACGTTGCTAACTATACAGTTCTGACAGTACACAAAACACGCCGAGTCTAAACCAAATCTAGCTGGAGATCTAAAAGAGAGAGGCAGCAAGAGTAAGAATAATATTGCTATTAAGCTGGACATGAGTAAGGCCTATGATAGGGTGGAGTGTGATTTTTGAAACAGGCTCTCATTGCTTATGGGTTTAATGGTCTTTGGGTGGATCTTGTAATGAAATTGGTTTCCTCAGTCTCTTATAAATACAAAGTTAATGGTTTTCTCAGCCAATCAATCATCCCTCAGAGGGGGTTGAGACAGGGAGACCCCTTATCCCCATACTTGTTCATTCTTGTGGCTGATGTTCTTTCACATATGATCATAAAGGCTCAGGAGCAAAACCGTATTCAGGGGATCACATGGGGAGACCATGGTCCTGTTCTAACTCATCATTTTTTCGCGGATGATGCCCTTTTGTTTGCAAGAGCATCCCCTGAAGAAGTGTATCAATTGGTCACTATTCTTAACTGTTATTCTATGGCGTCAGGCCAAAAGATCAATGTCACCAAATCTGGTCTTATTTGTGGTAAGCTTATTAACCCCATTTTGAAACAGAATTTAGCCAGAATTTTAAATATGAGATTGTGGGAGAACCCGGGGAAGTATCTTGGCCTACCCGGGGACTGGGGAAGAGTGAAGACCAGTGCTCTTGCTTGGTTGAAAGAGCGTATCCTAGCTAAATTGGTTGGATGGAAAGAAAACTTGCTTAACCAAGCTAGGAAAGATGTGCTAATTAAAGCTGTTATTCAGGCGATTCCATCCTATGCTATGTCCATTGTCCGTTTTCCGAAAAACTTTTGTAGGAACTTATGCTCTCAAATTGCTACATTCTGGTGGAGTCCCTATGGAAGGCAGCGTGGTATTCACTGGAAGAGGTGGGAGATTTTAACAACAATGAAGAAAGAGGGTGGGATGGGGTTCAAGGAGTTTGAGTTAATGAACTCTGCATTGTTGGCAAAGCAGGCTTGGAGAATGCTGCAGGATCCAGACTCATTATGGTGTTCTGTTCTTAAGGCCAAGTATTTTCAAAACTCAGATTTTTCTAAGGCTAGGAGGACGAGGGGAGGATCTTGGGCTTGGTCTAGTTTACTACATGGACGTGATGTGGTGTTAAAATCTGGGGTCTGGTTAATTGCGAATGGAAAGGATGTGGATATCAGGGGATGCAATTGGGTTGCAGATGGGGGGGGGTGTAGAGCTTTGTGAGCAAATCCCAGATTTTAAAGTATGTGAGCTTATTGATCAGAATAACCACAGTTGGAACATGCCAATGTTAGCACACATTTTCCCAACCAATGTTGTTAACAGGATTCTGACTACTCCCTTAAGATGGACTGCAGGAAAGGATGAGCTGTGGTGGCCTCACACGAGTAATGGGATACTCTCGGTAAAATCAGTGTATCATGCTTTGAAAGGACAAAAGAGGTTACTACAGAATGAGCCTTCTACGTCTTCAGGAATTTCCCCTTTTCTCTGGCAAACGATTTGGAACTCTAAGGTGCCTCAAAAGATAAAGATTTTCTTATGGAAGGTGGTTCATAATATTCTACCTGTCCAACAAAATCTTTTTAAGAAGCGGATCACACGGTCAAATGTTTGTCCCATTTGTCAAAAGGAGATGGAGTCTATTGAACACGCCTTTCTTAGATGTGACTGGACAAGGCCGGTGTGGTTTGGATTACAATTGGGTTATGCGTTGAATCGGGGAAATACAAATAGTTTGAATGCTTGGCTGAGTGAATGGATTGAGAAGACTAGCATGATTCAGGAGCTGAAGGAGTATTCAATTATGAAGCTTTTTTGTACTTTGTGGATGATCTGGAAGTCTAGAAATGAGTTCATTTTTCAGCAGCAAAATCCTAACCCCTTATCTACCGTGATCCAAATATCAAACCTAATCAAGGATTACTCTGTGCTTAACACCCACTCTGAGGCACCTGGCTCTGGGCAAAAAAGGCAGACCCCTATGAACCGAATTTGGAGACCCCCCCTACAGGGGGTCACCAAAATCAATACTGATGCGACCTTTTCAAACCTAACAGGGTTCTGTTTTACAGGGATTATTGCACGAGACCATAAAGGTAGCCTGGTTTCAGGGGTTACCTCTTGTTGCAGGACCATTAATAGCTTGACTGCTGAGGCCATAGCTCTTCGGGATGCAATCTCCCTGGCGCGAAATCTGGGCATGGAAAGAGTTATTTTTGAATCTGATTGTCTTGATCTCATTAAAGCCTGCAGAGGAGATTTGGAAAAGCATCAAATTCAAAATTTCTTAAAAGACATATGGAAGCTTAAGCAATCCTTTGTCACCTGTGGTTTCACTTGGACTCCTAGGGAAGGCAATGAGGTGGCTAACACCATTGCACACCTGGCTTGTGTTGGCTCCCTGCCTAGTAATTGGACATGGAACTGCCCACACCACCTCAAACGGTTGATTGATAAAGATCGCCCAGCAGTAAGCAGATAAAAGTTGGTCCTCAGCTGGGTGGGTTATTGGATCTGGGTATTTTTACCGCTTCTGCTATTCCTTGGCCTTGCTGGGTTTCTAGAGTTTTGCATCTACTTTAGCTTCGGTGGAGCCAATTTTTGTAGCAGCAAGTTGGTCTGGATTTGGATCCTCTTGGTTCCTCATACTGTTGTTATCGTCTTTGTCTGCGGGTTGCCTTTCTTTGGGGCTGTGATCTAGGATCCTAGAGTGTTTCTTGTCTGCGTTCTTCTTCTTGCTCTCTCTTATGTGTAAATATTCACCTAGACTTGTGTTTGTCTTTTGGAATGTTTTTTTTGTGGAGGGTTGATGTTGGGGGACGCTTTACTATCTGGATTCTTTCATCTGACGCGGGCTTGGAGCATTATTGCTCTCTCTTGAGTTTGCTTCTCCTTGTTGGAACTGGTACCTCATTATGACAGTCACCAGTTTTTTGTTTGGTTGGTGGTTGTCATTATTAGTTTCTAGTTGGCTGACTCTTTGTTTCTGTAGTAAGCCTTGCATTTATGCTTTTCAGCAGCTGGTCTTATGTGTAGTGTTGTATCTTTCAGGTTGTGCACATGTTGTATTGGGTAGTTTTACCCGTGCTGGGCCTTCGGCCCTTCTCAATCAATAGATTGTTATTTCATGACCAAAAAAAAAAACCAAATCTAGCAACCCTATTTGCGTTTTAGCCAACTATTTTGGACCCAAGGCTTAGAACATTTCCAATAGGAATTGCTTATAGAGTATTCAATATTAGTTGATTTCACATTGGAATGCATCTAAGGGCATGCAAAAACTACTTTTGGGTTCTTAATTTACTTTTTGTGGGCCCAAAGTTGCTACATAGATTTTAAAAACTACTACCATTTTTTACTCTAATTCAACATGGTTTTTAACTTATTTTGAATGGGTCCCACAATGCACACCTCATATTTATACTTTTATTTATTTTTATTTTAACTTCAAATATTAACTCATTTTTTATTTTGATATAATAAATATAAAAAATATAAATATTAGAAATTTTACATTTTTTTTATTAATCACAAAAAAGTTAAAACAATGTAAAACACAAAACATTATATAAAAACGATGAAAAATACATCACGGTGAGAAATACATGACATTACATAAAAATTAAATTACAACATTAGGCTAGTTTTGTAGCCTGCGCCTAATAAATTGACAATACAATTCATGATCTTGGCATTGACTCTCTGACATCTCGGATGTATCCGTCAAGAGGATTTCATACAACTTCCAAGTGTTCTCCGTCTCCTTTGTTGCAACTACTCTATTTGTGGTGGCATTTTTTTCCTTCATAGCTTCTTCAGTACCGGTAAGATCGATGTTGCTTGAAGATATTTCAGTTACTTTTCCTTTACTCTTTCTTTTTGCCGCCTTTTGTCCCATTGGACGAACTAATGGCGATGTTGGCTCTGGTTGGGAACTTGTTGGCATGTTTGGGTTAGGGAGATGTTGAGTATGACCCAGAATCATAAATCTTTGTTCTTTTTGAAGAACGGTCAATGGGGTCATTTCTCCATTTAGGTTCATCTTTCAGAAGTCGCCATACATGCTCAATTTTAAATTGCTCACCTTCATCTTGAGAAAAAATAGTATATGCGTCAGCCATGATGTCCTTCTCCGAACTCCTGCTTTTCTTTCTCTGAACAGCTTGTTTGTAACATCCGACAAACTTTTGAACACCAGCATTCAACTTATGCCATCGATAGTTGTTGTAACTTTCTTTGACTCTTAACCAAACACTACTAGCTTTTTGGTCAACACCCACAATTGCATCCTTTGAAACGTTGAGTCAGGATTGAATAAGAAGTGTATCCTCTTCATTTGTGAATCTGACTTGTGTGAAAAATTGTGAAACTTCAGACTCAGACATGGACCCAATCGGTGTTTGAGAAATTTCATTGTTGAACTCCATACTACTAGTACCAATTGAAGGCCTATAAAACATTGTAGAGTTGGTTGGTGGTGATGGAAACATGGAAAAAAATGGATGATTTTGATAATTTTCACTACTATTGGGAGATTGACAATTTTGCACATAATTTTGGTTAGTGTGAAAATTAAACTGGTTTGAATCCATTTGGCAAGAAAAAATGAAATTGGAACTTGAAGATAGCAAATACAAATGTGAGTGAAAGTGCAAAATTGTATTTCATTCAACCCATTATATACTGATCGATTTTAAACGGTCTTTTTTTTTGTTCAATAGAAGAAGTTCATTGAAGGGGTAAACCCCAGCCATACGGCATCTACAGCAACGAAAACAGCATAAGCAGAGTCACAATAAATACAACCATTCTACCCAAGACCCGCTGCTGAAAACTAAACCCAAACTGTAGCAAACCACAGACGTGACAAGGAAAACACTAAAAAACAACAAACAGCCAACAAAGAACCAGAGAAAAAAACAAGAAACACAAAAACACAAAAAAAAAAGGATACAGACAAAAGGATACATACAAATAACAACAAAACACCAACAGCACCGGCAACAACCCCACAAACCAGAACCACAGCATAACCAATCGGTACTTTGAACAGTTAAAAAAAGGGATACATTTTATCCAATAGACTTGTAGGTAACAAGATGAAACACAAGAAGGGGGGGTTGAATTGTGTTTCTAAGCTTTTAAAACTTTTCGCAAATGTTGGACGCTGGCTGTTAAAAACGTTGGACGCACAGCTTAGTTCAAATATTGGACGCACAGTGTTTTCTGAAATATTGGACGCACAGAGTACTAAAACACTGGACGCACAGAATTGTGAAATATTGGACGTACAAAAGATTGGACGCTGAGGCTTCCCTCTTAGTTTAAAAAACTTGTTTTCTTTATGCGATTAAAGGTGTATGAAAAACTTGTTTAAACAAAATCAATTCAATCCCCTTGGTTAGTAATAAGCACAGATATAATAAGAGATAAGGGAAGGAAGAAATAACACAAGTTTTTATACTGGTTCACCCTTTCCTAAGAGCTACGTCCAGTCCCCTCAAACTAGAGAGATTTCACTATCAAACCAGATAGGTACAAGTATTCTTTGCACACAGCCTCTTCAGGCTAAAACCCAAGTATTCTTTGCACACAGCCTCTCCAGGCTAAATCCCAAGTATTCTTTGAACACAGCCTCTTCAGGCTAAAGCCCAAGTATTCTTTGAACACAGCCTCTTCAGGCTAAAACACAAGTATTCTTTGAACACAGCCTCTTCAGGCTAAAACACAAGTATTCTTTGAACACAGCCTCTTCAGGCTAAACGACTCAGGAGAGTGTTTTTTATTCAAGTGCTGTCTAACTCACACAAGTGAGGATATGAAATCTAAAGCACTTTGAGAGTTAAGCAAACTCTCTTTTACAAGAAGAAAGAAAATATACAAGACTTTCTATACAAAGTATAACAAATTGCACAGCAGTTCAGCTCTTTCTTTTTCGTTGTTCAGTCTCCTGTATTCTTCTTCTTGTTCACGGTATTTATAGGCTTTGATGAAGCTTCAGACTTGTTCTTCGAATAGCTCAGCTTCAGCCTTCATAAATATTATCGTTCTCTAATAGCATTAAATGCTATTTTCCCGTTGCTCTGAGGAGATCTACTTCATTGTGCATGTCTGCGTTTCTTTCTCCTAAATCAGAAGCAACCTGTACTCAAAGTCTCAATTGTACAGTGGTTAATAGTAATATCTTATTGAGACAGAGAGAATACACTGTGTAAAGTAGAAAGATGTGTTCAGAGGTATACAGAGTAGTTAAAAGTACATTCTCTCTCTTAGTACACTTTCCACAGTGCTTTATGCTTTTCAAAAGTACATTTAAAAACGTTGACAATGGTTGTACAGAAAGCATTGCATACAGCTATTTATTTCAAATCATTTGCTCAATAAATATGTTCCATATTAAATGCATGAGCAAAAAATAGCAAGTTTATGGATTCTGCGTATTGGACGCAGCATGTAGAAATCATTGGACGCATACCTGGTACTTACCAATTGCATATGATATTCATTCAATCATTGGACGCATCTTTATGCTTACCATTCTGATGATTAGTTGCAAAGCAACATTGGACGTATTGCCTTTTCCTTATAGTTCCATTGGACGCAGAGTTGATTGTTGTACATTTGTTCTTCTGCTTTATTGGACGCAGAACAGTTGTTTGATGTACCTTTGTCAATCTGCTTCATTGGTCGTATGACACTTGATTGATGTCCTTCTTATTTATTGGACGCAGAACAGTACCTTTGTCACTCTGATTTCATTGGACGCAGAGCAGTTCTTTTGTTTGTTCAGTTTCATTGGACGCAGAGTTGCACTCTTGCTCATGCTGAACGTTGGACTTTTTTCCTTCATCTGTATTGGACGCTCACTGAATCTGTTCCTTTGAAAATCATTGGACTCTTACTGCAATTCTGCTTCTCATAGAAACATTGGACTTATACCAGTATTGCCTTGTACTTATCATTGAACGATCAGCATTCTTTACCTTGGTCAAGAACACATCCTGAACATTGGACTTATGACTTATGTTCTGATCATTGGACTTATAAGCATTCTGATCATTGGACGTATTGTTATTCTTGAACATTGGACTTATGTCTTCAATGCCTTCTCATGAATCATTGGACGTATGAAATTGTCCTTGTGCCTTGTACTGAATTATTGGACGCACAACATTACTTGCCTTTCTGCTCAAACATTGGACGCAGAATTCTTCCTTCTGCTCAAACATTGGACGCAGAACTCTTCCTTCTGCTCAAACATTGGACGCAGAACTCTTGTGTCCATTTCAGTGCCAACATTATGATGAGCTTAGCTTATTGGACGCAGACTGCAATCTTCCTTCAATAAGCTTAGTTAGGCAGCATTGTTATACATTGTACAAGCTTAATACATATTGATTATCCTTTGTAAAAACCTTAATACATTTTGTTATCATCAAAACCATAAAATCACTTAGGGAGTTTTTGTATTAAAAACACTTTTAACCAATTTAGTTCCAACAAGACTCTCTTTGAAATGGTGATATTATTTCACTCTAAATTTTTTTAACCAATTACAAAGGGAGGGGATCAAATTACTCCAAGAGTAACTCTTTAGAGTTACTCCGAAATCCCCACCCTTTATTTTATTTTGATCTAATGACTCACCTTAATTCACTAAATCTCTCACGTGCATGGACCTTTCTTCCAATTTTCCTTGGTTTTCCCTGTGAGGTAGCGCTAGGTTTGTTACACTGTAGATGCTGGTTCTGCCAAGAAGGACAAAGCGAACCCTTGCATCAGAAGATCCTTGCACCAGAAGAAGAACCCATCTCCATTATCCACCACCGGGAAAGACAAATTGTAACAAGATTTCCCACCAAAAATTGGTACTTAACGATCTTGTAGTTATAATTATAATGCATCAATCCCACAATATGCCATGTTCTTCATGATCGTTTTTTTTATTTTTGAAATAGCCATTTTCGAAAAAAAAAAAAAGAAAAGAAAAAGGATTCCAGAGAGTATAGAACTGGTCAAATACCTTAACATAGCTCCTATCCACCATTCAATAAGCCATACGAGTTCTTAATCTAATGTTCAAATTCTTTCACAATGGCCTCACGACGAAGAGTTAATCCGGTCAAATTAACTGGTTGAAGCAATTTAAATTCTTAATTTATTTAATGTTTGCTTCACATTTCATTCGTGTCTGATCTTATGAAATAATACACACACATAAACTAAATTTTTGTGCTCTTTGATCTGCATTCATAATAAAAAATAAACAATTATTTGGAAATATCAGTGGTTTGACGCAATGAAAGAGGGAAAGCAAAAATCATCTACTAGCAAAACTCCATTCGATGAACAATGAACCCAGAGCCATGAGAAATCGTAAAACTTCATTTGTTTACCAACAACCAGAATGGGTTTAATTCGCTTTGGCGGTATGGCCTTCTCAGAAGATCCCGTGTGTGCGGCGGTAAATGTTAGGTTGGACTCACGGAGCAGGTTAAAGAAAAATGGAAGACAAATTGAGTCACGTGAGACTTTAGTGAATTAAGGTAGGCCATCAGATCAAAATAAATTGAAGGGTGGAGATTTTGGAGTAACTCAAAAGAGTTACTCTTTTTGAGTTACTAATTTGATCCTCTCCCAATTACAAATATATATATAATTGTGAGTTGTAAAAAAAATATATAATTGTGATATTATTTCACCAATCTTTGAAACGGTGATACTAATTAACCAAACGGGATATTATTTCAATTTCATTTACTCTGTGTGCAGAACAACTCCCAAATGTCCAGAATGTTCTCCCATCACTTTTCCATCTTCCTCTCTTTTCTGTCTCATTAGTGGCCATGGCTCCAGATCTGGAGGTGTACTAAGATCCCGACCACTCCATCTACTTCCCCTCTAGCCTTCTTCCCCTCTCTCAACATGGTAGATGCTTTCTGGGTCCAGATCTGTGTTTTTTTTTCATGGTTTTGATTTGTCTACTGTTCACGGTTCTGGTGTAAAGCTTTTTTTTTTTGGATACAAAGTGTAAATCTGAGTTGTCCATTTTGCTGTGATCGTTTCTGGATGTATGTATTTTCGATCTGATGAAGAAACTGTCGTTTTCCCTCCTATTTTTCTGTTGGTTCTGCAAAAAGTAGGGTTTTTTTTTTATTCACAAGAACAAGTTCTTATAGATGAACGGTTCTTCCAACCGGTTTACTCCAATGCAAATTCTTGTAAGAACCCTTCTAAGAAGACTGCGATGGAGTTGATCTAAACTCTCAAGTTAGATTCTTCATATAAATAACTCTCATAATCAACTCTCATTATGCGCTCTTAAACCCTATGTGACATTATAATTAACTTTCGGGTAAATTAAGATTATTTTTTTGGGATTAATTTTAAGATGATTCCACACAGCAATTGTTTGTCGTGACTCCTATACATGACACGAAGTTGGTCCTTATCCTCATTTAATTTTTTTCTCCTTTTGAAATAAGACAAGAAATTACTATATTTCTTATTACTATAGTAATTTCTTATTTTTATTTGGAAACGGATCAGTGATGTTTGTCCACAATAGTTTGTTCATTCCGAAGAGTAAAATTAAAAAAAAAAAGTGATCAGTGAATACCAACAAACTCACGAAAACGATACAATTTGAAAGATAAAATAAACGATCAAAAGTCCAAAACCAAACACCTGATATAAGATTAATCACACTCCAAAGTAAAGAATAGTACAAACAAAATTTATTGATTATTTCCTCGAACTCAAATCTGCTGCAAAATACAAAAATGATGCATTATAATCACTAAATTAAAATCAGATCCAACCAAACCAGATCAGTTCGTGCTTGAAACAGAAGAGATTCCACAACGTTTTGTCCTGATTAACAACATAACAATATGTTAGTTGTTGAAGTATGATATATCAGTTCATATGAATACACTAATAAATAAGGTAAGGATTTGATCTCACACCATCGGTTTCTCCTCATAGATAAAATACCAGATCTCGTTTAGATTAATTGCTTCAAAAAAAGAAAATTTAAATTTAAATTTAAATTTAAATTTAAATTTAAATTTAAATTTAAATTTAAATACATATACACATAAACCTAAAAAAGGAAGAAAAAATATTAAGATACAATTGCTAAAAAATAACTGCGATGAGGTCAGTTTTTCAGATCTAACTAATCACAATTGCTAAACTAATTTATTGTAAATAAAAAATCTTATAAAACTTAAAATGAAATTTCAAGAGTTGAGAGAGATCCACGCAGTTCAAAAGTGAACTGTGGTAGATCTTAAACTCAGGATCTGATAGATCTATGAAAGAGGGAGAAAATAATCAAGCGCTGAGGATGGAAAGTGAAGGGATGGAAAATAAGGGAGAGAGCGAAGGGAAAGGGAGGAGAAATTAGAAATAATAGGAATGGGCGGAATTGGGAAGAAAACACACACAACGTGATGTTGTTGTTGGAGTAAATCTTTCATCCCAACCAACCCATTCCCACAACTTCTAAATTCTCCAATCTCCCATTCCCAGCTCACTGCTGGCAATCTCGCCGCCACAAAATGCAAAACTAACCCTAATAGTGAGAAGTGACTTCTTAGCTTGCTCTTATATAGGCCTCACCCTCCCATTTAGTCCTATGCTCTAGAGACTTCCGGTGACGTAAATTTACCTTCAGAGGAGTGTTGTTAAGTATTAACACATTATTATCTAAGACATTCTTTTCAACGCATTGTACCATTAAATCATGTGAGATTAGTATTATTTTTAGTGGTATTAATTTTTAAAATAGTGAAACTTAAGTATAAATTTTAATCAATCATATAAAATGGATTGACAAAAATATGTTAGAAAGTATATTAATATATTGTGAAATTATAATAAAATATTATACAAAATACTTTAATAACCGTACATCAAATGTTTAAATAGATTACATTCAAGTATATTTTATCGTGGTGTTATCTTTTAATATTATTTTTTTAAATATTTATACAAATATTTGTGAGTTTAATTACTATGTATTAATAGTATAAAAATATTTTTTAGACATCTAATTATATTTTACTATAGTGTCATTTTATAACAATAACTTCTAAAATTTATGTACAAAGATCTATATGACAATATATGATTTGATATTTGTGTAAAAAAATTTTACACTCCTAATAAAGATAATTAAATTCAATATTTATACGATGAGATATAATTAGATTTATGTATAAAAAAATTCCATACCGTTACATCATAGTTTTGATTTTTCAATGAATGATTAATAAACAAAAAAAGAGTTAAGATTACGAGTTAAAATATTAATTATTAGTTAATTGTTTATCGATAATTGTGTGTTTATGTTCTATTCAGCCCGTGTCCAGAGTTCAAACACACCACTTGCACTGGGGGGACCAAGGGATCCTTGTGACTCTTAAAAAGTAGTTCTCCAATTTGTCCTCTTTACCAATAAAGTGATTCTTTGCTGTATTCTTTTGCAGTAGATTTGTTTATTTTCTTTCCCATTTTAAAAGACATTGGGCTGCCCATATGGCCACAGCCCACAGTAACTGCACGACAAAATTTTCTAAATAAAATTACTCTGAAGAGTCAATAATATACAGTATTTAATTTTAAGATATAAAGTCTATTAAGAAAAGTTATCAATAAAAATAATATTTATTCATTTGAAATAATTAATTTATTATCAGCAAACAATGATCAATCGAAAAAAATTCTTGATCAGTTCATGTATTATCTTTATCAAAAAAGAACTTTCTTTATTAATTCATAATATTTCATTTACATTACAAGGAAAAATAAGCAAAGTTATGATTTATACCATTTATTGTATTAATTTTAATATTTATTAATTATGCACACTTTCATATTAATAAAGGACTAAAACTTAAAAACTAAATTAAATAAGATCAGACCATAAAATAATAAATATTGCATTGAGTAGATATATCCAACCCAAATAGCTCTACTGAATCAAAAATCATTACTCCTCCTACTTACATACATTGTTAAATGGCATGCTTTATAAATATATGTTCAAAAAAATCTATGAATTCATCCTTCAGAATGTGACTTATGTTTTTCACGAAATGCATTATTGGACTTTATATGCCTTCAATAAATTTTCTAAGAACGTATAATGTTTAAGGTGGCTTTTAGCATGGTTCAATAAAAGATTGGTGTAAGTTGTACCAGTTGAACTGTGACCTGCAATAGTAAGTTAGTGTAAGTTTTTTTATATTTATAAATTGTACCATTTTAGATCCAGTAATGACATTTATTTCCATAATTTTTCAGTAATTACCCAAAAAGCTGTAATTAATGAATATTTGAACAAAAACAAGTATTAACTAATATAAAGTAAGTTGAAGCATTAAATAATCTAACAACCCCATTTAAAGCATATTGAAGTCGAGATTAAATGAAAGAATCCCCCCTTCTAAAAATAAATATCTATTATTTTAGGATACGCAAAAAAATACTATTATCCTAATGAAAAAATTAATTTTTTTTTAACACAAACCAAATTTGTAATTATTTTTAATCTTGGGTCGTAATTAAAAATTTAATAAACCTAACCCACCAACTATAATATCAACAACCTCCAGCCTTTCTCTGCAAATACCATTAAATTAGGTACCCTACCTTTCGTACAGGTTCCCTATCGCTTATCTGGACCGTCGCTATTAAAAAATTGTTAAATCAACAGTCACGCTTCAACTGGTGCAACTTGCACCGATCTTTTGTCTGACCATGCTAAACGCCACCAATGTTTAATTTTAGTCGTAGTGAGGTATGGTTCTCATAAAAGAGAACTTAGCAGAGCAGGGCAGCTACCTCAATTTTTGTTCACTTTGCAACAGTACTAAAATTAAACAGAGCAAGCCATGGAAAATTCATACAACACTATATCCAATAGCCAAGCCAATATGGTACTATAATGATGCAGCAAGGATGCAATTAGGGAGTTGGAGGAATGTTAACATAGCTCCCACTAAAAATAAAAGGTTCTAGGAAGAAATTTGTAGGGCATTTGAGATTTTGAACTCAATCTGAGAATAAGATAAAGAAAAAGGAGTTGGAAATTTCAATTGATAAGAAAGAGGAAAGCCTTGTGTCATATAGTTATTTCTGGAGTTGTGCCTGTGTAAATCCCCTATTGTCAAATTTTGTGCATGATGATTGATTCCTAAAATGCATTATGATGAAGTGACTTATAATGTTATCGGTTATAATAACAATAATAAAAACAAACAATTGATATAAGCATAACAATTTCAAAAGGGTCATCTTCTGTCACAGAATATATAGAAAGTTTAAACATATAAGGTGTCCAATTATTTTGTTGGGCCAAAGTTTCCCAAACTGCTGAATAGATAATAAAAAGCAATTAAATTATTTGATGGGAGTTAAGGTAGCACAGCTGTTCCAGTAACTGCATCCCCCCAATAACTGCATCCCCATGTTCACTGCAATATGAGAAACTAGAGATCTTAAAATTGACATGAATATATGAAAGAAGGAAAAACAATAGGTTATTTTGCATTTGTGCATAAGAAACTCTAAGTCTATGATGAATCCAAGTCCTCTCCTGCAGTGTAGCCTCTATAGCAGATATCTCGGTCATTGGATTAATCCAATAACCCGTATCTCTGCCACAGAGACTGCATGGCAGTAGAAGATCTCTGCTCGTCCAAGATATAGTTATTAATTAACAAAATGTCCCTCTTACCATGTTGGTTTGATCATGAGGAACCTGCTGGCTTGTCACCAACGAGTCCTATGAAGCAAACAAAAGAAGATTCCATTAATCCAACCAAATTACTTAACAAATTTATGAGCAAGAACACCAATTTTTTACTTATTTAACATAAGACAGTGAGTGGCACTATATATATAAAATCCAATACTTACCCCTGCCACATCCATATGGGTCATGGGATTCCCCATTAAACCAGCTGCATTAGGCATGTTAGCTTGGTTTACTTCAGAAGAGCCGCCAGCATCCTCTTCCTGCTATATATAACAAGTATACCATAACTGTTAATTTATACATATTTCGAATCTGAACTAATGTGCCTGTTTAATGACCATATGATAATCTTTATCTCTGGACAAACATCTTTTATTTTTCTCAAAAATAAATAAATGTAAAGATTCATATAGGCTCACACAATTAGCTGAAGTTTAATTTTTACAAAAATAATGTAACTAACCCAACTTTATCTCATACGTAGTAGTAAATAGTAACTAATAGTCTCCACTATATATACCAACAATAACCAATGTTTCCTTAAACATCTACTCAGAGTATGCTGGCAAAAGCACAAAGGCTATTTTTAGTTAGTTGAATGAGAGTTATATATGATCCTTGCATATCTTTTTTTTTTTGTTAACCATGATATTAGTGCGAAGTATCTACTGGCTTCGCCGATAACTAATTTCTGCTGAAAAACTTGGCTGACCACCTTTAATGGAGTCTACCTCCCAATCACGTTTTTTCTATCCACAACACTCGAAATATTGGTCCTTGCATATATCTTATATGGTAAATTAAGTCATGAAATGCATATATAATTGAGTAGCTAATTGATAAAAAAAAATATAATTGAGTAGCTATAAATGAAAGAAGATGAAAAAAAAAAAAAAAACCCTCCTCACCTTATCATCAGAAACACAGTAATCCACAAGAACATCAGTGAGGAAATCAAAGAGATCAGTTTGCAAAATGGCCTTGGCAACGTCGCTAGGCTTCACAATATGCTTATTGGTGTCATCGTCTTGCATCAATGCACAATAGGTGAGCTCCTGAATGAAAAGCTCACATGCTTTTCCCATCAGCTTTGGAACTTCACCACCAATCATCTGCTTAATTACCACATAGTTTCATCATCATATATAATCAAGGGTTAAAAAGTCATTAACATTATAATGCTCAAGCATGCTTCCACTGTCACACACATGTAATACTCCCTCCGTCCCAAAATAAATATCATTTTAGCAAAATGTATTTGTCCCAAAATAAATATCGTTTTATGTTTTCAATGAAATATTAATTAATTTATTTCAATTTTACCCTTAATAATTGTAATGTATCAGTTCTTGAATGATAAAAATTATATATCACTCCATTATTTATTGCAATGTTAATTTGGTAAATTTATTACTCTCACTCCTTTATTTATAGCATTTCTTGAACTGTGTGAAGAAACTTAAACCGATACTTATTTTTGGACATTAAAAAACAATAACAGTACTTGCACATGTTTTTTTAGCAGCCGTATCAAGTAATGAGAAATAAATCATATAATTAAGATTAGAATGAAGCTAGGGATTGACCGATTGAGGGTACAAGGTAAACTAGATTCTAATTTTTTTTTAAATTCTAATAATAATGGGGTGTGCAAGGAAAGATAGAAATAATTTGATTGGCTAATAACACAAATTAAAGAAAAAGGATTTAACTTTTCTAATGTACAAATTCAATGAGTAAAAAAAATTATAATCATTGATTAAAAAAAAATCAATGGTCAAAATTAAAACGACTTCATAACTTTAGATGAACTAATAAAAATGAGAAAAATCAACTTCTTCAAGTGATATGAAATGAGAAAAAACATGAAATTAAGTATATAGAAACAATATTAGAGACCTCACCTGTGCATCAGGTTTCATGATCCTTTTGATTCGAGCTAATGGTATCTGGCTCTTAAGATCTGCAAATTACATCATAAGGAGACATACCATTAAATGGAGTGGCAATGTGAAACCTAGGTATGATTTCATCATAATATTGCTGACCAAGTATCTAAGGCACTTGTTGATAAATTAAAAATTAAAAAATATTTAATGAAACTACAATAATTAAAAAAATTTAAAAATATTTTTAAACATTTAACAAGTGCATAAGGGTATTCGTTAACATTTGACCTCGTTTAAATTGCAAAGGAAAAAAATGACAAATTTAAGATTATATGAAACATTTGTAGTGAACCTTCATCAACTTGAACGTTAGACAACTGCTTCTGCCAAAATACTTGGAGTCTCTCCTTCTGCACTTGTATGTGAAAAACATCAATTCTCAACATTATGCATGAGTAAGTAATTGAGAAATTAAAAAGATCAGAGAACAAAAAGATTTCGCAGACCTATGCTCAAATGGAAATCAAACATAAATTTTTAAAAGAAATTAGCATATAGATATGGTCGGTATATTAAATAATTTTTTTAGTTTTCAAGATATTTCAGCACACTAACTGCCATTAATTACGCTCTGTTTGGATAAACTTTTTCATAAGCACTTCTAATATATGTATTATTTTAATTAATAATTTCTCATAGAAGTTGAAATTAACTTTTGTTCTTCAAATTTTTCAAAAGCTATATTTTTTAATTTCTCCATACGCACATATCTATCTATTAATGACAATTTAACAGCTTATCATCTTTAGTATAAAAGAAAAGTAAGAGTATAAAATAAAACTAACTTTTTCATAAGCTAAAAACTAGAGTTTATGCATCCAAACAAGACCTTAGTCTCTTTAATTTTTGAACGACAATACATGCATAAATGAATAGAGATTTTTTCTTTGGTCAATAAATGAACAGAGTTGGGTTGGATTGGGTTCGACCACTTAGTCGTCAGCCAGCAACCTAGAACTTTGTAGGATATGGGCCAAGCAGACTCGTCCAATGGCCCGTTTTTTCAATGTAATAATTTAATTAAGTTTTATTGGTATAAATAAATCCATATAACAAGTTAACAATTTTTTACTCATTTTAAACAAAAAGTTATGACCAAAAAAAAACAAAAAGTTAAGATCATGACCAAAAAAACAAAAAGTTAAGATATAAAATAATATACTCTATTTTATATGGTCTTATTGCTTTTTTACGATACAATATTGTCTTGCTGCTTTAATAATAGCATCAAATATGCAGTGTTATATAACCATAAGATTGGGCACAAATGGTTAATGTGCTTCATTTAAAGAATAAATTTGGCTAGTACCCGAGTTCGATCCTTAGCGATGAAATAATCCGTAGTCAGATTTTACTTACTTCTCGACCGAAAACTTTGCCCCCTGTGCTTCTGTGGTATGCAGTGTTATATACTATGTAATAACGTTAGTTGACCCATAGTAACAAGTAATGGAAATAAAAAGAAAGAGTTTGATATATGGAAAATGCTTATTGATACGAAATCCTTTGATAAGAAAACAACGAATGAGTTGGCAATTAAATAGACGTCTATTTTGGTTTGTCACAGCATTCTTACCATGCACCAACACACATACTATATTTTCCCAAATTTTTAAAAAAAAACCTGTCAGCTCATATTCTGATTTTCTCTCTCCACCACCAAGGCTCCACTCATGCGCCGATGAAGACGACAGTGAACCTGATGATGGTGGCCTTCTAATCTGCCTTCGTTTTCATGGGTTTCTTTTCCCTCTACTTCCGCGATTGTTCCCACGGTTACGGTGTCTCCTCTGCCATTGCTCCTACGGCAACGACGGCGCCTCCTTCGCATCCGCCAACAACCGCAACCCCATCGCCGCCGACGCCGATCTCTACGGCCGAGGCTTCAACCGCCAGATCATTCACAAGTGCCCCGACCCTTGAGTAGGTCGTATGCCTCACCGTGTTTCACGACGACGACACCATACGGCTACTTTCGAAATGCCATCACGTTTTCTACCTCGACACTACGGTGGGTGGTGGGTTATAGGCCACAGTCCGGTTGAACGACGATGGTCTGAGTTAATGGACACCGGCGATGGCTGGTGGTCGGTGGACGATGGTGTTTGGCGGTAGGAAGAAGGTGGATGATGCACTACTGCTGGGGCGGCTGTGAGATAATTTTTATTTATTTTTCATCTTAATTTTTTTTTTAAAAAAACGATGTAGCTCTGTTCACATGCATACACCCACACATGTGCATTGATAGACCCACATTTTCGTGCTATTCGTGCCGCATTTTGTCGCGCCGTATAGCATTACTGTTGATATATACTCTTTTTTTTTAACGAATACACAGGGATTCACTTTAAAACGAACACTAACAACTCGTTAATACTAGATTTGTCGCCTATGATTAAACCAATTATAAAAAAAAATGCATCAAAAGATACAAAAAATTAGGCAGTTAAACTTGAATTTTCATATAACCAAAGGGATTTGGTAAATACACCCCAAAGAAATAGATATATACCCCACATTAATGTTGAAATTTCAAAAATACTCTCTTTTTTGTATTACGCAAACTTCAGTTTCTGTAATACAAATTTGTATTCTGGAAACTCCAGTCTCCATACAATTTATATTCTGAAAACTCCAGTTTCCGAAAATAACACAAAATTGTAGGATATTTATAAAAAATTTACATTATTTTGGGGTGTATATCAAAAAGTCTGGAGTGTATTTACCAATTCCCTAACCAAATCCATGTTCCATGCTTAATTGGGCTAATCAAACTAGCCACTCGAGTTGACAAAAAAAAAACTAGTCACTCATACACAAGCATGTGTGTGTTTTAAAACATGAAAAAAATTCGATAAAAAAAATAAGAAATATGAAAAAATTTAAAATAAAAAATATTAACATGAACTTAATTTAATACTTCAATTAACATATTAATCAACACAAATATAACATTTGTAACCCCGATACTCGAGTTCAAATCCTCCCTTCTCCGATCAAAAAAAATTGTGGGTGATTAAAACATATAATCGGAGTTTAAATTAACCGGGATCCTTTCACCTCATTGTTTTGTTGATGTTGAGCCATCGTATTAGTAGGCACGGGCATGGAATTAGGGAATTGATTTGGCGAAACTGCATTACTGTTGAAATCCATTGTCAAATTGAATTTGCCTTGCTTCTTGACTTATGAAGAGCAACCCTTTAAATAAGCTCAAACCCTTTTTTTTTTAAGAAATGCTGATTTGCACGAAAAAGTTTGAACGAATTTATATGCGAACCAAGTGGGTATGGTTTCCTTCAACCACTCTTTACACTTTTTCATTTTTTCTAAAATATAAACGATGGCCGGCCACGTATTGGTTCATACGACTCGTGTGTAAATGTACATTCGTACTATTAATTAGCATAGATATTTTTTTATATAATCCCTCTTAATATTTTTGTAGATTAATTATTAATTGGATTTTGAATGAAGTATTAACTACATATAGTGGGAAAAGCTAAAATAATAATAATTAATAAAAAGTAAATGGGCATTAAATACATGGTAAATATAAATATAGATAGATAATTCATGCATATTATATTACAATAAATTGTGCCAAAATATTAATAATAAAATCTATTAAAAATTAGGAGGACAAAAAATTAACTTTTTTTTGAAGAAAAGGTCTAAGCTCAAGGGAGATTTTCTCATTCTAAGATTAGGACACATCAGAAGTATTAATGATAGGCTTATTGTACTTATTGATGTCATACCTATTAGATATGTAAAACTATTTTGTTAGATTCACTGTACCAGAACCTTGATTGTCATTTTATTATTATTTCGGGGTGGAAGTGCTATTAAATGGTGGGAAGGTGTTAAGAAGGTAACTTGGCAATAGGGCAGGAAGGGAGTGAGTTTTGCATTTTCCGTCCCTACCCCTGAATCCCTAACACTATCCTTGACCCCATTATGATCCTCACTGGGGGTGGAAAATAAGAATCCATCCCTAGTGGGGTTCTGGTTTCCCCTCTCCCACCCTTGCCCCGCTCGTTCCAACTAATGAAAATTATTGTAAAATCAAATTGTAGAAGCAAAAATGTCTCTTTAACTAACCACTCATCAATAAGTATAATAACCACAACAATATCTATTTTATCTCAACAACCGCCAATAATTTGCATATTTAACATTCATTGAGAAACAATTTATAGAATTAATTTGTAAATGAACTTAAATCCTACATTGATTAAGCCAGACCAAAGTCCTTTAAGAAATTTGGAAGAAAAATTTCTAGCATATATGATAGGCAAATAGTCAGACAAATTTTTTTTTTTGGTCAAAGTAAGACAAAATGTTAAGCATACACCATATGCAATTCTCCAAACAAATTCAAAAGCTAATAAAAGAGAAGTCAAACTGTCTATGTGATGGGTCGCCATCCTTTGGGTCCAAGAAAACAAATACGAGGAAAAGGAAGGACAAATCATTGTACCTAATAGAGGGCCTCTCGTCTAGTGGGCTTTTCATTTTTATAGACTTACAAGTTACAACAACCCATCAAATTATTAATAATATTAGTCACTATTATAGTTAGTGCATCTCATTCGTTTAATAGTATATTAATAAATCTAACATTGAAGGTAGGTAGGTAGTTCACCAATATGAACAATTTTATATATAGTTGATCCATTGTAGACAGACCCATAACTTATGGCTTTATGATCGGATTCCAATTAAATGCATTCTACAAGGAAATATGAAAAGAAAATGGAAAGTAAAAGGTGTTATAAAAAAAAATGGAAAGTAAAAGGTGAACAAGTTGATCTGGACGATTCCACGACATTTTCTGGGAATCTCATGGAAATTTCAAGAAAGAAAAATTGAGAAAGCCAAACAAAAAAGAAAACTAAGAGATAAAGACCATGTTTGCCTTGGCTTATGTAGAGCTTATTTGAACTCATCTACTGACATAAATACTTGTCACGGAGTCGGGAAAGCTTATGAAAATATATTAAAGCTGACTCATAAACTATTTTGGGTTTATTTTCATAAGTTATCTCATAATAGCCTATCAAAATAGCTTACAACTTATATGAAATCAGTTTAATTACATTTTCTCTTTGATTATAGAAATAGTTTACACATAAGCACTTAAATAAGTTGTTTATCCAAACAGAACCAAAAATTAAGAAGAGACAATTACATGGGATGTAGTTCACGAGAAGCAACCAAGGCCTTGGAAATCTCATACAAAAGCCTGGCCTCAAAAGCATCACGAGAATAACCCTTATTAGAAACTTGAGGAGCCTTTGGAATCCGTTTGTCACCAAAGATATTGTCGGTGTTCATGTGCCTCAACATAAAGTTCACATAAGCATTTTTAAGCTTTGTCAACATCTTCAATGGTGACCTAGTCACCCATGTTAACTTTGGAACTGCTTTGATCCTCCATTGCCTCCGTGGGCTTCTCCTCAACCTTACCGTCTTCGTCTTCTTTCCACCGGTGATGTTGTCGTCGTCAAGCCGCTGGTAGCGCCGCCTTCTCATGTACCTCTTTATGCCTCCATAAGTTGGTTTAGGTAATAGAGATTCCGTTTCCATGTTTTGAAGAGCTTGAGCTTATTGGAAGAGGAGAGAAGGAGGAAGAGGAGGGTCTCTTCTTTGTATTATTGGGGATTTGCAAGTTGGAGGATTTAAAGGGATTTGCTTTTGAGAAATAAAGTCAAGAAACTACGGTTTGAACCAGAAATTAATTGGTGGGTGTGGGTGAGTGTGTGATCGTGAGAGTCAACATCATCAACATATTGTATTTTCCTTCCTCTTAACATTATCAACATATTGTGTTTTCGATTTAATTATAATTTTCATTTTTAACAATCTCTCATAAGTTTTTTTTGCCTATTTAATTCTTTAGAGATTTTATATAAAACAAAAGTTAATTTGTTTTATCTGCAATCATACGAATTATTTTTTTAATATTCTATCTAATCTATCACACTCATTATAATCAGACTATTTATTAAAAGCTATTTAAAATATATATTTTTTATTAAAATCAGACTTCATATTTTGAGTTCTGATTATCTTATAAAAAAAAAGATGAAAGAAATGATAGAAAATTATAAGTGTGTGTTTGTTTCAAGGCATAAAAAGTTATTCCAGAGAAAGTGAATTTGGGAATATAATATTCTCATGTTTATTTTAAGTTTGAAAAAATTATTCCCAAATATGATTGATTTCCTCAAATGTTGGTTACCCATATTTTTTTTTTCACTTTTCATGATCCCATGTAATTAAGGGATGGAAAAGTGATATTCTCGTAGAAATATAGGTAATTTTAAATCTTTATCAACAATAACGTCCCACTTCCATTTTATTTCATCATATTTTTAGAATTTTTTATTTTTAAATTAAATAAAATTTAAAAATATTCTTAGGTATTCTAATTACCTACCAAACACATTATAAATTATACCTAGTAATAACATTTCTAGTAATAACATTCCCAGAAATATCATTTCAGGGAATATAATTTTATAACTTAAGCAAGTAACTAACTTTAAAAAAATAACTGTGTAATAAAATAATCTATTCTAAATCACGAATTAAATATAAACGCAGCATGTGTGAGTTTTTCAATGCACGAAAATTTCTTTTTATTGGAGCTTAACTGTGTACTCCACATCACACTAAATAAGTTTTGCATAAGACATTGACGAGCATGCGTGCTGCGTGCAGCACAAAGACACGGGATTTTTGCAAACCGTGGAAATGGAATCTAATCAAGCTTGTGAAAAAAGTATATAAAAAAGCTTATTTAAAAAAAATGCATCTAGAAGTTTGACGGCAAAGAAGTTATGGGATGTCATGTACTTGATTATTCCACTAATCCAATGCACATGACTTCACCCCCAATGTTTCTATTTCTATTTTTTTATGAGATTTAGAAAAGCCGCCTTTTTTAATACATATTTGGATAACGTTTGGGAGACCGGTTGACATGTGTTTCTAGTAATTATGATATATATTGGTGCAAAGTATTTACTGACTTCGTTGATAACAAAATTCTGTCGGAAAACAAAGATGACTATCTTTAGGAAATCTACAAGACTCGAATCTGAAATATTGTTTAAAAAATCTGAGGCCAATAAAAATATGTCTGGTATGCTTACAAATTTTATACATAATTCTCATGTTGCCTCTGTTTATCTTCCCAAGAAAAAAATTAGAAGAAAAATTAGACTGAGAAAAAATTAGAAAAATATATCATGAATTTTTATTTAGTTATAGTAAAATTAATAAAAAAATACATGCGAGATCCGCATTAAAAAAAAAAATCGCAGGTAAAAGGAAAATATAAATCGTAAAGAAGCGATTTCATTTCATTTTCTTTTCTCCCATCCTCTTCTAAATCCAAATGAAATTGTAAAGTTTTGTGATAATTATATAATGAAAGGTAAAAATAATGTGCGTGTAAGGAGTATAGTAATTAGTGAAACATTTAACTAAACAAAAAATAATTGAACTCGTATATTGAAAGGCAAATCAAGTATAGAGTAGAGCTTTTCATTTTGTACCCCCATTTCTTTTGTTGCCTATTATGACTGACACTTCTTTTGTATCGCTCTCGCGTGGGTATTACTGTATTAGTTAGTGTTTTCTTTGGGGCTTTTAGCCCCTGTTTATCACCCCAAAAAGTGAAACATTAATTTTTTTATGAAAAATAAAATATTTCATAATTCCTAATAAATTAAAAGTAATGTTAGAGATTACTTCCTCTTGTTCAAAATATAAATAACATAGTATAAAAATATATAGACTAAGAAATACTTTGAAATTAGATAATCTTAATTAATATTTACTAGTTTTAATTTTTTTTCAAAATTATCCTCTTTGATGTCTCTCGTAAATATGAATATTGTATTAAATGAATGATATAATTGAAAAACTAATATTTAATTTATATAAAAATTGATGAATGTTGCTTATATTTTGGACTAAGAAAAAAATGTCTTTATTGTTTATATTTTAGACCGGAAAGAGTACTTTTCTATGACAAATAAGTGCACTAGTTAAATAATAAAAAATGAAAAGTTTTTTAACGTTGCTAATGCATTGAATTTGTTTTTAATAAATATTTTTATTTTTTTTAATTTCTTAATCAATGCTCTAAAAACACTCATTAATGAACACTTTTTCTCATTAAAAAAAATAATGTGAGTCTCCCCTACGGGCCTACCCCCACACGGACACCTGGGCAAGGAAGTACACAAGTAACAAAGATGGATTGCTATTTGCTAATGAGTGACAAGAATATTAATGAAAAACAGTGACTATGTTTTTATTAAATATTTCAATACGAAAATTTTCATTACTTTTTTCATTTATTTAACATATTTCCCATTCTTTCTTAGAAACGCAGCTTATTGTTTAAAAACATGCCTCTTTCTCATATTCAACCGCTATAAGGTGTGCGTAATGACTTGACATCTTTCCGGAACGATTTCAAATATGTTTTACTATAGCCAATTGACCGTTGATTGTGTTAATTTTACACATAATTTGTTTATATAATAATAAGTTAATATACGATTTTAAATTTACAATAGTGTGAATTCTTCAATATTGTGCATATTAGTTTAATGTACAAATTCCATGTAATCATAACAATGTAATTTGGTTAAAAATGATAGAAATAAATAAAATAATTTTTTGGTTCATATTAATTTTTTATGGTATAGATTAGAGTATCCCCATGCATGTGCAAACTAGACCTCTAGTTAAATTGGGAGAGACTCGTGTCATTCCACTAAAGCCCCTGGTGATCCAGTCCATAGTAATTTGTTAAAATCAATAGAAAAAAACATGAATGAAACTCATAAGCAAACATTATTTTATTTATAAAAATAAAATTAAATAAAAAATAATTTTATAACTTAAAAATTTACACAAGGAATTAAAAAACATGAATAAAACTCGTAAGCAAACACTATTTTATTTATCTAAAATAAAATTAAAAGAAATAATTTTACAACTTAAAAATTTATTGGATAAAAACAAACATGAATGAAACCTATAAGCCAACACTAATTTATTTATCAAAAATAAAAGAAGAATATAATTTTATTTATGAATAAAATTATTGTTTTGGTTGTGCTCCAATGTTTTCCTATTCCCTTTATCGGTTTGTCACGTTTCCCATCTGGTTCTCAAACAAAAGGGGTTTTTTTAATTGTGAAAATAGGAAATAAGGAAAGGAATTAAAGGCTGATTGATTTTGAAATGATAATCACGTACAATCGTCGCATTATGATTCCACTTTGATTACAAATTAATTATGATCCATTGCTTTGAATGGAGAATCACAGGAAAAATATATGGTTGCTTAATTGGTTGCTGTTTCGATTAAAAATAACAATGGTAATAATTTGGTTTTTTAAAAGTTAATTTATTTTAAATGAAATAGATTTAATTCGGTGTGTTTTTAGGACATAGAGTTACGACAGCTTAATGTTCTTAAATTCCTATTGAAAATAATTAATCGATCTTTAGAAAAATCAAATTGTTTAGATGCGACACCTTTGTTAATTTCTTTTTTGGATGTAGGAGTTCTGACAACTCAGAAATTTGTAATTTTTTTTTTAAAAGTTAAATAATTCAGTTTCAAAAATAAAAATAACCAACCCACAATTATTTTAAAAAGAACTACGAGTTTTCTATCGCACCAAGGGATAGTAGGAGGAAGAACGCACCCTTCTAAAACACAAAAATAATGTTTTGTACTTTTTCTCCTTTTATTCCATATGTCAAATTTTGTCAATAATTATTTTTTTGGGGTAAAATAAATAATTTTCAAAGCTAAGAAATTGTTGCACATTTAATTAGAGGTAACTGCTTTTTTAGCGGACGTTGTAGGATGCTAATACAGTAATGCGTATCTTCCCTATGCGTAAGCGACTATCGAACCCAAAATCTAATTTCAAAGACCATTTTCTTTTTAAATGGGTTTTTTCAACATTTTTTCATTACATAAACTTTGATGGTAACTCTTATGTTTTTAAAATTCTTTTGAAATTTTTTTTGATCAACGACTCCATAAATAGATAAATGCCCGCATCTTTTCACTATCTCCATTTACTCTCGATCTACACTAAAGTGTATTGAAAATGTGTAAAATAATTAATAATGAAAATGGTATAATTGACAAAATATGATTTTAAACTATCGAAATGACAGATAAATAGTAACAAATTTCTTCTTAAAAATGGACAATCAAAAAGAAAATGAAGGAGTATTTTGTATAAAAATAATTTTTTATTATTTTAATATCAGATATGCGAATCAAACAAACTTGATTTTAATTGATTTGGATTTCCTAAAAAAGTTTTAAACACCCATATCATGCTAATCCAATTAAACGTACATCATTAATTCAAATTTCATCTTATCTCCGATCTCAAAGCAAATCAACAGTTTTGGAAAGAAAAAAAAAACAAATCAACCCGTACGTATCCTAAAAAATATATTATACTTTATTAACATTTGAAAACCGTAATCAAGATTTTATATTTCACTTTAAAAAACTCTAGGTTTGGCTAAACCTATTTTTTTCCCCAACAAAAGGTAAACAATTAGTTCAGGTTAGGTTCAAACTATTTTCAAGTACGACCCTGATGATACTCAGACCACTCTTTTTAAAATTCCACCCACCCTACACCTTGCCCATGTGGCAATTTAGTTGACTCAGCCCATGACTCATTAAAAACAAAGAAAATTTGCTTCATCTCCCGCTCTTTTTCTCTGCTCTCTTCCTTCATCTCCCTTTCTGTTCTCTTCTTCATCTCCTAGTCTGTCTCTCTGCTCTCTCTCAGACCACCGACCTTGTCTCTCTCTTTCACGGTTCGCTCTGCTCAGTCTCTCAGCATCGCGCTCACTCGTTCTCACCATCTCGCTCGCTCACTCACTAAGACCCACTCTACAAATGAAACGGATTGAAGAAACTACCTCTGCAAAACGAAGACGAAATGAAGAAAGGGCGTTCTCTGCAAAACAAAGAAACCATCGCTGCTGAATTCTCTCTGTTACTGTTCATTTGCACGTAGTGACATTTAACCACCTTTAGAGAACGATTAACCACATATTTCTTCATTATTAACCATGAAAATGTCAGTAATTGATTTACAACTATAATCTTAGTATGTGTGTCTCAATCCTCTCAAAATTGAAAGTCTTTAGCTCAGAAATGTGTTTTTAGCACTTTTGAGTCAAACTTGTCTGTTCATATGCAGGTAGTGGCACTTAACCACCTTTAAAGAATGATTAACCACGTATTTCTTCACTATTAACCACGAAATAGTTGTTAAACTTGCAATGCACAATATAACATGTACTTAACCATGCGTAGCTTACAATTAACCACATTTGTAAATAGAATTAACCACATGAATATGTCTATGAAAACTTTTTCATTTCATCACTAGTTGCCTATTTTTACTTGAACACCAGGTTTAAGGTTCATCATATATCATTCATAATGTTTAACTTTTATTTGTATAAATAATTAAATGAAGTCCTCATGTGACGTAGTTGAATTTAACCACATATACAGCACGATTAACCGCATATCGCTTCACATTTAACCAAAGAAATGTCAATGATTGATTTACAACTATATACTCACATGATAAATAACCTCAGTAAATATGTCTGAGTCCTTTGAAAATTTGAAAGTCTTTAATACTGAAATGTGTCGTTAGCACTTATGACTCAAATTTGTATTTTTAATATGACGTAGTTGCATTTAACCACGGATACAACACGATTAACCATATATTGCTTCCCACTTAACCACAGATATGTGAATGATTCATTTACAAATATACACTAACATAATAATAACCTCAGTAAATATCCTTAACTGATAGAGCTAGCTAACTGACACACCTGTGGTTAGTTGTGACTAATTATGTGGTTAGTCCCTCTATGTCAGTGGTTAAATTTAAATACGTGTCAAAGATATGTCAAATTTGAGTCACAAGTGTTATAGACACATTTATGTGTTCAAGCCTTTGAAACACACTGAAAACTCAGACATATTTCACCATGTTACTTGCCATGTGATTGTATAAATGGAAATTCAATCATTGACAAACCCGTGGTTAGTTGTGAATAATTATGTGGTTAGTCTCTCTCTATCAGTGGTTAAATTTAACTACGTACCAAGGATATGCCAAATTTGAGTCACATGTGGTACAGACACATTTATGTATTGATTCCTTTCTAATTCACTGAAAACTCAGACACATTTTACCCTGTTACTTGTCATGTGATTGTATAAATGGAAACTCAATCATTGAATAACCCATGGTTAGTTGTGAATAAATATGTGGTTAGTCCCCCTCTGTCAGTGGTTAAATTTAAATACATGTCAATGATATGCCAAATTTAAGTCACATGTGGTAGACACACATTTATGTGTTGAATCCTTTTTAATTCACTGAAAACTTAGACACAATTTCACCTTGATACTTGTCATGTGATTGTATAGTTGTAACTTAATTATTGAATAACCCGTGGTTAGTTATGAATAAATATGTGGTTAGTCCCTCTTTGTCAGTGGTTAAAGTTAAATACGTGCCAAGAATATGCCAAATTTGAGTCACATGTAATTGAGACACATTTATGTGTTGAATTATTTCTAATTCACTGAAAACTTAGACACAATTTCACCTTGATACTTGTCATGTGATTGTATAGTTGTAACCCAATCATCGAATAACCCGTGGTTTGTTGTGAATAAATATGTGGTTAGTCCCTCTTTGTCAGTGGTTAAAGTTAAATACGTGCCAATGATATGCCAAATTTGAGTCACATGTAATTGAGACACATTTATATGTTGAATCATTTCTAATTCACTGAAAACTTAGACACAATTTCACCTTGATACTTGTCATGTGATTGTATAGTTGTAACCCAATCATCGAATAACCCGTGGTTAGTTGTGAATAAATATGTGGTTAATCCTTCTTTGTCAGTGGTTAAATTTAAATACGCGAACCACTGACGAACTTTGATCTACGGTTCTTCCCAACGTCCAAACCTCCGCGAATCAAGTCTTGACCTTCGATCTGTAGTGCTACCAGTTTGTAATGGTGAGGGAAAGAGAAGAGAGAGCGAATAGAAGCACAAATGGTGAGGGAAAGAGAAGAGAGAACGAAGTTAAACCGAGACAGAGTGGGTCTCGACAAATCCGAGAAGTTGAAATGGTGAGGGAAAGAGAAGAGAGAGGTCTGAGGATGAAGTGAAAGAGGGAGACGGGGTTGGTCTGCGTTTGCGAAGTGAAAGAGGGAGGCGTTCTTGCGAAGTGAAAGAGTGACAGAGGGAGGATACGAGGTCTGCTTTTTTGAGTGAAAGAAAGAGCGGGACTTGAGTCAATGGGCTGAGTCAGAAAAAATGCCACATAGGCAGGTGTTGGGTGAGTGGAGCAGGATATGTGGGTGTCTAACTATCTTTTTCCTTTCAAGTATTCACCGCACCGAGACAACTGCGTGGATAACAACGCTGCTCTGGAGAATATTATCGCACCTGCAATGTCGTGGAGTCACCAACGCGCCGTCGTCACCCATGGACATCCCCGACGAACTCATCGCCGAGGTCCTATCATTTCTTACCGTGAAATCTATTTTGCGACTGAAGAGCCTAAGAAAGTCATGGAACACGCTCATCTCTGACCCCACCTTCGAGAAAATGCACCTCAAGAGATCTGCACGAAACCCACACATCGTACCAACGTGTGAGCACTATTACGACTCGAGCAATATCAGTTGCTACAGTGTCGTACCCTTCTCCTTATGTCGTTTACTTGAGAACTCGTGCACCACCATTGCCTATGACCCTCGTTATCAATGGAACGAAAAGGAGTGCCGCTATAAGGTCGTTGGTTCCTGCAACGGATTGCTTTGCTTGCTTGCTTTTTCTATCACTGCGATTCCATATTATTGGCTTTGTTTTTGGAACCCGGCCACAAGGGAAAAATCTAATAGATTAGGGCCTTTTTGTGACTATTGCAAGGTTGCTGGCTCAATGGAATTTGCGTTCGGTTATGATAATTCAACGGGCACTTATAAGGTGGTGGCATTCCGAGCGGATCCTATTGAAGATGGCGAAGCGTCATGGAAAAGTAGAAAAAGCGAGGTGAGAGTTTTCAGTTTGGGTGATAAAACTTGGAGAAATATTCAAAGTTTTCCTGCGATTCCTCAGGAGCCTATGAATGAGAATGATGCAGCGTATTTGAGTGGCACTATTAACTGGGTGGCACTTCGGTGCAATAACATCATATCAATGCAACTTGTGATTGTTTCTCTTGATCTCTCCACTGAGACATTCTCTGAGTTGTTGTTGCCTCGGGGTTTTGATGAAGTGCCAGTACTTGTTCAGCCAGTTATTGGGGTTTTCAATGATTGCCTTTGTTCTTATCATGATTTTAAGAGAACCGATATTGTTATATGGCAGATGAAAGAGTTTGGAGTTCAAGCGTCTTGGACTCAATTGTTCAAAATTAGTTACCAAAGTCTTCCAATCGTGAATTTTAAAAATATTGAATATCCTGTTGCTTTTCGATGGTTGCCGTTGTGTCTTTTTGAGAATGGCGATACACTAATACTTGCAAGCCGTGAAGAAAAGGCAATTCTCTACAGTAGGAGAGATAAGGGAGTGAAGACAATTAGCATTACCAATCAAATGCAGTACAATCGAATATGGTGGAACGATGCCAAGAATTATGTAGAAAGCTTGGTTTCGATTCCTCTTTTTGATGGTTCACTCGTTTGAACTTATGTTAAAATTAACACAGGTTTTTTTTTTTAAAATTATTGTCGTTTCATGATACTAGATTGTTTGAATATCTTTTATAATGTCTTTGATTGATTGTAGGATCTCTAAATTGGATGAATTTGTCGAATCTCTAAATTGCATAATCATAATAATTGGCTGTCAACTTTCATTTCTTTCTCAAATACTTTAATATCAAATACTACTAATGTCGAATATCTTTTGTGTCATCTCTAACAGTATTGAAAAGGCTATGAAATTAGAATTCTAATCCATTCAATTGAATGTGAAACCATTTTTTACTATGAGGAGGGAGTGTAACATGATATTACATTTCTTTTGAATTTTGAAGTGCTTCCAAACTACTTTAGAGCTAATGTGTGTGATTGAATTTTACTTTCTCCGTAAATATGAATTTTGGATATTCCTCAATTTATTTAGGTTCCATTTTTTTTTAAAATGTTCATTAAGTCTGCGTCTTTAATTCCAGAAGTGGGAGGATGAAGGGAAAGGGCAGAATGTATTAATGGGAAAACGCTCTATGGGATTTGTAGCAAGGGCAGATTGGGAATCGAAGATTCAAATTTTAAGAGAGGATAAAAAAGTTATTGAAAAGTACTTCCAATGATTTTAGATAAAAAGTAATTTGAATTTTAGGACAATATCAAAATCTGCACTTTGTAATTCCCAAAAAATCTGCACTTTGTTTCATGTTTAAAATATAATGTTGTGATGCAGGATTAGCACTAAAACGCAAATCATTAATGTAAGTTATCCAATTGCCATCTATTTATAATTAGGATAGGATAGGAGAGAAGGAAGAAAGGGTTTTAAAAATTGATTTTATCTAGCTTCTATTTTTTTTCTCTGTCAACTGCATTGCATTAAACTACAGGTTTTTATCCGAATTTCACAAATTGTCTCTAATTTCCCTGTTATATTGAAATGGGCTGCAAGGCAATTATAGTGTTTTACAATTTACATGCCTTTGGTTCTCTTACCTACTCTCTGGATGTTGCCTTGGCTACTCCTCACACAACATTTATTATCTGCTACTTAATTTAATTCATGATCCAAATTAATTTGGTTAATATGTGAAGTGACTTGGAATGATGTCCCTCCCTCTCTTCCCTCTACACTTTTTTTCCCTCTCTTCAATATGAAGCTTTTTTCAATATCTAAAGGGAAGTTAATAGGAGACCAGTGAACATAAAGATGGAACATAGCAAGATATATAATGCTATTTCAAAAATTACGTGACAATTAAAATTCAAGTATAGGACTTTGATTATTTAAACTGGTCTGTGCAGTGCATCTATTTCACACAAAAAAAATGTATATTGTGAAAACGGTGAACAATAAAGTGACTTTATTTATCTAATGAAACTTGCTATTGGAGATGCTGATTAGGAATACAAAATTGTCTGCAAGCTAGGTTTTAAAATACCAAAGTTGACATCTTATAAAGGCAAATAGAAAGGGTGGTGATAGATAGACCACCAATCACCCATCCCACACCTTATCCCAATGAGGTAAGGGGTGTGGGACAGGTGTGGGTGGGTGGTCAATCTTTCATTTCCCAAATAGAAAGGGAACTTTATTCTTTTGCTGACATCATATCAACTACCTTTTTTCATAAGCCATAATTTATATTTTTAGTCATTGCCATCATTTTTGTTAAATAACTCCATTAATTTGGGCCGTTAATTAAGTTTGGAGAGTTTAAAAAGATTAATGGGTGAGTTTATTGGTTATTTCAGTCCCTCTGAGTACTCATCCAATTGGACTGCCACGCTGTTGCCCTACGTGGCCTTCAATGTCCCAGTTCTGCAGCCCAAACAGAGTTATGTAGCAAATCTGACGGCAGAGACTCTAGTGACTAATGTTCGGTACAATAGATGACATTTTTTTAATTTCATATTTGTCAGAGACCAAAGTGACACTGCCTACCACTCTTAGGGAGCAAAGTGGCTGTTTACTCAATTTATTTTATTACACATCTTAACACTTGATAGGTACGTGAATGGAGTATGACATTAACGTGCAATCGATACAATTTTGCTACAATTATTTCTCGGTCAAAACGACATTTTTGTTAATTAATCCTACTGTTGATTGATTAATGCATGGTGCGCTTAGATGGATACATCTCGCAATATTATATGAGAAGGTAAGGAATCTGACACACACACACACACACACACACACATGAGGTGTTGGACAATGTATGACCGATGAACAGTTTCCAATCAAATACGTATGAATAATTCTATATCCTCTTATATATTTTTTATTCCTACAAATCCTCCTACTTACTAAATGGAGTATATTTTATGTTTTTAAGATATTAAATGTTTTTACTTTTTCATTAAGTATTTACTTTATAAAATAGTAGGAGGATGTGTAGGAAGATTTATAGGAGGATATAACATTTCTCAATACGTATATAAAGAAATCAGAAGAGGAGGACAAAATAGTAGGCGAACAACTACGTGGTTCCTCGACATTTTCTGCGAAAATACTCCATGAAAAATACTTCTTCTGTTCTTTTTTATCAGTTGATCTTTTTTAAAAAAAATTTGTTCTTTTTTATTTATCGTTTTGATAGTTTAAGGTTGCATTTTGACAACTATACCCTTAACCCTATTAATTGTTTTACATATTTTTGAATTCATAGCTAGAATTGATTAATGTAGTAATTGAGAAGTTCAAAGACTAATTAAATAATACATTTTCTCCCAAAAATTATTTTACTTTCTAACAATATAAATTTATTACTAACACTAATTGTTTCACTATGATTCAAAAAAAAAGGGGATGAAAATATTTAGAATAATGTGACACACTAATGTAGAGAGATAAAATGAGACTGAAAAAATAAGGGTATAATAGAAAAAAATTTATCAATTAATTAATTCTTTAGTTATGGTAAAACAACCTTAAACAACAGATAAAAATGAACAGATGGAGTATTTTAGTAAGGAAAAAAGAGTGGAAAAAACAAAAACAATTTCACAAAGGAAAAAATGAGGCAAATTAAGGAAAACAAGACAATTAAATTAAGTCACATGGGAAATAGTTCATGAGAAGCAACCAAGGCCTTGGAAATCTCATATATGAGCCTAGCCTCAAATATTGCATCGCTGGAATAATTCTTGGACACTTGAGGAGCCTTTGGAATAATTGTTTTTAAAGTCGTCACTCAAAGGTATGACTTCTATGATTTATTTTTTATAAAAAAAATTACATTGAAGTCGTATTTGTCTTCTACGACTTTGCATGATTTTTGTTTTGTTTTTACTTTAAAGTAAAGTTGTAGAATGCGTATACAACTTTAGATTTTATTTAAATTTTTTTTAAAAAATAATAAAGTCGTTAGTGGAAAATACGACTTCACAAAGTTTATTTATTTATTTTTTAATAAAATAGTTGAAGTCGTTGAATCAAAATACGACTTCACTATTTTTTTTATTTTTTTAAAATATTAATAAAGTCGTTTATTAATTTCACGGGAAAAGGTGATCAAGACCCTTCTTTGAATTCCACCAATGTTGCGTATAAAAAATAGTGAAGTTGTATTTTAACACAAAATTTTGCTACAATTATTTCTTGGTCAAAACGACATTTTTTGTTAATTAATCCTACTGTTGATTGATTAATGGTGGGCTTAGATGGATACATCTCGCAATATTATATGAGAAGGTAAGCAATCTGGCACATATATAAATAAGGTGTAGGACAATGTATGACCGATGAACAGTTCCAATCAAATACGTATATAAAGAAATCAGAAGAGGAGGACAAATAATAGGTGAACAACTACGTGATTTTTCGACATTTTCTGCGAAAATATCTTTTATTTCTTTTTATTCACTAGTGGAAAAAAGACATTCCAAGTCGGTTGTTGGGGGGTCTTAAAATCTGCCGACTTAGAAAGTCATGAACTTTTCAAGTCGGATTTTTGACCGACCTGGAAAGTGCCACATTCCAAGATGGTTACAACGACCGTCTTGGAAAGCCATGTTTATCGTTTAAAAATGTGTTTTCCAAGTCGGTTATTATAATAACCGACTTGGAAAGGTAACATTTAAAGTCGGTTATTACGATATCCGACTTGGAAAGTGCACCTTTCCAAGTCCGTTAATCGAAAACTGGCTTGGAAAGTTCACTTTCCAAGACGGTTGTTAGGACAACCGACTCGGAAATCATACTTTCCAAAACGGTTTAAGTCACAACCGACTTGGAAAGTGGGGATTTTTTTTTTATCAGAATCTGTTTTCCATACCCCTCCCTGTTAGACTTCACAGTACGCACAATAAATATTCATTTGCAGTCTAATCAAGTACAGAACAACAACAAATACCACACACATATATATAGAGAGAGAGAGCTCTAACTAAATAATGAAGTAACACACACATATATAGAGAGAGAGAGCGCTTTAACTAAATAACGAAGTAACTCAGTTCTTGGGGGCTGGGGCACACAGAGGAAACAAGATCACATGGACACCATAAGCTACAAGAGTCTTTTGAATTTGAAACATAATAATTATCAATGTCACTCCCAGTATCGTAGAGAGTAAATCTCATTTTTTTCTTACAATGTCACTTTATTTATACTATGTGCATAATCTTTGACATAGACCACTCAATTATCTACCATCTCGCTATAACTTTTTTGAAATCAATTGTTCTTTACTGCAATTAAGATTAACACTTGAGCAATTAAATTACACAAGGCACCTTAAAAGTCGTCACAATTAAGAATAATCCAGTACAATATGGCACTAACTTATGCACATAAACCAAACATACAACCATAAACCAACCATCAAGATTAATATTTGCACAAATGAATTAAAAGGAATGTAGCAATTGATTAGAATATAAACAAATAACCTCATTTGTCACTCCATCATCATCTTTATAGCCAATATTTTCGAGAACTTGATGGATGGCAGTCAAGTCCTTTCTTGAACATGCTTCACCAAGTGGGGACAACGAAGGAAGCGTAGCACTGTGAGGAATACCCATCAATAAGTGTGAAGGAACCTAGAAAGAAATGAGTAAAGATAAATTTAGGTAAGACAAAATGATCAGGAGTTGAACTTCCAAGCTTGATTAGTTATGCTCTGCAGTCATGAATGCCATTATGTGTGTGCAAAGATATGCAAATAAGAATATAGAAAAAATGCAACATTTTCAGTATGAAGATCATAATTTTTGTTTCAATTTTGAGACTTCCCATTGATATATCTACAGCCACTTCCTCTGCCTCTAGAAAATTCCTAATGAATTTATTTAGAATGATGATATCAGAACAAGAGTCCCCTGTCCCGCTTTCTAATATATATTCGACTCACTGAGAGAGAAAAAAAAACCACTAATAGACTAGGCTAATCAAAAGATACACAAGAGTATCTTGTTATGAAAAAGAAAATATAACTAACAGGAAAAGTCATTAGTCACATTTTGTTTTTTGGAGGATAGGTAAGGGGAAGCTCTTTTCCCTTCAATAAGATGACTCACATGACTGGGAGGGATATGCTTCCCACTAAGAAGGTCAAGTAAAAGAGTGCCAAAGCTATATATTACACTTTCTGGCGTTACTCTCCCTATAGAACAAGGTCATGTGTAAGATGACTTACACTTTCTGATTTTTATTCATCACCAATGGCTGATTGGCATTCTAAGGTCGATACTATCATGTGTTTGTGCAGTACAAGGTCATGTCAGGATAAATGAAAAGTTAAAGAATGTGTTTGAAGAAGTCATCAAAAAGAAAAAGAGAATATTTACCAAAAACTGCCCAGCATCAGGCCAAGCATTTCTATTAAACCGCTTAACCGCAATCCTCATTTGATTCTCCATCTTCCCTTTGTAAACAACATTTGGGGCCTTTTCTCCATGTTCAGATACTATATTCTCAACAGCAAAATCGGACGTTGCATTATTAAGCTGCTCCAGCGTGAATTCGCGAAATGCAGGCCCAATAATATTGGCCTCAATTCTATCCTGATTTTCTGGAACAAACATCACAATAAACATCAATCAAGTAGTACAAATGATCGTTTACTCAGCAGGACAGAATGTATACTACTGTATCAGTGCATCACTTTCACCTACCCGCATCTGGAACTTCAAGAACAGATGCCTTAACTTGTGAATCCATGCAACATGGCACGAGGCTGGAGCACTAAATCCCCATGTTGATACACTTAAATCAGATTCAAAGCAATGACAACCTCTTCCACTTCCAAAGATGTGCCTTTAGAATATGACCAAATACAACATTCAGTCCACTCAGAAACACCTGGACTTGATCAAACTTATGCACTGGCACATGTTACCTCTATATTAGGCCTTAAAAATTTTTTGTCACCAAAGTCCAAAGCTCATGTAACTGCAATAAGTAACAGCCACAAATGCCTGTAAATCAGATAAAAAAAAAGGCTTTGTCTAAGTGAAGGTAAAGGTGGAAACCAGCAAGAAAATTTCTGATCTTAGTCCAAATTTCGAGTATAAGAAGTTAAGGACATGGTCCTTGATCATTGTCAAACAGCTAAAATAGAATCATCCCAAGATTCTGTATTCAATTTTCAGGTAGCATAAGCACCACTAACCTTTTGCCAGAATTAAAGACAGGACAAAAATCAACAATCAACAAATGTAAAACTACTTTATTTAAGAAGGGATGAAATGAGATTTATTTATTTTTCTTTGTGGGGTGGATGATGATCTCATATTCTTACAATCACAAGTAATGACAGAGCAATAACCCCAATCCAGATGATCTTAAATGTGCAACCTAACAACTGGTAATCTTAGCATTTAAAGCTCCCAAAAAAAAATACCATAAAGGAACATTTAACCGCATTTCACCAAAGTGGGGCAAATCACAAAACACACAAATGCTGAATGCTTAACTTCTTAGGATGGCCTAGTATCTTATCATCTCTTTGCATATCTTTTTTTAAGTCAACTCAAAGTCTATAATTGCTAAATAGAAATGTTTCTCAAGTCTTTTTTTTTTCCCTTCAAAAGTAAACACTGAATAAAGCACCACTTTTTCAACCTACCTAAAAAGCTACTTCACCTTTAAGCTTAATTCTGTCTGCAGACAATATTCTTCAACCCAGATCAAGTACAGTAGTATTCTGTCTGCAGACAATATTTACAGCTCCAATATCTCCTTTGGTGGAAAACTTTACACCCTCCTTAGTTACCGAAATGACAACTACAACACACATAACCAAACGACCAACATTTCTCAACATAACTTCCAAAAGAAAACGGGCAGGCATTAGAAAACCCCCAAAACAGATGATGGGCAAAAAAGTGATTACCAGTGTCCCCAATGCTGCTGAGATCTTTGCAGATCCTAGCAAACTCAGCCGACGGCATCCTAACAATGGCATGATATTCTGCCTCTGGAATTCCAAGGTGTTCACTATCAATGTCCATCAGCTTCATCTCAAAATCAGAAATTTTGTCTTGCGCTTTAACACACACCACCAAAAAAAGGAGTCAGAAAAGAAAATGGTTGGGTATACCAAAAATAAAAGCTTCAGAATTTAGATCTTATACTATAACGTAAACTGCAATGCCAAATTGGTAAAGTGAGACCACCAGAGATATGATGCCAAAACATGAATCAAGCACACAAACTAACCATACAGAATTAAAATCTAAACCTCTAAAATCTATCAAATCATGGACCTATCAAGTATGCTATTAACATCAATGCATTGGTAAAAAAAAATCCATATTACTATTACTTAATCCTTATGGAAGATTCTAAAATCTCAAGGAACAGTTTCAGAGAACAATTTTTGAAAAAGAAAAGAACAAGGAAATGAGCATCGGACATAGCTATAAAAGATGAGTAAACTTTCAAAACAGAACAAATCGAGAAAACATCACAAAAACCTAACACTCAATCAGGAAACTGAAATTAGAAATGGATTTGAACACTGAACCCTAAATAACACAAAAATTAGAAACAAATCGAAAAAATAAAGATTCGTTGGTGAAAAAGGGAACGCACTAGGGCTTTCGAACATGAAGGTGGCGGTGTCACTGCCGTCATCGCCCTTGATGGTGATGGTGTCGTCGTTGCCGGCGCATCGGAGCATCTTGGACATGTTGTTGAGGTTCATGCCCATGGAAATGTTGCGGTTGCAGCGATAGTGCTAGAACCCTTCCGAGCGGAGCAGCAGCGCCACCAGTGCCACGTGGCTGGAGTCCATGGCCTAGAGGGAGAACCCAGTCGAGGAGCAACCGAAGTTCGCATCGTTCACCGTACCAGCTCCTTGATCGTCTCCAACACCTTCTTCAGGAGCGAACCTTGGACTAGACGGAGTTCCAACATCTTGATCGACGACGAGAATGGCGAAGACAGTGAACGAGAATGGCGAAGACGGTGGCTACGGGGTGAGGGAGGGAGTATGGGAATGAGAGTGTGAGGGAGTGAGAACGAGAGTGAACAGAATGAGGGTTTCAAAGTGATGAAAAATCACGTAGACGCGGGATAGACTTTCCAAGCCGGTTAATAGAAAATCCGATTTGGAATGTTTCCACTATATTACAATTGTGCCACCGCGTGTTGACTGAGAGGACTTTCCAAGTCAGGTGACTATAAAACCGGTTTGGAATCTTTCATTTTTATTACAAGTTTGCCACCGCGTGTTCAATAGTAGGACTTTCCAAGTCGGTTAGGAAGCCAACCAACTTGGAATGTTGAATTTAATTACCGCAATGCCACCGCGTCCACTTTCCAAGTCGTTGGCGATAGAACCGACTTGAAAAGTGCCATTCTAATCCAATTTTTCCACTAGTGATTTGTCAATTTTTTTAAAAAAATTGTTCATTTTTATTTGTCATTTTGATAGTTTAAGGTTGCATTTTGACAATATACCATTAACCCTATTAATTGTTTTACATATTTTTCATAGAATTGATTAATGTAGTAGTTGAGAAGTTTACTTTCATAGAATTGATTAAATAATACATCTTATCCCAAAAATTATTTTACTTTCTAACAATATAAATTTAGTACTAACACTAATTGTTTCACTATGATTCAAAAAAAGGGATAAAAATATTTAGAATGATGTGACACATTAATGTAGAGAGATAAATGAGATAATGAAAAAATAAAGGTATAATAGAAAAAAAATTATCAATTAATTAATTTGTTGGTTATGGTGAAACAACATTAAATGACAGATAAAAAGAAACAGATGAAGTATTTTAGCAAGGAAAAAAGAGTGGGAAAAAACAAAGACAATTTCACAAAGGAAAAAATGAGGCAAATTAAGGAAAAGAAGACAAATTGAGTCACATGGGAAATAGTTCATGAGAAGCAACCAAGGCCTTGGAAATCTCATATATGAGCCTAGCCTCAAATATTGCATCGCTGGAATAATTCTTGGACACTTGAGGAGCCTTTGGACTCCGTTTCCCACCAAGGATTTGATGATCAGTGTTATTCATGGATACTTTTAACATAAAGTTTATATAAGCATTCTTAAGATTAATCAACATTTTCATTGGTGATTTAATCACCCATCTCAGCCTTGGGATTGCTCTAATCCTCCAATAACTATTGTTCTTCCTTTCACCCCGGACCTGCTGTGGGCTTCTTCTCAACCTTACGATCTTCGTTTTCTTTGTTGTGGCGCCTCCTTCGAAGTGCCTTCTTCTCGAGTAACGCTTAATGCCTCCACCCTTAGTTGGCTTAGGCAGTAGTAGTGAATATTCCATTTCCATTTATGTGTCAAAGAAGTATGTAGGTGAAGGTTTCTCTTCTTTGTGTAGGTGAAGAAGGCTCTTCTTATAAGTATGTATGTATATTATAAGGATAAGGATTAATTGTAAAATTGAATAGATTAATTTGTGTTTTGATTAGGCATGGCTGGAAAGGTACTCGCCAATTAAAAAGAATGTTAGCAAACAGACACCTTGTGAGGGATGGGACCCGTGTGTAAATTGAACACTTAGTGTTGTTGATTAGAAAATTAATTTTATAATTTATCATACATGTACTGATATTAACCGTAATCTTAAATTGTTTATTTTTCAATTCAATGAAATGACGCATTGACAGAGAGCATCATAGAAAATGAATATTCAATATTTAGGATTATTTAAACCAAACCACGTAAGGGGCCTCATTGTGGCCTCTCTTCTTTAAGATAACTAGCCCATAGACTTGACTCAAGTATTGTATGACTATTTTTTTTAATAAAAATAATAAAAAAAAATAACAAATAAAATAATTATAATTAAAAAATAAAAAGAATTGAGAGATGACTCATGGACCGACTTAAAACTGAAAGGTGACTAATTTTCTTATACCTAAAGTTATGACTAAATTTTTTATATAGTAATTAAATAGACTTGTAATGTATTTATGTTTCAATGTGTATCCTCAAGAATGGTAACACTAACACGTGTGAAGATTTTCCTCCGAGTGAAACATATTTTAAAATAATCAAACTTTATAAAAGCGAAGGATTAAAAAGGTTATTAAGGTCTACAAAGTACAAACAATAACATTTTGAGATTCTCACAGCTGTGTCGGTTAGGCAGAGACCCAGTTCCTCGTACTGGGGAACGTTTAAAGTGCTAGCACATCAATGGGAATTGGATCCCCGTGATCCTTCTTTCTGGGGTTAAAAGACCCAAAAATATTATGACTCATCGTCATTATTCCTATAGGGCCCACCAAATTACTTAACAGGTGAAAAGAAATCCATATCCTATAAAATAAACACAATGTACACGAGTTATTATAGACAACCCAACGGCTTTTTATCAAATTGGTGTAATTTCATTTAGAAATTATTAGTTTGGTATAGATTTGAAAAATTTACTAAATTATTGTAAGTTATATAGGTCATGGATGACTTTCAATTTTTTTTTTCAAAGTCATCACTCAAAGATATGACCTCTGTGATTTATATTTTTTTTAAAAAAATTACGCTAAAGTCGTATTTTTCCCCTACGGCTTTGCATGATTTTAGTCTTTTTTTAATGTTAAAGTGAAGTCGTAGGATCCGTATACGATTTTAGGTTTTATTTAATTTTTTTAAAAAAATAGTGAAGTCGTTAGTGGAAAATATGGCTTCATAAAGTTTGTTTATTTTTTTTAATAAAATAGTTGAAGTCATTGATTCAAAATATGACTTCGCTATTTTTTATTTTTTTAAAAAATATTAATGAAGTCGTTTATTAATTTCACGAGAAAAGGTGATCAAGACTCTTCTTTGAATTCCACCAATGCTGCGTATAAAAAATAGTGAAGTCATATTTTGATTCAACGACTTCAACTATTTTATTAAAAAAAAAAATTTGTGAAGTCGTATTTTCCACTAATGACTTCACTATTTTTTTTTAAAAAATAAAACATAAAGTCGTATATGTATCCTACGACTCCACTTTAACGTGAAAAAAAGACCAAAATCATGCAAAGTCGTAGGAGGCAAATATGACTTCAGTGTAATTTTTAAAAAAAAATATAAATTATAAAAGTCGTATATTTGAGTGATGACTTTGAAAAAAAAATTGAAAGTTGTTGATGGCTTATACGACTTACACTAATTTGGTAAATTTTTTCAAATCTACACCAAAATAGTAATTTTTAGATGAAATTATATCAGTTTGGTGAAAAAGTCCAACCCAACATTCTAGCAAAAGGTACTCCCTCTGTTTTATTTTAACTGTCCATGTTTTAGAAAAAAAAATTATTTTTGTTTATTTGTTCTCTTGATAGTTTAAGGTTATACTTTGCCAATTATACCTTTGTTAATTTAGAGAGAGTAAATGGAAAAAGTGAGATAGCAAAAAGAAAATTAGGATATAACATGAATTTTTTTTATCAATAAAGCTATTCATTGGTTAATATAAAACAACTTTAAATGATAGATATTAAAAAACGGAGGAAGTATCATTGTATACGAAATATCGACCGAGTTGATCAATACCTCCATGATCCTTCACGCAGTGATGAACATAGATGCTATAGATGCTATATATGTTCAATTAATTGGTGATAGTTTAGTTATCATAATCATGTTTGTCCGGATATGGATTTTCTGCTGTAGTCTCTCTCTACCTTGAACCCCTACCCTCACCAAGTTCAATGACCGATCCAGTTTTGACTACCTTGATATATACTGTACCTTCTCTATCTCTCTCTAATAATGTATGATCCCCATGCGGGAAATACTTAAACATCTGAAACAGCACACCCTAGCCAGCTTGTGCAATAATTAAGGTCAAAGGAAGATAATTGGGCATTGCTAGTCTCGAAACATAGCAAGTGGGTAGCGTATATGACTTTTTTGTAGTATTCTATAAAGGGCTGCAATATTTGAGAAAGAAAGTCAACAAACGACACTTTGACCTGAGCGAGATGGTGCGTAGCGTATGTGAGTGAACAAATATGACCAATAGTCTTTTCCTTAACCTTCAAACAACATGTTAGAAAGTTTTTTTTTTAAATGATGGATTAATTGAGCTTAAGTTTACTAGAAGTATATATAAATTAAACGTGTGATATATATTTTGAGAACTCGAATTTCATTTTTCTCTCTTATATATTGCTTAAAGAGCAAAGCCTAGTTTCAAGCACAAACTATTCACTCTCACAACACAAAGAAAACCACCACCATCACCACTACCCTAAAAGCTTCTCCAAGTTAGTTAATTCAAGCTATTATATTCAAAACATGGAAATCGAGTCACTTTTGCCTAAGCCAACCAACGGTGGCGGCGGCATAAATAGGTATTTGAGGAGGAGGTTCTACCAGCGGCTCGACCGCGGCGCCACTAGTGGGAAGAAGAAGATGAAGATCATGCGGCTGGGAATAAGAAGCCCACGAAGGTTTTGGAGGATCAAAGCAATTCCAAAGCTTAGATGGGTGATGAGATCCTCACCATTGAAGTTGTTGACAAAGTTAAAAAATGGTTACATGAATTTTATGATGAGGTTGGCCGGTCAAGTAGGGGCCTTGAACACTGATCATAATAGCATCCTTGGTGGGAAACGGATTCCAAAGGCTCGTCAAGTGTCGTCTAAAAAGGGTTATTCCATTGATGCATTTGAGGCCAGGCTCATCTTTGAAATTTCTAAGACCTTGGTTGCTTCTCATGAACTATATTCCATGTAATTGTATTAATTGTTCATCATCTTCCATTTCTTGCTTCTATGTTTTTCTTCTTTTCCTCTCTTTTTCCTTTCTGAATTTTATTGTAAAAACTTATACGTGATTCCTCGAATGAAAATGTTGATGAGGAATGTAATTCACATGTATCATAATTTTGAGTCTTCGTTCTCGCGCGAGCGTAGATAAAATATTTACCTTTTTTAAGTAAAATATATTGTAATACATATGTTGACTCAAATCAATGTTAAAAATACCCCCGTGGGGTGGGATCAGCTGGTTAAGAGCCTTCACCTTGTTTATGAGGTTGAGGGTTCGAACTCAGTTTCCCCACGTTTACCTGTCTAAAGCGGATTTGCGCTGTGGGTAGGGGGAGGCAATCCGTAAATTCCACTATAAATCCTCTTGAGGTTGGTGGTAGGCTCTGGCCTTGCATGGGGTCGATCCTTGCCCCTAAACTAAACTTTTTGTTACCAAAAAAAATCAATGTTAAAAATTAGTTAATCATTAATTAATAAATATTTTTTACTTTTCTGATCAACATTGGATATAGTAAAATAGGTGTTCGTACGTATGGAAGGGATCTCAATCAAATTTGAATTGGAAGGGGATCGGAGGGGTAGGCGGGGGAGGAGGATGGGGGAGGAGAGAGGGGGGAGATGAGAGAGAGTTTTCAACATGAGGTGGATTCATTTAAGTAAACCAACTCAGCATTTAAATGAGGTTAATTCTACTTAGACACTAAAATGAAAAAAAAAAGTATATTAAAAAGAGCAAAAATGTTTGACTTTTATCATGGAGACTAAAATATAAATACTCCTATATTATAAGGAGAAAAATATATTTAAACTTACATATTTTTACTCAAATCAATATTAAAAAATTAGTTAATCATTCAATTAATAAATATTTCTTAATTACTTTTCTAATCAACATTGGGTATAGTAAAATAGGTGTTCGTACGAATAAACTCGGATGAATTTTGCATATCCTTATTTCTTTCCAATTTTTTATTGGGTCAAATTCCTCAAAATATATATATATATATATATATATATATATATATATATATATATGAGGAGGGATCAAATTACACCGGTGTAACACTTTGGTCAATGTTACACTGCTAATAATTCTTCAGCGGATAATTATATTCTAAAACACATCGTTAGATTAAAAGTTATTATCATATAGATCATTTCTGTAAAATTTCACATCAATATAAAATTGTTTGATGTGTCATTGAGATATGTCAAAATTCATACACTTTAAAAGACATTAATCTTGACGTATCTCAATGACACATCAAAAGATTTTAGATTGATGTGAAATTTTATAGGAATGATTTACATGATAGTATCTTTTAATCCAACGGTGAGTTTTAGAATATAATTATCCGATTAATAGTTATTAGCGGTGTAACATCGTCCAAGAGTTACACCGGTGTAATTTGATCATTCCTCTATATATATATATATATATCCTGTATTTCCTTTTACTTTTGTACAATATTAGGATATTAGTAAGTGAAGAACAATAATATATCATTGTATGACTTTAATGTAAAATGGAAAAAAAAAATTTACATGTAAAATGGATTTTTAGAAGTAAATAAGAGAAGAGAAGATTGAATAAAAGAAATAAGGTTGGGTCTCAAAGTAACAAAAAGTGCAGAGATATCAAGTGGCATCCTCCCCTTGAAGGTGGCTGGGTCTGTTTGAATTCTGATGGAGCATCTAAGGAAGCATCACAAAGTGCGGGGTGTGGAGGAGTGTTGAGAGAAGTCGATGGACAATGGGTAGGGGGTTTTGCTCAGAACCTGGGGTTCACTACAGCCTACATGGCCGAACGTTGTGGGGGGGGGGGGGGGGGGAGGGGGTGTTTGAGGGTCTCAAGGTGGCTCATCTTTTGGGAGTTCAAGCTTTGGAAGTTCAACTTGATTCTCTGGTGGTGGTGAAGATTCTCACGGAAGATGGCGTGGGTAGTTCTGTGGCTTGGACTTTGCTCAGAGAGATCAGGAAACTTCTCCAGCTTCCCTGGACTGTGCGCATCACTCATATCGAGAGGCAAATCGGGTTGCGGATGTGCTAGCTAATCTGGGGTGCACTTGTAATGGGCAGGTGGTGTTCCTTGAGCAACCACCTGCTGTGTTTGGTCATGTATTTTTTTTTTGGTCAATATTCACACACACGTGGGGATTGGGGAAAGGGGTTAGGTGGAGATAGAACCTCCATCGTTTTACATATGTTCAGGTGTTGAGTGATGATATTAGAGGGGAGTCTTTCCCTCGTTTAGTTGCTTTGTAGTTTGTTTTTGTTTTTTGGGCTTCAGCCCCATTGTTTTTAAAAACATTGCAAAATACAAATTGGGCTATGTAACCCAAAGGTAGACCTTTGACCAAAAATAACCCAAAGGTAGACCTTGAGCCATTGTTTGGACAAAAAAAAGACCTTCAGCCATTAATATTTAATTTAATTTTGAAAAAATACATCCGAAAAAAGTATTGTAAAAAATATAGTTAAAAACTTAAACAAAAAAGTACCTCATTTCACTACAAAAAAAAAATACACATTTTATAAAATAAAAAAATAGTCAACAACTACTTTGCTCCTTGAGAGTGTCAGATGATGTCACTTTGATCCATGACAGATGTGAAATTAAAAAAATGTCCTGAACTGTTAGTAGTTAGTTGCTTTGGTCCATAAAAGTGATTACTTACTATCATTTTGATTCCTGTCATCAAGAAAAAAAGTGACAGTAAGTAATCACTTTCAGGGACCAAAGTGACTAATAGCTGATAATTGAGAACTTTTTTTAATTTCACATCTCTCAAACATCAAAATAATACCGCTTGACATTCTAAAGAACCAAAATTGGTGTTTACTCTAAAAAAAATCTTATTTTTTAGAAAGAAAACGAAAAAAAAAAAACAATTTTCAACTTATACAGTGTAGTAGAAACTAGAAAGCAGAAACAGATAAACACCGCTTATTGTTGTAGTTAGAAAACCTATCCATTGGCAGACACAGAGAGCACGTGTGTTCTTGTCCCAATTTTGGCTATCGGCAATCGCCGACGCAATGGAAACCAAAGTCGATGCTGACTCATTCTGGACTTGGAATGCCAACAACAACAACCATACTCCCAACAACCAATTCTCAATAACCGAATTCCTCGGTAACAAACCCAACAAAAAACCTCAAAAATCATCAGTGTTGGGTCGTCCTGGCTTCGGAGCTGGGGTTGGATGCGGCGCGGGAATAGGTTTCGGTTTGGTTGGTGGCTTCGGTTACGGAGGTTGGCCTTTCAACAACCTCAACCTCGTTTTTGGTCTTGGTATGGGTTGTGGTTTGGGTATTGGCTTCGGCTTCGGCCAAGGAATTGGTTACACTTTTGATTTCTGCACCCGTAAATCTAGAAAATCCAACAAAAAATTTTCAGATCCCAACAAAATAATTGTTATTCAGATATGATAGATTCTGTTGCAATTTTCGTACCACCGAAGGCTTAAGTGAGATGACATGGGTCTCTTCCAGATTAACATAATGTTCTCGGTTCAAATTCAGGCCATGAAAATATAACAGAGCTTTGTCACGTGTAGCGTTCCAATGGATTAGTCCCCGCACGAGTGAAGGGATACGTGGTTTAGAAAAAAAAGATGTTGCAATTTTCGTTTTGGCTTTGTTTCACAGATTTTCTCCTAGTATTATGCATTGTTTCTGCTTTTGTTTGTTTGTTTTTTTGGTCAATTTCTGCTTTTGTTTGTTGAATAGTTGAAATTGGCACATTTGAATTTTGATTGTTCAACGGCATATCAAATCAAATTTATTTAAAATAATATAAGATGGTTTTATCTTATTTGACTTAATTAATCCATGAAGTACTAGATTCATCATATGAGTTTGCCGACATGAATATTCTCTGCTTCCTTTTGATGTAAAGTTCGAAACCTTAGCTGATAATTTATCAGGAAAAGGGTTGGGTTGCATGAATAAATACGAAATGATAGTGAAGAATTAGATCCAATGTCATTTAGATAATTTTGGCAAAAAAATACGATTTAGATAATGATAATGGTTGAGATTGTTTGATTTGACCTAAAGTTGTTTGTTACTTTTGTTTGTAAATTTAAATTTTGTAATTAATATCGAGATATATAAGAAAAATATATAAAGGGCATCCCAATCTAAGTACACAATCTTATCTACTATTTCGAAATTCAAACCCGTAATTCTTAAATCACAAAATAGCAACTTTACTGTTGCACTAAGGGTCACTCTCTTATAAGAAAAAGATGTAAATAAATTATTTTTAATAAGAAACTAGAAAAATTATAAACAATGTGTAATAACGATTGTTTGTCAAAGCAAGGTTTGGTAAGTTTTGTACAATACTTGTATTGTGACATTGCTACGGTTACGAGAATGAAGAAATTGTAAATAATATTGCAGTAGAGTTTGCAATTTTGTCCCCTAAAGTTGTAGAGTCATGTGCAAAACTAGAATCAATTTCTTCTCATACATAGACATTTTGAGCTAAATCACGTTAAATTTGTATGTAATTTTGCATGAAATATTACCGAGCATGTACCATTGTGAGATGACACAAGTCTACCAATTTAAACCAATGGTCTTGGATTTGAATCCAGACCATAAAAATACAACAACCTTAAATTTAGTGTGAAGAGAGCTTTACTGCATAAAGAACCCTATTTGGCTCGAAGAAATTAATCTCTGCATGCACGCAGAGAATATCCCCGTTTAGACCAAAAATATTATCGAGCATGTAAGGAAGATAAACATTCCCCCACAACATACAATCAAAATCCAACTTATCAATGCAAAAAAAAAAAAAAAGATCAGGATCTTCAGTCAATAGATTTCGCATTTTTCATGTCCACAGATTCACAAAAAGATGAAATAACAGAAATTGTCACAAATCTAACGCTTATTGACAAACATGCTTCAAAATTAGTAGTGACTAGACTAACCGAGTAGAAAAAAGTATTAATTAAAATGCAAAATGTGTTAGTTTTAAATCCTAGGATATGAATATGAACTAGGATATGATTTACAAGGAGCAAGACCGTGATGTGTACAGATTTTATTTTATCTCATTCCAGATTCAATTTCATCTAATGTTGGACTTTGATTTTGATTCCGTGATAAAGATAACCCCATACACCCATGGTGACTTTGTCCCTCTTGGTTCACAACCTGAGCTTCAGTTAATTGGGCTTGACTAGCATTTTGAGCATTTGGAGCTTGTGCCATACCTCGTGATTCCTCTAACATCCTAAAATAAGCATAAGGACCCCAACCTGCAGAGAATAACAAAATATATCTACAGCATCAGATAGTTCTCAGCATAGTTCATAATAACTTGCACAAATTCATCAACTTGGTAATTTTTGACAGGAGATTGTTTAAAGCAAGTCATGATTAACCGTTTACTAAGAACAAAAGCATAGCTTAATGTCAATTTTGAATCATAGTTCTTTCTCTAGTGATGAATGTAAATTCTGACCCTGATAAAACACGGCTAGCAATAGTGCTTAACTCCCCACTTATTATACAATATACAAGGGATATGCTTGCAATGCACTATCTGACACATCCTTTCTAATAAACTCTCTATGATTGGTTGAAATTTATGTGGGTCTCACTAATTTGGGAATGGGTCCCACCAAAAAGGGTGTGAGACCCACATGATTTAATGAGACCCGTATCATATGGATTCCACCCCAATCATAGAGTGTGTGTTGGAAAGAGTGTTGCTAGCACTCCTTAATCCTCACAATACAAACATGTAAAAGCCCCAAATACATAGCAAACAATGGCAACAAATTTCTTTGCATTGATGTCTCCCACACCTAGGGATGTGGTTGGTTTTGAATCCTTATCAATCAAGAGCCCAAACCTCTAGGAAAGATGTATCAAGAGGTGAAAAGTTGAAAGCATATTGAACAGAATATCAATGACAGACTTAAAAACAAACACTTGTCAATAAGTAATGTGATATAACATATCATCTTATAGAATCTGCACTGAAGCATACCTTCAGGATGATAAGGAGGAGGAAAAAACTGCAAATAGCAAAAAGTAGCCACTGTAAGCCCTGAAAGAAGAAAAATCACATAGTCAAGTGCCAACCAACACTGGTAAGTAGTTTTTTCATTTTATTTTTTGGGGTATGCTAAAGAAAGATGGACCAACCTAAAAGTCCTCCAGCAAACACGTCCTGCCAGTGATGCCAGTAGTCATCAACTCGAGAAATGCCAACAAGTGATGCAAAAAGTAGTGGTAGAAAAACAATGCAAAGTTTTGCAACATGACCTCGGCGATCAAATACTTTTATTTTTCCAGATAAGTACAGTGATAAAAAACCCAGACCAGCAAATGACCCTGCATATAAATTGAAATTGAAATTATTTAAACAAAAAACGTCATGCTTTGAATGAGTCAAATTAATTCCACCATCCATTTTCTCTTGAAACTAAATTATATCAAAGTTTTGGGCCTTGTTTGGATTGACTTATGCAGAGTTTATCTACTGACATAAGCATTTGTGATAGTGTTTTGAAGATCTTATGAAAATAGTTTATGACTGACTTATAAGTTGTTTTGGACTTATTATCATAAGCTCTCTGGAATAGCTTATCAAAATAACTTACAGCTTATATGAAATCGGTTTCATCACATTCCCTCTTCGATTATAAAAATAGTTTATACATAAGTACTTATATGATAAGCACTTATGCGATAAGTGCTTAAATAAGTTGTTTATCCAAACGGATTTTGTTTTGTAGACATTTGTACAAACAACATATATAATAAATGGTACATACATGAAGTGTGGCCGCTTGGGAAACTCTTATGTCCTTCCTTTATGACATCCTTGTCACCATGACAAATGACATTTCCCAATTTGTCATAAACCTAACAAGAAGCCGTTACTATTAAATACGCCTGCTATTAAGAATCAACTTAAATCGATTACTAGAAATTTGCCTGCCTCGAATGAGAAAATCTTTCATAAAAACATGAATTGAAAACATAAAATTGAAGGGAGACATACATCCTTTCCATCTGGAAAACATCGCCAGAAGAAGTCTGGTCTTGGTCGACCTACTGCATCTTTTATCGCATCGGTAATTACCGCTGTTACTAAAATGGAGAACAGTAGACCTGTGCCAGCAAATAATTTCCCGTCACCCTCTCTAACAATTTCAGTTTAGCAAATAGAATATATTTCTTATCAATTAAACAAGTGAGGGTTATCTAAAAAAATTAATACCCAGTATGGCGTGATGAAGATCATAGACATCTCTCCTTCGGATATAGACAACAACAAAGATCACCATAGGCAATAAAACTGCATACATCTAACCATGACAAAATAGTAAATGACAAAGTTAATGTAATTATTCAAGAAAAAAATGCAAATGCATTTACATGTGTTATATCTGAAACAGCAAACTTACAGGAACAGCCCAAACAGGAACTGTATTACTTTTCAGGGGATATCTGAGATCAGTCATCATATCCTTCCCAACGAAGCGATAGAAAGGGTGGATAATGTATAGGATGATTTCAATTAACACAAGGAGCAATAGTATGACCCAATCATGCCTGTGGATTCTAGCAATTGCGTATCCGTGAGAACTCATGGTGTGTGAACCCAGCTGGACTTCCCTTGTTCTGAAATCCTGGAGCACAGAAAAACCACAATTGAGATTAGATTTAGGAGTAGTCGAAAACTGAAAAAAAAAAAAGTTCTATCCTTCTTCAGTAAGAACCAGTAGATGTCCAACATTTCTATATATTAAAGCAGACAGCCAAATTTAATAGAATAAGAGTCATCTCTAGCAAAATTTGCATTGTTGGTATTATGCTGCATATCGTCATATACCAATAGGTAATGCGATTAACAACCTAATAGACATGTTCCATCAAAATGATATGAATTAGAATATTCAAAGGTCGAAATCCATCAGGAAAGTGGCCTTGTTCCACAGAAAAAGACAGTATGATGTTAGTTAGATGGGGAATTCCTTCACTAATAAAAAGTCAACAAGAATTTCAAAAATTACTAAGTCCTATCTCTCTAGCAAGGATCTCAAAAAAACATTGTGAGCATGTATTCTTATTCTTAAATGATTATTAAACTGTATGTCAATCCCTCTGCCACAACTACATCTGTAAGAAAATACTAGAAACAGGTTGGCCAAGTCTAATGAATCTCCTTTAGTTATTCGAGAAAAATCTTAATTAAATTGTATACCTCTTCATTTTCCGTGTCTATCAATGGAAAATTAATGGATGAAAATTGAGCACCAGTCACAGCAGAGATCCACAGCCTCCTGATAGATATATCCTAGGTAACCTCAAAAAAAGTAATTTCAGGGACAATTTTATGAAAACACCCTGATTTGTTTGTTACTCCTACAACTTCTATACTTTTTGTGTTATTAAAGACACAAGGGATATCTATTAAGTTGAAAAATGCTGCAAAATATCCAAATTAGAAACAGGCAAATCCTCTGCATAACACATAACCATCTTAAGTATTACTGAAATTTGAATCCCATTTATTCAGCAGGAATGCCACCATCTCTGGCTATATATGCAAAAGCATGTGTCCATCGCAAGTATTTAATCAGTAAAACATGCAAACATCAATTAGGTTTATGATACAGGAAAATCACCACAAAACAAGAAAAACAATTGAATTTAATCTTCAATGGTAAGGGTCAAATATAAGCCAACCGATCAATCAGAAACAGCTTACACAGCCTGCTTAAGTAGAAATGATACAGAAGTCATGATGGCACTATCCCAAAGATAGGGAGGGAGTCAAGAGAAAAATAAAGCGACAGTTCACATGAATCACAATTCTCATAAAGAGATAGATAAGTTCAAGAGTTATGAGCCCAAGCCAAGAATTCATTAATCAAACGATCTAGGATAAATTAAATGAACTTATCTAGTTACAGATAAGCTTATCAATCTGCAAAAACGTTGGCTCTTACATGGATATTATCTGTTCTGGTTTTGCATCTTAGAGTTCTCGCAAGTCGCAAGACTCTATTGAAACAGTCTCAAATAAGATTTATCCATCATCAGACAAGCATGGCATGAGAGCATTTCTTTTCACAACATGCACCAAAATGGTTTTCTTGATCAACAAATGAAATCCATGCCAAAAGGCACTTAACAATCAAACACCACACAGAATCAAGTATGCTTGGCAAGCAGAAATTATTTTCTTCTGATAGTGATACATGCAAAACTATGGAACTCCACTTTTAGACTCATGGTATCTAGTCATGATGGGGTTGACTCAAACAATAGTATCTGAATAAAGATGCTGGCCAGTGCTTAGTAATAACAAATAGTAGTTCCGTAAAGTTGGGGAATTGCCATGTAATATTAAGATGACAAGGGAGATTTTTGAGATCCCATTGGAATTTGGAGCTTATACAAGGTAACAAGGAAAAGAAACAGTGGCATGTTGGTTCGAAATTTCATGAGAAATACAACAAGTACTCAAATCACTTAGGGTCTATGGTCCAGTTCCTAGCACTTGCAACTATGGCTTTTTTCTCCACCTTACTCCTATACAATATCAGCCTATATGTCCAAAACATGGTGCAAAATTTCCAAAACGCAAGCAAGCATTAATATAAAAACACAAATGATGAATATGGCTATAAGTCTATAAAAACAACCAGAACACAAATAGTAAATTGAAGAAGCATATTAATGTAGTAATAACTAAAAATATTCTGTTCATCAGCGAAACATTATTACACAAAATTTTGAAGCAAAAGAACAAGATGAATGTGCTATGTTGTGCACTTAACTAACTGAACTTTTTGATCAAGAAAACTATTGGATAGATGAAATGAAATGAACTATCTTTATCTCGGGAGTTAATTAAATGGTTTAAAACATTAGATTATCATACACAGTCACAGCCACCCCCATCAAGGTGTCTACAAGCCATATTGTACCCATTATTATGAGTGAATCACCAACTAAGTCTTTGAAATTGTAGAGTACTATCAATTTGACTCATAAAATTATTAATATTCTAAATTAGTCTATAAAATTGAAAATCATTAATCGTATTAATCCATATCAAACAATTTTAAGGACTAAATTAACTGATTAAAAAGACTAATATGATCGAGAATTTCAAATTTCAAATACTAATTTAGAATATTAATAATGTCAGGAACTAAATTTACTGCCCTTCCAATTTCAACGAAGATTTTGGTAATTTACTCCCTTACTATACATCTATTTATATTTTTAGAAAATTAATATAGCTAAAAAAAAGTTTTACTTTTTAAGAGTCTCAAAACCAGTGTCGAGAGAAATACAGCATTTTTTAACATGCTATAGAAAATTACGATTAATATACTAAGAAGCAGTGTGTGCACGACAATGAAGGAGAAGAAAGTTTGAAGGGAAGCACAAGAGACTGACCTGAAAACGGGTCCTGATAGATTGAAAACGAAAGAAGGGTCTTAAATCCCACCAAGCTGCCATGGTGTGAAGCAACGAAAACCATTCAAAGGAAGAGAAGATAAAGGGGTTGCAGAGACTGAGAATGGCTTATGAATAGGAATGCAAAGCCGAGTGGGGGAATTTGAATTTGAATTTGAATTTTTAATTTCAGTTTCAATTTGAAGACACACGAGAAAAGATGCAGTGCACAAGTAGAGACATGAGGCAGATACCAACAGATTGAGACGGAGAGAGAGAGAGAGAGAGAGGGAGAGAGGGAGAGAGAGAGAGAGAGGTGTTTATTTAGCAGCTGAAGGGTGAGAGAGAGAGGTGAGGGAAACTGGGACGGACCCAGTTCGGAAACATTATGCAGATACAAGAATCATAGAACAATAAAAAACAAAAATCATAGAATGGCTAATCATGATGGTGTATTGTGTGAATAAAATAAAATAAAATAAAATGAAATACAACAAAACCAAACAAAAAACGAAGGTGGTAAGAAAAAGAGGCTCCATACCATAATCATTGTTTTTGTTTGCGTCGGTGTAGGGCGAGTTTGTTACGAATCAAACAAAAAAAAGTTGATATTTACTTAAAATAATTTAGTAATTATTTTTTTAGAGATTTTTAGAATTTAATTTATACTTGTTTGTAATTTTGAAAATTAGTTCTTTAGTTTTGTCTCTTATCTGTTACACCATTAAAATTATATTATTTTTAAGAAATTACTCTAAGTAGCTTTTTATTTTAATCAAATTTTATATTATTTTGAAATTTGATTATTCTAAAAAAAATAAAAAAATAAAAAGTGATTATATTTAAAAAAATATTTTTTGATAAAATAATATGTAACAAACGATTTAATCCATGGTACTATCTGGAATTATTTCTCTTTTAAGATGTTAGTTTTCTGGGTGACAAATCTATCTCTACTCCAATAGACTTTCCACCGTTCTATTTAGTGCAGTGACACGTGTCATCTCCTCTCCCAAAACCCTTTTTATTCTTGATTAAAATTGTTTTATTTATTAATTAATTTTTTTTTACAGTTTTTTAGGAAAAAGCCCATACCTTTTACGGGGCGAGCCGATGGCCTAGTTTTTATGAATAGCGGAATTTGATGTTGTGGATTCCATATTCCATTCTTTCCATTTTTTTTATCGTCAATTCCTTCCCTTTTCATCAAAGTCAAAGAAAATGATCACCATCACCAATGTTACTTCATTAGGTTGAATCATTTTCTGATAATAAAACATATCAGTGACTTCCAACTAATATCAGTGATTGTCATTTTAAAGTTATTACACAACAACATTTGGTTCTGATTATCTCGTGCTAAGAGAGTCTAGCATTCTAAATGGCACCACACGTGCATCAATCATCAATTATTTTATACAGTACAAAGAAAATCATGTTTATTAGTAGTAAGTCTAACATCAATTTTTTTTTTTATAAATGAAGTCTGGAAGTATACAAGTGTAGTAAGCCAAGTTTTTAAATTCAAAGAAGATTTGAAACTCTTATATGAATGTAACAATGATGTAAAATATAACATTAGAGCCTCAACAATAGACATGTTTGTTTCACATCACACTCTTCCCTTGGCCCTGCTGAGTGCTGAAGTTCTATTATCATTATCATCTTTTCTCAATGGTGTCACTATTTAGTCCTATTGATTTTCTTGCCACTGAAAAGCTTTGCCAAATTTGGGATTACCTTCTTTCTCTTCTTGAGAGTGAAAGGACTAACATGGCGAGCCGCGGGCGAATCGGACTTTTGAAACTTAGCTCTCTTATTAGCAGGAGTTCTACTTCCATTGGATAACTTGATGCTCTTTCTAGAGAAAGCTCTTTGGAAGTTCTTAGATGAACTCTTCTCACGTTTTCTTGGCCAATTCTCAAACTCCTCACTACTAACTCTTCTTGCAAGCATCTTCTCTTTAGCGTAAGCCTCCCTCTCTTCCTTCAACATTGTTTCTTTGAGTTCCCTATGAGCTATTTTTGTTTCCATTAGTATTTCCTTCTCACTGGCTTTGAGAGCTTCAATCCATGCCTGAGCTGCTGCAACTTTCTTATCAGCAATTTCTTCCGCCGCGGCTGCATGATTAGTTAGATACTCGTATTCAAATTTTGAGATGGTAATCGAGGAGCTATGCTTTGCTGTTAAAGCCCTTTCTCTCATGGTAGTCTCAGTAAGTGTCTTAAGCTTCTCCAAAGCTAAAGCTTCAGATGTTTTTGCTGCTTCTAGCTCTTCCATGACACCTTGCAATCTTTCCTCAGTCATGTCTATCTCAAACTCAGTTTTCTCTATCTCTGCCTTAGTGTTTATGATGTCTTGAGTTACATGTTCCTTATCCTTTTCAGCTGCATCTGTTTCTGTTTTCAGGTTATCAAGTGCATGAGATAGACTCATGGCTATAGATGTGGCCTTTTCCTCTGCAGCAGTTACAGCTTCTAGCTTAGATTTTGCTCTCAGAAGCTTGGAATTGAGATTCTGAACTGCTGAATCAGCTTTCCCTTCTTTCTTCTTCAAGAGAGCTGTCTCATGTTTTACATGCTTCAGCTCATTCCTTATAACATCCATAGAGGCCATAAACTGAAAACCTTCTTCTCTAACCAAAGCCAGTTCCTTCTTTGCTGCCTCAAGTTCTTCTTTTATAGCCTGTAGCATAGTTGAGTCTCCTGAATATTCCTCATCTCCTTGAACACTTTTATTCTCCATTTCTTTAACTGACTTCAACTCATTCTGCAAGAGATCAACATCTGCTATTGTTAGAGCTAACTTCATTTCAAGCTCCTTTGACTCATCTATCTCTCCCTTGGCTTCCTCCAACATTTTCCTTGTGCTTTCCAATTTGCATGAGAGTTCACTTGCTTCCTTTTCTCTCTGGGATTTGACATCTTCCAATTCTTTCAAAGCCTCAATCCTGGCAAGTTCAGCAAGTACTTGTTCTTCATTGGCTTCCTCAATCTCCTTTCTAAGCACTTCTGCAGTCCTTAAACAAGTGATAATCTTCGAGCTCGATTCATCGATTTCTTTCTCTGACTTTGATTTCTCTTCCAATACAGAAGCCACATCAAGCTTTAGCTTGAACAGTTCCTTTTTGAGATATTCCAATTCTCTCATCACTTGTGCATACTCATGATTCTCATTCCTACTTACAACCATCATTGCCCCATGTTGTTGTTGTTGGTGCTTTCCCTTCTTCTCTAGTGTTTCTATGTCCCTCATTCTTGCCTTTGCCTTGTAACTTGATTCCTCAATCATGGAAGAAAGATGCTTCACTGTCTTTCTTGCATTTGAAAGCTCAGATTCTGCTTGAGCTTTTGCTGATTCTGCTGTCCATTTGCTCTCTCTGTACCTTCCAATATCCCTTCTTGCTCTATGGAGTTCTCTTGTTCTTGAAGGAGGGTTCTGAGGAATATGTGAGGAAAAAAAAGACAGAAAGAGTTAATAAAACAAAATGCCACATTAGTGCACAAATTGCAAATACACGAAGAGTGGTGTTCTTCTGTTCTCTAAAGCCTTTAGTCCCTATAAAATTGGTAAAAATTGGTTTTGTAAAAAAAATTATTTTTAATCCCTACATTTAACAAAGATAGTGTGTTATTGGTGTGGGACTAAAAACATACACTTTTTGTATTATTTTTTTAGGGACTAAAAACCTATAAAAATTTTATGATTTAATTAGTATGCTTTGACAGTTTAAAAAAAAATTACACTGATATCTAATCATATTTCACTATTTAGATGTTTGTGCAGATATTTTAAGAAAAAATATTATCAGAAAACACTATGATGAAATATGATAGGATGTACGTGTATTAAACTCAAGATTTTATGGATACCAAAATCATATTTTACACATTTTATAGGGACTAAAAATATATATAATCCAAGCATAAACATACCACTGAGAAATCCATCTGGGTCTTCTTCAATGAAGGACTATCATCAGTATCAGCAATCTTATCATCAAAGAGGTTAACTGCAGCTTTAACTGATCCAACTCTTCTGCTACCAAGTTCTGTACCATCCATCTGGTTTTTTGCTCTGGTAGTTGCCAAAACTGAAGACTTGTATATAATTCAGATATAACCACTTCTAGTTTATCCTAAAAGATAGCATCACCTTGTATTATTAGCAGATTCAACACTAAACATAAAAGCTAAAAACATGACAAAAGGAAGCAAATGCCATACCTGTGACTGTGCCTTGGAGAGTGGTTGATTAGCTGAAAAAACAAATTTTGAGGTGAAAGTTTGTGGTTGAGAATTCCAAGTTCAAATGGGAAAACAAGATGGTATGTAATGTAACAAGAAGAGGGGAGGGAGTCCCGATGACTGGCTGGTATTGGACACATCGCTCTACCTGTCCCTATCTTATTCATTTATAGATTTTTTTTCACTATATTATTACAGGTCTCAAATTTTTGCTTTTATTTTTTTTCAATTATTTCTTTGGACCACTTGGTTTTCATCTTCACTAGTTTGTCTGCTTCATGATGTAACAGTCCTTTCTTGTAGAAATTGAAAATTGTGCCGACTAGTGTTTTCCTAGTAAAACAAAATTTTCTAATAGTTAAGATAACAGTTTTTGATATGCCCTTCAACAATAGAGCAACTAAATCTTTGGGTGAAACTCGAGTATCTTCCACGTGCAACTGCAAAGACTAATCCCTTAAAATATTGAGATCCATTTAAGGGGTTGATCTCTCCAACAGATATTATATTATACACATGGCCGGGGATCTAATCCCTGACATTATGCTTAAGGGACCTGATATCTACCATCTGTGCTGCACCATGTTGGTATAGAGCAACTAATTATACTATAATGCAGTTAATTACTCGATGGTGTATCTAACATGGTGTTTAGTTATTTAAAAGCAATCCAATTTACAATTATTCTGTATTCAATGAATCTTGTATTGTGACATTATTTTTTAGCAGAGGCAAAAGCTTAGACTTTTTGTGGGCTGGCGATGGCACAACATGGCCGTGATAATAGGAGAATTGTGTTGTAATGTTGATGACGGGTAAAGTGTGGATGGTGTCAAGTCATATCACATTTTATTTGTGGTAGGAATGTAGGATGGATAGAGTTAACCAAAGAAAAAACTTTTTCCAATCAGCTATATGGATCACTTGATGCCATAGTTGTTTGTAATGAATCATATCTATGATTTGGTAAAAAAAAAATAGTGTAAGAGCTTGTGGTAAAAGTCTTGAATCTATGTATACAATTTCTCTTTCAAACGTCAAATGTTAGTAATCCGTATTAATATATTATTTTAACGAGAGATTTCAACTCATATCTGCTTATGGCTTCAACTCTTGTATTTCTCTTCACAAACCATCAAGCTAACTTAATAGTTAATACACTAATAATTAACTTATGTTTCTATTTGAGAATTGAGATGGATGGTCTAGTTTCGAAGAATGGGTTCGAGTCACGAGTTACCAATAAAATTAATACCAGAAAATGAACATGGGATTTAATCATTGCATCACAGTGGAGCTCAACAAGACGACAATCGTAATAGAAGAAGACATGGCTTTAGCTCTGGTTTCAATCTATCTATGACATTTTCTAAAGTTGTCGCTAGTATAAAGTAATTTCCTTGCCACAAGAAAATCTTTGGCCCCAGTATCGGCCACATCTTCAAACGCAGAACCATCAAATCGGGTCTCTCTTATGTGTAACATCAATGTGGCGAAATATATAAATAATATACATGGTATTTTTTTGGTCAAATATACATGGTATTTGTTTTTGTCATGACATATAAAGGGGAATTTTTGCAATCAAGTCATCAGTATCAAGCAAATCGGGTTCGAGATGGGTTGGACCCAAAGTGGGTTTTGGGCTCGACTGAGTTGCCCCAGGCATAATGGGCTAAGCCCAATATAGGGTCAGCCCAGAACAATAATTAAATTCTCTAATTAAAAATTAAAAATTGTTGACCAAAAAAAAAAATTAAAAATTTAAAAAAAGAGAAAAATTATTTAAAATTATATTTTTAAAATTACCAATACTAGCTTGACTTTTTGTAAGATATATTGACTCCCGCGATCACTTCTGGTACCGATAACGTAATGTAAAGGGGAGTGTCCAAATTCCAACACAATTTCCTTCATTTTTCTCTCTCTTTTTTTTTTTTTGATTACATCCTTCTGTTTCTTCGACGCCAGAGAGCGTGCAATTCAATTCATCAATTCCATAAAACAATATAAAAAAAAGAAAGACTAAACATGTGAGTTGTCACCTAACTTGCCAGCAGCATACATTTGAAAAATAATGATTTCACTCTCACAACACAACACAGTACACACACTCTTCCTCCTCTCGTGTTCAATTCAATGGCCTTTCAGATCAGAGACAGAGAGAGCAATAGGGTTTTGATCTGAGGATTTGGAAGAAACAAGTGAGAGAAAGAGAGAGGGAAATGGATGTAGAGAGATCATCGCTGTGCAATTGCGTGGTGAACTTTCTGTTAGAGGAGAACTACGTTCTCACTGCATTTGAGCTTCTTCACGAGCTTCTCGACGATGGCCGTGACGACCACGCCATTCGCCTCAAACAATACTTCTCCGATCCCTCCCTCTTTCCCCCTGATCAAATCTCTCGCCTCAACTCTCTCCGAGGTTAATCTCCATTTCCTTGCGTTTCTTCCAATTAGCTCGTATATGTTTGGATTCACTTCTATTAGAGGCAAAAGTGATTTCAGAGACATAAAATTGATTTTGACATTTTTGAGTCTACTCGTGTAGAATAGATTTTGTATTTAGAATAGATTCTAACTTGAAGCTGTGATTTTTGGAGCTTTTGCTTCCGGACGTGATTTTTAATCTTAAATTTATTGTTTATTCATTTTTACGTGAATATATCTAAACATAAATTACTTTATATTTAACTCACTTTTAACTAAAATCGATTATACAAAATCAATTTTCATGACGGGAGAACTAAACACACACTTATCAATTCAGAAACTCATGCGCGTTCAAGTGTTTGTTCCAAATTCCCGATTTCCGTTGGTTTGGTCAACGCTGACAAAATTGACAGTCCAGAAGCCATTATGTTATAGGAATGAATACATGAATTATGCTTTATACTATGAATACTACATGCATATTTAGGGCCGGAAAGTCATGGTGATTTTAGTGTATTTTATGAGAGAGTAAAATGAGAGATTATATGAGAGAGAGAGAGTAATATAGAAGAGAGATAGAGAGAAAGTCACTGTGACTTTATCGCTCTAAAAGTAGAGAATCCGTGTCCGCGTATTTGATTAAAAGAGAATTTCAATTCGGAATGGAAAAAACAGAACAGAAGGTCATGAGGGAGAATAGAATTAGAAATAAAGTCATTCTCAAGTACTTGATGTAATATATGACTATCAACTGTATTGGATCCCCATGCCTGATGATGTTTTATCTTGTTTTTTTGTTTTTGTTTTTGCAATGCAGTTGCAGATCCTCAATGTTTGCTGGAAGAGAAAGAAGCAGCAGAAGAGAAGTTAGCTATTAGTGATTACGAACTGCGTTTGGCTCAAGAAGACATCTTAAAACTCAAGAGCGAATTGCAGAAGAAGACAGAAAACCTTAATCAACTAAATGGTATTCTACTTTTTTATATTTTTTCAGGACATTTTGACCTGTATCTTTTATTTTTTATGTGATATCCACTTGGCCTTCACTGTCATACAGCTTTTACATGATTATGTACAATTATGTCAAAGGCCTTTATTTATGAGTAATGTGTTCAGTTTTTACATGATTATGTACAATTATGTCAAAGGCCTTTACTTATGAGTAATGTGTTCATTTTTCTTTTCCCCTTTCTCATTTGGTAGAAAAGGAACTATTATTAGATAGGAAGGGGAGAGCAGGAGAAAGGAAATGGTGTCATCCAAAAGAAGGAACAAAGAAGCAATATAAAAGGTTAAAACTCCTACTAGAAACCACAAAAAACAAAACAAAAAAAATCCAAGGAGAAAACAGAAAAGGGAAACACCACCACAAATTTTGGAGGAATAAATGAATGGGATATCTATCCTCTCATAAGGAAGAGTGGTTTGCAGCTCCCCTATATGTATAGGTGTTGCAAAGGATCTTTTCATATATGCATAGTCCTAGTCTCCTACTGTGCTGAGCATAATTTTCGATTTAGTCTTGCTTAATAAAAATGTTTTCAAAATAAAAATGTTTTGCTAAATCAAGCCCATTTATGGTTTGTTGACAACCATGACCTTTTGCCTAATGAGGCAATTTGGCTTTATACTCTGCTCTTGTACTTCTTTCTTTCTCTTCTCTTGTGAAATATTTTCTTTTATAGCAAAAAATAATATGACTTGGAATACTTGAGATGTTCTCCAGTTGTAACTGTTCTATGGCATACTTCTATTTTGGATGCAGCTGAACAGTTAAGTGGAGATGTTTCAATGAATGATGGGCAACAAATTCAACAACAAAAGAATACTTCCTTCACTGATTTGGGTCCATTAAAGGATACTGAACGTCAAGATCTTAATTGTGCCGTAAAGGAATATTTGCTTATAGCTGGTTACCGTCTTACTGCAATGACATTTTATGAAGAGGTTGGTATTGCTGCATTGGCTTTTTTCTGTAACTTTGTGATTTTATTTCTCTTCCGTGTGTTTTCATTATTTCTTTGTTTCTCTTTGGGGGTGGGGGGGGGGGGGGGGGTTCCTTTTGGAGATGCACTTTGCTGTGTAATTATTTCAGTTTTGGTTTTTTGCGATTTTTAATCCACTGTATTCCCACAGGTTACAGACCAGAACTTGGACATTTGGCGTAACACGCCTGCATCTGTACCTGATGCCTTGCGGCATTATTATTATCAGTATCTTTCATCAACTTCAGAGGCTGCTGAGGTGAATTTTTTTTTTCATTCTATAAGCAATTTGCTCATTGTGTACTACCTAACTTAGTACTGAGATTGTAACCCAAAATAATTGTTCTGAGAAATTACCTTTTTTAACTGTCTTACTCTTTGCACCACTTGACTTTTTTAGCTTTCCTTTTGTGGGTATTATATGCCTTGCATTATGCATTCATAATATATTTCATATGTGCTTTTTTCTCCTGCTTTTGTTACTTTTTATACTAAGTTTTTGGTTGACGATTGATGTTTGAGTGTAAGAAACTTAGAATGCATATTAGTTTATGGGCTTATCTGTTTAGGTTAGGATTAGTATGTTGGCTGGGCCTGTGTGTACAACCCGTAATATTATCCTAATACATAAACATTAGAGTTGGAGCCTTACAAAGCTAAGTCAATGTATCCTTTTTCTAACACACACTCCCTCTCTCATAAGTATCCTAAATTGTTGGTCATACCTCACCCTGCTTCTGAGGTTCCTTTTGTTTTTTTATTTTTCTTCTTCTTGATGTTTGTCTAGTGTTATGCTTGATAGATGTGGTGCAACCTAATGGGATTTTGGTCCCTTGCAGTTCAATCTGCTATTCGGTTGCTTAGTGCTTTACATGGGCTTCTCTTGTAATGTTGAGTTTATATTTGCTTTTCAATTTTTAAGGGTATCTCTATTCTCATCCTCCTATTCCAAATGTTCATTTCACTCGTAAAACTATGTCTCTACAAGCTAAAGTAATTTCATAAGAATTATTTCCTAAGAGATAAAATTTAATTCAAGAATTTCCATTCTTCCTAGTAAGTGACACTTCTTTTCTTTATATTTTGGAGGAATTTTTTGTTTTGAATTGACTTTTAATTGCTCCTTTGAATTTTTTGGTAAATTCAAATTAATCCTATAATATTCATTTCACATTACTATTTCTGCTAAATTACACATGAAATGCAGGAAAAAATTTCTCTACTTCGAGAGAATGAAACGTTGCTGAAAGAAAATAACAGGCTAAATCAAGAAAAGGAAACCTTGTTGAAGAACAGAGGTTTGGCAGATGTTCAAATAGGAACATTAACTAAATCCTTAGAGGCAATGCAGAAAGATATTAGAGACAAAGAAAACCAGGTAATTTCTCTTTATTTTAAAAGATTCTGTCAAACATTATTCATATTTTCAAAATTATGATATACTAATTTTAACTTTCAGGTGCTAGTTTTAAAACAATCCTTGGACCACCAAAGAAAAGAGCTCAATGATTGCAGAGCTGAGATAACTTCCTTGAAAATGCATATTGAAGGGTCTCACTCAGGAAATAATCTGGTTGTTAGGGATGTGAATAATGTTCAGTCTCAATCTTCAGAGAAGTACGAGGAAGAAATTAAGAAATTGCAGATGGAAATTGAATTGCTGAAGGAAAAGAATGTAAGGGCTCCTGAACCTGGAAATTTTGTTGGTTCTGAAAATGATAATTTGCTGACAGATGATAAAGTGATCGAGATTCATGAAGACCAAGGTGCAATCTCATACCCTGTTGATGTGGCTTTGGGTACTGTACACAATGAAGATGCTCAATCGTCAGTTGTTCAAAATCCGATTGAGTATGCTGATAACCATGAAGATGCATTGCCTAAGTTATTGAATAATGCCAATACACATAGTGCTTTCGAAAATATCGAAAACATCTCCGAACAAAATGTTGGTCAACAAGCTCAGGACAGTGGGTTACTTGAAAAATCAGACAGTGTAAGTGATGAATTAATATATAAGAAGACAGAAGTTCATTGTTCTCTTAGCTTGAGGATATCCATAAACATCATACTTGTTGGTTTCATATTATTTACCTTTTCTAAAAGTTTGGTGAGACTGAACAGTTGGGAGTGGTTTTGGTCTAGGCTTGTTCTTGTGTTAAAAATGGTGAACTAGAAGTATTATTTCTGGTTTTCATCACTTGTTATGTAGAACTTTTGATAAATATAAAGAGAAAAAGTCTCTCCCATTTTCATCTGAAAGAAATGAGGAAAAGTCAGTGACTAAATTTTAGCAAAATAGATTTGTCTTTGCATGCATCATAATGTAATTGTGATCTTTTGTTCTTTTATATGTTTATATTTTGACAGGGATTAGCAACCATTCAGATACTTGCAGATGCTTTGCCCAAAATTGTTCCTTATGTCTTGATCAATCATCGTGAGGTTTGCTTCTCTGTAAATTTGTTTCATTTGTTATCTGTCACACGTATGCTGCATAATTTTTGTTTGGTTGTAGGAGCTCCTTCCTCTAATGATGTGTGCTATCGAGCGCCACCCAGATAGCAGCACTAGAGATTCTTTGACCCACACTTTGTTTAATTTAATCAAGCGCCCAGATGAAAAACAGAGACGAATAATAATGGATGTATGTTTTTTTGTTTTCTTAACTTTTTCCAATGAACAGTTTTGGATGCAACTTTGAATTTCCCTGTCATCATTTCAGGCATGTGTTAACCTTGCAAAGAATGTTGGAGAGATGAGAACAGAAACAGAATTGCTTCCACAGTGCTGGGAACAGGTACATTGATGCCTCAATTTTCCCACTTATTCTCTACCTTTCTGATTCTGGGACCAGGTTTTCAGTTTGTTGGTGTTTGGTTATTAGATCAGCCACATGTACGAGGAGCGTAGGTTGCTTGTGGCTCAATCATGTGGAGAGCTTGCGGAATTTGTACGGCCTGAGATTCGCGATTCTCTTATTTTATCTATTGTGCAGCAACTAATAGAAGATTCTGCCAGTGTTGTTCGAGAGGCTGCGGCTCATAATCTGGCCATGCTGCTTCCACTTTTCCCGAACATGGATAAATATTTCAAGGTCAGCCTCACTATATTTGCTTCGAGGCAATCATGGAGAAGGTTTCTGACTTGAGACTTGGCTACAATGTAAGCTCTAGAACAGGTTGACGAAACATGGTCTAGGGAATGGGGCCTTTTACCCTTACCATAATATGACAACTTTTAAAGAAAAAATAATAATAAAATTAAGATTTGCTCTAGTTCTTAGTTTTTCTTTTCTTCTCATTGATAGGTGGAGGAGGTGATGTTCCAATTAGTATGTGATCCATCAGGAGTGGTGGTTGAAACTACTCTCAAGGAATTGGTTCCTGCGGTTATAAACTGGGGAAACAGATTAGATCATGTTTTGAGAGTTTTACTTTCTCATATTTTAAACTCCGTTCTGGTATTTGTTTTCCCTTATACTGTCACTTCTCCCTTCTGACTGACAATTTGATTCTTGACCAAAATTAGTTTCTGAGTGGAATTTCTTGCCCCAATCCACAGCGTTGTCCGCCCCTTTCTGGGGTTGAAGGGTCTATAGAGTCACATCTCCGTGTCTTGGGTGAAAGAGAGCGCTGGAATATAGATGTTTTGTTGAAAATGCTGGTGGAATTGCTTCCTTTGGTGTACCGGAAAGCAATTGACACATGCCCCTTCTTGTCCACCACAGAAAGTACCCAAGCTGCGTTATCAATCCCGTTGCTTGAAGTGTATGCTAGGTAAGCTTAGCAAGAAGAGTTGATTTTGAATGATACAATTAGGATATTTTGAAGAGTCAATGCCACTGCCTTGTTCATTATGTTGTAATGTATGTGCATTCCGGACATGCATATATGCATACACTGAAAGATAAATGGTGCATGACTGCTCTGTCAAAGCTGCTACTGATCTTTAGGGGTCTCCATTTTTTGCTAGGGGACAAGTTGAATGGGATACATTTGAATGGATGCATGTTGAGTGCTTTCCTAATTTGATACAGCTGGCCTGCTTGTTACCACATAAAGAAGATAATTTACGGAGCCGGATTTCAAAGGTCACTTGCCTACCTTTTGAAGTTTTTAAAATTCTTTTGTATGACTTCTAATCAAAGTTATTTCTCACTTCTGAGTTTTTGCTGATACAACCTATGTAAATGCAGTTTCTGTTATCTGTTTCCGAATGTTTTGGGGATTCCTACGTGACATGCATAATGCTACCAGTATTTTTAACAGCAGTAGGGGATGATGCCGACTTGACTTTTTTGCCTACTGCCATCCATTCAAGAATTAAAGGTAATGGTTCTTTTTTCTGTGCATTTTTCACATAATTGCTTCATATTTGACTGTTCACTTGTAGGTTTGAGGCCTAGATCTGCTGTTGCTGATAGGCTATCTACAATGTGTGTCTTGCCACTTCTGTTGGCGGGTGTTTTGAGTGCTCCTGGAAAACATGAACAGTTAGCAGAATATTTGAGGAAGTTGCTACTAGAAGACAATTCCATGGAGAATCGATCAACCAAGCACACTCCTGAGATTATTAATGCTATCCGCTTTATTTGGTTTGATAATCATCACAAACAATTTTCAAATTTAGAGTATTTTTCTCCAATATTCGTATTGAGCTTTCTTTATAATGCAGCATATATGAAGAAAACCATGGCATGATATTTAATATTCTATGGGAAATGGTTGTCAGCTCTAATGTGAACATGAAAATAAATGCCGCCCAGCTGCTAAAAACTATTGTAAGCTTACTGTTTTCTCAGTTTCTAGTTGCATCTCATACAAGTGCCTAAAATAACACAGCAGTCTTCATTAATAGGTGCCATATATTGATGCAAAGGCTGCTTCAACTCATGTTTTGCCTGCCCTAGTTACTCTTGGATCTGATCAAAACCTGAATGTAAAGTATGCCAGCATAGATGCATTTGGTGCTGTTGCCCAGCACTTCAAAAATGAGACGGTATCTGTTGCTAGTATTTCTCCCAGGTTTCTGTTGAAATTATGATGTTAATGCAGCTCCTCATTTAAAATTCCTGATCAAATAAGATATCTTCCAGATTGTTGACAAGATACGTGTTCAAATGGATGCTTTTCTTGAAGATGGTTCCCATGAAGCTACTATTGCTGTTATCCGTGCATTGGTGATCGCAGTACCACATACAATAGAAAGACTTAGAGATTATATCCTTAACCTCATTTCTTGAAAAAAAAAAAATATGTATAGAAAAGTAATTAATGTGCAGACATTTTTATGTCTCATTTCCTTAGTCATATGCATTTTTTGTTGGCTTTCAAGATCTCTGAAATTGTGCTTTTGTTTCTTTAACTTGACATACATCTTTTGTCCAAGATTTTCCAACTTACAGCTATGCCAAATGCGACAAGTGATTTAATGCGTCGACGCGAGCGAGCCGATGCATTTTGTGAAGCAATTCGTGCTCTCGATGCTACAGGTTTGCTCATTTTAATTTTAAAATTACAATAATCTGGCATCCCCAATCCGTTTGAGCTACTTCTATAGTGTTCAAGTCAAGGTTTGATTAATAGCATTAGTGCTCTGCACTTGTAACAGATAACCATGTACTTCCTGTGTACTGTTGTCAGAGGATCCAGAGTTTTGATTGATGTAAATATGTAAATCTACACCTGGTGCTACCAATTTTGTAGCTTTCCATATTCCTGTTCACGGCCTAGTAATTACCTGTTATGTATGGATCTGTTTAGCCAAATGAGTTGTGTTTAATCTAATTAATTGAATTTGAAACCATATTTTTAGGAATAATCCTGGCTTGTGTTAAAATTAAGTGGCGAGTTTTTTATGGGGGGAAGTGTGTTTATTCACTTGTTGAAGTGTCTTTCCTTTTTATTAAATAGAAAATATTATTAGATAGGAAAGGAAAGGTACTAGAGAGGAATTGTAAGACATCCTCCAAGAAGAAATGTTAATATTTTTTATCCATTATCTACCCTTATCCCATTATTGATAATAAAAATTCTCGTATATCTTTCAGTCTCCCCTCTATAATGACAAATCATTTGTAATTCCAATTTTATTTTATGCGCTATCCAGTACGCTGGAGTCTGGAGTCTAAAATTGCAACATTATATGTGTGAAAGTCATAATTTACAAGTTTTAAGGAGACTTTATAGTACTGATTTTTAAAATTTCTTTCTTCCCTCAAGTATTTTTAATTCTTAGTTTCTCTTCTTGTAGATCTTCCTGCAAGTAGTGTTCGGGAATTCTTCCTGCCTGCCATACAGAACCTCTTGAAAGACTTGGATGCACTGGATCCAGCACACAAAGAAGCCCTTGAAATTATTATGAAGGAAAGATCAGGGGGAACTTTTGAGACTATAAGTAAGGCAATGGGTGCTCATCTTGGGCTTCCATCATCAGTCAGCAGCTTCTTTGGTGAGAGTGGGTTGCTCGGAAAGAAAGAAACCACAGAGCCACCATCAGAGGCAACTGGGTCCCCCAAGGCCGCCACTCCACCACCAGCAGAAGACACTAGATTCAGGCGCATCATGCTAGGAAATTTCGGCGATATGCTCCGCGGCAAGGCAAAAACCCAAGAGGAAGGTCAGAACCAATGAGACGCATTTCCCCATAGTAATTTTCTGCTCATTCTGATACATCAGGTGAAGTTCACTGTTTCCCATATGTACAACAACCAAGATTTATAGCACTAGGTGGATTCCTCTTACAGTGATGTTTCTGAGATAGAAGATGAAAATATAGATAAATGGTTAATTGCAGTTTTGTTGTGTTTTCGCTGGATGTGATCTAATAGGCCCTGTGTCGGGGACAGAAGAAAGATTTGAATGGAGAGCAGGATAGAATATGTTGTTCATTACATTATTGTCTGCTCTATATTTTGTTTTACTGACATTTTATGGCTTGGGATATTTTAGAAATGACACCCTTGCAGTTGCAATGGCTTTCTGGAAATGACACCCTTGCCTACAATATTGTGGTTCACGTCTCTTATTTTCCTTTCACCAACTTGCTATTTTTTACAATTTGGATAATCTTGATGAACAGAAGGAGCTCCTTTAGGAGATAAAAGATTCTCAATTTTGGGTTGGCTTCTATTCCACAATTTCCCATTTAAGTACTATATTAAGAGTCAGAATTTACTAACATCAAGCATTTCTCTTGACTCTTTTCTACTATTTGTTCTTGTTGATTCGATGTTTAGAATGTTGTCTATGGATTGTATTTAAGACATAACTGAGTAATTTTCCTTATTTTGGGATAGAGTGTCGCTCAAAGACATATTGATGAAGTTTTTATTTTATTTTTTCTTTACCTCTGCTTTTGATTCAGTTTTTGATGAGTTTAGTGTCTGCAAATGTATTAAGCCTCATATTTACATGATCCTATATCTTATATATCAAGGAAAGAACTGAAAAGTGAACATTGTGAAAGAATGTTAATAACTAAACTTTTGATTTAAAATCATAAGAGCAGGTTTGATCTCAAGATATTAATTGAATTATTCTAGCTTAGAGGGTTTAATGTGACACAACTGTCATGAAAATAGGAATTGGTTTTAGCTGACCATGTTATTGTACAAAGAAAGGGAACAATAACTATATTATGATAATTTATCTTTAAAAGAAATTTAACTTAATAAAATAGAGTCATTATTACAGACTCTTCAATATTCATCGAGGTGAAGTTAAATTAATCCTAGAGACCTTCTAGAGGCCTTATGAAAAATAAATTCTCTGTTTCATTGTGGGATAAGTCATGAGATCTCTAATACTTCTTTAGTTGTTGAATTTTCTCTTCTACAATTTCCTTTTACTTTTATCACTTTTTCACACACCCTTTCGATATGCATAATTTTCCTTTTCTTTCTCCCCCAATCGCTGAATACTTCACCTAACTTTTTTTTTTTGGTCGTGATTCTTCACCTAACTTGAGTGTTACATGAGCTCTGCCACCTCTGGCCGCTATCAGCGGCATAGTTTCCTCCTCAGCAGCCCAAGCTGGTCATTAACTTATTTTTTCTCACAAAATAAAATTAATACGAAATAAAATCAATATAGAGTTTTGCCGCCTATAGGGTTTTATCCGACTCGATAGTCTTCACGCGCGGGGATAAACAGTGCCAAACCAAACTTTATTGAAGTGTATGCAATGAATTCATTGCATTGACCAGTGACCAACTGGTCTTTATATACAAGCGGTTAATGGAAGCTAACTAACAACTAACTTCATAACAGAAAAGCTAACTAACTAATTAAACAGTTATAGCAGATTACAAACTGATTAATAATTAGCTATGTCTAATAAAATTGCAAAAGCTAACTAGAGTCGCGGGGAATTACTAAACATGCAATAATACGTAACAATGCTAACATGCAATGCCTTTTTATCAGATAATTAGTGTTTTCGGGAAGACCGTGTAATAAGGCGTTATTTCGGTTCACTCACGATATTGCCTTTTTGGGTTTAAGGGATTAAACCTAGTAACTACTAACTATGTTCAAGGAAAAAAAACAATTTAGTACTACGTTAGAAATTTGAAATGTATTATGACTTTTTTAAGCAATTGAAAACACTCGATAAACATGTCATGTGTTTCTTAAAATTAGTACCTAACTAAATATGCACATCTAAAATTTCTTTTTACACTTTAATCCAAATAATGGTTAATTACTAAAGAAATAAATTTTCAAATTGTTAATGTCATCGCCAAATTGATTTGATAATATAACAATCAAAAGAAAATAAACTATTAGAAGTATTAAATAGTAAAGTTATTATCTCCTCACCGTTATAATCTAATAAAAAATGTTAAATATTTCCTAGTACTTTATATCAAGACCCTAATTAAATATATAAGTGCTCTAATTAGATTCCGAGTTAAAAACAATAAAAAAAATAGAAATATAGTATTTAATGTTGTTAATGCATTAAATATATCTTTAAAAAAAAACCTTTGTATTTCATGCTTCCTTAATCTACTTGCTTAGATCACTCATTAATTAGTACTTGACCAAAGAAGGATCACTCGTTAGTAAGACCTTCAAATATACCTATATTTTCTTAAGCATATTTTGAGATTTTGTCACACTTAAATATATTACTACTCTATATTTTTTATAAGTTATAAGCTTTTTTTATAAGTTATTCTGAAAAACTTATTAATATAAACTAAAAAATAGCTTGTAAACATGTTATAAACTATTTTTGAAAACTCTCATAAACACTTTCACAAATACTTTTTGTCATAAAATAAATCTAAATAAACTGTAAATAAATTATTCCAAATATATCCTAAGGATTATGTTAGCTATATAGTGTACAACAAATAAAAAATCCAAGATATATTAAAATAATGATATAATAAAAGACATTAAAAATAATGTTAAAGGTGATTTAATATTACTAACACTTTTTCATTGGTGGTTTTATTTTAAACCATCGTAATTAGGGTCTTTGGCCCTCAATGACACCCCAAGGTATCCTCACGGTTTCAATCCTTTGGGTCAACTATGCGACTAATCATCGGTTTGGGCTTGCTCCTCTCTAAGAATATATTTTATGGAAATTGAATCTTGGTTCTCTCACCCACAACTTTAACGTATCTTACCAATTGAGTCACACTCATTGGTCTTTTCATTGGTGGTTTGATATACTAAGACTTGAGTATTAATTTCCGGTGAAAAATGTTAGAGCCACTAGTTATTGCCACGATATTGCAGTGGAGTTAATGCAGAATAGGCGCATCCCAACGCTCCTTTCTTTGTGGGGACCAAAACACATTACTTCTACCCACCCAAAACGACATAATTACTCCTTGGCCACCATACCAAACCCACTACTACTCTTCTCCACTTATATAAACTGCCACAGAGGTTCATTTTCTACACACATCCTTAGCCAATTCAATTAAGTGGCAATTTATACAAATTAACAAACACAAGAGGGTGAGTGAGTAAGTGAGTGAGTGAGGATGATGAGGAAGAATATCTTTGGAAGTGTTGTGTGTGTAGTGATGCTTGTGGCAGTGATGATGATGCCCAACAATATTGCTGAGGCTGTGACATGCAGCCCATTGCAGCTGAGCCCATGTCTTGGGGCAATCACATCAAATTCTCCACCTTCAAGTGCTTGTTGTGGGAAATTGAGGGAGCAAAGGCCATGCCTTTGTGGGTACCTCAAAAACCCAAGCTTGAGGCAATATGTTAACTCTCCTGGTGCTAAAAGGGTCGCTAGTGCTTGTGGGATTCCTTCCCCAACTTGTTAAAACTGAAAACACCTTTTATTCCTCTCCTTGATATATCTATCTAAGAATTATTCCATCTATCTTTGGTTATATATGCCCTCCATATATATAGTTGAATATATATGGTGTGTACAATAAGGAGTTGAAGGAATTGTGTACTTCCACAGTTCCAGATTTGAGAGTGATATACATTTGCTTGAACAAATTGTTAACTGTGATATTTAAATATTGTGAATGAATATATAAGTTTGTGTTGGAGTAATCAGCTCAATTAGCCAGCAGATTTAACAGTTTTTATTTGGTTCTTGATATATATGTCTTAGTATTGCAATTGATGCAAACAACCAGCTGTTGGCTCCTCGCTTGAGAATTTAATTTTTCTCGCAAAGATTTATAATTAATTAATTAAGCAGCCAATATATAATACTACCTCCGTCGCTATATATAACAACATTTACAAAAAACTTTAAGTCCCTTTTTATAACACCCCTTCCAAAAATAACTCTTGCATTTTTTTTTTACTAATATATTCTTATTTATTACTCACTATAAATGTTATAAATCTTTCTCTTATTGGAGAAATTTAAGAGATAGCGGGAAGATAGAGATTATAAGTCTCAATAATACTAAGGGCAATTTACAAAAATTATATAAATTGTTGATAAATTTAATGTTGTTAACCAAATTAAGTAACTTTCTTAAAAGGTGTGAATTAGTTAAAATGTTCTTATATATAGGGACGAAGGTAGGACATGGATAGTTCTGTATGATTTAAAAAATTAAAAGCTTAATTGTACTTTTAATTGGTCCCCATTTATTATGATGGTGTCATTTTGGTCTCTTGGTTTTGATCAATTGAGCAAATAGGGTCCCCAACTATCACAATTGTTGCAATCAAATCCTTCATGTCATTATATTGTTTAATTTTTAACATCTAGAGCCTACGTGACATACATGCATTAGATTAATTTGACATTAAATCAAGTCACTTTAACACTAAGACAAACCATAATCTTAGCACTAATAGCATGACAAAGTCTCTCTCACTCATAGGAAATTTTAAACAACATACATTGTCTTACATGCATTACCGACTTATTTTGAAAAAGTTTCTGGCAGTCTATGCAATGAGATAAGTTTAAATGCTGGTAGTATTGATAATGATTAGTCAATTACCGAAGGAGAGCATTTACTAACGATAATGAGATTCCCTTCCGTCTAGGTAACAAGTTGGGGAAAAAATACATCATGCATCAATAACAATTAAGTTATGCCATCGTAAGATTGATAATGATAAGCCAAGGTTTAAAACTAACATTGGTAAAATTAACACCTTTTTAGTCCAAAATAGCAAAGAGCTTGGGTTCTGAGTCTAATAAATGGAAACCAATGTAGTATCACTTCAGACTATTGAGTGTTTAGACAAAAATTAATTTGTGAACAACATTATTAACACGAAACAAGTTATACAAATTTAACCACAAAGTTTTACAATGGTACACAATCAGAGTCAGAGAAGCGAGAAATTAAACAAGAAGGCGACGTGTCATTCATGCATGTTTACATTTGACTATTAATACCTATTCCCATATATGATGTCCACACATAATGAGATTTAATGCAATTTTTCTGCCATTGGACATTGGTAGGTCTCATGGCTGACCTACATAGCTTCCAGGGTGGGCATGCATATGCCCCACTCAAATGTTGAAAATATCATTTACTAATTTTTATTTTTTTTTAATTTTGAGCCCCTAAAATTTTTACCCCATTCAATAAAATCTTAATGATACATGGAATAATGATTGTGTAAATAGAGTAATGTGTTCAATAACATTGATAATAAAATTGATCATGCAATGATTTTTTTTATAGGCAAATATTAGTTAATTAATATGTTATGTCAATGAATGAGGTTTGAACTGATTACCTTCTTATCACTCTAACATTTATGCCACTCTCTAAATCACCTTATGTCTTCACAATGATTTCAACACATGATTAATAATTAGCTATGTCTAATAAACTTGCAAAAGCTAACTAGAATTCGCGGGGAATTACTAAACATGCAATAATACGTAACAATGCTAACATGCAATGCCTTTTTATCAGATAATTAGTGTTTTCGGGAAGACCGTGTAATAAGGCGTTATTTCGGTTCACTCACGATATTGCCTTTTTGGGTTTAAGGGATTAAACCTAGTAACTACTAACTATATCAGTGAAAAAACAATTTAGTACTATGTTAGAAATTTAAAAAGTATTATGACTTTTTTAAGTAATTGAAAACACTCGATAAACATGTCATGTGTTTCTTAAAATTAGCACCTTTACTTCTATTATCTATTACTAAATACTAATCTTCTATTATCTGTTACTTCATTTACTAATCTTTAAAGGAAGGTTTTTTGATCTTGCTAACAAAAAAAAAAGGTGCACGTGTCAATTTTAGGGGCAAAATTTTTCATCCAAAAAACATCAAATCTTCTACAATGATGCATTCTTCTCTCATTCCCATTTTATAATACAAGGCAAAAAATTATTATAAGTAAAAATAATTAAAGTTTTTAGTCTCCACAATTATGCTGGGAAAAACTGGATTCACCCAAAAAATATTTATTTCCTTCCCCAAATTTTAATATATCATTTTTTTTACATAACTTTTACTTTGTGTAAATTTTTAGGTTTTAAATTTTTTTTGATTTAATTTTATTTTTATTAATAAAATAGTGTTTCTTTTCAAGTTTTATTTATGGATTTCATTCATTTTTTTGTTCCGGTAAATTTTTAGATTACAAAATTTTCATTTAATTTTATTTCGATGAATAAAAATTTGTTTATTCTCGGGTTTCATTTATGTTTTTTTTTGTTCTTGTAAATTTTTATTTTACAAAGTTTTAATTTTATTTTTGATAAATAAAATAGTGTTTGTTTGTGGATTTCGTTTATATTTTTTGTTATGGTAAATTTTTGAGTTTTTAGATTATTTTTATTTTAATTATATTTTCTTTAAGTAAAATAGTGTTATTTCGAGGTTTCATTCATATTTTTTTTGTATTGGTAAATTTTTATGTTGCAAAAATATTTTCTTTTGATTTTATTTTTGGTAACTGAAATAGTATTTGCTCGTAGGTTTTATTTGTATTGTTTTTTTGCTCATGTAAATTTTAAGGCTGGAAAATTTTAATTTTATTTTTGATAAACAAAATAGTGTTTAGTTAGGGGATGTTTACGAGACTCATTCATGTTTTTTGTTTCGACAAATATTCAGGTTGTAAAAGTTTTTTTAAGTATATTTTTAATAAATAAAATAGTATTTGCTTACACGTTCCATTCATTTTGTTTGTTCATTGAAATTTTCGGGTTGCAAAATTTTAATTTTTTTAATTTTATTTTCATGTAATTTCCTTTTAATTTAACTTTTGACAAAAAATATTATATTATTTACATATTTCATTCATGTTTTTTTGTTTCGGTAAATTTTTAAGTTTCAAAATTTTAATTTTATTTTTGATAAATAAAATAATGTTTGCATATGCATTTCAATTATTTTTTTGTTCCGATAAATTTTCATGTTGTAAAATTATTTTTCTTTTTATTTTATTTGTGATGAATAAAATAGTGTACATGAAATCAAAAATCCAAAATATATTAAAATAATTAAAAAAATATCCTACGTCTCATGTGTTAGCTATAGTGTACATGAAATCAAAAATCCAAAATATATTCTCATCAAAAAAAAAATCCAAAATATATTGAAATAATTATATAATAAAAGACATTAAAGATAATGTTAAAGGTGTTTTAGTCCTATCTTACACTTTTTTATTAGTTGGTGTTATTTTTTCTGGTAAACCATCATAATTGAGGCCTTTGGCCTTAAGTGGCACCCTGAGGTATTCCCACCAGTGGTGTACCCAAGACCCGGGGTGGGTCAGTGGGGGCAATTTTCCGCGGTGGTACGGTGGCGGCTGTGTGGCAGACAATGTTGGATTTTTTAAAAAGAGATATAAGAGATTGAAATGCATGCAATGTTATTAAACTCAGATAGGTTATTGACTCGGTCAAGGTACTGGGTTAATTAGTTATTGGTTGAATTAGTAGGTCATTGATTGATCTGCATGAAGTGTATTTTAAAATTTTGTGTTATGAACCCTCTCAAAAAAATGTATTATGAAATGTATATAAAATATAATTGTCATATATATTCAATTTGGAGCCTAGAAGCATAGGGAAGGCGTTATTAGAATATAGAAGGTATATATAGTTCAATTGTCTTAGAATGCATAACATATTGCCTGGTGCAATGGTTACACAATTTTACTCCATCCAAGAGGACTTGTGATCAAATCTCAGGGAAGTTGATTTTGTTGCAAATTTAGTTTCGTTTCAGTTGCTTGCTTGAGACAGTGTAGTTTGTAGAGAGAATGAGGGAGCTTTTGGGGTGAGAGAAATACTAATTTTTTTTTCCAATGGTCAATATTGCTTCTAAGAATAAGTAGGGGTTTAATCCTTTTGATCTACACGGGGTACAACTCATAATTTTAAAAAGTTTAGGTTTCTGATGAACTAAATCTTATTTGCAGACAGAGGCTTTTGCAAAAATAAAAAGAACAGAATTGAGTGTCTGGGTGCAATTAATGGTTGCTTGGGGTAAAAATATAATTTCAAAGGGTCAAAATTTGAAAAAAAAATTGATATTAAGTGAGATTTTTAAAGTTTGAGTGGGGATAAAAAGAAGAGAACTGAGTGCTTGGGTGCAATTAATGATTGACCGGGGGCAAAAATATAATTTCAAAGGGGTCAAAATTTAAAAAATTTAGATATTAAGTGAGATTTTTAAAGTTTGAATGGGGGCATGTGTCCACCCTCAAACACACATAGGTCCGCCCCTGATTCCCACGTATGGTTTCGACCATTTGGGCTAGCTATGAGACTAATTATCGGTTTGAGGTTTAGTCACACTTAAACCTTTTATCCCCTCCCCAAGAATGTGTTTTATGAGAATCGAACCTAGATCCTCCCACTCACAACTTTAAGTGTGTTGCCAACCGACTCACACTCATTGTGTCTTTTCATTGGTGGTTTGATATATTAAGATTTAAGTATTTGTGGTGGAAATTGTTGGAGCCACTAGTTATAGCCAGGATATTTATAGTGGGGTTAATGCAGAATAGGCGCATCCCAACGCGCCTTTCCTTGTGGGGACCGTAACACATCACTTCTTCCCACTCAATTACGACATAATTACACCTTGGGCACCAAAACAATCCCACTACTCTTCTCCACTTTTATATAAACTGCCACTTAAGGGTTCATTTTCTATGCACATCCTTGGCCAATTCAATTAAGTGTGGCAAGATTAATTAGCAAACACAAGAGGGTAAGAGAGTGAGTGAGTGAGGATGATGAGGAAGATCTTTGGAAGTGTTGTGTGTGTAGTGATGCTTGTGGCAGTGATGATGATGCCCAATAATATTGCTGAGGCTGTGACATGTAGCCCATTGCAACTAAGCCCATGTCTTGGGGCAATCACTTCAAATTCTCCACCTTCGAGTGCTTGTTGTGGGAAATTGAGGGAACAAAGGCCATGCCTTTGTGGGTACCTCAAAAACCCAAGCTTGAGGCAATATGTTAACTCTCCTGGTGCTAAAAGGGTCGCTAGTGCTTGTGGGATTCCTTCCCCAACTTGTTAAAATTGAAAACACCCCTTTTATTCCTCTCCTTGAAATCAAGTATATATCTATGTAAGAATTATTCCATCTATCTTTGGCTATGCCCTCCATATATATAGTTCGAATATATATGGTGTATACAATAAGGAAGGAATTGTGTACTTCACTTCCACAGTTCCAGATTTCAGAGTGATATATATTTGCTTGAACAAATTGTTATCTCTGGTATTTAAATATTGTGAGTGAATATATAAGTTTTTGTTGAAGTGATTAGCTCAATTAGCTAGCAGATTTAACAGTTTTTTTTTTGTTCTTGATATATAGTATGGCTTAGTACTGCAATTGATGCAAAGAACCAGGTTGGTTCCTCCCTTGAGAATTTTTCTTCTCTCGCAAAGATTTATAAATAATTAATTGAGTAGATATTTTTCCGGCCAATAACACACGGATAGTTCCGTATGATTTAAAAAATAAAAACTTAATTATACTTTTGATTCTTGCCTTTTTGGTTATCACGATAGTGTGATTTTAGTCTCTTGATTTTCAATTGAGCAAGTTGGGTTCTCCAAATATCTCAATTGTTGCTCTCAGGTTTTCCATGTCATTATATCGTTCAATTTTTAACATATGAAGCTTATGTGACATACATTGAGATTGATTTCATATTAAATCAGGTCATTTTGGCACTGAGTCGGCCCACCATCTTAACACTGATAGCATAACAAAGACCCTCGCATACATCAAAAATTTTCAACAACATGCATTGCATTACATGCGTTACCGACTTGCTTTGAAAGTTTTTCACAATCTACACTAAGATACATTTAAATGCTAGTAGTAGTATTGATAATGATTAGTCAATTGTCGAAGGAGAGCATTTACTAACGATAATGAGATTCCCTTCCGTATAGGTAACAAGTTGGGGGGGAAATACATCATGCATCAATAACAATTAAGTTATGCCATCGTAAGATTGATAATGATTTTTTTTATTAATGTGATAATGATAAAGGTTTAAAACTAACATTGGTAAACTAACACCTTTTTAGTCCAAAATAGCAAAGAGCTTAGTGTTTCAAATCTTGGGTAATAAATGCAAACCAATGATCACTTCAGACTATTGAGTGTTTAGACAAAAATTAACATTTGTGAAAAAAATTATTAACACGTACGGAACAAGTTAATACAAATTTAACCACAAAGTTTTACAATGGTACCTAATCAGAGAAACGACAAAACAAGAAGGCGACGTGTCATTCATGCATGTTTACATTTGACTATTAATACCAAATAATGATATGTCCATATATGACGTCGACACACATAATGAGCTTTAATGCAATTTTTCTGCCATTGGACATTGGTACTACAATTTATTTGCAGTAGTATTGAATTAATTGATTGTTCAAACGCAGGGTCAGTTTCACAATTATTTTTAATTTGCTATGGATCCAAAGAGGGCTTATGACTCATTGACGCGATAAAATTTTCATTTTTTTATAATCAAAACTTTTCATTTTTTGTCATTAGAGGAATTTAAACTGTTTAATAATGTATAATATATATTCCTTCAAAAAAATAATGTATAATATATATAAATTAAAATGTATAATTCACGATGAACCATCTAGTATATTGGTATATATATGCTAGAATTTGCCATGACGATCGAGAACATATTAGGAACCCAAATATCCTCACGTGTACATGAAAAATCCAATAAAATGGCACAATTGACAAACCATTTGGCAAATAGCGAAACAGAAAAGTTTCCATGTGAAATGGAAAAGATTCAAAACCACGCAACGAATAGAAATCTTTTGTTCAATTGACATAAGTTTTAACTTGTATTGCTTCAATGGAATGTCTGGGTGGTGTAGTTGTTTATCACGCTAGTCTCACACACTAGAGGTCCCCGGTTTGAACCCGGGCTCAGACATTTTCACTTTGTGTTATTTATTTTTGTTGTTATTTTTTATGACTTTTTCCGTCGTCTAATTTATAGATTCACTTACTGCCTTGGTGTGGTGGTACATGGGCACATGAAGATGAACTCTCTGAAAGGGCGCCACAGAAAGCTATTTATATTTATTAATTAAGATCAACATTTGTACTGGCTTGAATTTGGATCATTTTTAGCAATCAAAATAATTTATTGATTATCGGCCACTTAATTAACACCACATGGATTAATTAGTTCTATCAAACACACCCCTAAACAAAAAATAAAATAAAATTAAGTTCTATGAAACACACAACAAACTAGCTACAAAACCTATTACACTACTTCTATATAGAGAAATAGAATTAAGGAATGATCTATCTTTTAGGGTAGACTATATCAATTTCTCAATTGAACATATAATTCCAATTGAATCAATCAGAGAGCAGCTAGTTCAGTGAAGTATTAATTAGAACAAATGAGAAACTCTGAAATTCATTAATAGAAACTTTGTCACAATAAAAAAAATCCATACATGCTCAAGTCCAAGCTAAATCAATGCCCCAACTAAAGGGGTACTAGCTACTTATAAGAAAAACAGAAGAAAAGCAATAGAAAAGGGTGTAGTAAGAGATGCCTTCATTGATGATCATTTGAAAAGTCCCAAGCCCAAGCAAAGAATGTTAGAAAATCGATCCCCCAAAGAGTGACGTATATGCATGATGCCCCATTTTCTTTTCATTTAACCTTTAATTTGTATCATTTTTTTTTGCAACTGTTGGCGTTGTGGCATTGGGTTAGAAGTTAACATTAATTTTTCTTGTGCATCTGGCGATATGAAACCACAATTAGCTAGGTGTTGTAACACCATGCAGGCATAATTGAATTTCCCAATCCCTTCAGTTCCTTGGAGCCAATTTTTCAATGTATCCATTTCCCTTATTTATTTTGCGTCATATATAACAACAGTACTTTCCTAAAACAAAAATACAATTAATCATAGTGGCTAATATAATATAAATATATATATATACGATCAAATCAAAGTGTATATAACTCCCTTCAAAAGTTTATCAATTTCCTTTCTTATTAGTTAATTATATTCCTCTCCACGTGCTTTCACCCACTTACCAATAGCTCTATCACTTTCTCTTTATAGTAGTAGACACACTAGGAGATTTAGATACCATGACTTCAAATGAATTTTACCTACAATACTGTTGGTTAATGGGCAATAAAAACTTAATTGTACTTTTGATTCTTGCCTTTTTGGTTATCATGATAGTGTGATTTTAGTCTCTTGATTTTCAATTGAGCAAGTTGGGTTCTCCAAATATCTCAATTGTTGCAATCAGGTTTTCCATGTCATTATATCGTTCAATTTTTAACATATGAAGCTTATGTGACATACATCGAGATTGATTTCATATTAAATCAGGTCATTTTGGCATTGAGTCGGCCCACCATCTTAACACTGATAGCATAACAAAGACCCTCTCATACATAGAAAATTTTAAACAACATGCATTGCATTACATGCGTTACCGACTTGCTTTGAAAGTTTTTCACAATCTACACTAAGATACATTTAAATGCTAGTAGTAGTATTGATAATGATTAGTCAATTATCGAAGGAGAGCATTTACTAACGATAATGAGATTCCCTTCCGCATAGGTAACAAGTTGGGGTAAATACATCATGCATCAATAACAATTAAGTTATGTCATCGTAAGATTGATAATGATAGGTTTACAACTAACATTGGTAAACTAATAACACCTTTTTAGTCCAAAATAGCAAAGAGCTTAGTGTTTCAAATCTTGGGTAATAAATGGAAACCAATGATCACTTCAGACTATTGAGTGAACTATGTTTGTACTTGTTGAGGTTTTCTTAGTAATTATATTTTGCTATCCTCTATTATTGAACCATACTTTTAATTTTATTTCTGTTTTAGACCCATTATAAGTTATTGTGTTTCATTGCCTAATATATTGGAAGACTTATAATCGTTGCCCAAGTTATTATGTTTCATATATCATTAGAATCAGCTTGTTTATTTTATTGAAATGTTTCTTTTTTTATGGTTTAGAGTTGGAAACCTAAAATTGTCTGTGTAGAAATTAGATAGGGATAATCATTCCTAAATTGACATTTACCTACGAATTACTAACTTTTAGTGACAGATTTTGTCCATAGGTAAAAGTCATTTTTTATATCGGTTATACCCTTAATCGATGTTAAAAGTTTGTTGTTATTGACCGATGTTAAAAGACAATTCTGATAGTTTTTATAACAAAAAATGGACTTTTAACATCGAGTAAATAACCGATGTTAAAAGTGACACTTTTTATATCGACTTAATCAACATTGCCGTTGTATCCAATGTTAAAAGTGTTTTTTGCACATTTGGAAACAAGTTATACAAATTTAACCCCAAAGTCTTACATGGTACATAATCAGAGAAACAACAAAACAAGAAGGCGACGTGTCATTCATGCATGTTTACATTTGACTTATATTAATACCAAATAATGATATGCCCATATATGATGTCGACACATAATGAGATTTTAATGCAATTTTTCTGCCATTGGACATTGGTAGGTCTACAATTTATTTGCAGTAGTATTGAATTAATTGATTGTTCAAACGCAGGTTTCACTTTCACAATTATTTTTAATTTGCTTGTGTTCTGGGTACGTATGGATATCCAAAGAGGGCTTATGACTCATTGACGCGATAAAACTTTTCAGTTTTTGTCATTAGAGGAATTTAAACTGTTTAATAATGTATAATATATATTCCTTCAAAAAAATAATGTATAATATATATAAATTAAAATGTATAATTCACGATGAACCATCTAGACTAATGGTATATATATGCTAGAATTTGCCATGACGAGAACATATTAGGAACCCAAATATCCTCACGTGTACATGAAAAATCCAATAAAATGGCACAATTGACAAACCATTTGGCAAATAGCGAAACAGAAAAGCTTCCATGCATGTGAAATGGAAAAGATTCAAGGCCACGCAGTAGAACTATAACGAATTAGTAATCGTTTGTTTAATTGACATTACTTTCAACTTGTATTGCCTCAATATAATGTCTGGGTGGTGTAGTTGGTTATCACGCTAGTCTCACACACTAGAGGTCCCCGGTTCGAACCCGGGCTCAGACATTTGATTTTGTGTTTTTTTTGTTATTTTTCATGACTCTTCTCGTCATCTAATTTATAGATTCACTTACTGCCTTGGTGTGGTGGTATGGGCACATGAAGATGAACTAACTGAAAAGGCGCCACAGAAGCTATTTATATTTATTAATTAAGATCAACATTTGTACTAACTTGAATTTTAATCAGTTTTAGCAATTAAATAATGAAAAAGGATTGATGAACCTCCCCCTCACACCCATGGGCCATGACACACCTCTCACCTCATTGGGATGGAGGTGTGAGAGGGGCAGTGGGGTGTCCATCTATCAATATTGCCCTTAAATAATTTATTGATTATCCACTTAATTAAAACTACATGAATTAATTAGTTCTATCAAACACACTCCTTCAAAAAAAAAATTAAGTTTTATGAAACACACAACAAACCACAAGATCACCTATTCTATTACACTACTTCTATATAGAGAAATGGAATTAAGGAATAATGATCTATCTTTTAGGTTAGAGTATATCAATTTCTCAATTGAACATATAATTCCAATTGAATCAATCAGAGAGCAGCTAGTTCACTAATGAAGTATTAAGAACAAATGAGAAACTCTGAATTTCATTATTAGAAACTTTGTCACAATAAAAAAAAACATCCATGCATGCTCAAATCCAAGCTAAATCAATGCCCCAACTAAAGAGGTTTAGCTACTTATGAGCAAAACAGAAGAAAAGCAATAGAAAAGGGAGTAGTAAGAGATGCCTTCATTGATGATCTTTTGAAAAGTCCCAAGCCCAAGCAAAGAATGTTAGAAAATCCCCCAAAGAGTGACGTATATGATGCCCAATTTTCTTTTCATTTAACCTTTTATATCATAATTGAATTTCCCAATCCTTCAGTTCCTTGAAGCCAATTTTTCAATGTATCCATTTCCCTTATAATTTATTTTGCTTCATAACAGCAGTACTTTCCTAAAACAAAAAATACTACTAATCATAGTTGGCTAATATAAATATATACAATCAAAGTGTATATAACTCCTACTACCAAAAAAAGGTGTATATAACTCCCTTCAAAAGTTTATCAATTTGCTTTCTTATTAGTTAATTCCTCTCCACCCACTCACTTAGTGCTTCTACCCACTTACCAATAGCTCTATCACTTTCTCTTTATTGTAGTAGACACACTTGGAGATACCATGCGTGACTTCAAATGAATTTTACCTACAATACTGTTGGTTAATGGGCAATTTTTTTCATTTTAAAGAAAAGTTTACTTAATTATATTTTAATTCAGAGTCAGTCTAACAGATATAGCATCTGTTAATTTGGACTGACTTATACATATATACATATCTAATTTATCTATTGATATAAGCACTTGTGAAAGTGATTGACTAATTATGTGTTTTGGACTTATTTTCATAAGTTCTCCAAAATAGCTTATCAAAACCGCTTACAAATAACTTATATATATGAAATCAATTTTATCACATTTCCTATTCGATTATAAAAATACATAGCTTATACATAGTCATAAGTGTTTACATAATTTGTTTATTCAAACAGGCCCATAGATTGATGAGGATACTCGGTCAGAAGAACAAGTTTTTTTTTCTTCTGGTTTTTGTAATTATTTTCCAAAGCCAATTAACTAATAAATCTTTGATATTATCACTAATTACACATCAATCTATATCTATGAATTTTTATATGAAATCAATTACTAATTGGATTTAGTTATATCGTAGGCAGTGACGAAGCAACTCAAACAAGATTTATATCCTTTATTCCGAATTGCATTAATTTCTAATTTAGCAACACGTGCTTTATATCCTTGGTGATCCCCCCACCCCCACCCCAATTGTGTAATGGTCAAAATGTGGTATAAAATATTGTTCAAATGCTGTAATAAACAACTAGTATATGTACGGGTTAGATAATTTTTTTTGTACGTGAATGAGAAATAAATAAGATGTTTTCATATAAAGTAATAATCAAGATCACATTAACCTTAATAACAAAAAAATTATTGCATATGAATTAATAATTAAAAAAGAGAAATACAATATATTTTGGACACAATATACTCCCTTCATCCCATAAATATAGATACTTTTGTGCAAAATAAAAATTAAATTTTCTTAGATTAAGAAAGTATTTAATAAATTAGTTGGTGATAAAATAAAAAATGATAAAAATATATTTATGTTAAAATTACCATAAAGTAAAGTAAAAATAGAAAAGTATTTAAATTATATTATGCAGTTTAATTTTTTAAGTGATTCATATCTTGATGAGATTTCACGTAAAATATTTGACACAATAATATAATTTTAAATAAAATATTTATCACTCATGTTATATTTTATTTTTAATTATTACATTAATCAATTTACAGATATTAATTTATAAAAACACCAAATTTTCTCAAAAATATAAAATGATCAATAAATTATTTAGATGGTAATATAAAAATAAATAAAGAAATATCTATTCTCATTTTTTTGTATTTTATTCATATTTTTTATTTTATCAATTTATTTTTAGACATTAATGGGAGAAAATTCAATTTTATTTAGACAAAAGAGAATATTTAATGAATTTATTATGTAAAAATGCTATATGAAAAAGAAATAATGATTATAACATTGAATAAGATGAAAAAAATATATTGGCTTAAATATGTTTTTAGTCTTTCAATTTTTACTCATGTTTGTTTTTCGTCCCTTATATTTCAAGAATATTATTTGTCCTTGATGTTTTAAAAATGTGTCACAATTAATCTCTCACATTGATATTTTAGTCCCTAATATTTTAAAAATGTGCCACAATTAGTCTCTCATATTTCAAGTTGAGGGACTAATTGTGGCACATTTTCAAAACATTAGGGACTAAAATAATATTCTTGAAATATGAGGGACAAAAAATAAACATAAATAAAAAATGAGGGATCACAAACATATTTTATATCTTTTATTATTTGTTCCTAAATATCAAAATAAAAATTTATATTAATTTTGAAGAGATAATTTTTGTATGACCATATTAGTGCAAAATATCCACCACATTTTATCAAAAAAATATCCACCAGATTCTTTTATTTATTAAATGATATAATCTTGACAAAAATAAAATTCAAATGAAGATAAAATAAAATTAATTTCAAAATTTTTAAGTTAAAATCAAATCAAGATTGAAGAGATCATTTTGATTATTTATATAATTTAAAACATTTTTTCAGATCTTAAAATCAAATCTCACATCCTAAGATTATTATATCATCTATCTTATCTGACCTAGCCGCCACTCTTAGAGAGAGAAGCTCTGCCTTCTCTCTAAAAACCATCTGCTTCTCTTTCTTCCTCTTCCACTTGAGGGGTGATTTTGGACCATTTTTTGGTCTGAAACCACCCCTCTACTTCGTTTTTAGTCTATTTTTTAGTATTTTTTTGCATCTGCGTGCACTGGTGTTTGTTTCTCCCGTCTTGGTGAGGCATTTTGTTCTCCCGTCTTTGTGTAGTGTTCGTTTGGTTCAGATTGGCTGATTTACTTCGTTTCACTACAGATTCTCTTATGACTGAGTCATCAACGTTGCAGATCCGGAGGCGTGGGTACTCCGGTCAATATGAGTTTGTCATTTTTTTAGGCATTGTCACTTTTGATGGCATTTTGATGTGTTATGCTATTAACTTGGGTGTTGTGAACTTGTTCACAGATTCATCCCTTTCAGTTTTTAGCGATGTTGAATTTGTAATTTCTTCGATGTATTTTACCGATTTGAATGAATGAATATATTTTGTTGTAAAAAAAAAGATTATTATATCATCTCAAACATTAAAAATCAAATCTTCTTAAATTTTAATTTTTTTAATCCTAAAATGATCAAGTTTGAACTCATCAAATATTTTTTTACCCTCTAAAAAACTCAATACTATACGATTCATGTCTGTCCATTTTTTACACACATTTTCACTTGCTCAGCAATCTCAACTTTAAAAAAGGAATCAATTAATCAACTAATGTGTTTAATTTACATTTTTTCATTTCAAAATATTCATTGCATGCTTAACAAAATCGAAAATAGAATAAACAAACCAAAAACAGAAAGGAATCAATTAATGTGTTTAATATACATTCTATTTTTTATTTCTAAATATTCATTGCATGTCTAATAAAACCAATAAAGGAACTCAATCAATTGTGATTCTTCAAAATACTCATTGCAAGCCTAATAAAATCGATAAAAGAAATGAATCAATTAATGTGTTTAATTGCGTGTGATTCTAATTGCACAATTCTCTTTCTAATTTAAGCAAATCATTCTAATGTTCCATTTCTCTATTGCTGTTTTTTACTTCATGTTTCTCTTTATAAATTTTCATTTCCATTTTCAGCATATTCATCGCTTATGACAATTCATGATTTTGAATTCCACATTCTATGTTTCTATAAACTAAATTTTTTTCCTTTTTTAATTTGCTTGTTATAATGTTGTTATATTTGATTTGCTATTACAAATGATTTGCTTGATACACAATTACAAATTAAGAACATACAATTTATATCAAACAAAATTTACTAAAATAGAAACATTGAATGGAAATTTTAAATAATTTATATATATTTGTAATTAAAACAACTAATAAAGTATTACACATATTTTCTAAAATAAACAGAGTAATGTATATAAATTATAATTATTGTTATCCTATACATAATTTTTTGAAAAATATTGAAAAATAAATAACTAAATTTTAGTGATCTATGATGCTTTTCCTTATTTGACAAAGAAGAATAATGTATCTGCAAAAAACAAAAAAAACTAATTACAAAAGAAAATAAAAAATAAAAAACTCAATAGCGCAGAATATAGAAACATTAATTCTAAAAAATAATCAATAATTAAAAATGATTAATATAAAATATACTCATCTTACTGGAGAAGTTTGACTTGACGAATATATAGAAGAGTCACAATGATTTTCGAAAAAATCAAAAAAAATCCTAACATCAAGAAAATGAATAAATACTAAAAAGTAATAAGTAAAAATGATTAATAGTAAAATAGAAAAAAATAGCAATAATTATGAACTCACCTTAGATGAGAAAGTGTTGATGATCATAGGAATGATGATAATACAAATGATAAAATAAAGTGAACAAATAAAAAATATCAATACATGTATATATATTAGGATCTAAAATTAAAAAAACAAAATAAAAAAGTAAAATAAATCAAAGTCAACGCTCACCAACCAAAAATAAATCGAAGTCACACTCACCAACCAAGTAATCACAACCATATTCCCTTTTCAAAAAATTAGCTGGTTCAGTAAAAGAAATTCATTCCCTCGAATGACAGCAGTAGTTACCAATTTTATCGTGGAATCAATGAAAAATGGAAAAACATAGCTTATACAAATGACGTGTTGTTCAATAGTGCCCATCATTCACATCCACTTTAAAAGTGGACATAGCATAGACAAAATTTTCCTTCAAACCCTTGCCAAGCTTATATATCAATTCCCGCTTCATAGTCGCGCGGACCTTTGTCAAAGAAACAAAAAAAGTATCATTTAGGTTACTACACCCAAACAAATTAAAAGAGAGTTAACAATACCTTGTCGTCCATAAGAATCATCTCTTAGGAGTAGGGCAACTTGACTTTTCCAAAACTCTGGTACGCTCAGTGTTAGGAGTAAAGTAATTATTATTGTTAGTGTTATTTTAAATCGTATTTCAAAAAATTTGATTTGAATGGATAATAATTTCAAAAAAATTTCAAATCATTTTAACAATAAATGCACAAAGAATCAAATTTTAATTTTGATCATCAGAAATGAGAAAAAAGCATAGTAGATTATTTGCAAAAAATGGATTAACAAAAACATAGTAACTATACTATTATTTTTACATATGAGCAAGCCCTGAAGATTCAAATAATTGTTGATTTTTTTATGAGAAAAATGCATAGTAACTTAATATTTTTCATTTTTTGCAAATACCATTTTAACAACAATTTTATTTTAAATCGTATTTCGAAACATTTGATTTGAATCGGTAATAAATTAATTGAAATTCAAATCATTTTAACAATAAATGTGCAAAAAACCAAATTTTAATGGATAATAAATCTGAATGCAATATTAAATTATATTAGGGTTGAAATTCATTCAATACAATAAATACTATATCAAATACAATTAATACAAATCAATCAATAAACCTATTCAAATCCAATTAGTCAAATTGAGCCTTGAAATGCTCTCAAAGTGACACGTGTAAAAATTAGTCTTGAGATGGTTCGTCTTTATATATATTATAGATGCAAAGACTAAAAAAAAAAGCATTTTATACGAATCAAGCAAATGATAATAAGTGCTGCTCCAAACAAATCCTCGTCTATCTCCATAATCACATCCTATTCATGCCAATGCAAAACCAATCCCAATCCTGATTTAGGGGTGTTCAAAACCGAACCGATACAAAAAAATAATTGTAAGTCGATCCAAAAAGCCGAAAACCGATCAAAAATCGAATTTTTTGGATTTTTTGCTGACCATTTTGGTAGACCGAACCAAACCGCTTGGATTTCGGATATCTTCACTAAAACCGAACCGAACCACAACTTATAATATTATTCTTTTTGAACTTGCATATATATATGCTACTACTTAAATGTTACATTGTGTATTTTTTAGAATTGGCTTTTGCAAGTCTTTGTGTTAAATATTATTTCACATTTATTATTTCATTTGTTTAGAATATGATTTTACAAATACTATTTTTCTATAAGGCCTATTTTTAGAAATGACATATGTGTATTTAGAAATATATTGGCTTTATAATTGATAATTCATTGAGAATTGTTAAAACAAATGTCATTGAGTTGTACTCGAAAGTATAGTAGAAGCGAAACTGAAACAGAATCACTTTGGTTGATATTTTTTAAAAAAAATTATACACAAAAAACTGAAAACTGATCTAATCTAAATCGCATTGTTTCGGATCGGATATTTTTTTTGAAAGCAAACCGAACCGAGCCGTATACTATTTCAAACTTTGGATCGAATGACTTTTTACCTCAAAATTGAACTAAACCGAGCCGTGAACACCCCTGTCCTGATCCAAACCGTTTTGACCCATTGTAGTTTTATTGAGTGAAGGGTCATTTTAGTCCTTGAGAGATTTGGGCGGTATCACATTAGTCCCTGAGAGATAGAAAATTAAAATTTAGTCCCTGAGAGAGACAAACGTTTTTCACTTTGGTCCCTACCGTCATATCTCCGTTTTGTAGTGCTTAGTTGGCACGTTAAATGCCACGTATACATCCACGTGTGGCTCCACCTGTACACCACGTGGACTAGGGATGTAAATGGGGCGGGGCGGGCACGAGTAGTAGCTCCCCGCTACCCGCCCCGTTTAATATACCCGCTACCCGTACCCGCCCAATACCCGCGCGGGTACCCATTATTTAGATTTTAGCAGATACCCGTGAAATCGGCGGGTATCCGCAGATATCCATGGATATTAAAAAATTAAAAAATTCTATAAAAATTTTATTAAAAGAAATTGTTTCCACACAATATTTGTCATAATGAACATCATATTAATAAGACTAAATTATACAAATCATATAATTTTAACTTAATTGTTATATCAATAATTGTTCAATTAAATAAAAACAAATAAAACTATAAAATGAAAAATATGAATGTGAGAATTAATACATGACACAACAATAATATATATTTTGGAGTCACTTTGTTCAATATTAAAACAAAGCAAGACAATAACTAAAAGTATTGTATCACACTCTAATATTTGTTAAATTGTGCATTGGTGTTTTAGACCTTTAGATATGTATATAAATAAAATGATATTTTTTGTAATTTTACTAACGGGTACGGGTACCCGCGGGTACGGGTACCTCACTACCCACCCCCATCCCCATTTATTGGCGGGTACCTCAAGTACCCGTTTAATTTACCCGCGGGTACCCGTTAAGGTACCCGCCCCATACCCGTAACGGATTTTATCCGCAGATATCCGCGGGTACGGGTGGTGGTGGTGGTGGGAGAGAGAAGATATGGGGTGGTGTGAGGGTGGCAATGGCGGTGGGTGGGATGTGCAGTGGTGGTGGGAGAGAGGAGTTGAAGAGAGAAGACAAGAGTTTTCATTTTGGTCCCTGTTCACATGGTGTACAGGTGGAGCCACACGTGGATGTATGACGGTAGATATGACGGTAGGGACTAAAGTGAAAAACGTTTGTCTCTCTCAGGGACTAAATTTCAATTTTCTATCTCTCAGGGACTAATGTAACACCGCCCAAATCTCTCAGGGACTAAAATGACCCTTCACTCCATTTTATTATAGTAAATGTCGACTTATAACCAAGTGTCTTGCATTGTATTACATGTCCCCTATACCGGCCATTACCAGTTATGGAATAATTTAATTTCCTTGTCAGGTTTAATTATACTCAAAATTAAACTTTTGCTAAAGTCTCAGTGATAGGTGATTATTATGTATCATTGTATGTTTGATCTGTTTAAACTTGTTCTCATTGGCTTTGAAATAGATTTTTTTTTTTGGTGAATGTGGAGGGGAAAGAACCCCAACAACTTTGAAATAGATTGATACCAACAACAGGTATATATTGATAAGTAACGTTTTATTAATATTATGGACAATAATAGTCTCAACATATAAAGCCAAATAAACTGATACCAGCATACCCACGGAAGCCCATTAAACTATATATGATTAATCTCAAATTAAGGCCTTACATATATATATATATATAAATTAAGTGTAACACATACAGTGCATAGCTTCCCAAGTCCAAGTCAACAAGCGACAAAATAGAACATAAAATAAATAAGTACTCATATCCAATTTGCCAACGAGTAAACCCTTTAATGTGTTTTTTACTTCTCTTCTTTTTTCTAATTGGAACATGTGAAATTGTTGAACATACGCGGAAGCACGCAATTGTTTCCTTATTTTTCTGTGTGTCTGGGGCTTCCAGCGCCGTCTCTATTATATCTCCCCCAGTTTTGCCCTTCCGCAGACACAAGTTTACAAGTGAGGTTTGAAACCTATCTGTTTACATTTTTGTTGTTGTTATTTTTAGTTTTAATTACAAAATGCCAAATTGTTTTCGGTTTGCTTATTATTTTTAAAGTTTTGTACATGAAAAAACGAGGTTTGCATCTATAACTTTGACTTATATTAGTGCATTATTTAGGAAATTAAAATTAAAAATTGTTTATAAAAAATACGACATCAAATATATATATATATATTAATCATTTAAAAAGTTGTGTATTTTAACCCAACTTTTGCTGGCGTGGTGGTTCAGCGTCTCGTCTATTAACCAAATGATTGAGTGTTCGATCCTTTGGAATAAAATGACAATACGAGGTAATACTTTACCCTTAATTGGCTGGCCGACCTCGCACTGAGTAGTTGTACACTTGCCAAAGTTGCAATTAAACCTGAAAAAAATTCAAATGACGTGAAAAGTTCAATAACATCCGTTCCCTATATTATTTATTAGTCACAGGTGAGGTCACAGCTCACAAGACACAGGATTTGATCGCTAACTAATTAAATCCCTAATCCTTATCCTCATCGATCCTATAAATATTAGCGAATTGAAAGCCTCCTTATATAATGATATGCAATATGCAATATACACGCTCAGTTCTTAAATAACTCAATCGTAGTTTTCTTTCATATCAAATCTTGATACGGCGATAACTATTATTAACTCAGCCACATACAATTACAACAATGTCTTCCGATCTCTCTGTCATTCTCCCTCGTGTTCTAATTGTTTCTAGACGAAGCGTTCGCAAGAACAAGTTCGTTGATTTCGTCGGTAATAATAATCGTTTCCTTTAATTTCCTATATTAATTATGTTAATGCTTCAATCAATTCAAGCTTTCTATATCTCAAGCAATGCAATTGTTCAAATATGCAACTTTTATCGATGTTTTAAATTGCGGTCGCGGTTGTGGTTACTTTGTGATCCTTGATATTGTGGAAAATTGTGAACAAATGCAGCTGATGTGGCCACAATTGCAATCGTGATGAGGTTTCGGAGACTCCCAAAACTATTATGTTGCAGCTGCAATTTCAGTTTTGGACATTCATTTAAAACCTTGATTCTTATATACTAATGCCATGCCATATAAGTGTGTGACACATGACATTACATGACCCATTTTGATGAATCTTGTTATTATGTGATTTTTTCAGGTGAATATCACCTTGATCTTATATTAGGCTATGGTGCTGTACCCGTGATTGTTCCACGTGTTTCTGGGGTACACATGTTGTTGGATAGCTTCGAACCAATCCATGGTGTGCTTCTATGTGAAGGAGAGGACATTGATCCTTCTTGGTACGATGAACAAGACACCACTGGTCTTTCACAAGAGGAATTGGAAGAGATAAAGAGGCTCCACGCAAGTGACACGGCAATTGATAGGGAAAAGGATTCAATTGAATTGAGCCTCGCCAAGCTTTGCCTCGAGAGGAACATTCCCTACATGGGAATCTGTAGGGGCTCACAGGTCCTAAATGTCGCATGTGGGGGTACTCTGTACCAGGTATTAGATAATATAACAGAATTTGGTAAATTTGTTTCATGATTCGATTGGCCATGCGTTTTATACTCTATTTATGCCTTATCTCTGGTCAATGACCTTATCTCTGGTTGATGTATGATTTGAGTTTCTCCTAATACACCCCCTCATGCCCAATACTATTGGGTTTGGTGCATGGATAATTGGTCCGATTATGGATCTAGGATAGGCTGTCATATCATATTACAACCGGTAACATAAAGATTTTACAGAAAGATAAACTTCATTTCATAGAGGAACTAGTATGTTGGTCCGACCTATACAAAGTACGGGTCTTTTCTTAACAGAAACAGTAAAAAATCCAACAAATAGGTTAAAGAGGTGACACACCTCATAGTTTGAGAGGTGGCACGTGTCACATCCTAAAAAACCATGACCTACTTTTCTTATATAGTAATAGAAGAGTAATAGATAATAGAAAAGTGATACACGAGTGTCCTTATATAGGAGAATATCCCATATCAGAACTAACAAACTAACAATGAAACTAACTTGCTGGCCTATTACTAACTATAACTAACTATCCTAACTCACTAACAGAATTTGGTAAATTTATTTCATGATTCAGTTTACATTCTGTTTTATTGTCTAATACCAGGACATAGGGAAAGAGCTCACAGAAAAGTGCCCTGAGAGCCAAAGGGTTATGCACATAAACTATGAGGATTATGATGGGCATAGGCATGAGGTGAAAGTGGTTGAAAACACCCCTTTGCATCATTGGTTTAAGGATTCTCTTGAGGAAGGGGAAATGGACATTTGGGTTAATAGCTATCACCATCAAGGGGTTAAAAGACTTGCACAACGTTTTGTACCAATGGCATTTGCACCCGATGGTTTGATTGAAGGTTTTTATGACCCTGATGCTTATAATCCAGAAGAAGGAAAGTTCATTATGGGGTTGCAGTTTCACCCTGAGCGTATGAGGAAGCCTGATTCTGATGAATTTGATTACCCCGGATGCCCTTTTGCTTATAAGGTTTGAAAATGGTTCATTTTTCTTAATTTCAAGATCTATTTTGTTTATGGTATAATGCATTATTGACTAGTTGTGTTTTTAACATTTTCAAAAAAATTTATGGGAAAATTACTATTGCAGGAATTTGTAAAGGCAGTGGTTGCTTATCAGAAGAAGCTGAATAGCTTAACATGTGTTCAAAAGCCTCTGAAGCTTAATAAGGAAATGGAAGACAAAAGGAAAATCTTAGTGCGTAGTTTCTCACTTGCAAAGGACCTCTACAATGCTGGCCGTGGGATGAATTCCACCAAAGAATCTGAACTTGAAGCCGGGGCAGAATTCCTTGAGGTATTACTATGATAAGATAAGCTAATTTTGTGTTTCGATAATCCTTGTTAATTCATGAGCTCTTTTGGGAGTTTTTACATAAGTTGATAATAGAACAGCTCTTTGAATAAGCTTCCACATAACTATTCTAGGAGTTTTTCCAAAAGTCAAAAGTTAAAAAATTATTAGGCATGTGTTTGGTTATACACGTTTCTCGTGTCCTGAGGCACAGTATCATAAAAGCTATCGAGAGCAATTTCCATCTAAACGCGTGACATCCTCTATCTAGATGCGGAAGCAAACATGCACTGATAGCATGTTTGCTTTTGCAGTGGAAAGGAGATTGACGCGCGTTTCAACCGAAGCTACTCTCAGTATCTTTCGTGTTAGAAGTGCCTCGGGATGTGATACTGGTCGTTTCCAAACACACGCTAAATTATCCAAACACAACTTCTAAATTTAGAAAGGATTTAGCACCTGTTTGGAATCACGGTAAAAACCACTCTCACCATAGAAGCCACAACTTGGAGCTTCAAGCCTACTGTGAATTTACCCCCTCCCACCATGTTTCCAAACACACTTATTCTTATAGAGAAACATTTAGAAGCACTAGTGGCATGTATCCAGATGGGCTCTTGCAGATTTCCAATTTGTTTATGTTATTTTGTGTTAGATCATATGTACATGATAGTTTTCAATTTATTTTTCCTTTTCTCTGTATTGATTTTATGTTAATTCAATTTGCAGTCAAACACAGCATTGAGTGTGCAACAAGAGAATAGGCTAAAGCAAATGGGTGCAACAGTTAGGAATGGAGGATCATACATAGAGAGATTGAAGCTGAATGAGGAAAGGGACAAAATGGCAAGAGATGTGATGGGGAAAATGTCAGTGGAACGTTTGTCAGACCTCTTGTCTTTCTATCACACAATGGGGCAGATTTGTTCTGAAGTGTTGGAGAGAAAGATACATGGCATTGTCAATGACTTCACTTCATGATCATTTTAATTTGTTCCTTCACTGGGGCCTTTTGTTGACCATGCAGTGTTTGTTTGTTCCAAGTTGTTTGATGATTCAGTGTGTTATTGTGTACACGTTGAATTGACTTAGTAGGCACACATTTTTTTTTGGTCAAAGTAGGCACACATTTCAAACTAGTGTTTATTGTGAAGCAAAAAATTGTTGGGGTCCATATGTACGTTCATTTGGAGCCCATTGGACCTGAGATCAAGGAGAGTGCTCATTTGGTTTGCACTTTAATTTTTTTCCCAGATTCACTTTTATCCATTTATATGTTCTATCATGTTTTTTTTTTCTCTCCATAAAAGTTAGATTTACGAGATATGTAAATGGGGTGTAAGTTCAGAGAGTGTGAATATTTCCATTCTTTAGTTTTTTTTATATCTTTATTGGTTACCATATACTATTGTTGTATCTTTATCATGCTACAATTTATTTTGTTGCTTTTGAGTTTGTTTGTAATAAAATTTTACTTTTAATTAGTGGGTGTATTATTTTCAAAAATAGTGTACGAACTATTTTTATTTTTTTAAGATAATTTCTTTTCTATATGTATTGTCATAACAATTTTTCTATTTTGATTTATATTAGAGGTTTGAAACAAATTCAAATAATATAGTGTTTATACCAAATAATGAAAATGAAAATAATAATAATTTACTTAAAAATATTATTTATTGTAAATTTGACTTCATGAGTAACTCTTGGCTTTGTTAATTCATTTAATTAATATCTCTTTTATACATACGGCTCGAGGATCGAATCCTTTTTAAAGTATATGTAATATTAAATTTTATCAATTCAAACGTTGAATATTATGATATTATCTCAATGAATATGTGTGTGTATTTTTTTTATAATGTTTTTAAATTTATATTTATAGTTTTAAATTTACTTACTAGTTCATCCTAAAGTATTTAAGAAAATTGAATTTTCAGAATTCTAACTTTTTCATATAAAATTCTTTGAAAGTTAAAATTGAAATTCTAACTTTCAGTTAAAAGACGAAAGGCAGTCTACAGTCCAGACTCCCCTCTGGGTTGTGCATAAAATCAATCAGTCCGTCCTCCTATAAAACAAGTTTCAAAGGTTAATCAATGTCCAGTATTGTCTGAATTCAATGTTCAGTGTTATGCTTTTTAGCTCAACATCAACATGTGCCTCTTTCAAGTTTCACACCGGCATGTGCTATGTATCCCCACATCACTGTTCCCTCCATCGATTCAAGCATTCCTCACAAGGAACCCAACAATTTATCATCTTAAAAATCAAATTTTGAGGCCTTTCTCTTCCCACAAATTGGCACCCAAAAAAAGAGCAAACAAAGAGCTATCCAATGCCCTGAGAGTCCTTAACCTTGTATCCCCCAAAAAAAGTGTCACTGATAATGAAAATCGTCGATGTCATCTTAGGCTCGTTGAGGACATGTTGGAAAACAGTGCAACCAATAATAGTCTTGTTTGCAATTCAACCACTGAAAAGACTATTCAGTCCTCTGTTCTAGAGATGGAACAAGAACAAGGGTTGGGGGTTGATGTGTGCTTTTTGTCCCATGCTGTGAGTTCATGTGGGTCAAAACGTGACCTTTGTGGAGGTATTCAATATCACTCCTTAGCAATAACAACTGGGTTCATTGCCAATGTTTATGTTGGAAGCTCTTTGATAAGTTTGTATAGTAGATGTGCCTTGTTGGGTGATGCGTACAAAATGTTTGAAGAAATGCCCGAGAGAAATGTGGTTTCATGGACCGCGATCATTGCCGGGTTTGCGCAAGAATGGCGCATTGACACGTGTTTGGAGCTCTTCCATCAGATGAGGGGTTCGGCATTGACAACACCGAATTATTTTACGTACACTAGTCTTCTGAGTGCTTGTATGGGTAGTGGAGCACTTGGACATGGAAGAGGTGCTCACTGTCAAATAATGAAAATGGGTTTTCATTCTTACCTCCATGTTGACAATGCTCTCATTGCCATGTATTCCAAATGTGGGGCAATTGATGATGCCTTGTGCATATTTGAGAATATGGTGGGAAGGGATGTTGTCACATGGAACTCCATGATTGCTGGGTATGCACATCATGGCCGTGCACAGGAGGCGATTAGTCTCTTTGAGGAGATGATCAAACAAGGTGTTAATCCAGATGCTGTTACTTACCTCGGCATCTTATCCTCGTGTCGGCACGGAGGTATTGTCAAGGAAGGTCAAGTTTACTTCAATTCCATGGTGGAGCATGGTTTGCAGCCAGAACTAGATCATTATTCTTGCATTGTAGATCTTCTCGGCCGGGCCGGTTTGCTTCTTGAGGCCCTTGATTTCATCCAAAACATGCCTGTTTGTCCCAATGCTGTAATTTGGGGTTCCCTACTCTCTTCCTCTAGACTTCATGGAAGTGTTTGGATTGGCATCCGGGCTGCGGAGAGTAGGTTATTGTTGGAACCAGGGTGCTCCGCGACACTTCTACAGCTGGCAAATCTGTACGCAAGTGTTGGTTGGTGGAATCAGGTGGCACGGGTGAGGAAATTGATGAAGGACAAAGGCCTAAAGCCAAATCCTGGTTGTAGTTGGATTGAAGTCAAAAGCAAAGTCCATAGATTTGAAGCACAAGATAAGTCGAACAGCAGAATGACTGACATTCTTTTGATAATAGATAGTCTGGTAGACCACATGAGTAGTTTAAGCTTTCAGTCTCATATGTCTGAGGAGGAAAATATTTGGTTTTCACAATGAACTCCAATGTCAGGGATTTCTAGCATTTCCAGCACTGACGTGCAGATTTGGCACGGCAAAAACAAGTTCCCTGTTGCTTTCTAGCATTTCCTGTTTGGTTAAGATTCTTCTCTTTCTAGAATCAATTCTGGCCAAAGTAAGTAGAGAGAAACTTTTGGAAAAAGTGCCTCGGGACTCTTCTTTTCACTTTTGCAATGACAAAAATCTTAACTAAATGGGCAATTTGGTCAGTGAAACCTTCATGGATGACAGGAAATTCAAGAAGCAATGCAAGCAATATGGATTGTGTGAAATTTGATAGTTGTTGAAAGTGCAAAAATGCTCCTTGTCCTTGTCTGGATCATAATTATTGCAGAAAAATAGACACCTCTTTGTGGAGTGACCGAGAGGGAAACTTGAAAAAACATGATATGAATTCTATCTCATTGACAAAGTGGAATCTCACCCATTTGACTTCTATGTCCATTAATTCATCCTTAAAGGATGACAGGCAATTATCATCTTGGCAAAATAACAAGAGGGAAAAAACTTCTTGACACTTGACACTAACAGCAACTAGTGTCACCTTGAGGCTGACATGAGTGGGAATACATTGAATATCATGTACAGGATGAAACAATCCATATGTAGACCACTAACTTTATGTTATTTATGCAAATTCTATTTCAATAAACATTGTTTGAGGTTTGATTTACATCATTGATAGTTAGTATCTCAAGTTTTTGGTTGTTCTATAACTTGAAATTTTCAGAAGCTTTGTTTCATAGGGTATTGGTTGGTTAGTAGTTTTATACGGTTAAATCTTCTTGAAAGGAGAGGTAAGTGATTTCAATAACTATGTTGCTCATATATATTTCTAGACTCTAGTATTTCATACTAATTTTAATCATATGGATTTCCCCATAATTTCTGGATTTGACATGTTAAATTTAAAAATATTCTAATCTCTTTTGTTGTTTTTTTAATGTTTCTAGAATCCTAGTATTTACTCTGTAGTACCGATGCCCTTCAAGCATTACTTTGTTCGCTCTATTTTTAGAATCCATGAAAGCTTAGTCTTTTATATATTTACTTATTTAGTTTCATTGGTGATTAATTTTTTAATAACAGGGACTGCAAGACAATGTGAAGTTTGTTTCTACTGATTGACTAAACAGGCCTGCATGGAAGGAGAAAGTCTACCCCAAAAGATAGGTAGGTAAATGATCTAAACTTTTACTTGGGGAAGCTACTTTATTTGCTTTATAGATCACAAATATTTCAGACTAATCATTTTCTTCCCTATCACTTAGCTTGTTTAGATTTCAGCTTGGATTGGAATGACTCAAACGTACCCAATCTATCTCTGTTGGTGAATTGGCTCAAACTTTCTTCTGAAGATATTCCAAATTGAAATCTAAACATGCTAAGCGTGTGTTAGAATCACAGTAGGTCTCCTTCCATTGTGCATTAAACTAGAAGCTCAGAGAGATAGCTTCTGTGGTGGGTTTGTTTCAGGATGCAAAAATGATGGCTTTCCAAACACACGCTAAGTGATTGGGAAGAGCATGATTGGTCTAAAATATTTGTGACATGCTAAAAGGTACGAATTAGTTAGGAACTGTGTACGGAAGATATGGCTTTGTGTCAGCATTCTCCTTTTCATTTTTATCCACTCATCATGTATTTTTCAACCATGACAATGATCTATAGTACAAAACCATAGGTACGAACTGACGTGACTTTTTTTTTTTCCTGTGTTGTTAAATAGTGGCCATGGCGGATTTTGTGCCAGCCGCCATAGGCAATATGCGAAGCGCCACCCGCCATGGCGGCACCATAGGTTGCAATCTCACATCTATATTGTGGAATTTTGGCCATCCGCCATAAACCACCATCTGCCATTGACAACATTGTTTTAAACTCACTATTCTATCAATGTGTTTGGAACCGTGGTAGCTCCTCTTCCAATGCAATGCGTGTCAACTTTGAAACTACTAGAGATAGCTTTTGCGGTGAAAAAGCTTCCCACCATGATTTCAATGTGGAAACAAACACCCACTATGTATTGTTATCTACCTACACTTGATTTGTTTAAAAACATTTGTTACTTTTTTATACGAATTCTTTCATGATAAATTTCATTTTGTTTCTACCAATGCACCTTATTGCTTAAATTTTGTTAGTGAGTTTTTTTTTTGGGTACTGAAAATTTTGTATCAAATAGCATTACTCAAAGTATGTTGTATGTTTAGTTGTTCAAAAACTGCCACTATCAATTAAATACAATGCTCAATTAGATGTAATGAAGTTCTTTTCTTTAGTCTTGAATGTAATGTAACCAGTGGACAGTGGTGGACACTAGATAGTAGAAAGTCCAATTTTTGTTTTAATTAATTAATTGCGCATGCAAGCAAACAAGCTCGCTCTCTGTCTACTGACTTTTTCTTGACCTAGCCAGGTCCATGCCTAACCTAAGGTTGCATAGTTTAGACTTGAGAGTGCAATTAACAAATTTTGGAAGTATGTTAATTCTAAATTGGTAGGTGAGATTGACCAAAAAAATAAATAAATTGGTAGGTGAGATATATAAATGTACTTTCACTTTTTTCAGGAGACTCAACTGTTTCATAACTTTCATTACATTCTTCTTTGTATCCAACCTCACAGCACAGATATGGATGCCCCCTTAGATTCTATATACATGCAAAACAGGAACAAGACATATCTTATCAGTTCAGCCAAATCGTTTCCGTGTGTCAATTGGTTCGTGTTTCTCTTTTGCTGCGCAGTAACATGGCATCAATTAAGTCACTAGGATTGGGCTAGTCGTGAGAGACTCGGGTAGTAAGCATGAGGTTATAGGTTCGAACCACAACGCCACCATTGTACACCAAAAGAAACATGGTGTCAGTTTATACCGTGGTTACCGGTGGAGGCCCACCTAAATGATTATTATAAAAATTTAAACTGTAAGCAATTTTATCTAGTGATAGTTATTTAGCTAGTTCCTAGATGTTAGAGGATTTTCCTGGGGAGAGTTGTCCAGTAAGCAGAGTTTTTTCAGTAGCTTCAGAGGAAAAAAATTTGAACACACACGCCCTAATTAGATGCTGTACCCTTTTTTCAACTGAATTAACCTGGGACAATAAAATTAACTTATCCAATGTTCAAGTTGCTTTCAGTCGTTTATATTAAAAATTAAAAATTTATATACAATAAGAGAAAATCTGCACATATCATCTTTAAAATATTCTTGGATGCCTTTCATGACAAATTAATTTTCTTCAAGCTCTATTTTACTTTTTCAAAATCCAAGCCAGACGTCAGCTACTACAATGTTGTTTTGTTTGACTTGGGAGGTTCTAGTTCAACTCACCAGTAATGGTGGCAAATGTGAAAAAGGATAATAATTTACTCACACATTAGGTGTGAGAATTGTATACGAAAAAAGATGAGAAATGAGAATAAAGATCTCACCGACTTCAACACGGTATATCCAATCATATATCAATATTATAAAAAGAAAGATGCATGTTTATTTAATACTTAATTGTACTTTTAATCATTTTACTATAACTAAAATATGATTTTATTTTGTTATAAAAAAATATGATTTTATTTCTCCAGTAATTTTAAATGAATTTAATCATTTATTTTTTAATTTTTATTAGAATAAATGCCCAACTTCTTCTTTAAAATTAAAAAATTGACAAAAATGTTCTAAAATTATAAGTTATTGATCAATTTAGTCTAGACATTACATTCTATTAGTAGATACTTCAAATTAGTCTCTAAAGTTGAATACTTAAATCAAATTGGTCCCTAAAATTTATTTATGAATGTCAAATTAGCCGTTATTTTTGTTATTAAATCTAAAAATGTTTCACAAAGGTCAAGTCTAGACTAAAATGGCCGACAATTTAGCTTTTCGAGACGTTTTTGTTAATAACTTAAGTTTAAAGACTAACATGACAATATCATATAATTTCAGGGGATCAAATTGGAGATTCACTCTTGTTTATCAAGTCTCTCTATTGCTTTCTTTTTACTTAAAACACCCAAATTTTTATTTTTTACTCAAATTTTTCACAAGTTGAATTAATTAAATCATTTTAAACCTTTTGTTCCAAAGTCCAAACTCACCAACTAAAACATCATATTTTTTTCTGCGGAAACTAAAGCATCATATTTATTTATTTTTTAATATTTTTATCCATCATGCCATAATATTACTTTCTGTATAAAAACAAGTTTACATAACAGGATTATCAGATATAATTGGAATTCAATTTACTTAAATTGCACACATATATAATAATTAGGGGATTTCTATGGCGCCGTTAATAAAACAACGGTTTTAAAACCGTTGTTTTATTAACCAATAAAAAAATAGAGTTTTATTTACTAATGTCATGTCAAATTATTTCTTTTAAAGAATGTAACTCTTTTATATTACATTATAATCCTTAATTTCTTTCATTTTATGGCCACTGCCGCTGATCTTGCAGACTTTGAGAATCACCGTCGTCGTCATATCATCGTCACCACTTTTATGCAGTTTGCAACATCGCGCTTCTTGTGGGTGAATACCATTCTTGTTGAGCAAGAAAAATGTGCAATTAGATAGATGATCATTGCTCACACATACTTTACGGTTAACCTGGTAGTTGTTCAATTGACAAAGAGAAAAAAGAGTTGGGGGTGAATTTATTGTTGATTTGTCCAAAACTAACTAGCGTGGGGGGTTTGGTTGAGAGAGAAATAAGAAATGACACTATCTTTGCACTATCAAAAATAAAGGACAACGTGAGAATGGGAAAGAGGGGTAGCTTCTGCCATGTTACATGCTGCGAGGGGGGCGATAGGTTTCGCGAGATAGAATTGTAGTTACTCATAATTTTAATTTTAAATAAAAAATTGAAAATAAAATTTAAATATTTAAGGACTGAACTGCAAACTTTTCAACAAAAATCTTATTGGTTACAAAACTAATAATACCAAAACCGTTATTTTTACAACAATGAGACCGTAAAAATTGCCTAATAATTATTCATTTTAATTTTAATTTTTTAATATGATATGGATGGTGATAGAATTAACCATCAATGTCAGCCATCACCCTATACATGCTCCTAGAGGGGCCAATTTGGTTTATGCTATATTTTGATCTAATAATAATAGGTGTTAATGAATCTTGTGTAGCAGTGAAAAGGGCAGCTTTCCTCACATAAAAGGGGCATCCCAGATTCCCACACCGAAAAATGAAGGATCAAGCGAAACTAGTTGAAGTTATATATATATATTTTTTATACCTACAATATTTTAGAGGGATAGACTAATATGTATTCGACCAAAGGTAAGTAAAACCTGACCACGGATTATTCCGTCACCAATGATCGAACTTGGGTACTAACCGAGTCCATCCCCTTAGACAGAGAACAAACACTTGCACTCAATCTCGTGGTTAAAAGTTGAAGTTATATATTCTAATCTAATTAATTGTGTATCGTGCCTAAGTCAACCAAACCACCCAATATTTTCTACAAGTCACAATCACTATGTATTTCTTTGAAATGCATCTTGCCATTTTGTGTATTACTTTCCTTCATTTGAGTCACACACTCTCTGCATAATTAACATTGTTACACAGATCTTATCCGAATGGCTTCCCTGCTTATACTTATCTTCCCTCCTATCCTCTTGATTCTGATTCAGTTACCTTCATATTGGAGCTCCAACGTTTATTATAGAGGTTGTGATATTATGTTCAGTTGTGGGGATATAAAGAACATTGGTTTTCCATTCTGGGGAGAGAATCGCCCAAATGGGTGTGGCCACCCTCAGTTGCATCTCACATGCCAAAACAACAAGAGCAGCTACATAACAATCAATGAAGTCAAGTATCAAGTTTTGGAGGCCAACCCTGATGAACACACTTTGAGAATCACAAGAGAGGACTACTTGCAACAAGGACTATGCCCATCAAAACATGTCAACACAACCTTAGACACTGAGGTCCTTGTTTATGCAACTAGTGACTATAAGAATCTTACCCTCTTCTATGGTTGTGATGCTTCAATTTCAAATGCTTTCCCTTCCCTTCCTTGTCTCCCAAATGGGGCTTCTGATGAACATGTTTATCCTTGGCTTGGTGGGTCTATTGGTTTTCCTCCCGCTTTGTCATGCAATACAAGTGTGGTTGTTCCCCTTTCTTATCAGTTATCAACAATTGAGATCAGTGATTTCAACAAAACACAAGGGGCAATCAGAGGTGGATTTGTGGTGAGATGGATGGTGGGTATTGCAGAATGTGACAAGTGTCAGAAATCAGGTGGAGTCTGTGGTTATAACTTGACTTCAAATCAACCAACCTGCTACTGCAGTGATCCATCTTGTTCTGATTTGGTACCAGATGCCACTCAGGAGCCTCCACCTCCAGGTATGTCTATAAAGATTATTGCCAACTGCATTTTTTATTCTCTGTAATGACCAAACGATCATCTAATTGATATGAACATTTAGTTTAATTTGCTTGTTTACATCATGATTTATGTTGAGAGTCCTACATCGATTAGAGATACGGCTAATTGTAGTCCTTATGAGGCATAACAGTCCTCGCCTTACAAGTTGGTTTTATGGGGTTGAGTTAGGTCTCAAGCCCAAATTCTCTAGTGAAATTAGAACCTATCATAGACCTATTATTGGGCCTTAGTCCTTAGTCATAAACAACAACATATTTAGTTCTTCACCTTATAAGTCGGTTTTGTGGAATGGTATCAAAACCTATCATAGATCCGTTAGTAGGCCTCGATCCTTATTCATAAACAACGGCATATTTAGTTCCTCCCCATAGTTCTTCCTTATTTGTTTGCTTGTTCACTTGGACTGACAAAACCACTTGTTTCGTTGATTGAGTTTGACTGTAATCCCAACCCAAAGTTCTTTATCAATTGGCCAATTCAAAGTATACCTTAATATCATCCCTTTGGATTTGGCCTTTGTGTTGCTTTGAAACTAATTAGACATTTTCTTCTCTTGTTCCCACATGACATATGGAGGCCTTTAGTCAAAAGATCTGAACACAGTTTTTGGCTATGTTAATAGAAATCTTAAGAGAAAATGAAATTAAGTTGAGATGAAAAAGGGAGGAAATAATGAGAAGCTGTGATTGACTAAGATATTCCATAGTTGTATTGTAGAATCTCACAATTTTCTCTCAAACTTAAGAAAATGTTGTACCCCCTTAATTTGGGTTTGATTATTCTATTTCTTACAGTATAACATATTTCGTCAAAATTTTGAAAGGGTCATATAAGTTGATAACAAAATTGGCAATTTGTATCATTTGTGAAAGAGAGTCATCTTGACTAATTATGATACTTGCGAAGTCTCAAATGGTATGAAAAAACCTAAATACTATAGTTAAGCTTGGTCTTTTTCCTTTTCAAATAATAAATTATAAACTTCAAAATCCCTTTCTCACGGCATCCCTTACTCCATGTTACATCCAAGTAGCTTCAACTTTTTGGTAAAAACCTATGCTAATGTGTTTATAATATATGTTTTTTTGTTCATTTTAATATTGGACATATTAATTTTCGAATTTATATATGGATATCTGATTAAATTTTCTATCCTCAAATATTATTATATGTGTATGTATTATATAGTCATATTTATCCTCAAATTTTATAATCGGTATCGAGAGTAATTGATATTGTACTTTCTACCCTCCTTTCACAGTATGAATTTAAATAATTATTTGAATACTTATTTCATTAACTAAGCAGAGTCTCTCTTTTTTTTTTGATATAAATTAACTAAGCAGAGTCTACGGCTAGGTTTATAGTTTCAGTCAATAGAATTGAAAATGTTTTTATTTTTCTTTTCCGGAAAAGAGAATTATTATTTTTGGTCAAAGAAAGTGTAGTCAATTGAAGATATTAATTTGTTTGCATAACCTTATTTGCGTGCATTTTCTTATGATATGAATGTGGGCCCCGTTTTATTATCTTATCAAACTCTGAATTGTCCGCATATATACAGTAGAAAGATAGCATTGCTGTCTTGTATGTTGGAAGATTTTCCTTTTACACTCGCTCGCTCAGTGCCATCCTCGCAACCCCTACTTGAATAATGAATATTAAGCCATTATTACAGTTTACTATTTCACTGCCTCTGTCACTAGTATAAGAGAATATCGAGTTATTTTTTTATCTAAATTATAAAAAAAATATAGATCCATTTTCATATGTATTAATTATTTAAATTTGTTTTATATTCTCTTTATTTATTTTTGGAGTAAAATTTAAATTAAATTAAAATAATTAATTTAACAATTTTTTTAATTTTAATGAATTAGTTATTTATTTCTTATAATAGAAGCCGGAGATAATATCTTGTGTAGAGCTGGCAAACGGGCCTACCCGGCAGGCTTCGGGCCGGGCCAAAAAAATTCGGATTAAAAACGGCTCTAATTTAGTTGTCCAAGCCCGGCACACCGGGTTCGGGCTTTTGCTTTATTATTTTCGGGCCGGCCCGTATCGGGCTCGGGACTAAAAAAACTCAGATTAAAAACAGACTCAAATTTGTGTGTCTATGTCTGACATTTTTTCTAACGAACTCAGACCGACCCGGCAGGTTAAGCACATTTTACCAGCTCTAATCTTGTGTTCTACACCCTTATTTTATGAAAAAAATAAATAAAGAGAGAGATCATTTTTATTCTTTGTTTTCCATAAGAAATTAATGAAGTCTTGGAATCACAGCTAGGTGTCTACCTTCCCCAACTTTTCTTTTCTTTGTTTAAGTAGGGAACATTCTAACAATAAAATCTCTATACATGTAAGACTTAAAAAAGTTAAGAAAATGAATGAAGTAGTAAACACGTTGTATTTTGTATTTTTTTCTGCTGTTCAATCAATTTCTCGAGAGACTAAATAAAAAGGTAGTCAACAAATAGCCACCCCTTCTGGAAGCATGGAACTTTGAAATCAGACAAAACTGGAAATAATATACTAGAATACTTGTGTGTTTATACCACATATAGATATTAGATAGCATTATTATACTTATTATAACATGTATGTACAACTAAATTAATGGGTTAAGCTTCGGACAATAAATTCAATAGCAATGATACGTGTATACTTTAAAAAATTAATTTACTAATTTAACACTTTTTATTTTTTTTATTTTTTTCTAACTATCACATCATGTATCATATTATTTTATCACTTTTTTTTATCTTACTCTATCTCTCTAATAGTATACACCTCAAGGAGTTTATACTGATCTTTAATCTAAATTCAACATTGCCGTTTCGCTCGGGTTTCCTAGAATTAGATCAAAAAAATTTCCATGCATTGAAAGTGAAACACGCATTGATTTTCTCAACTACGCGGAGTTTATTATTCATATTCAACTCTTTTAATTTATAATCTCCCTCTTGCTCTGTCTCACTCGAACCAAACCCGATATTCTTCTACACGTCTGTTTAGAGTTCTCTGTTCCGGTGCAAGAACAAGGATGAAACCTCTGTTTCATTATCCACCTTCTTCTTCCATTGTACTCTGTTTCTCCGTCGCACTTTTCGTGATCTCAATCGACAATATTTCAACATGTATGTGTCAGGATGATAGCCAATACACTACCTGCAAAAACGCTTTCGCCTGCGGAAGCAGCGCCGTCTCAAACATGCTTAACTACCCATTCTGGGGAGAAAACAGAGAACAGTATTGCGGTGATGATGCACCTGAGTTGGAGCTCAAATGCGAAGACGGTGTTCCCAAAATAACCATCAATCTCATCAAATACCGAATTCTGGATTGGAGTAACACAACGCAGCAACTCACAGTCGCTAGGGATGATTACTGGGATGGTGTATGTGCTGTGCGGGATGATTATAAAAACAGCTCATTTAATAACACTCCGTTTCAACGTGATGGTACTGATTTTGTTAACGTGACGCTGTTATACAATTGCGCTTCGACGACTCCAAATGCACCGAATCTGAACCACAGCGACTGCGATGACGGTAGAGTTGTCTACTACGTTGTCGATCCTTCGTACTCGGCCCTCTGTAATCCGAGTATCAGTGTTTCGATTCCCATTTTGGGAACACAAGTTTCATCAGTTGCATCTGGCAATAAGATAGATGAAGCACTGAAAGCGGGTTTTGAGTTGAGATGGAGCGGAGATTATGCGGAGTGCCAGAGGTGCGTTGAATCTGGCGGAGTGTGTGGCAATGATGGTGGATCGGGATTTAGGTGCTTCTGCCGGGATGGACCTTACACACCAACATGCAATTCACAAAGGGCCCCAACCTCGAACTCAAGTATGTTTCAATCCACTTTGTTCCTCCTAGCTCCTACTATCTTTGTTAGTTTGCACAACAAGTAACATCGCTACTTTGCCTCTATCTAGCTCGGATCCTATGCGGCAGTCTTATTGATGTAGGATCTCAGCAGTTAGATGAATTCAATGATCGAGAGATTAACTTGGATAGTTATTGAATTAATCTAATGACTGAGATTCTATTGCAAATGGCACTACCGCCATAAAGGATTCGAGTTTGAAACCCAACAATTTTTTAATTAAGAAAACTCATTAGAAAATATATTCTTTAATGGTATACAATTAATTCTACCCACAATTAGTATATATGTTAGAGGTTTGGCATAAAACAAAATATTTATTTAAATTAATAATTCCTCATAACAAATGTGTGATTTACATTAATTCAATTGCTAAATTACAGATAATTCTTATAGTCAATACTCAATAGTTTAAAAAAACCTCTCAAACATTTGCAATTTTTTCTGCATTTAGAATGATATGTACTATACATAGATAGATGGGGTTAACATGCATCAACCCTGCCCAGTAACCGTTACTGATTCTTCATCATGGCCCCAGCACCTTGGCACCTGAAGAAGACGGGGTCAGCGTTTGCTTGCTTGCAACAGAAACGGGCTTCTTGATAATGATTGACTTTTCGGATGCGTAGACGATTTCAGTTCTCCTCTTGACCATTTCCTACATTACTTAGTTTTCACCTAACCATTAGTTTTATGACTTATCAGCTAAAGTCACCCTAACGTCTCATTCTTGTCATCAACACATTTTTCACATCTTTGCGGGCCCTAGAGTTTTGATGGGTCCACTTCCAAACTTGAGTAATTCTTTGATTTGGATATGTGACCTCATTTTTTGCACCATCCGTAGCAAAGAAAAAAAAGAAACACCTTTGCCAATTGCCAACGCGGATTGGCACAAGTGGTTAAAGATATGAAATCAACTCTCAACTTCTCCATGGATGAGGGTTTGATTCTCCCTGAAGCCACTAAAATCCCACTTGGTGGACAACCCTTCCCAGGGAGATCCGCTGGAGTCCAAGGGCTAATTGAGTAATTGCGACTAAGTGAAACTGCTTGTGATTTGGGCCTACGTAGTACTCCTTTTGTTGGGCCTCTGCCTCTACTGACAACCCCAACATACCATTGGCGCCCTGTCCGCCAGTATTAGAGGTGTCTCTCATTTATCATTTTTTTCTATTAAAAAAATAAAAAAGAAACACCTTAAAATCCCGGGAACTGGATATCAAATATTTTCATTACCTATATTATTTAGTTGAAAGTTGAAACATGTCACTGTCACCCCTCTTTTGACTTTTGATGTATTCATGAAGGAATCACGAGTATAATATAATAGGCTTGAGTAGTTTGGAGTGGTTAGGCATCAAGTTAGTTTGGTCATTAGTGATCTGATTTTTTTGACTGAGCATCAACCCTTAAAATTTCTCTCATTTTTATCAGGGTTAGGTGAAGTATAATACTGATTTCCAACAGAAAATACAGATATTTGTCAACTGTTAAATGAGTAATAGGTTACCTAAATTTTCATTTGCATCAATAATATTACCTGTTTGGCATCTCCATCTTCTATTCCAGTGTCAAAAATCCTGTGTTTCTCTACCAATCTAATTTTCCCATAATGCAACAACATCTTCATCCTAGCACCTTTCTCTCATTCTTGATCACAACCATTATTCTAAATCAAATCTCAACATCCTCTTGTGCTGATGATAGTGTGCACTATCTAGAATGCAGTTCTTCATTTGATTGTGCAAATCTAAAAAACCTCAAGTATCCTTTCTGGGGGTCAAGTAGACCCCAATATTGTGGCCACCCTGCATTTGAGCTAGAATGCACTGGTGAAGTAGCAATGATTACCATTATGTCAGAGAGTTATAGAGTTCTTGAAGTCGGTGACTCTAACTCTAGTACTAATCATAGGCTCAAAGTTGTGAGAAATGACTACTGGAATAATACTTGTCCCATGAAGCTTCAGAATACCACTATAGGTTGCACTTTCTTTGATTATGGTTCTGATTCAAGGAACATGACACTCTACTATGATTGTCCTTCCCCTTCATTTCCTCTACCAGATAGCTTTTCCCCTCAGTTTTTTAATTGCAGTATAAATGGAACCCAAATGGTTAACTATTTTGTGGTGGAGAGAAGCGTCCTTGAGAATGCTGAGACTTCTTCACTCTCATTAAGTGAAATAATGGGAACATGCAAATCTAGAGTCATGGTTCCAGTTTTGGAGTCAGAGGCTAAAATGATAGAGACAAATTCAACCGTGGAAAACCTCAAGGTTGCTCTTGATAGTGGTTTTAGGGTGGAGTGGAATGCAAACAATAGTTTGTGTGATGAATGCCAAAACTCTGGTGGGCACTGTGGTTATAACCCAGGCTCAAGTGATTTCACTTGCTATTGCTGGGATGGATCTTTTCCATCTTCATGTAGATCAGGTGAGTACCTGTAGTGTATTCTTGTTCGTTCCTCTTAAGTGATTTGGTCTTGTCATTTCTAGAAAATATTGCAGAAAGAATGGTAGATGTCCCTTTTAGTAGTTGTTCACATGTTGATCTCCCTTATGAAATGTGGGTTGCTTTCTTTGACTGCAATTAGATTATTCCTTCCTTTTATGGAGTCCAACAACTCTATTATGTCTTTTGTGTGTTCAATAATATGTTTTCATCTAGGAAACACATCAAATTCTATTTAAGTTCTATCATTATCATTTTTAGTTCAAATCTAGGGGCAACATGTCCTAATATGGACCTGCAGTTACATTTAGACGGACCTTATCTACCAGGATTGAACAGAAACAAATGTCCAGCTTTTGACCGTTCTTTAGCAAATATCTGCAAATAATTCCTCCTGTGTGATCATAATCCTTAATTTAATGACTTTAATTTTGATCACAAGCTACTTTGGTAGCCTTGGGATTTTTTTCAACCTTTGTGGCTTTGTTGGTTTTTTGGCAATCAACAAGGTTTAGCTGTTGCAACGAATAGATCGAAGATTTTAGAGTTATACTCAGGTGTATAACCGATTATAACTTTAATACCATTGTTAGAATTTGAATGGAAATGAGATACTTAGACCGATAGAATTTCATGAAAAATGAATGACATAAATAGAAATGGTTTCTCTTGATTTGCATCATTTATGAGATATGAGTGTTTGTTTATAGGTAAGTAATTGTTATTATTTAAAACTTTTATCTTGTAAACAAAATTTTCCCACCTTAAAATTAATTTGCCAATTGGATTACACATCTTGAATATTGGGCCACTTCAATTGGTTTAGTATATAGGTAGCCTGTGTTTTATTTTATAAGAAAACACATACAAATTGGGGCAGTAAAAAATAATCCAGTTTCCTCATCAAAACCTCTTGCAATTGCAAAGAAAGGGTAGAGATAAAGTGTTGAAATATCAAAACTCTTACATAAATATTACTCGAATAAGAAGTCAAGACAGTTTACTATTTTTTACAACATATAATTGGTTAACGATTTGACAAAGATGAAAATCTTGACTGATGAATAATTAGGAATTAGGAAACTTCACCTTCAATGATTTCAGTTAATTCCATTCATGCTACTCTTCTTTCCCTTTTTTTTTTCTGCACATGAAACATTATTATTTTGATGATACACATATTTAAATCTCCACGTATTCAATCTCCAAACGCATCCTCTGCTCTATCTGAACCCGCCAAAACTTCAAAACCATATGTTCCATTGATCGAGACCTTTCAGTCATATGGTTCTAGATTTTGAACAGCCTCCATTCAACCACATGCATGAATAATGCACGTAATTTGACCATAAAATAATACCCCTCGTTTTTATATACACATGCCTCATGAATCATGATGACCATCCCCATCAAATCAATTTCCGCCATCCAATTGTTTTAAACAAAACAAACAGACAAACAAAAAAAAACAAACTCATCTGTCTTTTTTTTGTTGTCTGTAGTTATTTTTAGTGGGATCTCTCCATGTGATTATGTTTTTTCTACCTATAAATCTTGAATCCGAAACTTTACTTAAGGGAGGTGAGTCCAATTCCACTAGGATCAATTTATGGTAAACACTAATGACTAATCTGTCTGGCTGCTTACCATGACATCAAAGTCAAAGTCAACAAAATTTATCTTCTTCATGTTCTCTTTTCTTTTTAATTTTAGTCTAATTAATAAACCATAGAATAATTTTATCAAAAAAATAAACCATAGAATAATAGTTCATACTAAACCCAAGAGCGACTCATTTATGGTCGCAAAGTCTCATATCAAATTACACAAACGAATTAGGAACAACAAACTATGTTGTCCCTCTCTTCCCCTCCCATAATTTTCTCCATTCTGATTTTCTTCTGTATCCACCATACGACGTCGTTACCCTCACATGCATCACTCTCAAGCTGCCACAACACAACCTTCAACTGCGGCACAATCACCAACCTTTCTTACCCTTTCACCGGCGGCGACCGCCCTTCCTTCTGTGGGCCACCACAGTTCCACTTGAGCTGCACCCACGACGGTACAGTCCCCGAGTTGAACATCTCCTCAGTGAGTTACCGAGTCCTTCAACTCGACCTGGTGACTCAGTCCCTCACCTTAGCAAGATCAGACCTTTGGAACGAAACATGTACCCATCACTACGTTAACTCCACTTTCGATGGAACCAGTTTTAGCTACGGTTCAGGGAACCGTAACCTCACCTTGCTCTATGAATGCAACCCCACTTCAGTGTTCACCACAACACCTGGTAATTTGTTCCACTGTGAGAGTAATGGGGATAAGAACAATTCGTATTCTTTGGTGGGTCCTTTTCCTTTGGACCCAGCTCTTAGCTTTGTTGAATGCCACGATGGTGTTGGGGTGCCGATTCTTGAAGAGCAGGCTAATAGGCTTGTGGAAAACCGGTCTTTGCTTAGGGAGGTTTTGATGAAGGGGTTTCATTTGAGTTATATTAATCCTTATGATAATGATTGTTTTGAGTGTCTTGGTTCTGGTGGCCAACAGTGTGGGTTTGATTCTGATAACAATGAACCCATTTGTGTTTGTGGTGACCGGTTGTGTCCATCTCCAGGTATTCCATTCTAGCTTAATTGATTTTCTTTTGGTTACTTAATTCTGGTGTTTTGTGTCCAATGGTGTGATTCTTATTTCATGTAAAACTAATGGTTTTAACTTGTTATGGGTGTAGTGTACTGTAGACTAATACCAGTGGCTGGGATTTTACTTTTATATGGCAATAATGCTTTCATTCCAACCCCAACCAACCACGTTGTCAGCTTCTGTCTTTTCTAATTACATTATGCCAGTTGGCAACTTCCAACTGGTGATGAATTATTAGGAAGAGTTCTGATTATTTAACCACATCAATTTCTAACACTAACTCTATTATCGCTTTCTATCTGTCTTCCTATTATATTACTCATCTATTATATCTATCACTTATCTATCTTCTATTCCTATTTCTCTCTGAGTGTCTATAGGGTGTATGAGTGTTCATAGATCACTTTTCATTAGGATGTTAGATTAGTGTATTAGATGAGTGTTGAAAATGGCGGATAAAAATAAAATGGATATCGAAAATAAATAAATGTTCAAAAATGATCACTAGAATTATAATTAGCTGGTCGACTTTTATTTTGAATTAAGGACTTTCATTGGTTATTACTTTGTCTCCTGTAACTTAATTTGCACTAATCACTAATGTTACAAGCTTGCTGTTCACCCATTTGATTAAGGAAGGAGACTAGGATGCTATTAATTTCCTGTTCCTATCTGGAACATGAGACTTGTCCATTACTTTTCTTCATCCCTTTTCTATCCTCTTCTGATTCTTTGTTCTGACAAAAAAATTTTTTTTTTTGAAATGTTGCAGGTAAGGGCAGTTCTAACAAAACAGGAGTTGTAATAGGTAACTTTCATTCATTTTGTTAATACATTACATTTGGTGGTGAAAATTTACTGATATGTCTATCAATCATCAGGCGCTGTTGCAGGAGTTGCAGCCCTTGTTGGCATTCTTGGTTGTGTGTGTTTTGTGATGCGACGAAAGAGAAAGAAAGCTGAGAAATCAAGAAGCATGGACCTCTTCATGCCTCCTCCTCCAAGCAGTAGTGACACTCTTACCTCTACTACTAATATGTCTCAGAGTATTCCTTCTTATCCCTCTTCCAAGTCTGCTGACACGGTGCAGCAGAGGAGTTTCTACTTTGGTGTCCAAGTGTTTACCTATGCTGAACTAGAGGAAGCTACCAACAATTTCCACACTTCTAAAGAACTTGGTGAGGGAGGTTTTGGCACTGTTTACAAGGGTAATAAGATAATTTCCTCTGTATATTTAATATTTCTGCCAATAATTTCTCACAGAATTGATTTCCCCTGCTTTTCTGGTTTTCTGCTCCTATATATAAGAAAAAAAATTAAGTTTTGGTCTTTCAGGACTATAACATGTGTCATCTCCTAGACTGTGACACGCGTCACTCCCAGACTCTCTTTATTTTTATTTCTATCTAAAATTATTTTGTTTGTTGGTTTTTTTTTTTACTATTTTTGTTATAAAAAGGCCCGTACGAAGTACTGGTCAGGTCCATTGACTAATTTTCTTATATACGATATATCTTCTTCTTGTTAATTTCAGGTAAACTCAAAGATGGACGTGTGGTTGCAGTAAAGCGCCATTATGAAAGCAATTTCAAACGTGTGGAGCAGTTCATGAATGAAGTTGAGATTCTAGCCCGCTTAAGGCATAAGAACCTGGTGACACTCTATGGATGCACCTCTAGACATAGCAGAGAACTTCTCCTTGTATATGAATTCATACCAAATGGAACAGTTGCTGATCATCTTCATGGGACACGTTCAAAATCCACTTTACTCCCTTGGTCTGTAAGGTTGAACATTGCATTAGAAACAGCTGAGGCACTAGCTTACCTCCATGCATCGGATGTCATACACCGCGATGTTAAGTCCAACAACATCCTCCTAGATGAGAAATTCCACGTTAAAGTTGCTGATTTTGGTCTCTCAAGGTTGTTCCCTAACCATGTCACACATGTCTCAACTGCCCCACAAGGAACACCTGGTTATGTTGATCCTGAGTATTATCAGTGCTACCAACTCACCGATAAGAGTGATGTTTATAGCTTTGGTGTTGTCTTAGCTGAGCTCATTTCATCGTTGCAAGCCGTGGACATCAGCAGGCACCGCAATGATGTGAACTTGGCTAACATGGCTGTTAGTAAAATTCAGAACCAAGAATTGCATGAGTTGGTTGATCCATTTCTTGGATTTGAAAAGGATCATGCTGTGAGGAGGATGACAACAGCAACGGCTGAATTGGCTTTTAGGTGTTTGCAGCAGCAGAGAGACATGAGACCCACAATGGATGAGGTGTTGGAGATCTTGAGAGGAATCAAGAGTGATGAGCTTGACACAAGTGAAGCAGCAAAAGTAGTGGATGTTGTTAGGACTGATGAACTTGTGCTTTTGAAGAAGAAGGATCCTAATTCCCCGGTTTCACCAGATTCAGTTGCTGATAAATGGGTTAGCGGCTCTTCTACATCTAATTCCTCATAGTTTCTAAAGATTTATCTTTTTCTTTTGGGGAACACCTAGATTTAGATGGTAAAAGAAAAGAAAAACTACTGTACTGGTGTCAATGAATGAGCTAGTTCAGAAGTCATTTTGGTTTTCACATCTCTTTGCTTTTCTCTGAAAGCTTCTGTAATTTACAGTATTGTTTGCTTGTGGCCTGGATGTTATGATGCTAATAGTATTAGTATGAGAGGTAGATTTCATTGTTGATTCAAAACAGGTAATACACATAGGGAAGATAGGAATAATATAAATTTGCAGTGTAAATATTCCCATATACATCTTAGTTGCTTTGGTGTATTTGAAAATATGAAGTAACTGTTACTTTATATAGTCTTTTTGTTATGTATACATATCAATTTCTAACACTCATCTAATAACTCTCTCTTTCTATCTCTCTCTTCTTATCAAATAACCCATTTATCACTCATCTTTCTTCGATTCCTATATCTCTCAAGGTATATATTAGGATTTGAGTGTCTAATTAAGAATCATTTTTGTATATAGAAAGGTTTGAAATGACTATAGGAAAATAAGTAAACTCTGTACTGTAGGTATATGACAATTGTTGAATTTTCATTATCCTATTACAGGGGATGCTAAGAAGAACGGCTTAATTACAAGTGCACGACCAGAGATAGAGTTCTTGGTCAGGAATTCAGATCTATGTTGGCAGGTAGGTTCAGGGTACTGTACTACAATGTGTATCCACATGCATCTAGTGGTGAATATTTAGGCCATTTTACTCAGCTTGTCTTGTGCTAACCACTAAACAACACAGAGGCTCTTGCTAATCAAAACCTATCAGATGGTACATATAATCCATACTTTAATAGGTGATGCAGTTGTGATTGTGGACTTACCTGCTGGCAGGGTGAATGTTTGGGAGAAAAGGAAGCATCTTTTGTATGTATGAATCATGATCTCGGGTGTTTCCTCTTGTTATAGGCCCCGGCTACGGTGAGAGACCTGTATAGGTCGCTCACTCACCGTGAGAGACTTGGTTATAGCCGTTGGATATAATGATTTTATATTAAAATGAATCTCTGTCACTTAATATAAAATGAATCTCAACCATTTAAATATAAAATCATTATATCCAACGGTTATGACCCGTCTCTCACGGTGAGAGACCTATGCACGTCTCTCACCTTAGACTGCACCCTTGTTATAAGTCTAGAAAGATGTAATTAAAAACAAGTTTACTGGCCTTACTTCCCCCCTACACAATAGTAATAGATCTTAATCTTTTCATAACTGTTTTATGTTTTTCCCTCTTATGTTAGAGGATGCATATCCATGATTAGTTGGAGTAGGTGTTAAATACGAATTTAAAATTTAGTATCAAATTGATATCAGGGTTTGGAACTTATAATTTTAATTTAATTACAGGGTTTGGAAAGGAAACTTTCTGACTTGCTATCTAGCTACTTGCACATGAAAATGCTCTCTAAACTATTAAAGTATCAAACACAGAAATGAAACAAATCGATCGATAGTATTGATACGAGTTAATCTCTCCTATATGTTGAAATTCATTGGTCTCACTAAATCATTGTGGATTTGTGGCTTATATTATCTATTTGATAGGACTCACATGAGTTTTACAACTAAGAGAGATTGTATTGAAAAGAGAGTATTAGAGAGCATATTGTTAATACTACTCTTTTTCACATATGCACTTATGATCTTAACACACATGTGATTAAACAAAATACATGCATAACCGAGGGGAACAAACTAATTAATAATGGCCAAGGACACATGGTGCAATCATATAGGTATAGATTCTGAGAAATACAAAGATTTAATGTGATACTCAATCCGTTCTTTTTTATTTGTCTTTTAAGGTTGTTTTGCAATAATCAATAGATTGTTTAATTGACAAAATTTTTTCTATTATACTATTGTCTTTTCACTATCTTATTGTATCCATTTTCTTTTTCTCTACATTAAGTATATACAAAATGTGTAAAATAATTAATAATTAATGGTGATAATGGTATAATTGACAAAATGTAATCTTATATTGTCAAAATGACAAATAAATGAAAATAAATTTCTTCTTCAGATAATTAAAAAGGAACGGAGAAAGTACTTGTTTATAAGGGTAGATGTCATAATAGCGTTAGGTCATAGTCATGAACGCATGGTCGTTACTAGTCTTGCTTTGTAAGTTGTAGTCAACAATTTTTGACTTCAAATGACTTCAAAGTGTACTTACAACTCTTCAAAAAATTCAAAGTTCATTTCAACATTATTTAAACTTTATCACTCATCTTTATACGTTTATTATCTCATCAATTGATAATTCATATACTGTAATCTAACAATATTTTATCTAACGCAAATGGACCCAACAATTGACGAAGACTGCCATGAACAAAAGGGGCTCTGAATAAAATTGTCAAAATTCAAAATTTCAATAAGATCATTTGTTCAATGTAAATTTAGAAGTCACAAAAGTTTACCTAAAGCATAAACAAAACCGGTTTTGACTAACCCATAGTTCTTAACCTTGTCATTAGACTCTTTAATTGTAACTTAATATCATTTAGATTTTAGAATCCTTCCCTAGTAGATTAGAGAAGAAAGGCATAATTGCACCCGTGACACCAAATCAGCCGCAACCTAATATTTTAAAACTTGTATATAGTTTAATTTATTAGATTCTTAATTGGCATTTGGAATGCTTTGGTATATTTCTTCGGGACTTTTTTTATTAATACCACTTTTAAAAAAATTAATTTGCCATCTACTACTATTTTTTTTTAATTAGGTTTCTATTATTGTCTGCGTTTTAGGTGAGAAATCCTATTTCCAAAATTGGACTTCTCACCATGTTTTTATTTTTTTTCCAAAAATGCCTATGAGAAGTCTTATCCCCAAACAGGACTTCTGAACACGTTTTTTTTTTCAATTTTTTGTTTAATTCTGACTGTTTAGGGTTTAGTTAATGTGGTTTATGGTGTTAGGTGGTTTGTGGTTTTAGGGTTTAAGTGGTTTTAGAATTTTGAGGTTATTTAAATTAATTAATTAATTTTGTTTATTAATTCAATTTATTATTTAATAATTACTACAATTAAGTTAGTTTAGGACTTAATGGTAAATAATAATACAATAAAATGATTACATTAAAATTATAAAAGGAGTATAACGATCCACATTTCTTACTCTTATGTAGAATGTCTAGGATTGTAATTAGGATATCTATTCCTGCTATGACTCTCATTTCAACACAGTCCACACCTTTTAGGGTGACGACACCTTTCTACCTGATTCATGTCAGTGCGAATGCGGGTAGATTGTGACAACGCCACCCTTCATCATATGCTTGCATCCACTTTTCTCTTGGAAGGCTGTCAACTCATTCCATAGCTTCTTGATTCCATTGCAAGAGCTCATTTCGGTAATAAAAATTGAAAAAAAAAATAAAAAAACGTGTTCAGAAGTCCTATTTGGGGGATAGGACTTCTCATAGACATTTTTGAAAAAATAAAATAAAAATATGGTGAGAAGTCCGGTTTTTGGAATAAAACTTCTCATCTAAAACGAAAACAGTGGTAGAAACTTAATTAAAAAAAGTGATAGAAACTTAATTAAAAAAAATAGTGGTAGATTACAAATTAATTTTTTCAATAGTGATATTAATAAAAAAAAGAGCCATTTCTTCGGATGCTTGCCTGACGTGATCTAATCTTCTTGGTGGCTTTCGTCCCTGTTAATTGTCTCCTTCATATTCCATATATCTTGGATGATTTGTTTATTTGTTAGGATGAACCAAGAAAAAAAAATAACAAGCTAGATCTAAATTTCTTCTCTGATATTATTTCTAAATATATAATTAATAAGATATTTATAAATCATAGTTAAATAATTTTTTATTGTTAAGCTAAATTTTAAATATCTATATTTTATATTTTAATTTATTTTTTCAATATTTTAGATTTTATAACTTTTGTACTGTTGTGGTCCGAGGTACACCATGGTCTTGCTTATTGCCTTCTTCCTGTCTAAGGTTTGGTGATGAGTTTCGAGGTGGGAGGTCTGCAAAGGCACTCCAATGCTAAAGTTAATGAGTGAGTGAGATAGTAAGAGATTGATGAGTGAACAATTACATACCTAGGTACCTTGGCTCCACCCCTTTTATAGTATCGGGAGGCCAACGTGTTGTGTCAAAGGGGATATTGTCCCCTGATTCTGGTGCAGCAGGATACCTGACTTGCTCAAGCGGCGTGGTTGCTACCGTAGGTAGGATGACGCGGGATGTACTATCCGACTGAGGTATTTGTTGGGCCGAGGTGGTTTGCCAACAGATTTGGCCGAGGTGCCCATGCAGGGACAACCTTTGCAGGAGTGGGCTAGACCCTTATTGGGCCGGGTCAATCGGCCCATGGCCCAGCAATGAACAACTTTAATTTTTTATATTTTATAAAAACACTCTTTATAATATAAATAAGAGATACATAGGCTTAATTATGTTTTTAGTCCTTTAAAAATTATCAGATTTGAGTTAGGTCATTTAAAAAAAAGTCAAACTTTTTTAGTTATTTAAAAAAAATTATTTGATTTAGGTCTTTTAAGTGAGTTGATTTGCTAAGTGGTACATTTTGACCCAGTCATCATGCCTGCATGGCACGAAACGCTGACGTGGCAATATTAACATTTGAATTTAGTCCCTCTAAAAATTAAATTTTGATTTTAGTCCCTCTAAAAATTAAGTTTTGATTTTACTCCTTCGGTGTTCCTATTCCTCATCCACCACCTTCTCCCTCCTCTTCCACCCTCCTCCCCCCACCTTCCCCCTCGGTCCACCCCTCCTCTTCCCCACCTTCCCCCAACCTCTTCCTTCCCCCTCGCGTTCGTCCCCCTTTCTCATCAGGATTGAAAACAACTCACATATGTTTTGTTGAGGCTGTGTGCAATTATTCAAAAATCGAATACCATCTCAATCCCAAAATCACCCCCATATTCAAGACCATTATTCCTTTCCTAACCCAAAAAATAAAACGCTGCAATTTGAGCTTTCTAAGTTCGTTATTCTATTCCTTTTCACGTTCACAATGTACTGTGATTATTCATATTATTCCTTTTCCATGGCTTCATCACGGATTAAAAATAGGGTTTTTTTTTCAATTTATTTCTCATGATAAAATTATGCTAGTTTGTGATTAGATTGCATTTGGAATTATTATAATTATGATCATAGAATTAAATTAAGATGAGGATAGTTTAATTCACAGAGATTAAAGTTTATACGTGTGTAAAGTCAGACATTTCACATAGAGAAAGAGAAAGCACGAGAAGAGAGAAGGGGGTTTTGTTGCAATGGGTTTTTTGGGATGAAGGGAGGAGGGAGGAGGTTGGGGGAAAGAGGTTGTGGTGGTGGTTGGGGTCGGGTGGGGCTTTTTTACTATTGTAGCACTATTTTTTTTATTATTTTTCAATTTAGTAACTTTTTTTTTATTTTTCAAAGTAGCACCTTTTTTATTAAAATATTTATTTTTATTAATTATCAATTAATTAAATATTAAATATTAGTTTAAATTATAATTAAATTGTTAATTAATTGAATATTTAATTGTTAAATATTTATTAACTCGATTTGTTAACTAATTAATAATATAATTATATAAAATAGCTCACATTGATTTAAAATTTAAAGTAGACCTACATAGACAGTGGTGTGGCTGTGGTGAATTTCAGGCATTACACTATCCATGCTTGCATGTCATCACTGCTTGTTCCCAAATTCACCACAACTACATGATATATGTGCCTCCCCAGTACAAATTGCAAAATGTATACAATATTTACCGCGAAGAGTTCAAACCGGTGTCTCACCATTCGTATTGGTCAGAATACAATGGAATTAAGTTGTGTCACAATCCAACAATGCATAGAGATCCAAATGGCTCTCCACAATCCACAAGGATTCGTACTGATATGGATCAAATGGAAAGGAGTCGTCATTCCAAGAAATGTGGACTCTGTCGAAATGAAGGACATAACAAGAAAAAATGCCCTTACCGTTCTAGAGTTGATACACAGCAGTAAAAATTTTCTATAATTTGCATTTAGTTCACTTTTGTATCATTTCTGTTTTTATCACTTTTGTATTTGTATTTTTAAATTTTAAATCAATGTGAGCTATTTTATATAATTATATTATTAATTAGATAACAAATTGGGTTAATAAATATTTAACAATTAAATATTCAATTAATTAACAATTAACAATTTAATTATAATTTTAAACTAATATTTAATATTTAATTAATTGATAATTAATAAAAATAAATATTTTAATGAAAAAGGTGCTACTTTGAGAAATAAAAAAAAAGAGTGCTAGATTGGGAAATAATAAAAAAATGGTGCTACAATGATAAAAAAGCCTCGTGGTGGTGGGGTGAGAGAGAGAGTGGTGGTGGTGGCGGGAGTGGTGGTGAGAGAGAGAAAACAAGAAAGAGAGAGTGGCGGTGGTGGGATGAGAGAGAGAAAAACTAGAGGGACTAAAATCAAAATTCAATTTTTAGAAGGACTAAAATAAAAATTTAATTTTTAGAAAGACTAAACTCAAAAGTTAATATTGTCACGTCAGCGTTTTGTGCCACGTAGGCATGATGACTGGGTCAAAATGTGCCACCTAACAAGTCAACTCACTTAAAAGACCCAAATAAAACAAATTTTTTTTTAAAAGACTAAAAAAATTTAATTTTTTTTAAAAGACCTAACTCAAATTTAATAATTTTTAAAAGACTAAAAATATAATTAACCCATATACATATTACTATTTTTTTAAAAAATATTTGAATTTTAGAAAAACTACTTGTAAAAGAGTCTAATAGTATCCCGTCATGCTTCCTTAAAAATTAATTTTCCCTATAAAGTGAAAAATATCCATGGAAAACCAAATAAATAAATAAATAAAGTAAAAATATATATGTCACTATAGTATTGTCATGTCACATTTACAGAAAAATGTATTTTTTTCCTGTCCTGTTATATATAAATTATAAAGTAGTGGAATTTGGGGGAAGAGAAAAAGGCAACTTTTTATATTCCCCCGATAATGTAATGCACTAATGCCATTTCTTTACTCGACCCAATCTCTCTCTCTCTCTCCCCAAATTCCCATCCTTCTCAGATCTAACACCTAACCTCCTCCCTACAAACAAAACAAAACGAAACTGAACAAGTAAACAATCCAATTACCCAAATTCATACTCTTCCATTTTTGTTCTTTCTCTAAATGCACATAACACCAACAAGAAAATGCCCACTCTCCACAAATTCAAGCTCTTAGCCACCCAATGCGCCGTCGCCGGCAGTCCCACCCGCAGCCCCACCACCAGCCCCGTCATCCACTTCCGCCGCCGCAAAACCCTCCGCATGTTCCTTACCCGTCCCCACGACCGCCGTCGCTTCCATCCCCCTCCCCTAGATCCGCCGGAAACCACCGCCGACGAGGTCAGAGTCCGCCACAAGCTGAAAGACCTTTTCATCTCCTCGCCGCCGCCACCGCCGTCGCCGCCGACACTCCAAGACGCCAAGACCAGCTGCCACCACCACCAACAGCAGCAGCATGATCAGCCAGATGAACTCCTCTCTGGCTCCGCCGTCGGCGTCCGGTTCCGAACCGGATCTCCGTTCCGGCGAGCCTCCGCCGTCGCTTCTCTCCGGCCGGTGTCTTCGGCGTTCCGTTACAGGTTACTAAGAAGAGCTTGGCGACCGGTGCTGTTCACTATCCCAGAGTAGGAGCTGTAGTCTCTCTCTCTCTCTCTCTCTCTCTCTCTCTCTCTCTACTGTGATAACTGTACGGATGAGTTCAATTCCAAATTTTATTGTTTTATTTATTTTATTGTTTCATTTTTGGAGAAAAAAAATAAATATAAATAATGTTAATAATATTAGAGTATTAATAACCGTAGTTGGTTCAAGTGGTAGGAGATTGTTTTTCCTAGTAAATATCACATTCGGTTTTCGCTGCTAACGTGCGCATCGTGCGTTTCAGTGTTTCTGTTAAGGGTAAACGTAACTAACGTTTGGCGCATTGCGTCTGCGAGTGGAAAAGGGGGAGGCAGCATACGTTACTAACGACGCCGCATCTTGAATTTTGTTATTTGTACGTTTGATGGTTATTTTAATTTTAGGTTTTTATTTTCTAGGGTATACTCCCCGCTCAACCTCAGATGTTAATTCTTTAGAGTATTCAGAGTGCATTTAAAGGTTACTTATCTCAAAGGGGTTATTTTCATACACTGAGTTAGCAATTGAACCCTGACCACATACTTAAAGAGTCGAGCCATTTATCACTTAGATCGTACCAATTTGGTATTTTTGTTTTTTGTTTTGTGTAGAGAAGAAAATGCACTGAGAATTATTAATGAAGTAATTGATAAATAGAATAGGGAAAATAATGGTGTATGTGTTTTTCGTTTGGAATGTGCTGTGGATCCAAAGTGTGGATCAAAGAGGGACAGGGATGAGACATGAGTGAGTGGGTGTGAGTGAGAGAACTAAGATGCCTTCCAAAAAAAAAAATTCTGTCTCTATTTGCAGTTTCCATGTGTTTTGTTCAGAGATGTCTTGGAATCGAAGCTCTAGTTTTGTCCTTTCGCATGAGATCTAAGATACCTTGTCACACTTAGAGCAATGCTTTATTGGGGTGTTTGGTAGAGACTAGACAATGCGAAACTGAAATACCAATGATTTTCTATGTTGCTAGCTAAATTTTAATGTTTTTTTAAAGGGTAATGATACATTACATTGGTAGTATCAAGTTACTGAACTAAATTATGCAAAGATTATGAACATTCCTTTGTACTTGTGTATGCTTAAACTCTTCATATGGTAGGCCCCGTGTACGTGTTATCTTGACTCATTGCGATAACGTGGGTTCTTCAATAGGTGTACTTCTAGAAACTACATATACTTTAGTTAGATGGTTCTTAAATAACGATGTTGCGCACAATGTTGGCAAGTAATGATGCTAGCTAGGGATTTGAGATCTGATGTGTGAGAGGCACTTTTCGTAAAGGGCTCAAATTGGATGTTGAATGGGATAGGCGTATCTACTATTATCGTATTATTTTAAATTGGTAAGTTTATATCATTGTCTTTGTTGACAAGGTTTAGATTTGGTAAGGAAAATGACAATATTATACTCGCCTAGAGAGTTCAGTGTCTGACTCTCTGGTTAGGCCTTCAACGAATCTAGCTGCCTTAGTGATCAACATGTTCAGCCATTTTGTAAGGGTTATCTATAGCTATCAATTTTGGCCAAGCTAGATGGGTCGGCTTCTTGTGTTTGTATTTTAGATTGGACTGGGTTTCTTAATCACAGGCTTGAAATCAATCATGCTGTTTTGGCCCAGTCCTATTGGCCAATTGGGTTAGGCTGAACCCATATTTTATATATCTTTTTTAGTATTTTGAACTATTTTCTTTTTTGGACAAAAAAAACTATTTTCTTTTGTAAGTAATTCGGGGCCAAGTTGGTGTGTTTTAAGTTGAACTTGGCTGAGCTAGAAAATACGCGGCCCGAAAAATAAGGCCTAGCCCAGCTTGGTTTTGCAATTTGGCCCGATGGACCATGACGAACTGGGTTGGATGGCCTGTTTTGATACCTATAATATTAGCGTATTATTTTAAATTGGTAAGTTTATCAAAATGTCTTTGTTGACATCAGATTTGGGAAAATGACAATCTTATACTTGCCAAGAGAGAGTTCACTGTCTGGTTAAGCCTTCTCAAGGAATCTAGTTACCTGTATGATCAAAATGTTCATTCATTTTGTATGTAAGTATTGTCTTGTTCAAATCCTCTTTTTTTTTTTATTTTTTTGGTCAAGTTTGTTTAAATCCTCTTTCTTGTTCAAATCCTCTTAGAAAGGGGCAATGTTGTTGTCCCCTCTAATGCCTGATTAGTTATCTAGGCAGGCCCACCACGTGCATTATTGAAGATGACTTCTCTTTAATGGACTTTTTTACTAGTTTTTAATTAATTCACTAGAGGGGGATGTGGGATAATGATCAAATACAAAAATTGGATCAAGATACTTATCTCCGGCTGACGGCTGTGGTTCATTAATTCGGATATACGTGGACAGGGTATTTATATTAGAATAATGAGTTGGTCTTTCGCCTTTGTAGAATAATAGCTTTTCACTATCTTAAGAGTGAATAATTCTAAATTCTCTTCAAGTCCCAATCTTATTAAGCTAAACATGAATATCTGGCTTATTAATTTGATTCATAAGTATTTAATTAATAAAACTAACTAAAGGTGGATAAAAAATGTAAAATCAATTTTAGAAAGAAGTTATTGATGCAATGGTTAGAGTTGTTATCGTGATGACTAGAAAGTCACCTATTTGCAAGATAAAACTAGCATCATCTTGTCCTTTTTTTTTTTCATTTTTATCAAAATTTAAGAGTCTTATCAAATTTGGACAATTCTATATTTCTATATGGAAAAACTGAAAAAGGGATTCATGGGAATCGTTAGATCGCTTTTGCCTTCAACTTGAAGTCTACAATGGGTCTGAAATTCTTTTTGACGCGTAAGAAGGGATCTCTCTCCCTTCTCGACTAGACAATTGCAACCAAAGCAAAAGACAAGGAAACTTTTGGTTGCTCAAAACCTATTTGATGAAAGCAAAGGGTGTTTCATTCGTAACAAATTTTGGAGTTTCAAGTTGTTATCATATTTCGGAATAATAATACGAGGCCAAAGAAAGAACATCATAATATCATTAAGTGACATTTGTACTCATATGCACATTTATGTCATATATGAATGACATATACGTGCATTAAGGCTAAGTGCTTTGTGTGGCACGTGTGCAGGTGTATTAAAATTTATCGGATTATTTTTAAAGTTAACTAGTAATGTTCACGGGTCGAAAAAATTAGAAAACTTTAAGAAAGACTTATTTAAAATAGATATGTTGAACCATGAGATTGACCACAAGTGGTTAATGTGTTCCATCTAAAAGGACGGGCTCGGTTAGGACCCGTATTCGATTTGCAATGACGGAACAATCCGTGGCTAGGCCTTAGATACTATGGGTATAAAAAAAATGTTAGAACACTTTAAATACGGAAGATGGTGTTCAAATAGGTGATATGGCTGCTGATGGTGATTTCAGTATGCACTTTTAGCGGTGAGTTGCAAGGTTGAAGTGGGAATCATGAATAAACTGTATTGTTTTGGCAGATTCGTCCACATATGGGATGTGAAAATTATCCTAGGTGTGGTTTTTTGGATGTGAAAAGTGTATTTTGCAATTTTCAATGACAGAGCCGTTCACAATAAGGGTGTAATGTTTTCTGAAGGTGTGACTGGTGCAGTCCTCAATCTAGACAGAAATGATATATTTCACATCAATGGTGTGAAAATTACCACATGTGTGAAAACGAACAGTGATTTCTCCGAAGGTGACTGGTGCAATTCTCATTCCAGGCAACCAGAGAATTTCACACCAAGGGTGTTAAAATGTCCACAAGTGTGAAAACAAACATTGGCGTGATTGATGCAAGTAATGAAATTTTCGCAGCTGGGGTGTCATAGGGGCGGAGCCAGGAATTTAACTTGAGTGGTGCCAAGATCAACAAGTATATGACTCAAGAAAAAATTTAAATTTTTACATGCATGACATATACAAAACATTTGATATATAATTAATATTTTTATAAACAAAAGAAATATAGCTATATTGAGTACAAGAGACACTAACCAAGAAGTGCAACTAATACAAGCGCCAAACATAATAAATTTTTTTCTCAATTCAATCTATGACAAATAAAGATAATATATTAAATCAATTCACATAAATGAATAAAAATGAAATTTACCATGTGTATATTCCAGACTTTCAAGTTCCAACCTTTAACCCACCAAGAGAAAATTAATAAAATTCAATCACCAGTGTGTAAGTTCGGCTTCCAGCCACCACTGTAGCAATATAATGCATTTTAAAAGAACATCATATTTTTGTTTCTCACAAAATCATTACCAACAAGTAAAAAAAAAAATCAAAACAAACACAGTAAAAAAATAAAAATGCAATACCAAGTTTCTGATGAAGAGCTTGAACGGTTGAATGCGTTGTGCACTGGTTTGCCAACAAGAAATATTATAATGCAGCAAGAAGATGAAACTCAAAATTTTGCTTGCAACAGAGCGTGCTTTGCTTTGTTTCTCTGTCGCCGTTTCGCGTATCCACTGCTAAGTGGTTCACTTGCCCAATTGCCTAATTGCTGTAACGTTAGAGACCGGCGTTTTTTCACCTTTTGTCCTTTTAGTTTTCGTGTAAGAGAAGCCAAGTTTGACATTGACAATGTTAAAATATAAAAAGAAATGGATGTGGAGTGGGTGGGACTGCGCTGACTGATGTGGGTCAAACAGCAGCGGTTGCTTTTAAGTTTTATTATTATTATTATTATGGAGAGGGAGACCACATATGTAATTTTATATAGACTATCCCACAAAAAAAAAATCTACGTATATTCATAAAAATTTCCAATACTTGGGGGGTGCCATAGCATCAGTGGGCCCCCCCTCCCTCCGCCCCTGAACATATGTGTGACTGTTTCGGGTTTTTTTGAAGTCAAGGACAGTGATACAATAGTAAGGTGTGAATATTTTCACAAGTGTGAATAACTCGGATATCTTTTCAGGCAGATAATGACACTTTTACAGCAGAGATGCCAATTTTATTACAGGTATGACTGTTTTGGGTATTACAGGTATTACAGGTATGACTGTCACTTTTCTCACAGGTGTGGTAGTTTGGAGATAAGCCAATTTGGCTTCTTTATCACTGTATAGCCAATTTTCCATCTTGTAATTTTTTTGTTGGAGTTGGTACTCGGGCACACCTTGTGCTCCTGTGCAATTAGCTCTTCTTTTGAATAAAAATCTTAGGTTATTTAAAACCATAATCCTCATTTCCAAAAATAAATGTTTCCACAATTGATAATATATGCTAAATGTTTCGCATCACCACGAGTAAAATATCAATTGAAACTTACTTATAGGATTTTTTAAAGTAATTAGCTTAAGGAAAAAAATTGAACAGCGATTAATCAAAGTCATCCAAGTGCAAGCGAAATTACAGCTTAATTGATTCACAAACTAAAGAATAGTAATTGATTGGTACCGGAAACTATATTTCTTTCATCCCATTCCTTTAGTTAAATCTCACTTTCTTTCTAGTTGTTACAACTCATGATTACTTTATAGTTTTTACCTAATATTTTGACGAAACTCATCATAGTCGAATACCTGGGACTGTCTCACATTGATTGGCTGGTGCTGGTTCTTATGTCCTATTATTGATGCAGCAACACATATTTCTAGTGAATTAAAATAATTACATCATACTGACTCAGGATTTATACCCTTTAGTAGTGCCATATAAATTCAAAATCATGCATAGACCAGCGAAAAGGATTGAAGAGAAAGTATTACCCCCACTAAAAGATAGCAACCATGTTGAAGTAGCCCACACTCATATCCACGACAAGTGGGAATAGGATGCAAATATCTCCTTTGAAATTCTCTTCAAGTATGAGATCTTTTACTGCTACATCATATAAATATATTCCTTGCATGTACCAATAGTCCAATTAATATGGAGCTAAAGTGGTAGACTTTTTATGAGATTAGATCATGTCATGATCATATGTTTTAAGTTATACTTATTTCTGTCATAGCATAAATTGTATATTTATCTCACACTAAAATTCCTATATCATGTGTTTCAATTCTTCTACCAACTAAAATTCCTTGAATTGCCGGCAGGTATATTTGATTGGTTCCCCAGTCTACAGAGTGTTGACCTTTCCTCCAACTACATCAATGGGAGTCTTCCAGGGAGTCTTGGGAGATCTCGATCTAGAATAAGTTATTTGTGGGTTAGTGATAATTACTTAACTGGTGCAATTCCTGACTTGTCGAACTGCACCAACTTGTCTGATCTGCAACTTGGAAATAATTACTTAACTGGTTTGGTTCCACCTTCGTTGATGGCTCTCCCTAGCTTGCAGAACGTTTCTCTGGACAACAATTTGCTTCAAGGGCCGATGCCCATGCTGTTTCGCAAGGGTGTGACTATGAAGGCAACTTTGGAAGCCAATAGTTTTTGTCGAAGCGATCCTGGTCCTTGCGATCCGCGGGTGACGACTTTGCTTGAAATTGCTGCATCTTTTGGGTATCCCCAAATATTGGCAGGTTCATGGAGAAGGAACGATCCTTGTGGCTACGATGATTGGGCTTTCATTGATTGTAAAGGAGTGGAAATTGTTGGCGTTAATTTTACAAAGATAGATTTTGGTGGAACCATCTCCCCTGCATTTGCCAATTTAACTAGTTTGCGGGAGTTGACACTCAGTGGTAATAATTTGACAGGTTCAATACCTCAGAGCTTGACATCCTTGTCTCAACTCGAGCTTCTCGATTTGTCCAATAATAACCTCTCTGGACAAGTTCCCAAATTTTCATCTAAGGTGAAACTATTTACGACTGGTAACGTTAATTTGGTTGGGCATTCTCCAGGAGCTAGAGATCCATCACCTGTTTCTGGTCACTCAACAAGTGGAGATCCATCTAAAACACCAAATGCCACATCACTTAGAGCTGTTTGGATAGCAGGTATATCCATTTTTTCTATATTGCTTTGTTCTAGTCCTGTTATTTTCCTTTTGCGCATTTTTTTGGTCAACCTTCCTTTTGCACATATGAAAGAGTTAAATTCTCCTTATCATTTGAATAGTGGGATCAAAATTCAGTATCTTGTTAGCCTTAATTTCAAAATTACTTTAGTTTATTTGGGAAAATGCATTCAAATGAACAGATAGATAATCTTAGATTTAGATATAAAAAACTTAATTTGTTTATTTTATCTTCACTCCTTTTACTTTGGTGGTAATAAAACAAAATAAAATTGTTTTATACTTATTCTTCATTTCCTTGTAAGCATGCAGGGGCATCAGTGTCGACTGTCGAGTGCTGGAGTTTTAATATTTATTGTGATTATTAGCAAACGTGAGAGGTATTTTAGTTTAATACAAAAGAGGATTTTCATGAAAGGAAAAAAATTTGTTGACCACAACGTGGATGCTTTCTTGCAAATTCATACTTTAATTTGTCAATGCCAAAGCGATATAGTTATGCACAAGTAAAGAGGATCACAAACTCATTCCGTCAAAAGTTAGATTAAGGAGGATATGGAGTTGTGTACAAAGCAAGCTTACCTGATGGTCGTCATGTGGCAGTGAAACTAATAAGAGAGTCCAAGGGAAATGGTGAAGAATTCATAAATGAAGTTGCTAGCATTAGCAAAGCGTCGCATGTGAACATTGTCTCACTTTTGGGCTTTTGTTATGAGATGAACAAAAGAGCACTAATATATGAATTCATGCCTAATGGGCCATTGGATAAGTTCATTTATAGAAGTGGGTTCCCAAGTGCTATTTGTAATTTGGATTGGAGTATATCGTTCCAAATTGCAATTGACATTGCTCGAGAACTAGAGTACTTACATCAAGGGTGTACTTCAAGGATTTTGCATCTCGATATTAAACCCCAAAACATTCTTTTGGATGAAGATTTTTGCCCCAAAATTTTTGATTTTGGATTGGCTAAAATGTGCTAAAAGAAGGAGAGTATTGTGTCCATGATAGGCACAAGAGGAATTATAGGGTACATAGCACCACAAATATTTAGTCGAGCATTTGGTGGAGTTTCTCACAAGTCTGATGTATACAGTTATGACATATTGATTCTTGAAATGGCTGGAGGAAGAAAGAATCATGACACTGGAGGGTCACATACAACTGAAATGTACTTTCTGGACTGGATTTATATAGATCTTGAGCAAGGTCATACTCCTGTGAATTGTTCGACATTGTCGGAGGAAGAAAATGATATGGTAAGGAAGATTACTATGGTGAGTCTATGATGCATTCAAATGAACCCATCGGATAGGCCATCAATGAGTAAAGTGATAGAGATGCTACACCACTTCAGTCAGTGCCATATCCTCCAAAGCCTATTTTGTATTCTCCTGAAAGGCCATCCTTACAAATTTCATGTGTGTCTTCCAACAATTTGTATGAGACAAATTCAACAACTTTCCAGGAGAATATGGATCCACCAAATCAAATTAGTATACTTAAACATGAAATGAAAATGTGATTGTATTTTTAATGTACGTAACTTGTATACTAAAGTTGGTACTTGGATACAACTTTGCATATCTTTTTGTTGAACTTCAATACCCATAACATATTTATAGTGGGATATTTTCTTGCTACTAATTCCCCTTGGGGATTTTACTTTTCTCTCGTTTTGCAGTTCAACATTTTACTATCATTAGTCATGCATGGTCTCACTCTAATAAAGTAAAAGTTGTTTCTGTAGAAAAACAAGAAGAAGAAAAGAAATATCTACGAGTCTACGAAGACAAATTCCGCAATATACGAGTGCACATCCAAATTAGAGAATGTACATCCTTGTGCTTCATTACAATTGCACACAATATCCTACAATAGAATATTGTCAGCACCAAGAATTCCATCCAAAGATTTAGTTTATCTTTGATAAACTTCACAAAAAGATAACATTGTCATTGTTAGTTTTTTTCTTCTTTTATCTAAAAAAAATTATCCATCATGAACAGAAAACTTTTCCATAATATGTTCTTGATCATCTTGACACAAGTCTTGACTACAGAAATTATTATACATATAGAATAGTTAGAGTTAAATCAAGATTGGTCCACGGAGGGAGGGAGTGATAATGTGATTTGGTGGTTGAGGGAAGAGGCATAAAGATTAGAGTGATAGGAAAGTCATGGGTTCGATATTCTCCACTATTATAACATAATAATTTACTAATGTTTGTCTATTAAAAAAATACATTGGTCTATGACGTGACATAGAACCTAAGTACATTTTCCTACAATTTTATATGCGGAAATTTGGATTTTATGAGAACAAGAGTAGAAATCAGACATATTGGGGTAACAAATGAAAAGGAGCTGGGACGATCAGTTTAAAGCTCAATCGAGATATCAGGCCGTAGTGTGTAAGGACATACAATGAAGCACCGGCAACTTTTAGATCAAAAGTCACGGTTCATGAAGCAGCTCAAGGTCCTCACCTATGTTTTGATGTTCTAAATAGTGTTGACAGAGCTATTACCCCACTATAAGAGCAACCATATTGAAGTAGCCCACACTTATATCCACGACTAGTGGGAATGGGATGCAAAATCACATTTGAAATTCTCTTTAAGCAAGTACTAGTATGAGATCTTTAACTGCTACTCCAGAAAGAAATATATTCCTTGCCTGTACCAATAGTCCAACATGGAGTTAAATCTATTATCTATATTAAAACAACCCGCACCGCGTGAGTTACATTTGTGCCAAGTAATAACATTTTTGTCACATATCAACAAAATTATATGTCACCCTTTATAGTTTATATTTCACTTCTCTTTGCTTTATAATTCATCCACCATCTCTGATTCCCAATTTCTCTATGTGTCTTTCCACCTTCTTTAGTTATCCATTAATTTAATTCATTTAATTCAATTGATTAAAATATATTATGAGCATATATTACATTATTTTTCCTTTAAATTATTCTATAGATTACAAGATCATATATTCATTATATTAATCAACATACTGTAATATTTATCTAATTATAAAACACGTCCCTGTAGAGCCAAATCTCAAGTGCAAGACAAGCAAAAAATCAACAAGTGAAATATATGACATAAAGATCATAAGATGACAAAATCGATCCTCACAAGTTTAAGGAGAAGCAAAAAAAAAAAAGTTAAAAACAACTATAGTGTGGTAGATAGAGAGAGTTCAAAACAAACCAAAAAATGATATTATCATATCAAGGACCATTATTGAATTACATTTTCAAACATGTAATTAACCCATTTCAAATAGTAGCGATTCAACATGTCATTCATTGCCTATCACAATTTTTGATCCACAAATTATATACTTTTTTATTACCATCTTATTTATTACCTTGTTTTCTCTAATTATTCAACAATATAAATTAAATTAAAAATATTTATTAAAATATATTGAAATAAAATAAATTACGACTACGTATCGCGCGAGTCACAACCTAGTGGTATAATTTTTATGAATTTTGACGCCATCATCATATGCTTTAAATATACTCAGTCTCTCATAGCATAAAGTTATATTTATCTCATGTAGCACTAAAATTTTCGGTGAGAAAATTATGTAATTTTAGAAAGATGTGTGACTCATGATAACATTTTTATTTTAGGGAAAGTATACACAATTTTTTAGCCCGTGATCCAACACGCATGTATACCCTTGAACCATTAAATAATTGTCTCCTTCCAATCCATGGCTAAAATGCTTGAAATAATCGAATGAGTATGGCTCAGTTGGCAATACATGCAAAGTTTCTAGGTTAGAGAATCAATGTTCGATTCCCACAAAACACACTCTTAGAGAGGGATAAAGAGCTTTAAGTGGGGCGAGGGGCCAAAGGCTTTAACGGTAGTTTAACAAAAAAAAAATGCTGGCAATAACCAGGTACTTCCTCCAGCCCTTTTTTTAAAGAAATATGGAACAAAATCATCAAGACCAAGAAAGTATATTGAAATAAGTTAATTATAATTAATGATTCTATAATGTTAAAATGTGTTTTTATTATGCTGATCAAAAAAAGGTACATGGACTCATACATATATACATACGCTCGGTGCTAGCTATGCTTAATGGACAAAAATTAACTACTAGATAGACTTTGATAAGAAGGATCATAACAACCTTATCCCTATATCTGATAAGCTAGGCAACTTAAAGTTAAATTTGAATCTATAAAAACAACTTTGATCAGATGTATATAATTTTTCAAAATACCATTTGTGAAATTAGTGTCTTTTCATATTATTTTTGTGGGTATCATAATAAATAAAGGTAAAGTTACAAATAAACAATTAATATCGTTGAAAACAAGACATTTTCTTATAAAATGACCAGAAAAATGGCTTATTTTGTTTCTTATAAAATAGACCAAAAGGAGTATTTGGTAAATAAACACCTTTTTCCAATCATTGATAGGCATGTGATCATTGTCATTAATGTACGCCAATTGAAGCTCCCTAGCAGACAGTGATCCTCTTGCACTCAACAACACAGACTGCTAGGTACGTATTGATATTTGAGGACACAAGTTCTTGCCTTGGACCCTCTAAGGTGGGCCAATCAAAAGTATAATCATGTTTCTGATAACTTTTTTAGCGAGTGCTTTTGAGGACACAAGTTCTTGCCTTGGACCCTCTAAGGTGGGCCAATCAAAAGTATAATCATGTTTCTGATAACTTTTTTAGCGAGTGCTTTGCACACATTTTCCACTAACAATACATTGATACATCAATTAAACCTAAAAGACAGACCACCAATGTGAGCATGAAGAAACAACTTTGCAAAAGCCAAATAAGTTACTTTAAAGTCGCAAAAGCATTCAAGAAATTCAAGAAAGAATGTTCAACTGCTGGGATCGATTGTTTTTTATTCCAGTTTTGTTTTGTCCTGTTTGAGGTGCAGGAAACTCATCAACACTCCTCTGTTTTTCTAAGCATGTGCATGAGCATGTACACACTACTCCTACTATTGCTGCAGCTGTTGCTGCATGGCAATATTGCATTTGCCGACGACTTCGAATGCAAGATTGTAAGTCAGTGTCTATCCCACTTCCTATCAATTATAAATTATCCTCAAGTATAAATCCTAACACAAAAGTAGAGAGGATGAAAATGTCTCGAGTACCGTATGCATTGATGATGGAAAGCCTTATGTATGTCATGATATGTACAAGACCAGACATTGCACAAACAGTGGGAGTAATTAGTCGGTACATGGCAGGTCCTAGTAGAGAGCATTGGAATGTTGTTAAGACGATCCTTAGATACATGAAAAGAAACCTAAGGTGTTGCATTATGTGTTGAAGGATCAGAATTCATTGTCAGAGGATATATTGATTCAGATTTTGCAGGTGATCTTGATAAAAGAAAATCTACTACTGGCTATGTGTTCACGCTTGCAGGAGGAGCGGTTAGCTGGTAATCCAAATTACAGACTGTTGTAGCTCTATCTACTATAGAAGTTGAATACATGGCAGCTACCCAAACATGCAAGGAAGCTATTTGGATTCAAAAGTTAATGGAGGAATTCGGGCACAAACAACAAAAGATTTATGTGTATTGTGACAATAAGAGTGCCTTGCACATTGCAAGAAATCCAGCCTTTTATTTCAGGACAAAGCACATAGGCATTCAACATCACTTTGTTTGAGAAGTAGTAGAGGAGGGGTGTGGATATGCAAAATATTCACACCAAAGACAACCTAATAAATGTTATGACAAAGCCAATCAACACGGACAAGTTTATATGTTGTCGATCCTCTTATTGCCTATCAGAAACGTAAGAAACAAGGAATTGCCAAAGTAGATGGATTTTGAAAGCTCACAAATGTGACTTTAAGTGCAAGATTGTGAACACAAGTTGTGGTAAAGCCACTTTTGTTGGCTTATTTACAAGTCTAAGATTGTGGCTATGTAAAGCCACTTTAGTAAATCAATTTTGGTGGCTTTGAAATTCAAACTTTGTGGCTACAAATTGGAAGCATCTTGTGTGACATAGAAGGTAAAAATTGTGGCTATACAATTCAAACTTTGTCTCTTGTAATGTTCAAAGATGGAGGCTACAAGTTGAAAGGTGCATGGAGGAGGTTCACTTCTATAAATAGCAAGCCTCACATTTCATTTTTGTGTCATCCCAAACACATCATCCCAACACCAAGTAATCACCACCAAGTCTTAGAAAGTGAGTGAAAAATAGAGAGAAAAATAGAGAGAGAAAATTGTAGTTTTTCCTATAAGGTTCTCCTAGTGTGTGTATTCTCATATTATCAAGAGAGAGTATTAATTGTTCTCTCCTTGTTCTTAGAGAGATGGTGTTGTGATTTTCTTTCACTTAGTGAAAATCTTTCTATTCTTGCCTGTAGATTTTTTCCTCATCTGTTGAGGGTTTTTTCACGTAAAATATTGTGTCAGTTCTATTGTTTTCGACTCTTATTTTAGTTGCACGATATTATTCCATTACTCTGGTACCCAACAATTGGCTGGTGCTGTTTCTTATGTCCTATTATTGTTGCAGCAACACATATTTCAAGTGAATTAAACTAATTACATAATACTGACTAAGGATACCCTTTAGAAGTGCCATATAATTAAACTCAGAATCAGGAAATATAAATTCAAACTAATTATATATATTTCAAGAAATATATATATAGGTAGATCACTCAAACCAGAGTTACGATAATAGGCGGAAGTAATATAGATTATGAAAAAAGTATGAAAAAACTCAAACTCGACATAAGTCTTTTTATAGATCATAAGTAATACAAAGAGAAGGTAATAAGAATTCTTGACTTACTTCAGAGAATAGGACAGGGAAAACTAAAAAACTTGTTTCTAAAACTAAAACTGAGTGCTCCTTTTATAACATAAGGAAAGCACTGTTTACAGCAGAACTAATAATTTAAAATACAACAGTAATGAACAGAGCTTGTCGACACTACAGTGCTGCCGACACTACAGGGAAATAATAAGACAAAAGTCAAAAGTAATCACATGGAGTAAAAGTATTTTGTCTGCCAATATCACTGAAAGTAATGATTCGAATCTGCTTTAAGGGATTTCGGGAATCCCTTCAATCCGTAACAATCGTCTTCATTCATTGGAGTGTAATTTTGACTGGATCCGGCTTCAGACTCTTGGTCAAGATTGTCACCAGACATAGCCATCTGAATTTCTTAAGAAATTCTTCTTTATTGGACGAGGATGATAATTCAGCCATAATTTTAGATTTTTCTGATAAAAATAAAGCTTCAGTATCATCCTATATAACCTGCTTAATGTAATTCAGGTGTTCACGAAACCATTTATCTAGGGCAGCAAAGCATAATAAATCTGGATTAAATTTGTTCCACCATTTAATTCTGAATTCTCTGACTACTTGAGATACTTGATAATCATCCCAAATTTTCTGAGACCCATAAGTCCATGAACTAATCCAGGTAATGCTAGAGCTTGCACAAAAAGCCAGTAATTGCATATGCTGAGGAAAAGTAGTTTCTGTGGTAAACCTTTCATAAGCAGTAAGAGCAAAGTCAGGAAATATTGAGGTGTTAGCCCCAACATCGATAAACCACCAGATAAACCATTGCGGGAAGTTTAATGAGATTCCCTTTTTGAACCAAATAAACCAGGAATGATTATATGGTTCTAGGTAAAGCATGTTGTACCAGGCTTCCATATAATCCACATAATTAAAACTCTGCGGGGTAAATCTTCTGGAAAATGTTTTGTGTACTGAGGGATGAATTCCCCAAGCTTGAGGAGTAATGACCTTAACAATTTTGAATAAGTAATTTTTTGAGGATCACTTGGATCTTCTCGGTTATGAGTTATTTCAATAGATCCTGTATCAACCAAAACAAATTCATAAAACTATCTGGTATGTTCTGGGGTTCTGGGATAGTAATGAAACCTAGGTGGGTAAAATTTACTAATGGTTTGTAATAGGGAACTATTGCCTTTGACGTATTCTGGCTCTAAGGTAAACAGAGGTAATTGGTAAGGCTTTGGTCTTTGTGTTTATAATGATGTAAAGGTTTCTTGTAATTGCTGGGAGTGTAATGGGGTATTAGCAACTTGGACAGAGTGTAATGGGGTATTAGCAATCTGAACTAATTTAGAGGATGAAGAAGAAGAGGGTAATGCCAATGGAGCCGGGCCTCTAGGCCTAGGTGTAACAATCTGGTAAAGAGATAAAGGAGTGTAACGATTTTGTAATGAAGAGGAAGAAGATCCTTGTAATAATGTTTGTTTAGAAGTAATAGCTTTCTGAACTTTTTGGTCCTCCAGAGGAGATCCGTAATCATCTCTGGGATCTGTCTTTGCACCACTCATGATTTTCCCTGTAAAAATTCTCTAGTAAGAAAGTCTGGTAAAGAATTCTTCTCTCCTTTAATATGTTCTATATCAAAATCGAAACAAGAGAGTAAAGATTGCCATCTAGCAAAAATATGCTTTGAAACTAAATTTTTAACGTCTTTTTGTAAAACATCTTTTGCAGCTTTGTAATTAGTTTTTAGTAAAAACCGTTTTAAAAATAAATCATCTTGAAATTTAGTAATACATAAAACAATAGCTAAAATTTCTTTTTTAATAGTATTATATTTCTGATGTGCCGGGCTCCAAGCTCCAGAGTAATATATTACAATATGTTCCTTGCCAGTATTGGGTAACACCTGTTTTAATATACCCCCATATCCTAAATCAGAGGAATCTATTTCAACTATTAAAAAGGCCAAAGGGTCAGGAAGACCTAAACAAGGTAATCGTTTAACTATTGACTTTAACTTCCTAACACTTTCAGACATAGACTCATCCCACTTATTGGAGGGTTTTTTCTAAGACGTTTAAACAAAGGGGCACAGAAAAGTCTGAGGTTGGGTATGAAATCTGCAACATAATTTAAACAACCTAAAAATCTTTGTAATTGAGTTTTTTCTTTTAATTCATCAAGAAATTTAGCTGCGAATTCTATAGCTCTACTGATAAGAGTTATGGTTCCTTCGTAGACTTCAAATCCTAGAAATCTTATCTTGTTTTGAAATAATTTCATTTTTGTTTCAGATAATACTAACCCATTGTTTTTAATAATATTAAAAAATTTATTTAAATGTTCAAAGTGTTGATTAATTGAGTTAGAGAATACTAATACATCATCCAAGTATACCAAAGTAAATTCAGAGTAATTATTAAATATTTCATTTATAATATTCTGAAATTCACTTGGAACATTTTTTAATCCTAACGGCATAACATTCCATTCATAATGACCAAAAGACACTATAAAAGCAGTTTTGTATTTATCTTGTTCTTCTAGCTGAATTTGATAATATCCTGATTTAAATCAAACTTAGAAAATATAACAACATTATGCAATCTTCCAATTAAATCTTTTTTATTAGGTATGGGATACCTAATCCATTTTAAAGCTTTATTAAGAGGTTTATAATTAATAACCAATCTTGGTGCGCCTCTTTCTAATTCTGAAGCATTTACAACATAAAAAGCTGAACAGCTCCACGGGGACTTACTTGCTCTATTTAAACCCTTTTCTAAATATTCATTAATTTCTTTTTTACAATAGTCTAGAAATTGTTGATTCATTTGTATAGGTCTAGATCTAGTAGGTATATCTTTTTCATTAAAATCAGATTCATAGGGTAATGAAATAACATGTGTCTTTCTTTTCCAGAAAGCATTTGGATGTTCGGCACATAATTCTATAGAGAATTGTTCTTGCAAAACTTTAATTTTCTCTTGAATCTTATGAGACTTTAATTGTTCATCTATTCTCTTATAATGGATTTCTTTATTAATCATAACTATTTGTTTCTGTTTTTGCTTAATCAGATTAATATAAGAAGTTGATTCTTCTTGAAGTTGATTTAATTCTTTTATCTGTGGTGGTTGAATAAATTCAAAACTAACTTCTCTTCCCAGGGCTTTTGAAGTAATGGCTGTATCGGATACAGTAAAATGATATAATGAAGATAAAAAGGGTGTACCCAGTATTATACTTTCATGTATATCTTTAACTAAGACAAATGAGGTTGTGTAACAGACTTTATTTTTACAAATTTTTGCTTTAGGTAATTTATATGCAATTGATAAGCTTGAACCATTAGCTCCACTTAATGTTTCTTTAGTTTTTTCATAATACTTAGTAGGAATTAGACCTTCCTGAATATAGTTTAAATCTGCACCAGAATCCATTAAAGCAATAAGTTTAAATCTTTCCTCTTTAATCACTAATTCTATAGGACAGTACCATTTATGAGATATTAATCTATCAATTTTATATAGTTCAGAATTAGAATTTTCTCCTTTCTGTTCATTAATATCTTTCATTCCTTTTATTTCTAAATATTTTAATTCCAATTCTATATCTTTTTGTTTTAATTGTTGTATTTCTTGTTTTAATAGTCTAATTTCGTTCTATAAATCTTTTAAGGTTATAGTATTAACTTCAGGTTTCTTAAATCTTTGCATAACATCCTTAAATTCAATTTTATGCATAGTATTTTTCTGAGCTTCTTCTTCAATAATAATTTCTTGAACTTGTTTCCTAAATTCTTGTTTAACATCTGAATCTTGCATTTTTCCTAATATTTCTATTAAAGTATTTGCTTGATTTTTTGTAATAACATTAATTCTTTTAATACAATTATTACAATCACATATGTCTATCCCTAAACATTTAGAAGTACTAGAGGATTCTTCTTCTTCTGATGTTCCTCTAATCTGATTAATAACTTCTTCTTCATACCAAGATTCTTCTTCTGAAGAATATTTAGATTCATTATCACTATAAATCATTATATCTTCTAATATGTTAATAAGGCTATGTTTTAAATCCTCTTGTATAGATAGATTATTGATTTTATTAATTTTCTCTTTAACTCTACAAGTTTTAACATAATGGCCACACCTTCCACATTTAAAACATTTAATATCGGTTAGATTTTTGTTTTGATAATTTTTCTTGTTATTTTGCCGTTGCGGCTTTAGCTTTGGCTTACAGTCTTGTTGCTTTCTATAATTCTTATAATTTCTTTTTCAATAATAAGGTCATCCACTAAAATTTTGTTTTCTTTTCTTTTTAACAATTCTACTTGGAGCTTTCAAAGGTTCTACTCCGAATTGTTCACAAAATGTTCCTAATTCTCTTTTACGTTGCATAGCTTCATTTTTAATCTTATTTTGTATTTTATAATCAGTACAAATCTGTATTCCTGTTTCTACAATATAATTTGAGATTTCTCCCATAGTTAATTGATCATAAGGTATTATTCCATTAAAGGATTGACTAATATTAGTTTTAACTTTTTCTGCAAATAATCTAGGTACTCCTCCTATAAACCTTTCTTTCCAATAATCAGTTGCGCCATCAGCTCTAAGATATAATTTAGATAAAAACATATCTTTATACCATCTGTAGTCAGACATTGTTGGACAGTAAAGATTTATTAATTGATCTGATAATCTTTGTTGTAGTTTTAACCGTTCTCCTATAAAATGTTTAGTAATCGTATATAGCAAAGTCGTAACAGCATCTTCTGCTAGGTTTCCATTATTTTCAATTTTAACAGCTTCCCAAATGACAGTTTTTTGTTCTTCAGTAATAATATTATCCCACCAGCCTTTAAGTTGTCCAGTAAAACCAGTAGTAATTATTAATGCAGTTTTCTTATCAGAGTTACCTCTTCCTTTGGCACACATGGACATTTGTTGTATAATATCTGATATTTGTTGTTCACTAGCTTCATCTATATTCCATTCACATATTCCTTCTCCCGAATAACTGTTTTCAATAAAATTCGACCGATCTTCAAACTAAACTTCAGCAAAAGAGGGTATTGGATAATAATTTCTTGTAGTAGGTTTTGGATTATTATATTTAATCTTATTTAACATATTTTCTTCTTCATATTTTAACACATTTAATTTAGTTTCTGAAGTTGAAGTGCTATTAGTATTTAATAAAAATAGTTTTTTCCAATCTACTAATTAACTCATCAGATATATTAGTTTTTCCTAATTTAAAATCTTTTAATTCTTTTTCAAGAGCATACTTAAGTATTGGCCTGGTTCGATCTATAGGATAATCTTTAGGATTTTCTATTTTCCTAGAAGTAGATCCAAATAATTCAATTCTATCTAATTGTTGTGATATAGTATATAAAATTTGATTAGTGTAATTTAATTGTTCATGAATATTTAATCTTTCCTTTTGTCCTTCTCCTGAGGGGTTTTTAATAGTTTTTAGTGGCAATGCCACAACTTCTATTTTTTCTTGTGTAGGAATTATAATAGCTTCTAACAGCGGATGAAAACTATTAACATAATTTTTCTTATCAAATAATTCCCATTTAGTGTTTAGTCTAACATTAACATCTAGATATAATTCTTTTAAGAAAGGGTTTACAATGCTATTTTCTTGACAATATAATTCAAACCATGTAAAGAAATAAATATTTAATTCTTGATACTCTAGGAAATCATAAAATTTCTGTAAATAATCTTTAGTCTGTTCTTTATTGAAAGTACTAAAATACCAATCTCTTTTAGGTTTATTGTAATCAGAATTAAATTCTTCTCTTAACCAATCTTTATCAATTTTAAAAGGCTCTTCTTTATTTAATGTTAATACTTGGGATCTAGTTGGAGAATATTGAGGTGACTCAGTTTTCTGAGAAACTTCTCCATAAATTGGTTGAGGTACTGAAGGATTAAAATTAACACCTGATAAATTTAAATGCATAGTAGAATCTACTGAACTTCTGGATGACATATTACTTGGAGTAATTGGTTCAGTAATTCTTAATGATTGACTTTTATTCATTTTAATTCTTATAGATCCATCATCTTCTTCAATGATTTCACGAACATTTCTATGTTCAATTTTAGGTATTTCAATTATATCTTTTAATATCCATTCTTCAGGAAATTTATTTAAGACTTCAGAGGCAGTTAATCTTTTAAGAGTAGTAATGTTTGATCTTTTAAGATTTGCTTCAATAACAACAGTTTCATTTTTAGGTGAAGCTCTTAAAGCTTTAAAATCATAATTTATAGTAGAAACTTTATAAGTAATTTTATATATAACGTCTATATTAGCAACTCTAGTCTTAAAAATATTATCTAGACAATGAATATTTATGGCTAAAGCATCTTCAGTAAAAGGATTTTCTAGATTCATGGAAAAATTTGGATAGCAGTTAAAATATAGAGGACCATCGTTTAAATTTGATTCAAGTATTGCAAGAGTAGATTCATGAATTCTTCTTATTCTTGTATCTCTTAATACTAGTAATATTGGAGTATTAAGCCCTAATTTATGCAATGGTTTAACAGCTACTTGTATTAGTCCTAAATGAATATATTTAAATTTTTCACTAATATGCTGATTTAAGGTTTCTTCATCTAATAAATTAATTGTTTGATGATTCTCAGTTAATGATTTAGATATTTCTATAGTATGAGTAACACTTTGATTTCTAAAATTAAACGTACTAGACTTGTAAATTTCTTTTTAATCTCAGGTAATGACCAATTCTGTAATCTATTTTCCATTTTTGCATTTTGTATTTTTTGATTTTGATAATTATCTTGATCTATTCTTATTTCAGATGTAGAGGCTGAGTTACCTAATGAGGATGATGATGTACTTCTTCGGGATCCTAGACTACTCAGGGATCTGATAAGTTGAGACATACTTACTTGATTTTTATGCTTGGTTCTTAAAACGCTACAACTTACTCACCGGGACCACCGATAAGAACGGGAACACCCTACGGGACCACCTTCTACGGCTGACCAACGCTTTTACTCACGGCTGACCAACGCTAAAGTGGTTGACTTTTTATGAGATTTGATGTCAATATGATCATATGTTTTATCCTGCTTGCAGCTGTACATAAGGAAGGATGATTGACAAAGTAAAAGGTGGGGTGTTTTGATGGGCTGGGGTGTTATATGGATTTTTGCCATTTTGTTGGCTAAATAGAAACTGAACAGTTGGGTTTAGTTTAGTTTTGGAAGGTGTTTGTAACGGTATTTATAAAGTATTTTTTAGAAATTGATGAGTTATTGCGTTAAATTTAGCATGTAAAAATGTATCCCTTTGAGACCGTGTAGGTTACTGAGGAATTATTTTTGAGCCCCAATTCACTTGGTTGAATCTTGGGGTTGATAAAAACACCCTTTTAAGACTGATGGGTTACTGGGGCATACCTTGACATTTGACTAGAATTCTTTGAGACCATGTATGTTTCCAGGGTTACACTTTATAAATTTCAATTCACCTTAGTCTTCAGTGTGCTGGTATGATGTATATTGAGTAGGGGGGTTTTCTTTTTGTGTTGGATGGTCAACTGACTTTGAAATCCTATCTATAATCTTGGGGTGAGGCACTTCTTGTGCTTTCATTCCCTTTTTATTGCAATTTGGCTTTTAAAAAAAATATATGATCATATGTTTTTAGCTTGTGATCCCACACGCCTGTGCACGCGCTAGCTTCTCCTCTTTCAGATGCAGAAATTGCTTGCAACCCCAGCTCACAAGAAACGGTACTGCTAATTATGGAACAGCAACCATGTGATGTGATTAACATAGATATTAACAGAATTGAAATAAAGGTAATATAGTTAGTTAGAATTAGAGTTAGTTAATATTAATTAGTTAGAAGGTCAGTGCTCACTAACTACTATTACTATAAATAGGACCATTGATCATTATATCATTTCTTATCTTTTTAATCATTTAGTGTCCGTTTGTTTTAGATTTTGGTAGAATTGTGTTTGATAGAATTGTGTTTTTGAAGAATTGATTTTAAAAAAATTGTGTTGAGAAGAATTGATTTGTGTTTGGTAATAATGTTTTAAAAGTGTGTTTAAAAGAATTGATTGTGTTTGAATATTAAAGGTAGAATCACTTTTAATGTGTAAATATAAAGAATTTCGTGGGTCCCACACCCAAATGTGATTTTGCAAACGGAAAAGCAACCCAGGACCTCCTTTCACCATAATTGATTTTGGACCCCAAAACCACGTTTTGAATTTTCACGTTTGGGTGAACAAACACACTCACTTTTTGCCAAAATCAAATTTGACCAAGTCAAACTTGATTTTGGGCCCCAAAACCATGTTTTAAATTTTCACGTTTAGGTGAACAAACACATTCACTTTTTGCCAAAATCAAATTTGACCAAGTCAAACTTGATTTTGGGGGTAAACGTGTGTTTCATAATCTTAACCAAACACACACTTAATCAATATGAATTCCTATGAGTTCTTCATTATCACGTGAGTGTTCTTATGCTTTATTTCTCTCCTATGAGTATGACCTCTATCCCTCGTATCCTCTTACAGTGTTGATACACGGACACCCAGCCCACCCCACGACACCCAATGGCAATGGGTAAAATGAAGAATGGGGGCGTGGAATGAGTGTGCTATGGGGTTAAAATATCATTAGTGATCCTCTTATTACTAACAGTGATTTAGGTGGCAGCTATATATCAAAACATGATGGATGGCCCCGAAAGGCTTCTTGCATTGTTTTCTTTTGCATAATTTGTCCTCAATTCTTCTACCAAACCTTCACAGGCTGGTTTGCTTTGGTAAATAATTAAGCACCTTTTTCCCCTTCATTGATAGGCATGTCATTGTCAATCCTGTACACTAAAACACATACAATTTAAGCTCCATAGCAGACAGTGATCCTCCAGCTGCTCTTAAAACAACACAGACTGCTAGGGACGTATAGCACTTGAGGACATAAGTTCTTGCCTTGGATTCTCTAAGGTGGACCAATCAAAAGTATCATATCATGTTTTTGATAACTTTTTTAGCGAGTGCTTTGCACACATTTTCCACTAACAATACAATAATTAAACCTAAAAGATAGACCACCAATGTGAGCATGAAGAAAGAGCTTTGCAAAAGCCAAATACTTTAGACCCCCGGGTGGTCGTCGCTGCTTTATTTCTTTTCTTTTCATATGGAAACACGTTGTTGAGAAAAAAAAAAGCATTTTCCTTTCCATTAATCTACAACTGGGATCGGTCGTTACTTATTCCCTCTTGTTTTGTTTTGTCATGTTTGAGCCGCGCTCAAGAAACTCATCATCGATACTACTAACTACTCTGTTTTTTAAGCATGAGCAAGTACACACTACTCCTAGTGCTGCTGCTTCTGCAAGGCAGACAAGACTCAACCCTTGTTTTTGTTTCTCGTTTCTTGTTGGTCTTCTTCTCAGCCCTTTTCTCCATCGGCAATTGCAGTTTCCCCGTTGGCGACGGCGACTATTTCGACCCTGACGCAGACTACATGTCGAGGCTTTTGCAAGCCCTCAACCCAACACCCCCGAGGTGGTCTGAGAACACCAGCTTCTGCCAATGGAATGGAGTCAATTGCACTCAACCCCCCAGTGGCGATAGCCCACAAGTTAATGCCATCTCGCTCCCGTCAAGCTCACTCAGCGGGGAACTCCCCCAAGACCTAAAGTCCCTCTCTCAACTCACCCACCTCGATCTCTGCAACAATTCCCTCACTGGTCTCATTCCCCCTCTAGCCAAACTCTCCTCCCTCGAAACGGTGTACCTCGCCGACAATAACTTCGCCTCCATCCCGTACCGTTGCTTCGAGGGGCTAACCGCCTTGCAGACCCTCAACCTCAGAAACAATCCCACTCTTACGGAATGGGATTTTCCCACCGAGCTGGTTCAGTCCCGGTCGCTGCGCACCCTCGAACTCGCACATACGAAAATCGTCGGCGAGTTGCCGGCGGGTATATTCGACTGGTTCCCGAGTCTGCAGAGTGTTGACCTCTCCTCCAACAACATCGGTGGGAGTCTTCCTGAGTCTCTTGGGAGATCTAGAATAAGGTATTTGCGGCTCGACCGCAACGGGTTCATTGGTCCGATTCCTGACTTGTCGAACTGCACCGACTTGTCTGATCTGCAACTTGGAAATAATAGGCTAACTGGTTTGGTTCCACCTTCGTTGATGGCTCTCCCTAGCTTGCAGAACGTTTCTCTAGACAACAATTATCTTCAAGGGCCGGTGCCTCCTGTGTTGTTTCACAAGGGTGTGAAGGCAACTTGGAAATCCAACAGCTTTTGTCGAGACGATCCTGGACAACCTTGTGATCCGCGGGTGACGACTTTGCTTGAAATTGCTGCAGCTTTTGGGTATCCTCTTGATTTGGCACATTCGTGGCAAGGGAACAATCCTTGTGAAAAAGAAAACAATTGGACTTGCATTGACTGTGAAGGAGGGGAGATTGTTACGGTTAATTTTGGGCAGAGGAATTATAGTGGAACCGTCTCCCCTGCATTTGCCAATTTAACTAGTTTACGGAATTTGATGCTCAGCGGTAATAATTTGACGGGTTCAATACCTCAGAGCTTGACATCCTTGTCTCAACTTGAGCTTCTCGATGTGTCCAATAATAACCTCATTGGGCAGGTTCCCAATTTTTCACCCAAGGTGAAGTTAAATACAAAAGGTAATGTTAACTTGGTTGGATTTTCTCGTGGAGCTGGAGATGCATCACCACCTATCTCTGGACATAGAGCAATACTTAGGCTTGTTTTGATAGCAGGTATACTCATTATTTCTATATTGCTTTGTTCTAGTCTCGTTATTTGCCTTTTGCAAATGTTATACCAAACAAAGACCTAATTCAGTGGTGTAAGAAAGGGGTACACTACACACACCAACAATAACAATTACTAAATCTTATCTTATAATTAGGTGAGGTCAGCTACATATATTAGAAGATATTATTAATTCCCTATCAAATTAAGTTTAAATATGTATTATTTTACTTTTTAAGCTTTTTTAATAATTTCTCATATAGTTTTTCTTAAATCACTAATTTGGGCGCAAGTCTTTAATACGCTCCGTCTACGGGATGGGTATGGCTAATATCCATGCTCGAACCCCGATAACAGAACAATCTGTGGTCAGATTTTATTTAACTCTCGACCAAACACAGATTAGTCTAGGAGTTTTTTCTCCCTAAAATACTATAGGTATAAATAAAAAATATATAGTTTTTCTTAACCTACATCTATATCTAACCATTAGACTAATCTCCATCTAATAGATCCTTTTTGTCGGTTCTTTTAGGAGTCTTTTCCATACATGTCTAAATCATCTAAGATTCTACTCTCTTTTCTACAATGAAAACTACTCAAATTTCTCTCCAATGTTTATATTACTATAATCTTCAAGGAGAGTTTTTTTTTGGTCAACTCTTCAAGGAGAGTTTTAGCATAATGGTTGGAATTGTTGACTTGTGACTATAGGTTGTGAGTTCAAGCCGTGGAATTAGCCTCTTAATTTAATTTTTCATTTGAGAGAAGATTGTAAATAAGTCAGCTTTCCTAAGTTTACTAGATTTTCTCACAATTTTTCTCATCTAACCCTTAGATTGCAATCATTAGTAGTTAGTTTGTAGCTTGTAGTCAATAGTATTATATACTCCGAAGACCTCTTCAAGGAGAGCAATTGAAGTCGATTTTCAATATTCTTTGAACTTTTTTTCTTATATTCATGTAAGATTGGTAATTTGTGCATAGGGATAACGATAAGCCAGGCCACGTAAGTCTTTGCCTAAATAGATTTGATCAATTTAAAATCTTCAAAACATAAATTCGACTTGTTACCTTTTTTTAGGTCAGACTTGACTTGACCTTTTTGAAAGTCTGACCTATTAGCATATTCAAACGCTTGATTCTTTTTAAGGCATTCAAATAGGACATTTGACATATTTCTAAATAGTCTAATAGATCAATAAATAAAAGCTCTATATGTAATAGATTACGAACTATGAAAATTAAAACTACTGCCACTCAGAGCATGACACATAATAGTAAGTTAGGCTTTATAACAAAAAAAAGTCTTACTTGTTTATATATATAATATAATATATAATATAATATAATTTTTTTAAAAAGTGTAACATGACCTTGATAGGTCACATATTTAAAAGCATGTTTTTACAATAAGGCTCCTAAATTGGTCAACTTTATCCTTAAACAAGTTTTATATGCTTGAGTATCTGTGTAAGTCAATATATTTAATTTTTTTTAAAATAAGTATATCGTTTAAAAGAATCAAATATAAACATAATACTATAAAAAAAATTCATTAGTCATTAAAAGACTGTTTAGATGACTTAAAACTCAACCTTTTTAGCAAAATAGACGTTCAAAAAAGTCACGGTCTGATTTATTTCATGATTAAGTATGTTTTTACATGAGCTTGATGTAGACTAGGCTATAGACCTCTATCGACCGGGCTGAAATATTTCTACCTGTACTTGTGCATTGTAATTGTGTCAATACTAAGGATGCCAAATATTTAATAGTGCACTCACCCATTGACAAAGGATTTTGTCATAAATATGAAAGTCTGCTTCTCATTTTGAATAAAGGTATCAAAATTCATAATTGGTTTAGCCTTCTTTAATTTCAAATTTATTTTAGTTAAATTGGGGGATGCATTCAAATGTTTTTTTTGGTAACGAAAGATAAAATTCAAATGTTTAAACGAAATCTTAGAAATAGATATAAAAATTGAACATGCTTATTTTATCTTTACTAACTTCTTTTACTTTTGCGGTAATAATATAAAATAAAATATTGTTTATGATTGCTGTTCACTTCTTTACAAGCATGCAGTGGCATCAGTGTCGAGTGCTGGAGTTGTAATACTTCTTGTGATTATGGGCACACGTAAGAGGTATTTTAGTATGGTACGAGAGAGGATTTTCAGGAAAGAAAGAAAATTTGTTGACAACAACGTGGAAGCTTTCATGCAGAGTTATAACTTGTTAGTGCCAAAGCGATACAGTTATGCAGAAATTAAAAGGATCACAAACTCATTTCGTGACAAGTTAGGTCAAGGAGGATACGGTGTTGTGTACAAAGCAAGCTTACCTGATGGTCGTCATGTGGCAGTGAAAGTAATAAGTGAGTCTAAGGGAAATGGTGAAGAATTCATAAATGAAGTTGCTAGCATTAGCAGAACATCACATATGAACATTGTCTCACTTTTGGGTTTTTGTTATGAGAGGAACAAAAGAGTACTAATATATGAATTCATGCCCAATGGATCATTGGATAAGTTCATCTATAGAGGTGGGTTCCCAAGTGTTATATGTAATTTGGATTGGAACACATTGTTCCAAATTGCAATTGGCATTGCTTGAGGTCTAGAATACTTGCATCAAGGATGTACTTCAAGGATTTTGCATCTCGATATCAAACCCCAAAACATTCTTTTGGATGAAGATTTTTGCCCAAAAATCTCTGATTTTGGATTGGCTAAAATATGCCAAAAGAAGGAAAGCATTGTATCCATGCAAGGAACAAGAGGAACTATAGGGTACATAGCACCTGAAGTATTTAGCCGAACATATGGTGGAGTTTCTCACAGGTCTGATGTATACAGTTATGGCATGCTGATTCTTGAAATGATTGGAGGAAGAAAGAATCATGATAGTGGAGGGTCACATACCACTGAAATGTACTTTCCAGACTGGATTTATAGGGATCTTGAGCAAGGTCATACTCCTGTAAACTGTTTAGCAATGTCAGAGGAAGAAAATGATATGGTAAGGAAGATTACTATGGTGAGTCTATGGTGCATTCAAATGAATCCGTCAGATAGGCCATCAATGAGTAAAGTAATAGAGATGCTGCTAGGACCACTTCAGTCAGTGTCATATCCTCCAAAGCCCGCCTTGTATTCACCTGAAAGACCATCATTACAAATTTCATATGTTTCTTCCAGCAATTTGTCCGAGACAAATTCAACGAGTTTACATGAGAATGGTTCCTTAAAATCAATTCAGCAAACATGAAATGAAAATGTGTTTGTAATGTAACTTATATATACTCTATTTGGCACTTGTTGGATACAACTTTGCATGTCTTTTTGTTGAACATCCAAACCTATAACTTACTTGTAGTAGGAAATTTGCTGGCTACTGATTTTACTTTTCTCTCGTTCAGCAGTTCAAAATTTTACTATTATTGACATTTCTTCACTCTCATAAAGTAAACATTTGTTTCTCCACAAAAAAGAAGAAAACGAACTCCGCAATCTACCTTTCTCAACTTATAGGATGTACATATGCTTGTGCTTCTTTTCCTCCATGTAGAACTGTTATTTCAAGTTTTCTAGATAACAGCAAAAATGCCACTTGGTTTCTCTGAAAAATAAGTTAACATATAATCAATCATTTAATTAAACATGAATGCACATAAAATTTCTATTCAAAGATTATAGTTTATTGTCTAGGACCAAAATTTCTATTCAAAGATTTTAGTTTATCTTTGCTAAACTGCATAAAAAGATGACATCATACCGTTGTTAGTTTTTTCTTTTAACAAAAGAAAACATTATCCATGATGAACATAGAAACACGAGAGACCGTCGATCCATCATCCAATCTCAGTAGATTCCGGATCTCACAAACTAAATTAAAATTTGGGTGCAATTAAGGACACCCAGTGTTAACCAGACGCACAGCAATGAGAGAATCGGACTCCACCATAATATTAGAGAAAGATCTCTCCCGGGCCATCCTAATACCTGTAAAAAGAGCATAGAGCTCAGCTTCAGTTTCTCAGGGAGGGACCAACCAACATCATCCGATTCATCCCTGTAAGTTGGGTCTCCATGGCGCTTGATCCTTAAAAGATGGTCTTTCAAGCTCTGCTGGATGGCATTAGCACTTCCCAAAATCTTTCTCAGCATGTCCTGATTAGTAAAGACCTTGTTTTGGAAAATGACTTTATTCCAACAAGCCCAGAAGCAGGAAATCGCCACTCTAAAGATAAGGCTCCACTTGAAACCATGAACCAAGTTGTTATTCCTCAAGTTGGACAGCAGCCAGTCCTTCAACTCCTCCGAAAAGAAATTGTTGTGGATATTACTTTCCGCAAGAAGAGACCACGTTTGATGGATAATGGGGCAATCCCGCAACAAATGCTCGATCGATTCCTCCCCTTACCTTCCATAAATGGATAGTACCTAAGTATATTTTCCTTCAATTTTATGAAAATTTGGATTTTAAGAGAACATGAGTAGAAATCTGACATATTGGGGTAACAAATGAAGAAAGAGGAGGGAAAATCAGCCTGGGGTGTGTAAGGACATCATAAAACAGAGTTGACAGTAAAAGAAACAACATAAAACTTTTTTTCTTGACTTATAAATGGAAAGGAAAGGAAAGAATTAAGTTATTAAGAACATTTGAATATACTAAAAGAGGCCTAATGGTCAATTCACCCTTTGATCTACAAGTATATATTTGTCTTACCTCCTTTAAAAATAAACTCATCAAAATTGTAATGGTAAATGGTTAACATCAGATTAATTTTCTAGTACTGGAAGTAAAATTTTGTATAGACATTTGAGCCCAAACAAGACATTTATTTTTTACTGCACTCCTATTTTGGAATCTTACTAGTAAAGCATGTTGCTTACCAATGAGCTAACAATTTAAGAGCAGTTACAGCTTGACACATGTCTTAGACATGCATGCATTAATTTTCAAATTCTCTCAGCCCAACTTCCTTTCTGTGTTGCAGTTATGCCTGAAATCACAAAAACAGTCCCAGTTATACAGTGAAACAAATAAAATCTCGAAGCCTAAGTTTTCTGGTCAAATGAGAAGGGCAACTTGACAATTTTATTATTTGCTAAAATTTATTTATGAATGCCATTTTGAAGAATAGATTATTGGGACTTACCAGTTTCAGCTTCAAATCAGAGATTGTATCAATAGTACGTAAATCAGTCTTGAACGGAGAATGAAATTTAATTAACGAAGAATACAAATAAAAGGAATTGGATATGAATTTCTAAGGAAAAGTAGGAGAATGATGGATGCAAAATTAAGCAATCACTTACGCCAGTTCTCTGCATTTCAAGAGACGTACACAATGCTTTTCTTTTGGTTAGAAGATTTTCCGCTATCTTTTCTAAAGGTCGTCTATAGTTTTTTCTACGGTAAAATAACAATAGCATGGCTCTGTTTTAGTTATCAACTGAAATTAAAATTCCACCACTCTTTCTTTCCAGAAATGTTGCAGTGTAGATGACCTGACTGAATAGTCTCTGCATTGTAATGATCTTCACTACTTCTCTGTGTTTCCAGTGCTGATTAATAAAATATCTTAAAGCAGGATCAGGTTAGTGAAGCTTTACCAGCTAAAAGACACATAAGTGAGGTCTGAATATTATAGCAACATTTTGGAAACACTAGTATTGTTGCTAAATTTCGAATCGAGATTATGCTTTCCTATCCGGCACCCAGTTTCAATATTCTGTAACCTTTTTGCATTTCAAATTCAATAGATAAACATTCAATATTTGAGAACTAAACCGTGAGGAGCAAAATTGCACAATCGTGATATCTTGGAGACCAAAATCACGCAATTGAAAACTGAGAGATCAAAATCGCACAATCATGATACTTTGAAAAAAAGTGCAATTAAGCCTTATTTAAAAGTATGTACCAGTACCACGTAAAAATTGCAAAGATGATCATGTTCAAGAAAATATATATCAAGATTCCAGATTATTAATTTTTGGAGGATTTCAATGTCACCCTAATCTGTGGAAGAACAAATGAAGGGTTTATTCTTCAAAATATATCGTGGCATATTCATAACAAACACTAAATTCTATATGAGTTGGTATAGTCAAATACTCATGTCATTGCAGGTCTAGAGTTACAGTTAGCTAAAGCTTTTTCCAGAGTGGCGGCACCAGGATTTGTACCCTTGACATTGCAAGTAAGGTTTGTCCAGGATTGCTTTGCAATCCACTTTCACTGTGACCAATCATTATTGGCTATCTAAATAATAATTATTACTAAGTGATAGCTTGTAATTATCAAAGAAACTATCTAATTTTTTCTTCTCAGTGTATAGGCTATTTAGCTAAATGAAATGAACCATCACATTGGGTTGCTCAACAACAAAGCATTTGATTATAGTTGAAAAAAAAAAGGCTTTAATTGCTTTCATCCGTGCAACTTCTTCACGGAGTTGACAAATTTTAAGCTCCAATTCTCTGCTGTATTATAGACATCAAAGTTATTCACACCTGTTTCTGGATACATAAACCAAAACTAGTATAAGAACTAACTAGATACCAGCTAAAGGGTGGCCCAAGCCACCAGTCTCCCACAACTATTGAACATAAAGTATATATACAAGCTAATCTGGAAAAATATTGTTGGTGCAACAAGTAATTTCAGCTTCCTATAGGCATCTCGAAATTTTTCCCAATCACACAAAATTAAATTAAATATAGGCCCTACCATTATAGTCATTGACACAGCCATTCTTGTCTCAGGCGCCCTACCGAAGTGATAAGTTCTATCCCAAAAGGTGAGTCAGGACAATCCTCTGAGAAATTCTTGTATCAGCCATAATTGACTAAACCTACACTCTAAGGTCTACGATGTCTTGCACCGCACATACAAGGAGCAATAAATTTTCTATGAAACTTTCCTTCAGCTCATTGGCCATCATTTCATTGTCAGTATTTGGAATTCTATACTTGATAGCAATTTTTGCTACAAGAGTCTTCTGCCACATACTAGGCACAAGAGTAACTATAGGGTGTATAGCACCAGAAGTATTTAGCCGAACATATGGTGGAGTTTCTCATAGATCTGATGTATACAGTTATGGCATGCTGATTGTTGAAATGATTGGAGGAAGAAAGAATTATGATAGTGGAGGGTCGCATACCACTGAAATGTACTTTCCAGACTGGATTTATAGGGATCTTGAGCAAGGTCATGCTCCTGTAAACTGTTTGGCAATGTCAGAGGAAGAAAATGATATGGTAAGGAAGATTACTATGGTGAGTCTATGGTGCATTCAAATGAATCCGTCAGATAGGTCATCAATGAGTAAAGTAATAGAAATGCTACAAAGACCACTTCAGTCAGTGCCATATCCTCCGAAGCCCGCCTTGTATTCTCCTGAAAGGCCATCTTTACAAATTTCATATGTTTCTTCTAGCAATTTGTCCGAGACAAATTCAACAAGCTTACAGGAGAATGGTTCCTTAAAATCAATTCAGCAAACATGAAATGAAAATGTGATTGTAATGTAACTTGTATATACTATAGTAGGCACTTGTTGGATACAACTTTGCATGTCTTTTTGTTGAACATCATAACCTATAACTTATTTGTAGTGGAACATTTGCTTGTAAAGAAAGTAATTGTGTATAAAGTTGTGTATTTTTATTAATGGCTAATGCTGTATATATAAAGATTGCAAACAGAATGATAGGACTATCTTATAGGCTAAACTAATCAACTAAGTAACAAACTATCAGATAGGGAAAGCTATCAGCTAAACTTAAATATGTAACAGCCAAATTTAAATATACAACAATCTGTTACAAATGGGTAAAACTGATATCCCGTAACATTCTTTTTTTACAACACTCCTATTCTGGAATCTTACTGGTAATGCTTGTTGCTTGCTCATGCTTGTTGAACTTTTCATTTGTCGTAACCTGTCAATCGTTAATGAGCTGTCAATTTAAGAGCAGTTGCAGCTTGATACATGTCTTAGACATGCATGCATTAATTTTCAAATTCTCTCGACACAATATCCATTATGTGTTGCAGTTCTACCTGAAATCGCAAAAGCAATCCCAATTATACAGTGGAACAAATAAAGTTATCTCGAAGCCATTTTTTGGTCAAACGAAAAGGGCAACTTGACAATTTTATTATTTGTTAAAATATAATTAAAGGAGAATATAATAAATGAATTGGATGGTCAAAGAGCAAAACCGAAGTGATTGGATCAGATAGTTTTTCTCTCAAAACTGATGGGGGGAGGTGGGCGAGGAGGGGTGAACGTCGGGGAGGGGGAAGGTGGGGGGAGGAGGGAGGAGAGAGGGGGGGGTTTGGCTAACGTTGAAAAAATGTTGACGTGTCAGGTGAAGTGACCTTAAGTGAGTCACGTCAGCATCTAAATGAGGTCAACTCACTCTAGGTACTAAAACAAAAAAAAAATATTTAAGGGACCAAAAGCGATTATCTTTTCTTAGAGACTAAAACAAAAGCACCTCTATATCATAGTGACCAAAATATGATTTAAGCCTTAAAAATAATCTTTATTACATTGTATTATATTATTTCAAAATGATAAACAAAATTAATATATTGTCTAGTATTCCATAATAAATTAGCAATGTTATAATGAGTCTCCTTCATCTTTGTAGATTTGTTCCCTAGGCCTTCACTTCTTGTATCACCATCAATAATCTGTGGAATTTCATCAAGAGACGTAATTTGGATGTTGCTCAAGGATTGGAAAACAACGTGTCATCTTTTGAGTTCTTGCAAATATAATTATATAATTCAAATGCAGCAATTATAACATTCAATTTGGGTCTCTACACTAAATTGTGGCATTCCGTTAAGAGCGAAATAATCTGACTCTTGTGGCTAAAAGCCCCCTCCATACCTGACGTAAACTAGAGCTGTCAAAATGGATTAGGCCCGATGGACTAGCCCATTTAGCCCGATAAAAATATGGGTTGAGCTAGTAAAATCTAGGCCCGAAAATATTTTGGCCCAATCCGGCCCGGTCAGAAAATTCATTGGCCCGAAGTGGGCTAGCCCGTGGTGGGATGGGTTGGCCCAACTATAATTTGCTAAAAATGGGTGCAGACTATTTCACACCAGGGGTATGAATAATTACACAGGTGTAGAAGCGTCAGATATTTTGGACTATCTTTTCTCGGTACTAAACTAGCCTCACAGATCGTTTCACACAACCGGTGTGAATAAATTCACAGGTGTGAAAGCGTCAGGCTTATGCAATTGTCTTATTTTTTGTGCTATACTAGCTTACAGTGCATTTCATACCTAGGGTGTGATTAATTTCACAGGTGTGAATGCATCAGTTTTCTATTAAAATATTTTTTTTAAATAATTAAATGATCCCATGAGCCAGCCCGTTTGGCCCGCAGCCCGTGGAGGGCTGGGCTGGCATATTAGTAGCCCACATTTATTTTAGCCCGGCCCAGCCTGGCTCAAAAATGCATTGGCCCGTTGTGGGCAGACCCAAATGGGTTGGGCCGGCCCGAATTGACAGCTCTAACGTAAACACACTTGAGGAAAAATTTGCACCCCAGTGTGTAACAATCTGACTCATGCTGCTATACCTTATGTGATCACACCCCGGTAAAATTTCGATCCATGAGTGTGAAACAATTTGACTCATGATGCTAAATGAACCTCTCTATACTAATCACACTAGGAAACATTTTACACCCTCGGTGTGAAATAATCTAACACTGCACAACATAAAAAAAAAAAGAATTACAAAACCATTTAAATCCTATATAAACACGAATCATTAAAAGAGAAAATAAGAACTGATAGATGAGAAAGAGAGGAACATGTGAGAATGTCAAGCGTGAGAAATGAGAGTAATAGTAGGGGTGTGCAAGACCCGGCCCAGCCTGCCAACCCGTCCTGGCCCAATGGTTTTGGGTCGGGTCTAACATGGAAGACAATCCAAATTAATAACCCAGCTTTGTTGACTCTCAGGTCACCGGCTCGTCCAAACTATTCCTATATGATAATTTAAATTATTTTTCCAATTGTGATTGCCTCTAGATTAGGAATGGCAATGGGTAGGGTACTATAGTACCCGTTCCCATACCGGTAATTTTAAAAAATATCCATACCCAGAACCGTACCCCCATGGGTAGCAACTTTTATTCTCGTACCCTTACCCAACGTTGGGTACCTAAGCACCCATACCCGTATTCATTACCCGCACTTTAACTATTAAAATTCAAAAATTAATTATTCAAATGTAATACGTAATATTATGTTGACGAGTGAAGGAGTTCGCTGGTGAAGGACGTGGGAACAAGACATAATGGTGTCGGTGAAGGAGGCTCATCGTCCCTAGTCAAGGAAGCGAGATAATAACAATGCTGGTGAATGATGCTCATCATTGTCAATCAATAATGGTGAAAGGCACGATGAAGCAAACTCTTCATTTCCGAAATTAATAGTGAAAGTCACAGTGAAGGAAAGCAAAAAGTAAAAGGAAATATGTCTCATGGTGAAGGAAAGTAAAGAAAGAAATATGTCTCACGATTATAGTATCTTGTGCGTAGGTTATTTTAGGATTAGAGATTCAACTCATCTAAAGTGAGCAATCCACTTTAGAGTGTAAAATAAATAATCTCAAATCAATGTTTGATATTACAAACATATGCATAACAAAACATGAATGTATTGGAATATTAACCTTTGATTTTCTTATTAGTGGTTAATGTTTAGGATTAGGGAGTTTGTAGATTTCATTGAGAAATTTATTAAATTTAATACTATATATACATATATAAATATAAATATATATACATATATGTGTGTGTGAGGGGCTGGGGCGGCATGGGTACTAAAGTACCTGTATCCGCACCCATCCACATCAAAATTTGAGAGAAATCACCAGTATCCGTGTCTGTACCTATTAAGCGGATAATTACCCTTCCCATCATAGGTAATTCTTGCAGATATCCAATGGATATAGGTCCAATTACCATCCATACTTTAGATTAGGAACAATACTTTGCGTTAGTTGGGCCTGACAGCTTCACACCTGTGATGTGAACTTTTTCACTGGGTGTGAATGGCTTTGGAGTTTTTGTGGATTGAGAGTTGAGTCTTACAGTTTCACACTTGAGGTGCGATAATTTCCAGAGGTATGAATGCGTTTGGATTGGTTCTCCTGTTTGGGTCTGACAGTTTCACACTTGGGATGTGAATGTTTTCCCATTTGTGATCTTGTCTGGACTAGGAACAATGCTTTTCTGTTAGTTGGGCTTGTCAGTTTCACACTTGTGATGTGAATTTTTCATAGGATGTGAATGACTTTGGATCGCAAGCATGTTGGGTACTCCTTGTGCTTTTGCTTAGTTTTATCTAATTCAATAATTTTCTTAATTTATCAAATAAAAATTATTTAAAGCTTATTTCTTGGTCCTTGATATCATTTTACAATCTTAGTCTAAAAATGTTATGCGATGTTCATTCTTTTTATCCTTCACTTCAGGTCAACGTGGTCTTGTCTTACTTGGACTCAGTCTTCATTAAACCCGCACATTATTGGGTTTATATAAGGTTTGGGACAGGTTTAGTTCTAAAAAATTGGCCCAATTAAAATTCTAGGCCAAGTGAGGGATGGAAATAATGAGTAAATTTTTACTATGAAAAATTGTTTTTTAAGTGGTTATTAAATAATTGTTTATCATGTAATTTTTTTAAATAAGTTGTTTTCATAGTAAAAATATGAAATTAAACTATTTTTACATAAACTATAAGTTATTCTAGACAATTTATTAAAATAAATTAAATAAATTGAAAATAACTTCATCTACATGTTTCTTAAAACAAAAACTTTATCTACATGTTTTCGAATATTTCAATAAAGCTCTCAAATTTTTATCTTCTTAATGCAGCCAAACCACGAGATTGGACTTAAATAATTAATGTGTTTTATTTAAAAGACGTACTCAATTAGTACCTAAATTTAATTTTTAATAATAAAATAATTCATAATTAAACTTTATCTAATTTCCGACCAAACACGTTTTAGTAATGGAACTTTCCCGCTGGGTGGGTGGAAACCAAAAAAATATCGTTTTGTAGCCAAAATATGCCTGTATGATGTGGAATAGATTCATCTGATGTGTTGTGGACAGTGCAGTTTGCGTTTGAGGAGCAGACATTGACATTGAAGATCTCGTATAGCATCAGAGCAGGCATCACCAATCATGCTCTTCCTCCTCAACTCTTCCGCATCTTCATATTGTGCCATCAACATTTCCTCTTCATTGCCCCCAAACCCCAACAACAACAACAACAACAACCTTAATCACCAACCCACTTCCCTTCCAATTCCCAACAAGTCCCATTCCGATGTTTCCATCAAAGCCCCCACACCTCCATGGATGAAGGGTCCTCTCCTTCTCCAACCCCACGACCTTGCCAACACGTGCCACGTGGCAAAACACGAGCCTTCCGATAAATCCCTGACCGGTAAAGAGGTAAGAGGGAAGAAGGCCATGAAGAAAATCGCCCAGAGAGTTGAGAGGCTCAAAGGGACTCGTGATTCGGATGAGACTCAAATGGGTTCTGAAAAAGTTGAAAACTTTGGAGTGTGTTTGGAGGGTTTGAAGGGAGAGAATGAGGAAGTTGGAAGTAGGAGCAGTAGTAGAGAGAGAATGCCCTGGGAGAAAGATGAGAAGGTTGTTTTTCTGAGGGTGAAAAGGGAAAAGCATGTAACTGTTGCGGATTTGACACTTGATAAGGTGCTGCTTCAGAGGTTGAGGGGTGAGGCTGCAAGGATTAGAACGTGGGTGAAGGTTAAGAAAGCTGGTGTTACACAAGCTGTTGTGGATGAAATTAAAAGGACTCGGAGGACTAATGAACTTGCTATGGTTAAATTTGATATCCTTTTAATGTAGGAATATGGGTAGAGCAAGGTAAATTGTTGAGGTTAGTTAGGCCTTCTCACCTATTCTTGTTGAAGGGATTATAGTTTTTTGGGTGTTTCTTCTTGAGGGAGAGTTTTGTTGCCTGCCATGATAAATAGCTTGCAATTATTATATTAATGCACTAAGGGCTTGTTTGGATTGGTTTATGCAGAGCTTATTTAGACTTATCTACTGAGATAAACACTTGTCAGTGTGTTTGGTAGAGTTTATGATTGGTTCATAATCTGTTTTGGACTTATTTTCATAAGCTCTCTAGGATAGCTTATTAAAACAGATTACAACTTATATAAAATTAGTTTCACCACATTCTCTCTTTGATTATAAAAATAACTTATAAGACAAGCTCTTATGTCATAAGTGCTTAAATAAGCTGTTTATCCAAATAGGCCCTAAATGGATGGAAGAATCTATATGTTAGTGTGTTGTATCATGTATTGAAAATTGATTGATGTTTAATATTGAAAATTGATATGAGTCAGTTTGACTAACTCTTGATATCTAATATTTTGAGTGTCTTGTTACTGCTATGCAAGCAGATATACTGCTGTATATGAATTATTATATGTGTGAATCTTCTAGTATTTATCAAGCTGATTTGACTTGTAGATAATTACTCTGCTTCGTGTTATATATGTTTCTTGTTATCCTTTCATGTTAATCTGATTGCTACGTTGGTGTTCATTTCCTGTGTGAATATAGACAAAGACTGAAGGCTTGGTTGTCTGGGGTAAGAAGGATGCTCTTGTGGTTTACAGGGGATGCAACCATCAGTTGACCTCTAAAGGTTCTCCAAAGACTTATACCGGCTCCATTCATAGTCGAAGAACAAATCCTTGTGAAATGATGAATGGTGTGAAATCAGCTGCCAAAGATGATATTTACCGGGTTAAATCCAACCATAGTACAAGTGAGATACCGAGCTGGAATGTTGATCATAAGAATTCTCTATCAACTGATAGATCGTTGTATGAGAGGGAGTGTGATAGATTATTGGATGGCTTAGGACCTTGCTTCATTGATTGGTGGATGCACAAGCCACTTCCGGTGTAAATCACTATAATGGTAGGACCTAGCTATAATAAGTTAATTTCGAGTGATTGGGATAGATAATAGATTTCAGAATTACCAATTGGACCAACAATATTTTTCCAGAATTGCTTTTATATATATTTTAATTATGTTCAATAGTTGTGGAGACTGGTGGATTGAGCCTCCCTTTTAGCTAGTATCTTAGTTCTTGTCCTAATTTTGGTTTATGTATCCAGAAACAAGTGTGAATAACTTTGATGTCTATAATACAGAATCTCACTGGAGGAGTTCTATTGTTGCGCAACACGTTTTACATAATACTCTATAGGGGAAAAGATTTCCTTCCTAGAAGCGTTGCAGATTTGGTAGAAAAGAGAGAATTGGAGCTTTTTTCTTTTGGTCTGAATAAACATCATGGATTAAAGATAGGCCAAGCCCAAGGACATTACACCGCCCGAAGGCAAGGACATTACACAGCCTGAAGGCAATACCAGCAAATACAGCATAAAACAGATTCATCAGTAAGCATCAATGCGCAGCTGAACATCAACTACTAAAGCACCAGAATTTAAGACAGCAACTAAAAACAAGACACAAAAGACAAACAACTCATATACTATAGCAATTTCCAAGAGCCCAAGGCAGGACCACAAGTCACATACGTCTCCCAAGCCACCCCCTTTCCAAAGCCAAGGTATCCAAGGAGCTTTCATCAACCAGAACCTCCAAGGCCGAAACTGAGCAGCCAAACCCCAAAAAAAAACCCAGCTTTGAGAAAACAAAGGAACGAAAGCAATTCAAGCATTTTCTTCTATTGATGAACTGCTGCGAGACACTAGCACAAGTGAACTTCAACAGAATTTAGGAAAATTGTTATGAATTCAACTACTAGCCCAACCCTCCTGCTGGTCCAGCTAGCTATGAAGACCCAGATGACATGATACCACAGACTCGGGCCAAACGCAGCCGGGACAAGCCCAAGTGGCTGAAGGATTATGAGCTACCATGAGCTCTTTGTTTTCCCTGCTTTCCTTGAATTTCCTGCTTCCTCTTTTATGTTACAGGTGTCTTGTGTGGAACCCTCTAGAACCTTTTAATTGTGTTGCTTTGTTGGTTAACTAGTATTTACACCCGTGCATTGCACGTGCAAGAAAATTTGTCTTATAGGTTAATGAGAAATAACTAATTGTAATTTTAAGTTTAATTTAATAAATAATATATTATTATATTTTAATTAATAATCTAAATCAAAATCTCTTGTAATATTTATATTGTAACTAAAAGTGAATTGTTGTATTCCATTTTAAAATGCCTTTAGTGCTTGTACTGGTTGTAGTCAATTGCTTGAAAGAAAATTGATAAGAGATCATATTTGCTTAATTTTAAAAAGATGGACTTGATTGGCTCAAAAAAAAAGAACAAAAATTGCACATAGCCCAACTAAAGAGACTAAAACTATAATTAAGCTTAATTTTTAATTTTTTTTGGTATTAAAAACCTAACTATTATTATTTATATATTAATAAATTGTTTGTATATTTTTTCCTTGTCTCCATAAGATAAGATATAAATATTCACTTAACTAATCATTTATATTTAATACATTTTCATTTTCGTATATAAACATTTTATAAATACATCAAGGCTTACTATAAAATTTTAGACTTAAGATGGAGCTATTGAGAGAGGATACAAAAGCCTATTGTTTTACAAACCATGCAGAGGATATGGTAAAAAATTACTTTCTTGGTATAAGGATAAATAGTCTAACGATAAACCCTTCATTAGTTGATGATTTTAACATCATCCCCCACAAACTCGAAAGCAAATCCTACGACCAACAAAATATAAAATTTCAGATGCCAAATCCCTTTTACTTATGACATTTCAATTTGTAAAGGACAATTTACATGCTTTAAAGGACAATAGACATCCATGAATGCTCTGAAATGTTTTTTTTTTTACATATTTCTGCAATTTGGGTACATTATGTCACTGAAAAATATCCTAAATATCACTTTCTGAAGTATCCCTCCTAACCAACACACATTTCCCGTCATTTAATTCACTTTAAAGTTTCATGACTTGAGCATATCTTGCTTCTCCAAAGCATCTATGGCAATTACTGCAAAGTACTTGGCAATACCACAAACCATGTTCAGATACATGTTGTGCCATGAACATGAATACATGAAAATGAGAGAAAAAAAACGATTTCGAATACATGTCCTCATGCCAAGTCTTCGGCATGTCTCCTTTGTAATAGCCAACTGATCTCCTGCATTGACATGTAAATTGGTTCATCTGGCCTCCAACATCAAGTGGTCAACAATTCAAGTATGCATACAAACAAAATTCGCTGACATAATTCCACATTTTCAATGATATAGATGGCTAATGCAGAACTAAAACTAAAGAAAATCTACAAATCATTACCTTTTAGTCTGTAAATAAAATACTTTATGCAAACCTTATATGGAGTTAAAAGAAGATCACCTAATGTTGGCTAGTCCTGATATCAAAATTAATTGCATGTATACAGCTAATTCACTAACAAATGAAACAAAAAGAAAACTATAAAACATCATATCTTCCAGTCCAGAAATATATCTTTTTATGCATATAATAAATAACAAATTACCAAACTTAGTCTTCTGTTCTATCATTGGAATTTCATTATTACCTGTAATCATCTTAACACAGACTCTAAGGTTAAGTGCTCTTCGGATGGTCTCGGCACTATCATGTCTTGGTGGATCAAACGAAGGCAATAAACCACAAAAAGTCCAAGGAAATTAAAAATGCACTGGTTCACTACCTTGGGGCTTTATCGTTACTCCTAGAGCAATGGTTGTAAAAATCAACTTGAGCTTAAACACATCCTAAGAAAAAAATATAAAAGTAAAAATAGATAAAAACAGATATGGACACAAAAATTTGAGAGAAATAAAAGCACCCAATAAAAAGAAATAGAACACTCATAATGTAGAGAAACAAAGTCACACTAAGTTTTGGTAAAGAAATATACTACTAAAGCTTGACTAAATCAATTGATCAAAGATCATAAAAGGTGAAAATTAGAGATTAGGCTTGAAAAAATAATGACAAAGAAGAAAACAATTTTTTAAGTTAAAACAGTTTTTTAAAGTGAAAACAGCTTCAAAATTTACCCAAAAAGATACAAAACATATATATGTATTACCTCATAGGGGTATAGCGATGAAGGATGTATGATCTCTGAAATGATCTATGAAATCTATATCACTGCAATGCAAAGACAACAATAACAATAACAATTTTGATTCAAATTGAAAATCAAAGTAATAAGAGGAACGTAAATAACTGTTGATCCAGCAAAATAACAATAACAATAAAGGAATCAAATCCTATAGCAGTATGAAACTGTAAAAGGAGAACATAACTAATTTACCTCTTTCATTTGACGAAGCATGTATCGATCTTATATTGCTTTATCCAATGATCTTATACCCGCATTTGGCATAAATAAATTATTATAAAAGAGTAATGGTCAAGAGAAGGAGAGATATTTTCCTTCAAAAAAAAAAGAGAAGGAGAGTTATCCCAAATTCTAACGGAATATTATAAGCATCCCAACAAAGAAAAATTGAGAAAAAAAAATATTGTTTATACCGTATAGAAGGAACTCAATGGTGCTGGCAATGTCGATGACGGCGTCGAGGAGCATCTTGTTCCTAGAGATGCCGGCGAGAAAAAAGGAACACACCACGGAGACAATGGAACCTGCGCCAACAGATGAGGGAACCATCCACGTCTGGTTTGAAGCTGAGATTCGGGTGACCTTGCTACCTGAACTTCCCGAACTTGAAATCGGCAAGCAAGACAATCGATTCTTGTGAGGAGGCTCGCCGACACCGTTTAGAAGTTGGGAGGGTCAAACTGTTAACGGTGATTTGCAACCATGGTGACGCTATCAGGTTTCTATTTCTTTTTCCTCTACCACATCCTCCTCTTCCTCCTTCTTGGTGGTTTTCGGCAGAGAGAGAGAGGAGTGGCTGTTGTGTTGTGTGTGAGAGAGAAAAGAGAGGCAGAGAGATTTGTGATTTGTGAAAAGTGGGAGTGAGAGTGAGAGAGTATTGAGTGAGAGAATTTGAATTTTGAAAATTAAAAAGTGTGTTGAGGAGGAGTACTTGAGAAGCTTAGTGCTCTACGGTGGTGTGTGTCTGAATTTTGCTTTTCTAATGTGTGCTTTTGTGTTTTTGCCATAAATAGGTAGATTTTGCTCTAAAGTGTGCTTAAGAAGCTATTCACTCTAAGAGTGACACCTCAAAAAACTTACCCAAAGAGTGATCTCTATGTGTAAATTATTAAGTGTGTTGAGGAGGAGTACTTGAGAAGCTTAGTGCTCTACGGTGGTGTGTGTCTGAATTTTGCTTTTCTAATGTGTGCTTTTGTGTTTTTGCCATAAATAGGTAGATTTTGCTCTAAAGTGTGCTTAAGAAGCTATTCACTCTAAAAGTGACACCTCAAAAAACTTACCCAAAGAGTGATCTCTATGTGTAAATTATTAAGATTAAGATAAGATTTCTCTTACTTTTTCGTACCACTAATAGGTGTAGTTTTGTCTAGTAGTGGCAGAAGGCCAGTAGGCCTATTTGTACCAATTTGGCAATATGAAATGATATCAGACAAATTATTTAGAAAATTGCTTGGCAATTTTAGGACCCTATATTCCTTGTTTCCTCTTTCATTTGCTCTGCTCACTTTGCTTATCCACCTCCATCACAAAAATCCAAACGAAGCTTGGGGATATAAAAGAAGTCAATGTAGATTTAAACATTCCACTGGAAGCAGAAATATATAGACTGGAGAGAGAATTGAGAGCGGAACAACATAAACCTTTCATTGTAAGATTTGGATTATTGACTTTTTTTCCATCAGATGATAAAAGATAAAAGAATCTAGAGATCAGAACGAAGACGTATTCGACAATTCATTAATCATATCACTAGTGGATGGAAACTCTCAACACACCCTATCACACTCAAGATTTGACATATGAAGCATGGACAAATGCGGGGTAGCCGGGCTTAATAACAACACTCCAGGCCTAAGAACATGCATTTAAAGCGTGAATAAACACAGGTAACACAATAACGGATCAAGGATAGACTCTGAAATTATATTAGGATTTGGATTTGGGACTAAGTGGCTGTTTGGTTTAGATTCTCAAAAGGACATTTGTGGCCCAAAATCATGTTTGACCAGTCAAACACAATTTTGGCTAAAAATGGATGTGTTTGTTTATCTAAACGTGAAAATTCAAAACGTAATTTTAGGCTTTAGAACCAATTCTAGTAGAAGGAGGTCTTGGGTTGCTTTTTTTGTTTGCAAAACCATGTTCTGGTGTGGGACCAACAAAATTCTTTATATTTATCAAGGTAGTCAAAATCAAACCGGTCATTGAATCGGTGAGGGCAGGGGTTCAAGGTTCAGAGGTTCGACCGGGGTTCAACCGGTTGAATCAGAATATAATTAAATAATATTATTTTAGTTATAAATATAATATATAATACAATATATAATATATAATATTATTTTAAACCCTAAACTCTATACAGTATTGAGCAAAATTTAACATAAAAGTCATAATTTTATAAAGAAAACTTAAACTTCAATACTAAATGTCATAATTTATAATATTTCAAAATTATAAATAATCGAAGAAAATGATATCTATTTCTTTTAAAAAAATAAAAAAATTAAAATTTTGAATTTTTTATTTTTTATTTTTTTTAAAAATAATACAAAAATACAAACCGGTCCAACTGGATTTTACTCGGTTTTGTCCGATTTTTGACCAGTTTTTTCGATTCTTGACCGGTTCTCTCGTAGGCTGGTTTGCAGGGTCTTCCAGACCGGACAGGAGTCCAGTTCCCGGTCCAACCGGTCAGACCGGCCGGTCCGGTCCGATTTTGACTACATTGATATTTATACATCAAAAGTGATTCTACTTTTAGTATCCAAACACAATCAATTCTTCTGAATGCATTTTTAAAATATCATTACCAAACACAAATCAATTCTTCTCAACACAATTTTTTAAAAATCAATTCTTCAAATACAATTCTACTAAAATCTAAAACAAACAAATACTAAGTTAACTCCACAAAATTGACTTGTAAGGTAAAAATTATTCAAGCTTTATAAGTACTATATTAACCATATCACTGAAAACTCTCAAATCCCTTTTAACAACCACCACCCCTCAATATGCAAATCATAAATATTGACGATAACATCAACTATAAAATCCAGAACCACCACCCCTCAAGGCCAACGTACATGTGGATACTGTACTGTATAAAAAAAACACGAACTTTGGATGGGAAAACTTGTTTATTTCCATAGAGGGAATCAAAGCGGTCAATGAGAAAACCAGATGCTAAGGGGAATGACCCTACCCGAGGATAGCAAGTCCCCACCAAAAGAATGGCCAGATGGACATTTGAGTGTCGTTCACACGTGAGGTTCCACGTAAGTTCTTGCCTTGGACCCTCTAAGGTGGGCCAACCAATCAATAGTGTCATCATGTTCTGATAATTTTTTTAGTTAGCCAGTGCTTTGCACGCATTTTCCATTAACAATACATTAATACATTAATTAAACCTAGAAGACAGAGTGACAGACCACCAATGTGAGCATGAAGAAAGAGCCAAATACTTTTAAACGTAAATTAAAACAGATATGGGTTGCCTTCTTTGACTGCAATTAGACCCCAGCCGCGGCTGCTATTTTCTTTTCATTTCATGCGAAAACACGTTGTTGAGAAAGAAGGAAAAAAAAAACATTTTGCTTTCCATTCTACAACTGGGATCGATCGTTACTTATTCCTCCTTGTTTTGTTTCGTCATGTTTGAGGTGAGGCGCGCGCAAGAAACTCATCATCAATACTAACTACTCTGTTTTTAAGCATGAGCATATACACACTACTCCTGCTGCTTCCCCAAGCCAGACAAGTTTCAACCATTGTTTTTGTTTCTCGTTTCTTGTTCGTTGTCTTCTTCTTAGCCCTCTCCTCCACCGGCATTGCATTCGCCGCTGACGATGACGCAGTCTACATGTCCAAGCTTTTGAAAGCCCTCACCCCAACACCGGTGGGCTGGTCTCAGAACAGCACTGACTTTTGCCAGTGGAACGGTGTCGCTTGCGGTCAGAATGGTCGTCGAGTCAACGCTATCACACTCCCGTCAAGCTCACTCAACGGGGAAATCCCTCCCGGCCTCAACTCCCTCTCTGAACTCGCCCACCTTGATCTCCACAACAATTCCCTCAGTGGGCCCTTTCCCTCTCTCGCCAACCTCACCTCCCTCAAAACCGTGTACCTCGGCTACAACAACTTCACCTCCATCACAGACGACTGCTTCCGGGGGCTAACAGCCTTGCAAACCCTCAACCTCAGCTTCAACACCGGTAACTTGGCATGGTCTTTTCCCACAAATCTGAGTCAGTCGTCGTCGCTGCGCACCCTCGAACTTGCAGCCATGACTATGTTTGGTGAGTTGCCGGCGGGTATATTCGATTGGTTCCCGAGTCTGCAGAGTATTGACCTTTCCTCCAACTACTTCGATGGGAGTCTGCCCGTGTGTCTTGGGAGATTCAGATCTCGAATAAGGCATTTGCGGCTCAACGATAACCAATTCACGGGTCCAATTCCTGACCTGTCGAATTGTACCGACTTGTCTGATCTGCAACTTAGTCATAATTACTTAACTGGTTTTGTTCCACCTTCGTTGATGGCTCTCCCTAGCTTGCAGAACGTTTCCTTGGACAACAATTATCTTCAAGGGCCGATAACTGTGTTGTTTCGCGAGAATGTGAAGGCAACTTGGGAAATGAATAGATTTTGTCGAGCCGATGCTGGTCCTTGTGATCCGCAGGTGACGACTTTGCTTGAAATTGCTGCTGCTTTTGGGTATCCCCCTCGATTGTCATATACGTGGAAAGGGAACGAAATTTGTGGCAACTCGAGCTCCAGCTGGGCTTACATTGAGTGTAAAGGAGGGAAGATTAGTAGCATTGATATTGGAAACCTGAATTTTGGTGGAACCATCTCCCCTGCATTTGCCAATTTAACTAGTTTATGGAAGTTGACATTAAGCGATAATAATTTGACGGGTACAATACCTCACAGCTTGACATCCTTGCCTCAACTTGAGTTCCTGGATTTGTCCAATAATAACCTTTTCGGACAAGTTCCCAATTTTTCATCCAAGGTGACTTTATTTACCAACGGAAATGTTAATTTGGTTGGGCCTTCTCGAGGTGCTGGAGTTCCATCACTTGTTTCTGGTCACCCAGCAAGTGGAGGCTCATCCAAAACATCAAATGCCACTTCACTTAGGCCTCTTTGGATAGCAGGTATGCCCATTAAATTCTCCTTCTCATCTGAATATTAAAGGGATCTAAATTCTTAATCTTGTTAGGCTTAATTTCAAAATTATTTGAGTTAATTTGAGACATGCATTCAAAAGTTTACCCAATGGAATAGACTTACATAATCATAGATTCAGATTTAAAAATTTAATAGTTTATTTTTACTTACTCCTCTTACTTTTGCGGTAATAAAAAACAAATCAAATTATTGTTTATAATTGTTCTTCACTTCTTTGCATGCACGCAGGGGTACTAGTGTTGAGTGCTGCAGTTATGATACTAATTTTGATTATCGGCAAACGTAAGAGGTATTTTAGTTTAATACAAAAAAATATTTCCAACAAAAAAAGAAAAAATATTGACCACAACGTGGAGGCTTTCCTGCAAATTCATACTTTGTCAATGCCAAAGCGATATAGTTATGCAGAAGTGAAAAAGATCACAAATTCATTTCGTGATAAGTTAGGTCAAGGAGGATACGGTGTTGTGTACAAAGCAAGCTTACCTGATGGTCGTCATGTGGCAGTGAAAGTAATCAGTCCAAGGGAAATGGTGAAGAATTCATAAATGAAGTTGCTAGCATTAGCAAAACGTCACATGTGAACATTGTCTCACTTTTGGGTTTTAGTTATGAGAAGAACAAGAGAGCACTAATATATGAATATATGCCCAATGGATCATTGGATCAATTCATCTATAGAGGTGGTTTCCCAAGTGCTATTTGTAATTTGGATTGGAACACATTGTTCCAAATTGCAATTGGCATTGCGCGAGGACTAGAATACTTGCATCAGGGATGTACTTCAAGAATTTTGCATCTCGATATCAAACCCCAAAATATTCTTTTGAATGAAGATTTTTGCCCAAAAATCTCTGATTTTGGATTGGCTAAAATATGCCAAAAGAAGGAGAGTATTGTATCCATGCTAGGCACAAGAGGAACTATAGGGTACATAGCACCAGAAGTATTTAGCCGAACATATGGTGGAGTTTCTCATAGATCTGATGTATACAGTTATGGCATGCTGATTGTTGAAATGATTGGAGGAAGAAAGAATCATGATAGTGGAGGGTCACATACCACTGAAATGTACTTTCCAGACTGGATTTATAGGGATCTTGAGCAAGGTCATGCTCCTATAAACTGTTTGGCAATGTCAGAGGAAGAAAATGATATGGTAAGGAAGATTACTATGGTGAGTCTATGGTGCATTCAAATGAATCCGTCAGATAGACCATCAATGAGTAAAGTAATAGAAATGCTACAAGGACCACTTCAGTCAATGTCATATCCTCCTAAGCCCACCTTGTATTCTCCTGAAAGGCCATCATTGCAAATTTCATATGTTTCTTCCAGTAATTTGTCCGAGACAAATTCAACGAGCTTATAGGAGAATGGTTCCTTAAAATCAATTCAGCAAACATGAAATGAAAATGTGATTGTAATGTAACTTGTATGCACTATAGTTTGCACTTGTTGGATACAACTTTGCATGTCTTTTTGTTGAACATCAAAACCTATAACTTATTTGTAGTGGGAAATTTGCTGGTTGCTGGCCACTACTGATTTTACTTTTCTCTCCTTTAGCAGTTCAAAATTTTACTATCATTGCCATGGCTTCGCTCTCATAAAGTAAACATTCGTTTCTCCACAAAAAGAGGAAAACGAACTCCACAATCTACCTTTCTCAACTTATAGGATGTACATCTGCTTGTGCTTAATTTCCTCCATACAGAACTGTCATTTCAAGTTTTCCATATAGCAACAAAAATGCCATTTGGTTTCTCTGGAAAAGAAGTTAACATATAATCAATCATTTAATTAATCAGGAATGCACATTAAAATACATGCATGCAATATCCTACAACAGAATATTGTCTTGGACCAAAATTTTTATCCATAGATTTTAGTTTATCTTTGCTAAACTGCATAAAAATATAACATCAGCGTTGTCAGTTTTTTCTTTTAACAAAAGAAAACATTGTCCATGATGAACAGAAAACTTTTCCATAATCTTCTTGATCATCCCGACACAAGTCTTGACTACATAAATTATTATACCTATGGAATAGTTGGTTAGTTAAATCAAGATTGGTCTATGAATGGGAGAGTACCTAAGTATATTTTCCTACAATTTTATGAAAATTTACATTTTAAGAGAACATGAGTAGAAATCTGACATATTGGGGTAACAAATGAAGAAAGAGGAGGGAAAATCAAGTGTAAAGCTTACTACTGATATTAGCCTGTGGTGTGTAAGGACATCAAACATAGCTCCGCAAAGTTCCGGACAAAAGCCATGATTCATGAAGCTCCTCAAGGTCCTCACCCATGTTTTGATGTTCTAAACAGAGTTGACAGTAAAAGGAACAACATAAAACTTTTTTTCTTGACTTATAAATGGAAAGGAAAGGAAAGAATTAAGTTATTAAGAACATTTGAATATACTAAAAGAGGTCTAATGGTCAATACACCCTTTGATCTACAAGTATAAACTCATCAAAATTGTAATGGTAAATGATTGACATTAGATTAATTTTCTGGTACAGAAGTAAATTTTTGTATTGACATTTGAGCCCAAACAAGATATTTATTTTTTACAATACTCCTATTTTGGAATCTTACTAGTAAAGCATGTTGCTTGCTCATGCTTATTGAATTTTTCATATGTTTTATCCTGTCAGCCGTTAATGTGCTGTCAATTTAAGAGCAGTTGCAGCTTGATACTTGTGCTGCAGTTCTGCCTGAAATCGCAAAAACAATCCCAAATATTATGCAGTGGAACAAATAATGCTTATAAAAAAATAGTGGAACAAATAATATTATCTCGAAGCCATTTTCTGGTGGTCAAATGAAAAGGGCAACTTGACAATTATATTATTTGTTAAAATATAGGCAAAATTATTCATTTGGTTCTTAATAGGTTTTAATATGGTCTCATAACTTTTTTTGCTTCAAATTGATCCCTTATTTTTTTTTCACATACTTTTTCATTATTATAGACATGTGTATTGCATCTATTTTTGTCCACATAGCATAATCCTGATCTATTTTGATCTATTTGTTGGCCTATTTTAGCCTCTATACATACTTAATTGTGTTACAAAAGAACTGTTTTAACTTGTTTTTAAAACATAAAGGACTATTTTATTAAAATGAAAATATAAGAGACCAAATTGAAAAAAAAATTACTTAAAGGACTAAACATATAATTTTACCTAAAATATATTTATGAATGCCATTTTCAAGAATAGAGTATTGAAACTTAGCAGTTTCAACTTCAATCTGAGATTGTTTGCTGTTTCTGACGAGCAAAAAACTTCAGTGACTGAAACAACAATACGCAAATCAGTCTTGAATGGAAAATGAAATTTAATTAACGGAGAATACATATAAAGGAATTGGATATGAATTTCTAAAGAAAACTAGGAGAGTGATATGCAAAAGTAAGCAATCACTTACTCCAATTCTCTACATTTCACTTATGTAGAGTCGCAGTTAGCTAAAGTCTTTTCTAGAGTGGTGACACTTCGATTAGTACCCTTGAAATTGCAAGTAAGGTTTGTCTACGGGGTTGTCAATTTTGGCCGGGCCCATGTTTTACGTTGGGTTGGACTCGTTAATTACATATCTAAAATGTATCGGCCATTGTGGCCCAGTCCGATGGTCCATCAGGTTGGACTTTTTTTTTTTGGTCCAGCATCAGGTTGGACTGAACCCACATATATGCACTTTGTGGCCAACAAGAAATCTAGGTTGGCCTGACCCAACCAATTTTGCATTTTGGCCCGATGTGCTGGGCCGATGACCCAATTTGACACATCTATCTGTCTAGGATCGCAATCCACTTTCACGTATGTGACCAATCATTATTGGGTATCTAAATATTAATTATTACTAAGTGATAGATTGTAATTATCAAATAAACAACCTAATTTTTTTTCCTCAATGTATAGTAGATGTACTCAAAACTGATCTAACCCAATGTAAACTGCGATAACCTCACCAAGTAACCGAGAATCGAAAAAACCAAAAATCAGTGCTGCTATTTCTTACGAACTGCTTTATCTTACGAAACCACGAATAGTACGTGGCTAACTGTTAAGATTGGAATAACCTCACCAAGTAACCGAGAATCGAAAAAACCAAAAATCAGTGCTGCTATTTCTTATGAACTGCTTTACCTTACGAAACCATGAATAGTACGTGACTAACTGTTAAGATTGGAAAAATATTTTAGTTAACATTTGACAGAAAACATGGTGGACCCATGAATAAAATGAGCCAATCAACTTTCTTTCTTGCATTTCGTATCATAAATGTTTCATAAAGATTAGCATTATTCTTTAACATAATATATTATATAATGCGACATGTGGTGTGGTGATTCTATATATTTGCTAGTATATTCTATTTATTTATTTATTTGTACCTCATTTTTGAAATGAGGAATAAAAATAAATTTTTAATAAAGTCTTTGTCTATTTTAAAAATGTTTATAGTTTCTTTTTACAGAAAATCAATCTAATCTTAACCAAAATAAAATTGGATCGAATTTGATTTTAAAAACAAACTGGTCGGATGGTCAGAGAGCAAAATCAAAGTGACTGGATCAGGTAGTTTTTCGTCTCAAAACTGAGGGGGGAGATGGGGGGAGGAGGAAGGAGAGAGAGGGGGTTTGGCTGACATTGAAAAAATGTTGACATGACAGATGAGGTGGCCTTCAGTGAGCCAAATCAGCATCTAAATGAGGTCAACTCACTCAAGAGACTAAAAAATATATATATTTAAGGGATCAAAAGCGATTGTCTTTTCTTAGGGACTAAAACGAAAACACCTCTATATTATAAGGATCAAAATACGATTTAAAGCCTTAAAAATAATCTTCATTACATTGTATTATATTATTTCAAAATGATAAACAAAATTCATATATCATCTAGTATTCCATAATAAATTAACAATATTATTATGAGTCTCCTTCATCTTTGTAGATTTGTTCCCTAGGCCTTCACTTCTTGTAACACCATCAATATGTGGAATTTCATCAAGAGACATGTAATTTAAGTAGATGTTGCTCAAGGATGGTAAACGATGTGTCATCTTTTGAGTTCTTGCAAATATAATATAATTATATAATGCAAATGCAGCAATTATAACATTCAATTTGGGTCTCTACACTACACTGTGGCATTCCGTTAAGTGTGAAACGATTGGACTCTTGCAGCTAAAAGCCCCCTTCATACCTGGCATAAACACACTTGAGGAAAATTTTGCACCCCAGTGCATAACAATCTGACTAATGCTGCTGCAAGAAACCCCTTTATATCTTATGTAATCACACCCCGGTAAAATTTCAATCCATGAGTGTGAAACAATTTGACTCATGCTGCTAAATTAAACCTCTCTATATTTGATGTAATCACACTCGGAGCAAATTTTACACCCTCGGTGTGAAATAATCTGACTCGTGCACAACATAAAAAAAAAAGAATTACAAATCATTTAAATCCTATATAAACAAGAATCATTAAAAGAGAAAATAAGAACTGATAGATGAGAATGAGAGGAACATGTGAGAATGTGAAGCGTGAGAAGTGAGAGTAATAGTAGGGGTGTGCAATACCCGTTCCAACTCAATGGTTTCAGGTCGGATCCAACATGAAAGACAATCCAAATTAATAACCCGTCAGGCTGGGCTAGGTTTGGGTTGACTCTTGGGTCACCCGGCTCGTCCCAACTATTCCTATACAATAATTTTAATTATTTTCCAATTGTGATTCTAGATTAGGAACAATACTTTGTGTTAGTTGGGCCTAACAGTTTCACACCAGTGATGTGAAATTTTCACATGGTGTGAATGGCTCTGGTGTTTCAGTGGATTGAGAGTTGAGTCTGACAGTTTCACACTTGAGGTGCGATAATTTCCATAGGTATGAATGCAATTGGATTGGTTCTCTTGTTTGGGTCTAATAGTTTCGCACCTGGGATGTGAAGTTTTTCCCATTTGTGATCTTGTCTGGATTAGGAACAATGCTTTTCTGTTGGTCGAGCATGATAGTTTCACACTTGGGGTGTGAATTTTTCATAGGATGTGAATGACTATGGACATCAAGCATGTTGGGCACTAGAGCTGTCAAAATGAGCTGCAGCTCACGAGCCAGCTCAGCCCAGCCCCACTCGTGGGCTAAACGGGGTTAACCCCGGGCCTTTAGCTCGGCTCATTTAACCTGCGAGCTGAAGCGGGCAATCCGTCACGAGTCGAGCCAACCCGCGAGCCAGCTTAATAATTAAAAAAAATAATAGTTATAATAATTAATCATTTTTTCTATTTTTTTATATTTTTTTATTTTCTAGCATTTTAAATAATTTCTTTTAGATTTTTCTTTTAGTAAATCAGCCCGTTAGCCAGCCCACGAGCCAGCTCGCATAATCCACCAACCCGTGGTGGACTGAGCCGAGCTGTGCATTTCCTGGCCCATGAAAAAATCGAGCTAGCTCGACTCGGCCCGTTTCTCTCCCAACCCGTGGCGAGCCAACTCGTGTGGGTCGAACTGGCTCGTTTTGACAGCTCTATTGGGCACTCCTTGTGCTTTCACTTAGTTTTCTCTAATTCAATAATTTTCTTAATTTATCAAATAAAAAAATATTTAAAGCTTATTTCTTGGTCCTTGGTATCATTTTTCAATTTTAGTCTAAAAATGTTATGCGATGTTCATTGCTTTTTATCCCTCACTTCAGGTCATCCTGGTCTTGTCTTACTTGGACTTGGTCTTCGTTGAACCCATATATTATTGGGTTATATCGGGTTTTGGACATGCTTCAGTTCTAAAGAAATGGCCCAATTAAAATTCTAGGCTGGGTGAGGGATGGAAATAATGAGTAAAAAGAGACAGAAAAACCATATAAGCTCAAATCCTATGAAAAATTGCGATAAGCTAATTGTTACCAAATATTTCAATTTTTTCTAATATGTTATCCGTTAGTCAAATGTCCTATCTGCTAGCGGATTAGACTTGTCAAATAGAGTCTTAAATGTATGACAATGAATAGTGAATTGTGAATATATTGTTATAATCAAGAAAAAATTTAACTGTTAACATAGTTGATACTCAATTATTCATTTTTTTTAAAATTATAATCGCAAAAAATTAAAAATCGATCCAATCTAAACTATATTATTTTGGATTGGATAGGATCAAATTCTTTTTAAAAAACAAATTAACTGAACCGAACCGTATGCTCTTTTAAATTTTGAAAAATATTGTTACAAGGCCACACTAGAATGAAATATGATTGAAATCATGTGTAAAATTTTTTTACACTGATAGTGCATAGAAATTAAACTCTTATCTACTACGGTGATTTACAAAAACATTTTATTTCAGTGGTTATTAAATAAATGTTTATCGTGTAAATTTTTTTAAATAAGTTGTTTTCAAAGTAAAAATATGAAATTAGACTATTTTTATATAAACTTTAAGTTATTTCATCTGGTGTGTTGTGTGTGGACAGTGCAGTTGCGTTTGAGGATCAAACATTGAATTTTTGAAGATCTCGTATAGCATCAGAGCAGGCATCGTCAATCATGCTCTTCCTCCTCAACTCTTCCGCATCTTCATATTGTGCCATCCACATTTCCTCTTCATTGTCCCCAAACCCCAACAACAACAACAACAACAACCACCTTAATCACCGACCCACTTCCCTTCCAATTCCCAACGAGTCCCATTCCGATGTTTCCATCAAAGCCCCCACACCTCCATGGATGAAGGGTCCTCTCCTTCTCCAACCCCACGACCTTGCCAACACGTGCCACGTGGCAAAACACGAGCCTTCCGATAAATCCCTGACCGGTAAAGAGGTAAGAGGGAAGAAGGCCATGAAGAAAATCGCCCAGAGAATTCAGAGGCTCAAAGGGACTCGTGATTTGGATGAGACTCAAATGGGTTCTGAAAAAGTTGAAAACTTTGGGGCGTGTTTGGAGGGTTTGAAGGGAGAGAATGAGGAAGTTGGGAGGAGGAGTAGTAGTAGAGAGAGAATGCCGTGGGAGAACGATGAGAAGGTTGTTTTTCTGAGGGTGAAAAGGGAAAAGCATGTAACTGTTGCGGATTTGACACTTGATAAGGTGCTGCTTCAGAGGTTGAGGGGTGAGGCTGCAAGGATGAGAAAGTGGGTGAAGGTTAAGAAAGCTGGTGTTACACAAGCTGTTGTGGATGAAATTAAAAGGACTTGGAGGAATAATGAACTTGCCATGGTTAAATTTGATATCCCTTTATGTAGGAATATGGATAGAGCAAGGGAAATTGTTGAGGTTAGTTAGGCTTTCTCACCTATTCTTGTTGAAGGGGTTATAGTTTTTTCACTGTTGCTTCTTGTAGGAGTTTTGTTGCCTGCCATGATAAATAAATAGCTTGCAATTATTATATTAATGCACTAAGGGCCTGTTTGGATTGACTTATGCATATCTTATTTGAGCTTATCTATTGATATAAACACTTGTCAGCGTGTTTGACAGTGCTTATGAAAACAGCTTATGACAGCTTACAGCTTATATGAAATTAGTTTCACCACATTCTCTCTTCGATTATAAATATAGCTTATACGATAAGCGACTATACCATAAGTGCTTACCAAACAGTCCCTAAATGATGGAAGAATCTATATGTTAGTGTGTTGTATCATTATTGAAAATTGATTGATGTTTAATATTGAAAATTGATGAGTCAGTTTGACTAACTTTTGATATCATATTTTGAGTGTCTTGTTAGTGCTATGCAAAGAAGATGTACTGCTGTATATGAATTATTATCTGTGTGAATCTTCTAGTATTTATCAAGTTGATTTGACTTGTAGATAGTTACTCTGCTTCGTGTTATATATGTTTCATGCCATCCTTCCGTCTTAATCTGATTGTTACATTGGTGTTCATTTCCTGTGTGAATATAGACAAAGACTGGAGGCTTGGTTGTCTGGAGTAAGAAGGACGCTCTTGTGGTTTACAGGGGATGCAACCATCAGTTGACCTCTAAAGGTTCTCCAAAGACTTATACCAGCTTAGTTCATAGTGAAAAAACAAATCTTTATGAAACAAATGGGGTGAATTCAGCTGACAAAGATGATCTTTACTGGGTTAGATCCAACCGTAGTACAAGTGAGATACCGAGCTGGAATGCTGATAGATCATTGTATGAGAGGGAGTGTGATAGACTATTGGATGGCTTAGGATCTCGCTTCATTGATTGGTGGATGCACAAGCCACTTCCGGTGGATGCTGACTTACTTCCTGAAGTGGTTCCTGGATTTGAGCCTCCATTTAGGCTATGTCCACCTCATGCTAGCGTAAAACTAACTGATGATGAACTGACATACTTGAGGAAGATTTCTCACCCTTTACCAACTCATTTTGTCCTTGGTACCTTCCTGCTTGATGTAATCCTTCAATTTCTTTTTCAGGCTGAGAATACATATTTATTTTCTTCTTTTTCGCTTGATGCTGATGAATTGGTGCAATTTTTACAAATATTTACCAGTATAAATCAGCTTAAAAAAGAAACATATTATCTCTTTTATCTGCTTCAGTTTTTTTGGGTCTTTTGCGCCATTACTTGTTTGATATTATTGCTGCGGTTATTATTATCACCATCTAGAAATACCTTTCACTGTTTGTATCTTATATAGTAATTTTTGTTATGCCTATCACAGTGAATATAAGCCTATCCATACCTGGTCTACTTCTTGTACGTGGTCTAGCATTATCTGTGTCAAGAAGTAATTGCTTTAAGAATGATGATTCAATCAGCAATTTTAATAAGGAAATCATAATTAGTTGGTTGTAAATTAATAATTGGCTCAGAAAAGAAAATGCCCAGCAGAACTGCTTTCATGCTTATCCTTGTATCCATAAGGTAATTGATTCATTTTATCTCTTTATTATGAAGGAAGGAACAAAAGACTTCAGGGCTTAGCTGCTGCTATCTTAAAGTTGTGGCAGAAGAGTCTTATAGCAAAAATTGCTATCAAGTATGGAGTTCCAAATACTGACAATGAAATGATGGCCAATGAACTGAAGGCAAGTTTCATAGAAAGTTACTGTTCTATGTGTGTGAGGTGCATGACACCCTAAACCTTATAGAGTGTAGGTTTAGTCAATAATATCATGGAATTGAGCTTGAGTTTGCATGTTGCAATTGAAAAGTAGCCTGATACAAGAATGGCTGTGTAAATGACTATAATGCGCCTGTAGTAAGTTAATTTCGAGTGATTGGGAAATATTTCAGAATGCCTATAGAATTACTTATTGCACCAGCAATATTTTCCAAAATTGCTTGTAAATATACTTTATGTGCAATAGTTGTGGGAGACTGGTGGATTGAGCCACCCTTTTAGTTGGAATCTTAGTTCTTGTCCTAGTTTTGGTTTATGTATAATAACTTTGATGTCTATAATACAGCATCTCACTGGAGGAGTTCTATTGTTGCGCAACAAGTTTTACATAATACTCTATAGGGGAAAAGATTTCCTTCCTAGAAGAGTTGCAGATTTGGTAGAAAAGAGAGAATTGGAGCTTACAAGTTGTCAACTTCAAGAAGAAGTTGCACGGATGAAAGCAATTCAAGCCTTTTCTTCTATTGATGAACTGCCGCGAGACACTAGTACAAGTGGAACTTTAACAGAATTTAGGAAAATCCAAACAAAGCTTGAGGATATAAAAGAAGTCAATGTAGATTTAAACATTTCACTGGAAGCAGAAATATATAGACTGGAGAGGGCATTGAGAGCGGAACAACATAAAGCTTTCATTGTAAGATTTGGTTTATTGACTTTTTTCCTCTGCATTTGTTATATTCTGATCTCTCATACTCTCTTAAATTAATTATATGGATTCTGCAGCTTAACAAGAAAATAGAGAGATCAACAAGGGAATTATCAAAGTTAAATGCTACATGGACACCAGCTGAGAAGGATATAGACTTGGAAATAATGACAGATGAGGAGAGAGAATGTTTCCGAAAGATAGGACTGAAGATGAGAAGTTGCTTAGTGCTTGGTAAATCAATTTCATCTTCTCCAATTTCAGTTGGACTCTATCTGTGTGTCTGTGTGACTTGTTTTGTGTTTTTTTTCCATTTTGTTTTAACTATAATCAAATGCTTTGTTGTTGAGACCCAATGTGATGGTTATATAAATTCATTTAGTTAAATAGCCTATACATGGAGAAAATTTTGTTAGGTAGTTTGTTTGGTAATTACAAACTATCACTTAGTAATAATTAATATTTAGATACCCAATAATGGTTGGTCACAGTGAAAGTGGATTGCGATCCTGGACAAACCTTACTTGCAATGTCAAGGGTACAAATCCTGGTGGACTTTACCTAACTGCGACTCTAGACCTGCAATGGCATGAGCATTTGATTATACCCAACAATAATTCATATAGAATTCATTGTTTGTTATGAATATGCCACAATCAATGTTGTTAAATAGTGGCTATGGAGGTGCCATGGCGGAATGGCGTGGCTGATTTTTTGCCAACTGCCATAGGCAATTTGTGAGGGATGGCAGCGCCCTAGGCTGCAATGGTGTGTTTATATGACAGAATTTTGGGCTTCCGCCTTCCGCCATTGATAACATTGGCCACGATATATTTTAAAGAATAAGCCCTTGGTGTGTTCCTCCACAAATTAGGGTGTCATTGAAATCCTCCAAAGTTTTTTTGTCACTAACTCAGTCCTTCAAAGATTAAGCTGTCATCATATTAGTCCTTCAAAGAGTTTTTCCAATAAATTTGTCTATCAAAGATACAAAATTGTCATCAAATTCATTATCAACATTAGAGTCCTCCATATGAACAAATTTGGTGACAATTTTGTATATTTGAAGGACTGATCTGGTTAAAATCATTGGAAGACTAATATGATGACACTTTAAGCTTTGGGGGACTAATTTGGTGATAAAAATATTTCGAGAACTATTATAATTATATTAAGTACTCACTTATGTCTCTTTTAGCTGGTAAAGCATCATTTACCTGTTCCTGCTCTGAGAACTTTTATTCAACAATGAGTTCAGGTAGGCGCGGAGTCTTTGATGGTGTATTGGAAGGTCTACATCAGCACTGGAAACACAGAGAAGTAGTGAAAGTCATTACAATGCAGAGACTATTCAGTCAGGTCATCTACACTGCCACATTTCTGGAGAGAGAGAGTGGTGGAATTTTAGTTTCAGTTGATAAACTAAAAGAGGGCCATGCTATTATTATATATCGTGGAAAAAACTATAGACGGCCTTCAGAAAAGATAGCGGAAAATCTTCTAACCAAAAGAAAAGCATTGTGTAGGTCTCTTGAAATGCAGAGAATTGGAGTAAGTGGTTGCTCACTTTTGCATCCATCATTCTCCTTGTTTTCTTTAGAAATTCATATCCATTTCCTTTCTATGCATTCTCCGTTAATTGAATTTCATTTTCCATTCAAGACTGATTTGCATACCGTTGTTTCAGTCACTGAAGTTTTTTGCTCATCAAAGACGGCAGGCAATCTCTGATTTGAAGCTGAAACTGGTAAGTCCCAACAATCTGTTCTTGAAAATGGCATTCATAAATAAATTTTAGCAAATATTAAAATTGTCAAGTTGCCCTTTTCATTTGACCAGAAAACTTAGGCTTCGAGATAATTTTATTTGTTTCACTGTATAACTGGGATTGTTTTTGTGATTTCAGGCAGAACTGCAGCAAAGAAAGGAAGTTGAGCTGAGAGAATTTGAAAATTAATGCATGCATATCTAAGACATGTTTGAAGCTGTAACTGCTCTTAAATTGTCAGCTCATTGACCGTTGATGGGATAAGACACCGGAAAAATTCAACAAGCAAAGCATCAACGAGCAGCATGCTTTACAAGTAAGCTTTCACAATAGGAGTGTTGTAAAAAATAAATTTCTTGCTTGGGCTCAACTGTCTATACAAAAGCTTACTTCCTGTATTACGAAATTAACAATTTCAATCATTTACCATTACGATTTTTGAGTTTATTCTTAAAGGAGGTGAGACAAATATATACATGTAGATCCACTTGTAGATCAAAGGGGACACTGACCATTAGGCATCTTTTGATTATATTCTAATGCTCTTAATACTCAATATGTCAGATATCTACTCATGTTCTGTTAAAATCCAAATCTCCCTACATAAAATTGTAGGAAAATATACTTGGGTACTCTGTCCCGTTTATAAGACCAATCTTCCTTTAACTCTAACTATTATATAAGTATAACAATTTCTGTAGTCAAGACTTGTGTCCGGATGATGAAGAAGATTATGGAAATGTTTTCTGTTCATCATGGATAATGCTTTCTTTTGTTAAAAGAAAAAACTGACAATGGTGATTTGATCATTTTATGCAATTTTTCAATGATAAACTAAAATCTTCGGATGGAAATCTTGGTCCTGAACAATATTCTGTTATAGAATATTGCGTGCATGTGTTTTTGTGTGCACCCATGTTTAATTAATGACTGATTACATGTTAACTTCTTTTCCAGAGAAACCAAGTTGCATTTTTGCTACCATCTGGAAAACTTGAAATAGCAGTTCTGCATGGAGTAAATGAAGCACAAGCAAATGTACATCCTGTAAGTTGGAGAAAGGTAGACTGTGGAATTCGTTTTCTTCTTTTTGTAAAGAAACAAATGTTTACTTTATGAGAGTGAAACCACGGCAATGATAGTAAAATTTTGAAATTGCTGGACGAGAGAAAAGTAAAATCTCCAAAGGTATTTAGTAGCCAGCAAATTTCCCACTACAAACATGTTATGGGTTTTGAAGTTCAACAAAGGCATGCAAAGTTCTATCCAAGTACCAACTATAATATACGAGTTACATTACAATCACAATTTCATTTTTTGTTTGCTGAACTAATTTGATTTTATGGAACCATTCTCCTGTAAGGTCATTGAATTTGTCGCGAACATATTGCTGCAACACATGTGAAATTTGCAATGATGGCCTTTTAGGAGAATACAAGGCGGGCTTTAGTGAATATGGCATTGACTGAACTAGTCCTTGTAGCATCTCTATTACTTTACTCATCGGTGGTCTATCCGACGGATTCATTTGAATGCACCATAGATTCACCATAATAATCTTCTTTATCATATCATTTTCTTCCTCCGACATTGCCAAAGAGTTTACCTTGCTCAAGATCCCTATAGAACTAGTTTGAAAAGTACATTTCAGCAGTATGTGACCCTCCACTATCACGATTCTTTCTTCCTCCAATCATTTCAAGAATCATCATCCTCCTATCATTTCAAGAATCATCACATCAGATCTGTGAGAAACTTCACCATATTTGTTCGGCTAAATAGTTTTGGTGCTATGTACCCTATAGTTCCCCTTGTGCCTAGTATGGAGACCATACTGTCCTTCTTTTGGCATATTTTAGCCAATCCAAATGTGAAGTCGTCAAACCCAAGTACGAAAATGTAGACTTCCAAGCAAGAGGCATTCACAGTTGTGAAACAATTCACACCCTTGGTGTGAATTCCTCAGATCCAACTACGAAAATCAAGGCCCTGTTTGATAGTAGTTTTTAAAAACATAAAACAGTTTTCTGTTTTTAAAAACTAAAAAATTAAAATACTTGTTTGATGATTACTTTTGTCATAAATGATTTTTTACAAAACTATTTCCGATTTTTCAGTTTTTAAAACTAAAAAATGAAAACTACTTAAAACTGTTTCTGTTTTCGGTTCTACGTTTTTCCTGAAAATTTGAAGTTTTTCTTATGGCTGAATATGCATGGAAGTCTACCTTGTAATCAATTACGCCTGGATCGACACATGACGAATGATCCTTCTTGTGTGCGTTGTGGGGTAGCGAATGAGACTCTCTTCCATCTTATGCGTGACTGTTTTCATGCACATAGAGTGTGGGATTACTTGGGGTTTCCCCAAAACCCCCACTTTTTCGATGACAACTACCAAGAGTGGTTCACAGTTAGCCAACGACTCTGTGCATGGCACCATTTTTGTTGTAGCATGCTGGTTTATATAGAGAGCAAGAATAAGTGGTTTTCTCTTATCAACAATGGACAATTTGGTCCATTATCAGTCGCATTCGGAGCCTTATGGAAACTATTAGACGTTCTTTTCATCCCCTGACAGGACTTCTATGCTACGCACCGTTCGCTGGATCCCTCCAGAAAATGGTGCTATCAAGTTGAATGTCGATGGTAGTTGCTATGGAAACCCAGGTCGTTCTGGATTTGGAGGACTTGTTCGTAATGCTATGGGAGAATGGAGGTTTGGCTTCTCTGGTTTTTGTGGTCATACTACAAACCTGAGAGCTGAACTTTTGGCAATTGCTTTTGGTCTCAAGCTCACTTGGCAAGCTGGCTATAAGGAAGTGTTGTGCGAATCAGACTCAAAAATTGCACTTGGTCTGATTAAAGATGGCGTTCAAATGGTCCACCCACATGCACCCCTTGTGAAACATATCAGAAGTTTTAATTCTTTCAACTGGAGACTGAGTTTTCATCACACACTCAGAGAAGGGAATGAATGTGCCGATTGGTTAGCCAAACATGGAGCGTCCTCGGATGCTGCGTTGCAGCATTGGCCTACTTGTCCTGTGGAGCTTGCCCCTGTTATGCTTGCAGACGCCATGGGTGTCTTTCGTTTAAGGCCGTAGTTGTGTTTGTTGTCTGTTTCTTTTCTGACTGATCAAAAAAAAAAAAGTAAAACACGGAGAATAGTGTTTTCTCATTAATGGCCATAATGGTAAATAAGTAAAAATAAATATTGGGGTTCAAACTTTATAAAGACACAAAACGCTATTCTTCATCGTTCTCGGCTCGCTTCCATTTTCAGGCTTAAAACCAAATACAGAGCTTTGATCCTTTTCAGATTCTCAACAGAGTTGTTGAGCTCCTTATTTTTACAATTAAGATCTTACTTTTCGGTACAATCAATCTTGGCCTAATGGGTTAGAGGCTTTTTTTCTTACACCCCTTTTAATGCCCAATGTTTGTTGGATGAGTAAAAATTGTTTGTAACAGAGCTTTCCAGAATCAAATAATAATAGCCCCTAGAACTCACGACACTTGCAATAGGTACTGTCAATTTGTGCACATATAATCTTTGTAGTTTAATCCTAAAATGTGAATCGAAAGAATAGTGTGGTTCTTCAATCCTAAAACTTGTACTTTTTTTTTAAATGAAGAATGGGTTGTTAAAATAAAGATTGATGGTAAATCTCGTAAATATGAATGACTTTAGTCTTATTTCTACTATCTTTACAAAAATTATATAGCATTTCAGAAAATTATAAAAAGGAATTAAAATACAATCAAACAAATTTTCTATCTTTATGTTTTTAAAATATATTTTCAAAACAAATTTACCAAACAGTTTTTTATTTTTATATTTCTAAAACTGTTTTCAAATTAATATTTAGCAAACAAGATTTTTTTTTGTTCTAGAAATTAGTTTTTAAAAACAAAACACAATCAAAACACAATCAAACAGGACCCAAGACTTCAAATCCAGAGCCATGCACACCTGGGTAAAAGTTCGCACCCCAGGTGCGAAACAATCGGAGCCAATCAAGAGATTGCAGATTTCCAATCCAGATCTTTTCACACCCGAGGTGTGAAACAATCTGTTTGCAACGACTCTTACAGTAATATTGAACACCAAAAGATCACACCTGTCAAACGACACACGGCCTTGGTGTGATTGTTTCGGGTTTTTAGCCAACACACCCAGACCTCCAGTGTTATGACAAACACCAAAAACCACACCAGGGAAAAGTGGCACACCCTAGGTGTGATCTGTACTGACTTTGCAAACTCATATTAGGCTAGAAAAATCACAGCCGTGATACAATTGCCACCCTAGCTTTGACCATTTCAGCTGTCAACCATGGATGGATCACTTGAACCCCACTCATACCATAAAACCACTCATCTGAAGCTGAAACACTGCGCCATGATACTGATAAATCTTCCATCATATGACAGCAAACGGACTCCATGCTAGTATCCTTGAAAACTTTCAAATCCTAAACAAGCTGGGACGTTTTGGAACTAGCAAAAAATCGATAAACATGTTACATCACTGGCAAACTCCTCTCACAATTGATATTCAAAAATTATTTTCGACGCTTACATAATATAAAATTAACTCGTTTAATATTAAATTTCATAAAACAAAATTATCTCCCAGCTTGGTAAGTTGTTTCTTTTTTCTTCTTGTCCCCTTTTCTTTTTATAAATCAGCTGCCACCTCTTTGCATCAAAATCCATCTGTTGTGAGCTTGCATTGGTTGTTTCTCCTTGCACCCACATCATATGCTACCCACACCCACACTCAAATATTTTTGTAATGGAAAAAGACAGAAATACCCCTCCCTCAAAACCCCCTTCCCTACCCCTTCTTCCCCCAACCCCTTGTGCGTCCTCACTCCCCCACCTCCCCTTGTTCATTTTTTTTTCTCTCTCCCACTTCTTCTCCAGTATCTCTCTTCTCCCTCCCTCACAATACTACAACAATCTAAGCATCTACCACCATCTCCAACCCCCGAAACCACCCATCAGAGTCGTTACAGAGGTCATCAGAGTTTGGTAAATCGCGATGTAATTTTTTTCACTATTTCCGTACTTCCCAGAAATAATACTTTTGTAAGTCAAAATTTGACATATGGAAGTACTATTTCTGTGACAAACTTCTTGTTGCTAAAATAGTATTCTAGAAATAGTACTTTTGTAAATCAAAATTTGACTTACGGAAGTGTTATTTCCAAGTTAGGAAATCGCAAATAAAATACATTGCGATTTACCTGACTCCGATAACATCTACAATGACTCTGATGGGTGGTTTGGGGATTGGAGATGGTGCAGATGCTTAGATGGTTGCAGTATTGTGGGGAGGGAGAAGATCAGAAGAGGTGGGAGAGAGAAAAAAATTGAAGGAGAGGTGGGTGAGTGAGGGACGCACAGGGGTTTGGGGGAAGAAGGGGTGGGGATCGGGGGTTTTGAGGGAGGGGCATTCCTGTCTTTTTACATTAGAAAAATTTGCAAGTGTGGAAGTGGGGAGCATATGATGTGGTTGTATGGAGAAACAGCCGTTTGCATTTTGCACCTCCTCAGTTGATTGACGCGTGGCCCATTGACGTAATTCACTTCATATCATATCATATTATATTATATTATCCAAACAAAAAGTGAATTTGGCGGCTTGTTTTGTTTAATTTAAGTTATGAGCCCATGTTACATTCCCTTCAATTCCTGAGATGATGAGTGCATCAAAGGGCACGATGTCTCTTTCGATTGTTTTGGACATGGACCCCGCTATCAATTGCATTATTCAACCAATTATTCCTGATCAATCTTGGTTCAATCATGAAGGGGCAGTGAAGAAAAACGACCCTTATTACACATGGTTGTTGTAGCCTGTAGGGTTCATGGGTTTTTTTTTGTGTGTGTGACTTGGACCGTTAGTCTACTTAAAAACATATTTCATATGACGCTATATAAATAGGTTATCTAACCTATATCAAAATAGGCTATTGGTCTAATAAGCGAACGAGAAAAAAAAACACTATGCATGACAAACTATGTGCATGTTTGGATTATGGTTTACAATTCCTAAAAGTATTTTTGGATTGTTAAATACAGTTTGCATCAGTTTTTATGATGTTTAGTTTTCAGTTTCAAAATTCAGTTTGGCCCCAAATTCAATTTAAAATAAAAGGAACAATGAAGTTACTTCTCATTTTTATTTTTCCGTTTGGATCATTAATAATAGGGGTGGGCATGGGCACGGGTAAACCCGTGAACCCGACCCGAACTGGTGTGTAAAACGTGGTTCGGTTCGCCGGTTCAATTCGGGCAAAAAAAATAGAAAACCGAAGGAGTCCGGTTCGGGTTTCGGTTTTTTCAAACTGAGGAGCCCGAATCGAACCGAGGGTGTTAAAAAATGCAATTAAATATGACTATTGTGACCAGAGGCAGAGAAACCGAGCCTCAAAAAGGCAAAAACGCAGCCCCTATTCATTCAACAAGGGTTTTTCTACTTCCTCCCAAGTTCTGTGCTTGAAGATGGCGGCCACCACCTCCTTCCCTTCGGCGACGGCGACTTTAGCGGCTCTGCGATGGTGCCATACTGCGATCTGGCCTATGTGCGCTTCGATCTCCTTTGTTCTTCATCACCTTCCCTTAGATCTTCTTCTTTTCTTCATCATCTTCTTCAAAGATCTGGAAAGGGAGTGATTTTAGAGGGGGCGAACTGAAAGGGGGCGATTTTACAAGGCGGGAGATTTGAGAGGGGGGAGAACTGAGAGAGGGGAGATCTGGGAGGGTGCGTGTAAATGCCTCATCTGGGAGATCTAAGAAGGGAGTCATCATCTTCTTCTGTTCCTTCCTCCACCTCAGTTCACTTGCTCTCCCTTCTTTCACTTTTCAATTTAATGCCTATTATTGCTTCTTTGCAACTACACGGTTCTTTGATTGGTGTTTGGATTTTTTTTTTGAGTTGATTGGTGTTTGGATTTTGCTGTGTAGTGTTGTGGTTGCTTGTGTAATGCATATTTTTCCATATTTTCCCCTCTTTTTTTTCGATTTCACTGCTTTGTATTATTTTATTATTAAATCTGATACCCGACTCGAACCAACCAAAGTACGCACGAGTTGGTTCGGTTCGGGTTTATACCCAAAAAATGCACAAAAACCGAACCAACCCAACCCGAACATGTATCATCGGTTCGGTTCCAAAAAGGCTCTCAACCCGAACTGAAATTAATAAGTAGTAATTACGCATTTAGAAGTGTTTTTAATCAATATCATCCAAACAAAATTCATTGTTTAACATATTTTTGAGACAAAAAAATCCAAACAAAAATCACGTTAGAGTAAACTCATTTTTAACCAAACTTGGTTTGCAAACTGAGTTTGCTTCAAACTTACTTTTATCAACTTTAATCCAAACACATACTATAAATTATAAAAATTAAAATCATTGCTACTTAAGCCATATACGGTCACATAAGAGTAATAATAGTAATGTGGATTTTATAAGGGTTGAGTATTACAGTTAGTAAAAAATAAGTTGATTATTACTTTTTTTTTTGTTCATCTGGGGGGTTGGGGGGATAGTGGGTGGGGATCGAGCCCCACCCTTACAAGCAATCCTCAGCACTTTTAACCACTTGTGATTATTACTTGTTTATATGATATAAGTCTTTCTTAAATATCTAACCTGACTTTTATGGTAACCTATTCAAAACCTATTTTTATAATAAGGTCTCTAAATAGGTTAATTATGTACTTAATTGAGCTTACACATTTATGTAGGTCAATATATTTAAATATTTTAAAAAGTAAATAAGTATACGATTTTAACACATTATGAAAAATCTAATATATTAATGATAATACTTTAAAAACACTTTAAAATGACCTAAAGTCTAACCTTCTTAACTAAATAAATTTTTATAAAAATTCAAATCTAATTTATTTCATAAAAGAGTTTGACTTGACTTATAGGCCTAATATAAATTAGGCCATAGATATCTGTGGAGCTTATTTTGCGTCTGTTTGTTCTAGATTCTGATAGAATTGATTTTGAAAGAATTGGTTTTAAAATAATTGAGGTTAAAAAAAATTGATTGGTGTTTGGTAATGATAATAATGTTTTAAAAGTAAGTTTAGAAGAATTAGTTTTATTTGGATGATAAATTAAAATCATTTTTGATGTGTAAATGTAAAGAATTTTGTGGGTCTCATATCCATAATCAATTTTACTCAATGAAAAATCTAAAAATGTTAACTTCTACCAAAATCAATTCTACCCATCCCAAAAACAATTTTAACCACCACAATTTCTATCCAAACATCCTAGCAAATTTTAAACTTAATTTTTGTTGTCTCAAACTTGATTCTACTTACCAAAATCTAAAACAAACACACATGATCTTTCATTTTGTGTCATATATATATATATATAATAGATGTCCATTATGTCGAATTTTAATACTTTATTTTTATTTTATTTTTTGTACTCAGATATTCTCTATGCACAACAATAGATATTAATCTCTCGATGTATTGAGATATATTTGAGGGATTAACCTCTCTTAACATACGTTCTTTCATACACATGGCTGGAGATCAAATCCTCCAATATCATACTTAAGAGACATGTATATCTACCACTTGTGCCGTATTATGTTGGTATATTTTATTTTATCTTATATTAATTAGGAAATCGAAGAAAAGCAACTAAAAAAGCTGGTGGTAGGAAGAAACAATGCATATGCATTATGCAATGTCTTATGTATACACGTGCATCCAAGAGTGACCAGATAGCTGCGTACATTGTGCTAAAAACAACCCAAGCAGTTTTGAACGCCGTAAAGGTGCAGCCACTCCAACTACCAACGGATATCTCATATTATCAATTCATACATCCTATATTTTACATACTTTGATCATTGATACTTGTGCCTTGATCATGAATGAATTCTGTTTCCGACCCAAAAAAAAAATGAATGAATTCTGACTAAGACACGTACACTGATCTCTCTGCTGAGAAATTGGTGGTGCTGGCATGTTTGGCAGCATGACAAGTCATATCCAGGTTCATGTTTTGTCACGTCAAGTTTCATCATGCAGCTGAATCATTAGCTTTTGATCCTACAACAAACACTGACAATGATTCTCTATTGTTCTGCCACGTTTACCAGACAACAAAAGGAGGAAGATTAGTGTTGGTTGGATGATAAAATTGACATTGCCTTGGGACTCATATCCACTCCGTGGCTGCCACGTGTATTGGGTTGGCCTGTTGGTTGGTTCCATGTATAATGTTCAAATTCAATTGAGTGTAAAATCATCACGGTCCTTCAAAAGATTAAAAAGATATTTAATAAATTAATAAAAAATTGTATATAAATATATATTTTTATTGAAAATCATACTTCCTTTTTTTGGACTGGAAAATCGTACTTCTTTTATTAGTAGAAAAATATAAATATTTGCATTCACAAAGCTCATAAAAAAGTTTTCTTTTCTTTTTTTAATGAGACATAAAAAAATTTCTTATTAATGATATTTAAATATATGTAAATTTGTACTAAATATTTTAATATATTTTTTTAGTACTTTTGTATTTATCAAATAAAATTTTAAATTAATTTTAGTATTTAACATAAATTTACTTTCCATTTAAAAAGTCAATATAAGATTTTTCTGATAATAGAGTATAATAACTATGCACTAATAAATTAATAATTTTACACAAATAACTAATCATAATCTATACGTATCATATAACAAAATATCTTTCTTGTATTTTTTTTTTACAACAATATCTTTCCTGCATTGTACATTTTTTTTTCAATTGTTGTTATTAAATTTTTTTTTGATAAGCAAAAGTTTATTAAAAAGAAAACAACTAAACCAGAGCATAAGATAATTGTTGTTATTAAATTAAATAAATATTAATTATAATATTATTAATCATTTAATTAAAAGAGATTTTTTTCTTTCCTTAACTTTTTGATCAATACTCAAAACTTCCCAATCGATATTAACCACAATGAGATATCTAAGATTATTAAAATAAGTTTTATTAATTACGTTTATATACTGTAATATTTTTCAACATTGAACGTACGTTTCAATTATATATTTTTTTATTACCAATAATTTTTTCTTATAACATTAAATAGACATCGTCCTTTATCATGGAGTTGATAGGAGTGTCCTCTGATATTGACATAGCTCATCTCATGTGTTCTCCACACACACGGATCCGGTTTGCTTAAACTATATACTCTATACTCCCTTTGTTTCTTTCTTGTTGTTTAAGCTTTTTTTATTGATTAAGAAAAACAATAAATGAGTTAATGCATAGAATAATTTTACAAAATTATCCTCATAATTTATTAATAAATACATCATCAATTAACCTTATATTTTCAATATTGCATTTATGGGTAAAATTGTGAAAAAAAAATAATGTTGCCTTAAAAAGTAAAATAACACTTAATATAATTTTTTTTCTAACATGTCCCTTATGACACAGTTTGAAATGCTGCATTGAAAAAATATCCAATTTGCTTAAACTATATACTTATTACTCACTCCGTTCCAAAATTATATAATAGTTTTTGCCTTTTATTTTTGTTTTAAAATTATTGTTGTTTTACAATTCTAAAGTCTCATTAATTATATTTTTGTATCTATACTCTTATTTAATAATTGCTACACTCTTATTTTAAACAAAATACTGTTCTATCTTTTTTTTTGGATAGGCAAATGTTTGTAATTAGTATATAATAATGTTAGTGGGGGATTCAAACTAATCATAACTTCTTTATCACTCTAACCCTTATATTTCTCCCCCAAACCACTAAGTCACCTTATTAACCCAAAATACTCTTTCATTAAATAAGGGTGTTTTATAAGTCTATGCATACTACTCCCTCTATCCCATAATAGTAGTGTTTTTAGTAAAGTAAAAGTATTCCAAAATAATTGTCATTTTAATTTTTGAATGAAACATTAATTATTATTTTTCCAATTTTATCCCAAATAAAACTTTTCAAAGTGTTGCATTGGTTTTTGAGCAATATAAATAATAAAGTTAATTTGGTAAAATTGTTGCACTCACTTATTCATTTATTATATTTCTTATCTGCGTAAAAAAAATCTTAAAAAACTATTATTATGAGACAAATAGAGTAATATTTTACTTCCATTAAATATTTTTTAATCTATATATATTAACCTTAATTTACTATAATTTTAGAATGGACGGAGTATTTATAGCAATCACCTAAATTTTTGTGTTTGAAGAAGATAAGTTCTCACATAGAATTAAAGGCCAAAAGCAAAACATCTTTGCATATCATTTACAGGACGCCATGATGAAGAGGCCAGGAATGCATCCTAAAGTGATCAAATAATAAGTTAATAACCAAGGAGTCTTGGCCTAATGGTGGAACACTAAGACTCTTAGGGGATTGACCTGTTGGTAGTAGGTTCGATTTTACCCGGGAGTAAAACCATGCCTTGGCCAGTCCAAGCCTCTACGGACGAGCACAAATTAGTCATTTATTAAAAGCGTTAAAACACTACGTGGCATCAGAGTAATCTCCCCTCGAATCAAAAAGTAATCAAATAATTGCACTAGAATTGTTAAACAGTTTGAAACGCCCAAAGAACGAGGTCTATCTATGAGTCATGTACGAATGTTGTTAATTAGTACTGTTTTTGCCTTTTTGTTTTTGTTTTAAAAAGGGAATACTCCACGCATAACTATGAAAATTAATCCTTTAAAGTATTAAGATTTATTTAAAAAATTGATATCTCCTAACCTATGTTCTTTTAGGTTGAAAATAAAACCCTTTGTATCAAGTTTAAAGGACTCGAGCATTTACTATTTGTGCCACGTACACCATGTTGGTTGTTCTGATCTCTTTGGGAGTAATTTTAACGAACGTCTTGGTGGTCTCGTGTGGTCATGTCCCCCGGTTGGTGTACCCCATTGGCCATATATTGCAGCATATCCATCAATTTGTAGAAACAGAAAAGAAGAATCATGGAGTCTGAATACCACTACCCTTTCTGAGAATCACATTTTAAGGAAATAAATGTCTGTTTAAATAATCTACCGTACAGATAACATATTATCGTGAGATCATGCTTCATTACTTTTTAGGATTTAGATCTTCGTTTGATCTCTACAACACTTATTGTCTCTGTATTATCTCTCTCTTCTCAATTTTGTTTTTTTATGCTGCATAGGCATTATTTATGGCAATAGAGGATCCATTCGATACTTTTCATCCTTTAATCGCTAATGGTGTTAGGGATAATCACGAGATTGGGTAATCCGATGATCCAAACACCAAACTGGTCTAATTCGATTAAAACAGTTTGAGTTGATTTTTCACTTGATCTCAGGTATAATCCGAACCGATCCAAACAAACTCAAATTAGTTTGATTCAGGGCAATATATCCTAGATTTTGAGCCTGCAAACTTGATTAACCAACCTATTAACGTGGTACCAAATTTTCTATTTTTTATATTATTTTCACAATACAATGTCCTTGGGTATAGGGTAATCCGATGGATGACCTGGCCAGAAAAACTGCAAATGCTCCAATAAGTTTTTTAAAAATGATTTTTCAAGCTTGGACTCGATTGGCTCATCCAAATCAACTCATATTTTGATTGGGTTGGTTTGGTTCGAGTTTGTCAAAAAAATTACAAACCCAATTCAATTGGAGATTTTTTATAAGCGATTGGGCAAAAACACGAGCAGTGAACACCTTTAATTTTTTATATTTCAAAATTATTTTAGTTTTGATGAAATTGCATTTTGTTGTCTAACCGATAACTAATTTAATTTCCTTTGACCATATGTCAATTCATGGAAAGATAATTTTACTGAATCATATTATTTTATTTAAAAAAGATTTCCTTTCTTTCAACTTGGTGAATTTTAAAGTTGGTGATTAACCCTAGGGATGTCAAAACGGGCCAGCGCGGCCCGTCCCGCCTGGTCCGCGAGGAAAACGGGCCAGCCGGCCCAGCCCGTATATGAAGTGGGCCAAAAAACATAGCTTGGTCCGTTTTAAGGGAGGGCTGGTGGGCCAACGGGCTAGCCCGTTTTGACGGGCCGACTGGCCAAAAACAGGCTGACCCACCAAAATAATAATAAAATAATCAAAAAAATTAAAAAACTAAAAATAAGGGAAAAATTAACAAAAAAAAAGGGGGTCAAACGGGCTAGCCCAGCCCCGTTTTCGGGCCAATATGTTTTTGCCCCTTTTTTGACTGGCATAAACGGACCAGTGTCCAAAAATATCGGCCCGGCTTGGCCTGTTTTACGGGCTAAACAGGCCGGCCCACTGGGCTGGGCCCATATTGCCACCTCTAATTGACCCTATCAACACATATCAATCTGAAATATTAAAGCATTGAGTGCAATTAGGATTAATATTTTTGATACATTCTGACATTCTCTATGTATTATTTAACTTCTAATGTGTGATTTTTTTGTCAGGTCACATGTTATGCTTACACTTAAATTCCCAACCATCTCTCCCTCGAGCCCACTTTAATCTTCCCTTTGTGAAATAATGTACTTAACATGTTATATCATTCTTCACCTGATATATCAAGCCATATCTTCAGCACCGTTTTATGACTAGATCATCACCTAGAGGCTACGGATCTACTTTTTTTTTCATGTGTCAGATCATCACCCCCTCACCACCGTACCAAACCATTTCTAAATTAAACCAACTTGTTTGTTATCATTATCATCGATCGGTGCTAAAAGATGTTGATAGTTTGAATAAATTTTCTAACAAGTATTCACAGAGAAATAAAATCGAAATAATTATAATGATTTAGAGTTTTATTGGGAAAAACTCAGGTACTACATCGACTAAAGAAAAGGTCATAATATAACGACACCCCTAACTTTACAAATTAATTTTATAGGAATGAGTTAGGTCACAAATTAAATCCAATACCATAAAAATTAAGATGACATCAGAGTCTATCCAAGATAAAAAAAAAATTTATTGGGCCGTCCACCATGTTATTTACGCGTCAAGCCCAATAGTGTTGGGTGTGTGTGAGGGGGCGTATTGGAAAAAACATAAGTTCTACATTGACTAGAGATAAGGCCATAAAAGAATATATAATACCAAAGGCACCCTCACCATACAAGTTAATTTTGTAGGGATGAATTAGGCTACAAAATTAAATCTAATACCACAGAAAACTAATAAATCTTGTTATTAGTAATTTCTGGTATAAGTTCAAATGGACTTGTGTCTCTCAATATTATTATTTTTGATTGAAATGTCTCAATATTTTTATAAGCTCAATTTTTATTAGTTAAGAATTAAATATTTATTTCAATTGAAAAGCTCCTATAAATCATAAGGTATAATCTAAAATTGGTTTAAATCACTACAGACTACTTGCTGGCTGGTACCCAGCATTTATCCACCATTATTTTTCTAATATTTTTCCTATTTTCGATCCAAATCATTGGCTCTAATACTACTTAATGGACCCATTATGAAAAGTTGAGAATGCCAACGAAATTTGTAACCAATAGACTTACCAAAGAATTATATCAATAGGCTTAATTTCACATCCCATATCTCAACTCAAAATGGATAAAGTTCGAGTTTTATAGATGGAAAAAACGTGATTGAGAAAAAATATCTCATTAAAGATGGTCGATCTAGTCAGGTTTTTTGGTAGAGATTAGTCATTTTTGTTTTGGCTAGCTAGCTAGTGTCATTTTTGTATATTTCTTTCCATCGTAATACTCTTCCCCTTGTCGGGCATTCCATTCACGCTTAAATTCCAACATTCATCAAAAAAGAGATTTGAAAGAAAGGAGATTTACATTTCATTATGTAACTCATTCACGGAAGAAAAAAGAAAAACCTTTCAAAATAGTGTTCTAAATAAGCACGGGTCTAAAAGTACTCCTTATACATATCTCTACATTTTTTCTTAGTTGCCTGGCTCCCTTGACTTTAGTATCTTTATCTGTTTTATAAAATCAATTATTTCAAATATAATTTTTGGGCCAAATCTTTTTGTTCATGTTGTTTTGGCCACAGGAAGAAAAAGGTTGGTGCATATTTATATTTTATAAAGCATAGCACATTATTAATATATCTCCCGCTCTGCATGAAACACTTGCCTCCAATCCACCGCCCTGTACAAAGTGGCCATGCGGTCCATCATTATATTATTGGCCTTGACCTTATGATAAGATAAAGTTCATTTTGCCCCTTCTTCAGAGGTGAAAGTTTTAATTAGTACATATGTTGTCACATTCTCTTAATTATTGCATGATATTCTTAATATGAAATGTATAAAGATAAAAATGTAATTTTAACCAACATGGTGTGACACAAGTAGTAGATATCCGGGTCCTTTAAGCATGATATCGGAGGTTCGATCTCGGCCATATGCATGAAAGAGCATCTGTTGGGAGAAGTTAACATCTTAAATAGATCGCAGTACCTCAAGAAATTAGTCTCCACAATTGCGTGCAGAGGATATCCGGGTTAAACAAAAAAAATGTAACTTTATCAATTATGTAGCAGTTGTGGATGCACAATGTATATAGCCAAAAAGAATAATCTTTTTACATTAATTGCGTACCCCCTTAATTAACATCCACATGTTAAGTATTTGGCTGATAATTAATCTATATATATCATAATTGCTCTTGAAAGAATAGATTTATGGGTTTGACATGGGGAAAAACTAGGCACAATGAGGATGGAGAATGTTAGAAGTTACCAATATGATGATTTTAGATGTTTGGTTTAGTTAGCTTTTTGGATGATAATTTATTAGTGCTCTTAAAAGAGGGAGCTCTTTGAGACGGAAAAATGGTATACATGTTGTGGTGGTCCTGGGTGGACTGTACCCTATAGAGAAGTTATCCACTATATATATAGAAGTTGGAACGCTTGGTTGAAGCACACATTCACATATTGTCCTAATTCCCACTCATACCGCACAAAAGGCAAAGCTTCCCCCCAAGACTTAGAAAATGTTTTCACTTTCTGATCACGAGTTGGTTTTGATCTTTGGTCTCCTAGGTATTAATTAATTACATTTATTATGGTGCCACTCTCATTCCAACCATTACATTACCATTTTCAACTATGCTGTCATGGAAATGTTTTATGATTTAGTCACTCTTTTATAATTTTCTATTCCATTAAAGGGTTTAGCAAAAGGGCTACCCTTCTTTGTTTTGTAACTTTTTTCTTATAATCTCATTAAGGTTTTCATCACAGTACGAGTTAGCTTTTAGTTTATGGCAGCTTCTTAAGTAAAATCAGCTCACCGTTTTTTACTTGTGAAAAAAGTCTTTATATACTTAAAGATGTTTGTGTGGGGTAGCTTATGAAAAACTTGATATACTAAAACTAATTTCAACATATACCAGAAACTTTTTTTTTTTAAAACACATATTTACTGTAAGAATCTTTAAATATTTCATTTTTTATTGTGTTTTTTTTTAAAGTTTATCCAAATTGTCTCGCAATAATAGTAGCTTTCAACTTTGCCTACTACTTTGGCTTTTTCATTCACTGATACTCTCTGTTTTCTTCTGTTTATAGGTAACATTGTGTCATTCATGGTGTTCTTAGCTCCCTTGTAAGTCCTGTCTGAAACAAAATAATACAATATTGTGTTATGAATATCACTTATGCCTTGAAATGCTACAAAGCTCTTACCTCTCTCTGTGTGTGTCTCACAGGCCAACCTTCTATGCAATTTACAAGAAAAAATCATCCGAAGGGTTCCAATCAATCCCATATGTGGTTGCACTTCTTAGTGCATTGTTACTGCTATATTATGGTTTCCTAAAGACCAATGCCATTTTGATCATCACAATCAACTGTATTGGATGTGTCATAGAAGTTGCATACCTAATAATGTTCATCATATATGCTCCCAAGAAGCAGAAGGTAATAAAACTCAAACCAACATGACAATTGCTGAGAGTCCCACATCAACTAGAGATATGGCCAATGTATTCCTTACAAGCCATAAGTAGTCATCAGCTTACAAGCCGGTTTTGTGTAGTTGAGTTAGGCTTGAACCCAAATTCTAAGAACAATCTTTATTAATTCTGAACTCTTTTTCTCCCTTCCTTTTCCCATTTTAAATTTCTCTACATCCAAACTACAAGGGTAATGATATTAAAATAACTTAGCAAGTTAATGTTTTTGATGGATATGGTATTGCAGATTTCCACTATGTTGTTGATACTCATTTCGGACGTAGGAGGTATTGGCTTGACCATGATAATCACCACCTTTATTGTAAGGGGCACCAACCGTGTTCATGCTGTTGGGATGATTTGTGCCGTTTTCAACATTGCAGTGTTTGCTGCTCCCTTAAGCATCATGGTACTTATTGCTATACATTTTCACCATTGATCTTTTATTTAGTTTGACACGCAATCTGCATGTTGTTGACCATCATATGATTGATTAATAAGTAATATCTTCTTATATGTGAATGAATGAAAAGATATTTAAAGTTTTTACTACATTGATTGCAGAGGAGGGTCATAAAGACCAAAAGTGTAGAGTACATGCCATTTTCCTTGTCTTTGTTCCTTACCCTATGCGCCACCATGTGGTTTTTCTATGGACTCTTTGACAAGGATGACTACATTATGGTGAGCATATAATTACATATATCTATTTCTTATCCTATTAAATTTCTCTTGTATTCCCGTTTGGTCTGAGACCCCGTTTTCTGTTTTTAAACAAAGAAATGATCGTTTTCATTGTTTCCTATGCAAATATTTGAAAATAGAAAACAAATTGAAAAACAATATGACAATTTTGTAATTAATTAAAAGTAAAAACATGAAACGAAACCTAAAAAATGGACTGCAAATTTGTGTGCTTGAAAGCAAACTGATGAATCAGTTTTTTTTTTGTTTTTGCCATGCTCAGCTGCCAAATGTGCTAGGATTTCTGTTTGGTGTGTCTCAGATGATCTTATACCTCATATACAAGAATGCTAAGAACAAAGTAGAAGCCAATTGCGCTGATCCGAAGCAAGAATGGGAGGGCACAGTGAACAACTCTGCACAGAATAGCTGCAATGACAATAAACTCAATTTCCCTTCAGCAGTGGAAATGAAAGAGAATATAGTTTGATATTTGATAAGGACTGTATATAGGTTTAGGATGAATGCTGGGTATTGAGGAATAAAATGTCTCGTATATCTAATTATTGATCTCTACTGTTCTAATAGGGACTATTGCCATTTGGCATGCATTGACTATGTAATAGACTAATTATTATAGTTCTCAGTTGAAGTAACTACGAGTTTATGGTTTGTTTCTGATTGAAATTTCAACAATGTCAAATTCTGCATGTTTCATGCAATGCTAGAGACTCAACTAGTAATAGTTGTTTGTCTAGATAAATAAAAGTGCAGAGAAAACTTGAACGGATCCTAAATTCTGCTTCAAAAAAAGGGCATGTGTCATACTATAAACTTGATTGGTGCAATAACTTTAAATGTGTAATAAAAAATTTCTCAACTATGATAGCATGGCTGGATTGGACTATGTGAGTGTCAATTTGCATAAATTGGTTATTATGGACTAAAGAAACGACATGTTAGCCCTTTCGGTTAGTCAAAATCAATACATACCAATGTAGAGAAGTTTGAATTTGACAATATTGGCAGCTATTTGTCTAAAATACAGTAGCTTAAATTTATATAATACTAATGAAAATTGCTAAATAATATGAAAAAGTTTCGCTCAAATTTTGTACGAAACACCTGCCTTCCTGGCAGTGGCAAAGCCGGAAGACTTTTTATTGGGGGTCAATAGTCAAGGACATCAAGTCAAATACTTATTAGGGGGCTAATATCAAAGATACCAAGCAAACCAACACTTGTTGGTCCAATTGGTTAGGAACTTAACCCCCTTATATGGGTGCACCTGGTTCGACTCAGATTAAACCGAGATAATATATATACCAAAAAAAAAAGACACCGAGCAAAAGACTTACTATACCACATACAATAGTCAAAGATATTAGTGAGACAATGAAAGAGTACCTTGATACAAATAATGTGATTGATCAAATTTCTTTTGTCAAATTTTCCACACTACGGGATTAGTACAAAATAGCAGTACTCATTATTAGTACAAGATGCATCAGAACACTTAATGGGAATTTAATTTGAATAGGTGTGAGCAAACAATCCTTCAAATAAAGATCCCAAAGAGAATTGGTCCTTGAAAGTAAGTTATTGATTATAAATTCCCTGTTTCCACCTATGATATATGATCTATTGTATGATGTTGACAATTCCCTGATCCTTATCATATACTATTAAGTAGGAATGTAGGATTGTACATTGACAAACCAAGATATAAAAATTGCTAGATAATTTATCTTAATGGATTTTTCTAACCACACAAACCCTAAGGATCGTGATCACCAAGCAACAAGGGAGACAATTGCAATAAAGGGTCTAATGCACTTGGATGAAACTTTCTTGCAAAAAGAAAACACATTTTGGTGGTCTTCCCATTATAGACACATGTTGATCCAAAGCGAATTCGGTTCAAAAACTCGTGTGTAATATCATTCCTTCCAAATTTTCTAGGATGAGGTCCACCTTTTGACCAATCCACCCAAGTTATGCTACGATTGGAGTTCAATTCAGGGTGCATCATGTGCACAAAAGTTGGGATATAATGCTCATCCGCAAAGCATGTTGGAAAATTACAGTAGTGCTGAAACATAGGGTAGTATTTGGTGTCAAATACAATGTGAATGGCAAGATCACGATGCAGTTCAAACCATTGAGACCCTTTTCTCCAATCTGTTATGTTAATTATAGGCCACATTTTTGGGTTGTATCTTCTCCTCCCAGCTTTTCCTGGGTCATCAAATGAGCCTAAAAAGCTAAGGCTTGAGTTCATGAGGTAGTCATATATGGTTCTGAAGCCAAACAAAGGGATGCAGGATTCTGAGAGCAACACAAAACGTTGGTTGGATTTGTCCAAGAGTGCATTTGCCAGAAGACGTTTCTCAGCATCTGTCATTGATAGTCTACCCCACTTCACTGGCTGCCAAATTGCCAAACACTGATTCATTAATTCATTATATATCATTCATCTATTGATGATGGGGTTGAAGGAAATAAGCAATAAATTAAATTATAATACGGCTTAATAGCACTTTTAGTCCTCAAGTACTGCAATTGTGCAATCTTGGTATATACTAGTTCTACTTGCGCAAATTAGGTCCCAAATATCCCAACTGTTACAATTAGGTCATCCTACAACGCCGTCCAATTTTTAACACCAGGCCTAGTACCTAGTGACGACATAGCAATGAAGTGAACTAATTGTAACAATTGAAATATTGGACCCAATTGGTGCAATTGAAACCAGAGAGAACAAAATCTCACAACCTAAAAATGTAATTAAGTAAAGGAAACAAAATCTCACAATCGCGATACCTGGCTAGGAACTTTTCTTCCATAGAAGACAGAGTCTTGAGGGAAAGTTTCATTGAAAGAAGGGTGTTGGTGGAGGTAAATGGAGTAAAAACCAGCATGGCCTTTGAAGAAGTTCTCCCATAAGGGTGCCAGGGGAAGTGCACCTTTTGCCAAGAACATGAAAGCCACTTTTGGAATAGCCTTGTTTGGAACATCTTGATCAATTATTCCTGAGACCACCTCAGATGCTTTGAGGAACAATTCTTGGTCGGTCATGTTATGTATGAGAGTTGTCTTCAATGCATGAGTAGTAGTACTGGTTGAGTTGGAGTTTGTGTTTGAAAGTACTTTCAATGGTGATGATGGTGGAAGCAATGTTGTGATTGGTGTCTTCATTGGATACAGAAAGGATTGTAAACTGAAAGATAGGCTATTGAAGCATAAAGTTGCAACTACTCCTAGAGATATACCAATTACAAAGAATACCAAGTGATAGACATTAAAGCGACTAATGAATGGCATAGATACTAGGTGAGATGGTTTGTGCTCCATATGTCAATTACGATCAAGAGATGAATTAACGAGATACTCATAAATATATTACAACGAGAGATGAATAAGAAGCTCCTTTTGTTTGATCAATTCTCAAAAGTCAGAGTTGTGAAGTCAAGTTCTTGCATGTAGCTTTCATCAATTCCTAGATTATGTAGTGCAATTTAGTGCGCATTTGATTGTGTTTTGCCTTTTCAAAAAAAAAACGTAGTGCAATTTAGTGCGCGTTTGATTGTGTTTTGTTTTTTTTTTAAATATTTTGTAAAATAGTTTTAAAGAAATTCTTTTTGGAACAAATACCAAAAAAAACTTATTCGGTAAGTATTAATTTGAAAACAATTTTAGAGATGAGAAAAAAAAAACTTGTTTGGTCAAATGGTATAAAATGAGAAATTACGTTACTAAATTAATTATCTAAAGGTTTCATTTAATAAGTGAATTTTAAAAAGATATATTTTTTTTAATAATCTTTTCTAAAAATAAAACATACATATTCTTTTAGAATTTCCATTAAATATTAAAATTATAATATTGTATTTAAATTATTTATTTATATTTTAATTATAAATATATATATATATATATTTTAAATTATAATTTTTATGTACTTTATTTGCTTTTCTGGTTAAAGTAATGGTTTTATATATTTTTTATTTAATACATTATATTATATAATATATTTATAATATTTTTCATTAATGATCAAAATTTGTCCTTCCTACTTTTCTTTGTTTTAAAAAATATAGAAAAACAAAAACAGAAAATAGATAAAACCAAAACAGTTTTTAAATACAATTTTAACAAAACAGGTTTATATAGTTTGTTTTTCCTTTTTTAATTTTTGAAAACAGAAAACTATTTTTAAAAACACCAATCAAACAGGCCTTACTCTTCGGGGTCTCCTTCTGTGAATTAGTAGATGGTGGTAACCGATTTAGTAAATGTAGAGACAGAAAACTTGTAAATTGAGGTGTAATTTGTAGAAAACTTGTGGATCAAGGAGGATTATTGGTTAGTAATTTGTTTCTTCCGGATATTCATGGTTTTTATCACACACATGCACAATCAAGGTATGCTTAATTGGAAGCATTGCGTGAACAAGGTTTCAAGAAGAATGATCTCAAGAAGATTTGTCATGTGGTATCTCCTCTAATTACGGTTAATAATGATCTCATAATATTATTACTCGTTTTTACTATTGCGCGTATTACAATCTTTATATAAAAGTAGTAATGACTAATGAATGGTATTCCTTGAATTTAATTCTAAGTTGACTAATAATTCTCACCTTATAGGAAAGTCATTACTGTAGCTAGGGAAAAAAAGGTAAAGAATCTCAATAGTTAATTGTTTTTAATCATCTATGTGTGTGCGCGCGAATGATAATTGATAAAAAGTGAGTTTTTTTATCAATATAAAAAAATTAAAAAAATCTTATAAAAAAAGTGAGTTTGAAAAACTTTTCAAGAATTATTTATGAAAAGAAAATATTAAAAGGATATTATAATAATTATGGGGTTTTTATGTGATAATTATGGTTTTTTATTACAAATATGGGTTTTTTAAAACAATACTCTCATGTATATATAACTTTTCAGTTGGATTAGTTGACCCAAATAAATGTGAATAAAGTAAATAATAAATGTTAATAAGTTTTACCCAATTAATTTGGATTAGTTTTTAATTAAAAACCATAAACTTATTTTAATTGAGAAACTTCTATTAATTAAAAACTAATCCAAATTAATTGGGTAACACTTATTAACATTTATTAATTACTCCGTCTGTTTCTTTTTATTTGTCGTTTTAGGTTATTTTACCATAACCAAGGAATTAATTAATTGGTAAAAATTTTCCTATTATACCCTTATTTAATTAGTCTTTGGGAGTAGATGAATCAATTAATGTGTCCCTTCATTCTAATCATTTTTAACCCCTTATTTAATTATCCAATTAGTCTTAGATACATTCACATTTACATGTGTGTATTAGTAATAAATTTATGTTGTTGAAAAGTAAAATAATTTTTGGGAGTAGATGTATCATATTTAATTAGTCTTTGAACTTTTCAATTACTACATTAATCAATTTATGAAAAATGTGTAAATAATTAATAGGATTAAGGGTATAATTGTCAAAATATAACCTTAAACTATCAAAACGACAAATAAAAAGGAACAATTTTTTTAAAAAACCGACCAATAAAAAGGAATAGAAGCAGTAACATTTTTTTAAGGATACTTTATTAACATTTATTATTCACTTAGTAGGAGTGTAATTGGTATTTCTCCGATCTCTGTTACCAAATGAAAACCAGAAGACTTCTTTTCTGTTAATCTTTTCTTCCCAATTCTTCATTCAAAATATTTTGGTGGTTAGTTCAAATAATTACATATGAATTGTTAACCGCAAAGCACGTTTAATAATAAGTAACTAGCAACTGCACGCTTCCACTAGCACCTTGCATGCCTCCACTGCAATGTCCCCCCCCCCCCCCCCCCCCCCTACCTCTCTTGCATTGTATGGCATCAACCTCATGCCCCTTCAGGGAGCTTGTCTTATTGAGGTTAATGGAAATTTAAAAAGTGATTATAGTTTATTAGTTTATAGTTGTGATAAATAACTCTTTAATCAATTGCCAAAAAGCTTAATTTCAACTTGTACCGGCTTCGGTTTCTTAAAATACAATAATATATTGATGTTGCACATTTGGTCATATATCTTTTGGGCGACTAATTTTTCTGTCTATCAAATCATTGCACTAAAGAAAATGTCTCTTTCGTTGCTAGAGCTGTCAATTTTTGCCCGGCATGTTGGGCTTATTTTTAGGTTGAACTAACTATTAAATTACATGCCCAAAATGAATCAAGCCATTTTGGCCCACTGGGCTAGACAGGACTCGCATTTTATGCACTTTTTTAATATTTTAAGCTAGTTTGACCCAGTATGTTTTAGGCTGAACTGTGCCAAAAAATACATAGCCTGAACAATATATGGGTCGGGCCAGCCTAATTTTGCAATTTGACCTAATGGGATAGACTAAGCCAAATGGCCCGATTTGACACCTATACTTTTTATCTATGATCTCTCAATTACGCTTTGAAATTATAATTAGTGATTATAGATCATCAACTTAAATAATAAATGCATGTTCTTATTATTGTTCATAAATTTTCATGTAATTCCTGGAAGCATGGTTAGGCTTTTCTAGTACTTTTTGTTCCCAAGAGCGCTTACGGGCCTCCTGGGCCAATGAGCAGGACCACCAGCAGACTTCGACACCACATTTTTACTCACACTCATCTTCCAACACTTTTGACTTCTCTAATCATGTGTCTTAGTTTTGCGTTGCTTCTTTTCATGGTTAGTAACAACAAAAGCAATAAGCTAGATATTACATAAGATAAAAATAATGTCCACATCAAGAGTAACATTAGTAACAAGAGTCCTATGGTACACAAATTCCAAGGGTGGCATTAGAATCATGACCACATGCATTTATGAAGGATTTCAAGATGCAAAGCTAAGAGCCCGTTCAATTTCTTCCAATGATCGACCCTTTGTTTCCACAACATTGCCAGCTATGTACAAGACAGCAAGAAGACACACAGTTGAGAACCCCAAGTATACCGTACTGATCCCAAACTTGTTTACAACACTCAAGAAATAGAGTCCGATCACAAAGTTACAAATCTGATAAGGAAAAAAACAAAAATTTCCACATTTCATCATTAGCATAACTTTCAGGAAAACCAATAAATTCAGTTTAGCAATAAAACTTGTGCAGTATGAATCATCCCAACAGGTTTAAGAAACTTTATAGGCATAATACTCAAGGAGCAGGAGGAGCTATTAGAAAAGTTAGGCCCCTATTGGTATGAGAAAACGGTTTTTATTTTGAATTTTTGTATTCACTTTTCATTACAAAAAGATCATTTTTTCCTACTTTGTTTCCTGTTTTCAAATATTTGTATAGGAAATTGTGAATTTTTTTTTGGGTAGTATCCTCTACGAGCAACTGTGGAGACTAATCCCTCAAGGTTGAGATACTTTTTATTGTTTTTATCTTGCAAATATATGAAAATAAGAGACGGTGAAAACAAAGTGTCATTTTTGTAATTATAAGTGAAAATAAGAAACGAATAACAAAAGTTTTCTTAAACCATGTAGACCCTTATTTTCCTCAATTATATTAGTTAGAAAATAGTGGCAGGCACAAGCAAACTGTGGCTGAGTTAATCTAGTATGGCTTCTATATAGTTACTCCTTTTTTCCCTTTTCTTTAAGAAGTGGAAATGAATTACAGGTAATATTAGATTCCACAGTGAAATAACTTACCCAATGCATGCCTAATGACAAAGAAATTGCTTTTGCTCTGATTCTAGATGCAAATATCTCTGGTAGAAGAAGGGCAGGCACTGGACCAGCACCAAGAGAGAAGGATAAAACATAGCTGCTTGAAAATTCATATACCAAAGTCCAAATGAGAAATGGAAAACAAAAAAATGGGAATCAATTTTAGTGACAAAATTAAAAATGACTTACAGGACTGTCCCAAGGACTGCAAGGGTGCCAGAGTATGGTGCAAGGACCTTCCAAGTAAAAGACAGAGAAAGAAGCAACATAGAAGCAGCCTGGGAAAAAGGTTATATTACACAAGAAAAGGATTTAGGTTGATGGCCTATCATTGATGCACTTGAGCATGAAGCCAAGAGATAGGGGGAAACAAGCGTTTTAAGGCCTGTTTGGATAAACAACTTATTTAAGCTTTATTATATAAGAGCTTAGTATAAACTATTTTTATAATCGAATAGGGAATGTAATGAAATTGATTTCATATCAGTTGTAAGTTATTTTGATAAGCTACTATGGAGAGCTTATGAAAATAAACCAAAAACAGCTTATGAAGCAGTCATAAGCTCTCTCAAACACTGTCACAAGTGCTTATGCCAGCAGATAAGCTCCGCATAAGCCAATCCAAATAGGCCCTTAAATAATCTCAATAAAAGGCTCAAACACCATGCTTTAGGCCTTAGACAAATGTGAGTTGAAAATAATCATTACCATCCCACTAAAGCTTGTGATAAGGAGACTTTTCCTTCCTTTTTTGTCCATCAAGTAGGAAGCAACAACAGTGCCTTCAACAAAATCAAACATCAGTCAGAAACAATATAATGTTTGTGCAAATTGCATAATATATAACCAATTTGTGGAATGAAAAAACTAACCAAAAACATTTGATGCGCCGACCAGAGCACTTGCTGCAACGTCAGAAGCAATTCCAGCACTGCGGAAAACAGAAGTTGAATAATATACCACAGCATTTATTCCAGCCAACTGCTGGAACAAGAAAAGTGCTGCCCCAACACTGACAACTGCAACAAGGAATATTTTAGAGGAGTGCTATGCCAATTCACTAAGCATTAATCAACTTCAGAACAAACCAAAATGAAGTTGAGCAGTGAATTAAACATAAATTGTGTGCTGAAATTATTAAGATATATCTCTTCATAAAACGTACATCGAGTAAAAAAGAAAAGGTGTCAACAATTTCAAAAACATTTTTTTTGGATAGGACAATTTCAAAAAGCAAAAGGCATTCTCCTGGATCACATATGTCCAAGCATTGGCCTCGATGGCTGAAAGTCAGTACTGATATTAACAAACAAAAAATTAATTGATGCAGATATAAATAATAGTAGTTCTCTGCTGCAAAATTATGCTTAAATACACTAGAAAACTTTTATCCATTTGTTAATGAAACATGGAATCAGTCTTAAAGTTTGGAATACCTTTCCAATATCGTCTACTGAACAGATCAAACCATCCTGCGTCAGGTTCAGAAGAACCTTGACTTGTTGCTGTCAAGTCCTGCATAACAAAAGCAACCATTTCTTTTCCATATAGTGTTTTAATAGCCTTTTCGGCTTCAGAGATTTTCCCTTGCTGTAAAATAACAAATGTAATTTTCTCAGAAAATATACAAGAAAATTACTGTAATTAATGGTATACCTTGAAAGAAACAAGACATCACCTACTCATATATTAAGACTACACATAACTACAGTAACTCTACAATTGCTATCCATTTAAAAGCTTTAAGGACTCCAATAGTGTCTTCAGAGATTTAAAAAATACCATAAGCTCTATTCTTTTTTATAATAGTTTATTTGAAAAGTTGTCACCATAGGAGGCTGTAATCCAATGGATAGGTTTGTAAAATGAATATTTACATTAAAAATTTTGACGTGTCTAAAAGTAGTAATTTTATACAAGAAAATAAACTTTTTGAAGTAGTCAGTTTTGCACTGCTTATTTGGCAACAATTCGTTTGCTTGTCATGTAAATGTATTGTTTCCATAACAAAAGACAACATAGTATTGCAAGACAACCTGATAAAGCCACCGAGGACTCTCTGGAGATATCGCCATTCCAAGTGCTAATAGAATTGATGGCACTACTGCAATTCCAAACATTGTTCGCCACCTGATAAAATTAAATGAAGAAGATTAGATGAGGTAGAAGAGAGTGAAAGTTAACATCCATACTGTTAGGGACCAAGATAGAAAAAAGAACAATTTTATTGAATTGAAAGAACAATAGGAGAGAGATATCTCCCCTCCAAGGGTTCCCCCTTCTACAAAGGATTTCTCCTTTCACAACAACTAACAATGTTCAGCCTATCCCCAACTCTATTCTTATGTCTCCTATTTATACAAATAATCCCCTCTAACAAACTCTATCTAAATCTATTTTTCCTAACCTCCCGATAACAAAGCCTAACAAACTCTGTCCTTCCTAACTAACTCTATCTTTCCTAATAACTAACCGCCTATGAGTGACCGGGACATCCAATCCCCCAATTACTCGTTAACCCCTCTAATTACTTAACTACCCCTTTACTATTCCTAACCTCCCTATATCCTAACAATACCACCCCCCTTCAAAAACCACCTTGTCCTCAAGGTGGGTATTTCCATTGATCATCTATGTGCCATGCTTCTCCGTCTTCCATAGTGTTACTCAACTTCAGCTCAAGGGGGAAAACAACCCAGTAAAACCGCTTCTTGTAGTGGCCCAGCTGCTTCATGTATTTAAACCGCTTGAGATGAATGACCAAGTTGTGAGGCGGTTTCTGTATCTTCATCCTCTTCAGAGCTTCTTTTAAATTGCAGCATTTGTCCCAAAAAAAATTGTCTTCAGCATTAAGCGCCTCAGTGGAACTGAAGATTTTCAAACAGCTTGTAATTGAATCTTTCAATGCAGCAACATGGGCTTCCAATGCCTCTAATGTAATAAACACCACTGTCGAAGGCCCATCGGGTGGCTTCGGCGGTGGCGGCCCGTCATCCAGCGTGCTTGGGATCCTCCACTTCAAAGTTGTCGCTGCCAACGGCGTTCTTGTTCCGACATTACCGCTCTGAACTTGCTCTTCTATTTTCTTTTCTATTTGAAAAAAAACTTGACCCATGCGACCTGATTCTGTCCTCATAGGGTCAGTCCTTCCTTTAGCCAAAAGTAAAACTACTCCCAACCTTTGGTTTGGGCCCATAATGACAGCAATTTGTCCCAACTTCAAAGATTGTATGTTGATCTCGTCTTCCCCTTTTGTCAATCCTTCAACGAGACTGCCCTCTTGCGCCGTCATCTTCTGCGATTCTGGCTCCGGCTCGTCTTCCTTAAGCGTGGGCAGCACGACTTTCTTCTGCCAAGAAGAATGCGGTTCATCATCGCTGTCATCAGAATCTTTCCCCTCGCTGTCTGACTCCGATTTGTCACCCTTGTTGACTGATCTTTCACCTTCCTCCGAAGGTGTCTTGTGTTTCTTGAATTCAAGTAATAGTTCTTTAATTTCTTTCATGTCCGGCAAGCTCTCCTTGACCATCTCCAGATCCGCGTTCAATTTTGCGAGCTGCTTCCCATGATCACTGGCCAATTTCTCCAATGAACTCACTCGGTTCTCCATCGCGCCCTCTTTCGGATCCGGCAGGTCGGACCAATTGTTAGGGACCAAGATAGAAAAAAGAACAATTTTATTGAATTGAAAGAACAATAGGAGAGAGATATCTCCCCTCCAAGGGTTCCCCCTTCTACAAAGGATTTCTCCTTTCACAACAACTAACAATATTCAGCCTATCCCCAACTCTATTCTTATGTCTCCTATTTATACAAATAATCCCCTCTAACAAACTCTATCTAAATCTATTTTTCCTAACCTCCCGATAACAAAGCCTAACAAACTCTATCCTTCCTAACTAACTCTATCTTTCCTAATAACTAACCGCCTATGAGTGACCGGGACATCCAATCCCCCAATTACTCGTTAACCCCTCTAATTACTTAACTACCCCTTTACTATTCCTAACCTCCCTATATCCTAACACATACATTCACAAGGCCAACTACATGAAACAAACTTAGTATTCACAACGGAAAACAAATTTCAAGTTTTTTACCACCTCTAGTGTAACTACAACAAATTAATAAGTAACCAACCAACAAATGATTCCAGATCCTCTATGTAAAAATCATGCAGATAGGAGGAGTAACTATACAAAACTATCTTCTAAGAGAAAATTTTCTTTTGCCACTTCATTATTTTCACATTTATGAAAGAAACATCTCTCCACTTTCGAATGCTGGTAATAGAAGTAGTTTTTTACTTTTAAAATTTTATACTGAATATAGTCACTTCCATCTCAAATATACATGCTCTCTAGATGACATTTGTCATTAGAAGAAATAAACAGCTGAAGCTTATGCTAAGATGAAACAACTCAATACTAAATACCATATAGGATTTCCCGCCAAAGGCAAACCAGCCACTAGTGCTGCAAGAATCCCGATACATATAAAAAGTTGATTGACAGATCCAAGTGCACCTCGAATTTCGGTTGGAGAAATCTGTCCATTAGAAAGAGTCACCATAGGCACATGGTCCATGTAAAATACGTAAATATGATCACAAAGGTTAAAATAATTCATAAAGGCACCACCTCAGATATGTATAGTGGTACAATTGCAGACGTAACGCCAATTCCTATCCCAGCTAGCAAGCGACCAATGATCATTGTTTGAACACTCTGGGCCGTAGCACTGTAAATGTATTGAAATTTAAGGCATCATATTCAAAAATACATTAAAAGAGCAAACATTGTATCAAGGACAATTGACACACCAAAGAAATCCTCCAATTGCTAGAGGGATTGCATCCAACTGAAAAGTCCTAGTTCGACCAAATTTGTCGGCCAATGCTCCACCAGTAAATGAACCAACAAAAGCACCAGCAAGTAGTGTGCTGACAATCCATCCTGTTCATGGATTTAACTCTCATGAAAATAGTAAGAAAACAATTGATGGAGCATATTCAAGTTAAACTAAAACTTTTAGATCATGTTTAAATATCAAAAACATAGATAATTCTTCATGAACAGTCAAAAGCAACAAATAAATTTACTTGAACACCATACCATAAACTAAAGTTTATTCTTGCTTAATATAAAAGTAACAATAACAAGTGCAAAATCTATGTTTACATGTATGCTGAAAATTTTCCTTATAAACATCTACAATTTCTTTGCTGATAAAATCAATCTAACATTTTAAACTCAGTTGCAACTACAAACAACCAAAAGAAAAAAAGACCTTGTAGCACAGTGTTTTGAGCAATTCCAAGATCCTTGGCAAGGTACTCAAGAGTACCATTTACCACCCTACACCAAATAGGGCATTGTCAGAGTTTCCCACCTAAGAGTAACAATTGATGAAAATCAGTAGTATAACAAGTGAAATTCAACATAAGACTCCAATCCATGTCTTTCCGCCAAGAACTTAAGACATAGAGAAGTGGCTTGTGTCATTCACTTAACTTAGATGGCAGTGTAAAGAAAATGATATACTGCCTGCATTACAAGTCAATTGATCTGCATAGTAAGCAAAGACGAAATCCATACCCGAGATGATAGCCAAATAAAATGGCTCCGAGGCAAGCAACACCAACATAGGGCAGAACGGTTCCAGAAGGTCTGCCTGGCGCATTATTGGGGACAAGATCCTCAATATCTTCATCTGCAACACAATTTTACTCGGTAACATTTGAGGGAAATGAGCACATTCATAACATACATATGATATCAAGATCCATCAATGGATAAAATAAAAGGCAGCTGTAAAGGATAAATATAAGTGACTCTAACATGGTTTTGCAAAAGTACGTTATTCTTAAAGGTTACAGAATCCGAGTATAGTTTTAACTCATTGCAACAACGATGAAATTAAACCATTCACATATCAACAGGATTGTTAACCAGTGATGAGCATTCTCCTAAATACATGTTTTTCCTGCTAAGGAAACTCCAAGACTTTTGGGGTACAATTTCATTCTGGTAAACTAGAAAACAGGCTTACACATGTTTGGTTTTCAGTTGAAAGATTGCAAAAGTACGTTTGAACCCAAAGTAGACGTATTTTTAGACCCAAACGTACATTTGCAACTGAAAACCAAACATGTTGCCGGAGTCAACAACCCAAAAGACACAAATATGAATGCACATTCACATACACAAGCAGAAGCAGAACATTAATAATAGAAAACATTGCTGCAATTCAACAAAAAGAAAAGAAAGAAACATATAGCCATGAAAAAGAAGTCAAAGGGGCACCAAGCAAACAACAAATCAACCACATAACTGAATCAAGCACTTCACATATCATTAGTAACCACAAAAAAAAAATCAGAATAGCTAACAAACAAAAACACATCAAAGTCATCAGCAACAGAATACAAACCAGAAGCTTGAACCCTGGCTGGTCTAAGCTTAGCCGGGTAACCAAACATGCCACCAAATCCAAAACCCCTTCCTCTACTAGTCAACTCGGTTTCCATGATGACCGAACCAGGCCTCAAACCGCAGCAGCTGGTTCCACCAGTCATGGAGTCTCTTCTGATCCTTAGTCTCAACACTCTCAGTTATGAATTCACCAATACCCGCCAACACCCTTTGCTTCTCAACCCACTTCAACGCCAAAAGTTGAAACTTCAATACCCAGAAAGTCAAAACACATCAAATGTTGGGAGAATTTTCTTTTTTCCTTTTGTTAAAAAAAAAAAGAGGAAAAAAAAAACTAATGAGCAAAACCAGAATTTGATATTGACACGAAAAATGCAGTAACCGACCAAACCGGGAAGTGAATCTAGGACACTGCTAAAATTTCGAGAAATCCGATAAAATTGAAAACGTGAAAGAAAAGGCGGAGGAATTTACCACAGTAAAGGGTAAAACTTTGAGTAACAGAAGGAACCCAGAAAAACTTTTCTTTCAAGTTTCAATCAATTTGGATAACCAACTTATTTAAGTATTTATGGCATAAGAACTTATCGTAGAAGTGTTTATGTATAAACTATTTTTATAATAAAAATGAGACGTTATTAAACTGATTAATTCCATAGTAGTTGTAAGCTATTCTTTTGAGAACTTACGAAAATAAGTTCAAAATAGCTTATGAGTCTCACTACCATAAGCTATCTTTAATTCTTCAAAAGCTCTCCTAAATACTGTTACAAGTACTAATACTAGGTTGCATAAGTCAATTCCAATAGCAGGGATGGCAGAACGGGTTGGCCTGCCCGGCCCGCCGAAAAAAATGGGTTGTAGAACACACACTCGCCTCGTCTAAGGGCGGGTTGACCCGTTGTTGGCAGGTTGGCGGGTCAAAAGTGGGCTGGCCCGCCTCAAGCCGCCTAAACATGTAAAAAAAGTATAAAAATTCATTTAAAAATATTTTTAAAATTGAAAAAAAAACAGCGAGCCGCGAGTTAGAAACCTCAACTCAGCCCGCCAATAAAGATGGGTTAGGCGGGCCGGCCTGCCAGACCCAGCTCGTTTTGCCACCCCTACCAAATAGGTTTTTTATTTTTCAAGAGAGGAAAAAGAAATTGCCACAAATATAAAAATAAATTACAAATTACATTTGTCACAAGTTCAAGATATTCAGTTGTTGATTTACTTTGAGTCTTTCAGACATATACACAAGTACTTGATTCCAATTAAGGGAAGAAGAATTCGCCAGACTCGATTCATCCAGAAATTCAGAAACTGGGGTTCTATAGAATAAGCTTGATTGGTATGCTGATTGCTGAAATGGTAATCTAATTAAACCCACAGCTTCAAGTAGACAGTTTTTATTCCAAACCCGTCATGACATGAGTTCTTGCCAACTACCAATAATAATTTCTGGAGATATATATTATTAACATGGAAGAAGATAAGTTTTTCTAAGATTTGTTCATCAATCATCAAATTAAGGTTCTTAATAGGTGAGAATATTTGTATAATTCAATTTGAAACTTGCTGAAATTATGCCTTGATATTTGCAATATTTAGGCCTTACCCACGTGAATTTCCATTTGAATTGATTTGTCATTTTTCTATGCCACTTCTATTAAATTAAAATAGTGTCTAATTAATTAGGTACGTCTTCACGTTGATTTTGCATGTGCAAGATATACGTAAATTAAGTCATCCATTTGTCATTGAGTAAAAGCTAATAATCTGTATTATCCGAGGATTTTAACTTGCTGACTCATCCAAAAATTAATTAAGTGCATAACCTACAATTGTCTAACTGTGTGTGTGTGTGTGTATGGAATCTTGGCCTTCTAGAGCATAATCTAGGGCATTTCGTCACAAATTGTCATTCTATATGAAGACATGTAAATTTACGTTGGTATTTAGTTATAGCCGTTAGAAACTAATCCTTACATTAGAACCTCAAAAACTTGAAACTAATTAACTAGTCATTATTCATATTTTATTATTGGTTTTTTCACTGACATATTTTTATCATTGATGAATATACATTTGTTTGTTTTTTTTTTGGTTTAATACTAAACGTGGCATTCTATATGTACATATTGACCATGTATACCATGCATCAATCAATTAATTAAATTAACACTAGTGTTTGTCTTTTACCATGTGTTTGTTGCAGAAGATTATACACTACTAAAAAAGAATGAATTAGCCAGTGATTAGGGGTGGTAATATGGGCTTGGCCCAACGGGCCAGCCTGTTTGCCCCGTAAAATGGGCCATATCGATTTTTTTAGGCCCTAGCCCGTTTGGGGCCAACTCGTTTAGGCCCGTAAAAAAAGGGTCGAAAATGGATTGGCCTGAAAACAAGCAGGGCTGGCCCGTTTTTCTTTTTTGAAAAAAAATAATTTTTTTTATTTTTTAATTACTTTTTTTTTCAATTTTTTATTATTATTTTGACGGGCCAGCCCGTTTTGGCTCATCGGCCAGTCAGCCCGCATAGCCCTCCACGGGACGGGCCGGGACAGATTTTTTGGCCCATTTTCAAATACAGGCTGGGCTGGCCCATTTTTCACACGGGCCAACGCGGGGCGGGACGACCCGTTTTGCCATCCCTACCAGTGACCAAAGTTAAAGATGGAAAAAATAAAATCCATCACTAATGCTGGCTTCACAAAATTTATCGGCAGAATTAAACAAATTTCATGTATTCCCTCAATAATTTTCTGTCATTAATATTTTAATTTCGAGTAGTGATAGGGAATGTAATTTTCAAGGAAATTAAACCTAAAATAATATTGTTACCAATATCATGTGGCACGAGTGGAGCTGACAAAAAGGGTCAGGCCAAAAAAGCCCAAAAAATAGAGGGCTCGGGTACATAAAATTGAGTCCGTTTTCAATCAGGATATTTTTTGTCCAACCTGATAAAGTCCAAGCCCGAAGCGGGCCGACCCGAAAATTTAGGCTAAAGCCCGAGCCCAGCCCAAAAATAAAGGGCTCGGACGCACGAATTTGAGCCCGTTTTAAATCTGGGCTTTTTTGGCTCAGCCCGATAAAGCTCGAACCCGATGTGGGCCTACCCTAGCTTGGCTCGAAAACCTGTTTTGCCAACTCTAGGCACGAGTGATAGATACTCTCGGATCTCTTAAGCATGCATGATGTCTGGGGTTTGATCCATAGACTGTGTGTATGGAAAAGTATTTATTGGAAAATACCAACCCCTTAAATGGATTAGGGATGACAATTTGGGCTCGACCCGGTGGGCCAGCCCGCCCAACCCGCCAAAAAAGGCGGGGGCGAGTTGGGGTTTTCAACCCGCAACCTGTTGGCCCACCCCGTTTTGACCCGCCCAAAGGCGGGTTTAAAATGGGCTAGCCCGGCGGAACCCGCCAGCCCTTTTTTTGTGTTTTTCTTTGGATTTTTGGGAGGGTTAGACCGGCCAACCCGCCACTACTACAACACATTTTCCTTTTTTTTTTGTTTTTTCATTTTTTTGGTGGGTTAGGCGGGTCAACCAGTGCGCGGGGCGGGCCGGGCTAGTATACCTCAATCCATTTTTTGGCGGGTCAACCCGCCCACCCCATTTTGGTGGGTCGGGCGGACCGCCCCACTTTTCCAACCCTAAAATGGATTTCAGCACCTCGAGGGATTAGTCTTCACATTTGTGCATGAAAAATACCCGAGTTCACAAAAAAAATATTATTTTTTAATTATAACATATATAAAGTTTTTTTTTATAAACAAAAATAAATTAATACGCGACATGAGTACAAGTTATGCCCAGTCTGAATAATACAAAAAGTCAAACTGGGTTGCTACCACCCACCCCCTCTTAGCTGCGAAGCCAGCACACTAAAATACAACCATTACAAAAGATAACTACAGAATAAAAACCGACATCACAACCTAACCACAAGTACACAAGCCAACACCCCACTCAGAGTATCAAGGAATAGAAAAAAATTTAATAAATGTTTCCCCTAGTAACCTATATGGTCTCAAAGGGGTGCTTGATTGTCAGAGTAATTCCCCAGTAGCCCATCAAGTTCAAAGGAGTACCCACTAAGTATTCTCCCAGTAACCTACATGGCCTCAAAAGAATACCTAATTACAAGCCAAGTATTTCCCCTGTAACTCATCCATATTAAATGGGCATTTATTAAACCCTATTCCTAATTACACCACCACAGACAAAAATAATCAACGGTATGAAACCAAGACCCCTAACATTCAGACTACAAATCATAACTCAACAAGAATATTTTTTTCAAAATCACGATCTTCCTTCCTCATTGTAGTTTCCTCTTCTTGCAAGCATTCCTGTACATATTGACTTAGGGCCTGTTTGGATTGGCTTATGCAGAGCTTATAAACATAGTTTATGACTGATTCATAAGCTGTTTTGGGCTTATTTTTCATAAGCTACCCAGGATAGCTTATCAAAACAGCTTATGACTTATATAAAATAAGTTTCACTATAATTTTTCTTCGATTATAAAAATAGCTTATACAGCTTATGCCATAAGCTATAGATAAACTTGTTATCCAAACAGGGTCTTAGTCCACACCACGGACACGTACTCTAACCACAAAGAGCACACAAGTTGTGAAGCAAAGACATAATGTACGAAAATATAAGCCAACACCTGCACTACATACAAACATCTCCCCGGCCACTTTGCGGTCACCATCTGCCTAAGAAACAACCCGCATGCATCCAAAAGAAAAATTCCTACATCAAAACATCAAGTGAGCAAATCCATCGCTCCTGCAGCATCATGAAAGGCCTACGTCTTTATTGAATATAAGTTATTAAATTTGTTATTATTAATGAGAAAATTTAATTACTCCATTCAAATGAAAAAATCAATTGATCAAATCAATTAGGGAGTCATAAGGTGGTTTGGTAGTTTAAGAGAGGAGCACATGGATTGGAGTTATAAGAAGGTTATGGGTTCAAACCTCTTCATAACATACTAAAATTTACCAACACTTGCCTATAAAAAAATTGATGACGACAATTGAATTACCTAAACTTTTTAAAATCTCAAATTTTCAAAGTCATTATCCAAACAATACCTTAGATTTTTTTGCTCTAATTCAAAGCACATGTCGGCAGGTCATGTTTGGCCATTTGGACAAGGAAAAAAACTAAAATGATTCGATGTGAACTTTATGACAAGAAGAAAAGCGACCCATAAAAATGTTAACTGGCAAGAAATATTCGTTAATCATGAGTACACTGTAGGTGGGAACTAGCTAGAAGAAGATAATTATCTAATGCAATTATTCATTAAGGTTTTGTTTGGGAGGGGATTTTTGGAGGGGAGGGGAATGGAGGGTTTATAACAATATTTTAGTTTAATAAAAAGAGATGAGGGATGTGGAGAGCATTTTAAAACCCTCCAAAAACCTCCAAAACCCTCTTTCTAGTACATTTTTGGAATTCTCCCAAATTGAAAATTTTTGGAGGTTTTCATTTTTTTCATTAAAAACTAATCATCCATGCAAGATAGGAGATGTCCTCCCTTTCCTTTTCCTTTATTTTCCCTTAAAATGTCAAAACCCTCCTCTCCCCTCCCCTCCAAACTCCCAAACAGACCATAAGAGAGATGAATTGAGAGAGAGAGTTAATTTGATGGGTTCTTCCTATCACTTGGAAATTTCCTATTGTTTTTCCTATTGTTTTTCACTGATCGCGAGTTATTTTGCATGGAATGATGGGTAACATCATAGCCATGCATGTGCTTTGAATAATATATATTTTCTACCACCTAACAATCTTTCACTTGGAAATTTCCTTAACGAATTATATCCAACAGGCTTTCGTAATTGTCCCCTATGCACTTAATTAGGACTTTAGAGTATGATTCCATGTATCCATACGGGTGAAACTGACTATTTATAGTGTTAATAGAAGAGGGGGTCATGAACTATATATGCATAGGGGGTCAACTACATATGCATATATAATGAAATATGAAGGTAGTCTCTGTATGATATCAACTTGCAATCCATGCGAGGATGTACTTGAACAAAGTAATCTGCCAGCTACATATGCTCCCAACAACATGTCCTAAACTTTTCACCTAGGATATTGTCGTCAATGCCTTCTATGGAGATATTTAATTTGCTATGCTATCTAGCTTTTATATATTTTGCCATTATGGATAATAAAAGTGGTATGAATCAACAATAGAATGTTTGTGCAATGAATATTGATATTATGCATATTATATTGCCATATAGTTATTGAGATTTGAGAGTGCCTTTTTGCCTCATGGACTAATAGAAAGACTACTAAGAGATTTCGACACCACACTTTTATCCAAAACATTAAGGCAATGAGTATTTAATTATATATCTTTCAAATAGCTCATTCCTAACCAATGTGGGAATTTTGATCCCATTCACACTTGTACCAACATTCTCTCCCACAAGTGAGAGTCTCCCACATCACTTATGCTATCACCTTTATTGTTCACTCTTGTGAGTCTCCCGTTGCCACACCATGTGACTCCTTCCAACGGAACATGGTGCCTAACTATTTTTTTCATACAAGGATCCAACACCTCATTTGCTCACATACACTACTTTCAGGCTTGCCCCAAAAATGATGCCGATTAATGTTGAGGAGAATTGGGAGCACCGAGAGCGCGCGCTTTTGCCTCATGGGCTACTGAGAGCGCCTTTTGGTCTTATGGGCTATAATGACAGGACCAATAGGAGACTTCGACACTACACTTTATCCAAACTTACCTTAAGGCAATAGGTATATAGGTAATCTCTCTTATATACCATTCAATTAACCTATTTCTAACCAATGTAAGACTTTTCACTCATACTTGTACCAACAATGTGGATGCTTTTAAAAAGAGAGATTTTAGTAGGAGCCGACAAAAAAGAAACACAGTACCAATTAACTACGAATATGTTAATAATTTATTGAGTTATATATTATTCTAAAACTTCAATAAATAATATTCCACATTTTTAAATGAACGTGGACACCATAATTCTCAACATTCACTTGATCTGGATCCGAGCCATCAATTTGAAAACTGCATGAATCCAGAGACACCTGAGCAAGACAAGTCAGAAAGATGGATTTTATTTTATTTTTATCAAGAAAGATCGATTTTCTTTGCCTCGCATAAAACAAAAGCTAGCGCCTCACAAATTTGTCATCTTATCTGCGGCTTTATAATTAGTGACTTAGTGTCATTTTCTTTGGTATTAAAATGTTATACATCGTTAGCCAAACCGGTGTGGTCATGTGCTTGAGAATTCAATTCTTGACTCGTGTAAGAAATTTACCATTTAGGAGAGTCAGTTATTAAACTACTGAATAAAATAAGCTCTTTTTATATATCAAATTTTTTTTTCATTACTTTTTTTAAAATTTGGGTATCTTAGCGCTACGCGAAACCATAAAGATGAATTCTTTATTGGGGAATAACTTTTAGTTAGTGTTTAGTTATTTTAGTTAAGCTGATTAAGCTTGTTGATTAAGCTTGTAATTCTATTTTGCTGATGTGGCACTCGGTTAGTTAGTTAGTTATCAGTGTGAATGCTTAGGCGGGAACTATATAAGGGAGGAACTCTTCCTTGTTTTGTACCGATTCATTTCATATTGCAATAATACAGTTTTCTGGTTTTTCTCTTCTTTCACTTCTCTATTATGGTATTCAGAGCACTCTTTTCCTGGGCGCTATAAAGCTCTGCTTTCATGGCAGAAATTGTCAATCCTCCAGCTGCAAACGCAGCTTCTCCTTCTTCTTCTTCTTCTTCTTCTCCGGTCACATTCACGCATTCGCTGTCACTGAAGCTTGATGACAAGAACTATTTGTTGTGGAATCAACAAGTTGAAGGAGCTATTAATTAATTTGCTATTAATTAATTAAAAAAAATTAAATTCAATATAATTAAATTCAATATATATATATACTATAAGTATGTTTGTATTGTGTATTGTATTTGGCTCACAGGCTGCATCGATTTGTTGTGAATCCTCAAATTCCTGCAAAGTATCTTTCAGAAGCAGATCGCAAAGGAGACAAGGTGTCTGATGAATATCAACGGTGGCTGGTTCAGGACTAGATGTTTTTCACCTGGTTACTCTCTTCAATGTCAGATTCGATTCTCCCTAGGGTTGTTGGATGCAAGCACGCATGGCAGGTTTGGGAGAAAATTCAGAATCATTTTTACACAACTATGAAAGCCAAGGTTAGACAACTTAGATTTGAACTCAAAATTACTAAGAAAGGATCACGATCAATCAATGAATATTTACTTCGCATCAAAGCTATAGTGGATCAATTAATTGCTGCTGGTGACACTTTGTCAGATCAAGAGCATATAGATGTTGTTCTTGATGGTTTGCCTGAGGAATACAATTCTTTTGTCATGATGATTTATGCTAGATCGGACTCTCCTTCCATTTCTGACATAGAAAGCTTACTTTTACTACAAGAAGCTCAGTTTGATAAGTTCAAACAAGAACTCTCTGCTGGTACTGTTTCAGCAAATATTGCTCAAGGTCCTCACAATCAACAGAATCAGAGTTCCTTTTCTGGTAATCGTGGACGTGGTGGCAGAAATTTTAATAATCGAGGTCGTGGTGGTCGTAATTACAATGGAAGAGGTCGTGGAGGTCCTAAGCCTACTTGTCAAATTTGTTTCAAATATGGCCATGATGCATTTCAATGCTGGAGCAGATTTGATGAAAATTTTATTCAACCTCCTCCACCTGATCAGAACAATGATGCTCCTAATGCTGTTAACTCTGGTGACTCTTGGATTACTGCAATTAATTCTCAGAACAGCCATGCTCCAAATGCGTTCATAGCTGCGCAGCAGAATCAAGGCATGACACAAGGCATGACTCAGGTGCCTCACATCACCTCACCTCTGATGCTGGTAATTTGGTTCAAAGCACTCCTTATCATGGTTTAGAACAGGTTCAGATTGGGAATGGACAAGGTTTATATATTAATTCTATTGGATCTGCTAAATTTATTTCACCTCAACCACCACACTGTTCTTACTTTGAATAACCTATTACATGTTCCACACATCACCAAGAACCTTGTCTCTGTATCTCAGTTTGCATGTGATAATCACATCTTTTTTGAATTTCATTCCCATTCTTGTTTTGTCAAATCACCAGGTGTCTAAACAGGTTCTCTGCATTGGTAGTGATGGCTGATATAGCTTTAAGGACATCAAGCTTGCTCAATCTCCCTTTCAAGAGTCACTCTACAAATCTGTTTCAAGTTGTGTTGCTGTTAGGAATAGAGATGATTCTCTGAATAATGTTCCTAGTAATACTAGTTCCTTTTCTATGTGGCATAGAAGACTTGGACATGCCAATTCTAATACTGTCAAAATTGTTCTTGATTCTTGTAATATTTCATATCAAAATAAAAGTGCTATAGATTTCTGTAATGCTTGTTGTTTGGGTAAATCACATAGAATCCATGCTCCTGCATCTCAGTATACATATCATAATCCTTTTGATCTTGTGTTCAGTGATCTTTGGGGTCCATCTCCCTTTGTGTCATCTTGCGGATACTCATATTATATAACCTTTGTAGATGCGCATACAAGGTTTACTTGGATCTATTTTCTTAAACATAAATCTGAGGCTATACTTGCTTTTAAATAGTTTCATGCTTTAATCCAAACTCAATTTCAAGCCAAGTTAATATCTGTCCAAACTGATGGTGGAGGGGAGTACAAACCATTTACTAACTATCTCACTAATCTTGGAATCCAACATAGATTCACTTGTCCACATACCTCCCACCAAAAATGCCTATCAAAAAAAAAAAATACCTCCCACCAAAATGGCACTGTGGAAAGGAAACACAGACAAATTTTTGAAACTGGTTTAACATTGGTTGCTCATGCTTCTTTACCTTATGAATTCTGGGATCACAGTTTTACTACAGTTGTGTACCTCATAAACAGACTACCTACCAGTGCTCTCCCCAACTCCACTTCACTATTCTATGCTTTGCATAAAGAAACTCCAGATTATCACAATTTTAAGGTGTTTGGTTGTGCTTGTTTTCCTCATTTAAGACCCTATAACAAACACAAAATCCTGTTTAGATCAGCTGAATGTATATATCTTGGGCCATCACCTCAACATAAGGGATATAAATGCTTAGCCTCAGATGGAAAGATCTATATTTCCAAAGATGTATTGTTCAATGAAATTCGATTTCCTTATCCAAATTTATTTCCTCCTCCCAATCTTGTCACAGATAATACTGTCAAGACCACTTATCCTACTTCCATTCCTGTTGGGTCAAATTTCAATGAGGCTGTCAGTTGTCCAAACTCAGATTCTGGTCTTGTGTCTACTGTTCCTGAGGTCTCTGCACCCAGTGCTTCACCTTCTAATTGTGTTCCTCAACCTCAGCCTGCTACTACAAACACACACCCTATGTAGACTCGGGCAAAATCAGGGATCTTTAAGCCTAGGGCCTTTCTCACTTACACTGAACCAAAGACTGTTAAACAGGCACTTGCTGATGCTAATTGGCACCAAGCCATGCAGGAGGAGTATAATGCTTTAATGCAAAATGGTACTTGGACTCTTGTTGAATTACCACAGGGAAGGAAAGCTATAGGTTCCAAATGGGTTTTCAGATTGAAGGAAAATCTTGATAGGTCTATAAATAAGTCCAAGGCTAGATTAGTTGCTAAGGGCTTCAACCAGCAGGAAGGACTTGATTTTAATGAAACTTTTTCTACAGTAGTTAAGCCTGTGACTATAAGGCTTATTCTTACCCTTGCACTGACTTATCACTAGAAAATTCAGCAGATTGAAATCAATAATGCATTCCTCAATGGCTTTTTATCAGAGGAAATTTATATGACCCAACCTGCAGGGTTTGAAGATCCAAATAAACAGCTGGTCTGTCGATTAAATAGAGCTCTATATGGGTTGAAGCAGGCACCTAGGGCCTGGTATGAAAGGCTCTCCTCTACTCTTATTGAATTTGGCTTCAAAACTAGCAGATGTGACACTTCTTTGTTTACTTACTCCAAGAATCAAGATCGGTTATATGTGTTGATTTATGTGGATGACATAATCATCACTGGTTCTGCTCCTTCCCTGATCACCTCTCTTATTACTCAATTAAATATTAAGTTTGCTCTTAAAGATCTTGGTGAATTGGACTATTTTCTGGGTATTGTGGTGAAGAAACTCAGCAATGGCTCTTTATTGTTAAATCAGTCCAAGTATATCAGGCAACTTTTGGATCGAGCAAATATGAGTGAAGCAAAAGGCATCACTTCTCCCATGATCAGTAATCTTAGAGTGAGTAAGTTTGGCTCAGATACACTTCCTGATCCACATCTTTATCGGTCCATTGTGGGTGCATTACAATATGCAACTTTGACTCACCCTGAAATCAGTTTTAGTGTGAACAAAGTATGTCAGTTTATGGCCAATACTTTGGAGTCACATTGGAGAGCAGTTAAGAGGATTCTTCGGTATCTCAAGGGTACTATGACACATGGTCTTCTCTTGCAACCAGTTGCCTCTACTAAAATGTTTCCTCTCGATGCCTATTGCGATGCTGATTGGGCTGCAGACCCAGATGACAAGCGCTCTACATCCGGTTTCTGTATTTTCTTTGGGCCCAACTTGGTATCTTGGTGCTCTAAGAAGCAACCTTTGGTAGCAAGATCCAGTACTGAGGTTGAATATCACAGTTTGGCGCATACCACAGCTGAATTACAGTGGATTCAATCACTCTTAACTGAGTTAGGTGTTGCTTTCACTATCCCCACTGTGTATTGTGACAACCAAAGTGCTGTCTCGCTTGCTCATAATCCAGTTCTTCATGCAAGGACTAAGCACATTGAACTTGATATTCATTTTGTCAGAGAAAAGGTTGCTGCCAAGTCACTTGTTGCTGCTCATGTTCCTGCCACGGCTCAACTGGCTGATTCTTTCACCAAACCTCTCTCTTCCTCGCGGTTTTGTGAAATTAGAAGCAAACTCAAGGTGCATGTGTTTCCTCAGCCCTCTTGAGTTTGAGGGGGGTATTGGGGAATAACTTTTAGTTAGTGTTTAGTTATTTCAATTAAGCCAATTAAGCTTGTTGATTAAGCTTGTAATTCTGTTTTGCTAATGTGGCACTCGGTTAGTTAGTTAGTTATCAGTGTGAATGCTTAGGCGGGAACTATATAAGGGAGGAACTCTTCCTTGTTTTGTACCGATACATTTCATATTGCAATAATACAGTTTTCTGGTTTTTCTCTTCTTTCACTTCTCTATTATTCTTCAAGTTATTGAGATCTATTTAAGGGACTAACCTCTCTCAACATATGTTTTTCCATACATACAGCCGAAATCGAACCCTTGACGTAATACTTAAGAGACCCGAGTATCTACACCTGTCCCACACCATATTGATTCTATTTTTCATTGCACAACTATTCGTTCAATAAATTAAAAAGTTATTTAAGGAAAAGGTAAAATATAAATGTTTTTGGAATTCAAAATAAAAGGCCGCGATAGCTAATTAACGTGGTGAAATTGTGACCACGTGCATTATCAGTTCCACACTGTTATCAACCATTCTATTAATAATGTGGAGTCCTGATATCATCTTTATACATTGAACCAATTGGTGGAAGTTGGTAAGATTCTTGTAGATTTTGTCCAAATAATTAGTGACTAACTCAACGTCAATCACGCGAACATGCTTGAGATACCTAGCTATATAGCATTCACCACACGTCAATATTAATGTGGACCTTAATTAGTTCCATTTAACTAGAGACATCATTTCAATTCTCTGTCCCTTCTCTCTCAATGTTTGACTTCCTCACTTTACTCTGGATTGATCATAATTTAACTTGCTTTATGTTCTTTTTTTTATGAATAATTTGCTTTATGTTATTGTAAAATGTAAACGTGTACATGACATGCATGGATGATCTTTAAGACAAAGGTCTTGTTTGGATAATAAGTTTATTTATTGTTTATGACATAAATTGTATAAATTATTTTTATAATTGAAAAAAAATTATAGTGATATTTATTTTATATAAGTCATAAGCTGTTTTGATAAGCTATCATGGGTAGCTTATAAAAAATAAGCCCAAAACAGCTTATGAATTAGTCATAAACTGTGTTCATAAGCTCTGCATAAGTCAATCCAAACATGCCCAAAATCAATTATGATCATTCTAAAATAATAACCGTTTAAAAATTATCAACAATTTAACAAATATCAACTAGTTTTTATTTTAGCTAATGATGTGATGTCAAGTAGGATCTTAATTCAACAATTTAACAAATATCAACTATAGTTTTTATTTTAGCTTATTAATGATGATGTCAAGTAGGATCTTAATTATGCAAATCCATGCTATACCAAATGTCAGACACTTGCAGCAGAGAGGGATTAATTAATATATGTTCGAACTAGATTACAAACGGACCAGCATTTAAAGCCAAGTAGCAGATACCCTTTTGTTTTATGTGCCTAATTAAACCACCATCACTTGTTAGACTTTTAAATTTTATAGGATTCCCGCGGCGCTGTGCATCAATTATCTAAGTTTGGGGCAAATAATATATATATATATATATAGGGAGCATATCAAGTGAGATGACTTTTATTATGAGAGAATGAGATGAGTGAATCATAACCATAAGATCAAACCATAAATGGTCAAGATTAAAACATAAAGTCACATAACTTTTTTAAGTGGTCATGTGACTACTAACTAACTTTTAATCTCAACCATCCATGTATGGTTATACGGTCCAGATTTAATCCTCTCACCCTCTCATATTAAAACTCCTCTCACTTGATACATCCCCTATATATATATATATATTGAGTTCCTCCATTCATTCTACTAAAAACAAGAAAACAAAAACACGAAAATAAAAATACAAAGAAAGGCATATTCGTATGTGGCCTAAAAATCAATTAATTTATATGGTTTATGATATATATCACCTGGCCCACAGAAAAACATTGCTCGTCTTACGAAACATATAAATTCTAATTAAATCTAAATATCCATTGGCTTGCGTATTGTAACGTACCATGTCAAGCGTGCATGCATAGTGTCACACACTTAATTTCTCTACAATAATAATATTCCCACAATCCACCAATGATATTGGTATTAAAATACCGATGAAAATCGTGTATATATATATATATATAAGAAAAATTCTTTTTTTTTCATCCGAATGTTATTCTAGACATACACAGAGAAAGAAATAGAAGAGAAAATATTGACAGATGAGATAGATGTAAAATGTGATAAGGAGGGGTGTTGGAAATGTATATATTGGGAAAAATCCAAGTCTTATGACTTTATAAGTTGATTTTGTGGTGTTGAGTTGGGTTCTAAAGCTTAAATAATTCTAAGATAATATCAGAGTTTATCTTAGATCCAAAAAAATTTATCGAGTTGTCCACCATGTTATCCACGCATCAACCCTAATAGTGTTGGACGTGAAGGGTGTATTGGGAAAAATTCAATTCCCACATCGACTAGAGATAAACCCATAAAAGAGTATATATATATATATAAAATAAGGACACCTTCACCTCATAAGTCGATTTTGTAGAGTTGAGTTAGGCTCAAAACTCAAATTCTAAGAGTATGGGTATCCAAAAATCATGGTTTTAATCTCATGCTACTTTTGTATTTTCCTTTCTGTGCTTTTAACCCATATGAACATGCATTTGATTCGTTTTCTCATCGATCCGTTGAAATTTTCACAACAAATGAACTCTAGATATATAATTTCTCTCGCACAAATGATTATGCTTTCCTGTTCCCAAGCATATGCACTTGTACTTTTTTTTCAATTATAAAAGCCTCAAGCTAGCTCTCTTAAATATCACATATATATATATTTTGGTACATATCATCGATCTAACTTGAGTCCTTGCTAAGCTTTAATTTCCCCTCTCTCTCTCTCTCTCTCTCTCTCAATATTATGGCCGATGTTGTTGATTACCATGCAAATAATAACAACTCCAATAATACTACTACTACTACCCCAATTCTAAAGCTCTTTGGCATCAACATTCATGAAGCTACTTCTGCTGCTGATAGTAACTTGAATGAATCACCACCTAATGATGCGGGGAGAAAATATGAGTGCCAATACTGCTGCAGGGAATTTGCAAACTCACAGGCATTGGGAGGACACCAAAACGCACACAAGAAAGAAAGACAGCTCTTGAAACGTGCTCAATTGCAAGCTGCTCGTGCCTGCTTTGTTACTTCACATATCCACAACACAATCATTTCCCCACGGCCGCCGCCACATCATCATTTCATCGCCGGTGGTGTACCGATATCTCAGAATCAGCCACAACAACCTTCATCATGGCTATATGCGGCAACAAATATGCACGCAGGTGTCTATGGTGGTGGCGGCGGTGGTAGTGGTGGTGCCTTTGAATATGGCAGTGGTCGCCGCCAGCTTCGGCCGGGGTTTGGTGGCGGCGGCGATGGTGGTGCTTGTCTTTCTGGTGAACAAGGGTTCGGTTTGAATTTGCATCTTAGCCTATAACGATAATATTCTACTACCATCTAGCTAAGGATCGGATCAGATTCTGAGTCGTGTGTGAATGTAAATTTTGTTTGCCAACAATTATTAATTAATATATTTTCATGCCAAAACGTTTATTAGTTTCAGAGAAATTTAGTTTTTCTTAACCCCGTTACTATATATTTTAGCTTTTAGCACCAATGGTGGTGATCACACCTAAAAATTATCTCGACTCATTTAACATTTCTTATTTCTCTCCCTTTTTCTCTAGTGATAGACCCCTCAGCGTGTGTTTGGGAGGAAGTTTTTGGAGGAGAGGAGAGAGTTTATTTTAATATTTTAGTTGTATAAATAGAGGAAAAAGACGGAGAAAATATTTTGAAACCCTCTAAAATCTTCCAAAATTCTCCAAAGTCTTCCCCCTCTAGTATATTTTGAAAAACCCTCCAATTTGGAGGAATTTAAAAAATGCATTAGAGATGTGATTTTAGAGTGGGGTAAAATATTGATCACAAACTCTCTCCTCCTTTTCAAAACTCCCAAACACATGCACCCTTAGGTGTTCACTGAACTTTTTCCATATTTTAGTTTTAAATTTGGATCATATACAATCATACATGAATTGTTAGGATTAAAAGTTATCTACACATAACCACTTGAAAAATCACATGATTTAATATTATAATCTTCATTTTTTATCGCTTGATCTCACCACTAATATTCATTCATCTCACCCTCTCATAATAAAAGTCTCTTCATTTGATATGTTCCCTTTATACACACAGAAGGTCCGAAATTTTGGAATAAATTTTCAAATATGCCAAAATTTAATTTCTAAAACTATCCTGTTTTCATAAAATATATTAAAAATTAATTTTTGAAACACAATATAATTTTTTATTCTAGAAACTGTGTCTTGGAAAGTAAAAAATTGCAAAAAAAAAACAATAAGATGTAAATCTGACAACCAGCTAGGGTGATATAGTCGGGGGAAGGCTTTGCAATGATTTATAGAGAGAAAAGGGAAATGTTGCATGAAAATATTGGAAAAGGTGGAAAAGGGATTGGGGGAGAAAATGGATGGGGATAACCAATTAACCAAGGTATTTTTTTTTTGAAGCAATTAGCCAAGGTATTTTGAAGAAAAAAGTTAAAAAATAAAGGAAAGTAAAAACAAAAGAATGCATTAATTTAGCAATTCCAAGATACTGGCCCAACAAGAGCTTACAATTGGGCCTAGGTGTCCAAATTGACCCAATTGCCGCACTCGGTTGTTTTTTTTAATTTACATATCTTTGTTTCGACCAAAAAAAAAATTTACATATCTTTGTTTGACCAATTTTTTTTTCATATCTTTGTTTTATTTATTAAAAATGTTATTTCATTTTATTTTGATTATATTTCTTCTTAATACTCTATGAAAAAAACTACGAAAACAAAAGTTAACAATATCTTAGAACTAAAAACCAAAACAAAAATATAATTATGTTTTTATATTTATTAATGAGAAACATTATACACACAAAAATAGGTGTAGCAATTTCTTTTTCTCTCTATTTTCTCTATTATTATGTTTTTAGGAAAAATAAATGACATAAATATGACATTTATTTCATTTATTTCTTCAAAAATATAATAATGAAAAAAATAAATTGAGAGAATCCTAATTCGCAGAATATGGCGCACAAGCCTAAAATGTTGTATCGGTGCAACAATATTTGTTTTACCGATAGATATAATAATTAAATAATAAGAGGCTAAGATAAGAGTGAGATATCCGGTCATAAAAACATTTTGAAAAATTGCATTGTCAATCCATAAATATATAACCAGTACTGTTTCAGTGTTTCATTCTAACCCATCATCTGAAACAACACACGCTCTCACTGTTCTTGCTCTTCCCACCGCACGCACACGCCGCCGCATCCTCAAGCAACTCTCCACCGTTGAACCATCGCACAAAAGCAACTGTAGGTATTTGTTTTTTGGTACCGTAGAGAAAGTATATCTCCTCAAAAGAGTCTCAAAAGAAATTCTTTTGGGGTTGCGCATCACGTGTTCGTTAAAATACCTCACAGAAACATCTTCTTGCTTGCTCCTCATTCGATTTTGTATTTGTTTACTTTTTTTTTTGGTCCAGTGTATTTGTTTACTTAAAATCAAATAAAATGTCATACATTTTAAAATTGATCTTGTATCTCTGGTATCGTTCTCAGTCAGGACTCAGGGATTTGTAATTAGGATTCCATTTTTTTTTCTCTCGGGAGTCCCTCTCTTATTTATAGTTTTTATTTGGTTTAATTGTATTTTGGTCCCCAATTATCATAATTATGCAATTTTGGTCTCTCAATTTTAAATTTAGCAAATTGGATCCCAATTATTCCAATTGTCTGTTACTATATCGTCCAATTTTTAAACCCAAACCTATATGACACACATGAAACAGATTTGACACTAAATCATATTATCTTACACTAAGTCGGGTAATCTTACTAATGTCATGGCAAAAAACCTGTAAGAAATTTTAAACAACTTATATTGTATTATGTGCATTAACGATTGCTTTGAAAAAAAAAATTTGACATTCGTTCCACGTATGTCACACAGGTTCTAGGTGTTAAAAATTGAACGACATAGTTACGGGGGATTTGATTGCAACATTTGAGATAATTGGTGAAATCGCACAATTACAATATTTGAAGGATTAAAAGTGTAATTAAATCTTTATTTTAAATTTTAAAATTTTTCATGTGAAAGGATTGGATTGTAAATAATGTATTTTCTTTTAACTTCCAGTAGCAGGTTAAATTCTTGTGGTATGGGTACAACACCTTCGAAGGTGTGGTACCCTAGCCTTCATCATAATAAAAATAAGCACTAAACCAAAACAAAACAAAAAATCTGCTATTCCCAACACCTTCTCCACTCGGGTGCTTGTAAGCTGCTCAAACCATTTCGTGTCTTTCTTCGTATTTTTCGTTTGATGCTGTGTAAGTTTTTGTTTATCCTCTGCAACTGTCTCCCTGTTAAGTTTCAATGCCAACTTATTTATTTATTGTGGGTTGCCCAATTGTTCCAACCGTGGTATGTTGATAATCTTGCTTCGTCCGTTTTCTGTCTGTTTTGCTTTTGTTTCTGTTTGCTCCTTTGTTTTCCTGTTCTAAGTTATTGGTTTTGATTGCTGTCACTTCCTATCTCACTGTTGGTTTTGTTTTTTTGTTTTTACTAAATTCCCGTTCAATTCATGTTTTGCCATGCCACCCTCTTTCCAACTTGTGTTCTGTTGCATTCTTATTAGTTATTTGTGTAAGTATACTGTCAGTAGCCATGATGAATAAAAATGGGATTCATAAAACTTATATGGTTACCTCTATGTTCTTTCTTTTGAGTCGTTATATAATGCCTTTAATAAATTGGAATTTGTGAAAATTTAATTATTGAAAAAAAAAAAGTTTCTTAATGGGTTGACTGATGGACCTTCATAGTTAATTACTTAATCATGAAATGTTAATTTTATCCTCTCTTTTCAATTATAGTAAAAACTAAAACGTTAGATTTGTTGGAAAGGGTTAAACAAATTGATGGAGTTCACTTTGTATAGTAGCATAGATATTCTGCAGCTGAATCTTAGCCCTTGGAGATGCTATACTGTCAGAACTCAGAAAAATATATGGAACTTACAAATTTTCTGGCCTATATGCAACCCGAACCACATTTTTGTCTTTTGTAGCTCAATTATCTCTGTTGGTGAATGTTTTCATTGTCTGTAATTTGAGGTTTAAGTGGTTTTAATAAAAATCTGGTTTTGGATAGAGTCCAAATGGTATGATTGATCCATGTACCTAACACCTTTTGGTGGAATAAGGCTTAGTTGTGGCTGTTGTTAATTATATTATGATATGTTTCTTGTTCATCACATATCCTTTTCATTTTTTGAACAGATCAATGTTGCATGTTGCATCTGCCCCAAGCTTTTGTTTAACCTATCCCAGGAACCTTCACTGTCCTCGATATTTAACAAAGCCTTTGGCTAAAACAAGATTTTCTGTCCGTTGTTCAGTTGCAGAGACAAATAATGGAGCTAAAGTGGAATATACTCCTTGGCTTATTGTTGGCTTGGGTAACCCTGGAAATAAATACCATGGCACTAGGCACAATGTAGTAATTATTCACTTGTGAAAGTGCTTAAGTTGCATTTCTATTTGCAGTGAATTCTTATGGCTTTCTCTCTATTAGGTTGGATTTGAAATAATTGATAGCCTTTCTCGAACCGAAGGCATTCTGATGAACACAATACAGTCAAAAGCCTTGATTGGAATAGGTGCATCATCTGCTAGCATTGATTTTATTTATTATGTTTTTCCCCCTTCCAAGTTATTGACTTCATATTCATAGTAACTGTAACATTGACTACTATTTTCTTCCTTGATCTGTACAGGTTCTATAGGAGAAGTACCAGTTCTGCTGGCAAAGCCCCAAACATACATGAATTTTAGTGGAGAATCGGTTAGTTTTCATTGTGCATAATAGCTAGATTTTCCATAATACACAGATACACTTACTGAAACTGGTTGTGGACAAACTATCTGATTCAGTGATTATTTGTACATGTTGATATGACATTATTCATTTCATACAAAAAAACTATGGTCTGTGATCTGTGTGATTTGTCACTTTGTGTCCTTTTTGTTACTGATCTATCTTTTTTTTTTAATATTCTTAAAGGTTGGGCCACTTGCTGCATATTATCGAGTACCCTTGCGCCATATACTACTAGTATGTATTTCTTACCTTTATCCTATTTAAAAATAGTTAAAGTTTACAAATTTGTTGAAGTTTTCCTTTGGCCTTATGTTTGTGGGAATTTTTATGTAGGTTTATGATGAAACAAGCCTTCCAAACGGCATTCTAAGGCTTCAACCTAAAGGAGGACATGGGCATCACAATGGGTAATACTTGTATTTCCCATAACATGGCTATTAAGATTTTTGATATATCAGAACAAAATATGATTTCAAAAATAAGAATTGATAGTCTAGCAAATCCAAGCTTTTTTACTTTATGAACTGCAAGACAGTAAACAGACATTCTATAAACTTGTCAATGTAAGACAAATGAATTAAGACATGCAAAGTCAGGGTTGGGGTTTTAGGATGCATTAATGGTGTCATATAAAGTGGATACAAAGTCCATTGAAATGTTTTTAACTCTTAAGGATGAGGAGGTGGTTTATGGGCATAGCTTTATCACTAGTTGCTTCAACTCCAAAGTAGAATTCTCTTGTCTGAATTTTAACTTGATTGACTCTTAATTGTTCTCTAAACATGACTCCATCATCTTTAAACCACGATAATCATTTGAATCTTGCCACTGGTAACATGTAACATGTAGCTCTCAACTTTTTTAGAAATTTTCTCAAATTTATTTCTTCAATGCATTTTAGTGGTAAATATTTGTTCTTTATTATTTAATAACTTGTATGATATTTTTTATGGATAATTTGTTAAGACTTCCATCCCAATATTGCAAACCTTGTTTTCTTGACTTATTTGGGAACTGGCATTACATTTGTCAATATATTGTCCTCTTGTACTGGGAAATCATGAGTTCTATAACTGGTATTAAGATTGTTACAGGTTGAAAAACGTGATGGGCCATTTGGATGGTTCCCGTGATTTTCCTCGACTCGCAATCGGTTAGTTCCTTGTCTACTGTCGCTTTATAAGTTGATATGGCCTTTTCAGTTGTTTCAGCAGCGTATATTTCAAAATTGTGTTTGTAGGAATTGGAAATCCTCCTGGAGCTATGGATTTAAGAGCTTTTCTTCTACAAAAGTTCAGTTCAGAGGAAAGAAAGCAGGTGATACCCCTCTGGTCTTCTACCAAGTGTAAATTAGTTTAGTTCTTCTGTCATTGCATTGAACTTTTCTGCTTATGCTAGTTGTGAAATTCTTCAGTCTACATGTGTGTTATGATTGACCATAGATTTTATTGTTAAGTGTAAGAGCAATTTAGAATTTATTATTATTGGGGAACTTAATTGCAGTTAATGAATGGATCAGAACGAATTTGACTATAATTTACATAACTGGAAAATTTATCAAAGAAATTGAGAAGTTAGACAAGACAATGCAAATATTTTGGTAGTTGTGGCATAATTTTACAATATGATACAAATTAAGTAACTTATTTCAAATTTGATGGCAACGGTTTGTTTTTAATGGCAGATTGATGATTCATTGGAGCAAGGAGTTCAAGCAGTTAGGACCTTAGTTCTCAATGGGTTTAGCCACCACGTCAATAGATTCAATTTAGGGCAAAAATACAAGTACCATAAAGTTTAATTTCACTCAATTGTACTGCCAGTTTTGGTCATAGATGAAATTCATGGTTACCACCTTATATTGTGTATGATAGCAGCCAACGATGTTGCCACTACATGTTTACAAAAGATCTTCAAAGGCATTGGTTGCCAAATTTGTCCACTACAAATATACCATAGGTTTTGGAGATCAACAAAAGACATGCAGCCAACAATATAACCAAGTTACATTACAATCAATTTTATTTTCGTCTTTGTTGGCCTCATTTATTTTTATGGAACCATCTTCCTGTATGGAAGTTGAATTTGTCTCATAAATTGTCAGAAGACCTATACAAAATTTGTAATGGTAGCCTTTCAGGAGAAAATAAGACAAGCTTTGGAGGGTATGGCACTGACCGAAGTGGTTCTTGTAGCATTTCTATTACTTTACTCATTGATGGTCTATCCAATGGATTCGTTTGAATGCAATATAGACTAACCATAGTAATCTTCCTTACCATATCATTTTCTTCCTTTGAGATTGCCAAACAATTCACAAGAGCATTAGCTAGATCAAGATCCTTATAAATCCAGTCGGGAAAGTACATTTCAGTGGTATGTGACCCTCCACTGTCATGATTCTTTCTTCCTCTAATCATTTCAAGAATCAGCATGTCATAACTGTATACATTAGACTTGTGAGAAACTCCACCAAATGCTCGACTAAATACTTCTGGCGCTATGTACCCTATGGTTCCTCTTGTGCCCAATATGGACACAATACTCTCCTTCTTTTGGCATATTTTACCCAATCCAAAATCAGAGATTTTGGGGCAAAAATCTTCATCCAAAAGAATGTTTTGGGGTTTAATATCGAGATGCAAAATTCTTGAAGCACATCCGTGATGAAGGTACTCTAGACCTCGAGCAATGCCAATTGCAATTTGGAACAATGTGTTCCAATCCAAATTACAAATAGCAGTTGGAAACCCACTTTTATAGATGAACTTATCCAATGATCCATTAGGCATGAATTTATACGTCAGTGCTCTTTTGTTCATCTCATAACAAAAACCCAAAAGTGAGACAATGTTCACATGTGATGTTTTGCTAATGCTAGCAACTTCATTTATGAATTCTTCACCATTTCCCATGGACTCACTGATTACTTTCACTGCCACATAACGACCATCTGGTAAGCTTGTGCTTTGTACACAACACCATATCCTCCTTGACCTAACTTATCTCGAAATGACTTTGTGATCCTTTTCACTTCTGCATAATTATCTCTTTGGCATCGACAAGTTGTAACTTCGCATGAATGCTTCCACATTATTGTCAAAAAATTTACTTCTTTTCTTGAAAATCCTCTTTTGTCCCCCTAAACCCCTCTTAAGGTAACAACTAATCATAATAAAGAATATTATTACTCCAAATCCAGCAATTAATGCACCTGTATTTATGCAAAGAACATATAAAAAGTAATTTAAATCAATTTTTTTTTAAAATTATTGCCGCCATATTTTAGAACAAGAGATTAACATTATAGAAAGCTTTACGTACAATAAGCTTCAAGTTTCGTTCTGAACCTACAATTCAAAAAATTTGAATTTGAACTAGATAAAACTTATAACAATCATGCGTTGTCTTGTTTTAAATCATTGATGATTTTGGTACTAGACCTTTTTGGGTCTCTGTTGCTCGTATATTTTTAAAGCCCCTTGCATTAGCAGAGTCAATTTCTTTAGTTATCAATGGCCCGCATTCGAATAACTGTCCACACTAGATGAACTCACTATATATAACCATGACCGTCAATGCAATTACTGAATAAACTTAAAATGATAAAAAAAAAATATGATTATAATCTTTGATGATATCCAATATTTTAGTGATTGGATGCTGCTATAAGAGTATTCCGTCTTAGTGTTCAATTATTTTCGGGAAGAGGACTAGAGGCTCAGTCAGTTATTCAATTATTTATCCGATTTTCATTTTTGGAATAAATTGTTATAAGGATAAATTATTCTAACCTTTAGGTGTGTTCGGCATAGGGTTTTTGAAGGAGAGGGTTTTGGAGGGCTTACACGAATATTTTAGATTTATGCTTAGAGAAAAAGAAAGTGAAAAATATTTTAAAACCCTAAAAAATCCTCCAAAGTCCTCCTCTGGTATATTTTTTGAGTTTCCCAAATCGGAGTAGCTAGGTATTAGGGGGAGGACTTTGGAGTGTTTTAGAGGGTTTTAAAATATTTTTCATCTCCTCTTCATCTATTTATGAAACTAAAATGTTAGTACAAGCCCTCCAAAACACTCTCCGCCAAAAATCTCTTGCAAACACACCCTAAAGGAAAGGGATACATGTTGAGAATTGCTTAGTTTGTTTGGGAACAAGTATATGAAACTTGCAAATTAGCAAGGTCTAAGTCTTGTTTGAAAATATATATATATATATAAAGTTGAATGGCCAACAGTAAAAGTTGAGATTTTATTAAGAATGGAGGTTAATTTCTATATCCCTCTAACACCATGGTTGAAAAGAAGAAAGTTAGAAGAAATAAAATGTGACAAAGAGAATAGAATTTTGCATGGTATTATATATTTTGTAGGCTTAAATATGTTTTAGACCCTTAAGTTTGAAAAATATTGATTTTAGTTTCTCAAATTTAAAACGTGTGTTTTTTGTCCCTCATTTCTAAAAATGTGTCACTTTTAGTCCCTGGAACTATTTTTTAATTTGAAAAGTATTTTTTAAATTTGTATTTTGACCCCTCTCAAATCCTAATTCTCACTTTACCCCCTTTTCCTTAACTTCCAAAGATTTTCTAAATTTATATTTTAATCCCTCCTAAATTTAGAAAGGCTTAAACATGTTTCAGGTACTTTCAAATTTGACCGTTTTGATTTTAGTCCCTAATAATTTTGGCCAAACTTTTTAGTCAAATAAAAAAAAATTGTTTGATTTTAGTGCTTTTAGTGATTTAGGGCTAAAGTGGCAAGGATACGTCACCTCATTAATCTGACGTGTCATATTCAAGTGTCAACTAAGCATGCCACGTATATAGGGTCAAATTTGCATAGACTAAAATCAAAACTGACCAAATTTACAGGGACTAAAATCAAAACAATTAAACCAAATTTTTTTTCCTCCATCTCCACCACCACCACCAAATTTGACCCTATGTACGTGTCATGCTTAATTGACACTTGAATATGACACGTCAAATTAATGAGGTGACGTGTTCATGCCACCTCAGCCCTAAATCACTAAAAGGACTAAAATCAAACAATTTTTTTATTATTGGACTAAAAAAGTTTGACCAAAATTATTAGGGACCAACATCAAAACGACCAAATTTGAAAGGACCTAAAACATATTTAAGTCATTTAGAAAATATAGCCACAGGGACTAAGAGTGACACACTTTTAAAAATGAGATACCAAAAATACACGTTTTAAATTTGAGAGACCAAAAGCGATAATTTTTCAAACTTGAGGGACTAAATATATTTGAGCCTATTTTTTATTAAAAAAATTGTCTGATTACAAATACATATAAATTGAATTCAACTTTGTTCAAAAAAATTCAAATTTAATGTATGCAATTAAAAAATTCAATTTTATTTTTTATTGCCCAAATTAAAGAAAATTAGGATAAAGAAGCAATGTAGCAAAAAGAAAAAGAAAAGAAAACTTGATGCAGCATCATCCTCCCCTCTCCCTCTCCCTCTCCCTCAAACCAAACCCACCCTCCGTCCGCATTAAAAGTTAAAAATTAGAATAATTTTAAATTTTTCTACATTAATATTCCTAATTACTAAATTGAGAAACTATTGAATGCATGTTATGTTTTCAAGATATTAAAATACACGAGTTAAATATATTTTTAGTTCCCATAAATAAATAAATGTTCATTTTTATTGCCTTACAAAATTCTCTTTTTTTATTTTCTCATTTTTGTAAATGTGTCATTTTTAGTCCCGTGGCCTATTTTAAAATTTTAAAAATTCATTTTCACTCCTCCTCATTGTCACTCATCCTAATTTTTAATTCTTAATTTTCACTAAGCTCTCATCCTCCATTTCGGGCTACACATTTTCTGGCCCAACCGAACCTAAAACAAACTGGGTTGGGCCAAGTTTGGAATATTTACATAGAAAAATAGCTCAAAGTACTAAAAAATATAGGTCCGACCTATGCCAGCGAGCCCGTTATGCTAGGCCAAAATGGTTGGATTTCTTTTTGGTTTGTAATTAACGAGCCCATCCTAGCATAAAACACAGGTCCATTAGGTTGGGCTAAAATTGACATCTTTAAGAATAGAAAAAATGAGAATTGGGTGAAAATTGAAAATTAGAAGGGGTGAAAATATATTTAAAAAATAGTTTTTAAATTAAAAAATGAACAAAGGAACTACAAATGATACATTTCCATAAATGAGGGATTAAAAAGAGACAATTTTTCTTTTCTCGGGGCTAAATCTGGACATATCTTGTGCTTTGGTTTAGTTTTTTTTTTAATAAAATTTTGCTTATCCAAAAAAAAAGACAATTTTTTTAGGGACTAAAAAGCGACCATTTACCTATTTATGGGGTCTAAAAACATATTTAACCCTAAATGCATTCACCTTTTTATTTAATACTCTCTTTATAAAGTAGTAGGAGAATATATACGGGGATTAGTAGGAGTATATATCATTACTCTCTCCTGATTTCAAATTATACTCTTCCTCTTCTCTTGATCTTCCTTAATAGAAACTTTAATTGGGGTTCTTATATGGGTACTTAATTGGGGTTCTTAATAGAGAGTGGTGATTATGCAAACACTCTCTCTCTTCTCTCTCCTCACGGGTTCCATGTGTTTTTGTGAGTTATAATTAAATGTGAAATTAATAGTGGGACACATTTAATAAATTTCTTAGGGTGTTGGGTTAAAGGGATTGGGTATCTATAAGATACTTGAGTTGAAAAAGTAAAAATAAGTGACGTGTACAAGTGAGACCCCAAAAATGAGTATTCCATTGTGGATTGCCTAACTCTTCTATTTTTCCTTTGACAAACAAATCTTAGGGAGAGGAAGAAGGTTTAGTAGCAAGATTATTGATGCCAGGGCTAGCCTTGAGATTTTAGGTGCCATAGCCAAACCAATAAAATGATGCCCTATCACCTTTTTGTAATTTTTTTTGTGAAATCATTAATATGTTCATAATCAGGGTTCTTCAAAAAATTATTTAAAAAAGAAATCAAAGTAAAATTATTTAATCTACTTTGTAACATAGTAGTCGCAAATAAAATTTTAACAATTTCAATTTAGAATTTTTTTTTAACAGATACAATAATAACCGTGATAATTAATATTATTCTATAAGTTGTACATATATTAGGTAAACAATTAAATGTTCTCAAAGAACTCAATATCATAAAGATTGATTTTGATTCAAGTATTAAAATTTCTCTAATGACTTTTAATTATTCAAATAGAATTTCACAATCAATATAAGCACTTCTAACGTATGTTTTTCAACTAATAACTTCTCACAAAAGTTGAAATTAACTTTTGTTCTTCACATTTCTCAAAAGCTATCTTTTTTAACTTATCTGTAATCACTTACTCCCTCTGTTGTTGAATATAAGCAAAAAATACCAAAATATTTTGTTACTAAATATAAGCAAAAAATAACCACTTCTATCTCATTTAATAACATTACCCTTAAGTTAATTTAAATTTTGTTTTCCAAATGCATAGTTTGTTCCCAAGTAATAATTTCCTATGCAATCATTAAAGGTAATTTAGAGACTACACTAATTTTTTATATGAGATCAAGAAACTTAATTGCAGTTAACTAATTTTTTTAATAAACGCGAGTTTAGATATTTTTGCTTATATTCAAAAACGGAGGATGTATATATCTATTAATGACTATTTAACAACTTTTCATCTTTAGCATAAATGAGAAGAATAAGAGTGCAAAGTAAGACTAACTTCTCCATAAGTTAAAAGTTGAAGCTTTTGCATCTAAACAGGACATTAATTTCAAGTCCTAATTAGAAAATGATTTAAGTCTTTCAATACTAAATAAAATTCCAAAAATCTCCTCATATATATATGTTATACTACTCCCAATATATATAAGTAGTGAATTTTTTTTTGGTGCCCTCTAAAAAATGGAGTCTTGGGCGGTCGCCTCTCTTATCCACCCTAGGGGCACCCCTGATTGATGCAAATGAAGAATTAGGTCTGCTATTGATCATTAAATTAGCGGACAAATTAGGAATAGGATAGGAGTAATTGGGAGGAAGTGGATTGAAACATACTTGAGGAAGAGGTTGGGGCCCTTTGTGAATTGCAAGTTGTACTTCTTGTGTTAGGTCCGTCCCTGCAGAAGCACCAAAATCCCGCTTCAACATAATCATCATTGCCACTGCCACATGCGCCACCCGAATCAACGCACGTGCGACACTCCGCATAATCTCCGCTCCATCTCAACTCAAAACCCTCTCTCAATGTATCGTTTTATATTACCGTTGCCAGATGCAAGTGCTGATACTTGTGTTGTATTGTCCCAATCAAGAATTCGGTATTTGATGAGATCGATTGTCGTCTTGGGGGCACCATCTTCGCATGTGAGCTCTAACATAGATTGACCATCACCGCAATAACCCGATCTGTTTTCTCCCCAGAATGGGTAGTTGGGGAGGTTTGAGACGGTGCTGCTTCCGCAGGAGAAAGCGTTTTTGCAGTTACTGTATTGGCTATCATCATCATCATCATCATCCTGACACATATTGTTGATTGAGATCATGAAAAGTGCGACTGAGAAAAGGAATACAATGGAAGGAGGTGGATAATGAAGCAGAGGTTTCATTACTCTTGCACCGGAGGATCAAATTAAACAAACAAAAGGGAGATAAATTCAAGCGAGGCCAAGCAAAGAACGGGAGATAAATAGTGATTATGAACTATGAATAAACTAAACGCATAGATGATTGATTAGTTGAGCAGTGCTAGCAACACACTCTCTAATTCTTTATGATTTGTTGAAATACATGTAGGTCTTAAATTAGATAGATCTCATTCTCAAAGTAGTAGGACTTACTCCCAAAATAGTAAGACCTACATGTATTTCATTCAACCATAAAGAGTGTATTGAAAAGAGTATCTGACAACTCCTCTTGACTACTATAGTGAGAGCTGACTAATCAACAGTTCTGGTCTGGTCTCACTTTCATTGCATAAAAAACTTAATGTAGTGAGTACAGGGACAGCAGTATAGAATTATAGCCTATAGGGTTATTAGTTCAGGGGTGACTTGTGAGGCCAAGCAAGAGGTAGATAGTTAGAGCATGAATTATAAAGTCAACTTAGAATAGCAGGAGTATTTGACCAAAACAAGAATAGCAGGAGTAGAATATTAATCAATTCCAGTTTCACTTTCAATGCAAGAAATTTCCCACCGTTTAATTTAATTCCTAGGAAACTTGATCGAAACCGCAATCTATATAGAATTTAATACATTTACTTACCTTAGTTGTATAGTGTTTTTTTTAATGATGACAATGGCTTTATTTCTTTTTCTCTATTTGGATTGGCTCATACAGAGATTATTTGGACTTATGTATTAATATAAGCACTTATGACAGTATTTGTGATAGCTTATGAAATAGCTTATAAGTCAGTCATAAGCTGTTTTGAGTTTATTTTCATAAACTCCTCATAATAGCATATCAAAACAACTTACTTCTTATATAGAATCAGTTTAACCATATTTTCTATTTAATTATAAAAACAGCTTTATGCATAAGTGTTTATATGATAAGTAGTTATGATATAAGCACTTAAATAAGTTGTTTATTCAAAAAGGCTCAAATGGCAATTAGATTTGAATTTAACATCTCATTCTGAACTCCATTGGCCCAAAGTTGGCTAACTTAGCTGTATAGTGTCGCAGTGTCCTTAATTTCCAGTTTGTCTGACTTCAAAGTTCCAAATGCAGGAGAGCTTCTGTGGCTCTATGTTGACCACCCTTAGTTAATTCCAAGTGTTAACTTATTATTTTTCCATGCAGGGATTCGGATGAGCTAGATTGAAATTTTTGCTATTAGGCCTATGGCATTTTTGGCAACGATGGACCACAACCCATACTTGAATTTCCAACACACACAAGGGCCAAATCCAAAGGGATGATACATTAAAGTATACTTTGAATTAGCCAATTGATAAAGAAGTTTGTGTTGGGATTACAACCAAACTCAAAGAAACAAGTGGTTTTGTCAATCCAAGTGAATAAGCTTTTAGAAATAAGGAAAAGTTAGGGGGAGACACTAAATATGCTGCTGTTTATCAATAAGGACTAAGTAAATCATATTGTAAACAAGTTAATGAAATTAAATGTTCATATTAATTAGATGATCATTTTGGTCATTATAGAGAATAGAAAATGCATTTGGCAATAATCTTTGTAGACATACCTGGGGGGTGGAAATCATATGTTCTATAACTGGTATTGGGATTGCTACAGATTGAAAAACGTGATGGGCCATTTGGATGGTTCCCGTTATTTTCCTCGACTTGCAATCGGTTAGTTCCCTTGTCTACTGTAACTTTATAAGTTGATATTGGCATCTTCAGTTGTTTCAGCAGAGTATGTTTCAAAATTGTGTTTGTAGGAATTGGAAATCCTCCTGGAGCTATGGATTTAAGAGCTTTTCTTCTACAAAAGTTCAGTTCAGAGGAAAGAAAGCAGGTGATACCCTCTGGTCTTCTACCAAGCATAAATTACTTCAGTTCTTCTGTCATTGCATTGAACTTTTCTGCTTATGCTAGTTGTGAAATACTTCAGTGACTCAGTCTACATGTGTGTTATGATTGACCATAGATGTTGAGTGTAAGAGCAATTTAGAATTTATTATTATTGGGGAACTTAATTGCAGTTAATGGATGCATCAGAACGAATTTGACGATAATTTACATAACTGGAAAATGTATCAAAGAAATTGAGAAGTTAGACAAGACAATGCAAATATTTTGGTAGTTGTGGCATAATTTTACAATATGATACAAATTAAGTACCTTTCTCTTATTTGAAATTTGATGGCAACGGTTTGTTTTTAATGGCAGATTGATGATTCATTGGAGCAAAGAGTTCAAGCAATTAGGACCTTAGTTCTCAATGGGTTTAACCACCACGTCAATAGATTCAATTTAGGGCAAAAATACAAGTACCACAAAGTTTAATTTATCTCAAATGTATTGCCAGTTTTGGTCATATAGATGAAATTCATGGTTACCTTATATTGTGTATGATAGCAGCCGACAATGTGGCCACTACATGTTTACAAAAGACCTTCAAAGGCATTGGTTGCCAAATTTAGCCACTACAAATATACAATAGGGTTTGAAGATCAACAAAAGACATGCAGCCAACAATATAATTAAGTTACATTACAATCAACTTTATTTTTCGTCTTTGTTGAACTCATTTGTTTTTATGGAACCATCTTCTTGTATGGAAATTGAATTTGCCTCATACAAATTGTCAGAAGACCTATATGAAATTTGTAATGGTAGCCTTTCAGGAGAAAATAAGACAGGCTTCGGAGGATATGACACTGACTGAAGTGGTCCTTGTAGCATTTCTATTACTTTACTCATTGATGGTCTATCCAATGGATTTGTTTGAATGCACCATAGACTAACCATAGTAATCTTTCTTACCATATCATTTTCTTCCTCTGAGATTGCCAAACAATTCACAGGAATATTACCTAGCTCAAGATCCTTATAAATCCAGTCTGGAAAGTACATTTCAGTGGTATGTGACCCTCCACTGTCATGATTCTTTCTTCCTCCAATCATTTCAAGAATCAACATGCCATAACTGTATACATCAGATTTGTGAGAAACTCCACCAAATGCTCGACTAAATACTTCTGGCGCTATGTACCCTATAGTTCCTCTTGTGCCCAGTATGGACACAATACTCTCCTTCTTTTGACATATTTTAGCCAATCCAAAATCAGATATTTTTGGGCAAAAATCTTCATCCAAAAGAATATTTTGGGGTTTGATATCGAGATGCAAAATTCTTGAAGTACATCCTTGATGCAAGTACTCTAGACCTCGAGCAATGCCAATTGCAATTTGGAACAATGTGTTCCAATCCAAATTACAAATAGCAGTTGGAAACCCACTTTTATAGATGAACTTATCCAATGATCCATTAGGCATGAATTCATACATTAGTGCTCTTTTGTTCATCTCATAACAAAAACCCAAAAGTGAGACAATGTTCACATGTGACGTTTTGCTAATGCTAGCAACTTCATTTATGAATTCTTCACCATTTCCCTTGGACTCGCTGATTACTTTCACCGCCACATGACGACCATCTGGTAAGCTTGCTTTGTACACAACACCATATCCTCCTTGACCTAACTTATCTCGGAATGAGTTTGTGATTCTTTTCACTTCTGCATAATTATATCTCTTTGGCATTGACAAATTGTAACTTCGAATGAATGCTTCCACATTGTGGTCAACAAATTTACTTCTTTTCTTGAAAATCCTCTTTTGTCCCCCTATACCCCTCTTAAAATAACAACTAATCATAATAAAGAATATTGTTACTCCAAATGCAGCAACTGATGCACCTGTATTTATGCAAACAACATAGGAAAAGTAATTTAAATCAATTTTTTTTTAAATTATTGCCACCATAATTTAGAACAAGAGATTAACATTATAAAAAGCTTTACCTACAATAAGCTTCCAGTTTCGTTCTGAACCTACAATTCAAAAAAATTCGAATTAGATAAAACTTATTACAATCATGTGTTGTCTTGTTTTAAATCATTGATGATTTTGCCACTAGACCTTTTCAGGTCTCTGTTGGTCGTATTATTTTGACTCACTATATATAATCATGATCGTCAATGCAATTACTGGATAAACTTAAAATGATCAAAAATATATATATGATTATAATCTTTGATGATATCCAACATTTTAGTGATTGGATGCAGCTATAAGAGTATTCCATCTTAGTGTTTAATTATTTTGGGGAAGAGGACTAGAGGCTCAGTCAGTTATTCAATTATTTATTCGTTTTTCAGTTTTGGAATAAATTGTTACAAGGATAAATTATTCTAACCCATATCTCTAAAGGGAAGGGGTACATGTTGAGAAATATTGCTTAGTGTGTTTGGGAACAAGTATATGAAACTCGCAAATTAGCAAGTTCTAAGTCTTGTTTGAAAAAATATGTATGAAGTTGAATGGCTAACAGTAAAAATTGAAATTTTATTAAGAATGGAGGTTAATTTCTATATCCAACACCATGGTTGAAAAGAAGTCAGAAGAAATAAAGACGTGAGAAAGAGAGTGGGGAGAAAAAAGATGTGAGAAAAAGAGTAGAATTTTGTCTAGTACTATATATATTTTTATTAATAAAAATCGTCTGACTAAAATACATTTAAATTGAATTCAATTTTTTCAAAAAAAATCAAATTTAATGTATAAAATTAAATAAATTCAATTTTATTTTTTGTTGCCCAAATTAAAAAAAATGGGATAAAGAAGCAATGTAGCAAAAAGAAAAGGAAGAGAATAATTGATGCAGCAGCATCCTCCCTCCCCCTCCAACCAAACCCATCTCCTCGGATATTACAAATTAAATATTAGAATAATTTTAAACTTTCTTACCTTTTATTTCTATTAATCTTCTTAATTACTAAATTGAGAAACTATTAAATGTTTTTGCTATAATGTTTCTAAGATATTAAATACAATAATCTTTTTTATTTAATACTTACTTTATAAAGTAATATATAGTAGAATGTGTAAGATGACTAGTACTAGGATACATCATTACTCTCTCTCTCTCTCTCTTGATTTCATATTATACTCTTCCTCTTCTCTTGTCTCTTCCCTAACTCTTTTCTATTTTTCCTTTGACAAACAAAGCTTAGGAAGAGGTAGAAGACTTGGTAGCAAGTAGGGGTGTGCAAAGGATGGGTTGAGATGTATTATGTTTGTCCTTCATCCAGCCCTAAAACTTGATTGAGTCAAAATTAAGACCTGGATTCGTCCTGGCCCTAACTACCTTGGGCTGGGATGCGTCACTGGGTCAGCACAGGTTATGCACACCCCTAATAGCAAGATTATTGATGCAAATGAAAAATGAGTTTAATTACTATGAATTAATAGTATAAAGATATTTTACACAAGCATCCAACTATATCCTATCATAGTGTCATCTCATCACAATAATTCACAAAATATCTCTACAAAAATTTGCATAATAAAATATGATTAACCGTGTATGTAAAATATTTTTATGAGTAGTGCATACTAATTAAAAATTCATGAAGAATTAGGTCTCCTATTGATCATTAAAATAGCGAACAAATTAGGAATAGGATAGGAGTAATTGGGAGGAAGTGGACTGAAACATACTTGAGTTCGAGGTTGGGGATCTTTGTGAATTGCATGAAGTGGTGTGAGGTCCATCCTTGCAGAAACACCTGAATCCGGAATCACCATCATTACCACATGCGCCACCAGAATCAACGCACGTGTGGCACTCTGTATAATCTCCGCTCCAACTCAACTCAAAACCCTCTTTCAATGTATCGTTTATATTACCGTTGCCAGATGCAAGTGCTGAAGCCTGTGTTCCCAAAATTGGAATCACAACACTCGCACAAGGGAACGAAGAAGAAGGTTCGAGAACGTAGTAGACATCATGTCTACCATTATCGCAGTGGAACACATTCGGTGTATTTGGAGTTGAAGCGCAATTGTATAACAGCGTCACGTTATCAAAATCAAAAGCATCCCGTTGAAACGGAGTGTTATCGAATGAGCCGTTCTTGTAATCATCAGTCACAGCACATATACCATCCCAGTAATCATCCCTTGCGACTGTGAGTTGCTGCGTTGTATTGTCCCAATCCAGAATTCGGTATTTGATGAGATTGATGGTTATTTTGGGAACACCGTCTTCGCATTTGAGCTCCAACTCAGGTGCATCATCACCGCAATACTGTTCTCTGTTTCCTCCCCAGAATGGGTAGTTGAGGAGGTTTGAGACGGCGCTGCTTTCGCAGGCGAAAGCGTTTTTGCAGTTACTGTATTGGTCATCATCGTCCTGACACATACATGTTGGAATATTGTTGGTTGAGATCACGAAAAGTGCGACGGAGAGAAAGAATACAACGGAAGAAGAAGGTGGATAATGAAGCAGAGGTTTCATTACTCTTTGCGCAGGAACAAATTAAAGATGGGTCAAGTGAATGAGGGCAAGCAAAAAACGTACGGGAGATAAATTGAAGAGTGAAATATGAATAAACTACGCGTAGATGATTGATTAATATAGTGAGAGCTGACTAATCAACAGTTCTGGTCTGGTCTCACTTTCATTGCATCAAAAACTTGATGTTAATTTCTAGGAAACCCGAGCGAGACGGCAATATATAGATTATAGGGCTATTATTGGTTCACAGCAAGAGGTCGATAATTAGAGCCTGAATTATAAAGTCAACTTAGAATAGTAGGAGTAGAATATTAATCAATTCCAGTTTCACTTTCAGTGCATGAAATTTTCCACTGTTTAATGTAATTTCTACGAAACTTGATCGAAACCGCAATGTAGAATTTTAATACATTAGCTTAGCTTAGTCGTGTAGTGTTTTATTTTTCTTTTTCTTTTTTTGTTGAAAGATGACAAATTGACAATGAGTTTATTTCTTTTCCTTTTTTGATTGATTTTTCTTTTTTGATTTAGATGGCAATTAGATTTGAATTTTACATTTCATATATAACTATCTGAACAATAATAGGACGTATAAATTTGATTTGAGTACCGTGTGGGTCTGACTTCTGAGTAGTATAGAACTCATCTTGTATCATACTCGAGCGATGTCTTTATTTGTAAGTAGAATTGAAAAGGTTTTAACTACGAAGTTGGGCACAGGTGATTAACGTGTTTTGTCTAAGGGAATAGATTCGGCTAGGACCCGTGTTTCATCACTGGCGATGGAACAATCTGTGGCTAGACTTTACTCACTTCCTGGCCCAACCGAATACTAATTAGTCCAGGGGCTCATTTTCCCCTGAGATACTATTAGTATAAAAAAAAAGGTTTTTATATATTTTTAAATTCAGGGAGTATGTTTTGTGGGAATCAAACATTGATTCTCTCACCCATAAGTTTAGCGTGTATTACGAACTGAACCACACCTAATGGGTTAATGAGGTGTTTTAGTCTATATATATTAATATTTTACTTCCATTAAATATTCATTAATTTATGGGCATTAACCTTAAATTACTATAGTATAAGAAACAAAAACATTAAATGTTAATTTCCAATTATATATTTATTCATAACATCATGGGTTAACTATGTTTTTTGTCTCTCATTTTTTAGCAATTTTTGTTTTTAGTCTCTAAAATACAAAACATTTTTTTCTCGTTTTTTAAAATATGTCACTTTTAGTCCCTGAGACCATATTTTAAATTTGAAAAGTATTTTATAAATTTATACTTTGATCATTCGAAACGCCTGATTCTTACCTTACCCCATTTCCCCTTCCTGTCTCCCTCCCTCTTAAGTACCGCGACATTTTCGACCACCGCGGCCCCTGTCCCTGCTAGGAATAGTTCTGATGTCCTCTCTCAAAGCCTCCACGAGATGTAGCCTCTCTGTCGTTCTCCTCCCTATGCGGTCACGGTGGCTTCCTCTCTCTTGTTGTTGTGTGTGGCGCCTCCCTTGGCCGCGTGGAGCTCCTCCTGTGGCTGTCTTTATTTTATGGCTTCTGTTCAAATGGGAGAGGAGAAGGAAAAATAGGGTTAAAGTGATAATTAGGACTTGAGAGAGGTCAAATATAAATTTAAAAAATAGCCACAAAGACTAAAAATGGCATATTTTAAAAAATAAAGGACTAAAAAGATGTGTTTTATTTTTTAAGGACTAAAAACAAAAATTACTAAAAAATAAAAGACTAAAAACATATTTAACCCAAACATCATTCATATATTTACGAGAAATAATTTTTCATACAAGTGAGTTAACTCAGCAGCCTGACTATTAATTACAAGACCTATATATATGAGTGATGTTACGCGGACCACCAACCACCCGCGCAACACCCGAGGCCAGTGAAGAAAATGGGCATTGCGGGTGTGTGGTGGGTGTTGTACAGGGATCCGTGTAACATTTTGGTATATTTTTCTCCATGAGAGACGCCAAAAGACTCTTAAGTTAGTGGAATTTGTGTGAATTAATTTAGTATCATTAATTAGCCGTTTTTTATTCAATCATTTCATCAAAAGGGGTTTTTTTAAAAAAAATAAAACTTTAAAAGTATTAAGTTAAATTAACTCATTTCAAAGTATTTCCTTAATACGTGTGATTTAGTAATTTATTTCTCGTATTATGGAGGGAGGGAGTATAATCAAGCGTTAATCTAAAATCCGACGTGCACTAAACAGAACATAGATTCTTCAATGCTATGGAGTACTAAACTACTAATAGTGACCCTTCTCAATTAGAACGTTAGAACAAAAAAGGGCTCTCTCTCTCTCTCTCTCTCTCTCTCTAATACACACACACATTAATTAGACCGTTGCAAAATCAAATATTTTAGTCCCCAAAAGTACCGAAAAGTTAAAGAGAAACCCAAGGAAAAAAAGATACGGTAACCTACTGAACCTGAATAATCCACTCCAGCACCCCAACAGAACAGAGCAACGGCTATCTTCATCAACACAACAACCAAACCCCATGATGATGAATAATACTACTCTCACCTCAACACATTTCAGCTTCATCATGGACATGGAAAGAGGACCCAGATACGATGCATACGCAGAGTTAAGGGAAACAAAGCTTCGAATGAATTACCTAAGGCAACAACAACAACAATGTCAATATGAATATGAGTATGAAGAAGAAGAGGAGCCAAAGGTTTTGGTTCCAACCCCACCAAGAAAACAGGTAAAGTTTCAAGCTTTGGACTCTGGGAGGAGGAAAAAAGGAGGTGGGTCTTTCTCTTCATCACTTGTGGCTCAGTCTGTGCCAGATTTCTCTGCTACGTTGAGGAAAGAGAATCGAAAGCCTATGGTGAACATGCTTCTACCTACAGTGACGGAATTGACGCCGCCTCCGTCGTCGAAGAGAGGTTGTGGGGTTTTGTCTACTTCAAGAGGGAGTAAGTCAGCAAATGCAGGGGAGAAGAGAAGGAATGGTAATGGTAATGGTGGTGGTGGTGGGGTTCTCATGGCATCAAGGAAGAGCTATGCCAACATTGATGAACTTAAGAGCTTTTCCTCTTCTACTACGGGTAATGCCATCAATGGTGGAAGGAATAGCAGATTAGCGAGGAAAACAGTTTTAGGGTACAGAGAGCTTTGAGTTCCTTAAACTGGTTTTAATTTGCGGTTCCGCAACCACAATTGCGGCCACAACATTTAAGTTTTCAGAGTCTCCGAAATCGCATCGTGACTGCAATCCGCTATATCTAGGTTTTCAGAGTCTTTGAAATCACAAGCGTGATTTAAAACCTTGCTTAAAATTTTAATTATTTGTGATGCCTTCACTGCTCATTCATTTATTTTTCATCCTTTCTGGATTCAATTTGCATTTTTTTTGGGAGTGGACTTGCTGTGGTAGTATTATGCAAGTGCAAAGCTAGTTGTTTTAATATTCCTGGATCCGAGTATGACTAGTTATGTTTTGAGTATTGATCACCAGGACACTACTATAAGAAGGGTAATTTTAATATTCCTGTGTTTGTTCATTGTATTTTCAAACAAATAATTTTGGTATTTTACCATTAGTTGGGAAAGACTTTGTAAAGCATATCTACAGCTGCAAAATATGGAGAATTGGAGATGCTGATCCTTGTTCAAGATTTGTTTATAACGAGATTTCAAGGTAGAATTCACTTAGTCAACTTCTATCGTTAGGGGCACATTTGAGTAAATAGTTCAATTATACAGTTGTTCAAGAAGCTAAACTAGAGAACTCAACATTAGCTTATGGACATGTCTTGACTTATTTTTATAAGTGTATACACAACACTAATAGTGTTTATATCTCAAGATAAATCCAAATAAATATGTCTTGACTTATTTTTATAAGTGTATACACAACACTAATAGTGTTTATATCTCAAGATAAATCCAAATAAATTCTAAACAAAATCATTGAAATGCCCCTGAATTGATTTAGCTAATTACTTTGTTTCTATGAAACTGCCGACACCACAAACAGGTTAACAATAAGCTTTGGTCTGTCATCAAAGCATCAAATGATATTTGTTGGCTAATTAGTGCAAATCAAGACATATAAATGACATATAAATGGTCTGTCACTAGACTTTATTTGTCCACTAATTCAACAAGCCCCCATTAGAAATACCATAATCCCATTTGTACAAAATTATGCCATGATTCTGTTAGACTTAAGACCAGAACATCTCACATTCTCACCAGAGAAATGAGTGGTGAGATGTTGCATCACCAAGAGCTGTGCTTGCAACCTACAATTACAAGGTCTTCAACAATTTCATCAACCAAAATTTGAAGTATGTCCCCATCTATATCAACACCAGCCTCAAATGCTTCAATGTTAAAGTCAGTCCATTTCCCCAAAGAGTGACTCATCTCCCATTCTATTATTTCATCAGGTAACATCCCAGCCATACATGTCCACTTCTTGATCTCCCTCTTGACCTCTTGACCCAACATCTCAGTTTTTATGCATAGTGGTAGCTTTGTCCATGCCTTGAATCCAGAGTGAAAATATCGGCAACAATTTGATTCTAGATATTCCATGACACAATCCAAGACATACCCCTTGAGTTCCTTTCTTTGTTTAGGATCCTCACAACCCACAAAACCAGTCCACATAGCATCATCACCTGCCTTAGTGTCCAATTCATCAAGGAGAAACCGATAAATTAGAAGCTGTGAGTGTGACACTTCATCCTCACTGTGGTCGGTTGCGATTCCAAGCACCAATTCAGCATTCAAGAGAACATCCTTCATGTTGTTGAGCTTGCTTCTCGTGAATTGTGTCCCAAAAGAATATAAACATTGTAATGCGCTAGGAATTTGGTTGACAATATCAGTTAGCATCTCGCCTATCCTTCCTTTACTAAAGGATGTTGCAGAATCTAAGAGTTCATCATCATGTTCCAATTGTTCCAGCTGGCCATGTGAGTAACTCATGGAGTCAGGGTGAAAACCATGCCCTGGAATTAAATCAAGGATCACAGAAATCAACAAGAGAACTTGGCCTAAAAGAAATGAAATTATAAATCATTCTTATATAAATCACAATTTTTTAAGTTCCACTTTACCTGAGCTTTCATCCAAACTACTGGAAGAAAAGGAAGCTTCCAAAACAGATCCAGGACTGAGATGATTACTACTGCAAGAGGTTGCTAATAACTTTTCTTGTTGTCTTGCTCCATACTAAAAAGTAAAGAAACGAAAGATAATGTCAGGTGTAAAAATTAGAATTCCAATTTTCCATAAATCACAGTATAAAGTTTGATACAACACAACAGTTAACAGAGATCATCCATGGATAAACAAAGCTCGAGTTGCTATATTTAAATGCACTGGTTTCAGGAAATATTATTCTATTTTATTAAGTTAAATAATGATAGTCAGCTCACACTCACAGCATCCAAAATATGAAAAGAAAAAAAATCCTAAGACACAAGTTATACATGAAACGAGACCACGGGTGTAAGAGAATTTTGAAAAATTATCTTTACTGCTCACAGTAACTTTCATCATTCAAATACTCAAGCTATGTATGCGGTACAGCAGTACATGCGGAAAAATAAAATACTAACCGTAATGCTCTTGCCAAATCTCTGCGATCTCTACCAATACCAATAGACTCTATCATTAAGAACATATTTCACTTGGTATAGTTGATAGCATCTATTCAGATATCCGTTCCTCTTTTTTGGCATTCATATGAAGCAAATATTGGATCCACCGAACCAAAAAAGTGTGCCCGCCTTCATTTTACAAAAACCAATAAGCGATACCACTCTACTAGAAGCCACTTGGACATCCATGACCTATGCTTTCCCTCATTGCAGAGGCACTAGGCCTATTCATATCCATTCAAAGTGTTGGAAATAACATCTCCTAATTACTTAATAATTATTCCACTTTCCAAGTAGCATAGATCCATGTGTCTATGCAGTTAACTTACTGTGACACTGATGTTTAATAAGCTGAACATGTCTTCTTCTAGAAATACAATTGTTTAATATCTAAAATATGATTAATTGAAATCCATTAAGTAAAGCAACAGGATGAAGCCTAAACAATGATATATAAGTTAGTACAATAACAGGATGCCAGATGATACGTTGTTGCAAATATATCAAATGTGATTTTATGCTACTGATATATAAACAGCAACAAAAGCAAAGTTCACATAAAGAAGAGCAGAAAATCAGGCAGAGAAGCATTTCCAACTGCAGTACATCCAGCACTATTCAAAACAGAAACTTTAGACTCAAGCACTGCACAACAAGTTTTTAACAAAAATAAGGAACTGGATATTGCCAACAGATAACTGATAACATAAGCGAAAGTATCAGAGAAGAATCTAAATTTGGGTACAGTGAGACAATACAGATGGAGAAGACTTACATGGAAACCATCATTTTCACTAAGCATATGACCATCATGACAGATAAAATGCTCTGAACTTAGAGCAGATATAAGCTCTTGAAGAATCATGGCACTTGATTTTTTAACCAGCTCCTCGTTTTCTTGAGAGGTTAATTCCTTCAATTTTTGTTCTAGAAAGGCACCTAAAGCATCAACTTTCAAGTGTGAATGCCTTTGGAAGTATGTCTTCCTCTCATTGTCGCTGCTCGTCTCTTCCTTGTCAAAAGGTATTCCTATTTTCTGCTTCAAAGGGGAATTAAATGTGAATGAAACTACATCATTGGTCCTATTGTTGCTAATCTTAGTCGTTTCTCCTTGACCATCTCGTTTATTTTTTACATTGGCATCGTTCAAGGAGGAAGATTCAAAGTCCCTCCTTTTTCCACCCATTGCACCAGACCGGAAATTTCTATGTTTCAAACCAACCGAACTAACAGAAGCTATGCCTTCGACCTGTGTGGCATTTGGGGTCCTTCTTTTCCTCTCTAATGTCCTTACATGAGACAAGGAATTATGCTGTCTATTACAAGGTTTTTTCTCTAGATCAAATTTGGAGCTATCAACTTTGGTAGGTGACCTCATCCTAGTTTGGCCACTTAAGCTTCTATTCAAAGCAACAAAGTCTTTAGTCCCACTTGCAGTGCTTGCAGATGACGATGATACTCTTTTTACTTGCATATTACTCATTGTAGATCCAGATGAACATTTTGCACTACTTAACATCTGTTCTTGTGTTTGAGTCTTGTGTTTTAAGGCAAAAGAAGATGCATCACCCTCTAGGGCCCTTAATGGCTGGCACGATGAATTCCATTTAGCAGGACCTGCACAATGCATTGATATTCTTCTGGTAGTGGCTTCATCATTCCATGACTGCTTTGTATTATTATTTCCCTCTTCTTCAGTAGCAAGAGATAAGAACTTTTCCTGACTTCTCAAAAGAACAATATCTCCTTGTCCATAAGAGGGAGTGAATGACTTTCCCTTCTTCTGTGATGATGCCATAGAGGTAGCAGCAATCACATCCGAAACGACGGGTGGAGGAGGAACATCTGGCTGACCCCTAACCGGCTCGCAGTCAATAACATCAAGCAAATTGCCACAATTTTTGCAAGATGTCTGCGCCATTAAAGATTTGGTTGTGCTGGCAACATAACAAGTTTGATTTTGCATAACCGCCGAATCATTTCCTGCACCATCTGTTACAATGCCAGTCTTAGGAGGATGCACGGAAGCAGGATATGTAAGAGAGCCTTTAGGTCTGCCTCTAGCCTGCAGTCCAGGTTCCAAAATTTTAGTAGCCGCTCCTATTAATCTAGAGCTTCTAGAAGCACTTTTTCCGGAAGCAAATTTCGGGCTCTTCAAAGGAGAAGCAAGCTTCGGGTGATGATGGTGGTGGTGGTTATACTTTTTCACTCGCGACAAAACACTCCTAATATGCAGTGCCTCTGCTCCAAACCTAGTCACTGCCCTTCTCTCACACACCCCGGTTCTCTGAAGCTTCTGAGGCCTTGAATCATGATGCTTTACAACCCCAGTTTCCAACTCACAGTGATCACCCAAACACTCCTTCTCATCACCAAAACTATCAGAACACAAAGCTTTCTTTGACTTATCTCTCTGAGCAGCTGGAATAGATTCTAGACCCATCAACCTAGCTACCAAACTTGGAGCTCGCATTTCGCTCTTTCGATCTACATCTCCACCATGATTCCCACCCTTTTTGGCACCAGGGAAACCTCCACTATTCTCATTAGCAATCTATAATTGAAACATAGACACAATATCCAACAAAAATAGTAAGTGCTAAACATCAAAGAAAACCAAATCAGAAAACAAAAAAACAAATTAACACAATCTCTCAATCTCTCAAGCATAAAGCCTTACCAAGTGGTGTTTGGAATTTGGCATTTTCTCATCTCCCCTAAACTTTTTTGCACGAGCTGATATACACTCAGCAAGAAAAAAAGATCAAAACAACCACATCAGATTCCACAAACCAGGAACAAGAAGACAATGCATCATGTGTCTTTGTGTGTTTTCAAGTCACATTATTATATTTATTATATTATGAATAAAACTGAAAACTAACCAGGAGGCAGCAGAAGTTTCTTGGAAAAGAGCTTTTTCTTGGCGAGTCTCCTCTTCCAATCAATGAGCTGAAAGAAAATGCCTACACAACCACCAGGTTTTTGGTTCTGCACCTTCTCAGTGATGACCAAATTCTTCCCAGTAGACTCATTCATTTCTGTAACACCTTGCCAACACAACAAAAAAAAAACACAAAACACAAGAACCAGCTTCCTCACAACAATGGATTTCTCTCTACATTGCTTAAAAGCAGAAGAAAAAAAAACTCCCCCCGCCCCGCAAAAAAAAAACAGTTTTTTTTCCAACTCTTAAACCCCTTCACCCTCTCTCTCTCACTCACTGTCTGAAAACTTTGCAATTGACATTCCCTTACCAACCCCAAAAGAAAAAGACCATTTTTTTCTTTCCCCAAATGGGATTTATCTTCTTCACAGAACACAGCACCCCCAAAAACTCATTCTTTTAAGGAAACAACGTACAATAATGTCATCCATAAAAGACATGGCAAACAACCCCTTGTGCTACTCACGACAGCACTGAGGCTGAAAGCAACCACTGATGCTGCAAAACGACGACGGACCCCACCTACCCACTACTCACTACCACTGGCTACAATTACAAACACACAAAGCAACGGTTCCAAATCATAAAACACTGCACAAAAATGTTCCTTCCACCACAGAACCCTTCTCGCACTCCTGCTTCTTCTTCTTCTTCCTCCTCCTCTTTTTGTGCTAGCTACTAAGTAGAGAGGCGCGTGCGGGGAAGAGAGAGTGAGTGAGAGGTGCGTAGGATAAGGCGAAAAGAGACAAAAAGTACACTCTCAACTCTCAAGTATTAGGTGTGTAACCCACCAAAAAAAAAATTCTCAAGTATTGGTCAACACAAAAAATTATAATATAAAAATAATGGGACTATCGATTGAGTGTTGAGACCCACGGTCACACTTTTACAAGTAAACAAACACTTATTGTTTAGCGTTGATATCACTTTTGTTCTTGATAAATATAAAATTATAAAGAAAAAATATTAGTGGTGAGGTATTAGTCACTTTAGTTTTTAAAAATAATTATTTATTATTATTTTGACCTCTAAAAATTATTATTTATAGTTATTTTAATTTTTAAAAATAATTACTTTTTAACGGAAAGAATAGTTGATACCAATTAATGATTTTTTTTATTTTATATTTATCAAAAATTAAAATGATTTCGCCTGATACGCTTAGATACCAAAGTGATTATTTACTTAGATTTATATTAATTAATAAATTTTATAGAATAAAAAATTAACTTGTCCAATTATTGAATCATGTGATAGTGTCATTTTGATAGTATATATTAAATTAAATTTTAAATAATTTAAAGATTCATAACTATATTATCTAATAATGAATATTTATTTATATTTTCATAACATATTATTTATTAAAATAAAATAATGTGATGAACTATCAATTAATTTTTTATTTACATAAAATTATATGGACTTGATTTATTATATTATTAAAACCCTTATTTTAACAGTTGAATTTGAATTGATTAATGTCATATTTTGTAAAAAATTATTAATCAGTGTAATTGTAAAAGTTTGACGCACAGTGCTCTATCTCAAAAATGATTAAATGTTTATATTTATATTTTGTGTCATGTGAAGACCACAACCGAAAATAGAGGTTCGGTTTTTTGGGTAACGTTGTGTCTACGTTGGTCTGCTATTCATTCTGCACTGTGGGAGCGTCAATCTTCGTCGCTTTTCAGAAGTCGATAAGTTCCTTCCAACTCACGCGCTTCTCAACGGTGTGTGAGATTGCACTAGCATCCACTGAGGGGTTATTATGTAATTATGGCCTTTTTTTGTTGCATGGAAACAGCAAAATCACTGGCGCGGTTGAATCAGAACGAACGCCAATGGCTTAAAGCTTGAAAAGGGAAATTCAATCGTGCATAACCTTTTTTCTTTCTTTCCAGTTACTATCATTACGATTTTACCTGTTATAATTACATGTTTGATTTGCATCAAGAAAAAAGTTTGATTATGCATGATGGGAGATGCTCCACCTTTTCGGGTTAAGAAATTTTCACTTCCTTGAGTTCTTCTTAGATTTTTTACTACAGAATAATGAGTTAAAAAATTATATTCTACAGTCAAAAATCTAAGAAGAACATATATATTTTGGTAAAATTGATGTTAAAAAATTAATTTTAAAAAAATTTATTTGTATTTAATAATTATATTTTAAAAGTGTGTTTAAAAGAATTAATTATTTTATAATAATAAAAGTAAAATCATTTTTGACATGTACATATAATTTTTTTTATAGATTCCACACTTAGAATTAATTTTTTTCAATATAATAATTATGAATTTTTATTTTTATTAGAATCAATTCTACCCATTCTAAAATTAATTTTATCCACCTTGAGTTTGTTACCCAAACACGTGAACAATAGTTTTGAATTCTGTTCAACTTGATTTTACTTTTAGAATTGATTTTAGATTATTTACTGTGTGAGAGTGATATAAACAAAAGAAAAATAAAGACACAAAAGTAAAAAAAAAATGTGATGAGAAAGACAGAGAGATACCCATGGATAGGAAATGTAAAATTGTTAACATAAAAATATTTTTCTACCTATATTTTATAATGTTTTAATGTTTATTTTATTTTATTTTTTTAACCAGTAAAAATCAAACTATGGTAATTTAAATAAATAGAACAACCTCACTCCAATACTTCTTTACATAATAAAAAACAATAAAAAAAAGGGCTAAAGTTACACGTGAGTTCGGAGGGACCCATCTCTAGAAAATCGCCAAAACTCAAAACAGTAACCAAGGTAAAAAGTGTGAACATCAATGTTGTATAGTGAAAAAGAACTACGGTCACATGAAGCGAGGGAGGGAAGAGCGTTTGAGAAAGTGAAGTAATCCTTATTTATATATAGTATATAGTATATATATAGATATAGATTACATTTTGAGGAGTTATGCATTTTATTTGAGTTTATTACTTTATCGTATCGTATAATATAAATATCTGAGTAGGTGTTTTGAAAAGTCTATAAAAAATAGTTTATTAGATATCATAAGCCATTTTTATCTTATCTTATTTCAATAGACTTTCTAAAATAATTTTTGAAAATTTTATATAAAAATAGCCTAATCTCATTTTCTCTTCTATCATAGAAATAGTTTATTTATAAGTATTTCTTTAATAAACATTAATTAATTAAATTGTTTATTCAAACACACCTATAAACACGACCATATTTCTTAATGCGGTTTTCAATATCAATCAATATAATCAATATAATCAATATATCAATCAATATAATATAATATAATTAAATACTAAAGAATTGACGCCTTTTCCGAACTAGTACTAGTTTGCGTATATGCCAAAGGATGGGATTATCTTTTGCGTGATTAGATTGTCCTCAACAATAAAAAAAAAATCTAAAAGAAGTTGACACCGGATTTTGTTATTTTGGTCAAGCCAACCCATTAGAGAACAAAAGCCAGGAGGGAGTCAGCAAGCATCAATGGAAATAGAAGGCACAAGATTCTGAACTGATATCAATGGAAATAGAAGACAGAAGACTCTGAAATGATACTCCTCTCAAATATAAAGACAAAGTGAAAAAATAGTAGAATTGATGCAACTTTAGGGTTGATATTTTTTTTATACCCACACTATCTCATAAAAAATGGATTTTTAGATTAATTTGTATTCGGTCGAGAGATAAGTAAAGTTTGACCACGAATTGTTCCGTCTCTTAGATGAAGTGCATTGATCACTTACGCCTAATCTTGTGATTGAATATTATGTTTTTTTTGATAAAAAAATTAATACAATATATATCTAAATATAAATCTTTCAAAAATTAAGATATTGCCATCACCGAAAAGCCTCTAAATATTACTGATAAAAAAAACAGCCTCTAAATATAAATCATGTCATTTTCCTTATAATGCTAGATCAGGACTTGAGGATTTAATATTTTGGCATGGCATGAGTTTAGGAATTTGCATTTTTTGAATTAAGGGATTGTCAGCTTGCATGACCTGTCTTTTATAGGATCGTTTGTCGGCTTATCGCTATGCGTACTCTCCTATAGTTTTTAAATACAGTACTCCACCAATATCTGTGAGTATATTTGAAAGGTACACACAACACATATAAAATGTTACATAATTAATTCATTTCCATTATTAATTTTAATTATAATTAATAAAATAATTACGATAAACCCCCATTATCATGAAAAAAATTGCTCATAAAGAACTAGATTTTGGTTGAAATTGTTCTCCAGAAACATTTACGATGTACTCATTTTTAAATAGTGCGCACCATATGTTATTGCCATTGGATTGTTATAAATTTTTCATTTGACGTCAATCTAATGGCCATAGTGTTTGGCTTTCTGTTGTAGACATATGTCTAGATTTAAAAGTACGTTTACTTAAAAATAATTATAATTATTTTGAGTTTAAATGTATGTAACAAGAAATTTAACCTGTACCGACGGACAAAATTCGTTACTAAAGGTCGAACATCCATAGGTAAATCTCCACTTGACATTGACTGTCGGACGGCGGGAGCATCAACTTTAATGGGGTGTATAAGGACGGTTTCTTGTTTGTCGATATAAGTTTTACCCACAGATATCACACTTTTATCTACAATTGCACTTGTCTATCACTATAAATTGTACCTACAATTTTTAGCAAGTGTTGATAAAAGTCTTTAACTCGTATCCACGCCTTCAACCGTAGCTAAGAGGCAAATATTAGCCAAAAAAAAATTCTACATGCGGTTAACTAGTTTTTTTTTTTATAACAATGGCTAAAAAAGGAAAAACCAGAAAAGGAAAACATGCACAAAGTAAAAACCCCTAAAAGAAGTCCCGGGGAAACGCCACCCTCACACGATTAGCTATAAAAAAACCTCGAAGCCTTGGGGAAAAGAGGCATGGACTCGTCAAAGCCAAGTCTGCCCCACATGTGGAGGTGATGATCAGCGAAGGAGAAGACTCAAACAATCCACCAGCTGGAACTGCCGCTCAAACGGATGAAAGTGGATGCATATTTATGCTCTGCGGTTTTCTTTGAAACACTTTTCGAACCGAACCCATCTGTGACCGGCCGGTGTCCACCCCTTACTGTATTTCTAATACAGATAGAATTTGACACATGAACAAACCACAACAAAATGGTGTATTATATTCTATTCTCTTTGATTTTATCCTTTTCAGCTGAACTAAGATTTAGTTATCATCATTTTTTGAGCTTGTTCGTTTTGACTAATTTTATTAATATTTTTTGGCAAAATTATATGTTTGGTCCCTTAAGCTATTTTATTTTTTTAAGTTGGTCCCTTATCTAAATATTTAAATAACAAGGTCTCTTAAGTTTTCAACATTGAACACTGTTTTCCCTCTCGTCAATTGCATTAACTGGATGTTTACCACAATGTTTTTTTCCTGAAGTTGTTGTACACAAAATCTTTAGCCAACCCCTAAAAGTAGCTCATCAAAGACAGACAATAAATCCTACCAAATTTTTTTTTAGATTCAACAATATGGATACAATGAGACTAATTTAAATCATAAAGGACTTTGCTGAAATTGTATCATAACATATGGGACCATTTTGAAACTATCTTAAAAGTTAAAAGCCTAATTCAATCACCTTTTGCTAGAAAGGGCCCACGCTATTCAATGTTAGAAACTTAAGGGACCTTGTTGTTTAAAAATTTAGATAAAGGACCAACTTAAAAAAATAAAATAACATAAGAGACCAAATGTATAATTTTGCCATATTTTTTTAAGAAATAATTTTTTTAATTTTTTTATGTGTTTGTTTTGGCTAAAATTCAATTAAAATGAAAAACTATTTTGAATTAACTTTTTAGAAATAATTTAATTTTAATATTGAAATGAGAGGTGAAGGAGAGGATTAAAAATGTAGTTATCAATATAAACAAACACAAATTAGCTTTTGTTTTATATAAAAAAAAATTAAAAAAAATCTTAAACAAAAAGACCTTTATCTCATGTCCTGTTTTGTTCTACTTTTAATAAATATCATATATAGATAAAAATTCATATGTTCTGTTTTGTCTTACTATAATAATATGTTTATCAAGTGCTTCTTCGGAATCAAATCTAAAATCCAATGCTTATGGGACGCCCTTTGATTAAATTTGATGAATGGAAATGTTAGTGACAATAATTATGATTTTCACTTCTAAGATTGCAACATTGTATTTAAGTGCTTCATAATTAAGATGAAGATCTAGATATATATATATATATATATTGGGACAGAACAGCCATATGTACTGTGTCTAAGTGTCCTTGGCATGCCATAGGTGAATAGAGATCACATGGTGTTGGTCTTGGAGTTGGGAAACCAAAAGATGTGGACTCTTTGCGTCAAATGAATTGGATCGGACCTGAAGATAGATTGCTTTGCCGGTTGGCTATTCCATCATGTCCTATAATCGGGTTGCTTTTCAATTCGGTTGCTTTCATCAATTAATTAATTCAAGTTTTCAAAGGTGGAAGACCAGAAGAAAACATGTGTTCTCACAGTATGACTCTACTACAGCTACAGTGGCTATATAAATAGCCATGAGATCATATATGGTATACAATTTTTCTATTTATTTATTATATAGTAATTTTCATTTTCTCTTGTTGCTGTAATTGAATATGATTTTCGTGCAAATTGTCACGAAAGAATTGCAACTTTTTTTTTTGTCATACACGCACACACACCCAGGAATTGAGAAAAGAAGCATGGATGAGAATCAAACTCATACCTTTGAACAACTTGTTTCCCTAGCTTTCCATTTGAGCTATAAAGGGGACAAATTGCAACTGAAATACATTATACATACATCCTGTTTTTTACATGGGTTAATTACCCCCAGGCCGTGTTTTTAATTATTTTATGACTTTCATGCCATTTGTGGCCTAAAGCCCATAACAATAACATAACAATCAAATACAAACACGGGCATCGGCAAATCAAAAAGGAGCCCAACATTTAAGCCATGTTTGATTTTTAGCTGCAAATATAGGTATGTTTATCTGAAATGAATTTTATAGTTACTTTAGATTTAAACATATTTTTGTAGTTTTTTAATTGATAAACCAAACATGGTTGCAAATCGCAATGTTTCACCAACGTTTGTTGGTTCAAGTTGTAGGGAATATTTAAGCATGAGTTAGTCCCACATCGATTAGGAATGCGCCAAATGAAGAGACAAGACTCATATACCCAATGCCTTAATGTTTTAAGTAAAGATGTGATGTCTTGTCTCACAAATTGTGATGGTTTGGCCCATTGGCGTATGTCCCCTGCATGTGGACTCCCCCAAAATTCTCTACAAGCTATAATATAAAAATAATATCCTCCACAAAAAATATTCTACAAACAAAAAAATCCCCATAATCTACAAAAATATATCACTGGCCCATAACCCACAACTTACAAAAATATATCACTGACCCATAACCCACAACGACAAAAATATAACCCATCAGGCATCAGTGGTATCAAATCTGTTGGTTATGTGGGGAAAAAAAAACCTTCCGCTTGAGGGGGACTGATTAGGAATGCGCCAAATGAAGAAAATATAAGAGACAAGACCCACACATCCAATGTCTTAAGGTTTTGGGTGAAGATGTGGTGTCTGGTCTCACAAATTATGGTGGTTTGGCCCATTGGTGTATGTCCCCTTATGTGGACTTCCCCGAAATTTTCTACAAGCTACAATATAAAAATAATATCTTTCACAAAAAATATTTTACAACCCAAAAAAAATCCCCATGACCTACAAAAATATATCACTTACCCACTCACAACAACAAAAATATAACCCATCACAAGTGGCAAGGAGTTTGATTCTCCTTAAAAAAGATCTCGGTTTTAAGCCTCATGGACGGAGAAAATAGGTATTGAAAAAGTTTTATCCTCGGTCTACTCGACTCAATTCGGATTAAACCGAGTGTCTATACCAAAAATAAATTGCAATGTTTCAACTATTAGCATAATTAATTAACACCACCGGTTATTGACAAGAAAGATTATTGTGCAACAGACTTGCATTTCTGTTTTGGCTTTCCTTTCTGACAATGGACTGTGGATGATTAAAATCTGACACGACTTTGCACCGCTAGCTGTAACACCCTTTCTCCAAAAAGGATATTACACCATAGTAACCAAAAGTTAAAGAAAACTTAGAAAATATTTAGATAAAAGTGAATAATCCTTCTCTGAAAATGCGGTTAAATTTTTTTGCTTTTTCCTTTAAAGAAGATGAGAAGGATGGGGAATTAATCCCTGTAAGACTTTCTCTTTGAAAATACTTTAGGTGTAAAGAGTATAACATAACTTCGTGCTCAAAATTTGATCATCTCATATATAAAAATTATCAGAGTTTACAACAGAGTTTATACAGTGGACTCTCGAGCCAGTCAAGTCTTTAGATCTCTACCCAATCTCAAATAGTAAATACCAATTCTTCTTGGAATCCCTATCAATCTACATAGCATCCTCTTCGAATCCTTCTTCTAAGAGCTAGCCCATGTCTTGGATAAATTATCTACTTGGTCATGCAACAACACAACAAAGCAGGCAAGGGTGAAACTCTAAACAAAGTAATAAGACAAGTAGGTACACAATCAAAAACAATTATCCTATATAAATTACTTTGCACAGCGAGACACACACATTCAAAACACAGAACAATCAAGACTTATAAACAAACATTGTTTCAGATAAATCTTACCTTTGCGCTGAAACCCTACAAAACAGTATATTCACAATAATATATCACCAAATCCAAGTATTTTTATGCATGTCACTTCAATATCTCAAAAAGTCACACCGGTGTAATGCTCCAAGGAGACTTTACCAACCTTAACACCATCGAGCAATTGGCTGTAGTAAACTTAACAGAATAACCAGATAACCTCTTCAAGGCTTCTGGAAACCTTCGGTAATACTAACATTTATTACTTTAATACCAATTTATGAATAGGTCAGCCAGTCAGATTTATCCAAGCCGGGTATACGATTCGTCTCGGCTCGAGGGGATCAATCCTTCACGACCATTGAGACTTTCGAAACCTGGATAATCCCAGCAGGCAATTGTAGCCCAGCCAAACCCTATTCTCAACCACACTACTTCGGGTTGTAAAGCTCAAAAACTCTTTATGCAAATGATGTAACACTTCTCTTCATCATCTCTAAAAAAATCCTCTTCCGTCTTACTGTAGCTCCCACACTCTAAAAATCTTTCTGGAATCACTCACACATTTTGAAGAAAACTCTTGCTCTTATTAAGTTATTGTTCCAGCTATATTAATTCAATTTATGACTAATCACACCGCAGCAGAGCCGAACTGAGGTGAAAAGGCCACAGAGTGATTCGATATCAATATAACTAAGTTTTATTTACTTATTTAAGAAGATCAAAGCGGGGCAGAGCCTCTCTGAATTTGATCAAGGGAGAAAGAGTAACAGTAAATAAACTTACGTCCGCTTTTGAACCCAATAACGTTTGTTCTCTGTTTTTAAGTAAATCTTTGGTAATGGAATAATTACACGGCGGCTGAGCCGACTGCGGTAATCAGTGTCCAGTTTTTCCTTAAAAACTTAATATAACTTGATGAACGAAATTGGACTAATCGTTTTACCGGCTTACTTAATTTTGAAGATGAAAAGATCACACGACGGCAGAGCCATCTTTGGTGATTAGTACCCATTTTCAGAAAATCGATAAAACTTAGGCTACGTGAACGCAATTCAATTACTTCTCTTGGGAAATATTTAAGCACTGATTATCTTCCAGGAAAAAGGTCCGTTGGAAACCTATCTCACTAATTTCCACTGTCTTAAACATTGGAAATTAAACTGAGTTACGTGCATACATAAACAGATTGGATACCAGCTCAATAATTCCCACTATTAACATAACGATAGGTTCACCGGGAATCCATTACCGTTACATTAAATTCCGAAAGATGCTATAACAATAGGTTCACCGAGAATCCATTACTGTTACACTCTTTTATCCGATAGATGCTATAACAGTAGAATTCACCGAGAATCCATTACTGTTACACTCTTTTATCCAACCCAATCTATTTATATATACGATATTAATAAATCACTTCTTTCCCAGATCATCTTAGACACGTATATCCCTGGTCCCTAGTGTTAAGATTTTTAAATAGCGTATTAATACAGATCCCAGGCTAGAAAGAGACGGACTTTATAATAGCCCCTTCAAAGGTCTCTTTCCTTTCTAGACAGATCCATACTAATAAACCAATCAAATCTTAACCATCACCTTTGACCATATACATGTTAGATAATATCAGGGTTTTTCACAAAGAATAAAACGTATTTTCTTTACGGTAAAATCATTTTTGCTGTAAACTAAAATTCATCATTATAACGGTATGTTTACTGAACTCAAAATTCATTTTTTTCATTCCAACCTTACTCCCACGAAAATCTCAAGAAGATTTGGGCATAATAACCCCACAATAAATGAGAAGCAAAGACAAACACTTTTTAAGCCATATAAACACCAAAAAGCACTCAAACACACAACACTCAAGATCAAACACAAACTTCTCAAATTATTTTGCAAGAGGTTCCCCCTATCTTTTCCAAAATGTTGGATGAAGAACAAGCTTTGAAAAACAAGAACACCAAGCAAAACTATCAAGGGTTTCAAAGAGAAATAAGGATTTTTGCTTAAAAACACAAGGCTCTTTGATGTGGGAAATTTTTATGAATCAAATAGGGATATTTCAAGAGGAGAGGGGCGTATTTCTTGAGGCAAGAAGTGAGAAGAACAAAGCTTTGAAGATCAAGCTTGAACTCAAGAACAAAGAGAGAAAAAGGCTAGGATTTCAAAGGGAGAAAGAAAGGATTTTGCTTTGTTAACACAAAGACTTTGGTGTAAGAATTATATGAAGCATGAGGGGGTATTTATAGTGGAGGGGGCAGCCAAGGGGTTGGGTTAAAGTGATCATGGTTGGTTTACAACATAACCTTGGTTTGGCTTTTTAATAAAAATCAAAACAATTAACTAATTCCTAATTGGTTTACACTACTTCACAAGGATTGAATCCAAGTGAAAAACCATCATCCAAGGGTCCAAAATAAGCAAGAGGGGCAGCCAACATGCAAGGGCAAGGGAGGGTTTAAAAATGTTGGTGATGCATGCCATGACTCACAAATTAACCATTTATCAAATTAGTTTTAATCAAACTTTTTCCTAATTGGCTTAAAGACTTTCACAAGGATTGAATCCAAGTGAAAATCATCATCCAAGGGCTCTAGATGAGGAAGATGAGGCAGCCAAAGAGGAAAGCAAAGGAGGGAGAGGATTGTTCAAGTGATGTAAGCCATGACCATCAAAATACCTATTTGTTAATTAGGTTTAATCCACATTTTTTCTAATTGGTCCTAAGGCTTTCACAAGGATTATTGACTCATGAAGAAATCTGATCCAAGGCCCCTAAATACCTCTTATTGTTGACCAAAGCAAGGAGAAAGAAAGACCATTGGATTGCTTGAACAAAAGCTTTATGTTTTTGTAATTATGATGGAAAATAAATGATTACATAGCCTTTATTCCAATCCTTCTTGACTAAGGCTTGTGGCTGAGTCAAAGACACTATTTCCAACTTCATAAAATTATTCTAAGGTCCTTTGAAAATTCCCAGATTTTATTTCAAACCCGTTTGCTTTCTATACGCTTTTATACGGCAGAAATACCGCATAAAAGAGTCAAAACAGTAGAAAAATAATCTTGTCTAGAAATATTTTTAAAAATCATGAAATAAAGAATAAAAAATAAAATAAAAATTGTTTGGGACCTTTTTTCGAAATTTTCATATACTGTATAGCAAGTTCTATACGCTATACGTACCCGTTTACTGTATTTTTTTCAGTATTTTTCAAAAGTTTTCCAAAAATTCTAGAAAAATTCCAGAAAATCAAAAATATTAAAATAAACAACTTTTGTGAAGGAAGATTAAATTCTGGGTTGGTTTGACATACTTTCTCTATTTAAAATCTTTATCCGTTAATAACGGTAGAATACGATTTTCCGTAAAAACTAAAACGGTGAAGAAAAAATGTCTGTTTTGATAACATAATTTGATGAGTATTCTAATATCATGATTCTAAGATTACCATAAATTACTTAGCACTTAGTTCACACAAATTCATTTAAACAATTAATTGACAGAAAATAGCATACAGAAGTCTATATAAGACTTTAACTATCTTACCGTTTAGAACTATAATATCAAGCAAATCTTATTATCTCTATATTATACAGAATATACAAGATTCCAAAGTCTATACCCTATCTACCTTTCTTTTCCCAGTATCTAATTCCTTTCTTATTTTCTGAATACAGAGTTTCTCCTAAAGGGACCAAAACCGTAATTCCCTTTTTTCTCTTCTGCTAAAATTCAAACTTAGTCTTTAAAACCTTTTTGACCATCCAAATAACTCATAATCTATCTTCTAATACTCTTTGGAACCTAACATGAATTTTCCATATTCACTTTCCGCTTATTTTGACTGTTCAAAATGTCCGTATTTTACTGTTTGACGTTTATGTCAACTCTAAACTATCTATACTTAATCTGAAAATCCTAAGATTAATTATAATCCTCTAAAATTAATACTCTGTCTCATATAGTGAAATTTTAGGATGTTACACTAGCTAGGGAAGGATTCATTATGTGGGTGAGTGAGTATTTGATAAATATAATTTTAGACCGATAATTTATAAATTGATTTTGCGGTAAAAAATTTCCATTAATTAAATAAGGTATCAGATTCGAGTATTGTAAATAGAAAAAATAATTACTCTAATATCTTAGAGTAGTCTACCCAACTCAATTGGAATTAAACGTGTCTATACCAAAAAAGGATTCAATTGCCTCCTTTTGTCGAAAAAAAAAGCCCATATAAAGATGCAATCAAAACTTTAGACAAACTTGACTTCTAGGGTGGTGAAGTAAGAATCCTTCACCACTATGGTGAAGTGGGTCTAACACCTGCAATAGACAGTTGTCCTAGCTTATGTCATTATCAAACTTTCATCCTCAAAAGTTCAGACATTATTAGAAATTACCCAATATATTATTATGTTGACAAATCATCCCTATAATTGCAGAGAATTTGAAAAATCCCTACTATTGGTGTAATTAGTTTTTTGACCCAAAAAGGTAAATAAATTTAAAAAAAAACTAACGCCCAAATCCTTTCATCCCCAACCTTAGATCTCCTTGCCCATCCCCAATCCCCATCCCCAATAAATTTAAGGAAGTTCTCTGTTTGTGCAAGTTTTTGGGATTTTATGGGGGGTGCTTCAATTTTGGGTGAGGCTAAAAGGAAAGCCTTGGGGTTTTATGGGGGGTGCTTCGATTTGGGGATAGTAGGAGTTTTTTTTCTTCTTTCCTATGTATGGTGAAGGATGCGACGGTATGGGGGTGCTTCGATTTGGGGATAGTAGGAGTTTTTTTTTCTTTTTTCCTATGTATGGTGAAGGATGCGATGGTATGGTGGTTTAAGTTTTGGGGAAGAAGATGGTTAAGGAAGACATAGTGCAGACACACAGGGCAACAAAATGTGTTTTATTTTACATTGTGTTCGTACTCTTGGAAGAAATTATAAAGAGGAAAACAACATAGGCGGATCCTCCCCAGCAGATTTCATCAACGAACACTGTGTTTGTGCTGTGTTTACAGATTTCATCAACAAAATGGGTTTGTTGGTGAGGTTGAAGATGAGTTGAGTTTGCTGGATGAAGGCTTTGGGTGGATGGATGAAAAAGATGGTGGTTGGTGGAGGCTCTTGCACCGGCGAAGTGGTGGCAGCAGTTTCGATCCCAGCAGTGGAGGACCTAGTAGGGTTAATTTAATTCAAATAAGTTATGGCCATTTACTCAAATTAAACAAATTCCTATGTCAATTGTGTACATAACTTGTTGACTTCTATTACAATTACATTAACCTTCCACTTTTACCTATTCTCCACTTTTCAAGTAATTCATCCTACCCATACAAATAAAAAACTATTAAATCAAAGGTCATCATTATTCGCGGTCTCACTTCACTTTGGTGGACCAAACTTCTTTGCTTGATGAACTATCATGATCAGAGTGACTTGTAATGAATGTACGTACTTTTGCTTGATAGAAACATACCTAAACTTTTAAACCGAACTTTTGAGGACCAAAGATCTATGTCATTAAGCAAGTTGTCCTTATCTTAAATTCATGTCTTCCTACTTTGTCCACCTTCCTTTCTAGGTTGGTTATTCTAGGGTGAAGGCTACCATGAAGCACCTTGCTTCATGGTACACCCATGTACCACCAAAATTGAAAACTTCTTTCAAAGTTCAACTAATATACTACTAGATTTAACCACTGGATTTCTTTAAAAAAATCAAGGGTACAAATGAAACCAAAAATAAAATAAGAACATTTACATTTTTCATACCAAATCTATATGATTTCTGGTCTGGATCTGCTTGCTTTCCGAATGAGCAGCCGCAGTGGTTGAGTTTAGAGAGAGAGCGGAGAAGAGGAAGAGGGGTGGGGGAGGGATTGGGTATGAAAAATGTAGATGTTTCTATTTTATTTTTGGTTTCATCTGAGCTCTTAGTTTTTTTTAAAGAAATCTAATGGTTAAATCTAGTGGTACATGAGTAGAACTTTGAAAGAAGTTTTCCATTTTATTGGTACATGGGTGTACCATGAAGCATCTGCATCTGCAAGATGCTTCATGGTAGCCTTCACCTTATTCTAGTTCTAGTGCATTCGTGTTTCAACTTTTTTACAACTTGTCTTGACAATTCCTACTTTTGTCTCAACAAAATGAAGACAGCACGTTAACCCCCTTGACTATGAGTGACAACTGATTACATAAAATAATAGTTTAAATATCTTTTTTGTTCCTACAAAATGACCGAATTTATTTTTTGTTTATGTAATTTTAACTTTGTTACATCAAAAAAAAGAAAGTTAAATTGAAGGCATTGTTGTCTACTATTCCACAGCGGTGGCACTTAGCATACACAAATCATATGATTTGTGTATGTGCACAAATCAGATGTAGATCATTGATATATTATAAATAAATTGTGACGGTTTGGATTGATTGATAGTTAATTGCTGGTCATGTTTCTAGAGATGAAAAAAATAATTGTACAATAGGTGCTTTACTTTTATGTTATTTATGTAAAAATAATTCCATTAAAACTCTAATATTTCAATATAATTAATTTTAGCCCAATAAATGTCAGTATTTGAAAAAAGTTAGAAAAGGTCAAAATTTGTAAATTTTTTGCCCAATGATACGTGTTTATTTGATCAAAATTAGAAAAGACCATGTATATGTATGTTTTGACCAACAACCGCTCTCACCACCACCACCACCACCACCCAAACTCACACACACTCTCTCTCTCTCTCGCGTTTTCTCTCTCTCTCACCACCACCACCCCCACCACTATCACCACCACATAGAATTTAAAGAAGTTTTATTTTCTACCCATCGGTCCTTCTCTAAAGTAGGAGTTCAAATAATAATGATAATAAACCCTCACTCTTACGGTTTGAGTTGAGAGAGAAAACGAGAGAGAGAAAGAGTGTGGGTGGGGGGTGGTGGTGGTGGTTGAGGAGGGGAGAGAAGGAGGGGGTGGAGGAGGAAGGAAGGAGGAAGTGGTGGTGGAAGAGAAAGGGGGATTAAAATCAAAATTTTAGTTTTGAGAGGGACTAAATTCAAAATTTAAAATTTTTATAGGGACTAAATTCAAAACATAGATAGACCACATTAGCGTTTCTGCCACGTAGGCATACTGACTGGATCATAATGGGCCACCTAGCAAGTTAATTCACTAAAAGGACCTAAAGCAAAAAAAAAATTTAAAGGACTAAAATTGGTTAACTTTTTTTTAATGGATTAAAATCAAAATTTGAATATTTATAGGGACTGAAAACATATTTAAGCCTTTAATATATTATTAGAATCACTTCGTTTTTACCCAAAACTCTTTTTTTTAACAAACTAAACATGTATATTAATATAAAGTCAAACTAAAGCACAAATTGTGCCCCATGAAAATTAAAACAAATACAACCTTAGTATGATATAATTTGCAGCATGATATATATTTTTTTATCAAAAAGAAAATTCTGTGATCATTAGCCGTGTCCGTGATAGATCATATACACGCATAATATTTCAGCAGGGAACGCTTACTCAATTCAGTATAAGAAGAAAAAAAGATAACAAAACCGAACAATTGTTTTTCCCCCTCAAATGTGCACAACAATATCTCATTCAGCTCCTTCTCATTCAAAAGCAATTTCATTTTGCATGAAAAACGCTGCTAACGGATTGGTAATTCGGGACATTTCTAACATCCCCATAGGATGCCATAGTGATCATCGTTTGAATTCTTTCCTTCCATTTCTCTATATTGTTCTGTTGCCTCTTCTTCCCCTTTACTATGCATTTTTTTTTGTAACAGTTTGGGATTATCATGGATACCTTTAATCCCCAAAGCTTAGTTCTGTTTTATTAATCCCTGAACATGACAAATAGGGACACACATTGTTACTGTTGCCTGTTGGCCAAAGAGATCATTGGAGTCAAATGTACCCAAATAAAAAATCCTCTAGTAATGTGAAAGAACCACCTGCATGCTCAACCAAGTTCAAAAGCCGCCATGTGCTATTCCAAACATTGAAAAGCTAAGGGGTTTATTGGATTCGGATTTTAAAAGACTATTTTGGTATAAAAAAGTTTTATAGATTTTAAAAATTTTAAAAGACTATGTAGGAATATAATAACTTATTAGATTTTTTTAAAAAGTCTGGTGGACTTTTAAAAAATTTTGTGGATTTTAAAAGATTTTTATATCATGAATTTTTAGCAAATATTCAAAATTACAAGAGTCAATAAAAACAATAATAATGAAATTATTTTTATATTGTTCTCCTCCTAAGTAGCATTTCTCTACATATCTAGAGTCATGGACCAGGATTGTCTGCTGTTGGATTCCCTGCTGTACCTACTGTCCATGTATTCTTAGCCATTGATCTTACATGATCTTAAATCATCACCCTTCATTTGTTTTGCCCAAAAAAATTAAAAAAAACTAAAAGTAGAGAGAGATAGAAACACTCAACCCTAGAGTCATACTAGCCATTTATGCATTAGCATGTTCCGGTTCATGCTCTTGGGCAGAAACTGTAGTGGAAGATTATAAAATAAAAAAATGAAAAGATCGCGTTTGGTTGATATAGCGTTTGAGGAGATAAAGTACAAAAAGAATGTACACGCATATCTACAACATTGTCATCCAAATCAAACATATTCAACGTAGAAAAAATGTATAAAGAAAATCAACCGGGAAAAAAAATATATGACAAAATTCTCAGCCAAAAAAAAACTATATATGACAAAATTCGAACTCTGACCAGCATGAGCCTGGAATCAAAAGTACACTAAAATTTTTGTTAAAGAAACGGTTGGACAATATGATATCCTACAATAATCTAAAACCAAGCCAAGATAATCCAGAAATAGTTAAAATTAGTATATGTATTACAAACAGGTGGCATAGCCTTCCCCAAACTAGAAGAAACTCAACATTGCCTAATATGAAACTATCTGCGGTACCAGTGGCGTTTGAAATTGAAGTACACATGCAGCATTTCACGTTCAATTGTGCATTTAAAACCTTTTTTTTATGAGAATATTCCCATTCTTTGTTTACAATGCGGAAAACCTGTCATGGAAGACACAAGGAAATAAGTAAATTGACTAAAAATTAGAAATGGTTTAGTGATCAGGAACAATAGACTTACTATGTCTTCATATGGTGGCCCTGCATGGAATCTTATAATACAAGTCTCCCCATTGCTGCCATCCTTCTCAATAGTGTAGGTTGGCTTTTATCTTGTCTACAAGATCAGGAGAGACAATATAGATAACACATTTTATTTCTCCTTAAAATATCAAAATACACCATTGAAAGTGTTTCACTCCCTCAAGTGCCAACTTTTACAGTGGAGAAAAGTATTTAAACAGCTGGCACAAGAATCTCCTTTATGATAACCATGCACTACAACTGATAACTCCAAAAAGTCCAGATCATTCTATCCTATCTAACTACAATATGTATCGTTCAAAATTCTAAGAATCATGGAGATTGAAGAGTGTAAGGTTTTCCAATTAATAAGAGTGACATGTTGATTCTATTCCACAAAGAGTAAAAAAATATCTATGGCCAAGACACGATACCTGCGAATCTATGTCATCTCAGAAGGCTGAGCTGTTTATTGTAGAATAAGTCATGTAACAAACCGAGAAGGACAATCCACTCACGTTCTTTTTCAAAATTGTGAATATACAAAACAAACCTTGAGTGGGCAAGCTGGGCTAAGAGGGCCGCCCTTTGTTGGATACAGAGCAATCATGAAAACTTGCTCTGGATCTACAGGTTTGAGAATATTTTGGGACAAAAACATATATCTCGAAACACCCCAAATTTTGCTCCATGAGTTTTTTATGATAAAATAATCACCCCCTCCTGTTGATCCATATCCAACAACTATCATGGCGTGATTGATTTTATCCGACCACGGACCTTTATATATCCCCTAATACAGAGATAAAATTATTTAGAAAAAAAAAAGAAAAAGCATAAAAATGAGGTGCCTTATAAGGTGAGGGTTCTAGTATTGGAAAACTATAACTCACCCCTCAGTATTCCCTGAAACCAATTAATGCAGTACTTACACGACTACAGGTTGTCGAGCTATTGCCTGTAGGAGACTAGGCTCGTCATTTGGAGGAAGATCGACATAGTCATCTATGTAAACGATGCGTCTTCTTAACTATACATATCAATAAAAATGGGATAAAATATCATATACAAATCAAACGTATTCAACGGGAGGAGAAAATGAAAATACTTTGTGCAATTTACATCTCCCATCTATATTTCGATAGGGATAGTCTACTTCTCTGTGAATCCCATTTTCTATTACATATTCGAATACACTATCGGGGAACCCACCACAACATCCTTTACTACATTTGTCACAATCCACTGCTTCTTGTTTCGATAGAAGCCAGAGTTGTCCTGTGACTATTTGATGCAGTACTTCAATTGGTCCAACAGCCGTAAAGGCCCAACATGAACCTACATAATATATATAAATCAAATGCTTAAAATTTTTTAAAAAAATTACTCATAATCATAAAAAAATATTAAAGCAAGTAAATATCACATGATTGTTGATTATGCACCAAAAGAACTATGCCGAAATCCCTACAATCGTGTCGGAAAGGAATTTCTGGACGGTCGAATGAGGAATTCCCCTTGTGAACATAATAAACAAACAAGTTATGACATAAAAATTTTAATGATTAATATATTTCACAAAAAATAAACACACAAATCAATGGATAGTACCTTATATGGGCGAACATAAATTCATCCATGGACAAACCCGTTTTCACATAACGAGCCAAAAGACAATGCATCAATTGCTTTCTAATATGAGCAAAATGGCGAATCAACATTTTTTTTATGGGAGATTGATGGCAATTGGCAACGAATATTGTCCCCAGGCACAACTACAAAGAATACTTGAAGAACCAATATAATAAGTCAAAATCACAACAACAAAAAAACAGTGGCTAGCTACCATTAGTGCAAAAATGTCTTTTCAAGTTGGTTACAGTGGTTACTACAAATTTGTCGACGTGGAATATGGGGACTTTCCAAGTCAGTTATTCTACAACCGTCTTGGAAAGTCCCTTTTTTCAACCGTCTAGGAAAGACCCTTTTTTAAGCGTTAAAAACATTGAAAAAAGGACTTTCAAAGTCGGTCAAGTCCACAACAGACTTGGAAAGTCATTTTTTCAGTGTTTTTAACATTTAAAAAAAGGTCTTTCCAAGTCGGTTGAAAACAGACTTTCCAAGATGGTTGTAGAATAACTGATTTGGAAAGTCCCCATATTCCACGTCGACAAATTTGAAGTCACCACCGTAACCGACTTAAAAAGTCATTTTTGCACTAATGGTAGCTAGTCATTGTTTTTTTGTTGTTGTGATTTTGACTTATTATATTGGTTCTTCAAGTATTCTTTGTAGTTGTGCCTGGGGACAATATTCATTGCCAATTGCCATCAATCTCCCATAAAAAAAATGTTATTCGCCATTTTGCTCATATTAGAAAGCAATTAATGCATTGTGTTTTGGCTCGTTATGTGAAAACGGGTTTACCCATGGATGAATTTACGTTCGCCCATGCAAGGTACTATCCATTGATTTGTGTGTTTATTTTTTGTGAAATATATTAATCATTAATATTTTTATGGCATAACTTGTTTGTTTATTATGTTGACAAGGGGAATTCCTCACTCGACCTTCCAGAAATTCCTCTCCAACACGATTGGAGGGATTTCAGCATAGTTCCTCCGGTGCATAATCAACAATCATGTGGTATTTACTTGCTTTAATATTTTTTTTTATGATTATGAGTAATTTTTTCAAAAAAATTTAAGCATTTGATTTATGTATATTATGTAGGTTCATGTTGGACCTTTGCGGCTGTTGGAGCAATTGAAGTATTGCATCAAATAGTCACAGGACAACTCTGGCTTCTATCGAAACAAGAAGCAGTGGATTGTGACAAATGTAGTAAAGGATGTTGTGGTGGGCTCCCCGATTGTGTGTTCGAATATGTAATAGAAAATGAGATTCACAGAGAAGTAGACTATCCCTATCGAAATATAGATGGGAGATGTAAATCGCACAAGGTATTTTCATTTTCTCCTCCCGTTGAATACGTTTGATTTGCATATGATATTTTCTCCCATTTTTATTGATATGTATAGTTAAGAAGAAAAGGAAGATCTGTCATTTACATAGACGACTATGTCTATCTTCCTCCAAATAACGAGCCTAGTCTCCTACAGGCAATAGCTCGACAACCTGTAGTCGTTTATGTAAGTATTGCATCAATCGGTTTCAGGGAATACTGAGGGGTGAGTTATAGTTTTTCAATATTAGAACCCTCACCTTATAAGGCACCTCATTTTTAGGCTTTTTTTTCTAAATAATTTTATTTCTGTATCAGGGGATATATAAAGGTCCGTGGTTGGATAAAATCAATCACGCCATGATAGCGGTTGGATATGGATCAATAGGAGTGGGAGGATTATTTTATCATAAAAAACTCATGGAGCAAAATTTGGGGTGTTTCAGGATATATGTTTTTGTCCCGAAATATTCTCAAACCTGTAGATCCAGAGCAAGTTTTCATGACTGCTCTGTATCCAACAAAGGGCGGCCCTCTTAGCCCAGCTCGCCCACTCAAGGTTTGTTTTGTATATTCACAATTTTGAAAAAGAACGTGAGTGGATTGTCCTTCTCGGTTTGTTACATGACTTATTCTACAATAAACATCTCAGCCTTTTGAGATGAAAGCCATAAAAGCCATGGAGGATGGAGATGCGGTGTTTGGATTTGGTGCTGAAGTGAACCTAGATTCACAGGTATCATGTCTTGGACATAGATATTTTTTCACTCTTGGTGGAATAGAATCAGCATGTCACTCTTATTAATTGGAAAACCTTAGACTCTCCAATCTCTATGATTCTTAGAATTTTGAACTTTTCATGGATACATATTGTAGTTAGATAGGATAGAATGATCTGGACTTTTTGGAGTTATCAATTGTAGTGCATGGTTATCATAAAGGAGATTCTTGTGCCAACTGTTTAAATACTTCTCTCCACGGTAAAAGTTGGCACTCGAGGGAGTGAAACACTTTCAATGGCGTATTTTGATATTTTAAGGAGAAATAAAATGTGTTATCTATATTGTCCTCATCTTTGAGGAGGAAGAGGTGAAGACGTCGGAGACTTAAATCAAAACCTACTTTTTAGAGGGACTAAGTTAAAAGCTTAATATCTTTATAGAGATGTGTCAATAGAGATGTGTCAGGTGATTTGTCATTTATACAAGCCACGTGAGTTTAATGAGCTGACGTCAGGAAGGCCACATCAGCATATTTTGCCACATAAGAGTGATGACAAGGACTAAAATGTGCCACATAAGCGGTCAACTCTGCATAGGGACTAAAATAAAATAGAGTAAAATACACTCCCCTTCCCTGAGAGATAACGATATTACACTCCCCTCCACTCTTGTTTGAAAACACACACTCTCCTCCCCTGAGAGATACCAATATTACACTCTTCTCTCTTCTTGTTTGAAAACACACATTTGTTTTCCTTCAAAAATAAAATATAATACATTTTTCTCTACTTTTGTAATTTTTTTTTTATAAGCATTTTGTAATTTTTCATTAACGTAAAAGTTAGCCTCCGTTTTTTTATTACCATAATAATTTTTTATTTTTCATTCCATTTCCTTTTTGTCTCATTTCCTTTTTCATTCCAATTACTAATTCCTGAAATCAGAATCACCGTTTCACTACGTTCACCACCACATTCCACCAACAATGGATTCGTTTTGGTTTTAGTGGAATGTGGTGGTGAACGACGCTGAAACAGTGATTCTGAAATCGGTTTGGGATAGAAAATAGGATAAAAACAGAAATAAAATAAAGATAAAAGGTTATTATGGTAATGAAATTTTTTTTAACGGAGACTAACTTTTACGTCAATGGAAAATTACAAAAATGGAGAAAAATGTATCATATTTTATCTTTGAAGGGAAGAAAGTGTGTAATATTGGTATTTCTCGGGAGATAGGAGTGTGTGTTTTCAAACAAAAGGGGAGAAGAGTGTAATATTGGTATCTATCAGGGGAGGGGAGTGTGTGTTTTCAAACAAGAGGGGAGGGGAGTGTAATATCATTATCTCTCAGGGGAGGGAAGTATATTTTACTCAATAAAATAAATAAATAAATGAAGAACAAAAAAAATATGACTTTTATTATTGAGACTAAATTCAAAATCTGAAATATTATAAGAACCCAAAACATATTTAACCCTTTTTAATTTAATCCAAAAAATGAAAAAAAGCAGACAGATAACAACAAGAATATACATGGAAAAAAAAAAGAAAAAGAAATAAATATGGGTGAACCAATCATACAGAAGCCCAAAAAACAGAAACAATGGGCCGAGCCCAAGCCATAAGCACCAGATTTTTTACGACAATCACATACAAAAAAGAAAGGAGAACCCCTCACCCATTGGGATGTCCTCCGTTTAGCTTGTTTATTTGTAATTGTGTTTTGTTTAACGACGTGTCATAGATTATAATATTGTATGTGTTTAGACTTTATATATGCTGTATTTAACCTGTGTGTTTGACCCTCATGTTTGTAGATGTCGTATGGCAGGGTTAATCCACCATTTTTATGAATCTTACATCTTTGACCAAAATAAAAAAAACTAAAACATTTATTTGACCAAAAAAAGCCTAAAACATTTGAAAAAAAAACATGAATCTGACCCAAAAAAAATAAGTTGACTTAAAAAAGTATAACATTTATTGACCAAAAAGAAAAAAGAATAACATTAAACAAAATTAAACAAAATGAAGGCTTGGACGAAAAAAAAAACATGAATCTCCAAGAAAAGGTGAGAGAGAAGGGGTCATACGGGATTCAAAATCCCTAATTTCAGTATAGAGAAGTTGAGAGAGGGAGAAGGGGAAAGAGGGGAAGCGCCGCACTGGGCGGCGGCCATGGCTGAGCTCGGAGGGAGCGAGTGGCGGACGGCGGTAGGGAGTGGAGTTTCCCGCTTTTCTTGTTCTTTCACTCTCTCTCCCGTGTGTTACTCCTCCCACTGTTGGGGTTTGTTCACTGACTACGTATAAAGGTAATGAAAAGAGGAAAAAAAAAGAAGAGAAAAAAGGACAACAAGCCATAGCTGCGGGTACGGTAAGATCTCTCCCTTTCTCTCTAACTCTTGCTCACTTGTTTTTGTTCTTGCTGTTTTTCTCTGGTTTTTTATTCTTTCACTCACTCCCTGCTCTTAGTCTTATTGCAACTATTCTTCTCTCTGTTTTTCTTTCTCTGATTCTTCTTCTTAGTTCCCTGCCTCTCTGTTTCTGTTTCATTCTATTTTGCTTTCTCTATTCTTCCACTGTACCCTAGTTGTCCCTAATGTGTTCTGTTTATTTTTATTTTTAGACAACAAAATGGGCAGCAACACACATACAGCAGAGGCATTACACATACCAGAAGCAAAACAAAATATACATTTATATCAACTCAAAGCATGGAGGTAGAATCTGAAGTTAAGAGTTACCTGCTGGTGGCCAAACAAATCAGTGAGGGAGGTAATTTTCTCTTCTCTACTGCTGTTGCTCTTTCTCTACTGAAATGTATGTACTGTATATTGTTTTTTGCACTCTGGGATTGATAAACAAAGAATATATTTATCAACCAAACTTTTTCCTCTCCTTTCTCTCTTTTTTGTGCATCTCCTCTCTGTTGTTGTGCTACCACTTTATATAGGCCGAGAGATGTAGATTTTGTGGGATAAAATGCCAAGGACAATAGGGTGGATGGAGCTGCTGAGGGGTGGTGGACGGCTTTTTTTTACCACTGTAGCACCATTTTTTTTATTATTTCTCAATCTAGCACTCTTTTTTTTTTATTTCCCAAAGTAGCACCCTTTTCATTAAAATATTTATTTTTATTAATTATCAATTAATTAAATATTAAATATTAGTTTAAAATTATAATTAAATTGTTAATTGTTAATTAATTGAATATTTAATTGTTAAATATTTATTAACTCGATTTGTTAACTAATTAATAATATAATTATATAAAATAGCTCACATTGATTTAAAATTTAAAGTAGACCTACATAGACAGTGGTGTGACTGTGGTGAATGTCAGGCATTACACTATCCATGTTTGCATGTCATCGCTGCTTGTTCCCAAATTCACCACAACTACATGATATATGTGCCTCCCCAGTACAAATTGCAAAATGTATACAATATTTACCGCGAAGAGTTCAAACCAGTGTCTCACCGTTCGTATTGGTCAGAATACAATGGAATTAAGTTGTGCCACAATCCAACAATGCAGAGAGATCCAAATGGCTCTCCACAATCCACAAGGATTCGTACTGACATGGATCAAACGGAAAGGAGTCGTCATTCCAAGAGATGTGGACTCTGTCGAAATGAAGGGCATAACAAGAAAAAATGCCCTTACCGTTCTAGAGCTGATACACAGCAGTAAAAATTTTCTATAATTTGCATTTAGTTAATTTTTGTATCATTTCTGTTTTTATCACTTTTGTATTTGTATTTTTAAATTTTAAATTTTAAATCAATGTGAGCTATTTTATATAATTATATTATTAATTAGTTAACAAATTGGGTTAATAAATATTTAACAATTAAATATTTAATTAATTAACAATTAACAATTTAATTATAATTTTAAACTAATATTTAATATTTAATTAATTGATAATTAATAAAAATAAATATTTTAATGAAAAGAGTGCTACTTTGAGAAATAAAAAAAAAAGAATACTAGATTGAGAAATAATAAAAAAAATAGTGCTACAATGATAAAAAAACCGTGGTGGACCGTGGGAGACAAGGTGAGACGCGTGTCTGCCTAAAGCTGTTCTGTTGGAGCAAAAAAGGAAAGAGAGAAAAAAGGGAAAATAAGGGGAAAGAGGCTTGGAGGAGAACCAAAGAAGGAAGAAGGGTACAGCGGCATGCCCCAAAACCGTTGCCTCTCAGCAGCATGTTCTTTGTAATTTTGCTATTTTCTGATTTTTTTTGTATTTTGGTAATATATTTGTTGTATTTTTTTCATTTTCGGATTTTTTGTATTTTTGTTATGCATTTTCGGATTTGCTGTACATATAAAAAAAAACTCTGCAAAAACTGGTTTTTCGTCAAATGGATCAAAATAGGACCCAATAGAAAAAACTCATAGGCCCAAATCTACTAAGTAGCTAATTCAAGCAAAGACCCAAATCAAAATTTTTTTTGAAAGAGGACTGGAATAGACCACCTTTAGAGTTTAGATCAATGAGATTAAAAATGCAAATATAAAAAACGAAAATAAATAAATAAAAGAGAACAAAAATTGGTATCTACAAATATATTAAACCTAAAGTGATAGATAAGCATACCCTCCCAGGCCTCTTGATTTGAAATCATTGAAAGAAGAATGACAACTTGTATAAAAATTAGAAACACATAATCACATAATCTTCTATAATGAGTTTGGCTAGTCTACTTAGCAAGATGTACTGAACCAAAATTGTTCCTTTTTTTTTTTATCAAAATGGGTTAATTTGCTCTCAAAATTATCAATGGTGCAAACTCAAGTAATTACCAAAATGGGTCAAGTCGCAACTGCTACTAGCGATTTTGCCTTTTTCTCTCTCTCCATTGACTTTGTTTTTCTAGGGTGACTTTTTTTTTTGACAACACCAAAGTTGCAAACTTAAATGGCGACTTTCAACAATTTTTAATTTTTTTTAAATAATATCGAAGTCGCACATTACAATTGCGATTTTTTTTATGAAGTCGCCAATGTAAATGGCGACTTCACTTTTTTTTTTATTTGCAGCCTATAACTTGTTATTTTTTTATGACGTGACAATCATTATAGGCTTAAATATGTTTGCAGTCCCTGTAAATATCCGAATTTTGATTTTAGTTCATTTAAAAAGTCAACCAATTTTAGTCCTTTAATTTTTTTTTTTGGTTTAGGTCCTTTCAATGAATTAAGTTACTAGGTAGCACATTGTGACCCAGTCAACATGCCTACGTGGCAAAAACGCTGATGTGGCCTATCTATGTTTTGAATTTAGTCCCTATAAAAAATTTAAGTTTTGAATTTAGTCTATCTAAAAACTAAAATTTTAATTTTAATCCCCCTTTCTCCTCCACCACCACCCCCTCAGTGTTTCTGCCACGTAGGCATGCTGACTGAGTCATAATGTGTCTCCTAGCAAGTTAATTCACTAAAAGAATCTAAACCAAATTTTTTTTTAAAGGACTAAATTTGGTTGACTTTTTTTTAATGGACTACAATCAAAATTCGGATATTTATAGGGATTGAAAACATATTTAAGCCATCAATTAATGCTAACATATATATGTGCTTTGAAAACGTTGTGCACGAACACAAAAGACTTGCTAAGAATAGAGAGGCAGCTAGGAAAAGCATGCTTAGGAAAAAGGTAAGTGAATCCACTTAAAGACATAGGCTTAAATCTGTTTTTTGTCCTTTATTTTTTACTGAGTTCCGTTTTTAGTTCCTCAAAAATAAAATGCGTCTTTTTAGTCCCTCATTTTTGAAAAATTGTCTCTTTTAGTCCCTGGGGCCATATTTTAAATTCGAAAAGTATCTTTTAAATTTATACTTTGACCCCTCCCAAGCATGATGTTCATCTTAACCCGATTTTTCATTTTCCTCCCCCTCCATTGATGCACCGCGCCCCACCATCCCCGCGCGGCCAAGGGAGGAGCTCCATGCGGCCAACAGAGGCTACGCACAATGGCGAGAAGGGAGGCGGGCAAGCGGCCACTGCGATCACACAGGGAGGAGAATGAGAGAGAGGCCGTATCTCATGGCGGCATCGAGGGAGAACGTTGGAACTATTCCTAGCGGGGATGAGGGGCCGCGGTGCATCAGTGAAGGGGGAGGAGAGCAAAAAAAGGGTTAAGGTGAGCATCAGGCTTAAGAGGGGTCAAAGTATAAATTTAAAAAATACTTTTTGAATTTAAAATATGACCTCAGGGACTAAAAGAGACTATTTTTCAAAAATAAAGGACTGAAAAAAATATATTTTATTTTTGAGTGATTAAAAATAAAACTCAATGAAAAATAAGGGACTAAAAATAGATTTAAGCCAAAAGATATATATGTAAGCAATTTGATCTCAATTGTGTTGTTGTTTTACACATTTTCGGTAAGACTTGTCAAAGGGGTATTACTTATCAGCTATGTTTATACCATTCTATTAATTTGTCCTTTTCTCTTTCTCTCTCTCAGGCATATGTTCAGCAGCTAGAGTCAGGTAGGATCAGGCTTAATCAGCTGGAACAAGAGCTACAGCGTGCTAGAGCTCAAGTAAGAAAGAAAAAAATTATAAAAAAAGAAAAAAAATAAAAATAACTAGTTATAGGCTGTGACTAAAAAAGAAAGAAAAAAGGTGAAGTCGCTATTTGCATTGGCGACTTCATAAAAAAAAATAAAGTCGCAATTGTAACGTGTAACTTTGATATTATTTTAAAAAAATTAAAAAAAGGTTAAAAGTTGTCATTTAAGCCTGCGACTTTGGTATTGTCAGACGAAAAAAACAAAGTCGCCATTCTAAGTGGCGACTTTGGTGACAGAGAGAAGAAAAAAAAAAGTTACCAGTAGCAGTTGCGACTTGACCCATTTTGATAATTACTTTTAAGTTTATACCATTTTGGTAATTTTCAGAGCAAATTAACCCATTTTGGTAGGAAAAAAACGTTTTCAGAGTGTGATTGTGGCTTGTCTATTTAAAACCTGAGTCCATTTAATTTGAGAAAAGCAAAAAGTTTTCCAGCAATGAAAAAGTTGACTTTTACCTACTAGTGGTTGTAAACCAATAAATGGGGTATTTATATTTTCCTCCATAGCAGAATCTATAATTTACATTAGGTATATTTAAAAAAAATTACATAATAAATTACTTAAGGCAAATTCTATGGTACCCATACAAATTTAAAGGGTACCGGTACCTGACCAGTAGTTCTTTTCCATGTGTATTCTTCTTGCCATGTCAATTTATCATTTTATTTTTATTTATTTACAAATATATCCTTTTTATTAAAACTAAAAAAAATTCCATTAATGGCGATAGACGCCAGCTCTTTAATTTTAAGCTGCTTTCATCTCTTGTGATTCTATTAGCCAAGACTCACACCACCCCCATGAATTTGTGTGGCAAAGAATTTAGGTGGAGTACTATTTGAGCTATATTATTTTAAAAATTGGGCTAATTTTAGGTGGAGTATTTGAGCCCAATTTTGAGCAAAACCTCCTCCTGCTCCAACGTTAGGGTTTCTTCATCCTTGAAGTTCCAGTACAATATCCTCCGTTCCCTTTGATTTTCACGGTGCTTGCTATGCTTGAGATCCAAAACATGGCTACCAATAAGTTTACGCTCACAACAATCTCCAATTTTTTTCTTTTCTAAAATCCTCCTTTCCTCTCCAATCGCCATACTGAGCCGAGACACACACATCTTAATAATATCCAAATCGCAAAGGCAAACAAAGTCGTGGGTATATATATAGGTGAGACAGAGGAGACACCCACTTCCACCTCATTCTCAATTTTTTGCTTTCTGGTGTCTTCCTTTTTCTCATGGATAAAAAGTTCACCAATTTCCATTTTCGATTACCTGTATACCCACGTCGATCTCTCCTCGTCGCCTTTGGACAATTTTTTAGTGTTTTTATTTTAGAATAATAAAAGGATATATTTGCAAATATATAAAAATAAAAATGATAAAGTGATATGTCTACGAGAGTACACATAGAAAAATATTATTCGTCAGGTACCGATACCCATAAATTTTCCTAGGTACCATAGCAATCACCATCACCATTACTTAATACTATTAATTTGTGCAATCTTATCCGTTAGCTGAGCTCCAAAACACATTAACCTCTGGAAGTAAGTTCATCATCTTGAACGACCTTCTAGCTTCTACCCTCTTCGCCAGCCATACCATCGCCATACCCTCTTCAGCCATACCATCGCCATACAATATTTGTACGCTATGACGGAGGAAGACCAATATTTGTACGCACTCACCAATATTTCGTGCCTTGCCATACCCTCTTCAGCCATACCTTCTTCAGCCCTCTTGTACCCTCTTCGTCTCTTTCTCTGCGCTGTGGTTGGTCTTCGACAGCACTGTCGCCCCAAATCTGTGTAGAACATTGTCGCAGGTATGTCGATACTCCCCTATATATTTGAATCAGTAGTAATATGTAGAAATGGTAGTGAGTGCGTACAAATCCGTTACCCAGAAAATAGTTGTTTTAAATCTGTTGTGTTTCGGTAATATTTAATACTATTGAGTGTTGGATTATGTGGGAGGCGCGAGTCATTTAGTTAATGTAAGGCATGTTTTGTGATATTTGGGAGCCGTGGTTGATGTTTGGCAGGAAGTGGTTTCGTTATTTCTAATATTTGGGTTCGAATTGAAAATAGGAAATGGAAGTAGAAGCTATTGCCGTAGTTGCAGGAGGTGCTCATCACAACTTAAATATTGTTATTCTTAAGGATTGAAAACAGAGCCCATCAGATTTTGTTATTTTGGTAAAGCCAACCCCATCAGAGAACAAAAGCCAGGAGGGAGTCAGCAAGCATCAATGGAAATAGAAGGCACAAGATTCTGAACTGATATCAATGGAAATAGAAGGCGGAAGATTCTGAGCCGATACTCCTCTCAAATATAAAGACAAAATGAAAAATACTAGTTGATACAACGTTGGGTTTGAGTATTATATTGATATCGATTACAAAATATATCTAAATATAAATCTTTAAAAAATTAAGGTATGAGTTTAATTACTATGTATTGATAGTATTAAAATATTTTTCATAAACACTCAATTATATCTCACCATGGTGTCATAATATCACATTATTTCCCAAAATATCTATACAAATATCTATATAGTGAGATACCAGCGGATATGTTTTGTATAAAATTTATTTAAAGATATTGCAATCACCAAACAGCCTCTAAATATAAATCATGTCATTTTCCTTGTATGGTAGCTCATGACTTGAGGATTTAATATTTTGGCATGGCATATGAGTTTAGAAATTTGCATTTTTTGAATTAAGGGATTTGTCAGCTTGCATGACCTGTCTTTTATATGATCGTTTGTCGGCTTATCGCTATGCGTACTCTGTTATAGTTTGTATATACACTCGACCATATCTGTGACTATATTCGAAAGGTACACACAACACATATAAAATGTTACGTAATTCATATGCATTTTTAAATATAACTAATAAAGTAATTGCAATAAACCCCAATTATCATGATAAAAAATTGCGCATAAAGAATTAAAATTTGGTTGAGATTGTTCTACAGAAACATTTACAAGGTACTCCGTATGTTATTGCCATTAGATTATTATAAATTTTTCATTTGACATCAATCTAATGGCCATAGTGTTTAGTTTTCAGTCGTAAACGTACGTCTAGGTCTAAAAGTATATTTACTTAAAAATAATTATGATTATTTTGAATTCGAACATTCAACACAAGAAATTTGATATGCACCGACGGAAAAAATCTGTCATTAAAGGTCGAATCTCCACTTGACATTGACCATCGGACAGCGGGCGCGTCAACTTCAAGGGGGTGTATAAGGACGATTTTTTGTCTATCCGTATAGGTTTTACCTATGGAAATCACACTTTGACCTATAGTTGCATTAGGTAAAAAAAATTATCTTGTAGCCACACCTTCAACCGTAGCTAAAATGCAAATTTTAGCAAAAAAAAAACTTCTACCTGTGGTTAGTGCTAGTTTTTTTATAACCGGCTAAAAAAAGAAAAACAAAAAAGGAAAACACAAAGCAAAAACCCTAAGGGTATGTTTGGATTGATGGAATGAGGTGGAATAGGATAGAGTGGAATGGAATGGTAAGTGATTCCATTGTTTAGATTTTTAAAAAAGGAATGGAATGGAATGGAACATGATGGAATCAGCCCTCCCTAATTATCAAATTACTAGTTTATCCCTCCACTGTGCATTGCAAAATAGAAATTTGTTGAATGCTTCTTCTTCCCCAGGTACGTGACTCCTTCCTCTCCACTGTGTCATGTCACCCACGTAAATGGTCATAGAATTGATCACGTCTCCGGTTCAGAACTTCGTATATTATTTAATTGTGAATTCATTCTCATTTTTACGATATATAATTCAATTTGTTAAATGGATTTGTTAACTATATATTTTCATAAACTGATACTATTCAATATATATTTAAGAAAACCAAAATCAAAGTGTTAAATGTAAAAATGGATTATTCATTTATTGTGTTACAATCCAATATATATTTTTTAAATAAGGGTAAAAAAGAAATAAAAAATTATAACCCATTCCACTCCGTTCACTTCCCAAACGATGGAATGGAGACTTTGTTTCGTTCCATTATAAAATATACAAACAAGGAATGGAATATATGTTCTATTCCGTTCCGCTCCGTTCTATTCCATTCCATTTCGTTCCATTCTGCTCTGTTCATTTTAAAATATCCAAACATACCCTAAGAGATGCCCTGGGGAGACGCCACCCTCACATGATCAGCCATCAGAAAACCTCAAAGCCCCAGGGGAAAAGAGGCATGGGCTTGTCGAAGCCAAATTTGCCCACATGTGGAGGTGAAAATATGTAGAGAAGACGACCCAAACAACCCACCCGTTAGAACCACTACTCGTTGGAACTGCCACTCAAAACAGATGAAAATGGATACAGATTTATGCTATGCAGTTTTCTTCGGGTGGACACTTTTCGGACCGAATCCATTCGTGATTGACACATGAAAAACCACAACAAAATGGTATATTATATTCTATTCTCTTTCATTAATTTTATCCTATTCGTTCGTTTTGAATTATTTTTTGGAAAAAAATATATTTAAGAAGTAATTATTTTTAAAGTATTTTTATGTGTTTGTTTTGGCTAAAATTCAATTAAAATGAAAAATTAATTATTTTTAAAGATTAAAAAAAATTATCATTAATGTAAGTAAACACAAATTAGCTTTTGTTTTATATAAAAATCTTTAAAAAAATAATCTTAACACCAATAGACCTTTTTATGTAGTTAAATCTAGGCATATCTTGTACTCTGATTTAGTTGTTTTCTTCTTAATCAAATTTTGGCTTATAAAAAAAAACCCAATAGACCTTTTATCTTATGTCTTGTTTGTTCTACTTTTAATATATATATATATAGATAAAATTCATATATTCTGTTTTGTCTTACTATAATATTTGTTTGTCAAGTGCTTCTTCGGAATCAAATCTAAAATCCAATGCTTATGGGACGCCCTTTGATTAAACTTGATGAATGGAAATTATAAATGACATTGATTAGGATTTCTTCATGTAATATTGCAACATTATATTTAATTGCTTTCATTTAAGATGAAGATCTAGAGAGATATATATTGGGACAGAACAGCCATACATATGTACTGTGTCTAGTGTACTTGGCATGGATGAATAGAGATCACATGGTGTTGGTCTTGTAGTTGGGAAACCAAAAGATGTGGACTCTTTGCGTCAATCAGTTGGACTGAAGATGGATTGCTTCGCCGGTTGGCCATTCCATCATGTCCTATTGTGTTGCTTTTTCTGTTGCTTTCAACAAATAATTCAAAGTTAATTTTCAGTGGTACCCAGCAACAGGAAGAGCAGAAGAAAACGTGTTTCCCAGTATAACTCTACTACAGCGATACGAGACAGTGATGCTGGCTATATAAATAGCCATGAAATCATATATGGTATACATTTTTTCTAGTTATTATTTATATGATAATATTCGTTTTCTCTTGTTGTAATTCAATATGATTTACGTGCAAATTGTCATGTAAGTGCTTTTTTGAAAAGGGCCTTATAGAAAAGGACATCATTTTTTTTAAAAGTGTCTTATATTTAGGGACAGAGATAGTACGTTTTACATATGTCCAATTTCTTACATGGATCCAGGCCGTGTTTTTAATTACTTTATGACTTTTCAATTTTTCATGTCATTTGTGACCTAAAGCCCAAAACAATCAAATACAAACACGGGCATTGGCAAATCTAAAAGGAGCCCAACATTTACGACATGGTTGATTTTTAGTTGTATATGAACATATATATTTGTTTGGAATGAACTCTATAGTTACTTTAAATTCAAATATACTTTTGTAATCATCCAATTGAAAACCAAACAGATATTTAGTGGTTGCAAATTGCAATGTTTCAACTACTAGGATAATTTTTGACCAAAAATAAAACTACTAGGATAATTGATTAACACCACCGGTTATTGGCAAGAAAGATTATTATGCAACTGACTTGCATTTCTGTTATGGTTTTCCTTTTTGACAATGGACTATGGATGATTAAAATCTGACACGACTTTGTACTGCTAGCTAGGGAAGGATTCATTATGTGGGTGAGTATTTGATAAATATAATTTTAGATCCGATACTTTATAAATTGATTTTGCGGTAAAGAGTTTGATTTCCTTAAAAAAGATATCAAATTTGAGTATTGTAAATTGAAAAAATAAGTGCTAAAAGAGCTTTGCTCTCTTATGGTGGTCCACTCGGCTTGATTCTGATTAAACGAGTCTATACAAAAAAAGGATTCAATTGCCTTTTGCCAAAAAAAAAACTCATATAAAGATGCAATCAAAACTTTAGACAAACTTCTTTGCTTGATGAACTATCATGGTCAGAGTGACTTGTAATGAATGTACGCACTTCTCCTTGATAGAAAACACATACCTAAACTTTTGAACCGAACTTTTGAGGACTGAAGATCTCTGTCATCAAGCAAGTTGTCCTTATCTTAAATTCACGTAATTCCTACTCTGTTCACCTTCCTTCTAGGTTGGTTATTCTAGTTATAGTGCATTCATCTTTCAACTTTTTTACAAGTTGTCTTGACAATTCCTACTTTTGTCTCAACAAAATGAATATGGGATATAGAGACAGCACGGTAACAACTTGACTATGAGTGACAACTGATTACATGAAGAAATTTTTTTTGACTCAACCACTCATGGTAAAGTTCCTATGTTGATGTAGGAGTGCTCCTTTTATCAGTGGTTTCCTTTAAAATAAAAATAGTTTTGTTCAATGAGCTAGCCAGCTACAAACAGTCATTATTTGCATCAAAATCTACATTTAAAATTTCCATAATCTTATTTGCATTATCATTATCTTGGGTACATCCTTCATGGCATCCTAGGGAGCCATCAGAGCTTAGTATACTTTGTAGTCAAGTCATCATCCAATGTGATCAAGGTTTGGAATTATGTTGTGTTCACAATTGCATCGTGATATTTGATATTATGAAAAAAAATTCAAGACAAATATGACTAATACAACTACAGTTATTATTAAGAAAAACTTAAGTTTCATATCAATTAGAAATAAGGTCACGATAGAAAATATAAAGTCTAAGTAATCATTTTTTTTAAATCAAAATGCATGCAACAAGACGGATAGCATAAAAAGCGCCAAGTCCAAGAATAAAGTCTAAGTAATAATCACTTTATAAGTCAGTTTTATAAAGATAAATTGGGCCACCAATTAAATATAAGAACCATTAAATCTAAGAATTATGGTGATAAAATAATGTGTTCATAATTGACAAAGTGAAAGATTTGTGCAAAAATATTTATTTTTGTTCTGTCATTTCAAGTTGAAGGTATGTAGTAGTATCTTCATTTTCCAATGACTTTTGGATTGTCGTAGTTCCCTCATTTAATGGGAAGTTGACAATTGTTGCTTATCTTCTTTTTTAACTGAAGCTGACACAACATGCACTCAGCAGTAGAAACAAAGATCGACAAGTTTTTCAACTTTCATATTTAAAGCCCACCCAAAAAAAAAAACCTTTTCAAAGAATACCTTGACCAAAAAAAAACTTTTCAAAGGCTTTGAAATAAAACAAAAAAATTAAACTTCGATATTGAAGGTTCTGGGTGTTCCAAATGAGCCAAACCTAACCCACTCAAAGATATCATTCATGTCTAAAGTGTGCTCGGCTTGTTTATGTGCTCTGGTGTGTTTTTCTGTTATTTGTGTTTTACTTAGCTATAAGTTGTTCTTTGATGTGTTTTAGTGTTTTTTCTAGTTTGGGATAAATATAGTGTCCTTGCTGTATTAATGTCAGTAGCGCACCTTGGGTTGTATTAGTATATTTTTCGGTTGTTAACTTATGCTATTTTTCAGCCGGATGACCTTTGTATCTTTGTTCTGGGCTTTGCCCTTTTCGATATCATTAGATCTTTAGACAAAAAAAAAGACCACTAAATGTGGACCACCTCTGATTTTGAAGAGGGCAACAATGGGAACACATTGCTCGATTTCTTACTAAATTTTTACCAAAATTCCTTGATCTACAATGAGGGAATTTACATAATAATACTTAAAATGGGGGCAGTGTTAAATTCTGTTTTTGAAATCACCCCCTTAGGGGAAAAGGGCCTAGAACAAAAAGCTTATCTACTAAGATTGCATTGACAAATTTATACCCTTGTTTATGTTGGATCATCTACTTCAATCTTTACCCACACTGGAAGAATTGTGGGTGACGGTTCAAGGAAACACTAGAGGATAGTGCCTCACAGGAGCTTCACACAACTATATAGTATTATATCTTGATTAGGGATATTCTAGTGATTTATAAATGATTTGAAGTTATATAAAATTGTCAAATACTCTGAAATTAGTATCAACAAAAGTGCTAGTTTCATAATCCCTTACATAAACATAGATCATCATTAATGTAATGCACATAATGACATTGTTATTTATCTCTGAACACATATTAGTCCATAAGTCTCATTTTCCTTGTAACACTTTTGGTGAAAAGTGAAAACCAAAAACATCACATACGATACTATTGGGCCTGAACGTAGAAAGAACTCTAAAATCAAGTGATGTCAGAAGACGTTATTGATATTATTGATTATTGATTATTGATAATTACTTGCTAATAACCAATCCATGCAATGAGAACAAGTGAAAGCAGAAGAGTAACTCGTCATTGTCAAGCTCTTCTCACATACAATTGTACAATCAGCTTCTCCATTTAGCCCCTTATTCATATATGTAGTGTAAGAGAGATCCAAAGTAACCCAAATAACAAAAAAATACACTAATCAAAATCAATGTATTTACACGTAGTAGTCCAAATAATAAAAGCAGGGGAACCAAACACAAGCAAGGGACAGTCGTGAAAACAACAGCTACCTGTCATTTTGTGCCCCAAAGCATGTGCCACCATTATGCCATTCTTGTTCATCATCCTCACTTACACACACCCTCTTTTCATCACTTTGCCTTCTTGATGTAAACCATTCATTCACCTTTCAAAAATTTAACCAATATCTCAATTATCTAAGACATGTTTTGTTTCCAATTGCAAATGAACATTTGAGTCAAAAAATATGTCTGCTCAAAAGTAACTTTATAGTTACTCTAGGTTCAAATATGCTTTTGCAATCTTTAAACTAAAAACCAAACATACACATAATCACATGGTAAAATCCAGAAAGTTCACAGACAAAGTAGATAAGATAGGCCCCATTGATTTGCAAGTAAAATAGTAAATCAAAATCTACTTCTTCTTGCTCTTGTCTCTATTGTTGGAGAAGATTGAACCCAAGCCAAAAAGGTTAGCAGTGGGAACATTCAGAACTGGGTTGACTCTAACACTATTATTACCATGACTTCCATAACTCTTATTCAATGGAGGCCTTTGATAACTGTTTGGCCCAGAGGAAGGAGAAAACCTTGTGGAAGAATGTTTCTGGGAACTTTGTTTGACATTAAGACCCTCCTTTGACAAAGGGTTGTTCCTCTTAACACTTGGGGTAGATGATCCAGTTGAATTGCTTCTAGATAGAAGTGGCAAAGGGCACAAACTCCTTCCATATCCACTTCCACAACTGCTACTTCTCTTGAAGCTCCAAAAGGACTTGTTGGAGTTTGAACCTTGCTTGTTGTCACACACTTCGTCACTATTATTATTATTCAAATTCAAATACTTGCTTTCTTTGGTGCTCTCTCTTTTCAAGTTAGGATGCAATGGAGGGTGTGGTGCTAATAATTGACTTGTTTGCTTCAAAGGAGGAACATTCTTCTTTCTCTTGATTTCAGTGGGAAGGATTCTACCATCTGAGAAAAGCTCTTCAGCTGAAGATGATTGATCAAGCTCTAGACTTTCACTCACACAAAAATCAAAATCAATGCTTGATTTCAACCCAGAAGAGTTTGATCTAAAGGGGTGCTGCTCAACAGGTATGACATCAGATTGGGAAAAGTCATGTGAGAATGAAATTCTTGGACTCACAGTATTCTCAGAGAAAAGTTCAACTGCCATTTTTTCATTCAAATTTTAAGCTTTTTGAGGGAAAAACTAGGAAAATCACTAGCACCCCAGAAAGCCTGAAATGGAAAAAACTACACAAAGAAACTGATTCTGATGAGAGAAACAAGATGGTATAGCTAGAGGGTTTAAATGGGGCCAAAAGGTAGCAGACAAGTCAATTTGATTGATTCAAAGTTCAAACCTAACCAACAAAGATTGCAATAAAAGAAGCTAGCATCAAAGTCCCCTTCCAAAAGAAAAAAAAAAGGATACCATAAAGAGGATTTAAATTATTAAAGGTAACAAATGAAGTTTGCAACTTTTATATCAAGTGGTCCAAAGTGGACAAAATGGAATAATTCGTGACCAGACTTTACTTACCTCCCAATTGAACACATATTAGTCCATGTGCCATTATTTTCTCTTAGGATACTTTGGGTATAAAAAAAAAGTGGACAAAATGGGATCCAAAAGTGGTGTGAGAAAAGGATATGCCTTTCTGGGTTTGTTGCAGGAGGGTGAGACTTTTGGAGAATCAAAAAAGCTAGGTTGACGGAGAAGGAGAGAGAGAGAGTGAGATCAAGAAACGTGCAGCGAGTGTTGTGTTGTGAGAGCTTGGAAGATTAAGTAGCCGGCTTTGAGTTGAGGTGGTTAACCAATTTTAAATAATGAAATTAACCAACTACCATGAGTAAATTATTATTATGCAGCTTGGGTCGCAGGTACAAACAAAGATGCCAACACAACACTCTGAATGGTGGACTCACCAATTTTGTTATGCAGGCGACATGTTTATTTCACATGCCAAAAAAAATTCAGTGGCTCACATTCATCAATATGCCATTGGGCTTGGGGAGGAAGTAAATCTATAATGATATCTTTTATGCTGAATTGTCCCTACCTTAGGCATTTTTGTATCATAATTAATTAATATGGATATTTTCTATCTACACGTACGTACTTTTCTATCCACACGTACATAATATAGAATGATTAGTTCTGCATGTACATTTTTTTTAGAACACATACATGATACGGAACTAGTTCCGCACGTTGTACTTCAATGTGAAATTAATAGTTTCGCAAGTATTTTTTTAAACATACATGATGCGGAACTAATAGTTTCACACGTTGTAATTCAATGCGGAATTAATAGTTCCGCAAGCATGCGTAACGAATCAAAAATGCTTGCCGCATTGAATTACAATGTGCAGAACTATTCCCTATTATGTATGTTTTCAAAAAAAAAATACTTACAAAACTATTTGTTCCACATCATATATGTGTTCGAAAAAAAATATACCTGCAGAACTAATAGTTCCGCATCATGTATGTGTGAATAGAAAAGTACGTATGTATAGATAGAAAAACCCTTAATAGGTGGACATCTATACTTATATCTATACTTATATTTATACTTATATACAGAAGAACACATGTTATTTTGGTTTTTTAATTTACTTTTCAATATTGTCTTTATCTATGCTTCAAAAAAAAATATTGTCCTTATCTAATTAAAAGTTAAAATTTAAATTTAAACATATATGTACGATAACTATAAATAACTGTTGTGTAACCATCCGAGAAAAAAAGGAAGAGGAGGCAGACAAACAAGCCAAACAGGCACGTTTGTTATCAGCTAGTAATAATAATTATAATAACTACGGGAGAAAAATCCAAGTTCTATATCGATTAGAGATAATACCTAAATAGAATAGGTAAAGAGTAAACAATCCTCATCTTATAAACTAGTTTTGTAGAGATAAGTTAAACCATAAAATGAAAAATAAATCAAATATACTAAATTCTAATATAGTATCAAAGTCTATCTAAAATCCATTATTAGGCCGTCACTCGTATTAATTGTCTACACACAAAAAAGAAATTTATCAATCCACTCACCATATTATCTACACACCAAAACCAACAGTGATGGTTTGGGCTTTGTGCGTGAATAATGTGGATAATATACCCACTGTAAAATGAAAATCCAAACGCGGTGTCATATGAATACGATACTTACACCATAGGGGAACATGCCATCGTGTTTCTGTAACAGCGGCAGAGAGGTAATAATATTGCAAATGCAATTGCTCTCTCTGGCTGCCTCTCTTGTTCATCCCTCCCTCAGCCTCATCCTCACCCTCACCCTCTCTTTTTCTATTTGTTTTTTTATGACATTAAAAGTACAATCATAAACTACGGAAAAGTGTTCCTGTTCATCATTATATTTTTAAATAATTGATATTAAATACAAATTTATGTGAAGTTAAAAAAAATACAATTTTGTGTGGTTTTAAAATCATTGAATGTATAATTGATCTGATAATACATTTTTAAAACATAAAATTATATATTCTATATAATGTCCCCTTATGTTTTCCTGGCGTTATTTGTCTAGCTTATAAATAATGTGCTTTGCATTACAATATATAGTTTATGTCAAATTGTTTAGAAAATTACCCTTTGTGTAAAAAGGTTGCACAAAATGGAATAAATCAGTCTCTTAATTTAAGTTGAAATTGTTGTTACATTTAGATGAAATGTATTACTGGCCCATTATGTTGTCAGATTTTCTATTGATTAATTTCTCTTTTTTTTTTGGACAAAAGCTATTGATTAATTTCTTATACGCTATGGAATTTGACATTCTAGACGTAATCTTTTTCATATCTTCTAAGAATTTATTTTTTTTCATTTTGTGCTTAAGCATCTAAAACAACACAAATCCAGATGGTTGCGGGCATCCCTCTTAAAAAAGGTTAGAGTTGGAGTAAAACTATATCAGCCCGTTTGTTTTCGAGTTAACAGGTCTCATGGCACGTTTTTGACTAAAGGAGAGTGATGGCTTTTTTTTTTTGCTAAAAGTGTAGGCAATTTCTATCTGCACATACATAGTTTTCTATCTGTACATACATGTTCATGGAACTATTAGTTCTGCGGGTTTATATTTTTTCAACACACACATGTCTGTGGAACTATTAGTTCTGCGGGTTGTATTTCTTCGCGAAACTATTAGTTCCGCAAGCATGTATGTGTTGAATTACAATCCGCGGAACTAATAGTTTCGTGGACATATGTGTGTTGGAAAAAAATAAACCCACGAAACTAATAGTTCTGCAGACATATATGTGCAGAACGAAAACTATATATGTGCAAATAGAAATTCCCAAAGTGTATCAGAAGGTGTTTTTCTCCTGTTAGAGGCTAGCACAAATCTCTTCCAAACAGGCACAATATATTGGTAGAATTAAGTAGAAAGAATATGCCCAACTAAAGAGTGATAACTTCTTTCATACTCATCCCAATTAAATATTACTAATTAATGACATTTGGTTACTTTCACATAATTTAGTATATAATATTTTTACAAATGATGAATTAATGACTCATTGATTAGAAAGTACACAAGTTAACCGACTAATAACCTGGTAATGTCAGCTTCAAACACATATTATTAATCCCATCTATTAATCATTTTATATACCTTTTCTTTTTTAGCTTAATTATATACCTTCACTAACGGGTATAAATATACAACCTTCTCATGAGGCAAATACTTTGGTTATATATGCTCCAGAGTTTCTGTAATGTCCTTTTCACCGAGTCTACTACTTTTTTTCGGTGAGTCTTCTTTTTTGTCTATTTCAGAATTATTATGATTAATTTCTTTTGCACGAGGTGCACGGCTCTTTCTCAATTGTACGTGCTTAATTTCAACCAAGTTTATACATGTGAGCATCAAAGCAAGGACCTGATCATTTAACCTGCTACCGTGTCTACAAATATATCCTAATATATATACTTCACCAATCTTATCCCACCCCACTCATAAGTACCGCTAATTCATTGCCATTAAGAATGGTACTATATATTACTAATTATTTTCTCTCGACTCAAATATAAATAAAAAAATAGTCTAAGTGTCTATAGTAGACTTAAATATAAGTAAATTAACTAACTCTATTATATTTAATGATTTTTTTACAAAATATTCTTCATTTATTATAGATTTTAATTTCAGTGACCCCTTTTATTAGGGACAAATGAAGTTCATTATTTGATAAGATTAAAAAAATTAAATGAATTTAACTAATTTTTTTTAATCAGTGTGAATTTAAGTATTTTTACTTATATTTAAGTTTAGAGGGAGTACAATATTAGCAGAATTAGACTTGATCAGATATAACTTTCCAATAAGAAGCAAGTCACCAACTCTAATTAAGTTTAAGCAGTTGGAGTTAGTCCTAATGGCATGGACTTCTGGCAAGCCCATTAATTATTTTGGTTGTCAAGGATTACACTTACGGTTAGAAAGTGGATTTTTCAGATAACTTTAGGTAGAGGTGGCAATTCGGGCTTTCGGGCCGGCCCGCATCGGGTTCGGGCTTTATCGGGCCGGGCCAAAAAAGCCCGGATTGAAAACGGGCTCAAATTTGTGTGTCCGGGCTCTCTATTTTTTGGGCCGGGCTCGGGCTTTGACCTATGTTTTTCGGGCGGCCCGCTTCGGGCTCGGGCTTTATTGGGCTGGGCCAAAAAGGCCCAGATTAAAAACGGGCTCAAATTTGTGTGTCCAAGCCCGGTGTTTTTTCGGGCGAGCTCGGGCCAGCCCGGTGGACTAATCCCATTTTACCAGCTCTAACTTTAGGCCATTTATAAAAATTGCCTTTGTTTGATGGCTTCCAACACGCCAATAGGCAATAACCCCTTTACCACTTAATTAGATGTCAAAAATATCTTTATAGGAGTAATCTACAATTGATGAGGTGGTTGATATGGAGTACTTTGACTATTAAAGAGTTAGCTTTTGATGATTTTGTTTTGTTATTAATGACATGATATGAAGTTGGCGTATTCGCTTGGATGTGTATGACACTGTAGTAAGTGAATGAATAGAATACACTAGACTCACTATAATAATAGACTACGAAACAACTAAGTATAATCGACTCACACCATACCAAAAACAGAATTCAAACTGTCATTTGGAAAATCTTCCAAATCAAATGGATACAACTGCCTAGACATGTTGTGTGTTGGGGGGTTTCATGCAAAGGTATTCTGACTCTCAATTTAGAGGGTTTTTTAGCAGAGCAAGGGTAAGATGAGAGTGAACACATACTTGAGGCTGGGGATTCCTCCTCTATTTATACTGGGGTCTGTGGCCCCCTTGTGGATAGCATTTCTGGACCGTGCAACCTTAGTATGAAAGGACGATTCTCTTGTCCGCTGTGTGTGGGTGCGTGCCTTAGTACGGATGATCGTGGGAGCAGAGACGACTGTTATTGGCAAACATAGTTGTCAGGCATGGGGACCAGGCCTCACATGTCCCTTTCAGGTCGAGGCTTTGTTGATACCGGATGGGTCTGAGACGGGTCGGACCCTAGGTTGGCTTTGGGCCCTGGCAAATTCGCCCCAGACATAATCGGCCAAGCCCAATTGCGGGATTACCCGGAACAATTTTCTATAAACATGTCTTGTTAGATTAATTATTTAATTAATCAATATGTTAATGAATTAACATTAATTAATTATTGAAAATTACTCTTTAATTATTTATATATTAATTTTTGGTCAATAATTATTAATATAGTATCATAACTAATTGATAGATATTGTATGGGCTTTGTTCTGATCAATAACTCGTGATGGGTTGGGCTATTCAATTGATGCCCAATGAGAGGTTCTTGCCCTCATACGATAGGTCTAGGTTACTTAATTGTTGCCCCATTAGACAGTTAACACGTGACAGAACCAATCGTGATTGAGGAGAGTTTGCTTTCAATATTTCAGTTCTGAGCGAATCCCTTGAGTCTCCTTTTATCTATTGCCAATAGTCACTTCAAGTATACTCTTGATCTATCTCATTGGTGTAAATATTAACATGCTATAATTTGTATGTATCTATGATCTAAATTCATCATGTCTTGGACACCATCATTACCGGATTAACATACCCATTATTAAACATTTAATATGGTGACAATTAATCTAGGTGCCATATTATGGTAATCTAGATGGACCGATAATAACACAGATATATATATATACCCATGCCTGCGGGTTGTATTGTTAGATCATTTTCGGTGTCCCAGCTTCTCCTCACGCCTGTCACGCACAATGAGAGCAATGAAAAAGATGGGGGGCACATGTAATATATACCCTCAACCAGGGGTAGCTTTGAGGGTGGACAAAAAGGGCGACTGTCCAGGGTCCTATTTTTTAGAGGGCACCAATTTTTTTTACTACTTATATGCATATTAGAGTAGTATAACACATATATATGAGGAGACTTTTGGAATTTTGTTTAGTTTTGAAAGACTTAAATCATTCTCTAATTAGGACTTGAAATTATGTTGCAAACATCTTGAAATTTATCTAAAACATGATAATTGTTATGATCTTGATGGTGAAATTTTATTTGAAGAATTAAAAGTCATTAGAAAGATTTTAACAGTTGAATCAAAACCAAGCATTATGATATTGAGTTTTTTGAAGACATTTAATTGTTTACCTAATGTATGTACAACTTATAGAATAATATTAACTATCATTGTTATTGTTATCTCTGCTAAAATTTTTTTTCTAAATTGAAATTGTTAAAATTTTATTTACAATTACTATGTTACAAGGTAAATTAAATAGTCTTGCTTTGATTTTTATTGAAAATAATTTTTTAAAGAACCCTGATTATGAACAGATTATTAATGATTTCACAACAAAAAATTGCAAAAAAGTGATAGGACATCATTTTATCGATTTGCCCAAGGCACCTCAAATCTCCGGGCCGGCCCTGCCCTCAACACTCTCATATACCTATCTTAATCTGAGCATAGAAGTTTAGACTTTAGAACGTGCTGGTCCCATTTTGTAGCTTAACTAGTCTATAAATTTGACTCATACAAAATACGATTTTTTTAACAAAAATAGTAAAAAAATAAATTAAACAAACAATTTTAGTTTAAAAATAAAAAAAGTGAAAAGTGATAAATGTCATAATATGAAAGATGACATGTGTCACGGTCTATGAGATAAAAAATTATTTTTTTTAAAGAGTAATTAATAATTGATTGGCAATCGCTCTTCATCGTTCATCATTCATTCAATATAGATGAAAGATCAGGGACTGGATTGCCCCGCTAAAGCGTATGCACAACTCTGTTAAACAATTCATTACTACACTACATATATAACAATTTTTTAATAAATTGCATCTTATTTAAAATATTAATAATTGATAATTAAGATGTAGCCTGTAGGGTCTTGTGCGACAGAAGAATGGTGTATCTGTCTGGTACTGGTAGAATGTTTTAGTGCCTCAGAGGTAAGCCATATATAAAAGAGGAAATCCAAGCTTATCGCTGAATGGCAATACATTCACAAAATATGGATTTATAGCTGCACCTGCAATTGATCAAGGTCTTTATGCCCATACGGATAAGAATAAAGCTTTATTTACAACACATGTGAAAGAAAGAAAGAAAGAGCATCTATACTATATTATAGGGTGAGCGACAGCTTCATAGGGTCCATATTATTGGTGTGGCCACTGTCCAGTACTGATGAGTTCGAATCCTTCTCCATCATTTCATTTTCATGGGTTGGATACACAGGATAGATAGAGTTGAGTCATGAGTGGAAGGAGTCTTGTTCAGCTGTAAAAGAGGGAAGATAAATTGCTTCCGGTTTATATGCTTTTTAATATTATTTTTAAGAAAAATGATATTTAGATAGCCCAGATTCAATTAACACCTAGATAAAAATAAGAATAAAACAGAGATAAGTAATAAATGTGATAGATGAGTGATATAACAAAAAGAGAGATAGAAAAAGAGAGAGGCGTTGAATTGGTGTTAGAATTGGGCCCCAAATCATCCCAATTGTTGCAATTGAGTCATTATGTCAATATATCTTCTGGTTTTTAAAACCTAAAGCCTATGTAGTACACATGAGACATATTTGATACTAAATCAGGTCGCATTTGCACGGTGTTGGTTCCCATAATCAAAGCAAGTTGGCAACACACGTCATGCAATACATGTTTAAAATTTTTTAAGTGTGAGTGTCTTTGTCATGCCATCGGTGCAAGATGGATAAACTTAGTGTCAATATGACTTGATTTAGTGTCAAATCAATTCATGTGTGTCATGTAGACTCTGGTGTTAAAAATTAGACGACATAGTGACTGAGGGTCTGATTGCAACAATTAAGTTAATTGGAGACCCAATTCACTCAATTGAAAATCGAGAACCAAAATCGCACTATTGCAATAATTTTGGAGACTTAAACCTAAATATATTTTAATTAGGGTTGGGCACGAGTCGGTTCGGTTCGGGTTGAGAGCATTTCTGGGACCAAATCGATCAACTGTTTATGGGTTGGGTTGGTTCGATTTTTGGCATTTTTTGGGTACAAACCCGAACCGAACCAACCCATGCTAGTTTGGGTTGGTTCAGATTGGGTCTCGAGTATATTATTAAAAAATTTAAAAAACTGAAAAAATCGCAAAAATGGGAAAAAGAAGGAGAAGGGGAAATAGAACTAGTACGCTTTTTTTTTTGGGTCAAAACTGGTATGCTTGAAGACCAGTACAGCAACAACAACCACAGGGGATGTCAATAACAACAACAATTAAAGGGAAAACAGAAATAAAACCACCATGAAATAAAGTAGAGGCATGTTTTAGTGATTTGTGATTCACTGCTTCACAGATCTATAACAAAATAACAAAAAAAAGCCACGATCTGAGGAAGAGGAGCAGAGCAAAGGGGGAAGAAGAAATGGAAAAGGGAAGAGCGTGAGGACTGACGGATCTGAGGAAGAGGGGAAGGGAGATGCACCGCTGCTGTAAGAGGAAGAACCCTAGGTTGCGAAAAGGGAAAGGGAAGCACAGGGAGAAGAATCATCTGTCTGCCGTGACAAAGGCGAACCACCGTGAAGGAGAAAGGACCGTCGCGTGATGGAAGGACTGCAAGGAGAAGGCGCGCCTTGACAAAGATGATAGGTTGTTGCCTCGTCACCATCAAGCTCGAGGGATCGGATTTGAGTTTGAGAAGTGAAAACTGAACATTGAAAACCCTAGAAGGAGTGATAGAGGGATCGAAATCTGCTATGTTGTCTCACTCATCTTCATTATAATCAATTTTTTTATTTTTTTTATTAACCCCGGTTCGGTTCGGATTGCTCGGTTCAGAAAATTTAAAAACCAACATCCGAACCAGACTTGTTCGGTTCTTCCGTTTTTTACCCGAAGCGAACTGTGAACCAGACCGAACCAGAATATATGTGCTGGTTCGGTTCAGGTCGACCGGGTTCGTGGGTTGAACCGGACCCATGTCCACCCCTAATTTTAATGGCCACGAAACTTTATCACTCTCTCTCTCTCTTCCTTTCGCTCTATTTCCACTCACGCCCAAACAGAGAAAAACTACAATTTCATTTCCTTATTTTCTCTTCTCTGTTTTTTCTCTTAATCCAAACGACAAAAGAAGCAGACAGAGCAAATTCCACCCTCTCCAGTTTTCACAAGAGGAATCGACGGTGACTGTGTGTATCGAGCGGAAGCGCTCTACCATACCCTCAACGCGAATCACGGTATAAATAATCAAACTTGTGCTTGAAAATTGGAATGCTTTGTAGAACTAGACATGCTGCTACTGTTTTTTCTCATGTTCTCAAGTACTCTTCTTCCTTTCTTCTTCACTCTTCATCTTCTTCCAACAAAACCAAAAGGTCCAAAACTCGCCCAAACAATAATTCCACAAACCCTAAAACCGTTTCCCCCAAATCCCTTCTACCCACTTCCTCCCATGCTTCATGTTCACGCCTTTCACACAATTCAAACATACCCTTTTACTCTTTGCTCTCTGACCTTGTCTCTTACCCAAGTGACACTAACATTGACCGTGTCTTGGACCGTTACAAGGGAGAGTTGAACAACAACCTCGTACTTCGTGTCTTGATGAGCTACAACCACTTGGGTAGAGCCAAGACCTTAAAGTTCTTCTCTTTTGCTGGGACCCACATGGGTTTTCAGTTTGATGACTCAGTGGTTGAGTACGTGGTTGATTTCTTGGGTAGGAGGAAGCTCTTTGATGACATCAAGTGTTTGTTCATGACAATTGTATCTCACAACGGTAAAGTTTCACCTAAGGCATTGTCTATTTGTATTAGGTTTTTGGGTAGGGAAGGGAGAGTTCAGGAAGCATTGTCATTGTTTGAGGAAATGGAAACTGTTTTTGGGTGCAAGCCTGATAATGTTGTGTGTAACAACATGCTTTATGTGCTATGCAAGAGGAATTCATCTGGGGAGATGGTTGAACTTGCAAGTTCAATCTTTCAAAAGATGGAATCTCCTGATACATATTCATGTAGTAACATGATTGTTGGTTTGTGTAGACTTGGTAGGTTAGAGACAGCTCTTGAAGTTTTTCGCCAAATGGAAAGGATCGGTGTGGCTCCAACTCGTTCTGCAGTGAATATTCTCATTGGGGAGCTTTGCTCAATGAGTGAAAGAGAAGGGTCTGTTGAGAAGGTGAGAGTGAGGAATACTCGTAGACCGTATACAATTCTGGTTCCTAACATGGGAGGAAATAAGGGTGCAATTCAGCCTGCTGTTGAAGTGTTTTGGGCACTTCTCAATTCTGGCTTGTTGCCTAGTACTTTTGTAGTTACCAGGCTTATGTCTGAGCTTTGTCGCTTAGGTCATACAGGTGAAGCTGTTAAGGTGTTGAGGATTGTTGAGGAAAGGAAGGTACCTTGTGTTAAAGAGGGATACTCAATTGTTATAAAGGCATTGTGTGAGCACCGGCGAGTGGAGGAAACTAGTGACTTGTTTGGGAGAATGTTAGCCCTTGGCTTAAGGCCAAAGCTGGATGTTTACAATTCTGTTATATCCATGCTGTGTAAATTGGGAAATTTGGAACATGCCATGAGGGTCTTTGAAACCATGAACAAGAATAGATGCCTTCCGGATAGTTTAACTTACATTGCTTTGATCCATGCTCATGGTGGGTGTAAGAATTGGAAAGTTGCCTATGAGTTACTAATGGAAATGTTGGGTTATGGATCGATTCCACATTTTCACACTTATAATATAGTAGACAGTCTTTTGAGAGAACATGATCAGTTAGATCTATGCCTTAAATTGGAAAGAAAGTTTGAGAACCAGAAGTTGCAGAAGCTGTGTAAGGTTGGTGAACTAGATGCTGCTTATGAGAAAGTGAAATCAATGCTTGAGAAGGGTATTCCTTTATCAGCTTATGCTAGAGACACATTTGAACATGTGTTTCAGAAGTGTGGCAGGTTAAAAATAGCACATCAGTTACTGGAAAATACTCAAAGAGTTCAGGAGCCTGAGGAGAGATTAACCGAACTTAACTAGTTACAAACAAAAAGAAATTCCTTTGTTGTTGGAACAATTTTGGGGTTGATTGTTGACATTTTTCTCTTTTGATATTTTAACACAATTTTTTCCTCAGCCTTCTAGTCTCAGTTTTAATTTGTTCTGTATCTTCTAAAGTCTTCCAAGTTTATTAAATTAAATTAAATTAAATAAAGAAAAGAAAGGTCATAACCATATAGAGTTATTAGATTCTTCTCCTTCCAAGCTCCTTATTCCAACTTATTATGCTCATAAAATTTTCACTTACCCAACAATGTCTGTTCAATTTTATTGTATTGGTTATTGTGGCAAAATTAATCTGTATTAAATTCATTTGTTTTTACTTCTTATATTTAACGACAAAAACAAAGTATTTTTAATTCCCAAAAGCATATGTTTTTGCATCCTCATGAGAAATAAAAATATACTTTTTTTGGTCAAATGTATAAACTAAAAATGAATAGAATTAAAAAAATAACTTATTTTAAAAGACTATATTTTTTTGTATAAAAACATATTTAATTCTTTGAAAACAAAACATGACTATACTGGGAAAAATATTTTGACGGAGAGGGGTGATGAGTTTTAAATATAAAAAAAGCTCTGAACCAAAGATTAGTCTTATAATTGGCCCAAACAGTCGAAACATGGGGATATTTCAGAGTGGCACGGGTCTAAAGACCTTAATTACCGTGGTTTAAAAAAAAATATTTTTTATTAAATAAAATTTATAAAGCAAAAGAGAAAAATATAAAAACAAGTTATGAAAAAAAAAATAGTGATGTTTTTGTAGGATATGTATAAAGATCAAACAAGGGTCTAACCTCTTGGACGAGCACTGAACACAGCGGTTGTTGAAATCAAATTCAGCTTGGAACATGGTTGTGATAGATTCATTCTGAGCAATATTGAATTCCCTTCTTTCCCCTGTAACAGTTGTAGTGAAGAGTGAAGAGCAATGAGTGCGAGGTCCAGAAACTTGAACTCCGTGTTCTACGCTGATTCCTACCATCCCATTCAAGCTGGCAGCATCGACGGCACCGATATCCTTCCTCACGACAATGCCGTTTATCGTGCTCAACTCTGTTCCTCTATTGGCCTCTGTCTGTATTTTCCTTTCTTTTTTTTCAATTTTTTCCCCTTTTTATAATTTTCAATTTTCATCGATTTTTAATTCCAAAAATTGAATTTTGCAGATGACCCATTTGGTGATCCTAAGGCTACTGGAGACCCTTATTGCACTCTCTTCGTGGGTCGCCTCTCTCGCCTCACCACTGAACATACTCTCCGCAAGGTAAAATAAAAAGCTTCTCTTTTTTCCTATTTTTTTTTCAATTTTTTTTTTCCTGTTAACAGGTTCATCTCGCATGTTAGTTAGAAGTGCTACAAGTAAGTAATATTGCTTCGTCTATCTGATAAAATACAAATATTTAGAAAATTGTCCCAGATATAATTTAGCTCAGTTAATTTATGTTTATTTTTTTTTCCTGAAGAAGAGAAATAAGAAATTAGATTACGAGCCTGATTAGATTGGTTTATGCAGAGTTTATCTACTGACATAAGCACTTGTGGCAGTGTTTGGGAGAGCTTATGAAAATAGTTTATGACTGGCTCATAAGCTGTTTTGGGCTTATTTTCATAAGCTTTCCAGAATAGTTTGTCAAAACAGCTTATAGCTTATATGAAATCAATTTTATCACATTTCCTCTTCCATTATAAAAATAGTTTATACATAAGCACTTATGAATAAACTGTTTATCCAAACAACCATCTCTATATGCATAAACAATGGATCAGCAAGAGTATGAAAGGAACATAAAACTTATTATGTGTTCCAAAGGAGCATCTGAAACTCAATTATATTCCTTGAAGCTTCTTAGGAGTTAGGACACTGCCACTTCTTTTGCTGCCTTATTTTTATAGCATATTATTTAACTTCTCCAGTATCTCCATTTGTGTGCTTATGGAATGTTTGGGTTTATCTTTCAGGTTATGAGTAAGTATGGTCGGGTGAAGAACATGCGCTTGGTGAGGGACATTGGTAACATTCTTTGGTCTATCTTATTTCTTAAACCATCTTTGATTTCAGCTTCTGTCAGTTATTTTCTCCAGATCTATGTGGGTCTATTTTACATCTTCGAATTGTGTGCTTCCGAAAAACATCTAATGGAAATAATATTTCTTTGAGCCTGCGGTTCGATATGATTGAGTACTTGCTAATTGCGTGCTTGTATAATGCTCTAAATTTGACTGTGTTCTTGAAAAATAATATTTCAGGTTCAAGGATATGTTCTCTTTGTTTCTTGTATTTAAGCCATTTTAAGAACTATGAGATCTGTAATTCTCTCAGGAATTAAGATACTGCTCTCTTTTTATTTTAATTGTTTCCTCTTGCATAATTTGTTTTCCATGTTAGAGAAATAATATGTTGCGTTTGCGTGTAAATTTATACATGACCGGGAACGTGCATGGTTTCTTTTACTAAAATGTTTTATTGTTTGACCACCTACTGAAAAAGGATCTTTATTAACTCTCTGTAAATGTTCATTAATTCATTTACCAACTGAAATAGCATTCCTGTTATTTACACGACATCTTGTATACCCATGTTTTGTGTTAGATTCCTGGCAATGGTTTGGCTATTCTATGCATTAATTCTTTTGAATGATATATGTTGATAGTTACTCTTTTACATATATCATCGGCGAGCTGTGGGATTTAAGAATTTTACATTGGATTTGTTTATTTGCAGTGACAGGAGCTTCTCGTGGTTATGCTTTTGTTGAATATGAAACTGAAAGGGAGATGCGACGAGCATATATGGTGCTGCAACATGTTAAAACTTTGTTTAATTTTTACCTTAAATTAAAAGAACAAAGCTTTATGACATGATAAATTAAAACCCTATCAAGCCTTACAATACATATACACACATAAATATACACAATCACACATATCAGTCATATTGTTCAAATAGTTTAGTTTTGACAAAACCTAGCTGAATTTACAGCCATAGGCAAATGAAATCATCTGGACTTCAGCTAGCTTGTAATATGCATTTTTATGAAATGTTGTTAATGTTGCCAATATTTATTGAATTTTCTCATTTTCAGGATGCTCATCATGTGATTGTTGATGATAGTGAAATTATAGTTGATTATAATAGACAGCAGTTGATGCCAGGATGGATTCCTAGAAGGTTAGGTCAGTTGAAGTGACTCATTCTTTAAGTTGCATTTATATCCACTGAACCTGAGCCATTTGATTAATTCCTGTTCTCTCCTGCAGGTGGTGGTCTTAGTGGTAAGAAGGAATCAGGACAACTTCGTTTTGGGGGAAGAGAAAAACCATTTCGTGCACCCTTGTACATATCCGTCCTCTTATATCTGCAAACTATATTTGTTCTTGTTTCCAAATTATCTTATAACCTAGCTTTTAAAGACGTGTGCTAACCTCTAGTGTGGTAAATTCAAAATGAATGTTGAATCATTATGTTAATTGGTTCATCGATAGAGTAAAATTATATTAATCTCACTTGAAATTTGTCTAAATTACCAACTGTTTTTTGCATCTCTCACTTGTATGGAGCTTGTATCTGCTAAAATTTAAATGGGCCCAATCTCACCCACTGAGTTGAGGTTTGGTGATATTTTTTTTTATTATTACTAGTTTCTTTAAGAGAAGTTCAAAGGACAGGAGGTCAATGTAATTTTTGAAACAAGAGAAGTAATTGAATTTAGCCAAACCTCAAGGGTCAGTATGATTCTACTAATTTAAATGCATCAGCTATTTTACAGCAAGTTCTCAAAATATTATGGCATTTCCATATGGCCAACAATTGGTTTCTGATGCAGACCCACACACCAACAACACAGAAATAAGCAAATAACAGAGAATAAGGAATAGAATAGAAGGTTGTATTGAATACTCAAAAGATGAAATGCAGAAAGGCGTATGCCTTCTACCCCAGAGCAATGCTCCCACAGAGAAAGGTACGTCTCTGCTCACATACACAAAATGATTCTCTCTGATTATTCTCTCCCATTACCTCACGTCCCCTATAACAGCGCACACCCACTCACATTCTCTCCTCTCTCTCTGCCACATCAACATCCTTGCCTCCCTTCCTATTTTTCCTCACATAGACCCTCCATATTTTGGGCCTATTCCCTTGTCCTGCATTCTGCTCCCCTAAGCCCGATATACTCTCCATGGGCCTATCAATACCCTCTCCTTGAGAAGCAGACTTGTCCTCAAGTCTGAGATCAGGGAATTGATGGTGCATGACAAATTCATCCTCCCATGTTGCTTCGGCCACATCTCTATCTTTCCATTGTATCAACCATTGCTTCACAGCCTCATTGTCTCTAGTAATAGTCCGGGTAGCTAAAACTGACATAGGCATCCAGCTGGATTCAGTGGTCGTCTCTAGCTCTTCTGGCAATTCTTTCTCCACCTGGTAATCTCCAACAACCTTTTTCAGCAAAGAGACATGGAAAACAGGGTGTATCTTAGAAGAAACTGGGAGTTGTAGCTTATAAGCCACAGGTCCAATTCTGCCAGTCACCTGAAATGGACCATAAAACCGTGGAGCTAACTTGGGGTTAATCCTCCCTATCATAGAGTGCTGTACATGCGGCCTTAATTTCAGAAACACCCACTCCCCAAGCTGAAACTCTTTATCTTGTCGATGCTTGTCAGCTAAAAACTTCATTCTGTTTTGAGCATGCAGTAAGTGATGCTTTAACTGGCGCAAGCATTCATCCCTCTCAGCCAGCTCTCTTTGAACAGCCTCCACCTTCACCTCAACAGGCAGAAAACGGGTAATAGCAGGAGGAGGTCTCCCATAAAGCACCTCGAAAGGACTAATACCCGTAGATGCATGAAACGTGGTATTATACCACAGTTCAGCCCATGGCACCCAGATCACCCATGTCTTAGGCTGGTCAGAAATAAAACACCTCAAAAAAGTCTCAAGGCAGCGATTGATTACCTCTGTTTGCCCGTCCGTTTGGGGGTGATACGTTGTGCTTAATTTCAATTGGGTACCTTGCAACTTGAAAAGCTCTTGCCAAAAGTTGCTCACAAAGATGGGGTCTCGGTCACTAACAATGGAACGTGGTACTCCATGTAGACGAATGATCTCCTTGGTAAAAATTTCAGCTAGACTCCTAGCTGAATAAGGGTGCTTAAGTGGGATAAAATGGGCGTACTTGGACAAACGATCTACCACAACGAATATTGCCTCAAAGCCTTTAGACTTGGGGAGCCCCGTGACAAAATCCATCGAAAGATCCTCCCACAGCTGCGAAGGCACAGGCAAAGGTTGTAACAACCCTCCGGGCGAACTAGCAACATATTTTTGCCTCTGGCACACATCGCAGGCCTGCACAAACTGCTGGATGTGTTTCTTCATCCCTATCCAATAGACGTTTGCAGCAATTCTGCGATATGTTCTGTAAAATCCCGAGTGTCCCCCTTGGGGAGTTGAATGAAACTCGCTCAACAGTGTGGGAATCCACTCTGAATCAGCAGCCACCACCAACCGGTCGTCATACAATAAAACCCCATTTTTATATGCAAAACTAGGATTCGTAGGGACCCCATTCTTTAAGTTCTCAATCACCTTTTGCAAAACCGGATCTCTGTGGACTTCATCAATTAATTCTTTGCTGCCAGACCACTCCGGGTGATGCACCATGGAATATAAAGTCTCAGGATCATGTATGCGTGACAGTGCATCAGCCCTCTTATTTTCCAATCCCGGTTTATAAATGATGTCGAATTGATATCCCAACAATTTGGCTGCCCAGTTTTGCTGATCAGTAGTGGTAATCCGCTGCATTAAGAGTTGTTTCAAACTCTTTTGATCGCTGCACACAGTGAACTTACGCCCCAACAGATACGGTCTCCAATGCTGGATAGATAACGCTACAGCCATTAATTCTTTCTCATAAGCTGACTTGGCCAAATTTCTGTCACCCAATGCCTTGCTGTAATAAGCAATAGGACGTCCCTGCTGCAACAGGATCGCTCCTAACCCACTCCCTGAAGCATCACTTTCAATCACAAATTCCTTATTAAAGTCCGGCAGGGCTAACACCGGAGCTGAGGTCACCTTGTGCTTAAGGAGATCAAAGGCTTGTTGCTCCTTGGGTCCCCACTTAAACCCATCTTTCTTGGTCAATTCGGTCAGAGGCTTGGCCATCTTGCCATAATCTCGTATAAATTTTCGATAATACCCCGTCAAACCCAGAAAACCACGGACCCCTTTAACGTTCTTCGGGACTGGCCATTGTAACACACAACTGACCTTGGCTGGATCCATAGCAACCCCAGCATGAGAGATAATATGGCCTAAGTATTCAACAGAGAGCTGACCAAAAGAACACTTCTTTTTATTTGCTACCAACCTATGATCACGTAAGACTTGCAAAACAGATTTCAAATGCTGCAGGTGAGTGTTCCACGAGGGGCTATACACCAATATATCATCAAAGAAAACTAATACAAATCTTCTCAACATGGGTTTAAAAACTGCATTCATCAAAGCTTGAAAAGTAGATGGGGCATTCATCATTCCAAAAGGCATTACCAAATACTCGTAATGCCCCTCGTCTGTACGAAATGCGGTTTTATGTATATCCTCCGCTCTCATCCGTACTTGGTGGTAGCCCGATTTCAGATCAATCTTAGAAAAATATTGGGCACCAAACAACTCGTCTAACAATTCATCAATAACCGGAATGGGAAATTTATCGGGTACCGTTACCTTGTTGAGTGCTCTATAGTCCACGCACATACGCCATGTCCCGTCCTTTTTCTTCACCAAAATAACTGGGCTTGAGAAGGCACTTTGACTGGGACGAATTATCCCCATTTGCAGCATTTCCTGAACCTGCTTCTCTATCTCATTTTTGTGATGATGGGAATACCTATAAGGCCTCACATTCACTGGCCCCTGCCCTTCTATCAAATGGATGACATGCTCATGCACCCTCTTGGGAGGTAATCCCCTGGCCTCTTGAAACACCCCTGCAAATTCCTCCAACAACAGCTGCATTTCCCGGTTCTGCTCACTGCTCAATTCAGTTGAATCCTCTCTCCGGTGGCCTTCCACCCCTACTATCAATCCTTCAGATGTCATGCCCAAACCCTCAACAGCATGCCTCGGCCTACCCAGCAAGCTTTGAAACGCCGAATAAGGGAGCCCGACACCCTGTTCTCCCTGTAACTCAACCCACTGGTTGTTGAGCTTAAAACGCATGGTCTGTTTAGGCCAGTCAACCCACATCTCCCCTACTGCATTCAGCCATGCCATCCCCAAAACAATGTCAATACCATCAAGATCGAAAATCATGGCATCAATTTCCACCTTTAGACCAGCAATTTCTAACATAACCCCTTTGCACTCTCCTTGGGTTTTGGCCTTAAAACCATCCCCCAATTTGATGTGCAAAGGAGTAGTTTCTTCCACCTTCATTCCCATCGCCTTCACCAATTTATGGGATATGAAATTGTGAGTTGCTCCACTATCTACCAAGAGCAAAATGGGGACCCCCTGTACCTTTCCTCTCAACTTCATGGTTCTCACTTCTCTGGCTCTCACAGACAGCTCCCTTAAACTCATCACACTCAGCTCACCCACCTCATCTCCCTCATCTTCTTCGCCCTCCATAACTTGCGCCTCTCCCTCTTCGAACTCATCCTCCTCAGTCATCATGATGCGCAGCTGCCAATCTGGGCACTGGTGCCTCGGGTGGAAAGGACCTCCACATTTGTAACATAAGCCCTTCTTCTGACGCTCAAGGAATTGTTGGTAGGAGAGATGGCATATGCCTTTGTCCCTGGGTCCAGTTGTCTTCCTCTCATTTCTGGCTTCATCCTTGGGGCCTGAATTAGTACCTCCCTTGTCTGGACCATCTTTAGTCCCCTTCACATAGACCCAATCGTTGCTTTGGACATTGTGGGCTTGGCCCAGGTTTTGTGACCCGTGACCCGATAACCCCTGGTACCCAAAAACAGAGGATCCACCGCCTGATCCACGTGAACCCGCAACTCTGGAACTGGTCCATCCGGTATGTTTTTCTTGCAGCTCTATCTCCACCGCCCTAGCTAGGTTCATCAGTCTCGCCCGCGAAATAGGACCCAGTGCCTTCATACTGCGCACCCTTCCCCTAATCCCTTCTCGCAACCCATGAATGAAGTAACCCATGTATTGCTCATCGGGTAATCTAGCCACCTGCGCTACTAGTTTCTCAAATGCCTGGATGTACTCATCGACACTCCCCTCCTGACGCAAGGCTGAAAGCTGTTCAAACACACTACCTTCACCAATGCTCACGTATCGCTCCAACAAGGCCTCCTTCAAGGATGCCCAGGTAAGATGCTCATCTTCATCAGCAATCGCCTTGAAGAAATGGATGGTCGGACCATCCATACACAGCTGTGCCAAGCTAACCTTCAACTCCTCACTCGTGTTCTGCACCTTATCTCAGCTCGGGCAATCCATCCCGCTGGATCCTCTCCCTCGAACAAGGGCAGCTCCACCTTTTTCGCCGATTGCTTGAACTCATCAAGCTCGAATCCCTGTAATCGCTGCAACAGCTTCTTCACTTCTGGTGAGTCCAACGTACTAGCACCATCTTCCTCATTAAGGTTTTCTATGGTTTTTCCTGGACCTTCTGTGCTCTTGTTTTGGGTTAGTAACGACACCAGCTTCTCTTGGTCAGCCGCAGCTTGAGCACGCATCTCCGCCAAGGTGGCTTCGAACTTGTCCATTCTACTTTCTAGGGACAACACCTTCGCCTCCATTTTTTTTGGTGGCATTCGCTGGCTCTCTCACACTTCTCCGAATGGCAATTATCCGGCAGGTCGGACCAATGATGCAGACCCACACACCAACAACACAGAAATAAGCAAATAACAGAGAATAAGGAATAGAATAGAAGGTTGTATTGAATACTCAAAAGATGAAATGCAGAAAGGCGTATGCCTTCTACCCCAGAGCAATGCTCCCACAGAGAAAGGTACGTCTCTGCTCCCATACACAAAATGATTCTCTCTGATTATTCTCTCCCACTACCTCACGTCCCCTATAACAGAATTGCGCACACCCACTCACATTCTCTCCTCTCTCTCTGCCACGTCAACATCCTTGCCTCCCTTCCTATTTTTCCTCACATAGACCCTCCATATTTTGGGCCTATTCCCTTGTCCTGCATTCTGCTCCCCTAAGCCCGATATACTCTCCATGGGCCTATCAGTTTCGTTTGGTTTTATATTACGGTGTATGATGGTATGGATACAGAACCAGTTCTTGTAAGTTCTAATGTGAATTTTAGAAGTACCCATGAAATGTCACTGTATGTGGACATCATTTTTTGTTCACTGTCTCCTAATGTAACTTTATCCCAATTGAGGTCTATTTTTTATTTTGTTCTTGATCTAGTTGGTCTAGAATGATTCCATTGATAGTGATTCAAAATTCAAATATAAAAAGGCAGAAGGATAAGAGTAAGATTGAAATGGGGACCAGTAATGATGGAAATGATTTATATGGACTACAACAGGTGTACTGAAGGTTACAGTTCCATAAGATGATTGTACGTCTCTAAGTGGTGGAAGCTATGATTTTCAAAACTGAAAAAAACTTATTTTTATAACTCTTTTCTGTAAAGTTTTGTGAATAGAGTTAAAGCTAGTTCATACATTGCAGGCAAATACATGGCATATCCCCATTGACTGTTTGCTTGATACTTCTGTATTCTGTTCTTTGACTTGTGAGTTATGGACTTATGGCTTTATTGTTTCTGTATTTTCTGTACTATTTAACCAGGAAACCGATTCCGTATGAGGATTTGAAGAAGCTTGGTATCCCACCTCCACCTGAGGGAAGATACATGTCACGCTTTCAGGTGTTGTTATTTTTACCTTTTGACTTTTGACTTTTGACATTTTCCTTTTTAGAGCAGGTGTCTCATAATCTCACATGCAACAATATCTGTTCCATATTGAATATTTCAAGATATTAAACTTGACATATGAATTTGTATGTGGTCTAATGTTGTTCACTATAGGTCAAGGCACATTATTTCTCTTTGCTTGTTTGATGTTGCTTTTGATCAATCATTAGTTTACTAGATGTTAGTGTTTCAAGTTTCAAACCAAAATTTTGAAACTGACAAATTTGCATGTTAACTTCTTTGACTTTTTCATACATATGTACAGGTTCCATCCCCTCCTAGAAGAGAAAGGAACCTTTCAGATAGGGAAGAAGACTTTGATAGAAGGGGTTCTGATGACAGGAACAGGAAAGAAGGTGCGCGCAAAAGTCCAGTGGACATGGAGGAAGGGCGCTACAAAAGGAGTTCGAGTCACCGAGAAGACCACTCGCGTGGAAGGAGCTCTATGGAGAGGAGCGGTCGTTACCATGACAGGAGCTCAGCCGAGAAAGAACATCGGTACAGGAGTTCCACTGAAACAGATAGACATTCTCGTAAGAGAAAAGAAAGAGATGAACACTCTCGTAGGCGAGAAAGATATAGTCGCTATTCGCCTCACGAGGACTAAGGTCTACAACTCATTATCACCCTTTTATTGTGTCATTTATGGGCCTATTTGGATTGGCCTATGCGGAGTCTATTTACTGACATAAGCACTTTTGGCAGTGTTTTGGAGAGTTTATGAAAATAGCTTATGATTGGCTCATGAGCTATTTTGTGCTTATTTTTATAAGCTCTCCAGAATAGCTTATCAAAACAACTTACAACTTATATGAAATCAGTTTAATCATGTACCCTCTTTGATTATAAATATAGCTCATACATAAGTGTTTATCTGATAAGCACTTTTAGGGCCTGTTTGGATTGGCTTATGCAGAGCTTATGAATACAGCTTATGACTGATTCATAAGTTGTTTTGGGCTTATTTTCCATAAGTTACTCAAGATAGCTTATCAAAACAGCTTATGACTTATGTAAAATAAGTTTCACTATAATTTTTCTTCGATTATAAAAGTAGCTTATACAGCTTATGTCATTAGCAGTAGATAAACTTGTTATCCAAACAAGTCTATATCATAAACATGGTAGAGAGGGGAATGCTCAATTACCATCTTCAAAGACTTCCCAATAAACATGACACTGGTCCATGCATAGGTTCAATGATCTTGTTTTTCTTTTGTTTTTATGTTTATTGGGGTTTTATATGCAAGAGCACTTGATCTTATACTAAAAACATGTTGCAGTAGATAAGTCACGAGCAATATACTGGCGAAAACTGGAACTGCATTTTGTATTGACAGGTTCCTTGAGGTTTATAACACTGCAACAAAGCACAACAATTTTTGTTTTTCATTGTTTTTGCTAGTTGAATAAGACTTTACTTATTTAGTGTTTATAAAAATAATCACAATACTTTTACACAAAGGTCTCGCAAAATTTAACACCAAAAGATTCTTTTGTTAGAAAATGTATTGCTAGTATTTCTTTTACTTGACAAAATTTTTAGTAGGATCCTGATCTCTCCTTTTTGTTTTTTGTTGAAAAGAGGAGGTCTTTTGTTCCTCATATCTGAATCACAAGTTTATATTAAATCTTTATCTTTAACTATGGGTCTCAAAAAAAAAAATATCTATGACTTACATCTTGACACGTCATGTAATAACTTAATACATCATCAAATAAAAAGGAAAAAATTGAGAAAATCAACTATCTACTTATTTTTTATTAGTAAATAACCAAGCTATATAGGTACTTAAATTTATCAAAAAGGAGAGGATTAGGGTCCACTCAAGTATAGTTCTTTATCATCAAAAAATATTGAAGTAATGAAAAAGTCAACCAAAAGTCCCTACCTTAAGAAGTAGTCGCTTTAAGACACAGTCAAAGATCTTGGGTGGTGACTAGGTCTTATACTATACCTAGAGAATAAGTAAGCAAGAAACTAGACTAGACGAGATATCAAAGAATCCACGGAAAAATGAAACATTTTATTTTTGGGATCCATGACAAATGCAAAAGTTTTACTCAACAATATTTTTTTTATATAACGAAAATATTTCAAATACTATAATATAAATAACAATGTAAACTTAATAATAATTATAACAACAACAATAACAATAATGATAAATTTATTTAAAATGAATATGAAAACAAGTAGATATCGTATAGTAACATTTACTCATAGATTACTTTAGGAGAGTGAACTTTCCTATCTAAACTACTATTTCTCTTTCCGTTCTTTTTTATCTATCAATTTCTAAGAAAAAATTTGTTCTTTTTCATCTGTCGTTTTGATAGTTTAAGGTTATATTTTAACAATTTTAGCCTAAACTCTATTAATTATTTTACACATTTTTCATAATTTATTAATGTAGTAGTTGATAAGTTCAAAAATTAATTACTACTCCCAAAAATTATTTTACTTTCCAACAATATAACTTCATTACTAATACAAAGTGAGACTCTAGGAGTCCGTGAAAGATGAGTTAGATAATTGAATAAAGGGATGAAAATAATTAAAATAATGGGACACATTAATATAAAGAGATAAAATGAAATAGTAAAAAAATAAAAGTATAATAGAATTTTTTTTATAAATTAATTGATTTCTTGATTGTGGTAAAACAATCTTAAATGATAGATAAAAAAGAACAGAGAGAGTACATTTTTCGCTCTACAATATTCAATTCCGTCCTTTTTTAACGAGTATTGATATCCACGAGGATTTGTAATTATAAATTGAATGATAGAATTAAACATGCAATTAATGTAAACATGCAATTAATGGACTTCAAAGCTTGTACTCCGTATATAGAAAGTTAGGATTTAGGAGTTGTCACAGTACCACATCCTCAAACATATACCATGGGCGTTATTATTTTCACAATGCAACAAATATTTTACAACTAATCTCAGAGTATTCAAAGAATAGTAGTACTTGTATACTACTATAAAAAAAAAAAAATTTCACATAATTCTCATCACTAATCAATTTTTCCCCATTTTTATGCATGACGAAAGTTTTCCATTACCATTTTTTTTTTGAATAAATACAATAAAATCAATAACAAATAATTCTTCGACAACTTACTTATAAGGTGGCGTTTATGGTGGTCAAATATAAAAATTGGTGCGCCGTGGTCCAATGGCAAAGTCACCTCCAAACACCGATTTTTGTAAAATTATACATTCAACTCCAAAAGAATTAACAATCCCATATTTTACCCACTAATAGTAAACAATGTCAATGTGGCATTATTCCCAGCATTTATCCTTCATCATTTTGGCCCAAATTTCCAGCCGCACAAACTTCCGAAAGATATTATGACTTATTCCCCAATGAAATAATGTAAAAAATAAAAATACAGAGATTCATTACGAAGAAATTAACATATCGTCAACCATCAAATGACCACACATCAGTAATATTTATTTTTATTTAACTCTTATTAAAGTTACACCCTCCGTTATGAATATAAGCAAAAGTACTTAAACTCATGTTTATTAAAGAAATTAGTTAACTGCAATTAAGTTTCTTGATTTTATATAAAAAATTAGTGAAGTCTCTAAATTACCCCTTAATGATTGCATAGAAAATTGTTACTTAAGAACAAATTATACATTGAAAAACAAAATTTAAACTAACTTAAGGGTATTATAGGAATAATGTCATTAAATGAGATAGAAGTTGTTATTTTTTGCTTATATTTAATAATAAAATATTTTGATATTTTTTGTTTATATTCAAAACAGAGGGAGTAACTATCTATATATTTATTGGTTGGTAGAAACTCAAATTATTTTCATCAGAAGTGATGAAGGAACAACTTTTATTGATTTCTACGTATTTTACTTGTTAACTTCAGTGTCCAAATAATCCATAAAAAAGAACAATAATAATTAATGTAATATCAAATAGTACTTGTTAATTACAACAATGTAATGCAGAATTATTGTTTGGGTTCAAAACCTCAAAATTATGGAAACTTGTAAGAAACTTTATCTCTTTCATTTGAAAGTTATGTGGTTTATTTTGCGAGAAAACGTTGAAAATAAAATAAAGAGTATTTTGGGAATGATATCATTAAATTAGATAGGTTTAGTGTTAAAATTTGCTTATACCAACAAATTAAGCTTCAAATTTGTTTATAAATTAGTCTAGAGTAGTATAATGTAGGGTACTCACTCTTTTCAAAAAAATAGCCAGGATTAAGAAAGAAAATAAATAAGATGAAAAGTTGAATAATTTTATTAAATTGTCCCTGTAATTAATGTTACATTGACAATATACAGTGACAAACTATAAAATGCATTAATAATGGTAAAATTGAAAAAAGTAATTAATACTACATTAAAAATATAAAAATGGACACTAAATATGAAATTTTTATATTTTTCAAATTGGACAATTCTTTTAACAACAATGATACTTGGACACCTAAAATTTTCTACAACTCATACAATATCTCTTATCTCTATCTACTTCTCTCTTTTTGTTACATCATATCACCTATCACATCTATCATTTATCTCTCTTTTATTTTTTTCTTACTCAAGGTATATACACCTAATGGGTGTCTAAGTCACATTTTTCTTATTTTAAAATGGGTGGAGTATATACCTATAATTATATTTACAACTTTTTTTTGATTTAGTTACGTTATCAACGCCACCAATAGTACTGGTGCTTTGTCACTTTGTGATTTAGAACGGCACAAGACGACAACATTGCAAAAACCGACATGGACACAAATTTATCAAACTTCGGGTATTTTTTGCAATAATAAATAATGAACTTCTTCATGGGCTAAATGATAAATGTTTGATTGTTTTCCAAATCTCAATGAATACCATTTATTTAAGACCCCGATCAGTAAATATGTTTTTATGTTTAAAATAACCTCCTTAAAAGGTTTTCCCTCTCAAATCCCATCCATTGAATTGTTTATTGTATAAATCAATGGTGACTTTGCAATTTGACCACGGTACACAAATTTTTCTATCTGACCACCATAAACGCCACCTACTTATAAATACTACATTTACTAGCACGAGAAATTACTAATATATATACATTTTCATATTTAATTGATGCTGAATTCATTATTTATTCAAATATTTATTGAATCAATATCTTTTTTATTTTAAATTAAAAATGTAGTGGGATTCATAAAACGTGTGAACGGAATGATGGCAATTCATTCTTATAACTGGTCTCACTCTTACCTCGTACTCCAACGTTGTTCATGTTGGAACTTGGAAGGGATAAAAGTTCCACAATTCAAATTTTACAAAACCTGAAATCCCGGTCACCACGTGACAATTCACTCAAAACCCGGAATAAAGTGTCACTTAATATGAATTATTTTGTAAATAAAATATGGAAAAGCTTAAAGCATTACAATAACTCGAGAGAATAATCTCAACAATTATGCATGAAAAATACTCATGTTTAACCAAAAAAGGGATAATCAATTGTCCTTTATTAATTATAATATATAATATGGATGGGTTAATTAAAATACATAAATGGATAAAAACTAATTACTCTTTTTATCTCAAAATAAGTATGTTTTATGTTTTTTTACATCAATTTTGAAATATAATAAATAAAAAAACAGAATAATAATTTTATCAAATTAATTTTATTATTTACCTTGTTAAAAAAATAGTTGCAATATTCTAAAGAGTATTTTTAGAATAAAATTAAAAGAAAATAATTAATAATTTATTAAAAACATAAATCGATATTTATTTTAAAATGAATACATTTTATTAAAACAACACTTATTTTGAAATAAATGTTGTATATAAATTACCACGTAATTTTTGTACTCGTTCGTGAAACCGGTTCTTCCCACTATTAAATAATCATTTCTGAACTGAAAAGTATGTTGATTGGTCCATTGACTTTACGCGTTGGAGTTGGAGACGAAGCATTAAGCAAAGCAAACCCATCCTGTATCCGCAACACAAAAACAAACATTAATCATTTCTTTCTTGTTTTTCTCTCACCTTTCCCACCCACCAAACAAACGCAACACAAAAACACCATCTTTTTCTTGAAAGCTGAATACTTTTTTCATCTGTGCCGTTTAAGCACAGAGCAGCAATGGCAAACTGGGAGCTTAAGAATTGTTGTGATCGCGACCAGAAAGTGTTCATTGCTTGTGTTGGTGCCTTCACCGTTGTAATCCTCCTGGTACCACCCCTCTCTCTCTCTCTCTCTTGTGGCATTAAAAAGATACCCACAAAACTCACTTTACTTTCTTGTTCTCAGAAAGGAAAAAGACACCCATTTTAGGAATTAGGATTATAGTTAATTGTTTCTTCTAAATTCAAAAGATTATCCATTGGTTCTCTGGGTCGGAGGCTTTACATGATAATAAGTAATTTATAATTAATGGTCACACTTTTGTAGGTAATTGTATTGTACTATTAGAATGCAACTGTGTGATTTTAGTGTTTTTCTTTATTTGATTTCAATGAGTATTATTACAAATTGGGCATGAAAAGTTAATTTACAATTTCATAATTAGCAGGAAAGAGATGCTGCTGAGAGAAAACAACTGTTTTTCATATATTGGTTGATGAGGAATAATGGGGTTGTGAATTTGTTAAATTTAAGAATTTGGACTTTGGAGTGCCACAAATGATGTTGCCATGTAAAAATTTTCCAGTTAGTAGTTGCTCATTTGCCCTCAAACCCATCTGGGAAGGTTTTAATGAGAGAACAATTCAGCTGAATAGCCAAGAGGATTAAAACCAAGAGGATTAAAAATTATTTTTCATTTTTCAATGACTCATTTCTCAGATAATTTGTGACTGGATCAAAGTTTGGTAGATCTATTTGGATGAACTAATCAGAATAAATACTACCTGGCTGTGTAAGTGAACAACTGCGTTGACTAGACATTTGACTATGGACCTTTTCAAAAGAAGGTCCTTACTCCTTAGTTTGTTGTCATATCATACATTTATGTGATACATCCTATTTGAATTGTTATTGGTTAAAACAGAAGTTTCCAGATATTTGTCTTGAATCTTGATTTAATAGCCATAGATATTTATATTATGTAGATGTCTTTTATGTGGTACAATTTCATGTAGATATTTATGTTGGTTCAGTGGCTGTCCAACTGATCTTGTTATGCAAATGCTTTGTTGTGGTGGTTATATAGCTATGGAGGACTTTTCTACTTACCCCTTTTAAGCTCATCACCGTGTTTCTGCACGAAGCGAGTCATGCAATTGCTTGCAAGCTCACTTGTGGCCAGGTAAAATTGTAACACTTAATGCTCTTTGGTGATACAAGTAGACAACTCCTGAAGAATTTTTCTTCTACAACATGTTACAAGTTTTAGCTTGTATTCTATTCACTGAATAGCATGAAAATACAGATATATGTAATTAAATATGTAGCTTGTATTCTGGGGCCAATGATATTGTTGTTTATTATAATATAGAATCAAATATGTAGCTGCTACTCACTAGCAACTTAACATGAATGGATATAGCTTTGAAGGCTCGTCTATTGTTGTTTTTAAAAGGGAGAGGTTAGAGAAGTATTTTATTGTTTTTGGCTTAGCAATGATGCTCTTTTGAAGCTTTTCGGAAGTTTTGATTTGACAACCTGGGGTAGAAGAGCACATTTCTGATTTTCTTAAGATTTTGCCTTGAGACAACTATGGATTTTATGAACAAAGAAAGGGGGAAAAAGCACAAAGAAGAAACCCATTTGTATTCCATGACACGAAATTAATGCTGCAAGTTCTTTAAGATTGTTTTTCCTTCCATACTCTTTGCGAACTGGCTAGCAAACATGCAGGAAGCTGCTTTTTTATTTATTTATTTATGTTATTTTAATTATTTTGTAGATATTACAGCACTAGTAATTTCATTGTTCTAGCTTACAAATTATGGATTCATAGATTTAAGGTATTTAAGGATAAGTTTAGTCATTTGAGTTGTTGTGAATTAAGATGTTGAATAACTTTTTCATACAAAGCCAATTCTTCAAATTCCTGAATTCCAAATTCATCAAAACTGCATGTTTCAACAAAGTGAAGTTGCATATTATGAAATGCATTCAACTATGGATTAGCATTATGCGGTTTTCTCCTCCGTGCAGGATCACAGTGGCCTTATTATATTAAAACTGAAAAATCTTAGAAGTTTAATTCTGCTGTATGCTTCTTTGTACTTATTTCTGTCTTCTACATGCTGAATCATTGTAATCTGATGCACATAGGTGGAGGGAATCCAGGTTCATGCAAATGAGGGTGGGGTAACACAGACGCGTGGTGGCATATACTGGATTATCTTGCCGGCTGGATGTAATGCACTTTTCTCCCATGATTTTCAGTTAAAACATTAGCTTTTACTTTCATGCCGCACAGTGTTGTTATTTACATGATGATTTATATAAACTAGCCAATTTAGAATCAAGGTCTTGTGCATAGCAATCTTTTGATACTAACAGCATCACACGTGCTATGGTTTTGATGTGAAATTGCATACATGCTAAGTGCCAGCAAGTAATGAGATTTATAAATATGTTGATATTCTAAACCTTGAATAGATGAACATACACCTAAACCTTAAATGCATATGATTTGAATTTGATAAGAGCACTTTTCAATTGCATTTACCATCTTTTTGATTGGTTTTTCCTCTAGATCTTGGCTCATCATTTTGGGGAATGGCTTTGATACTCGCTTCTACAAATCTTCTAACAGCAAGAATTGCTGCTGGTTGCTTTCTTGTTGCTCTGATTATTGTGCTCTTTGTTGCTAAAAATGTAAGATGCTTATACATGCAGAAATGCAAATATTTTTATCAAATCTATTGAAGCTCTTTGTTCCGACATTTCTCACTTTTCGTGTCTTTCTACATACTTTTGTCAAAAAAAGTGGACACTCCGAGGACTCTGTATCGGTGAGTGATTTTAGGATCTTCTCAAACAAAATGGGAAAAAAAGGAAAGAAGATATTGACAAGGTTTCTCACATTATTCTTCTTGATGAATGAATATCAGGATTTATCATTTTTATTGCTGTGATATGGATTCTGCAAGAGAAAACGACAGTCCGCATCCTTCGCTATGTCATTCTCTTCATTGGTATGCTCCTGCCCTTGTCATCTGTTTCCTACAAATAATTTGAAATTGTTTCTGGTGGATATTTGTGTCATTTCTTTGAAAGCAACTAATTATGATTTGGTTTTCAGGTGTGATGAACAGTTTGTTTTCAGTTTATGGTATACTTTCAAGTTTCAACCACCTTTTGTGTGATTTATTTTCACTCCAGATAACATATCACCTGATATATATCACCTATATCATATGATTGAAATTTGTATGGTGTGTAGATATTTATGATGATTTAATATCCCGAAGAGTCAACTCTAGTGATGCTGAGAAGTTTGCAGAAGTTTGTCCATGCCCCTGTAATGGTTTTGGATGGGGAGTTATTTGGTGAGTTTTGCTATATGAAAACATACTACAATACAAGAAAAAGCTATAGTATAGCCATGGGGGAAAAGTGAATGAATGAGCACGCACTATTTTTGTTATTAACTAGTCTATGGGCCCGACCCGACCCATACAAAGTATTTCCCTATAAAAACAGTTTTAGTTGGAAATAAAAAAGAGTTTGAGAAATGACACGTGTCACAACCTGCGATACTAGGGACTAATTTTCTTATATAGATATAGATAGATAGACTAATCATTAATATTCCTTTCTGTAATGCATTCCACTTTCAGGGGGATGATATCATTCGCATTTCTTTGCGGATCTATGTACCTTGGACTGGTCATATTATCATGAGGTAAATAAACAATTTCTATTACAAGGAATTAACCAATTTCTACCATGTTTCGATCTCTCAAGGAATTAACCAATCAGTTGGATCATGTATTCCCTCCCAAATTCAATTGAACATGAAAAATTAATCTGATCCACTGTCAACTGATAGAAAATATTCTGTCATCAATTATGGATCTGTTAGGAAGTATAAGAAAGTGAAAGAACTGCTACATTCAAGGGTAGTGAGGGTTTGTCAATATTGCTTTATGGTTTATGCTGAGTTTTACTGAAGAAGATTGGGGACAATCAACACTGAATTTTTTAGAGCCACTTTGGTTGAACATGTCTTGATTGATCACGAATAACTAGAGCCGTCAATTCTGGGCCTGGCCAATAAGCCCGTGTTTTAGACTGACAGGTCCAAAACTTGACCATTTTGGTCCGTCGAACCAAGCCGAACCCGCATTTTATGTATTTTTTAGTACTCAGAGCTTTTTTTTGTTTTACCAAAAAAAAGAGCTATTTTTTGTAAATAATTCAGATTCGGCTCGGCCCGTATATTGTAGGCTGGGTTGGTCCAAAAAATGTGTGGCCTGAAAGATATATGGGTTGGCCCGATGGATCAGGCCGGCCCGTTTTGATAGCTCTACAAATAACCATTCAACGTAGAGAATGCCAGGACATTGTCAATTTTCATCTGAGATGTGAGAGCTTCTATTTTCTCCTATCTAAATCTAAATATACATCACATTGTGTGCCTTTGTTGACATTGCCACATGTAAATTTTGTATATATAAATACCATAATTCTTAATATCTGTGCACCAAAAATATACTCCATTCTTAATATCTCCTGTGCTTTATGTTTTCAGATTGAGAAATTTGTATTCGAGCTGTTCGGTGCTGGCAAGAGCTTGACTCATTTATTTTGATGCTTTGTATATTGATTTTTTTGTTATAGATAAATATTTTTTTTTTAAGTGCTAGGAGTTTGCTCTCCATGTTACTTCCATGACTTCATTCTTTGCAGCCTATTTTGGGTTGCTTGGTAAATGAATGGTTTTGTATAGGAAACTGGCTCATGAAAACTATACTTGCTCTTCAATTTAGTATAGGTGCCTTTGGCACTTGCATTTATTGTTCCACTGGTTATTCCTCCTCCCAATTTTGGCCTCTAATTAAACCACACAAGCTATTCTATCCTTTTTGTTGTGTTTCCTTTCCCTGTTGGTTACCCCAAAAAAAAAAATACAAGCTATTCTATCCCGTGCTGTTTTCAATTTCATATAACATTAGTTTGATAGATAAATATCTAATATATATTTCAAATAGCTTATTTTACTTAGACCAAAAAAAAATAGCCTATTTTAATTTTAAACAAATTCATAGTCAGAATATTTTTCAAGGTGCCTTTTTATAGAATGCTTTCTGTACAAAACAATTAAGTACTTTCATAAAATAAAATATTAATTCATTTTAATAATTGAGTTGATTTGGTTGTTTATTTATTTGTTGTATATGGTTCAAATGTTTTTCTCATTTGAGGGGAAGAAAATAAAGAAAACTTGCTTAGAGGGCCAACTTCTCGGAAAAGGCTACCCACAAAAGGGTTCTGACCAATGAGAAATTAAGTTGAGTGAAGTGTCACTTAGTGAAGTGTTGTGGAGTGAAAGCCGTCGAGAATGTTGGCTCTCAAATGGGGGTGCATTGTTATGAGTCCCACATTGGGGAGTCTTATCTAAGAAGTGGGGCAATTATAAGTTAAGGGTTCTCGTTCTCCCACCCAATGAGCTAATCTTTTTGGATGAGCTCTCCGTTTTGGCTTATGCCCATAACATTATGACCCAAAACCGATTTGAGTAAGGGAATTGGTAAATACACCCCGTGGAATTGGCCATCCACCCCACTTAAATGTTACGTACCCTTTTTTCTATTTTTGTCACTTCTCGCAAGTCACACACATACACCCCATTGACTCGACTGACAGTTTCTTCTTCCTGCTTCTCCTTCCTCCGTTTCTTCTTCCTGCGTCTCCTTCCTCCGTCATCGAGCTCACAACAACGTTCTCCTTCTTCGTAGTCGAGGCTCAGAACAAAGAGGTGAAAGATGAGAGAGAAGAGGATAATAACTCAGAAAAATCAACCATCTGCTTCAACTTCTTCTTGCCCTGGTACATTTTTTTTTAAAATCTCTTATTTAAACTGAAAATTCCAATTTCTGGATATTACTACAAGAAATTTGACTTCTACCGATGGATAAAAACCGTCACTACAGGCTAAAAAACCGTAGGTAAAAGTCCATTTATATATTTCCGGTTGACTGTCACTAAAAGTCGTGTCTGTCACTAAAGGTGATAAAAATTGGATTTTTATATTTACCGGAAATTGGAATTTTCGGATAGTATAAATTGAATTTTTATCCAGAAATTTGAATTTTTGAAAATTTGAAATTGTATTTTTTATATTCCCAAAAATTCAAATTTATGGTAGTTATAAAAATTTCATTTTCATACGTCCGGAAGTTTAAATTTTCGTTTACCCAAGACGAAGAACCAGAAATAAATGCATTTCCATGGAAGATTCAAAGAGCAAAATAATCCAGAACTAACCAATACGAAGAACTAACCAATACTAAACTAATACGAAGAACTAACCAAACCAATACTAAACTAATACGAAGAACTAACCAAACCAATACAATGGAAAAAAGATGGAACTAGAAAAGAACAAGAACCTGTCCATGTCCTGGTTCTGCGATCTCAATGGCGGTGCGGTTCTAGGTGGAGTCACTGGAGTGTATCTCAGTGAAGGTATATTAGTGGCGGCGATGGAGTTTAGATAGTGTTTTTTTTTTCTTAGTGAAGGCATAAGAGGGAAAGCGAACATAGGTGAGTGGGGTGTATGGGTTTTGAAACTGAAAAGAGGGAAGGAAAGAGATAAGGGCAATTTGGGATTAAAATTTTAAAACAGTACCAAGGGGGTGGATGGCAAATACACGGAGGTGTATTTACCAATCCCCTTTGAGTAATTCCAAGCACAATGACAGTTGGACGGTTTATATTGATATTCCCTTAGCCCTTATATAGGTGACCCATGGGACCAGGATCCTCTCGAGTTCTGAATTATCTGTAGGAAGATGCAGTTATGAGTACGCGGTTGTTAGTTTATATATTTAATTGTTATCATGATACTAAGTAAAAAAAAATTATGGTTTAGATCTCATACAGTGTTTAAAAATGTAGAGGATCAAAATCCGACAATCACGTGCCATCACCCATTTCACATCAGTTCACTCTGAATAAAAGAGGGGTTGAAACTTAAAAATAACAATCGTGCACAACAATATTCAAATTCTATTTTAAATAAGAAATACGAGTGAAAAGGATAACTTGAGGGAAAAAAGTATTTCAGATGATAAAAGAAATCAGTTAATCTTCGTTATTATGAAAAATTGATGGGATTCTTGCTTAATAATGAGCTTTGACAAGCACATGCATGGCTTTGCATAAATGATCTATTTGGATAAACAGCTTATTTAAGCACTTATAGCATAAGTGTTTATCATATGTATAAGTTATTTTTATAATCAAAGAGAGAATATGGTGAAACTGATTTCATATAAGCTGTAAACTGTTTTGATAAGCTCTCATGTGGAGCTTATGAATCAGTCATATATAAATTGTTTTCATAAACTCTACCAAATACACTGACTGACAAGTGCTTATATCAGTAGATAAGTCTAAATAAGCTTTGCATAAGCCGATCTAAATAAGACTAAAATAAAGAATGAATTGAAGCCCCAGCTGGTTAATTTCTTGATTAATATTCAGCTCCTCTATCTTACAGTACTCTTCATTCTATTATACCCGAAGATGATCTTCTATACAAATACGGAAATTCTGATCGAATGGTTTTGACTATTGAATCATACTATTAAGAAGAAGCTATCAAGTTCCTTCAAAAACTTCCAGCATTCAAGTTATATATGACTCAATACTGGAAGCCTTTGAGGGAACATGAAGAGTTCCTCAACCAATCTCGGTTAATGTGTATATGTGTGATATTAGTGAAGAAATATATTTGGGTTCATATTTATAGACATGCATGGTTGTCCCTTGCTCCGAGGGAGAGATGAAACGAATCTTAATTAATTGAGTCATATCTTATTTTTGCTCCATTAATTATTCTTTTTTTTTTTATAAATGCTCCATTAATTATTCGGTTCTCCTTGTCTAGATTTGCTTTATTTTTCTATCTTTTATTGTGATACTACGTACGGCTCATCTTTATGTCACTATATATAGATAGAAAAGAGAAATAGAAATGGAGGAATAAATACAAAACAGCAGCCAAATCTCGATCTAAGAATTGAAGTTTAGAAGTCGTTTTGCTTATAACTTGGCCTACCATCCAATATCAAGTAGTCCTCCTTTAATATGTTTTTTTTTTAAAAAATTGATCGATAATATCCATAACAATAAATAAATATATTAAGTATATAAGCAAGTTGTGTCAAGTCAATTGCAAGTGTTTCAAGCTGATGAGGTTTTGGTTTGATAAAGAGTGATAAGATGGTTTTAAAGGAGAGACATAGGGGTTGGAGCGATATAAATGGGTCATGAGATCAAATATCTCCATTAACTTAACATATAATTAATTATTTGCCAATAAAAAATGAGGTTTTGGTAACATTATTACACATTCACTACAAAAACGGACAAATTTTATAGGAAATTGATGTGGTTGTTTTCCCATCATAACACTAGTTTTTGTAATAACTAATTATCAGAGAAAAACTAAAGTCTCAAATCGACTAGAGATAAGACCTAAATAAAAAAGAATAATTCTAAATTTTTCTACCTTTTATTCCTACAATTCCTCCTAATTACTAAATGGAGAAAGTATTGAATGTTTTTTTATGTTTTTAAGATATTAGTTGTATTCTCTTTCTTACTTTATAAAGTAAGAGGAGGATATATAGAAAAATTTGTAAGAGGATATAGCATTTCTCTAATAGAAAATATATAATAGAGGCACCGAGCTTCATCTTATAAGTTGGTTTGTGAGATTGAGCCTGTGAGTTACAGGAGTCACATTGGTATCAGTACAATGATGTTGGATGAGAATCATTGGGTTGATTTGTTGAAAGGATCCTACATATAAACCATATGGATCCGGTCTATTGGAAATCTCACCAAATAGAGTAACATGGTAGAGTACTAAAAAAATAAGACCATTATTTTTTGGACATATAAAATAAAAATCACTAATAGCGTTTTAGTTCCTTTAATTTCTCTTTTTTAGAGTTGAAAAGCATGAGAGACATGCATTTTTCATACTACCTCCGGTCTCTATTGTAAGAAAAAATATAGTTATTTTTCTGATCTAAATTATAAGAAACGTAGCCCATTATTAAATACTTTAATTCTTAGAACTCCTTTTATACTCTTATTTTATTATGAAACCAATTTTCTATGCAAGTGGGTGCTAGTATTAACCATTTAAAAGCAAGAAAATTTTTGGAATAATATTTAAATTAATTGAAATTAACTAACTCAACTATCTTTTCTTGATCTTGATGAATTAGTTATTTGTCTCTTATAATAGGGATCAGAGGTAGTATTTTTCTCACAACTATAAAAAAATACAAAGGGAATTGAATGGGAACTAAGGTTTTAAATTGCGATTGCGGTCGTAGTTGTAGTTATTGCCATTGCAGGTATTGTGGCTATTGCAATGCGTACTGCGGCCATTGTGGCATGAATATAATTTAAGTTTACATCAAATACAATTCATCATGACTCATCTTTAAAATCTCACATCTCTTGTTCCTCCACCCAAATCCTACTTCTCCCTCGTTACTAGCTCATTATCATTTTAAAATGAGCATTGCCAATTCTTACGAAAAAAGCAAGAAGTGTATAATAGCCAATGAGAGAATGAGTGACAATACATGGATGGACCCAAAAAATTAAATGATTGGTTAATTACAAAGTAAAGAAATGATTTTCGTGCAAGCTTCTTGCCTTTTATTTCGTACAATCAATCATTTCTGTTTTAAAATATCTCTAACCTTTTAAATTTTATTATAAATATACTAAATAAAGGAAAATAAAGAATGAAAAGTAATTTTGTGGAGACTTTAATGCCTACTGTGGCTTGATGCGGCGTTGCATTGAGGATTTTTTCGTGATTCTAAAACACAGTGCAATTGTGGTGTAATACGGATCGGTCACTACTGCAACAGCTAGTAATATTATTGCGGTTGTGGACCGCAATTTAGAACATTGATGGGAACTAAAATTGTTGGGGAGCTGAAACATATGCTATCATGACATATTGGCTGGAAATTGAAGGCCCTGGCTAGCTGACACCAGTCCTGTTAATTTTTTTTATATAGTAATTGATTAATGATTGATTGATTAATTAATATTTATTTTATAAAAAATGTTTATTTATTTATATATATATTAAAAAAAACTATAAGACAACCACGTTGCCCATCAGTGCAAATATTATCGCACTGAGAAACAAAAATGACCCGTTCATATAAAAATTCAATCAACTTCATGATCATAAAAAGTAAGTAAAGATGTTCGTATCGTAGTGGTGCTTGCGACGGATAAGTTATTCTGCATGGAAAGATCACTGACATGCATGCATGATTGATTAATTTCCATAGCAACTGAATGGATCCGATATGATGCTAGCTAGCTGCTTTATTGGCAACTAGATGGCACGTTCTCTGCCTACCAGAATGTCAACGTTTTCTTTCCCATATAAATAGAGAGATTCTGCTGCCACATGATACATTAGTGAGTCTGTGCTAGCTAGCTCCCTTCACCGAATCTTAGTAGTTTATGAAGCATGCATGCATGCATTTAAAAGCAACAAACTTATACTCTTTCCGGTTCAAATCTTTGGTAGTTTTAATTTTTTATTTTTGTTTCAAAATTTTTGGTTGTTTTAGGATTTCAAGAGATAATTTATCACTTTTTTCTAACTATACCCTTAGTATAATTAATGATTTTGAGTGGAGAAATAATTAGGATATAGTTGAGAATGATGAATAATAAATAGGGACATTTTAGTCTAAAATTTGTTCAATTAATTATTTCTTAATCCAAACGATCAAAGTTTTGAACTAGAGGGAGAATATCATGTGGAAAAATTATTACAATCCCCTTTTCTTAATTGGTGGATCAAAATTATATATATGTCTTTCTTTTAATTAGTCTTAATTTGTAATTAAAAAAAAACTTAACTAATTCTTTTTAATTATAATGTACTTTTTTATGAAGTGTTATGTTTTTATTGAAGGAATCGGGAAGAGACAAGGTAAAGAGAAAAAAAAAAGAGAGAAGATAATTAATTATAAAAACCCAGAGGACAATACCAAACCAAAGGGTTGTGACAAATTTTCAAGGGAATCAGAGAGTTTTGATTTGTGGGCAGATTCCAAGGGTCCCATACGAACTGTTAATCATTGTGCTAGAACAATTCAGCAGGGTGAGCTGGATGCATATCATGCATGGGTTTAATTTCTTTCTTTATTGTACTAATTCTTAATTGGGACTTTATGGTGTTGTCGGTAAAACCCTATTATTAACCAATGATAAAATAGAGTTTTGCTATATCACATTATTTTTTTTAAGAATTGTAATTATTTTATATTATATCGTAGTCTCTAATCTTTTCATTTTATGGTTATTCTCTCATTTTTTGTATTGTTTTATTTCATTTATTCAACATAAGCTACCAAAATGTTTCATACTTCCTATTGAAACTGAATGCTATTCATTTCTCATAATTTTAAATAAAAATTTGAAAATAAAATTTAAATATTTAGAGACTAAATTGTAAAATATTTTTACAAAAATTTTAATTACAAAACTAATGATACTGAAACCATTACTTTTATAATGAGACGGAAGAAATTGCCTTCTTAATTAACATGATATATACTTCATTATATTTTTGTTAAATTTTCAAGACTCACTAGAAGTAAAGAACTAATGAAATTACTCCCACATCACACCCGGTTAAACAAGGTGCGTTTGTGGCGTGGCTTGGACAATATTGTGTATACCATCCATCGTGTATATAGGGCAGAAACAATATTAATTGAACATTAAGGGTGATTAATGATTTACTGAAAATATTTTTTGGTTAACTCCCGTCAATACTCATTAGTGATACTCCAATTTTGCCTTTTCCTATAGTGATGTCTTTGCACGCTAGCTATATTTATATAAAAATAAGAGCTTGATTGATTTTTGTACAAGATACAATCTTTGTTTTTTTTTCAAGTATCTAAATTTGGGTATAACTTGTGCTTTAATTTAGTTGTTTTCTATTTAATAATATTTTTGACTTTTTAAAAAAAAAGTGATACTCCAATTTTCACATCATTTAATGTTCAAGGGAAAATTAATTTTCAATTTAGAATATGGGTACATAGCTTTATTTTAATCCATTATTATTAATTTCTATGATGCCTAACAGGTCTTACCTGTCTCAAAGAGATTATATATTGTCCTTACAAGTGCGCAGGGATACATAATATTGGTTTAGACAAAAAAAATAATTACTGGGTCTATTTAACTTAAAAAAAGAATGATGTTAATGTAATTTCATGCAATCAAAAATCAAAATGATATATATTAATTGTGATTTGTGAATTGTGATTTGTGAATTGAACATTGTAGTGTGTTATATAGACCTCTGTCTATTAGAGGTCCTCTCGTCATAAGAATCATATCATTAATATGATTTGGGCATCTTCAGTTTAACTAGCTAGAAACAACTTTAAAATATTAATCTTGACGTACCTCAATGATACAGTAAATGATTTTATAGATTGATGTGTAATTTTATATGAATGATCAATGTGATAATAACTTTTAATTTAACGGTGAATTTTATAATATAATAATTATCCGGTAAAAATTTTATTAACGATATAACATTGTCCAATTATTATACTAGTGTAATTTGAACCATATTCTTTCTACGTCGTATATCACTCTCTTTTAATGACCGTCTAAAAGTAAAGAACTAATTTGGTAAAAAAAAAAGTAAAGAACTAATTAATGAAATTATTCGCCCACCACACCCGGTTATTAAACAAGCTATATAGGTGCATTAGTGTGACTAAGACAATATAGTATATTAGACTTTACTTACCTCTTGACCGAATACAAAATAGTCTAGGAGCCTATTTTTTTCTGAAATACTATGGGTATAAACCAAAAAAGTATACCATCCATCGTCTATAAGGCAAGAACAACGTCATTAACTGAATATTAGATTTCTATGAAGAAAAATACAAGGGTGGATTACTGAAAAAAATTTGGTTAACCCGTCAATATATAATTAAATTCATTAGTTAACTAATGAATTATACATTTAATGTTCAAGGGAAAATTTATTTAGAATAGGGGTAGCTTAATTAGTTCATTATTGGCTGCTATGTTGCTTTACTTAAAAATATATAATCAGTAACAATAATTAGTTACAACTATAAAATTGTATTATATTTTTTTAAAAGCTAAAATGCATTAAAATGGGATTGAAAGCACAAACAATGCCCAATTCAAATAATATAGGGAGAAGTTCATAACTAGTTAACCAACCCTCACAAATATGAGAAAACCTCACACTCTCCTAAAACAGATTCACACCGTCATATAGAAGGCCAAGATGAACCTAATCTATTATATATTATATAGCAGGATTATGCCACGTAGGACAATGCCACGTGTCACAATCAGGTTCATTCAGTTTCCCGCCTAACATTTTTATTTTATTTTTTATTTTTTAATTCCTATTTTATTATTTATAACAGTAATTAATACATAATCACAATTAATAACAATAATTAAAATCATACATATATTTCATTTATTTGGATATATCAATTGATTCAAGTAATCAAATTAAAAATATTGTACAGTGGAGACATATAAATTAATTCATTTTATGAGTTAATTAATATCGTCAATCAATATTAATGCACAACAATTTTGTTTGGTCAATCAATAAATCAATAATATATGTCATGTGTATAATATATTTATTCAAAAAAAAATCTTTATTGGACGGTGTATATTTATTTTCTCTTCTCTACCATCTCAATTAACTTGTGAAATATAAGCAAAATTATTTAATTAATTTTTCAGTTGAAAATTAAAAGTTGTCATTTATATACAATTGAAATGCTATTTTCTCTAACCCTCCACTGACATTATAATTTTACATAATGAGTTATTCTCTTCAATGCTATCAAGAAGACAATCTCACGACTTGATTTGAAGGATAATTTTGCTATTTTTCTTGATTGATTTTTTTGCATGTGTGAGTGTAAGGATTTCTTTTTGTTGTTTTCATTCTTTGAAGGATTGCAAAGGTTGGTGGTTTCTATCTAATACATCAATGGTTGTATTTTTCTTCATTGATGTTCAATGTGAATTTAATCATTTTTGTTAATAACCTTATTGTAAGATTTTTCTATTTTATGTTATTTCATATATTGATACAAAGTATTTGTTTGGTATCTAAATGTTACACACTTTTGATTTTTTCACACATTATCATGAATTTTGATTTACAAAGCTTGCAATTTTTTATGAGTTTTGGTCTTTTTTAACTGTTAAACTCTATTTAATTTCTGCAGTTTGAGGTGGTGTAGATTTCTTTTCTCTCAATAGGTAGTTGCTTTGAGGTTTTTTTTTTCATTTGCTAACATTTATATATATATCTAAGTTATCGATCATTTACTTACCACATAAATTGTGATGATGAATCTTTTGTAGTAGTGCCTTCTATGAGTGTGGATAGAAAGATAATGTTTTTTTATATATATTTTTCAATTTTGTTTTCGATCCATTGTAAGTTATATTCATCTAAATGATTTTTTTCTCTGATTGGTTTGCTGAATATATTCCTAACCAGTTTGGTGAATAGAGTTTGATGGGATAAATAAATATTTGCAATTAAAGTGGGTGGTTTAGCAATGTGATTGTTGTATACGTGGTATTATGTTGGGGTTACATGACGGTTGACTCTTACTCTGTCATAAGTTTGTCAATAAAATCCATTTGACATTGTATGTAATGACTATGACTATATTTTCAGGTTAGTGTATAGATGAAAATTTAGAAACGTAATTGAGACGACCAATTTTGAATATTAATTTTAATATGCTAAATAGTAAAACTCTTCCAAAAATAGTTTACTAAATTAATTGAAAATTACTTTGAATTACTAACAAATAAAGAAGTCAACCAATAATACAAATTAGAATTTTATTACACAAGAAATTAAATCTAGAATATTAAACAAAATATATGAATTAAATACTACTATTAATATTATCCACTAAACTTAATATTTGAATTTAAATATACTAATTACAAAAAAATAGTGAATCCAATAAAACTATTTTAGAAAATTTATCTAATCTAATAAACTAACATTAGATATGAAATCATCTCATTCATAAAAAGTTTAGTTTAACATACACTACATTATAATATTGTCTCAAAATTTAGAATTAAAGGTCTCTTCTTCTAATTTACTAATTAGGTAATTTAATTTAATAATATATAGTTTGACATATACAAATTATATCTAATAATAATAATAATTACATATCAAAACATTTTAATTTAAAAAAATAGATTTTTCTAATATTATGTAAATATGTATAACATCCCGTGCTTGCACGGGTTATTAAGCTAGTTTATTATAAAGCAAAACCCCAGCACCTACATGGTCTCAAAGAGTTCTAGTCTGATGCCAAGATATACCCCAGTAACACATCAGTCTCAAAGGGGTGCATTTATCAACTCCAAAACTCAGCCAAGTGAATTGGGGGTTCAAACACAATTCCACAATAACCTACATAGTCTCAAAAGGGCACCTATTCGCACCGTAACTTGGGACTTCCCTTACAGAGTTCAAACAGACAGAACATACATTACCAACAATTGACAAGCTCAGAAATATCTAGATCCCCCAACCCAAAAAACAACCCCCATCTGTTACATTATCAAGACACCATAACACCAAAACACCAAAATTGACTAATTAAAAATCAGCTACATGTCCTTCAATGACAAGGATAAAGATCCTCCCCTAACCAGCCTTGGTTCTCCTCCTTCATGCATACAAGTCCCCTAAACACACAAAAAACCCCTGCACCAAGTGTAGGATCAAAATGACAAGATACAAAAATATCAAAAATCCTTCCCCACCCAACCAAATTCCACCATAAAATTGTCTTATGTATTTTGCCTGGCAATTAGCTAGACACACATTAATAGGTGAACTTCACAAAAAAAAAAGACTCAATCGGTGAATTGTTCAACAGTTTTCACGATTAATGTTATAATTGCCTCTTGCAATATTTTCAAAATTGATTTTCATATTTGCTATATCTGTCAAGAATTTTTTTTTATGTGACAAAACATAAAGCAGATCGACCTCAAGCACTGAATACTGAAACAGGCAAGTTAATTGGGAATAAATTCTAATTTATCTGTGACAAATAATAAAGTTACCTTATCTAAATTTGGAGAATCAAACTATCTCTAATGATCAAGAAAATAACTATGAATGTTATAGCTGTCATATTTAAATTAATTGTAGAACGAGGGAATCAATCTTTTCATCTGTGTATAAATAGGGTATTCCAATTGTTTGTAATATAATCATAGCAATGGCATGTGGGGGAATTGAAAGGAGAAAGCCTTTAGTAACCCTCAGAGGCTTCCACGGCACCAAGTTAGAGCCAAATGAATCAATGAATGTCGTGGGAGTCATTTGGGGGTTTACCGAAGGCTTTGATTGATCCTGTATTGTCTTCGGTTTAGTGATGAAGTCAGTGAGTTAAATTCCTGAATTACAATATTGGTGCAATATATTGAGTTTATCTGTTTTAATCCTAACACAATCTTCTTATAATACATGTTTTCAATCATATAAGATGATGACACTAATTACAACCACAAGATTGATATTTGTTTTATAAGCTAAGTTATAAATTAAAGCTCGTGTCTTGGTTAATTAATTTTGTCAAAAAAATGTCTTAGTTAATTAATTGAGATGACCATATTTTCCATATCTCAATTTTTGAAGAAGCAAATTTTCGAATTATCGCTTGACTTTTGGCCGAGCCAATTTAAATATTTTGTTTACAAATATTTATTACAAAAAAGAGTTGAAATGATCTTCCAATTACCATGGGTATTTGATAAATGTACACATGTTCGTAATTTAAAAAAGAGTTTTAATGCAGTGAATTATTAATTTGAAAGTTTAATAGATTCATTGTTAGAATTCACCTTTTTAATGGAATTATAAATTCTAATAGTTGGTAATTGAGTTATGCATGTTTTCAATTATTTTTTGGGTAAAATTTGGGGTAAATGCATCAAAGGGCTTGTTTGGAGATTTACTTATGCATAACTTATCTACTAATATAAGTATTTGTGACAGTGTTTGAGAGAGTTCATAAAAATAACTTTTGTTTGGCTCATAAGCTCTCTAGAATAGATTATCAAAATAACTTACAGTTTATATTAAATCATTTTAATCATATTTCCTCTCTTCAATCATAAAATAGCTTATATATGTGTGCTTATATAATAAGCACTTATGTCATAAGTCATAAATACTTAAATAAATAATTTATCCAAACAGGCTCAAAGATGCACTCCAACACATGAGAAAAAGCATCCAGCATGTTGATTCTGTTAAGGAACACACACTAAGCACATTGGGCCCATAATGCTTTTGATTGTTGTACACTCAGCACTAATCAATGTGCAATGAGCGCCGACGTCGTTTTGAAGTCTTATAAATACGAAAAAGGAAAAGGAAAAACAAGGGTTTTTCGAATGGAGGAGGCTTCAAAAGTAAAAGTTCTTACTAGGATTATTGAAGATTCAACTCTTGGGAACAACATATCTATGCCTCTTCCATTATTCTCTCTGTCTTATCTCTTAATTTGTTTTTATGCTTCTTAGCATGAGTTCCCAAACTCTTAAGGTTAGGTTAGGATGATTTTCAAATTTGAATTTTATGTAATCAATTACTTCTTTTAATCAATTTGATGTAATCAAATTTCAATTTGAATTTGATGTATTAATCAACCTTAGTAAGAAAAAGGTTGTGATTATTATTATTATAATTTAAGAGTTTAATTTATATGCTCTGTCAGTTTAAAAGACTTTTACACTAACATCCAATTAGAATTTAACTTCTTGCCACGTCATACTAAAACAATTTAGTGGTATTAAAGCAATTTCTATGAAACCTAAAATAATCCTAATTCTCCATTCCTCTCCTCCGCCGTCCAACTTCTTCTTTCTTCTTCTCATTGCACTGACTTCATTATTGAGATTTCACTAGTATTTTGCCTCATCAAAAAACCGGTTTTGGTCTCAAGGGAAAAAGGGAGCTTCTTTTTGTTTGTAACGTTACAGTCTCGGTTTTCAAATAAGAGGGGTATGTCATATGTGGAAGGTAATCAAGAAAATTGAAATGCTGATCGATTTTGAAATCATAATCATGATTAGTTTAATCGCTGTTTGGCTTTGCATTGATCACAAATCTATTTGGTAATTGGCTTTGAATGGAAAATCTGTTAAACCAAATCGCAATGATTTTGAGTGAGTATGAGTAGTGATTTTGGATTGCATTTACTTGTAAATTCATGGTTTGATTGCATTACACAGATTGTTTATAATTAGTTATTCTGAAACAAGATCACGTGAAGATACCCATGATATATGCATTTGCTGCTTCTATTCATAAGATTCCATTTTTTTTTTTTCAAAAAGTGGTTAATTCTTGCTTTAGATTAAATTGTTTTAAATGGAAAATGTTTGATTAGATGTGACATCTTTTTAATTCTTTGATTTTTAAGACACAAGTTGTGACAATATATAATCCTTATTTAAAATAAATTGATCTTGAAGAGGACTAATCATATGAGCCAAAAATAAAAATTCTGTTTTCAATGAATTTGTAAAAACCATCGCAAAAATAATTTTTCATACTTTTCTCCTTTCACTCCGTATGCCAACTTATGTAAATAAATAAAATATGATTTCTTTTCTTATTGTTACTTTGGGGTAAAATAAATATTTTTAAAACTAACAAAGTTTGTACATTTAATTAGAAGTAATCGCTTTTTAGCAGACTTTGTATGGTGTTAATATTTTTTCTACGCGCTCCCGAACCCAAAATCTGGTTCCAAATGCCATTTTTTTTTAAATTAGGTTTTTACAATATTTTTCTAATAAATAAACTTTCGTGTTGAGTCCTCCCTTTTTAAGGAAAGATTCCTTTCCCCTTAAATAATCTCTCTTTTTCCTTTTGTCTAACACTGGCTTTGATACGTACGTAGTGCAAGAATCTCTCTAGCTACTTTACGTACGTAATTCTGCCCATGGATTTCAAAGCCACAGATCTATTGCCAAAATTTTTATTAGTGCGTTGACATTCATATGCACCGTCGGTATCCTATAAAACAGCGTTATATCAGACATAGTTTTGGGGTTGTGATGTGAATCTTTTTCATGCAGAATATGTTATCCAATGAGAAATGAAGCACCATATACCATATTCTATTAAGATCATTATTGCTTAATTTTCTGAGTTCGTACGGAGAACCGTTTGAACGTGTCATCTTGCTCTTTTGTATGAAATCTTTCTATAATTTTTAGTGGCTTGATATGATACAGTACATTTACAAATCTGTCATTTTTGCCTTTCAATAAAAATTATTGAATATATAAATCTATAGCATCTGTAATAAAAGTTTTGTTAATTTAGGGTTAAATATATTTGTAATCTCTAGAATTAAATTGAAAGATATTTATTTTTAATCTTTCATTTTTCAAATGTCTCATTTTGGTCCCTCATGGTTTAAAATAGACCACTTTTAGTCACTCATGATAACGTCATTGAGGTATAATGAGTTGAAGAGTTTTGACCACATGACCAACTTGAATTATTACTCTATTTGACACATCATTAGTTGACCGAACAAAGATACTATGAGAGACTACAGACGATCTATTTAAAAAATGAAGGATAAAAAGTGAATATTGACTTATTTCATATCTGTGAAGATTAAAAACATTTTTAACACTTTCATTTATGAAAAAAGTACTGTGTATGTGTTGATTGTAAGAACATATATCAATATTGATTTTCAAAGTTGCGTACATATCTGTTTTAATGATTTTGTCAAAGTTAAAGCAAAGCACTAGGTAGCTCTGTCTTGGTGTGGCACTGGACACTGACATTAACAGGCAACTAGTTCATGAGGAATAAATTCTAATTACTCCTGATCATGATATCCATAAAGTAGCCTTATAAAAAATATGGTGAATCAAAAACTCTCATGATCATATATAGAAAGAATATGGGAATGATGTTTGCCATGTGCAAATTCAAGTAGTGGTACCCATGTGAGAATATAATAATCAATCTCTCTAATCTTCTTATCTCTATGTGTATAAATAGGTGGTCTTTGTTCATAATTAATAATCATAGCAAGCAATAGCTATAGCATGGCTTGTATAAGGGATCTCATGAAGTTAGGAGAAGGCCTTCAGTAACCCTCAAAGGCTTCCACACGACACCGCAGTATCAAATCAATCAATGACCAGAGATATTGTGGAGTCGTGGAACCTTTGTTGGTTCCCGAAAAGCTTTAATCCTCTGTTTGTCTTCTATCGTTTTAGTGAAATTACTGAGTTAAATTGACACCCGTTGAGCTTATTCATTTTCATCCTCAAGTTTCAATAATGGATATGGTTTTGGCTAGGGTGGCAAAACGGGCTGAGTCCAGTGGGCTAGCTCGTCTAACCCATTTTTTGACGGGCTGGGTTGAGATATTCAACTCGCCAGATCACCCTCCTTGACCTCGCCAACTCGATGGGCCAACAGCGAGTTGGGCCGAGTTGGGAGATTTTTTTTCTTATTTTTTACTTTTTAAATTTATTTTTGGGTACCAAAACCCCACTAGCCTTCCAAAAACGGGCCAACCCACCTTAAACTAGGTGAGCACATTTTTCGGCCCACTTTTCTCAGCGAGATTGGGCTGGCCAGCCCTTTTGAGGCGGGCTAAAAGTGGGGCGGGTGGGCCACCCGTTTTACTACTATAAGAAAATCTTGTTCTTTTCTATTATTGAAAGCAATCCTACATAATCTGCCAATGGATAACACATGCGGTAAAGTGCTGGGGTGATACTTGTAAGGGTGGAGTTTCGACCCCCAACCCCCCGAATGACAACAAAAAAAAAAGTTCAGTCCTACATAATCTCTGATTTCTTGTTTCACTCACAAGTTTTCTTCGGCTTTTCATTGCATTTTAATTTGTTCTGTTTATAAGACTTGCCAGACAATACTGGCTTTATATAATTATATGTCCAAAATTGAAGTATCTAATATTGTTTGAAGATTGTGGGATATGATGTCACTGTCAGTGTTTTGTGATCATCTATATATCCTGCATAAAAATGGGAGCTTTACCAATTTAGTTTGTTGAACTTGACATGGTTACACTGATGTAATTTGATATCTCCTCATATATATATATATATATATTAAATGTTAAAAACAAAAAAATCCAAAATTATGGAGGATGAGTGGAACTTAATTAATTTGAAGCATGCTGATGTAACTGGTTGTAAACTGGTTTTTTGAAAATTAAATTCAAATGATAATCATAATCCTGATGAAAAAGCGTTAATTTGGTTCTCTCTCTCTCTGAATCCACAAACACAAGCCAAAGTGGAAATTAAGCCTCATGCATGTGCCTGCTGCATACCGTAAACTTAGGCTTGAATAATCAGTCTCCCAATTTCTTAAGTAATGCTATTAGAAAATGACTATGCTATATTATAGCGTTTGCTTCAGCTTTCTTATAATTTTGATTGATTTATTCAATATCACAGCACTTTTACGTCCTTCCGAATTTCAGTCAAGTCAACCAATTGACAAATTTGGTTAAGTGGTGCTATGTTGGCTTTTCCATATATATGCTGCATGATTTAATCAACCTGCAGCTAGTTGTTTAATTATTGCAACTGATTATGCTAATTAAGGCCTATCTACATTTTACTTGCCGTTGATTAATTGGGACTTGGAGTACTGTTACTGCTGATCTTAATTAAAGCCTATATTCATCTACAATTACTTTTGATCAAATTTTTTTTGGTGTCGAGTACTAATATTGTACTTTTATTAAATATTTCTTAATATATATACATTAACCTTAAATTACTGCTCTCTCCAGTTTAAATCTTTGGTGGTTTTGGTTTTTTATTTTTGTCCCAAAACTTGATTTATTGATTGATTGTATGTAATGTATGCTCTTACTGTATTAGAATGTCAAATGCCTTAATTATTAGCACAAGTAAATATTTTCCCTTTAGCTATATATGCGGGGAGACATTCCTTTTGGCTTCCATTATCTTCATTTCTCAAGGTGGAAACATAACATTTCGTATCTTGCCTTGAAATGAACAGTTTAATTTGGTCAACAAAATCAATTCTCACACGTACGTGTTGAACACCTCATTAGTTATTCATTTCACCAAAATCGAAATATAATATTCTTCTATAAGAACTTTAATTATTTGCCGTCATTTTGGCATTTAGCTTGTTACTTACATAGTAATGAAAGCACTATTAGAAAATTCACAATTTTCCTATGGATTTTTCTGTAGATTTTTTGTAGGAATTTCTTACGAATTTTCCTCTTTTTTTAATTTACGATTTTTTCCACTTCCTGCAAATTTTGCTGTGAAATTTTGTTAACAGAAAAATTTGCCAAAAATCCACAGCAAATCAGCTTAGTTTTAAAATGGCAGAAAATTCCACATGTAATAGTTGCGGATTTTCATGTGAATTATTTAATTATTGTATTTATTAATTTATTAATTTCAATGAAATGAAAATAATTAAAATAATAAAATAATACATGTATAATTAAAGAAAGTTTCAAAGTAATGGCGTGAATAGTTATGGTCTCTCGTCCCTTCACCAAGGTCTCGGGTTCGAGTCTTGGTTATGAAAAAAAATCATAACTTGGAAGGATGTCACCCATTAGATGCCAAACAAACTTCTGCGGGAGATTAGTCTCCATCGTGTAACGGATAGTGGATTACAAAAAGTAGACATATTTGATAATAAGTAACTTATAGCATTTTTCCAATAACATTTGAACTTATAACTTATAGCATATGATTTCTTCTTTCATTTTTACCTTCATTATTTTATTAAATTTCTTTCCTATCCTCTATTAAATAAAATAATAATATCAATATTAATAATAATAAATAAATAAATTATTTTAATGACGATAAATAAACAAGTAAATAAATAAAACTATAAATAAAATAAAATAAATTTAAAATATAATTTTTTAACCAATAAAAATTATTCTAATGAGGTCACAAAAGATAATAAATAAATAAATAAATAAATAATATCAATAAAATATAAATTTTAAAATTTTAACTTCCAAATATCATAATATTAGTTTATTATTTATAAATATCTTACCTTATTTAATATTTAATTTATTCTTGATTAAAGAAATATAAGCAATAGTTGTATATATCATTTTATGTCATTTTACATTTATGAATTGGTTTAATCGCTAGTTTTACCAAACACTTTAAATTCAATTTGATAGTTTATCTGCTACCAGCTATATGCTATAAGCTCATTTGCTACTTGATCTGCTATCCGCTATTTTTTGCCAAACGAAGTCTTTGTTATTTGACCATTCAACTAGTTTGGTTTTAAAATCAACTCCAATTCAATTCAATTTAATCTAATTTATTGCGGTTTGGATTAATTAGTTTTGATTATTTTTACAAATTAAAAGACTATATATATATATATATATTAAAATAGATTTATGAATTTATGAAATATACAAATTAATAAAATATATCAAACATCACATCTCATATGTAAGTGAAAAGCACCAAAATGGTGCAATTTTTTGTATTTTTACCGAAATGGTACAGATAAAAAAGATATTACCATATTGAGGTAAGTCGCAGGTGGCATTGACGACTTCTATTTTTTTTAAAAAAAAGTGAAGTCGCCGGTAGTAGTTGCGATTTCACTTTTTTTTTTAAAAAATAAAAAAAAAGTGAAGTCGCCAATACTACCTGTGACTTACCTCAATCTGGTAATATCTTTTTGATCGGCACTATTTCGGTAAAAAGCTCAAAAAATTGCACCATTTTGGTATGGGAAGCTGTGCATGGATGGATTTTAAAAAAATCCACATCAAAACCACATTCCTCAACCAAAACCAGTTTCATATCCGGATGCAAAACCGGTTATGGAACTGGTTATGTCCAAAATCCGGTTACGAAATCGGTTTTCTCCAAATCCGGTTTCGAAACTGGTTTTTTCCAAATCCGATTTCAAATCTAGTTTTCAACCTTGAAAAAATCCAATTTTAAATCCAGTTTTTAACCTTCAAAAAACTTATTTTAACCTTAAAAAACTAATTTTTAAAATGGTATAGTTTCAAAAATCCAATTTGAAAACCAAGTCAACACCATCCACATAAAAGATAATTTGATATATCATGACAACTAATTCACCTACAGCATCAAACTCCTCTGAGCAAAAGATCAGCTATCTTTACTTGAATGCTGAGGCCTGAAGTGTGAAGAGGTGTAATTCTTTCTAAGCATCAGCCTAGGACTACAATCTTAGCAACTTACTATTATTTTATTTATTGTAATTGTGAGAACAATCTCAAATCTTATTTTCTTTTCTATACTGTATAGTCGTAGCTCTTTATATGAGACACGAATATGCACGGACTAATCCGTACAAGAAGAGAACTAAACCACAACGCATCGGAGCCTTCTGAGTTCTAACATTTCGTTTAGTTTTCTACATATAATTTTAATTTACTCACAACTCACAAGTATCTAACCGGAGAGAATGTAATGGCCAACACTTTCTGGAACCATTCATTCCCTTGACCCAATACAACTCAACCGTAGTAACACCACGTCCCTCTCTCTGTAGTTCGATCGAACTTTGAAGGAGACAGCGCGGCGTCGACACTCGAGAAGCAGACAGCGGAATTTGCAATAGTAGGACAGAAATGGATAAATGGATATAGATAAATGAATGGATATCCAAATGATTTATAAAAACAGATATCCATATTGTAATTTTTTAAAAAATAAGGACAGGTTAAAAAATTTATTTTGAAAATCCGGATTTTTTAATATGGATTTAATTTGGATATGGATTATTTTAGGCTATGTTTGGATGAAGGTTTTTGGAGGAGAAGGGAGGGGAGGGGAGTGAAGGAAAGAGTTTATAATTACTAATTACCTTGTTTAGCTTTAATAGGACAAAAGAAATATTATTTTAGAAGGTAATAAACACCAAGATGTAAAACTTTTTTTTAATTTTAAAAACTCTCAAACAAGATAATTGGAGATTATAAATTTTTCCCTCCCCTCCCTTTCCCTCCAAAAACCCCCCATGCAAACATAGCCTCAGTAAATCCGGTTATTTTGCACAACCCCCCCATATGTAACTCACAACATAGTTCAAAATAATAGATCAAGCCGCCGTGCAGGTGAGAGGTAGACGGTTTTTTGTTGGTCCGGCACCGACTCCGCCATGACTCGATCGAACCAACAAGGAGTAGTCGAAGGAGTTGCTGATTTGCTCGAAAAAGACATTTTGCATTATGTCTTCTGTGTACTGTGTGATGGTCTTTCTCATCGATTCTCCTCTCTTCTTCTGTGTACTGTACACTGACTAACACAATAATTATCTTCATATCCTTGCTTCCCCTCTTTTTTGTTGTTGTTACTGTGATGAGCGCTGCTTGAAAGGGACTGAGCATAGATCGAGGAGGAAGAGGCATATATAGGTCTATTGAGGAACAAGACACGTTCAGAGTCATGATGGGGGATATATATGCCCATGCCACTCTCACATATATAAGAGTATATGCTCAGTTCGGTTAGGATTTAGGATCCAAAAATGGATTTTATATGGTGAGTAAAAACCAGTATTTTATTTTTTTTGGTTTACGATTTTTTGGTTTAATTATTATGGTTTGCATTGGATTGGTTTGGTTTGACACTTGATAGAAAATCAATGACAACAATTAGGATAATCAAGGAAGGGGCTAGCTAGAAGCCCAAAAACAGAAACGAACAAACAACTAAAATAAGAACCTCTATAGAAAAAGCAAGTGGCCGGGGCTACATCAGCCAACTTAAAGGAAAAGAAATAAACTAGGGAAGGACATCCGTGATTCAGAAAAATGTGAAACCCGAATCACTTGGCCATCCAAATGAGCAAAAGAGTACGAGATACTGGGATACCAAGGTGTAACAAGGATTCCGAGACTAAGATGAAACACCCTCTTCCAGCATTCTAATTGCTGTGATTGAATCAGACTCAATACATATATAGAAACTCAACTAATTAATGATAATCATATTATATATATGTATCCCTTACCAATCAAATTAACATCATGTATATATATATATATATATATATTTTTTTTGTAACCACGTTATTGGTGCGAAGTATCTACCGGCTTTGCCAATGGGCGGGAATCTAGGTAGCCACCTTTAATGGGGACTCCCCTCCCAACCACGTTTTTTCTATCCACAAAGCTCGAACTCAATACCTTGCTTAAGGGATCCGAGTCGAGTATCATTCGGACCAACGAAATGTTGGTACATGCATGTCTATATAAAAGCACTCAATAATACATTTTAAAAAAGCTCTTAAGTTTGTTTGAACTTTGAAGGCTATGAACCTTGCATATCTATACTATTATTATAAGAGTTCTATATATCCAGCCGGCCACACCGAAACATATTTAAGCCTACTATAATATATGGAGACGATCAGAGAATTCCTTTCCATAACTTCTAATTTTAAGGCGATTACCAGATGCTGTTAACATATCAATATCTAACAAGAAATATATAAAAAGATTGCAAACAATTCAGAATTCTTGGTATATATATGGTACCCGATAGAAATAAAACCTGAAACAAAGGGAATCATACAATTAATCAGTTGAATTAATGTAAGCGAGGAAAGAAGAGGTTTAGGTAAAAATGCAATAAGCAAGCATAGATAGACAGAGCTAAATATATAGTCACAAGAACAGGAACACGACTAACACAATCATCACAATTGCAGCTGCAATTTGAAACTTGAAATACAAAGAATTATTGAGGGCCCCACATCGACTAGTGATATGGCTAATGTAGTGCTTATAAAACTTGAACAATCTTTACCTTACCAGCCAGCAGTGGCGGAGTTTGGACGAAAATTTTGGAGGGGCCAAAATAATACTTAATAGAAATCAAATATATAACATCATATTATATATCTAAAATTTAAGTTATAAAATATAAATAAAAAATTTAAATGACTAAAAATTACTTTAAAGTGCTGCTCTGTGCTCTTTAAGTGACTTAAAATTATCAATAATTGAATCAAGACTAAAACTTGCAACAATTTTTCTTTCAATATAAATATTTTTCTCACAAGCTTATCTCATCTTTTTACTATACTGATTACATATTTTAATCTCTCTATTTTATTTTATAACATGTTAATACATATCTATCAAAAAAAATTAAAAGTTTGGGGGGCCCATGGCCCCCCCTGTCCTAACCAAAGATCCGCCCTTGCCAGCCGGTTTTTTAGAGTCGAGTTAGGCTGCCAAATTCTAAGAAGAAAAAAGTCTTTAGTGAACCCTGCCAAGACAACCGCTACTCCTTGTTTCTTCATTGAGTCGAATATCAGAAATGAACAAGGTGTATCGGAAGCCTTTGAGGGTCACCAAAGACATTTTCCCTATTGGTTCAATCGCCAACACCAACAATCATTATGCTTCTTTATAGGCCTTTGGGAGAACTTACTGGAAACTAATTCTCCCATGAAACTAGCTAGTCATATTTGTTAGTATACACTGCGCTGATATGAAAACTAACTAATGTTTAGTGGCTTTATATATAAGTGAGGGATTGTCCCTTCGCCTCATCATAGAACAATTTCAAAGAATAATCTTTCCTATATAGTAACAGTGGTTTAATTTGTTCCCTGCCTGCCCAGTAAATTGGGTCGAATTTCATGCCTAACATGCACTATGGTAAAAAAAAATGTTCCCAATTTTTCTCAGATAAGGTTCTCCATCAAATCCTTGAACTACCAATTTTTTTTAAAAAATACTGTATAAGCATAATAGTTATTATTGTTTTCAACTAGAGACTGTTTTCGTGGAATTAAGTTTAATTTCTAGCCCTGTTGACAATGTCGTTGGGAAACAGGGAATATAAAAATAGATATATATGGAATCTGAATATGGCTTAAAAACGTGTCATCTCTTGTGATCCAGACTCTCGGTTTTAATCTGAGTCGAATCCGACACCTTATTTAAAGGGAACAAACTATTTGCAACTTTGACAAATAGGCGTCGGTTTATAGTATAGATACAATTTAATGCCCTACCAATTGTCATTTTAACACTACAGATCAGCTACTTATAATAACCTTCTACAGTAACTAATCAAAATCTAAGTTATTTTTTAATTTTGATTAAAGTCAAATACATATCTACCAGCTGCAGAGAATAGTTCATGCAAAAGATGCCATATTTCCCTTTTGGCAACATTCCGTCATAAGCACCATCTTCAACTTGGTGGAATTGGCTGAGCTGCCATTTTGAACTAAGAAGGTTCTTTTGAGACATAAAAGTTCATTATTCGCGATCGAAAAAGTAATCATATCTTAAATTCGGTGAATCAAACCATAAACAAAGAAAGTAATTAAGAGAATTTCGTTTGGCAAATTGTGGTTTTATTTCCATCACGTCTCTTATCACTCTCTCTCTCTTTTTTTGTCAAACTCTCTCTCTCTCTCTCTCTCTCTCTCTCTATATATATATATATAGTCAATTTTGGCCTGGTGCGTCGGGCCCGTCCAATTGGCTCACCGGCCAGATTGGACATATATTTTTGTGTTTTTTTTAGTACTTTGAACTACTTTATTTTATAAATAATTTGGGTTAAACCGGTCTGGCCCGATGCATTTTAGACTGGACTGGGCTAAGAAATATGTGACCCAGACAATATATGAGTTGACCTAGTTTTGCAATTTGGCCCGATGGACCAAAACGAATTGGACCGAGCGGCCCTATTTTACAACTCTATATATACAAAGCAATTTTCGAAAGAATTATACTTTTTTGACAAAAAAAAAAGAGAAAGAGTTATACTTTTTACTATGCGTAATTTCTTCGAAAATTAACATTCAAGATTAATATCAAAGCATAGGTCAGTATTATTCAATATTAGAACAATAAACTTATTTTTAAATATTCTTTTAAAATGTAAGTTTATATTTTTTTATAAGCCAAAATTTATTAAGAACCTGCCTTGAACTACAAGGAGTGCACAACAGCACACAAAAAAAAACACAAATCATCACATAAAAATCCCAATATATACCTTATATAATAACCACTCAACCGAAAAAACAGGCTATACCGAAATAACAATCCCCTATTGTTATTCACAATCACACCTGACTAATTACAGACACATCATAGCACAAGTGAATATGTGTGTATTAATAATAATTTTTTCAATAAGCTACATAATCTCAAAGGGGTACCTGAACACATGACAGATAATACCCCAATTGATATAAGTTTATATAACTTTGTAACCGAATATATATGCCATACATACTAATTAATCTCTCTTTTTCTTTTTGTCTAAGATGGCTTTGCATTTAATACGTACGTGCTGCAAGAATCTCTCAACTTTATGTACGTAATGTTAGGGTCTAACTCATCCCAACAAAATTGGCTTGTAGGGTGAGGACTAACCACACTATATAAGCACTATACTAGCCATATCACTAGTCGATGTAGGACTTCTCAACACACCCCCTCACACATCGACTCTCGACAACATCCCACACGGGTGATGGCCCACTACCCCACACGGGTGGCCTGGATCGAGCCCACTACCCCACACGGGTGACTCGGATCGAACATTGGCTGTGATACCACTGTTAGGGCCTAACTCATCTCCACAAAATCGGCTTGTAGGGTGAGGACTACCCACACTATATAAGCACTACACTAGCCATATCACTATGTTGGACTTCTCAACACGTAATTCTGCCCATGGATATTTCAAAGCCATAGATTGTATAGATCTATTGCCAAAAATGCGATTAGTGCGTTGACATTCATATATGCATGCAGCGTTAGTATATATCCTACTATCCTATAAAACAGCGTTATATCAGACATAATTTTGGGGTTGTGAATCTTTTTCATGCAGAATATGTTATCCATGAGAATTGAAGCACCATATACCATATTCTATTAAGATCATTGTTGCTTTAATTTTCTGAGTTCGTACGGAGAAACGTTTGAACGCTGTCATCTTGCTCTTGTGGTATGAAATCTTTCTATAATTTTTAGTGGCTTGATATGATACAGTACATTTACAAATCTGTTATTTTTTCCTTTTAATAAAAATTATTGAATATATAAATCTATAGCATCTGCAATAAAAGTTTTTAATTTAGGGTTAAATATATATTTAGTCTCTAGAATTAAATTGGAAGATATAATAAGTTGAAGAGTTTTGACCGCATGACCAAATTACGTGAGTTGGCACATCATCAGTTGACTGAACAAAGATACTATGAGAGACTACAAGTGGTCTATTTCAAAAAATGAAAGACCAAAAAATAACATTTTAAAAATAAAAGATATATATATATATAGTGAATATTGACTTATTTATGAAAATTAAAAATATTTTTAACCTTTTATTTATGAAATTTGTGTGTAATTGATTGTAAAGACATATATCAATATTGATTTTCAAAGTTCCGTATATATTATCTGTTTTAATGATTTATCAATGTTAAAGCAAAGCACTAGGCACTGGGATGGCCCTGAGGGGGACGAGGTGGGCGATCGCCTCATGCTTCATTTTTGGAGGAGGCACCAATTTTTTTATTACCTATATATAAAATTTATATAATTAAAATTTATATTGTACTTTTAGTTATATTTTATATTCTACTTAATATTTTATGTTATAAAATCGAATAAAATAGAATTTTATGCTATTTTTTTCTTATTTAAATAACTTTTTGGTACTATTTTCTCGACTCTCTTTGGGCATCTAAAATTTCATAGTCAACCCTGACTAGGTAGCTCTATATATCTTGGTGGCACTAGACACCGAAATCAATAGGCAACTAGTTCATGAGGAATAAATTCTAATTACTCCTGATCATGATATCCATAAAGTAGCCTTTTCAAAAATATGGTGAATCAAAAACTCTCATGATCATGGGAATGTTGTTTGCTGTCCTAATTCAAGTAATGGTGCCCTTGTGAGAATATAATAATCAATCTCTAATCTTCTTATCTCTAGCTGTGTGTATAAATAGGTGGTGTTTGTTCATAATTAATAATCATAGCAAGCAATAGCATGGCTTGTGTAATATAAGGGATATCATGAAATTAGGAGAAGACCTTCAGTAACCCTCAAAGGCTTCCACACGGCACCACAGTATCAAATATCAATCAATGATTGTGGAGTCGTGGAACCTTTGTTGGTTGCCGAAAGCTTTAATCCTCTGTCTGTCTTCTACCCGTTTTAGTGAAATCACTTTAAAGTTAAACACGTGTTGAGCTTATTCAATTTCATCCTCAAATTGCAAAAGTGGATATGATTTTGGCTGCTATAAGAAAAATCTTGTTCTTTTCCTTTATTTAAATCAGTATAGTAGTCCTACAAAATTTGATTTCTTGTTTCACTCAAAAGTTTTGTATGGATTTTCATTGTATTTTAATTTGTTCCATTTACAAGACTATTAATTGCTAGACAATTTTGGCTTTATCTCATTATATATATGTCCAAAATTGAAGTTTCTATTAATATTGTTTGAATTAAGATTGTGGGATGTCACCGTCAATTGTTTAATGATGACATGATTACCTAAAAAATTCACATGATTTTGTGATTTAATTTTAGTATTTCATGACTTATAATTTTGTTGTCCAAAAAAAAATCTTAGTATTTCATGACTTAATGTCGCAGCCAATATTTACTCCCTCTTACTCTCTTATAATAAAAGTTTGAGTAAAATACAACCCTACCCCTTAGAGATATTGATATTATATTCACCTTCTCTCTTATTTCAAAACATATACTCTTCGCCCTTCATCGATAGAAACATAGCAAAACTTGTCTATTTTTTAACTTTCCCGTTAAATCCCAATTAATTAATTTTCGTTACATGATATTTCTATTACCAATATACCCTTATCTTGCTTAGATGGCCAGTGGCTGAAGGACACATCCAATTCTTGCGCTATGATAGTCGCATTCGTTGCCGGTGTTTCCTTCGCCACAGAAAGCTTCGTTCCTGGTGGCACCAACAATAAAGGCAGGCCCACGTACTAGTGATGATAACACCATCAGAGACACAATCTCTAGTAAAAAAAAAAATTAAACTATCAAACAATAAGTATTAGCTATGAAAAAGTATCAAAGAGGAAATTTTTATTTCAACATATAGAAATCAAAGATTCAACATTCAAGCATAAAGGAATAACCGATGATAAAAATTTAACACAAAGCTAAAAAATAGACTAAGATATATTATATTTCTATCAATAAAGGGTAGGGAGTATATGTTTTGAAACAAGAAAGGAGAGCAGTATAATATCAATATCTCTTAGAGAAAGGGGTTGTATTTTACTCTAAAATTCTCGCTTAATTTTCTTTCTATTTTTGCTCTTATTTAACTAAACATTTAAATTTAAACACATAGGATTAGTTATTTTTATCCAATGGTTGAGATAGAATCTAAAAGTAAGTAAAGATCTAAGTCGTTGATAGTGGAGGGATTGTTAACATAATTGTAAAAAATGTTGGGGGTGCCTAGTGATATCAAAATTAATTATAGAGAAGGGCTTCTGCCAAACAAAAGGCGGGGTTCTTCATATAATTTTACGCAAAATTAGCCATTTGGTCTCTTGACTTAATTATTGGTTTCAATTTAGTCTCATAACTTTTTTTGCTTCAAATAGGTCCCTTATCTTTGTTTTTTTCACTTACTTTTTTCATTGTTATAGACATGTATATTGCATCTATCTTTGTCCACATAACCTAGTCCTGGTCTATTTTGATCTATTTAAGCATTTTGTTACCCTATTTTAGTCTCTATACACGCTTGATTGTGTTACAAAAGGACTACTTTAACTTGTTTTAAAAACTTAAGGAACTATTTTGTTAAAAAAAAAAGATAAAGCATGCAGGAAAGTAAAAAAATGCAAGGTAAGCTATAGGCTTGGTTCGGGTCTCGGTTCATCGGGTTTCAAAAGCATGAACTTGAGGACCGAACTAATAAAAGTCGGGTTTTATTGGTTTGGTTCGGATTGACCCTAAACCGGGAAAAAAAATCAAACCAATTTAATTGGTTTGTTTTGGTTCGTCGGGTCAATCCAGACCAATTTACACCCCTAGATAAGGGACCAAATTGAAAAAATAAATTAAGTTAAAGGACTAAAGATATAATTTTGTTCATAATTTTAAAAATTGTTGGGGCACTACTGATACGAAAATTAATTGCAAAGAAGAGCTTCTTCGTAAGATAAATGCTAACAATACACTCTTTCACGTCACACAATATTTCTAACATATCAGGCAAGTTATGTTTTTTTTATATATAATAAAAGGTAGGTAGGTAAGTTATGTTAACAAATTGATATGAATGAGTATATAATAATCAATCAAATTTACATATCAATATATGTTTATCATATTAAATAAAAATAAAAATAAAAATAAAAAAAGCAGATATAGACAGCTCGGTTAGCCCGGTTTATATTCAATTGAATCATTCCAGAACCGTTGTCGAAAGTATCTTCGGCATTAATATTTGAATTTTTTAATACCAATGTGTGTGTGTATATATATTTAACAAATTTATATTTGTCTTTCTAAGAAAATATACAATATCATGTCTGATGTTCTCAATAATATCTAAAAAATCATTAATTTGAATTAAATCAAATGAATTCATTTACTTAATGTGATAAAATTCTCTTAGTGATTACTTTTTTCCATATACAGGTACTCCACCACGTTTGATTGTGTGCCAAATGCAAAAATGACAGATTCCTAGATTTATGAGAACACAGAAATGATATGCTTTAATTTTGAATTTTGATAAGGTAACTTATTCTGCATGTCGAGGGCCAATACCAAATTCTATGTAGTGTATGCTCTTACTGTATTAGAATATCAAATGCCTTAATTATTAGCACAGTTTTTCCCTTTAAATATGCGCGGAGACATTCCTTTGGCTTTCATACATTCGTATCTTGCTTAAAATGAATACCCCCTCTGTTCCTTTTTATTTGTCGGATTTTAAGAAAAAATTTATTCATTTTTATTTACTCCTTTCGTTTTAAAACTATAGCTTTTTAAGGTTAATGCACACAGATTAAGAAATATTTAATGGAAGTACAATATAATTATAGATAGACTAAAATACCCTTATTTAATGGAAGAGTATTTATGACAAATTATCTACAAATCTTTATATTATTAATGTCAACTACTCCCACTAATAGTTATTAAATAAGGGTATGAGTGGAAGAAAATAATTAATGATACTTTGGAATTGTAAAATTGCAATAGTTTTGAAACAAAAATAAAAGGCTAAAAGAGCTATAGTTTTGAAACGGAGGGAGTATCGTTTTGATAGTTTAAGATTATATTTTGACAATTATACCCTTAACCCTATTAATTGTTTACACATTTTTCATAAATTGATTAATGTAGTAATTGAGAAGTTCAAAGACTAATTAAATATGATACATCTACTCCCAAAAATTATTTTACTTTTCAACAACATAAATTTATTACTAATACACATATGTGAATGTGAATGTATCTAAAACTAATTGGATAATTGAATAAGGGGTTGGAAATGATTAGAATGATGTGACACATTAATTGATTTATATCTATTCCCAAAGACTAATTAAATAAGTGTATAATAGGAAAAAATTTACCAATTAATTGATTCCTTGATTATGGTGAAATAACCCAAAATGACAGATAAAAATGAACGGAGAGAGTAGTTTAATTTGGTCAACTAGATCAATTCTTACACATGTTCAATACCTCATTGATTATTCCAAAAGACCTTTAATTAATTATCTTCCATCATTTTTGCGTTAATTAGCTCGTTACTTACACTCTCCGTCCCATAACAATTGTTTTTAAGATTTTTTACACAGATAATTAAGAAATACAATAAATTAATGAGTGAGACTAACAAATAATTTTACTAAATTAACCTTATTATTTATATTGTCCAAAAACCAATGCAACAATTAAAAAACATTATTTAAGAAGGGAGTATTAATTACTATTGAAAAAATAAAATAACAATTATTTTAGGACATTTTTAATTTACCAAAAGGACTATTAATTACTATGCGACGAAGGGAGTACATAGTAATAAAAGGTTGGTCTCCTTGTACAATAATAAAACCGAAAAAGGAAGAAAAAGACTTTATTTATAATTAAAATAAAGAGGACATGCTTTCGCACTTCTTCATACTCTTAGGGGTTGGACTATTTAGATTCATCATTGCGTGAGGGAAATGAATGCGCTGATATGATGGCTAAAGTTGGAGCTAATTGTGATTCCCCCTTGGTTTTATATGATAATTGCCCTATACACCTCAGTTCAATTTTAATAGCTGATGCTTTGGGATTAGTTAGATTTCGTGTGCAGTTTTGCTTTTGTTTGTATTCCTCTTGATAAAAAATACTCTATGTGGTTGGTTAGCTATACTAAGATCAATGATACGATTGACTTATCCTATCCTAATTGCACCAAACAATGAATTAAGACAGGATATGATAGTTTATCCTATCATATCTCTCTTATCTTGACCCAGGGTCGGCCCTGAGATTTTAGGTGCCCAGGGCAAATCAAAAAAATGATACCCTAATAGTCATTTGAATTCTATCATCCTTGCATTTTTTGTTGCAAAATCATTAATAATCTTTTCATATTCAAGGTTTTTTATAAAATTATTTTCATTAGAAATCAAAGTAAAACTATTTAATCTACCTTGTGACATAGTAGATTTCAAATAAGATTTTAACGATTTTAATTTAGAAAAACTTGTCTCAGTGGATGTAATAGTAACATGGATGGTTAGTATCAGTGTAGTTAAAACTGGACCGGCCGGTCGGACCGGTCGAACCGTGAACCAGACCCCAGTCCGATCCGGCACACCCTGAGAACTGGCCTGCGCAAGAACCGGTCAAAAACCAAGAAAACTGGTCAAAAACCGGAAAATATTGGCTAAAAACCGGTTGGACCGGTTCAATGGTTTATTTTTTATTTTTAAGAAAAATAAAAAATTTCCATTTTTTTATTTTTTATTTTTAAAAGAAATAGATATTACTTTCTTTAATTATTTGTAATTTTGAATATTTTATGTTATGAATTATGACATTTAGTAGTAAAGTTTAATTTTTCTTTATAAAGTTATCACTTTTATGTTAATTTTTTATCAATATTGTATAGGGTTTAGGGTTGAAAATAATATTATATATTATATTTATAATTAAAATAATATTATTTAATTATATCCCGGTTGAACCCCGGTTGAACCTCTGAATGTTGAACCCCTGTCCTCACCGGTTCAATGATCGGTCCGGTTCTGACCACCTTGGTTAGTATTATTCTATAAGTTATACATGCATTAGGAAAATAATTAATGTTTTCAAAGAACTAAATATCATAAAGCTTGATTTTGATTCAACAGTTAAACAAAATATAAAAAAGTACAACACAAAATAAATTTTATTTTAATATATATTAAAAATTTGGCGCCCCTCTAAAAAATGGGGCCTGAGGCGGTCGCCCCTTGCCAGCCTCAGGGCCAGCTCTGTCCTGACCACTAAACCGGCCCAAAGGGTTAGGCTCTGGTTGATGTAGATTTTGGTAGAATTGATTTTGATAGAATTGATGTTAAAAATATTGATTGTAAAAAATTTGAGTTTAAAAATTGATTTGTATTTGGTAATGGTATTTTAAAAGTGGGTTCAAAAGAATTGATTTTGTTATGATGAAAGTATTCACTTTTGATATTTAAATATAAAGATTTTTGTGGGTCTTACACCAAAAAATTGATTTTATTTAACGCAAAAGCTAGAAATTATTGCTTCCATTGGAATCAATTATACCCACTCTAGAATCAATTTTACTCGTCACGGTTTTGCTATCCAAACACATGAACAATATTTTTCAATTCTATTGAACTTAATTATTTTTACTCCCAGAATTGATTTTAGATGGTCTAGAATCTAAACCTGTTCTTATGGGAGTTTTTATCTCTAAGAATCGGTTTTTGTTCAGTTTTACATTTGGAGCATGCTAACGTAGCGTCCAACGGTAAGAAAGGGTTCTTCTATAAAAATCGGGTCAAGCTGAGCCAAGCATACTTGAAGTTTAGGTTTGACTTATGAAAAAAATAAGTTTGCTCAATCTGATCTCGACTCATTTATTTAAATGGGTCTAATTAAAAGTTTGAGTTTGATTTACCAAAAAAAAAAGCTTATGTTTGATTTATTTAGCTCATTTATAACTTGATTATTTTTGTTTTTGTAGAAATTTTCCTTAAATTCTTTTTAAAGTTTATTAATTTAGCATTTAATAAATATGTTAATTTTAAATATATAACAAATAAGAAATTCCTTCATACAAAATCATGATTACTTATATATTTATATAAGACTATGTTTCATTCGATTTGAATTGGATCAGTTTTCAACAGAAGAACCGGAAATCGAAATCTAGTGAGTAAAAACCATTTCTTTTTTTTAATTATTTGGTTTACAATTTTTCGGTTTGGCTATTGCAATTTGCATTGAATTGAATTGACACTCCTACATCATGTTTAAAAAAACATAATTTTTAATTTTTGACTGCAACTAGTATAGTGACTGTGCACTGCTCGGGGCATCTGACGCACTTTATAAAAATTTATGAAAAAATATGTTTGAACAAGTATAAAAGATCTGAGTTTTTTTTAATTTATGTTTATTAAATTATATAATAAATTATGAATTATCATTTTTTTTGATCCAGTAGAAATGGTAAACACACACACACAAGCGCCCCAACCGGAGATCGAACCACGTCCAACCTAGCAACGCGAGATGAATTTAACTATTTGTGCTAGGCTTTACAGACAAATTATGAATTATCGTTTGACATAAATAAATATAACAATAAACTTGATAGAAATTAAATTGAGGGCAATTTAGGATAAGGAAGGGGCTAGAAGCCCAAAAACAGAAAAGAAACAACTAAGGCTTTAATATGAATTTGGTCCCTATAAAAATTTGAGTTTTGAATTTAGTCCCTATATTTAAAGTCAACGGTTTTTAGTCCTTTCAAATTTTGAGTTTTGAATTTAGTCCCTCCTTTGCGTTGACCAGTGCCATGTCACCCTAAAATGCTGACGTGACACGTTGCCCTGTCCACGTCATTTGACACGTCGTGACTTGACTTGTTTGTTTATTTATAGGGACTAAAATCAAAACATATAATTTTTACAGGGATTAACTTAAAAATTAGTCCCTCCTCCACCACCACCGCCCCACCACCCTCTCTTCCTTCTCCCTCCTCCTTCCCCTCCTCCACCACCACCACCACCACTACCCTCTCTTCCTTTTCCCTCCTCCTCCCCCCGACCACCACCACCACCACCACCCCTTTCTCTCATAGCTTCTCCCTCCTCCACCACCACCACCACCCCCTCTCTCTCCTCCTGCGCTCTCTCTCTCTTTCTCTCTCTCTTCTGCACTGTCTCTCACTCACATTGGAACGTGCCTTTTCTTTCCCCTCTCTCTCCCTCTCTCCTCTATTCACGCTAGCTTGCTATGGTTGAATTTGAACAATTAATATTCACAGAGAAATTGAAGGGGCTAGCTAGAAGGTATAACAATCAAATTAAAGGAATTAGATAGTTTTGTTTTTACTGGGTTAGTGCTTCATGTGTCATTTTAGGGGGGGATAGTTTTGTATCTCACCGTTTTTGCAACTACCCAGTCTTGCGATTTCCTTCACTTTCTTCTTTAGACTTTTTGGTGCTGGTTTCTTGACTATTCAGCGATGTTTGTATTTCATATTGGCCTCTATTGCACTTCTTGTGCGCTTGGAGGTCTGTTTTAATGAAGCTTTCTCTTTTGACTTTTCAAAAAAAACAACCAGAGATCGAAAAAGCCCTAACCATGGGTAGTGGGAGTGGGTGGAGGAGAGGGTGAGGGGGAGAAGGAGGGGGTGGTGGTGGAGGAGAGAGAGAGAGAGAAACTATGAGAGAAAGGGGTGGTGGTGGAGGAGGAGAGTGGAGGAGGGAGGAGAGAGGAGGAGCGAAAAGGAGGAGAGAGAGAGGGTAGCGACGGCAGTGGTGTTGGTGGTGGAGGGGAGAGGAGGAGGGACTAATTTTTAAGTTAGTCCCTGTAAAAATTATATGTTTTGATTTTAGTCCCTATAAATAAATGACGTGTCAAATGATGTGGATAGAGCAACGTGCCACGTCAATATTTTAGGATGACATGACACTGGTCAACGCAAAGGAGGGACTAAATTCAAAACTCAAAATTTGAAAGGACTAAAAACCGTTGACTTTAAATGTAGGGACTAAATTCAAAACTCGAATTTTTACAGGGACCAAATTCATATTAAAGCCAACAACTAAAATAAAAACCTCTATATATAGATAAAGCAACTGGGGCAACATTAGCCAGAAAAGAAATAAACTAGGGAAGCACATCCATGATTCAGAAAAATGTGAACCCAAATCACTTGGCCATCCAAATGAGATAAAAGAGTACAAGATACCAAGGTGTGACAAGGATTCTGAGACTGAGATGAAACACCCTCTTCCAGCATTCTAATTGATGTGATGTGATTGAATCATCAGACTCAATACATATATAGGAGTACTCTAATTAAATCCACTCTGCAAAACCAAAGTAATTAGCACCGTCCAAAATGGCCCACAACTCTGTCCTGTAGATTAAATTACACGAGAAAGCAAACAGAAAAGCATCATATTATAATGTTTTACACTTTTACTATATATGTGACAGTGTAATTACATGATTTCAATTAATACATTCCAAAAAACCTCTGAAGTTTAATTGTCTGAACTTAATTTGAAGGCTGTGAATAATTGATTGCATGTGTATATTAATTGTAACTTGTTGAAGTCAGATGGATCATCAAGTAGTTATGTTAGTTAGGATATGTCTTGTTAGTTAGCTATATATGTGATAACTGTTTTGTTCCTATGTTGGTTAGTTGCTTGGTTTGTTATGTAACCAAACTGAAACTGCCTAAGTGATAGGATTGCAGTGTATATAAGTCATAGCTGGATGTGTTAAGGGGCATGATGTAATTGAGGGATTCATAGATAGTGATTACTGTGTGTGCAAGTGAGGAGCGTAAAGCTTGAATGTCTGTGAATAAGAGCGCAACTCAGTGTGGACGTGGGATGCAAGTTGCTCCGAACCACGATAGTCGATAAACCTTTGTGTCTTTGTTTCCTCTTCACTCTTCCTCTTTACTTCATTCTGTTTCTTCTCTGCGAATTGTTCTTGATCAATACTGCATTTGTTCTTGGTCAAATTCTGTGCAATACTGATTGATAATCATAATTCATAACATAACTTGTAAGAGTTCTATCAAGCCAAGCCAGCCACACCGACCGCAGGTAAAATTAAAGTACTATAAATATGGAGACGATCAGAAAATTCCTTTCCATAACTTCTAATTCCAAGGCAATTACCAGATGATGTTAACATATCACATATCTAACAAGAAATATATAAAATCATTATTGCAAACAATTCATCAGAATTCTTGGTATATATATGGTATCCGATATAAATAAAACCTGAAACAAAGAGAATCATTCAATTAATCAGTTGAATGTGAATGAGGAAAGAAGATGTTTAGGTAAAAATGCAATAAGTTCTTTTCATGTAGCTAAATCTGGGCATATATATCTTATGCTCTGATTTAGTTATTTTTTTTTTAATAAATTTTTTGTTTATTCAAAAAAAGAAAGGTAAAAATGCAATAAGCGAGCATAGACAAAGCTAAATATGTATATAGTCGAGAACAGGAACACGACTAACACAATCACAACTGCAGCTGCAATTTGAAACTTTTTTTTTGTGAGAAAATAAAAATTTAGATTAGGGGAGGTACACTCCCATGCAAAGACAGGGAGAACCATCAACCTCAATGAGAATTTACGTATAGCCTATCAATGGGGGAAATTCAGGATTCAAACCCAATAAACAAAGACAAAGAATAAAGCCTTTAGTAAACCCCGCCAAGACAACCGCTACTCCTTGTTTCTTCATTGAGTCGAATATCAAAAATGAACAAGGTGTAGCGGAAGCCTTTGAGGGTCACCAAAGACATTTTCTCTATTCATTCAATCGCCAACACCAACAATCATTATGCTTCTTTATAGGCCTTTGGGAGAACTTATTGGAAACTAGCTAATTCTCCCATGAAACTAGCTAGTCATATTTGTTAGTATACACTGCGCTGATATGAAAACTAACTAATGTTTAGTGGCCTTTATATGTATATAGTGAGGGATTGTCCCTTCGCCTCATCATAGAACAATTTCAAAGAATAATCTTTCCTATCTAGTAACAGTGGTTTGTTCCCTGCCTGCCCAGTAAATTGGATCGAATTCCATGCCTAACACTACGGTAAAAAAAATGTTCCTAATTTTCTCAGATAAGGTTCTCCATCAAATCCTAGAACTACCAAAAAAAAAACAAATTAAAAATACTGTATAAGCATAATAAATATTAATATTGTTTTCAACTAGAGGCTATGCATTTGTTTAAATGATTCGTGGAATCAACTTTTTTATAAAACCCTGCTGACAAAATCGTTTGGAAACAGGGAATATAAAAAAGATGGGAATCTGAATATGGTTTAAAAACGTGTCATATCAAACATATATATAGTTGCGTCCAGAATTTCCAAATGCGTTATGGAAAATTAACAAGCCACCAGGATTGATTGTCTGCAATTTAAAATATCTAAAATTAGAAAGCCTTTGTGGAAGAAACAATGGAGTTTCCTTTTATACAATAATAATGGCATACAAATTACTCAAACTCTTAACTACTAGTACAATTGATCTATTGGTTTCACTATGTTTTTGGCTTTTGTTTTTTTTAGGCAAAAAGTTGAGTGCTAAGACATCACAATAGAGAATGACATCCCAACTATATTGGCACCTCCAACTCTACCAATCATCTCTCACTATGTTATTGAAGAAAATAAAGAAATTAACAAGAAATATGGGGGGACTGGACCAAAACCCATGTGGGGAAAAAAGACATACAGGAAGCTGCCCGAAGGCTAAACTAATGCTTAGGAGGGTGTGTGCCTTGTTAAAACCTATCCCAGCCAAAAACCCACAAATAAGGCAAAAAGACCGGGGAGGAAAAAGAGTACACACAAACACTATGCTTAAAGAGAGCAAAGAAGAACCAGGGGAGATCTACCGGAAGCGGTAGTGCGGCAGATTGAACCTGTTACGGAAGAACTCCACATTAATAAACTGAGGTATCAGATCCCACCAATTGTCGCATCTAGAAGTAACCCCAAAAGTTGGCAAGCCTATCAGCACATTGATTTTCCTCTCTAAAGATATGAGTTGCTCTGAAGCACATATTCTGGGTGAGCTGCAAACAACGTCTCCAACGGGGCCGGAGTCTCCAAGGAACCTGGCTCGGGAATTGTAAAGCCATGACCACAGAGGAAGAGTCACACTCAAGCCAAAGATTGTGCCAACCTTTGGCATGGGCCACATTCATAGCATGCATGGCAGCAAGGAGCTCCGCGTGAAAGGGATAGGAAATACAATGTTTTTGGCTTAGAGGAGCTTTTGATTTAAAATGTCAAATTCAAAATTGTTAATTAGTTTTACTTTAATAATTTATTGCGCCTTGTGTTTCTAGTGCATGTAAGTAGTTTTTCATCTTAGATCCTATACAATTTATTTTACTGTTTCTGTTCTCGTTATGCATTTCTTCTTATACAGTAACCAATCAACTAAGTTAATTTTTTAATTTTGATTAAAGTCAAATACATATCTACCAGCTGCAGAGAATAACTCATGCAAAAGATGCCATATTTCCCTTTTGGTAACATTCCGTCATAAGCACCATCTTCACCTTGGTGGAATTGGCTGAGTTGCCATTCTTTTCTTTCTTTCTTTTTTTGGTCGAAGCTGAGTTGCCATTCTGAACTAAGAAGGTTCTTGAGACATAAAAGTCCATTATTGGCGATCAAAAAAGTAATCATATCTTAAATTCGATGAATCAAGCAATAAACATAGAAAGTAATTAAGAGAATTTTGTTTGGCAAATTGTGGTTTTATTTCCATCACGTCTCTTATCACTCTCTCTCTCTCTCTCTCTTTTTTTATACAAACTCTCTCTCTCTCTTTATACACAAAGCTTAAGCTGTTAATTTGGCCCAGCCCGACGGGTGGGTCCGTTGGGCCCATATTTTAGAGTAAGTTAGACTCATTAATCACAAGCTTAAAATGCACTGGGCCATTTTGGCATGGCCCGATTGGCCATCGGACCAGCATTTTATGTACTATTTAATACTTTGTGTTGTTTTTCTTTGTAAATAATTCGGATTACGTCGGACCCAACCTAACTCGGTGCGTTTTAGATTGTGCTAGGAAATATGTGGCCCAAACAATATCTAGCCCAGTTTTACAATTTGGCCCGATGGACCAAGTTAGGCCGAGCGACCAATTTGACAGAATTATACCTTTTGTCGTATGTAATTTCTTCAAAACTTAACATTCAAGATTAATATGAAAGCATAGGTTAGTATAATTCAATATTAGAACAATAAACTTTACTTTTAAATATTCTTTTAAAACGTGGGAGCATGAAAGAATGATGTTACGCCCGGAAAAGCATCAGCTTTAAAGTGTATCGACCTCTGGCTTCCTTGAAGGGCATTCTGAATTGTGTGTAACTTGGAACAGGACAAAGATACTCATAGGCATACAGAAAGTCAAAGCATCTGAAAAGAAAGGGGAATTAAAGAAGTCAAATTGAATATTATGATTTGTTAACCGTTCTCTAATTCTATGCTGCAGCCTGCAGGTGCTCATTCATTTGTGCAATCTCTATTAAAAATGCGTTTGGAGTAGACTTTGCTTATTTGATGCTGTAATTTAAAAGAGAAAACTTTATGAATAGTTCAAATAGTTGTCAACAGAATGCAAGTTACTTGTATGAATAATTTGTCAACTCACAAATAGAGGTAAACGAATATTGCATGACAGTTTTCATAATTATATATATATATTGCATGACAGTTAATCAAAATAAAACTCTTAAAATTAATACATTTTGAGGTCTCACGTCGAATAAAGATATGACCAATGTAATCCTTACAAAGCATGGTCAGTCCTAATCTTATAAACCAGTTTTGTAGGGTTGAATTAGGCTTTAAATTCTTGGAAACCTGCACAAATAGTGAGAGTTTATGTGAGATTTTTTTGGTAACCTTGTTATTGGTACGAAGTATCCACTAACTTTGCCGATAACTAATTTCCGCCGGAAAATCTGGTTGGCCACTACGAAATATTGGTATGTGGGATTTTTTTTTGGTCCATATGAATAAGTTCATAAAAGGGAAAACCTCTGCCATACGACATCTACAACAAAGAAAACAACATATGCAGAGTCACAAGAAATAGATCAATTCTAACCAAGATACGCTGCTGTAACTATACCAAGCTGTAACTACTACAGACAAGGAAAACAACTAAAACTAAAAAAAAAACAAAAAAACAACACCTAGCACACCAAAAAGGATACCAAAAACGATACAGACATGAAGGATATCCTTGGGATATCCTTGAGTGGGTTGGATTTGACCCATTTGGGGCACCAGGACCTTCTGTCATAACTAATGAATCTCACATGTCGTGGATCCAGAACCCAGCAAAGGGTGGTGGTAGTCCCTCAAGATGCACGGCGGCGATGTCACAAACAACAACAACAACAAACAACAAACAAAACAGAACAACACCCAACCCACGGCCAAACCACCACCAAACAAACTCTGGCCCCCCCACAGAGAGGTACCTCCCAGTGGAGGAAGGAGCGATAGCAGAAGCCGAACCCGTCCAAAGACAACCAAACTCGCGGCGCACTAGAGAAGCAACAGCAGCAGCAGAGACAGGCCCAGATTGGATTTGAGAGCAACTAGCTCTGACTTGGATTCTATTTCGAATTGGGCTTAAACCTAGATTGGCCCAATAACACAGCTTGAGTCACACACACGTGCCACCGGCCCATTAGTGGGCCATATGGATGAGCATGCAACACACATTCCAAACACGCGTCGTCCATGAACACAGAGACGGTTAAAACCACCACAAGCCACGTCGAAGGAATAAAACAACAAAAACTCCACTCCCAGACAAGTAGAGCCCATTCCGATATAATTAAAGTTCAGTACTTGTGAACAGATTCAAATCATAATTCCCCCATTGGTACGTAGGTGTGTCTATTTAATCTAAATTTTTGTTAATAAAAAAAAGTTAATGGAGAATCGATCGAATCTAAAATTTGCGGGGCTAGAAGTTTTGGAATATATAGATGATCTGGCGGATACAAGGGATTGAGTCTCTATAAAAAGCCAATGAAAGCCTCTGGTTTCTCATCAGAAAGTGAGATATATAACAAATCAGAGACAATATATATAAACGGCAAAGTTTCCAAGTTCGTTCAAAGGCTTCCAATATTGACCACAGACGCAATATCTGAGGCCTTCGAACAAACTTCAGAGCTTTAATTTGGAATGTACTATATTTGAGTGCTGTTTTCCTTTATATACATGAATTTCAGTTGATCTTTCTGATCAAAATAACTTGAATTTCAGTTCTTTCTTATTAATTAGTTGATTTTCTAGCTAGTTCTATAAATTAATGTTGAAAATCTTGTCTAGCTTGCTATATACAGTATACATGTCTTGGATACCGGATTATGTATATGCAAAAATATTATGACTATCATGTGATCCGGTCAATAGAGCTGGGTATATGAATCTTAGCATGTGGACGACCTATTTAACCTGCGGCATGTGCGGTCTATGGGTCACCTAAATATAGATTCGTTTAAATTTGGGCTTTTTTAGCCCGTCCGTTTAACCCACGGGCTAAGCGGGTTTGGTCCGTTGGTTGGCAAGTTGACCCGCAAACCAATTATTTTTTTGAAATTCAATTTTTTAATTTAATTTTTTAAGTTTTGATGTTTATTTTAATTTTTAAAATGTTTTGATTTTTTTTGTTCTTTAGTAGGACCGTGGGCCAGTCCATTTAACCCACGTGTTATGCAAGGCGGACATGGGTCACAATATGTAGGCCAAAATAGACCGAGCTGGCCTACATACCCACCTCTACTTTTCCTATATCTTTAATTCCTAGGGACGATTTTGGTTTGGACGTGAGGGATATGATCAACATCTACAAGACCCTTCAAGTATAGCACTTATATTCATCTTTTGCACCAAACAAGTGGACATGAAAAATAAGCGAGAGCAAGAGCATTCATTCATCTCAACATGAAAGAGTACGAATGAACACTGCCTTTGGCTCATAATAAGAATTGCTCTAAGTTGAAAGTTATTGGAGAAAAGTTAAAATCTTATATCGACTAGAAATAAAGTCTAAATAGAAAATATATAAAAGAGACAATCATCATTTTATAAGCTGGTTTTGTAAAAATAATTCAGGTTATCAAGTATAATACCACAAAAACTAAAAAAAGTTAAAACGGGGACAAAAAATAGCTTGTGGCGAATTTAAGTCTTCGAAAAGAAAAGTAAAACCACGTGATTTAGGTGACATTTAGCCTGGTGCCGTTGGTCAACGGAACTATCCAGGTGCCTTTAACTGCGGTCGTGGATATAATGATTAAATAAAACAAGGGTTGCGATCAATTACAAGGTACCTGGTAGTCAATTACTTAGACAATGATTTAATAATTGCCAGGAGGGATCTGTTGAATTTAAATTTTACATAATAAAAGTAGTTTGTGGGCCCCGCATTTCTGTGCTTTTCTGTGCAAAGAGGTGCTTTTCAGACACCAAATAAAGTCTGGTTAAGTATTTACTGTTCTGGGTTTGGAAAATGCATCGGTTTTGATTTATGAAATAAACTATGAATAAACTATGAACACCAAGTTTATGGTGACATCTAGCATGACGTACTATGGAATGTGCCTCACCATGAGCCACTAGAAATTACTGTTTATGTGAAATATGAACCCTTAGATATATTAGTTTAATAATTAAGGGTCCAGATGATTTAGAAAAAAAACGAGAACACCTATTACTTCCCTACACAATCCCTTGCCCCACCTCTTCCCTAACCTCTCGCCCAGACAGGCTCTCAGTCTCACACAGTCATCGTTTCTCTCAGTCTCCCCCCGTCGCCGTCCTCCTATGACCTCCTCGGCCACGACAAATGCGGCCCCGTCTTCTCCGGCTCCCTACCCCCAGGCAAACCTGTCGCCGTCAAGGACAAGTTCATGCGCCTGCCGATTCCCGGCAAAGGAAGATGATATGGTAATAGCATCTGTTCACTCCACCGTTTTCAAGGAATCAGAAAACCTCCAAATTGAGGGCTACGACTTCAACCGTGGTGTTGATTATCCACAGCTTCTCAGGTCCATGCTCACCACTGGCTTTTAGGCTTCCAACCTCGGTGATGCCATTCAAGTTTTTTTTTTATGATGAGAATGCCATCCAAATTGTTAATCAAATAGTTCCTTCCTTTTTTATTTTTATAATATATAAAAATAATTTCATTTCATTTCAATATGCTACAATTACTTTTACTTCATAGCACCTAAAAAAGTAATTTTAATGTTTACGTAAGATGAAAATCTAATTACAGATACCCAAGTTGCAAAAACGATATTATCATAAAAACTGGAAAAACTGACAGCAAGCTATAGCAGGTAACAGCACCTGGATGGTTCCGTTGACCAATGGCACCATGCTAAATGCCACCCGTGATTCACGATCACTAAGCTTTCTCGACAACTCGTTGCTCACCATGTAACTTCTACAAAAGTCAAATCCCGATTAATAAAATCTCTCTCTTCTTTTTATCGGTGGTGAACTTTAATTAATAGGGTTTGAAGTCTACTATAAAGTACCCTTTTTTTTTGGCAAAATTATATCTTTAGTTTTTTAACTTCAAATTTTTTTTTCAATTTGGTCCTTCGTATTTTTTTGTAATAAAATAATCTCTTATATTTTAAAAGTAAGTTAAAGTAGTCCTTTTGTAACATAATCACACGTATATATAGGCTGAATAGTGAATATAAATAAGCAAAGTGCTCAAATAGATCAAAATAGATCAGTACAAGGCTATATGGACAAAAATAGAGACAATATGCATATTTATGATAATGAAAAAGTAATAAAAAAAACATAAAGAACTACTTTGATAAAAAAGATAAGAGACCAAATTCAGAAAAAGAATTAAGTTAAGGGACAAATGTATAATTTTGCCTTTTTTTATCAAGAAGAAAAGAAAAACAAACAAAGCAAAAGAAAAGAAGAAAAAGAGAACCAAGTTTACTAGTAAAGTACTTTGTGGATACAGAACAGAAATTTTCTATTATTTATATTTAGCACACTTCATACAAAAGGAGAGGACCTCCTAATTTATATTAAAGTTAGGATGACCCTTACACTATCCTATCACACATAATTGCTTCACTGACTGTGGTCCTCAGTATTGCTTAAAACATTTGAACATCTCAGTTGCATGAAAGGAATTGATGAGGATATACTGAGGGAAAACAAAGGCTCTTCAATTGAGAAGAAGGCGTGTACTAATAATCAGGCCTTAACAGTGAAGAAATATAACTGCTGTTGAGGTTGGATTCTTGGAATTGCAATAACTTCATTAAATAATGCAATCAAAAACAGAAATTGGTTCAAATATTCACAGTATTTGGCTCACAAACTTTGTACTTTTCTTCGGATCCATGATCAAGATGTCGGGAATCCAAGTGTGAGTTAGTCCCATATTGATTAAGAATGGACTAAATGAAGAGAATATAAGACTTAAGACTTATATATCCAATACATCAACCTTAAGGCTTTTGGATAAAGACGGTGTCAACGTCTCACTCGTATTGCATTGTGACCCGAGTAGTTGGAGACATGAGCAATTTCTTTAGTGAACCCCCAATGCTTCCGCGCCTCCATGTTAATTTCTTAGTATTCAAGAATAACTGATCAAAACATGCAGTAGTGGAAGCCTTTGAGGGTTACTAAAAGTATTTCTCTATTAAAATTCTATATGCATAGACATTATCAGCCATGTATTTATCTGAATGAAAGCATGTAGGCTATATATATATATAGATAAAGGGATATATCAGACAAGTGTTGATGAAATTGAACCACTATTCACTGAATAGTTAATTGCATTGCCATTTGCCAAGTAATTAAATTCTCTTACTTTCTCTGTTTATAGTCCTGATTCGCCAAATTAAGATTTGATTACCCTTTTTAATATTTATCATGAATAATGAATATATCTGTATCTGTCTGATCCAGAACTTTCTTTGTTTGGAATTACAGCTCAGCCTCCACCAAGGTGTAGATATGTGGTGCTTGTTTTATTTATTTTATTTTATTTACTTCTAACAGAGTGTTACCAAAATGGCAATGTGTCACCTTTTTGCAAAAATTATTCTCATCTGCAGTTTGACATTATATATATTATTAATGGCTGACAGAATATATATTTGACTGTAACTATAATATTAATTTACATTTTGATCATGAGATTCGATATGATTACTTTCTGCAGTAATCTAGTTAGCTGCAAATTGATGAAGATCATAGATGAAAAGGTGACTTTTAAAGATAGAAAAGGAATATCATAGACAGAGGAAATTTATATATCCACTAACGAAAAGTCAAAGCCGATTCAAATATGTCACTAACACAACAGATCCATTTCATGCATGAAATTGTACTGATTCCACTTTGCAAAAGTAATTCCCATCCCATGATCAGGATTCTACTTTATTAATGGAGTTCTCCATATCCCTAATTTCACTCTTCTACAATTTACAACCTGAATATTTACTGAATCTTAAAAAGCTTTGATATCACAAGTTTGAGTCTAGTTTGGTAATACAATAGCTTTTGAATTTCGTGTTTTTCTTAACAAGACAAGGCATAAATTGGTATTTTAGTTCTTTTGCAAATGAAAGTTTTTAATAAGTTCGTAAATAGCTGAAAGTACTTAATTTATACAACAGTATTATTTCTATATTAATATTGTATTTTTCCCTTAAAAAAAGAGTATTATTTCTTCTACATAAATTCATAAACCCATATTCTCTTGCATCTAATATGTTCTGTAAGAGTAAAAATTTGTGATTACTAGAAGTCATATTTTAAATGCACAAAATTTAATTTTCTGTTATGTAATAAAGTGTCGTATTCTGTGGATATCTGTGGATTATCAACGCTGTTCAATCATATATGATATCAACTTTATTAACAACGCTAGCTGTTCAATCATAGATTTAACAGGTAACCTAAATTTTCGTTTGCATCAACATAAGAAGGAATATATATGATCAGCATATTTGCAGTCTCTTTTAACACGGAACGCAAGATTTTAGAGCTTGACTCACTTGGTCAAGATTTTAGCTTCCAAAGATACACCTTGCAAGGTATATAACAAAAAACACAATAGAGACATTTTTTTTTGGTCAATAACACAAGGATTTTTCTAAAGACACATACATATGTTTCTTACTACACATACCTATTTTTTTAAATACCTAAATATCCCCCAACACACACAGACACACATCCGCACACTGCACCTACACACACACACATCCGCACACTGCACACACATTTCCGCGCGTACACACACACACATCTTCTTCCTCTCCCTCACTTCCGCACAGCACACACACACACACTCACTCCCTCACTTCCGCACACACAACACGCACACACTCACTCCCGCGGAAGTAATAGTTCTGCACTTTTGCGGAACTATTAATTCCGCAGCAGCGTGGAAGTAATAGTTCCGCATGTGTTATTTGTGTGTGTCCGTTAAAAATAACATCTGCGGAATTAATAGTTCCGCACGATACAAAATAAAAAGAGGGTATTTTAGATTTTGCACTGTTTATGTATGTGTGAATAGTAATGTGTGTATGTGTATTTAAAAATTCCCATAACACAATAGAGACATAGAGGTGCTTATCTACATTAATTGCTGGGTCTTGGGCACAAGCAGGAATAAAACCAAGTCCAAACTTTATTTTTCTGGTCAAGGGATAATGGATTAAAGCCCGGAAGCTAAGGCCCAATGGCTAGAAACAACAAGTAGGAATAAAACCAGGGAAATGGTAAATACACCCCACACTTTTTAGACATACACCCCACTTAATGCTGAAATTTCAAAAATACCCTCAAAATTTGCGTGCATTCCGGAACTGGAGTTTCTGGAATGCAATTTTACATTCTGGAAACTGGATCCAAAATTGCATTCCGAAAACTGGAGTTTCCGGAATACAAATTATATGGATACTGGAGTTTCCGGAATACAAATTTGACTGGAGTTTCCGGAATACAAATTTGCATTCCGGATACACCCCACAATTCAAAAAATTTGCATTCCAAAAACTGGAGTTTCCGGAATACAAAATTGCATTTCGGAAACTCCAGTTTCCGGAATATACGTAAAAATGGAGGGTATTTTAGAAATTTCCATAGTTAAGTGGGGTGTATGGCTAATTTTTTGTGGTGTATATACCAATTCCCATAAAACCAACTCCATGACCAAAAAAAAAACCCAACTCCAAGCAATACAACAGCATCACACAAAAAAAAGAGGGATTTCATTTGGGATCTTTGTTAGATGATGTATTAAGGATGAACAACACAGTTACAAGTTATTGGTAAGCTTCTTCTACCTTTGCATTTTTTTGTCAAGGGAGAATTCATTAATCGGACAAAACCGAAGGTCAAAGGGCAATACACAAGACCCAACATCCACAGCGACCAAAGTCAAACTTAACGCAGTGTCTCTAAATATACAAATATACAATCACCAAAGCAAAGACACGCACTTGACATAACATGACAACAGAAAACTAAGGAAGTAACAATGGAACTGAAACCAAAAGATTAAAACCTCAAAGAAGCAAAAGAAATCCACCTAATCCCAATGTCATTGGCAAATAGAAATAGGAGGGAGTAAACTTGGACTCTCCTTACCCAACTTCATTCTTATCGGCTTCCCTCCATTACGAGTCTTTACATTTGAATGGGCCTACTCAAACCCAACCCAATTTTTTTTTTTTACAGACAACCGAATTATCCTTGGACTGGGTTTGGTTATGAATCGACAATAGGTGTCATTACCTTAATTTGTTAACTAGCGACTTTTTTTTTGGTCAAAATAACTATTCTACTTGTATTTATTTGTCTACACTTTATCTATATTAAATCTATGTTATCTTCTTTATATCCCCTCCCTTACCCACACCCCCCCCCCCCGGCACATTTGTATGCGTACGTGTATTCCTACATATATAAAAGTCTATAGTATCCCCTTTGTGTGGATATAGGTAGAGGTATCATTACATTTGCATGTTTGACAGAGAAAGTTGTAAACTTTTCTATCATCGACTAGAGGGTAAATCTTATAACACAATTTATGACTATTGCATGAATTTTTGAATAGTTTTGAAATAATTTTAAAAATTTTAAGACTCTTTATTTATGCTATGCTTGCCATTCCAAAATTTAACACTATACCCATTACACATTACCTTGATTGAATTTAAATTTTGGACTATAAAATTAATTATTCTTTTAAACAAGAACTCTAAGATTCTTTTAAACAATAGAAGTTCAAAATATTATTGATGCACGCTAACTATATGAAATAAATAATAAAAAAATATTTTGGGACCTTGCTTTCCACGTGACATTGAAAAAAAAAATTCCCGGTTGAGTCAAAAATTATTATGAAGACAACTTATTAGACAACTAATTTTTTTTTTCATGAATTCATGTTATGAATTACCTCTCTTAAAATTTTACAATTTTAGTTAAAAGTGGATAGAATTTAATTTTAAAGTGTGAATAAAGTAAAAACCTTTTTAATTTCACATAGTAATTAAATTTAATTCTTATTTGAAAAAAATGAGAAAAATGTTGTCAACCGACTCCTTCATCATGAATCAACAATTTTAATAATTTAAAATGTTCAGCCAAATAAAAAAATTTAAAATGTTGAGTCACGAGAATAATCTTATATCCAACATCTTTAATTTTATTGAAAAAGGCGAAAAACCTTATTGAGGAACAAGGTGTCGCATTCACAAGAAAAATTTCGTTACAAGCAGCACTGACTAGTTGCAGAATCACATCACATACTCTTCAATATTAAAGCTGGCTATCTTTATCCTCTCACACCCGTACCCATCACTCCACCTCCATATGATGAATCAAATTGACCCAATGGCTATCTTAATCAGCAGGAATAATATCCTCTCACTTTCCCTCTCCACCCACCTTTAATATAAAGGGAATTTCAATAATTTTGGAAGCATTTGAACTATGTAAAAGAATCTCAATAGTAGCCAACAATAGTTGTGTCATACCCAAGATAACTTAAAATTATAATTAAGCTTTATAACGTGCTTTCTCTTATGTTGGTTTCATTTTTAAAAACTAATAAATTATCGTGATATTTAATTAAGGATTATGACTAATTATATATAACAATAACAAGTTAACAACAATAACAAACTTTATCCTATTAGATGCAGAGCTGCCCTGAGATTTTAGGTGTTTTGGGCAAATCGATAAAATGATGCCCTATTACCTTTTTACAATTTTTTGTTGTGAAATCATTAATAATCTGTTCATAATTAGAGTTCTTTAAAAAATCATTTTCAATAAAAATCAAATCAAGATTATTTAATCTACCTTGTAATATAGTTGTCGCAAATAAAATTGTAACAATTTCAATTTAGAAAAACTTTTTTTAGTAGATACAACAATGACAGTGATAGTTAATATTATGGCTTTAATATCATTTTGGTCCTTCCAAATTTGTTTGTTTTGATTTTAGTCCCTGCAAATTTTGGTCAAAGTTTTTTGGTCCAACAATTTTTTTTTGATTTTAGTCCTTTTAATGATTTAGGGCTGAGGTGGCATGGACACGTCACCTCATTAATCATACGTGTCATATTCAAGTGCCACGTAAGCATACCACGTACGCAGGGTCAAATTTGCAGGGACTAAAATCAAAACAGGCCAAATTTGCAATGACTAAAATCAAAAGAGACCAAATTTTTTTCTTCCCTCCATCACCATCTCCACCACCACCACCACCACCCCCAAGAGCGAGTGGGTGTGGGTGTGGGTGGGGGTGGGGGTGGTGGAGATGGAGATGGAGATGGAGGGAAGAAAAAAATTTGGTCTGTTTTGATTTTAGTCCCTACAAATTTGGCCTATTTTGATTTTAGTCCCTGCAAATTTGACCCTGCGTACGTGGTATGCTTACGTGGCACTTGAATATGACACGTATGATTAATGAGGTGGCGTGTCCATGCCATCTCAGCCTTAAATCACTAAAAGCACTAAAATCAGAAAAAAATTATTGGACCAAAAAACTTTGACCAAAATTTGCAGGGACTAAAATCAAAACGAACAAATTTGGAAGGACCAAAATGATATTAAAGCCTAATATTATTCTATAAGTTGTATATACATTAGGTAAACAATTAAATATCTTCAAAGAACCCAATATCATAAAGCTTGATTTTGATTCAATTGTTAAAATCTCTCTAATAACTTTTAATTCTTCAAATAGAATTTCACCATTAAGATCATAACAATTATCATGTTTTAGATAAGTTTCAAGATGTTTGCAATACAATTTCAAGTCCTAATTAGAGAATGATTTAAGTCTTTCAATACTAAACAAAATTCCAAAAATCTCCTCATTTGTATGTGCTATACTACTCCTAATATATATATATATATAAGTAGTAAAAAAAAATTGATGCCCCTCTAAAGAATGGGGTCCTGGGCGCGGTCGCCCCTCTTGTCCACTCTCAGGGGCACCCCTGATTAGGTGGGTTGATTATATAGATCACTCGATGTCATAGTTGTCTGTTATAAAGTATATCTATAATGACATTGATATATCTACATCTTTTTTAATAGTTTCGCCTATTGTTTTCCTAAGCCTACCTCTTCATTTAACTACTATACTCTATTTACTTTCAAATCTATATGGCCTTTTCATATGTGCCCAAATCCCCTGAGCCAAGGTTCATTCATATTTTCTATAATACTATAATAATAGATGTCATCAAAAAAAAAACTTGGGATACTAAATTAATAATTTATTTATTTATTAGTGAAAAAAATTTCTTTAGTTTTCATCTTTCTAAGACCTCAAATCTCTAAAATTCTAAGAAGATATTGAATGACCTAGTCGTCTCTCTCTCTCAATTTTCTCTCTATTCCTCTTTTCCTTCTTCCTCATCAATCGGGGGGTGGTTTTGGGCTATTTTTTGGCCTGGAATCGCCCCTCTACTTCATTTTTTTTCTCTCCTTTTATCCAAATAAGTGATTTTTTTCACATAAATTTGGTTTTCTTTTGTGTTTTTCTGTGTTTTCGTCGTCTGCATGCGCCGGTGTTTTGATCGTCATCTTGGTGCGGCGTCGTTTGGTTTCCCGTCTTGTTGTGATGTTCATTTGGTTTAGATTGACATATCAGCTTCGATCCGTTACAGATTCATCAAGACTTCGCGCGTCAACGTTATAGATCCAGAGGCATGAGTACTCTGGCTATTTTGATTTTGTCACATTTGTAGGCATTTTGCCTTGTTATGCTTCATTTTTAATTTTTAGCAATGTTGAATTTGTATTGTTATTGATGTATTTTACCAATTTGAATAAATGAACATCTTTTTTAATAAAAAAAAGTTAATAATTTATTAATTTAGTGTCCAGCAAGGAGGATTTGTCGGCGAATCAAAAAGGCATAGGGATAAAGAGCGGTGAAAGTGAGAGATTAGTTGGTGGGACCCACTTGATGGCGTCAGTTAGTTATGTTACGTTACGGTACAGACACACCGCACCGACCCTTCGCTCCGGAATTGGCTACTTGCAACGGCGTCGTATCTGCGTCACCTGACCTGAAGTGAGGACGCTTTTGTCATTTTCTTCCCCTTCCAACCCACGTGCTCTCATAATCGGACGTGGCTTTCCCTTTGCCGCTTTTTTTCGTGTTTGTTTTCATGGCCATGAAAAATTAATTACCATTAATTGTTTGTTTAAGATTTATAAAATTATAAGCTTATTTTTTTTCAAAAAAATTAATTATTTTTAGTTAAACATATTATTAAAATAAATATTTTGAATTTTTTGGCTTTATAAAAAAATATTTATTTATTTCTGATTTTAAAAAGTAAAAATAATAAAATTATATTCATTGATTAATTCAAATATCTGTCAAGAAAAAAAGTATTTAGAATTGGTAAATCTCGAAATTTCACCTATTTAGGTTGAATTTCAATTAACTTTTGAAATTTTTTCCTTTTATTATAGTACAAGAATTTTCAATTAAACAATAATTGAATTTGTCAAATTTATATTTTATAAACAAAATTATTAAATAGAGAGATAAATTATTAAATAGAGAGTAAGATCAAAAAGACTTAAATCAATTTAATTGCAAGTATTTCTCTTTGGCAAAAAAAATATTTAAATCAATTTAATTTAATTACTATACATAAAAAATTCTAATTTTTCTTATACAGTGTTAATTTCATCTACTAATATGGTGTGACACATGTAAAAAAATAACAATGTCTATTAAACATGATGTCAATGGTTCGATTCTCATGCCATATGTATAAAACCCATCTTTTAAAAGAAAAACAACCACTTTGGTTCCTGAGAGTGTCAAGTGATATCACTTTGGTCTTCAATTATCAATTGTTAGTCATTTTAGTCCCTAAAAATGATTACTTACTCTCATTTTGATCCCTAAAAATGATTACTTTTTTTATAACAGCGACCAAAATAACTAATTTACATATGTTAACGACCAAGTGACATTTTTTAACACTCAAGAAAACTAAAGTGGCTTTTTACCGTAAAAGAAATCAATCCCTTAAATTGATATTTGTACAACTGTAACGCCCATAGTAGACGGAAAAATATGTCCACGCGAATCATGTTTAGGAGAGGAAAGGATCAAATCAATTGCAGTGAGGGTCGCAAGAAAACACCAAATACGGAAACAAGTTTCATAAATCGCCCCGAACGCGGCTAGATTCATGTTTTTGTGTCATCACGCATGAAATTTCGTGCCAGAAGAGAAAAAGGTAACGAACAAAAGTGTAAAGAAGAAGATAAGATCAGAAAATCACAATTCACAATTGACAAAAGAAGAAGGAAAGAAAAGGCAAGTGTGCAACACAAGAAGACACGCATCACCCCTTCCCCTTTTCCCTTCTCTTGCGCCATCTTTCTCACTCTAACCCAACCCACGTCGCTTTCTCTCTCTCTCTCTCTCTCTAGAATTTCCCTCTCTCGCTGACGCTTCAAATACGAGCAAAGCGAGAAGAGGCAGAGCAATGACTCATACTCAATCTCAATTCCCATTTCCTTTTTCCTCTTTCGTTCTCTAATTAACCACTCACTCACTCTCTTCTCTCGCAATCTTCACTATGGAAGAAGCCACGAACGGCACAAAGTCACAGAAGCATAATCATCTTCAGAGGCTACAATGCTCTGTGAAGAACTACGATTGGGGTTTACCGGGTCGAATTTCTCAGGTTGCACGGCTATTTGAACTCAATTCAGGTTCTGAATTCGATCCAAATAAACCCTTTGCGGAGCTTTGGATGGGTACCCACGATTCAGGTCCATCGTTTCTTCTCTCCAATGGTGGTTCCAATAAGAGTGTCACCCTTAAGGCTTGGATTTCAGAAAACCCTGAAGTTCTTGGGGACAGGGTTCTTCACAAGTGGGGTTCTGATCTCCCTTTCTTGTTCAAGGTACGTGATCCACTAAATGGTGTCTAGATTTTAGCACAAGTTTTAATTTTTTTTGTCTTCACCCACAATAGGAAAAATGACCTTTAGACTAATTTATATTAGGCGCCGAGTCCGTCTCTTACTAAATGGGTGTCTAGATTTTAGCGCAAGTTTGAATTTTTTTTTTGTCTTCACCCATAGTATCTAAATGGAAAGGACTCCAGGACTAATTTGTGTTTGGCCTTAATGTAAGTAAAGTCCGGTCAAGATTGAACTCGGGTATTAATCGAATCTATCTCTTACTAAATGGGTGTCTAGATTTTAGCACAAGTTTGAATTTTATTTTTTTGCTTGGGAATTATGTGTTCTTTTTTTCATGCATTATTAGGTGCTGTCTGTGGGAAAGGCCTTGTCTATACAGGCACACCCGGATAAGGAGCTGGCTAGGACACTGCATAAACTGCTGCCTGATGTGTATAAGGATGGGAATCACAAACCCGAGATGGCTCTTGCAATGACTGATTTTGAGGCTCTTTGTGGATTTATCACTCTTAAGGTAACCACTGGATTCTGTGGAGTTTTTATTTATTTATCTTTTTAGTTCTTCGTGTGTATGAGTATTATAAACTTATAAGAATAATTCAGCTTGAGTTTTCATTGACTGTGCGAAGAATGATTCATTCTTTATGTTCAGTGAACTGGTTGTGTTGTCTTGTCTTTCCAATTTAAGATGATTGTTGTGAAATTAGGTAGTTGTTACTTGTTATTGATGACAAGTAAATTAGAATTTTTTTTATGAATTCGTTGATAATTTGATTTGTTAAAAGTGGTTTCTTTTAAAAATTAAAAATATTCAGTATTCATTAAGTGATTGGAACTTGCCAACCTGTTAGACATAATTCCCCAATGATGTGATTATGTGACTGAAAGGACCTTTTTTCTGTTCATTTTTAATTTCTTTAATATGTCAATCACATTTCTCCCTGTTCACAGGCTTCTTTCTGATGCAATGCAACCTGTGATACCCTACCAAACAATTAATAAAGAGCAATATGTGAAAAAAATCAAATGATAACTGTTTTAGTTAATAAAAAAGTGTTGGTTACAGAGCAAGATAGTGGGAGTTTAATATATTTTTTATTATAGAATCTGTTTGTTTGAAACTGCCAAACTGCAGTTATGCTGCTTTAATTTGAGGTATCTTTGAGAGTGGGGTTGGATTTGAGGGGATTTTGATATCGGTTGTTATTTTCTGTCGGTTCACCATGGCTCTACATGATGTGTATTTACTTATTGGTGTAACAGTGAGAAACTTAGATTTATGGATTTAGGAAACCCATTTGATTAACTCATGAGTTCAAATAATGGTCTTGCCATGGTTTATTTCTGTCATTCTCCAAGACGGGAATTTAAATCTGTTTTTTTGTCTTAACTCTTGTGTTAGAGAGTCTATTTGTTCAATCAAGAAAGACTGTTGCAATTACTAAGCTGTTGTTGACTGCTTGAAAACCAAAACCTTACTTATAGAATATTGTAGTAGTTTGACAAGAATTGAATTATGTGCTTTTAGAATTATAGTCATGTCAATAATTCAAATATGTCTGCTTTTATAAGGAAAAAGTTCACCTATTTCATTGTAGTACCATATAAGGTGCTTGAGTGGTTCTAGTGTAGATCAGTGAGTTCTTTTCAGTCCTTTTTAACCTGTCTTTTTAAGGGTTAGAGCTTGATTATAGTACATGCGCCGACATTTTTTACTGGTTTATTTTAGTGCTTCATTGTAATGTTATTTACTTCAGGCCAATGCGCAATCTTTTCTGTGTTTTTATTTAGGAGCTTAAGGCTGTGCTTCATACCGTTCCTGAAGTTGTGGAGCTGGTTGGCGCTGCAAATGCAGACCTGGTCTTTCAAACTAGCGATCAAGACGGTGAAGAGAAGATAAAACCTGTTTTACAGGCAGTGTTCACCCACCTCATGTCAGCTAGTCAAGAGATTGTAACTGATGCAGTAAACAGATTGAAAAGTCGTCTGCATAAGGAAAACGAGGTTAGTTGATCATTACTATCTTTGTTTGGTTTTAAGAGTTTAGCTTAGCTTACATGCTACATCTAAAGTTATTTGGATAAAATATATAGTATACTCTCTTTGTGAATGTAGCAGGAAAATCATCGAGAGATGCATGACATATTTTGTAGATGATCAGAAATATGTGGTCTTAGTCTGTTATTAGGGTCACATAATATTTATGTTCAAGAGTAATGAATACTGTTATTCTGATCTGCAATAATTTGTTATCTCTTGTACTATTCAGATGACTTCACCTTCTTGTTGCATTATTGATCTCTTTGAGCTGATCTAATAGCAATAGTTTGTTTCTTTTAATTATTTCTTTTCTTTTTTGTTGAAATTTGTGTTACCAGGGTGATTAATCGATACCATAATGTTCTCATTTTGCATCAGGTGAGGCAGTTGACAGATAAGGAGCAGCTGGTGCTACAGTTGGAAAGGCAATACCCAGCTGATATTGGTGTCATAGCAGCCTTCTTTCTTAACCATGTAAAGCTCAGTCCCGGTGAAGCATTGTTCCTAGGCGCAAACGAACCACATGCATATTTATCTGGGGAGTGTATTGAATGCATGGCAACTTCCGACAATGTCGTGCGAGCTGGCCTAACTCCCAAACACAGAGATGTCCAGACTCTTTGTTCCATGCTCACATATAAGCAGGTAAATCATACACCAAGGCTGTTACTGCAGCTAGCTTTTCAGTCAGATATTAAGTTCACTTATTGGGATTTACTCTTCCTTTTGGTAATTATTAAACTAGTTAAAGCTTATATTCAGCTTTACACATGGTCACTAAGCTTAGGCATCTGTCATTCAATTATTTTTTCTTCTTTGACTTTCGTATTGCTGCCCACGGATTAATCTGTATTAGGCCCTTCTATTCTGTTTCTTGATATTTGAACTTCATGCAACATGGATTTCTTGGTTGGTTGGTTATTTGTTTTGTTTGTGTGATATTAACTCAATTGTGGGAAAGTGCATGCATGCTAGTAGGCATGCATATATAGTTGAAGATTGGACATATATTGTGGACGTTTGGATTGGCTTATAAACAGCTTATTATAAACAGCTTATTTGGGTTTATCTATTGGCATAAACACTAGTTAGAGGAGCTTATGAAAATAGCTTATAAGTTATAACTGGTTCATAAGTTGTTTTTAGCTTCTCCTCATAAGCTCTCATGAATAGCTTATCAATATGGCTCATGCAAAGCTTATGAGTTACATAAGATCTCATGCGATAAACATCTATACCATAAGTCCTTAAATAAGTTGTTTATCCAAACAGGGTCTTTGTCCTTAAAGATTGAACTCACATTTATCATGGTCTCAAATTTTGAGGGAAGACATAGTTTTAAGGTCATTTTTTTCTTCTTTATTTTCTCACAGGGTTTTCCTGAGATTTTGCAAGGAGTTCATATAAATCCATATGTAAAAAAGTATATCCCACCATTTGAGGAATTCGAGATCGATCGATGTATTCTTCCTAAAGGGGAAAGGGTGGTGTTCCCAGCAGTACCAGGACCTTCCATCTTTTTGGTCACAGTTGGGGAAGGAATGATGAATACAGGATCACCAAAAGGATATGCAGTAACTGAAGGTGATGTTCTCTTTGCTGCTGCTAACACTGAGATTAGTGTTGCTAGTGAATCCCAGTTGCATCTGTACAGAACAGGGATCAATAGCAAATTTTTTCAAGATTCCAAAGTTTAACCAGCGCGTTATTTATTAATTAATTTTATTTGTGCCATATGCTTTTGAGAGCCAAATAATGCAAGAGTGCATGCAAGTTTAGTGAATTATCATTGCTTAATGTATAATAGCAGCAGTTTAGTGTACATGCAAGAGTAATAAGATCAACACATAGCATATTATTGAGCCTGAGAGAAAAAGTTCATTGTAGAGAGGTGGATTGTAATTCGTTTATTCTTCTTATCGTTAAAAGCCTTTTCAGATGTATTCCTATTTATTAATTAATTTAATATCAATAAGTGAAAGTGCTTACAAATGTTTATGTATGTTTATGTTGAATTTTTGTTGAACTGGTCGAGTTAAACTCAAAAATTACAAATAAGCATAAAAACATGATATAAGATTGATATACATTTGAATTGTTGCCTATTGTGATATCTTACAAAATAATGGAAATAATTATTATTAAATACAACATTGTGCAAAAGAGAAGAAAGCTTGGATTGCAACTAGCAAGCTAGAAGACAAAGTCAACCAGCTAGAAATTCCAAAAGTAGTACTTGAGAGTTGAGATTGAAGTGAAGATTTTATATATGATTAACAAGCTCGTGTTAGTCATTGTCAGAGTAATTACTAAGTACCTATGCAAAAATCTGCAAAAATTAACTGCTACATATTGCTTTGAAGTTTTGTTTCCTATTTCAACTGATACTAGGCTTACTATGTTTTTCTTTCTTTTTCTTTTCTATTTTAAAGGTGATTTATGTTTGTCCTAGATGCACACCCAATATTAAGGTGTACTATAAAATGTTGTTACTTCTTACTTGCTATTATAAATAAAAGGCTATAAGAATATAAAAGTAAGTTAGTTTTAACATTTCTTGCCTTTTCTTGTGAATTAAACAAGGAAAGGATGATTTCCCTTTATCTTTCTTTCTCTCAATCAAACAAAATATCTAATTATTCTGGTTTTGATTTAAGTTGATATTTTCAAAGGAGATGTTAAAAACACTGCCGTTTGTTTCTCTGCACAACTTTGTTTTTGGTAAAAGAAATTCAATCAAGAGGAAGAAATTACAAGAAGGAAGCATCCTTAATACAAGGAAAAAGAAGAAAGAAAAATTCAGTGTGACAACCATCCAATCCATAATGCTCAACATATCTGCTAAGGAAATGTGAGTTACGTCAAACTTGGATTTTGTTTCAACATCATTACTACTAGGTTATTTGTTTCAACATCATCCCTAATAAAGTTTTTCTACCTAAACCATCTCAAGAAAACAAGGAAACTTTCATCTGGTTATCTATTCTGTGCTTTATTCAAATTCCTATTGCCTCAGCTTGAATCTTCTACATCATTTTTAATGATATGAAGCATGAGGCATGCACTCCTAGCAAAATGAGAGAAAATGAACCAGAAAGATTTCCTCTGCTATTTCCTGCTTGCTTCTTCTTACTTGTCTAAACCATTTAGCCATGAAAGAATAACTTCTGCACCTTTCTCCCACGAAGTGTCCAACATCATGTCATGGGCAACCCCTTCAACGCATACCGGTGACACACCGTAAAACTTTGCTGTTTCTTCGAGTCCCTCTGCATCCTATAACCAACAAAGATGGAAAAACAAGTACACTACCAAAATTCAAATCAATGTCAGAGAGAAATATTGGTAGGGAAGATAACTAGGCAATGATAATTCAATGAATTAAGCAATATCATTGAAGAAAAAAAGCACTTAGGGTGAGTTTGAATTGGCTTATGCTGAGCTTATTTGGACTTATCTACTGACATAAACACTTATCAGCGTGTTTGGGAGAGCTTATGAAAATAGCTTATGACAGCTTATGACTGGCTCATAAGCTGTTTTGGACTTATTTTCATAAGCTCTTTATAATAGTTTATTAAAATAGCTTATAGGTTATATGAAATCAATTTAATCACATTCCCTCTTCGATTATAAAAATAGTTTATACATAAGCGTTTATATGATCAACACTTATGCCAGAAGTGCTTAAATAACCTGTTTATCCAATCAGGCCCTTAGACGATTTTTTAGACATAGAGCTCACCACGATGAAGTCATTGTTTGCACCCAAAACAAGAACTTCAAGAGGGCAGTTTGGCACTGAAGGAACTGGAAGTGAGGCATTCAGCTTTCTTAAATCAAACAAGGGCATCCTTGAACTTTCCTTCATTAGTTCTTGATATCTAAAATAATGAATACAAGCCAAAGGCTTTGGTCCATGAATAAGCTTCAAAACTAACCAAAAATAATTGTATGCCAAAGCCATGATCAACAAAGAAAGCGGATTAACTTTAGAAACAAGTTATTGGTTGAAGTGTTGAATCAAAATTTCTACTAGTGGCAAAATACTGCTGACTAGATTTTAATACCAACATACACATACAAACAGGAAAAGCTTTGGAAATATTGCGGAAATATGCTTCAGAATCAAATTTAAACCTACCACATCTTAACCTTATCAACTAACCCTTGACTTGAGTTGAAGGGAGAGCTTAATCAAACTAAATGATTACCTGAACAGTCTATTTTCTATCTCCTGATAGCACACAACCCAATGACTAAGAATCCTTTATAATGCAGTAAAAGTTGTTTTTACGTGCAATAAGATCACTAAATATTCCATAAAGCAGAGCCAAGGTTAAAGCAGTTAAAATAAAGAATAACCCATAGGATATTTAACAGAAACATCAAGTTAAAGTTAAGCATCATGAATTCAGCTTCAGCATATCATGTTTATGGTGGTTTATAAATTGTTTCTAACTATTTTCTAGTAATAAACATTCTTCGCTATTGACTCTATTTGAATCTACTCCAAAAAGTCATAATCATAGTAAAACAATGTGTCTTTTACTAAAAAATCACACATATTTGGAGTTTTGCAGCTCAATGCATTGCATTGCCAAGGTTTACTGTTAGGCACATTTTTAAAAGCATTTTCTTACTTTAGCCACCTCCACCTGCTTGATAAGTTCTGGTTTTCCACAAGCGATAGTATAATTTCCATTTTCCAAAAAAATCCAGTAGTAACATCCATGAGTATATCATTAAGCACCATCTTTTAACAAACCTTTTAACAACATGATCCTCCATTGTGTCTGAGAAAAATGTCTCCTTGCAAAGAGAAAGAGAGCTTTGAAAAGCTTTCGCTGCCAAGCTGCGTGTCACCTGCGAAATGGCGGATACATGCATATAAGAAGATAAATACAGGAACAAATCACATTCTTCAGAAATGTGAATCCAAATACCTTGAAGGCCGCAATTGGCTTGGTAAAGAGATATCGCCAGACTAGCCCACTGATAAAAACAGAGAAAAATTCTCAACCAGTGTGTAGTCATATTTAAATGTTCTCTGTCTTTCTTCTCTCTCTTGAAAAATAGCAAAAATAAAACACTGGAGATTTTAGTTAGTTACCTATTACCAGAAGGAGGTACTGAACATACAAGGACAGCTCCTCTAAGCTTCGGGTATGAATTTTCTATTGTAGAATCAAGCTCAAACAGAATTAGAATAATGAACCAAGAAAGAAAGATTGTCAAAAGAGAAGAGTAGCTAGGTTTCTGATGTGTGTGTGTGTGTGTGAGAGAGAGAGAGTGTCGGTTTCGTTGATATCATGTGTAAAAATTAGCATACGTACATCTTCAATAACATCTTGTAAAGTGCGAAGTTAAATAATCCAACTGTTGAATTGAAAGTTCTTATTAAGTAGCTCAAGCACACAAAATTTTATACAACTCAAAAAGCATTTGATATTTCGACGCATTACTTTATTTTAACATATAATATGCCATTTAAAATACAAGTAAATATCTTATATTGTATTAACTTTGTCACCACTTGGTGTCAACAGATCCTGAATGGCTGAATGCACCGAAGGCCTATAAAACCATGAAGGGTATACAGATTACACAAGTTGCATTTATTGGGAGTCTTAAGGATAATATGACACATTGCCTCAAAATTGAAGTCCCAAGCATCATTGCATCAACTATATATATGAAGCTCATGACAAGAAAGATTCTTCTTTCTGAAGACAAAACTGAAACTGGTCCTCAACACTAAAATCTTCAAAAGCAACACACCTGTTTATTAGGCCACATTCACTATGATGTTTTCAAGTCAAGTTCAAGGCAACCAGAAACAGCATCTGGTATATATAAATATAAATAATTCTAAACAATTAACCATTGTAAGAGATTGGAATCCAAAATCCTCTAACTCAACAATTTTTCTTTCAACAAGCAAGTGCATGAATAAGCCAGAATCAGTAGTTACCTTTGAGTCTGTCACTTCCTAAATTGGAAATATAATACTGAATAATAAGTCCTCCAAATGAATGTCCCAGCAAGACAGGCGGTGCTCTAATTTCTTTATCAATAAAATCTGCAACATCTCTTGCGTGTGTCTACTGCAGAACATGGTAAAAGCAGGAAACTATAAGAGTGTATGAACACACAACCCATACAAGTCTGTTTGGATGATTTTTTCTATAAGCAATTATAATATGAGTTTTATAACTAAATAACTTTTCATGTAAGTTGAAATCAGCTTTTAGAGCCTGTTTGGATAAAATTTTCTATAAGCACTTATAACATTAGCTTTTTAATTAATACTTCTCATATAAGTTGAAATCAGCTTTTATACTCCACTTTTTTCAAAATCTCTCTATTTTAACTTCTCATAAGCAGATATCTATTTATTTGACAGATTTTCCTTTTTTCCTTATATGAGAAAAATAAAAATATAAAGTAAAATTAATTTCTCCAAAAGCCAAAAGCTAAGCTTCTGCACCCAAACAGAACCTTACAGTTCCAATTTTTTTTTAAAAAAACTCTCTTTTTAACTTCTCCATAAACACCTATCTATTTAACAACTTTTTTTCTTCTTCCATATACGAGAAAAATAAAAATGCAATGTAAAACTAATTTCTTCATAAGCTATAAGCTATAAGCTAAGAGCTTCTAAACCCAAACAAGACTACGAATAATTGTTAACTAGTAAAGGGAGAGGCAGTGAGGCACAGTACCTGAAGTGTACCAGCAACAGAACCAGGAGGTGCATCACTTTCACCTTGTGCAAGCAAGCTAAGAGCATAGCAATCAAAGCCAGAGGATGAAAAGAAGGGCAACCAGTGTTGAGCCCAACACCAAGCAGCATGGTAGCTTCCATGAACAAAAACCAAAGGTGGGCAGTATTCAGCTGCATTTCTACTACTACTCTTCTTTTCTTCTGCACCCTTTTGCACAATCACCTCCATTCTCAGACCAGAAGGGAGCTCGTGGAAAATACGAGACTGCCCCTGCTGAAGATCGTATGGGACACCCATCTTCTTCTGCTTCTGAACCGATACAGCTTTACAATAAACCTTGGAATTGGAACCCTTCGTGAAATTGATGTGGAACCGTGAAACACAGACAGCCATTGCCATTGTTGCTACTTCTTCTTCTTCTTCTTCTTCTTCTTCAAAGTTTTTGCCTTTCGCTACAATTAAGATAAGGGTAACGCAAAAGCAAGCAACTGCAAACAGCACTCAGGATCCAATTGGCTATTTCTTCCTTTTTTCTTTTTCTTTTTCCTTTTTTCCTTTTCCATAGGTTGATTAGCTTATTTGGATTAAACAATCTCTGTTTTTTTTTTCTTTTAACTTTTTGAGATTTTTTTTAAAAAAAGGAAATAATAATATTGTTTTTTATAGAGGGAGTGGGTTAGAAATGTGAAATTCTAACAATTAAGGTAACACCTCTTGACATCGTAGTTTATTAAAAATAATTCTTTTTAGAGTTTTTAATGTAAACATTTATGAATTATAACAAATTTTGATCCATTTAATCAATTTAATGTCTATAACAAAGAGGTAAAATTTTGACAAAATAAAAGTGTTGATTTTTGACAGAGAACGATAGAAGTGCTCATTCTCTCACTCTCTTTTTAAAACTATTTTAGTCAATCTGACTAAATCTTTTAACAAGTATTTATAAAAAAAAATTAGGCTTTAACATGTTTTTGTCCCTCTAAATATTAACATTTTGAATTTAGTTTCTCTAAAAAAAGTTAAAGTTTTTTTGTCCCTCAAGAAATCAATTTTTTGATTTAGGTCCCTCATTTGCGTTGACCGCTGACATAACACACTGAGGTCCCTGTAAAAATGCTAACATGGCTTGTATGCATCTGACGTGGCTTACATGCATTGCCACTTCAGCTGACACGTCATTCATCGTTATTTAGAGGGACTAAAATCAAAACATAATATATTTAGAGGGACTAAAATCAAAACTTAATATATTTAGAAGGACCATATGACATCAATCAGACCAACACCACTCTCTCTCGTTTTCTCTCTCTCCCCACAGCCCCCCCCACCACCACCACCACCACACACGCGCGCGCGCTTGTGTCTCTTGTAGGAGCTGAACCACTTGGATTGCATGTAGCTATTTCTTCTCGATGGAGGAATATGCATATCCATGCTTTTCAGTTTTCATTGAGTCCTTCATAGCAGTGCACATCAGCCTCACAGCTCGTTTGAGCTCTTCCACCTTGCCAACAAATACCAAAGGGAAGACATCAAGTAAAGAAGAATATTGTTTTGTGGGACGAGCTATTTCGAATTTTGCAACAAGGGAAATTTCAACAATGTAGTGATTTGCAAGAAAATTCACATCGATGTACTCATAGTCACCGGCCGGGAATCTTTCTCTTTTTTCCCACTTAGATTTGCAAAGCCCAGTATCAAGACCTCTGTCCCGTAAGCGAGACATGAAGAGGCGTTTGAATCCGGGCGATGACTTATCGCCAACAAGACCCCATGCAACTTGTTCAGCCTCTCTCCTAATCTTTTCTTTGGCTTCATCACAATCGTAGTAAGCAAAAACGAGAGAGAGTGGGTGGTGGGGGTTGTGGGGAGAGAGGGAGAGAGAGAGAGAGAGAACGAGAGAGAGAGAGTGGGTGGTGGTGGTGGTGGTGGGGGGGCTGTGGGGAGAGAGTGAGAGAGAAAACGAGAGAGAGAGTGGTGGTAGTAGTGGTCTAATTGATGTCACATGGTCCTTCTAAATATATTAAGTTTTGATTTTAGTTCCTCTAAATATTAAGTTTTGATTCTAGTCCCTCTGACGTGGCAATGCATGTAAGCCACGTCAGATGCATGTAAGCCATATCAGCATTTTTACAGGGACCTCAGTGTGCCATGTCAGCGGTCAACGCAAAAGAGGGACCTAAATCAAAAAATTGATTTATTGAGGGACTAAAAAACTTTGATTTTTTTTAGAGGGACTAAATTCAAAACGCCGATATTTAGATGGACTAAAAACATATTAAAGCCAAAAAATTAAATGATGTTGCTACTAATAATGAATTTTTTTTTATCAAGAATAGTGAAAAGTCTTTTAAATAACTAACTTTATGTATAACTTGAAATCGAGATCTATATCTTAATTTTTGAGCAGATTGATGTAACTTTTTCATAACTACAAATTTATAAGAATTTTTTTAACCAAGAACCAAATTCTTATAAAAACTCCCATGAATTATAAACTAGTCCAAATTAGGTATTATTGTTTTTGTATTAAATACTATTAAATGATATTTTCTACCAAAAAAATATTAAATAATATTGATAAAAAAATAATATTGGACACTTTTGAAGACTGAAGCCCATAGTGGTTGGATCTCTAAGCCCAAATTTAGTTAAGATGGGCCGTGATAGAGTGTATTTAATTGTGTAACTGATTCAGTACCACAAAATCGAATCCTGTTGTTGTTGAGCCTCTCTGTGTCAAGGTAAAAGGCAAACCCTTTTGCTTTTCTGCCATGTCGATGAGGTTTTCTGTTCAATTATGTGCGCTGTTGTTTGAATCTCAATATTATTGTTTTAACTACTATATTTTATTTACCCTGCTTGGTTGGTTCAGTTAGTGGAAACTTGGAAGGTGTTATTTTTGTTATTTGAAGATATGCTGTTTGTTGAAATGCCTCTGTGTGTGTGTGTGTGTGTTTGGCATGAGGATTTGTGCTGAACTTTGAACTGTGTATGCTTGAGGAAATGGGTTGAGTTGAGCTTGTCATTTGAACAAGTGGACTTCTTAGTAGTTAGTTAATACTTAATACTTTGGACTTGATTTCCTTTTGTTTTGCCTGTTTGTTTGTTAATTGGGTCATTGATGACTTAATATGCACACTGGTTGCATGATTTTGGATTTCAATTTAGAAGCTTGGTTGGATTTGAGCTTATTTCTTTCTTTGGTTTTGGTGTTTCAGAGCATTTGTAAATCATAGATTGAGCCTTTTAAATAATAGCTTAAAGTTTTCAATATGGGCTGTCCAAATAATAGTTATCTGCATAAGTTGAAATAAATTTCCTCACCTCAACTTTTTCATAAGCCTTTTTCGTTAGTTAAGAACCAAATGCTTATCTCGGTTGGGAAGTTCCCATAAGCTGGAAAGTAATTCAAATTGTGCCATTATTGAGCTTGATTTGGAGTTTTATAAGAGTTTGCCTCAACAGAAATACTTATAGTAGGAGAACAAATACTCCCTTCCACCTAACTCACCTCTGTCACTGACTCACTGCCACCTATGGTTAGCTGTGAAACATAGTGTGGTTGCTTTAGATCTGTTTTGGCTTTGAATATTTTTGAGCTCATCATATCCAGTTTGTTGTCTTTGGTTTCTTTGTAGTTCTGTTGTCTTTGATTAGTATCAGACATCAGAATCTTTGCCACTTTTAAACAATGAAGCAACTAACAGTATTTTTTGTTTTCTTCAAATGTTCAGAATAAAGAGATGGAAACAGAATCATGCGATGCGGTGCGTCCTAGACCTCTGGTGAATGCCACATTTCGCCTTGGCACAGAATCATATTCTGTTCAGGCAACCAAAGGTTCTTCATTATCAGATCAATTAGTGTCCCTAAAAGAGCAAAGCATGACCGTATTGAAGGATTTCATAACAAAGCATAATGCTCCTCAGGACGTCCCGGACGAGTTGTTAGAAGCTTCTTCAGAAGAAGATGATGATGTTCCTGAGAAGCCTGAAGTGAAGTCTAAGAAAACTAAGTTAACTTAGCTTTTAAAAATCTGTGTTGAGAGATTTGATGTGTGTATTGTATAATTCTACAATTAACATTTAGTCTATTGAAAAATTTAACTGAATATTATTTTGTGAAAGACAACACATACCAACTTTTAGCTTTTTGGAAATAGGATTGTGTCTTCATATTTTTTTTTTTTGTTGCTCTTTCGTTTACTTGTCATAGTCTGCATGATTCTTTTTGCAGCTGAAGTAACGTTGGAACCTTTTTTGAACCAGCGACAGGAGAGATGCATGACCATGAATTCCTGCATTATTTTGGCCAGGAATAATAATATAACAACTCAAGCATTTTGCCCAGTTAAAGTACTGTAAAATATAAGTATTAACAACTAGTTTTGATATTAACCGAGAATTCCAGATAGTGTGATACGAGTCATAGATAAAATTTTGGATTTCAGGCTGCCTCGATACTATATTCATGCGTGGAAGTTATGGTCCTAAACTTTATTGTATAAGACTGTATAAATAAGTGTCTGTTTGGAACTGCATTTGAGGCCAAGTGGATGTGTGTTCCCATGCTTAAATGCATGTTTGAGATTTTGCAGTTAAAGCAATTCCATTGTCCAAATTTGATTCTACTTGAAGTTAGAATTTGTGGCTTTGGGATTCAGTTGAAAATTTTACACTAAATTTTATCCCAAACTTGTTTTTAGAATAAAATCATCTAAACATAAATCACTTAACTTCAAACTCAATTTTAACCAAATCAATTTCACAAAATTAATTTCATTCAAAATTGCTTTTAGCAAATGTTCACCCAAACACACACTGAGTGATTCAATCAAATTTTCTTTTTCAAATTTCGATGCTACACACACACACATACAAGGGAATAGGGCTCAAGCAAATTCTTCAATGAAGAGACCAAATTGCTCACATCTTCAAGCCCATCTTTGTCCCTATATATGGAATGGATGTTATGGGATGTGATCGTGTGTATGGCTTCTGTTTGGTATGCTGTTCCTCATTTCTGTGAGAGACATTCCATTTCTAATATCCAGAGATTGGATAGCTTTGAGTATATAAACAAACGAACACTCTTAACTTTGAAATTAAAGAAGTTTCTATTTATGGTAAGATTGTTGTAGAAACTAGGCTAAAAGTTAACTGAAACATCATTATTTGAAAGTTTACTTTGCAACTCAAAGGAAGAAGTATATCTTTCAAAAAATTCATAAATTTCAAAGATATACTTTTGCTTCTGTGTAAGCAGGTGCCCTCTATAAACCATGACCCTCTTTTCTGGTAATTTTGGTCACTGCTTTGGTGATGACATGGGTAAGAATCCCAATGGGGCAAAAGAACAAGCAAAAAGAAACCGAATGCCGAGTTTCAACCTGATTCTTCAGTCCATCTTGGAAAATATGCCTGGATTTAGATCAGAAAAAATAACTCAAGAATGAGAAAACAACAGTAAGTGGAACAGTGGAGAGGTAGAAAACAAAAGAAAAAAAAATGCAGGACCTTGCAGCAAAAAGATCAACAACCAAAAGGTGAATCCAGGCAGAGGCTAAAGTCAACTCACTAGAGAACATTTTTCCTATACTAGTCAGCTGCACAAAACATGCAAATACACACAGTTATCAGTTGGATAGAACTCTTTTGAGAAGGGAAACTTGACTTCATTGATGAATGCATACACACCTCTGGTAGTAAGTATTTACTTGCAAAAATCAATCGAACCGTCTCAGGGGTCCATGAAATGTACAATAAATATGCATATAGCACGCCGAGCACTACATATGGTAGAGTACTTTCCATAGACTTTTTGGTCTGCGTTTTTGCATTTAAGAAAAATGAACCAGTCATACAGACATGAATTTCAGAATCATAAGATTCATAACCCAATAAATGGTATGAGAAAGAATATCAGAATTCACCAAACAGATAATTTTACTACTACAGAAAGGTTTAAGTTTAATTTAAAGGTGGGGCAGGGGGGGAGTATACATGTACGTCCATGTAAATAAATTTTGTGTATAATATACTTGAGAAAAGATGTTGTTAATGAACCAAGAAACTGAAGATGAATTGTGATCATTGATCATAAATTTTCTCAATATAGTAATAAACATACTAGCTCAGATTTTGGAGCTAGAACCATAAGTGTGTAAAATGGGAGTACTGCTACTGTTCCCCATGTAAATACAGTGCTAGCAAGTTGAGATCCTAATAAAGACCCTGAAACATAAAGGTAGAAAAATGAATATACAGAACAAAATACAAATACAGTCACCACCATTTATGCAGTTAGAAGGAATGTTCAGACAACTTTATACAAAGAGTACAGATGGCCAAAGTGATTGAGATAATTATATAAACTTTACCCATAGAATTATTAATGATGATAGACTCATTTCCATTATATTTTACACCACAATATCAAAAAAGTAACAGTTAAAAGCAAAAGTTTATACCCCGACCAGAATGATTGTAGGAAATTTAGACTGTACAAGAGTAATACTGAGCCAAAAGAGGTAAACTAAATATATAATCATGTGCATCAGATCCTTAATTTGTTGTCTTTTTCAAGTTGAACAATATCAATTTACAGGTAAGACAGATCCAACAATTTTTGCAAAAGATTGAAAATATATCCAATACTATGCCCAAAAATCCCTCATAGCCAATTTTATTGAATGTTAAATTATGTCGATGAAGAAACAGCTTGCACACCAATGACATTATGTCAATCAGAGTGAATGTAAATTTTTCATTGGTCAATCAAATTGGTGTAATTTGAAAGCAAAGAGACCTTATAACAACCTCCAGCTTCACCTGTAAGAAGATCAGTGACATGAAATAGTTTCATCAGTGTGCAAAATCCAAACACAACAGACTTTAGTAGGGTGTTTAGATTAACTTGGACCAACACAAGTAGCAAATATTGTTATTGTAAAACTGAGTTTCAAAATTAGCAAATGTATGTATCATGAAAAAGGATTACATGAAGCATGTATTTGACTGCTTCTTGGATAATGAAGAGATCTCGTAGCTTTTGGTTTTACAACAATTCTGGATCCTCCTATGAAACTCCAATCTCCGCTCAAGCCGATTCTACTTCTCGAAATGTGTTTGGTACAAAGCTCAGTGCCATTACTTCTGATAGGGAAAGGAAAATTCAGCCCCTTCCCAACTGCCCCATAGAGTTTTATATCCTTCCCCAAGTGATCAATCTATAAGAAATAGAAAAATCTCAACTATAAGAAAACTTCTTGAGCCCAGAAATACACACCAAGTTATCCATACATAAGAATAAATGAACTACATTGTTTGGTCTTTAACTTTTTTTCGTCAGAGTGAAATAACCAAGTTGTGCAGATGATTCTTTAAATGACAGATCAACTCAGTTCAACATGCAACAAGGGCTACTTGAACAAACCCACAGTTGTTTTGCATATGAAGAAAACTGCATGAATTTAAAGATTTGATGAAACACAAACTCCCTTTTATTACCCTTATACCAACATGCGCCAAGTATACATATCCATAGTAAGCAAAACAAACAACCAGCCAGATCTATTAAATTTAAAATGAAAAAAAAAAACTCAAATGCCCATTTCATTAGTAATGTTTTGGTGGTTCAAATCTATGCCGGAAAGCCATTTTCAATCAGATATTCATTCAAAGTTCAAAACTTTGAAGTTCAAACAGAAACCCCATTTGAGGAAAATTAAAAAAAAGCAAGGAAAAGCAAGAAGAGATAAGTGTGTGTTACCTTGAGTGCTAATGGAGAATGGGAAAAGGAAGAAGAGAAAGACATGAGTGAAGCAAAACGAGGATACCCAATAACAGATTCAGCAACAATGGCCACTTCTTCATATGCACATATGGCATATGAATAAAAAGAGTGTGACCCAAATTCCTAGTAAAGAGAGAAACACACCGAAAGTGGGGAACTGCCAAAATGAATGCCCCACTAACTCAAATAGTTGGAGATTTATGGAAGTGAAGGATTGATTGTATTGAAATTGAAATTGAAATTGAAAGGTTTTAGCCTAAATTAGCAAATGCGAGTTATGTAACGTTTAAATCCTCCACCCACTTGCACTTTCCTTTGTCCATTACTATGTCTCTCTGGTTTCTGATCATGCACGTCTGTTTGTTTGTTTGTTTGTTTATTGGGTTGGGTTGGATTGGATGGTTACGTTTTCCACTCTTCTTTGCTGATACTTTTATATTTCAGCATGAGACAACAAACCAATTACCAATCCATGAGTTGAGTTTGGTGCTGACTGACTCACTCGCTGACTCGAGTCTATTTTTCTTGCTTCAATCATCGAGTGAGTCAAGTACGGATCTTCTCATCTTCTCACATTTTCTGATTTTCTATACGCTCCTTTCTTTCATTGTCAATTGAATATTTTAGGCTTCATTGTATTTTTGATCTCTCATATATTATAATGGTGTAATTTTGATTTCTTAGGTATTAATTGCTTCATTTTGATTTCTAATTTTGATTTCTTAGGTTTCAATTGCTTCATTTTGATCCCCTAAGTATCATGATTGTGTGATTTTGGTCTCAAGTTTTAATTGCGTAATTTTGGTCCCTAAATTTCACGATTATGCGATTTTGATCTCCAATGACCTCAATTGTTACAATTATGTTCTTGTCATTTTTGTGATTTTTAGCACTAAGAACAAGAAACACACCAATGTGTGACAAGGAAATTAGTTTACTTTGAACAAGATTTCTAGTTTGAGTCTTGTAATTACAAGAGTTTTATTAGAGAGTTTATCCAACACAACAACTCAAATTAATCGAGATTTAATGTGACTTATAAACATCAAATTTTAAGACAAAAGATACATTGTTAATTTTAATTTTTTTTCTTCTTTCTTTAATATATTTAGAGCATTTGTTATCATTGGCTAAATTATTTTATTGTTATCTTAAATTTTTAATTAATTGTACTTTTTTTTGGTCAAAAATTAATTGTACATTTAAACACTATACTCAAAACCACTAGGTTAGAATAGTGACAAGGGACTTGTAAATTTACATGAGGTCATGAGTATATAAAACTACTTTCATCATTTTGCACTATACTCATAAAAATTAAGACTGAATACATAATTATTTGTTCATTATAGAGATATTAGATTTTTCTTACTCTGGATGAGTCAAGCTTAATTTGTAATTTAGTAAAATATTTTTTTAAATGTATTCGTTTAGAAATAATTTAATGAAACTAAAAAAATCAAATGCTTTAAATTAAAGCATTATTGTTGTTGTTGTTAAAATATCAAGCTCAACCAAGTTACAACCCGCTTCACAAATTGGCCTGGCTCACTTCCAACCTTTAGTTTCACTTTAAATGCTAAATTAATTTGTTTGGAAATGCATTTCAGTATAAAATTAACACAATCCTTTAGTTTCACTTTAAATGTTATATTAATTTGTTATTTAGTATTAATTATGCATATGTTTGGACTTACGTCAAACGTTTGTGTTCATCATTTTTTTTTAATGCAAGTATCATCCACACGCAACTGTAGAAACTAATCCCACGAGATACTAATTTAAAAAGTTGACCTCTCTCAACAGATACTCTTCCAAATACACGGCATGAAAATCGAACTCTCGGCATCATGCTTAAGAGACACGAATATCTACCACCCGTGTCACATCATGTTGATTGTGTTCGGTGTGTTCCAATGCACATTGGACTACATTCTAACTAATCACTAAGAATTTTAACCAATATCAATCGAAGTATATATTCTTAAACACAATTCGTTATTTTTATTTTGTTATGTGATTAACTTATCAATAACTCAGAAAACATGATAAACTTTAACTTTTCCTTTTTTTTCCTTTTCGTTGGTCATTTCACTAATCAATTTTTTGAACTTGCCTCAAAGTTGAAACCTCCATTCAGATGCATCAACATCATGTTTAACACAAGGCTTCACACAAAGCATGGATATTGTCTAGTAATTGACACAATTGGAGAACAAATAAGTGAAATGCTAGCAACACACTATCACACATTCTTTCCAACACACTCTTTATAATTGGTTGAAATTCGTACAGGTCCCACTACTTTGGAAATGAGTCCCACCAAATAAGATATGGGACCCACATGATTTTAATGGAACTCACATGAATTCCACCAATAATAGAGAGTATATTGGAAAGACTGTCTGGCTGGCACTCCTCTTTTTCAAATTGGATGCTATGCTCTATCTACTTTACAAACAATAGCAACTTTTACTTCCTCCTTCCATGAAACAATCTCAATATTCACATGATACACACAAAAATAATTTATTTAGAGGAAGATGAAGAATGTTTCAGGCTGTGTTCATCAAGCCACAAAATGATGTCACTCAAAACTTGGATTATTGTTTCATCAGGCTCACCCTCAAGAAGAGAATGGTAGGCACCCGTGTAAAGTTTAAGCTTCTTGTCTGAACTGCTAGCTTTCTCATACAATGCTTTGCTCACTGAGGGATCAGTCACAGTATCAGCCTCCCCATGAAGGATTAGCATTGGCAAAGACACCTGTAATCACAGGCCGTTACACGAGAACCTCAACAGAAATCAGAGTCTTGAAGACCGAACGAGTGTTAACAGAAATCATAAAATATTCCACTATTTATCAGCAAGAACTTTCCTAGATCAAAAGCCGAGTAAATTGCCAAAATCGTCCCTAAAGTTGTAAGACACCGTCAACTTAGTCCTGAAATTATTATTTCAAATTAGTCACTAAAATTGAAAATCAATGATCATATTAGTTCGTTTGGATCAGTCAATTTAGTCCCTGAAATTATCCGACAGGAACTAATATGATTGAGGATTTTCAATTTCATGAACTAATTTGGAATATTAATAATTTCAGGGACTAAGTTGATAGCACTCTACAATTTCAAAGACTAAATTGGTGATTCACTCTAAAAAGCCAGTTGTGCAGTTTCTTTATAAAATGGGGGTGGATACTTGATATTTGTCTTGTATTTTGAAAAATGAGCATAAAAAGTCTCCCAAAACAGTCAAGGGAGAGAAGAAGAGAGTTTTCTCACAATTCACAAAGATACAGTTTATTTAGACATTTAACAAGTCAAAAGATCAGAGCATACTTCTTCCAATCTCCTTTCAATTTCTTGAGTAGTTTTCAGCATTTCAACAGCAGTCGATAACCGTGGTTTACCTTCATAAGCAATAACATTATAGGCTGTCTGCACATAGACATCAGAAAAAATATAAGTAAATCATTACTAATATACAAATTACTGAGCAAGAACTGACTGCAAAAAAATCAAAGTTAAAAATCAGAGTTCAAATCAGGGCAGAAGAAAAGATGCCACAATGCTGAAGCACTTTTAAGGTTATATGGGTGGATGTGTTAACCTGTTTGATCTCTAGGTGATCTTTCGCTATACCATCTTTAGAATTAAACTAGTGTATGGAAGTCACCCGTATAAAGTGCAGGTCTTTTTCTAACAAAAACAGTAATAAAACCCAACAAATAAAACAATATTCGTTGGAAATAAAGAGCTGGGAAGGTGAAATGTGAGTCTGGGAGGCCATAGCCTTCTTTTCTTATATAGTAATTGAGTAATTGATAAAAAGAGTTGGGAATGTGACATGTGTCACGGTCTGAAAGATAACACGTGTTACAGCCGGAAGCCAAGACTTAATTTTCTTATATAGTAATAGATTTCAAAAAAAAAATGCATGCAAATATCATGGAAATATGATGCAAATTCAGATGCGTCAATATATGAACCATTTCTCTCTTCTTCAGATCTCTAAAAGCTGCCTCCGCTAAATCCTTCTGTGGAACTAGCTTGTATTTTGGTAGAACATTAGCCATGCCAATAAGGATCTGCATTAGCAACTTCGGCGGAACCATGTCATCTGCAATCTACATACATAGTGTCTGGTCAAAAGAAGATCCTAGAAAATCCTATCAGAACTCCTAACTTGAATTTTGTTTCAGAAAAAATACTTTACACATAGGTGCAACAAAAACGGCACCATCCCACGCCCAAGGTTGTTTAAGGTGCATCTTTAAAGCAACAGCTCCACCCATGGACTGTCCAAAGAGGAAGCTTGGAAGAGATCGGAATTCCGGGTTTTCTGCCACAGCACAAACCAAAGCTTTTTTAAGGATATGGTGGTTGTATCAAAATTCAAAATTCCATTTTTATTAATTTGTATGCAATGTAATGATGGCAATTAAATATAGATAATAGGTTCACAACTTGTAAAGAATGAACATCATTGTTTACATGCAAAGGGAAATATAATAGATATGCCCCAGAATGCACCCTTCCATGTGAAAGCAACAGTTCAAGTTTCCAGTCAAAGAAGCATATTCTTTAAATAGTTAAGTCACTTTCTTTGAACTAGTAATGACACTTATAAAAAGACAGTTGAAAGTTTTTCTTCATCGGAAACAAAACTCAGTTTTCCAACTGACCATGAGAAGAGTTGATCAATAATTCCAAGAAATTCTATTTGCACAACTGCCAAGTGACAAATCCACTTTACTAACTTCCTAAATTGAAAGATATAGAAGTGTAAACCAATGAAGAAGAATAAGATGGTAAAACTTTTTCCTTATTCATTCCTTTCCATAAAGCCCAAAACTTTTCCTTGCTCACAGTTTTAAGTCTTTGCAGTTACAATAATAACATAATCAGTCAATGTTTGATATGGCTTGCAAATGATGACCAAGGTCCCTGTGAATACTTAAACTACAAGAAAAACAACTCTAAGCCTGAAGTAATCATATCACCAAGGTACACTATTATAGTCTCTTTCCTGACAAGAAACTGATTCTACCACAGCAGATTTTAATATTCAAATTTGAAGACGGTATAAACTGAGCATTCTATTCAAAATATTATAGTGCAAGTTTAGGTACCTTTGATTTTGGAGTAAATCTCAATGACATCATCAACAAGCCCATCAAAACTGGGAATATAGCAATGGAGACCTTCTGAAAGACCAAATCCTGGATAATCCATCGCAAAAACTCCAAATCCAGCTGATGCCAATTTTCTAGCTATTCCTGCAAATAATTTCCCGATAAGATTGAATCGGTAGTCTACAATGTAACTTAATCCTAGTTATTTGTAGCAACAAGAACTTAAACCAGGTACACACCTTCGATGAAAAAAGTGCAAGTGTCTCCATAACCATGACAGAAAAACACAGATGCTTTGGGCCTAGCAGACCCAGGTAGCCAACTTTTCCAGAAGATTTCTATGCCCCTAGAGTTCACCTCATAGGACTGTTGCAAAGCACATCAAGTAATGCAACATCAGAAAAGCGGGGGAAAAGCATTAGCATAGCAAAACAGGACAATGACGAGGTGACAACATTGATGCCGATTAAAAGAAATACTAAGCCAAGCTCCTTTTTTGAGATAAATCCTCATTTTAAACATAAATTTCATGAAAGCAAATAACTTCAGACAAGACTTCGTACCTCCTGCATTTTTATTCCATCGCATGGAGTCTGCAAAGTATAAAGGAATTGACTTAACAATCAGAGGAAAAGCCAGAATTATGGAAATGTCAAGAAATTGATGGGTTTTGATGAGGGTGTGGAGAAGATAAACTGTACGAATTTCATTCCCCATGACTGTGTGTGTGATGCATAGAGAATAAGATGCCAAGCAAAGTCATATCAAGTTCAAGTAGTTATTATAACTACATAAGCAATTCAACCATCTGTATTAAATAGTTATCCAAAGTTTCTATAGATTGTTTAAGTGCATGTTTGGATTCACTTTTGTGAGAAGCAAAAATGATTCCTGAGACATAAAATTGGTTACATGTTTGGGTGTTCTCGAGTAGACTTGATTTTGCCTCTAGAATGGATTCTAACTTGGAGCTTTTGCCTCCAAATGTGATTTTTTGCCTCAAATTCATTATTCAACTCACGTTTATGTGAATGTATATAAACATAAATCACTTTACATTCAACACGCATTTAACCAAAATCAATTCATTCAAAATCAATCTTCGTCACCGTAGAACCAAACACACACTTACAAGTCTTGTCTCACTGAAATTATTCATGGTTGGCCCCTCCTACTCTTTGATCCCTCAATCATCTTTGAGATCACAAAGTCAATGTCTAAAACTTTAAGTACCCCCCACATAGAACCAAATCTAACCAACCACATCCAAACTACCCTGAACTGCACCAATTAACTACATACAGAAGAGAAAAATGAAATTAAATAAAAAAAACACACATTCAAGCTTAATACAGATAGATAGACATACCTTAAAGAGTATATGGTCAATCCCAAGCTGAATATCCTTAAAGGCCTCACGAGCTTGTCTTCTAGCAGCCGCATGATCCATTTTAGCATCCAAAATCTTGTGCAACCAATTGTCAACTCCTGGAAACCTCTTCTTCATGGCCAATGTCTTTATCTCTCTCCTCTTTTCCCCTCTTAGGCTCAGCCTCGGCTGCAAACAAACTGCACCCCTCGATTCTACACTACACCATTCCAAAACACTTGGACTCAGCATAGTTTCTAGATGCTAAAAGGATCAGAATCAGAAGCAGTGGCAATCAAACTCACTCACACACCCCACATGAAAAAGCAAGAAGCTTTTCACTTCTTTTTGGGAACTAAATGCAAACAAGCAACAAAAACAGAATAGAGAATACTAAAAGGCTGAATTTTTTTGGGTGCCCTTTTAAAGTATTACCCTCCAAATTGTGGCTCCCGAAAAGCTTTAATTGAGGGTCTCACTCTCAGAGCCATGTGATCGTTAGTTTATTGGAAGAGAGAGAGACTAGGAAAAAAGAGAATGATTGAAACAAAAACAGTTGAAAATGCTTTGTGATCTAAATAGATCTATGAACATGGCATTCAAATACGGCTTCAAGATCTTTAATTTGACATGGAGCACGTGCTCACTGATCCCGTGGCCGGAACATGAAAATCAAAGCATATTAGGATTCAACTTAACTCCACGTAATCGACTTATAAGATGAGAATTATTCAAATTTTATTACTACATTAGTCGGAACTTTCAACTAAGCACGTGCTTCAATTTCATTCTCAATTTCGTGTATGATTTTCATGGAAAGCGGTTCCCCAATTTTGGACGGAAAAAAAAAAGTCAAAGGGAGTCGTAAGTGGATGCCAACTTGGTAGGTATTCCTTCAAAGTTTGATTTGGCACTACAATAATCACATTCACCTTATGCCCACAAAAGCCTTCCACTTGCTGGGTATCCCAAAAAGAGGGTCCATTTAATTTAGGAAAGGATAAAAAAATTTCAGCAATGGAAAAGTGGACTTTTATATGTGCTAGGCAATAAATGGTCATTTGTAGTTTCCTCTACACTAGAATGTATAAACTATTTTTCTCCACACCAGAATGCCAATATTACAATTTGTATTTTCTTACAAAAAAGAAAAAGAAAAAAAGAAAATAGTACCGGACACTAGTAAGTTTTCATGTTGATCATTTTTCTGCCCCATTTTCATTAGCTGCAACACTGAAAAAAAAAAAGAAATTTCAAACCCATCTTCTACCATTTCTCTCTTGTTCATTGCCATTTTCTACCCTTCCTCTCCCTCACTGGTCTTTTATACCTTCAGCGCCGACTTCGTCTCGTCACTGCCATCTTGTAGCATCTTCTACTATTCCTCTTCTTGATCAGCCAGACATCGTTGTAGTCTGTAAGAGTAGATCTGTGCAGAACATTCTGTGAAGGTGTCTAGTTTCACACTGGATTCGTTTTTCATTATTGCATTTATGTCTAGTTTCATCTTATTTCCCCAATGAGAGACCATCAGTTCATGCCCAATGGCTCTGCTGTGTATGCCACACCATTGCGGGAAAATGGGTGTTAATTGTTCATTTTTTTGTCACAATTTCTATCCTGGTAGCATATGATTTGAAGGGAACATTTTTTGAAACAGAGTGCACAACAAAAAGTTCATATATGTTTGACTGCTTGCTCTGAAATGATTCTTCCTCTATATGTTTATTGTTAATTAAGTTACGTTAACTAATCTCTCTTCAGCGACAAGTGGAAAGAATAAAGCGTCAGAAGGCACAAGCAAGAGGAGATAATGCATATTTTGTCTCTAGGATTTTGGTCTTGCTATTAATTATTTCATAAATGCTTGAAGTTTTTTGTATTGAATAAACTGTCTGTAAATTGTCCTGCGTATCCAACATAAAAAAACAAAAAAAAAATTCTTTATTTTTTTTCGAAAATTATATTCTTTTAAAAAATTATATAACCAATATCAAAATTTTAATATTAAATTATTTTTTTTAATAATTGGGTATATTTTCAATTTTGTTATTTTTTAGACCCCTTTTAGCAAACAATATAAAATATATAAAAAATTGGCTAATCGGGTGACCGGTAATCAATCTCAGCCATTCATATAAAAGTCACACTAATCTATGGTAGAAAGATGACTTTCCCATTGCTGGAAAAGTTTTATCCTTTCTCAAATTAAATGGACCCCCCAAAAAGATAAGGTCGCCACCTTCGTTAGTCATTCTACTTCTACTTTTTGTTGCCCAATTCACCAATCCAACGCTACGGTCATTGCCATTATCATGTACTACTAATAGTTTTCTTTTTTCAATTGGAAGCCATATATTGATTAATTGATATGGTTTTATCGATGTGTTGAAAGGATTAGAAAACTAGACCCGTCGATAATCGGTAAACATATTGGTTCATGGGAATTTATGACAATTAAAATTAAGACTTAACCTGGCCCGATTATTGTGATTATGCAATTTTGGTTATTAATTTTCAATTGAATTAATTGAGTCATGCAGTTTCTTAGTTGTTACGATCAAATCCCTCAGTTTGACAAATGTTGCACTCAGGTTCTTTTGTCGCTATGCCGTCCAATATTTTACACCCGAAACCTACATAGCACGTGTAAGACTAATTTAGCATTGAATTAAGTCATATTGACACAGTGTAGGTTGTTAGAAATTTTTTCAAATCAAGTTGGTAACAAAAGTAATGCAACACATGTTGTTTAAAATTTTTGACGTGTGATGGTTTTTGTCATACCATCAGTGTCAAATCAATCACACGTGTGTCATGTAAATTCTTGGTGTTAAAAATTAAACGACATAGTGATAAAGTGATTTAATTGCAACAATTAGAAAACTGAAGATCCAATTAACTCAATTGAAAACTGAAAAATCAAAATTGCACAATCGAATCTTAAATTGCAATTAAGGCTATAATTTTTAATAATAACACTAAAACAGTTTCTGTTAAATAAAATTTAAAATTAACATAAAAAGTTATATTATTTATTTTGTAAAATAAAATAAAAAATGCGTGTCACCGACCTTTTTTTTTTGTCATCGCCCACCTTTTTATTCGTCACGAGTCTTCACAAGGCAATAGTTTTGGGTTCGGCCCTTGTTGTTGCGTCGTTGGGCCAGTAATGGGTTTAAAGCTCAGTCAAGTAACTAGTTGGAAATTGGTAAATACATCCCACACAATTTGTCATATACCTCACATTAATTTTAAAATTTCAAAAATATCCTCTTTTAATATCATGTTTTGCTTTTTGAGATTCCGATTTTGCATTTTTTTCAGAAACTGGAGTTTTCGAAATGCAAATTTGTATTCTGGATTTGTTTTCCGGAAACACCAATTTCTGGAATACAAATTTGTTTTCCGGAAACTTCAGTCAAATTTATATTCCGGAAACTACAGTTTTCATATAATTTGTTTATTTGTATTCGAGTTTCTGGAATGCAATTTTGTATTCCGGAAACTCCAGTTTCCAATAAAAATATAAAAATGTATTCCAGAAATTGAATTTCTGGTAAAGACGCGAAATTAGAGGAAGAAAAAACAAATCGATGAAGATATAATTGTAACTTCCTATTTTAATGTAGAGTGTATGGCAAAAAACCATGATATATTTACCAATTCCCAACTAGTTTGTATGTCCATTTGTAACTAGTTTAGACTTGGACCAAAAAAAACATGTTAACCAAAACAAAAACAAAAAGACAAAAAATAGCATTTAATGCTATTAGAGAACGGTAATATTTATGAAGGCTGAAGCTGAGCTATTCGAAGAACAAGTCTGAAGCTTCATCAAAGCCTATAAATACCGTGAACAAGAAGAAGAATACAAGATACTGGAAAACGAAAAAGAAAGAGCAAAAACGCTGTGCAATTTGTTATACTCTGTATAGAAAGTCTTGTATATTTGTCTTTCTTCTTGTAAAAGAGAGTTTGCTTAACTCTCGAAGTGCTTTAGATTTCATATCCTCACTTGTGTGAGTTAGACAGCACTTGAATCAAAAACACTCTGCTGAGTCGTTTAGCCTGAAGAGGCTGTGTTCAAAGAATACTTGTGATTTAGCCTGAAGAGGCTGTGTTCAAAGAATACTTGGGTTTTAGCCTGTGTTCAAAGAATACTTGGGTTTTAGCCTGTGTTCAAAGAATACTTGGGTTTTAGCCTGGAGAGGCTGTGTGCAAAGAATACTTGGGATTTAGCCTGAAGAGGCTGTGTGCAAAGAATACTTGTACTTATATGGTTTGATAGTGAAATCTCTCTAGTTTGAGGGGACTGGACGTAGCTCTTAGGAAAGGGTGAACCAGTATAAAAACTTGTGTTATTTCTTCCTTCCCTTATCTCTTATTATATCTGTGCTTATTACTAACCAAGGGGATTGAATTGATTTTGTTTAAACAAGTTTTTCATACACCTTAAATCGCACAAAGAAAACAAGTTTTTAAACTAAGAGGGAAGCCTCAGCGTCCAATCTTTTGTGCGTCCAATATTTCACAATTCTGTGCGTCCAGTGTTTTAGCACTCTGTGCGTCCAATGTTTTAGCACTTTGTGCGTCCAACATTTCAGAAAAACACTGTGCGTCCAATATTTGAAATAAGCTGTGCGTCCAACGTTTTTCACAAGCCAGCGTCCATCATTGCGAAAAGTTTTTAAAAGCTTAGAAACACAATTCAACCCAAATTTTAAAAAGTGAAGAGTGTGATAAACATATTTTAGTGTTTGATACCCCGCTAATATATACCAACAATATACTTTTGATTTAAATTTCATTACATAATATTTGTGGTCATATTGTCCACATATTGTATGAAATATATTTAGTCAAAAAAGATAACATTATTGCTTTTTGAACAAGTTTTTTTAGGCTTAAATGCATTTGTAGGATTTAATTAGTACGTGTTGATAGTATAAAAAAATTTTAAATGTACATCTAATTATATCTCATTATATGTAGATTTTTGTGTCAATGTTTTAAGAAATAATATTACGATATGACGCTGTGATGAATGTGATTTGATGTTTGTATAAAATTATCTTATAATTAAATTAACTCTCCATTTTGCAATTGTAATCTCTCTTGTAAGTATAGTGACCACTAACCAAAGAAATCATATCACAATGCCTTTTCCTCAACCTCAGGTATGATGATATGGTAACGGCCCCTCGTTTTTGGCCAAGTTGATGACAACTTCTTGACTCAGCAGTCAGTATAGCCCGCAAAACTTATTACATGCGAGTTATATTAATCCTCCCCGAGAGAACAATTTTTTAAAGAATTTATTGTACTATTAGTCTTCCACTTATCATATTTGTGCGATTTTGATTCTTTAGTTTTTAATTGAACAAATTAGTTTTTTCAATTATTCCAATTGTTGCAATCAAGTCCTCCTATCACTATGTCATTCAATTTTTAACATCTAAAGCCTATGTGGCATTGAGTCAGCACATCTTGGCACTAATGACATGACAAAGACTCTCACAAGTAAGAAATTTTAAGTGACATATGTTGCATCACGTGTTATCTGAATTGCTTTGAATTTTTTTTTTGGCTACCTACATCATGTCAAGATGACTCGATGTAGTGTAAATCAATCCCCATATGTGTCATGTGGGTTCCATGTGTTAAAAATTGAACGACATATTGACTTGATTGTAAGTTTATAACAATTGGTATAATTGATGGACTCAATTCGCTCAATTGAAAATCGAGGGATCCAAATTGCACAATTGTGATAACCGAAGGATTAAAAGTGCAATTAAGTCTTTTTTAAAAAGTGAAATTCTATTTTTATATAAAAAATTTCATTTCTATTTCATATTTTGTAAAATCAGTATATTTTAAATTTAAAAAATGATTAGTAATTATGAAAAAATAAATTATTATAATTAGGAGTGTAAATGAGCTAAGCTATTCGTGAACTATTTGGACTCGACTCATTAAATGTTCATTCAAGCTCGTTTGTTTAACTAAACAAGTCAAACTCAAGCTCAAGATTGAGCTCGAATATTTAAATGAGACAAGCTCAAGCCTTAGAGGCTCGACATTAAGGACTCGTGAATACCTCGTTTATATATAATCAAAAATTAAAATTGTATAGATCCGACATTTTGTATAAAAATATTTTTCTTTTTGTCGAAGTTCAATTATGAACTTTTTATTTACTAGATTATCTAAACGTAATAGTCTAGAATTTGTGAATTTCATATATCACATGTTGAGCACTAATCTTTATTAAACACTCCCTCCATCCCATTTTGTTTGTTGTTTAAGGTTGTGTCGCAAGAACTAAAAAATACAATTAATAGCTTAGAATTCATAAAAATTATTTTAGTTTTTCTAATATGTCCTTTGTTACTCTCTCTCTCTCATAATAGTTGACAATCAATTACCCCCTCGCTCTCTCTCTCACGTAAACCTAGTGCTTTAAGGTATAACAAAGGGAAAATTAAATACTTCATTGATATTGTAAAATGACAATCAAAATAGGACAAAAAAATTTAGCTCAAATAACAAACAAAATGGGACCGAGGAAATACTAAACGAATAAAGTTCAAGAATAATTTAAGAAAAAAATCATAAAGAGCAATGCTAAATGGACTGAAAACATTATGTACGAAAAACTACCGAAATTAATTTTAACCAATCAAAGAAAAGTTAAAAGCGGGGAGTAATAACCCTACATGGTGGGTGGCCAGTCATAGACTGCCACATTGCATCCGTATGCAAAAATTAAGTTATTAATGAGCTAGCAAGCCAAGTCCAAGCTTTAATTTTTTTAACAAGCCCAAATTGAAGCTTTTATTTAAGCTCGTTTAAAGAAATGAGTCAAACTTGAACCGTTTATTTTTTTCACAAGTCAAACTCAAGCTTCAAGTACTCGACTCGACTCGTTTACACCCCTGATTATAACCATAAAAACAGAGAAACTGATCGAATGTATATAAACAATATGAATATCGAATGTATATAAACAATATGAATGCTCTCTTCTTGATGGTATTATCTTCTCCAGAAAATTCGTGGAACGGGAAAAACAAAACAAAATTCTTGAGGATGCCGATGCAGTGTGAATGGACCCGAATTTTAAGATTTTTAAAAAATGGAATTGGTCATGTGTCACAGAAAAGTTATACCATATATATAATATATGACACATTTTAAATATTACACTTGAAAATCATCCACACTATAATACTACTTTCATTTTTGTGAAGAGCTTGCATCTCACAACCGACCTATGGTCCCTCTCCATGCTCCAGCTCTTCACATTTTGGCATCTAGCTCTAACACTCCCTTTGGAAACACAACTTTTTCTGGAAATGATTACTTTTGTTTTTACATTTCTTCCCCCATTTTTTGTTGATTTGTTTTCCATTTTGAAGATTATTTTGGTGACACCAAGAGATTCTACTAACCAATAACCATGTTTAATTATGTCAAGTAATTACTAAACCAAACATCTTATCTGTTTCTTTTTCTTTTTCTTTATCTCAATGTAGTTTCTAAGTTCCCAATCCCATAATTACATGTTATTTTCCCATAATTATATGGAAATAGGATTTCTCTTTCCACAAATGTTGCTATCAGAGAAAGGGTCCAGAATTAAGTTGTCATCTTTCACATAATTCACAAACTCACAACCGCTAAATGATCAAACCAATTGGCAATCCATCACTAGCTGCAGCTAGAATAAGTTACAAACAAAAAGAGAAACCGTACAGAATGGACATCACCCTAATTATCAGCCAATGATCAGATTCTGATAGATATTCGGATTCTGCTTGTTCAAGAAAAATTAATGGTTTACATCGGTAGTAAGAGAGCTTCATCAAATCAATTGTATATATTTGGCTCTTTATGTTGAATTTGGATATGTTTAGCCCTTTCAAAAGGAAAAAGCAGTCTTAGATGTAGTTATAATAGTCTTCCAAAGAGAGGTGTAAGTCTGATAGTGATAAATTTAGATTAGAGGAGGTACGCCCCATGCATGATGCAAGGTCAAGGAGAACTACCAACCTATAGTGGAATTATATATAGCCTACCAATGGAAAAATTTAGAATTTGAACCCAACCTAGTATGAGCGGAGAGTTCGACCATCTGTGCCAACCTTGTGGACTAAAATATCATATATATCATACCGTTTGTTCCTTTGTTAGTTTAATACTTCAACCCATTGCAAGGAAAACCACATATAATGGATTCTTTTAAGTAATTTGGGGACAAAGCAATCACCATTTTCATTCATGAACAACTCTTGTGCATTCCATTTGCATTTTGAAATCCAAAAAAAAAACACAGGATGACATTTCTCAGAAAAGGAAAAGGAAAAAAGCAGAACAAATATCATCATGAGGATTAGTAGCCAGGGGGCCTGTGAGCAATGAAGCTGATGCATTGAACTTGGCGAACATTGTCAAATCCAATGATGCGGACAAAGGCATCGGGGTATGCCTTCACAGCCTCATCGACCTCATTCAACACTTGTGTGGCATCTGTGCACCCAAACATTGGCAGCTTCCACATTGTCCAACACCTTCCATCATAGTACCCTGGTGACCTGTGGTTCTCACGGTATACAAACCCTTTCTACACACAAAAAAAGACATAATATTGAACACCATCAAAACTCCAAATGATCATATATAGAAAATATGTGGATTCTAAGATGAAGGCCCAGGAAGTCCCTCACTGATTAGGTCCAAAAATAGTCTTCAGATATATTAATAAGCAACTCCAACGGTTGAGATTACTTTTGAGTGGCCTAAAATCTCAGCCATTGAAATTATTTATTAATATATTCGGTAACTGTTTTTGGGTCCTCACTGGTGAAGGACCTCCTAGGGCCCTTACTTTAGAATACACCTGTAACCAAAGAAAGAATAATTGAGAATTGTTGCAAGCAAATTAAATATTAGACCTCCAAATCGAATTCCAAGCAAGGAACCCATCCCTGCCTAAGAAGGTATTCTATTTCTTTCAACAATTGCTCTCTGCTCAGTGGTGGGAGGTAGGAAAGAGTCTCGAACTTCTTCTTCCCAATCGGAGGCCACACCTAATAAGAATGATTCATGTAAAGGGGCTGTTAATTAATTAGCAAAACTTGTACTAGTACTTTGTGTGTTTACATTTGCCAATGACTCCATTAATGTCATTTAATTATAAGAAACCTTGTGTGGTAAAAAAATTATAGATTTAAATATATTTTTGGTCGCTATAAAATGAATATATTTTAATTTTGATCCTTGTAAATTTTTTTCTTTGATTTTTATCCCTTTAAAATCTGAAATCAATGATCTTGGTCCCCGTAAAATAAGAAAATTTTAGTTTTGATCCCCGTAAAAGTTTTTTCTTTAGTTATCTCCTTTTAAAATCTGAAATAATTATTTACGATGATTAACCTTGAATTCACCTTTAAATTTTTTATCATATCTTACAAGTGTAAAATTTAATTTACTCATATTTTTTTGCTAATTAATTGTCTCCTACTTAAACTTACTAAAGTTATTCATTTGCATATGATTAATTTTGATTTATATTTGTTCATATATTACATATTCATTGACGTCAAGTCAATTTTAAAAAAATCCCACAAATCCTAATTATATGTATGCAATTATAACAAAAGTAAACAGAATATGTACAAGAGATTTAAGCGAATATTTTTCTTTTATTAAAATTTCGAGTCTTATTATTTGAACTAGTTTTTTTTTGGTTAAGATGAAACAAGTTCATAAACGGGAAAACTCCAGCCATGCGGCATTTACAGTAAGGAAAACAACATACGCTGAGTCACAAGAAATAAACCAATTAAAACCAAGACACGCTGCTGTAAAGTAAACCAAGTTGTAACGAACCTAGACAAGGAAAACAACAAAAGGAACACAGAAACAACAACAAAACTACACCCAGTGCGCCAAAAAGGATACAGACATGAATGATATCCTTGGAATATTCTTGAGTAGGCTAGGTTTGGCCCATCTGGGACACCCAAAACCTTTTGTTATAACTAATGTAGCGCACATGTCACTGATCCAGAACTGGTGGTCCCTCAAGAAGCACAGCGGCGAAGACACAAACAGCCAAACACAACCAGAACAAAAACTAGCAAAAGACAAAAAACACACACGTACAACAGCAAAAAAAAAAAACTGAAAAGGAAGCCAACAAACCACTGCGGCCCAACCCAAGACACCGGCCAAACCACCACCCAACAAACTCTAGTACCCACAGAGAGGCACCTCTCAGCAGAGGAAAGAGTCGACAACGACAACCCAGAAGAAGTCGATCCTGTCCGAAGACAGCCATACATGCAGCGCACAAGAGATGAAACAGCAGCGGCAGAGACCTCCCCTCCAACCCGAGCACAGGCGACGGTGAACCCACAGAACGCGAGCCAACACCCACAGGAACCCGCATAGAGGCACCTCCCAGCGGAGGAAAGAGACGACAACGGCCGAACCTGTCCAAAGACAGCCTCACAGATCACGCGCCAAACCAAAAGCCAGAAAGGGGGGGCGCCAGGGAAGAGCAAGGCTGGAATCCAAGCATCACGGTATCAACAGTGAACCCCCTCTCAATCTTCATCGTCGACCACAACCAGGCCACGCGAAGGAAAGAGAGTTTCCTCCAACCACAACCACAGGAACCACCCTTCGCAGGCCATCAATGACAAAGCTCCCTTCGCAGTGAACAAGACGACCTCAAGGAAGAGGAGAGAAGAAAAAAAAACACAAACAAACTGAGAAAAAAGAAAGGAAAGGGGGGGGGGGGGGCTGTGGAAGACCACCAGCACAGCGGCCCCCCAAGCTGACCAGTGCGAGCGAGGTAAGGGGTGGAAGAAGAGCGCCTAGTGTGGCACTGTGGGGAAACGGGTGTTAAAGAAGGCTTATTTGAACTAGTTTGTAAATCCATTTGTGCTTAACCACGAGTTGGGCCGAAGTGATTAATGTTTTTTATCTAAATAAATGGGCTCAGCTGGTATTTGAGTTCGATCATTAGTGATGGAAAAATCCATACATAGTCAGATTTTGTTTTTCTTATGAATAAAAATAGATTAATCTAAATGTCAAGTTTTACTTACCTCTCGACCAAAAATATATTAGTCCAAATACCATTTACTCCTGAGATACCGCAGATAAAGAAAAAAAAATCCATTTGTGCTTAAATACGTTTGTAATCTCTCTAATAACCAAAGAAATAATAACCAAAGAAATCATATCACATTGCCCTTTCCCTGACCTTTTTTTTCGGTCTGATCCCTTTCCCTGACCTCAACCTCAGGTATGATGATATGATAACGACCCCTCGTTTTTGGCCAAGATGATGACAATTGCTTGACTCAGCAGTCAGTATAGTCCGCAAAACTTAATTATATGTGACTTATATTAATCCTCCCCGAGAGAACAATTTCTATTTTTATATATTTGTTTTTCATTTCTAATTTATATTTTGTAAAATCAATATGTTTTCCTTTTTTAAAATATTTTGCAATTATGAAAAAATAAATTACAATAAAAAAAACATGGAAACTGAATGTATATAAACTCAATATGAATGCTCTCTTCTTAATATTTTGATTATTTTCTTCTCTAGAAAATCTGTGGAAAGGGGAAAAAAAAAGCTCTTGAGATTTATTGGAAAAAACTCAAGTCCCATACTAACTAGAGATAAGGTCATATAAGAGTATATAATGTAAAGGCACCCCTCACCTTACAAGCCGATTTTGTAGAGATAAGTTAGACCCACTAATTCTAAGATGGTATCAGAGTCTGGTTAGAATATCAGACTATCCACCATATTATCCATGCACCAAGCTCAACAGTGCTGGGCGTGAGGAGGCGGTTTAGGAAAAACTCAAGTCTCACATTTACTAGAGATAAGGCTATACAAGAGTATATAATGTAAGGACACCTCTCACCTTACAAGCCGATTTTGTAGGGATGAGTTAGGTCCACTAATTCTAAGAAGTTCTCAGGTTCAATCTCTTCCACCATCCTCTGAGACTGCCACTAATGTCCATCCCATGCTCACCAGGTCTAAGACTGGTAACCTTAAACCAAGAATTTTTCTCACTCACACGGAACCTCATACTGTGAAAGAGGCCCTTTCTAATTCCAATTGGTTGGAAGCTATGAAAGTTGAGTATGATGCTCTTATGAAAAATAACACATGGTCCCTGTGTGAACTTCCTCCTAATAGGAAGGCAATAGGCTGCAGGTGGGTTTATAGAATTAAAGAAAATTCTGATGGCTCAATTAACAAGTTCAAGGCTCGGTTACTGGCTAAGGGGTTCCACCAGCAATTTGGCTTTGACTTCAATGAGACTTTTTCTCCTGTGATCAAGCCTGTCACTATTAGAATCATCCTTACACTTGCTTTGACATATCAGTGGAGTATTCAACAGATTGATATAAATAATGCCTTTTTGAATGGATTTCTCAATGAAGAAATCTACATGGTCCAACCTCTGGGTTTTGAGTCATCTAACAAAGGACTTGTATGCAAATTGAACAAGGCCTTATATGGTTTGAAACAGGCCTCAAAGGCCTGGTATGATAGATTGACATATGTTCTTCTTCAATTCGGATTTCAGAAAAGTAGGTGTGATCATTCTTTCTTTACATTCACTCATAATTCTACTCATCTCTATGTTCTGGTGTATGTTGATGACATAATCATCACAGGCTCATGCTCATCAATGATTGCCTCTCTTATTCACAAGCTGAATGCTAAATTTGCTCTAAAAACTCTTGGTGAATTGGATTACTTTCTTGGTATAGAAGTTAAGAAAACTGCCACTGGTTCTCTCTTGCTTTCTCAGGCTAAATATATTAGAGAATTGCTTGCCAAGGCTGATATGTCTGAAGCCAATCCGATCAGTACCCCTATGATCAGCAATAGCAAATTATCAAGGTTTGGCACTGATTCCTTATCTGATCCTTCTCTCTATAGATCTATTGTTGGGGCATTACAATATGCCACTCTTACACAGCCTGATAGCATACAATGTCAATAAAGTGTGCCAATTTATGGCCAATCCTCTTGAAAGTCACTGGAAAGCAGCGAAACGGATTCTAAGATATCTCAAAGGCACTCTTTCCTTTGGTCGTGAACTGAAACCTGCTGCATCCACAACTTTTACTTTCACTCTTCATGCCTATAGTGATGCTGATTAGGCTACTGATCCTGATGATAGACGTTCCACTTCTGGATATTGTAGGTAACAAGATGAAACACAAGAAGAGGGGGTTGAATTGTGTTTCTAAGCTTTTAAAACTTTTCGCAAAAGATGGACGCTGGCTGTTAAAAACGTTGGACGCACAGCTTAGTTCAAATATTGGACGCACAGTGTTTTCTGAAATATTGGACACACAGAGTGCTAAAACACTGGACGCACAGAGTCTTTATAAAAACTGGACGCACAGGTTTTCTAAAGATTGGACGCACAGAATGCTTCCCTTTTAGTTTGAAAAACTTGTTTGAATAAAATCAATTTCAATCCCCTTTGTTAGTAATAAACACAGATATAAAAGGAGTTAAGGGAAAGAAGAAATAACACAAGTTTTTATACTGGTTCACCCTTTCCTAAGAGCTACGTCCAGTCCCCTCAAACTAGAGAGATTTCACTATCAAACCAGATAGGTACAAGTATTCTTTGCACACAGCCTCTTCAGGCTAAAACCCAAGTATTCTTTGCACACAGCCTCTCCAGGCTAAATCCCAAGTATTCTTTGAACACAGTATCTTCAGGCTAAACAACTCAGCAGAGTTTTTGATTCAAGTGTTGTCTAACTCACACAAGTGAGGATATGAAATCTAAAGCACTTTGAGAGTTAAGCAAACTCTCTTTTACAAGAAGATAAAGAAATACAAGACTTTCTATACAGAGTATAACAGATTGCACAGCAGTTCAGCTCTTTCTTTTTCGTTTTCAGTCTCTTGTATTCTTCTTCTTGCTTCTCCGTATTTATAAGAGTAGTGAAGCTTCAGACTTGTTCTTCAGTTGCTCAACTTCAGCGCTCATAAAAGTTACCGTTCTCAAATAGCATTTAATGCTATTTTCCCGTTGCTCTGAGGAGATCTACTTCATTGTGCATGTCTGCGTTTCTTTCTCCCAAATCAGAAGCAACCTGTACTCAAAGTCTCAATTGTACAGTGGTTAATAATAATATCTTATTGAGACAGAGAGAATACACAGTGTAAAGCAGAAAGATGTGTTCAGAGATATATAGAGTAGTTAAAAGTACATTCTCTCTCTTAGTACACTTTCCACAGTACTTTATGCTTTTCAGAAGTACATTCACACACGTTGACAAAGATGTACAGAAAAGCATTGTGTACAGCTATACAAATCAAATTGTTGGCTCAATAAAATTGTTTAATAAACAAATGCAAGAGCAACAATTGACAATCAAATGGATTCTGCGTGTTATGTATTGGACGCTCACTGAATCTGTTCCTTTGAAAATCATTGGACTTTTACTGCAATTCTGCTTCTCATAAAAACATTGGACTCTGCCAGTATTGCCTTGTTCTTATCATTGGACTTATGCCAGTCTTGCTCTATTGGACGCTTACTGATTCTGCTTCTTTGGAAAACATTGGACGCAGAAAGTAACGTGTCTTCAAGACTTGATTTCTTCTACTTCTGCGATTCTGCTTCTTCAGAAGACATTGGACGCAGAACTTTGTTCTTGCCTTGTGCTCAAACATTGGACGCAGAATTCTTCCTTCTGCTCAAACATTGGACGCAGAACTTTTGTGTCCATTTCAGTGCCAACATTGGACGCAAAATTCTTGTGTCCATTCCAGTGCCAACATTGGACGCAAGGCTCACTTTGAATGCCAGCCAATGTCATGAAGAACTGATTGGACGCAGACTGCAATAAGCTTAGTTAGACAGCATTGTTATGCATTGTACAAGCTTAATACAAATTGATTATCCTTTGTAAAAACCTTAATACATTTTGTTATCATCAAAACCATAAAATCACTTAGGGAGTTTTTGTATTAAAAACACTTTTAACCAATTTGGTTCCAACAATCTCCCCCTTTTTGATGATGACAAACATTATTAAGTTTTACAAACAATCAAGCATATAAACCAAAAACAGTCAGCAAAAACAGAAATTTTCTAAGGGAAACTCCCCCTGAGATAAACATCTCAGATTTTCCTTACTCTTCTCCCCCTGAGATAAACATCTCATGGTTTTGGATATTCAATATACTTAGGCTATGTTTGGATGGGGGGTTTTGGAGGGGAAGGGAGGGGAGGGGAAAATTTATAATCTCCAATTACCTTGTTTGGGAGTTTTTAAAATTAAAAAAAAGTTTTACATCTTGGTGTCTACTACCTTCTAAAATAATATTTCCTTTGTCCTATTAAAGTTACACAAGGTAATTAGGAATTATAAGCCCTTTCCTTCACTCCCCTCCCCTCCCTTCCCCTCCAAAAATCCCCCATCCAAACATAGCCTTAGAGTACCTGAAAATTTCTTTCACTCATAACAACAAGATTAGTCCAATAAAAAGCAAATAGCTTATCAGATTAAAACATGGTAATAAGACTACTGCAACGCAATCAGACTTAATCTCATATTCTTCTTTCTTTTTAAAACTTAATCCCATATATTTCTCCCCCTTTTGTCATCAGGCAAAAAGGTTCATAGAACATCATAGTCCAAAGACAGTTTGGAAACACAGAGAGAAACTTAAAAACTCTTTTTCTTCTCCCTTTTTCTAAACAAGCTTTCTCAAACAGAAATGATTTTAGAAAAGATGTCAAACGAAGAGAAAACCAACTGTAAGAAATATCTTTATGAAAAAGTTTGGACTCAGCGTGGGATTACTAAGAGGTGAAAGCTTTCTTTTTAAAAAAATTCTAAGTCTCAAATAGACTGTCGTGTCCTATTGGACTCTAGTCACATTGGACTCAGACTCAACTTAAGCATATTGGACGCTAAACATCAGTCTTTTATAAAGTGCATATTCAAATGCTTCCTTATAAAAATGAATCTATCTACAGAGAGGGGTTTTGTAAATATATCTGCCCATTGATTTTTAGTGTTAACAAACTGAATATCAAATGTTCCCTTCTGCACATAGTCTCTAATAAAATGATGGTTAATTTCTATATGCTTAGCTCTTGAGTGTAAGATTGGGTTCTTAGATAAATTGATTGCAGCAGTATTATCACAAAGAACAGAAATCTTACTCTCAAAGATGTTGTAGTCCTCCAGTATTGGACGCATCACAGTTTTCCTGCGTCTGGTCCATCTTCTTCACTCTTAGGTGATCTTAAGCTTTAGGTCTTGGAACATAGACCTTTCTCCTGTTATGTGTAGTAAGCAGCCATTGTCCAGGTGCCATGACTGGAGTTGTCTTCCTCCCATCAAGCATATCTGCAACAGGAATTATCATACTTTTTGGTACCCAGATTGAATTGGGTCCTTTCATGTTAGTCCTTGGTCTGCGTCCAGGCTTGTTCCATTTATTATGGAAGCATGTCGATGTGACATGTCCAGCCTTTCCACAGTATCCACAGTATATATTAAATTTTGATGGACTCTTGGAAAACTTTGGTTTCTGTTTTTCATAACCCAAACCACTTTTGTCATCAGGTTTTCTCTGAATTTTTAAAATCTTATTGAGTTTTTCAGAGCTGCTGACAAATCTGGACAATCGTCCAGTGAGTTCATTTACTTCTTGTTGAAGTACTTGTACTTCACAGGAAGTTTTGGACTCAGAATCCTTTGGAGATTCATCTTTTAGTTGACTTACTTGAAGTCTTAACTTTTCATTTTCTGATTTGAGTACTTCGTTTTCTGAAGTAAGCTTTTCAAGATTTTTGGTCATAAGAGAAAACTTTTTCTTTAAAGATCTGTACTCATCAGATAAAATGGATGAATCTCTAAGAAGATCATCAAAATTATTACTTAATTCAGAATAAGAAATTACCTCTTCTTCATCCTCACTGTCAGTTGGGGATAGACTTGCCTTTAGGCAGAGATTAGCTTCTTCTTTATCCTCCTCGTCCTCATCATTAGAGGAATCATCAAGATCCTCCCATGTTGCCATGAGACCTTTCTTCTTCTTGAAGAACTTCTTCTTCGTTCTTTCTGCCTCAGGACAATTTGACATGTAGTGGCCTGGTTTCTTGCATCCATAGCACACTACTGGATTTTTCTCCTTTTGCTCAGTTTCTTTTTGTGGAAATTTTCTGTTGAATTGCTTCCTTCTGAAGCCACCTTTCTTGTTCCATATGGCCTTTAACTTCTTGGAGATGAGGTAGAGTTCATCATCATCTGAACCTTCTTCTCCTTCTGAGCTGCATGATTCTTCATCAGAATCATTGGCCTTCAAGGCTTTTGAGGTGCTCCCTCTTTGAGCTTTAAGAGCAATGGACTTTGCCCTTTTTTCTGTTCCCTCTTCATTAAGCTCAAGCTCATGTACTTTCAGTGAGCCTAGAAGATCCTCCATGGCAAGAGTGGAAAGATCCCTTGCTTCTTGTATGGCTGTCACCTTGGGTCTCCATTGTTTTGGCAGACTCCTTAGGATTTTTCTGATATGCTCCTGAGTTGTGTAGATTTTTCCCAAGGATCTCAGGTTGTTGATGATTGTTTGGAATCTTCCAAACATTTGATCAATGGACTCGTGACCCTCCATTTTGAATAGTTCATATTGATGAACTAGCATGCTAATTTTAGAATCACGAACCTGAGATGAACCTTCATGTGCCAAAGCTAGAGTGTCCCACATCTCCTTGGCAGTAGTGCAGCTGTGCACCTTGTCATATTCTGACTTTGTGATGGCACACATCAGATAGTGTCTTGCTCTTGAGTTCAGCTGGAATCTTGTTCTCTGATCTTGCGTCCACTGAGCTCTTGGCACTGGTTGACCTGCTGCACCTACTGGAGCAGTGTAACCAGTTTCAACAACATCCCACAAATCTATATTCTGCGCATCAAAGAATGTGATCATTCTCTGCTTCCAATAGTCGTATTCATCTCCATTGAACAGTGGTGGTCTGTTCACAGCTTGTCCTTCGTTTTCCATGGATCTTGCTTCTCTTCACGGTTAAGTGCTCAACCCCTAGAGACCGAGATCTGATGCCAACTGTAGGTAACAAGATGAAACACAAGAAGGGGGGTTGAATTGTGTTTCTAAGCTTTTAAAACTTTTCGCAAAAGATGGACGCTGGCTGTTAAAAACGTTGGACGCACAGCTTAGTTCAAATATTGGACGCACAGTGTTTTCTGAAATATTGGACGCACAGAGTGCTAAAACACTGGACGCACAGAGTCTTTATAAAAACTGGACGCACAGACTTTCTAAAGATTGGACGCACAGAATGCTTCCCTTTTAGTTTGAAAAACTTGTTTGAATAAAATCAATTTCAATCCCCTTTGTTAGTAATAAACACAGATATAAAAGGAGTTAAGGGAAAGAAGAAATAACACAAGTTTTTATACTGGTTCACCCTTTCCTAAGAGCTACGTCCAGTCCCCTCAAACTAGAGAGATTTCACTATCAAACCAGATAGGTACAAGTATTCTTTGCACACAGCCTCTTCAGGCTAAAACCCAAGTATTCTTTGCACACAGCCTCTCCAGGCTAAATCCCAAGTATTCTTTGAACACAGCCTCTCCAGGCTAAATCTCAAGTATTCTTTGAACACAGCCTCTCCAGGCTAAAACCCAAGTATTCTTTGAACACAGCCTCTTCAGGCTAAACAACTCAGCAGAGTTTTTGATTCAAGTGTTGTCTAACTCACACAAGTGAGGATATGAAATCTAAAGCACTTTGAGAGTTAAGCAAACTCTCTTTTACAAGAAGATAAAGAAATACAAGACTTTCTATACAGAGTATAACAGATTGCACAGCAGTTCAGCTCTTTCTTTTTCGTTTTCAGTCTCTTGTATTCTTCTTCTTGCTTCTCGGTATTTATAAGAGTAGTGAAGCTTCAGACTTGTTCTTCAGTTGCTCAACTTCAGCTCTCATAAAAGTTACCGTTCTCAAATAGCATTTAATGCTATTTTCCCGTTGCTCTGAGGAGATCTACTTCATTGTGCATGTCTGCGTTTCTTTCTCCCAAATCAGAAGCAACCTGTACTCAAAGTCTCAATTGTACAGTGGTTAATAATAATATCTTATTGAGACAGAGAGAATACACAGTGTAAAGCAGAAAGATGTGTTCAGAGATATATAGAGTAGTTAAAAGTACATTCTCTCTCTTAGTACACTTTCCACAGTACTTTATGCTTTTCAGAAGTACATTCACACACGTTGACAAAGATGTACAGAAAAACATTGTGTACAGCTATTCAAATCAAATTGTTGGCTCAATAAAATTGTTTAATAAACAAATGCAAGAGCAACAATTGACAATCAAATGGATTCTGCGTGTTATGTATTGGACGCTCACTGAATCTGTTCCTTTGAAAATCATTGGACTTTTACTGCAATTCTGCTTCTCATAAAAACATTGGACTCTGCCAGTATTGCCTTGTTCTTATCATTGGACTTATGCCAGTCTTGCTCTATTGGACGCTTATTGATTCTGCTTCTTTGGAAAACATTGGACGCAGAAAGTAGCGTGTCTTCAAGACTTGATTTCTTCTACTTCTGCGATTCTGCTTCTTCAGAAGACATTGGACGCAGAACTTTGTTCTTGCCTTGTGCTCAAACATTGGACGCAGAATTCTTCCTTATGCTCAAACATTGGACGCAGAACTTTTGTGTCCATTTCAGTGCCAACATTGGACGCAAAATTCTTGTGTCCATTCCAGTGCCAACATTGGACACAAGGCTCACTTTGAATGCCAGCCAATGTCATGAAGAACTGATTGGACGCAGACTGCAATAAGCTTAGTTAGGTAGCATTGTTATGCATTGTACAAGCTTAATACAAATTGATTATCCTTTGTAAAAACCTTAATACATTTTGTTATCATCAAAACCATAAAATCACTTAGGGAGTTTTTGTATTAAAAACACTTTTAACCAATTTGGTTCCAACAGATATTGCATCTACTTTGGTCCTAATCTCATATCTTGGTGTTCTAAGAAGCAGCCTTTAGTTGCTCGATCAACTGCTGAAGCTGAGTATAGGAGTATGGCACATGCTACTACTGAATTGTTGTGGATTCCATCTTTGCTCCAAGAACTAAACATCAGTTTTGCCCAGCTTTGCCTCTACTGTGATAATATGAGTGTTGTTGCATTATCACATAACCCTGTGCTTCATGCCCGCACAAAGCACATGGAACTTGATATTCATTTTGTCCGAGAAAAGGTGGTTTCTAATTCTCTTTGGGTTGTTCATGTTCCTGCAGCTGGGTAGCTAGCAGATGCCTTAACTAAACCTCTGTCTTCCTCAGTTTTCTGCTCTACGAGATCCAAACTCAATGTGTACTCATTTTCTTCCCCACCTTGAGTTTGTAGGGGAGTATTGGAGTAATATTAGAATTAATAGGTTAATTCTTTTAATTGTTGAATTACGTATCCATACCTTTACTATATTTTACTGACAGCTGTACTTACATAGAAAGATCTAGAATTGGTTAGGATTCTGTTAGTGAGTGTTGAGCAATTGTGCAAAGGACGCATCATGACATGCTCCTTTTTATTCCTTGTAATTGCTCATTGCAAATCACCTTTTTGTGAAATGAATACATATATAGTAAAGCGAATGTCTTCTTCGTTTTTTCTTATTTTCTGCATTCATGTTTTCCATCAAGACCTGAGACCTTTTTGATAGAAAAAAAAGCTCGAGACCTGATAGAAAGAGCTTTTAAGATTTTTTTGGGTCACCATGTTATTGATGCGAAGTATTCAACTAGGCTCGAATCTGAGACATTACTTAAGGAAATCAAATCCAGTTCTATTTGAACCAACATAATGTTAGTGACCCGAATTTTAAGATTTGAAAAAAAAAACTAAAGAAATTAGTCATGCGTCACAGAAAAGTTATACCATATATATGACACATTTTAAATATTACACTTGAAAATCATCCACACTATAATACCACTTTCTTTTTTGTGATTCTGTGAAGAGTCTTGCATCTCACCCAGCCAACCTATATGGTCCCTCTCCATGCTCCAGCTCTTCACATTTTTGGCATTCTCTAACACTCCCTTTCGAAACACAACTTTTTTTTGGAAATGATTATTTTTGTTTTTTCATTTCTTCCCTCCATTTTTTGTTAATTTGTTCCCCATTTTGAAGAGTATTTTGGTGACACTAACATCCTACATTTCTACTAACCATGTTTATGTCAATTAACTAAACAAAACGTCTCTTATCTCTTTCTTTTTCTTTAACTCAATGCAGTCTTTTTCGCAAGTGGTCATTTTACATATTATTTTCCATAATTATATGTTAAACTTTTTTTCAAAAAAAATGACATGGAAATAGAATTTCTCTTTCCACAAATGTTGCTATCAGAAAGGGTCCAGAATTTATTACAACCTTGAAGGCACTTGAGATAAGTTGTCATCTATCATAACTCACAAACTCACAACCTCTAAATGATCAAACCAATTGGTAATCCATGACTAAGTTCCAAACAAAAAGAGAAATCACAGAATGGACTTCACACTAATTATCAGCCAATGATCAGATTCTGACAAATATTTGAATGTCTGTTTTACATTGGTATTTGGTAGTAAGAGAGCTTCATCAATCCAATTGTATTTGGCTCTTTGTGATGAATTTGGATACATTTAGCCCTTTCAAAACTACAATTGTGAATTTGTAAGTAGCAGAAAGGAGAGTGAATAAATGTCCAAAACAAAAGGCTATACTGGACTTAATCTCTGTGTTTAATACTTTAATTAGTTAGCTTTGCAGCTTTGCTACTATATCAATCAAATTGGACAGGGAAATATATATATGTATATGAATTAATTGTAGAAATATATTTGTTGCCAGGGATAATGAGGTGTCAATTTGGTGAAATTCAGTAGCTTCATGACAACAGTAGCTAGCATATAGTTGAAGTTATTACTTTCATTTTAGATTAAGTGCATTAAGAAACAAATCAATTCAAAATATAAACATCCAAAGAGAGGTGTAAGACACAGGATGGCATTTCATTCATCAACAACTCATGTCCATTTTCATTTGCATTTTGAAATCCAAAAAAACACAGGATGACATTTCTCAGAAAAGGAAAAGGAAAAGGAAAAGGAAAAGGAAAAGGAAAAGGAAAAAAAGCAGAACAAATGTTGGGAAATATTATGCTCTTACAAATGCCAAAGTAAAACCATTTTCCCAAGCAACACAAAAGGGGAGGCTTCAAATGAATGCCCTCTTAATTTTGATTGTAAATATATATATAGATATCATCATGAGGATTAGTAGCCAGGGGGCCTGTGAGCAATGAAGCTGATGCATTGAACTTGGCGAACATTGTCAAATCCAATGATGCGGACAAAGCCCTTGGGGTATGCCTTCACAGCCTCATCAAGCTCCTTCAACACTTGTGTGGCATCTGTGCACCCAAACATTGGCAGCTTCCACATTGTCCAATACCTTCCATCATAGTATCCCGGTGACCTGTGGTTCTCACGGTATACAAACCCTTTCTACACACACAAAACACACACACAATCAACACCATCAAATTAAAACTCAAAAGCCAAGGTTTTAAACTGTAGTCGGGGTTATGTCGCAATCCTTTGATATTGCAACAAATTGCAGACAAATGCGACTGATGTGGCAACAATTGCAGGTGCGATTTGCGGACCGCAATTTAAAACCCCGCTCAAAACTCTACATGATCATAGAAAAGAACCAAAGAATGAATAATTGAGAATTGTTGCAAGTAAATTAAATATTATACCTCCAACTCGAATTCTAAGCAAGGAATCCAACCCTTCCTAAGAAGGTATTCTATCTCTTTCAACAATTGCTCTCTGCTCAGTGGTGGAAGGTAGGAAAGAGTCTCAAACTTCTTCTTCCCAGTCGTAGGCCACACCTAAGAATGAGTAATGTAAAGGGGTTGTTAATTAATTAGCAAAACTTGTACTAGTACTTTGTGTGTGTACATTTGCCAATGACTCCATTAATTATAAGCAACCTTGTGTGGTACAAAAATATATATGTGTAATATGCATTAATGTAAAAGTATCATTTTGATGCCTCTATCTATATATATTAGTAAAACTGAATTGTACTCTGGTATTATAAGAAATTTGGCATAAAATATGACAAATCAAATGTTTTTAAAAATTAAACAAATTTGTAGTAAAATTGACTTGTATATGTGTATTCTCACCTGCATGCATGTTACTCTTCCACCATTGTTTGCAATGGAGGTAATGTCATTGTTGACCTTCCTAACTGGGAAGCCAGCCATGGATTTCAGGCCAGTGAATGGAGCCACCACGCCGGCTTGTACCGGAGAGGCGCGGTTAACTGTCGTCACAGCTGCTGAGGAAATCATAGAGGCCATGTTTTTCTTCTCCCTTACTTCTCTATTCAGAAATAATGTTCTGCTGCAAAGCTTCTACTCAAAACTTGCTATATATAATGGTTTAATTTTGTATTCTAGCCTTATCATTATGCACCACTGTAGCAGTGCCACGTGGATGAATCACCACAGTCTTATCTCCTCTTCTTAGAAGAGCTTAAATGTGTGATGGTGGTTATGTTGATTTTGTTTTCAAAATGAATTGTATCCTTGAATTCCCATATTGTATTTTGGCCTCATGGAGTTTTGTGACTATTCCTTCACAAAACATCTATCATGTAATGTATGGCACCATTGTTCTTGTCCAGGCTTTGGCTCCTCTCAGGGAGGTAAAATTAAACTTTTGAAAATTTTTAGGCAAAGAAAAAAAAATCAATGGAAAGAACCCTCTCAACTGACATGCCTCTTATCTTATCCCTTTTGTTGTGTAGTTGAGAATGTGCTTCTGCCTTCAGTCCTTCACCATTACATGAGATAATCCTTTTTACATTTTCATTCATAGCTGTGGTTTATATATATGTACAGGCTTATATATGTTGAAAATGTCAAGACCCCACAAATTCATTGATTAGTTATTGGTAAACTCAAGCAAATCATATTAATGCAATCAAGACAAAAAAAAAATGTAAACCATAAAACAGCCTAATCTTAAAGTGCATCATTGCCTTGCATGAGATAATTAACAATGTAATGCCTAAGAAGTCATGAATATTTTTCAAGTTCCAACAACACAGTGATATTTATTATTTAATAATCTGACAAATTATGAGACGACCACATCCAAGAGAAGGGATAAGAAATAATAATAATAATAATAATAATAATAATAATCCACATCCAAGAGAAGGGATAAGAAATAATAATAATAATAATAATAATATAAAAAATTTGCAGAGGATCATTTCACGACAAAGAAGTTGTATTCTATAGGTGAAAGTGGCAACTCTGCAGGTTATCATAAAATATCAATTAGGCATGGGCATTTGTGTGCTTGATGTCAATGTGTTCAGTTTCTTTGCTGCTGAGCTGTAATTCTAATCTTGTAAGATGTAACAATGTTTGCTTGTAAGGTAAGGATATTTCTTATTAATCAATGAGGAATTAGAACTATATTTCTTCTTCTCTTGAAAAATAAAGGTTTAATTGCTCTTTTGTTTCCCATTATCGCAATTGTGCAATTTGGTTTCTAGATATCCCAATTATTATAATCAGGTCACTATGTTGTCGTATGTGTTGAGACTGGTTTGGCATTAAGCCAGTCCATCTTGAAAATTTTCCTAAAGCTAATTGGTAACATAAGTGACATAGTGCCAAATCAGTCATTGTGCCACATAAACTTCTAGTGTTAAAAGGACAATATTGTGATGCACAAAGACCTGATTGTAACAATTGTATACTTGGAGAACCGAATTGGCACAATTGAAACCGATAACATATAGGACCAAAAGTGTAATTAAGATAAAAATAGATAAATACCCATGGGGTTCTTACTTTATCCAACTCATCAAGATGATTTCATCCCCAACCTAACAGACAGGATAAAAGCACATAAAGAAAGGTACTATACACTAGGCTTTCAGAAGATGATGAATGATCAGGAAGTGAATATCTAATTAGAGAAGATATTTTCTTAGTTCGTTATCCTCACACCACGAATCCTTCCAAAAGGCAGCCAAACCCAACTTCCATCATCATCCCTTCAATCTTTCTAACAAAACCATATACCCTCAAACCTTCCTTCCCTTCTTCACCACCTCTTAACTCATTGAACTCTTGATCCAACCAAAACCACTGAAATTTAGCAATAAAGTCATTACCTGAACTGTTGTAGCTTTGACTACTGTAGTGAAACAAATTTCCTTCCACATATTATACACACTTTAATTAACAAGCTCAACTTTTCTTCACAAAGACTACTTTCTTTCAACTTCCAAAGATGAATGCAGTGCAAGCAGGCCTATGTCAGCAAGATGTGTGCACCATTGGTTCCATCAAGATTGCTAAATTGTAAGGAAAAACTATTATAAAGATAGAGTTTTAACATCTCTGGAAAGTTCACTGAAGCAGGGTTGAGAAGTCATTGTTCTTAATTGCCATATTAAAATATCAGGTTTTGTGTAAACCTACTCTAATTGTGTTCCTCTTGAAGAAACAAAAATAGACAGGACTGATATAAAACAGACAATTTCAGTTCACTTGTTCTCCTTATCTATGCCAAACCTTTACTTTATCCATTAGTTGTGTAACTTAGAAAAAGGAAAGCAAAGTAACTACGTTGCCATAAGGAGTAGGATTTTGGTTTTCTGGACAAATCTATGTTCGGCCGGGAGGTAAGTAAAATCTAGTCATAGATTGTTTCATCGCTAGGAATTGAACTTCCAAGAACTAAGATTTGAATCTAGAAAAATAAGTAACTTGGGGCAATCAACAAATTGACTCCGTAATGCACCCAAAAGAATTCACACTAAAATTGCTCCAAACAGTGTCACTGGGTTAAGGGATTAGGGGAAGGCATAAGTATTAGAAATTAACATATGAATGTGACCCATATTGACCTTGTCAATGTTTAACATTTATTTGATATTCATGAAGCTCTTACAAATTTAATTTAAGAGCAGCTGCTACAGATTATTGGCTCTTGATGGAGGAGCTAATGGAGCAGTTACTATTATGCTATTCATGAGGGTTCTGGGTCTGCCTAGAAGAGTCTGTGATGCCTCATCGGTTCCCACACTTTAGTAGAAGGCTAAGGCTAGAAGAAAAATCTCTCTTTTCTTTAAAATCCTTAAGCGTCTATTTGTGTGTGTAAGGTGTTCGATGAATTGTTCATGAGTAAGTGTGAGGAAGAGCTCTTGATAACAATGGCTATAAGTGGAGGTACGCTTCCGAATTTAGACTTGTAACCTATGCTTATTATATTATGTTATTTGTGTTTATGGATCAAGGTCATGCACGTGAATATATCTCTCATATTCATACAACTAAGGTCCAAAAATTTAAAGCTTTAAGCATGTTCTATTTATGTATACATGCTAATTTGTATCATGGACCAGCAACAAACACATGAATATATTTTGTATCAAACATTGAGGTCTTTCAATAAGATCATATGTGTGTCCCAAGTGACAATATACTTAGTTACTTTTCAACCTTCGTTTTCTTTTCTTTTTTTTTTCCAGCAAAAATGTGGTGGCAATTTTTATAAATATCTCAATCGATTTGAGCAGTCTCATGACTCATCTATGCTCTCTTTTCATGTCTTGGGGATTGCTTGCTACTACTTTCAGCATAAAAATGTCTGAAGGTTGAACTTTTTATTTTCCGTGTCTCATACTCTCATGCGTCTAATGCATGTTATTGTCAGTGAGAACTGTGACATGCGAATCCCCTCATCAATCTGTCTCAACAATTCTTACCCTTTTTTTCTGGAATCAGATGAACTAATGAATGATCTGTAACATGATTTTTTTTTCCTGTTGCATTATTCAATGATCAGAAACCTTTGGCCAATTCAATGTATTGTGTCTGCATTGGCTTGGCCATATATTTTGTATTGCATTTTTTCTTATATGGTTTGGTCTGGTCTCATTGGCTTGGCCTAACATATGTCTCCAAGGCTGGTCTCATTGACCACATAGTAAGTCTAAAGGAAGTATGTGGTATGGTGCTATTTTGTTTGCTTTGTTTCCATTTCTCCTATTACTTCTCAACAGGAATGAGCTCATACAATGTAGATTTGGAAACCAAAATGGTACTTGTTATTGGTGACATTATTCCTTTGAAAGTGTTGGGAAAGTGTATCTAATGAAAAACCAGAGATTTTGAATTCTGCATGCCAATAATGAAAAATTCTGCACAAAACACTTGTCGCCTCAATCAACCGAGACAAAAGTTGACATAATGAAAGAACTCAAATTTTATCTGTCATTCTTTTGTTAATATACAGAGTATATACAAATGTCAATATCCCATTATATACAAATGTCAATACTCAAATTTCCAGCAATGCTCTTGTGGAGATAATTTTTTTTTTAAAAAATAAAGAATGAAATGGGTTAATGTCTCTCACTTTGAGACTACTGCACTTCTTTTTGTACACTTGGAATGGCTAAAAAATTTACTGCTATCAAGTGACACCTCCCCAAAAAAAAAAATTACAGTAATCTCTCTTGTTTTGCACTGCCTATTTCAAAGAAGATATGTCACATATAATAAGCAAGTGCTTTTACTTCATTTTCTTTCTATTTCTCTTTTATGTTTACTTCTTGTTGGAAGGAGAGAATGTTGTTGATTCTTGAAAAGAAAATATCCATAGCTTCAAATTTCAAATGAGAAAAGAATAAATAAAAGAAGGTGATTTTCAAGCCCAAGTTCTTTTAACTTGAAAGATAGTGTATCAGCCAATTATATTTTATGTTTAGCCTACAAATCATAGTTCAGGAGGTCAATATGCACTTCATTATTTAGCCTGCAAATCATAGTTCAGCATGTCAATATGTACTTCATTGACATGCCATGACCCAATAAAAAGTATCCTCATCCAGTGAAAGGAAGAAACAAAATAGGATCTTGAAAATGTAGTGGAACCTTTCAACTGAAAAAGTGTAGTATAATGCACTTCTCTGTGTAGTGTGAGTGTGATCAACCACACCTAATTGGCTTTGAAAGGTGAGTGAGCTTCTTTTTGAAGATATTTTTTAAGGTTAAGAATGTAGACACAGATGATAAAATGTAGGACAATGGTCTGTACACCTCTTATTTCCCTTTCTTTTTGTTCAACCAAAAAAAATAAAATTGCAATTAAGGTTCTTCCTCTTGCTTATCAAAAAGAAAAAGAAAAAGATCCTGATTTGTCATTGGATCACTTTTTAATACAATGATTTGCACTATGCACAAATCAAATCTATTTTTTTATATGCATATGATTACAAGGAGTATCCCCAGTTGTTCAACGAGACTAACCTCTTTCGGGAGATTTGAAGGTACACAAAGGTGGGTTATCCCATTCCAACTAGGTTTTCTATATACACAAGGGTCAGGATTCGAACTCTGACCACTTACTTAAGAGACCCAAGCTCTTCAACACTTGAACCAACCACTTGTTGATATACCTTCTTTGTTTGCCTAGTAATTGTGGAGCCATTTTCTCAATATTTGTATGATTTGCAGCCTTTTTTTGGGGATAGTTGCACATCATTCAACTACATGTAAGTTAGGATATTCTAACTTAACTATCATCATGACAAAGTAGATAAGATGATAGAATTACATGTATGTTACAATTTTATTACTCATTTTCAGTGATATATATTACTTTTCATAGAGCAATGTCATATCCTCCTACATATTCTTCTATTACTCTATAAAGTAAATAATAAATGAAAAGGTAAACATTGAAAACATAAAAGACATTTAATTCTTTCTAAATTAAGTAAGTCGGAGAATTCGTAAGAATAAAAGGTATAAAGATTTAGAATTATTCCTTTTCATATTATATATTACAGAACGTGTCGTGCTAGTTTATAAGAATACTCCAAATGATAACTAAAAGCCTATATACGTACATAAAAAAAGATAGGTTATACACCAAATAAATAATGAAAAAAGTGATGGGGAACAAAAACGTTTAATTTGGGAAAAGCAAAAAATTTCCCAAAAAGTTGACTTTTACCTAATATTGGCTGTAAACCGGTAAATGAGGTATTTATATTTTCTTCCACAGCAGAATCTATAATTTACATTAGGTATATTTAAAAAAATACAAAATAAATTACTTAATTTGTGCAATCTTTTCCGTTAATCTCTAGAATACATTAACCTCCGGAAGTAACTTCATCATCTTGAAGCAGAGAGAAAAATCCTTGAAGGGGTCCCAAACGTTGAAGGAGAATGGATCGAATACATTGCTCCTTCGGCCACCAAAGAAACTTGGAATCAGAGACATTTTTCTCTTATGATCATGAGTATGAGATACAATTTGGAGTTCTGCAAATGGAAGTTGTAGTGTGAATCGCGTACACAACTGTTGATGTACTTGCCAACCCGTGCTCGTCGGTGAGGACCTGCAATTTCACACAGTCACCCATGTCGATGAGTCGACCTACTCGCACCCATGCGCAACCCACGGTCGGCAAGGAAGGTGGGAGCCACAGGCGATGGGGGCCGGTGAGTGGAGACTGACGTTGTCTCCGGCGAGGTGGATGGTGGAGGAGATGGTGACAAATGTGGCGGCGCTAAGGTTCTGTGGAAGTAACCTCTGGAAGTAACTTCAAAACACATTAACCTCTGGAAGTTGATTTTGGAGCTCAGCTAACGGAAGTTGATTTTGGTGTTAATTTTGAGATGAGGTGGTGTTGATTTTGGAAGTTGAAGAACTCTGCAATCTTCCCTTTATTTTAATGATGAATGAATCGGTCTCTTTCTAAATGCATATCTCAAAACTTTATTATTATATTAATTTTTTTAATATGTCGATTTATTTTAAATATTGTTATTCTTAAGACCTCTTTTAGCAAATAATGTAAAATATGTGTGTAACTAGCTGATCAAGTGACCGGTAATGTATCTCAGCCGTTGATATAAAAGTCATCCAAATCAATGGTACAAAAGTCACTTTCCTATTGCTGAGAAACTTTTTGCTTTTCCCAAATTAAATGGACCCCAAAAAAAAATCCTTAATTAACTAAGCATTCATATTTTTTAAGCGTCTCGCGAGAAATGCACTCTAATGCAAAAATCTTATTAAGCACGGATGATCGATGTTTGTTTAGTAAAATGCTTAATAGATGGCCTAAGAGCATCCACAATGGAGCATCTTATTTTAGGGTGTTTAAGTTGATCCCACTAGTACACATTACTCATTTTTGTTTTTTTGAACTTAAGTATCTCGTAAGCATTCTATCTCTCTATTGGGAATACCTTCAAAAAAAATTTCTTAAATAGATCACATAATAACTTCACATCATTATATTTCACCAATAACAATTTTTTATTTTATAATTCGACCTTTTTTTATCCATAAAGCAAGACATGACCCACTATGCATTTAAAGAAAGAGTGCTTACGAGAGATGTTTAACTAAGCACTCATGCTTAATAAGCATCTTAGGAGAAATACTCTGCAATGCATAAATCTTAATAAGCATCAATGCTTATCCGGTAAAATACTTAATAAAACTTCATTGAAGATGCTCTAACATTTTTGGTTAGTACTACTCCCTCCGATCCAAAATATAAACAACAAAAATATTTTATTTGTCTAAAATATAAGCAACATTTACCATTTTCAAATAAATTAAATATTAATTTTTCAATTATATCATTAATTTAATGTAATATTTATATTTACGACAAATACTAAAGGAAGTATTTTTGAAAAAAAAATTAAAATTAATAAATATTAATTAAAATTATCACATTATTTTTAAAACATTTTTCAGCCTATATATTTTTATATTATATTACTTATATTTTAAATTAGAAGTAGTAATAAACAAGTACACTAATGATCACTAATCAAGCTTTTCGCATTAATTAAGTGAAGACTGGATTCAATGAACATAAATGGGAAAACTGCGTGGGTGGGAACCACAGAGACTCAGTTCAAACCAGAGTCGCCCATAGGACTGAATCTAAACCAGAAACCAGGCATTGGTTTTTGAGAAAACCAGTACTATTAACAACTTTAAGAACAATCAATTAATTAACTACTATTTATTATAGAAGAAGAGGAGAGAGGGAGTTCCCAAAAACCAGGAGCTAACAGTTATATTTCCAAATAAATTGGCAAACGGAATTGGGAATATTTTTTTTATGGCCGCCATTCTGACATCCCAACCAAATTGTCAATCAGCACGCGCTCTCCTTCACTTTTGCTTGCATGAACGGCACATTACCACTTTTCTTTTCCTTTTCCTCCACGTGTCCTTCTTTTCCAACCCATCATTCTTTTCCTGAATTTTATCATCTGAGTTTTTACTTTTTTTTAACCATAAAGAATTATATATTTTCTCCGGTTTAAATTTTGATTGTTTAAAATTTTAATATATAGATTAAGAAATAATTAATTAAATAAATTTTAAATTAAAATAATTTTATTTATTATTCATCATTCTTAACTATCTTAATTATTTCTCTACTCAAAACTTATTAATTATATTAAGGTATAGTTAAAAAAATGTGATAAATTATCTCTTAAAATCCTAAAACAATCAAAGTTTTGGAACAAAAACAAAAAACTAAAACCACCAAAGATTTAGACAGGAGGGAGTAGTAAATTATTTTCATTAATTTGCAATAAACATGTGATATTAATTGTAATCTATACTTATATAAAGAAAACACTCTATTTTAACTTCTATTTTGGTGTCCTATTTTATTTTCATTATTGCCCTTAAAAATTTAAATTTAAATTTATAAATAACTACCCCATAATTTACTAATAACTACCCTATAATATATTAATAACTACTTTATTATGTAATATTATAACAAAATATAAAAAAAGAAAGAGAGACCAGGCACTTCGTGTCTGGCTCCCCCTAGTATTTCAATAATGACAGAAGGATAATGAGAATTAATTTGTAATAAATCTATTGTGTCTCAAAATAAAGAATTTGGCTCCTCTGAATTAAGTAAATCACTTTAGAGTGTAAAATAATTAATCTCAATCATTGATGAGAAAATTAAGAGTTGATATTCCAACACATCCATAATTTGTTATACATGTACTTATAATATCAATACTTGATTTTTTCATTAATGGGTGAGATTAATTACTTTACGCTCTAAAGTGATTTGCTTACTTTAGAGGAGCCGGATCCCAAAATAAATGTCCACTTAGCAAAAAAAAAAAATTTGTCCCAAGATAAGTGTCCATTTTAGGATTTCAATGAAGTATTAATTAAATTATTCCATTTTACCCTTAATAAATGTAGTGAATGAATTTTTAAATATAGTGAATAATAAATAAGTAGTAAGGATAAATTGATAATTTTGTTATTCTCATTCCTTTTTAATTGTATTTCTTAATCTATACGAAAAAGTAAAATTGTGGACACTTATTTTTGGACGAATGGAGTAATTGTGTGATATGGTTTAAATGATTTAAATGAAAATATAAAAAATAATTAAAAAAATAAAATAGAAAATATTTTATACGAAAAACTGAATGTATATGGTTCTTTTGTATAAGATAAAAATACTATTGAAAAGAAAAAAAACTAAATCAGAGCACAACACAAGTTATATCTGATTTTAGCTACTTAAAAGAGAACCAGATTTATTTGTTGTACAAAATCGACTCAGCAGCTACCGTTTATACATAAAAGAATACTCGCAAATGAGAAAAACTAATAAAATTCACCCCCAACCTACAAAAAACAAAACTTGCAATCATCCGCTGCTGTGAAAATATTCACACCCCTAGTGTGAAGTCGTCAAATCCCAATATGATGCAAACTTTAAACATGGATAACGCCATGTAGCAAAACCCTACATGCTTTCTCTGTTTTAGATTAATTGTCAAGTTAAAAACATAAACAAAAGTTTTAGATTAATTGTTGTTTTTACTTTTTTAATACAATATTAATTATTTTTTTCACAATTTTGCCTATGAACTAGCTATGCAACTTGGAAAATGTAAGACTAATAATAGATGATGTAATTACTAATAAATTATAAGGATAATGTAATAAAATTGTTCTATTTTTTTTAACTCATTTATTATTTTTCTTAATCTCGATAAAAATATTTTAATGAACAATTAGTCTGAAACAGAGGGAGTAGATAATAAATTATAGAATTTGGTGGATAATAAATGCATAGGGCGCCCATAGACCAGCATTTATACCCTAGTATTCAAACTAGTATTCTGAATTTATATTGAATCTTGCTGATCTGGATTGAGTCCATTAGAGTATTCAATTAAAAAGTTTCTTTTCTTACTCCTTTCGTCCTATAATAATAGTCTTTTAAAATTTTTTACACAGATTAAAAAATACAATAATTAATAAATTAAAATTAAAATTTTATCAAATTAACCTTGTTATTTATATTGCTCAAAAACTAATGCAACACTCTAAAAAGTATTATTAGAGTTAAAGTTGGAAAAAAATAATCAATACTATTTCTAGTCCCATATATAAGAGAATTTAGGGTTATTTTATTGGTCCAAATTATAAGAAATATAAACCCATTTTAAATACACCAATTGTATAAAAAAAATTTTATATCCATTGGAGAGAGAATAATATGCTTGGAAATTAGAAGTGATTTAATGTCATTAAATGTATAAGCTACTATTTTAATCATTTACTATAAGGGATAATCTTGGATTAAAGTTTATATTAATTACAACTAACTCATTTAACTATCTTTTATTAGTCTTTATAAATTAAGTATTTGTCTCTTATATATGAAACCGGAGATAGTACTTCATTGAAAAAATAAAATAACAATTATTTTAAAATATTTATAATTTTCTAAAGGGACAATTATTATGGAACGGAGAAACTATTGTTTAGTACTAAGCAATAAAGTACTAAACAATAAAAATATTTTCATACACTGAATTTAATGCAAAAAAATTTTAAATAATAAAACCAAATTACTTGTGACTTGAGAACAAGCAGTCGCACAAACCAGTGTTAGATAAGGCAGCATTGTGAGTACCGAGTATTAGCACTTTGATCCTGTTTGGATAATAAATTTATTTATTGTTTATGATATAAGTTGTATAAGTTATTTTTATAATTGAAAAAAAATTATAGTGAAACTTATTTTATATAAGTCATAAGCTGTTTTGATAAGCTATCATGGGTAGCTTATGAAAAATAAGCCCAAATCAGCTTATGAATCAGTCATAAGTTATATTCATAAGCTCTGCATAAGTCAATCCAAAGAGGCCCTTACTCCAATTCAAAACTTAAATATAAGTAAAAATATTTAAATTTACAATATTAATTAAGAAAATTATTTAAATTTATTTAGGTACGTTTCTTAACTTTATTAAAAAGTAAATTTCATTTTTTACTATTCTTAATAAAAGAGTCATTAAAATTAAAATTTGTATTAAATAAATGGTATTTTCTTAACAATTTACATAAAATAAAATTAATAAAATTTATTTATATTTGAGTTCACAACAATTGAGTTATATTTATATTTAAATCTAATTAGAGTATTTATTTTCCTCAAGATCTGGTAGGGTACCATAGATCGCTAGCTGTCCCACTCCACCAACTTATTTATGATAAGGACTTGGATCTTTGCCTCTCCTTTCCTCATTTTTTCTTCTCATCCTTATCTTAACCCCTTTTTCATATTCACCTTTTGTCTCTAATACGTGTGTTTCGTGATGTTTGATATCGTTTCCAGTTCCAGTACTCTCCTTAAAATTTGAAGAACTCTACGGAGGAGGAATAATAGTTGTTCTTTTGTCTCTCTCTAGAAGGTGTGTATGCGGAGCCTTCCTTTTATTAGCGGGCAGATAAAAAATAACAATGTACTAATATTTATAAAAAATTATAACTGTATGTTAAAAAAATTGTGATGTGAGGATGATAATATATTTATTTAGACAGTGAGTAATATTTATAGGTTTATTCCTTTGTGTTTATTTTTATCATCAAATAATTAAAAGATTTGTCTATAACTATATCATTTTTATATTAATATTTATAAAGTGGATCAAAGTGAAAAATCCCTTTAATAAGATATATTGTGTCATCAAGAGATATAAGTTCAAAACGATTAAATGAGACATATAAAAGAGAGATTGACACATTTTTATAGTAATTGTATAGATACATAATGTGGCTTTTGATAAAAGAGCAATTTTTGGAGACCACTTTATTATCGAATAATTTGTTAACCTTGCTACAAACTTTGATGGACACATATATATTAGTTAACCTACAAATTACCAACATGTTCATCAAACTAGTGTGGTTTGAGTGGTAAGCGGCTCGGGACCTTTAAACGTGTAGTTGGAGGCAATGGCAGAGGCAGGGGGTGCTCACCCCTGACGACACCACTCAAAATTTTAAAAATGCATAGAATTGTAATATAAATGTAAAAATATGGACCCCGTGATATTATTTGGAATGACATATTTATCTTTTTTTTAACTCACATTTACATGATTTGCCTCTATCTTCCATTCTAAAACAAACAAAAATAGGAGAACTAATAGAGAAAAAGTGCTACCTTTTGCTTATTCGTTTTTTTTTCTAGTTTCTTCTCATTTTTTACTACCGGTCAATTGATGTTGTATGTTGGTTGCACTTCTTGGTTAATATCTCTTATATTCAATATATTTTAAATTTTTTTGCTAAATTATATGTTTTTGATCTCGGTCTCCACCAAGAAAAAATCCTGGCTCCGCCCCTGGATAGGAGTTTGATTCCCGACTCATGTGTATAAAAATCACTCGGCCTATGGCAACGCCTATTGTCTTAGATTATATTAGACAATGGTTTTTGATTGTGTTGGTTTAGCCAATGAAACTTTATATATTTTATAGACAACGCTTACAAACTATTCTCAAAAAGTAATATACAACGGTTTTCATTTGAAGATATTTTTTAATTTTTTGAGCAACAAATAATAACTGTTGGGCAAAATTGTTCTTTTGGTCCTACAACTTATTTATTTGTTTCAATTTGGTCCTATAATTTTTTGTGTCAAATTGGTCCCTTAACTTCGCAAGTGTTTGATGATAATTTTTAGTGTACACATCTCTCCGTGTGCTTATTGAAATGTTGTGTTCTTTGTTTCATATGAAAGTAGACAAAAAATATTTCAATTTAGGCTTCAGAATGACCTAATATGGACAGGTATTGGATTAGAATGTTCTCTCAAGTTAGATATGTACACTTTTTCAGAGGCTGTTAGTCCCAGAAAAACAGGGACTTCATATCAGAAATTTATTCTTCATCGGAAACTTAAGAGAATAATTTCTAATCCAATACATGTTCAAATTAGGTCATTCCAAAGCCTAAATTGAAATACTTTTTGTCTACTTTCAAATGAAACAAAGAACACAACATTTCAATAAGCACACAGAGAGATAAGTACACTAAAAATCATCATCAAACACTCGTAAAGTTAAGGGACCAACTTCACAAAAAAAAAAGTTATAGGATCAAATTGAAACAAATAAATAAATTGTAGGACCAAAAGAGCAATTTTGCCTAACCGTTGGCTATTTAATTATTATAAGATGTGTATAAAAACCGTTTTATTAGACTTTGAAAACGTTCCAAATTGTGATTAGCAATTTTGTTTTAGCTCCGTCTCGTTCCAAATTGTGGCTCTATTCACCTAATTCGTTCTCCAAATCGTGAACTCTCACCTTCACTGCTTCATATCTCCAAATCGTGGTCCAAATCAAGAACTCTCAGTTATTCAAAGCTTTGTCTCTTCACTCTGTCTCTGTTCTAGGGTTGGGATACGTAAGGGTTTCACACTCTTGATTTCCAGTTTGTAATTCTTCTCTTAGCTATGCGATTCACATTGTTGATTTTATTATTACTATATATCTTTTTTTGCCGAATGTGCTCCAGCATTTGTGACGAGAGGATTTGGTCATGGATGTTGAAGACTCACCAAAATCCAAGCACAATTAATGCGACGACTCACCAAAATGTTGACAAAAGGATTCACATTGACGATTCTCATGGATTTGCTTCACTCAGATGGATTTGTAAGGAATTGTATCACCGATTCTAACTCTCCTACCTCTGCTATCTATTTGATTTAATATACCCTTTGCAGAAAGATTTTCCCTACCTAGTGATAATTTTATTTTGCGTTTTTTACATTGCTTGAGATAAACAAATAAAAAAAGGTAATTGAAGCATCGGGTGTTCAAAATCAAACTGATCCAAAAAATTAACCGCAAACTGATCCAAAAAAACTGAAAACTGATAAAAACCACTTTTTTTACGTCTTTCGGATGACTTTTTTGCAAAACTGAACCGCTCGGATTTTAAACCTCTTCACTAAAACTGAACCAAACCAAACCGAATCGCAACTTATAATATTATTCCTTTTGAACTTGTTTGAATGTATTTTTAATTGTTAATTGTTGTCCAACATAAGCTACTAATTAATTATTTGTGTGCGAATTTACTTTTGCAAGTATTATGTGTTTTAAATATTAATTCATAGCGATATTTGTGTGTGTGTTTTAAATATTATTTCACATTTTTTATCTTATTTTATTTATAATTGTCTTTTGAGAGTATTGTTTTCTTTTACCTTTTTTTTTAGGAATGACTTTTGTATGTTTAGATGTTGACTTTAAAAATGATAACCCAACAAAAATTATTAAAACGAAGGTTGTTGATTGGTATTTGGTAATATATTAGAAGTGAAACATAAGAACTAGAATTGTAGTTGATATTTTTTTTAAAAATATAACCGCAAAAATCGATCTAATCTAAATCGCATTGTTTTGGATCGAATTGGATCAGATTTTTTAAAAGAGCAAACTGAACCAAACCGCATGCTCTTTTAAACTTTGAATCTGAAGCTTGCTAGCATGGTTCGATTGTGGTCTTCATTTTCGATATCTCAATTATTGGTATCTCTGGAAAGTTGTTATGGGATCAGGAAAATTTTAGTAAATGAAATCGAATGAATTAAAATAAATGTTGTGCATATAGAATAGTCTTTGGTGCCTTAAATCTGTACTAGGCTTGAAAACTTAAGCCCCTAGAAGCATCTTAAAGTTTGATAAATATTCTTTGTTCGAGGTAAGAATAGTAGCAAAGCAACTATAATTAACTAAAACAAGTTATGGTTGAGAGTCAGTGTGTTAGACAACCAGGTTAGTGTTGTAAATATCACTAGTTATGTAGTAAAATACTATAAATTGGCATTATTGATTGCAATTATTAATCATGCTTGATTGTTTCTTATTTTATATACATTCCTTTACATAGGAAGATTCTTTCATAAGCTTATGTCAAGTATGAAAATTAGATTAATTTCTCATCGCTACAACTTTCTTATATGCTAATAGTTATTTCTACAACTTAGACATCCAGATATTGTCGGTGAGTAAAAGCTTTTGCAGAATCTTGAAGACTTGTAAGTGATTAGAACTGTGGTAAACATATGATTTCAATTGAGCGATTATAACACTTACCATACATATATGATGGAAAGTAAGACTTCTTTGTTCTCTTTTTAAAAAGCATAACATCATATTGGCTCAAGCCTTTTTATGCAATAACCTTTCGCTTGTTGTGCAGGTGATGCACACTAGCTCCCTTAATTTCTAAATTGGATAATCATCTAGGAAGTGGTTTTGTTTCCTTTTATTGTGATTACTGCTAAAAGTCTGACATATTCTCTGTCATCACTTGTCTTCATAACATACTTCTCTAAAACCAAAGGTTTGTTTCAGCCCCCTTCTTTTCAAACTTTCTTCATTGAGCATTACATACAAATATGTTAATTTTTTTTAGATTCATAAGTTAGTGAAAGTTTTTTTTTTTGATAATTTTTACATGAGTAGCACATAACACAGGTATCAATGTATGTCTCACTTCACTAGCTAGGTGATACATGAACTTTTGTTTTATTGTGATTTCTAAATGCTGTTATGATATTTGTATTAGATTAGCCAAATTTGGATAATAGGAAAGAGAAAATATATTAGTTAGAAGTTAAACATCTAGTACTCATTCTAAACATATAAATTATATTGCTTACCTGTTTCCTTTGTTATACTTCTAGTAAACTCAATGGACAAGGAATGGATGAAATTGGCAAGATATAACGCAGAGTACATAAATGGCGTATAATTTTTTTCTAAATTATGCTTACACCAAAGGAAAACTTCAAGGGGGAGAGATTCTATGCCCCTATACTAAATGTCACAATGTTTGTTGGAAATCAAGAGCAGTTGTATTTGATCATTTAATAGGATTTAGTTTGGATTTGAAAAAGGATGCGACACTTGGGTTCGTCTTGGTGAGGGGACTGAACCTCATGGATCTTTATGGTGACATGGATAATGAAGACGATACAATTTATAACACTGATGGACTATCAAATGAAAGATTTAGAGATGTGGCACAAGAAGAATATGGAGTTAACGAGGGTCTCAATGAAGATGCTAAAAAGTTCTATAATCTAATTGAAGAGCTAAACCAACAGTTGTATCAGGGGTACAATAACTTCTTTACATTATCTTTCACCATTCTACTGTACTTGTTGAAGTGTCTTTATGGTTGGAGCAATGAATCATTTACATCTCTCTTAGAGTTGTTAAGAGAAGCTATGCCACGTGTCTTGACTGGGTTGAGATTCTTGCAGACGCAGGTTCTGTGGCAGTTGCGGCTCAATGAGGAAACCCTTGAGGTGTTAGTTTTTCATTGTAGGCTATTGGCGGTTATGGAGATCTGTTCCATTACTCACTGAATCAACGTGTTAATATCATGGCAAGGATTCACTACCATTTTAGGATGTTGAATATTGTTTGCTATTTTGAGGTGGTGGGGATTGAGATTGATTCGATCACCTAGTTGGCTCTGTGTTATGTTGTGGGTTCATACCCAGCAGGATTGTATTTCTGCCAGGTGTGACTTTGTCAGAGGCCTGTTTCAACTTTATCCCTACCAGGAACTACATTCAGGCTTCCCAAGTGGAGATTCTCGTCAACCATTTCCACCATGTCAAGGTTCTCACTACTTCAACTACATTCCTAGAGGTATATTCATATACAACAATGATTTTTTTGGACATAATCGTATATTTTCAATATCCATCTAACACCTCTATTTCTTTTCTATCTCTCTTCTTATCAATGAAAACAAAACCTTAGAATTCAAGTAGTGTTTGTAAAGGACAATTTCGAGTAGCACAATACCACCTAGGGAATCTCATGGAACTTCAGCTGTTTAGGGAAGGGGAATGTTTTGCAATCCATATGACATTGTTGTATTTCTCAGGAATTGACCATCGCTGGAGAGGCTCTTCATTGATGTCAGTACCACTACTAATTAATTAATTAGTAGTATGGATTAGTATCGATAAAGAGCCTCTCCATGGATGGAAAATTCCTGAGAAACACAATAATGTCTTATGGATTGCAAAACATTCCCCCTTCCATAAATAGATGAAGTTCCATGAGATTCCCTAGGCAGTATTGTGCTTGTCGAAATTGCCCATTATGAACCCTAGCAACCCAAGCCAGAATTCTAAGTTTTTTTTTCATCAACAACAAGAGAGATAGAAAAGAAATATAGGTGTTAGATGGATATTGAAAATATACGATTATGTTCAAAAATCATTGTTGCATATGAATATACTTCTAGGAATATGGCTGATGTGGTGAGAACCCTAACATGGTGGAAATGGTTGATGAGGATCTCCACTTGAGAAGCCTGAATGTAGTTCCTGATTAGGGTGAAGTTGAAGTAGGCCTTAAGCAAAGACACACCAGGAGCAAACACAATCCGACTGGGTATGACCCCACAGCGAAACACAGAGCGAAACGTAGGTGATCGAATCAATCTCACTCCCCACCACCTCACAACATCAAGCAATCTTCAACATCCTAAAATGCCAATGTTTCCTTGCCAAGATGTTAACACGTCGAATACCATAGCAATGGAACATATCCATAACCACCAACAACCTACAATGAAAAACCAACACCTCAACGGTTTCCTCAATGGGCCCCAACTGCCACAGAACCAGCGTCTATAAGAATCTCAACCTAGTCAAGACACGTGGCATAGCTTCTCTCAACAACTAAGAGATAAGTAAATGATGCATTGCTCCAACAACTCGATTTGACTTTACTTGTTGAAGCATCTCTATGCTTGAAACAATGCATCATTTTCTTCTCTTTTAGAGTTTTTGAGAGAAGTTATGCCACGTGTGTTGACTGGGTTGAGATTCTTGCAGACGCTGGTTCTGTGGTAGTTGGGGCTCATTGAGGAAACCGTTGAGGTGATGGTTTTTCATTGTAGGTTGTTGGCGGTTATCGATCTATTCCATTGCTGTGGGATTCAACGTGTTAAAATCATGGCAAGGGCACACTGGCATTTTAGGATGTTGAAGATTGCTTGATGCTTTGAGGTGGTGGGGATTGAGATTGATTTGATCTCCTACGCTTCGCTCTGTGTTTTGCTTTGGGGTCATACCCAGCAGGATTGTGTTTTCTCCTGGTGTGTCTTTGCTTGAGGTATGCTGCAACTTCGCCCTAACCAGGAACTACATTGAGGCTTCTCAGGTCGAGATTCTCGTCAACCATTTCCACTATGACAGGGTTCTCACCAGTTCAGCATATTCCTAGAGGTATATTCACATGCAACAATGATTTTTGGACATAATCGTATATTTTCAATATCCATCTAATACCTCTATTTGTTTTCTATCTCCCTTCTTGTCAATGAAAATAAAACCTTGGAATTCAAGCTTTGGTTTCCAGGGTTCGTAATGGGCAATTTCGATAAGCACATTATCACCTAGGGAATCTCATGGAGCTTCAACTCTTTATGGAAGGCGGAATGTTGTGCAATCCATATGATATTGTTGTGTTTCTCAGGAATTATCCGTCCCTAGAGAGGCTCTTTATCGATGTCAATACTACTACTAATTTATTAATTAGTAGAATGGATTAGTATCGAGGAAGAGTCTCTCTAGGGATGGACAATTACTGAGAAACACGACAATGTCTTATGAATTGCAAAACATTCCCCCTTCTATAAACAATAGATGTTCCCTAAGATTCCCTAGGCGGTATTGTGCATCTCGAAATTACCCATTACGAACCCTAGCAACCAAAGCTTGAATTCCAAGGTTTTATTTTCATCGACAAGAAGAGAGATAGAAAAGAAATACAAGAGTTAGATGGATATTAAAAATATACGATTATGTCTAAAAATCATTGTTGCATATGAATATACCACTAGGAATATGGCTGAAGTGGTGAAAACCCTAACACGGTGGAAATGGTTGACGTGAATCTCCACCTGAAAAGCCTGAATTAGTTCCTGGTTGGGGTGAAGTTGAAGCAGGCCTCAAGCAAACATACACCAGGAGCAAACACATTCCTGCTGGGTATCACCCCACAGCAGAACACAGAGCATAGCGTAGGTGATCGAATCAATCTGAATCCCCACCAGCTCACAACATTAACCAATCTTCAACATCCTAAGATGACAAGGTTTCCTTGCCAAGATGTTAACACGACGAATACTATAGCAATGGAACATATCCATAACCACCAATAACCTACAATGAAAAAATAAAACACCTCAAGGGTTTCCTTAGTGAGCCCCAAATGCCACTGAACCAGCATCTGCAAGAATCTCAACCCAGTTAAGACACGTGGCATAGCTTCTCTCAATAACTCTATGCAAGAAGTAAATGATGCGTTGCTCTAACCATAAAAACGCTTCAACAAGTACAGTCGAATGGTGGAAGATAATGTAGGTAAGTTATTGCACCCCCTGATACAACTCTTGGCTTGCCTCTTCAATTAGATTATAGATCTTTTTAGCATCTTCATTGAGCCCCTTGTTAACTGCATATTCTTCTCTTGCCACGTCTCTAAATCTTTCATTTGATAGTCCATCTATGTGGGATCATACTCAACAGGATTGTGTTTGTTCCTGAGGAAACCCTTGAGGTGTTTTTTTCATTATAAGTTGTTAGTGGTTATGGATTTGTTCCATTGCTATGGATTTGACATGTTAACATCTTGACAAGGACACACAGACATTTTAGTTTATTGAAGATTGCTTGCTGTTCTAAGATGGTGGGGATTGAGATTGACTCACCTACACTTCGCTCGGTGTTCTGCTGTGGAGTCATACCCAGAAGGTTTTGTGTTTACTCCTGGTGTGTCTTTGCTAGAGGCCCGCTTCAACTTCACCCAAATCAGGAACTACATTCAGGCTTCTCATGTGGAGATTCTCGTCAATCATTTCCACCGTGTTAGGGTTCTCACCACTTCAGCTATATTCCTAGAGGTATATTCATATGCAACAATGATTTTTGGACATAATCGTATATTTTAAATTTCCATCTAACACCTCTATTTCTTTTCTATCCCTCTTCTTGTCAATGAAAATAAAACATTGGTATTGAAGCTTTGGTTGCAAGGGTTCACAATGGGCAACTTCGATAAGCACAACACCACCTAGGCAATCTCGTGGAGCTTTAGGTCTTTATGGAAGGGCGAATGTTTTGCAATCCATATGACATTGTTGTGTTTCTCAGGAATTCTCCATCACAAGAGAGGCTCTTCATCGATGTCAGTACTACTGCTAATTTATTAATTAGTAGTATGGATTAGTATCAATGAAAAGCCTCTATAGGGATGGACAATTCCTGAGAAACACGGTAATGTGTTATGGATTACAAAACATTCCACCTTCCATAAACAACTGAAGTTCCATGCGATTCCCAAGGCAGTATTGTGCTTCTCGAAATTGCCCATTGCGAACCCTAGCAACCAAAGCCTGAATTCCAAAGTTTTATTTTCATTGACAATAAGAGAGATAGAAAAGAAATAGAGGTGTTAGATGGATATTGAAAATATATTATTATGTCTAAAAATCATAGTTGCATTTGAATATACCACTAGGAATATGGCTGAAGTGGTGAGAACCCTGACATGGTGGAAATGGTTGACGATAATCTCCACTTGAGAAGCCTGAACTTAGTTCCTGGTAGGGGTGAAGTTGAAGCGGGCCTCAAGCGAATACACACCACAAGCAAACATAATCCTATTGGGTATGACGCATAGCAGAACACAGAGCGAAGTGAAGTTGAATCAATCTCAATCTCCACCACCTTAGAACAAGCAATCTTCATCATCCTAGAATGTCTGTGTGTCCTTGCCAAGATGTTAACACGTAGAATCCCATAGTAATGGAACAAATCCATAACCACCAACAACGTACAATGAAAAATCAACACCTCAAGGGTTTCCTCAGAAACAAACACAATCCTGTTAGGTATGACCCCACATTGATGGACTATCAAATGAAAGATTTAGAGATGTGGCAAGAGAAGAATATGGATTTAGTATGGGTCTAAGTGAAGATGCTAAAATGTTCTATGATCTAATTGAAGAGGCAAGCCAAGAGTTGTATCAAGGGTGCAATAACTTCTCTACATTATCTTTCACAATTCAATTGTACTTGTTGAAGCGTCTTTATGGTTGGAGCAATGCATGATTTACTTCTCCCTTAGAGTTGCTGAGAGAAGCTATGCCACGTGTCTTGACTAGGTTGAGATTCTTGCAGATGTTGGTTCTGTGGCAGTTGAGGCTCACTGAGGAAACCCTTGAGGTGTTGGTTTTTCATTATAGGTTGTTGGCGGTTATGGATCTGTTCCATTGCTATGGTGTTCGATGTGTTAACATCTTGGGAAGGAAACACTGTCATTTTAGGAAGTTGAAGATTACTTGTTGTTGTGAGGTACTGGGGATTTAGATTGATTCGATCACCTACGCTTCGCCTTGTGCTCTGCTGTGGGGTCATACCCAGCAGGATTATGTTTGTTTCTGGTGTGTCTTTGCTTGAGGCCTGCTTCAACTTCACCCCAACCAGGAACTACATTCAGGCTTCTCAGGTGGAGATTCTCGTCAACCATTTCCACCGTGTCAGGGTTCTCATCACTTCAGCCATATTCCTAGAGGTATATTCATATGCAACAATGATTTTTTGACATAATCGTATATTTTCAATATCCATCTAACTCCTGTATTTCTTTTTTGACTCTCTTTTTGACGATGAAAATAAAACCTTGGAATTCAAGCTAGGCAATTTCGATAAGCACATTACCACCAAGGCAATCTCATGGTGCTTCAAATCTTTATGGAAGGTGGAATGTTTTGCAATCCATATGACATTGTTGTGTTTCTCTGGAATTGTCCATCCCTAGAGAGGCTCTTCATCGATACTAATCCATACTACTAATTAATAGTAGTACTGACATCGATGAAGAGCCTCTCTAGGGATGGACAATTCCTGAGAAACACGACAATGTCTTATGGATTGCAAAACATCCCCCCTTCCAAAAACAACTGAAGTTCCATGAGATTCCATATGCATTATTGTGCTTTACGAATCCTAGTAAACAAAGCCTGAATTCCAAGGTTTTATTTTCATTGACATGAAGAGAGATAGAAAAGAAATAGAGGTGTTAGATGGATAATGAAAATATACGATTATGCCAAAAAATCATTGTTGCATATGAATATACATCTAGGAACATGGCTGAAGTGGTGCGAACCCTGAGACGGTGGAAATGGTTGACAATAATCTCCACCTGAGAAGCCTGAATGTAGTTCCTGGTTGGGGTAAAGTTGAAGCTAGCCTAAAGCGAAGACACACCAGGAGCAAGCACAGTCCTGCTGGGTATGACCCCACAGCAGAACACGTAGTGAAGCGTAGGTGATCGAATCAATCTCAATCCCCACCACCTCACAACATCAAGCAATCTTTAACATCCTAAAATGCCTGTGTTTCCTTGCCAAGATGTTAACGCGTCGAATTCCATAGCAATGAAACAGATCCATAACCGCCAACAACCTATAATGAAAATCCAACACCTCACGGGTTTCCTCAGGAGCCCCAACTGCCACAGAACCAACGTCTGCAAGAATCTCAACCCAGTCAAGACACGTGGCATAGCTTCTCTCAACAACTCTAAGCGAGAAGTAAATGATGCATTGCTCTAACCATAAAGACGTTTCAACAAGTACAGTTGAATGGTGGAAGATAATGTAGAGAAGTTATTGTACCCCTGATACAACTCTTGGCTTGCCTCTTCAATTAGATTATAGATCTTTCTAGCATCTTCATTGAGCCCCTTGTTAACTCCATATTCTTCTCTTGCCACTTCTCTAAATCTTTCATTTGATAGTCCATCAATGTGGGGTCATGTCCAACAGGATTGTGTTTGTTCCTGGGGAAACCCTTGAGGTGTTGGTTTTTCATTGTAAGTTGTTAGTGGTTATGGATTTGTTCCATTGCTATGGATTTGACATGTTAACATCTTGACAATGACACACAGACATTTTAGTTTGTTGAAGATTGCTTGCTGTTCTAAGGTGGTGGGGATTGAGATTGACTCACCTACACTTCGCTCTTTGTTCTGCTGTGGGGTTATACCCAGAAGGTTTGTGTTTGCTCCTAGGGTTTCTTTGGTTGAGGCCCGCTTCAACTTCACCCTTACCAGGAACTACATTTAGGCTCCTCAGGTGGAGATTCTCGTCAACCATTTCCATCGTTTCAGGGTTCTCACCACATAATCCATATTCCTAAAGGTACATTCATATACAACAATGATTATTGGACATAATCGTATATTTTCAATATCAATCTAACTTATCTATTTCTTTTCTATCTCTCTTCTTTTCAATGAAAATAAAACCTTGGAATTCAATCTTTGGTTGCTAGGGTTCGTAATGGGCAATTTCGAGAAGCACAATACCACCTAGGGAATCTCATGGAACTCCATCTCTTTACGGAAGGGATAATGTTTTGCAATCCATATGACATTGTTGTGTTTCTCAGGAATTGTCCATCCCTGGAGAGGCTCTTCATCGATGTCAGTACTACTACTAATTAATTAATTAGTAGAATGAATTAGTATCGATGAAGAGCCTTTTCATGGATGGATAATTCTTGGGAAACACATCAATGTCTTGTGGATTGCAAAACATTCCCCCTTCCATAACACAGCTGAAGTTCCATGAGATTCCGTAGGCGATATTGTGCTTCTCGAAATTGCCCGTTACGAATCCTAGCAACCAAAGCCTGAATTCCAAGGTTTTATTTTCATTGACACAAAGAGAGATAGGAAAGAAATAGAGGTGTTAGATGGATATTGAAAATATACGATTATGTCCAAAAATCATTGTTGCATATGAATATACCTCTAGGAATATGGCTGAAGTGGTGAGAACCTTGACACAGTGGAAATGGTTGACGAGAGTCTCCACCTGAGAAGCCTCAATGTAGTTCCTGGTTAGGGTGAAGCTGCAACAGACCTCAAGCAAAGACACACCAGGAGCAAACACAATCTTGCTTGGTCAGAACACAGAGCGAAGCGTAGGTGATCGAATCATTCTCAATCCCCACCACCTCAAAACATCAAGCAATCTTCAACATCCTAAAAGGCCAGTGTGTCCATGCCATGATGTTAACACGTCAAATCCCATAGCAATGGAACAGATCCATAACTGCCAACCACCTACAATGAAAAACCAACACCTCTAGGGTTTCCTCAGTGAGCTCCAACTGCCACAGAACCATCTGCATGAATCTTAACCTTAAGACATGTGACATAGCTTCTCTTAAATTTAGCAAACACCTAACTTTTTTTTATTTTATTCATTGTAATTTTGTGATTACTTGTATGTGGAGTATTATCTAGCTGTTAGATCAGTATTTGTATAAATAGTACCAGAATTTCACAGAGGCCAATGTTTCCTTGGCAGCTAGACAGACGTGGCGGCTAACGGGATTGCCCTCACACAACGTGACACAAAAGTCAAAAAGTGAATGTCACGAGCTAGTGCAAATGGTGCTTTTACTACTACCCCCGCTTCCTTTGGATCGTTTTGCATGTGAGTACTGCTAATGTAACTTTTGCCTCCACCAGCCACCGCAACCTCTCCCTCATCTTTTATTTCCATTTTGCTTTTCTCCTTTGTTTTAATATTTCAAGAATAAATTCAGAATTCAGTGTCTATGAGTCAAAGAGATTTGTAAAAAAAGAGATTTGTAAAAAGGCAACAATAGTACTTGACATGATTTAATTAATATAAAAAATTTGGTCCTGAAAATATTTAATTAATTTCACTCAAATGAAGTTTCTCAAAAAAATGTTAATTAGTTAGAAAATATATTGATTAATCGTACTCACTTTTTAAGGGTGTAATTAACTCTCTCTTCAAAAAAGGTGTAAATTAACTCTAAATATTTCATTATATATGAGCTAGTTATATATGTTCTGTATAAAAATAAATTGGCCACCACAAAAAAAAGGGAAAAATTTAAAACCAAAGGAAATAATTTTATAACTGATCTGGGTGGTGACCCGTGTAGTGTCCGTTGAGACTTGAGAGTAATATTTATGTGCTCCCGGATTATTTTTCCTCGAGGAATCAATTAAAAAGTAAAAGAAATTAAACATACTGATATATATATATATATGTTTAAAATTGTTTAGTTGTGCCTTATTTGGTCCTGTGTTCCAATGATCAATTTAGTCTAGATATTGTTTACTTAATTGAACCAAAAGAAAATAAAATTTATAGGGAACGCGCTGGTTACAATTATCAATCATCAACTTATAAAACTAATATTTGAGGAGCATCATTTTTATTATACACCAAATCAGTAAATCATGATATAATCAGTCATGATCAAAGATGAATGATTATCAAATCTTCATTGTAAAGTTTTGCAACTATGATGCATATACATATGATATGATCAGAAGCATATAAATTGGTTTTGGCTGGCTGGGATGGATAGATTTCTCTAATTGATGATGCTCCTTTGTATAATTTTCAAATATGCTCACGTTTTAACTCCCTATAATTTCAAAATTGTGTTTAGTACTCCATTGGTTTTACGCGTATTGATGTTTTAACTTTGAATTTTTTTTCAATTTTTATCAGTGTATTCCTATTATCATAGTATTTAAAAAAGTATAAAAATTATAAAGCGAATTATATGAATATATATAAAGATCTAATTAAAAAATTCGATTTAATTTCATCTAACAATTACTGAATGATCGAAAACTCTTTCTCACGCAGTTACTTGCTATAATCTTCGTGAGCCTCTCGATGACTTGGAACAATAGATCACGCAAGAAGAATCGATAAGGTATATAATTTCCGCTATAAATTTACTAATAAGTAGTAACTATTTTCTTTTATATATTATACTATTAAATATTATTACTGCTCATTGTACAATTTCATTTAATGAGTATATTTTACATTTACCTTTAACATGTATTTTTATAAAAAAAAACTCCAATTTATTTTTTATGTGTTTATTTATTTCTTACTTAATCTTTGCTGCATATAAGATTTATAATATAACTAGGCGCCTATAGATCCAGTTTGCACTTTTTGTTAGGTCTTTTCCTAAAAAATAAAAGAAATTTAATAAATAAAATAATTTTTATTCAAAATAAAAATAGGAGAGATAACATATCACAATCTGAAAAGTGACGTGTATTACGGTATGGAAGATCACCAATACTTATTTTTTTTTATATTTGATAGATAATCAAATACAATAATTCAATTAAAAATATTTTTTTGAATTTTTTTATAATAGTATAATGTATAGAATACAATGAGACTAATTTAAATTATAAAAGACTTTGCTGAAATTGTATAATAATATATGAGACTATTTTGAAACTAACTTAAAAATTAAAAGACTAATTCAGTCACATTTTATGGAAAGAGTCCACGGTATTCAATGTTTAAAACTTAAGAGATTTTATTATTTAAAAATTTAGATAAAAGATCAATTTTAAAAAATAAAATAACTTAAAGCATCAAAAATATAATTTTATCTAAAATTAACCTTTTCATTAAGAAGGAGATGGAAATTGCCAATAGATTGGAATGAAGTGCATGAAAAGTTCCTAAACTTGAGGCGCTACTAAAACAAATGCAAATTGGGCATTTCCATTTGTCCCATCCCATAGGATTAAACAAACAATTACTATTTTTATTATCCAATTAAAGATTAAAGAGATAGAATTACTACAAAACTGTCGACGCGTAAATAATAATATATATTTTTCCTTAAGTCCTCTAAACACTTGATTAGAACGATATCTATTACACCACACGCCACTCCCTCTATCCAAACCAAAACCATTGGCTTTTGACACTTTTTCTCTTTCATCAACCGCGCCCACAGTCCCAACACCAAAACCGGAAACCAGTCTCCGGTTTTTTTTCCCCACAAAAAACCACTTTCCATTCAATTCCCGAAAACCGGGAGCTTTTCATTTTTAATTTTTTTTTTAAAGTTTTGCATTCCAAACCAAAACCGCTCCGAGTGAAGACAGTGGGATCCTTACTCTACTCCACAATATGTGGCGATTCGACCGCACTCTGTCACCTTATCGTGCCCGCCACGCGCCTCATTCTTCTCTCCTCAAATTTTGTACCCATTTGCATGTGGCCCTCCACACCTCACCCCACACTGCACCCCTTTTTCTCCTTTCCATTTCACCATTTCCCTTTTCTCTCTCTCTCTAGGGTGTGTTTGGGAATTGAGAGAATACTTTTGGAGCGAAGGGCATAGGAAAACTTATACTAATATTTTAGTTTTATAAAATATAAAAAAATATTTTAAAATTTTTTAAAACCCCCCGCAAAGTCTTCTCTCTAATACTCTATTCGATCTTTTTTATAAAAAATATAGGATAAATTAAATCATCAAGATTAAAGATATGCATTGAAATGGATTAATTATAATTAATAATGTTATAATTTTTCAAAAATACCATTTTTGAGATTGATATCTTTTATATTTTTTTTGTAGATCTCATAATAAATAAAAATAAAGTTAAAAATAAACAATTAATATTGTTATACATTATTTCTTATAAAAAAACAATAAAAATAACACTCCTTTTTTTGTTCAAAAAATAGTTCATTCTGTTTTTTATAAAAATGACAAGAGTGAATATATTTTTTGAATTTTGTTAAATTGGAGCAACTCAGAAAAAAATGTGTTAAAAAAGAATTTTTGAAAGTTTTAAAATACATTTCGTTTTTGCATCTTTCTTTTCTACTTATAAAACTAAAATATTGGTATAAACTCTTAAAAAATCCTCTCCCAACAATGAACCCCAGCGTTAGATTAGATTCCGTAATATAGTAGTCCTTTAAAGGGTAATCTCGAAGGCGACAAAGCCAAGGTGACCTTGCAAGTTGTACGACGCAGTGTCCCGTGTTTGTGGGTGTGTGGCTCTTGAAGGTTATCCCACGTCAGCTGACGCCCCAATAACAGAGGGATGAGTGTCCTTATGATTGGGCGTTGAAACCACGCGCTTCACATGAGAGTGAGAATTTCAAGTACCAAAATTGGTTGTTTTACTTCTTAGAAACCCCAACCTCCCTGAATGTGGAAACCATGGTTAGTAGTATAAAACAATTCTTAAGAAACAGCTGCGTTCCCCGCAACCCATTACCTGAAAATCCACTGGCTCTATTTCTCTCTCTCTTACTACCCAACAAATATATACCCTTCTTCTCCCACAATTCTATGAACACAATCTTCTTCTTCACTTCTACATCTTCCAAATTGCAAAATCAAGTTCTCTTCTTTCTTCTCCCATTCTCTAAGATTCCCAATTGGGTCTCCAAAAAGTTATCGAAAAAATGCGGATGAGTTGCAACGGATGCAGGGTTCTCAGAAAAGGTTGCAGTGAGAATTGTAGCATCAGACCCTGTTTGCAGTGGATCAAAAGCCCAGAATCCCAAGCCAATGCCACCGTGTTCCTCGCTAAGTTCTATGGTCGTGCTGGCCTCATGAACCTCGTCAACGCCGGCCCCGAACATCTTCGTCCAGGTTAATATCTGTCTTTTAAGGTTATTTTACATTAACAAAAAAATACTTTTTTTGTGGAAATTTTTTTTCCAATTATACCATTATCTTTTTATTATTTCACTACTCATTTGCTCTCTCGCCATGTTAAAGTATATAAAAATGTAAAAAATAATTAATATTTATAAGAGTATAATTGACAACATATAACTTTAAGCTATAAAAAATAACAATTTTTGTTTTGGGTTGTTGCAGCGATTTTCCGTTCGTTGTTGTACGAGGCATGCGGTCGGATAGTGAATCCAATTTACGGTTCGGTGGGTTTGTTGTGGTCGGGGAGCTGGCAGCTTTGTCAAGCCGCCGTGGAAGCCGTCTTGAAAGGCGCGCCGATCACGCCGATAACGTCCGAAGCCGCCGCAAGCGGGCGTGGCCCACCACTCAAGGCCTACGACATACGCCACGTGTCGAAGGACGAGAACTCCGCCGCGTCGAACGAGACTCAGCAGCAGCGAGTCAAGACTCGGTCCCGTGTGAAGAAATCATCATCCTCGGTCGCCGCCGCCAAGCCCAAAGAAAAGAGCAACAACAACAATAATAAGGGAACCGAAACCGGTTCATCTGAACCGGATGCTTCCCGGTTTAAAAGACCGTGGACCGGGTGTTGCGCAACCGAAGAGGTGATGAACCGGTCCGCGAGCCACGAGTCGTCGCTCAGCCACCAGTCGGAGGAGGTTGTGGCGGCGGCGGAGGGAGAGAGCAAAGAGAGCGAGAGCATGGTCTCGGTGGAGACTTCGATCCTCTTCAGAGATGAACCGGAGTCGAACCCAAAACGCTCAGACCGGACCGATGAGAGTCTCGGTGAACCGGTTGGTTTAGAGCTGACGCTTGGATTCGAACCGGCCTCACGTGCGTATCACGTGGTACCGGTGAAGAAAAGAAGGGTTGAATTGAGGGATTGTGGTGTTGGCTCGGGTGAGAATGGTTCGTGCAAGATGGAGCTGGGGCTTGAATTCCCGGTTTAAAGGGGCTCGTGTCCCGGTTCAGTTTTGTCTTAATCGGCTTTCTGTGATTTGTACAAGAGATCAGAACCGTTTTTGTTGTTCCGTTTTTCTTTTTAAATTACCCTTTAACCTTTTTTCTTTTTGTATTTTGGGTTAATAACTTTGTTTCAAGGGGAAAAAATGTGAATGCGGTGCTGTGTAAACTACAGATGTAGATGAAAAGGTACATTTCAAAATTGAAAGCATTAAGTTGTTACAAACATGAATGGCATACACTACCCCCCCCCCCCTCCCTTTTTCTCCCGTTCACAATCTAATGTTTTGAACTATATTTTTAGTTTAAAAAGCTTTTACTTATTTTTAATTTTATCTTTGTTTTCTATCCATCAAATGGAACATGAAAAAAGACTAACAAAATGAGAAGGTAATTAATTATTATAGGCTTTCTAAACATGAGAGTATTTGGTAACAATTAACAAACTTTTTGTCAGCAAAAATAATAGTAAATTTTTTTTTTAAGCTTCAGGTGAATTTCGAAAAGAGAAGAACTGAGTTTCCGTAAAAACAATAAAAGTGAATGTTGTTTAAATTGTTTTTAAAATCTTAAGAGGATTTACCCCATGTTTATGACAGGTATATTTAGGAAATAATGGAATTTTTAAAAGTATTTTATAAAGTTGCGGAAAAATAGGCGCTTCGGCCCCTCCCATTTTACATAAAAAGTTGTGAAAAAACAATTCTTGTTGAAAACAAATTAAACTAAATTAACACGCATTTCTGTGAGCTTTGAAGAAATGATAGTTGAATATCCTTTTTTTTTTTTGGGTCAAATGATAGTTGGATATGGAATGTTTTATGATTTATGAAGACCTCGTCTGGTAGGTGATTTTGGAAAAAAAAAAGTGAGAGTTGAACCTAATATGGAATAGTTGATATTTAGGAAGGTCTCGTGTGACAGTGAGTGTGTCCCTAGAAGTAAAATAGAAAAGGGACTGGAAGTGAATAATAGTACATCATCAGACAAATGGAGCTCTCTGATTTAGTGGGTGTTTGGAAACCGGTGGAGGCAACCAAAAGCATAGTGAAGTACGGGAAAATTAATTTTGGAGTGTTTGGGTTGTTTTGTTTTGAATTATTTTTGGAGCTCAAATTAATTTCAAGGTGAAGTTAGGAATTGTAGCTTTTACGGTGGTTTGGAATTAATTCTGAAATTTTAATAATCCATCTTTGAGATTTTATGGTAATTTTACACTCAAAATCAATTTTGATCCAAACTATCTAAACAATATGAACTGATAAAAATCATTTTTTGTGAATTTATCTAAATATAAATCACTTTTAACCAAAATCAATTTTACAAAATCAATATTAATTTTAGTCACTGCAGAACCAAACACACACTTAGACACCCCCTTCAAACATGAAACAGGTTGTGTGAGTGTGCCTGTGTAAGCAAGCATAGTTGTGTGTAGCTTGACGCTAGAGTTAGGCGATGGCATTTTTTGGTTTTTAACTGGAAATTCTCACAGATATTACCATTGGATTACCCGGTGGCATTTATGGTGGACCGATAGAAAGATTGGTCCACCGTATCCAAATAGATAAAACACCATTGATTTATTCAATAAACAATTAAGTGGATGAGATTTTAGAGGAGTCACCTACTAAGGAGGCTATATGGAAAGTAAACATATTTGCTGATGTGGGATTTTATAATTTGGTATCCATAAATCATATTTATGAATTAAACCCTCTAATAAGATATTATTATACTAATAGAACCTATGTTGTTTGTTGGAATATTGTTGTTTTAAGCTTGCAGACCAACATATTTAATTTGTTAATGAATTTTTTTCCTGACAAATTCAATTCATTAATGAATGAGATGGATTAGGGAAATGGATTCTCACCTGTAAAAAAATATATTGTTCATGCTGTTAAGAGATCGGGACTACTGGTGGAGATCGAATGACTAATATTTTAAACATAAATTTTTAATTGGTTTTAGTATATAAAAATGTGAGTCGTCTGATCTCTATCCAACAGTTTTGATCTCTCAACAGCGTGAACAACATGATTCTCTACAACAGAGAATCCAGGTCCATGGATTAGCAGGAGAACAATAGGCACCTACGGACCACCATTGGGTGGTTTTTGAACTCTAATTTGAAGCTAGTAGACGAACAACAATATATTCAATTTTTAAATTAACTAGCTAGTTAACTTGTACATTTGTGCGGCTCGCATTGATTTTTTAAATCATATAAAATTACTTGTTTATAAAGTAGCAATTTAATATATGATATACTCTAAATTTACAATAGTGTTGATCCTGTGATATTATGCATTTTGCAAACTCTATATAATAAACAATCAACAATTGCTTCTGTTTATCGATAAAAAAATGAAAGACAAAATAGATAAACAAAATAAATAGAGATAAAAATGAATAAGGCTCATAAATAAATATTATTTTATTTACTAAAAATAAAAATATGAATAAAATCAGTAAGCAAATATTATTTTATTTATAAAAAAATTTACAATCTAAAAATTTACTGGAATAAAAAATGAATAAAACCTATAAACAAACGCTGTTTTATTTGTTGAAAATAAAATTAAGCATTTTCAACCTAAAAGTTTACGTGAACAAGAGAATGATTGAAACTCAAGAGCAAATATGATTTTACGACTATTGAAAATAAAATTAAAAGGTTAAAAGAAAAAAATGAATAAAACCTATAAGCAAATACTATTTTATTTATAAAAATAAAAACATGAATGAAACCTTTAAATAAAAATTATTTTATTTATCAAAAATAAAATTAAAAAAATAAATTTGTAACTTAAAAATTTACCGAAACAAAAAATATCAATGAAATAATTCGTAAGCAAATACTATTTTTTTGTTGAAAATAAAATTAATAGTTTTCAACTTAAAAATTTACAAGAATAAAAAATTGAATGAAACTCATGTGCAAACACGATTTTATTTATCGAAAATAAAATTAAAAGTTTGCAACCGAAAGTTTCTAGAAAAAAAAGAATGAAACTCGTTATTAAACACATTTTATTTATTAAATAAATTAAATAAAGTTAAAAAAAATAGAAACATTGATGAACAGAAAAAAAAAAAAGAGGGACATCGATTTGATATAAGGAGGTAAGATGTCCCTGCAAATGTCGACCAAACAGCGAAGCGTTTCCGGTAGGAATGATGTGTAATTTCATTATTATTATTGGGCATTATTTCAAATTATTAACTTTGTTGGGGCCAATGTATATTTCTACATAAACCTGTCTTAGTGGGTATTTTCTCCATTTGAGTACGGTGGACCAATCTTTCTATCGGTCCACCATAAATGCCACCTGGATTACCCTACTGGAAAGCATTGATTCAGTAAAATTCTCCTCAGAGACTTCAAATTCCTAATGACTCGTATAAGAAAAAAAATAACTAATTAAAATTTTCCTCAGAGAATTTAAATTCCTAATATAAGAAAAAAAAATATTATCTCCGGTTCCATATATAATAGACAAATACCTAATTCACTAAGACCAATAAAAGGTAGTTAAATGAGTTGGTTGTAATTAATATAAACTTTATTCCAAAATTACCCCTATAGTAAATGATTAAAATGGTGGCTTATACATTTAATGACATTAAATCACTCCTAGTTCTCAAACATATTATTCTCTCTCCAATGGGTATAAAAAGAATTTTATACAATTGATGCATTTAAAATGAGTTTATGTTTCTTATAATTTGGATCAAGAAAATAATCCTAAATTCTCTTATATATGAGACCAGAGGTAGTAATTAATTTACGCTTATATTTTAGCCGGAAAGGTGTAAGTAACATCTGAATCTTAAGAGCATCTTTAGTGGAGAAATCCATTTTTGGATACTTAAATGGGTCCCACTTTTCCATATCACTCATTTTTACTTTTTCAACCCAAGTACTTAATAGGTACCCAATCCCTCCAATCCAGCACCTCTAAAAAAATTCCTAAATGGACCCCACCAATAACCACACATTACTCATTTTTATTTATAAAATGCAACCGGACCCACAAAACAGTACTAAACAGTGCAAGCAGCACAAAGTGCTTGCACAGGTACTCAAATCCTGTTAAGTACCGTGGCTGTCAGAGCTCCAACGCTTCAATCCTATTAAGTACCGCTTCAATCCTGTTAAGCACCCACCGCTGTTGATGCTCTAAGAGCAACTCCAATGGAGTTGCTTAAGTCGTGTCTTAGCCCTAAGCAACGTTGCTTAACTAAAAATACCATTTGAGCAAATGACGTGTTGTTGCTTATTTTTCAGATTTAAGAACTGTTGCCTGTATAAGCAACTCTGCTTAACCCATAAGCAACGTTGCTTAACCATTAAAAAAACAATTTCCAGCAACCAATAACAACCAACAAGCAACATAAAGATGGAAAAATGGAGGGAGAATAACAGAGTGTGATACATTTCATACCAGAACAAATCAACAGATCAATTAAATTAAAATTAAAAAAAACCAAGAACAAAAGACACAAAATGATTGACATCACCAGATTCAGAAAAAAAAATTAAAAAAAAGATGATCAAGCTACGCCAGATGAAAACACCCAAAATGATGAAGAGCACCACCACGGGAAGGCCACCACCACGCTCAAGCCGCCACTGCTCGTCACCTACCGCCGCCGCCACGCTCAGGCCGCCACTGTTCTTCACCACGGGAAGAGCAGATCTTGCTGAAAAGGTCACAACTTTGTGCAAAAAAGCTCCAATCAAACTCCATACAAAAAAAAAGGTCACAACTTGATGGATCCTCCACTGTTCCTCAGGTACAACTTGATGGAGGGGGAGAAGGGGTCTGAGAGAGAGGGGAGAAGGTGGATCCGAGAGTGTTTCAGACGGAGGGGCTGGCGGTTCAGGGGTGAGAGGCGGTGGGAGCCGCGGTTTGCTGAGATAGGAAGAAGAAAGGGTGAGAGGGGCGTGTGAGAGAAACGAATGGAGGAAGAAGAAAGGGTGGGAGGTCTGTGTGAGAGAAACGAAGAAGAAAGCTAAGGTCTGTGTGGGAGGTCTGTGTGAGAACGAAGAAGAAAGCTGAGGTCTGTGTGAGAGAAACGAAGAAGAAAGGGTGAGGGCATGTGAGAGAGTGGGGCGTGTGAGAGAGGAAGGAAGTGGAGTGAAATCAGAAAATGGGGAAAATGATCCGTGAATGAAGCCTGATCTATGCATGAAATGCAAAATTAAATCCATTTCATTGTTAATTTTGAGATCCATTTTTTCTCAAAAATTTTTTACCGTTTTTTCTCTGATGTGCTCTGATGTGGTCAGTCCAGCGAAAGTTACCGTTTTTTGCAATTTAGATTGTTTGAGAATGACAAAGTTACCGTTTTTTATTGTTTCAATCCATTCTTATAAATAGCCTAATCAGTTAATTGTAATATGTTTGATTTCATTTTCTCTCAATTTTTTTTTCTCATCTTTCTGAAAATTTCAATGGATTCAAGACAGTTTAATATTGAAGGTTGGAGTGATTTTGTGCAAAATTATCCATCTATTCCAGTGAAAATTCTCAGTATCCAGACTTTCCAGACACTAATGAGAAACCCGAACCACCGATTGGCTCTAGGTGAAAATTCCAGGTGAAAATTCTTATGTTTATTTAATATTATGTATTTCTTATCATTTTAACTTTTTGTAATAAATAAATTAAATTTGCAATATTTATTTATTTTTTGAATTTCTATTTTTTAAAATCAGAAAAAAAAAATATATATATATATATGAATTAATATTTTAATTTGAATTAAAAATATTTTTAAAATTAAAATATAAATATTTGGGGTCCATTGCGGGACCCATTTAAGCAACCTATTTTAAGCAACACCCATTGGAGTGAAAATAAGTGAGTGTTGCTTAAAGTCTATGTGGCATTGTGGGGCCCACTTAAGCAACTAAAGTTAAGCAACTCCATTGTAGGTACTCTAAGTACTACTAAAATTTTTCCGGACTCATGTCACGTGCCTGCGACACCAATCACTCACGTGTGTACGTTAGGAATTTGGGTCAGAGTGAGGCCCAAGCAAGGATATAAAATCACGGAAGGGAATTTCTAATAACATATACATGGTTTTCTATGTGCACATACATGTCTGCAGAACTATTAGTTCTACGAGTTTATTTTTTTTCTAACACACACATGCCGTGGAACTATTAGTTCCGTGGGTTGTAATTTTCCGCGAAACTATTAGTTCCGCAGGTTTATTTTTTTTCCAACACACACATGTCGTGGAACTATTAGTTCTGCGGGTTGTAATTTTCTGTGGGTTGTAATTTTCTGCGGAGCACGGAAAATTATAACCCGTGGAACTAATAGTTCCACGGCATGTGTGTGTAAAAAAAATAAACCCGCAGAACTATGCAGAACTAATAGTTCTGCGGACATGTATGTGCACATAGAAAATCATGTATGTGTTATTAGAAATTCCCATCACGGAAATGGTCTATGAATTCCCTGGTTATTGGGCTTGGGTCTTTTTGGACCTATTATTGAGCTAGGTAAACCGTACATTCATGACAAAAAAAACCGGACACAGTATTGGTAAAAAAAACTGTACATCGTACAAATGAAAGAAAAAGAATAAACAGTCATTTTTGTTCATAAGAGTGTTTGACAGTCCTCAACTGATGTCAGCTGTTCTGACAAAAAAAAATTGATGTCAACTGTTAGTCACTTTGGTCTTTATCGTCGGGAAAGTAATTATTTTTAGATACCAAAATGACAATATATAATCACATTTAGTAACTAAAATGACAATAAAAAATCACTTTTAGATACTAAAGTGACTAACGGCGAATAGTTGATAATTCTTTTTTTTTTTAATTTCATATCTATTAACACAAAAGTGACTGTTTACTCCAAAAGAAACTGTAGTCGGTGAGGCCTGACTTCACTGATACAATACAAAGCATTGTTCGAGTAACCAAAGAGAGAGAGAGCGGGGTTCTTCGTCCTTAATCTGGTACGCAACGCATTACTTTCCCAAAAGCCCTATAATTCGCTCTCATTATTAGATTCTGTTCAAACCCTGTAAGTTATATAGCTTCGCTCCTTGTTCAATGTTATGGACTTTGGTATTTGGTGGTTAGGATCTTTTTTTCGAAGTCTAGAGACTTGTCTAAAACACACTGAAACACAGTCTTAAGCTTGCATATCCAGGGAAGTTGTTGTTGTATGCGTTCTTCTATTTATATGTCTTCTATTTATATCACTGGCGTAGCGACCCGTGCCATGCACGAAACATATAATGTGTATTAATAATTTGACTAATTTTCAATTTTAAAGTAGAGTATAATGAAAATATATATATAAATTATGGCCAAAGTAATAAAATAGTTTAAATAGTTGTTGTGAGCAGGCATGTTAAAAACTCAAATTTGCAAGTATCCAGAACCCGTCCTAACTTTGACGAGGATAACTCGCTTTGACAGGGTTTGGAGTCAACGTGGTTTTCCCTTTTTCAAAGGCATAGATATTGGCACGGGGATGTTGCATCTGCCCTAGTACCGCCCCCGCTATTTAAAATATTATATAAATTTTAAAAATAATAGAACCTTTTGGGCTTGGATTTTGATTTTACGTTGGTTATATAAGTTTGGATCTTTAAAATATTATCGTTGAGCTTAATTCTCAAATGGTTTCCAACTGGGTTCTCATATATCAAGTTTAAAACCAATTTGTTCAAACCATGCTGCTACAAGCAAGGTTTTCCGGACAACACAGGGCGTTTAAGTTCTTTTTCTTTAAAAGTTTTAGAAAGTACTCATTCTCCCCTTAGTTTGACACTTAGAAATTATACAGCATGTGTTTGCTTTCCGTATTTTATTTGTTAGTCTATATCTTGAATATTAATTAATATATTTTAGTGTAGATAATAATAAAAAGCTTTAATATAAAATGTTCATCTTTTTTTTTGGTCAACATATAAAATGTTCATGAATGTTATTTTTTAACTTGTTTTATTATATGTTTATCTTTAGTTAATTGAATGTCTTAGATATTATTGTGTTTTTATGTAAACTTTTTATTTCTTTATGACATAAGTACTTAGTCTAAATCTTAATACGTCTTCATATAAATTTTTATCTCCACATAATGTAATATCACATGGTTTAAGAAGAGAAAAAAGTTAACAAAAGAGTTAGAATGACAATCAAAACAACTCTAATATTATTTTTGAAAATATATTGTAGCTCAGATTAAATCCTTTTCAAATATAAAAATAATAGAGATTATTATTTAATTTTCAAAAATTAAGGAGAGTGCGTCATATAATCAAAAAATTGGAGAGAAACAACTATAGGATGACACCTAGGCATAAATAAACTTTATAGATGACACTTGTAAAAGTTCGTCATAAGAGTTCACAAACTTATATATTATTATTACTATTATTGATTACATATTTTTTTTAATTGACAGATTATAGATTATAGATAGATAAAAAAATTGAATTATATTTTGAAAACTAAATAGTAGTCAGTTGCCATAAAAGAATTAGATTTCTTGAAATTTAAAAGTTAAGAATTTAATTTAATATTATTTAATTTTTTATAGTAAAGAAGAATGCGACATATGTAAAGAAACTATAATTGCATATTAATTAATTATAGTGTACTATCATAAAAAATGTTTACCTTCATATGTTATATTTTACCTATAATTGTATATTGATAAATTTGCATATAGATATTAATCTATAAAATAAAATTCAAATTTTGCCAAATAAAAGAAAATTTTCAATAACTTAATTAGATGAGAATGTAATAAATAAGAAATGAGTAATGAATTAATTATTTCCCCAAATATTATATCTTAAACATAAATATAAAATAATTAGATAAAAAATTAAGTTTACATAGATGCAAAAATGTTTTTAACAAATTAGTTGTCCAAGAAATTAATAAATAAGTATAAATTATATTAATTCTGAAAACATTATAGTGAACTATTTTAAGGTACATAAATTATAATTATAATGAAATATTATTTTTCATAATAATGCACATTTAAATATTTGAATACAAAAACAAAGTATATCTAATAACAATAGTGTATAACAAACCTATAAAATCAAATCAAAACTACTTTGATCTCGTTTTTGAAAGTAAGTTGTAGGTTAGATTAGATTTAAAAAAAAATAAAAACAATAGAGAATATTAATTAGTTATCGATAATTAAGGAAAGTGCGACAATGGGAGAGAAACAATTATAGGATGACACTTAAGCCTATAAACGCTCCCAAGACCACATATATAAAAGTAAGGGTTTACAAATTTATATATTATAGATTATTGTTATTTTATATATAATTTGTTGAAAAATATTGAGAAAATAAGCTACTAAATTTCATGTTGTTTATAATTTTTTTTCTTGTTTGAAAGGCAAAAATGATGTACCTACATAGAATCAAAATAATAATCACAAATTGGAAATATAGAGTGAAAAACTTAACAATACAAAATAAGGAATTGTTAATTCTATCAAAAAGTAAAAAAAAAAACTCTCGCCTTAGAGAAGAAGTTTGAGTTAATAAATAGAAAAGTAACGATGTTCTTCAATAAAATTAAAACAAAAATCAAACAATATCAATAATTTGGTAGCTATAAAAAAATGAATAAATAGTATCAAAATATGGAGAACTCGACAAGAAATAATAATTAAAAACGATCAAAAGAATTTTAACAATACGAATAATAAAACAAAATGAACAAATAAAATGTACAATTCATGAAGTTATTAAGATTTATAATTAAAAATACAAAGATTGAAATGTAGAAAAGATAAATCATAAAAAACAACCTACATTCAATCAAAAGAATTGGTGAGAGAATAACAATTGTTAATGAGAATAACAATAAAAGAAAAAAATTTGACAATTTATATATAAGAAAAAAAGTTAAAAGATTACATATGGGGAGAGAATTAATTGGTTTGACGACTATAAAGAACGAAACTTAGTCGAAGCAATCGTTGGAGCACAATGAATTTGAGGTAACCGATTGATTTGAGAGAAGACTTTATTACACCATTCATAAGGATGGTATCGAAATCTATTTTGAATTATATAATAATTAGATATAAGGATTGAGATATCGGTTTGTTACCAATATTGATAAGATAAATTCTTATTGACATGATAAGTTGTTTTTATTTGAATTTAGAATTAGAAGATTAGATTGTTGTTTTTCGTTTAAAAATTAAAAATCTATAATGGGAGTGAAACAATTATAGGATGCCACATAGACCTAAAAATGCTCTTAAGATGACACATATGAAAGTAAGGGTTCGCAAATATATATCTTATAGATAGATTTCAAGATTATCACCACAATATTCTTAGTGACCAGAATATAGTAGGCACTGGCTTATTTTGAGGTGAATAGTGCAATTATTTTGTACCTTTGTAAGAATGACATTTGACAAATGTCATTCCCTATATTATGTCTTTTTATTTTTTTTTGTCAAAACCCTATTATATTATATGTATGAAAAAGTATATCTATTTCTTGATTTGAGTCGGTCAAACATTGGTATTGTAATATTTTTTTCAGTGAAGTTGGTGCTTTTCCACTGTCATAACTTCATAATTATTAAATCATAAATATAAAGTCATTAAGTTTGTCTAGGGATGTAAATTGCATCCAAATTTAAGATTTCATTAGGTTTTTTTTTGTCAGCAGATTTCATTAGGTTTGTGTTTTGGACTCAGCATAAGCTGACCTGGGCCGTGTTTGTGTAACCCATTTGTGCTTCTGGCTTTCGGGCCTCGGCCTTAGGCCTTTTAATCAAGTATCTTTCGACCAAAAAGAGCTCATTTGTTTTTTTTGGTCAACGAAAAGAGCTCATTTCAGAACGCTCATTATTTGGGGATTTGACGGTTGTTGTATTGGGCTCTATTAATTCTTTCGTTGTAGCCTTTATGGCTATGGGCTTTGGCCTTTTTAATACAAAGTTGACCAAAAAAAGCTCATTAAGTTATGACCAAAATTGGACCCAAAAAAAAGTTATGACCTAAAAAGCTCATTAAATTTATGTAGTGTGTGTCTATACTTTAATGTATGTATGTTTAGAGACACTGTATTAAGTTTGACTATCACCATTAGTTGTTGCCTGTTGGGTCTTTTTGTACTGTCCTTTCGAATTTAGGCTTTACCCATTTCTTAATAAATCCCTTGGACCAAAAAAAAAAGTACATATATATCTACATATATATAACCCTGTTTTAATTCATAAAAATACTTTGGCCAAAATAAAAAAAATCATAAAAATACTAAATAGGAAAAAATGGCAAATGGCTCACTGTGCAGAAATACAAATTCAACACTAGTTCCATTTGGTACAGAAGCAAGTACGATTACGATCTTGGCAATGTGTTACAACAAATTTGCACCCACCCAACCCATGTTGTAGTAGAATCTCTTTAGACACACACATCACACATGCTCTCTAAGTGAGAAGTGCTCCTCCACTAATTTGCCCACTTTATGCAAAATGGTGCCAATTAATACACCAACTGACAAGTATCACAATTTGTTTGTATCACCAAAGTGTTTATGTATTACAATTCTTCGTTTTATCCATTAGAGGGATATTGGGGGGGGTGTGGTCATGACCACTCACTTAAGCATGAATCATGCTGATCTTGGGGTTTTACTAATTAGTGGCTTGTCAATTCAAATGGAAAGTTTATCTAGCACGCATCATGTGGCATTAATACCGTGTACTACATTCTGAGCTGTCAATTCTTGATATCTGAGTGCTCCAACTACATGATTCAGAGGCAACCCAACAACTTGCCTGCTTCATCAATACACCTTAATTTCAGAGGTTGTTTTGTTGAATGGCTTACTATAGAGATGGAAATGTGATGATTTTGTTTATTTCTGTTTCTTTTTAATTGGAAATGTGTTAAGAATACAAGTGTGAGTTTAGTCCCATATTGGCTAAGAATGGACCAAAAGAAGAATGAAAAGAATATAAAAAACAATACCCATATACCCAATACCTTAAGGTCTTGGGTGAAGACGTGCCGTCAACGTCTCATTTATGGTGTTGTTTGACCCATTGACGCGGGTCTCCTGCACTTGGGCTCCAAGTGGTATCATAGCCAATTGGCTGCTGAGCATGTGGAATACCTTAAGTTTTTGGGTGTCTCCCCTGCATGTGGGTTCCCCCGGAACTCCATACAAAATTATATATACTTCAAAACGTCTCTATAATAGTGGCAATGAGGTTTTTTTTTATTTATAGATATATATAAGTAATTAGTATATTATGTCAGTGGAAAGATTTGAATCCGGTCATAACCTCTTTACCCAAATCACCTTATCACTCCACAGTGGCAATGAGGTTTGAACATACAAACTCATGCAAATTAACAAAGTAAAAGTCCTTCATCACTAGCCCAATTCAATTCTAGTAGGTTCTTTTATACATCTACATGTATAAGTGGAATTTACTACGTACACTCATGATTTTAAAATTTAACAAACAATTAAGCTCCATTCTTTGTATCAAACCATACTCAGTTCCTTTACTTTCATTATTTCTTAAAGTACATATTAGCTTCTTAATTATTCATTTATCATCACATCTATTATCTATTCTATTATATATTATAAAGCAGGGTTATGTAACGGTTACTAATGCCACGTGTCAACACCTCAGTCATTCAGTTTCCCGCCTAAAACAGTTTCTATTTTATTTTTTAATTATTATTTGTATTTTCATTCAAATCATCTATTATCTATTTATCTAATATAAAGCAATGTTATGCCACATAGGATAATGCCACATGTCAACACCACACTCATGTAGTTTTCCTCCAAAAGTAATTTTTATTTATTATTTTATGGTAATTAATTTATTAACCATATTTTTAATATTTTTAATTAGAGCTAATTATAAGTCATCAGTAACCATTTATTACTCATTTTCAATTTTAAATTTCAAATTAATTAATTGATGGCAATTGATCATTTTTCTATTTTATGTTAGACATCATTTTTCTATTTTATGATTATCAAACTATTTTTGTAATATAAATATTAATATATTGATATTTTTTTGTTATTATGTGTCTCACTATTATTGTTATTATTTTATTTTTTATACTGACTTCTTATATGATAAAAACTATTTCTCTATTATGTAATTGATCATTGTTATTTGTTACTTTCTTTTTCATGTTGATGCCTTCGTATCAATTTTTTTGTTAAATATTTTTTGTTATCATTGTATGTTCTTATACAAATTATTTTTTTAAATATTTTTTATTTGATTCTATGTTTTTTAAAATTCATTTGTTTTAATTTATATTATTGTTGTTGTGTTACGAAACAAGTCACTCGAGGTGGTATAGAATGTGAATGAATGAATTTTAAATAATTTTGACAATAAGGTAATATTATAACGGATTTTAACAATAATTGATTCAATGTCTCAGTTATTACTATAAGCAAAATATTATATTAGGGTGAAATCTCTACCCGAACCTAATATTCATCTTCTACGTTTTTTCCGTGCACCCTCTTGGTTCCACTCTCTACTGCTCGATCCAATCATATCGCTATTGCCAACTTCCATGCAATTAACTTTGAAATGGTGCGTCGATGATGGTTATAATATGATCCTGACAAGACAATAGGATTGGGTGCATTCGATGATGGTAGTGGCTGCACTGATATTTTCCTCTATCTTTTTATTTCTTCTTTCTTCTCTTGGATTATGGTTAATTTGATCAATACAATTCAATAAATCAATTTGAGCATAAATGTTATTTGAAAAGTAGGAAGAATTTTCTTCTTTTTTATATATTTATTTTTTCATTATTATTCATCTTCTTCTTATCGGTATATTTTAAAAGAGACAGATCAATTTCATGTGTCTATATTTTTTTATCAATTGACATTGCTATATATGGCCTGATATTAGCTTTAAGTGGACATGAGTGCTATGAATGATGGTTGTGATTGGGCAGCAAGTGAAATCAATGTGGTGTTTAAATGAATTGTGATTAGGGGTGGCAAAGCGCGCCGGCCTGCCAACCCACCTTTTTTTGGAGGGTTGGGACGGCATTTTGGGCCCACGGTAGCCGGTGGGCCGGGCCAGCCTGCTTTTTTTTTAATTTAAAAAAAAGTTAAATACATTTTTTCTGGTTTGTAATATTATTATTTTTTGTGGGCCAGCCCGCCGACCCACCAACCCACCAACGGGCGCGCGCGGGGTATATTTCTGGAGCCCGTTTTCAAAAATGGGCTGGGGCAGGGCGGGCTGCTCTGCCATCCCTAATTGTGATTCTTTCGTCCTTAATCTGATATTACATGTTTACATGGTGGCTCCACCTTTACAATCCTATGTCGTGCCACCAACTTCTTCATGCCATTTTTAAATTTTATTTTCCTATGGCTCAATTGATTTTATGTCCGTATCAATTTAGCTATTTAACGTGTTCTTATGCTTCTTTTTTATAATTTGTTTCGGACCTTTTGATTTGTTTTTTTACCAGAAGACCATTTGATTTGTTATATCATGTATGTATAATAAGTTCATATTTTTATAATATATAATATGTTCATTTTCAATAAAATGAATTTATTTATCTAACATGACCTTGATAAACATTGAAATCAATATAAAACCAAATAGAATTTACATTAAGTTTTCATATGAAATTATGACACATGGGATTATTAAGGGTGTATTAAGTTTCACATTAAGAGTGTATTTAGTTTTTTCACATTAGGTTTCACATTAAACTATTATTATTGTAGATTTGAATTCAAATACTAGCATTTATGAAAAAAACTATATAATTCATATTTACAATAAATATTTGAAAAACTAAAATAACAATTCAATGAATGTTCCTTTTCATAAAAAATATAATTCAATGAATGATAATTAAAAATAAAATTACTATTATTAATATAAAATAATATATCTTAATTAAATACTATTATTAATATTATCCATCCAAACTAAGTATCTAAATTTAATTTACTAAGTATTAATTTAAAATTGAATCCAATAAAATTATATTTAGAAGGTTATTCTAATCTAATTAACGTGAATAATAATAATAGCATGGTGTGACATTAATTATTGATATTTGGATTTCTTAAATATGATGTCGGAGGGTTCAATCTCCAAGTCATGTGTATGGAAGAGTATATATCTGGGTTCACTCAAAAAATATTTTAATATAAAATTATCTCATTCATGAAAAGTTTGATTTAACCTACGCTAAAGTATAACATTTTCTCAAAATTTAAAATTAAAAAAGATTTTCCATTAATTTACTAACTAATTAATTCAATTTAATAATATATAATTTGCTATATAAAAATTATATCAAATAATACTATATTAAAATTAAAACTTTTTGATTTAAGAAAATTGTATAAAATAAATATATATAATATCCTGTGCACGGCACGGGTTATTACGCTAGTTTTTAATTAAAATACAGCATTGGCAAGCCCCGAAAATCTGTGGTTAACACTTAACAATGCTTTTACTTTCCCCCTGAATAAGGAGTCTGTGTTCCCCTTCAACAAGCGCATTACAAAATGCTGCAATACCATGGTTGAGTTGAGGCAAGCACTCAGCGACCGACAGCTATATAATTGGACCCCTCCCTCCAACAGTATTATCTACCATTACCAAGGTTATTTGGAAAACAAATCGCTTAAAATCCGATATGATAAGGGTAGCTTTCTCCAAATCGATCCATTATTATGAATGCATAGTTTTTTTTTTGTTTTTGTTTTTGGCACACTGTAGAGAAAATTGGCTTGCACTCAATAATTTCCTATTTGAGAGTTTGAGAGTTTTGGAGGGGAGGGGAGGGTGATCAATATTTTACCTATTTGAGTGTTTAAATAGCATGTGAAAACCCTCCAAAGTCATCTCTCTCGTGTATTTTGAGTTCCTCAAATTGGAGGGTTTTTAAAAATGTACTAGAGGGGAGGACTTTGGAGGGTTATGGAGGGCTTCAAAATGTTTTCTCCATCCTTCTTTCCTATCTATACATTTAAAATATTAGAGTAAACCCTCCATTCTCCTCTCTTCCAAAAATCCCCTCCCAAACACACCCTTACTGTCTCATTTTATGTATTGCTTTATCTTTATTTGTTACTTTTATTAAAACTCACAATTTCACTCACTTAATCGTTTTATATATACAATCACACTGTAACCAAAAAAATATTAATGTAACAAAAAAAAATATACAATCACACTAAAAAAATTGGTAGTGGTGCTAGTAACATTGATTTAACTATAGTGAAACCAATAATAATTAAAATTATATTTTTAGTGTTATATAATATTTTAAGTCATAAACTAACACAAAAACCCACAAAAAAAATTAAAAACTATCATAATAATTAATTTGTGTGTGTATATATAAAGAATCATATCAAGTGAAAACTTGTGGTTATTGTGAGAAATGAAAACATTTAATTTCAGTCATTAGATTCAAATCAATGGTTTCAGATTACGTTTTTAATTATAAATCCGACATGATTTTTTCTTCTTCTTTTTTTTATTAAGATTACACGAGAATTTTAAAAGATTATACCTAGATTTGTAATTAAATATGTAATCCGAGTCGTTAATTTGAATCTAATAACTGAAATTAAATACTCTTATTTCTCAAGTTAACCTTGAGATCACACTTAGACGGGTTCGGTATCTGCAAAACCCGTACAAAATTGGGGTGGAACGAATAGCATTACCACCACTACCGGGAGGCAGGATTCGTTTGGAGCATTGGGTTGGTGAAAGAGAGATTAATGGAGACACCATACGTAGAGGACTAAACTGTAATTTTCGATCCGCATAAAAGAAGCCAGTCAACTCAGTACAGATTCTGTATCCAATAATGCGTATCAGTGTTACACAAATAGATGACAAATTCAATTTGCAACCGCATTCTCTATAGCATTAGATTTAGGCCAAAAATAATACGCAGAATTTTCAATTTTCTTCTCACCAGCGCATTTTATATTTAGAGGTTAATACAAGACAATTAACCCCCAATCGACTTTTATATTGTGACATATGTTACCTTTTAAGTTGATATGTGTCACCTTTATATATATATTTTTTAAATAATATTATTTTGCTTATAAAGTATTTTTTGTTTAAAAGAAACACATATTTTATATGAGTCGGGTCTATAAACTAGTTATTATATATAATATAGCAAATTGGTGTGAATTTGGCGTTTCCATCGCTCACGCTCAGCTGCAGACATGTCCCATCACTCAAGTTGGGTTCACATGAAAGTCATGCGTGTGCCTTTTAAAGGTCAATGGATCCGATTGAGGCAACAAAACGTTTGACCCTCAAGAATGAAAATGAGAGGGAGAATTGAGAAAAGTGTGTCTAAACGTAGACGTGCAAGAGATTGTGCGCACGGATTCACATGGAACGTCAAAACAGTATTCATCGATCGATCGTTTCTTTGTGTTCATGCATGTTTGAAATTTGAACCCCTGAACTCTAATGTTGAGGCCGAGGACAATTCCAACAAAAATGTGACTATTGTGTATCCCCTTTTAAATTGCTTGGTCGACTCAAGATCGCTTATCAGGGAATATGATTATTTATCATAATAGGATGATATAATGTTTATTGTGGTAATCTCACGGGTCACATATATCATGACTCATTAAGAAATCGTAAGCACTTTTGATTTATTCATTTTATTGTGAATTGGTTAGGTCAACATCAAGAAGGAATACATGAACCCCCAAGCTCTAAACCTGAAAGGTGAAAGGGTTTGATTACGTGATTTCTTGGTCGGGACTTTAAGATGGCACACTTGTTTTTTGGATAATGAAGTTTCAGAATTTCAGTGTGTACAGTGGCAGCTGAAAACTCTTGCAAATTGCTCTAGCAGGTTCTGCCACTATTTATGTAGAACTAGTATATAGCTACCATGTAATTGTATAGGTCATGATGGTCTTTATGCATGTTATAAACGGCTTGTGTATTTGACCCCCAAAAAAAAAACGGCTTGTGTGTATAATCCACCATCCACATGTTGGTTTTTATTCTCTATATTGAGAAAAAGCTAATAATGTCAAATAATATAACAAAAAAATGGTAGATTTTAGAACAAAAGTAATTGTTTGGAAAATAACATATGTCCTTTAAGAACACTAGCGGACAAATAGGCACTACCGTGCATGTATGTCCGTTTTTTATATTTTTTTGATAAAATACAAAATTATATAGTGATATATAAATTTAGTAAAATATGGACAAAATGGAAGTTATAGATTATAGTTTAAAATAGAAATTATAGGGGCATAATGGATAAAGTGAAAGTTATAGATTATAGTTTAAAGTGGAAGTTAATTATAAAGACATAATGGTCATTGAAAATGTATACACCAAAAATATATATTTCCTTTATAATAGTTATAGATTATAGATTAATTTATTATGTAATAATAGCTTATTATCTTCGAATTCGATCCATTATAATATAATAAAGCTTACTTTTGAAGAGCACTAATAGAGATATGCATACTTATGTAAAAATCCATCTGAAAAAAGGAAAACATGATTTTCCAAATTAAATAAGTTGCGCATGTGATTCTATAAAGTCAAAGTTTCTAGGATATTATTTTAGTTCAACGATCAATTGATTATACTTTGCGGGACAATAGACGTCGAAAGTAAATCAGTTAGAACCAATTTTTTTATTCTACCAGCACGACGGAAACTAATTTTTTGCAGGAGTTTGTTCAGTATTTTTAATGGGTGATATTTCTCGCAGTTGAAATTTTTTCCATACCCAATGCTTGGGCCCAAGACCTTGGTTAAAGGGCGAGAACCCTTAACCACTCACGCCAACTTTAATTGGTTCGGTTAGAACCAATTTGGAATTCCTTTGATAATGTTTTTTAACAAGATATTTTTTTATATAAAACTCATCATTGATTTTTTTCTTCTTCAAGGAAATGCCAATTAAAATGTATTCAGCCGTGAAGTGTTTTTAAAAAGATATTATTTTTTCATTCTGCGCCATTTATTTATTTATTTATTTGAGTATCTGCGCCATTTATTATATACCACATCATTTGTAAGATTAAAATAATATTAAAATGCGAAACAAAAACAATTTACATAATTAAAATAGTATACATTAAATTTAAAAAAACCTTAATTATAGTTTTTTTAATCTTGGGTCAAATAACCTTAATTATAGTTTTTTTTTGGTCAACGACCTTAATTATAGTTTAAAAACCTCTAAAATTTTCTTATGAAAATCAGTGTTTAATTGTTGATATATTGGGCCATATAGTCTAGCACAGTGGCACGCAATGTGTGGATGATTCACGTAATCGCATTCCCCGCTGATCTATGCATAATCATGCGTATAATCATCAAAGCACACCACAATGATCACTTTATCGATTTTACAACACTAATCGAAGATATTGCCCTGCCCATCCATGCCCAAAACTCAAATGAGATCAACAATCTTTCAATGATGATATTCTTACAATTCTAGCTGATTTTGTTGGTGGGATTTTGCTGGGATTTTCTCCCTGCATCAGTCAAAGAAGATATATTTATTAAAGGATGAAAAATAGTCCTAGCACATTAGTTATTTTTTTAATGCATAAATTATACTGTACCATTAGGGGTGGAAATAGGCCAAGCCACTCGATAGGGGTCTATGACCTGGCGTACTTAAGGCCTGGCTTGGCCCAGCTTGTTTATTAAAAAGACTATGTTTGGATTTTTTAAAAAGCCTATTTAGTTAAATAGGTCAGACTTAGGCCTATAAAAAACCTATTAGACTTATCGGGCCGGTCTATTTATATATATATAATAAAAATAAAATATAATAAAAAATAGGCCTACGACCTACAAGTTTATATACAAGTAAATGCCTAATAGGTAAAGACCTATTTAGAAGCTTTATTAAAATGTAGGCCTTTAAACAGGCTTGTAGGCTAGACCAGACTTTGAAATAGGTCAGACTAAGCCTTAAAAATCGGTCTATATTAGGCTAATAGGGCAGATTTAGATCTTAAAATTTCAAAGTAGGTCAAACCCAGACTTTACAAAGCCTAATCTGGTGTGATCTATTCCCACCCCTATATACCATCATATAATATTCCTTATAGTTATTTAACTGTCGAATATCTTATGCTTTTGAGCCTAAATTAGTTCCAGTACATATTATTGTAACATTTTGTCAAAAACGGGTTCTAGCTAGTCCTTTTTTTTTTGTTGAAACAAGGGAGCAACAAGCTCAAGCTTAGATCTATTTAAAAGTAGGAAATAATCCAACTTAAATATCCATGAAAGAAAAAGTATTACGAAATTTCCGGTTTTTATAAAAATATTTGTAAAGAAGGACTCTAATTAGCGTTTAAAAGATTATTTTTTACGTTCAAAAAAATATAAAATAATCTCGTAAGGAAAAATGGGTTATACTTGAAGTTAAGTGGGTTATATATATAGGATGGATCGGGTAAACGAAAGCTTAACCCAAACCCGTCCCAAACCGATATTGGTTCAAAAAATAAGATCCCGAATATGGTTTTTTTTTTTTGTGGGACAGCGTCAAACCCGGCCCGAAATAGGTTGAGTCCGGATGGATCACCAGATTAGGTTGGGTTATGCAGAGTCGACCCTGATATTTTAGATGCCCAGAGTAAATTGAGAAAATAGTACACTCTAAAATCATTTGAATAAGAGAAAACTAATATAAAATTATATTTTATTTAATTTTATAAAATAAAACATTAAATAAAATATAAAATATAACTTAAAGTACAACATAAAATTTATCATATATATGTGTGTGTGTGTGTGTGTAGTAAAGAAAAATAGATGCCCCTCCAAAAATGTGACCCGGGGCAATCATCCCCTGGGGCCAACCCTGGGGTTAGGGATGGCAATATGGGCCCAGCCCAACGGGCCGACCCGTAAAACGGGCCGGGCCAATATTTTTTAGCTCTGGCCCGTTTGGGCCCGGCCCATTTAGGCCCGCGAAAAAATGGCCAAAAGTGGGTTGGCCCGAAAACGGCCCGGGCCGGCCCGTTTGGCCCGTTTTTCGTTTTTTTTCAAATAAAATAATATTTTTTTTCTGATTTTTTATTTTTTTAACTTTTTTTATTTTTTTATTATTATTTTGACGGGCCGGCCCGTTTTTGGCCCGTTGGCCCGTGAAAACGGGCTAGCCCGTCGCCCGCATGGCCCTCCCTCAAACGGGCCGGGCTGAGTTTTCCAATCCACTTTCGAATACGGGCCGGGCTAGACTGACCCATTTTTTCCACGGGCCGGCCCGGGCCGGCCCGTTTTGCCAACCCTACCTGGGGTCATGTACACTCCTACTTGAAGTGTGCTGAAATCATCTGGTAAGAACAAAATCAAAGTGCAAACAAGAGTTAATAATTCCATATTCTAAAAGTATGAGAACATGATCGTGGTCTTAAAATAAAAAATAATTTAATATAAAAAATTATATGCATATTTAATAATGTATTTTAAGCATATTTAATAATATGTTATTATATTACTTATTGAATTACCATTTTGTGTTACTTTAATATAATCAAAATCATTTTGTCAAAAAAAAAATTATAATCAAAATCATTAAATAATTAAAAACCAACACAAAATTTATTTGTGTAAAGATGATTAATTAACACCGTAAGTACATGTCAAGAGGTACTAGCTCAGTTGGTAGAGTTCTAGACACCTGAGTTTCGTTAATCCCCTCCCCTTGTAAAAAAAAAACACTTTAAGGGTTAAATCTATATTCTAACAAAACAAACCCCCATGTATTTTGTTTTATAACAATGCCATAACATTGCTTGTAGTTCATTTCATAAATTATATTAGAAGAAACCAAAATAAAGTCTGATATAGCATGATTATAAATAATCCACTTTCTGTTCCGTATGAAGCATAAACCAAATTTGTATTTTAAATTAATTCACCACATATATTTGTCCTAATTAAGCATGTTTAAGGTAGGGACTATGTGTTGAAAAACAAAGTGGTCGAAGGCTATTAGCTAGATCCACCTAATCAAGCATGTATAACCAAAGAAAGACTGTTTGGATTTAAATTTTAATATCTCAAACATTTTGATAAGAAAAAATAAGGCGGCGCATGTGGATCAATTTGTTTTCGATCTTAATTTGTTGTTTTGAACTGTGGGGTGGTCACTGGTTAGTACAGAAAGGCTACATTATTAATTAGTGATTTTTTTTAAGGTTTTGTGGTAATGACAGTTTGTGAGGAATTAATAGGATGTTGTGGTGGGGCTGAATGTTAATGGTGGACCATGATTATTTTTTGGTGACAGGACCATGATTATTTGATATCTATGTAAGCAATTTGATCATAAACAAATTATGTTAAACCAATATATAACTATTTAAAAGTAGAGACTTAATTTTTTTTTTTTTACTTAAAAGTAGCTAGAGACTTATGATCTTCATTTGATTGTACAAATATACTAGCTTAATAACCCGTGCCTTGCACGGGATATTATTATATTTATTTAATAATAAAATTTGGCTAAATTGATATATAATCCGTGCTAAATTTTAAATGATTAATTAAATGTAATTTTTTGTGTATCAAATTATATATTATCTATTAGTAAATTAGAAGAAGAAATATATAATTCTAAATTTTAAGATAATATTATACAATAGTGTAGGTTAAATCAAATTTTTTATGAATGAGATAATTTTATATTAAAGTAATATTTTTAATTGTCAATGTATTATAATGTTACTAATTTCTTAGATTATATTAATAATTAGTAATTTAACTTTGAATATTAAGTTTGGTATTTTTTTGGTTTACATAGTTTGGTGGATAATATTAATAGTATTATTTAATTTAGATATTTAGTTTAATATTTTATATTTCAATTTCCTATGTACTGAACTTCTAATAAGTATTATTAGCTTATTTTTTTTATTTGATTCAGTATTATATTATTAATTCAATTTAAATTTGTATTAACTAGCGTGATTACCCGTGCAATGCACAGGGCATACGGTACACTTTATAAAAAAATTCAATAAAATATGTTTAAATAATTATAAAGGATTTGAGTTTTTCTTTATTATGGTTATATAAATTATAAATTATGGTTATCTACTAAAAATAGTTGATTAGTTACTTTGTTAATTTACAACTTTAAAGTAAAATACAACCAAAGAAATGTATGAATTATTGTTGAAGCAATAAAATAATTTAAATAGCAGCTGTGAGTAGGCATGACAAAAACCTTGAATTCGCGGTACCTGCCTGAACCCATCCCGACTTTGACAAATCTATATCATAAATTGTCTCTACTTGTATCAGTTATAATACCCACCGAATACAGGACAGTAGAAACTTATTTTCTTTGAAAAGTCTATTTTCTCGTATAACATCATAAACAATTCATTTTTCATAAACTAAATGTAACTTACACTTAATTTTATAATTTTTCTAAGTGTTCCTTCTTTATGATATATTTAAGTAACAATCTCATTAAAAATTGCCATTATTTTGTGAAAAATCTTCAACAAATAGTTACGTGAGAAAATAATAACAAATTAATAAATGAATATGTTTATATTAAACTTATTATAGCAATGAATTTAAAAATAATAAAATAATAATAAAGTATATTTTTCCTTGTAATTCATATGTTAACAGGGTTTAACATAAAATATTTATTTTCGTGTATTAACTTTAATTTGTTATAATATATTCTCATGTATTTGTTCATCCCCGTGTGTTATATATTATCTATAGTTTCTAATTAATCATTTTAGATATTTATATATAGATACTAATGTGCAAAAAATTAAATTTTCTTATATTAAAGAAAGTCTTCAATAAATTAGTTGGTGACAAAATAAAAAAAAATAAAAATGTATTCATATGAAACTTATTATAAAGTGAAATAGAAAAATATATAAATTATATATTAAAGTTTAATTTTTTAAGTAATTCACATATCGATGAGATTTCACGTAAAATATTTGACATAATGTTATAGGTGCAACTTTTTCTAGTATACTTTCATGTGAAATATTTATCACGCGTGTTATATTTTATTTATAATTTTTATATTAATCAATTTACATCTAGATATTAATTTATAAAAACTCAAAATTTTCTCAAAAAAAAAAATGTTAAATAAATTAGTTAGATGATAACATAATAATAATGAAAGAAATATTTATTCTCGTTTGTTGTGTTTTATCCATATTTTTTATTTTAATAATACACACAATAGTTAGAGAAAAAATCAAATTTATTTGGACAAAAGAAAATATTTAATGAATGTATTTGGTGAAAAATTATAAATTAAAAAGAAATAGTGATTATAACATTGATTAAGATGAAAAAAACTATTTTTTGTATCTTTAATTACTTGTTTCTAAATATCAAAATAAAATTAAAATTCCTCACTAATCACATAGCCATAATTTTGAATTCCACATTTGTTGTTTATACAAATTAAAATTATTTTCTTTTTTATTTGCTCACTATTATATGCTTCTATTTGATTTTACTACTACTAATGATAAGCTTGATACACAATACAAATTAAGGACATATCATTTACATCAAAGTAAATTTACAAAAAATATAAATTTTGAATTGGAAAATTAAATAACGTATATGTATTTTTTAATTAAAACAACTAAAAAACTATTACATACATTTTCCAAAATAAACATAGTAATATATAATATTGTTATTATCCCATAAATAATTTATTGAAAAATATTGAAAAATAAATAAATAATTGTGATTTATAATGTTTCTTCTTGTTTGAGAGAGAAAGTTAATACATCGTACAAAATAACTAAAACTAATCAAAAAAAGAAATGAAAAAAAAAACTAAACAATGCCAAATATAGAAACATAAATTCTAAAAAACAATTGATGACTAAAAATGATCAATAAAAAAAAAGATTCACCTTAGAGCAAAAGTTTGATAACTTGTTAAATATATAAAAGAGTAACAATAGTATTCAATTGATTCATAACAAAAACCTATTTCCCTCGGCTAGTTAGCAACATTATAGTTTGTTTGCTTCTTAAGGCTAAAAAGATAAAACAAAAACCCCTTCGTGTTGTTGAGAGAGAAATAATGCATCTGCATAGAATAAAAGAAACTAATCACAAAAGAAAATAGAAAATAAAACACATAATAACGCAAAATATAGAAGCATTCATTATAAAAAATAATCAATAACTAAAAATAATTAATAAAAAAAGAGACTCACCTTAGAGGAGAAGTTTGACTTGATGAATATATAAAAGAGTAACGATGGTTTTCGGCAAAATCAAAGCAAAAACCAAATAACATCAATGGTTTGGAGGCTATAAGAAAATGAAAAAACACTAAAAATAAGTAAAAATGATTTATAGTAAAATAGAAAAGTATTAATAATTACGAACTCACCTTAGATAAGAAGTCAATGTTGATGAACAAATGTTTAAAACAAAGTGAACAAATAAAACATATCAATACATGCATATATTAAGATTTACGAATCAAAACACAAAAATTGAAACATATAAAAGATTAACTATGGAAAAGAAAATTACAAAAACTAACATTTAATCACAGTTTCAAGTGATAATCATCCCAATGAAGGAGAATAATAAAGAAGAAAATTTACATCAAATGAGAAAAGAAGAACAAAAAAAGAGAGAAGTCATAAGAAGTAAGTGTTGATCAATAGAGGAGTAACAATAATGCAAAGTTTGAAACAAAGTGAACAAATAAAATATATCAATATATATATATATATATTAAGATTTAATAATAATAATAATATAAAAAATTTAAACATATAAAGGATTAACCATGAAAAACTAACTTTTAATTGAAAGTTTTAAGTGATAGTCACTGTAATGGAGGATAATAATGAAGAATAAAATGTATATGAAATGGAATAAGAAGAACAAAAAATAGAGAAATTAAAAAAGTCATACCAGAGAATCAAGAGTTGAAAAGATACGAAAGTTTACCAATGCGAAAGGGAAGGAGTTGAATTAAATCTTTGAAAATAAATAGATAGAGATATAAATATGAAAAAATTCTCTAAAGGTAAACCAATAAAAAGAGTAATAATATTTGAAATACAATTTGCTATAATCAAATCAAATTTCAAATAAATTAGGAAAAAATCAATATTTAGTGGATAAATATGAATACAATATCAAATGACTTTAGAGCTAAAATTCATTTAAATTTGAAATCAAGGAAATCAAGTTAATATAATATCGTTCTAGAAAGCCAAGGAAAAAAATAATATAATGAATGTTTGAAATATCTTCCAAAAAAAATCAAATATAATATATAATACCAAATACAATCAATACAATTTCAAATAATAATTATGTACATTAAATTTGAATCGTAGAATAATCAATCAATAGAAAAGAATCGCTGCCATGAAATGTCCACCCGCATTAAATGTTGGTGGGCCATAACGATATTTTTCAATCTTGATTTCAAGTAAATTCATCATTTAAATAATATTATTAATAATTAATAATATTATTGAAATCAGATTTCAATAATATTAATAATATTATTAATCATTATTATCAGAATTATTAAATTTGATATACAATTTGCTTTAATCAAATCAAGTTAACAATAAATGAGAAAAAAAATAAAATTTCAATGGATAAATCTGACAAATGATATTAGGATTGAAATCCATTCAATACAATAAATACCATATCGAACACAATCAATACAAATCAATTAATAAGCCTATTCAAAATCAATCAGACCAATTAAGCCTTGAAATACTCTCAGAGCAACACGTGTAAAAGTTAGTCTTGAGAGGGGTTATTTAAAGAGAGAAAAATCGCTAGAATAAAAGAGGAAAAGAATAATCAAGATTTTATTAATTATTGAAATGAGTATGAAAATGGGTGTAATCATTTTTTATGGTGATATTGAAATCTCATTTTATTAATTATTATTATTATTGTTATGTACATGTGGCTTCTACCCATCGTTTAAATAATATTATTGAAATTCAGTTTAAATAATATTAATAATATTATTATTATTATCAAATCAGATTTGAAATACAATTTGCTATAGTCAAATCAAATTAACAACAAATGAAAAAAAATCAAATTTCAATGGATAAATTTGAATACAATATCAAATGATATTAGGGCTGAAATCTATTGAATGCAATAAATACCATATCAAACACAATCAATTCAAATCAATCAATAAGCCTATTCATAGCCAATCAGTCCAATTAAGCCTTGAAATACTCCCAAAGCGACACGTGTAAAAGTTGGTCTTGAGAGGGTTCGTCTTTATATATATTATAGATTTATTGTCCTATTTTTGCTAATTAGTATTTCAAATTTGGTCGTCTCAATTTGAAATCAAATCTACAATAATAATATATGATTTGAAGTAAATTAGCATTACATTTGTAATTATATTTCATGTTAATAAATAAAATATGTTAGTACAAAGTTGAAGTGACCACAAATTTTTTGAATAATTTTGTAAGCAAATTCTTTTTTTGAATAATTTGTGTTGTGGCAAGTGTAATTGTAATTCCAACTTCATCTCCCTCTCTATCATAAATGAAGTTTGAAGAAAGAATGCAATAACAACTTAAGCATATACATAATAAGGTTTATGAAATCCAATTTTCTCATAGAAATCAATGCAATCATTTAACAGTCAATCAAAAATCTTAATGATGACATTCTACCTATAGGTAACACTCATTCTATATGCACATTATAAATCAAAACAAATGAAAGTTTTCTGTTTATCTATGTAAGAAAAGATATATAATAAATATCAATAATTGAGTATGTAAATGAAAACAAAAACTTATTTCCATCCATAGGAATGACATGGTATTTTTTTGCCAGGACCGAACACAGGTTCTAGCCGAGTTTGTCCCCTTAGATAAACCACATTAACAACTTGTGTCCAACTTCATGGTTATGACATAGTATTAATAATACAAATTGAGCATTAGAATTTTGAATTTTGAAAATATTATACAAAGAAAAAGTGACTTCTCCTAATATCAAAATTTCAGATTAAACCTAATTCAGATAATACATTTTTTTAAAAACTTCAAAAAAATAGAAAAGGAGATTAATCTTATATACTTTTTGATTTTTGGCTTAAATAAACCCCACAAAATTGTTTTATAAGGTGAGAATTATTGAAACTTAATAAGCTCTATTTATATCAATTTAGCCAAATTTGGCACGGGTTATCAATTTAAAAATTGGCTAAATTAATAATTTCAAATTACTTTTATTAAAAAGTAAATATAACAATATCCCATGCAAGACACAATTTATTAAGCTAGTATAATAAAATATTAGTCATTTAAAAAAATGTAGTATTGCTTTAATTGAATTCGGAAACTCTAAACGTGTTTCGGTTATAAGTTATTATGACAATATTAATTACTTGTCATGAAATATCATCAAGTGAATTAACATATTTGTCTCCACAAATTAATCATTATTAAATAAGTAAATAAATAAATTAAAAATAAATTAAATATTTGTTTGTAATTTTAGGCCAAAAACTGAATGAATTTGAGGGTGACAAATGACATAATCTCACGGGGCAGAATGTTATATATAATACTAATGTAAGTACCCGAGAGATACACATATTTTAAATATAATTTATTAAGTAACATATGTAAAATTCATAATTAGAAAAAATAATAATCATATCATAATTTAATATTTTAAATAAATCATTTTTTATTATATATTTTTTAAAATTGCTGTACCTATAAACAAAATAAAATAAGTACAAAGTTTATGATCATGATCACGATCACGATCACGATCATATTGTATTAAAAATATTAAAATAAAATACAATTTCTACCATAGTAATTTACATACAAATAGTTTCACCTAAAACGCTCAGATTTCATGTGATATATTTTTTATCTGTAATTTAAAATATTAGTAATTTTTTATGTATATGTTAAAATGTTTTTCATGTACGCAATATAATTATATATATATATATATATCTAATAAATAGGTAATTAAATTATGTGCTTATTTTACAAAAAAAATCATTTTTTCCTGTTCATGTTGTATATTCCTCATCATTATTTATAATTGAATTTAATTAATTTTAAAAACCCAAAAAAATCTATATATTCTATAACAATATGAAAATGATATTTTTTCAAAAAAATCGTTATTTATATGTTTTTTGTTATTTAAAATATTAGTATTTTTATATTTAAAAATTAAATAATTTCAACTATTATGTATTTTTATTAAAAATATATAAAATGACATTTAATATGAGAGAATTAAACTGACATTTAATTGTAATGAGAGAATTAATTTGCATTAAATCTATGATATTAATTGTGTGATATAGTTTAAATGATTTAAATAAAAATAGAAATAATAATTAAAAAATGAAATAAAAATTGTTTTAGGCGGGAAGTTGAATGATGAGGTGTTGACACGTGGCATTGCTAATCGTTACATAAATCTTGCTTTATAATATATAATAGATATATCTTTCTTTGACTCCACATAGCCTTTGTAATTAAAAAGAGCCGAACAATGCTAGTGTACTTAATAAACTTGCCTGATAAAATTACATGAAGAGGTCTAAGTTAATTAGCGACAACTATGGTGTGGAAGGATGAATTCTTCCACATAATTAAGTGAAGAAGAAATTTTACTGATTGTAAATTTGTAATCGGTAATCCAATAAAGACTTTAATATTTACTATCTACAAAATTTAATTGTTAAATTATGTGTTATCAGTATGTCAAAAAAAAATTGTGTTATCAACATAATAATTATGCACACTAAATTTTAGATACATTTGGTATTTATAAATATACAATTTTATGGTTGATATTTTTATATTTTAAAAAATGTATTATATATGTTCAAATGAATTAAGTTTAACAGATAGACTTTTCAAGTCGGCAAATAAGAACAACCGACTTGGAATGTTTTTATGGGAGAACTTTTCAAGTCTGTGTTCTTCAACAAGTGACTTGAAATTTCATTCTGGGAGAACTTTTAAAGTTGGTTCTCTAACAACCGACTTGGAAAGGTCAGATTTATTTACAAAAATGCCATTCTGGAACTTGCACGGTTTGAAAAATCACTTTCTAGTTTCTAAGTTGGGTATTTGTATAATCAACTTTAAAAAGTTCATTTTATTTACAAAAATGCAACCGCGTGTCTTTTAAAGTCGTGTGCGCTGTGACCCGACTTTAAAACGCGATTTTAATCCCATTTTCGCACTAGTGTTTATTGGAGAAAAGTTAAAGTCTTAAATCAATTAGATATAAGGCCTAAAAAAAGAATATATACAGGAGTACCCCCACCGTATAAGTCGGTTTTGTAGAGATAAATTAGATCACAAGACTAAGATACAAAAACAAATCATAAATCTAATATGATATCAGAACCTATCCTAGATCCATTGTTGGGCTGCCACCCGTATTGAGGGGGCATACTGGAGAAAACCAATTGAAATGATATATCAAACACTTGGTTGGTTCGAGTGGCGATGAGCTTATAAAAAAAATTGTATTTTAATATTTATATTTTGGAATGCGTTGAGTTATATAATGTGATGATTAATATTGTATTATCAAAAAAATATGATCATTAATATTGGATCGATTTGTGTACGTATTTCATAATTTATTTTAATATTTATAGTCTATTTTGAGCAATAAAAAATCAATCCAATTCAAATTGAAATACTCCAATTCTATTTATAGTCTATTTTGAGCAATAATTTTTTTTTATATATTAGAGTAATTTTCATTCGATTTGATTTTTAAATCAAACCAATTGGAATATCATAAAACAATACACGAATGCCCCTATCAGCAGACCTAGATAAGTTTTTTGTTTTTGTTTTTGGTTCTGCAGACCCTACATAAGATTATTATTTTTGGTGAATTTTTTTTGGTAAAGAGATTTTTTTGGTCAAGAGACCATATATAAGATTTTATTTTGGGAATTTTTAAATGCACATACGTAACACTACCGTATCGTGTGGAACTATTAATTCTGCACTGATGCGAAATTAATAGTTCCGCACTATTATTTGTATGTGTGTGCTGCAAATAACATGTGCTGAACTAATAGTTCCGCATCAGTGCGTGCAGAATTATTAGTTCCGCACATGTTATTTGTGTGTGTGCGCTACAAATAACTCGTGCGGAATTAATAGTTCCGCACGAGTTATTTGTAGCGCACACACACAAATAACATATGTGGAACTAATAGTTCTGCACACCTCAAAATTCAGTACTCGGATTCGTTTCTGCTGTCTCTCTCTTTCTCTCTGCTTTCTCTCTCTGCTCTCTCTCTCTCTTTTCGATCGCGCCACAGCTTCCAACCAGATCCAGATTCGGTTCCTACTTCTTCATTTCCCCTTTTTTCTTCCCCCCCAACTGTCGCAACCCCCCTTTCTTCCCCAGTTTGGAAGATGACGAACTAAAAGCTTGGGCAGAACACCTTTACCAGTGACGGAAGACGACGAACTCGCGACCATGGTGATGCTCTACGACGGTCCCAGCATCGGTTCTGCACAAACTCGCGACCGTGGCGATGACGATTGTGTGCATGTGCAGGGACGAAAAATGACAGTGGTGAAGCACGGAACTGTGACTAAGATGACCCTGGTGAAGCACGGAACTGTGACAAAGATGATGCGCGGAACTGTAAGAAGAAGACAATGCGGAAGTGTGGGTATTTAAAAATAAATGGGTATTTTTGTCTTTTTAGTTTTGAGTGTATGTGCATTTAGAAATGTGTGTATGTACATTTAAAAATTCCCTTTTATTTTTGGTGAAGAAGAGACGCTACATAAGATGAATGTATGTTAATGTGCCACCCTTGTTGGGCTAGGTGGGCTTCTCTGGGATGAACCCGGTCCATGCACGGTTCAAGTCCCAAGTTGAGAACCGATGAGTTCAATTAAATTCAAATCAAATTCATGGATCCATTGACACGTATTAAGACAAGAAATTGAGTCTCTAACCTATATAAAACGTTTTGCATGCTACCTACATATAAGAGTTGTCCACGATTTATTAGATTGATCAAACAATGTCTGCAAGAAATGATGGTTGCAATAAAATAATGATAAAAACCAAGTAGTGGAAGAAGCAGAATCGAGGACTTGTGGAAGCATACGACAAGATGGCCGAGAAAATTATAACAACCCACCCTTTAAGTACTCCAAAAGGGAGATACTGACCCTACCTTAATTTGTTACACACAAGTTGGCTAATTTTCATTGAGGAAAGTAGAGCACTTTGTTATAGATCATGATCTCAATAGAGAGAGAGAAAGAGAGAGATTAAAGAATATCTTAAGTGTTGTGGAGCATCAAAGCTTAAAAGGAAAGAAGCCTTTTGTACCCTATCACATACAATTTGGGTCGTTTTTAATCTTTATATGGGCGTTTGTACTCAATAGGTGTGGCTTAGTTGGTAACGCGCGTCGAGTTTGTGGGTGGGAGAATCAATGCTCGATCCCTACAAAACACTTGGAGAGAGATAAGTAGTTTTAAGTGTGACTAATACCCGAATGGGGGGTCAAAAGGCCCTAATGGTGGTTTAAAAAAAATATGAGCGTTTGTTATAAAAACTTATCTAAACAGCTCATGCAATTTCTTTATCTCATGTTACAATCTCTGAGTGCCACCGTTTTTGACCTATACTAATTCAATTCATCATTGAAGAGCTAAATACACTAATGAGCTTTTTAATTTACATATCCCAATGCTTGCAATCATTATTTCATCTCTATCTCTTCATTGTAAAAAAGTTGAAAATGAAATAAAAAATTACAAAAATGCTCATCAAGATCAAGATCACTACAACTCACTCTCCGCATCATAAAAGACAAAAAAAAAAACTCTCTGAACTCTCCATACAGTTGTCAACGGTGCTAACCCAATTGGTAAAACTTAGCATTTGTAGTCTCTGACACTCGAGTTTGATCCCCCCTCCCCCTATCAAAAAAGAAAAAAGCTCTCCATACAGTTAATTGGTGATGTGTATCATGGCGCTAAGGGCTTCAAACAAACTTGAACCCCATACTTTGGCTTAATTGTGAGCACAACCACAGGTGCATGACGGTAATTATCCGAAATTGTAAAGCTAAACCGAGAGATCAACATGGCTAATATAATCTTAGCTTCCATTAAAGCAAATGTTTGTCCAACACAATTTCTAGGCCCAGAAGCAAATGGTAAAAATCGGCCAGGAATGAATGACTTTGAAGTGAACCTCTCTGGGTTGAACTCATTTGCATCTTTACCCCATAGCTTTTCACTATGATGAATAGCCAACACAGGAATCCAAATTGATAACCCTTTAGGGATATAAAGGTCACCCAGCAAAATGTCTTCAAAGGCCATTCTAGGGAGCACAGATGCTGGGGGATAGAGCCTTAATGACTCATTAATTACCATATGCAACTGCAAAATCAAATAAGAAACTTTGGTCAGTACTGACTATGTCTATGCCTCTTGTCACACTTATAGAAATATTCATCACAGCAAAATGTGATAAGATGATAAATGTAGCCGCTTGAGTGGTATAGTGGAATTGCAAGAGGTGCCTGAATCACACTTACGGTGGTGTGATTGAATCTGTACATGTTCTGAACTTATCAGATTCAGTCACCACATCAGTGTGATTCACACCATGGATGTGATAATTTTCAAAGGTGTGATTGAATCTGTTCTGGCATTATCTATCAGATTCAGTCAATACATAAGCTTGGTTTACACCAAAGGTGTGATAATTTTCACAGATGTGAATGAACATATTCGGGAGTTATCAAATTCAATAAAAACATCATAAGTCACACCCATGGTGTGATATATTTCACATGTGTGATTGAATTTGGTCTAGAGGATGTTTATTGGATTGGATTTTTTTGCTTCTTTGCGTTCTTGTACTCGAATTTTGCTAAGTCCATATTTGATACTTCTTGTATAATTACATATCTGCATAAAATCTCTTTACATTATCATTACATGATTATTAAACTCTTTTTTTTTGACATCGCATGCTTATTTAACTCTTAAACTATATACTTTGTGGAAATGCAGAACCTTTGACCCTCTTTTGGAAAATCTAATATTTAAATATAATAATTACTATGCACGATTTGGTTCAAATTAATGTTTTATCAGATATGTTACTTGAACACCTTCTCCACTACCTTCACACATTTTTTCAACTATTTCACTCATTAAAATTGTCACTTGTTTGGTGTAGGAGGGGTGAGTGGGAGGTGTCCAAATATCCCACAGTATCTCATGGGAAAATAGACTCTGGACTAATCTGTGTTTAGTTGGGAGTTAAGTAAAGTTTTGTCATAGATTGTTTCTTTATCAAGGATCAAATAATGGTACTCGAGGATCGGACTTGTCCCTTAGGCGTAACGTATTAACCACTTGCGTTTAACTCGATGATCAGATCCTTTCCATTTTTTTTTCAAAAAAGTATGATTGTATCGTTATTCAGATTTGAATGAATTGAATGGCTTTTAACTTTTGTGCACGCACTATAAAGAAAGATAACCATTATAATTTTATAAATATTCTTTGAAATTAAACCAACTACCGGCGCACGAGTGCAAAGCAGCAGCAAAGATGATCGTTAAATAAATTAAGTTTTTGTTTGTTTCTTTATGCATATGTATCTATCTGGGTTAGACTAAAATATTGCTAAACTGTCTTTTCTAAACATATAACTTAATTAAAAGCCTAGGATCTTTAGATTGATTAGGCTTTTGGCTGAAAAGTATTAGCTTAAACTTACATAACACTAATTATTTTTAATAGGAATGCCAAAAATGTCAATTTACATTTTTCTTTAAAAAAATTACTAAATTGTGTGGACCACTACCCAATTACAGTTTGGAAAATTCTATGACACCTCGAGAAATCTAACGGTTTTGGAACTATTGGTTTTCTGACCTATAAAAGAATGATATTTTGCCTAATAAGTCCATATCATACTATTTACTTTTTTTGCAGAATTGTTTTTATTTATTGCAGAAAGGGCCGAAGGTTCCCTAGTGTTGTTTTTGGGTTATCAACATATTTAAATTTTAAAAATAATACAGTTGTTTTCAAAATTTAATTAATTATTAATTATATTTTATATTTTCAAAGTAAAAAGAATTTAAATATATAGGGACTAGAGTGCAATAAGAAAAAGTTGTATTCCTTAAAACAAAATGTTATGGCATGACATTAGTAAATGAAAGTTCATTCCACCATTAGTTAATAAAACAATAATATCAAAACCGTTAGTTTTTTAATGGTACCGTAGAGTTCAAATTTTTTCTCGAAAGCTGAAATCAGCTCTGCATCTCAATTCTTTAACCTCATTTAACTTTCGGTTCCGTCTAAGGTGGACAACCTTGTTAAGTGGTTTATGGTGAACTAGTAAATGAAACTTTTATAAAACTTTAGCGGCCGTCGGATTAATCTAGACCACTGAATAGATTGTGTTCTGTAAAGTATTGGATCACACCCTTCTCCAATTTCATCCGCAAAATCCAGTAATTAAACAGAAACACAGCAAAAAAAATAACTTTCCCAGATCTTCTTTTGGCAACGTAAACCCAGATCTCCAATTTTCCAGATCTCCACATGGCCCCCCATTGATCGATGCTTCTGTTTTTGGTTGATTTTAATTTTACTTTTGTCTTCAGCTTTAATTTAAAAAGTTTTTTACTTCCTCACACAATTTCCATTGTTCTTCTCGCTCTTGCTCTCCCTACTCCCTCCGTCCGACTCCTCCGACGAAGAATCCACCTCGACGTCGCCTTCGACCCCCATGACAACGCCTTTGTCACCAACTCCGCCATAAACTTCATCTGGAAGGTCACCGCAAATGGACACGCCTCAATCTTCTCCAGATCTACGCTGTTCACGAACAATCTACTGCAATGAGTCGCATGGCGGCGGCGGCGGCCACTCACAGCAACAGCGAGATGAAGGGAGACTCGCAACAGAGATGAAGGGGGATGAAGGGAGGGTCGCGCAACAGCGAGCTAGGGAAGGTGAGGGCGATGACGTCATGGGGCTTGACTGGTGGCGGCGGGATGAGGAGAGGATCCACAAAAACTGATTTCGAGGGCCATGGAAAAAACTGATTTTTCCGATGGGGATGAGGAGAGGATCGGAGAAGTGGTGGTGGGGATGTTTTGCGGATGAAATTGGAAAAGGGTGTGATCTAATACTTTACCGAACACAATCTATTCAGTGGTCTAGATTAATCCGACGGCTGCTAAAGTTTTATAAAAGTTTCATTTACTGGTTCACCATGAACCACCTAACAAGGTTGTCCACCTTAGACGGAACCTTAACTTTCCTATAAACATTTATAACTTTGTAAGAATTTTTGACCAATGAAGAATCTTAAACTTATTTTAATTGAAAAAATCTCCTCAATCTAACTCCAATATATCCAAAATGGATCAAACAAAAAAAAAGTGATTTTTATCACTTACCAGAGTGAGCTTGGAGAGTTGATCCACAGAGGGAATTCCTCCATTGCAGACCCTTCTAACCTCAGCCCTGACCTTATCTTGCCAAGATGGATTACTAGCCAGTAACATAACTGTCCAAGTGAGTAAGAGTGCAGTTGTTTCATGTCCAGCAAAGAAAAATGTTTTGCACTCATCCATAACTAGTTGAAGATTTATGCTATTCCCATTCCCTCTCTTCTTCTGCATCATCTCATTCAAAAGTATACCCAACAAATCATTCCCATAAGAATTGCTTCTCCCAATTTCAACACAGTCTTTCCTTCCTTGTATTATCTCCATCAACAAAGTCTCCACCTCCATCTTCAAAGACTTTATCTCTCTGTTATACTTGCTTGGAAAAAACCTATATACACAATGATATTGACATCAATGAAAAGGGAAAGGGAACAGGGGACAAATGCTTGCAGATAAAAAAGAAAAAGATGAAAAAAAAAAATGGGATAAAGACCGACAAAACTATAATGCAAATGATGGAATAAGAAATGAGAATGTGACTATTAGAAACTGCATCAAATGCTTGCTGACAAAAAAGCACCAGAATCCACTGAAGTTAAACACTGACATTTTTATCACACACAGAAACATAAATAACACAGTGTTCCGAGGGGCCAAAATAGTCCCACATCGCTTAGGAGTTGGCATTCCATTCTCTTAATCCACCGATGTGTCTTTTAAAGACAAAACCCAAAACGGACAATACCATGGATACTGTGATCCCAACAATATAGCGGACTTGGGGTCGGAACACATATAGTATCACAAAAATTCCAATTTCTCCTTTTCTTTTTCCTTTTTTTGAAAAATGGAAAAGGGTGGTATAGAAAAGAGTTATGAACTCGAAATACCTGCTTCCTGGAAAGCAAAGATGGCGACTTGCTTGAGCACAACGACTCTGCAGCACTGTGATGAGATGGAATATCTTCTTCCCCTTTTGGTAACTTGTACCAAACTCTGTTCTAGAGATGATATCTGCGGTGAGTTTGGTCATGTACTCTCCAATCTCCACCTCAGTTTGGCCACACTCCAACCCATTTTGTAGTGATTGTAGCATCTCCTTAGTGCATTCCACCATATTCCCTGCATAGCTCTGTAAATCCATGATACCCAAGAATTAATATTTTTTTTTTAAAAAAAGAAAAGAAAAAGGGAAGACACTATCTCACTAAAACAGTAACAATCAACGGGGTTTTAAATTGCGCTCTGCAACAGCTATTGCGGCCACAACATCAAAATTTTTGGAGTCTTTAAAACTGGATTAGCCGCATTTGTCTGCAATTATGTAACTGCAACGGCGACCGCGACCGCAATTTAAAACCTTGAGTATCAGTTACCTTAAGTCTGTCTCCAAGGAATGCAGGGGCGACTATGTGTCGTTGGTGGTACCAATCTCGTCCATTTGCCATCAAAAGCCCTTCCCCTATGAAATGTTTGGAACCCTGCCTTTGTTGCCATGATTTCCCGGATACTGTGCTGTATTTCGAAAGAAATTCTTTGATCAACTCTGTCTCTGTGAGGCACAACCTCGGCTCTGTTCCATTCCAATATAGAAATCTCTTTCCTGCACAATCAAATTAACAAAACATGTCCAATTAAGGTACGCATTATTATTATTATTATTATTATTATTATTATTACTAGTACTATTATTGATATTAATATCATTATTATTATGATTGTAATAATTTAATTATCTGCATGTATACATGTAAACAGTGGTTTTGGATTCAAATCCAGGCCCAGCAAATACAACAGTCTTAAATCTCGCATGGTAGAGTTTTGCTGCCTAAAGGGTTCTACTCGGCTCGAAGGGATAAGTTTCCACACGTGCACGGAGGATACAAAAAAAGAAAATATGTATGTCTGTATGTATATGTATGTACCGAATTGGCTGGACCAGAGAAGAAAATGTGGGAGAAGACGGCCAACGATGTCATGGCTAATGGTGTTCATGTCGTGGGAGGTTGTTTTGGAGACAAGGGAAGCCATGTCCATGATGTTGCCGGTGAAGCAGCGAGGTTTCGGGCCGCGGACACCTTGCATCTCCATGATCCTCTTGATGCGCAGTGGAGTGAGCCAGTAACATGAGAGAGTATCATAGACAAGTTTAAGTAGTAGCAGAGTCACAAGTATGGCCAAAAGGGTTGTGATCATTGTAAGAACCACCATAGTGAAGGTGGTGGTGGCTATTGATTGCGTTAAGAGTCAAGATTATAGCTTAGAGTGATATGGGATGTGAATTTGATGTGTGACTCAACCTATATATATAGTGAAACTTAATGGAAAGTAATTTTAAACAACTAGTTAAGCCTATATACACACACACACACACACACACTATTATAGTCTTTTCTGTGGTTGTTGTTTTTGTTACAGTGATACAACTGTTTGACACACAAGTTGGCATGAAAATACTCTTAACCATAGGAACTAGTAAGGGCTATATATGCATTGATTTGAAAACTAAGGACGTCGGTATAGTGCGTACATGGAAAATGATCAGCAAATCTTGGAGGCCCCAGGATTACTGTACACAGTCGACGAGATTGTCGAGATATAATGTTTTTTTGTTTGGATGAAGTATCCTTCCCGTGTAACTGCAGAGATTAATTATTCGAAATACTGAGATCCATCTATAAAGGGTTGATCTCTCATAAGAGATGTTTCTCCATATATACGACCGGGTATTTACCACCCATATCACACCATGCTTAAGGTTAAGGGACATCCAACATCATGCTTAAGGAACTCAGGTATATACCACTCGTGCCACACCACGTTGGTTTTCAAGATATAATGTTGTTACAGAAGAAAACTTGAATATGTACTTTGAGAAAAACGTTTTCTATTTTCATTTTCTGCTTTTATTTTTAACGGAAATAGTGTTTGAAAACATGAAACATATTAAAAATTTGATATATACACACAAATTAACTTTAAAAGTGGTGAATATACTATGAGAATAAAGCAATGCTAGTTAGTTACATACTTTTTATTGTTGGTGATTAATCCCATTAGCTTATGCTCTTGCATCCAAAATTTTCAACTTCATCAATTCTGCATTATCTGCAACTCCAATTGCCTCTGTATCAGGATCAAACTATCCCCTTCTTCCTTCATATATCCCTTTGACAGTCTCGATCTCTAGGTTGTTTGTCTCACAACCATTAATTGGTGACAACTACAAGTCTTCAACTCTTGGAGAAAAGGCATATATGCACACCTTGATAGTCAAAAATAAACTAAGGTTTGTTGATGACACCATTCGACACTCAGATGAAGCTGAAGGATCTGTCTACTATGCTTGACCAAAATTAAAAACAATGTGGTTGCATTTTGGCTACTGAATTGAGTTAAATATGGAATCTCATTTCTCCACTTTGATTCTATGTAATTCTTCACATTCTGACATTACTGTCTAAAAAGACAATTTATTAATTTGTTTCTTAAATAGATAATTTTGCGAATTAGGTCCCATGATTTTTTAGAGAATGGGCTACTGATAAGAGTAAGAGTGATTTAAAAGAGTGTATTGAAAAAAATGTATTTCTGTAGAGGTGATGTATTTTTACAAATTAGTCTGTAGAGGTAATATATTTCTCGTACTAACTAATACAACTCTTTATTAGTTTATTTTATTGGTAATTGGAAAAAATTGAATAAAGATCCTAAAATCATACGTGTAGGAGAAAAAAACCACTAGGACAGACTGCCACTATCAGCACGTACCAACCAATTTTTTTTAATTATTTGAAAACAATATGCACTGGTCAAAGAAGGGATCACCACCTCTTCCTGTTTCCTACTTTGTATTTTTAAATCATACTATTTTAGCCACAATGAGTTGCTCGCTTGAGTAGCTAATTAAAAGCTTGAATTTAAAATTGGGCATAAAAAGTTTTATAAGAATTAATAGTTTTTTTTTGAAGGATATAAGAATTGATAGTTAAAATAAGATATATCCTTTAAGAGGAGATGGAGTTTTTTGTGCAGTTTTGGTCTTTTTTTAGATAGACAAATGTTAGTAAATTAGTAATGTTATGTTAGTGGGGGATGTTTGAACCATGATCTCCTTATCATTCCAATCCTTATGTCCATCTCCCAAACCACCAAACCACCTTATAACTCCCTTGTGCAGTTCTATTCGACAGTAAGGAGATGGGGTTTTAAACAAGTTTGGGGCATAGTCTGGATTTACTGTAATTTGGTGCATTTGAGATCTAAAAATGGAGTGATATAATTTTTTCACAATCTAGAATTGACATTACCTCTTGGCAGTGGTTTGTTGAAAAAGTATAAAGGGTGGATCCTGTTTATTTTTCTGATTGATGCTATAACCCATTTGCTTGTATTTTCCAATGTATGTAGACTGTAGAAGGTTCTTGTCTGTGTTAGTTCTCTACATGTAATGATTGGGAAAGCTTATGAAAATAGTTTATGACTAGCTTACAAGCTGCTTTGGGCTTATTTTTATAAGCTCTACAGAATAGCTTATCAAAATAGTTTACAGCTTATATAAAATCAATTTAATCACATCCCTCTTTGATTATAAACATAACTTATACATAAGCATTTATATGATAAACACTTATGGTATAAGTGATTAAATAAGTTGTTTATTCCAAACAGACCCTTAATATATTTGCCTAGCTTCTTTAAAAATCAAAAGAAAAGTAGCAATAGTATTTGACATTCATGGCAAGCAATCATGTAAAGAAAACATGTTCACACAGTCAAACTGCACTAAATATATATAGTATACTACTTGATCTGGGAAAGCAAAATTTTAAAAGTACTCTTGGAATGGAAAGACAACTGATGCTCTACTCATATGGAAAAGTGTTTAACCAACCGTTCATTGCAGCCAATGAGAGATATATAGCTACTGTTTACCCAATTCAGTCTTCCATGGCCAGCATATATGGCAGGTTTCTTTTTTTCCCCCTTGCCTGTTCTGCTATTTCACTGATGATCAATAATGGGAAAGCTGGTATATATCAAAAAAATAAAATAATGGGAAAGCTGGTTTTTCATCAGTGTGTAAAGAAGAGTTAGATGATCAGTTAGTAATGGACATTTCATTCTATCTGTCAAATTTGTGTATATTTGATTTTATATATTAAAGCTTTTTAGTATTTTATATTCATATTATAAATTTGTACAGATTTTCATGTCAGAAGTGACGAGAGGTGGAGTACTGTATTTAAATTCTGACTTTGTTGGCAACAAAAAAGCCAGTAGTTATTGGTTATTAGTTGGGTACAGAACGCTGCAATTAAATAAGACATTAATTTATTTGCTAGACATGTTTGTTTTGAAAAAAAAATATTTTTTGTCTTTATTTTTAGTTTTATTTATAAAAATGTCCTTAATTTTATTTATTGTTTTCAAATACTTACGTAAGAATCAAATTGACATGGTATGAGTGGTAAGTGGTTTGGGTCCCTTAAACATGTGGTCGGGGTTCAATTCTTGATACCAATGCTTGTTGGTCCAAGTGACAAGGAGCTTGGTTTCTTTTAATTGTAGATCTTGGGTTCAAGTCTTGTGAATAGAGAAAATAGATGACGGGAGAACTTTGCCCCCTCATAGGGGTCCACCCAACTCGACTCGAATTAAACTGATACTATATACCAAAAATAATAAAGTAAAATAATTTAAATGATATTATATAATTAAAAGTAAAAATATAAAACACTTTCTCAGATCAAATAGGTCCAAAGATTATGAAGAAATAAACCTCATTCAAAGTTAATACCTTTCTAACAAAAAGTGCAAATAAAAACTAGATGGCCAATACTATGTAGGATCCCTGAGTCTGGGCTATAGCGGTGGCACTTAGCATGGACCACCTAAAAAGTGGTATACCATGGACCAGTGAGTGTCCATTATGGACTAACGATTGTCACAATCATATATATATTAATTTTTAAATGCAATGGTCATGATTGAGTAAAAGGTATCAATTTTTTTAAATAAAAATTATTTGCTCTAATGCCATTTATAATTGTTGTATTTATAAAAATAAACAAGGAAAGTAACATATTAAAAAACTCTCCCTCTGCCTCTCTCTTCCTCCTCTATCTCCCCCTGCTCTCTCCCTCTCTCTCACCCTCCCTTTCTCTCTCGCTCCCTCTCTCTGTTTCCCTCTCCCTCTTCCCCCTCTCTCACTATCTCCCTTTCTCTATCACTCTCTCCCTCCCCCTCTTTCTATCTCGCTCTCTCTCCCCACTCACTCTCACTTCCTCTCTCTTGCTCTCTCTCCCTCTCTTTCATTCCCTCTCCCTCCCTCTCTCTCGCCCTCTCCCCCTTCTCTCTCCCCCTCTTTCACCCCTTTCTCTCTCTCCCTCTCTCTACCGCACTCTTCCTCCCCCACTCTCTATCTCGCTTTCTCTCTCCCCACTCTCTATCTCGCTTTCTCTCTCCCCACTCTCTCTCTCTCGCTCTTTCTCCCCTTCTCTCATTCCCTCTCCATCCCTCTCTCTTCCCCTCTCTCCCTTTCTCATTCCCTCTCGCTCCCTTTCTCTCTCTCTCCCTTTCTCATTCCCTCTCGCTCCCTTTCTCTCTCGCTCTCCCCCTCTCTCATTCCCTCTCCCTCCCTTTCTTTCTCACTCTCTCTCCCCTTTCTGTGTCACTCTTTCCCTCCCCCTCTCACTTTCACTCTCCCTCTCTCTCTCTTTCGCTCTCGCTCTCTCTCCCATCTCTCTCGCCAGAAATGGGAACAAGAGGGAGGGAGTGATAGAATGAGCAAGAGAGAGGGAGAGAAGAAGAGGGGGACAAAGAAAGAGGGAGAGAAGGAGAGAGGGGAGAGGGAGAGGTTTTTTAGAGTGCAAGAAAAAGAGTGGGAGAGAGAGACATGGAGAGAAGGAGAGGGAAAGGGAAAAGGAAAGGTTTTTAGAGAGCTAGAGAGAGAGAGAGAGGGAGTGAGCGAGAGAGGGGGAGAGAGAAAGGGAGGGGGAGAGAGAGCGAGAGGAAGGGAAAGGGAATTAGAGAGAGAGTGGCAAGAGAGACGGGGAGAGAAAGTGAGATAGAGAGGGGGAGGGAAAGAGCAATAGAGAGAGGAAGATAGTGAGAGAAGGGGGGGAGAGAGAGAGGGAGGGAGAGGGAATGAGAGAGGATAGAGATCAAAGTGAGCAAGAGGAAGTGAAAGAGAGAGAGCGGGGAGAAAAAGATGGGGGAGAGAGAAAGCTAGATAGACAGAGAAGGGAGGGGAGAGCGATAGAGAGAGGGAGATAGTGAGAGAGGGGGAAGAGAGAGAGGGGAGAGAAAAGGAAAAAGGGAGCGAGAGAGAACGGGGGTGAGAGAGGGCAGAGAGGTGGGGGAGAATGCGAGAGAGAGGGAGGGAGAGGGAATGAAAGAGGGGGAGAGAGAGAGGGACAGAGAGTGGGGAGAGAGAGAGCAAGATAGAGAGAGGGGGAGGGAGAGAGTGATAGAGAGAGGGGGAAGAGAGAGAGAGAGAGCAGGACGAGAGAGAAAGGGAGGGTGAGAGAGAGCGGGGGGAGAGAGGGGGAGAGAGAGGAGGAAGAGAGAGAGAGAGTTTTTTAATATGTTACTTTCTTTGTTCATTTTTGTAAATACAACAATTACCAATGGTATTAGAGCAATTAATTTTTATTTAAAAAAGAATTGGTATCTTTTACTCAATCATGACCATTGCATTTAATAATTAATATATCTATAGTTGCGACAACCGTTAGTCCAAGGTGGACACTCATTGGTCCACAGTAGACCACTTTTTAGTGGTACATCTTTAAGTGCCACCGGCCATAGCTTAATATGGTTGTAGCATTCTTTCAAATAGATCTAATTTTAACCCCTACATGTAATGCTTTTCTGAATGGGCTAGAAATTGTAGTTCAAAATTAGCAGTGCTTTCCACCATGTTGCTATGCTTGCATGTTACTTTCCCTTGGCCTTACAACTCATGATCAACTACTACGAAGATTGATAGGTTTTATTTATTCTATGTCTTATGTAAGTTGTATAGTTTATGGTATATATAGAAACTGTTTTGTGAAGAAGATATCGATCCATAAATAAAAAATTTAAGCATCTTAATTTGTCTTATTTGAGCGGGATTTTTAAGCATCCAGTGTATATTATAAGCCAATATGGCCGTCTTGCAGCTTAATTTGCTGTGTTATTGACCCCAAAAGAAAAAGCAAAATGAAAAGGCCTTAGGTCTATTTGGTAGAACCAATATAATAGTTTCAGGAATACCAGTACATTGCTTCAATTTTTGCCTTTCCCCTGGGCACTATGGCATGCATGACATAAAGATGATGTTTGGTTTCTATGGTTTTATACTTTTTCAAAACTCATTTTAGCTTCTTCTATCAAAAAAAAAAAACTCATTCTAGATTCAAACTTCGTTTTAAGTGAAGCGAACAATATTTGAGTTTTTTTTGGGTTTTCATTTTTCTGCTGAGAAGTGATGGGTGCTATTAAATGCTAACAAAAAGTGTTTTTATTAATATCTTTCAAACAAATTTTATTGCTTAATATACTTTTGAGAAAAAAATATCTAAATATAAATTACATTAAAGTAAAGTCATTTTATAAACAAAACTTAGTTTGTAAAATGAAGTTATTCCAAAGTTACGTTTATAAACTTTAATCCAAACATGCACTAAATGGATGATAAAGAAAGGACAACAAATATCTCAATTATATTGGTGAATTTTTTGGACTATTATATATGTTATTAAAAATTACTATGTAATTAATAAAATATCTCCAAATTGTTCCTTTTTATTATATTTCTAGCATAATGCATCCACACAAAGCTAGATTAGAAGGTGAGGATTATCCAAAATTTGTAAGCTTTATTTAGACCTTAATATTTTTAGTTAATGTGAAACTTGAGCTTTTCTACAGCACCCCTCACCCTCGGGGCTATTAGGACTAGTGTGCATGGACAACACGAGTGACACAACAACGGATATAGGATAGGTTCTATTCACAAGAACATCGTGTGAGTTAGAGAGAGGTATTACTAAGGAAATGGGTTGTAAAACTCGTTAATTGTGTTTTATATTGCTGCTTTTATTCCAAAATAAGTGTCTTTTCAGCAAAGGAGAAATGTTCCAAAAAAAGTATCGTTTTATTTTTTCAATGAAGCATTAATTAATTTATTCCATTACCCCAAAGAGTACAACTATTGTGTTGCAATATAAATAATAAGCTTAATTGTATTTTTGATTTCTCATGTATCACGATTGTGCAGTTTTGGTCCCTAAGGTATCACAATTGTGCGATTTTGATTCCCTGGTTATCTCAATTGTTACAATTGGTCCATTTGACACTGTGTTGTTTTTAACATCAAGAACCAACGTGTGGCACACGTGGAACTAATTTGACACCGAGTCAAGTCACCTATAAGTCATGTAGATCCTTGTTTTAAAAATGACATAGTGATACAGTGAACAATTGTAACAGTTGAGATATATAGGGACCAAATTCGCACAATGGTGATACATGGGAGACCATGCACAATTGGGACATAACGGACTAAAATCGCACAATCGTAATACTCAAAGACCAAAATCATGCAATTGTAACTTGAGAGACCAAAATCGCACAATCATGATATATGAGGGACTAAGTGTGTAATTAAGCCTAAATAATAAGGTTATGTTAGTAAAATTATTATTCTCACTCATTTATTTATTTTTTTAATTTGTATTAAAAACCTTAAAAATCACTTATCTTAGAACGGAAGGAATAGTTCCTTTATCCCTTCGTTAAAGCACTCAAGAATCCGGATCCTTGATATTACTTATTAGATAATTCTCGTAGCATAAAACACATTTTGCCAAGGCACATATTATAATCTATCACCACCCGTAAAAAGCCGATATACTCTTCCCAAAAAAAATGCCTTTGATAGGACATAAATGATTCTGAAAGCAAACTACTAGAAAGTTAAGTGGAATATATATAACAATCAGAATAGTCATACATCTTATGGAGGGGAAAAAAAGAAGAAAAGCAGACTCGATGTGAAAGCTTTTTAGAATTCTAGCCATGCAAAATGGAGGTCTAAGAAGCTTTTGTATTAAGAATTGTGTATGTATATATAATTATTTGTTGTAAAATTGATTCCACCTAAATTTAATTTATAGCGCTGCTATTCTTTATAATAAACTTAAATTTAATTACATGTGTAGTTAAATTCAATATTATTAATAAATCAATGGTATGCTACAAATAATTGGTAGAGTCTAAAGTATCAACCTGATTGGGATATTTTTCTCTACTGTGATGTCTTTGCATTCTATTTTTGTTTTAAAAAAATTCAATAGTTATATATAAATATTACGTTGGTTCAAGTGGCACTAGACTCGAATCTTTTAAGTAAAGTCTCGGCTTAAAAAAAACATAATTGGTGTAAGTACGTGGACTACAAACGAAGATCCCTAGATGCTATATATGTTTGAATTTTATTAGAATACTACGTACCTAGAGCTGACAAAACGGGCTTTCGGGTCGGGCTTGAGCTGGCCCGCATCGGGTTCAGGCTTTGTCGGATCGAGCTAAAAAAACCCAAATTGAAAATGGACTCGAATTTGTGTGTCCGAGCTCTCCACTTTTTGGGCTCGGGCTCAGACTTTAGGCTATATTTTGCGGGCTGCCCACTTCGGACTTGGGCTTTACCGGGGTCGGGCTTTGTCGGGTCGGGCCAAAAAGACCCAGATTAAAAAATGGGCTCAAATTTGTATGTCCAAACTCTTTATTTTTTGGACTTTTTGGCCCGACTCGACAAGCCCAGCCTATTTTACCAGCTCTATACGTACCCAGTTAAAGTGTAGTTATATATGGAGATTAAAAAGAAAATCAATGTATCATCGTAAACAGTGTTTCTTTCCACAGCTTTCCCCAGAAAGGTTACATGGCAAGGAGGGCCCATTAAGGAGTCCCTTTGTTCTAAAGTCAAAAATGCCTTTGACATTTTGTGTGAAAATCATATCATAGCATATCATATTAATCTAAAAAGGAAAGGGTTGTCTAGATAAAGAGATAACTTTGTGTGGTTAATTGAAGTTACCTAGTTATAAAAGAATAACGTATCACTTTCTCATATTGTAGTAAAATTTTAACAAGTAACAAATATATATATATATGAGGAGGGATCAAATTACACCGGTGTAACTCTTGGACGATATTACACCGCTAATAACTATTAACCGAATAATTATATTCTAAAACTCACCGTTGGATTAAAAGATACTATCATGTAGATCATTTCTATAAAATTTCACATCAATCTAAAATCATTTGATGTGTCATTGAGATACGTTAAGATTAATGTCTTTTAAAGTGTATGAATTTTGACATATCTCAATGACACATCAAACAATTTTAGATTGATGTGAAATTTTACAGGAATGATCTATATGATAATAACTTTTAATCTAACGGTGTGTTTTAGAATATAATTATCCGCTGAAGAATTATTAGCGGTGTAACATTGACCAAAGTGTTACACCGGTGTAATTTGATCCCTCTTCTATATATATATATATATATATAATTGTGAGAAGTTTGAGTATAGTTTGTATATAATTAAAGTCGTAAATTCAAACCTCACTAATTATAATTATACGCAGCATACAATGCATTAAAAAGAAAAGGGAAAATCTAGCTATAGTACGTCTACAGCACTTTGTGGAAAAGGCATGCATGTATAAATTATTTGACTCCAAGGTCTAAGCTACCTTTTCTATTATTTATATTTAGAGGCACATGAATGAATTTCACCAAAGAACAATATTGTAGACGTACACCAAATTAATTATCCTTTGCATTGAGGTCTAACATACATATCCTCTCTTTACCTACATTGTGTGTCATAGGCGGTATATATTTGAGTCCCTTAAGCATAATGTCGGGGGTTCGATCACCAAAGGTCCAGAACGTATGTATGGAAGAAAATCTATTAGGAGAGATGAACCTCTTAAATGGATCTCAGTACCTCGAGGGATTAGTATTTACCGTTATACGTAAAAAATACCTAGGTTCACCCAAAATACGTACATATCCTCTCTTTTGGTATTGGTTTGATATCATATATTATTAATTGCTTTTAAAGATCAAGATTCCCGGAGTTGGGAACAAAAAACATGGAGAACCAACTTGCTAGAAAATGCTTTTTGTTTTTTGAAATCGAGTAGCAAGAAAATGCTGGTACAATTATAATTGCCAACGAGCATGAATAATGATAATCTCACCTTATTACACATGATGACATGAAGATGCATGAGTCGACGTGAAGAACATTTTGATATATTTCAAAGGCTTTTTTTATCTACATATACATACTTTTCTATCTACACATACATGATGCGAAACTAATAGTTTTGCAGGTATTTTTTTTTTTCTAAAAACATACATGATGCGGAACTAATTAGTTCTACAGTTGTACTTTGTTGCGGAAATATTAGTTCCGCATATTGAACTTCACAGTGCGGAACTAATAGTTTCATATGTGTTATTTCTATGTGTGTGCCACAAATAACACATGCGAAACTATTAGTTCTGCACTGATATGTATGTGTCAATAGTAATTTATGTATGTGTCGTTAAAAAAGCGCTATTTCAAATTAATTACTTTTGAATGCACCGAAGCCTTCTATTCTCTGAGGATATATAGTTAGGCCCATATATACCAAAGTGGATTAAGAATCAAGACTAACCGAAAGCTTAACAAGACAAATCGTTGATATTAAAGATTAACAACTTAATCAACATCCTTGCAATTAATGTGCTTATAAAAAAGGGTAATCGCTCAGAATCCAGTCCAAGAATCCAAAACCAATGGCTTTGGATATGTTCTATCAAGATGCACATACATACACACTAACAAGTGGTGGCGATTGGCATGGCCATGACGGTGCGTGAAAAATATTTGTAATTATAGTAAATTTGGACAATAAGAAAGGAAGAAAGGGAATCATAATGCATGGTACAATTATTAGATATGGTTGTAGTTTGAAAACTGGTTTCTTCTAAAATGTCATCCTTGGCGGAAAGGGATTAAAGAGCTAGAATATCAAAATGTGTTAATGATTAAAATACAAGTTTTTCATGGTATAAAAGTGAGGTTTTGTCAACAACAAAAAATTAGTATAAAAGTGAGGAGTCGTTGTTGTTGACCGGATTTGTGTGGGAAAAGGAGATTTTATGAGAAATTGGTAAAATATAAGTAACAACTATAAATTTTTTTATTATTAAATAGTTAATTTATGAGAAATTGATATTAATTTCATGTAAATTCAAAATACGTGATATGATATGAATTACATGGTTTTATAAAAATAAGAATATGAAATGACTTTATGAGATTCAAATTTAAGATCTATATGAGGAGCGATCAAGTTATACCGATGTAATACTTTGGTCAATATTACACCGTTAATACCAAATGGTTATCTTTTTAAAATTCACTGTTGGATTAATAACTACTATCACATAGATTATTCCTGTAAAATTTTACATCAATCCAAAATCATTTGACATGTCATGGAGATAGGTCAAGAATTAACGTATTTTAAAATGTATAAATATTGACATATCTCAATGACACATCTAATGATTTTATATTGATTTGAAAATTTACAAGAACCATCTATGTGATAGTAGTTATTAATTCAACAGTTGAGTTTTAATATATAATCACGTATTTAGAAATTACATTAAATTAATATCAATTCCTCATAAATTAAATATTTAATAATAAAATTATTTTTTAGTCAATACTTATATTTTTAATTAAAAAATAAATATAATAAATTTTTTTGGTTAAACTATCGTTAGAGTCTTTGACCCCCGGTTCAGGGCTTAGTTACACTTAAAACTCGTCACCCATTCCCAAGAGTGTGTTTTGTGGGGATTGAACTTTGGTTCTCCCACTCACAAGTTCAGCTTTGTGGGGATTGAACCTTGTTCTTGTTCCAACAAGTTCAGCGTGTATTGCCAACTGAGTCACATCTATTGAGTTATAAGAGTGGATTTTGAGTCTCGCTAACTAGGATATTAATTAAGAAATAAAAACTAAAATTTATAATTTGAAAAGTATACTATTTAATGTATTAATAATTTGAAACATCAGTCTTTTTATTTTTCAATTCTTTAAAGTACTATTTTCAGTGTAGTTGGAATTTGGTAAAAAGTGTACTTTTTATCGGTTAAAATCATCTGCATTTGAAAATGGGCTGCATGCGGAATCTGGAAAAGGGGTATAGGATTAGGACATATTCCCATGTTGGATTTGGCATGTCCTTAAAGCTAAGTTAAATAGGGACAGGGTGCCTTAAACATCCAATAAAAATGAAGAACAATTTAACTAACAAGGTTCGATCCTGACCGTACATCACATTGACAGTACTATTGATGCTCGATCGTAGGAATACATCAGAGAAAGCATGCAAGATCTCTCGGTTTATAAAATTCCAATGACAAAGTCTGACCCTCTTTTATTTTTTTTGTTCATACAGATAAAAGTGCCTTAAATTGAACATGTGCAATCTTCTTAGAGCATCCGCAGCGTAGTGCTTGACAAGCATTTGCCTCAAGGTGCCCTTTAATATGGGATAACCCCAAAACGTCCAAGCAATGGGAAAGTGGTAGTTGACCTGAGTAGGAGGTTTTACTGGTTTTTCACAAAATTATGCTTTCCTCCCCAACGATTTGTATAATATGAAAGGAACATAACAAAAAAATTACTCAAATATTTACCTTTGTAAAAAAAACTAAAAACTTTACTTATTACTGAATCTGAAATAGTGAAATCTGTTTCTACTCCCCTCATTTGAAATTGACAACAAGCAGAACAAAGGCAACCATGCATAGCGAAGAAGGTGAAACTCGTTCAAAGTGCAGCTGGTCGTCGATGAGCATATCAATAAATGCCGAAGAAGACGAACTCGAAGCTCACTGGCCCTGAGATTGGTTGGCACCAGCAAAGGAAGAACGTCCTCAACTTTGTTGTCTGAAAAGATTGGAGATTTGAGATAGGTTTTGAATTGGGACAATCGTTTGTATGAGTATCAATATTGTCGACTGTTTTGTTGTTCTGTGTTGATCCTGCCAGATTTTTGCATTATTGTTTAATGCGATGTTGCAACATACAATTTAAGGGAGAGTAAACATTGGACCCTTATAATTACCCTTTCTTCTTCGAACGTGTATTGAGTTCAGCTTCGCTGCTGGCAACGAATTATGTGTCCTTGCAAAACATATATAAATTTCTTATTTATCTTCCAGTATTACCTACTCAGCAAGAATATAAATTTGTACATTACATTTTCATATCACAGGTCAAACAATGGAATAATCATACACAACTACTATTCACGTCGATTACATCCTTGGAGGCTTTAAGCAACTACTAATCCATATTTAGTACAATTTTTTTGCGCCAATATTTAGTACATTTTCCATAAATTAATTTAATAAATTAATCATCTTTTCCAGTGTCCAATTTTTTAAATGTAGTATCATGTAGCCCATCTAAGAAAATAGAAACAATTCCCTGTGTACTGCACTAATCAGGTTGCAAGTAACAAATCTGAACCATTAAATTTTTTATGTATATATCTATGGTAAAAAATGGGTTTCCCATTGTTGGGTCATTTTTAAGTTAACCCATATTAAAGGGCACCACCTTGCCTCAATAAGCATTAGTGTTTATTTATTTTGTGTCATTGGAATGCATTTTGGTTAAAATGCTTATGAAGCATCTCTTCCTATCAAGAAAAGTGTGGCTGTGGTTGTGTTTTATTAATAAATTGTAAAGATGTGAGGTTATTGGTGGAGTCTTTTTATTTTTAATTTTTCTTTGGAGATGCCGGGTTAGAGATAAAATATTGATGAAATGTTCAAGTTAAAAAAGGTAAACATAAGTGATGTGCATGAATGAGACCCACTTAAAAACCCCAATATGAAATGCTCCATTGTAATTAAATACTCCTATGCTCCATTTTCACGAGAAAGATGAACTAAGGTATTCTCATTGTACAATTGTGGAGACTAATCCAACATTGTGCATAAGGGACTCATGTATCTACCACCCATGCCACACCATGTTGGTATTTTATGAACTTTTATATTGTATCAAATCAATTAATATTAGTTTTTTAATTAGTTATTTAGTTAAAGGATTTTTTTTCTTAATTTTTTCATCATTGTTTAAATTTCACCAATCAACATTAAATATAATAAGATATTTACATCTTATCATTAAATTAAGATAGTTTTGTATCAATTAAATCAACATTTTAAATGTATTTTTTTGAAATATTTCACAAAAATAATCGTGCAATTCATGAAAATTGTCTTCGAAACTTTAATATTAAATTTTTAAGATGATCCAAACACACATTAAATGTGTTACAAAAAAAAACACATTAAATGTTTTACTAAAATTTAATGTAATGTTGAATATGTCATAAAATTAAAATTTCATTATGCCAATTTAACTTCTTAAATTCACTACTAGAAAACGTTAAATTAGTGAGTAAAAATATGAATAAAAGTATAATTAATAATTAAAAGTTGAACTACTAAAATAATTGTATAATATATGCATAAAAAATAATGATATAATATACATACATTATAAGTATTATAATAATTTTAACTATTAGTTTTTAATCAATAATTATAGTTATAATTATATTATATTATATTTAAAACATTTCACAACAGAAAAGGAGTACCATATTCCTCCATTGATAGAATATACATAAATTACATCATAAACCCTTGTTGAGATTGATGGTTTTGACTGACCTTGCATGGAGTGTAATTTTCCTAGTCTAATCTAAATTTATCAACATAAAAAAAAAAAAATAGTACCATATCAATTTTTCCGTAATAAAGGGAAAGCTGTCTCAAAAGCTGGTAAATTAAAATGATGAATTATTGGTCAAAGGTTTAGAGAAAGGGGCAGTACAGATGCCATAATGGTGGCAACAGGTACAGTGATCACGCTAGTTGGGACAACATGAACCATGGATATTTGTCCCCCAACACAATCAAACAAGATAAGTGTTTGTGTTGGGTGTACTAATACTGTAGCGCACTTAGCGCCATAAGAAATGGGGTTAGGTCCAAATTCCAACATCAACATGAGCCAATTCTATTTACCCAAATGAGTCTCTCAAAACTTTTAACCAGCACACCAACCTTATGATGGATCCTACTTTTGGGTCCAAAAAGCCCTACCTACCGACATCGAGGTTGGCATCCAATTTGGAGAAGGGATTTGGTAAATACACCCCACACAAATTGCCATACAATCCACATTAATCTTGAAATTCCAAAATACCCATTTTAATATCGCATTTTGTTTCTTCAGATCCCGAAATTGTATTTTTTCCAAAAAATAAAATTTCTGGAATACAAATTTGTTGTATTCCGAAAACTCCAAATTTTAGTTTCTAGATTGTAAAAAAACTCAGTTTTTCACATTCTGAAATACAAATTTACATTCCAGAAACTTCAATTTTCGAAAAAAAATACAATTTTGGGATCTAAAGAAGCGAAATGCGATATTGAAAAGGGGTAATTTTGGAATTTCCATGTTAATGTGGGGTGGATGGTAAATTTTATGGGGTGTATTTACCAATTCCCTTTGGAGAATGTTATAACTATGCAATTACCTTTCTTTTTTTTTGTTAGTCATGATGCAATCACCTTCCTTCAATAGGGTATCTCTTCAACATGGTGATTTTGATGAAATAGGCCCACTTGTAATAAATTAACTCATACGTGCTTTTTTTTCATTTTTTTAATCTGAGTAACCTTCATGTGTAACTGTGGAGACTAATTATCGAGGTATTGAGATCTATTTAGGGGATTGATCTCTCCCAGCAGATACTTTTCCAAACACACAGTCGAGAATCAAACTTCAGACATCGTACTTAAGGAACTTGAGTACCTACCCCTTATGGTACACCATATTGGTGTTCTAGGATTTTTTTTGTGTGCTTGTTTATGAAAGTAGGTAACAATTTTACAAGTACTTTCCATGTTAGTGCTCCGAAGAGGAAAACTACTCAGAAATTTGAAAACAAATTAGAAGGGTTTGACCAAAACATATAAAAAAATTTAACAAATTATACTAAAATAATGTAGAAAAAACAAATTATCATCATGAAATTGCTAATTCCACAAACCTAGAGGCACTAGGCAACAACATAAGGCAGCGGCGGATCCATTTTAAAGTGTGGGGGCAATATTTTTATATGTAAATATTAGTATTAAAAATATACTATATAATTTTTTTAAAATATATAAATATGCATCATAATTATTCTCTACAAGTTATCATTTTCTTGAAATATTGAACTATTTTCTCATTTTTAATATTATCAAAAAGCACTCTATAAGTAATTAAACAACCATTCAATACAATTTCACATCTAATTTTTTACGTTTCAATTATTGTAGTTGTGACCGGTAATATCAAAGTTAATTCTAAAAGCAAATGTACCAACGGATATATAATATGTATGTTTTTTTTATCTCTACAAACTTCATAAGAAAATCACCAATTTCCCTTATTTTGAAAATGTAATATCATAACATACATCTATATATAAAGTAATTTTCAAGCTAACTATAGATAAAATGAGTGGCATTAAAAGGTAATTTTATCAAATACAATGAGAAATTATTTAGTGAGTTAAAAAGTGAGTAAAGACATCAAATCAAATATTCAATATATTATATATGTTTGACATCTATCTAATATTAATATATATATATATATATATTAAATTGGGAAACCAAAATACTATTAGTTGGGGCAATTGCCCCCAATCTACAAGTAGATCCGCCCCTGACATAAGGTACGTACCAATCCAAGTGAAAGAGCGCTTTGTGACATGCAACAATCCAAGCTACTATTAATTACAAGTCATTCAAACTAAGTGATAGATTTTATCTTAACTTTCATAAATTTCTAGGAGTGGGCACGTGTCGGGTTATTAGGATATTTAGGCCCGAACTAATGAATAGTTGACGGGTTGGATTGGTTCGATTTTCCCCCTTTTCTTGTTAACAACCCTAACCGAAACCAATCCGTGCATATCCGGGTTGGTTCGGGTCGGGTATCCGGTTTATCAATTAATAAAATTACAAACAATAAAAAATCGAGAAATGGGTATAGGGTTACTCTCCCTCCTGTCGCTAGAGTTGGCAAAACAGGCTTTCGGACCAGGCTTGGGTCGGCCTGCATCGGGTTCGAGCTTTATCAGGGCTGGGCCAAAAAAGCCTAGATTGAAAACGGGCTTGAATTTGTGTCACAGCCCTCTACTTTTCGGGCTCGGGCTTTGGCTATAGTTTTCGGGCGACCCGCTTCGGGCTCGGGCTTTACCGGGTTCGGGCTTTGTCGGGCCGGGTCGGGCAAAAAACGCCCGGATTGAAAACGGGTTCAAATTTGTGTCTGAGCCCTCTATTTTTTGGGATTTTTCGGCTCGGCCCGGCTTATTTTGCCAGCTCTACCTGTCGCTATACTAGGTAGTGGCTGGCTCTTGGGGCTAGGCAGTGGCTGGCTCTCAGAGCTGGACTTTGTTCTTCTGCTTTTCCCCTTTTCCTTTGTCACCGGAGCTTTACCATTTTCAATAGCTTAGAATCTATACCAGTAGGAGGTGCCCATAGATGGTTGCTGGTGGTGCTCAATGACGACTCAAACAAGGCTGTTGTGGGTGAGAGAAGAGGGAAAAGGTGGTATTTACTATTTACTATTTAGAGAGATAAGTAAAGGTGAAAGGGAGTGGTGGTAAAATCGGTTCCCGTGAAGACTTTGAGAGTTTAGTTTAAATTTGGGTTACGTTTGGGTGAGGGAAGTATAGAATAGTAAAAATGTGGACTAGATTAGGACCATTAGATTGAAGAGATTGAGAAGGGAGTTGATTTGGCCTAGCTTTTCTGGAAGGAATCAATTGATTCGGCTAGTCTAAAACGTGCAGAGTAGTTTTTTTTTTCAAGTGAAGTAATTAGCATTGGTTCGGGTTGGGTATTTTCGAGTTCTATATGCTTAGACCCGTTCCCCAACCTAATCTCTTTGGGTTTACAATTGTAAAATCCAAACCGATCTGCTAGTCTGAATCAACTAGGATTTTTCTCCTGAGTTTGGTTCGGGTTCACATGTCTAAAAATTGCAAGGCCTAACCCTGGTATGTTATCTATCATAGGCTTTTTTTTTGCCTAACCTGGCCTTTTTGAAAATCTGATTTGGCTTGTTAGGCTATTTAAAGGCCTAATTCCTAATAAGGAATTCAAATAGGTCATTTGATCTACTCCAAAATAGGCTAATAGGTCAACGAATAAAAGTTCTACGTATAACTAACTAAAAACTATAACAATTAAGACCATTGTTATTTAAGGCATGAGGTATATGAGTGATAATACTTTATAAGGGCATAGAGAGGGAGACAGCGAGACAGAGGGGGAGAGAGCGAGAGTGGGACAAAGCGAGAGACGGAGAAGAGGGAGAGCAAGAGCGAGAGAAAGATATATGACAGAGAGAGAGAGATGGGGGAGAGAATGAGAGACAAAGGTAGAGAGAGGGAGAGAGAACAAGAGAGAAGGGGAGAAAGAGCAATAACGAGAGAGGGAGCGAGAGCAGGGTAGAGAGCGAGAGAGGGAGTGAAAAGGAGGGAGTGAGGAAGAGAGAGGGGGAGAGAGACCAATAGAAAGGGAAAGAGAAAGGGGGAAACAGAGAGAGCGAGAGTGAAAGAAAGGAAGGAGTGGGAGAGAGAGCGAGAGAGAAGGAGGGGGAAAGAGAGCGAAGAGAGCGAAGAGAGAGAGCCAAAGGCTAGGAGAGAGTAAGGGTAAGAGAGAGAGGAGGGAGAGCTTGAGAGAAAGGGAGAGAGAGCAAGAGCGAAAGAGGGGAGAGAATGAGAGAGAGGGAGAGTGGGAGGGGAGGGAGAGAGGGAAAGAGAGAGCAAGAGATAGAGCAAAAGCGAGAGGGGGAGAAAGGGAGAGGGAGAGGAAAGGAGGGATTGAACAAGAGAGAGGGGGAGAGAGACTAAGAGAAACCGAGTAAGCGAGAAAGGGAGACAGAGAGCGAGAGCGGGAGAAAGAAAGAGGGGGAGAGAAACAAAGAGAAAGAAAGAACAAGAGCTAGAGAGAGAGAGACGACAGAGAGGTGGGGGAGAGAGAAAGCACGGCAAAAAGGGACGAAAAGCGAGAGAAAAATAGATAGAGCGAGCGAGTGTAGTTGAGAGATAGAGTAAGAGCGAGAGAGAGCAAGAGAGGGGGAGAGAGAATGAGAGAGAGAAAGGGAGGGAGAAAGAGTGAAAGCAAGAGAGAGAGAGAGAGAGAGCGAGAGAGAGTGGGAAACAATGAGAGAAAAGGAGGGGTAGAGAGAGCAAGAGACAGAGATGGAGAATGAGGGAGAGAAGAGAAAATGGGAGGGACAAAGCACGAGAGAGAGGGGAGAGAGGGAGAGGGAGGAGAGAGAGGGAGAGGGAGCGAAAAGGAGGAAGTGAGCAAGAGAGGGGGAGAGAGACCAATAGAAAGGAAAAGAGAAAGGGAGAGAGAGAGAGAAAGACAGGGAGAGAGAGAGTGAGAGAAAGGGAGGAGAGGAAGAGTGAGAGAGAGGGAGAGGGAGGGGGAAAGAGAGTGAAGAGAGAGAGAGCCAAAGGGAGAGAGAGGAGGCAGAGCATTTGAGAAAGGGAGAGAGTGGGAGAGTGGGAGAGGGAGGGAGATAGAGCGAAAGCAAGAGAGAGCGAGAGGGAGAGAAACGGAGGGATTGAACAAAAGAGAGGGGGAGAGAGACTAATAGAAAGCGAGAAAGGGAGAGAGAATGAGAGCGGGAGACAGGAAAAGAGGGAAAGAAACAGAGAGAGAAAGAACAAGAGAGAGCGAGAGGGAGAGACAACAGAGAGGTGGGGGAGAGAGCACGAAAGAAAGGGATGGAAAGTGAGAGAGAAATGGATAGAGCGATAGCGAGGGAGGGAGAGTGCAGTTGAGAGAGAGCGAGAAAGGGGGAGAGGGGGAGAGGGAGATATTAGAGAGCGAGGTGGCGAAGAGAGAATGAGAGAGGGAGAAAGGGAGGGAGAGATAGTGAGAGCGAGAGAGAGATTGAGCAAGAGCAAGAGAGAGGGGGGGGAGAATGAGAAAAGCAGAGAGGGAGAGAGGGAGGGAGAGAGCAAGAAAGGGAGATAGAGCGAAAGCGAGAGGGGGAGAGATAGCGAGACAGAGAGAAAAGGAGGGATTGAACAAGAGGGGGAGACCAAGAGAAAGTGAGAAAGGGAGGGAGAGAGAGAGAGAACGAGAGCGAGAGAAATAGAAAAATAAGAGGGAGAGACGACAGAGGTGGGGGAGATAGAGCACGACAGAAAGGGACGGAAAGCGAGAGAAAAATGGATAGAGCGAGAGCGAGGGAGAGAGTGCAGTTGAGAGATTGAGAAAGAGCAAGAGAGGGGGAGAGAGCGCCAGGGGGAATGCACAGAGCGAGAGCGAGAGAGCACAAGAGAAAGGAATGGAGACATCGGAGAACAAGATAGAAAGGGAAGGACAAAGCGAAATAGGGGGAGTAAGAGCTATAGCGAAAAGGCGAAATAGAATGGAGAGAGTAAGAGTTGGGGGAGAGAGCGAGAGAGAAACAGAGAGAAAGAGAGAGCGAGAGAGGTGGGGGAGAGAGAGCGCGGGAGAAAGGGATAGAGCAAAAGCGAGAGAAAGGGAGGGAGAGAGGGAAGGAAAAGAAGAGAGAAATGGTGCAAGAGCGAGAGCAATAGAAAGGGAGAGAGAGGGTGCAGTTGAGTGAGAGCAAATGCGAGAGAGGGGTAAGAGAAAGGGAGAGAGCGACAGAGGGAGAGTGGGATAGAGCGAGAGACATAGAGGGAGAGAGAGCAAGAGAGAAAAGGGATGCAGAGAGGGGAGAGAGAGAGAAAAAGGGAATGACAGAGCACGAGAGAGGGGAGAGAGCGAGAGAGAGCGAGAGGGAGAGAAGGAAGGAGAGTGAGGGAGACAAACGAATGAGAGAGGAGGGAGAAGGGAGCGAGAGCGAGAGAGAGAGAAAGGGAGGGAGAGAGCGAAGAGAGGGGGAGAATGAGAGAGAAAGTAGAGCGAGAGCAATAAGGATAAAGGGGGAAAGAGAGAGAATGAGAGAGGGACGAAGACAAGGTAGAGCAAGAGAGAAAGGGAGGGACAAAGAGAGTGGGAAAGGGGGAGAGAGAGCGATAACAAGAGGGAGAGGGTGGAGAAAGAGAGATGGGGAAATAGAGCAAGAGAGAGAGGTGGGGAAGAGAGAGCACGAGAAAGGGATAGAGCGAGAGCGAGAGAAATGGAGGGAGAGAATGCAGTTGAGCGAAAAAGAGCGAGAGAGAGAGGAGGGGGGAGGGGGGAGGGAGAAAGAGAGAGCGAGTGAGAGGGGGAGTGAAAGGAAGAGAGAAGGAGATATGAGAGAGGTGGCAGAAAGAGAATGAGAGAAAGACAGAGAGGGAAAGAGGGAGAAAGGGAGACAAAGAACAAGAGACGGGAAGATAGAGCAGTAGAGACAGAGGGAGGAAGGGGAGAGAGAGGGTGGAGAGAGAATAAGTGAGATGGAGAGAGAGTGAGAGAGAGGGAGAGCGAGAGTGAGAGAGAGTAGGGAAGAGAAAGAGCAAGATAGAAAGGGATAGAGCGAGAGCGAGAGAAAGGGACGAAGAGCGAGAGCAAGAGGGAGAGCATGCGATCGAGAGAGAGAGAGTAACAGTAAGAGAAGGGGACAACAAGTGCAAGAGAAAGGGACGAAGAGTGAGAGCGAAAGATAGGTAGGGAGAGAGTGCGGTTGAGTGAGAGAGCAAGAGCGACAAAGGGAGGAGAAAGAGAGAGCGAGAGAGAGAGAGATGAGAGAGAGCGAGGGAAAAGGGAGAAAGGGAGGGAGGGAGAGTGAGCGAGAGAGAGGGAGAGAATGGGTGAGAGAGCAAGAGAGAAAGGGAGGGATAGAGCGAGAGCGAGAAAAGGAGGGACAACAGAAGAGAGAAAGGAGAGGGAGAGCAAGAGAGAGAAAGGCAGAGGAAAAAAGAGGGAGAAAGGGAGAGAGAGCAAGAGACGAGGAGACAAAGCGATAGAGGGAGAGGGAGAAAAGGGGGAGAGAGAGAGAATGGTAGAGAGAGAGCGAGAGGGGGAGAGAGAGAGAGCGAGAGGGAGAGGGAGAGGGAGAGGAGGGCAGAGAGAGTAAGAGAAATGGATAGAGCGAGCGAGAGAGAAGGACAAAGAGTGAGAGAAATGGAGAGAGCAAGAGCAAGAGGGAAGGAGAGCGTGCGATTGAGAGAGAGAGAGTAAGAGCAAGAGAAGGGGATAGCGAGTGCAAGAGAAAGGTATTGAGAGTGAGAGAGAGTGTGGTTAAGTGAGAGATTAAGAGCGAGAGGGGCGAGAAAGAGTGAGCAAATGAGAGAGAGGAGAAAGAGAGAGAGGGAGAAAGGGAAACTGAGAGAGGAGAAAGGGTGGGTGGGAGGGAGTTAGCGAGAGAGGAGAGAAAGGGTGAAAGAGAGCGAGGGAGAAAGGGGAGAGAAAGTGGGAGAGTGGGAGAGAGAGAATGTAGTTGAGTGAGAGAGAAAGAGCGAGAGGAGAGAAAGAAAGAGCGAGAGGGAGATACGAGAGATGGGGAGAGAATGAGAGAGAAAGGCAAAGAGGGAAAGATAGGGAGAAAGGGAGAGAAAGCAAGAGACGAGGGAGATGGAAAGGTAGGGAGAAAGGGAGAGAAAGCAAGAGACGAGGGAGATAGAGCAACAAAGAGAGTGTGAGAGAAAGGGAGAGTGACAGAGAGCAGGAGAGGGGCAGGGGAAATGGACGTAGAGAGCAAAACTGAGGGAGAGGCCAAGAGAGGGAGAGAAGGAGAGAAAGAGAGCGAGACAGAAGGGAGGGTGAGAGTATGAGCGAGAGGGAGAGGGAGAGAAAGGAGTGAGAGAGCGAGAGTGGGGAGAGCCAAGAGAGGGTGGGAGAGCGAGAGAGAACGAGTGGGGGAGAGAGCCAAAAAGCGGGAGAGAGAGCAAGAGGGAAAGGAAGAGAGGGGGGACAGAGAATGAGAAAGGCAAAGAGCCTGTACAAGAGGGAGGGGGAGAGAGCGAGCAAGAGAGAAGGGGAGAGTATGAGAGAAGGAGAGCGAGTGAGAGAGAAATGGAGGGAGAGATAGGGGAGAGAGAGAGAGAGAGGAGAGCAAAAGAGAGGAAGAGAGATGAGGCATAGTAAGAGAGAAAGCGAGAGAAAGAGGAGAGAGGGGGAGAGACCAAGAAAGGAAATATCCAAACAAAGTAATTTAGATTAATATCCAAACAGAATAATTTAGATTAATGTATTTTAATTACCCTCTGAAAATATATTACCCCCTTAAAATTACCCTATCGAAATACAACCTAATATCCCTTTGTTTCAAAAAGTATTTCCAACTATTTTCTTCTGAGAAAAATGTCTGAACTAGTCACAATCATCCTCAGAAAACCTCTACATTTATGTGTTATTTATTTAGTTATCTATTTTAATAACTTAAATTTATTCAAAAAAAAATTAATAACTTAAATAACTAATCAAAACTCCTTGTGACTTTAAACTAAGTTTTATTCCTAGTTGAAACTTCTTAAATCATATCAAATAGAAAATAAATCATATCACTAATGTGAGTATCCCACTTCTACCACACATGGGTCAAAATAATAAGATGACACACACACACACACATAGACCTTTGGCACAATTATAAGGTGGCAATTTCTATCTACACATACATGATTTTCTATCAGCACATACATGCTGCAGAACTATTAGTTTCACAGGTGTATTTTTTTTCAGACACACACATACCGCGGAACTATTAGTTCCACGAGTTGTAATTCACTGCAGAACTAATAGTTCCGCAAGCATTTTTTATTCGTTATGTGTGTGTCCGAATTGAATTATAACGCGCGGAACTATTAGTTCCGCAGTGAATTACAACCTGCGGAACTAATAGTTCTGCAGTATGTGTGTGTCCAAAAAAAATACACCTGCGGAACTAATAGTTCCGCAGCATGTATGTGTTTATAGAAAAACATATATGTGTAGATAGAAATTGCCTTATAAGGTTGCTATCTTGTGACCATCACAGTTTCAAGTGATGAAAACAGTCTCTCTACTTATTGGTGTAAGGCTACATATATCTATTCCTCTACAAACCCCACAGTGATCAGAACCTTGTACTTTGGTCTGCCCTTTTTAAACAAATTCTCATATTCCCATAACATTATCTTTGTTTACAATTTGAATTTCTCAATATGAAGCATGACTAAACCTAACAATAATATTAAAGATGTTATAATTTATATTGTTCACAAACAAAATAAAAGGTTTCTCTTCCCAAGTATAACAACGATTTAATATTGACATTATAAGTCCAAGTAAAATGACAGATTTTAGTTTGGCAAAATTGCTCTTTTGGTCCTACAACTTATTTATTTGTTTCAATTTGGTTCTATAATTTTTTTTTGTGTCAAGTTGGTCCCTTGACTTTGTGAGTGTTTGATGATGATTTTTAGTGTACATATCTTTCTGTGTGTTTATTGAAATGTTTTGTTCTTTATTTCGTATAAAAGTAGACAAAAAGTATTTCAATTTAGGCTTCGGAATGACATAATTTGGACATGTATTGAATTAGAAATTGTTCTCTCAAGTTAGATATGTACACTTTTTCAGAAGCTGTTAGTCTCAGAAAAACAGGGACTTCATATCAAAAATTTATTCTTCATCCGAAACTTGAGAGAACAATTTCTAATCCAATACATGTTTAAATTAAGTCATTCCAAAACCTAAATTGAAATACTTTTTGTCTACTTTCATATGAAACAAAGAACACATTTCAATAAGCACACAGAGAGATATGTATATTAAAAATCATCATCAAATACTAGCGTAGTCAAGGGACCAACTTGACAAAAAAAAAAAAGTTATAGGACCAACTTGAAACAATAAATAAGTTATAGGACCAAAAGAGCAATTTTGCCTTTTAGTTTTATCTTCCATTCATGCAAAGTGAACTAAAGCAAAAGAGACAGGTTCAAAATATTGAATATAAGCATGGATAGAAAAGACCAGAAGAAAAACAAAAAGTTATAAAAGACTAGAGTTAAAGGACAGGGCAACATATTTCTTCTACAAGATATAAGTCAAATTTAATTACTGCTAATTTTCTATTTAGAAACTATAAACAACTCAAAATTACGAGATGCTTCAGCGAACCCCAAGAGGAGGAAAAAAAATTAACCTCAAGAATGAAATGATTAGTTTATATTGAAAACTTGAAATATAAATACAAGGCAAACAATATAGAATGAAGCTTGTTAGGCCTGGTCTATAGTACACTCACAATGCAACTCAAGAACTCCACACAATATTATGTTGGAATACCAAAGTGTGATGCAATTCTAGAACTTTATAAGACATGGTGAAAGGTCATATCCAAACATTTGAAAACCATATTCTATTGATACGTGAATAAAATAGTTCTAAGAAGAAAATACTTCAATTGTCAATAAAATAAGTCAACGACTAAATTCATAGTGTGAATTTAACATAATATAATCAATACACCTATTGGGATAAAATAAAGTAGTAATGTTTTAGTAATCTAACATGAACTATGCATTACTTTGAAAAGATTACTTCACTTACTACACTTTGTTGCAAAGGAGAAAAAATTGAACTCGATGAACAAGACAGACAGAGCATGAAATTGGCAAAACAACTTGTACATTCAACTGGGTTTCATTGATTTTGATGGACAAAAACAAATAGAGCACACAAGATGGGAGAGAAAGAAGGAGAGATTCTATTAGTTCTATGATGTGCATATTCTAATGAACCATATGAAATTGAGATAAGCAAAATAAATAAATCACTTAAAGAAATAAAACCAATTAAAATTGAAAATTTCAACATACTTGACATCATAGAGAACCACCTAATTTGAATTCAACAAAATCATTAAATACTAGTAGCCTAAGGAAATAAAGTCATCATAAATCAATTCAGGTTTCCAATCTATTCTAAAGATTTGACGTAATAACAAAAACACGATTGCAACACAAACTTAACCACAGAAGATACTTAAATATTGAATAGACATATCACAAATCAATCCAGTTACATTGTTCTTAACTCAGGGTAGTAATGGTTATAAGCCTTAGAATACAAATATAATCAGCAACATACCGAAATCATAATCTAAGATTAATACCAAGGCAAGGGAATTAGGACATGCTATGAAGATTGTTTTTAGAAGCATACCTAGATGTTATGCAAGCCATTTTGAAAATTCCCTCTCAATGCATTTCAGCATATATCAAGAAATCCTAACTGAGAAATTTAGCCTAAGGTTCTTAGGATAAATTGTCCTAAATGATTCAATTCTTTAGCACACAATCAAAGAAATACAACTACACTAAGTTACATTAGAAATTGTTTGTTCATGACTTAGCAGAGTCCATTTGAACTGAACTGCTATGATACCACTAAAATGGGTCAACCCCAGTTATCTCATTCAGTATCCACTTGTCCTATTAAGAATTTATTGACATCATCGCTGTAAATAAAATTATGTAATTTATTACTTAATGGTCTATCTAACTAAGCATCCAGAAAAATGCTAATAATTTTAAGACTAAATAAACGAGGTTTGCAATTTAACTTCATAAAAAAGATGTCTAAATGACCCATCATATAGGGTAAATTTATCTATATACACTAAATTAGTACAAAATAATTGACTCGCTATCATACATCCCCTTTCTAAAATATGTAATTCAATGGAAGTGGAAGTTGATTATGGGTAATAAGATAAAAAGTTCATTGCCTTAAATATATTTTTGGTTCCTATAAAATGGGCACTTTTCATCCCTTCAAAATCTAAAGTCATTATTTTCAATCCCAATAAAATGAACAAATTTTGGTTTTGATCCCTCAAAATATTTTCTATGGTTTTCATCTATTTAAAATCTAAAATAATTATTTTTGGTGGATAATGTTCATTTTAGGGCAGATTGATAGCATTCATTTTATGAATTAAGAAATGGTTTTGGGTTGTCACATGTTGACATGGTACCACAAGACATTAGTGAGTGACAACCGGGGGGATGACTATTTGACCTTCTATTAGATACATAATCAGTTAACGATGTCACATGACTGTAGGGACCAAAAATAGTTATTTTAGATCTTAAGAGAGATGAAAACCAAAGATTTTTTTTTTTACAAGGACCAAAATCAAAATTCATCATTTTATATGGACTAAAAAACAGGGATTAAAAATATATTTAACCCAGGTCTTGATCTGAAAGGGCAATTTGTGAAGGCAAAATCATTTAAACTATGAAAGTGGTTATTGTTTCCTAGCCATGAGCCATGATATCTATGCTCCATAATTTGGTTAACCTGATCAAAAGGGTAGATAGCTATAGAGATAGTACCTGAACAATATCTTCCCCGGCTAAAAGTTAAACCCTCTAAGGTACCATTTTATTGCTCTTATCATTATCATCAAATCCAAGCCATACGTTCCCCCTTCCTAGCCATATACCTGCAACAAAAATAAGAGCAAAGATAATTCTATAGACTTGTAGTCTACTCTCATTGGAAAAACGGGGCAATGAAAAAAAAAATGATTCCATCGCGACTTAGCATGTTACTTATCTTCATTCACCCCTTAACCCTGTCCGATTTTGGTTGTCACAATTACTAAAATTTGCAAACTAATCATCTAGCTTCCTAGTTGACAAGCCAAATTGAAGATACTACCTTAATATATACATACACCTCAATAATATCTTTCATTTTACTTTATTAATTTTTTTCCAATTCAATTGAATGATAGTGTTTAGGTAACAATCTATATCTATTTGCTTAACAGATCACGGAAAACGAGGCTGCATTAATTCATTCTAACAATATGATATCAATATATTATTTTTGCTATTGACTCTATGACAACAATACTAAAACTTGCTCAGTGAAGAGAAACACTGAAGATATATGCTGAAATCCAGGTATTAAGTACACAGCAAAGCTAAATTACATAGACCCAAAAAAATAAATACAGGGGGAGAGAGAGCAAGTGGGACAGAGCGGCAGAGAGGAAAAGAGAAATGGACGGAGTGAGCAAGATAGAGGGAGAGAAAGTGGGGAGAGAGAGAGAGTGAAGAGAGGGTGGGAGAATGAGAGAAAGGGGGAGAGAGCCAGAGAGAGAGCAAGAGAAGGGGACAGAATGAAAGGAGAGAGAGCGAGAAAGGGAGGGAGAGAGAGGGATAAGGAGAGAAAGGAGGTAGAGTGAGAGAGAGAGCGAGCAAGAGAAAAAGGAGCGAGGGAGAGAGACCAATAGACGAAACATCCAAACAAAGTAATTTAGATTAATATCCAAAGTAATTTAGATTAATGTATTTTAATTACCCTCTAAAAATGAATTACCCACGTTAAATTTACCCTATCCAATCACAACCTAAGAGAAAGGGAGAGTGAGAGCAAGAGACAGAGAAAGGAAGGAGAGGGAGAGAACGAAAGAGAGAGAGAGAGCAAGAGACAGGGAGAGATGACGGAGAGAGAGGTGGGGGGGAGAGCGGGAGCAAAGAAAGGGACGGAGAGCGAGAGAGAAGTGGATAGAGCCTGAGCTAGGGTGGGAGAGAGTGCAGTTGAGACACAGAGAGAAAGAGGGAGAAGGGGAGAGAGAGAGGTTAAAGAGATAGAATGATAGAAAGGTGGAGAGCGAGAGAGGGAGAAAGGGAGTGAGAGAGAAAGCGATAGTGACAGAAAGAGAGGGAGAGACGAGAGATACAAAGGGAGGGAGAGAGCAGAGAGAGCAAGATGGGGAAAGGGGAGGAGAGAATGAGAGAGAAAGCAGAGAGCGAGAGCGATATTGAGCGAGAGAGGGAGAGAGGGATGAGAGAATGAGAAAGCAGAGAGAGGGAGCGAGAGAGGGAGAGAGCGCGAGAGAAGCATGAGAGAAAGGGACGGAGACAGAGAGAGAGGGGAGAGCAAGAGAGAAAGAGAGGGCAAAGCAAGAGAGAGGGGGGTAAAGATAGCGAGAGGGAGAGAGAGGGTGGAGAGAGTAAGAGAGATGGGGAGAGAGAAAGGGAGAGGAGAGAGAGGTGGGGGAGAGTAAGACAGAAAAGGATAGAGTGAGAGCGAGAGAAAACGAGGGAGTAAGGGACAGAGAGCGAGAGAGAAATGGAGAGAGCAAGAGCTAGAGAGAGGGAGGGAGATCGTGCGATAAAGAGGGGGAGAAAGATTGAGATAGGGGGAGAGCGAGAGCAAGAGAAAGGGACAAAGAGAGGGACTGAGAGTGAGAGAGGGAGGGAGGGAGTGCGGTTGAGTGAGAGAACAAGAGCGAGAGAGGAGGAGGAGAAAGAGAGAGAGATCGACAGAGGTGCAAGGAGAAAGAAAGGCAAAGAACGAGAGAGAGGCTGAGAGAGAAGGTGAGATAGAGCCGCAGCGAGGGAGCTAGAGGGGGGAGAGAGACAAAGAGCGAGACATCGAGCGAGTGGGAGAGAGAAGGGAGACAATAAGAGGGAGAGGAGTGAAAGGTAGAGTGAGGGAGAAAGGGGGAGAGAGGGGAAGAGATGGAGAGAGAGTGAGAAGGGAAGGGAGAATGAGTGGAAGAGAGAGAGGGAGAAAGGGAGAGAGAGCAAGAGAGAAAGGGAGGGAGTGTCAAAGCGAGTGCAAAAGGGAGGGAGAGCAAGAGAGGGAGGGAGAGAGAGATGGGGGGGGGAGAGAGCAAGAGAGCAAGTTAGAGAGCGAGAGCAAGAGAGAGGGAGAGATGGAAGAAGGGAGAGTGAGAGAGAGCGAGCAAGAAGGGTGAGAGGGAGAGAAAGACAAAGAGAAAGGGAGAAAGAGTGAAGAGAGGGGGCGAGAGTGAGAGAGGGCTAGAGAAAGGGGGAAAGAGCAAGAGAGAAAGGGAGAGAGAGAATGAGAGAGAAAGGTTGAGAGTGAGAGAGAGGGAGAAAGGGAAGGGGGAGAGAGTTAGAGTGAGCGAAATAGAGGGCAGAGAGAGAGAAAGACAGAGCAAAAGAAAGTCTGAGAGCACGAGAGAAAGAAAAGGGGTGAGAGCGCAAAAGAGAAAGGGATGGAGAGAGGGGAGAGAGCAAGAGAGAAAGGGATGGAGAGAGGGGAGAGAGCAAGAGAAAAGAGAGAGGGAAAAAGGGAGGAGAGGGGGACAGACGAGAGAGAGGTGGGGGAAGAGAGAGCGAGAGAGGGGAAGACAAGGAGAGAGAATGAGAGAGAAAGCAGAGAGCGAGAGTGAGAGGGGGTAGGGAGCGATAACGAGGGAGGGAGGGAGCAAGGGAGACATGAGAGAAAGGGATCAAGCAAGATAGAATAGGAGGGACAGAGCAAGAGAGATAGGAAAGAGAATAAGAGAGCAAGAGCGATAGAGGGAGGGAGAGAGCAAGAGAGAGATGTGGGGGGGGGGGGAGCACGAATGAAAGTGATAGAGCGAGAGCGAGAGAAAGGGACGGAGAGCGAGAGAGAAATTGTGAGAGCAAGAGCGACAACGAGAGAGGGGTGGACAAAGTGCAGTTGAGTGAGAGAGCAAGGGGGAGAGAGTGGGAGAAAGAGACAGAAAGAACGAGACCGGAAGAGAGGGGGAGAGAAAGCGAGAGGGATAGAGTGGCAGAGAGGAAAAGAGAAATGGAGAGAGGGGGGAGAGAAAAAGAGAAAATGGGAGGGGCAAAGCACGAGAGAGGGAGAGGTGGGGAAGAGTTAGAGCGAGATAGAGGGAGAGAGAAAGGGAGGGAGAGAGCGGAGAGAACAAGAGGAGAAAAGAGGGGGAGACAGAATGAGAGAGAAAGGCAAAAGGAAAGAAAGGGTGAAAAGGAGAGACGGGGAGATAAAGCGATAAAGAAAGGGGGAGAGAGAGCGAGAACAAAAGGGAGAGAGAGAGAGAGAGCGAAAGGGAGAGAGGATGGAGAAAGTAAGAGAGATGGAGAGAGCGAGAAAGGGAGAGAATGACCGAGAGAGAGGTGGGCAGAGAGAGAGAAAGAGCAAGAGAAAGGGAACGAGAAATTGATGGAGAGCAAGAGCAAGAGCAAGAGAGGGAGGGAGACCATGCGATAGAGAGAGAGGGGGACAGCAAGTGAAAGGGACGAAAAGAAGGATAGAGAACGAGAGGAACGGAGAGAGTGCAGCTAAGTGACAGAGCAAGAACAAGAGAGGGGGAAGAAAGAGAGAACAAGAAAGAGAGATATAAGATAGAGGTGCAGGAAGAGAGAATGAGAGAAAAAGGCAGAAAGAAAGAGATGGAGAGAGAGGGGGAGAGAGAGCGAGAGAGAAGGGGAGATAGTGCGAAAGTGAGAGAGGGAGCTAGAGGGGGATAGAGATCTAGAAAGCAGGAGGGAGAGGGAGAGAGGAAGAGAGAAGGGAGAGAATAGGAGAGAGATGGTAAGAGAGAAGGAGAGGAGAGTAAGAGAGAGTTAGAGAGAAAGGGAGAGAGAAAGTGAGAAAGCGGGAGAGAAAGAGGGGAAAGGGAGGGTGATAGAGACCCAAGTAGGGATTATTAAGGAAAAGGGGGATATAATGTAATAAAGAGTGCGGTAAGGATACATGGTAAATAATGAGTGGGGTAGGCTGCTTAGTTGGCAAGTTGTTATGCCTTAGCAGTATAAATAGTGAGGTAAGGGAATTGTGAGGGTATGGAAGAATATGAGAGTGACCATTATGGTTAGGCAGAGAGAGAGTTTTCTCCTTCTCTGAGGAGCTTTGCTCTGGGGTAGATTGGGATTGTTTCCCTTCTACAGTTTTATCTTCTTCATTAATCCAATATATTCAGTTTTTTCTTTGTTGATCTATTTTTGTTACTTAATTTCGGCTACTAAACTTCGGGTTCCCATCATTGGTCCGACCTGCCGGATACGATTGAGAGGGGTTCAGTTTTTTTTCTGCACCCCAAGGACCAACGCTTGAAGGAGACAGATGCAACCACAGACGATGGAGGCCAGAGTCGCAGCCTTGGAAAGTAAAGTAGCCAGCGTCCATTCAGATATCCAGGCGTTGCAGCTGAAGATGAAGGAGAATCATGAGAAGTTGATGGCGATGTTGTTTAAGCGTTTTGGGAACGTTTATGGCGAGACGTCGACAGCGAAGGTGACACCGATCGAGAATGTCGACATCTCGACGTCGTCGGCAAAGGTGACGCAGACAACAGAGTCCAGCAAATCGAAGAGGACGGGTTCCGACGTGAATTCATTGTTTGATGCGAGTTCGACATGGAAGCATCATAAGGATCGGAATATAGAAGTGGCCATTATCCACATGAGTATTGCAAGCGTAGAAGGGAGAAGACGGGCGGGAGAGAAAGCCTTCGACGATTGGGGTTCACTTAACCAAGTCGACCAACAACATGTAGCACCGTGGAGCACCAATCTTCTTGTGGCGATCAAAGAGGTCCAAATAACACAGAGCTTGGTTGCTCGTAAACCACCTCCGAAACCGCCAGACCTCGATCCATTGGAAGCGGCACTTCCACGGCCTGATGTGCCGGCCGAAGGTCCTCTGGTGACATCCCTTAGGCCGCTGTTGAGGAAGATGGTGAACAAATCACCATGGGGGCAAGCATCGGGAGATCTAATTCTGTTGAAAGAGGAAGAGAGATTGCAAATGATTCAGGAGGTCCGTTGTTTGGACATGTCGCCGCCACCAGAGCCGCTAGACACAGGCCCCCATGCGACTGCAACTGGGTTCATATTAGTGAAACAGTCTTGTGCGCACATTAGCTTGTATCGTGGCCCTGTGGCTGCCGTTGGAAAGGTTCTGGAAAAAGTGGGAGCAGAATGGGTATTCTTTGAGTTGGGTCTTAGTCTTGACTTCATGGGCCAGGCCCAAAGTGTGACCAGTTTTGATGGTATACTGAGGGGAATTGTTATGGGTGCTACCACCGCTTCATATGTGCCCTGCATTGACAGTACTGAATTTTTAACTTTTGTTTTAGCTATCGTGAATGGTTCTTCTCAAGGAAAATATTCTTCGAGGTATGATATAGAGAAAAGTAGCAAGATCATCCCATTGGTTAAAAATATAATAGTTGCACCTAAAGTAGATAATTTTGTGCCACTAGTTCTAGCTGCGAAAACAGTGCATGTCCATCAAAATGTGGTACTTCTTTCTGAACTTGTTATCATGGTGAATGCTCAAGATGCAACAGTTGATATATTGGAGGATTCCAGTGGGCTTGTTCTTTTCTTAGTTCGAGCGGTGATGGGTGACGTATTGATCCCTCTAAATTTGAAAGAAAATGATAGCAGGTTGTCACCCACAGGCTTTGGGATTCTAAATTCGCGGATGGTTCAGTTGCTTGAAGCTAGATTGGCAAGTTACCGAAAGTGGGATCCTGAGAAAAGGGACTTGTTTTTCGATGATTATTGCACAAGGAGAATTTTTGGTGGTTCTGTTATTGCTGCAGCTTCTCTTTTGATGCTCATGCCTGGGTTCTCTGGTGACCTGGGAGTTCTTCCGACCACAATCACACAACAATATAGGGAGGTTATAGCCACTATAAGGATGGTTGCTGCCTTGAATTTAGAAAAGAGAATGCATGGCCTTCTCACCTCCAACTTTGAAGCTTCACTACTGTTCTGTTTGTGGAAAGAACAAATTTTTGGAAATGGATATGGCATGGTTCCGCTTGCACTCTATATTTCCTATGCACTTGGTCTTTGGTATGCTTGCTGGCGTGTGAAGGATGGTACGCTCCATCTCGTATTTGACAGAGGCAAGTTCGGGTGCAGTGGACAGATTTAGTAGCAGAGGATGCAACTTGGCTCAGCCTTGAGGACAAGGCTGTGTTTGAAGGGGTGGGTAGTGATAGAGACCCAAGTAGGGATTATTAAGGAAAAGGGGGATATAATGTAATAAAGAGTGCGGTAAGGATACATGGTAAATAATGAGTGGGGTAGGCTGCTTAGTTGGCAAGTTGTTATGCCTTAGCAGTATAAATAGTGAGGTAAGGGAATTGTGAGGGTATGGAAGAATATGAGAGTGACCATTATGGTTAGGCAGAGAGAGAGTTTTCTCCTTCTCTGAGGAGCTTTGCTCTGGGGTAGATTGGGATTGTTTCCCTTCTACAGTTTTATCTTCTTCATTAATCCAATATATTCAGTTTTTTCTTTGTTGATCTATTTTTGTTACTTAATTTCGGCTACTAAACTTCGGGTTCCCATCAGAGGGTGAAAGAGAGGGAGAAAGGGAGGGAGAGACTGTGAGCGAGAGAGGGGGAAAGAAAGGGTGAGAGAGCATAAGAGAAAGGGAGGGACAGAGCGAGAGCGAGAAAAGGAGGGAGAGCAAGAGAGAGAGAGAGTAGAGAGGGAGAGCAAAAGAGGGAGGGAGAGAGATGGGGGAGAGAGCCAGAAAGCAAGTGAGAGCGAGAGAGAGCTAGAGAAAGGAGGAGAATGAGTGAGGAGAGAGATCGAGGAAGAAAGCAAGAGCGAGAGAGTTAGAGAGAGGGAGAGGGAGCGAGAATGAGAAAGAAAGGCAGAGAGCGAGAGAAAGGGATAAAGCGAGAGACAGCGAGAGAGGGAGACGGAGTGTTAGAGAGCGAAAGAGCGAAGAAAGTTTGAGAGCGAGAGATGGAAAGGAGGGAGGGAGAGAGAAAGGGGTGGAGAACAGGAAGTGAGCAAGAGAAAAGAGGGGGGAGAGAGAGGTGGGGAAAGAGAGAGCGAGAGAGAGGAAGAGAGAGCAAGAGGGGGAGAGAATGAGAGAGAAAGCAGAAAGCGAGAGGAAGAGCGAGCGAGCGAGAGCACGAGAGAAAGGGATGGAGAAATGGGGAGTGAAAGATAGAAAGAGAAGGACAGAGTGAGAGAGAGAGGGAGAGAGAGCGATAGCAAGAGGGAGAAAGAGGATGTAGAGAGTAAGAGTTGGGGACGGAGAGCGAGAGAGAAATGGTGAGAGCAAGAGCAATAGAGAGGGAGGGAGAAGGCGCGATTGAGTGAGAGCGCAAATGAGAGGGAGAGAGAAGGAGAGAGAGTGATAGAAGGAGAGTGGGATAGGGTGAGAGACAGAGAGGGAGAGAGCAAGAGGGAGCAAGAGAGAGGGAGAGAGACGAGTGAGAGATGTGGGGTAAGAGAGAGTGGGAGCAAGATAGAGGGAGAGAAAGAAAGGGAGGGAGAGAACGAAAGGAGAATAGAGGGGGAGAAAGAATGAGAGAAAGGGAGAGAGAGCAAGAGAAATAGAGATAGAGCAATAGAGAGAGGGAGAGAGGGGGGAGAGAGAGCGAGAGAGAAAGGGAGAGAGAGCGAAAGGGAGAGAGAAGGAGGAGAGAGAGAGGGAGGTGGGTAGAGAGAGAGCAAGATAGAAAGGGATATAGCGAGAGCGAGAGAAATGGAAAGAGCGAGAGCAAGAGCAAGAGTAAGAGAGAGGGAGGGAGAGAGTGCATGAGAAAGAGAGCAAGAGCGAGAGAGAGGGGGAGAGCAGGTGCAAGAGAAAGAGACAAAGAGAGTGACAAAGAGCGAGAGTGAGAGTGAGGGACGGAGAAAGTATGGCCGAGAGAAAGAGCAAGAGCGAGAGGGGCAAGGGAGAGAGAATGAGAGAAAAAGGCAGAAAGAAAGAGAGGGAGAGAGGGAGGGGGACAGAGAGCGAGAGAGAATGGGAGATATTGCAAAAGCGAGAGAGGAAGCTAGAAGGGGATAGCGGATAGAGAGCCAGAAAGCGGGAGAAAGAGATAGACCGAGAAGGAGAAAGAAGGGAGAGAATAGGAGAGAGATGGCAAGAGGGAGAGGAGAGTAAGAGAGAGAGAGAGAGAGAGCAAGGGAGAAGGGGGAGAGAAGGAGGGAGAGTGAGAGAGCAAGAGAGAGAGAATGTGGTTTAGTGAGAGAGCAACAACGAGAGAGGGGGAGAAAGAGAGAGCGAGAGAGAGGGGGAGAAAGGGAGAGAGAGCGAGAGGAGATACGAGAGATGGGGAGAGAGAAAGGCAGAGGGAAAGATAGGGAGAAAGGGAGAGAAAGCAACAGACAAGGGAGATAGAGCGGCAAAGAGAGAGGGGGGAGAGAGAAAGAGAGCAAGAGAGGGGTAGAGAGGAAAAGAGAAATGGACAGAGTGAGCAAGACAGAGGGAGAGAGACCAAGAGAGGGAGAGAATGAGAGGAGAGAAAGAGAACGGGACAGAAGGGGGAGTGAGAGGATGAGCGAGAGAGGGAGAGAAAGGAGTGAGAGAGCGAGTGGGGAAAGAGCCAAGACAGGGTGGGAGAGCGAGAGAGAATGAGAGTGGGGGAGAGAGGAAGAGAGAAAGGAAGAGAAGGGGAGAGAGAAAGGCAGAGAGCGTCTGCAAGAGGGAGGGGGAGAGAGCGAACAAGAGAGAAGGGGAGAGAATGACAGAAGGAGATCGAGTCAGAGAGAAAGGAAGGGAGAAAGAGGGAGAGATGGGGAGAGAGAGAGAGAGAGAGAGAGAGAGAGGAGAGCAAAAGAGAGGGAGAGAGATGAGGCATAGTGAGAGAAAGAGTGAGCGAGAGAGAGAGAGAGGAGACCAAGACAAGTAATATCCAAACAAAGTAATTTAGATTAATATCCAAGCAGAGTAATTTAGATTAGTGTATTTTAATTACCCAATAAAAATATAGGCTTAAATGTCTTTTTAGTCAAGTTTGGGTAATTGTTGCTTTTAGTCCCTCAAATTTAAAACGTCTATTTTTGGTCTCATTTTTAAAAATGTGTCTTTTAGTCCCTGAGGCTATTTTTCAATTTGAAAAGTATTTTTTAAATTTATATTTTGACATTTATTAAATTCTGATTCTCGCCTTACTCCCAAAGTTTCTAAAGATTTTTTAAATTTATATTTTGACCTCTCTCAAATTTGAAAAATACTTTTTAAATTTAAAATCTCACCACAGAGACTAAAAGTGACACATTTTTAAAAATGAGGGGCCAAAAATAGGCATTTTAAATTTGAGGGAACAAAAGCAACAATTTCACAAACTTGAAGAACTAAAAACATATTTAAACCAAAAATATATTACCCCCTTAAATTTACCCTATTGAAACACAACCCAATATCCCTTTTGTATCAAAAAGTATTTCCATCTATCCTCACGACTTTAAACTAAGTTTTATTCCTTGTTGAAACTGCTTAAATCATATCAAATAGGAAATAAATCATGCCACTAAGGTGAGTATTCCACTTCTACCACACATGGATCCAAATCATAAGATGGCACACACACACACACATAGACCCTTGGCACAATTATAAGGTTGCTATCTTGTGACCATCACAGTTTCAAGTGATGAAAACAATCTCTCTACTTAATGGTCGTGTAAGGCTACGTATATCTATTCATCTACAAACCCCACAGCGATCAAAACCTTGTACTTTGGTCTGGCCTTTATAAACAAATTCTCATATTCCTATAACATTATCTTTGTTTACAATTTGAATTTCTCAATATGAAGCATGCTTAAACCTGTAATGTGTGGCTTGAATAAATGTTATATTTAGTAATTGATTATCCTCCGTCACTTGATTTGTGGTTTCATTGTTATTAACCACTCGTAAACGGAAGGCTCATGTTTCTTTCCTCTAGTATAAAAGGTTCGTAGAATTCAATATGTTTCATCAGAGCGAAGTTTAGAGAGAAATAAGAATTATAGAGAATTCTTCCTTTTTCAATTGTCATTTTTTTCTCAATAATAGAGATATTTCATTGTGTTATATTTATTTTGCAAGTTAATTTTCTACGTCAAATACGATTTATCATAACAAACTGGTGAAGATGAGCCTGGCGGGTGAAGAAATTTATCATCTGCGAAGTTTGACGTCGAGAAATTTACTGGCAAAAATAACTTCAATTTGTGGCGGGTGAAGATGCTCGCTCTCCTCACGCATCAAGAATGTGAGATGGCGTTGGAAGGAGAAGCTAAGTTGCCAGCCGAACTAACATCCACACAGAAGAATGCGATAATGAAAAAAGCATATAGTGTAATATTGTTATCGCTAGGTGATGAAGTTTTGGGAGAAGTCTCTGGAGAAAAGACTGCCGACAAGCTTTGGCACAAAGTCTCTTCATAATCGTCTCTGCATGAAGAAACAATTATATACAATGCAAATGCATGAAGGTGAGTCCATTCACAAACATATTGATAATTTCAACCAAATTGTTCTTAGTTTAAAGAATATTGATGTTGCGGTTGACGACGAGGATCAAGCTATTCTTCTTCTTAGTTCTTTGCCGCGAGCTTATGACAATTTTGTAGACACTATAATTTTTGGTAGAAGTTCACTATCCATGGAGGAAGTGAAAACAGCCTTACAGTCTTGGGAACTAAAAAGGCGAATGGACGATTCATATGGGGGTACTAGCTCGGGTGAGGGTCTAACGATAAGAGGAAGAACAGAGGAAAGGAAGAAGAGCTTCCAAAGAAGGCGGTCAAAGTCACGCAACAAGAATAAGAACAATAATAGATGTCATAACTGTCAGAGAGAAGGCCATTGGAAGAGAAATTGTCCAGAGCTCAAGAAAGACAAAGCAAGTACTTCGGAGTTCGGTGGAGCAGCTGTTGCCTCAGAAGAATCAGATGGTGGAAATGTTCTTTTTGTCTCATCTAATGTTAATGATGATGATTGGATTCTTGATTCAGCGTGTACTTTCCACATGACACCTAACAGAGATTGGTTTGCCACATTCCAAGCGATTGAAGGTGGCAAAGTTCTGATGGGGGATGATGGTGCTTGTAGCATAGCTGGCAAAGGTACAGTGCAAATCAAGATGGTTGATGGTATTGTGAGAACATTAACCGATGTAAGGTATGTGCCCAAACTCCGGAAGAATTTAATTTCTTTGAGCACTTTAGATTCCCTTGGCTGTACATATAGAGCTGAAGGTGGAGTCTTAAGAGTTTCAAGAGGTTCCTTGATAGTTATGAAGGGACGGTTGAAGAATGGACTATATATATTGCAAGGCAGCACTATGGTAGGTGCAGCTGCAGTTTCTTCTATTTCAAATCTTGACCAGACCCACTTATGGCATATGAGGTTAGGCCATATGAGTGAGCGTGGAATGGATGAGCTTAGCAAGAGAGGCTTGCTTGGTGGACAACGAACTGGAAAGCTAGAATTTTGCGAGCATTGTGTTTATGGAAAACAACGTAGAGTAAAATTCAGCACTGGAGTCCACAGAACACGAGGGACTCTTGATTATATCCATTCAGACCTGTGGGGCCCGTCAAGTGTTCCTTCTCACGGTGGAGCAAGGTACATGTTGACCTTTATCGATGATTATTCACGAAAAGTCTGGATTTATGTCTTGAAACAAAAGAGTGATGTATTCCTCAAGTTCAAGCAATGGAAATCTCTTGTGGAGAAGCAGACAGAGAAAAAGGTCAAACGACTCAGGACGGACAATGGGTTGGAATTTTGCAATAATGAGTTCAATGAGTTCTGTGCAAACGAAGGAATAGTTCGCCATAGAACGGTGAGGCATACACCACAACAAAATGGCGTGGCAAAACGAATGAACAGGACATTGCTCGAGAGAGCTCGATGCATGCTCTCAAATGCAGGTTTGCCCAAGCAGTTTTGGGCAGAGGCAATTAATACTGCATGTTATTTGGTTAACAGATCACCTTCTACAGCTATTGATTGCAAGACCCCGGAAGAAATGTGGTCAGGCTCTACAGCAAATTATTCAATTTTGCGTGTGTTTGGGTGTCCAGCTTATGCTCATGTTAATGAAGGAAAACTGGAGCCAAGAGCCAAGAAATGCATATTTTTGGGTTATCAAGATGGTGTAAAAGGGTACAGGTTGTGGGACCTTAAGGAATCAAAGTTCATGATTAGTAGAGACGTGACTTTTGATGAGGTAGGCATACTTAACCCAAGACCAGATGAGGACCATGATAAGAAAGATGAAGTTCATGGTGCTAACAAGAAGGTGGAGCTTGAAGTTGAAACCCCTAAACAACCAGAAAAGACACATGAAGACGCGGCACCAATAGAGCATGAGTATTCTGTGGCTAGAGATAGACCAAGGAGACAAATCAGACCACCTCAAAGATATGAGGAATTTGTTGCTTTTGCACTTAACATGGCAGAAAGCATTGATGAACAGGAACCAGGTTCATTCCATGAAGCTGTTACTTGTGATGAAGCATCACAGTGGATTGGTGCAATGAAAGAAGAGCTTGAATCCATGCACAAGAATCATACTTGGGAGCTTGTTGAGAAACCAGATGATCAGAAGATTGTGGGTTGTAAATGGATTTTCAAGAAGAAAGATGGAACAAGGTATAAAGCAAGGCTTGTAGCAAAAGGCTTTACACAGAGGAAAGGCATTGACTTTAATGAAGTTTTTTCCCCTGTTGTAAAGCATAGTTCCATTAGAGTGCTTCTCGCTTTGGTGTCTTTGCTTGACATGGAGTTAGAACAACTAGATGTGAAGACAGCCTTTCTCCATGGTGATTTGGAGGAAAGGATTTTTATGCAGCAACCAGAAGGGTTCGTTGTACCAGGAAAAGAAGACCACTTGTGTCTACTTAAGAAGTCGTTGTATGGGTTAAAACAATCACCCAGACAATGGTATAAACGTTTTGACTCATTTATGATTGATATTGGGTATTTGAGAAGTGAGTATGATAGTTGTGTTTATCATAAGAGATTATCCGATGACTCTTATATTTACTTACTTCTTTATGTTGATGACATGCTAATTGCATGTAAGCATTCATCTGAGATCGACAAAGTGAAGGCACAATTAAGTGACGAATTTGAGATGAAGGATTTGGGTCCAGCAAGGAAAATTCTCGGTATGGAGATCATACGAGATCGAAAAGCTGGAAGGTTATGCTTATCTCAAAAGAACTATATTGAGAAAGTTCTAGAGAGATTTGGAATGCAAAATGCAAAGGCAGTCAGTACTCCTTTTGCAGCTCATTTCAAGTTATCTGCGAAAATGTCACCACAGAAAGAAGAGGAGGAGGAGTTCATGTCTCGAGTGCCTTACTCTAACACAGTTGGGAGTCTCATGTATGCTATGGTTTGCACTAGACCAGATATTGCACATGCAGTGAGTGTTGTTAGTCGTTATATGGCTAATCCAGGGAAGGCTCACTGGCAAGCTGTCAAGTGGATTCTCAGATACTTGAAGGGTTCAACAGACATTGGTCTAGAGTTTGGAAGAGGAACAACTGAAGGTATTAATCATGTCACTGGATTTTGTGACTCAGATTATGCTGGTGATCTTGATCGCAGGAGGTCCTTGACTGGTTATATTTTCACTCTTGGAGGTAGTGCTATAAGTTGGAAAGCAACTTTACAGTCCACGGTTGCCTTGTCAACTACAGAGGCAGAGTATATGGCAGCTACAGAAGCAGTGAAAGAAGCTTTATGGCTTAAAGGTCTTGTTGGTGACCTTGGTGTAAGTCAGAAGGACATTACGGTGTTTTGTGATAGTCAGAGTGCAATTCACTTAACAAAGAACCAGATGTATCACGAGAGGACAAAGCACATTGATGTCAGGATGCATTTCATTCGTGATGTCATAACACAAGGTGATGTGTTAGTTGAAAAGATTGCTACTTCGGATAATCCAGCAGACGTAATGACGAAAGCTCTTCCATCAGTGAAGTTCAAGCATTGCTTGAACTTAGTTGGCATTGGAAGTACTAGCTGACACTAGAAGTCAGTGAAGCAACACAGATAGAAGGTAGAAGCGAAATGACTTATGGAATTCAAGCCAAGGTGGAGATTTGTAATGTGTGGCTTGAATAAATGTTATATTTAGTAATTGATTATCCTCCGTCACTTGATTTGTGGTTTCATTGTTATTAACCACTCGTAAACGGAAGGCTCATGTTTCTTTCCTCTAGTATAAAAGGTTCGTAGAATTCAATATGTTTCATCAGAGCGAAGTTTAGAGAGAAATAAGAATTATAGAGAATTCTTCCTTTTTCAATTGTCATTCTTTTCTCAATAATAGAGATATTTCATTGTGTTATATTTATTTTGCAAGTTAATTTTCTACGTCAAATACGATTTATCATAACAAAACCTAACAATATTAAAGATGTTATAATTTATATTGTTCACAAACAAAATAAAAGGTTTCTCTTCCCAAATATAAAATTGATTTAATATTGATATTAATAGTCCAAGTGAAATCATAGATTTTAGTTTTATCTTCCATTCCTAGCATGCAAAGTGCACTAAAGGAAAAGATACATGTTCAAAATATTGAATATAGGCATGGATAGAAAAGACCAGAAGAAAAACAAAAGGTTATAAAAGACTAGAGTTAAAGGATAAGGCATCCTATTTCTTCTACAAGATATAAGTCAAATTTAATTACTGCTAATTTTCTACTTAGAAACTATAAACAACTCAAAATTACGAGATGCTTCAGCGAACCCCAAGAGGATGAAAAAAAATTAACCTCAAGCATGAAATGATTAGTTTATATTGAAAACTTGAAATATAAAAACAAGGCAAACAATATAGAATGAAGCTTGTTAGGCCTGGTCTATAGTGCACTCACAATGCAACTCAAGAACTCCACACATTATTATGTTGGAATACCAAAGTGTGATGCAATTCTAGAACTATATCAGACATAGTGAAAGGTCATATCCAAACATTTGAAAACCATATTCTATTGATACGTGAATAAAATAGTTCTATGAAGAAAATACTTCAATTGTCAATAAAATAAGTCAACGACTAAATTCATAGTGTGAATTTAACATAATATAATCAATTCACCTTATTGGGAAAAAAATAAAGTAGTAATGTTTTAGTAATCTAACATAAAATAAGTTTATGCATTACTTCGGAAAGATTACTTCACTTATTGCACTTTGTTGCAAAGGAGAAAAAATTGAACTCGATGGAAAAGACAAACAGTCCATAAAACTAGCAAAACAAATTGTACATTCAGCTGGGTTTCACTGATTTTGATGGACAAAAACAAACAAAGCACACAAGATAGGAGGGAAAGAAGGAGAGATTCCATTAGTTCTATGATGTGCATTTTCTAATGAACCATATGAAACTGAGATAAGCAAAATAAATAAATCACTTAAAGAAATAAAACCAATTAAAATCGAAAATTTCAACATACTTGACATCATAGAGAACCACCTAATTTGAATTCAACAAAATCATTAAATACTAGTAGCCTAAGGAAATAAAGTAAGTGATCATAAATCAATTCAGGTTTCCAATCTATTCTAAAGATTTGACGTAATAAAAAAACACGATAGCAATACAAACTTAACCACAGCAGATACTTAAATATTGAATAGACATATCACAAGTCAATCCAGTTACATTGTTCCTAACTCATGGTAGTAAAGTTCATAACCCTTAGAATACAAATATAATCAGCCTTACTAAGGAAAGGGAATTAGGACATGCTATGACGATTGTTTTTAGAAGCATACCTAGATTTTATGCAAGACATTTTGAAAATTTCCCCTCATTTTATGATGTATAATAGAAAAACAAAGGTAAAAAAAAATAGAGAATTCGATAATTTTATAATGCATTTCAGCAACTTCAAACAACTTAAAAGAACATATATCAAGAAATCCTAACTGAGAAAATTAGCCTAAGGTTCTTAGGATAAAGTGCCCTAAATCAATGATTCAATTCTTTAGCACACAATAAAACAAATACTACTACAGCAAGTTACATTAGAAATTTTTTGTTCTTGACTTTGCAGAGTCCAGTTGAACTGAACTGTTCTGATACCACTAAAATTGGACAACCCCAGTTATCTCATTTAGTAACCACTTGTCCTATTAATAATTTATTGACATCATCACTGTAAATAAAATTATGTAATTTTTTACTTAATGGTCTATCTAACAAAACATCCGGAAAAATGTTGTTAATTTTTACACTAAATTAAACTTCATAAAAAAGATGTCTAAACAACCCATCATATAGGATAAATTTACCTACATACACTAAAATAGTACAAAATAATTGACTTGCTATCATACACCCCCCTTTCTAAAATATGTAATTCCATGGAAGTGGAAGCTGATTATGGGTGATAAGATAAAAAGTTCATTGCCTTAAATATAATTTTGGTCCCTATAAAATGGGCAAATTTTGATTTTGGTTTGTGCTCTGGTTTTCATCCCTTCAAAATCTAAAATCATTATTTTTAATCCCAATAAAATGAACAAATTTTGGTTTTGATCCCTATAAAAATATTTTCTTGGGTTTTCATCTATTTAAAATCTGAAATAATTTTTCTGGTGCCTAATGTTCATTTTAGGGCAGATTGATAGCATTCATTTTATGAATTAAGAAAAGGTTTTGGCGTGTCAACTGGGGGGATGACTATATGACCTTCTATTAGATACATAATCAGTTAACGATGTCACATGACAATAAGTACCAAAAATAGTTATTTTAGATCTTAGAGAGATTAAAACCAAAGAAACAAAATTTACAAGGACCAAAATCAAAATTCATCATTTTATATGGACTAAAAACATGGGTCATGACATCTATGCTCCATAATTTACAAGGACTATGAAAGTGATTATTGTTTCCTAGCCATGACATCGATGATCCATAATTTGGTTAACCTGATCAAAAGGGTGGATAGTTATAGAGATAGTACCTGAATAATATCTTCAAACGGCTAAAAATTGAACCCTCGAAGGTACCATTTTAATGCTCTTATCATTATCACCAAATCCAAGCCTACCATGCTCCCCCTTCCCAGCCATATACCTGAAACAAAGTCTACTCTCATTGGAAAAATGTGGCAATGAAAAAAAATTTGATTCCATCGCGACTTAGCATTTTACTTATCTTCATTCACCCCTTACAACCCTATCCGATTTAGGTTGTCAAAGTTACTAAAATTTGCAAACTAATCATCTAGCTTCCTAGTTGACAAGCCAAACTGAAGATGCTACCTTAATATATACATACACATAGGTAATACCTTTCATTCTTCTTTATTTATTAATTTTTTTCCAATTCAATTGAATGATAGTGTTCAAGTAACAATCTATATCTATGTGCTTAACAGATCACGGAAAAGGAGGCTGCATTAATTCACTCTAGCAATATGAGATCAACATATTATTTTTGCTATTGACTTCATGACAACTATACTGAAACTAGCTCAACGAAGAGAAAAATTGAAGATATATGCCGAAATCCAGGTATCAAGTACACAGCAGAGCTAAATAACATAGACCAAAAAATAATAAATACAGCGGATAGAATTATCCCAATTAAAGTAATAAATAATTATGTGATTTTGTTTGCCTATATAATGAATCTAAGCGAGAGAAATGGCGGGAGGAAGAGCGACAGCGAGAGAGGATGGACAAAGTATGGTTAAGTGAGAGAGCAAGAGCGAGAGAGAGGGGAAGAAAGGGACAGAAATAGCGAGAGACCGGTAGAGTGAGAGGGGAGAGAGAGCGAGAGGGATAGAGGGGCAGAGAGGAAAAGAGAAATGGACGGAGTGAGCAAGATAAAGGGAGAGACCAAGAGAGGGAGAAAAGTTGCGAAAGAGAGGGAGAGAAATTGGAGAGAGAGAGAGAGAGCGAGAGAGGGAGAGAAAGGGTGAGAGATAGAGAGCGAGAGAGAGTGGGGAGAGAGCGAGAGCGAGAGAGAGCAAAGAGAGGGTGGGAGAATGAGAGAGGGAGAGAGAGGGCGAGAGAGCCAGAGAGAGCAAGAGAGAAAGGGAGAGAATGAAAGGAGAGAGAGAGCGAGAGAGTAAGGGAGGGAGAAAGAGCGAGAGAGAAAGGGAGGGAGAGCGAGGGAGAGGGAGAGAGAGGAGGTAGAGTGAGAGAGAGAGCAAGAGAAAAAGGAGAGAGGGGGAGAGACCAACAGAGGCAACATCCAAACAAAGTAATTTAGATTAATGTATTTTAATTACCCTCTAAAAATGAATTAACCCCCCTTAAATTTACCCTATCCAATCACAGTCTAAGAGAAAGGGAGAGGGAGAGGGAGAGCGAGAGACAGAGAAAGAAAGGAGGGAGAGAACGAGAGAGAGAGAGAGAGAAAACAAGAGAGGGAGAGACGACAGAGAGAGCGGGAGAGAGAAAAAGGAACAGAGAGTGAGAGAGAAGTGGAGAGAGCCTGAGCTAGGGAGGGAGAGTGCAGTTGAGACACACAGAGAAAGAGCGAGGGGGGAGAGAGAATGATAGAAAGGCAGAGAGCGAGAGAGAGGGAGAAAGGGAGGGAGTGAGAGAGAGCGATAGCGACTAAGAAGGAGAAAGAGAGAGAGGAGAGATAAAAAGGAAGGGAGAGAGCAGAGAGAGCAAGATGGGGAGAGAGGGGGAGAGAATGAGAAAGAAAGCAAAGAGTGAGAGCGAGATTGAGGGAGATGGGGAGATGGGGAGAGAATAAGAGAGAAAGCAGAGAGCGAGAGGGAGAGAGAGCGAGATAAGCATGAGAGAAAGGGGCGAAGAGAGAGGGAGAGAGGGAAAGAGAGAAAGGGAGGGTCAAAGCGAGTGCGAAAGGGAGGGAGAGCAAGAGAGGGAGGGAGAGAGAGAGAGATGCGGGGAGAGAGCAAGAGAGCAAGTTAGAGAGCAAAAGCAAGAGAGGGAGAGGAAAGAAGGGAGAGTGAGAGAGAGCGAGCAAGAAGGGTGAAAGGGAGAGAAAGACAGAGAAGGGGAGAAAGAGTGAAGAGAGGTGGCGAGAGTGAGAGAGCGCTAGAGAGAGGGGAGAGAGCAAGAGAGAAAGGCTGAGAGTGAGTGAGAGCGAGAAAGGGAGGGTGGAGAGTTAGAGCAAGCGAAATAGAGAGGGAGAGAGAGAGAAAGAAAGAGCAACAGAAAGTGAGCACAACAGAAAGAAAGGGGGTGAGAGAGCAAGAGAGAAAGGGATGGAGAGAGGGGAAAGAGCAAAAGAAAAGAGAGGGAAAAAGGGAGGAGATAGAGGGGGACAGACGACAGAGGTGGGGGAAGAGAGAGCGAGAGAGAGGAAGACAGGGAGAGAGAATGAGAGAGGAAGCAGAGAGCGAGAGTGAGAGAGGGGGTAGAGAGCGATAACGAGAGAGGGAGAGAGCAAGAGAGAGCATGAGAGAAAGGGATCAAGCAAGATAGAATGGGAGGGACAGAGCAAGAGAGATAGGAAAGAGAATAAGAGAGCGAGAGCAATAGAGGGAGCGAGAGTGGGAGAGCAAGAGAGAGCATGAGAGAAGGGTAATAGAAAAAGAAGAAACTGAGAGAGAGAGAGAGAGAGAGGTTTGTATGTAACTGAATTCTGTTATTAACAAAATGATTAGATTCAGATTACAGCTGAAGTCTTAGTTATATAAGCCGAGACACCACTGCTGACTCAGCAGTGGTTTGTCACTTTATTCTATTCTATTTCTATACTCTAATATTCCCCCTTCAAATGCAAGGAGGTCCTTGTCCGAATAGTGTTCTATTCTATACATTTTCCCTTCAAACGCAAGTCCTCGTCACTACAGCTTTGTCTACAACTCTCAACTTATCTCTGAGAACTAGGAATCTGCTAGCTGAGAGAGGTTTTGTTAGTAGATCAGCAACCTGGTCTTCAGCTGGCAGATGTTGAACTATGAGACTTTTGTTGATAACTTTCTCTCTTAAGAAGAAAATGTCTAATTCCATATGCTTTGTCTTGGCGTGCAAGACTGGATTGTGTGAAAGAGCTACTGTGCTCAGGTTATCACAGTATAGAACAGGAGTGCGAAAGGGGACATTTAGTTCAGTTAGTAGTGACTGAATCCATAATACTTCTGAGGCTGTGTTAGCTAGACTGCGGTATTCAGCTTCTGTGCTGGATCTGGCAACCAGAGACTGCTTTTTAGCCCACCAAGAGATGAGATTCGGCCCAAGATAGATGCAGGAACCCGAGGTAGATTTCCTATCATCAGGGTCCGAGCCCCAATCGGAATCAGAAAAACCAATTAAGGTGAGAGGGACAGCTGCAGGTTGCAACAGCAAACCATGGTCAATTGTCCCATGCAAATACCGTAAAATTCTCTTCACAGCCTTCCAATGACTTTCTAGTGGTTGAGAGAGAAACTGGCATGCTTTGTTGACTGCAAAGCATATTTCAGGTCTAGTAATCGTTGCGTACTGCAATGCCCCAACAATAGACCTGTAAAATGAAGGATCTTGCAGAAAATCAGTCCCATGCTTACTTAGCTTGAGGTTAGAGACCATAGGTGTAACTATTCCCTTGGCATCTTGCATGTTGGCCTTAGATAGAAGATCTCTAATATACTTGGACTGAGACAAAAATAAGGATGGAGAGCAAGAAAAAAGGGAGAGATAGAGCGAGAGAGAGAGAGAGTAATAGAGAGAGGATGGAGAGAGTAAGAGAGTTGGGGAGAGAGAGAGCAAGAGAATGATGTGGGGGGGGGAGAGCACGAGGGAAAGGGATAGATCGAGAGCGAGAGCAAGAGAGGAAGAGAGGGACGGAGAGCGAGAGAGAAATGGTGAAAGCAAGAGGGACAACGAGAGAGGGATGCACAAAGTGCGGTTGAGTGAGAGAGCAAGGCTGAGAGAGGAGAAAGAGACAGAGAGAGAATGGGAGAGAGGGGGAGAGGGGGAGAGAGGAAAAGAGAAATGGACAGAGTGAGCTAGAGGGAGAGAGACCAAGAGAGGGAGAAAAGAAGAGAAAGAGACAGCGAGAGAGGGAGAGAAAGTGGGGAGAGAGAGAGCGAGGGAGAGTGGGAGAGAGCGAGAGCGAGAGAAGAGAGGGTGGGAGAACAAGAGACCAAGACAGAGGGGGAGAGAGCAAGAGAGTAGGGGAGAATGAAAGGAGAGAGAGCGAGAGAGAAAGGGAGGGAGGGAGAGGGAGAGGGAGAGAGGAGGTAGAGTGAGAGAGAGAGGGAGAGAGACCAAGAGAGGTAATATCCAACCAAAGTAATTTAGATTAATATCCAAAGTAATTTAGATTAATGTATATTAATTACCATCTAAAAATGAATTACCCCCCTTAAATTTACCCTATCAAATCACAACCTAAGAGAAAGGGAGAGTGAGAGCGAGAGACAGAGAAAGGAAGGAGAGGGAGAGAACGACTGAGAGAGAGAGAGAGAGAAAACAAGAGAGGGAGAGACGACAGAGAGAGAGGTCGGGGAGAGAGTAGGAGCGAGAGAAAGGGACGGAGAGCGAGAGAGAAGTGGGGAGAGCATGAGCTAGGTAGGGAGAGGGTGCAGTTGAGACAGAGAGAAAGAGCGAGAGGGGGAGAGAGAGAGAGGAGAGGTGAATGAGAGAAAATAATAGAAAGGCAAAAGTGAAAGGGAGAATGGAAGGGAGAGAGAGGAAGCGATAGCGACAGAATGAGAGAGGGAGAGGGAGGGAGAGAGGAGAGATACAGCGGGAGGGAGAGAGCAAGAGGGGGTGAGTGGGGAGAGAATGAGAGAGAAAGCAGAGAGCGAGAGCAAGATTGAGGGAGGGAGAGAGAGATGGGGGGAGAGAAAGCAAGAGAGCAAGTGTGAAAGGGAGAGAGGGAAGAAGGGAGAGTGAGAGTGAGAGAGAGCGAGCAAGAAGGGTGAGAGGGAGAGAAAGACAAATAGGGGGAGAAAGAGTGGAGAGGGGGCGAGAGCGAGAAAGGCTAGAGAGAGGAGGAATGAGCAAGGGAGAAAGGGAGGGAGAGAATGAAGGGAGAGAGGTAGAGTGAGAGAGGGAGAGGAGGGAAAGAGCAAGGGAAAAGAGAGAGGGAGAGGGACGAGTGAGAGAGGTGGGAGAAGAGAGAGCAAGAGCAAAAGAGAGCGAGAGGGAATGAGAGAAAGCTGCGAGCATGAGTGAGACAGGGAGGGAAAGAGCGATAGCGTGAAAGGGAGAGTGAGAGAGAGCATAAGAGAAAGGGATGGAGAGATGGGAGATCAACATAGAAAGGGAGGGACAGAGCAAAAGAGAGAGTGGGAGAGAGAGCGATAGCGATAGCGAGAGGAGAGAGGATGAGAGAGAGGGAGAGATGGGGGAAGAAAGAGAAGGAGAGGGGGAGAATGAATGAGAAAGCAACGAGCATGAGTGAGAGAGGGAGGGAAAGAGCGATAGCGAGAAACGAAGAGCGAGAGAGAAAGAGATAGAGCATGAGAGAAGGGAATGGAGAGAGGGGAGAGCAAAATAGAAATGAAGTGACAGAGCAAAAGAGAGAGTGGGACAGAGAGAGCGATAGCGAGAGCAAGAAAGAGAGGAAACAGAGAGAGCAAGAGAGAATGAGAGAGAGCGAGAGAGAGAGGTGGGGGGAGAGAGAGCACGAGAGAAAGGGATAGAGGGAGAGTGAGAGAAAGGGAAGGACAGAGGGAGGGACAGAGAGTGAGAGAGAAGTGGCGAGAGCAAGAGCGAGAGTGAGAGAAGACGGGAGAGTGTTGTTGAGATCGAGAGCAAGATTGAGAGAGGGGGAGTGCGAGTACAAAAGAAAGGGACAAAGAGGGAGCGAGAGCGAGAGAGAGAGAGAGAGAGAGAGAGAGAGAGAGAGAGGGAGGAGAGTGCGGTTGAGTGAGAGGGAGAGAAATAGCGACAACGAGAAAGGGAGAGAGCAAGAGAGAGCATGAGAGAAGGAGATGGAGAGAGGGGAGAACAAGATAGAAAGGGAGGGACAGAGCAAAAGAGAGAGCAAAAGAGAGAGAGAGTGATAGCAAGAGCAAGAGAGAGGATGGAGAGAGAGCAAGAAAAAATGAGATAGAGCAAGAGACAGAGGTGGGGGGAGAGAGCACGAGAGAAAGGGATAGAGGGAGAGCGAGAGAAAGGGAAGTAGGGAGGGACGGAGAGCGAGAGAAATGGTGAGAGCAAGAGCGAGAGTGAGAGAGAGGTCGAGAGAGAGTGATGTTGAGATCGAGAGAGGTAGAGTGTGAGTGCAAAAGAAAGGGACAAAGAGAGGGAGCGAGAGCGAGAAAGAGGGAGGGAGTGCGACTGACAGAGAGAACGGGAGCGAGAGAGAGGACGAGAGAGAGAGGTGGGGGAGAACGAATGACATAGAAAGGCAAAGAGGTAAAGAGAGGGAGAAAGCTACAGAGAGCAAGAGCATGATAGATGGGGATAGAGGGAGGGAGAGAGAGCGATAACAAGAGTTGGAGAGAGGAAGAGAGCTATAGCGAGAGAGGGAGGGAGAGTGTCATTGTGTGAGAGAGCAAGAGCGAGAGAGAGGAGAAAGAGATAGAGAGAGGTGGGGGAGATAATGAGGAAGGAGAGAGCAATAGAGAAGGGTACATAGCGCGATAGCGAGAGAGGGAGCGATGGGGAGGGGTAGAAAATGACGGAGTAAGCAAGAAAGGGAGAGAGAGACAGAGAATGCGAGAGAGAAAGGGAGAGCGAGCGAGAGCAACAGAAGGGAGAGGGAGGTAATGAGAGAGAGAGAGAGAGAACAAGAGAGACAGGGGAGGGAATGAGAAAGCAGCGAGCATGAGTGAGAGGGAGAGCAAGAGCGACAACGATAATGGGAGAGAGAGTGAGAGAGAGCATGAGAGAAGGGGATGGAGAGAGGGAAGAACAAGATAGAAAGGAAGGGACAGAGCAAAAGAGAGAGCAGGAGAGAGAGAGTGATAGCGAAAGCAAGAGAGAGGATGGAGAGAGACCAAGAAAGAATGAGAGAGAGCAAGAGAGAGAGGTGGGGGAGAGAGCACGAGAGAAAGGGATAGAGGGAGAGCGAGAGAAAGGGAAGGAGGGAGGGACGGACAGCGAGAGAAATGGTGAGAGCAAGAGCGAGAGTGAGAGAGAGGGCGAGAGAGAGTGATGTTGAGATCGAGAGCAAGATCGAGAGAGGGGGAGTGCGAGTGCAAAAGGGACAAAGAGAGGGAGCGAGAGCGAGAGAGAGGGAGGGAGAGAGTGCGACTGACTGAGAGAACGAAAGCGAGAGAGGACGCGGGAGAGAGAGGTGGGGGAGAAAGAATGACAGAGAAAGGCAAAGAGGGTAAGAGAGGGAGCGAGGGGGAGGGATAGAAAATAAGGGAGTGAGCAAGAAAGGGAGAAAGAGACCAAGAGTATACGAGAGAAAAAGGGAGGGAGAGAATGAGAGATAGAGGGAGGGAGAGACGATAGAGGAGGGGGAGAGAGTAAGAGAGAAAATGACAGAGGGAGAGAAATGGAGAGAGCGAGAGCGAGAGGGAGAGAGTGCAGTTGAGAGAGAGAGCAAGAGCGAGCGAGAGTGGAAGAGCGAGTGCAGGGGAAAGGGTCGGAGAGGGAGAGCGAGAGAGAACGGGAGAGAGTACGGTTGACAGAGAGAGCAAGAGCAAGAGAGAGGGGGAGAAAGAGAGGGCGATAAAGAGAGATGCAAGAGAGAGGTGCGAGGAAAGAGAATGAGAAAGAAAGCGAGAGAACGAGAGATAAAGCGATAGCGAGAGAGGGAGCTAGAGGGGGAGAGAGAGCCAGAGAGCGAGAGAGAGAGAGAGCGAGAGGGAGAGAGCAGGAGGGAGAGAGCGAGAGGGAGGGAGAGCGTGCGATTGAGAGAGGGGGGAGAGCGAGTGCAAGAGAAGGGACAAAGGGCGAGAGTGTGATTAAGTGAGAGCAAGAGCGAGAGAGATGGGGCGAAAGAGAGAGCGAGAGAAAAGTAAGGAGAGAGGGACAAAGATCGAGAGAGAAATGGTGAAAGCAAGAGCGAGGAGATTGCTATTGAGTGAAAGCGAGAGAAGGGGCAGAAAGAGAGAGCGAGAAGGGGAGAGATCGAGAGGAAGATATAAGAGAGAGGTGGGGGAGAGAGAATGAGTAAGGGAGAAAGGGAGATCGAGCGAGATAAGGAGATAGAGCGGTGGAGATAGAGCAAGAGAGGGGGAGACAAAGAGAGAGAAAGGGGCAGAGAGGAAAAGAGAAATGGACAGAGCGAGCACGATAGAGGGAGAGAGACCAAGAGAGGGAGGAGAGAAGGAGAGCGATAGAGTGTCTGCAGGAGAGAGGGAGAGAAAGGGTGAGAGCGCGAGAGAGAGAGAGAGTGGGGAGAGAGCGAAGAGAGGGTGGGGGAGCAAGAGAGAACGAGAGGAAGAGGGGGAGAGAGAATAAGAGAGAGGCAGAGAGCGAGGGGCAGAGAGAGAGAAGGGAGAAGGGGAGAGAGAGAGAGGGGGAGAGAATGAGAGGAGGGAGAGCGAGAAAGGGAGGGGGAGGGAGGGAGGGAGGGAGGGAGGGAGTGAGGGAGAGAGACAGAGGTGGCAGAGAGAGAGCGAGAGAAAGAGGAGAGAGGGAGAGAGACCAAGCGAGACCAATATCCAAACAAAGTAATTTAAATTAACATCCAAACAAAGTAATTTAGATTAATGTATTATAATTACCATCTAAAAATACACTCCCCCTTAAATTTACCCTATCCAAAAACAACCTAATATCCCTTTGTTTTAAAAAGTATTTCCAACTATTTTCTCCTAAGAAAAATGTCTGAACTAGTCACAATCATCCTCACAAAACCTCTCCATTGTGTGTTATTTATTTAATAATCTATTTTAATAACTTAAGTAACTAACCTAAACTCCTTATAACTTTAAACTAAGTTTTATTCCTAGTTGAAGGTGGTTAATTCATATCAAATAGAAAGTAAACGACGTCATTAATGTGAGTATCCCACTTCCACCACACATGGGTCAACATAATAAGATGGGACACGCATGCACATAGAGCTTTGACACAATTATTCAAGTGATGAAGTCTCTCTACTTGTTGGTGTAAGGCTACGTATATTTATTTCTCTACAATCCCCACAGTGATCAGAACCTTGTACTTTAATCTGGCCTTTATAAACAAATTCTCATACTCTTATAACATTATCTCTGTTTACAATTTGAATTTCTCACTATGAAGCATGACTACACCTAACAATATTAAAGATGTTATAATTTATACTATTCACAAACAAAATAAAAGGTTTCTCTTCCCAACTATAACAATGATTTAATATTCATATTAATAGTCCAAGTAAAATGGTAGATTTTAGTTTTATCTTCCATTCCTAGCATGCAAAGTGCACTAAAGGCATGGATAGAAAAGACCACAAGAAAAACAAAAAGTTATAAAGGACTAAAGGTAAACCTATGTCAGACCCTTAATTTTAGTTAAGAAAAAAGATGAGAGCTGGAGATTTTGTACGGATTATAGGACATTGAACAACTTACTACCCCAAATAAGTTCCCTACTCCAGTCATTGGTCTTTTTTGATGATATCCTTATCTATAGATCTAACCCTCAAGTCCACATTGATCATTTGCGTATAGTACTAGAAGTTTTGAGGACACATGCTAAAGGTGAATTACAAGAAGTGCCGTTTTGGGATGGAAAAATTTGAGTATTTGGGCCATATTTTCTACGCTGAAGGTGCAGCTGATCCCAACAAGGTAAAGGTGATGGAGGAGTGGCCAATTCCTAAAGATATTAAGGGGTTGAGAGGATTTTTGGGGTTGGCCGGGAACTACAGGAAGTTTGTCCAAAATTATGGTGTGAATTTAACATAGTATAATCAATTCACCTTATTGGGTTAAAAACTTAAAATAAAGTAGTAACGTTTTAGTAATCTAACTTGAAAGAAGTTTATGCATTACTTCAGAAAGATTACTTCACTTTGTTGCAAATGAGAGAAAATTGAACTCGATGGAAAAGACAGAGACAGTCCATGATATTGGCAAAACAAGGGAATTAGGACAGTGCTAAGAAGATTTTTTTTAGAAGCATACCTAGATGTTATGCAAGACATTTTGGAAATTCCCTCTCAATTTATGATCCAGATCAGAAAAACAAAGGTGAAAAAGCAGAGAATTCGATATTAAAAATGCGTTTCAGCAAAACTTCAAACAACTTGAACATATATCAAGAAATCCTAACTGAGAAATTTAGCCTAAGTTTCTTAGGCTAAAGTGCCATAAATCAATGATTCAATTCCTTAGCACACAATCAAACAAATACTACTACACCGAGTTACATTAGACATTCCTTGTTCTTGACTTCAACCCAGAGTCCAATTGAACTGAACTGCTTTGATACCACTAAAATGGGTCAACCCCAATTATCTCATTTAATATCCACTTGTCCTATTAATAATTTATTGACATCATCACTGTAAATAAAATTAATATGTAATTTATTACACAATGGTCTATCTAGCTAAGCATCTTGAAATATGCTATTAACTTTTACACTATTTTGCAATTTAACTTCATAAAAAAATGACTAAAGGACCCATCATATAGGACAAATTATCTATATACACTAAATTAGTACAAAATAATTGACTCGCTATCATTCACCCCCTTTCTAAAATATGTAATTCCATGGAAGTGGAAGCTGATTATGGGTGATAAGATAAAAAGTTCATTGCGTTAAATATATTTTTGGACCCTATAAAATGGGCAAATTTTGATTTTGGTCCCTATAAAAATTGTTCTCTAGTTTTCATCCCTCCAAAATCTAAAATCATTATTTTTAATTCCAATAAAATGAACAACTTTTAATTTTGATCCCTTTAAAAATATTTTCTTTGGTTTTTATCTCTTTAAAATCTAAAATAATTGTTTTGGTGCCTAAAGTTCATTTTAAGGCAGATTGATAGCATTCATTTTATGAATTAAAAAATGGAGCGTCACATGTTGACATGGTACCACAGAGTGAGTGTCAACTGGGGAGATGACTATTTGACCTTCTATTAGAAACATAATCAGTTAACGATGTCACATGACAATATTTTAGATTTTATAGAGATGAAAACCAAAGAAAAAAATTACAAGGACCAAAATCAAAATTCATCATTTTATATGAACTAAAAACATATTTAACACAAGTCATGATTTGAAAAGGTCATTTTAAAGAGACTAAAAACATATTTAACCCAAGTCAAGATCTGAAAGGGCCATTTGTGAAGGCAAAATCATTTAAACTATGAAAGTGATTATTGTTTCCTAGCCATGAGCCATGACATCTATGCTCCATAATTTGGTTAACCTGATCAAAAGGGAGGATAGTTATAGAGATAGTACCTGAACAATATCTTCCCGGCTAAAAGTTGAACCATTTTACTGCTCTTATCATTATCACCCAATCCAAGCCTACCATGTTCCCCCCTTCCCCAGCCATATACCTGAAACAAAAATAAGAGCAAAGATAACACTATAGACTTGTAGTCTATTCTCACTGGAAAAACATGGCAATGAAAAAAAAAAATTGACTCCATCGCGACTTAGCATGTTGACAAGCTAAACTGAAGATACTACCTTAATATATACAAGCACATCAATAATTTCTTCCATCTTTCTTTCTTTATTATTTTTTTCCATTTCAATTGAATGATAGTGTTCAGATAACAATCTATATGTTTAACAGACACGGAAAATGAGAATGCATCAATTAATTCTAGCAATATGAGATCAAGATATTGTTATTTTGGCAATTGGCTTTATGACAATGATACTGAAACTAGCTCAATGAAGAGAAAAACTAATGATATATGCTGAAATCCAGGTATCAAGTACACAGCAGAATTATATTATATAGACCAAAAAATAATAAATACAAAGGATAGAATTATCCCAATTAAAGTAATAAAAAATTACATGATTTTGTTAGCCTACATAATGAATTTATACTGCCTCTCCATTTGAAAAAAAAAATATCTAAAAAATGAAATGTATACCAGGAAGCTAATACTTTATCTCAAAATCCTTTTCCAAGAACAATAGAATAGTGTATATATGGTTTTCTGCTACAACAACTAGTTTCAGAAGAAGAAAAGGAAAATAAAACAAATTATGTTTGAACTTCACATAAGCTTATAGGCCCATTGTGAATGTTTATAAAAGGAGAGGAAAGGAAGGAAGTGTAGAAGGAGGGGGAAAAGAGAATATTGGGCCTAAGGAGCAAGTCGTGTGACAGGTGGCACAAGATGTGGAGGAAAGAGAATGAGAGAAAAGGGTATTTAGGGGGATGTCACGGAAGGGAAGGGGGTATGAGAATAGTGAGGCAGGAATTTGTAGGGACTGGGTATTGAGATGTTCTCATCTCAGTAGGGGATATTCTCAGTTTGAGGTATCATTTTTCATCTTTCCATTTTGCAAGGAGACTGTCACTCCATCCACTGTTTTCATTACTGTTTTATTCACCTTGTAAAGAGGATTCATCCTTTAAGTCTTATTAGAAATATGATCCATCCAGATTCAGCCTATCAGTTTTGTTGGTTTTATTAAATTGGTATCAAAGCTTAGATCCTTGGGCTTATGGTATCGACCAGAATGGATAATAGAATTGAGGCAATAGAGAAGAGAATGGAAGAAATGAGACAAGAGAACCGGCAAATGGTGGAAAACATGGTTAACGAGTTGCGCGAGTTAATCACTCAAAACAATCGGCACAGACGAGGGAGGAATGGGAAGCAACTCCCGTTTTGATCGACAAGCAATCAAAAAGGAAGAACAAATGAGGAGGCTGGAAGTGAAGGGGACGATCCCTTTACAGAGCAGAGCGATATTTCGAGATCAATCAAATTCTCGATGACGAGAGTCTAGTTGATTTGAAGGAAAAGCCCTCAACTGGTTTCAATGGTGGGAAGCAAGGACGAAACGCATTGCGTGGATTTCATTAAGACGAGCAGTTCTAGGTCGATTTCAAGAGGCATCTTCGGAGAATCCATACGAAATTCTCATGAGCATGAGACAAACCCATTATGTAGCAGAGTTCATTAAGATGTTTGAGCTCATCTCGCCTCCGTTGACGCATGCATCATGATGAGGTGTGGGAGTGAGCATTCGTGAACGGAATAAAGGAGGAGATAAGGGCTGAAGTGAGGTTGCACAATTCGGGTGATCTGGGAATGTTGATGAAAGTTGCAAAGGTAGAGGAGAAAAATCGTTTGGTGGGGAGAAAGGAGGATGGGCCATCGAGAAAGGTTGGGCCCGTATCAAACAGACCTGCTTTGGGTAGTCGATGGTCTGGGCCAGCTGGGTCCGGAAGAGTAAATGACCCACAAAGAGGAAATGGGTCGTTTGTGTCGGGGATGGCACACACAGGTCGTCCGGAGGAGCAGGGGAGGAGAAACTGTCGTACCTCGTCATTTCGACGCTTGACGGTTGCCGAACTGGAGGAGAAACCGTGGAGGGGACTTTGTTATAGGTGCGATGAGACATTTTCACCTATCCATGTTTGCAGAAACAAAAATCTGAATGTTTTGATCTTGGGGGAGGAGGGAGAAGTCGAAGGTGAAGAATAGGAAGAACGCGAACTAGAGTTTAAGAATACAGAGGGGAGAACCATGCAGCTTCACATGTACAGTGTGGCTGGTCTGATTTCACAAAAATCTCTCAAGCTGTGGGGAGAAATTCAAGGGAAGAAAGTAATGGTGTTGGTGGAATCCGGGGAGTTTCATAATTTCTTATCCAGGGTGGTGGCGAAGGAATTGGGCATACCCATGGAACAAACAAAAGAGTACGTGGTAGAGGTGGGGGATGGTCATCGTGTGAAGAACAAGGGAATGTGCAAGGGGGTTAAATTAGAGCTCCCTAATTTAACAGTTACTCATAACTTCTTTTTGTTTGAATTAAAGGGATTGGATGTGGTCTTGGGGTATGAATGGTTGGAAGGATTGGAAAGGATTGAAGCTGACTTCAAGGAGCATGTGATTTGGGTGAAGGTGAATGGAGAAGTAGAAATAAAGAGAAATCCGAGTCTGTCCAGAACAGTGGCATCCCTTAAGGCAATAATCCGCGAATTAAACAAGGGGACTGAAGCTTACTATGTGGAGCTGGGAGGGGTAACCATGAATTCCCAAGAAGTTAAAGGGAATGTGGAAGGATTAGAAGAAGTGCTAGATGAATATGCTGACCTCTTTAAAGAAGCCAATGAGCTGCCTCCTTCTTAGAGCTGTCAAAATAGCCCCCAGCCCACTAGCCCACCCCCTTTGGCCCTGCATTTAACCCTGCCTTATATGGGCCCCTGAATAGCTGGGCTATTTGTGACCCCAACCCACAAATTCTAAAGATTGTGGGGGTTGGGGCTGGGGCCAACCGTGGGCCAGCCCCTGATCGGTGCAAAGTTGGAGATGATGTCTAATGATAGCGTATTGTCTTCTCTCCAAAGCGGTGATCCCCGAGGACTTTTCCGAAGCGGTGCAGTATTGACAATTTCAATTATATGTATCCGATCGAGTGGACTAAAGACCAAACAATCTCGTTTTGAAATTATGTAGTATCCACGTCAAATTATATAGAGATATATTCCTATACAATCAAATTATACATAGAGATATATTCCTATACAATCTCGTTTTTGAAATTATATGAATATAGAAATATATTCCTAAACAATCAGATGCAGTGATGCACACATAGGTAGAAGAAGGACAAAAATAAGAAAGGGAGATCACGATGGTGTGAGATCTTTTTCTTAATTTTTAGGCCCATGGGCCAGCCCTAGCCCATAGGGCTTTTGGGGCTTGTTGGCCCTATGGGTTTTTTCGTGTGTGGGCTTTTTGGCCCTAGCCCATATGGGGTGGGCTGAGTGGGGTGGGCTGGGCCTATTTGACAGCTCTACTCCTTCCAAGAGATGTGACCATGCAATTGTCATCAAGGAAGGGTCCCATATTCAAAATATTCCACCCTATCAATACCCACATCATCAGAAGGAAGCCAGTGAAGTTTTTGTGCGTGACATGTTGGCAGCTGGACTCATTTGACCAAGTGTAAATTCCTATGCTAGACCCTTAATTTTAGTTAAGAAAATAGATGAGAGCTGAAGATTTTGTACGGATTATAGGACATTGAACAACTTACTACCCCAAATAAGTTTCCTACTCCAGTCATTGGTCTTTTTTGATGATATCCTTATCTATAGTTCTAACCCTCAAGTCCACATTGATCATTTGCGTATAGTACTAGAAGTTTTGAGGACACATGCTAAAGGTGAATTACAAGAAGTGCTGTTTTGGGATGGAAAAATTAGAGTATTTTGGCCCATATAATCTACGCTGAAGGTGCAGCTGATCCCAACAAGGTAAAGGTGATGGAGGAGTGGCCAATTCCTAAAGATATTAAGGGGTTGACCGGGAACTACAGGCAGTTTGTCCAAAATTCTGGAGTGATTGCAAGACCGTTGACACAATTGTTGAAGAAAAATAACTTTCAAAAAGAGGAGAAAGGAGAGAAGAGGAGGGGGGGGGGGGAGATTACTTGCAAGCTTTTCAAAAGCTTAAGAGGGAGATGGATGAATTGCCCTTATTGAGCATGCCGAATTTTAGTGTGCCTTCTAAAATAGAGACTGATGCGGCGGGAGTAGGTATTGGGGCTGTCTTAATGCAACAAGGTAGGCCTTTGGCTTTTATTAGTCAAGCACTTTCAAAACGGGCCAGGATCAAATCAGTATATAAAAGGGAGCTCATGGCTATCGTGTTTGCGGTGCAAAAGTGGAGGCATTATTTAATGGGGAGTCATTTTATTATAAGGACAGATCAAAGGACTTTGAAGTATTTGCTGGAACAAACAATTCTGGATGGGGAACAACAGAAATGGATGTCAAAACTTATGGGTTATGACTTTGAAATTCGGTATAAGGAGGGAAAGGAAAATAGAGTGGCTAATGCACTATCCCGAGTGGTTACCTTGCAAGCAATTTCTTTGGTATGCAATGATGAATTGAAGACAGTAGCTGAAAAAACCATGCAGGATCAGCAGTTGCAGGACATCATACAGGATCTGATTCGAGATCCACAAACCCATCCCTCACTTGTTTTTGGATAAGGGGTGTTTGTGGAATAAAGGGAAATTGGTCTTGCCTGCAAAATCAGCAAGAATTCCTACAATCTTAGCTGAATTTCATCGTCATTATGCGGTGGACATTCAGGGGTTTTAAGGACTTTCAAGAGAGTGGCCAATGTGTTCTATTGGAAAGGGATGAGGAAGGATATTAAGGAGTCTGTGCAAAAATGTCAAATCTGTCAACAGAACAAATATCAGGCATTAAAACCTGCAGGGTTGCTACAGCCTATTCCTATTCCTAATCAAATTTGGGAGGAACTTACTATGGATTTTATTGGGGGGTTACCAAAATCGCAAGGGGAAGACAACTATTTTGGTAATGGTGGACAGATTGTCCTAATCTGCACATTTTGTTCCACTATCCATCCATATTCAGCTAAGAATGTGGCAGAAATTTTCATTGCTGAAGCGGTCCGCCTGCATGGGTTCCCTAATTCTATCATTTCCGACAGAGACAGGGTGTTTATGAGCATTTTTTGGAAAGAGTTATTCGAGATGGCAGGTACAAGGTTGAAATTTATCTAAGGTGTTTTGTGAATGGCCATCCAAAAAAATGGTGCAACTGGTTAGCATGGGAAGAATTTTGGTTCAATTCCTCCTATGCCTCTATAGGAATGAGTCCATTTAAAGCAGTGTATGGGAAGGGAGGCTCCAACAATCATCAAATATCAAAAGGAGGGAACAGTGATACAGGCAGTTGATCAATTGTTGATGGAAACAGATGCTGTCTTAGAAGAATTAAAAGCTCAATTATGCAAAGCCCAGAATAATATAAAGATGCAGGCTGATAAAAAAAAAGGAGGGAAGTAGTATATGAAGTGGGAGAGAAAGTGTACTTGAAAGCCCAGCCTTATAAATTCAAATCCTTGGCTCACGGGCCCAACCAATGAAAAGTTGAGTTCTAGGTTCTATGGCCCTTTTGAAATAAAGGAGAAGGTGGGTAATGCAGCATACAGATTGGAGCTGCCAGCAAACGCTCGCATACACCCAATCTTTCATGTGTCTCACATTAAAAAGGCTGTCTCAGCAACCAGCTTTTCTCATTGAGGAATGGGAACAGCAGGTTTGGCCATTAGATGGGTGTCAGAAAATTGCTTAATGGGTGGGCTTACCTGATTGTGAGAATACTTGGGACTGATGATATTGATACCGTTTTTCCTGAATTCCACCTTGAGGACAAGGTGAAACTGGTTGGGGGGAGTATCGATAGGCCCATTGTGAATGTTTATAAAAGGAGAGGAATGAAAGGAAGTGTAGAAGGAGAGGGAAAAGAGAATATTGGGCCTAAGGAGCGGGGCCTGTGACAGGTGGCAAAAGATGTGGAGGAAAGAGAATGAGAGAAAAGGGTATTTAGGGGGATGTAACGGAAGGGAAGGGGTATGAGAATAGTGAAGTGGGAATTTGTAGGGACTGAGTATTGAGGAGTTGTTCTCATCTCGTAGGGGATATTCTCAGTTTGAGTGTATCATTTTCTATCTTTCCATTTTGCAAGGAGACTGTCACTCCATCCATTGTTTTCATTACTGTTTCATTCACCTTGTAAACAGGATTCATCCTCTATGTCTTATTAGAAATATAATCCATCCAGATTCAGCTTATCATTTCTGTTGGTTCTATTATAAGCCAAGCCAACTAACAAACAAATTCTATGGCTTTCCTTTTTCTTTTCCTGAAAGCTAGAGAGCTTACATTGCCTCATAAAGACAGACTTAAGGCTCTATGGAGACTACACATAACTCCTCAAAAGCTCTAGAAAACATGTTCAAGTTGACCATAGGTGAGAAACTCGGGAATTTTATATTTTGGCTAGTATTGTTTTTATTATGATGAAATTGCTTAAGAAACATAAGCTAAATAGAATGTGCACACACACACACACACAAATGATAAATGGGCATAATCACTGACCAAACACAGGTTGCAAGATAATATTCTAGCTTATTGTAAAAATCATGAAACAATAACGATGAAATGTAGAAACTGAAAGAAGCTAAAATCTTAGTCAAACATTCAGCAAGTATGAAATTCCTCATTAGTTGTACTTAAATGGCTTGAGTTTATAAATGAGGTATATTAACAGAGGACAAATCAAGAAGGTCTATAAGCCAAATCTAAGATTTTTGGTTCATGCCAAAAGCCTTTCCCAAATGCCTCTCTCCAGCAAAATGAAAGAATAAATGAGCAAGTTTTTAAGGGCGTAGGGGAAGGAAGTTTACTTGTGAGTTGTGAAACTAATAATAGACTTTTCTAACATAATATTAACCATATACAAAAGAATGAACGAAAAGGAAGTAGTGTTCTTAGATGGCCATTGATAACAACGTAATTTTAGTATTAAACAACACATTTCAAAATAAAGCTACAAGTAGCCAAATGCATGGTCATGGAGTTATCTGGTATTGGGTAATTTGCTCAAAAATGGTAGATATATTATAGGGGAACGAAAAAGTGGCATAGATAGCATAGATAACATAATCAAAAAGAATTGTCTAAAGGACATGTACTCACCTATTTTTAGCTGCACAAACTGTCTCACCACCAGTAGGATTTCAGTGATAAAAAAACAAATTCTCTGCATTTTGTTGAATAAAAAACTTTAGTTGGAAGTCAATATAGGGCTATGAATTACGAACTGATATTTTTGTGATCAAATAGTGCTATAGTTTCTAACCTTAGATAGTTAGATCCATGGCCATGTTCGGATTGGGTATAGCATCCATTTATTTACATTATATATATAACAACTATTTAAATAAAATAATAAATAGGCATGACTAACTGAAGTTGTATTGGCTAACAATGATTACAAGTTCATGGGCATGGCTCCAAGTATTAGCTTCTAATATTAAATCAAGGCAACAACTCACTTTGGGTTCCAGCTACGTTGGTGAGCACTTGGGGTTCCCTACGTTTTATGCATGTTATAAATCAATGGCAAGTTTCTCTTTCATTGAACCTACAACTTCTATCTTAATGCTTATTTAGACTATATAAGGCTCGAGTGATAGAAATAGATTTCATATCATGATGATGCTAATACAAAAATATTGATGAAGATGCTTCCTTTAATCTCCATTACTATAACAATTATTCTTAGCTGAACTAACATTACAACCCAAAGACACATAAATTTTTCAAGTACTGCACCTTATATACAAAGACTAACAAAAGAAGTATAAATACATCACTGTTTTAATCCATCAGCATAAATCATTGGCTATATTTACTAATTAGACACTCTCATCAAGTGTCCAGTTAAATAATTATTTCTTATCAGCTTGGACACTTAGCCAAAACGGGATAAGGCTTGGTTGTTATTGTTATCATTACTAACATAACATTAGACGTATGGTAACATATTAAAACATTAATAGATATCTGATTACTCAAATAAAGGAAACTTTCACAAAGAGTGATTGCAACTCTACCCTTGCTTCATTGGCAGTCTTGCATTGTAAACTGAAATCCATTGTGTAGCAGGACCCCCAAAGGAACCTTCTTTTTAGGCTGTGAATCATCTTCTTCCTCAATATTCAATCTACCCCTCTTTTGCCCAACCAGGTAAATTTTGATTGGGGGAACAAAGGATCATAATGAATACAAAGCCCATCAAAAGTTAAAAACCATGATAAGAAAGATAGAGCCAAAATTAAGAGACCTTTAAAATAACACTATCATGGTTACCTGTCGAGCACCTTCAGTATGAATTGGCCGCAATGCAGGATTTGATACAAGCATACTATCAAACACAAATATTAGCTTCGAACAATTAGGTTCTTATTCGAATTTCATGTTCACTACAATCTCAAGAAACTGTCTAAAAGGAGAAGGGCTGAAGCAGCATAGCAGCTCATCAGAAGTTCCCATCTTTTTTTTTTTTTTGCAATCTAGATAGGATCTGTTATCTCCCTAGCAAAGAATTAAAACAAAATGTGTAAAGAAATTCAATTGACACAGCGAGTACACGATGAGAATATAATAAATATAAAATTGTAAATACCTGATAACCTTGCCATGTTAACCAGCCTTTCTGTAGGAAAACGAGAGATTCAAGATCATCCCTTCTACTAGCAGTTCTTCCCAAATGAGCATGAACACTGGCATATCGAACAGTTCCTCTATAGAAATTAAAAATATACACCTCAAGAAGTTTGTTAACCATACAAATCGAAGTGAAAAAGGAAATAGCAGCCAGTAGAATTTAAGAGAAAAGCTTAAAAGAAAGGGAAAAGAAGGGAAAATAAAGGAAACCTTAACATATCAGGGCATTGATCATATTCAACATGCTGCCCAGTGGAGGTGTCTCTCCACTTTGTTGCTGCAAAAAATGTTTATATAAGAAAGATAAAAAAAAAAATAAGAGGGCAAATAAGAAAGAAACACCTCATCTTTCAAATACAAACTACTTACATAATCCAAGGTCAACAAGAACAATCTCTTCTCTTGTGGTGTACCAGGATGACCTAGTAAAAAGTTCTCTGGTTTTACATCTCCATGCACATATCTATGATGAACAATAGCAACCAGAAGATCATGTTTCAAAACCATGAAATCCAAAACTAAATCAAAATAACAGATTAAAACTCACTCACAGGGTATGGCTAATAAATCAGGAAGAAAAAACCCCCTTGAGTGCATCTTCTCCAAGATCAACAATGACTCACTCAACAGCAATACCAGCAACCATTTCTGCAGACATCCTACACATTCAAAAGACAAGCAATAACAGAATGTCCAAGAAAAAACAAGGAACAAATTAGTCACTGATTCACTGCAGAAAGGAATGACAAACAAACAAACATTATGAAAGGTATATTGTGGTTACATAGGTAAAAAGGAATGACAAACAAACAAAGCATGCTGGAGCATAATGAAAGGTATTTATTGAAAGAACAAATGTTAATATAGAATTTAGTTTATCAAATTTAAACAGATGGCATACTGCAAATCATATGACAAGATGTAATGATTTCCCAAATGGTCATTAAGAAGGCCAAAACACATAACTTCCACTGCAATCAAGAAACATGAAAAATCTAAAAATAGCTCATGATTGTGGAATTCAAAGCCTTTGGTTCAAAAGAGACAGCCTTGAATAAATTATAATCACCAATGCAGGGAGAAATTGAGAGCTGAATTCACTATGTGTATAGAGGTGGCTTGACAAGAAAGAAGGGTGTCATTGTTTATCAATTTTTTATCATTATCAAACTTATCTTAATTAATCAAGTACCACCATATCTAAATCACTAGCATACAAAATTATTTTTGAGACATGGAAACTGAACCAATTAAACCATTAATTTTGTATTTGTCTAGAATTAGTAGGACACCAATTAAACCATTAATTTTTGTATTTTGTATTTGTCTAGAATTAGTATCCCCTTTATATATAGGTATAGATAATATAATATATAATATAATAATATAATATAATATAATATAAATATACATATAAGAAGAAGGATCAAATTACACCGGTGTAATTTGCTCAGCAAAAAAAAACCGTGTAATTTGATCCCTCCTCTACATATAATATAATATACATATACATATAATATACATAATATAAATATACAAATAAGAGAAAGGATCAAATTCCATCGGTGTAAATTGCTGCTCAGCAAAAAAAAACCGTGTAATTTGATCCCTCCTCTACATATAATATACATAATATAATATATAATATATAATAATATACATATACATATACATATACATATAATATACATAATATAAATATACATATACATATAATATACATAATATAAATATACATATAAGAGGAAGGATCAAATTCCACCAGTGTAATTTGCTCGGCAAAAAAAAAACCGTGTAATTTGATCCCTCCTCTACATATAATATACATATAATATACAGATATAAATATAATATACAAATATACATATAATATACATACATATAATATAATATAATATCTATACCTATATATAAAGGGGATACTAACTTTTAACTACTTTTTTCGTGTCCTACTTTTGTTTTCATTTTTACCATTTAATAATTGAAAAACTAAATTTATATTTATTTAAAACTATGTGATAACTGAAAGAAAAAAAACTGTTTGTATGTAAAAATAAATTGTAGTGGACTCCATGCCCGCTCCCCACTAGTGTAATATAAAATACATATAATTCTGAATACCCAATTTTGTCTTACTGATTAAAATGTTCCTTTAGATAAATTCAAAAATCTGCAGTTGGGCCAACATGAGGGCCAAAAGTAATAAAAATGAGATGCAAAGCTAACCCAAAAAATAAAATACATCCAAAAAATGCATACAAAAAATATTTGGACCTCTCTAACCCAATCTCACATAAAAGCAAAAAAAACAGAGAAAAAAACCAAAATTCAAAGAAAGAAAAAGATGCAGAAAAACTCAAACAGTCTGAATGGAAGGACAAAATTTTCGTTCATCAATTCATTGAGAGAGAAAACAAGAGTGGAAGTGATCAAATTATTTGAGAAGCAGCAGATTAATCACAGCTCAGAACAGGAAAGCATGTTTTTTGTTTCAATTGGGTACAAGGAGGAAACAAACAACAGCAGTAAAAATAAAAAAGACAAGACACAGAATCAGAGAGGAACAATATGCAACAGTAGCAAAGAAGAAAAACAAAGAGAGAAGAGCAGAAAAGAAAAACAAACAAAAAGAAACAGAGAGAAGAAAGAGATTCAATTCTCATCTTCAGAAGCCTTTTTCTGATGTGGGTGTTCCAATAGTTCTTGATTTCATTGTCAGACCCTTCCTAGCTGGTAAGCGAGATGCAATCGCAGACCCCATTCCTCTCATTGGAGGGGGAGGCAAAGCAAGAGGCAACAATTGAGCATACATGTTCTGCAACAGAACACATTCATATCATTACTACCCTAGTGGCCAATCAATCGTGAACAAAGAACGAGATGGAAAGAGGATTGATTTATCAACAGCAAACTATCCTGAAAATTCAAACTGCTGACATTAATGCCAGATATACCCTGAAAAGCCACAGCAAAAATTAATATTAGGAAAACAGAAAATGGCCAAAATAATTACCTGTTGTGCAACTAATATCTTTTCTTCTTTCTCGTTAGCCTTCTCTTCGTTTTGTGCGTCAATTTTGTCCTTCACTAGTTCATCAACTTTTCCAGTATACTCACGGATAAACTACAACAGCAAAGAGAAAATGGTTAGAGAAAGCACTAGATAAAATGGCAATAATTAAATACGTTTCAGCTCATGAAAGGCAGAAGGAAAAAAATGCATTTGCCAAACTAGATTTGCTTGGACAACTATGCAATACCACAATTACATAAGAACAACACCCTACACAAACTAAGTATCACTCACTCACATAAACACCACCTATTATTTATCATTTTTATCCACGGGAATCTCACTCTGGAAAGCCCGACATTCATCTAGAGATTCATCTAAACGCAGTTCAAAGCGACTGTTTAAGATGCAACCAATAAACTATCAGACTTTGCAAAGACAACCAAATTCACTTCTAAAGAGAAAGGGGTATAAGATAGCTAACAAGAATCTCGGGGAAACAGTTTGGGGGAAGGGGAAATATCCAGTAATGTTAGTTTTTTAAGCCTAATATCAACAGAGTTGTCATAAAATAAAAATAACATATATGTCAACTGAAATATAGGTAATAATACAAGTCAGCAGCAATAGACAAAATGCAAACCTGCAAGAGATATGGGAAGGCAAAGTCAATCATGTTGTGCATCCAAGCTAGTTCAAGAACAATGGCTGCCCGTATTAAATCATAGCAGACGAACAGACATGAGGCAAAGCATTCCTTCTTTCCCTGCACAAGTATGTGAAAAGAAAAATTAGAAAACTCAATTGCATGAACATAACTAAATCAGAATATCATCATTCCATGAGGATGAGGGCAAAGGAAACAGCTTAGCCTACAAGCGAGAAGATTAAAAGACAACCCTTCAGTAAAGCATTGATTGTAAGGCTCTAATGTGCACTTGCAGAATAAATAGTCACCAGGCTTGACTAAAAAGCTAATTACTAATAGGTGCAAATTATTTCTCTGCATGACTTAGAATTGCACAAGCTACAAGAGGTACCACTAATATACAATAACCATTGCTGTAAAAAAGGATGTAGAGTAGCTATATATGCATACATATGCACAAAAACATTATGATTTAGCTCCTTAGAGTAATTTAGCAAAACATGTTAGTCAAGAGTAATAGCAAACCCAATCAAATAGGATATTGCAAGAAAATGAATTATGTATGCAGTTTGAAACTGATTAATTTAGTACCTGATCAATGAAATAAACAAGCAACTACTCAGCAAGTTCACGCTCTCCAGATTGTGAGGCTGTCTCCATGGCATCTTTGTAAAGGTTATCTTTCTTTGACAAAGCCTTCTTGTAAATATAAGCAGCAACACGTCTCATCTCTAGAAGCTCATGCTTTTCAATCTACATCATAAAAATAAACAATAATCTATCAGGTTACCATAATTGAAACTAAAAAAAAAGTCACCATTAAGAGCAAATGCAGCTTACCTTTTGTGCAAGGCCTATTTGATCAAAGTTATCATGTAAATCAATTGACTCACGCAATCTATCATAATTTCCTCCTCAACATATAGCTCATTCAAGGCTTCATTAACAGCAGATACATTGCTGCTTTGAACTGCAACCATGTATGGCTTCACAAGGCAGAGGTAACCAGCCTATAGCACATTACAGGGAAAATAGTCATCAGTGTTATAGCAGGCAAGTCACAAACTAAGATCTAAGGAAGTTCTTGCCACTATCGATGTTACCTTACGCATGATGTCAACAACACGTGCATGGTCCACGCAAAGTGCAAGGACATTCAGAACATCATTGATAAGATCTGGATGCTCTTCCAGATAGAAGCGGACAGCCTTGTAGTACAACTCAACATTAGCAACTTTGGCAATCACATCTTTGAATTGCATGTGATCCCAAGCTTCAGGTGAATGGTTCATGATGGTAGTTGCAGCATTATCAAACTCATCATATTGGATATACAAATAGGTCAATTCTTTCCAATGCTGTTGTTCATTATAAACTCTTGTGAGTTTTGGAATATTGAGGCGGGTTGAGAATAGTTTGATATGCTCCATGGGAGATATTAACTCATTGAAGCAACCTCTATTTTGGTAATATTCACTGACCTCTTCCAAGTCATCCACCTACAAAATTAACGAAAAAGTTAACACAGTAAGCATTGGAAGGTCAATAAGCTCACTTCTAGAAGAGTAACATAAAGCCCATATAACAAGTGCAAAAGCTTTCCAATCATCACACGTGTTCTCAGCATACTTTTAGGGAGATTGGAACACAATTACATTCTGAAGCCCAGATCATTCAAACTCTCTAGATTGAAATCAGATGGCATCAGAAATAAAGAAAAAGCTTCCTAGTTTATTTTTAGAAATATATATAGTTCATTTATTTTTAAAAATATATATAGTTCATTCAAAATCCGAAATCAACATGTTACCTGAATAATAATGTTGAGTCCACATATCTGCACCAAACGAAACTCCTCTACATCACCACAAGCACAGCAAACTTCCTTGCTGTTGGTTTTCCTTGCTGCATCAGAAAGTAGAGAACAACCGGCAAAGAATATACCAGTCCTCAAAATGTACAGTCCTTCATATGACTTGAACTGCTCAGAAATTTTTTATGCAGGCATCAATGCCCAATTGTTCACAATATTCTTTAGCAACCTGAACAGACATAAGTAAGCTTAGTTAGCCATTATTAATAAGTTCCAAGTGATAAAAGAAAATGACACTTCCATACCTGCACAATGATTTGTAGATTGCCCCTAAGATTGGCCAGCAATAGGTCTTTCATGCACTCCAAAGTTTATCTCCAACACCTGAACAATTCACAAGAAGATTGTATCACTCCAAAGAAAGAATTATCAGGGTAAAAACAAAACTGGGAAACAAAAATTGGTCCCAACCTTTGTTTGAAGGAACTCGTGTTCTGGTAGATTTGGCTTTAGAACGTCCAGGAGAAAAGCTGTTGCCTCACGGATCAGGTCCAAGAAGATGATGGAGAAGTCAGTAGTAGAAATAGAAGGAAGAAGATCGTACGGCTGAGATTGAATCCCACTAACAAGAAGATGATGGAAGAAGCTCACCCGAACCAGAAAAAGAACAAGAGCCAAAGGAAGATCACCCGAACCCAATCCAAGCTGCTTCGGTGTTCCTCCTTTCAGAGCCTCTCTCGGGTCAACGACGACGACGACGACCTTCTCGAGGAGAAGAGCAAGAAGAGGAAAAAGAACACAAACTAATGCACTTGTGTGTGAATGCACTTGCATTGAGTTCCTCCTTTAACCATTGCTTCCTCTATTTCTTGCGGATGGAATGATAAAAGAATGATGAAAGCTCTTTCCGCATCTTTGCAACCCTATTAGTTTCAATGAAAATTAAATAAACCAAAACCCATTAGTTATATGCCAAACAAAAAGAATCATTTTTTTTCAATGCATTTTCTTTCTTTTTTTGTTTACATGCTGAAAAAGAGTCAAATAAATCATTACCAGCATTCTTTGGGCGTGTCCTCCTCCAGTTGCCGTATCCATGTTGGAGCGTGGAGCGAGTCAACTCGGCCACGAGTTGCTCTTCCTCGTCGCTCTCGGTCTCGGTGAAGCCACCAACGTCGTATCCATGTTTGTGAATGTAACCAATGAGTTTCTGGTCCTTTCTTGACGCCATTCTTCCCACAACAAGCCGTCGCCGCCGTCACCGCCGTGCCGCCTTCCACGGCCGCCGGAGGCCTTCTTTCCTTCCCTCTTCTCTCTCTGTTTCTTCTTTCCCTCTCTTGTGTGTCTGTCAGTTCACACTTCATTGAGTGTGCGCGTGTTTGAAATATATATAGGGGTTTTAGAATCATGCAACCCCGTTTCTTTTTTTTTTTTATTAGACCGTTGTTGTTTTTTTGTCAATTGGACCGTTCTTTCATTCCCCTCTCTCTCTTTGTTTTCCTTTTTCTTCTTTTCTTATTTTGATAATTAAAATTAAATATCCTGTTAAAAAAATAAAAACTAAAATGTTTTCAAAAATAAATTAAGTTGCTAAAAAATCAAATATTTTCTTAAATTAGATATGATATCTCTATAATCCTTTAGGTATTTGGGGCACAAGTTGTGAGAATTTAATTGTCTCAAATCTCCTTTTTTTTTAAATAAATATTTTTCAAAAAATCAAATTAGTCAAAGAGATTAACTTAGGCGCGACACCTTTATTAATTATATTTTCATGAACGTATGAGTTGTGACAGCTCAGATATTAAAAAAAATTCTTTTTTCAAAAGGTTAAAATATTCTATTTTAAAATAATAAAATTAATCAAAACACAATTGTTTTATATGAAGAATTATGTAGCTTTGATTTCCATATTACATCGAGAAATACGTAGGAGCAAAGGGTCACTCTTGTTAAGCAAAAAAATATTTTTTCATTTTTTCTCCTTTTATTTCAAACATCTAATTTTTAAATAAAATTTGATTTCTTTTATCTTTTTAGGATAAAATAAATATTTCAAAAGTTAACAAAAGTCTTACACATTTAATTAGATATATGTTTTTAACAGACGTCGTAGGGTGTTAATACCTTTCAAAATACACGTAATTGACTTCCAACACACAAATAAGGTTTCGAATACTATTTTCTTCCAAAACTATAATGTGAATTTGTACTAAAATTTATAGGAAATCCATGTGGAAAAAACCATAGGAAAATCTATAGAAAATTAAGAAATTTTTAATAGCAGACTTGATCTCGATTATCCAAAAATTTATACAATTTAGTAGCCTCTATATGGAAGAACCAAATGAACATCTAAAGAAGTTACAGAGACTTATGGACACCATATAGATATTGGGTTAAGGCTCTCTTCGGTAAGGCTATAGTAAAAGGTGGCTTATAGTTTATTTGGCCAATTTATAAGCTTGTTTGACTAAAGTAGCAATCTTTAGAAAACGAACTTAGGGCTTGTTTGTATTAGCTTATTTTGGCTTATCTACTACTATAAGCACTTGTAAGAGTTTTGCGGTAAGCTTATGAAAAGAGTTTTTTGGGTAAGCTTATGAAAAGAGCTTTTGGGGGGGGGTTCTTTTTTTTTTTATACAAAAGGGGAGGTTCTCATAAGCTCCCTTGCATAACTTATACAGAGCTTATAATTTACTAAACCTTAATATCGTCAGGTAATTCTCATAAGCTTTCTCGTGCGTTATGTTTTATTTATAATTTTTATATTAATCAATATACATATAAATATAGATATTATATACACAAGAAATATCAAATTTGTTCGTATAAAATATTTTCTTAAATAAATTAATTAAGTTAAAAGATAATAACTAACAAAATAAATATATTTATTTGTATTTATATTAAAATTATTCTCACAATTAATTAAAAAGTACTAGTATTACAAATAAGGTATAATTTTCCTATAGTAATTGAGATGTTAATGTGATTCACGTAAAATGTTAGTTCAAACTAATTATCTGAATTCCACCCTAGTTTCACGACACTATAAGAATTGATATGAGTAGAGGGATAACTATTTTTATTCATTTTTTCAAAAAATACATGTCTTTCAATAATACCTTTTCCTATTGTTTTCTTTTACTCTCTGTTACACATTCAAGATATGTGACTTTCCCTAAAATGGTTTCCCACTGCATAAGAATCAAATAAAATGTTTCCCCAAAAGAGTTTCTCACTGCATAAGAATCAAATAAAATGCATTATGTACTAATGTTGAGTTCGTGGGACTATTTGCATTGCTATGTGAAGGATGCCTTTTTAGGCAGCATAAAAAAGTAACCCTAGGAATGTATGATGAATCAGTCGTTAAACTTTAGAGTTGCATATATACAATATAAAGTGGTTTAGTAACACTCCAAGTGTCATGGAAGTTGTCATAACACCTCAAATTTCCAAAACATAATGGACAAATTTACTGAATTGTTTCTTGCATGGGTGAATTTTGGTATGCCAACCAAAAGGAATGAAAGTTTTCACTTGCTATTAACAATTGATGAATGCAAGTTTAGGGAAAATAGTTGGTATCAACATGTGATTCTCAAGCTAGTAAAAGCATTTCACATCACCTTCAATATATGCATACATGGCGAGTAGTGGAAAGATCTTATATTACAATGAAAGACTGCAAACACATTTGGATTGAACAATTTAGTTAACAAAAGTTAACAAAAGTTTTACACATTTAATTAGATATAAACGTTTTTAACGGACGTCGTAGGGTGTTAATACCTTCCAAAATACACGTAATCTACTTCCAAACACAAATATGGTTTCAAATACTATTTTCTTCCAAAACTATATATTAAGTGGATTTGTAGTAAAATTTATACGAAATTCATGTGGAAAAAACCACGGGAAAATCTATAGAAAATTTAAAAAAATTTAATAGCAGACTTGATCTCGATTATTCAAAAATTTACACAATTTAGTAGCGTCTATATAGAAGAACCAAATGAACATCTAAAGAAGTTACTGGGGCTTATGGACACCATACATAGATATTGGGTTAAGGCTCTCTTCGGTAATGTAACATCCATTTTTCTGTTTACCGTCTAAATTCTGTTTTATATGAAATTTTGTGATCTAAGTGTTAAGTGATTTATTTTTGTCTTATAATTAACTTTTTAATATGCTTATTCATTTATTTTATTGAAACGGGTAGTTTTGGTTTGACGTTTGGGTTTTAACAGACAATAGTTTTTACCGTAACTGATGGTATAGGTTTTAAATAGCAAGAGTGTGTCAAACCAACCCAGAAAATTATCTTCCTTCACAAAATTTGTTTCTTTTATTATTTATGATTTCTAGAATTTTTGGAAAACTTTCAAAATTTACCAAAAAATACGCTTAACGGACGCGTATAGCGCAGAGATCTTGTTTCACAATGTTAATTTTCGTGACACAATTCCTGAAAAAATTTATTTTTGTTTTTAATTATTTATTTGGGGATTTTAGAAATTATTTTTGTGTAAGTTTTAAAAATTTCATTTTCTGCTCTTTTTACGGGGTTATACCTAAAAAACGATAAAACCCAAAGAGATTGCACAATCAATAAATTTCAAAAATAATACCTTAAAGTTTATTTTAAGTCTATTATGACATTTTCAAACAATCTCATTAGTTCTCACACTTTAAAATTTTGGAGCACCCCCTCCCTATTTATAGGGGAGGGTCACGGCCAAAATGAGGGAAGAGAGGGGGGAGATATTTTATTTTTCTATTTTTCACAAAAACATAAAACCATAGAACATAAAAAGATCTAACCAAACCCTAATAAATATCTAGCTTCTAGAATAATGGAGAAGCTTCAAGACTCCTCTAGTGGAGGTGAAGGGCGGCTAGAATAGGGCTGGGAAGGAGAGGATGTGAATTTCCAAAAAACCCCTAGGGTTTGGATGAAAAAGAGTGAAAAACAAGGGTATTTTGGTCTTTTCATAAATCAAAAATTGAAATAATTAGTTAAAAATGATGAGAATCAATGAGAATGCTAGAAAATGTCATGACAAGTCCAAATAATTTCGTGGCACTCATTTTTGAAATTTATAGATAGTGCAAACTCCTCGGTTGTCATCGTTTCGCAGGTATAACTCCGAAAAATGCAGAAAATATGGTTTTCAAAATTTACATAGAAATAATTTCTAAAATCATGAAATAATTAATTAAAAATAAAATATAAAATACTTATGGACCTTTTACAAGAAATTATACCTGTGAAACAAGGTTTTTGTGTTTAAACGCCCCCGGTGAACGTAGTTTTCTGTAATTTTTGAAAGTTTTCCAAAAATTTTAAAAAAATTCCAGAAAGTCTAAAATAATAAAATACCCAAATTTTGTGAAGGAAGTTTATTTATTGAGTTTGTTTAACACACTCAAGCTATTTAAACATCCTTCCGTCAACTAGACGTAAACCGTTTTCTGTAAAAAGACCCAATTTTGACTGAAAAGCTACCGTTTCAGAAGTATTCTGGAATACATGTATTTTATTACTAATTTTAAGCTAAAAATAAATCACACATCAATTATGGAACAGAAATTCATATAAAACAGAAAAAGGACGAAAAACGCAAAGAAACGGATGTTGTAACTAGACCTAACAGAAGCTGAAAATCAACCATTTTCACAAGTATTATTAAACATACATATTTAAATACTATTTTTTAAAATAAAAAGAATCTCAAAATAATTACATCACAAAAATTCATATAAGATGGAATTTAAACAGTTAGTCACAAAAGCGGATGTTACACACTACGGCAGAGCCGAACTAGGGTGATTACCTGAAAGTAAAATGGTATAGAATCAAAGTGATCAAAGCAGTAACAACAGATCAAAATGGGACATAGCCACCAGGATTGATTAAGAGAGAAGAGATTAACGATAATTCAAACTCTGATTCATTTTTAATCGGTAAGTGACTATTTCTCGTTTTTGGAAAAAACTACTATGGAATAGCCACACGGCGGCAGAGCCGAACGCGGTGACCAACCTTAACTGTAATAATATTAATAAAAATTATCTTAACTCATTCTCTTTGGTAAAGCTCTTTGGAAGCTGATCAAGTAATTTTCGTCACGTATATACGAACTCCCTAGGATAGGAAAATAGCGCATCGGTATGGTTCCCAGGAAAGATCAGGTGAGCTTTTAGGCCCCTTCAATGACCTTTGCCTTTCCTAGACAGATCCATACAAATGAACTACCTTCACCCACCATCAGTCTGTATATAAACAGTAAAAATCACAAGTTTTTATATATAACAGGGTTCCGAATCAGAAATTTCTTCCAAATAACTTAAAAGTAGAGTTCACCAAGAACCCATTACTATTAACTTATTTTACCCAATCAACCTGTATATATATATATATTCGAAATCAGAACATGGAAATGGAAGAAAATACCGGTTTAGCAATTTTACCGTATTTAATCACTTGCTCACGTACTAATGTCTAATAGAGATACGGCCTCTGAGCCCGACGTGACAATACACCGAAGATGTATTCTCATGCCTAACCAACCACAGTATTCCCTTTTAGTCAAAAGAACTCAAGAGGTTCAATTTTACAAATCATTAGTTTGTTGATCCCGGAGGCATAACCCACTGAGTGATCAAGCCTTTAAAATTAAAATTTCGCCAACATAACGGTACAATTATTAAACTTCATAATTAAATTGGGCATTATAACTTTACTATTTAAAAATAACATTTTTAAACAAAAATAAGACATAGTAGCATTTTAAAACATTTAAACAAATATATAACAATTTATTTAAAACTATAAACACCCAACACACAATTATTCATCAAAACAAAGATCAAACCAACTTAGGAAGAATTTCTCCATACCTTAGTCTCAAGAAAAATGAAGAACAACTAAGAACACAAGAACAAAACACAAGAGGTTGGTTAGGAAAACCCAAAGAAAATTCAAAAAAAACTTAAGAAAAACAAAGGAAAGAAAAGAGATTTGTGAGTGATTTGCTTCAAGTGAGGGACGAAGAAAATGAAGAGCAACCCCCTCTATTTATAGAGAAAATTTCATGCAAACCAAGTGGTAAAAGGCCATGGTTTTTATCCAAAACCATGGTTAGGTTTTAAAAATATCTAAAAACAAATATCTCACAAAAATATCTAAAAAAAACTATCTAAAAAACCCTGATGTTGACTGAAAAACTACCGTTTTAGAAGTATTCCGAAATACATGTATTTTATTCCTAATTTTAAGCTAACAATAAATCACAAAACATTTTTGCCACGAGAATTCGTATAAGACAGAAAAAGGACGGAAGAACAAATAAGCGGACGTTGCAACTAAACCTGACAGAAGCTGAAAATGGAACGTTTTCAGAAGTAATTTTAAACATGTGTATTTAAAACCTATTTGTAAACAAAAAATAAATCTCAAAATACTTATTTTGCAAAAATTCATATAAAACAGAAATTAGAACAGTTACTTAGAAAAAAAATGGATGTTACACCTATGCTGGTCAAACACTAAAAACTTCTACAAAAAACTCTAATAAGAAACCCCAACACGAACTAGGACTCGCACGTCCTTCCACTTGGTCAACGCAACCTCAATGCATGTCTCATTCTTCGAGTCCTGGCTAGTTCACCCAACTAGTGGTCCATCTATATGAATCATGTTCCAACGACCACAAAACATATAGGCAACGGTGAAAATCTCTTTCACAATTATATCGTGACAGTTACACAAGCAACACACAACAGATATAATGCATACAATAATTATAATGCACATAGCCAGTATAATGCACACATAATATTATACTCATCCTCAAAAGAAATCACATTCAATAATCACATATTCAACATAGGTCACACAGACACTAGTCACACAGACCACCATTTTTAACTTCACACAGAAATATCACAGTTTCACAGAGAAACATACCATAAGAATAAGAATTCTATACATATATATGCATGACACTTCAATAATTTTTTATATTTTTGGCACACATCCCAATGAAACACAATTCGTAGATTCCCAGTCCAATGACATTCAGTTATAGACACTCACAGTCCAATGACACTCCGTCCATAGACACCCAGTCCAATGACACTCACAATCCAATAACACTCTGTCCATAGACACCCAGAAATTCATCATATTTGAATGCTAGGCCCCTCTCTTTAGGCTACTAGACTTACACTCCTACACTTTCACTTTTAAGAAATCATTTGGGAAAACTCTGTGGGAAACTCATTTTTAGAAAAAACTTATTCACATTGAGTCTTGGCCTCTTTAAGAAAACTATTTGATAAAAATTCCTCTCTTGACTTACATAGTTGAAATCACTATTCTTCTCAAAATTACATTTCTAGTCCTCAAGATATCCATTTTACACTTTCAGTCTCTATACTTTTAAAAATTACATTTTTAGTACTCTAAAATCTAAATTACAATTTCAGTCCCTATACTTTTGAAAATTACATTTTAAATTACATTTTCGACCCCTGAATTTTCAAACTGTTTTTCGAAACAGAGAAGTTCAAAGCCTGTGAAAATCCTCACACCATGGGTGTGAACAGATCTGTAAAATTTTATAAAAATCCAAAAATGCATTTTTCCTTTTGAATTTGATTATATAACCTATTTCCAACCCTTTTAAACACAAAAACCAGTTTTCACCATCACAACATAAGAATCACATCATCAAAGCCTAGAAAAATCACTTTATATCACCTAAGAAATCTCTTCAATCAAACATGATCATATGAGGACTAATAACCAGTTTCCCCCTTCTCTCTCTCTGTGTTTTTTCTTTCCCACTCTTGTGTGTCAGATCGTTCACACTTCATTGAGTGTGCGCGCATTTGAAATATATATAGGGGTTTTATGATTTTTTTTGTGTTATTAGACTGTTGTTTCATTCCTCTCTCTCTTTGTTTTCCTTTTTCTTCTTTTCTTATTTTGATAATTAAATATCATGTTAAAAAAATAAAAACTAAAATGTTTTCAAAAATAAATTAAGTTGCTAAAAAATCAAATATTTTCTTAAATTAGATATGTCATCTGTTTAATCCTTTGAGTATTTGGAGCACAAGTTGTGAGAATTTAGTTGTCTCAAATCTCTCTTTTTTGAAATAAATATTTTTCAACAAATCAAATTACTCAAAAAGATTAACTTAGGTGCGACACCTTTATTAATTATATTTTTATGAACATATGAGTTGTGACAACTCAAATATTAAAAAAATCCTTTTTCCAAAAGGTTAAAAAATTCTATTTTAAAAAAATAAATAAAACTAACCAAAACACAATCATTTTATATAAAGAATTATGCAACTTTGATTTCCATATTAAACTTAGAAATACGTAGGAGCAAAGGGCCACCCTTGTTAAGCACAAAAATAATTTTTCATTTTTTCTCCTTTTATTTCAAACATCTAATTTTGTAAATAAAATTTGATTTCTTTTATCTTTTTGGGATAAAATAAATATTTCAAAAGTTAACAAAAGTCTAACACATTTAATTAGATATAACCGTTTTTAACGGACGTTGTATGGTGCTAATACCTTCCAAAATACACGTAATCTACTTCCGAACACAAATATGGTTTCGAATACTATTTTCTTCCAAAACTATATATTAAGTGGATTTGTAGGAAAATTTATAGGGAATTCATGTGGAAAAAACCACGGGAAAATCTATAGAAAATTTAGAAATTTTTAATAGCAGACTTGATCTCGATTATCCAAAAATATATAGAATTTAGTAGCGTCTATATGGAAGAACCAAATGAACACCCAAGGAAGTTACTGAGGCTTATGGACACCGTATATAGATGTTATTGGATTAAGGCTCTCTTCGGTAAGGGTAATAAAAGTTGACAGATAGTTTATTTGACTAATTTATAAACTTGTTTGACTGAAGTAGAAATGTTCAGTAAACAGACTAAGGGTCTGTTTGTATTGACTTATTTTTAGCTTATTTACTACTATAAACACCTGTGCTCGAATCTTAATATCGAACTTATACTATAAACACCTGGGCAAAGAGAGCTTATGGCAGGGGAGGGAGTTCTCATAAGCTCCCTTGCATAGCTTATTATGGCCATAGCTCATGCAGAGCTTATACTTTACTAAATTTTAATATTGTCAAGTCTTGTGCTCGAATCCTTGCCCATATCTTCTCCTCGTGCGTTATGTTTTATTTATAATTTTTATATTAATCAATATACATATAGATATACATATAGTACATATTATATACAAAAGAAATATCAAATTTGTTCATATAAAATATTTTCTTAAATAAATTAATTCAGTTAAAAGATAATAAATAACAAAATAAATATATTTATATTTATATTAAAATTATTGTCACGATAAATTAAAAAGTACTAATATTACAAATATGGTATAATTTTCCTATAGTAATTTGGTGGCACTTAGCATGGACCGGTCAAAAATTGGTCCATCATGCACCAATCGAACCCTTGATGAATGTAAGCCATAGATTTAATATTATTAAAAGGGATGGTCTGGATTAGCGATGGGTGACCTGACGCTTAGGTAAGGTGGGCTTTTTTACATATTTGGAATATGGATTATACAGATTCTTTAAATAACAAAATTTTATTTACACAAACGGATATTATGTTGTTGTTATTTATAAAATTAAACAAGGACTTGCAATATTTTCATTGGTGGAAGAAACTATGTAGAATTACTCAGAAATTTGTTTCCCATTTTTTTTTAATGTTTCGACCCCATTTTTTATACTGTTTCTAACCCAGAATATTTTTTTAGTGTTTTAACCTCGAATCAGATATTTCAGAAATCTATTTCCCCCTTTTCATTATATGCAAGATGTGTGTTATTTGTTGTAGGAAGAACAATGTTTTTTAATACATTTATGACCACAGCGACAGCAACAGAATATCACTTAATCATAGACCCACATCCACAACTATTAAAGACGACGAAAATTTACAGTACAAAACGACACCGCTAATAAAATCCAAATTCCAATAAAAAAACACCACCGTTAAGTGCCACCCAAATTTTCAAAAACGACATTGCAAGAACCACCCACACCCACATCTTAAAAAAAAAAAAATCTAAACTCCAGACTCAAGAACCCATTAAAAAGTTATAAACCCACACATATAACAGTTTAAAATGTTACTTGGGTTTTGATTTCTAACTAATGTGCTCGATTCCTCCGTTGTTAATGGGTCTATTGATGTACTCTTATCCTCCGATCTGCTCAATTCCTTCGATGTGCTCACCAAATCTGGCCTTTCTTCTACCTTGTGCTCACCGAGGTCCAAGAGCAAATTTGACTACTTCAATGCAGTAAAAAAAAAATATTGAAGACAATACATAAATTAGGACAAGGCTTGGAAAATTTGGGAATTTATCTAGTTTGTTGGGGACTCTTTTATAAATAAGTGAAAGTAACCTTTTACAATATCTTCATTTCATGGGCTAGATTTGCAAGTCATACAAAAACTTGTTTAGAATATGATTTTGCACGTACAATTTGTCTATAACGCATTTTTTTAGAAATGAACTGTGTATTTATAAATCGGCATTATAATTGATAATCCATCAAAAATTGTTAAAACAAATGTCATTGAGTTATACTCGGTAAGTGGTATCACTTTGGTTGATATTTATTTTTTATTTTCTAAATTATAACCGCAAAAAACTAAAAACCGATCCAAACTAAACCACACTATTTCAAATCAGGTCGAATCAGATATATTTTAAAAAAAATCGAACTGAGTCGAACCACGTGCTATTTTAAACTTTGGCTTGGATGATTTTTTACCTCAAAACCGAACCGAGTCGAGCCGCAAACACCCCTAGGTATCATACATCACACAAAACTAAGATGAATGAAACAAAACAAGCACAACCTCGAGCTGCACTGCATGGCAAGCAGCTATAAAAAAATTGAAAAATGCATGCATGCAAATAACTTTGGTGTCAATTCCTAAAGCAAATTAAACCTTACTTGTTGCAAGGTGGCTTTGATTGCGTAGCTCAACTTGAATTTTTCGCGCTTAACCTTGGCTTGTTTGAATAAATATCTTATTTAAACACTTATAGGGTAAGCATTTATCTTGTAAGCACTTATGTATAAACTATTTTTATAATCGAAGAGGAAATGTAATAAAACTGATTTCATATAAGTTGTAAATTGTTTTAATACGTTATTCTGAAGAGCTTATGAAAATAAGCCTAAAACAACTGATGAGTGAATCATAAACTATTTTCATAAATTTTCCCAAACACCATCACAAGTGTTTATATCAATAGATAAACTCTGGATAAGTCAATCCAAATAAACCCAATTAATATTAGCAGTGGTGGAGTGATGAAAACCCGAGATGCAAATTTTTCATGGCTTTGTCTAGGTTGGAAAACTTTATCAAGTCTCCCACCATGCGGAACTTTATCAAACAATTAGGATAGGGTGCACCCAATTTTCCCACACTAGATCCCCTTCTCCAATGCCTAACCTCTTCCATCCCGCAATTGCACCGTCAATGAGAGCAGTGTTCTGTTTCCAGTGGCGACCTTCCATCCAGCAGCGTCTCCCACTTCTCCGCAACAGCGATTGCGACAAGAAAATCGGGTTCACCCTCGACATCGACTCCTTCTCCATCCCAAAGAGACTCCCGACGGAGGAGATGTGGGTCGCCATCACTGGTTGCAGAACCCACCATTGGCCGGTTGGGGTGGGTGGGGTGAGAGAGAGAATGGGAGAACGAGCCCCAGTATCACTGCCGACGTGGCCAAATCGCGCCACCGTGGACCACCGTGTCCCCCTTTCCTTGTTCCATCCCCACTCCCCACGTCCACCGTCCCCCCTTTCCACCACTTCCCTCAAGCAGTGGCCACTAACCATCGCGCAGATCAGGCTCTGCGCAGCTGCACCTGAGAACTCGTGGTCCTGTGGGAGTCGCACTTGGAGGAGGTGGATGCGGCGTTTACAAAGTTACAGTAGATCTTTTTTAGGCCAATGAGATCTGTCCCGTGGCTGGAGCAGTCAGGGTCTTGGGGGAGAAGAGGGAGGGGTCGTAGGAGACAGCGGATGTGGGGGATGCAACAGCGAAGGAAGAGGAGGATTTGGGTGGAGGGACGAGCTTGCTGTCGGAGATCGACGCCGGCGACGAAGATTGAAGAAGCTCGTTTGTTGTCTGCCATGTAAGGTTTTCGAGTAGGAAAGGGGTTATGTGGAGGAAGCTCCACAATGGTCTCACGGTGGAAAGAGCCACTACACCGCCACCGCCATTGCTTGCCCATGAAACAAGACAACCATGGTGGGGGACGAAGGTGAGAGGGATGACTGGAGATGAGGGTGATGGGGAGAGATTCAGTGGAACTAGTTTTACTTATTCTCACTTCACACACCAACACATCTATACCGTTCATTATTTAATTGATATATCTTATGGTAAATAACAATTGTGTACGAATCACGCACGATGGGAGACTTGATAAAGTTTCCCACCCTAGACGGAGATAAAGATATGAAAAGTAAAAAAAATTAAAAAAATGATAAAAGTGTTATGTATAAAATAATACAATTAAAATATTTTAGAAAGCAGATAACATTATTATTAGTGTCTAAATGACTTTAATAGATTAGAGTCACATTAAATAACATTTTAATACGAAAAAGAAAAATTGAAATGATATATAATAACCATGCATCTTTTAAATAATATTTTTAATATAAATTGAAATCAACTTGTAAACCATAATTTCTTTTACGCTCGTTCATAATTGTATTTACAAATTTTACTTTTCCCTAAAATTTTGAGAAGCTACTATTAATTAGAAGTCATTCAAACTGATTTTGAGAAGCTACTATTAATTAGAAGTCATTCAAACTGAGTGTTAGATTCGAAAATAATACTCTCTTTAGCAACATTTTGTTTTCTTGAAAATTTATACAACTTTTTAGTAAAATCTATCTAATAAAATATTTCACCAAAACTTTCCCACAATCTATTTGTCTAACTTTTTTTTTAAAAGGCTGGCATGCAAAGGCATCACTATATGGAAAGGCATCACAGCTAGGCTGGCACCCCAAACCATACCAATCACTTGCAGCACGCCAAAAATATTATTAAATAAAAGAAAAGAAGGTACAAACCATGGGGGGACAATTGCCAAGACCCATGAGGAAACAGAATATAAGCAGACTACCCAAAACGGTAATTAGGCAGATTAAATCTATTACGAAAGAACTCTACGGTAATAAATGGCGGGGTCAAGTCCCACCAAGAAAAACACTTGGAGGATACCCCAAAGTTAGCTAGCTTGTCTGCAGCCTGATTCCCTTCTCGATAGATGTGGGAGATGCGGAAACCCCTCGACCTGGTCAAGTGAATGCAATTATGCCATCTAGTGCGAAGCTTTCATGGCACCAGCCGCGGAGAAGAAAAGGCCGTTACCACGAAGCTAGAATCGCATTCTAGCCAAAGAGGGAACAAGTCGCGATGGGAGGCGGTTTCAATTGCGTACATAGCAGCCCGAAGCTCAGCGTAAACAGAATTGCAAATACCAAAATATATCGAAAAACAACCCAGGACCGCAACATTTTGTCCCCTGAAAATACCACCACCCCCGGCATGACCCGATGAGCCTTTAGCTGCTCCATCAGTGTTGCATTTTATCCAACCACATGTGGGGGGTAACCAATCAACTTGGAAAATCCTAGGAGCTCTATCATGATGGATACGCACCTGAAAAGCCTTAAGAAGGCAGAACTCTTCCATTGAGGAGGCGTGACCCTAGGAAGAGTTGCCAGTCAAGGAAATATCACCAACAATACGGCTAATAACTGAGTGCATCGGCTGCATGATGGATATGCACAATAGTTACATTCGCTAATAGTGCCAGAAATAGAAGTGAAAGTAGGTTAGGTCGAGCTAGGCTTTGCCTAAATAGGTATGATTTGACTAAAAATTAAAAGGCCTAAGCGTGGTCTGTTATCTGTCATGCGTTTTTTTTAGGCTTGACCTGGCCTTTTTGAAAATCAGATTTGGCCTGTTAGGCTATTTAAAGGCCTAATTCCTAATAGGGAACTCAAAAAGGTCATCTCATCTACTCCAAAACAAGCTAAACGGTCAACAAATAAAGTTCTACGTATAACAAACTAAAAACTATAACAATTAAGACCATTGCTATTTAGGGCATGAGGTACGAGTTATAAAACTTTATAAGGGCATAGAGAGGGAGAGAGACGGGGAGAGAGTGGGAGAGAGTGGGAGAGAGCAAAGGACAAAGAGGGGGAGAGAGAGAAAGACTGGGAAAGAGTGAGAGACGAAGAGGGGGGAGAGTGAGAGGGAGAGAGAGTGAAATTTTGTGAGTGCAAGAGTGAAAGAGACGAGGGACAGAGAGAGCGAGATATAAGGCGGAGAGAGAGGGGGCAGAGAGTGTGAGAGAAAGGGAGAGTGAGAGAAAGCAAGAGAGGGGCGGAGAGGAAAAGAGAAATGGACGGAGTGAGCAAGGTAGAGGGAGAAAGACCAAGAGAGGGAAAGGAGAGAGAGAGCGAGACAGAAGGGAGGGCAAGAGGATGAGCGAGAGAGAGGGAGAAAAACGAGTGAGAGCGAGAGTGGAGAGAGAGCCAAGAGAGGGTGGGAGAGCAAGAGAGAACGAGAGTGGGGGAGAGAGCCAAAAAGCGAGAGAGAGCTAGAGAGAAAGGGAGAGAAGGGGGAGAGAGAATGAGAGAGAAAGGCAAAGAGAGTTTGCGAGAGGGAGGGAGAGACAACAGAGAGGTGGGGGAGAGAGAGCACAGGAGAAAGAGACGAAAAGCGAGGGAGAAATGGATAGAGCGAGAGAGGAGGAGTGGGAAAGAGCGAGAGGAAAAGAGGGGTAGAGAGAGCAAGAGAGAAAAAGATGGAGAGGGGGAGATAAAAAGCTAAAATGGGAGGGACAACACAGGAGAGGGAGAGAGGTTGGGGAAGAGTGAGTGAGAGCAAGATAAAGGGAGAGAGAAAGGGAGGGAGAGAGCGCAGAGAACAAGAAGGGAAAAGACGGGGAGACAAAGAGAGAAAGGTAGAGAGGGAAAGAGAGGGAGAAAAGGAGAGACAGCAAGAGACGAGGAGATAGAGTGGTAGAGAAAGGGAGAGAGAGAGCGAGAGCAAAAGGGAGAGAGAGGATGGAGAGAGTAAGAGAGATAGAGAGAGCAAGAAAGGGAGAGTGACCGAGAGAGAGAAAAAGCGAGAAAGGGAGGAAGAAATTGATGGAGAGCGAGAGAGAAATGGTGAGCTAGAGCAAGAGCAAGAGGGAGGGAGGGAGACCATGTGAATGAGAGAGAGAGAGGAGGGGAGAGCAAGTACAAAAGAAAGGGACGGAGAGCGAGAGCGAGAGCGAGAGAGGAACAGAGAGAGTGCGGCTAAGTGGCAGAGCAAGAGCGAGAGAGGGGGGAAAGAAAGAACAAGAGAGATATAAGATAGAGGTGCAGGAGGAGAGAATGAGAGAAAAAGGCAGAAAAAAAAGAGAGGGGGACAGGGACGGGGAGAGAGAGCGAGAGAGAAGGGGAGATAGTGTGGAAGCGAGAGAGGCAGCTAGAGGGGGATAGAGAGCCAGAAAGGAGAGAGAGAGAGCGGGAGAGAGAAGGGATAGAATAGGAGAGAGATGGCAAGAGAGAAGGAGAGGAGAGTAAGAGAGAGTCGGAGAGAAAGGGAGAGAGAGCGAGTGAGAAAGGGGGAGAGAAAGAGGGGAAAAGGGAGGGAGAGACAGTGAGCGAGAGAGGGGGAAAGAAAGGGTGAGAGAGAAAGGGAGGGATAGAGCGAGAGCGAGAAAAGGAGGGAGAGCAAGAGAGAGAGAGGAGAGAGGGAGAGCGAGAGCGAGAGGGAGGGAGGGAGATGGGGGAGCGAGCCAGAGAGCAAGTGAGAGCGAGAGAGAGCTAGAAAAAGGAGAAAGAGTGAGGAGAGAAATCGAGGAAGAAAGCGAGAGCTAGGGAGAGGGAGCAAGAGAGATGGAGAGAGAATGAGGAAGAAAGGCAGAGAGCGAGAGAAAGTGAGAGAGCGAGCGATAGCGAGAGAGGGAGACAAAGTGTTAGAGAGCAAAAGAGCAAAGAAAGTTTGAGAGCGAGAGATGGAAAGGTTGGGGAGAATGAGAGAAAGGGGTGGAGAACGGGAAGTGAGCAAGACAAAAGTGGGGGGAGAGAGAGGCCAAGAGAAAGAGGGAGAGGGGGAGAGACGTGGGGGAAAGAGAGCGCGAGAGAGAGGAAGAGAGAGCAAAAAGGGGAGAAAATGAGAGAGAAAGTAGAGCGCGAGAGGGAGAGAGAGCGAGAGAGCACGAAAGAAAGGGATGGAGAGATGGGGAGTGAAAGATTGAAAGAGAAGGACAGACCAAGAGATAAGGGGAGAGAGCGATAACGAGCGGGAGAAAGAGGATGTAGAGAGTAAGAATTTGGGAGAGAAAGCGAGAGAGAAAAAGAGATAGTGGTGGGGGAGGGAGAGCGCGAGAGCAAGAGAAAGGGAGGGAGAGGGACAGAGAGGAAGAAAGAAATGGTGAGAGCAAGAGCAAGAGCAATAGAGAGGGAGGGAGAAGGCGCGATTTAGTGAGAGAGCAATGCGATAGACAGGGGGGAGAAGGGAGAGAGAGTGATGGAGGGAGAGTGGGACAGAACGAGAGACAGAGAGAGGTAGAAAGCAAGAGAGAGGGAGGAAAGAGAGGGAGAGAGACGAGTGAGAGATGTGGGGGAAGAAAGAGTGAGAGCAAGAAAGAGGGAGAGAGAAAGGGAGGGAGAGAACGGGGGGCGAAGAGAGGGGGAGAAAAGAGTGAAAAAGGCAGAGGGAAAGGGAGGGAGAAAGGGAGAGAGAGCAAGAGACATAGAGATAGAGCGATAGAGAGAGAGAGAGGGAGAGAGGGGAGAAAGAGCGAGAGAGAAAGGGGCAGAGAAGGTAGAGAGAGAGAGAGAAAGACACAGAGAGAGAGAGAGGTGGGTAGAGAAAGAGCAAGATAGAAAGGGATATAGCGAGAGCGAGAAAGAAATGGAGCAAGAGTAAGAGGAAGGGAGGGAAAGAGTGCATTTGAGAGAGAGCAAGAGCGAGACAGGGGGAGAGCAAGAGCAAGAGAAAGGGACAAAGAGAGTGACGGAGAGCGAGAGTGAGTGAGGGACAGAGAAAGTGCGGCAGAGAGAAAGAGCAAGAGCGAGAGAAGGGGGAGAAAGAGAGAGATGTGAGAGAGAGGTGCAAGGGAGAGAGAATGAGAGAGAAAAGCAGAAAGAAAGAGAGGGAGGGGGAGAGAGAGCACGAGAGAAGGGGAGATATTGCGAAAGCGAGAGGAAGCTAGAATGGGATAGAAAGCCAGAAAGTGGGAGAGAGAGAGAGAGAGCGAGAGCGAGAGCGAGGAGAGAGATTGCAAGAGAGAGCGAGAGGAGAGCAAGAGAGAGAGAAAGAGGGAGAGTGAGAGCACAGGAGAGAGAATGTGATTGACTGAGAGCGCAACAACGAGAGAGAGGGGGAGAAAGAGAGAGCGAGAGATAGGGGGAAAGGGAGAGAGAGCGAGAGGGAGATACGAGAGATGGGGAATGAGAGAGAGACAGAGAGGAAAAGAGAAATGGACAGAGTGAGCAAGATAGAGGGAGAGAAGGAGAGAAAGAGATCGAGACACAAGGGAGGGCGAGAGGATGAGCGTGAGAGAGGGAGAGAAAGGAGTGAGAGAGTGAGTGGGGAGAAAGCCAAGAGAGGGTGGGAGAGCGAGGGAGAACGAGAGTGGGGGAGAGAGCCAAAAAGCGGGAGAGACAGCAAGAGAGAAAGGGAGAGAGGGGGGAGAGAGAATGAGAGAGAAAGGCAGAGAGCGTCTGCAAAAGGGAGGGGGAGAGAGCAATTAAGAGAGAAGGGGAGAGAATGAGAGAAGGAGATCGAGTCAAAGAGAAAGGGAGAAAGATGGGGGAGAGAGAGAGGGAGAGAGATGAGGCATAGTGAGAGAGAGAGTGAGCGAGAAAAAGAGGAGAGGGGGAGAGACCAAGACAGGTAATATCCAAACAAGGTAATTTAGATTAATATCCAAACAAAGTAATTTAGATTAATGTATTTTAATTACCCAATAAAAATATATTACCCCCTTAAGTTTACCCTATTGAAACACAACCCAATATTCCTTTGTTTCAAAAAGTATTTCCATCTATCCTTGTGACTTTAAACTAAGCTTTATTCCTTGTTGAAACTGCTTAAATCATATCAAATAGAAAATAAATCATGCCACTAAGGTGAGTATTCCACTTCTACCACACATGGGTCCAATTCATATAAGATGGCACACACACACATAGACCTTTGGCACAACTATAAGGTTGCTACCTTGTGACCATCACAGTTTCAAGTGATAAAAACAATCTCTCTACTTATTGGTGTAAGGCTATGTATATCTATTCCTCTACAAACCCCACGGTGATCAGAACCTTGTACTTTGGCCTGCCTTTATTAGCAAATTCTCAAATTCCTGTAACATTATCTTTCTTTACAATTTCAATTTCTCACTATGAAGCATGACTAAACCTAACAATATTAAATATGTTATAATTTATATTGTTCACAAACAAAATAAAAGGTTTCTCTTCCCAAATATAAGATTGATTTAATATTGATATTAATAGTCCAAGTAAAATGATAGATTTTAGTTTTATCTTCCATTCCTAGCATGCAAAGTGCACTAAAGGAAAAGAGACATGTACAAAATATTGAATATAGGAATGGATAGAAAAGACCAGAAGAAAAACATAAAGTTATAAAAGACTAGAGTTAAAGGATAAGGTATTCTATTTCTTCTACAAGATACAAGTCAAATTTAATTACTGCTAATATTCTATTTAGAAACTATAAACAACTCAAAATTACGATATGCTTCAGCTAACCCCAAGAGGAGGGAAAAAAAATTAAACTCAAGAATGAAATGATTAGTTTATATTGAAAACTTGAAATATAAAAACAAGGCAAACAATATAGAATGAAGCTTGTTAGGCCTGGTCTATAGTACACTCACAATGCAACTCAAGAACTCCACACATTATTATGTTGGAATACCAAAGTGTGATGCAATTCTAGAACTACACAAGACATGGCGAAAGGTCATATCCAAACATTTGAAAACCATATTCTATTGATACGTGAATAAAATAGTTCTACGAAGAAAATACTTCAATTGTCAATAAAATAAGTCAACGACTAAATTCATTGTGTGAATTTAACATAATATAATCAATTCACCTTATTGGGAAAAAATAAAGTAGTAATGTTTTAGTAATCTAACATAAAATAAGTTTATGCATTACTTCAGAAAGATTACTTCACTTACTGCACTTTGTTGCAAAGGAGAAAAAATTGAACTGGGGGGATGACTATATGACCTTCTAGGGCAGATTGATAGCATTCATTTTACGAATTAAGAAAAGGCTTTGGGATGTCAACTGGGGGGATGAATATATGACCTTCTATTAGATACATAATCAGTTAACGATGTCACATGACTGTAGGGACCAAAAATAGTTATTTTAGATCTTAGAGAGATGAAAACCAAAGAAACAAAATTGGACTAAAAACATGGGTCATGACATCTATGCTCCATAATTTACAAGGACTATGAAACTGATTATTGTTTCCTAGCCATGAGCCATGACATCTATGCTCCATAACTTGGTTAACCTGATCACAAGGGTGGATAGTTATAGAGATAGTACCTGAAAAATATCTTCCCCGGCTAAAATTTGAACCCTCTATAGACTGCTCTTTTCATTATCACCAAATCCAAGCCTACCATGCTCCCCCTTCCCAGCCATATACCAGAAACAAAAATAAGAGCAAAGATAATTCTATAGACTTGAAGTCTTCTCTCATTGGAAAAACATGGCAATGAAAAAAAAAAATTTGATTCCATCGCGACTTAGCATTTTACTTATCTTCCTTTACCCCTTACAACCCTATCCGATTTAGGTTGTCACAGTTACTAAAATTTGCAAACTAATCATCTAGTTTCCTAGTTGACAAGCCAAACTGAAGATACTACCTTAATATATACATACACATCAATAATATCTTTCATTTTTCTTTATTTATTAATTTTTTTCCAATTCAATTGAATGATAGCGTTCAAGTAACAATCTATATGCTTAACAGATCACGGAAAATAAGGCTGCATTAATTCACTCTAGCAATATGAGATCAACATATTATTTTTGTTGTTGGCTTCAGGACAACTACACTGAAACTAGCTCAATGAAGGGAAAAACTGAAGATATATGCTGAAATCCAGGTATCAAGTACACAGCAGACCTAAATAACATAGACCAAAAAATAATAAATACAGGGGATAGAATTTTCCCAATTAAAGTAATAAATAATTACGTGATTTTGTTAGCCTATATAATGAATCTAAGCAAGAGAAATGGTGAGAGCAAGAGCGAGAGGGATGGACAAAGTACGGTTGAGTGAGAGAGCAAGAGCGAGAGAGAGGGGGAGAATGGGACAGAAAGAGCGAGAGAACGACAGAGTGAGAGGGGGAGAGAGAGCGAGAGGGATAGAGGGGCAGAGACGAAAAGAGAAATGGACGAAGTGAGCAAGATAGAGGGAGAGACCAAGAGAGGGAGAAAAGGAGAGAAAGAGAGAGTGAAAGAGAGGGAGCGAAAGGGTGAGAGACAAGAGCAAGAGCGAGAGAGAGTGGGGAGAGAGCAAGAGAGAGAGACAGAGAGCGAAGAGAGGGTGGGAGAATGAGGGAGAGAGCAAGAGAGAAGGGGAGAGAATGAAAGGAGAGACAGCGAGAGAGAAAGGGAGGGAGAGAGAGGAGAGAGAGAGAGAGAAAGGAGAGAGGGAGAAAGACCAAGAGAGGTAACATCCAAACAAAGTAATTTAGATTAATATCCAAAGTAATTTAGATTAATGTATTTTAATTACCCTCTAAAAATGAATTACCCCCCTTAAATTTACCATCTCTTTTGAATATTTCACTAATTAAATCACGAGAGTATACACATATTTATACTAGAGAAATCCTAATCTAGAAAGGAAAACAAATCCTATCGTGAAGAATCTTATCATGATCCTATAATTTTGAAATTCAAATCAACTATCCCTATCTATGCTTAATAAGGAAACAAAATATAACTGAATATAAGATTGGATTTCAATCAACACTCCCCCTCAAGCTGGAGCATATATGTCTGATGCATCCAGCTTGTCACATATATAAGCTATTCTAGGACCCCGTAAGGACTTAGTCAACATGTCTGCAAGCTGCTCATTAGAACCCACAAAGGTAGTCTTGATGATACCGGAGGTGATCTTCTCTCTAATGAAGTGACAATCAATCTCTATATGTTTAGTCCTCTCATGAAACATTGGTTTTGAAGAGAGGTATAGAGCTGATTGGTTATCACAAGCAAGTTCCATAGGACCTACCTCACAAAACTTTAACTCTTGAAGTAAATGCCTTAGCCATAACAGTTCATAAGTCGTATTAGCCATAGCACGATATTTTGCTTCGGTACTTGACCTTGCAACCACTGTCTGCTTCTTGCTTTTCCATGAAATCAGGTTACCACCAATGAGTACGCAATAGCCTGTTGTGGATCTTCTATCTCCTGCATCGCCTGCCCAATCTACATCTGTATATCCAATGATATTTGTATGACCCCTATCCATATAAACAAGTCCCTTACCAGGCAATCCTTTGATGTATCTCAGGATTCGAACAACTGCATTCCAATGACTATCACATGGTGAATTTAGGAACTGACTAACAACCTGACAGGGTAAGCAATGTCAGGTCTAGTCATTGTGAGATAATTCAACTTCCCGACTAATCTCTTATATCTTCCTGGGTCAGGATAGGATTCCCCCTGATTTGGTAAAAGCTTCACATTCGGGTCCATGGGAGTATCAACGGGCTTACAATCAAGCATCCTTGTTTCTTTCAAAATATCAAGAGCATATTTCCTCTGAGAAATAGCAATACCTGTCCTTGACTGAGCTACTTCAATTCCAAGGAAGTATCGCAATCGGCCAAGATCTTTGGTCTGAAAATGTCTAAACAAATGTTGCTTCAAGTCTTTAATGCCTTCTTGATCATCACCTGTAATGACAATATCATCCACATACTCCACAAGATAGATCAGCTTATTCAAAGGTGAACGTTTAAAGAACACGGAATGATCTGTCTTACAGCGAACCATGCCAAACTGCTGGATGACTCTGCTAAACTTCCCAAACCAAGCTCGAGGTGACTATTTTAAACCATACAAGGACTTCTGCAACTTGCAGACAAGACCAGACCCCCCCTGAGCAACAAAGCCGGGCGGTTGCTCCATATAGATTTCCTCCTCCAAATCACCATGTAAAAAGGCATTTTTAATATCAAGTTGGTACAAGGGCCAATGCCTCATGGCAGCCATAGATAAGAACAAACGAACAGATGCCATCTTAGCAACTGGGGAAAAAGTATCCCCATAATCCAAACCATAGATTTGAGTGTATCCTTTGGCCACCAATCTGGCTTTCAATCGATCCACCTGTCCATCGGGACCAACTTTAACAGTAAACACCCACCGACAGCCGACTGTAGACTTCCCAGGAGGGGAGGGAACTCCACCGTTAGCTACCGTGTCGCCATCGTCAGCCGCAATCAGAAAATTTTTCGGCGAGTTTTCAGGTGCAAACCACCACCATCCAAATCTTCGTCAGCCGATCTGCACTTCTGCCAAAGCGTTGTCGCCTAATATTCCTCTTTGAAGACAATTTTGTTTTTATTCGTATGTAAGCTTTTGTCCATGGTGGTTAAGTATTGATGTGAGCTTCTACCATGGATGATTAAGCATTAAAATCATTAAAATCTTGTTTGCTTCTGTTAAGTGGTTAAGTCTTGAGTTGTGACTTCTGCTTAATGGTTAAGCTTTGATATATGGTTTCAGCTTCCACCTTGTACGGTGGTTAAGCATTGAGACTTTGTTTTTGGCTTCTGTCTAGAGTGGTTAAGCAATGGCTTCTGCTCTTGATGGTAAAGCTTTGATAGCTTCTGCCTTGATGGTGGTTAAGCATTTTACATTGGTTGCTAATTTTCTCTTTTAAAAGGGTATAATTGTAACAAGCTTAAAGCTTTAGTAAGCTTTAACTTGAGGGGGAGTATTAGAATATAAGAAAATATCTTATAACATCTTAATATTATCCTAGTTTATCTCATAGAATTAGGATTAGTTAGTTGCTTTATTTTATCTCATAGGATTAGGATTAGTTAGTTATTTTATCATGATTTGTTTCTCTATTTAATTAGTATTAGGATTCTTGTATCCCTATATATAGGGGTTAGTGGTCAGTCACTTGTTATCAAACTATCAAGCTATTATCAAATATTATCCATCATATTTTAGAGTTCATTCAGTCTCTTCTCTCTTTATCTGAAACCCTATAATTTCAACAATCTCCAATCACAATCTAAGAGAAAGGGAGAGCGGGAGCGAGAGACAGAGTAAGGAAGAAGAGGGAGAGGACGAGAGAGAGAGAGAAAACGAGAGGGGGTGACGAAAGAGAGAGAGGTAGGGGGAGAGAGCGGGAGAGAGAAAAAGGGACGGAGAGCGGGAGAGAAGTGGAGAGAGCCTGAGCTAGGGAGGGAGAGAGTGCAGTTGAGACATAGAGAGCGAGAGGAGAGAGAGGTGAAAGAGAGAGAATGATAGAAAGGCAGAGAGCGAGAGAGAGGGAGGGAGGGAGAGAGCGATAGCGACAGAAAGAGAGGGGGAAAGAGACGGAGAGAGAGAGACGAGAGGGAGAGAGCAAGATGGGGAGAGACGGGAAGAGACTGAGAGAGAAAGCAGAGAGCGAGAGCGAGATTGAGGGAGGGAGAGAGTGAGATGGGGAGAGAGGGAGGAGAGAATGAGAGAGAAAGCAGAGAGCAGGAGCGAGAGAGGGAGAGAGCGAGAGCGAGAGAAGCATGAGAGAAAGGGACGGGGAGAGAGAGAGAGGGAAGAGCAAGAGAGAGGGGGAGAAAGCGATAGCAAGAGGGAGAGGGTGGAGAGTAAGAGAGATGGGGAGAGACAAAGGGAGAGCGAGAGAGTGAGAGGGAGAGCGAGAGGTGGGGGAGAGAGCAAGACAGAACGGGATAGAGCGAGAGCGAGATAAAACGAGGGAGAAAGGGAAGGAGAGCAAGAGAGAAATGGAGAGAGTGAGAGCATGAGCTAGAGAGAGGGAGGGAGATTGTGGGATTGAGAGAGCAAGATCGAGATAGGGGGAAGGGACGAAAAGAGGGACTGAGAGCGAGTGAGAGAGAGGGAGGGAGGCAGAGAGTGCGGTTGAGTGAGAGAACAAGAGCGAGAGAGAGGAGAAAGAGAGAGAGATCGAGAGAGGTGCAACGAGAGAGAAGGAGAGAAAAAGGCAAAGAGCTACAGGGAGGCCGAGAGAGAAGGTGAGATAGAGCCGTAGCCAGAGGGAGCTAGAGGGGGGACAGCGACAAAGAGAGAGACATAGAGCGAATGGCAGAGAGAAGGGAGAGAATAAGAGGGAGAGAGCAAGAGAGAGGGAGAGGAGAGAAAGGGGGAGAGAGAGTGAGAAAGGGAGAATGAGCGGGAGAGAGAGATGGGGGGGAGAGAGCAAGTTAGAGAGTGAGAGCGAGAGAGGGAGAGGGAAGAAGGGAGAGTGAGAGAGCAAGCAAGAAGGGAGAGAGGGAGAGAAAGAGAAAGAGCAGGGGAGAAAGAGTGAAGAGAGGGCTAGAGAGAGGGGGAGAGAGCAAGAGAGAAAGGGAGAGAATGAGAGAGAAAGGCTGAGAGTGAGAGAGAGAGGGAGAAAGGTAGGGGGAGAGAGTTAGAGCGAGCGAAATAGAGGGGGAGAGAGAGAGAAAGAGACAGCAACAAAAAGTGAGAGCGCAAGAGAAAGAAAGGGGTAAGAGAGCAAGAGAGAAGGGGATGGAGAGGGGAGAGAGCAAGAGAAAAGAGAGGGAAAAGGGGAGGAGAGAGAGGGGGACAGACAAGTGAGACAGGTGGGGGAGGAGAGAGCGAGAGAGAGGAAGACAGGGAGAGAGAATGAGAGAGAAAGCAGAGAGCGAGAGTGAGAATGAGAGTAGAGAGCGATAACGAGGGAGAGAGCGAGAGAGAGCATGAGAGAAAGGGATCAAGCCAGATAGAACGGGAGGGACAGAGCAAGAGATAGAAAAGACAATAAGAGAGCGAGAGTGAGAGCGATAGAGGGAGCGAGAGAGGGAGAGCAAGAGATAGCATGAGAGAAAGGGATGGAGAGAGGGGAGAGCAAGATAAAAAGGGAGAGATAAAGCGAGAGAGAGAGAGAGAGCAATAGCGAGAGGATGGAGAGAGTAAGAGAGCTGGGGAGACTGAGCAAGAGAGACATGTGGGGGATAGAGCGAGAGCGAGACCAAGAGAGGGTGAGAGGGACGGAGAGCGAGAGAGAAATGGTGAGAGCAAGAGGGACAACTAGAGAGGGATGCACAAATTGCGGTTGAGTTAGAGAGCAAGGATGAGAGAGGGGGAGAAAGAGACAGAAAGAGCGAGAGACCGAGAGACAGGGGGAGAGAGAGCGAGAGGGATAGAGTGGCAGAGAGGAAAAGAGAAATGGACAGAGTGAGCTAGAGGGAGAGAGACCAAGAGAGGCAGAAAAGGAAAGAAAGAGAGCGAGAGGGAGAGGGAGAAGGAGAGAAAACGGGGAGAGACAGAGCGAGAAAGAGTGGGGAGAGAGCGAGAGAGAGCGAAGAAAGGGTGGGAGAACGAGAGAGCAAGACAGGGGGAGCGAGAGAGCAAGAGAGAAGGGGAGAGAATGAAAGGAGAGAGAGCGAAAGAGAAAGGGAGGGAGAGAAGAGAAAGGTGAGAGAGTGAGGGAGAGAGGGAGAAAGGAAGGGAGAATGAGCACGAGAGAGAGAGGGAGAGAGAAAGAGTAAGAGCGCAAGAGAGAAAGGGAGGAACAAAGTGAGTGCGAAAGAGGGAGAACAAGAGAGGGAGGGAGAAAGAGCAAGAGAGCAAGTGAGAGCGAGAGTAAGAGAGAGGGAGAGAGGGAAGGAGAGAGCGAGCAACAAGGGTGAGAAGGAGAGAAAGACAAATAGAGGGGGAGAAAGAGTGAAGAGAGGGGGCAAGAGCGAGAGAGGGCTAGAGAGGAGAGAGCAAGGGAGAGAGAGAATGAAGGGAGAAAGGGGGGAGCGAGAGAGAATGAGAGAGAAAGGCAGTGTGAGAGAGGGAGTGAAGGGAAAGAGCAAGAGAAGAGAGAGAGGGAGAGAGGGGGAGGGACGAGTGAGAGAGGTAGGAGAAGAGAGAGCAAGAGCAAAAGAGAGGGAGAGAGGGAGAGGGAATGAGAAATCTGCGAGCATGAGTGAGAGGGAGGGAAAGAGCGATAGCGTGAAAGGGAGAGAGTGAGAGAGAGCATGAGAGAAAGGGATGGAGAGATGGGAGATCAAGATAGAAAGGGAGGGACAGAGCAAAAGAGAGCGAGAGAGAGAGCGATAGCGAGGGGGAGAGGGAGAGGGAGAGGGAGAGAAAGAGATAGGGAGAGAGGGAGAGAGATGGGGGAAGAGAGAGCGAGAGAGGGAGAGGGAATGAAAGAAAGCAACAAGCATGAGTGAGAGGGAAGGAAATAGCGACAGTGAGAAAGGAAGAGAGAGCGAGAGAGAGCATTAGAGAGGGGGATGGAGAGAGGGGAGAACAAGATAGAAAGGGAGGGACAGAGCAAAAGAGAGAGCAGAGAGAGAGCGATAGCGAGAGCAAGAGAGAGGATGGAGAGAGAGGTGGGGAAGAGAGAGAGCACGAGAGAAAGGGATAGAGGGAGAGCGAGAGAAAGGGAAGGACAGAGGGACGGAGAGCGAGAGAAATGGTGAGAGGGCGGGAGAGAATGATGTTGAGATCGAGACCAAGATCGAGAGAGGGAGAGTGCGAGTGCAAAAGAAAGGGACAAAGAGAGGGAGCAAGAGAGAGTGAGGGAGAGAGTGTGGTTGACTGAGAGAACAGAAGCCAAAAAGAGGATGAGAGAAAGAGCGAGAGGTGGGGGCGAAAGAATGACAGAGAAAGGCAAAGAGGGAAAGAGAGAGAGAAAGCTACAGAGAGAGCGAGAGCGATATAGATGGGGATATAGGGAGGGGGAGAGAGCGATAACAAGAGCTAGAGAGAGGAAGAGAGCGATAGCGAGAAAGAGGAAGGGAGAGTGTCGTTGTGCGAGAGAGCAAGAGCGAGAGAGAGGAGAAAGAGATAGAGGTGGGGGAGAGAATGAGAGAAAGGCAGAGAGAGAGGAAGGGAGAGAGAGCAGCAGAGAAGGTGACAGAGCAGTAGCAAGAGAGGGAGCGAGGGGGAGGGAGAGAAAATGAGGGAGTGAGCAAGAAAGGGAGAGAGAGACCAAGAGAATGCGAGAGAGAAAAGGAGAGCGAGCGAGAGCAACAGAAAGGAGAGAGAGACAACTGGAGAGATAGAGGGAGGGAGGGAGAGACGATAGAGAGAGGAGGGGGAAAGAGTAAGAGAGAAAGGGAGAGAGGGAAATAGAGTGAAAGTGAGGGAGGGAGGGAGTGCAGTTGAGAGAGAGAGAGAGCAAGAGCGAGCGAGAGGGGGAGAGCGAGTGCAGGGGAAAGGGACAGAAAGGGAGAGCGAGAGAAAGGGAGGGAGAGAGTGCAGTTGAGTGAGAGAGCAAGAGCGGGAGATGGAGCGAAAGAGAGAGCGAGAGAGAAGGAGAGGGACAAAGAGCGAGAGAGAAATGGTGAAAGCAAGAGGGAGAGGGAGAGATTGTTATTGAGTGAAAGCAAGAGAAGGAACAGAAAGAGAGCGAGAGGGGGAGAGATCGAGAGAGGGAGATATGAGAGAGGTGTGGGAGAGAGAATGAGTGAGAAAGGGAGAGGGAGAAAGGGAGAGAGAGAGAGCGAGAGATAAGGAGATAGAGCGGTGGAGAGAGAGCAAGAGAGAGAGAGAGAGATAAAGGGGTAGAGAGAGGCGGGGCAGAGAGGAAAAGAGAAATGGAAAGAGCAAGCATGATAGAGGGAGAGACACCAAGAGAGGGAGAGGAGAGAAAAAGAGAGCGATAGAGGGTCAGGGGGAGAGGGAGAGAAAGGGTGAGAGAGCGAAAGAGAGTGGGGAGAGAGCGAAGAGAGGTTCGGAGAGCAAGAGAGAACGAGAGGAAGAGGGGGAGAGAGAGGGAGAGATAATAAGAGAGAAAGACAGAGAGCAGGAGGGAGAGAGAGAGAAGGGTGAAGGGGAGAGAGAAAGAGAGCAAGAGCGAGGGGGAGAGAATGAGAGAGAGAGAGAGCAAGAGAAAGAGAGAGAGAGAGCAAGAGAAAGAGAGGTGGCAGAGTGAGAGAGAGGGAGAGAGAGGGAGAGAGACCAATATCCTAACAAAGTAATTTAAATTAATATCCAAACAGCAATTTAGATTACTATATTTTAATTACACTCTAAAAATACATTATTCCCCTAAATTTACCCTATCCAAAAACAACATAATATTCCTTTGTTTCAAAAAGTATTTCCAACTATTTTTTTCTAAGAAAAATGTCTGAACTAGTCACAATCATCCTCAGAAAACCTCTCAATTGTATGTTATTTATTCATCTATTAATAACTTAAATAACTAACCTAAACTCCTTGTAACTTTAAACTAAGTTTTATTCCTAGTTGAAGGTGTTTAATTCATATCAAATAGAAAGTAAACCACGTCATTAATGTGAGTATCACACTTCCACCACACATGGTTCAACATAATAAGATGGCACAAGCATGCACATAGAGCTTTGACCCAATCATTCAAGTCATGAAAAGTCTCTCTATTCATTGGTGTAAGGCTACGTATATCTATTTCTCCACAATCCCCATAGTGATAAGAACCTTGTACTTTGATCTGGCCTTTATAAACAAATTCTCATACTTGTTATAATTTATATTGTTCACAAACAAAATAAAAGGTTTCTCTTCCCAACTATAACAATGATTTAATATTCATATTAATAATCCAAGTAAAATGGTGGATTTTGGTTTTATCTTCCATTCCTAGCATGCAAAGTGCACTAAAGGAAAAGAGACATGTTCAAAATATTGAATATATGCATGGATAGAAAAGACCACAAGAAAAACAAAAAGTTATGAAGGACTAAAGGTAAAGGATAAGGCATCTTATATCTTCTACAAGATATAAGTCAAATTTAATTACGGCTAATTTTCAATTTAGAAACTATAAAATGATCAAAATATTGAAAACTTCAAGAGGAGGGAAAAAAATTAGGCTTAAGAATAAAATGATCAGTTGATATTGAAAACTTGAAATATATAAACAAAATAGAATGAAGCTTGTTAGGCCTGGTCTATAGTACGGTCACAATACAAGTCATGAACTCCACACATTATTATTTTGAAATACCAAAGTGTGATGCTATTCTAGAACTTTATAAGATATGGTGAAAGGTCATATCCAAACATTTAAAACCATATTCTATTGATACGTGAATAAAATAGTTCTATGAAGAAAATACTTCAATTGTCAATAAAATAGGTCAACGACTAAATTTATAGTGTGAATTTAACATAGTATAATCAATTCACCATATTGGGTTAAAAACTTAAAATAAAGTAGTAATGTTTTAGTAATCTAACATGAAATAAGTTTATGCATTACTTCAGAAAGATTACTTCACTTTGTTGCAAATGAGAGAAAATCGAACTCGATGGAAAAGACACAGACGGTGCATGAAGTTGGCAAAACAAGGGAATTAGGACAGTGCTAAGAAGATTGTTTTTAGAAGCATACCTAGATGTTATGCAAGACATTTTGAAAATTCCCTCTCAATTTATGATCCAGATCAGAAAAACAAATGTGAAAAAGCAGAGAATTCGATATTAAAAATGCGTTTCAGCAAAACTTCAAACAACTTAAAAGAACATATATCAAGAAATCCTAACTGAGAAATTTAGCTTAAGTTTCTTAGGCTAAAGTGCCACAAATCAATGACTCAATTCCTTAGCACACAATCAAACAAATACTACTACACCAAGTTACATTAGACATTCCTTGTTCTTGACCTCAACCCAGCGTTCAGTTGAACTGAACTGCTCTGATACCACTAAAATGGGACAACCTCAATTATCTCATTTAATATCCACTTGTCCTATTAATAATTTATTGACATCATCACTGTAAATAAAATTAATATGTAATTTATTACATAATGGTTTATCTAACTAAGCATCTTGAAATATGCTATTAATTTTTACACTATTTTGCAATTTAACTTCATAAAAAAAATGTCTAAAGGACCCATCATATAGGACAAATTATCTATAGACACTAAATTAGTACAAAATAATTGACTCGCTATCATTCACCCCCTTTCTAAAATATGTAATTCCATGGAAGTGGAAGCTGATTATGGGTGATAAGATAAAAAGTTCATTGCGCTAAATATATTTTTGGTCCCTATAAAATGGACAAATTTTGATTTTGGTCTCTATAAAAATTGTTCTCTGGTTTTCATCCCACCAAAATCTAAAATCATTATTTTTAATTCCAATAAAATGAACAAATTTTGATTTTGATCCCTTTAAAAATATTTCCTTTGGTTTTCATCTCTTTAAAATCTAAAATAATTGTTTTTGGTGCCTAAAGTTCATTTTAAGGCAGATTGATAGCAATCATTTTAACAACGTCACATCACAATATTTTAGATTTTAGAGAGATGAAAACCAAAGAAAAAAATTACAAGGACCAAAATCAAAATTCATCATTTTATATGGACTAAAAACATATTTAACACAAGTCATGATTTGAAACAGCCATTTTAAAGAGATTAAAAACATATTTAACCAAAGTCATGATCTGAAAGGGCCATTTGTGAAGGCAAAATCATTTAAACTATGAAAGTGACTATTGTTTCCTAGCCATGAGCCATGACATCTATGCTCCATAATTTGGTTAACCTAATCAAAAGGGAGGATAGTTATAGAGATAGTACCTGAACAATTGATTTTACCCGGCTAAAAATTGAACCATTTTACTGCTCTTATCATTATCACCCAATCCAAGCCTACCATGTTCCCCCCTTCCCCAGCTATATACCTGAAACAAAAATAAGAGCAAAGATAACACTATAGACTTGTAGTCTACTCTCATTGGAAAAACGTGGCAATGAAAAAAAAATTGACTCCATCGCGACTTAGCATGTTGACAAGCTAAACTGAAGATACTACCTTAATATATACAAACACATCAATAATTTCTTCCATCTTTCTTTATTTATTATTTTTTTCCAATTCAATTGAATGATAGTGTTCAGGTAACAATCTATATGTTTAACAGACACGGAAAATGAGGATGCATTAATTAATTCTAGCAATATGAGATCAAGATATTATTATTTTTGCTATTGGCTTTATGACAATGATACTGAAACTAGCTCAGTGAAGAGAAAAACTAATGATATCTGCTGAAATCCTGGTATCAAGTACATAGTAGAATTGAATTATATAGACCAAAAAATAATAAATACAAAGGATAGATTATCCCAATTAAAAATAAATAATTACATGATTTTGTTAGCCTATATAATGAATTTATACTGCCTCTCCATTTGAAAAAAAATATATCTAAAAAATGAAATGTATACCAGGCAGCTAATACTTTATCTCAAAATCTTTTTCCTAGAACAATAGAATAATGTATATATGGTTTTCTGCTACAGCAACTAGTTTCAGAAGAAGAAAAGGAAAATAAAACATTATTTTTGAACTTCACATAAGCTGATAGGCCCATTGTGAACGTTTACAAAAGGAGAGGAAAGGAAGTGTAGAAGGAGGGGAAAAAGAGAATATTGGGCCTAAGGAGCAGGGTCTGTGACAGGTGGCAAAAGATTTGGAGGAAAGAGAATGAGAGAAAAGGGTATTTAGGGGGATGTAACGGAAGGGAAGGGGGTATGAGAATAGTGAGGTGGGAATTTGTAGGGACTAGGTATTGAGGAGCTGTTCTCATCTCAGTAGGGGATATTCTCAGTTTGAGAGTATCATTTTTTATCTTTCCATTTTGCAAAGAGACTGTCGCTCCTTCCACTGTTTCATTCACCTCGTAAAGAGGATTCATCCTCTAAGTCTTATTAGAAATATGATCCATCCAGATTCAGCTTATCATTTTTATTGGTTTTATTAAAATGATATCAAAGCTTAGATCCTTGGGCTTATGGTATCGACCAGAATGGATAATAGAATCGAGGCAATAGAGAAGAAAATGGAAGAAATGACACAACAACCGGCAAATGGTGGAAAACATGGTTAGCGAGTTGCGCGAGTTAATCATTCAAAACAATCGGCACAAAGACGAGGGAGGAATGGGAAGCAACTCTCATTTTGATCGACAAGCAATCAAAAGGGAGGAACAAATAAGGAGGCTGGAAGTGCCTTAACTTTGCAGGGGACGATCCCTTTACAGAGCAGAGTGGTATTTCGAGATCAATCAAATTCTCGATGACGAGAAGGTTTTGGCTGCGTCTATTTGATTTGAAGGAAAAGCCCTCAACTGGTTTAAGTGGTGGGAAGCAAGGACGGAAAGCATTGCGTGGATTTCATTAAGACGAGCACTTCTAGGTCGATTTCAAGAGGCATCTTCGGAGAATCCATACGAAATTCTCATGAGCATGAGACAACCCCATTCTTTAGCAGAGTTTATTAAGATGTTTGAGCTCATCTCGCCTCCATTGTCGCATGCAGATGATGAGGTGTGGGAGTGAGCATTCGTGAACGGAATAAAGGTGGAGATAAGGGCTGAAGTGAGGTTGCACAATTCGGGTGATCTGGGAATGTTGATGAAAGTTGCAGAGAAGGTAGAGGAGAAAAATCATTTGGTGGGGAGAAAGGAGGATGGGCAATCGAGAAAGGTTGGGCCTGTATCAAACAGACCTGCTTTGGGTAGTCGGTGGTCTGGGCCAGTTGGGTCCGAAAGAGTAAATGACCCACAAAGAGGAAATGGGTCGTTTGGGTCCAGGAAGGCACATACAGGTCGTCCGGAGGAGCAGGGGAGGAGAAACTGTCGTACCTCGTCATTTCGACGCTTGACGGTTGTCGTACTGGAGGAGAAAAGGCGGAGGGGACTTCGTTATAGGTGCGATGAGACATTTTCACCTGCCCATGTTTGCAGAAACAAAAATCGGAATGTTTTGATCTTGGGGGAGGAGGGAGAAGACGAAGGTGAAGAAGAGGAAGAACACGAACTAGTTTAAGAATATAGAGGAGGGAGCCATGCAGCTTCACATGTACAGTGTGGCTGGTCTGACTTCACAAAAATCTCTCAAGTTGTGGGGAGAAATTCAAGGGAAGAAAGTAATGGTGTTGGTGGAATCCAGGGAGTTTCATAATTTCTTATCCAGGGTGGTGGCGGAGGAATTGGGCATACCCATGGATCAGACAAAAGAGTACGTGGTAGAGGTGGGTGATGGACATCGTGTGAAGAACAAGGGAATGTGCAAGGGTTAAATTAGAGCTCCCTAATTTAACAGTTACTCAGAAGTTCTTTTTGTTTGAATTAAAGGGGGTGGATGTGGTCTTGGGGTATGAATGGTTGGAAGGATTGAAGCTGACTTCAAGGAGCATGTGATTTGGGTGAAGGTGAATGGAGAAGAAGTAGAAATAAAGGGAAATCCGAATCTGTCCAGAACAGTGGCATCCCTTAAGGCAATAATCCAAGAATTAAACAAGGGGACTGAAGCTTACTATGTGGAGCTGGGAGGGGTAACCATGAATTCCCAAGAAGTTAAAGGGAATGTGGAAGGATTAGAAGAAGTGTTTAAAGAATTCCTTCTTTAAAGAAGCCAGTGAGCTGCCTCCTTCCAGGAGACGTGACCATGCAATTGTCATTAAGGAAGGGTCCCAAATTCAAAACATTCAACCCTATCAATACCCACATCATCAGAAGGAAGCCATTGAAGTTTTTGTGCGTGACATGTTGGCAGCTGGACTCATTCGACCAAGTGTAAATTCCTATGCTGGACCCTAAATTTTAGTTAAGAAAAAAGATGAGAGTTGGAGATTTTGTACGGATTATAGGACATTGAACAACTTACTACCCCAAATAAGTTCCCTATTCCAGTCATTATTCTTTTTTGATGATATCCTTATCTATAGTTCTAACCCTCAAGTCCACATTGATCATTTGCGTACAGTACTAGAAGTTTTGAGGACACATGCTAAAGGTGAATTACAAGAAGTGCTGTTTTGGGATGGAAAAATTAGAGTATTTGGGCCATACAATCTACGCTGAAGATATTGCAGCTGATACCAACAAGGTAAAGGTGATGGAGGAGTAGCCAATTCCTAAAGATATTAAGGGGTTGAGAGGATTTTTGGGGTTGACTGGGAACTACAGGCAGTTTGTCCAAAATTGTTGAACGACCAATAAAAATAATTTTTGGGGGGGGGTTCGGGGGGGAAGAGGCCTTGCAAGCTTTTCAAAAGCTTAAGAGGGGGATGGCTGAATTTCCCTTATTGAGCATGCCGAATTTTATTGTGCCTTTTAAAATAGAGACTGATGCGTCGGGAGTAGGTAATGGGGCTGTCTTAATGCAACAAGGTAGGCCTTTGGCTTTTATTAGTCAAGCACTTTCAAAACGGGCCAGGATCAAATCAGTATATGAAAGGGAGCTCATGGCTATCGTGTTTGCGGTGCAAAAGTGGAGGCATTATCTAATGGGGAGTCATTTTATTATATGGACAGATCAAAGGAGTATGAAGTATTTGCTGGAACAAAGAATTCTGGATGGGGAACAACAGCAATGGATGTCAAAACTTATGGGTTATGACTTTGAAATTCGGTACAAGGAGGGAAAGGAAAATAGAGTGGCTAATGCACTATCCCGAGTGGTTACCTTGCAAGCAATTTCTTTGGCATGCAATGATGAATTGAAGACAGTAGCTGAAAAAACCATGCAGGATCAGCAGTTGCAGGACATCATACAGGATCTGATTCGAGATCCACAAACCCATCCCTCACTTGTATTTGGAATCCTACAATCTTAGCTGAATTTCATCGTCATTATGGGGTGGACATTCAGGGGTTTTAAGGACTTTCAAGAGAGTGCCCAATGTGTTCTATTGGAAAGGGATGAGGAAGGATACTGAGGAGTCTGTGCAGAAATGTGAAATCTGTCGACAGAACAAATATCAGGCATTCAAACCTGCAGGGTTGCTACAGCCTATTCCTATTCCTAATCAAATTTGGGAGGAACTTACTATGGATTTTATTGGAGGGTTACCAAAATCGCAAGGGGAAGGCAACTATTTTGGCAGTGGTGTACAGATTGTCCAAATCTGCACATTTTATTCCACTATGCCATCCATATTCGGCTAAGAATGTGGCAGAAATTTTCATTGTTGAAGCGGTCCGCCTGCATGGGTTCCCTAATTCTATCATTTCCGACAGAGACAGGGTGTTTATGAGCATTTTTTGGAAAGAGTTATTCAAGATGGCAGGTACAAGGTTGAAATTTAGCACAGCCTATCATCCACAAACGGATGGGCAATCTGAGGTAACAAATCGTACTGTTGAGCCTTATCTAATGTGTTTTGTGAATGGCCATCCAAAAAAATGGTGCAACTGGTTAGCATGGGAAGAATTTTGGTTCAATTCCTCCTATGCCTCTATAGGAATGAGTCCATTTAAAGCAGTGTATGGGAAGGGAGGCTCCAACAATAATCAAATATCAAAGGGAGGGAACAGTGATACAGGCAGTTGATCAATTGTTGATGGAAACAGATGCTGTCTTAGAAGAATTAAAAGCTCAATTATGCAAAGCCCAGAATAATATAAAGATGCAGGCTGATAAAAAAAAGGAGGGGAGTAGTATATGAAGTGGGAGAGAAAGTGTACTTGAAAGCCCAGCCTTATAAATTCAAATCCTTGGCTCACGGGCCCAACCAATGAAAAGTTGAGTTCTAGGTTCTATGGCCCTTTCGAAATAAAGGACAAGGTGGGTAATGCAGCATACAGATTGGAGCTGCCAGCAAACGCTCGCATACACCCAGTCTTTAATGTGTCTCACATTAAAAAGGCTGTCTCAGCAACCAGCTTTTCTCACTGAGGAATGGGAACAGCAGGTTCGGCCATTAGAAGTGATGGGTGTCAGAAAATTGCTTAATGGGTGGGCTACTGGGCTTACCTGATTGTGAGAATACTTGGGAGGATAGTGATGTTATTAATACCGTTTTTCCTGAATTCCACCTTGAGGACAAGGTGAAACTGGTGGGCGGGAGTATCGATAGGCCCATTGTGAATGTTTATAGAAGGAGAGGAAAGAAAGGAAGTGTAGAAGGAGGGGGAAAAGAGAATATTGGACCTAAGGAGCAGGGCCTGTGACAGGAGGAAAGAGTATTTAGGGGGATGTAACGGAAGGGAAGGGGTATGAGAATAGTGAAGTGGGAATTTGTAGGGACTGAGTATTGAGGAGCTGTTCTCATCTCAGTAGGGGATATTCTCAGTTTGACAGTATCATTTTCTATCTTTCCATTTTGCAAGGAGACTGTCACTCCATCCATTGTTTTCATTACTGTTTCATTCACCTTGTAAGCAGGATTCATCCTCTAAGTCTTGTTAGAAATATAATCCATCCAGATTCAGCTTATCATTTCTGTTGGTTCTATTATAAGCCAAGCCAACTAACAAACAAATTCTATGGCTTTCCTTTTTCTTTTCCTGAAAGCTAGAGAGCTTACATTGCCTCGTAAAGACAGACTTAAGGCTCTATGGAGACTACACATAACACCTCAAAAGCTCTAGAAAACATGTTCAAGTTGACCATAGGTGAGAAACTCAAGAATTTTATATTTTGGCTAGTATTGTTTTTATTATGATGAAATTGCTTAAGAAACATACGCTAAATAGAATGTGCACACGGACACACAAATGATAAATGGGCATAATCACTGACCAAACACAGGTTGCAAGATAATATTCTAGCTTATTGTAAAAATCATGAAACAGTGATGATGAAATGTAGAAAGAAGCTAAAATCTTAGTCAAACATTAAGCAAGTATGAAATTCCTCATTAGTTGTAGTTAAATGGCTTGAGTTTATAAATGGGGTATATTAACAGAGGACAAATCGAGAAGGTATATACTATAAGCCAAATCTATGATTTTTGGTTCATGCCAAAAGCCTTTCCCAAATGCTTCTCTCCAGCAAAATGAAAGAATAAATGAGCAAGTATTTTAGGGCGTAGGGGAAGGAAGTTTACTTGTGAGTTGTGAAACTAATAATAGACTTTTCTAACATAATATTAACCATGTATAAAATAATGAATGAAAATGAAGTGGTGTTCTTAGATGGCCATTGATAACAACGTAATTTTAGTATTAAACAACACATTTCAAAATAAAGCTACAAGTAGCCAAATGCATGGTCATGGAGTTATCTAGTATTGGGTAATTTGCTCAAAAGATGGTAGATATATTATAGGGGAACAAAAAAGTGGCATAGATAGCATAGATAACATATTCAAAAAGAATTGTCTAAAGGACATGTACTCACCTATTTTTAGTTGCACAAACTTTGTCTCACCACCAGTAGGATTTCAGTGATAAAAACAAATCCTCTGCATTTTGTTAAATAAAAAACTTAGTCGGAAGTCAATATAGGGCTATGAATTACAAACTGATATTTTTGTGATCAAATAGTGCAATAGTTTCTAACTTTAGAAAGTCAGATCCATCGCCATGTTCAGATTGGGTATAGCATCCATTTGTTTACATTATATATATAACAACTATTTAAATAAAATAATAAATGGGCATGACTAACCGAAGTTGTATTGGCTAACAATGATTACAAGTTCATGGGCATGGCTCCAAGTATTAGCTTCTAATATTAAATCAAGGCAACAACTCACTTGGGGTTCCAGCTACGGTGGTGAGCACTTGGGGTTCCCTACATTTTATGCATGTTATAAATCAATGGCAAGTTTCTCTTTCATTGAACCTACAACTTCTATCTTAATGCTTATTTAGACTATATAAGGCTCGAGTGATAGAAATAGATTTCATATCATGATGATGCTAATACAAAAATATTGATGAAGATGCTTCTTTTAATCTCCATTACTATAATAATTATTCTTAGCTGAACTAACATTACAACCCAAAGACACATAAATTTGTCAAGTACTGCACCTTATATACAAAGACTAATAAAAGAAGTATAAATACATCACTGTTTTAATCCATCAGCATAAATCATTGGCTATATTTACTAATTAGACACTCTCATCAAGTGTCCAGTTAAATAATTATTTCTTATCAGCTTGGACACTTGGCCAAAACGGGATAAGGCTTGGTTGTTATTGTTATCATTACTAACATAACATTAGATGTATGGTAACATATTAAAACATTAATAGATATCTGATTACTCAAATAAAGGAAACTGCTACAAAGAGTGATTGCAACTCTACCCTTGCTTCATTGGCAGTCTTGCATTGTAAACTGAAATCCATTGTGTAGCAGGACCCCCAAAGGAACCTTCTTTTTAGGCTGTGAATCATCTTCTTCCTCAATATTCAATCTACCCCTCTTTTGCCCAACCAGGTAAATTTTGATTGGGGGAACAAAGGATCATAATGAATACAAAGCCCATCAAAAGTTAAAAACCATGATAAGAAAGATAGAGCCAAAATTAAGAGACCTTTAAAATAACACTATCATGGTTACCTGTCGAGCACCTTCAGTATGAATTGGCCGCAATGCAGGATTTGATACAAGCATACTAGCAAACACAAATATTAGCTTCGAACAATTAGGTTCTTATTCGAATTTCATGTTCACTACAATCTCAAGAAACTGTCTAAAAGGAGGAGGGCTGAAGCAGCATAGCAGCTCATCAGATGTTCCCATCTTTTTTTTTTGCAAACTAGATAGGATCTGTTATCTCCCTAGCAAAGAATTAAAACAAAATGTGTACGGAAATTCAATTGACACAGTAAGTACTCGATGAGAATATAATAAATATAAAATTGTAAATACCCGATAACCTTGCTATGGTAACCGGCCTTTCTGTAGGAAAACGAGTGGATATGCATGAGATTCAAGATCATCCCTTCTACTAGCAGTTCTTCCCAAATGAGCGTGAACACTGGCATATCGAACAGTTCCTCTACAGAAATTAAAAAGATACACCTCAAGAAGTTTGTTAACCATACAAATCAGAGTGAAAAAGGAAATAGCAGCCAGTAGAATTTAAGAGAAAAGCTTAAAAGAAAGGGAAAAGAAGGGAAAAGAAGGGAAAATAAAGGAAACCTTAACATATCAGGGCATTGATCATATTCAACATGCTGCCCGGTGGAGGTGTCTCTCCACTTTGTTGGTAAAAAAAATGTTTACATAAGAAAGATAAAAAAAAATAAGAGGCCAAATAAGAAAGAAACACCTCATCCTTTAAATACAAACTACTTACATAATCCAAGGTCAACAAGAAACAATCTCTTCTCTTGTGGTGTACCAGGCTGACCTAGTAAAAAGTTCTCTGGTTTTACATCTCCATGCACATATCTATGATGGAAAATAGCAACCAGAAGATCATGTTTCAAAACCAAGAAATCCAAAACTAAATCAAAATAACAGATTAAAACTCACTCACAGGGTATGGCTAACAAATCAGGAAGAAAAAACCCCCTTGAGTGCATCTTCTCCAAGATCGACAATGACTCACTCAACAGCAATACCAGCAACCATTTCTGCAGACATCCTACACATTCAAAAGACAAGCACTAACAGAATGTCAAAGAAAAAACAAGGAACAAATTAGTCACTGATTCACTGCAGAAAGGAATGACAAACAAACAAACATTATGAAAGGTATATTGTGGTTACATAGGTAAAAAGGAATGACAAACAAACAAAGCATGCTGGAGCATAATGAAAGGTATTTATTGAAAGAACAAATGTTAATATAGAATTTAGTTTATCAAATTTAAACAGATGGCATACTGCAAATCATATGACAAGATCTAATGATTTCCCAAATGGTCATTAAGAAGGCCAAAACACATAACTTCCACTCCAATCAAGAAACATAAAAAATCTAAAAATAGCTCATGATTGTGGAATTCAAAGCCTTTGGTTCAAAAGAGACAGCCTTGAATAAATTATAAACACCAATTTCAAAAGAGACAAGAACCAAGGGTGTCGTTGTTTATCATTTTTTTATCATTATCAAACTTATCTTAATTAATCAAGTACCACCATATCTAAATCACTAGCATACAAAATTATTTTTATGGCAACTGAACCAATTAAACCATTAATTTTGTATTTTGTATTTGTCTAGAATTAGTATCCCCTTTATACATAAGTATAGATAATATACATTTAATATAATATAATATAATATAATATAATATAATATACATATAAGAAGTAGGATCAAATTACACCGGTGTAATTTGCTCAGCAAAAAAAAAACCGTGTAATTTGATCCCTCCTCTATATATAATATACATATACGTACATATAATATACATATAATACATATAATAATATAATATACATATACATATAATATACATAATATAAATATACATACATATAATATACATAATATAAATATACATATAAGAGGAAGGATCAAATTCCACCGGTGTAATTTGCTCAGCAAAAAAAAAACCATGTAATTTGATCCCTCCTCTACATATAATATACATATAATATACAGATATAAATATAATATACATATACATATAATATACATACATACATATAATATACATATAATATAATATCTATACCTATATATAAAGAGGATACTAACTTTTAACTACTTTTTTGTGTCCTACTTTTGTTTTCATTTTTACCATTTAATAACTGAAAAACTAAATTTATATTTATTTAAAACTATGTGATAACTGAAAGAAAAAAAACTGTTTGTATGTAAAAATAAATTGTAGTGGACGCATTTGTGCCTACTCCCTACTAGTATAATATAATATACATATAATTGTGAATACCCAATTTTGTCTTACTGATAGATAAATTCAAAAATCTGCAGTTGGGCCAACCTGAGGGCCAAAAGTAATCAAAATGAGATGCAAAGCTATCCCAAAAAATAAAATACATCCAAAAAATGCATACAAAAAAATTTGGACCTCTAACCCAATCTCATATAAAAGCAAAAAAAGAAAAAAACCAAAATTCAAAGAAAGAAAAAGATGCAGAAAAACTCAGACAGTCTGAATGGAAGGACAAAATTTTCGTTCATCAATTCATTGAGAGAGAAAACAAGAGAGGAAGTGTTCAAATTATTTGAGAAGCAGCAGATTAATCACAGCTCAGAATAGGAAAGCATGTTTTTTGTTTCAATTGGGTACAAGGAGGAAACAAACAACAGCAGTAAAAATAAAAGACAAGACACAGAATCAGAGAGGAACAATATGCAACAGTAGCAAAGAAGAAAAACAAAGAGAGAAGAGCAGAAAAGAAAAACAAACAAAGAGAAACAGAGAGAAGAAAGAGATTCAGTTCTCATCTTCAGAAGCCTTTTTCTGATGTGGGTGTTCCATAGTTCTTGATTTCATTGTCAGTCCCTTCCAAGCTAGTAAGCGAGATGCAATCGCAGACCCCATTCCACTCATTGGAGCATACATGTTCTGCAACAGAAAACACATTCATATCATTACTACCCTAGTGGCCAATCAATCATGAACAAAGGCTAAAGATTTTTCGATTGACAACTAGTACTGTGCTTTGGATTTATATGAAAATAACAAAGCAAAATGTAAAAGAATGAATAACAAAATAGAAATATAGGACGAGACGACGAGTTTAATATTTTTTTATATAGACATTCAATCATATTTTACTATCTTGTACTTATATATACCGCAATATTACTTCCTAAAATTTATTTACATTATAGTAGGATATTGATAAATACTTGGATATCTATATAAAACTTATTTATATTATGATTATATAGTTATTATCAAACTAAAGAGAATATTGTGCGAGTATATATATAATGGATCAAAAGCTGTACCAACAATCATCTTAATTATCATGAGAAAAGCTGTACCAGCAATAGACAAAATGCAAACCTGCAAGAGATATGGGAAGGCAAAGTCAATCGTGTTGTGCATCCAAGCTAGTTCAAGAACAATGTCTGCCCGTATTAAATCATAGCAAACGAACAGACATGAGGCAAAGCATTCCTTCTTTCCCTGCATAAGCACGTGAAAAGAAAAATTAGAAAACTCAATTGCATGAACATAAATAAATCAGAATATCATCATTCCATGAGGATGAGGGCAAAGGAAACAGCTTAGCCTACAAGCGAGAAGATTAAAAGACAACCCTTCAGTAAAGCATTGATTGTAACGCTCTAATGTGCACTTGCAGAATAAATAGTCACCAGGCTTGACTAAAAAGCAAATTACTAATAGGTGCAAATTATTTCTCTGCATGACTTAGAATTGCACAAGCTACAAGAGGTACCACTAATATACAATAACCATTGCTGTAAAAAAGGATGTAGAGTAGCTATATATGCATACATATGCACAAAAACATTATGATTTAGCTCCTTAGAGTAATTTAGCAAAACATGTTAGTCAAGAGTAATAGCAAACCCAATCAAATAGGATATTGCAAGAAAATGAATTATGTATGCAGTTTGAAAATGAATTATGTATACAGAGTGATTGATCTATTTATAGAGGTATATATGCAGAATTCTGTTATGTTATACAGTTCAACAATTACACGTGACTAATATAGTGACAGAAAGCTACATGAGCTAAAATGCTAAATAGCTCCACACTACACTCTAAATAGATACCTCTTATCAAGAAACCTGAAATTTGGCAACTGTATCAGGTGGATTCCTTGTGGAGATTCAGCAGCAAGCTCCGCTGCTTCTTTATACTTTGTTTGGGCAAACAGTTCATGAAAGCGTTCCACTACCTGTAATGTCAATGAGTATTGTCATCATGTCAATGAATAAAAATACAACAACAATAATCCCCATTTCTTAAGAAGCTAATACACAACACAATCAAATGATCACTATTAAATATTTTAAAAAATATGAAGAAAAAAAAATAGAGTCAAGCACGTAGATTGTGTTGGTTGAGTAAATGACAAAAGAAGTAACAAACTTACAGCAAGCATCATTAAGGTCACTCACGTAACCTCTCAAAAAACACCTCGGTGTTCCCCAAAGGGGAAAAAAGAAGGGCTCCCACGAACAGAACAGTGAAGGCTTGGCGAGTCTTGGACAGACGATGTGTCGACTCGTTCGTGGCACACGAGGAATCTTGGTGAACCGAGACGATGGTTGTCTTTTCACTTGTTCCTCTGATGGGTCGGTGAAGATAACATGAATGCAATCTTGGTATACACGGAAGACTCTCACACACTCACAATGACCCTCAAGTTACAACCTTTTCCCCTGTGTGTGTGAATGCACTTGCATTGAGTTCCTCCTTTAACCATTGCTTCCTCTATTTCTTGCGGATGGAATGATAAAAGAATGATGAAAGCTCTTTCCGCATCTTTGCAACCCTATTAATTTCAATGAAAATTAAATAAACCAAAACCCATTAGTTATATGCCAAACAAAAAGAATCGATTTTTTCAATGCATTTTCTTTTTTTTTTTTTTCATGCTGAAAAAGAGTCAAATAAATCATTACCAGCAATCTTTGGGAGTGTCCTCCTCCAGTTGCCGTATCCATGTTGGAGCGTGGAGCGAGTCAACTCGGCCACGAGTTGCTCTTCCTCGTCGCTCTCGGTCTCGGTGAAGCCACCAACGTCGTATCCATGTTTGTGAATGTAATCAATGAGTTTCTGGTCCTTTCTTGACGCCATTCTTCTCACAACAAGCCGTCGCCGCCGTCACCACCGTGCCGCCGTCCACGGCCGCCGGAGGCCTTCTTTCCTTCCCTCTTCTCTCTCTGTTTCTTTTTTCCCTCTCTTGTGTGTCTGTCAGTTCACACTTCATTGAGTGTGCGCGCGTTTGAAATATATATAGGGGTTTCAGAATCGTGAAACCCCCCCCTTTTTTTATTAGACCGTTGTTGTTTTTTTGTCAACTAGAACGTTTCGCACGGACAGGTGGGTCGTGTCAATTTTTATATATGATATAAAATAATTTATTTTTGTAGTAATAATTTGATATATAATATACTTTAAATACCAACTGAGGTTGGCGTGAGTGGTTAAGGCCTCTCGCCCCTTAACCAAGGTCTCGGGTTCGAGCCTTGGGTATGGAAAAAATCTCAGCTGGGAGGGATGCCACCCATTAGAGGTGCCGAACAAACTCCCGCGGGAGATTAGTCCCCGTCGTATAGGCGGTGGGATACTCCTCGAAGTAGAAGCAAAAAAAATATAATATACTTTAAATTAATATAATATTAGTTTTGTGGCATTGAAATTTTGTATCTTAATTAAACATGAAAATATTATGTTATAAGCAGTCAACAATTGCTAATATCAATTAAAATGAAACCCAAATTAATGAACAAAATAAATAATTTTTTAGCCCATTGAGAAAACCTAAATGGAATCTATAATTAAAAAAATATTTTGTTTTTAAAAAGTAAACTTAAAAGAATAATAATTTTACAACATAAAAATTTATGCGAACAAAAAAAGTAAAACTCATAAGAAAAAATTTTTTTATTCCTAGAAAATAAAATTAAAAAGAATATAATTTTGTAACCTAAAAATTTCTAGAAACAAAAATATAAATAAAATTCACAAGCAAATAATATTTTATTTATTAAAAATAATATTAAAAAACTAATTTTGTAACATAAATATTTAGAAAAACAAAAAATACGAATGAAACTCATAAATAAATAATATTTTATTTATTAAAAATAAAATTAAAAAAATAATAACTTTGTTCTATTAAAATTATAGGAACACAAAAACATGAATCAAACTTATAATTAAATACCATTTCATTTATAAAAAATGAGATTAAAAGAAAAATAATTATGTTGTCTGATAATTTATGGGAACAAAAAATATGAATAAAACTTGTAAACAAACACTGATTGGTTTATTTATCAAAAATAAAATAAAAAAATAAATTTTGCGATATAATAATTTACAGAAACAAATTTTTTTTTGAAAACTAGTAACCAAATAATTTTTTATTTAACAAAAAATAAAATTAAATAAAAATAATTTTACAGCCTGAATATTTACCGGAACAATAATAATCGAACCATTAACATCATAATTAAGAGACCCAAATATCTACTACTCGTGACATACCATGTTGGGTAATGAACTAATTTTTTAGAATAATTTTAAACTATCTTACCTTTTATTCCTATAAATTCTCCTAATTACTAAATGGAGAAAATATTAAATATTTTTTATATTTTCAAAATATTAGTTGTATTCTCTTTTTTTCTTATAAAGTAGTAAAAGGATATTTAGGAGGATTTGTATGAGAATAAAATATTTCTCAAATTTTTAAGAGTTTAATTACTATGCATTGATAGTATAAAATAGTTTTACATAGACATCCAATCACATCTCATTATAGTGTCACCTCGTAATATTATTTTCTAAAATATTTATACAAAAATATACATAGTAAAATATAATTAGATATCTATATAAAAAAATTTATACTATCAGAGCATACAAATTACATCTATTTTTAATGTAGTAAAAATTTGAAACATTGTAAATTAATTAAAATAAATATGAAAACGTTAAAAAATGGAAAGTTCTTGGTGGTGACCGCAGGTGGGAACAGCGATAAGGATTGAGTAAATGGTCAAATTGCCCCCTGAAAGATGTAGGGATTTGCAAGTAGGTCCCTGGAAGATGGAAATAAAAAAATTCGTCCCTGAAAGATACCTCTCGCTGTCAAATAGGTCCCTGGCGCCATTTTTGACATTATTAGGGGTCGTTTTGAAATTTTAAAAATTTAGATGAATCAAAAAAAATGAGAGCACTGATTCTTTCCCTCACACAATCCTTTCTCCCCACCCCAACACTTTCTCTCCTTTCCATCGCCCTCTCACTCTTCTGTCTCACCATCTTCCTCTTCCTCTTCACCACCACTCTCACAACTCCCTCACCTCCTTCTTCTTCCCCCTTCCCCCTCCACCACCACCATCGTCCCATTCCCAGCCGACCCTCGCCACGCCACACCCACCCACCTTGCTTGCCGCACACAACCAAACAAAACACAATCACAATCGCAGTTCAACTCAACCGCCAAAAAACAAAAGAATAACTGAATAATGAGTGAATAGAATAACCCCCACAACAACCAACCCACTTGCCTCACCTTCGGGGATTTCGTAGCACCTTGACCATTAAACCCTAACTTAGCTTGATTATATTATATATTATTATTGTTGTTATCATTGTTGTTGTTGTTGTTGTTGTGTGAAAAGGGGAAAACAGAGGAGGGAGGGTCTCATGGAAGGGGTTTCGAGGGAAGCCCAGATGTCGTGGTTTGGTTGATGGAAACGACCCAAATATTATGCTATAAATGATGATGATGATGATGATGATGATGTGTGTGTGTGGGACCGTGGGAGGGAGTTTCTTATTTGTGTATGTGTGTAAGTGGGGGGAATAAGAAGGAGGTGAGGGAGTTGTGAGAGTGGTGGTGAAGAGGAAGAGGAAGATGGTGAGACAGAAGAGCGAGAGGACAGTGGAAAGGAGAGAGAGTGTTGGGGTGGGGAGAAAAGATTGTGTGAGGGAAAGAATCAGTGCTCTCATTTTTTTTGATCTATTTAAATTTTTAAAATTTCAAAATGACCCCTAATAATGTCAAAAATGACGCCAAGGACCTATTTGACAGCGAGAGGTATCTTTCAGGGACGGGTTTTTTTATTTCCATCTTTCAGGGACCTATTTGCAAATCCCTACATCTTTTAGGGGCCAATTTGACCATTTACTCGATAAGGATTATAAAATTGTACGGTAATAGATAACTTGGGTGATCTGATTACCAAATAGGCAAATAATGTTAAAAAATGGTAAAATATAAAAATATTAAAAAGGGAGAAGAAAATGGGCGGGAATGCTATTGTCGTGACATTAACCAAGAATTATATAGTTAATTGATGATTAGACCGTTGTACTTGTTTCACTCCCCTCTCTCTCTTTGCTTTCCTTTTTCTTCTTTTCTTATTTTGATAATTAAATATCATGTTAAAAAAATAAAAACTAAAATGTTTTCAAAAATAAATTAAGTTGCTAAAAAATCAACTATTTTCTTAAATTAGATATGACATCTGTTTAATCCTTTAGGTATTTGGAGTACAAGTTGTGAGAATTTAGTTGTCTCAAATCTCTTTTTTTTTAAATATTTTTTAAAAAATCAAATTACTCAAAAAGATTAACTTAGGTGCAACAACCTTTATTAATTATATTTTTATGAACATATGAGTTGTGTACCCAAATATTAAAAAAAATCCTTTTTTCAAAAGGTTAAAAAATTCTATTTAAAAAAAACAAATAAAATTAAAATTAACCAAAACACAATCTTTTTATATAAAAAATTATGCAACTTTGATTTCCATATTACACCAAGAAATACGTAGGAACAAAGGGTCACCCTTGTTAAGCACAAAAATAATTTTTCATTTTTTCTCCTTTTATTTCGAGCATCTAATTTTGTAAATAAAATTTGATTTCTTTTATCTTTTTGGGATAAAATAAATATTTCAAAAGTTAATAAAAGTCTTACACATTGAATTAGATTTTTTTACGGTACACATTTAATTAGATGTAATAGTTTTTAACAAACATCGTAGGGTGCTAATACATTCCAAAATACACGTACTCGACTTCCGAACACAAATATGATTTCAAATACTATTTTCTTCCAAAACTATATATTAAGTGGATTTGTAGTAAAATTTATATGAAATTCATGTGGAAAAAACCACCAGAAAATCTATAGAAATTTTTAATAGCAGGCTTGATCTCGATTATCCAAAAATTTATACAGTTTAGTAGCGTCTATATGAAAGAACCAAATGAGCATGTAAAGAAGTTGTTGGGGCTTATGGACACCATACATAGATGTTATTGGGTTAAGACTCTCTTCGGTAACACTAATAAAAGTTGGCTTAAATTTTTTTGGCTAATTTATAAGTTTGTTTGACTAAAGTAGAAATCTTTAGTAAATGGACTTAGACCCTATTTGTATTGGCTTATTTTCAACTTATTTTGGCTTATCTACTACTATAAGTACTTGTAAGAGTTTTCGGGTAAGCTTATGAAAAGAGCTTTTGGGGGGAGCGGGGTTCTTTTTTTTTTTTATACAAAAGGGGGGTTCTCATAAGCTCCCTTGCATAGCTTATGCAGAGTAGAGCTTATACTTTACTAAACCTTAATATCGTCAGGTAATTCTCATAAGCTTCCTCGCGCGTTATGTTTTATTTATAATTTTTATATTAATCAATATACATATAGATATAGATATAGATATTATATACACAAGAAATATCAAATTTGTTCGTATAAAATATTTTCTTAAATAAATTAATTACGTTAAAAGAAAATAACTAACAAAATAAATATATTTATTTGTATTTATATTAAAATTATTCTCACAATTAATTAAAAAAGTACTAATATTACAAATAAGGTATAATTTTCCTATAGTAATTTAAATGTTAATGTGATTCACGTAAAACGTTAGTTGAAACTAATTCTCTGAATTTCACCTCAGTTTCACGACAGTATAAGAACTGACATGAGTAGAAGGATAACTATTTTTATTCATTTTTTCAAAAAATACATGTCTTTCAATAATACCTTTCCCTATTGGTTTTTTTTACTCTCTGTTGCATATTCAATATATGTGACTTTCCCTAAAATGGTTTTTCACTGCATAAGAATCAAATAAAACGTTTCCCCAAAAGAGTTTCTCACAGCATAAGAATCAAATAAAATGTATTATGTACTAATATTGAGTTCGTGGGACTATTTGCATTGCTATGTGAAGGATGCCTTTTTAGGTAGCATAAAAAAGTAACCCTAGGAATGTATGATGAATCAGTTGTTAAACTTCAGAGTTGCATATATACAATATAAAGTGGTTTAGTAACACTCCAAGTGTCATGGAAGTTGTCATAACACCTCAAATTTCCAAAACATAATGGACAAATTATTACCGCATTGTATCTTGTATGGGTGAATTTTGGTATGCCAACCAAAAGGAATGAAAGTTTTCACTTGCTATTAACAATTGTTGAATGCAAGTTTAGGGAAATAGTTGGTATCAACATGTGATTCTCAAGCTAGTAAAAACATTTCACATCACCTTCAATATATGCATACATGGCGAGTAGTGAAAAGATCTTGCAAACACATTTGGATTGAACAATTTTCACCATAATTTCACACTCTTTATTTTTTATTTTGAAACAAAAATTCTTGGTATATAATTTTCAAAAATTATGTACCAAGAAAAGATTATAATGTACCAAAAAAAAAAGAAAGGTCAAATTCACACTAAAGATTTAAGAAAGGCTACTAAATATATATGCTAATCAATCATATTTCACATTAAACAGACAAATAAAAGTCCCAAAATATTCAGGAACCACAGTGCTAGTTACCGGGACGAAATCATGACATACACAGTGGGGTCACATTATAGGCAATTGTAGTCCTCAATAAGCAATGAAGCACACTTAAACAAACCCTTCATGAACCAAAAACAAAGTAAATTGAAAACCACACCCCTAATGCTCTCAATAATTAATTCAAATACTTACTTCAAATCCAAATAAAAAACAAGATCGACCATCAAGATAATATATGTAAAGCTTAGTTGCGTATAAGCAGTTTGTTCAGGTAAATTGACATTAAGATAAAAAGATCACTATAATCAAGTCTCCTATCATTCTACCGTTCAATTTTTAACACCTGAAGTCTATGTACACACGTAGGGACTAATTTTACACTAAATTGGGTCATCTTGACACTGAATCAGACCATTTTGGTACTAATGACATGACGAAAACCTTCACAAGTAAGAAATTTTAAACATTGTGTATTGTATCACCTGTGTTATCCGGCTTGCTTTGAATTTTGTTTTTGCAACATACATCATGCCAAATGTGACCCTATTTAATATAAATCAGTCTCACATGTGCCATTTTGGTTTTACAACATGTTGGTACGTCAATTTTTTGGCTTAATTATACTTTTGGTCCCCTAATTATCCCGATCGTGTGATTTTGGTGTCGTTTTTAATTGCGCAAATTGGGTCCTTCAGTTTCTCAATTTTTAAAATCAGGTCCCTTCATCACAATGTCGTTCGATTTTTAATGCTGAAAACCTATGTGGTACACATGAAACTGATTTGACACTAAATCAAACCATCTTGGCACTGATGACATGGTAAAAACCCTCGCACATCATAAATTTTGAACAACACGTGTTACATCACATGTGTTGCCGATTAGTTGAGAATTTTTTTACAATATGCACTGTGCCAAGGTGGCATGACTCAATGTCAAATCAGTTTCACAAGTATCAGAGAGGCTATTTGTAACACCCCCATTCTCGGAGAGCATTACATTTAGTAACTAACCTAAAACATGGAATTAAATTTATTTAACTACTAACTTTTTTTTTCAAAAAATAATGCCAAAGTTATTTAATTTTCACAAATAATTTTCCTGATTAAATTTTTTTTTTAAAGATGATTATATGAACTAACATCCAAAATGAAAATAACTTAGGAATTAAAATTCATTCATTAATAAAGAAAAGTCAAATACAAGAATACATTTTCTCCAAATAATTACAGACTCTCTATGCTGGTCAAGCACTGAAAATCCTACCAGGACTCAAATAAGAAAACCCAAACCGCAGCTAAAACATACACGTCTATCCTCTTTGATGAAGCATCACCATTGTCCTTCTCGTTCCGAACTTCTATCAAATCTCTGGCAGAACGACTTAAGAAAACATATTTGCACACAAGAAAACCATACATAGCAAGGGTGAAAATCTCATTCACAGTTATATCGTCACAGTTACACAAAGAAGGCGAAGAAGACAGAGCTCAAAGAGGAAGAGGATGGTGCGGCGAATGCTTCAACGTCGTTGGTGGTAACAAGAAGAAGTGACGACAATGAAGAGGCAAACGAGGATCTCAGCCTCAAGATGGTCCAGAAAGCGCTCCTCACGCGTGCTACCAACCCCCAAAACGACGCCGTACATGCATCTGGACCATATGGTCCAGATGCATGTACTTTTTTTCTTATATTTGAGACCGGAGGGAGTAACCCTTAACCGAGTAAATAGGATGAATTAATGAAATGGATTTAACTAACAAATTCCACCGTCAATGATAAGGTTGACCAAATCACGCTGTGGGAGCTCAAGCCAACCGTATGCGATCCCATAAGTGGATATATGCTGTCTAACTCACACAAGTGAGGATATGAAATCTAAAGCACTTCGAGAGTTAAGCAAACTCTCTTTTACAAGAAGATAGAAAATATACAAGACTTTCTATACAGAGTATAACAAATTGCACAGCGTTTTTGCTCTTTCTTTTTCGTTATCCAGTTCATCCTAAAAAGAATTCACATTCAACATAGGTCACACAAACATAAATCACACAGACCCCCACTTCCAACTTCACACAGAAGTATCACAATTTCACACAGAAATATACCATAAGAATTTAATATATGTATGTGCATGACACTTCAATAATCTTCGTATTTTCGGCACACAGCCACGAGCACCCAGCCCGCTACTCCATGGACATTTTTCTCTACTTCCTTTCGAGTGATAGGCGCAGCTAAATACTTAACATGATTGCACAACCCTTTCTTTTCGGGTCTGCTCTCAGAACCATTCCATAAAAGCCACTCTCACCATATCCTGAAAAGACCAGTCAGTAAGGTTTATCCAAGTCGGGTATACGATTTTCCCCGGCTCAAGTGCGCAAATGCTTGGCCATTGGTGGAAGTTCGAAACCTGGATAACCCCAGTAAGCAATTGTAGCCCAACCGTATCAAGTCCCAACCACGTATAACGTGAATTGTAACTCATATGCCACACAGCCTGGTGGAACGGCACACAGCCAATTATGAATGCATAAACGCACAATACATCCTCTCATCCCATAGCATTCTTTCTCATCACACGGTATTACGTCACAAAGACCGTTCACTCAGAACTATATCACAAAGACTATTCACTCAGAGCATATGTCACAAAGACCGTTCACTCAGAACTATTAATTTAAATCTACCTTTTTTTTAAATGCTAGGATCAACACTCATTTAAAACCTTAGACTTACATCTCTCTCATTTGTAAGAAATCACCTGATAAACTCCTGGGAATCTCATTTTGGGAAAATTTTGAACTCATTGGGCTTTGGCCCCTTTTAGGAAAATTCTTTGATAAAAGTTCCTCCACTTTCTCTTAATCTTTAAAACCTCACTGTTCTTTCCTTTGATAAAATATCCGTTTATTTTAATTAATTTTTCAAAATGTCAATTTTCTTCAAAATTTACATTCTGGTCCTCGAAATATTCAAATTGCATTTTTAGTCCCTAAACTTCAAAAATTACATTCTTGGTCCTCTAAATATTCAAATTACCATTTCAGTTACTGTACTTTAAAAATTTACTTTCAAACCCTAAACTTTCCAAAAATTACATTTTTGTCCCTAATCTTTCAAAAATTATATTTTCGGCCCTTATACTTTAAAAATCGTATTTTCACTGGCAGAAGAGATCACAGGCTGTGAAAATCTCACACCAGGGGTGTGAACAGTCTGGAAAATCTTATAAAAATCCGAAAATGTGTTTTTCCTTTTTAGTTTGATTGTATAACTTATTTCCAACCCTTTTAAAGCCAAAAACCAGATTTTACCTTTATGAACTTTGATCCATTAACTTGGATTCCACAAAAGTTATTTACATAGCCTTTTGGAAGCATTTTTCACAAACTTGAAACTTGATAATAACTCATAACATTTTTGGTGAAATATGATACCTTTAAAAATTCCTTTTTCTTAACTTTGCTTGGAAAATCCATTGGAGACTTAGTTTTCTTGAAAGAATGATTGGATTAAGAAGGATCCTAAACAAAGCTTTGGACTTTGTTTTCTAATTTATTCCTTCCAAAATAGTTACTTTATTCTCATGTCCTTTTCTCATCACTTGCTCCAATATGCTTGGGTATTTAGTTACATAATCTTACATAAATCCTTTTTCCTCATCACTTTTCCAATCACCAATCAAACACAATAATATTTAAAGCCATAAATCTACTTTAAATATTACAATACCAAACTCATGAGAAATCAACCCATCACCACATAAGAATCCACTTCACCCCACATAAGAAATCATTACCAACACTTAAGAAATCAAATACACACAAAAATATAAGAAATCATTCACCAAGAACCTAAGAAAAATCACATAGAACACACATGCTTATGTAACTATGATAACAAGAGAATTTTCCCCTTACCTTAAATCTTTCTCCTTCAAAATTTTCTTGATCCTCAAGCCCAAGAACTCAAACTCCTTCATACACACATACAAGAACACAAAACATCAATCAAAAGGGTTTTCACTCTTTACTAAAATCATCCAACCCCAAAAAGAAATGAAAAAGAATAACTTGTTCACAAACCTTGATTGCAAACAAGATACCAAGATTGATGGCTTACCCAAAGTCCAAAAATCCTTAGCTTGGTGTTCTAAAAAAATAAGAACACTTGATGATCAAAAGTGATGAAGACTTTGTGTTTAAAGTGGTTAAAAATGGATTCTTTACACTTGATTATTGTGTAGAGGATCAAGAACATATGCCAAGAGGTTATGGAAGCTCATGAAAATGGAAGAAAAGCATGAAGGAAGAGATGAAGACTTAGAGAGAAGTTAGAGAAAAATTGAACTTAGAGAGAGAAAGTGTCATGAAAAATGCATAAACTTTCTTCCTCCCTCTCCTTAACCTCACGCCCTCTCTCCCTCAATTACTTGGCTAGAAATTTCTTGTCACTTTGTTAAATGAAGAACCAATCACAAGCCTACACTTGTCAAATTCCTATGGATGGATTCCAAACCATAATCAAATAAAGCTTTGTAAAATAAATATCTCTCTTGGCTTCCAAGCATCTTCCACACAAGATGAACCTAGACTACTTCTTGGCCTTGATTGGGGTGGTTTTGGTGATGGGGAAGGAGAGGATAGGATCAATTTCACTTAAATGGAATTTACCAAAAAGGACAAAGGGTAAAAATGTATTTTCCATGGTTTTGGTAATTAAAGAATAAAATCAAGGATATTATAGTAACTTCTCATGTCAACACAATAAAAGTCAACTATACTATGCTACATGGGTCCCACTTTCCCTGCAATCCAATTCCTGGTATCCGGTCTTTACCCGTTTTTCGGTTTTCCCTGTACCAAGGGTATAATGGTAATTTTACTAAACTCTTCTAGATATATTTTCTAAAATCTCCAAATAAATAAATAAAAATAAAAATTACCATTTTTGGTTTTATGAATAGTAACTAAACTGTTCCAGCTAGGGGTATTTTGGTCATTTGCTAATTACAGTGGCATTTTGGTAATTTTCAAAAATTTTCCCAAAAATTTCAGAAAAATTCCCATAAATCCTAAATAATGTAAAAACACTTTTTGGCTCGTCGAAATAATTTTCTAATGTGTTCTGGTCTCCAAACTCACTCGCAGTTTCATCATAGTCATACTATAGGGACCAAAACGGTACTATTTCTGCTCTGTTTCTCAGAAAATTCCCAAATAAATTTCTAAAATCCTCAAATAATATAAAATCACTATTGGTATCCTCAAATATCTTTTCTGACTCCGATTTAGATTTTTATATCATTACATTCCTATTCTGACAGTCAAAACGTCTATAAAATTTTCGTTTGACTTTCTACGTCAGTTTTAAACCATTGTTAATCTCATTAAAATCCTAATATTATCAATAATCTTCCCTTATTAACACTTTGTCTCTTAGAGTAAAAATTTGGGACGTTACACTATTAGTATTAAAAATTGGATGACATAGCGACAAAGAGACCCAATTGTAATAATTGGGCAACACGGGGACCCAATTTGCGCAATTAAAAATTGAGAGACTAAAATTGTACAATCACAATAACTAAAGAACCAAAAGTGCAATTAAACTTAATTTTTTAACTTTCTTATTGCCCTTGCTATAATCTGAGATGGACCAAGTTTTCCTCGTAAATAAAATAATTAATACTAAATGAGAGGAGAAATATAGTTTAAGAGTAAAGAGAAATATATATCCTTCAATCATGGAAACACAGGAAATAATGGGTGTATTAGTTAATCACTCAAGCAATCAACTGAACAATGTCAATACAAATAGAAAAAGGTGGAGATCTGTGGGTGAACAATGTCAATACAATGTCAACTGAACAACTTAATGTCACACAAACTATACACCCATAAAGGGAGAAATGAGTTCAAACTTTGCACTATGAGTCATGCCATTATTCAGTTTACAATATCTTACAGGGACATACAATTAGCGTTACATTTAATTATGCATGGGTAAAATAGTCATCCTTTTTACCTATTTGAAATACATTTCCTTCACATTTTGAGGACTATGATATTCTTTGCCGGTTCTTCACTACTTTCCCTTGTGCCTTGTTTTAGAGCTTTTTATAGAAAGAAGTAGGTACATATACATTGCTTCCCAAAAGGGGAAAAGAATCTGGATTTTCTATTTAGAAGAAAAAAAAATACAAATATTTTTGTGGTCAAATCTTAAGACATCTCTGTTTTTTTTAGTGTCAATGAGGTGTTTAAAAACCACTTAATTGTAATAAAAAAATTAAACTATTTTAATAATTATTTTACTCGTAAAACATTGACATAAAAAGCTTTAGATATTCAAATATGGTAGATTCTCGCTTCAATCCACTGTAAATCATGAGATTAGTTACGAATTATTTACTATTTATTATAAGCTATAGCTAATCAGCTAAGAATTGGTTAGAATTTTTTTTGTAATTGACATGTAAATAATCTATAATATAATTATTTCGTAACTAATATCATAATTTACTATGAAATAGAATTCACTTACAAAGTTTTGCACTTTGAAAAAACATTTACTTAATTAACACTTTCAAATTCACGGGCTAGTCTCACAACTTAGATACCCAACCAAAATTTAAAAAAAAAAATCATAATAACGAATGACTAATTTGCTACATCATGTAATATATTTGACAACTTATGTAATTTTTAACGTAAAAAAAGAACTTATTAAATAATGGCAAAAAAAATTTACACTCACAATGCACCAAAACTTAACTTTTTAGTTGATTATTCAGTTTTAAAAACAATTTGCTAAAAAATCATTTAATGAGTTAAAATCGACTATTAATTATTTATTAATTTAAAATATTTACCAATTTTATTAAGAAAAAACTGAGCAAAAGAAAAGAAAATATCTATATATATATCTAACAATTAAATGAAAAATCGAGCGCAATCTTCCCTTGTGATTGTGATATCTGTGATATCGTTAAAAATATTTACCAATTTTATAAAAAAAACCGAGCAAAAGAAAAGAAAATAACAAATATCTATATCTAATAATCTAATAATTAAATAATTAAATCCAAAATCTAGCGCAATCTTCCCTTGTGATTGCGTTATCAATCGAGGGTCTTGTTTGTATAACAAATTTATCTATTATTTATAGTATAAATTGTATAAATTATTTTTATAATTGAAGAAAAATTATAGTAAAATTTATTTTATATAAGCCATAAGCTGTTTTGATAAGTTATTCTGGATAGTTTATAAAAAATAAGCCAAAAATAATTTATAAATTAGTCGTAAACTATATTCATAAGTTCTGTATAAGTCAATCCAAACAAGGCCAAGATACTTGACTCTAGAAATCAAAAACGAACTTTCGCTTTTATCCAATCACTGTTCGAAAGCGCACATTAGCAACAACGACTTTTGCCACGTGGCGCAACAGGGTGTGGAAACAGAGTTACCCTAACCGTGGTCCTGTTCGCACTAGATAACTCGCTACTGTTCTATATATCTATGCCCTATATAAGCGTAACAGAGTGGAGCGTCTTCGATTCCAAACCCGTGCTGCTGAATTTGCTTTTCCCCCAAAAAGAAGCAAAACCCCCACTCCCCTCCGCCGCGCGTGGTGGTTACTCGCGATCGGAGAACGGAAAACGGAAAAGATGAAGATTAACGTGAAGACTCTGAAAGGGACTCACTTTGAGATCGAGGTGAACCCTCAAGACACGGTAATGCTATATAACACTCCTAATTATTATTATTGGAATAAAACAATTTTTTTAGGTTTTTTTTTATTGTGTTGTAATTTTATCGCTGTTGGATTGGAGGAGTTTGTTGATGGTTTTACATTTGTGTAAAATGCAGTTGAATATCTCGATTTACATTTTTTTTTAATGAAAAATTAATGGTTTTTTGTTTTTGCGTTTTTTTGTGTGGATTGTGGTTTGTGTTAATATTAGGTTGGTGATGTGAAGAAAAGTATAGAGGTAGCGCAAGGTGCTGATGTTTACCCTGCTGCACAACAAATGCTTATTCACCAGGGGAAAGTGCTTAAGGATGCCACAACCCTGGAAGAAAACAAAGTTGCTGAGAATAGTTTTGTGGTGATCATGTTAAGCAAGGTGACGATGTTGTTTCGGTGCTAGGATTGTTTTCTGTCCTCTTGTCTTTTTGAAAATGAAAAGCTTTACTATGCCATCATGATTTTAAGTATTCAGATTAATTAATTGGATTGGGTAAGCTAGAAAGCAAGGATACTTAAATAAACACACACCCCCCACTCCACCAATACTGTGTTGGACGTTTCTTAGCTTGGATTGATTTTAAGTATTCAGATTAATTAATTGGATTGGATGATTCTTAGCTTGCATCGAATTAATTGCATCATATAATTTTTGTTTCTCACTGTTAAAATTTTATAATAGAGGGCGAGCCTTGGCGCAACGGTATGGTTGCTGCCTTGTGACCTGAGCGTCACGGGTTCGAATCTAGAAACAACCTCTTCGTTTGCGTGGTAAGGCTGCGTACATCTACCCTCCCTAGACCTCACATGGTGGGAGCCTCATGCACTGGGCTGCCCTTGTTAAAATTTTATAATACTAGTTCTCTATTTTTTTTTCCAATGATCAATGGTGATAATAAGACATCTTTTATGACTTTTTGATGTGTGTGTGGGCTGGAGACAAAATGACCTACACTTCACTTTCAAACTTCCCTCATTGTTTTCTGGTGCCAATAAAGTGCAAGACTTGTAATGCGACAATTGTCAATCACTAACAGTTTTATTGAAATTGTACCATATGCGTGGAGGTGGTGATGGATGCATTGAAAAGAAAAAAAATTTGCCACTATCCCTTCATTTCAGAGGGAGAGCTAGAAAAATGATGGGCATGTTTAGAGATTGCTGATTTGTAATATTGTGTCCATCGGCTTACTGCTAAAATTTTGTGGTGATCTGTCCATTGCAGAGTAAGGCATCCTCAAGTGGAGCTTCAACTGCTTCAACTGCACCCTCAAACCCGGTGAGTGCAAATATTGCATTTAAAATATTTCTTCCTATTTTTTTTTCTAAAAATTTATTGCTTGCACTTTCTTTCATGTAAGCTGAATTGTCAAAACTTATAAATTCCTCGATGAAGTTCTTTATAAAACATTGAGCTTGATGTCTTTACTTCGTTGCAGTTGATGGATATTGCATTGATTTGGTTAATGATTTAAAGTGTTACAGTTTTGTCAAGTCGTCTCAACACACATGCGTTTGTTCTTGTGTTGGCATTTTTGTCTAGTTCTGCTATCTTTGATTCCTCATTTTATAATTATTATTGTTATAAGGTTTATGCTGAACATCAATATAAAAGAGTATATAATATTAATTTATAATATGTTTGGTTCAACTAATATTGGATGTGGATGTCTTCTGTTGAAAATAATATATCACGTGACATATTAAATCTCCATATATTTTTTTAATTTACAGTATCTTCATAATATTCAATTTTGCATGATCATTTAGGTTTTGTTTTGACTTCCCTGTTGACCACAGTAAAGTCTCATCATCATTATTTTGTTGGTTCTTTTTACTTGCTTTTTATATATTTAGGCAGCCCAACCTGCAAGTTCTTTGCCTCCGACTTCATCCACACCGCAACCTCCTGCTGTGACTGCACGACAGTGAGTTCATATTCATTTTCCTTGCTTCAAAGTTTCAGCTTGATGACAGTTCTTGTTTAGTTTTCGTATTTTCTTTTATTTCTCTCGCTTTGATTTCAGGGGAGAATCCAATTCTGAGCAAAGTCCTGTTATAACTCCTCCCACTACGTAAGTATCTGGTGTTTCTCTTTAATGGGTCTTAACAGCTTTTCTGTACTTAAATAGTTGATAAGCTGCGCCAGCTGCAGCTCTCTTCCTTTGTAAATAATGTCTTAATGTTATCAGTGCATATTAATGTTATCAGTGCATGATATCTTATTCTTGGCCATCTGTTACTTTTACACTGATTAACATTAAAACTTGAGATCTTTTTATTGGTGCTTATCATTTTCTGAAATTAAATACAATTTTTGTATATCCTGTTTATTGCAGTGAGGTGTCCAGCATATATGGCCAAGCAGCATCAAATCTCCTTGCAGGAAATATTTTAGAATCAACTATTCAACAGATTCTGGAAATGGGGGGAGGAAGTTGGGATCGGGATACTGTTATCCGCGCTCTTCGTGCCGCATTTAACAATCCTGAAAGAGCTGTTGAATATCTCTATTCTGTAAGTCTTTGTAGTGACTCTGTCTTATTTCTCGCGTAAAGTATGGGTGTTTCAGCTGTTAATTTGGTAGCTAGTCATTTGTTGGAAGCTTTTTAGATCATCCACTGCTACCCACTGCATTTTAAATTTTGATTGACATATTGGCAGTCTGGCACTAAGAACTATGCCCGCAAAACTTATGCTTCTAGTCAACTATGTCATTATGTGCTTACAGTTTTAATGATTTATATGTACTAATATATATGCCTCTAGCGTCGTAAGAGATAATGGTTGGGAATAGAAGAGTGTGAAGAGGATTAGATTAATATCAGTTGAAGCTGTTGGTTGTTTAGTATTAGAGTATCAAAAACATGGATTTTCATTTTCTGTTATGGAAATCAACTAGAGCCATGTACCGTAGTTGTTATTTATTCTATACGAACAAAACTACTTGGAGGCAGTCAATCATGTTTACAACTGTTGTGTGATTTTTGCCTAGTAAATTATATGTTGAAATAACAAATTTGATCCTATCATAAAGTTGTCATAATTTATCATCGGTTGGCCTAAATATAATAGTTTTTGTTTATTTGGAGTAAACTTCAGCAGTTATGGTTTTGTATTAACTTCATAAACTTATCAATTAAAACATGTTATTGTGTGTCAATAATGTAGTTTTGTTTACAGAGTCAAAATCCTTTTTCATCTAACGTTGATGCAAAATTTTACTGATAGGGCATCCCTGAACAAGCTGATGTACCAGCGGTTGCCAGATCCCCAACTGTTGGGCAGGAGGAAAACCCTTCAGTCCAGGCCCCACAACCAGCTGTGCCTACTGTTGGGCCCAATACCAACCCACTCAACCTGTTTCCCCAGGTGTGTACTGTCCCTGTTTCCCATGCAGTAAAATTTTAACAATGGGCGATAAAATTAGAAAGCCTATTTTTTGAATCAGGGCATTCCGGAGTTGGGTGCAAATGAAAATGCAGGTGACTTGGAGTTCTTGCGAAACAGTCAACAGGTAGTTTAATAGTGTTTTCTATATGGTAGCTAGGCCCCGTTTTAATTTTATTTATTTATGCATCTTAGAGTCTTGGTCTTTAACATTTCAGTTCCAAGCCTTGAGAGCAATGGTGCAAGCAAACCCTCAAATTTTGCAGGTATTATTGGCACTTGTAGACCTGTTACTATAGTTTGCAATTTGGACCTCACCTAATTAAAAGACCTCATAAATCATTTTTGTTTTCCATTGCAGCCCATGCTTCAGGAACTAGGAAAACAAAATCCGCACCTAATGGAGCTCATCCAAGAGCATCAAACTGACTTCCTACGCCTTATAAATGAACCTGGAGGGGAAGAGTAAGATGACTATTTTAAGTTTGTTGCATTTTCTTTTCATTTTATACGTATGAACTTTTCAATGAGCTCCAACTTAACTCATACCTTTTTCACTGAAAGATATAGTAATTCAGAATTATATATGGATAATGACAGTTTAGAAGAAAAACTCTTGAATAACGAGTTGATAAAGAATTCATGAGACACACCCACAAACAGATATAGTATACGGCCATCAGTGTATCTCTTGACCTTGATTATTGTTATTATAAATACAAAGGATAAAAATAAACCAGATATTAATGCAGTGGAGACATAATATCTGGGATTTATGGGAATTCATGCTGCAATAGATTACTCATTTGTGTAAGATTGATTTTGACTTCCACTAGTGTCAAAGGATCTCAATCCTATATAGGGAGAGCGAAGGTTTGAAAATATTTTTGGTTTGACCCTGGAGGGTTTTAGGAAAATTATAGTTTTAAGGGAGAGAGGGACCCCAGGGAGGAGGATATGTTTTGGCTTTATAGGACATTTGGTTGATCAGGCTATTGTTGTAATTGTATGACCAGGAACCTACAGAGTCAGTTGGGTTCTGTGGTGCCCCAGGCCATCACTGTCACCCCTGAAGAGCATGAGGCCATTCAACGGGTGAGCTACTCTCCATTCAGTTGTTTTAATTGTGACTTCCTTATTGATATTTTTCTGCATTGGCATGTTGACGGCATTCTAGGCATTGTCACCCAGTTGTTGAATTGCCTATAGCTGTAGGAGTTCATGAAAGTCCTCCCATGTTTGAAACTTGCATGTCATTCTCATTATAAACAGTAAAGCAATAGAGAACACATCCAATTGAAGCATCAGAAAGGATTTGTGCTTTGTGCATGATGATAGAACCAAGAAGTGATTGGATACATACACGCTTCCCTCATGTATTTATGCTTCATGTGTGCTTAATGTCTGTTACCTTTTCTCTTGTGTTTGATTGTTTACTTATTTATTTATTTAGGGGATAAGAAATGAGAAACCAAATCATCTAGATGCCTTTCATTTTAATATTTACTTTGTTATTAACTAGAACTCTAGAAGAGGTGCCCACAATGTTAAAGTAAAAAAGCCAACTTTTTTAAAGTTTATATTAATTAATAATGTAACATCAAATAAAATCAAGATATTTTGAACTTTTGGGGATGAAAAGGTGAATGAGAAGCTATGAAGTGTTTTCTTATTTAACAGTAGATATTTTTTATTTTTGACATCCTATTGCAGGTTTTGAATATATATATTTTTGCCAAATTAGATCTTTCCTTGGTTTCATGCATCTGGCTTAACCTGATTGAGTTCTCAATTCTGTTCTTGTTTTTGATGGAGGATGTTTTGACTATTGAGATAGAATTCTTCATGCATCCATTTCCACCCCAAAGGCAGGCCACTGATGTTTGTACTTTAACTATATCCTGCATGTATTTTAGCTCTGTTTGTGCCCATCTTCTTTTTTTATAATAATAATATCATGAAAGCTGCTACATGGAATATTCTGTGTCTTGAATGGAACAAATAGTAGCCAGTATATTATGCTGTGTAACTGACCCCAAAGACATTTTGGCAGCTTGAAGATATGGGATTTGATCGAGATCTGGTGTTGGAGGTGTTCTTTGCATGCAATAAGAATGAGGATCTGGCAGCCAACTATCTATTGGATCACCAAAATGAGTTTGATGACTAGTCAGTCAAGATTCTAACTCATTTTCTGACTCTGGTTCTTTAGTGTCATTTATTTGTCTTCCTTCTGAACTCTTTCGAGAAGTGCCAATGTCAATATTTTATGCCCGTTTATTGTTCTTCGGGAACTATAGTATCTGTAAATTGTTTATCACCATTTGACTTGACTAGAGAATTGGGGAAAGAAAGCCATAGGTTTTATTTATTCTTCTCCTGTTGCATATTTTCGCGCGTGTATGGCTTTTAATTTATTTTTTTTGGGTAAAAGGTAGATAGTGGTTATGTTATGTTTTGATTTTTTTTTCAGGAAAACTCACTTTTCTGGAAAAAATAACTATTTCAAAAAGTTATAATTGTAATTATTATATTTAAATAAGAATGTTTTTCTATAATTATAATCAAATAAGAAAGTTTTTTTTTCCAGGAAAACTCACTTTTATTTACTTTGCATTTGTTTTAGGCTCTGTCTAGAGTTCACCATGAAGAAGTTTTTGAAAATCTGAACAAATTTACTAAGTTATAGCCGTCTGATTTACTAAGTTAAAAGGAAAGGTCCAAATGGATTGATAATAAAAGTGAGAACATGTGCACTTTTCCTCACAGAATCCCTCTCCCATCTCTCCTTCACGGGCTTTATCGTACCAAATCGTTCCTAGGATTGAAAATTTTTGCACATTCTCCATCTTCAGGGAATTGGTAAATACACCCACTATTTTTTTTTTCATCCACCTCATTTGTTATTATTCATAAATTTTAATACCAAAATACCCTTTTATACTACTAGAAATTCGAATTTTCGGTAGTTTTAAAATTGAATTTTATTGAATTTTAGAACTATCGGAAATTCGAATTTTCGGTAGTTATAAAAGTTTAATTTTACAACTACCGGAAATTCAAATTTCCGGTAGTTGTAAAATTAAACTTTTATAACTACTGGAAATTTGAATTTCTGGTAAATTTTTAATATTTTTTTAGAAATTTGAATTTTCGGTAGTTATAAAAATTGAAATTTTGTGCTATCGGAAATTCGAGTTTTCGGTAGTTCAAAATTTGAAATTTTGTACTACCGGAAACTCAAATTTTCAGTAGTTCAAAATTGAAAATTTGCACTACCGAAAATTCTAGTTTTCGGTAGTTTCATGAAATTTTGCAATACCGGAAACTCGAATTTCCGGCACAAATTTAAATTTTTGAACTACTGGAAATTTGAGTTTCCGGTAGTACAAAATTTCAAATTTTGAACTATCGGAAACTCGAGTTTCCGGTAGTAGTGGGGTGTATGCGGGAAAATACAAAAAAACAAAAAAATGGTATTTTTGTATTTTTACATTGATCTGACTTTTAAGTGGGGTGAATGGCAAAAAAGAGGGGGTGTATTTACCAATCTCCCATCTTCATCTCAAGCTCTAGCCTCTACAATCTCATCTCATTCCTCCAAACCACAAACTCGTAACAACATCTCAAGTTCTTCATAGATCTCGATCACAGCATCACGCCGCCATCGCTTCACCGCCGCCGGGGGCAGCCTCTGTGATAGAGTTTCGGGACCAGGAGAACAACCCCGGCGAGTTCTGAAAGGTCGATTCCTCTGCAATCAAGTCGTTCTCGGTGTCGAGTGGTGACAAAACGGCCTCTGTTGGCGGCGTGAATGGCGGCGGAGGGAAGTTTCGGCTGGTTGTTGATGGTGAAGCTCTGGTGGGTGTGGCGATGGTTTTGTTCATGTGCCTTTTTCTTTGGTTGAATCATATCTGTTTTTTATTTTTTATGAATTGGATTTTTTTTAATCGCTATGTTGCTACTCCTCTTTTCAATTTCCAAAATATTATGATATGATCCAGATGTGAAGTTGAACATGGGGGAAAAAGGGGTGTTGTAAGAACCACTGGGTCCTGGTTTCAGGTTTCACCAGCAACACAATGGAGGTGGGGGTAGGGCGTGATTGTGTGGGACAATGTTTGTGTGTTCTCTATTTTTTGTCAATTAATTTGGGTCATTGATTTTTTTGTCAATAAATCTAATGGCTACTGAACTTTTGTAAAAGTTTACAATTGATAGTCCACCATGCACCACTCATAAGTTTTAGAATTGGTGGTCCACCCTAGAATCCACCTTTGTTTTAAATAAGAAAGTTTTTATTTTACATAAACTTTTTATAAGTAAGCTATTTTCAATTGATCTATATTAAAAGCATTGGTTACTGAAACTTCTTAGGTGAATTGTCTCCTTTGCAAGGGTAACTCCGTTGGCCACCCATACTACAAAAGAACTAAATCATGCTTTTCTTTTTGGTCAATAATTATGCTTTAATTAAAGAAGAGAGCAATCAAGGCCTCAAGGGTTTGAGTAAACCCGTTTAATATGACATGACATCAGTGGGAATGTTTCAAATCAGCACAGGAGTAAAATGGTTGCCGGTCAGACAACCTGAGTTTGGGTGGCCATTGTGCAATCAAATTTCTGTTCAAATACCAACAGACATGTTATGTGAAATCATGTTGTTTGGATATTTTATTTCAAGGTCAAGTTGGACTGTAAAATCGTTTTCCTCTTAAAAACATCAATTTTGAACTCGAGTCATCTTCAACGAGTGCTCTCCTCAGTGAATCCAAGAAATTGCCTATCGTTTCATATAATAAAAGTATTCCTAGGAATACTAAATACCAACAAAACACATTATAAATTATACACGGGAATGATATTCTTGGCAATAGCATTCCCAAGAATGATATTCCGATAAATATAATTTTGTAACCCGAAAGAAACACCTCCTAAAACTTCACTTTGTTACCCAAAAATGATGTTATATAACAGAACACTTTATCGCTTCATATAACATAATTTCCTTTTGTAATTTTTTAAATTAAAAAAAAAAGTTTAGTCAAATAAAGGCCCAATGAGAAGTTATAAAAAACCATATGAATGGGTTTTTTGTTATTTATCCTTTTATTGTTAATTTTTTATTTTAAAAAACATATCATGCGATTATTCTATGTTAAAATTTGAGTTGTCTTAATTTCTCAATATTTTAAATTAATTTATTACTTAACATATAATACATTAAAAAAATAACTCGGTTGAATGATTGAACTGTGAACTAGTGCCTCAAGTGGTTAATGACTAGTATCGTTTTTGAAAAAACACAATCCCAATGCAATTTCCTTGAGGTAAATGTCATCATCATCATCAGGGAGCAAACTCGAGTATTGAGAGCTGATCAGAAGCATACTAAACATATTTTTCGGTTACTTGTTCATTTATTGCTGGGTTTTACAGGTTAACTAATTCTACATGATACGTTTGAGGAAATTATGAACCAAACAACCTATTTGAATTAAAAAATGTCTGAACAAAGCAAAACAAACAACTAGTTCACAATGTTTCCAATTAGACGGGTAATCACCACTCACTCGTTTTACCAAGTCACTTCAAAGAATGCAGCATGGTTCGCACTTCATGCTTGCATACTTCCCTTCAAAATTCTGAAGACTAACCAACGAAAGACTTGTTTTCCAGCATTATCAGGCAACTTGTATAGAACAACATATGTGATACTCTGAATGCAAGAATTATTTTTGTGAGGCTTCTTTGAACATAGGACTAGATTCTACTAACCAGTAGAAATATGGAATTGCAAGGGGCTCAAAGATGCGATGAAGCAATTACAACATTTGTTATTTCCTTCTCAAGCTCAGACTCATCAACCCACACTGAACTTTGTTGATGCAATGACTTGTTCTTCTCTGCCTTCTTCTCTTTATGCATTTTGACTTTCATCCTCCAGTTTTCAAGTTTCTCTGCTCTTTCTTTTAACTGATTCACAAAAAATGAGAAATCAACAATGACAATAAGCTAAATTTAGACTAACAAGTATTTAATTGAAAAAACATGAAACAAACATTCTGAGCAGCAATTTAATATTTTGATCAAAGTTTCTCTTCAACATAAAATAAAATAAGAATCAAGAAATTAGTTCCACTTGTATAACGGATCTCAATATAGATTTGCAGTATGGACTATAAATTCATCAATTAACAGTTCATTGCAGTACAAAGACCAAAATATTGATTGTCTTGCCTAGGAAATTATATACTAATAATGATGCTTAGAGCATGAAGGCTTGTTAACTTAAGGTATAAATACAATGCATAGCCACTTGATTTAAGATTGCAACACTAGTCTTTAAAGTTCATCTACTCTCTGTCCTGCACATTATCAATGTGAAATCCACCTTAGCTACACCAAGAATAGGTCTATAAGTCTTAAACCAAAGGGATATTGCAGATTTAAGTTGTTTTCACTTTTCATAGAGTAAGATATAATAAGTGTATTGAGGGGTTAATTAGAGGGCATGAATAGCAACAGAACACTATCTTACATGAAGGACAGAGTTTGAAGCTTGAAATTTAAAGTTTGAACCAGCTTAACAACAAGCTTGAAATTGAGTTTTAAATCCCAATATGAATAAACAAAAAGCAAAAAGAAAAAGCCGAAATGATCTTGCAATCACTACGAGTCTTCTAGACAATAGCTTCCTGCATGAGTTGAAATTAGTCTTTCCACCTCAATTGTTTTAGAAAACTCCTTCGTCTAAATTCTCTAGGAGCGCTTATACCTTAGATTCAAAAAAGCTCCCCCAGCTTCCCATCCCTTGCACTTATAATGTCTCTCAAAAATCTAACTTCTCCCATGACAAAAACTGATGTGAAGAGAAAATTAACAGAAAACAAACTATCTGTATTGAATTCTATTTTCTGTTCTGAATCTCACAGAGGTTGCAAATGGTATATTTATAGTTCATCCTAAACTTGTTTAACAAGCTTCTAACTAACAGTAAATGTATCTTACAGTTATCAACTGAATAAATAGGAACATTCTAGATGCTAACTAACCAGAAGCAGAGCTAACTAAAAAAAAGGCAACAAACGATAACACATAATTAACACAACTATCATACTGCATGAATGAACCTGTTTGGTTTAGATTCTAGATCATTTAGAATCAATTCTGGGAGCAAAAACAAGACCAATAGAATTGAAAGTTACTATTCATGTGTTTGGATGGCAAAATTGTGGTAGATGAAATTGATTATTGATTATGATGGAAGCAAGAATTTCTAGCTTCTGCGTTAGAACAAAATCAGTTCTGGGTGTGGTACCCGCAAAATTCTTTATATTTACATATCAAGTGATTCTATTTCTAATTTTATTTAGAATATATATAATTGAAACCATTTTCATTCATTAAACTCAAATGACGGTTGAGGCATAACTAATTTCTAGATGCTAACTAACCAGAAGCAGAGCTAACTAATAAAAGGCAACAAACAATAACACAGAATTAACACAAAGGTTTTAAATTGCGGTTACATCGCGGTCCTTGATATTGTGGAAAATTGCGGACAAATGTGGCCGATGCGGTTGCAATTGCAGTCACGATACGGTTTTGGAGACTACAAAAACCTTGATGTTGTGGTAGCAATCGTGGTTGCAGACCACAATTTAAAACCATTACACAACCATCATGATGCATGAATGACTCTATCATCACATAAAGAATTAGAATATATATAATTGAAACCATTTTTCATTCATCAAACTCAAGCAATAAGCTATTTTCATAAGCTCTCTCAAACACTTTGACAAATGCTTACATAGCTCAAATAAGCTTTGCATAAATCCAATCAGGGCCTAAAAAGGAACCTTCTAGATGCTATCTAACCAGAAGCAGAGCTAACTAATAAAAGCATAACACGCAATTAACACAACTATCATATAATTGAATATAATTGAAACCATTTTCATTCATCAAACAGAAACAATTGTACTTGAGACATACCAGGGTTTCTCGAAATTGTTGCTGGGCGATGTTACGCTCTTGGGCTCTGAGTTGAGCCGCCTCAGCCTTGAGTTTCTGGCGCTCCTCGTTGGCGACTCTAAGGGCTTCCCTACGAGCCTCGTCCTTGCGCTGCTTCTCGAGGCTCATAGCCTCCATTTGCATTATGTATTCCTTCCGAACCTCCTTCACCTGCTTCGCGTACTCCCTCCGAAGCTGAGCCAGCTGAGCCATAGCCTCCTTCGGGTCCCTCGGCGCCTCCCAGCTCCCCACGAACGTGTTCGGCGACAGGAACTTGTGGTTCTCGCGGTGGTTGTTGTGGTGCGACGACGACGATGAAGATGAAGATCTCGCACGTGTGGCGAACGTGCGCGCCGATGAGCGGAACAAGGTCGACGACATCGTATTCCTTGGCCTCAGCACTCAAACCCTAATCGCCGATTCACAAGTACAACACCACCGGTGCTCACTCACTCTGGTGAAGGTTTAACAAAACTGATGGTGAATCCAATCCAATGCACAACAAATCAAATAAATTCAAATTAAAAATTAAAATAAAAAATCTTATTAACGGTAATATTCAATCAATATAAAAATAAGTAAACAACCACTTTGGCATCTGAAAGTGTCAAGTGGTGTCATTTTGGTATTTGACCCATAAGAAATTAAAAAAAGACTGTCAATCATTTGTCACATTGGTCTTAAAAGTTTATTTTGTCCTTGAAAGTGATTATTTACTATTATTTTAGTCTCTAAAAGTGGTTACTTTCTTGACGACAAGGATCAAAGTGACTAACGGCGGACACCAATTGAGTAGAGACTTTTTTATTTAATTTCGCATGTGTCAAAAACCAAATTAACACCGTCTAACACTTAGAGACCAAAGTGATTGTTGGCCGAAAATAGAAGAATTTAGATTCTATATTAAAATCTTTTATATAGCTTTTATATATATTTATATTTATATTATTTAGAATAATATAAGTCTCAATATATCTTTTATAAATTAATTTCACTGTTTCATTGTATTACCAATTAACTAAGTGCAAGTTAGATTAAGTGGGGGAAATTTTAATTTATTTTAAAATAAAGTTTTGAATTTAATTTTTGTAAATGAAAAAAACTAACATTAAAAAAGTTCTGCTTCTTTTAAGAGTGATGTATTTTTGAATATCTCTCAATTTTTAATACTCATCTAACACCTATAACTTTCTATTCCATTTTTTTTGTCACACCATTCACCTATCATATCTATCATTTATCTCTTTTCTATTCTTATCTTTCTCTAAGTGTAAAATAAAGATTGACATCTAAAAAAATAAATTTTCTTAATTTAATTACATGACAAAGATGAAAACTAACTATAAAAATGAATGATCCATACTATCCAGCCAACAATTTCTCGGTTCTCTATGTTTTTTCCATTAAGTATAATATCCATTAATAATTCCAATATTCCAACATTTTTATTTCCATTAATTTTTTTTTTCATTTTACTGTACCAAACGCGTAGGCAGCTCACGATTCCCGATCACAATGACCCCCACCACTCGCCAGGTGCTATCGTGGAAGCCAGGTGCATCCTCATGGCTGCTATAGTTCTATCTCTTAAATTTTACTTTTCTGCAAAAAGTGTGCATGATTTCCCTAGTTAGCAGCAGCCACATGAGAATATGTTATTACTACGGGCCTAAACTTTTTAACATTTGGTTAAAAAAAAAAAACACATATGGCAGCTTACCAAACCAGCTCTTAAAAAACAATCAAAGATTTAGGTGAGATAATATAGGTCTTTTCAGTTTAACTAGAGGTCTTGAGTTTGAATCCATGTTATAGGAATATTATAGCTTTAAATCTCGCGTGATAAAACTTTACTACTTATAAAATCCTATCCGACTCAAAGGGATTAATATCTGTAAGCACGCGGGGATACCTTTGTTTAGAAAAATTTAAAAAACAATCAGCTCTTAATTCCCGACAAGATAAAGTCCTACCTGACTCAAATAGACTAATCCTGCGAACATGCTGGAATACCTTGTTTTAGAAAAATTTAAAAACCCAACTCTTAATTCCCGACAACTTGTTCAACCAAATAGGACAAAACAAGATATTATATCCACAAGACAAAAACGACAACTATATAACATTTTTGACCTTTGAAACTAGTCCTAGTAGGCGAAGGGGTCATATCCTATACTTCAAATCCCATGTGACGTTATCCTAGACACAGTCCCCATGCCAATAAATTACATGTGCCTTTCTGAAAGATGCCAAGTTTGCAATATATATATTATATTCATGACACAGAAGGAAGGAAGCATATCCAGAACTAACCAAGTTAGGCCCATTCAAAACAAAGGAATGAGCCTCTCATAGTCATATCTTATGGTACTGGGGACGATTTCATTTATAAGACATTAACATGTTGAATATATCAAGTCAAATTTGAACTCTACTTAGCCAGATATATATATAGTGGTTTTCCTATAAAAGAGCCTCCCATCATAAACTCATTCATTTCCCTCTCATTGTCTAGTGCTAGCAAATTCCTGAAACTTGGTGCTTGATCTTAGTCTTAGTGATCGCGGGACTCAATACTCGCCTTGGCTCAGAACTTAACCTGAGGTCATTCGCACAGAAGAAGGATTTTTTTTTTGTCATTACTCACACACACAGGGGTTGAAGAAAGGGACTGCTTGGAAGAAGGATATCTATAGTTGAAGTGGGAAAACAACACATGGGTCTGCTAGGAAAAAGCTTCACTTCTAAATTCAAAATCATCACCACACTTACTGTTTCTAGGATTGCTATCTTGAGGAACCACCACAAAGCTCGAGCCTCCTATGCCCACTCTGATGTTGCTCAACTCTTGAACCTTGGCTACCATGACCGTGCTCTACTTCGTGTAAGCACCAACACTAATTTACTTCTTTTCTCACACATTCTTTCTCTTAGACACACTCAAGCAAACGTTGAATTTTTGTCCTTTACTTATCAACAGGTGGAGCAATGGATAGCAGAGCAAAACATGTTGGACGTATTTGATATGATAGAATATTGTTGCAATTTCCTTAGAGAAAGAGCTGAAGTACTTGAAAAGAACATGTTAGTTTTCTTATCACCTTGTTTCTAGGCCAGGTTAGGGTGAGAGACTTGATCATAGCTGTTAGATATAATGATTTTGTATTTAAGTGACAGAGATTCATTTTAATATAAAATCATTATATCCAACTGTTATGACCAGTCTCTCACGGTGAGCAACCTATGTAGGTCTTTCACCCTAGACCGCGTCTTGTTTCTATGGTATAGTGCACCAAACTGAAGTGGTGATGAATTGTTGCAATGTTTATATAGGGAGTGCCCCTTTGAGCTCAAGGAAGCAACATCAAGCCTTATATTTGCATCCTCAAGGTGTGGAGAGTTTCCAGAGCTTCACAAGATAAAAGAGATTTTAACTTCTAAATTTGGGAAAGAATTTGCAGATCATGCTGTTGAGTTGCAAAAAAATAACAGAGTGAACTCTAAGGTGAAGATTAGATCTTGTGATACCTCACTTCAAGAGAATAAATCATCCCATTATTATTCTGATGATTTTTCTTTGGCCTATCTAGATGATACAGAAGCTTTCACCAAGACGCCCCGCCATGGAAATCAAAATGAAAGCTCTGGAGCAAATTGCTACAGAAATTGGAGTTACCTTGCACTTGGAGAGGGACCCTACATTGATAAATATGGTAAGAAAACCAAGTCTCAAAAAGAAATTAACAAGAAGCACTAATTGAATTGTGATATTCCATAGTAAAACATATTCTGGTCTACTATTGCAGGGCAAATTGAATGTTGATCAAAGGCAAGGTGAACTGGAAGTGGAAACCAGAAAATGGAGTAGTACTATTGATGATCCTAATCCTAAGCATAAAGAAAATAACCAAGATCGTGCTAAAAATATAATTCAGGATAAGGATTTATCTTATAGGAATGAGGAAAGGAAGAGTTACAAGTATGCTGCTGCTGCAGCTGCTGCTCTAGAAGCTTTGGAATCAGCATCTATTGAGATTGAAGCCTGCAAAAACTCAAATCATACAGTTGCCCTCCGCAAGGTGCATGTGCTTCCCATGGCGAGCTATTGTTCTAAACAAAAGGATGAAGTCACTTCGAAAAGCAACCAGAGTATTGATCTTAAAGAAATGGATGGGAACACAAAGACAGTTTCCAAGGAAAACATGGAGGAAAATACAAATAGACAAAGCAACATGCTTGGTGAATTGGGCTCAGTGAAGAGCTTGGATAATAATAATGATCACCAAACTCAGTCTGATGCAGCTACAGAAAATGAACACTTGAGTGAAGAAAGAGCTCACCCTTCTTCCCAAGCTATTAGATGGAATCCACAGAGGTCTCAAGCTGATCCTGCTGTAAATCCCATGGTAAGAAGACCTGTGAATATGATAGAAACTACAGGTCGAAGATATTATCCAAAGCAGATAGATCCGCATCATGAACACGGCGACTGGAAGAGGATGTCAGTGAGGACCAGATGAGCACACCAATAAACAAAAAGATTTTGTAGGCAATTCAGATTATCAGATGTTTTCTTCTTCTTGTTTTTTCAAACGTGACAAAAGCAAAAATTTGGAAAATTTATTGAACACTTGTAATTAAAACAAATAAAACAATTTGTAGATATTTAAGTACAAGAAATGTAAGAAGTAAAACCAATGCAGATTCTAATGGCAACATTTGCCACATGTGGTTTCCCTCTAGCATAATGCTAGTGTAACAATTTAAGTTCCCATAAGCCGTCCAGCTTGTTCTCCTCATAAATTTCAGGCTTAGCTAACTAGAAAGGCAACATTTTTTATAATAGAAGTTGCTAGAGGACCAAAAAGTAATGTTGAAGGGGCAAGCCACTACTCATTTGTCTGAACTTTTAAGAGGACAGTCCATGATAGATTTTATGTTTACCCAAATAATGGTGAAAAACAGGACATCCAGTGATCCCAAATAATCACAAACCAGTGTTATGGATGTTAAAAAAAGGAATAGTCAAATTTGAAGATAAGAATAATTATAAACTAACGATCTTATTGAAAAATATTGCCAATGCTTGCGGTGACATGGTTCAGTGCGAGCAACAGACTGTGCAGATAAGAAAGTGCTTGATCTGAAAATAGGCAATTTAGGCATCAAGCAAGGATAAACAAGAATCACTGCTTTACTTCATTCAGTACCTGTCAATATGTTAAACAAACAGTTCTAGATGAAAAGTTGACAAATGCACTTAACAAGCAAGTAGGGATAGAAAGTTGAGTAATAGAACAAAACCATGAATCCATGATGATAGACCAAGAAAGTAATCATCCATGTAAAAGAATTAGGGACTTGTCTGGTATACATAGCAAGAGACTGCAACAATGCAATAGTAATACAACAGAACAAGTACAACCATAACATTAAAAGGTGAATGAACAATCTATTGACAAAATAAAAAAAATTACCCCAAAAAAAAAATAATAAAGGTTTGAAATATGCTACAATACAATAGTAACAAAATGAGCTTAGGATTGGTTCAAGTTGCCACCACTCTGCTGCCACAAATTGATGATATCAGTGGCTTGATTGAGGAGAATAATCATCTGTTTTTGGGAGATCCAAGGCTTGGTCTCGAGTAAGTCCTTGAGCTCCTCCCAAGCATCTTTCCTGGGCCAAAAGTAATAAGGGCTGAGAGGGATGGTGCCATGGCCAGGTATCATCTGGTCCAATGCAATCCCAATGTTCTTCTCCATCCATATGAACTTCAACACCAGCCTTGCCTTCTCCGTTGGCTTCACAACCACTCCTAGCTTCTACCATCACAACAATTCACAACCACAACAGTTCAATGAATAACAACAAATTAAAATTAAATTATTCTTTTTTTTTTCTTTCAAAAAGTAAGTGCTCAAATTTTAAAGAATTAGAGTCCGTTTGTTACAGATTATTTTATAAAATATAACTTTTTTAAGAAATAATGAAGTGTTATCAATCCCGGATAGCGGCACGTAGCCGCCGACCCCAAAGATGTTATAGCGACATAACACATAGCAGGATGACAGCTACTTTGAATGTTCTATACAATATACATATTAAATTATTAATGGTATATACATAAATACTGATAGATTAAAAAAATACTCAAAATTCATAAGAATAGATGAGATGAGACGGTGAGAGAGGGAGGGGGGGTTCAAGACCAGAATGCTCACCCTTTTTGCTCCTGTTTTCCTCAAGAAATCCCAAAAATGCCCCTACAAATTTGCCCTAACATAAAAAAGAGGATTTTTTTGTTTGGCAGTTCAACGGTGCGGCAGGATAGTGGCCGCTATTCTAGCCGCGATAGCGGCTGCTACAGCTGCTACATTGAAGTGCTCCGCTATAGGGAGCACTACAGCGACTAGGTGCCGCTCCACATTACTATGGCGCTATTTAAATCCCTGAAATAATCATTTTTAAGGATTTTCTATCGGTTTGTTTCAACTTTTGAAAATAATCAGAATCTACAAATAATCTAAAATGAAGTAAGAGATAAGAGGAAAGATTAAAAAAAAATGATTTTTAGAACCTGAACAAACTCAAATTAAATTATGCTTCACATAGAAATATCTAACAAATAATCACTAAATTATTTCACACAAAAATCACATTTTTTTTAATCCGTAACAAACGGAACCTTAAAGTATCACACAGTATTGTGAGTTGGAGAGTGAAGCAAAAAAGATGAAAAAGTGACCTGAGGTTGCTGAGGAGAGGGAGAGGGAGAGGGTTCTGAAGAAGAAGTGGCATCTTCAGCAACAGCAGCAGAAGCAGAGAGCCTGAAACGAGAACGTGTGGATGGTAGAAGTGGCACGTGCGAGTGAGAGGGTGAGAGTGAGAGGGAGGAGAAGGGGTTTGGGTTGGGGAAGAGAGAGTGTGAGTGAGAGGCTTTGAGATTGATGGGTCGGAGAGATGGAAGGGTTAAAGGCTGAACCGCCGTTGCCATTGATGATAACATTGTTCTGTTTGTTGTTGTAAATCTCAAATCAAACTCACACACACACAAACTACTCTACTCAACTGCACACTGCACACTGCACAGTGACGGTCATCAAGATAAGGCTTCCCGAAAGCTTTCGTTCGGGGGGGTGCGGGGTGCCCCGTAATTTTTGCCCCTTTTATCCACTGTTTTTTTTTAAATATAAATTTTGAAATATGAAGTGTTATCCATTAAAATCAATAAACATTTAATTACTATTCACCGTGAGAGTAAAAAATTTCGAACTACAAGATATAAAATGTACAAGGAGGAAGGTGGCAAAATAGGTTGGATTCGGCGGGCCGAGCCCCCTGACTTGCATTTTTTGGTTGGGTTGGGTTGAGGTTTTTAACCCTTGGCCTGCTAACTCGTTAGGGCGGGATGGGTTAGTCCGCCGAGTCAAATTTTTTTTTTTTAATTTTTTAAAAAATTTAAATGAACTTTTTTATTTTTGAAATTTTTTGTGGGTTTAGGCCGGCCAACTCGCCCCTTAAAATGGGTCGGGTGTATTTTTTTGCCCACTTTTCTCACGCGAGCCAACCCATTTTTTGGAGGGTCAAAGCTGGGCGAGGAGGAGCGAGCTGACCCCGTTTTACCATCCCTACAGGAGTGCTAGCAATACATTTTCTAACACACTCTTTTCAACACACACTCATTGATTGGTTGAAATGCACATGAGTCCCATTAAATCACGTGTATCCCATATCCTATTTAGTGAGATCTATTCCCAAAGTGGTGGAACCTACATTTCAACTAATCAATGAAAGTGTGTTGAAATAGTGTGGTATTAGCATTACTCAATGCGAAAATGTTACACAGACCGCCGCTGTACACCACCCACCACACACCCGCAATTCCCATTTCACTCATTGTCATCGGGTGTTGTGCAGGTGTGTGGGTGTCCACGTATAAGGGCTCTTACTCAATATATAAGTTGAGGTGATTAAATCCATTAAATTAACGTTAAAAAAATTGACTCAATTTGACGTGCGTTGATATAATAACTACAAGAACCCGTTTATTTAAATTTAAAAGAATTTTTCAATGTAAAAAATAATTATTTTCTAGAGATTTTATGTAAAATATAATCTATTTTTCTTACAATTATAAAATTTACTTAAAATACAAGTATTTGGAATTTTTACTTTCGAAAATCTTAATTTTGATCTAACTAAAAGAAAATTGTTTTAATGATGATTTATAAATATTATATTATATTAAATAATATATTTACTGAAAAAAATTAAGTAAAAAAATATATTTTGATTGAATAATTAATTTAAGAGAAAAATAATATTGACTTTATTTGATTTAATACAAAAATTTTAAATATATGTCATAATACGATAAAATACGTAATTATATAAGAAGAATATGATAAAAAAAAAGGGAATTATTTGATGACTCGATAGGCTGGATTAGTGGATTTTGATGAAAAAAGTGGCCATTTTTTTATTAGATTTGAAGTAGGAGAAGGTGGGAGAAGAAGCAAATTATTTGAATCATATGGTCCCAGCCCCACCCTGTGAATTTGTAAGTATTGTTAGACATTTTCTATCAATGTTACTTTGACATAAAAAAAAAACTATCTGTTTTGTTAGAATTAGAGCTCTAATAGTAGATCTTTATGTGCGACTATTTGTTATTTTTCACTCATCTAGTTTGAATCTTATTGGATCCAGCAACGGCTTTGGCTGTCCTATGATTGATCCCTTGCAAGATCCCTTATTCCATTACTCCACCACTGTGATGGTGTCACTAGTGCTCAGGAACTAGATCAATTATCATTCAGGAACTGTGATGGTGTCACTGTGAACCAATTATCATTCATGGGCTAGATCAATTCATAGAGCATTAGTTTCAAAGAATAAGTTCAAGCTCCTGGATATGGTTGCATTTGCAATTCCAAATGAGGATCATCCAAGCTTCCAAGCATGGGAAAGGTGCAAAAAGTGTGGTGTATGAGGAAAATACAATCGATGTGTGGTAGATTTTAAGAAAAATGATTCTCTCAAGGAGATTTGATTAGAGTGTCAGAATTACAAGAAGAAATTAAGCAATTAATTGACTTATTTTTCTTTTTTTAGGTCAATGAATTGACTTATTTTTCTGAATTGAAGGTTCTTTGGGAAGAATAGGATAGCTACAGGCCAATACCACCAAGCTACACATGTCTATTGAGGTGCACATGCATAACTATGAGACAATAATGCTCTACTCTTTGAACAAGAAGATTATGTAATTGGATTTCTTACTAGCTTGAACGACCAATTTTCAGCTGTGAGATAAACAATCCTACTCGTGAATCCTTTGCTAGCCATAAATAGTGTGTTTTCAATGGTTTTTTTGTAGCAAGAACGTCAAGGGAGCTTTGGTGTTATGGATGAATCCAAAAATACTGATAAATGCAACTAAGATCACAAAAAATTTGGACATGGCAGAGGGGCAAACCACCCATTTGCTGGTAGAGAGGATCAAGCAAGGTGTGTTCAGACACATGCTTCAGAAGCATGATTTTCGTTTGGACTTCAATCCAATTTTGAAATAATTCTACTACACTCAATGTTACTAGTGATGGAACTAAAGTTAAGCTTGAAGATTAAAAAATCAACCAAAAAAGAACCATCTACAATTACTCCCACTTTTTTATTTTTTCTCACCCTCCCCTTTGGGAAACCGAACCATCAATAAAACAGCAAAAATAGAACTGGTGTCTGGTGCATATTGATTTCATTTTAAGTTTGTAACAACATTCTGTCCTAACTCCCTTTCACGATAAAACAGTAGCAGCTTTTCTTTCATGTATCATGAATCATGATCCCAGATATGTGTTATCATCAAAATATCTCAATAAGGCTAAAAAGAATCTGGATTCTAGTTTCCCCACCACTCAGTCATGGTACACAAAGCTGGTTAAAATTTATTAAGTACTAGGAAAAATAAAAAAAGGCCTTGATCCCAAACCAAAGTATTGTTTTTGTTGCAGAGGCAAGCAATAAGCTTTTAGAACTTTGATGGCATGCTTGCATCAACCCTCTTTCTTGCTCTTGTCAGCTTCAAACTTATCTATAGCTACCTGTAGTTCATCAGTACCTCCAACAGCTCTCATGGTGTAGAAGTATGCCCCAAACACAAAAGCTGTCAAACCCCCTGCAACTACCAAATTCTTTACCTTGGGCGAAAGGCTCCTATATCCTATAAGTCCAGCCATCTTGGCAAACAAGGAAAGATGAAGAAAAAAAGAGTTAGCACAAATTTCACAATTATGCTCTTGGTGATGCAAATGCAAATAAAAAAGAGATTGATTGGTTCATTAAGGTCAAAGTGATACAAATTTCACAATTATTGCATCAACATAGCAATACCCTAATCGTGTGTTTGGTAACACGTTGATAACCGCTAAACTCACGTTTGTGGGGCTCAAATGTGGTTTGCCTTTTCTATTAAGGTGTTTGAGTTTTTGCATAAAAAACAATTCTGTTGTCCAGAATTGTTTCTACCTGAAGCAAGGATTTATAGCTTTTGTGTTAGATTAAAACCTCAAACTTGCTTTCAGAGTAAAACCATCCAAACATAAATCATTTCACTTCAAACTCAATTTTAATCAAATCAATTTCACAAAATCAATTTCATTCAAAATCACTTTTAGCAAACGCTCACCCAAACACAGACTAAAATGGTAAACATTTTCCCACAAACAGAATGAGGCAGTCCCAACAAACAAACAGACAAACATGTCAACCCAAATCGAAACATGTTGAGGCTTTTCATCAAACAGCTTCAGCATATTACAGAATTGGTTTGTTTCCACACACAAATACACAACACAAGCAAACCCCAGCAGCAGAAGAACTCCTTATTCACCCATTAGAGACAAAAATGAAAAAAGATTAACACATACCTCACTCTTAGCTTTAAAGATCGAAGAAGCACCAAAAACCTGTAAGTGAGAAATTAGGGATTTTTACGAGAATATGGGTGTAATGTAAAGGATGGAAGTGACAAGAAAAAAACGTGTGAAAGATGAAGCGTAATAATAGAAATGGAACAAGCAACCTTTTTACCTCTGTGTTGCTGGCTTTCTGCGGTGAGAGAACAGGGAACGTGCTTGAGCAAGTAAGCAACACACAAGTATTCTGAAAATGAACTTCTGGGAAGCATAAATGAATATTTATGTGGGGGCCCCTTTTATGTGATATTCAGATTTCTTTTCTTTTTGACAAATCATCATAAATATTGATATATTAAATTAAAGGATTAAATATGTTTTTTTTCTCATATTTAACTAAAGTTTTTTTTAATCATCAAATTTTAAGAATAACTTTTTAGTGTCCAAATTTATAGAAATATGTCATATTTAGTCTCTGATTGGACTCTGTTAAATTTATAATTACTTACGTGACAAACAGCGTTAGACATAAGTATTTGTTATGTGTCTTACTTATTCTAATTGACATCTTAAACTTAAGTGGGTTAACGGTCAAAAAAGAAACGGGGAAGAGAATGTGGCTGGAACGATCTGGACCATTGAAGCCACTTAAAACTCTAATTAAGATAAGTGAGACACATAGCAAATGCTTACCTATAATACCGTTTGCTATGTAAACAATTATAAACTTAACAGAGTCCTGTCAATGACTAAACGTGACATATTTTCATAAAATTGAGGATTAAAAAATACTCTTAACATTTGAGGGACTAAAAATAAACTTTGTTCAAATATAAAAGACAAAACATAATTAAACCTAAATTAAAATAAAAATTTTAATGTCCCTTTTTTTTTTGAAAAAGTTAAAAAAGTAAACCATAATTTTGGTTCTCTAAATCGTAATTCACTTATAAACTGACCTCTAATATTAAAAAATTGACAAATAAATCTATCAATTTAAAAAACCTCAATAACATTAGTCTCTATGTTAGTCAGAATAAGATATGTGGGACGATAGGTGCACCGTGGCACACACGTATAATCCTAGAGGGACGAATTTGACAGCAAATAGCAAAGTTAAAAAAAAAAATGAAATTCCTTTAAAACCATTTCAACCTTCATCTTCCCGTCCTCCCTGTCATCTCTTTTCTTCTTCATCTCTTTGTTTCTCCTCAAAATCGTGCGACTCCAACCTACTCAATCGTGATTCTGCTTTCTCTTAGCAAGCTAAGAACCCTAATCGGTCGAAATTGCTTTCACAGCTCCTCTGATCTGGTAAGAGGTGAAGAACCCCAACACTGTGTTTGTCTTCAAGTTCAGACTCAGAACCCATTTTGGAGGTGGCAAGTCCACTGGTTTTGTTTTGATTTATGATTTTGTTGAGAACGCAAAGAAGCACGAGCCCTTCGTTAGAATAACCTTGCTGTATTACAGGCTTATCAGGGTGAGTTATATAACCTTGAATTTGAATTTGAATAGCCTCTTTCTATTGTTAGACATGAAGCATTGCTAATGCTAGGGAGTTGGGATTTCATTGGCTTATACTTTGGGGGTATTCTACTTTCTAGTTATATTTAGTACATGTTGATATTTCTCAAAAATGGTTGATATGTTTAGTTAAGCATAACTTGAATCTTTACTTGAAACATGCCCAGGAGTTTGGTTTTTAAAATGTTTATGATTGACGAGGATTTATATGGTTTCCAAATAACGAGCATTTCAAACCCAAAAAAGGATTTCTTGATATTTATTCCCAAACACAACCAAATTTGTACATTGCTTTTATATGAAATTGGTTTTGTAACTTAGAAGGCACTACTAGCTGCTGCAACACTATTTATCTGAAGTAGTTTTGTATATCATGTCTGATTTTATTTTCTATTAATTGAAAAGGAAAAAGTAAAATTGTAGTTGATCATGTACAATGTTTTCAAGGCTGTGTTTTTCTAAGTGACAAAATAATTCAGTGAATGAATGGTCCGCTCTGATCTAAGTAAATTACTGAATTTGATGCCTGCTTTCCTTTCACATATTCAATATTGCATGGTACTTTGTGACACAAATCGATTGCAGAAATTGTTATAGTATTTTAGGCATACTTCATTGAAAAAGCGAAAAAGCGAAAATGGGTTGTTTTGCGAGCAAAAATGCCGAGAGCAAGGCCAGTAGAACAGCACGGTGGCGATCCACAGGCATTGTTGCTTTACGCGATTCCAAATTGAAGGCAAACCACTAACTCTCTTTTCTCTCAACCTCTCGTGCTTCTTCGTGTTTTTTTTTTCATTTCATTTTTTATTCAATTAAAATAAAAATAAACTGATTGTGTTACTAGGTCCATTTAGCTCCCTTGTAAAAAAAAAAGGTCCATTTAGCTCTGTTTGATGCAGATTGAAAACAAGGTAATAGTTTTAGTTTTGTAATTGGTCGATGGCTCGATGCATGTGGAATGGGATTTTGACCAGAATCATGGGTTAAATACTTAAATTAAACCTTGAAGGCGCATTAATATTATTGTAGTGACAGTTTGAATTATGTTACTTGTGATATAAACTATTTGGGGAGTAATTTGTGAGACTAATTTGAAGTAGTTCTATGTGATACTCGCAATTCCTATGTACTAACTATTTGGAATTTATGTTGCTTTGTGCTCTACTCTTCTTTATGTGTTGGTATTCGTATGTGTGTGCATGCCTCTGTGTGTGTGTGTGTGTGTTTTGTTTTTTGTTTTGTTTTCCTTCTGAAACATACTTACCTACCTTGGAACCTTTTGCTATTGTTCTGAAATAGTCATTTCCAGATGAAGTTCTTGATTTAGACAGATCTGTGCGCACTCTTGACTTAACACATAATCGAATAGGTAAGCAGTTTTTCTTTCTTTCTTTTTCCCCCTTACATTTTGTTTAATAAGCCTTTGCTCTGAAGTGGATATAATAGTTTTGACCTCGAAGAGAAGTGCCTCTTAAAGGTTGTTATTATTGTTGTTGTCGCTGTTTATTTTGTTGTTACTAAATTCATTTTTTGACTGCAGTTGACATTCCTGTGGAAATTAGCAAATTGATTAATGTGCAGCGCCTGGTAAGAACCAAACATTTTACTCTATGCTTAAAGCATGATAACTTCTATTGAACATTTACTATAAACTTATCGTGACTAAAGCATCTCATGTGGTTGAATTATGGAGGGGCAGCAAATTAAATAAGCTGCAATAGATTTGGGCATGAAGTAGTTTAATAGCCCTTTCCTGTGAATATCATTATTATTCCAGCCATTTACTATTGGTTTGAGTTTGTTTCCTTGAATATGTGCAGTTTATAGTTTGGATAGTTTCTTTTTCAGCAAATTACCAGCAAACGATGTATTTAAGCTTTAAAGGATAGTACACACCATGCTTCATTTTCATGTCTATATTTTTTCCTGTTTAATTTTTGTGTCGTCAATGGAACTACCATTCTATATTCTGTAAATTCACAAGCTGGTGTTTAGAAAGCTTTCAAACCTTCGAAAATAGTTGCAACAAGAGAAATGCTAGCTATACTCTGTATTTGATAGGACCCATTCCTGAATTGGTGATACTCACATGGATTTTACCCAATAATAAAAGAGTGTTGGGGAAAATGCGTTAAGAGTGTGTGTTGTTAGCATTTGTCTTGCCAAGGAAGCAAAATAATGGAAGAGTCTCGTGTTCATCAGTTACAAAACCTACACGCAATTAGACATTATAATTGTCTGCATACTTAGTAGTTGTTACAATCTTATCCAAGTTTCTGTAGATACCTCTTTCAAATCTTTTGTCAGACTTATCAACAAAAGAGACAAATAAGAAAATTTGAAGCCTTGGTTTGACTGAAGTTTCTTCTTTCCCACCTCGAACTGTGTCATATTTTAGTTATTCCTTTAGAAGTTTGGCTACTCATTTATTCTAGTAGAAGCATTAAATTTTATTTATTCATTTTGAAACGCATGCTTTTTGGGACACATGTTATGACTCTGAACACAGCTATCTTTCAACTTTTTTTTCCATGGTAGTGTATTGGTAATGGTTGCTTTAAATTTTTATAAATTCTGTAATTATATTGCATTAAAGATTGATTAAAAATACTATTACGTATTGAAGTTACACTAACATCACAGGTATTAGCGCACAACCTCATTGACAGACTGCCAGTGAATTTGGGGAAACTCCAATCTCTTAAACTTGTGAACCTTGATGGAAATCGGATTACTTCCTTGCCCGATGAATGTAATTCTCTTCTTTAATCCAATAAGATACTATTTTTTAAAGAATAACAGAATTATGATAAACTGAGAAGATGAGAGAAAGTGATAGAAAAGAGAGAGAGAGAGAGAGAGAATTCTCTGAATCAGACTTTTATTGAATATCATAAAACTGAAAACTGAATCTGTTACAAAGGTTTCTGGTATTTAAACCAAGTGAAACCGAGGCTAACTATCATGACTTAGCTAACTGAGCAGTTAGCTATTACAGCAACTAATGAATAAAGGAATAATGAATAATAGAATATAACTATTCTCTAACAGAAATGTTATTGTCTTACTTGCTTACATAACATGCATTTCATGGAACTTTTCTTTCTCTCTCTTTTTTTTATCCTTCTATGTAATAACTTACAGTATATGTTTTTTTTCTAGTGGGCCAGTTAGTAAGGCTTGAACGCTTATCCATCTCAGGGAATTTGTTAACATCCTTGCCAGCAACTATTGGCAGTTTGAGAAATGTAAGTCACTATACATAGTGAAAATATCATGTGACTTTTATACTGCTTCTGCAATTTGGAATTTGGAATTTGGGACTATCATTTTAAGCACAGACATTTCAGAAAGGTAGCTATCTCCATGCCATACACTTGTAAGACACAACACAACATTGGTCATTATAGTGAGAGAGTGAGACACTTTAAATTTTGTCATGCCGTCTGTGTTTGACCTGTTTTCTTCTAACTGTCCATGCTTCTAAGAGATTATTTGTTTTCTGTTGACATTGGCTTACCTTCTAAACTAAGGAGTGTTTAAGGATGCGCACTTTTAGAACTCAAGAACTCTTTAATATTCATTATATTTTTGCTATCTTAAATCTTAAATGTTATACAAACAATGAATTTATGCTTTCGAGACCTGTGAGTTGGATTTGCACGAGGCTTGGATTATAACCTTGCACTCTTAATTAATGAACTGAACATGACCATATAGTCTTTTGTTATATTATTTGGGAAATTTTGATATGAAACTTGCACCTTTTTAACTTTTAATGATACCTTGTTTGATAATGCAGCTGTTGCTTTTAAACGTGTCAAATAACCAGTTAAAGTCTCTTCCAGAATCTGTTGGGAGTTGCTTCTCTTTGGAAGAATTACAAGCTAATGGTATGTTTCTTATCGACAGTTCGACACGATTTCTTCATGTATGCATTGCATGAGCATGGCAATGCATGCGTGTTTTCCATTTTTCAGGGGGAGGGGTGATGTGTTTTTTCCTTGTCAGAAATGGAAAGAGATTGGAGAGATTTTTTTCCCCCAATTGATGTGTTATTTAACTGGATTTTGTTGATTGTTGGTCTGATGAGGAGGATCTACCCTTGTGCTATCTTTATTTCCTTTCAATGGAAGTTTTTGTTTTATAGTAGATAAATTCAACATTAGATTGCTTTGCAAGTTTGCTTTAAGATTGAGATTACTATGTCTAAATTGAAGCTTAGGTGTTTACATTGCCTCATGCTTTGTAGTTTCTTGGTCTAGTTTAATTTAATCAAAAGTCACAATTTGGTTAGAATTTAAGCATAATGACAATATTTCGAATTGAAGAATGCCTATGGTGATACACATCCATTAGACTGATTCTCGTGACTGGCCATTTCTATGATTATCTAATCTGGATATTTATCCATCTTTCTTGCTATTTGGCTTTGTGCTGTTTTTGAATGAAGCTAATTTCAACCTTTTTGCAAACATTTCAGATAATCTTATTGAAGATCTTCCCTCTTCAGTGTGCAATCTCTCTCACTTGAAGTCACTTTGCTTAGATAACAATAATGTGAAGCAGGTAGTATTGTTTGGTTTTAGAATATAAGTGATGTGATGCTGGACTTAATTGAATGTTTCTTGATTGTTTTATTGTTCTCTTTTATTCATTTTATTTAATTATTTTGTGAGTGCTTGTTGAATTTTGATTATATTCTAAGAATAATTTATTGACATCTTCCAAAGACTATCTAACTGCAATGTAAAAAGTAAAAACCACATATTGGCTGAACATCGATTGTGCTGAATTATAGGGTTTAGTCCTTCTGGTATATAGGGAGGAAAAGGAATACTCATAACGATAAAATTATATTGATATTAATGACAAAATTATATTGATATTAATGTGAATGACATGTTACAGAAGATATCACACTAATTTATATTCATGGTAGAATCTAAATCCTAATTAAATAAGGAAAAAATCATGAAAATATATGGAAACCAATTCTAATTTCTAAGAGATAATCTAAGGCACTCAAACATATTTTATGATAGAATAATGGTGTGGACATGTGGTGAGACACTTTTTCAATACTCCAACACTCTCCCTCATGCTAAAGCTTACTAAAAGCTTTAAGCATATTACATATGAACCCTTTAAAAAGAAAAATATATATGGACTCCATAAAATATGACAGGATGAACAAGAGTTGAGGTCAAACTGCATTTGGGATAAGAGTTGGGGCGAGACTGCAACTAGGACAATAGCCGGGGTCAAGCTGCATCTAGGACAAAAACCCAAATTGCATCCAGGAGAACCGAGGCCTAACTTCATTTGGCATAGTTGAGGCCAAGATTTCCTGATGGAAGCATGAACTTAGAATTTACTTGAATGAATGGTTGCTTATTGCTTGGAGTTTTCTCTGTTCACCAAATTAACTTCCATCACTAAGAAATATATGTTGTACAGTAATGTTTTGACTTAGCCGTAGAGGTGTGATGATAAATGACAAGCTGGCTTTGACCATTACATACAATGAGCTGTACCTGTTTCATTTTGCATTAGTCTGCTCCTTACAAGGGGAATGCATATAGTTTTTCATACCAGGAGATGATTTGGCTTGACTATTAGGAAGATCAAGTTTCATTCTTACACACATGCATGGGCACTTGTTCACTACAAGCATTAAGAGGTGATTGAGTGGTGCAACGATTGCTGAAACAACATTTAGAATTGTAGCAATGCTTTTTTTTTTTAACCATACATCTTACCCTGTGGTATTTACTTCGAATGGCATCTTTCATAACTACTAGAATTCACGTTGATGGGTTTGGACACTGGTATCATGGTTTTTCATCTTGTAGGCAATAAGCCAATTTCCTTGGATTTCAAATGTCTTAGTGATACCTTGGTTTTCTTCTGGGCAGATACCTCCGAATCTATTGAAGGACTGCAAAGCTCTTCAGAACATATCACTGCATGGTAATCCTATATCAATGGATCAATTTCAACAGGTATGCTTTTGTTCCCTGATCTCTTTTTTTTTTTTCTTCCCTTTTTACTTATCTACTTTTCTGCTTGATCAATGGAAGTGTTCAATTCTCAATGCAATTGGATTATTGATGATTGATCCAGATGGATGGGTTTCAAGAGTTTGAAGCAAGGAGGAAAAAGAAATTTGACAAACAAATTGAATCAAATGTGATGATCAGTTCCAAAGGTCTCGATGAGGGTGTCGATCTGTAAAATCAGTCTCAGGCTTTTGGGGACCAATTGTGATGGGGATTTTCGGTGGTATATTTGGATGAACTTTTGATGTAGCATAGAATACAGGGTATTTTATCCATGCCTTTTTATTTCACATCTGAAATTAGTGTATATAGATCCCTGTGTCACATTGTATATGATTCCTACATCTTTTTTCTCCCTACCCAAGTTTGCATGCAAATATGTTTGATCATAGATGGAGCCAATGTCCAGGAATGATATAAAGATTTCATTTCATATACAGGATTTGAAGCCATTTTGTTGATAATGAAAAGGGGGTATGTATTTTGGCAGCTGTAAATTAAAACCGCTTTTGATGTAATATGGAAGGCACTACTGCATTCTTAGCCCCTTAATTATGTTGAGTGAAATAGGATGCGGATAATCCATTTTGTTCCTGTGTCATTCTCCTATTCTGTTACCTTGTTTGCCAGCAAATAATATAGATTTGACTACTCTAAAGTAGATTAATTCACTTTATAGTATAAAGTAAGTAATGATTGATGTTATATTATTTATATGTATAAACATAACAAATCATAAATGTAAGAAAATTAATGGTTAATTATTTCATCAATGGTTGAATTACTTTGTCCTCTGAAGTGAATATTCACTTTAGAGAAGTCAAATCTAAATAATATATGTTGGCTTCAATTGGAGATCTATTGTTGAAGACAACGAAATAATATTAAGCTTCTATGAAAGCTAATACAATAAAAAATATAAAAGTTACTAAAATTTGTCATATCTAATTAAGGTCTTTAAATGGCCAAGGCTTTTGAGGAAAATTGCAGATTGAGAAATTGATTGTCATATCTCTAGGTTTGCTTCAATGCCTTGGTGGGTCCGCTTGAAGCCTAATATTTGTCTCACGAGGACTAAATCAAACACATCACTATTCACACATTTTGCTGGGTTCAAATGCATGTTGTAATTGTGCATCTGTGTAAAGAAACGTTGGTCGAAGATGGAACAATGCTAGATTTCCTTTGTTTCTTTCTTTCTTTCTTTCTTTCTGTCAACTAAGGTTAATACTTATTAGGGTTAAATATGTATTTAGTCCCTATAAAATATCACTTTTTGGTTTAGTTTTTACAAAAAGTTTCTCCTAATTTTAGTCCCTGTTTTATTCCATGTGTTTGCATTTGGTCCTCGTTGGTGGTGTTATCTGATGACGTGGATGATGGAAATCCACATCATCACTTGCCACGTGGTTTTGCCTAATAGAGTCTAAATGTTTTAGTATATTTTTATTTAATTGTTTTATGTTATTAAAATGTTTAACCTTTTTAATACATGATTAAATTGTAATAGAATAAAGTTAAAAGATAACAAACAAATTAAAGGAAAATGATATTTGTACAAAAAAATGACTATAAGCACGGAGATTTTTTCTTTCCATGGTTAAGAAACCTATATGTCAACATTGCAATTAGACTTTTTTTGTTTAACTCTATTCACCTTGTATCATTCAATACCTTCATTGCTTTTGAAATATATTGTTGAGTTCTTTTTTGTGGTAAAACACCATTAATGAAACTTTTGATTTTTTTTTTTGGTCAAAATGAAACTTTTGATTTGAAATGGTTAATTTGGTATTATTGGTTTCTTAAAGCAATTAGGCAGTAAACTTAACTGGACTAAGCAAAGACTAAGCAAAGACTAAGCAAAGCACTGCACAATAACTCTTGAAAATATGACCCTTTCAATTGGACAACTATAATGGCCAAGTGCGTATGGAATATTATACAGAAACAAAGTGTTTACAATATATTCATAAATGGAATAATGAAGGTCACTTGGTCTTGAACCACATGTAATAATAATCATTATAATAAGCAATTAATATTCATTAGAAATTTTCTGTATTATTGGACCTCCTTGATCACCACTATTAAGTCTTTAAGACCAAGCTTCAATGTGAAATTTGCCACACCTTTCTAATGCTCTAATCCACCTAGCTGCATCCTCTCTTGAAACCTCATTTTCTTTAGATACAATTTCCTCAAAAGCTGATGTTACATCTGTAGGCATTTTGGTGGAAGAACCTGCTATATAAACAGCAGCACCCTCAGCTAATAGGTTCCAGACCCTTTGGCTTTGTTCCCTCATCTTGTGCTGAACATAAACCTTTTGGGGTTGGTCTCTTGAGAAAGCAACATAGAAACCTCCACCCTTTGCTTCTGAAAGCACCCCATTGTTCTGTGAATGACTCAACCACAAGTCTCTGTATAAAAAGTCAGCATCTTCATTCCGACAGCCAAAGAAGAAAATAATTGGAGCAGTGGAATCGGTTTTACTTTGCACCGCCCTTTCCTCTATAAATCCGCGAAAAGGCGCACATCCTGTCCCTGGTCCGACAAGTATGAGGGGTAGTGACGGCGGTGGTGGAGGAAGGGAACCTTTGTTGAACCAGACCGGAACATAGATGGCTGCTTAAAACAACAATTAATTAAGAACATAAACAGGCTGCTTCACTAAAAATAAACTGCAATGAGTGGCTTTGGGTCTGTTTGGTTTGAGAAACTATTTCTTGTTTTCATTTCCTGTGTTTACTTTTAGTTAATTACAAAACTACAATACTGTTTTCAATTTGTTTCCTATGTTTAAAGATTTGCACAGGAACAAGTGAAAACAATAATTTTTTTTTGTTTTCACTGTTTGATGTATAAATATTAAAAAACATAAAGCGAATTGAAAACAATGTAACAATTTTGTAATTAAATAAAAGTAAAAATACAAAATGGTTTCTCAAACCAATCGGGCCCTAAATTTTGTATACATACCATCATGGGGATCTAATGCGGCTAGCCATGAAGAGCATAATCCTTTCTTTTTCCTCTTGTAAGGTGTTGTCCAGGACACCACATTCACAGTTAAGTGCACTTGATTGGGGTGAGCTGATTGAGAAGAAGATATGGAGAATGCTCTTGTTTTCAGTGGAGGAACCAATTGGACAAGCCACTCAAATGGCATTTGTACAGAAGGAAATTCTTCTAACACCTTTTCCCCCCCCAAAAAAAGAGAGACATATATATGCATAAGTTTGATTTAATGAAACAGAGAAGAAAACAAAAGTAGGACAATCAAGGAATATCTAAATAGTTTTGGATCGAAAATGAAGCTGTAGTCTAATGATTTCCTTTACCACAAGATTTTATCCTTTATTAAAATTTAAAATACTTATGTCTTATTTCACTAATCTTGGTAGACAATATTTATGTGCTCCCAATATATGTACTTTTGCAGCATACTTGAGTCAGACTTTAAGAACCATCACCACTTATCAATTATTGTTTCTTCAATGCTTTTATATTCATGGAACAGTATTAGCTTGCCTTACTACAAAACACAGCCCTTTAACCATTCCCCACTTTCTTTCATACCAAACAAGTATGAAGGAGCTAAAAATGACAATGAAGTGACTCACAAAGCAAAATCATGTATGATGTACAATTCATTGACCTTACCTCAAGAACAGTTCTCCTTTCCTTCTGGTTGTATCGGTACAGGTCATCTCTTCCTTCAGGCGAAGCAAAATACCTTAGTCTTTCCCCCTCATGTTCAACTGTTGCAAAAAAGCTCATAACCTGGGGCATCAAATTGTTGCTAGGTTAGCTTTTAATGAGCAAGTTACTCGCAGATAAAAAAGGGCATGTTTATAGAACTTTCAATTCATGCAGAAGCTTGAAAATATCCAAAAAAGAGTCCAGTTTTTCATAAATCAGCACTAATATACCAAAAAAGCAAACAATAAGTTGGATTTCTAAATTAAATTTCAGTCATTGTCTTCAGATTTAGAGATGTGCTAATTGCAGAAGATGGCCAAAGGTCATTTCCTCTACATAGTCAAGATGGGTCATTAGCAGTTTTACTAGGTTAACATTAAGGATGCTGTTGTAAATCACTTGTATTTGATTTACGACTTGGCCTACCAAGTGACACGATCTGAAAGCCCGCAGTGTGACCTAACAAGGATTTTAATGGAGGAAGCAAGCCAATAAAGATATTGGAAAAGTAATGGCTAATATTAATAAGAGTGAAAATGAGTTTAATGAAGTGTGTATGTTTAACACAACTAATCTGATCGCATACATGATTAGTACATGAATGCAGTAATTATAACAGTAATTACATACATTATTTCCTATTTTCTATATGCTACAGATTCAAATACCTAGTAACAGGGAAAACAATAATGATACAGTGGATATAATGAACAATGATGATTTTCATCTAATCCAAAGTGAAACTTCAAATAAAAAAGAAAGGGAAGAACATAAAATACAAGAGAGAAACATTGAATTCAATTAGGTGACTATCTTCTAAAATGGCATAATAAAAGCAAAGTCAAAACATACTGCATCTTGCCTCAAAGAAATACCGCCGAGGGGAAGCTGAAGCTACATCCATAGTCAATTCCACAAAAGTTCTTAATTTTACAGGGACTCTAGAGCCATGTGCATTGCGATCATCCGTTTCTCTAGGACTTACCTGAAATTTAGGGGATTTCTTATTAGAAAAGTTTGCATTCGCACGCATCAAACAAAAATATGAATATAATAAAAAAATGCCAATGGTGTTGAAGGCATGTTAGTAAAGTCAAGAGTCCAAAATACATACATCTTTAGTGATCTATCATGTAGAAAAGCAAAGTACAAGCAGACACCGGAAACTATATGAAGAATGCATTTATCTGTGGACATGAGGAGGTATAGTGTGTACTCAATGCTGAAGGTTAAAGAACCATAGTAATGTTAATTGTTGAAGTTATAGGGTTTGGTCCTTAAGGTATAGAGGGAGGGAAAAAAATACACAAAATAATAAAATTATTTTGATATGATGTGAATATGGTTTTTAAGATACAAAAGACTAAGGACTAACCCTTATTTATTCTAATAATAGACTCGTAATCCCAATCAAAAACTGAAACTAATCATGATAATTACTAGACTCTTAATCATTATTAAACAAGGGAACAAACAATGAAATATAAAGAAATATAAAAACTAATCCTAAGAGAGATAATCTAAGATACTCTATCAAAGCATTATAAGATATTTTTCATATAACTAGCATTAAATAATCTTGAAAGACTCACACTGATGAAAGAATCAGGATCCAAATTACAACGTCGTATGAAAGCATCGACTGCAGCTGAATCTTGACTGGGGAGAATTTCAAGGACATCACCAATGTCATATTCAATAGCCTGAGGAACCCATAATGATTCTATTAACTCAAAGGAGGAAGATGAAGAACTTCATAGCTATTTTACCACATGATGTAAAATAGAAACCAAAGCCCTGTAATCTGTTCTTAAAATGTAACGTCATACCAAAAAAATAAATTCAACAAGTTCATGTTTAACTTTATTAGAAATAATGTAAATAATGGCAGTTATGGTATCATGTAGATATAGTAAATAGGATAACGTTAATCTTTGTACCTATTGTGATTCAGTGTATATATAACAGAATTCTGCTGTGCAAAACATGCAGAATTTCATCATGTCTTTCTTTCTCTTATCTTTTAACAAACTTTACACACCAATGTATAGGTACAACAAGGTTAAAGAAGACAAAGGATAGCTTACATGTGAAACAAATTCGAATTCAAAATGACGAACATCTTTTCCACAGTTTGGTCTGGTCAAAGGAAGATTCTTGACCTGCACGATCAGCATTAAATAAATTGAGGCATGCCACAGAGAACCGATAACTGGTGGTAGATAATAAATATATTGGATATCGTCACATATAAACATGCCTTCACCCAACAACTTAAGCTTTTGCGGGAGTTGGCTTATGACAAATACAGACAGAGTTAGATACCCAACAAATATGTGTATGTGTAAAGTCAAACTGCTCATACATACTTCCCTGCATACTTTCCTAGATATGTTATTCTTAATGGATATAAACCAGTACAAAACTACATATCAAATGTCATATTCTAAATAAGTACAAGCTACCAATGATAAAGTGTCTAGTCCAATACCATCTTAAGAAAGCAGCCAGGTTTACTTCTGTCAGAGGATGATATTCCAGGATGCATGGAACGAGCACCCCCAATTTGAGTATCAAGACACATCAAATCTGAAAGAATCATATGTTAATTAGTCAGATATAAAAAGATCAACTAAAATTTTCTTATTAATAATGAGGATAAAAGCATGTTAACTCAATCAAACCATTACATGTACAGCTCAACTACAGTGAGCCATGCATAGTATTGGAAACACTAAAGCAAAATTTTTACACCCTTAGAAAAAGCAAATAACTAGAGACTACATCACTATAGTGTAAGGTGTTTGCCCAAAGATAACAAGAATCGTGCTTTGCAGGTTAAGCATCAATAACTAAAAAGACTTTACCATAAGCAATTCAAACACACATCCCACAGCCAATAACTCCCAATAAACTCTAGAGAATGCGTGCCATGAAGTAATGAAAGCAAATGGTTCTACCAATTTTGCACCAGTTAATATAATATGCTTCCTATTCAATTCATACAAGCGATAAATTGTTGACAAAAAAAGCAACATACATAAAACAACTGTCTGAGGTCACAAAATAGTTGCTAAGGGAAGATTAAAAGCCAACCAAGAGTTTAACGAGTTTGGGATACCTGAGGCAGTAGAAAAATGTGACTCAGTATTTTCAATGTTGTGATATGTGATTTGGACTTTGGGTTGGTCAATCAATACCGTATCTTGAATCAAAACATCTGGACCATTTGGTAAGAATTCTGGTTTGATCATGTTTAACATTCTCCACAGAGAAGACATCCAAGGATCAAGCGAACCTTCATAGCTACAAATAAATAATTATACCATCTTAGATAATTTGTTTTCTACTAAAGAAAGGAAGCATTTATCAAATAACAGAAGAGAAGTATTCACACACATGAACGAATATCAACTACTAAAAACAAGAATACTCAAACTCAAATAGTACATTATAGAAAAATCAATAATCCAATCACATCAAAGCCTTTCATATTCCACAAGCATACAATCAAGCAGAATATTCTTAATTGACAACATAATCCATAATCATACCCTGAAGGGTGCTGATCATCTCCCAAGCCTCTTTCTAGAATAGCTGTTCCTCCAAGGTCCATTAATCTCTTGTCCAGCTTCTTTGCAACAAACTGCCACGGTTTACAAGTAAGGTTTTATCCAAAACATCAAAAGCTAAAGAAAATAAACATTGGCAAGACAGAAAAATTCGAATCCATTGAAATTGTTGAGTTACTTAGTCATTTTCAATATCATCCAGTGCCTATTTTGCTCAGAGTGATTCAGCATCAAGATGTACATAGTCAACCAGCACTCAAAGGTATTACAATCTTAATCTAACAAAATAAAACAAAAAACTGTTCAAACAGAAGTCAATAATGAATAAACATGATTTACATTGTACTTCTGATAACCAGAATCACCCAAACCGAAAACAGCATAATGAACCCCTTTCAGCCAGTGCTGGCTTAGGCTTCTCTGAAGAAGATACCTCCAAAAGACCTGCAACGGGAAAAGAAGAAACAGTAAAACAATAGATTAAGTGCATGTTTGGATTCATTTTGTGAGAGTCAAAAGTGATTACAGAGACATAAAATTGATTTTCAAATATTTAGGTGTTCTTGAGTAGAATTAATTTTGTCTCTAGAATCGATTCTAATTTAAAGATGAGATTTGGAGCTTTTACCCACAAATGCGATTTTTAGCCTAGAATTTATTGTTCAACTCACTTTTAGGTAAATGCATCCAAACATAAATCACTTTACATTTAACTCACTTTTAATCAAAATCAATTCATTCAAAATCAATTTTCGTGAATGTGGAACCAAACACACACACACACACACACACACACTAAGAACAACCTCAAATAATGCACCAAAAACAATAAAATAAATTTATAAATAAATAAAGAGTATATAAAAGACGGCATTTTAAATAACCTTCATGGAATCAGGCGTATCACCCTGGCCGGTGGTAGAAACCACAAAAATCACAGCCTCCTCCTGTGGTAACAGACTCTGTACAAAGCAAAGGAAAGCAAAAATTTCAACTTTTCATTTCATAAAGAGCACTTTTGCCATACCCAACAAAGAAAGTTCCATTTTTTTTAAGTGGGTGGGAGAGAAAAGAAGGAACAAAAAGAAGTGGGAAGGAAGACACATGATCATATTGAGAGAGAGGAGATTGAGCAATTAAGGAAAAAATTTCAAATTTTCATTTCAAAAGAGCACTTTTGCCACACCCACCACAGAAAGTTCCATTTTTTTTTTAAGTGGGTGGGGGAGAAAAGAAAGAAAAAAGAAGTGGGAAGGAAGATAGATACAGGATCATATTGAGATAGAGAGGAGGTTGAGCAAGAAAAGCAAAAATCTCAACTTTTCATTTCAAAAGAGCACGTTTGCCACACCCAACATTGCGAAACGCCAGAAAGTTCAATTTTTTTTTTTTGAGTGGAAGGGGGAGAAAAGAAAGAAAGAAAGAAGTGGGAAGATAGAATAATACAGGATGATATTGATGGAGAGAGAGAAGGGTGACGGGGCAGGCTCTTCGTTCGGCTTCGCGAGCAAGACGTTCAGCTGCATCCAATGCATTGCCTGTCTCGGTTGCATACAGTATCAGCAGCTTGCGGCGGTGTTGCATGCTTGCCTCTAACTAGAGATTAAAAAGCTCACAACTTTCTAGTAGAAGACCAAAGAAGAAGAAGAAGACGACGATGACGAAGATGGAACTGCAAGAAAACAAACAATTCTCCTCTCTCTTTTTTTTTTTTTGATAAATAACAATTCTCTTCTTTGGTTTAATGAGAGGGAATAGGTAAATATACCAATATTTTTGGATATATACTTTATATTTAAAAAGGAAAATATCATTATATTCTCATTGATTTGTTTATTTTTTTTTTCAATTTTGAGTTGTTACCGGAAACTTAGTTTCCAGAATGTATTTTTGCATTCCGGAAACTCTAGGAAAAATTTACATTCCGGAAACTCCAGTTTCTGGAATATAAATTTGCATTCCGGAAACTCCAGAAAAATTTACATTCCGGAAACTCCAGGAAAATCCAGTTTTCGGAATGTATTTTTGCATTCCGAAAACTCCAGGAAAAATTTACATTCCGGAAACTCCAGTTTCCGGAATGCAAATCTGTATTCCAGAAACTCTAGAAAAAATTTACATTCCAGAAACTGAATGCAAATTTGTATTCCAGAAACTGGGGGTGTATGGCCAGTTTCCGGAAAAGAAGCAAAATCAAAAAAAAAAACCCAAACAATGAGGGTATAATAGTAATTTCCTAAATAAATGTGGGGTGTATAACAAAAAACTGAGGTGTATTTACCAATTCTCTTAATGAAATTAGGCAAAGGCTACAGTGAGTGGGAGACTGCCTCATGTAGCGAGTTTCTATCTAACATGCCGTTAGATCTGCTAAAAACAAGTCAACGATGATACAGAGATAGGTGCATACAAAGTCAAACCTCACTACATCCCTTCCCCAACACCCAAAAGGAAGTGAGAATAGTGAGTGACCTCGAGGTAGAGCTGGTAAAATGGGCTTTTGGACCGGTCTGAGTCTGACCTGCACCGGGCTCGAGTCGGGCCAAAAAGATCCATATTGAAAACAAACTCAAATTTGTGTGTCTGAGTCTTTTTTTGGGCCAGGCTTGGGCTTTAGTGCATATTTTTGGGTCGGCCCGCTTCGGACTCGGTCTTTATCGAGCCGGGTCAAAAAAACCCAAATTGAAAACAGGTTGAAATTTATGTATCCGAGCCCTCTATTTTTTGGGCTTTTTTGGCTCGGCCCGACAAGCCCGGCCCATTTTGCCAGCTCTACCTCGAGGTTCTATAAAAGCTTTAGTTTGTGGGGTCCATTTAATTTGGGACAGTCCAGTAATGGAAAAGTGACCTTTTAGCCGTGGATATGGGAGATTTTTACATCAACGGCTGAGATGCATTACCAGTGATCTAATCAGCTAATTTCATACATATTTTACATTATTTGCTAAAAAAGATCTAAAAAATAATAAAATTTAAAATATATCCACTTATTAAAAAATGTTAATTTAATATTAACATTCTGATATTTGTTATATACTTGAATAAACGGATATATTTTTCCAAAAAAATCAAAAAATTGAATATATTTAGTCCCAATAAATAGAAAAATATTTGTTTTTAGTTCTTGGAAAAAAAAAATCTCTTTTTAGTCTAACTTATAATCCTTGTAGCCATATCTTAAAATAAAACATATTAATATTTTCTTTTCCACCCCATCTAATTTCTAATTCCCACCCCAGCCCACCCCACCCCAGCCCGACCCATCCCAGCCAGTCCACCCTCTTCCCCATTTCCTTAACTGCTTAAGATCGATTTGGCACACATATTTTATTTTCTGGTTTCTTAACTAATCACCTGTCAAATTCTCAAAATTCATATGCCGATTTTCATAAATTATAAAAACCAAACACTTACATGAATTCGATTAGAAGATTGACATTGTTTCCTATGAAATAAATTAGACGAACTAGACTTAAAGCTGAAAGTGAGATCAACAAATTTGACGAAATCTATAATTGTCCCAAAAAAATTTAATTTCTTGAATATTACCAAAAAAGAGATTGGGATTGATGGAAGCTAACGAGTAGAGTGTTGCATTGAGCGCAAGGTGTTCGACAAGTTTTACCATTGAACAATCATGTTCTCGTACTTGGCCTTCAGCTTCAATAGGGTTTGCTTCTACTACCGCTCTTTCCGCAATTTCACCGCCTAACGCCTCCTCACGATCTGGCGGTGGCAGAGGATTGAGTCGACAACACTTTTTTTATTTATAAAAATCTAGAATGTAATTTATGGATTCTGCTGTGAAAAAAATAATTTATGCATTCTACTGTGGAGGAAAGTATAAATACTAAATTATAGGTTTACTGCCACTAGGAGGTAAAAGTCAACTTTTCTATTGCTAATAAACTTGTGGGTTTTCCCAAATTAAATGGATCCTGGTATGTGATCATAGAAGTTTTTCTCCACGGTGGATTTGGCTCTTACGAAGTGAATAAATTATTTTAGAGTATAAAATAATTAATTTTAATTATTGATAAAAAAAATTAATGGTTGATATTATAAATATATGTATAATAAGTCATGGATGTGTTAGAATATCAACTCTTAATTTTCGGATTGGGATCTTCTCCATTTCTTTTTCTCTCCATTTCTTCCATTACTATACTTTTGGTTTGGGAGAATAAATGAAATAAATGACACTTGTGTATCACATTTATGTCATTTATTTTCCGTAAAAGCATAGTAATAGAGAAAATAAAAAAATAAATAAATAGAAAGGATCCTAACTCTTAATTTTCTTATCAATACTTGAGATTAATTATTCTGCACTTTAATGTAATTTGTTCACTTTAAAAGAGTTGGATCCGGTGCTAACCTGCTCTTCAAATTAGCCAAACTCATCTGAACTCTTCAGTAATTTTATTAATAAATCTAATTTAACTAGCCAGACTCACGCGAGAAGAAGCAATGAAATTATTATTACTGGTTAGCAGTTTTATGATACGAGAGGGCAATTGAATCATGTTATTTTTTAGTCAACAACCAAAATTGTTGTTGTAGGGTATTATGAATTTAATTTCTAAAATTATTAATATTTAAAAGTTACTGTCGAATTAAAAATCTTATTAAAATTATCCAATAAGAATATAAAAAAATCATCAATTTTATTTTTGATTTTTTGTGGTAAAAAATCATCAATTTAAAATATTAATAATCTCATATGAATAATACTTTATAATTCGACTAATTACTCCCAATCAGTTGGAAAACCTCCCCATCAATGAGAAAATATTGTTGAGAACATTGATACATGTATTAAAAATGGTAACGGCTATGATTTGAGGTTGGTAACTTTATAATAAAGGTTTTATGAATGAATTCTGATAGGTTTAATATATTTTTGTTTGCTATAAAATTGATCAAATTTGATTTTGATCTCAAAAAAAATTTGACACAATTTTAATCCTTGCATTTACTAAAAATAGTGTGCTTTTAGTCTTTGGTGAGGGACTAAAAGCACACAGTTTTTGTATTTTTTTATGGACTAAAAATATATAAATAGATGAGGAGGAGCTAAAAATATTTTAAAGCCTTTCAAAACTATTTAGAGCTTTTCCCTAGTACATTTTTTTGAGTTCTCTTTCTCCCAAATTGGGAGAACTCAAAAAGTGCATTAGGAGAGAGTTTTAGATGATTTTGGAGAATTTTAAAATATTTTTTTACCTCATTTTTCTCTAATTATAAAACTAAAATATTGGTATAAGCCCTCCAAAACTCTTTTTTTCAAAAAAATCTCTCCCAAACACACCCTTATGAAACTAAACAAATGCAGAGAACTCTCCCTTTTTTTGGATGACACTAATAAGAACAGTGATGAACTATTGTCTTTTTCCTCTTTCATTGATATTGCTTTCCATTACCTTCATGGTACCAAATGGTTCTTAAAAGAATACTAAAACATGTTGATCCAAGTCACAAAAAACTAAATTCCCCTTAATCAAAATCTTTAATCCAAGTTTTATAAATAAAAACTATGAAAACTATCTTTTTATATGAGTCCACTTAAATCAAGGTTTAATATTACTTCGCAAAATAGAAATTCTAATCCAAAGATTCTAAAAGAATTTCTTCACTAAAGTAATTACTGTGATAATTATACTTTTTAAGATGTATATGATTAGATGATAATGTAATTTTTTTTACAAATACAGTAAATAAAAAATTCAATTATTTTTCCATACTTTTACTAAAATTATAATTAAAAATAGTTTCTATATAATACCAACCTAGCTATTGTTTAAATTCATTTATCGATATCCTGGGTTTCTTAAACACGATGTCGGGGATTCAATCTCCGACAGTGTATATAGAAGAGCATCTATTGAGAAAAGTTAACCCTTTAAATGAATCTCAATACTTCGAGAGATTACTCTCCACAATTGCACTTGGAAGATACCCGAGTTCTACCACAAAAAATTCATTTATCGATATAAAGTAACTAAAAATAATAAGCCAATAAGGTGCGAAACACTATTGTTTAATAGAAAGTTACCGAGTATGCTAAAAGGTTGGAGTAGGCTACTTAATTTATAAGTTTTGTAAATTGAAAAAATTAATTAAATAATGATTGACAGGACTATGTCATCTGGGTGAAAAAAGTTGCCATTAGCATGCTGAACACATTCTACTAGTATTATTTCTTCATTTATCTCAATTCGTCCTCTTTCCATTGGTTATTTTCACACCATTTCACTTCACATGCTTGGAATAAGATAATATATTGTATAGCTGCTCAATTTCACACTTACTATATGTGGTTGATTTGTATAAATGCACATATGCATATGTTTGGAGCTGAAATTATTGATTTGGAGGGATTGTACTAATCACACCATATTTTGTATAATAATGCTGAATGGAAAATTTCTGCTTAAGAATGATTCATATTTACAACTAATAACAATTCATCATTTATATTCTGTAGCAAATTACGAAAAGAAGTTGACCATCATAGAATTTTAGCTATGGGAATTTGAAACACGATATAAGAGCAAAACAAGTAGATGCAACATATAATGGGTTGGAATGGAAAAAATGGCTCTAACGGAAGATACACACACATTTATAATTCTTCAAATTAAGATATTACATGCAATGGGAGTAATAATTGCAATTGACAAATACCTTATTCTTTATGGTCTTCAGCAAATTGTTCTAATTTTGTACTACTATGTTCACTTTCTACTGGACTCTTCAGACATTCCTTGCTGAGAGTCATGACTCTCGTTTTCATCTACACTGTCTTTCTTAGCATCTTCATCACATCTGTTTGACTGTTCATTATTATCTGATTCAAAATTACCCTGTTCAAGTGCCAGGGAATCCGATACTTCTTGTTCAGGCATATCCTTTATTTGGATATAATTTGCTACTAAATCCTCTTTAGTTGATCCTTCAGCTTCTACTTCAGGCTTCCGATCAAAAGAAACTGATTCACTTCCTGGGATTGATGTTGCCTCTTCTTGAAACCCAGAACTCTGCAATTCTTCCACCATCTCTTGATGCTCATTATCACATTGCTCGTTAGCACCAGGATTAATTTGATCATGTTTCTCTTCCAAAGCTTCCAGACATTCATTATTTTTCACCTCCTTTTCATTATCGATGGATTTGGAAATAGAACATGCTTGAAACTCAACATCATCTCCCATAGAACCTTCCATATCTGACAAGTTTTCAACCAGGCTAGCATCTTTGTCATTATCACATTGCTCATTAGCACCGGGATTAATTTGATCATGTTTCTCTTTCAAAGCTTCCAGACATTCATCATTTTTCAGCTCCTTTTCTTTATTGATGGATTTGGAAGTAGAACATGCTTGAAACTCAACACCTCCTATAGAACCTTCCATGTCTGATGAGTTTTCAACCAGGCTAGGATCTTTGTCTTCAGCAGCATACTCTGTTTTTGATTCATCTCCATCTCCATTTTTGGAGATAGGGAAAGACTGAAAAGCATCCCAATCATCTTCACTGAATTCATCTTCTTCCTTATCATTTTCATCAGTTTGCATCACAGCTGATGGGGCAGGATGTTTCTCTTCATTCCCGCCTGATGGCTTTGGCATTTTTATGTCCAAAACTGGTACTTTATGTTCTGTTTGATTTTTATCATGTGTTACAGAAGCTCGGATTACCTCCTGCATGTAGTGGCACAACAACAGTAAGCAACGGAAGATTATCTGATTATGTTAGAATGTTGATAAAGTTTTTTTCTTTTGAAAGGCAGAATGATGATAAAGTGCCTAAACAACTGTAACAAAATTGATGACTTAGTATTTTGTTAATTCTGTTTTCTTATCATCTAAACTTTAGGATGGTGTGTGTTTGTTTTTTAAGATTGGCATAATGTTACTTATGCCTAAGAATAAGGGATGTATTTGAATTTTCTGATACATTCTTGCTCTATTTAAAGAGCCAAGCAATAAAATTTCAAAAAATCCTCAGCAAAATATCCTATGCTTTTTCTTGTTTAAGCTTTCTGCTCTTAATAAAAAATTATATAGAAATTATAATGGGAGCTTATTATTTCTATGCACAGAAAAAAAAAATTGCCATTTCCAAAATTATGATCTCCATCATGGTATTACCAGGTGATTAATTAGTATTTGTAGAAAATCATTAAAGAATATGCTAATTGAGTTAAATAAATGTGAATAATCAGTTCACAAACGTACATATTGGCAACACAGAAAATACCTGAAGTTGCTGGCGGTGCAAGGGAGGCATTGATAGTAAAACATCCTTGAAATGAATGGCCGATGAAGGAATTTGAGCAAGACGAGAAACAAGCTTCATGGCTGTGCTTCTTAAATCATTGACTTCCTGTCATTTGTTTGCATGATCAAAAGAACGTAAAATAAAATTAAGGAGCTAACTGCAGTAATAAAAAATTTCAGTTTATATTACCGGAGAGAACCCATCTTCTGTTGACAAGAAAATCATGACAATGGCCTCCAGCAGTAGGTTCATAAAACTTCTCTGGCAGTCATTACTTTTAGCAAGGGTTTGTAACAGCACCATGAGACTCAAGCATTCACTAGCAATGTTCATCGATTCTCTTGTTATAGTTTTCTGCTCTCAATAGAAATATAGAATCCTTTAGCTACACGTTGAATTGCAAAAATGGCAAAACAAATGCAAATCTTGCCAATACCTTTAACATTTTGTGGATCAAAGTGAAAATATCAGTGATTAGCTCCCCAACAAGAAACATTATGAAAGAGTTATCTTCTGTATTCACACCTCTTTGAATCCTGGCTTTAAGAAATTGCAAACCTATTACTCGGACCTGTCAGTAAGAAAATTCAATCATTTGTATTTCTTTCTGGGTAGCAAGCATGGTGTGATATTTCTCACATTTTCATTTACCTGCATATTTGAATCACTAAGTACAGTTTGGAAACATCTGATGCAATATCTCAGTGCACTAACAGAGATGGATTTGCTTGCTTCGCAATCTTCAACACATTTACTTTCAAGAGCCAGTTTGGCAATTAATAAGATTTGTTCAAGAGAAAATGCAAGCTTCGCATGTATTAGTTTCCGTTGGTTCAAACTATTAACCTCCTTCAAATGGAATCCCTCAATGCAATGCTTAGTCAAAGCAGCAACGACACTCAGACAAGTTTCAAACATTTCTCTTAGAGGAAGAATGCTATCATCAAGCTCAGCCTCATCTACAAAACAAAATTGAGTAAAGCTCCATCAGTTGTGCAGTTGAATGAATCAAATTTGATTAATCGCTCCTACATTGGTAGCTTGATGCTGAGTTCCAACTCAAATATCTTAAACCTTGTGGGACTCAAGTTGTTTTCCCAACAAAAATATTCATCCACATTAAATTAAAACTAACAAAAACGCTCAAGAGCAGAAACAATGAGGTAATACATGTCAAATATAAATATTCAAACTAGCGATTCACAAGGAGGCAAGGATGAATATGGATCAAACTAGTTCTTACTAAAAGGCTTACCATCAATTATTCTCTTTAATAAAGGACTTGTACAGTTGACCATGTCAATGGCTTCTGATAAGTATACCTCACTTGAAGCCTCCCTAACGCACTGGTAGCCAATCAAAACTAATGCCAGAACCACTGATTTTGAATGCTTGTGCATCTTAAATAATCATAATAAGAACAAATCAGTAACATTTTTCAAAAAAAAAGAATTCAACAAATCAGTAACAATGATCATTTTTAGAATGAATATGACAAAAGACAAATTTAAGATATTGGCTCAGATGGAAATCAGTTATTCAGAATCATACACAATAGACACACCTTGGTCTCAATACGGTTAATAATAGCCTTTGTTGTGCTACATAGTGTCTGTATCACGTTTACTTCAGAGTTCGGATAAGACACTGAAATTGTGTCAGTACTGGACAACAGAAAAAAAAGAACTATTTAGCAGAGTATATATATCTTACGCAAAATGTCCATCAAATAATTGAAACTACAAAAAATTATCAGTCACAGGAAATGAATTACCTCTGACATACTTTGAAAAGGTAGTGTAAACAAAGTTCCATTACTGTCAAAGCAAAATTTTCACTACTGAAAATTTCTTCTGGGCAATTCTGTGCAACCTGTAGAGAAAACAATTGAAACTTGAACTTTGCATGTCTTAAAAAATTGGCCAAAGCAGCAAATAGCTAACTAGATTAGCACGCCACTCAATAATAAATCCTGCCTTAACAGGAATAGAGGGCTCCAAGTGTTTTCACAAATTTACCCCAAAACCAACAACAACAACAAAGCCTTATCCCAAAAAGGAGATAAAATAGCAGAATCACATTCCTGAAATCAATTTATCTAATGTCTACCTGTGATAAAATGGATATCGCAAGCCTATTCCAAGAATTATCCATGTATGTGGAATATGAAAGAATCTGCACCCATTAAACATAATAAGAAATATAAGAATTCTCTTCATGAGTATTCCATATAATATGCATTTAACCATGAGCAGAGGAATTATCATGAAAGAAAATAAGCAGGACTAATTTACAGTCCAATCTCCTTGATTAGAAGTGATATACTGAAATAGTGCAGGTAAGTCATCAATCCTTTATTATTAACAGTCAAACATTCTACTCTGAACCAGTAAATATCCCCTCCCGAAAATGGAAAAAGTATCAATCATTTATGTCAGACTGAATTAATTTTTTTTTTGGTAATAGTCAGACTGAATATTTAATGTGCATGTCAAGCATATTTGCAAGAGTGAATCACTATTTTAGTCCTTGAAATTGTAGGTGTAGGGAAAATTGGTCCCTGAAATTAACAAAACTCCAAAATGATCGCTAAAATTTAAAATCCTCAATCACATTAATCCTTTTGAAATTTATTTAAATTCAGAGACCAAATTGCCCAACCCCTACAATTTCAGGAATGGTGATTCGCTCTATTTGCAAATTCTGTGTCACGGACAATTTCTCCTGAAACGTGGTTAGGAGGAGGAACATTTATGGTCACGCAAGGGCCCTTAAGCATGGACAATGCACAGACCCACTTTACATTATCTAAATTGCAAAGGATTGAGCTATTGACCACTTGTTCACAGAGGCAATGATACCATATAGAGGACCAAATCTTAAAAAAGTTTAAGCTATTAGGTGAAGACACATGAATGATTTTATATCTCACACTACCCAATATAATTTTTTTTAATTCACTTAGGCCCAAACAATCCCTGCTATATGGAGTTGATGAATTTATTAGGAGGAATATGCAGTTACATGTCCGAATTAAATTAAATGGATAAGTACAAGGAAATGTATTTTAAGGTAAAAATCAGTCATTAGGACTTGATTGAGAAGGCTGAAGGCTGCATCCACTACAAACACTAAAACGTTGTCTTAGGGCTGTATTTCAAAGAATCCCGTAAGAAATAACACCCACCTGCAGCAGCTCTTTGCAAATATCAATGGTAAGTAATCCCGCTCCAAAAAAACTTTCAGTAGAAAGGAACTGAAACATAGGTAGTATAATTTCATATAATTTCAAGCCTGATGGTTTCACTTCATTACTTGGCGAGTTCCCACCATGCTTAGCATTAACAAAAGCTAGCTGTATAATTGGTCTGTAAAGGATAGGATGTTGTGACTGAAACAGACCAAGAAGAGAAAAGCCCCACAGGAACTTAAAATCTTCACTCTTCAATTCAACCATGCTATATTGACATGTAGAGACACTATGTTTCTGGGTGTTTTCAACCGAGGCTTTGGAGCAATCATTTCCTTCAGAATTCACTGGAACTGCATCAAGTGCAAGTGCTTGCAAAATTACAGGCCAAGATTCATCTAAGCATGGACGCAACTTTGAAGAAACAATAGGTGATTGCAGTCCATCAAGGAACAGATTCCACTGCAACAAAGATGCAACTGGAATGAGAAGGAAACTATGAAGATACTAACAGTTTCATAATGATCCAGGTTTCATCTCCTAGATGAAAATATGCACGCATCAATATCTGGAAAGTTTAAATTCAGGCTTACCTTGTTCTTTGGGATCAGGCACAGGCATAAAAAACTATAATCCTTCAATGTATGGATCCAGTACTTCCCTAGAACACTTGAGCTCTTTTGGAACAATGGTAATAATGCCAGGTACTCATCTGGAACTCCATCTTGGTGCTTCCTCATGGATGCATATATATAGCACTTGAGAGAAGCATGAGCAGCCAGAAGTCTTATTTTGATCTAAAATGTGAACTATAAATAAGAAAAAAGAGCTAGATATAAAACTATCTGAAAAATTAACAAGCACATATAACAATTAGAGTCACATGCCTTGCTTGTGACCCATTCTGCAAATGAAGGATAATAAATGTCCTCAAAGTCATTCAGCAGGCGTGAAATTAACGAGAATATGCGCTTGACCACCACTTGATCTCCACTGATTATTCCACTTGTCAATGTCTGAAAATTTTAAATATAAGTTAAATTGTGTTTAATTTCATACTTCATATTTGAGGAACTCCCCAAAAATATTTCCAGCCTCCAAACAATTAACTTCAGATATATTTAGAGGCAAAGCCCACAATTGGATCAATAGAAATAATTTTGGGGGTTTTCAAAACATGCAAATAAATCAATTTCAAAGATAAAAAGGAAATGAAGAGAAAGAGGAAGGCTGCAACCTTGGTAGCCAAGTGCAAGCCTGCCTCCAATAAGCTAGGACTGGAAGATGTGTCCAAGGTGGTACGAACTGCAGATACTAGCTGGGCCTATATTTAGAACAACGTCAGTTATTCCAAGTGAATCACAAAACTCATAATCTACGTAACCATAAAAATGAAGCATTAGTTCTATAGGACCTTTTTAACACATGGGCATGTGCATAAATTAAATGATATTTCAAAAATAAAAAAACTTAGTTGACATAAAAAATAATGGAGATCTTGTCATGTAAAGTGTAAACAAGCTGGGGGATTGTTGAAAAACATCTTGTCTTGTCAAATACCTGATACTGTTCCAGTAGAAGATGCCCAGGAAGCTCAGGGTCAGCTACTTTTTCAAACTGTTAATCCAAATTCACATATAATAACAAATTAACAACACTTGACCAGTAGGGAGAAATAAGACTCACCGTGCAGTACACACAGCATAAAATTAAGCAGAAAAGAAACTGATCAGTATATTCCAACACGAACTCCAGATAATTAATAAAAATAAAGTGATTGAGCTCTTCAACACTTCGTCAAACAATGCATTTGTTTACAAAGCAAATAATGAGAAAATTACCCCGATTGTTTAGACAGAAGAAAATATGTGCTTGTAAGGGTGGATCGATAAAAGAAATACTATTAGAGAGAAGAAATAAAGATTAAAAAGAAAATAGGAGGATAGAATATCATCAAAGGCAAAGCTGCATATACGAGAAACATAGAAAAGGCAAAATAAGTCTTCAATAGAATAAGGCTCTCCAGTGCCTTTATATATCTGTTAGGGAGGCTCACTTAAAGAGATCATTATCTGGACCCCAATGAGATGCCAAAAGCTGACCTTGCCCCTATCAGATCTAAGAAGTGAGAAGAACCCATGAAGATACAAGCATGTCACTCATGCCAAAAGGTAAAATATAACAAAGAAAATCATAGTTAGCAAGACCCTGCCCTAAAGCCTCTCCTTTAGTTATACCACAGCCCCTTAGGCTAATAGCAAGAAGTTGTAGAAAATAAAATAAAGAAAAAGACAAAGGAAAAAAAAAAAATTAGCTACAAGAAAAGATTTTATCTCAGTGCCATAAAATTCATTGCAATTTAAGTTACCAAAAAAGAAGAGAAGGGAGAGAAAAGGCATAGAAAAAACACATCCATCATATTTCAGATAACATACTACCTTGTCCACAATAGTGCCAAGAAGACCCACACCTACTGGCTGCATGTTCTCAAACTGAATCGTGCTTATCTGATATGGGGAAAAAATAAGAGGGAAGGGTGTTATTGATTTTTAATATATCTTTAATATTTCACAAGAACAAAGGGTAAATCATTCATTGCTAATATATTCTAATCGGTGAGTAGTACCTGGTAAGCAAGTGATATTAACTCTTGCAAGTGGAAAACTAGCCAATCACCAGTAGCCTGCGCACTTGCATGTTCTTTCCTTGCCAAAAAGAGGTCAAAATGAGCAGGATTTCTTCCTACAGCATCTGGTAGATGGCTCAAACATCTGCAATAAAATTAATCACTCAATTAACAAACTATAGTACATAACGGTTAAAACCAGATTCTTTAATTGGAAAAAAAATACCAGCCTCAAAATATAAATCATGACATAACTTTTAAACTAATTCTTTACTGAAAGATGAAGATATTTTGAGCATTAGATATGTTAACATCACATGACAGAAGCCTCTTTTATTTATCTCTAATAGTAAACAAGAAGAGGTGAATTTATACAAATTTGAAATAGGGTAATCTTTATCATTGTTTTAGAAAGATGTAGGAAGTGTATGTAAGTTCAATATATTTATAGCAAAACTTAAATTACACAACTGAGAAATACATACTCTGCAGCAAAAAGTCTGGTCCTATATCTGAGGTACTTCTCTCTATTAGCCACACCAATGGAAGCTTGAAACTTGTAAATATGCATGCTGTTGGAGCCAGAAACCATATTTTCTTCATCCCCGAGGTTCAACCTTGAATCACCATCTGAATTATCACTTGCTGCAATATTATTATTTTCAGTGTTCCTCGCTGATGTTGCAAGGACCTGCAATGATGATCCCATTAAACCATTGTGAAGAGTACCATTGTGAAGAGTATAGAAAACTCTTAAAGAAAGCATCATGAAATCATGAAATCAGGAAGTATTAACCCAAAAATCAAGGGTGATTGATTGGGGAACTCTAACAGAATAGTCAGTTCTGTCATAGGATCACATACCTCTATATATATGAGGTATTATACTCTGTATAATCAATCAATAATAAGAAATTCAGATTGACTTCCTTTTCTCTCTCTAAATAATATTTTCTCTCTCTACCATATTTTGTAATAGAGATTGATTCTAGGTGACTGCTTGGCATCTGATTGAGGGATGATTGATCAACAACATATGCTTGTAATATTCCTCTATTATCTACTATCACTTGAAGTGTAGACTGGGGGCAATTTGTGGACTTTCTAACAAGATATCAAAGTAATACCATCCATTATGGCCTGAAGCCGCCACAGCTACAGCCATTTAGTACTGTTTACTATGCTTTTTCTCTTTTGCAGTTTAGTAGCCAAAGTAGTTTACTGTCATTAAAGTTTGCTTCCCTTTTGTTTTGTTGGTGTCAGTCATTGTTCTTTTTGCTGCATCAAAGATTGCGAAATATGATTGCAAAATATCATTGTCATTAGTGGGAATTTTGGTTAGAGGCAAATTTTGGTTAGATCTAGCGGTATTATAAAACCAGTTCCTATCACCATGCTAATGCATATTAGTCATGGTCTCCTAGCACACTCAAAGTCAAGGTACCAGATTCTCATTAAGCTATGGCCCTAGCAATACTTGAGCTTGTATGGTTAAAGCAGTTGTTTTGGGAACTGTAGTTTCCTTAAGTAATTTGCATAAGAGGACCAAACATATTAAAGTTTATTGTCATTTGTCCCTGAAAGAATCTTGCTATGCTACTAACTTTGCCCACTCAACTGATCAATTAGCAAACTTTTTGGCTAAGTCTCTTGGGACCCCTCACATTAGCTAGATCTGTTACAAGCTTGGTACATATTATTTACCTCATCTGGATTTATGAAATAGTACACATGTTGACAACATCTAAACTGCATTCGTGTGCTAAACTACAATTGTATGCATTTTCACAGGATAAGGTTCGCCCTCGATCTCTTTTCTCTTACTCTGTTTTACGAGCCAAATCCCCACATCTAACATATATTCATATATCTCTATTCTAAACAAAGCCTTAGATAGAACCCCCCATCCCATTAGAAAAACCTTAGATGCCTATGTTTATATGTCTGGAATGGATCACAAGGCAGCTCTTTTACTTTCGAAACTTTTTAAATCTTCCCGGTTCCAGATCTGCACTTCTAGCAATTTCGTGTGAAAAAAACATACATTCATATGAATCATATCTTCCATACGAACTTAGTAACTACTTCCCTCAAAAATATTATTTTTCATGTCGTTTTGTAGTACGACTTTTACACATTTTAAGCATAGAAAATCCTGCATTTGAAACAGAAAGCTTACCACTTTGCGACATACTGAAATCCAATGTGAAGGACATGAAGGACATGATGCATAGAGTAATCGCATAATTGTGGTTCGCACTAAGTTACCAATTCTGCACAAATGAAAGGAGCAAGAACTAAGCAGCCTAAAAGATAAAAGTGTATGGTTGGCCAATGTCTAATTTGTTAATAAAATATAAATGATAACTATAGTTGACCATGGTAATGTCCTCATCCACCTTTTCTCTCTCAAATGAGTTCATCTTAACCCCTTCGCCCCATCAAAAAGACAGAAAATAAAAATTGTAAGACTTGAGAGAGAAAGCCAAGAAATAATTTCCTCCAAAAAACAAGGCTAACTATAAATTATTTCCTTTGTAGATCAAAGCATTTAAGACAAACCAAAGACAACAAAGGAAGGTATACAGGGCAGATAAGCAAGAACCATTATCTACATAGATTTTGTCTTCACAACTTAGGATGTGTTTATTTCAAGGTTTGTGGAATTAAACCTGGGAAAGTGATCTTGGGAATAGACATTTCCATGTTTGGTACATGCTTTAAAAAAGATATTCCTCGACGTTATTGATTCTCAGGAAATTAAGATGCCCATGTGTTGCTTGCTTTTTATTCCCATGATGAGGGGGGGTTTGTTATCTTCCCATGGGAATGGAAGTTATCTTGATACTCACCCAACCGTTAACTTCCACTTCCACTTCCTTTTACCATATTCTTTTTCCCAACATTTGTAACTAAAATTTAAAAAACATTTCTAAGTATATTAAATACTAACCAAACAGTTATTTGAATTCCCCCAGGAATAACATTTATAACCATAGTGTTCCTAACAATATCATTCCTACAAATGCAATCATTCATGTTGAACATGACATTTTCCAAGGGGTCATCCATGTCAGAGATAGAAGAGTGCTGGATGACTTTATTGTTTTCAACTGGCATTGTACTCTATTGACTTCTCTAGGAGAATGACATATACCCTTGACTGTATTCCTTCAGACATCTCTCTGGCTCTCTACTATAAAGTATTTATTTAATAAAAGAAAGTAAAGAGAAAACTACAAAAAAATGCATAGGAAATTACTGAAATAATTTCATGAAACTAATAATAAAAGACAGGGGTTTCAGCTTAACCCATGAACTAATCTCTCGCCCGAGATTAAAGAAAAGATAGGTAATCTGTCTTTTCAAAGCTATCGTCCCACAAAAAAAAATATTCTTGTGATAGGACCTGTTCCTGGTCAGAAATATAGTGAAATTACCTTTCCTATTCTTTCTCCAGATCCAGCTACTAAGAAAGATGTTCTTTCTTAAAATATCCTATATATGTAGGAGGGAACAGGGGAAGGGGTCAGATTTATCCCGAAAGATTTGCTTTATCCGGTATCAATCGTGAGCTACGAGCAAATAGAACACCTTTTAGGAGTATCAATACCGTCACATGAATTGTAAATGCATGAATATGATGGACCAAAAAATCTGCAGTTCCTAATGGAAAAGGTATTATATATATATGTTGTTATATAATGAAATATATGCTATATAATATATTTATATTATGTATATAATTTCATGTTATATATCTAATTTATATGTTTATAGATCGGTTGTTAAAAGACTAAAGCCCACCTTCAAGCTAAAAGTCTAGTCGTATTTATTACTTATTCTTTCTTCTTCCGCCATACCCAAGAGTCATTCACTCCCTAAAGAGATTTGAGAAGAGTCACTAAGATAAGAGTTGTTATAGGATTTAACGAAAATAGGGGTATAGTCAGTGTGCCGCTAATTGGTATATCTCTTTGTTGTAGAGACCTTCCTTGCCCTGCTTAGGGCTATGTGATAGCACCCAAAGGGACCTATTCTATTTGAACGAGACCACATAAACTATAGTCATACGGTCAACCGAACCAAAGCCAAAGCTAAATCCTCTTCCCTTCGCTCCTTCCCCGGCTCCACTCCAGAGCAATGCCATGACCCGGTCGAGAGCCTTCCATGCGGATTCCTTCAAAGAGAAAGAGAGTTTTCCCGGCATCAATGCAAAAACTTCCTGGTCCGGGAACAAGAGCAATTCTTGGTCCCACCAAACCATGCCATGAACAGTAGACTCAACAAGAGCAGGGGATATTGAAACAAAGACTCATTCCGTCTATTGCTCTACCTGCCTCCAACAGATTCAATTGCATCGTTTATTCCTATTCCGGCAAAACTAGCTGCTGACTCAACCTCCCCACGGGTCTACGCCCTCTTTGTTTTAGCATCGGCGATTGAAAGAGAGTTCTCTCCATCTCAATTGGAAAGTCTATCGCTCTCAGCAGCAGTTCCTTGGTCATACCCTCGGTGATGACTAGCAGTCCTTCCTGATTGAGTTCTCACCCTCTATTGAGAGATCAAGAGTTCCGGCCAGGCTATGATTCCATCAACAAACCTGATTAGGTATAAAAGCTTAGCTTCTATTACAAGAATCTATTTTGAAAAGAGCTATCCTAAAGCTTGACAGGTCTCCCCAACTCTGTTTTTCACTCAAAAACCGAAAGCATAAGGATGAGCCTTGGGCCGTGCAAGAGCAAGGACGAAAGGGGAACAAGTCGCAGGAGAAGCGTTGAAGTCAATTAAGGAATTGCAGGACAAGCTTACCAGACTAAGCAGTCACTACTCCCTGCTATGAGAACTAGGTTGATTCTGACCCTACTGTCGAAGATTCCAGGGACTTAGCCTTTGAGGGATTTTAGGGGATTAGGGTTCTCCTTTATCTCCTCCACCCATCCGCGGAGGGTTTCAATATCACCGCAGATATTTTCAGATCGCGAGACATAATGTTCTCTGCGACACTGGAATAGATTTCTTCCATTTCCGGAAAGTGAACGGAAAGCCGCCCTTCCCCTTCTCACAATATTCCCGAACTTGCTCAAGAATCAATGAATGGCACTTCGAAGTGCCTCACGTTGGGGGATCGGCGTGGGGAACTTCCACCGGTTCTGGACTAGAGCCAGCGGGTTCTGAATGACCTCCCTCTCACGGTGAAAAAAGTGGTTAACCATCTCGAAGAAATCCATATCGTCCACCCGAAAAACGTGTCTCAACTACAGCCAACTAACTCCCCAGTTTCCCTATCGAAAAACCAACCCTACTTAATTTGTTCTAGAAATGCTAACCAAGTTACACACTGGGGCCATGGGTCATGAAAGAGGTTGACCCCCATCCCCCTTCACTATGTATGGCCAATGAACTCCTCGCTTTAGTCCGTTCTTTTCCTTCTTTGGGCTCGGGTCAATAGTAGCCGTGGTAGTAATCTCCCTCACTTTTTGGCGCCAAAAACCTGTCAGCCTGGCCAGGGCGCACAGAGGTGTGTCCCGGTCCAATGTTAAATACAGTGGCAGTTTACCCGCTTTCCTTTCTCAAGATTCAACGCTATTCCTTTCACACCGCTGGCAAATTCAACCATTTCCCCAGCTTGAATCTCGTTCAATCCATAAACACGTGCAATCCCATCTCCAACTGAGACCACTCAACCGATCTCATCCACTTGAAAAATTTCGTGATAAGTTAAAGAAAAAAAGAATTCTATAGAATATTCTATCTATATAATATAGATAAAATCATAATATATATAATATATAAAATATAAAATAATAAGAAAAATAATACTCAATAATCAAATTCAATTGAATATTTGAATATTAATAACTAAAACTAAATAAAGAATAAATATGAATCGAAGACTGAATCTTGATATACCTCAGAACAATACATTTTTGTTACCGCGAGATATATTGACAGCTGCGGATCATTTGATTGGAATGAAATTTGGAATGGGTACACTTGACGATATGAATCATTTGAAAAAGGGCCGCCTCCCTCTGCTTCACCTCCCCTGAAAGGGGACTGTATGTCTTACTTACCAGTAAGCCAAACAATCCCCCCTCTTTCAGGGTATGGAGCCAGCGTCGGTCGTATGGCATGCCTTGTAAGGTCACCACTCCTTACAGGCGGAAGGGCTAAGGCAGCCGAGCAATCCTGCCCGCACCTTCCAATTGCAGACATCTCTCTGGCTCTCTACTATAAAGTATTTATTTAATAAAAGAAAGTAAAGAGAAAACTACAAAAAAATGCATAGGAAATTACTGAAATAATTTCATGAATCTAATAATAAAAGACGGGTTTCAGCTTAATCCATGAACTAATCAGCGGCTAAGAGAGATTAAGCTCTTTTGTTTTTTGTTTCACATACTCTGAATCAGTTTCCTCATCCAACATAAAGAACAAGTTATCTTCAATCTGCTCAACAATAACGGAAGCCTGTAAAGATTAAAATCAGCTCTCAGCACAAAAATATGTAATGCTAATATTTCTATTGAAAATCCTATCAGGATTAGGAACCAACCGGATCTTTCTCAATTAGATGCCTTAGAGTAGACACGGCAAGATGGCGTAAATTTGGCTGCATCAAGAAAGAGTTAGTGGAAAATAGTGGATAACAAATTATTACCAATAATGAAAAATATGTAGGAAAAAAACCTGTTTTGATGACAAAGTAGAGAGAAGAGTCTGCACATGGGAGTGCACAGAAACAGCTTGGGGTGCAAAAAGAACAAGTTGTTGTGTGAAGCGTGCACTCCTGCAATAGAACAAGCAAAACTTTTGATAATCCTCAATAAAGGAAACACTTTGACTGAAAAAGACTACTCAAAAAGCAAAGACTGGCCATGAGAAAATGTTACTTATATGATATGATAATGGGTGGAATTAAGACACATACTCAAGCATTGTTGAAGTATCTTGCCAGCAGCTTATCTCAGCAATGGCAGACTGAAAAGAAAACACAATGTATGAAGTATGTGTTGTAAAAAAAAGGCAAAAGTCCTAGGTTTTGTGAACAATTTCTTATGATTAGCTTTAATGTAATAGTTTTGCTAGAAGTAAAAGAGGCAAACTTTTGTCGCAAAGAGCAATATATGCCCCACTTTTATGGTATGGTTAGAGGGCAATTGTCGTATCTTTAAGTTACTTTGACAAGCAGCTGATTTGGTATAAGATTAGGCCTAATTTGGATAAACTTCTCTATAAGCACTTTTAGCATGTGTTTTTTAGCTAACAACTTCTCACATAAGTTGAAATTAACTTTTGCTCTTCACATTTTTCAAAAGCTATCTTTTTTAACTTCTCCATAAGCACATATCTATTTATTAATGACTATTTAACAACTTTCTCTCTTTTGCATATATGAGAAAAATAAGATGCAAAATAAGACTAACTTCTCCATAAGTCAAAAGCTGGAGTTTTTGCATCCAAACAGAACCGAGGCATTTGGCTTCTATTTGTATTTTGTTCTAAACAGACATGCTGAGAAATAGGGTAGCTTCACTTCATTAATGTTTTTATTTTTTTTTCTTATATTTGTCATTTCATTTGTGTTTTCCTTTTCATCAAAATTCTTTACGATTATCTTCTCTTTCTTCTTAGTGAGTTTCTTCTTTTATTAAAAATTTAAAATTTTAAAAAAATCCACCTTGGAGCGCGAGAAAAAGATGCTTCCTGGGACAAGCTCGGGACCAAGAACAGTAACTATAGCATTTATAAGGCGGCCAACTCCCTGCTGAATGTCTACCAAACCATTCTCATCAGATAAAAGAATGTCCATAGCAAGAGAAAGGGTTGCCTGTGAAGAAAATTACTGAGGATAATGAAATCTTAAGAAAGATAATATTACACAATAAAATGAGGTACATCCGTCCAATTAACAAATAAAAGCAGCAAACAGTTGTCTTCTTTTCCTTCATTTTTCTCTTCGTTTTTTGGGTGCAAAAAGATAGATCACTTAGAACATGGCACAAGAAGGATGCAGTGTAGAATGCAGAAATAAACTCCTATCACATAAGCCAAGGCAGGCGGCAACTTACATGTGAGGGGATATGCCTTAGGAATAAAACACAGAACTAAACTCTCAATTCACTTCATAGGTAAAACATTGGCATCATTTTTCTCAGCCATGTCCATGTAAATGTGTATACAGGATAAAAAGAGTTCTATTGTGGAGAAACAGAGTTATTGTAATAATTAATAAAATAAAATAAAGAAAACTGAAATCACTGGTTCAGATGAATCAATAATTGACATTTCATGGCACTAACAGTAATGTTGGTACTAAACAAATATTATCATTAAAGCCAGGGAAAAGCTCTCCATGCTGCAATTAATCTGCCAGACAGATTATCAGTTCTATATGTAAGATATAAAATCAGAAATATATTGAGCACAATATGCTGCTGACATTTGGAATGGGATACCTGGACATGAGAAACAAAGGACAAGCCCGCAGCTTCAATAGTTAAAAGAAGGCCATGCATAGACCAGATCTGCAGATTAGCTACCAAACTTTTAGCCAGTGAAGAGATAGAGCTCACTGTTGCAGGCACTAAAGTTGACAATGCAATCCCTCCTGCACTGCAGCAAGATATATAAGATAAAAACTGTCAAACATAAATAGAGAAAAGATGACTATAAAGCAACAGGAAAACGAAGTAAAATATACAATTTGTTATATAAGTTTGGAATAGTCATTAGATCTGCTGAACCAAACATCTAATCTAAGATTATAAATCAATGTACAAGAATAATGCATAATGCAACAGAAAGGGTTCAACAACCATGTAAACCCTCCACTGAAACCAATATGCTTTTTTGTAGTCTAATCCTCCAATAAATTAAAGCATTTTATGAACTGGAGAATATACTTTGTAAAGAAACTGCTGTAAAAGTGTAAAACTTCTCATTTCCACTATTATTATTTATATTAACCACCATTTTCTTCTTATTACATCTCAATTGCTAATCAAGTTAACTTGCATTGTGTTATCAATTTATAGAATTCTTTTATCCACAATATTTATGGTGTTTAAGATTTTATTTTTTATGAAACTTCCACTAAAGTATTTTAAAATAATAAGGAATTTTCTGAATTGAGTCCCTCTTAGGTATCCTTGACTCTAGTCCTTTGTCTTCTAACCCAGGTAAAGGTTTTGGGCCCTTGATCCTTTTATGGTATGTCTGGATGGAAGATTTTGGAGGGAAAGGGAGGGAGTAAAGTATTCTCTACTTTTAAAACTAGTAAAATACCAATCCTCTATATCGTAAAGAATTTCTGCTAAAGTACAGAAAAACATAGTTCAAAGTTCAAACAAATTAAAACTAATCAGTAATTCAGAATGAAAGAAAGGTAACTTCGTTGGGGGGATTGAAGAATTAATAAAATAAACATGCAAACTATGAGCCAGTGACCTGCGGTGAATGCAGCCAAGCGCCAAAGCAATTGATCCAACATAGTAGGAATCAGTTGCTCCATTTAGGTCACCAAGAAGAGATCTAGTCTGCTTTCCACAATTATTAGTGAAAAAGGACAATCAGAAATGAAAACACTAAATAGCACAGACAATATTTAGAAGCTATATATCTGAGTGTGTGTGTGTGGAAGAGAATGTGTGATAATTAAATCACAGTTCAGTGAGGAATAACATGTAGTTTGAAAAGCAGACTGAAAAACTTGCCATTCTAGCAGTGAAGATATCATTTCCAAATCGAGCCAAATATCCAAGACCTTCACACGATGCCCTACGCTGCGACGCACAAATGTCTCCCTCCGCCAAAATACTCTTCCATTCAAATTCGACAAACACAAAGTAACAATGATTAACATTAGCAAATAATTGAACACGCCCACACTTACTCCTCAAAAGATTTCTTACCTGGAAAATAGATTGTATCAAACCCAAAATCTCTTGTCCTAGTGTTTGTGGTTTAAAAGAAAGCAAAGCCTGGAAAAGGTAACGAAATCATTATATCAATATTAGGTGAGATCCACGCGAGATACTTAGATAATACCAATCGAAGAATGAATAGAACCTTAAACCCTGCAAGTACGCCCACGCAAATATTGGTGATACTAGATGTGTGCCAGTGTTGTTTTTTCCCAGCTTTCAAACACTGCTCAATATCACCAAGGAGGGAGAGCATACCGCCACTATCCTGAGATATAAAGCACAAACTGATGTCAACAACACAAACAAACACTCTTTGAATTCTGCAACAAACAATGAGGTCGTATATGAACCTGAGAAGCAAATATGATCCCGAAGAAAAGAAGCATCTGGTTCACCAAAGTCTTGCTTATTGTCTCCGGCTTCAAAGAGAAATTAAAGTTGTTACTAAATGGAAAGCCATCATATTTAAGATAATAACAATAACAACTAAAACAAGACTGCATGGGAAAGGCAATATGAAATGAGTTGGATAAACAAATCAAAATTTATTTATAAAACCAAAGAGAAATTCTAACTCAAATTGTGAATAACAACAAAATCCATTTCCTACTAAGTGAGATCAGCCACATAAATCAAATGACGTCATTGTCCAAAGGCCCCATTTTGATCAAGACCTTTTGAAATGGTTTCTCCAAGAGTTTTTCTCTGTCTTCTTTCTCCTCTATTTACCAGGCTATCTTCCATCTAATCAATTCTTCTTAGTAGAGCCTTAATTTGTCTTCTCCTCACATGGCTAAGCAATCTTAGGAGAGAATCTGTCATTGTGTCATTAAACTCACAAGAGAAGGGAGTCATAAGGTGGTTTGGGGAAGAGTATAGGGATTGGAGAGATAAGGAGGTCATAGGTTCAAACCTCCCCAACTAACATAACATACTAATTTACTAACATTTGCCTACCCAAAAAATAATAATTAAACTCACAAGAGACCTTCCTGACTAATATTGGTGTATACAAGCATATACTTAAATGTAAATTAGAATTAGAATCAGTATACATATCAAGTTCGTCTGACTCAACCTTAATAGATTAGAATAGAAAGATTATAGTAGCTTCTAGTTCTACAGCAGTTAGTAACAACAGTCATATATGTTAGGTAGTTAAATACATTTATAACTGTCTGAGTGTTAGGAATCCGTAAATAGAATCATCACAGTTGTAATCAATACACTTCTTCAGATTAATAAAATTTCATTTTCAGATTTTGACCATTCTCTCTGTTTTCTCTCTCTCATTCTTCACATTCCTCATTTCCTTCTTTTTTATTGAAAATAAGGTTTAAACAATTTGGAAGAAGAAAAGAGATAAAGATCCTGATGAACTCTGTCAGTGTTTGCTATGCTATGGGACATCTGGGTGTATTGGAGAAAAGTTAATGTTCCACATCGACTCGAGTTAAGGCCTAATAGAGAATATATCTAATAGAGAATATATAGAGTAGAGGCACCCCTCACCTTACAAGCCGGTTTTGTAGGGATGAGTTAGGGCCACAAATTCTAAGAGGGTGAAGAGGAATGCTTGGATTTTTCAAGAGGTTTCAATCTCTTTAGAAATTTGGGATAAATAATATTTTTGGCTTCTCTTTGGTGCTTTGCTCAGAGTCATTTTAAGGGGGTTGTTGTCTTGCTTAGAGATTGGGCTGCCATTATGAACTGTAATTCTTGAGTTTTGGTTTGCTGGTTCTTTGTACCTTTTTTCTCTTTGTAGTTTTCTTGTGAAGGATAGTTTATCCCCTTATCTTTCAGTAACTCTTTTTCTTAATAATTTTCTTCTATATATAACAAAACACACAACACTTGAAACATTTATTCATTCCGTCCTGCCAGCCAGAGATAGATCCAATATACATAAAAGGAAGATATTTTCCCTAAATAGGATATAGTTTCCAACAAAAAGAAACAGGTGAGATTTACATTTTAGAAATTCCAGGCAAAAACATTTACAATCTTAAAACAGTTGAAACATGCAAATGATTAGTTAGATCAGTATATAGTTAACCCGTTAAATAATATTTGGATATCATTAGCTACACCAGTAGTTGATTGTTCCTAAACATGAAATAGTTTTTTCCAAGAGTTCCTGAATTGTAATTATCCAAAGAAATAATACCTGAGGAAAGCTAGAGATTTCGTTCTCCCATACACAGGGCATGATGCCATCTTTTCCACCTTGGAAAGCACGGAGTTCATCTTCAAACCAATCCCTTTTACATATAAATATACAGGCCAGACAAGTTAGATAATAGAAAAGGAAAAGAAAGAGAGCCTAAAGGACCTCTCCGCTTGTTTTAAAAACAATGCTGACTAATCTAACATTCCATATAATATCAGTCTTACCTAATTAAACATCCATAAATAGATTACAGAAATATTATTATATAGATGACATTACTATATATTGCCACTAAGTTTTAATGAGTATCAGTTGTCACTGCTAAAGAATGGAAATTTTCATACATTGGAATACCATTGAATACACAACCAAGTATTTTGGTACATAAACATCGCACATGGTTAACGAAGAGAGGATGTGAGAATCCAGGAATACAAATCTCCTTTTCATGTCAACGTTGATGGGACTCCAATGCTTTTGGAGGGAGTCAGTACCACAGGAACAAATGGAGGAGTGAGAGATAAGAGAAATACAGAAGGTGGAAAAGATAGACTAACATATGGTGTACAAGTTTTCGTTAATATCTGTTTTACTATGAGAAAAAAATACATTGAAGCAGCAAAAAAAATATCCCCTAAAACCTAGAATTAAATAAAAGAGAGTAGCAAAAGGCTCCACATGTCAAAAGTGTGTGATGTGACATTTTCTTAGCGGGTGAGCTAGAAACATTAAAGATATAAAAAGTTGGTCTAATGTAACAGGTATAAGTTTGAAAGTAATACAAACAAGTTTACTATCAGTGTACCACGTGATTTATCATTCCAATATGAAAAGGGGCTCCAAAATTTAAAGATTGAAAGGAAAAAATAAAAGAAAATTTAATTGAATAAATTTATGAGCAAGCTATATCTGATAAATGGAGGGACAGAAGCTTGGTAAAACATTTAACAGCCTCACAACTATATTAGGAAGACACTAATTGACTCTGGTTCATTCATCTGTTTATCAAGAGTATGGTACTAGGCAACTGCAATCAACCTTTATCCGTTTGCACTAAATCACTACAACATATTTAATTTCAGAAAATCAAGCCAACCTCCTTAGAAAGCCACTAATGGCAATAGAATGAAGAGAAAAATGTAGAGTGGAAACAGGCAAGAACAACCAAACATTTAGTCTACATTGAACAGCTTCAAAATAATCCAAAAGAGTGAATTGGTAATATCTATTGTGACACAGTCCTAGCAATTTAAAGGAGGACTTTGTCTATTGCAAACAAGATAGAAGATCTTTGTAATTTCATCTGAGATCAAGGGTTCATTGTAATTTACTCTAATAATTAAGAAAAGATATTACAAAGCATAATTGCTTAACAGCCAGATAGAGACCTTCCAGGAATCCATGGACCCAACCATGCATCTCTCTTGTCTAACAGCAACCTCAAGCACGAACTTTCTTCGCATTCTGAAGCATGTCTTATTCAAACAAGCAATAACAAATACTCAGATCAATCAATGAAGATTCAACAGTTAATCAATTGCTACACAAGTGAAGTAAATGCAAGACAACCGTTTAGCATTTATTTAAATAATATATATAAAAGAAAAAAAAACACTACCTGAATGGAAATGTGCATATTTGAATAATCTGAGGATGGTCATTTTTAAATGACATTGGATCTGGAAGAGATTGATAAGCTATTAAAGTTTTGATGATGAAAATGTCCACCGCAGGCTTTACATTTAGCAGTTCCTTGGCTCTTAATGCTGATATGTATGATAATGCACTGCTTTCAACATAGGTTAGGAATTACAATCAACTGTCAAAACGAGTTACAGCCATACATAAAACAGAAAATATACCTGTTAAGGTATACAAGAACTGGTTGAAGTAGAACTCCACCATTCACAACATTAGGAGATATAAAGCATTTTATAAATGCTGTGAGTGCATGAACAGCTGCAGACCATACACTACAAAATACAAGAGTAGACCATGAATGACACATGCACAATCAGAAGTACTTCTTTCTTGATTATTATTCAAGACAGAACACATCTAACAAGATAAAGTATGCAAAGCAACTTTTAACTTTAATGAAATCTAAATGATATGAAACCTTTGGATCCTGAATACCTTCTCACCTATCTTGGCTGTGTTCAATTAACAATAACAGTAAATACTTCTGGATTTTCATTTTATTTTCTTGTTTCTAATAATGGAATAATATACCAAGATAGAAAAAAAGGTATAAAGCAGGGTGATCAGATGAAGAAACTCGTTCAAAAAATCCTAAACCTAAAACCAACAAAGAAGGTAGAAAAACAAGGCTATCAAACAAAGAGATGACTAGCAAGTGATATATCGCTAAAAATTCAGGCATTCTGCTCCAGCAAAATGTAAGCCATAAATATTTTAAAATGAATAGGACAAGATCTACAACTAGGGAAGGAAATTGAAAAATAATTCACAATAATATTCACCACATGAATGCAAAGAGTTCAGTTAATAGGAAAAAATAAGATAATTTGAAACAATTTGATTACAGAAAACATACAGGATCATGATAAGCATTGCATGACCAATAAAGATTAATAATGCTTAAGATGTACTTACTATATCCTTGACATTAAATCTTCGGTTTTTGTAATTTCATTTTCTGGATTCTCATTAAAGAGTGTAGCCCATAAGGCAAGAATATCAAAGACATCCTCTTCAAGCTCCTGCAGGCAAGGAAAAAGCCCATGACATGTGAATTTTAGTTAAAACAACTATGGGGAATAACAAATTTCAAGTTTCATGTTAACAAGTCTTATGAAACCTGCATAGAAAATTCCTGTTATAATTTTGTTATAATTTTTCAAGAGGATAGATAGCTAAAGAAGATGGACAAGGGCTTGAAAAGATTTGGAAATACTACGGCATATTTTGGAGCCACTAAGATCGACTCTCTTGAATACTAAGGCTTATGTAATGCTGATGTCAAATATTTTCACATGCTTTCCTTTACCGTTCATTTTTTTTGGTTTCATAACAAAATTATGGCTTAAGAAAAGCCCTAACTATCAACAACTCAATACCTCCTTTGGTAAAGAAGCAAGTAAAGATGATAAAAGCAACCATCCAGCTTCTTTTTCAACTGTGGCTGCCACCGGATTGCGGCTATGTTCTGTCAGCAATTTCTTTGAAACCCCAAACACTAATCTGGGAAGCCTGATTATAACACATTATTACTTGTTAGTACAGCAAATCAAGCAAGCATTAAATTGCATAAATGACAATTCCTCTTTTGTTATCTAGCATAATGACCAGAGTGAAACAAAGAATGCAAATTATAATAGGTGTTGACTGACAAAAGAATTCAAAATCATATCAAAGAACACAAGAAGAGCAGGTCCTGTAGCATCGATGAATTACCCACTATGCCCATTCATGGGAAACAACAATAGATAGAAGAAAAATGATACAAAGATGAAAGAAGGTGGTGTTAGTTGACATTTTATATTCTAAGAATTTGGGTTTAGCGCCTAATTCAACACCACAAAACTGACTTGTAAGGTGAGAACTGCCCAAGCCTTATAAGGAGTACATTGCCCATATACATGTGGGATCTCAACACACCACATCACGCTCAGAACTGGACATCTGGAGCGTGGACAAATGTGGGTGGCCCAATAACAACACTCCCTCACACATAGGATCACACATAGGAATAGACATCTAGAGTATGGACAAATACGGGAGGCCCAATAATGGATTTAAGATAGGATTTGATACCATATTAGAATTTGGGCTTAGAACCTAACTCAACCTCATAAAACTGGCTTGTAAGGTGAGGACTGTTCAAGCCTTATAAGGACTACATTGGTCAATCTCAGCATATATCAAGGATCAGATAGTCACTATAATAATAAGTACAAACCTAAAGTATTATAAGCCCTTGACTTATAAGCCCCTCTTAGAATTTGTGGGCCTAACTTATAAGCCTTATGGCCTTATTTCTATTCAATGTGGGACTTGGGTTTTTTCCCCAATACGCCCCCTCACGCCTAGCACTATTGGGCTTGGTGCGTGGATAATATGGTAGGCTGCCCAATATCCTAGGATAGGCTCTGATACCATCTTAGAATTTGTGGGCCTAACTCATCCCTACAAAACCGGCTTGTAAGGTGAGGCTTGCCCTTACATTATATACCTTGTATGGCCTTATCTCTATTCAATGTGGGACTTGGGTTTTTTTTCCCAATAGCCCCACTTGTTAGGTGAGACTCCCCAATGTGGGACTCATAACAATGCACTATCGTTCGAGAGCCTACGTCTCGGCGGCTTTCACTCCACGACACTTCACTCGGTGCACTTCACTCAACTCTTGTATGTGAATCAGCTCTGGCATTTATTTATTTATATACAATTTACAAGTTTTTTTCTTTCAAATCATTGCACACCTTGCCATCTACATTAAATCAGGTTTTAAACAGCTTTCATTCCATCTCAAAATATGGATAAAAATTATGATGCAAGCAAAAAGACAAAGCATTTTCAAATCCAAGGCTTAGTCACACAATATATACATAGAAGAAAGGAATTCATCAATTTGGGTTGTGGTTGGACAAATAGCTTAATTAGGAGCTTATTCGAAAAACACTTATCATATAAATGCTTAAGCATAAGCTGATTCTACATTATAAGAGCTTATGGGCTTAAACTCTAGTTACTCTACATAAACTTTATAAAAGTTATTGCCTGCTTCAATAAGCTATTCGGAAGAGCTTATGTAAATAAGCTAAAAACAGCTTATGAACTTATCATAAGCTATTTTCATAAGCTCTTCTAAATACTCACATAAGTGCTCATGCCATAAGATAAGCCTAAATAAGCTCTTCTAAACGCATCCTTGGTATAAAAAGAAATGTAACTTATCCATGTATGAAATAAAAAAAAATTAAAAATATGAAGGGGAGGAGGGAAGACAAGTTACCTTGTTGGGTAACCAAGAGGCAATTTTGGTGAAATAGAGACTAAAGCAGCCAAGACAGTAGCTTGCCCATGCAAAGAATCAAGCTCAAACTGTAGATTGCTTCCCTGCAGACAATGTATTAATGTCAATCCATAAAATGAATTATAGAAGAGCCACTAGTTAAAACTTGTTTTTTAATCTCTCCACAAAATAGTTAAAACTCAACTGAAATTTTTTTATCTACAAAACATTTGAATACAAACTTATTCTTGTGTAATTTTAAAAATTTTGCAGTACAAGGTGTATGTAAAAAAATAGTTATATTTCAATGGTTGGGCTGGTCAATATCAATTTCTATAGCAAGTTATTGAGTGGTATAATATAATTGTGCCAAGTTACCCTAGTATCAGAATATCAGTTGATCTCCACCTATATCAGCAATGTAAAATCCCTTAAAGCAAGCAGGACACCAAAGTGAACCCATGTCACCATCTTATCCTTTAACATGTTGGTACAATCTTAAAATTTGGGCTACGCCTAACTCGACCCCAAAAGCTAGCTCAAGGGGCGAGGATTGTCCAAGACAAGGACTACTTTGGTCATATTTCTAGTCGATGCGAAACCTTAACACCCCCTCTCAAACCCAGCACAATGAAGGTAGTTGAGGCTGCAATGAAGTCAACCCAAAGTGGCCGCGATTAAGGTAAGGCAGGTACGGGTGTGCCCAAGGTGGCCGCAATTAAGGCGGCTAGGGTTTCCAACAAGGTACAGTGAGATGCCCTTGAAGATGTGGGCATTCCACTTCACATAAATAGCATGCTACCATAAAATTAGTTTCCATATTGCTAACCATTGATATGAAGCACAACCAGTGTTCACAAAGAAATCTGACTGCGCATACATAACAAGTTCCTACCTCTCTAACTTGGCTAAAGTGCAAACATGATGGCCAAACCACAAAGAAAAGAATAATTTGTATAATGAAATGAAGGGAACTAGATTTTTTTTAATCAATAACAGACTCCATTCAGCTGCCTGACTAAATTTAATTATCAATGCATGTTTTATAAATTTTTTATGCATCTCCTTTGTGCCTCAGCTATGGAGGATTTCTCATCCTCCTTTTCTGTTCTGTTGTATTCTTTTCAAATTACTGTTAATAAACTTCTTTTATCAACAACAATAAAGGATGCTTTGAAATATAGATTAAATTTGAAGAATTTTACCTTTTCAAAAGAAACACTCTCTCTTAATGCAGTAAGATTGGTCACCCCATATGAAATTAAACCACTAACACAAGTTGGATCAACTTCAGCCAATGCACGTAATGCCAAAGCAGCCTCAATCCGAACCTAACAATATACATATTTTGAACAGATATAACAAAGAGACAAAACATAAAAGCCTGGATATAATGTGACTCCATATTCGGCACAAACATGAATTTGAGAAAAAGGTTTTCAACTTGGCTAAAGGCATGCAATAAATTAAAACAAATCATTTTTTAGAAATCTGAAATGCTTCTAGAATCATTAGTACACGGACAAAGTACAAGTGTGGAAACTTGAAACTCCCAACTGTTCGGTTAATATCAACTGTCAAGGAGCTAATCATCTCAATATGATTTGATTATGTAGGGCTGAAATCCACCAATGGATGCATGCCTGGTATATACTCTTACAAATTTCAGCCATGCTGTTCCCATCATATTTACCATGATGAAACTATCTACAAGGTCATAATATCACCTTTTTTATTATTATTTCTACCCTAGAGAACAAGAAAGATGAAGTCTTAAACCAAAACGAGAACAAAATCCAAAATGAACAAGTATAGAAATAATGTGTGTGTGTGTGTCATGAGCTCACTAGCTTCGAAGAATGTGACACCGCAGCAACTACAGTGTTGTCAAGAACTTCCTTAAATTCAAAGGGAACCTGAAAATCGACAAAATCGAAATAAGTACACCTTCAGACATCCCAGCCCTACTTCCTCCTGTTTTAATAGCACCTACATCTCATTACCTCTCCCAGTGTTTTCAGAGTATACGACAGAGTGCGTAAGGCTGCCACCTTCATGGAAGGACCAGCTTCGGGTGACTGGAGCTAAAACTTGCCAAAAAGTGGGGAAAGAAAAGGGGAGTAAATGATTCAGTACACGTCATTAAGATAACATCAAAGATAAATACGCAGATCTTGAAAAACTTATAGCAACTACTGATTTAATTTGAATAAATTGCACCTGCTTTCCCAGAAAAACCGAGAAGTTCCTTTGAGTAGGTTCAGTCATTTGATCTGTTACACCGACACGAAGGGCATAAAGAACACATGCCTGCAGCAAGATTAAGACACTCTTGTCAACAATTTACAATGCTAGAAATCTTAAAGGAAACCACAGGCTGAAAATTCTAGCAGTTTTCTCTAAACAAATACACGATGTCAGCAAAAAAACCACAAATGCACCAATACCCTATTTCTTCTCCCATAATCTGAATAACAGGTAGAGGATTTTGAAAGTCCTTGGAAATTTGTTTCTCAAGTGGTGGGAACCTGAACTTAAGGAGTTTTGAATGGTTCCATATTCATCTTAATGGTAGGAACCTGGTATTTTATTAGAAAGAATGAGGAAAATCTCCCCGGATTACAGCACTGCAAATCTTCGCGGGTCCACACCTCCCTGCCCTAAGGCCCTAATTCTCACAAATGCCTAGATAATTTCCCTCTCTTCTCTTCTATTTTGTATAACCTACTAATTTTTCCTAATTCTCCTATTCTGCCCTATTCGCAAAATAATCCTACTTCCAATAATTATATTATAGAATTATTCTCTCCTAATTACTACATTTAACGATATCTCCTAATATTTCAGTTCCAGAATTATTCTCCTAACTACTATACTTAAAGATATGTTTAACCATTGTACCATTGGGTCCATCCTTATTTCTCCTTTTATATACTTTCCTAATTTGGGGTCATACGGTCTGTTACTAACAAACTCCTAACTAACGGACACCTAACACTTACAAGTTCTTGAATTGTTCCACATAGAATGGAATAAATATACAAAAAAAACTATCAGGTTACAAAATAAGGCCTGTTTGAATAAGTAGCTTAAATAAGTACTTATTTTTTTAGTAGAACTTGATAAATTAACACTACTGTCATAAGTACAGTCTAAAATATGCTGAATAACCTTTGGGTAGACAATTCAAGAAGCTCTGCTTATGATTAATTTGGCAGAAAATTATTATAAAAATAACTATCACCAAGGACAATTTAGTTTCTACAACAGTTTAGTTTCAAAAACTTCAGTTTCTAGCTTATGAAAATAAGCCCAAAACAGCTTATATTGGTTTTAAAAGATGCTTTGAACAGCTCATCCAAATAGGACCAAAATGCTTCATAAGTGCTTAGTGTTTATTGCAATAGATAAACCCAAATAACTTCAAAATAAATTCTTCCGAACAGAACGAAATTGCATAAATATAACATTAAAAAATAAATTGACTTTAAAATGGCACTATTTTCTTTCTCCACTCCTATCTCTACCATTTTATCTCAATAAATGCACATCATAAAACAAATTGAAAGCAAAAGGTCAAATAAAAAGAACATATTATTGAAGAAAAAATACCAATGCATGAGTGTCAACAGAAGTTTCAGCATGGAGCATTTCCATAACTTGCAACGCAAAATTTTGAAGGTCACTATCTGGATGCAGATATTTTATACGAATGGCCTGCAAAAAACAAATTGCCGGAGAATAGAAATCACAATTGGAACAAGCAAATGCATCAATTTTCTTGTGATCCATAACTAGTTTAGAAGTACAAAAACTACTAAAGAAGCAATCTGCAAATATATAAAATTGTATAAAACAAAGATCAAAAAACATTAAATCAAAGGACTTTTCACATCCATAATGACAACCACATCTCATAAATCTTGAGTTTAAAAAAAATCTCTAGCTAAAGTATCTATGTTTCTACTCCAGCTAAACACACCAAACCCCAGCAAAATAAGAAAACTTTGATAAAGCCTCAATCCATACTCCATATCGCTCCAACATTAATATTGAGTGCAAAAAGTGGCCTTAAGTATCTGGATGAAAAAACTTCTCATTATTGATAGGAAAAATCTTTTTGAAAAGTAGCTAGCATACCTAAAGTATAGAAAAGAGTAAACAGTCAATATTCGAAGAAAAAAAAATAACAAACCAGAATTAAGAAATAAAGACAAAGTAAAAGGATAATGTTTCTTTAATAGCAAATGAATTCAATAATGGCCAAACACAAAAGAAACAGCAGAATAAGGACAAGTATCCCCCATGATAAAAAAAAAATACAGGCTTCTAACAAAATAAAATAACAATGCTATCCGATCTACAAATATGTGTAAGAAGAATGCCTCCAAACAAACAGTATGCTGAACACCTGTCAAAGAAATGTCAAGATTCACCTGTAAGAAGGATACCCAAGATCGTGTTAGGCCAACCCTAACCTCCCTTGAACGTGCTCCACTTGCTGAATGGAAGTAATAAAAGTCATTACATGCCAGTAAAAGATGTACAGAATCAATAGAAGCCTTATCAAGAAAATGAGACAACTGTAAATTTGTAATTTTTAGATGTATAGGGATGTTTCTATTAGTCTTATTGTCTTAGTTCTGTTTTTTTAGCTTTATCTGCATTAATTTTATACTATTTGGTACAGCTGTAAAGCTTGTAAACAAACTCTCTTTACTCAATAAAATCCAAATCACAGTGTCTAAACAAGACAAACTCCATTCGTTATCTTTTGGTTTATCATTTTCTGTTGATAGTAATGAATCCCAACCAAAAGCTAACTAATTTTTTTTACATATAGATGTAGAGTCTGTTTGGCAATGCCAATAAGCTAGCTTATAGATTACTTAACTAACTTATAAGCTTGTTTGACTAAAATAGAGATGTTTCGTAAACGAGCTTACCTCACTAGTTTAGCCTTATAGCTTTTTTGAAAATTTATTTCAAGTAGCTTTTGAGATTATAGATTATAACTTATTGTTTTTCCTCACAATTTTACCCTCACTACTTTCATCTTATTTCCTCTTTACCCTCTCTTAAAATTAAAAAAAAAAACTTAACCATATAAAACAAAAAAAAAACATATTAAAAAACATATGAACATGTTATTTTATCTATTTATTTATATTATTTTATATTTTATTTAATAAAAATATTTATATTTATAAATGTTATAAATAAGAATAAAGTAAATAGTGATATTTTAATCAGCAAATGCAATGAAAAAGCATACTAACCAAAATACAGACTTATGAAAATAAAAATAAAACAATATATGGCCCACTTGAATGAAATTTGAGTTCCATAATTAAAAAAATTTGTATTGATATAGACGAGAATTAAAAGAAATATCCATTCACCCCCTTCGTGCAGACAAGCACTCATGACTGTCGAAAAGAGCAAGGCACAAATGGCCAGGCATATTCCATTTTTTTGCACTACCTGGATGTAAGTTCTAAATTTCATCACCTGCCATCCCAGAACTCACTTGTAATTGTAATCAATCACTTGATCTCCAATGATCAAATAGAAATACCAGCATTCAAGTGGTTTTTCATTAAAAACACTCGCATTAGTAGCAATATAAGAACTCATAGCCTCCATGACTAATAGTAACCTCAAAAAGAAATGGTATAGCCATGGCAATTTGTGGCCGTCCAGAAGGTACACGATCACATGTATAAAAATCCTCTAAGTTTACTTAGTTAATTAAATTCTAGACGAAGGTAGTGAAAATATTCTCATGTTTTTCATTTTATGAGATGATTGATGCTGTTTAAGATTGTGGTTCATAATGCAGTAATCCTTTTGGAACAAATTTATGTTTGGAAAATTTCACAGGGGCAGGGTGGGTAGGGTGCAGGTTTTAAATATTTAATTATGTACATAAGAGTAGATTCATTATTTGCCCTCAAGACCAGCTGGGTAAGGTTATATTTTGTTTCTTTTTTGGCAGGGGGGGAGTTAGGTCGCATTGATTAAAGACCTACTATGGTATATTCTCACCTTCTTAGCAAACAAAAATTAAGTGATCCAGACAAAAGCATTCTACCTTTTGTGAAGGCCAAAATCAAATGCTTCTGCAATCCACCTTCTAGTTTTTTTGCTTGAGGTAAAGGGCCCTTTCCCCTTGGTTGAATCTAGTAACATTTAGAAACAAATTATGAAGGATGCAAGAATTAAGGAAATACCAGAGAAGACAGATATATAGAAACCTGTGCTTCAGGATTCATTCCAAGAGCAAGCAAGGAACCCAAAGTTTCAGCAAAGGCATCCCGAACAGATGGAACAGGATCTTCGAGGGCCTGTCAGAAGTAGCAGTGACAGAGACAAGTAAAGAATACAGTTGAATGGTCTGAAAATATTGTATTGAATATGCAATGAGTGTACACATATTTATATACAAGAGAGAATTTGTTAGAAAAAGGAAATCGGGAAATGACTAAACTATCTAAGGAAACTATATCAAGTAAAAATAGAGAGAAAGAATTGCTAATAATTAGAATTACAATCAACAGATACTATGATTTTCAACCAAACAATTGGCGTATTTATAAGTGAAAGAGAAGAAACTGAGGCAAAAATACCTGCCTTGACACAATAAGATGCTGAATTGTCAAGTTCTGCCACACCTAAGCCTGGACCCCCAATGCTAGCAAATGCCTTCAAACATCTTGCGGCAGCTATTCTCACAGCAAACGACTTATCCCCAGTGACAGATCTCATTATAAGACGGAATGCCTCTGAATATGCTGTTGAAGCAGCACTACCACCAGAACCTTCTAAAGCATTCTGAAGCATATATAATGCTTCTTGTCTTACAAATTCCTAAAGTTTGAGAGACAACAATTTTATTAAAAGAAAGCATAGCTAACTATAATGAAATAGGTGCCTTCATAAAGTGACAATTGACATATGATGCAGAAATGACAAATGCAAGAGATGAGAAAAGGAAACAAATAAGCGCATATTGCCAATTTACAGATCTTCCCATAAACAAATGGAACATTGAGCCACCTTAAATTTAGGAAAGATAGTAAAGGATAAATTAAACTCCCCTCTTGTTGGTCAATACAATGTTTCTTATTAAATTGCCTATGATTTTCCACAAATTGTCACTTTTTTTGCAGCTAAAGAATAAATATCAAAATTGAATAGTAGAGATGTACAAAAGCATAAGATATCCTCTAAAAGAAACAAGAAAATGAAGGGGGAAAAAGCAGGAGGAAATAGAAAGGCGACTCAACTAAGGAATGCTCAAGTTTCACTCATAATGAATTGTACGGATTTTGTTTAAAGAAATTGACTAATCTATCAGACTAAAAATTGTATTCTTAAGTTCCAGCTTACAGAAAATCTTTACAACCATTACGAACTGAACTTTCTGCACTTTTCATCATTCTTTCCTAAAGCACATATAAACTTTAACCACTCTCCTCCATTTTGTAAGATGTGATCACCTTTGTTCCATTCTCTGTCACATCTATGAAAGATGCCAATAGAGATTTATCTTTTTAGTCAATGCTTCTTGTTCATTATCATATACAGGTGACCTTACTTTTAAATAGATTGATAAAATCCTCTAGTGATGTTAAACATACATTCTCCCACGACTCGGCCAAAAAATTTATTGAATATTATTCTCCAACTTAAAAGTCTATCTTTTCACTCAGCAGTTAGTTTACAGACATCTTAATATATATTAAAAAGAATCAAATAATGAAACTTCCATCTTAAACAGAGTAACAGACAATGGAAAAACAATCAAAAAAAAAACTTATTAAAAGGTAGGATTATAAATTTATAATTCTTGGGCAAGAGAAAATATGTATATGTATTCATAAACATACACCACCAACCAAGGGAAATTTTTCTCTGCCTTTTGCATTTGGCCCTTCACTTACTGTGTCTTGGTAATTTAAACATATAAACATTCAAGCTGAAAGGAAATACCTCACTGAATCTCATAAGTTTAGCTGCTATGATTGTTGTTTCAAGTAAACCTGAAGTGATTTTTCTACCGAAGTGCTTATACAATTCTCCCAAGCATTGTGCAGCACCTATAAATTATAAAATCATGTCCATAAAAAATAGGGAAGAAAAAACAAAAGAAAATCGGCATAATCTGAATAATTAAATACAAGTAATAGATAAGGAAAGTGAAGAGAAGTGAGAGAGGATTTTAGTGTCAGAATATAATAACTACAGAAGTATGGCACTCTAATTATAGGTTTATTTGGAATCAGAGAGAGGAAAAATATCATAACATAAACAAAATCATTAGCCTTCTTCGAACAAGAATCTTAGACGTGTGTCAGAAGAATCAATTATAAACATTGCAACAATTTAATATCCATCTAAAAGTTCAAGAAATCTTTAATTTCTACAAACCAGCAATTTTCTGAGGTTCACTCCTCTTCCCATCAGATAGAAATCCCTGGAGGCTGCTTGCTCTAGAGTAAACCGATATCCCATCTCCCTTAGACATGATCTTTGACATCGCTACCGATGCCAAGTGACGCACAGGCCGTCGTGCACCAATGACAAGTAGAGAATATAATGCATCCTCACATCTCCTTTGCCACACCAAAATATTGTCCTGGAAATCATATATTTCAATATCAGATGTTGGGAATCAACAGCTCAAGAATTTCAAGAAAAATTACAAATGAATAACAACATTGAACCGTAGCTTAAGGTTATATATAGGAGCCGATTGTCAAAAACCAGTAAGAGCTTTATCTTAGTCTTAGGTTACGAAATGAAACCCTCAGAATGATCTATTCTGCATATATTGAATTTGATGCAATAGTTTTAGCTAATCATGGAATAGTAAGAAGAAAAACAAGAACAGTTTATCCAAAACTGATGCAACCAAATGTAGATTCCTCTCAATCTCAAACCGAACCTACGACAGAAAAGAGATACAAGCAAATGCAACCGTCAATGAATCCAAAGAAAGTAGCTAATCACGGAATGATAAGAGCAAACAAGAACGGTTTATCCGAAACTGATGCAACCAAATGTAGATTCCTCTCAATCTCAAACCGAATCTACGATAGAAAAGAGATACAAGCAAGTGAATGAATCCAAAGAAAGTAGCTAATCATGGAACGAAAAGAACAAAAACAAGAACGATTTATCCGAACCGATGCAACCAAATGTAGATTCCTTCTCTCAATCTCAAACCAAATCTACGACAGAAAAGAGATGCAAGAAAATGCAACCGTGAATGAATCCAAAAGAAAGTTAGGAACACAGAGTAAGTAACTCCTCGGATCAGCGGAATCACAAACCGAATCACAAACAAACGAAAAAATGCCGGAAAACGAAGAAGAAGCGAAGGACTAGCAGGGTTTTAAATTGCGCTCCGCAACCGCGATTGTGGCCGCAACATCAAAATTTTCGGAGTCTCCAAAACCAAATCACAACCACACAGTTGTGGCCGCATTCTCCACATTCAAGAATCACCACAACCGTGAATGAATCCAAAAGAAAGTGAGGAACGTAGAGTAAGTATCTCGTCGGATCAGCGGAATCACAAACCGAATCTCAAACAAACCAGAAAAAAAAATGCGGGAAAACGAATAAGAAACGAAGTAGCAGGGTTTTAAATTGCAGTTCACAACCACCACAACATCAAGATTTTCGGAGTCTCCAAAACCACATCGCGGCCACAATTACAGCAGCATTTGTCCACAATTTCCAGTGCAATATGACGTAACCACAACCGCGACTGCGATTTAAAACCTTGAGAAGGAGAAGGGGAAATCGGAGGTGCGATGCGATGATGGAAGTGAAAGAAGGAATGAAATGACCTTGGAGTCCTCGTCGATGGCGGAGATGAGATCGGAGAGGAGATCGAAGCAGAGGAGTGGCTCCGGTGATTTGTGAACAGCAGAAGCCACTATTGATTCCAGTTGCGCCACCAGTACGCCGAACCGCGAAAGCGGTGCCGATATTTGATTCTTCGACATGTGAATCGCACCGTACTGTCTCTCAGACCAAATGTGTTTCTTGATTGGTAATAACAAGAACTTGTCTGAATCGCAAAATGGAGTGTAGACTACAAATTAAACTGTTTTAGGCGTTTTCACGTTTTAAAACCTCCCACCATCGAGTTTTTTTTTTCCACTACCAAAAAAACATGTTTTTTTTTTCCCGATAAGATAATGGATTTTCATTTTGTGTTAAATATGTCTTATTCGGACAAAATAATGAATTTTGATTTTAGTTTTTATAAAAAAAATTCTTTAATATTCATCTTTCCAAAATTTAAAATTATTATTTTTGGTTTGTTTTTTGACTTAATTATTTTTTATTTCCATTATCACGTGATATTCATTAATTTGAGATTGTGTGTATGAAATGACACTTCAAGTAACATTCACTAATATTGATAATATCGTGTCAACTTGTGATATCTCAAAAGTTTTTCTTTAAACTCTAAAATAAATACTATTAATTTGCTCTAAAATGAAAGCTAATAACCAAAAGTAATTATTTCAGATTTTAAAATAAAGAAAATCAAAGAAAACTTTTTAGAGAGACTAAAAAAAATACTAAGTTTAGAGGGACCAAAAATTATTATTTCAAGTTTTAGAGGGATCAAAATCAAAAAAAAAAATATTATAAGAACCAAAATCAAAATTCACTTATTTTATAATAAAATATATATTTAAGATTTTCATTTTTCAAGGTTTAGTTTTCAATTGCAAATTTAAGTTTGGTTTTAAAATTATGTTTTTTTATACAAGGTTTTAAAAATATGTTTGCTCATACGGGGGAAAAACTAAAAAATCTAAAAGAAAAAATAAAGAGAGAAAACATAAGTGTTTTAAATTGATCAATGCTATCCTACTTAGATTAAAGAAAAAATAAAGAAAGAAAAGGTAAAGAGGAAAAAAACATAAGCGTTTTTAATTGAATGCTGTCCTATTTAGATTTAGATTATATAACAATGAATAATAAAAATAACAGGAAGTTTTGGTGTGCAATTTTTTGTTTATAAACTTATCATTCGACTATATATTAGCATAAATTACATGTAATTAATTATAAATTATAAATATTACCTCTAGATGTAACTGTATAAGTTATAAGTTATTGTATGGGGTGAGAAATATAAGAAAATAAAAATAGTGAAAAGACACAAGACACAGTTGGGATTGGATGGTTTTGAACAGGATTTTCCAAATCGGGAGACCAACTAATAATTTTGTCTTACTCAACAAAAATGCAGATACAGATAGACAAATACAATAATATATGTTTGGCTAGTATAATAGAATGTGAAATATGATAAAAAGTGAGATGTGAAATTTCTATTGAAAAATTTATTATTAGAAGTATAAAATGTTTTATGTAATACATAAATAAATAATTCCCTATATCCCATTTTATTTGCTGTTTTAGCCCGAAAAATTTCTCTCATTTAGTCATTTTGATTGTCGTGGTGTGCATTGTTCCTTTTCCGATTGGTGTATAAATCCACTGTCATGCATGTCGCAGGTGTGTGAATTTTTTCGCACCTATGGTTTGGTTTTTTGTCTTAGGGTTTGACGATTTCATATTCGGGTGAGAATTTTTCCACAACTGTGAACTGTTCTAGATAGTACTTTGCAGCTGTGTACTTGGGTCTATCACCTTCACACAGGTAGTGTAAGGTTTTTCACAACTGTGTATATATAGCGCTATTTTGGAAGTCTGCATCGTATTGGGGCCTGATGACTTCGCACCAGGGGTGCAAATTTTTTCACAACTGTGAACGGTTCTGACATTGCAAGTTTTGTTTTCGTAGATGGGGGGAGTGGTGAATTTATTAGCTTGTCTCATTTGTGAGTATTCTTTTAGGATGACGCAAATGATAGATAAGATCTAAGATATCAACTTAATTGAGATATTTTTCTCTATAATGATACATTTGCAAACTAGTCTTATTTTAAAAATGGTAGGAGCTTCCTATCAAAAATAAAAATGGTATGAGTTAGATCGATTTTGTACAACAACCATTCTTTTAAGTAGTTAAATCTGGGCATAACTTCAGCTCTGATTTAGTCTTTTTTTTCAATAATATTTTTCGCTTATCTAAAAATGAATTTACAATATCAATGAAGCATTTATTTTTTTTCTTCCTATTATACCATCAAAACACTTATAGGTTTGCACGTAGGCATGACAACGGGACGGGGCGGGGCGAGGCGGGTTTTACATTCCCCATCCCCGCCCCCGATAGTGTTCGGGTTTCCCCGCCCCGATCTTGGTCGGAGTTGAAAAATCAACACCCATCTCTGCCTCCGACGGGGGTTGTGTTTTCCCGCCCCCGCCCCTAGTATTTTGGAATTCAAATTTTTATTCTAGAATTTTAATTTTGATAGAATTAAAGAAATTTAATACTCTATTTTTTAAGATATTTTTTTAATATATTTTGTTAGACAAATAATAATGAAGAAATAAAGAATTAAAAATGTAATTTTTTATAATACTAATGCATTAAATATTATATTATAAGTGTAATAAATGTACGGGCGTGTTTGGGAGCGGGTTCGGGGTGGGTATTAGGTTCCCCGACCGCGACTTTTAAATACGGGGAAAACCCGAATCCATCTCTGACCCAGGTCAAAATGGGTTTTCTCCATCAAAAGTCGAGACGGGTTCGGATGGATAGTGACGGGTTTACTCCCATTGCCAAGCGTATTTGCATGAGAGGATTGATTATCAACTATATGAAAAAGGGAATAACAAATGACATATTAAGAAATACCAAAATAATGTTTATGAATTCTAAATTATTAATTATATTTCTTAATTTCTATGTTACAACTTTAAACAACAAATAAAAATGGGGCTGATGAAGTACTTTAAAGATATAAAGCAAGTTGTCTTAACCCAAGAACCAATGCATGCAGTTTTAATATTTTATTGGATCAAACGGGACCGATTAAGATGTCATTATTGGTGAAACTAATCCAAAGGTGCGGACACGCATCTTTAATTTTTTTTTTATTTAAACCCACAGTAACTCGAGGGAAATAGGTCCTTAAACTATTATGTGTTCGATCGGGAGGTAAGTAAAGAGGGTCACAAATTATTCTGTCACCATAGATTAAACACGAATATTAGCCGAGCCCATACCTCAAATGAAGTCTATTAACCTTTTATACTCAACCTCATAGGTGCCGACATGCATCTATGATGCCATAATGCTCCCTTAATGGTCCTATATATGCCACCCTTACATCCATCTTGTCAAGCATCTTTCCTTTTAGAGAAGCCCTCTTACTCATATTCCCTTCTGAAATAATATAACCCAGTTCCGAAGAGACAACTTCTTATAGGACTCAATCGTACTCACACTAGAAGACGGTTGGTCAAAGACAATTTCTAAAGAAAGAATAAAGTTACTCACACAAACACGGACCACCCCTTTTAATTTCAGTGTATGTAGCTTAGACTTTAGAGCGAGAAGACTGTTCTGAACTTTGACTTTAGCTAGTAGTATAATGGAATATATGGTACAAGAGAGAATAAACAGCCGCATATCTATCTATCTATCTATCTGAATTTGTGATCTCATAAGTATGATCAATAGATTTTTAGCGTGTTTGGATTGGCACGTGTCTTCAAAAGCACTTTTAATGTCAAATAAGTATTTACTGTTCAACAAAAAACTAAGAAAAGGCTAGTATTTCTTGTATTTTGTCTTAGAATTTAGCATCGGAGTCTATTTTTAATCCGTTGTTAGACCGCCATCGGTAGATTAATTGTCAACATACCATATCCAATTGCCTTAGACGTGAGAGTGTATAGGAGAAAAGTTAAAGTTTCACATTGACCAAAGACAAAGCCTAAAATATATATATATAACAGAAACATTACTCACCTTACAAATCGGTTTTACGAATTAAGCCAATAAATCAAAAATATTAAATTCTAAGCTTTTGAGATGTAAGTTAATTTTCTATAATAAAATTTAGTGTTATGACTTATGATCGCCAGACACAGACTGCATCAGTTACATAATTAATGCTTATCAACCCCAGATTCGAGTTTTACAAATATTCTAAACTCCTGCAAATCTTCGTACACTACAGATGACAGATTGAAATTATAGACCCCAACCATTACTACCATTCTAACAAGTTACAGAACTATAAAACTGGTAATTTTCTATATTTATTAGTGTGTTAACCCATGCGCTGCACTTATTAAGAATAAGATAGTTACTGGTTGAGAAAGGTCCTGATATGAGACATCATTTCTTGGGTACGATAATGGGAAAGCTGATAGTTATGCAGAACTTGGAATGCATGTCCAACACCTTTGTACACAACAGTTTCAACCCTTTTCCCAGCTCTAGCCAAAGCATTTGAGAACTCAAAGTTTCTGTCTCTGAGTATATCCATTTCAGAAACACACACCATAACAGGTGGAAGCCTCGTATCCCTCAACTTGGCCAACCCATGTTGTGAAAGAGGGTTGCAATAGGAATGGTCACGGTTAGCTCCAAGAGGAAGCGCTAAGCGCCAATAAGTATCAGAAACTGACAAAGTAAGCGCTGAATTTGGTGGCTGATTATGTGAATGCTTCTCAGAGCAAGTTCTTTCCTCTCCTCCAAAGAAAGGTTGGATCAAGATAACACCTTTAAGAGATAACAAAGGATACTGCTTTGCAAGGATTACATTGGTCGTATCTCTAGTCGATGTAGGACTCTCAAATGGTGATGATCCCATGCGGGTGGCCACATTGTAAGCTATGTTGGCCCCTGCACTGTCACCGGCTAGGAACAGGGAAGAAAGGTTGCAATGACTAAGCCACCACTTTTGAACACTTGATGAATTTATGGCCTCACGTTTCACCCACATGAGAGCATTGAAACCATCATCATATGCAACAGGTAAACGATTCTCTGGAGCTAACTGGTACTCCAAAGAGAGAATGACACAGTTTGCTTTGGAAGCAAGGTTGGCTAAGAATTCATGGTAACAGCTCCAAGATGCAGAGCCAACACAGAATCCACCACCGTGGAAGTAAACAACCAAAGGAAGAAGCTTTAATCCGTGGGAACTTGAAGAATTTGATGATGGGACATAGACACGTGCCCATAAATTGGTCTCTTTGTTGATCACAACATCTCTGGAAGTGACACCGTGTTCAGTTGTGCATGAGACACGTGGCACAATTTGTGGCCTTTCAACACGCCCATCTCTGTGAACTCTTATGAGTCCTTCGATTTCTTCACTTGTGGCTCCTCCACGTTGCTGGTGAATGTTGTTGTTTACTTGTGGGTTGTTGTGCCTTAGTGAAATTGCAGCCATAGTAATTGACTCTTATAATGAAAATTTGTAATGAGGGAGAGAAATTGTGAAAATGGAAATGGGAAATGAAAAATGAAAATTCTGTTTGTGATGGCATGATGGGGGCTATGGGGTTTTGGTCCTTTTTATAGTGGTTGTTGGAGGGAATATAAAAAAGAGTGAGAAAGGTTTCAACTTTTCAAGTTGGAGAGAAGCTTGGGAAGCTTCTTTCTTTCCATCATGTTCTTCTGTACAAACAAGTGGTGGAGCTCAATCTCAATCTCAATCTCATTTTACCGTGTGCCGCCATGGGGATTGGAGATTCTTGTGTGAATTTGGGGAAAATCTTTATATGCTTTGATGCTCTTTCAATTAAGGGTGCGTTTGGATTGACTTTATCTCTACAGCCAAACAGGGCCCTGTTTGTTAATGCGGTGCTGCTACCTATGTTGTGTGTTGGCATGCAATAGATGAGCATCAGTTCGCTTTGCCATGTAAGAGAAGAGGTTTACATAATTATACATTGATTGATAAGAGAATGCTATTTATTGCATAATCCAGATCATGTGTTTTTTTATTACCCTTGGTAGAACTAAATGTCACATATACTAATGACTATCTTTAATGAACTAGTAATTAGAGCCGTCAAAATGGGTTAAATCCAATGGACTAGCCCGTTTATCTCAATTTAAAAATGGATTGGACTAGCAAAATATATGCTCAAAAATATTCTTGCCCAACCCGGTCTGGCCCAAAAAATCATTGACCGAAAATGGGCTGACCCATGATAGGCCGGGTTGGCCCGCTGACCTAAACATCATTTACTAAAATAGCAACAGAGTGTTTCAGACCTGGGATGTGAATAAGTTCACAGGTGTGAAAGCGTAAGGTGTTTTGGACTATAATATTTCCGTCACTGGCTTAAAGATTGTTTCACACCTGTGGTGTGAATAATTTCACTGGTGTGAAAGCGTCAGACTCTTGCAACCATCTTATTTTCTGCCGCTGAACTAGCTTGCAGAACATTTCATACATAGGGTGTGAATAATTCGACAGGTGTGGATGCGTCAGATTCTTGTAACTAACTTTTTTCTGGTTTTAAGCTCTCTGAGAGTGCACATATTTCATATATATTATATAAAAATATCTAATTTATATGTGAATAAATTTTATATTGTATATAATATATATATATATATATATTGTATTAATTATTTGGTTTAAATATGTTTTTAGTCCATGTAAATATTTGAATTTTGATTTTAGTCCATTAAAAAAAAGTCAACCAATTTTAGTCTTTTAAATTATTTTTTTGGTTTAGGTTATTTTAGTGAATTAACTTGCTAGGTGGCACATTATGACCCAGTCAACATGCCTACGTGGCAGAAACGTTGATGCGGCCTATCTATGTTTTGAATTTAGTCCCTATAAAATTTTAAGTTTTGAATTTAGTTCCTCTCAAAATTAAAATTTTGATTTTAATCCCCTTTTCTCCTCCACCACCACCTCCTCCTTCCTTCCTCCACTACCCCCTCCTCAACCACCGCCACCACCACCACCACCACCACCACCCCCACCCACACTCTCTCTCTATCCCCACCTGCACCACCACCACCCAAACACTCACTCTCCCTCTCTCTCTCTCTCACTTTCTCTCTCAACTCAAACTGTAAGAGTGAGGGTTTATTATCATTATTATTTGAACTCCTACTTTAGAGAAGGATCGATGGGTAGAAAATAAAACTTCTTTAAGTTCTATGTGGTGGTGGTGGTGGTGGTGGTGGTGGTGGTGGGGGTGAGAGAGAGAGAGAAAACGAGAGAGAGAGAGAGAGTGTGTGTGTGTGTGTGTTTGGGTGGTGGTGGTGGTGAGAGAGAGAGAGAAAATGAGAGAGAGAGAGTGTGTGTGTGGGTGGGGGGGTGGTAGTGGTGTGGACTGTGGAGAGAGGAGGAGAAAGAGTAATTAGAGGAGAGAGGAGGAGGGAAAAGGAGGAGAGAGAGAGGAGGTGGTGGTGGTAGAGGTGGTGGTGGAGGAGAGGGGAGAAGGAGGGGGTGGTGGTGGTGGTGGTGGGAGAAGGAGGGGGTGGAGGAGGAAGGAAGGAGGAGGTGGTAGCGGAGGAGAAAGGGGGTTTAAAATCAAAATTTCAGTTTTGAGATGGACTAAATTCAAAATTTAAAATTTTTATAGGGACTAAATTCAAAACGTAGATAGGCCACATCAGCGTTTCTGCCACGTAGGCATGCTGACTGGGTCATAATTCACTAAAAGGACCTAAATCAAAAAAAAAATTTAAAGGACTAAAATTGGTTGACTTTTTTTTAATGAATTAAAATCAAAATTCGAATATTTACAGGGACTGAAAACATATTTAAGCCTAATTATTTTATTAAAATACATTTTTAAAAAAAAGAATGAGCTCATGGGCCAACTCGTTTGACTCGCAACCCATGGAGGGTTGAGCTGGACTGGACTAGCATAATAATAGCCCACATTTAATTTGGCCCGACCTAACCTAAAATTGTGTTGACCCGTTACAAGCTAGCCCAAATTTACAACTCTACTAGTAATAGTAGTGGTGTTATCACATATTAGTGGTTGTTCTAAATAATGCTCCTTTTGACTTGTCTTGGTACCATTATTTGTCACATTTTCATTTTCTTTATTGGACATGTGGAATGATTGGATGTTAGGAAATTCAAGTGAAGCGATTCAAGGATATGGAACAATTCATAGAGTGTCTGTGATTGAGTTGCTGTCTATTGCTTGTGCTAGAGCTTTTGTTGCTTAGGAAATCACCTAAATGCAATAACTCGGGTTTCTTTGGATAAATAACTTATTTAAGTGTTTTTATATAAGCACTTATGTATAAGTTATTTTTATGATCAAAGAAAAAAATTGATTTATATATATAAGCTATAAGTTCTTTTGATAAACTATTCTGGTGAGTTTATAAAAATATGTCTATAAACAACTTATGATCCACTCATAAATTATTTTCATATATATCTCTCAAACACCATCACAAATGCTAATACTAGTAGATAAATTCTGCATATGCCAATACAAAGAGGCTCCTATATGTTTGTGTTTGTAGAAAAGAATACCACTTTCTTAATTAAGATAAAATTTTCAACTCCTTCCCTAACTAAAATGAATAGAACTCTAGAGCACTCTGTGGGTGAAGATAATAGTATCATGAGGTGAAAGGGAAACTTGATCCTTTTCAATATCGATCTCAGTGGTTTATCTTTGCTCTGGCTATATGCACACATGGATGGAGATGGTCAAAAAGGAGGAGGAAGAAAAGAAGGGAATAATTAACCCAAAAAGAATAAAGATATATTGGCAAACCCATTTGGCATATCAAAAACGGGCTTTGAAAACTTGACAGGATCATGCATACATTTGGACTTGTAGATGGGAAGAATCTTGATCCTTATGTAAGGTTAATATGACCCATTGTTTTTGTGCGTGGGTTCCCACCACCGTGTAGAATCTAGTACTGCAGAGATTAGAATTATTTTGTGGTACTTCTCCGTGCCCCTGTTAATTCAGTGGGTCATGAACCTCCACGATGTTAAGCAATTATATTGCATAGGAGATTTGGATTCTTGGAATAAAATCTTCCAAATGGGACCTACTGAATATTGATCAAAACCTTTCCAGTAGTCCAAGTTAATTTGAGTTGAGCTAAGCACAATTTGCTAATATAATCCTCTGCGCCAAAACCCAAGAGAAGCATTAATTATTTAGTTAGTTACTTTCGGTGAAGACAACAAAGTCAAGGATATTTTTTCATGGGAGATAGAGATTCGAAGTCGGGTGTTAAGGACTACAAATGTTAAACATTACCAACTGAGCTAACATCCTTCACAACAAAGTCAATGATAAACATTCCTTAACCCCTCATTGTATTATATTATAGTTTACGGTCAACTAAAATAAGTATTTAGTTTACGACTTCTTGAAAAGCTCTTACAAAATATGTAGGTATTAATGGACATGGAGAAAGTAATGAGAGAACGTATGATAAAATTGATATTCCTAATTAACTTATAAAAGAAACTATTAACTAGATTACTTATCGTTAGCTGTGAAGATCATTTTATTCTTTTTCTTTTTTATAAGTGCTTGAGGAAAAATTCAAAGAGTACTTATTGTTAGACAACAAAATTAAAAGCTAGTCGGTGAAATCCAGCACCTTAATTTGATTTGAGATCCTGGAGGCACCGGGTGTGCATGAATGGAATAAACATGTCGATATTAAAAGACATAAGTATCTTAATTACATGACAAAATTTTCCTAAAGTAGGCAGAGAAATATATTCTTTTCATCTCCTCCTAGTTTATCTTAAATCATACGATATATATGAAACAAAAGCAAGGCACACAACATTGTGCTTCCGCAGTAATAATATATAGCATGTGCATCAATATTCACAAGCTAATTGTTGGCACTATGGGCCTATTTGGATTGACTTATACAGAGCTTATGAATACAATTTATGACTGATTCATAAACTGTTTTGGGCTTATTTTTTATAAGCTACCCAGGATAGCTTATCAAAACGGTTTATGGCTAATATAAAATAAGTTTAACTATAATTTTTCTTCAATTATAAAAGTAATTTATGCAGCTTATGTCATAAGCAGTAGATAAACTTGTTATCCAAACAGGGCCTATATTGGTTATATAAATCCAAGGTCGACTCTCAACTTTGTATAATGGAATCCAGGGTGGGTGATTGTGTCGTACATGCATGCCTTAATTCGAAGAATATTTAGAATATAACATACTGTGATTGACATTAATTGTTCAATACAGTGCTAGCTAAATACACCCCCAAGCATGTTTGACATTTCAATTCAAGACGGAATATGTGGCTTCCTTTTTTGTCCAAGTGGATGTTAGGGATGCCAAACAATCTAGCAGGGGCATAAGGCTTAATTATCTTTTGTCTTTACCCCATTTTTCATATCCTTTGGCTTTTTTCTTTGTTGCAGCTGGCTCAAAGATAATTACGTGTGTGTTTGGAAACACGGTTAGAGTTCACAACCGAATGGTAGCGCGCATGATAGAGCGCAAACGCGATTTTTGGGTGTTTGGTTCATCTTTTTTTTCTAAACGCGATTCCAAGGTGAAGCTGGTAGTTGTAATTTTTGGTAGAATTGATTCTGAATTTTACTAAAAACCAACCATATTATCTTATTCTTATCCTTCAACACTTTTAGCCAAAATCAATTTTACAAAATTAATTCAATTAAAATCAATTTTTGCTACCATAGAACCAAATACATACTACATATTTCCTAATTCTAATTAATTAGTTAAATTAGAACATCAAGAGTTGAAAGGAAATGTAGAATGATAAATAAATAGGTTTTAGAAAAGTTATATTGTGTGAGATAGGGGTGTTTGCGGCTCGGTTCACTTCAGTTTTGAGGCAAAAAGTCATCCAATCCAAAGTTTAAAAGAGCATGAGATTCGATTCGGTTCGCTTTCTTAAAAATATCCGATCCAATCCAAAGTAATGCGGTTTAAATTGGATCGATTTTTGATTTTTTGCTGTTGTAATTTTTTTAAGGTAAATAATTAAATATAATTTATGTCGTTTGTTAAATTTTCTCGCCTATGACAATATGTTCACAGTTTTACTATTCGTTTTAATGCATGCATAAATATAATCTATCTAATATTTAAGTACTTGGCCACAATTTGAAAAAATTGTTCATATTTATTTCCATTATTGCAAAGTTTCAAGTCAATATCATGGTGGTAGTGTTTATCTAACACACTTATCTTGTGCTAGAATGTCATCACTTTAGTATGTAAAATAAAATATGAAAAATTGCTTAATTTTTTGTATAAGTTGCGGTTCGGTTCGGTTTTAGTGAAGGGATCCGAAATCCGAGCGATTTGGTTCGGTTTTCCAAAAAAATCTAAAAATTTCGATTTTTGATCGGTTTTCAATTTTTTGGATTGAACTGCGTTAATTTTTGGATCGGTTTGATTTTGAACACCTCTAGTGTGAGATATCTTACTTTGAACTACATGTGGGGTAGCAATTAATTTAGAGGATCTGCCAATCAGGTGTTTTACTGATACATTTCCTATTTGACCAAACAAAAATTGGAGGATCTAGAGCTTCTTAAATCTACTGATTAGGGGTGGGAATAGGCCAGGCCGCATGATAGGGGACTATGGCCTGACCTACTTTAGGTTTGGTCTCGTTTAGCCTGTTTATTAAAAAGTCTAGGCTCAGGCTTTTTAAAAAGTCTATTTAGTTAAATAGGTCAGACATAGACTTATAAAAAAGTGTAAGCATTAATTAAAATATCATTTTATGTCATTTTATCTTTTTTTTAAATTTTAAAGAATAGAAGGCATATTTATAGGGAGATATGGGATATTTAAAGAATAAAGTTCATTTTCAATTTGAACGTACTTGGGATTTGAAGAATATCCTTTTTATCTCAGTAGCCCATATGTCTGGTCAATTCAGATGATCCCATCCGTTTTGGGATTTGGATTCAGTGCAGTCGTACAGTCGTGCAGTCGCAATCGAGACCGTCGATTTAGATCGGATGGATGAGGATAAACCGAGCTGAAAATACGAATTAAAATCGTGAGCCGTCCGATCTTGATTCGACGGTTCTGATCGTGCTGACTGCATGACTGCACCACATCGGTGACTGCACACAAACCCAGTCCTCCGTTTTGTAGCTTCTAATTCCGTAAAACCACCGGTCTTTTGGATTTATAAAGTACCCTTTTGCGACTAGTGAGTTACTAGGGAAATACTTTGCATGTAACTAGATACTTCTTTCAGACCTTGTAGGTTACTGGAGAAATATTTTTAATTTCTATTTACATTTGTTTGTGTGAATAACATTTTTCTAAGTACCCCTTTGAGACTGATGGATTACTAGAAAATTATTTTATAAGCACCTATATATAGGGAACTTTTGTATAATTGAGAGGGGTATGTCCCTTTGTACACTACTTTGTATTGGTTTGTGGTTTGAGCACAGTTTGTACTTCGAGTACCACTGTTAATATAATTTGGCTTATAAGAAAAGAAGAAAAAAACAACCGCGAGACCTTTCTGTGAACGTAGTTCAACTGATCTTATTTGTGGATTGAACAATGCAAAGAACAAGTCAACAACTAAATATCAATTGGAGATTACTTAGTTAGTTACTTTTGGTTAAGACAAACAACAAAGTCGTTGATTTTTTTTTTTCCAGATGAGAGAAGGATTTGAAATCGGGTGTTAGAGGTACCAACTAAGCTAGCACCTATTGACAACAAAGTCAAAGATTAAAAAATCCTTAATCCCCCATTGTATTATTATATTATATATATTATATTATAGTTTACGGTCAACTAAAATAAGTATACGACTTCTAAGAAAGCTCTTACAAAATATATGTAGGTATTAATGGACAATATGGAGAAAGTAATGAGAGAATTTATGAAAGAATTGAGATGCCTAATTAACTTATAAAAGAAACTATTAACTAGATTACTTATTGTTAACTGTGAACATCATTTTATTCTTTTCTTTTTTATAAGTGCTTGAGGAAAAATTCAGAGTTATTAGAGAACAAAATTAAAAGTCGGTGAATTAATCCAGCACCTTAATCCTGGAGGCTCCGTGTGTGTGCATAAAAGGAATAAACATGTCGATAATAAAAAGATAAGTATCATACACATCACAAAAATTTTCCCAAGGAAGAGAAATAGATTCTTTTCATCTCTCCTATCTTAAATCATACGCGCGATATATATATGAAACAAAAGCAAGATACGTACAAAACTTTGTGGTTCCGCAATGTGCATCAATATTCACTAGCTAGCTAGTTGTAAGCAGCACTATTAATTGGTTAAATCCAAGGTCGAGTCTCATCTCAACTTTGTATAATGGAATCCAGGATGATTGTGTCGTGCATGCCTTAATACGGAGAATATTTATTTAGAATATTATTATCCACTACTGTGATATTTGACATTGTTGAAGACAGCAGTGCTAACAGCTGCCAAAGTAGTGTGTGTGTGTGTGATTCACCTTGATCAATACAATGCTAGCTAATTATACACCCCAAAGCATGTTTGACATTTCAATTCGAGACGGAATGTGGCCTCTTCTTTTTTTATGCAAGTGGATGTTATGGATGCCAATTACAAATCGAGCAGGGCATGAGGCTTATCTTTTGTAATTTACCCCATTTCTTTTTTTTTTTTGTTATTGTTGTTGCAGGCTCAAAAAATAATTACATATAGGCTACGTACCCTTATATATATATATATATCCTAATTTTTGTTAATAATTAGTTGAATTAGAACAACTCAAAGTAGAATGATAAATAAATATATAGGTTTTCGAAAAGTTATATTGTGTGAGATATCTCATTTAGAACCACATGGGCCGGGGGATAGCACTTAATTTGGAGAGGACCTAGAGCTTCTTTTAAGAGCATTTCTATTCACACATACAATCCCTTCTATTCACACATACACACTTTAATTTTTTTTGAAAATCCCAAAACTACCCCTCTCTATTCCCCCCCCCCCACTATTCCTCTTTCATCTTCATTTCTTCTTCTTCTTCAGCGTGCCAAACCAAAGCTCCCTCTCTCCCATCTTTTTGAAATTTTTTCTCCATTCTCACTTCTCCACTCTCCCCTCCAACTGCAAGGAAAACGCCATTTACAGCATCTAGAAGCAAGCTATCGGAGCAAAAACGTGGACATCGTCAGGTATAATCGCGACGTAATTTTTTTCGCGGTTTCCTGACACCGCGGAACTAATAGTTCCGCGAAAGAACACATAAGGGCGCAAAACGTACACACAGAACTATTAGCTCCGCGGAGACCATTTGGTCTCGCGGAACTAATAGTTTCGCGAGGAGACTTTCACTATAAAAGTCCCTCCGCGGAAGTATTAGCTCCGAGGAGACTCCACGCGTTAGTGTTCACCTCACGGAACTTATAGTTCCGCGAGTTAGTGTACAAAGGCGGATCTATAAGTTCCGCACACAACGGCACCACAATAGACCCTTCAACCAACGCACCTCTCACGGTGGCGACGACAACGGTCTCGACGAAAACGAAGACGAAACTATGAGGGACGACGGTTCACTACTCTGTCGCGATTCTCTAACGACGACGGCAGTCTGTGTTCACGGTTCCCTACTCCAGCAGAGGCGACGACCCTTCCCTGATCTCTGTGGCCGTTCACGGAAGCCTGTGGGACTGTGACGAAGACGAAAAGAAGGTTGCGGATGTGAGGGAGAAGGAGATGGCTGTGGAACTTTTGCTCAGTGCAAGCGCGGATCTATCTTTCCCTACCTAAAACGATGAACTCGCGGAAGTCACGGAGAAGGGGAACGAGGTCGCGGAAGTGAAGGCGAACGAGGTCGCAGAAGTGAAGAAGAAAATCTGGGGTGTTGTCTGCGGAAGTGAGGGAGAGATAGGGATTTTTAGGATTTTTTTTTTAAATTTGAGGATAGTTTAGTCATTTTAACTATTAGTGTATGTGTGCTTAGAAGTCAAGGTATGTGTGAATAGAAATGCTCTTCTTTTAAATCTACTGATAGTCATTAACCAAAAAAAAAATCTACTGATAGTCTTGTAACCAAGAATTAATATATATTGATAGTTTGACATAAATGATTGATGCTATATCCCCTTTTTTTTTTGGATGTGGGGTCTTTACTGGTCCAGAGTAGAATGTTTGACTTATATTAATAAAAGATTCATGATGGCTAGGGGTGGGAATAGGATGGCATGACCTACTTAAGATTTGGCTTGACTCAACTTGTTTATTAAAAATAATAGGGGCTTTTTAAAAAGCCTATTTAGTTAAATAGGTCAGATTTAAGCCTATAAAAAAGTCTATTAGGCCTATCAGGCCGGCCTATTTATATATATATATATATATATATATATATATATATACATATATATAATTATAATAATAATATAATATAATATAATAAAAATACTTAATTATATTTTTAGTTCTTTAAAAATTTCTAAATTTGAGTTTGGTCCTTTAAAATTAAATCAAACTTTTTTAGTTCTTTAAATATTTTTTTTTATTTAGGTCCTTTAAGTGAGTTGACTTGCTAGGTGGCACGTTATGACCCAGACACCATTCCTACGTGGCACGAAACGCTGACGTGACCTCCTATAAAAATATTACATTTTGAATTTAGCCCCTCTAAAAAGTAAGTTTTGATTTTAGTCCCTCTAAAAAGTGAATTTTGATTTTAGTCCCTCTGTCTTTCCCCCTTCCTCCTCCACCACCTCCCCCTCCTCCTTCTATGCCTTCCCCCTCCTCCCCCACCTTCCTCCTCCCATAGCATCCCCCCTCCTCCACCCCACCTGGCTCTCTCTCTCCCACCCCCCGACCCCCCACACACACCCACTCTCTTGTTTATGTTTGTCATTTTCCTCTCCAGCTGTCTGTTTGGATTGGGTTCGAGCCAGCCACTGTTACAAGAGCCACATTTGCTATCCTCTACGGGTTTGAGCCAGCAAGCAATAGCCAAGTTCATCCAGGATAAACACAAAAAATTGCTCCCTCCCAACTTCCACAATTTGGTCTACATTTTTTCTCCTCCACTCTTTATTTCTTCTCTACTTTCATTGTGTTTGCTGCAATATGTGTAACACCCTTTCTCCAAAAAGGATATCACACCATAGTAACAAGTATTTTCAAAAAAATATTCTTAATAACCTTTTAATTAAATCGAGTTTTGTTCTAAAAAAATGTGAATAAAATTTTTGCAACGGTAAATGGTAAAAAACACTGATGTGAAGTACCTCCTCCTATATGTATAACAAAAAGCTTGCATCAATACAAGCATGAAGCTTTCTACAAACTACTGTATATCAAAAAGCTGTAGAAATTCTGAGAAAATTAAAAGAAAATGTAAGTAAAATGACGGAAATAAAAAGATACTAAGTAATATAAAAGCCAGGTTCAATCCCTAACATCTACCCGGATTAACCGTCCACATCCGAAAGTATGATAACAGATGCATCCTTCCTATTCTAAAATGAAGGGTACTCCTCCATGCTGGCTTCCTACGCCTTCCATAAAATGATATAAATGGTGCCTCCGGAATTGGTATGTCCCTCATCCTTCTCTCCTGCAAGTCGGAGTAGATCTTCCGCTCCTCTGCCTTGAAAAGATGGTTACCAGACCTCCGACCCATACTCGATCTAATTCTCGGAAACATCATCTACTGAACCACATACCAACACAACATGGAAAGTGTAACATCCGCTTTTGTGACTAACTGTTCATTTTTGTCTTATTTGAATTTTTGCGATATAATTGTTTTGAGTTTTATTTTTAGCATAAAAATAGGATTTAAATATGTATGTTTAAGAATACTTCTGAAAGTAGTTGAATTATAGCTTCTATTAGGTCTAATTACAGCATCCGTTTCTTTGCGTTTTTCGTTTCTTTTTCTGTTTTATATGAATTTTTGTTCCATAAATGTTGTGTGATTTATTTTTGGCTTAAAATTAGTAATAAAATACACTTGTTCCGAAATACTTCTGAAACGGTAGTTTTTCAATCAATATCGAGTCTTTTTACAGAAAACGGTTTACGTCTAACTGACGAAAAGTGATTTAAATAGCTTGAGTGTGTTAAACCAACTCAATAAATAAAATTTCTTCACAAAAGTTGGTTCTTTCATTATTTTAGATTTTCTAACAATTTTCTGGAATTTTAGGAAAACTTTCGAAAAATACCAAAAACTACGCTACCCGGGGACGTTTTAACGCAAAAACCTTATTTAACAGATATAATTTTCGTGACAAATGTCCATAACCAATTTATATTTTATTTTTAATTATTTATTTTATGATTTTTAAAATTATTTCTGTGTAAGTTTTGAAAACCTTATTTTTCTGCATTTTTTGGGGGTTTTACCTGCGAAACGATGAAAACCGAAGAGTTTGCACTATCTATAAATTTCAAAAATGAGTGCCACGAAATTATTTGGGCTTGTCATTGAATTTTCTAGCATTCTCATTGGTTCTCATCAATTTTAACTAATTATTTCAAATTTTTATTTATGAAAAGACCAAAATACCCTTGATTTTCACTCTTTTTCATCCAAACCCAAGGGGTATTTTTGGAAATTCACATCCTCTCTCTTCCAGCACTGCTTGGCCGCCCCATTCTAGGGTTTTTGAAGAGTCTTGAAGCTTCTCCATTATTCTAGAAGCTAGATATTTATTAGGGTTTGGGAGATCTTTTTAATTATCCATGATTTTACCATTTTTGTGAAAAATAGAAAATAAAAATAGCTCCCCCTCTCCCCACTTGTGCTGGCCGAACCCCTCCCCTATCAATAGGGAGGAGGTGTTCTTCATTCTTCACAACTCAACTTGAAGAGAAAATCCACTCAAAAATCCTTTTCTTTCCCTTTGTTTTCTTTTAAGCTTTCTTTGTTACTAATCAAGCTTTTTGTGTTGTTGTTCTTGTTGTTCTTAGCTTGTTCTTCCTCATTCATAAGGCTAAGGTATGGGGAAATCCTTTCCAAGTTGGTTTGATCTTTGTTTTGATGGATTTTTGTATTTTGGGTGTTTATGCTTTAAATAATTGTTTTTATTTGTAAAATGGTTTTAAAAATTATACTATGCTTTATTTTTATTTAAAATAAGTTTTTTCAAATAGTAAAGTTATAATCCTCAATTTAATTATAAAGTTTAATAATTGTACCATTACGCTGGCGAAATTTTAACTATAAAGGTTTGATCACCCAGTGGGCTATACCTCCGTGATCAACAAATCTAAGAATTTGTAAAATTGAACCTCTGTAGTTCTTTTGACGGAGATGGATGGGGTGCTTTGGTCAGGCGTAAGAATACATCTTCGGTGTAGTCATACGGTCGGGCTCAGGGGCCGTATCTCTATTACGCCATTGGGATGTGAGCAAGTGACTAAAATACGCTAAAATTCCTAAACTGGTGTTTTTCTTCCATTTTCATGATCTTTTCAAAAATATATATAACTTGTGATTTTTACTGTTTATATACAGACTGATGATGGGTTAAGGTAGTTCATTTGTATAGATCTGTCTAGGAAAAACAAAGGTCTTTGAAGGAGCCCAAAAGCTCACCAAGATCTTTCTTGGGAACCATACTGATGCGCTATTTTTTCTATCTTAATAAGTTTGTATATACGTGGCGAAGATTACTTGACTAGCTTCCAAAGGGCTTTCCCAAAAAGAATAAACTTAATTAATGATTCCCATTAATATTATTTCTAGTTAAGTTCGTTACCGCGTTTGACTCTGTCACAGTGTGATTATTATTAAAATAAATGGGTACAGCCGAAAAGAGTAATAAAATAGTTAAGTTTTCCAGAGTATTTCTGTGGTGATAGAACAAGTGTATTCTATGTGGTTTTGTATTAAGAGATTTAATATAGTAAAACAGAGAAGGTTTTACAAGAGAAACCAAAGTGATTTTATGCAATGTTTGAGTGATCATTTGCATAAAGGTTTTTGAGCAGTACAACCCAGAGCGGGTTGAGAATAGAGTTGCGTTGGGCTACAACCTTATGGGATTATCCAGGTTTCGAAAGTCTCAATAGCCTTGCATGGTGAATACCCTTGAGCTGAGACGAGTCGTATACCCGGCTTGGATAAATCTGACGGACGGACCTATTTCATGATATGAATGTGAATGCGCATTTCTGAATGACTGTCAGGGGATCTGAGGGGGACTACCTGGTTGTTCTGTTAAGTCTTGTCACAGGCCTATCGTTCAATGTAGTTTTGTGGGAAAAGTCTCATTTGGGCAGCATACCGGTGTATTATCAAAGAGATTGAAGTGTCATGCATAAATATATCTGTGATTGATATATAGATGTGACTGATAATATATCTGTGATTGATGTTTTATCTGTCATTGGCATTGCTTTGTGATTGATGATCTAATCTTGACTATTTCTTGGTTTACGGTGTTTGATTCCCAGGTGTGATCTGTGATTGTAAGGTTTTGAAAATATATTGTATAAGTGTTGTATGTATATTTTTACTATCATTCTTAACTTGTGCAAGTTTTTCACCCTGCCTACTTTCCATGTTTTTTTGTATATGGTTGAGTAGATGACTGATTCGAGGAGTGTTCTGGGTCCGGGACGACGTTTTAGCGTCCAACCTATGGAGATAGAGGGGATGGGCTAGAGGATAGATTCTTGTACATAGAGTGCTACCTTTAATGGATATATACTGGTCACGGAGCATAGGGTCAATGAACCCGACTTATGGACAGTACGTAGGATTTTGGATTACACGATATCTTTGCGATGGATCAGGGAGATGGTCCAGCAGGCGAGGGACGAGGCCAGAGAGAACGATGCACCAACCCTTGATGCACCGTTTATATCTTATTATGATCTAGGTAGTTGTTAGAGATTGAACCCGGCTTTTATATTACTTAGTAGCTTTTTATTTCAGTCTTTTTATTTCCGTCTGCTTAGAGTTTTTACTACTTTTGATGTATAGTAGTTTCAGAAAACTCCTTGCTTGTACTGATGCAAGCTTTTGATTATATATATACTTGAGGAGGTTGTTTTTACTTCAGTGTTTCTTCTATTACTGTTCTTATTTTACCACACAATAGAAAAGGGAAGTATGAACTCCCCATCCTTCTCATCTTTTAAAAAGGCAAAAATTTTATCCATATTTTTGGGAACTTAACTTGTTTTAAATCAAAGATTTGTTAGAAAATTATTACGAAAATACTTGTTACTATGGTGTAATATCCTTTTTAGAGAAAGGGTGTTGCAGAAAGTAGGCAAGGGTGAAAAACTTTCACAAGTCAAGAACGATAGCACAAGCAATATACACACAACATTTATACAGTATACTTTCAGAAACTTACCACACAGATCCACTTGGAAATAAAATACCGTAAATCAAAGTATACTCAGAATATATATCAATCACAGATATATTTATGTATGACACTTCAATCTCTTTGAAAATACACCGGTGTACTGCTCCAATGAGACTTTTCCCACCTTGACTCCATTGAGCAATAGGCTGCAACAAGACTTAAGAGAATAACCAGGAAGTCCCTCCAGACCCCCTGGAAATTGTTCGGTAATGTGCATCTTAACCATATCATGAAATAGGTCCGTCAGTCAGATTTATCCAAGCCGGGCATACGACTCGTCTCGGCACAGGGGTATTCACCTACAAGGTCAATGAGACTTTCGAAACCTGGATAATCCCATAAGGCAATTGTAGCCCAACTAAACTTTATTCTCAACCCTCTCTGGGTTGTAAACTCATATCTCTTTATGCAAATGACAGCTCATAATTGCACAGTATCTCTTTGATTTCTCTTGTAAAACCTTCTCTGTTTTACACTATTAACTCTTTTAATACAAAATCACTTAGAATACACTTATTCAATCAATACCAAAATAATTCTTTAATATTATCCGTTTTGTTACTCTTTTCGGCTGTACTTATTTATTTTAAAAGTAACCACACCGCGGCTGTGCCGAACTGAGGTGATTACCCGAAAATGAATCGATATAAATAAAAGTGATCAAAGGAATAACAGAATATCAAAACGGGGCAGAGCCACCGGGATTGATCAATAGAGAAGAGATCAATAGCAATAAAACTTATGTCCACTTTTTAATCAGTAAGTGTCTATTCTCATATTTTAGATAGATTTTGGTAAAGGAATAATTACACGGCGGCTGAGCCGATTGCGGTAATCAGTGTTCATTTTTTGAAAACTTGATAAATAACTTAGTGAACGAAATAAAGTTGATTGATTACCAGCTTAATTAGCTTTTGAAAATGAAAGGATCACACGGCGGCAGAGCCGTCTTCGGTGATCAATGCCCAACTCTAAAATGATTCAATATAGACTAAGTGAACGAAATCAACTGTTTATTTACGGAAAACACTTAAGCACCAATTACCTTCCAGGAAAAAGACCCGTTGAAAGCCTATCTCACTAATTTCCACTACCGTAGATATTGAAAATTAAACTGAGTTAAATATATATATTTATATATTCAAATTGGATACCCACTCGATATTTCCTATTGATAATATAACAGTAGAATTCACCGAGAATCCGTTATTGTTATATTAGATTCCGATAGATGCTATAACAGTAGGATTCACCGATAATCCATTACCGTTATACTCTTTTATCCAATCCAATTTATTTATATATACGTTTATTAAGAAATCACTTCTTTCCCAATTTATCTTAGTCACGTATATACCAGGTCCCTAGGTTAAGAATTCCCCAAATAGTGTATCAGTACAATTCCTAGGAAAGAGAGACGGACTTAAAGCCCCTTCAAAGGTCTTTCTGTCTTTCCTAGACAGACCCATACTGATAAACTATTTATCTTAACCATCATCTTGTATATCAATGATAGACAATATCAGGGTTTTCACAAAAGAATAAATTGTATTTTCTTTACGTACGGTAAGATCATATTTACGGTAAATCTAAATTTCACCATTATAACGGTATGTTTACAAAAGCTCAAAATTAATTTTGTCATCACCACCTTACTTCTATGAATTTTAAGAGAAATTTGGGCATTATAACACTACTATTTATAAATCACAAAAAAATAAAATATTAAAACGATAAGATAAGTAAATAACAATTTAATTAAAGCTATAAACATCCAAGCTACAAAACACACATCCAAACAAGATCAAACCAACTTAAGAAGTAATTCCCCTTACCTTGGCCTTATGAACAAGGAAGAACAACTAAGAACGCAACAAAAAAACACAAGAGTTTGGTTAGGAAAAACCAAAGAAAATAACAAAGGAAAGAAAAGAGTTTTTGAGTGAGATTTCTTCAAGTGAGTTGTGTGTAGAATGAAGAGCACCCCCCTCCCTATTTATAGGGAAGGGTCATGGCCAAGAGGAGGAAAGGAGGAGGTAAGATCAATTTTTCTCATTTTAGGAATTTAATAAATCCTAATTACCTAATTGGTCAAAATAAATGACTCATGCCATGACTCATGCCCTAGAAGGATTGAGAAACTTCAAGACCCTCCACGAGTCATGAGGGAGGCGGCTAAAATGGCTAGAGGAGGGAGAGTAATTTTCCATTTTTACCCCCAGGGTTTGTATGAAAAAGAATGAAAATTAAGGGTAAAAATGTCATTTAATAAATCAAAAATTGAAATAATTAATTAAAATTGGTGATAACCAATGAGAATGCTAAAAAATGTCATGATAAGTCTAAATAATTTCGTGGCATTATTTTTGAAATTTAGTGCAAATTTTTCGGTTTTCACTGTTTCGCAGGTATAACCCCGAAAAAGTGCAGAAAATAGGGCTTTCGAAACTTACACAGAAATATTTTCTAAAATCATAAAATAAATAATTAAAAATAAAATATTAAATGCTTGTGGACCTTTGTGAAGGAAGTTTATTTATTGAGTTTTTTTGACACACTCAAGCTATTTAAATCTCCTTCCGTCAGTTAAACGTAAACCATTTTCTGTAGAAAGACCCGACATTGACTGAAAAACTACCGTTTCAGAAGTATTCTGGAATACGTGTATTTTATTCCTAATTTTAAGCCAAAAATAAATCACAAAATATTTATGGCAGAAGAATTCAAATAAGACAGAATAAGAACAGTAACAATAAAGAAACGGACATTGTAACTAGACCTGACAGAAGCTAAAAATCAACCATTTTCAGAAGTAATCTTATTCATGCACATTCAAATCCTATTTTTAAGCTAAAAATAAATCTCAAAATATTTATATCGAAAAAATTCATATAAAACGAAATTAAACATTTAAACACAGAAATGGATGTTACAGTATGGAGGTTCACTTACACTGTGCCTAATCTAGCAACTTGGCTCTTCTCTTCCCCCACCCTTTAGGTTTTCCTTATTCACTTTATCCGAATAAATTTCCCATTCATTTTTTTCATGGGGTTTATTCCCTCTTCTAACTTTTCATCGTCTTCTATAAGGCATTCTTCAAAATTTGCCTTTTCTGTTCGAACAGAAAATGTCATGTTCGAACAGAAAATGTCAAACTGTTCCTATAGTTGTGGATTTGTTAAATTTATTTATGCTGAGAATGATTTTGTAATGCACCGTCGCTTATGCTTGGAATCAGGTAAAGTTGTCTGTTTGGATCGGAGGGTTATAGTAGAAGCAGCTGAAGGTGGGGGCTAGTGTTGTCAAAACGAGTCAGCTCGGCTCACACGAGGTGGCTCGCAACGAGCTGAGAGGTAAACGAGCTAAGTCGAGCTGACTCGGATTTTTCAAGGGCCAGAAAATGCACAGCTCAGCCCACCACGGGTTCGCGGGTTACACGGGCTGGCTCGCGGGCTGAATCACTAAAAAAAAAAAATTAAAACGATTAAAATAATTAAGAAAATATTTAAAAAATAAAAAAAAACTAAAAAAATTTTAAAATGCTAGAAAATAAAAAATATTTAAAATGATTAAATTTTTTTTTTAGTGTGACGAGCTGACCTCTTCAACTCGCGGGTTAAATGAGCCGTGCCAAATCGGCCGGGGGTTAAACGAGCCAGCTATTTAGTAACCCTTTTAACCCACGAGCCGAGCTGGCTCGGGAGCCACAGCTCATTTTTGACAGCTCTAGTGGGGGCTGTGGTGAGAGAGAGAGAGAGAGAGAGAGAGAGAACAAGAGAGTGTGTGTGGGTGGAGGTGGGGGTGGGGGAGAGAGCCAGGTGGGGCAGAGGAGGGGGGAAACTATGGGAGGAGGAAGGTGGGGGAGGAGGGGGAAGGCATAGAAGGAAGAGGGGGAGGTGGTGGAGGAGGAAGGGGGAAAGACAGAGGAGCTAAAATCAAAACTCATTATTTAGAAGGACTAAAATCAAAACTCACTTTTTAGATGGACTAAATTCAAAAGTTAATATTTTTATAGGAGGTCATGTCAGCGTTTCCTGCCTCGTAGAAATGATGACTGAATCAAAATGTGCAACCTAGCAAGTCAACTCACTTAAAGGACCTAAATAAAAAAAATATTTAAAGGACTAAAAAAGTTTGACTTATTTTTAAAGGACCAAACTCAAATTTGAAAATTTTTAAAGGACTAAAAACATAATTAAGCCTAATAAAAATATAATAAAAAATAGGCATACTTGTTTATTTATTTGTGAAGACCTAGAGGTCTATTTATCAGCAGAGGCCTACTGACCTCTTTATCACTAGAGGCCTACAAGCCTATTTACAAGTAAAAGTCTCGGACTGTTTTATAGGTGGAGACCTATTTAAAAGCCTTATTGAAATGTAAGCATTTAAACAGGTTTGTAGGCTAGACCAAACTTTGAAATAGGTCAAACCAAACCTTAAAAATTGACCTATATCAAGCTATAGGCCAGACTCAGGCCTTAAAATTTTAAAGTAGGACAGACCTAGGCCTTATAAATCCTGGTCTGACTTACTTGCACTATGTCAATATATCAAAGCTAGGCTTGGCAATGGGGTGAGTTGGAGGAGTTGGGGCAGGTTTTGTGTTTCCCATCCCTGACCCTAGCTCCATAAGTTGCCCTGACTGTGATCTTGATCCCTGTTAGAGATAAAAAAAAGGGTATCTATACCCATCCCTGATGGGGTCCCTGCCCAACTCTCGTCTCAATTTTTTTATTTAATAAAAATATTTATAGATTTAACAAATTAAATTAAACTATAATGTATTATATCAAATAAATTAATATTTTTTATAATTTTATATGAAATTATAATTAATCAAATGATTATTTTTAAAATATAACTTTTTAAGTATTTGAATGTCAATGAAAGTCTCATTTGATAACCAAATTGAAATAGTAAATATTTCTAAAATTTAATTGATGTTCCAAAATAGAAATTCTCTTAATTTATTCGTTTTCTCGAGTAAAAAAGTTTTTTTAGTATGTTTTTAATTCTAAATAATAGAAGGCATATCTGTAGGGAGATGTGGCATATTTAAAAAGAATAAAGTTCATTTTCAATTTGAACCTACTTGGAATTAGAAGAATATCCTTTTTATTTCAGTAGTCCATTCGTGTGATTGTCTGGTCAATTCAGGTGAATTCCCATACGTTTTGTAGCTTCTAATTACATAAAACCACCGGTCTCGTGTATTTATAAATTATAAAGGGAAAGAAAAAACAAATACTACTCTCAAAAATAAAATGCTCAATTTTTAGAAAGCATAAAATGATCTTATTTTTAGTACGTGTTTGGAGGAGTATTTGTGAAAAGTGATTTTGAATAAAATTGATTTGTTAAAATTGAGTCTGAAGTTAAATAATTTATATTTGAATGCTTTTTCTCTGATAACAAATTTAAAGTAAAATTTAGTATAAATTTTTGAACTTAATGCAAAAGTTTTTTTAGGCAAAATTATACTTTTGGTCCCTTAAGTTATTTTATTTTTTTAAGTTAGTCTCTTATCTTTATTTTTAAACAATAAGGTCCCTTATGTTTATTTATTTTTTCAATTTGGTCCTTTTCTTCATTTGTTGATGATGTGTCAGTTTCTGATTGGTCTCGATTTACTGTACACCAACATCTTAGACCAATCAGTAAATGACGATTTACTGTACACCAACATCTTAGACCAATCAGTAAATGACACATCATCAAAAGGACCAAATTGAAAAAATAAATAAACACAAGAGACCTTATTGTTTAAAAATAAAGATAAGAGACCAACTTGAAAAAATAAAATAAGTTAAGGGACCAAAAATATAATTTTGCCTTTTTTTTATCACTTTTATTAACTGAGGTTTGAAGACAAAATCAATTTTGTAAATCAAACAACTGTGTTTTTTTCACTAAAGTTATATTTTACTAGAGACAAAATCAATTTTGATATTTCTTAAAACAAAACACATACTACTTGATTGGATGAAGTTTAAGATGGGAAGTTACTTGTTTATTCTAGAGCCCTGGGCACTTCAAAAGCGCTCAAATTAAATCTCAATATACAAAGTTTATAGTTTGTATAGATAATAATCCATTGCCTAATGTTATTCTGACCCTATATTACACCCATGCCACACCCCCATTTTTTATTTTACCCATTGCCATTGGGTGTTGTGGGGTGGGCTGGGTGTTAGTCTATCAGCACCCTAATCCATTATTAACTACCAGGAGACCTTTTTGTGAACGTAGTTCACCTCTTATTTGTGGAATGTAACAATGTAAACAAGTCAACAACTGTCAAATGGAGATTATAATTTCCACCTTTGAAGACAGAAAAGAAAGAAGAAAAAAAAGGATTGAAGAAGGGTAAACCGGCCCAGAGAATAAGCGTATGACACTTTATCAATGGGTTTTTCTAAGGGCACATACCACCTTATTTAACCACACATACACTAAATTTAAAATGTCTAAAATACCCTTTCGCGTCTGTTATTTTTTTCCATTGTTTCGTTATCGTGCGGAACTATTAGTTCCGCAAATAGTTCCGCACTACAAATAACACATGCGGAACTATTCTGCATGTGTTATTTGTAGCACATGCACATACAAATAATGCATGCAGAACTATTAGTTCCTCACTGCAAATAATACCTGCAAATAGTTCCGCATGTGTTATTTACATGTGCATTTGCTACAAATAATACATGCGCAACTAATAGTTCCGCATGTGTTATTTGTAGTGCGGAACTAATACAAATAATACATGTGGAACTATTAGTTCCGCACTACAAATAACACATGCGAAACTATTAGTTCTGCAGGTATTATTTGTAGCAAATAACACATGCGGAACTAATAGTTTCACATGTGTTATTTGCAATGCGAAACTAATAGTTCCGCACGATAACGAAAAAAAATAACAAATGCGATTAGGATATTTTAAACATTTAACTTGTTATATATGTGTTGTTAAAAAAGTAGGTATGTGCTTTTAGAAATTGCCTTTATCAATTGGGTATCAAGAAAAATCGACCTGGGTATCAAAATCTCAAACAGATAGGCCATGTGTATATTTTCATTCACTCACCTCCATCAGATAAGAATAATGTTCATCCTGGACATGTACATTCCCTCATTCAATCAGATTCCCTGTTCATTTTTCACACTGGATTTCTAGTGTGGCCTTAAGTAACAAAAAAGATTAGACACAAAAGTTTCAGGAAAAATAAAGGGCAAAAATCCAAATACAATTAAAACGTTTATTAATTGAAGATGAAATGTGATTAAACTGATTTTATATAAATTGTCAGTTGTTAATTTTCTATAAGTTATTACAGAGAATTTATGAAAATAAAACCAAAACAGTTTATGATTCAGTTATAAGTTATTGTTATAAGTTATTTTAAACATTGTTACAAGTGTTTATATCGATAGATAAACTCAAATAATTTCTTCATAAGCCAATCTAAATGCTCTCTTAATCGAAAGAAAATTCAAACGGGAATCTTCAATCCCCATGACGGCACACGGTAAATGAGATAGAGACTGAGCTCCACCACTTGTTTGTACAGAAGAACGTGATGGAAAGAAAGAAGCTTCCCAAGCTTCTCTCCAACTTGAAAAGTTGAAACCTTTCTCACTCTTTTTTATATTCCCTCCAACAACCACTATAAAAAGGACCAAAACCCCATAGCCCCCATCATGCCATCACAAGCAGAATTTTCATTTTTCATTTCCCATTTCCATTTTCACAATTTCTCTCCCTCATTACAAATTTTCATTATAAGAGTCAATTACTATGGCTGCAATTTCACTAAGGCACAACAACCCACAAGTAAACAACAACAACAACATTCACCAGCAACGTGGAGGAGCCACAAGTGAAGAAATCGAAGGACTCATAAGAGTTCACAGAGATGGGCGTGTTGAAAGACCACAAATTGTGCCACGTGTCTCATGTACAACAGAACACGGTGTCACTTCCAGAGATGTTGTGATCAACAAAGAGACCAATTTATGGGCACGTGTCTATGTCCCATTATCAAATTCTTCAAGTTCCCACGGATCAAAGGTTCTTCCTTTGGTTGTTTACTTCCACGGTGGTGGATTCTGTGTTGGCTCTGCATCTTGGAGCTGTTACCATGAGTTCTTAACCAAACTTGCTTCCAAAGCAAACTGTGTCATTCTCTCTTTGGAGTACCAGTTAGCTCCAGAGAATCGTTTACCTGTTGCATATGATGATGGTTTCAATGCTCTCATGTGGGTGAAACGTGAGGCCATAAATTCATCAAGTGTTCAAAAGTGGTGGCTTAGTCATTGCAACCTTTCTTCCCTGTTCCTAGCCGGTGACAGTGCAGGGGCCAACATAGCTTACAATGTGGCCACCCGCATAGGATCATCACCATTTGAGAGTCCCGCGTCGACTAGACATACCACCAACGCAGTCCTTGTAAAGCAGTATCCTTTATTGTCTGTTAAAGGTGTTATCTTGATCCAACCTTTCTTTGGAGGAGAGGAAAGAACTCTATCTGAGAAGCATTCACATAATCAGCCACCAAATTCAGCGCTTACTTTGTCAGTTTCTGATACTTATTGGCGCTTAGCGCTTCCTCTTGGAGCTAACCGTGACCATTCCTATTGTAACCCTCTTTCACAACGTGGGTTGGCCAAGTTGAGGGATACGAGGCTTCCACCTGTTATGGTGTGTGTTTCTGAAATGGATATACTCAGAGACAGAAACTTTGAGTTCTCAAATGCTTTGGCTAGAGCTGGTAAAAGGGTTGAAACGGTTGTGTACAAAGGTGTTGGACATGCATTCCAAGTTCTGCATAACTATCAGCTTTCCCATTATCGTACCCAAGAAATGATGTCTCATATTAGGACCTTCCTCAACCAGTAACTCATGTCATGTGTTGTTCTCAGTTAAGAATATATTGAATCACCAAATTAGTCCCTAAAATTGCAGAGTACTTTTAACTTATTCTCTGAAATTATTAATATTTGAAGTTGGTCTTTCTTATTGAACAATTCTAGAGACTAAATTGACTGAATTAAAGTGGTTAGTGTAATTGAGAATTTTTAGTTTTAGAGATTAATTTAAAATATTAATAATTTCAGTGACTAAATTGATAGCGCCTTATAATTTCAAAGACCAATTTGGTGATTCAATTGACATATATCCTGTTTACAGTTTTTTAGTTCTGCAGAACATGATTACTTGTTAGAACGGTAGTAATGCATGGTTGGTGCCTATAGTTTCAATCCGTACGTCATCTGTAGTCTACAAAGATTTACAAGAGTTTAGAATATTTGTAAAACTCGAATGAACCTGGGGTTGATAAGCATTAATTATGTAACTGGTGCAGTCTGTGTCTGGCGATCATAACACTAGCTTTTGTAATAGAAAATTAACTTCATCTCAAAATACAAGAAATATACTAGCCTTTTCTTTGTTTTTGTTAACAGTAATACTTTATTGTTTTGGCATTAAAAGTGCTTTAGAAGACACATGTCAATCCAAACACGCTAAAAATCTATTGATCATATTATGAGATGAGATCAGAAATTCAGATAGATAGATATGCAGCTGTTTTATTCCCTCTTGTACCATATTCCATATTGTAGCTAAAGTCAGAGTTCGGAACAGTGTTGCTCTAAGCTACATACATTCACGACTCACGTGCAAATTTCAATGTATAATAATGGGATGGGATAAAAAAGTAGCAATACACTGAAATTAAAAGGGGTGGTCCGTGTTTGTGTGAGTATACTTTATTCGATCTTTCTTTAGAAATTGTCTTTAACCAGCCGCATTCTTGTGTGAGTACGATCGAGTCCTATAAGAAGTGGTCTCTTCGGAACAGGGTTATTATTTCAGAAGGGAATATGAGTCAGAGGTCAGAGGGCTTCTCTAAAAGGAAAGATGCTTAACAAGATGGATGTAAGGGTGGCATATATAGGACCATTATGGGAGCATTATGGGCATCATAGATGCATGTCGGCATCTATGAGGTTGACTGTAAGTGGTTAATGCGCTTCGTTTGAGGTGTAGGTCGGTTAGTACCCGTGTTTGATCTAATGACGGAATAATCTGAGATCAATTTTTACTTACCTCCCGACCAAACACAGAGTAGTCTAAGGGTCATTTCCCTTAGGTTATTGTGGATTTAAATAAAAAGATTAAAGATGCATGTCCGCACCTTTGAATTAATTTCACCAATAATGACATCATAATCAGGTCCCGTTTGATCCAATAAAATGTTAAAACTGCATTGGTTGTTGGGTTAGAGTATTCTGGGATCCACCAATATTCTGGCATTTGATATTCTTTGATGTAATTTTAGTTATATATTGAATGGTTAATTAAGACAACTTGCTTTATATTTTAAATGTAATTTGTTTATGTATTGTATATTGTATATTATATGTAACAGATTATAATTCTAATAATAACTTCTTCACTACAAATTTCACATCTCACTTTTTTTCGTATTTTACATTCTATTATACTAGCAAAGATATATACTATTGTGGTCGTCTGTCTGCATTTTTATTAAATAAGATGTAAAATTATATATTAATTATGTGTAAAATTATTAGTTGGTCTCTCAATTTGAACAAATGTGCAAGAAAATCCTGTTCAAAACCATCCAATATCCCAACCACGTCTTATGCCATTTCTCTATTTTTATTTTTTATCTTCTTATATTTCTCATCCCATGCAATAACTTATACAGTTACATTTAGAGCTAATATGTATAATTAATTACATGTAATTTGTGCTAATATATAGGTGAATGATAAATTTATAAGAAAATTTTGTACACCAAAACTTCCTATAGTTTTTATTTATAGTTATAGATATTATTAAATTTCATTATATATATATATACATATATATTATTCCTTTTTATATAATCTAAATAGGACAACATTCAATTAAAAACACCTATGTTTTTTCTCTCTTTATTTTTTCTTTAATCTAAGTAAGATATATAGCATTGATCAATTTAAAACACTTATGTTTTTCTCTCTCCACTCTACACTCTCCTCTTTTGAGAGATACCGATATTACACTCTCTTCCTCTCTTATTTGAAAACGCACACTCTCCTCCCCTCTTGTTTTAAAACACACACTCCTATCCCCTAAGAGATACCAATATTACACACTTTTTCCCTTCAAAGGTAAAATATGATACATTTTTCTCCATTTTTGTAATTTTCCATTGACGTAAAAAGTTGTCTCTGTTAAAATATTTTTTATTACCATAATAACTTTTTATCTTTTATTTCATTTCCATTTTTGTCTCATTTTCTTTTCCATTTCCGTTTTTGTCTCATTTTTTAAAACTAAACTACAAAAAATGAAAGGCCTAAATAAATTTTTTATCCCTATAAAATAAGTGAATTTTGATTTTGGTTTCTATAAAATATGATAGCAATTTTTTAGGGTTTTCACTCTTTTAAAATATGAAATAATTAATCTTGGTTCCTATCCTTCGTTTTAGGGCAAATTGATAGCATTTATTTTAGGGTTTAAAAAAATGCTTAATTGTACTTTTAGTTCCTCGTATATTGCTATTGTGCAATTTGTGTCTCTCTATTTTCAATGTGCAAATTGGGTCACTCTTCTTTTCATTATGTTACAACTAAGTCTCTCCGTCTAATTTTTGTTCATTTACTAACAGAAAATGTTGTTGGAGTTTTGAATAGGGATGTAAATGGGGCGGGGCAGGCACGGGTAGTAGCTACCTGCTACCCTCCCCCGTTTAATATACCCGCTATCCGTACCTGTCCCATACCCGCGCGGGTACCTATTACCTAAGTTTTAGTGGGTACCCGTGAAATCCGTGGGTATCCGCGAATATCTATGGATATTAAAAAATTAAAAAAATTCTATAAAAAATTTATTAAAAGAAATTGTTTCCACACAATATTTGTCATAATGAACATCATATTAATAAGACTAAATTATACCAGTTATATAATTTTAACTCAATTGTTGTATCAATAATTGTTCAATTAAATAAAAACAAATAAAACTATAAAATGAAAAATATGAATGTGAGAATTAATACAAGACACAACAATAATACATATTTTGGAGTCACTTTATTCAATTCAATATTAAAACAAAGCAAGACAATAACTAAAAGTAATGCATCACACTCTAATACTTGTCAAATTGTGCACGGATGTTTTAGACTTTTAGGTATGTATGTATATAAATAAAATGATATTTTTTGTAATATTACTAACGGGTACGGGTACCTCACTACCCGTCTCCATCCCCATTTATTGGCGGGTATCTCAAATACCCATTTAATTTACCTGCGGGTACCCGTTAAGGTACCCGACCCATACCTGTAATGGATTTTACCCGCGACCCGCGGATATCCGCGGGTACGGATTTTTTTGCCATCTCTAGTTTTGAAAGTTAAAATGGGCTTATAGAGGATATAGAATGTGTGAGAGAAGAGGGAGAAAATTGAGGTAAGAGAAGTGACAAAGAGGTGAGAGAAAAGTTGAAAATTTAATATTTTTTGGTTTACACCCATATAGTATCTAAGGGGAAAATGACCCCCCATATTAATGTGTGTTTGGATGGGAGATAAGTAAATTCTAACTATGAATTGTTCTACTAAGGATAGAAGACGAGTAATTTAGAAATTTGAAAAAAAGGAAAAACTAAGTGGGGTGTATACCTAAAACATGAGGTGTATTAATACAAGAGACACCTTTTCCGATAAAGCCCACAAACCTTTTTATTTCTACTAGGGAATTGGTAAATACATCTCACACTTTTATCCATACACTTCATATTAATGCTGAAATTTTAAAAATTTCCTGCAATTTTACGTTATTTCTGGAAACTGGAGTTTTCGGAATACAAAATTGCATTCCGGAAAGTTTTCGAAATACAAATTTTACTAGAGTTTTCGGAATGCAAATCGATTTGCATTTCGGACCAGTTTCCGGAATACAAAAAAGAGGGTATTTTTGGAATTTCAATACTAATATGGGGTGTATGGATAAAAGTGTGGGGTGTATATACCAATTCCCTTTCTACTACTACACCAGTCCCAAACCCGTTTAAACGACAAGGCATATATCGGAGTCGCGTATAAACGACAATCACGAAGCATCTGGGTGCCGTTCAAAGTTCAAAGTGAGAGTAGTTCCAGCAGAAACTGCAAACCCCTAAAAAACCCGCTTCTCTTTTTTTCTCTTCATTCTCACTCACATTCCCATTCACGCACTGCACTACTCTGGTACTTTTAGGTTTAGTTGCTCCTCTTAATCTGAAAGAGATGTCTCTGCGAGTGCTGAACCCTAATGCCGAAGTTCTGAACAAATCTGCGGCACTTCACATGAACATCAATGCCGCTAAGGGCTTGCAGGATGTCCTCAAAACCAACCTTGGTCCTAAGGGAACCATCAAAATGTACTTACCTTTTTTCCATTTCCATTTTCTACTTCCTTTTTCTTTTCACTCACACTCTCTCTTCTCTCAATCAGGCTCGTTGGTGGCGCTGGTGATATCAAACTCACCAAAGATGGCAACACTCTCTTGAAAGAGATGGTTAGTTTCACTTCCTCTTTTTTGAGGCTCCGTTTGGTTTGATGTTCCGTTTCCCGTTTTCTTTTTTTATTTTTAATTTAATTAATTATAAAATTGTTATATTGCTTGCAGATTTGTTTTTAAATATTTGTGCAAGAAATAGTGAAAACAAAAAATAATTGTTGTTTCTGTGCAAATATTTAAAAATAGGAAATAGATTGAAAATATCAAAATAATATGAAAGTTTTGTAATTAATTAGAAGTAAAAAGCAGGAAGTGAAAGCAAGAAATAGAGCCTCAAACCGTTATGGTAATATCCTTTTTGCACGGTTTGTGTTTTTGTTTTCAAAAAAAATTCTGGAATGTTGATATGGTTTTGTTTGTTGTTTGCTACAGCAAATCCAGAACCCGACGGCTATTATGATTGCTAGGACGGCGGTGGCACAGGATGACATTAGTGGAGATGGCACCACTTCTACTGTGCTCTTCATTGGTGAACTTATGAAACAATCCGAGCGTTACATTGATGAAGGTTAATACTGTGTTGCTTCTATTGTTTTATTTTTTTGGATTACTAAGTGGTTATAAAGTTATTCATTGTATTGCACCACTTGCTTGTACCCATTGTGTGTTTATAGCTGTACATTCCAATATGTGGGCTATTAATCTTAGTATGGGTGAGCTGGTTTGGATGAATTTTTCAACAAGCACTTATAGAAAAAGGAAAGTTGAAAATGATCTTTCAATGACTATGAATATTCTAAAGAATAGCTTTTCATAAATTGAGATCGACTTCTGCATCTCACCTTTTTCATCCCCCATATAACTTCTCTTTAAGCACCCATAAACTTGCAAGATCATCTTTGCATGTTAGGTATTAAATACTTATTTCAGTTGAAAAGCACCCCATACGCATATCCAAGTTAGGCCGTTTTCTGGTAGTTTTATTACTTAAAGATATATGAATATGAATCACAATTAGTATTTTTCTGCGTTTTGTGATTAATCATTGGGAGAGATTTAGAGAATAGAAAAAATGCAACTCGGGTGGTGATGAGACATCCTCCAAAACAGAACAAAAAAACTACATAGCTAAAATGCATAAGAAGTCAAGAATGTAACAGGGTTGCACAATCTCTATGTATGTATGTAAGAGCAATCCCCTTGAGACAATCATGAGCTGTGTGCTAGACAGGGATAAATGTAGTCCTATCATGAAATATGTTTAGGGGCAAAGAGACATCCCTAAAATGTGAGTGGATGGACATTTTCATTCTGAGTCTTTTCCATCATTCTTTGCATCAAATTTTAAGAGATATATGAATATTCTAGGTATGCATCCACGTGTATTGGTTGATGGTTTTGAAATTGCAAAGAGGGCTACTCTGCAATTTCTTGAGAAGTTTAAGACTCCTGTTGTGATGGGTGATGAGCCTGACAAAGAGATTCTCAAGATGGTAGCAAGAACAACCCTGAGGACAAAGGTAAATCTTACTTTATTTTATCTGTTTTAAATGACATTTGATTAAATTTGGTATTATGGACAGACTGAACAAATAACGTGTTAGCACGCTTAGCAGTATATTCTTTTTCTTATTTTTTTCTTCTTCTCATTTGCAGTTGTATGAGGCACTTGCTGATCAATTGACTGATATAATTGTTAATGCGGTGAGTGCACAATGAGGCATTGACATTTTTTTTGAATCCTTGCAAATATGAAAATTTAGCTTGTGTGTATTTGGTTATTTGAATTAGTAGATTATGATTTTTGTTGGACCTTTTTCAACCATTTGTTAAGTGAGATGTGGTTTTGCTATGATAGGTTTTATGCATCCGAAAACCCGAGGAAGCAATTGATCTGTTTATGGTGGAGATTATGCACATGAGGCACAAGTTTGACGTTGACACACGCTTGGTATATTTTTAGCCACTCTTCTGATAACTGGGTTTATTTAGTTGTTCATTATTTTGATTTTGACAAGTTTCCTGAGTTTCAAATCCTGGTGATTTTGATATACTCAGCTTGCTTTCTCGATAGTGATTCAAATCCTGGCTATGATATAAAGATAGTTTGTATTTCTAAAAAATGATCGGAATTTTATCTTTGTTTTAGTCTGTAGCTCTCTAGAGAAATAGCAAGAGGAAGAATTGTAAGGAGATCTAAAGTACAAGCCGAAATGGACTATCTTATGATTAAAAACCAAGGCAAATAGAAGAAAAGATTGCATTATTGCTAAAATCTAAACTCAAATAAAATATAAATGAACCACGCTACAATTCCTGTGCTACTGTGGTCCATAGCATAGACAGTATTCACCATCTACATTTTACAATAACACAAATAGAAACCCTTATTTAACCATAATTTACGCCTTTTTTCATACTTCACTTTATATTATAAACTTTATAGTGCACCTTAATGTGCTGGGTTTACCTAAGCAGTTTACCAAATTACTTTCTCTTTCAATCAATCAGTTCATCCTTTTTTTTTTCTAGGTTGAGGGTCTTGTCCTTGATCATGGTTCTCGGCACCCTGACCTGAAACGACGTGCAGAGAACTGCTATATCTTGACATGCAATGTATCTTTAGAATACGAAAAGAGGTAATCAAGCTCAATATCTTCCAGTTTGTGTTTATGTGAGTGTCTGTTGTAGTTGAATGACAGTCAATTGGTTCTTTTTCACCTGTTATTATTAACACATGTGAGTTAAGACACTATCTTATTTATTCGTTAATGCATGGATTCAAGCAAGCCTGTGTATGAATTGTATAATTATCCCCAATTCGTTAAATACAAGTATCAGAAAACTATGAATTTTAAATGTTTTGCTTCTGATGGGTACCATGTGCTGCTAGATTTACTCGAACTGGTATCTATTCTGGTGGTTGTAGTTGCTTTTCTTCAGACACATTATGTTCTGTTGGAAAATGAGTATGCTCACCTAAATTTTCTCTTTAGTGTGAATTTTATGTTTATTCTGCATTACTAAGAAAGGTTTTGTTAACCTGAAACAAGTCGAGGCGTCGAGCATTTGTGCATTAAATTGGAAAATTGGGTAATCTCACTTAATGTACCCAAAACTGTTTTTACCCATTGATCTGAATTTTTACCTATTGATCTGAATTTTTACCCACGTTAGGGGTAAAATCCCATTGACCTGAAACAATCCCATTGATCTGAATTTTTACCCTTTCTCAAAACTGTTTTTAACCAAGTTTTTATGTACTACAAGGAAAATCTATTTCTTTTATGCCTTCTATTTTGCTGGATGAGCCAGCTCCACCTAGTGAAAAAAGGCTTGGGATTTTATTCCTCTATTATTCTGGCTTTACAATGATAAATTTAATAATTTATGCCCACTTAATCTTTGTTAGGTCAATGTTTATGTATCACTTCAGTCAATTCTGTATCATTATATGGTCTTGCAGTGTCAGATGCCCGAAATTATGAACTCATCAGTTTTCTTGGATGGTTGGATTTAGTCTGAGACTAACAAAATCAAATTTTCTCCTCTCAGTGAAATAAATTCAGGCTTTTTCTACTCAAATGCTGAACAGAGAGAGGTTATGGTTGCAGCTGAAAGGCGTCAGGTTGATGAAAAAGTTAGAAAAATTGTTGAACTGAAAAGAAAGGTAGAAAAGATTTGGTCTTATATCTATCGTTCTTACATGTTACTCTGTGGTCATACACTTTAGTCTGCGGTATATTGCAAATTTGCAATAATAGTAAACTTATCTCACTTCCTTGTCTAATTGCTTGAATGCTTATTTGTGCAGGTTTGTTCTGGTAATGATAGCAATTTTGTCGTCATCAACCAAAAAGGAATTGATCCCCAATCACTGGACCTGCTTGCAAGGGAAGGAGTAAGTAACATATCATTATGTTCACGAAGTTTTTTGAAATTCTAATATTGTTAAGATGGGCATTCATGCTTTGGGATTTTTTATCATGCGCAATGTTTTTCAGAAAGTTTACACTGACTATGAGCTCAGCCATTCAGGTGTAAATTGGGGGGAGGGGGGGACTGAGATAGTTTTTTCTGGAAAAAATCAGGAGACTCGGATGCTCTGATATGCTAAAAATGACCTGTGTTGAGTGTGTATTTGTGTACTATTTGATCTGCATAAGTATCTGGTTGTTTTATTTTTGGATTGAAACAGGCAAAACCCATTTTGGTATGTCTGAAACATTATGTGAATATATGGGGACATAATATCATTTCTGTCTGCAACAAAAGTTTACTCTGGATGAGCCAGGGTCCCTTCACCCCCTATTCCTATCCCTTCTAAGGCTTTAACTATTCTCCTGCATAGGTTGCTAAGAAAAATGGGGATGCTATATTGCTTTAGAACAATTATATATCCAGATTGTTATGGAAGTGCTTTGAAACACATCCACTGTGTCTCTTAAAAAATCATATATATGATGTAGAACAGAAAATAATGTGACTTTTAGAAAACCCATTGCACCAATTGCATGTAGCTAGTGTGTTATGAATTCATAAGCTGACATCTATTTCAATTTTCCTTACCCTGTATTTGATCTGCTGATCCTTTTGAACGTGTGTTTTAGATAATTGCCCTTCGCAGAGCAAAGAGGAGAAACATGGAAAGATTGGTTTTGGCCTGTGGAGGAGAGGCAGTAAACTCTGTAGATGATTTGACTCCTGAATGTCTGGGTTGGGCAGGATTGGTATATGAGCATGTCCTTGGTGAAGAGAAATATACATTTGTGGAAAATGTTAAAAATCCCTTTTCTTGCACAATCTTGATAAAAGGTACATTTTCTCACATCTATAGTGAGTTTATCAAGCAGACCCTTCGCTGTTATTATATTTTGCATGATGCTTGCTGTACATCATCGGAGCAAACTTTGTTTCATTTTATTGCCACTGTTGGATTTAAGATGAGATAATCTGCAATGCTATCATAATGATACAGGTCCTAATGACCACACAATAGCTCAAATTAAAGATGCCGTCCGTGATGGTTTGAGGGCAGTAAAGAATACTATTGAAGATGAATCTGTTGTCTTGGTAAGATTTTTTTGTTTAGTTAATTAATTATTTTGATACCTGTATTATACAAATATTTTCTTCTGGTAACAGTGTCACATGCATGCGTGTGTTATTTATTCCCTCCATCTTTTGTGTTAATTTCCTCAATCAACTAAAATTCTGGCTGTTCTTTACAATGCAGTCAACGTGGTTTAGCCTTAATACAAAATACTTAGTCTGGTTTTTGGGAAGGATGGCATAGTTAGATATTTCAGAACATAATGAATCAAATTGGAAGTCTTCTTTTTCTTTGTATGGCTAAATGAGAATTTCTGGACCTAGCTGTTGACTGTTGTACAATGGTTTAGATGACTATTGCTCCTGATTTAAAAGTTAACATGAGGAAAGATTGATGTAGAAGTTGACATATTTTCTGTAAGTCCTTATCTAAGTTATATCATAACATGAGCCAGAAACGGTGATTCCGCATTACTGTCCTCTCTCATGCTTGAGTGTATGCATGGATTTATTTATTTGGGAGGAAAAATGTGCTTTACATATGTTTAGGGGAAATAACTTTGATTTGTTACAAATTATGATTATATGATATGATAGGTGATTTAATAATTTTTCGAGTTATATCTATGCCTATGCCCTATAAAAATTGAGCTTCAAGATGAATCCATTTGTTTCAAGTGGTAAATAGTGGGAAAAAAGCAGTACAACTACAAGGACAATGGATACAAGCAGTTATGCTGCTAGCTTTTGATAATAGTACTTTGTAGAATTTATATATCCTCTAATACAAAACTTTGGTTTGCACCTTTTTTACGGTGATTGTGATATACTTGCGGTGCATTTCCTTGCCCATGTTTCAGGGGGCTGGTGCATTTGAAGTTGCTGCTAGACAATATCTGATGAACGAAGTCAAGAAAACAGTTCAAGGGGTAATATGAACGATTCATGTTTTCCATGCTTTTGTTGTTCTTTAATTGTCAGTTGCATATTTCAACACTGATGTTTATAACTTTGAAACAGCGTGCACAACTGGGTGTTGAGGCTTTTGCCGATGCTCTTCTTGTGGTGCCCAAGACACTTGCTGAAAACTCTGGGCTTGACACTCAAGATGTGATTATTGCCCTTACGGTATGCTTCCTTTAAATTTATTGTATTTGCCTTTATACCCCTAACATGGTTGTCTAGACGTGTTCATATAAAAGTAGAAGACAGATTGGGATTATTAGTATGCTTGCTGAATGCTGTTTCAGGGAGAGCATGATAGAGGAAATATTGTGGGATTGAACCAAAACACTGGAGAACCTATAGACCCTCAAATGGAGGGTATTTTTGACAACTATGCTGTGAAGCGCCAAATCATAAACTCAGGGTATGGTTGAATCTTGACTATTTGACACCATCAATCTGCTTCCCTTACCCAATCTCCACTTGCCCAATCTCCACTTACCCATTTTCTTCATCTTGTCGTTTGGTTTTGGAACTAGTATCATGAAAATGTTACCATATCATTACTAAAGGTGGGCATGGGTTGGATGGGTTCTGGAGTTGTTTTCCAACCCAAGTTAACGTGACCACCCATACATTAGTGAATTGAACTTGTACAAAAAAATTCACTTGCAAAAATAAAATAAAAATTCATTTGCATGGTGGTGACACCTCTCCTCTAACCATCTAAATCACACAGTTAAAATAATTAATGTTTAGGACCCCAAAACCTCATCTCTAGCCACTGGTATATCTAACACACAAAGAAAGCATGAAGCATTAGTAAGCATTAATGAAACTATTAGTAATTCGCCAGACAAATTGAATGGATTTCATATATCGCATTACCTTCAATGTTCTTAATTTCACATTTGTTCCCATAGCATTTTTATAGTAATGGTTCTATTATACCTAATTATGCTTATGTTAAACTTCGTTAGGATATGCAGCTGTATTAAAAATTCCATATGTTTGCACCATAAGTTTGGTTACAATTACGTAGTTATGTCTTTTTACTGTCCGTACTATACAGGCCAGTTATAGCATCTCAATTGCTATTGGTGGATGAAGTAATTCGTGCTGGACGTAACATGCGGAAGCCAAATTAGATAGATGTTCTTTCTTACCTGAAGCTTCTCTTTTGAATACGGGTTCACCATGAATTTTCTTTATTTCGAGGTGTTAGCAGCGTTGATTGAGATTTGTTATGAATCTGCTCTGGAGCGCTTACCTTGAAATTGAGGTCGTTTTTGTTTGTTTCTTATTTTTTCGCTTTTCTTTTTTAATTTTCTCCCTCAAGGACGTTGTAATATAAGTCTACTATGACTGAATTTTGGGCCATCTTTCCTTTACAAAGTTTGTAAGCACGATTGATTTTGTAGATCTAGTTGGAAATGTGCTTTACCTTCGTAAGTTGTTTTTGTTTTTCAGTTCATGAGGAGCAGCAGGAGACCTTTCATCCTCTCTCTTGTTTTTTTTAATCCGGGTAACCTCCACACTCAACTGTGGAGATTAATTCCTCGAGACACTGAGATCCATTTAAGGAATTGATCTCTTCTAATAGATGCTTTTCAATATACATGGCTTGTGGATTGAATCTTTGATATCATGTTTAAGAGATTTGGATATCTATTATTCATGTGACACCATATTAGGTCTCCAGACTAACAGACCTTGGGAATGAAATGTCAGTACATGGAATTAGGATTGTCCAAAAAGGCACTCCAGGAAGATGTTTTAGGTTGTAGTCACTATCATTGGTTTCTCAATTTATTGTATTGCCTTAAGTCATTCCTCTGGTATCACCTATGCGTTGGGGGCAACGCCTAAAAGGCCCCACCTAAGTTTGTAAATTGATTTCACAGGTCGGCCTGTGACTTGTGAGCTCAATTTGACCGATTTTTTTCTCGCAATGCAGAACTATATAGTATAGTTCTACATGTATATTTTTTTCGAACACATATATGATGTAGAATTATTGTAAATCAATGCGGAATTAATAGTTTTATAAATATTTTTTCTGAAAACATATATGATACAGAACTAATAGTTTTGCACGTTGTAATTCAATACGGAACTAATAGTTCTGTAAGCATTTTTGATTCATTACGCATGTTTGCAGAACTAATACTATTAGTTCTGTATCATATATATTTTTAGAAAAAATATCTACAAAACTATTAGTTAGTTTCGCATTATGTATGTGTTTGAAAAAAAAATATATATGCGGAATTAATAGTTTTACATTGAAGTATATGTGGATAGAAAAGTATCTATGTGCAGATAAAAAAAGCCTAAAAGACCATAACATAACACAATTCATATTTGATGGATTAACAAATAACTATCTAGAATGAGATGAGTCGGTTTAAAATTTCATTGTAAACACATGTAAGATTTTTTTAATGAGATATATTATGGAATAAAATAGAAAATTATAGTTACCAATTGAAAAAAATATTTTAATAACTTTATTATTTATTATATATTTGCACGTATAAATATTTGTCGTAATTTTGATTATTAATTTTTTAATACACAATAATAAGATGGCCTGACCTTGAATATTATATTGTGATTTTTTTTAAGTAGAAAACGACATGAGAAAAGTTCAGTGGAGAGAAAATAACAGTGTAAGAGAAATATATTATTTTTTATCATTTGATTATAGAGGGAAAACAGCAAAGAAGAATAAAAGTTGGGTGGCACTTAATAGGGTGTGCAATTCTTATCAAAAAAAATTCTTCTCAAGTGAAAAGACATATATTTCAAAAAAGACATTTTTCATTTTTTTTTCAAAAATTTTACCTTTTTATTTATCTTTCAAGAACGAAAAAGACAAAAATTTCACCTTTTCTTTTTTACTTATTCATCTAGCTATACTTTTATTTCTCTCCATTCACATGATATACAAAATAAATTTTTTTTTTTACAATTTTTTGGCTCCTTGTTTTCCTTCTGTTCAAAAAAAGCATTATTAAGATTGAAGAGTAGGGGTATTCAAAATCGAACCGATTCAAAAAAAAAAATCAAAAACCGATCCAAAAAATCGAAAATCGATCAAAAATTGAAGTTTTTGGATGACTATTTTGGAAGACCGAATCAAACCGCTCGGATTTTGGATCTCTTCACTAAAACCAAACCGAACCGCAACTTATAATATTATTCCTTTTGAACTTACATATATAGGTTACTAATCAATTGTTATATTGTGTATTTTTTTAGAATTAACTTTTGCAAGTAGTCTTTGTGTTAAATATTAATTCATAATGACTTGTGTGTGTTAAATATTATTTCACATTTTTTATTTCATTTGTTTAGCATATGATTTTGTAAATACTATTTTTTCATAAGGCATTTTTTTAGAAATGACATATGTGTGTTTAGAAATTGGCTTTATAATTGATAATCTATCAAGAATTATTAAAACATATGTCATTGAGTTGAACTCGTAAATATATTAGAAGTGAAACGGAAGCGCAATCACTTTGGTTGATATTTATTTTTAAAAAAAATTATAACTGTAAAAAACCGAAAACTGATCCAATCTAAACTGCATTGTTTCAGATCAGATATTTTTTTGAAAACAAACCGAACCGAGCCGAACCGCATGCTATTTTAAACTTTGTATTGGATGACTTTTTACCTCAAAATCGAACCGAATCGAACCGAGCCACGAACACCCCTGTTGAAGAGCGAAAAAAGGAACGAAGTGAGATGTTAGGTAAAAAGGGGGAAGCGACTTGCGAGTTGCGAGCACGTGCCTTCTTCTACTGCCACCTCTATTCAATATTTATTGAACATTATTGACCCAAAACTCCGTCCGTACATCAGTGACGTGCTTAATTTCCATTCCATAGGTGGCTGCCTCCTTCAATTCAATTCAATTCAATTCAATTCAATTTAATTTCAACTGTTCAGTAGTTTTGCAACTTGCAATTGGGGGATCTATCTATCTATCTATCTATCTATCTATCTATCGATCGATATTCGATCTCCAAAATGGCAGAAGAAGTGGAAAACAAGCAGGTGATATTCAAAGGATACATTGATGGAGTCCCCAAAGAGAGCGATATGCAATTCAAGCTCTCCAGAACCCGACTCACCCTTCCCTCAGGATCAGCATCAGGAGGTCTCCTCGTCAAGAATCTCTATCTCTCTTGTGACCCTTACATGCGCGGTCGCATGCGTGATTTCCACGGCTCTTACATTCCCCCCTTCGTTCCTTCCAACGTTAGTTACTCACTTTCTCTCTCTTCCTCTCTTTTCCCTCACTAACAATATTTCTTTTTAAAGTAAACTATCATTTTAGTCTTACAATTAGAAAAAGTCATTGCATTTACTTAACACAAGAGGCCGAGTTGATACGTTTATTGACCGTAACTAACGGATTATACATTAAAGGACTTTTTTTAATTTCATTAAGGACCAAATGATAGTGCCTACCACTTTGAGGGATAAAAATGGTGGTTTACTCTTCTATTTTGAACTATAATATTAATATTAATACAGTGTAGTGATGATGTGTGTGTGTGTGTGTGTTTTGAGGTGTAGGTGGTTGAAGGATTTGGTGTATGTAAAGTGATACTGTCTGATAACCCGAATTTCAAGCCCGGCGACCTCATTTCGGGATTTACTGGGTGGGAGGAATATAGTGTCATCCACAAAACAGAGCAGTTGAGAAAGATTCACCCTGATGATCACATCCCTCTCTCCTTCCATCTCGGTCTTCTAGGTATATAATGCATTCATGCATTCTGTTTCCTCCCTATTACTGATGAAATCAGATTTCCATATGATATAGTTGCTACTCAGAGAATCTTATAAGAGTGAATTATTGGTCCCTCAAATTGTGAGACACCGTCAACTTAGTCTTTAAAATTATTAATATTTCAAATTAGTTCCTCACATTAAGAATTCTCAGTCATATTAGTCCTTTTGGATCAATCAATTTAGTCCTAAAAGTTTCTGACAAGACTAATATGATTGATAATTTTCAATTCCAGGGACTAATTTTGAATATTAATAATTTTAGTGACTAAATGGATAGTAATCTACAATTTCAGAGACCAAATAGCTGATGCACTCGAATTTTTGCCATGCTTGATTTATATTTTTCTTTCTTACTGATTTATGTATGAAACTGGAATCAATCCATTTTACACTACATTAATTTGATTTGTTTATTTTTCTTGAGAAGACTCGATTAATTTGATTGATAACTGGTAATAGGAATGCCGGGTTTTACTGCTTATGCGGGATTTTTTGAGGTCTGCTCCCCAAGCAAAGGAGAATATGTTTTTGTCTCTGCAGCATCGGGTGCTGTGGGTCAACTTGTTGGTCAACTTGCCAAGTTGCATGGCTGCTATGTAGTTGGTAGTGCTGGCTCAAAGGAAAAGGTCCGTTTCCACTAACATTCTTTGTTCTATAATTGCCAAAAATAAAAATGACTCTTAATAATGCTCGAATCACTTTTCCCTTCACCTATTAAATAGGATCAACTATCAAGTACTGATAATTAGACACACGTGGATGCATACACAAACACCCAGTTTGGTTAGCTCATGAGAGCATCTCAATTAAAATAGTATGCGATTTTTTACTTACAAAACGGTCCTTACAAGCATATAAGTGTTTATGGAAAAGTTAAACGAGAGATCATCTATGAAAGTTAATTTCGACTTATACAAAATGCTATTGTTTAAGATATTCACAATTACCGTAAGATTCTTTTAATATTTCTTTTTCCACAAGTGTTTGTTGAGAAATTTATCCAAATGGGCTCAAATCGTTAGGCTTGGTGTGCAGTTGGGTTTGCTACTTTGCTTATTAAATCTGTTATATTAGGTTGACCTTCTAAAGAATAAGCTTGGATTCGACGAAGCTTTTAACTACAAGGAAGAATTGGACTTGGATGCGGCTCTAAAAAGGTGTGTTCATATTGTTTTCAATCTATTTTCTGTTTTTAAATATTTGTACAGGAAATAGTGAAAACAAAAAATAAGTGTTTTCCTTAAACAACAAGCACTTCTGATCACTAGTTATCCTTCAAAACTTTAATTTTTACCTTGCTCACTCTAGGTATTTTCCGCAAGGCATTGACATCTACTTCGACAATGTGGGAGGGGACATGCTTGATGCTGCCCTCCTCAACATGAGAGTTCATGGTAGGATTGCAGTTTGTGGAATGGTGTCTCAGCAAAGCCTTTCTGATCCCAAAGGGATTCACAATTTATACAGTATCATTTCAAAGCGCGTCAGAGTGCAGGGTTTTCTGCAAAGTGATTACTTGCACTTGTACCCACAATTTTTGGAACATGTTTCGAGTCACTACAAGCAGGGGAAGATTGTGTATATTGAGGACATGAATGAAGGCTTGGAGAGTGCTGCAGCTGCTTTTGTTGGGCTTTTCCTTGGCAAGAACGTTGGTAAACAAGTCATTCGCGTTGCACATGAATGAGCTTAATTTTATTCCGAGCAGGTGTTCACTATGTTATAAATAAGGAAATTTCTATGGTATCGTGAGAAATCTAACGGTTTTAGTACCTTGGTTTTCTGATCAATGAGAGAATGATATTCTACCCGATCAATCCATGTCATACCATTTTTTTTTCAAAAGAACTTGCTATTGGTCAATAAAACTAACGGTTTAAAACCGTTAATTTTTTAATGGTATCATAGAAGCTCCCTATAAATAAACATATTCTGTTGAATTTATTTGGACCAATTTGAACTGTGGCATGGCCTTGCCCTTAGAAAATGTTGGCTTTTCAATATGCATAACAATATTCCAGCTAAGCAGAAGGAAATTGGTCCACTCACAATCTTTAAGTTAAAAAAAAATAAAATTTACAGCTCCTTTGCATGTTCAAATGCTATAACAATATTCCAGTATCCAATGATAACCAACTTTGTCAGCAAGTACACTATACACTTTGTATGAGCTACATTACTAGCAACAGATTTATATATCAACAACAGAATGGTTGACAACTTAGTTAAATTATAACCATGAAATGAATTCAAATCAAAAGTATCAATCATTTGTCTACACAAGTTTATCAACAGAATGGTTGGCAATGGCTACTGCATAAATGAAAAAAAAAAGTGAAATTCCATCTTCTTATCCTATTACAAGACAAAAATTGGGTTTTCAAACAGACATAGGGCCTGTTTGGATTGGCTTATGCAAAGCTTATGAACACAGCTTATGACTCAGTCATAAGCTGTTTTGGGCTTATTTTTCATAAGCTACCCAAGATAGCTTATCAAAATAGCTTATGACTTATATAAAATAAGTTTCATTATAATTTTTCTTCGATTATAAAAGTAGATTATACAACTTATACCATAAGCAGTAGATAAGCTTGTTATCCAAACAGGGTCATAATCCACTATGAAGACAAAACTACCGCTTCTAGGTGTTGGACATTTTTTTGACCAAAAAAAAAAGATGTTGGACATTTTGTGGGTATTTCAAAAGTTTTAACTAAACATTATTATTTTTAATTAGAAAAATATTTTATCTAGTTTATTGGATAAGCTTTGACTTGGTACTCTATGAGATAAGGTTTTACTGAGTCAATTAATTAATTTGCTTTGACTTGGTCTTATTTAGGATAAACATTGATTTGGTTAAACTTAATTTCTTAATTTATCTTTATCTTTTATTTTTATATTTATATATATTTTCCTTGGCGAAGTAAAAAAAACGGATCACACATTTTCTACTCCACCAACCACTTTCTTCTTTCTCTTTTCTCTTTCCTGGGATAAGCATCTGCATGTTCCAATTATGGATTCTCGAGTTCTGATAGCCACACCGGAAGAACTTGTTGTATTCTGGAGAATTTGCGCAATTTTGCGGATAAATCCTAAGGATAGTTACTACAGGCCTTAGGTTACCCTATTATGTTTCTACGTTTTGTTTTGTTGTGGTGAAACTATGTTCGTGATGATCCATTGATGGTGTTTGTAATGTTCGTGTTGCGGCAAATTTCTCCAACACTAGGAAACCACAAAAATTTGGAAGTCTATCAGCTTCTACAAGGCAAAAAATTTGGAGATCTTTGAATGTGCTACTCGGAGGGAACCAATATTAACTGAGTAAACTAAACAACCATTTTGGTCACTGAGAGTGTTAGGCAGGCAGTGTCACTTTGAGCCCTAACAGATACGAAATTAAAAAAAAGTCATCAACTGTCAGCCGTTAGTCACTTTGATCCTTGGAAGTGATAACTTACTGTCATTTTGGTCCCTTAAGTGTGTGTTTGAGAGTTTTGGAGGGGAGGGGAGGGGTGGAGAGGGGAGGGAAGGGTTTGTGACCTATTTGAGTGTTTAAAAAATATGTAAAAACCCTCTAAAATCTTCCAAAGTCACCTCTCTAGTGCATTTTTTGAGTTCTCCCAAATTGGAAGATTTTTGGAAATGTACTAAAGGGAAGGGTTTTGAAAGGTTTTGGAGGGATTGAAAATGTTTTCTCCATCATTCTCCCATATCTATACAACTAAAATATTGGAGTAAATCCTCCCCTTCCCTCCCAAACACACCCTGAAGTGGCTAATTCGCATCTGTCATAGACTAAAGTGACATTGCCTAACACTCTCAGGGATCAAAGTGGCTCTTTACTCATTATTTTTTCGAGAGAGGTGGGTGGGAATAGAAATTGTAGGGGTGGGAAAAGAAAATCCCTCCAAACAGCTTGGCAATGAATTCCTAACGAGCCTAATTTAGGGAATTGGTAAATACACCCCAGACTTTTTGACATACACCCCACATTAATGTGAAAATTCCAAAAATACCCTGCAATTTTGCGTTATTTCCGGAAACTACTGGAGTTTCCGGAATACAAATTGTATGGAGACTGGAGTTTCCAGAATACAATTTTGTATTTCGAAAACTGGAGTTTTCGGAATACAAATTTGACTGAAGTTTCCGGAATGCAAATTTGTATTCCAGAAACTGGAAACTGGAGTTTTCGGAATACAAAAAAGAGAGTATTTTTTAAATTTCAACATTAATGTGGGGTGTATGTCTATTTCTGTGGGGTATATTTACCAAATCCCCCTAATTTATGCCCGGATCTAAAGAGGCCCAGGCCCATATCACACAAAAAAAACGCGTAGAATCCAACACTGGTAGTGGAGTCAGTAGAGTAGTAGTGACAACCCGAGTGCGTAGTGAAAAGTCAGGATTCACTCGCCGAGAAATGGTATGCTTGTGCATTTATCATCACTGAGAGCGATAGCCAGAGCCAGAGCTTCATCTAAAATATCTCCAATTCCAAACACATTCACATCCACATTCACACTCTCACGTAGTTCTTCTTCTACTATGGCCGCCGCAAACGAGGAATCGCTCCGCAAAGCCCTGGCGGAGAAGCAAACCGCTGTCGAAGCACAAGGCAACGCCGTCCGAGCACTCAAGGCTTCCTCAGCCCCGAAGTCCGACATCGATGCCGCCGTGCAATCCCTAAATGCTCTCAAGCTTGACAAGTCCTCCATCGAGCGTTCTCTTCAGTCACTCCTTTCTGTTTCCGATACTAAAGAGGCCTTCCGTCAAGCCGTCGGGAACACGCTTGAACGCCGTCTCTTCTACATCCCTTCCTTCAAGATCTATCGTGGCGTCGCTGGCCTCTACGATTATGGACCTCCTGGTTGCTCCGTCAAGTCCAATGTCCTCTCCTTCTGGCGCCAGGTCCCCAAATTTAAACCCTAAACCCCCCCCCCCCATTCATTAATTCACTAAGGGTCTGTTTGGATAAACAGCTTATTTAAATGTTTATTGTATAAACACTTATGTATAAGCTATTTTTATAATCGAAGATGAAATGTGATTAAAGGCCTATTTGGATTGACTTATACAGAGACAAAAACGTGTAGGAGTTTGGTAGAGCTTAGAAATCAGTTTAATCGCATTTTCTCTTTGATTATAAAAATAGTTTATATATAAGTGCTTACCGTATAAGCACTTATGCCGTTTGGGGTGGGGGAAATTAGTTGTTTATTCAAACATGTCATAAACTGATTTCATATAAGCTCCGAGCTGTTTTGATAAGCTTTTATGGAGAATTTATGAAAATAAACTCAAAACAGCTTATTTCCTCTTCATAAGCTCGCCAAACACTCTCACAAGTGTTTGTGGAAGTGGATAAGTCCAAATAAGCTCTGTATAAGTCTATCCAAACATGCCTTTACTCGCTCTCTTATATGAAGTCTTTTTGTTTTGTTCTTCTTATTGTTGTTGTTGTGTTCACTCATGCAGCATTTTGTTCTGGAGGAGAACATGCTGGAGGTTGACTGTCCCTGCGTCACGCCGGAGGTTGTCCTCAAGGCCTCCGGCCATGTGGACAAGTTCACTGATCTCATGGTTAGGGATGAGAAAACCGGCACGTGCTACCGTGCCGATCACTTGCTCAAGGACTTTTGCAATGAGAAGCTTCAGAAGGACCTCACCTTGTCCTCTGACAAAGCCGCTGAGTTCAAGCACGTGCTGGCCATGCTGGACGACTTCTCTGCTCAGGAGCTTGGTGCTAAGATTAAAGAGTATGGTATCACTGCTCCTGAGACCAAGAACCCCTTGTCTGATCCCTACCCTTTCAATTTGATGTTCCAAACTTCCATTGGCCCCTCTGGCTTAGCTCCTGGGTTCGTAACTGAAAACTTTTGTTCTTTTTCTTCTTTTTTGTTACTTATGTCTAGCTGTCTATTGTGATGAATTGATGGTGATGACCGATATGTATTGCATTGGAAGCATTTTCAAGTTAACTCCTTTTTTTCAACTGAGGCAGGTTTATGCGTCCTGAAACTGCACAGGGCATATTTGTCAATTTCAAGGACTTGTACTATTACAATGGAAACAAGCTACCCTTTGCTGCTGCACAGATTGGACAGGCTTTCAGAAATGAGGTTGGTTGTTTTTTGGCTTGGCTTCAACTTGCTCTCTGTGGAACTGGCTTTAGTTTGGTTTTTGTCTCTGTTCTGTAGATATCTCCCCGCCAAGGCCTTCTCAGAGTCCGTGAATTCACGTTGGCCGAAATTGAGCACTTTGTTGACCCCGAAGATAAGTCTCATCCGAAGTACTCTGAAGTTGCTGACTTGGAGTTTTTGATGTTCCCAAGAGAGGAACAAATGTCTGGCCAGTCTGCAAAGAGAATCCGTCTGGGTGATGCTGTTTCAAAGGTCAGTTTCAACTATATTCACCCCATAATCATTGTCCATTCTTTACTTTACGACATGTTATGATTCTTTTTTTTTCTTTTTCATTTTGATTTTTGATCAGGGAATTGTCAATAACGAGACTCTTGGTTATTTCATTGGGAGAGTGTATCTTTTCCTGACACGTCTTGGTATAGACAAAGAACGTTTGAGATTCAGGCAGCATCTCGCCAATGAAATGGCCCATTATGCTGCTGACTGTTGGGATGCTGAGATTGAGTGTTCCTATGGTTGGATTGAGTGTGTTGGCATCGCCGATAGATCTGCATATGATCTGCGTGCTCACTCGGTATTGACTCTAATTAACTGAATGCTTTGTGATGACTTAAATAAACAAAGACGTCACGATTCTAATGGATTAAGGGTTTAGTTAGTATAATTCAATTTTGTTTCCTTACATCTTATTCAGGAAACTTGATGTCAATTCTGTCACTATAATGTCTGCATTCAGTTGATAATAATGTTATATATTTAATTTAATAGGGTAAAATACAAAAACAAAATTTTTATTTATCAATTCTGCCGCTAGAGTTTTTGTTTATTCACCACTTAACCTGCTTGAGGTTTGTTTTTAAGTGTCTGTAGTTTAACTTGCATTTGGTTTAACTGAACATGTAATATTTTCACTTAGAACCAAATTACATGTTGGTTAGATAATAATAGAAAAACGCAGGGGAGTAAGTCAAGGAGTGGCTATTCTTAAAGTGGGTACAATGTATTTTATGTAGTATCAAAGCAACTAAGGAAATTGTAATCTTGTAAGGTGAGGTGTACCACATTCTCATGATGCTTTTGTATTCCATAACGCAGGAGAAAAGCGGTGTTCCACTAGTGGCTCATGAAAAATTTGCAGAACCTAAGGAAGTGGAGGTACTGTATAATGCTGTGGTGTTGTTTTATTTGATGGATATACATGACTGGTCTACACAACTTCATTCCAACCATTAAAAAAGTCTCTGTCCATCATTAATTGACTTGGTATGTGAATTGTTTCAGAAATTGGTTATTACTCCAGTAAAGAAAGAATTGGGTCTGGCATTCAAGGGGAATCAGAGGATGGTGGTTGAAGCACTTGAGGTAATATATAGTGTAATTCATTTGGTGTTTAGTACTGTGACTCTCTGTAAATAGCTACTTGCATTACTTTCGAGTTATGGAATCTTCTCTGGCAGGCAATGCCTGAGAAAGAAGCCTTGGATATGAAGGCTGCTCTGGAATCAAAAGGGGAGGTGGAATTTGAAGTGTGTACACTTGGGAAAACAGTGACTATTAAGAAGAGTATGGTGACCATTCAGAAGGAGAAAAAGAAAGAGCATCAGCGAGTTTTTACACCATCTGTGATTGAACCATCCTTTGGAATTGGACGGATAATTTATTGCCTATTTGAGCATACTTTCTACATGAGGCCAAGTAAAGCTGGGGATGAACAGTTAAATGTATTTCGCTTCCCTGCACTTGTGGCTCCTATTAAGTGCACAGTTTTCCCTCTGGTTCAGAATCAGAAGTATGAAGAGGTTGCCAAACTCATTTCCAAGTCATTGACTGCTGCTGGAATTTCGCATAAGATTGACATTACAGGTATGGATTGATAAAATAGAAGTTCTCATTAATATGTATATATTACCTATAGATTATTTTAAATTAAACTTCAGAGGTTTAGTCTGCATGGTTGCACAAATACATGTTAAGAAGTAATTCATTAAGACCAAAAGAAGGAAATTTTATCAACAAAGAAAAAGAGAGAACACCGATGGATTAAAGCTGCCCAATTTCACTTCATGTCTGTTAACGAAACCCCCCTAAAAGGACACCGTGCTGACTCTCAGTTGACGCAAATTACCTAATCTTATTCAAGTCTGTTTGAACCAAAGGATTAAATCGTGTTACACTCCAACCATTTGCTCCAATCGAAACCTCTAAAACTAGTCGCCAAAAAATTAGCAATGACGTAGTGCACACCCAGTATTCCAAAAACACTGCCAAACTGTGTTATATTTCATAAAAAAAAATCATTACTTTGACTTTTCCAAATTAAAAATGCACCCTGTGGGAGCTGGAGATCCTATCTTAAACTCTTTAAGTACTGCTTGGTTTGCAATTGTCAGTTGGCAATATTTTTTGTCAGCATCTTCTGGTTTTTGAAACTGTTACAAACTTGCTACAATCATGCTTCTCAAAAGTAAATAATCTAAAAGAGATCTTTTTCTTCACAGGCTAATGTTATAGCTACTAAGGAAAATGCTATTGGTAAAATGGTTGGCACAGACTCACGTATTGTACTCCTTGAGTATTGATCTCAATTGGATGATTCATTATAGTCTATGGGATCTATATAGTGCTCAAGTGCATGGGAACACTCACCTAACCTTATAAATGCTTCAACTGAGAATAATTTTCTTGTAATATCACACATTGGAAGGGCAGATGTGGTGTATGCACCTGTCTTTGCAGGGTATTTTTTCTATGAAGTAGGCTTTATTTTTGGCTAGGTGCAAGTTTTGTCTTTGGACCCTCTTATTGAAATGTTTTTTCTTGATGACATTGGCCAAAATGGCTTAAACCCTGTTCTAAAGTTAACATGTCCTGCATACGAATTTATGCCAATTTTGCTGTGAAAAAGACTAACCTTACAATTTTTTATATCTTTTAATAAATGTAAATAGGTACATCAATAGGAAAACGGTATGCAAGAACAGATGAACTTGGTGTGCCCCTTGCTGTCACTGTGGATTCAACATCGTCAGTGACTATTCGGGAGAGGGACAGCAAGGATCAAGTGCGCGTTGATGTAGAAAAAGCTGCCACTGTTGTTAGGGAGGTAACTGAAGGCCATAGGACATGGGACGATGTGTGGTCAACTTTTCCCCATCATTCCTCTACAGCTGCAGAAGATTGAATTCAATCAAGTCACCATCAGCATTGACCTATTATGGTTTTCTGTTGCAAAATTTTGTGATGTTGTTTGAACAATGAGTTGAACTACAGGATATTACTAATTATGTTTTACATACCCATTTTTTGTTTTAATGAAGTTTATGCAACATATGGTCTGAATTACCCGCGCATTTTGCATTTGCAGTTGTTGTAGTAGTCATAGAGATGTTATTTTGACTAGTTTGTGGTTTGCCAATTGCTTCACGGGGTTGGTTAGAATGATGTGCTAGTTTATAGTGTTTTCTGGTTGTTTTTTCTGTTATATTAGGTCCCGTGGCATAACCCAGAAAAGAAAATCGCTTTGCTTGGGTTTTGTGTGAAATCGCACCAAGATGCTAAAGCCAAGCCAGTGATTTCATCCCATTGTTAATAAATTTTGAAGCTTAGTAGTTATTTTCTTATCATGTTACTGTGAAACCTACAGCTTTTCATGTGCACACCGGCGTGATTTGTCCGACCAAACAATTATATTCTACTAACATTACATTAGTCTAAGTGGAACTGGATTCGAATTCTTTAAATAAGGTCTAATATGATGGTTAAAAATAATTATATTCTAATTTTTAAGATGATAAATAATCTAAATTAAAATAAAGTATTAAAAGTAAGAATTATTTAAAAAAATAAAAATAGAATTTATATTAAAAAACTTATAAATATATTTTTATATTTAGTAGTTACTTCAACCATTAATTTCATACTTATTGTTATTGTAGTATACAGCTATTGAACTTTACAAATAATGTGAGAAGGTTGCCTACCAAAAAAAAAAGTGAGAAAGTGGAAAACTTTTTTTTAACAATGATATTAATGCGAAGTATCTATTCGTTTTGTCGATGACTAATCTTTTCCAAGGAACCATGCTGGCCAAGCCATCATTAGTGGAATCTTCTATTTTAACTATATTTTTTTCCATTCATAAGGCTCAAATTCAAAATCTTATTTAAGAGATCTGAGTTCAATTTCACTCAAACCAACTTAATGTTGGTAGTGGAAAACCAACATTTGGCATGATGCACAGCAATTTTTTTTTCTTTTTTCAAAGCACAGCAATCTTTATAGTTCAGATAAGTCATTGTAGTTTTCTCTGTCCTTTCGTTAGGATTAGGATTTGGGAATATATTGGCCAGCCACTTAAACTACATTTGTACCACAAAAGCCCATAAGATTTATCCAGTCACCCACTTAAAAACAATTTTTTATCCACAATGTAGTCCATAAGATTTGTTTCCCAATTCAAACAAAAAAAGAAGTCCATTCAGATACGTGCTTGGAAGTGTTCTGTGTAGTTTGTGTCCATCTTGTTGTCTTTGTTAGTAGTTTGTTCTATTAGTAATGTGTTGTTTGTGTGCTTTGTTTAGTTTGTTGTTCTTTGCTGTGTTTAGATGCTGTTTGCTAGGTGAGGTGCTTGTCTTTGGTTTGTAAGGTATATGCTTTGAGACAATGCTTAAGTTTGACTATAGTCAGTTTAATACTGGGTTGTTTGTATTGCCCTTGGGGCTGCGGACTTTGCCCATTATCAATGAATTCTACTTCGATAAAAAAAAACAGAAAAAAGAAGTCCGCCCATCATAGCTCACATGGCAAGCTTCGGGCAGGACATGATGTAGGTGAGGGGTTCGACCCCCACCAACCCCCCCCCCCCCCCAAAAAAGCCCCCCTCCCCTTGTTGACCCAAAAAAAAAGAGAAAAAAGAAGGGAATTGGTAAATACACTAATGTTTTTGGGCATACATCCCACATTTAAATAGAAAATTACTATTATACCCTCATTGATTTGGTTTTTTTTTCTTCAATTTCGCAATTTTACCGGAAACTCAATTTCCAGAATACATTTTTGTATTTTTTTCGGAAACTGGAGTTTCGAGTTTCCTGAATGCAAATTTGCATTCTGGAAACTCCAGGAAAATCTAGTTTCTGGAATGCAAATTTGCATTCCAATTTGCATTATGGATTTGTATTCCGGTCCGAAAACTCCAGTCAAATTTGTATTCCGGAAACTCTAGTTTCCATACAATTTGTATTATGGAAACTCCAGTTTCCAAAAAATACGCAAAATTAGGAAAAAAATGATGAGGGTATAATAGTAATTTCCTGCGTAAATGTGGAGTGTATGGTAAAAAACTGTGGTGTATTTACCAATTCCCAAAAAGAAACATGACAAAAAAAAGTAAAAAACATAAAAAAGAAAGGTTGACGCAAAAAAATAAAAAGAAGGAAAAAAAAAGGGATTTGTTAAATGCACATACGTGCATTTCTAAAGACACATACATTAAAGATTAAAAAGACTAAAGTACCCTAAAATTTTTTAAAAAAAATCCAAACTTCTCTCTTCCACACGACAGAGTCAGAGACCCAAAACTTTCACAAAACTTCTGGGCGACATAGACCCAAAACTTCCGCAACACATACACATAGACCCACAAACTTCTCTCTTCCACACGCTCATCTTCTCCCTATGCACTATGGTCGTCGGACCGTCGTCTGTTTTCGCTCCATCACTCGCGCGGTGGTCTCGGTTGGCAACGGCGAATATCGGCGGCGAGCTTTCGGACGCCTCTGAAATGGGAAGAAAAAAGGGAAGAAAGAAGGGAAGGGAAAAAAGAAAAAACAAAGAAAGAAGGGAAAGAGAAAGAAGGGAAGGAAAAAAAACAGAGTGGAAGAGAAAGAGAGAGTGTGGCGTGGGGATGGAGAAGAAAGAGAGTGTGGGGATGGAAAAAAAAAAGAGTGAAAGAGAAAGAGAGAGAGTGTGGCTGCAGAAGTATGTACTCTAAAATACAAATAACACGTGCGAAACTATTAATTCCGCATCAGTGTGGAACTAATAGTTCCGCATCAGTGCGAAATTAATAGTTTCGCATGTGTTATTTGTAGCACACACATACAAATAACACGTGCGAAACTATTAATTCCGCACGTGTTATTTATAGCACACACATACATTATACACTATAAATAACACTTGTAGAACTATTAATTCCACATCAGTGCAGAATTAATAATTCCGCATGATACGAAAAGCAATAAGAGTATTTTAGACTTTGTACTGTTGTGTACGTGTGAATAACAATTTTTTGTATGTGTCAATATAAATTCCCAAAAAAAAAAGAGAGAAGAAAGAAGAGAAGCAAAACCCAATATGGTTCTAGACACCTTATCTTTTGCATTTTCATATTTGTCTTAAAATTTGAAGTGGAATGGGCTCCAAGAAAACCCCTTTTATTTATTTATATAAGGTATAGGATACAGTGGCCATCTGTAGGGAAATTCACAAGTATTCTATGGGAACTTTGTTAATGTAAATTAGAGCATCAAAAGACATGAGAAAATGAAGCAGAGCTAGTTAACTGAGGCTTCTTGCTGGTTAGTGGTTAATGCGTGTCGCATGATTGGTGAAAAAGGATTTGTATCCTTTCATTTTGTTTATGTAGCAGTGAAAGCTTTCAAAAGATAAAGAAACAGGGATTTATAGGCTAATGCTAATCATCATCATCATAATAAATATAGAACTAAGTTATACATTGATATTTGTGTCCAATGCTTATACTCCACTTGAAATCTACCATTTCAAGGATTAAAAAAGTACACAATATATCGCAGTCATACTATAAACAAAGGCTGCTCTATATATAGGTAAAAAGGTTATGCCATGAAGAAATTGTAGTATAGCTACTCCAAGATATATCCATCATCCATGCAGGTGAAGTCATCAATAGATTAGAGGAACATGATTCACGTACGTTCTTGAAACAAAAGACCAGGCTCCAAAACTCTGTCAAAACTCCACGAACATCGCATGGTCGCTGTTACTTCCATACATAGTGAAGAATGTATGGAATTGCTATAATAAAAAGTTATAGCATATCTTCTGCCTCCATTCATGAGCCAACTCCAATTAACTTGAGCTGTGATAGAAAATTGCAATCATATTACATTATCAACACGTGAAAAATGTAGAAATGCTAGCAACATACTCTTTATGATTGGTTGAAATGCATGCGAGTCCAAATACTTTGGGAGTGGATCCCACCAAATAGGATATGAGACTCACATGATTTAATAGAACTCATGAATTCCACACAATCACAGAGAGTGTTGAAAAGAGTGTGTTGTTAGCACTCCTCAATTATGATTAAAAAATTTATAATAACAGCAAAAACTATGCTGTAGGTAAAACCAAAATTGAAACCAAACTGGAGTGGGACATAGAAATTACAATGTTGTTACGAGGATTTCCCCAATAAAATCCTTGGAGGAAAATTGGGAAAACGTTGCAAGCAGCAAGGATAAAAATCATTAATGCATGCTTGCCCATCCATTCCAAAACCATAGTCATGCGACTATATCCACATACATCAACCTGCAAGGAGGAAACAATGGGGGAAAAAAGAATTCATTCAGAAGATGATTCAAGCTATCTTGAGCAAACTCAACGAGAATAATTATGAAGAGAAGAAAACTATGAACATTAAAATCAATCCCATTATATATGGCTACATAACTCCAGAGTTTTTTTTTGTTTGTCTAAAGCCGGGGTATCCCCACGCGTGCAGAGACTAATCCCTTCGAGTTGGGTAGGATCTGTTAGGGCGGCAAAGCTCTACCAGGCTGTTGTATTCTCACGACCTGGATTCGAACCCAAGACCATTGATTAAATTGGAAGAGACTCGTGTCATCTCACCCAAGCCCCTGGTGGTACTGAGTTTAATAAGTATGTCCAATCATATTTCACCATCTTGCAACATTTGCATAAACGCCCATCATGGTGAAATATGATTAGACATCTATGTAAAGTTTGTTCACATTATCATTGCATAATTATTAAACTCATAACTTTATGCTATATGTTGCAAAAGTAGATGAGAAAACTAAGAGAGAACAGTTAGAGAGCTCCTTTAAAAGCAAGAAATTAAGTATCTACTAACCATCAAGTATATTCCAACAAAGAGAACGCCCGAAGCACCGGCAGTGACACACATATAACTAAATGAGTAGAGAACTTTATTTACATGCATTCCTACAAAAAAGGAACTACGTTAATATCTTCAAAGAATAGAAATGTCAGAGGGACAATGGTTCTCTATGCAAGAAAGAGTTAAAAGATAATGCTATTACCAAATAAATCCAAGGCAAGGCCAGAAACTACAAGACAAGAGGTTGGAATCATCCAGTATATGATTCTAACTCTGTGGTCCTGCATACAGCAATAAGAAAAAGATGTTATACTTACAATTAAAACAGGAAGAATATAATAAAGGGTTATTCAGTGCACGAGGCTCCCACCATGTGGGGTCTGGAGAGGGTAGATGTACACAACTTTACCCCCGCAAGCGGAGAGGCTGTTTTCAAATTCGAACTTGTGACCCTCAAGTCACAAGACAACAACTTTACCGTTGCGCCAAGGCTCGCCCTCTCTAAAACAGGAAGAATATAATACAAAGAAAAAATGTGGGAATTACCTTAAAATGGACAATGATGTGGCCGTAGTGCAAGCCAATCAAGCAGGTAACAATAGCCATCACTGAACTATAATTCCACAGTAGACATAAAATTAGAGACAAAATGAAAAGCATTCATGTTTTATAAATTTCACTGAAGCTGACGATTAGGGGAAAAAAATATTCTAGGCAACTCTTAAGTCAATGAAATGAACCTTCCACTGAGGTCAAAACGCTAATTCAACCCAAACTCAAGATAAAATTTCATAATTTAGATCCTCCCTGTTTCTTTTGGAACATAACTATGTTGTAAGTGGAGAGAGAAAAAGACAAACAACTCATATGGATGATTTTGGGAGAGAAAATGATTCAAATAAAAAAGTTAACAAAAGATTTCATTAGGCATATGCTCTGCATCTCAAGCTCAAGAAGCTTTTGCATAAGGTGGTTTATTGGAGATAAGGAAAATAAAAACCAGCCATTAGGCCTTGTACTGAACAATTTAAACTTCAGGATGAAATAACCTCAAAAAATATTTTTCAATATCTATTCTTCTAAGTTAAAGGCTGACGATTGTAGTATAAGAATAGATGCCAAGATATGAACTTGTTGCAAAATGGATATAATTGTTAATTTTCTCTCAATTTCTTGCAGGAGTACTGTCTGTAAAGATGCTATCTTAGTATGGAGGTATGATATTCTTAGAATTTGTTGTAGGGTTGAGTTAGGCCCTAAAGCCCAAATTCTAAGATGGTAATGGTATCAGAGCATATCGTAGATCTTTTACTGGACCACCCCGCATTTGTCCATGCTCCAAATGTCCAATCCTGGACATGAGGGGCATAAGGCATGGACAGTCCTCACCTTACAAGTCAGTTTTATTGGGTTGAGTTAGGCCCTAAAACCCAAATTCTAAGAGATATCAAAGTAGGAATCTTTGTCCACCATAAAGAAATAATAAGTTCATATTAAGGACAAAAAATCACAAAATGAAGGATGGCAAAATGAAGTACCTTAAGATTCCTTCAGGATCAAAAGGGGCCTGACACCAAGCAGGAGCATCAGGAGGCAATGGTCCATAGTCAGGGGAATTAATACTGCACTCCTATTGATAATGATAAAAAATGGGTTACATATTTATTAAAAATAAAAGCTACAAGATCTAGCAAACTTAGTCAGAAGTCAGAACATCTTATAGAATAGAGAGGACCATACAGGCATCCGTGCATATATTGCTCTCCTGTACAGATGTTGTATGCCCAATATCTTTCGATCAATCATTCCAACGGCATTGCAGGCTGGTCCAGTGTCAGCCCTTACTCCACATTTCACCTAGCAAATGTGTAAATATATACATAAATCGCATTTTCAACCACTATCAGAAATTAAATTATTCCCAAAACAGAACTTTAAACCTTCAAACAAACAAAACCCCCCACAAGCGAAGAGGCTATTTTCAGATTCGAATCTGTGACCCTCAGGTCATAAGGCAGCAACCTTACCGTTGCGCCAAGGCTTGCAGACCTCCAAACAAATGAGAGGCAAAAAAGAAGACGACATCAATACTTACTGAAAATATCATTGGTACTGAAGAAGGTTCTGTTGGAACATGATACTCCCAATCAGGAACGTACAATCCATACAGCAAGCAGAGATAAAGGCCAGAGAGAAACAAAGCCATCGCCCTGTTCCAGTCAAACAGATTAACAAAGGCATGGCCATGGTGAGAAAAGAGAAGAAAAAAAAATCCCCACTTAGAAAAACCATGATTTGAGACACAGGTTCAAGGGAAAAGCAAATCACAGAACTTATCAAGAACACCAGAATAACTTTGCCAGCAGAATATCAGTGAGACACATAGGAAAACAAGACAAGATGTGTAGAAACAATTTAAGTAGTTCACTGAATCAAAACTCAGGTTAAAGGAGGCTTTACTTGTTCCTACCTTTAGCATGTATTCAGCATATCTAATATATCAAAGCACATTTAAACTATGATTTTAAAATCCTTCTGGCTAATTAATAAAATTCAAGGGAAAACTAGTCATTTCAAAATACTGACCAAAAACTATAGACTTGGTATTTTTAAGTTTGGTGTTTTATTCCATTGTAAAAGACATATGGTTTATTTCATTTCGTACTTGCTTTCTCCTAAAGTTATGAGGTATGTGTTCAAAATCCGGTATAATCAATATTTCTGGAGCCGGAGTCTTTTTTTACTCTTCCAGGTTAAAAAGGACAAACCTTGTGATTAAGAAACTAAAATTCTACACAAAAATTAAGCTTACCACTGGTATCGGTACTTCCTCAGAAAGGATGATCTAGAACTAACAACATCATCACACTTGAGCCAAATTTCACAGAGAGCTGTAATCAAATATGCTACCGCGATCCTCTGACATCCAAATGAAGAAAATAAGGAATGATCATTACTATACAGTATCATGGTCTTCTACTATAGGCCAGTTGTACAATTGTAAAAATTACCATAGCCCAAAAACCAAAATTTCATAGAGCAAATAATTAGATAGTTAACAGTTAATTTTTGTGTTAAACTTGTGTTCAAACTTGTGAGAACACAAAAAGATCCTGGTGGAAATATCATACCTGCAGTATTCCCATCCATCTGATCTGTTTCAAATCCACTCCATATGTCAGATCATTTACGCGATGGAAATAACCTCCTGCAGAAGGTCGATTTCAGATATTAAGAGAAATATAGGACAAAATGCAAGTTCTCAGCATCTGGCAATACAAACATGATTCTTAACATAAACTACCAACACCAACATTTGATCACCTTGAGATTCACCAAAAAAAGAACAAATGCTAACAAAGCTTAAAATTTAGACAATAACTTGCCACAAATAAAGCCAAAAATTCAGTTGGTCACCTTGAAGAAAAATGCCTAACGCGAGAAGCTTAAGCGCCCGTAAAATCGCTTTCCTAGTTGCAACTACTCCGCAAGACAGCTTCTGTTGATGAAAAGATTAGTTAGGCTAAATGGACTATTTACAAAGAAGTTCCAAAACAAACTCCAGTTCTATTGAAATGATATAAAACAATCTAGCTTGCACAATTGAATGAAATTGCATTACTTAAAAACAATGTCATCACATAACTTTTTTTTTTCCTTAAAAGAACAATTTCAAGTAAAATACCTTGTATGTGAGTGCTAGCGAAACGCCAACAATAAAAAGAAAAAATGGCATTACAAAATCTGCTATTGTTACACCATTCCATGGGGAATGATTGAGCGCCGGAGCGAGTCCACCAGCATTATCTACCAGTATCATCAGCTGTATTAAGATTGACAAACTCAGTAATGAAAAATGTAAGAGGAAACAAATTAAAGATAATTTGTGTATCTGAGATCATGTAAAGAACCCATAAACTCATATCCTGAGTCTGTAATACACACATTTCATACATGACTTGCCTAAAAATGAAATATCAAAGCTCCAATGGGTTTAACATTGAGAGATTATTGAATCAATAGATTAATCTTTGGGTCAATGCAACTTCTACTTCATCTTCTTCATCAATTACACATGGTATTAAGTAGAAACTAGACTACAAATAGACTAAAGAACAAGGTAATGTAAATTAGTTATAAGACAACCATTTTTTTAGCAATTTTTCATCCTATACCATATATCTTTAACTCCAATTGGAAAATATAACATAATTGGATTATGTACCATGTGAATAGTTGAAGAAAGAAAGAGGGAAATGGTCCGGTCATGTAACTAACTTTATTTATGAAGTAGTACAATCCCATGTGTACACCAAACATTATATAAGGCTAAATTGGACAGCTTACCTTATCCAGGCAAATCTTATTAGGCGAGCCAAACAAGGTTTATGCCTAAAAGAAAACCTCATAGAAAATTATGATTGCTTAATAACCACAAGATTGGACGCAAGTGGTTAATGCGCTCCGTCTAAAGGTCGGGCTCGACTAGTATCCGAGTTTAATCCCCGGTGACAAAACAATCCGTGATCAGACTTTACTTACCTCTTGGGCCCCTTTCCCCCGGATAGGGTGGGTATAAACCAATAAAGGTTATACTATTGAAACAACAATTGCTTGTTTAATAATCATCTCACACTTCTTATTCAACTGTGCATATTTGCCAACAAAACATGATATGCATGTAACTTCTACCATAGTAAAATGATCCAGTGAATGATGCTATAGTTACTAAAGCGAATGGCAAGCATTGCGTTTCTCTGTCATCTCCCATTAATAAAGCAATACAAAAGTAAATTATATTGGTGATGAGTCGGTTAGGCACATTACATCTAACCAACTCCACGTTATGCCACCATTTCTTGAATATGATGTATTAGTAACGTAATATATAAACTTGGAATTTAATTTATTTACGATACAAAATCAATAGGCAATTTCTGATTAATAATATAAATTTATGTTGTTTAAGATTATTATGATTCTTTTAGTTAATTATGATTGAAGAGTAAAGGAGTTGTGAGCTGAAAGAAAAGAAGTGTAAGCATCCCCGATTTGCTCGTTTTGTAAACAAGAATCGATACGGTAATCATATTGTTATATGAAATAATCATTCTTGAATAAAAATATATATTTCAAAATTTTGATAAAATTTAAGTAACAAAAAAAATTTGATAAAATTTACACAAAAGTCATTTATTCAGTAAGAAAACCAATTATTAACAAAGAGGAAAAAATTGTATAAAAAAAAACAAAGAAAAACAAGATACGGTTAACAAGACACGCAAGTACTTTAATTGCTTAGGAATTGGGATATATTCCCTTCTTTATACATACTATTATTATTACTATTATTATTTATTTCTCAATGATTGCAAAAACAGTTATTTTTCTCAAAGAACTTCGGGGAAAAAAAAGATGCCGTTAGAAAAAAATTAGAATTAGAAACGTTGAAAATTTGATTTAATATATGGTAATAACAAATAAGTAGAAGAATAATCGTAACTGATAAAGGTAGATAAAGAATGTGAACAAAACAAGAACAAAATGTTTTTTCAAACCAAAATATTTTTATTTTATAATCAGAGAATATTGTGAAATTTTATCGAAAGGGCACGTAGCGATAATTCTGTTTAAATGAACGGCTTTCCGAATGACTAGAGAGATAAGATAAGTTTAAAAGTAAACAAACTCTCTAAAAAGGGGGAAACTAGAAAATATCTCAATAGAATTAGAAACGTAATAAAAAAAATTAATTTAACACATGATAACAAATAGAAGAATATCGACAAAAGCAGATAAAGAATGCGAATAAAAGAAGAAAAAAATAGACATATCATGATTGAAAATAAATTCATGGTGAATTTTCGTTAAATAAAGAAAATACTAGGATTTTTTTATATATTATAAAGAGAGAATATTGTGGGAATTTTATCACAAAAGCCAAGTAGCCGTAAAGCTGTATAAATGGACGGTTCTCCGAAACGATTAAGAGATTTGTAGTAACTATTAACAAACTATCTCTAAAAAAATGGGGAAAGAAAGTAGTAACTAAAGAAAGAAAGAAAGAAACAATGGATGTGGATGGTAACACACACCAAACGCAAATTCTTCTTTCCTTCAAAGTAAAGCAATATAACTTTAACACGTGCAAACTCTTTGGATTCTCTCGTCACAATTGGGATGGCAAGTGTATAGCCCATAAAATCCCAAGAATCTCTCTCCCTTTTAGCTCAAAACCCCAGTCAATCTCCCTCCATCAATTAATTATTAATTAATTTTAATCACTAAACAACAACAACAACCTGTGAGTCATCACTCAATAACATCAATTTTTCTGGACTAATCTATGTTTGGGGAAGTAACTAAATATTTTATCACCGGAATCGAATTCGGGTACTAACAAAACCATATCTATAATGGAAAACATTAATCGCTTGTACACCACCTCGTGGTTACTCAACGAAACGAGTGAGTGGTGCCTAAACTAAACCCCGTGTTGATTGTTAGTATTTTTTATTTTTTGACTACTACCACCCAATCCAAAATCCATGGAACGAAAGAACAAAGAAGAAGAAGAAGAGGAAGAAACCGGAAACGACGTCGTTGGCTTCTTCCCAAAAACCGTAAGGAACAAATAGTCATTACTAATTTACTATTAATAAATCCTAATTAACAGCTAAAAAAAACCTCATCTCTTTATTAGACAAAAAAAATGATGATAACTAATTATTATTATTTTTTTTAAATAAAGGAAGATAGAGAATGAGAGAGAGATTACCGCTACAGTGAGGCCACGAAAAACATCGAGTGAAACCAAACGCTTGGATTGAGATTGTGATTGTTGTTGTTGTTGGTGGTGCCTGGAACATGGAGAAGTGGAAGAAGATGAGGTTGAGCGTTCTTCGTTGATTATCTTGTTCTTGTTGTTGCGAATGTTAAGCTTTGTAGTTGAATCAGAGATCTGGTTGTGGTGGTGATGATGAAGAGCCATCTCCAAATCTTCCTCATTTTCATCTTCATCAATGTTCTTTATAGCTTCATAACTCGTCGCCATTTCTCAAAAATCAAAATCAATGCCTTCTTCTTTCTTTTCTTTCTGCTATTTCTAATTCGTCTCTCTTCTTTCTACCATCTGCTTCTGTGTACATAACGATATCAACATTAAAGTCACGGTAACTTTCCCATCCTAAAAGATCAAATAGCATTAATAACAATGAAAATGAAAATAATATCAATAATAATGTTTATATTTATCTCTTACTTGAGGAAGCAATGCAATGGTAGGCACTGGCAGATGGTAGTGCCAAGAACTATAAGAACCCTCTTCTTCTTTCCCTCCTCTTCTTTCTTCTTCTTTCTCTTACTGTTTCTTGGACTTTGTTTTTTGTTTTTTTGGCTTCTTTACCTTTGTTCCACCACTTTTATAGGCAATTTGGAGTAGGGGTGCACAGTTACACAAATAATTTTGTTATTTATTGTCCCCACAAAAAAAAAAAAGGCTTCCTCGGATAAGACTAATATAACTTCTTTTTAAAAAAGAGAAAAAGGAAAAAGAAACGGAGAGATTGTGAAAATGAAAATTCATATTTCCACGTTAATTGGTTGTATTTTTATTTGAAAAATAATAAAAATGATTGATTGGTGATTGCCGATTGTCCATGAAGGAGGATCGCGCTTCCCATACGTTACCACACACTCTTTTGTTGCCTCCCCACCCCATCAACACCCAAGCCTAGTTGTTACAACAAAAATATAATAAAATTTTATTTTAAGATAATTTTGAACTGTTAAATAATAAAATAATAATTACATTTATTTTTGGCTTTAACATGTTTTTTGTCCCTCTAAATATTAGTGTTTTAAATTTAGTCCCTCTAAAAAAAGTCAAAGTTTTTTAGTCCCTCAAGAAATTAATTTTTTTATTTAGGTCTCTCTTTTGCGTTGACCGCTGACATGACACACTGAGGTCCCTGTAAAAATGATGGCATGGCTTACATGCATCTAACGTGGCTTACATGCATTGCCACGTCAGAGGGACTAAAATCAAAACTTAATATTTAGAGGAACTAAAATTAAAACTTAATATATTTAGAAGGACCATGTGACATCAATTAGACCACTACTACCACCACTCTCTCTCTCTCTCGTTTTCTCTCTCTCTCCCCACCACCACCACCACCACCACCCACTCTCTCTCTCTCTCTCTCTCAGCCCCCACCCCTAACCCCCCCACCACCACCACCCACTCCTCTCTCTCCCTCTCTCCCCGCAGCCCCCACCACCCACTCTCTCTCTCGTTTTTGCTTACTACGATTGTGATGAAGCCAAAGAAAGATTAGGAGAGAGGCTGAACAAGTTGCATGGGGTCTTGTTGGTGATAAGTCATCGCCCGGATTCAAACGCCTCTTCATGTCTCGCTTACGGGACAGAGGTCTTGATACTGGGCTTTGCAAATCTAAGTGGGAAAAAAGAGGAAGATTCCCGGCCGGTGACTATGAATACATCGATGTGAATTTTGCTGCAAATCGCTACATTGTTGAAATTTCCCTTGTTGCAAAATTCAAAATAGCTCGTCCCACAAAACAATATTCTTCTTTACTTGATGTCTTCCCTCTGGTATTTGTTGGCAAGGTGGAAGAGCTCAAACGAGTTGTGAGGCTGATGTGCACTGCTATGGAGGACTCAATGAAAACTGAAAAGCATGGATATGCATATTCCTCCATGGAGAAGAAATAGCTACATGCAATCCAAGTGGTTCAGCTCCTACAAGAGAAACGAGCGTGTGTGTGGTGGTGGTGGGGGCTGTGAGGAGAGAGAGAAAACGAGAGAGAGTGGTGTTGGTCTGATTGATGTCATATGGTCCTTCTAAATATATTAAGTTTTGATTTTAGTCCCTTTAAATATATTATGTTTTGATTTTAGTCCCTCTAAATAACTATGAATGACGTGTCAGCTGACGTGGCAATGCATGTAAGCCACGTCAGATGCATACAAGCCATATCAGCATTTTTACAAAGACCTCAGTGTGCCATGTCAGCGGTCAACGCAAAAGAGGGACCTAAATCAAAAAATTGATTTCTTGAGAGACAAAAAAACTATGACTTTTTTTAGAGGGACTAAATTCAAAATATCAATATTTAGATGGACCAAAAACATATTAAAGCCTTTATTTTTTATTTGACCGTTTTAAATATAAAAAGATTGTTTGAAATTATTTTAAGAAAATGAGACTCTTGGTGTTTCTTTTGGGCCATTGTCTCATCAGTCGTGCTATATGGCACGACTACCACAACAATATCAATCAAAGAACTATTAACCATGGTAAAAATAAGAGAGAGAAACAAAATCAATGGAGGGAGAAAAGCAATCCAATGGCTACTCTACATTCGTGTATATTGTATCACTGTTTGTCTGTCCCAAAAATATATCCCTTTTCTCATTGAGATCGGTTTAGAGCTTATTTGTTACATTTTTAAAAAAATAATAACTATTAAAAAAATTTATGTGTTTGTTATAGATTTTAAAAAAATCAAAAGCTAAAAAAATTTAAAAACTGATTAAAATGATAAGCTATTTGGAGTAACTTTTTAAAAATAATCTAATTTTAATGAGATGAGAGATGATAGAAAAGATTAAAAAGATAATTTTTTTAAGATTGTAAACAAACATAAATTAGATTATGTGTCACACTAAAATTTCTGAAAAACAATCACTAAATTTTTTTTTATAAAAATTATTTATTTTTTAATCCATAATAAATGGACCCTAAATCTAAGTCTGAGTCAGATAGACCCATAGAAAACGATAAAACTCTGCCTATTTTCTATCTATATAAATCAAGAATTTTTTTAAGTTACGGTACCCCAAATAAATAAATGATATTTATCTCCCAAGCATGAGTGATTTAATAAAAAAAATTAAAATTAAAATAGATGCAAAAAAATGGAATAAGTCAATAAAATGTAGAATATAAATCCTATTCTGCTTTTTTTTTTTTTGATAACAAAATCCTATTCTGCCTTTAGCTAAAGTACTCTCAAGAGGCATTACCGACTTGAAGTTTGGTTCTCTTTTCATGAGTGTGTACATCACTCACCACTGCACTCAATCGTTTTTGGTATTAAGTCAATATTTATATTTATTTATATATCTATAATTTTAACTTTTTTTATAAGAATCTATAATTTTAACTTTACGAGCACCAAAACTCAAACAAAATATTGATAATTATTTAACAAATTTATTTTAAACAATTTAATGAAATTACATATTATTAAACAATTATTATATATCATTAAATAATAATTACTAAATACAAAATATATATATATAATGAAAATATTAAATATTAAAATTACTTGATAATAATGTTAAAAATTAATTAAAAATAATTTTAAAATAATTAAAATACATTAATTAATATATAAATATACGTGTATGTGTGTGTAACGAACGAGATCGGTTTACACGGGGATGAGGATTGAGATACATGTTTTTTTTTTTTGATAAGAAGATTGAGATACATGTTTAATCTACACTATTAAGTATTAACAACTTTAGCATGACAACTGTTCAATTTTACTTGGCATAAGACAAAATTCTGTAGTAAAAAATTGTGGAATTGTATAAGTGTGATTTAACTTACACTGTTATAGGTTGATTCTCTTTGTATGTGTGTGTGTTAATCAACACTTTAAAATTTTAATATAAATTAATTTATACTCTGTTAGCGTTTATTCACAATTTCAAAACAACTTTAACATTGAGATTTTTTTTTTAAAAAGTTATTAAAATGTTTCTCTATATTATTGACTTCATATGTAGGTAAAATATGGTCCCTTAAATTAATTTAACTTTTTAATTTGGTTACTTATTAAAAAAAATCAACAACAAGGTCCCATACATTTTTAGTTGTTAACACTATTTGCTCTTTCTTCAAACATCGTTAGGACTTGATGACGTGTTTATCACTAATCCTACATGGTTTGCAGTGTATTAGTCCCTTATGGCATTAGTAATGGACACGTCATTAGGTCTTAAATGACATTTGAAGAAAAAACCAACAATGTTAATAGTTACAAACGTACGAGACATTATTGTTGAAAAAATTTAGGCTTAAATATATTTTTGGTCTCTCATATTTGGCCTAAGTTCGTTTTTAGTCCCTCAAATACCAAGAATATTATTTTAGTCTCTAATCTTTTGAAAATCAATCATTTTTGGTCATTTTTCTTGAAATATGAGGGACTAATTGTGACACATTTTTAAAATATTAAGGACTAAAATAATCATGTGAGGGACCAAAAGTGACTGATTTTCAAAAGATTATGGACTAAAATAATATTCTTGATATTTGAGGGACTAAAAACGAACTTAAGCCAAATATGAGAGACTAAAAACATATTTAAGTCAAAAATTTAATAAGAGATCAAATTAAAAAAATAAATTAATTTAAGGGATTAGTTTACTAATTTTATCTCCTATCGTATGTATTGATGAAAAAACTAATACGTTGTTAAATTCGTGATTTTGATTTATTAATTTGCTGAAATTAATTTAGTTTTTAATTATTATAATTAAGTACTCCACACTTTCTCTACTTAAGAAGTCTGTATTTCTGGTCTTTTTTTACTCAAGATCTTCACAAGTTGAATTGCTTTTTTTTTTGTTACACCACAAGTTAAATTGCTTAAGTCATTTTAAACATTTTTCTTCAAAATTCACAATGTAAAAATCAAATTTTATCCTGGATAAAAAAACCCAATTTTTCTCTTTCTTCATACCCTCACTTCAAAATCAATGGTATTTTTCAAATTTTGTCAATTTTTTTCCAAAATTCGAGAAATTTACCAAAATGGTATAATGTGGGTAGGAATTTTCCAAATTGATGCAAATTGAAAAGTATTTACTGTAATGGTATAATGAAATATTAAATAACTTTTTAAAGTGTATACAGTTTTATAGCTTTAATTTATTTAATTATGACTTTTATTTTAATGGTTGGATTAGTTAATTTTATATTTTATAAAAATTTAATTAATGATTAAATATATATTTGGTCCTATAAAATTGAAAATATGTTGCAATTAGTCCTATAAAACATTATATTTTTTAGTTATGATATTTAAAAAAACAGGTATTTTTAATTCGTTATTAGTCTTTTGTGAGAGAATATAAATATCTAATTCTTGTATTTTTTTTAGAGATTAAAAAGGTATAAATTTTTATAGAGATCAGAATTAATGTATTTTTAATTTTACAGAGACTAAATATATATTTAATTTATTTGTCAAAATTATATAATATATATTGTAGTCTGCTCAATATCTATAACTATTAATAAAGGAGATACAACTCTTTTGGTGTATATATTTTTTAAACTCTTTTATCCTTTAACTCTTATTAATCACCTTAATAATATTAACGGGTAAATGATAATTTACTCCCACTAGTATTTTATAAAATAAATTACGTAGTGCTAAAAATATCTTTTTTTTTTGTCAAATGCTAGAAATATCTTGTGGTCAAGCAAGTTTTGAGTTTTCCATTGAGTCACGATGACTATATGTCGACATAGGTCATCTTACCGGATTCGACTAATTAATTTGGATTAAGTCAAGCTAATTCCAACCTGGTCCCATTTGTTTTCGTATTAGAAAAAGAAAATTGTTAGCCCAACTGAATCTTATGTTTGTCATGTGAGATGTGAGATGGGGTCAGATTTTTTTTTTTCTCTCTTAAATTTTGAACACGTATTTTATTTTATGCATCTTGTTTATAACTTAAATTAGTAAATATTACGTAATTTATGCGTGTATTAAAAATAAGCAAATTTTTAAAAGTATATATTAAATCAAAGGAGGTTACTGATTTTATTAATTTCTTCAATCAATCGACAATAGATCTAATAATAATAAATATTTACAAATTTTCATTAAACTAATTTTATAATTTTCAGTCCAAATTTAAAAAAAAATATTTTTATTTCAATTTAATTTTATGTATTTTAAAAAAATACCAATAAATAAGCAGAGAGTCGACCTTGCTTTAGGCTCACTATTGAAAAATCTTATTTACTATTATATTGTATATAAAATTGAAACACATTATCATTAATTATCTCACTTTAGCCTGGCGAAAAATTATCTCACTTTAGCGGTAAGTATAGAGTGCAGTTCAACCATGGAAAACAAGGTTCAAAATTTTGGAGGAGAAAAAAACTATATTTAAATTTTTAAAATCTCTAATTTCTCTATTATTCTCTCAGTTTTTTTTTTTAAATTCGCTTTTGGGCCAGAAAATAAGTCCACTTGATTTTTTTTAATACGATAATAAAAAGAAAATAACATTGTTATATGCTATGGTCAGCCTTTACCAACTCTTTTAGCCACTAATAAACAAACAGTTGGAAACTGCAATAGATCCTGTACCAGTAACCAGTAATGGTACTGGTTAGACTTCCAACTGACACACAAAAAAATATATGATATACGGATTTGATTATTTTTTACTAAGATATATGGATCCGATTAAGACCATATTTAAATAAAATGAAACTTTATATAAAAAAAATAAAAATAAAATGAAACTAGTTTGATCTAATGTATAAACTAAATAAACTATTGTATGATTATCAATGCATAAAAATATTTAATGTAATTAGTAAATACATATGTCAAGGGGTATTAGCTCGGCTAGCAGAGTTTAACATTTATAATCTCATATACCCGAGTTTGAATCCCTCTCTCTGTCAAAAAATTAATAAATACAAATTAAGATTTCTCATAGTATATGTGATGATTTTTTTTACTCCACTATAATTTTCCAAGTCTATGACATTGTTAAGAATAAAGATAATAATATATTACTGTACAACAGAATATATTTTAAAGAAAATAATTATTTTAATATTAAAAAAACAAGCATAGGACAGATCAGGTAATAAAAAATCACCCCTAACCCGACATCGATTATAAAACAATATCCTATTTTAACCATTTTAATTCATTGCATGAAAGAGTTAATTTATAAACCCAATTCAATCACATAGGAACGCCCAACCAATCACAATCTTTAATTCATATAATTTTTACGAAACTTTTCACCCACAGCAAAGAACATTTTCTTATATTTTATATCCAAAGGTCAATATTAAAATTATGAGGTGAAAGCATTTGAATAAAAAATGAACATATATACTAACATTTTGTTGGTCCGAGTGGTACTGGACTCAAATCCCTTAAACAATATTTTGAATTCAAGTCTTGTGGATGAAAAAAACATAGTTGAAAAAAGAGACCCTACTAAAAGTAACCAACCAGGTTCTCTGACAAAGATACTTCACATCAATAATAGAATTAAAAGAAATGAACATACAACTACTACCTTAATGATAATTGGTTTAGGTAGGTTAATTAGATGGTTTTAATTATACTGGGGAGATCTGTGGACATCACTAAGCACGAAAAGGAGAAAAAGTAGTGATATGAAGTGGAGTTGCAGTCACACACACTGCATTGTTCATGCCATTTCGGCTCTGTTATGTTAGGCAATGGGCGGTGCAACCTTGTCGTGCTTGTCTAGAACATTGCGGAATATGCCCGAGTCACCTTATCTTGAGGTCGTGGCCCTAGTTTTTCTTTTTATATTTATTTTTCCATGCAGGTCGATCCATCACATATACTTTCAAAATATATGTTGTAGTTTGAAATAAAAAAATATATATGTTGTAGTTTATATCAACAAAAAAATATAACAATTTTTCATTTCTAGAGATGTCAATTTTGACCTGTATTATGCCAGAAACACAAAATAATAACGTCTTTTAGATGATGCGTGTGCGTGGACTACTTTTTATAATACACGGAGCTTTTAGATAATGCAATTTTTGGATGGACGTTGTTGTAATGAAAATTATAGAGCTTTCACACAACATTCACCCCGATAATTGTTGATGGAGAGCTCCGTGCTTTTTGATAATAATAACGTGGAGCTCTTTAAAAAATGCTCTTGTGGGAAAACACCATTCGACAGCTGGATCCAATGGGCCCGTGTTTTCCATAACATTGCCTATAAAACCTGTTTTGTTGGGATTTTAACTTAGCATTGAGAATTCCATCCTTGTGAGTTTTATTTTGAGTTGTGATATTGTTAAAATAAAATTTATTCTTAGATCAAGATGTAAGTGTCGCGAATTGTGTTTAGATCTTGCTCACTTAATTTCATCCTTTTATGTAATACGGCGGAAGTAGACATGTGGTTTTAATATTCCATCCAATCTTTTTTTTTAAAGAAAAAATATGAGTTTATTCAGTGAAGGTGCATATTGTTCCCTTTAATTTAATACAAGCAATGGTGATCGACATGCTTTATTCAATTTAATTAGCAGTGAAAATAACCACAATGTATCTGTCGCGCCATTTAGCAAAGCTCATTATAATACAACAATTTGATACGTCTTTCGAATCGCAAACAGGGAAGGATATATTATCATAATTCATACGTATACACAAAGCCCTTAATAATTTGGACAAACCACTTCACTATTTGTAATTGTTAACTTTTCGGTGAAATGCCTAATTTTATACAATACCTATATTACCTAATTGTTCAGTACTCTTCCATTAGTTTTATACATCGTGACAGCATCAAACACCAAGCATGTTGCAAAATATATATATATATATATATATATATATATTTGTATTACATCTCATTAAAATGAATAATTAATTTTGGAAGAGCTAAATTGATCATGTAAAGTATGTGTGCTTGTTTTACCAAATAGATTACCAAATTGAGCTGGAGGAACCGTTAAATCTAATAAGTGTGACATATTAGGGTTTTTATATTACGGAGTATTTTGGATAAAGTCACTTTGAGTCAAGTTCACTAGCGCATTGGCTCCAGATCTAAACATGATCACTTGAGTTGAGCCCGATATCATAATACCTCGGTCCTAGCACCCTCTTAGACGTCAAATTTGGTGCACCCTGGACATCGAAAATAGAAACGGGTTCAGAAATCCATCAAGGGAGCCATTACCATATATATATATAATATATATATATAATATATATATATATATATATATATATATGGTAGAGTTAATGAGATCTTTCTTTATAGAAAATTTGATTTTTGAATAGAGTTTTTGTTATTGTTGCAAATTTTAATCCTTTATGTCCTATTCTTATTTCAGTTAAATTAATGTAACAATTTAGATTTTTTTAGGAAATATAAGTCAAATATATGTGTTTATAATTAATATAAATGTAAATAAATACTAAAGTTGTGGTATAACTATGAGTTGTGCGTTGGTCTCATATCCAGTGGGACTCGAGCTCGAATCTCTACTTTAGTATTTTAGAAAATATTTTGATAAAAAAAAGGATGGAAGGGGGGCTGCCCCCTCTAAATCCGTCTTTGCAAAGATTAGTCTAGAAAATATTTTCTCAAATCTAGGGATGATCTCCCGAAGTCATGCCATGTATCATAATATCTAAGAGCATTTCTATTAGAGTATTTATTTTTGGGTATTTTAATGGGCTCCATTTATACATATTATTTATTTTTATTTTTTTTAATTCAAGTACCTAATAGGTATCCAATCCCTCCAACCCAATAACTCTAAAAAATTTACTAAATAGGTTCCATCAATAACTATACATCCAATTAAAATCCACAAAAACATATGAGATCCACAATGAGAGAGGAGAGAGAGAGTATTTGTATAAGCACCCTTCCTAATTAAGTACCCAAAATTATTCTCTCCCATTAAAAATATCTAATAGATACCTATTAAATACCCATAGATACCCACCAACGTTGATACTCTAAGCCCTACTAGGACAAGGTCCCTTACCAAGGACATCTGGCATCCTACCAAGACGGTGGTCATATACAACCATCCACTTCATTTAGTTCCCTTCTAACTTAGGTGTTACTGTGCCTTTGCAGGTACCTCTTGTCTCTGCCAAAGCTAGCCAGAGTTGTCACCGCGAAGTCCTCTGTGTACAGAGCATCTCAAACCTCGACCTGATCACTTTTATTTTGAAAAAAATGTTATTTTCTTATTTTTAATTATAAAATTATCACCTTATTCTCAATTTATTCCTTGTTTTTAAATATCTGTAACAAAAATAATAATGAAAATTTAAAATAGAAAATAAAAACACAAATAAACAGGTATTTTTTTTTCCATTTTGTCTGTCGTTAGTCGGTGAGTGCATTAAACTCATATTTCCATAAATAAAAATGATGATTATGAAATTACCAAAAAAAATATATGATTATGATAATCCAAACAATCAATTGTAGATTAGATGTAACAAAAAAAAAACAATCAATTGTAGCAAAAAAAGAAAAAAAGATGATCCAAACAATCAAGTAACTGAATAACCTGAACAAGTCAATTAAACTATTAAAGTGGCAGACTGTTGCTGTCAAAAAAAAAAGTGGCACTGTTACAATATCACAAAAAAAAGTGGCAGAGTGTTACTGTTAGGTATTGTAGGTTTTGGGGTGTGAAGAAGGAAGGATCGAGGAGGAGGAGGAGGGAGGAGCAGGAAATGGGGCGTTGGTGGTGGAAAGTGGCGGCGGTGGTGGGGATAGTGGCGGCGCTGAGAGTGTACGGAGTGGGAGGAGGGTGGGAGAAGGAATCGGCGGTGAGGTGGATGAGAGATTGGTCAGAGAGATTAGGGATTTGGGCAATCCCTCTCTTCATCTCACTCCACACTCTCTCCATCGCTCTCTGTCTCCCTTCTGCTATCTTCCTCGAAACCGGCGCCTCCATCCTCTTCGGTTTCCTCGCTTCCGTTCTCTGTGTCTTCTCCGCCAAGATCCTCGCTGCCTCTCTCTCCTTCTGGATCGGCAGGTATTATTGATCTCCTTCTTCCTCTTTCTTTTTCAATTCCATTCGCTATTTCATTTCAATCTACTGTGCCTATAGCGATCGCTTGGTACTGTACTGCCTATAGGGATCGCTTGGTACTAAGGAACAACTAATTCGTTTAATTGATCATTGATTTTGGAATAGGAATTAGATTAGGAACACTAGGTTTAGAAGATCTGTAGGAGGACAACTTACAATGTGGAATTGAAATATCTACACGGTGGGATATGATTGGGGGTCAGTGTAGAATTTTTTTACATTGTCTGTGCATAGTAAGTAATTAAATTCTTAGGTTAGGAACACTAGATTTAGAAGATTTGATGGGCTGTTTGGATAAACAATTTATTTAAGCACTTATGACATAAGTGCTTATCGTATAAGTGCTTATGTATGAACTATTTTTATGATCGAAGAGAAAATGTGATGACATTGATTCGTGTAAGGTGTAAGCTGTTTTGATAGGCTATTCTAGAAAGTTTATGAAAATAAGCCCAAAACAGCTTATCAGCCAGTCATAAGGTGTTTTCATAAGTCCTTCCAAACACTGTCACATGTGCTTATTATGTTAGCAGATAAACTTTGTATAAGCCAATCCAAACAGGCTCTTGAACACTAGATTTAGAAGATGTGTAGGCCAGCAATTCATAGATGACAGCTTACTAGATTTCCTTTCTCCTGTATTTGAGGAATCAGAGGGAATAAGGAAGGAATTCTCTTCTGTTGTGAGTCATCACCAATCTTGTTTATCAAGATAACTCAGACAGACAGAATAGGAATTTTAATTTCCTATATATTGTCTCTGGGAAAGGAGTGCCAGGAACATTACTTAGGATCTCTGTCTATTTCGCTGCTTTTTGTTAATTGTTAGGCTTTGGGCCTTTTCCTTGGCATCTCTTGTGCAAATATATTCTAAGGTATTATTGGATGGTGCTGATGCGATGACTTTTTGCTTGCTTTTATTTTTGTTTTGTTTACTACAAAGGTTATATTCCTGTCTTTGATCTTTCTGATTATTTTTTCACTTTCATTTCAATAAAATTATTCCTTTTCTATAAATGAATCGAATAACTATATATAGGACTTTGTAAACTTGAGCACCTTCGTGTTAAGGAATAACTGCTGCTTTTCCTGCAGCCGTTGGTTTCATAAATATACAGTTTTTAATTTAGAAATTTGTTTATAATATCTACGCCAATGTTGACTTTTATATTTAGTTCAATATTGATTTTTGAAACTGGATTTAATTTGTCTTGAAATTTTGTTCCGTTGGAAGCTACTAGGAGTGGGCTAGTGTTAGAAGTTTGATTAGTTGGTAGGAGGTCATATGTTCAAAATCAAACCCCCCTTGTGCTATCATTGTACCAAAGCAATTGTGTATTTTCTTGGGAGTTGGCTTCTAAAGTTAGCTTTCTCTTTAGTCATTGCTGAGAAAATCAAACCAAACCCAAATTATATCTTTGGGAATGGGAAGAATTATAGATCGTCTTATTCAAGTTGACTTTAAAACATGCTGAGTACGTCCAAAGTCCAAACCATATATTGCTCCATTAAAATAAAAGTTGAAGAAAGCCATTGCCATTTTTAGTTATTGCTTGTTTGACTGTTCTACTGACAGCTGAAAAGTACTGCCATTGTATGAAATGCAACTATAAAGTGGTAATTAATAGGATGAGTGAACGAGGCAATTATGTGAAAGACTATTCTAGCTTAATTAACATGTCTTGTAACAAGGATGCCCATGTGTTAATGATGTGTTATCCATAGGAGTGATAAGGTGGCTTGGTGGTTTGGGGGAGGGACATAGAGGTTGGAGTGATAAGGAGGTCATGGGTTTAAATCCCCCAATTAACATAACATACTAATACTAATTACTAACATTTGCATTTAAAAAAAATGACATGTTATCCATTAGATGTACTAAATGTAATTCCTCGTCTATTTATCTTCCCTTGTCTAGGGCTATAGGCTAAATTTGTGTCATTTGGGGTTCTTTCAGGTTAGTATTCAGGAATTCAAGCTCAGCAATGAATTGGGCCCGAAGTAACAAATATTTTCATCTCCTTTCCAAAGGAGTTGAGCGAGACGGTTGGAAATTCGTTCTTCTTGCCCGCTTCTCACCCGTGCCGTCGTATATTATTAACTATACCTTAGCTGCTACCGAAGTTGGGTTCTTTTTGGATTTCCTTCTTCCTACTGTCGTTGGATGTGTCCCCATGATCTTGCAGAATACATCTATTGGAAGCCTTGCTGGTGCTGCTGTGGCTACAGCCTCTGGCTCTAAGAAATCTCAAATTTGGTCTTACTTTTTTCCTATAGTTGGTATTATATCTAGTGTACTTATTTCTTTGAGAATTAAAAAGTACTCATCCCAATTTTCAGTATCTGAAATCTCTTCCGGCAAAGATAACACTGCTGATAAGCAACAGTAACAAACCTTGTCTGGGGTAGTGAAGAGAGTGTCATTTATTTGATCTTGTTAGTATTAACTAACCTTTTTACGTGTCTTTTATTCCTATGAATGTTTTGTTATGATTTGATCTTCATTTAGTGTGGTAGTTGCACTCCATTTCGGTTATGTAGACTTTGTTTGGGATTTTGTTGTAATACATTTGAAGCCTTTCTTTAGGCAGAGTAGTGGGTGGACCTATTCCTACACGAAAACTGCACATAAACTGTGCTGTGGGGTGATAGGTAAGTCTGGGTGGTACTGGTTGGTGGTCCTATGTGAACCGTGTTTCCACTAAGATACAGATCTAAGAGCCAGTGGTACAATTATGCAGCTTTGTGAATGGAAGGAGTGTGTTGTCTTTACGCTGTTTAGCATTACGAAATGTTTGAGTTCTGTTTAAAATCGATCCGACACCCACAATTACTGCTTTTAACCACGTTGTATGCTTCTACAAGTTACTTCATCTGAATACTGGCAAAGTTGTGAATGTTAGATCGCGTAGTTTTACTCTGCCCCCGAAAAATCATGCATTTATTTGTCACTATAAGGAGAGTTTGAATATTTGAATATATCAATGCCAATCGGACGAAATCATTTAATTGATAAATGTTTTCTTGTTATAACTTCGTCTTTTCACTGTGGGAAGTCTTTTCAAGTCTTTTTACCGTGGAAAATGTTATATTCTCTTATAATTTTATTTATATATTCTCTTATTATTTTATAAAATAAAAAAAATAAAAAAATTAAATATTTTTTCTATTTAATAATTAGGAGGATTTGTAGAAATAAAAGGTAAGAAGATTTATAATTATTTTTTCACTATATTATTACACTATATCTATTTACTCTCTTTGCATTAAAATGTATTGAAAATGTGTAAAATGATTAATGCTAAAAAATATATAATTGACAAAATATAACTTTAAACTGTCAAAAAGACAGATAAATAGTATTCCCTTCGGTCCTTTTTATAAGAAATAAAATGAGTTATTTTTATGGTCTTTTTTATAAAAAATAATGTTTTGTTTTCAACAATATAATATTAGTTTCTCATTTTTAATTTTACTTTTATTTATTATGAGACCCACAGAAAAAATATAAAAAGACACCAATTCTATAAAGAATATTTTTAAAAAATTATATCATCATTAATTATAATTAACTTATTTCAATGTATTTTTTTGGTCTTAACAATTTTGTCTTACATTTTTTATAAAAAAAAAGTAAAGAGAGTAACAAATTGTTTCTTAAAAATGGACAAATAAAATGGAATGGACAGAGTAAATTTGATTAAATCATCTTCATTATTTAAAAAAGCAATGTACGCTGCAAAACATTACTCCTGTAATTAAGACATTTATTTAAGTCGAACTTAAAAGTCACCAATGTCAATCGAGTGAATTGTACTATACAGACACCATGCACCAAAATAATCTTCAGACATTAATGGCAGTGATGATGATGATAATGATATTTCTACAACCGTGTATGGTGTAAATGAACATGACAAAAGTGTTCAGCATTTGCATTTAAGAGTAGTTTCCCCTCTGTCTTAAGCAAGGTTGACATGTGATGTGAGGTCCATTGAAGTAACATGACGCTACTATGCCTATGAGAAAAGAAGTGTAGTATCTTTTTCTTTGTAGTAGTTTGTATATTATTCTAGTCGGAAAAGGCCATCTATTATTATTAATTTATTTATTATTGAGAAAAGAAAAAAAAAACTGCAGATGTGTTGGGAGTGTTACAGAAACTAATCCACCGCCACAGTAAGTTATTCACGCCAAAAGTGCCTGTCGTGGAATGCAATGACGAGTAAATGAGCACTAAGTAGGTGTACCACACAAAACGCGCATATTAGGAGGGAAAAATAGAGACAGGGCGCTTTATTTGAGAGCGGCACTTGGTTCTTTATTTTATAGAATAAACCCAACAACATTTACACAATTAGGATGCTAAAATAAGAGTATTATAAGCAATGCTAAACAAATACTCTCTCCAAACCCATATATAAGCACACAAAAAAAGTCAAATATAGTGGTCCAGTAGTATAAGCAAAATATAAATAATTCTACTTCATTTAATGAACTATTTTTTATAAAATATTTTTTATTTAATGCAAATTCTAATTTTAATAGTTCTTTCATTAAGAGTAATTTAGATAATAAAGTCTATTTTTTGATAAAATTAAATAAAGTTAACTAATATTTTTAATTAACATAAATTATTATTATTTTATTTATATATAAGTCCAGAGAGAGTAATTAATAACAAACCAAACACAATACTCTAAGGTAAATAGATTAGCTAATCCTGAAACAATAACAACAACAAATAATCACATTCTCCTATACCTCGATAGAGTTAGAGACTTTTTTTTTTTAATTCCTTCCGGATCCTCACATTCTTTCGCAAGACAATCCAACCCACATTAAATCTGAGTATAATAGTATTGTGTAATATAGGAGCACCACTTCGATATTCAGCAGCAAGCAAGAAGCATGTCCAAATTGTAACAGTAGGCCCGTCTCACACTCCCAGCCCAGTAGGCCCACTTCTGTGTCTTTCAAGTTCCAACCATCAAAGCCCACGAAACCACATGACCAAAAAAAGCCCACCAAACCACAATCACACAACCAAACCACCAAGGGATTTGGTAAATACACCCCCCAGAATTAGACATACACCCCACATTAATGCTGAAATTCTAAAAATATCATTTTTTTTGTATTCCGGAAACTCCAGTCTCTATACAATTTGTATTCTAGAAACTCTAATTTTTGAAAATAACACAAAATTAAAAAGTATTTTTAAAGTTTTCACATTAACGTAGGGTGTATGTCAAAAAATCTGAGGTGTATTTACCCATTCCCAACCACCAATCCCCCATAAGCCCAAACCACAGTTTAGTCAACCAAACAAAAAACAGAAAAAACAAAAAACAGAAAAAGAAAAAGAAAGAAACGACCCACGCGGTTGGCGTTTCACTCCGAAGTAGTCAAGACCCAGGAGGAAAACAGCTTCTTCTCCTCTCGATCCTTGCTCCACTGAATTTTCCTTCACTTCACTTCACTTCAGTTCACCGATCAGAGAGAGAGAGCGGTGCTGTGTGCTAACCAAAAAAATGCTGCAGCCCCGTTCATTACGCCCTTACATATCCCTCTCTTCCTCCAACAGCTTCCCCTCTTCTTCTTCTTCTTCCCCTAACCCTAACCCTAGAAACACCCCTTTCCACCATTTCCAATCACACACCACCAACAATGAATTCCCTTCTCCCTCTTCCTCTTCTTCTAGATCTCTCAAAAACCCTTCCACCACCACCTTCGCTTACAACTACCGGATCGCAATCGCACTCGTCCCTTCCGCCTTGTTCCTCCTCGACCTCGGTGGCGCAACCGTTGCCGGAACCCTAATTGTTGGCCTTATGATCGCTTACATCCTCGACTCACTCAACTTCAAACCCGGTGCATTCTTCGCCGTTTGGTTTTCACTCATCTTCTCCCAGCTCGCGTTCTTCTTCACCGTTTCGTTCTCTTTCTTCAACAACTCCTTCAACTCACTTACCTTAACCGTCCTCGCTTCGTTCCTCTGTGCTCACACCACGTTCCTAATTGGCGCGTGGTCTTCACTCCAGTTCAAGTGGCTTCTTATGGAGAATCCTTCTGTTGTTGTTTCGCTTGAGCGAATCCTCTTCGCGTGTGTCCCCATCACCGCCTCTTCAATCTTCGCTTGGGCCTCCGTTGCCGCCGTCGGAATCGAAAACTCCGGTTACTTCTTCATGGCTTTTTGTTGCTTCTTCTACTGGTTATACTCAATCCCTCGCCTCTCTTCGTTTAAAACCACACACCATGCTAGGTTCCACGGTGGAGAGGCACCACAGGATACCTTTATCGTTGGGCCACTTGAGAGTTGTATTCACACCCTCCATTTGCTATTCATACCCCTCTTGTTCCACCTTGCTTCTCATTACTCTCTTGCTCTCTCTTCCCCTGCTTCGTTCTGTGACCTTGTGCTTCTTTTCTTCATTCCTTTCCTCTTTGTCCTCTATGCTTCTACACGTGGTGCACTTTGGTGGGTCTCCAATAACCCTGCACACCTTCACAGTATTCGCCTCGTGAATGGGGTTGTTGCTTTGGTTTTCGTCGTCGTTGCGTTGGAGGTTAGGGTGGTTTTCCATTCGTTTGGGAGGTATATTCAGGTTCCGCCGCCTCTGAATTATGTCCTTGTTAGCATTACTATGCTTGGAGGGTCTGCTGCAGCTGGTGCTTATGCCATGGGTATGGTTTCCGACGCCCTAAGCTCTGTCGCTTTCACTACTTCCGCCATAGTGGTCAGTGCTGCCGGAGCAGTTGTTGTGGGATATCCCTTACTGGTGAGTGCTTTCACTCTTATTTTTTGTTTTTGTGATTGCCCATTCACTATAAGTATAACCATTGCTTGAATGTGGATTCTTGTAGGGTGAACTATTTTGATTTTTGATTCTAAAGATGATTGTATATTTGAATTGTGGCGGTTTTTTTTTGGGGTGTTCTTAGGATAGAAAGAGATTCATTGAGAAAAGGGAATGTGATGAAATGAAATGTGGGGTGAATCTTCTAAAAACTATGGAATTAAAGAACAGAAAAAAAATTGTGTTGAAGATAAGAACAATGCAGTCACTTTGCTAGTCCTTCTCAGAAGCACCCTTGAAATGACCGTGAGCAGAAGCTGATGGAGAAAACAAGCTAGGTAGTCAAGTAGATTGTAGAATGATGGTCAAAACTGTGACTTAGTTTTAGCTAAGTGGCTGAGCTTTGTGGTGCATCGTAGTCAAAATCATGATGTAGATCATGGGATTGTATGATTATGTGTTTCTTGCGTCTGCAATTCGCTTCCTACTTATGAATATGTATTGTTGGGATCAGTTGTGAATCTTGCGTTAGCATGTAATCTCCATGGACGTGCATTTCCAGCGAGTCACAAGCTTCTGCTGAATGTGGGTGAATTCAATAATAGATACCTGTTGGCATTCCAACATTCCTTAAACCCATCCTGACCAGAAATTACTCACACATCCAGTTAAACAATAACATTTTGCATTCACCCACCCTAATATTAACCTGCTTTGAACCTTCTCCTTTGGAGCCCCTAATGATCTGGCGGTGTGATCTTGTCTGTGCGTCCTCGACTCATTTGTGCTGCAGCTGGGCTACACGACTTCAGTTTGATGTCATCTGTGCTTGTGGAACTTGAACTGAGCTGTTTCTGGTGGGGTTTACGACTTTCCCTGTTTCTGGTTTGTGCAGGATTCTCTTGGCCTTTGTGAGAGCTTTGGACTGGTTTCATCCGAATGAACCCTGGCTAGATGTTGTTTGTCATTAGCTGGTTTTGGGTGTTGCTTCTTCATGTTGGGTGTCGGGAAAATTTCGTCTAATGTTCCTGGTACTTCTATTTCTCCTAGTGGTTAATGTGTACCTGCTATGCTAGTGCTAGTGCTCCTATAGGTTCTGGCAGGGCAAAATTGTTAAGGAAGAATATATATAATAAATGTTTGTTATGTTTGTGATTTTATTGTAATTATGCATTATTGGTGTTTTTATATGTATGCATATTTGTGTTATTTTATGTGTATGTGTTTTATATTCCTGAATATAGGTTTACATAACCGCTAGGATCTACTATCGCGTGTTAAGATCTCACATTTTAGATTTCTACCTCTATTGTCTGATTCAAGGTTCGATTTACTATTTTGACAACTTTGTTGTAGAGACTAGAGAATGATTAGAAATCGGAAACTGAAAACGAGATTTACAGGTATCTTCGGGTATTAAGTGGTGATTGGAATGGATTTGATTGGAAAGGAATGAAGGTACAATTCCATCGTTCGAATATTTTTATGATAACATGGAGAAAAAGACTGGTTCAGTGGTTCACATAAGACGAAGCTTTGGCCTTCAAGATTTAGTTAAGCCTGAGCTTTGTGGACCATGGTAGTCAAAAGCATGATGCAGATTGTAGAATTTTATGATTCAATGAGGTTCCTGCTTATTTTAGTGTATTGTGTATAGTTGAATATAGTAATTCAACCGACTCTGTTGGAGCTCTTAGTGTGAGTTAGATTGGCAAAATTAGTGTCTAGAAGGTTCTAGTAGTACTAGTTGGCTAGTAAGGTCTTGCAGTTAGTGTCAGTTAGGACTAGTTAGTTGCTGTGCTATCAACTAATAGAATTAGTTAACAGTTTGTTAATTAGAAGAATCTAGAATACTCTCTCATGTCAGAATCTGTCAGCCAGTCAGTTAGTGTTCTGGAATGTTCTCATTCAGTTACCTAGTCTATTTAAGCACCTATTGTACCCTTTGAACCAGTTAATGAAATCTGAAGAAATTCACTCTGAAATCACCCTCAAATTTTCTCAGTTTTATTTTTACTACTTCCGATTCGTATGAACACATTTTGGTCTTGGTGATGGTGGGGTCCCTCGTGAATCTTAGGTTAGCACGTAAAATCACCATAAACATGCATTTCCAGCGAGTTGCAAATTTTGGTGGTGGATTAACCAGATGCCAAATAAACCTGTCCAGCTGAAAATTTACCACCTACCCTGTTAAGCAATGGCATTTTACATTCATTCACCTTAAAATTGGCATGCTTTTAACTTTCTCCTTTTGAGTGGTGGTGTGACCATGTGTCTGTTAATTCGTTTGTGCTCGCATGACTTGAACTGACTTTTTTGGTGGGTTTATGATTTTCCTTGAACTGACTTTTTTTTGGTGGGTTTATGATTTTACTTGTTTCTGGTTTGTGTGTGGTTCTCTTGGTTTTTGTTCTCTGCTTTGTACTGGTTTGAGCCATGTGAGATCTGGTTCCACGGTGTTCTTGTCATTTTCTGGTTTTGGGTGTTGCTTCTGCTTGTTGGGTGTTTGTTGTAGAGATTGAGTGTAAACCAGGAACAGAAATCAAGATATTCAAGTAAAAATTCCCAAAAGGGTTTAAAGTCCAAGCAAGACCATACTGGTTATCACTTGTTCAAAAAGGAGAAAGTTCTGAGACCTAGTAGAGAAACTAGACCAGAAGTCTCTCTTTCACTAGTTAAGGTTTCAGGGAAAAAAATCTGGAATTCCCATGAAACAAACTTATTAAAAGAAAAGAATTTTACTGGCCAGAGAATTGTCATAAAGTATAGGCAGGGGGGTATATATCCAAACAATTGGATTATAAAAATAAAATCCTCTCAAATCTGGAATGGAACCGTTCCCCAAAAAATGAAAAGTAGAGGGATATACCTCTTGAAATGAGTTACCCAAATAGCTATACTGCTATATAGTTTTTGTGGATGGCTGCTCTTTGTCTGATCTGCAATAAACTGTACTGGTCATCATATTAAATGTGAAAACTTGAAAATACTCTATTTGGTGTGGTAATATTCATTTTGCTTCATGAAATCAACTGATTGGTTAACTTCATGGTGTTTTCCTTAAAATATTCAATTTGTTGGTGCTGGTTTCTTTGGTGGATGATGATAATATTTCTTATTTTGCTGGTTAGATATTTAATTTCGTTAACCTTTATCAACTCTCTCTATTATTGAGTAATTATCTACGTTTGATTTGCAGTTCCTTCCTCTGCCAGCAGCTGCTGGCTTCTATTTGGCTCGGTTTTTTGAAAAGAAGAGTGTAGCTTCATACTTTGCTTTTGTTGTTCTTGGGAGCTTGATGGTTACATGGTTTGTGCTGCACAACTTCTGGGATTTAAATATTTGGTTGGCAGGCATGTCCCTTAAATCTTTTTGTAAACTAATTGTAGCAAATGCTGTCCTGGCTATGGCTATTCCTGGTTTAACTTTTCTACCTTCAAAGTTAAACTTCTTATCTGAAATCTGTCTGATAAGCCATGCATTGCTCTTATGCTACATTGAGAACCGATTTTTCAATTACTCCAGCATTTACTATTATGGATTTGAGGATGAGGTGATGTATCCTAGCTATATGGTTGTGATGACAACTTTATTGGGTTTGGCTTTGGTGAGAAGACTATCTGTGGATCATCGAATTGGAGGAAAAGCAGTTTGGATTTTGACTTGCCTCTTTTCTTCAAAGCTGGCCATGTTGTTTATTGCATCAAAGTCTGTTGTCTGGGTTTCAGCTGTTCTCTTATTGGCTGTTTCTCCTCCATTGCTTCTTTATAGGTGATTGTTTTGAGATTCTCTGGATTGTCATTATGGAGGGATTCTAACCTATATTATGCCTCTAAACTATATTGTCAGCCTTGTTATACTTCATTGTTGTTGGATTTTGTAGGGATAAATCGAAAACAGCTTCTAGGATGAAACCGTGGCAAGGTTATGCACATGCCTGTATAGTTGCCTCGTCTGTATGGTTTTGCCGTGAAACAATTTTTGAAGCCCTCCAATGGTGGAACGGAAGGTCTCCTTCAAACGGTTTAATTTTGGGCTTCTGTATACTGTTGACCGGATTGGCTTGTATTCCAATTGTGGCTATTCATTTTTCTCATGTTTTGGTATGTATAACTATCCAATCCATTGTTTTCCATTGTTTAGCTTGTGAGTGTGGAGTACTTGATATTGATTGCAAATTTTTGGCTTGTCACATGCTTGCTTAACCAATTAGAAATTATGGTTGACAGAGCAATCCATCATGTCGTCCTAATTCATGCAAGATATTAAAAGACTGATCATAAGCTTTTTGTTTACCCTGCAGTCTGCCAAGAGATGTCTGGTGCTGGTAGGGGCAACTGGTCTACTTCTTATTTTAATGCAGCCACCTCTTCCTTTGTCATTGACTTACCAGTCAGATCTTATCAAAACTGCCCGTCACTCTGCCGATGATATCTCAATTTATGGCTATATAGCTGGGAAGCCTACCTGGCCTTCTTGGCTGCTTATTATTGCAATTTTGCTGACTCTAGCATCTGTTACGTCTATCATACCCATTAAATACATTGTTGAATTAAGGACGTTTTACTCCATTGCTATGGGGGTTGCCCTTGGTATCTACATTTCTGCTGAATACTTTCTCTGGGCAGGAGTTCTGCATGTTCTCATTGTTGTCACTATGGTTTGTGCCTCTGTTTTTGTTGTCTTCACTCATATGCCCTCTGCATCAAGCACAAAGCTTTTACCCTGGGTATTTGCTTTACTTGTGGCTCTCTTTCCAGTTACTTATCTTTTGGAGGGCCAACTGAGAATTAAAAATATTCTTGAAGATAGTGAGATAGGAAATTTGGGCGAGGAGGAGAAGAAGCTAACAACATTGCTAGCGATTGAGGGTGCCAGGACATCTCTTCTTGGTTTGTATGCAGCAATCTTCATGCTTATAGCCTTGGAAATAAAATATAAACTTGCTTCAATTATGCGGGAAAAGGCTGTTGATTCAGGGGGAATTAGGCATACTCATTCTGGTCAGAGTGTATCCGCAAGTTTCCTGCCAAGAGCGAGATTCATGCAGCATCGACGGGCTTCTACTGTTCCCTCTTTTACAATTAAGAGGATGGCTGCTGATGGAGCCTGGATGCCTGCTGTTGGCAACGTTGCCACAATAATGTGCTTTGCTATATGCCTGGTCCTGAATGTTTACCTTACCGGTGGCTCAAACCGTGCTATATTTTTCCTGGCTCCTATCCTGCTACTGCTTAACCAGGATTCAGATTTCGTTGCTGGTTTTGGGGACAGACACAGATATTTTCCTGTGACTCTTGTCATCTCAGCCTACTTTGTTTTAACTGCACTATACAGCATATGGGAAGATGTTTGGCAAGGCAATGCTGGATGGGGTCTTCAAATCGGTGGGCCAGACTGGATTTTTATGGTGAAGAATTTGGCCCTACTCGTTCTTACTTTTCCCAGTCATATAATTTTCAACAGGTATGTGTGGAGCCATACAAAGCAGAGTGACTCACCCCCATGGATAACCTTGCCTCTTAATCTGCTTCCTATTGCTTGTACAGATGTTCTCAAGATTAAGATCTTGGGCATCTTAGGAGTTATATATTCCCTGGCCCAGTATCTAATTACTAGGCAACAATATATCTCTGGTCTAAAGTACATCTAAACGAGCATGTATTTCTGTACTATAATATGTTTTGTCAATTTAGGTATTGATGCATGTGCTTGTCGTGCCTAAATTTGTGTGAGGAATATGGTGAAATTCATTTTTGTTATTGCTAATAGTCATTTAACCCATCTTGAAAAATATGGACAAGTCTTTCTTGATGAAATAATGGTTTGGTTATTTATAGCTGAATGTAGTTTGATGCATCTTCGGACGTGTTTTAAGTTTCTGTACATCAAGAAAATTGATTTCCAATAACTAGAAAATTACAACATCCTGTACAACAAAGAGAGAGAGAGAGAGTTCATTAATCCGGTTTCTTGATTGAGTAAATGAGTCGTGTCTTATATTGTGTTTATAATTTCCTCTCTTGAAGCTCTTGAAATTTTCTACGGTTTTGTCATCATTGGAATAGCGATTCTTGATTTATACATTGAATAAAATTGTAATGTATGATTTGTGTTTGAGATTATGCAAATTGCAACTTGTTAGGCTAGGAATGACCATTGAATATTTGTTACCTTGTTGATTCTTCATCATCATATTTTTTTTTCCTTTGAGAACCACATGAGGAATTAGGTTCGCCTAAGGAATTAGAATTTTAATAAATAAGTGAATCTAATAACGAGAGGAAATTTGTTTTAACTACAATTAGAATCCAAGTGAAATCAAATGATGTTTGATCCTAATTCATGCAGTTAATTGAGTAAAACATAATTTTTTTAAATAAAATGAATATTTAGAAATTATTAATAAAAATAAATGTTTTTAAAGAAAGTTAAACGTGTTAGTATTCATTTTTTCCGAGTCTTAAAACCTTTTCTTGGGATCAATTTTTTAGATATATTTGGAAGTTACAAGTGTTATTATAGTGAAATATGATTAAATGTATGTATAAATTTATGATTATGATTATTATCAGTGCATAGTAATTAAACACTAAAAAGAATTATGAGCAACATATAGAGGCATGCAATTTATCTAGAACAAGATGCTCGGAGTTAATTTTTATCTATGCTTTGGATGTTTTGCTAAGCAACATGATTCCGTGGACCAAGCATTGCAACCCCGAATCAGCCTACTTTCTGTTTTCAAGCCCCTATTGGACGATGGGCATTTGAAATTGTGTATGTGGATTCCCTGTCCGGCATCACTCTTTTCTTTTTCTCTGGGTCAATTCCCTGTCACCATCTTAATAAAGTATCTCTGCATTTGATTTGAACTGTTTGCTTGTTTTTAATGTTTTTTTTTTCAGAAAATTACCTTTTAATAAAAAAAAACTATTTTTAACATGTCGTAAACTGTTTGTATATTTATTTTCTCAATTTTTTTCATACTCATAGTATTTTAGAGAAAAAATAGGTCTTGTATTAATCTGTGTTTAACCGAGAGGTAAGTAAAGTTTGACCACGTATTGTTCCATTGTTGGGGATAGAATACGGGTTCTAGTCAAATTTATTCCCTTAAATAAAACACATTAACCACTTGTATCCAACTCTTGGTTTATTTTCTCATATATTATATTACTAGCTAGCTACTAGTACTTTAGTTTTTTCATAAAAAAGAACCTTACTTTATTATTAAATAATAACATGAATCACGATTCATGACAATATAAGCTTGATCAGGCCTATGCCCATCCTACAGAGTTCCTAAAAAAAGTAAAACTTTGATTGCACCATGGTAAGTATCAAACAAGTGATATATCAATCAATCTATCAAACAAGTGATTTTTATTTTAGTGTGAGTTTGAGAGTGCCTTTCATGGCCCAAAGGCACTTGTTTTTGGGGTTATGCTTTGGGAATCGGTAAATACATCATCCATTATTTGTCATCCACTCTATTTGTCACTATTTAAAAATTGTAATACCAAAATATCTTTTTATACTACCAAAAATTTAAATTTTTGATAGTTATAAAATTTAATTTTATAACCAATTATTTTTTAAAACTACCAAAAATTTGAATTTTCGGTAGTTATAAAATTCAATTTTATAACTAAATTGTAACAATCAATTTCAAAACGACTTCAATTGAATATTTTTCTAAAATTCAATTTCAAAATAATTGTTATTGGAATATTTTTTATTTGGCTATCGGCAATTTCTTTCAAATGCGAATTCTCAAAATGATTTTCCTAAGAAAAAGGGAAATTGTAACAACAGGATTAAGTTCTAAGGTACCTTCAAAGCTCCGCACAATAGAGTTCACAGCTAGTTTTCATTTTCATGTGCTCTCCCTTGTTACTGATATCAAAAGAATGAAGCACCCAACTACGCCAAAAGAAAACTCATAAAAATTGAATTTTGATGTTTTACTGGAAATTCCAATTTCTAGTAGTTATAAAATTTATTACCGAAAATTCTAATTTCCGGTAGGGCAAAAATTGAATTTTTTACCTACCGGAAATTAGAATTTGTGGTAAGCTTAAAAATTAAATTTTGATATTTATCAGAAATTAAAATTTCCTAAAAATTAAATTTTGATATTTACTGAAAATTGGAATTTTCGGTTGTTATAAAATTTAATTTTTAAACTACTAGAAATTCCAGTTTCTGGTAAATATAAAAATTAAATTTTTAACCAGAAATTCAAATTTTCGAAGGAAAATAGATTTTTATCTTATCAAAAATTTGAATTTTTGGTAGTACAAAAGTGAAAATTTTGTGCTATCGAAAATTCGAATTTTTGGCTACCCGAAAATTTAAATTTTTAGTAAGATAAAAATCTATTTTTCTCATGAAATTCAAATTTTTGATTAAAAATTTAATTTTTATATTTACCGAAAATTAAAATTTTTAGTAGTTTAAAAATTAAATTTTATAATTACCAGAAATTTCAATTTCCAAAAAATTAAATTTTTAAACTTCTTGAAAATTTTAATTTTTAGTAGTTATAAAAATCCAATGGGGTGTATGCGGGAAATTAAAAAAAACAAAAAAAAATATTTTTGTATTTTTATATTGTTACGATCTTTAAGTGAGGTAGATGACAAAACATTGAGGATGTATTTATCAATTCCCTTATGCTTTTCGTATCCTTTTCTTCTGCTGTAATAGAAAAAAATCACAGCTTGTGTTATGTGTATTTAATCCAAGACTTCAACGTCCTCCCAGTTGTAGTCCAGCTGGTAAGCTGTACGGAAGGACATCCTTGGGTCAAGGGATCGATCCCCCACCCAACCCCCATCCCCTCCCCTCCCCAACCCTCTCTTGTAGACAAAAAAAAAAAAAATATCCAAGACTTCAACAAATTAACAAGTATCCGAACCAACATAGTACAGGAATATTATTGTGCAAAACTTATATATGCAAAACTTTTGACATCTATAAAAATCTCCGAACCAACATAGTACAGGAATATTATTGTGATATTGAACAGGAAAAAGAAAAGTTATTTCCAAATTATAATATCCTTATCACACAGCAGCAACATATTAACCATAGAAACCGAAAAGGAGAATATATATATACAGCTTTACGCAAAAGTTAAAGAAATGGTTGCCGTTAATTTAAAATAATCAGTTGTTTCTATGAATAAACCAAATTCAACTGGGATTGAACAAACAAACTCCGATAGTGAATTGGTTAAAAAAATGATCTAGCCGGAATAATATAATTAATCTGAATCATAATTTTTTCCACTTCTTTTTTTTACAATATTTGGCATAATTTTTTTTATAGTCAAATGTTAGTAATTAGTATATTATATTAGTAGAGGGATTTGAGCCATTGACTTTCTTATCATTTTAACCCCTATATCCCTCTTTCCAACCACCAAACCACCTTATCACTCCTTACAATATTTGGCTTAATTAAAATCTCTTTTACTTAGAGTCACAATGTGGTTTGGTGGTTTGAGAAGTATAATAGTAGGAGTGATAAGAAAGTTATGAGTTCAAATCTCTCTCACTAATATAACATACTAATTTACTAAGATTTGTCTAAAAAAAATCACTTTTTTCTTCCTATTACATCACCTACTTTTTCTTTCTTTACTATCTCTTCCTTTTCCATCTATATATATATCTTTTCTTTAACCTATCAAATTTTAGGGCAAGAGATCAGTTCAAACAGTGCTTACATTTTTTTTTATAATTGGATAAAATTCACACAACTTCACTAAATTATACGAGTCTCGTATTATTTATTAGAATTCATTAACAAAGTGGTAAAACTATAACTCCTATAAAAAAAGTGGAAAAACTAAATTCTCTCTTGGGTACGGTAAAGGTCAATTCAAGAACTAGATTTTGATTGCCAGGTGTAAATCAGTGGTGAGGGAATCCAAGCTCTTTAATAGAAACTGTACTATATTTTTTATTCTATATTCTATATTCTATATACGTCGTTTGATCATCATATTTTTGTCAAGTAGTGGTATTGCCTATATATGTTAGAGAAAAATAATATAGCGAGGGCCAAGAATTAGCATAAATTTATGTTCTTCTCATTGGCTTTATTTGTTAACTAGGCCCAAACACAAAATCTTGATTTGCTAGTAGGGGTGTTTATGGCACGGGTTATGTCTATCCCTTATCTAGTCCTAAAGTTTAATAAGGCCAATTTTTTAGACCCTAATCCTGTTTTTAACCTGATATAACTTGATGATGTGCAAGTTTAATGAAGACTGGATCCAAGTAGGACAATACGAGGTTGATCCGAAGTGTGGGATAAAAAGTGAGCTTTAGACTTGGGATTTTATTTAAAATCATATCAAGGACCAAGAAACAAAGTTTAAGTTAAATAAACAATGATATAAATAAAATAATTAGTTGGTCATAGAATTTAATAGGAAAAGTAGGGAATCCAAGCTCTTTAACAGAAACTGTACTATATTTTTTATTCTATATACGTAGTTTGATCATCATATTTTTGTCAGGTACTTCCTATATATATATATGTTAGAGAAAAATAATATAGCGAGGACCAAAAATTAGCAGAAATTTATGTTCTTCTCATTGGCTTTGTTAACTATGGGCAAACGCCAATCTTAATTTGTTAGTAGGGGTGTTCACGGGACAGGTTGAGACAAGTTATATCTATCTCTTACTTGGTCCTAAAGTTTAATAAGGCCAATTTTTAAAACTCAAACTCTGTCCTTAACCCGATATAACCTGATGATGTGCATGTTTGATGAAGACCGGTTTCAAGTAGGACATTATGGGGTTGACCCGAAGTGTGGGATAAAAAGTGAGCTTTAGACTTGAGATTTTAAAATGATATCAAGGACCAAGAAACAAAGTTTAAGTTAAATAAATAATGATATAAATAAAAAAATTAGTTGTTCATGCAATTTAATAGAAAAAGTGAGAACTTAACTTGTTCAAAAAATAATAAACAGAATCTTATATTTTATCATTTCGCCTTATGTTAGCAAAGAAGAAAAAAAATCCTTTCAAATTTGAGCGAATCAGACCTGTGAAAAATCTGACACCCCTGGTGTGAAACAATATATTTTTATAATTAAAATAATATTAATAAAAGTACAATGGATACTCCAACTCTTACATCATTACATCAGTAAGAGCATAAATCAACAGGCTCCACCCATCAAAATACAACCCATTGGGTTGGAACACCGGTTAGAATACAAAGCCCCACAATTTTTCCCTTTCCTATTTACAAACCAATTCTAGAACAAAACTTTAATATTTGCAACAATATCAACTAGATCAACGACACCATCCTTAAAAATAATGTTACTACACGTCAACCATAACACCCACAGCACCGCCATGCATCAAAATCCCATGTCTTCCTCTACGATTTTTTTTTAGCCTCTTAGAAAACCTGCAAATTGCAAGAAGTGATATTGATCTCATTATTTTGCAAAGGTCCTACAGCCCCTGTCCATGAATTGATAGCCATCCACACTTGGTAGGAAATATTACAATTAAAAAACAAATGGTTGCCACTTTCAACCTCCCTGGAACACAGAGCACAATTAACATCATTACTATTGCCAATAACAATCTGTTTCATACTGCTATCAAAAACGCCAATCCAGAGTTAACCACAATTGGATAATATTTTCCACCCAAGCCAATGACCTGAGAGTCAACCCGAACTCGGCCCAAAGCCGGGTTATGAATTTGGACTGTCCTACTATCTCTCTCCTTTTGGTGGATTCGGGTTATACCCGATCCGAAGCCATCGGGGTTGGCGGGCCGGGCTAGGAATTGTGTACACCCCTATTTGTTAGTGCTCCACTATTTCCTTTGACATATAATTAAATTTTGGCAATTCCATGCAAATGCATTTTGCATTTTAATCTAATTGTTGTATCCGTCGTCGATAAATAGTGCTAGCTTACTTGGCAGAGCATAACCTTTAATTTATTGTTAATTGTTACCCCCAGACACCCGAGTAATTTGAATCCCCCGGCCCCTCCCCTTATAAAAAAAAAGTGTCCTTTACATTTGTCCTTATTTCTCTCAAGTGTAATTTAATTGGTATATATCAACTGCAATTTTAACTAAAGTTTGTTTCAAACACAAGGCATAATAAAAGGATTATTATCACAAAAAAGGTTCAGAAAGTCATTGTAATTAACTTTCCAAGAGATATTCTCTTTTTCAGGTTCACAACATAAGGTCCTTTTTTTTCTTTATTTCTTTGTCACTCACTTTATTTTTCTCTAAAACATGGAGCCAAGATTAAGAAAATAGCATCTACTGATGACACCATGTTTAACGCCGCCAATGCCTATATAAATGGCATGGGCTATATATCAAGCAAATCATAAGGGCTATTGAGAGGTTCATATATCTCTCATCTCATCAATCATGCCCATTAAAACAATGAACCCTCTTGTTGTTGGTCGTGTGATAGGAGATGTTTTAGATCACTTCACAAGTTCTGTCTCTCTGAGGATTGTTTATCACAATAACAAAGAAGTCATCAACAGTGGTGAGCTCAAACCCTCCCAAATTGTCAACCCACCAAGAGTTGACATTGGTGGAGATGACATGAGGACTCTCTACACTTTGGTATATATATCTAATTATTAATTAATTAATTACATTCTTCATTTTGGTCATTTGCTCCAAAAAAATTCCTCACTCGATCGGTAGCTATATATGGTGTTATGAGTCCCACATTGGGGAGTCTCGATTACCTAAAAAGTGGGATTTATAAGTCAAGAGGTTCTCCCACTTAATGGATTATTTTTTTGGGATGGACTCTACCTTTTGATTTATGTTCATAACGATATGGCTTTTCTAGGGTTGTTGAGTTTATGCCATACTTAATTTGCAGGTCATGGTGAACCCTGATGCACCAAGCCCAAGTGACCCTAATATGAGGGAATATCTACATTGGTGAGTGGGAAATTGCCCAAACTAATTTAACAATTAATTTTAATCACACCCAACTTCCTTTCTCAATGTTGTGGCTGAATTCCATTTTTTTCAAAAATAATATTATTGTAAAGTATTTAACGATTTTGCCAACTGATTTCCATATATATACTTTAGTGAATATGTTCATGGGTATAATTAATTTGATCTTCCAATTTACCTCCTTCAAATTCATTATCTTCATGCATGAGTGAGTTGATATATAACGCGTTCAACAACTATTTTTTGGGTCAAAGGGTTCAACAACCATTTTTTTTTGGTCAAAAAGGGTTCAACAACCTTTGAAATCATGGAAAGACAGATCAGCGTAGAGAAACAATTGGCCCAAGTAAAATCTTACCACTCTTATGTATAGTTTTGTAGGTTTATTTTTTTTCAACATATATATACTGTGGAATTATTAGTTCCACGGATTGTAATTCTATGTAAAATTATTAGTTTTATGGGTTGTATTTCTTCGTGGAACTATTAGTTTCGCGGGTTGTAATTCAATACATATATACTCGCGGAACTAATAGTTTCATAGAGAATTACAACCTACTAAACTAATAATTTCACAATATATATATATTAGAAAAAAATAAACCTACAAAAATAATAATTTCACAAACATATATTTGTAAATAACAAAATATGTACATGCGAATATAAATTCCTCTTGCATCTTGTGGAGTCACTATCACAGAAAAGTAACAAACTTTTGCAACTGTACTGCTGACATGCTTTATTCGCACTCTCTTTTTTTGCTAACCCAAACCCACACAAAGTTGCCAACATATATAAGTGGAAAATTGATTTTCACAAACTTCATCTCTATTTTTACTATCGGATAGAGATAGAAATAGAAAATATAGATAAGTAATAGATGTAATAAATAAGTGATGCAACAAGAAGAGAGAAATGTGTTACACGGGTTACACGGGTGTTGGAGAGTAAAAGGTGTTAAAAAATTAGAACTCATATAAGTGAGTGGTAGATTGGAAATTAAACTTCTAAAAATTGATGCAAGTCATGTATTGTAATTGCTAATATTTTTCAAAAAAAAAATTATGTAAGTTGTATTCTCATTATACGATTTGCGTTAAATTCATTTAAAAAATAAAAATATATTTCAGATATTAGGTTCACCACTTCGCTTTTATAGATCTAATATTTTTTTAATTTATATATGACTTGGTCTGTATTGAGATTTTTTAGAGTTACAATATTTGAGAAATTTTTGCATCTAATTACATTATTATTTTCGTAAAAAACCCTCTCCATGTATATTAATTTGTATGGATGTATATGCACACTAATTACAAAAATGTAACACTTTATAATAATCCACCACTCACATGCTTCTGGTTAAAATTAAAATTACTTCTAAGAGATTTTTTGTATCTCTCGCTGTATGTTTGCAGGTATATATTACCTTATGATTGACAAATAAATTAAATTGTGTGTGTGTGTGTGTATATATATATGTGAAGTGAGAAACATTTTTTTGATGAAATATTAGTTCCACTAATTGTAACCATTTTTCCTTCATTGGATGCTTAGGATGGTAACCAATATTCCAGCAACTACAGGCACAGGTTTTGGTAAGTGTGCAACTTTTATTTTATGTCTTGTTATACATACATATATACAACGAGTATATCAAGTGATATAACTCTTATCGTGAGAAAGTAAGAGGAATGGATATTGATAAATCATATTTAAATGGTCATGTGATCATTAAATAAGTTTTTATCATAATCATCTACGTATTATCGTATGATAGATTAGATTTACTCCTCACATTATTATATACTACATCCAGTCTCATATATAAAAGAATTTAGAGTTATTTTATTGGTCGAAATTATAAGAAACATAGACTTATTTTAAATACATCAATTGTATAAATTTTTTTTACATCCATTGGAGAAAGAATAATATACTTGGTAATTAGGAGCAATTTAATGTCATTAAATGTATAAGTCACCATTTTAATCATTTACTATAAGGGGTAATCTTGGAATAAAATTTATATTAATTACAACTAACTCATTTAAACTATCCTTTATTGGTCTTTGTGAATTACGTATTTGTTTCTTATATATGAGATCGAATGTAGTATATAAGCACTCCTCTCACTTACACCCCATATATAATTGATATTTCGGATGAATCTATTTTTAGTCCTTTATTTTTTAGCAATTTTTGTTTTTAGTTCCTAAAAAATAAAACACGTCTTTTTAGTCTATCGTTTTTGAAAATGTGTCATTTTTAGTCTCTGAAACCATATTTTAAATTTGAAAAATATTTTCTAACTTTATATTTTGACACCTCTCAAATCTTAATTATAATCTTAACCCCCTTTCCCCTTCTCTCTCCTCCCTCCACCCCGTCTCTCTCCTCCCTCCTCCCCGTCTCTCTCCTCTCTCCTCCACCTCTCTCTCTTTCCACCTCCACCTCCCCCTCTCTCTCCTCCCTCTTCCCTCCTCCCTCCTCCCCCGTCTCTCTTCCCACTTCCCGCCTCTTCCCTCCTTATCTCTCTCCTCCCTCCTCCCCTCGCTCGCCTCCCTCCTTCCCCTTCTCTCTCCACCCCTCTCTCCGGGGAAGAGAGAGAGGGGGAGGATGGAGGAAAGAGAGGGGAGGAGAGAGAAGGGAAAAGGGGGTTAAGGTGAGAATTAGGATTTGAGATGGGTCAAAATATAAATTTAAAAAATATTTTTCAAATTTAAAATATAGCCCTAGGGACTAAAAGTGACATTTTAAAAAATGAGGAACTAAAAAGATGTATTTTATTTTTGAGAGACTAAAAACAAAAATGGCTAAAAATAAGAGACCAAAAACAGATTTAACCCTTGATATTACTAGCTTGCTCATGTATGTAAATATGCATTATTTATATGCATGTGGTATTAATTATTGAATCACATAAACAGGACAAGAGATAGTGAGCTACGAGAATCCACAACCGACATCAGGGATTCATCGTTTGGTTTTCGTGTTGTTTCGGCAAGCAAGTAGGCAGACCATATTTGCTCCTGGGTGGCGCCAAAACTTCGTCACCAGAGACTTTGCTGAAGTTTACAATCTCGGATTGCCTGTTGCTGCTCTCTATTTCAATTGCCAACGAGAAGGTGGTTCTGGGGGACGGAGGATGATGTAGTAATCTTGTATCTAATCTAATTAATTAAGCATATACATAGAGGAGAGATCAAATTACACTGGTGTAACACTTTGGGCAATATATTACACCGTAAATAACTCTTTATTGAATAATTATTTTCTAAAACTCACCATTGGTTAAAAGTTACTATCGCTGTTGCTCCAAGCCTCTTGAGTCTTTTATACTTGGAATTCTAGAGGATATATTATATATCTGAGAAGCTAGTGTGATGGTTTGCCAAGAATAAAAAAGGAAGAAGTGATCTTGTTCAATTAATCGTTGGATAATTTGTGTTAATTTATTATAAATAGACTTATGAATTTGAAGTTCTGTTAGAATTTCAACAAACATTCTCGCCGGGCAAGGTGGGTGATCAGTGGCTTATGCAGAACTTATATGTGCTTATCTACTGGCACAGGTTCTTGTCAGTGTATTTGACAGATGTTATGAAAATAGCTTATAATTAGTTCATAAGTTGTTTTGGGTTTATTTTCATAAGTTACCCAGGATAGCTTATCACAATAGCTTACAGCTTATATGAAATCAGTTTCACCACATTCTTTCTTTGATTATAAAATAGCTTATACATAAGCACTTATCATATAAGCGCTTATGCCATAAGTGTTTAAATAAGCTATTTTTCCAAATAGACCCGAATCTGTTTAATTATGTGCCCAGTTTTGTGACAATAATGACACTCCACATTCTTGTATTGTGATTTGGACTTACTCCTGCTCTTCTCTCTACCACCCTTTGAATCTTTTTTCTAACTTTTGCCCCTGTTTTCAGTGACAAGCACCTCAGATTGATATGAAGTACCCCGTGCCTTCCTTCTCATCTCCTCATTAAGAGCACTACTCTTTGCCGTTTGAAAAGAAACAACACCATTAGGGGCTGAACTAGTAATAAAAATCCGAAATGTCTCCTAAGACTCGGGTAGAGATAACAGTAGCAATAGTCATGAAAGCTCATCATCAAACTTGATATCCATTCCTGACATTTGATCAAGGAGCCCTTCAAATTCATTCAAGTGATCTGAAATAGAAGTCCCCTCCTTGTTACTCAAGTTGATAAAACTATTTAGCAGAAACAATTTATTGTTCCCTGATTTAGCCGCATACAAAGACTCTATCTTCTCCCACAAAGATCTTGCATGTGTCTCATTAGCAATATGATTATAAATATTATCTTCAACAAATTGCCAAATAAAAGCACACACCTGTTGATGCTTAAACTCCCATTCTTCATCAGTCTTGGAATCTGCTTCTGAGTAGCAACGGTAGGAAGATGCATATTCTTCATAAATAGCAAGTCCTTCATCTTTCCTTTCCACAAATGACAATTAGTGTCATTCAAACTGACCATCTTTGAATTTGCCTCCATCATTCAAGCAAGAAGTCAAATAGCCTCAAACTAAAGAGCTCTGATACCACTCAGATGGGGGAAACAACAACACAATACTAGAAATAGTAATACGCAGTGGAAATAAATTCCCGCAAACTTGCAAGAATCTGCGATGAGCAATAACAAATATGCAGCACTAAAAGAACATCACAATCACAAAGAGAACCAAGATTTTAACGTGGAAAAACCCCTAAATGTGAGAGTAAAATCCCACGGGTCATCCAAACCAATGAAATAGCTCCAATATGATCAAATAGGGTACAAAAGAGTCTCAAACAATAGCACAAAATGTGCCTACAATCAGCCAAAACAAAAAACACCAATGCTCTCAAATAAGAAACAAGAAGATGAAAATACCCAAAAACAGAGTTGCAGTGCGATCTATTTTTCTCAAACTCCAGACCTCTATTCGCCGATCCGACCGTTGAAAACGAAGAACCACACCTTGCGAATCTTCTGTCCAAATTTTAGCCCGTTACATACATCAAACTACCCACAGCAGATGCATAAGGAACCCATTGCATATCTAATTTCTCAGCTTCATTTGAAGGACTTTGTTTAGTACTCAACTTAAAATGAGTAGCAAGAGGACTGCTTACTGCCTTAGAATTTTCCATCTGGAATCCCTACAGTACCCTTCTAATGTAATTTTGTTCTGACAGCCAAGGTTTCTTCTCCTTTCTATCACGCATGATTCTTATACCAAGAATCTGTTTAGCAGCTCCCATGCAAATGACTCGCCCAATTGCTTCTTTAACCTGTCAATTCTGGAAACATTTTTTCCAACAATAAGCATGTCATCAACATATAATAGGATAATGAAGTCATTGAAGTGGCACAGAGAGTCACAAGGAGAGGGGTTGAATTGTGACCCTTTGAAAATTTTGGTTTCTACCTGTAGACTTTGAACCTTTCTCAAGTATTGACAACTTTGAGTTCAGAGAAGATTTAAGACAAACGTTAGATAATAAGCTCTTTAGCTAAAGAAGGTTATCAGTGTTAAGTGAAATGTTTGTTTTAAGAGATCTTCTCTGCTAGAGAAGGTTATCAGGAAATCAAGTTCCTTGCTTTTGAAAAAAGTGAACAGAATTATCTCAGCTAGAGAAGACTGATCAAAAGATCTTCTCTAGAAGTTTTTATCCCCTTTCTGAAATATAATTTCACAAGCTTTTTCAGAAGAATATTTTCTTTAACAAGATAGGGTTGATAAAAAGTTTGCTGATAAAAATGTTTCACAAATGCTTAGACCTTAGCCAGAGAAGGTGTTTTGGTGCAGTGTAAACTGTGAAAAAGAAAAACCATAAAAGAGATTGGGAGAGAATATCACACAAATATTTTATCCTGGTTCACCTCAAACCTTGTGCTACGTCTAATCCCCACTTCCAGTGAGATTTTCCACTATTCTCTCAAGTATTCTTCAATGAGCCTCTTCAGGCCTTACATATTATTCTTGTACAAGCCTCTTCAGGCTAACACTCAGTAGTATTGTTCTAGCCTCTTCAAGTTAACCCACTATAAGCAATCCCACGGATTGCAGAAACATTTCCTTTCACACGCTCAGCTCTCACTAGCTAGCTTGAAAGAAATCACAACAACTAAGATGGAGATTTTGTTTATTGTGTTACAACTTTTGTTCAATATTTGCTGAACGAAATCTAAGATGAAGCTGTATTACACTCCTATTTTTTTGTCAAAGCACGATAATATAGGTTGGAGTGTATGGGTGAATGTTAATGAGAAATATCTAATGAAAATTGCATTTTTTCTAGCTTGAATGCATTTCTCACACTTTGCTTCTCCAACATTTGTTGTAGTATAATGTTCTCACTCCTTCCTTTGAGTTTCTAGCTGTTAAAGAGGTAGCGGAGAGAGAACATCACTTATCGGGTTCTGAATAGTACAGTATTGTTGTACTTTATCACCTTTTTGCAGACTTTGGCAGCTCACATGTTTTGCTGTCAGTAGACCTTCTCTGGAGCATGATGCTTGAGTAGGTTCCTTCTTTAAGCCATCTCAGGAACCTTATCTGGTTCCAGTGTAGATCTTCTCAGGAATGGTATGAACCTTCTCTGGATCAATGTAGATCTTCTCTGGATCCAAACAGTAGTCCTTCTTTGGGACCTTCTTTAGGAATTTGTTGTTGGAAAAGGTCTTCAGCATAATACAATATGATGGCTCACTTGGTCTGCTTCTATCTCTTCTCAGTATTCATACCTCTGACTAACCTCAGAATTTTCACACTGTATAGAATGAAGAATACTTTGATGTAGAGAGATCCTATTCTATTTGAGATTTATAGGTTGATCAAGTATGTCATGGATTCTTTATAAGCTTCCTGTCTTGAGAATCTTCTCACTGTTATAGTAGCATACTTCAATCAGTTGTGAGGCTTCTTATCTTGAGGAGCTTCTTCTTCATCTGTGAGCTTCTCTTCTTGAGTAGTTATCTGATTTGATGTCTTCTCTTTCTAGAGAAACTTAACCTTTCAGTACCTTCTCATTAGAGTGACCTTATCTTCTAGATAAGATTATCTTCTCAGTACCTTCTCAGCAGGATAACTTTCTCTGCTAGAGAAGTTTGTCCTCTCAATAGCTTCTTAACAAAATGTTGATCTTCTTAGAATATCTCTTTCACTTCTCTGCTGAGAATTATCTTTTCTTTAAACTTAGAAGCTAATCTCACTTTAAACCTTTTTAGTTGCTTGGGCTTCATGTGTGTCTATGTTGATCTTCTCAGCCCTTATACCATGAATAACCTTAATTCTAAGCTTCTCTGGTTTCCATACTTTGATACCTGTTATGTCTCTTAATAATCTCAAGGAAACCATTAGTACATTACATGCTTAGAAGACTTAGGCTATTGTTCAAAAGGTTTGTCATCATTGAAACTACAAGTTTGAGAGGGTCTTGTTTCAATAGTCATCATCAGAAAACTTTTTGACAAAGACACAATGGTCAGAAGTAGTCTTCTTGTAGCCTTGCTCACACATAACAGACTCAAACTTCTTGTACCACTGCCTTGGAACCTGCTTCAGGCCATATAAGCTCTTTCTCAAGCCTACACACATAGTCTTCCTTGCCTTTAACTTCAAAGCCATCAGGTTGCTTCATGTAGATCTCTTCTGTAACACCCCTTTCTCAGGAGGCATTACACTTCGTAACTGAACCTCTAATGCGGAAATTAGAATCTTTCTTTTAATTCTTCTTTCGAAAAACGCTGTCAAAATTTATTTAATTTTCACAAATGGATTTTCTATCAGTTTTTTTTTTCTGTTTCTCTCTTTTTAAAAGAAATACTTTGTGAGAATAAACACCAACCAGAAAAATAACACAGGAACTAAAACGTATTCATTTATGATAGAACATACCATATACAAGAAATCCCTTTCCCAAAACAGTACAAACTCTCTATGCTGGTCAAACACTAAGAACTTCTACAAAAAGTTCAAATAAGAAAAACTCCCAACAAAACTAGGACTCGCCCGTCCTTCCACCTTGTTGACACGTCTTCAGTGCACGTCTCGTTCTTCGAGTCCTGTCTAGTCCACTCAGCTAGAAATCAATCTATATGAATCATGTCCCGAATGGCACAAAACATATAGGCAAGGGTGAGTTTCTCCCAAAGTCACGATCACAAAACATACATAGTAAGAGGAAAAAAAATACTACTTATCATACTTCAAAAATAAGCAAATATCATTTGAAAACTTTACTCTAAGTTCACAAACACCCAACACACATCATCACAAAATCATCTCTCTCAATCAAGATATATATATGCATGACACTTCAATCGTCTCTTATCACACCGGTGCACTGCTCCATGGAGACTTCTCTTCCTCAACTAATTAAGCGATATGGCGGAGCTTGTACCTAACATAAATGCAACTTGACCATCTCTTAGCCCTCGTTGTCATCTATTCGGTATGGCCCATTGTGCTAACTCGTGCACCACATCATAAATAAGGCAGTCGGTCAGGATCATTCAAGCCGGGTATGCTACTCTTCTCGGCACAAGGGGATTCACCGCAAGACCATTGAGAATTTCGCAACCTGAATGCCCTCAAGGACTTATAGTCAGACTATACTTATTCTCAATCCATCACCATAGGATTGTATGCTCAATTCTTAGGCAAAAGCCCACATCTTAAATGCAAAATGATAAATTCAATTGCAAATCACAGAAAGATCCTTACTTCAAGAATCTCAACATCGCCACGTTTTTGGACTCTTTTCCAACGACGTGTAAAGCTCATCACATTTATGAAAAATACCCCTTAATACATACGTATTTGTTAAAACCACATAGCCTTTTATAAGTATAATTTTGACCCCAGAAAACCAGTTCCTACGTCCAGTGTTTTCTGCGTCCAATGTTTCTGCGTCCAGTGTTTTCTGCGTCCAGTGTTTCTGCGTCCAATGTTTCTGCGTCCAGTGTTTTCTGGAATCCTCATTAAATTCTTTGTTTTCATTTATAAAACTTTTTCATTAAAGTTTCTAAACTCTCTTACCACGCTTAAATAATCTCATCAAACCAAATCCCAAATCAAAGTACATGAAATACATATTAATCAAATACATCCAGTAGGCAGTAACACAATCAAGCCATAAATCAACATACTACTACATAAAAATTATGTCTTTTAGAAGAACATCCCACTTACCTCTTGAAGACAACCTGAGTCCTAAAATCACTTCTCCACAGCTTGGTTGTTCCACTAGTATCAGAATCCCTTTTTACAATATAATACAACATACAAGCATAAATATACTTTCTTTGTGGAAAAACCAAAACCCTAAGAAGAAAAAGAAATGAGGGGGTGATAACTTACTCAAGCCTTTGAAAAATTAGATCAAGGAGTGGTTTTTCAAGTCTCTTGGTTCACAAGGTGTAAACCTATACCAAAAGAGTAAAGCATGGCTTTAAACATGGAAGAACACATGATCAAAACTTCAAAGAATGGAGATAATTGAAAAATGAGAAGGTTTTATGGTTTAGAATCATCAACCAACCTTCTTTTGTGAAGCTTGAAGTTCAAAAGCTCTGTGAACACTAAGGAAAAGGCTTAGTGAAAGCTTGGAACTTAGAGAGAAAAATATGTTTTTCTTCAGGAGCAAGATACAAGTGAGGAATATGAGTTTTCTGTCTCACCTTCCCTTGTATAAGTTCGGCTGAACCAAAAGGAAATGGAGGGCCAAGATTAGCTTAGAGAAAAGTGGTATTAATTTGGAATAAACTAAGAGTTAAAGGTGTTTTAACATTTCTTCCAACCAAGACTTTCAAGGCATGAGCACGTGGGCACAGATTCAGATTTTTGGGGCTGTGTTGGGCGCCCAAATGCTGCTGGAAGGGAAGGAAGAATAGTTCATAAGTTTGGGTTTTGCTTTTGGGAGCACAAGTGGGCTAAAAAGCTTATTGTATTATATTTTGAAATAAATATTTTTGAGATCTAAAATTAATATACTATAATATAAATATATAAATGGAACATAATCTAATAAAATTAGATAAATTAGAAACACACACAAAGTGAAAAGAGACAACATGAAACAAAATGAGGGCGTTACATCTTCCTCCAAATCACCATGAAGGAAAACAGTTTTCATATCGATTTGCTCTACCTCCAGATCAAGAGTAGCAACCAAACACAACACGGTTCTAATGGATGACATCTTTACCACAGGTAAGAAAATCTCATTAAAGTCAACACCCTTTCTTTGTCTGAAGCCTTTCACCACTAATATGGCTTTATACCTCAGAGACACAAAATTACTCCCATGCTTCACCCTGTAAATCCACCTATTTTCTAAGACCCTCTTGCCTTTTTGGCAACTTTACCAAATCATAAGTATGATTATCATGCATAGATTTCATCTCATCTTGCATTGCATCCAGCCACTTTTGATTTTTCTCACTCTGCATGGGCCCTTCAAAACACTCAGGTTCTCCCCCATCGGTCAAGGTCACAGACTCATCAGAAGGATACTTCGTAGACGGTTGTCTCTGTCTATTAGACCTCCTGATTTGGACTTGAGGTAGCTCATGAGCATCACCAAGATTATCATCCTGTGACATCTGATCAAATTCTTCATCATCATTATCAACGGGAACATCTAACTCATCTCCAAGCTGCTGATCATCAACATCATCATCTTGAACATTACTCTTAGCAGTATCCAGATTATGAACAGGAAACCAAACTGGATCAACATCAGACAAACTATCATCTTTATCAGATGTAGTCTCATCCACCTTATTAATGTCTTCAATGGTTTGTCTTCCATGAATTCCACATCACGGCTTCTAACAAGCTTTTTCTCAATGGGGTCATACAACCTGTAACCAAATTCATCTTGACCATAACCGATGAAGATACACTACCTAGTCTTTGCATCCAACTTGGATCTTTCATCCTTTGGAACATGCACAAAAACCTTGAAACCAAATACTCTCATGTGATCATACCTTACATTCTTGCCAAACCAAATTTTATCTAGCACCCCACTGTTCAAAGCAACTACAGGACTGAGATTAATAACATGCGCTGCCATGTACAGTGCCTCACCCCAATAGCGCTTTGGTAACTTGGCCTCAGAGAGCATACACCTCACGCATGCAAGGGATCTATCTTCTCCCACAAAGATCTTGCATGTGTCTCATTAGCAATATGATTATAAACATTATCTTCAACAAATTGCCGAATTGATGCTCAAAATTCAATTCTTCATCGATCTTGGAATCTAGCTTCTGAGTAGTAAAGATAGGAAGATGCATATTCTTCACAAATAGCAAGTCTTTCATCTTTCCTTTCCGCAAATGACAATTAGTCCACTCAAACTAACCATCTTTGAATTTGCCTCCATCATTCAAGCAAGAAGTCAAATAGCCTCAAACCAAAAAGCTCTGATGCCACTCTGATGGGAAAACAACAACACAATACCAGAAATAGTGATATGCAGCAAAAATAAATTCCCCAAACTTGCAAGAATCAGTAACGAGCAATAACAAATATGTGGCAGTAAAAGAACAACACAATCACAAAGAGACACCAAGATTTTTAACGTGAGAATACCCCTCATGTGAGAGTAAAAACCCACGGGTCATCTAGACCAATGAAATAGCTCTACTATGATCAAATAGGGTACAAAAGAATCTCAAACAAATAGCACAAACAGTGCCTACAATCAGCCAAAACAACAAAGCACCAATGCTCTGAAATGAGAAATAAGAAGATGAAAATACCCAAAAATAGAGTTACAGTGCGATCTGTTTTCTCAAACTTCAGACCTCTAATATCCGATCTGACCGTTGAAAATGAAGAACCACACCTTGTGAACCTTCTATCCAAATTTCAGCCCGATGCAATGGTGAATGAATTCTCCGTCGCGGTCTTATAGTGGCTGCTAAGTGAGTATGCGAGTTGGCTTTTTCTCTTCTCTTCTCTGTTGTTGGTGGCTATTCTCTCAATGGAATGACTCTTTCTTCTAACCCTAATATGACCCCTCTCCACTTGAATAAGTGAGATACAAGTGAACCTCAATAATTGGGTCTTTCTCCACATAGGAAGGGAGCCCAAAACCCAACATAAGCTGTGCAGGATAGCTTATCAAAATAGCTTATAGCTTATATGAAATCAGTTTCACCACATTATTTTTTCGATTATAAAAATAGTTTATACATAAGCGCTTATTATATAAATGCTTATGTCATAAGTGCTTAAATAAGTTGTTTTTTCAAATAGGCCTGAATCTGTTTAATTATCGACGGATGGACTTGATTGCAACAATTGAGAAAGTAAAGCCTAGACTAATCTATGTTGTCGAGAGGTAAGTAAAGTCTAGTCATAGATTGTTTCATCAGTGGGAATCAATCACGGGTTCTAGCCGAGTCTGTTTCCTTAAATGAAGCACATTAACTATTTGTGTCCAACCTCATGGTTAGTTAATGATTAATATAATTACAGAAAATTTTCCAGGTGAAAATTAAAATCCCTCGGAATTGACAAACTATTTTCAACATTTTATGATTTCAAAATAATTATGATATGATTGAATGGATTGGCGCAGCTGCTTCCCGTCTCGTTTCTAATTTAATTTGGCTAAAAAAATGATTGAATGGATTCAGAGACTTGACTTTCAGTGGAAATTTACCGTATATAGCACTTGGAAATAAAAAAAAAACTTTTAAGTTGTTCACTTAGAAAAATATAGTTTGAAAGACGTTTCAATTTTTTCTTTCTAGAATCTTGTTAAGGAATTTCTGCTAGTATTGATAACTAAATATTTCAAGATATTTTCTTCAAATTCAATATAGGAATTCCATGTTGATATTATTTAAAAGATTTATGTATATCTTTTTTACAAGTTCCCTACTCCACCTCAATCTTTTTTTGATCAGTATACTCCACCTCAATCTACTATACTCTAATTTAGACTTTCTTTTGAGACTAATTAATAATCTTTTGGAATTTGTTAAGACAAATTAAAATATTATAAATGAGCAGCATACATATATATAAGATGCCAAGAGAAACACACACACACACACACACACACACATATATATATATATAGAATTAGATACTTAATTATGGAGTTATTGTGGTCATGTCATTGTCTTCTGCTGCTAATGTATTTTTGCTTGCTAGCTAACTAAAAGGATTCAATTAATATATGCAAATGTTCAATGAAAAATGGGTTGTGATTTTTCGTTTATATCCTCGATTTAAGAATGAACTAATTTCCTTCACCTTAAACATTTATCTCAGTCAAAAAAGAATCAGCAAAATTTTGACGTGCATGTCAATTTTTAGAGTTAGAATTATCTCTATTTATTTTTTTCTCCATTTTCATCATTAATGTTTTTGGGAGAAATAAATGGAATAAATAACACTCTCCTTTATGTATACATATTTATGCCATTTATTTCTCCCAAAAACATAATAATAAAAAAAATAGAGAGAAAAATAAGTGAAAAAGATACTAACTCCATATTTTTATGGGTAGTTTATGCTAAAATACGTATAATTCACTTAGTTTGTTTTTTTTTTCTACGAAAATTACGAAAACTATATGATCTTCTCATATATATAATATATGTATAATTTTATCTCATCATAAGAAAAAAATTACGTATAATTTTAATTATAAAAGGTTAAAAGCACTTGTACAGTTGCACCTATGTAAGTTATTAGACAATACACTGTCGTCATCTTGTTTTGTCAACCGCCTAAAGAATCATCTCCGTACCATGCTTTAAGCATCACAGCGAATATATTGTATTAGAATTTGTTAGGTTTAAATAAGTTTTTAGTCTCTATAAAATAGGAATTTTTTTTATTTTAGTCTCTGGACAAAAATTAAGGGCCTGTTTGGATTGACTTATGCAGAGCTTATGAACACAGTTTATGACTGATTCATAAGCTATTTTGGGCTTATTTTTCATAAGTTACCCATGATAGCTTATCAAAACAGCTTATGACTTATATAAAATAAGTCTCACTATAATTTTTCTTCGATTATAAAAGTAGCTTACACAACTTATGCCATAAGCAGTAAATAAGCTTGTTATCCAAACAGGGCCTAAATCTTTTTAGTCTCTACGTTTTAGTCTCTAATATCAGTTGACAGATGAAATGGCTCACTTAAGTCCACCTTATCTTATCCACGTGGCGCCAATGCAGCTGACACTATTTCCACATCGGCGCTACAAATATTTCTCTCATCCCTAACCCTCTTCCCCTTCCCTTCCCCTTTGATGGCCCTTCCCATTCAAAAATTACGTTGTCATCGGCGGGCGGCGGCACCATTTCTCTCTTCTTCAACTTGTTTGACATTTCCACTTTGCCCAGAGATGATAGAAAAGGTGTCGATTTACCCTATTAATAGGTGAAAGCGAGAGATGCGTGGTGTCCTTGTGTGAAACTTGATTTCCCACACTCATTGAGAGATAGGGTGAGATCGAGGACGAGATGGGAGAGTGGTCACCATTAGCAATGCGTTGAATATCAGGCAGAAGAACCTCTTAGGTAACGATGGGCACCTTGGACTTGAACGGAGATGGAAGGGGAGGGGGAAGAGGGTTAGGGGTGAAGATGAGTATAGTGCTGACGTGGAAATAAATCGTACGTGTCAGTTTAGTTAGCGCGACGTGCGTGAGATGAGGTGGACTTATAAGTGAGCCACCTCATCGGTCAACTGATACTAAGGACTAAAACGAAAAAAATATACATTTTAAGGACTAAAAATGTTTGATTTTTTTTTCAGGGACTAAAACGAAGACCAAAAACTTATTTAAGCCAATTTGGTATCTTTTTTATTTATCTTTATTTAGTAGATTAATTCATTCTTACAAAACCGATTCATAAGGTGAGAGATGTTTTTATATTATAGTCTTGTATATATGACCTTATCTCTAGTTGATGTCGATGTGGGACTTGAGTTTTTCTCAATACGCCCCTCACGCTTAGCACTATTGGACTTGTGAAGGATGGTCATATGGGTATGAACACTATTTTGTATTATTTTGGATTGAACACTACTTGTACTTTCAATCCCATTTTAATGCATTTGGCTTTTTTTAAAAAAAAACTATTGGGTTTGGTGTATGGATAATATAGTGGAATACCCGATTTTTTTTTTTTAAGATTTATGATTGGTTTTGATTCCATAGTAGAATTAATATCTTTGATTTATTAATCATTTAGTAGCCTAAATCCTTACAAAACCGACTTCTAACGTGAGAAATGTCTTATATTATATATTATTACATGACCTTATCTTTATCTTTAGCTGATGTAGATGTGGGATTTGAGTTTTTCCCCATATATTGCTATACGTACAGAATAACTAAAGATAAGCTCTTTTGGCATACTAGAATATTCTATCGTTATATGCGCATATTAAAGCATCTTTGCAAGACCACAAAATTTGAGGATGAAACACCATATTCTGATTCCTGATGAGTTTCCAACAACTCATTGGCGATAGAGGAGCAAAGGTCCAAAACCCTTGGATCGAAGAAGGTTCGACGCTTTCAAATTTATCGCTCACATTAATCCTCCACCATGCACCAAAATACATCGGCGCCCCCACCCTTTTCTCTTTTTTCATCAAGAGAAGCCGATTCACTTTAAGTAAGCATTTGGGATTTTTTTTTAATCCACGATATATATCCTTTGCAAAGTAAAATAATAAGTATCTAGGAGTTTGGGTCGGTGGAGGCAATCTTTCTACAGTGGTTCGGGGAAGGTTGAGTGGCAGATGTGGTCGGGATGAGAGAGAGAGGGAGAGATGAGAGCTGGGCGGAGAGACTAATTAAGAGTTGGGTGGAATTGAAAGCTGTGTTGGTAAAAATGAAATTTTAGGATGTCAAAATTGAAAAAAGGTGAATAGTAAATGATATTTTCAAATTTGAGTAGGGGCATAGTCCACATGAGCAGTAGCGGATCTAGGACCCTAAGCTAGGGGGTGCACAAAATTTTAAGATCACATCTCATTAGGATGATATGCTGACATTTTAATTCGCTTTCCTGGATCAGACGACAACTCATCCAAATTAAGCTCAAAATGTTGATGTTGTGAACTTGATTCACCACGTGATTGTTGCTCATTTGATGGTAATCTTCTTTTATAATATTTTTCCATTATCAAAACTGAAAACATACCATAAATTAAGCTCATTCAACAAAATTCTCTAAATTTTGAAGATACATGAACAATAGTTATCAACTATAATGAAATTCCAATGTTTGCTGAACTAAAATAGTTCTTCAGGGAAGAAAGTTTTAAGCCTACATATCTCTTTTGGGGAAACCAAATTGGGGAAATCAATTTCAGCAACAAAGAAAGAGGAAAATCAATTTGGGAAAATCAATTTCATCAACAAAATTCAACAACAAACACATTACATATCAAACAAAATCAATTTGGGGAAATAGGGTTTTAGAGAGAATGGGAAAACCTGAAAAATCAAAGAGAGAGAGGAGAGCAGAGCAAAAGTGCAGATTGGACACAAACTATTTTTTTTTTGGTGAATTGGACACAAACTATGCATATTCACAAATCAGAATATGCACAAAGCACCGAATGAGCCGCTTCTGATTTTTAGGTCAATCTTGGTCCAAGAACGCGTACGAGAGAGAGAAAGTAAGGCAGAGAAAACTTTTTTTTCTTTGTCGATTTGTGAAAGCTGGACTTGAGTGGGTCTACTCAGGGTGCAAATTAAAATTATTTGGGTTCTAAGTTGCACACTCATTAAATTTATTTGGGATCTGGGGTACACTTTTAAATTTAGAGGAGTCACAATTTTTTTTATATAGGATAGTAAGTATTATTTTATTTTTTTTAGGGGGTTCGCGTGCCCACCCTCGCCATTGTATGGCTCCGCCACTGCACATGAGTCATATGTGGATCCACCTATAAAATTTATCCAAATGAATCTTAACTTCATATTTAGTGGTGGTGCTTCTCAAAGGGCGCGCATTACATCAGACTCTCTGCGGACTCAAATATAAGTATAAAATAATTCAAATGTGGTAGACTCAAATATAAGCAAAACTTAACTAATTTCAACCCATTTAATTATTTCTTCTACAAAAACCTTTCATTTAATACAAATTATAATTTCAATGATCCATTTTATAAAGGGTAGTTTATGGAATGAAGTTATTTTTTCATAAGATGGATAAAATTAAACAATAGTCATTACTAGTAGCACCCCTTGATCGCTTCCACACATTCTTAACTTTGTCCAGTAAATAACGTTGCCTTTTTTTTTTGTCAACTCACACACACAGGGGAATATGGGGGATAGGAGTTGGGTGGGGATTGAACCCCTATCCTCTTACATGCATCCTAGCTCTTAACCACTTGAGCTACACATTGGGTGCTAGTAATAACGTTGCTGAGAATTAAGCTTCATCGCAATAGAACAACAAGGACCACTCATCATAACTAGCCCATTTCATATATGGTGAGGCCGAAGCCGAAATTCCCAAGTTTATAGACATGAATTAAATTGGTATTTTCTATCTACATATACATATTTTTCTATCTACACATACCTGAAGTAGAACTAATAGTTCCGCACGTATATATATTTTTTTAAAACATACATGATGCAGTACTTCAATGTGGAACTATTCTGCAAGTATTTTTTTGAAAACATACATGATGTGGAACTGTAATTCAATGTAGAACTAATAGTTCCGCAAGCATGCGTAACGAATCAAAAATGCTTGCGGAATTATTAGTTTCACATTGAATTACAACGTGCGGAACTATTAGTTCCGCATCATATATGTTTTAAAAAAAAATACTTGCGGAACTATTAGTTCCACATTGAAGTACAACGTGCGGAACTATTAGTTCCGCATCATGTATGTTTTCAAAAAAAATATACATGCTGAACTATTAGTTCCACATCAAGTATGTATGGATGGAAAAGTATATATGTATAGATAGAAGCCCACATAGGGTATGTGACAATGCTACACGGGCTTTCAGGTGGGTTACCAGCCCAATATATTACATATGAATCTTTATGGAGTATTTTATACATAAGCATATCTTGGGACTTGGGTGAATCACCCTCATTCTTAGTAATTAAATTTGCTTTAAGTTGTAAATTGTAATAACATAAAATAAATAAACGAAAAAGTAATGTTAGGGAGAGATTTTCCTATTATGTAATTATTCACGCCTGAAATTGGATCCTGAGCTCTTAGTGTTGAGATCGAGAACCAACTGAAATGTGAACATGCCTCCCCTAGTGTCATGTGCCCTCCTTTTATATTATTCGGTCCATCAATGCGAGGAGGTAATTAGGGTATTTGATTCTCCTTGATAAGAGTGTCATTAATGTTTGATTTGGTCTCTATCTTAGTATGATGTGATGCCACAACATCGCCATCTTTGGGTCGCGTGACCAGGCCCTATGAAGATGAATCCGATCAACCATTTTATAGCGACTCGATCGAGACGATATCTGGACAATACAGTAATCTTATTAACGTCCTTGTATATTGTAATTTTTTTCTGTTATCAGTGTGTTTCATAAGTATATGAGACGATACTATATTAGAAAAAGGTATATGAAACAATGGTTTAATGTTTTCCTTTTTCTGTCGAGATTTTTTACTATTTCTTTTTGGTAAATTATATGGTACCTTGAGAAATTTAAGTGTTTGGGTACCTTGATAAGATGGTACAATAAAAACACAAGAAGTAAGAAGAAAATTAAATATAAAAATGTTGACTCAACATTTACGAAAAACTTCATTATATTTGTATTATTTATTTTTATATCCTCAAGGAGTTTTAATCAAATACTCAAAATCAAATAAAGTTTTTCATATAACTTCTTACAATTTTATTTGTATATAATTGATTTTTAATTTTTGACTTATTTTTTTTTATTTATGGATGAAATTTCTGAATAATGATTTAGGACCTATTTATTACGGGTTTAAAAAATAAGTAATTTTGAGATAAAATGATTCTCATTTGTTACAGATAAAAAATAAGTGATTTTCATGTAAAATAATTTAGAAATTATTTTTTAGAAATTTTGTTGTGAAGCAAAAATCTAATTTGTGTTTGTTTGTAATCCTAAAAATTACTTTTTTAATATTTTCTCTCATCTCTCACCTCATTAAAATCAAATTATTTCTCAAAAGCTAGTTATAGATTATTTTATAAAAAATCATTTTTAACGAAATAATCACTTTTAATTGTTTACGGATTAAAAAATAAGTGATTTTTATATAAAATAATTTAGTGATTATTTTTTAGAGATTTTGTTCTGAATCATAATCTAATTTGTGTTCGTTTGCGATCCTAAAAATCATTTTTTTAATCTTCTCTCTTATCCCTCGCCTCATTAAATCATTAAAGGTGATTTTTTAATTCAATTTTTTATATAATAATCTATAACAAACGCACTTAAATAGTTTCTCATTTAAACTTCAAATTATTTTTGGATTTTGATTATTTTCAAAATCTAAAACGAATAGATAGAAAATCATTAAAAGTGATTTTTTTAAAAATAAGTGATTTTTTTATAAAATAATCCGTAACATATGGGATTTTTCTTTTTTAAAAAAATGATTTGTGTTTGTTTGCGATCCTAAAAATCACTTTTTTAATCTTCTCTCTTATCCCTCAGTTCATTAAATCATTAAAGGTGATTTTTTAATTCATTTTTTTATATAATAATATGTAACAAATGCATTTAAATAACTTCTCATTTTAAACTTCAAATTATTTTTAAAATCTAAAACAAATAGATAGAAAATCATTAAAAGTGATTTTTTTATAAAATAATCCGTAACATACGGGTTCTTGCTTTTTTGTAAAAATGATTTTATTATAAAAAAGTTATAACAACTCATAATCTAATTTGTGTTTGTTTACAATTCTTAAAAAAAAATTTAATCTTCTCTCTCATCTCTCTCCCCATTAAAACCAGATTATTTCTTAAAAATTACTCCAAATAGCTTCTCATTTTAATCATTTTTTAGATTTTTTTTCAGCTTCTGATTATTTTTAAAATCTGTAACAAACACTCAAAAAACTCTTAAAAGTATTTTAAAGAAAATGTTTTTATATAAAAAAAGTTGTAACATACGGGCTCTCAGTGATTGTGTTTTAGAGATTTTCAAGAAATGCATAAGCAATTTATATTTGTTTATAATAATAAAAAACACTTTTTTAAAAAATTATTTTTAACCTGTGTGGATACTTAGTATTTTTTAGAGATTTTCAAGAAACATAGAAGCTAATTTATGTTTGTTTATAATAGTAAAAATCACTTTTTTTAAAAATGTTTTTTTAACTTATTTGGATACAATGATTTTTCGTGTTATAATAATTATAAATATAATTTTGAATAAAACCCACAAAATAACTACATCAAATCGAGTCGAATCTAAGCTTGAATGGTGCAAAAACTGCACTGACGAGAGTTTGAAAGTCGAAACGCGAAGACGAGACGAGCATTAGATTTTCAAAAAAAAATCAAAAATGATAAAATGTACGTTTTTGTAAATAAATAAAAATAAAAAGATGTATTTATAAATAAATAAAAATAACAAGATGAAATGGCTAAAGAAAAACACATGGCATCTTACTATAGGTAGGGTACCGGTACCCATAAAATTCACTTGGGTACCGTAACAAACACCTTTCTTTTTCCATTTTATTGATCTATTGTGCATCACTTGATGACACATAAGCATGGATGCAAAGCAAATGAATTTACATTTCGATGTTTTAATTGAGCTATAATTTACCTAAAATAAAAAAGCTGATAAGAAAAGTACGGGTATTTTTCTAAATCTCATAAATTTTATTCTTATAAATCCTTCTAATTACTAAATGGAGAAAGTGTTAAATATTTTTTATGTTTTCAAGATCTTAAATGCATTCTTTTTTTATTAAATGTTTATTTTATAAAGTAGTAGGAGGATATGTATAAGGATTTATAAGAGGATATGTCATTTATCTATCTTTAAGGAATAATTCTAAATCTTCGTACTTTTTATTCCTATAAATCCTCCTAATTACTAAATAGAGAGAGTATTAAATGTTTTTTATGTTTTTAAGATCTTAAATGTATTCACTTTTTTATTAAATGTTTACTTTGTAAAATAGTAGGAGGATATGTAGAAAGATTTATAGGAGGATATAATATTTCTCATTTTTAAGGAATAATTCTAAATCCTCTTAGTTTTTATTCCTATAAATCATCCTAATTACTAAATAGAGAAAATATTAAATATTTTTTATGTTTTCAAGATCTTAAATATAGTTACTTTTTTATTAAATATTTACTTTATAAAATAGTAGAATGATTTATCAGAGGATATAACATTTCTCATCTTTAAGATATTTAAGAAAACTACCGAAACCTAAGATTTAAACCTACGGCATTATTAAATACCCAAACCTTTCATGTACTAGTTCAAAACCATTGGCTACTCAAAAATAAATGATAAGCATTTCATGATAACCATTTACTATTACTATTAACAGCCAATCAAAGATGAGTTATGATTAATTGCAAGAAAAATATTGCTCTCTCAGTCTCAAAATAATTGTCTTTTAAGATTTTTTTTCGTATAGATTAAGAAATACAATAAATAAGTGAGTGAGAGTAACAATTTTACCAAATTAACCATTATTTGGGATAACAACAACAAACCTTATCCCACACTAGATGTGATCGACTACATGGATTACTTGATGTCATAGTTTCTTGTCATGAATCATGTATATAGTGAAGTCATTCACCTTTAGATCATTTTTAATAGTTTCGCCTATAGTTTTTCTAGGTCTGCCTCTGCCTCTGCCTCTAGCTATTGAACTGCCATCCATCTGGTCTACTCTCCTTACTACCGAATCTATACGTCTCCTCCATACATGTCCAAACCATCTAAGCCGATATTCAACCATATCTTTTACAATAGATGCCACCCCCACTCTCTCTGATTCTATCATTTCTAATCATGTCTCATTTAGTCTTTTCACTCATCCATCGTAGCATTCGCATCTCTACTACATTGAGGGTGTGTTTGATTTGGAAAAAAAGTAAGGTATTGGACATCACAAAATGATTTGAAAAATATTATTGGTACATGACAAAACTGGAGACAATGGACATCACAAAAGCCTCAATTCTTGTACCTTGATAAACCATGGGACAAATTTTTTGTCCCAAGAACAAACTACAAAAAGACAAATCATGAATGGTAAAGATTAAAACCAAGGTAGTCAAAACTGGACCGGTCATTGAAACGGTGAGGGTAGGAGTTCAAGGTTCAGAGGTTTGACCGGGGTTCAACTCGGTTATAATTAAATAATATTATTTTAATTTTTAATATAATATATAATACAATATTGAGTAAAAATTAACATAAAATTTATAACTTCATAGAGAAAAATTAAACTTCAATACAAAATGTCATAATTCATAACATAAAATATTCAAAATTACAAATAATTAAATAAAGTGATATCTATTTCTTTCAAAAAAAATAAAAAAATTGGTAATTTTGATTTTTTTTAAATAAAAAGGCCTGAACCGGTTCAAACCGGTTTTTGCCCAATTTTTCGATTTTGGTCGATTTTTTACTGGTTCTTTGCTGGTCCAATTTTGGGAGTCGTCCAGAAGGGGTCCGGTTCTCGGTCAGACCGCCCGGTCCAGTCCGGTTCTGACTACACTGATTAAAATACAAAATCACATAACTTTTTAAGTGGTCACATGATCACTAATTAACTTTTAATCTATCCATGTATGCTTGTATGGTCCAGATTTAGTCATTTCACTATCTCATATTAAAATTCCTTTCACATATGTATACATATTATTAATATAATAAAAAATGTTACTTTTATTATTATTTTGGTAAAAATACTCTTTTAGTTCTTTAAATTAATTTCATTTTTATATTTGGTTCTTTATTTATTTATTTTGCACAAAAGTGGTCTCTTATGTTTTAAAAGTGTCTTTCTAATAATATTCTCACTTATCCAAAAAAAAGTAAGTTTAATTATTAGTCATTTTGTAATGCAATTAAGCTTGTAATAGACCAATAAAATTCTCAAATATTGGATCAGGATGGGGCTATAAATATAAAGTCTATATACATGTCCATTTCGGTGAAAAAGTAATTGAAAAAAAATATAAGAACTACTTTGTTAAAAAAATAAGAAACCAAATTAAAAAAATTAACTTAAGAGATCAAATAATTAATTTTATCTATTAATTTCAAATATTTTAAAAAGTAAGGATTGAAGAAAAAAAGTAGGTTTAATTGTACTTTTGGTCTCCCCCATATATCACGATTGTGCAATTTTTGTCCTCAATTTTCAATTACACGATTTTGATCTCCACATATCTGATTGAGCAATTTTGGTTCATCAGACTTCAATTGCACGATTTAGTCCTAGGCAATAAAAGACATATATCATGGGATAAAAGATGCGACACTCACAAATAATTTTTTTGTTTTAATTTTATTGATTTAAGCATCGATCTGCTGGCCCCCCCCCCCCCCCCCCCCCCCGCCGGTTTTTTAGAACACCAATCCGATAGATATTCTAAAAGATTCTTGTGTTGTTCTAAAAAGATAAAAAGATATATATTCTAAAAGCTTCTTGTGTTGTTCTATATATCAAAGGCACCAAAAGTAACGTCATCATATGGTACTCAAGTTGTGGTGACTTTCACTCTCAAGTCCGGTGGCATTTAAGGTGGTGAAGTACATTGACTTCACTATGATAGTGAAGTGGGTCCAGAAATAACACAAATCTTAGATATATTAATAAAATAGTCCAATGGATGAGATGTAAAATGGGTTAACTTGACAGCAGGTTATCCAAGAACTTTAGTTTAATTGCTAAAGTGGGTATAGTATTTTACTGAAATACAAAATTTAACATTCATTTTCATTTATTAAAAAGATGCCCTGGTCTATTATAAATGACTGAATTGGCCCATTTGTATAAAATAGTCATCACTGACAAAATGTAGAAGTCAGATAACGCTATCAATGATGAACGAATGAGGTTGATAATAAAAGATTTATTATTTACTTAGAGAAAATTGATTAGTGTATAGTGAAAGTCTTAACTGGAGAAAATTTTCCACATGAACTCGTCATTGGATTTGGATCCTCTACAGCAGGATCTCTCTACATCTCTCTGCAGTCTCTCTATCTCTCTCTAAATTCTCTTCTCTCTCTTCTTTATTTTTTGATTTTTCTTTCCTCTTCTCTCTCCTCTCACTCTCACATTTCCAGCTGCAGAGGCTGCATCGCTGTAGACAATCCTTTTGCCAAACGAACGAGGTTGAAGGATTTGGTCAAACTAATTAATTAGAATCGAACCGTGAATGTTTATGTACGAATAAAAAAATGTAAGTGTGTAACTAGTTATTTATTATTTACTTGATTTGAAGATGTGAAAATGCGAAAGAGTTACAAATACTTTTCTATGGACAATGTTTATTGTGTAAATTTTATAAAATTAAGTAATAGTACAAATATTAATATTTAATAAATTAAATAGCGCAATAATGATTACAGCAATTAAAACTACCCGTACACAGTATAAGTATATTTAAAATTTAGGGGTCCTTTCAAATTTACTCGTTTTGATTTTAGTCCCTAATAATTTTAGTCAAATTTTTTTAGTCTAATAATTTTTTTTTGATTTTAGTTCTTTTAGTGATTTGGGACTAAAGTGGCATGGATACGTCACCTCGTTAATTTAACGTGTCATATTCAAGTGTTATATAAGCACGTCACGTACGTAGGACAAATTTGTAGAGATTAAAATTAAAACAGACCAAATTTAGAGGGACTAAAATTAAAATAGAACAAATTTATTTCTTCCCTCCATCTCCACCACCACCAGCCCCACTCACTCACTCTCTCTCTCTCTCTCGTCTTTTCTCTCTCTCACCACCACCGCCCCCCACCACCACCCCCCACCACCACCCCCCAACATTACCAGCTCCCCTTTCTCTGCAAAAAATCGCACAGCAAACACAAATCGGACATGGCGAATCAAAGGATCGAGAAAATTGCTACAAAAGAATTGAAAATGCGAGAAAAATCCAAATGCCCCTTCAACTGTTACAACCGGCAATGGGTCTTGTTGCTCGGTAGAGAACCTAAACGGGTCATATTTGTGACCAATGTGACCTATAGTTCTGCTATCATATTTGTGTTGTTGAAGATATCTTAAGATGAAATATGGGTGGATTTGCTGATTTTTTTATTTTTATCAAATTTTGCTTTCCACTTGCAGTGGAAATGGTGTTCCCAGTGGCTATGGTTTCCCAAGTAGCTAGAAGCTTTTTGCAAATGAGAGGCTATTGTTCCAGATGTTGGTTTCTCGATCCCAATGCTCTAAAGAAATCAATAAAGACGCTCTATGTAAAGGATTGTTTTGGTCTGGAGACTCGGATTGTTTTGTTCTGGCTCGGTTGATGTAGGAGTGTTGGGAGGAGAGGCGGTGGGGGTGGGAGGAGAGGAGAGAGAGAAAAGGGAGGAGAGAGAGAGAGTGTGGGTGGGGGTGGTGGTGGTGGTGGTGGAGGGAAGAAAAAAATTTAGTCTGTTTTGATTTTAGTCTCTGTAAATTTGGTCTGTTTTGATTTTAGTCACCGTAAATTTGACCCTACGTACGTGGCATGCTTATGTGGCACTTGAATATGACACGTAAGATTAATGAGGTGACGTGTCCATGCTACCTCAGTCCTAAATCACTAAAATGATTAAAATCAAATAAATTTTTTTTATTGGATTAAAAAAATTTAACCAAAATTATTAGAAACTAAAATCAAAATGAGTAAATTTGAAAGGACCTAAGACATATTTTAGCCTAAAATTTATTATTGTAATAAGAAAAAGTTATAGAAATAAAAAAGTTAAAATTCACTTGCTCTTCTTCAAAAAACGTAATCTCACCCTTTCAATGTTCTTCCACCGAAAACTACATCCAGTTGATAAGAGCTCTTCGGTTCTTTGTGCAGTTTTGATGTTCAAATGAAAGACACACACCATAAATGCACAATATTAATTGCTATTGGCTTAAAGGGAACAAAACACTAAAATATCTATTTGGACCAGAGTTAAATTTTCTTAAATGTAAAGACATTTTTCGCATTAAGTTTTCATTTGGGTCGTATTTTGTATTGTCTATAGTTTTGGAAAGAAATATATAATTATCACTAAAATACGTACGACCTACTGCTGCAGGTTGCGGGCCTACTTTACCAAGTGGTAAAGTCAATGTGATTCACTCCCTTAAAAGTCACCCTCAAGTCCCAGGTTCCCAACCTTCCACTTTCTTTCCATTTCGCCCTTTGGTGCTTTGTTTTCCGTACAGATAGGGAAGGGTATGGTATAGCATGTTTGTGACCTGCATATGTGTCGAAGGTGACGAGCACAATTTGCTGGGCGTGACCACTTTAACCAAATCTGTACTCCGTTCCTTTCGTGTGATGCATGTGCACTTTTTTTTTTTACCTATTAATATTTGTTGCAAAATTTGACACCAACTTCCCATATATATGTGATATATCAATTGTATAAATTGTTGTTTTATGTGGATGGAATAAAAAAATTATATACTACTGCTTAAACTGTTCACAATAATTTTATATACTCCTATATAATAAATTAAGTCTTGATTTTTTAAAAATAATATAATCTTATCAAGTTCTTTTAAAAAAGGTTACACACTCTCTACTCATTAAGTCACCATTTTTTAAATCACTTGTGTTATGACCTTAAGCTTTCATAATAAGCAAAATTAAATCAATATTATTTTTCTTTGTTTTATTGTTTAATTAAAGTAGATTTTTATTTCCCTTAATTTCTTTGATGAATACTTAAATATTCTTCAATCAACATCAAATATTATGAGATATTTATAAATCATTATTAAAATAATTTATACAAGTTAGCCTAATTTTTGAGATTTTTTAAAATTAAATGTTTCAAATATTTATATTTTCATTTCTATTACCATGAAAATATTTTTTATAATTTCATTTTAATGTTGTAACATGATTTCTATGCCAAAACTTTTTTTTATTTATTACCAACATGATACTATAATAATTTCAATAACTCATTTACATTCACCAAAAATAAGCTAAAAGCAAAAAGTCCCAGTCCATAAACTAAAAGCTGAGTTTCTACACTCAAACAAGACCTTAATAGGAAATTCAATTATTTTAGATGCCTCAAAAAACTTCTTATAGGCAATATTGCACTGACAAGAGATTGAAATGGTTCAATTTAATCTTAACATATTTATTAAGAATAATAGCACACTAATAATTGGTTCTTATTTCTCTTTTCTGAACTTTGGTGATTTTGTGAGGGTTTTTTTCCCCTATCCAATGTAGAATTGTTTAGGAGCACGGGCATGGTTGGAATGTATATCAATTAAAGATGTTTTAGAAAAATTAATTACATTAATGCTAAAACTATTTCACTTGAATCAAGAATGAGAATAAACTGTTGTTAGAAATACAATGTAATATTGATTAAATTAATCTATAGATCCTTATAGTTTCATCAAATGTTAAATCAAATCCTTATAATTTAAAATCTTTTAATTAGGTCTTTTAGTTTTATAATTGTACAGAATGCTATAAAATGTTTTACTAGTTTTGGTAATATTTTTCTCATGTAAAAATCCACCCTTGCCTTCTCACCTCTTAATTAACGTGTAAGTTTTATTTTTTATTTGAAAATAAAAAATCTTTCACCAAATACTGAGTTGGTATATCGGAGATCTTATCAACAAGGGATTTTTCAAAAGGCTTTGGATTTTTCAAAATCATTGGTTTGATGTGAATTTTAGACAAACCCAAGACTCTTAGATGTGGAAGCAAAACCAAGTACATGCAATGGATGGTTAAGTTGTTGATTCTCATAAGATCGATAAAGTTGCAAAGTGATGATATCGAAATTGGAATATTTTTCTAAATAGTCAACTTGCAATGCCAAATTCTTATGCTTCACTCACCTATACAACAATAGCTCCATCCCTATCACCCAAAATACAAATAATATCCCCCCTCACAAAATTCTTTTCAAGGGCCACAATTTGATTCCCAGTTAGTTGTAAAAGCTTTATCACATTTTTTTTTCAAACCTCAATCTATTTGTTGCTTTGAATATCTCCTTCTGATCTTTTAAGCTAGCTAGCTATTTGAATTAATCAACTAATAATTCTTTTAGTTCTTTGGGGTCTAAGCATCGTTTTCTGGAGTATCTTTTGGTCATTGAAGTTCAAAACGTTCTCACCATGAATCTCACCAGGGAACTATCAACTATATACGTCCAGTACTGATTAATTGGAGACAATATTTATTGATAGACTGAAGCCTGGCTATGTTTGGGAGATTGGAAGAAGGGGAAGATGCATGTTGGAGAAAGAAAATTAAGAAAGGAGCTAATTTATTTGAATGTTACAAATTGACCAATAGAAGAAATAGATCATGTTGGTAGATATATATATATGATTGCACTTGCAAGTTGCACCTCACCATGCTGGTAGTTATTAATTTAGTTATTTTTACTAATGGAGATTTGTAATAGTACTTGTCCTAAAATACTGACTAAAAATAATACAAAGAAAAAAAAGGAAAATTCATTTAGGCGAAAAATCAAATTAAATAACTCTAGTGTACATTGACACTTAGGTGACAAAATCTTCTTATATAATAATAATAATAATAATAATAATAATAATAATAATAATAATAATAATAATATATAGTAATAGTATAATAGTAGTAGTAATAGTAATAGTAATAAACTATAACTATTAATAAAAATATAGGTTTTTGGTGTGGCCATTTTTATATATGGACAAAAATACCTCTGTTTTTTGTTTTCACTTTTATTTGGTCGATTTTGCCTTTATAACTTTTGGTAACTACTCTATTAAAAAAAACTTCCAATAATTACTAACGTTTATAAAACAAAGAGAAGAGAGTACACTTGAGGGTTAGTATTGTAATAAGAAATAGGAAATGAGATATAAAAATATAAAAATAATAATTATAGAAAAGATACCAAACCAATGTGGTCCAAGTGGTAAGTAGCTCGAGTCCCTTAAACATGTGGGTAGAGGTTTGATTCCTGACTCATGTGTATGGAAATCTATCTATCTATATATAATATAAAGCAAAATATTTGCAAAAAAAAAACTTTACATGTGTTAATACTACTATCAATTAGTGTTCCATACTTTGTGTTGGTAAGTTTTTTGTTCTTTATTTTTAATTTGTGATTATTTTTTTAATTCTAATCAGATACATTATTTTTGCCTCACAGACAAAAAACATCATGAACAAAACGAAATTTAGTAGCTTATTTTTTTTCAATATTTTTAATTTGTGATTATTTTTTGATTTTATGCAGATATATTATTTTTGCCTCTCAAACAAGAAGCATCATGAATGACACAAAATTTAGTAGTGTATTTTTCTTTTGATCAATAGTAGTGTACTCTTCTCGAGTTGAGATCCTCTCCATTTATTTTTCTCTTCATTTCCTCCATTACTATACTTCTGGGGGAAATAAATAATATAAATGTGATACATAAATAGTGAAGAGTGTCATTTACTGCATTTATTCTCCCAAAAACATAGTAAAGGAGGAAATGGAGAGAAAATCAAATGGAGAGGATACTAACTCATTTTTCCCAATACACTTCAAGAAATTATGTATGGAATAATAGAAAAAATATTAAAAATATTATTTTCTTTGATTTGATTACATAATGATATTAGTATATATGTATTGTCTTTTATTTTCCTTATATGTCATAACGATTTTTATATTATGCGGATTGAGTTTAGGTGGCAAATTTTTTTGATAAGTTTGAATTTGATCTTTTCTAGGCTTAGGAAAATTTTAAAATTTTAAAATATTTTATTGTAACGGTTAAGATTAGATGAAATAAATAAAAAGGATCTCTTTTATATTTTTTTCGAAAGAAATATCTCTTCCATCTTGATCTCTTCTATTTTGATTTGAATTTGATGTTCAAATTTAGGAAATAATTTTATTTGATCTTAATTTGAAATTGATTTTTCTCAAGATTACATAATCAATAAAAAAATTTATTTTTATGTTTATTCAAATTTGATATATTCAGTATTAGTATAAATTTTAACTTTTTTATATTTAGTAACAAGTAATAAAAAATAAAAAATATTTTTATATTAGTCAATGTTATCGTTATTTATTCCTCATTTAGTGTTTTTACCTAACTAATTTATTCATTAAATCTTTTTTTTCTTAGAAAATTTGATTATTTTCTCCTTAATACCTATAAATAAATTGATTATTATAAAAAATATGGATAAAACACAATAAATGAGAATAAATAATTTTTAATTAATATTTTTACAACCGTATAAACTCACACATACCGAAGAACTCAATCAATATCAGATTTTTAGAACATTAATGATTAATATTAATTATCAAAATCGGTTTAAACTGAGTTTGCGGATTAATATTGGTTTCCAACTATGGTAATAATAATCAATTATTAAAATTTAAATTGATTACAGTATTGTTCGATATGGTTTTCCGCTATGGTAATAATAATAATCTAATATTGATTTTCTTTCTTCAATTTGTTAATTAACAAAAATCGATTTAAATTGGATTCGCGGGTTAATCTTGGTTTCCCACTATGGTAATAATAATAAATTAATATCACAAGACTCTTATGAAATACCTTTTTCAAGTATAAATCTTTAGTTTGATGGTAATTATATCACTAGAATAGAATGATTGACAATTGACATAACAGGAAAATAAAAACAGAATAACATCTAACCTATTTCTGTCATAGCGTGACACCACTTAGGCAATAACTATCAAAGGATGATAATCAAGTATTTAACTATTTGTCAATAAAATCAAGTATCTAACTAAATTATCTATTTAGCAATAAAAAGGGAAAAATTAAATATTTAAGAAAGAAACAAGCTTCAGCACCATTAAACAAATAAAATGATAGTTCATGTAAAATTGCATCCAAAAAAAGTTCATGTAAAAGTAGTTTATGCAAAATTATTTTTATGTTAGATTGGTTTCAAAAACAAGTGATTCATTATTACGGCTAGCAAATTAAAATTTGTTTTAAATGTCAATCTATATAGGTAAAGGAACTAATAAAAATACCTTTCCGAAAAACATAGATTTAGTTTGCATCTTATTTACTATCAATAAATTTATTAAAAACATATGTAAGCAAATTAGAATTTTCTTTTGAATGTTAATATCATATGTAAAGTAATTAGTAAAGAAATCATATCAAAATATAATACATAGATAAAATTTAGATTTAGTATCTACCTTATTTATTATTCATTCACTTAATTTATTGTTGATTTTATTTTATATAAGCAAAATAGAATTTTTTTTAAACATTGATATCTATACGTAAAGTCACTAATATAAAAATACTAAATATTTATATTGGTGAGTATTATCTCATGGGAATTAAAACTACAAATATAAGATAAAAAAAATTGATACTGATATAAAAAAGCATTTTTATATGAGTACAAATATAGAGTAAAGATGTAAAAGCTTTTTTTTTATATGGAAATACATTACTTATGTGTAAATATTTTAATATAAAATACACATTAATGTGAATATTTTAATATATAATTTATTTATTTTGATTGAATGAATATTCTAATTTATAATTTATTTATTTTTAATATATGTCATGTACTATAAAGCTTTTTTATTCTTATTTTTATTTCTAATCCTTGGAAGAGTATAATATTTAGGTCACATGAAGATACATTCTAAATAAGAACTCTTATTAATATGCGCATGGAGATGAAAAGTTTATATAGATATGTATAAAAATTAGAGTAAGTACTTATGTCATAAAGAAATAAAAAGTTTACATGAAAGCACAGTAATAACCAAGACATATATAACAAGTAATTATTAAAGATAAAAATATAAATAATTAAGTTAAAATATAACATACTAAGGTAAAAAATTTACATGAAAGCTTATTTATATCTATATTGAAATAATCGTTGCGCTGATGCTTTTGCTTCCCGTGGGCATGCTACGTCTTATGATTGGATTGTGTTTGAGGATATTCTTCATTTCTCAGGTTGTATGTAGCCGAGGATGCTATGGGATGTAGTACATCCCGTTTAGTTAGGTAGTGTTCTGTTTTATATTTTTGTTTTCGTTTATATCAAAAAAAATACAGACTAACAAAAATAACATGAGAACCAAACACATACTACATCATCTCTAAGCATCAAACTAGGGTAAGAATGAGCCCTTTCTAAAATTGTTAAATCAAAAAGAACTTTACTCATAAGAACCCAATTAGAAACAATTTAAAATCAAGCTCAACAATAATTTTCTAAAGGTGCAAATTTCTATAACCAACCTAAGACCATAAACCAAGTTCCACAATTCTATTATTTTTAAATTAATATTTTAAATATCAGAGTCGGTTTGAGAGCAATTCAACATCCCCACCAATGTCTGCCTTTCAAAAACAGTAAAAACTCAAACTCGACTGTAACACCCGCATTTTTAGATCCGTAGTTAATTCTATATCACTGAGCAAGTAGGTCAAATTACATACTATAAGATAATATTAGAAAATGAAATGTCATGACTATAGTTGCTCATAGTAAGACAACTAGGACTTTGAGTTGGAATTGAGAATTTCAATAGAAAACGATTCTCGTTACATATAGACGACGAAATAAGATTATACTGATTTGAAGGTTAAGATAATGTCATCATGAGGAATTAAAGAGACAAATAATATTTTTATATTATTTAAGGATTTTATAATTTTAGTTTGGAATTTTCTGAGATTAGAATAAAGATGTCACAGTTTTGGTCCCTGTAGAATGAAATACGTGACACGTAATGAACAGATAATTACCAGAGGAATAAGAAATGATCCAAATGGAAAGTTAGGGATATCATTAGTGTTTTTAGATTATTTATGATTTTTAGATGGGTAGATAGTGGCCAAATTCGAGAAATAGAAATTTGACGGAAACCGTATCTCGGTTTTGGTACAGTGAGGGTTTTATATTTTTCCGGAGACCCTTTTTATGTCAAAATAATATTTTCACGAAACAAATGTTATTTTTCTAATATTTTGAATTTTTGGGAATTTTTTAGAAAATTTTTATTTTTAGCCGCGTTTGACACGTTATGGGTAACCATAGCGCAATCGGGGTATCAGAAAATTATCAAAAATCAAGTTTTGAGATTCTAAGTTTTAGTATATTAATAATGGGTCATAAAAGTGATTTTTTTCATTAATTACTTATTTAGAAAAGTATTTATTTCAAAAGGGATTATGAATTAAGCATTTTTCTCAATTTTGAACAACCAAACAAGCCCTAACTTGTGAGATCTTTTTTCTCCCACTTGGCCAGCTGTTTTGTACGAAATTTTCATCAGCCCAACATGTACTTTGCCTTGAAAGTCCTTAGTTCAACCAATAATGGGAAAATTCCTTTAATTTCCTAATTAAACTACAAAATAATACCTAATTAATTAAGCATATCTTGACTCATTTTTCCTTGGACCTGGCCGTGTAAATGAGGAGGAAAGGAGAAAGAATCTTCATCTCTTTCATTTCATCATTTCTTCCAAGAGCAAAACTTTATTTTCTCTCTTAAGCTTTCAAGCTTTTTCCTAAGCTATTTCTTTGATTTCCAAGAGCTTTGATCCATCAATCTTCTTCAACCAAGGTTGGTGTATGATTCTAAACCATCAATCTTTCATACACTTTCATGATCTATCTCTTTTGGTTTTTAGATCATGTGCTTCTTCATTTTTTTTGAAGAAAACTCTTTATTTTGGTCTTAGGTTCTTATACTTGGAACCAAGAAGCTTGATCTTCATTTTGATCCATTTTTCTTCAAGAGCAAGAGTAAGAAATCCTTCTCTCATGTTTTTTATCTTAGGTTTTGGGTGGTTTCATGAAGGAGATGTTTTTATGCTTATGCTTATGTTGTGCTTTGAAAGGGTTTGTTACTAGTTTGGAAACAACAAGCTAGGAAAGTGATTTTGGTGTTCAAAGCTTCTCTTCAAGAGATAAGGGGATTTTCATTTCAAAGTTATGATTTTTATATAGTTGTGTGTTGAATGATTTGTGTGGTTTGATGACAACTCAAGGGTTTTGAGTTTCATCTTTGTGAAGAATGATTTAAATCATTCTTGATGTGTTAAATCACTAAGGTAAGATTTTGCGCTGTATGGATTTTGTATGAGCATCATCATGTTTTTAACTCTATGGAAATATTTCTAAAAGTTGTTTTGTGTAAAATAAAAGGTAAGAAAATTTGCTAAGTGATGGATATGTGGTTGTATGCTTGATTTTGCCTAAAATTCTATTTTAAGCATATGTTAGCTCTATGGTATTTTGTGTGGTAGAAATTTCTTTGTCATAATGTATGATTTGCTTCTTGATTGTGTTGAAGTATTCTATGGCTAATTGTGATTTGGTGTAATTTCTTTACTTGTATTTTGATTGATTCATTTGGATGATTGTAATATTTAAAGTAGATTTATGCTTTATTTATTATGATTATGGTGATGTTTGTTGTGATTAGGTAAACTTAATCAAGATGAATTAAAACAAGTGACCCAAACATCATGGAAGAGGAAGTAGAGGACTTTGTAGTAAAATCATTTTTCTAAAGACAAATTTGATTAATTTAATGTTCAAGCCAAGGCTTGATTTAGGTATTAATTACTTAAATTTTTGATAAGTCTCCAATTGACTTTAATGGGGTTTTTCTTAAAACAAGAGAGTTTGGAATTTAATTCAAATCAATCACAAGTGATTAAACCTTTTATCAACTAATTATATTTTAATTAACAAGAGGAAATGAAGTAAGAGAAATGTCTTTTTGAGAAGTTAATTTAAGTAGTTAAATAGGATTTTTATACCAATTATTTAAAGTGGAGTTTTTAAAGTGAAAATATTAAGCTTTTAAAAATAAGGGTTTTGTAGAAAAATTCTTATTTTGTAGTTAAATCATTGAAAGTATTTTTCGTTACCACATAGTGGAGAAAAAGGGAGATTTTATTACTATAATATGATTTTGGAAAAATAATTACAATGAGCGGTATTTTATTTTTCAAAGAGTTTTTCTTATAAGTCTATGCTTAAGAAAATGATTTGGAGAAAAATAAAGAGGTCTTTCTCTTATAAAAGTTTTGTATAACAGATAAGAGTTTTATACGTTGTTGTAAAAGAGTCAACGCGTAATGATGTTAAATTCTTGAGATGAATTCTGAGACTGTACTGGTATGGGACGGTATAGTTACGGAAAGCTTGAAAGAATTTGATATTTCATTCATTAATTCATTAAATTCTTGAGATAAGAATTTTGGGTGATTGCAAATATAGATGTCATTTTGCATTGTGATAATTGGCTTTGCCAATTCGAGTTACAATCTGGTTTGTAGGGTTGCGAATAAGTATAGTCTGGCTATAAGCCTATAGGGGGTCCAGGTTACGAAATTCTCAATGGTCTTGCATGGTGAACACCCTTGTACCGAGAAAAGTAGTGTACCCAACCTGAATGATCCTAACCAACTGCCTTATTTATGTTATGGTATTAAATTTTAAATAGTAGTTCTACTAAATAATTGTGAAACTGGATCCTAGAGTGGACTGGGCAATTATGTTAGGTTTAAGCTACAACCATTTCGCTAGACTTAGTTGAGGAAGAGAAGTCTCATAGGAGCATTTACACCGGTGTATAAAGAGATGTTGAAGTGTCATGCATATTGATGATTTGCGACGTGTGATTTTATTGATGACGTGTTTGGTAGTTTGTTAACTTTGAGAAAAGTTTTCAAATGATATCTGCTTAGTAGTTTTTAGTGCTATATATTTTTCGTAATATAACTTTTGGGAAGAGACTCACCCTTGCCTATATGTTTTGTGGTCTTCGGAACATGATTCATATAGATTGATTACTAGCTGAGTGGACTAGTCAGAACTCGAAGAATTAGACGTGCATTGAAGATTTGTCAACCAAGTAGAAGGACGTGCGAGTCTTAGTTTTGTTGGGGTTTTCTTATTAGAGCTTCTTAGGGTAGTCTTTGGTGCTTGACCAGCATTGGGAGTCTGTACTTATTTGGGGAAAAAGATCTCTTGTATATGGTGTACTTTAATATAATTGAATGAATTTTATTTTCTATGTTATTTTTCCTGATTGGTGTTTATTTACATAAATATTTCTTTTTTAAAACAATGACAAAAAAAATCCATTTATGAAAATTAAATAAATTTTGACAGCATTTTTCGAAAGAAGAATCAGAAGAAATATTTTAATTCCGCATTAAAAGTTCCGTTACGAAGTGTAATACCTTCTAAGAAATGGCTGTTACATCGACCACTAAACTTGTCAAAGTAGGTTGTCCCCATCAAAGTTTGGGTCAGTTCTGCTTATTTGTATTTTTGACATGTCTATCACAATAACTATTTCAATTATTTTACCATTTCAACCATAATTAATATATTTGTTGCATTATAATCTACTTTAAAGTTGATAACTAATCAAATAATTACTACTTAGGCTTAATTGTACTTTTAGTCCCTCATGTATTCTTATTGTGCGATTTGAGTCCCACCATTTTTAATTGTGCAAATTGGGTCCCTCATCTTTTCATAATGTTACAATCAAGTCTCTCCGTCTAATTTTCGTCAATTTACTAACGGAAATTGCTGACGTGGCATGGACTGAGACACGTGGAATCTGAGTTGGCACTACATGGCATCTAAGTTGGCACTTAGTCGCTGACTTGACAAACATGTGGCATATGAGATGTCATTTTTCACTGACATGACACCTTGGTAGAGAGATGCTAACACGTGACGTTTGAGTTGGCATTTAGTCGCTGATGTGGCAGACATGTCATTTATTCGCTAATATAGCAAACAGGAAAATGCGGGTGAAAATTAAAAAATGCATGACATGGGAATCGAACACGTCTTGGCTGATACAAGACTCAACCTATGCCACGCGGCCAATTAGAATCCATGGTATATTTGCGTAAACTAACTAAGACATATATTATAAAGTTGATTATTCTAAATAAATGAATTTATTAATATAGTAATTTATATATATTCATTTTATTATTACATATTTATATATATCTTATTAATATATCATTTATGAATACATTAACAAAATAATATTTGAAGTATATAAATAATAATGAACTATAATTAGAAGAAAATCTAATTATATATATTACAATATTTTACTACATAATAGAAAACTTTTATTTTAATTACAAACTTTTGATAATAAAAAATGTATTTAATAAAAGTTATTTTTAATAATTAAAATAAAAGTTTTCTATTATGCAGTACAATTTTTTAATATATATAATTTGATTTTCTTCTAATTTTTTTATGTGAATAAATCTAGAATAGGGGAGGCACTCCCCCATGCAAAGAATAAGGAGAACCACCAACCTCGACAAGGATTTATTGTGGATTTTACGTATAACCTACCAACAATAGAATTGTTTTCTTATAATTTTAGTTCATTATTATCCATATACTCCATATATCATTTTATTAAACTATTAATAAATGTTCTATTAATAGACTTATATATTAATAAAATATATAAATATGCATTAATAAAATTAATATATATAAATTAGTATATTAATAAATTCATTTATTTAGAATAATCAACTTTGTAATATATATCTTAGTTAGTTTATACAAATATACTATGGATTCTAGTTGGCCTAGTGGCATAGGTTGAGTCTTGTATCAGCCAAAACATGTGTTCGATTCCCATGTCATGTAATTTTTAATTTTCTCCCGCATTTTTTAATTTTCTCCCTCATTTTTCAGCCTGATATATTAGAGAAATAATGACATGTCTGCCACGTCAGCAACTAAGTGCCAACTCAGACGTCATGTGTTTTAGTCCATGTCATGTCAGCATTTTTCGTTAGTAAATTGACAAAAATTAGACTGAGTGACTTGATTGTAACATAATGAAAAGATAAGGGATCCAATTTGTACAATTGAAAATGAAGGGACTCAAATCGCACAATAGCAATACATGAGAGACTAAAGGTGCAATTAAGCCTAATCTATCTATAATATATAAATTTGCGAATCCTTACTTTCTTACGTGTCATCTGGTCTAAGTGATACCCTATAATTGTTTCTCTCCCATTTTTTATTTTTAAATTTTAAACGAAATAACAATCTAATCTTTTAATCTAAATTCAAATAAAAACAACTTATTAGGTCAATAACAACTTATCTTATCAATACAGATAACAAACGGATATCGATCCTTATCTCTAATTATTGTATAATTCAAAATAGATTCTTATCAAAATTAATATTAGAGCTGGCAAAATGGGCCAAGCTTGCCGGGACGAAAAATAGAGGGCTTGGACATATAAATTTGAGCTCGTTTTCATTCCGGGCCTTTTTGGCTGGGCCCGACAAAGCCCGAACCTGGTAAAGTCCGAGCTCGAAGGGGGCCGCCCACAAAAATATAGCCTAAAGCCCGAGCCCGAGTCCAAAAAGTGGAGGCCTCGGACACACAAATTCGAGCCCGTTTTCAATCCGGGCTTTTTTGGCCCGGCCTGACAAAACCCGAACCCGATGCAGGCCAGCCCGAGCCCGGCCCGAAAGCCCATTTTGCCAGCTCTAATTAATATCATCCTTATGAATGGCGTAATTATGTCTTCTCTCAAATCGGTTACTTCAAATTCATTGTGCTCCAACGGTTGGTTTAACTCAGTTTCGTTCTTTATAGTTGCCAAATCAACAACAAACTCTCTCTCAGTATGTAATCTTCTAACTTTTCTTTTATTTTTGTTATATACAAATTGTCAATTTCTTTCTTTTATTGTTATTCTCATTAACAACTTTTTAAATGTGTTGCTGTATTGATAATGATATATAAAATATGCTCTATTCTTTGAATATGTGTCTAATCATAGTTATTAATAATTACAATTACTCTATCTTGATTATAGAATTACTCACTTTTATCACAAGTTTGCTGAAAAAATCCATTTACGTGCTTGGATGTTATCAGTTCTTTTGATTGAAGGTTAGTTTTTATTTTCTTTTTTATGGTTGGTCTTTTCTATATTTTAAATCTTAATAGCTTCATGGGTTGTACATTTTATTTGTTCATTTTGTTCTATTATTCATATCGTTAACATTCTTTTGATCGTCAACATTGACTTCTCATTTAAGATGAGTCTTTTTTTATTTTACTTTTAGTCATTTTTAGTTCTTATTTTTTCAATGTTGCGTTCTCTATATTTTGATACTATTTATTCATTTTTTCACAGTCACCAAATTATTAATGTAGTTTCGTTTTTGTTTTGATTCTATCGGAGAACATCGTTGCGTTTCTATTCATTAATCCAAACTTCTTCTCTAAGGCAAATATTTTTTTTTTACTTTTAGATGAGTCGTTTTTAGTTATTGATTGTTGTTTAGAATTAACATTTCTATATTTTATATTGTTAAGTTTTTTATTCTATATTTTCAATTTGTGATTATTATTTTGATTCTATGTAGATACATCATTCTTGCATTTCAAACAAGAAAAAATATCATAAACAACATGAAATTTAGTAGCTTATTTTTTCAATATTTTTAAAAAAATTATATATAAAATAACAATAATGGTATATATATTACTACTTTTTTTTGTATATTTTAGGATAGATTTATTTTGAAAAATAAATATAATAATTTATTAATTTTTGTGAGGAATTATATTAATTAATTTAACTTTTAGAAAATGTATATCTTTTTTAAACTATTTGTGTGATGTAAATGAAATACAAATCCTATTTAGAGAGTAATATTAAAAACATTAATTTCTTCTATTATCATATTATACAAGATGGCACCATAATTTTTTTAGTTTTGCGTATTTGAGTTTAGGACGTAAAAAACATTTGATGATTTTGTATTTCATCTTTTTATGAATAGGAAAAAAATTTAAAATTGAAAAAGATTTGATTTTAACGACTTGATATGAATTTGATTTTCAGATTTACGTAATAATTTTTTATCTCAATTTTAATTTTTTTAAAGATTAGATAATAAATAAAATAATTTATTTTTAAGTCAATTATATTTAAATTTTATCTCTTTAGGAATAGTGTATTTTTAATTTTCTTTATACTTTTTTGCTAGACTAATTTTTTTATATTTAGGAACATGTGATAAAAATAAAAATATTTTCTTTTGTCTTAATGAATTTTGTATTTATTATTTTTTCTCATTTAGCGTCATTCATCTAACTAATTATTTTATTAAATGCTCCCTTTATTCCAAACAAATTTGAATTTTTTCTCATTAATATCTACAAAAAATTTAATAATGTATAATTATAATTTACATCGTCTCTAAGGGTGCGTTTGATTTGTAAAAAAGTAAGGCACTGGACAGTACAAAAGTAATTGTTCTCTGTTTGATTTAAAAAATACTCTTGGTACTAAACAAAATAGGAGATCATGGACAACACAAAACCCCATATTCTTGTCCCTCAACAAACCAGGGAACAACTTTTTGTTCCAAAGACAAACAACAGAATGACAAAAATACCCAACTTAATAAATATGTTATATAATATATATAACAAATATATTCGTATTATTATAATAATAAATATTTTATTGTTATTATAATAAATATATATTGTTAATATAATAAATATTAAAAATAAATAATTATATTTTAATAATAAATTTATACTGATAAATAAATTTATATAAGTAATATATATATATTATCAATATAATAAATATATGTTATATATATAAGTAATAACTATATTTAATAAATATTATTATAATTTATTTGTAATAAATATGTTATTATTAATATAATAAATATAAATTTATATCATTAATAAATATAGATATTAATAATAAATATAAATTTATATTATTATAAATATATATATATATATTTTAAAATAAATATATATGCTAATATATAAATAAATAATATAGAAATTATTAAGTTAGTATATTTTAATAATAAATATATTTAATATTCATATAATAGAAGGGGTATTACAGTAAATTTTACATTATTTTGCTTGTGATGTTCATTGTTCATCAAATAACGTACATAACAAAGAGTTGTACTGTAATTTAGGCTTTTGTTCTGTATATATTGTACCTCAGTGTGCATTAAACGCACCCAAAGCATCAAATTAAGGGGAGAATGAGTCATTTTTACAATTGTTAAAGAAAAATAAGTTTGACGTTCCATGTTCACAAAAAAGGTTATACAAGGATTTTCCTCTCGATACATATGCTCAACAAATCAAACTCAACTATAATTTTTGAGGGGTGCAAACTTGTATAACAAACCTAAAATAAAATCCCACAATTCTATTATTTTTTAAATTAATATAATATAATATTTTAAATAGCGAGACAGGTGCAACATCTCCGCCGATTATTGTTTTTTAATTTAATATAATTTTTTTAAATAGCAGGCAAGTGCAACATCACCATCAATGTCTTTGCATTTGAAAAACGAGAAAAACATAAACTCGAGCCCTAACCCCATCAAAGTGAGTTATCCTCGACCACATTGGGGTTGGTTCGGGTGCATACGTGTGAATTTAAGTTTTTGACATGACTATTCACATCTACTATTTAAATTATTTTACTACTTCAACCATAATTTATATATTTTTTTCATTTTACTCTATTTTAAAATTAAATCAAATAATTAGTGATCACTATATGTCCTGTGTATGGCACGGGTCACTACGCTAGTAATATATAAATTTGCGAACCCTTACTTTCTTACGTGTCATCTTGAGAGTGTTTTTAGGCATAAGTGTTACCCTATAATTGTTTCTCTCCCATTTTTAATTTTTAAACAAAATAATAACCTAATTTTTTAATTTAAATTCAAATAACAACTTATTAGGTCAATAACAACTTATCTTATCAATACGGATAACAAACTGATATCGATCCTTATCTCTAGTTATTGTATAATTCAAAATATATTTTTATCAAAATTAATATCATCCTTAAGAATGACATAATCAGATATTCTCTCAAATCGATTACCTCAAATTCATTGTGCTCCAAGGATTGGTTCGACTCAGTTTCGTTCTTTATAGTTGTCAAATCAACGAATTCTCTCATGGTATGTATTCTTCTAATTTTTCTTTTATTTTTCTTATATACAAATTGTCAATTTCTTTCTCTTTTATTGTTATTCTCATTGACAATTTTTTTTAAAATTGTTGCTATATTGATAATGATGTATAAAATATGTTCTATTCTTTGGATATGTGTCTAATCATAGTTATCAATAATTATAACTATTCTATCTTAATTATAGAATTACTCACTTTTATCACAAGTTTGCTGGAAAAATCCATTTACATGCTTGGATATCATCGGTTCTTTTGATTTGAGGTTAGTTTTTGTTTTCTTTTTTATGATTTGTTTTTTCTATATTTCAAATCTTAATAGCTTCATGGACTGTACATTTTATTTGTTCATTTGTTCAATTATTCGTATTGTTAATGTAACACACTTTCTCCAAAAAAGATATCACACCATAGTAACCAAGATTTTCGTAAATTATTTCTTAAACCTTCTGATTTAAAAACAAGCTTAGTTCCAAAAAAGGTGAATAAAATTTTTGTCTTTTTAAAAGATGAGAAGAATGGGGAATCCATTATCTCCTTTTCCATTGCGTGGTAAAAACAAGAATATTATAGAAGAACCACTGAAGTAAAAGCAACCTCCTCAAATATATATATATATATATCAAAAAGAGCTTGTGTCAGTACAAGCAAGGAGTCTTTCTAAAACTACTGTACATAAAAAAAAACTGTAAAACTCTAAACAAACTAAAAGAAAATGACTGAAAATAGAAAACTACTAAGTAATAAGAAAGTCAGGTCCAATCTAACTACTAACGACGGTGAGACTCAGCAGCTGAGTCTCCAGGAACATCACCCTCATGCTCCTCAAACATCTTCCCCTTGCCCTTGTGGAGACGCTCCCAAGTCCTCGCCTGAGCCTCAAGAGACCTCTCAGAGACGCCCATCTCTCCAGAGAACCCTGTCGAGGTAGGGTAATACCTCTCAACACTGGCTGCTCTTGCCCTACTCTGCGCCTCTGCAGGTGGTGATCGAGGCGTAAGTCCTCGACTCCTCCTCCGAAGTCCTATCATGTGCGGTGACAACCTCCCTACTCGGCTGTGAAGATGGAGTCCTAAAAGCTGACCTCCGCATCCTCCCATAGTATCTTCCCCACCTACCATAGATACGTCTAGCTGCTGGATGCCGGGGAATGTACTCCAGTCCATTCTCCGAGTCGGTAGGTGCTTCCCTGATCTGTCTGAGTGGTAACTTCACATGAAGTACCACCTGTTCATGCCACTCCCTACAGCGTCCCTCAACAGTGCCATCAGTGACATATATTCTCCCCACGAACGTACCCCACTGAGTGATGTGATCTATCTCCCAGATCGCATCCGCACCCCCCAACGGGATGATACTAAGACGTCTCACTGGCTCCAACCCGGTCAGAGGATAACTCACCTACTAACATACAACAAACACAAACAAGCAAACATGCAAGGGTGAAAAACTCTCACAAGTTAAGAATGACAGTTTCAAAGAGTATACACACAACACTTATACAGTATATTCTTCAGAACCTCATAAACACAGATCACACCTAGAAGTAAACATTCACAGATCAAGATATAAGTAAGGATAAATAATCAAGCGCAGATACATCATCAATCACAGATATATTAATGCATGATACTTCAATCTCTTTTGAAATCACACCAGTGTGCTGCTCTAAGGAGACTTTTCCCTCCAAACTCCATTGAGCGATAGGCCTGCGACAAGACTTAACAGAACAACCAGGTAATCCCCGTCAGACCCGCTGACAGTCATTCAGAAATTGTGCATCTCAACCATATCATGAAATAGGTCTGTCAGTCAGATTTATCTAAGCCGGGTATACGACTCGTCTCAGCTCAAGGGTATTCACCATGCAAGGCTATTGAGACTTTCGAAACCTGGATAATCCTAGTAGGCAATTGTAGCCCAACGAAACTCTATTCTCAACCCTCTCTGGGTTGTACAACTCAAAAACCTTTATGCAAATGACAACTCAAAAATTGCATAAAATCACTTTGGTTTCTCTTGTAAAACCTTCTCTGTGTTTACTGTATTATCTCTCATAATACAAAACCTCATAGAATACTCTTATTCTACCAACACAGAAATAACTCTTGAAAACTTAACCATTTTGTTACTCTTTGCGGCTGTATTCATTTATTTTAAGAATCATCACACTGCGGCAGAGTCGAACGCGGTAACGAACTATAACTGTATTTAATGAATAATTATTACTTAAGTTCATTCTCTTTGGAAAAGCCCTTTGGAAGCTGATCAAGTAATCTTCGCCACGTATATACGAACTTTCTAAGATAGAAAAAATAGCGCATCGGTATGGTTCCCAGGAAAGATCAGGTGAGCTTGTAGGCCCCTTCAATGACCTTTGTCTTTCCTAGACAGATCCATACAAATGAACTACCTTCTCCCACCATTAGTCTGTATATAAACAGTAAAAATCACAAGTTTTTATATATAACAGGGTCTCAAATCAGGAATTTCTTCTAAATAATTTAACAATAGAGTTCACCGAGAACCCATTACTATTAATTTATTTTACCCAATCAACCTGTATATATATATATATCTTTTCGAAAACAGTATATTGCAAGAAAATAAATATAATTTTCTAGGTTAGGAATTATTAACAGTACATCAGTCGAATCACCAGGACAAGATAGGAGACACAGCCGATACCATTTCTTTCCTAGTTAGAGACGTACCAACGTACTATTCAACCCAACAAAACAGGTATATCTATACATGAAAAATTGATTTTGAACATAGAAATAATAGTACAAAATTATTAATGTACTTAATCACTTGCTCACGTACTAATGTCTAATAGAGATACGGCCCCTAAGCCCGACGTAACAATGCACCGAAGATGCATTCTTATGCCTGACCAACCACAATATTCCCTATTAGCCAAAAGAACTCCAAAGGTTCAATTTTACAAATTCTTAGATTTGTTGATCACGGAGGCATAGCCAACTGAGTGATCAAGCCTTTATATTAAAATTTCGCCAGCGTAACGGTATAATTATTAAACTTTATAATTAAATTGGGCATTATAACTTTACTATTTATAAAATCACATTTTAAACAAAAATAAGACGTAGTATAATTTTTAAAACAATTTTGCAAATAAATTGTTATTTACTTGAACCACAAACACCCAAAACACAAATACTCATCAAAACAAAGATCAAACTAACTTTAGAAGTATTTCCCCTTACCTTGGCCTTATGAATGATGAAGAACACACTAAGAACAACAAGAACAACACACAAAAAGCTTGATTAGTAACAAAGAAAAACCAAAGGAAAACTAAGTCAAGAAAAGAGAATTTGGAGTGAGATTTGCTTCAAGAGAATTATGTGAAAATGGAAGAGCACCCCCTCCCAATTTATAGGGGAGGGGTTCTGCCAGATTGAGGGGAGAGGGAGGGAAGATATTTTATTTTCCAATTTTCACAAAAATAGCAAAATCCTAATTATTAAAAATATCTATGTCCTAGAACACTTGAGAAGCTTCAAGACCCTTCAAGACCTTGAGTGGGGCGGCCTAAACTGGCTGGAAGAGAGGGAGATGTGATTTTACCAAAATACCCCTAGGGTTTGGATAAAAAAGGGTGAAAATCAAGGGTATTTTAGTCATTTCATAAATAAAAATTGAAATAATTAGTTAAAATTGATGAGAACCAATGAGAATGCTAGAAAATTTCATGACAAGCCTAAATAATTTCGTGGCATCCATTTTTGAAATTTATAGATAGTGCAAACTCTTTGGTTTTCACTGTTTCGCAGGTAAAACCCCGCAAAATGCGAAAAAATAGCGTTTTCAAAACTTACACAAAAATAATTTCTAAAATCATGAAATAAATAATTAAAAATAAAATATAAAATAGGTGTGGACCTTTGACACAAAAATTATACCTGTAGAATAAGATTTTTACGCTATACACCCCCCGGTTAGCGTAGTTTTCGGTAAATTTTGAAATTTTTTCAAAAATTCCAGAAAAATAAAAATATTATAAGAATCAACTTTTGTGAGGGAAGTTTATTTATTGAGTTTGTTTAACACACCCAAGCTATTTAAACATCATTCCGTCAGTTAGACGTAAACCGTTTTCTGTAAAAAGACCCGATTTTGACTGAAAAACTACCGTTTCAAAAGTATTCCGGAATACGTATATTTTACTCCTAATTTTAAACTAACAATAAATCACACAACATTTATGGAACAAAAATTCATATGAAACAGAAAAATGACGAAAAATACAAAGAAACAGATATAGTAAATAGACCTAACGGAAGCTGAAAATTGACCATTTTCAGAAGTATTTTTAAACATACATATTTAAAACCTATTTTTAAAAATAAAATAAATATCAAAATAATTATATCACAAAAATTCAAATAAGACGGAAATAAACAGTTAATCACAGAAATGGATGTTACAGTTAACATTCTTTTGATCATCAACACTGACTTCTTATTTAATGTGAGTCTTTTTTTTACTTTACTTTTAGTCTTTTTTAGTTATTACTTTTTCAATGTTGAGTTCTCCATATTTTAATACTATTTATTCATTTTTTTCATAGCCGCCAAATTATTGATGTTTGGTTTTTATTTTGATTCTATCGTAGAACATCGTTACATTTCTATTCATCAACCCAAACTTCTTCTCTAAGGCGAGTATATCTTTTTTTTTTTTTTACTTTTTGATGAATCGTTTTTAGTTATTGATTGTTGTTTAGAATTACCATTTTCATATTTTGTATTGTTAAGTTTTTTATTATATATTTCCAATTTGTGATTATTATATTTATTATATATTTCCAATTTGTGATTATTGATTGTGATTATTATAGTGACCCATGTCATGCACGGGACATATAGTGACTACTAATTATTTGATTCAATTTTAACATAGAGTACAACAAAAAAATATATAAATTATGGTTGAAGTAGTAAAATAGTTTCAATAGTTGATGTGAATAAGCATGCAAAAACTCAAATCAGCACGTATTCACCCGAATCCGCTCCAACTTTGTCGGGGGTAACTTGTTTTGACGAGGTTTGGGGTCGAGTTGAAGTTTTTCCCCTTTTTCAAATGCAAAAACATTGACGGTGATGTTGCACTTGACCGCTATTTAAAAATATTATATTAAATTAAAAAATAATAATTGGCGGGGATGTTGCACACTTGTACCTATCTCGCTATTTAAAATATTATATTAATTTAAAAAATAATAGAATTGTAAGACTTGGTTTAGGTTAGTTATAGAAGTTTACACCCCTCGAAAATTATTGTTGAGCATATCTATCGAGAGGAAAATTATTGCGTAACTTTTTTCGTGAACATGGAACATTCAATTTATTTTTCTTTAACAGTTGTAGAAATGGCTTCGTCTCCCCTTATTTTGATGCTTAGAATTGATGTAAATTATAGGTTATAAATATAAATTATATATTAATTATAAAGATAATTATTAATTAACCAACACCGCTTGGCCCATTGGAGTAACCTGCCCTGGGACTCGGGGGGTTGACCTGATGCTCCCAGGTTCGATTCCCGCAGAGTTAAAAAATGTGTTGGCCAGCCTTTAATTGGTTCCCGAGCAAGCGGAGATTAGTCTTTCATTGAAAGCGTTGGGACACTCCGTGGGTAGCCAACAATGGTCCTAAATAAAAAAAAAAGATAATTATTAATTGTTTTGTCTCAATACTGATCCATATTTGTATGTAATAAACATGGGTAAATATTGATTAACAATATGACAAATATTATACCAATATCAATTATTGACAAAAGCAATATCTTGCCAAATGTCAAAATAGTAAATTAAAATGTGTAATTATGAAAATCTATATTAATCCATAACCTACGTGTACATTTAAATCGATTATGTTAATTAACAAATTGGGAAAATAAAATTAATATTAATTGATTATTATTACGTAGTGGGGAACAATACTGTGCAATGTAATCAAGTTTTTCTGATGTATTGCAATGTAATTAACATAAAATTTAAAATATGACGTATCAATCATCAATATGGTGGAAAACTGTATATGGTAATGAAAATGTTAATTATTCTCATTTCATGTGTTTTATTCATACTTTTATATAATTAAATTTTTTATAGACATTAATGAGAAACAATTCAAATTTGTTTAGACAAAAGAGAGCATATAATGAAATAATTAGTTAGATGAAAGACGCTAAATGATAAAGAAATAATGAATATAAAATTGATTAAGATGAAAGAAAATATATTTTATTTTTACTACATGTAGCCAAATATAAAAAAAAATAGTTTTGCAAAAAAATATAAAGAAAATTTAAATTACACTCTTCTTGAAGAGATCAAATTTAAATTGACATAAAAAATTATTTTATTTATTATCTAATCTTAAAAAAAGTTCAAATTAAGTTAGAAATTTTAATGCCTAAATCAGAAAATCAAATTCAAATAAAGACGTTAAAATCAATTTTTTTAAATTTAAATTTTTTTCTTAATCCTAAAAGGATGAAATACAAAATTATCAAATATTTTTTACGTCCCAAACTCGAATTCGCAAAATTAAAAGAATTATGATAACATCTTGTATAATATGAAAATAGAATATAATACATATCTCTCGATATCATTATGCAATCAAAGCGAAGAAACTAATATTTTTTATATTACTATCTAAATAGGATTTGTGTTTCATTTTTGTCTTTAAAAAATATATACATTTTCTAAAAGTTAAATTAATTAATAGAATTCCACACAAAAATTAATAGATTATTATATGTATTTTTCAAAATAAATCTATCCTAAAATACACAAAAAGTAGTAGTAATATATATACCATTATTGTTATTTTATATATAATTTGTTGAAAAATATTGAGAAAATAAGCTACTAAATTTTATATTGTTTATAATGTTTCTTCTTGTTTGAAAGACAACAATGATGTATCTGCACAGAATCAAAATAATAACCATAAATTAGAAATATAAAATGAAAAACTTAACAATACAAAATATGGACTTGATAATTCTATCAAAAAGTAAAAAAAATACTCACTTTAGAGAAGCAGTTTGGGTTAATGAATAGAAAAGTAACGATGTTCTTCGATAAAATAAAAAAAAAACCAAACAATATCAATAATTTGGTTGCTATGAAAAAATGAATAAATAGTACTTAAATATGGAGAACTCAACATTGAAAAAATAATAATTAAAAATGATTAAAAGTAAAATAAAAAAGACTCACCTTAGATGAGCAGTCAGTGTTGATGATCAAAAGATTTTTAACAATACAAGTAATAGAACAAAATGAACAAATAAAATGTACAATCCATGAAGCTATTAAGATTTATAATTAAAAATACAAAGATTGAAATGTAGAAAAGATAAATCATAAAAAAAACTAACCGTCAATTAAAAGAACTGGTGATACCAAAGCACGTAAATCGATTTTCTCAGCAATCTTACGATAGTAGTGAGTAATTCTATAATTAAGATAGAGTATTGTGGTTATTGATAAGTACGATTCACATATCCAAATAAATAGAGCATATTTCATACATCATTATTAATATAGAGTTTTTTTTGACATAAGAAAAAAAAAGTTAGAAGATTACATATGGGGAGAGAATTCATTGATTTGGCGAGTATAAAGAACTAAATTGAGTCGAAGCAATCGTTAAAGTACAATGAATTTGAGGTAACTGATTTGAGAGAAGACCTGATTACACCATTCATAAGGATGGTATAGGAATCTATTTTGAATTATATAATAATTAGAGATAATGATTAGTATTAGTTTGTTATCAGTATTGATAAGATAACTTCTTATCGACCTGATAAGTTGTTTTTATTTGAATTTAGAATTAGAAGATTAAGTTGTCGTTTTTCGTTTAAAAATTAAAAATCTATAATGGGAAGAAAACAATTATAAGATGACACATAGGCCTAAAAAAGCTCTTAAGATGACACATATGAAAGTAAGGGTTCACAAGTTTATATATTATAGATTCTTGCATTTCAAACAAGAAAAAACATCATAAACAATATGAAATTTAGTAGCTTATTTTATCAATATTATTGAAGAAATTATATATAAAATAACAATAATGGTATGTATATTACTACTTCTTTTTGTCTATTTTAGGATAGATTTATTTTGAAAAATACATATAATAATATATTAATTTTTGTGAGAAATTCTATTAATTAATTTAACTTTTGGAAAATGTATATATTTTTTAAACTATTTGTATGACGTAAAAGAAATACAAGTCCTATTTAGAGAGTAATATTAAAAACATTAGTTTCTTTTATTTTCATATTATACAAGATGTCATCATAATTTTTTTAGTTTTGCGATTTGAGTTTAGGACATAAAAATCATTTGATGATTTTGTATTTCATCGTTTTAGGATTAGAAAAAAATTTAAAATTTAAAAAGATTTTATTTTAACGACTTGATTTGAATTTGATTTTCATATTTACATAATAATTTTTTATCTTAATTAGAATTTTTGAAAGATTAGATAATAAATAAAATAATTTATTTATATGTCAATTTAAATTTTATCTCTTCACGAACAATGTGATTTTAATTTTCTTTATATTTTTTTTTGCTAAACTAACTTTTTTTATATTTAGGAACATGTAATAAAAATAAAAAATATTTTCTTTTATCTTAATCAATTTTTGTATTCATTATTTCTTTCTCATTTAGCGTCATTCATCTAATTAATTATTTCACTAAATGCTCTCTTTAGTCTAAACAAATTTGAATTGTTTCTCATTGATGTCTATAAAAAATTTAATAATGTTTAATTTATAATTATAATCTATAATTATACTTTATAATTTACATCATCTCTAAGCATCAAGTTAAGGGGAGAAGAATCATTTCTACAACTGTTAAAGAAAAATAAATTAAACGTTCCATGTTCACAAAAAAGGTTACACAAGGATTTTCCTCTCGATAGAAATATATGCTCAACAGATCAAGCTTAATAATAATTTTCGAGGGGTGCAAACTTCTATAACTAACCTAAAACCAAGTCTCACAATTCTATTATTTTTTAAATTATTATAATATTTTAAATAGCGAGGCAGGTGCAACATTCCTGCCAATTATTTTTTTAATTTAATATAATATTGTTAAATAGCAGGCAAGTGCAACATCACCGCCAATGTCTTTGCATTTAAAAAATGGAAAAAACCTAAACTCGACCCCTAACCCCATCAAAGCGAGTTATCCCCAATAAAGTTGGGGTGGGTTCCGGTGAATACGTGCGAATTTGAGTTTTTGACATGACTATTCACATTAACTATTTAGATTATTTTACTACTTCAACCATAATTTATATTTTTTTTTATTGTACTCTATTTTAAAATTAAATTAAATAATTAGTAATCACTATATATTCTATGCATGACACGAGTCACTATGCTAATATTTATTATATGTCCCATGCATAGTACGAGTGAATACACCGGTATAATAGAAAAGAGAAAGAAATTATTTTTTATCTTTTCTTCTTAGATTTATTTCTATATTTTTTTTTGAAGCAAAGATTTATTTCTATATTTGGTTTTAAAAAAGATTTAAAGAAACGAAAGGGGGCCGAGCGATGCCGTGCGCGGCAAGAGGCATCTTTGGAATAAACTAGTTATTATCCCCCGAGGGGGCACAAACAAATAAACCATGGTTTGCCTTTTCTTAGATTTATTTCTATATTTGGTTTGGGAACGAAAGAAAGAAGCATCTTGATAGAAAGAGAAATTTGAGGGAGGAGACTGAATTCCAATTGAATAGGAAAACCTTGGGGGAGAGAGATTTGTTATCAATTTTTTTCTTGCTTTCTTCATTTCTATTTGCTATTCTTATACAAAATAGCCAATAACAAACTTAAAGCAAATTCTCTAATATTAAAGATCTAAGGAACACTTGTCCTAACTAACTTGTTTAATAAAAATGCATAATAATAAATTGCTCATATATTCTTGAATATTCCTAATGTTGAGATATTGAGGCTTGAGGCTTCTCCTCTTTCTTTCGAACTTGGAACTATGACCCATTTTGTCACGTATCACATCTCTTACTGTTAGAAAGTTGCATGGACTTATGTGGAATATTTATGATGGAATTTAGGTTATAAAATTATTTTTCTTTTGATTTTATTTCTAATCAATAAAATGATATTTGCTCACGAGTTTTATTCATATTTCTTTATTCTTGTTAATTTTCATGCACAATGTCACAACGTCAACACTATTATAAATTTAAAATATATCGTATAAATAATTATTTCAAATCATGTATAAAAACCAACTGGACCGTATCACGCGGGCCAATAGACTAGTTATGGTATAATACCATGAAATTATATATATATGAATTAGTTATAAATTAGCTAAGGATTGTTTAATTATATATCAGTTATAGAATTTTATTAGTTAATTGGTAACTAGCTAAGCATTACTTTTCAAAAAAAAAATAATTAGCTAAGCATTAATACAATTCATAACTAATTCTATCATCCACTTTTAGACCATATAAATGCTTTTTCATATAGAACGTATAGTATACCTATTTATTAGATAACTATATATTGTAATAAAAAACATGTTTACTTGGATCCTTTGACAACCAGCTCAGTCTTTCTAAAATTCAAGTATAATTACTAGCCATCAACTCTAAAGAAATGTGATCTCTTTGCCATTTTATAAAAGTTCTACTGTTTTTTTTTTCTTTTATCCAACTTTTGGGTTCAACTCTTTAGTGTTGCTTTGTGAATATCGACATATACGACTAAACCTCATTAGTTTTGTGTGGTGTATACAAGTATGACTGGTCTCATTCTTCGCTTGGCATCGTTATGACTTTCTCGCCACTAATTCCTTTCTAGTGTGGCGAAGCTTTGAGATACTTAAGGAAAGGACATTTGATATTCGGTACATAATTTAACACCTTCCTCGACTATATATGTATCGTTCAATAATACAACCCTAACAATATTCGATTTTTATTCAAGAATTTTATATATAATTCAATCCTGTACATATACATCCATCGCATGTAAGTTGGCCTACACATTTGTGTCTCTTTAACCAAGCATATAACTATGCGGATACAAAAAGCCAAAATGTAGAAGCCACAAAATCAAACAAATAAAGCCAACATTTTGAGAACATATGTGGATGGAGAATTCAGTATGCAAATTGAGAAACGAGAAGCCTACAAATGAAAACTAATTAAGCCTTATGAATAAGGCCGTTATAAGAAGACGACTCTCCCATGCATGGATCACATGCATGCGCATCGAACAAAAGTTGTTTCGTACTTTGGGTAGGGTAAAACGTGGTTAGCGGTTACCCAAAGAATTGAAACCGCCACACTAGGAGAAACATCGGCTAGCATTTTCATCATTGAACTAGAATGTGACCCGCGCGATGCCCGAGTATTTTTTATGTATTTTTTAAATAAGTATTATCTTAATTTTAAGATTTTTAGTATCATATTTTGACCATAATTAGTTTATTTAATTTATAAAAGTGATGTTTTATATATAGTAGGTTGAATTTTAGACTTATATCTAAATTTTAAAAGATTTGTACATAAAATTTATTTTATTTAATGGTAATATGATAGGTGGGCTTTTAGATTATTGCCTTGAAGTGAATACCATTGTAAAAGAGTAATATAATTAGCAGTTTAGTATCCAATATTGGAAGTTACATTAATCAATAGGAGAAATAGGTATCAAATTGAGGACAAACAAATTGATCACTTATTAATTTGTATCATTTGTTTACATATACTCTCATGAATAAATATTTTATAGGATACTACATTAACATCTAAATCCCTATGAAAATAAATTATACTTTATTATAATTTTAGTACTTTTTTGAAACCACTATTAAAACAATTTTAATACAAATATGTTTATATACATTTCTTACAAATTTAAAAATCATGCACCTTGTGCAATGCACGGGTTAGGTTGCAGCTTGCTTTAAAATCCAAAAGATGAACAATATAGAGAAATTATCCCATTTTTTGAACAAATTTTCAACTAAAAAAATTATTTTAAAACAAATTACATGCAACTTAAGCAAATATTCTTATTTCTCAGTCATTATTCTCTTCTCAAACAATTGAACAATAGATAGAATATGTTCAAATTTCAAGAGAATAATGTAGAAGAAAGATTAACCCTTACTTTTGTGACCAATTTAAATAAACTCATTATTGATTTCTCATCTTTTGAACTTACTTTCATTGTTTATCAATATATTAATAGTTCTCCAAGCATATATTGACCATAGATGAAAAAAGTTATAAGACAGTAAATGTAGAATAAAGTCGATCCAATATAATTCAATAGTAACTTACCATAATTTTAATCATAAATTTTACATGAGTCTTATTATAACATGTCTCTCCCATATGTTATAGCTAGTCTGTCCACTTATTCCCATAATCTATAAAGAATAGACAAATTCAGCTAATCACTATAATATTGCTTGAACTCCAAATACATAATAATTTTAGAAGCAAACAATTAAAAATAAAATTATTTTACCTGATTGAAAAGACTGTATACACCATAGATTTTGTAGGTATCGTGCGAACAAACCTAATAGAAAAAACAATTATAGAGCAAACCAAAAAAATAGAAAAAACCAACCTTAAAAATATGTTGGTGACCCTGAAAAATAACAAATGTTGGACTGATTGAATAAAATTTAAATAAAAATAATTAAAAAACGCCATAATAATTTTTTTACTTGAATTAAGAAATTGTATCATTTTACAGATGACATATGAGCAACGTAACAAAAAAAGGTGTTGTGTGAACAACCAAATAGAAAAAACAATTAGAAAGCAAACAGAGAAACAAAAAAGAAAAAAGAGAAAACCATCCTTAAAAATATGTTGGTGACCCTGAAATATAGAAACGTTAGACTAGTTGAATAAAATTTATATACAAATAATTTAAAAAAAATCATAATAATTTGTTCCTGAATGTAGAAACTGTATCATTTTACAGGTGTTGTATGAGCTATGTAACAAAAGGTGTTGTGTGAGCTATATATCTGAAAAAATAATAATAAAAGGTCAAATCCATAAGCTGTCCCAACAAAAAAGAACAAATCATCATGTCATATAGATAAAAAGACAATAACTCATTTCTAAAATCAATAGGCAGTAATCCATTTTTGAATAGGTTTGAAAATAAAAATTCACCCCTAGATGAATCCCTTTCCCGAATGTATGCCCATTAATAATTGTTTTTTTCCTGAAAAATAATGCAAAACAAATAAATTAGTAACCCAACTATCCTCATAAGGTGTTTGTAAATCTGATACCTTTTGATAGTTTATTAACCAAGAAGCTAATACAGAATATATATACAAAATAGATGACATCAATTTCAGCATAAAAGACCGAGTGCATAATCTAATCGAAGATCACAGAACCATGACATGAAATTTGCTAGGGAAAACAAAACCACCAATTCTTGGAGACACCTCACATTGGGTGAGCAAGATTGCTCCTCTCGCTGTCTTTTTTTTTTGTCTTTCTTTGTCCACTCTTTCTCTTTAAGTGCGCCTTTCCTTTCTCTAGTTTTTGCTTTTACTATCACGGGTCACCCCCTTTGAGTCCACCTGATTCTGATGAGAATTGGCTTTAGGAATTGAAGAGAATATTTATACCAATCTTGTTCTGACTTTTGAACATCACTACACCCGTCCCACTATACGTATCACCTTTCACACAAAAATGAATGCTTACACATTTAAGATTTGATTCAAATGGACGTTTTAACTTTAAAATTATAATAACAGAACTATTAGAAAAATAGAAAATAGAGCTATTAGTATATATCTTTTTTATAATCCAACAATATAACTACTTTTTTTTAATCCCAGCAATATATGAGATCTGCTGGTAAAAAACAACATGACCTTTCTTTGTTCCCATGCGTTACAATTGTTGCCATATTGTATTATTAATGTTATGTTATTTATTATTATTATTATAGATAAAACCAATAAAAAGCTAGAAAACTATGGTAATTTACTTCTTTGCCCCTGACTTAGATAAAAATATCCAAACTATCCCAGCGAACACTCTTTTATATAGATAGATAGATAGATAAATAGATAGATAGATAGATAATTGTCATATTATTATTTAGTTAGAGCAATAAATACAATTGCACAAATAAATTAAAAAAATTAAAAAATAAAATGTCAAAATTGCCCCCACAACTTTCTTTTATATTCCTTTATCAAATTAACCGTATTCTACTTAAAATATGACAATAATACCCTAACAACCTTCTTTTTTATATATATAGATAACTAACAATGACTTTCATTCTTATATATACTTAAGAGTGTGTTTCTTTCAAACTATACAAAACTATTCCCGGGAAAGTGAATTTGGAAATGTGACATTCCCGAGTTTGTTCCATGTTTAAGGAATGGAAATGAGTAAACAGTCACTTTGGTCCTTGAGAGTGTCAGGGAGTATTACTTTGATCCCTGACAGATACGAAATTAAAAAAAAGATCATCAACTATCGGTCGTTAGCCACTTTAGTCTGATCTGAAGGCTGAAAGTGATTACTTACTGTCTTTTTGGTCCCTGAAAGTGATTACTTAACTATTATTTTGGTCCCTGAAAGTGATTATTTTCCTGACAGTAAGGACCAAAGTGACTAATAGCTAACACCAGTTGAGGACATTTTCTTAATTTCACATCTGTCAGGGACTAAAGTGACACCATCTGACACTCTTAGAAACCCAAATGACTGTTTACTCGAATGAAAATGTTACATTCCCATGGGAATATAGGTTAAAATTCTCCCAATTATAACTTCTCATTCCCACTTCATTTCACCATAATTTTGAATTTTTCATTTTTAAATTAAATAAATTTTAAAAATACTAGGAATACTAAATATCAACCAAACACAATATGAATTATGCCCAAGAATAATATCTCCAGTGATAACATTCCCAAAAATATTATTACAGAGAATATATTTTTATAACGTAAAAGAAACGTGCTTAACTTTTTGGTGGAGGTTCGAAAAGGAACCGCTATACATTACCATAAAAGTTCAAGACGGAATCACTATATATATGTAAAACCTTTTTTCAGAAAAAAAATCCCATATTCCATGTCAGAATATTCTCATATCACATCAATAAACTCACCAAAAACATATATAAATAGGCATATATATGCCGTTATATATAACATTCCAATTAAGATCGAGGTACCCAATACTAGCTATGCCTAGATCAAGTGATCCTCTTGTTGTTGGACGTGTAATAGGAGATGTTTTGGAGCCTTTTACACGTTCCATTTCTCTGAGGGTTGTCTATAACAATGGCGTAGAAGTTATCAACTCTTGTGAGCTCAAACCCTCCCAAATCATCAACCAACCAAGAGTTGAAGTTGGTGGAGATGACCTCAGGACCTTTTACACTCTGGTACCTATTTATGTTAATTCAACTCCACAAGCATAAATTAGTTAATATCTTCTTCATATTGGTTTTTCGAAATTTCTACACCTCTTTATCTAGTTATCATGTTTTAGTATTAGAATTTGTAGGTCTTATCTCTAGTCGACGTGAGATTTGAGTTTTTGAGCTTTTCCCAATATGCTCTCTCACGCCCATCACTATTGGGCTTGGTGTGTTGATAATATGGTGGCAGCTCGATAATTTTTTTCAATCTAAGATAAGCTCTGATATCATATTAAAATTTGTGGATCTAACTCATCTATATAAAATCGGCTTATAAGATGATTGACGCCTTGCTTTATATACTCTTTTATGACATTATCTTTAGTCGATGTGAGACTGGGTTTAGTGTGTTAATTATATATTATATAATAATATCTATGTGACATATATGCATGGCGGATAGTCTATATATTAATTTTTTTTTTGGTCAAAAGTCTATATATTAATTAAATGGCATGCACTTGGCAGATCATGGTGGATCCTGATGCACCTAGCCCAGGTGATCCAAATCAAAGGGAATATTTGCACTGGTAATTAATTGCCCCTCTCTCGCTCATTTGTTAATTTATTCAATTCAATTAATCTACAACATTAATTGTGACAGAGCCACAGTTAATTCGGGCTGACTTTATCACACCCAGCATTCTTCTTCAATACAAGAAATATTGACGTTGCGTCGATTTTTTAATTTTATCAGTTTAATTAATTTAGGATATTAATTTCGTGATTAAACTTTTTATAGAAATTTTTTGTTTTCTGGGAATTTTATTTTATCTTATGCCAACTTTTTAGTCGGGCGTGTGATTTTGTTATATTAAAGGGCGAGCCTTAATGCAACAGTAAGGTTACTGCTTTGTGACCTAAGAGTCACGACATGGTGGGAGTCTCGTGCAGTAGACCACCCTTTTTCATTTTGTTAAATTGCTTTGTATAAGCTGCATTAAATTGTGTCCCATTTGATTATTAATGATGTTATTCTTCATTAAGAGACTATTTAATTAATATTTGAATAGCAGAAACACTTCATTCTAAAGAAACACTTTAGAATTGCGGTGTACCCTATTGATTTTCCTCATTAACATATGAGAACTCCTTCTCCTCCCATAGCCAGTGGCCCTTGAAGAGCCACCTTGAAGATCTCGTTATAGAATCAAACGCTCTCACCATTGTCACCCTTTACGATTTCCATATTGGCCACCTAATGGTGGGGCGGCCAATGATGGGGCCTGGGGAATAACTGGTGCTGTTTAGTTTGTTGCACTGTTGGTGGAGGCGTTTAATTGCACTTATGGCATAAGCGCTTATATATAAGCTATTTTTATAATCAAGAAGAGAATGTGGTAAATCTAATTTCATATAAGCGTTGTAAGCTGCTTTGATAAGTTATCTTGGAGAGTTTATAAAAATAATCACAAAACAACTTATGAACTAATCATTAACTGTTTTCATTTTTTTTTGGGTCTGAATCATTAACTGTTTTCATAAACTTTGCTAAACACACTAAGAAGTGTTTATGTCGATTAACTGTTTTTATAAACTTTGCTAAACACACTAAGTGTTTATGTCGATAGATAAGCTCAAATAAGCTATGCATAAGCCAATTTAAAGTTTGACCAAAAAAAAAAGCCAATTTAAAAAAGTCTAGTGCTAATTGCGATAGCTAGTTAGTTTCTTGTGGCATCTCCTGTAAAAGTTGCATTGTGGAATGTTGTTCAATGCGTGCGGGACCAAGATTAATTTTGTCGTTCATGATCAGCTTATTTTTTGGTCAATATCAGCTAGCTAAGCTAGCCATGCATCTTTTTGCCAAAAAACAAAAACCCATGACCGCAGCATCTTTTGTATGCCACTATATATGGACCTCTCTTGAGCAAGATTTCCGATTTCCATATTTGATCATACCATTCAGTCAAAAAAAATTGATCATATCATATATATAATACTTTTTATATGTTTTTACATGCATGTCTGCACCTGAATAGTGTGCATTTATTATCTAAATGTTATTAAAAATAAAAATATACGGTTAAACCTTTGGAAAAGCTACTGTCAAATTCAAAAAGAATTATAATTATAAATATTAAATGAAACAGTATTTATGCGTGAGGTAAATCCAATTCATTAGCTTATAATGTGTTTTTTTTTCGATGGATGCCTAGGTTGGTAACCAATATTCCAGCAACTACAGGGGCAGAATACGGTATGTACACAACTTTCATTTACCTTTTTAACCATTTTAATTATTATATACAAAACATATCATTACATGACCAGGAAGCTTAGCAACAAATATTCCGACATATATTTTGGCATATTATTTATTTTTGAGAGAATTTCAAATAAGTTCCATTAAAGAGAGTAAATTCAGGTTACATAGTATGTCCATATAGGAAGTCCCCATGTTGCATCTCTTTGCTTATATAAAAAAAATAGTATGTCCATATAAAGTTCATCCAATAATAAAAAAATGTTAAAGATCAGTTAATTAATAACATTTCTTTTATTATCTGCAAAAGATATTTATTGTTTACATTCTATTTGAAAGTGTATATGGCAACTTGAGCCGAAAAAATGTATGTAGCATTAATTAGTCTTAAAACATGCAGCAATGGATTACAGATTTTTATTGAAATTTACGAAATTATTTTAAAGAAATATATTAGATTTTTATTAGGTAATACCATAAAATGTGTTTGTGTATACGCCATAATGAATTTTCTTGCAGTACGCTTATTAATTATTATTATTACCTTTTTTTTAATAGGGGAAGAGATTGTGTGCTATGAAAGTCCACGACCAATGGTAGGGATTCATCGTATTATTTTTGTGCTGTTTCGTCAGTTGGGTAGGCAAATGATACATTCTCCAGGATGGCGCCAAAATTTCAACACTAGAGATTTTGCTGAGGTTTATAATCTTGGATTACCAGTTGCCGCAATGTATTTCAACTGCAAACGAGAACTTAGTAGAAATGAGAGGAGGAGATAATATAACCAAATTAATTTAAATGTCTACTTTATAAATAATAATAATACCTTTCATGTTATATGATAGAAGAAGGATAGAACTAAGCACACACAAGTACAATAAGTTTGTGGTACACTCTTCTGCCTTAAGACTACACAAGTTATGCAAAGCCTTTTTATAACTCATAGTTGGCTTTGTTTATTACCTACATAGGGCTATATATGCATTATGCAATGTAAAGTTATGAAGATATTGAGAGAGAGAGAGAGAGAGAGAGAGAGATTGTTAATTTCAATATCTTCAAACTTAAGAACAATATTGAGAATATTGAGAATAAAGATTGATCCTTCTCTCTTGTTTCTTTTCACTTTCCTTCATTTCCCCTGACTTTTCTTTATTTTCTCACTTGCTCAAACTCTATGAAAGGATCTGAGATTCTGAATATCCCTACAACTATAGCTAAGAAAACTAGGAAGAAACTAGAGAATAAAGGGAAAAGAACTCCTTTGGAAAGGAGTGGCCTCCTTCAACACCTTCAACAATAAAGAAAAACAAACTTTGCTCAATATTCTCGTGTTTCCTCTCTCATTGCATATTGGGTTTACATTTATAGTGTTTGCCCAACCCATTTAACAAAATGACTCAGCCTAACAACCAATTACTTCTAGATCCTTCTAGTCCTAGTGCATACTCACATCTCATTATTTGGGCCATAGCAATATATTTGGACCATAACACGCTAACATGGTATTAGAGCACTTCTGATCTAGGCCTGATGAGATCAAAACAAGAACCCATTTGGTTCCCCAAAGATCAGAATTTAGAGCATTAAGCTTAGCTTCAGTTAATTTCTCCTATATTAAAATCAAACATCTGCAGGATGGCTCTTTCATTTTGCCACAAGCAAAATACATTAGATATCTCCTAACAAAGGCGAACGTGACAAACGCAAAAAGGATTTGTGGCTACACCCAAAATATAAAACAAACAGCCTTGAAAATGCCCATTTGGACAACACCCACACCGCCATTGGTGACAAGAAAATCATGTTCCTCCAATAACTTTTGTGCTTGTTTAAATTTAGCGAGGTGAAAAAATAACTTTGTAGTAAGTATAAATAATTTTTAGGGAAGTGTAAATCTTTTATTTATTGTTAATCAAAACTGATTCTAGATATGAGATTTACAACAAATTGGATTTTGAGGTTCCTTCCCCCACGCACATATGGTGAATCTTCCTATGAATGATGCACTAAGTGTTATTATCACTGGAGAAACGAACATCGAAAACAGCACAATATACATACAACTCGTGGCATCTATATATTCCTGGGGAGAATGGCCAGAAATATTTCAGTTATTAAAGCCAGCCCAAACGCAAGCATCAAATGTCAGTGCTAACAAAATGACCATAGGACAGGACAATTGTTTGCATGACGAAGTTTGCATCCTCATATCCTCTGGAAGTAGGTAGGCGTAGGTCGACAGCCAAAAGCAAGTTATTGAATATCATGACTAGACATTGCAAATCTAAGTGAGCTATAGCTCTAGCTGCTTGGAATATTCATATCTTTGTCGTTCAGCTAACTGATTGCAAGGCATAGATGATGATCTTTCATCACCAAGGAGAAAAATAATCAGAAAATAACAAGGTATGTTGTTAGGCCCATAACTCAAACTTACTATAGAAAATTGGAGCGTGGCACTAGGAGGAATAATAGGGGGAATGAAAGATCAATTAATGACGTGGGCAATGACAAAAGATTAAGTGCAGACTTATCTGGCAATAATAAGTTTTTTTCATCAGTTCACTGGTTGTCTTACTCTTACATTCATTCAGTTTTATAGTGCACAACATATGCTAATGAAAATACTGATGGGTGTGATGACATAGAAACTAACCTCAATGTTCTGGTGGCAATATTCCAGAGTCAATGCAGAATTTGACAAAAATCAGTTTGGAATAATCTTCAACAGCTCAATATCGAACAAGAGAGTCTTGTCTATCAACCCTTGGTTCCTTAGCACAAAATCCAAGGCTCGTTGGCCCTGCAAAACATATTTGCATTGCATCTTTCTCAGAATCCATCCAGATAGTTGCTGAACCAAGATACTCAACTCTTACCGAGAATGTTGTTGGTCTTGGGCCACTCTTGTTGAAATCATTTTCAGGATATCCAAGTTCCGGGGGTACAATTATCCTGCATCACTGACAAACACAGTGAAATTTGCATTTCTCTCCCCATCCATCTCTTGTACAGTATATGAAAAAATACATTAGCCTTGGTTTTCTACCATATTCAATTTTTTTAAGGATTAAAACATTCAAACAAAAGATTCTGAACCAAATATATAAAACATTATGGTATCGATTTGATAGAAGCTGCAGTTCAATAAAATAATATTTTGCTTCATGGAGGGCCAACTGCCAACTGTAGGCAAGAGATGCATGCTGTTATATACTTATATCCCAACCAAGTGTTATTCAAAATACTATTCTTCACAAAACACAGAAAGTTCAAGCTATTCAAATGGCAGGAAAAGACTTGCACATAACACAACTCGGGCATACAATGTGTCAAATATTTTTAGTACGCAGCACCTTCTAACGCCCCCAAGAGCCATGCCTGAAACAGCCTCTTCAAAAGCTGGTATTACCTGAACATTCAAAGTACATAAGAGATCAGTCTTCAGACCAAGCGATGGAGACCCCAGAAAATAAGGCATAATTGAGTGCTTAATATGTTCTCAGCATCCAACAGTAATGTCCATAAGCAATTTCATTGTGAAGCTTTACAACTAGAGGCATGATGTAGGGGATATAACAGAAGTATTTCAAGGAAAACAAGGACTTGTTATTTCAACCAACCAAAAACCTGATTGCTAGCTTTCATATGGGGGTGGACTAAGTTTAGTGAACTAACAGTTGTGGCCAGGGCAAAGCCAATGCGTGAGGTGAGTTTAGTCCTACAACCAAAGGGCGAGGGGACACCTCATGGCCTTAGGGTGTGTTTGGACTTTGGCTAAACAATTTAATTGTCTAGGGAGTTTAATTAAGCTCTTATTCACAAGCTACTCTAGAGAGCTTACTGAAATAAGTGCTTATGTTATGAGATAAGTCCAAATAAGATCTAAATAAGCTCTTCCAAGTGCCCCCTTACTAAAAAAGGCATGTTGTATCACTTATAATTTTGTTTTGTTATAGGACAAGAACCAAAAAATACTATCACACAAGATGTCGACCAAAAGTAACACATGCTTAAGAGGTCAAATAAAACCCAAACACAAGGGACTAACACTAAAGGGGTTTCCCTCTAGATCCTTCTTCTTCTACATGGTATCAGTTACCAAGGGGGAAAACCCTAAAATCCCTTTTCAAATTTTGGAAAATACACAACTCACTAAAAAAAAAACCGAGGACATAAAATATAAAAAAAATTAACGAAAGAAATATAATTTGAATCCTAGTAACCCAAAATAAGTATGACCAAGTAGGATTATGCTTTTTTGACCCTATCGCATCCTACATCACTTCGTCTACACATAGTACTAAACAATGTAAGCATTGTTCATGAAATAGTGTTCACAACCGATAACAAAGATCCTATTCAGGTTGCAAGGAACTATACTTATCATAAATGATGAGGTCTCTCACCTCTTGAGATCCTACTTTGAATTTGAAAAAGTCCTTGTCATCACCCTGCATGTTAGAAAAACAACAGAATAGTTGTGTAATAATCAACCACTCCCACAATGTCTGGACAGATGATGCAAAGCATTTCATACCTCAAAGGAACCACCCTTTGTTTTATTCCGTGCTTCAAATATGCGGCCATAATAACCTATGGTGTAGCCATCCCAGTCTACCTGAATGGAATTTGAAGCCCATAAGTCGCTTCAGTTATCTCATTTAAAGGGAAAACTATAGTGTCCAGAAAGAGTGCACTGGGAGAAATACAGGCTACTCTAATTTTCTTCAGTAAAGTTGTCAAATCTATCCAATGGCTATCCCGTCCAAAATCATTCCAGAGAACCTAGAAAGCTTTCTATCTAGATTCTAGAGCACAAAAGAAAAATTGAGACAGAGAATGTTTTCATTTTGACTGAGAACCTTTATCCAAATATATAGATTATAAAATCTAAAGATCAGACTTCTAAAAAGTTGACCATAAAAACAACAGCAAAAACTATTCAGTGCCTCACCACAACCGTCTCTCCTATCTTTGGTTTAGGACCAGTCCCTGGTCGCAAGTCCTGCATTTTTTATATATACAATTAGTAATTAACTAAAAACAAAGCATGCTTAACCATAAAGCATTTACATTTTACAAAACTACATCACCTTATATTGGAGTCCCGATTCAGTTTCTATGTAGTCTGGGTACCGCATTTTCGTCTTGCCATAATCCTTCCCTCTAAGCGCTGGCACTGTATGTGCACACACAAATTATGCATCAAATTGAAAGGCTTTGTAGTTTGCTTTTTCCTTATTTTATACTTTCTTCCACGCTATGTGGCTCAATAGCATCATAGTTATGACAACATAAACACATGAATCAGCCTCTATGTCATCATCAGTAAAGACACAACTGCATCACTTGATCACAGAATGCATAACATAACCAATCTCCTCCTTTCAGATATAAATAAATACACACCCCATGACCGTCTTCAGAACTATGTTTTATATTCACCACAGTTTATACATTATACAACAAGGCCAGACTAGGGTGAGATACCTGGTCATAGCCGTTGAATATGATGAATTTATATTTTATATTTAAGTGGCAGAGATTCATTTTGTATTAAGCGACAGAGATTCATTTTAATATAAAATTATTATATCCCCAGTCTCTCACCCTAGACCGCGCCATACACCAATGTCTAGTCTACAAATGCAAATTCATCAAGCAAATTTGGTAAAGAAAACAAAAACACTAAGAGTTTGGATTTTGTAGAGAAATTACTGTCAGCAAATTCAGATGCCAGAGCGATTCCGCCCTTGCACAAGGTTCCGGCAATGACGGCGACGGAAGAGAGAACAATCTTTCTCCGTTCAAACGAAGGCACGGAACAACAACTACCACTCCTATTGTTGCTTTTGCCTGAAAGCAGTTACACGACATAGAGAAGAAAAATAAGTAAGGGAATGAAGCAGAAGCAGAAGCAGCGTCAAATTTGAAATCTAAAATGCACTGCAACCGAATCACGCACCGGAGAGAGAGGAATCGGAGACTCTCTCGGGATCCTGAAAGGAATCATAATCATAACAGTAATAATAATCGGTGTTTGGATTTGATTGAGTGTGGGAATGTGTAGAGTTAGAGTGAGGAAATTGCGAAATAGAAAATAGCGTACCAGAGATTGAGATTTGGGGAGGGAAAGAGAACCAACGGATAACGACAAAATTGACGCCATAACCGTAACTGCTGCTGAGGCTGAGCCCTGTGTGTGGAACCGAACTTGCTAGATTTTCGCAGCGATATTTAAAGATAACACTCGTCCTTGCTTCTTGGCCTCTTTTCTTTCGAAAGCTAGTGTTAGTGTTGTCACCACGAGTGTTTTGGTATTTAGGCCCCGGGTTGATAACAAGTTTATCTATTGTTTATGGCATAAGCTGTATAAGTTACTTTTATAATCGAAGAAAAATTATAGTAAAATTTATTTTATATAAGTCATAAGTTGTTTTGATAAGCTATCTTGGGTAGCTTATGAAAAATAAGCCCCAAACAGCTTATTAATCAGTCATAAGCTGTATTCATAAGCTCTGCATAAGCCAATCCAAACAGACCCTTAAAATGGTTCAATATCTTCTACCTCCATCGCTAATTATAATTTTTAACAAATTTATTTCTCTCTTTTTATAAAAAAACTTTTAAAAATATGTTATGAATTAATTATTTTTTATTTAAATTATTTTTATTTATTAATAATATTTTTTGTCTTTTTTTATGATAAATAGAGAAGAGAAAGATAATATATTAATTAAATATAAGAGAGTAAATAAAAAGAAAAAGATACTACTAAGGACAATTTTGGAAATACAATGTAAATTATTGACAAATTTAATGCTATAAACTAAATTAACTAATTTCTTTGATAAGAGAAAATTAAATAAAAAACTCTTATAATTAGGGACATAAGTAGTATTATTAATTACAACATACTTAGCTATCATTAACAAATTATGAATTATGATTAACTAAATTTTGACACATCATATTTATTCATTTTTAAATTAATTCAGAAACGATAAGTTACTTTAATTAAGATAAAGTTTTTGTTTATTTAATATTTACAACCAAGCCTACAAGGGAATACTTGTCTTGCCCACAAGTAAAACAGACAAAAACAAACGAAATCATAAAAGATAAAAAAAAAAAGAATAAAATGGAATGTATTTTATCACATTTTATCTCACTTTTAATAACAAATTTTTAATATTGTCTTTATTTCAGTCAATTCAAACACAATCTAAGTGAATAGTTAATAGAAAAGAATTAAATAAAAAAGTAGTATTATCAATGAGATATTTAAGAGGAAAGAGGAAATTTCACTTGGAAATGGATTGACAAGGATGAAGAAACCATTTTATTAACTAAAAGTCAAAAACCACATGAATGGAAGTATGTGAAATGCTTAGGGTGTGTTTGAGAGTTTAGAGAGGATCGGGGATGAGGGATTTTAGGGGGAAGGGGAGGGAAACCTCTTGGCTTGTGTGGATGTTGTAAAACTTTCAGTTTGGGGGAAACACAAAAAAATAGGTCAAGGAGGGTGTGTTTGGGAGAGGGCTTTGGATGGGAGGGGAAGGAGGTTTATGAGATGTCATCCCTTGTTTGAGAGTTTCTAAAATGGAGGAGAAGTATTTTGAGGGTTTTCTAAACCCTCAAAAGCACATTTTTGGCCTTTATTTAGTTCTCCAAAATTGAAGGGTTTTACAACATCTACACAAGCCACAGGGTGGGGGTTTCCCTCCCTTCCCTTCTCTTCTCTTCCCCTTCCCTTCTCCTCCTTCCCTTCAAAATGTGGTGATTCATTAAAAAATATTTTGATTACATAGTAGATTTTCTTAAAACTGTGAATTTTAAAAATGTTATCAAAATGTTATGATTGATTAAAATTACTCCAATTACATAGTAAACCAAAAATAGTGAGTGAATCACTAAAATCATCATTTGAATTACACAATAGTCTCAATTTAGTAGATGCGTCAAAATGGGCGGCTCAACTTGACCAACTAGGCCAAATTGCAAAAACGGGTCAGTCGAGTAGCCTGTATTTCTCGTGGGCCACATATTTAATGGCCCAGCCCGGCCTAAGACACATCAAGCGGGCCAACCCCAGCCCTAATTATTTACAAAGAAAAAAAATCTCAAAATATTAGAAAAGTACATAAAAATGTGAGCTCAACCTGATGGGTCCATCAGACTAGTAAAAAATAGCCCAGTATCTTTTGCGCTTATGATTAACGAGCCCATCCCGACCTAAAACACGAGTCCATCGGATTAAACCAAAATTGACACATACAATTTAGTCATTGAATATATTAATATTTCAAGTTTCAAATTAATTGTTAAATTTAAAATCTTTATTAGTGTGTTTGGACAGATTGAAATAACCGACATAAACTAATATGATAAAAAAATTTCAATTTAGAAATTGATTTAGAATACTAATAATTTTAAATACTAAATTAATAGCAATATACAATTTTAGAGATTAAATTAATGATGAACTAAAAAAATATATTAGTACATCTACAATTGAAAAAAACAGTAGAGAATCTTATCCGTAAAAATTAACAGCTTTCGAAAATAAAAAATAAAAAAATTGTAAATATAATTTTAGCAAACAGTCACCGTTAGATTAACTGAGCAACTCAGTCAAATTAAGAAATAATAATACTATAAATTAATTAATTAACTTTTAACAATAGTTTTAGTCAATCTAATCTTCTAATCTAAAGTCTAAATCTAAATAATAAGAGAAATAAAATGACAGTAGGGTATTTATAAAAAAAAGATAATGATAGTATCTATAATCTATAATATATATAAAGACGAACCCTCTCAAGACCCATTTTTACACGTGTCACATTAAGAGCATTTCAAGGCTCAATTTGACTGATTGGATTTGAATAGGTTTATTGATTGATTTGTATAATTTAATATTGCATTCAGATTTATCCATTAAAATTTGATTTTTTCACATTTATTGTTAAAATGATTTGAATAGGATTTCAATTAATTTATCACCAATTCAAATCAAATGTTTCAAAATACGATTTAAACTAAAATTGTTGTTAAAATGATATTTGCAAAAAATGAAAAATACTAAGTTACTATGCCTTTTTCTCATTAAAAAATTAACAATTATTTGAATCTTCAGGGCTCGGCCATATGTAAAAATAATAGTGTAGTTACTATGTTTTTGCTAATCCATTTTTTGCAAATAATCTACTATACTTTTTTTCTCATTTCTGATGATCATAATTAAAATTTGATTTTTTGTGCATTTATTGTTAAAATGATTTGAATAGGATTTCAAATAATTTATTATCGATTCAAATCAAATTTTTTGAAATACGATTTAAAATAACACTAATAATAATTAATAATAATAATAATAATAAATAAAATGATATTTCAATATCACCATAAAATCACCATAGAAAAAGGATTATATCCATTTTCACACCCATTTCAATAATTAATAAATTAATAAAATCCTAATTCTTCTTTTCCTCTTTCATTGCATCGATTCAAATAATTTGAAATATAAAATCAACCTATTCAAAATACAATTACAAATAATTTATAATCAATTTCAAATCAACTTATTTGAAATATGAATTAAAATAACAATAATAATAATAATAATAATAATAATAATAAATCAAATGGGATTTCAATATCACCATAGAAAAAGGATTACACCCATTTTTTTACCCATTTAAATAATTTCAATAATTAATAAAATTTTGATTCTTCCTTCCTCTTTTATTTAAACAATGATTCTCTCTTTATTTTACCCTTTTGTGATTCTTCCTCTTTCAATCAAACCATTGTGATTACATCCATTTTTACTTCTACAAAAAAAAAACTCGATTCTTCCTTTCCTCTTTTATTCCAGCGATTATCCTCAACCAACTGAAATTTTGGATTCTAATCAAAAAATAACTCGCACCCTATGTCAGCATCTATAAATCATGGGGCTGGAAGGATTCTTATAAGGTCGTGATTCTATTTCAAATTAATACGACTCATTATTTTGTTCATTGCTTATTAAATTGCTGACTCTTCTGTTACCAATGACTGCAAGATATAATTCTATTTTTAATATTTGTTGGTTAGGATTGTCCGGCTATGGAGCGTATCAAGTTTTGGAAAAATCAAGTTGCCCTACTCCCGAGAGATGATCCTTATGGACGACAAGGTATTGTTAACTCTCTTTTAATTTGTTTGAGTGTAATAACCTAAATAATACTTTTTTTGTTTCTTTGAAAAGGGTGACAAGATCCACGCGACTATGAAGCGGGAATTGATATATAAGCTTGGCAAGGGTTTCAAGGAAAATTCTGTCTATGTTGTGTCCACTTTTAAAGTGGATGTGAATGATGGGAGCTATCGAACAACACATCGTTTGTATAAGCTACGTTTTTCCATCGATTCAACGATAAAATTGGTGACTACTGCTGTCATTCGAGGGAATGAATTCTCTTTTACTGAGCCAGCTGCTTTTTTGAAAAGAGAATATGATTGTGATTACTTGGTTGGTGAGTGTGACTTCGATTTATTTTACTTTTTTATTTTGTCTTTTTAATCTTAGATCTTAGTGTGTGTATATATATACATGTATTGATATTTTTATTTGTTCACTTTGTTTTATCATTTGTATTATTGTCATTTCATCAACACTTTCTCATCTAAGTTGAGTTCATAATTATTGCTATTTTTTTCATTTTACTATTAATCATTTTTACTTATTACTTTTTAGTATTTATTCATTTTCTTGATGTTGTTAGGTTTTTGTTTTGATTTTTTTGAAAACTATCGTTACTCTTCTATATATTCATCAAGCCAAACTTCTCTTGTATGACGAGTATATTTATATTAATCATTTTTAGTTATTGATTATTTTTTATAATTAATGTTTTTATATTTTGTGTTATTAAGTTTTTTTATTTTTTATTTTCTTTTGTAATTATTTTTTTTTGTTTTTTGCAGATACATTATTATTCTTTATCAAATAAGGGGAAACATCACAGATCACAAACATTTAGTTATTTATTTTTTAATATTTTTCAAAAAGTTATGTCCGGGATAACAATAATTATAATTTATATATATTACTATGTTTATTTTAGAAAATATGTGTAATAATTTATTAGTTGTTTTAATTACAAATACATATAAATTATTTAAATTTTCCATTCAATGTTTCTATTATAGTAAATTTAGTTTGATATAAATTGTTTGTTCTTAATTTGTAATTGTGTATCAAGCAAATCATTTGTAATAGTAAATCAAATATAACAACATTATAACAAACAAATGAAAAAAGGAAAAAAATTTAATTTATAGAAACATAGAATGTGGAATTCAAAATGATGGCTATGTCATAAGCGATATGCTGAAAATAATGGAAATGAAAATTTACAAAGAGAAACATGAAGGAAAAAAGGCAATAGAGGAATGGAACATTAAAATGATTTGCTTAAATTGGAAAGAGAATTGTGCAATTAGAATCACACGCAATTAAACACATCAATTGATTTAAATCTTTTATCGATTTTATTATGCTTGCAATGAGTATTTTGAAGAATCACAATTGATTGATTTCCTTTATTGGTTTTATTAGACATGCAATAAATATTTGAAAATAAAAAATAGAATGTAGATTAAACATATTAATTGATTCCTTTCTATTTTTGGTTTGTTTATTCTATTTTCGATTTTGTTAGGCATGCAATGAATATTTTGAAATGAAAAGAAGTATGTAAATTAAACACATTAATTGATTAATTGATTCCTTTCTTGATGTTGAAGTTGTTGAGCAAGTGAGAATGTGATGTATAAAAAAATGGACAGACATAAATCATACGATGATACCTAGGTCTATGCTCTGAAGGCGACACCAGTATTGAGTTTTTTAGAGGGTAAAAAAACATTTGATGAGTTCAAATTTGATCATTTTATGATTAAAAAAAATTAAATTTAAAAGATTTGATTTTTAACATTTATGATTATATAATAATCTTAGGATGTCAAAAAAGGTTTAAGATTTGATTTTAGGATGTGAAAAAATATTTAAAATTATATAAATAATCAAAATGATCTCTTCAATCTTGATTTGATTTTGATTTAAAAATTTGAAATTAATTTTATTTTATTTTATCTTCATTTGAATTTGATTTTTGTCAAGATTATATGATTTAATAAATAAAAGAATGTGGTCGATATTTTTTTGATACAATGTGATGGATACTTTGCATTAATAGGGTCATAAAAAAAATTATCTCTTCAAAATTAGTATGAATTTTAAATTTTTATTTTGATATATAGGAACAAGTAATAAAAGATATAAAATATTTTTTTTTCATATTATTCAATGATATAATCATTATTTCTTTTTCATTTAGCATTTTTACCTAATAAATTCATTAAATATTCTCTTTTGTCCAAATAAAATTGAAAAATCTCCCATTAATGTCTAAAAATAAATTGATAAAATAGAAAGTATGAATAAAATACAAAAAATGAGAATAGATATTTCTTTATTTTTTTTATATTACCATTTAACTAATTTATTGATCATTTTATATCGTTGAGAAAATTTGGAGTTTTTATGAATTAATAATATCTGTAAATTGATTAATGTAACAATTAAAAATAAAATATAACATGCATTTAAACATTTTATTTGAAACTATATCATTGTGTCAAATATTTTACGTGAAATCTTATCGACATGTGAATCACTTAAAGAATTAAACTGTATAATATAATTTAAATACTTTTCTATTATACTTTATGATAATTTTAATATAAATACATTTTTATTATTTTTTATTTTATCACCAACTAATTTAGTAAATAATTTCTTAATCTAAGAAAATTTAATTTTTATTTTGCGCAAAATATTTATATTTATGAGACGGGGGAGTATATTGTGTCCAAAATATATTGTGTTTCTCTTTATTAATTATTAATTTATATGCAATAATTTATTTATTTATTAAGATTAATATAATTTTGATTATTACTTCATATAAAAATATTTTATTTATTTCTTATTCACGTATAAAAAAAATTATCTAACCCATACATTACACGGGTCACGTATACCAATTAGTAGCATAAACAACCATAGATGCCAATTGCCAAGTGCCAACACTTCATGGCGGCTAGGCCAAGAAATGAAGAAACCAATGGTGAGTTTCCTATATTGCCCCTTTGTCACCCCTTATTGTGCTGCCCTGTCTCTGGCTTTTGGGTCAACCCAAAAGGTGCTGCACCAACTTTCTCTACCAACTCTTTTTTCTATTCCTACAGCATTGAACTAAAATCATTTTCATTTTACAATATAAAAGGAATCAGCCATAATCAGCGTTTCCTGCGAGTTGCAATTATTATCATTTCCAATTATTCTCCTATGGCTTCCATTTCCAAGTTAACAACGCCAAGCCCAGGCGCTTCTTCTCTTTCAGAAGCGCTTCGTCACCGATCCTCTCAGAATCAGAAGTGCTTTTTCCTCGCTTTCCATCGTTCCCCAACCAATTCCAAAACTAACCTTTCTGCTTCCCTCCGAACCCCTCACTCTCTCCCTCTTAAAACTTCTCTCCGGTTAGTTTTCTCCGATCGCCTTTTTTTTTCTGTTTACTTGCCAGATCACGATTTGATGTTTTTTTTTATACACGATCTCTCACTCGCACATCACATGCACGACTTCTTCTATTTTTAATTAATTGTTTTTGTTTATTTTTATTTATTTTTGTTGCGATCATCATCGTAGCTATCGAAGAGTCTTGTTGTAAGGGTGTGTGTTTGGTTGGTTGAAACTTGAGTAGTGGAAAGTTGGTAGGTCAAAAAACAAAAAATACGGGTTAGAGATTTTGTAACTACTGGCACAGGTTAATTTTTAGGTAAGGGTGAAAATGAAAGATGTTTTGATTTTTTGATTTTATTCATTTTTTTTGTTTTAACTAGAAATTGTAATTCTCATTTAAAAGTTTGCATGAAGTTTATTTTATTTTTTTCCCTTTAATGCTGAGCTTGTCACAACAATGCTTCACTGCAGTATTTTTGTTTATACTTCACAATTGCTGTGTAAGCTGTGTTGCCTTAAACTTGGGTTAATGGTGAACCTTAATCGTGCTAGATATGGAATATAGGGAATGTTTGGATAAAAACTTATTTAAGGGCTTATGGGATAAGTGCTTATCGTATAAACGCTTATATATAAGCTGTTTTTATAATCAAAGAGGGAATGTGATTTAACTGATTTCATATAAGTTGTAAGCTATTTTGATAAGCTATTCTGGAGAGCTTATGAAAATAAGCCCAAAACAGCTTATGAGTCAATCATAAGTTATTTTCATAAGTTCTCCCAAACACTCTCACAAGTGCTTATGTTAGTAGACAATCTCAAATAAGCTCTGCATAAGTCAATTCAAATGCACCCATAATTGAGAATTACAAATGTCTAGGTATTATAAAATTCAATTTGTGTATTTATCGCCAAAGTGGTGAACCCCAAATTTTGTAATTTATAGTAACAAAACTCTTGTTGATTGATGAGTATGAGGCTTTGTTTTTGTTCCCCAAACAGCTCTTATAAGGAGGCAAAACCTTTGATGTTTGGTTGTGTGCCTGCAGGATTAGATGCTCCCAAACAGATGGAAATGGAAGTCCTGCAAAGAGGACGGTGCTTCATGATCTATATGAGAAAGAAGGGCAGAGTCCATGGTATGATAACCTCTGCCGACCTGTTACGGATCTGCTTCCTCTTATAGAAAGTGGTGTCAGAGGCGTCACTAGCAACCCGGCGGTAATGATACATTATTTTTAGTTATCATTCTCCATGTAACCAATGTCACCTAGTGAGAAAATACTTTTATTGGTTGTGGCATTCTCCATGTGTGAGGATAATTTTCCTAGGAATAATGGTGCAGAAATCAATACAACACTTTTGTGAGTTGTAACTTATATTGGAAGTCATTACTCTTATCTGCTGTCTATATTTCATTTCAGATCTTTCAGAAAGCTATCTCATCTTCAAGTGCTTACAATGATCAGTTCAGGTACCATTGTTATCTTTTCTTAATACTGAAATTTCTTCTTGCAAATTTGAACAGCAATGTAAAGGGCAGTGGACTAGACCATGGAGGCATACACATGGATCATTGTTGCCGGGCATGGCTCCTCTAAAGTGAGCAATTTACTTTAGAGCGTAAAATAATTAATCTCAACCATTGATGAGAAAATTAAGGGTTGATATTATAAGTACATGCATAACAAATCATGGATATGTTAGAATATCATCCCTTGATTTTCTCTAAATGGTCAAGATTACTTACTTTACACTTTACTCACTTTAGAGGAGCCAAATCCATTCTTGTCTGTCTATAGTGTGTATAATCAGTGTATTACTTGTAGAAGTTGTGTCTGTCTCTTCATAAAGTATGTTTAGCTTGGGAAACTACACTAATGTGATGCTTCTCGGTTCCTATTTTATAGGAGTGGCAGATCTTCGCTTCCATAAGTATACTGTTGCACTTGCTTCAGTGCTTATATTATTTTCCCGTAAAAAAAGTATAAAATGTTTTTTTTAAAATCTTGTGGATATGCTATTTTTGTGGTTTGGTCTAAAATTGCACTAAAGCTCTGGCTATTTCCTTTCCCTCTCTTGTAGCTAAAGACAAATTACTTGATCATGCAGGGAACTTGTGCAAGCAGGGAAAGACATTGAAAGTGCATATTGGGAACTTGTTGTGAAGGACATTCAAGATGCTTGCAAACTATTTGAACCAATTTATGATCAAACAGATGGTGGTGATGGCTATGTTTCTGTTGAAGTATCACCTAGGCTTGCTGAGGATACTGAAGGAACCATAGAAGCTGCAAAATGGCTTCATAAAGTGGTTGCTCGCCCCAATGTGTATATTAAGATTCCAGCTACAGAAGCATGTGTCCCTTCAATTAAGGAAGTTATTGCTAATGGGATTAGTGTGAATGTGACTGTAAGTCTGCTACATTCTTTCATATAGTCTGTATATTATATAAATAAATTAGTATCATATTGTTATGTTATGATATTCTAGGTTGAGTTGTTAGCTGCTTGATAATGATAAGTAATCCTAGATATTGTCAAGACAACAATAACGGATAATGGATTAGTAAGCTCATGCTAGTTAGAAGTGAGGGGGTTTCTAGTAGGAAATTGAGAAGTTCATTGTCTCTAACACTATTGATGAGTGTCATCTTACTTGATCTCTCTCTTTTACTATGTTGCTGGAGTCTGAATATATGTTTTTGGTACTTGTATCCACAGCTGATATTCTCTCTTGCAAGATATGAAGCTGTAATTGATGCTTACATAGATGGTCTTGAGGCATCTGGGCTAAATGACCTCTCTAGAGTCACGAGTGTTGCCTCTTTCTTTGTCAGTCGAGTGGACACTCTCATTGACAAGAACCTTGAGAAAATTGGCACCCCAGAGGCCCTCAATCTACGTGGCAAGGTAACCACTCATTGTTTACCAAATTGCAAATTCTTGCTTGTGGATTTTTTACACATCTGGATATCAAATGTGTTCATGTCATGACACATTGAATTTTATAGGCAGCAGTAGCCCAAGCAGCCCTGGCTTACCAGCTCTACCAAAGGAAATTTTCTGGTCCAAGGTGGGAAGCTCTAGTTAAAAAGGGAGCCAAGAAGCAAAGGCTCCTTTGGGCCTCAACCAGTGTCAAGAATCCTGCCTATCCTGACACCTTATATGTTGCTCCTCTTATTGGACCCGACACTGTAAGCCCTCGTATTTTTCACATGGTTCATTTGCTTATAGTTAACAATAACATGCAGTTGATCTGAAGCTGAACTTTTAATTTGGCCTTGATTATGTTAACAAACTTGGAAATCAAAGTTTCCTAGTCTTAGAAATGAGAATATCTGTTGTATCTTATAATACTACCTTCTATTTTCCCAGGTATCTACCATGCCGGACCAAGCCCTTCAAGCATTTATCGATCACGGTACTGTAGCCAGGACAATAGACTCAAATGCATCTGAAGCTGAAGGAGTATACAATGCTATCCAGAAGTTGGGTATTGACTGGGGCTATGTTGGTTCCCAGCTTGAACTTGAAGGGGTGGATTCATTTAAGAAGAGCTTTGATAGCCTCCTGGATTCCCTGCAAGAGAAGGCAAATTCTCTTAAGTTGGTTAGTCTGTGAGGTGTGAACATTTTATGGTTAGTAATGCTTTGTATGATGCCCATTTATATGGGTTAAAATAAAAGACAGTGGCTGTGCGTTATGTGCTGCTGTAAATGTGCTTCATGAAATCATTGACGATAGTGATACATTATAAGTTGGAAATTGTTGGCTTTTTGGTAAAGCGTTTTGTTTCTTTTCATGTATCATGTATGCGGTTTTAGACGTTATAGTTGGTATGATATATCATTTATGTTTAAGATCTTATATTTTAGTTGATTAAAATTTTGTTAAAAGCAATGCTCCCTTATATGAACCTACCTGGCTTGACTCGGATTATAAACTGAGCAGCGATAACATAATACGGCCACAATACGGGAATGTTTAACTAAGTTGAGTGTAGTGTGTGTTCAATACTAGAAAGGGTTTAAATTGATGCATTCAAATGATCCAACCTCCCTGCCCTTGATTATGAGGTCATAGCTTACGAAATAGCCAAAAGGGCAAAGGCCACAAAGTATTGTGTGGGGAATTGGGAATGTATCAGAAAGATGTAAAAGTATGTTGCATTGTGTGCCAATGACTTTGGTACTTTTTATTCGTTTATTTATACTATCATACATGGTTGATTAAAAATAAAAGTTATTACATAATCATTTAAAGAATCAAGGATCATTTAAAAAATTCAGATGACCCTTTTACTTGATATGTCCTATTGAGTGTGTATGTATGTGTGCAAGTGTGTAATTACTGTATATCTTATGATGATATACCAAAGGGTCAACTTTAATAAATAGGGGATTTGGTAAATACACCCCCCAGAATTAGACATACACTCTATATTAATGCTGAAATTTCAAAAATACTCTCTTTTTTGTTTTTGGAATACAAATTTGCATTCCAGAAACTCTAGTCAAATTTGTATTCTGGAAACCGGAATACAAAATTGTATTCTAGAAACTCCAGTCTCTACAATTTGTATTCCGGAAACTCCAGTTTTCAGAAATAGCACAAAATTGTAGAGTATTTTTGGAATTTTTACATTAATATGAAGTGTATATCAAAAAATCTGGAGTATATTTACCAATTCCCATAAATAGCCATAAAATGCGCAAGTCGCCCTAAAATCTCTGAAGAGGCCTGCTGTGTTTCTCCTTTAGGCCCTATAACACCTGTTCAAGTTTATTTTGTCTGAAATTTTCTCATGCCTTTTAATCTTTTCATATACGAATTATGAAAGTAAAATTGTTTACCATAATTTTAAGTTGTTTGACTCATATTTTGTAAAAGGAGCCCTAGCACATAGGATTCTGTCAAGAAACATTAAATTCTTCTAATAACAGATGATTTTGATATTAATAATAAAAAACAAGAAGTCACTTTCGCTAAGTAGCTTCTGTGGACCAAAAGAAAGAATTACTCGAGTAATATTACTGTTTACATTGATGTTCAGAAAAACCCGCACGGTTTTTTTCATGTGTTTACATATTGAAGTCTTCATTTTTGAACGTAGATGCTGCTAGAGCCTATATGTACAGTTGCATAAGTTTATACATACACAAGGGTACTGCACCTAAAATATGGTAGCATCCCCCATCGAGACAAGTGATGTGATTGGTTAAATTATCTTTGTACCTGTGGAGATGTATTTAGTATACGACCACATCATTGAATTGAAGCAAATGAATTTAAAAATCGGGCACAAAATTCAAGCAGCAACCGACAATACTCTAACCTCCCAACTGGGAAGAAAATGCAGTGTATCCATATTTTCATGCTGAATTAACCAAAAACGAATTGAGACGGGCTTATTTGGATTGGCTTATGCAGAGTTTATGAATACAGTTTATAATTGATTCATAAGTTGTTTTAGGCTTATTTTTCATAAGCTACACATGATAGCTTATCAAAATAGCTTATAGCTTATATAAAATAAATTTTACTATAATTTTTTTCGATTATAAAAGTAGCTTATACAGCTTATGCTATAAGTAGTAGATAAGCTTGTTATCCATAAGACTTGACATATCACTATTAATTACTCCATCTGGTACATATTATAAGAAACAAAACTCCATTTTTTCTAAAATACAAGAAACATACATCAATATTTAAATACATTAAATGTTAGTTTTTAATTATACCTTCATTCATAACTTCATCCATATTTACGAGAAACAATTTTTCATGCAAGTGAGTTACTAGTAATTCATAGAAGGGAAAAATTGGTGTGGTCTGAACGATAAGTGGCTCGGATCCTTTAAGCATGTGGTCTTATGTGTGGAGGATACTCTTGAAAAAAATAGAAGGGGTATTTTTGTGAAAAGAAATGTAAAATTTTAGAAATATTAATTAAAATTAGCTTATTTCAAAGTCTTTTCTTTATTCGTATGATTTAGTACTCCCTTCGGTCCAAAATATAAGTAACATAGTACAAAAATATATAGACTAAGGAATGCTTTGAAAATGTGATAATCTTAATTAATACTCACTAGTTTAAATTTTTTTTCCAAAAAAATCCCCTTTGGTGTCTCTCGTAAATATGAATATTGCATTAAATAAATAGTATAATTAAAAAACTAATATTTAATTTATTTAAAATTGGTGAATATTACTTATATTTTAGATAAAAAAAACATTTATTACTTATATTTTAGACTAAAAGTAGTATTTTGTTTTTTATATTATGGACCAGATTACAAGAGAGAGTAACATTCAGGCACCAAACTAATCAATGAAAGCGATGGCGCCGGCCTCCCCAGCAGGTGACCATAAATGCATTGTCATTAATCGCATCCACAAATGTTGCAAATACTTTGTACTTGCCATTTATTGAGCCTGCCCAGTTTCCACAGATCTTCACGTGTTGGTTGAACCTCCCTTTAATGTGGCCCCTTTTCCCTATCTTAATAAAAAAAAACATATCAAAGTGTTAACAATTCCTTCAACATTTCCTCATCAACAAAAAGAGAGCCTCATCAAAAAATAAATAAATTCCTTCAACATTTTATACATACATCACATACGTCAAAAAGTCACTTGGTTCCCACTTATCTTTCACACCCTCAAAATTAGTTCCACTTAGGAGAGTGTAGGGGGTCCCTCCATGGTCATTAATCACAACTCAACTAATTTTTTCTATATTATTATTTTTTTGCATCCATAAGTAGGAGAGCAATGGAAATGAAGAACTGCTAGAATTACAAGTTGGTGGTGGCTTTAGTCTCCAATTTAGAATGGCTCCTCTCTCAATCTTACTTTTGCTGATATTTGATTAGTGAATAGATCCATGCAATAATGCATGACCCTTTAACATGTATTTTTTTTGGTGTCATAAATCTGAAAGTTGAGTTTTGTGGTAATAACTAGCTAGCATTGTTGTGTGTTAGATTAGAGTGAGTGAATGGATAGGTGTGAGATCAAGTCACCAGAAGAGCCCCCACAGCCACAGGGGACTTCTTCAATGAGCAGAAAAAAGCTTGGAATTTACTTCATTGAGTCTGAGGATAGAAGGATGGCCTTTGGGCGTGGATACACAGCCGGATCTACCCCAGTTGATATCCATGGCAAATCCATTGTTGATCTTTCAAAGACTGGTGGTTGGATTGCTGCCTTCTTTATATTTGGTATATATAGAGTGCTTATACACAATCCATATTCACTATACATTATTATACAATATACATACATATATGTGCAATTGGGCATATGCATTTCCATTACCATTTCATTTTATTTGATTAATGAATTTTAATAAGAGTTTGTGTGGATTGGCTTATACAGAACTTATCTACTGACATAAGCACTTATGACAGCATTTGGGAGAACTTATGAAAACAACTTATGACTGGCTCATAAGCTGTTTCGGGTTTATTTTCATAAGCTCTCAAAAATAGCTTATCGAAACAACTTACAGTTTATATGAAATCAGTTTAATCGCGTTCCCTCTTTGATTATAAAAATAGTTTATACATAAGTGGCTATATGATAGTCACTTATGCTATAAATGCTTAAATAAGTTGTTTATCCAAATAGATCCTAAGTATGTCATGCTTTTGAATTAAAAGACAGGATAGGATCTGAAATCTTGATTAAATTAATGTGCTGCCGGTGACTGACAACAGAGAAAAAACAGAACAATGCATGAATTATATATCAGGACATGTTTGTTTGTTGAGCTTGGTTTATGATTATGAAAATTGAAGAATTGAAGAATATATACTTTTAAGAGAACTTTGTCTCATTGTGTTTTATGTTACTGTGAGGTTGCAGGGAATGAAATGGCAGAAAGAATGGCATATTTTGGGCTATCGGTTAACATGGTGGCCTTTATGTTTTATGTGATGCATAGACCTTTCACGAGTTCATCCAATGCAGTCAACAATTTCTTAGGTATATCACAAGCTTCCTCCGTCCTTGGTGGATTTCTCGCCGACGCGTACCTCGGACGGTACTGGACAATAGCCATCTTCACCACGATCTATCTCGCGGTATGCGAACGGAAATGCTTCCCTGATCTCTACTGTTTATGTAACAATACGTCTAATCCACGTAAAATGCCACATTAGATAAGTAATACATATATCATGTGCTTAGGTGTAAGTTCATTAGCTATGTTAGCATTTAACTTAATGGACTTGGTCAAAAAATTAAATGTGGTCTATTTTCAAAAATAGAGACTAAAAAGTTACGATTTAAATACGAGAGACTAAAAACAAAAGCTACTAAAAAATTGAGAGACCAAAAACATATTTAACCTTTCAAATTTTTATAAATTGTAGGGTTTGACGGGAATAACACTATGTGCAACAATGAGCATGTTTGTGCCGAACCAAGAGGAGTGTGACCAATTGTCTCTACTATTGGGCCACTGTGAGCCCGCAAAGCCGTGGCAGATGACATACCTCTACACGGTTCTATACATAACCGCGTTTGGAGCTGCAGGTATAAAGCCCCGCATGTCTTAATTCATTTGTTATAAAATTAAGCTAATTGTTATCCTTATCGTTTTAATTTAATCAACTTTTTATATGATCATTTTTATTGTCAAAATGATATTCACCAATATTCACCACTCGTGCGGTGTACGGGTTAACACACTAGTATATCTACACGGACATAACCGCGTTTGGGGTTGCAGGGATAAGGCCCTGTGTGTCTTCGTTTGGAGCAGACCAGTTCGATGAGAGAAGCAAAAACTACAAGGACCACCTTGACAGATTCTTCAACCTGTTCTACCTTTCAGTGACGGTTGGGGCAATCGTGGCCTTCACCGCAGTGGTGTACGTGCAAATGAGATATGGATGGGGGTCTGCTTTTGGGTCACTGGCAATTGCAATGGGCTTGTCCAACATGGTGTTCTTCATTGGCACTCCCTTGTATAGGCATAGGTTGCCAGGTGGTAGCCCACTTACACGTGTTGCTCAGGTATTGGTTGCTGCATTTCGAAAGAGAAATGTCCCTTTTGCTAGTAGTGACTTCATTGGCTTGTATGAGGTTCCTGGTAGACGCTCTGCTATCAAGGGAAGTCAAAAAATCCCTCACACCGATGATTTCAGGTGACACCAAATGCTTTTTTCCCCCTCTCATAGTACAAGTACCTTGATTAGATATGATACATTTCTCATGGTTGCTAGTTATACTTGAGTGAACTTCAATTATGATTGAACAAAAACTAATGAATGTTTGATAACTCATCCAAAAAATTAAAATAAAAAATAATTAAGATACCATATCAATTCCCATGTCTGGCCTCTTGCTCAAAATAGGGTTCTTGCTATGTTTAATCTTTGATTTGGCCTAGCAATCTATTCCACAGTTATGGTGTAAAATAGACCACAGTTGTGATTTTCCTGGGATAGGTGCTTGTTTTCTTTCTTTTTCTTTTTTTTTTTGATAACAATGGTGCGTGTTTTCTGGTTCTCAAGGAGAGTTACTGAAACTTTCACACCTGGGGTGTGAGGGTTGTTTTGGAAGTCTTTTTTTTTTTTTTTGGTGAACCGTTGTTTTGGAATTGGAAGTCTGAATCTTCGTACTCAGGTCTGATGTTTTCACACTCATGGTGTGAACATTTTCACAAATGGGAACGGATCTGGATTCGAAGTCTGCATTTTCGTAGTTGGGACTGACAGTTTCACACCCGGGATGTGAATGTTTTCATAACTATGAACGGCTCTGGATTGAAATTTGCATTTTCATGGATGGGTCTGACGGTTTCACAACTGGAATGTGAATTTTTTTCACAAGTGTGAACAGCTCAGGACTGGAAATTTTGTTTTTCTGTAAATTGGGTCTAACATGTTCAAACCAGGGGGGGTCAATTTATCAGTTTTTCCTCATTTGTGGTTTACTTATTAGTATAAATGGTAGGAGTTGAGCCATCTATAGGTTTCATTTCCATTTTGTAGAAATAATAAATCTGGATATCTTTGTATTTCTTTTGAGTAGCTAAATCTAGACATATCGTGTGCTCTGGTTTAGCTGCTTTCTCTGCAATAATATTCTTAGCTTATCCAAAAAAAAATTAATGATCCATTACCATTGCTAACTAGAGATCTTATTCGTTTGTTCTTTCTTATGTTGGATAAGGTTTCTTGACAAGGCAGCTCTGCAATTGAAAGAGGATGGTGCAAATCCCAGTCCATGGAGGCTTTGTACAGTGACCCAAGTAGAAGAGGTCAAGATCCTCTTGAGACTGATTCCAATTCCAGCTTGCACAATCATGCTCAGCGTAATCCTGACAGAGTTTCTGACTCTCTCAGTCCAACAGGCATACACCTTAAACACACACTTGGGCCACTTGAAGCTCCCAGTGACATGCATGCCTGTGTTCCCAGGACTAAGCGTGTTCCTCATCCTGTCTCTCTACTACCAAATATTTGTCCCCATTTTCAAACGCATCACGGGTCACCCCCATGGTGCGTCTCAGCTTCAGAGAATCGGCATTGGCTTGGCATTTTCCATTCTATCAGTGGCTTGGGCCGCGATATTCGAGAGGTTTAGGAGAAACTATGCAATACAACATGAGTATGAGGCTAGTTTCCTCACACCAATGCCAAATTTAAGTGCTTACTGGCTTCTCATTCAGTATTGCCTCATTGGGATAGCTGAAGTTTTCTGCATTGTGGGGTTGTTGGAGTTTTTATATGAGGAAGCCCCTGATGCAATGAAGAGCATTGGTTCTGCTTATGCTGCTCTTGCTGGTGGCTTAGGTTGTTTTGTGGCAACTATCATAAACAGTATCATTAAATCTGTCACAGGGAACAACAACATGGATAAACAATCTTGGTTGTCACAAAACATCAACACTGGCAGGTTTGATTACTTCTATTGGCTTCTCACAGCTTTGAGCTTAATCAATTTCTGCATCTTCATGTATTCAGCACATAAATACAAATACAGGACAGTACAGAATCAGCAAATTTTTGAGATGGATCAGAAACAGGATAATACGCCAAACAATATTGGGAGCTAGCTCCAACACAGTGGCTAGCTAGCTTAATATATAGGAGGAACTGATACGAACACTAAGTGTAGCATTTTGTTCCATTATTTATTGCTCCCCATGCCCTTTATTGATTTCATGGGGGTTTCTTTTCTTTAAAAAAAGGCTTAATTGCATTTTTAGTCCCTCAGTTATTGTAATTGTGCAATTTGAGTCCCTTGGTTTTTAATTGTGTAAATTAGGTCCCTCAGTTATCCTAATTGTTACAATCAAGTCCCACTATCACTATGTTGTCCAATTTTTAACACCTAGAGCCAACGTGACACACGCGGGGACTGACTCACACTAAATTAGGTCACCTTGGCATGGTGTAGGTAGCCAAAAAAAATTTCAAAGCAAGTTGGGTAACACGTGATGTAATACATGTTGCTTAAAATTTTTCACGTTTGAGAGTCTTTGTCATGTCGTCAATGCCAAGATGTCCCGACTCAATGCCAGGGTGACCCGATTTAGTGTAAAATCAATCCTTACATGTGCCACATAGGCTCTAGGTGTTAAAAATTGGACGACATAGGGATATAGGGACTTGATTGCAACAATTGGGATAACTGAGGGACCTAATTCGCACAATTGAAAACTGGGGGACCCAAATCGCACAAACACAATAACTGGGGGAAATTTTTTTGGGTTTAAGTCAGCGTATCCCTCGTGCACATGCGATCTGCTGTATTCCTATGGCTTGGGTTCAAACCCAGGACCTCTGGTTAAACTGGGAGAGACCTGTGTCATCTCACTCTAAGTCCCCGATGGTAGTTACTTTTCTTAAATGTTAAATTACATTGTTGCTTAATATATTATGGCTTAAATCTATTTTTAGCCCCTCATTTTTTACTGAGATCCGTTTTTAGTCTCTCATTTTTAAAACGCGTCTTTTTAGTCCCTTTTTTTTGAAAAATGGTCTCTTTTAGTCCATCGAGCCATATTTTAAATTTAAAAAGTATCTTTTAAATTTATACTTTGACCCCTCCCAAGCCTGATGCCCACCTTAACTCGTTTTTTCGTTCTCCTCCCCCTCCACTGATGCACCGCGACCCTCATCCCTCTAGGAGTAGTTCCAACGTCCTCCCTTGAATCCACCATGAGATGCGGCCTCTCTCTCGTTCTCCTCCCTGTGCAATCACGGTGGTTGCCTCCCTTCTCGCCATTGTGCGCAGCCTCCCTTGGCTGCGCGGAGCTCCTCCCTTGGTCGTGCGGGGATGGGGGGCACGGTGCATCAGTGGAGGGGGAGGAGAACGAAAAAAACGGGTTAAAGTGAGCATCAGGCCTGGGAGGGGTTAAAGTATAAATTTAAAAGATACTTTTCGAATTTAAAATATGGCCCGAGGGACTAAAAGATACCATTTTTCAAAAATGAGGGACTAAAAAGACGCGTTTTAAAAATGAGAGACTTAAAATGGACCTCAGTGAAAAATAAGAGACTAAAAATAAATTTAAACCTATATTTATCTATTTATGCATGTATTTCACTCCTATAAAGTGAGGGATATATTTAAGAAAAATGATTTTTAGACATCTGCAAACCATTTTACATTCAGAGAGAAATAGCAATAGAATAGTGATAAATGATAGATATAATAGATAAATAAATAAAATGCAGAATTATAATGATTGAATGGAAAATTTAACAAATTCATGATTGCACACACGCATGCACACTCTTACCCATTTTATAAAAATATTAATAAGTATATTGACTTCGATTAAAACTCATCCGTTCTCTTCCAACCTAGTCATGTTTGGATCGAGAAATTTAAAATAAAAAGAAATAGATAAATTTTATTTTTAAATTATAAAATTATATAAAAAAACTGAAAAATAATTTGAATGCAATATAATAATCTCATTTTATTTTCCTTACTTTTAAAATTTCTCAAAAATGAGTTTTTACTTAACATACCTTAACATATATATACAAGCTACCGAGAGACATGTTACTTATATCTCTTTAGACTACACCCTTAAAGGAACTAAATCATGAGTTTTGTCTTTCATATGGATGTTTCATAAAAGTCAAAGTCGCTACCTATATGAGTATTACATAATGGGAGTTTAAGTAGAATTTATCTTAGATAAAAATAACTAGAATTTATCTAACAATCAATTAATCATCTCTTATTTATTAAAACTTCCAAAAATAATATGTAATTAAATTGTTACTAGTCGCATCTCGTGTGAAAACATTAAGTCGTATTATTTTTTTTGGGTCAAAATACGCATCTCAGTCGTATTTATTTTTTATTTTTGGTCAACCATCTCAGTCATATTTTGTTGGCACCAAAAGCAAGTAATTGGGCCTGGATGAACCAATTAAATTGGACTAGGGCCGTAGTCCAATCAACCCGATTAGTTGTTTTAGGGCCGCCATACATATATATTAGGTATTGGATTAACTTATTAGGTTCATGGTAAAAGGCTAGATTGAGTCGATTGACTGCAAGAGCATTTAAAAGCATTATAGGGGACAAGAGCTGATAGGCCAAGTCAACGAGGTTGTAAACAATTATAACAATATTTTATTTTTTTTAAGGATAATAATAGGGGAGCTTCTACAGTGCCTTTGATAAATTAACAATTTTGTTATAGTTGTTTTATTAACCAATAGTAGAATGAGGGGGAATGACTGTGTGATAGAGAAAAATTAAGAGTTTTGCATGAGGTAGGAGAATCCTTCTTGAGAAAGTCTTCATGAAAACTATACCAAAATCTCGTTTCTTAACAATGCAGTTATTTTTCTCATAAGTTTAAATGACATAATCATAATTTTGAATGAAAATGATAAAATAAAACTTAAATACTTAAGTACGAACTACAATAAATAAAAGTTTTTTTTCAAAAAAAAATGATATAACGTCATGGATTGATTGTGTGGAATATCATTTTCTAATTGGTAAGAAAAAAAAGATACCAAAACCATTAAATTTCTGACAGTACCATAGAAATTTCCTAATAAGATTAAGCTGATAAAATTAGTTACTTTTAGAACAAGAAGTAGAATTGAAATCCAGAACATGAATAGGATGTTAATCAAGTCATGAAATATTGAATGTCCACTAAGTAGGACATTCAATATATTAAAACTTGCACTCCCTTCCTTGACAAGAAAATGTGCATTATATTCATTTTAATATAATCAAACTTTTTGTGTATATTTTTTCTGTAAAGAAAAAAAAAGAAAATAAAAATTGTAAATAAAGTTCTAAAATCGATAAAAAAAAAGTGTACTGAAAACTTCATTTTCTCTTCTAAAATGCATAAAAAAATAAAATATTTAAATTAGTTATCCATGACATTGAAAATTATAAAAAGGGAAAAATTTCTAAAATTATTGTTTGAAGTTGTTCACTATCATTAAAAATGTATTTGTGTTAAAATGAACAAAAATATAATGCATATATAATTTAGATTTTGACAGAAGAGATAAGAGTACATGTATAATTCAAGTTTCTCTCATAGGAGAAATATAGGGTTGGCAAAGCGGGCCAACCCGTCCCGACTCAACCCGCCAAAAAACGAAGCGGGGCGGGCCAGCCCGCCAAAAAAGTGTACTGGGGTACCCCAGCCCGCCCTGCCCCGCTGGTGGGTTGGCGGGCCAACCCGCCAAAAAAAAATGAGTGTAAAAGCGGCGGGTTGGCCCGCCTAACCCGCCTAAAAATCCAAAAAAAGCATAAAAAATAAAATAAAAAATAAAAAAAACGGATTGGCGGGCCAACCCGCCGGGCTAGTCCGTTTTGAACCCGCCTTAGGGCGGGCCAAAACGGGTTGCGGGTTGAAAACCCCAACCCGACCCGCCCCCTTTTTTTGGTGGGTTGGCGGGCTGACCCGCGCGCGCCCAGCCCACCCCAAGAGAAATATATAATTTACACTTGTTTTTTAACTAATAAAACAATGCATGTAGTTATTTTAGTGTATGTTAGTTCGAACTTATTTTTCAAAAAGTAATTGTTTTTTAAAAAATTTCCTTAAAAAATACCCCGAAAAATTATTTTATTTAAATCAAGTAATTGAAACATACTAATTATAAATATTTTATTCTTTTTCATTGATCACATCAAAGGGATACTTGATACGATAGGTGATAAAGTAAACAAGACTATAAAGATATTTCAAACCATTATTTCACTTCCACCTCGACTTTTGCATTACAAGACAAATATTGATTAGTCATCGGTTTGATGTATATAGTCAGTCGTACTTAGCTGCGATAAATTCCTGGGTATAGCACAATTTTTACAAAGTTTTGAAGTTTAGCAAGAAGACTTTGAAATCAGATCAGACATGTGTTTCTTGCCCTAATAATTAATTATCGAATTTCTCTAAATCCGCGTACACAAAAAAGTGTGGTTAATAATTACCAAAAGGAGACAAGCTTCCACTCCCACCAAATGCCTTAGGCTATGATCTATATTAATTTGTACTCTTATACCATCATAATTCATGAACCTTTAATTTCTCCCAAAAATGATTCATGAACCTTTCTATACAATGATATAGTGGCTAAATACATATTTGATTGCAAAGTGTTTCTTAGTTCACTTCAATATACACACATGGGGATTTACTTTTTAAAATACCTATTCATATATTTTTAGGATGCCGTCTTGAAAGGGAGGCTATGTATACTTGAGGGTGGGGGTAGGTCATTTTGTGGAGGCATGAAGTTTTCTTCATCAACCTTACATTGTATTGGTTTTTGGATTGGGCACACTTTGTACTTCCAATCCTCTTTTTAATATATTTTGACTTATCAACAAAAAATATTACACACCGAAAAATTAAAAGTGAACTATTTTACTTTTTTCCTCATAGTCTCTTCTCAATCAAGTTAAAAGCTATTCTTTTAAGCCAATAGTCTATTTAATAGTATTTTTTCAAACTAAATTTTTATGGTTTGCTTTGTGGTCGGTGTTTTATATAAAACAAACATTTGTAATGCATCATTGCACTTTTTTTGAGCATTTCTTATACTTTGGATTAGCTGTTATTATTATTATTAATAAAAAGTTTAGCTTATAAAAAAAATAGTATTTTTTCATACACATTTGAAAATCAAACTCAAAACTATATGCTTAAAGGATTTGAATATTTTAATTAAGGCTTAAATATGTTTTTAGTCCCTCATATTTGGTTTAAGTTTATTTTTAGTCTTTTAAATATCAAGAATATTATTTTAGTTCCTAATCTTTTGAAAATTAATCACTTTTAATCCCTCACATGATTATTTTAGTCTCTAATATTTTAAAAATGTGTCACAATTAATCCCTTATATTTCAAAAAAAAGACCAAAAATAATTAATTTTCAAAAGATTAAAGACTAAAATAATATTTTTGATATTTAAAAAACTAAAAATAAATTTAAAACAAACATAAAAGACCAAAAACATATTTAAGCCTTTAATTAACTTTTATTACTTAGGCCAACATATATATGTTAAAAAAAAGTGTCCAGGGACATCTACTTATGCACCATCTTATATATTCATCTCAATCATGAGTCCCCCCAATAGCAGCAACGATATGATTTTATCGAGAGAGAAAAAGCAGCAATGACGTGACAAAAATTATATAGTATTATTAGTGTATATTAATGCTTAATTAATCATGTCATGTGTCAACAACCTGTTAAAGGAAAACCACTTTATTTGTCAATTTTTCCCTGTTACAATTACTTAGCTAATTTATTTTAAAAGTTGAAGATATGGACGTATCATAAAAGCAAATATTGGAAGATTTTGACATGTATTCTTGCTACCAGATCATCACTAACATATCACATCATAATGGTATGCATTTTCAAGAGTGAAATAGCGGCAGCATTAGAAAATGTTTGGTTGCCTTCTGAGCAGAGAAATTTATTAGTTTGATAATTATATATTAATATAAATAGAGTTCATACAATTATTTGAAGGTGTTTTATTATTTGATAGAGTGTAAATGATTTTATAAAATACTCCGTTTCAAAATGATAGTCCTTTCACTAAAATTAAAAAAGACAATAAGTTGAATAATTTCACTAAATTATCTTTATAATTAATATTATATTGATAATACAAAGTGATTAATATAAAATGTATTAATAAGGATAAAAATAAAAAAAAAGTAATTAATACTACATTAAAAACATAAAGGGGTAGACTATCATTTTAAAATATTTTTACTTTTTAAAGTGGACAATTATTTTGAAACGGAGAGAGTAGTTGAATATATATAATTAAACATTTGTGTATAAATTATTTACAAAACTTTTTGAATATATATTATTTTGGACTTAAATATAAGTAGAAAATAGACTAATTAAGTGTGGTGATGAAGTAAATGTTAACCCAATTCAGCCTATTTAATATATTGTTTTCTATAAAATATCCTTTATTTATTGCATATTTTAATTTTAATAGATTATGTGTATCTTGATGATATATAGTATGATCAATTTTATTAAGATTCTCTAAACCATATATAGCTAGTCACATACCCATATATTCTCAAAATTTCTCTCATTCCACTATGAATTCGGTTCATTTGTGTATCTCTTCTCCTAAGAGTCTTATGAGAGTTGTTCTTTTTCTATATCTCTTTGTACCGGCAATCATTTTCCGCCTTTGTCAACCTCAGGTGTCACACAAAACAAGTTATCACATGATTTGTTAAATAACACAAATTTAGAATTTTGTCTGATACATCTCGCTTCCATACTATGTCGCATGTATGATTATTTTTAAAATCCTTATATGAGACAAATTTTCTGTCATATGGTTAACAATTCAAACAAACCTATATCTATGTGGCGATGTTAGTTGATAATTATATTTAGAAACTTGATATTAATATAAGAAAGTGGGATAAAAGTCAGTTAACAACTCTTTAACAATGATAAAATTCATTTGTTGATATAATTCTGTTTCTTAATTATTGTCAATGGCCCTACAGCCACCAATTGAACAGTGTTAACAAATATTAATCATGAACCAAATCTTGATCATTTCAGTCTCTTAAGGTTTATGGAAGTCAAGTCAAGCAAAAGATTCGTGCAATGGAAGCAACTGTTGTATATGTCATACTGTTTATATTAATATACTAGGGGACAACGGGCACTTCGTGCTCGTTTGTCCATCTCTCTTTTTTTTTTCTTTTACAGATTGTTACATAACAATTTAATTATAGTTATTATACAATTATATTTAAATTTAAATTTAAACTTCTAGTCAAGAAAGGGTAATAATAAAAGAAATAAGACACCATTACACCAAAATAGCAGTTAAAATTTGATATTATCTTTATATATAGGTATAGATTTTAGACTGTTTATAATATATGCTTGACTCAGTTTTTTATTGGCAAACCCAAAGGTAAATTCTTTCCTTTGACAATGATATATTGTATTAGACTTAATTAGACATTTATCAGGGTAGAGTTCGCTTTTGATGGAATCTAATAATTGAGTACCGCGTTTACACCATAAAATTAAAATCATGAAGTGTTAGCAAGAATTCTTTGAATAATTATGAAAACTGATTGGTAAAAAGAGTTTAATTATTATACACTGACATTATAAATTATTTTTACACAGATGTCCAATTATATTGTATTATCATATCACTTCATAACAATAATTTTTAAAATATTTACACAAAAATTTACATAATTAAATATAATTGGACATCTGTGTAAGACATTTTTACAATATCGGTGCATACTAATTAAATTATATAACATATATATGATAGGCATAAAAGTGCAGTATAATTTTTCATTTTAAGTTTTACTATTATCATGTTATTTACTTATATATCGGGCTGCTACTTGCTACATTGACATTTTAATTTTTTGTTTCTTTATGCAATATTGTGACAACACACAGTGGAAACCATTCTAATAAATGACAGAATGGCCAACGAGTATTTATGATATAGTGGCGTAATTAGAGTTGCTGATCTGTTTCGGCTTCAAAGTTTTCAAAAGACACACCGTTTTTTCATTCATTATTTTTAATTAATTGAACATAAGTGGTGGCTGAAAAAATATTGAATCGAATGTCAAATGTCAATAATATACTTATAAGATCATTCTAATTAATAATATAAAAGGCCCCGTATACTTTTCTTTTTTGGGGAAGAAAAGGCCCCGTATATGGTGATGGTATTGTATGAATACGTTATCTATATCTTATTGGTTTTCTTCATTTAAATGTTAACGGTTGGTAAACCATAGCTAGATATATTTGATGTTATTTTTGAATTTCTTCTCTCTCTGTTGCTACATACTGTTCTATCATCGGAGATTGAATTTTGTTTTGTCACCGGAGATCGAACTCAGGTAGCCGAACTCATCTCTTAGACGAAACATATTAACCACTTATGTCCAACTTTATTGTTTTTTTACAATGTTTCCTATTTTAACAAAACATTAAGTTGAAAAAATAAATAAGGCAAGCCTGCATGAAACTCCTCCCTTTAATCGGCGATCATCAAACTAATGTTAATTGAGTTTCATTCTTCCATTCATATGTAAACCAACAGGGAACAAGTGTTCCCTTGTTTTTCAGAATATAAAACCCAAGTCGCGATTCCTAAGGCTATGTTTGGATGAGGAGTTTTGGAGGGCAAGGGAGGGGAGGGGAGGGCTGGGGAGTATAAGTTTAGTCATAAAATTATTATTGCTTTTTCACTGCTTAAGGTCAAGGTGTAGGCCTGATCAACCTATTGGTTTGCTGGTAGCAGAGAGATTGCAATGATAATTTGTATGAACTATTTTGTCAAATTCCTAAGAATGGAATATTGAGGTTTTTATTTCGACCGAGGATGTGAGTGTAATTGTGAAATTTCGAGGACAAATTTTTTTTAATAGGGGTAGAATTGTAACGCCCCAAATTTTCACTCTAAGAGACAGAGTGTTAATAAGAAAGGATTATTGTTAATATTAGGATTTCGATGAGATAAACAATGGTTTAAGACTGACGTAGAAAGTCAAACGAAAATTCTGTAGACGTTTTGACTGTCAGAATAGGAACATAATGATATAGAAACCCTAATTTGGAGTCAGAAAAGATATTTGAGGATACCAATAGTGATTTTATATTATTTGAGGATTTTAAAAATTTATTTAAGAATTTTCTGAGAAACGGAGCAGAAATAGTACCGTTTTGGTCCCTATAGTATGACCAGGATGGACTGCGAGTGGGTTTGGAGATTAGAACAAGTTAGAAAAATATTTCGATGAGCCAAAAAGTGTTTTTATATTATTTAGGATTTATGGGAATTTTTCTAAAATTTTTGGGAAAAATTCTGAAAATTACCAAAATGCCACTGTTATTGGGAAAAGACCAAAATACCCCTAGCTGGAACAGTTTAGTTACTATTCATAAAATCAAAAATGGTAATTTTTATTTTTATTTATTTATTTGGAGATTTTAGAAAATATTTCTAGAAGAGTTTAGTGAGATTACTATTTTACCCTTGGTGCGGGGAAAACCAAAGAACGGGTAGAGACCGGGTACCAAATTTGGATTGCAGGGAAAGTGGGACCCATGTAGCATAGTATAGTTGACTTTTATTATGTTTACATGGGAAGTTACTAAAGTATCATTGATCTTACTCTTTAATTACCAAAACCATGGAAAATACATTTTTATCCTTTGTCCTTTTTGGTAATTTCCACTCAAATGTATTTGATCTTATCCTCTCCTTCCCCATCAGCCCAAAACCGCCCCAATTAAGGCCAAGATGTGGTCTAGATTCATTTTGTGTTAAAGAAGTTGGAAGCCAAAAGTGATATTTATTTTACAAAGCTTTATTTGATAATGGTTTGAAATCCAACCATAGAATTTGGACAAGTGGTGACCTTTGGTTTGTCCTTCATTCTTCCAAGTGACAAACAATTCCTAGCCTAGTATTTTGGGGGAGGGGGCGTGAGGTTAAGGAGAGGGAGGAAGAGAGTTATTCATTTTTCATGACCATTTCTCTCTCTAGTTTCTCCATTTTCCTCTAACTTCTCTCTAAGCTTTCATCTCTTTCTTCATCATTTTCTTCCATTTTCATGAACTTCCATAACCTCTTAACTTATATTTTTTATCCTTTACACAAGCATCAAGTGTAAAGAATCCATTTTTAAACACTTTAAATCCATAACCTCTTAACTTATATTTTTTATCCTTTACACAAGCATCAAGTGTAAAGAATCCATTTTTAAACACTTTAAATCCATAACCTCTTAACTTATATTTTTTATCCTTTACACAAGCATCAAGTGTAAAGAATCCATTTTTAAACACTTTAAACACTAGTCTTCATCAAAGCTTTGGAATCATCAAGTGTTCTTATTTTTCAAGAACACCAAGCTAAGGATTTTTGGACTTTGGGTAAGCCATCAATCTTGGTATCTTGTTTGCAATCAAAGGTTGTGAACAAGTTACTCTATTTTATTCTTTTTTGGGGTTAGATGATTTTAGTAAAGGGTGAAAATCCTTTTGATTGATGTTTTGTGTTCTTGTATGTGTGTATGAAGGAGTTTGAGTTCTTGGACTTGGGGACCACAAAATTTTTGAAGGAGAAAGAGTAAGAGGTAAGGGGAAAACTATCAAGTTATCATAGTTACATAAGCATGTGTGTTCTATGTGATTTTTATATGTTCTTGGTGATTGATTTCTTATATTCTTGGTGAATGATTTCTTATATTCTTTTTGTGATTGATTTCTTATGTGTGGATAATGATTTCTCATGTGTGAAGGGTTGATTTCTCATATGGTGATTTCTCATGTGTTTGGTGGTGTAAAATGTAACATCCGTATTTTTAGGATATTAGTTAGAATTTCTGTTTTATATGAAATACTAGGATCTAAGTGCTAAGAAAATTAATTTGGTCATATAATAATAAGTATAAGACACTTATCAAATTATTTTATTAAAACAGTAACTTTTCCTTACTGTTTGACATCCGTATTTTTCGTTATTGATGGAAAAAAGGGTTTTAATAACACAAGTGTGTTAACCCAACCTTTTCAAACAAACTTCCTTCACAAAAGTTGGTTCTTTTAATATTTTTGATTTTCTGGAATTTTCTTAGAATATTTGGAAAACTTTGGTAATTACTGTTTTGCCCCTGTTATTTGCGAAAAGCGTAAAACCCTGATTCAGAGACCGATTTGAGATCAGAAAAAGATTTTGAGTAGTTGAATCATGTTTTTATATTTTTTAGGATTTTTGGAAATTATTTCGTAATTTTTTGAAAAGCAGGTCAAAGCTACTTTTTTCGACGCTTATAAAATACGAAAAGCGGAGGTTTCTGGTCCAAAATCGATTTATGTCGAACAATGAGGGCTCAAAATCAAATTTTAAGAGAGACCATTAGTAATTAAATTAAATTTGCAAATTTTCTGAGATTTTTCTGAAATTTTCTGAAAAAGTGCTGTTTTTCACATAGGGCGCGTCCGTTTTCTGTTGTTTTTACAAACTGCAAGGCTTATTCTTACCGTAAAATTCCCAAAACTCTTCCATGAGGTTCTTACATGTCATTTTCGAGATTCCTCATTTATTCTTACTATTTAAAATTGTTTTTGAGTGTTAGATTAGTAAACAGACTATTTTAACCCTTAATTGCGGAATAAGCCGAATAGAGACGAATAGAGATATAGTTATCATGATATGGAAACTTAGGAACTTTGAGGGGTTTGAATACAATTATAAGAAGTATATAAGAGTGGGGAACATCATGATTGCCTTAAATAGTAAGGTGGGCAAGTAAAAAGACCATTTTGCCCTTAGTTCCCACTTAAAACTACATAAACTTGTAGTTTTTGACCAAGCAATCCAATGGCCGTCATCCTCCCTCATCTTGGTCGACATTCATACTTAATTTGGAGCCTTGGATGAGCTTTTCGGCTTATGAGTCACTAGCTTAGTCATAAGGGATGGCCAATTAGAAAAATGGATCATTTTTGAATTAGGGATTTATGACATAGTCTTGAAAAAGGTGGATGACCTCACAAATTTTTAATACCTTCCTTCTCCCTAAGCTTGGCTGCCTCCACCACTATAAATAGACCCATTGGCTTCATAATTTTTCACTCATCCAAGAAGCCAAGGAAGCCTTGAAGACAACAAACACAAATTCTCTCTCTTTTCACTCTTAGTTCTTAAATTTCTTTGGTGTTCTTGCTTTGTTCTTCATCAAGTTTTGGCCAAGGTAAGCGGTTAATCTTTCAATTTAATTTGTGAAGTATGAGTTTTGATTCTTGTTTGTGTTTAGATTGTATGCTTTAGGTGTTTTTGCCTTGTATGCCTTAGATAAATGATTTTATAGTCTTAAAATAATTATTTTGTACTAATTATTAATAGTAGTGTTATAATGCCCAAATTTTCTTAAGATTTTCGTGAAGCAAGGTGGGAATGTTAAAATCATTTTTTTAGCTTTGTAAACATACCGTTATAATGGCAAAATCATTTTTGAGCTTTTGTAAACATACCGTTATAATGGCGAAATTTATACTACCGTAAATATAATTTTACCGCGATGAGAAAACAATTTATTATTTTGTGAAAACCCTGGTATTGTCTATCATTGATATACAAGGTCATGGTTAAGATAAATGGTTTATCAGTATGGATCTGTCTAGAAAGGAAGTGAGACCTTTGAAGGGGCTAAAGCAGTCCGTCTCTCTCTGGCCTGGGATCTGTATTGATACGCTGTTTGGGGAATTCTTAACTTAGGGACTCAGTATATACATGACTAAGATAATTGGGGAATATAATGGTAATGGATTCTTGATGAATTCTACTGTTATATATTTTTGATTCAGTATTCTCTGTGTTTTTAAACAGTGAAAGTTTGTGAAAACAGTTTCATTGGGCTTTTTCTGAAAATGGACCAATATTCAAATATTTTTGAAATATTTCAGTTTTGACCCCGGTTCAATAAATTAATTACTTTTTAGTACTATTACATACCTTCGAATGAAAATGAAGTATGAGTTGTCTGAGATAAATGGTTCTGTGTTTTATCTGAGTAGTGAAATTCTGTGTTTTCCTGAGATGTGTGCTTTGGTATTCTTGTCTGAGAAACGTGGTTCTGTGTGTACTTGTGATTCCGTGTTTATTTGAGAGTTAAGTCGTAAGTTGGTGTCTGTGGTTACTAAGTAAAATCTCTTGGAGTAGCGGGCTGAATGCTCGTGGCTCTGTGCCGAAATTCCTATGGTAAAATCTCCTTGAGTAGCGAGTGACTTACTCGTGGGTGTGGCCCAAATATAAGTGGTAAAGTCCCCAGGAGCAGCGGGTTCTTTTCTCGTGGGTGTGGTCCCGAAATTCTTAAGTAAAATCCCCAAGAGTAGCAGGCAGGAACCTTGTGGGTTTGTCCCGAAAGTATAGAGAGTCTTGTGTGAAATTCCCTGTTTAAGATGTTGGCTGATTCCTTTGTTGTATATTGTTCCCATTGGATGTTCCCAAATGTGCTGTGTTCGAGTGAAATTCTTGTTGTGTTGATATACTGGTTATTTTAGTATGATTCCTTAGTAATTGTGTTGTGGGTTGCTATGGGCCGTACTTTCCTTATTAAGTTGTTTAGAGTTTCACTCTTGCCTGCTTTGTTGTGTTGATTCATGACGAAGTAGATTTTTGACCCAAGAACAGGGTTAGCTCTTAGGAGAGGAGCTGAAGGATGTTCTTGAGTAGATGATATGGATTCCCAGAAGATTAGACAGTTATTGTATTATTTGGGTAGGGATTTAGAGACCAGACTGGCTCAGATATTCACTGTCTTACTTTAAACTCTTTCCTGTACAAACTCTGATGATTTTATATATATATGAGACGAGATCTTTTTCGCATGGTATTGCATTATGCTTCCGCACTTAAACTCTTTTGAAAAGAATTAATACATATTTTTCCATCCTTCTCTGTGTTTAAAACAAGAAAAAAATTTACTCACATTTTCGGAGAAAGAATGTTGAGTTTTCACTAAATATTTTCTAAGTTATTTCGAAATTCATTGGTAACTATGGTGTAATTGTAGGTAACAAGATGAAACACAAGAAGGGGGGGTTGAATTGTGTTTCTAAGCTTTTAAAAAACTTTTCGCAATGTTGGACGCTGGCTTGTGAAAACGTTGGACGCACAGCGTACTAACATATTGGACGCACAAAGTTTCGAAATATTGGACGCACAATAGTTGTGAAATATTGGACGCACAAAAGTATTGGACGCAGAGGCTTCTGCTAAGTTAAAAACTTGTTTTCTTTGTGCGATTTAAGGTGTATGAAAAACTTGTTGAAATAAAATCAATTCAATCCCCTTGGTTAGTAATAAGCACAGATATAAAAAGAGTTAAGGGAAAGAAGAAATAACACAAGTTTTTATCTTGGTTCACCCTTTCCTAAGAGCTACGTCCAGTCCCCTCAAACTAGAGAGATTTCACTATCAACCTGATAGAATACAAGTATTCTTTGCACACAGCCTCTTCAGGCTAAAACCCAAGTATTCTTTGCACACAGCCTCTCCAGGCTAAATCCCAAGTATTCTTTGAACACAGTCTCTCCAGGCTAAATCCCAAGTATTCTTTGCACGCAGCCTCTTCAGGCTAAATCACAAGTATTCTTTGAACACAGCCTCTTCAGGCTAAATCACAAGTATTCTTTGAACACAGCCTCTTCAGGCTAAACGACTCAGCAGAGTGTTTTTGATTCAAGTGCTGTCTAACTCACACAAGTGAGGATATGAAAACTAAAGCACTTTGAGAGTTAAGCAAACTCTCTTTTACAAGAAGATAGAAAAAATACAAGACTTTCTAAACAGAGTATAACAAATTGTTTGCACAGCGTTTTTGCTCTTTCTTTTTCATTGTTCAGTCACTTGTGTTCTTCTTCTTGTTCACGGTATTTATAGGCTTTGATGAAGCTTCAGACTTGTTCTTCGAATAGCTCAGCTTCAGCCTTCATAAAAGTTACCGTTCTCTAATAGCATTAAATGCTATTTTCCCGTTGCTCTGAGGAGATCTACTTCATTGTGTATGTCTGCGTTTCTTTCTCCTAAATCAGAAGCAACCTGTACTCAAAGTCTCAATTGTACAGTGGTTAATAGTAATATCTTATTGAGACAGAGAGAATACACTGTGTAAAGCAGAAAGATGTGTTCAGAGATATATAGAGTAGTTAAAAGTACATTCTCTCTCTTAGTACACTTTCCACAGTACTTTATGCTTTTCAAAAGTACATTCACAAACGTTGACAAAGTTGTACAGAAAGCATTGCATACAGCTATTTATTTCAAATCATTTGCTCAATAAATATGTTTCATATTAAATGCAAGAGCAATAAATAGCAAGTAATGGACTCTGCGTTTTGGATGCAGCAAGTAGAAATCATTGGACGCATACCTGGTACTTACCAATTGCACAGAATTCATTCATTCATTGGACGCATCTTTATGCTTACCATTCTGATGATTTGTTGCAAAGCAACATTGGACGTATTGCCTCATTCTGGTTATTGGACTTTTGCCATTTCCTTATAGTTCCATTGGACGCAAAGCAATATTGCACTTCTGTTTCATTGGACGTATGACACTTGATTTTTGTCCTTCTTATTTATTGGACGCAGAACAGTACATTTGTCATTCTGATTTCATTGGACGCAGAGCAGTTCTTTTGTTTGTTCAGTTTCATTGGACGTTGAACTTCAATGCTTTAAACTGAACATTGGACTTTTGTCCTTCATTTGCATTGGACGCATACTCACTGGTTCTGCTTCTTTGGAAATCATTGGACTTTGTACTTCTGCAATTCTGCTTTCTTATAAATCATTGGACTTATGCCAGTATTGCCTTGTACATATCATTGGACGATCAGCATTCTGAACATTGGACTTATAGCTTCAATGCCTTCTCATGAATATTGGACGTAGAGCTGCTTATGCTTATGCTGAACATTGGACAATGATCAATATTCTGAACATTGGACGTAGAGCATCAATGCCTTATACTTATGTTTATTGGACGCAGAGAATCATTGGACGCATGGTCTCATAATGATTATTGGACGCAGAACTCTTGGTGTCCATTCCAGTGCCAATATTGGACGATGAACTCATCATTGGACGCAAGGCTTCTTCCTTCTGCTAAAACATTGGACGCAGAACTTTTGTGTCCATTCCAGTGCCAACATGTGATGAGCTAGCTTATTGGACGCAGACTACAATCTTCCTTCAATAAACTTAGTTAGACAGCATTGTTACACATTGTACAAGCTTAATACATATTGATTATCCTTTGTAAAAACCTTAATACATTTTGTTATCATCAAAACCATAAAATCACTTAGGGAGTTTTTGTATTAAAAACACTTTTAACCAATTTGGTTCCAACAGTAATATCCTTTTTGGAGAAAAGGTGTTGCATAAAACATTAAAGTTGATTCCTTGCTTTGATTTTCTCATGATGTGTGATTGGTGATTGGAGAAGTTGAGAGGTTAAATGAACTTAAATCATGATAATTAAACAAGTGCCCAAGCATATTGGAGATGATGTAGAGGACATGAGAATAAAGTAATTATTTTGAAAAGAATAAATTAGATAACAAAGTCCAAAGCTTTGTTTAGGATTTTTCTAAATAAAATCATTCTTTCAAAAAAACCAAGTCTCTAATGGACTTTTTGAAATAAGCTTAGATAATGACTTTTTAAGAAAAGAAACTTTTAAAGGTATCATATTTTAACCCAAAATTGTATATGTTATTATCAAGTTTAAGTTTTTTGACAAATGTTTCCAAAGGACTATGTAAAGATCTTTTGAAAATCTAAGTAAATGAACAAAATTTCATGAAGCTAAAATCTGGTTTTTTATAATTAAAAAGGTTGGAAATAAGTTATAAAATCAAATTCAAAAGGAAAAGTTAATTTTCGGATTTTTAATAATTTTTCCAGAACTGTTCACGTCCCAGGTGTGAGAGTTTTCACAGGCTGTGGTCTCTTCTGTCTGCGAACAACACTGTTTTGAATATTCAGGGGTGAAAATGTAATTTTTGAAAGATTAGGGTGAAAATGTAATTTTTGAAAGTTCAGGGACAGAAAGTGTAATTTTTAAAGTATAGAGACTGAAATGGTAATTTTTATATTTAGAGAACTAAAAATGTAATTTCAAAAGTATAGGGATTGAAAATAAAATCTAGGTATTTTAGGGACCATAAATACAATTTTAAAAAGTTAAGTAATTCCATTTGGTTAAGAGGAAATAAAGGGTATTTTTATTAAAGAAATTAACAAAGGGATTTTTTTTTAAAGAAGTTGTATAAATTATGACAAGAGGAGAATTTTTAACAAGAGTGTTCATAGAGAAGCTAAAGTACAATGAGTTAAGTTTTCCTAAAATAAGATTTCAAACGGTTTCCCAAACGATTTCTTAAAAATGAAAGGTCTTTGTGACGTGATACTGTGTGATGAGAGAGGAAGGTTGTATGCCGTTTCATTGGCCAGTGTGTCGTTCTACCAGGCTGTGAGCCAATACGTTTATCATGTGTATTTCATTGGCCAGTGAGCCATGTGAGTTACAATTCATGTTTTACGTGGTTGAGAATTAATACGATTGGGCTACAATTGTCTACTGGGGTTATCTAGGTTTTGAACTTCGACCAATGGCCAAGTGTTTGCATCCTTGAGCCGGGGAAAATCGTATACCCAACTTGGATAAACCTGACTGACTGGTCTTTTCAGGATAAGGTGAGAGTGGCTTTCATGGAATGACTGTCTTTGTGAAATCAGACCCAAGTGAGGCTGAGCAATCATGTGAAGTATTAGTCGCGCCTATCACTCAAACGAAGTAGGGAAAAATCTCCATGGAGTAGCGGGCAGAGGGCTCGTGGCTGTTGCAACACCCTTTCTCCAAAAAGGATATTACACCATAGTAACTAAGATTTTCGTAAAATATTTCTAAGAACCTTTATATAAGATTGAGTTATGTTTCCAAAAACGAGAATAAAATTTTTGCAATGATAAATAGTAAAGAACACTGAGGTAAAAATACCTCGTCGTATATTTAACCAAAAGCTTGCCTTAGTACAAGCGTGGAGTTTTTCTACAAACCACTGTATATCAAAAAGCTGTAGAAAACTCTAAGAAAACTAAAAGAAAATGTAAGTAAATAACAGAAATTAAAAGCTACTAAGTAATATATAAGCCAGGTTCAATCTCTAACATCTACCCGGATTAACTGTCCGCGTCCGTAAGTATAACAGTAGACGCTTCCTTCCTACGCCTTCCATAAAACGATATGAATGGTGCTTCTAGAACTGGTATGTCCCTCATCCTTCTCTCCTGCAAGTCAGAGTAGATCTTCCGCTCCTCCGCCTTAAAAGGATGGTTACCAGATCTCCGAACCATACCCAATCTAATCCTCGGAAATATCATCTACTCAACCACATATGGACAAAACATGGAAAGTAGGCAGGGTGAAAAACTAGCACAAGTTAAGAATGATATCACAGAGAATAAAATATATACAGTATACTATCAGAATCTCATAAACACAGATATATATCTTTTGTCACATAGCACATCACCTTATGTCAATGACAGTCAAGTACAGAACGTATCACCTTTTAACAAAAGCACAAACAAACACAGAAGATATCACTTTCAAAGGAGTACAGACAAACACAGAATATATCACTTTCAAAGAAGTACAAAAAAACACAGAACAAGACACACACATCACAACTCAATAGAAAATCACACTCAATCAGAAATACTGATGCATGTCACTTCAATCTCTTTAATAATACACTGGAGTACTGCTCCAAGGAGACTTTTTCCCACCAAACTCCATTGAGCAATAGGCCTGCGACAAGACCTAACAGAATACCCAAATATCACTCAGATTTTCTGGATAAACATTTTAGTAATGCGCATCTCAACCATATCATGAAATAGGTCCGTCAGTCAGATTTATCCAAGCCGGGTATACGACTCGTCTCAGCTCAAGGGCTTTCGCCATGCAAGGCTATTGAGACTTTCGAAACCTGGATAATCCCAGAAGGCAATTGTAGCCCAACCAGACTCTATTCTCAACCCGTCCTCTAGGTTGTAAGCTCAAAAACCTTTATGCAAATGATAACTCAAACATTGCATAATATCACTTTGGTTTCTCTTGTAAAACCAAATGATAACTACAACATCTTGAGTGTAAGATTGGGTTCTTAGATAAATTGATTGCAGCAGTATTATCACAAAGAACAGAAATCTTACTCTCAAAGATGTTGTAGTCCTCCAGTATTGGACGCATCACAGTTTTCCTGCGTCTGGTCCATCTTCTTCACTCTTAGGTGATCTTAAGCTTTAGGTCTTGGAACATAGACCTTTCTCCTGTTATGTGTAGTAAGCAGCCACTGTCCAGGTGCCATGACTGGAGTTGTCTTCCTCCCATCAAGCATATCTGCAACAGGAATTATCATACTTTTTGGTACCCAGATTGACTTGGGTCCTTTCATGTTAGTCCTTGGTCTGCGTCCAGGCTTGTTCCATTTATTATGGAAGCATGTCGATGTGACATGTCCAGCCTTTCCACAGTATCCACAGTATATATTAAATTTTGATGGACTCTTGGAAAACTTTGGTTTCGGTTTTTCATAACCCAAACCACTTTTGTCATCAGGTTTTCTCTGAATTTTTAAAATCTTATTGAGTTTTTCAGAGCTGCTGACAAACTTGGACAAACCTCCAGTGAGTTCATCTACTTCTTGTTGAAGTACTTGTACTTCACAGGAAGTATTGGACTCAGACTTCTTTGGAGATTCTTCTTTCAATTGACTTACTTGAAGTCTTAAATGTTCATTATCCGATTTGAGTACATTGTTTTCTAAAATAAGTTTTTCGAAATCTTTGTTTATTTGAGAAAACTTTTTCTTTAATAATCTGTACTCATCAGATAAGATAGATGAATCTCTAAGAAGATCATCAAAATTATTGCTTAATTCAGAGTAGGAAATTACCTCTTCTTCATCCTCACTGTCAGTTGAGGATAGACTTGCCTTTAGGCAGAGATTAGCTTCTTCTTTATCCTCATCATCAGAGGAGTCATCAAGATCCTCCCATGTTGCCATGAGACCTTTCTTCTTCTTGAAGAACTTCTTCTTTGTTCTTTCTGCCTCAGGACAATCTGACATGTAGTGGCCTGGTTTCTTGCATCCATAGCACACCACTGGACTTTCTTCCTTTTGGTCAGCTTCCTGTTGTGGAAATCTTCTGTTAAAATGCTTCCTTCTGAAGCCACCTTTTCTGTTCCATATGGCCTTCAGCTTCTTGGAGATGAATGAAAGTTCATCTTCATTCGAGTCTTCTTCTCCTTGTGAGCTGCATGATTCTTCATCAGAATCATTTGCCTTCAATGCTTTGGAGGTGCTCCCTCTATGAGCTTTAAGAGCAATGGACTTTGCTCTTTTCTCGGTTCCCTCTTCATTCAGCTCAAGCTCATGTACTTTGAGTGAGCCTAGAAGATTTTCTAAAGCAAGAGTGGAAAGATCCCTTGCTTCTTGTATTGCAGTTACCTTGGGTCTCCATTGTTTTGGCAGACTCCTTAGGATTTTCCTGATATGCTCTTGGGTTGTGTAGATTTTTCCCAAGGACCTCAGGTTGTTAATGATTGTTTGGAATCTTCCAAACATTTGATCAATGGACTCGTGATCCTCCATTTTGAATAGTTCATATTGATGAACTAGCATGCTGATTTTGGACTCACGAACCTGAGATGAACCTTCATGTGCCAAAGCTAGAGTGTCCCACATCTCCTTGGCAGTAGTGCAGCTGTGCACCTTGTCATATTCTGACTTTGTGATGGCACACATCAGATAGTGTCTTGCTCTTGAGTTCAGCTGGAATCTTGTTCTCTGATCTTGTGTCCACTGAGCTCTTGGTACTGGTTGACCTGCTTCATTTACTGGAGAAGTGTAGCCAGTTTCCACAACATCCCATAAATCTATATTCTGCGCATCAAAGAATGTGATCATTCTTTGCTTCCAGTAATCATATTCGTTGCCATTGAACAGTGGTGGTCTGTTCACAGCCTGTCCCTCGTTCTCCATGGATCTTGCTTCTCTGCACTGTTAAGTGCTCAACCCCTTAGAGACCGAGCTCTGATGCCAACTGTAGGTAATAAGATGAAACACAAGAAGGGGGGGTTGAATTGTGTTTCTAAGCTTTTAAAACTTTTCGCAAATGTTGGACGCTGGCTGTTAAAAACGTTGGACGCACAGCTTAGTTCAAATATTGGACGCTGAGGCTTCCCTCTTAGTTTAAAAACCTGTTTTCTTTGTGCGATTTAAGGTGTATGAAAAACTTGTTTAAACAAAATCAATTCAATCCCCTTGGTTAGTAATAAGCACAGATATAATAAGAGATAAGGGAAAGAAGAAATAACACAAGTTTTTATACTGGTTCACCCTTTCCTAAGAGCTACGTCCAGTCCCCTCAAACTAGAGAGATTTCACTATCAATCCAGATAGGTACAAGTATTCTTTGCACACAGCCTCTTCAGGCTAAAACCCAAGTATTCTTTGCACACAGCCTCTCCAGGCTAAAACCCAAGTATTCTTTGCACACAGCCTCTTCAGGCTAAAACAAGTATTCTTTGAACACAGCCTCTTCAGGCTAAAACAAGTATTCTTTGAACACAGCCTCTTCAGGCTAAACAACTCAGCAGAGTTTTGATACAAGTGCTGTCTAACTCACACAAGTGAGGATATGAAATCTAAAGCACTTTGAGAGTTAAGCAAACTCTCTTTTACAAGAAGAAAGAAAATATACAAGACTTTCTATACAGAGTATGATAAATTGCACAGCAGTTCAGCTCTTTCTTTTTCGTTTTCAGTCCCTTGTATTCTTCTTCTTGCTTCTCGGTATTTATAGGCTTTGATGAAGCTTCAGACTTGTTCTTCGAATAGCTCAGCTTCAGCCTTCATAATATTACCGTTCTCTAATAGCATTTAATGCTATTTTCCCGTTGCTCTGAGGAGATCTACTTCTTTGTGCATGTCTGCGTTTCTTTCTCCTAAATCAGAAGCAACCTGTACTCAAAGTCTCAATTGTACAGTGGTTAATAATAATATCTTATTGAGACAGAGAGAGTACACTGTGTAAAGCAGAAAGGTGTGTTCAGAGATCTATAGAGTAGTTAAAAGTACATTCTCTCTCTTAGTACACTTTCCACAGTACTTTATGCTTTTCAGAAGTACATTCACATACGTTGACAAAGATGTACAGAAAGCATTGCATACAGCTATTTATTTCAAATCATTTGCTCAATAAATATGTTTTATATTAAATGCATGAGCAGTAAATAGCAAGTTTATGGAATCTGCGTATTGGACGCAGCATATAGAATCTATTGGACGCATACCTTTGCACTTACCAATTTGCACAGAACATTCATTCAATCATTGGACGCATCTTTATGCTTACCAATCTATTCCATTTGAATGCAAGGCAGTATTGGACTTTTGCCATTTTCATTGGACGCAAAGTTGATTGTTGTACATTTGTTCTTTTGCTTCATTGGACGCAGAACAATTGTTTGATGTACCTTTGTCAATCTGCTTCATTGTGTTCCATTGGACGCAAAGCAATATTGTTGTCCTTCTCATTTATTGGACGCAGAACAGTGCTTGAGTAACTCTGACTTCATTGGACGCAGAGCAGTTCTTTTGTTTGTTCAGTTTCATTGGACGCAGAGTTGCACTCTTGCTCACACTGAACATTGGACTTTTATCCTTCATGCTCACTGAATCTGTTCCTTTGAAAATCATTGGACTCTTACTGCAATTCTGCTTCTTATACAAACATTGGACTTTGCCAGTATTGCCTTGTTCTTATTATTGGACTTATGCCAGTCTTGCTCTATTGGACGCTTACTGATTCTGCTTCTTTGGAAAACATTGGACGCAGAAAGTAGCGTGTCTTCAGAAGACATTGGACGCAGAACTTTGTTCTTGCCTTGTGCTGATTTTATTGGACGCACAACATTGCTTGCCTTTGCGCTGAAACATTGGACGCAGAACTCTTCCTTCTGCTCAAACATTGGACGCTGGACGCAGAATTCTTCCTTCTGCTCAAACATTGGACGCAGAACTTTTGTGTCCATTTCAGTGCCAACATTGGACGCAAAACTCTTGTGTCCATTCCAGTGCCAACATTGGACGCAAGGCTCACTTTGAATGCCAGCCAATGTCATGAAGAGCTTATTGGACGCAGACTGCAATTAGCTTAGTTAGTGCAGCATTTATTCATTGTACAACTTAATACAACTTGATTATCCTTTGTAAAAACCTTAATACATTTTGTTATCATCAAAACCATAAAATCACTTAGGGAGTTTTTGTATTAAAAACACTTTTAACCAATTTGGTTCCAACAAAACCTTCTCTGTTTTACTGTATTATCTCTCATAATACAAAACCACACAAAATACACTTGTCCTATTAACACAGAAATACTCTTTAAAACTTAACCGTTTTATTACTCTTTTCGGCTGTACTTATTTATTTTAATAATAATTATACTGTAATAGAATCAAACACGGTAACGAGCTTAACCAGAATAATATTAACGGGAATTATTACTTACGTTCATTCTCTTTGGAAAAGCCCTTTGGAAGCTAATCAAGTAATCTTCACCACGTATATACAAACTTATTAAGATAGGAAAAATAGCGCACCGGTATGGTTCCCAGGAAAGATCTTGGTAAGCTTTTGGGCTCCTTCAAAGACCTTTGTCTTTCCTAGACAGATCCATACAAATGAACTACCTTTACCCATCATCAGTCTGTATATAAACAGTAAAAATCACAAGTTTTTATATACAACAGAACTCCAAACCAGGAATTTCTACCAAATAACTTAACAGTAGAGTTCACCGAGAACCCATTACTATTAAATTATTTTACCCAGTCAGTCTGTGTATATATATTTTCAAAAAGAACATGGAAATGGAAGAAAAACACTAGTTTAGCGTATTTAAGTGTATTTAAATTTGTTGATCACGGAGGCATAGCCCGCTGGGTGATCAAACCTTTATCGATAAAATTTCGCCAGCGTAACGGTACAATTATTAAACTTTATAATAAAATTGGGCATTATAACTTTACTATTTGAAAAATCACATTTTAAACAAAAATATGGCATAGTATATTTTTAAAACCATTTTACAAAATAAATAACAATTATTTAAAACATAAACACCCAAAACACAAATTCTCATCAAAACAAAGATCAAACCAACTTGAAAAGAATTTCCTCATACCTTAGCCTCAAGAACAATGAAGAACAAGCCAAGAACAGTAGAACAAAAACTCAAAAGTTTGGTTAGAAAAACCAAAGAAAACTAAAGAAAACCAAAGGAAAGAAAAAGGATTTGAAGTGAGATTTCTCTTCAAGTTGATGGTGAAGAAAATGAAGAGTAACCCCCTCTATTTATAGCTAAAATTTCGTGCAAGGGGGTGGGGTTAAGACCAACCATGGTTTGGTTTAATTTAACCATGATTTAATTTTTAAAAAAACCAAAATTAATTATTTAAAATCTCATTGGCCAACACCTATGACTGATAATCAACTTGATCAACTTGGACTCCCCACTTGCATGCATAAGGCGGCCAGAACAAGGCTGGGAAGAAGGATATGTGATTTTCCCAAAATACCCCTAGGGTTTGAATGAGAAAGGGTAAAAATCAAGGGTATTTTGGTCTTTTCATAAATCAAAAATTGAAATAACTAATTAAAATGATGAGAACCAATGAGAATGCTAGAAAATGCCATGACAAGCCTAAATAATTTCGTGGCACTCATTTTTGAAATTTATAGATAGTGCAAACTCTTCGGTTTTTATCGTTTCGCAAGTATAACCCCGAAAAATACAGAAAAATAGGATTTTCAAAACTTACACAGAAATAATTTTAAAAATTATGAAATAAATAATTAAAAATAAAATATAAGGTTTTTGCGTTTAAACGCCCCCGGGTAGCGTAGTTTTTGGTATTTTTCGAAAGTTTTCCAAAAATTCCATAAAAATTCCAGAAAATCTAAAATAATAAAAGAACCAACTTTTGTGAAGGAAGTTTATTTATTGAGTTGTTTTAACGCACTCAAGATATTTAAAACACTTTCCGTCAGTTAGACGTAAACTGTTTTCTGTAAAAAGGCTCGATTTTGATCGAAAAGCTACCGTTTCAGAAGTATTTTGGAATACATGTATTTTATTACTAATTTTAAGCTAAAATTAAATCACACAACATTTTTGGAACAAAAATTCATATAAAACAGAAAAAGAACAAAAAACGCAAAGTAACAGACGTTGTAATTAACCCTAACAGAAGCTGAAAATCAACCACTTTCAGAAGTATTCTTAATCATACACATTTAAATATTATTTTTAAGCTAGAAATAAAACTCAAAATAATTATATCGCAAGAATTCATATAAGACGAAAATAACAAATTAGTCGCAAAAAGCGGATGTTACAGCTGTGAGCCGAAAATACAAAGAATATTGAAGTATCATGCATATATATTAATTCTTATACATGTGTCAGTGATTTCTGCTGTATGTGATTATAATATATGTGCATGAATATATCTTGTGTGCTGTTTGTGTGACTGTGACGATATAACTGCGAATGAGATTTTCATCTTTGCAATGTGTTGTTTTCCTATATGCGAATATGTTTTCCTAAGTCGCTACGCCGGAGATTAAAGTGGAGTTCAGGAGGAGTCAAGGACAAGCGGTACGTCGACACCGAGGATGGACGTGCACCTTTTAGTTTAAGGGTTGGGTTTTCTCATTTGAGTCCTTATAGAATTTTCAGTGTTTGACCAGCATAGAGAGTCTGTATTAAATTAGTTTGGGAAAAAACTATATTTTATTGTATTGTATATTATTATTTTAATGAATGCCTTATATTTCCTAAGTTGATTTTCTCGGAGTAATGAATTGAGATATTATCTTTTAAGAAAAAAAAATTAACTATGAAAATCATTGTGAAAACTAAATAACTTTGACATTATTTTCTGAAAAAAAAGCCAGTAATTAAATAAATTTGTTCTCACGTTTAAGTTGGTTACTAAATGTAATGCCCTTTGGGAAAGGGAGTGTTACAGTTTTAGTCCCTGTATTATTTTTCTCCTAACTTTGGTCCTTGGTTAATTCCAAACTTTCACATTTAGTCCCTACTGTTAAGTGGGTGTTGTTATCTGATGACGTGGCTAACGGTTCTCCACATCAGCACGTGCCACGTGGACATCTTTAATGATGTGGTATCCATGTGGCACCTGACTCAAATTTTTAGTTTTTATATTTAAATCTCTATTAATTAAATAATAAACATGTGTAATAAGACAAATAAATTAAAAAAAAACAATTAAAACCCCAAATTCCCAAATAAAGAACCTTCATCACCGCCCCAGCAAGCTTCCCCATTCCCATTCCACCATACTCCTTGAAGGCTTGAAACATTTATCCCTTGCCAATGCTTCTCCGAATTAGCCGCCCCTACTCCTGCAAACTTATAAGAGGCGTGTGATGCTTCTGACTTGATGAGAGAAGATTGGAGGGATGAAAAATTGGGCAAAAAAAATTGATTGGAAAATTTGGGGAAAAATTGAGTGAAAAATAGAGTACCCAGTAAAAATAGTGTCCACTAATTCAGAAAAAATTAGAGCAAAAGGGGATATAAATCCATTCCAACACTGTAAAGAAATAACAACACAGGTTCAATAGCTTCTAGATAAACCAGCAACAACTTTTTTTTGGGGTATTAAACGGGGACTAAGCCCAAAAGAAGAAACAACTACATAGAAATAAGCCTAAGAGTAGACACTCCAACAAAATCAACAAGCAACAGCTGCCCAACATGGGCGGGGGGAAGCTCATAAACAATCATATCTCATCCCAAACTACACCCAATATTAGCCAAAGCGTCGACACAAGTGTTTGCCTCACGATAAATGTTCACAATCTTCACTTGCCAACTTCTACTCAGCAACTCCATGATCATGAGGACCAGCTTGCGCCCACCAGCGCAACCCAACAAACCCCCTTTATGGACCTTCACCACTGAAGATGAGTCCACCTGAAGCTCCACCTTCCTCAGACCCTTATCCCATGCCACTACTAGAATGTGCTGTTGTAGCGTCAGAAGTTAGCGTCGGCCATGACACCGACGCTAATTGCGTCGGATTAGCGTCGGCCAAGCCGACGCTATAGTTACTATTAAGCTCTTTATTTATTTTTTTATTTTATTAATAATTAGCGTCGGCTAAGCCGACGCTAAGTGATGGACGCAAAGTTTAATGAAAAATTAGCGTCGGTCTGACCCACGCTAACTCGCAGAAGCCCTTGTCTGCAATTATCTTTCAGAACAACAGATTACCCAGAACTATTTAAAATTATGAAACTGACCCCATGTAAATCCCAATCCTATGGTTCAGAATCCTACTTATTCTCTGGAGCTTTGTGAGCCCTTGGATCAGTCCTCAAACCTCCCAAAACCAGCGACCCTTCCCTTCTCCTCTTTCATTTTTTCGAATTTTCTCTCTCTCTCTCTCCTCCATCTTCATCTTTCTTCCCAACTCTCCTCTCACCCCAAAACCACCACCCTCAGACACCATTTTCAGTCACCATGGCAACCCAAACCAAAATATAAACCGATTAAAATCTTTCTTTTTCCTTACTCTTCAAAAGCCCTCTATCAATTTTGAAAAAAGAAGCAACTTCGAAAAAACCTAACTTCTTCTCCGGCGAGATTCCGGCCAAGGCACGCCGTCTTTCACAAATCCACTCCAATTAAAGGCTTCTACATGATCGTGCGACCAAAACCCATCCAGTGGGTTCCCGTTTTACCTCCGCTGTCACTACTGGAGCACCGCCATCATTAAATGGGTGCAGCTTTGCATAATGAATATGGTGTCTTTTCTATTCTCTGATGTGGCTTGGTTTCTCAGTTTGTAATTTTTTAGCATTTAGCGTTTTTGGGTATAAAAGATTGTGTCGTAGTTTGTTTTCTTCTTTGAGTGATGAATTGTGGTGCAGTAATTTTCAAAGTTGATGCTCCCCAAAACGTTCAGTGCTGTTGTTCACCTTTGTTGATATGCAATTTCTATTGTTTTATTCTTTATTCTTTATCTCTTTGGCTCTATCTGTTGTTGATCATTTTGCAATGTTGTTTTAATGTTTTATGGCCAAATAGTTACGTATAAGGTTTTTGTGAACTTCAGAGGCTTTCTGGAAATTGTTGGGTACTACTATGGGTTTGAATTTATTTCCAGATTTTTTTCCTAATCTTCTATTGTTCATCTCTTTTGACCTGTTGATTATGTAATGTTATTTTTAAGGTTTTCATTCCTTTGACATTTACTTGACTCTTCAGTTGGACCATTTTTAGAATAAAATAGCAAAATAGTCTAATAGTTGTGTCTCCTTTTGCATATAGATATATTGTATTAGCATTTAATTGATTAAGTGTAGAATAGAAATGGAATAGTCTAATAGTTGTGTCTCCTTTTGCATATAGATATATTGTATTAGCATTTAATTGATTAAGTGTAGAATAGAAATGGGTTCTTATGAACTCGTGTGTTATGTTTTGGCAGGAAATTTTGATTGTTAGGCGCTGATAGTTTAATGGTTTTGCTATATCAATTGTTGCACTTGGTGATGTTTGATATGTAATTTGGTAGAGAAGGAATAATATGATATCATGTATAATTATAGGAAATTTGAAATTTGACATTTGCCAACGAATATTTGACATCTAGTGACAGAACTTGCCTGTCACTAAAAGCATTAGCGTAGGCCAAGTCGACGCTAACTCCAAGCAGCATATTTTGCTTCCATTTAGCGTAGGCCTAGCCGACGCTATTTAGCGTCGGCCTCAGCCGACGCAAAGTTAGCGTAGGCCCAACCGACGCTATTTAGCGTCGGCCAAAGCCGACGCAAAGTTAGCGTAGGCCATTTGACATTAACTTCATGTGTCGGGTTAGCGTCGGCTTTTCTGACGCAACTAGCGTCGGTCACACAACGGCCGACGCTAATGCTTTGCGACGAGTGTTTTAACGTCCGCCCCGTGACCGACGCAAGGCCGACGCTAAAGTGATCTTTAGCGTCGGCTTTTTGCCTTTAGCGTCGGCTTTTGGCCGACGCTACAGGCCGGAATTCTAGTAGTGTGCTAAGACAAGTCCTTCATAGACACCCCACAACTCAGCAACAAAGGCAGATGATTGACCCACGAACTTGGCAAAACCACTCACCGAATTACCATCCTCATCCCTAATGATTCCCCCACAACCAGCGCGCTTCGCCTCCACGTACCTTGGAAGCGCCATCTGTATTCACACAATACTAACTGCCACCCAATGCTTCAAAGAGGAAGTGAGAATCCTAGAGCACTCAAAAGCTTGAAGATAAGCCAAGGATTGAGTCTGAACTTGAACCCAATGTTGAGGAGGTCTCACAAAGCGCTCATCATGGGTGGCGCTTTATTCCTCCAGCGCCATAAATTATAATAAGTAATTGCCCAAATGGATGCCCACGAACCACCATACTCCCGCCCCAATCCTGCTGCAAGGTTCAAAGACACCCACTCCTGCATATCAGTTCCAAAGAAATGGACACGATCCTCTACCTTAAGAAGCCGAATCCAGACCTCTGAGGCAACCTGGCAATCCCGAAGCACATGAGAGACAGACTCAATGAAACGCCCACAAGCAGTGCACGAGGCATCCTCCACTAACCCCATCCTGTGCATGCGCTCCTTCGTTAATAACCTGCCATGAGACACTAGCCAAGAAACACCCGTGAGGTCTTCTGCAAACTGTCGTGAACACCGTGGAAGGTGATTTCAGGCAGCATTTGGAATGGGAATGGGGAGGAAGGGGTAAGCTTGCTGTGTTGGTGATGGGTCTTCAGTTGGAGATTTGGGTTTTTAATTGTTAATTTATTTGTTTTATTAAATGTGTTTATCTTTATTATATTTAGTTAATTATAAAAATTTAAATATAAAAAATAAAAATTTGAGTCAAGTGCCACGTGTGTAACACTGTGTGAGTAGATCAAATTACATATTATAAGATTATATTAGAAAATGAAATGTCATGATTATAGTCGCTCAATGTAAAGCAACCAGGATTTCGAGTTGAAATTGGAAATTTCAACAGAAAACGATTCTCGTTATAGACGGAGAAATAAGATTATATTGATCTGAAGACTCAGAAAATACCACCATGAGGAATTAAAGAGACAAATAGTATTTTTATATTATTTAAGAATTTAAGAATTTTAGTTTGGAATTTTCTGAGATTAGAATAAATATGTTACAGTGGTGGTCCCTGTAGAATGGGATACGTGAAGTATAGCGACCAGATAATTACCAGAGGGCTAAGAAATGATTCAAAATGGAAAGTTAGTGATATCATTAGTGTTTTTGGATTATTTATGATTTTTAGGAATTTTTCTAGAGTTTTTCAGAAAATTTTATTTTCAGTCGTTTTTAGCACGTTACGGATAACCGTAGCGCAAACGGGGTATCAGAAAATGATCAAAACTTGAGTTTTTAAATTCTAACCTTTATTATATTAATTTTAGGTTTCAAAATTAATTTTTCCATTAATAAATTATTTGGAGAAATATTTATTTCAAAATATATATTATAATAAGCAATTTGGCCCACTTGTGCTCCCAAAAGCAAAACCCCAACTTGTGAATTCTTCTCCCTTCCTTTCCAGCTGACTTTTGCACGAAAATTCAGCCCCAAAATGGTGCTTTATGCCCATGTGCTCATGCCTTGAAAGTCTTGGTTGGAAGAAATATTAAAACACCTTTAACTCTTAATTTATTCCAAGATAATACCACTTGCCTCTAAGCAAATCTTGGCCCTCCATTCTTTTTGGGTTCAGCCGTGACTTAGGAAGGGAAAAGGAGAGGGTTTGCTTTACTTTTCATTTCCTTTCTCTCTCCAAAGCCAAATACTCCATTGTTGCTCTTAAGCTTTCAAGCTTTTTCCTAAACTATTTCTTTGAGTTCCAAGAGCTTTGATCCATCAATCTTCTTCAACCAAGGTTGGTTTATGATTCTAAACCATCAATCTTTCATATACTTTCATGATCTATCTCTTTTGGTTTTTAGATCATGTGTTTCTTCATTATTTTGAGGAAATATCTTTGTTTTGGTCTTAGGTTCTTATCCTTGGAACCAAGAGGTTTGATCTTCATTGTGATCCATTTTTTCTTCAAGAGCAAGAGTAAGAAATCCTTCTCTCATGTTTTTGATCTTAGGTTTTGGGTGGTTTCATGATGAAGATGTTTTCATGCTTATGTTTTATGATTTTATTTTGTAAGGGTTGATTTCTAGCTTGGAACAGCAAGCTAGGAAAAGTGAGTTTGGTGTTTAAAGCTTCTCTTCAAGAGGTAAGTGGGATGTTCTTCTAAAAGACACAAGTTTTTTATGTAGTTCTAGTGTTGTATGATTTGGGTGGCATGATGACAACTCAATAACCTTGAGTTCCATCTTTGATTTGGGTGGTTAAAACCATCCTTGATGTGTTTAAATCACTAAGCTAAGATTTTTAGCTCTATGGTTTTTGTATGGTAGAAATCTTGTGTTTTGTTGTATGATTGTTCTCTTGATGGTGTATAAAAAAAATGGTGTCTTGAAGTGATTGAGTGTATTTAATTATTTGTGATTCATTTGATGTATATTGATTAATGTGTATTTCATATACTTTGATTGGGATTGGATTGATGAGATTTAATTAAGCGTGGGAAGAGAGTTTAAAAACTTTAATGAAAAAGTTTTACAAATGAAAACAAAGAAATTAATGAGGATTCAAGATAACACTTAATTGGATAAATTTCAAGAATACAAAACTCTGGAAATTGGACGCAGACAGTGGATGCAGAAACTGGACGCAGACATTGGACGCAAACATTGGACGCAGAAATTGGACGCAGAAAGTGGACGCAGACATTGGACACAGACAGTGGACGCAGACATTGGACGCAGACACTGGACGCAGAAACTGGACGCAGAAACTGGACGCAGACATTGGACGCAAATATTGGACGCAGAAATTGGACGCAGACATTGGACACATTGGACGCAGACATTGGACGCAGAAATTGGACGCAGAAACTGGACGCAGAGACTGGACGCAGAAACTGGACGCAGAGACTGGACGCAGAAACTGGACGCAAGAACTGGACGCAGAAACTGGACGCAGAAACTGGACGCAGGAACTGGACGCAGAATGGACGCAGAGACTGGACGCAGAAACTGGACATTTTGGGGTCAAAATATAATTATAAAAAGTTATGTGGTTTTAACAAATAATAAGAAGTAAGGGGCATTTTTATAAATGCGAAGAGTCCCACACGTAGTTGGAAAAGAGTCCAAACGTGGCGTTGTTAACTTAAAATTTTACACGTTGTTGAAAGAGGGTCAACACGTGGCGAGTTGAAGATTCAAGGAATAATGCTACACGGTGTTGGGAGAGAGCTAACACGTGGTGATGAAAATCCTAAATGAAGGGTTGCATTATTCTCCTTGTAGGTGTGTATGAATTGTATTGTCATATGCATTTGAGATATTGGCTTTTGCCAGGCTAGCTTTATGCTATGATGAGAGTATACAATCCTAGAGTGATGGATTGAGAATAAGCATAGTCTGACTATAAGTCTTTGAGGGCGTTCAGGTCACGAAATTCTCAATGGCCTTGAGGGGAATCTCCTTGTGTCGAGAAGAGTAGTATACCCGGCTTGAATGATCCTGACCGGCTTGTCTTATTTATGATGTGGTGCACGAGTTAGCACAATGGGCCATACCGAATAGATGACAACGAGGGCTAAGAGATGGTCAGGTTGCATTTATGTTAGGTACAAGTTCCGCCATATCGCTCTACTTAGTTGAGGAAGAGAAGTCTCCATGGAGCAGTGCACCGGTGTGATAAGAGATGATTGAAGTGTCATGCATATATATATCTTGATTGAGATAGATGATTTTGTGATGATGTGTGTTGGTTGTTTGTGAACTTAGAGTAAAGTTTTCAAATGATATTTGCTTATTTTTGAAGTATAATAAGTAGTATTTTTCCTCTTACTATGTATGTTTTGTGATTGTGACTTTGGGAGAAACTCACCATTGCCTATATGTTTTGTGCCCTTCGGGACATGATTCATATAGTTTGATTTCTAGCTGAGTGGACTAGACAGGACTCGAAGAACGAGACGTGCATTGAAGACGTGTCAACAAAGTGGAAGGACGTGCGAGTCCTAGTTTTGTTGGAGTTTTTCTTATTTGAACTTTTTGTAGAAGTTCTTAGTGCTTGACCAGCATAGAGAGTCTGTACTGATTTGGGAAAAGGATTTCTTGTGTATGATACGTTCCATTATAATTGAATACGTTTTAGTTCCTATGTTGTTTTCTGGTTGGTGTTTATTCTCACAAAGTATAATTTTTAAAAAGATTTTAAAAATTGACAGAGAAAATCCATTTGTGAAAATTAAATAAAATTTTGACAGCGTTTTTAGAAAGAAGAATTAGAAGAAAGATTTTAATTTCCGCATTAGAGGTTCAGTTACGAAGTGTAATGCCTCCTGAGAAAGGGGTGTTACAACGTGGATGCCACGTCATTAAAGATATCCACGTGACACGTGCTGATGTGGAGAACCGTTAGTCACGTCATCAGATAACAGCACTCACTTAACAATAGAGACTAAATGTGAAAGCTTGAAATTAACCAGGGACTGAAGTTAGGAGAAAAATAATGCATGGACTAAAACCAAAAAAGTAGTATTTTGCCATCCCTAATTCTCATTTTGTAAACAAACGTCCTCCGTTAGTCTCCTCAAAAATGGGAGGGAGGGGAGGTCACAATATGGTGACAAGTCGTTGTGGTGGGTCATTCCAAACGCGGTTCTTGCTTCATTTATTAAAAATAAATTCAATGAATCTACTAGGGTTAATTAATGAAAAAGGAGTAAAACATAAAAAGAACAAATCAACAGTGATGACATTATAGCGCATCATTATCGATAACATTCGGTGTATTGTAGAAATACCTAAACACCAGCCCTATGATTATGAATGGTTGAAATCTATAAAAAATAATATTTTGTAATAACAATCAAGAGTGTAATGTTAAGTGATTTGATAACCGTTCCCTTTTTGTTTTGTTTTGTTTTTTTGCTTATTGTGCATGGTTTGCAATCGTTATGCATTGTACTCATAATCTATAGTTATATAATAACTGGTTAAATATCAGTACAGATAGAGGTACAAATGAGTCGAGCTATTCGTAAACTACTCGAGTTTGGCTTGTTAAGTGTTCGCTTAAGCCCGTTTGATTAATTAAACAAGTCAAACTCAAACTTAAGATTAGACACAATTATTTAAATGAGTCAAGCTCAAGCTTTACATGTTCGACATTAAGGGCTCGTGAATAGCTCGTGTATATATATATATAATTAAAAATTAAAATTACATAGATCCTATATTTTGTATAAAAATACTTTCATATAGTTTGATCGTGATAAGTTTTTATAAAAAAATTTTATTTTTGAGTTAAAATTTATGATATAAACAATAAAGTAAAAAAATAGTATTTAAGTTGTTATTACTTTTGAGTTTCTCACTTATTTTTCCTTTTCCTTTACCTCATAATTTTCAAGGGTTTTTTGACGTTTTCTTTTCTCAAGTATTTTTTACTCCTAAACGTTTACTCTCTACCTAAGAGTTTAATTATGAATTTGTTATTTACTAGATTATCTAAATATAATAGTCTAAATTTTTTTAATTTCATATACGACATGTTGAACACTAATATTTATTAAATAATAAACCTATAAAGTTTAAAAATAATTTTAAAAAAAATCATAAATGAACCTGCAAGCCAAGCCCAAGCTTTACTTTTTTTAACAAGCTCAAGCTTTGAATTAAGCTCGATTAAATAAATGAGTCAAGCTTGAGCCATCAATTTTTTTGACAAACCAAACTCAAACTTTATATACTCGACTCAACTCGTTCATTTACACCCCTAAGTACATTATTCCCTTGCACTAATCTATTATGTTTAAATATATTTTATTATTATCGTTAATCAATCATCCATCGTTTGAGCTTTCATCTATATTTTATATAAAATAAAATTGATGCAGCAGGCCTAAAAAAAGGTGCAGAACTGTAGATCGAAGTAAAAAACACGGTACGTGTCATTCGATTCATCAGTCTCTTTCTACTTTTTTCTAGAATATTCATAGGATTGGCTGATTAAACATGTTGTATTCTTTTAATTATATTTTCAAAAAAAAAATATAATAAACATTCACATATTTCATTCATATTTGTTGTTTCTATAAATTTTTAAATTATAAAATTATTTTTATAATTTTATTTTTTATTAATAAAATGGCAATTGCTTATGAGATTCATTCTTTTTTTCTTTCAAATTTTTAAATTGCAAAATTATTTATTTTATTTTTTGTAAATAAAATAATATTTGCTTACATGTTTTATTTATTTTTTTATTCCAATAAATTTGCAAGTTGTAAGATTATTTTACTTTTATTTTTATTTTCAATAAATAAAACGATGTTTTTTTATAGGTTTCATTCGTGTTTTTTGTTCCGGTAAATTCTCAGGTTACAAAATAATTTTTCTTTTAACTTTATTTTTGATAAATAATATAGTATTTGCCTACATGTTTCATTAATATTTTTTTGTTTTGTAAATTTTCAAGTTATAAAATTAATTTTTAATATTATTTTCCAAAAAGTAATATAGTGTTTGTTAACACGTTTTAATATTTATACTTTTTGTTCTTATAAATTTTATGGGTGTAAGACTATTTTTTTTATTTTTGATAAATAATATGGCATTTACTTACACCATTCATTTTTTTGTTCCTATAAACTTTTAAGTTGTAAATTTTTTTTGCTTACATGTTCATTCATTTTTTTCTTCTCGTATATTTTCGGTTAGAAAATTATTTTTTAATTTTATTTGTGATATATAAAATGGTGTTTGCTTAAAAGTTTTACTCATTTTTTCCTCATGTAAATTTTAGGGTTGTGATTTTTTAATTGTATTTATGATAAATAAAATAGTATTTGCTTATAAATTTTATTCATTTTTTGTTTTTATAAATTTTTATGTTACAAAATTATTTTTCTTTTGCTATTATATTTTATAAATAAAATAGTATCTTTTATTACTGGTTTTATTTATATTTTTCTATGAAATATAAAAATATTACTATAGATTTAAAAAACATTTTATTTATTTTTGATCTATTTATTTTGTTTATCTGATTTAGAGTTGCTCCAACTTATAAAATACTATATCATATATAGAAAGTTAAAGTATATCATATATATCTTAGGCTTAATTGTATTTTTGGCCCCCTAGTTTTCACATTTGCGTGAATTAAGTCCTCCAGTTTTTAATTGCGCGAATTAGGTCCCTTAGTTTCATTAACTGTTGCAATTGGGTCCCTCCGTCAATGCTCCGTCAGTTCACTGGGGGGACCCAATTGCAACAGTTAATGAAACTGGGGGACTCAATTCGCGCAATTAAAAACTGGAGGACCTAATTCGCACAAATGTGAAAACTGAAGGGCCAAAAATGCAATTAAGCCTATATCTTATTACTATGTACTGAAATTATTTTATTTTATATTATGTATAAAAATTCAATGCGACCCGTCGTACGGGTATGACATCTAGTTTTCATAACATCATATCAAAGAATATTGAAATCATTTATCCAAAAAAAAAAAGAATATTGAAATCACCAAAAACAAAATATCAAAGAATATTATTATTTCTAAAAAGATGTGCAACAGAACCATACATAAATGTATGTATATATACAAGTACAAATAATATATATGTTTTACACATGTCTAATATACGTGTGTGCGCATATCTCTCATAAAGTACATTAGTAGGTTTCTCACCGGCCCACCCATTTATAACTTCATGCCGCTGCCCTTAAGTAAAACTTAGTCTTGGACAAAAATAAATAAATAAACAAAAATAAATAAATAAAATTTAGTTAGTGTTTGTTTCAAGTTATAAAATTATATATTTTAGAATAGTATTATTGGAAATGTTATTATTGGGAATAATATTCTAGACTATAATTTTAAAAGTGTTTGGTAGGTAGTTAGTAATCTTAGGAATATTTTTAAAATTATTTAATTTAAAAATAAAAAAATTCAAAAAATATTGTGAAATGTAGTGGGAGAGAGAAGTTATAATTGGGTGAGTTTTATAACTATTTATGTTCTTATGGGAATGAGAATAGTATTCTCATTTTCTTACATGGGAATGAAAAATGGAAAAAACATGGCTAAATCACATTTTAGAGAATCAAATATACCTAAGAATAATTTTTCCAAACTTGAAACAAACATGGAAATGTGATATTCCCAAACTCATTTTCCCAAAAATAGTTTTGTATACCTTCAAACAAACTCTTAGTGACATTGACTTGGTATTTTTGTCATATATAATCAATTAATTATTTAGTAACAAAAGTATCTAAACATCTTTACACTATCCTACAAGCTCGATGAGCTTGACATGGCTCTCATAAAGGAGTAAGCTCTAGTTAGAGGAGCTAAAGGGAAGGTGAAGGAGAGAGGTGATATGTTAGTTTTTATTAAGGATGGTCGGACTTAATTGACACATCAGCAAAATCGTTTGACACATTATCAAAATTTAGCAGATTGGACTAAATTCTTGAAGGAAAAATTTTATAGAGACTAAAAAGTAAGAAAAAAATTATAGGAATGAAAACCAAAATTGCCAATATTTCTAAGGACTAAAAATATATTTAGACCTTAATTTTATCTATTTTTTAAACAACTCTTATTTTTAATGCCCCTGTGATATTTTTGCACTAATTAAAAGTTGATTCTTGAAATTTGAATTTCAAAATTTATGCCCAATTAATGTGTAGTTAGCAGTTTCCTCAAGTCAAGGTGCTATGAAATATATAAACAGTAAAATATGAAATTGATAAGATCAAAGCTGTAAATATTGTGCAAAAGATAAAGAACAAAATTAAAAAAGGAAAGAATAACAAGGAATGGAAACTGAAGATAGAAAATAAAAAAAATAGGAATTCTATCAAAATAAAAAATTAAAAAAATAGGAATTAAAAGGCAGAAAATAAATAACTGGAATTAAAAGACAGAATAAAGAATGTGGTCACTCCTTTCTAAAATGGCAATGATCTAACGATCAATAATATGTACAAGAATTACACAACTGAAACTTGTGGGGACTAAAATTGTACAATCGTGATACCCAAGAGACCAAAAGTACAATTAAGCCAACAATTTATTTAAGTGTTTATACGTATAAAATTTTTATAATCTAAAAATAATTAGGGCTCTGTTTGGATAAATAGTTTATTTATGTTTATAACATACATAAGTGTTTATCACATGAGAACTTATGTCATAAACGCTTAAATTGAATAAGCTATTTGAATTTGGATATATACTTTTCTTAATAGGCAAATGTTAGTAATTAGTATTAACATGTCATGTTAGTGGAGGGATTTGAATTCATGACCTCCTTATCACTCTAACTCTTATGTTCCTCCCTCTCTAACCACCAAACCACTTTATGATCTCCCATATGTACATGTACAATAAAAGAAAATATGCTTATACAAAAATTGAACCGTTTGAATACATAATTAAATAAGCACTTATAATATGTTATGATTTTTAAAATTAAAAATAAGTTATAAATATTACAAGATGACCATAAACATTTTTTTCCATAAGTTCATTCAAACACGTACATTTGTGGCAATAGATAAGCCCAAGTAAGTCCAAAACAAACCAATCCAAACGGGTTTTAAATTGATCTGTTTTAATAAACTATTATGGAGAATTTATGAAAATAAACCCAAAACAGTTTATAAGTCTGTCATGAGCTATTTTCATAAGCTCGTCTAAATACTCTCACAAATATTTATGTAAATATGTATGCCGAAATAAGCTCTGCAAATGCCATTTGTTAATTGGTTTAAGATTCTTCTAGACTTAATTTGAATAAGAAATTAACTGTGCTTTCCAATGCACATTTTTCCCCAAAGAAAATAAAATTTATTCTAGTTATACAGCTCTTTAAATAATGGTTCAGTAGTGCCAAAACAAGTCTCCCATCATAGATAAGTTGAAAAAGCTAGGAGACGCATGTATATCAGGGCGTGGGCTCGATCCCAGGCTGCCCCTCTTCCATTTCCATGTGTGTGAGTGCGTATAGAAAGAAAGAAAAAAAGTAGTGCCAAAACAAACAATGTTCAAAATCAACCCGTCGAGAAGATATTGGAGGCCCGTTTCTGAATTTGAATGGTTTTTTACGTAAAGTTGCCAAGGCCCGTTTCCAATGACAGCGCTCCTTACAAGGGAATTGGTAAATACACCGTGATATTTTGTCATACACTCCACATTTAAACAAGAAATTACTATTATATCTTTATCGATTGGTTTTTTTTTTCTTCCAATTTTGCGTCTTTTCCAGAAACTGGAGTTTTCAGAATACAAATTGTATGGAGATTGGAGTTTCCGGAATATAATTTTGTATTCCGAAAACTGGAGTTTCCGGAATACAAATTTGACTGGAGTTTCCGGAAAAAAATGTCAAAACGAAAATCTCAAAAAAGAAAATGCGATATTGAATGAGGGTATTTTTGGGATTTCGACATTAATGTGAGGTGTATGTCAAAAAGTGTGGGGTGTATTTACCATCTCCCTCCTTACAAAAAGGCATTTTCTAACTACACATATAATTTTTTATTGACACATACGTATCAATGCTAAACTATTAGTTCTGCACTGATGCGGAGCACACACATATAAATAATACATGCAAAATTATTAGTTCTGTACTGAAGTACAATTCCGCATGATGTATGTTTTAAAAAAAAATACTTGCGAAATTATTAATTCTGCATCAGGTATATAAGGATAAAAAAGTATATATGTGTAGATAGAAAAAGCCTTACAAAAAATAAGGATGTATGGTGACACAATGATTCACGTTTTGCATTCGACCAAAAAAAATGATTCATGTTGCATAATCCACGAGAAAAAGAAATGAAGATAGTGAGAAATGATGAGGATGGAGTATATGCTAGATCAAGTACGGTGGCGTTTATAGTAGGGAAGGGGTTATCCTTCCCTACATAGGGAAGTGGGGCCTCAATTAATGTGAAACCATTGATATAATAGAAAAATAGTCCAATGGCCTGGATATACTAATGGAGACCTGAAAGAGTTGGAATCACTGTTGTAAAAGTTATTTACAAATAAGGACCTATACTATTGTTAAACTTATGGTAGTGGAATATTGGGCAAATACGCACAGATTCACACTACACTATTACCAAAACGTGCTGTGTGTATTTCAAACGCGTTGTATGCATCGATCGTAAGCCATCAATTTATGTTATTATTATCACAATTTTCTAATTATTTTTTTTCCATTTCTGTTTATTTAAATTATTATTATATTTAATTAATTTATTACTATTTATTCTTTTTGGTAACATATTATTTTACTTCCCTGAGAAAAGAGAGTAAAACAGAGCACACATTGACCGCTTTGCAAATCCAAAAAAGTATATGAGAAAGAGGGTGATCTTCAATTCCGCAACGCAGTCCCTTCTTTTCTCCTCTTCCATTTAAGTTTCACACCCTTCCCTCTCCTCCGATCCCTATCCAAATGAAAATTCCGATTTTGAATTGGTGATTCTCAATTGACTGCGATGGGAACGACAAGCTAGCACGGGGTGGTGACATGGAAGCTGGTTTTGCAAAGCTTCAGGGGAGGACTTCGAGTACTACATGCAGACCTACTCCTTCGTCTTGGGCCGCAACTCCAAGGAGTCCATGGTGGACGTCGACCTTTCCTGCCTCGGCGGCGGCGGCGGCAGCACACCTGCATTTTCTATGACTTCACACAGCGCCGTTTCGGCCTCGAGGTCCTTGGTAAGAACGGCTACCTCATCGAGGGTGTCCTCCACCTTCCCTTGGCGTCATGTCCCACATGTTCCTTCTCTTCTGCTTGCGCCTGGGACCTCCCTCTTCTTCGCATTGGCCTTCAAAGTCTCCTCTTTCTCCCTCTTCAAGGTCTCCTCCCTCATGTCATTGGCATAGCTCCTCATGGAGGGGATCTGTGGTCTTCTCGTCAGCGACGAAGGCATCGTATCTCTCCAAGGAAATGACCTGGTTGAGCCTCCTCTAGTGGTAGTCGTCTTCCCGATCAATGATGATGCTGTGTGGTGTCGTTTTCATTTTTAGTTGCATGGGACGAAATGGCATCAAACAAAATTTTGGGCAAATATTTGATTTAACAAATTTAGTAGAATATTATGCTATTTACTATAGACTTGATAACTTGAAATAGTGGGTAAAAGGGCCCACTTCTCTACGTAGGGAAGGATAATCACTTCCCTACCGTAAACACCACCGATCAAGTACATATCACTTATCAAAAAACAAGGTCAAGTACATTTTTTTTATAAGTCAAAGGACAAAGGTATTGTTGAAAATAAAGCAACTAAATTAGAACATAAGTTATGTCCAAATTTAACTACTTAAAAGAGAACAAGATCAAATACGTATCATCCAAGCCTGATACATTCTTTATGAAGCTCCACTAAAAATCGTCTTATGTGTGTATCTTTTTGTGACTACGGATGCGATTTTAATATTTTAAGTGCTAGCTTCAATTCTTAATTTCATAAATTATTCTAAAAAATTTAATTAAACACTTATTTAAAAGTTATTATTTTGAAATAAGATGAAAACAACTTATATAATACTCCTTGGATTCTATTCCTTTTTAATATATTTCTTTGCTTATAAAAAAATAATAAACCCTACATTATTCTATAACACTCTCTAAATCTGTGGTAGCCTTTCTCCTTTCTCATAATAGTATAATAAATACCAACCTCCAACTCATGTTGATTTTATTGCATGAATTATTTCAGATATATATTTTTCTGATAGGTGTTAGCATCCAGGTACATTAGAGCCTATCCGTAATTTAATTTATTTATTTTTTTGGATAGGCAAGATTTTATTAAGAAAACAACTAAATCAGAATATAAAAAATGCCCAAATTTAAGTATATGAAAACAACAAAATTGTTATGAGTACAACAACGACCGATCTCTTACTGTTAATACAATAAAATTAGCGTGCAAAAGTATCAGTATAGAGAAAGACATCTCAACTAAGTGGATACCCAGATCTTATTTATTATTTGTAGCACGCGCAGACCCACATGAATAGCTAATAAAAACACCCCAACCTATGAAAACTACACCAAAGAAGACCAGAGTTATTCACAACTGTGGGAGAAACCCCACCCGTGGCATGAGGGAGAACAAACAAGTACAAGCTTACATAGAGCTATTCAGATTGGTTCACAATTGTGGAGAAATTTCCATCAACGGTGTAAAACCGTCAGTCCCAAATGCAAATATAATCCAAAGCAGCTCACAATTGTGGAGATATTCCCACCCTAGGCGTGAAAACATATGACCCAAATGCAAAAATGCAGAGTAGTAACCAGAGCAGTATGAAAAACGTAACATCTCCGGTGTGAAAGCGTCAGACCCAAATGCAAATACAATCTAGAGAAGATCACAATTGTGGCGCAAATCCCACCCCTGGCGTGAAATTGTCAGACCCAAATAGAGAATGCAGAGTATAGAATCCAGAGAAGTCCACAGCTGTGAAAAATGTTACACCCCCAATGTGAAGTCGAGAATACCAAATACGAATTTCAGAATCTCATATCACAACTATGGTGAAAATCCCACCCTCGATGTGATTGAACCACACACCCAAACCCACTATATCCTTGAAAATTGTGTTATTTTTTAATACCCAAGTAATGCCACGGATTGGATATCCAATTCTGCAAAGAGTATAAAAGCTTGTTGGACCTTGTCGTTAGCCAATGCCAGGACTTGAATTTTGCAGCCTCCACCACTTTGGTCAAATCCATATTAGTTGAGTTAAAAACTGTACCATTCATTGCAGCCCATATTGCCGAAATGACAACGAACCACACCACTTGCCAAAGTTCTTGCGTCTCTGCTGCTCCCTGAAGCATACCTTTGAACTGGAAAAATGCGACTTGCGGTGACAATGCAACACTGATGAAACTACCCACCAAAGCAATGTCTGTGACCAAACTTGAGAAGTGACCGCACAAGTAAAAAACAAATGATCCTCCGTCTCTGGTGACTGGTTACAAAAACTTGCATAGCGATTGAGCTTATTGTAATACACCCCTTTCAAGTAGATTAGACAACGTTGGCAACCGGTTATGAGCAAGCTTCCACACATGAGCTTGCACCTTAGATGATACGTGTCTTATCCACAAAGACTTGAAAAACATATCAACATTAAGCGAGTGAGATAAATTTTACAATGCCTTATAGCCTGACTTAACTGTGTAGATCCCTTCACTATCACCCCCCACGCCCATCTATCTTTCTCATTCCTTCCCAAAACCACGGTCTCCACCACCACCTTAAGTTCCACCACCAACTCAGACTCCCATTGAAAAAGATTCCTTCTCCAATCCTACTTCCACTCCCACACACCCTCCTCCCACACCCCTAATTCACTAACCCGTGCATATTTGTTCTCTGACAACATGGATAATCTACCGAGTCTGTCTTTTAAAGCATCACTTTGAATCCAGCAGTCGTGCCAGAATAATTTATCATCATATCTTTATATTATTATTATTATTATTATTATTCAATAATAACTATCTTTAAACTAGCTTTGTACAATCCTGAATAAATTTGATAATAATATTCAATATTTACCACATGTTTCTGTCTTAAAATGTTTAAATGTTTTAAAGAAAATTTATCATGCCTTATTTGCAAATATTTTCGTTGAGCAATGTTTGGAAGAAATTTCAACATTTTGTTGTTGAAAAATATGTTTGATTATCTTTAATTTCCGACGGGTGTATATACATATACATATATATACCTCCAAAAAATCATATCCTCAAAATTGGGTACATCCACAATTTTCAAATTTGGTGGCGACCAAGTTCATCCCATTTCCCAAAAAAAAGGTCTCTCCTAACTAATTCCATGTGAAAAACAAAGTAATGACCACAATTTTCCTCCCACAACTTTGCAAAAAGTTGCTGCAAAAAGTTTCAAAAAAGGTTAAAAAATAAATTGTGGTGGTGGTTTCCGACCATAGTTGGAACAGTTGCACGGGTACGTGAACGTGATGCCGTAGGAGGGAACGAAGTTGACAACATGCAAAATCCACGGTGCAGTGCAGGCACAAAACAGTGTTTGTACAGAGCCCAGTTAATTTGCTAGCTGCTTCCACGCGCCACTAAAAGTACCCAAACTAATGTATACGAGGACGACAAATCTAACATGTTTGTCTCTTTTTTTTTTATACATAACATGTTTGTCTCTTTTTAGTCTTTAATTTTTAGAAATGTATCATTTGTAGTCTTATGGCTTTTTTTTAAACTCAATTTTTTTTTAATTTCACCCTAGGTGAAATTAAAAAAATATTTTGAGTTTAAAAAATAGTCACAGGACTACAAATGATACATTTTTAAAAATTAATTTCATCCCTCGTAATTTTCAATTTTCATCCAACCTTTCTTTTCATTCCTAGATTTGTCAATTTTGTCCCGAACCAACGGTTCAACCCAATGGGCTCACGTTTTAGGTTATGTTGGGCTCGTTAAATATAGGTACGAAAGAAATCAGATCATTTTGACTCGGCTCAATAGGCCCATTGCACCAAGCCAGGTCCAAATTTTATGCATTTTTAAGACTTTGAGATATTTTTTGTTTCTAAATAATTCGGGCTCTGTCCGGCTTGGTGTACCTTAGGCTAGGCTTGGCTGGAAAGTTTGTGGCCCAAAATGGAGAATGGAGGTTTGATAAATATTGGGAATTGAAAATTAAAAAGGGTGAAAATGAATTCTTAAAATGTTTTTTTTTTAAATTTAAAAAATGTCACAATAACTAAAAATGATACATTCATAAAAAGAATGAATGTGGATTTGATAAATATTGGGAATTGAAAATTAAAAAAGGTGAAAATGAATTCTTAAAAAGTATTTTTTTTAAAAATGTCACAAGAATTAAAAATGATACATTCATACATTTACAAAAATAAAGAAAGGAGACAAAAAAATTTATGAACTAATAGGGACTAAAAATATATTTAACCAAAAAATATTTTTGCTATGAGATGAGATCGATGACCGAAGGCCAATCACTGTTACTTTATTTCTCCGTGATCATAAGCACAGGTCAATTAGCAATGTCCCTAACATGGAAACACCAGCAGCTAAATGAATACTTGGGGTGTTTTGAATTTTGATCCATCTGCTGCCACTTTTGTTGATTTACATCTTCAAATTTATTCTTAAAACGATGAAAACGGTATAAAATCATCTTAAATTTCAAATAATGTAACGGAAGAAATGACAGAAAGTCGTGAGAGGAAAATGTGACTAATAAATATTTTTTGTAATTAATTGTATATTCGCTTAACACATGATTTCTGCAAATTCTTTTATCGTACCAATCATAAAGAGATTAATGTTATGTTGTATGAAAAAGTTGTACACAAATGTTTAGCTTTTTTAATGAACAGATAAATACTTAATTATATTTTACTATTTCTTAAAATATGTCTTCATTGTAACAAAATGAAATATCTTCTTCAAAATGTTCAATTGATTAAAAAAACCGAACGAGTTTGCACCGCACAAGTATACATCAAAGCCTAATTAATTATTGATAAGAGGAGTAGTGGCTCATGTCTCATTCAACCAATTATGTGGATAGTATATCCTATTTAGTGGGATCTATTCTTAGCTGACCATCCAATGTGGGACTCCCAACATGCCCCCTCGAGTCTATGGCTCCACATCGTAGGCGAGGGCTAGCGGCAGTATCCACACCACGGGGAGGTACGAGGCTCTGATACCATACTAAAACGGCACGGACTCACAGCTCACACCCCAAAAGTTAGCTCATGGGGAGAGGGACTCTCCATGCTTATAAAGACTTCACAGCCCTCTGACCATCCAACGTGGGACTCCCAACAAATAGTGAAACTCACACAAATCACAAATATTATTATGCGGTATATAAAGAGCGGTAAAATTGAGGTCAAGAGTATTGAAGATTAGTGGACTTCTCTCTATGATTAACAATATTCTAATTTATAATTTACGTCATCTCTAAGCATCAAACTAAGGGAGAAGAAGTCGTTTCACAAAAAAGTTTACACAACAATTTTTCTCTCGATAGATATGCTCAACAAATCAAGCTCAACAATAATTTCTGAGGAGTTCAAAATTCTATAACTAACCTAAAACCAAGTCCCACGATTCTATTATTTTTTAAGTTAATATGATATTTAAAATAGCGGGGCAGGTGCAACATCCCTACCAATTACTATTTTTAAATTAATATAATATTTTAAATAGCGGACAGGTTCGAGGGCAAGTACAACATCCCTGCCAATGTCTTTGTATTTGAAAAACAGGGAAAAAAAAACTCAAACTTGACCCCAAACCCCGTCAAAGCGAGTTATCCCCGACAAAGTTGGGGCGAGTTTGGGTGAATACATGCGGATTTGTGTTTTTGATATGCCTATTCACATCAACTATTTAAACTATTTTACTACTCCAACCATAGTTTATACATTTTTTCGTTATACTCTATTTTAAAGTTGAATCAAATAATCAATTACTATTATATGTCTCGTGCATGGCACGGGTCACTATGCTAGTATTCTAATATACGGTGATGCGTACCCCCAACATTGATATTTCTTCGGCAAGTATAATCATGACCAACTTATTTTTTCACATTTAACCATAACCGGTGCCCTAAGGCGGTAAGGCCAACATGACACTAATAAACAAAAATATATAACTTCACATAAATTAAGAAAATTAGTTAAATTCATTTAATTTTTTTGATTTTATATGAAAAATAAACTATATTTACTATACTATCCTTAACCTTATTGATTGTAGATGTCCCACAAAATAGATTCTTGAAAAATAAAAGTTAAATTAATGTAAAGGTATATTTGACATATATAATAACATTAAATAGAGTAATAAATATGGTAAGTTAATTAAAATTTGCTTATATTTAAGTCTACCAAATAGAAATATTTTTTTGCTTACATATTTAGCTTCAAATAGAGTATTTTAAAATAGTAATAAAATATTTATAATGTCGTGTTTTTAATAAATAATTTTTATTTTTTGATTTCTTAACCACCGTAATTGGAACAAACCGATTAGAATGACCCTTCTGAGTATATTACCCTTAAATCCATACAAATATTTCTCCAAAAAAAATCATAAAATTAATATTATTATTTGAGATAGATAAATATTGCAAAAGCTTCACATAAGCTTAGATCCAAGAGTTTTTTCGCCTCCTCTAGCAAGTTTGCTTGCAAGAAAGTCTTTTAATTTGACATGAAACATGTGAGTAGACCATTTAGTTAATTGAGGAGCTTTTCTCAAAACAAAAAGCAAGTTATTAATTAGCTGTAGCATCAGATAAATTCTATTTGTCCCATTTTGTTTGATGTTTTAGCCAAAAATAATCTATCTCATTTTGATTGCCTTTTTACAATACCAAACAATATTAAAACATTATTGAAGTAAAAACAGGAAATGAGAACAAGAAATGGTCTCCAAACCAAATGGACCCTTAGGTTCCGTATCCTTCATATATATCATCCATAAATAGATAGCAATTGGTGGCATGTATCTTGTTCTTGTTTGAAGGATCATAGACTTCAAGTCATGCATCACGTACAAATTAAAATTGCTTAATTCCGACCTTGCGTACAAGCTCTTCTTGAATTAATCTTCACAAGATTATATGTGAAAAAGATTAAAAACGAAACCTTTATAAGTTCAAGAAATTAACAAAAAGCAATTCCCACTTTCTCGTTGCAGAAATCGACGACGAAAATATAAGCTTAAATTGACCCATCACGATATTAATTATATATGTTTCCCAACAGTTGTTGAACAACATTGAAAAGATATATGTTGTCTTCAGTTCACATATCTTGTGTTCCTCGCTCCATGTGAGGTGAAGAAAAATGAGTGATCAAACTGCAGAGAGTGAGTTGAAAAATTAGTGTAAAATGGAGATTATTTCATATGTCGCAAGTCATAATTAAATTCCTCTTAACATCAATATAAGTTAATTTGAGATAGCTCCATCAATTCACAAAAATTTACATATATACTTCCATACATACATTTAATGATCTAGTATTCAGTACCTTCACTCATCACTTTACAATCTTTGTTGATTGATCCTCTTCTTCTAGTAGTATTCTAGCTAGATTTAATAGTGGATTACTACTTAATTACAAGTGTTGAAGGGGTGGTGACTTAGTTGGCAGACTTAGCATTTGTAGCCCCTGACATCTGAGTTCAATCCCCCTTTATCAAACAAACTACTTGATTACAAGTTATTACAACAACAAAAGAACTAGGCCAAAAAGAAGTTCATCTCCCCAAGAACACAATATGTCCCTTGACACTGAACCCAGGAAATCATATTGGTGGTTATTACCTCCACCAAATACAAACTGGGGCAAGATTTTCATGTTGTTGGAGCTATTCATGAGCAAGTCCCTTGCCTTGTCCAACAAATCATTTAACCGCACTCCGTCTCTGTCTCCGTTGCTATCGTTCCTTTGAGGAACATTGTTGCAGCTCTTTGGGCACCTGAGAAGCCCAATATAGGTATCCAAGTCATGAACACAAGAAGGGTTTTGAACATTGAAAAAATCAAGCATGAGCTCAACACCCACATGAGCATAACAAGAACAACTCCAAGGAAACTCATACCTCCCACCCAACAAAACCCTAAAGTTTTCATTGAATACAACACCAGGTAGCTTCGTGATGGGATCGTTAACATTCGCTATCCTCAACACCTTCACACCGAGTTCATCACACCTCACTTTGAACTCCGAGTTACCAACTCGGGGTCCCCCAAAAGAGAACACAGTCACAGGTACATCAACCTCATTATTATTATTATTCAATGATGATGATGTTGTTGTTGTTGTTGTTAATCCAAGCTCTGAAATGTCATAGGCAAGTAAGAGAGCTAAGGCACTACCCATGCTATGACCAGCCAAGGATATACTAAGATTTTCTCCCCTTTTCACTTTGTATTTTTTGATTAACCTTGAGATTTCAGAGAGGAGTTGTTCCCTACAACTTTGGAGTCCGAATTTTGAAGAGGTTTCGTGTGAGGTGTAGAGAGAGAGGAAACCTGACTCAACCTTCACGTGGGGTTGTGGGTTGTTTGGGTCAAGCATGGCCGGTGTTAAGGAGCTCATGAGGTTTGAAATCCACTCTTGATTTGTCACTGTCCCACGGAATGTTATTACTATGTCCCTCCGTCCAAGTTTCTTCACGGTTTCATCTGAAGACTCTGCCACGTAACCAATCCACCGACCACAACCTGAAAGGAAGATGACACTGATGTTAGTTATTGCCCAGATTAATTAAAGCAGTTTCATTCTTGGTGGTGGTTTATTTGTAGGGAAGGTAGAGTACTATCAGGTTGCGTGAGTCTCAGGGTTTTAAGTTACAGTCTGCAACCGCGATTGAGGCTACAATATCGAGGTTTTTAGTGTCACCAAAACCTTGCCACGGTCGCAATTGCGGCTATATCAACCACATTTTTTATTTTGCAATTTCTCACAATATCAAGGATCGCGATGTAATCGCAACCGTGATAGCAATTTAAAACATTGGTGGATCCTTTGAGGTGTTTTCGGACTCTTAAATAAGGATGTCTTGGGAGTTCCCTTGTACTACTTTTTAATATATCTTTTGTTTATCTAGAAAAAGATAAAAACCTGAGGAAGAGTGGCTGTTGTTGTTGTTGATCATGGGATTGATGTTAATGTTGATGTCAGGTGTGGCATAGATGTACTTTGTGACTTCATAGCCACAATTCTCCATCCCCACTTCCCTTAGCATGCTCTTCTTCCCGTACTTGCAGTTAAGGTAACGCTTGGAGTTCGGGTCAAGATCAAAGGCCTTGTAAGACGCGGTGACGAACTCGCCGTAGCGAATGATCTCTTGCCGGAGAAGAGGGTGCAAAGGATCTAGAAGGTTCTCCCAGTTGTTGCACCCTTGTACTTCTCTCCAACAATTCACTAGACTACTACTAGTACTACTTGGACGCACGCGTGTGTGTTGTCTAGTAGTACTTGTAGTAGTCGTGGTAGTAGCAGTGGTAGTGGTAGTAGCAGTGGTGTTGTAATTAGCAACACCTGGAATTGGGGTGGTGGTGCTGATGATTCCAAGTGCAGAAATTGATGACTTCCCAGAGGGAGACAAGTATTCGTTTTTCTTTGGAAGTGAAACCTGACCAAAAGGGTGAGACTTTGGATTAAAGCTTTCTGATGAGAATGTTGTAATATGATTTTTCATGTTGGTGAAACTGCTGGGTAGGTGTGAAGCAGAAGCCATAATTAAGAGAAGCAGAAGATTGGGAGGGGGGGAAGAGAGAGAGAGAAATTGGGGTTCTTGATCAATTGAGTTTTGTGGTGGAATATCAAACCATAATAGAGACACAGTGGAGTTTTATATGAAGTGGGGAAAGGAGAAAGGAGACCAAAAAGGGGCATGTTAGGCGAGGATTTGACCGAGAAAGAGGTTTCAAAAAATTCGTAAAATCGTATATAGTAGAGTGTTTTCTTTTGTTTATGTGGTCGGTTAGGCGTTGTGTCACGAGTAGGGTCCTTTTTTTTTTTCTTCTTGTTGCGGCTGGTTTTGGTGATAGTGTTAGTGAGAACTAAGAGAGAATAAATTATTCATTAACACGATCAAGTGGACCCTATTTTTTTCCACCCCCTTGATATATGGAGGTTGACTTCATATGATCTATATGCCAAAGGCACAGTTTTTTTCATTCATTCTCTGCCACGAGTGAAGGAAATTAAATTTATATTGAAAAATCAATTAATAATTCAATGCTCAAACCATATATATCTATCAATTGCAGCTGTTACCTTATTCATATTACATATTTAATTCTTTTATGACTTTCTTACGTATTTGCTTTTACATATGCAAAGTTTAAGGATTACATGTTATATTTATAACTTATATATAAGCTACTCCGCATATATATATATACTAATTTATTATTTGTGGATATTTTTTAGTTATGACATGTCGTATCTTTTGATCAGCATTTAAGTTTTATAATTAGTGTGGTAATTGTTTTAGTTTTTTTAATAAAACAATAAAATAAAAACACATATATACCAAAATTAAGTAGCATTATACGGTAAACATATTTATCAGTTCAATACAAAAAATTAAGTAGAGCCACTTAAGTTTTGGGTAAATTATAACTGCGATTTTGTGCAAATGAAAAGCTTCTACTTTGAGTATTACATCATCTATATATTTCTTTAGCCCGAGTTGTTTGGAGTATAAAGACTAAAAGTAGTTATCTGGAATCATTCAACCCATGGATCGATCAAACCCAAGTACTTGAATTTTTTTTTTTAAAAGTTACCCCTTATGTTCGTGTGGGATTTGTTATTCTTAAACCTAGCTAATTTTTCTGTACCAAAATTTTAATGTATTTTGTGGGTTGTAGAATATTTTTATGGAGAATGTTATTTTATATTATAGCTTGTAGGAGTTCTGGGGGACCCCCACATGCTAGGACATGTGCCAATTGGCCAAGCAACCACAATTTTTTTAGAGAAAAACACCACATCTTCACCCGAAACCTTGGGTCTTGTCTCTTATATTCTCTTCATTTGACCCATTTCTAACCGATGTGGGACTAACGCTTGGATATTCCTAACACTCTCCCAGTATGAGTCGGGCTCCTCCCCCTCTCATCTGCTCTGAAACCATATTTTTATGGAGAATGTTATAGCTTGTAGGGAGTTCTGGGGGAGTCACATGCAGGGGACATGCGCCAATAGGCCAAGCAACAACAATTTTTTTGAGACAAAGACACAACATCGATCTTCACCCCTTTGAGACTTATGGGTACAAATCAGGCATGTTTTGGTATCCCTTTGAGACCATGTAGGTTACTGGAGAATTGCTTTAATCTCCTATTTACAGGGTTTGTGAATAGCATTTTTTAAAGCCCCCTTTGAGACTGATGGGTTATTGGAGAAATACCTTAACATATGATCTAATTCCCCTTTGAAACCATGTAGGTTACTGGAGAAATTCTTTATAAATACATTTTAATTTGGGTTGAGGCTTCTGGAAGGGAGATGAGATTTTCAAGTGTGGGAGTTGTAGGAGACAGGGAGTTGGGTTCATAAACATTTCTATGTATTCATCTTTAGACGGGGCACTTCTTGTGTTTTCTGTCTTGTTTTAATGCAATTTGGTTTATAAAAAAAAAACATCGATCTTCACCCAAAACCTCAAAGCAGTGGTATGTGGGTCTTGTATCTTATATTCTTTTAATTTGGTTCATATTCCTAATCGATGTGGGACTAACTCACACTTAGATATTCCCAACAAATTTTTTACACCTTCATTCGGAAGAAAAAACTGTGTTTATTAATTAAGTATTATCATTTGTGTGTTGGTTTTTTTATATAAGGTAGAAAAAGTCTAGGTTCCTTAATTACGTGAGTCTATTTAAGTTCAAAACTAAAATTCGTATGCATGAAAAACATATTGTTAAGAAAGTGTATCATTTAACTAAAGTAAGGTCTTGGTCATGGTTCATTAGTGCTAAATTTAATGGTTCTTCTGCATTATTTTTAGATTGCTATCTTAATCTCTTAGGCTGTATCTGTGCTAGATAGAGGCTGCTCTGAGTTTACTATGACTTGTATATTGTTGTTCATTCCTTTGGCTTACCAAAAAGAAATGACTTGTATATGGTTGTATATGAGTTGGAATACCTATTGTATTTCCTTTAATTTATTTAGCTTATAATTAAAAAAGCGCTAAAAGATTGTGATTAAATAGAAAGTGTAGGACCTTGGTATATATAAATTAGGTAGAGGGGTATATTTTTTTTTTTTGTTCGAGGGGAGATCGCTCCGACCCCACGCAGTGTCCCAACGCTTTCAACGAAAGACTAATCTGCGCTTGTCCATAGAGGCTTGGACTGACCAAGACATGGTTTTACCCCCGGGTGGAACCGATCCTGCTACTAATAGGTCGATCCCCCCAAAGGTCCTAGTGTTCCACCACTAGGCCAAGACTCCTTGGTTAGAGGGGTATATATATATATATATAATTTTCCTACGTTCATTTTAGGTAACCAAAATGAGAGTGGAAGTCTTGAAATCAAAACGTGAAAAAGACAGGGAGAGATCATCTACCCGCGGTCAACTATAGGTTTGCAACGAGCAAAGAGTGTCCTATATCATCGCGTAAGGTGGCCGGTGATCAGGTTAAATTTGATGAGAGCGAGATATATATATAGAGAGTGCCTTTATTCCAAGTTAAGTTAATGTATTAACTTGTAGTTATTACTTATTATGACTTGTATGAATGTTTGTAGTTATTACTTAGTTCCTACATTTATTAGTGAAGACTTTTACTGTAATAGTTTTGTTCTTCTTAGTTTTAGATTTAAATAAAATTTTTTTTGGTTTTGGTTTGGTTCCCCATGCTTTCTTTGTATTCATTTTCTTTTATTAATAATATTTAGGGTATACTGCAAATGATAGATAACGGCTATGGTGCTAACCTAGTTGAAATTGTAGTCGTTATTGTGATGCGTTTGCATGCCCGTGTTTTAAAAAAAAATGTTTGTATGTATATAATAATCCGGATATAGAGGAGTTCTAAAGTCATAAAAACTCTGGTAGTGTCACGTCTCTATATGGCAGAAATTCTATTTCTATGAAATATTTTTACAAATTTGACTTACACTTTACAATCTACAGAATCAATATACTCCCTCATTCCATAATAATAGTCTTTTAACAATATAAAAATGTCTCAAAATAATTATTATTTTATTTCAGCTAAGCATTACTTTTTTTTATATTTTATCTCAAATAATATTTTTTAGAGTGTTGCATTGGTTTCTGAGCAATATAAATAATAAGATTAATTTGGTAAAATTGTTACTCTCATTTATTTATTGCATTTTTTAATCTGTGTGAAAAAACTTTAAAACACTATTATCATGGGACACGTGGAGTATATTTTTATAAAAAAAACTTTGACTTGTAATTATGACAAAATAAACTGCAATTATGAAATATAAAAACTGAGTTTATAAACTCAGTGTAAGAATAAAGATATTCCCACTAGACTCGATTATAAGAAGAAGAAAAATAACTCACACTAATTAATTAAGAAAATTAATTAATATCATTTAATTTTATTGATCTTATCAAAAAAATGAAATTTATTCTCTAAATTGCCCTTGATAAAAGAGCTATTGAAATTTGAAATTAAAATCTATATTGAATGAAGGGTATTTTGTGGAAAAAAATTATTAAATAAAGTGAAATCATTTTTAGACCACTACATTTGAGTGTTTTGCTTATAATCGAGTCCAGATGAAGTTAATTAAATACTTTAATGCAAAAATGCATTGTAAAGATACATATATAGATGTTCCTGAAAGAGGCATAAATGAGTTCCTTCCACACTAACCCAAAAGTAGTATTCCCTCTTGATTCAAATATAAACAAAAAAAATAACTTAAATGCATGTAGTGGACTCAAATATAAATAAATTTTAATTAATTATATCCTATTTAATAATTTTTTCGACAACAAACAATTCATTTAATGTAGATTTTAATTTCAATGACCCATTTTTTTGACAAGATTAAGAATATTAAATAAACTTAACCAACTTTAATTAGTATGAATTTAGTTTTTTCTTTTTCTTATATCTGAGTCCAAAGAGACAATGTAATAAAAACAATGCAAAATTTAATAGCTACAAACAGCAGCCCATTTTCTTGACATTAAATTAATTTTAGAATATCTTAAATGGGAACGGGATGAAGAATATATATATATTTAAAATCACTACAACTTGTCAGTCAAATTTCAATTCTGGGTTTTACCATCCCAACTTTTTTGTTATAGTGCTTTAATTACTCGTCTTTAGGCTAGGCTAGGTGTGGTGCGAATTGCAAATTGTGGAAAATTGTTAAGATTTTTTGGGAGAAAAAGGGGAGAGAGGGCAGCGCCGACAATTTATTTTGGAACCCTCAAACTATTGGGTATTTACTTTGCTAAGCAAATCGCACGACTGGTTGTTGTTGTTTGAACCACGCTTGGGGTCAACAAAAGGGGATCATTAATTGGGATTGGAGAATAATCTATACATATAATAATAATCTATACATCTATCTATATCTATACATCTATACGGGAAAAGCACCAAAATGGTGTAATTTTTTTCATTTTTTACCAAAATAGTACAGATCAAAAAGTTATTATTAAATTGGGATAAGTCACAGGTGATATTGGCGACTTCTATTTTTTTTTAAAAAAAAAGAGTGAAGTCGCATGTGGTATTGGCGACTTCACTTTTTTTATTTTTATTTTTAAAAAAAGTGAAGTCGCAACTACCATGGGCGACTTCAATTTTTTTTAAAAAAAATTAAAAAAAAGACTGATAGTATACAGAAAGTGTTAGGGGTGTTATTTTGGTCTCTAACAGATACCAAATTAAAAAAGATCCTCAACTGTTAGCCGTTAATCACTTTGGTCCCTGAAAGTGATTATTTATTGTCATTTTAGTTTGACCACAGAGACCAAAGTGACACCGCTGGACACTCTCAGGGACCAAAATGGTTGTTTACTGTCTTAGCATCAGTTTTTTTTTCTTACCCACGAATTTAAATTCATACTCAAAATAGACTTTCTATTAAATTCGTACTCAAAAAACCCTCTTTTATTTGTTTGTTTATTTTACTAATTAGACTTTTTTTTATCCGATTTCACTAATTAGACTTTAAATTAACTAATGCTAAAAGAGGGTTTTGAGTATGAATTTAATAAAAAGTCTATTTTGAGTATGAATTTAAAGTCATGGGTAAGAAAAAAAAACTAATGCTAAGAGAGTAAACAACCATTTTAGTTCCTGAGAGTGTCAAACGGTGTCACTTTGGTCTCTGTAGTCAAACTAAAATGACAACAAATAATCACTTTCAGGGACCAAAGTGACTAACGGCTAACAGTTGATGATCTTTTTTTAATTTCGTATCTGTTAGAGATCAAAATAACACCGCCTGACACTTTCTGTATACCATCAGCAATTTTTTTATTTTTTTTTTAAAAAAGTGAAGTCGCCGATGGTAGTTGTGACTTCACTTTTTTTTAAAAAAAAATAAAAAAAAGTGAAGTCGCCAATACCACCTGCGACTTCACTTTTAAAAAAAAAAAGAAATAGAAGTCGTCAATACCAGCTGCGACTTACCCCAATTTGGTAATAACTTTTTGATCTGTATCATTTTGGTAAAAAAACAAAAAAATTGCACCATTTTGGTGCTTTTTCCCATCTATACATATAATAAAAGGAATAACTAAGAATACTTTTGGTGTCCTATTTTCTTTGTCAATTTTGCCCTTAAACGACTAGCTTTTATAATTCAAATTTAAATATTTATATGGCTAAAAAAGTAATAATCTATACATATAATAAAAGGAATAACTAAGAATAAATAACTTTTGGTGTCCTATTTTCTTGGTCAATTTTGCCCTTAAATGACTAGCTTTTATAATTCAAATTTAAATATTTATATGGCTAAAAAAGTAATAATCTATACATATAATAAAAGGAATAACTAAGAATAAATAACTTTTGGTGTCCTATTTTCTTGGTCAATTTTGCCCTTAAATGACTAGCTTTTATAATTCAAATTTAAATATTTATATGGCTAAAAAAGTAATAATCTATACATATAATATAAGAAATAACTAAGAATAATAATTAACTTTTGGTGTCCTATTATAATTAAAATTAAAATTAAAAATAAATGTGGCAGAATTAATTGAGTACGTGGATGATGAGAAGGAGGACAACGGTTGTTGTTTGAGTGCTTCAGTTACATGTGATTTGTGATTTAGGAGTATAATTTAATATTTTATATTGAAATAAATATTGAATCTATATAGGCAAAAATAACTATTTTTGGTGTCTTAATTCTTGTATTATTTTTGTCCTTAAATAATTTAGACTTAAATATATTTTTGGTATCTCATTTTTTATTCATGTTCATTTTTCGTCCCTCATATTTTAAGAATATCCATGTGAGTGATTAATTGTGACACATTTTCAAAATATTAGGGACTAAAATAATATTCTTGGCATATGAGGAATAAAAAATAAATATGAGTAAAAAATGAGAGACCAAAAATATATTTAAGTCAATAATTTAATATTTAAATTTAAATTTAAGCATAAAATGAGATAAATCCAAAAATTAAAAAAAGCAACAAAAGGTGAGGTAAATTCAAACGTGATCTATACCGCAAAAAATAATAAAAAATACTAATTTTCACAATTAAAAACTCACTATTTAATTTTAATTTAATCCAAAAAATGAAAAAAAAAAGGTCAGACGGACAGTCCGTCCGCTAGTGGGAATAATGGGAATCGGGAAGCATAAGCATCAACCACACGTGTAGTACAATACAATAGAATGGAGACTTTCAACACGGTGATTGCTACTACTTTTACGCTACTATCTATAGTGACGACTTTTCTTGGTCAGCATATATGACGTGGCTCTATCCATTGCTGCCTTTTGGCCCTTCCCCCCTCTATCTACCTCTTGCGTTAGTTAATGCTAGCTTTTGATAGTGTTGTTGTTTCTCCACCTTATGGCATCCATGACATTAATAACAACAAAAGCCCATCGATTGTCAGATTCTTAATTGCGAAAGGCACAGTGTGGCTGTATGTGACCCTTTACTTCCCAAGTTCATATGTTGATCTGTGTGGCAGTGTGGCACCATTCGTTTTTGTAAGGTGCGGACATTTATTCATTAGTTAATTGTTATTTTGGCTCCTAAAACTGTAATACGGTCTTATTTAGGTTCTTAAAACTAATAAAAAAGTAATTTAGTCCCTAAAATTGTAAAACGTCGGTCAAATTAGTCCCTAAAATTGTAAAACGACGGTCAAATTAGTCCATCGTTTTACAATTTTAGGGACTAACTTGACCGACGTTTTACAATTTCAAGGACTAAATTGCCTTTTCGTTAGTTTCAGGAACCTAAGTGAGACTATTTCACAATTTCAGAGACTAAAATGACAGTTAACTCTTTATTCATCAATTTCACTCCCACCCGCGGTCAAAATATATGCACACAAAAAAATATGCAGCAAAAATTATTTTACTATTTTAAATTGTCTAGAGTCATAAGGTAGTTTAGTAGTTTGAGAGAGAGAAAGACATATTGGCATAAGCTCTATTTGGCAAAAAATAGCAGATAGCGGATAAATTAGCTGATAGCGGATGAGCTTATAGCGGATAAGCTACGGATTGAATTCAAAGTGTTTGGTAAAATTAATGCTTAAACTAGCTGATAAATATAAATTGACATAAAAAAAATATTTTTAATTAATACTTACATTTCTTCTTTTTTATTTACGAAAATACTTACATTTGTTTAACAAATATAATATAATAATAGACATATAACAATAAATATATAACAAATATAATAATAGAAATATAATCTGAGAGCGTTAAACGTGAGTGAGAAGTGAGATTGATAGGTTAGGGTTTATTTTATTTAAGAAATGATAGGGAAGGAATTTAATAAAAATAATGAGAGCAAAAATGACATAAAAAATCATACACTGTCTGCTATAAGCTCAAACGCAACTTCAAATAGCGTCTAAAAAAATGCTAATTGTTATTGGAAAAATGTTATAAACTACCCATTACCAAACACCTCCATTTTTTTAAATCCACTATCCGCTAGTCAAATCCGCTAACCGCTAGCGGATTAGACCTGCCAAACAGAGCCATAGAAGTTGGAGTGATAAGGAGGTTATGAGTTCAAACCTCCCCAACTAACATAACATATACTACTCCCTCCGTTTCAAAACTAGAGCAGTTTAAGGTTAATACACATAGATTAAGAAACATTTAATGGAAGTAAAATATTGTTGTATGTAGACTAAAATACCCTCATTTAATGGAAGAGTATTTGTGACAAATTATCTCCAAATCTCTATACTATTAATGTTAACTACTCCCACTAATAGTTACTCCCTCCGGTCTCAAATATAAGAAAAAAAGTACATGCATCTGGACCAAATAAAGATGCATGTACTTTTTCCCAAATATGGTCTCAAATATGATCCAGATGTATGTACTTTTTTTCTTATATTTGAGACCGGAGGGAGTATTAAATAAAGATATGGGTGGAAAAAAACAATTAATGACACGTTGGAATTGTAAAACTACAATAGTTTTGAAACAAAAATAAAATGCTAAAACTGCTATAGTTTTGAAACGGAGAGAGTAATAATAATTTACTTACATCTGTCTATCCAAAAATAAGTATTTTAATTTGCCTTACTCTTTATTTTAATAATTCCTCTATTTCTGTATGGAGGAGGAAAATGTATATTTTAACATAAGAGAAGAGGGAAGTGAAATTCAAGTTTCTCTCAAGAAAAGGGAGTGTAATTTACTCTATATTATTAATTAAAACTCATATGACCTATGTATTTGAAATAGCAAGAAGAATACACAAACCCAAAAAATATTTTCAAAATGATTATCACATAAAAAATTGTTTGCTTTTGTTGCCAGAAAAGATTGTTCGCTTTTATGTACAAATAGTTTTTTTTACTAAAATATACTCATTGCAATTTCATTAAAAATTATCTCAGTAATATAAAGGGAAACTTGATCATAAGTATAAGCACTATCCACTAGGGCTAGACAAAAACAACCGGCCTAGCCTGAAACTAAAATAATAGAGCATAAAATCATGCTTTTGGGTGGGTTCAAGCGGGTAAACGGGTGGGAAAAGTGGGCTTACACGGATTGTTTTGGGTAGGTGCGGCTCTGTATCAAAAAATTTGGCGAAAATCAAACCCGGCTACGTGTATTCATGTTAATCTAACTGTCAGAATCTTTCTTATGCGTAGACATGTTGTGAGCCGTTGATTGCAATATTGTGATGCAATGTCCCTATATAAATCATAACCTCTCCTCTCAAAAGACTCTGAGAGCGTCGTCCCTCTCCATTTCGTTTTTTTTCTCTCTCTTAGCTCTCCTTCTCTCTCTTTTCTCTCAAGAGAGCTCACCACCATCGTTCACTCCACCCTCTTTTCGGCCACCATCTACCTCTAAAAATAAAACCTAACCGATTGAAACATTCATTTCCCTTAGATCTTCAAAAGACCTCTATTAATTTTGAAGAAAAACAAAAGTTGCTCACAAAACTCAACCATTGCCAATGCCTTCTTTATGCGCCGCCGCCGCAAGTGGCTTCTTCTCGTGTCGCCGCCACAAGCATGTCTATGAGTGCAAAGACCAGAGCAATAGACAGTGGCATTTGACATACATAGGCGAGAATCGACGCCACACTGTCACAGATATGGTATTGCGAGCGGCTCACCGTCGCTCTACAGATCCACCACTAGACCACTATGCATAGCCATTATCCCCCATGTGCAACTAGGTTCGCAACTATCCCCTTTTGGCTTCATGTAATTTTTTTTTTTTTGAGATCTAGGGTTTCAGTCTTTCAGTAGTTTTTTTAGATCTTCTGATCATTCTCATTCTGGAGTTTGGTATGTTTTTGGGATTGACTAAAAAAAGCACATTGCTTCTGTTTTTTTATCCAAACCGTGCCAACCCACCCATTCAAACCGACACCCAACGAATCCACCACCCGACCAAACTAGAGGTTGAAATGGACAGCATCGGGCTTAGATTCGAACATCTCAATTTCAATCGAATTGACACTTTTCAGCTTGAAACCAACCGATTTCCATCCCTACTATTCACCAAGGCACTCCTACTGGCTAAGACATGTGCAGCCAACCTAATACGGACAATTAGTTACAATAATTCTGATTTTGTCACGCTCCTTTTCCACCGCATATCACTTTTACTCCTCATCTTTTTTTCTTTTACATATCTTTTCTTTCTCATTTTTTTCCTTTTACCTTTTCGGTAATATTTAATGTCACGAACAATCTTCACACTAAATTGAACGAATGCAAACGTGGTAGGTTATAATTGCTCATCCCTATGCATGGTCACTCACCCTTAACATTTTATTTTGATCATTCGTCATGTTTTTGTGCCTATATATGTTTTCTTACTCGATAGCATTACTCTTACCTTTTTATCTCTCTCTCTCCTTACACCAATCTCACATCCCATGTTAGGTGTGAGAATATTTTCTAATTGCAATATGGTAATAAGCATAAGCATGATACGATGTCACTATAGTGGGAGATTAATGAACCAACCAAGAAGCATCCTAAATACGAACTTAGAAATCTGAATTGTCACTTTCATTCCTTGGAGCATGAAACTTTTTGACCATCCCTACTATTCACCAAGGCACTCCTACTGGCTAAGACATGTGCAGCCAACCTAATACGGACAATTAGTTACAATAATTCTGATTTTGTCACGCTCCTTTTCCACCGCATATCACTTTTACTCCTCATCTTTTTTTCTTTTACATATCTTTTCTTTCTCATTTTTTTCCTTTTACCTTTTCGGTAATATTTAATGTCACGAACAATCTTCACACTAAATTGAACGAATGCAAACGTGGTAGGTTATAATTGCTCATCCCTATGCATGGTCACTCACCCTTAACATTTTATTTTGATCATTCGTCATGTTTTTGTGCCTATATATGTTTTCTTACTCGATAGCATTACTCTTACCTTTTTATCTCTCTCTCTCCTTACACCAATCTCACATCCCATGTTAGGTGTGAGAATATTTTCTAATTGCAATATGGTAATAAGCATAAGCATGATACGATGTCACTATAGTGGGAGATTAATGAACCAACCAAGAAGCATCCTAAATACGAACTTAGAAATCTGAATTGTCACTTTCATTCCTTGGAGCATGAAACTTTTTGTCATTAATTGATCATATCAAACTCTATTTTGCATTGAATTCATATAAAAATATATATCAAAAGCAATTGAAATTTCGGTCTAGTCAAAATCTTTCTTTACAGTTGGTATTAAATTGATATCTTTTCAATTTTGTATATTGTTTGCTTCTTATATATATGTCTGCTTTTCTTCCCTTTATCGGATTCAAGATCATAAATCTGTATATGACCCTACATTCTTTGCTATATGCTTAGCTAAGCACTAGACGATTATTATCTTTGACAGAGGAATTAAACGTTAGGCCTTTACTTTATCTAAGATTTCTTGTCCAACGACCAACATACTTATATAAAGTTGAGGAACTACAATCAAATTAAAACAGCATAATGTCATAATCCAAATGCTTTCAAAACTAATTCAACAAATAAAAACATATAATTATATGTATCGAGATAACCGGCCGCCATTTAAAAATTAATGTGCATATATTAATTCACTTTGATATATATCTGTATTCAACTTGCTATTGAGTACTAAAATTTTCCAGGGAAAAGTACCCATAAGTTTTATTTAATTCCTCCTCTGTTCAGCCCATTCAACATGACACATCCAGTTTAGTCAAGCTGTCTCTCATGACACTACTCATGATCACTCACTTTAACTGATCCTAGATACATCCGAGACGAATCTAAGTCATTCAACATTTTGAAAGTCAAGCATCTGCCAATTGTTTTGCGCCCACGAATGGTATAGATATCTTTTTTGTTTTTTTTCACCCACAGGACTCTGGAGGAAATCAAAAGCGCCCCAGACTAATCTGTATTTGGCTGGTTGGTAAATAATTAAAATTTAGCCATAGATTGTTCACAGGATCAAACTCGGGTATTAGTCGAGTCTGTCCCCTTAAATAGAGCATATTAACCACTTGTGCCAAACATCGTTATTGAATGGTATAGATATATATCTAGAGAGGTTTTTGTGATATATCCTGAAATCGGTAATGTTCAATGTGTTCGCAACCAACTTGTTCTATAGGCCGCCCACGATGCATGAAAAGTTTCTTACTTTACACTTCGATCGAGTAGATTCATGTTCTGCTGAATATTTTAGACTTGGTGAAAATTCGTTCTTGGTCTTGGTTAGTTGCTTCTTTTGGGTCTAAAGGACTTGGGTTCTGTTATTGGTATTGTAGTAGTCCTATGAGTTGTGTTGAGTACTTTTGTTCATATGGTGTTTTGGTCTTCTAAGCTCCCTTTAGTGTAAGGGTTAGAGTACCCCTTGTATTCTCTGTTAATTAAATTTGTTTGCTTATGGAAAAAAAAGCTATACAATAGTTATATATAGATTAATTATTTAATCAATAACTATATGCATGTTAATTATAAACAAGATTTTTAATTTTTTGGAATACAATGATAAAAATAAAATTTCAATATATAATCTTATGAAATTAAATTATCCAAATTCTTTATCACCAATCTAATCCCAATAAGATTCTAAGAACATAATTAATAAATAATTTCTTTAAAAGATAATCGGTTATAAAGGAATTTTCTTTGGTAAACCATGGCCCGGAAAGCAACCCAATAGAGTGAATGCTACGATTACTAGATGTTTTATCTATTACTAATAAAATAATAATGCCTTTTTTCGTGTTATTTTGTATTTTATATTTCAAATTGCATTAGTACTGGGAAATTATTCTGGATCGTGTATTTTGTATTGGTTTTTAGATTGGGCATACCTTATGCTTTAGTCCCCCTTTTTAATTCAACTTGACTTATACAAAATTGCATTTTAAATTTTAAACTAAATACACGGGACAACGACAAGATCTTTCTGTAAAATTAGAAAACAGGTTCATAAATATGCTTTTTATAATATTTTATTTAATAATTTATTATTTTAAGTTAATTCTTTAAAAATATTTTTTATATATAGTAATAAGTAAACGAATTTATTATTAAAGGAATCGTACTCCAATCCTTACGACACAATCTGAAAATTAACAAACAGTTTAGTTTAATGCATTCAAGGAGACAGTTGCACCAATAAAAAAAAAGATATCATTCTTTCTACTTAGAATCCTTTGGAACAAGCTAGAGCATTAAATATATCAGTTCTTCTAGAGTATTTCCAATCAGTTCTACTTATGCTCTAGAAGAACAAGCATCCTAAACCCATCTATATATCATCATATAACATTTAGATAAGGAGAAAGAACGATAATTTTTTTTTTTTTTAACTGGCATGCATTCTTGGTACGCATGGTAATTGTCTCAATCACACAATTCCATTGTGTTCGAAGTTCAAATGAAGGGAAGAAAAGAAAGAATGATTATTATTTTTTTGCTGAATAGAAAGAATGATAAATTGTTATAACTAAATTTTAGTGATAAAATTCATCAACACAAATTTTTCTAAAGAAAATTAAAGTTACCAGTTTCCATGAGAAATATAAAAAGGCGTACTGTTTTTACCTTTTTATCCTCAAATAGCCTAAACGTGTGTTTAGGGGGGGAATTTTTCCATTTTTCAATTCACACAAATTATCGAAGAGTTATCCTTCCAAAATGGCATAAAATATTCATTTTCATAACTTATATCATGAGATAATTGTTGAGGTTCATCTGGTTATAGTTATGTACAATTAACAATAAGAATAAATATATTAAGATTTTTATGAGATTTAATTATATAATAAATGCAAATTTGAAATTACAATTATAGCCATTAATTTAATTGCTTTGAAAATAGAAATAAATGGTTTTTTTGTCTAAATTAGAAAGGTATTAGTTGCTAATCTACTCCTTCTAATTTTTAAGTGGGAGTAAATTAGCAATCCCCATATATATATATATATATTTCCGATATATACATATATTGTTTGTTCTGCCGCAATTGGCCTGGCCCACTACACTAGAGGCAGACTCGGTAGATCCTAAGGTCCACTCAGGGCCTGACCCGTCCCAAACCCATCTTGTATCAACGGAGCCCCGACCCGAAGGGACATGCGAGGCATGATCCCCACACCTAACAATCGTACTTGCCAATAACGATTGCGTAAGCTCTTGCTCCTGCAATTTCCCGTACCAGGGCACACACCAACACGCAAGGGGCAAGAGAATCGTCCTTTTGTATTAAGGTTGCATGGCCCGATACGCTTTCCCCTAGGGGGACCACAGACCCAAGTATAAATAGAGGAGGAACCCCAGCCTCCGGTATGTATTCACTTTCACATTACTCTTACTTTATTGAAATCTGCTCTAACTTGAGTGTCGGAGTGCCTTTATAGGTACCCGTCACTGCGATTCTCATCGAAGCCCTAAGGTTTGCCACCGCAAATACCCAAACCCAACTGGTCGTTCGAGCTAAAAGAAAAAACATTAATGTTGATGCCAAATAAGTAGTTACACATTTATTTATTTTTATATATGACCGTAGCAGCCTAGCTCGGTCCCCTTAGCTCCGTCCGGGGTAGTGGTGAGGGCTCTGCCACATATGACCCAAGTCAAATATGAATATGAATAATTTTGAAAGTTTTGACGTAACAAAGACAAAGAAGGAAGAGGTAGCAAAGCATGCAGTATTTGAAACTAATTAATGCATTTTTTTGACACAAGAGAAGAGACCCTGCTGCTGGTTACCATTAATGACAATGCCCTTCCGCGTATTGCCTTTTCTGATTTAGGTGGCAAGTAAGAAGATGCAGAAACATTACTATTTGTTGAGAGTCTCACATCGACTAAGATATGGTCAATATAATCCTTATAAGACATAGGCAGTCCTCACCTTATAAGCCGATTTTATAGGATTGAATTTGAGTTAGACCCTTAGTCGACTGAGGCATGTGCAGTCCTCACTTTACAAATTAGTTTTGTAGGTTGAGTTAGGCCCTCAGCCCAAATTCTAAAATTATTCAATTGGCCCAAGACTATTTAATTGGCCCACTTGACACACTTTCACGCGACACAGCACACCAATTCAGCACTCACTAGCTAAAGTAAAATCCACAAGCTATGAAGAACTTATTAATCAAGCATCTCAGTGTCAATTGTAAGGCAAACTTCGTTCTCATTGTTAACAGAAAAACGATTTTAATCTCACAAAGAACAGAAAAAAGTTGTATGCGCGCACATGCACGTGGGTGTGTGACACGACCATTATAGTCTTAAAAGAAGAATTAATTAACCTTATGCACTTTTTTTGCTAATATAAAATCAAATTAAAGTCCTAAAGATAATTGTTCTTTTAACCATTTGGCGTGCCCCGGTATGAGCAATTGAAAGCAGCTTTCTGATCATGGAAGGCACAAAAACATTAGTACTCGTTTCAAAAAGGAGATTCTCATCCACCTAACCTATATAAGACGAAAAATTAATAATCCAAAAAATCGAGAAGGTGCAGGAAGCTTATGTGTTTAATCTTGTCTTTTTCTTTCTTTTTCCACTTCTTTTAAGTTAAATTGAGGCAAAAAATTTCAAACACGTGAAATAGGAAATGCCAATGTTGACCCAAAATTAATTATATGATGAGCAAAAAGAATTACATTATGTCTCAAAAAATAGGGACATGTCGCGAGGAAGGTTACCCGTGCTCATTGGTTAATTTTGAAGTTTAAATTAAACGTTAGTGGGAAAAGAAAGGTGTGTACATATTGTAACTAACTAGCTTTAAGTGCCGTCGGATATCAAAACCAAAGGGTTAATCCATTCTAATTCTATATCTTCATTCATATTGATGGATCTTCCACCAATGAAGATATAACATATAGTAGAAAATACAACATGTTGGGGAAAATACATGTAGATAAAAATAAAACTGGAATTCTGAGGCACGCGCGATGAATTGATGTTAGCATAAATTTTTAAAACCACAACAAAGTAATTGGCAGTTTGTGTTCATTAATTAATGCTTATTCTTTTTCTTCATTTGGGTATTGTTGGTATTGCAGGATTCTAAATGTCAAAAACTTAAGAGGGTGTGCTTTCACACTATAATTTGGGGAATGAAACTTTACATTTTGGTAGCTGATTCATTGACATCGTTTCAATTGTCTAGTGGTGGTGATGCCTTGTAAATATTGGGGTTTTACTTTGCTTCAATTTCCTCTGTTTATTGTAATTAATTGGCGGATTCTTTTTTTGGACTGATTTGTTCTGTAAAACGTTGCAATTTCTTGTGCTTTGTTTTGCCACCAGCTTCTTTAATAATATTATTTGGCTTATATAAAAAACAATTAAAAATTTGTTAAAAATAAACAATTAAAAAAAGTTACATACTTCAAATTTCAAATAAGAGTTTTTTTATTGATATATATGGCTATTGTCTAGGTGCCCATCTGATTTTATGAACTACTGTCAAAGTGAATCGTTTAAGTTCTTCTTCAAAGCAACACTTCTCTCTTTTCTCCACTAGCATTATGTTGGTTTGAGTAGAAGTGTACTTAGATCCCTTAAGTAAGGTATCGAGTCCGAGTCTCGTGGATGAAAAAAGCAACATTTATCTTATATTTATATTATAGTGATGGATTCATTAAGAGTTTAACTTATCTTTCTTGATATTTCTTAGATTTAATGGTTTTAGATTTTGGACTTAACTCATCCCTACGAAACCGACTTGTAAGGTGAGGAGTGTCCTTGCTATATGTTTTTTATTTAGGTTTTATCTCTAACCGATGTGGGACTTCAACTTTTCTACAATAATATTAACAGCGTGTTATTTGTTACGACTACGAAATAGACGAATACGCATGGCAAATTTTAAAGAATGGAGAAATGGTATAGTTATGGTTTGACAGAAAACATGGGTGAGTCCACACATAAAAATAACCAATCATATTTCTTTGTTGGTTTCATACTGTGATTTTGTTGTTAACTTTAGCATTTTCCTAATATTAAACACCAAATACGATGAGAGAGGAAGCATAAGTGCACACATTATTGGTGTGAAATTTTGAACTTTTTTTGTTCCTTTTTGAAAAGGATAAGTATATCCTTTTTTAAGCGTGATCACTGGTCGGATCAACCTGATCAACTCGACCAACCCGACTCGACCCGAACAAAAACAATAGAATCGGGTTGGATTCATAGATCATTTTGGTTTACATTCTTTAGAACCTGATTAAATTGTGTCGGGTATTGAGTTTACCAAAATTCAACTCAGACTCGATACACATTAACAAATGGTGAAACCTGACCCATGATCACACCTATTTTTTTTTAGCTAGACCATCCGTATTCAGAGATCACTGTCAGAAATTTTATTTTTCGTTTTTTATTAAAAAAAAAAGATGTGTAGTAGTACTGCTTCAGTGCTGCATTGACAAACAAAGAGGCTTTTTTTTTTTCAACAAACAAATAGGTCGAGCTTTTTCTTTGGTCGAAAAAAGACTTTGTTGGACTTACTTGTATTTTTATGTGAACTTGAACCCATGGGCCGGGCCCAAAAGTTAGAAGCCCGTGAGCTGGAGTAACAAGTGCAAGGCCTATTGATCCCACACACACACACTCTTGCCGGCTGAACCGCTGAAGCTGCCTTTTGCGGTTTACCGAAAAGGAGCATCAAATCAAAGCGTCTTCAATCATTGAATCATTCTTCTTCTGCACCAACTCAGCTTGGAAGGTAAATTTTCAGTTTTCCTTTTTCATTTGTCTCTTGCGTCAGGTCTTTAAAGACATGAATGAATCTCTGACATGTTAACAACTAGTCAATGCCTTCTTCCACTTGCAATGAATCAGTCTATTCTTTTAATTGATTGATGATCTGATTGCTTTCCGTTTTGTGTAGCTTCCTTTGATAATATACTGCTGTTTCAGTAATCGACAACATGGCCTTTGATATTGATGAGATAAAGAGTAAGCACTCTGCAATGCATGCTCACTGTTGATTTCTCTTTCTGTTTATGCAAATAGTTAGTAAATTAATTTCTGAAATTTGTTACATTTTGTTAATGAGTCATTAGTTTGTTGGTTATAGTTAGTCAATAGTTAGTCTTTTATTAATTAGTTATGATTAATTTCAACAGACTGTATTTAACTGGAAACTGAATATTACAGAAATTAATTTACTAACTATTTGCATAGTTAACAGCATTTTGGTCATTCTATCAGATCTTGCATGTCTTTTGACATTGGAAATTCTGACAAACATGCAGAGATTGGCATAGGCCTAATTGGTTTTGGCATCTTTTTCACCTTTCTTGGCATAGTTCTTTTCTTTGACCGTGGCTTGCTTGCTCTGGGAAACGTGAGGCTTGCTTCTAGAATCTGAAATTTTTCCTATTTTTTTCTTTAGAATAGGGATTGGTATGGGCCTGATTTTGGTTTTCGTATGTGGTGTTCTTGAATCAGATATTCTGGCTGGCAGGGGTAGCAATTTTGCTTGGCTGGCGTTCCATGTGGTCACTCTTCACTAGTAGAGCAAACTATAAGGTATAGTGACTGAGAATTTTTCAGCCATTAATAAAACATTTTCTCTCCCCCACTCTCCTTAATCCTTATCCATCTCTTGTGATAGGGATTAGTGAATGCTAGTAGAATGTCATTCAGACATTATGAAATTGTTTTTATCGGTTATAGTATACAAATATATGGTAAGGGTATCTGAAGGAGGAGAGAGTCTAGGCGCAATGGTTGGAGTTGCTGCCATTAGACTGGAGGTCAAAGGTTTGAGTCGTGGAATCAGTCTCTTGCAAATGTAAGGTAAAACTGCCTACAATAGATTCACAATGGATCCGACCCTTTCTTGGACCCCTGCAATGGCGGGAGCTCTATAGTCTATAGCTGTAGATTGCCCTTTTTGTACGCTAAGGCTATCCAGGTTAGCTTTTGAGTCAACTAAGTAATTACAAAATTGTTTATATTAGATCTAAGAGCAATTCTCTCATTCTTTGAATTGAAATTTCCTCTGTGGATCTGCTAAACTAGATAGATTACTTTGCATATCACATAAGAATACAAGCTTAAAAGATGATAGTTTGGTAAGCAATTATAATGAGTAGACACATATCTACAAGACTAGAAGCATCTTCAGTTTTTCTGTCTTCTTATTTGTCTTTGACCAGTTCACATACCTGTTTCATAGCTGATATCCTAGTAAAATCACTGTACAAATAGCCACACTGCATAAATTCTTTCAACCACATCTTCAGTTTTTCTGTCTTCTTATTTGTCTTTGACCAGTTCACATACCTGTTTCATAGCTGATATCCTAGTAAAATCACTGTACAAATAGCCACACTGCATAAATTCTCTCAACCACCCTTATTTTTGAGAAAATACCAGTGTCTTGCGCAGTGGGAAATATCTGTGATCAAATTCAAAATCTAGTTGAGAACTTTCCAGCTCTTCAAGGAAAATGCATGTGCTAGTGGGAATATATGATATAACATGAATTATTTTTGACACAGCTCTTAGAATTTCCATTTTTCCTGGTGCCTCATTGATTGAAAGGTTGTTGACAATTTTTTTACAACATACTATTTTGCATTTTGATTGTTTCGATGATAGTTTGGAGCAAAGAAATTGAAATTTTGTTTTTCCCCCCAAAATAGTTTCTACTTGTCCAGTTGCCTGTTAGAGATTGTTTGCCGGTATCAATCAATTGTCTTTACAAACCAATAATTCCTGTTGTAAAATCAAGATTTTGTTAGGTTTAGGTCGAAAATCAATTTTACTTGAAGCAATAGCACTGATAAATTAAAGAATTATTTTTGTTGACTTCAAATGAAGCATAAAACCTGATATAATTCTCTTTGAGAGTTCTCAGCTGCGTAGTTATTTGCTTTAGATTCCCTTCATTTCTTTCTGTGATGATCTGATGGAGCTTTAAGCCACAGATTCTATTTTAATGTAGAGAAGAGCCGGTTCAGGATGCTCGTCTGTTGTAGCTTTTGTACTTTGTGCTTTGTTCTTTTACTATTACGTCATATCCTTAATTTGTTCCTGTCTTTAACCACCTTGATATAAATTTTCTGAATTCTTCATGAATGGATAATGAAGCATTCTATAGGGAGATAAATAACGTTCTTTGCCTCTTTTGCAGGGTTCTGCATCATTTCTTCTAGGCCTGTTTTTCATTTTTGTGAGGTGGCCAATAGTTGGTATAATATTTGAGATATATGGTTGTGTTTTTCTCTTCAGGTTAGTTGTACTTCCTTGTTGCACTCTACAAGACTACAAAACTTGTCTTTCTACTCTTATCATTGATGCTTTTGGTTGCAGTGGTTTTTGGTCATCTGTCAGAGTGTTCCTGTACCATATCCCTGTTGTTGGATGGATTATACAGTTTATTTCTCGTAAGTTTTTGCTATGAAAATTCTCTCTCTCTCTCTCTGTCTATCTATCTATATGCGTGCGTATGTGTTCAAATCAATATAGAAAGTTTAGTATATTGTAATTTCAAACTACTAATTCATATAAAAAAAATAAAATGCCATTAATCCTACCGAGGCATCCATTGGATGTGAGATTAATCTTTGTTTGGACTACTGAGGCATCCATTAGATTTTTCACCTCTCACTTGTATAAAAATATCCTATAAATCAATAAATGTGAGTTTGTGGAGCATATCAAGAGCATGAGAGGTGAAAAAACTAATCTTGACCATACAACTATGCATTGATGGTCAAGATTGGTTTTACTTGAAATCAATTTTGACTATTCTTGTAGATTAAATGGTCAAGATTAACTATACTCACCCTCTCCATTCTTACCTAATCCCTATATATGTGTGTGTGGCATAATTAACTTCAACACAAACCTATATGATGATTTGCATAGAGCTTAACATTCCTCTCTACCATTTTGCAGCTCCTTGATTGTCAGAAAGGGATTTGACTGTTGTTCCTTAGTCTATGGCTAATAAGGGGTACGATTGCGTTAGTATTAGTATTTTTTTTTCATATGATTTATGCTTGAATATGATGTTAATTAAGCTAGCTAATTTTCTAATTGTTTGCCATCAAGCAAATGAGGACCCCCCTTTACTGAAAAGTGTCGTAAAATGTAATTTATGTGGTGGTCATATTTTGATTCTTCAAGGCTCATAATGTCCTTATGTTTTAATGTAAACAAGAAAACAAGCCAGTTATGTTGTTCAGTTGTCCACCAACATGAAGGCTTGTTCCTGCTGCAGATTGAATTATTGATGGACATGTGAAGATGGTGTATGTTAGGCCAAGATTCAGGATTGACCGTTTAACAGTTTGTCAAGACCTCACCTGTATGTTAAAATTCTTTTTATTTGTATTTACTTCTGGTTTATGAAAATATTCACAGGCTATTTGTTTTGTGGAATTGAACTTTGAATACTGACAAAGAAAATGAATGTAGAATGAAATGGCTTGGGGTTTCAAGTTTTAATAAATGGAGCCATTCTATCCTCATGATTGATTCATGAAAAAATGAAAAGCAAATAAAAGAGAAAAAGGAAATGCTAGCAACAAAGTCTTTTCAGAATATGCTCTATTATTAGGTGAAATTTATGGGAGTACTACTATTTTGAGAACAATTGCATATTCATATACATCTCTATAATAGCAATATTAGGCTGGCTTCAGATTCAAAAGATTAATTTATATAGAAATTATGGATGGATATTAATAAGAGAAGAGAGAACCCTACACTAGATAAAACCGCCACCAGCTAGCTAGCGATGCATGCAAGTGTAACCAAGAAATAGACATATTGGGGTTCAAGAAAGCATGTTTACTTTACACCCTTGCGGCACAGAATTGGAAAATATATGCTATCCAAATCAGTTTATTTATAAATTTATTTAATTTTCATGATCAATTTGTAAGAAACGGGTTGAGATTTGGAAACTTGGTTACTTCACCGATTTGACTGAAAGCGGTTCAATCATTTTTTAAATTAACCTCGATGACTTAAATAAAATTTTAATATATCACAGTACTCTCAAGCAACAATTCATGTTCATGATATAAAAATAATTTTAAAAAGTATGAGTGTTGATAAAAAAAAAATTAACTCCTTTAGTTTCTCTAAATAAGGGAGGAAATATTCATTTTAGTCCTCCAATTTTAAAATAACTCATCTTGGTCTCTCATTTTTCAAAATAGGCTACATGTGAGGGTATATTTAGCAAAAAATAAAGAATCAAAATAAGACATTTTAAAATTGAAAGATAAAAATGAATATTTTTCGATTTACGGGAATTAAAAACATATTTAATCCAAAATTTAAATATAACACATCATATATATAGTAGAATACTAGAATATGCTTTTGGACAGATAATTTTATTTTAATTTGAATAATTAAATACAAAATAACAATTATGTTAATTATATTAGCTGTTTTTAATTAAAAACCTATTTAATGAAAAAAGACTCGATTGCTGTTGTTCTTATTTAAAAGAAAATAATTTAAAAACAATTTCCACAAATTGGGATATTTTAAAAATCTTCAGAATTTTCCTTCAATTTTTTTTTTCCCGAAATTGTAATATATGTATTCTTCACCAAGTACACCTAACGTCCCAGACAATTTTAGTAAGAAATAGGTATAGTGACCCTCTAAAAGCGATCGACTTCAACATAATTAGCTTCTCTAAAAGGCAAACTCTTTCTTTCACTTTCTCTGAATTACTTACTCCTATACTTAATAATCCCTACATTATAAGTATCAAAAGGGACACAGTCTTACATCTATGCCATATTCGGCTCTCATAATTAACTTTCCTGCCCCCACCGATCTATTTATGACTATAGTATTTCATTATGGAATTAAAATTTAAATTAGCATTGCCCAAATCAAATATCAACCAATGAGGACTATTTTCCCATAGCAACAATTGTTAGTAATTCTTCAATGAATTAATCAATAGGCTTGAATTCAGAGAGGAAGGGGACAGAGAGAAAACTCTTCCCTTTGTTATAATTCTTATTTTATTACGTTTTTTTAAGATATTTTTTAATACTTTTTCTCTGTTTTATTTTTTCTTTTCTATCACCTTATCCATCACTTGTTAATTTTTTCTTTTGTCTCTTAATTTCTTTATCTCTCTCTCTCATACACATATCTCACCCCCACTAAATCTTTTTTCTTTTATACATATATGCCATAGTTAATTTACTGCTGACTCATTTAAATGAACACTAGTTGGAATGGAACCATTTGGAGAAAATAATTAAACAAAAGGAAGTTAAAAAAAAGCCACAAGACAGCTGGCCAGGGAAGTTTGGGTTAAAGCATAATTGAAATTAATTAAAATGAAGAAATCAAATGGGTATTTTGAATTAAGTACGTTCTTGATGATGACATGGCATTCCCCTGCTCTCACTCCCATCCCATTATAAGTAGGGGGTATCATGCATGGAGAGATCATCATCACCAATACCAAAATTCCCTTCTCTCCCTAGTTTTCATCCAAAATCTCCACTTTTAATTCTTCATTCCAGTGTAGAAGTACTTTTTCCCTTCTTCTATTAATCATGAGTATCATAAGGCCACAAATACAAATGGGCATTGCATTATTGGCTATTGCTCTTCTGATTTCCCTTAACGTGGGATCATTAGTGGCTGCTGATGATATAAGTGATTATGGTTACCCTTCTCCAACATATATTTACGAGTCTCCACCACCTCCTTCACCATCTCCTCCTCTGCCTTACCCTCCACCGTCCCCTTCGCCGTCTCCTCCTCCTCCTCTGCCTTACCCTCCACCACCCTTTTCACCGTCTCCTCCACCGTCTCCTTATCCTCATCCACCACCCTACTCCTACTACTCTCCTCCTCCTCCCTCTCCCTATCCCTGCCACTACCCATTGATCATCAAGGTTATTGGTAAAGTCTATTGCTACACATGCTATAACTGGACCCATCCCCTTCATCATCATTCGCATCACAAGAAACCCCTCCAAGGTACATATACCTATATATGTACATTAATAACTTTTATTTCCTTCAAATTATTAATTATTACTTCATTCAAAATTTTCAATGCTAAGTTGCTAATTAACCACCATTTTTAATTGCACTTTTGTTTTTATCTTTAGTCTTCCTTTATAACTTATATGTTCCTTTTGCTAATTATTCTTAGTCAACCCCATACATTAATTCATATATATGATTCTGTTAGAAATAATTATAAAATTAAATAATGCGAGTTACAAAAATTAAAAGTTGTAACCATTTGGCACTTATTTCCTTCCTAATATATATGGCACTAAGCACTAATGTATGTGTGTTAATTAGGCACTATGTAATGAAGCATTCATGTAGCACACAAAAATCACTCTACTTCGTGTATGTATAAATAGAGGACCACTCTTTTATATATTGTGTGCCAAAGTAATAGAAATCTTCTTCGATATCATATATCTTCCTCTTATCTCTAATAGATTCTATGAGCATGTATGTGACTTTGTATATTACTCCTAGAATTTAAATAGGCCCTTGTGTTTATTTATCCCATTTATGATTAATTCTGTATTTTATTATAGATGCAAACTTATTTACATATGCATCTCTTTATAATGATTCAATAACAATTAATTAAACATTGTACGCAAATATGAGACATATAGGTGCCACGGTGGAAGTGACATGTGAGGACGGGACGAGAACCATCAAGGCATATGGTGAAAGTAAGAGGAATGGAGAGTACAAGGTCAGCGTGGAAGGGTTTGATTATGGGCCCACATTGAAATGGGCCTGCTGGGCCAAGATCTATGCTCCAAAAGACTCATCATGTAACATACCCATTGATCCATCAGATGGAACCCAGTTGAAGGTGAAGCCCAATAAGGGCGAGTATGTCGTGGTGGTCAAGGCTAGGCCATTTGCCTTTGCTACAAATAAGCCACATGAAGAGTGTAAACAGCACCACCACCCTTCACCACCACCACCGGAGCCTTATTCCTACTACTCTCCACCACCTCCATCGCCGACTCCTTATATCTACCAAAGTCCTCCTCCTCCACCACCACCAACGCCTTATCCTCACAAGTAAGCAACAATCATGAAAAAGTTATATATTGTAATAAATAAATATCTGACAAAATTAGTTGCATTTGGTCCCTTAACTTAATTGTTGATTTCAATTTGGTCTCATAAATTTTTTTTCCTTCAAATTGGTCCCTTAAGTTTTTTATCACTTACTTTTTCATTGTCATGGACATGCATATTCTCTCTATTTTTGTCCATATATCATAATTCTGATCTATTTTGATTTATTCAAGTATTTTGTTGGCATATTTTAGCTTGTATACACATTTTACTGTGTTAAAAAAGGACTAATTAAACTTACTTTTAAAATAGAAGAGACTATTTTGTTACGAAAAAATGACGAGGGACTAAATTGAAAAAAGAAATAAAGTTAAAGGATTAAAGATATAATTTTGGTTAATATCTATAAATTTGATTTACATGTTTTTAAGAACTGCTGAAAACTAAACATTTTTTATTATTAATTAACTTCAGGTTCTAGAGATATTCGTGGTGCATGGAATAAAGTCAAGCTCCATTATTTGGAGTGGATCCAGTACCTAAACATGCAATCAATCAGTAGGGAATTATCTTGACCAAAAAAAAAAAAAATCAGTAGGGAATTAAAGTGCAGTACTGCAGTATGAGATCGAGATACTTATATTTATTTCTTCCTATTAGATCATTATATGGCCGTGTGTACGTACGATTGCATTTCTAATTATATATTGAGGTATTTTATTAATATACCTTCTTCTGCTGTTTGCAATATATTATAAGAGTATTATTTATATATAATAATAACATTGTTCTTATTAGAAAAAATAGTACTATATATTATATGTATTTTGACGTAAAAAATAGTAGTATTAATTAAAGGAGCATAATAATTTGAATCCCGTAATTAAACCAAGCTCATGTAGCATAAGTGTGCCAAGACTTGCTTACTATTCTCTTCTAATGGAAAATGAAAGATGTGCGGGAGAAGGGGTGTGACAGGGGTATAAATGGAAAAAAGGGGGTGTTAAAAGAAATATCCTCTTCCTCTTAATATACATATGGGCCAACCGAAAAACTAATAGGCCCATTTTCATAGAAACCCAGCGACGAATACAGCCCAATTTGTTCTGGCTACACGGTGGTGGTGCCGGGAATTCTCTGGTTGTAGAAAAGCTCTTCAGGCCTTGTATTCGATTCCGTGACGATGATACATTGATACTTATTCTTTATTTTGATTTATGTGCGTGATTATTCAAATATTATTAAGCTAACATGCATGTGTGTTTTTTTTTAATACAAACATGCATGTGTTTTTTAGTTGACAAAAAAAAACATGCATGTGTTTTTGCCAAACATATTAATTAAATATGTACAAAACTCATTTGAACACCCCAAATTGAAATTTGAGAGGGGCAAACTATAATCAAAACATATATTTTATCTCCTTACTTTATCTTCAAAGTGAATTTCTCACTTTATAAGAGTAAAATCCAAAAAAAAAAGATAACTTTTTTTATAATAAAAAAAAAGATAACTTTAATTGAATTAACTTGCCTTTACCAAAGTTAAAAACTTACGCGCGCGAGAGGAGAAACCAAATTAAAGGCTTCGGTGGCATAGAGGAGTTGCTCTGGTTTGGTGCAATTCGAAGTGGGTGCCCTTTAACATGGGACAACTTGAAAACATCCCAGCAATGGGAAGATAAGAATTGATCTGAGATGGGAGGTTTATTGGTTTTTGTGGGAATTAGTTTTTCCTCCCCTAATATATGTATAATATGAATAGGTTCTTTTTTTTTGTTGTGAAAATTTTACTGCAGTAAAAAAAATGGTACACTTGATTCAATATTTTTTTTTTGCTCAATTGCTTCAATAATTTATGCAAACGGTACACTTCTTAATATTAAAACACTATTTAATTAATAACACAACAAACTATTTATTTACAAACTATATAATATAAAATACAAAAAATAATAAATCCTATTTAATAATACAAATAAAATTTTCTAATCACTAATAAAAAAAATTAATAGTATTACTAAATACGAAAATGCTATACAATAACACAGTCGCTATTTAAAAATATGAAAAACGCTATTAACAAATAACACAAATTACATTATTCAATTGACTGTAAATTGGAACATTACACTTATTCAAATTAATTTACAAGCATCAAATAATCATTAGAAGTTGTCTTAATACATTTGACAGTGAATTCGTAGATTGCCCTAATCAACGACTTTACTTGAGTCATGGAATGAAGGATTAGGGTGATTAAGGAGGGTGATTAAGGATTAGTAATATGTGATTAATGGGAGTTATGGTTCTAATTTACTACATCTCCTAAGATGGTTAGTTTGATCAACCATAGTCAGAGGGTTGACCATTGTCTTAGGCGATTGACCGGGGATATAACTTCACTGTGAATTGGTAGATTGCCCTAATCAATCACATTACGTGAGTCATGTCGTGAAGGGTTACAATGATTAAGGATTAGTAGTATGTGATTAATGGGAGGATTGCATCTACTATATACATCTCCTAAGAGGACTAGTGTAATCAACCATAGTGGGAGGAGGGTTGACCAATGTCTTACGATATTGACTGGAGATATAATTGGCTGTGAATTGGAAGATTACACTTATTCAAATTAATTTACAAGCATCAAATAAACATTAGAAGTTGCATAATTACTATTCTAATATTCATTAACCCGATATGATTACATTATATAAGTCTATTTAACCTGCTCATCTTAGTTGTTGTGTTTTTATATTTCAAACAGTGTCATTACCTGTAACTCCCAACAAACATTACGCCCCTTCAATGTTCCTTTTTCAATCAAATCTGTATCAACTTCGAAGACGCTAATGTTAATGAAATATTATTCCTTCCCAATTTCCTAATTTCGTACTTATATTCCTAGTGTTTCATACTACTACATTAAATACCGTTTAACGTGGTTAATTAATCAAGGACAGATTTTTAGTAACTACTGGGTGAGATAATAATTCAGTAACCACTAAATCTACGATATATTAATATACTTCACATAATTAGATTTTTTTTTAAATTCAATAAATTACAAACATAAATTGCTTCTTAATAAACTACTCATACTATTTAACGACTAATATATTTTCCAACTTAATGTCGCTACTAAATTCGCATTGTGTTCGCCAATCACACATTTTTTCATATCACGTGTTTATTCAAACCTTTACAAATAAATTAAAGGTCACACTTAGGTGTTTTTTCATATCACGCCAATATGACGTTCTTCTATGCTGGGCCATTCGTCAAGTCAAATTTTTATAGAGAGTGGACTTACTACTCAAATGATGTTAACAACCCAAACCAGGTCACACTTAGGGTTGTCAAAATTAAGCCTAAATCAAACAAACCAATGCTCAGTCAAGCCCAAAAACTATGTTTACCCAAAAACCAAGTCTACGTGACCACAAAAAAAATTACATATCACCAAGAAAAAATATAGAAAAAATATAATAAGGTACATTATATTAAAAAAAATCAGTTTTTTTTTTACTTTTTACCATTGCCAACTTTACAAATACTACATTTTGTAGCCCCTTCTAAGCAAATACTAAAAACTTTCTACAAAACTTACTAGTCAAGTTGCAGGTAAAAAATCTTAACCGTTAAATTAAATATACATATATCAACGCTCAAAAGTGGCTTTCCCATTGCTGGGATATTTTACGGTTGTCCCATATTAGGCGGCACCTTCGAAGTGACTGCATGCTGTTTGGGTTCAATCAATCAAGAAAGAGACGCACTATGCTAAAGTTTGCTAATTTTTGAATTAATGAGGTACCAGTAAAATCTATAGCATGAAATTACTGATCATTTCACGTGAGAGAGTATAAACACAAAATATCAAAATATATATGCAATAGAAGACAAGGAATTTATATAAATATTTATAGAATGATATTGACCAAAGACGTACACCCACTAGAAGAATACAAGATGCTAAATGCATGTTTGGATCCGCCATGGAAGACCCTGGACCGATAGTGAAAGACCCTAGACTAGGGTGGAAATAGGCTAGGTTAGGTCAGGTTTTATAAGGCCTAAGTCTGACCTATTTTGAAATTTTAAGGCTTGAACTTGACTTATTAGCCTGATACAAGCCAATTTTCAAGGCTCAGTTTGACCTACTTCAAAGTTTGGCATGACCTACAAATAGGGGTGGCAATGTGGGTTGGGCCCGGCGGGCCAACCCGCCAAAAAAGGGCGGTCCGGGTTGGGGTTTTCAATCCACACCCCGTTTTGGCCCGCCCAAAGGTGGGTTCAAAACGGGCTAGCCCGGCGGGTTGGCCCGCCAGCCTGTTTTATTTCTTTTTTTTTTTATAAATTTTTTGTTTTTTTTGGATTTTTGGGCAGATTAGACGGGCCAACCCGCCGCTTTTACACACATTTTTTTTTTGTTTTTAGGCGGGTCGCCAACCCACCAGCGGGGCGGGCTGGGGTACCTCAGCCCACTTTTTTGGGCTTTGCCAACCCTACCTACAAACTTGTTTAAAGACCTACATTTCAATAAGACTTTTAAATAGGCATTTACCTATTAGGCATTTACTTGTAAATAGGTTTGTAGACCTCTAATGATAAAGAGGTCAATGGACCTTCACTGATAAATAGGTCTCTAAGCCTTCACAAATAAATAAACAAGTAGACTTATTTTTTATTATATTATATTTATATATATATATATATAAATAACCCGGCCTGATAGGCTTAATAAGCTTTTTTATAGGCATAAGTCTGGCCTATTTAACTAAATAAATTTTTTAAAAAGCCAAAACCTAATATTTTTAATAAACAGATTGGGCCAAGTCATGACCCTTATCGAGCGGCCTGACCTATTCCCATTCCCTACTCTAAACACAATAACTCTAAGTTATAGCTTCCAATTGAACACACGACTGCAATGGCCGGTGGAGAAAACTCACAACCAAACACATACTAAATGTGTGTCCCGAGCGCAATCCAATCAATAAGCTAGCCGTGTACGTACTGTGCCTAATTAGTACATCACCCGTGAAATGTGTCCGTACGTAACCAACTGTCAGGGGTGGCCTTGAGGGTGGGGGCGACCGCCCAGTGCTCCATTAGAGAAATTTTAACAGTTGAATCAAAATAAAACTTTATGATATTGGGTTCTTTGAAAATATTTTATTATTTTCCTAATACATATAGAATAATATTAACTATCCCTATTACAATTGCATCTGTTGAAAGAAATTTTTCTAAATTGAAATAGTTAAAATCTTATTTGCGATCTATTATGTCACAGAGTAAATTAAATAGTTTTACTTCGATTTCTATTGAAAATAATTTTCTAAAAAATCTTGATTATAAATGTATTATTAATGATTTTGTAACAAAAAAATATAAAAAAGATAATATTCAAATTATTATATTAAGCCATCATTTTCTTAGTTCGCTCATGGCGCCAACTGTCCAAAATCACCTGCGCGTTTTTTATTTTTTTGGTTATAAAACAGTCACAGTCATGCTCTCCGGTAAAAGTAGAACACCACTGCTACAAATTCTATTCTATATATATATATATATATATATATATTCTTACAAGAGAGACTAAAAGGTGCATTAAAAAAATATTATGGAATCATGCCCTGCTACGTTCTGCTAGCTAGATTGCACTGGCAAATGGCAATGCATTTTTAATGTTACTAGGGGAGCCAGGCACAAATGCCTAGCGTATTCTTCTTTCTTTTTTTTATACTATTTTATTGTATAATTAGATAATAAAATAATTATAATTATAAAGTAATTATTAATATATTATGAGTAATTTTTTTAAATTTAAATTTAAACTTTCAAAGACAATAATAAAAAAGAAAATAGAAAACCAAAATTGTAGTTAAACTAAAAAGGCAAAATTGAAATAAAAAAAACTGGCTCTGTCAAAAGTTAATATTGCTATTATATATAGTTATAGATATATATATTAAAAGTAATTAGAAGTAATATATTCATGCGCGTATAATATATTAACAGAACTTCGGCAGCCAATATATATGGACTATTGTTCTGGTCGTAATCCATTGGATTCAAAATATTTTCAAACAAAGGGTGTTATTTTATAAATTCATAACCAAGTTTGGTAGGCATATAGCTAATAGAAAATGACAAAAAAATAGTTAATTAAATTATTGCATAAGCTTTCTCTTCTCTTCTTCATGCATTCGTTTGTGTCGATGATAACAAAAACGGATTGGAATGAAAACGACTTTTTCAACATTTGGTGAACTGTTGTTAAAGATATCATCATATCACGCGGCAATTTAACTCTTAATTTGACAGCTATGATATATCAATTGGGGAATAATAAAAAAGAAGACAAAAAAAAATTGAGGACGGAAGATTAATTGAGGGTCTTATTCAGAGGAAGCATGTTTTGTCTTGTGGGTTCAATATTCATATATAATCGCCATTATTGTGGGAAATGACTTGTAGCACATATTGTGCACATTTATATCACATAAACGTCTAAATAGATGTAACTTGCGGGGAGGTGTGTGAGACAGAGCAATGCATGGCAACCGTGATTGGCGTGGAGAAATATACCTATATTTTTACTTTTTTTTTCGATAAACATAAATTTACAACTGGGGAGGCACACCCATATGTGTAACGCCAAAGAGAACCAACCGTCAACCTCGGCGAAGATTTATAATGGATTTATGTATAGCCTATTAATGAAAAATTTAAGATTTAAACCCAAGTCACACCAAGTGCGAGCGGAATATCTAACCTTATGTGTCAACCCCCTTTGGTGAGAGAAATATACCTATATATCTTTGATTCAAATTATTTAATCACAAAATCAAATTTTCCAATCTATTAGCTACCGTTATTATTGATTAATTATATTTTTATTTTATTATTATCATCCTTAATTAATGACATTTTGTTAACTTTATTTTTGAAATTAATTATATATTATATGATTTTAACTCTTTAATGTGTTACTGAAAAAAAAATCTCTTTAATTTAATGTGTACTTTGATATGCTGATAAGTGATCACAGCAAGAGACCGATATTTATCTTACTTGATTTCTGATATACAGCTAGCCCTACAGGCATGTGTCCTCTTTTTCCCTAACATTATCATTACTGTCGCTTTCGGTGATTTAATTCTTCTTTCTGTATACTATGTTGATTGATTCATTAATTGAGTGATTAAGTTTTTTTTTTATATAGGAGAATAGGGATTTGAACTCAAATACTTGAGATTATAAAGACTAAACTCGATTAACTGAACTAGTATCATTTGACGAGTGATTAAGTGTTTAATGAAATAAAATTTGTCACCACTTCTCTAGTATAATGTTATACGATCATCTCACTTAAATATCAAGTAGTTAGCCTGATAAATGGTCAAGGAAGTGTGAAACTAATTAAGGCCTAGACCTAACGAACCAGTTCGTCCGCGCGTACAGACTCCAAAATCTGACTCACTAATAATTAGTTCAATAAACTTGGTTCATGAACCAAGCTTTTATTTGACTTGTTTGGTTCATGAACCGTAGTATATGAAATGTTTGATGATTTATTTATGACATTTGTATAAAAATTGTGACTGAGTTATAATCCAAGCTAGCTAATGAACAGGTACATGAATTGGTTCTTTTTTTTTTGGGTTCACATTACCTTCTTTTTTATTTAGTTCATTTAATTTGAGCTGGAGATGGTGTTTGCGGACTTGATCTAATTAAATTCAAGTGTAAAAAAAATCATATCGAACCCAATTCAAATTAGGTTTTCAGTTGAATTCTGTCGAGCTGAGTTAACTCTAATCAATTTGACTACTTTTAGAATTTGGAGAATTTTTTTCCAAAAAATAAAATACATCATGCTGAGTGAAAGTATGTGTCCTTTGGTATATGCATGGATGAAAAAGGACAGAATTAAATGAGGAAAAAAATTTAATACTACATTCCTTTGTCATGTTAAAAAAAGAAAAAAAATCATATTAAGTGTTATTTTACTTTTTTAATTTCACGTTAATTTTTTTTACAATTTTGTCCATAGGCGGTGCAACTTTGAGAAATATAAGGTTAATAGTAGATGATACAATTATTAATAAATTATAAGGATAATTTAGTAAAATTGTTTTACTTTTTAACTTATTCATTTTTCTCTTAATTCTTGTAAAAAAACTTTAATGTACGGTTAATATGAAACAGATGGAGTACATTTTATCATTATTAAACATTTTATTTATTTACCATTGGGGTTTGAGTGAAATACCACAAGTCTCTCCCAATTTAACTAGTGGTTCTTGATTTAAATTCAGTCCCTGAGAATACAACAAAAAAAAAACATTTTATTTATTTGAAAAATTTATAAATTTTCTAATCATGTTTAGGAAATGAAAAAATTGCTTTGTTTGTTTTCTTAAACTTATATACAAACTGTTAACACCGATTTGTCCAAGCACAAAAAGAAAAACCCTTAAAAAGCTAGCTAATGAACAGGTACATGAATTGGTTCTTTTTTTGGGTTCATATTGCCTTCTTTTTTATTTAGTTCATTTGATTTTATTTAGTACATTTAATTTGAGTTGGAGAGGGTGTATGCGGACTTGATCTAATTAAATTTAAGTGTAAAAAAAACTGTATCAAACTCAATTCAAATTAGGTTTCCAGCTGAATTCTATCGAGCTGAGTCAACTTTAATCAATTTGACTAGTTTCAGAATTTGTAGAATTTTTTTTCCAAAAAATAAAATACATCATGCCGACTGAAAGTATGTGTCCTTTTGTATATGCATGGATGGAAAAGGACAAAATTAAATGAGGAAAAAAATTTAATACTACATTCCTTGGTCATGTTAGAAAAAGAAAAAAAAATCACATTAAGTGTTATTTTACTTTTTTAATTTAACATTAATTTTTTTTACAATTTTGTCCATAGGCGGTGCAACTTTGAGAAATGTAAGGTTAATAGTAGATGGTACAATTATTAATAAATTATAAGTATAATTTAGTAAAATTGTTTTACTTTTTAACTTATTTATTTTTCTCTTAACTCTTGTAAAAGAACTTTAATGTACAGTTAATATGAAACAGATGGAGTACATTTTATCGTTATTAAATATTTTATTTATTTACAAGGGATCTGAGTGAGATACCATAAATCTCTCCTAATTTAACCAGTGGTCCTGAATTCAAATCCAGTCCATGAGAATACAACAAAAAAAAACATTTTATTTATTTAAAAATTTATAAACTTTCTAATCATGTTTAGGAAATGAAAAATTGCTTTATTTGTTTTCTTAAACTTATATCCAAACTGTTAACACCAATTTGGCCAAGCACAAAAAGAAAAACCCTTAAAGAATTAATATGACAATTTTTTGTGAAGAAAATGGAAACAAAATAAGGATTTGGAAGGTGGGTCCCCTTGGGCCCAATATCCATGTCCAAACATCCCTAACTTGTCCCAACATGCAATGGTCACTTCTCAGGAACCATCCATATCTGACTTCATAATCTTCTATCATGTTGATTTTTAGTTGCCTTACATCACATTTGATTAGATTTGGAATTAATTGCACTTTTAGTTTCCTAATTATCACAATTGTATAATTTTGGTCTCTAATTTTTTATTGTTACAATTAGGTCATCCAGTTTCACAAATGTTGCAATCAGGTCTCTTTGTCGCTATGCTGTCCAATTTTTATTAACACTCCAAATCTACGTGGTACACGTGAGAGTGATTTGACACTGATTTGGGTCATATAAGCACTAATGGCATAACAAAGACACTCATACGTTAGAATTTTTAAACAACGTGTGTTGTATTACGTGTTTTATTGACTTGTGTTTGATAATGATAGTTTAAAAGTGAGTTAGAAACACTTCTAATATATATAAAGAATTTTATAGGTTTCACACCAAAAATGATTTTACTCAACACAAAAATTAGAAATTATTGTTTCAATCGGAATCAATTTTACCTACCTCAGAATCAATTTTATCCACCTCGATTTTGCCACCCAAACAGATGAACAATGTTTTTTAATTCTACTAGCCATGTTTTTGCTCCCAGAATTCAGGACTAACCCTGAGGGGGACCGAGGGGGGTGACTGCCTTGGACCCCATTTTTAGATACACCAATTATATAATATATATATTATAATAAAAATTTTGTATAATTAAAGTTTGTGTAGTAATTTGAGTTATATTGTTTTTAATATTTTATTTTAAAAAATTAAATAAAATATAATTTTATATAATCTCTCTCTTTTTTTAAGCAAACAAACATAAAAATAACATAGTGCCACGTGCATCGTTCTAACTTGGCCGCCAAGTTAAAAAGTAGGGCATCATTTACTCGATTCGCCTCGGGCACAAAAAAATCTCAGGCACAGCCATGCTAGAATTGATTCTAGATGGTCTAGAATCTAAACCAAAAGGACCATTCATTTGAGTTCGTAAGCAACTTTAATAGGGGTTCTTAAGGGGTGAATACCTGTTTGGAACCCTTTTGAATAGGTACTCACATTGTGGTGGTTATTAAATGGGTACTTAATAGGAGGGTGATTAGAGTGTTTGTGCAAACACCCTCTTTCTCTTCTCTCTTTGCGGGTCTCATGTGTTTTTATGTGTTAGAATTGGATGTAGAGTTATTAGTGTGACTTGTTAATTTTTTTGAAGTGCTAGATTGGAGGGATTGAGTACTTATTAAGTACTTAATTTACCAACATGGTCTAACACAAATGGTAGATACCTAGGTCCTTTAAGGATGATGTCGAGGGTTCGATCCCAGTCATGTGTATGGAGAAGCATATGTTGGGAAAGATTAATCCCTTAAATGAATCTCAGTACTTCAAGAGATTAGTTTCCACAGTTGCTCGTGGAGAATACCCGAGTTCATAAAAAGTAAAAATAAATAAGGCTTAAATATGTTTCAAGTCCTTCCAAAATTGGTCGTTTTGATTTTAGTCCCTGCAAATTTTGGTCAAAGTTTTTTGGTCCAACAATTTTTTTTATTTTAGTCCTTTTGGTGATTTAGGGCTGAGGTTAGATCTGGCAAAATGGGTCGGGCTTGCCGGGCCGGGCCGAAAAAGCCCGAAAAAAGAGGGCTCGGACACACAAATTTGAGCCCGTTTTCAATCCGGGCCTTTTTGGCCCGGCCCGACAAAGCCCGAACCCGGTAAAGCCCGAGCCCGAAGCGGGCCGCCCGCAAAATATAGGCTAAAGCCCGAGCCCGAAAAGTGGAGGGATCGGACACACAAATTCGAGCCCGTTTTCAATCTGGGCTTTTTTGGCCCGGCCCGACAAAGCCCGAACCCGATGCGGGCCGGCCCGAGCCCGGCCCGAAAGCCCGTTTTGCCAGCTCTAGCTGAGGTGGCATGGACACGTCACCTCATTAATCTGACGTGTCATATTCAAGTGCCAACTAAGTATGCCACGTACGTAGGGTCAAATTTACAGGGACTAAAATCAAAACAGGCCAAATTCGCAGGGACTAAAATCAAAACAGACCAAATTTTTTTCTTCCCTCCATCTCCATCTCCACCGCCACCCCCACCCACACTCTCTCTCTCTCTCTCGTTTTCTCTCTCTCTCACCACCACCTCCCCCAAACACACACTCTCTCTCTCTCTCGTTTTCTCTCTCTCACCACCACCTCCCCCAAACACTCTCTCTCTCTCTCTCTCTCTCTCGATTTCTCTCTCTCACCACCACCACCTAAGCCGTTCAAGTTTGAGAGTTCGTGGCTCATTCATTCCGATTTCAAGAATTCCTTAAGGAGTGGTGGGTTCCTCATGAGGTGTTGCACCAGAAGCTGTCTAAAATCAAAGGGGATCTTAAGGTGTGAAAGAGAGGTGGTGGTGGTGGTGAGAGAGTGAGAGAGAAAACAAGAGAGAGAGTGTGTTTGGGTGGTGGTGGTGGAGAGAGAGAGAGAGAGTGGGTGTGGGTGGTGGTGGAGATGGAGGGAAGAAAAAAATTCGATCTATTTTGATTTTAGTCTCTGCAAATTTGGCCTGTTTTAATTTTAGTCTCTGCAAATTTGACCTGTTTTGATTTTAGTCCCTACAAATTTGACTCTACATACGTGGTATGCTTACGTGGCACTTGAATATGACACGTATGATTAATGAGGTGACGTGTTCATGCCACCTCAGCCCTAAATCATTAAAAAGACTAAAATAAAAAAAATTATTAGACCAAAAAACTTTAACCAAAATTTCTAAAGATTAAAATCAAAACGACCAAATTTAAAAGACCTAAAAAATATTTAAACCAATAAATAATGTGTATAAATAGTGCCTACTTAAGTAAAAAAAATGAGTATTTCATTGTGATGACCAATAACGTGTTAGAATTACTATACTACCGTTTTCAACTTTTAACAATACTTTTTTTTTTCTTTCTTCTTCTTCCTATTGGGTCAACAAGTTTACCAACTTTGAACGCGCCTAATTATGTTGACAAGACCATATTTCATCCACCAAAAAATAAAAATAACATATAACATAACATAAGATACAAGAATGATCAAGATGGCACATTTCTGTCAACAGTGACAAAAGACTCGATCGAACCCATTCACCATTCACCTTCCCGGGTGCTCCTCCATTGATACACTCTCACTCACATCATTATTATTACCCAAACTTTTTCAAAAGCAAATATAAATAAATACTAAAAATACTGTATATTTTACCGTGATTATTAATTATTATTATTATTAAAAAGGGATTATTGTTCCCTAATTGTTCTGTGCGTGTAAGTTGCGCTGTCTTCCTCGTCCTTTTTGCTTACGTTTAACATTAACTCCGAAATTGTAGAGAGAGAGAGAGAGAGAGAGTTTTTTGATTCACAATCACAACGTAATATTATTATTAACTTTTGAGACATACATAACAACAACTCAAGAGAGTTCTTGCAATTCGCGATTTGCAATCTCTCTCTCTCTTCTCTCTAACATTGCCAATCTCTGATTTTCCCTCTTTCTGCCGACGAATTTGGATCAGGTTCGATCTCATTCACAACAATCCAGATCTGGTTTCCTTTTCATTTCTATGCGTTGGATCTCGCTCGTTTTCTCTCCATTTTTGATTTCATCTTTGTTGACAATCATTTTTGTTTTTGTTTTTTTGCATCTTTATTGTTTCTTGATGGCTTTTTTGGGACCAATGTTATTTTGAGGTTTTTGTTTTGTTTTGTTTTATGATCATGTATTGGAATTGGAATCATTAGCTTTGGGGGTTTGATTTAGCTCTGTTGTCTGTCCCTGTTAGTTTTTTTTCTTTTTGAGTGATTTCGTTTCGTGTGGTTATTTCTCTGTGATTTCAATGCTCACCGACCTTCAATGTGTTATGCTGCAATTTCTTGTTTGTGTATATATTGTTTGAGCTTTTCATTCATGAGATGTGATGCGGGATAATAGTGTTTTCTCTGGATGTTCATGTTCATTTAAACGTTTGAGAATTCAGATTGATCTCAGAAAATTCCATTAGGACGTATTGTCAGATTCCTCTGTTGAGCTTCTTTTTATCTGGTACTTAAGTTTCGCTGTATAATCTTATGTAATTGAGTACGCCAAAGGCTTAAATTTTCACTTTTCTACATGTTTGATGCTCGTTTTTCCTTTATACATATCCTGCAGACACTGATATTTGCGTGCTACTGCTGACTCTGACTCTCTTCTTTGATAAATGTATCAAGTCTCTGACTAATTGGCATTTTTTAAAAATTATTGTAAATTGCTATATTAGTTTAACTACAAACAGAGAATAATGCTTGAAAATATCTTTTTGGAATTCAACTAACCGTTATGTTGTTGAGAAACTCTAAGCTTTTTTTGAACCGGTGTGTGACATAAATCTGAAGCGGACTTTGTTTTGTACATGGCAGTTTGAGCCTTTGGTGCTGGCTCATATCTTGTACTGAACACCAGCTACAATGAAGAAGGTTATTGGTCAAACTGTTAGGGACCTGTAAGTATAACCTTTTATTATTTACTCACTTGTCATTTGATGAGTCATGTATATAGTTGCTACTTTGGGTGTTTATTACTATTTTAGACCCCAATGACCCAATCCTATTTCCTGAATGTCTTGCTCTTCATTATTTTCTTGCAGTAAAAGAGAAGTGAATAAGAAAGTGCTGAAAGTTCCCGGGATTGAACAGAAGGTAAAGCTTTTCTTCTTTTGAAAGTTCATTATGAAACTGTGACTGTGTCAATCATATCGGGATAATTGGTGTAAGGATTTGTGTGAAGTCTGACTTATATTTTCATATGATACTTGCTCATGAAATAGATGTTGGCTATCCTTAAATTTACGTCTTATAATCTTATTTTGCAAAGTCTAAATTAGATTTGTTGCTTTCTCTCCCTTCTTCCAGGTTCTTGATGCTACCAGCAATGAACCATGGGGTCCTCATGGATCACTTCTTGCAGACATTGCTCAGGCAACCAGAAACCCGTAAGCTTAGGACTCTCAATTCTATGCTAGATATGTTATGTATTTCACTGCATAAAATCTCATTTTTTTAGCGTACCTGCAGTCATGAATACCAGATGATCATGGCAGTAATCTGGAAACGAATTAATGACACTGGCAAGAATTGGCGGCATGTCTACAAGGTATTTATAAAAAAAATTATGTTCTAGTTGCAGTCACTCCCATTTGCTGCTAATCTTCTTTACTTTTTATTGCCATAATGCCCTGTACTATTCCATTAACACTTCAATGTACCCTGGAGAGTACACCATTTATGAAATTTGTCTTAATACATGTTTATATCCTGAAATAATGACGGATTCTTGCACAGTTGCACATTAATAATTCTGTCTTTGTTTTTTCCTTGCATTTAGATGTTACTTTACTAAATAATAGTTCTTTTCTTATGTTTCTACATTAACTGCTTATTGTTCAATGACAGGCTTTGACAGTACTGGACTACTTGGTGGCGCATGGGTCGGAGCGGGTCATAGATGAGATCAGAGAACATGCTTATCAAATATCAGTAATTTCCATTTACTCTATTACTTAAAATTTATATACTGTTAGTCAGTTGCCATGCAGGTCCCTAGTTTTGTTGAAATGACCTGAAAATTATAATGCAACCTGATAAGATTGTAATAATCATATGAGCAGACCTTGTCCGATTTTCAATACATTGACTCCAGCGGAAGAGATCAAGGAAACAATGTCAGGAAGAAATCTCAGAGTCTTGTTGTCCTTGTGAATGATAAAGAAAGAATCATAGAGGTTAGGCAGAAGGCTGCTGCTAACAGGGACAAGTAAGTCTCCTCTCATTATTTCTATTGATATTTTGTACTTAGTTATTTTCCAATTGCCATATAAATTTTATATCTACCCCCTTATTTAGCAAGCACCGGACTTTGCTATATTAGATATTTTGTAGGGGCCCGTTTACTTTGAGAAAATGTTTTTTTTTTTGTTTCCATTTCCTATTTTCACTTTTAATTACAAAACTGCAGTTGTTTTCACTGTTTTCTGTACAACTATTTAAAAAACAGAAGACAAAATGAAAACAAGGTGGCAGTTTTGTAATTAAATGTGAAAACAAAAAAGAAAACAGAAAACTTTTTATAAAGTAAACTGGCCCTTAGTTTTAGAAGATTCCTAATCTGTGTCTTCTCGTTTTCTGGATTATAAATCTAAAATGACAGGATAGAATATGTGAAATATGTGTGTATGTATATGTACTTGAGTTTCTCAATCTCAGTGAGATCTTAACTGTCTTATATGATTTACCAGGTTTCGCAACAATCCAGCAGGTGGAATGTATAGACCTGGTTCATATTCAAACAGTGGAGCCTATGGTGATAGATACGATGATGATCGATATGGAAACAGAGAGGAAGATAGAAATGGTTATGGAAGAGAAAGAGAATTGGGCTATAGAGATGATGATCGGTATAATCGCGATGGAGATCGTTATGGTAGAGATTATGAGGAACGTTATGGCAGAGATGGTTACAGAGATGATGACTACAGGGGAAGAAGTCGAAGTGTTGATTACCAATATGACACGAGAAGCAGGAGCTCGGATAGAGACCGTGATGATGATGATGGCCAACACTCGTCTCGGTATGAGCCTATATGATATAATAACTCTGATAAATTATTCTTTTATCCATAAAATCTGAAAGATATAATATCTTTAAAAGCTGGGTTAGGAATTGCTCGAGCTTTTATATGCCTGTGTCTCTATTGCACTGCACGTCTTTTTTATTTTTTATTTTAATTTGTTAACTTAAAATAAACACCATTCCAAGAATCTCCATTGATCTGGAAGATAAAAACTTTGAGCTTATCTACGGTTGAGCATTTAGGAGCAATCAAGCATGACCTTTGTTTAATAGTTAGAGTTCTAGAAGTTCATTTATCTCTACACCTAATAGTCTGAGCATTTTAAGGGATGTACTGTTCAGTTGTAAACTCTAATCATCAATAAGGACAGACCTTCATAAGATTTCTGTTTGGCTATATTTGAAAATTTTGAGTTGATAGTTAATTTGTGAAAATAAGGAATTTACTTCTGATTGCATTTCCAATAATTGTCAATTGAAATAGTTGCAAAATAAATGGTATATAGAAGGGAGTACAAGACTTTACATAGTGTTATAAGAATGGAATATAATTTTAAACTGTTAGCGTAATAAACAGAACGAGGTCTTATGCTGTAAATTTTATAAAACGGTTTACATCTTTTCCCATTTAGAGTGGAGTGTTGTGACTTGTGATATTTATTCTCATTTGTCCTTGACTGTTGAATTGTCAGAATAGGAATGTCGCTTTAGGTACATCATTCTTCTACTCAAATGCTAAAAAAGGAAAAAGTGTTTTAAACTAAGCCTTTACTTGGGGTTCTGATACTGGTCGAAAGGACATAAGTATTGTGGTCTGATATTGTTCAGTAACAGTAATGAAGTTCACTTGAACATGTGGATTGATGTGGTGTTATTGTGCTCTGGTGAAAATCACTCGTCTCTAACTTGGTCTTTTTTGGTAATGATGTCTCAGCGGTAGCAGTGTTAAACCTGAAGACCAATCTCTGGAAGCAAGGTAAATTTGTCATATAGATACCCCCTCTCTCTCTGTCTCTCATGCATACTGTATGGATATTGCTGCTATGCTAGGCTTTATTAAGATTGATAATGTGCAATAAAAATGGGCAGGCTTCAGCGGAAGCTTTCTGAGAAAAATATGGGTGCTCCTCCTAGTTATGAAGAAGCTGTTGGTGAAACTCAGAGCCCCGTACAGGGTGAAAGGTATGAACTTTTACACTACAGAGTCTGCAGACAACACTTGTTCACAACAGAATCTGTTACTAATATTATCAAGAATGCAGGGATGTAGAATCTGCTCCAAGAGGCTCATCTCCTCATGCAAGTGATATTCCTAGCCAAACCTCTGCTCCTGCAGGATCTTCTCCTGTAAGCAATAATCCAACCGAAGCAACTGCTGCTGCCAGTACTGCAGCTTCTGGAACCCAGGAAATTGAGGCCACTGATGATTTTTTTGACCCACGTGGTCCTACATCAGGTGTGTAGTTATTTATGGTATTATGTTATGTTGGTCACTTGGTCTAAAGTACGTTTGTAACAGTTCCTCGTTTCTTGTTTTGAAGAATTCTTATACGTTTGTATTGTTGAAATTTTTTAAAAGATACTTTTATTCACTTGTCAAATTATTATTCAGTATATCATCTTTCCTTCAGGGAGTTGGAGCCTTATAGATGGGTTGCCGTTTCAATTAACACATTTTGTAATTTGCTTTGCCTCTGCATTGCACATGTAGTTTTTTTTAGACCACCCCTTAAATTTTATTGAGTATATATCTTTATGCTCCCAAGTCCCAACAATGTGGTTTTCTGGTCCTAAAAACACCATGGGCTTGCCATGAAACTACTTGACAATATGAGGCATTTTACGGTGTTTCTTTGCTGCCTAGGTATTCAGGTTAAAAGAACAGTGAAATAGGTGCTGGCGTCCATTTGATTGATGATTTTTTTTTTGTGGTTTTAGATTTTATCATGAGACAATTTAGTGCCGTACAGACTCTGGAGTGGTATGTGGGCACCATTTTATACATAAATTTGGAGACCTTTTGAAACTGAATCCATCCTAAGATCCATTAAGAAGATTTTCCCTGAACCCCTATGCCAGGAAAAGTTGGCCATTCACTAGTGTACCTCATAATTACAATTCTTTTCATTTATACGTATTTTGAGTAGTATAACAGAGCAGTACAGCATGGTTTATGCTCAAGAGTCGGTTTAATTCTCCAGTCACACATAACTTTGGTCCAATATACTTTCAATGGCATGGCCCTAATTGACATATTATCAGAGCTAGTCATTTGTGGTTGCAGTTTAATATTGATGGTTTTGAAGATCTTGCATCGATGCTTTAATGCTTGTTTCTTTGTGTTACTAGGCTTTGTGCTCATGACATCTTTATGTTTCTTCACAGCTGCCCCAACCTCCTCTAATATCTCAGCTTCCCCAACCACCTCTAATAATGTTGAAATGGACCTTCTCGGTTCCCTATCAGATTCATTCTCTTCAAATGCATTGCCTCTAGTGCCAGCTACATCAGCAAATGCAACCCCTGAAGCAAACGCTGGTTCAACAGCTTCCTTTGCAGAACCATCATCTGGGCCGAGCAATTTCAATCAGGTAGGTATCTGTTTGGTTGTTTCTACTTTTTAGTGAGATCTCTTTTCTATGTTTTGACACACCCTACTATAAAGAATGATATATGTATATGACCTGGGATTCTTCTGGTTGTCACCTTTATGCATTGTTTAGTATGCATGATTGTGACTAGTGGGTGGGAAAGTTTCTGTCAAGAGATGTACCATATTGCTTAATATTAACCCTTTTTGTTTGCCAAAATGAATGGGTAGAATTCTGAAAATTGGTTTCTATTTTTAGGAAGGGAATATCTATTTCAGAACTTAGCTTTGAATAATTTTTAAGATATATCTGTAGTTTGTAAAACGGTACCTCTATTTGTTAATTTTCATTTAAAATAATGTATTTGGGTGTTCGACTTTTGGCAGTCTTTTGAAGATCCATTTGGCGATTCGCCATTCAAGGCTGATACTTCCGCTGAAACTGCTCCATCTCAACCCCAGTCATATCAGAGTATTGAATCATCCCAATCAAATGGCCTTAATGCAGAATCAAACTCTAGCTTTGGGTTTGGGGACTCATTTTCTGTTGTACCATACTCTGCACCTGCTGCCAACAACACTCAACCTTTCTCTACAAACTCCCAGTTTTTGTCCCAGGATTTGTCATCTCCGCAGCAGGAAATTGATATTCTTGCTGACATTCTTCCTCCTGCACCATTACCTGAGATGACTTCACAGCAAAACAGTTCAGCTCCTGGTTTTACCCAATCTTCACCTTCCTTTTCAGCTTCATCTGGCCAAATGGCATCACAACCTTTTTCTGAACCAACTGGCCAATTGACTCTGCAAAGTTTCTCAGCTGCAACCAGTCAACCTGCACAAACCCTTCCCCCTGGTCAATTTACTCAGCAAGCACTTTCAAATCCTAGTGGCCAACCGGTACAAGTACATTCATCTTTTTCATCTCCCACCAGTCAATATGCACAACCACCCTTTTCTTCTCCTTCTGGTCAACCTGGCGCGCATGCATTTTCATCATCTACTGGCCAATCTGTGCAGCCACCTTTTGGTTATCATGGTGGTCAATCTGCACAATCAAGTGGTCATACATATGGTGGATTGCACCCCCAGGATGGATCTCTTACTCCAGGTGCTCCAAACATGTCTTCTCAATCCCAAAATGGATATAATGGGCCTATGAACAGTGGGAACTTCTTGCCACAAGGATCTACAACAGCTTTTCCTTCACACATGGCTCCCCAAGCTCCAACAGGACAACAGTCACAGAGCCCAAACTTTCTTCATCCTGGAGGATCTACTGCTCTCACTACTTCCCATATGGTTTCTCACTCTCCAACTAATCAAACATCGCAGTTTAACAGCCCGAGCTTCATTGGACAACAAGGGAATGCAGCGCCTTTTAGCTCACCAATTACCCATCAACCACCTACTCATAACGCTTCACAGTATGGTGCTTCAACGGGATCAAATTCTCTAGTTTCTCAACCATCCAAGGACAAGTTTGAGACAAAATCAACTGTTTGGGCAGATACACTAAGCAGGGGACTAGTTAATTTAAACATTTCTGGACGTGAGTGCTTGTACCATCTCAATACCTGCTGTTTATGATATTTCAGTGTCTATATGTAGAATGTTGATCTTATCTGGACAAACTATTAACTTTTATTCTTTTTACATGCAGCTAAAACTAATCCATTAGCGGATATTGGGATTGACTTTGAATCCATTAATAGGAAGGAAAAGAGAATGGAGAAGCCCACTACCACAGCTGTAACATCAACTGTAACTATGGGTAAAGCTATGGGATCAGGTTCAGGCATAGGTCGGGCTGGTGCTGGCGCCCTCAGACCTTCACCAAACCAAATGGTGGGTTCTGGCATGGGAATGGGAATGGGTATGGGCGGCATGGGTATGGGCCACATGGGCGGAATGGGCATGGGCAATGGTCCTGGTGTGGGTATGGGTATGGGAGGCTATGGAGGCATGAACATGGGGATGGGGATGGGCATGGGGGGTATGGGGGGAATGGGTATGGGGCAACAAGGATTCCAGATGCAACCCCCTACTGGATTGCCTCCTGGGTCCAACATGCCAGGTAACTATAATAACCCCATGATGGGTCCAGGTGGTTATGCTCAACAGCCTTATGGTGGTTACCGATGAGATTGAACATTCTTCCCATATAACAAGGTGAAGTATTATTAATTGATTTTGCTACAAGTTGGGAGAGAAGCCATCTCAATACCAGTGCCTACTAGTAGTCCATGTCGACATTTGGATTTATAGTGGTGTATCATTGAAGTTGCAGTTTTCTGTAAATGTGACCCAGTGTGGTGTATGTTTATTCTTCTTATAAATGTGCTATTACCATTCTTTCTTTTTCGGGTCACCTTTCTATAGGTGCTTTTGAGCATCAGCTTTGTGTACCAGTGACGGGATAGAAGAATAACCTTACTTGGGTTATTGCTTTCTTTGCTTATTCCTCATTTTTTGAACACCAACAGGTTGTTTGATATTAATATATTCTTTTTTCCAATTTTATTTTACATTTGCCTCAAATTTAAGGATTGCAATGCAATGGTTTATCTTCCAAGTTTTTTATTTTTATTTTTTATGTTTGACGTGTTTGACGTTTTTAATTTTAATTTTTTACTTTTACCGTTTAGTGTTACTTGTGTAAAAATCGGTACTCGAATCATAAGATCAAGCGTGGCTAAAACGAGAACATGATCAAGCCTCGTAAAATAATGTGATGATAATACATGCTTTTAGTGCTATACACTTTTCTTTTGAAGCCATTTGATTCTTATTATTGCTTTAGGTGGATGGTGTTGGTACCATGCTTTTAGTGTTGTGTTTGGACACTTTACACTTTTAGCAGTGCCAATAACATCTGGCCCCGATGCTTTTGGTGACGAATCCGATACTATGCTTTTCGTGTAGACACCAGAATCTTGTGTCCGATGCTTCCTTTTACAAAACTTTTTAATAATTTTCTTTAGAATTATTTAAGCTCCAAATTTGTTATATTTTGAAAGTCAATTATACAATAAAAGAAATTTGCTTAAAGAGTAATTTAGGTGAAAGTGGTCCATGTGGTATATGGCAAATAGCCAAATACCAATTGGTTAAAACAAGTTTGCTCTTTAAAAAATTTAGACGACTTTTTTTTTCCAACAATTTAGACGACTTTTTACATGTTAGTGAAGCGTCAAATCAAGCCAGGCCTAGTCCGGTCCATCGGGCCATGTTGCAAAATTGAATCGAGCCGGTCCATATATCGTTTGGGCTACATAATTTCTAGCCCAACCTAGCCTACAACACATCGGGCCGGGCTAGGCCTTGTAATTAAGGAGCCAAGCTCAGCCTAAAACATGGACCCAACAGGCCGGGCCAAAATTGACCTTTCCTTTCCTTTCTCCCTCCGCGAAGGATTTTTTACACCCCATTCTAATTGTAAAAACATTCCTTAGGCCCTAGTAGAACAATGCTGACAACAACAATAACAATGGAGCTGTAGGAATTAAATAAAGTAACTTAAAATAAGGATTAAGGATTAGAAAAAGGGTGATTTTCTAGTCTTAAGAAGCCCAGCAAATATTGTTCTCTCTACCAGAACAAAGAAAATATAAAAATCTGTGGAGAGTAACCGAGGGAAAATTACCACTGACATCAAATATTGTTTGAAGAAATTTCCCATGTATGACAGTAGTTGTGACTTAACTTGCCTCTTTTTTCAGTATCTGAATAAAACAATCCATGTAATCCATGTAATATTTTAAACTAGGACTAGTTCTCGATGACATGGGCAAAAGGACCATGATTTAGCCTTTCAAACAACCATGCTGCTGTGCCCCGATCAGGTTTTAATCCTTAGCTTCCACTTATCACCTTCATCAATATAAACCATCAATTTCCTGGAAAAGCACCATCAATGAATATAAGAAACAAAGTTCACTCATCCAAATGTTCCTGAAATGATATCATAGGAAGTTTCATCATCTCATCATTACTGATCATATATTCTGCCAAAGCAAGTATCAAACAGCTATTTATATAATACTCCCTCCGGTTCATATTATAAGAAACAAAGACTCAAAATTTTTTGGTCCAAAATATAAGAAACATACATCAATTTTCAAAAACATTAAATGTTAATTTCCAATTATATGCTTGTTAATTAGCAAGTGGTTGGCAAGTTAGTGCCATTAATTAGCCTTCATTTATCATAGAAGGGGTATTTTTGTAAAAAATTTGAAACTTTAAGAGTATTAATTAAAATTACTTCATTTCAAAACATTTCCTTGGTCTGTGTGATTTAGTACTATGTTTCTTATAATATAGACCGGGGAGTAATCTATAACTTCTGACATCTCATAAGGCAGCCAAAATATTTAAACTGCACTATTCATGATCAAACACAAAATGTAGATTAAGACAATAAAATCTCCTAGGAGCTGCTAGGACACCCCCCAAAAAAAATAAAATAAAAATCTGTACCAGGATGAAAAATGGAGGAGCCATGAATGTAATTCGAATGAGGAAGCCAAATTTTTGGGGCAATGTGCTGTCTAAGCTACACTTTGGGACATATGGTTGGAGCATAATCCTCATATCTTTAGAGCTCTCTGAGTTTCTTTGGGATAGGATAGTGTTTTTCTTCTGCTTGGTGTAATGGTCATGGTCTTTCTTTTTTCCCCTTACAGATATGTTTTTCTCCTCCAATCTCTCTGTAATCTTCTCTTTTTATCATAATGAATTACTTCTTTTATCTCAAATAAAACTACAGTAGTCGAGAGAAAATTACCACTGGGCTTGAGAAAGTGAAGCAATGTGGAATCACTCCAGAAATACTTGAATCCTGTCACCCATTCTGTCACTAAAGTCTAACAACTGTTTTCCCCCAATTTCCTCTGATGCATCATCCAATAGTTCTTTGATGTTTACACCACCCAAAGCTGTATAGAATTTTAACAGAATTAACAACCACAAATTGTGAAAAAAAAGTCTTTGAATTTGGACTAGACATCTATTTATACATCATAGAAGCATTTCTAAATAGTAATAGTACCAGGAACTATGTTTGTGATTCCGTCCAGAAATCCAGCCTGCATATAGCAAAAGCAAAGTATATGTATTATGAGAAAAGGGAACCAGAAATCTTGCATGGAGCAATATTCAACAAGATAAAAGTGTTCATGCCAAACATGAACATACACATATGACATAATTTAAAGACGAATAACTGATTGACATGACCATGTAGAAAATATGCATAACCAGTAGGCTGCACTTAACAAGTTCTGACCAGTTAATATGAGTAAACTATCATGTTCTCTTCTTCTTTTAAGTTGGAGTTTGATCACTTACAGGAATCCTAAGATCAAGTTTCTCGATTCCATCTCTGCCAGTTATTTTTATTCTCAGAGTCCGAGACCAAATTCCAGAAAAAGGGTCATTGCTTGAACCATCTGCACCATATTTATTGAGCACATCAGGTGTTATAACTTCCACAATGGGATCTTTGAGACTTTGACTCGTCTGCTCTGTATCAACTTGATCTCTCTGTTGTATACTGTATAGGCTACTGCTCTCTGACAAATAACTAATTACTATGAGAATGCAAGAATGGAATGCACAATATACATTTACATTGTGAATATTAGCATGGGACCTTTTCTTCTGTCTTTGATTTTTCCCTAGAGTTGAAACAAAGAAATTCACTTAACAAAAGATAGCTGTCTACTTTTATCATGTCTATCTATGATTTAATTAGATGTCTTTTTCCATGTTAATAAAACACTAACCAAATTTTTAACTTGATATTTAGTGTTAAAGATATCCTAGATATATAGTTAGTTCACATATAGAGGCCCTTATAAAGAAAGTTCAAAAGCTTCTCTCTACGTGATTCATTGTCAACCTACCCTCCCCTTCCCCCAAGCCCTACACACATTTATGGAAGTAAAGCACCAAATTCAACCATCAGGCAATAATTTGTTATATGAGCTAATGAATTGACAGCTAACAAGAAGATAAAAGTAGGCATAGATTGCATTTGACTCTGAGAAGCCTACTTCCAAAAAAAAAACAGTTGTTATTTACTTATTTTTGTGTTAAGATTTGTCTCTCCAACCTCTCTTTGAAAGCTGCCGGTAGCTACTCGTAGCATAACGCTTCTCTTCTTCGTAATAAGCGTTGAAACCTAAGATATCCTTAATTTCTTCAAAAGATGGCATGCTTCCCGGAGGAGGAATACGACCTCCTCTAATAGCAGTGAGTGAATCCTACAGATGCAGCCATAGATATTATAAGTTTTTGCAAGTAAAGGAGTTCAATAATAAAAATCTAAATAAGTGCCTCTTAGCATGTCTAATCTCAATCACGAACTCATCAGCACATATAGTATTAATCACTATCAACATCAAGGTTAAAAATGGAGGGGGGAGCAAGAGATGTGACCTGCATTGCTCGAATGGAGACCCCAATCAAGGAAAGTGGATAGGCAACAAGTTTATAACCAATGTCTTGGAGCTCGAGAGGAGTGAGTATTGGTGTTTTGCCTCCTCCTTCAAGCATATTGGCCTACGGTACACAAACACAACAAGCATACCGGTCAGCATGTTTACCATTTTTCCCTTTGTATTCTATTTGGATTGGCTTGTGCAGAGCTTATCTACTGATACAAACACTTGTGACAGTGTTTGACAGAGCTTATGAAATAACTTATGACCGACTTATAAGCTGTTTTGGGCTTATTTTCATAAGCTCTCCAGAATAGCTTATCAAAACAACTTACAACTTATATGAAATCAGTTTCATCACATTGCCTATTCGATTATAAAAATAACTTATAGTCTTATACATACGCGCGCATAAATAAGTTGTTTATCCAAAGAGTCCCTTGATTGGAGAGTATTGTATGTGGAATGAATTGAAAAAACACAAGCACACACCATTTTTGGAACAAGGGGAGAGACTTGACAAAAGGCTTCCATCTCTTCTCTGGAGGCGAGTGCATCTATGAAAAGAACATCAGCTCCAGCATCCGCAAATGCCCTTGACCTCACCAGTGCCTCGTCCAGCGACACCGCCTGCCGGGAATCGGTGCGCGCCACAATGACGATATCAGATCCGCTCTCTCTTCTGGCGTCCACGGCAGCCTTGATCCGCATAACAGCCTCTTCTCTGGACACCACCTTCCTCCCGCGCGTGTGCCCACACGCTTTCGGAGACACCTAGCAGTTAGTTCAATAATCAATGACCAATGACCACTAACAGAATAGTAACAGAATTGTATTAAGCTCTCAAGCAGTTGGTCAGTTAGTTGCAATTCTGTTAGAGGTTGTTGTTATAGAATTTGTTAAATTATCTCTCTATAAATAAGAGCATTTGTATCTCATTTTTACACCTGGTCTTCGAGGATGATTCCTGCGAAGCCGGCCGCGATGTAACCCTTGAGGGTTCTCTTGACGTTCATGGCGTTTCCGTAACCGTTGTCGGCGTCGCCAATGACGGGAATGGAGACGGCCTGGGTAATGAGGCGGCCCTGGTCGACCATCTCGCCGTAGGAGAGGAATCCGGTGTCGGGGAGGCCCAATCTGGCGGCAGAGATGGAGAAGCCGCTGGTGAAGCAGAGTGGGAACCCTGCGGATTCGACGAGCTTGGCGCTGAGCGCGTCGAAACACGCAGGGCCCTGATGAACCCCTGGGGAGTCTAGGATTCGACGAAGCTCCTTCACCGGCACTGGAGCTTCCTCGTTTAAGGAGCAAGCTACTGTGCTGCCTAATGATCTCCAACTTCTCGTTGTTCTCAACAGCGAAACGGAACGAGGTTGGAATTGGGATTGGAATTGGAATTGGAGGGAGGAAGATGGCACGCGCACACGCGCAGGCGAATGCACGTGGGGAACACACCCGCCGTACCTTGTGGTAACTATCGAAGCTGAACCCTCCATGCTGCTTCCACTCTCTTAACTGCAAGACTGCAAGTGCAATATAATCTAATCTTACCTAATGCTAATGGAATCCTAAATCCTCGCCTTCATTAGACATCTAATCTAATTTCTCCCTCTTTTCAAATTTTTTTCTAATTGGTTCAAAGTTTGTAAGCACTTTCCCAAGATGGGGAAAGACTTTTTTTTTTTGGTTCTGTTTACTCGTTGGTTTTCTGAGGGTCAAATGAAAGGAAGAAATGGAAAAGAGAAAATTAATTAAATGAGAAGAAGATTAAATCATTTTTCTTGTTTAATTGTGAAAAGAAAATTATGGAAAATAGAAAAAATTATATGACAAGACTTGCATAAATACTTTCTCTCCTCCCATGAGAAAAATAAAATAAAAGCAAGAGTTGTTAGAATGACAAATTTATCTATTATTATTGTATCTCCCATGCATTTTTACCTCATATGCTTCTTTTATATATCTATAACATTATATAAAAGGAATACAAGATTTTGGTATAGTGTTTTAATGGACAAAATTGCACTTAAACCGAAAATTGATAACAGCTACTTTTAACAATTGAAAAGTTAAATTTAAATTTCACTCAAAATTATGTATTAACTATTTTTAAAAAATTTGTAATTAACAGTAAAATAAAGGATGTAAATGCAGGAGGAATAGGATATGGATGCAGGCACCCTGGCTCCCCACTAGTGTGTGTGTGTGTGGAGTATATCAAGTGAGATAGTTTTTATTTTGAGAAGAGTAAATCATATTCTTATAAAAGAAAAGAGTGAATCATATATATCTATATATATATAATCTTTTGACACACATTTTTTTGTCATGTTTTTTATTATCAAGAAAATTTTTACAACATATTTTTCTCTTTGAATCAAGTCAACTCATGAAAGACCAAAGATTGTCTTAGTAATTGATCAAAAAAAAAAAAGATTGTCTTAGTATAATATTAGAACAAGTGGTGTTAACTGTATATTAAAATCTAAATTATTTATTGATATATCTAATTGTGAGACCACATTTACCCTAGACTCCACAATTAGAACCTGTTTCATTTTTTAATGGTTTTCACTTTTTTCTCTTAGAGTAAATGAATTATCTATTTGATTTAACTATTTCATATAGAAGGCAATCTTTAAAAAAAAGTGACATGGGGTTTACTTAATCTAAGAGTTAATGCTTTTAATCTTATTTTATTCTCATGATACAAATATTTGTCTAAATATTTAAAAAGAACTTCTGATATAACTATAACAAAGTGTTTAGAACCATGGCCAAATAGGGCACATTGCACATTGGATGTGAAGCTCCAATGCATCTGTAGCTTCCGTGATCAACTGCTTCAGTATGCAAGAATAGAGATTTCCAAACACATGCTAAGTTGTTTTTAACTAAATTCATTAAACTCCTAAATATAATTTATAAAAATAGCTTACATAGAGTTTGTCCTCTTTCCCCTTTTCGATTTCCATCCACTCACACCCTCAAAACAATATATATTTTATTATAATTGTCATAAGGATTTCAACTTACATATCCAAATACAAATAACTCAATGAATTTAAGCACTTATGATGCAAACTATCATATAACAGGTACTTCCTGAATAAGCAATTAATTAAAATTTTACCTAAACGCCCTTTAACTCTCATTATTATTATATTATATTATATTATATTATATATATGTACACATGGGGAAAAAAATGAAAATGTGTGCTTCATGGATTGGAGTTCTGGAGGAACTGCGAATCAAAGTAAATTTAGAATAATATTCAGAATGGGATCTGTGGGACTTGATCGCTCCGCTGTATGCTCTATAGAGTATATGCTACCGCTCTTGAACAGACAATAACTAATTGCCATGAGAATGCAATAATGGAATGCACAATATATATATTAACAGTGTGAGTATCAGCAATAGCACGAGACCTTTTCTTCAGTCTCTGATTAGATGAAACAGATAAATTCATCGAGGAAAAGAAAGCTATCTAATCTTCTCAAGACTATCTATGATTTATTGTTAGATGGATTTTATTGATTGAAATACTGATCAGATATTTAGCTTGATATTCAATTCAGTGCTTGAAAAGATAAAAGCAGGTCTAGAATAGAGTACATACAACTCTTAACTCTCAGAAGCACCCTGCCATCATACTACAATGCCCCTCTGTGAAAGGGTTGTTATTTACTCCTACTTCTTAATTTTGAAGAAAAACCTCTCTCTTTTAAGTCTGCTGAGTGGAGCTTGTAGCATAGCGCTCCTCTTCTTCATAATAAGCGTTGAAGCCCACAATATCCTTAACTTCTTCAAAAGATGGCATGCTTCCTGGAGGAGGAATATTGCCTCCCTTAATGGCAGTGAGTGCATCCTACATATTCAGCAGCAATGTCAATGTCGCATGATACTACTTCAACTAAAAATAATATAAGAATAATAAAGGCGATTGAAATGGCTTTAATTAAAGAATTAAGAGTTTTACACTTTGGCCTGTTAGAAAGGAGTTTTAAATCTATATGGTTATTCACCCATTGAAAAAACAGTTAAATTCTAACTTTACATGAGAGAAACTATTATTTAAAAAATCCATAATCATTGAGAAATTGTTTTAATATTTCATATTTTTAGAAATGCTTCTTTAAGAATGTTATCCAAACTTGGTGTAATCAATGTAACAGCAATTGTCAAACATGCTGCATACAGCACACAGATGAGCATAAAGCATCTCCTCTTATATCAATATCAATGAAGGAAGAGAAGTGACCAAACCTGCATTGCTCGAATAGAAACCCCAATCAAGGAAAGGGGATAAACAACAAGCTTATAGCCAACTTGTTCAAGTTCCTGGGGATTCAGTATTGGTGTTTTCCCTCCTCCTTCAAGCATATTGGCCTACACAAACACAGCAAGTATTATAATGTACTGTAATGTAATATATCAATTGTCCCTTTGCCCTCTTTTGTGTAGTGTGGAATAATGTGGAATCAGAAGACATTAATCAATAATCAATCAATCAATAACTACATAAGAAAAGTAAGTTCTGTCTCCTAGGTTGTGGCACATGTTACATCTTAGGCCGTGACATGTCGGGCTTAATTTTCTTTATAGTAGTAGATTAGAAAAAGACCCGTATTTTATATGGATCTGGAATGGATAGGTGATACCAGTTTAGGAACACGGGGAGCAACTTGACAGAAAGCTTTCATCTCTTCTATGGAGGCAAGTGCATCTATAAAGAGAACATCAGCCCCAGCATCCGCAAATGCCTTCGACCTCACCAGTGCCTCCTCCAACGACACCGCCTGGCGAGCATCGGAGCGAGCCACAATCACAATATCAGACCCACTCTCAGCCCTGGCGTCGACGGCCGCTCTGATCCGCATAACCGCCTCCTCTCGAGACACCACCTTCCTCCCGCGCGTGTGCCCACACGCTTTCGGAGACACCTAGTTAGCAGTTCAATAATATCAATGACCAATGACCACCAACAGAATAGTAACAGAGTAGTAGTATTAAGCTCAAGCAGTTCATTAGTTGCAATTCTGTTAAGAGGTTGTTACAGGATTTAATTTGTTCAATTAGTTATTTTAATCAATCGAAATGGAAATGTGAAAAGGGATAAGATCGGAAGAGACACGAGCAAGGTTTTAAATCAAGTTCGGCAATCGAAATTGTGGCCGCGACATAATGGTCTAGAGAGTCTCCAAAACCTTATCGCAACCGCAATTGTGGCCACATCAACCACATTACCTGGTCTTCGAGAAGGATTCCAGCGAAGCCGGCGGCAATGAAACCCTTAACGGTTCTCTTGACGTTCATGGCGTTACCGTAACCGTTGTCGGCGTCGCCGATGACGGGGATGGAGAGGGACTGAGTGATGAGGCGGCCTTGGTCGACCATTTCGCCGTAGGAGATGAGTCCGGCGTCGGGGAGGCCCAATCTGGCGGCGGAGATGGAGAAGCCGCTGGTGATGCAGTAAGGGAAGCCGGCGGATTGGATGAGCTTGGCGCTGAGAGCGTCGAAACAGGCGGGGCCTTGGTGAACACCTGGGGACTCCATGATTCGCCGAAGCACCTTCGCCGGTTCCTCTCTTGTTGTTCCCATTCTCTCTTTTCTTCTCCTTTCGCTTTTCACTGTTGGTTGGATTTCCGTTATCTTCTTCTTCTGCGTAATGCCTTTGGTTGGGTGACTTGACTCCGTGGAGTGGACTATATAGTAGCGTGATTATTATTTAGTGTAGACGGTAGAGTCAAGAGTGTGAGAGACTGTAGACTTAGACAATGGAGTGCCAGAGACTAGGGTGTTTTTTTATTAATAACACTTTTGAAAAAATTAATTTGTCATCTATTACGGTTTTTTTTAAATTAGGTTTCTACTATTGTTTTTGTTTTAGATGAAAAGTCCTATTTTTAAAACTCAACTTCTCACTCTTTTTTTTATTTTTTTTTTCAAAATTTGTCTATGAGAAGTTCTATCCCCCAAAACCGACTTCTGAACACGGTTTTTTATTTTGTTTTCAATTTTTTGTTTAATCTGACGGTTTAGGGTTTAGTTAAGGTGATTTATGGTGTTACGTGGTTTGTGGTTTTAGGATTTTGGGGTTATTTAAATTTATTTATTTATTTTGTTTATTAATTCAATTTATTATTTAATAACTACTACAATTAAGTTAGTTTAAGACTTAATAGTAAATAATAATACAATAAAATGATTACATTAAAATTATAAAAGGGGTACAACGGTCTACATTTTCGGTTAGGACATTTATTGCCGCTATGGTTACAAATACATCATAAGTTATTCTCCTAAATGGTGTCATGTTCTACACCTTAGAGGTTTCCGGTTGCGTGCAGGTTGTATACGTCGTGCACGCCGTCGCGTTGGTTCTTCTTCTTCTTCAATAACAGTGGCAGATTGCTCCTGTTGCGGCTCATTCTCATTGACATAAGGATTTGCAGTAGGGTACGAGGAATTTTTTCTTAATTCGCCGATATATGACGTTGAGGAACTACCAGCTGTGAAGTTAGAAAATGACGGCGTACCAAATGTGTACATGTTTTGCATATAAGCAGCCGCTGACTGTGGCGTTCCAACATCTACACCAAACAGATTGGACATGAAATCATCGTCGCTAGATGCGAAAGAGTGTCGACGCGCATCAAAATTTTCAGGAGCCTCTTGTGTGGGGCTGAAAGCAAATGAATGGCGAGGTGGGTCGAAGTGTTGTTGTGACGGAGTGAAAGCAACATGGGGGCTGAGTTGTCGGCTGTAGTACGTCGTGGACGTCGCTGTGTGGGCATACTAGGTCCAACATCCGGAGGGTCCTACACATAACTTAATTGTATTATTATTTACTATTAAATCCTAAACTAACTTAATTGTAGTAATTATTAAATAATAAATTAAATTAATAAACAAAATTAATTAATTAATTTAAATAACCCCAAAATCCTAAAACTACCTAAACCCTAAAACCACAAACCACCTAACACCACACATCACCTTAACTAAACCCTAAACAGTTAGAATTAAACAAAAATTGAAAAAAGTAAAATAAAAAAACGTGTTCAGAAGTCGATTTTGGGGGATAGGACTTCTCATGGACATTTTTGAAAAAAAATAAAAAAATGGTGAGAAGTCGAGTTTTGGGAATAGGACTTCTCACCTAAGATGAAAACAATGGCAAAAACCTAATTAAAAAAACCGTGGTAGATAGCAAATTAATTTTTTCAAAAGTGTTATTAATAAAAAAAAACCCAGAGACGTATGGTTAGAGTGTAGTAGTCTTTATTATTAATTATTAAATTTTTTTGATAATATAATTATTAACTTAAATTTACCTAAGTTTTTTTTTGGTATTAATTTACCTAAGTTTCATCCATGACAAAAGTGCAATAATCCCGGTGAAAATAAATTTAAATACATTTTGTTCAATGATAAAATATTCATATAAGTTTTGGTCTTTTTTTTTTGTCTAAACCAAGTTATTCACCGCGGGTGTGTAGTGACTAATCCGTTGGTTAAAAGTGAGAGAGACTTATGTCATCTCACCCAAGCCAGGTGGTTATATAAGTTTTGGTCTATAAACACATAACATTTCTTTCTTTCTTTTTTCAAATTAGTATCTATTTGAATTTTATTCATTTTTTTTGTCTCTGTATTTTTAATCCTTCATCAATAACTAAAAATACATTATTTTAGACACTAAGAAGATACTATTTAATTAAAAGTATATATTAAAAATAAATAATTAGAAATTAATTTCAAATAATGGAATATTTTCCAAGAACCGAAAATATATATAAGTTTGATAAAAATTATATTGAAAGCAATGTATAAATAAACATGTTATTAACATTTCTCTTGGAGTATTTATAAATGCAATTAATTAACTATAAAAGTAAAGCTCTAAATTCAAATGCTCTCGGCAGCTATGTTCTGTTGACGGCTGAAGGGGCGGTGATTAGAAAGAGAGAGGCCTCGAGTGGGAATACCCAATTCGATTGTCACAACAAGCTCAGAACTTGAAACTGTTTTTGACCAAAAAAAAAAGCTCTAAATTCAACTAAATGAGAGCATGCATAAAAAATGGATGAGGTTAATTGGGGTCGCAACGCTTCAAGCATTAAAATAAGCTCCATATGGTGGTCAAGGTGTAAATATGGGTTTATGTTTTGTCGCCGATGCATGCATGTAAAGTTGGACATATTTATGGAATACAATGTTTATGTTGAATCTCACAGGACTAGTGAGTTGAAGGTGTGGTGTTGCTAAGTTGAATGGCTAAACAAAATATAACTTTATTTTGATCCAATAATGGTATTAAAAAAATGAAAGTAGTTTTGGATTGTCTTGCATTAGAATTTGCGACCCTAATTTGTCTAGAAGTGTGATTGTCAGTGTCACATAATTATTACAAACTAGTTGCAATATCTTTTGCTTTGCATGAGTTGTTTATCAAGAGAAAAATATGGCATTCCCAAACATAGTTTTGATGTTTTATATCTTTTATTACACATTTATATTTCCAATATAAAGAGGTGCCATTTAGAATGGACCAGTAATTCATTGGTCCACCAAACCCCAATGAAATGTGATCCATTGATATAATAATATTTAAATGGCACGGTCAGGATTTCTGGGAGGTTACCTGGTAGGTAGGTAATTTTAAATGTTAGATGTAATTGCAGAAAGGGGTCTATATAATATAGTAAATAAAAACAATAATTGAGAAATAACCCATATAATTATATGAAATTACACTTTTGCCCAAATAAATCCCATAATTAAAAAACGAAATTGATGATAATTTTTTTGGTTTAAATATGTTTTTTGTCCCTATAATATAAGGATGTTTTATTTTTACTCATTAAAAATTCAGTAAAACTTTTTTGGTCCCTATTATATATTTTTTATTTTAGTCATTTAAATGAGTTGACTGTTGATGTATCACTTTTTGAACCTAGTCAACACTTGTGACTAAAAATATTGCGACGTAGGATGTCATGTCAACCCCCTTTCTCCTCCCCTCTCTCTCTCCTCCCTCGTCCCCACATCCACCTCCCTCCTCCTTCTCCAACTTCAACCAATCTCTTCCCTCCCCCACCACCCACACCCTAGATGCACGTCCTTGGAGTCCTACTACTACCTAGAAATAAATCAAATAAAAGATGAAAACTTTACATCTGAGAAAACCCAAAAAAATGAATAAAAATGCGAGTGAGCATTAACACAAGCATATATAGGTACAAAAATAACTTTTCCACTACAAATAGTTATTAACAATTGATTGTTATATTCAATAGAGAGCGAAGAAAGGGGGAGAGAACAAGGGAGAGAGGGGGAAGGAGATAACGAGAGAGTGAGCGAGAGAGAAAGGGGGGGAGAGAGAGAAAGGGGGCGTGAGTGAGCGACAGAGATAGGGAGGAGAGACCGAGAGAGAGATAGAGAGAGAGAGAGCGGGGGAGAAAGAGCGAGAGAGAGGGAGAGGGAGAGTGAGCGAGAGAGAAAGGGAGAGAGAGAAGGGGGCGTGAGTGAGCGAGAGAGATAGGGAGAAGAGACCGAGAGAGAGGGAGAGAGAGAGAGAGGGAGCAGGGGAGAGAGAGTGAGAGTGGGAGAGGGAACAAGAGAGATAGGGAGGAGAGACCGAGAGAGGGGAGAGGGAGAGGGGGAGAGAGAAAAAGGAAGAGAGCGGGGGAGAGAGAGCGAGAGATATAGGGGGAGAGGGAGAGCAAGAAATAAATTAATTTAATAATAATGATAATAATAATAATAATAATAATAATAATAATAATATAATAATAAACTTGTGTTGCCATTTTTTTAATTATTTCAAAAGTTGGTAAAGTTTTGTAATTTTATATTATTTTGTGGTCTATTTCGTAAATATCAGTTTATAATTATACAATTCTTATGGGAATTTTTGCAAATACTAAAAAACCAGATTTACCTCCTATCTCAAGTAAAAATTGATTGGGGTTTGGTGGACCAATTAATGCACTGGTCCATTCTAAATGCCACCATATAAAGATAAAGGGAAATGCTAATTTACTCTTACTTAAAAATTACTCCCTCTGTTTTTTTTATTGTCGAATTTTGAGAAAAAATTTGTTTTTTTTATCTGTCGTTTTGATAGTTTAAGGTTATATTTTGACAATTATACCCTTAACCCTATTAATAGTTCTTCACATTTTTTATAAAATTAATTAATGCATAGTTGAGAGTTCAAAGACTAATTACTATTCCCAACAAATAGAGTAGTGAATAAATAAGGGTATAATAGAAAACTATTTGTCAATTAATTGATTCCTTAGTTGTAAAACAACCTTAAATGACAGATAAAAAAAAACTGAGAGAGCATAAAGAGCACATTGCAACCTGCACCTTTCTTACTTGGACAAAAAAACCTCACATTTTTTCTCTTTGAAAAGTGAAACCAATTTAAACTAATGGGTAAATATGTAATTTTCTTTAACATAATTTCTCTTTCCTCTTCCCTGTTTCAAATCGATACGCAAATCCCATACGAGTTCTTCATTCTTCGAGCATCGACCCTTCAAACCCAACTGCTAATTTAAATTTAATTCACTGTGTTGCACAATAGAGATAGAGAATGTCGTAGAACTCAAACTTTCTACATCTTAAGCTTGCTCCACTATATAGATTTAGAATGAAGACACGTGCACACTGTCCCACTTGGGTTCTTGCCCAGTTGACCTGTTACTTCTTGCATTTCATGACTGTTAATTTCTTAAACATTAACCCGAGAAACTCTGTTCTAGAAATTCCATGGAATGATGACCGTTTAAGAAACATTGACAGAACCCATTTGCAAGATTTAGTTGCAAAGGCAAGGGGCTGTTCTTTCGAGGAAGACTCGTTTGGAATTCTCACGTTTCTGAAACAGGGAAGAGGGAAGGGGAATTATGTTAAATGAAAATTACATATGTACCCATTAGTTTAAATTGTTTTCACTTTTCAAAATGATAAAAAGTGGGATATTTTTGTCCAAATAAGGTGTAGATTGCTAATATGCTCCTTTTAATTTTTAAGTGGAAGTACATTAGCATTCCCCAAATATAAAAAACACAATTATATGAATTTTAGCATTAGTCAACCAAAGAAATGGTTGAAAAATAAAGAAAAGAAGACATTAGAGGGGGGGGGGGGGGGGAGGTGGGGGGAATGGTTTCTGCAAATAAAAGAACTAGAGGAAAAAAAAGGACTACAAATCTAAAAAGTTAAAGAAAGAACAAGTAAAGAGAGAAAAGATAAGTACAATTAATTAATGTTACATACTCAGATTATGTAAAATGAAAAACATATAATATGATAAAAAGCGATGTATAAAATTTTGGCAGGGTTGGTTAAAAAAAAATTGGCAGTAAAGTTACTATTTGATTTGTGTACGTATCTAGATAAGGATTTGCCTCCAAAAGTTTCTCTTTCTTTAGATTATTTTTCTCATCAATAACCTTCTGTAAGTAAAAAAAAAACAGATAATGAACGATATACTCACAAAAAAGTTAACTATTAATTTCCAAATGATAAAATAAAATCCTCAAAAAAATGATAAGACGTGAACAAGAGCAGCATCTAAATGAACATATCGAAATGTGTGCTTCTTGGATTGCAGTCCTGGAGGAGCTGCAAATACAAAGCAAATTTAGAAGAGTCCTCCAAAATTCACACATCAATATATGTAAAAGTGTCAGACAATTTAAGACCATCCATTACCCTGTGTGTATCTGCATTGGCAAGTCATGGGATTGAGCAAATTCCAAGCTTAGCAAGAAGATGTAGTCAACAAGGTTTTTGTTTGCAATACAGACAGGCTTTCCAGCTAAAAGTATAAAAAAAATGATGAGTATGAGTACCCTGAAACAGATCATAAATAAAACCAATTTGCATTTTCTACTCACCACCTGTTTCAGACCCTCCTCAGCCACACATGTATTGATTACTAGGCCAAAGTAGTATGCAGCTATGCTTTTCAAACCATAGATCTCACCAGCAACTGTAACAGTTATGCTAAGGAATCCAACTAAAACATTGAACATGTTTTTTATTCTAATTCTAAAGCTAAGAACTTGTCTTTTGTGTGTAGAGAGACAAGCATATAAAGGATATGATGTCAACTTGGAGATAAACGCCTCAGTGAATGAATCCAATGTCTAAGAATATCCATCTAGCAAGTCCTATAAAGAGCATTAAGTATAAAATAACATAAATAGAGAAGTTAGTGAGTATGGCAAAGAGGCACAATATAAATACAATTGTAAATAGTATACAACAAAGAAGAAATCAGAAAATATGCAATAGAATAGTTGCTTCTTGCTAACTAACAAAACTGGCCTTAATTCACATATTTCTGTAATTTTCCAAAAAATGTCAATATCTTCAAATTTCTCATCACATGCATTTCCAATCTATCGTATAATTCAGGAATCAAACAGATTAACACAACTCTATATATAGGTAGAGGCTGAGAGCAAAACAGAACAAACTAAGCTAACCTAACAGATTAACAAACTTATCCTAATGATAGTTATAACTAATTCTAATAAATTGAACAATTCAATTGTCAAAATCATCGTTCTCCTCGTCGTCGTCATCTATTTGGTAAATTGACTGATTAATACTTTTGCGAGATTTTCTCATATACTTTTAAACGTTTCAAACGTGGTTGTTGTCGCGCATATGCCCTGTTTTAAAAAAATATATATAAATGTATTAATAACCAATAACCAATAATGATGTCCTAGTTGAATAAAAAACAATAAACACATCGTACCTTACAGCAGTTGCTTTTTTATTTCCCGGTGATCTTAACTTCAACTTCTCCTTGATTTTTATTTGAAGAAGTTTAGCATGAAATTGATATCTTTCCCAATTTCCCTTCACAGTGCAGCCAGGTTCACTAATGAGTAAACAATTGTTAAATGCACACTCATTCGCATCGAGAATTTTCCTTATCTGAAAGGGAAAAAGAATATACAATTAATCTAAATAGGAAAAACTAAATACAGTTGAATATAACATAAAACACGGTACTCACCTCAGGAAAATATTTTGCTACTGATTGCTTTTTGATAAAATATTAGGTCGCTTAAGTCCAGCCTTGTCAACAACTTATCCACCTCCAGGTAGTAGAGTGAGAGTGGTGTGGCAAGTGGTATGTTCCCACTGCCACTTCTAGAAACCTCTTGAACTTTCTGGTCCTCAAATACTATGGCCCCTAAGGGCGTTGATCAGACTAGAATTCCCAACACCAGTGGGACTCAGGATCACTGCAAGTTGATCTCTCAATTTTAACATAAGAAGATTAAGGTTTTCTCCTGTTTTGACACTGCAAAAAAGGGGCTTGTAGCTCCAATCACATATCCTACCGTTCCAGGAACCCACGATCTATACAAGAGAGAAAATCATTACTTCCCATTAGAAGACAATCACATTTCACATTACTGCTGGGTAATGCCAGTGGGGTGCGGCCGGAGAGTGTATGCGACTTGCAGACTTGGGCTTCTTGCCTTTGGGGTGCTGCTAGAGTGTAGCGCCGCGCATGGACCTTATGGTGGGGACTCGATATCCGCACTTCACTTCACTTCTCCGTTCTTCTTCCTTTTTTCGTTTTTCTTTCCTTTCCTTTCCTTTCCTTTCCTTTTTCTTTTCCTTTTCTTTATTTCTTTTTCTTTTCTCATTTTGTAATTTTTTTTTGAAATTTTTGTTGGAGCCCAGACAAAATTGGGTCTCTACACATACTGCAAATAAATGCATCACTTTCACCAATACTTTCTATACATAATTTTACTATATACCATCAAAGACACTTACCAAGAAAATTTGCTTCCACATTAACCAATCCAAGAAGTATATAATAGTATCATTTTGCCTGTGTTAGAACCATATGATGTTAATGAAACCGTCTCTAAATGTTTGACAATTGAGAGGAAAAATAGGGCAAAAATAGCATAAGAGCATCTCCAATGGGGAGAGCTTATGCAATCCTTAAGTTTAAGGAACCATCCTTACTGAGTTTCACCATTGGAGAGCTCCATGCTTGCAGCCACATTAAGCAACTAATTGTTGCGACCGTTGCTTATATAAGCAAGCAACGGTGCTTAACTATTAACTAGAAAGGTACCCATGCTATGCACGGGCCTCTTTCTAGTCTATTTGTTCTCAAATAAGTAATGTTAAAACAAACGAAAAAAAATCAATTTAATTTTTTAATAAATCATTAATCATTTTATTTTAAATTTATCTCAAATAATATTTTTTAGAGTGTTATATCGATTTTTAAGCACAGTAAATAATAAAGTTGATTTGGTAAAATTATTATTCATTCATTCATTCATTCATTCATTGCTTTTAATAATTTGTGTGAAAATTTTTTAAACACAACTTATTTTAGGACGGATCGAGTATTATTTTTTTTAGAAATGGCAAGAACACATTTTTTAAAACACATTATTTATGATTGGATGGAATTCATGTGAATTTTATTAAATCATTTGGGTCACATACCTTATTTGATGGGATCTATTCTCTCATTGTAATAAGACCCACATGAATTTTAACTAATTATAGAAATTGTGTTAAAAACAATGTCAAAGAATGTATTGTTAGCATTTTGCCTATTTTTTGTTAACTAAATATATTGGAAAATATATAACTAATTTAATATACAAAAATATTTATTTTAGTATTTTTAGTAGTGCAAATTAATTATGTATTTGATACAATGAATGACCTCTTAACTTATAAAAATAGAATTATTGATTAAAAAATAATCACCGGTATGATTATAACTGTTAAAATAATATAACATCTATATACTATAGATAAATAGAATATTATTACATAAAAATAAAAAATAACATATTTAATGTCAATATTACTTATTAAATAAATCATTAAATATTTAATTACTATTAAAAAAGCACCACAGTAGCGGCCGTGGATGTGTTTTAATATATTTATACAATACATGATAACGAAAATGTATATAGGCAGTATAATTTTATATTTATAAAAGGAAAAATGAAAAAGAAAGAGGTGTGAAAGTTAATAGACTCTTTCTAAAAGTAAACAAATCACTTTACACTGTAAAATAATTAATCTCAATTATTAATGAGAAAATCAATGGTAAATATTATAACTATATGTATAACAAATTATAGATGTGTTGAAATATTATCCCTTAATTTTCTCATTAATAGTTAAGATTAATTACTTTACACTTTACTCATTTTAGAGGAGCCAAATCCTAATAAGTTGGTGTTTGTTAGTAATTATCTATAAGATTTGCTAATGTATATCCACTTATTTTTAGTAAGAAAATATTAGTAAATTATAATTTAAGATTTGTTAAATATATTTAAATGTATAACTTGTTAATATACTCTTTCTAAAAAATAGATTGATTTACGTTAGCAAATTCATATTATTTGATGTGAGTCAAATATTACATGTATAAGTTGTTAATATAGATCTAGTTTGGATAAATTTTTCCATAAATATTTTTAGTATGTGTTTTTTAACTAACAACTTCTCATAGAAATTAAAATTAATTTTTGTTCTTCACATTTTTTGAAAGACATCTTTTTTAACTTCTCTAAAAGTACATATCTGTCTACTAATGACTATTTAACAATATTTCTTTTTTTGTATATATAAAAAAATAAAAAATAAAATAAGGCTAACTTTTTCATAAATCAAAAATTAGAGTTTTTACATCCAAACAGGACCATACTATTTCTATAAATAAATATTTAAAGAATAAAATTATCACATATTTAATGTTATTAATTATTATTATTATTTAATGACTAAAAAAGAAATCTGTGCACAGGGGTTCTATCAAAAGATAGAAAGCTATCACTAATTCCTAGGCTATACTCTTGAAATAGATGGAACAAGTCATAATTATTAATTATTAATATATATTAATATTAATATTATTGACAGACGGAGACGAAATATTTTTTTGGGAGTAAACTATCAAAATGGTCCCTGACTGTGTCACTCGGTGTCAATATAGTCCCTAACAGAAGGAAAATTATCAAAACGTCCCCAACTGCTGTTTTCCGTTATCAAATCCAGTCCCTGCCGTTAGAAGCTCCGTTTTGCTACTGACTTGTCCAGTTAATGGCCACGTTGGACTCCTACCTGGCAGTCCACGTTTACAAGGACCAAAATGACATAGTGGGGACAAAAAAAAAAGGGGACCAAAATCATAACTTTGAAAAACATGAAACCCACACTTCAGTAACCCTTCACTCACACGTTAACTTCCTCTGAGAAAATGAGAGAACCAGAGCGCGCCTAAGTTCCTCCGCCAACCAGCAACCGTGGACGCCGCTTCGCCGCCACTACGCCACCGTGATCGCCACCGTGTTGGAGACAGCGTGGTCATTTCTTCATCGTTTCTTCATCGCGTTTCTTGGTCTCTTCTTCATCCAGCGAGGGCACCGAAAAGGTAAAGGGTTATTTTGTTAAGTTTCTAAATTTGTGGCTCTGTTTTTGTGCTATCTTCATCTTTCCCAGTCCTGTATTGTATTTACCTTGTATTGTTGTCATTTTGATTTGGGTTTTTAGGGCTTGATGACACTGTCTGGTTTGGGGTTTATCTGGTTGTTCATCCACACGATTTTGCTCTATTTATGGGTGTCTCTGTTTTGTTATATTGGTCTGTAAGGTGTAGCATTGTCATTTTCTGCTGGGGTTTTAGGGTTTCAGTTCAATGTATTGGTTGGGGTTAACTGTCAATGCACATGGCTATGCAAAATGGTTCATTGATATCTCTGTTTTCTGTATCTACAGTTAGAAAATGCTAACGTTCATCCTACACCATGGTGGTAATTTTAGAAGGCAAGAAAATGGCCTGATTGAGTATGAGGGGGGCGAAATCTGTGTGTGGGACCGCATTGAGCCTGACTACTGCAATACATTCCTATTAGAAGACCTGACAAAGCACTGCCGACACTATCACAGGTTTGAACATATATGGTGGCTTGACCCTGAGAGGGGATTTGAGAATGGACTATATGAAATAAACACTGATGAAGACATACTCACTCTGTGTGATTTTGCCCGTCGAAACAATGATGAAGCTGATGTGTACTATGGACACCCGGTTATTCGTGACCCAGAAATCGTAATTCCGCCGCCTGCTGAGGAGATGCTGCCACTTGAGGAAGGGATTCAAGTTCAAACTGAACCTGTTAAGGAACCAGTTGAAGTTGAACATGCACCTGTTGAGCCACTTGTTGGGCAAAGAGTTGAGGAACAAACTGCACCCGTTGATCCACCTGCTAGGCAAAAGGGTGATGAACAAACTGCAACTGTTGATCCACCTACTGGGCAAGAAGTTGGTGATGGGCTTGTTGATGATGACCAACCTATTGATTTTCATGATATGGTTGAGGATAGCTCGGACGAATATGCTCCATCATATCTGGATAGTGATGATGGCTTGTCTGATGGTTGGGATGATGATTTGGTAGATGAGGATGAAGAGTATGATGAGGAAGGAGTTCGCAATGCAAGTGAAGGAGAAAGAAGGTCACCCCCTACAATTAGAATTGAAGTTGATCAGACACATGTGACTAGTGAGGACGACAATGTTGGATATAAGTCGGAGGAGTTAAGAAGCCCGATTAGCACTGATGATGAAGCAGAGGGAAATGGTAGAACTGTTTATCCACAATTTAATGCTGGTGCACAATTTGGGCAGGTGCATTTGGAGCTTGGGATGGAGTTTGACAATTTAACCACTTTTAAGAATGCTGTGAGGGATTATACTATATACTATGGGAGAGAGATTTGGTGGGCAAAGAATGACAAGCTAAGGGCTAGGGGAAAGTGCTGTCAAGAGGGATGTAATTGGGAAATATATTGTGTTTGGAGTAAGGTCACCCAAAGCTTTCAAGTTAGAACATTCAGATCTGAACATGTTTGCTGTAGAGTGTTCAAGAACAAGACAGCCAAGCGGAAGTGGATCATTGCCAAACTGGAGCAAAAGTTGAGAGTCCAGCCAAGGATGACTTATGTAGAGGCTTTGGACTTCTTAAAGATCGAGTTTGGAGTGCATAGTTGTTTGTCTAAGATTTTCAGAGCAATGAAGGAAGCTAGGGTGTTGGTGGAAGGTAGCTTGAGGGAGCAATATGGCCGGATATGGGACTATGCACATGAGTTACTGAGGAGCAACCCTGGTACAACAACCCGTATTTGTACTATCCCCATGCCTAATTCTGCACCACAGTTTGATAGATTTTATGTATGCTTGGATGGGTGCAAGCGAGGCTTCTTGGCTGGGTGTAGGCCCTTCATTGGACTGGATGGGTGCTTCTTGAAGGGCTATTTTGGTGGGCAATTACTTTCTGCTGTTGGCCAAGATGCAAATAATCACATTTTTATCATAGCATATGCCATAGTGAAGATTTGGGAGACTATCAGACAAATAAGTGGACTTTCATGAGTGACATGCAGAAGGTACGTAATACATTGGATTCTGTTTTGTGCATGTGTATATAATTGGTTAGGGACCAGTTTGACCAACGTGTATGGTATTAGGGACCTATTTGACAGTAAGTGACAACTGTTAGGGACTAATATGTTTTTTAAAATCTGATTATTGTAGGGTCTGATTCCTGCCATGCAAGAGGTCATGCCTGGCGTGCATCATCGATATTGTGCTATGCACTTATGGAGAAACTTTACAAAGCAATGGAAGGATAAAGAGTTGAGAGGTGTGGTTTGGGATTGTGCAAGATCAACCACACCTGCACAGTTCAATGCCCACATGGAGAGAGTGAAGCGGAAAAATATGCAGGCATGGGAGTATTTAAACAAGTGGCCTGTAGAGGCGTGGACTAAGGCACATTTCATGGAGCATCCTAAAGTGGACAATATAACCAACAATACCTGTGAAGTCTTCAATGCAAAAATAGTGAAGTGGAGGGGGAAGCCAATACTGACCATGGCTGAGGAGATAAGGTGCTACATCATGAGGACAATGAGCACTAACAAGCTGAAATTGGCCAGCCATTTAGGTCCCCTATGTCCAGTGCAGCAGGCTAGACTGGATAAGGAGAAAATCGAAAGCAACAGATGGACCCCACAATGGTGTGGTGATGGGGATGGCACCCGTTTTGAGGTACAAAATTGGCAGGCTAAGATGGATGTCAACCTCAATACTATGACATGTACTTGTAGGGTTTGGCAGTTGACAGGTATGTTTAAAGTTTTCATATTTAACCACTTTTAAGTTTGTAGTTTTCAAATTTAAAGTTTTAGTTTTCATATTTAACTCGGTCTATTTGCTGGTCAGGTATGCCTTGTCGTCATGCTATTGCAGCTATGGCATACATCAATCAAAGGCCTGAAGATCACTGCCATGGGTGGTTGACTTTAGGTTCCTATAAGGCAACATATGAGCACTTTATTAAGCCTACTCAAGGTGTGGAGTTTTGGGAGGTAACTGACTATGACAAGCCTGTTCCACCAGTAGTTAAGAGGCGTCCAGGAAGACCCAAGAGGTCAAGAAGAAAGGATGGAGATGAGTAACCTGTAAACGGTAAGCTAAGACGGACATTGCCTCCGATTACATGTTCGAGGTGTGGCAATAAAGGTCATAATCGCAATGGGTGTCCACTTAGGAAAGACCAACCTGCAGAAAACCCACCTGCAGGAAACCAGTCTGCAGAAAACCAGCCTGCAAATAACCAACCTGCACAGCCTCAACAAAACCAACATGCAGTCAACCAACAAAACCAACCTGCAGAGGCCCAAGATGTTCAGAATGTACAGGCCCGGGAAAGTCAAACTGAGATTGATGTGTCACACTCGCAGCCTCAATCACCCCCTCAAACTACTACACCTGTAAAATATTTTTAATATTTCATCATTTAATGTCATTTTCTACCTTTATAACTTTGACCAATGATGTATTTTATTAATCTAGGATATGATGACACCCAATTTGCAACCCCCCATAAGACCCTTTGGAAATGGCCAGGGCACATTTGGTGCTACACCAACTGGGGTTAGGCCACCACCCATAAGAGGGACTGCACAAACTTCATCTATTGTTCATGTATGATTAGTTAATCCTGCTGGTTATGCTGCGATCATTGAATTTGAATCATTATATTTTTAACTTCATTGGCATGGTGTTATGTTTTCAATAGCCTAGCCCAATGATGCAGAGGGGGAGGCGAGCTCCCTTAAGGCCTTTATAGAACACTCTAGATCAGTTCCATATTATTGTTGTTTCTTTTATTGTTGCCTTAATTTCGTACGCTGTACTGCTGTTGCTTTTTATTTTGTCTGTTAGTGCTAGTGGCCAAAAGCAGGCCTATATGTTTGTTAATTGAGGTAATGCAAGGCATCAGAAAATTATCACACAGTGTTTGTTATTAAAATTTCCCAACCTTTTCCTTTTTTCTTCATTCTGTTTTCACATAATCTGAGAATATTACACATGGTTATCATACACATAGCCTGATTGTGTATTGTCCTAAATTAGTTTATAAAGTGATATGTCATACGTGAACCTCTGCTGCAATGCATATGAACCTCCTCGTGAATTTCTTGATATTTATTGTGTGTTCTGGGGGATTTTCTCTTCTTGTATTGTCTATGCATCTTTTATATTTTTCTGGTAAAGTGTATATAGTGTATATTTTTCTGGTAAAGTTTATATTTTTGGTAAAGTGTATATTTTTATGTTGCCTCCAAATGATTGTGTATTGTCACAGGGCATGCAACCTCCAAATTTGGTGCAAGTTCCATTTCCACATGCTGCTGGGACCTCAACAGGTTTCATGACATTCATCCCAACTCCAAGGTTTCGACCACCGGGTCCACATCAGCACTAAAGTAGAAGCACTGAAGTAGAAGTCTGAAGTTTTTTTTTTTGAAATATTGTAAATGATATAAATGCACATGATAGGTGCCCTTTTGTTTTTAAAGACTTGAATGCAGTTTGGACATGTTAAGTGCTCTTTTGGACATGTAAATGCACATGTTAGGTGCTCATTTTTTTTGACCTGATAATGCACGTGTTAGGTGCTCTTTTATTTTGGACAAATGATAGGTGCTCTTGTGTTTGCTGAGACTTTGATGATGTATATGCACATGTTATGTGCTCTTTTATTATGGACAACTTTTGGCTATTATTAATGATTGGTAATTGCAAGCATGATTTGGTTTCATTTGGATTTGCCCCATTTCAATTGGATATTATTACATGCATTGTTTTTGTTCATACTGTACTTGGATTGGCAATTTAAGCAACTCAAGGAATGTAGGTCCATCATAACTGAATTTACACAACCACAAATGATGAACCAGAAATCAAAAATTTCCATTATGGTCATTATAAGCATTACATATAACAGAATTCATGACATGCTAAATCAGAACCATTAATTACACACACTTATACAACCAGAACCATTACACTAAACTAGATCACTCTATGCCATTTGCCTTCCACAAAACACCACCGCCACCATCAATATAGCAATTACAAAATATTTCATCATCTTCACTTCCACCCTTATAGCCCCAAGCTCAGCATTAACATGTGCCTTCCACATTTCATCTCTAGCTGCAACATATTCAGCAACCCATTCATCAACCCATTTAAAGTAAGTGCATTTTCCAAAATCATCCTGGAAAGAACCATAACAGTGTCAAAAAGGTCCCTGTAAATCAAAAGCCAGAAAACCAGAACCCCTGAATCCCAAATTTCGTTTTGCCATTACCTGACTCAAATCACATGTGTAGAAGTCCCTCTGTGGATTCTTTATTGTTCTAGATGTGAGTTTTTTTGCCCTTCTTCCACAGTAACACATAGGCACTGGTTCAGTACTTTGTGGCTGTGAAGTTGCTGATTGGCTACTGGTTGCACTACTGGATTTCAGCGACCTCCCCTGCGAAGATTCATGACCACCTCCCATTGTGATCAACCTGAGCTTCAAGCAAAAATGCGTACAAGTGGAAGGAGAAAGGTAGAAGAATATGGCTGTTAGGGTTTGGATTTGGGAAATTTGGGATTTGGAAATTTATAAATGGAGAGTTAAGTATTCTCAATTTGGTCCTTGTACAGGTAAGAGTCCAACGTGGCCATTAACTGGACAAGTCAGCAGCAAAACGGAGCTTCTAACGGCAGGGACTGGATTGGATAACGGAAAACAGCAGTTGGGGACGTTTTGATAATTTTCCTTCTGTTAGGGACTATATTGACACCGAGTGACACAGTCAGGGACCATTTTGGTAGTTTACTCATTTTTTTGGATGAAAGAACGGGGGCAAGCAGCTGCCCCCCACAAAACAACACACAGAAAACTAGTAACCCCTGGGGAACTACACCCCATTACAATCAGCCTGGAAAGCTAAGGAAACAAAAGAACTAAGCGACTGAAATATAGCACAACTCTGCAGAGAGTGACCGTATTTGGAGAACCCATCAACCACTTGATTGGCTTCTCTGAACACATGTTTCAAGCGAGCATCACAGTCAATCATGATGACCCTTATGTCCTGCACCACGTTGTAGCAAGAATGGAGAGGAGAGCAGTCTAAACTGATCAGTCTAACAGCAGCAAGGGAATCAGTTTCAATCAAGATGCGACTAAAACCACAACTCCTCGCAATTTGTAGGCCTTTGAGGATAGCCCACAATTCTGCTTCTGTGATGGAGCAGGGCCCCAACCCGCAAGCATAGCCAAACAGGAAGACCCCATCGTCAGATCTTAGGACTCCTCCACCACTCGCTTGACTCCCAAAATTAATAACAGAACCCTCACAATTTAATTTCACCCATCCAGTAGCAGGGGGCTTCCACCTAATGTCACCGCCACCAACTTTGACACCAGAGCAAGGGGAGAGTTTTTGGTGGTCCTTAATACTAGAAGCAATAGCATGGCCTTGGCACTTTATTTTATGGACCATCTGCTCTGCGCTTATACTGAGATTTTGAAAGACCCATTCATTCCTTGCTTGCCACGCCAAGGAAATAGTAGTTCCAAAAATAATAGTCCAGCTCAAGCCATGCATATCATTAGTCGAAGTTAAATTGGACCACAACCAATCATGCAGGTCATCAGAAAAGAAGGAGTAGAAACTAGTGTTGGCAGCAGTAAGAGCTCTCCACACCTGGTTCATGAGGTTACAATCTCGCAACCTGTGAATGATCGTTTCCTCACCCGCAAGGCACACCGGGTAGTAGTCAGAGTCAGAGATTTGTCTCCGTTTCCTCCACTAGTTAGTCACCAAAGCTTCCTTAGCCACTTTCCACATGAAGAACCGATATCTTTCCGGCCCAGGCCATCTCCAAATCTTTTTGAAAAGCCCATTTGTATCCCTTAGAGACTGGTCCAACAGGGATTCATAAGCAGAGGCGTTTGAGAACCCCCCATCAGCAACTAACTTCCACACTGTTCTATCAGCTCTCGTTTCTCTATTGGGAGCCGCCAAGGATAAGATTTTTTGCCTCACATTATGAGGGATAATATCCTCCAATCTCGAGATATCCCAGCCCCCACTAGCAAACGCAAGGTTCGAGACCCTCAAGGCTTTTTCAAAATCTGAGAGGGATCTAAGAGTAGTAGACTCAAGTTTCCCCACACCCGGGATCCAAACATCAGTCCAAACCAAGGTAGTCAAAATCGGATCGGGCATTGAACTGGTGAGGGCAGGGGTTCAAGGTTCAGAGGTTCGACCAGTTGAACCGGGATATAATTAAATAATATTATTTTAATTATAAATATAATATATAATGCTATATATAGTATATAATATTATTTTAAACCCTAAATCCTATACAATATTAGCAAAAATTAACATAAAAGTTGTAATTTTATAAAGAAAAATTAAATTTGACTACTAAATGTCATAATTTATAACGTAAAATATTCAAAATTATAAATAATTGAAAAAAGTGATATCTATTTTATTAAAAAAAATAAAAAAAATTGATTTTTTTTTAAAAAATTTTAAAAAAAATCATTGAACCGGTCCGGTTCCCGGTTCAATCATTAAAAAATTTGGTTTTTGACCGGTTCTTGTGCAATGCAGTTCTCTAGGTATTCCGGACCGGACTGGGGTCCGGTTCTCGGTTCGACCAGTCCGACTAGCCGGTCCGGTTTTGACTACACTGGTCCAAACGTTCATCGAAGATCCATCGCCGATTCGCCAAGCCAAGTTATTAGTAACATCCGGCCAGACTTTGCATAAAACACTCCAGAAGTTATAGCCAAATCTGTCCTTGTTCACCCTGGGTAGGAGACCATTACCACATTTGTATTTTGACTTAATGGTTCTAACCCATAGCTCTTCATTCTTCTCAATAATGTGCCATCCCGCCTTTATGAGGGAAGTTTGGTTGATGGCTCTAGCTGATCTCAAGCCCACCCCACTCTTTCGGAGTACAGAGGGAGTTCCAATTAACCAAGTGGATTTTTTGACCTTTAGAAGTATCCCCCCAAAGAAAATTTCTACACTTTTTATCTATTTCATCACAAATATGACGAGGGACATACGCAGATTGCATCACATAGGAAGGAAGGCTTTGGAGGACGGACTTTGTCAAGGTAAGGCGCCCCGCAAAGGATAGAGTCTTCGCCTTCCAATTGCTAAGTCTCGTGTCAATCTTATCAAGAACGAACTGGAAGGATCGACGATTAACCCTCTTATGCAAGATAGGGACTCCAAGGTATTTCCCCAGGTCATTTGTAACAAGGAACCCCGAAGCATTGCAAATCTCCTGCTTTAGATTGCTGTCCACATTCTGAGAAAAGAAAATCTGAGTCTTTTCTTCGCTTACCTTTTGACCCGAAGCCCTGCAAAACAGATCTAAAATGTGCTTTATTAGTAAAATTTGTTCCACACTAGCTTCCGCAAATAAGAGCACATCATTTGCGAAAGCTAGGTGGGATAGGGGAGGGCCCCCTTTAGATAACTGAATAGGACTCCACTCCTTGAGGTCCACCGCAAGAGAAATCATTTGGAATAACTTCTCAATACATAAGACAAAGAGATAGGGGGAGATCGGGTCTCCTTGTCTTATGCCTCTAGAGGGAGTGAATTCATCATGAGCTTCACCATTCGAAAGCATCCTCATGCGAGAGGAGGAAATACAGTGCCACACAAGATTAACAAAACCATTCGGAACCCAAATATGCACCAAGGTATCCTTAATGAAAGACCAGTTTAGTCTATCATAAGCTTTCTCAAGGTCAAGCTTGATAGCCATCCATCCCTTCCTTCCTTTTTTTTTCCTCATGGAGTGGAAAATTTCTTGGGCCAAAATAATGTTATCCCTACATTGTCTAGTAGGAATAAAACTACTTTGACATGGGTTAACCAAGGACCCTATTATTCCCCTAATCCGGTGAGCAAGGACTTTTGTCACAACCTTATAGGAGACATTACAAAGACTAATAGGTCTAAAATTAAGAATACTAACCATTGGATCAATTTTTGGAACCAAGGTGATTAGAGTCTCATTAATAGTGCTAACCTTCTCAGGATTTCTGAAGATGTCCTGCACCAAGTTACAAAGATCTCCCCCAATGGTGGACCATTGGCTTTGATAGAAGATCGCCTGCAGACCGTCAATCCCAGGAGCTTTGAAGGGGTGCATATGCTTGATAACATTAAAAATATCACTCCTAGTGACTTCCTTACTCAAGCTCCTTTTATTCTCCTCTGACAGGTTGGGAAAAGCTCCTGATATAGGAGATGGAATGCACCCACCATCATCTTTGAACAAGTCTTTATAGAAGGAGGACACCATATTCTCAAGTTGTTGCGATTCCCCCACCCAATTACCATCTCTATCCTGGAGAATGTCATAGGTATTTTTCCTCCTCTTAATCGTAGTCACTCCATGGAAAAACCGCATATTACAGTCTCCAAAGTATAACCATTTAGAGTGGGATTTTTGATACCACAAAATCTCCTCTTGAACTAGCACGGCTACATACTCACTCCACACCTCCTTCCTTATGTTATCCAAGTTAGAAGAAGGGTTACTAGCAATCTGATTATCAAGATGTTCCAGCTGCTCTATGAGATTCTTCTTTTTTACAAAAATATTACCGAAAACCTCCTTATTCCATTTCCTAAGAGCTCCCTGCAACTTGAGAATGTGGGACCCCCAACACGCATTTGAATCCCAATTCCTAGCCACCAGAGAAGGGAAGTCATTGTGAGTGAGCCACGCAGCTAAGAAGCGGAAAGGCCGACGGTTCTTGTTAGGCCTCTTCTGAAAACACATTCTCATCAACACTGCTCTGTGGACTTGAAATAAGGAAGATGGAAAATCGCAGCCTGAGAAAAACGCGTTCTCCACTGCATGTTGATCAGAATCCTGTCAAGCCTTTGGAAAAGATAACCATTCCTCCAAGTGAAGGGATTGCCCTGGAAGCCCGCATCCACTAAGTTGCAGTCAGAAATCATGTCTCTAAACCCCTGTCTTCCTCTAGTCGAAGGAGAGCCAGCACCACCCCTGCGCTCTTCATCAGTGAGGATAGCATTAAAATCCCCCAAAACTGACCAAGGCTGGTCAATTGTTTCAGCCAATTGATAAAGATCATCCCATAACTGCGCTCTTCTAGCCAGGTTAGGACTAGCATAGACTACAGTAATCAACCAGCTCTCTTGCCTTTTCCACGAGACCGAAAGGTGAACCCATTGCGGGGAGGAGTTCAAAATAGAAACCTTCCAAGACTGTACGTCCCAAAGGCACCAGATGCCTCCAGCCTGACCCATAGGTTCCACAATATGAGAACCAGAGAAACCCATTTTCTTAATTTGCTTCTAGGCAGCGAAAACAGTAGAATGCGTTTCCAAGAGGAAAATGAGAGAAGCTTCAAACTCTCTTCTAATATCTTTTATCAGATTGGGAAAGCCTTTTGTAGCAGTTCCCCGGCAGTTCCAAGACAGATAATTCATTAAGAAATGGTGGGTGTTTTTAGCTCTGAGAGCTTGTTCCCTATGCGCACAGCACCATCAATTTTGTTTGGAAAATGAGACTCCTGCAAAAGAATGTCGCCCTCAATCCCAGACTTTTTTCCTATACCACCCAAAGGGGGACTGACCGTTTCTTCCATAGGGATAGAAGCTGTCATCGTTTTCACCATGTTCTCCTGGAGCACCGTTGAAGAAGATTCTAAGGAGATGAATCTGTCTTTAGCATGCTCCTTTATGACCCCCGAAGCTTTCAACCCCGCCCCAATGGTGGGCTGAATATTCTCCTTTAAGTTCATAGTCAAAAGCCCATATGAGCTGCCGGTGAACCGTTTAAACGACCCAATGTTGCGCGCTGCTTTCTTGGTGTCTCGCACACGTGCGCCCAATTGGGGATTTTTTCCCCAAGCTGAGTTACGCACTCTAGTGGGCCTTGTTTTTGGGCCTTTGACATTCCTCATCTCTTGGTCTAGACACTCCACTCCCTCGTCCATCACCAGATTCTCCTCCCCCTCAACCAAAGGCTTCTCTCCTGTCTCATCATCCACGTGGCCCAGCTTTGAAAACCGAGAGCCAGCTTGATCATTGCCAAAATCCTGCTTTCTCTTGGACCCCTGTTCACCTCTGCCACCTTTACCGCCCTTTTCAACTTTGTTCCCTCTTTTACGTTGGTTTTTTGATACAACAATCCAAGGACCGAACCTAGGGGGTTGGCCTTCCTCCACCTCTAACGCAAGTTCTGGAGACCCAGCCGCCCCTATAGCCTGACCATTGGGAGACACATTGTCACCTTTCCCATCAGCTAGGTTGCTTGTTTGGTGAGTTTCAAAGCTAGGCCCCACATCCCTAGGATCCCCCTCCAAAGGACCTCCAGCCTGGCCCCTAGCTGAAACCTCCACCACCTTCGGACAACCATCAACCACCGCCTGAGCAAGCAACACTTTCTTTTTCACCATACAGTCCACCTCCCTATGCCCATACCCTCCACAATGGAAGCAAATAGTGTGGAGCCCTTCATATTCTAGATTAATGGTTTCCCCCTAACCACCACTTGGGGAACAACTAGTTTAGCCAAGTCCATCTCAATACAAATCCTAGCAAATTGGCCTCTACACTGGAAGGAAGTGAGCCCATCAATTTTTAGCAACCCCCCTAAGCCAGCCCCCAGCCTTGTAAGGAATTCTTCATTATAAAGCTCCAGAGGTAGCTCAGGAATTCTTATCCATACAACAACTTTGTGTTCACTTGTAGCACTCTTCAAAAAGTTCCTCCTCCAGCGTTGGACCAAAATATAGTGGTCTGCTATCATCCAAGGGCCTCCACAAAGGGCATTGGTGTAGTCTTGTTTAGCATTAAACTGGACCGCATAGAACCCCCTAGGCATGTCTATGATCTTGATGGTTCCAACCTTTGCCCAGTCACGATTCAACTTGAACTCCAAGGCACGAAAGCTCACCTTTTTGCCCAGTACATTTATCACCAGGGTATGCCTCCAAGGCTTGCTCCAGTTCTCCAGCTCTTCATCAGTCACATGTATCTCTGGAACGGCACCATTTCCTACTATAATCATAGAAGTATCAACCTGCTCCTTATATTTTGTTTAATTGCACTTATCCTGCTACACTTGTCCTCTGCATAGTGTTAATAAATGTTGGTATCATGATAATACCAAATGAGCTCCAACGTTACGGCACGGTGGTCGGAGCTCTGACGTCAAGTCTGCTGGCTGCTGGCTCCTTTGCGGCGTGTTTCTTCTTGAAGAGAAAGAACAAGGGTTCTGTTTCTAATTCTATTCTATTTTAGCAGGGTTTTAGCCCTTTTGCAAAAATAAAAAAAATTGAAAAAAAATGACAAAAACGACGTCATTTTGATTTTTTTTAAAAAAATTGGTCCAGCACAGAGCCGCGAAGAACCCGCAGTTTTTGACCGGTTTCGCGGTTTTTCATCAGGTTCCCTGCCAACGCGGTTCCCAGGTTACTCCAAACCGGATTGAGGTCCGGTTCCCGATTCAACCAGTCGGTCCGGTTTTAACTACCATGGCTTTTACCATTTTGTGCTCATCCAAAAGTGATTGTAACGTTGGAGCTCATTTGGTATTATCATGATACCAACATTTATTAACACCATGCAGAGGACAAGTGCAGCAGGATAAGTGCAACTAGATAAAATATGAGAGACTATTTTGAGTTTCGTTAATTTCAAGGGCTAATTTGAGAGTTTCCTACAATTTTGGGGGTCATTTTGACATTCACTACTCTCAAAATAGTCCCTTGTGACACGTGTGCGCCACGCGTGCACCACATGGGAGCCAACATGTCACTTAACGTGACACGTCAGACTCACTAACGGTGTCAAGTAACTGAGGTTAACGGAGGGACTAAATTGAGTAACGGTTTACAAAATGAGGGACTATTTTGAGTTTTCACTAATTTCAAGGACTAATTTGAGAGCGCCCTACAATTCCGGGGGCCATTTTGACTATTCACTCGTAAATTTTGCAAGGAAATTACTATTTGATTTGTGTAAGTAGAAAAATGTTTCTTGGATAGACATGGATACTGCACGACAATTTGTGACAAAATCTAACCATTCATATATAATACCAACCCAACCCATGTATGATTATGGGTCCCACTATATAATTGTGATTGACTGATTTTAAATTTCGTAACCATTCGTACGTTATTTTGTCTTGCCATGTAGCATTGCTAGTGTAAGTATACTATATATAGATAGGATCCATCTATGGGGATGTAAAAAAGGTCCCCACCATGGCGACGTTAGATATAGACTGTTGGATTAGTATAAAAACAAACGAATGGTGGAGATGATGGAAGGGCAACCTGTACTTGATTTTTTAGAGTTAGTTATCATAAATTGCAAAAATGGGTCCTAGAGTTATAATAATACTAAATCTTGTATAATTATAAAATGTTATATTTGTTGATATGACATATTCAAATTAATGAATATAACTTATTAATTAATATATTTATTAATTATAAAACATAAGAATGAATTTGTAATATATTTTATTCATTAATGTGATTATGTATATATTGAATTATATTTTGAAAAAATATTATGGAATAATTATATTGAATTGAATAATGAAATATTGATTATTGTAATCAATTTAATTTAACATTTCTTTTTATCAATAAATAATAAAGCCAATATATTTAATATTTGTTGACATATTGTTCATTTTAGATAAGATTTTCTTAATTTGGTTTTGAAAAACTTGTTTGTATTGAGTAACATTATTCTATAAACAATATATGCATTTGGATAAGAAATATGATTTTTTTATAACATTACTAATTAACTCGGTTGACAATTTCAGACGCACCGCCAACGTCAATCTCTCTCGCACTTGCGGCAGACGCCGTGAATCAGAGCGATGCTATGGTCTAGGTCTTGGGTTCTCTCCGGTCTTCATCTCGTGTTTTAGGGGGGTTCTTCTTTTTCGGTTTTCTTTTCTTCTATTTTTCCCCACCTTTACCAAACAAAATTGTTAATTGGGTGAATTTTGCATTTTTTAATATTTTTGGGGAGAATTTTATAATTTTCAAAAACTGGCTGAAACCTATTATAGCATGTTGCATCTAACGTGGTGACGTTTTTTATGTCTCCGTAATAGACAGACCCTATAGAGATATAGATTTGCCTCCAAAAGTTTCTCTTTCTTTAGATTATTTTTCTCTTCAATTTCCTTCTGTACATAAAAAAGATAAGATAGTTAACAATATTCTGACAAATAAGTTAAACTTTTAATTTCCAAATGATAAAAAAAAAAAATTCTCAAATTTCCATTGAAAGAAAATACCCAGCCTTTAAAAGATAAGACGTGAACAAGAGCAGCATCTAAATGAACATAATCGAAATGAGTGCTTCTTGGATTGCAGTCCTGGAGGAGCTGCAAATACAAAGTAAATTTTAAATTTAGAAGAGTCCTCCACTTTTGAATGAGACTCTTCTCCCTGTATGGATCATCTGTAGGTCTATTATAGTTTCTTAAGCTACCCAGGTTTTTGAGCTTCCAGCCACAGTTCCTCTGTTATGATTTCCTGAATTGGCTTCCTCATCCCGTTTGATCGTGAGAGGATTTTCAACACCACTAGGAGGATGCTCATGCTGATCCTCATCATTGTCACCTCTGCAATAAGATGAAACACCGTATGCAAAAATACTTATAATCTATTATTATACACACACAATATGACAATTTTGTAATTATGTTTATTTATGTTCTTGTAGGGATGAGTTAGGCCCACAAATTTTAAGATGTCATCAGAGCCTATCCTAGATCCGTTATTGAGCCACCCATAGTTGTCCACACTCTACATGTCTTGTCCTAGGCGTGAGGGTGTTCTTATTGAGCCGGGTCACCCCACATTTGTCCACACTCCAAATGTTCAGTCCTGAGCGCGATGGGGTGTGTTGAGGGTCCCACATTGACTAGAGATATCGCCAATATAGTCCTTATAAAGACATGAGCAGTCTTCATCTTACAAGCCGGTTTTGTGGGGTTGAGTTAGACCCTAAGCCCAAACAGGTCCTAAATTTCGAATTACTCTTTCTGAGAAGCATACGGTTAAAGCTACAACAGCTGACTGGCAGTACTTGTGAGAAAACCTTAGTTAATATATAATTATGTGGACTATTGAAATCATCCTTGACCTCTGAGCCAATGGAACGTGCATGTCAAAATAACAAACAAATACCCCAAAAGTTTAAGTTTGTTACGTAAAATAAAGGGACATGAATGGTTTTGTTATATTTCTGACACCCTATTTGTACTGAAACTACACTTGCATTTAGAAAAATGAAGGTTGCAAAGATCAAACTCCTGACTACTTGGTAATAGTGGCTCTCATAACAAGTTATTTATTAATTATCTCAAAAGCTTAAGTTGTTGGATGAAAGCACATGAAACTTTCCCCTTTTATCATATTCACATATAATAGCACCCTGCTGCTATGTATCTCGAATTCCACTTGTAGACACACATATATACCAACATAAACCCCCCACAAGATGATTTACAATCTAATGGTGCCAAGCTAAGCCTATGCATTAATGATCACTGATATTCAATGCAGAGGTTAACTTATGTAATAACAGGGATGAATTAGCTGAATCAGTTTTGAAATCACTTATTTTTGGAAAAATATTTTAACAGAAACAGCAATTTTATGAGAAGAAGGTGCAATACATACCCAGAGTAGATAACAATCCCTGCAGCAACAGCACCAAAGGCCACAAAGTACATCCAATCAACCTGGAAAACATAATTAGGTCTAAAGATATTAGCACACTAAAAATGTGACTCACATATACTCGGAATTTCTCAGTTGGAAAAATAAAAAAGGCAGTAAGGTTACTGTCAGACCTTCTCATGGTAAGCGAAAATGCGAATTAAGACAGCCCACATGTCTGAGGTAAGAAGAGACAGATTTAGCATGGTAGAACCATTGATCTGTGACAAAAGAACAGGGCTTATTTAAAAATACTAGTCCTCAGTAAAAAGCTGGATATTTATATAACACTTAATCTTTTTGCTAGGCTAAACACCACTTAACACTGATAAATGTAAGTGGTACAAGAAAGATGCCATTGTAAGTTGGGTATTTATAGACTATAGATAGAATAAATTTTTTGTTGTGCTACATAATTATTAAATTATATTGGTCCAGAAATAAAAATTAGTGTAAAAAATAAGAGACACATTCAGAGAGAGAGAAAGAGAGAGATTAAAGCCCAAAGAACTGCATTTAATCAATTAGTTTCATTTTTTGGTACATTTAGTCTCACTGTTTTATTCCAGAGTCATAATAACAAATATCATTTTGTAAAAAAATCTGTAGAATTCTTATGGTTTGGATCCATACCTTAAGCAGAACAGGAACTAGAGAGTAAAACATAAACATAGCCACTGCAAATGCAACAAAAGGAAGTGCCTGTAACCAACATTGAAAGAAATGAACATAAATAATAATGCTTGGCATATTGTGACAACATATACAACTTGATATAAATATTAAGACAGTAACAAGAGGTCTTAAACAAATTTAGGTAAGAGACAAACAATACATATGAAGACAAACAAAATCCACTAAACTCAAAGCTCAGCTATAATCTTTGATGTTTACTCTGCATCAAATCCAAGTGGTTTATCCTGAATTAAAACTTCCTTAACTTCTTACCATCCATTCTTATGCAATCATAAACTTTGATTTATTCTTTCTCAAGGGACAAAGAGGTGGGGGAAACAAGTAACTAACCATCATAAATCTACCGAAAAATGTCAATTAAAGGTAGAAATTTGACAGACATTCACAGTCATGCATTGCAGGCATCTTAGTCAAAGAGAAATTCTGTCAATCACTCAATTATAGTGAGAGAGAGAGAGAGCGCTTACTGCCCCAGCTGACCAATGAATAGATTTAAGTTCATTGCGCTCGAGTATACTTCTGTAATAATCATTAAGGCTATAACAGGAAAAAGAAAAGAATGTAACAATTTAGTCAATGGACATATGCTTTTATTTTTCCTTGCTTGAATCAAATGCGAATTACATATCAAAATCACAACTTTTTCATTTGGCCAAAGAAAAAATCTCGCCATACTCTTAAAAAAATAAGTTATCATTTAAAGGAACATGAAGTTGGAACTTAACTAAAATTGCATTCTGTTCATCTGTGTATGGCACTGACAAGTGACAACTACTCAATCAATTTAACATTTCAGTAGATTCCAAAATCAAAATTCACAGTACATATGATAATGACACTAATTTTTAAGCCACTAAACAAACCAATATTTGGCATAAACATTGGAATTAAATGCTTAAGCTATGCAACAGAACAAACATGTATTGAAAGGGCAACCCAAATATGATAACGTATTAGACAATAAATGCTGGAAGGAATGTTTAAGCTCTGGCAAGTGCTGCCAAATAGATTCCTCTGTGCAAATTTCATAGAACTTAGAAGAGCTAGTTTGAAGATATACAACACCATTAATTATAGATAAAGTAAGATAAAAAATTGAAAGCAGAAAGCCCCATTAGTCCTCATATAATATAATCAATTTTCAAGGATACATCTGAATGGCACTGGTAATGCCGCCAAAGAGACCTAACATTGCCATGAGCTCAACTCTATCAGCATTTTTTACTAGAAATTCCTGCAATGGAAAAGAAACAATAAAATAACAATAACACAAGGGAGACTATACATAATGAAACACTAATATGAACAGTCATGTGTGCATGTAAGATGTGAGTGCATCTGAAGAATTTGAACAAATTCAATACATTAATGTCTTTCTGTTAAGATGCCTGGATGAAGTTCGGTTTGCCTTGAAAGTATGGACAATAAACACAAGCCCATAAATAGGCCATGGGTAATCATGGAAAGATCTGCATGCATTGTTTTAGATTAAGTAAAATTTCCATTATTGATGATGATTAACAAATTCATTCTGGACATAATAAAGAGCATGGTTAAATTAAGTGCCATGTTACATAAAAAGATAGCTCCTGTAAGGCTGTAATACTTCCTATAAGTTTAAGTAACATGAGCGACATTTTAAAACAATGGCTAAATTAGTAATGGAACATATATTTATAAAAAATACAGAAAAAGAAGAAAAAAAAAGTAGAAAAAAAATCTGTGTTTAGACTCGCACTAAAAAGGTTTATACAAAGAGTTTCTCGGTATTGGTAAGTACCAAAGCATGAAGTACAATAGCAAAAGAAACAGGTGGTGGAATAGATGAAGAACCTAAAACAGGAATCACAGTACAGGTCCATATTATGTAGGAATGAAGAAATTTGATATTCGGTAGAAGGCACATTATGAAACACTCACCTAATAAGAATGTACATTGAGAGGACAGAAAAGCACAACCTTTGTATAGTAATCAATATTTTCAATAATGAGTATACATATTTATTGTGCTGTGCTGCATCAGTGCATTGCCAATTGCAAGAGTGTTGCAAAATGCATTAAAGAAGAAGTACAATCAGCTTACCTCACTGACATTACTGATTGCATACAAGGTAGCACCAGCAATAACAAGAAGGTCCCCTTTACGAGGGTTGCTTCCACCTATGACATGTGAATATGAGATCATCAGTCAACCACCGTAAATGGAATGATGCATGTTAGTAATGATAATAAAAGATAGGATCAAAATTTACTAGTTGCATGATTTCCAAGAATAAAGATAAGGAGAACGCGTGCATAATGTGCTTGCATATGTGCATGTAAGTGTTTAAGTATAAACATAAGATATAAATTCCAGTATCCAGTATATAAAAAGTCACCTACCTGCACGGTCACCTGCATGAACATCTGAAAACACAACCAGGACAAGGCCAACAATGCAAACAGCTACGCCGGATATCTTTTTGAATCTATATTTTGTTTTTAAGAAAAGCCATGTAAGAAGCATGACAGATGGAATGGACCAGCAGTCAAGCAGCATCACACTTGTAAGTGAGGTGTATTGATATGCCTTCACAACTGTTCATTGGATGAGAATTAATTTGTTAATCATTGAAAGTAAGACCAACCAAGTCAACATAAAGCTAGTTTGGATAAACTTTTTAACAAGTACTTCATTGGATTTTGTTAATCATTGAAAGTAAGACCAATCAAGTCAACATAAAGCTAGTTTGAATAACTTTTTAACAAGTACTTATGGGAAAAGAAAAGTTGAAATGATCTTGCAAAAATTAAGACTGTCTTAACTAATAGCTTTTCTCATAGGTTGAAATCAACTCATGCACCTCAACTATTTTGGAAACTCCCTCATTTAACTTCTCCATAAGCACGTATGAACTTATTAGGGATTTTTCGAAAGTTAGTAACTAGATACTTATTTCAATTGAGGAACTCTCATAAGCTAGAAGCTGGTCCAAAATAGGCCAGATTGCTTGCTTCGTTTTACCACACAGGAAGAGCCCAATACATAAAGAATGTGAGAATTGAGTAATTTAGATGAGTATTTAAATTTGGGACGTATAGGTTGGCCATTAAATTTTAATTGTGCTCTGACCTGCTGTTGTTTAAGCAGACTGCATATAAATGTATCAATTTGACCAATGCTTTCTATACATAATTTTACTATATACCATCAAAGACACTTACCAAGGAAATTTGCTTCCACATCAACCATTCCAAGAAGTATATAATAGTACCATTTTGCCTGTATTAGAACCATATGAAGTTAGTCAAGTTGTCTCAAAAGTTTGGCAAACAGAGCGAAAATAGCATAACAGTTGATCTTTTTGAAAGGCAGCACTGCAACACACTCTCCTTTAAGCAGAAATTAAAGAATATCATCTCTTATGCTCGGAAACCAAAAAATCATTACAGAGTACATGTCTCATGTTTCCATGGTTTGCTACACTGACTTCCCAAAAAAAAAAGAAAAAATCTGCAGATTGGTGCTATAGATGGAGTAAATCTAAACACTGGCCTCTTAGCATGCATCTAATGAATCACTCTTCCCCACCAATTATTTCAGTATCAGAGTCACAGAAAGAAAGGGATATTTGGATAGCATCCGCCAATCTCAACCGATGTTCAGTCAATGAATGAACAGAAGTACAGCATCATCAAATTTTGCAAATAATAAAATCCCGTTGACAATTTCAATTTGTAGCAACAATAAGCACAGGAAGCACAACCTTGAGTGGTTTCCTTCTGTAGAGTAAAATACTTCCATAGATAATCGCCAAGAACACATAGTTTAGAAAGGACTGTGAAGTTGGAGCATTAATTCCTACACAGCAAGGACAACAAATAAAAAATCCACATGGGCAATAATCAAAGAGCTGGAGTAATTAAATAAATAGTCATTCGCTTGTTTATGCAATAATTTCATATTAAAACGTGAAAAAAATAAAGATACCCCTTTTAGCCAATTCAGAAGAGGTGAAGCCAGTGGAAGTGATGAGAAGAGAAAGAAACTGTCCCAACCCAAGACCTATTAACGTCTTTCTCGTCCAAAACCTGTCAAAACCCATCACCACCTACGAAACCAACCAGCTGAATTGAAGAGAAGGGTGATCCTAATTAATGCCAAATATATATATATATATATATATATGTATATAAATTGTTGTAAAGTGAAAAACGAAAGAGAGAGGATGTGTGGGGTATATAATTATTATATACTCCTATGTGAAAGTGATGCAATTTTCAAAGGCTTTAATTTGAAGAAAGGTTTCTTTGTGTTGGTATTGGGTGAGAAAGTGAAAGAAAAAAGAGTGACAAGCCGAAACAGCATATGTGTTGTGTTGTGTTTGTTTTGAGCCGTCAATTATTGGGTTGGTAATGGTGACACTGACTCCCAATATATATATAATAAATAATCTCCCAACTCGGTCAAACCAATCAAACTCATTTTTCGCTTCGGCGGATGCAAATCCTTTTTTTCATTGGATCTGGATTCACAAACTGAACAGATTAACCAGTTTAATACTCACTTCATACTCGATTATAAGCACAGCAAAAAAAAAATTAGTTTATATCCACATGACTAATCTGTGTTCCGCTAACTGAAGTTTGGACACCAATTGTTTTATCATGGGCATCAAACTTGTACTAACCGAACCTATCCTTTAGATAGAGTAAATTAATCATTTGTGTCTAATCTCATGGTTAAAAAAATCTTTATTAGAATTAATGTGTATTTTAATTTTTAAATAATTTTTAAAGAAATTATTATTTAATTATTATAATCTATACTTCTATACTTATATATATAAAGACAATACAAAAGAATAATAGCTATTTTTGTGTCCTAATATACTTTTCAATATTGCCCTTATCTAATTAAAAGTTTAAAGTTAAATTTAAAAATGATAAATATAAGTAAGTATTGCATAATCATCTGACAAAGAAAAGGGAAGGGGAGGTGGACAAACATGCATTTCCGCTAATTATGATTAAAGTTTTTAAAAAAATTAAATTCTTAAATTATTATTTTCTATTCAAAATCATTATCGAATAAATCGGTTAGATTATTGCAATTTTTAAAAAATCATTAATTAACACATTATATTATTTTTTATAGAAGGAGGGGTCAAACTAGGGTGTTAAGGGTTATAAATGCTAAATATTACCAACTGAGACACATTATATTTCACTTAAAACTAAATTTTTTAATTAAGTCTAATCCTAATCTCATTGCTAATGTTTATGATCTCTACCGAGTATATAGATAAATCAAACCAGTAGCATATTTTTTTCTATTAAATGAGTCTGAAAAATAATAAACTGAGTTATATGAATATGAAGTGATATACATACAATTACGTGCGAATAACAATGGACTATAGAGTCAACTTTGTAATTTATTCTCTTGTTGCTAGTGGGGCAAATTTAGAGGATCACCTTTTAAAGTTCGAAACGATGAACGTCCCTTTTGTCTTTATGTAAACCGTTGTTGTCAAATCACACTGCACCAAGTGAAAAATCATTAAATAGATTAGGCTTTGGTCTTTTATTTTTTATTCATATTTGTTTTTTATCTCTCATATTTTAAAAATATTATTTTAGTCCTTAATGTTTTGATTACGTGTCACAATTAATTCCTTATATTGATATTTTAATCTCTAATGTTTTAAAAACGTACCATATTTAGTCTCTCATATTTCAAGGTAAAAGATTAATTGTGAAATATTTTTAAAATATTAGAAACTAAAATAATATTTTTAAAATATAAAAGACGAAAAATAAATATAAATAAAAAATAAAGGACTAAAAATATATTTAAGCCAATAGGTTATGTCCTTTGTCTCTTCAAACTTCAAAAATCGGCTTAATGTAAAATTGAGATCGGGGGTATTCATGTATCGATTTAATTTAACAAAAAAAAATGATTTAAAAAATCGAAACCATAAACAAACCATAAAATGATTTTTCTTATAGAATTGAATTTCAAATAATATTTTGAAAATGAATTCAATCAATTCCAAATCAAACTTACACACACCACATAACTCAAATTTATACATTTATTTATATTTATTATCATTCAACACACATTTATATATGAAAAATATACTTTGTTAAAATATAATACTTTGTTAAATTATAAACTTTTATAAATTTGAGATAAGACAAATAAAACCATGGAATCGTCTAGATTTTTTAATAGTATGTATTTGAATAGTTTTATAAAAATTATGGAGAAGCCAGTATAGTTAACAATTTATCTTTAGTAATAGGTTATATTCGTAGTGGCCGCTAACGTTATGTGGTTGCTAATGAAATTATAATCCAAAAACTTTATCAATTCAATGATCCACAATAATTTAAAAAAAGTTGGTCAAAACTTCAATTAGTGTATGCAGTAGTCATGTAGGTTCATTATAAAATTGTGTTTCTTTTCCTCTGAGAAATAAAGTGCTCTATACATAAGTCATAAAGTTTAAGTTATGATCTTTCTTTCTTACTCTAAATGGTTAACAGCCACTTTCAGCCGCGTAATGCGCTTTGCCTTTTTCTTGTCGGTTGATTCCTATTTAGTTTACCTTTTTTTATTTTACAACTGATTTTTTAGGTGTGGGGAAAATTCCATAGCCAGTTAAGGTGCAGAAAGATGACGCCCTATTATCGAATATGGTTAATTAATTTTAAATTTGGTATTGGCACGTAAATAATAATTTATTTGTTCCTTAAAGCAACCTAATGAAGGTGCTCATTGGCAAAGAAAATACAAGGCAGTAATAATCTAGTAGAGTAAATCACCAATTCGGTCACTGAAATTATAGACTATTATCATTATCAATTTAGTCTCTAATATTATCAATATTCAAAATTAGTATTGAAATTGAAAATTCTCTATCATAGTCTCTGTCAGGCACTCGTAAGAAATAAATTGACTTATCCAAAAGAACTAATATGACTGAATAGGGGTTAATTTAAAATATTAATAATTTTACAAACTAAGTTGACAACAATCTAACAACTTCAACAACGATTTTGGTGATTCACTCAATCTAGTACAAGGAAAGCAAGGTATGTAATACACACTCGTTTTCAAATACACCGCATCGATCGCTAGAGTACAAATTACATACACAGCAAATGGGCATAAAGAATGTGTGCCCTAATACTGATGATGGTGATGTTGATAATCTGTTGCCTCAAAAAGATAATCATGGAGTTCAGTACACAAGTTCACACATGAAGATTTTCTAATATGCATGTTGGTTTCATTGGTTTTAGCGAGCACTAGGAAAAAATTGGAGAAGAAAGAACAAATTACATAAAGAGTAAATGATATCTTAAAAAATTGTGTTTTTAAAGGAGAGAAGGAGAGACCTAGAGAGAGCGAGAGAGAAAGAGGGGAGGGAGATCCAGAGAGGGAGAGCGAGAGGGAGCAAGAGAGGAGAGGGGGAGAGACAATGAGGGAGGGAGAGACGAGAAAGAGAGAGGAGAGGGAGGGAGGGAGAGAGCAAGACGAAGAGAGAGTGGGAGATATGGAGAGACAAAGAGAATGAGAAAGGGAGAGAGCAAGAGAGAGGCAGAGTGCAAGGGGAGAGTGAGGGAGGGAGAGAGCCTGAGGGAAAGGGAGGGAGAGAGCGATAGAAGGGGAGAGCAGGGAGAGGGAAGGAGAGACCCAGACAGGGAGAGAGGGAATCAGAGTGTGGCTGAGAGGCAAATACAAAGAGAGAGAGGGCTAACAAAGGAGAATAGGGTAGAGGGAGTGAGGGATAAAATGAGAGAAAGCAAGATAGATGGGGGAGAGGGGACATGGGAGAGAGTGAGAGAGGGAAAGAAACGATAATAGAGCGAGATAGTGAGAGAGATTTGGAGAGGGAGTCAAGAGAAAGGGAGAGAGCGAGATCAAGAGAGAGGAGGGGAAGAAAGGGAGTGAGCGAGAGCGACAAATAGGGAGAGAGCGAACTAGAGAGGGAAAGGGGAGGGGAAGGGAGAGTGAAAAATAGAGCGAAAGAGAAAAGGAGAGAAATAGAGCAAGAGGGAAGAAAGTGAGAGCCATACTAAGGGAGGAAGTGTGATAGAGAAAGAGGGGGAGAGAGAGAGTGAGGGAGGGAGAGAGGCGGGGGAGAGCATGAGAGAGAGCCATAGAGAGAGAAAGAGATGAAAAAAGAGCAAGAGACAGTGATAGGAGAGAGATTGGGAGAGGGAGAGAAAAGAGAAAGGGAGAGAGTGAGAGCGAGAGGTGGGGGAGAAAGGGAGTGAGCGAGAGCAAAGGGATAAGGAGGGAGAGAGACGCAGAGTGGAAGAAGGGAGGGAAAGGAGAGAGAGGGGAAGGGAGAGAACGAGAGCAAGCACGAGGGGGAGAGTGACAGACAGAGCATGGGAGGAAGATAGTGCGATAGAGGGAGAGCATGAGAGAGAGGGAGGGAGTGGTGGGGAGAGAGAGCGAGAGAGAGCGAGAGGGAGAGAGAGTGAAAGGAGACAGGTGGGGGGAGAGAGAGAGAAAAGGAGAAACCTAGAGGGAGAGCAATAGCGAGAGGGGGAGAGAGTGAAGGAGCAATAAGGGGAGAGTGACAATTAGCGAGAGGAGGGAGAGAGACTGAGAGGGAAATATCACGAGAAACACCAGGAGAGGAGGGAAGAGAGAGTGGTTGGGGGAGCGAGAGACGAAGAGAGCGAGAGCAAGAGAGAATTATAGAGCAGGGGAGAGAGGGAGTGAGAGAGGGGGACAGAGCAAGAGAGAAAGGGAGAGAGCGAGAGAGTGGGAGGTAAAATTTGAAAGAGGGAGAGAGCGAGAGGGAGGTAGAGAGTGTTGTTGAGAAAGGCATAGGGCGAGATAGAGAGAGGGATAGCTAGGGAGAGAGGGAGAGGGAGTGAGGGATAAATAGAGAAGGAGCGAGAGAGATGGACGAGAGAGAGGGGAGAAAGCAAGAGAGACAGCCTAAGAGAGGGAAAGAGACGAAAAAAGAGCGAGACAACGAGAGAGAGAACGAGAAGGAAAGAGAGTGGGAGAGACGATAGAAAAGGAGAGAGCAAGAGAGGTGGGGCAGAAAGGGAGAAAGCGAGAGAGAGGCGGGGGAGAAAGGTGCTCATCATCGAATATGGTTAATTAATTTTAAATTTGGTATTGGCACGTAAATAATAATTTATTTGTTCCTTAAAGCAATCTAATGAAGGAGCTCATTGGCATAGAAAATACAAGGCAATAATCTAGTAGAGTAAAATGTAAATCACCAATTAGGCCACTGAAATTATAGACTATTCTCAATTTATTCTCTGAAACTATTAGTCTCTGATATTATTAATATTCAAAATTAATATTGAATTAAAAATTCTCTATCATAATCTCTGTCGGACACTTGTAGGGAATAAATAAATTGACTTACACAAAAGAACTAATATGACCAAGAATTCTCAATGTTATGGACTAATTTAAAATATTAATAATATTAGAAACAAAGTTGACAGCAATCTAACAACTTCAAGAGTTCTTTTGATGATTCACTCAATCTAGTACATGGAAAGCAAATTATGTAATAGAGAGGGAGACAGTGAGAGAGATTTGGAGGAGACGAGAAAAGGAGAGAGCGAGAGCAAGAGAGAGGAGGGGAAGAAAGGGAGTGAGCGAGAGCGACAAATAGGTAGAGAGAGACCGAGAGAAGGGAGGGAGGAGAGAGCGAATTAGAGGGAGAGAGAGACCCGGTGAGGGACAGGGGAGGGGAAGGGAGATAGCGAAATAGAGCGAAAGGAAAGGGAGAAAGAGAGCAAGAGGGCAAGAGAGTGAGAGCCATAGTAAGGGAGGAAGTAAGTGTAACAGAGAGAGCGAGAGAGAGGGAGAAAGAGAGTGAGGGAGGGAGAGAGACACAGAGAGAGGCAAAGAGAGGAAAAAAGAGCAAGAGAAAGATTAGGAGAGGGAGAGAGAGATTGGCAGAGGGAGAGAAAAGAGAAAGCGAGAAAGCAAGGTGGGGGAGAAAGGGAGTGAAGGAGAGCAAAGCGGTGGGAAGAGAGACTCAGAGAGGAAGAGGGGAGGGAGAAGGAAAGAGAAACCGAAGAGGGAGAGAGACAAGGGAAGGGAAAGAGAGAAATAGAGCGAGAAAGGGGGAGAGAGAGAGAGCAAGAGGGGAGAGAGTGAAAGACAAAGCAAGGGAAGAAGATAGTGGTAGAGAGAAGGAGAGAGAGTGAGGTAGGGGAGAGAGGGAGGGGAGAGAGAGAGAGAGAAAGTGAGAGGGAGAGAGTGAAGGGAGAGAGGTGGGGGAAAGAGAAAGACAGTAAGAGAAAGGGAGAAAGCTATAGGGAGAGGGATAGCAAGAGAGAGGGAGCAAGAAGGGGGAGAGAGAGAGGGAGCAACATGGGGAGAGTGATAGTTAGCGAGAGAGGAGGGAGAGGGCAAGACTGGGAGAGAATGGGATAGGAGTGTAGAGAAGGGAGAAAGAGTGAGCAAGCCCGAGAGAGGCGAGAGAGACTCAGAGAGGGAAGGAGAGGGAAATAACGTGAGAAAGACTGGGAGAGCGGGGAAGAGAGAGAGTGGTGGGGGAGCGAGAGACAAAGGAAGAAAGCTAAAGCAAGAGAGAAAGATAGGGAGTGGGGAGAGAGGAAGCGAGAGGGAGAGAGAGTAAGAGAGAAAGGCAGAGAGCGAGAAAGTGGGAGGTAGAGTGAAAGGAGAGAGCGAGAGAAAGGGAGGCAGAGAGTGGGGTTGAGAAAGGTAGAAAGTGAGTGAGAGAGATAGCTAGGGAGAGAAAGGGAGATTGAGAGAGTGATAAATAGGGAGAGGGGGGGAAAGCAAGACGACGAGAGAGAGAGAGAACGAGAAGGAAAGAGTGGGAGAAAAGGAGAGAGAGAGAGAGAGGTGGGGGAGAAAGGGAGAGGGGGGGAGAGAGCGAAATAGAGCAAGAGGGGAAGGTAGAGAGAGCAATAGAGAGGGGAAAGAGAGCAAGCTAAAAAGGGAGAGAGAGAGGGAAAAAGAGTGTGCGAGAGAGGGGAGAGAGATAGCAAGAGAGTGGGGAGAGAGAGCACAGTGAGAAGGGAAGAGAAGGAAATAAAGCGAGAGAGAAAGGGAGATAGAGGGAGAGAGGGAGAGTGAGCAAGCGAGAGAGAGAGGGGAAAGAGATTCACAGAAGGAAGGAGGGAAATAGGATGAGACTACGAGAGCGGGGGAGAGAGTGGTGGGGGGGAACGAGAGGGAGGGAGAGAGAGAGACCTAGAGAGGGAGAGAACGACAAAGAAAGAGTGAGCAAGAGGGGGAAAGATAGCAAAGAGAGAGCGGGGGAGAGAGGGGGATAGCGAGAAAGGGAGATGGAGAGGGAGAGAGGGATAAAGGGAGGGGGGAGAGAGAGCGAGAGAGTGAGAGGGGGAAAAGAGAGACATAGGTAAAAAGAATGAGATAGGGAGAAAGAGTGAGCAAGAGGGAGAGGGATGGAGACAGAGAGAGAGAGACGAGAGCAAGAGAGGGAGATAGTTGGAGAAGGAGAGAGCGAGAGCAAGAGAGAGAGGTGGCAAAGAGACAGTGAGAGAGAAAGGGATAGAGCGAGAGAGAGGGAGGGAGATACGAGAGAGAGAAACAGAGAAAGCGAGAGAAACACGAGAGACAAAGCGAGAGAGCGAGAGAGAGATATGGTGGGAGAGAGGGAGACACAAGAGAGAGAGGGTACGTACGTACGTACATCAACTGAAGTGTTATTGCTTCTGTTTCACTTCTAATATATTATCAAGTACCAATCAATAATCTTCGTTTTAACAGTTTTCGTTGGGTTATCATTTCTAAAGCTTATTTCTAAACACACAAATGTCATTTCTCAAAAAAAATGGATTATAGGAAAACAATACTACTTGCAAAATCCAATTCTAAACAAATGGCATGAAAAAATGTAAAATAGCATTTAATATACATAGAGACTATTGTGGATTAATATTTAACACACAAAGTGCTAACAAAAGCCAATTCTAAAAAAGAAAGCCTAATGAACACCAACTATTAAGTAGTAGCATGTATGTGTGGGAAACAAATAACAATTAACGATACATTCAAACAAGTCTAAAAGGAGTGAGGGAAAGGGAGAGAGAGAGCAAAAGGGAGAGAACGAGAGCGAGAGGGAATGGGGTGGAGGGAGAAAGGGAGAGAGCGAGAGAGTGAGAGAGAGGTGACAGAAGAAAGGGAGAGAGAGGTTAAGGCAGAAAGGGAGAGAGAGATGGGGATAGAGAGAGGGAAGTAGGGAGTGCAATTGAGAAAAAGGCAGAGTGCGAGAGAAAGAGAGAGGGATAGTGAGGGGGAGAGGCTGAGGGATAAAGGGGGAGAGAAAGCAAGAGAGATTGAGAGAGAGCAAAAATGATGGGAAGAGAGGAAAGAGAGAGAAAGGGGAGGGAGAGAAGGAGAAAGGGAGCGAGAGGTGGGAGAGAGGGAGGTAGCGAGCGCAAAAGGGAGGTAGAGCGGGAAACAGAGAGAGAGTGATGGGCGAGCGAGAGACAAAAGAAGAAAGCTAGAGCGAGAGAGAAAGATAGAGTGAGGTGAGAGAGGGAGCGAGAGAGCAGGATGGCAGCGAGAGAGCCGAAGAGAGCAAGAGAGAAAGGCAAAGAGCGAGAGAGTGGGAGGTAGAGAGTGGGGTTAAGAAAGGCAAAAAACGAGAGAGAGAGGGGGAGGGAGAGAGCGAGAGATAAGGGAGAGGGGGGAGAAAGCAAGAGAGAGCCAGAGAGGGAAGGAGAGGAAAAAGAGTGAGACAGCAAAAGAGAAAGAGAGAACGAGAGAAAGGGAGAGAGCGAGAGCGAGACAGGTGGGGGAGAAAGGGAGAGGGAGAGTGAGAGAGGGAGAGTCCCAAAGAGCAAGAGGGGAGGGAAAAGGAGGCGAACCAAAACGAGAGAGGGGGGGAGAGAGCGAAATAGAGTGAGAGAAAGGTAAAGAGGGCAAGAGGTGGGAGAGAACAAGACAAAAAGGGAGAGAGTGAGAGACAGGGCAAAAGAGTGCGCAAGAGAGAGGGGAGAGAGAGAGAGAGCAAAGTGAGAAGGAAAGAGAAAGAAATAAAGCCAAAGAGAGGGAGACAGTGAGAGAGTGAGTAAGCGAGAGAGGGGAGAGAGATTCACAGAAGGAAGGAGGGAAATAGAATGAGACTGGGAGAGTGGGGGGAGCGAGAGAGGGGAGGGAGACCTAGAGAGCGAGAGTGAGAGAGCGAGCAAGAGGGGGAAAGATAGCAAAGAGAGAGCGAGGGCAAGAGGGGGATAGCGAGAAAGGGAGATGGAGAGGGAGATAGGGATAAAGGGGGGGGAGAGCGAGAGTGAAAGGGGGGAAAGAGCGACATAGAGAGGGAAAAAGAGCAAGATAGGGATAAAGAGTGAGCAAGAGGGAGGGAGGGAGAGAGAGAGAGAGAGAGACAAGAGCAAAAGAGGGAGATAGTTGGAGAGAGGAAGAGAGAAAGGGACAGAGCGAGAGCAAGAGAGAGAGGTGGCAAAGAGAGAGCAAGAGAGAAAGGGATAGAGCGAGAGAGAGGGAGATACGAGAGAGAGAAATAGAGAGAGCGAGAGAAACACGAGACAAAGCGAGAGAGCAAGGGGGATATGGCAGGAGAGAGGGAGAGAAAGTGGGAGACTAAGAGCCAGAGAGGGAGGGGATGCAGGTGAGGGGAGGAAGTCCCAGAGTGGGAGCAAGAGGGGGGAGAGCGCAAGCAATCCAAATAAAGGGAAAGAGAGCAATAAAAAGGGACAGTGAGCGAGAGAAAAAGATAAGGAGGGGATAAAGGGAGAGCAGAAGAGGAAGGGTCAGACAAGAGAGGTGGGGGAGAGAGCGAAAGGGGAAGGGATACAGATACATAGATTGGATCAGTTTTCGGTTGTTTCGGCCACACACACACACACACGTACGTGCGTGCATACGTACATCAACTGAAGTGTTATTGCTTCCGTTTCACTTCTAATATATTATCAAGTACCAATCAATGACCTTCGTTTTAACAATGTTCGTTGGGTTATCATTTCTAAAGTCAATTTCTAAACACACAACATCATTTCTAAAAAAAATGGATTATAGGAAAACAACACTACTTGCAAAATCCAATCCAATTCTAAATAAATGGCATGAAAAATGTGAAATAGCATTTAATATACATAAAGACCATTGTGGATTAATATTTAACACAATGCTAACAAAAGCCAACGCTAAAAAAGAAAGCCCAATGATCACCAACTATTAAGTAGTAGCCTGTACGTGTGGGACACAAATAACAATTAAAGATACATTCAAACAAGTCTAAAAGGAGTGAGGGAAAGGGAGAGAGCAAAAGGGAGAGAACGAGAGCGAGAGGGAATGGAGTGGAGGGAGAAAGGGAGAGAGCGAGAGAGAGAGAGATGGGGACAAAGAGTGAGATAGAGAGAGGGAAGTAGGGAGTGCAGTTGAGAGAAAGGCAGAGTGCGAGAGAGAGAAAGAGGATAGTGAGGGGGAGAGGGTGAGGGATAAAGGTGGAGAGAAAGAGAGAGAGATGGAGAGAGAGCAAGAATGATGGAAACATAGGGGAAAAGAGAGAAAGGCAGTGAGAGAGGGGGAAAGAGGGAGATAGCGAGAGCAAAAGGGAGGTAGAGCGGGGAAGAAAGAAAGAGTGATGGGAGAGCAAGAGACAAAGGAAGAAAGCTAGAGCGAGAGAGAACGATAGGGAGTGGGGAGAGAGAGGGAGCGAGAGAGAGGAGGAGAGAGCAAGAGAGAAAGGCAAAGAGCGAGAAAATAGGAGGGTAGAGTGTGACAGGAGAGAGCGAGAGGGGGGAGGTAGAGAGTAGGGTTAAGAAAAGCATAAAGCAAGAGAAGGAGAGAGCTAGGGAGAGAAAGTGAGAGGGAGTGAGGGATAAATAAGGAGAGAGAGTGAGAGATAAGGGAGAGAGAGAGAAAGCAAGAGAGAGCCAGAGAGAGGGAAAGAGAGGAAAAAGAGCGAGACAACGAGAGAGAAAGAGAGAACGAGGAGAGAGAGTGGCAGAGACGAGAGAAAGGGAGACAACAAGAGCAAGAGGGAGGTGGGGGAGAAAGGGAGAGAGGGAGAGTCCCATAGAGCGAGAGGGGAGGGAAAAGGATAAGAGAGAACCAAAATGGGAGAGGGGGGAGAGAGCGAAATATAGTGAGAGGGAAAGGTAGAGAGAGCAAGAGGGGAGAGAGCGGTAGAGAGGGGAGAGAGAGCAAGACAAAAAGGGAGAGAGTGAGAGACAACGAAAGAGTGTGCGAGAGAGAGGAGAGAGCGCGAAGTGAGAAGGGAAGAGAAGGAAATAAAGCCAGAGAGAAAGGGAGATAGAGGGAGACAGAGAGAGAAAGTGAACAAGCAAGATAGAGAGGGGAGAAAGATTCACAGAAAGAAGGAGGAAAATAGAATGAGAGACTGGGAGAGCGGGGGAGAGAGTGGTGGGGGATGAGAGCGAGAGGGGAGGGAGAGACCCAGAGAGGGAGAGAGCAAGAGTGAGAGAGCAAGTAAGAGGGGGAAAGATAGCAAAAACGGGGCAGCGGAGAGAGGGGGATAGCAAGAGAGAGAGATGGAGAGGGAGACAGAGATAAAGGGGGGAGAGAGAACGAGAGAGTGAGAGGGAGGAAAAGAGCAACAAAGAGAGGTAAAAAGAGTGATAGGGAGAAAGAGTAAGAGGGAGTGAGAGGGAGAGACGAGAGCAAGAGAGGGAGATAGTTAGAGGGGGAGAGAAAGGGACAGAGCGAGAGCAAGAGAGAAAGGTGGCAAAGAGACAGCGAGAAAGAGGGAGATACAAGAGAGAAACTGAGAGAGTGAGAAAAAGACAAAAGACAAAGCAAGAAAGCGAGAGAGCAAGAGGGGTATATGGTGGGAGAGAGGGGGGAGACAAGAGAGAGAGAGAGAGAGACCAAGAGCCAGAGAGGGAGGGAAGAGAGGTGCAAGTGAAAAGGGAGGGAGAGACCCAGAGAGGGAGAGAGAGGGGGGGGGGAGAGAGCACAAGCGAGCCAAAGAGAGGGAACAAGGAGAAAAAAGAGCAACAAAAAGGGAGAGAGCAAGAGAGAAAGATAGGGAGGGTGACACGAGAGAGGTAGGGGAAAGAGTGAAAGTGAAAGGAGGAGGGATATACATGCATAGATTGGATCAGTTTCGCTTGTTTCGACCATACATACATACATACATACATACATATATACATATGTACGTATGTACAGTTTTCGTTGGGTTATCATTTCTAAAGCCAATTTCTAAACACACAAATGTCATTTCTCAAAAAAAATAGATTATAGGAAAACAATACTACTTGCAAAATCCAATCCATCCAATTCTAAACAAATGGCATGAAAAATGTGAAATAACATTTAACATACACAGAGGCCATTGTGAATTAATATTTAACACACAAAGTACTGACAAAAGCCAATTCTAAAAAAGAAAGCCCAATGAACACCAACTATTAAGTAGTAGCTTATATGTGCAGGACACCAATAACAATTAAAGAAAATTCAAACAAATCTAAAAGGAGTGAGAGAAAGGGAGAGAGCAAAATGGAGAGAACGAGAACGAGAGGGAATGGTGTGGAGCGAGAAAGGGAGAGAGAGAGAGAGTGAGAGAGAGAGAGGTGAAGGGAGAAAGGGAGAGTGAGGGAGGGAGAGATGGGGACAGAGAGTGAGAGATAGAGAGAGAGAGAGGGAAGTAGGGAGTGCAGTAGAGAGATAGGCAGATTGCGAGAGAGTGAGGGATGGTGAGGGGGAGAAAGTGAGGGATAAAGGGGGGAGAGCAAGAGAGAGGGAAAAAGAGAAAGGGGAGAGAGAGAGGAGAGAGGGAGGTAGCGAGAGAGGAGGAGAGAGAGGGAGGTAGCTAGAGCGAAAGGGAGGGAGAGAGCGAAAGGGAGAGAGAGAGGGGGGGAAGAGAGCAAGAGGAAAAGAGAGCGCAGAGAGAGGGGAAGATAAGGAATTAGAGCGAGAGAAAGCAAGGGGAGAGAGAGGGTGGGAGAGCATGAGAGAAAGGGAGGGAGGGAGAGAGGGAGACAAAGTTAGGGGGAGGTGGGGGGAGAGCGAGAGTGAGAAAGAGGGGAGGGAGAGGGAGAGGAAGAGAGAGCGAGGGCAAGAGGGGGCAAGATTGGGGGAGGGGGAGAGACAGTGAGGGAGGAAGAGAAAGGGAGAGAGCGAGAGGGAGGGAGGGAGAGAGCAAGAGGGGGTGGGAGAGGGAGAGATCAAAGAGAAAGAGGGAGAGAGTGAAGAGAGAGGCAGAGAGTGCAGTTGAGAGAGGTCGAGATCTAGAGTGAGGGATTAAAGGAGAGAGTGAGAGCAAAAGAGATAGGGGAGAGGGAGAAAGGAGACACAGCCGGAGAAAGCATAATAGAGAAAAAATAAAGCAAGAGAGAGTAACAGAGAGAGCAAGAGGGAGAGAGATTTGAGATGGAGGAAGAGGGAGAGACGAGAGACGAGAGAAACGGAGAGAGGTGGGGGAGAAATGGAGTGAGCGAGAGCGAGAGATCGGGTGAGAGACCTAGAGAAGGAAAGCGGACGGAGGAGAGAGAACCAGATATGGAGAGGGGGGAAGGGAGAGAGTGAAATAGAGCGAGAGAAAGGGAGAGAGAGATCAAGAGAAGAGAGTGGAAGAGAGGCAGAGAAGAGAGAGAGAGAAAGTGAGTGCGAGGGGAGAAAAAGGGAAGGAGAGAGCAAGGGCCAACGGGAGAGAGGGAGGTGTAGAGAGCGAGAGGGAAAGCAAGAGCGGGAGACAGCGAGAGTGAGAAAGAGGAGAGGGAGAGAGAGACCCAAAGAGGGAGAGAGAGTGGGAGCAAGAGTGGGGGAGAGATAATGAGGGAGAGGCGAGAGAGAGAGGGAGGCAGAGAGCGAAACAGCTATAGTTAGGGAGTAAGGGAGAGGGAGTGAGGGATAAAAGTAGAGAGAAAGCAAGAGAGATGGGGGGGAAGGAGAGAGAGGAGAGAGCGAGAGAAAGCTAGAGAGAGGGGAAGAGATGAAAATAGAGCGACACAGTGATAGAGATTTGGAGAGGGAGAGGCAAGAGAAAAAGGAGAGAGCAAGAGGAAGAGAAAGGTGGGTAAGAAAGGGAGTGAGCGAGAGTGAGATAGGGAGAGACCCGGAGAGGGAGAGGGGAGGGAGAAGGAGAGAGAGAACCAAAGAGGGAGACTCAAAGAGGAAGAGGGGATGGGAAGTTAGAGAGCGAAATAGAGCAGGAGAGAAAGGGAGAGTGGGAGCAAGAGTAAGGGAGAAATAAAGTTTGATAAAGAGGGAGAGAGCGGAGAGTGTGGTTGAGAAAGGGAGAGAGAGAAGGATGGGGAGTGAGGGATAAATAGGGAGAGAGAGTGAGAGATGGGGAGAGAGAGGGGAGAGAGCAAAAGAGAGAGCCAGATAGTGGGAAAGAGAGAAAAAAGAGCAAGACAGCGAGAGAGCAAGAGCGAAAGAAAGTGGAAAAGGGTGGGAGAGGGAGAGACGATTGAAAGGGAGAACGAGAGCGAGAGAGGTGGGGGAGAAAGGGAGAGCGAGAGCAAGAGGGAGGGGAGGGAGAAGGAGAGGGAGAGAGAACAAAGGGAGAGGGGAGGGAAAGAGCTAAATAGCGAGAGGAAAGTAAAGAGAGCAAGAGGGGAGAAAACAGTAGAGACGATATAGACAAAAAGGGAGAGATCGAGAGTTAGAGAGAGAGGCAGGGGGAGAGAGCAAGGTAAAAAAGAAGAGAGGGAAAGAGAGTGTGCGAGAGAGAGAGCAAGAAAGTCGAGAGAGAGGTGGGTGACAGGGCAAGGGGAGAGAACGAGAGCTACAGATAGGGATAGAGAGCGAAGAATGGGAAAGGGGGAGAGACAATGAGGGAGGGAGGGAGGGAGGGAGAGGGAGAGAGGTGGGAGATAGGGACAGACTAGAGAGAAAGGGAGAGAGCAAGAGAGAGGGAGGTGAAGAGTGTGGTTGAGAGGCATAGAGCAAGAGAGAGAGGGATAGCTAAAGAGAGAGGGAGTGAGGGATAAAAGGAGAGAGAGATGGGGGAGGAGAGAGGGGAGTGAGGTAGAGGGAAAGAGAGGAATAGAGAGAGAGAGAGAGAAATAGAGAGAGCTAAAGGGAGAGATATTGGGAGAGGGAGGCAGAGAGAGGGAGAGACGAGAGAAAGGGAGAGAGCGAGAGACGTGGGGGAGAAAGGGAGCAATCGAGAGAGAGGGAGAGGGGAGGGAGGAGAGTGAGAACCAGAGGGAGAGACCCAGAGATGGAGAGGGGAAGGGAGAGAGTGAAATAGAGCAAGAGAAAGGGAGAGAGAGAGAGCAAGAGTGGGATAGAGGCAGAGAGAGGAGAGAGAGGGGGGAGGGAGGGAGAGGGAGAAAGGGAGAGAGCGAGAATGAGAGAGAAAAGTGGGGAGAGAGAGCGAGTGAGAGAGAGAGACCTAGAGGGTGAGGGGAGGGAGAGACCCAAAGAGAGGGAGAGAGTGTGAGATAGAGAGAGAGAGAGAGAGAGAGGGAAAAAGAAGGAAATAGAGCGAGAGGGAGAAAGAGGGAAGGAGAGAGCAAGTGAGAGGGAGGGAGAGAGGGAAAGAGTGAGGAAAAGACACATGGTTAAAATATCGAATATAGACATGGTTAGAAAATATCAGAATAAAAACAAAAAATTATAAAAGACGAAAGATAAATGTTAAGAACATATTTTTTATACCAAGATATAAATCAAATTTAATTATTGCTAATTCACTAAATTATTTTTTATTGCAATATAAAGCTCTCTCCTACTATTAGAAATTTCGTCCGCGACATTTGTTTTACCCAAGACTTAAAACCATTGAGGGATCAAATAGTATTATCTAATTCTTTAGCAATTTATCTAAATTTCTATTTATACTATTATGTTTTTCTAAAATCACATGTACCATATTCTCCATTTTCACAAGATAACTATTCCTACATAAAGTGGTCGTTAACTGGTTATGCTTTCCATTCAACATTCATGTGCCCCTAAATATATTACCTTCATCATAATAGATTACTGACATCCTCCGTAGTCATATAGCTTTAGATAAATCATATACTACCAACCTTCTAATTCAAATCAAAACAATCAAGATTCCCGATTACAAAAATCAAACCTCACATATACCTTTCCAAGAAGGGATATGTGAGCATAGAACTTGGCCCAAAATAAAACTTTTTAGAGTAGCAAATCTCTAAAGCGGAAAGCCTAGCATAGTCAAACTTCCTAAGAGATTTATAATCTTTTCCTTCCCTATACTGAATCTTTCTCGGATCAAATCGTAACCTCCACAATCAAATTAATATGTATATCTCAATTTGATCATCTCCTATCTTAATAGACTAGTACTCATTCCTTATCTCATAGCAAATCATACATAGATCCCAAACAGTACCAATCTTTAAACAAACACATAAATCACTTAAACCGACAATTAGAAAATTAAACTTTGGAAAAGAAAAGGGTAAGAATAAATCTAGACCAACTATTTAGTTTAAGATATCTACAAAATAAATTATTTCTATCATAGTTCAATTAATCAAGGTTTTCATAAGTAAGATCTTGTCCCTTGAGTCCATTCAGTTTTGACTAAAACAATGGCTTAATCCTCTCATCTAACTTACTAACTCTAATATCCCTTTGTTTCAAAAAGTATTTCCATCTATTTTCTTCTAAGAAAAATTTCTGAACTAATCGCAATCATTCTCACAAAACCTCTCACATTGTCTGTTATTTGTTTAGATATCTATTTTAATAACTTAAATAACTAACCTAAACTCCTTGTGACTTTAAACTAAGTTTTATTCCTAATTGAAGCTGCTTAATTCATATCAAATAGAAAGTAAACCATGTCATTAATGTGAGTATCCCACTTCCACCAAACATGGGTCCAAATAATAAGTGCCACACACACACACAAAGCATTGGCACAACCGTAAAGTTGCTACCTTGTGACCTTCACAGTTTCAAGTGATGGAAACAATCTCTCTGCTTATTGGTGTAAGGTTACGTATATCTGTTCCTCTACAAACCCCACAATCAGAACCTTGTACTTTGGGCTGACCTTTGTAAACAAATTCCCATATTCCTATAATATTATCTTCGTTTACAAATTGAATTTCTCAATATGAAGCATGACTAAAGCTAACTATATTAAAGATGTTATAATTGATATTGTTCACAAACAAAATAAAAGGTTTCTCTTCCCAGCTATAACAATGATATAATGTTGATATTAATAATCCAAGTAAAATGGTAGATTTCAATTTTATCTTCCATTCCTAGCATACAAAGTACACTACAAGGAATAGAGACATGTTCAAAATGTCGAATATAGCCATGGATAGAAAAAACTAGAAGAAAAACAAAAAGTTATAAAATACTAAAGGTAAAGAATAAGGCATCCTATCTCTTCTACAAGATATAAGCCAAATTTAATTACTACTAATTTTCAATTAAGAAACTGTAAACAACTCAAAATTACGAGTTGCTTCAGCGAACCCCAAGAGTAGAAAAAAATTAGCCTCAGGAATAAAATTATTAGTTGATATTGAAAACTTGAAATACAAAAGCAATATAGAATGAAGCTTGTTAAACCTAGTCTATAGTACAGTTACAACTTACAATGCAAGTCAATAACTCCACACATTATTATGTCGGAATACCAAAGTGTGATGCAATTCTTGAACTTTGTAAGACATGGTGAAAGGGCATAGCCAAACATTTGAAAACCATAATCTATTGATATGTGAATAAAATAGTTCTATGAAGAAAATACTTCAATTGTCAATAAAAATAGTATCAACGACTAAATTTATAGTGTGAATTTAACACAATATAATGAATTCACCTTACTGGGATAAAATAAAGTAGTGATGTTTTAGTAATTTAATATAAAATAAGTTTATGCATTAGTTACTTCGGAAAGATTACTTCACTTTGTTGCAAAGATGAGAAAATTGAAAACGGTGAAAAGACAAAGACAGTGCATGAAATTGGCAAAACAACTAATACATTGATAGATAGAAACAAACAGAGCACACAAGATGGGAGAGAAAGAAGGAGATATTCCATTAGTTCTAGGATGTGCGTACTCTAATGAAACATAAGAAATTGAGATAAGCAAAATAAATAAATCACTTAAAGAAATAAAACTAATTAAAAATGTAAATTTCAACATACTTGAACATCACAACAAACCACCTAATTTGACTTCAACAAAATCATTAAATACCAGTAGCCTAAGGAAATAAAGCAAGTGATCATAAATCAATTCAGGTTTCCAATCTATTCTAAAGATTTGATGTTAAAGGAAACACGATTGCAACACAAATTTAACACAACAGATACTTAAAAGTTGAATAGACATATCACAAGTCAATCCAGGTACATTGTTCTTAACTCAGGGTAGTAATGTTTAAAACCCTTAGATAATTAGCAACATACTAAAATCAAACTCTACGATCAATACCAAAGAAAGGGAGTAGGACATGCTATGAAGATTGTTTTTAGAAGCATACCAAGATACTATGCAAGACATTTTGAAAATTCCCTCCCAATTTAAGATCCAGAACAGAAAAACAAAGGTAAAAGAGCAGTCGATAATTTTATAATGCATTTCAGCAACTTCAAACAACTTAAAATGACTAAATTGCTTCCTATAAGGGCCTCAATTAGATATGACTACCTTTACATACCTCCCTAATTAAAATTGTCAGCGATGCCAAGTCAACGGCCACGTCTATACGTTGAGACATTCTAGTTAATCTTGTACAAGTTATTGGGGTGGCTAGTCCCTATAACTACCAGCCAGGGTAGCTAGAATATAACTTTATAGACTGGCTAAAGTTTATCTAAACCTACACCAAGTTACACTAAACATTCCTTGTTCTTGACTTAAACCCACAGTCCGGTTGGACTAAACTGCTCTGATACCACTAAAATGAGACAACCCCAGTTATCTCATTTAATATCCACTTATCCTATTAATAATTTAAATATTAATATATAATTTATTACATAATTGTCTATCTAACTAAGCATTTAGAAATACGCCTGTGAATTTTTACAAATACACAGGCTTTAATGAATCTATCCTAATTAATGAATTACAAGAAAATAAAATCTGAAAATAATACACAATCAACTCCTAATGGCAGTAATGATGGTAATAAATCTATTATGATAATAACGGAACAAAAAGCAAATCTATCAATTAGGCCTACAATTGAAATCTGAAATTGCCCTTCTTTCTCTTTTCTTGTCAAATTTTATTTCACGCTAAGTCTACCATTCTTTTAAATGATTACTGCAATTGATTTTGCCATTTATTATTTGTTCTCCCATTTATAATAGAAATGCATAGATCTAATTAATTTCCTCATCATTTTCCCATTTATAATTTCCTCATCATTTCCCATTTAGCTGGACTAAAATTGCCTTGTCAAGTCCCTAATTTGCAGGATGTAAAACACATATAAATAAAAATCAAAGAGATCATCAAATAAATATATACTAAGCTTCAAAAAGAAATTGAGACAATACCGATGGTCCATAGCTGTACCAAGAGCCCTTCTTTAAGACAATGTCCATCATTTCTGCACAATCTAAAATGCAACCCTGCATTCAAAATGAAGAGTCAAAATAATGATATACACTAAATGTTAAAAATGCTTTTATGTTGCAACAGTCACTAGCTTATTGACTCCCTCTCCAAATATAATAAACCTCTAAAAATACACTACCCCCTTAAATTACCGTGTTCAAATACAACCTAAGAGAATTATAATCTTTTCCTTCCCTATATTGAACCTTTCTCCGATCAAATTGTAGCCACCACAATCAAATTTATATGTATATCTCAATTTGATCATCTCCTATCTTATGGACCAATATACATTCCTTAACTCATAGCAAATCATGCATAGATCCCAAACAGTACCAATCTTTTAATATATATATATATATATATATCAATATCAATTACTTAAACAAACACATAAATCACTTAAACTGACAATCATATAATTAAACTTTGGAAAAGAAAAGGGTAAGAACAAATCTAGACAAACAATTTCGTTTAAGATAGATATCTACAAAATAAATTATTTCTACCTTAGTTCAATTAATCAAGGTTTTCATAAGTAAGATCTTGTCCCTAATCCATTCAGTTTTGACTAAAACTATGGCTTAATCTTCTTAATGCCCCTAACTTATTAACTCTAATATCCTTTTGTTTCAAAAAGTATTACCATCTATTTTCTTCTAAGAAATATTTTTGAACTAGTCGTAATCATCCTCACAAAGTCTCTCTCTTTGTGTTATTTATTTAGTTGTCTATTTTAATAACTTAAATAACTAACCTAAATTCATTCTGACTTTAAACCAAGTTTTATTCCTAGCTTAAGGTGCTTAATTCATATCAAATAGAAAGTAAACCATGTCATTAATGTGAGTATACCACTTCTACCACACATGGGTCCAAATAATAAGTTGGCACATGCACACACACATAAAGCATTGGCACAACCGTAAGGTTGCTACCTTGTGACCATCACAGTTTCATGTGATGGAAACCGTCTCTCTATTTATTGGTGTAAGGCTACGTATATCTATTCCTCTACAAACCCCACAGTGATTAGAACCTTGTACTTTGGGCTGACCTTTATAAACAAATTCTCATATTCCTATAACATTATCTTTGTTTACAAATTGAATTTCTCAATATGAAGCATGACTAAAGCTAAAAATATTAAAGATGCATAATTTATATTGTTCACAAACAAAATAAAAGGTTTCTCTTCCCAACTATAACAATGATTTAATATTTGATAATAATAGTCCAAGTAAAATGGTAGATTTCAGTTTTATCTTCCATTCCTAGATTGCAAAGTGCACTAAAGGAATAGAGACAGTTCAAAATATCGAATATAGGCATGGATAGAAAAAGCCACAAGAAAAACAAAAAGTTATAAAGGACTAAAGGTAAAGGATAAGGCATCCTATCTCTTCCAAAAGATATAAGTCAAATTTAATTACAGCTAATTTTCAATTTAGAAACTGTAAACAACTCCAAATTACGAGATGCTTTAGCGAACCCCAAGAGAGTGGGAGAGAGAGCAAGAGAGAGGGAGATACGAGAGAGATAGAGAGAGAGTGAGAGAGCAAGACCGAGAGGGAGGGAGAAGGGGGGGAGAGAGGGCGTGAGAGGAGGGGAGAGAGTTGGGGAGAGAGAATGAGAGAAAAAGGCACGGAGCGAGAGGGGGAGAGAGAGTAAGAGAAAGGGGGAGAGAGCCAGAGAGGGAGAGAGAGCGGGAGAGAAAAGGAGGGAGAGAGGGAGGGAGAGAGCAAGAGAAAAAGGGAGGGAGAGAGCGAGAGAGAAAGGGAAAGAGAGCGAGACAGAGAGGGGAGAGGGAGATACGAGAGACAGAGAAAGGCGGGCTAGAGAGAATGAGAAAGAAAGGCAAAAAGCGAGAGGAAGAGAGAGGGAGGGAGAGAGAGAGAAGGGGAGTGAGAACAATCGTGAGAGGGAGAGAGCAGGGAGAGAGAGTAAGAGAGAGGCAGACAGAGCCAGATTGAGCGAGTGGGGGAGGGGGGAGAGCAAGAGAGAAAGGGAGGGGCAGCAAGAGAGGGAGTGAGAGAGAGAGGGGGGTGGGGGGAGAGAATGAGAGAGAGCAAGAGGGAGAGAGGGGGGAGAGAGCAAGAGAAAAAGGGAGGGAGAGAGCGAGAGAGAAAGGAAAGAGAGCGAGACAGAGAGGGGAGAGAGGGAGATATGAGAGACAGAGAAAGGCGGGCTAGAGAGAATGAGAAAGAAAGGCAAAGAGCGAGAGGAAGAGAGGGAGGGAGAGAGAAGGGGAGTGAGAACAATCGCGAGAGGGAGAGAGAGTAAGAGAGGAGCAGACAGAGCCAGATTGAGCGAGAGGGGGAGGGGGAGAGCAAGAGAGAAAGGGAGGGGCAGCAAGAGAGGGAGTGAGAGAGAGAGGGGGTGGGGGGAGAGAATGAGAGAGAGCAAGAGGGAGAGAGGGGGGAGAGAGCAAGAGAGAAAGGGAGGGGCAGCAAGAGAGGGAGGGAGAGAGAGAGAGGGGTGGGCGAGAGAGAATGAGAGAGAGCAATAGGGAGAGAGGGGGGAGAGCAAGAGAGAAAGGGAGGGACAACAAGAGAGAGGGAGAGAGAGGTGGGGGAGAGAGAATGAGAGAGACGAGCAGAGAGGGAGAGGGGTAGATAGTAAGAGAGGGAAAAGGGGAGAGAGAGAGAGAGAGAGAGAGAGAGCAAGAGAGAGAATGGGAGAGAGCGAGAGGAAGGGAGAGGTAGGGAAATAGAGAGAGAGCAAGAAACGGAGGGAGGGAGGGAGAGAGGGAGAGCGGGGGAGAGAGAGCGAGAGACGAGGGAGAGCCATCCTTATAGTTTTGTCATGTAACAACATTCACCCTTCATTATGGTTGACTTGCATTCCGCCGTGTAACAATTCATTCATAAGTATGATATTATACATGCCTTTTACAGGAGAAATAAGAAATGTGTTTTAAGGATTATTGGTGACCATAAGCACAACGCACAGTAAACCAAGGAAAAATGTGTGCGTGTGTGTGGTGGGGGGGGGATCAGACTACCTAATTTGAAATGCATAACAACTTACAGGAAAATCCAGTGAGTGGAAAAAAATTGATTTTGGAAAGGAGCTCACACAATAACAGATTGACATGTGTCCAAAAGAACCCAATTTTAACCTAAGATTTGTACCTCACCAAATTTGGGAAGATGCAGTTAAATATACATAGACTACACTAGAGCATGTTGTCTTAAAGTTTCCACACTAAACTAAGTTAAATGAGAAAGAAGAATTGCATACATATGTACCAAGTGCATCGAGTATGAGTAAAAACAGATTAATTTCAAAGTTCATATAACATACTCTTTCAATTAAAAGTTGAAACTTTTTTTTATAAGCTACAGAAACTGGAAATTTAATCATAAAAACTGTAAAAAGGTTGACTTTGAGTGGGGAACAAAAACAGACATTTGGCAGGTACTGGAGTACACAAACAAAAGTTGGAAGCTTTTCTATGAATCAATAGACAAAAGGAGAAGATAAAAGTTAGAAGGAACACATGGCAATCCTAAGTTTCGACGGTGCAGCTGAGAGGAACGAAGATGAAAGATTAGTGAGAGGAAGCAGATTGAAGGTGAGAAAGTAGTTTTATACGTGGCATGGCAAGAGAATGAATCGGTATAAAGCAGCAAGCACATAAGAGACAGAAGAATATACAGCACTACCACATCCAATTTAACATATAGTCAAATAGCATATAGTAGGATCAGATCACTCAACCTTCTCAACTTCTAGAAGATGTGTGCTCTCCTTCATGTACTGCATTGTTTTGTCCCTTCCCTGTCCTAACCTGTTTCAAGACACAAATTTGGGTGATTAAGACATGAGAACTCACATGTAAAGAGAACCCACATCGACTAGAGATATAGTCAATGTAGTCCTTATAAGGCTTGGGCAATCCTCACATTACAAGATGATTTTATGGGGTTGAGTTAGGCCTTAAGCCTAATTTCTAAGATGGTATGATAAAACTAAACTTAAGTTTTGCACCCAACAATCTGGACAGCTCAGTCCAACAATGCGTTAATCTATTTCTATTTGTAACAATCTATTTGTACAAAACTCAGGTTTCTTAGAAGTTAATATTTTGTATGGCACAAATATTTTTATATATTTTCTTTCAACACATGTATTCAATTAAGAAACACATTTAATTGTTCTTTTGTTATTGTGAGCTAGAGCTCTGTCTAAGTTTGACTTTATGCAACAAATATTCTCACTATATTGTGTTACTTGAACGAATAAATGAGCCCAAACTTTGAGAGAATTTGCCTAAAGGTCCATTTATTTAAAAAGGATGAATTATGTAAACCTATCTTCAGTGAACACAAACAAAACGGATATAGTCAGAATCAAAAGCAACACCTGAAATTATAGCCCCAGCAAATTATTGATGTAGTGATATGGAATTTAAATTATCACTTTATCATATATGTTCAATGTATAACTCTGCTCTCCTGTTTTCAATATAGACAATTACACCAAAACTAGAATAAATTCAACAAAGGTATTTAAACAGTATGAGACTGAAAAGTGACAAGAAACAAGAGCCGAAATCACTAACTTTGGAAAGTAATTAAAAAATGTCAAGTTTCAAGCGATTATGTTAAGCAATATTACAAAAATGAAGAGAAATTTCTTAAAAGGGAAATTTTCAAATATAGAAATATTGTGACTACCTTGCTCTTTTGCACTCTTACACGAACTTTAAGGCCAATTTCTTCATCTCCCTTAGCCTAAAAGGAAAAGAAAATGCACACAGTAGTTCTTCATATTAAATTTTTTTGATATTATACTCAAAATATTATATTAGGAACAAATAATTATTTGAATGTAAAAACTGCTGATATTTTGGAGTATAAAGGCCGATCAGCAACAGCAAGGTTTAACATGATATATAACACAATGTCAATACCGAGCCATTGTACGAACTTCTAGCCGAATTGACGCAAAGAACTTCAACGCAATTCCACCACTTGTCACTTCTGGGATTTCCACAATAGACACCAATCTACAGAAGTAAACAAAAATAAAAATCATATCAACAAAAGCTAGAGATTTAACATCGACATATATTATTGAACTTATATGATTAAGCAGTTACGAATATACATTACTTATAATTAAATGCATGCAGTCTTCCAGGAAGGAAGTTAGACTAATTGAATACAAGTACCTTATATATTATTTGATTCAAAAATATAAGAGTAAAGCTTGGCTTTTAAGTCGAGCCTGCAATCCCATTTGCTGCATTCCAATCTCACTCTATGCATTTATAGGAAAAATATAGTCAGAAAGAAATGCAATCCTCTAAATTATAAAACAAAAGTACCTAAAATCAAGAAAAGCAATTGTTTACTTCAACTTCTGCTCAGGGAGTGAGAGCTGAGACAGAGTCCACGCAAATGAGATCTGCGGCACCAGATCTACACATACGATTTGCGAGCATGATCTGGTTAGCACACAATTAAATTTTCTACATCCACTCCTAATGCTTTAGCATATGCTGGATCAAAAGCATGCGCATCAACTAGCATTGCATTGCCTCCTAACTTCTGCACATCATAAAAAAAAATTGTAAATTGATTCCTAACCCATTTTTAGGATAAATGGATCATAGTCATCAGGAATTATTAATGATTGGGAAAACTTCAGATAGATGAATTACCTGTACTTCCGCATGAAGTGCTAGGGTGGCCTTTTTCCACTGCTTTGCAGTCCAAATATCTGGAAATAGATATAGCAGATAATGTTAGCTTGCCCGTTACAGAACAAACTAGTAAAGGAAGAAAATAATAGAAGAACAGACAATTCTATAACATGGTGAAAAACAAAGAATGGAATTAGGACATCTTTAATGATTAAATTAGTTTGCTTGGATGGTTTGTTTCAAAAGCTTAAGCACCATATATGCAGACTGACAAAATAAAACAGATTAGTGAACCAGAAAAAGGAAGGACTGAAGGAGAAATTGAAGGAGACCAAGAAAGAAACAACGACAACCAAGCCTTATCATCCCACTAGCTGGGGAGACAAAGATAGCAATGAAGAGAAATAAAGATAAATGTGGGGGAAAATGGAATTTTAGAGGCAGTTTCAATTCAATGTTCAAGTCTCCAAATTAACCTTTAAAACACCAAAAACATTTAATAAATACCCAAATTTAAATAAAATTGCAATCCTTACAAATATAATTCATTCTTCCTAATCCATAGTCCATTATAGTCAGTATTCCATACTCCTTGAAGGACCCACAGAATATAAATAAGATCACCAAAATTCCCAACCTTTGTTAAAGACACCCCAAAAAGTCAAAAGCTACTTACTAAATAGTAACTACCCAAATTTAAATAAAATACCAAACCTTACAATTATAATTCATTCTTCTTAATCCATACCCCATTATATTTTGTTATTGTATTACCTGGTTTGGCTTATATCTCTGTGTATTTCTATTGTTCGGTTTATTGAGGTGTTAGCTGAGTAGCTCGTGCAACAGTAATTATGCTTGAGGAAATTTAGTCACATGGCTTCAGTGAGCTGTTAGTAAGGTTCAGATTCTGTTGTAACAGAATCGGTTACTCAACTGTTAGACAGTCAAATAGTTATTGGTCCACTCTATAAATACTCTGCCACATGTATTAAAACACTTGTATCAGATTCAAAAATATGATATCACTGACTTGGTTGTCACTGGGTTCCATTTTTTGAGTAGGAGGAAGGAGAAAGATATGTCGCTATTATCTCAGAAGACGGGCAGATTTTGAACCCTGTGATTTGGTTTCTCTAATTTTCACCTTTTCTCACATCATCCTTTACATTTTCTTTTTAAGGGACTTTATTATTATTTTTAAACAAATATATATTTTTATGGGGTGAGGGCTCATACGAGTATATTCCCATGGGTGACAACCAATCCATGGGTAGTGAGTGGTGACAGACAATGACTACCAAAAAGCAAAGATGTGTTTCTAATTATCTTTTTTCATGTAAAAATATATTTTATTTTGTTTTTGATTAATGACCATGTATCTCACAATTCTTAATAAGATTCGATTCACGATTCAGAAAATAGGTCTTCCGATTCACGATTCATATCTCAATTTGATAACCTTGATTATAATGAAAAGCTATTTTGAGTAGCTTCTGAGATATAATTTGATTATAATGAGTGTGGTAGATTAGAGAATATTTAAAGTGATTTTTATGGATTGTAAGCAAACACAAATTAGTTCCTGCATTACATAAAAATCTCTATAAATAATCTTATGTAAACAGAACTTTTTTTTATTCTTAAACAAGCGGGCCCTAAGTAAGACACTTGTATTAGATTCAGAAAAATGATGTCATGGATTCTCTCATTTTCTCTCAAACTCCTCGTTTAGATTTTCTTATATTTTCTATCATTCTCTCAATGAAACACTTTCTATCATAGTTCATATTCCATATTCAATCAAGAACGCACAGAATGTAAATAAGATCACCAAAGAGAATGAATGGCAGTATGAAATAAAACAGTCAATACCTCTACAATTCTTCCTTTTGGAAGACCACCACCTAAAGCACAGTCTAAAGTCAAACAGCCACTAGTTTCACTGCAACATCAAGAAGATGCAAAATCTGTCAAATGTTATCTAAATCACAGAAAATAGTGACAACACAAATTGATTTTTTAAAAAAATTAAAAAAGTGGAGCAGAAGTGAAGTCAAAGTGAGACAGATAATAAAGAATGTGAAGAAGATACATACACCAAAGCTCCACCAGCACTGCCCAATCTTGTAAGACTACCCTTTCCAAAAGAATTGTTTATATCATTCTTTGCTGCTTCCGGTACCTTTTGCTAGAATGGAAATTTCATTGTTAGATTGAATATACTAGTAACAATTATCTAAACCATTTTATAACATATAAGAAACATATCCTAAAAGCTCGCATGTTAAATGAATCCAATAGACTAATAATTAAAACAATATACTTCCATGAACACTAAGATTAAAGGGGGGGAATAGAAAAGATGATATGGCGAAATTTTGTATATTATCATGATTATCCAAAAGGTAAATAGAGAAGACGATAACATGCATATAGAGAACCAAAAAAGTAACATCCTTCTAAAAATGATGTCATAAGGTAGAATCACTCCATACCATTTATCCTTGTGTATAGTACACTTTACCAACTGATAAAATATCTAATCTAAAGAATGAACATTTACTCATCTATTATAGTATTATGAAAAGGGCTAAAAAGTGCGCTAGGACTTTTCCTTCTATCCAATTGAGATCCTAGTATTTGTGACTGATTTAAGCACTGCATTCCCAAAAGACAAGAATCAACTATACATTTCACAAGTCAGAATATTGTCTTTGCAAGGAAGTGAAATTTGTACATGCACACTACTCCTAATACCTTCCCTTCATGAAAAAGAAACATATGAACAACAACATATAAAAGCATGCCATTTTCTTAAGCTGTTAATGTCGACGATTCTACCTTCAAACGAGTAAAATCTGTTCAGTTAGTTCAATAGAGGATGCCACAAATGAGACAGATAATAAAGAATGCAAAGAAGATACATACACCAAAACTCCACCAGCACTGCCCAATCTTGTAACACTACCCTTTCCAAAAGAATTGTTTATATTCTATACTTGCAGGCCACTGTTAGCTGATCATTGAGGTATCTGCTGAGCCAAGTAAAATAAGTCAGGAAAAAAACGTCAGTTGATGTAAAATCAACTGCACCAAAAACTATTTCAGATAAACTCACTGAGTTTGTACAGGAGGTGTGGAATTTGGTGTTGATACAGTTGCAGGTGGATTGCTAGCAGGCTGTCCCACATGCACAAGTGCTAGCTCATAATGGAGGGAACTCAAATGCCAAAAAGATATTAAAAATGAGCAAGCAACATGCCTGAATGGATGAAGTGCCAGCAGATCCCAAGGCTTTACTCTGCAAATAGAAAAAATAAAATGGTATATTGTGGTTACATAGGTAAAAAGGAATGACAAACAAACAAAGCATGCTGGAGCATAATCAAAGGTATTTATTGAAAGAACAAATTTTAAGATAGAATTTAGTTTATCAAATTTAAACAGATGGCATACTGCAAATCATATGACAAGATCTAATGATTTCCCAAATGGTCATTAATAAGGCCAAAACACATAACTTCAACTGCAATCAAGAAACATGAAAAATCTAAAAATAGCTCATGATTGTGGAATTCAAAGCCTTTGGTTCAAAAGAGACAGCCTTGTATAAATCACCAATGCAGGGAGAAATTGAGAGCTGAAATCACTATGGGTATAGAGGTGGCTTGACAAGAAAGAAGGGTGTCATTGTTTATCATTTTTTTATCATTATCAAACTTATCTTAATTAATAAAGTACCACCATATCTAAATCACTAGCATACAAAATTATTTTTGAGACATGGAAACTGAACCAATTAAACCATTAATTTTGTATTTTGTATTTGTCTAGAATTAGTATCCCCTATATATAGGTATAGATAATATACATTTTATATAATATAATATATAATATACATAACATACATATCTATATCTATCTATATAATATATATAATATAAATATACATATAAGAAGAATGATCAAATTACACCGGTGTAATTTGCTCAGCAAAAAAAAAAACCGTGTAATTCGATCCTTCCTCTACGTATAATATACATACTATACATATAATATACATAATACAATATACATATAATAATATAATAATATAATATACATATACATATAATATACATAATATAAATATACATATAAGAGGAAGGATCAAATTCCACCGGTGTAATTTGCTAAGCAAAAAAAAAACCGTGTAACTTGATCCCTCCTCTACATATAATATACATAATATAATATACATATTAATATACATATATAATATACATATAGTATACAGATATAAATATACAATATAATATACATATATAATATACATATATAATATACATATACATATAGTATACAGATATAAATATACAATATAATATACATAATATAATATAATAATATAATATAATATAATATAAATATACATATAAGAGAAATGATCAAATTCCACCGGTGTAATTTGCTCAGCAAAAAAAACCATGTAACTTGATCCCTCCTCTACATATAATATACATAATATAATATACATATAATATACAGATATAAATATACAATATAATATACATATTATATATAATATACATATAGTAATATAGTAATATACATATATACATATAGTATACAGATATAAATATACATATAATATAATTGTGAATACACAGTTTTGTCTTACTAATTAAAATGTTCCTTTTTTTTTTGTCAACAAATGTTCCTTTAGATAAATTCAAAAATCTGTGGTTTGGCCAACTTGAGCCCGGCCAAAGGTAATAAAAAGGAGATGCAAAGCTATCCCAAAAAACAAAATACATCCAATGAAGAAGGGAAAACAAGGGTTTGATTGAAATCATGCATATTCATAGAATTTGAAAACTTGAGCTTCATAATTTCATTGATTCGCCGTAGAAGTATAATAGTAAATCAATTTATTTATTTTTTTCTGCCCCATCCTTTAATATAAAGAAACAAAGGAAAAACTGGAAAAGAACCAAACTTTATTATCTCAAACAAAAAAGACTCATTACCCATTTATCCTCAAATCTCAATGTCAAAACTAATCAAGAATGAATCCAAACAATTTGCATCACAATACTGTCAACACTAATACATGATCACCCAACCCCATCCATGGAACAATGATCCAGCCGATGATAATCAAGTATAAGTATGAGTTTATATTAGAAAGTGAAAGATTTAATGGATAATAAAGAATGAGGGGGAAGGAATAATAATAATAATAATAATAATAGAAAATAAAGAATGCAGAACAAAGAAAGAAAGAAAGAAAGAGCAGAAAAGAAAGGAAAAACTCCCCCGTTTTCTGAATCAGAGGGATCTCAGCATCGAGAAGAGCCATGAAGCCTGCAATAGCTCCCAGGGACCGGTCCACCATTGTTGTATAGGGCGCCCCGCACCGAACCCATCTCTCGCCGACGCCACCGGAGCTGGACCCCTTCCAAAACAAGTCGCGCTTCGTGAGAGAGTGGAGGGAGATTAAGGAAGGGGGAAAGTCCTAATCCTATAGAGTACTGAGGTGTGAAATTCTGAATTGAGCGGGAAAGGTTGGAGGGCTCTCTCTAGTAGTAGTAGCCCTTTTATATAACACCAAAAAAAGGGGAAAGGTTGGATTTGATTTTTAATTTTACTTGAATTGAATGAATAGGGGTAGGGGTTTCGTCAAAAAAAAAAATGAATTTTAATCTCATTGCAATTGGATTTGAGATCCAATATTACCGTTGTGTATTGATAAAAAAAATAGAATAAATATTCATTTTAGTCCCGCAAAGTTAGGAATGCATATAAGTCAGGTCACATGATAAGGGTCTATATAGCTTGGTCTGCTTAAGACTTTGCCTATTTAGTAAAAATGTCAGGTTTAGGCATTTTAAAAAACTTATTTAATTAAATAAGCCAAACCTACTAAAAGCAACCTACTAGGCCTATCAAACAGATGTGATTATATATTTATATTCATATTCATATAGTGAAGAAATATAATAAAAATATGTTTACTTGATTATTTATTTGTGAATATCTACTGGTCTCTTTATTATTAGAGACCTATAAACTTATTTACAAGTGAATGCCTAAGAATTATTTATAGTTAAAGGTCTTTTTAAAATCTTATTGAAAAATAGGCTTTTAAATAGGCTTTTAGGTCAGGTAAGACTTTGAAGTAGGTCAAATTAAACCTTAAATATCGGCTTATATCTGACTAATAGATTAGGGTCAAGCTCAGACCTTACAAAGTCCAGCCTAGCCTATTCCCACATATCAAGAGCCAATAAATTTAAAAATTGTCCCTGAAAGTTGGGGTTGTAGGTTGGATCAATGGATCCCAATCAACTTAACTTTTCACTCTTACCTTGACTATTTGCAAAATTGCCAACCCATTATGAGTGAAATTTCTCAATATTTTAATTAAATTATGTTATGTATTAAATTATATCATTTATTTTTTATGTATTTTAATCAAATTAACATTTATTCAAACTAGCTGTTATTAAGCGCAACTTCAAGCAGACTTAATGGATCATATTTGGGAACATTTCAGTTGTGACAATGGTAAAAATTAATTTGTATATTTATTAATTCTTATATTTATTTAATATTATATATTTCTTATTATTTTAACTTTTTTGTGATAAATAGGCTTTTAACCAAAGTAGTGCAATTTCTTTTGAAATTTACCAATTAAGTGTAGATTGAAAAATATTTACCAAAATGGGATAAGTCGTACTTTGGATAATAGACTTCTAAAGTGAAGTCTACAATGCAGCATTGTAGACTTACTATTTTATTTATTTATTTATTTTGAAAAAGCTGAAGTCTACAATAACATTATAGACTTCTGTTTTTTTTCGAAACGCTAGCCAAGTCGTCGATACTATATACAACTTTGAATGGGTAATTTTCAATTCAACGAGAAGTCTACAATGGCACGTGGGAGTTCAATTTTTTTAAAAAAAAAATTCATGCAAGTGACACAATTGGTTACATTTTTTCAAACATAACAATTAAAATACCACACAAATAAATTACATGCAAACTAACATAAAATAAAATAAATGAAAATACATTTAATGTGTGATGAAGTGCCACAATGAGATCGTCTCCTCATCCGTGTCGGTTGGACCCTGCGAGGCTGCTTTGCTTGTGCTTGGCCACCTCGTGTTCTTCCACCGAATACCACCATTTGTTCAAGTGTGGGTCCATCATTGTGACCACCATCAATATTATTGTTATTATCGTCACCACTCTCATTGTTTGTTTCCCTTATTTCAGGTGGCATGGTAGGACGATAATCTTCAATGTGTCATCGGTGATGGTGATATGTGAATAATAGTGTGGAGAAACTAGTTCCAAACATTGATACACTTGAGTTTTATAGGCGAGCTATGAGCTGCTGGTTTTTTTTTCTCAAATAAATGGAAGTCTCACATGCCATTGTAGACTTTCACAAAATTAAGCAAAGTTGTGCATGCCATTGACGACTTGGGTGTTGTTATGGAAAAAAACCAAAAGTCTATAATGTCATTGTAGACTTCTATTTTTTCAAAAAAATAAAATACTAAGTTTACAATGAGAAATCCAACTTACACTCTACGAGTAAATTTTTTCAGCTTGCACTAAATCAATAAATATGCTTTTCAAATTACACTATATCAATAAAAAAAGCCCAATAAATACAATTAATTTGTAATGTTTGTTTATTTTTTGCATATTTATTTTTCAAAACTGGAATATAATATATATGAATTAATATTTTAATTCCAATTAAAAATATTTTTAAAGTTAAAATATACTCTCTGATCTCAATTTAATTTTTTTTAAATTGCAATATTTTTCATTAAAAATGTTACCTGGCAATTGCCCCTCTTGGGATCTAACTGACATAGTAGCATAATCCAAGGCACAATCGCAGATTTTTTGCATCCCCATGAATCCGACCAATGATTTTATTGATTTCCCTTCTCTTTTTTAATTATATCTCTCACCAAAACAACATTTGCGTGCCTCATGCTGACGCTCTTTATTTTTCTCCACTCAGTCAGTCCAATAATATTTAATTAAGATTAAGAATCTTCATTTAAAGTCACTCTCATATGCCAAAGGGTTGGCACATATAGGAGGCTTCACTTGCACTGGCTACCATTTAGATTCGAATCTCGAATTCTCCAATATATAAATTTTAGGGTTAAATCTGTTGTTTTTAGTCTTTATGAATTTTATTTTTAGTCTTTTAAAAATAAAATATATCTTTTTAGTTTTTTATTTTTAAAAATCTGTCACTTTTAATCTCTGAGGCTATATTTTAAATATGAAAAGTATTTTTTAAATTTATATTTTGACCCTTCCTAAAGTCTGATACTTACCTTAACCCATTTTTTCGTTCTTCTCCCCCTCCACTAATGCACCGGGCCCCATCCCCGTGGCCAAGGGAGGAGCTCTGCACGACCAAGGGAGGTTGCGCACAATGGTGGGAAGAGAGGCGGCCACTGCGATCGCACAAGGAGGAGATCGAGAGAGAGACCGCATCTCGTGGCGGCTTCGAGGGAGGACGTTAGAACTACTCATAGTGGAGATGGAGGGTTACAGTGCATCAATGGAGAGAGAAGAGAATGGAAAAACAGGTTAAAATAAGAATCAGACTTTGAGAGATGTCAAAGTATAAATTTAAAAAATACTTTTCAAAATTAAAATATGGCCCCCAAGGTTTAAAAGTAACAAATTTTCAAAAATAAAAGACTAAAAAGACACATTTTATTTTTAAAAAACTAAAAATAGAACTCAATAAAAAATAAAAGACTAAACAAAATTTAGGCCTAAATTTTACTATAAATTTTAATTAAAATTGATAGTTTTCCCTAACTTTACATGAAATTTATCTCCCTAAATCTAAAATTTATCTTTATCAAAAATAAAAGAAACTCACTCACACTCACACACACAACACAAGATAAACAGAACAGAAACAGAGGATGATACTCCTACTGCTCTAGTCTATTTCTTCCATTATCCATAGATACCACCGGTGGTGAAGTTAACAACAACACCACCATGGCCCCTCAACACCTTACCTTTGTCAACACCTTATTCATCCTCAGCCTCTTCTCTCTCCTCTACCTCATTTCTTCACCCTCCTTCTTCACCTCACCCACCCTCCACCTTCAACACTTAGAATCCTCATCCCCATCAACAACAACAACAACAACAAAATCCAATTTTGAGCTGTGCCCAAGTAACTACACCAACTACTGTCCATGTGAAGACCCCAAAAGGCAGAAACTATTCCCCAATAGAAAATGGTTCCGCAAAGAGCGTCACTGTCCAAAGAGCAACGAGAGGTTGAGGTGCCTTATACCTATGCCAGTGGGTTACCAAAAGCCTTTTCCTTGGCCACAGAGCAAGGACAGTGCATGGCTTAATAATGTTCCTTTCACCAAGCTTGTGGAATATAAGAAGTCACAGAATTGGGTTAGATTGGAAGGTGACCGTTTCGTGTTCCCCGGAGGTGGCACTTCGTTTCCTGAAGGAGTGAAGGGTTATGTTGATGCTCTGAATCGTCTTCTTCCTGTGCCTTTGGAATCTGGGCACATCAGAACAGCTCTTGATGTTGGTTGTGGTGTAAGTAATTAAGCTTATCTGTTATTGTAGCTTTATCTTTCTTTTTTTGGTTTTATTGTGTTTTGAATATATTGGTCTATGTAATATATTGGTCTATGTAACTAGTGGCGTATCTAGGACCTAGTCCAGTGGGACAAGTTTTATGTGGCGGTACGGTGGTGGACATGGTTGGATTTTCTAAATGAGAGAGATTGAGATGAAAGGGAGAGAGAGATGAGAGGTGGGTGAAGAGAATGAGAGCTAATAGCAAAAATGAAATTTTAAGGGGTCAAAATTAAAAAAATATAAATGGTAAATGAGATTTTTAAATTTGGGGCAGTACGTGCATCCGCCTATGTGATTGTCTCCGACCCATACAAAATAAAGATTTTGTCATGACAAAAATATTAAAAAAATCTAACAAATAAAACAATTTTAATTGAAAATAGAAAAAGTTGGAGAGGTGACACATCCGAAAATCAAGGTTTAATTTTCTTATATAGTAATTGATGTGCATAATTTTGAAGGTTGCAAGCTTTGGAGCATCTCTGATGGACTATGATATATTGACAATGTCAATTGCACCAAGTGATGAACACGAGGCTCAAGTCCTGTTTGCCCTTGAGAGGGGACTCCCTGCCATGCTTGGAGTGCTTAGCACTCATAGGTTAACATTCCCTTCCAGATCATTCGATATGGCTCATTGCTCCAGATGCCTTGTCCCTTGGACCGCTTATGGTATATAATTTCATTTCATTCTTGTTGTTGCTTTGATAACACTTAATTTATGTCTTACGAAATGGTCTACTTTTAATGTTCCTTTTTTGCTGAAGGTACTTTTAATGTTCCTGTTTCCTAACTTGTCACTGAGAATCATATGTTTAAATCTATAATCTTTTACTATATAAGGAAGTGAGTCTTAGTTTCTCAAGTTATGATACAAGTCACTTTTTAGACTGTGACACGTGTCACTTTTTATTTAATTTTAAGTAAAATTGTTTTGTTTTTAATGTTGTTGTTAGGAAAAAAATCTGTATTTTATAAGGATGGAGTCCATAGACTAGGTAAAAAAATGTTTTTCAATTTCTGATGCTACTATACTATCTGATTATTGTTTAATTTGTTAAAGATGGGTTGTATCTAAGAGAGATTGACCGGATTCTGCGTCCGGGTGGATTTTGGGTACTGTCTGGGCCACCCATCAATTGGAGGGTAAACTACAAGGCGTGGCAAACAGAGCCAAATGTGTTGGAAAAGGAGCAGAACATTCTAGAAGACCTTGCAATGCAACTGTGCTGGGAGAAAGTTGCTGAGGGAGAACAGATTGCTATCTGGCAAAAACCCATTAACCATATCAGCTGCATACAAAAGTTGAAGACTTTGAGATCCCCCAAGTTTTGTAACTCATCTGACCCTGATTCTGGATGGTAACTTTCTTCTTCATTTCAAATTCATGAGATTTAGCAACACACTGTTTCCGGCACATCTTTTATGATTAGTTGAAATGTACGTGAGTCCCATTAAATCATGTGGGTCCCATATCCAATTTAGTGAGACTCATTCTCAAAGTGGTGGGACCCACATGCATTTCAACTAATCATAAAGAGTGTGTTGGAAAGAGTATTACTGACATTTCTCTTTCGGGTTAATATTGTTGAGAGGACACTAGATCATGAAATCTCAACTCTGTGTATTGAGCACAATTTCTGTTCTGCTAAGGTTTCTGTTTACAATTTTTCCCATAGTCTGTTTATATTCCAGATCACCATTTTTCTCCATGTTTTATATTATATCCATGCTTCATAGGTATGAACTATATATTCAACAGGTATACCAAAATGACTGCATGCATTTTTCCTCTTCCAGAGGTGAAAGATATCCATGAAATATCTGGTGGTGTTCTTGAGAAATGGCCTATGAGGTTGAACACTGCTCCACCAAGGGTACTGAGAAATAAAAATGATGAAGGCTTCACACTCAAGAACTATAATGAAGATAATCTGGCATGGGAAAGGAGAGTATCCTATTATGGGGTTATGCTCAAGTCCCTCTCTTCTGGTAAACATTATAGGAATGTTATGGATATGAATGCTGGTTTTGGTGGATTCGCAGCTGCAATGATGAAATATCCTGTTTGGGTTATGAATGTTGTTCCCTTTGATGCAAAAAGCAACAATCTTGGTATCATCTATGAACGAGGCCTTATAGGAACTTACATGGATTGGTATATTTTACAGCTTATCATCATCATCTTTACTTTCTCCTTTTTTAATTTCTGAAGAACGTTTCAGGTTTTTTATTTTAATTACTTTCTGCTTTAACATATATCTATTGTATTCTGGTCTGGTTTGTCATTAATGTTCTGACTTGTCACATGTGTTTAGCATAACAAGATTTCTGCTGAAAGCAAATTTTTCAGCATTTTAATTTGGAAGTTGAATTTATATTTAGTTTCAAACCATGTGACATGTTATTTTTGCAGTGAATTTTTGTTTAACTTCAAACTTGGTCATAAAAACAAACTTGTTTTCCCCTTATTCTATGCTTGGCTTCAAGATGCATGATACCAAATATGTATGTTGTTGCTGGAAATAGTGCTGTGTTTTGGTATTAGAATTTGCACAGGTATAACCTAAATAATGCATGATAAGTTACATATAACTGTTGTGATCTTCTAACAGCCAAGAAGTTACATTAAAATATATTTTACCATGCACATGACAATGGCACGATTCTTGATGTCTGATTTATATTTTATTATAAGCTAGAAAGCCTTTTGACTTAGAAAACTAATTAGATTGGAGATTTAATGTGATTCGCTTTCTCTGTTCTTTTGAGTCCTTAAATTTCTCAGATTCTGGACATCTTAGCAGATAATTGTTTTTTTTTTAATCTTCATGCATAAATTATATATTCATCTCACTCTGTACCTGAGTGTGTGTGTATATATATTAACTTTTTTAGGTTGAAATAATGGAGGGAATTCACAACATTGCCTTGGTTGCAGGTGTGAGCCCTTTTCAACGTACCCACGAACATATGACTTGATACATGCTTGTGGTCTATTCAGTATGTATATGGACAAGTAAGCTTGCGCATGTTTATTATTAATTAATAATTAATGTATTATTATTATTATTACGAATGCTCCTAATTGCCACTCTATAAGAGATATATACAAATACAATTTAGTCTTCCAATTAGGTCCTGTTTGGACTAGTTTATGCAGAGCTTATTTGGGCTTGTCTACTGACATAAGTACTTGTCGGCGTGTTTGACAGAGTTTATGAAAACAGCTTGTGACTGGTTCAAAGCTGTTTTGAACTTATTTTCATAAGCTCTCCATGATAGCTTATCAAAACAGCTTACAATTAATATGAAATCAGTTTCACCACATTCTCTCTTCGATTATAAAAATAGTTTATACATAAGCGCTTATGTCATAAATACTTAAATAAGTTATTTATCCAAACATGCCCTTAATGATGTTATATATATGTTGCTCTGGCTTCTAAAAGTTTTGGTCTATAAAAGTTAAGTTTCTAATGGTATTCATACTTGTAATAATGGACTACTATAAAAAGGAAAGGAAAGCAACATCTCTTATAATAGATAGAACTGAGTTTTGGGAAATTACTGATATGATGTGTTGATACAATATTGCAGGTGTGACATTACTGACATTGTGGTTGAGATGCATAGGATTCTTCGTCCCAAAGGAGCTGTTATTATTAGAGACCAGAGAGATGTAGTTCTCAGAGTTAAAGAAATAACGGATCGAATAGGATGGAAAGGAGTACTTGTAGGCGGCAATAATCAGAGTCATATTGAGAGTGGACCTAATATTTTTAACCCGGAATTGATTATGGTTTTTGACAATACCGAGTAATTAAATTGATTACTTTATACATCATTAATTATCAATGTTAGCTCTCTTAATTACCAGCAGATCAAGCTAGCTAGCTTTTGTTTGTTTCCTAAATCATAAGTCTAGCTTTGGATAGTTAAATTTTGCTTACTCATATTGTGTCAGTAGATCTCTTTGACTCTTGTATTCATTTATATGTTGAAGGCACATGGATGGAGAAATAGGATATCTGCCTAATTAGGCTCTCGACTACTATTTTGTATAGGAGATTTTTTTGGATTATCATGACCCATAAGACATTGGATAATTTAAAAGCATCACTTTTTTCTTTGACAGCAAAAGCATTCACTATATAATATTATAATCCTGAATGTGGGGAGGGGAAGGGGAAGGAGGACCATAACATGTCAGTCATCATCTGACTCTGATGCCACGTGATATCACTAATCTCACGTGTCAAGTCCAAATAGGATATCAATTATAAATCTATACACTATCTCGCTCATGGATAGTTAATGTCACTTATCTTACATATCAATTATATTCATGATGCTTCTATTCCGGTAAACCACGAAAAAACTTCCCAACATAAAAAGTGAAATTGAACTGAAATTGCTTACCTTAATTTGCTTGGATGTGCTTTTCTTTGTCTTGGAAGCCTTAGTACTAGTAGGCATATTTGATTAACCTATTTTGCAGATAAAATTTAATGACCTTTAGAAAGTGGTAATCGATCATAAATACCAATTCAGAAATCACATCAATTAAAAAATTGAATCAGTTAAGCTTTACCCCTATGGAGAAAGGGATCAAATTGCAAATTACACTATTTATGGACATGTCAGGTTATTATCCAACCTGTTATCTCAACCGTTTGACAAAATCTTCATATATCCGCTAGTAATTTTGCATGGCTTTTAGAGTTGGTGACCCCATTTCTTGATCTTACCCAAAAGCTCGCAATGCAGACCATTTGGTGAAGACAATTCAAATTCTGTTTTCTTGGGCACCCAGTTTTGAGCGCCCAGATGCCTATTAAATATGGTTTGTGATCAAGTATCACGTACTATCATACACCAGAGTTCCATTGATTTTAGTGATAGACCGTAGACGTGTCAGCTAAATAACGGCTTCACAATTCGTATCTGAATGCAAGTTACTCTAAGAACTATATTTGAGTTTTTAACTTCTTTTGTGTGAGTCCAAAATTATCACATAGATTTTAAGAATCATCATCTATTTTCACTTCAATGCAAAAATCATATTTTGGCTTATAACTTATTTTGAGTGGATCTCACAATGAGCACCATCACCCATTTGCCTCTTTCTAGTTGTATTTTAATGTTAAGAACGATTCTTCACCAATTCTTACTACAGAACCGTTATCCACTATAACATTTACCTCATATTGCTCCAATGCAAGCAAAAAATAAAAATGGTTATTATGTGTTCTTAAATTTTAAGAACCATGTATTGGATATGGTCTTAGTATTTTCATTGGGGTACAATATTCCTAAACCATAAATTTATTACCAAAAAAACAGGCAAAACAAAAATGCCTAACCCATGCCCAAGTTAAAAAATAGTTATTTTAAATTGTTTTATTAAACGTTTATTTATATATTTATAAATAAATAACTTTATAATTGTGATTTTTTTGGGTTGAAGTTTATAATGATGGATATATTTTGTGGGTTATAGGGTATTTTGTTGAAGAATATAGAGTATTTTTCTGGAAGATGTACGTTCATCTCGTATTATTATTGTTTGGCTCCTTAAATAGAGCTATAATATAACAAAATCTTATCATAATCTAATCATATCAAATATTATCTTAATTTAAAATGCATCCTAATCTAATCATAACAAACTTTATCCTAATATTAAAATTCAAACAAATATAACAACCTAAAATCTAGATAAAACAGAATATCAAATCATAAAGTTGTTACAGCTATTTAGGCATTATCGACAACATATAACTGTGACTAAACAATACATGCATATAAATCCTACAAAAATGCCAGCGGGTACTGGGCCAAACCCCTCTCCTTTTGATGGCATAAACACAAATAAGCATCACCCAACACAATACTTATGTGAACTGTCTTCTTCCACCAAACCCTAGCGCCGCAGGGAACAAAAAAAGAAGAAAGTAGATGGGGCCACTGCGCAGGCGACACGCCGCGCATGCGGCCCCCAGTTCTTCGCTGTCTCGACTCCGTCTCGTCAGGTCCAAGCTCTCATCACTCCCACGGTTTCCGTTGTTGTTGTCATCGACCTGGAGCCAGCATGGCCCGTCCACGATCTCTGTTGGTAGGGATGGAAATAGGCTGGGCTGGGCTAGGCTTTGCCTAAATAGGTCTGGCGTGTCTAAATTTTTCAAAACTTAAACCTAGTCTGTTACCTGTCTTAGGCCTTTTTTTAGGTTCGGCCTGACCTTTTTAAAAGCCTGATTTGGCCTTTTAGCCTATTTAAAAGTCTGATTCCTAATAAGACATTCAAATAAGTTGTTCAACTTTTACCAAAAAAAAATAAGTTGTTCAACCTTCGATTGAAAAAAAGTAGTCCGACCTACTCCTAAATAGGCTAATAGACCAAAAAAAATTCTATGTATAACAAACAATAAAATATGACAATTAAATTCAGTTTTATTTAGGATAGAGACATAGGGGTGAGTAAGATTGAAGTATTTTTGTGATAAGACCTCTAAATAAATCACAACTTTATCCTTTATGTAGGTCAACATGTGTTTAAACATTTAAAAGGTAAATAAGTATATAGTTTTAATACATTATAAAAAATCTAATATAATAATAACTATAAAAAAATTATATCTATGTTTACTTAAATAGGTCAGTCTGTTAGGCTTAAAAGACTTTTTAGATGGCCTAAGTCTGACCTTTTTAGCTAAATAAGCTTTGAAAAAAGCCTTGACCTGATATATTTTATGAAAAAACCTGGTCTGGCCTGGGCTTGATGTAGGCTGGGTCATAGGCCCTGTCGAGTGGCCTGGCCTATTTCCATCCCTATCTGTTGGCTTGCGATGGAGGTGCAAACGAGCACGAGGGGTTCGGGGTGTGGAGGTGGAGGAAGCAAAGCCGGATCTGCCGGTTGTGGGGCTGAGGAGGAAGAAGTGGTCCTGTTCCTCTCTCTCGGGAGCTGGGAGGCGCGATGCAGAAGAGGGTTTTTGGCTGAACGAACCCATAATGTCACTCTGTGTTCTTTCTGCTGTGGTTGGAAGCACTGTAATCGGTGAGGTGTTGGATGAGATCCTACCTTGTCTGGATTGGCATGTTGTCTCCTTCGTGGGAGGCTCAGGTGCGTCAGAGTCAGTCGTGGGTTACATTGTCTTGTGACGTTGGCTGTCGCCGTTGCCCTGTCTGTTGGTTTCGCTTCTTCTCCATTCTGCCGCCACTGGAACTAGCGGGTTGTGATCCTGTCCAAGCTGCTTTGGTTATCTCTGGAACACTGGTAAAAAGCCTAGTTCACCTGATAGGAGTTATGAAAAGAGACATGTGGGTAAGCTTGTGGAGGCAGAAGGTTTTTGGGTGCCCAAATGAGTTTTTTCCCAACCCACCTCATAATTATAATATACACGTTTGTATCTTTTTTGGTATCCTTTTTTGGTGTGTTTGGTTTAGTATTTGTGTTCTTGTGTGCTTTGGCAGCTTGATTTTTTTATTTTAGTTGTTTTCCTTGTCTGCTGTATGTTACAACGTGTCTTGGTTAGAATTAATGTATTTCTTGTGACTTTGCTTATGTTGTTTTCCTTGTTGTAGATGTCGTATGGTCGGGGGTTTACCCTTGTTATGAACTTGTTCATGTTGACCAAAAAAAACATGTAATGCCCCAAATTTTCACTCTAAGAGACAGAGTATTAATAAGGGAGAATTATTGTTAATATTAGGATTTCGATGAGATTAATAATGGTTTAGTGCTGACGTGGAAAGTCAAACGGAAAAGTCTGTAGACGTTTTGACTGTCAGAATAAGAATGTAATGATATAGAATCCCTAATTGGAGTCAGAAAAATGATTTGAGGATACCAATAGTGATTTTATAATATTTGAGGATTTTAGAAATTTATTTGGGAATTTTCTGAGAAACGGATAGAAATGTTACCGTTTTGGTCCCTCTAGTATGACTAGGCTGAGCTGGGAGTTGGTTCGGAGACCAAAACAAGTTAAGAAATATCTTTGGAAAAGCCAAATGATGTTTTATATTATTTTGGAATTTTAGAAATTATTTTGGGAATTTTTAGGATAGCAGACAAAGAATTTCGGTTTTTGTCCCTGTAGACTGAGAACAGGGTAACTGGGAGAACAGGTGAATGTCAGAAGCTTGGAAAATGATCCAAAATCAACCAAAAGAGTAACTAAGGGTGTTTTTATAATATTTATGATTTTTAGAAATTTTCTAAAATTTTTTAGAGAAAGTTAATTTTAACCCTAATTTACGAGTTACGGTAAAATAAAAAAATTACTGTAATGCTTCTAAACTTAATTTTTATGAACTAAGACCTTTTTAGTACCTTAATTTCGTGGCCTAAACCTTATTTTAAGATTCATGAGAGTTTTTACCTCAATAGGTAGTTTTTGGACAATTTTTACCATGAAATACAAAAGTTGCTGCACTTTACTACCTGTAAGTTACCGTTTACCATGGTTAAAAGTGAAAAATATTTTTACCTATCCTCCTACACAGCTGGGCCGCCCTTGAGATGCTTGGAGAAGTATCTAGGTTCTTCACTTGTCATGAGTCATAAATATGGACCAATAGGAAAATTCTTGATTTTTATTTATCAAATTATTAATTAAGTGTCATGGTTAGTTTTAACCATGATTAATGAAAAATAACCATGGTTCTCCCTAGGGGAAAGGATGACCACGAAATTGAGGGGGGAGAGGGAGAGGGACTTGTTCATTTTTCATCATTTTTCTTCTCTCTCCAAAACCATTCTCTCTCCTTTTCTCCCTAAGCCTTCATCTTCTTCCTCCATCCACTTCTCCCATTTTCATGTGCATCCATAACCTATTAGCATATGTTCTTGATCCTCTACACAATAATCAAGTATAGAGAATCCATTTTTTTAAACACTTTTAAACACTAATCCTTCATCAATATTTGGAATCTTCAAGTTTGTTCTTCAAGAGTAAATCTAGTGTTCTTGAGTCTTTGATTCTTGATTTTCATCATCCAAGGTGAGTTTTGTGTTTTTAATCCATAGGTTTTCATTTTCTATGGCCTTGTAGAAATCCTACGGGTTTTAAATTCCAATTTCTCTTTTAAAAACCCATGGAGAGATTTTTGGTGTTCTAGGTTTTGTGTTGGGAAGGTGCATGGTGCTAGTTTTGGAGACCAAGTTGGTGAAGGAAATATTTTAAGAGGAACTTCAAGAGGTAAGGGGAAACTCTCTCTAGCTACCATGGTCATATAAGCTTGTGTTTTATGTGATTTTTATGCTTTGGTGATGATACCTTATAGATACTCTTGGTGGAGGATTTCTTATGCTCTTTATGAAAGGATTTTCCTTATGTTATTGGTGAAGTGATTTTCTATGTGTTGGTAGATGATTTATTGTGTGTTGATGAAGGATTTGTTATGTGTTGATAAGTGATTTTTCTTATGTATTGATGGAGTGATTTCCTATGTGTGGGTGAAGAGATTTCTTATGAGTTGGTGATATATGATTTTTAGTAGATTCATGGTTATGATATTCTTATGTGTAGTGATTGATAAGTTAGAGAGGTTGAGAGATTAATAAGCTTACACCATGATTTTCAAGAGAATTTGATCCCTAAATGCCTACTTAGTCATCTTCTTGAAAATCAATTTAATGGACTAAATTTCATGAAGCCAAAATATGGTTTTGATTCTTAAAAATGATGGGAATGGGTTAAATAATAAAACCCTAAGAGAAAACTACATTTTCGGATTTTTGTAAGGTTTTCCAGAACTGTTACCATCCGAGGTGTGAGAGTTTTCACAGGTGTGAACAACTCTGCCTTGGAAATCGCTGTGTTCGAGAATGCAGGGGTCGAAAATGTAATTTTTGAAAGTATAGGGCCAAAAGTGAAATTTTAAAAGTTCTGGGACAGAATGTGGAAATGTGATTTTCGAAAATGTAGGGACTGAATCTGCAAAAGGACTGTTCTTGGGCCAAAAATATAATTTTTGGAAGTTTTAAGACAGAAATGAAAATCTGAGCATTTTGGTGGTCAGAAACGTAATTATAAAAAGTTTTCCTTAAAAGGGCTAGGCTTAAAGGAAATTAGTTTTCCTAAAGAGGTTTTTCCTAAGTGATTTGTAAAAGTAAAAGAAGATATAATATAAGTCTAGGATTTCAAGAGTAGTGAACCTAGCATTTGAAAGAGAGTTTTAGAATAAAGCATCAACGAAGAGAGAGTTATATGTTTAAGGAGGTTGAGTAATGGACGAAGAGAAATGATTGTGGGATTAAGTGTCAATAAGGGGAGATGAACAAATTCTGTGTGATATACATTCTATGTGATAAATACTGTGTGATATGAGTACTGTGTGGTATCACTTTTGTGTGATATAAATACTGCGTGGTGCAAAGTCTGTGTGACCTAAATACTGTGGAATGTAAATGCTGTGTGATTTGAGAAATGCTTTGTGATGTGAAAAGTACTATGTGATATAAATGTTGTGTGATGTGTGGAAGGTTATGTGCCATAAGATATGTGCCATTAAATGCTGTGTGCTATGTGAGAGGCTATGTGCTACGGGAAATGCTAAGTGCATTTCGGGCTGTGTGCCATTTCATGTTGTGTGCTATGGAAAATGCTAAGTGCATTTCGGGCTGTGTGCCAACTGTTGTGTTCAAAATAAAGTAATCTCCATGGAGTGCGGGCTAAATGCTTGTGACTGAGTGTCGAATATATGAGGAGTTTGGGAAAAAGTAATCTCCATAGAGTGCAAGCTACGTGCTCGTGACTATGTGTCGAACCTGTTACACAAAAAAGGAAATTGAAATGTCTTGTGTGTATATATATATTGAATGAATTCTTGTGATATGTCTTATGTGTGAAGTTGTTAAGGTGTGTTTGTGTGACTTATACGGGATATATTACCTTATGCATGTGTGAGTGATTTTTGCTATAAATGGTTATGGTATGAATTTGCATAAATTCCTGCGGTGTGTTACTTGTGTGATTATGGTGATAACTGCGAAAGAGATTTTGATCATTGCCTATATGTTTTGTGCTCCTTGGAACATGATTCATATAGATGGACCACTAGCTGGGAGGACCTGCCAGGACTAGAAGTTTGAGACGTACTCTGAGGATGTGTTAACCAAGTGGAATGACGGGCGGGTTCTAGTTTCGAGTTAGAGTTATCTTATTAGAGCTTCTTGCAGAAGTTCTTAGTGCTTGACCAGCATAGGAAGTCAGTACTTAGTTGGAGAAAAAGTTTCTTGTATATGATACACTCTATTATTAATAAATGTAATTTTTATTTCCTATGTTGTTTCCTATTTGTTGTTCATTCATAAAAAGAATCTCTAATAGAAAGAGAAACGAATGACTGGTTGGTGTCTGTTCACATAAGTATTTCTTTAAAAAAAATGGCAATGAAAATCCATTTGTGAAAATTAAATAAGTTTGTCAGTATTTTTTCGAAAGAAAACCAGACTTAATGAAATTTATTTTCTGCGTTTGGGTTGGTTACTTAAGTGTAATGCCCTCCGGGGAAGAGGGTGTTACAAAACACAGTACTTATGTTATTACTGTAAGACTCTGTTTGGTAAGGTCAATAAGCTAGCTTATAGCTTATTTGGCTAGCTTATAAGCTTGTTTGACCACAATAAAAGTGTCGTTATCTGAACGAACTTTTGACATAGTGTTATGTCATTAGCTTATAGCTTTTTTGAGAAGCTATCTCATGAAGCTTATAACTTATAGCTTATTGTTCTTTCTTTTATTTTTACTCTCATTACTTTAATCTTATTATTCTATTACCCTCTCTTTAAATTAAAAAGTTTTAAATTAATAAAAGATCTTAAATTTTTATTTTAAATATTATACTATTTTTATTTTATTTGTTTATTTTGCCTGATTAAATTTTCTATATTATAGGAGACAAAAAATTTTTGTATCATGACTTATAATATACTTTTTTATCTATAAAAAATATATTAAGATACATACAAACATGCTATTTATTTTATTTTATTATTTTATTTCATATAAATAATTAATAAAAAAGATAAAAAATTAATATCTTAAACTTTAACATGATAAATAATTTGAAATAAATTAGGACAATAAAGTAATAACTATTCTTTTTTTGATCAATGTAATAACTATTCTAAAATAACACACACGCACACACATATTATTAGTTAGGTTGAACAACTAATTTTATCGAACACTTTAAATTCAATTAGCCAGCTTTTCAATTATAAGTTAGCTTATCAGCTATCAACTACCTCATCAGCTATAAGCTAGCTTATCAGCTATTTTTGCCGAACAGAGACCAAGTTGAGTCACTACAAACACAAACAAAGGATATGCCAATTAATTAAGCCAGCGATCATAGGGTGGTTGCTCTTTGGGAACTCAGGAAGGAAGGTTAGCAAACATGGGCTAAAATATTCTCAAAAAGTTCCAAAAATGTTCATAAAACACTACTTTACACAATGACACAAGATCATGCATAAAAGATCCCTTTTTTCTACTAAGTTGGAGCAAGTTTTCTTCTTGCTTTGTGTTGTCTTCAAAACCCCACCCCAGCAATGTTGTTATGAAATGTATTTAATTAAAGTTTTCATATTAAATTAATATTAAGTTTCTCTTTTGTATTAAAAACAAATTAAGTTTCTCTAAATTAACTATCTAGTCTACCAAAATTTTAATTTTCCTCAATTTTTAATCAATATTTAAATTCATGCAACTAAATATTATACATAAAAAGATGACTGAAAATAAGTACTAAAATATTAGATACTTTTAATATCTATATTTTTATATTTAAACTATTTTATAACTATTAAAATAACTCTTTATTAATTATACTATTATTTAGAAATACTATTTTATTAATTTTTATATTTAAATAACTTTTTGCTTCAAAAAAGGTTTAAATAATTTTTGTTCGTTGTAATAATATACACATTTTTTGTTTTAGTCTCTATAAGATTTATTTTAGTGTTTGTGTCATCATTAAATTTTTTCTTCTTTTGGTCTTTATTGTTAACTCTAGTCGGTCAACACAAAAAAGTTATCGACACTAAAAGAATAAAATTTTAATTTTATAAAAAATTATATATATTGGTATGTCATATTTCAGGCACAAGTAAAAAAAATTTGGTTCATGTAAAAAAAGTAAATTAATGAGGATATAAATAATAAAATAAATTTTATGGGGATCAAAATGAAAAAAAAAAAACACTTATATTACGGCACCCAAAATTATTTAAGCCTAATTTTTAAAAATGTTTGTAACCTAAATTTGTGATTGTGGGTAGACATTAGACAATAACCTGGTGTTTTTGTGTTCCCTTTCCCGTTGCAGAAGTAGGAATACGATAGGAGGGTGCAATAGTAGTTTAGTTCCTTCCTACTATAAATATATTGATATTGATATTGATATTGATATTGAAGTTCCGTTCAAAATTGAATGTTCCGGTGGCTGGCGGCGCCAAGCATTCCCCTATCCCTATCTATTGAGGCATGAACTGAATCATTATTACTGTTATTATTTATATTTCCTTCCTCCTTTAAATCTTAGGGTTTTAAATTCTGTATTATGCAGAGCATAGCAGAGCAGAGGATACATTAACCTTCTTAGGTTATGCTGTGTGATTTTGTTGAGAATACAAGATTATAAATTATAATAATTTATAATTATAAACAAGTGATGGGGTCAGTGAAGAGGAAGTCGCCAGAAGAAGAGCCATCAACTCATTCATCAGAGAAGCAACTTCAACATGACTGTGTGCATCACGTGTCCTATCCACCTGGTTACAACAACCTTCACTCTTCTTCTTCTTCTTCTTCTTCCTTGCACACTGAACCTGCAAAGAAGTTCCCTTTTGCCCTCGACCCCTTTCAGTCTCAATCTATTACTTGCCTTGAAAACGGTGAATCCGTCATGGTAAGCTTCTTCTTTTTTAAATTTTTAAACTTTTTTTTTATTATGTGTCATGAATGAAATTGGAATTTGGATTATTTTTCTCACTGCTTATAACAATAACATAGGTGTCTGCACACACATCTGCTGGCAAAACGGTTGTGGCGTTATATGCTATTGCCATGTCCCTTCGCAACGGCCAACGCGTTATCTACACTTCCCCTATCAAGGCACTCAGTAACCAGAAGTATAGAGAGTTTAAGGAAGAGTTCTCCGATGTTGGTTTGATGACCGGAGATGTCACCATTGATCCCAATGCTTCTTGCTTGGTAGGTACGCTTCTCTCTTTTTTACTTCCTAATAGAGGAGTGCTAGAAACACTCCCAAAATAGTTGGACTCACATGCATTTCATCCAATCATAGAGAGTGTGTTGCTAGCACTGCTCCTTCTTAATATCAACTACTCGTCTAGTTACCTACCTTTCTGTCTTACAAATCAAATTAAATCAAAATATAAATGTGTATTCATTTCAGGTCATGACTACCGAAATCTGGCGAAGTATGCAATACAAAGGGTCTGAGGTCACCAGGGAGGTGGCTTGGATCATTTTTGACGAGGTGCATTACATGCGAGATCGTGAAAGAGGCGTTGTTTGGGAAGAGAGCATTGTTATGTCGCCCAAGAATGCCCGTTTTGTCTTCCTATCTGCCACCGTCCCTAATGCAAAGGAATTTGCTGATTGGGTGGCAAAGGTTTTTTTTTTTTTTTTAATCTTGACTTGATTGGATTAAATCTATTTTTAATGACATTCTTTCTTTGTTTATGAATGAGGGGACCAATGGCGGATGGTCTGATGATTTAGGTTACTTGCAGGTGCACCAACAACCTTGCCATATTGTTTATACGGATTACCGGCCAACTCCCCTTCAGCATTATATTTTTCCTTCTGGAGGCGATGGGCTGTATTTGGTTGTGGATGAAAAGGGAAAATTTCGTGAAAACAGCTTTCAGAAAGCTTTGAATGCTCTTGTTCCTGCTGGTGAGGGTGATAGGAAAAAAGAAAACGGCAAGTGGCAGAAAGGTCTGGTGCTGGGCAGGGTTGGTGAAGAAAGTGACATATTCAAGATGGTGAAAATGATCATTCAACGTCAATATGATCCTGTGATACTGTTCAGCTTTAGCAAGAGGGAGTGTGAATTTCTTGCAATGCAGGTAAGTTCAAACTTCAAATTGCCGTTCATTGTATAAAGTATCTATTCATCTCACCTTCTTTCCATTCTTTCATACGTGATACTACATTTCTTTTCTGATGTCTTCTTTGGTTTCTGCAGATGGCAAAAATGGATCTTAATGGGGATGAAGAGAAGGACAACATAGAAAAAATATTTTGGAGTGCTATGGATATGCTTTCAGATGATGATAAGAAGCTGCCTCAGGCAAGTTACTTTCTTAGCTTTTGTGTCCCCCCTGGGCACATTACCATGCCTCATGCAGATTTCCAGTTTTTAGTGCACTTCAAGTTGTTCAACAAACTAAGTAGAGGTAGGTCGGTTCTTTTTGATTTAAGGTAAAAGCATCCACTCGTATTCAGGGAAGCAAGAGCTGAGACAAAACTCAATTGCCACTTGTCAGTTCATCACACCCTACAATTAAAGAAAACAATAATTCCTTAGAAGTGGTAGAGTTAAGATTTATTAGGTTTGGGTTATTGGGAGCTTTAACTATTCTTTGCTGGATAAGCTTCGTTGCTGTTGCTGTTCTCAATTGAAGCATTTATTTCACTGTGTCAGTATCGGATTACATTCTGAATTCAAGAATTTTAATTTTGGCTTTTCTTTGGTGCTCTGATCATGGTTGTTGTACCGAGAGATTGGGATAGACAGCCTTATTGTATTCATGTTATATTTTCATGTTTCTTTTTTGTATCTATTTTTTGCTGTTTTTGGAGAATATATTATTCCTCTGTAGTTGTGCTTTCTTCCTTTGTATCTAATGGAAGTAGGTTCTTCTATTACAAAATATAGCAGACCATGATGGTTTTGTATTGATTTTTTTCAGGTATCAAACATGCTGCCCTTGCTGAAACGTGGAATAGGAGTGCATCACTCTGGTTTACTTCCAATTCTAAAGGAAGTGATTGAGATCTTATTTCAAGAAGGACTGATCAAGGTTAGTCACAGTAGTCCAAGTTAGAGGAGGCCACTAGAAAATATTATTGCTTTAAAATCTCATATATACTAGTCGGGTTTCCTGTTCCTCTTTTTTAGTCAATAACTTTATTATCAATTTTTGGCGTACTGAGATTACTATTGTATTTGAGTATTTCACAAACAATATTTTCATATCCACTTCTACGTTAATATTGATGCAGTAAACATTCCTTGTTTGATGAAGTTATAAATTCGTCCAAGTACTGAAACATTTTCCTTCAGTGTTTGTTTGCCACAGAGACCTTCAGCATTGGTTTGAACATGCCTGCAAAAACTGTTGTTTTTACAAATGTCCGGAAATTTGATGGGGACAAGTTTAGGTGGATATCTAGTGGAGAATATATACAAATGAGTGGTCGTGCTGGTCGACGAGGTATTGATGAACGTGGAGTATGTATCCTCATGGTTGATGAGAAGATGGAGCCTTCTACTGCTAAAATGATGGTTAAAGGGGCAGCTGATAGTTTAAACAGGTAAATTCTTGGTTTAATTTAAAAATCATATATCATATATCACACAAGATGCTGCCATATAATGATTGATTTGTTCATTTTTCTTGAAATTTCCATTTTTTCAAAGCCTTATCGATTGTGAAGCTTTAGAACCGAATTATTCTTGGTATTCTTGACTCTTGACTATCCAGTATATATTAGTGGCATACACTCTGGTGTTTCTGGTGAATGCTGAAGACGTGCAGAGAGTTTGGATCATTTGATCTTATAGAACTTGGATTTCAAGGGACAGTATCCCTATAGCTTCATGTTCTGATGTGTCTATTGGATTGATAAGACAAAATTGTTGTGAGATTGAATGAGTTATTTATTAAAGTGAGAAAATGTGCTCTAAATATTTGGTGCATTTTGTTGGAGTTTAATTCCTGCATCTATAAGGAAATTTCTTTGGACAAGTATCTTTTTTGGGATGAGATTAAGCATTTATCTTCCATTTGGCATCAAGCTCATTTTTTAAAATATTTTCAATTTTTTTTATAGGGGTTTATTTTACAAATATGTTGAGGGATTGGATGGCTTAATGTTTTGTTCTTATTGCTCGTTTCCTTTTTACTTTTCAAAGGAGGATCTCATATCCTCCTAGCTCATTGTAATCATCTTTTCTTTGTCTTTGTGAATTTCTTCTTTTATCACAATAAATAAATAAAGCGCACTCTATGTATTTTCAAATTAATGCATGGAAATTCTAAAACTATTTCATTATTGATCTGGGTGATATCTTTATCTTGTAAATTATTACTTTTCCTACTCATTTCTTAAAGCTGCTGGTTCTTCAATTTGGCAATTCTCTCTATTAACCAAAAGAGATAAACCCAAAGGTGAAGAATGGAGTTCTTATCTTTTTCAGACACTGCTCTGAATTTTATTAAGCGAAGAGAGCTTGTTCTTTCAACTGTACAAAATAATTAAAATGATAACACCTAAAGCTAAAGATACAAAATTAAAACAATAAGACCATTGGAAACATCCCTACATATCTAACACTTTACACATGGGATGCCTGGATTTACATTTCTTTGACAGCTTGTTGTGACAGTGGCCTTGTTGTGTAGTAACTAAAAGGCGAGTTTAATTAATATATGTTTTCTCAGGAATTGGAAAATCACACGTGACTGCAATGGTGATGTGACTTGTGACATAATAAATGCCTTAACAGAGACTCTTCAAAATCTAATACGTGAAACCAAAACAAAATCAAGGATGGCTGCCTTATGCTTGTTTAGCTTTTGATAATATGATCTTCATCCATCAAAAGAAATGTTACCTATTTTTAATTTTTAATATTGTAGCTTGTATAAATGAACTGTTGCCTCTTCATTACATTTATGCTTCCTTGCATTTCAGTGCCTTTCATTTGAGCTACAACATGATTTTGAACCAAATGCGCTGTGAAGATGGTGATCCTGAAAATTTGCTCCGTAATTCTTTTTATCAGTTCCAAGCTGATCGCGGCATTCCTGATCTTGAGGTTTGTTTAACTTTATGAAGGCTGGAAATAGTAGTTTCTGTGTAAAGCATAGTTTGATGAGATTGTAATTATCATTTCCATTTCTCTATAAAATTTCAAGGCTACTTATTCATATGAAATTCTTTATGATTGTGGGTTTAAACTTCAAAATGTTTCTTATGTCAGTCAATGTCATAATTGGTTAATGTGATTTTTTCTGATTTTTCATATTATTTTCGTGATTTTTTATTGATGTTTTCATTTAAAAAAAAAATTATTTTATATGTATGACCCAACTACCAACCTGAATTGGTTTGGTTCAGGTTGAGTGATGAAAAAACCAAAACCCAAACCAACCCAACCCATCACGTTTTAATTTTTGTTTGGACTCTAATATCCTATTTTCCTGACCCAATTACACCCCCGACTTGCCTCCTCCGTTCTTGAAATTAGATTTAGAGGGTTAAGTGAGCACCTGCTTTGTCCATGCTTCACGCCTAAAGGGTTCTTCTGCAAAGAGCCATACTGGTTATTTAAAAGTTAAAACCATTGATGTGCTTCTATTTAAATTGGCTCTTGAGAAAACCATTTTTATAAATTTTTTTCCATGTATTGTCGATTTGGAAACTATATCAAGAAGAGAATAATATTTCTTAATAATTTTGTATATCCAGAAACAAATAAAGGCTCTTGAAGAAGAGAGGGAATCAATTGTTATTGAAGAAGAAAACAGTTTGAAGGATTATTATGATCTGCTGGAGCAGCACAGAAGTTTGAATAAGGAGGTTCATGACATTATGTTATCTCCAAGGCACTGTTTACCTTTTTTACAGCCCGGGAGACTTGTTTCTCTCCAATGCCCTTCTAGCGATGAAGATCTTGCCCCCATTTTTTTTGAGGACCGGTTGACTTGGGGGTTGGTCATTAATTTTGAAAGGGTTAAGAGTGTTTCTGAAGGTGAGAATTTTCAATGGTTTCTTGTGATATATATATTATGTATTAAAATTTTAGTTTGTTTATTGTAACATAGTCAAAATAATTTCAGATGATGCAAGCATAAAGCCAGAAGATGCATCTTACAATGTTGATATTCTTACAAGATGCATGGTGAGGAAAGATAAACTTGGAAAAAAATCTGTTGAGATTGTTCCTCTGAAAGAACATGGAGAACCTATAGTGGTTTCAGTTCCTATCTCTCAGGTAAAGTCTTTTAAACTGTTACATGATGTAATATATCTGCAGGCTTGGACTCCTAATTGTGATTGTTTCAGATTTAGTTTCAACAAAATATGATGTTTTCAAATCTCTGTCGTGTTTTTTTAGATATGATTGAAAAACAAGAAAGTCTTTTACAGATGGTTAGTATTTACTGTTTTATTGTTAACAGATTAATACGATTAGCAGTCTGCGTCTATATATACCGAAGGATCTTTTGTCATTGGAAGCTCGAGAAAACACACTGAAAAAGGTGTTGGAAACTCTTTCTAGATTTAGTGAGAAAGGATTGCCGCTTCTAGATCCTGAGGAAGACATGAAGGTATCATGCTCATCCTTTCATTTTCTTCCTTTTTAATCTTTCCAGATTAAATTATCATTATTCTGATTCTTATACTTTTCAGATTCAAAGCAGCTCGTACAAAAAAGCATCTCGTAGGATAGAGGCTTTGGAGAGCCTATTTGAAAAGCATGAAATTGCAAAGTCACCACTTATAAAGCAGAAGTTAAAAGTTTTACAGAGGAAGCAAGAGCTGACTGCAAAGATAAAGTCCATTAAGAAAACATTAAGATCTTCTACTGCTTTAGCCTTCAAGGATGAACTTAGGGCAAGAAAGAGGGTTCTTCGGAGACTAGGGTAATGAAACTTCTGCCGTTTTTCTGTTCTTTCCCCCTCGCTGTTTTTTTGTTTTGCTGCAAGGCCTTGAAGTTTTGACATTGGGTGGCAGTTCAAGTTATGCTCCATCCTGCTCTATTCTATAAGTTTATACTTGCCTAGTCCTGAATGGAATTAAGTGCTTCCTTGAAATATTATCTCATTTTTGCACATATATGCAATATAATGCCTTTTCTTTTTTCTTTTTTTGTTATTTTAGTGTCTTCTATCTACTTTTGTTAAGGAGGATTAGTTATGCTCGACCTATTTTTGTATTCCTTTCCTTTCCTTTCTTTTCCCTGCTTTATAAAGAAACGTAGCATAATGCCTACTATTTTAATTGACACTCAATGTTTGAGTCAATATATAATGTTTTGCTGATTTGATTATTTCATATGCTTGTTATTGTTTTCTCTTGCTTTCGTACATTAAGTTAAAGAGACCAAGTCATCTTTATATCAAAAGTTTCTATATGTATTTATTCGGTGGCAGAGAACTCTTACAAGGTGCATAGAACAATCCAATAGATCTTAATCTCCTATCGCCAACGTATTAATATCCAATTTATTATGTGCTGAATTTTTTATGGTTTTATACATGCTTCTTTCGATCAGATAGTTTCAGCAGCCTAATGTGATTGCGTTGATTGCAGATATGCTACAGGTGACAATGTGGTGGAATTGAAAGGGAAGGTTGCTTGTGAAATCAGTAGCGCAGATGAATTGACCCTAACAGAACTCATGTTCAATGGTGTCTTAAAGGACATAAAGGTGGAGGAGATGGTTTCTCTACTCTCTTGTTTTGTCTGGCGAGAAAAAATTAACGATGCTGCCAAACCTCGCGAAGAACTTGATATGCTTTTTGCACAATTACAAGACACTGCCCGGAGAGTTGCCCAACTTCAGCTTGAGTGCAAGGTAACTACTGAAAATACCAATCCATTGCATGACTGGCATCTAACTGCACATGTGAAGATTGTGTTTCAAATTTGACTTGGGAAAATCTAGTTAGTCCAATTAGTGTATTAGCTGAGAGTTTCTTCAGTTTTGTACCTGTACCATGCCTTAACAAGTTTTTTCTTCTTTCGTCTAATTTTTTACGACAAAAAAAAAAACACAGGTGCAAATTGATGTTGATAGTTTTGTAAAGTCGTTCAGGCCTGATATCATGGAGGCTGTGTTTGCTTGGGCGAAAGGTTCAAAGTTCTATGAGATCATGGAAATTACACAGGTTTTTGAAGGTAGCTTGATTAGAGCAATTAGAAGACTTGAGGAAGTTCTTCAGCAATTAATAGAAGCAGCAAAGTCAATTGGAGAAACTCAACTTGAGGCAAAGTTTGAGGAGGCTGTGTCCAAAATCAAGAGGGATATTGTCTTTGCAGCATCCCTGTATTTGTAGTTCCTTCCAGAAACCATGCAACTAGATAGATTTGAAGGGGGAAACATGGTGGTCATGATAGAGGCAAACGTGGAGCATTAAGCGGAAGGACAGTGTACCATGTGAAATCAAACCTTGATTCTCACCTTTAGTTTGTCTCTTAGCTGATCATTACGTAGAAACATTCAAAATCATTGTATTGGATAAACTCCTCAACAATGACGAAAAGTAAAAGCATATTTGTGTTTTTTTTTATTTAATATGAAAATGGAAGACAACACTTGAAAAGACTATTGGGGGAAAATCAATCAAGAAGAGCTAACATTTATCTCCTAGCTAGTTCAGTTCATCGACACACAATGAGAAAGAAACACATGGCCGACGAGGATGGATGCACGATAACTCGATCCTCCATTTGGATGTGTGACCCTTGTATACAATAGGTTTTTTATTTGAAAATGACAACCTGTTTTCCCCCACTGTGAAAAGTTATGTATTATTTCCGTTTTGAATAAATTAATATCTACCTATTTTTGCTTTAAATAATTCCATTTAGATCCATATCTCATGCACCATCACCGTTACCATCTCATTTGACCACCCTTCTTTGCTTTCCACGGCTCTGGTGGTGCTGTTAGCTAGGCCTTGTCGGCGGCGGTAAGGTTCTTGGCTGATGTAGATAGGCATTGTAACTGTAACAAGAGGAGGAGGAGGAGGAGGAGGACCCTCTGTTTCTGAAGCTGAAGGCATGGAATGCAGGGAGCAGCCTATTGGAAATTTAAAAAGTTGAGGGATTGTGGTTTTAGAATTTGAATTAAATACGGGGTCAAAATATAAATTATTTTTTCAGATGTAGGCTTGCACACGGTGAGAAGTCACCCCAGTTTTATATATAAGCCATGTTTGGATAACAAGCTTATCTACTACTTATGACATAAGTTATATAAGCTACTTTTATAATCGAAAAAAAATTATAGTAAAACTTATTTTATATAAGTCATAAGTTGTTTTGATAAGCTATCATGGGTAACTTATAAAAAATAAACCCAAAATAGCTTATGAATCAGTCATAATCTGTATTCATAAGCTCTGCATAAGTCAATCCAAACAGTCCCATATTATAGGTAAGTTTCCAGCCTGATACCTTTGTCAATAAAATATGTTAGAACAATTTTGAAATCGCTACAAGTCATTTGTCACTGTAGCAATTAGAACCAGTTTTATATACACTCCTTCAGTTCCTTTTAAATTGTTCATTTTTTTTTAAAAAATTGTTGCTATTTATCTGTCATTTTAATAATTTAAGGTTACATTTTGTTAAATTTGTTACTATTCATGAACCAAGTTGCCAGTTTTCATCAAAACCGACTGAATCAAACTGATTTTATGCGGCTCAGACCAATCAGCAAACCGATCTAAGCTGAGTTTTTATAACACAGAAATTACAAGATTAGGTTTATGCACTTCTCTTAACGTCCATTGATGTCAAATTACATGCAAATAATAAACCAAAGTTTAGTTTATTACCTTCAGTCAGTCCAGCTAGAAGGACAACAGAATCACAAAATTCCATACCATGCATGTAAGGAGTACAGAACATTTAAATTATTTTGCATCCTTTACACACAAATATTATATCCATACAAACCATTTTTCTTTTCTTATACACGAGTGTAGCGGAAACAAATGAGAAATTGGACAAAATATTTTGCTACAACCTACAATTACTTGGAGGAACATACAAGCCGTATACATTAACTGCCACATCCGCCATCCACAGAACTTTGTAAAAGATGGGGGGCGGAGAGAAATAACTATATAATAATTAATCATACAGTTCTCTGCTTGCACAAAAAAAATACCTTGACATGAAAAGCTCAAATCAGCATACTGTACGCCCATAGCACAGACAAGCAAGATAAAGGTTTTTTGACCATTTGTCCTGAACACACAACAGAACCAAAATGAGAAAATCAGTCTTGGTAGGTAGTTAACAAAATGAATTATCCATTCATCAACCCTAACCTTAACATGTGTGCTTGGAAATTGAGATGTGCGCAGAGTTTCCTGAGTTTCGTCACCAGGCCTGCGCCTCGGAATGCTTAATATAAGAGCAGATTGATCCCATGTAGCTGCAGTTGCTGTAATCCTGTAACCATTGTCCCATCGTCTATGGATGCCCTCGCTTGGGTAGAGAAAATCAAGTTCAACGACCTACATTTAAAAGGTGGATGATGAATAAAGCAAGGAATAAGTCTAGTGGCAGAGACAATAACTACAGTGCAGAAAATTTCAACCGAAGTTTTTGCAGAAAAAGCAAGGAAAAAACTGCTGCTCTAATCAATCATTTAATTTCAGAAGAAAATTTCAATCCAAGCAGTCATAGAAATCATGGACATGTATTAAACTCCATATGAGTGTTATCAGATAGATCTTTCAGTTAAACAAATTAAATATCATAGAACATTGGTTTAAAGCAACCTTACAATACTCGACAACCCAATGGTGATTCTTACAGTTGCAGTTTGTTAATAAAGCCAAACCTAAACTAGTGAAGAAAAGGAAAAATACTAACTGGCCAGAATTTTTTTGACAAGAACCAGATTGAGTTCATGAGAGTACCCTACAACTTTGACCTATCCAACAAGTCAACAACCACACTAGAATATGGGTAAATTTTGTCAAACTTGTATTCGCCTAGTAGTAGCACTAATCCAATTTAAAGAGGATCTCAAGCCATACAAATTTCTGAATATCACTTGGAAACCAAAGCCAGGCCATGTAGTAGTAATAATAGTCAATAGAATACAAAACATTCTGAACGAAGGCAGGAAAACAAATATTCAAAGAAAGCATACAAGCTTTTATACCAACATATCATGTAATAGAATACAAATTAAACAGCAAACCTGATCACTGAATCCAGCGTTTCGAGACATAACAACACCCCAGCGACTTCCAGCAGTGGCCATTGAAGTCACATGGAAACCTTCTCTCCACTTCTTGTTTATCCATTTGAAGGGGAAAGAATCACTTACTTTGTATGATTGCTGTGTATACTGTGTGCCTGCGGAAATCAAAACACGAGTTACCAAAAGACGAAGATAACAGTTGTAGAATCCTTGTACATAACAGGTCTGCAGAAATTCAGATCTTTGTCCAAATCAAAGCACTAAACAAAGCTCACCTAAAATAACAGTTAAGACAGAACCAATACTTAAAGGTGGTGTTCTGCCATTAGAATTCAAAGGCTGCTGCCTCCCTCTCAACCGATAAATATGAATAAAGACTGAGAAAAGCACAAATACTAGTGGTACTTTTAATTGAATTACTTTACTACAGCTGTACTATTAATTGTTAATTAACTTGTGCACACACTATAAATGTAGTAGACTCATGTAAGGGTTAAAGTTGCTAATCTGGAGAAGTTTTCACATGTTCTCGGATCCGATGCATCATCATTTGGGGGGAAAATCCCATTCATCATTTGTAAGAAAGACATAACAGCAGACAAACCTTTTGACATCACCACAAGAGAGCTCCCATTACCAGCCCCAGCTATAGAAGTAATGTAATAGTTCTTCTCCCACTGCTCCATGATCCATTCCTAGAAAGAAACAGAATTACATGCGTAAGTTTCATCAATTGAAAATAGGTAATGAAGCATATGACATACACTGATATACATCATATAATTTCACCTTGTGTAAGAAAAAAGGTGACAACTTGTAAACTTGAGCTGTAAAACCAGTTCCAGCATCCATAATAAGTGCCCAGAGATTAGAACAAGAAGCCACGCAACTAATAAGAAGGCCATCCGCAGTCCCTCTCTCAACATGCTGTGCTAATCTTGCATCCGCTACGTTGTAATGATACCTAATGGAAAAGCCATTTTTGCCTTCAGTATAGCCACAACATCATGGTAGTAATAACAACACCCAGGAAATAGATACTTTTGCCTTCAAGTTCAAGGTATAGTCATAAATTTATTTTGTGCAGATCCAAAGTCAGAGATATATACACACAAGGAATATAAATTTTTTCAAATAATGACATGCTATGTAGTACCTGGCATATCAGATGGTTAAATTTGTATTATTAATATTTTCCCATATAGTAACTGGTAAAATCATATGAGCACCTACACTTTTCCTTCTTGAGGTGTCGAGTGTCAAGTGTCAGAGATGCTTCGATGCCAACACTTGTATGACACATGTTAGACACTCTCATCGAGTGTCCAGTTAAATAATATTTCTTATCAGCTTGGACACTTGGCCAAAATGGGATAATGCTTGGTTGTTATTGCTAGTGTTACTAATATAACATTAGGTGTATGGGAACATATTAAAACCTTAATAGATATCAAATAAAGGAAACTGCTACAAAGAGTGATTTCATCTCTACCTTTGCTTCATTGGCAGTCTTGCATTGTAAACTGAAATCCATTGTGTAGCAGGAACCCCCAAACGAACCTTCTTTCTCGGTTGGGAATCATCGTCTTCCTCAATATTCAACCTACCCCTCTTTTGCCCAACCTGGTAAATTTTGATTGGGGGAACAAAGGATCATAATGAATACAAAGACCAATCAGAAGTTCAAAACCATGATAAGAAAATTAGAGCAAAAAATTAAAGACCTTTAAAATAACACTGTCATGATTACCTTTTGAGCACCTTCAGTATTAATCGGCCGCAATGCAGGATTTGGTCCAAGCATACTATCAAACAGAGATATTAGCTTAGAATAATTAGGTTCTTCATCGAATTTCATGTTCACTACGATCTCAAGAAACTGTCTAAAAGGAGGAGGACTGAAGCAGCATAGCAGCTCAGCAGATGTTCCCATCTTTTTTTTGCAAACAAGAAAGGATTTGTTATCTCCCTAGCAAAGAAAGTAAAATATATTAAAACAAAATATGTAAAGAAATTCAATTGACACAATAAGTACTCGATGAGAATATAATAAATGTAAAATTGTAAATACCTGATAACCTTGCCATGGTAACCGGCCTTTCTGCAGGAAGACGAGTGTATATGCAAGAGATTCAAGATCATCCCTTCTACTAGCAGTTCTTCCCAAATGAGCGTGAACACTGGCATATCGAACAGTTCCTCTACAGAAATTAAAAAGATACACCTCAAGAAGTTTATCGGAGTGAAAAAGGAAATAGAAGCCGTAGAATTTAAGAGAAAAGCTTAAAAGAAAGGAAAAAGAAGGGAAAATAAAGAAAACCTAAACATATCAGGGCGTTGATCATATTCAACATGCTGCCCAGTGGAGGTGTCTCTCCACTTTGTTGCTGCAAAAAAAATGCTTATATAAGAAAGATAAAAAATAAGAGGGCAAATAAGAAACAAACACCTCATCCTTCAAATTCAAACTACTTACCTAATCCAAGGTCGACAAGAAACAATTTCTTCTCTTGTGGTGTACCAGGCTGACCAAGTAAAAAGTTCTCTGGTTTTACATCTCCATGCACATATCTATGATGAATAATAAAAACCAGAAGATCATGTTTCAAAACCAAGAAATACAAAACTAAATCAATATAACAGATTAAAACTCACTCACAGGGTATGGCTAACAAATCAGGAAGAAAAAGGTTAAAATACAACAAAAAAAAAGACCAATAACATACCCCCTTGAGTGCATCTTCTCCAAGATCGACAATGACTCAACAGCAATACATGCAACCATTTCTGCAGACATCCTACACATTCAAAAGACAAGCAATAACAGAATGTCAAAGAAAAAAAAAGGAACAAATTAGTCACTGATTCACTAGACAAGCAATAACAGAATGTCGAAGGAAAAACAAGGAACAAATTAGTCACTGATTCACTGCAGAAAGGAAGAAAAAGCAAAAGCAAAAAAGGTGACAGCCAGAAGGATAAGGCACAAATATAACATTGATGAAGGAAAATACACCATTAATGCACAGAGTGGGTCAAAGTTAGAATATAATAAGTGTTCGCTTGAGTAGTGATTTACATCAGAAATGGAAATCAAGATGTCTATAAAAACCCCAAGTAAGACCAAAGTTTCTTGGAGAAAAGAAAATCGAAAACTGACATGGTAAAGAATTTAGCACAACAAACCACCTACACCTATTGCAACTCAATTTTTTGTCTTCATTTTTTTAGTATATTTAGTTATCTATGCATGTTGAAGAAAATGAAACTAAAAACCGAGTGACACCTCACTCCAATATAAACCTAAACAAAGTAAGCTTAAAACACACAAAATCAATATATAATGGCCCTTATTGTAAAACATGAGACCTATAAAGAAGCAGAAACAATGATACAGGTAGTTTATACTTACGCCTGGCCTGAGGAATTCCATACATCCCACAAGCTTGGACCAAGCATGTCCATAACCTGCATATAATAATAATAATTTAATAAAAAATAGTTAAATGGTTAAGCTGGCAATGAGATAATACAATTGTTGATGTGTAGATCATACCATCACGTAATATTCTCCTTGTCTTCCTTTATAATGTACTTTAGGTATTCCATGACTTCCACCAAGGGTGCTTTGAAACAAACCATAAAAAACAAATTTCGGGCCAATTTACTTTATCGCAAAACTTGTATATAAATACAAACCAATTTACAATATATACTTACTTATACACTTGCCACTCATAAGGAGGGCCATAGTTACAGCCTTTACTGTTTCTATGTTCAAATTTCAAAGCCACCTGAAATATGAAAGATAGTAATCAACTAAAAGCCATAGAAAATTCTTTAACCATATAAAAGTTACAGCCCTCAGCTCACCTCAGTGGCACCGGGGCCAGAAATGCGGTCATTACCACCGGTAACTCGACGGCCAACAAAAACCTGTCCAAACCCACCTTTGCCCAGTTTCCTCTCCACTTTGTACACAGGTGATCCTCCTACTTGAACCTTTGGGGTCAAAAATAAATCAAAGGAAAAAAAAAGGAAAGAATATAGAAATGAATAAGCACCAATATATTACCCACAATTACATCATTAAATAATCAATGAAAGAGAGACAATAAGGACACATTTGGGTAAACAGTTTGATAAAGATAAGCTTAATTAATTACTACATATGTGCTTATACAATAAGCTTTTTGAAATAAGCTCAAAAAAGCTTATAGCTAGATATGCCCAGCTTATATGAGACGCTTACTGAGATAAGCTCAATAGAGCTTATAGGCAAGTCATAAGCAATTTAACAAGTTGAGGCCAGTTAGGATTAGCTTCTAGTTTGGGAGCTTTTTAGTTTATGATTCTTCACTCTTTGTAAGATTTAAAATACTTGTAAGATTTAAAATACTCATAGTTATCATGAGATTCTTTTAATATTTATTTTTTTCCACTACAGCTCGAGAATATGCTAAGTGCCTAATATAGAAAAAGCTGTTCCAAAATTAATTGAAAGGGCAAGCACAACAAAACAAAACAAAACAAAAAACAAAAAAAGTGAAGATAGGTGAATGAAATACCCTCTCAGGAAAAGGGGTAGTGTTGCCCTCATCCTCTTGAGGAACGCCCTTATTAGCACTCAAACCGCCAGTATCATCACCCATCTCGATCCCTTCAATTTCTCCTCTGTCCTTCTTTTTGTCTCTTTCTTCCGGCTCCGATATCACGGTCACCGGCTTCTTCTCCTGTTCTTGTTTCTTCGCCGCCGCTACTGCAGCACGAGTCTTCACGTATTTCGCCACCGGCTCGGAGCTTCTTACCGGAGCACGACGACGACGCCGTCCGTTACGAAGCTCCGGCATCCTGTAAACCCATGCAATCGATTCGCAGCACAAGGAACCACCCCAATCATCATAGGCGTTGATTCATGGCTGAAATTGCTGCGTGAGTTTAACGAAATAATTCCACAGAAAAGAAAGGAAAAAAAAAGGAAATTGATGGGGTTAATTAGAGGATTAGGGTTAGGGTTTGATGGAAGAGGGGAAACGAATGTTGAATAAGATGATAGCAGATTAAGTTATAGAAAATAAATAAAAAATAAAAAAGTCAATAAAAGAAAAAATCCTATTGCATGGTTCTTGGCATTGGTACACAGTGCCGATATTTCACGTCGTATGATAATTAGGTAATGATAAAATCTATCATCTGGTTTTTTGTAGAGAGAAAGAATATAGGATAGGATAGAGATACGGTTGGGGTAGGTGAGGTGTGACAAAGGGTAGAGGGGAGAAAAGAAACATATATTTTTTGTTTATTAATTTATTATTTTTTTGCAAAATCTTATTTTTGAATTTAACATAAATATTTTTTTTTATTCGAGGGGAGATCGCTCCGACCCCACGCAGTGTCCCAACAAGCTCGTCCGTAGAGAAAAAGGGTGGAATCGAACCTGCTACCAACAGGTCGACCCCCCAAGAGTCTTAGTGTTCCACCATTAGGCCAAGACTCATTGGTTATTTAACATAAATATTTTATATATTTTAATGTATTTAAAATTTTAAACTCAGTTTTTTTAATGAAAAATGAGTAATTATTTTCTTGAGAAAATTTAAAAGCTCATTAAATATTTTCAACTACTTAATGTGAGTTTATTTATTGTCTAGGGAATTTTTTAATTCAAACTAGTCATTACCAAGTACAAACTTTTTACAATAAATTGACTGAAGTTGATCAAACTGTTTAAAGAAGTAAATAAGAGTTTGAAACGAAAAATGAGTGTTAAATTGTTATTAAAAAATCATAATAAGAAGATGACAAATTTAGTAAAGACACGTGTATAATTTTGTCATGAACCAAAAACACATGAACTGTTTCTAACAAATCTAAAAGAATAACATGAATGGTTTGAATTATGAAAACATGTTTTTTTTGAGTAAACTATCATTTTGGTCCTCGAAATTGTTGAACGCTGATAATTTAGTCCTTAACATTAAAAAATAGGCAAATTAATCACTGAAATTGTGAACTATCGGTCACTTTAGTCCTTCCATTAGTCAGACTCAAGTAACAGTAACGGATTTGGTGACATGGCACGTTAAGTGCCTAGGTGGCATCCACGTGAGCTCACACGTGGCAGTACAGTCATCGGAACCAAAATGACAACTTCACATCATCTTCTCCACCATGCTCCCCTTCTCTCTTCTTCTTCCACCTCCACCCCTTCCCTCTTCTTCCTCCTCCACCTCCACCACCACCCTTCCCCTCCCTCAACCCCAAACTCCACTCCTCACCGCTGCAGAGGTTCCCTCCCTCTGTTGTGTCTTTTTTTTTTTTATAGCATCTCTGTTGTGTTTTTTATTGTTGTAGAAACTCACTTGTGCAGTACAACATTGGAATCTGTAGTGTCTCATGTTTTTTGTGTTTGTTGGATCATGGGTTAAGGTTTGCAATCTTCTGATCCCCTCTTTAAGAACACCCAAGACCCTAAAGATTATAGAAATTCTGGTTTTTCAAAGATTTAATTGAGTCAGAATCTAACTGTGGCACCACTGTGATTATGGACACACAAAACCCATCTGAGAATTCTTCAAATTTTTCACCTTACTTAATACAAAATAACCAAATTCATGGGTTCTACGAAAAAAATCAAATTAAACTCAAAGGTGAGTAAAACCAAAACATATACAAATCGTACAATGCATGCTTTGCTTGCAAGCTGGAAGTCTTCGGAGTTAGGGATGTGAAAAAACAAGATGGAAGTGAAAAAAACAATAGATGAAATGAATCAGTAAAGTGATATAAAAAAATGGTCAGTTAAACAGATAACTTGATGATCGAACAGAATCCCCAATTTCACCCCCACCCCAAAACCCCCAATTCTCTCTCATCTATCGCTATTGAATATTTTGAGAAGCTAATCAAAACGGCTTCTTATTATAATTTAGTATCTGTTATGAATAATTTAGCCCCTTGTAGAGGGGAACCTCTGCAGCGGTGAGGGAGTGGAGTTTGGGGTTGAGGGAGGGGAAGGCCACCTAGGCACTTAACGTGCCATGTCACCAAGTCTGTTACCGTTACCTGAGTTTGACTAATAGAAGGACTAAAGTAACCGATGGTTCTCAATTTCAGAAATCAATTTGCCTATTTTTTAATGTTAGAGGCCAAATTGTCAGCGCTCAACAATTTCGATGACCAAAATGATGGTTTACTCTTTTTTTTAGTATATGCGAAGTACTAACAAGTTTTTTTTTGGTTTATCGGGAGGGTGGGGGACTAGGGGAGGGGGGTGAGTGAGGGTCGAACCCCTCACCCTTTGGGTGTCTTTCCCAAACTTAACCACTTAAACCACGGTGGGAGGACACTAACAAGTTTTCATAATTCAAACATGTTCATTACTAGGCCATGGGCCTACTAACCAAGCCCAAGAAGATCCAGCCCACTCCCTTGACAACCACCCCATCCTAGGCACCTCTCAGCCAACTCTCTGGAGTCATGTCTCGGTCCGACCACACCTCATCCAGATTGTACAACCTATGTCATCCAATCTGCTGTAGCAACCACGCCGTCTGACAAAGTCAGGTACCTTACTATACCAAAATTAGAGGACAATATCCCTTCTAATATGGCTTGCTGATCTTCTAACCCAAGAGTGGTCCCCTCCTCCCGACAGGCACTATAAAAGGGATGGAGCCAAGAGGCCCAGGTACGCAATTGCTCACCCATCAATCACTTGCTAGCCCACTCACTAAATTGAAGGAAGTAGAGAGCGAGGTCACAATGTACCTCAGACCACAGGTTGTACAATACTTATAAAGGCATAGGTAGGTAAAAGTAAAGATGTTAAAGGATTGAATTAAGTTGATATTGGGTTAAATTTCAAAACTCATCTAATCTAATTTAAAATAATTTGTTTTTCATTGTCTATATTCTTTTGACCTTGATTGTTTCCATCCATTTTCACCGTTTATATTAAATTGAATTAAAGTCTTATTTGTATGTAAAAGCTCTAACTTTTAACTTATAGAGAAACTAATCTTATTTTGTAATCTTATTTTTTCTTTTATGCTAAAGATAAAAACTATTAAATAGTCATTAATAGATAGATAAGAGCTTATATAGAAATTAAAAAAGATAACTTTTGAAAAAAGTAAAGAACAAAAACTAATTTCAATTTCTATAAAAAGTTATTAGTTAAAAAACACATTAGAAGTTTTTATGGAAAAATTTATCAGGGCCTAATTCATTAACACCTAACTATAAACATTTTTGAAACCAGCCTTTCTCTAAACACACATTCTAGTGTGACGACAAAGAATTTTACTTTTACTTATCATACACGCGGGGAGAGAATTCTAGTCTTATAGTATTTGTGTCCGATGATCTCTTTTCTGACGAAGAGGATAGTCTTTTTTTTGGATGAAACGAAGAGGATAGTCTTGCGCAATGCAGACAAATACCGGTTGAGACCAAATCACAGTCTCCATTTTGTGTCACTTTTCTCGTCTCTCTGATTAAGAAATGACAGATTGACCCCCAAAAAAAAATAGCAATTAAAAAGAACAATGTTATAAAGAAGATATTTCTTAATGTGTTTTTTTTTTCAATTAAAGGGACAAAGAAGAGAACATAAAAAGGGAGACATGGGTTGTACCCAATATCTGCCTAGTGCCTACCTTTGATTTGGATACACAAGGGTTATTTTCTAAATTAATTGGTCAATCAGTGTACGGGAGAACAATACAGCAGACTGATTGTTGGTCCTTATGAACTCACCATATACCTTGTATGAATTATTATTTTAAAAAACACAAGAAGAAAATGAATAAACATAATATAACCTTTATGACTTTTCTAATACATTTTATCAATCCAAGTGAAAATTCAAAACCAAAAATAGAAACATGATACAAACAGAGGATTTAAAAAGGAAAAAGGAAAACATTAGACAAGTTCATTGTTGATAATGTACTCCCTATTCACGAGTTATTACAAGCACCTTTAATGTTGGTGGCGTACAATTGCAGTGCTTAAGCAGCTTCGTTCGCTCATCATAAAAATCATTCCATTAGTTGTGCTCCAAAACAGCTATTTCACTCCTACAAAACAAATTTAGCAGCCAGTTAAAAACATGGAATGAAACACAAATACTGGCCAGTAAAATGATGTTGTGCGTCCAACTACATTAAATAGTACTGCGCTATGACTTCAGATACAGAACATAAAACTGAGAACTGGCAACATATGAATAGAACAGACTCAATTCCGCATCAATATATAGCTGTACTTACTACACATGAGAATGTAGAAGCCTGAACACAAAAATAGACAAGAAAGGGCTCATTCATCTCGAGTGGCAGGGTCCATTCCAGTAGAAGGGCTATCAGCAAAATATTCTTGGTGCCTTAAATTCACGCCATACTGTTCATAAGAGATAATGAGTGAATTAAAAGTAAGGAAATATTGACATATCAGCACAATCAATGAAAAATGAGCAATATCTTATCTGCTAATCTAGCTTAGTTTTTTTGTTTTCACCCATAGTAACCTAGGAGGAAAGGAGTCATCGGACTAATCTGTGACTCTGTGTTCGGTCGAGAGATAAGTAAAGTTTGGCCACGAATTGTTCTGTCACTAGGGATTGAACTTGGGTACTAGCTTAGTTTAATATGATAACATTGATCCCAAAAGAAGCTTACAAACAACAATATAAAACCAGGATAGACCACCCGCATGGGATGGCACAAGTGGTAGTAGCTTGTGGTGGCTTTTGGGAAGGGGAGTAGGGGACCCGAGTTCAATCCCTTGGATTAAAATCCAACGCGGGGGGGGGGGGCACTTTACCTATTGTGCTCCTGGCCTGAAGGGGGTGGAATCCCAAAATAGGCCTTGCTTACCCATGGCATGTGTCTATGACCACCCCAAACCCTGTGGACAGGGAATTCACCCAAAACAATGCAAGACCAGCTTGTCAAAATGGGCCCTGAACAAGGAAACTTAAAAAACAGTGAACCCATTCAAACCACCAATCACAAGCCCATCACACATTGATTCTGAAAGCACCCAACTTCCCAGCTCAGAGTCTTCGTTTTCATTTTTCAGTTCAGACAAAACAGGAAAAGCTAGTGACAGATGTCATAGATGATGAGGGTGTTCAAAGAAACAGAGACAACACTAGTTTGATCCCAATTCTCTTCTCTAAGAAGACATGTCAATTGCCACGACTTTGGCAAGGCCTCCTGCCCACTGTACCTAGTGAACATCAGCCACAATCACCACCTTCTCTAAACTTGCAACAAAGCAACAAGCTAGGAGAAGCTAAGCAATAGGTTTTTAGGGAGTGGAAGGGTTAAAAGATGGACAGGATGCTACAAACTTGTCTGGAAGAGTGGATATATCTACATATAGCCACAGGCAGAGATGGGAGCACAATGGGGAAATTTATATATAGCCAGAAGCCACGGATGTATTTAGCACAATGATTGATGGTCTATGTAAACATAAATAATACAAATAATAGATTGCAAGTCTTGTGACACGCATAACAAGGAGGAAACTTCACTCCTTTTAAATCTAGACAATTTTTCTTACCTCACGCAGTGCCTTTGATAGGTCTTCCATTGTCAAAACCAGGCGCTTATCCTGTTATAATGAAATGTAAGTACTAGACACATAAGTGAATGTGTATAGATAAAACCAGATTAAAAGCTGTCAAAACCTTCTGTTGCTTGTCCCTTTTGTCTTTTGGAATTGTTGCTTGCCTTGCTTTGCAGTGCCTACAGTTAATCTCTAGTGAAATCATCATGCCAACATAGATATGTAAAAGAAAAACAGAGCAACTAAATGATAAATAACAATGCACTTATGAGTATGACTAAGGGCAAAAGAAATAGTAATGCACTTGCAGATGACTATAAAAAGGGAGAAATCACATTGTTAGATTTCATAACGGTAAAACCAAGAAAATCAATCAACTTAGACAAAGAAACAGGCATTCAAATTTCAAAATACAAAGACAGCCACTATTATACTGAAAAATCAGGACAAGCAATATCCTAGGGGGGAAAGTCTCAACAACCTTAATATTTAACGTTGTTCCTTTCATAATGTGCCTAATTGTTGTCTGTACATTTATGGGCCTTTACAAAAGACGGGGATAAAAACACAAAAATTAAATGCAATTGTGCAATAAAAAAAGGGGCAAGATGAACATACTGGAGAGCATCACCTGCAACTTCTGCGACAAATTTCTGAGTGGCAACAGCTACCAATCTAGTCCTGCAATATAGGTAAGCATTTCCAGTCAAACACACAATATATGAACAAGAAATGCAAGGGCTAACAATCAAACTTAAGTATAAATAAATCAGACAACAATAGTCAACCAAAATGGAAGAAATGTTGATCCCTTATAAAATTCACATAGGTATCCAAATAAAGGGTAAGACACTTTAACATAAATAAAGGCACAAGTCAAGGTCTTATGCACAAAGTATAATAGAACAAACTGCTAATTCTTGTATCTATATTTGTTTCAAAAATTAAATCTCATATATTTTTAGACAACTTAAAAAAACTCTGAAATTGATGGATAGAGAGCAGATGTATACAAATGGTGTAAAAGAGGTACCATTTCACCCTAGAAGCACTACGGATAGAAATGGCCGACTCAAAGTGCCACAAAGGTGTGAATGCTATATGCATTAGCCAACAGTACAAATTTCAACAGAATAATGCAAAATGTAGATAATTGATAAGCACCAAGCACTTGGGGAACCCTCCCTTAAAAAACTAGGTAAAGGGGGAAGAACCAAACACTTAAGTACTCTACCGAACATCCCATATTACTCGATGTGGGACTTCGACAACCCATAATACACCCAAGTCCCTACCATAGCACTTCCCCTAAGAGCCGATGTCCTCGGCAGCTTTCACTCCACGACACTTCACTTGGTGACACTTCACTCAACTTCCTCGTTGGTCAAAACCCTCCACCGGTCAGAACCCTCCATGGGTAGCCCTTTCCGAGATGCCAACAACCAGCTCTGATACCAATTGATAAGCACCCAAGCACTTGGGGAACCCTCCCTTGAGAAGCTAGGTATAAAGGAGGAAGAACCAAGCAGTCCCATACTACTCGATGTGAGACTTAGGCACCCCATACATAGTACCCAAGTCCCTATCAATAACAGGTGATAAAAAAAAACTTGTTTCCTGGAATAAAATTCCCCCTCATTCTTAATTTCTCAAACTAGGGAAGCAGCTAGTAATAATATTGGTGTAGAATAACGGTAATAGCAATTTGAAAAATAAAAACAATACAGAACAGATATGATGAGTAAAGAGAAGGAGGTACGGACAATCGAACATCGGGACATTGAAAGCCGCTCTTGGCGAGGTAATGCTCCACCAACTCATCAGGTATCTAAAAAAAACAGTCAAAACCATCAAGGAAGCGAAATTAATAAAATGAATAAATAAATAAATAGAATAAGCATTAGAATGGAGAACCCACAGTGGGAGTATAATCCATCAAGGAAGCGAGGAAATCAGAAAGTGCGGAATCATCATCGGCCCTTCCTTCACTTGATTGCGGGTTCTGGTTATTCATCTTCCTTTCTTCTTCTTACTCACTCACCCTATTCACTCGCTACTGCTTCTGCTGTGTGCACTGCACTGCTGCTCCCAAACATACATGATACATATATCATTAAAATTCAAAATTAAAAAATTAAAATAAAAATAAAAATTGATGATGATGATGATAATAATAGGGCAACGAGAACTGGGAGAGAAGAAAAGCAATTGAGAAGGGTTGTTTCGTTTACAATTGAATTGATACCTGAAGCAAAGCAACTCGCTCTTCTTTCTTCCACTCACTCGCTAATTGCTGATGCTCTCTGCTACGGTTAACGACGGGCTTCGCTGCAAATAATGCTTCGACTCGACTCGGGTTAAATAAGGGATTTTCTAATAACTCATACACAAATTTCTTTTTTTGGTTCCGGACCATCGCTGGTTACTCACACAGTGTCGAGGGCAAATTTTTGCACTGGCCAACACCTAGTTTGTACACTGCGGGAATCGATCCTGGGAGCTCCAGGTCGACTCTCCGTGTCCCAGGCAGCCTTAAACCACTGGGCCAACGGGTGTTGGTTATACACAAATTTCTTTTGACACAATATGCTAAAATGTTTTAATAATTGAAAGGACCAAAATACCCTTTTATTTAAAAAAGAAAAAACCTCCAACCCCTTTATATACCTCATTCGATCCTCACCTCCGCAACACACACAATCCCGTCTCCCTCACTTGGTCCTCACTTCCGCACCACACACTTAGTCTCGTCTCCCTTATTCTCCCACAGTCTCGTCTCCCTCACTCTCCCATAGAAGTCGTTGTCGCACAACGAGGAGCAGCCACACAAGTCTCGATCGCAGGTAAGGGTTGGCACATTCTTTTAGGCGTTTTGCATTGATATGAAATTATTAGTTCTACAATACAAATGTGAAAGTACGTAACTAATAGTTCTGTAAGTATGTTTTTTAAAAACATATTGACACTAATTGACTAGTAGCCTAGGCTTTGGCCCACGCTAATTAGCAAAACTCTAGTGTGTGCCTTGTATATATTTTGTTCGTTACGGAACTATTTGCGTCCGCAATGCAATTATGCAAAACAGAACTAATAGATCTGTACTTTCAAATTTGTATTTTACATCCTAGTATTTACTCGTTTTCACACCTCGCCCACAAACTATTGTTTTCTTTATACCCCACTTTTCACTTCACCATAGGTCAACCCAAGTCAATAGTCTAGTATTTGGTAAACCCAATAAGTCAGTTTATAGCTTACCTTGCTAGTTTTATAAAATTGTTTGACAAGAATAGAGGTGTTTGATAAACAAACTCATCTCGCTAATTTACATTTTTTTAAACTCCATAAGCCAGTTTATAGCTTACCATTAGGGTATTTGACCCCCAGTTTGGGACTTAGTAACACTTAAAGTTTCTTATCCTTTTCCAATAGTGTGTTTTGTGGGGATCAAACCTTGATTCTCCCACCCACAAGCTCAACATGTGTACATGTTGTTAACTGAGCCACGCCTATTGGATAAACAACATTAATTTAAACTTATAACTCATAGCTTATTTCTCTCTCTCAATTTTACCTTTACTATTTGAATTTCATTCCTTCTCTACCATATTTTTTTTGTCAAACTACCATGTCTTAAATTAAAAAATAAAAAAGAGACCTTTAACTACTCTCCCACATTTTTTTTGAAAGGGTACTCTTCCACATTCAGAAACTTGAAAATTAATTTAGTTAATTATACATACATGTATAACGAGACCAACTTTATTTTATTTTATATATATAGTAAAATTAACCTGCACTCTTATATTATAAAAAATTTGGCAAAAAAACTAATAATCAAATGTTATTAAAATCTAAACAAATCTATATATATATATATTAATAAAATTTACTTGCACTCTTGTATTATAAATTTGGCATAACAAATTGCCTTTTATAATTAAGGTTTATATATATATATATATTAGTAAAATTGATTTGCACCCGTATTATAAGAATTTTGGCATAAAATATTACAAATCAAATATTATTAAAAATTAGACAAATCTATCTATTTATCTTGCACAATTGTATTATAAGAATTTTGGCATAAAATGTGACAAATCAAATCTTATGAGATTCCTGACATGTAAATTATGTCATAGAGATTGTCTTTTACAATTAAGATTTAATTGTAAAATTACAGTCAAATCCCTCCGTTAATTTATTATATAAACAAAATCGTACAACATACAGGTAATATAACTATAGTAAATATACCAACTGAGGTTGGCGTGAGTGGTTAAGGCCTCTCGCCCCTTAACCAAGGTCTCGGGTTCGAGTCTTGGGTATGGAAAAAATCTCAGCTGGGAGGGATGCCACCCATTAGAGGTGCCGAACAAACTCCCGCGGGAGATTAGTCCCCGCCGTATACGGCGGTGGGATACTCCTCGAAGTAGAATCAAAAAAAAAAACTATAGTAAATATATATTTTTGTCTACAAAACAATAATTAAGTTTATATTAAAAAATATGAACATATTATTTTATTTATATTATTTCATTTAATAAAAAATACTTAAAAATATAGCATAAAAAATACTTGAAAAAGAGAATAAAATAATATTTTAATTTTTAAAATGCAATAATTTGAAATAAATTAAAATATTAAAAGTGATAGCTATTTTAAAATAAAAATATATAAAAAAATAGAATTTATATAAATATCACAAACTTATAAAAAAATATATATCACAAACATGTTTTTTATATATTTTATATTTATCAGTTAATTTATCGACTTAATTTTACAAATTCAATCAACTAACCTTTTTACTATAAATTGTCAATTAGCTTGTCATCTATGAATTAACTTATCAATTATACATAAACATAGGGGTGAGCATGGGTCCGGGTCACCCATGAGCCCGACTCGAGCCAAACCGGATTTTCACGTGTTTTGTGTTGTTCGGGTAGAACCCGATCCAACCCGTAGCGGTTTGGTTTGGTTCACGGGTTTCATTTTCAGAATCCGCGAAACCCGTGAAACCGAACAGATGACGTGACATTTAATTTTTCTTTTTTTTTAGATAGGGTTATGCATTTCATTCATGAGCTGCAGTCATAGCACAAGTCATCGCTCTCACTCATAAGTCATTCTTCCTCTCCTAAATCATTCCTTCGACGAACCAGATCATCACTCGCCCAAATCACCAGTCATAATAGCACAAAGTCATCACTCGCACACCGCCGAACCAGAGCGCCGTCGCGCCTCCCTTCGAGTTCAACAAAACTGCGCGTTCCTCGACAACCACCGCATGTTCGACAGCAACCGCATGTTCTCGACAGCCACTGCGAGTTCGATATATAGCAACCGCGTCGTGCGTTCATGGACAGCCACCGCGCGAGGATTTCTCTCCCCCCACTCTCCTGGCGGCGCTCCCCCCACCCCTCTGTTGTTAGTATGTGTGTGTTTAGGTTAGGGTTTCAGACCCTTTTGCCCCCCTTTTTTTTGTCAAGAACCCTTTTGTTAAGTTTATTTTATTTTTGTTAGTTTTTTTGTTGGGCTCAAGCCTATTTAGTATTTTTTTTCTCCTTTTCTTGGGCCCCTGGGCTAGGTAAGCCGGTTCTTCTTTCTTTTCCCCTTTCTGGTTTTTTTAAATCTATTAAACCCGATTGGCCCGAACCGAACCAACCCGTTCTTAATCGGGTTGGTTCGGAATATTTTGACTAAAAAAATTACATAAATCTAATACAACCCAACCCATCCGTCCTCATTTGATCGGTTTGGATAACGAATTTAGGCAAATCTGATCCAAACCGGCCCGTACTCACCCTATATAAACATATCCTAAAATGGATTGGGTTATATGGCACGCGCACGCACATGTACACAATATATATATATATATCTAAAAGCTAAAAAAGTGAATAAGCGAATATTATAAATATTCAATCACATATATTTTCACCAAGTTATTTGAATATTTTCAAGTCAAAATATTTATCATTATCTTTCTGGATTTTAATAAAATATTACCTTTCAATGAATATAATTAAAATCAATACTACTGCTGTAAATTTAAAAATTAAAAAATATTGAATTAACTATAATTATAATTTACGTAATTGAATAATTTAATTTTAAATATAAGAAAAAAATTTAAACTCATATCGATCACGTGTGTTATCATATTTTTAATTAAGGAGATATTATTATCTCAAATTTTTAATGAGATAATATCTCATGTGTTACCCTCTTTTTGTAGAAGATAGCTGAAAAGGAAAAAGAAAAATAAACAAAAAAAAAGGGGCCCAACCCAAGCCCTAATTGTCTCCCTAGGGTAAGAAATACGAATAGCATCCGCAAGGAGGCACCATCGCAGCTCGAGCGCCTCCCCCCGGTGTCACCCATCTCTCCGATTGCCTAGCTCGATCTCCCTCTTTGGCCGGCCAATCCACCGTCTAGTTATCTTCACGAAGTGTATGAAAGAGCTTCACCGACCATTCGACACAGCAGTAAGTCCTTGGATACAAGTATATTCGGTATGCATTTTTTATCAAAAGAAAAAATATTGAGTATGCATGTCTCATATATCTTAATTTTAAATCATTATCTATTGACATTACTTTTTTTTAGAATATTTTTCCCAATAATCATCCTAAGAAAATATTAATAAAATACATTTTTTAAAATATTTTATAATTTTGTTATTGGGGAGAGAAAAGAAAGGGGGGAGGCGAGAAAGGGGCATATATTGCGATGGACTAATTCCAAGGTGTATATAAATAAATGCATGCAGTTATAACAAGTTTCTACATCCATCTAATTTTATTCTTATCCTTTTATTTCGAATTTGATTTGATTAGTTTTATTTTAGCCATTGGGCTCTTTCAAAATTGGGGAGAGTCAATGAGACACGTTATTTTTGCCAATCGATCCCAACCTCTTCGTTTCACCCTCACATCCATTAATTTAATTACCGAATATTTTCTATTTCTTCTTTGTTTGTTGCAAATTTACTATTTATTTAAAATTTACATTTATATGGTGTTAATGATAATGAATATATTTATCCATTGATAATGAAAGCACTCTCAGTTCCTTATCTAATTAAAGCCAATATGATCCTCGAATTTCTAAGTTAACGAGGACAAAATTGTCATTATAGAGGGAGAGTGTGTGTAGATATCATATTCATATTCATATATAAACCTATAATCCCATTTAGTTTTCTTCATCATTCGTTTTGTTTTTCTGGCTGGCCCTATAAAAGAAAAAGAAATAATAAGAGAGTTTTATTGTATGATCTAAAGCTTCTTCCTGTATTTTGCATGATAGATAGATCAATTTCTCGGTTACTTTAAAGTGAGCCTATTTTTCCTCCCTAATTAACTTCCATTATTATATTATTCATATATTCATATTCATTCATTTAGAGGCTCCTTTCCAATACAAAATACAAATACGGTTACTGCTTCTTTACGTTTCCCTGGGTTTGTTCATTGCTTGCTATATGCCTTTTATTTATACCTGTATATTATATATGCATTATTATTATCATTACTATTTTATATCATCCATGACTTTTCAATAATGAACGTTAATGAGAAATTCTGCTGTGGATAATAATAATTACACATAAATTTCCATTATCGTCATTTTTTTCCTATTGTACTCTCCTCCCTCTTGGAGTGCAACAACAAATATGATTTGAATCTTCAGTGGAGAAAAAGATCAAATCTTTTTGGACATACATGTTCATTCATGTAAAGGTAAAACACGGGTCTACTGCATTAATGTGACGTAGGATATTATACCATGCGAATGTGATAAAGGGTGGTGTGAACAGAGAGGGTGGTGCATCTAATTTGTTACCAAAGCCTAAAAGGGTACCTTTGCTTTAACCCCTTTGTTTCAAAAGCCTCCAGCTTGGAGGGGCTCTTCTCTTCCCCTTCTGACTGCGAGTTGTTTAAAGTCTGGTCACGTTTTGTTCTGTTACCAGGGATATCGAACTCGGGTACTAGCCAAACTCACTCCTTTAGATAGAGCTCATTAACCACTTGTGCCCAATCTTGCGCTTTTAACTGTGAATTGTTTTATTAGGTGTGGATTGTTTCAGTCCTGAATGAATCTGCTTCTGCATGGTGTGATTTTGATGTTTTGTTTTGTTTGAAAAACACACACACACACACTCTTCTTCTCGGTGGACTTTTGTATGTTTCTTTTTCATTTTTGTAGCTACTTGCATGTCACAATTTGCATGTGATTCATTCCCTTCAACACATGTGCTTGTTTTCAGCTTGTTGCCTTGTATGTATTTGATGTTTTTCTTCTTTCCTGCTTTTCAGTTTTCACTGCACCCCGTGTTTTCTGTAGTTTGTTTGTTTCTGAAAGTCGAGGTTGTTGATATGACAGGACAACACTGAATGCTGAAATCACCAAGGAGTTGTTGTTATGTTAATGGCATCTTCAAGGTCTAATTGTGTCAGCAACAGGTTATTCCCCATGAAAGAGGCAGCTCCTATGTCTCACTCGTATCCCCCACCTCTTGCAAAATATGAGGATGTTGTGGCAAATCCCAAGCTCTTCATGTTTACCTTGGAGAAGCTCCACGCTTCTATGGGCACCAAGTTCATGTAAGCTCTCTGCACAATAGGGTCTGTTTAGATTGACTTATGTAAAACTTATTTACTGAGATAAGTACTTGTGACAGTCTTTGGGAGAGCTTATGGAAACAGCTTAGGAGTTAGGACGACTCATAAACTGTTTTGAGCTTATTTTCATAAGCTCTCCGGAATAGTTTATCAAAATAGCTTACAGATTATATGAAATCAGTTTCATCACATTTTCTCTTCAAATATAAAAATAGTTTATACATAAGCGCTTATCAAATATAAAAATAGCTTATAATAAGCACTTCGGGCGTAAATGCTTAAATAAGCTGTTTATTGTTGGTTCAGTTCATTTTTTTATTCGGGTGGTGGTTCGCTCGGTTTCATGTTTTCTCTGAAATTCATAACAATGCTGTTATGTTTTGTTTTTGTAAATAGTAAGGACTTTGAAGATCTTGAAAACGTTTCATGTGCAATTGACATTTTTGTTTGGCTCAGGATTCCCATTATTGGTGGAAAAGAACTAGATTTGTGTCGCCTCTTCATTGAAGTGACCTCTCGTGGAGGGTTTGAGAAGGTAAGAAATGTCAATATTTAAAACTGCTTCTGCCATTATCTTTACTAACTAATGTGTTTAGTTGTTGAGTATTCTGTCTTACCATGTTTGATTTCTTTCTAAATCTCTAGTTTTTTCTCTGTGTGTGTGTGTCTGTTATGAAGATCAACATTTCTTCATGGGTTATGTCCCAAGTATGAGAACATATGTGGCTTTGCTTATTTTTTAGATGAGAGATTTTCAGCCAAGAGTTCTAACTGCAGCGTTTTGATTATAACATAAGTTTTACTATCAACACAAAGGTTGTGTTGATAATGCAATTAAGATATTCTTTCCAATCTGTCTTGCAGCTGATTAGAGAGAGAAGATGGAAAGAAGTAACTGCAGTTTTCAATTTTCCATCAACAGCCACAAATGCTTCCTTTGTGCTGCGGAAGTACTATTCTTCATTGCTTTACCACTATGAACAAATCTACTATTTCAAAGCCAACCGGTGGACCCCAGCAACCTCTGGTCAGTGCATTTAAAATGAAATTTTGCTTGTTTGAACATGAACTAGGTATTGCCAGGGCCTGTTCTAATGTACAAAATGTAAATTCCACTTTGTCAGATGCTCTGCAGAATCATTCAACCATACCAGTTCCTGCTCAAAGAACACAATTTTCACAGCCTTCTCCAGGAATACAATCAGCTGTTTTTCAACAGTCAAGGGTTAATGCTTCTGATTTGCTTCAAGGTGATCACTTCTTCAGCTCAAAATAAACTTGCTAGCTAACCAAAGATAAAGAATAAAAATGGAAAACAGGAGTATATATGGTCATAACTTATAAGAGTTTTTTTTTAAATCCTCTTGGTCGTAATGGGGTCACGGGTTGGAATCTGGAAACAACCTCTCCGCTTGCAGGGGTAAGACTGCGTACATCTACCCTCCCCCAAACCCCACATGCAGGAGTAAGCATGATTACCAAAAGATCAATTTATTTACCTACACAAACACACACAAGCTACCAGAAAAGTTCATGTAATCAATCTGGTTTGACATATTCTTTTTATCAATAGAAGGAAAGGGTGAATCAGTGTTTGATGGGGCTTTCTATTTGTATTTCTACAATATTAACTTATAGCTATAAGCCACTCATACATCATATCATACATGTCCCTTCTACCCTATTTCATTCTGTTTGTTCTCTGGTTTGATTGAAGACAAGTACACACCACAAGATACTTTTCCTGAATATATGTCATTGATTAGTTAATAAGTAGTAGTGTTTGTTCTCCAGTGTCTTTGGCAGGATCTCCAGTGACTGGAGTCATTGATGGGAAGTGTGAAAGTGCATATCTAGTTTCAGTTTCAGTAGGTTCGCAGACTCTCAAAGGTGTGCTTTATGAGGCTCCACAAACCCCTCTATTGTCTGCATCTGCATCAAATCATCAAAGCATTATGTTTAGGAACAACAATCCCTCTGCTGCATTGGGTGTCCAACGCCAACGCCGCCGTCGCAGGAAGAAGTCAGAAATAAAAAGGAGAGATCCTGCTCATCCAAAACCTAATAGGAGTGGTTACAATTTCTTCTTTGCTGAGCAGCATGCAAAACTAAAGCTACTAAACCAAACCAAGGACAGGGATGTTAGCAGGATGATTGGTGAACTGTGGAACAATTTAAAAGAGCCTGAAAAATCAGTAAGCAACTTATCTCTCTCTATATATATTAGTAAAATTGGTTTGTACTCCTGTATTATAAGAAATTTGGCATAGAATTTGACAAATCAAATGTTATGAGATTCACTCACACGTAAATTATGACATTGAAATTGTCTTTTATAATTAAGACTTAATTGCTCAGTTACAATCAAGTCCCAAACAAACCTGTGCAACACACGGGCAATATAACTAGTTAAATAATATTATTACTTTTTTGATTGTACAACTACAAACAATCATGCATGCTTCAGTTCCTGCATGTTAGTAATGTGTGTGTTTTCACTGACATTAAGGTTTATCAAGAGAAGGCTGTTAAGGATAAAGAGAGGTACAAAGCAGAAATGGAGGATTATCGCGAGAGACTGAAGATGGGCCATGTTATCAGTGACGCTGTGCCACTGCAACAACGGCTTCCCGAAGCAGATTCAGGTTTGGTGGACGTGGAGATACAAATGCTTGGTTCTCCTCAAACTCCTGAGGTGAGCAGTTCTGGTGGAAGTGACTATGATGAAGCCACTACCTATGTGGGTTCAGAGAAGCCATCCAGGGTGGGGGATTTTGAACAATTTCTTCACCATTGTGAGGGAGAAGGGGATGCCTTAATTCAACAGACTCCAAAGATGAATAACGAGAGCAAAAATATGCTAGCACTAATTTAGTGCAGAGAACAACATGTTCTTTTATTTTACAATTCAAAGTTGAGGTAGGATATTTGTTTGCAATGTTTAGGTTGCTCATAGTGCGTTTTGTCCTTTTAGAAGTTCATATTCTCTGAATTTTATTGTACATTTGGAATGTTATCATAGACAATGGTGTGGTAATTACACCTTTAGGAGACTGGATAGCTTACTCTTCCAAATTGTTTTTGCAGTTAAACTTAGAAAATGAAGCAACAATTTTCTGATGGGTCTTCATTTGTAAAAAAGATCATTGACTGAATTAATTAAGAACAACAATAATTGTACCACATATGGTGCCAAAAATATGGAAACAATATTTACCGATCCAACAAAAGGACAATTAAAAATGTATCAGTAAATGTAACTAGACATTCCTATGATTGGAACGTGTATCAAAGCCCTGTCAACTCTTTAGCAGAGATTATGTGTTTTGTGTAACTCCACCTAATAGTATTCACTGTTCTATATCCTGGTTCATATGGGCTTATTTGTACCAGAAAAAAAAATATAGTAGTATTATTTATTTTAAAAAAGAAACACTTTAATTATTAAAAATGCTGAAGCAAATAGCTATCACATCACCCCTTTTTTTTTTTGGGTCATTTTGTTAGGGGGGGGGGGGACTATCCACGTCAGAGAACCTTTTATCCTTTAATGGATTCGAGCCAAGCCATATTGACCAAAAAAAAAAAAGCCAAAGCCATATTTTCACAATCTTCTGGCAATTGCTTGGACAAGTCCAAATCCTTAAGACTTTGTTCGAATGCCAAAAAAAAATGGCAGGAAAGAAAATGGGTAGAAATGGAGAGGAAAAAAGAGAAAATAAAGGGTAAGAGAAAATGATTAGTTTTCATATTATTTTAATTTTAATCAGAGAGAAAAAGAAATGTATAATTTACTTGTTTATGCATTGTCACATCATTAAAAGAATGTGACTCTTTTTAAGTGGTGTTAAGAACTTTTACACAATAATCAAACTCAACAACCTGCCAAATAACATTTTTTAACTACTACATCCAACAAAATCCAATCCACTACCAGTAGTCTGAACAAGAACACTTGCCTTCATTGAAATGGTGAAACCGGTATGCATCCCTTAATATGATTTTCCTCCCAACAATCTTACTAACCAGCTTGAACACAGAGTGGCAATCACCACAAACACGGAGATTCTTAAATATTCTAAGAGGTGAGCCTTGAGGGCCATTATTCAACCCAAATGCAAGGGCAATTCTCTCACTATGGTTCCAAAGATTATGCTCCTTTTGTTCTTCGTCTGTATCTTGCAATGCATAGCTTGTGTCAGGCACATAGCCTGCCTCACTAATCATCTTTCTTAGCTCTTCCAACTTTGCATAGGTTTGTGCAGTTTGTGGATGAATCTGGTCTCCCATTCCAAAAGTAGCAACCTTGTTTTTCAACTTGATCCAACTACAGGCAGGTTTCTTCTTTATGCTGTGTGATTCCATTTGCTTTCTCACATCCTCTACATCCCCCCACCTGCTGCTAGATGCACAGACATTTGAATAGAGAACATAGGCTGAATCATCGGATGAGTCCAGCTCGAAAAGCCGATCAGCAGCTTTCCTCCCGAGTTCCAAATTGCCGTGTATTTTACAAGCAGCCAATAGGCTACGCCACGCGAGGTCGTTTGGTGGAATTGGCATCTTGTCAATAAAAGCTTCAGCTTCAGCAAGCCTTCCTGATCGCCCAAGAAGATCGATTATGCATACACAATGCTCTATTGCAGCAGGGACACCAAATTCAGTAGTCATTGAAGAGAAGTATGCAAGACCCTCATCCACCAAACCCCCATGGCTGCATGCAGACAGAAGTGAAACAAAAGTGACATGATCAGGTCTCAGCCCCAGATCAAGCATCTCATGAAAGGCCTCCCTAGCCTGGCGGAACAACCCATGCCTCGCCAATGCCGATATTAAAATGTTCCAAGACCTCTTTGACCTGCTTCTTGGTTGGGGAAGGATTCTAAATACATCATCAATTTCTCCACATTTTCCATACATATCCATTGTAGCATTTAAAACATATTGATTCGACTCGAACCCGAGTTTAATGATCAAGCTGTGGAGCTGCTGACCTTCATCCAGAACTGTCAAGTTACCAATAATAGCAAGAGCTACAGAGAAGCTAAACTGATCTAAATGAACCCCATCATTTCTTATCTTTGCAATAAGTTTTAGTGCCTCCTCACCGGGCCCATAATGAGCATTTGCAGAAAGAATGGCATTCCAAGTACTAGAGTTTTTATTAGCTAACACATTAAAAATATAGTTACTTGTATTAAGATTACCGCACTGGGCATACATTGTGATTAGGGAGCTTTGGACATATGTATCTAAATCAAATCCTGCCACAACTATGTGTGCATGGATGGGCATTCCGTGTTTCAAAAGATCATCAGGAGACAAACAAGCACTGAGAAGATTAACAATAGTAATGTAGTTTACAGGCACACCTTCTTCTCTTAACAAATTGAAAGCTTCAATTGCAGCATTTGGTTCTTTGTTATCAGCATGGCCGCCTATCAGTGCGTTCCAAGTTACCTCATTTCTGTTAGGCATAATTTTGCACACCTTTCTTGCTTCAGCCATCAAGCCAAACCTCCCATACATGGTGACCAATGCATTACCAATGATCAAACTGTGATGCAGACCAAAATGAACCACAAAGGCATGAACAATCTTTAGTTTTTCTAAATTATAACAGGCAGATAATGCAGTCGTGAAAGTTATATGGTTCATTGCCTTTTTCATTTCGAGCATCTTGATTAAAAGTTGTATGGCACGTCGATGCTCTCCATCATCAACATGGCCTACCATCATGGAATTCCATGAAATTAAATCTCTCTCTGGCATTGTATGAAATACAAACTCTGCATCCTCAGATTTTCCACCCTGAGAATACATACTTAAAAGACTATTGCATATGCAAACATTTGATTCCAGACCAGATTTTATTACTAGACCATGAAGTCCTCTTCCCCACTTTAAATTCTGTGCAGAACCACATGCTGGTAACAAGGTTGATATGGTAATATAATTTGTTTCTGCGTGAGTACGACGCATCCAAAAAAAGTGTCCTAGAGATTCATCAAAATGACCATTGTGTGCACTTGCAGCAATAATTGAATTCCATGAAATAGTGTCTCGTTCCTTCATGTCATCAAACACACAAGATGCCTCCTCTACACTATCACAATTACCAAACATGGATATAAGGGAGTTTGCCACAGAGACGCTAGTGTCTAATCCGGATTTGACCACATTTCCAAGTATCTGATGTCCCAAGGTTTTATCCCCAATTATTCCACAAGCTCTAATGACCGTAGCCATTGTATTTTGATTACAGTAGAAACCGTTGCGTCTCAAATGCTGATAAATATTTGGAACTTCTTTTATAGACCCATTGTCTGCATAGCAAACCATCAAAGAAGTCCAAGAGACAATACTCGGTTCATCAATCTCCTCAAAGAGTTTGTTGGCCTCAGAAACCTGACCACAAGTACCATAAAAGTGCAGCAGACTAGTACCAACAAACACATTAGACGTCAAACCACATTTGACAACATAGCCATGAATCTGAAGTGCCCCTTCAGCCATGCAACCTGACCTATCACAGGCAGTAACCAAACTAGCAACTACATAACTGCTTGGCCTGACACCGGATTCCAACATATGGCAGAAGAATCGCATGGCTCCGTGGTACCAACCCACTCGAACGAACCCCGACATCATGTTATTCCAAGAAGCCTCATTTCTGTCCAGCATTTCATCAAAAACATGCTGTGCACATTTTATGCTACCAAACTTAGAGTACATGTTAATCAAGGTATTTGTATAGAATGTATCGAGTCGGATAACGCCCTTCACGCAAAATGCATGCAATGCTTTCCCAACAATTCCTTCAGTGATTCCTGAGAAGCCCTTTTGAAGAAAGCATGAAACTTGGGGGTTAGGGTGGTCCTTGATGGGCCAATGGATGCCATAGCCAAAGGACTCTTTTTCTTTTATTTCTATGCATGTTTGGAACTGATTAACAAGGGGCAAGTATTCAGTGGGTGGTGCATGCACAGCACTAAGAGTGGACAGCTTCCTACAATGCCTAGCCAGCTCTGATAATTGAATGAGACCAACCCTATTATATTATTCCCAATTAGCAATCATTCTCCAACAATATCAGAACCAAAAACAACTTGATAAAACTTCAACAGGATCAAGCAACAGATAAATAAAAGTGAAGTTGGTTCAAAAAATGGCATGCCTTTGAGTGAGTTATCAATAGCATAGCAGCATTACATGAGCAACTGCAAGCATATGAATGGATGGAATGGAACAGCTAACCTTGTTCTAATAAAGTTCAAAACTTCACAATCCAGCTTGCTGGGGCGGGGTCTGATGAATGATGATTTTGATTTGGTGGAATTGGGTGTAACTTGGGTTCGCGCTCTCTGATTGCAATTGCTAGCACATGTTCCGGTACATTGCGACGTAGCGGAAGAGAGAGAAAAATACAATTTTGCCCTCATTTGTTTTATTTTATTGAAAAAAGTAAAATGAAATAAATTAAATAATCGATGTAATATTTCTCGATTAAAAAAATCACTTTGCTCTCTAAGATTGTTAGGGAATATCACTTTAATCTCTAACAAATATAAAACTAAAAAAAGTTATCAATTGGTGTCGGTAGTTAGTGATTTTAGTTTTTAAAAGTGATTACTTATTATTATTTTGGTCCCTAAAAATAATACCTGCTATTAGAATAATAATCATTTTTAAAGAATAAAATAATAATAAATAATCATTTTTAAGAATCAAAATAACATTAAATAACCACTCTTAGTGAAAGATTTTTTTTAATTTCATATCAATCAGAGATCACAACGACACTGGTCAACACTTTCCAGGACCAAATGATTGTTTACTAAATATTTCTTTTACTGTTGATAAAATGAGAATTTTCAACTGAAACTCGCATATAAACATCTGGACATGCACCACCAGCTTCAGCTAACACCCTTAACATGGACAGATCATAAAATAATTAAATTGTTGACTTAAAATTAATTTTATCTCTCAACAGATCTTAATATAGTGAAATTGTTCACTTAAAATTAATTTTATCTCCCAACTTATGAGTGAAAAAATATTTTTTTTCTTCCACTGTTATTTTCTCTCCACGACCAAATAAGGGGAAATAATATTTTATCCCATTTCCTCTTCACTCAATCTTATTCCTCCCATTTTTGCACTAAAACAAAAGAGATTAGTTCAACTGTCTTTTTCTTATATTTCCTTTTTATTTGTAAATTTAATATTTTTTCAAGTTATATTTGAATTGATAGAATGGAATAGAGTATAGAGAAGTTTTGTCTTCTCTCTTAAAAATTGTCAGTTCTTATTTTTTTCTCTTCTATTTGAGGGGTGGTTTTGGACCATTTTTTGATTTGAAACCACTCCTCTATTTCGTTTTTAGTCTATTTCTACTTTAATAAGTGATTTTTTCACATAGATCTCGTTTTTCTCTCCTGTTTTTTCAGTGTTTTTTGACATCTGTGTGCGCTGGTGTTTGTTTCTCCCATTTTGGTGCGGCATTTTGTTCTCCCGTCTTGGTGCGGTGTTCGTTTGGTTCAGATTGGCTGATTTACTTTGTTTCACTACAGATTCTCTTATGACTGAGTCATCAACGTTGCAGATCCGGAGGCGTGGGTTCTCCGGTCAATATGGGTTTGTCATTTTTGTAAGCATTGTCACTTTTTATGGTATTTTGCTGTGTTATGCTATTAACTTGGGTGCTGTGAGCTTTTTCACAGATTCATCCATTTTAGTTTTTAGCGATGTTGAATTTGTAATGTCTTTGATGTATTGTACCGATTTGAATAAATGAATACCTTTTGTTGTAAAAAAAATGGAATAGAATATAGTGAAACAAAATGAAATCATAACATGTTTCATTGTTTAGATTATTTAAGATAGGATTTAATAGAATCATTATGCCACACTTTTTCTTTCTTTTCAAATTGAGAAAAATTTAATAAAACAAGTTTTTTAAAACATTAAAATGATAAATTTTATTTTATATCATTCTAATTGATCTAGTTTCACTTTACTATCTTCCAACTCACTTCGTTACTTTATATTATATATTCTATTCTATTCTATTCTATATTTTTTTTAGATAAACAAAAAATTTATTAAGAATAAAACAACTAAACATATGCCCAGATTTATTTATATAAAAAAAATAAAATTGTTATCAGCACATAGACGACTAATCTCCAATCGTTAATACAATAGAGGTAGCGTGCAAAATCATCACTATAGAGAAAAACATCCCAACTAAATTAGCACCTTAGACCCTATCTATCATTTGTATCACGCCAAACCCACATGAGAAGCTAATAAAATCACTCCCAACCTATCAAAACCATTCACAGCTGTGGGAGAAAACCCCACCCATGGTGTGAGGACAAACAAACAAATACGAGATTACATAGAAGCATAGAACTATCCAGATCGGTTCACAATTGTGGAGAAAATACCACCCGCGCCGTGAAATCGTAAGACCCAAATGTAAATATAATAATCCAGAGCAGCTCACAATGGTAGATAAATTCCCACTCCCGGCGTGAAAACGCCAGATCCAAATGCGAAAGTCCCGAGAAGAAAACAGAGCAGTCCACAGCTGTGAAAAATGTGACACCTCCGGTGTTAAAGCGACAGACCCAAATGCGAAAGTGCAAAGAAGAAACCAGAGCAGTACGCAGCAGTGAAAAAGGTGATACCGACAATGTGAAATCGTCAGACCCAAAATTCAAATATACACCCGAGCAGCTCACATTTGTGGAAAAATTCCCACCCCCAGCGTGAAAGCGTCTGACCGAAATGCAAAAATACAAAGTAGAATCCAATCAGCTCGCTAAACTTACAGGGGGATTGTAATACAAAAGATGATAATAATATGAAAAGATTGCATAAATAGTTTTAACTGCAAAAATTATAGATTTTGAAATATCCCATACGCTGGCATTTATGATGAACCGATAGAAAGATGGGTACACCAAAGTCTAATGTGTTAATTACCATAGATTTATGGTATATATATTCAATAGATAGGATTGGAGAAGGGTGACTCACTAGGGAGGTAATTGTAAGTGTAAAGGATATTTGTACCAAAGGGGATTGTAAAAAATAATAATAATTGCAATAAATGTCAAAAAATCAGTTTAAATCAGATAAAAAAATTAAATAGAGAAAAAGTAAATAAAACAATTTAATAGTTACTAGAACGTGACTCGTGCGATGTACGTAGCATATGTGACCCGTGCGTTTATGTGACCCGTGCAACGCACGGGCGGGCTACATAATTTCTTTTGTACATGAATGAGAAATGAATAAGATATTTTCATATGAAGTAATAATCAGAATCACGTTAACCTTAATAATAAAGATATTATTGCATATCAATTAGTAATTAATAAAGAGAAATAATGTATTTTGGACACAATGTACTTCATCCGTCCCATAAATATAGATACTTTTGTACAAAATAAAAATTAAATTTTCTTAGATTAAGGAAGTATTTAATAAATTAGTTGGTGATAAAATAAAAAATAATAAAAATATATTTATATTAAAATTATCATAAAGTAAAATAGAAAAGTATTTAAGTTATATTATACAGTTTAATTCTTTAAATGATCACATATCGATAAGATTTCACGTAAAATATTTGACATAATGATATAGTTTCAAGTAAAATGTTTATCATTGCGAGGGTGTTAGTTTATCAAGTAAAATGTTAGTGCAGAGAACAACATGTTCTTTTAATTTACATTTCAAAGTTGAGGTAGGATATTTGTTTGCAATGCTTAGGTTGCACATAGTGCGTTTTGTCTTTTTAGAAGTTCATATTATCTGAATTTTATTGTACATTTGGAATGTTATCATAGACAATGGTGTGGTAATTACACCTTTAGGAGACTGGATAGCTTACTCTTCCAAATTGTTTTTGCAGTTAAACTTAGAAAATGAAGCAACAATTTTCTGATGGGTCTTCATTTGTAAAAAAGATCATTGACTGAATTAATTAAGAACAACAATAACTGTACCACATATGGTGCCAAAAATATGGAAACAATATTTACCGATCCAACAAAAGGACAATTAAAAATGTATCAGTAAATGTAACTAGACATTCCTATGATTGGAACGTGTATCAAAGCCCTGTCAACCCTTTAGCAGAGATTATGTGTTTTGTGTAACTCCACCTAATAGTATTCACTGTTCTATATCCTGGTTCATATGGGCTTATTTGTACCAGAAAAAAAAATATAGTAGTATTATTTATCTTAAAAAAGAAACACTTTAATTATTAAAAATGCTGAAGCAAATAGCTATCACATCACACCTTTTTTTTTTGTTTGGTCATTTTGTTGGGGGGGGGGGGGACTATCCACGTCAGAGAACCTTTTATCCTTTAATGGATTCGAGCCAAGCCATATTGACAAAAAAAAAAAAGCCAAGCCATATTTTCACAATCTTCTGGCAATTGCTTGGACAAGTCCAAATCCTTAAAACTTTGTTCGAATGCCAAAAAAAATGACAGGAAAGAAAATGGGTAGAAATGGAGAGAAAAAAGAAGAAAATAAAGGTTAAGAGAAAGGGTAGGAACATAATTTTTCAGCAATGGGAAAGTGGTGTGTTTGACGTTGATTCCATTGACTTTTGAATGGACGGTGGAGATCATCGACCGGTTACCTGAACAGTCCTTTTTAAATATAGTTTTCATTATTTGCAAAAAGGGGTTTAAAGAAAAATATAATTATGTTATTTCCCTTTTTATAAAATATCATATTTTATACTGTACTTGATATGAATACGTATTAAAATCCATATTTTTTATATATATAATTATTTTGAAGGTTTTATATGTGTATACTTTATTTTGAAGGATTAATCCGATAATTAAAATAATATGTATATACGCAATAGGGTAGAAGTATATGTGCATATTTGATTTTTCAATACGTAAGTACGTAACGGTGTTCATGTTGCTATTATATTCCATGGGTGTTCCACAAACCCAGTATTTAAATTGGATTTTTTTTGTAAGCATGGTGATTTGAATATGATGTTACAGTTTTTGAGAGTAATAGTTATAATATTTTATGTTTTAATTTTTTTTAGGATATTTTTTTGGTCATTTTTTTGGTCATTTTTGTTACACTTTGTTAGGCTAATTTTTTTATGTAAAACGCAGAACTTCTTATGGTTGCCGCTGTGTAAAAGGGATCATTGTGTATGAATGGTTACCGAAGTGACAAAGAGCACAAAAGCAATAATAAGGGAGTATAATACAATCCCATTTTTGCTTTTCAAAATACCCAGCTAGTAAATTGATCAGCCAATAAGAAGTCTGTTAGTTTAGGGATAGAAGGAGATTGCAGCTTCATTTCATGTTTCAGTAATCCCACAAAGTAGCGATTGCCACCTACAACTACAAGAGCTCGCCGCCTCGCCCTTACACCTCGCCACCGCAGCTATCCCATGTCATTGCCGCCTCACGTCGCCAAGTTCGTGCCGCTGCAACTTTTTCCCCTTTTCCTCTTCCACTGCGTCCAGTTCTTCACTGTGCTCAGATCCGTTTGTCGCCGTCCTCAGATCTGTTCATCCAAGTGTCGTGAACCCAGTGGTGTGTCGTCTTCGCTCAGATCCGTTCGTCGAAATGCCGTCGACCGTCGTGAAGAGCAGAGAAACCAGCTGCAGAATCACAAGCAAGCCCCCAATCGCAAAATAGAAACCCAAATCCTGTCTTTTATCTCTTTGATTCTGATTTCCCCTTTCTTTGTCATCGTAATTGAAGCACGTTGAAGTACTGTGAATTGTGAAACTGTTTTTTCATTTTTTCAATGGCACTGTGAAGCACCATCCCGTGAAGCGCACTGTGATTCTGTGAAGCCTGTTCTTTCATCCTTTTTGTTTTTTTTTTTGTTCTTCAAACATGTATACGAGTGTATTAATATACGGGTGTACTTATATGATTGTATTTACACTTTCTGTATTTATAAAACTGCCTCAAGTAATTAGTAATGTCTACTGGGGAGGAAAACATAAAAAATTATAAAACAGAGAAACTTACAGCAGTAGGTAAAATGTTACTTTTCCATTGCTGAATTTTTTTTATCTTTTTCCAAATTAAAGGGACCCTAAGAGAATAAGAGAAAATGATTAGTTTTGATATTATTTTAATCAGAGAGAAAAAGAAATGTATAATTTACTTGTTTATGCATTGTCACATCATTAAAAGAATGTGACTCTTTTTAAGTGGTGTTAAGAACTTTTACACAATAATCAAACTCGACAACCTGCCAAATAACATTTTTTAACTACTAAATCCAACAAAATCCAATCCACTACCAGTAGTCTGAACAAGAACACTTGCCTTCATTGAAATGGTGAAACCGGTATGCATCCCTTAATATGATTTTCCTACCAACAATCTTACTAACCAGCTTGAACACAGAGTGGCAATCACGACAAACACGGAGATTCTTAAATATTCTAAGAGGTGAGCCTTGAGGGCCATTATTCAACCCAAATGCAAGGGCAATTCTCTCACTATGGTTCCAAAGATTATGCTCCTTTTGTTCTTCGTCTGTATCTTTTTCCGAATCTGTTCACAAATGAAATGAGAGAGAGCAAAACAAATGAAGAAAAGAGGAGATGAAAGTAAGCTTAACTAGTCTTTGAATGGAAATCTTAGGAAGGACTCTTTTGGTGGAGTTTTCAGTTGAAACAGCTTGGTTAAGCAACATTAGCTCCGATCATCACCTCTCATTTTACCAGTTTTGACTTTTAAGTAGAATGTTGTCTAATTATGGGAAAACTCCTGCTATTCATTTTTTAAGAAACATGCAAGAGAGAGCGGCGATGAGAAAAGGTAAAGTAAAGAGAAAGAGAGAGTGACCTGGACTAGAGATCCTCCAATTGGCAATAGAGCTTGAGAGGGAATCAGGAGAGGAAGAGGGAGAAGGAGAAAGACGGAGGGGAATTGATTAAGTTTTTAATAAGTTTCAAGTTGGTCCTCTACATTTTTAGTATGATTCAAGTTGATCCCTCTGTTGTCATATTAGCGAGTTAACAACCACGTCGGTGAAATAGTAACGACGTTTCGTTAAAACTGATAGAAAAGACTAACTTGACACACGTTTGCGAAGTTAAGGGACTAACGTGACACAAAAACAAAAATCATGAGACCAAATTGAGACAAATAATTAATTTATGGGACCAAAAGAGCAATTTTGCTTAGATTTTAATATATAATTATATGATAAAAAATTATTATTTTTTTGATATAAAATGGAAAGAGATAAAACACAACCAGCACTAGGACACTAAACCAGGCAACAAGCTGCCTCTACGATCCTCAGCTAAAATAATACCCAACATGGGACTAGGCCTATTTATAAGAACCCACCCAAACGAAGTCGATCCGCGCAGTGATTCACTTATCTGTAAACATGGGGAAACTGAAGATGATCTCCAATCAGGATTTTGAAGAAACTCCACAATCTCATGAAGCAATAGCTGCAAATATGAGATAGACGTGTTACCCGAGCGCACCATGACCACGACAACCTTGGAGTCCAATTCAAACATAACCCAGGATAAGTTGAGCTGTCAACCCAACTTTATGCGCATGTCTAAGCCCTTTTCTACGGTAAAAGCCTTACTGAATAATATAACAATCTATATATTAGTAAAATTAATTTGTACTCTTGTATTAAAAATTGGCATAAAATTTGACAAATCAAATGTTATTAAAAATTAAACAAGTCTATCTATCTATCTATATTAGTAATTAGTAATATATGTTATTAAAAATTAAACAACTCTCTAATATAAAAAAAATTAAACAAATATGTAGTAAATTTGACTTACAATCATGTATTATAAGAATTTTGACATAAAATCTGACAAATTAAATGTTATTAAAAATTAAACAAATATATTTATCTATATCTATATCTTTTTTTTGAAAAGTATCTATATCTATATATATTAGTAAATTTGACTTGCATTCATGTATTATAAGAAATTTGGCATAAAACTTGACAAATAAAATATTATAAAAAATTAAATAAATTTGTAGTAAAATCGACATACATTGCCGTACTATAAGAAAATTAAACAAATCTATCTATTTATCCATATATACATATATTAGGAAAATTAACTTGCATCAATCTATATATATATAAGTAAAATTAGCTTGGGTATGGACCCAATTTGTAACATCCGTTTTTCTGGATAACTGTTCTGATTTATATTTTATATGAATTTTTGGAAAATAAATGTTTTGAGATTTATTTTTGGTTTACAAATAGGATTTATATATCCATGTTTAAAATTACTTCTGAAAACAGTCAATTTCCAGCTCCTGTCAGGTCTACCTACACGATTTGTTTCCTTGTCAATCTGTCTCTATTCTGTTTTATTTGAATTCTTGTAGCAAAAATGTTTTGTGATTTATTCTTGGCTTAAAATTAGGGGTAAAATACATGTATTTCGAAATACTTCTGAAACGGTAGCTTTTCAATCAACTTTGGGTCTTTTTACGGAAAACGGTTTACGTCTAATTGACGGAAAGAGATTTAAATACCTTGAGTGTGTCAAATCAATTCAGAAAATAAACTTCCTTCACAAAAGTTTCTTATTTTAATATTTATGATTTTATGGAATTTTTCTGGAATTTTTGGAGAACTTTCGAAATTTACCGAAAACTACGCTAACCAGGGACGTATAGCGTAAAAATCTCATTTCACAGGTATAATTTTCGTGTCAAAGGTCCACAACCATTTTATATTTTATTTTTAATTATTTATTTCATGATTTTAGAAATTATTTCTGTGAAAGTTTTGAAAACCCTATTTTTCTGTATTTTCGGGGTTATACCTGCGAAACGATGAAAACCGAAGAGTTTGCATTATCAATAAATTTCAAAAATGAGTGACACGAAATTATTTAGACTCCTTATGGCATTTTCTAGCATTCTCATTGGTTTCCCTCAATTTTAGCTAATTATTTCAAATTTTGATTTATGAAATGACTAAAATACCCTTGATTTTCACTCTTTTTCATCCAAACCCTAGGGGTATTTTTGGAAATTCACATCCTCTCCTTCCCAGCCCTGATCTGCACGACCCTCACTCCCTCTTGAAGAGTCTAGGAGCTTCTCAAGTGTTCTAGGCATAGATATTTGTTAGATATTTTGTTAGATATTTTTAATAATTAGGATTTTGTTAATTTTGTGAAAAATGAAAAATAAAATATCTCCCCCTCTCTCCTCCATGTTCTGGCCAGACCCTCCCCTATAAATAGGGAGGGGGTGCTCTTCATTTTCTTCACATCCAACTTGAAGAGAAATCTCACTCCAAATTTCATTTCTTTTCCTTTGTTTTTCCTTTGGTTTTTCTTTGTTACTAATCAAAGTTTTTGTGTGTTGTTCTTGTTGTTCTTTGTGTTCTTAGTGTGTTCTTCAATCTTCATAAAGACCAAGGTATGGGGAAATTCTTCTTAAGTTGGTTTGATCTTTGTTTTGATGAGAATTTGTGTTTTGGGTGTTTATGTTTTAAATAATTGTCATTTATTTGTAAAATGGTTTTAAAAATATACTATGCCATATTTTTATTTAAAATGTGATTTTTCAAATAGTAAGGTTATAATGCCCAATTTATTTATAAAGTTTAATAATTGTACCGTTACGCTGGCGAAATTTTATCGATAAAGGCTTGATCACCCAGTGGGCTATGCCTCCGTGATCAACAAATTTAAGAAATTGTAAAATTGAACCTCTGTAGTTCTTTTGACGGATATGGATGGGGTGCTTTGGTCAGGCGTAAGAATACATCTTCGGTGTACTCATACGGTCGGGCTCAGGGGCCGTATCTCTATTACGCCATTGGGACGAGAGCAAGTGACTAAATACGCTAAAAATTCCTAAACTGGTGTTTTTCTTCCATTTCCATGTTCTTTTCAAAAATATATAAAACTTGTGATTTTTACTGTTTATATACAGACTGATGATGGGTTAAGGTAGTTCATTTGTATGGATCTGTCTAGGAAAGACAAAGGTCATTGAAGGAGCCCAAAAGCTCACCAAGATCTTTCCTGGGAACCATACCGATGCGCTATTTTTCCTATCTTAGTAAGTTTGTATATACGTGGCGAAGATTACTTGACTAGCTTCCAAAGGGCTTTTCCCAAAGAGAATGAACCTAAGTAACAATTTTCGTTAATATTATTACAGTTATGATCCGTTACCGCGTTTGACCCTGTCACAGTGTAATTATTCTTAAAATAAATTAATAAAGCCGAAAAGAGTAAAGTGACAAGAGTATCTTGGAGTATGATGTTTTACCTGAGATTCTATGTTTTATCTGAGTTAAGGGATTTTGTATTTCTTTGAGAAATGTGATTTTATTCTTATCTGATTTTAGTGTTATCTGAGCTATGTGATTCGATGTTCCTATCTGAACAGTGTGATTCTGTGTTTGATTGAGATATGTGACACTGAGTTCGTACCTGAGAAACGTGATTCTGTGTTTACTTATGATTCCGTGTTTATTTGGGAGTTAAGTTGTAAATTGGTGTCTGTGGTTAACGAGTGACTTACTCGTGGGTGTGTCCCGAATTTAAGTGAAAAATCTCTCGGAGTAGCGGGCTGAATGCTCGTGGCTGTGTGCCGAAATTCCTATGAAAAATCTCCATGAGTAGCGAGTGACTTACTCGTGGGTGTGTCCCGAATTTAAGTGAAAGTCTCCAGGAGCAGCGGGTAGATATACTCGTGGGTGTGTCCCGAAAGTCATTAAGGAAAAATCCCCAGGAGTAGCGGGCAAAGTGCTCGTGGGTGTGTCCCGAAAGTCTAGAGAGTTTATGTGATATTACTGTATCGGTGATTTGTTTGTGTTTGGCCATTACTGTACAGGCGAGAACTTGGCATTTGTGTTTATTTTGAGGATGAGTATAACAGTATTATTGCGTAATATTTGTCATATGAATTTTTAATTGTTGTGAGTATTATATGCGTTGAGTGTCTTAAATGATGAAGATTTTCACCCTGCCTACTTTCCATATTTTGTCCATACGTGGTTGAGTAGATATTTTTCCCAAGGAGTGGACTAAGCCTTAGGAGAAGATTTGACGGATGTTGCTGCACGAATTTCGAGGAGAACCAGTGTTACTGTATTTCTTTGGGTAGAGGTCTAGAGATTTGACCGGCTCAGGTGCTCACTGTATAAACATATTTCGAGATATTGAGTTCCCTTTGTAAACTCTGAATATTTTTAAATATGAGATGAGATTTCTTTCTGTTCACAAGTGTGTTATTTTATGTTTCCGCATTCAAAACCTTTCGAAAAGATTTAGGAAAAAATATCACCCATCCTTCCCATCTTCTTCTTTTAAAGGAAGAAAAATTTTACCCACATTTTGGAAGAAGGATTTTCCAACTTTCACTAATATATTCTCTAAGTATTTAAAAATTCTTGGTAACTATGGTGTAATATCCTTTTTGGAGAAAGGGTGTTACACAATTACCAATCCTGCAAGCCCAAAAGAAACATAGCATGGAATAATTTAGAGACTCTTTATTTTCACTATCATGTTATTGCACAATTGGTTATGCCTAGGGATGAATCCATAAACTGACCAAAGTGGAGGCCGAAAAAATTTAATAATAAATATCAATTCACAAATTTTTTCAATATTAAATGATTGATTTGTAAAAAAAATTAAATCTAAAGCTAAAATCAAAGTAAACAATTCTATCATATTGTCATAAAATATACTATTAATCTCCCGTATTGAATATAAAATATAATAATGAACAAACTAATATGATAATAATGTTTAAATATAATATCCTCTCTCCATTTTAAAATGGTAGTCCACTTTAAAAAATGAAAATGTTTCCAAATGATATTCGATCCACTTTATGTTTCCTTTTCACTTTTATCCTTATTAATGCATTTTACATTTGTCACTTTGTATTATCAATGCATTAATTACAAGGACAAATTAGTAAAATTGTTCAACTTTTCAACCAGTTTATTATTTTTTTAATCTCAGTGAAAACACTATAGTGAACTATTATTTTAAAATAGAGGAAATATTTTTTTTGTGATTCACTTGTATTATGACATAAATAATATATATGTGTGTCTTTAATAAAATAACTAATATATGTTCTCTTAAAAAAATCTATTATATATGTGTAAGAAGTTGGGGAGGGGAGGGGAGGGGAGGGGAGGGATTGCCCCCTTGCCACCCCCTCAATTTGTCCCTGGTTATGCCAAGTCATGTTTTGTTTGTTAGAATTGGGCAAATGAGTATATGTATAGACATTACGAAAGGGAATAGAGAGCAAAGAATATGGAGTAAGTTTGTTTTTCTTTGTTGAAAGGAGGTTCTCCTCCCTAAAAGAGTTTTTCTTTTTCCCTGTAATTAGCTTTCTCATTTCACATATTTGAGTCATTTCACTTGCACTCTTATTTTATAATTAAGAATTTTGGCATAAAATTTGACAAATCAAATATTATTAAAAATTAAATAAATCTATTTCCCACATAATATTGTAGTGTAATGGCTCAAGGCCTCCTTTGCATAAAAAAATTAAACAAATCTATTTTTCTCTCTCTCTTCTATATAAGCAAAATTGACTTGAGACTCAGCTGGTATTCGAGCTCGATTCCTATGATAGAACAATCTATTACTAAACTTTACTTAACTCTCGACTAAATATAGATTATTCCAGTGCCTTGCACTTTTTCTTTGGAATAATGTGAGTGAAGAAAAAAATAAAATATCTCGTTCATTGTGTTTTCAAATATTTTACAAAAATTCTAAAATCCCCCAAGTTTTAAATTCAGCAAACTAGAACGTGTCATGTGCAATGCACGGGTAATTTATATATATATATTTAAATAAAATACTAAGTTATAGATATAGTTGATAATATTATATTAGTTTAAAAAATTTAATATCATGTTTTCGAGTAAATAAAAGAGTAAAATATACTCTTCTCCCCTGAGAGATATCAATATTACACTTACCTCCTCTCTTGTTTGAAAACACACACTTCCCTCCCCTGAGAGATACCAATATTATACTCTTATCCCCTCTTATTTGAAAACACATATTTGTTTCCCTTCAAAAATAAAATATAATATATTTTTTTCATTTTTGTAATTTTCCATTAACGTAAATGTTAGCCTCCGTTAAAATATTTTTTTATCATCATAATAATTTTTTATTTCATTTTTGTTTTTGTCTCATTTCCTTTCTCATTCCAATTTTCGATTTCTGAAATCAGAATCACCGTGTCACTGTGTTCACCACCACATTCCACCAACACTGGGTTCGTTTTGGTTTTAGTGGAATGTGGTGGTGAACGACACTGAAACGGTGATTTTGAAATCGGAATCGGAAAGAAAATGGGACAAAAATGGAAATGAAAGATAAAAGGTTATTATGGTAATAAAAAATATTTTAACGGAGATTAACTTTTACGTCAATGGAAAATTACAAAAATGGAGAAAAATATATCATATTTTATCTTTGAAGGGAAGAAAGTGTGTAATATTGATATCTCTCGGGAGATAGGAGTGTGTGTTTTCAAATAAGAGGAGAGAGGAGTGTAATATCGGTATCTCTCAAGGGAGGAGAGTGTGCGTTTTCAAACAAGAGAAGAGGAGAGTGTAATATCGATATCTCTTAGGGGAGAAAAGTGTATTTTACTCTAAATAAAATCATTTTGATCCCTGAATGTGTGTCCCGCGCTATCAAGTTAGTCGTTGAAAGTAAATAAATTTAAGAAAAAAAGTTTCTCTAAGTGACTTTCATCCATCATGTTGGTTCTAATGTCATCTCCGTGAAATAAAACTGTTTAAACTGGTGAGTTGACACTTTACCCTGCCATATGTCCTCCACATGTCATCCAGTCATAAGCACACAATATCCAAAACCTAAAAAAATTAGAACCACATATTAAAAAGATGACATATTAATATGCAATTGAGCATGATAGCTCAATACCACTTAATAACCAAGGTAATATATATTCCACTTAACAAACATTTAAAGGGAAAAAATATTATACACCCACATATTATCCCTAAAAACAAAAACACTAAATATTTGAAAGAAATCATTTTGTAATGAGCCTCCCATAAAATCCCAACTAAAATCAGTACACAAAAAATTATTTGACCAATGCTAAAAACAAATAATCAAAAACCACATATAGTCTATAGGGATCAAATGCCCATAAAGAAAGTCTTTAGCACATATCAAAAAAAGGCAAAACCAAAACATTCATGAATCACATTTAAGTGGTGTCCTAAACAATTGTTTAAGTTTCATCCCTATACCAAGCGAGCCAAACAAACATTTTCAGTTTATGAAAATTAAATAAACAAATAATCATAATGCATAAATCAACACACAAAAAAATCAATGCTTAAGTGCCAACACAGAAGGTTTTTGGCACACATCATGAAAATCCCAAATCAAAATGACGTCGTATTATATATAAATCATGCCAAAATTACCTTATTCACTTTTATCTTCTCCAATAATGACCCCAAACCAAGACTCTTCCAAGAGATGAAATTAAATGTCAGTGAGACAGGGTAAATATGATATGAGCGAGTTGCATATAAGCGACAGACAGATCTAAAATGCATATATAAGGATAATGTGATGATAGATTGTGAATATCTCTATCTCTATATATAGAAAATAAAAGCACAGGCATTGCCTCAAACATCTCTTCACATTTCAGTGCACTAAAACAGTGGAAACCAAAGTGTCGCCCCATGAAAACGTCGCTGTAACATTATTGTTTAACATTTATTTGTTTGCAAAGCATGGCCTCCAGCATCAACACTACAACAATAAAGATATTAATAAATTTATTTTTAATTACCAAATCCATTGTCCATTAATATATTCCAATAATAATAATAAAATAAATAGAAAACATAAGTTCTAAAAAACATGAAATTTATCAAAATATCCCAATTTTTCTTGATAGATGTCCAAAATACCCCAGCGGATATTTTTTTTAAATAGATAGATAAATAGATAGATGGATGGATGGATAAATTATTGTTTTTCCTCTCATACAGGGTGTGTAGTGATAAATCCACATCACATGTTGTTTTAATAGACATTCAAGTGAGTAATTGTACATGGGTTACGTAGTTTTGTTAGTTTTTAGGAGTGAAATAATGTAAATATAGTTGGTTGTTAGTCCTAGATTGTCTTTAGTTTGGTGTAGTTGTTGCAGGAAATTAATCTGATTGGCATGCAAAAGCCTGCATTGATGACAGTGGCTAGCGCTCAAGCCTCCAGTCCTGGCGCCGAGCGTCCAGATGTTGTCCTGGACCGCGCGCTTCATCTTCTAAACACAGAATCCTAGCGCCCAGCGGCCAAATGCTGTCCCTGACTGCACGTTTCGTCTTCTGAAGGCAGATTCCTGGCGCCCAGCACCTAAGACGTTACTGAAGTATAAATGATCACGTTCTGACCTATTTTGGGCGAACTTTTGGATTTGGAAAGGACGACACAGCCTCCTGAGACCTCTCTGTGCACCCTCCTTGGAGCTTCAACACTTGGGAACAAGTTTGGTGACTCTATGGATAAATCTTTATCTTATTTCTTTGTCTTTCTGTTCATTAGCACGAGTTTCTCATTTCCTAAGTTAGGTCAGGTGGACTCTCTACGAATTCTTGATGTGATACATTTGGTTTTGTAAGTTTGATTCAATATTATGCAAATTTATCTTCTTGATTCTGTTTTTAATGTTTTCTTTTGCTTGATCACCATTGGACTGATATCAAATGCTAAATGAAATTGGAAAATTCTATTTAGTATTGGAAATGAATCAAGAGGACTTGTATGTTATATTTTAGGAATGAAATTTAACATACTTGACTTATAAAATGTTGCACTTCATGCTTGTTTTAATTTTATTCACCTAAGGGATTAGGGCTTTTAATTGAGAACTAAGGGGCTTTTTACCAAGGAATTGGGATTAGCCTAGTTTTTGACATTTGAGTATGAATTGCATATTTTGAATTGAGTTTATCAAGTGTATTACATTTGGGTGAAGTAGAGAGGATACCAATACCTAACTGTTTTTATCTTTGATTAAATCAACCTTAGTTTTGCTTATTTGAGTTTACGCTATTTAAAAAATCACACAAAAATACTGTTATATTTTCTCTGTTTTTAATTTCAGTTTTAAACAATGATTTCTTTTGTCCTTAATCATCTAACTAATAGTAATAATTTGCGTTGATAATTGAACGATAATCCTCGTTGGGAACGACAACTTTCTCATCATTTTATTACTTGTAACGACTGGTACACTTGCCGTTTTCGTCTAACATGTAGCCATTATGAGAATCATGAATTATGTAATCCAATTAAGAATTAAGAATAATATATAAAACAAAGACCCAATCCCGTTATTTAATTATGCGATTGATAAATATCTTATGCACAAAAAGGGGCAACATTATATTATTGTTGGTACAAACAGTGCACACACAATAAAATTAGCTTGGAGTTCTATTTACAATTGAAAAATTAGAAAACCAAGATGGGAGGGAAGGAGTAATATTAACTATTAAGCTCTACTTAAATAGAAGGAGGTGCATGCCAACATAATTAAAACAACATAAAAAATGAACAAAGAAAAAAAATAGGGAATAGATCAGTCATAATTACCTGTACTTCTATCACTGCTTTTAGGTTTCGTCATTTTGAAGTTGTTGCTGATATAAACTGATCAAATTAGTTGAAAATTTTCAAAATAATATCAGAAGATTAAATTCAAAATAAGATGAGAAATATGGCGACAAGAGAGCCAAAAAAAATTAGAAGATCCAAATTAGAAAATTGCTTAAAACCTAACTAAAAACAACATATTTGTATCCCAAGTCCCCAACCCAAGTCACGAAAAGTAAAAAAAAGGTTAAAAAAAAACTAACTGCATGGACACAAAGCTTGACGGTTACACCAAAAGGGAGAGGGACAAAACTTCTGACTACTGCAATGTCCAACAAATTATCCCTATTTTACTTAAAATATGACAATAATAACCCAGCTACCTTTTTATATAGATAGATAGATAGATAGATAGATATCTCACAAAATTTGAATATATTAGAAAATTTGAGTCTATTAATAAAAGAGTAAAATACAATCCCCTCCCCTAAAAGATATCAATATTACACTCCTCTCCCTTATTGTTTGAAAACACACACTTCCCTCTCCTGAGAGATATCATTATTACACTCCCCTCTTGTTTGAAAACACACACTCTATTCCCTTCAAAGATAAAATATTATTCATTTTTTTTCATTTTTGTAATTTTTCATTAACGTAAAAGTTAGCATTTGTTAAAATATTTTTTATTACCATAATAACCTTTTATCCTTCATTTCATTTCATTTCATTTCATTTCCGTTTTTGCCCTATTTTCTTTCCTATTCCAATTTCTGATTCCTGAAAGCAGAATCCCTCTTTCAATGTAGTGGTGAACAACGGTGAAATGGTGATTCTGATTTCGGGAATGAGAAATCGAAATGGGAAAGAAAATTGGACAAAATCAAAAATGAAATGAAATATAAAAGATTATTATGGTAATAAAAAATATTTTAACGGAGACTAACTTTTATGTTAACAGAAAATTACAAAAATGGAGAAAAGAGTATTGTATTTCATCTTTGAAGGGAAAAAAGTGTGTGTTGAGAGAAGTTTAATATTGATATCTCTCAAGGGATGAGAGAGTGTGTATTCAAATAATAGAGAAGAGTAGCATAATATTGGTATCTCTCAGGGGAGAAGAGTATATTTTACTCTTAATAAAATGTAAATACGCAATTTTTTATTAGAACCAGCATTTATATAAAAAACTTATTCATTCAATTCGAGGACAAGATAACCTAACCTATTCATTCATGTAAAATTGTATCAAAAAAAAAGTTCATATAAAAGTAGTTTATGCAAAAATATTATTACGTTAGAATGGTTTCAAAAACAAGGGGTTCATTATTACGGCTAGTAAATTGAAATTTACTTTAAATGTCAATCTATATAGGTACAGAGACTAATAAAAATACCTTTTCGAAAATTATAGATTTAATTCACATCTTATTTACTATCAACAAACTTATTAAAAACATGTGTAAGCAGATTATATTTTTCTTTTGAATGTTAATATCATATGTAAAGTGATTAGTAAATAAATTATATAAATATATAATACATAGATAAAATTTAGATTAAGTTTCTATCTTTTTTATTATTTTTTTTCACTTAATTTATTGTAGATTTTATTTTATATAAACAAATTAGAATTTTTTTAAACACTAATATTTATACGTATAATCACTAATATCAAAACATTAAATATTTATATTGGTGAGTATTATATCATAGGAATTAACACTACACAAATAAGTCAAAAATTTGATACAGATATAAGAAAACATTTATATATGAGTACAAATATAGATTAAAGATGTAAAATTTTTTTTTATAAGAAAATAAATTACTTATGCGTAAATCTTTTAACATAAAATACACATAAATGTGAATATTTTAATATATAATTTATTTTTTGTGGTTGAATAAATATTTGAATATATAATTTATATATTTTTAATATATGTCATGTATAACACAGGTCGATGTATTATAAAGTTTTTTTTCTTATTTTTATGCTAATCCTTGGAAGAGTATAATATTTAGGTAACATGGAAATACATTTTAAATAAAACCCTTATTAATATACGTGGGGAGATGAAAATTTTGTGTGGATATGTATTAAGATTAGAGTAAGAAATAAAAAAGGCTTAAATATCTTTTTCGTCCCTGTAAATATAGCTAGTTTCACTTTTAGTCCTTGTAAAATTTTTTGTTTGTTTGTGATCCTTGTAATATCTAAATCGTATCTTTTTTAGTCCTTGTCGTTAACAACCGTTAGTTTTTGCTGACGTGGCTAACAGAGGTCCAGCAATATTGTCCACGTCAGATTAAAGAGGCCAGGTGGCTAGTGATTGGGATGATGAAGTGGACAGTACTAGGTATCATTCCCATCTTCTTCCCCTCCATATCTCCTTCTCCCTGCCGCCCCACCACTTCCAGCCACACACCCACACTGTCACCACTTCCAGCCACAAGTAGAAGCTCCTCACACCACTGCTAGCCGACAACAGAATCCACGATCCCAACCTCATGGCATCCTTTCCCCCATCAACCAACAATGAAATAACCCAAATGTTTGCAGAGCACCCTCACTGTTGCAGACAACATGGCTTTTGACGATTGGCTCTGCTTTCACGTTTAGATCTGAGGAGCCACTGTCACCGTGAGCTTGGCAACGACGCTGGTGGATCGCCGCCGCTGCTCTTCCTCCTCTCTCTAGTGGATGGTTCCTTTGGCATCCACAATGACCCTGCTATCCAGCGGGAGGGAGTGAAAAATCGTTGCTGGCAATGGGAGGGAGTGAAAAAACGATTCCTCCGCTGCCGCCGCCGTGTGTCGAGGATGCTGAGGAGCCACCGCATGTCACTGATGGAGGTGTCGAGGACGGCGAGGACTTTGCGAAAATCGGCGGTGCTGATGATGCTCATGACGCGGTGGAGGATGTTGCGGCGCTTGCTGACTTGTGGACGAGGGTTAGGACGCGTTCCAGATTCTTCACTGTCTCGGTAGCAACTCGCCGGACGGGGCGCTCGTAGAGCAGCGGCGGCATGGCGGCGAGACAGACAACCTTTCAGAGCATTTGGAGGAGGCGATCGACTTGCTTCCACCCATCAATCAAGGGCTTCCTCCTTTTTTTATTTGAATTTTGGTGAAGCAGGGTTTCCTACCGTTTTGGATTCCGTCCCTTTTAATGTGCTCCGGTGAATGGAAATTATGGAATGGATATTTTTGTGTGCTTTTTAGTTGAATTCTTTAGCTATTTTTGTGGGGATTTATGTTGCCTGCATTTACGTTCACCTAGCTAAGGAAGAGGGTGTGGGGGCGCGGCAGCAATGGGGGAGCAGGAGAGGAGGAAGAAGATCGAGTTAGGGCCACATCATCGTCCTATGTGTTGGCCACATAGACTCATTAATATGACGTGGCAGCTGCCATCTGGAAGACCGTCCTCCACGTCCGCAGTTTCTAACGTCCATTGACGGTAAGGACCAAAAAGTAACAGAATTGTTATTACGGGGTTGAAAAACAAACAAAAATTTTTATAGGGATGAAAAGTGAAAATCGGCCATTTTGCAAGGATGAAAAAGATATTTAAGCCAATAAAAAATAACTAAAATATACAAGTAATTAAAGATAAAAATATGACAAACTAAATTAAAATATAACACACTAAGATGAATATTTTACACGAAAGCTTATCTATATCTACATTAAAATAATTGTTACACTTGCTTTTGCTTCCCGTGGGCATGGTACGTCTTATGATTGGACTGTGTTTGAGGATATTCCTCATTTTCTCATGTTGTATGTAGCTGAGAATATTATGAGATGTAGTACATCCTGTTTAGTTAAGTAGTGTTCTATTTTGTGTTTTTGTTTCCGTTTATATCAAAAGATAATAAGACTAACAAAAAACAACACAGGAACCAAACACACGCTATATCATCTATAAACATCAAACTAAGGGAATAATAAACCCTTTCTAAAATTGTTAAATAAAAAAGAACTTGACTCATAAGAATCCAATTAGAAACAATTTAAAATTTAAGCTCAACAATAATTTCCTAAAGGTGCAAACTTCTATAACCAATCTAAAAGCATAAATCCAGTCCTACAATTTCATTATTTTTTATATTAATATTTTAAATATCAAGGTGGGTTTGAGGGCAATTCAACATCCCACCAATATCTGTATTTGAAAAACAGTAAAAACTAAGACTCGACCACTAAACCTCTCAAAGCAAGTTGTCCCCGTCAAAGTTTGGGTCAGTTCGGGTGAATTCATGCTCATTTGTGTTTTTGACATGTCTACTCACAACAACTATTTAAATTATTTTACTATTTCAACCATAATTAATATATTTTTTCATTATGATTTATATTAAAGTTGAAAACTAATCAAATAATATACATTATATATCTTGTGCATATTACGAGTGAATACACGATTTTTTTTTTGATGACAACTACCAACATGATTCTATGTAAGATTTTACAGTAAAGTAAGGTCATGTGAGTTAGAATATTTCATTTATAGATACATACCTGATCGGACCAGATTGATAATAGGCTTAAAAAGATTTTTCGTCCCTGCAAATATATCTATTTTTGGTTTTCATCCTTGCAAAATTTTTGTTTACTTTTTTATCCCTGCAAATTTCTCCGTCTCTGTTTTTGGTCCTCGCCGTCAGCTGCCGTTACAAAAATGCCTACGTGGCTAATGGAGTTCTAGGTAGCATTGCCACGCGAGATTAGTATTGCCATGTGTCATCTTAGTTGGATGATGACATGTCACAAGGGTTTCTTCTCCCCTTTCTTCTTCCCGTTCCCCTCTCCCTGTCACTGTTGCGACACTTAAAATGAGTTGAATCTGGAATTTTTATTTTTTCATCAACAAAATTTGGAATAAGAATAACAAATAACAATCCTTTAGAAAGTCATATTCCAGGTTGCTTGCAAAGCACAAAAACGTGAAAGAAAGAAAAAAGTTTATAAAATCCCATCGATTCAAGGGTTCTTATTCCCCTTTATCTCTACAAACCCATTGCTCTTCCTAATTCGTCCTAGATGGCATCCCCAGCAAACCCCATCGTTCAATTCCTAGAAATGTCCTCTTCCTACAAATATCCAATCAGCAATCAAACATTCCCCTTTATCTGGGTCATTGAGTTTTGCCTTTGCAGATGTTGTTACCCACAAGGGGTTGGTGCTTCTTGTTGCGATGCCACATTCCCGTGTTGATGGCCCTGTGATTTCCTTCTTTGTATGTATCTCTCTGAGGTTTCAGGTCCCTGTCATCATTGGATCTGTGATTTCTTTCTTTGTAGCCGTTGGTGGCGACGAGGGCGATGGTGACAAGGGCGGAGCCATCGATGGCTTGGGACTCGACTTCGGAGAGGGTGGCGAGGGGGGAGAGGAGGGGGGGTTCAGATGGTGCTGGTTGTCGTCGTCGTCACGGTGGGCGAAGGAGTGTTGGATCGAGGGCTTGGCACCCATCTCGTCCTCAACTCCGGCGCGACAAAGAGGAGGACGAACTGCACTTGGTGCTAGGGTTCAACGAGGAAGATGATCTGAACTGCACTTGCGGCGGCTTGAGATGAACCGGTGGTTGAAAGAGGAGGTTTGGGTTGGTCATGCTTGGTGGTTCCGACGAAGATGGCCTCAGTCAAGGTGAGGTTTGCGAAGGGATGGGGGTGGCTGAGAATGGGGTATGTACGGGTTTTCCATGGAAGTTAGAGGAGAGGTGGTAGTTGTGGGTGTGGGTGTGGGTGGGGGTGGGAGGAGAGGTGGTGGTTGAGGGTGGGGGAGGCGGCTGGGGAAGGGAAGAAGAAAGAAAGAGATGGAAAAAAGGGAAAATAACATCATATTAATTAACAATTTTTTAATTAGTATTTTATTAATTCTGATTAGTTTATGTTAATCATCATCTTTTAAATGTGACTCAGTATGTTTGCCACGTCATTTATTGACATGTGGCTTTTGTTAGTGGATGTAGCAGTGTCAGTTTAGCCTCTGTCAGTCATGTAGGTATTTTTGTAACGACAGTTGACAGCGAAGACAAAAAACAAAGACAGATAAATTTACAAGAATAAAAAAATAAATTTTTTTTTACAAAAATAAAAATAAAAAATAGATATATTTACGAGAACAAAAAATCTTTTTAAGCCTTAATAATAATACGTTGGAATATTGGAATTTCTCTATCTCTCTTAGACCATCTCCAACGCGCTGTTCTTAAATTTAAGAACAGCATAAGAACGGTTCTTATTTTGCACCAGCGCTGGAGAGGAGTGAGTTGGCTGCCACCGTGGAGAACCGTTGCGCAGCAAGAACTTCACAAGAACGTTCTTATACATTTAAAAACAATTTTTCTCTGCAAAAGCATCTCAACTGTAAAACATGGGAAAATAACCGCACGAAGGAACTAACAATCAGAAACAAAAGATGAACCCCAAAACAAAAAAATAAGTTAAAATAAAGTTGAGACCCACTCAAAATAAGTTAAGAACCAAAATGTAGTTCTTGCATTGGAGTAAAAATAGGTAATTGTTCTTAAAATCTACGTGGCAACTTTGGACCCACAAAAAAGAAATTAAGAACCATATTTTGGTTCTTGCATTGGAGATGCCCTTAAGGCCTAAAATTGATGACAAAAGTAAAATTAGCCACCGATGAAAACGGAAAGAGCAATAGCACAGCTGTGAAGCATGATGGCGGCAGTGGCAGAAACGTTATATTATAATATGGAAGAAAATCTTTTTTTTTTGACTGAAAATATGGAAGAAAATATTGTCCTTTTGTACGCACCGAAATTGCAAAAAAAAAAAAAGAAAAGAAAGTGTGACCTCATTCCCATGCACTTTTTGCTAACTACAGGATACAGCGAAAACTAATGTAACATTTTTTTCCTTTCTAGAACACGCTATCTCCTCGCGTGTATAGAGATTAATTAATTAATTAATTAATTAATTCGAATTGAATAGAATTTTATAGGCGATAAAACTTTATTATGCAAGATTTAACGCTATTGTATTTCTATGATTTGGGTTTGAATTCATTACCTCAAGTTAAATTGGAAAAGACTCATGTCATCTCATTTAAGTTCCTAGTGATAAGCTAGTGTAACATTAAATTGATGTTTAAATTTATGGAAAATAGTAAATTTAGTCACTCAAATTATAATATTCCATTCGGTCTAAAATATAACAACATACTACAAAAATACATAGATTAAGAAATATTTTAAAATTAGATAATCTTAATTAATACTCACTAATTCTATTTTTTATCAAAAATTACCTCATTTGGTGGCTCTTGTAAATATGAATATTACATTAAATAAATGATATAATTGAAAAATTAACATTTAATTTATATAAAAATTGATAAATATTACTTATATTTTAGAAAAAAAACTTTTTACTTATATTTTGGACCGAAAAGAGTATTTAAAATTAATTTTTAAATTAATTATTTTATCATACTCTACTGAATAATTTTAAAATTAAATTAAGTAACTAAAAAAATAAATATAATTTAGAATTTGTACTTTAAAAAATTAATTTAAAATATTAATAATTTTAAAGGTTAAATTGACAACGTCCTAACAATTGAGAAGTATAAGTCATCCCTTCTTTTCTCTTTTCCTTCAAAATTCTCTCATCCAAACATAGCCTAAAAAAAAATCCTATAATTTTAAGGATCAATTCGGAGATTTACTCGCGCGGAAATCGCAGTGACAAACTCACCGCATAGGGGCAGATTAGTAATTAACTAATCAAAGAGTACTATCTATAATAAAGAAAAGGAAAGGAAAGAAAAGGAAAAGAAAAGAAAAGCGTCTTTATAATGTGAGCATGTGACTGTGCTTTGTATGTCCGCAACCGGCAACAATATTAGTAACTCTCTCTCTTGTTACTACTGGTAGCTGCTTTTCCTTCGCTTCGAAGTAGCCTCCCTTTGCTGCACTTTATCTCTCTCTCGCTCTTCCCTCACCACCAACATCACATTCTCTGGCTCTGCCTCTGTTAGGGTTTCCACTGCTACATTTTCACTTTCTCTGTGCTCTGCATATGCTCCCATCAGAATCTTGATTCTCCTTTCTCTGTCGGTATCTTTTTTCTCTCAAGTTAGATGCGATGCACTTTTCTGCCTGGCTATGTTGTGATTCTTGCTGTTGTTTGTCTGCATTGTAGTGTAGTGCAGGAGAGGAAGAGAAAAAGAGAGAGAGTTTGATCGGAATGTCGTCGTCGTCGAGGGGAGCGGGGCCGTCGGAACCGCCACCGCCACGGCGGATCATGCGGACGCAGACGGCGGGGAACCTGGGAGAGTCGATATTTGACAGTGAGGTGGTTCCTTCCTCTCTCGTCGAGATTGCACCCATTCTCCGTGTTGCTAACGAAGTTGAGAAGACTCATCCCAGAGTTGCTTATCTCTGTAAGTTCAACCTCAACTTCCTTTCCTATCAATCATAATTCATTCCAAGGTTGCTTATGTTTCTTGATCTCCGCGACTCTTGCTTTTGTTTCTTGATCTCTTGTAGGCCGCTTTTACGCTTTTGAGAAAGCTCACAGGTTGGACCCCACTTCAAGCGGTCGCGGTGTTCGTCAATTCAAAACCGCCCTTCTTCAGCGTCTTGAAAGAGTAACAACTAACAACCTCTTTCTTTCTTTCTTTCTTTCGTTCTGCTTCTTGTCATCCACATATATAACTTGTTCTGCATTGCTTTCTTTATATGGTCTTGTCTTTTCGGGAAACATTCAGTTTGTGCATTGATATGTGTTGTGTGCGAGTGTGATTCCTCTGCCCTTCTCATTCACTACGTATGAACCATGGAAAATGTACTATTGAAACTGAACATCAATTGTGATCCTTACTACAAGCATGCATTGAATTTCAAAATTCGCATTCACTGCTGCCTGGTTCACACTCTTGAACAAATTATGCATGGTCCTTGCTGGTATATAGAATAGATAGTTGCCTCTACGAGGATTTGATGGGCTATAGAATGAATAGTTGCCTCTAATAACATTTCGATGGTCTTCTATAGAATGAATAGTTGCCTCTAATAACATTTTGATGGTTTTCTATAGAATGAATAGTTGCCTCTAATAACATTTCGATGGTCTTCTATGTTAATCTGAATCATGTCATGCTGAGTCTCTATATTTGTTCCATAATTGCTAGGAAAATGATCCGACCCTGAAGGGAAGGGTAAAGAAAAGTGATGCCCGTGAGATGCAGAGCTTTTATCAGCATTACTACAAAAAATATATCCAAGCTTTGCAAAATGCCGCCGATAAAGCTGACCGGTGGATTCCCTGGATAATTTTTCAGTTTGATATGTTCTCTGGCTATTGTAGGAATGATAATAGTTTGTCTCTTCTTTCAGTGCACAGCTTACGAAGGCATATCAGACTGCTAATGTTCTTTTTGAGGTTTTGAAGGCTGTTAACATGACCCAATCTATGGAAGTTGATCGAGAGGTTATTTTCTATGGCTCCTAAGATTTCATGGGTGTTCTCTTTTATGTGAACCTTTATTGTTTATTTGATGAGAGCAAGCATGGTGCATTTCACATCATTATTCATATTCAATAATTTGTTATATTTTTACTGGCTGTTACATTACACATGATTGATTTGCTGATGACATTGTAATAGATTTTGGAGACACAAGATAAAGTTGCTGAGAAGACAGAGATATTAGTCCCTTACAATATTCTTCCTCTTGATCCTGATAGTGCAAATCAGGCGATCATGAGATTTCCCGAGGCATGGTCTCTGATTCATATATTTGTAATTATGGCCTCACCTTACTTTCAATGAAAATACTTATTCATAACTCTTTATAGATCCAAGCTTCTGTATATGCTCTTCGTAACACTAGGGGTCTTCCTTGGCCCAAGGACTACAAGAAAAAACAAGATGAAGACATTCTGGATTGGCTTGGGTCGATGTTTGGATTTCAGGTAAACAAAATCAGGAACTGTTAGGGTACTTATTTATTTGAATAATCTTGTATTTTTTAAAATGACTTCACTACTAAGTACTAATCAATTGAATGGAATTTGTTTGCCTTCTCTTGGTTTTAATATAGTTTTATACATAATGCAGAAGCACAACGTTGCGAATCAGAGGGAGCATTTGATCTTATTGCTCGCTAATGTTCACATAAGACAATTTCCAAAGCCTGATCAGCAGCCGAGGGTCAGTTCTTAATTGAAGAGTCGATACATATTTTAAATTTTAACTTACGTAGAAAGCATTGTTTGTTTTTATTTAACTTGAAAGAAAAAAAGGATCTGAATTTTATTGAATCAGGTTAAAGATAAAATTGATATACAAGTCATATATATAGACTACCTACCACCTAATTAAGGAAATAAAAACATGTACCCAAATCTGTCCTAATTATGACGTGAATATCTCCTAATTATATTACATTGATTTTATTAATTTTATTACATTATTAATTTTTATTAATTTATTACACAACAAACTTTTATATTAAGAAAATGCAGAAAAAGTATAAAAAACAGATGAAGAACATGTTCAGTTGGTTTATTGGTAGATCTAGAAGCTACTATGCTTTATTTGCTTCTCTTATTGTAGCCACCCTTTCTACTCTCTGATATTACGTTGCATCTGAAGGGTTTTACTATTTCTTTTACAGTTTAATCTCAAAGGCTGCTTCTGTTTCTCATGTTTCATTTCAAATGTAAAATTGAATGTGTGTTTAAAAGTTTTGCATAAATGCACTTTGTTACGGGTTGGAGGGTGGGAGTCGGAGAAGCTTGTAGTACTAATGTTTTCAAGTTGTAGTGTTAAAGGTAGGATGCTCTGCAGCAAATTATTTCTTCTTTGATGCTGTAAATGTCTGCCTTCATGCCATGTTTCATTTTTTAGTAGCTCTAAAGTTCTGCACCTTACATATGCATTCCATTCCATTCTGAATCTCTGATGACAATGTATCTTCGTTTGGGAGCCATGCACTTAAAAACTAAAGGCCTGTTTACTTTGAGAAAGTGTTTGCTGTTTTCATTTTCTATTTTCACTTTTAATTACCAAACTACCACCATTTTTTTAATTTATTTCCTGTTTCCAAAGATTTGTACATGAAATAGTGAAAACTTTTTTTGTTTGCTCTGTTTCTTGTACAAATCTTTGACAACAAGAAACATTGAAAACAAGGTGACAATTTTGTAATTAAAAGTGAAAACAGGAAATGAAAACAGAAGTGAATGGGCCCTAAGGTGGCATTAAGTTTGATTTGTGTTTTCATTTTCAGTTGAAATGTTTCCATTGATAATTTAAAAAATGCAGTGTTTTCACATTGTTTCCCTTTTCCATAATATTGCGAAAAAAATGGTGGAAACTAGTTTTTGTTTTTACCATCTCTTTTGCAAATTCTTGAGAAGAAGAAACAAAATAAAAACAAGGTGGCATTTTTGTAATTATTAGTGAAAACATATCAAATGAAAATGAACGCAGAAAATAGACCAGACACCACCATCTGATCTTTTTCTTTTCGGTTTTCATCAACGCAAAAATACTTGCAGTAATTTGTATTAGATCTGCTTGTGACTAGTATTTTTGTTTGATTAGTTGGATGAGCGTGCTCTGACAGAAGTGATGAAGAAACTGTTCAAGAATTACAAAAAATGGTGCAAATATTTGGGTCGGAAAAGTAGCCTTTGGTGAGTGTTTCTGTTTTCCTAATCTTGAAAGATACTATAAAGTGTAACCACTGTCTTGCTGACTAGGAGCTGTTTGTTTAAGTCTACATGAAAACAAGAAATATTTTGAAACTGCTCTCTTTTGTGGCAAGAGTTTGACATGCATAAATGTTAAATCTGTATATGGGCATTTAATTTAGTTGAGAGTTTTAATTCAGAGTCTGGGGTCCTTATTTGTTGCATGTTTAACTCTCCTATCTGGCTTTGTTCAGAAATGTGTTTTTGAGTTCTCCAAGTAACATATCTTGTGGATGTGCATTGCAGGTTACCTACCATACAGCAAGAAGTGCAGCAGCGCAAACTACTATATATGGGTCTATATCTTCTAATATGGGGTGAAGCCGCCAACCTAAGATTCATGCCAGAATGCCTTTGTTATATATATCACCATGTATGCTTTGTAACTTAAACCAATCTATGATGTTTATTTTGCTTTTCCAGGAATTCTTGAGTCATCTTTGTTTTCCCCATTATTTGGATTTTGTGGATGTTTTCGATGCATTCACAGTGAGAAGTTATTTTTGGAGATGCAGTGGGATATGTGAATACTTGGTCAAACTAATTGATCCCTGCATATTCGTGGGTTTGCACATGCATCAGCTTGTTTCGCTGCAGTACCTAGAAACAATTAAAAAACTAATAAAATTATGCTGCTTCCGTTTCTTTGCCTCTCCTGCTTGTGTAATCCTTTATTTTTCCTTTTTTTTCGATCTCCTTTTTCCCCTTCATTCTAAACTCTTTTATTGGGGGGTGGGGGGTGGCAAATAACCCCATGTTTGAACTTTTGATCATCACTTCGACTGGCTGGACTTGGAGTTTGACATGTTGTTGGATAACTCTTAGTTTCAAGCACACTATCACACAGGGTTATCAATAGTGTGCTACAGGATTCAATGTCTTATATACAAACAATTCAATGTCTTATATACAAACGTTCTGATATCCTTACCAAATAGCTTCAGAATTCCTACCTAACGGTACTTCCAGACATTATGTAATATGTTTGTTTTTCTGCAAGGAAAATTATTTTAAATTTAAAATGGATAATTTTTTTTTCGAGAAACAAGAAGAAACACAGAGCACTAATGAGAACTATTTTGATGAGATTTCACCATTGAGTTTGGCGGTGTATTAGAGGAATTTACAAATATGTGCTTTTATCTGGAATAGGTTTGTAAAAGGAGAGCTTGTGTTTGTACTTTCTGATGGTTAAACCTAAGCAGGTTGGAAATAAGAGCATCACAATCTCTCTATCCTGTTTAATGCATGTAAACTTTCAGTCTTAAAAGATACAATTTATTTTGTTGTCATTTTGTGATATGTAATATGCTGTCATGGCTGTTTGTATTGGAACATGAAGTTCTCATGTCCCTCTCTCTCTCTCTCTCTCTCTCTCTATATATATATATATATATTTGTCAGTGTTTTTGTCATTTTGTTTCCTAGTGTTGCACAATCTTCCTTTCATGACTGTGTATAAGGCAATTGGTAATGTGTGTGCGTGCGTTTGTGTGTATTCTCCCAATGGTGTTGGCATTTGCTTGCATCGTCTCCTTTTGCTATTACTTTTGTTGAATATTGACATGTGTTGTGATCTTTTCATGATGACTCGTAGATGGCTTTTGAATTGTATGGTATGCTTGCCGGTAATGTCAGTCCAATGACTGGGGAGAATGTCAAGCCAGCTTACGGAGGTGAAGAGGAGGCTTTCTTAAGGAAAGTGGTCACTCCTATCTATAACGTGATTGCAGAGGTTTTTCTCCCATTAATCATAGCCTTCTTTTCCTTCTCTCTTTCTTATTTGTGGCTGTCACATCTGTATAAAATTCATTCTTTCATATTGAATACGAATTTTTTTTTATATTTCTTTGCTCAAAAGGAAGCTAAAAGGAGCAAAAAGGGTAGGTCAAAGCATTCACAATGGAGGAACTATGATGATTTAAATGAATATTTCTGGTATAATTAATGCATTTAAATTTTTTCCAGTTCATTTTAATACCTGTCTAGGAATTTATTTTTAATGACATAATTGTAGGTCTGCTGATTGTTTTCGGTTAGGCTGGCCAATGCGTGCTGATGCTGATTTCTTTTGCCTGCCATACGAACAGGTGCCTTATGACAAAACAAATGTAAGTATTGATTATTAATCTCTCCTTTTCTCTGCATAACATGAACTTTAAGCATTTATTTTCTTCCAAATTTTTAAAATGAGATATCACATATGTATTTTTATGGGGGATTGACCTCTTTCATGCTCATTGAAATTTTGTGAATAGATGCAAGGCTCATGGGTTCATGGGTCCCTTTGGATTTTTATATAAGTCTGGATCATTTGCAGAGTGTTATTTTTTGGAGTAAAATGAAAATTAATTAAGAAGGAAGATATAAAAAGGAGGATAAGATATCCTCCACAGCAATGAAAATGAAAGAGAAAAATACAACAAAACCAACATTTCAGATCACAAGATTAAAGATGCAGTGGTGCACAATGATAGCCTCATCTCTATAAGTAATTTTCATCCATTAATATCATTCTCGGTTGTCTATTATGCTCCTGAGCATACTGGGATAATGATTTTCTGTGTGGATGTAGTGGGAAGTGGGGCTTGCTTCTACTATCTGTTAGCTGCTTTTGAGCCTTGAGATTGAACTTTCCTCATTGTTTACCATTTAATCGTGTTTTACTCGTACTTTTGTTTCTACGTAAAAGAGTTTGCCATATCTGAGAAGAATTGTATTAAACTGAGGTGCCGTGCCATATTTGTTTATTGGGTTTAAGATAAATGAGACTTCAGATCTTTCAATGAGTCAATCTTTTGGGGTAAAGCCCATATTATTACATTCAGTATTCTAAGAGAAGCTATCATTTTGGTTCACTAATAAGTTCCTCAACATTTTATTTATCAATGGCATACTTGAATGCATCAATAATCAACTTATCTCTCCTTTGTTCTGTCATACATACTTATGGTGAATGTGTATAACATGGTCAATTTAGACCACACAAACATTTGAGAACTTAATTGATAACATCAGAGGATGAGGTAGCATGTTGTGGAAACATAATTAATTTTTTATGTCCAATTTGTGGCATTATAATCTCTCCTGGCTTTATAATTGGTTTTCTTTTGGCACTTGTATGTTTAGGCATCGGAAGAGAAAAGTTGTATAGTACTAATTGACTAAGATGCATAATTGAACATTGATAATCCTTGTATGCCATTGTTTGGACAGGAAATGATAATTTATGCAATGATATACTGGTTACTCGTTTGTATATGCCCCATTTTTCTAAGATACAAAATCAGGATATGCATTTGCTCTATACTTGGAATTTTGGCTGAAATTAGGAAGGAAATCTTTTGTGCCTTGTTAAGATTAATGTGTAATGTTTATAAACTTGTATATGCCACTGTCTTAGCCCTTGCTGTAACTTAAATGCATAGGATGACAAGCCACCCAGCCGAGACAGATGGGTTGGGAAAGTGAATTTTGTCGAGATAAGGTCATTTTGGCATCTTTTCAGAAGTTTTGACCGCATGTGGAGTTTTTTCATTCTGTGTTTACAGGTAGTAAATCATTTTTGCATTTTGTTGCCCTTTTCCCTCGATTTGAGCATTATTTCCCCTTTAATGCTTTGCAAAATAAAATCTACCTCTGAAAATTGTCAATTTGTTATTAGGCTATGATTATTGTTGCTTGGAATGGATCTGGGGATCCAATTGCAATATTTAATGGTGATGTATTCAAGAAGGTGTTGAGTGTGTTTATTACAGCAGCTATATTGAAGTTTGGGCAAGGTAGGTAAAAGCCAATTTTATTTGCACATACTTTGAGATCATGCCTTATCCTTTTCTGCATTGAGTCAATTGTGTTTGGGTGTAAAATTGTAACCTAATGTGCTATTTTGACCTACTTTTACAGTCTCTGCATTAGTGAAAGTTGTAACTGCAAGAGGAAGATTAAATTAGTGAAAGTTTTTGGTTTTTTTCTGTTAACTACTTAACAGTCCCTTTTGAATAGTTTCGAGGGGATGGATCTACTTTGCAGAATGAGAGCAGATGGCAAACTGATAAAAGAAGCGAGTGTAATAGTACCCTTAAGATATCAGATTGAAAATCATTATGGGAATCTATTCTAAAACAAATATAAGCATACTTTGTTCCTTTGCTGAGTAGTTAACGGTTATATAATATGTATCCTTAAGTTTTGGTTTGATTTTAAAATGAAAGTAATGTCAATATGTATTCCCTTTATGTTTTTTTTTATTCTGGGAATGTATATTTTAGGAATACTGTGTTATTTCATATAGTGGAGGTTACTCACGTTAATCTATTTTCCCTCCACTTGGACAGCTGTTCTTGATGTGATCCTAAGTTGGAAAGCACAACGGAGTATGTCGCTGTATGTTAAATTAAGATACATTCTAAAAGTTGTTTCAGCTGCAGCATGGGTGATTGTTCTATCAGTTACTTATGCTTATACTTGGGATAATCCTCCTGGGTTTGCTCAAACCATTAAAAGTTGGTTTGGAAGCAATTCAAGTGTACCTTCATTGTTTATTTTGGCTGTTGCTGTTTACCTGTCACCAAATATGCTTGCTGCAATATTCTTTCTGATCCCATTCATTCGTCGTTTTCTCGAGAGGTCAAACTATAGGATTGTGATGCTAATGATGTGGTGGTCACAGGTACGTCATAATTCAACCTCACCCCCCCTCCACCCATTTTTTTTATGTTTTGTACACCTACATACAGTTTTTGTGGTTACAACTGAGATATTTGGGTTCTAACTTGGTGTTTATGGTGCCTTATAATTGCCAGCCTCGTCTGTATGTTGGTAGGGGAATGCATGAGAGTTCATTTTCCCTTTTCAAGTAAGAATATAAAAAGTTTCTATTTCCTGTGAATGGTATAATATTCCAAGGCATCTGGTATTAATCTGTCATCGTTGATAATGTTAGGTACACAATGTTCTGGGTCCTCCTTATAATTACAAAGTTGGCTTTCAGTTACTATATAGAGGTGATGTGTTTTCACTTTTCATTCGTTCTGAGACAAAGATTAGTCTTTCATTTCTTTCAGATGACTCTGATTGTTGCTTGTTCATATTCATTTCCACAACTCCACACAATTGTGGTTATGACTTATGAATATATATTCAACCTTTTTTTTTTTTTTTTGCGGTCTTAATTTAAAATCCTTCATCTCATTGTTACAACGTAGTTATTGGAGTGTAGTTTGCATTGTGATGAACTGTTTTAAGTTTGACTATAGTTTTAATCTTGTGTTGTGTGATAATCAACGGAATTCACTTGTTCTTATTCTGTGTGCTGCATCAGTGAAACATCTGGCCGCAACAACAGCTATACCTTGTATCTTCAGAACAATCATTTTTTTTTGTCTCTACTTGTTTTAGGAGGATCTTGTATCCTCCAATCTTCTCCTTTTGATCTTAATGAATTCCTTCTTTTATCAAAAATTTGTTCACTTGTTTTAACTTCCTTACATTTTTTTTGTAGATAAAACCTCTGGTGGGACCTACAAAAGCTATAATGAGTGTAAAAATCTCGACTTTCCAATGGCATGAATTCTTTCCCCATGGTAGTAAGCTTGAAATTTCAGACTCATATTAGTTCTTTTTCCCTCATAATTTTTAATAAGTTGTGTGCTTTGCAGCTAGAAACAATATTGGCGTTGTAGTTGCTCTTTGGGCTCCAATTATTCTGGTATGGGTTTATGTTGTGCCTGATTCACATCCTATTTTTAATATCCGTAGCATAATCATTTGACTCTTTCTCTTTTTCTATAGGTTTACTTTATGGATACCCAAATTTGGTATGCCATATTCTCAACCTTATTTGGTGGGATTTATGGTGCATTCCGTCGCCTGGGAGAGGTCAGTAATCGTCCACTGCTATGATCACTTATATAATGATATCTTTTGGATCTTTAATTTTTTTTGTTTATTTATTGTTTTTATTTTTTGGATATACTTTGGTAGTGAGGAAGGTTTTATGTGAGAGGAGTTCACCTCCTTGTATTGAAATCTGATATGATCAGAATTCTAATTCTGCATTGAAAGAACACCAAAGCGATATATTCTGAATATATTTGGCCGTATTGTTCTGAACACCATTGAAAGTTTTGTAAAGAATCACTATATATAGACCTATTATGTTATCTAAAAATGAATGGATCCTTAAAGTTGCTTAAATAATGATTCCATATAATGATTTTTTAATTAACTTTGGATCTATAACTCATGATTAGTTCTAGACTTATATTCTTAGAAAACTCTTGAATAAAATATCTATCTATTTCTCTTAACAACAGCAACGAAAGCCTTTTTCCACTTGTTGGAGTAGGCAACATAGTTCAAACAATGTCACAATGTCCTATCATAAATCATGTCTAATGATAGACTATTTAAATTCAAAAAATTATTTATCTGCATCATTGCTTATCCTCATTTCAGATACGGACACTAGGAATGCTTAGGTCTCGATTTCAATCATTGCCTGGTGCCTTCAATGCCAGTTTGATTCCAGAGGAAACAAATGAGCCAAGGAAAAAAGGATTAAAAGCCACTTTATCTCGCAGATTTACTGAGGTTAACTGTTTCACTTTTATCATTAATTACTTGAGCCAGTAATCTTAAATTAAAGCATCTTTACTTTGGATTACAATTACATTACTTTGGCTGATTGATACAGATCCCATCTAATAAAGGGAAGGAAGCTGCAAGGTTTGCACAATTGTGGAACCAAATAATAACTAGTTTCAGAGAGGAAGATCTTATTAGTGATAGGTAATGTGAGGGATAATTTTATATTTCTGGTTCATGATCTGCTCTTTATCTCTCGATGGACCACTGTATTTTTTGTACAATAGTGTGCTGAAGTGGTTATATTATTCAGGGAAATGGACCTTTTGCTTGTCCCTTATTGGGCTGATACTCAGTTGGACCTTATACAATGGCCCCCCTTTCTACTTGCTAGCAAGGTTTGTTCTACACTTCTTTGAGACTTTTCTACCACCATTTCCGTCTAATCATTTAGTAATTCTGTTTGTGGCTATATGCTCTTTAGATCCCAATTGCATTAGATATGGCTAAGGACAGCAATGGAAAGGATCGAGAGCTAAAAAAAAGAATTGAGGCTGACAACTACATGTCTTGCGCTGTCCGTGAGTGCTATGCCTCATTTAAGAGCATTATTAAGCACTTGGTTCAAGGGGAACGAGAAACACGGTAAGTTGCTTGAAGCTGTTTGATGTAGTTGTTTATATATGGAGTTACAAGTTGTTTATATAGGGAGTTGAACTTTGTAAGTGATGGTCCAGTTCCTACCTAGCTCCAAAATGTTAAGAGATTGCAGGCCCTTGATGAAATACTATTGGAAACAGCTAGCTTTTTCACTTTTGATGATACACCTTCTCAATTTCAAACTGACCTCTGAAAGGTTTCTTTGTTTATCTATTTCGTTTTTAATTTTGTTATGTTTCATTTCAGAGTTATAGAGGCCATGTTCACTGAGGTAGACACGCATATAGATGACGGTAAATTAATCAGTGAATTCAAAATGAGTGCTCTTCCTAGCCTCTATGGACAGTTTGTTCAGCTAATCAAATATTTGGTAATATTTTGCGCATTTGAGAGTGCAGTTAGTTTCTCTTCAGCATGGTTGTCAAAGTCTTACCTGGTTATTTAAATTATTGCAGTTGGAAAATGATCCGAAAGATAGGGACCAAGTTGTGATTCTATTCCAGGACATGCTGGAGGTCGTGACCAGAGATATAATGATGGAGGATCAGGATCATAATATATTCAGGTGGTGCATGTGTAGATACCTTTGTCTCTGCATCATTAAAAGCATATTCTTCCTCAATCCCCTGATCATGATTGTATGATATTGTTTTAATAGTTTGGTAGATTCAAGTCATGGTGGTTCTGGACATGAGGGAATGCTTCACCTTGAGCCTGAGCCACAGCATCAGTTATTTGCATCTGAAGGAGCTATCAGGTTTCCAATTGAACCGCTTACTGCAGCTTGGACTGAAAAGGTTTGTTACTAATTGAACTATTCTGCTTAACATTTGATTAATGAAGTGCATTTCTTATGACTTGTGTACTTTTGTTTTTTGGGAAGATTAAACGACTTTTCTTGCTGCTTACGACAAAAGAATCTGCCATGGATGTACCATCTAACTTAGAAGCAAGAAGGCGTATTTCTTTTTTCTCAAATTCACTGTTTATGGACATGCCTATGGCACCAAAAGTTCGCAACATGCTTTCATTTTCGTAAGCTCTCTTCTAGTCCCAAATTACGTGCCTTGTTTCCCTGTTGAAATTTGTGAATCTGTTAAGTTAAAGATAACCAAAAAAATATGTGATTTGCATTATCTTAATTTAGTTCCTTTCCCTGCATTCTTGTTGACTAAAGATTAAAAGTGCAGAAATTTTTTATTTTTTTTCCACAGTATTAGCATAATTAACTCTTTTGTTTGGTAGGTGAAGCATTTAAGCTAATTCTATGAAGTCTTTTGTGACAAACTGTTTTAACTTTTAAATGGCAAAATTTATGGACTATTCATATATTGTGAAAGGCATGATACAATTGAATATTTAATTTAGTTTTCTAAGATCTTCTCGAGGATAAGATCTTTTCTTGGAGGATTGACAAGTAAGAAACAAAGCTGTTATCCATCAAAGTATGTCTGACTAAAAGCTGCAGAATTTTATTTTCTAGTCCTTCAGCTTGAAATTGTACCCCGTCATAAATATTAGTTTAATGGGTAAATGCACTGAGAGTATTCATTTAAAATAACTAAACCCCTCAGTTTAGGTGCATTTACATTTTTGTTGTTATATTTTGGTTATTGTGGATTTTGGTTGTAGGGTTTTAACACCATACTACACTGAAGAGGTTCTCTTCTCCTTACTTGATTTGGATTCGCCAAATGAAGATGGTGTTTCAATACTGTTTTACTTGCAAAAGATATATCCAGGTTCACCGTTACCTCCTAATTTCTTTGCTGCATAAATGTGAAACTTCATGAGATGAGATATCGACGGCATATATTGTTACCTTTTTGGTTATTGATACACAGATGAGTGGACCAACTTTCTTCAGCGAGTGAAGTGCTCTAGTGAGGAGGAACTTAAAGGGAATGAATCTGATGAGTTAGAAGAAGAGCTTCGACTTTGGGCATCATACAGAGGGCAAACTTTGACTAGAACTGGTTCTCTCTCTCCCCCCTCCCCTAACACACACACACGAGTGCATGCACATATGCAAATTCAAGTGCTTATGTATTTATTATTTCATATAGATTTTAGAGTGTAACTAATGGTTGCAATATTAACCAAGTATTATTATTGATGCAGTAAGGGGTATGATGTATTATAGAAAAGCTTTGGAGCTTCAGGCTTTTCTTGATATGGCCAAAGACGAAGGTGACTGTTCCTTCCTTGGGAATGACTGAGTGAAATTTCTTTAGTTGTCAATTTACTAGATGATGAAACTTACAGCTTGGAGCTTTTTTTTTGGGGTTGGTTTGGCTTAAATGTTATAATTGGGCAGATTTGATGGAAGGATACAAAGCCATGGAAAACTCAGATGATCACTCAAGGGGGGAAAGGTCATTGTGGACACAGTGCCAAGCAGTAGCTGATATGAAATTTACATACGTGGTATCATGCCAACAATATGGCATTGATAAGCGATCTGGTTCTCCTCGTGCACAGGACATATTAAGGCTTATGACAAGGTAAGCATTGGACTGAGTAGTTTTAGTCTTGGTGCTTACTGTACCTGTTTTTTAAATTGTAAAATATTGTTCTTGTGCTTATTGTAGTTGGTTTGTATACTTTCATTTGGCAGATATCCCTCACTTCGAGTTGCCTTTATTGATGAGGTAGAGGAAACTGTCAAAGACAGCAAGAAAAAGATCAACAAGGTGTACTACTCTTGCTTGGTGAAGGCTATGCCAAAATCCGGTAGTTCTTCAGAGCCTGAGCAGGATCTGGACCAGGTATTTCGATTTTGATAAATGAGGCCTGTAGATGTTACTTTATTTTCCTGCTAGTTATGTTTTTGTTTTGACAAGAGAATAAATTTTAGTAGAAGAAAGTAGGAAAATTTCAACTAGAAGGACGATAGGAAATCCTCCGGAGTGAGGAAATCTATATAAAAAAAAAGGAACAATAAAAGCTAGGAATGTAGCAAGGTTGGTAGTCTCTTTATATCAAGGTAGTCAGAACCGGACCGGTCATTGAACCGGTGAGGGTTGGGATTCAAGGTTCAGAGGTTCGACCGGGGCTCAACCGGGTTATAATTAAATAATATTATTTTAATTTTTAATGTAATATATAACAAAATATTGAGTAAAAATTAACATAAAATTCATAACTTAATAAAGAAAAATTAAACTTCAAGACAAAATGTCATAATTCATAACATAAAACATTCAAAATTACAAATAATTGAAGAAAGTGATATCTGTTTCTTTAAAAAAAAATGCCATTTTTTATTTTATTTTTTAAAATAAAAAAGATTGAACCGGTTCTTGCCCGGTTTTCGGTTTTTGACCTGTTCTTTGCTGGTCCGGTTTTGGGGGTCGTTCAAACCGGAGAGGGGTTTGGTTCCCGGTCGGACCGACCGGTCTAGTTCTGACTACATTGCTTTATGTAGCAGCTCCATTGAATCAGCCATAAGCAAAGCCCTCACTTAATACGTTAACAAGTTTGGGGTTGCATAAATAGAGAGGGTATGCTGAAAGTTGGAGTCGCTATTCTCAAAGATTGTGTTCCTTGTGTCTACATTTTTATAAACTCTAATTCCATGAATATATCAACATATTTTCAGCTGACAAATAACATTCTTAAGATGTTTATCCCATAGCCGGACCGGCCATTCATCTGGTCCGGGTAGTTCATCAAACCACAGCTGCAAGGAACCGGCCAGAAAACCGCAAAACCAGACAAAACCGGTGGTTCACCGATTTGGAGCAGTCCAGAAAAAAACGAGATGGTGACCTTCACGCGGTGGATTTCTTTCTCCCTTCCTCATTGTCTGGCGTAGCACCTCCATTCGCCGGCATTCTGCAGCATTCATGGGCGTTCGAGGGCATCTCCTACCTCGCCCAATCTGGACGACGACAGCAGACAGCTCCAATGTTTATGACTGAGATTTGCTAATCCGAAATGCTGCAGAATTCGCCCCACACTTTGTCTGTGAGAGAAAAATCAGAAAATAGAAACACCGAGGAGGAGTGGAGGACGTATGAACGAGCATTTGAAAGTGAGAGGAGCAAGAGAAAAAATATTAGAGAGAAAATAGAAATAAAAACAAATAAATAATATATTAAGAACAGAGAATCACGTGAACCAGATTTGAACGGATCTCTTAAGAGTTAAAACTAGTCTATTGACATTTGACATGACAATTCAACAATAGGTAGATGTTAGACTTACAATTCAATACTTTCTATAGGCTTATTTTCCCTTTACCCCTTTTTTCATGGAAAGCAAATAATATTATTAATTTTGTTGCAATTAAAAAATAATATAATGACATCATGTTTTTAATTTAATATAACTCTAATAAATTATAATATTATTAATATTACAGCACTGCTATACGGACAGACAAAGTTGATACGAACCGCATGATGCAGACGTGTTATTTTTTAACAGTTTGGAATGGAAACACACAATCATTCATAACCATACATGGGGTGGATAGTTTTAAAATTCAAGGGTTTGGATTTTTCGTGACTGATCGTGCTGTATTTTTGTCTCGCCATTCAGCATTTTCCTTAATATTATTATTAGTTACTAATATTATATACTAAAAATTGGTCTAATTCTTGTAGCATATATAATTAACATAAAAATATTACTTAATATCTCATATTAAAAATTTAAAAATTATTATTTACTTGGTACCGGTTCAACCAGGGTTAGACCATTGAACCTTGAACCAGTGCCTTCCCCAATTCATTGACCGGTCCGATTTTAAAAACATTGGTTTATCCTGCCCAACCTGTTACTTTTGAAGTTAGTTTCATTTCTAACGAGACTTGGAAAACATTTCCTTCCTTCTCCCTTGTTCAAACATTTGAAGTAGAAATTAGAGTTCACTAGATCAGCTCATCAACAAAATGACTGTCAGCGTCAATATGCTTTGTTCTCTTAGGAATATCCATTTGGTGGAAATATGCATGGTGGCTTGATTATCACAGGTAACCATTAGCAGCCCAACATTATGACTTGAAAGTAATTGAAAGAAAATATTTGAATTGTATTATCAACTGAATAATTACAATACATATATATAGGGACTGATATCATCTAATAAAGGGAAAAACAATCTGCGTAAATCTCTCCTAATAATGATAAAATATTTCCTAATTATGACAAATATCTCCTAATTATTCACACTGATTTTACACTGATTTTACAACACTCCCCCTCAAGCTGGTGAATGTATATCTATCATTCCCAGCTTGCAAGATCTTGAAATGGCTCAGTGGGAAGTCCCTTGGTTAACATGTCTGCCAATTGAAGTCTTGATGGGATGTACTCGGTGGTTATGAGACCGCTATCCAATTTCTCTTTAATAAAGTGTCGATCTATCTCTATGTGCTTTGTCCTATCATGTTGGACTGGATTGTGAGCAATGCTGATGGCAGACTTATTATCACAAAACAGTGTCATTGGAGCTTCGTACTTTATTTTTAGGTCATCAAGAATGATTTTCATCCATAATAACTCACAGACCCCTTGAGCCATAGCTCTAAATTCAGCCTCTGCGCTTGATCTTGCAACCACATTTTGCTTCTTGCTTCTCCATGTCACCAAATTTCCACCCAAGAACATGCAATACCCTGTGGTGGATCTCCTATCAACAGTTGACCCTGCATAATCAGCACCTGTATATACTTCCATGGATAATTTTCCCTCCCTTTTAAACAGCAGTCCTTTCCCTGGGGAGGTCTTCAGGTATTGAATGATTCTATTTACTGCCTGTAGATGCCTCTCTCTTGGATCATGCATAAATTGACTCACCACACTAACGGCATAGGCTATGTCTGGCCTGGTGTGGGACAAATAGATGAGCTTCCCACAAGTCTCTGATATTGTGCCTTATCCACCCTCGGGCTCTCCACATCATTCCCAATTTTGTGGTTTTGTTCTATGGGCGTTCCAGTAGTCTTACACCCCAACTTACCAGTTTCTTTGAGAAGGTCAAGGATATATTTTCTCTGAGAGATAAAGATGCCTTGCTTGGAGTAGGCAACCTCAATCCCGAGGAAGTATTTTAGCTTCCCGAGATCCTTCATCTCAAATTGAGCCGCCAGCCTCTCTCTTAGGTTCTGTTTTTCAAGCTCATCATCACCTGCAATGATCATATCATCTACATAGACCAACAACAAAGTAAGTTTTCCTTCAGAAGAATGTTTCATAAACAAGGTATGGTCCCCTTGGCTTTGCCTATAACCCAAGGAAATCATAGCCTGAGTAAACCGTCCAAACCAAGCACGAGGAGACTGCTTGAGACCATATAAGGCTTTCTTAAGTCTACAAACCTTATTCTCTCCATCAGTGGCACCATATCCAGGTGGAATCTCCATGTACACCTCATCCTCCAAACTTCCATGCAAGAAGGCATTCTTAACATCAAATTGGTGCATCTCCCAGCCAAAGTGTGCCGCCAAGGATAAAATGATCCTTACTGTATTCATCTTTGCCACAGGAGCAAATGTCTCATCATAATCGATCCCATAGGTTTGGGTATATCCTTTTGCAACCAATCTCGCCTTGTATCGGTCCAATGTGCCATCAGATCGATATTTAACTGTGTATATCCACCTACAACCCACGCCCTTCTTGTCATTTGGTCTATCCACAATCTCCCAAGTCTCATTCTTTTCCAATGCGCCCATTTCTTCATTCATGGCTCGAACCCAGTTCTCATCCTGTAATGCTTCTTGTACTGACGTAGGGACTCTAATAGAGTCAATAGCTGAAATAAAACTCTGGTGCTGCACAGAAAGATTTTTAGTAGACACAAATTGGGATATGGGATATTTAGTACAAGACCTTTTTCCCTTTCTTAAGGCAATTGGTAAGTCATCTAGGGTAGGTTCACAAGGGTCATGTAAGGACTCTTCAAGGGTATGAGGTCTTACCTCCAGTTCGGACGATTGGAGTTGCTGTTGGTCCAAGTCGGGTTTTTTCCTTCGCTGATACTGGTTCCCAAAAAATCTATCTTCATTATTCTGCACTTCAGGGCCGTGGTCATCCTTACAGGTATGATCATCCTCACAGGAAGTTGGGTCCTGCAAAAAAGGAAAAGACAGAGGTGAAGACAAAGACAGAGGCGAAGACAACTCAAGGGACTCAGCTTCATTACTACTCTCCCCCTGAAGCTGAGGACTAGGGTAGAAGGACTCTGTTTCATGAAAGGTGACGTCCATGGAGACATAGACACGACGACTTGTAGGATGATAACATTTGTAACCTTTTTTGTCAGATGCATATCCAATGAAGATACATTTAATGGCTCTAGGGTCTAATTTTCCCCGATGAGGGCTATGGACATGGACAAAGACAGAACAGCCAAAGACACGACTTGTAAGACTTGTCATAATAGGAATGGAAGGATAAAAAGTAGACATTACCTGAACAGGGCTCACACCATCTAGGACTCGAGAGGGTAACCTATTTATCAAGTACGCAGCAGTAAGAACTGCTTCCCCCCAGTAAGACTTAGGAACAGACATTTGGAAGAGTAAAGCTCTAGAGACCTCAAGGAGATGACGATTTTTTCTTTCAGCAACCCCATTCTGTTGAGGGGTGTCCACACAAGTCAACTCATGGACAACACCATTATCTTTGAGAAACTTGGAGAGGTTGTGATTCACATACTCCCTCCCATTATCAGTACGCAATCTTTTAATCGGGCTCCCAAATTGTGTTTGAACCATACGGTAGAAATTAACAAATAATTGAGATACTTCAGATTTATCTTTCATGAGGAATATCCAGGTCACCCGAGTGCAGTCATCAATAAAAGAAACAAACCACTTTGCACCTGAAATATTACAATTAGATGCAGGTCCCCACACATCAGAATGAACAAGATCAAATGGTCTAGAACTTTTATTATTACTAGGATTAAAAGTTGCACGATGGTGTTTTGCAAATTGACAAACATCACAATGAAAAGACTCGACTGACACTTTTGTAAACAAGAAAGGAAACAAAGACTTAAGGACACTAAACGGAGGATGACCCAGACGCCTGTGCTGGAGCCATATCTGTGAGGAGGACCAAGATTCTGCACCCTTTTGAACGGAATTGAAAGCCTTCTGTGTGGTGTCATCATGCTGCAGGTAGTATAACCCGCCTTGTTCCTTAGCAATTCCAATCGTCTTCCCCGTGGCAAGATCCTGAAAGACACAATGGGAGTGGAAAAAGGTCACTGCACAATTTAAGTCATGAGTTAGTTTATGAATAGATAAGAGGTTATTGGATAGTTTTGGAACATGAAGGACATTTTTTAAAGGAAGGGCTGGTTGTAGGTGAAGGTTACCACTCCCGGTAATGGGGATATGAGAGCCATTTGCTACAGTGATGTGCTGGTTACCGGGTAGCATGGTATAAGAGGAAAAATAAGAGGGGTGAGGTGTCATATGGTCAGTAGCACCAGAGTCAATAATCCAGATATCCTCAGTACCAGAAGCATTAAAGGATAAGAAGCTAGAACTCTTACCAGTCATGGTTAGGGAGCAAGAGCTAGATTGCTTACTGAGAGAGTCCATAAGAGCGCGCACTTGGCTTTGCTAAGAGCTGGGACCTCTTTTCCAACTTGTGGGATAGGTGGGTCCTCAATCGCACTTTCTGAGTCTGATGATGTGATTGGCACGTCTCTGTGGAGTACCTTTGAATCTTCCATAGCGCTCAAGGACCTTTTCCTTTCCATGAAGTTTATAACATCTCTCCTTAGTATGACCCGTCATTTTACAATAACCGCACCATCGCTCATCAGGATCACGATTAGGTTTTGTGGGAGGCTTTGTGGAGGATGACTCCTTCACGGGACCCTTTCCAGTAGACAAAGCTGCACCATCAACAGAGCTGCCCCCTTCTAACATTACTGACCTCCGAGTCTCTTCTCCCCGTATGGTGTGGAACACTTCCGAGAGAGAGGGAAGTTTCTCTTTGCCCAAAATCTGAACCCGAATAGGATCAAACTCAGCATTCAATCCAGAAAGGAATTTAAAAATTCTCACCCGTTCAATGAACTGTGCAAGCGTGGCAGCGTCCTGGTTGCATGTCATTTTCAGGTTTTGATATTGATCAAGCTCAATCCACAACCCATTCAACGTCCCATAATACTCTGTCACTGAAAGGCTCTGTTGCTTGGTGTTGAAGATCTTATTCTCTATCTCATAGTAGGCTGCAGTATCTTTCTTCATGGAGTATGTCTGACTAAGGTTCTCCCATATCTCCTTAGCAGTAGAGAAGAACATACAGTTCCGGCTAATCTCCGGAGTCATAGAATGCCATAGCCAAGTCATGATAAGCGAGTCTTCATCATCCCATGTCTCAAACTTTGGGTCAGTTTTGGTTGGAGGGGTCCCTTCTATGTGATCCAATTTCTTTCGTCCCTTAAGAGTAGTGCGAACCAATTGGGCCCACTGAAGGTAATTGTGCCCGTCAAGACGGTATGAACCTTGCAGCACCTGTAGATCATTGGGACTGAGCAGGGAGGCTAACTTGTCTCCTGACATCATAAGAGTCGCAGAAACACAAAAAACGAAGCCAAAACAGTGAAACCGCAAAAACACCAAGGACGGTTTCCTAACAGTGATAGGAAAACGTAGAGGTGGGCCAAAACGACCCCTGGAATAGACAGGGAAGGGGACGGCGAACAGAACCGCGGCGGCGTCGTCAAAAACTGGGCAGTCTACGGCGGCGCGTGGCCTACACGTGCCCAAAACGCGACCGGAGAGTGGAGGCGCGTGGGGGCGTGTCGAGGAGGCGATGGAGATGATTCTTGCAGGGCTGGATCGGTCTCAAGGAGGCGGTCCTTCCAGGGTAATTTCTGACCTGATCGGAGGCGGCGGCGGCGATAGGCCGTGACAAAGAAACAGCGACTAAGCACTGCTAAGAAAAAAGGAACTTGCAGCAATGACGGCTGCTTGAAAGACACCGTAACTATATACGGCAATGCGCGCGGAAGCAGAGCCCCAGAGAACCTGGAGCTCTGATACCAACTTGAAAGTAATTGAAAGAAAATATTTGAATTGTATTATCAACTGAATAATTACAATACATATATATAGGGACTGATATCATCTAATAAAGGGAAAAACAATCTGCGTAAATCTCTCCTAATAATGATAAAATATTTCCTAATTATGACAAATATCTCCTAATTATTCACACTGATTTTACACTGATTTTACAACATTATGCGACTGATGTTGGATTCACTTGAGTTCACAAGTTGATTGTGCTTAGTATAATACTCAGCTTCAGTATTAGATCTTGCAAGTAGCAACTACATTTTTCTTCTTTCTGTTCCTTGAGATTGAGTTTCGATCAATTTCCCCCTTTCCTTTCTACTAAACTTTTCTTTTTTATAAACATAAATAAACTCTTCTATAAAGAAACAATGATGTCTATTTTAGTTAATTAAAGCTAGGAAGAAACAATGTTGTCCCTCTTTTCTTTCTTATATTTTTTAGAGAAAATTGAATACACTCATACTTTATAAAGGAACTATTGTTTGTTTTATTTAGTTCAAGATAGGGAAAAATGATTCATACATTTCTATAGAATCTATCTATAGAATATAACAAAAGAAGAAAAATCTCATGAGAAACCTTCAAGTGTCACTCATGAGAAACCTCCACTAACTACTTATTAATTATTAATTATAATAACTAAATATTAAATAAAATCTATTGACAAAAAAAGGAAATATTATAATTATATTGTTTAGGAATTGTCAACCGTATCTAGGAAATTGTCCAAAATTAGGAATCATGGAATATGGATTTTTTTGGTTACACGGAATGTGGATTTGAAAGCTATTTAAATTATTGACAGCTATTTAATAGATTTGAAACAATTTATAAAATACTACCTCTGTCCCTAATCATAAGAGGCTTTTGACAAGTTTTTTCCCCCTTTTTATAAGAGGCATTTGAAAATGTGTCTTGTATTAATTATTTTTGGTTTAAATACTTTTTTCGTCCCTGCAAAATGACTGAGTTTCATTTTTCGTCCCTGTAAAAAATTTTGTTTGTTTGTGATCCCTGTAAAACAAAAAATTTTATTTTTAGTCCCTGCAAAATTGTTTTAGTCCCTGTAAAATTTAGATCATGTTGAATTAGTCTCTGTAATATTTGAACAATTTTGTTTTTAGTCCTTATTAAATTTATTTTACAAGGACTACTTTGGCAAATATCTAAATATTACAGGGACTAATTCAACATGATCTAAATTTTACAGGGATTAAAACAATTTTGCAGGGACTAAAAATAAAACTTTTTGATTTACAGGGATCACAAACAAACAAAAATTTTTACAGGGATGAAAAATGAAACTCGGTCATTTTGCAGGGACGAAAAAGATATTTGAACCATTATTTTTTGTCCAAATTATCCCTATTTATTATATATTGCATGCATTAATTAAGTGGGGGAGAGAAAGTGAGAAGAGAGATACTAGGACAATTTTGAAAACACAATGTAAATTATTGACGAATTTAATGCTATTAACTGAATTTGCTACTTTTCTTGGTGGGTGAGAATTAGTTATAAATCTCTTATAATTAGGGACAGAGGTAGTATATTAATCACTTGAGATTACATAAAAGAACAAGTTCAGATTAAAACAATTTAATAGATTATTAATGATTTTACAACAAAAAAATTAAAGAGGATAATATTCAAATGATTATTAGGACATCATTTTCTTCTCCTTGCTATTAAACATCCTTAGTTTTATCTTTATCCAAAAAAAAATCCTTAATTTTATGAGATAACATTGTTATTTAACTTACCATGGGTGAAGATTTTAATAGAAAATATTTTTTAATATACCGTGTGTACCTACACACGAGCCTACATATTCTATAGATTTTATTTTTTACTAATTTTATTTATTTTGCATTTTTTTCTTGCAGATAATAAATGTTAATTTTCTAAAGCTTTTATTTTCATTCTATATACAATTATACATGTGCTCCAATCCCGGGTTTGCCCCGTGCATGGCACGAGTTACTGCGCTAGTGATTCATACATTTATATAGAACTAAATGCAGTTCTTGATATGAACTGTTGCCACTGTTGCCTAAGATGCCATTTTTTCTTCGTAATGTACTCTATTTTATTGTCTCAATCAGGTCATATATAAAATAAAGCTTCCGGGGCCAGCGATTTTAGGTGAGGGTAAGCCTGAAAATCAAAATCATGCCATAATTTTCACACGTGGAGAAGGCTTGCAAACAATAGATATGAACCAGGTATGATGGTGATATGAGAAGATCTCTTCATTATAAAGTCTCATCATGCCATGCAATTAAGTTGCTTCTTTTACAGGATAACTATATGGAAGAAGCTTTGAAAATGAGAAATTTGTTGCAAGAATTTCTCAAGAAGCATGACGGTGTGAGGTTCCCAAGTATTCTTGGACTTAGGGAGCACATATTTACTGGAAGGTAAAACCATATTGATGTATTTGCAATCCAAGTCATATTTTGTGTTTCTGACTGTTGTCTTGCTTCGGTTTTAGTGTTTCTTCCCTTGCATGGTTCATGTCAAATCAGGAGACAAGTTTCGTGACAATTGGTCAGAGATTGTTGGCTAATCCTCTAAAGTAAGTTTGTTCTACTGGTTCTTTCCAAGTACAGGATAATATTGGACAGGAATTCGGAGTAAGAGAGAGAAGTGCTAACAATATACTCTCTAACATACACTCAATTATTGGGTGAAGTTCCTATGGGTCCCACCACTTTGGACCCACATGATTTAGTAGGACCTACATAAATTTCACCTAATAATAAAGAGTGTGTTGCTAGCATTACTCTTTGGAGTAAACCTACTGCTTTCTAATAGCAGAGAATTGCTAAATTGCTGAGAGAGTTCTTAAAAATAAATAGAAGACAAATGTTAAATTTGTTAGAGATTGATAGATGACCTTATAATAAATAATTATTCGAGATTTGTTGTTTGGTCTTTGTCAAATTTATCTCAATTGAAAGAGGGTGTCCATACTCTTTGCTTTAATTTAAAGCAGTTTTTTTTACTGACTTTTCGTCTACTAATTAATACATAAGATTTCTGAAGGAAGATGAATTATCATTCTCTTGGACAGCCCGAGTACCTATAAATAAATAGAAATGTATAATCTGCTTCCCATTTTTCTGCTTATGTAGGGTTCGTTTCCACTATGGTCATCCAGATGTCTTTGATAGGCTTTTTCACCTGACAAGAGGGGGTGTCAGTAAAGCCTCCAAGGTTATCAATCTGAGTGAAGATATTTTTGCTGGTACAGTGTAGTCCAATCTTCTTTATTTGCTTTGTATTTGATTCTATCTTCATTGGAGTTTTTCCGTTGTTTTCAGGCTTCAACTCTACACTCCGGGAAGGAAATGTTACTCATCACGAGTACATACAAGTTGGGAAGGGAAGGGATGTGGGTCTCAACCAAATTTCAATGTTTGAAGCAAAGATAGCTAATGGCAATGGAGAGCAGACACTAAGTCGAGATGTATACCGACTTGGGCACCGATTTGACTTCTTCAGAATGTTATCCTGTTATTTCACGACAATTGGATTTTATTTCAGCACTCTTGTATGTTATCACCGGAGTTCACTTTTACTTGCATTTTATTTATGTTTTTCTTTTCTTATTTTTAACTAGAAAGACCCTGAGTGGGATCCATGGGGGAATGGGAAATGACAGGTGGGGGGATTGAACCCCCTACCTAATAGCTGCCCCCTGATCTTAAAGTCTGGGGGAGGTACCATATGTGCTAAAGACTCTGGTCATATTTTTGTAGTTTTTATATCATGGGCTTCTGAATCTCTTTCTTCCCCATCAATTTTGTGCAGATAACTGTTCTCACTGTATATGTATTCCTCTATGGTCGCCTCTATCTTGTTCTCAGTGGGCTTGAAGAAGGTTTGAGTACACAAAAAGCCATTCGTGACAATAAGCCTCTTCAAGTGGCTCTTGCTTCTCAGTCATTTGTTCAAATTGGGTTTTTAATGGCCTTGCCCATGTTGATGGAAATTGGCTTGGAAAGGGGCTTCCGAACTGCACTTAGTGAATTTATATTAATGCAGTTGCAGTTGGCCCCGGTATTCTTCACGTTTTCACTAGGGACCAAGACTCACTATTTTGGAAGGACATTGCTTCATGGAGGTGCAAAATATAGACCCACAGGTCGAGGGTTTGTGGTTTTCCATGCTAAGTTTGCTGACAATTATAGACTTTACTCCCGTAGCCACTTTGTGAAGGGTATTGAGCTCATGATATTGCTTGTTGTATATCAAATTTTTGGTCATACGTACAGAAGTGCTCTGGCATATGTATTGATTACCATATCAATGTGGTTTATGGTGGGCACCTGGCTGTTTGCTCCATTCTTGTTCAATCCCTCTGGGTTTGAATGGCAAAAAATTGTTGATGATTGGACTGATTGGAATAAATGGATTAGTAATCGAGGAGGAATAGGTGTACCACCTGAAAAAAGTTGGGAATCTTGGTGGGAAGAGGAACAAGATCATCTCCAACATTCAGGATTACGGGGAATCATAGTGGAGATATTGTTATCACTGCGATTTTTTATCTACCAGTATGGTCTTGTATATCACTTGAATATTACGAAGAAGGGCAATAAAAGTTTTCTGGTAAGTCTTAACCTATGTTGTCTACCTTTCCCTGCTTTTTTATCTAACCATAATTTGGTGAGTCGAATGGAATAATGGAAATCCTTTCCTTGGCTAACAGGTCTATGGCATTTCGTGGTTGGTGATCTTTGTAATACTGTTTGTGATGAAGGTTAGTAACAAGCTGCTATCTATCTTGTACGGTTCTGTTGTAATTGTACATGTATGCTTTTGTATATTGATTCTTGAATTTAGTAACGTGATGATGTCCTTGTTCATATCTTGCCCACGAAATGTAATACTACTTTCGTAAGTTTCTAATGGTCTAACGAATTTCAATTATTTTCTTGTGGTGACAGACTGTATCTGTTGGGAGACGTAAATTCAGTGCAAATTTTCAGCTTGTCTTTCGACTAATAAAGGGGTTGATATTCTTAACTTTTGTCTCGATTCTTGTCACTTTGATTGCCCTTCCACATATGACAGTGCAGGACATTGTTGTCTGCATCCTTGCCTTCATGCCAACTGGTTGGGGAATGCTACAGGTTAATTCTCTTTCCACTTCCCCACTACCTAATTTATAAATATTCTTTTTGGAAGGGGAATTGCTAATTTGCTATATCCCCAATTTTTAATTTTATATTTAATTATTTGGAAAATTTGGGAACTGCAAATCACTACCTGGGATCATGTTATATCCCCCCATCTATTTGGGAATGTCTGAATGTGAGCCAGAGAGACTGAAACTTTTGGTAGGACCTATAAACACATATTAACTTTTGTTTTAAAACTAATATGATATATATCAAATTAGGGAAATATTTGTGTATAATCTTAGGTTTAAATTTGTTTTTAGTCCCTCATTAGGTCCATTTTTAGTCTCTCATTTTTAAAACACGTCTTTTTAATCCCTCATTTTTTAAAAATGGTCTCTTAGTCCCTTGGGCCATATTTTAAATTCGAAAAGTATCTTTTAAATTTATACTTTGACCCCTCCCAAGCTTGATGCTCACCTTAACCCATTTTTTCGTTCTCCTTCCCCTCCATTGATGCACAGCGACCCCTCCCCCTCTAGGAGTAGTTCCAACGTCCTCCCTCGAAGCCACCGTGAGATGCGGTCTCTCTCTCGTTCTCCTCCCTATGCGATCGCGGTGGCTGCCTCCCTTCTCGCCATTGTGCACAGCCTCCCTTGGCCGCGCGGAGCTCCTCCCTTGGCCGTGCGGGGATGGGGGCGCGGTGCATCAGTGGAGGGGGAGGAGAACGAAAAAAAAGGGTTAAAGTGAGCATCAAGCTTGGGAGGGGTCAAAATATAAATTTAAAAGATACTTTTCAAATTTAAAATATGGCTCAAGGGACTAAAAGAGACAATTTTTAAAAAATAATGGAATAAAAACGGACCTCAGTGAAAAATGAGGGACTAAAGATAGATTTAAGCCATAATCTTATTACAGTGTGGTTTTATGATTTATCTTCTGTTGTTACCTGCATTGCCTTCAATTCGTCAGTGGTTTTGGTTTTTCTTTTATCATTATTTTTATTGTATTTTGCAGATTGCTCAAGCATTAAAACCTGTAGTACGACGTGCTGGATTTTGGGGATCAGTAAAGACTCTTGCTCGTGGTTATGAGATTGTCATGGGCTTGCTTTTGTTCACTCCTGTTGCCTTTCTGGCTTGGTTTCCTTTTGTTTCAGAATTTCAAACCCGTATGCTGTTCAACCAAGCGTTCAGCAGAGGTTTGCAAATTTCTCGTATTCTTGGAGGCCAAAGGAAGGAGCGCTCTTCTCGCAACAAGGAATAGTTTGTCTGCAAAAAGGCTTAATTATTAGGAGCCCGACACCCTTTGTTGCTGTAATCGCTTCATCAAAATTTTCTGTAACAATTGTAAGTAGTTGTATGTAACTATGAATGAGACTAATTCTAGGCTTTGCTTCCGTCACAGCATTTGATTGTTATTTTATCATCAAACATCAATTAAAGCTATTTTGATTTAAATTTGCCTTAACCTTTTATATTCCTCAACCATCTGATACTAATATTTTCGCATTGGTCCTTACTTCTTTAATTCTTTGGACCAGAGAGAAACCCAACAAAATTCAAATACACAATGATTTCAAATAGAAAAGATAACTATCTTCATGTATTCTACGTTTAATATATTTGATTATTGTTAACAAAATATTTTAAGGTGTTGTGCAGGTTAATATCGAATTATCTACAATATGTTTACCAAAAAAGAATTATCTACAATATATTCCACACGCGGATTGTGACATTGCTACGTCTACACTATTTTTGTCTTGTTAAACTTTTACCTTCTCAATTTTCTATCGGTCGGTGCAATTCAATCGAACCCATCTGCACCCTTGCAATCCTAAGAATTCTTTTAATACCTCAGCAATTACTTCATTGTTTATTTGTTATTATATAGTCACGTATAGTTTTAATATTTTTTACGGATCCTTGTAACTCACACGAAGCTATTTTGAGCCGTTTTGAGCTGCTCTTTCTTTTTTTTGTGTCAACTAGTTACTCAGTGCACATGAAGACTGAAGTCACTATTTGCTCTAATGGAACAGGGCCAACAGAATAGAATTTCATAAAAAGTATTCATTATACGAGAACGTCACTTTCGTAATTATCTTACACTAATGTAGTAGAAATAGTAAATAATTCGTCTAAATATTAGATGGTAGAAGGAATTCAACCCAAATATGTACAAAATGCAGTGTATTGTCGTGATAGAAATTGAGATATGGTATCAATAACTCACTATGAAGAAAAAAAAAATCTAAATAGAAAATTGGCAACGGAAAGAACTATTTAGTACACATCTCTATACAAGGTCTCGGAGAACCACCAACCTTAATGATTCGAACTTAAGTCACAGTTAGTGTGAGTGGAGGGTACAATTATCTGAGTCAAGTGCCAACCCTATTGACATTGCTTTTTGTTTTTTAATTTGCTGTAACGTACAGTCTCATTATTTTGACATGGTTTTGTTAGAGTTTGATGTTTCCATGTGGCACCTAGAATCAGTACAAAGATCCACCTAGTTATAAAACTAGTTTGGTGGGACCAGAGAGAGAAAGGTGGCAGTTGGAGACAGATAGTGATTAGTACTGTTACTATTCCTATTAGCATATTAATATGAACAAGATTTTGAGATTCCAAAGCAAAAAAACGGCCTGCAATAAAAAGAAAATTAATAATAATAATGAAAAAGGGAAAGACAATGTCTACCGTCCTTGAAACATTCATATGTTGGACATATATTCATGTGTCAAAAGTCTTCTCCTTCTCACATTTGTCACCTTTCACTTGTCAAATGAAACTCAACCCCATTCCCTTGTTGCCAATTGTTGTACTTAACTTCACTCTATTTTCTGTTTTTTCTTTTGCAATAATCAACTCTTTTAATTTATATCATGGCCATTCACCAATCAGCATCTCCATCATTCTCCTTTGTTCTTCCCCACATTCTTTCATTTGTCTGAAGCCTGAAGACTAAACCCAGAAGTTTCCTTCCTGTTTTTTTTTTCTCTCTCTTTGTTTTGGTTTTGCATGCATACCCGGTTTTATTATCACAAGAGTTGGTGGTGTTAGCTCCATTCAGTTGGAGATGTTTGTTGAGCAAGTTTGATTCTTCCAGTGTTTAAAGAAAGACCTCAGGTAAAGTGTTGCCATTTCCTCTCCATTTGATTTATAATCAAATAATGGGATTAAGATAAGCTTATATATATAATTTATTTATCTCTATTTGCCTAGAAATTCAACTATCATCGTTTTAGAGTTAGGAGGGTTGTTAGGAGTATTGTTCTCCCTTAGATTTATAAGTGGTTCTAGATTTAATTTGTATCCTAACTCATCCTTACAAAATCGGCTTGTAAGGTGAGGATTGTCATGCTTTATATTCTCTTTTTTAGGTTTTTATCTCTAGTCAATGTAGACTTGGGTTTTTTCCAGTATTCTCTTTCTCTTTTTCACTTTTCAATTTAGAAGGTGTCTGATGTTTGCCTGCAGGAAGAGTTACAATTAGTGGGGAAAGGCATATAAAAATGGCTTCATCTTTGGAGGAGCTTCTTGCAGAGGAAGGGTTCAAAGGAAGCAGAAGAAGATCAGTGACAAGATCTAGATCTTCCTTCCACTATGGTGCTCCAAGTGAGCCACTTCACTCTTTGGAAGATAGACTTTGCAAATCAAGTGAAAGAATCAAAACACAGAGAACAAAGTCTGATAGTGCTGCCTCAAGACTTCAGATTGGAAGTGCTAAGAACCGGTTGAAGAACGAAAAACAAACCGAGAAGAAATCTTGTAGCATCACAGGTTCAGGCAAGGGAAGTGATTACAATTCATCAGAGTACATGCCAATGCCAAGGTATGAGAGAGTACTTGAGGATGTTTATTCAGACCAAGTGTCTAATGGGAAAAGAGGCAAAGAAAAGTGTTTCAATGAACTTGTGGAAAAGCCAGTGAAGGATTCAAATATGCTTAGAAAAACAAGTGGAAATAGAAAGAACTCATACACTAGATCTAATAGCAAAAGCTTAGAAGAAGATAGCAGGAACAATAAAAATAGCCATCAATCTGCTTCTGATTCTGGTCTTGCTCTCGATGAAGTTGCTGTCCAAGCATTAGTTTCCATTCTAAATGGATATATACAACGTTTCCTAAAGGATGAGGAATTCCGGTCATTGACGCGTCACAATTGTTTCTCCTCCTTGAATTTCATTCAACTGGAGGAAGAAAACAACAACACTGAGACCAAAGTCATTACAAGTCTTGAGCAAGCAATTGAAACCATTGAACAAGCTGCTGAGGAACCTATATCTGCCACTTATCTGAAAAGGGCCACCATGCAGCTCAGCATCATTGCAGGTTTGAGTTTAAATGATCTCAAGTATGGGTATACATATGGGATCCCCAATTACAAGTTGTCAGCTTGTGCTCATCTTTACCTCAGTGTGGTATATTTGATACAGAGAAAGAATAAAGTGTCAGCAAAGCATCTCTTGCAAGTCTTTTGTGATTCACCTTTTCAGGCAAGGACCATATTGTTGCCTGAATTGTGGGAGCATCTGTTTTCTCCACATCTTTCCCATTTGAAGGCATGGTATAACCAAAAGGAAGCTGAAATCCTAGTGGATACACCAAGCAAAACAAGAAGGCTAAAGCTTCTTCAAAAAGTGTATAATGAACATTTGGATTCTGGAACTCATATATTTGCAGTGTATTACAAAGATTGGCTTACTGAAGGAGCAGAATCTCCAACCATTCCTTCTATTGGCATTCCATCACTATCTGTTTCAAGTACAACAAGTCGAAGGGGAAGTTCACTTGGTCATTCTTCAGAGTCTGCTAGCTCCAGTGAACCATTCTCACCACAGCCAATGGTCAGCAAGAAACTATATGATTCTGTCTTCGGTAGCTCTAATAAATCTGGAGTCTGCGAAGTCGAAGATGAAGATAGTAAGGATGAAGATAGCCTAGAAAGTTGTGTGAGGGGCTCTTATGGATCAACTATTGTTAAACAAACATTAATATATGAATCTGAGACTATTAAATTTACAGATCAAAATACTGAAGATTTCACTCCAAGTGTACCAGTTGGTGCATTCCATCCTGTAAGAAAATTCTCTTTCTTGTTTATCTTTTTTATGGGAAAATTACAAAAAATAAATAAATAAAAGAATTGTTGATACTGCAAAGCTACTTCTAGTTTAAGAACAACTATCCAAGTGGCGAATTAAGTCAGTAAGTGATTATCTATTTCCACTCTTTGAACATGGTTAACCAGTTGAGTCATTAATTATTCCTAGCCGAAATTTTGCATACTTTGAAATTAAAAAAAAAAACATAATTGCCCATATATATGTAAATGTAACAGCCTATAATTAACTGTCTAAGTTATTGCCTATGTATATAACAGTAGGAATTCTACAAGAGGCACTGCCCACTAGAGGATCTTATTAACACATGCCTTCTTTATCATGTGCTTGATCATTGCTGTCACAATCTCTCTATGAAATATATTTAGCAAGTATACTATTATTACATCTTTATGAAATTGTATCTTTGGTCATTTTATTTGGACTCACTGCCTTTATTTTGATGGCTCCTACATTTTGAATCGAATCATGCACGTTGTAGGTTTGGAGTCATAAAGGTTGAGGAGTGAATCACAGTAAATAACCTATAACAATTGTTATTTTTTTCTGAATGATAACCTTATGCTTGGAGTCAGCATTAACATAATTTGTTTCTATTCTGTTCTTGTTCGACGTGTCTCCCATATTTTCACATTGTCAATAATATTTGACAGAAGAAAAGAACTCCAATGACAGCTGCAGAAGAATGGCAAGAAAGGAATCGCAGCAATGCCACAAAAAAATCTTTCTCCACAGAAACCAATTTAAACAACCACATAGTTGATGCTCTACCACATGAAAAAGCAAATGAACTTTCCCTCAGAAAGGTGAAAACATCTGTTTTAGAAATATGAAACATACAAAACTCTTCCATCCCAGTCACTCTACTGTTTCATCATCTAATTACAGATTAGTTTTCAACTCTGTAGTGTCATAAATGCAGTGTTTATGTACTCTTTGATTATTTGCTTTTACTAATAGTTCATATCTCTGATCACCTTCTCTGATATATCTTTTTTGATGTGCAGCCAAATAAGATAAGCTCTACTCATGAAGTTGCAGGTAAGAAAAAATAACATGTTTGATTCATGTAGCTTCCTTCAGATATCATATATTCTAATAATAGATATTCGATTTCCAAGCAGATAGATTAATGCATTTCGTAAACAATTTTGGTGTAGGATCATATTTTCAAAGCGTTCCACAGGAATTTATTTGTCCTCTTACTAGAAATATCTTTGAAGAACCTGTCACCCTAGAGACTGGTCAAACCTTTGAAAGAGAAGCCATCAAGGCATGGTTTGCAAAGGGAAACAGAACATGCCCAGTAACAGGAAATACTTTAGAATGTGTAGCCATGCCATTTACCAACCTTATCTTGAAGCGTCTGATTAATAATTGGAAGTCAGAAAACTTGGATCACCTTCTGGATTTTGCTTCTCAAACAGTGGAAAATTCAAAGTTGAAAAAGAGGGACGAGGCTGCTGTTTTCAAGTTAGAGGGTCTTTTCTCCTCTTTGAAACAAGAGTACAAATCAACGTAGACAAGTCACACCAAGCTTCTTTCTTATGTGCATTCCATCCTTACTGTTTGTTGCATCTCAAGAATGCTCCCTCAAAATTTTTATACATACAGCTGCTTCAATTTATCATGTTCTTTTACAGTAACTAAAACAAAATTGATCCTTTTTAAATTTTGAATTGAAGTATGATTTAAATTTTCATTTCATAATATTCTCATAAATAACATGCAACTTGGAATCGTAAAACCAATTGTAATCCAGAGTATCATCTAACTAAAAGTGAGCCAAGAGTAGGCTCTCTTCAAAGTTCAAACCCATTAAATGAGAAACAAAGAATAACCCCAAATGCCAAATTTGACAATCATCCTACTTCCTACTCAAAACTAGAGCTTTCTCCAAACCAAAACTAGTAATCACACACACCCCACCAATATGTTTCAATTCTCTCTAATTGACTTGGTCATGCTTTCTGTCAATGAAAGAGATCATCCTTGAATGAAAGGCCAGATATTGAAATTACCAAGATAAACAAATGCCTGAAAGAAGACAAAAATTGAAGCTCGCTCTGGATCAAACTTTACTAATCATTTCATCACCCTCTTGGCCTTCCATCTCACTACTACCTTCAACATTGATGCCCTTGTACCACCGAGCACAGAAACAGTAGAGCACCAAGTCAAGAGCAGTTAGTGCTGCAATGAGGAAGAAGAACCTGTCCATGTGCCCAAAATTCAAGTTATTGGGAATCCACCCAAACTTCTCCCCTCTTGCTGTGATTCCCATCACAATGTACACCAGCATGCTGCTCACATAGTTTCCAAGAGAAATTGAAGCCATGCAAAGTGAGCTCCCAAAGCTCTTTATGCCATCTGGGGCCTGCCCATTAAAGAACTCCAACTGACCAACATACATGAAAACTTCTGAGGCACCAACCAGAATATACTGTGGGACTTGCCAAAATATACTCAGAGAACTTTGCTTTTCCCCAGGTTGAACTCTCTTGAGCCTTTCAATCTCTGTGGTAGCAGCTGCAAGCATAGCAAGCATTCCAATGACTAGGCCAGCCCCCATTCTCTGAAGCTCGGATATTCCCTTGGGATTACCACTTAACTTTCCGGCCAGCGGAACAAAGAGTCTGCGGTAAATCTCGGTGGTAAAGAGGACACTGCAGATGTCAAACACCGACATGCTGGCCGCTGGCACGTGAAACTTCCCCAACTTGTTGTCCATGACATCCCCTTGCTCAACAAAGAGAGAGGCCATCTGTGTGAACACCACAGAGTAGATAATGGTGCACAGCCAAACAGGCAGCATCCTCAAAACGCATTTGGCCTCCTCAACCTGAGTCACGGTGCAAAGCCGCCAATGATTGTCGATATCATTCGTATCCTTCTCCGTTATTATCGCTGCCTTGTCCATGAATCTGCTCAACAGTCAGATATCAAAAAAGATCAGCTTCAATTCAACATGCAATTGCAATATGCCATGCACACACATGACATCTTAATTATTGAGTGAATCACCGAAATCATTCCTAAAATTGTATAGAGTCGTCAACTTAGTCCCCTAAGTTGAAAATTTTCTGTCATATTAGTCCTTTCAGGTCAGTCAATTCCAACTAATATGATCGAAGATTTTCAATTGCAGAGACTAATTTGGAACATTACTAATTTCAATGACTAAACTGATAGTGCCTATAATTTCAGTGACTAAATTGATGATTCACTCCTTAATTATTACTACTTACATAGTTTCCAAATGAAAGTATACAACATGCAAATGCAATCACACACAACATACAGATACATATAAATGATGATCTTCTTGTTGCTAGTTAATTAGTCAATAGTTACTACCGGAAATCTTGAGTGTGGAGAATCTTTCTACTCCCTTTGATGGCAGATTCAGGACCATCAACCTCAAAGAGTTGGTCTTCCTTGGCGGAGGGATCAACCTTCCACTTCCTGGCAGCAGCCACAAACACCTGTGTCACCCTCACCACCGGATTCCCACACAGCTCCACGTACCGGTATCTGCGGTACCCTGCGAAGAAAAGGAGCAAGGCGAGGACCGCAGAGGCCAATGAGACTGCAAAACCCATTGTCCACATCCCTGTGTCCTCATAGTACACCAGTACGGTGTTGGAGAAGAAGGAGCCAACATTGAGTGCAAAGTAAAAATAACTGAAGAAGGCTTCTCTGGAGTTGTTCTGCTTGATGCTCTTCTCATCAAACTGATCAGCTCCAAAGGTGGCCAGGGTGGGTTGGTGGCCTCCATATCCAAAAGCCACGAGATAGATGGAGAGGTAGAAGATCCCAACTCCCACTGAGGATGGTTCCATGCATTCTGTGTCTTCATCACCACACCCAGGCGGTTTTATCAGAAACCGCCAAGATGTCAACGACAACAGCCCCAACCCCTTTCGATAGACAAATATTAGTAATTAATATATTATGTTAGTAGGAGATTTGAACTCGTGTCGTGTGTGTTAATTAGCAATAGCATAGCAGCATCATTAATTGCTCAATAACTAGAACTCTTGTTAGAGTGAGTTAGTGAGTGAGTGAGGGTTGGTAAGGTAAATATATTAAATAGAATATAGAATACTACTCTAGAATCATATCTAAGCAAAAACAAACTAATTTACGTTAATTAAAAAAGTTAGTTAATTTTATTTAATTTTATTGATCTTACCAAAATAATGAACTTGATTCTCTAGAATACTCTTAATAAAAAGAGCTATTGAAATTAAAATATGCATTTAATGAAGGGTATTCTATGGAAAATAATTCATTAAATAATGTGAAATCATTGATGATTTGTTTATATTTTGGACCAACACATGTTTTTTTTTTTTTTTTTGCTTATAATTGGGTCGGGAGGGTGTACCAGAACAAGAATGAACTGAAAGATTGCGCAGGTTAGGTATCGACCCCAGTAAGAGTCGCTGAGGAATGCTCCGATGAGGGAGAATATGTAAACGGTTCCCGTCCACTTGCTCACATTGTTTGCGGCCTCCGCACTGTCTTGACGAAGCACTCTCGTTAGGAACAAAACCAAGTTCACTCCAACTCCGAAGAATGCCAGCGTTGCCAGTGCTTGATTCGCTGCATTCCATTCCAACACAAATAATAATATGAATGAATGATGCATGTATATGTATCTATCCTAGCCTAGCTTAATTGCAATTTTGGTTCTACAGGTATCACTGTGTGATTTTGATCCGAGGTTCTAATTGCAATTATTAGAATCACGTCCTTCATGGCTCACGAGACCAAAATCATACAATTAGAATTTGGACCAAAAGTGCAATTAAATTGTATATCTATTACTTTATTAATTAATGATGAGTAGAGTAGTTAATTAGTTGATTAGTAGCAACCAGTCATTTAATTGGTTTGGAGTACCTAGCAAGATCATTGCAGTTCTCCATTCAGTCTTCCTCCTATCTGCCTCTTCTGTGGGGCTACCATTTCCTCTTGTCACCTGGAAGTATCATTTATGTGAGTGACTCGGTTGATCATATGGATGGCGGCTAAAATTAGTAATAAATAAATAAGAATAAGAATTATACTGTTAGTATTTCTTTTTATGAATTTTTTTTGTTTGGTTTTGATTTTTGATTATTCATCTATTTTCAACACTTTTATAATTTTTTTTTATCTTCTTATCACATCAATTATCTATACTTTACTAAGATTGATTAATAACTAACCGACCTCGATTGCGTCGTTATTGACGGGTTCGACAAACGGGGCGGCCGTTCCTGGTTCCATCTGCATAACACAATTAAATTAAAACTCTGTTTCAAAATACTAAACCATTCACAACGATATTCACATCAACATTAATATAAAAATAATAAGAAGAAGAAAATGTCACCGATAAGGATTTATTTTCCTAACATGTGAATTTCTGTTAGTGTTGTTTCCTTGTACATCACGGGGTTCTTTAATTTATTTATACTATAATAACATTAGTGCCTATGATACCATAAGGCATAATTAATGTTCATTCAAACAATACGCACACACGCATTAGTGCATGTCTCATGCACTAATGTGTGTACGCGTATCACATGGTAGAGATCCAAATGGAGTGAGTAACCTTTTGCGAAACTTGGTGACAGATAAAGTGAACTCCTCTGGAATTGTGTCAAATTCTGGTGAGGGAGAAGAGCAAGTAGCAGCAATCGCAAAGGCCAATATTCCCCAAGAAGACACGAGTCTCGCCCGGTTTAAACTACTTGTCATTTATGGCTCAAACTTTGCTCACAAATATGTCACGAGAGTCTAACCAAACTATTCTCTCATATACAAACAAATATATGTATCTATATGATAATGACAATTAGCTGAACCTCAAACACGTAGTAGAGACAAAGTGAAGATCATAAGGATCGAGTTATGAGATTGACTGAATTGATTGATTTCTTCACAATAGAAGAAGAAGAAGAAGAAGCTTATGATTGTGGTAACAAATACTCCTTGTAACGCTCGAAGACTCTCTCCATGCAAATTAATTAAATAGTATAGTTAGCGATGGATACGGAGTGCTTCACTGAGTAGTTATTAGTGCAAAAGCCAAAGACTAATGAATGGCTAAGATGAGGTTCTGCATGCTAGACAGTTCTATTTAAGTGCAACTAATATACGAAAAGTTAGGGAAGGAAAGCTAGTGGAAGAGTTTTGAGTGGAGGGGACACTCTTGAAGCGGTCTTGTCGGTCTTCTTAATCTTAATTTCCGCTACATGTCGCCTATTATTTTGTTTATTTATTTAATTTAATTAATCTATTTATCTATCTATTTATTATATTGAAAAATAACCCCTGCTGTTGGAACACATGTCAAGATCTCAGCAGAAGCTACATCTAAATTTGCCACGTGTCAGCCTAACAAATTGTCACATTTAAATGATGCAAGTAATTCTTGCGTAATCATGTGCCTAACAAATCACTTCTGAGCTCAACAAATTAAAATATTGGTCCCTAATATAAATTTTGTATTACTTATTTCTTCTAAATAAATTAATTTCTTAAGTAAAGAATCGCAAATAATGTAATCTTCCCTAGCAATTTCCTTTAACTCAAAGCAATTGAAGCTAAGACGTGACCTTAACTGCGATTATAAGGCAGTTGTTAACAAACTACTGTATTAACTAAAATGAAAATAAAGGTAAAATAAAATAACCATTTTCTTCTCAATATATATTAGTGCTTTTCCACTCCAATAGCCACCGAAAATAAAACTTATTAAACAATGATAATTTGATATTATTCCATTAGATGCAAACATAAAAATCTCATATAAGAATTATTTTTTTAATAAGTACTATCTTTCACAAAAAAGACTTACAAGGAACACCATCCTTTTAATAACGGTGATGGTGCCCCGCAGCCATGGTGATGGTGCCCCGCAGCCATCACTTTCCATGCCGAGGATTTTTCAAATTAGAAACTATTCCACAAAAATTGGTTTAACGTTTCATGAACGTGAAAGCACATCTTCTTGCACAAAGGAACTCAATAGCTCCTTTCACGTTTTGCTGCACCAGAACGTGTGCCCCTTTAAAAACACACACACAAAGTACAAACACACACTCACACACATGCCTCCTGTTTTTTGGTGGAGTACAAAATTTAAACTAGGGGAGACACACCCCCATGCAAGGCCAGAAAGAACCACCAACCTCGACAAGAATTTATAGTGAAATCTGTGTATAGCCTCCTTTTAATGTGTGTATTTATGAAACCCAACATGCGAATACATATATGATATAGAGTCATAAGATGATGCATATATGGAATGGTACTTAAGAAATGATACATGACACATCCAATCACGCCAACAACAGGCTCACACCTTAGGATTGACTTCCGCGCTCAAGAAGGTTGTGTGTGTTTGGGTTCTTGCCCCAAGCTCTCTCCCTCCATATTACTTCCACTTCATCAAATGTCAACCCTTTGGTCTCTGGAACATACAAAAGCACAAAGAGGAATGCCACCACAGCTATACCAGCAAGAATCAAGAAAGTAGCACCAGTACCTATACCCTCAGCAACTGAAAGAAAGGACTCTGACACTATCAAATTTGAAATCCAACATACAGTAGCTGCCATGCCCCCACAGATACCTCGATATTCTTCGGGGTATATCTCTGAGTTCACAGTCCATGGCACAGGCCCCATTCCCGGCGAGAAAAAACCGATGTAAAGGGCTAGGCCTAGAACTGCAAGCCATCCATACACTTCATTTGTAGATGTTGATTGCTTATAAAATGACAAGGCCAAGATGATCAGGGATGCAATCACTCCTCCCAAACTACAAAGGGCCAATTTTTTCCTCCCCGAGTGGTCAATAAGGTAAATGCCAAGAATTGTTCCAGCAGCATTCATGCCGGCAACTATGAGTGACAGGAGAAGAGCCAACCGATTGGCGTGGAAGCCAGCCATTTGGACAATTGTTGGACTGTAGTACATGACTGTGTTTATGCCTGTAAACTGTTGAAAAGCCTGCAAAACCATTGGATGCTATAAGAACACATTTCACAAACATAAACTGATGCCACATATAATCAAACACAGAGCCTAATTCCATAATGCATTCAACTGCCAGTAACAAACAAAGTATACGTAAGACGGAGGTTTTCTTTTATCAATTAAAACCAGAAATCAAGCCAACACAGGACTGCATTGAGGCTGAAACAAGAAAGCTAAGCACCAATCTGGAAGCTCAATTCAAAGCTGAAATGAAAAGATTTAATACCAATTTTAATTTGACGGTGATGTGAAAGTGAAAATTAGTGATAACTTTCAACATGTCAGAGATCAATAAACATATTGAGCAGCAGCAGCAACAACAACCAAGCCTTAGCCCACTAAGTGAAGTCGGCTCCAAGAATCAGACAACACCATAATTCCCTATTATGTATTAAGATCAAAGATAAATCGTTTACCTCTAAATATCTCTTAATGATTTGACCTGTTGTTTTTATTAGTTTCCCTCTATCTTTAACTACTAAAATATACTTCATCTGGCCAACTCTTTCTACATGTGCTTCCATGAATCTTCTACACACATGTCCAAACCACTTAAGACGATATTCTATCATCTTTTCTACACTTGGAGCTATCCCAAATTTCTCTCTAATAATTGTAATTCTAGTCATATCTTGTCTCATGTGACCATTCATCCACCTTAACATTCTCATCTATATGCCATTGAGTTTACTTTCTCGTTGACTCTTTACCTCCCAACATTTAGTCCCATAAAGCTTTACAAATAAGTATAAGGAGTAGCATATATTTATTCTCGCCATCAAATGAAAAATGTTTCTTTAATATAGCTTATTTTTCATATTAAATGCTGAAGTTTCTGTTCAATGCAATTTCAGCTCCTGGAATGAAATGTTTCAAACATTATGGTTTACAACTTTAGTGCTAAACATTACAAATTCACTGCTAAATTTTCAATTTCATAAAACACACACTTGAGTATTTTCACACAAGATGCTAACTTCAGTTTTATAGAGCTTGTTGCATATGCAATCATTTATAGGGATGTAAGCAAGCCATCCTCATTTAACTTAGTACTTTAAAGTATATACTTCTGTTTTAAAGCAATCCAAACAAGCCTATGATTTCCAACAAGTGGCATTCCGATTCTGCTGCAACGACTCGTAAATATGTTTAGTAAAGCATAATTGTTCTAGCTAACCTATTGAGAGAGAGCAAAGAGCATTTACAAAGATCCTTTCACTATGAGAACGTTAAGTTCTGGCAAAACAGTTTCTTTGTAAACATTTTATTACCAGAAGTCCGCCTCCAACAAGGAATGACAGTCCGATTTCTTTTGATCTAAAAACATGCCAGAATTTGATAGTACTCCTTCTCTGGCGCTCTTGCTCCGATTGAGCAGTCAGGAAATCAATTTCATCCTCCAAGCGAGCCAAGTCAAAGATCTTAGAAATCACCTCCACGGCTTCATCTTTCCTATTCTGTACACCAAGATAAAAATTCTAAGAGAGCATGATAAACAAGTAGCTTATGACTATATATGAAGGTAACATAATGGACACAATTTCTTGCAAAGAGCAGCAAGCTAAGAAGGCAATATGGTACCTTTAGAAATAGCCATCTTGGGGATTCGGGGAGGAAGAGCATGAGAACAAACTGAACAATTGCGGGCACACCCGAAACACCAAGCATCCATCGCCATGTCCCAGGAACCTGGCCAATTAAGAATGTGAAACAAAACCCAAAAAGCAAACACATGGATAGAATAGGGACATTTGCAGCAACTTTTGGGACAATATATATGAGTGGGGATGGAATTATATAGTGCGTGTTTGGATTCCCTCTTGTGATAGGCAAAAGCGATTCCAAAGACATAAAATTAATTTTGACATGTTTGGGTATGTCTCGAATAGAATTGATTTTACCTCTAGAATGAATTCTAACTAGAAGTTGAGATTTGAAGTTTTTGCTCCAACGTGATTTTTAGCCTAAAATTTATTGTTCAACTCACTTTTTGCGTGAATGTATAAATCACTTTACACTCAACTCACTTATAACCAAAATCAATTTTATAAAATCAATTCATGCAAAATCAATTTTCGTCACTATATAACCAGACACACATATAGTAGAAGATATTGACAACACAACAGCCAAATCATCAAGAGGGGAGAGAGTGTGGAAGAATGGTAGCTAACCAACCTCAGTGAAAGCAAGGTTAACGAGATAGGAGAGGAACTGTCCACCAGTGATCATGAGGACGTTAGTGCTGACCAATGATCCCCTGATTTCGGAAGGAGATGCCTCGGCAATATAGACAGGAGCGGTGACGGAAGCTATGCCGACGCCCAGGCCAACGAGGAGGCGTCCGACAATGAGGACATAAGGGTCGGGTGCAGCAGCCATGAGAATTGCGCCGAGAGTGAAGATGACATCGGCGAAGAGTGTGGCCTTCTTCCGTCCATAAGAATCATTGAACCAACCACCCACCGCCGCACCAACAATTGCACCAGCAATTGCCATGCTCACAATCGTTTCCTGCAAAATGGAGAAATTAGTACAACAAACAAACAAACGGAGAAGCAGTGGTTTGGTAAATTGGTTAGGTTTGACTTGGAATCGGTACTGATCAAAATCAATTGCAGCAGTCAATCAGTACCAATTCCAAAACAGGGGATTGAGACGGTTGCTTCAGCCAGTAGTAGGTTTTAGTTATGCGACAACAAAGCAATAGAGTGATATTGTTCGATCTCTCCGGGTCCGTGTGTATGAAAGAATATTTGTCGAGAGAAGTCGATATCTTAAATAAATCTGAGTAGTTCGAGGGATTAATCTCCACGATTACGACCCAAAAAGCAATAGAGTGAAGAAGAGTAAGTAGCATAGATACCTGTAGGAAGTAACTGTTTCGGACTTCCTCGAAATCGTCTTTGATGTAAAGAAGGGCACCGGAGATGACACCGGTGTCGTAGCCGAAGAGGAGGCCGCCGATGCCGGCGACGGCGGCGAGACCGAGAATGTAGGGATTCTTGAAGAAGGACATCTTGCGCTCAGGGTGCAAATCCAAATACCCTGAGCTTCCCGGCGTCGACTGCATAGTGATCGTCATCTATCTATCTATCTATCTATCTATCTATCTGATTCCTAACTCCTAATTCCGAACCTCTCTTTCACTTTGGTTCTGAGTGTGAGCACAGCACACAGCAGTAATAAACCAGTAAATGGCTAAATTCAATTTTCAATATCAATATCAATATCAAACATTACCCGTTTGATTTGTATTTGTGTATATTTGAACACGCCCACCACATGAATGAAATGTCATCTTTTCCAATCTTTTTGGTTTACGCCACGGGCCAGCTGGCACTGCCACCACCACTGACGTGTCCCCAAATTACTTGTCCGGTTACGCCTTCTCATCTCACTCCTCCAATCCAACCATTATTGCTACCATGTTCCCTCGTACTCTCTTCTTTTGTTTTCTCCTCTTCCCTTCTCCCTTCAATTTCTTTTCTTTTCTTTTTTTTTTGTCTAAACCCCTCCACGTACATATGGTGACTTATCTCTTCCCGTCAGACAGGATCATTTAGGCAAGTTCTATCATGTAAAATTTAATATTGTTATATTCTCATGATTTAAATTTTAAATTCAAACTCAGAATCACTTATTAAACCAAGATAAACTCATGTCATTTCATTCAAATTTCTATGGTTATTTTTTCTTTATCTATTAGCGTTTTCTTATTATCGTATTTTATATCAATTAATAATTTTATTTACGCTAAAAAGTGCCAATTTTTATTTGCCATGGCAAAATACCCTGGCTTTTAATAATCCTTTCCGGCCTCTCAAGTATTGCGGAATTTTGATTGGCTAAGTACCATCATATTTTCCTATATGATTATTTAAAATTTATTTATAAGTTGTTACAATTGAAGAGATAGGAATGCTGATTGTATAAGTTCATCATGATTGAATGTCAAAAAAAAATCTCAAAAATAAACAAAAATAAATATTATAGTATAGTAGTGTTTTGACCAAAGTATTATTTGGAGTTTTGTGGTGTGATTACTGAGTACTGAGTAGTGACAGGCAGGACGGATATGGACAACTACAGGTGTACGGCTGAGATGAAGGGAAAGGTGGACATAGCGCATCAACTCATTGCCCGTGCCCCGTGGGCACATGGGTTACAAAACGTTGGATACACATAAGCGAAAGGAGGGGTCCCCTTCATTAACATGGATTACTGTCTGGGATGCGTTTTTTGTTACTTTCGGTACTAGAAAATAGGCTTAAATAGGTTTTTGTCCTTTATATGAAAATAAAGTTTGTTTTTACTCTTTTAAATTTTAAGGGTATTTGTTTAGTCTTTAATTTTATGAAAATATACTATATTTAGTCATTGGTCAAACTTTGTTAAGTTTCTAATTAGTTACGTGTCAAACGATGTTACACATAAGTACTTGATATGTGTTTCATTTATCTTAATTGGTGTCATAAATGGGTTTAACTGTCCAAATTGCTCCAACCTTACTCCCTTCACTGTTCCTTTTTTTACAATTGAACCCACTTAGAACACTATAAATGTGACACACGACAAGTACTTATGTCAAATACTATTTGTCACGTAAGCAATTATAAACTTAACAGAACCCAATCATAGACTAAATGTGACATATTTTCATAAAATTGAAGACTAAAAAATTACTCGACTAAAAATAAACTCAAATATAAAAGACTAAAAACACATTTAAGTCTAAAAAATATTACTTTACCACAGTTATATTATTATTTTTAGTACCCAGAGCCTCAACTCAAAAAAATTATCACTTTAATTGATAGATATTAGTGATTGAATTACGTGTTATCAATCCATTTAAGTTAACTTCGAATTAAAATAAAAAAAATTTGATACACTTCGAATTAAAATATTTAATTGAAATATTTAAAAAAGTTTAATGAGAATTTTAAAAAAATAATTTATTTTCACACGCGCTATAGGTATGTTAGAAAAAAAATTGAAGTCAAATAATTACACGTTATGTGTGTGTTTGGAACTACGTTGGCAGTCCTGGGACGCACGTTGGCATCAGTTAAACGCAATTTTTTCTTTTGTGAGGGTGTTTGGCTTTCTAAAGTGAAAGCAATTTTGTTATTCAAACTCAATTCTAGCAGAAGTAGGGATTTGTAGCTTCTACTGTGGTTTGAAATCGATTCTAAAATTTATTGTTGGTATTTTTCCTTTTTTCCTTCACTACCCTCCTTCTCTCTGTTTGAATGTTCCACCGCTGCTATTTTTCTTTTTCTGCCGACGGAGCTGTCACTGCCGCTCTATGCGGCTTCTTCTTTCTCCATTGCAGCCTTGTCATCCACCGTTGCAGCCTCGTCCTTCTTCTTGTTCCTGTTGCAATTGCACTACCTTTCCTTTGTTTTCCGTCGCAGCACGACCTCCGACTTCTTCTCCCCGTGGCCTTCTCTCTTTCCTATGTTCAGTTATTTTGGTGCGGCGCACCATTCTCTGATTTGGGGTGTATTAATCTTAGGGTTTCAGCTTTTTTTTGGGTCAATAGAGTATATTTTATTTATTCTTTGCCATTATTGTTTGGGCTTGCTTAGCCCACTTCTGATAACCTTTTTTGAGTCGTTTTCCACTTCTGATATGTGTTCATTTATTTGCTCATGGAGATATTGAACAAAAAAAATTGCTCATGGAGAACAATTTATTGAAAAGAAACTTAATAATTATAACTATTGGTCATGCTGAACAATTTGGAGGAAGGATATATAGTACGTATAGTTACGAGAAAAGTTATCCATAAAAATAAAAAATAATGATAGTTGTCTCATGCTCACTTAACCATTAAATAATTTAAATAATATTTAAAAAAAATCAATTTTAGATAGATACGTTATGACCCATTTTGGTAATTGCACACCTAAAATCAATTTTGATCAAAACCATCCAAACAGCATAAATTGATAAGAATCACTTTGTTGTAAATGTAACCAAACAAAAATTACGTTACGTTCAACTCACTTTTAATCAAAATCAATTTTATAAAATTAATTCTATCAAAGTTAATTTTTGTCACCACAGAATCAAACACACACTTAAGTAGTTTGAAAATAAAAAATCACGTCTCCAGTGAAATTAATTCAAATCATGCAAATTCACAATAGTTATCCATTCGGAAAAGTTAATTAAGCTGAACTAATTTATGGCTGGAGTTATGCCACGTGGAAAGCTAAGTTTGGTCGACTTTTGAAACCTTTTGCAGGTGTTTCCTGTTGTCCAGTGTGATTGAGAGTAAGATATAATAATTGGTAACCTAATGCTTTGTTTGGATTAGGAAAGAAAGTTAGAGGAGAGAAAGTAAAAAAAAAAAGTGAAAAGAAAGTAAAACATTTTTACACGTGTTATCCACGTCAACGGGCTCCAATGACACAAAAAATAAGAACAGATTCTTACGTAGAATAAATACATAAGAACCACTATTAAAAATAGACTAACTTTTCTAAAACGTACAACTCTTTTTTTTTTGTTCGAGGAGAGATCGCTCTGACCCCACTTTAAAGTATAAAGTATATAATCTTAATTATTAATGACTAAATCAATTTTTTGATACATGTATCGTCAATGGCGGAGCTTTGTTGGGACAGAGGGGGGCCACGGCCCCCCCAAACTTCTTAATTTTTTTTTCATATATATATATAGCATCAGGGGATAAAGTAAAATAGGGAAACAAAAAAGAGGGCAATCAATAAACTAAAGGCCTGTTTGGATTGGCTTATGCAGAGCCTATGAACACAGCTTATGACTGATTCATAAACTGTTTTGGGCTTATTTTTCATAAGCTACCCATGATAGCTTATCAAAACAACTTATGACTTATATAAAATAAGTTTCACTATAATTTTTCTTCGATTATAAAAGTAGCTTATACAACTTATGGGTTTATGCCATAAGCAGTAGATAAGCTTGTTATCCAAACAGGGCAAGCTAACAAGGGAGAGAGTCCAAATGTCCTAAAGCACAGGTCATCCGCGGTTCCATTCCTGATGCACATTTCATATATTTATTTAACTTCTCAGCTCTCATTCCCTCATATTTGTATGCCCCCACTTCCTTTTTTATTGCTTAATTTTCTTCTGATTATTTCAATCATCGACTCATTGGTCATTTTCCCAAGTTTACGTCTCCACCCTCTCCCACCTATTTTTTTTTAATTTTTTTCCTGTCTTCTTGGTTTTGCTTTTTGGTTTTTTTATAAGGGAATGAGATTCGAACTCAAGTATATCTGCGGTTACAAATGCTAAACTCTATCAACAGAGTAAGTATTCCTTGACTGACTTTTGGTTTTTTGTTGCAAGCCATTTTAACTTTTTCTCTTTTTTATGTAGTTAGTATATTTATCTTTTTTATGTAGTTAGTAAATTTAACTTAGAAAAATAATGATGAAGAATACAAAAAAATTTTCTTTTTTTAAGAGAAAAGCTTGTGAGAAAGATGAAAACACGAAGCAACAAAGTTCTACTCCAAGAATTGAAGAAAATGAGAGAAAACTTTCCAAACTTTCTAGTTATTTAAATTTTGTGTTTACATTTTTCAACTTAAATTTTATATATATAATACAATATTACATGTGATAAAAAAATAAAATATTACACATTTAATTAATTTTCATTAAGTATTTTTTTTGGCCCCTCCAAAATTTTCAGTCAAGCTCCGCCACTGTGTATCGTAGATGATGGATTTGTTGAAATATTATCATTAATAGTTTAGATTACTTACTTCTCCCTCTTCGCTTTATATACATGAACAAAATCTAATAATCAATGGCTTCAACATCAAGTAAATGGTTCATTTGTGACCCACAAATACACACCGTTGGTAGGGGTGTTCGCGGCTCTGTTCGGCTCGATTTTGAGGCAAAAAACCATCCGATCCGAAGTTTTAAAAGGCATGCGGTTCGGTTCGGTTCAGTTGGTTCTCTAAAAAAATCCGATCCGATCCGATCCAAAATAAGCGGTTAAGATTGGATCGATTTTTGATTTTTTCGTGGTTCAAAAACTACTGATCACAGACATTAATTTAAATAGTTTTGTTCATTTAGTGCCATTGCAACAGTAAAAAAGGAAAATACATAGATAACCTCCCTCACTCTCATAAGTCATAATCACGCCAAACACAAGTGTAAACGTCCAAATGGAAATAAAGACAGAGACAGCAGTAGTACAAGACAAAGAAAAGAAAATGTAAAGACAACACAACATTCCACAATACAATATAAAGTCTAAAGACTCTCTAAACAACATGACAGAAATTCAGGAAATAAACACAACTATTAGTCTATTACAACTTATCCTGGAAATACTTAAACATCCCTATGAATGCAAAGCAACTCTATGTGTTCAAGCTGTAATTAGCACTGGAAACTCAAAAGTAACATTATACTTTACTAATCGCAAATTCAAGAGGCAATTCAAATGAAAGAGTTCATTTCATTTATGGCTGAATTCTTATAAGAAACTACTTTGGCATGATATCAGTTCATTGACTTAATTAACTTGCAAATCATTTAATTTCCTATGAATGTTCTTCAATTCTTATGTTTCAAGTGTTCAATTGAAAAGACTGCATCAAGGTCTCAGCAATAAAACAGATGCTAAAGCAAAAATGTCAACTATAAGAAACCCTTCAACTTACAGGGATCCCAAGAGCCCATGACTTAGCAGTAGCAATGACACCTTTGGAGAGACCCTTCATCCCACGCCCATCCTCCCATAACCTCCAAGGAAGTAAGCACCTATAAACCACCTTGCCAGGCATTGAAAGACATCCAAATTTCAAATCTCTCATATCTTCTCCTCTTTCAAAAAAATAAAAATACAGAAAGTTCTTCAAAAACAGCAATTTCATTCACAATCATGAAAAACCAATCACACCAACTATAAAAGGATCAGCTGTGCGAAGCGTCTCAAAGTCGAAGACAAAGAGTCCATGGCTAAATCTTCCAATTGTTGCAAACAAAAGCAAGGCCAACACATCCCCACCAGCTAGCAGAGCCACACGCCTGCAAAGAAGGAACAGAGGGACACGGAGGTTCGCGGTGGCTCGAGGCTGTGAACAGAGGGAACTCAGTGGCAGTGAGACGGCGGATAGCAATATGCAGAGAAGGGTTTCTAATTGCAGCTACTGAAGAGTGAAGAATGAGGGACCGTGAGTGAAGAGTGCAAGGGTTTTCATTTCGTGATGAGTGAGGATCGTGTGTCTATCGTCTTATCGTGTACCACATGCAGGGTAAAACTCTAAGTAAACATTTAATTAATACGCAGTCCGGTTCGGCCGGTTCGGTTCCGACGTCGCCAACCGCAAACCGAACCAAACTGTGCGGATCTCTAAAAACAAAATCCAAAAAAATCAGTTTTCTTCGCGATTCGGCTTTTTTGGATCAGTTTTCGGTTTTCTTTTTGGATCGGTTCGGTTTTGAACACCCCAAAGCCATTGGACGATATCATAAAAGAATTGAACAAAGCAAACTTAAAATCAACCTTTTTTATACAAAATTAGCCTTTTTTTTTACAAAAGCCATTTTTTTATAAACTGACAATATTATTTAAAATATATCAACTATATCAGAGCACAAGATATATCCAAATTTAATAGGCCAATAGGCCTATTAAATTTATTCAAAATAAATAAAAAAATATTCAGATTTGTTGGCAGTACAAAATGGTCAATAGGCCAACACTTATCAGATATACTAATAAGTACCACAAGAGAATAAAAAACGAAACACATTCACTCAGGTATGAAACTGTCAAATCCAATCTATATAAAAACAAAGAGTAAATAGTTATTTTGGTATCTAAAAGTGTCATATGCTATCAAGTCAGCCCCTGAAAGCAAATAAATTAAAAAAATGTTCCTAAAAGTGTTTCCGTCTATTATTTTGGTTTCTGACTTCAGCTCTATCAAATAACTCCGTTAGCAGTGCTGATGTGACATGTTAAATGACACATAGACTCACATGTGGCAGCCTACGTGTCTCCCTCTCTCTTCCCCCTTCCCCTTTCGTCCGCCCTTCCCCCTCAATACATTTTATGTTTATGTTATTTTTTTGGCTTTAACATGTTTTTGGTCCCTCTAAATATCGGCGTTTTAAATTTAGTCCCTCTAAAAAAAGTCAAAGTTTTTTGGTCCCTCAAGAAATCAATTTTTTGATTTAGGTCCCTCATTTGCGTTGACCGCTAACATGGCACACTGAGGTCCCTGTAAAAATACTGACATGGCTTACATGCATTGCCACGTCAGAAAGACTAAAATCAAAACTTAATATTTAGAGAGACTAAAATCAAAACTTAATATATTTAAAAGGACCATGTGACATCAATTATACCACCACCACCACCACTCTCTCTCTCTCTTGTTTTCTCTCTCTCTCCCCACAACCCCTCCCCCACCACCACCCACACACTCTCTCTCTCTCGTTTTCTCTCTCCCCCCAACCACCACCACCCACCCATCCACCCTCTCTCTCACACACACATTTTCTCTCTCTCTCCCCACCACCCCCACCACCACCACATATATGCATCTTTAACCATGATCTATTTCCAGGTCATCCAATTAGTCAAAAGAAGTTCAAGGAAGGTGGTGGTGGGGGTGGGGGAGAGGGAGAGAGAAAACGAGAGAGAGAGTGGGTGGTGGTGGTGCCATGAGAAGAGGGAGAAGAAGGAGGGGGTGCTTGCTGGTGGGGGTGAGAGAGAGAGAGAAAACGAGAGAGAGAGAGAGTGGGTGGTGGTGGTGGTGGTGGGAGAAAGAAAACGAGAGAGAGAGAGAGTGTGTGTGTGTGGGTGGTGGTGGTCTGATTGATGTCATATGGTCCTTCTAAATATATTAAGTTTTGATTTTAGTCCCTCTAAATAACTATGAATGACGTGTCAGCTGACGTGGCAATGCATGTAAGACATGTCAGATGTATGTAAGCCATGTCAGCATTTTTACAGGGACCTCAGTGTGTCATGTCAGTGGTCAACGCAAAAGAAGGACCTAAATCAAAAAATTGATTTCTTGAGAGACCAAAAAACTTTGACTTTTTTTAGAGGGACTAAATTCAAAACGCCGATATTTAGAGGGACCAAAAACATGTTAAAGCCTATTTTTTTTATGGAATATATGTTTTTTTTGTCAAAATGGAATTTATGTTTATGTATCTGTCTACCTAAGCTCCCATGAAAATTTAGAAAGAACTTGCAAGCTAAGGGGTTGTTCCTTCACCTTACTGACTTCGAGTACTGGGCCAGCTACGCAGCAATGAACGACCCAACGCCTCGCAATTTGACCCAAAAAAAAGGCCCAACTGGCAAGGGGCTCACATGCCCTACAAAGTACAATATAAAAGTTGACCCCAAAAAAAAAAGTACAAATATAAAAGACGAATTGAGTTGTTGAACAAAAAAAAAGACGAATTGAGTTTTATTATGTAATCGGTATATGTCAAAAATAGAACAAAATGAAAGACAAATTAAAAAGGTACAGTAATATATTTAATTTTATTCCCCTAAAATTGTAGAATCAAAGAGGACTAAACAAAATGATTTTGTTCCATTTGGTCTATGCCAAATTCATTTACCGTCCTAAAATATTAATCACTTCGTCATTAATATTAATATGTGTCCAAATCAGTAAATAAAAATTTCTGAAAGATCACACGTATCGCGATTAAGAAAAAAAATAAAAAGATCCAGTAATATACATGTTGCAGGCGCAGCCTAAAAAATAAAAAGGTATGACTAGGAATCTATGTATATTTTCTTATATAGTAAAATCAATTGATTCTTAAATTGAAGACCCCTCGTAAATCCTGGAGCGAATGGGGTGTGTTGTGTACTGTGGGATTTGTGTTTCCGTAAATTACAAAACAAAATTGGACGGAATAGTAGCCGATACTACAACACATGCGATACGATATGAGATTTGAGAAGATCTCAGAGAATGCAATATTTATATTGCAGTGATCACGGTGACAAAAGGATGAGGTCATCACTATGATTGTTCAAATGAGAGGGAGTGGACCCCACACACCCCCCACGCCTCCAATTCCCACCCACACCCCCGAAATGTCAGGCCCAACCAACTAATAACCCATCTTTTCATTCTTCTCTCTTCTGCTATGCGCGTTCCGTTCCCCCTTCCTTTTTCCACATTCTTAAATTAATTCCATCCCATCCCAATGATTTGTATATATATATATAGTCGTGTATCCAAACCGAATGTCACATTAACACACAGGCACGCACACGCACAGAGACAGTTTATGAGAGCTATATTGAGGCGCTACCTTTCACTTCTCAATACCCCAACATCTCTCTCTGTTTCCTCTATCAGAAGAAATAGTAACACCATGTCCTCAGAATCAGCTTTTATTTTTAACACACCCAGGTTGCCTCTCAAGCAGGTTTTGGCCAAATCCCAACAAGAAGGGGATGGTGCAGTCGTCCGAAGAGGCATTGGAAGGTACTACTACTGATATTCTTGGACTTCCTATATATCCTCATCATATCATCATATGCATTTAATTATTACTAATAGTTAAGAGTCACACGGCGACTAGAGATATAGCCAATGCAGGGCCAGCCATGAGATTTTGGGATCCTCGTGTGAGCTTTACAAATGGTGCTCTTATAATCATTCGAATATTATTCTTTTAGTATTTTTTGTACTGCAAAATTATAAATAATCTTTTCATAATCAAAGTTATTTAAAAAATAATTTTCAATGGATTATTTATGATTATATGTGCTATACTATTCAAATCTTCTATTAAGTGAGTCAATAGTTTAATCTACAATATATAAAAAATAATAGATCCTAAAAAACTCCTCAGCCGACTCAAGGTTTGGAAGTGTGCATTTAGAGGCATTTTTATCATAGTGTTTTCTACAAATTTGACGTATTTGAACAAACATACATTCAATCTTCATTTCATTTACATTTTTTATTTTAATATATATATATATAGTATATAAAATTTTATATAGTACTAGTGCCTCCATAAAAATGGAGCCCTGTGCAATCACTCCCCCGCACATGCTCAGGACCACCACCACTGAATCCTTGTAAGGCAAGAGTAGACATCGTGCCGATTTTGCGGGTTTAAGTTAGGCTCTAAAAAATAGATTCTAATTTTGTTGGGTAATTCAATTCATATATGTTTTGGGTGCTGGGGCATATCACATGTCTCATTCTTCTGTTTTGATGATATCCTTTTTCAACTCTCCTCTCATATGGATGCTGATGATGATTTATTTCATTCGTTGGATTTGATATCTCAGAAGCGAGCTGAAGAACTTGGATCCCTTCTTAATGTTGGACCACTTCTCAGGTACAACCAAATACAACCTACCTTATTGGTTGAAGCGTACTTTTGTTGACTTCTACTCTTGTACCACGACTATACAATTCCACTTCTCAGTTTTATGTTATGTTTGCGTGTTTGACTTTGCAGTGTCTCCGCCTGGAGGATTCCCTGATCATCCACACAGAGGTTCTTATTCTATTCTCACTACTCATTTAATAATGATCATAATAATTTATAATTTCATTGCCCTGCTTAAGGGCCTTGCCTTATTGTATTTTGATTTGCATCTATTTTGCAGGTTTTGAGACCGTCACCTACATGCTAGAGGTATATATTATTATATACTTATTACATTTATTTAACCTTTAAAACGTTGGTAATTGTATTGTAATTGGCTGAATGGCTAAAACTTATCCTTTTTTGGATTTCAGGGAGGTATCACTCACCAAGATTTTGCTGGGCACATGGGTACAATAAGAACCGGTGATGTTCAGGTACCCACATTCAATTAAATAAACACCCAAAAAGGAGAAGATGAAATTGGAATTGGATGGTTATAATTGTTCTTGTGATGCATAATAATTAATTGTGTTTTTGGTGCAGTGGATGACAGCAGGCAGGGGAATAATTCACTCTGAAATGCCTGCTGAAGCAAACAACAAGGGGTTGCAACTGTGGATCAATTTATCAGCCAAGGACAAAATGTAAGTATCCTAGTCAGTCAGTCAGTCAAAATTTTCTTTTTCTTAGAGGATTTGAACCATTGATAAGGTCTGTTCTGATCACGTTGAGAGTTTCATATCAACAAGAGGTATAGATAATATACTCCTTATAATAAAGCATGAGCAGTTCTTACCTTACAAATTGGTTTTGTGAGATTAAGTTAGACCCTAGAGCTTAAATCCTAATACGATATCTAAGCCTAGGTTCACACTCTACATATGTGTTCCAAGGCGTGATAGGTGTTGTTATTCGGCCGGGCCACTACCTGACATCTTGACTTTTGATAATGAATCAGGATTGAGCCTAACTATCAGGAACTTCCAAGTGAGAACATACCAGCAGCAGAAAAAGATGGGGTTGAAGTGAGAGTGATAGCAGGAGAAGCAATGGGAGTTCAATCCCCAGTCTACACCCGCACTCCAACCATGTTCCTTGATTTCTCCATGATGCCCGGAACCCAGTTGCATCAAAGCATTCCAGCATCGTGGAATGCCTTTGCTTATGTGATCGAAGGGGAAGGGGTTTTTGGGTCTCCAAATTCATCCCCAACTGCAGCACACCATGTCCTTGTCTTCACTCAGGGTGGTGATGGCCTCAGTGTGTGGAACAGCTCTTCAAAGCCTCTGAGGTTTGTGCTCATTGGAGGACAACCACTCAATGAGCCTGTGGCACAGTATGGCCCTTTTGTGATGAACACACAGTCTGAGATTGAGAAAACTATTGAAGACTATCACTATGGCAAGAATGGCTTTGAGATGAGGAATAATTGGAGATCTCAATAGTTTAGTTAGAAGCTAAGCTAATAAACCCGTTTGGTTAAAATTTTTGTCATGGCAAAAGTGAAAAAAAACAAGTCTCGAGGTATTTTTGTTTGCTAAAAGTTTCTTTTTACTTGTTTTGATCATTCTAAAAAGAGAAAAATTTTAATCAAACAGACTTATAAGTGTTGTGTAGCTACTACTTTACCTACTACGTGTATCTGAATATCTGATATAGTCAAATCAAAATAATTAGTAGTATATATATCTGAAAAATAACAGGGCTAGCTGCTTTCTCAGTCCTTTTCAACACCATGATAACTCATGGGCATAGCTATCAAAGTAGTAGGAGCTGAAAAGAAATCTTGCTTTTTCTATCATTTCATTTCCGTGTAACAAAAGCTTCTAGAAGATCCATATTGCTGCCGGGGTGGGGCAACTATGGTTTGTCGCTCACAAGTCGTGATGGGTCACCTTATCTTGATTTTTTTCTTTTTCTTTTCCTTTCTCTTGTTCACTTTCTCCACCTTTGTTGCTTTTCAATAGATTTCTTCTTTTGCTAAGATCTTTATTTCTTTTTTTGCTACTAATTAATTGGGATGGAAAAGAGCAAATACAGAATTATTCATCGTCCTTTTCCTTATTTACCCGATACTCATATTAGAGTTTTTATGGATATATACTTGAAATAAAAACTTGGTTTTTGTTTTTTTCTTATTTGTATCCAAAATTTAAACTTCAAGATACAACGTAAAATAAGTATATTTGTACTAATTTGAACTTTTCACGAGAGTTTAATATTAATAAAAATTTGATTTTGGTCATTACTCACACACATAAGGGTTGAAGAAAGGGACAAAGTGGGGATCGAACCTCCATTCTCTTACATATCACCCGAACTCTTTAGCTACTTAAACTATATCATGGGGATTCTTTTTAGATTTTAATGGTACAAAAAAAATGTTTATGGTAATGGTTGTGGTCTTGTGGATGGAGAACTGTGATAGGAATGGGTGGGTGGCACAGTGGCATTGCTTATTGGGTTCACAATTGTGACTCACGCCCTCCACCATCTCAGAAATTTAAGATTTTCTTATCAAACGCATATTGAGTTGATCCCATTTCTCTATTATGGAGTGTCGCCAAACTGAATCTTTTTTTTTTGTCTAAGTATAATTCGAGGTGAGTGGACCTATATAAAAGAGTAAAACTCTTTTTGTGCATATTTTTTTATTCATAAAACTCGAATCCAAGATCTTATTAATAATAATCAAGCTCCTTACTGTTTGAACCAATAAGCGTGTGTTTGTTTTTTTGTGTCCGAGCTCTCAAATGCCGTTTGTAAAAGGAACCCAAGTGTTACTTCTTTAACAAATGACATTATAATATGTTCTCAATGAGAATCCAAACACATGCTAAGATATTAGTGACAAAACTACATCTTTGAGGATATTGTTTTTGAGAACTTTTACGTATTGTGTGTATAAATGGCAATTCTGCCCACAAAAAAGCTATAAGCAATAAGTACATAAATACATTAAATTTTATGAAAAATTACAAAATTCTGCCCCCAAAATTGTGCCGTAACCTTCGCTTTTGATGAAGATTATCCAGCTATTATGGCTTGAAATTGTGCAGTCATAAAAATGACAGAATCGCATAACTCTGTCATAATTTGAGTTGATTATGTAGAAGGCTAGAAATTATACCAATTTCATATGATTTGATCGTCAAAAGTATGCGATTCTGTCATTTTTTATGACTGCACAATTCGTTGTGTATCCAAAGTTTTTACTTTTAACACCCCCCAAACATACGCACGGTACGCCCTATTTATAGGTGTTGCTTCTGAAAAATCTTATGGAAGTCATTGCCCAACACAAATATCCGTCAAATCAAAAGAAAATCGTGAACTAAAAAGGCAACTTCTGGTTGACCAAATACTCAAATACAAAAAACCCAAATGGCATGCAGTCCTCTTGCCAAAAGGCAAATGAGAAAGTCGTAAATCATATATACCGATTAATTGAGAACAACAAACAATACTCAGCAAACAAGGAGAACAATAATGTCTGACCCAAATGCACAAGAAAACTGAAAAACATATAACGGTTCCCGTGAGCAAAAATGGTAGAAAGAACAGGATGGTTTTTTTTGGGGGGGGGGGGGGAGGGGGAAGAAATCATTAGACATTTTCACTAAGCATGAAGGCATAAATAGATGTCCACTTCATTTGCTGCAATTACAATAAGTTCTTTGTACCCACCCCGATTATACAATTAAATCCGTTTTCTGTCTTAAAATTGATTGAAGATAACATTTTTGTTGCTATATATATGTCTTCATATAGTTGTAATTGAAGAACTTTTCAAATCATATCGAAGAAAGAAGGAATTCAAGCCAACCCAACCCATTTAATTAATCAACCAACAAAAAGCAAAGCGAGTAGAGATGAGGATGGATCAGATCAGGTCATCTTGAACAGCAAGAAAAATAGGTTTGGTTTTGCTTGGATGCAGCAGCACCATTGTTGACGAGGCTGACCCTGTTGACAGATAATTCGGCCTTGTAGGTGTCGGAGTTGAGGACCTTCCTACTGACGTTGTTGTAAATCTCCCGAATGACCATCTCAAAAGCGGTCTTGACGTTTGTGGAGTCCAAGGCTGAGGTTTCCATGAAAAACAATCCTTCCGCTTCTGCGAGCCCTTTCCCTTCCTCAACGCTCACCGCCCTGATACTCTCCAGATCACATTTGTTGCCCACAAGCATCATCGCCACAGTGGTATCGCAGTGAGCTGCATCACACTCACCGTAATTACCAAACACACAAAACGGTTGAACCTTGTCTTATATAATAATCAATAATCAGTTATATCAATTATATGTATATATAAGGTGAAATATGGATTCTCTACCTTTTAAAGAGACTCTCTCTCTCTATCAGTCTCCTATATTATTCTATTTCTCATCTAATCTCTCATTCCTTTCTCATTTTTCTCTTTCATAAAATACACTAAAGTCACGGCTGGGAAGACTTTCCCGTCCTACCTTCATGTGAGGTGCACGTACGATAATTAGATGTTAATTTACATAGTATTTGGTTGGAGGAGAAGGGAAGGGAAGGGGAGCAGAGGAATTTGGCTCTCCTCCAATAATGGGGGGTTTGGAGGGGAGAGAGAATGCTTTAAATATTTGAAACACATTTATTTAAATAACCTTACATGAAATTTAACGTATAAAAGCTCACAATGGTTTAAAAAATAAATTAGTCTATTTCCTCCATTAAAATTCCTCCCCTCCCCTTCTCCCAACCAAACACAATATCTAATTAAATCCTTCTCCTCCCTTTCCCTTCCCTCCATTAAAATCCCTCCTCTCCCCTCCCCTTCTTTGAACCGGGTTTGTTTGGATAAACAGCTTATTTAAATATTTATGACATAAACGCTTATGTATAAACTATCTTTGTAATCGAAGAGAGAATGTGATAAAACTAATTTCATATAAAATATAAGTTGTTTTAATAAGCTATCATAGGGAGCTTATGAAAATAAGTTCAAAACATCTTATGGATTAGTCATAAGCTGTTTCCATAAACTCTGTCAAATATGTTGACAAGTGTTTATATTAGTAGATTAATAGATAAGCCTAAATAAGCTATGTATAAGCCAATTCAAACATGGTCTTAAATCAATGAACAAGCAGCACACACAACACAGCTAGCCACAACACAAGTACAAGTTGGTAAAGGACAAGTGGAATCGGGCCACTAACTGAACAGCACATTCTATCTTAATAATATTAACAGACGATCCAACGGAAAAAAAGAGGAAAGATAAACCAAAGCAATAGGGATCAGGGATTAGGGAGTAGAAAGAAGCTAATATGATATCGCTAACAATGAACAAAACGTGTTGAAAGGAATAAAGGCGAAGATGCAGTGCAGTGCACAGGATAAAGATGATTAAAGAGAGAAATGGAAAAGTGACAGATCCAAAAGCAAATCAAAGCAGGAGATAGATCAGATCTAAATCAAAATCAAAATGTAGAGTAAAAGTAGAAGAAGAAGGAGAAGGAGTTAGACAGTTACTGACTCTTGAGCTCGTCGAGCCAGCGGCCGATGCTGTCGAAAGTGGTGCGGCGGGTGATGTCGTAGACGATGAGAGCACCGACGGCGCCACGGTAGTAGGCGGAGGTGACGGCACGGAAGCGTTCTTGGCCGGCGGTGTCCCAAATCTGAGCCTTAACTTCCTTGGAGTCGATGTCGAGGCTCTGAGTCTGGAACTCGACACCTATGGTGGCCTTGGAGTGAGGGTTGAACTCGTTGCGAGCGTACCTGGAGAGGAGGTTGGATTTCCCCACAGCGGAGTCGCCGATTATGACGATCTTGAACAGATACTCTTCTCCTCCCTCCTCATCCGAACTAGACATTGCCTTCTTCCCTAGCTAACTCTTCTCTTCTCTATTATACGGAGTTAGTTAACAGTACTCTCCACTCCACAGAGGCGTTCTTGCTTTTGCTTCGGCTTCGGTGTTTTGTTTGTGATGATTGAATGAATGAATAGATAGAGAGCACAGCACAGCACACCGCTCGCTCACAACACAACCCAGCCTGGCCTCGACAAGCTGCGTTTCTTTCTACTATGCTACTGCATTGTCATTCCCCATTTCGCCCCCCGTTTTCTTTTAAAAAAAAAATAATAATAATAATAATTTCGTTTAAAGTTTTGCTGCATAATTAAAAAATATTCTGAATATTTTCAAAATTAAAGAAATGTAAGTCCATTTCGTATATGATTTCTTACCTTATTAATTTTTCCATTTCATCTAATGAAAAATTTTAAAAATAATAATATCCTTCTTAACTATTAAGTCATAACTAAATTAAAGTAAATGAAATTTTATTAATTATGCAATATAGTGAAACAATTACCGTTAGTTACCTTGAAAATTTTATTGAAAATTTTATTTTAAACGATGTTTTTGGTTTAATCTTGAGTCATTATAAAATTAGTGCAAAGTAATTATCGATTTCATCAATAACTAATCTCTATGGTAAATATAGTTAATCACTATTAGTGGGATTTCTTTTTCTAACCACTCCTCCTCCCACGTGGTCTTCATGAGCTATTTTACGGACTCATTGCTTGCAAAGCACTGTGTGAAGCAGCCAATGAGTCCCTGTCATAGATTTGCCACATTGATTCATTCTATTCAAGAGGTGCTTGCTCGTGATTGGTTTGTGCGTTTACTTCATCTCCACCGCGAAGGCAATAGGAGTGCCAATTGGTTGGCAAAGAAGGGTCGTGAGGGTTTACTCAAATGGCCTCTTTGGGAGAGGGCGCCGCCGGAGCTTGCGATGGTGGTTGCTAAGGTCACCACCAGAACGGTTTTTCATCGAGGCCAACCTTAGGTTAAAGCTAGGGGTGTTCGGAGGACGAGTTACGTCCGGCCCTAACCCCGCCCTAAATTTTCACCGGGCCAATTTTTGGACCCGAACCCGGTCCTAAACCCAACAGAACCCGATGATATGCGGGTTCAACGAAGACCGAGTCCAAATAAGACAAGACCGGGTTGACCCGAAAGGTGGACTAAAAAATTATGAAGCGATCATTCAAACATGGTGATGTTATATGCACCATCTTGAGAGTAAAAAATCTAAAATTCATATTTAAAACTCTTTATTTAGTAGTCATTTTAACTTCAAATCTTTTCATGCCTTTGGTTTAGTCTTGTTGAATATCAATTCTTTCCTCAGTTCTGCTATAATGAATTAAATTCTAAAGTATGTCGCAAATATTTCAAAAAATTGTTATGATATAATAGTGCAAATACTAAACGGTGCACCTTTGATCAACTCTAAAACATTTGTTCTAGTGTTATTAAATTTCCAACCATTACTATTTGTGATGCTATGCATAAACCTCTCAAACATGCAAAATTTACTTGTATGACATGTGAGTTTTGTTTACGTACATTAAAACTATAAGCACTGTAATACCAAAAAATAATTTATAAGCATTGTATTGGGATGGACCGGGTGACCCGAGGATAAACCCGAACCCGTCTCAACCCGAAGTCGGGTTTCAAGTGGGACTGTCCCTTTTGTCCCCATTTTACTTATAGGACCAGGTTAGACCCGCCCTGAAACACTTGAGCTAGGACGGGTTGACGGACCGGGTCTTGTACACCCCTAGTTAAAGCTGCTACTCGGGTATGGGGTGGGTTGTAGACCCGGGTAGCAGCTCATTTGGTTTTTCTGGGTTTTTCGTTTTTGGTCATTTCTTTCCTTATTTTTTTGTTTCTCATTTTGCTTTTCAGTTTGGGCTTGACCCAGCACCTACCAAAAAATACACTACACTTTAGTGTATTTTGATAAATTCGAGAGTTCTTGACAAAAATAAATAAATAAATTTGAGTTTCTTTTTCTTATTTTTGGCTCTATTTTTTATTCCTAAAATCATTAACATATAATTTTGAATCTCTACTATCAGCTATGAAAAAATAAATTAAAAAATAAAGATTTTGATCGAACTTCTAAAGCCGATAAAAGTATATTTTAAACTTTATTTTATTTTCCAAAGTTGTAAATCAATAATAAAGTTCTCAATAATAGTTTCAAATGATATTAAAAATTATAAAGAAAGAAAATATTTAATAAAATGATTGTTATAATTTGGTTCACCATCACTAAAAGATTTGTTTGTGTTAAAATGGAATTAAGAGTATTACATTAACAGGATCCCGAGCCATACTTGGCAACCCACCATGACACTAGATACTACTACCCCGATTTATTGGTTGAACCAAAGGCTATTCCTCTATGCGCGCACTACGTAAGAGAAGGGAGGATCTGGGTTTGCTAGCTCTCATTGTTGCCCCGCAAAGACAAGGTCTTTTTGTAGATTGTTGTGTAACTCTCTATGCTTTCCGTGTTTTGAGTTAGATAAACATAAGATATCAGTAGCAAAGCAAGAAATAAAAGAAGCAAGGAGGGGAAGGGGAGGAGGTAGGGGAGAGAGAGGGAGGAGAGAGACTAATGGTGTGTCAGCTAACGTGGAAAAATCTCAACATTTAAATAATGTCAACTCTACTTAGATACTAAAATGAAAAAAAAACACATTAGAAGGACCAAAATCGTTTAACTCTTATTATGGAGACTCAAATGAAAACATCGATGTATTACAGGGACCAGAAAGATATTTTAGCCAAAAAAAACTATCACAAAATAAATAAATAAATAAATAAATAAAAGGAAGACTTCGTTTTATTATGGGAATGGACGATTTTTTGGATTTCTAAGTATTCTCTATGGACAATTGTGGAGACTTATCTATTTAAGAGATTAACCTCTTCCAACAAATCTTTTTTCATACGCACGATGGGATGGAATTGGGGTTGACATCTCCTAATATATATTTTTCCATATACACAATGGGGATCGAACTTCCGATATTGCACTTAAAGGATCGTGATGTTGTGGGAATGGACGATTTACATCAAGACGGAGCTGAGGGGTAGCATTTAAAATAAATAAATGCGGGTGTGGCTACCCGTATCAGATAAAAGCCCAAATGAATCGTGGGAGCCTGATAGTGGGGGTATTAATTCAATGGTTGGTGATGATTGATGCATCATCATATTCATATTCATGGGGCATACATCTCGTCATAATAGGAGTATACTACAAATAAATAGGAGAATAGAACGGAACGGGGAAATCGAAAAATTGTAATTGTAATTGCAGTTAGGTTAGTTGAGAGGAGGCAGTGAAAGTGAAGCGCAGTAAGTGGTAAGCTGTTGATTGTTTGTTCCTTCCATCTCGTGAGTGAGTCTTGACTCGTGTCGTGAGAGAGAAGAGAAGAGAAGAGAAGGATAGCTTTATATATATATACACGTAAAGCAAACAGTATCATTCAATTCAGTCATCACCTGATCAATTCATCAGGTTGCATCACAAGAATGGCGTCGTCTCCTTCTTCTCGCAGCCTGCGAGTGTTTGTGTCGGTGTTGTTATTGTTGGTGTTGTTGATTGTGACTGCAGCGGGCGCCGACGATGTGAAGCGCGATGACGAGAGGGCTCCCAAGTCCGATTCCTGCAATAACCCCTTCCAATTGGTACGGTATTCCCAATTCCACCTTTTCTTGTTTTATTCTTTCTTCGATCTTGATTGTAACCCTTTCCAATTGGTAGGCTAAGGTGAAGAGCTGGGTCGATGACGAGGAAGACAGTGTTTATCACGGTATGACTGCAAGATTTGGTTCTTTACTTCCTGAGAAGGCTGAAAATAGTGTCAGAACTCCTGCCATTTTTGCTAATCCTGTTGACTGCTGTTCCCCTTCAACTTCCAAGGTTCTTTTCCTATTTCCTTTTTTTCTTTTGCCTTGATCAATTGCTCTCGTCTCCTGCTTTTCACTCACTGTTTAGTACTTACCGAATCACTGGACTTTTCCTAAGGATCTCAAATCCCTCTATGAATGAGACTTCTCACTCAATCAGGATTTATCCTCTTCATATAACCGAATTTCGGAAACTTGATAAACTTTCTAGGAGGGAAATGGATTCCCTAGCTATAGGGCAGAAAAGTCACCGTGACTTCAGTGTATTTTATGAGAGAGGAATGAAAGATTAGATGAGAGACAGAGTGTAATATAGCAGAGAGATAGAGAGAAAGTCACCATGACTTTCCCGCCCTAAAGGTAAAGAATCAGTGTCTTTCTAGGAGCTGATCGATATTAATATGTTGATGTTGATATTTAAAGATGTTTTCTGTTATGCTTTTACCCTCCAACCCCAATGACGTGATGGGATTGGAGTATGTTGCATTTTCTCCAGACGCATGCTGAGTCTGTTATGTGCATTCTCCATTTTGCAGTTGTCTGGATCGGTCGCTCTCTGTGTGCGTGGGGGTTGTGACTTTGAAGCTAAAGCTGCATTTGCACAGTCTGGAGGTGCTACTGGCATGTTGGTGATTAATGACGAAGAAGGTCCTTTTGAGTGTTATGTTTCCATTTTTGTTTAATTCATAGAGGGTTCTTAAGACTGTTGTGTCATGTGCTAGGCTTGTGACTTCCTCACTCATTTACAGTCACTGGGCAACGGGAGTTGCACTTGCACACACACTTCCCTCACCTGAAGCATATTCATGTATATTAAACTGTAGAGTGTAGACAAAACCTGATTACATTATTCAATATAACGGAAAGATGAAATTGAAACCTGAGTAGTAAGACAACTGACGTAGACATAGACAAAGTGACACTGCCTTTTCTCTCCTCTTGCCCTCATCTCGCTTTACACTAACAATTAAATATCCATTAAATGTTTTAGCATTATAGTTATAATTTACTAATAAAAACGTTGCTTTCATTGCAATTGATGACTTGCTCTCTGTTCTATTATCTGCTTTAGTCAATAAAGTATTATGTGATCATATTTTGTCTGATATCTATGTGTTTTTTGTCAGATCTCTTTGAGATGGTTTGCTCTAATAGCACCGAGGCAAACATTTCAATTCCAGTTGTGTTGGTAACAAAATCAGCAGGAGAAGCTCTCAACAACTCTTTGACATCTGGGAGGAGAGGTCAGGCCTTCAATTCTTAGAACTTCTATTTGTACTATCATTGTCTTTGAGAAAGATATTTAGGCTTATATATTTATTAAACATTGTCATATGCTTATTAGATGCAAATAATTTTTTTGTTTTATTTGGTTGTTTCTTTCTTTTTTTTTGGCCATAGTAAGATGTGTGTATGAGTCCTATGTTGATGCTTAGACTGTCCCCACCAAATAGTATAAGGCTGGTTGTTTGTTGTTGTTAGTTAGATGTGTATGAGGATATTTATTCTCCTTGCTTGTACTTGTAGAAGAGTTTATTCCCTGGCAAGTTGGCGTAGAACCTATTGAAGAAAAGATGAAGAAAACTCTCCTGAAGCGATTTCGTCATGTGCTAAGATCATTAGAGGCTTCAATAAGAAAATGAATAAAATGGAGGAGAAAGACCTAAGAGAAAAAAGTGGAGAAACCATTAAGAAAGACTTTGCTCTAAATGGTTGTCTAACTGGTTTTATTGAAACTTTGGATTTTTGATTGAGCCCAATGACATATATCAATCCTCAAAGCCAATTCACTAAATGTGATAAGGCTAAGTGTTGTTGAGTATTGAAAAAGGTGTGTAACAGGGAGCTTATATTTATATGAAGCAAGCTGGTTAGGGGTTTATAATATATTATGTGTTGGATAGATTGTTTGGTCGTCTTGAATTCACTTGTAAATTGAAGTAATGAAGAATGAGGAGGGAGTTCCTGTATATTGCATGCATATGTAAAACATCATGTTTTTCTGGGTTGAAATTTCAAACTGATTTAACTGACGCAACACTATCGCCAGAAAAATAAGGCTAATTTACATTGACATGTCACATGACACCTGTGTCAGTGTTGAATGCACTGGCTTGAAATTTTTTGGTTTCCTTTTGTGGAGCCAGAATAGTGATCATTATGTCAGAAGCTGATATTACAGTAACTTAATTTCACTTACTGACCTGGTTAGTAGTAACTAGTAAATACCAAAAAGACATAGGCTCAGAGAACAGAAGATAGAAGAAAGATTGGACCTGACTATAATCTGACTTTACCATATCATACAACAACAACAACAACAACCAAGCCTTATCCCACTAGGTGGGGTCGGCTATATGGATCACTCGACGCCTAACTTTACCATATTATAATTATTCAATATTATTAGACTTGGTATGTTGTGTCTTTATATTCCATGTTTTTACTTATCATGTATCATAAATAATAAATTTATAAAAGATGTTACAAAGTCCTGATTCAACCCTGGTTTGACCTTAAAACCTTGAAACTATCTCCTTTCTGGTTCAAGTAATGTCTGGTTTTTAAAGTATTGATTGGCAGCTCTACCACGTCTCCTCTCACACAAACACATAAGTACACCTATGCATTCTCATACATCCTTTGAATAAATGAGATGGAAAAGATATGGCTAATTTTATCAATGAAATAATGCATATTTATCCTAGATTTCAGGTTTATTTTCCACATGGTCTACAGATGGTTAATTTTGAATTGTGTTTTGCAGTGGAAATCTTGTTATATGCTCCACCTCGCCCACTTGTAGACTTCTCAGTTGCATTTTTGTGGTTGATCTCTGTTGGAACAATTGTATGCGCTTCACTATGGTCGGATCTAACTGCTTCTAAGAAGTCTGATGATCGCTATGATGAATTGTATCCCAAGGTTTTTCGTTGCAACCCTATATCAGCCTTAAAGTTTATGATATGTACTTAAATGTCTTTTTATGATGCCTTAAGCAAGCACTTTTTTGGATGGGAGCAAATGCTTTCATCAAGCAAAAATTACCTAATATTTGAATAATGCTGAAGCCTGAAACGGGAAATGTATAATAACACTTACCCTGGCTTGTGTACTAATCTATGTTTCCTTTTATCTTTTATTTTCTTTGTTTACAGCCTCTTTTAATTTCAACTATTATAAATTTTACAATGAAGTGAAGGAGCATGTCTTCTTCTTACCATTTCGTTTACTGATACAAACTTATTCAAGTTTGTTTTTAACACATCTTCAAATGCATTACTTTGTACATGTAAGTTTATTTTTTTTTCTTTTGCTAGGAATCTTCAAATGCTGAAGCAGCAAAAGGTGATTCTAATAAGGAAATTGTTAACATCAGTTCAAAGGCTGCTATCATATTTGTCATAATAGCATCTACGTTTCTTGTTCTATTGTTCTTCTTCATGTCATCTTGGTTTATCTGGGTGCTGATTGTACTTTTCTGCATCGGTGGTATTGAGGTAATGCAATTCATTCATTTCCATGGCTTTTACTCCTACTCTTGCAAATTGACAAATGAAGAGGGGATTAGTTCCCTATCATACATGGTTAATTTTTCTGTCTACATAAACTGAAAGTTTGTATTAGCAATTCAAGCATTTCACATGTACATATACTAATCAAATTATACTAAACTAGTGGGGAGCAGGTACTCCGTGCCTGTGTCCACCACAGTTTTTTTTTGTGATACAAATAGCTTTTTTAACAGTTATTACATAATTTTGAATAAGTTTAAATTTAATTTTTCAATTATTAAGGGCAAAAATGGAAACAAAAGTAAGACACCAAAAAAACAGTTAAAAGGTGGTATCCACATTTCTCTTTTTTTATTTTTGTTTAATATGAAAATCATATATTGATGTGGAAATTTGATTGATTATTATATACTCATTCATATCAATATCTTCAAATGTATGATAAATATATATATATTGTTATTATAGAAGTTATCATATAGTTATTGGTATATTTAAATTTGAATTTAAAAATTTAGTTAAAAAGGATAATTTTGAAAAAAAAATTAAAACACAAAAGGGTAATATTAGAAAAAAATTAGGACACCAAAAGATGGTGTTTCCTTTATATATAGTTATAGATTATAGATATAGATTACATGTTATATGAATGAAAAAATAGGAGAGGAAGAGAGTGGAAGTGTCCGAGTGAAAATATCAGTATCATCAACATACACAACCAAAAGCTTTAATTTCCTCTGTACATTAATTCATGTTTGTATTTTCAGGGGATGCACAATTGTATCACAAGCCTCACTTTTAGGTAAAACCAATCTCTCTCTCTCTCTCTCTCTCTCTGAGAGAAAAGGAAATCAGTGTTCTTTCTCCATGCATTTTGTTAATGTTTCCCTGTTCTTTTTTTTTTTTTTAAATTTACATGTGAGCAGAAAATGCCAAAATTGTGGTCAAAAGACAGTGAGCTTACCTCTGTTTGGGGAGACTTATATTTTCTCGCTGGTAGTGTTTTTATTCTGTGTGGCATTTGCGGTTTTTTGGGCTGCCACTCGACGGGAATCTTATTCATGGATTGGCCAAGATATTCTTGTAAGTTTCAGATTCTAGTTCGTGCATGATGGGTCTTTCTATTATCATTGCGTTTCTAAATTCAAACTTATATTCTTGAAAATGCTCAACATAGAAAGTCGGTTTCCTTTCCTTATAGTTGTCCATAAATACTGCCTGTTATTTAAAGTTGAGAAGAAGCTAGGAACTTTGTATGAACTATGAAGAACTAGAGCAGAAGTTGCAATGGTTTCTAGTGTAGGTCTTCCTAGTTTTTATATCATATATGTGCATGTTTCCGTTTACACTTTTGCATAACATTGAACTTAATTTACTTAGATGCATACATATATAGAGTATAGACGCTAGCTCATACAGGTGAGTGTATGTAGAGAAATTTCAAATAACAGGAAATTTTGGTTGATAAATTTTTCTAGCTAATCTATGACGGGGTTAATTAGGTTAACAAGTTGTTACTTCATCAACCATTCTTTGGAGTTCGAACATTGTTACTACCAGACTACCTTAGTACTACCTCCGGTCCCATATATAAGAGAATTTAGGGTTATTTTCTTGGTCCAAATTATAAGAAACATAGATCCATTTTAAATGCACCAATTGTATAAAATTCTTTTTATACCCATTGGAGAGAGAATAATATGCTTGGGAATTAGGAGTGATTTAATGTCATTAAATGTATAAGCCATCATTTTAATCATTTACTATGAGGGGTAATCTTGGAATGAAGTTTATATTAATTACAACTAACTTATTTAACTACTTTTTATTGGTCCTTGTGAATTAAGTATTTGTCTCTTATATATGGGACTGGAGGTAGTAGTTCATAAACTAGAAATATTTTGACCAATATTTCCTTTATGTAATTTTCCATATTCCTATTCTTCAAGTTAATTATTGTCAAATGACTCAAATCATTAAATAATGTCTGTGTGAGAGTCCTCACATGTGGGCCAAATACAATATTGGGATCTTGGTTGGCTCTTATTGAGTCTGAAGCATTGCACTGGAAGGTGGTTTCCTATCTCAAATATGTTTGATACCATTAACTGACGATTAGCTCTGTGATTGATCTTTCACTGTGTGTTGTTCACTTAAAATATTGCTTTGTTCTTAATAGGGAATCTGTTTGATGATAACCGTCTTGCAGTTAGCTCGATTACCCAATATTAAGGTACCTGAATAGATTCCTCATGTCTATGATAAATTAATCATTCTTCCCTTTATCAGTTTGTTCTGTATCTATTATCTATTATAACAGTTATACTAATTTTCATGTGCATCTGATGTAATAGGTTGCAACTGTACTGCTCAGTTGTGCCTTTGTCTATGACATTTTTTGGGTGTTCATATCTCCGGTGATATTCCATGAAAGTGTCATGATTGCAGTAAGTATTTACTTTTACAAGTAATGCTTTAGTTCTTTTACTTGGATTGTCTCAGTTCAGTTTGAAACTTTAAAGGTAGAGTAGTATAAGTATTTGTTTTCATTTACTTGATAAAGAGGAAATTTTAGTAGAAAGTGAGAAGAAAACAGAAACATGAAGTCAGAGGATACAGTATCTTTTAAGCATAGCAAGAAAGGAAATTCATACAGAGAAGTACAATAACATTTAGCGGATTAATATATAGATTTACATAACTAACAACTTGGAATAAGGGAGTAATTCAGTTGAAAATTAAATTAATGAAACTGGTCTATACTCAAATGTTTGATGGCATTATGGTCCTTTTGGGGGTTCCAAATTTCTGGAGCATGGCGCAACAGTATTCAGCTTCGATGCAGACAATGAAAATGGAACATGCTTTTTGGGAAAATAAGTGGTTTCTGGACATTCTTTGAAAGGAGAATTTTCATATTCTGCTTCTCACTGCTCATGATAAACATGCTATAGTGGATGTGTGTTTGTAAGTATTATCTGTGGTATAGGGTTTAGTGTTGTTGAATTTTAGGGTATTAAACAGAGAGGGGGAAGAGAACGAACAAAGAGAAAATAATATACGAATATGATTGATAATATTGTATGATAACTTGATTACGTACGACAGACACTAACCCCTATATATAGAGATACAAGAATCCTAATCCTAATCAAATCAAATCAAATAGAGTAACAAATCAGGATAATAACTAGGAAATAGGAAAACTAATCCTAAGAGATATTCTAAATCATAAGTAATAAGGAAATTAATCCTATGAGATAAACTAGGATAATATAAAGATATTATGAGATATTTTCTTATATTCCAACAAGTGTGTTGATCACTTTCCTCACCTTTATCACCTTGATGGCGGGAGATGAAGCATGGCCACAAAAAGGAAGAGCACATTAGGAAAAATTCAACGTGTCACAAAATACACTGTTGAGATCCTACACCGACTAGGGATTTGGCCAAAGTAGTTCTATAAGACTTGAACAATCCTCATCTCTTGAGGTAGCTTTTGGGGTTTAGTTAGGCCTAAAGCCCAACAAAAGGGAACCGTGTTACTGAAAAGGGTTAGGCATTTCTCCCTGATCCCCTGTTAGTGTGTAGAAAGGGAGGATCTAAAGAGAACTATTATTGTGTGAATGCACAAGTATCTAGCATCTTATGCTCAAGCATTATTTATAACTAAAGAAGAGGGTCATTTACAACCTGCAATACGAGTCTACAGTTGAAGAGTTGACTGACACAAATATGTGTGGCAAATAATAAGACAGCTCTCTTTTATTCTTTTTCAATTGTACCTTGTGTTTTGTCTCTCTAATATGATTGTTTGATTAAAAAAGAAGAGAAAATTGTGGTGTCTTATAGTTATAGATTTGTGGTACTCTTATATGAGTTCTCTTTTACAGGTTGCTCGAGGTGACAAGGCTGGTGGGGAAGCAATTCCTATGCTTTTGAGATTTCCTCGTCTTTTTGATCCCTGGGGTGGTTATGACATGATTGGGTTTGGAGATATTCTCCTTCCTGGTTTGCTTATTTCCTTTGCTCATAGGTACTAAATTCCTTATTTAGTCAAACGTTATATATAAATGCAACAAAGTTTAAGATGTACAGATATAGCTTTCAGTGAAGTGTGTTTCTCCTACCAAGAGAAACAATAATGCATATTTTGTAGGTGATATTTGTTGAAGTGATTTTAAAGTTCCGTAGCTTTGTAATTTTTATTTGCCTCATCATATTCCACTAGGGGACTGGTTAAATGACTCATATTGGCATATGAAATAGATACATTTTTTGAAGAGCAAAAAAAAAATTTCATTAACAAGCGTAGCTATTCAGAGCACAAGTATGCCCAAAAGAGCTACCAAAAAAATTACAGCAGATAACACAAAGTTTGAAATCTGTACGCTACACCCTAGATACAACGAAATTCCACAACAAACCACACAGGCATGCAAAGGCATCACTATAGGGAAAGACATATGAAATAGATACATTAGGTTGAGCTTTGATAAAATATCTTAATGAAATGTGACAGCTGCTAGTGCTCTGCATTTTTTTGACTGGTGTCCCAAAATATTGATAATAAAGATGACAATGTGAACTTTTATGCCATGCAAGCAATATAATAGGGAAAGGGCAGGTGGTTGGGATCCCATTGGAGAAGTGGATAAAGTTTGAAATTTTTGTTGCGGATAAACAAATTAACCTCTGAAATTTGCCTAATGTTCAGCACTCAAAAGGAAAGGGAAAAACTCAATTTATTTGGGGATTTAGTGTAATTGATTGAACCATATGTACATATGGTTGCTTTATGAGCATAATAATGGCACATTGTTGTCTATGAAAATCTAAAAGTAATTGATGATTAAGTTCAGATTTGTCCAACTTACAAAGCTACTTTCTTGTATTATATAAGTTTATAGCAATGAGTGAAATAAATGAACTCGTATTCAATAAACTATGTTGCCTCAATTTACTTTTTCACTGCATATAATAAATTACAATGGTTTCAAAGACCAACTCTCCAAAAGCTTAAGCTAATAGCTGAAGACATATCAATGGTTTTATATGTAACTTGTACTCTGAAGCAAGGACAATGCTCAGGCTCATTTACATGGTCTTGAAATTCAACTTTTATTCACAAAAAAGGAGGTGGCAGAGATCATCTCTTAACCACTTGGTCATGGAAGTTCTATTACTATGTCACGGACTAACTCTCACAAAAGTTTGAGCTATTGTGTGAAATTCAATCAAATTTTATTACTTCACAAACTTTCTGTCTTTTGGATTGTGTTTCATGCTAGAGAATTTTTTTCTTTTTAATATTTGCTCTAGGCCGCTTTTTATTTATGTACTTTTGACATAGTGCTTTGTTTTAACATATTTATTTTTTCGTTTGGTTGTCTTAGATTTGACAAAGATAATAAGAAGGGAGCATCAAATGGATATTTTCTTTGGTTGGTAATTGGCTATGGCATTGGTAAGTCTTTTTGTCCTGTGTTTGTATTGTTGACTGGATAATTTTCTCCTTCATCGAAACTGTTGCTTATTTTTTTCCTCATGTACATTTAAGGCCTAGTATTTCTAGGCTTTATTCAAGTATTGGTTGACTAGAGTTGGTAACAATACCCATATTCTTACTCTGATGACTGAATATGGCAATATGCAATAACCCACTGCTTAAGAACTGAAGCAGAACTGAAATAACTGGCATATGCTTTGTCAATCACAAGGAGCCTAAGAGAGAAGGCTGTGCTCGACCAAGTGGTGAGCTGTAAACACTGGTGGGGACAGGAGGGACCACCAAAGAGAGAAGGCTGTGCTCGAACAAGTGGTGAGCTGTCACAAAGTGAATGGGGAGAGAGGAAAGATTCAGACATAACCAACTGGTGAGCTGGTAGAGTGTGAAGGGAGAGTCGGAAGATTTGGGAGTGAAAATGGAAGGAATAGTGGAGTGGCATAAAGAGGAGGCAGGAGCAGATTAGAAGGGTGCAAAGAATTGGGAATGTGAGAAAGGCTCGGGGGAGAGTACGGGCATCTGTGTTTCTGTCTTTCTGCATCTACAACAGTTTTATTTTCTTTCTTAAAATATGGGAATATATATCTCATGGTAAAATTTCACCTACTTTGTCACATGAAAATTTTGTATTCATTCTCTCTTCATAAATGTACTCCACCTATTTAATGTCTATGAAGAAAGAAATAGACACAATTTTCAAATAACAAGGTCAAATGAAATTTCAACATGAGAGAATACATTCCCATACCTCAGCTATATCTCTGGTTGTTTGCCTCCATTCTTCTATAAATGGAATTTCAGTTTATGTGAAACTGATAAGCACCCAAGCACTTTGGGAACCCTTCCTTGAAAAACTAGCTATCAAGGGGGAAGAACCAAACACTTAAGTACTCCACCGAGCATCCCATACTACTTGATGTGGGACTTAGGCACCCCATAATACCCAAGTCCCTATCATAGCACCGCCCCTGAGAGCCGACGTCCTTGGCAGCTTTCACTCCATGACACTTCACTCGGTGACACTTCACTCAACTTCCTCATTGGTCAAAACCCTGCACCAGTCAGAACCCTCCGTTGAGTAGCCCTTTCTGAGACACTGGCAACTAGGCTCTGATACCAATTGATAAGCATCCAAGCACTTTGGGAACCCTCCCTTGAAAAGCTAGCTATCAAGGGGGAAGAACCAAACACTTAAGTACTCCACCTAGCATCCCATATTACTTGATGTGGGACTTAGACACCCCATAATACCCAAGTCCCTATCAGAAACCCTTTCCCTCCCGTGCGTGGCATTTAAAAGCTTAGAAAATGATAGAGGGCCAGTTCAAGTACACACCGAGTGTAGTTTAGATAATGAGATGCCAACCCCACATCTACAGCAACTCGGACCATCTGTTTCTTTCTGTTTGGTTGATGGTTTGAATATATTGATGAATAGCTAATGCATAATCGCAAGCATGATTGTTTATTTATTTATTTTCAAAAAATAGCATTTCAGTAAAATCCATAATTTCTTAAAGTCCAATTAGTTACTCAGATGCTACTAGTTTATGGCTTTATAGATGTTCCATGTCGATTTGTCCGTAATTTAAACTTGTAATCTAGATTAGTTGTATTAATCTTTTATATCATGAGAGGGTCTTTTTATGTTTCAGGCCTCATTCTCACATATTTGGGGCTATATCTGATGGACGGAAATGGACAACCTGCACTCCTCTACCTTGTTCCATGTACATTAGGTAACCTATTTTAGCAGAAATTAGATATGGAGTGGTTATTGTTATTGACAAATACTCCGTAGTACTAGCAACACACTTTCTATGATTGGTTGAAATTCATGTGGGTCCCACCACTATAGGAATGAGTCCCATTAAGGCTCTGTTTGGATAACAAGCTTATCTACTGCTTATGGCATAAGCTGTATAAACTACTTTTATAATCGAAGAAAAATTATAGTGAAACTTATTTTATATAAGTCATAAGCTGTTTTGATAAGCTATCCTGGGTAGCTTATGAAAAATAAGCTCAAAACAGCTTATGACTGCTTATGAATCAGTCATAAGCTGTGTTCATAAGCTCTGCATAAGCCAATCCAAACAGGCCCTAAATAGGATATGGGACTTATGTGATTTAAGGATTTGGCTCCTCTAAAGTGAGTAGAGTGTAACGTAAGTAATCTTAACCCTTAATGAGAAAATCAAGGGATAATATTCAGCCATTTCCATGATTTGTTATACATGTATTTATAATATCAACCCATGATTTTCTCATCAATGGTTGAGATTAATTACTTTATACTCTAAAGTGAATTGCTCACTTTAGAGGAGTCAGATCCGTGATTTAATGGGAACCACAAGAATTTTAACAAATCATAGGGAGTGATGCAAAGAGTGTGTCGATAGCACTCCTCATTGTTATTTTAGCTATCTCATTCTCATGCTTAATCGTTGATTAATTTAATCAACAGGTGTCATTATTATATTGGGATGGATGAGAGGGGAGCTGAAGAGCCTTTGGAATTATGGCGCAGACACCTCGTCGTCCACAGAGCCTTCTGAAGTTTAAATGATTAACTGTTTACACTATAGGTCCCTTGAGAATTGAAGAAATTACACTGGAACTTGGGAAATGATCGCAGCTCAATGGGACGAAAACAATGCAGTGGTTCGGATAGACTCCAGGTGTACAGGCTACTCTTCTGGGGCCTCCATAACTATCTTTTGTGTTTATGATGATTAATCAGCAGTATTCTTTGTGCTCAGCTCCGTCATAGTAGTTTTCGTGTAAATGGAAAAGGAAAAACAAAAGGCAATTCATCGTTTTTCTTGTTCTATTGTCTGTCAATTTTCTCGTCAAACTAAAACCTGGCAATTGTTGATGCATGCATTTACGAGCCTAGATGGGATACATACAATACTCGCTGAAAGAGTACAATATATTAACTTTCTAAACCAAAACCAAATGCTTTTTGTTAAAAAAAGTTGTATGATTTTTTTTTTTTTTTGGCAAAATAGGTTGTTTGATTTGGGATATTATCATTTTGGCCGGATTACTTTCTAGAGATATCGTTTTAGCTGTTAAAACTGTTGATATTCTTTGGTGTTTTTGAAGTCTCGTGATCTTAAAAGCGGCTTATAGTCAATTCATTAACTTTCGTAATAATAAAAAAAAGTGAAGTATCCGTTTCTTTTGTTAGTTATTCAGAGATCCCGAAAATGAACATCCAAAATCCCACCTTAATGTGCTTCTTGTTCCTAAATCCCCACTAAGTTCAAGACATCCAAATGTAACCCGTCTGACAGGTACAAATTTTTCACTTGGCATATGGCACAGAACATGAAATTTGCTGTAAAATATGTGCTGCCTGTATGACTGACTTTGTGCATTTTGTTCCTAACGAAACCTGTTTAGTTTTAAAGTCTCTTTTAGTTTTCTGTTCTTTAAGTGTTTTGTTTAGTTTTGTGTTTGGCTATGTTTGCTTTTAGCTGTGTTCTGGTTCACAGAAGTGTGTCATGGATTGGCTTGTTGTATGTTTTTAAACTCTGCATATGCTGTGTGTTTGACCTGTGTGCTTGGCTCTCTGATTGTAGATGTCGTTTGGCGGAGTTTATCCCCTTTATATGAACCTGATCTCTTTTGACAAAAAAAAAAACCGAATCAACCCTGACTATATATGTGCGTGCAATGCTTCCGAGACCTTGAGTCAAAACTCGAAAGGGAAGCACATATAATATGTTACTCATGAAGAGAATAACATTGTCGATCTATTGAACAGAAAGAGCTATATTATATATGATAGGATTTTCCTTCCATCAAGACATGGCGGTTGCTTGCGTCTTGATGATACAATAACTTGATGTTCGGCTTTCTTTAATTTATCTAAGGGTATATTATAATGTTATGTTCATTTGTCATAGTGATTCTATTGGCTGCTTATAATTTCAATCAGATGGAAGTAAACGCATATAATCAATTGTATGATCCATCATTGATTGATTGATTAAAGCCACAAGCGGGGCCCGTGACATCACAACAGGCCGACCAACTTAAAAATAATTACAGTACTAGTATAGTGACATCAGATATGGTTTTCTTTATTAATTGATGACGATTAGCTGCTGTACGCGCGCACGCAATATATACGCCACTAATTTTGATCTAATCTAATCTTTGTCAGAAGAAATAACGTAACAGTAGGCATGAAAGAGTCGTGGACAAACCATCACAATCACACATATTTTAATTTTATTGCAACAGAAGAGAAGAGAACCGATCATCATTGATCAGATCAGGAATACTCGATTACTTCCCTTTAATAATCCCACGGAAAGAAATTACACACCACACAGAGACTGACAGCACTAACTGATCAAATTACTTGCTAGCTATAGCAGGCTAATAACTTACAATGAGAAATTAAAGCATACATGTATAATGGCACATCCACATATATCGATCCATATATATAAGTACACGAACGAAGTATAATGTGAATATATATTAATTAATGATCAGAAGTGGTTGATGGTAAGCATTGTTGAGGGGCTAAGGAGGTGATAATGAGAGCGAGATCTACGCTTCCCAAAATGAGCACAGCCCTGATGAGCAGTAGTACTACCAGTGCCTCCTTCATCATCATCGTGTTGTTGTTGTTGTTGGTGGTCGACCATTTCCATCTGCATGAGGACCTTGATAAAGACGTCGACGTTGCAAGGAAGTGCCAAAGGGCCTTGGCTGCTGTAACCGTATTCTGACTCAGCTTCTTCCAGAAGCATCTTGAACAAAGGGTGGTTGGCATACTCTGTTTTGATCACAAACCTCTGCATGTGGGGCCCAACGTACACCGAGAAGCAACCTTCTGGTGCCACTGATCTCACTGCTCTCTTTGCTGCTGCTGCACCACCACCACTAGGCCATGATTTGCTCCTCAGAGTGCTAAGAGTTGATGAATTTGATGATGATGAATTATTATTATTCTTGTTGCTGCTCCTCCCTATGGACTTGCATCGCTCCCATGTTTTGCTGATCAGCCCTTTCTTCTTCCCTTTTCCCCCCTTCATCATCCCATGATCCATTAATTTCTCAATTATATTAATTTGACTTCAACACTAAGGTAATTAATTAATTATTGTGGAAGAAATAAAAATGCATGTATATGTATATATTATTATGGAGGGTGGCTGGCTGGCTGGCTGGCTAATACTGTTTGATTATGCATGTACGTACTGTCGACAATTAGTCCTACTGTGTCAACCCCGATCGTAAACCGAATGGAACATGCCTTTACTCCTTGGCCTCATTATGTTGCTCATTTCTCTCTCTCTCTCTCTCTCTCTCTCTCTCTATATATATATATATATATGCAAATTAACGAGTTAATTAACGTATAGAGTTCCAGCAACACCAACAAATTAAACTATAATTAAGCAAGCTGCAGAAGAAGAACTAATACTCCTTAACAGGTTGATCAGGAAAAGGAAGAGATAATTATAATAATAAATGGATACATATACATAATTACATATAACCGAAAGGGTTCAGAAGAGCATGATGATGACGATGATGACACGGGAAAGGAATAGAATTAGCTGAAGAAATTAAACTAAGATCGATCAGAGCCAGAGGATGGCCTCGATATATCGATTGATCTTAATTAATTAGCTACTATATTTCTATGTATGAGAACCCTGCCAGCCACCTGAGGCCCTTAAATAATTAAAGCACATTAAGGGGGGTACTGAGGGAGGCGTTATAGTATATAGTCCTATAGTCTAGTCTAGTCTAGTCTAGTCTAGTCTAGTATAGCATAGTATAGATTATTTCTATCTAGTGGACTAATCACCATTTGTCAACGCTACCTCGCTCCAATATTTTCTTTTCTTCCATTATTGTTGTTTTGTTTAATTTTCTACTCCAACCGCTACTTGAAAGGGTCCAGTTTCTATGTATCCGAAATTTATCCCCCCACACATACAAATCAAACATTGTCTTACTTTCCTCCACGCATGCATGTATCTATATATATTTTTCTTAATTATCCTTTAATTCTACTCCGCTGTTAAAATCCTTCTTCAATTTCATTTTATTTCAAATAACGACAACTTCTCCATTTTCTTACTCCGTCGTGTGACAATTGCAATTTTTTATATCAATATTAAATAAATATCTAGCTGCCAACCAATTAAATTTCATTTCGTTTAATATTTTATGAGTATAATTTTATATGTCAATGACATCAGTTGCCAAGATAATTATTACATTATTAATAAAAAATATTAATTTCATACGAAAGCCTGGGGCTTTGCCCCTCTTAATTTCCTCACCAAAAAATTTCATACGAAAGCCAAACTTCCCAAACTCTTTTAACATATAGTACATATAATAATTTATAGTTTTTTTTTATAATAAGTCAAATTTATTAAACGGGACAAGGGGCGCTAATTCATGGGTGCTACCTCATGCTAGCTTCCACTATCTTATCCGGTCAATACAAAATAAATGCAACTCCTAAAAACATCGATAGTGATCTTCATACAATTATGAAGACTAATACACCAATTAAAAAATAACAACTAAATCAATCTTAGCTGATAACTAAGACTATATATGATTTGGTAATTTTTTTTCAAATCCTCCAATAAACGTTAGAAGATCAATTTTTTATTATAATCTCATCTTTCATGAAAGAAAAATCAGAGAGACCAAATCACGGCGTGCCAAATGATCATCCAATTGTAGTCTTAGCCTTTTGAAGGGTTAAATATATTTTTGATACTTCATTTTTTAGTAATTTTTATTTTTAGTTCTTCATATTTAAATCGTAATTTTTTAATTTATCATTTTTTTAAAATAGATTATATTTAGTTCCTTTGACTGATTATGTTAAGTTGAATGCTGATGCGGCTAGCGGGCTTATACGTAAATATATACTATCTGTTTTACTTATCTAATGCGGCATCTTACATGGATTGGGCAGCCCAAATGACTCCATTTTTTTCATTTTTTGCTATGTAACCTCAGTTTGATTTTGAGCCGTAACTCTTGATTTACCTCAACCCTAAGATAGCTCTTGGCCATCCACTTCACGTATGATGCCACATTAGATAAATAAAATAAGTGGCATGTGCTTAGGTGTAAGTTTTTAGCCACGTCAACATATTTAACTTAACAGAGAGTCAGCTAAATATGACATATTTTCAAAAGCAAATGACTAAAAAGTTACGATTTAAATATAAGAGATAAAAACAAAAATTATTAAAAAAATAAAGGACCAAATATATATTTAACCCGTCTTTTGAATATAAATATTGATATTTCTATCTATCTCTTCTTATCACTATCATATCCTATATCACATATATCAATTCTCTCCAAGGGTGACGTCCTACAAAACATTAGCCTGTTTACTTCTAAATCACGCCACCAAATTGGCCATAGGTCTTTCGCATTTGAGGGAAGCAGTTTATCGAAAGCAAGTAAACGTACTTCCATTTATAGAATCAAAGGAAGTGATTTCTTGTTGATTGGAACAAATTTTACTAGAAAGATCTTGTCGGTATATGGTCCACGGGTCCATTTAATTTGGAAAAGGTAAAAAGTTTCCCAGCAATGGGAAAGTGGCTTTTGTGCCATGGATTTGTTTGACTTTTACATCAACGGCTGAGATGCGTTATTGGTCACCTGATCAACCAATTTTACACATATTTTACATTATTTGCTAAAAGGGATCTAAAAAATAACAAAATTCAAAATATGCCCACTAATTAAAAAAATATTTATTTAATATTAAAAATTTGATATTTGTTATAAACTTGATTAAAACGATATACTTTCCCAAAAAAAAAAAATTATATTTGTTGGGTTATTTTAACTTGAATACACTAAAATTTTAGCCTTCTTGATACTTCATTGGTGTTGATTAACATGTCTTTTATTTTAAAATTAACAATTTAAAAAAAATTAAAAACCTAAATCATCCTTCCCTCCTCCCCATGTATTCAGCTTCCCTCGGTTCAGTTTCCACGGCAGAGAACGAAGGTGATCTTCATCCGTGCTTTCTCCATTTTTTTTAGTCTCCATCTACTCGCATTAGATGCACCACCACCCTTATTATTTACCCAAAACAGAGCATCAATGAAAAAAAAAAAGATAAGACCAACACCAAAAAAAAAACAGAGCATCCTTATTATTTCCTGTGACTTTGTTCTTTACCGTTATATGATAAAAGTGTTTTAATTTTTTCAAAAAAAATATTATTTACCCGAAAACAAAGCACCGATGACCAAAAAAAAGGAGCAACACCAGTGACTTGAAGAAAGGGGTGTGAGAAAGGTGTGTTGCTACTCCCATGGCGTCTTGTGCTTCTCCCTCTGTTACTTGTTGGAGGTCTCGCCGGTTATGAAGCTTATGAACTCCGACACACGTGTCTCTGTCGAGATCTTTGCATTCACCATTAGCAATGGCCACTCCAGCAGCAGAAGAAGAAAAACATTAGAGGGAGAAAGAAGGGCCGTGAAAGGATAGAAAAAAATATATATCTATCAAAATTTCAGAATCAATTTTATCCTACCTGAAAGCTATAAACTTTAGCTTCAACTAAAATTGATTTTGAGTGGCAAAATTGCTTTCACTTTAGAAAGTCAAACACCTACACAAAAGCAAAAAATTGCATTTGAAGTCACCCACCGTGCGTTGGACAGCTCCCACCGCTGTTCCAAACAAGCTAATTTGGGCTAATGTTGTGTATTTATAAAATTGTCTCATATAATTAATAATGTTTGCTGGGGAGGAAAGTATAAAATGGCACTTTACAGGGATACTTACACTAACAGGTAAAATGCCACTTTCCCATTGCTGGGAAAGTTTTGGGTTTTCCCAAATTAAATGGACCCATGGTCCACACGCAAATATATGCTTCTTCAACTAATGAGAATAAAATAGCTTTTTTGGAATTGGAAAAGTACAAAAATATTTAATCGTATTTCATGAGGAAAAAAAATTAAATATCCAATATCCAATATATAAATAAACATCCCAAAATTTGATCTCCCACTACTGCACGAATAGCAATTGTACATCATCATGCTCTTCATGGTTGAATTCTTGAAGTATATATAGGAAATGAGGCTCCGTTTAGCATGGGTCATTGAAAAACTTTAACCATGCATGGGTCAATAAACACACCGCATATTTAGCCATATTTTATTTGAATTTTGAATGGTTGAGAATATTTGTTGTGGGAACTTGTCTCAAAACTAATGAATTGCAAAATGGTATTCTCAGAAGAAATAATTTACAAATCAAAACAGAGATCTTATAAACTCTAGAGCTAGTTATGTAAGGTGGCTTATAGGGTAGGTCATCGAAATTTTGTCTCAATAATGGGTCACAAGGTTTTCACCATTGATATATTGAATATTAAATTGAAGGGCTAGGATTGGTTACCAACAACCCATATACTAAGTGGATTCTATCTAAACAGTAAGTTGCAATCAAGGAGTCCAGTGTTCTAACACTGTGGCAACAATATTTTATAATAATTATAGAACTTCCCATGAACTATACTAAATTACTGGAATTGGTCCAATGTTTGGAAAATTATAAAAGTGACCTTAGTGTATCCATATATGTATTTTCATATGATGACATTGGAAATAAGTTATGTACTTGGGGAAAAAAATACTATTATTGTATTTGTTAAAGTTTGCTATACTTAATTATATTGTGTTCTTGTTTGGTATATGATTTATTTTTTGTTGCATGTTGAATGCATATAGTCGAAAATGGAACAATAACGTGTTGATAGTGAATGTGTTTTTCCTCTAATGATGTGATGCACCATTTGGTGACTTTCTTGTTTTTCGGAATGTAGAGTTCCAGATTAAACCCTTAAGTTTTTTTTCCCGATTTTCTATATTTTTCAATAATTTTTTTTAAAAAAAGTTCAACCGATTTTCTATATATAATAGACTAATATAACTAAAATCAATACATAGAATAATATTTATTAAATTTGGATAATATTATTTAATATATTTTAACAAATATTTCGTTATGTGGGTGGAGTATTTACTACAATTTAGGAAAGTGCGTAGTTAATAATGCACAAAGGATAAGTTATGTGTATTAGTGCAATTCAATAAAGTATTTGATTGATTTCAAATTTGTGAAAAGTTCATGGATAGAAAGTCATAATAAAATAAAACTGGATCCACCTAATATAGTAGGTAAATTGGCACTGACCCATTATTGGGACAAAATTTCGATGACCCACCCTATAAGTCACCAGTTATGTAAATAGCAAATGGAAAATCGCAGAAGTATATCCGAGAGTTTTTGATTTGGCATGCAGCTTTTTGGTCCTTTGGTTAATGAGGAATATATAAAATTGTATTCTCAGCTTGGGTTGTTGATTTTGATGAGGTAATCTACAGCATAAAACTGACATCTTGGCAATGGTTAGTGTCAAAATATGCGGTGGCTTGTACAGGGAGGGGGGGGAGGGTGTACAGTTTCCATTGCTCAGATTTTGGTTCTGCACTTTGCTTACGTTGTATTCTTTTCCTAAACTGGACACTTCTTATGCTTTAGTTTAGTCATCAATAATACATTTGATTTATCAAAAAAAAACATCTCAATCTTTTTATATTCTTTTTCTCCTCTGCAACGCAGGGGTTTACTGGTGCTGTACATATATGCTATCAGGTAACAATTAATAGTGCTGTTCACACTGGGGATATGAAGTTTTCCCCTGTTGTGGTCGCAACTGGGTAGGAGAAATTTTTATAACAGGCAAGGCCAATAGAGTTTACACCCGTGGCGTGACTATTTTCGCAGGTGGAATCGCTACTGGACTGGAGTAAAAGCAGCATAATTATGCGCAGAGTTTTTTTTTGGTCAAGTGGTCGAAGAAAGGTTGATTTGGTGGGACATCTTGCATTCTCCTACTTGGGCTGTAAGGTAGTCGTTGGTTTATATATGGATGTTGGGCCTAGAATTTTTTGTCATTATTGGGCGTATATTTTTTATGTTACGGACTTATCACTGGGCCTCATAGGAACATTATGTCTGGGCTGGTGTAGACATGTGTATGTATGCGTTTTTGTATTTGGTGGGCATTTCTTATGCTCATCCGATTTAATATTAATACACCTTTATTTATCAAAAAAAACCATTTAAGTATATAAGGACTAAAACAAAATATCGATGATCAAAAACAAAAATTTATATTTCTCAAAGATCATAAAAAAACAAAAATTATAGAGACTAAAATCAAAAGCATAAATATTTACAGGAATTAAAAATATATTTAAACTTTAATTATTTTAGGGAAAAAATTTCAATTTCATAAAACCGGTTTATGACAAGAAATACTCAGTTTGTGACCCTTTTCTTGGGTCATAAAAAAAATTCTCTGCTCATTGCAATACTTTCTTTTAATAGGCACACACGTAGCTTTACTTGAGCACTACTTTCTTTTTTAGTTGCTTTTAGTCATTTCATTTCAATGTACCAAAAAAAAATAGAGTATTTAATTATGATCAATGATCAAGAGTTTGACACTTATTATTTCTGCTTAATTATTATAGATACAAAAGCTAAACTTTAGCATATAGTTAGAAATAAATCTGTTTAGGTAACCACAAAGTTGGGCATAAATAAGACATGCGGGGTCCACAAGATTTCATGTGATACACATGAGTTTCACTTAATCATTAAAAAAATGTGTTGCAATTAAAGAATGTGTTGCTAACACTTTTCAAATTCATATAAGTTAATTTGTTGGAGAAATTCTTGTAACACGTGTAAACAAGTGGTTTGCATGAATTCACTATGTATTTAAAATTTGTATAGATCCCTTTATATGTCACATAATTATTTGATATAAATATAATTATATGTGCACCATTTATTTGATCAGCTTAATTATAATGAGCTCAAGAATCTCTAAAGCTTTTGAGAGGGGTTAAAAGAAAAGTGGTCAATCATCATTCATGGAGGAATTAGCTAGGATAGATTTACATTAATAGAAGATTCAATGGTGACCATCTAAAGATAGAATCACTACTAGCACATGCAGGTACGTAGCTACAATACTTAATGGAAGAAATTAAAAGTAGATAGTCGATCGTGGCCATGTCTAGTGGTAGTGCTCACGAAACAATATTAAACATTTAGACTCCACAGACGTTATTAGGTTCCTCGCTTTTCTCCTTTTCCTCATCTTTATCATCCTCGCTTAATTTCTTGCCACCTTGTTCATTTTTCTCCACCTGGAACACCTCACCACCTCCTCCTCCTAAAGCTGGGTTCTCTATAACGATGCTTTTGAGTGGCTCAAGGGGTAGTGCCTTCTTTTGATCCTTTTTAATATCCTTTTCATTGCGATTCCTATAGATTGCATACAGCAGCATCTGAAGTAACCCCAGTACAAAACCCAACACATTTGGGAGCTGTACACATCCATTCACATAAAATCAAATTAAAATTTTGTCAATTAATTCATTAAACAATTAATTAATTAGATAGAGCCTGAAGTAATTAATTAAACTAATTAATTCAATTCAGATAGCTTTAATTAATTGCTTGTACAATAAAATGCACTTACAGCGATGCATATGTCTTTGAGGAAGAGACCGTAACCAAACCACATTGTGGCACTCAATGTGAGGGTAAATGACAAATTGAAAGGCATAAACTCAACACTCTTAGTCCGAACAACTTGTGCCTGCAGCATATATATATATATTTATACACACATGTTAATTAAGTTCATAAGCTAGCTAGCGCAATGATCAATATTAGAGATATATATATTGAATCTAATCTTATAATTAATTAATGTACGTTACATACCACAATGCTTAGTGGTGCTGCGAAGACACTAACAGAAACGGAAACACAAATCCATCCAAGAAATTGGACACGGAGTGGGCCGTGCACAGCGAAGTGTGTGACTAAGAGGATCAAAGCAAAGGAGCCCACGTTCATTGCCGAAAATAGCTTAAATGTTAAGTTCTGCAATCAATTGAATATATTTAATGAACAAACTTTATTTATTAGTATATATATCATCGATCAAAAATGGGAAATTAACGGGAATGCTCAATTAATAAATAGAAATATACCCTAGCATCCTTGGGCGCATAGATGATGTACAAGACGATGTAGATGGTCTCTACGACACAGCCAAATGAGTTAATGGTAATGAGGAGAAAGGCATCTCTTTTGGTTAAAGCATAGTACAACCACAGCATGGAACTGAACAGTGCCACTATGTAAGGCAGTGACTGAAAACCTTCTGTCGATTTCTTCTTGTATATTCGGTAAAATGTTGATCTGCATGCAATTAATATAATATTCAAGCAATTAAGGTAAAATTATATATTAAGGTAAACCATATTTCGTACTTTAATTTGACGCCATTAATTAAGTGGAAGTGACAAAAATTAAGTTGATTGATATAATTAATAAATAAATAAATACTTACATTGGAGCCAAGAATACCAAGAACGAAATGACGTTACCTGTACATCAAATTAAAGGAGAAACCAATTAATTCCTTTGCTTAATAAAAAATATATATAAAAGAGACTATAAATATTATGTTGATGCATGGCATATACAAAAATAAAGGTATAGATAGGTGTTAAATTTTGAATTCAATCTAATATTGAATTCTAAACACACACTCGCTAAAATATTAACCGGAAGAAGGACATATATAAAGATTGGTGGCAAATGAAAAAGAAAAATGATTAATAGACACCCAAAATCCAAATGACACCTAGAAAGAGATAAAAATAAAAGATAAGTGATGTATATGATAAATGAGTGATGTGGTAAGAAGAGAGAGATAGACTGAGGAATAGGTGTTGGAAATTTATAAATATTTAAAAATAAAAAATCAACAAAAAAAGGGTTGCATGAAATGGTAGGCAATATTAATAACTGTGTGTGATGTTTCTAATATCATCCTGTAGAATGTAGATTGCAATGTGTATTAATATTTATGCATGCATGAACATATATAGATGGAAATTAAACAAGCATATTTGCATGCTTCCAGAACTTCATGAAAGAAAGATATAGAATAAGAAAGGACTGAAAGAGAAGCTGGAGGTGATTAATTATAAATAACACTGTATATATATGTGTGTTGTTATATATGTATATCGTACCCAGCATGCCAAAGGTAAAAGCTAAGGTAGTGTGGCTGATGGCCATTTCAGACAACGACAACTACACAAGAATCAGGGGAAGAATTGAATTGGAGACTTTCTTCCAAAACTCAACCCCTAAATCTCGTGCAGGTTTAATTTGACGCTGACTGCTGATGGTTCTTTCACAAACCCACTGCACTCTATATATATATATATATATATGCACACGCTCGAAGAGTGAGCGACTAGAATTAACTCAAAAAAGGATCTTCACTTATAATAAATTAAATATGTGGCAAACACGTACGTACGTCGGTCAGGGTGGAATCAGCAGCATTATTCCACATTCTATATTAATTCTACACCACGGGATGCAATCATGCAAACTTGCAAGGTTTTATTTCTCTGTGTTTTTTATTAATTATTGCTCGCAATGCAAGTTGCTAGATTCTTTTAACGTTACTGAGACAGTGCAAGACTAGGGGGTATGGGTACAGTAGGTACGGAGCAGAAATTTACCTTTCGGGGGGTCAAGTTGCTAATAATTAAATTCAAATTTGACTAATTATTTCCTTAATCATTTGTTTAAATGAATAAGAGAGAAAGAGAGAGAATGCGTTGACACTTAAATGGAGGTTGTAAGGGGTATTAGCTGGCGCTAGAGCATCCCATGACACCCCTAGAGCATCCCATGACACCCCTAAAGACCTAAGAGCATCCACAATGGAGCATCTCAATTTGGAGTGCTTAAGTTGGTCCCATTAATATACATCATCCATTTTTATCTTTTTGAACTTAAACATCTCATAAGCATTCAACATCTCTAACCCAACTCTTCCAAAAAAAATCTTAAATAGGCACCACCAATACCTCACATCATTACATTTCACCAATACCAACTTTTTTAAATTTTTTTAATTTGATTTTTTTAATCCATAAAACAAGACATGGTCCACCATGCATTTAATGGAGGAGTGTTTAGGAGAAGTGTTTAACTAAGCACCTATACTTAATAAGCACCCCAAGAGAAATACTCTCCAATGCATAGTTCTTAATAAGCATTGATGCTTATTTAGTGAAATGCTTAATAAGCACCTCCATTGGAGATGCTCTAGCCCATTAATTTCTTACTGGCATCTATTTAGTGAGGATCATGATCAACAAGTGTTAAAGAACTTTCCACCCTGAGAAATATTATATCCTCCTACAAATCTTCCTATTAAAGTAAATATTTAACGAAAAAGTAAATACATCTAATATCTTAAAAACATAGAAAACATTTAATATTTTTTTTATTTAGTAATTAGGAGAAATTTGTAAAAATAAAAGGTAGAATGATTTAGAATTATTCTTCTACCCTTTATCCTCCATTTCTGTACGCTTCTTTCAAGGTGCATTACAATAATAACTGAAATTGATAAGTTGAAATTTTGTTAATAATGTCCCATTTTGCTTGTTATTCAAGGTTAATTGTGGCACAAAAACTAAAAAATGCAATTAATAGCTCAGAATTCATAAAAATTATTTTGGTCTTTCCTAAGTATGTCATTTGTTACTTCTGCTCTCTCATAATAATTGACAATCAATTACGCATCTATCTCTCACGTAAACCTATAAATACTTTTAAGGGTATAATATGAAGAGAAAAAAAACTAAATGTTTCTTTGATATTGTAAAATGACATTAGAAGCACAAAATTTTTGCCAAAAAAACAACCAAAATGAGACGGAGTGAGTATTATTTTCAAGTTTAAATACATTTTTAGTTGGTGAAACACATTACTAGTAATTTGAACACCCATTAATTTCAAGTTTGGCATTAATTAACTTCAAGTTTCCTAAGAGTAATGAAATTTAAACATTCATTAATTTTCAACACTCATCCAACACTTCTCATCTCTTTTTAGACTCTCTTTTTATCGTATCATATCACCTATCATATTTATCACTTATATTTGAACTCTTATTTCTTTCTCTCTCAAGGGGTGTCTAACAAAACATTTTCCATTTTCTAAAGAATTTTCTTCAAACAAAATTACCGTTTCTATTTAAATAATGTCATGAAACATCTCTAGTTACCTAGTTGTCGAGTCATTCTATTACTTTTTTTTATATGACAAAGACTTGAAGTCTATCCGTACATGAAGTGGAGTTAATTAAGAAGGAAAAAAAACTAGCTAGTGTTCATAAAAACAACTACACATATATTCATATCCAGTAAATGCAAAGTACGTTCACATAATATGTACCTTAATTGACTACTATTTTTTTAAGCAAAAAGTATCATTGAAAAGAAAATAACTAAACCAAATCACAAGTTATGTCCAACTTTAGTTACTTGAAAAAGAACATGAATTGTTTGCTGTATAAAAGCAACTCCTCTCATACCGTTATTTAAATAAAGATAGCGTATGTGTAAAGGTATCATTGTATATAGAGAAACGTATTTCGATTAAGTTGACACCCCAGACCCTATCTATTATTTGCAGTACACTAAAAGAACACCCACAAAAAAAATACAAGCTAACAAATTCACCCCCCATCTACTGAAAAAATAAAACGTGCAAAATCAGAACCATTCACAGTTGTGGAAAAAATCAAGTCCCTGGTGTGGAGTCTTTCTTTGATTGACTACAGCTACAGCTAATACTATAACGAGAGGCTTTCTTTGACCAGAAGAATGAGCATTATTCATATATTATACTAATAATAATTGGAGTGAGTGTTTATGACTTTATGTCTACTACATTAATTAATGTTTGAAACAACCATGAAAAATTAAATTTTTAATCTCTTGTCATATAAAAATGTTAAAAGAGTGTATTCTTTATACTCTATTAATTAGTGATACTCTTTTCTAATTAAAAAAATCATATTCTGTATGTAATTTTATCCCGGGGGATGAGAATAGAAAGAGCTGCAATTTGTGAGGAGGGAGGAGCAAATTAACGGACAATGGGTCCTATCCTATTGTTGTTTTTCTGAACGATTAAGAGGACAAAAAAAAAGAGGACAGGCCAACCAAGAAGTAATTAAGGTTGGAGGAATATGTATGCACGGTTCATATATTTATTCATTTATTTATTTTCTCCTAAAAATTTCAGCTATAGCTAGCTAGCGTGCCTTTTCCACCGTCTAATGGGCCGCAGAGAGACTTCAAATATAAAGTTTGTTAATAAGCATCGATCGATCACGACCACCATTTTGACGCAGAAAAGCTGATTAACTCAGATTCACTAATCATGCTTTACTTTCACAACTAAAAAAGAGCTAGCTCAGGGCATGATTAAGGAATAACTTATAAATTAATGAGAGAACACATTGAATTTTGTGATTTGAACAGTGACTGCTCACAGCCTTTCGTTTAGTGGTCGACACACTGACCAGTTAAACTAGTGATCTCTCCTCCACCATTAATCTTGCATAACAGCTAGAATAAAATTCTGGTGATTACAGTCAAGCAACCATGAACCGTCACTACTTTTTTCGCTGTAAATGAATTGAATCATGATTCCTCGATCAAGAATAAAATCTGGGGTGGGTCACTATTAATATTTGTATATGTTTAATTGGGACTAGCTATAGCTAAAAAAGTGCATGTCCATTAGTAACTAAAGTTAATTACAAGAGCTCAGCGAATCTTGCATCCAACATAACATGTAGGTTAATATATTTATTACATATAGCAATTAGTGTTTACTTTCTCATATATAGCAGACCCACTACGTCCGTACCGTCCATTTAACCATGTACCCACCTGTGACTAGGTTCATTAATTCGATCGTATGAGCAACTGCATATATAGGAGCTATATATCTTGATGAGATGAGATACGTTTATATATTAATATATATATATATATATTTTGTAAACAAATGATAACCAAAAGCAACATGTCTAGCCAGTTAAAGCAGCACACTGGTTTTCTACTGCGAAGGTATACCGCGCCAAGAAACTTCCCGCGTCACTATAATTATCTTGGATCTCAACTTAACACATTAAAATTTAAAAAAAAATAATCGAATTACACTGATCTAACATTTAAGCATTATCAACATCATTCAATAATTGCTTATTACGTAATTATATCTCAAAATCCGCTATTGGATTAAAAATTAGTATAAAATAAATTACATTTATAGAATTTTACATCAATTCAAAATCATTTAATATATCATTGAGATATATAATATCAAGATTAACGGCATATATGCTTTTAAAATACATAAATATAAAATCCATTGTTTTTTTGGTCAATAAATATAAAATCCATTTGATCAATGACATTATTATAAAGAGTAACTCTTGTTACAAAATAAGTAGATCAGTTTAAGTCTTTCTTTCGGAATGGGTCTGAAGTCAATTAGGCCTCCAATTGGGCTTTCTTCATCTCTATCACTTTTAGAAAGGGTGGTTGTAAATACACTCCACTATTTTGTTCATATACTTCACTTTAAATGGTATTTTATTTTTATGTCATTATTGATTTTTTTTTCCAGTTTTGCGTTTTTACCAGAAACTAAGTTTCCGGAATACATTTTTATCTGTGTTCCGGAAACTTCTGGAATACAAATTTATATTCCGGAAACTCGAATTTTTGAAATATATGTGAAAAACTGAGTTTTTATACATTTCGAAGACTTGAGTTTCTGGAATTTAAAAAAATATATTTTGGAAATTCGAGTTTCTGGTAAAAATATAAAAATGCATTCTAGAAACTGAGTTTCCGGTAAAAGGGTGAAACTGAAAAAAAAAAAAAAATCAATGAGGGTAGTTTGAGAATTTAATGAATTAAGTGGAGTGTATGTCCAAAAATAGGGGTGTATTTACCAACACCCTTTAGAAATGATTAAGAGGATTAATTAATAGTATTTGATTTTCACAAGATAAATATCAATACTTCTTAATATATGTGAGTATCCACGGATATCATGGGTACCCACAAAAATCTGTCTCACGAGTACTCGTTCGTGGACAGGGCAAATGCGGGTGGCTGATTCGCCCACGGACAAATAATGGGATGGGTAGCTACTAGTCGTGTTTGGCCGCCATAGGTAGGAATGGTTGGATATATGGAGAAACATACACGGTTCATATATTTGTTTTTTATCCCAAAACTGATCAGCGCTGGTTTAATTTCTACCGTCTAATGGGAGAGGCTTGATCACCATGACCACCTTTGACGGACAAAAGTTGAATATGTGAGGTTCACTAATCTTGCTTTACTTTCCCATCTTTTGGTTAACAATAATGGAGAGAAAAGAAACCTATTATAAATTAATAGTACCACTTTAATTTTGTGATTTCAACAGTATACCACGCAGCCTTTCGATTTGCGGTCGACAAAGATTAGTCAAACTGGTCTCGTCAGCCATAAATCTTTATATGCTAGAATAAAATCTGGTATTACAGTCAAACTAGTTCTCTCAACCATAAATCATGATCTTTTGCTGTAAATGAACCACGATTCTTGGAAAAATAAAATATGGGGTTATTAACACCTGCGTTTTAGGACGAGCTTGTAAGTGTCCCCAAAATGTTAGAAAAGCCCCGAGAACCTTGCATCCAACATTATTTTAAAGTGGCTTAACTAATTGCACTTTCGGTTCTATATGTATCATAATTATGTGATTTTGGTTTCAGTTTAATTGTACAATTTTAGTTTCCAGGTATCATTCATCCATTACTATGTTGTTCAAATTTTAACACTAAGAACACTTGAGACTGTCAGACTACTAATTGGCACGTACGGTGCGTATTGTCAGAAAATTTCTCAAAGCAAACAAAGTAACATACGTGTGATGTAATACATGTTTAAAATTTTTGATATAAATAGTGCTAAGGTAGTTTGACTAGTGTCAAATATATATCACGTGTGTCGTGTATGTTCTTGGTGTTAAAAAATTGAAGACAAAGTGATAGAGAGACTTGATTATACGTAACAATTGAGATACCGGGGGACCAAAATTGCGTAATTATACATAGGGAACCAAAATTGCACAATCGTAATACTAAGAGATCAGAAGTGCAATTAAGTCTTATTAATAATATTTGGGCTTAGATTTAGTCAATGTATATACTTATATATGTTCAACAAAAATGATCATTAATTGGACACCTAACATGCTATCCTACCACTTGAAAGAGATGGAAATAGATGAGAGAAAAGTGATAGATGTAATAGATGAATGTTCTAATAAGAAGAGAGAAATAAAAAAAATAAAAATATTTTGATGGGTATTAAAAATATGTGAGTGTTCAAAAATCATATGCTGAATTTAAACGCATTTCCAAATGTCCTACACCTCCACTAAACCACCTCCATGACACCCTTATCACTCCGATCTCTATACTCTTCCCAAAACCACCAAACCACCTATTACTCTCACCACTAATTAATCATGCATTTACTATTCTTTTCTTAAAGGTTACTCTATCATATTCTACTTGATCTTGGCTTGGCACTTTTTGTGCTAAGTCATTGTTAATACATTTTCATTTGCCTCTTAGGCCCTGTTTGGATAACAAGCTTATCTACTGCTTATGGCATAAGTTGTATAAGCTACTTTTATAATCAAAGAAAAATTATAGTGAAACTTATTTTATATAAGCCATAAGCTGTTTTGATAAGCTATTCTGGGTAGTTTATGAAAAATAAGCCCAAAATAGCTTATGAATCAATCATAAGCTGTGTTCATAAGCTCTGCATAAGCTAATCCAAACAGACCCTTAAACAAAAATAGACTAGACTTTTAGGCCTTGGTCGTACTATATTGTAGTACTCTTTATACGTACTTTTTACCATATGATATTTCTTTGTCTAATTTTGTGTGTGTATATATATATATATATATGAGAAATGCTAATATAATCTCAGTTAAAAATTAAAATGAGCACATTAGCAATTTATATCTTTTTATTTAGACAAAAAAACCATTACTTTTTTTTGAAAAAAAAAACAATTAAATGAATGGATATAATTGTAATTTAAATTGTCATTTTGTTGAAATCTTAAATTTTAATTTGCATTTTCTCTCTCTTGCTTGGGACTACCGCCCTTTCTCTCTCTCTTTTGTCTTCTCTCTGTTATCTTCTTCCTCTACCCCTCTCTGTTGAGTGAATAAAAATGGTTTTCTTTCTTATGTCGTAGCAGGAAGAAAGGCTCATAGTTGCAGCCCAAAACAATGATTTTCTTTATACTAGTTCTAAACATTTTTTGTTTTTGAAGAAGCAAAACTATTATTATCAATTTATGCTGATGCACACGAAGTAGCTAAATTAGCTAGCAGCAAAACATTACAAAGCCACCAAGTGATGGCAGCAGTACCAGAGCAGAGCCAAACATGAGAAAAGCACCCCCAGTAATACATGAGAACAACACCCTCCTAACATAAACTGATACAACCCAAATCCAAATCATCAACCCGCCCGCAACTAGCATAAAGGACGAGAAGAAATGACGCCCCTTAATTATGCGTTAACTCATTTTGTGGATTGACATATTATATTGCTGCCATCCAAATGGAATCCAAATATCCAATTCACCTGTGCATCAGCATCAGGCTCGTGAGGGGATGGTGCGGAGATGTAGTTCCCGACGAGCTCCATGATTTGGATCTAGAAACGGAAAAAATTTAAGATTTAAAAAAAAATGAAAATTTGTAAATTATAATTATATCCATTCATTTAATTGTTTTTTTTAAAAAAAATAATGGTTTTTTTGTCTAAATAAAATGGTATAGACCGTTAATGTGCTCTTTCTAATTATTAAGTGGGAGTAAATTAACATTCTCCTATATATATTGGGTGAGAACCCATTTACTTAAGGAACAAATTTTTTCAATCCTACTATTTAATAACTTTTAGAAGAGTATAAATTCAACAAAACTGAAAGTTTTTATTAAGGTTCTATTTGATAAGTCTCATTTGCTATAGTGGATAGTGAATTTGAGCAGATCATGATGAGTTAAAAAAATAGAAATATTTAATAACAGGTGGCTTATAACATTTTTTTAAATAGCTTATAGTATTTTTTTCATATACTATGGGCCTGTTTGGATTGGCTTATGCAGAGTTTATGAACACAGCTTATGACTGATTCATAAGCTATTTTGGGCTTATTTTTCATAAGCTACCCAAGATAACTTATCAAAACAGTTTATGACTTATATAAAATAAGTTTCACTATAATTTTTTTCGATTATAAAAATAGCTTATACAACTTATGTCATAAGCAGTAGATAAGCTTGTTATCCAAACAAGGCCTATTTCAACTAGCATTTATAGCTTATAGCATATTGGTTTTTCTCTCGTTTTACCCCCATTGTTTTTATTAAATTCCTTCCATGCCTATATTAAATAAAATAAAAATATTATAATGATTAAAAAAATAAACAAGTTCAAAAATAATTTTTATTAAGTACGTATATGATAGCTATAATAGGGCTTGTGTTTGTATCACAGAGAGACACAAATGGTGCGTTGGATTTAAAAAAAAAAAAAAGGTAAGGGAGTAGTCAGTATAAAAATAATTGTTCAATGTTTAAATTGAAAATGGTTTTTGGATCGAACAAAACAAGGGACAGTACAAAAATCCAAATTCTTGTCCTTCACAAACCATTAGACAACTTTTTGTCCCATTGAGAAACTATTTAGAAGACAAAAATACATTTTAGTAACTATTCTCTCTCTCTCTCTATATATATATATATAATATCTTTTTATTAAAAAATATTACAATATTATATAAATAATTATAATTTAAAATAAACAATAATATTAAATATTAAATATATTATTAACATAATAATATTTAATAGTTTTATGTATATGAAAGTATTTAATATTTATTTTTATATAAATAAAATATAATTATTATTAAATATAAAATCTATTTAATATTAATATTTTATACTATATTGTGTATTTTATATAATATGTGTTATTGTATGGTGTGTATAATAATAATAATAATAATAATAATATGCATGATATTAAGATAACTAACGTTGTTTAATGTGAAATAAATATTACACGATACAAATGATATTGTAGTAAATTTCAAATTTTTTATTTGTGTCATGTTCATTAAGTTAAGTAATGTACAAAATAAAGAGTTATATCATGACTCAAATATATTTTTTTCTGTTGTGCTTATTTGTACTGGTCAAACACACCCAAAAGCAAATTAAAAGCTAGTTATAAAAAGGCAATGTGACCACATGACAACCATCAGCTAACAAAACTAAACAAATTAAAGTTTTGAGAGTGATAGCCAGTAAATCAGGTCGTCTTCTCAAAAGGTATATTACGAAGAATCTTCTCAAGTCATGATAATGAATGGAACATGACATATGGGATTAATTGAATGCTAGCTATTATTTTCACACGTTTTCTTTACATCAATTTTACATTTTCTGTAGTAACTAATTAAATCATTTTAATTTGCCATTAATTATAATTTTTTATATTAGAGTAATTTTGTAATATTAAATATTAAGCTATTAACATTATTCAAGAAAATATATAACTTAAAAAAGAAATATAAGATCCCTAATTTTTTTTCATAATAATGTTTTTTTTATAATAAACTTGAAAGGACAAAATGAAAAATGTATGTTAAGCATGTTAGAACTATGATTCCTCACACACTCACACTCACTGATAGAATCACTCACACACACTGTATTCGGTTCACACAATTGAGAAGGAGAGAAAGAGAGCAAGAGAGTTACACATGAACACTTCACTTTTTCACTTGTGTTATTCATTGCACTTCAACACATTTATACACACACTTCCCTGAGTCCCACATTGACTGGACCCAGGCTCTTTATTCACACGATTACAATTAAGCAACTAACTCTATCCACTCTAACAAACATTAACCACTTTAACTAACACATTACAACAGCAACTGAATTAACTAACTTCCTAACACACCCCTTTTAATTCAGATTGCTCAAAGACACAATAGCCAGCTTTTCCCTCAGTTCTAAAAATCGATCCCTCTTTAGTGGTTTTGTCAAAATATCTGCCAGTTGTACCTCAGTTCTGCAATGTTCCAAAATCAGCTTCTCCTTGGTCACTTGGTCTCTCAAGAAGTGAAACCTTGTTTCTATGTGTTTACTTCTCCCATGGGCAATGGGATGCTTTGCTAGATTGATTGCAGATCTGTTATCAATCAGCAACTTGACTGGATCTTCACCTTTCATTCCCAGCTCTTGCATCAAGGTATCAAGCCAAAGAGCTTGACATGCACACATCGAAGCTGCTATGTATTCAGCCTCACAAGAGGATAAAGCAACTACAGCTTCCTTCTTTGATCACCAAGACACAGGTGTACCTCCAAATAAGAACACATGGCCTGCTGTACTTTTCCTATCACCCTTGTCTCCACACCAGTCCGAGTCTGTATAGCCAATCAACTCTGCACAGCTTTCAGCACTTGGCTTGCTAGGAAACAGAATGCCAAAGTCATGAGTGCCCTTGACATATCTCAGAATCCTTTTAGCTGCAAGCATATGTGAGACTCTAGGACTCTCCATAAATCTGCTTATGAGGCCAACACTGAACACCAAATCTGGCCTAGAATTGCACAAATATCTTAGTGAACCAACCACTTGTCTATAGTGAGTTGCATCCACCTTTTCATCACTTCCTTCTTTCAGCAGTATCAGTCCAGTATCAGCAGGAGTCATTGCTGAGTTGCAATGCATCATGTGGAATTTCTTCAAGCAGTCATTTGCATATTTGCTTTGATGAAGCAAAATACCTGCATCAGTCCTTTTCAGTTCCATTCCCAGGAAGTAAGACAGATGGCTTAAGTCTGTCATATCAAATTCACTCATCATCTTGTGTTTAAAATCTGCTATCTCCCCCTCACTGCTGCCAGTTACAAGTAAGTCATCAACATAGAGGCAGATGATCAACATATCTGACTCAGCATCACCTTTTACATACACTCCATGCTCAGAAATGCATTAGTGAATCCCATTGTAATTAGGAATCCATCTATTCTTTTATTCCAAGCTCTTGGAGCTTGTTTGAGACCATATAATGCCTTCTTCAATTTCATCACTTTGGATTCTTCTCCTTCAATCTCAAAACCTAGTGGTTGCATGACAAAGACTTCCTCATCCAATGGACCATTCAAGAATGCAGATTTGACATCCATGTGGCACATTGGCTAGCCATTCCAGGTAGCATAGGCAATGACAAGCCTCACAGTTTCTAGTCTGGCCACTGGAGCATACACTTCTCCAAAATCCACACCTGGCCTTTGCAGAAATCCCTTGGCAACTAACCTTGCTTTAAATTTATTCACTTCACCATTTGGGTTGAGCTTGACTTTGTAAACCCACTTCACTGCAATGGGCTTTTTATTTTCTGGCAAACTGACAAGATCCCAGGTTTGGTTCTTTTCAATTGCCTCAAGTTCTTCCTCCATAGCTCTAATCCACCTCTGATCTTGCAAAGCATCATCTAAGTTTACTGGTTCAGATTCAGCTAACAAGGCAAAGTGGATTAATTCTCCTTCAGCATTCACCTCAGCATCAGTCACCAAGTCAAAGTCCTGCAGTCTTTGGGGCAATTGTCTAGTTCTCTGTGGTCTTCTTGGCTCAGTGCTCACATTGCCTGTGCCTTCAGTTGCATTCTGGTCATTCAGCTCAAACATCACCCGATTAGGATCCTGCAGTTTTTCATCCCAATTCCACACCTTGGCTTCATCAAAAACAACATCTCTGCTGACTGAGATTTGTTTTGATTTGGGGTCCAGGAGTTTGTAACCTCCTGTGACATGGTAGCCCAGAAAAATCAATTGTTCAGCTTTGTCATCCAACTTCCTCCTCATTTGATCTGGGATATGCTTGTAACAAACTGAGCCAAAGACTTTGAAGTGTGCAACAGTTGGTTTGCTGCCACTCCAAGCCTCTTCAGGAGTGATTTCACCAAGCCTCTTGCTGGGGCACCTATTCAGAATATAGGCAGCAGTGGACACAACTTCACCCCACAAATATTTTGGCAAGCTTTTGCTTTTGAGCATGCTCCTCACCATGTTCATGATGGTCCTGTTTTTCCTTTCAGCAGTACCATCATGTTGTGGGGTGTAAGGGGGAGTTATCTCATGAATAATCCCCTCATCATTACAAAAAGTATGAAATTCTTCTGAAGCATATTCTCCACCCCCATCACTCCTTATGATCTTAATACATAGACCACTTTGTTTTTCAACTAGGCTTTTAAATCTTTTGAACATGGTAAAAACCTCACTCTTTCTTTTGATCAAATAAATCCAGACCTTCCTAGTAAAGTCATCAATAAAGGTGACAAAATATTTGTTACCTCCAATGGATTTAGTCTGGATTGGCCCACAGACATCAGTAAAAATCACTTCGAGCTTCTCTTTGGACTTCATGGGAACTTGCTGGCTAAATGAGTTTCTGGATTGCTTTGATTCTAGACATTCTACACATATCTCATTTGGCTGGTGGATCTGTGGAAGGCCTCTCACCATATTCTTTCTTTGCAGTAGATTCAAGTCTCTGAAATTCAGATGACAGAACCTATAGTGCCACAACCATTCTTCTTTTGTTGCTGCAGTCAGTAAGCATTGATGTTCAAGCACTTGTATCTCTACCTTGAAGGTTCTGTTATTGGACAAGGGTGCCTTCAGTATCAGTCTTTTCTTCCCATCAAACACCTTCATCATTCTATCTTCCATGATCATTACATAACCTTTCTCCAATAGCTGGCCTAGACTGAGAAGGTTGCTTCTCATTCCAGGCACAAACAAAACATCTGAAATGCAAGACTGCTGCCCATCTCTTCTCTGGATCAACACTTTCCCCATTCCTGCTGCTGTTAGGGTGCTATCATCAGCAAATTTCACTTTGCTTCTGACAGATTCATCAAGAGTAACAAACCAGTCTCGACAGCCTGTCATGTGGGTTGAGCATCCAGTATCAAGATACCAGAAGCCTGCAGGAACATCTTCCTCTTTGGTGGTCACCATCAGCAGCACTTGTCCTTGATCATCTTCTTCTTCTTTGGCCAGTTTTGCCTCATCACTCCTTGAGGCTCTCTTGTCACTGAACCAACATTCATCTGCAAAATGCCCATATTTTTGGCAATTATAGCACTGAATGTGGCGCTTATCATACTTCTTCCTCTCTGTGGTCAAAATTATTTATACCATATAAGGATAGATGTAGAAAATATCTAAGAGAAGGGAATATATCTTGACATGCTTGTCATAAAAATATATACACATATATGGGATAACATTAATTGATATTAAGTATCAAATTATTGTACTTGCACCACTTAACAGGCAAAAAATAACTGATTCAACTATTGGGTTAAAAGTTCTCATGAAGTAAATCAAGTTTGCAAAGTTTCATACAAATTAAAGACTAATTGATATTTTATTCACTATTTATTTTAATAGATGATATATTATATATATTACTTAAATATAAGAAGATATATGATATTCAGTATTAGATAACATACTACATGAGGAGTGCTTACTGCTTACAATACTCTTTTTCACACACTCTCCTAATGGTTAAAATTCATGTGAGTCTCACCAAGATGTGTGGGCTTCATTCTTTATTTGGTAGGACTCATTCCCAAAGTAACAAGATCCACATGAATCTTAAAATAGGAAAGGAGTGTTGCTAGCATTTCTCTACTATAAATATCCAAATTATCTAAAGTTTCATGTACAAGATCATAAAGATAATACCCTATAATTCAACGATTTGATTGATTAATTTTGTTTTCTGGATAATAATAATAATAATAATAATGAACATTTGACCCTTGGAGTTAATTAATTATATGTGTGTGTTGAAAATGTAATCAGATAAGAACTCGTGGTTATTATAAGAAATTAGAATATTTAATTACAAACATCAGAATAAAATTGATGATTCAAATTACATCTTTAATTAAAAGTCTCATGTGGTCTTCTAAAAATCTCATACGAATGAGAGCTTTAATTAAAAAGAGAGAAAATCACTTGATATATATACGCCTCCATATAATATTGGTGCATATCAAGTTACCAGAGGGCCTTTTTATGAAGGATTTGAATTGTCTGCAGTCGCTAAAAGCACATTGTAGTCGGACAAATCTCAACTATTTGATTCATCCCAAGACTCTTGGAATTGCCACATACTCTTCCTAAAACTGAAGTAGCAACCAGAATAATTTGGAAGCAACACATCGCATTACCCTCCTAGCTCTTCTCTGAGTTGAGTCTTTTTGGCTCTTATATATGAACCAAACTAGATAGGTGCAACCATTTATTGCTCATTTATTTCTCACATGTCCATGGTCCTAGCCATCCAATGAGTCTCAGCATCTCACGGACTTCAAAATCTCGTTCTATTTGACTTCAGCTGATCTGGTGCAAAGCTTGTAGGGCACCAATTCTGTGCTCAGGGATGGCCTGAAGAGGGGTGAGGGGGCGACCGACCCGGGTCCCATTCTTTGAGGGACACCAAATTTTTTTACTATATTAATACTACTAAATTAAAATTATTAAAAATTAAATCTTATTTGCAATGCCACAAGGTAGATTAAATAGTGTTGCTTTGATTTTCATCGAAAATAATTTTTAAAGAACTTTAACTATGAATGAATTATTAATGATTTTGCAATGAAAAATGCAAAAAGGATAATATTAAATGATTATTAGAGCATAATTTTCTCGATTCGCCTCGGGCACCTAAAATCTCAGGGCCGACCCTATCTGTGCTTCTTGCCATGCTATGCTATAAATCATATATGGATGGTCAATATTAATAGTTAGTTAAAGGTTTAAATAGTCACATTACGACTTAAAAAAGTTAAATGACTTTTATCTTTTAATCTCTTGATCATTGTATGTGGCTTTCCATCTCTCTCTCTCTATTTATCTATCTGATAGGTTTATTTTAATGACACTGAAATCGCCCTAAATTCTTATTTCCATACATTTAAAGAAAATTATTGGTGCAAAATCCACTTTTAGAAATGTGAAGTTTACAAAAATCATACAAATGGACTTAATATTGTCGGGGAAATGGTAAATATACCCCACATTTTTTAGCCATACACCCCACATTAATACTAAAATTCCAAAAATACCCTGAAAAATCACGTGCAAATTGTATGGAAACTGGAGTTTTCGGAATACAAATTTGATTGGAGTTTCCGGAATACAAATTTGCATTCAAGAAACCACACCCCACAATTCAAAAAATTGCATTCCGGAAACTCTAATTTATGCAAAATTGGAGGGTATTTTTGAATTTTTCACATTTAAGTGGAGTGTATGTCTAAAATGCTAAGGTGTATTTACCAATTTCCATTTTGTTGTGGGTGTGTGTGTCTTACCTTGTTCAGGTTTTAAAAACAATAGCTTCGTTTGAACTTTTTGTCGTGGGTCATTGGAACATGAAGAAAAAGCAATTCAACCGGGCTTGGCACAACAAGCGTGGCAATGCAGAGAAATATATAACATGGCTTCATTCGAACATTTTTTTTTATTTTTCGGTTAATAGCTTTGTTCAAATTATTTTTTTTCAATTTTTCGGTTAATAGCTAGCTTTGTTCGATTTTTTTTTATTTTTCGGTTAATAGCTTTGTTCGAATTTAAGCATTGGGTTTTTTTCCCGCATGTGTTTTTGGTCAACTTTTTTCCACATGTTTAAGCATAGGCCTGCTAGCCCGTTCCATCTGTTAGGCCTGAACAACAAACAATTTTAGACAAATCTGTGGCCATTTCTATTCACACATACAATCTCTTCTATTCACACATACACACTTAATTTTTTTTTCAAAATCCCAAAACTACCCCACACTATTTCTTCCTCCTCCACTATTCCTCTTTCCTCTTCATTTCTTCTTCCTTCTTCTGCGTGCCAACTACAGACTTCACTCCCTCCCATTTTTTTTTTTTTCAAATTTCTTCTCCACTCTCCCCTCTTCCCTCCAACTGCAAGGAAACGCCATTTACAACATCTAGAAGCAAGCTATCGGAGCAAAAACGTGGACACCGTCAGGTATAATCGCGACGTAATTTTTTCGCGGTTTCCTGACTTTGCGGAACTATTAGTTCCGCACTCTCGCGGAAGTAATAGTTCCGCGAACGAACACATACAGATACTGTTAAAAGGCATAAAACATAACCCGCGGAGGGATTAGTTCCGCGGAGGCCAAATGGTCACGCGGAACTAATAGTTCCGCAAGGAGACTTTCGTTATGAAAGTCCCTCCGCGGAACTATTAGTTCCGCGAAGAGACGACCACGGTGAATTTTTTTCCTCTTTGTTTTTCACTCAATGCATGTTTATATTTGTTTAAATTTTTAAAGTTTTATGATTTGGAAACCTTTGTGCTTGATTCACAGGACAGGATAGTGTGTGGAAGTCGAAATGGAACATGTCATGGACACAAGTGACGATGGTAGTTTGCCAATGCATGGCGATGATGTAGACGATTTTCTGGAACCCGTTGAAGTGGATTGCACAGCTGCATTCACCACAACAGAGGTAATTCATACTTTTAAATTTCCTCCGTATGTTTTTTTTTCTTTTGTATTAGTGAAGTTAAACTTTTTGTTTGGATTTTCAGGTTTTTCTTACGAGAGTAGGGTTAGTCAGTTGGGCCAGAGCTGTTGGGAGACAACTTGGAATAGTTGTTGTCATTTCAAGGTCAGGTGTGGAGAAACAGATATGCGTCCCAGGAAGTAGGATATATGTGAGTATGGGTTGCGAGAGGAGTGGAAAATACAGGGGATCGAAGAAAACACCATCGTTGAGAAGGTCTGGGACTAGAAAATGTGAATGTCCTTTCAAGCTAAGAGGAAGGCCTCTGAATACCGGAGAAGGGTGGATACTGAAAGTTGTTAGTGGACGTCACAACCATGAGTTGCTTGAGACACTTATTGGCCACCCTTATCCTGGTCGCCTAACAACGGAAGAGATGGAACTAGTTGGTCAAATGACAAAGGACATGGTCAAGCCAAAAAACATATTATTGGCTATCAAAGAAGGCAATGACCATAATGCTAGTACCACAAAGACAATTTACAATGCGCGAGACAAGTATAGAAAATCTCAAAGAGGTCCCCGAACAGAGATGCAGCATTTGTTGAAATTGGTAGACCGTGATAGATATGTGTACTGGTATAGAGCACATGAGGCGTCTGATGTAGTTAGAGATATTTTTTGGGCACACCCAGACGCCATCAACCTCTTGAATTGTTTCAACATAGTTTTAATGCTCGATACCACGTACAAAACCAACAGGTATCGTTTGCCGTTACTTGAGATTGTTGGTGTGACCTCAACGAATCAAACATTCTCTGTTGCTTTTGCTTATCTTGAGGCTGAGTGAACTGATAACTTCACCTGGGCTTTATTGAAATTAAAAGGGTTGTTTGTAAAAGCAGATACTGTTCCTCAGGTTTTTCTCACTGACAGAGACATTGCGCTAATGAATGCAGTGGAGGATGTCTTTCCTAGCTCCAAACACATGTTATGTAATTGGCACATTGGAAAAAATGTGGAGGCAAAATGTAAGTTGTTTGTGCACCCAAAGGAGAAATGGGAAGTGGTGAGGAGTGAATGGGAAGCTATTGTGGATTCTCCTACTGAGGCAGACTATGTGGATCGTCTGTCAGTGTTTGAGAGGACATGTTCAGCTTTTCCATTATTTGTAGACTATGTGAAGAAGACATGGTTGATTCCTTACAAAGAAAGATTTGTTTCAGCATGGGTAAATCAGGTGATGCACCTTGGCAACAGAACAACCAACAGGTAATGACTAACTTATTGCTTGTTAAATAAGCTTTTAAAAGTTTGTTAAATAAGCTTTTAACATGTACTATGGTATACTGATTATGTGTATGTTAACAGGGTTGAGTCTGCTCATTCGATACTAAAGAAGATGCAACTTGATAGCCGAGGAGACTTGTGTACCTGTTGGGATGCAATGAGCAATATGATTACCCTACAGCACAATGCGATAAATGCATCATTCCAAATGAGCATAAATAAAATGGATCACAATCATCGCACTAATTTATACTCCAAGTTGCGGGGTTTCTCCTCGTGGTCTTCAATGGATCATATTGCTGCTGAAATTACTCGGGTCAAGTTTGTCGGAAAGGATAGTTTGGTTTGTGGGTGCATATTGAGGAAAACCCATGGGCTACCCTGTGCTTGCGAGCTGGCTAGATATACTGCCTCAAACTCTCCGATCCCATTGTTTACTCTCCATTTACATTGGAGGAGGTTAAATTTTCGTGATGAGGGATCTCATGAGTCGGGTTCAGAGTTGTCACTCCAAGAGGAGTTAGATGCATTGCTTAAGCGTTTTGAGGACCTTGACGTGGCCGGGAAAATCGCTTTGAAATCCAAGGTCTGCGAGTTAGCATTTCCTGAGACAACCTCCATGAGGCCTCCACCGGAGAAGGTAAGATATTTCACTTTCAATAGCCTACTACCTTTTGATGTAATGACCATTTCACTTCATCTAATGGTTGATTGACTTTCTCTAATAAACAGGTCAAAACAAAAGGAGCTCCAAAAGCTCCAAAGTCTTATGGTTCAAAGGTTGCCCATTCAACGAAGCGTGATCCCTTATATTTTGAGCACGTTGATGCTATGCTAGATCCCTCCTCAATTGGGCCTCCTTCTAAGAAGGTTAGAAATTACACACTTACTACCTCTAAATTTTAATGTTAATGACTATTTTGCTTATTTTAATGGATGTTGAAAATATCTCTTCTTTACAGGCCAAGACAAATGCATTCGTTTCAAATAAGGGTACTTCAAAGAGTCAGTCTTTTGAGAATGTTCATGTTATGCCATCTGCTCAGGCTAGTATGTCAACTCAACCTCCATTGAACAAACCAGCAGATCCAGCTAAAGTAAAATATCTGGATCTTCTTCCTAGCCTCTTACATGAACATGTTGACAGTGTCATTAATGTCGAAGGAGATGGAAATTGTGGATACCGTGCCGTTGCAGCCAGCCTTGGTATGGGTGAACACTTTTGGAGTAAAGTGCGCTTTGAATGCTTAAAAGAGCTTAAGAACTATAGAGAAGACTATGTTAACGTTTTTGGATCATTTGAACGGGGGAGCACATTGGAGAAATCACTTCATCTTGAGAAGCCTATAGGTATGCAAACGATTGATAAGTGGATGGAAATCCCAGACATGGGGTATGTTGTTGCATCCAGGTATAATGTCGTCCTGGTGTGTTTATCAATATCTGGATCATGTACAGTTTTTCCTCTCAGAGGTGATGCTCCACCGCTTAGTTGTCATTGTCTGCTTTGTATCGGGCTAGTTGGTGGAACCCATTTCATATAGGTATACATAGGTCTTATAGTTGCTTTAGATTGAGTTGTTAATTGTGATTGGAAATAATTAGTTCCAAACTATACAGGTAGTTTTAAAACTAGGTTGTCCATTACCAACCACACATCCTTCGTGGCCAGCATATTGCCGTCCTGAAGCTCTTTCGTGGCAAGCACCATATATCAGCCGCTTACATGCATACACATCGTTACTGTCAATGGGCAATGGTAGAGGCAATGAGCCAAAGGAAGTATTTGACATTACAGAAGACTAGTGTTAAGCTTCTTGAAAGCCATTTTTTGGATGTATATAGTTATAGGCTTCTTGAAAGCCATTTTTTGGATGTATATAATATAGTTATAGGCTTCTTGAAAGCCATTTTTTGGATGTATATAGTTATATGGGATATGTATAAGTTTTTTGATGTATAAATTCGGCAAAAAATAATACCTGCCAACAACAGTTATACAACATATCAGAATCCACTAACCAGAGTTTTCATCGTTTCATACACAATATTTTTCACAAGTTCTCAAAGTCCTACGAGTGCAAAAAACAAAAAATCAATCCTCTGGATGGGGTCTGGTCATCTTCCTCTGGTAGGTCTTCTCCACCCGACTCCTCCTGGGACTCTGAAGCTGACTACCAGTGCTAGGCCCTTCTCCAGTGGTAAGTCCTGTAGCAACTGAGTACACTGGTCAATACGATGCCAGAGCTCAGTGCCTTTTGTGGCGAACCCGTCTTGCTGACATGATTTCAGTATCGCACACACATGTGATACTGTCTCGTCCTACAATGAGGTTAAAACCAAATAAGTAGCTAGAACAAACTAAATTGTAAGCAGGTCGACTACAACACAGATACAAGACCAAAGACTTACCACCTTCTGGCTCGAAGTACCGCCAGACTGCTGAGGGACTAGATGGGTCTCTGGTGGGGGCACTGGCTGGGGGAACAGCAACGGCCGTCTAATATCTGCGATAGCAGGTATCAGGAAGGGGTGTGAGATCCTGGAGTACCACTCCATGTATCCATCAATGCACTGTCCAATGAGTGTCGTGACATCTACTGTCACGAATCGGATGAATAAGTGCTGATCAAACTGCACCCAGCTGGCGTGCATCTCCTCTGCAGTAGTGTGCACCCCAGTAAGAACACGCGGCGATCTCGGAATCCCCTGGATAAACCCATATTGCCTCAGCACCCTCTCCGGCAAGTGTGGAACTGCTAATGAGCCCCACCGTATGTATCCCGAGAACATGCCTATCTGCTGGAATGGACGAGTCTCCCTGTGCACTGTATATGGGGTCCATACTACGTCCTCCATCAACATCTCGTCCAGTGCCCTTCGATATCCGCCAACCTGGCCCGGGCCCTTACCAGGAGTCCACCTAGATGCTCGAGGTTCATCCTCATTGTAGTCCATGTTTAGGCTCTGGCACCCGATATCAGGAAGGTGCTCGAAAATCCAACCCTGTCACAATCATTTTCAATTTGTTAGTAACAATTAAAATATACAACTTATTAACAATCCAAATTAACACAATACCTGCAACAGGGTCAAGTATCCAGCTAGCTGCTTGCATCCTGCTAAACTAGCAGCATTGAGTTGATCGTACATAAATGCAAGGGCACCAGCACCCCATGCATACCCCCCGATGGCCTCCATGTCGCGGAACAGCTCCAAGAATGCTACATCAGCAGCCGTGACACTCTTGTTAGTGAAAATCGTGCTGCAGACTAGCCTCAATAGGAGAGCCCTCGCGGCATTCGTCCAATGCTGCTGCATGCACTGCTCGTGGTATACCCGCTCGAGCCACGATAGACGCACGCGGGCACATCCATGCTTCTCAGTCTCGTGGAATGCGTCTTGGTATGAGACCCCGAGCAAGTCAACCAAAGTCTCAACCGCGTCGTCTCGGGACATGATCGTCACCCTGAAGAATGAGCCGATGATCAGGATGTGTAGCAGTTGAGAGTCGTCGTCTAGTGTGATCGTCATCTCACTCACCGGTAGGTGGAAGGTGCTCGTCTCCTTGTGCCATCTCTCAGCAAGCGCAGAGCACAACCCCTTGTCTATCTGCTGGTGGCTGCATGTCAGCAGTAGAATTTCAGTTGTTATGAATTGGAGCTAAGCCAAGTGTTGGACTGTTGGGTGGTATTCAACTCAATTCATTATGTGTCTCAATAATTAGTCGCTAATCGGTGTCTATATATTTGACTCACAATGCAGAAATCATGACCTGACCATCTCGAATTCGTTTTTCTCCTTAATTTAATTATTAGATATTTTATTTTATGCGTGTCTCTTTTGCTCTCACAGCGGATGGTACGTGACTCTACTTCTACTTATGGCTAAAAATAAAATCCTGCATCATATCACATATAACATAAAGACTTGGAAGAAAGAAAATAATACATGGAGATGGATATGGAAATAATTAAGTAGCTAGCTAGGAGAGTACTGAATTGGTTGTGTTGGGTAAATGGTAATGGGTTAGATTCATTAGAGCGGTAACAGAACAGTAGAGCACTGGAGTGGAGGATATATATATTTTTGAGGTGGCGTCACTTGGGTTGGATTTCGTTGTCTTCACGATTCCGTTACACAGTTATTTTGGAAGGAGAAGATAAAAATGGTTACTGCGTGATGAATCTATACAATTGTATATTTTGATATAAGTTTTGATGGATTAATTAGACTAAACAGTGTAAATATTAGTGTCAGTTTAGGTTAGAATAGATTATTTTGCATGAGTAGAGAGTTTTGTCATAGAAAGTTGTTTTTTCACCTATTTTTGGTGTTAGACAGGTAGTTGGTGCTCAGCTCTGATTCCAGACGCTCAGCTCTCGGATTTTGGTCTGGACTGCGAAGTATTTCTCCTGGAGGGTAGAATGCTAGCGCTCAGCACTCATATCTCAGCGCCCAGCGCCCTAAACCTGACCCGAACTTAGAAAATCTGATCTGGAAGACAGAAACTGGGCGCCCAGCGCCCATACTGAGTCGCTTAGCGCTGCAATGTTGTCCTAGTCATAACTTGGGTTGTACTTATCCGATTTGAGTGATCTTAGTGGCGTTGGAAAGATAAGAAGCAAACCTACAACTTTCATGTTGACACTGAAGCCCAATTCGGATGTTTTGATGGTAAAAAATGTAAAATACCAAAGCTGTCTAGATTTGCACGAAAATTTGGACCTAGAAGTCCCTGACTGCGCGTTTCAACTTCTAAAGGCAAAATTCCGGCGCCCAGCAGCGCCCAAGACGTTACCAAAGTATAAATGTTCACGTTCTGACCTATTTTGGCATATCTTCTGGACTTGGAAAGTGACGAGACAACCTCTAGAGACCTCTTTGTGCCTCTCCAATGAAGATTCAAGCCTTGGGAACAAGACTTGAAGATTCAATGGATCCACCTTCTTCGCTTTACGGTTTTTCTTGTCTCTTTGCCATGTTTGGCTGATTTGTTTTGATTAGGCTAGGATGAACTCTTTTGGATCTTGATGTAATTTGATTATTTTGTTCTCCAATTTTAATTCAATTTATGTTTTTAATCCTTTACTTAATGCTTTTCCTTGATTGGCCACCATGGAAATTGTTGCGATGGTCTTTTATCTAATGGAAGTTAGGTATGAGATTCGATTTGGATTGAAACCATATGAGTGCAGAGATCTAGGAATAGACTTTGGTTCATGTGCATTATTCATGAGTTCTTAATCTTAATGCTTTTAATTAATTGAGTTTCACCTAAGGAATTAGGGTTCTAATTAAGAGGAAAGGGATTAATCACCGAGGGATTGGGTTTAATCTACCTTAGAGAACTTGAATGATAATTGATTGAGATTGGTGATTGTATCTAGTGACAATTGAGTGATTCCTAGGCCTAATCTTTGCTTTGTGTTTTGCATTTGTCTTGTGTCCACCAAGTGTTTCTTTAAACGTTTGTGTTGCATTTGCATTGTGTCTTCGTGTTTACATTTTATCTTAACTTTCACGATCTATTGCATATTTTTCATAGTCCAAATAGTAGAGCAATTGGTAGTAGTTGGAATTGATCCTCGTTGGGAACGATAACTTACTCATCACTCTATTACTTGTGCGATTCGGTACACTTGCCGAAACATCTAACACCACGCCAAAAAGGAGCTAAGAAGCTTATAGATCATTAGATGGGGGAATAAAGTGTTGGAGGATATATGTGTAATTTAATTTGCTTACTTAGAGAAAGAAATTAAGGGATCGAATCTGTACATTGTAAGTTTCGTAGTTAAAGAGGTTTATTAAATTGATGGCATGGCATATAGAGCATAGGCTATGTATGTAGTATTTGTAAATTGTAAGAGAGAAGAGAATAGAGATGGGTACTTGAGAATTATTGATGATACCAACGGGACCAGCTGGCTTAGCTAGCCAGCCCACATAGACAAAAAAAGACATCTCTTTCTTTCTTTCGTTACACTCACACACACCTCATTGCATTGGCATTGGATGGGCCTTTTGAGGAAGTTTCTTTGTAGCTGCTTGCTGCTCCAAAGTTTGATTGGCAAAAAAGGGAAAAGAATTGCGTCATTCCGGAATCCCCGAAAGCTACTTTTATTTCTTCCTTGCCACCGGCACCCGTAGCCACTCCATTTCCTACGGATCGTGTACTTACCAACAACCTTAACACCCAAACGATAATAATACTAATTGATTTGATTAAATTGATAAATTCAATTCAAACAAAAGAAGTGGGATTAATTAAGGGTCCACAAAATTAAAATCCAACCGAGCTAGTTAATTTGATAGTCAAATGCACCTATCTCAAGTTCAACCTTCCAAATTAGTAAATTCAAAATAATATTTGTGAGGTAATGGACGGCTGAAACTAATTAACACGTACGCCAATTAAATTAGATTAATATATGGATCGGCAATTGCAAAGCCACATAGGATTCGTTTGGTTTTGTTTGTCTGATCATGAGAGAGACAGAGAAACAAGCAACCAATTGGGTTTTGAAGTGGAGATGACTAAGATGAATGAATGAATGCAATTGCAATTTGCAACCTTGCACTCACGGGTGGGATACCCATACACATACATAACCTTCCGTGACGAAACAAGTAATTTAACTCTAGAGACAAGGACGCCTTTCCTTTCACAACTACATGATACCCACTATGTGTATGTATAATGCCTCAAACAATTATTCAATAGCTAGCCATGTTTAATTCATAAAATTAATGAGATAGTATATTCTTGTATTACTACTTTAAAAAAAATAAATATGTGTGTTTTGGGAGGCAGTGAAGAATGGCTGCTATCTTTTATTCCTTCATCATTTTGCAAAGTTTGGCTTTCCGGGTTGACAAACATTTGGCTGGCTAGCTTCAAAATCAAGGAACTTCCGTATAATTATTTCAAGTGGCCAATCACAAAAGCAAAGGACCATCTCAAGGCATCTCTATGCGTCGAACATTACATTTGAAAATTAATAAATGAATAAATAAAGAATACCAGGGTCAACTTTGAAATCTATGGAGACTTTTGAAATTTCTATATATTCTCTTTATTCTAGAAACTGTGTTCATTGGACATCGGTTACTTGTCGTCTTATTTATTTCAAACAAAATTATACATACATTATTTAATTCGTAGTTTGTTATACTCCACATCAACGTAAATATCAAAGGGCTTAAAAAATATTGTCATGTACGTATTAGCGTAGTTTTAGTAAGGTATATATTATAGGTGCACCTATATTATATACATTAGACTACCTCCACTCTTCAAATTAAACTTACTCAAAAACAAATTTCGTAGCACATAATCAATAGCTTTAAATTATTTAGTACTTTTTGTAAAATAATAATAAAATAGCATTATTATACAAAAATGTAATGCCAGACATGTATAGAAAAATTAAAGCAAAGGTGAAATTAACACAAAAAAAACACACACACACCCACAAGATGTTAAAATTAAACTTGCTCCTGCAAGGGATTTTATATATTTTTTTAGGGTCTCTAAACGCATTGTTTATGTTTAGTTTCTCATTTTTTAAATGTCTCATTCTAATCTCCATTTTAAGAAATAGATCAGTTATAGTTACACATGATAACTTAGTAGATTTGGTCATGCTAATATTAAATGGTTGATTATTTAATAAGAACCCTTCAACTCACCCCACTAGGTGGCAAGATGGATTAGGCCCGCCGGGTCAACCCTATTTAACCCGTTCTTTTTTTTTTTGCGAGGTGGGGCGGGTTTCCAACCCACTAGCCCATTTTGACCCGTCCTACATAATTCGCCAAGAAAACGTGGCACATGGGTTGACCTATTGCATTACATTTTTTATTTTTATTACAAATTTTTTATATTTTTTAGTGTTTTTCTATTTTTAAACACTTTTGGGAGGTCAACTCATCAACCTATGGCTGAGCAGATTGGGATTTTCAAATCACTTTTCCAATCCAACATGTCCCGCCTCACTCCATTTTTGGCTCTGTATGGCGGGCGGATTGGCCCGTTTTATCACCCTACCTATTTTTAATTTAATGAAGTTATCACTAAGCCTATAAGTAATCTATTTCAAAAAACGGATGATCAAAATAATTTGCTTTAAAAATGATGAACTAAAAATATACATTTTTCCTATTTGGACAACTAAAAACATATTTAATCTTTTTTTCGAAACATAACATATTTAACCTTGTTCTAATTAAATGGTGTAGATATTGTATTCTCATACTAATGAAGTGAAGTGAAGAAATAACAATCCAATCCAATGAATTCATAATAATCCACATAATTTAATTTGTCTACAGACGTTAATGATGGGTATGATTGCAAGTGACTTTCAAACATGTGGCAAATGATGCATAAAGAAGATTTCCTCTGAAATGTAAAAAACAGGGCATCATCGTCAATGATTGACGTAAAGAATGAGGTGTCACGCACCGTTTCTTGTTCAACAATAGTTTCTGACATTATTTTTGCACCTTTTTTCAGCTAAATGATCTGCTAATTATTTGTTACTTGAATGCAAATTCTTAGCACTATTATTATTAACTTCCATATAGTAATGATATATTACTAGTATATTTTTTTATATATTTTCTATTATTTTATAAAATAAATATTAAATAAAAATAAAAAATATATCTAATATCTTCAAAACATAAAAAATATTTAATTTTTACTAAATTTAATAATTATGAGAATTTATATGAATAAAAAGTATAAGAATTTACAAATATTCATTTCCATATGTCGTGCATCATAAAGATGAATTGATCATTACTGTATTGTTCGCGTAATAGTGACAAATATGTATTAGTAGTTTACTGTATTGTTTAGTATCCGAGAATTGTAGTATGGCGTCTTAGAGAGAGAAACTCTGTCTTTTTTTTTTAAAATTGTATGTTTTTCTTTCTTTCTCTTTCACTTGAGGGTTGGTTTTGGACTATTTTTTGGTCTAAAACCACCTCTCTACTTTGTTTTTAGTCTATTGTTATTTTAATAAGTGATTTTTTTACATAGATATCATTTTTTTCTTGTGTTTTTTTAGTATTTTTCAACATCTGCATGCGCTGGTGTTTGTTTCTTCTATCTTAGTGCGGCATTTTGTTCTCCCGTCTTAGTGCGGTATTTGTTTGGTTTCAGATAATCTAATTTACTTTATTTCACTACACATTCTCTTATGACTGAATCATCAACGTTGCAGATCCGAAGGCGTGGGTACTCCGGTCAATATGAGTTTGTCATTTTTTATGGCATTTTGCTGTGTTATGCTATTAACTTGGGTGTTGTAAGCTTGTTTACAGATTTATCTCATTCAATTTTTAGCGATGCTAAATTTGTAATATTTTCAATGTATTTTACCGATTTAAATGAATAAATAGATTTTGTTGTAAAAAAAGTAACTGAAAATTGTTTTCTTGTACTTCTCAAAACTTAATTAATGTCTTTACCATAAGATAGTATTTCAAATCTATGATATGCTAACCATACATTTTCTGTTTTTACAAGCATGAGAAATGGGCCCCATTGAAATAAATTTCTCCTCTTTATGTTTGTATCCTTCTCTGTCTCTCCCTCCTCGGAAAATCAACGTAATGTGAACATGTAATAGGGGTAATTGATAACCAAACACATAAGCAGAGTTGAAGATGCTTGTAAAGAGGGCAACCTCAAAAGGAAACTGAATTTAAACCACCGAAGTTCCACAAAAAAATAAGAGATGGAAAAGCTCCAGCTCCACCTATACACCCCAATTCCAAAGAGCTTTTTCACATAAGCGATTTCCACTGAATAACATTTTTACTCAAAACACAATAATTGCAACATTTGACGTTTCTCTTGTACTACTATTTTAAAGCCCCCATGACAATGTCTACACGCAAACACCTTTGACCTCTAACAAGAGAGAGAGAGTATGGAAAGGGAAATGGGAAAAAAAAAATCAGAGCCGCAATGTGGCATACGAAACCCTTTTTCCCTATTTATATCATATGCAAGTGGGCTCACAATATTTTACTTGTAGGAATCTCATGTCATCTCATCTCATCCTAATAAATAAATATATATAATATATAATCAAATTTATTGGCTTGCTTGCTTTGTACATTGGTTTTCTAATTTGTAATTCTCAATTCGGTGCTTAATTTTTGTGTTATTTTATTTTGAGGTGAAGAGGTTTCCCTTTTCCCTACGGAATTAGGCTTCTTGAATTGTCAATGTTTGAGGCTCCGGTTTAACAATAATCTCAACCGTCCCACGTTTCCACCGCTCACCATCTTTCTTCATGTTCCACAACCACCCTTTTCGTTTCCCTACTTTTGTCATTGTGCCATTCTCTTTTATTGATTCTTATGTTTTAATAAAAATTATATATCTCCTAAAAATATCTCAATTATATATGAGGTTTATTTCGGTACTACCATATCATGTCATCTTTAATTAGGGGTGATCACAAGGTCGGGGTCGAGTCCGATCGGATTTTATTTTAAATTAATTGGACTCCAACTGATGTATACACCTCAAGTTGGGTTGAATTGGGTTTGTGTATTTTTTTTTTGTTATTACACAACCTGTCACAAACCAACCTGACCACAAATACGGTGGGAGCGGCTTGAGGTAATCGAATTTAAAAAAAAAAAATAGATCCATGGTAAAGGAAAACATAAAATTCATATAGAGCCCAAAAAACATAAAATTCATGTAATTTTTTTTGTCAACATATACACATGTACATAAGAAAGAATTGTGATGGGGGAAGACCCATGCTTGCCCCCTGGATCCGTCCTTGCCTATAATGTACCTCACCATTGCCTCAACCCGCACCATCAACTACCCTTGTGGTCCCATTCTATTTTGCATGCTAAATTGTGTTTTTTTTTTAATCTCTCAACCATTAGATTAATATAACAGTTGAAATTTATGATGTAGTCTGCCGAGAACTAGAGATGGATGGGGGTTATAGAGGATCCAAACGCTATGAGAGAGAGGTCTAAGAAAGGGGGGGTAGGGTGGGGGCACCAGCAGGGGGAGAGAAGGAAGAAGATGAAATCTCAAAGAGATGTCTACGTCATCGTCCAGATCAGTGGCCACATGGCCTCATTAATCTGATATGATAAAGCGTATTAGCTATGACAGTGAAAAACTAATGATAGTTAATGGCTGGGACTAAAAAGAAAGGTTTAATTTGGAAAAAAAAAAATGCTGAGACTAAAAGTAAAAATCATTATATTAGTAAGGAGAAAAAAGATATTTAATTCATTCACATACATATGTGTGTGTATGACTATGAATCGAATTTGTATGTATAACAAGTTACTATTGGAATCTTATTTTTTGAGATAATCCTTCATTTTATTTTCACTTGTCGAGTAGCTGAAGCCATTGAAACTTCGTTGACTCAGAAATCAGGTTATATAGATTTCTTTTTTTTTTTTGGTCATTAGGTTATATGTAGATTTCTTGAAAACGCTTACATGGTTTATTCCTCCTCCTCCGTTCATTACCTTTTCATGGGCCAGTTACACAACTCTATTTTTGGATTTGAAGGAAAAAGGAAAAATGAATTATGATAGGATTATATATAATTGTGAATTTGTGATTCAGTGTATAGGAGAGGGCTGAGAGAGAGGAATTGTCCCATAATTTGCATCATGAGATACAAATCGTGAGACAAGAAGATTGATGAAATCTTGAAATGGGGCATCCCTTGAAGGTACCATATTTGTCAGCTTCCCTTAGTCCTACGTGGGTGCTCGTCGTTTTGGAGGCAACTGGGCCCCTGGCCTTTATTCTCTCACCCAACTTTCCCCTTCGTCACAATCATTAATTAATTCATTTCTTAAGCTTATTTTTAATTGAAGGTGTAAAATGCAACAAAAAAAAATGAATACTTGCAAAATGCAAATTTGATCCGGGTTTGTTTTTTACATGTAAACATTATTATATTCAATAATTAAAGTTTTTTATTAAATATGTTTAAGTCTGTATTTTAATAATATTGAGTAAAGACTTATACTGGTGTTATTGTGTTAATGATGAACTATTTCATATTCCCATTAAATACTTATTATGTTTTATATTTAAGATTTAAAATATATTTTTAATGTATCTAAGTACGACTCTTTTTTGTTTTATGGAAGTATGTGTATAGAAACTCTAATATTATACTCAAATCACAGTATCTTATCGATCATCTTCCCTGTTTTTAATATAGCTTTGTTTTAAAAGTATATGATGTACCTTTTTATTTTCTAATATGTTATTATTAAAATTGTAAAAAGTTGTTTCTTATTTTCCTTTATTAAAAAATTTATTTTTAGTTATAAACTAGCCGATGGATCCAATTCATACAAAATGAGTCTTTTTTTGTTTAAAAAAAATGAGTCTTTTTCTAACAACAATAACATAAGAGGTGGCATATGTCTCAATTTGCGAGATAACACATGTCTCGACCAGAATATATTTTTCTTATAAATATATATAGTAATTGATATTTTTAATTCAATTTAGAGATGTGTAAAATATAGGGATTACAACAAAATTTAGATTCAATAGTACTTATAAATTACCCATAATAAAACATAAGATCTTTATTCAAGTAGAATTGATATGAGTATTACCCATAAAATTTTACCATATGGGTATTATAATACCAGTTCTATCTCCATATCCGTATAATATATTTATTATATTTTTCAATTAAAATTTGAATGATTTTTGAAAACTTTATAAATAAATTTGTATGATTCTATTTTTGTATGTTTATATTTTTTAAATGTACTTAAATTTTCAAACTAAAATGAGAATTTGTCAACAATTTTATTAACCTCTCAACTCTCAAGTTAATTTTACCTTAATTTATTGCTTATCCAAATAAAAATTTACCTTAATTTACTAGATATTTATATTATTTTATAAAATATTTTACATCCTTCAATTAGTGTTTATGTTCTTTGAAAATTTGACTTAAAGTATAGAAGTTGAAATGATCATTTAAAGCTCAAGAATTAGGAGAAAAAACAATTAGTAAGTTAGAAAATAAAATGATAAGAGAAATAGAATAAGAAATGTAGTAATTTATAACAAAGTGAAACTAAAATAATTAAAACTAAAACTTGCATTAATACATGGTTCAAGTCTATTTTACTTGTACATATATAGATAGATAGATATAGATAAATAGTTAGATATATTTAAATATTTTTATATTAATTTAGTATTTTAACAATATAAACTATCATCAATTTAACTAAATAGATTGTTATTAAAATAGTCCTTAAATTGAGGTTATATTACATATTATAAAAAGTTAAGGTTTTATTTCACTTATTTTTCTGAGCTTGACAAAAAAGAACCACTTTAGTGATAATTAATTTGTATAATTAAATAATTAAAGTCGATGACAATTTTTTTAAGAACTAAATAATGACACTTATATTGTTGAATAACAAAAATAATGATTTGTTAAACAAATTTGCCACCATTGCTTTCTACTAAATATTTGAACTTAAACTCTTGCAAGTTTCTTGTTTCAAGTGCTGCCAAAAGTTTAAATAAATTATATATCTATTGAGAAAAATGTATAAAACTCTTTCAATATAACCACGAGGTACGTTCCATCTCAGAGTCTATTCGGATATTAATAATTTTTTATTAAACTATTTTAGGCAGTTTAATTGTAAGCATTAAGTTATTTTAGAGAACTTATTGGATTAAATTAAAAACAACTAAGTTATTTTTATAAATATATCAAAATATCAATAGAAGTGTTGATATCATGGAATAAATTCAATAACCTCTTCCAAATATCCTCAAATTCAATAAACTATGCAGTGTTTGACTAATGATAAATTTAATTTAAAAAACTCTTGTCCTGCACTCCCAAGGAACTTCGACGTTTCCATTGTTTTGAGAATATATATAAATTGGGAAGATAAGCAGAAAATTAGGCCCACGTAGAAATACAATATGACAATGAAGAGTTCATTTCATGCGATCATGTCTGAGATAAAATAGATTTTCTCATTGGTTTTATATGGCCACAGTTTTTATGCATGTAGCTTTAATAAGTATATATGCCAATTTGTATGGTTAGTCGATTTCAGCGTGATATAGACCCTTAAGTTATTGAAAAGGCAACAGAATATTTTAATTTGATTTGAAAATGATTTGGGAAATGTATATTTGTTTACGTTCACGGCTCCTTAAGCCGATACGGTATCAAAATTCACAAATTTTTTTTTTGGTCGAATTCACAAATTATTCAATATTAAAATCCATTAACTCCTCAAAAGACTCTCATGAACAGAATTAATCACATGTCATCTAAAAAATACTCCACTGAGCAAGTCTAAACCTTAATTATTTCATTTCAATGAAAAAATAAACCTGGCTCAAAGCTACTACCATAAAGTAAATAAGGATGTATTTAGATAATTAACTTATTTAAACACTTATAACATGCATTTATATGTTGTAAGTTATTTTAATGAGTTATCCCGGAGAGCTTATGAAAATAAATTCAAAATAGCTTATGAATCAGTTATAAGTTATTTTCATAAACTTGGTCGAAGATGTTGCCGAATGCTTATGTTAATAATAAACACCACATAAACCACTGCGAAGTTGCCTATATTCATCCCGCCCGCATAGCTAAGGGTATCAATCAACCTCGTGAAAGAGTATACAGTAAGTCATTCCTAAAATTTACAACCTAAATTTTTAAAAGGGGCAGAAAGAGAGGAGAATCCGATCCGGGGGCAGAGGACAGGCAGAGGAGAGGAGAGAGAGGCAAAACAAAAAGATGAAAAGGGGTAAGAAAGTAAAAGCAAGAGCGAGAGAGAATGGGTCTCAACTCAACTCAACTGACTCTCACCAAAGTGCGGAGCCGTGGTTAGGTTGGTTGAGTCTGAGTTGAGTTGAGTTGAGTTATTATCCGTACAAATAAACAAACTGAAACTGTTGCCTCTTTTGAGGGAGGAGAGGAGAGGGCGTTGCAAAACAAAAAGCAAGCCACTGTGTGTGCCGTGCTGTGTTCAACCAACTCGTTTGTTCCCCCTGTTATGTTATTGTGATAGAAGGAAAGGAACTGAGTGAGTGAGTGAGCGAGTCTTGAGACTTGAGAGGGTCACTTGCGTACTTTCACCTAAACAAAAACTGTCTGTCACTGATAAAAGCTCCTTTGCCTTGCCTTTCCTTGCCTTGGGTCAGGTCACCTCCAGCTGTACCCAATGACATAAGCTGACTTCACTCTTCTGCCTCCACTTTGTACAATTATTAATTAATTAATTCTTTATTATTATTAATTAACAATCCAATCCAATCCCATAACATACAATCTCTTTTTTTTGGTAGATTTAGGTAAAATGACATAAATTTCTCTAAATTTAATCAAAAATGTTAAATTTAAATTTAAGTCATGAGAATATAATAATTTTAAATCTCAATTAAGAGATTGGTAATGTATTGTTTTATGGAAGGAAGGAAAAGGAGGCCAGTAACACTAACACTAACACTTATGTGTTTTTGTTTGGATAAACCGAATCCTCCAGCCACAACAGAAGCAGAGACAGAGAGATCGAGCAGAACTAGGCTAAGGCTTGTTTATTTATTTAATAATTAATTAACTAGGCTGCAGTTTTGTTTGTCTAAAATAGTTTATTTAAGTTTTTCACACAAACCGAACCAAGCGAATGGAATGACTAGTTAAACCATAGTTGTAAGAGGGATAGTTGTTGTTGTCATCATTATTATTATTATAGTTTAGTTTTAGATTATAGTTAATATAAAACGTCAAAGTAAAAGGAAGGAAGGGGGTTGAGTCTGGTTTACGCCAAATGTGTCGTCTTATTCTTCTTCCCCTTCCCTTCCTGTCTGTCAGACCCATTACTATAAAAGAAGCCACACTCCATTCTTCTCCCTGCCCTTTTGCTTTCTTTATCCAACAATACTAATACTAATACTAATATTAATAATAACAATAGTAATAATAACCGCCTTTTCCTTCTCCTTCTCCTTCTTCTTCCTTTTCCCTTCCCTTCGTGTAGCTACTTTTATTATTCTTCCCCTCCCCTTTTATATTTATAAGAAAAGAAGTTCCCACGAGTGGCTGGATAGTCATAGTGGATACAACACAAACAATATAAATATAAGTATTACACAGTCCGTCCATCGTCGATTCCTGCTGTGGAATTAGGGGATGGAGAAAGTGAGTTTTTTGAAGAATGGGGAGCTAAGATTGCCTCCTGGGTTCCGTTTCCACCCCACAGACGAGGAACTTGTTGTGCAATACTTGAAGCGCAAGGTCTTCTCTTGCCCTTTGCCTGCTGCAATCATTCCTGAGGTCGATGTTTGCAAGTCTGATCCTTGGGATTTGCCAGGTTTCACTTTAATTTCTTTTTTTCTTTTTTGTTCTTGTTGGAAACACAACACACACTACTGCAATGCTGAATCTAACAAGTAATGGTTTAATTAGGTGATATGGAGGGAGAGAGGTACTTTTTCAGCACGAAAGAGGCCAAATATCCGAATGGGAACCGGTCCAACAGAGCCACCAACTCGGGTTACTGGAAGGCAACCGGGTTGGACAAACAAATCGTGACGAGTAGAGGGAACCAGGGACAGGCTGCTGTGGGGATGAAGAAGACTCTGGTTTTCTACAGAGGGAAGCCACCTCACGGGTCAAGAACCGATTGGATCATGCACGAATATCGCCTCTGTTCTCAGCCTCAGGTGAGTGAGTGAGTGAGTCAGCCAGCAGAAAAAGGAGGATTTCAAATTTATGTTTATTCATTCATAGAAGCCTTTTTCTGAAATCTGAATTGTAATTATTTGTGCTTGTGCAGCAGAAGGATGAGAAGCGTGTGGTTCCCATGGAAAATTGGGTTCTGTGTCGCATATTTCTGAAGAGGAGAGGTGGTGGTGGTGGTGGTGCCAAAAATGGGGAGGAAGGAGTAGTAGACACGTCTTTAATGAGACCCGTGAGGAAGCAGAACAACAACAACAACAACAACAACTCCTCTAATAGGGTGGTTTTCTATGACTTCTTGGCACAGAGTAACCGTGACCCTGCTTCCTCTTCATCCGCCACCAGTGGCAGTGGCATCACTACAGAGATTTCTACCAATGAATGGGACGAACATGAAGAGAGCAGTACTACTACTACTAGCTCCAACAACACCACCTTCCCTTACTTTAGAAGAAAACCTTAATTAACAACCTTGCTTTGTGGTACTAGTTGTTGTACTTCCGTCCCCATGGAAGAGGGAAAAAAAAATGAAGCTTTTGAGTCCCTTCTTATTTATTTGTGTGTAGGTGTAACATAAATTACTGTCATCACTTGTTCAGAGCAAGTGAGTATCCCAAATGAGACCGGCATTAAGGGTAGTCAGTCAGTCAGTCAGTCTGAAAAGAGTATGGTGGTTACTAATGCTACTCTGTAATTCAATTCTTTATTTTCTTTCCCTTCCTTCAATCTGAATTGGACACCATGCAAATGCAACGCTATGCAATGCTTCTCTTAGCCACCCAAAAGCAACTCATTTTCAGTTTCAAGGAGCTGCTTTGCTTTCTTTGACACAGGAAAAGTTTAATTTTTTTGGGGGTGGGGTGGGGTGGGGTGGGGTGGGGTGGGGTGGGGAGAAAGGAAAAGAAGAGAAAAAGGATGGAGGAAAAGCATGAGAAAAGAGGTTCAAAATATGGTTCTGTATAATAATAATAATAATAATAATATTGTCCAGCCATAAAACACCACTTTTGAGGAGAACATGGAACAAGAACAAAATATTTTGGAGATCAGCATCACACAAGTAAGTCAGTTGCTCTTCTTCCTTAGGAAGGAAGAACCAGCAAATGGTCAATTCGCTGAGGGGGGGAGAGAAAGAGAGACAGAACCCAATTCCTCAACATTTATTCTTGGCAGATCTAATCTAATTTTCAAGAATGCTTTTCTGGATATATATATATATATATATATCTATATATATTTACAAATCTGTAATCAACTAAAACTGGATCAGGATTGTCTGCTGTAATTATTTGCTGTTATTCCTGCTGTTAGTGTAATATTAGCCATTTGATTTGTTGAATCTATAATCCTAGCTGTTGATTTATTTTATCAAAAAAAATAAAACAAAAAATACAAATAGAGTGAGAAAGAAAGAATCTACGGCAGTGAATCCAATTCCACTAAAACTTGGGGACGAAAGCACAAAATCCGAAAGGCCTACCACTTAGAAAAGATAACAATTATTTTGTTTTTCTTTGAAGAATGCAGACATTCACAGCATATTTTCTTCCACCAACCTTTTTTTTGGAATCTCCATCTCCTATCCTATATCTGACTAAATATCAGTAGAGACAGTAGGGGGAGTAGTAGATGGAGGTATGTTGGTCGAGGAAAACAGGGTTAACTGAATTTTGAGGCTGCTATTTTTGGATTTCGGTTTTGAAGCTTCAAACTCAGATTGGACAACGAAATATATGTTAGTTCTTCCTCACAAGTCACAAATTTGGTTATTGGAATTCATGCAACTTACTGCATAACCTCTAATGCAATGACACATCCACAAAGAATAATTTGTTTATTTAAAAGTTGCATTTTCTATTATTATTATTATTATAAAGTTTTTTGAAAAATATACACTAATATATTACTCTTTTTCACAAATTTACATTAAATTATAACTTTTTTCACAGGGAACCACATTCTAGTGAGGGATCCTTACTAAGTAAAGATTGATTATCCTAAAAGAAAAGTAAAAATTGATTACTGCCCCATCCCAGATTTCCATGAAGTATTAGGATTTATTCCCACCTTCACAAGTATTCGTATCTTATCCATATCTTCTTTTTTTGCTTCTAATTTTAAATATGCCCGCAAGTTGATTTTTTCAATTTCCCAAATCACCAATATTGACTTTTATTATACATATAATTGCTTGTCTAACATATCACACTTCCCACTACTCAATCATCCACTTCCACAATTATTTTTTCTGTCAGGTCAGGTAACAATAACATATAAAATGATATGGAAATGGAAATTGTGTTAACCAAACATCGGGTAGTATTAAATTGTGTTTTGGACATAGTAGCTTTGATATTTTTTTATTGAGGTATTACTTTCCTTCTGAAGTGTTTAACACGTAGAATTAATAATATAAAACAGGAGAGCTATATTTAACTCCTGTAAAATTCGTGAGTATTATACTATGAATTTAATTAGTATGTATTAACAATGTAAATTTTTTTTACACAGATGTCCAATCATATAGATATTTTGAAAGTAATACTATCATGTGGCACCACATTAAGATGTAATTAGATATATGTATAAAAAAAAATTGACACTGTCGGTGCATAATTATTAAACATACAGCAAATGTCATACACGAGTGCCATAGTTATTAATCTCTTAATACCATTATTATGCATATAGCAAATGTCATACACGACACGAGTGCCAATAGCCAGCTTGGAGTTGACCAACCCGTGCACACTACAACTCGAACCAATTTGTACTTTTTAGACAAAAGTAAAGATAAATAAAGCAAAAATTATGCAATTTGCACTTTAAATAGAACAAAAGGTATCATAATCTCCAAATTAACAAATGTATTGACTCAAAATAATAAAGTTTGTCTCTCAATTATTATGTGCATCTCTAAATAATTAAATAAGTTTAGCAGTAAAAAACAGTTTAGAGGCTACTTAGTCAGAGTCTCTCCAGACCAAAAGCAAACTATATGCGAAGAGGCCATACATACCCTGCCAAGTGGATACTGTGGAAAGCAAGGACGGCATAAATAAAACTTGATTATCGTGAAATTAATGCTTGTTTGGCTTTGCCTTGTACCATAGCATATCTTTGATGGGCTATTCACCAATATAAATATGAGATTAATAATTAATTCAATGATAGTGAATATGGAAACCTTCTCAGTCGCAACTCTAAAATTTGATTTTTTTTTTTAGGTTGCAGGTAACATTCGCCTCAAGTAACAATTGATTTCCACGATGATCAAATGTTAAATAAATTTTATTTATGTTACATGTGTTATCCCTTTGTTTTGTATAATTTAATTTTAATAACTATACATTGATAGTGTAAATAAATTTTACACAAGTTTTACGCAGACAAACAATCATATTTCATCATCTTATCATAGTGTAAAACATATTTTAAAAATTAATATTATAGTATGAAAAAATTATGTAAAATTTTAAACTTTGTTTTGTAGTTTGTAAGATTTTAATCATGTTCTAATAACTAAAAAGTTAGCACTATCATTTTAAATAGTAAAAGCCTTAGCCGATCTTATATTCAATGTTTTAGTAGTAGATCATACTTATCAAAACCTTTTATCTTGTGTGTTGAATGTTAATCCAAGTAAAACATGTGATTTGGATCCGATTCTGAAATTAATGTTTATTGGGGGAGATAATTCATTAAATGGGAAAATTGAGTAGGTTAAGCATTTGAATTTTTTTTGGTGAAAACAAGTATCTTGGAGTTGACCTCTCCGAAGAGATGATTCTCCATACACATGGCCGAAAATCGAACCCTCGACATCATGCTTAAAAGACCTAGGTATTTACCACCCGTGTCACACCATGTTAGTATTAAGCATTTGAATTTAATTAGTTGAATTACCATATTGTGGCAACTAAAATTAAAGACCAAAAGCATAATAATAATGAAGTTAAGGGAACAAAAGTGCAATAAAATAATTTTTTTAAATGAATTAATTGCCGACCAGAGTTTCTTGTGACAGTGGCTTTAGAACCATCTAATGAGGCTGTTAGAGTTCTTCACGTCACCTTTTCTATTAAGTTTCATTATCAAGAAGGAAATAATTAATAAAGGATGAGAGAGGTGTGTGAATTGCTGACTTAGAGCAACACTTTTGTCAATCACGTGGGCAGCCTATCATGGTAGACCATACATGACCCACTCACTCCAAGCTAAACTTGGTAGGCTCACCTGATTGATTAGGTCAATCACATAAACAAGGTAATGAGCCTTGCTCTTCCTTCTCTCTATTACGTTTTTTCCCCGAAATATAGTTTCCTTGCAAAAAGGGCATATGTAATCATCCATCAATTTTGACCAGTTCCAAAACCAACCACTTTTTAATGCTGTTTGCTTGGACAGAGTTGAGTTTATAAGGTTGCTTAGTATCCCTGCAACAAAGACTTATCATTTTTCCTATTTCTTTCCCATTCATATGATATAAGCTAATGAGATAAATCTAATTACATGGGCCCCGGTAGAAATTGAAAGGTTTGAACCATCCGCAGTCATCTTCCACAATGAGTATCAAATTTAATTTTTTAATTTTTTTTTGGTCAAAATTAGTAGCCCACCCCTTTCGTAGAAGCCCACTCAAAGCCCCACAACACCAAGGCCCCAAAACAGAATCCACATCCCTTCTTACCCCTTTCCTATTTCTTGACGGCCAGACTATGAATCAAGCATCCCATAATTCCCACCTTCAATAACAGCGATTATGACATGTACAGCAAGCAAGAGTGCAAGACATAAAAAGTGTTCAAAACCAAAGGGAAACCACAAATCCAAGTTACTGCTGCAAGTTATTTATGTGGATGCTCAGGAAATCAATATCACAATAGCAGGATTAACTAGGAAGTAGGACTATTCCCATGCCTAGATCAATTTTATAAAATGCGGATCATATCAGCTGAAGCAACTGCACTATTGCCGTTGTGAATTCTGATAGTATCTACAGAATTATGGAAAAAATAAGAAACATTAACACCACAACATAACATGCGTAAAGGCTATCACAGACCATATCAAGCCTCAAGGTGACATGAATTATTCTCCCTTCTTCCTCTTCATTTAGTAGATCCAGAAAGAGTTTCAAGGGAGTTAAAGGGGCTTTTAGCACGGTAGTGAAATGGTGTTGACGGAGAGATAGGATTTGGTAGGGGGTAGTAAGGGATATGTGATTTTGGAAATGAGTCATGAAAGGTTACATTTGGTACAAATATAAAATAAATTCATGCCTTAATAGCTGTGAAATGCATCCCAACCGCCACAATGCTAGCAATTGTAGCTGCTGCAACTGCGTCCGCATTTGTGACCTTAACCACAATAAAGAAATACAGCCTGCATTAATAAAATAGGCAAGAGACCTTATAAAAAGCTAGATAGTAAACTTCAGTCTTGAGTCTTCACACATAACACATAACAGATGTTACTCATGCTTCTCATGCTTTTTTTTTTTTGAAAAGTAAAGTGAGAACCAATGGCTAACAGTTTGACAACCACTGTCTGAGCAAAAACTAATATAGATCCGGGAACCAAAAATACCAATTAAACAACCTTCAGATAGGCTCCCTTCAATTCAACTACTCTTTGTAACATTGTCGTGAGCTTTGTCAGCACTGGCAGAAGAACTTATTGAAGGAGATGGTTCAGAACATGCCTTGAGGACAGCTTCATTCTTCCAAGGATGAAAGACAAAGACATACGATAATATTAGCCATTGACAGTCACAATTATTTTTCTTTCCGTAGAAACAAAGACATGAACAAGAACAAGTGAGTATAGATGAAAATCATGAAATGAAATAAATAAGGTGTGCAGCTGGACCTTTGGAATCATTTGGAAACAACATGTAATTTCTGTTATGTTACCAACCATGTAGATGTGTTTGTGTAAATGGAGGAAATGGCTCATCAATCACGGATGATGAAGCAACAAATCAACGTCCCTAAATATTTTCTCAAGGCATAATGAACCTACTAAATTAATTACACACGAAGCAGAGCTGAATATCTGAGATAGCAAATAAGCTAAAGAAACTAAAATATTAACAGGCAGTGAATAGTGATGTCTGGTGAAGATGGGTGAAAGGGAAAGTGGTTAAGGAAAAGTGGAATTGGAAACCCCCCCGGGTGGGGGGGGATTTAAATACCTGCCAAACACGGAGGAGACGTTTCTTAGCGTTGGCTTTACGGGTTGTGGTGAGCTTGATTCTCTTCCAAACAAGCCCTCCAGAATCATGCTTCTTCACTATCTCCATCACCCGTGTCCCCCAAAATGCACCACCCATCTATTTTATCTATCTGCAAAACACAAACAATCAGATCAGATTCAATTAAGATTTCATTTCACACAGATATCACCTTACTTCTTACACTGCCCTGCCCTGCCCTGCCCTGCATGCAGCAGCAGTCAAAGCAGTGGTGTATCTAATAACAATAACAATAATGATGATAGTAATAGTAGTAGTAGTAGTAGTAGTAATAATAATAATAATATATTAAATGATATTCAACAAAAATACATAATCTACACAAGTTATAACATTAAAAATTACACATAACATTCATAGTTTAATCAGCCATAATGCATGTGTCAACACCTATTGGGTCAATTAATGGATTTTTCCCGTCAGTAATGGAGTAATGGCACAAGTTAGAATCATTTGTAAAATTTGTGCGTCTAGTAGTAGTTGATTTAAATTAAATTTAACCCATTAATAGAACAACCAAAATGCATTGCACAACTCAGATTAAGTAAAGTATTTGATTACAATTTACAAGCATTATAAATCGATTAATGACACATCTCAGAATGACTACTAGATGATGTGGGTATTAATTAACAAATTAAAATGACATGAACGAATTAACAGATCAACTAAAACCATAGAACAACTCATTATCTCAAGTAATCAATTACAAACATAGGTATTAAATTATTAATGAACAAATTAAAACACGTATGAATCGGTTGCCAAAGTGTAATAGTCCACATCCAAACACTCTGCAATAAAATATCACACGAGCAGGATCAAAATGAAAATAAAGTAACGACAACTAGCAGCTGTCATCATGCAGCAACTAGCGAGAAACAAACAGACAAATCATAAATTATGATGATTCAGCAACAAAGAAACAACAAGAAGAACCATCAGCTATCATAAATCATAATGCAACATCAACAGCAGCCCGAGACTTAGCAAACAACAGCAGTAAACAGGTATCATAAACCATAATGCACTAAGCCAAACAAAAATGAATTCAAACTAGTGAAAAGAAATCACAGAAATCCGAGTAGAACATGCATGAGGAAGACAGATGACTCAGATACATACCAAATAGAACTTTACAAAATGAAGAACTCTACAATCCAGATTGTGTGGGGCCAATTCTGAGCACAGCAGGTCCCGTCAGATATATACGAGAACAACGCAAAACATCATTGTTTTTTAAGGTCGTGGGAAAAACTTGTCTGAATCTGAACCAACAAACCGCCAGTTTTCCTGGTTTGTGACTGGTTCTTTGAAGTTCCAGTTTTGTGGTTCATTTGGACCGTATCACATATAACACCTATAAGTTGTCAAAGGGAGCCGACTTGGCTTAACTGGACCCCCACAGGTTGGTCAACCCAACTAGACTCACTAGTCAGTGAGCAAGAAAAACCTAAGTCGGCTTGACCCACCACAGGTTGGTGGGTTATACATGTTGACTCATCTAAAATATTTTAAAATAAAAATCTAAGAGAATGCAAAAAGATAGAAAAATGCAAAAAAAAAAAAAAAAAACAAAAACACTAATACCGAATCCAAGTAGACCATTGAGGCATTGACATTCACCAAAACAAGCTCGAATAGTGAATACATAACAACAGTGATTAACGGATTATATAATTCCAAACAATCATAGAATATTATTTACTGTTACCCCTTTTTGTATTTCATTCGTGGGAAATTGGGATATCAAAAGCCAGTAAAGATGAGTAAATCAATTGACATTTGACAGCATATTTATGCAATTGGTAAAGCACATATTGCCAATCTGAATTCCTCTTGTATAGGATACAGTGCTCTACAGTCTACAGTGTAATATTACCCTCTACCCAGACAACCAGATTTCTCTCTCAGTTCGGTCTCTCGGTAAAAAAAAAAAAAAGCAAGCAAAAGAAATCAAAGGAACAACAGAGTACAAAATCAAAGCATGCATACTCAGAATTAATCAAAGCAGAAGAATCAATTAGTAGGGCGAAATGAAAAGGGGGAAAAGCCGCAGTTACCTCTCGGATCTGGGTGGGGGACGAACTCTGTGTCGACGAGGACCTGCGGCGGCGAGGAACTGGGCTAGGGCACGACGAAGAAGAATTTGGGAAGTGAACTGAAAATGTGAAATGAAACTTGCAGGCGGGTCTCATGCCTGTGAGCGTTTTTTGTGTTTTTTATTATGCACGGGTCCAGTCGGGCAGGGCCAGGTTAGGTTACGGTGGTTCGTTTTTTCTTAACCTGCTACCTCAAGTGAGTGAAAGAGCTAGCTATCATTTTGACCCTTAAAATTATAATACGATTTTATTTAGGTCTCTAAAATTAATAAAAAAGTAATTTAGTCTTTGAAATTATAAAATATTGGCTAAATTAATCCCTAAAATTATAAAACGACGGTCAAGTTAGTCCGTTATTTTATAATTTTAATGACTAACTTGACTGACGTTTTATAATTTCAGGGACTAAATTTTAGAGACTAACTTGACCGACATTTTACAATTTCAAAAACTAAATTGCTTTTTCGTTAATTTTAAGAACTTAAATGAAATTGTTTTATAATTTTAGGGGCTAAAATGTCAGTTAACTCCACGTGATGTACCGGTGAATATAGTCTCTACATGTTACATGAAATTGATAAACAATGTTTTAGTCTATTGTTATTTGTAATATTTAATAAAAAATATGAAATAAAATATATGAATAAATATTATTTTATTTATCAAAAATAAAATAAAATAAAATTTATAACCTTAAAATTTGTACAAACAAAAAAAACATGAATGAAATTTGTAAGTAAATATTATTTTATTTAGCAAAAATAAAATTAAAAAAAATCTTTCAACCTTCAAATTTATAGGATTGGAAAAATATGAATGAATTAAGTCAAAAAAAAAAGAAAAATATGAATGACTAAATACTATTTTATTTATTAAAAATAAAATTTTTCAAGAGGACAAATTCGGGCAGTATTCATGTTTGATTCCCGCTAATGAAATAATTCATAGCAAGACTTTACTTACCTCCTACTTAAACATAAATTAGTTCAATGACCCCTTTTCTCTTGGGACACTGTGGGTGTGAACTGAAAAAAATTACAACCTAAAAATTTATAGAAACGAAAAATAGGAATGAAACATGTAAATAAACAATATTTTATTCATCAAGAATAAAATAAAATAAAAAAATTAAATTTTTTGGTCCGGCTCGACAAAACCCGAATCCAGTAAAGTCCGAGCCCAAAGCGGACCGTCCGAAAAATATAGGCTAAAACCCGAGCCTAAGCCAGAAAAGTGGAGGGCTCAGACACACAAATTCAAACCTATTTTCAATCCGGGTTTTTAGGCACGACCCGATGAAACTCAAACCCGATACGTGTCAGCCCGAGCCTGACCCAAAAGCCTATTTTACCAGCTCTACGACAAACTAGTGAAACTACTGTCTAAGCATCAGCAAGAAGAGTAGAACGAAGTTCAGCTGGACAATCATTCCACTAACCATGCTCTGATGTGGACTTATATGGTGTGTTAACCCATCATATAATTTTTTCTAGAAATTTATCTTAAAAAATAACTTTTATTTTTATTTTACTAATAAAAGGCTTGTGCATAGATGTGGCAATTCAGACTTTTGGGTCAAGTCGGGCCGGCCTGCATCGGGTTTGAGCTTTATTGGGTTGGGTTAAAAAAGCTCGGATTAAAAACGGGCTCAAATTTATGTATCCGAGCCCTCTATTTTTTGGATTTTTTCGAACCGGGCTCGGGCTTTGACCTATGTTTTTCAGGCGGCCCACTTCGAGCTCGGGCTTTTACGGGTTCGGACTTTATCGTGCCAGGACAAAAAAGCTCGGATTGAAAACAGACTTAAATTTGTGTGTTCAAGCTCAATATTTTTTCAGACGAACTCGGGCCGGCCCAACAGACTAAGTCCATTTTACCAGCTATACTTGTGCATGGTTGGTGAGTTGGGTGCAGCCGTGCAGGGGGGAGGGCAACGTGCCTCGTGTACCTACTACTTCTCTGGAGTAAGAAATGTGAACAGTCTCCACGTGGTCAGCGATTGGTGGTATGTGTGATTTTTTTTGGGGTGAATTTTGGTGGTATGCGAGACAAACATATCTACCTTATATTTTTTTATATTGTTTTAACCAAATATTTTGTCATTTTATGATATTATTGAAGTATTAGTTTTATAGGTTTAAATGAGAGAGTAAGTGAGTAATTGATTGTCAATTACTATAAAAAAAGAGAGTAACAAATGATATATTAAAAAAAATCAAAATAATTTTTATGAATTCTAAGCTATTAATTATATTTTATAATTCTTGCGTTACAGCCTTAAATAATAAATAAAATGAGATGGAGAGAGTATTGTGCATTCTGTCAAAAAAAAATATGGTTAAATATGTTTTTAATTCTTTATTTTTTCACAATTTTTGTTTTTAGTTCCCGGAGTCATATTTTAAATTGGCTTAAATATGTTTTTAGTCCCTCATATTTGGCTTAAGTTCGTTTTTAGTCCCTCAAATATCAAGAATATTATTTTAGTCCCTAATCTTTTGAAAATCAGTCACTTTTAGTCCCTCGCATGATTATTTTAGTCCTTAATATTTTAAAAATGTGTCACAATTAGTCCCTCAAATTTCATGGAAAAGGACCAAAAGTGACTGATTTTCAAAAAATTAGGGACGAAAATAATATTCTTGGTATTTGAGGGACTAAAAACGAACTTAAGCCAAACATGAGGAACCAAAAACATATTTAAGCCTTTTAAATTTAAAAAATATTTTCTAAATTTAGATTTTGACTTCTGTCAAAACTTAATTCTCACTTTATCTCGTTTTTTCTTCCATCCCTTTTTATTTGTGTCACTTTTTATTTGTGTATCATTATTTGTGTCACTTTTTATTTGTGTATCATGCATTCGAAAATAAGTGAGGATTTTCTCTATTTTTTTTATTTCTTTCATTATTATATTTTTAGAGGAATAAATGAAATAAATGATACTTATATATCACATTTATGTCATTTATTTTCTCCAAAAATATAATAATAATAATAATAAAAAATAAAGAGTATCGCAACTCTTCGAAAGCATGACAAGAATGATCAATTCGGACACTTAGTTTAATAATAAATTACCATGATAATGAGTGAGAAGAATGTGGGGGCCAAGGCAATTACCTTAATTGCCTTGCTAATTACACGTCGTGACGAGAATGTTATAGAGTTTAAGCATTGTGAGTGTAAACTTTTTTTACACATATATTTAATTATATTTTACTGTAGTGCTATTTTATAACAATATTTTTTAATATTTTTATACAAATATTTATATAGTAAAATATAATTGACAGTTTGTATAAAGTTTTTTTATACTATTAGTGCATATTAATTAAATTAAATATGATATCCGCTTATGTGAGTTTAACTATTATATACTAATAGTGTAAAAATATTTTACACAAATAATCAATTATATTTTACTATAATATCATTTTATAACAATAATTACTAAAATATTTATACAAAAATTTATATAATAAAATATAAATGAATGTCTATATAATTTTTTTTTATAGTTTTGGTGGATACTAATTAAATTCTTGTAATTATGATTATAGTTGTAATAATATTTGATTGATTGATGATGGATGATTGTTTGATTGATTGATCGATAAAAATGAAAGGTATGTTTTTCTGGCGAAACAAATGAAAAGTAAGTTGGCAAAAAGAGAAAAGGAAAAGAATATTAATATTAATTAATATCAATCAATATTAAAATTACATAAAAGAGAGGAAAACATGATTATAATCTGGAGGCTGCTGGTTTGGTTCATTGGGTATCGTTGAGCGGCGATTGAAATCGGAATCGGATTGACATATAGGTACAGCTCTTCTTCCAGATCTCTCTCTCAATCGATACGCCTCTTAGGGTTTCTTACTTGTTATTAACCAAATCCCATCATAGTTTTTTGATCTCTGGTTCTTATAATTAATTTTGAATATAAAAAAAGAAGAAATTTGTTGATGGATGGATTTCGGTTTTTGTGAGTAGCAGATTTGCTTCATTTCTAGGAAAGAAGCTACAAGATGTGGGGTGTTATAAGGCACAAGGTACGATATACAATAGATAGGAGTATTTGCCCAAGTCTGATTCTGTTCCGTGCTTCCCATTTCACATAATAACAACACTTTGATTTGCAGAGTATCCGCCCTGCCCTCTCCGCATTCAGAATTAGACATTTCTCTTCTGCCGCTAAAGAGGTTTTGCTTTCTGACCTTTCTTGTCAAACTCACCGTTTCTCTTCAGAACATACACTCCGATTCACTCACGTGTGTGTTTCCATTTTGAAACGGAAAATATGCAGATGTCAGTGAGAGACGCTCTGAACTCCGCACTTGATGAGGAAATGTCAGCTGATCCCAAAGTCTTCTTGATGGGTGAAGAGGTCATCCAACTACCCTTTTTATATTATATATTATATATTGGAAAATGAATTATTTTTGGTTTCTTATGCTCAGTTTGGTTGTAATTGAGTGCAGGTTGGGGAATATCAGGGTGCATACAAGGTTAGTTATGTGTTTCCACTTCCAGTTGCTGGTGGCGGCTAGCCGTGGATTTAAGAACTTGTGATTATCTATTGCCTGTCAACCTTCTTTGTTCTTTCATTTTAGATATCCAAGGGACTACTGGAGAAGTATGGCCCTGAGAGGGTTCTCGACACTCCAATCACTGAGGTTATTATTATTTTTTTACACGGACTTTCTCACTTCATTGATACCTTTGCAGCCACTAATTTGCAACTTCTCTTAGTCATGCCCTTCTGCCCCTCCTTTCAATGTTTACATTTTATAATTAATCCACTGAGTTTTATTTATCGGTGCTTGCAAATTGATACAAATTTGATTGTTCTTATGGCTCTAGCCCTCTCCCAGTTTAAGTCTTTTAAATTATCATCTTCATATGACAAGAGACACAACTTTTTGCATTGAAAAATTCATTGTTGTTCTAGTTTCAGTTAAAACCTTTACATTTAGAATCAAATTGCAGAATCCAATCTATAACATAAATGATATTGTTGGTGATAAAGCACACGTTTTACCTTGAACCTTATCCAAGTGAAGTTTGCAAGATTTTGGTATCCAAAATAGCAAGCACTTTTGATTTTCTCGATGCACATGCTAAGGGCAACCTTTAATATGTTCAAAGAGCCATTAATGCAATCATCTATCTAATCTAATAAAATAAACAGATTGAAATTTTAATAATGTGATGGCATGGGGATATGCATTCCTCAAAATATGGGATGTTATGTAGGGTTGTACTGAGCTGCTTTTAACTTTTTGTAATGAATTGCTGATTGAAAGTGAAAAGACTTTTCTTGCTTTTTAACTCTCAAATAACAGCCTTAAAATCGATACTTTAGTATCCCATGTTTGATTACATTTTTGGTGCCATGGGTGCTGTATTTCCATCTTAAAAATTACACTAACTGATGGACTTTTTATGAATCAAATGTGACTGATAATTCCTAGGGGAAAAAAGCATTTATACATAGTTGATAGCAGCTGTTGGTTTGGTATAATTTGTTTGTTAAATATAATGCAGGCTGGGTTTACTGGGATTGGAGTTGGTGCTGCTTACTATGGTCTAAGGCCTGTTGTGGAGTTTATGACATTTAACTTCTCCATGCAGGTTATAGTCTATCTTGTTTGCTCCTTTCTTTATCAATGAGTAAAACATACTTAAAAAGTGATCTTTATCAATTCTACCAAAAATCATATTAATAATTACACACTTAAAAAGTGATCATTATTAATTCTACTAAAAAAATTGTTTATGTTGATATCGCTTTTTCATGTAAATGTTTCCAAATATAAATCAATTTACTCAAATGCACTCCTTACTAAAATAATTTTTATAAAGTCAAGTTCATTCAAAATCAATTTTCTGAAATCTAATCCAAACATACGCATCATCATCTTGGCATTTTAGCTTCCCTATCAATTTTATCCCATCCATTGCTCAATGTATATGGACTTGTGTTGCAGGCAATAGATCACATTATTAATTCTGCTGCAAAATCAAACTACATGTCTGCTGGGCAAATATCAGTGCCTATTGTCTTTAGAGGACCCAATGGTGCTGCTGCTGGGGTTGGTGCTCAGCACTCTCAAGTACGTTTCTCCTGGCTTTCTTCTTTTATGTGAAAACTTTTGTTAACTATTTGTTTGCATTTCCCATTGATTTACTCTGGTTATGACCTATTGAGCACAGATGGTTTAGTTTTTGTCTATCTTTGTATGCCCTGCAACTTTGCTTTTATGCAGTGTTATGCATCTTGGTATGCTTCGTGCCCGGGGTTGAAAGTTTTGTCACCATATTCATCTGAAGATGCTCGTGGTTTGCTTAAAGCTGCTATAAGGGACCCTGATCCTGTAGTTTTCCTTGAGAATGAGTTGTTGTAAGTTGTGCTGCTTGATTAGTACATGAACATGATTAGTTGATTATTTCCGACACCATTTCTATTTTTTAAAAATATTTAATTTGATGAGTTGTGTCCTCTAGATATGGTGAGTCATTCCCTGTTTCGGCTGAAGTTCTTGATTCCAGTTTTTGCCTTCCCATAGGAAAAGCAAAGGTAATTAATTATCTGTAGTATGAGATACACCTTAGAGTCACACTTATTATGAAATTTAGCATTCTTATTAAATTCTTGCCTTTTACCCTTAACAGATTGAGAGAGAAGGAAAAGATGTGACTATTACAGCCTATTCAAAAATGGTTGGCTTTGCTCTCAAGGTTTGTTTACCCTTAAGATCCTTTTGCATTCTAGATATGTATTGTTTGCCTGAGTGTTCAATTATCATTTACTGAGAAGAACGTGAACTAGATATAGGTTTGTCTTGCATTTAAATAAAAAATAGAAGAAGAAACGACGACAATAAATTCTTTTTTATGGTTGGTTTGTTCTGTGGTGTTTCATAATATTTTGAAGAAAATCAGAATCTCTAACCTCTTCCTGTCCTCCCAATTAAGAGAACATTTATAAATAACTCTTTTACTTGTTGTATAGGCTGCTGAGGCACTGGCAAAGGAAGGAATCAGTGCTGAGGTAAGCCTGCAATAGTTTGTGATGAACTTCCCCCCTTTATGCAAAAGTTCACTTTGGTTATGATTAACAATGAGCAATGGTCTTATCCACATAGGTTATTAATTTGCGTTCAATCCGTCCACTTGATCGATCCACAATCAATGCTTCAGTCAGGAAAACCAACAGACTGGTGACAGTTGAGGAAGGGTTTCCTCAGCATGGTGTTGGCGCTGAAATCTGGTTTATATCTTTACATTAACTTTTTTTGTACTTTTCTGGTTAACTCTTGGAAATTGTCTAAGTCCATACTTCTCTTGAGCAGCACATCTGTCATTGAGGAGAGTTTTGGTTATCTTGATGCACCGGTTGAGAGAATTGCTGGGGCTGATGTTCCCATGCCTTATGCAGCAAATCTGGAGAGAATGGCCGTCCCACAGGTAATGCTCCTTAAATATTGTTTATATGTTCTCTGAATTTCTCAACCGGATTTGGAAGATCTGTTTTCTTAATCTGCAAATTGAATGAAAAAATTATTTATATTTGAACGGGTGAAATGTTATCCCCGAGATGATGGTTTTTGTATGACATGAGTTTTGTATCTGATGAAAAACCAGATGTTAATTTGTCGAAGGTTTCAATGCATGTGTATAGATTAGATCATTTAAATCTGGTTGCTTACTAGTATTTATGGATATATACAGGTTGAAGATATTGTTCGTGCTGCAAAGAGAGCATGCTACAGATCTCTGCCTTTGGCTGCAGCTGCTTGAATATCATTCTAGTCCTGAAATTTTTTATGTCCTTGTTTGTTCTTTGGTGTTACCAAAAATAATTTCCCGCCAAATTGCCGCAGTAAAAGCATAAAGAAATTGCAACCAGAGAATGTTGGTTTTACCCATGGATTCTGTTAGGCGTTGGTTTAAAAGATTCCGATGTATGCATAATATTTGTCCAAATTTTTAGGAGTTAACAGATGCTATACATTTTTTCCCCTTCTCAGCATATCTGGAAGGAAGTTCATGTTTAATAACTCGGATAACAATGACACGAGGTGGGAAGTTTTCTGTGTTTCTTCCCCTAATCTGAGTGGGATAAAGTTTGTCGTTAGTTGTGTTGCGTACGTGACTTTGACGTGGATGGTGGCTGCTACTTCTGAATAAATTTTTTATAATGCATTTATAAAAGAAAAGAAATATTAAGAAAATCTTGTAATACCCATTTTTTAAATATTTTTTGTATAAATTAAAATTATTTTTTGTATTTCAATTTTTTTATACCTTCTTGAGAAGCACTTTTAATTTCACAAGGGCTTTTTAAAGTAAGATTTCATAAACATATTTTAATTTGGAAGTTTCTTTAAGTTTGAAGCTAGTTCAAATGGGTCTTAGGGCCTCTTTGGATTGGCTTATGTAGAGCTTATGAACACAATTTATGACTGATTTATAAGCTGTTTTGGGCTTATTTTTCATAAGCTATCCAGGATAGTTTATCAAAACAGCTTATGGTTTATATAAAATAAGTTTCACTATAATTTTTCTTCGATTATAAAAGTAACTTATACAGTTTATGTCATAAGCAATAGATAAGCTTGTTATCCAAACAGGGCCTTAGTGACTAATATTATGTTAGTCTGAGTGAAATGGAATTTAGATTCTTTAAACAAGGTTTTGGATTCGAGTTGTGTGAATAAAAAGAAAATGGTTGGGGGGGGGGAGATCACATTAAAAGTCGTTAGGATGTTAGGGTGGAAGATACCACTAAAGGTGGTCAGTCAGGTTCTCTGGCATAAATTAGTAATCGATGAAACCGGTGAATACTAGATAGTGGATACATCACACTAATATCATGGTTACAAAAAAGGGGTCTTAATGTTATTTTTCGGTTAAGCACTGTATCAGTTAGATGCACTTAATACCATTGATAGCTATTAGAGCAATTCCAATGGAAGTTGCTTATGGTAATTGCTTGATTTGTTTTTTGTAGGCCCTATAGTGACACATGAGATTTAAAAAAACCCACCAAATTTCACTCCAATGATTGGGAGTTGCTTATAAAATGACAATTGCTTATATTAGAAACTCAACTTGAGAGTTCCTTACATATGGTTAAATCAATTAAAGGGAGTTGTTTAAATTTAATAACTCCATAAGCAACTACCATTAGAGATGCTCTTAATGTCGATTCAATCCAAAAAAGCACAAAAAAAGTGATTGGAACCTTATATTTGTCATTCATACTTAACAGATGATTCACATTGAAGTTTTTCCAATTATCAACCATGAGGTTAGGCTCCACTGGTTAATGCGTTCTATCTAATGTGATAGGTTCGGTTGGTACCCGTGTTTGATCTCTAGTGATAGAACAGTCCATGGCTAATCTTTACTTACCTCCCGATTGAACAAATATTAATACATGGTGAAAGGAACTCAATGTTCCTTCAACAATGGCAAATTAAGCTAAAGAGAGAACTTAGAGAATTAAAAGACAGAAAGTAAATTTCTCCTTTCGAGGGGAGGGCCTCAATAAACAAAGCTAAAAAACTAAACTAATTTTCTTTCAATTTTCTTCCTCCCCATTCCATATTGAGGGGTTACATTTATAGCTTCTCACAACCCATGACTTATCCAATTCTAGAATATTCTAATAATTTGGGCTATTACATTCCTTTCCCCTTCACAACCACCTTGTCCTCAAGGTGGAGTAAATAAAGCCAAAATGCAATTAAAATATGGTCCAGCCCGTACAATGACCCAGAAGAAAAAACAAGCACTTTACCAAAACTGAAAGGACAAAGCCAACAAAAGAGCCCAAAAAAAAGGAAAATAACACAAAAAATTAAAATGCTGCACTCAGTCCAACAAAAAGTAACCCTACCTGAAGTGACCCAGGAAGACAAAAGCTAACCCGGTTCCAAAATGGCAAAAACAAACCCTAAGTTCCCTCCTAGGTGGTGCGGCTGCAGTCCAAGAAAGAACAGGTGTGGCGGTGGACCAATAAAGGAGCAGGCAGTACTGTGACAACGGAGTGAAGAAATGCCGCAACAACCCGTGCTCAAACTTGGAGACGATGATGACAGTGACTCCAGTTCTGCTTCGGAGTTCTCTCTCGCGGCATTGCGCAGCGACGAGATGGCGGCAGAAGTTCCGGCGGAAGTGACGCATGTCGAGGTTGCTGATGGCCGAGGTGAACAGAGATGGTGCTAAGGACAAGCAGGGTGATGGCGTCAGAGCGGTGTGTGACGGAGGAGATGAGGTTGCAGGGGAGACTTCGATGTATGAGGGTGCCGCCGGGGTCGAAGATGAAGCCGCAGAAGATGGTGAGGATGGAGGTCGAGGTCATTGACGGCGGAGGGAAAAAACGGTGCACGTCGGTGCTGCCGGGGTCGAAGACAAAAACGGACCCGTCACCAAGGTTGAAAGACCCAATGGGGTGCTTGACACCAACCACTGTATTCACGGTGAATGATGTTGTCGACGACTGTGGTGGTTGTGGTGTCGGTGGCGGCAACGGGAGTGAGTTAGTGTCCGGTGGTTTAGGTGGGGGTGGGGGCATGACCATGCTTTCTTGTGGTTTTGGGAGTGAAGTGGTGAATACCTTGTTTCCTGTGATGCTGCTCTGCCGTCTTGCTGGGGAAGGGAAGGACTTAGGACCCATTCGTGCTAGGTGTACGTCGACGTCCATCTTTGGAGGCGTTCCGTGGACCATGACGAGTTTCTTAGACTCATATGGAGCTGTGAGAGTAGAGTTCCATGAATATGAATCTAGCTCTTCTTCCTCACTTGTTATGGGTAAAATATTTGGGCCATTGTTTGATGGTGCTTGTGGGTATTGGTTGTTGTTGTTGGGTGTGGTTGCTGGAAGGTGGAAAGATGGCTGAAATGGTGGAAATTGTACTGGAGTTGACGGCGATTGTGGTGGCAGATAAGATATGGGAAGTGTGAAAGGTGGTGGTGGAGGAGTTTCGACTGAAACGGGGTAGATGGTGGCTAGACTTGCATTTGGACATGAGAAACAGGAAGAATGAGTGAATGTGAACTGTGTCTCTTCCTCATCTAATATGGGCAAAACATCTCTATATTCAGGCTTAAACTACCAAAGAAATGCAGTAGTGAATGTGTCCCAACTTGCCCGCGGATGACATCGATACCATCATAGCCACCATGTTAGAGCACTACCTTTCATGGCCATTGCAGCCACTGTCATCTCCTCCTCCTCTGGTGTGCCCCATCGCTTGAAATATTTTTCAGTGCTAAGCACCCACCCATAAGCATCTTCGGTGTCGTCAAACGTCGAAAGCGTAGTCTCCGACATCGGTGTAGCGGGTGTGAGAACATCAATGAAAGCACCAATGAAAGGAACCCAATGTTTCTTCAACAATGGCAAATTAAGCTAAAGAAAGAACTTAGAGAATTAAAAGACAAAGTAAATTTCTCCTTTCGAGGGGAGGGTCTCCATAAACGAAGCTAAAAAACTAAACTAATTTCCTTTCAATTTTCTTCCTCCCCATTCCATATTGAGAGGTTACATTTATAGTTTCTCACAACCCATGACTCACCCAATTCTAGAATATTCTAATAATTTGGGCCCATTACAAAATATTTGGGTCATTACACATGGACACCTTTCCCTAAAATACTATGGATGAAAATGGGAGAAAACCAAAAGTTTTTTCCAATTATCTGACTTCAGTCATCTAGTGCACAAGCTCGAGGTTAATTTTCATCCTTTGTCAAAGTTTTACACCATTGATCGTGTGTTAATAAATCATGAATAACTTAAAAATACTTATTATGGTCAAGTTCATTTAATAATGTGACTGTACAGTATTGGATAGTTATAATTATTTAAAAAAATCCTAGCTGCTTTTTCCCATCACTACGGATTTGATAGAGCATGTAGTGCCCATCTCTCTTGCACTTGAAGAAGATTTTGCTTTGAATTATCTTCCATCAGAACAACCGTCAACAAACTCTCCTCCCCCATGACAACCACTAACCAAATATCCTTTTCATTTGTTTCTCCACCGAGTCGGGACACTTTAACATAGTATATATTGTCAAAAAACTCCTCTTAGCAAGTTAAGTAATACACATGATGCGACACTCGTTGTTTAAAATTTTTAATATATAGAAGTCTTTGCCACATCATTAGTGTTAAATTGGACCAACTTAGTGTCAAATCAGTTTCATGTGTCGCATAGATTATTAGTGTTAAAAATTGAATGATATAATAATGGAGAGATTTGATTGTAACAACTGGGATACCTAGGGACCAAAATTGCACAATAAAAACATGAGATACCAAAATCGCACAATTGCAAAATTTGAGGGACAAAAAATGCAATTAAGAAAAAAAAGGGTCATTGTTACTAGCACTGCAAGGCGCTAGGGCGGATCCATATAGTGCATAGGTGGACGCATGCCCCTACTCAAATTTCGAAAATACCATTTACTATCCATATTTTTCAATCTTGATCCCCATAAAATTCTATTTTTTGACCCCACTCAATAAAATCCTAATTATGCATGGATGAATGATTGTCTAGTTATTTATATTGAGAGAGATATGTCCAATACATTGACAATGAGCTGATTATTCAACGATTTCAAAACATGAAATCATGTAGAGGACAATTATAAGATATATAAATTATTTGATTAGATATATTAAAATTTTATGATTTTAATATTAATGTCTTTATCTTCATATGTATATGATAACAATAACAATTATAATTTATTTTTACACAAAATGCTCATACTCACCCAGGATTCTAGATACGCCACTTACTACACTGACAAGAAAGAGGGAAGGAGGCAATTTTTGAGAAGTTAAATCATTAAAATAAAAAATATGATATATTTGTTATAAAGAAAAACATATGATATATTTGTTATAAAAAAAACATATGATATATGATAGGAATATGCACGATTTATGAAAAAGAGATCTAAACCAAAACGGATACTCACAGCACATTAAGTAGTTATGAAATAGTTAGATCTCCTTAAACATGTTTTGTTGACCAAAGAAAAAGAGAGATAGAAGATTTTATTCTAATAATTTTGATTAAGACTTGGATTGTTATAGTGCCCCACCTTAAAATTTACGCCTTTCAATAAAAATGGTCAAACATCAAGTGCATAATAAGACGTGTTTGTGGTTTGTGTGAAGAATTTGTTGTGCCTTTTCTGATTTGAAGGAAAAAAATTGAAATAGAATGTGTTCGCGTATAATAAGTGTCCATGAATATTTCATATTATTTTTACACAATTATAGGAGTTGTAGGATATTCCCTTTAAAATAACCTACTAAATCATATTAACCAATAAAGGCATATTATACGAAGATCCCATCCTTTACCGTAGTTCTAAGATATTTAATTTAAGTCTATCATGTTTTTGTTATTTTTTTTATTGATAAGCCATGTTTTTGTTATTATTTTAGGTTGATTATATACGGAATTAAATAACTAGTCTTGCTTGATATTTTGTTGTCTCTATAATTAAAACGGAATACATCAATATAATTTTTTTTTGCACCAAAAAAATTTATTTTTTTAAGTGATAGTATTGTTTTTTCTTGTTGATGGTTAGACCTTTTGATATATTATGTTGTAAATTAAAAAGCATGGTAGGAAGTAAGTACTCTAAAAGAGAGAGAAAATTTGGATATATTTATTTAAGTAATGAAAATAGAAAGTTTGGAAAAAAGTGGGGAGGGAGGAAGAAGTCAAGAAAGAAAGAAGAAGAAGAAGGTGTATTTGCATTTGCATTTGCGTTTGTGGAATAATAATAATAATAATTAATAATAAATAATGTGATGGGTGGGGGCGTGGTGTTTGTGTGTGTGAGTTGTTTGGCGTAAGCAGAGGAAGCGGTTGAAGAAAGAAAATGGTGTGATCGGGATTGGGATTTTGACCTTCTTGTTGTTGTTGTTGAGGAGGATGGGCGTCGTGGCCATTGCCATATGCCATTGTTGACTCTGATTTTGTCAACAATAATATCATTGAATTGAAATTGAATGAATTTGAGTCTGAGTGGGGAAGGGAAGGGAAAGAAGAAACACACACACACACACACATTCATTCGTTCGTTCGTTATTCCTTTCAGAATGAAGAGTTCTCTGAAAAAGTTGCGAGGTCTGGCACTTCACAATCACAATCACAAGCACGACTCCAAGACCGTTCTGCCTCTGGGCCAGCTGGACGAGCTCGCTCAGGCTACACGGGTAACACGCACGCATTATTCCTCTCTCTCTCTCTCTGATTTCTGATTTCTGATTTCTGATTTAGTTTTAGCCTAAAAATAAACTCAACTTTTAGGGTTTGTTTCTTCATGAAATTGGAATTGCAGGAGATGCAAGACATGAGAGACTGCTATGATACCTTGCTTTCCGCCGCCGCAGCAACCGCCAGCAGTGCTTATGGTATATATATCCTAATTCTCCTTCTTATTCGCATTCACAATATATCATCCTTTCGTTAATGGTTTGTTTTATGCAATGATCAATACAACAATACAGAATTCGCCGAGTCCTTGCGGGACATGGGCTCTTGTCTTCTTGAGAAAACCGCTTTGAATGATCACGAAGAAGAAACTGGTACTCTACTTTCCCTTTTTCCTATTCCCTCCTAACTCTTAACTGACCACTCTCCCTCTTGTATTCATGCAGGAAAAGTTCTCCTCATGCTTGGCAAAATCCAGTTCAAACTTCAGAAACTCATCGATAACTATGTCACTCCTAATGCCATCTCTCTCTTTCATATTTTCCTCCCATTTTATTTTCTGTGCTTTTCTTAACTTTTTTTGCTTTCCAATTTCAGCGTTCGCATATAATACAGACAATCACCATTCCCTCAGAGTCTCTCTTGAATGAACTTCGGATTGTTGAGGTTTCTAATCCTCTTTCTTACCTGATTCCATCTCTATCTATTACACTAGACCAAATATTTACTCTACTTGTACATCGCCTTCCTTTAATTTTGAAATTCAATGCCATCATCAAACTTTTTTTATGTTTTTCTACCTCTTCATTGTCCCGCCTCAGCTATATTCTTTACTTTGCTTAATGCAAGTTTGCATTCTTCTGGATTTATTTAAGCTCTTAGACAATTTAAAGTTTCTGTAAATTAGAATAATGCTGAGACTTGCTAATGAGATTAACATAGGAAACCTGAAGCTTGAGGGCTCAAAGTATGGCTCAAAGCTGGCTTCAGTTTGATAAAATGGATAAAGTGACTAATGATAAATCAATGAAGGATTTCATCACAATACGCAATATCTTCTGAGCCATTTATAGAAGTTCCTTTAACTTCTGAATCTAGATGTAGCAGAAGTGGGATATGTGCTGAAACAGAGCAGTACTGAGCCACTTCCTAGTTATTCTTCTTACCCCATCTTTAGAACCTTGATAAACTCATCGGTTCACTCTTTTAGGGATATGGCGACATGTTAACAGTTTTGACTGACCCCCAGGAAGATTGTCAAATGTAGGATGCTTCTAACATCTTGAAGGCTTCTTTACGTTTTGTTTTATAAATGCAAATGCTGGTTAAAATTACAACCCTTTGTTATTGTTAATTTGTTATATCCTAATAATATAATTATTTTAATTCTGAATTTTAGGTAGCATGGTGAATGTTGTCCTTCAATTTACTATACTTTGCTGTGTTATTCTATGTGGAAGATCTTTTGTAATTCTGATCAATTTTTTTGTTTTGTCTTAATACTGGAGCAGGAGATGAAGCGTCAGTGTGATGAAAAAAGGTTTGAATTGTTATGTTGGATCTCATTTTGTCTTTGAATGTGATACATGTCTTATCATTTTGTAATATGATCTGCAGAGATGTATATGAATATATGGTAACAAGATATAGAGAAAGAGGTAGGTCTAAAGGTGGAAAAGGGGAAACTTTTTCGTTGCAGCAGTTGCAAACTGCTCGCGATGAATATGATGAGGAGGCTACGTTGTTTGTTTTCCGATTGAAATCTCTGAAGCAAGGACAATCACGTAGTCTTCTAACACAGGCAGCACGTCACCATGCTTCTCAGGTTTGGTATTGTTTTTCTTCCCCCTATTTCTCAAGAAACAGGAGTTCTTATTTTTAATTTTTTATATTGATACCAATGCTTTCTGTTACACCCCAAATCAGTTATGTTTCTTCAAGAAAGCAGTCAAATCTCTTGAGACAGTAGAACCACATGTAAAATCAGTAACTGAACAGCAGCACATTGATTACCACTTCACTGGTCTTGAAGAGGACGATGGGGATGATGGAGATGAAGACGACAATGGTTATGATGAAAATGATGATGGGGAACTGAGTTTTGACTACGGACAAATTGAAGAGCGAGATGTTTCTACATCACAAAATTCAATGGAGGTGACTACCTTAGTTGACCAGGAATTTGTAATTTTTTTCTCCACATTCCGTGTTTCTTAAAATTAATTAGAATGGGTGTTTAATAAAGATTGACTAACTACATCTACAAACAGGCATAAATATGAGTAGGCATCATTGTGCACACATGCTATTTTGGGTGAGGGTTTTGATTCCTACTGCATGCTGAAGAGAACATAAGTAAAGCCAAAGTTAAATCGAAATGAATGCTTTCCTAGGGGAAATGAATTATGTTGTTTAGGCCTTTAGGGACCATAGTCTACTAGCATTAGAGTCGCCAGTAGAGTAGTTTTGTAGTATTATGCACACAATCTTTACATCTTTGTTTGTTTGAATGTGGCTAATTGCTCCATGAGCATAAGTAATATGGTTTGATAGGAATGCTAGATGGATAGATTGAGCAAGAACCTGTAGAAGAAAACCGTGGAATATTAACTTGTCTGGACAATGCATACTGCTATGGAAATTTTCATATAACAAACTTCTAATTGTAAAAATTTTAGATTCGAAGCATATATATGATTTTAATTTTCAAGTTTGTAAAACACTTCAACTAGCTTAAATTGCTCTCATTTTGATGACATGTTGCTTGACCATGTTTGCTTCCTTGCAGCTGGACCAGGTGGAACTTACACTTCCCAGAGGTTCAACAGTTGAGGCTGCTAAGGTAAAAAGAAATGTTTCAGTTATCTTTAATTTCCTTTTTAATATATACATAAGAGTATACATGATGAATCTATTTTATTTGCAGGAAAACTTAGATAAGCTTCAAAGGAATTTGTTTTCTTTTAGGGTTAGGACAGGGAGCCAATCTGCCCCACTTTTTGCGGATAATAAACCTGATACTAGTGAAAAGCTGAGACAGATGCGCCCGTCTTTATCACGGAAATTCAGTTCATATGTGCTACCCACCCCAGTTGATGCAAAGAGTCCAATCTCTTCAGGGTCAAATAATCCAAAGCCTTCTAAAATGCAGACAAATTTAAATGAACCTACAAAGAATTTGTGGCATTCATCTCCATTGGAACAAAAGAAACATGAAAAGGATATTGGAGATGAGTTTTCTGGTCCAGTAGTCAGAAATGCACAGTCTGCACTCAGGGAGAGCAACAGCAATACTGCCTCCACAAGATTGCCGCTTCCTTTGGTAGATGGCCCTTCATCCTTCAATCATGATTATGTTTCTGCTTACTCTAAAAAGATTAAAAGACATGCCTTTTCTGGCCCATTGACAAGTAATCCTTGGCCTACCAAACCTGTCTCAGCAGAAAGGGTTCAATTGTTCTCTGGGCCTCTTTTGCCGACTCCAATCCCACAGCCTCCATCATCATCTCCAAAAGTATCTCCTAATGCTTCTCCTACTATTGTGTCTTCACCTAAAATAAGTGAGCTTCATGAACTTCCGAGGCCTCCAACCAATTTCTCATCCAATTCAAGGCTTTTAGGCTTGGTGGGTCATTCGGGCCCATTGGTGTCTAGAGGTCAAAAGGTTTCCACTGCAAATAATTTGGTTGTTTCAAGTGTAGCATCTCCACTGCCAGTGCCACCTCAGGCCATGTCTCGTAGTTTCTCCATACCTTCTAGTAGTACTAGAGTTGCAGCATTACATGGGCCAAGGGCACTAGAATCCTCTCATATATCATCTATATCTGAGGATATTGCTTCTCCTCCACTGACACCAATAGCATTATCTAGTAGTCGGCCATCAGCAGATGGCTGAGGCTGTTGCTCTAGATGTTTGGACCAGAGGTAATTTTTAAACCAGGGTTATTTTGTTTACTTTTTCTAATTTACTGTTATTTTGTTTTCCTGGATTTGTTTAAGCATTTGCTGTTAATTATGAAATTTAGACAATGGAAGAGTTTAAGTTTCCTATATAAATGGCAAAGCCTTCCTCTCAATTTGCCTGGTTTTATGCATATAATTCTATAATATCTAGTAACTGAAGCACCATTGGTATGGGGACGACTATTGTCTATTTCTTCAAAATAAACTAGGTGAACTCCATGCAAATACTTTCTACAAATGCACATTGAGATTAACAATATATATGGTGCAAGCTTCTGATCTTAAATGGTCTTGACATTAACTGTGTTCTAAGCTCTTTACAGTTTCAGGTAATACATGGAGAAACTCACTTCATATCATTTTTATATCATTTGCTTGGTGATAAAACATGTCCGATAAGTGGGGCTTTTGTTTTTAATTTTCAGGGCACATAATTTAGGACTTGATAAGGCAGTTTTAAAATGGGCAAGGAAATTTTTTTAATTCAAAACTCTAGGTTATAGAAATTGTTGTTCCAAATGATTGATACTGTCGTGTTACCATCATAAGATGAAGGCCTTATTATTGTTCATCGTTCTTACGGCCAATTCTTTAAGAAATTATAGTTTTAACTTCAAAGATTTTATCTCCACTTTCTCTTTTTCAGGGATGTACATGTTTTTATTAATATCGTGCAATGAACCCAGGTTTGGATGCTTCTGCAGATTAACTCCACTCACGTCTGAAGTTTGCCTTGTTTCCGACCTGGCAAATTAAGCTTAGGGCCAAGTTTTGCTTAGTTGCAATTCTGTAAATATTCCTTTTACTTAAAATTCTTTTATCTGCCATTATCATTGTTAATTCAACCTTATAATGGGGGATTTTGTCTTATTTTATTGAAATAAAATGCCCATCAGTTCTATTGTTGAAACATGCATTTAAGCAATGGACAGTAACCTATCAGTCATGTTATGCCTCACCTTTCCAAGCGATCCAACTGTATTTAAATTGTGTCCTTCAGTGAGTTAAGTTTGTTTTCGAGTGATTTCTTTTTTAAATTTAATCAATTTCTAAGAACACGTTTAAGAACTTTTTTTTTGTGAATTTGAGTTCAAATCGTGCTTTTGATTTATCTGCAATCAGGTGGTGTCGGTTTAAAAGAAAATGAGTAGGGTTCTGTGCATGAAACCATCTGAGAAAGTAGAAGTGGACTGTCATGTATGACTTATGAGTCACCCATGAAAATGTAGTGGCATTTTCTTTGGACTAGTAGAATTAGTTTGTACGAGTCAATTATTACGTACTCTTGTGGTGATTTTATTTAGGAGGTGTAAGGAAAGGAAAAATTAAGTACCCGAATCTGATTATCCTCTATCATCAGCATCATCATTAACATGTAGTATCAATATTACAGATAGACGACATCCCAAATCATCAGTACTAACGGTATAGATTTGGAGACAGGGGATTTCTGAGGTCCTAATTCAAATGCATCCTCACATAATAATTGTAATTTAGTACATGTTAGTAATGTAGAAATGGATAGAAGGAAAAGAGACATTTCCTATGATCCACCGTTTGGACGAGAATTGGCTTGGCTTCCTTCTGTCGATGTGAATTATGGTCTTTCATTTGCAGCTTCGTCGAACATCATATCTGACGAATCCCATCAACTCTGGTCCTTCAAGTCTTGGATTGTTCTTGAAACTGAAGGAATATAAACAATCAGCTACTGTTCTCACCGCTTGAGTACAGAGGGTGAAATAAAAGAAGGATGAGAAGGAATGCCCTTATTTGTATATTGTTAGAAAACCGTTTTCCTACTGCATTTTAGTTCTAGTGATCCTGTTTTCATCATCATGTAGCGACATCAACATTTGTGCAGAGTCTATAGAAAATTTGTGCAAGTAGTAATCTCAGTTTACCAAATAGTAGCAGAGTCAAGTATTGTTATTGAGATTTGTTACGGTCCTCCAGAGAACTTTTGCTTATCTGGTTGAAAAATTATTTAAGTAACACTGATAATAAAAGAAATTATTTTTAAGAAGTTATTTTCATTATTTTCTATATAAGTATTAAAAGAACAATATAAAAATAATCTGATATTTTTGTAATTAAAATTAAAAACAAGAAATGAATACAAGTAATGTTTTCTCAAATTAAGCATGTCTTAAATTTTCTCCTCTATTCATTTCCTTTTTCAAAGTTTTGGTCCGTAGTGCTATACACTCACCTTTCTTCAGAGAACTTGGCGAAGGAGCCAGAAGTGGGAAAGGTACCACAGAGATCATTGTTTGACAGGTCTCTGCACGGTTCAAGAAAACCAAATTAGAACTCGAGAAATTGGAATAACTGGAGAAGAATAAGAGCAAGGTTATAAATTGCGATTGTGGTACGCCATTATCCTTGATATTATGAAAAATTGTAGATAAATGCAATTCAGCCGTTGGAGAGATCTCAAAAACCTTTACGATGAGGCTGCAATTGCGGTGGATGCAAACGGCAATTTAAAAACATGAACAAGAGAAGCAGGATAATGAAAATTATAGGAGAGACTTACAGGATCTTAAGGTTTCCCAGTTTAGTGAGTTCCCTTGGTATTTGTCCTGTCAGCTTGTTGTTGTTGAGCCGCCTGCATCATACGGTCCACCATATATTTGGTTAGGCTTGGTGAATGGCTCACTCACTATTTAATATTCCACTGATAAATGTAGGTTTAACTTACAAGAATTTGATGTTGGAGAGATTAGAGAGGGTGGAAGGGATTGAGCCAGTGAGGTTATTGTAGTAAAGACCCAAGCTAACCAGGTTCTTGAGGTCTCCAAGTTCCTTTGGTATTGGACCCACCAATTCATTTTTGTACAATTCTCTGCAATATGTCAAACCAAATTATCTCATTGCACAGCATAGAAAATCATTCATCATTCAACCAATCCATTAATCAGCTCCATATATACATATTTATTTAGTGATGTTAAGACAGTTTCCCAAAAATTGAGATCATGAAATAAAATAAGAAACTTTGCAACGGCGCTTACAGAAATCGAAGGCGCTGGAGCCTCCCTAGCTCTGGAACCAAATGGCCAGACAATTTAGCGTGTCCAAGGTCTCTGCATGAGAACGCATTATCAGGACCCAACCCAATGAATATGGTTGAAAAATTAAAGTAAAATAAAAGAAGAAAAGATTAGTGTAACTTTAACTATGTACTATATATATTATATATCATATGGATACAGCATATTATCATGATTATGGTGACACATGGAGAAGCTGACTCCTTGGGTCTTGACACATGCAAGAGTCCCAAATCCAAACTCAAAGTTCATTTATATATGGCTATGTGGCAACATAAAGAAAGTAACGATACACTTGACATGAGTAATTATTAATTGAAATTAAATAACTGGAAGAAGAAGAAGAAGAAAAAAAGGGATAAAAGATAAGATGGTGTGAATTACAGTCGGGTAACCCGCTTATCATCATCACAGGTAACATGGAACCATGTACAAGGATCCACCAAAGTGGGATCCCAACTCTGTAGAACGTTATTTGGGTCTTTCACAGCTCTTCTGAAAGCGTACAGGGCATCACCTGTAATTCATTTTCATCAAAACAGCAAATCGTGAAAAGATTGTTCAGAGATAGAAGAATATTATGTATCAAAACTCAAAAGGGGTTTAATATTTACCTTCAGAGTTTGCATTTGCAGCAGCAAAAGGTTCTGATAAGAGAAATAGAAAAATGGCAAGAACATGAAAAAGCGTGCTCGTCTCCATGAAGTATACCAACCCTGAAACTTGGCAGAAAGAGAGAGAGTCTCTTTGTAGTCAAAGTGTGGCTAACAACACCACTAAAATGAGCATGTACTCAGTAATAGAGACAAACGCTTCCTCTTTCTTCAATGCGAACGCGAATGCAATCATATATGCTTTTGGAATGGAATCACAATTTTGTATGGGAAATTTATTTATAGTATAGAGCCCGTAATTGGACTTCTGCCTCTTCTCTTACTCGTGACGCACAATGCAATCCTGCGTGTAAATATATCATTACTCTTTTTTTTTGTTTAGTGTTTTTTTTGAGAATTTTTTTTTTGTTTAGTGTTGACAAACAAATTATTCCTTTGAAGAGTCCAACTATTAAATTGTAGGTGTAAGTGAGTTTATACACACAAGTATCTCTTGTCATTGATATTTTGTTTAATAATTCTTGGCTTAAATATTTTTTTAGTCCTTGCAAATATAGCGAATTTCACTTTTAGTCCTTGTAAAATTTTTTGTTTGTTTATAGTCCCTGCAATATTCAAATCGTATTTGTTTTAGTCCCTGCCGTCAACTTCCGTTAGTTTTTGCTGACGTGGCTAACAGATCCATTGTCACGTCAGATTAATGAGACCACATGGCCGGTGACTAGGACAATGACGTGGACTATCATTAGGGTTTCTTCTTCCTCTTTTGCTCCCCCTTCTCCTTCTCCCCTACACCCACCGCATACCCTTTTCCTCATACGCCCTCCCACCACCACCACGGTGCCACCATCGAAGTCACCTGTGGGATTAATCTCTTCTGCGATATATACCATGCACCACCATGTTGGGTTCCCCTTTGGATTGTCACGACCCCCTTGTGCTCAACCGAGAGCCACTGTAGAGCTCTTCATCGTCTCCATTGCGGCACCCTCTTGACCAGAGCATTTGTCGCACGGGAGCACCGTCACGCCGGCGAGCCACCATCACAAGCGGTGTCTCCTTCAACCCTTCCATGCCGTCGCACTGTGGCAGAGGTAAACCGCCTCTATTGCCAGAGCCAGCGTGCGTACCACACAGTAACACATCATCGGAGGGCCTTCTTAAATCTCCGAGCACCATTGCGCGAAATATGGTTCGTGACTTCGGGTATATTTGCAAGGCAGAGCAGAATGAATTGGGGAGGCAACAAGCAAGCCCCTGGGTCCTACCCTTACCGTGGAGGTAAAATTAAACCCATGGATTTTGAGGTCCAATCAAAGTTCTGCTTCGTACCCATGCCTAATCCTCCTATTCGTCTCCATCTCTCTCTTTTTACACTCTTCTTCCTTCCTCTGTTCAAATTTGTGTGTAAATTATTTATTAAGGTATTTTTGTAAATGGAAATAAAAAATGGTTTGGCCAATTTCATTTTCGTGTCTTGCTTGATGCTTTGGTCATTCAATTAATTGGAGATAAAAAGCACTAGAGTCTTTTATCCTTCCCTTCTTTCAATTTTGGGAATCACTTGATCCAAACCAGCACTTTTACGTTTTTTTTTTGCTTTTAGATGTGTTATGGGTATTTCTTTTTGTTTTTGTTCATGATTATCTTGTTTGTTCATCTGGGTACCAGCTTGGTTTTAGACATGTCAATGGAAGGAAACGTGAACCTACACATACTTGCTGGTGTGAATTTGAGTTGCCCCTTTTGGGTTGTATGATTTGGCTTTGGGACGGTGGCGTTGTGAGAGAGTGGTACGAGGCAGAGAGTTGAGGTGGGCACTAGGCAGGGGAGCGGGAGAAGGAAAGGGGGTGAAGAGGAAAGAGATGAAGTCACACAAACTCCACGTCATTGTCCTAGTCACCGGCCATGTGGTCTCATTAATCTGACGTGACAATGGATCTGTTAGTCACGTCAGCGAAAACTAACAGAAGTTGACGGCAGGGACTAAAACAAATACGATTTGAATATTGCAGGGACTATAAACAAACAAAAAATTTTACAAGGACTAAAAGTGAAATTCGCTATATTTGCAAGGACCAAAAAGATATTCAAGCCATAATTCTTTATAGATATTTCCCCCTTAATTTAATGCAAACTATTCTGGTTTGGCAATGGTATAAGCATGTTTCTGTCAAAAAAATATAAATATTTAATATTTAATGATTAATCACAAATATTCCTTTTACTAGCTTAGTTGGTAGAGCCTAACATTTGTATCCCTGACACCCGAGTTAGAATCCATCTCTCTTTATAAAAAAATGATTAATTATAAATATCGTTTTATTCAATTAATTCTACATACTTAAACTGGGCGGGAAAAAAAATTCCGCATACTTAAACTAAATTGTTCCGTTTACTTTTATCTGGTTTCATTTGAAAACAAAAGAATAATTAATTATACTTAGATTCGGCGATGGGTGGTGTCATTTCAAAGCACAAGAATAATTGTTTGGTTCTTTTTGTTTGTCTATTATCAGAAAAAATTAAAGAGCAATGAAGAATCATATTCAAAACTCCCAAGTTATGATAAAGAATTATAAATCATGTCAAATTAGTTTTTGTTTGGTCATTCGTAATGTTAACTTGGTTAGGCGGAAACATCATACTAATCTTTGTGATTGGGCACATAAAAGTAAGGCACCAGAAGGTGAATAGATCGATCGATTGTTTCTAGCATACTTTATGCTTGCTCTGCCAATATTTAATTTCCATGTGAAATGCAAATAAAATACTCGTCTTTTAATGCATGTTAATGGGTCCAATCCAATCCAAGTCCAACACTGGTTTTGACTTGGGACGACTCAATGAGTAGAATTGCTTGACAGTGCATGAGGCATGTTTGGTTTCGTTCTCTTTTTATTGATTATATATTGATAGTGGGAGCTAGGGACACCAACAGCATGAAAGGACTCCCTTTGTAATCTTAGGCAGATAATGCTATGATATATCTTCTCATTAAAAGAAGTGACCTACTTGGAGATTTCAGACTTAGACCACACCACTGTTAACTCCTTTTCATTCTTACCACAATATTGGGAAAAAAAGTACTTATAATGCTAGCTAGCTACTGTGCAAACCATAAAGCTAGCCGTCTCTATAATCTTCCTTTCTTCAGCTTCTTCCAATTGTTCAAAAGGGGAAAAAGCTTCCCATACGGAAAATGAGTGTTTAATCAAAATCTCACGTGTAAAAGAAATCATAATTATGGTTGCTTGACCATTGACCACCGTTATATTCAAATTTGAAAAGATGTATTGTTGCTCCACCACTCATAGTACACTTATCTTTTTAAATTTAAGGAAATAGAAAAGCAATTAGCTTAAAACAAAAATGTAGACAGACATGCATATGCTCGGTTGAAATTGACATTCATATTTCATATAAAAATGTAAAGATAAATGTTGGTATCATGACTTGGGTTACGTTAATCTCCATTAGATGTATAAAAATCAAAGAGAGGAGGGAGCTGCGAGCCTGTCATTAGGAGTAGTGGTGATGACTGGAGCTGGACAGCACCAACTAATTAATTAAGTTGCGCACAAAAGGAAGAATAATTTTTAGTTTTAATTTAATATAAACGCTAGCTTATAACCAAGTAGTTGACATTGAAGGACCCAAATTCCCGCCATGCTTTCCTTCAATTTCAACGCAACGCTTTTTTTTTTGGTCAATAACGCAACGCTTTATCGAAAGTGACTTTTGGTTATAAGTTAATTTAATTTAGTAATATTATCATCTTGGTCTCATTGACATTGAATTTAATTTTGTTGGCAAATGAAATTAAGCGAGGAAACACTTGTCCTTGTGCAGGTGGCAGGTGCTTGTCATCAGCTTGTATTAGTTGTGTGTGTGTGTATATATATAATCGCCAAAAGCCGGGTAGTATTAAATTAAATTAAATATATTAATTTAAGGCAAACAAACATCTCTTGAGTGAGTGGAATAGATCTAGAAATCTTGAGCCAATCACGGCACCCGCCAGTTGACCTTTTCCGTTCCATACCATCAGGAAGGAAAGAGAAAAATGTAATAGCCAGCATTAGCTCAAGTAATTAGAAACTCGATCCAGTTGGCCTAATTGAAATATTTTACTCCCTCTCTCACATAATAATAGTCTTTTAAGGTTTTTCACTTAGATTAAGAAATACAATAAATTATTGAGTGACAATAACAATTTTACCAAATTAACCTTACTATTTATATTGCTCAAAAACCAATATATCACTCTAAACAACATTATTTGGGATAAAGTTTGAAAAAATAATTAATGCTTCATTGAAAAATAAAATGACAAGTATTTTGAGACATTTTTACTTTGTTAAAAGTACTATTATTATGGGACGGAAGGAGTATATATGTAAGTGAGGAGAATGTGTATCGAAAATTGTCTGATAAGAGGATACTTTTCGATTTCATAAAAAAACTCAAATAAAACTTAAGTGATGTTTGATAAACATACCATAATACAACAAAATATACAAGTGTTTCTTTTTCTTTTAAGTATATTTTTTCTATACTCAAAGGGGCCAATCTTTTATCTTTCTTTCTTTTTGACTCCTAAAGGTATTATTTTATCCTTTGAATCTATGTCTAAACAGTTCCTTTGGCGGGAAAGATAGTGTTAGGAAAATTTGTTAAGTTGCTTGTGGGATGATATGTGTTGTGAGGAGTATGGAGGTTAATTTGGGGATTGGGGACTTGGAAGCTTTTAATCTGGCTTTGTTAGGGAAGTATGATTGAAGGCTAAAGGTGGAGAATAATAGTTTGTTGCAGATGGTGATTTGGGCGAGATATGGGACTAATCAAGGATAGGAGAGGGGTCTTTGAGGGAGTCAAGGTGGTGGCAAGATATCAACAAATTAAATCTTGCAAGGGGAGGGTTGAGGGGAAATTGGCTTATGGAAAATATCATGAGGAAGGTAGGGTGTGGACATCAGGTTTGGATAGATTATTGGATAGGAGATGGTCTTTTATGCGAGAGGTTTCAGAGGCTATACAAGGTGGCTGAGGGTGAGGAGTGTTTGGTTGGACAAATGGCGTGGGTGGGAGGGTGAGGTATGGAACTGGTCTTGGAATTGGTGGAGAAGATTATTCCGACGGGAAGAGGAACTCCTCTTGGAGTTAATTTGTGTTTTGTAGGTAGAGCTGGGTACACAGGACCTAGTCCACGGATCAGCGTACCGCGGGTCTTGAAAATATTGCCCATTTAAATGTGGGACTTTTGACCCATTCCATTTAACCCACAGGCCAAATGGATTTGAACTGTGGGTTGCTTAAGGCGCAGAAAGGTTGACCAAAAACAAAGGCGTAGAAAGGTTTCATCTGCTTTGTACTATAAGCATTATAATGGATAGAAAACCATGAAATCGGAGTTGACATATGAATAAATTTCTAAGAAATTATACGTTGTAAAATAGGGACTGTATTATTAGGCAAATATAAGCTGCAAATATTATTGTCAGTGTTAGGTTAATTAATATTACTATCTCTGCAATTGTTAATTAATTTGTGTTGGGGGTTCGTTGGGGTGGATTCTGTTTATTTTTTTTAATAAAGGGTGGATTCTTTTCTCTCTTTTTTTTAGTAAAGGGTGGGTTCATTGGGGTGGATAATCATGTATTAATTTAATTTCCCTATTTTTCAAGCAATTTTTTCTCGTTTTTTCAATTTTTTATTTATGGTCCACAAGCTAGCCCATTAACCCACAGACTTTGCAGTGCAGACAAAGGCTTCAAAAATTGAACCCATTTACATTGCAGGCCAGGCTGGTCCATTCAAAGTGCGAACCAATGCGGGCGAGCCTAAATGAACCAGGCCCAACTTGCATACCCTGCACTGCACTTGGCTGGGTGGCGGGGTTACTCTGGTTCCCCTGACACAAGATATGAACTTAGCAGTGTAGTGCAATGGCTTTCTAACACACACTGACACATACATGAAAGACAGCTCAATTCTTCTGGTTATACAAAAGAAGCTGAGCACTTGCATTGTGACAAACTCAGTTGTTATCTGTTGATCACAAAATTAACAAAACCACAACTGTAATAGAAATGAGAGGTTGAATATCTCGCCACCACCAGACAACTCAATCCAACATTTTCCTTATTTAATTGTGGATACTTGCACAATTATCATTCGATTATAAAATTAAAAAAAATGAGTGTATTACAGCTACTCACAGATGTACAACTGGATAATTAAATTGAAATATTATTTCAAGAGCGAAAGTAACTAGCATTCTTCTCTGTCCCATGTACACATAAGAGCATGTTCTAAAGAAACTTAACAAGGAATGAAACACATCAAAAGTTACAACTCTGCAGATGATGCAAGTCCAAATGCCAGTAATAGAATTACCATACTATCCAGACAATGCAAAGCTCTCCTGCGTCCAATGTGGAGGATCCATCACAGCACAGGGGTCTGATTTCTCAAAATCAGCAACCTACACATGAACATAACAATAATGACAATAAGTTGCAGCAATCAGACATTTGGGCTGGGAATATTCACGCCACAGAGACAGTCCATTGGAGGAATTACTACGATACTAACCTTTTCATGGCATTCAGGACAGTAGTGATATTTGTGCCAGAGGCAGTCCATTGAAGGACAAAGAAAGCAAAATCCAAGCATCATTGGCATCAAGCATCCAACAAATGCTGCCAGGCTAGGCTTTGATCTGTGTTTCAGAGCAAAACATCACAAGAAAACAAAACGTGGTCAAGTTTTTAAAAATGGACTAGCACTGGGATGCACTTCAGCCTTATACTGATAGGATCTGGAAATCCAATTACAGACTCACAAAAAACCAGAGAAAGAAAAAGGAAACCGTGCAGAACTTTGAGGGTCTACAACATCCCTGCCCAAAAAGCTCACTCAAGGAGGGTCCCTCCCATGCCTTTCCCTCCCCTATGTCATGTCATTGTTTCTAACCGTATCCCCCTCCTTGCCACTTAGGCAAGGTTGTTACAAACCAGTTCCCTTATTTCCCACATGTTGTTAAGCGCACAGCAGTGTCTAACATATACAGCATTGCTCTACTCAAGTGATTGTGGTCGGTCTCTCAGTCAGTGGAAACCTCACACCATAACTCCTTCTCTAGTCTTACCCAACTTAAAGATAGCAACAGAGCTTTCTTGTACTACAAATAAACCTCAAACAAGATATTATTTCCCCAGCTGCTAATTGACATAAAGAGACACTTTAAACCACACATTACAGCCGGTCAACACGAGATAAATAGACAAACAAAATCAATTTTTAAACTTGTTTTCTTCAATTATGAAAAAAGACAATCGATAAGATATGATATGATGATTGATGAATGATGATTTGTATTGTATGGTAAAGAAAAGGGAAATAGGAATAGGAATAGGAATACCTGACGGTAGTGAGACCGGTGTTGCCGCAGTGATGGCAGTTGAAGGGAGCAGGAGTGTCTCTGTAAATTGTCTGGTGGATGGGAATACCCATGGCCTTGGGATCCCCCACCACCGCGTTTGGAGGGATCCCTCCTCCCCTTTCATACTCATACACCGGCACTCCCATCGCCACTTCTTCCTTTCTTTTCTCCATTCTCTTCTCTTCTCTTTCTCTTCCTCCCAACCCAACTCAATTTTCCATTACTTTTTTATAATTACAAACGCGTTTCTTTCCTTCCCAGTTCCGTTGCAAACTCTAATCGCCTTTCTACGCTTTACCCTTCCTTGTATTTTCCCCCAATCGACCAAAATACCCCTTCGCGGCCGGCAAAGTGGAAATTTCAACATCAACCCTTCAAGTTTCTAGAAAGTAGAAACTAGGAACCTATTCTCTGTTAGGACCGTTCGCCGGGTGGATTGGATTGATTCTTTAGAAGAAAAATTTCTTTGATCGTTCAGATCAATTTCATTTTAAAATTAAACTAGAATGTGACCCGTGTGATGCTCGGGTGTTTTTTATGTATTTTTTTAAATAAATATTATCTTAATTTTATGATTTTTAGTATCATATTTTGACCATAGTTAGTTTATTTAGTTTACAAAAGTGATGTTTTATATGTAGTAGATTGGATTTTGGAGGTATGTCTTGAAGTGAATACATTTGTAAAAGAATAATATGATTAGCAGTTTAATGTCTAGTATTAAAAGTTACATTAATTAATGGAAAAAATAGGTATCAAATTGAGGACAAACAAATTGATCACTTATTAACTTGCACCATTCGTTTACATATACTCTCATAAATAAATATTTTATGGGACTACATTAACATCTAAATCCCTATGAAAAAAATTATATTTATTATAACTTTAGTACTTTTTTGAAACCACTACTAAAATAATTTTAATATAAATATGTTTATATACATTTCTTACAAATTTAAAAATTATGCACCATCTACAATGCATAGGTTAGGTTGCAGCTTGCTTTAGAGTCCAAAAGATGAACAATATAGAGAAATTATCTCATTTTTTTAGCAAATTTTCAACTAAAAAAATCATTTTAAAACAAATTATATGCAACTTAGAGCAAATATTTTTATTTCTCATTCGTTTAATTCTTCTCTTTCCAAACAATTGAGCAATAGATAGAACATGTTAAAATTTCGAAGAGAATAATGTAGAACAAACATTAACCCTTGCTTTTGTGACCAATTTAAACAAACTCATTATTGACTTCACATCTTTTCAACCTACTTTCATTGTTTATCAATATATTAATAGTTCTCCAAGCATATATTGACCATAGATGAAAAAAGTTATAAGACAGTAAAGGTAGAATAAGGTCAATCCAATAATTTAATAGTAGCTTACCATAATTTTATCATAAATTTCACATGAGCCTTATTATAACATGTCTCTCCCATATGTTATAGCTAGCTTATCCACTTATTCCCACAATCTATAAAGAATAGACAAATTCAGTCAATCACTATAAAATAGCTTGAACTCCAAATACATAATAATAATTTAGAAGCAAACAATTAAAAATAAAATTATTTTACCTGATTAAAGAAACTGTATACACCACAGATTTTGTAGGTATTGTGCGAACAAACCTAATAGAAAGAACAATTATAAAGCAAACCAAAAAACATAGAAAAAAAATCAACCTTAAAAATATGTTGGTGACCCTAAAAAATAACATACGTCGGACTAATTGAACAAAATTTAAATAAAAATAATTTAAAAATAGGCCATAATAATTTTTTACTTGAAATAAGAAATTGTATCATTTTACAGGTGATATGTGAGCAACGTAACAAAAAAAAAGTGTTGTGTGAACAACCAAATAGAAAAAACAATTACAAAGCAAACCCAGAAACAAAAAAGAAAGAAGAGAAAACCAACCTTAAAAATATGTTGGTGACCTTGAAATATAGAAACATTGGACTGGTTGAATAAAATCTATATACAAATAATTTAAAAACTAAACCATAATAATTTGTTCCTGAATGTAGAAACTATATCATTTTACAGGTGTTGTATGAGCAATGTAACAAAAGGAGTTGTGCGAGCAATATTACCAAAACAAAAAACAATAAAAGATCAAACCCATAAGCTCTTCCAAAAAAAAAAGAACAAATCATCACGTTATATAGATAAAAAGACAATAACTCATTCCCAAAACCAATAGGCAGTAACCCATTTTTGAATGGGCTGGAAAATAAAAATTCAACTATCCTCATAAGGTGTTTGTAAATCTGATAGACCTCTTGATAGTTTATTAACCAAGAAGCTAATACAGAATACAGAATATACACAAAATAGATGACATCAATTTCAGCATAAAAGACCATGTGCATAATCTAATCGAAGATCACAGAACCATGACATGAAATTTGCTGGGGAAAATAAAGCCACCAATTCTTGGAGACACCTCACATTGGGTGAGCAAGATTACTCCTCTCGCTGTCCTTTTTTTTTTGTCCTCCTTTGCCCACTCTTTCTCTTTAAGTGCTCCTCTCCTTTCTCCGGTTTTTGCTTTTACTATCACGGGTCACTCCCTTTTATTCCACCTACTTCTGATGGGAATTGGCTTTAGGAATTGGAGAGAATATTTATACCAATCTTGTTCTGACTTTTGAACATCCCCACATCCGTTCAACTATACGTATCACCTTGCACACAAAAATGAATGCTTACACATTTAAGATTTGATTCAAATGGATGTTTCAAATTTAAAATTATAATAACATAACTATTAGAAAAATAGCAAATAGAGCTATTAGTATATATCTTTCTTATAATATTACAATATGGCTATTTTTTTTTAATCTTAGCAATATATGAGATCTAATTGTCAAAAACGACATGACCTTTCTTTGCTCCTATGCGTTACAATTGTTGTCATATTGTATTATTGATGTTATTTAATATTATTATAATTGTTATTATCATAGATAAAACCAATAAAAGCTATAAAACTATAGTAATTTACTTCTTTGCCCCTGACTTAAATAAAAATACCCAAACTACCCCAGCGACCACTCTTTTATATAGATAGATAGATCGATAGATAGATAATTGTTATATTATTATTTAATTATCTTCAATTTTAAGTAATATCATTTGACAAAAGAATTAAGAAATTGTAAAACAAAAATAAATTACAAAAATATTTAATTCCCACTACATAGAAAATGTAGAGCAATAAATACAATATTACAAAAAATTTAAATTATTACACTATTTTCAAGTTTCAAATATAAAATTATAATTGTTATATTATTATTTAGTTATTTTCAATTTTAAATAATATTATTTGACAAAAGAATTAAGAAATTATAAAACAAAAATAAATTATAACAATATTTAATTCCCACTATATAGAAAATTTAGAGCAATAAATACAATAGTAAAAATAGATTAAAAATTTTAAAAAATAAAATGTCAAATTTGCCCCCCACAACCTTCTTTTATATCTCTTTACCAAATTACCCATATTCTACTTAAAATATGACAATAATACCCCAATAACCTTCTTTTTTATATATATAGATGTGATCCAATCTAGTCTAATTTATTTGCTTTGGATTAGATTGGTGTTTGCTTTTTAAAAAAACATACACAATTTTTTGGGTGAGCAAACTATACACATTTTTAAAATGTACTCACTCTGGTCTAAAATATAAGTAACATAGTACAAAAATACACAGATTAAATAATGTTTTGAAATATGATAATCTTAATTAATACTCACTAGTTTCAATTTTTTTTCCAAAAATACCCCATTTGGTATGTCTTGTAAATATGAATATTGCATTAAATGAATGGTATAGTTGAAAAACTAGCATTTAATTTATTTGGAAAGTGATGAATGTTGCTTATATTTTAGACCAAAAAAAAAGTGTATTTGTTGCTTATATTTTGGACCGGAGGGAGTGTAACATAATTTATTTTATACTTAATTGCACTTTAAGTCCTTCAAGTATCGCAATTGTGTGATTTTAGTTTCTTAGATTCTAATTGTGCAACTTTGGTCCCTCAAGTGTCACAATTGTGCAATTTTGGTCCCCAAGTTCTAACAGTGCAATTTCAGCCCCCAAGTTTCATGATCGTGTGATTTGAGTCCCCTAGTTATCCTAATTGTTACAATTAGGTCCCTTGTTATTGTGTCATTTTTAACACCGAAATATTACACGACACATGTGGAACTGATTTGACACTGAGTCGAGTCACTGGTAGGTTCTTGGTGTTAAAATCGACACAATGACAAAGGGATCTGATTGTAACAATTAGGATAACTGAGGACCAAAATTGCACAATCGTGAAACCTGGGGGACCGAAATTGCGCAATTGGAACTTGGAAAACCAAAATCTCACAATTGAAACTTGGGAGACCAAAATTGCACAATTGCGATACCTAATGGACCAAAAGTGCAATCATTATTCATTTCATAAACGAGATACAAATAAATAAATAAAATATACTAGCAATCGTGGAATTACCACACCACACATGACATTCTATAATGTATTGTCTTAAAATATAAATTATCTTAACATCTTTTATATAAAAATATAGAACAGTGGTGTAATTTTGAAAATAATAGTATATGTATGTAAAAGATCGGTTTGAATTAGATTTGATCAATTTTCACTATGGAATTCGAAATTTGATCCAATCCAATAAAAAATTCTTTTTTATTGTTTTCAAATTTTTGTCTTGAATTTGTTCATTTCTCAATTATTCAGTCATTGAATTGGATCAATTATAAATACCTTTTTTTTATTATTTATTTTTATAAGAATTATAAATACCTTATTGACCTACCTATTCTCTTCACGTCAAATGAAAGATGAGGAGAACAAATATTCACGACACCTGTTCTAAGTATGATACGACAGGATTGATACGAAATATATACTAAATAAAATTATAGAATAGTTATGTAATTAAAAATATATTATATGTATAAGAATTTCTATCAATAGAAGAGCGAAGAATTTCTTTCAATAGGTTGGATGATTTTCTCGGTTAGAATTATAGGAAATTGATTTGAGAAAGACAATAATATATTACTTTATGTTTGGAATTTGTTTTTAAATAAATAAAAATATAAAACAATTAAAAAATCAAAAGGTAGGTACATAATATATTGTTAACTGTTGAAAGTTATTATTATGTATATATATCAAGTGTACAAATATTTTTCAATTTAAATATTATTTAATACTTCATTAGAGAAAATTCAATCTAAATATTATTTAATACTTCATTAGACAAAATTCAATTTAATGTATAATATACTTTTTAAAATAAAGCAAATAACAAATTATAAAATTATATACCTATAAGTATGTGTATACATACATATATATTGAGTCAAGGTCTCTCGATACGTACGTGCAAAGATTGTCATAATTATATTTTCAATATCTCATTTAAAAATTTGAATTATTTGACCAATATATATAATTGTTGAATTAAAATTTTTGTTGAGTTGATTAAATTAATATACAAAATATCATACAATTCAAACATTATTTGATACTTCATATCACCATTTTAATTTAACGTATAATATATATGTTATTCAAAATATAAGTATATGTTATTAAAATTGCTTACCTATTAATATCTAAATTATATAAAATCTTGTACATTTCAACAGCTAGATTTGTTAAATTTGTATTATAGAAAAAATGTTATTAAATTTTTAAATATGATAACTTTAACATTATATGTTAACATATCCAAACATATATAAATAACATATCCTCTCACTCTCAAATAAAAAACCCTTTCACTTGACATAGTAAATGAATAGACAAAAATGAACAAAAGTCACAAAAAATAATTTTTTCCCCATGAGTACCTAGCCATATATGTAAAGTTTTTTTGGTAAACAAAATTGCATTCAAACAACAAAAAGCACAAGTGCCCCGTCTAAAGATGAATACGTAGAATTGTTTATGAACCCAACTTTCTGCCTCCTCAAATGAACAACCCCCACACTTGAATATTTCACCTTCCTGTCAGAATCGTCAACCCAAATTTAAAAGGTATTTATAAAGTATTTTTCTTAATAACCTATATGGTCTCAAAGGGGAATCAGATCATATATGTCAATGTATTTGTTCCATTGTATGAACAGTCATGGAGATGATGCTGGAATTGGTTAAGTTGAGATCATAGCAATGGATATCATCAAGGAGTAAAATTTTCTCCTATCCATTGTCATAGGGTATGAATTTCGTCCAGTTTTCGTTCTTGGTCGGGCTTGACACCTTCAAATCTGTGGTGTGATTTTTTTCACAATTGTGAACAACTAGCTATGGATTGGAAGTGGTTGGGTCTAACGTCTTCACATAGGTGGTGTGAACTTTTTCGCAAATATGTTTTGTTTTTCGTCTTTGGGTCTGACGACTTCACATCTAGTGTGGGCATATTTTTCCACCATTGTGAACTGCACTGGATAGCATGTTTGAATTTTCATACTTTGGTTAGTCGCTTCATACCGGTGGAGTTATGTTTTTCACAACTGTGAACAACAATGGTTTGGAAGTCTACATTGAATTGGGGTCTGACGACTTCACATCAGGGGCGTGAATTTTTTCACAGATGTGAACTGTTCTGATTTTGCTAGTTTTGTTTTCTATAGATCATTAGGGTGACTTTATTAATTTTTCTCATTTGTGGGTATTCTTTTAGGTATAAATGGTAGGAGCTAGGTCGATTATATACAACAAACAAATATGTTTTTCTTTTAATTAACCAAAACTTAATATAATTTGTGATTTGATTTAGTTATTTTTTTTTTCAATAATATTTTTAACTTGTAAAAAGAGAGAGTAAAGTTTCGCTTATATAGCTAAGGGCTATGTATAACCTATATAATGCAGGGTTTAATATAGTAAGGGTTTTGCGGAAACATGTTGTGATAAGCGTGACATATAACCGTGAGAGTGCGCGGAAACATGTTGTGCAAGTAAATGTTATGTTAATTAATTAATTCAACATTTTGTTTGTTAAATTAAATAACACATAAAAAAATAGAAATTTAACATTTGACTATCAAGTAAATAAATTGTGTCAAAAAACGTATTGTAAATAATTTGTGATGGAAGATGCAAGGTAAAGAAATTTTTTGGGAGAAAAAAAGAAGAATAGAAATAATAGGAAGTACGAACACATGGGGAGTGGGCGGGTAGAGATAAGAGAGGGGGGAATCAATTCATAGAGCTATTGGTGTCAGATGACCCGCAAGAGTTCAGAACAGATTCCACAAACAGAATAAGTGCAGACGGATATGCATTGGGCCTCCCCTCCCCTCCCCTCCCCTCCCCGCGCTATGCATTGCACAGCACACTAATCATCCAACGGCCCCAATCCTCCTCAAACCCCGGCCCCCTTTCTAACATTAGTTAGCTTAATTAAATCTATTGCCGAGCCTGGATTGAGTATGACTCTCATGAGTGCTTGCTGTGCCATCTCGTGAGCCAAGTTTCAATTCAAATTAACGTTTATACAATTACAAATATTCTTTTAATTTCATTTCCCTCTCCTATCCTAATTGTCCCATTGTATTTTCTTCCTCGGTCACTCTCCAATTCTTGTTGTGTTGTGTGTTTCTCAAGTTTACCTATGAGTTGCCCCCACCACAGCAGCAGCCCCGATACATTCGATCGACCATGTTGGTGTCCTTTTCTGTGCGTCCCACTCCCATACTTTCTTATTCTCACACCCCCAAAATTCTATTTCTCTTTCTGTAACATATATCTGCTACACTTCACTGCACACCAATTCCATCCTATATATCAAGATTTTCTTATTCATTCAATTTTTTAATGAAACATAAACTTGATCTTTTCATTCTAATTGAAATTTTACTTTTTTAAAATAAATCTTTACTCTCTTTAATAATAATACGCTGTATATGTTGCCCCCCGCTTTTGGGGGGGAGAGCAGCGTCTAATGTATGCTAGTACTAGTATGAGGAAGAGGTATAAGTAGTATAATATAACGAATGTTACATTCTATTTCTTTAATATTATTATATTACATTTTGTTGAAAGTAGAAGCAAGAGCAACCAAAGCGAGAAACGGTTTCAAGAAAGTCCCGGCATTCTTTTAGGTAATCGCGCTTCTACCTCCACTTTTTTCAATTTAAAATTATTAATTTTTGGACGATCTCAATGTTTACCAATCCCCTCAACAGTCTCCGGTAAATAGATTTTAGATTTCAGATCTGGTTAGTTATTAATACAATATATAATTACATTAAATTTTAATCTTTAAACGCGAAAATAAATACAAATAAAACAATTATATTACTTAAGGAATAAATTATTAGTTTTAGAAGTATTATTGTACTTGTTTAATTTAGAATCCATTTGTGAGCAAGTGTGTGTAGAACACAAGCGCGTGAAGTATGGAGGCAAAGCAGTGAAGGGAGACGAGACAAAATGCAACCCAGAGTGGTTCCCTGGAGCTGACAGCTGCTACCCCACCCCGTTAACATGAGCGCTCCACACGCGCATTTGGAGAGCGCGTTCAATCTATCTATCTATCTATCTATTTCTTTAATTTCTTCTACCCTTAAATCAACAACAATGTCAATATTCCTCCTTTCCTGCTCTCCAATCTCCAACCTCCGATATCCATTCCATCCGCTCTAGCCTTCTTTCTAGCTACCTTTACCTTACCTCCCTCCCCCTCGTCGCATTTCTATTCTATTAATCGCTTCCATTAACCAAGGTCTCTTTCCTAATTGTTTCTCCCTCTGGTGGGTATGTGAGTTGTTCAGTACAACTAGTAATTTCATTTGATTTTGCTCGCAGTCGCAGGTAATTAATAGAGCGGCGCATCCCAATATAAACGTATATCAAATCATTGCACACACACATATATATATATATAGATCATCAGATAAGGAATTTAAGGTAGTTATATACATGTATGTATGCTTGTGGTTTTCATAATTCATTAATTGCTGTTGGCAACATTTGACAGACAGCTCCAAATATGGAGGCGATCACTGCTTCCTTAGAGAGGTCTCTCCAAAACTGTTCCTTAGACAACAACAACCACAGCCACAGCCACAGCCACAGCCACAGTAGCCACCAGAGCAGGAGGGAAGAAGAAGGGTCAGGGTCGGGCTCAGCCACAGTCGTCGACGCAGCAGGCATAGGCATCTCATCCAGCTCAGATGATAATCATCATATCTCCAACTCCGACACCACTTTAGAGCTCAACTCCCACATCTCCCTCCCTTACCATTGGGAACAATGCCTAGATTTAAAGGTAATTCCATTCCTTAATTTCTTTTTCTCTTCTATATATCTTTCCCCCTCCCCTTGATTTAATTAATTTATCACCACTTCAAATATATGTACTGATTCCTCAAACTTTAATTTTTCTTGTTCCCTCAATATGTATACTCTGTGCATGAAACTGGATCTTTGGCCTCCTTCTTGTGTTTGTAAATCACACAAGGGTTGGGTTCTATGTTGTTGTGTACTGTATCCAATGCCTTCTTTCCAATTCCATGAATGAGAACAGCAGCTAGCACTCCAAGCTGCACAAACCCTAGAAACAATGTATTTTTTTTTATGCACATTCTCATTTCGTTTCATTTCACTTTTTCCTTTATATGGGAAGGGGCAACTTTTCTGGGTTTGAAAATCGTAGGTAGCTTCCGTTCTGTTGTTTTGGAAGCGAGGGGGAAAGAGAAAAATAAAATACAAAATATGTTCTAGCTAGACTCATAGAAGAGAGGAGAAAGAGTATATATGGTCTTCGGTCTTCCTATATATAATGCCTTTGTTTGTTTGATCATATTCTGTAACTCTGATCCGGTTAAGAGGGGTTTGATTCTTCTTCTAATAATTTCCATGATTTCTTGAGATTGTAATTTATTTAGTGAAAAAGATCATGTTTTGAAGTGAGTATAGTACTGTGAACGAATTCATAGATATAATTGATTGATTTAATTTACAGACGGGGGAAATTTATTACATAAACTGGAGGAACGGGATGAAAGCAAAGGAGGATCCAAGAAGGGAAGCACTCGCAGAGTATAATTATGAGTCTGAAGAAGAGAGTTGGTACGATAGTGAAGAGTCTTCATCAGAGTCGACATGCCCTTCTTCATCCAAAGAGCAGCACTATGTAGAGAAACAGAATGTTCTGGTGGTTGCTGGGTGCAAGAGCTGTCTCATGTATTTCATGGTGCCCAAACAGGTTGAAGACTGCCCAAAATGTACTGGTCAACTCCTCCACTTTGATCGATCCGAAAATGGCTCCCCATAATTTGCATTGCCACTTCTCTCTTTCTCATGAATTATTCCACCCCTCCCCCTCCTTGATTTTCTGTTTTTTTAACCTTTCTTTCTCTCTTTTTGTTTTGTTTAGCTTTCGCCTTTCATCAAGTGTGGTGAACTTATTATAGTTCTCTCTTTATTATTTAGGATGAAATTTTTCATCTTTTCAACTAAGAGACCTTTCCTCGTGTTTGGTTTTTGAGTTCACAATAGGTTTGCATTTAGTCTTTTTTTTTTGGTTGCGTGTTTGCATTTAGTCTTATTCTTTTAGAATTTTTATTAAATTACTGTTATTCTTAATTTAATATTTTGTGGTTTTTCTCGGTCATCAATAAATAATAAAATGACATATATTCGGTCAAGTTCTACAGTGCTGGCAGTAAGGTCAGTTTTAGAAGAACGGAAGAATAATATTTGTAATGATTGCGACGTGTAGCGTTCGTGCCTTTTCATATTTTATTTTTTCAAATAAAATTAATATCAATGCATTGTCTTTTGTTGTTTTTTATGTTTTACGACCGCTTGAGGTCTAGTTTACTTACTTTAGTCTTTAGCACCATTCATAGATCATTTCATATTTTCTTTTACACATCACATATGCATGATTTTGTCTTTTCCCTCCCTCCCTCCCTCCCTCCCTCCCTCTCTCTCTCTCTCTCTCGTGTTTGTGAAAAGCTCTCTGAACTGAAGTCTGAATGGCTCTTATACTTTTTCATTAAACATATTGGTATTGCTTTTCATCGTGAACCCAGGCATGCTTGGAATCAGCATATGAAGAATATATACCATCACTGTGTGTTACTGGCCAATGAGGTGTCCCTGTTGACAACTTTTATCTCTTGTTGAAAGTCCAAAGAGAAGCCTTAGAATTCAAACGCCCCAAAGAAAACACAATCTCGTTTTTTTTAGATATAAAAAAAAATCCTCGCTTACATGTGCATTTGTGGAGTCGAAGAATTAACATTGGTTTTTCGTTGTAATACTTATATCCAATTCTATAATAGAAAGATTTCGAAATAAATTTTTTGGTTCGTGAAGAAATTTATTTTTATTTTTTGAGGAAAGTGAAGAAATTTATTTTAAGAAAATACAGATGGAGATTGGAGAGCATGGAATATTTATGCAAAGTTGGTGTCACTTGGCCTTAAGAAAACAAGTATTTCCTGGTTCAAAAAAAAAGAAAACAAGTATTTCCCAACCTCGGATATATAGCTGTCTGGTATGATCACGATAAACACTATACATCTCAATTTGATATTCCCGCCGTATAAAAAGGGGCCTAAGCCCAATTGTACAGCTAATTATACATAATTAAATTCGTACATAACGAGTCTAATTCGATGGAACGTATTAGGGATCGTATTAGGGATACACCGTTTGGTGAATAACATTTAAAGGGCCGTCATTTTCTGATTTTAGTTGTGTTCCGCAAGGCCAACATACTAGTTTATAGTTTGTTTGATTAAAATAGAGATATCCGGTAAACGAAATTATTTTACTAACTTATAGCTTTTTTTGAGAAGCTAATTCAGATGGCTTATAACTTATTATTTTTCTCTAATCTTTACTATCATTGTTTCATTTTTGTTCCCCTTTAATCTCTGTGAAGTTATTTTACAAAAAAAATACTTAACCACTCTTCCCAAATAAGTAATCTATATGTGTATTTACAAATAAATTTTCACATAAAAAATTTCAAAATGAATTTTATTTATATTATTTTATTTCATTTAATAAAAAAATTTAAAAATAATAATAAGATTAAAAAGTAGATTAATATTTTAAATTTAAGATGATAAATAATATTAAATAAATTAAGATAAATTAGTGATGACTATTTTAAAATATATAAAAATAAAAAAATAAAAAATTGATAAAAATATTATTTTATGTCATTTTACATTTATTAGCTAGTTCAACAGCTATTCTAATCAAACACTTTAAATTCAATACACTATCATTTTGGCTATAAGCTAATTTATCAACTATTAATTACCTCCTTAGCTATCAACTATTTTTGTCTAACAGAACCTATATATGTTATTGTGTTATATTTGTTATTTCTTATCATGATCACGAGATTCTTAATTAATTGTATTTTACTATTAATCCTATTTTATTCGAACAATTAGAATTAATGTGAATTATATATATATATATATATATATGGAACAGAATCAAATGACACCAGATGTCAAACTCTTACACTTACACCAATTAATAACTTTCTATAAAATGTAAAATAAAACAATAAAAATTATTTACTTTTTTCTTCTAATTTGTCATTTTTAGCCTTTTTCTCATTTTTTTCACTTTTTATTTATGGTTTAGCCCGTTAACCTGCGGACTTTGTGGTGCAAACGCGGGCTTAATTACAAAATCTAGCCCAATTACGCCGCGAACCGAGTTGGACTGGCCTGCTCAAAATGCGAGTTACCCAGCTCTAGATACCAAGCATGCTAAAGCGATCAGAAGGATGCAAAGTTGAGAATCCATTAGAAGTTTCCATGTACTACCTAAAGAATGCTAAGCGATCAGAAGACTGCTAAGAACTACAAGTGATTAATTGTTTAGAAGTCTACCCAATCTTTAGAAGAATGTTCGAGAATACTAAAGAAGAACCAAGCCTCACAAGATACTTCAAGCATCTCCTAAATAATTTTTGATTGAAAGGAAGATCAAAAAGAAAGAAGTTACAAAGATGAGAATCAATAGGCATAGGCATAGGCATCTTAAGAAAAACATACCGGAAAAATGGCTAACAAGCTTCTCAAGTTCATAAGCTAGTTTGAAGATAAGAGATGTCTCTGAAATAGAACTAAATTAATATTCAGAAACTTCTCAAGACAAGAATCTTCTTACAAGTTATTCTCCAACAAGTCAAAAACTTCTCCAGTAGCATATCTAGGACCCTGGGTCAGTGGGAGTAATTTTTCTATAGTGGTCTGGTGGTGGTTGAGAGATGCACGTGGTTGAATCTTTCAAAGGAGCTAGGGAGATATGAAAGATTGAGATGAAAGGGAGAGATGGTAGGGAGAGAGCGCTGAGAGCTGGACAGAGCTACGTGAAATTGAAAGTTATGCTGTGGCAAAAATGGAATTTTAGGAGGTCAAAATTGAAAAGACGCTAGACAATCATTCATCCATGCATCTCCCATTCGATTGTGCAACCTATTTTTCACCATTTTTATAGTAGAAAATTCTCTTTTTAAGGTTGTTGCGGCAACGAGCATATATATAATCTCAAGCATATATATAATCTATAAAATCATCAGATTGTGATTAAGGCTCAAAAATCTCAAATGGAATAAGGTAAATACTGAATAGATTTAAAATTAAATAGAAAGATTGAGATATTAAATTTTTTTGGATTGGTCATCAGCTAGAATTAAGGCTAAAAATCTCAAGTGGAATAAAATAAATAGATTTAATAATAAATTGAGTTCTTAATGTTACTAGTTGATTCAAATATATAAAAACACTATAAGAAAATTGGTTGTTACCTAGGGTCAAAAGCACTAGGAAACGCAAAAAGGCCATAGGTACTCCATTACCTACGAACAACCGACGGATTGGAAGGGGTAGGTAATATGCGCGTCAGAAATAATTACCCATGGCTTTTTTCATAGGAAATGATTTTTTTTTATAAAAAACCGTAGTTGTTACCTACAACTGCATTCCAAACTCACACCAACCCAAAATTTCAAATCATATTATTAGCTATAATAAAACTACCAATAACACCATTACTTAAGAGTCAAACACAAAATTAAACAACTCAAGAGAATTCATCGATCAAACACCTCAACGAATTAATCAACACCATTACCAATCATATTCTTACACAATCATTTCATCAACCACCTCACATTCATACATTCTAACACAACAAATTAAACTACTCAAGAGAACTCATCAATCAAACACCTTGGCAAATTTGACAACACCATTGCCAATCATATTCTTATACACTCATTTCATCAAACACCTCATATTCATAGATTGTAACACAACAAATCAAACAACTCAAGAGAATCGTCAATCATAGAAAGCTAGGACAGAGGGATACTTCTGACACTACAAGAAATTTGACATTTACCGACGGAATTAGAGTCGTCGGTAATTTTGGCTCTTTTCGACGAAATTTTTCGGTCGATAAAAAAAGAATTCCGTCGGTAACGATTTGCGATGGCACCGACCGTTGATAAGGGGGAATTTTATCTGTTGGCACCATTTAATTTTTTTTTAATTACCGACTGAACGCTACGCATTTTTCAAAATTTTAATTACCGACCAAAATTTCGTCGGTATTAAAGTTACGTCCATCGGTAATATTACCGAAGGAATTTTTGTCGGTAAATTTCGCCGGAAAAGTTTTTTAAACCCACTAGATCGGCCCCCCCCTCCCCATTACAGATCTATCCATCTCTCTCTCTCTCTCTCTCTCCCTCTTCCTCTCCTTTTCCCCTCTCTTCCAAAAATCATGGAAGCCTCTGTCATTGAACGTCTTGATTTTGGGAAGATGGGATATGGGTACTCTTCTCCTTCTCCTTCTCCTTCTCCTTCTCCTCCTCCTACTTCTTCTTATTCCAATTTTTTCTTTTTTTCATTTGGGGTCATTGTTTTCATCATCTTTTGTTTTGTGGGGATATTTTGATTTTGATTGGTTGGTGCAAGCATTACAGGAGAAGATGCAGGATTTGAGCTCCATGTTGCAATGAGGTCTACACCTGCCGTCATTGTCACGAGGCAACAATATTTTCCTTCGTTTTTCTTCTGTGTTTGGGGGGTTAAAAATATTGTCCTTTTGCTTTTACCTGATATGGGTCTGTGTTATTGTTCCCCTTTCATTAGAGCATGTTGATCTTCATTCATGGTTGTTTTGCCATTTTACATAAGATGATATTGACCAGACTCATATGGTTTTTGCATTTTATTGCTGTTTTCAGATTGTTTGTTCGGTTTGTGACACGAAGCAGTTTTTTTTTAAATTTCGTGTGCATACCAATGGATTATTCCATCGGTAAGAGCTTACTTTTCGACGGACTCTTTCCGTTGGTAATTACCGACGAAATTATCTATGGTTTTTTTTGTCGATAATTATCGACAGCTCTTTTAAACATTCCGTTGGTAATATTTTTCGATGAACGAATTACAGATGACCATCTACTGTCGAAAATGACTGATTACAGACGGTTTTTTGCCGTTATCGACGATTTTTGGCCGTCGGTATGCCCAATTTTCTTGTAGTGTGAGGCGGCAAGAGAGAGGGGCTGGGTCACTATCTAGAGAGGTGTGGGTGTGATGGTTATAGCGATGGCTAGCACCAGTGACGGCAACTGTAAGTGGTGGTGGTGGCAGCGCTCTCCTGTAGAGAGAGAGAGAGAGAGATTGTGAGAGACAGAGAAAGAGTGATAGAGAGACAAAGAGAAAGAGAGAGTCAAATACCTGTACTGGCGGGTGCAATTGGTTTGCGGCGGCAACGAATGATTCCTAGTGGTGGGCTGAGGTGAGGCCGTGGTGGAGGAGAGGAGAGATGGAGGGCACTGGTTGCTCAAGGTTTGAGGACGGTGATTGGGGACGTCGATGAAGGAGGGTTGCTCAAGGTGGTTGGGGACGGTGGAGGGCAGCGTGCGGAGGAGAGAGAACACAAAGAGGGGAGAGAATAGAGAGAGAAAGTTTCTTTTTAACCTGATCTCTTGGACCTAGCTAGCTAGTTTTAGGGCTGAGAACCAGGATCCACCAGGAACTAGACAACATTGCAAATGAGAATGAAATTTGCAATGGGATTTTAGGGCTTGTTGTGGAAGTGGTGAAGTTTCTCACTCTAAAGCTTCAACGGTGCTCAAAGATGGAGATGCTTAGTTGGCACGGTGGTTTCGAGCTTGGTGGCAACGCTTCTTGGTCGTTTTGAGCTCGTTAGCGGCAGAATCTCTGGTCGAAGCAAAGTGTTGTAGTGGAGACGATGAGGGACTCCATGATAGCTTAATTGTGGCAGCTCTCGGCTAAGCTTTTCTTTTTATATCTAGTGGTGCTCGGTGGTGCTACTACGACGACAGGGAAAGGTTGGAACTAGAGATGGAGCAGAAATGTAGAAGTTTAGGGCAATGGAGCAGGTTTTGAGCGAAGGTGAGAACTCACTTTTTTCTTCTTCTAAAAACGTAATATTTTTTCTTTTTGGAAAATTTGTTTTATTTTGATTTTTATTTTTAAATGTGCAAGAAAATCCGTAGGAAAAGTTTCCTGTGGATTTTTCTGTGAGTTTTCAAATCAAATGAGTTTGCTGGGGATTTTTCTGCAAATATTTCCTGCAAATCTAAATCTGCATGTAATTTCACAAAAAAAAAATCCTACAAATTTTTATTCACAGTAAAGTCCACAGTAAAAGTTAGTATTTCTTACAGATTTTCCTGCAAATTTATATCCACAGAAATAATTCCTAGAAATGACAAAATTGCAATAAAATCTGCAGCAAATTCTTGCAAAAAAATTCACAGAAAAATCTACAAGAAATTTGAGAATTTCTAGCAGTGACAGAGAGGGAAGAGAATAGAGAGAGAAAGGGATTTCAGAAATAGGGGAGAGGCTGGGGTGTCTGGGGCTTAAAGAATCATTACCTACGTACCTATTGCCTTTTTATTTTATTTTGAAAACACTCACCCATGGCCATATTCAAATAACGACAGCCTATTTTTTTTTTTCTTAAAAGAATTACTGATGGCTTAAGCCGTCGGTACTATAAAAATTTGAATTTTCGCGTATAAACCCTTATCTACTGCTTAAGTCGTTGGAACCTTTACGGTAATTGTGTGTAGGTAAAAATAATTTTTCTTGTAGTGAAATAGAGGAGGAAAAATACAAAAACTCAAGATATTTAATTGTAATTTTATCAAAGTCAAGGGTGCAATTGCACCCTCTCAACGTGTAGATCTGTCATCGATTGATAGTTGGGTCAAAGTGAAATTGAGAGTTATACTGAGTGCAAAAATAAAATTTTAGGGAGGCAAAATTGAATTGAAAAAATATACATAATAAGTGAGACTTTAAAATTTGAGTGGGGGCATGAGCTATACGGCGGACAATGTGCGTCCTCCCACGGTTGTCAAATATGGGGTGGGCGCCTTCAAGAGATCTATGCGGATCAATGGCGAATCTTGAGAATAGGCTAGCCTATAACATGGGACCAGACCCAATTAAGAGTGCGCGCTAACCGTGCAAGCTATAATGCACAAGATCGAACAACGAAGCTATAACACCTACACCGTTTATATATGCCCGTGATTGCTTTCATTCTTTTCCTTTTAATGAACAGTTGTCATATATGCTTTGCAAGCAGCATAATGAATTTGCAGCAGCTAAGTATTGTTACTTTTAACGGAAAAGGATAAAAGGTGAATCGATGCATTGAGGTTGACGGTGCTTGTCCTTGTCCTCTTCAGAGAACTCCTAACCTCTTCCGGTCACCGGTATCAAAAGCCATTTGTCTTTGAACAACTGAGATAACTGACAGATATATATAGGGAGTATATAATTGAGAGACTACTTTTATTATGAGATAGTGAAATGAGTGAACATTGACCAAGAACAACTCACGAAAGACTAAAATTAAAACATAAAGTCATGTTACTTTTTTAAGTGGCCGTGTCATCATTATAAACAATTTTTAATCATGGTTTGTATAGCTCAGAATTACTCCTCTCACACCCTCGTATAATTAAGCATCTTTCTTACTTGATACACTCCCTGTACGTATAATATAAAGTTTATATTTAACACAACTCTCTCATCTACCTCCCTTTCTCCATACTCGATAGTCCCTTCCCATCTATCTCTTTCTATCTGGTACAACAATATGCACAGCTGCCTCCTGCCACTGTCACTGTGGCCTTTGCCCACAGATTCCCTACTGTTGTGAAAAAGGAAAGATTCCTTTGTTTTCTCACAGTCCAGCTATGCCTATGAGAAAGAGACACAGCCACAGTCCTTTTGGACCATCTCCGTTCATCTGCGTTGAGAATTCTGAATTCTGCACCAAACCTTCACTTTCTCTGTCTCCCTTTCTAATTAATTTGGAATCTTTCAGAGCCGGGGGCCTGCAACTGAGTAGAAAACACAGCAATAAAAAAACACTGCATCATATGTCGCACTTTTATCTTCCAACTTAATTAGCTTGTGTTTGGTAAACGTTGAATTAATTGCGGCCCCAATCAGACCCAACCCGGAAGCTACTGAGAGCAGGCAGCTTTGGAATCGAAGCGCGTCCATTTCTTTCTCACTGCAGAAGCAAACAGGCACTTAATAGTTGTATATTCGTTAATTATTTAGCTTTCGGCCTTTCGCTATCCCTGTATGTGGTTCATGTATACCTCTGAGACTGTACTACGAAACAAGATTTCATGTTTTCAACTCGCAAGGGTTATTTCATTCAACCCTCTTGTTGATGAGTCTGCAAAAATCCTTTCCAAAGCCACAAATAACCGCAAAAGCAGCTAAGGTGAATTCCCAACTATATATCATTGATTTATGAAATATGCGGTGATCATATTTTAATATTAATCCTTCTTAATAGTAAAATTTTGATAAAATTAAGCTTTTAATCTATTAAGTTAATTCTATTTTTTATTTTGGTATTTTTTTTCCAACAAAGTAGTCATTTAGGATTAGGATGAGGTTATTTGGACAAAATTAAATATATAAAGGTAATATGCATGCATATAACAATAATAATGAAAAAACAATTGAAAATACAAACTTTGAGCCTAAAAAACAAACGGCCGGGTATCGTGATGTCTCGCCAATCGCTATATTAAAATTAATTAATTTTGAGCCTAAAAAAATAATTGAGCCCCCTTCTAAAGTTGTTAGGCCTTCTTTGGGACCATTTGTAAATCCAATTTTGTTCAGGCATCTCACTTTTATTCTCGAGTACAACCTGTAGAAGCATTATTGTCTACTGATACCACAAAATGATTTTGTTCTTAAGTGTCTACTTCGTTTAGGCTCACCATCTCAGGTATATATATGGGAAACAATGATTCCAAAGGAAGAAAAAAAAATGAAAATATAGAACGAACCAAGTACCTGATGAATTGTCGCATATACGTAATAATACAGTAATGGAAAGAACATAGGGACCCCCATTGTTAAATACTCAAATCTACCATCTCAACTAAATATAACCTGGATAACGTATTACCTTTTTATAAATTAACTGTCAGTAGCTTTCTAACACCTCCTTGATCGAGTAATCAAGGCCATTGTATTCGCGGTGGGGCATTTCGATCGCCCCTTCGACTACAATAGAAGATCGTAATGTTTTTAAAATTGGATTGGTTATTTGGTACGTCACTGGTTCAAGATTTGATGATCTAACTGTATGGTTATACGTGACCAAAAAATAACTGTATGGTTATATGATGGTTGAATCAATAATAACTAAATTGTTATGAAAATAATCGAAATGAGAACAAAACATAGAAACATAGAATAATAGATACAAGGGAAAAGAGAGAGAGAAGAGAGAATAAGAAAATATTTTATTGTTTTGCTTCATGGTACAAAACATGTACAATGAATGTGGTATTTATAGCCACCAGGAAACCTAACCCTAATGGAGGAGATCCTATCATAATAAAGGAAATAGTGAAATGAAATATTCTTTCTTAATAGGAAATGATATCACCTAATCCACTTAGTATCAATTTCTTCAAGAATTGACATCCACCAAATATTCATAACACTCCCCCTTGGATGTCTATTAAGGATATGCCTCATTAAAATCTTACTAAGAAAAAACCCAGTGGGAAAAAAATCCTATTGAAGGAAAAAGAGTACATTATCCATTGCGTAAGATCTGCCTCGTTAAAAACCTTGCCCGGAAAACCCAGTGGGACAAAACCATAGCGAAGGAAAAAAGAGTACAGAACGCATCTATTTCTCCCCCTCATGAAGACAATCATCTCTAAGACAACGAATACCAATTCGTTGTACCAGTTGCTTAAAATTTTACTCAGTAGTGACTTTGAAAAGAGATCTACTAGATCATCATATGAACGAATTTGTTGAATGCTTATATCACCACTCTTTTGAAGATCATGAGTAAAAAAGAACTTTGATGGTATCCTGTTCTATCTCCTTTGATATACCATTCCTTCATCTGAGCAATGCATGCAGTATCATCCTCATATAGAATAGTTGCAATCATTTTTTCAAAAGATAAACCACAATTCTCTTGTAGGCTACAACAAAGTGCATTTATGACTTGCCTCATGTGGTGCGCCGCATGACTTGTTTGTGGTCTACCATTATGAGGGTCAAACAAAAAATATGTATTTGCATAACAAATCAAGCCCAACTTGGATACATTTGAATAAAATAAATTCATATCCATCGTACCCATAAGGTAACCAAACATATGCTTGATTCCATTCCAATGTATTCATGACTTATGGAAGAACTATATTTTGCTAATAACAAATGATATATCAAGACGTGTATAATTAGCAAGGTACATTAGTGCCTCAATTGCACTAAGATATGGTACTTCTGGACCAAGTAATTTTTTATCATTTTCTCGAGGTCTAAAATGACTTTTGTTCACTTCCCATTACTATCATTGGAGTACACAATGAATGTGACTCGTTCATATAGAACCTCTTTAGCATCTCTGTCATATTAGATTAGAAATATAAGATATTCTATAATATTTAAGAATATCTAAAGAAAATATAATTCAGATAATTATATTAAATAACTTCAATATTTAACAAGGATAAATACATGATATAATGACCATAATAAAATAACATGTACAAAAATTCTATTCTCCAAATACTCAATCTGTAGTTTCAAACAAAAATCTTAAGTCTTTCATCTCAAACTATTTCATTAAGCAATCTATAGTTTTTTGGAAGTTCTTCAGGAATTTCGCGCGACAATATTTTTGGACAAATTGAGTCATTTTTATATCCTCTCTTTTTCAAATATTCACTGAGGCAATTATGCGTCCAAATTGTTCTAGTCCATAGAAAGACTTATTCTATTTGATTGAGTATTCTTCTCGAGAGCTCGAATTGTATGCTTAAGGCATATTAAATCCTTCAGGGAGTTTTATATAAATGTCATTATCAAGTGAGCCAAACAACATCCATCAAATGTAAATTGAGCCATTCATATGCTACTACACTAGCACTATACCTTGTCAAAATCAAAGCTAGGTCTTTGCGATTTTCAAAATCAAGATCGATCTTTATATCTCATAATTTTTCTTTTCTCATTTTGTTTTCGCACAAAATTCTATTTGTATCCAACTGGCTTTACACCTTCAGGTTTTTGGACTACAAGTCCAAAGAATTTTTACTAACAAATCGAGTATAATTCCGCTTCAATAGCGTCTTTTTTTTTGTCAATCATTGTTTTGTCTATAATCCTTAATAGACTTTGTTTCATGATCCTTATTATTATTTATCACATCTAGCGCTATATTATGAAGAAAATATCGTCAACGTTGACTTTCTTTTGGTTCCGTCATATTCCATTCATGACATAATTTATTGAGATGTTTTTGTTTTCACAAATTTTAGGTACCTGATCAGTCTCTTCTAGGACTCAAAAATAAACTGAACAATTATGTCTGATAACTCTTCTAGAGTTTCAATATCCTCACTTGGGCCATTTTTCTTTTTAGCTCCTTTTCTTGTTCGAGGATTTTTATGTTTGGAACCGACAGTTCTACTACGCTTCATGTGTGATTGTCCAACAGAGACGTTAATTTTGATTGGAGCATTAACAACTAGTTTAGTCACTCTTTCAGTGAATGCATTTCGTAATTGGTTTGCTAAATTTTGCAATTGAATTATCTTTTGAACTTCTGGTTCACATAGTTTTGTATGAGGATTAAGATGATAATTCATTCTAACTTATCCTTTCCCAGCTGCTTATTCTCTCCCCCTAATGTTGGGAAAACCAACAATTAGTAAACCAAGCTGTAAATGAATTTCTAATATACTGGCTCAATGTATTTTGCTGGCTCAAGATATTTTATTATAGATAGAGATTCTTAACCAACATATATATCTCAACCTTCTTTGAAGACCTATCTTAGTGTGTTGTGATGGAGGAACACATCTAAAATTCTATTGACATAAATATTAGGTCTCTGACCAAAACCAAATTTAAAGGGGAGGATTTGCGAAAATTTGTTGGTCTGATGCGAATGCAAGATAGATGTCCCCAAGTAGAAATTGCAAGTTTTAATTTCATTAACTTTAATGAATTAATTTGCAGGATTATCATTTTGTGTATGAATATATGCTACAGGATGTTCAATATCAATTCCAATAGATATATAATAATCATTAAATGCCCGAGATATAAAACAAATTACATTTTCAAGGTGTATTTTCTTCAAGAAAATGAGCTCTTAATCAAGTAATCTCACAAACGTCTAGTTGCGAGTTGACGACAAACAAACAAATGACCATCTAGTTGATGCATCAATTAAAATCATATAAAATATAGATGGTCCGCATGGTGGTTCTACGGCTCACAAAAATCACCTTGTATATATTCTAAACGTGTGAGAGAATCATTCTCTTTATCAACTTCTAAGATTTTCTTAGGGAACAAATAGTGCTTAAGATATGATCAAATTGAAGAATCTTCTGGCTTTTCAATGTGTGTCTAAATGAATTCTCAATCATTTCTCGCATCATAATATACCGGGATGGCCCGACTAGTCATATGCCAACAACAAACTTATCATAGTTTGTAAACTTCTGGTTTACAATATGTAGTTCAATGTTATAAAGATATTCAATATCTCCTTTATTTCTTGTTTTAATATGGTATCCATTTGAATGGATTAAAACTTAACAAATTTATAAATTAAAGAATATGATACAATATCAATATTTAACTTTGTTACTTCAAGTAATAATACATTAGCTCTTTTGGAGCCTCCAGTTATCTTTATAGTAGCAGATATGATATTAACATTAATTTCTTGCATTACTAATAATATATTAACTAACTTTGTCATTTTAGGTAACAATACATTGGCTCTTCCAGAGCCTCAAATTATATTTATAGTACCGGATATAGTAGTAACATTGGTTTGTTACTTCAGGTAACAATACATTAGCTTTTCTAAAGCCTCCAATTATCTTAACATGTTGTAATAGATATATTTCTAACATTGGTTTGTTACTTATGGTAACAATACATTAGCTCTTCTAGAGCCACACCAATTATCTTTGTAGTACCAAATGTACTAACATCTATTTCTTGCATTACTAACAATATATTAGCTCTTCCGGAGCATTCAGTTATTCTCATTATTGATGTCAGTGCAAAACTCATTCTTTCACAAATAAAATTAAAAATAAATAAAAATAAACATAAAGTTCAATTAAAAAAATAAAAACATATTAAAATTGAGATTTAATAACATTAAAATATAAGTAATTTATTTCTTGATACTCTTACCTTCAATAAGGCGATCATTTTTCATATATGAAATAGTAAAGAAATAAGCAAGTAAATGATATTCATGACTATAATCATAGTCATCATCTTCATAAGCAAAATTTATTTCTATATTTTTCTCATTTGTTTGAATCTTATTATAAAGATCTACAACATGCTTTGGCATACGACAGGTATGCAACCAATGACCCTTGCGTCCACAATATGTTTGCTATTCTGCTCACCTTCTTCTGTTTAATTATTTTCACTATTTCTTCACTTCTAGTGAGAAATGTCATAGCTTTGGCCTTATTCTATTTTCACTATTTTTCCACTTCTAGGGAAAAATATCATAGCTTTGGTCATATATTGTTTAGATGCTTTATTCTCTTCTCTGATAATGTCTTCAAGACCATTTGCATCTAAATGAATTTTACTACGCATTAACAAGATGAGTAATTCTTTTTTCATAATTATAATAATCTAGTGACTCTACATTCACTTCTGGGAATGGAGCAGTGCTAGTGAGATGGGTTTTAGTATTTCCAATAAGTATAATAATCGTGTGTTGCTTCCTTCACTTCTGGGAATGGAGCAGTGCCAATGGAATTGGCTTCATGATTTTTCATCAAAAACTTATTATTTTGTTCGGCAACAAGAAATCGATTCAAAATATTTCTTAAATCATTTTTCTTCAATCATGCTACTGCAGGAGCATATTAGATGGAAAAGAAGTTTCTATTTTGTAATCAATTTTTTGAAAACTGAGTCGAATACATACCTTAAGTCTTGAAATACCCTTTTGGCAAATGTCTCAAAATGCAATTCCAAAAAAAATACATGCAAAGAAATAGTACCGATCGAATGAATATAAAAGTCTCATTTTCTCTTTTCGCACAACACCTCCAAGCTTTCGAATCTCAGTTGGTTAGAGTCTCGTGCTGATAACGTGTTATAAAAATAATCGAAATGAGAACAAAACATAGAGACATAGAATAATAGATACAAGGGAAAAAAGAGAGAGAGAAGAGAGAATGAGAGAATAAGAGAATATTTTATTGCTTTGCTTCAGGGTACAAAACATGTACAATGAGGGTGGTATTTATAGCCACCAGGAGACCTAACCCTAATGGAGGAGATCCTATCATAATAAAGGAAATAGTGAAATGAAATATTCTCTCTTAATAGGAAATGATATCACCTAATCCACTTAGTATCAATTTCTTCAAGAATTGACATCCACCAAATATTCATAACATAAATAATATACAATATTAAATAATAAAAACATAATTGTCACTAGTTCAAGATTTGATGATCTAACTGTATGATTATATCATGGCTGAATCAATAATAACTAAATAATATACAATAAACAACACAAAAAACTAAATAATATACCATATTAAACAATAAAAACATAATTATTAGGAGGTAATTGGGAGATTATGATTCTCTATCAAAGGACTGACATAATTAATGTTGATTATAGTGATCTTACTTGCTAAGGCCATTAAACCCCAATTCACTAAGGGCTCATTAAGTGTATTCATAACTTCTAACCTACCGATGAGAAAGAAATCAGAGTGTTTAGTTAGAACTCAGTCGGGATAACACATAGTCTCCCAAGCTCTAAGCTTGAAAGGTGAATAAAGTCAATAAAATTGATGCTTGACAGGGACGACCACCACAAGGAAAAAAATTATTTTGTGGCGATTATTAGTTAAAGCGACAGCGGTTAAAACATGCTTGCGGCGAGTGCACAACTGTCGCAAATTTGTCCGTCGCGAGCGTGGTTACCTGGAACTGCAACACAAACCGTCGCATTGCTTCAAAATTCTTGCGGCGGTTTTGCAACCGTCGCGAAAATCAAAAGTAAAGATTGATTGAACATTTTGCGACGGTTATTCAACCGCCGTTAATTTTAGTTTTACTTATGAAGCTATTGCGACGGTTGCTAACTGCCACAAAATTATTTAATTTTTTTTATTATATTTACCACGAAATTAATTAAATTTTAATCATAGTTAATTAAACTTTTAACTTTTTTCTATCTTAATTAATTAAACATTTAACTTTGACTTGGATTAAATTTTTATCTTAAAATAAAATAATTATCAGAAATAATATAATACAAATAAAAAAAGATCTACATTAAGGTGGCTTCTAAAGTAAGGGGGCAATAAGGATCGCTGGATATAATAATAAATAAATTGATGGATGAGATTCATTCAGCTAACAGGTTATCAACCTGTTGTAACAAGTCTATTATGAATTATGAAAACATCCCCCACATAATCGATTTTTACAAAACCCAATTGTTTTCTAAGTAGTTGGAAGTCAACATAAGGAGATCTGGGAATAATCGTTTTAACACACACGAGCTTTACAACAAGGGTTTATGTCCGATGCCATGTTGATGGTGGTGGGGTCCCTTCTGGGGATGTCACCGGTGATGGTGTTCATCGAGTCATCGACGGGGACCCGGAAGGGTGGGAGGACGGGGATCACGACCCTCACCCATGTCGGCATATTTCTTCATGGCCTGTTCTTCACGCCATTGCTGGCTTCGATTCGGCGTGGGTGGTGGGGCGGCCGCTGATACTTGTTGGGGTGTTGATGATGAGATCGGTGTGCTCATTGGTGGAGTGGGGTTTATAACATTGTGTTGAACCTTTGGGATTGGGGGTTGTAGGTTTTGGGCCACTTCGGGTTCGTGTGACGGTGGTTTTCAAGTAGGGGGCGGGTTCAGCTTATGGATTGGAGTGAGAACTTCAGGCTAGGTGAAGGTTGGTATGAAAATAGTGGGTCTTGCAAGATGGTGTTTGGACAGGAAAAGGGAGACTGGTTTCTAGATTTTGATGGGGGTGCTAGAAAGTGGTTTCATGGTGTATGGAATGGGTGCGTGAATTGAATTGCTTTGATAGTTTGATGAAGTTTTACAATGGAGGTTGTGATGTATTTCATGATGATTTTTTGGATGGGTAATGTAATGGGTTAATATGGTGACAGGGAAGATAAAATTGGAAGCCGGGGGAGATGGTGATTGTGAAGGCTTCCCCCTCCATATTTTGCTCTCTCTGTTCTTTGTTATACTTTTTATTCCTTCCTTTTCTACCAATCTACGAGCTTGAACAACCTTTTATTTTTCATTTCCTTTTGTCTTTTGCATAGCCCCGATGTCACTCACTGTCTCAGCCAACTTTCAAGATTTCTTGTGAGCTCAGGATCGAATTCCTTTTCTAAAAGCAAGTAATTTCTTTTCATATTGTTCAAGGGTAGCTTTAAACGATTGTGTTAGAACATCTTTCCCAAAGTTCATTCTAAGGTTCAATGCAGTATTTTAATTGAAAACAAGTGGTCCGATAATTAGCAGATAATCAGCGCTTCAGCTGATAATCAGTACTTCGAGTTCATTCTTGGCATTTTATAGCAAAAAGACACTGTACTATTTTGCAATTTTGCAAGTTTTTTCATCTTTGGCACTACACTATTTAATATTACGTAACATATCCCATGTCCACCTGCTATCTCCGGTAAATTAGCCCCCTCACTGGTGAGGGTCTTGCAAGGCTCCTCACCTTAGAAGCCAACCTACATTAATCCATGATAAGTCATAATATGTTCATACACATTGTCAAACATAGAAATAGTCCAAAAATGGTTCAATAACGTTCAAATATAAGTGAAACCCGACAAGTTCATATAAATGATAACTATCTAAATGGTATCCCTGGATGATGTTCCATGGTTTTCAGGGTTGTGACTAGATGCGCGCATGCGATCAAACATCTTCTATCTCTCGGTGACTCTAAATCATCTGGCTGAAAAAAAATCATAAATTAGATAAAAATCACCAAATGAACATTATAATTACCAAAATTTAAACAAGTCAATTTGATAACAACTACTTTACCTGACTCCCCTTGGCATTCTGCAAAAGAAAAACAATTTGTTCCTTCAAATTAAATGTCAACCTGTGCCTTAAGTGTGTCGATTTCGGCTTGCATTTTGTCTATTTTTGCATTAGAGGAAGATCCAGATCTCATAGCAGTAGATCCGATGACTTGAGATGGGGTTACCCTAAGTCCCATATCTTCGGACATAACCAGGATTCTCTTTTCCAAAAACTTTTGCAAAAGCCTCATTCTCAGAATAACTTCCGTCAATTTCATTATGGAATTATTCCTGCATTTAAAATTGAATACAAATGTAATAAATAATGTCTTTTTCACATAATTCAGTAAGACTTTGCATTCTTTGAAATGTTTGACACAAATCTAGATTCACATTTATCACCAATGACTAACCCTTTAGCTCTCCAAATTAACTACTTTGGCCCTGTTTGGATAACAAACTTATCTATTGCTTATGACATAAGCTGTATAAGTTACTTTTATAATCGAAGAAAAATTATGGTGAAACTTATTTTATATAAGCCATAAGCTGTTTTGATAAGCTATCCTAGGTAGCTTATGAAAAATAAGCCCAAAACAGCTTATGAATTAGTCATAAGCTGTGTTCATAAGCTCTGCATAAGCCAATCCAAACAAGCCCTTTGTCTGAAACAAGAAAGGATGAATAGAAAGGAAATGTAATAACAAAGAAGACCTAAGACCTAGTGTGGTGTGCAGGGATAAGCCAGAGTTCAAGCAAAGCAACTAATGGAAACATAACTCACAACTTCAGTCTATGCATGTCAATTTTATTTCACATGTGTGCTAATTTTACTTCTAGGCTAATTCACATTTTTTCCCTCTGCAATCAAAGAGATCATGCAGTGTTTCAATTTTAAAAGCCCCTGCTGAAGAATCAAGAAGTTTAAAAGCCCCAGTAGGAAACTATGTTCCATCAGTACCAGAGTTCATTCAAGACCAGTCCTAAATCTATTCTAAACCACAGTTATATATTCAAAAATTAAAAATAAGCCACTGTTTGCAATCTAGAAATTACCTTTTCTTTCTAGACCTCACTGAACTCTTGAAACCCAAAGAGAAACTAAAAGGAAAAGGCCTATATCACAAAAGATGAGGAGGAAAAGATTTCAGGCTAAAATTTTGGCAATCTACTACAAATGCACCTATCGCAAAACAATGAACTGAAGCTACTGAACACTTGCTCACAATACATCTGAATAATCTCACACATCAGCTTCACTTTTTCCCTTGTACATTATGACTTCACTCCAACCTATAAGTGGCAGTGATAGAGGCCTAAACTGAGCCTTCTAGTGTCCTGTAAACAATGCTCCTATGGTTCCAGATCTACTGTACAATATTGGTGATTGGTGATTTTAATCATGCATGAGCCTTCAGTACAGGGGGACCATTTCGGACATGTTAGGCATCTACCCTTGACTTTATAAATGGAATTTCACACACAATGCATAATATAACAGTACACCACAATGCATAACCCGACCTCAAACCCAATCCAAAATTTAATATAACGAATACAATCATGCTTACATTTTTTTCCCTGGCCTCGTCATTGACAAAGGACCCATCCTTATTTTTGTGAGAAATTGTATAAATTTCTCCTCTACTATATTGTCTTTTATCTCGCAACTCCTAAAATTAAGTATCTTACAATAAGTATTTGTACAATTAAATTAATTTATTAAATTTTCAATTAGAAATATATAATATATTGAGTGAACCATACCTAATAACTACTATCTTGTTTGGGCAACGATCTATTTGTGAATCATATCACAGGAAAATGACCTTCTACACATCCTTTAGACAAAACCACAAAACAGAATTTATATATGATCGAACAGAACAAATATCAAAACAGTAGAATTATGATAAAAACCAAAACCAATAATCGATAGGGGAGAGTGAGTTTTTATTACCTGCTTGGCCATGGGCAAAGTGGCAGTCATCTCCAAAGCAATAACGTTCAAGGGTTCAACCTGTACGAAATTATAATATATCAAACAATAACAAAATTATTATAAACATTCAGAACCAGGAAAATAGGAAAACCACTGGCAAGGTTCAACCTATTGCTTCATTGAAATAGAAAGAGAGGTACCGAGTGAGCAGAAAATGATGGGAGAACACAACAACCTGTAATGAAGGAGAAACATCATATTCAAAACGCAATGTGTAATGCAGAAACATCAGATTCAATACCTATACCTTCAAGCTCCAACAGAAAACGCAGAAACGAAGCTCCACTTCGATGGAAGAGCTTCTCCACTTCGACGGAAGCTCTAACAGAAAACGCGAAAACGAAGCTCGAGTTAGGAAGACGCAAAAAATGAAAGACGCAGAAACGAAGCTCCACTTCGATGGAAGCTCCAACAGAAAAAACAGAAACGAAGCTCGAGCTGGATGGAGAGTAAGGATCTATAGAAGAGTCTTGGTGACAGTTATCAGTAGAAGAGTAAATAAAAAATGGCTTCTCCGAGAGTTAGGGTGAAAAATTTTGTTTTGGTAGAAGAGAGATAACAATGAGGGTAAAATTTGAAACATTCCCCATTCCTTTCTTTTATTTTTTTCAAAAAAAAAAAAAATAAGTAATAACATTGCAGCGGTTACTTGAAATCGCCATCCAAACCGCCGCAGCTTCTAAGCGTAGGCAGTTACTCCAAAATTTCCAAAATTTCGTGTAGTGGACATTGGAATGACACACATCTCTCTAAACTTTGAGCATTAAAGACAAAAGAGGTTGATTAAATCATTGCTCAACATGAACAACATTGTGACGGCACAAATTTCATACCTACATAGATAATAATTTTATATAATGTTTGTACTTTTAATTGTTGGGTATCTATTGGAGACAATATTATAGTGGTCTTGCTTGCTATAAGGCCATTAAAACCCAATTCACTAAGGGCTCATTAAGCGTATTTGTAACTTTTAACCCACCGATGAGAAAGTTGACAAAAAAAAACTACCGATGAGAAAGAAATCAGAGGGTTTTGTTAGAACTCGGTCAGGATAACACATAGCCTCCCAAGCTCTAAGCTTGAAAGACGAAAAATTAAAGTCGATTAAATCGTTGTTTGACAGGGACGACATGGGATGACACACACTCTAAACTTTGAGCATTAAAGACAAAAGAGGTTGATTAAATCATTGCTCAACATGAAAAACAATGTGATGGCACAAAATTCATACCTACATAAATAATAATTTTATATAATGTTTGTACTTTAATTGTTGGGTATATATTGGAGACAATATTATAGTGATCTTGCTTGCTATAAGGCCATTAAAACCCAATTCACTAAGGGCTCATTAAGCGTATTCGTAACTTTTAACCACTGATGAGAAAGTTGACCAAAAAAAACTACCGATGAGAAAGAAATCAAAGGGTTTTGTTAGAACTCGGTCAGGATAACACATAGTCTCCCAAGCTCTAAGCTTGAAAGGCGAAAAATTAAAGTCAATTAAATCGTTGCTTGACAGAGACGACATGGTATGACACACACTCTAAACTTTGAGCATTAAAGACAAAAGAGGTTGATTAAATCATTGCTCAACATGAACAACAATGTGATGGCACAAAATTCATACCTACATAGATAATAATTTTATATAATGTTTATACTTTTAATTGTTGGGTATATATTAGAGACAATATTATGGTGATCTTGCTTGCTATAAGGCCATTAAAACCCAATTCACTAAGGGCTCATTAAGCGTATTCATAACTTTTAACCCACCGATTAGAAAGTTGACCAAAAAAACTACCGATGAGAAAGAAATCAGAGGGTTTAGTTAGAACTCGATCAGGATAACACATAGCCTCCTAAGCTCTAAGCTTGAAAGGTGAAAAATTAAAGTCGATTAAATCGTTGCTTGACAGGGACGACATGTGTAACACCTTTTCTCCGAAAAAGATATTACACCATAGTAACCAAAAGTTTCGCAAAGATTTAGAAAATATTTTGAGAAAAGTTGATAATCCTTCTCTAAAATGGGGGTAAAATTTTTTGCTTTTCTAAAAGATGAGAAGGATGGGGAATATGTTTCCCTAATTCGTTTCGAAATGTTTTTAAATGTGGAAATATGATCAACACCTTTTGTGAACATAATCTTATCTCATGTATATATAAAGATCTTGCTTTAGTACAAGCATAAGTTTAAATAAACTGTACATCTGAGCCAATTTAATCTCTTGACATCTACCCCAATCTAAGTAAATAAATACAAATTCTTCTTGGAATCTCTATCGATCTAAGCAGCATCCTCCTTCAGATCCTTCTTCTAAGAGCTAGCCCACTTCTTGGGTAAATTATCTACTCAGTCATGCATCAATACAACATAAAGCAGGCAATGGTGAAACTCTAAACAAAGTAACAAGTAAAGTAGAAGCACGAACAAAACACATATTATCTAAGCCGAGTATACGACTTGTCTCGGCTCAGGGGGATTCACCGACAAGGCCATTGAGACTTTCGAAACTTGGATAATCCCAGCAGACAATTGTAGTCCAACAGAACCTATTTTCAACCCCAGTCTCTAGGTTGTACGCTCATAGTCTATAATGCAAATGATTGTCAAATTTTGCAAATTATTTTCTCTTTGTAAAACTTCCTCTGTTTTATTGTCACTTTTCTCAAAATCTCTGAATTTCATGAACTCTTAAAATAAAACTCGTCACTTCATAAAAATCTTTAGATAACTGTTAAAATCACTTTCTCTTGTAAAAACCTTTCACTGTATGATTAAATACATAACTCTTGTTCTTAATATTCTTTTTTCGGATTGCTATGGTTTTAACTCATTGACTCGGCTTCAATAATTCAGTTATATGATTGATTTCACCGCGGCAGAGCCGAACTGAGGATAACAACCTAACAAAGTGATACGGTATATGAACTAAAGGTTATTAACTTATTTCAAGAAGACCAAAACGGGACATAGCCACCTAGGATTGATCAAGAGAGAAGAGATCAATAGTATTAAAATTTATGTCCGCTTTTTAATCAATAAGTGTCTGTTCTCAGATTTTAAATAGCTCTTTGGAAATGGAATAATTACACGGCGGCTGAGCCGACTGCGATAATCAGTGTCCAACTTTCTTAAAACTTGATATAGACTTAGTGAGCGAAATACAACTGATTAAATATCGACTTAAGTTATTTTTGAAGATGAAAGGATCACACGACGGCAGAGCCATCTTTGGTGATCAGTACCAAATCTTAAAAATCGATCCACTAAAACTAAGTAAACGTAGTCCAATTGTTTCTCTTTGGAAATATTTAGGCACTAATTATCTTCCAGGAAAAATGTAACACCCGCATTTTTAGATCTATAGTAAATTCTACACTATTAAGCTAGTAGATCAAATTGCATACTATAAGATAATACTAGAAAATGAAATGTCATGACTACAGTTGCTCATAGTAAAACAACTAGGATTTCGAGTTGAAATTGGAAATTTCAACAGAAAGCAATTTTGGTTATAGACAGAAAAATAAGATTTTACTGATTTGAAGGCCAAGACAATGCCATCATGAGCAATTAAAGAGACAAATAGTATTTTTATATTATTTAAGGATTTTAGAATTTTAGTTTGGAATTTTCTGAGATTAGGATAAAAATGTTACAGTTTTGGTCCCTGTAGAATGGACTACGTGACACGTAATGAACAGATAATTACCAGAGGGCTAAGAAATGATCCAAATGGAAAGTTAGGGATATCATTACTGTTTTTGGATTATTTATGATTTTTAGATGGGTAGAAATTGGAAGAAATCGAAAAACTGAAAAATAGCGTAAACCGTGACTCGGTTTGCAAACGTCGAAGGTTTTATATTTTTCCGGAGACCGTTTTTATGTCAAAAAAAATATTTTAACGAAACAAAAGTTATTTCTTTAATATTTATGATTTTTAGGAATTTTTCTAGAGTTTTTCAGAAATTTTTTATTTTTAGCCATTTTTAATACGTTACGGGTAACCGTAGCGCAAACGGGGTATCAAAAAATGATCAAAACTTGAGTTTTGAAATTCTAACCTTTATTATATTAATTTTAGGTCTCAAAAATAATTTTTCCATTAATCAATTATTTGGAGAAATATTTATTTCAAAATATATATTATAATAAGCAATTTTTGGGCACTTGTGCTTCCAAAAGCAAAACCCCAAGTGTGAACACTCCTTCCTCTCATTTTCAGCTGCAATCTTGCGCCCCACACAGCCCCCAAAATTCTGATTTGTGCCCATGTGCTCATGCCTTGAAAGTCTTGGTTGGAAGAAATATTAAAACACCTTTAATTCTTAATTTAATGCAAAATAATACCAAGTGGACAAAAACTTATCCTTGACCATTTCTTTTTGGGTTCAGCCGTGACTTAGGAAGGGAAAAGGAGAGGGTTTGCTTTACTTTTCATTTCCTTTCTCTCTCCAAAGCCAAATACTCCATTGTTGCTCTTAAGCTTTCAAGCTTTTTCCTAAACTATTTCTTTGATTTCCAAGAGATTTGATCCATCAATCTTCTTCAACCAAGGTTGGTTTATGATTCTAAACCATCAATCTTTCATATACTTTCATGATCTATCTCTTTTGGTTTTTAGATCATGTGTTTCTTCATTATTTTGAGGAAATATCTTTGTTTTGAGCTTTAGGTTCTTATCCTTGGAACCAAGAAGCTTAATCTTCATTTTGATCCATTTTTTCTTCAAGATCAAGAGGTTGATTTCTAGATTGGAACAACAAGCTAGGAAAAGTGAGTTTGGTGTTTAAAGCTTCTCTTCAAGAGGTAAGTGGGATGTTCTTCTAAAAGACATAATTTTTATGTAGTAGTAGGTTGTATGTTTTGGATGGCTTGATGATAACTCAACAACCTTGAGTTTCATCTTTGATTTGAGTGGTTAAAACCATCCTTGATGGGTTTTAGATCACTAAACTGAGATGAGTTAGCTCTATGGTTTTTGTATGGTAAAAATCTTGCGTTTTGATTGTATGATTGTTCTCTTGATTGTGTATGATAAAAATGGCATGTATTGAAGTGATTATGTGTATTTAATTATTTGTGCTTTATTTGATCCATTTGGGATAATTGTAATATTTAAAGTAGTGTTATGCTTTATTTATTATGGGCATGAAATCGAAAGTCTGGGCACTTTGGGCCAAAAGCATAATGTTATAAAAGTTCGGGGGTAGAAAACGTGAAAACTGGACGCAGAAATTGGACGCAGAGATTGGACGCAGAAACTGGATGCAGAGACTGGACGCAGACACTGGACGCAGAGACTGCACGCAGAGACTAGACGCAGGAATTGGACGCAGAAACTGGACGCAGGAATTGGACGCAGAAACTGGACGCAGAGACTGGACGCAGGAATTGGACGCAGAAACTGGACGTAGAAACTGGACGCAGAGACTGGACGCAGGAATTGGACGCAGAAACTGGATACAGAGACTGGACGCAGGAATTGGACACAGAAACTGGACGCAGGAATTGGACGCAGAGACTGGACGCAGGACTAGACGCAGGAACTGGACGCAGAGACTGGACGCAGAAACTTGACGCAGGACTGGACGCAGAGACTGGACGCAGGAACTGGACGCAGGAACTGGACGTTTTGGGGTCAAAATATAATTATATAAAGTTATGTGGTTTTAACAAATAATAAGAAGTAAGGGGGCATTTTTATAAATGCGAAGAGTCCCACACGTAGTTGGAAAAGAGTCCAAACGTGGCGTTGTTAACTTAAAATTTTACACGTTGTTGAGAGAGGGTCAACACGTGGCGAGTTGAAGATTCGAGGAATAATGCTACACGGTGTTGGGAGAGAGCTAACACGTGGCGATGAAAATCCTAAATGAAGGATTGCATTATTCTCCTTGTATGTGTGTATGAATTGTATTGTCATATGCATTTGAGATATTGGCTTTTGCCAGGCTAGCTTTATGCTATGATGAAAGTATACAATCCTAAGGTGATGGATTGAGAATAAGCATAGTCTGACTATAAGTCTTTGAAGGCGTTCAGGTCACGAAATTCTCAATGGCCTTGAGAGGAATCTCCTTGTGTCGAGAAGAGTAGTATACCCGGCTTGAATGATCCTGACCGGCTTGTCTTATTTATGATGTGGTGCACGAGTTAGCACAATGGGCCATACCGAATAAATGACAACGAGGGCTAAGAGATGGTCAGGTTGCATTTATGTTAGGTACAAGTTCCGCCATATCGCTCTACTTAGTTGAGGAAAGAGAAGTTTCCATGGAGCAGTGCACCGGTGTGATGAGAGATGATTGAAGTGTCATGCATATTGTTTGGATCTAATTGGGTGATTTTCGTGATGATGTGTCTTGGGTAATTTTGTGAACTTAGAGAAAAGTTTTCAAATGATATCTGCTTATTTTTGAAGTATAATAAGTAGTATTTTTCCTTTTACTATGTATGTTTCTTGATTGTGGCTTTTGGGAGAAACTCACCCTTGCCTATATGTTTTGTGCCCTTCGGGACATGATTCATATAGATTGATTACTAGCTGAGTGGACTAGACAGGACTCGAAGAACGAGACGTGCATTGAAGACGTGTCAACAAAGTGAGAGGACGTACGAGTCCTAGTTTTGTTGGAGTTTTTCTTATTTGAACTTTTTGTAGAAGTTCTTAGCGCTTGACCAGCATAGAGAGTCTGTACTGATTTGGGAAAGGAATTTCTTGTGTATGATACGTTCCATTATAATTGAATAAGTTTTAGTTCCTATGTTGTTTTCTGGTTGGTGTTTATTCTCACAAAGTATTTCTTTTAGAAAAAAAATTGACAGAGAAAATCCATTTGTGAAAATTAAATAAATTTTGACAGCGTTTTTCGAAAGAAGAATAAGAAGAAAGATTTTAATTTCCGCATTAGAGGTTCAGTTACGAAGTGTAATGCCTCCTGAGAAAGGGGTGTTACAAAAAAGGCCCATTGAAAGCCTATCTCACTAATTTCCACTGCCGTAGACATTGGAAATTAAACTGAGTTATGTGCATATATATATAGATTGGATACCCATTCGATATTTTCCACTAATAATATAACAGTAGAATTTACCGAAAATCCATTACTGTTACATTAAATTCCGAAAGATGCTATAACAGTATAATTCACCGAGAATACATTACCGTTATACTCTTTTATCCAACAGATGCTATAACAGTAGAATTCACCTAGAATCCATTACTGTTATACTCTTTTATCCAATCCAATCTATTTATATATACGGTATTAAGAAATCACTTATTTCCCAATTTATCTTAGTCACGTATATACTGGGTCCCTAGTGTTAAGAATTCCTCAAACAGCGTATCAGTACAGTTCCCAGGAAAGAGAGACAGACTTGTTAAGCCCCTTCAAAGGCTTTATCTTAACCATCACCTTGGTATATCAATGATAGACAATATCAGGGTTTTCATAAATAATAGATTGTATTTTCTTTGCGGAAAAATCATATTTACGGTAAGTCTAAAATTTGCCATTATAACGGTATGTTTACAAAAGCTCAAAAATGATTTTGGCATAGCCATCTTACTTACATGAATTTTTAGAGAAATTTGGGCATTATAACTCTACAATTATTAAATAGCATAAAACAATTAAATTAAAGCTATAAAACAATTATAAAGCATATATAAATAAATAAAAGCTATAAACACACAAACAAACAATTCAAACACAAACAAGAATCAAACTCATACTTCTCAAATTAATTTGAAAGAGGTTCCCCTTACCTTTGCCACAAAACTATGAAGAACAAGTTTGAAGAACCAAGAACACAATAGTAAGAAATTTAAGAACTAAGAAGAGAAAAGAGAGAGCTAGTGTTTGTCTTCAAGGCTTCTTGAATTTGTCTGAAATTTATGAAGTATGAGGGGTCCTATTTATAGGGGAAGGGGGCAGTTTTTTTATGAGGACAAGGAAGGAAGAAAATTATGCTTGTGATGTAAGCCATGACCATTAAAATCCTTAATTATTAATTAGGTTTAATGAATCCTTTTTCCCATTGGCTCTTTCCTATGCCTATGCTTATGACTCATGAAGCAAAAGCACATCCAATGACTGAAAATAAGAATGGATGTCGACCAAAAGGAAGGGGAAGGAAGACCATTGGATTTCATGGACAAAAACTTTAGGTTTAGGTAGTTTAAGTGAAAATCAAGGGTAAAATAGTCATTATACATGTCCCTACACTATTCATGACTAATGATGATGTCCACAGATATTTTAGGCTTCTTAGATTTTCATTTGACCCCCTCGAAGTTCTTAAGTTTCTATATCGTAGTCACTATGTCTCTATTCGCCTCTATTTGGCTAATATACCCTAAATAATTAGGGTCAAAATAGTCTTTTCACTAATCAAATATTCAAAAATAATTTTAAATGGTAAGAACCAATGAGGAATCTCGAAAATGACATGTAAGAGCTTCATGGAAGAGTTTTGGGATTTTTACGGTAAGGGTAACATTTACGGTTTGCAAAAATAAAGGAAAACGGATGTGCCGTAAGTGCAAAACGAACATTTTTCAGAAAATTCCAGAAAATCATAAATTGAATTTAAACACTAATGAACTCTCTTGAAATTTGATTTTAAACACTCACTGATAACTAAAAATCTATTTCTGATAAGAAATCCTCGTTTCTCGTGCTTTATGGGGATCTAAAAAAGTAACTTTTGATCTACTTTTCAGAAAATTTTGAAATAATTTTCAAAAATCTTAAAGAATGAAAAAACATGATTCAGCTTCTTAAAATCTCTTTCTGACATCAATTCGGTCTCCGAATCTGTTATTAGCTCTTACTGTAGCTATAGGGACCAAAACGGTAATTTCTAAAAGTTTTTCAAAAAAAATCTAAGAAAGTTCCAAAAAATAAAAAATATTAAAAGAACCAACTTTTGTGAAGGAAGTTTTGTTTTCTGGGTTGTTTCCATATACTTTGTCTATTTAAAACCTTATCCATTTATTACGGTAAAAACTACTTTCCGTAAAAATCCCAAACGTAAAGCGAAAAGTGACTGTTTTAATAAATCAACTTAATAATCCCATTAATACTATATTTATAAGATAGAAATAAATGACACAACACTTAGATCATACAATTTCATATAAAACAGATAATAGACGAAAAATAGAAAACATAAGTTTATATAAGATTTAGCTATCTTACTATTTGAAACTACAATACCACGCAAGACTTATTTATTTTCTATTTCATCTCAAGCATACTAGATCCTAGAGTCTCTATCTTAACTATTTCTCTATCTCCGGTATTTATCCATTTCCTAACTAACAGATTATGGAATTTCCCTTAGAGGGACTAAAACTGTAATTCCCTTTATATCTTTTTCTAAAATTCCAAACTTAATTTCTAAAACCTTTATGGAACATCAAATGACTATTGTCTATCCTCTAATATCCTTTGGGAATCAAATATGAATTTTTCATATTCATTATAACAGATTACGGAATTTCCCTTAGAGGGACTAAAACTGTAATTCCCTTTATATCTTTTTCTAAAATTACAAACTTAATTTCTAAAACCTTTATGGAACATCAAATGACTATTGTCTATCCTGTAATATCCTTTGGGAATCAAGTATGAATTTTTCATATTCATTATAACTTATTCTGACAGTTAAAACATCCATAAAATACCGTTTTAACCTCTATGTCATCTCTAAACTATTACTTTTTATTTGAAAATCTTAAAGGTAATTCTAATCCTCCAAATTACATATTTTGTCTCGTAGTGAAAATTTCGGGATGTTACAACATGGGATGACACACACTCTAAACTTTGAGCATTAAAGACAAAAGAGGTCGATTAAATCATTGCTCAACATGAAAAACAATGTGATGGCACAGAATTCATACCTACATATATAAATAATAATTTTATATAATGTTTGTACTTTAATTGTTGGGTATATATTGGAGACAATATTATAGTGATCTTGGTTGCTATAAGGCCATTAAAATCCAATTCACTAAGGGCTCATTAAGTGTATTCGTAACTTTTAACCCACTGATGAGAAAGTTGACCAAAAAAACTACCGATGAGAAAGAAATCAGAGGGTTTTGTTAGAACTCGGTCAGGATAACACATAGTCTCCCAAGCTCTAAGCTTGAAAGGTGAAAAATTAAAGTCAATTAAATCGTTGCTTGACAGGGACGACATGGGATGACACGCTTTGAGCATTAAAGACAAAAGAGGTTGATTAAATTATTGCTCAACATGAAAAACAACGTGATGACGCAAAACTCATACCTACTTAGATAATAATTTTATATAATGCTTGTACTTTTAATTGTTGGGTATCTGTTGGAGACAAACACACCTATTACTCATATTTGAGTGAAGATGATATGATTCATATAATGTGTTTTTTTTTGACAAAATAATAAATTGTGAATGTTATTATAATCCTAATATTAACGGTAAAAGAACAAAAAAAAATTAATTGATTAAATTTTATCTGCTATAGTTTCAATTTCATAAATGTCGAGAATACTTTACCTAAACATATATCACATTTCAATATTAACACAATGACATGACAATATCTGTGTGGATTTTCATAACAAATTAAATTCTTGAAAAAGAATGGGAGTACGTATTTGAATCCGCTTTTAACATCCATGGTTTGTGGGGGTGGATAAGATTGTGAGCAGAGTCAGTGTTGCCAAGTGACTGACTCATAAGTATGACAGACACCTGGTTGGGTAGTTGGGACGTGTGAGACTGTGAGTCTCTCTGCTAGCAAATTTGGACTAATATAATAATGTGATTGCTGATGCCGCTTTAATTTGTACGAAATAAAATAATATAAACAAATACATAAAAAGGGAAAGCCTTATAAATAAATAAATAAATAAAAAAAGAAAAGGTAAAGCATCCTGCCTCGTACTCACGAATCGCTTACCAAACCATGAAGGAGATCCTCAATCACCTCACACACCGTAGGGAAACAACAATTGAGGAAGTTTCCAGGAAGATACCCTCATCTTCCTGTTCGTTATATATAAGTAGAGAAGTATCTATAATTAACAAGCACTGAAGTATCTATATACAATGAGTCAGGCTTACCATGTTAGGCACGAGTCTCACTTCTCCTCCCCGGGCAAGTTTACTTCTCTCTCTTGTTTTCACTGGGCTTATTTATTAGTTCAAAAACTTGCCCATCAGATTTCATGCTAAACTTATTTGGTCAGTGTAATCTAATATGAGATGATGATTGATGACCAATAAATTCAGGGTATCCTGCTCCAAATCCTCGTCCTCGTCCTCCTCCTACCCCACCACCACAAGCACCACCAGGTTACCCGCGTGGTTATCAAGGTTACTTCTACAAAGAGTACTCCCCGACTCCACCATCTGCAGCTCCACCTCCTCTTCGGCCTTACTATCAGTACCACGACTATGGTATTGGTTGCTCATCTCTCCTCAGAGCCTGGTAATTAACTATTCTTCATCTTCTCCCAAGGTAGATTTCTGTTATTTTTTGTTTTGTATTTTCTGTTTTCAGAAAGGTAGGTAGAAATCAATTAAATGAGTCATAAAGCTATTAAACATTTTTACTATAAATGGAAAACTTATCAATCATATTTTTTTTTTTTATGTTTTTCTTGGTAGAGAGTACCTAAAAGGGAACCAAAAAACAAAACAGAAAAGAACAGGCCCAAACACTTTTTATTTTATGTTTTAAAACTGATTTTACATTAATATCATCAAATAATTTTTTTTATTCTTAAAAATATTTCCTGAAAACTATTTTATGAATTTCTTTTACCCCAACATCTTTTGTTTTTTGCATTTTTCAGCTGGGTCCCACTGTATGAGTGATATATGCTTGCTTCTTTTTCAAAAAATAAAAAAGAAAAGGTAAAATTATTCTATTGGTCCCGTAACTTATTTTTGGGTTTCACTTTAGTCTCATAACTTTTTTTGTGTTATGTTAGTCTCTTAACTTCGCAAACGTGTGTCACGTTAGTCCTTTTCGTCAATTTAATGAAACGTCGTTATTGTTTCGCCTATGTGGCCGTTAACTCGCTGGTGTGGCAACAGAGAAACCAACAATTGAATTATACTAAAAACGTAGGGGACCAACTTGAAATTTATTAAAGCAAACATTCAATGCTGGGTTAAGTTCCATGTTTGAATCACTGAAACCTGTCAAAGAATATGTAGTGTCCATCTTGTAGCTCCAAACAGACAATGAACAACATGAAAGTAGAGCCTCAGTTGATTCAGAGAAAGTATCCAGTTTTACTGATAATGATCATGAGCACTATCCAACTCCTTCAACCCCATAGTTGAAACAAAGGGCAAGATTAGTGGATGATGGACTGATAGTGATTGCCAAGATCAGACTAATTGCTCAACAGAAAAAGAAAGTGGGGAGCATGATGGAGAATCTAAATCTGTCGAAATTACTTGTACAAATTTGAATGCTAAAAGTACTGATCAACAAGGGAAATCTGAAATGACTCCAATTATGGAGGACGAGGATTTTGCCCATACTTCTAAGGGGGTGAGAGTGCAAATCCTCAATGCTTTTATGACCATTCTGATTCATTCTTCTCACAATTTCATGTTCCTATAACCCTCTTTTCCTCACTATTTGCTTGCAAATTACAATGACTACATGACACACATAACTAGAACATGTTTCCTATGTTTTTGTTTAATCTAGTGTTTGCATGCTTGGAGTTGTCAAGAAAGCTCAGACATATCTCCATTCCATAATATTCATGAAGTCATTGAAGGAAATTTTATAATGGAATTGTCAAATCTTAACTAGTCTTTCAATGGAAATCTCAGGAAGAACTCTTTTAGTAAAGTTTTCAATTGAAACAGCTTGGTTAAGCAGCATTAGTTTCGATCATCACCTCTCATTTTATCAGTTTTGACTTTTAAGTAGAATGTTGTCTAGTTATAGCAAAACTCCTGCTATTCATTTAAGAAACTTGCAAGAGAGAGTGACGACGAGAAAAGGCAGTAAAGAGAAAGAGAGAGTGATCTGGATTAGAGATCCTCCAATTGGCATTGGAGCTTGAGAGGGAATCGGGAGAGGAAGAGGGAGAAGGAGAAGGAGGGGAATTGGTTAAGTTTTTAATAAGTTTCAAGTTGGTCCCCTATGTTTTTAGTATGATTCAAGTTGGTCCCTCTGTTGCCACATCAGCAAGTTAATGGCCACATCGGCGAAACAGTAATGACGTTTCATTAAAATTGACAGCATGGACTAATGTGACATACGTTTGCAAAATTAAGGGACTAACGTGATACAAAAAAAAATTATGGGTCAAAATTGAAACAAATAATTAAGTTGTGTGACCAAAAGAGCAATTTTGACAAAAGAAAAATAGCTTCACAGCCATAAACAAGCTCTGACAATTGCTCATGCATTTGTCGCTTTTAGGGGCTTTGGATCGAAACAGATAATTTATAGTTCCAAATTAAGTGTATAGGTTTCTGATCAGTGATCATAGGGATATATAAGTATTTGTTCAAGACGTTCGCGATCTCAAGAACCCTTCAGAGTTGTCCCGGCAGATTAACTGCCGCCTGCTTTAGCTGCGGGATTGACAAATTAGTTACTATATGTTGTTTGGTATTTAAATTTTAACATTACTGATTTTGGTGTTTGTGATTTGTACCAGGATTTCTTGGCAAAGTTCATCTCTTTGGATTTTATTCTTTTTTTCCATTTTTATTTTTCTTACACAAACATGTCTGACTCTGACTTGACACTATGTTGGCATTTCTCTTGATGTTCTTTCATGATAATTATCTCTGTGGTAACATGCAGTTTGGCCACTCTCTGTTGCTGCTGCATTTTGGACGAATGTTGCTTCTAGAGACAGTTGGGCACAATTTGCATCTTGCTCCGTGTATTCAGTATACAGTTTCAATGCTAATTTCTTTTTCCCCTCTCATGAATAAGAGAGGAACAATATATTGGGTGAATCACAAGGTGCATGACACATCGTCATCTAGTATGGAGTTGACTGAATTTGACATAAATAAATTACAATGGAAACATAAAACTTATGATCATCTACTAACAATGAAAAATGAATCGTTTAAAGGCGCAAAGCATGAACAACAGAAGTATCCACTCATAAAAATATACATTTGATTTACCAGTTTAAAGGCACAAAGCATGAGTAACAGAATTATCCATTCATAAAAATATACATTTACCAGTTCATTTATGAAATTCTTGATGCTAAACATTCTAATGTAGACTCAATAGCAGTTGGAAGCATTTTACAGTTTCAATGAAAGATTTGCAAAATATTAGTAGCAAGAGAATTAAGAAAGCATTAAAAGGAATTACTGATAAGCAGCCTTCAAATTTAATAGATGATTATACACAAAACTTGTCCAAAAGTAGAAAGAATAAGAGAGGAAGCCCTGTTGAAAATATGAAAATACGATGCTCCTTCAATTTATTTCTCTATTGAGAATCTTCCTTTAATCTTAATAATTTATCTTATCTTATCTTAAAGAAAAAGAGAATAATCAAACACGTGGGAAGAAGACATTGACGAAGTCGGGAGAGAGGAATTGGGTTTATTTTATGTTTTTAATTTTAATACAAAACTATTAGTAAATTGATTTAATATGACGTGGCATGAAGTTGAATTCTAATTGGATGAATGTGTAAACTAAGCGTAAACAAGCATTACACTGCTACTCTGCTAGTGCATCCCCGTTAAACTCTTTGTTTTATAAATAAAAAAATATTAGAGTTTAATATTTTTTATAAATAAAAAAAAATTAGTATATCAAAAAAAATTAGAGTTTAATTTATATGCTCTGTCTGTGTCTGTGTAAATGACTTTTACACTGACATCCAATGAGATTTAACCAAATTGCCACATCATTCTATTTATTAAAAAAACTATTAAAACTATAAAGTAAACAAATTAGCGATTACGACCCCTCTGTTTTCGGTGAAACAGTTGTTCTCATCGTTCTTCTTGTTGTAAATCTGTTAATTCAAGTTAGTTAGTTTGTTAGTGGGAAAGTTAGTTGTGTAAGTGGAGTTAGTTAAGTTTGTTAGTGTGGTATGTGTGTACCGTGTGTATTGTGATCAAGCACCCAGCTGATGTGGGACTTGAGTGAAGTGTATAAATACAAGTGTATTGTGTGCAAAGTAGAGAATGAAATCAGTGTATGTGTGTGGGCGAAAGTGATCCCACCACTTTCTGTAATTGTGTGTTCTTTGTGTATCTCTCTCTCTTTCGATACTGTGTGTGTGAGGTTGATCTGAGTGTGAGTGAAACACTTTGATGAGGATTGTGTGAGTGACCACAAATCCTACGTGTGCGTCCAGTATTCTGCGTCCAGTGTTTCTGCGTCCAATAACGCAGTGCAGGAGGCTCGGCTCGTGCGTCCAATACTGGGGCTTGCGTCCAACTCGAGAGCTTGTTGCGTCCAACAAGTGGTATCAGTAGCAAGGTTCGATCTTGAGGGAATTCTTGCTGTGTGCTGCGATCATGGCGACCTCCAATAACCATGGTTTCCCAGCCTCCTTACCGATTCTTGATGGGAAGAATTGGGACAAGTGGAGCAATCAGATGGAGGCGATTCTGGGCTTTCAAGATGTGCTGGAATTGGTTAAAACTGGTTATGACAAAATCGTGGAGAAGATGGATGCAACTGAGGCGAAGGATGTGAAGAAGAGAGATTACAAGGCCCTGTTCATACTCCACCAATGTGTTGATGCAGGAAACTATGAAAAGATTTCTCAATGCAAGACTGCGAAATCTGCATGGGATGTCTTAGAACAGGCCTATGCAGGTGCTGAAAAAATAAAGAAAGTAAGGCTGCAAACATTGAAGAGGCAGTATGAGTTGCTTGCTATAGAAGCAACTGAAGGAGTAGGGGTTTACTTCAATCGTGTTCAAACCTTGGTGAATCAAATGAAGAGCTGTGGGAAGAAGGTCTCTGATCAGTCAATAATTGAGAAGATCTTGAGAACTCTATCCCCAAAATTCGATGTTATTGCTGTATCCATTGAAGAGACTAAGGATCTCAGCAACATGAAGGTTGAGGAACTCCTAGGTTCACTTGAGGCCTATGAGTGCAGACTCAGTGGAAGAGAGAATGCAAAAGGTGGAGAACAGGCCCTGCAGGCTCAATCAAATTGGAGAAAAGATGCTGGTGAAGGTTCAAGAAACAGAAGGGGAAAAGGAAAATGGAGAGGTGGCAGAGGTAGGGGTCAACAGAATTGGAATCACCAAAATTCCAATCCTGGAAAACCCCAATTCAATCAGAAAAATGGTGATGGCAAGCAAAAGAAGCCTGAAGCAGCTGGATTCAAAGGAAGAGGAGAGAAGAAAAGAGACAAAAGCCAGATTCAATGTTATCACTGTGGCAAGTGGGGTCATTACCAAGATGAGTGCTACTCCAATCCGAATAGAAGGGAACCCAGAGATGATGAAGCACAGCTGGTCCAAGAGGAGCAAGATGATTCTGGACAGGTGTTATTGATGGTGACAACTGAGCCTGAGATTAGTGATGCCCAGTTCTGGTACTTAGATACTGGATGCTCCACTCATATGACAGGAAGAAGGGATTGGTTTGTTAATCTTGACCCTGCAGTAAATAGCAAAGTTAAGTTTGCAGATGACACAACCCTTACTGCAGAAGGGATTGGCAGGGTCCTTATCAAGAGAAAAGATGGGAAGCACTCCTTCATTTCAGATGTACTGTTTGTACCTGGAATGAAAAGCAATCTGCTCAGCCTTGGGCAATTGCTTGAGAAAGGATATATGATGACAATGGAGAATAGAACACTCAAGGTGTTTGATGATAGCAGAAGGCTGGTCCTCATGGCTCCCTTGTCTACAAACAGAACCTTCAAAGTGGGAATCCAGGTGTTGGATCACAAGTGCCTGGCTACTACACATGACAGAGATGAATGGGTTTGGCATTACAGATTTGGACACCTAAATTTTAGGGATCTAAATCTGGTAAGCAGTATGGTGAATGGCATTCCTCAGATCAGTATGCCAAGTGAGATGTGTGAAGAGTGCTTGGAAGCAAAGCAACCAAGAAGTTCATTCAAGAGCCAGGTACCAGCCAGATCAAAGGAGAAGCTACAAGTGGTGTATTCTGATGTTTGTGGCCCAATGCAGACAGAGTCACATGGGAGGAATAGGTACTTTGTTTCTTTCATTGATGACTTTACTAGAAAAACATGGATTTATTTGATTCCTAGAAAAGATGATGTATTTGAGACCTTTAAAAAATTTAAGGTCCAAGCTGAAAAATATAGTGGAAAAAGCCTGAAAATTCTTAGAACAGATGGAGGGGGTGAGTTTGTATCAAATGAGTTTAAAAGGCTGTGTGAAAAAGAGGGAATTATCCATGAGATTACACCACCCTATACTCCTCAACATAATGGCATAGCTGAGAGAAAAAATAGAACCATTATGAACATGGTTAGGAGTATGCTGAAAGTAAAAACTTGCCTAAGTTCCTTTGGGGGGAAGCAGTATCTACTGCTGTGTATATTCTGAATAGGAGTCCAACCAAGAGCTTGGAGGGAGTCACACCTGAAGAGGCTTGGACTGGTTGCAGGCCTAGTGTGGCACATTTTCGTGTATTTGGTTCTATTTGTTTCAGGCACATTCCTGATCAAGTGAGAAGAAAGCTGGATGACAAAGGAGAACAACTGATACTTGTAGGCTACCATCCAACTGGTGGCTACAGGTTATATGATCCAAGAAGCAAACAGCTAATCACAAGCAGAGATGTGGTTGTGGATGAAACCAGAAGTTGGAACTGGGAGACTGAGACTATGCCAAGACAATCCACAATGATCCTGGAGCTGAATTCAGCTGAGAGCAAAGAAGGAGAGTCAACTGCAACTGCTGAAGGGAGGAGATCTCAGAGAACCAGAGTCATGCCACAAAGACTGCAAGACTATGATGTGGTTTCTGATGCTGCAGTCAATTCAGAAGGAGATCTTGTCCACTTTGCATTATTTTCTGAAGCTGAACCTGTGAATGTGGAAGAAGCCATGCAGAATCCTAAGTGGATCAGTGCTATGGAAGAAGAGCTAAGTTCAATTGAAAGAAATCAGACCTGGGAACTAGTGTCCCTACCACCTCAGAAACAAGCCATAGATGTCAAATGGGTATATAAGGTGAAAGTGAACCCAGCTGGTGAGGTGATTAAGTACAAGGCAAGACTAGTGGCAAGAGGTTTTTTGCAAAAAGCAGGAATTGATTATGGTGAGGTGTTTGCACCTGTGGCAAGAATGGAGACAGTGAGAATGGTGGTTGCCATTGCTAGTCAAAAAGGCTGGCCAATCCACCAAATGGATGTTAAGTCTGCCTTCTTGAATGGACCACTTGAAGAAGAAGTATATGTAAGCCAGCCACCTGGTTTTGTTGCTGTTGATCAAGAAGACAAAGTTCTCAGATTAAGGAAGGCCTTGTATGGCCTGAAACAGGCTCCAAGGGCCTGGAATAGAAGGATTGATGGCTTCCTGCAGCAGATTGGTTTCACAAAATGCACATGTGAATTTGGAGTATATGTGAAGAAGGGAGAGGGAACTCGTTTTCTCTTTGTAGTCCTGTATGTAGATGACTTGCTGGTCACAGGAAGCAGTGTTGAAGAAGTGGCAAAATTCAAGAGGGAGATGATGAATGAGTTCGAAATGACAGACTTGGGGCATTTGTCCTATTTTCTGGGCATTGAATTTGCCAGTACTGAGAAGGGAATCATCATGAGCCAGAAGAAATATGCAACAGACATGCTCAAGAAGTTCAACATGTCATCTTGCAATCCTACAGAAACACCTGCTGAAACAGGGTTGGTCCTTATGAAGGATGGAGATGAAGGACTAGTGGATGCTACTCAATATAGACAAATGGTGGGGTCTCTAAGGTATTTGTGCAATACCAGACCTGACCTCTCATTCAGTGTTGGACTGATAAGCAGGTTCATGGAGAAGCCAAGGATTTCACATTCCCTAGCTGCCAAGAGAATCCTGAGATATGTGAAAGGCACCTTGGACTATGGTATTCTTTTCCCAGACAGTAAAGAAGGATCTCAACCTGAGATTTATGGCTACTCTGATGCAGATTGGAGTGGAGACAAGGATGATAGGAAAAGTACAGCAGGGTATGTTTTTCTGTATGGAAAAGCACCAATTTCATGGTGTTCAAAGAAGGAATCGATTGTGGCTCTATCCTCATGTGAGGCTGAGTATGTAGCAGCTTCCATGAGTGCCTGTCAAGCACTTTGGCTTGATTCATTGTTGCAGGAAATGAAAGTTAAAGAAGGCGGGGCTGTGAAGCTATTAGTGGATAACAAGTCAGCAATAAACTTGGCAAAACACCCGATTGCACATGGAAGGAGCAAGCATATAGAAACCCGATTTCACTTCCTTAGAGATCAAGTTGGAAAAGGAAGATTGGAGCTGGAATATTGCAAGACAGAAGACCAAGTTGCTGATGTTTTGACAAAGCCTATGAAGAGGGATAGGTTTAAGAAATTGAGAGCTGAGATGGGTGTGTTGAATGTTACAAACTTGAATTAAGGGGGTGTGTTGTAAATCTGTTAATTCAAGTTAGTTAGTTTGTTAGTGGGAAAGTTAGTTGTGTAAGTGGAGTTAGTTAAGTTTGTTAGTGTGGTATGTGTGTACCGTGTGTATTGTGATCAAGCACCCAGCTGATGTGGGACTTGAGTGAAGTGTATAAATACAAGTGTATTGTGTGCAAAGTAGAGAATGAAATCAGTGTATGTGTGTGGGCGAAAGTGATCCCACCACTTTCTGTAATTGTGTGTTCTTTGTGTATCTCTCTCTCTCTTTCGATACTGTGTGTGTGAGGTTGATCCGAGTGTGAGTGAAACACTTTGGTGAGGATTGTGTGAGTGACCACAAATCCTACGTGTGCGTCCAGTATTCTGCGTCTAGTGTTTCTGCGTCCAATAACGCAGTGCAGGAGGCTCGGCTCGTGCGTCCAATACTGGGGCTTGCGTCCAACTCGAGAGCTTGTTGCGTCCAACACTTCTCTGCATCACTCCATCTCAGTGAAACCTGTTTTCGTCGTTGCCACGTCGTGCCTCTGTGCGCACCTTTGTTCTCATTGAATCCGCTTATCCGTATCTTCTCTTCACCAGTTCATCTCTCTGCCTCTGTTCTCGTTGCTCCTGTCCTCTCTACGTGACGCTACTGTTGCTATATATATTGTTCTACTTCTTTCATTTTCTTTTATTTTGGTGCTTCCATTTGATTTGTCTCTTCCTTTATATATTAAGAAAAGAAATGCTTTTATCACCTATATCATTAAACATTTATCTTTTAAGTTCAGCAAAATCTCAACATTTTATGTTTGGGGGGTGGGGGATATATAGTGCCGCTTTTGTTCATTCAACTGTGATGCAGAGGTTTTGCAATGACGAGAACAGGGGTTTTGCACGAGAGAGAGAGATGTTGAGAAGCTACATAATTGCTAATTTATTTTCTTTGAGCAATGTTATTTAGTTCGACAGATCGTAACACGAAACGCACGGCATTTATTTTTGACCAATCAGAGAAAAGTAACGTGGCAGGGCTGGGTAACCATAAATGGTGGCCAGCCAATTATAAAGAGCCACACTGGTTTTGTTTCATTTCGTTGGTTTATTTGTCGCGCTGTTTAGCATTTTTGATTTTCTTTTTAGTTTTTTTTTCTAATTTTAATAGCATTTTAACAAGTAAAATGATGTGGCAGTTTGGTTAAATCCTATTGGATGTCAGTGTAAAAGTGTATAGAGATATTTTGGGATAGAATATTGCTAGGTGATACCATGGTATGATATGATTGAATGCATGTGCAAAAAAAAATTTACACAAACAACACGTAGTAATTAAACTCAATATTAAATATTGCTTTGATTAGGTGATTGCTACGGTGTCTAGGTAAATTTTATGGCCATCGGACTATCGGTACTCCACTTATAATAAGATGTCATATGTACTTCTTTAGCCACATCATCTTATCATTTTTATTTATATTTATTTGCAAATATATCTCATTATTTATATTTATTTGCAATTACTTCCATTTTATCAAAAATGGAGAAGAGGCCTTGGCCGTGAAAAACCAAGCCTTCCATGGCAGGGAGAGTCAGCGTTCTCGATCAGTTCTTGGAGAGTTTTCCCTTCGACTATTTTGTTGTGAAAAATCCACAATATTAGAGGAATGAAAAATCCCTTCAATAGGGGGTGTCAATTATCAAGGCAGCAAAAAAGGAATTAATCAGTCTCCTCCACTGTTTTCAACTTGGCAACAATTTCCAGGATCATATTGTTTATAAACTGGGAATTGCGGGATCCGTTTCCATCATATTTTCAATTTTTTTGAAGAATGATTAGTTCTTGAAGAATTAAAGAATTAATCGTTTCATTTTATCAAAAAAAAAAAAGAATTAATCGTTTCAAAGAAATATATTTTGGACTTTATTCAGAGTCATGGTTATAACTATTATAGCATGAAAACCCCAATTTATAACAGTCAAATCATGAAAAATCAAGCTTCAAATCGCAGCCTACATGAACCCTAACCCCTCACTATTTTTTTCAAAATTCTCTCTCTATAGTCAACAAAAATTCACAAAACTAGTGTCAATAGATTCATATTATCTTCGTCCACAAAAGGCCTAAGGTTTCAATTTTCGATTTCAAGTAAGTCATTATTGGAAAATTTTATCTATAAATAAAAAACAAAAATAAATCAAAAATTAAAAACCAATTATATATAAATAAAATAGAATGAACACACGCAGAGACCTTAAAATGACCAAAGGGGAATAAGAGAAGCGGCAGAGAAAAGCAACTTGCACAAGTAAGAGTTCTAAGCTGTTTTATGTGGCAGAGAAATGTTTTCTGTGCGAGAGAAAAGAGTTGAAGTCTATGTAACAAGTGATATGAAAATTTTGATTAAATTGAGTATTTGATTAAAAGTTTATAGAGATATAAACATAAATAATAAAAATATAATTTAAATTTAAATAAATATTGAATAAGCATTCGTATATTTAATTTTTTTCTACTTGTCATATTTCTATTAAAATACTCCATCAAGATATCCAAACACTTAAATTTATCAAAGTAGTATAGAATTTGTTAATGTAATTAATATTGGGCTTCCTCTGTTTGCGGAAATCGACATTGACCGAAGGCATGTCAGCAACTCCTTTCGTCCACGTCTGTGCAGCCAGTCAGCTCCACTGGATCCAAATTCCAAACCAAAACCAAAACCAAACCAAACCTGCTGCATTGCATTGCATTGTCCTTGGTCGTCTTCATTAGCATTGGCAGAGGATAACGAACACCCTGCGCACGGTCTCCTCCCACACGCATGATATCTTTGTTGTTCTATAAAGGCCTTCCAGATTTATGTTTAATTATTGAATTATTTAGGAAAAGAAAATCCTTATGTAAATATATTTAGAGAGAGAGAGAGAGAGAGAGAGAGAAGAGGAATAAAAAGAAAATCCTTTAATTGGGACTCAACTCAACCCATACGGACCTGACCTGATAGTACCACCTACGTGTGTGTGTGTGTGTGTTTGTGTTCTGTGATTGTAGTTGTGAAATCAGGAGGGGTTGGTTGGGTTGTGAGTGTGGGTGTGGGTCGGCATCACATTAAAATAAACAATATGGGTTCGGAGATTAATGTCCGTGAGTTGTCCATGTCGAAGAATGACCGCGATTCTATGCCTTCCCATTCCAAACTCCTTACTTTGCCCACCATTTTGACTCTGGGCCGTGTCGCCGCTATACCTCTTCTTGTTGCCAGTGTGTTTCATTTTCTATTTCACTCTCATAATTTGTCTATTTCAAACTGATGCGATTCAAATTGTTTCTTCATAATGCCCCTTATTATTTTTGTGCAAATCTACATGCATGCTTGTGGATTCTTGATTCCTACAATGCTTTATTTATTTGATCAAATAATTTTACTCAGCCTTTTACATGGATGGTTGGCGAGGAACAACTGTTACCACAAGTATTTTCACCGCTGCAGCAATTACAGATTGGCTTGATGGCTATCTTGCCCGCAAGGTACCTACCTGCCTACTCTTGATTATTCAAATTGTTTCTCTTCCCTTACCCTATATATGTTGTTGTACTTGGCATCATTTCCAAATCTTCAACTTATCACATTTATTTATTAAAAAACATTCTCTTATATATTTGCAATGCAGATGAAACTAAAATCTACATTTGGTGCTTTTTTAGATCCAGTAGCTGACAAGGTCATTCTCCTTAGCTTTTGTTTTAACTACAAGTTTCTCTCTGTAATATGTGAATTTAATTACTACTGAAACTGAATGCAGCTTATGGTTGCTGCCACATTGATCTTATTATGTACTAGACCTTTGAAAGTTGCCTCGTTAGGACAAGCACCGTGGCTCTTGGTTATCCCTTCAATCGCCATTATTGGTAGAGAGGTATTGCGATTTCAGGGCTTTTATAACTTCAAATATTTTATACGCTGGGAACCTAGTAAGCAATGTGATCACCAAATTAACTCATATGCATCTTAATTCTTTTATATGTCCTATCTCTCTTTTATTTATTCCATTGTGTGTAGTTTGCAAAACGTGTTTTAGTGTTTTAAAAATTAGCTTCCTACTGGGTTCCAGTAAATGTCATATCCAATTTACTAATGGTCATTTTGTCACACTAGAATGCATCGAAACATAGGTTGGGCTAAATCATTTGTTTTTATGAAAATTATGTAAATCCAATGTTATATATATGAATGGAATAATCAAAATTCACTGGTGTGTGAATTTGGGATCTCCTGTAGTTGTTGCTCTCCAGGTCCCGTGGTATGACCATTGAGATTTGAGATTACCTGCAGTGTCGAAATCAATGATGTTCTGATATTTTGCATCATTTTGTTGCTGTACTGTGTAAACTAAAAACTCGTGTTGATGTAAATCATTAACCAAAAATCACAAAAGCTATGGCTGACTTTCGAATTCATTCTTTAGTGTTAGAACAGAAGTAAATATGAACAATTCTAAAAGTATTATATTTTCTTTTTCATTTCACCTTATTCAATGAAAGTTGATATGACTGTGTTATGTGCTATGGTGTAGAATTGCAACTGATATATATATTAGGATGCATGAGCATAAATACTCTAGATTTCATCCTTATTTTCTCTTTGCTTTTTCTGGGAGGTTGTTGTTTATGCAGAGATCAGGGGTGGTTTTGACTTTTGATCATGCTTCTGAACGTACAAATCTGACTTTGTTCAAAGCATTGTTTTGTTGAAGGTGCACTGAATTTTACGGTGCTAATACTATCTGATCTGCAGAGGGCCTTTTAGATTTTGTATTGTGCAGTATTTGCTTGCTTGGTTGTGTGTGTGCATATTTGCTTGCATGTGTGCAAGCATACTTGCTTATATGAGATTATAATTTATGTAGTCCTCTCTTTCCTTTTCCTTTCAAGGCATCATACGTTGTCTGCTATCCTCTTTAACAATATTGAGTGTGGATGTCTTAAATTTTTTTCTTGTAACTTACAAAACAGATAACCATGTCAGCACTCAGGGAGTGGGCTGCTTCTCAGGGTAGTAAACTTCTAGAGGTTTGTTTTATTTTCTGTTCACTTGAATCAATCTCCTGCTCCATATACAAAATTTTAAGCTTATGCAATTAAACTAAAAATAATAGGCTGTTGCGGTTAATAATTTGGGGAAATGGAAAACAGCCACACAAATGATAGCGTTAACCATCCTCCTTGCTACCCGTGACTGCAGGTATTTGTTTACTTTGCATTTTGAGGAACCTCTATTAGTTGTTATGAAAAGTAAAACTGTTGATCCGTCTCTATTTGACATATCTGACTGGATTCTGCTTTTGTTTTCAGTAGTGGAGGACCTGCCATTTTGGTAGGCTCTGGTGTTGTCTTGCTTTATATTGCAGCAGGGCTTGCCATATGGTCGTTTGTAGTATATATGAGGAAAATGTGGAAGGTGTTACTTAGGTAGCGTGGTTGATAGCTCTCTGCTTTCACATATATTCACTTCTTTTGTGGGTTTGGTTCTCAAGAATCATGATCATTTCTTACATATACAATTTAGTTAGTGATGTCATAGAAGGGAGATGCAATCTTCGCATGTGTGTGTGTGTGTGTAATGTTTACTCTGCAACTTCTAACTCTGCAAAGCGCCATTTCTCCTATTTTTGAAAATTGTATGCACAGTTTTTTCCTGATGGCATGCATATTAAATTGGAAGAAGTTAGGTTGGAGCCTTCATTTCACCACTGGAGATGTTTTATGGTTGTAGCTAACTCTTTAGTTATTTTTATTCTGGTCATGTTATTTAACAATGCAATACACCAATTATTTTTCCGTATTTGCAGTGTTCAATATTCTTGAAATTCGTGCACCTGACTTATCATTCATAATTTGATATGAATTTGAATAACCTTGAGCTACAAAACCCTCTGATCTGTTGGAGTGATTACGTAGCAATCTTATCACAATTACTTGTATTTTTAATTTGAATTTATTTTGTATCTAAATTCTTTTGTATTTGCTGTAAATGTATATCAAATGTACTTCACTTTCAAAGTTTAATGAAATTCACTCCATTCAAAATTTCTTTATGGTATCAGAAGTCCTCTTGCTTTACTAGCTCTTCGGTCCTCATGGCCTTTCAAAATACTCATTCTCTCACCAATAGTAAAGATATTATTGAATTTAACATTGCTGTCAATCTTCCTATAAAATTAAATGGCACGAACTATTCTGCTTGATACAAGTAAATTTAATCACATTGTTGCTCGTAGTGTTAAGGGTTATGTTACTGGTGACACTCCATGTTTTTCTGCCACCATTGGCCAAGGTGATGTTGCCATCTCTCATCATGTGTACTCTTATTGGGTGCGTTAAGACCAATTCGTTTATCTCGCTCTCCTCATATTGTTTGATGCTGAAACACGCGTAGTGATGTTCTCTATCAATATGTTTGCTCAAACTCAAACAGGCTTATGCTAGTTGCTCTTGTTCCCACATCACGTCTCTCAAGGAATGCCTAAGCTCCATCACTAAGAGTATGTTTGGGAGTTTTTGAGGGGAGAGAATGAGAGGGTTTTGACATTTTAAGGGAAAAGTGAAAGAAAAGAAAAGAGAATATACCCCTACCTTGCATGGATGATTAGTTTTTAATAAAAAAATCAAAACCTCCAAAAACTTTCAATTTGGGAAAACTCTAAAAACAGAAGTGCTAAATGGCGCGATTTGTTATGTACGAAAAACAGATAAGGGGAAGAGAGAGAGAGAAAACATGGAAAGGTGAAAATTTGATCCTACGGTAGTAAACATTTCCGTGCCTTTGCCGTGTAGATTTTGTCCTGTCAAAAAGTTATTTCCCTCTAAAAATGTATTAAGGAGAGGGTTTTGGAGGGTTTTAAAATGTTTTCCACATCTTTATTCACTTTTTATAAAACTAAAATATTGTTATAAACCTTCCTCTCTCCTCCAAAAATCCCCTCCCAAACAAACCCTAAAAGTTCCTCTCCTTTAAGTGGTTACTTACACTTCATCCCAATAGGCTTAAATAACATTTTAGTTCATGTGATGTACACCTTCTTTCGGTATTAGTCTTTACAAAGTTTTGCCTATCGTAATCCCTAAAAATTAGAGAAATTTTCTTTATCCATGTTTTGATTTTAGTCATTGTAATATTTGATCTAGTCTTGTTGAATTAGTCTGTATAATATATAGACTAAATTGATTTTAGTCCCCAAAGTATGGCATGAATTTTATTACACAAACTAATTCAATATGGATTCAATATTACAATGACTAATATCGATAAAGTTGTATATTACAGGTACAAAAAGGTTATTTAAACCTCCACAATATCGTTGATGAATTAGCTCTTATTGGCCATTATACTGACGACTTAGATATTGTCATTCATACCCTTAATGGCTTTGATCCCCCATTTCAGGAGTTTATTATTGTGAGAAAACTGAATTACACTTTGATTCAGGCAAACACAACGATTACCTTTCATTGATTATGGATCAACTATATATAGCCTTATTACAAAACGGAAACTTACATAGCAAGTAACAAAACTGAAGTAACAAATTGTAACAGATTTAACTGTCACTTAACCAACTCCTAACAACATGAAAGTCACAAACTAAACTAAACTCCTCCCTTAAACTAAACTACAATTTTGGAGACAGTTTACCCTTACATTCGTCACATCCCCAACCTATCAACTAACTTCAAAAAAATATCTAACTTGAGAGGCTTAGTCATAATATCTGCAACTTGATCTTCTGAATTGCAGTGCACTAGCTCGATCACTCCATCTTTAGTAAGATCCCTAAGAAAGTGAAATCTTACATCGATGTGCTTGCTCCTACCATGCATCACAGGGTTCCTTGAGAGCTTTATGGCTGAACTGTTATCACAAAAGACAGTTGTTCATTTCTCTTGTGTGTGTCCAAGCCTTTCCAAAATTCTTCTCAGCCAAATTCCTTGACATGCATAGGAAGTTGCAGCTTCAAATTCGGCTTCTGAAGTTGAAAGGGTCACAATTGGCTGTTTCTTAGAGGACCAAGACACAGCTTCACTACCCAACATAAAAACATACCCAGATGTACTTTTCCTGTCATCCACATCTCCAGCATAGTCACTGTCTGTGAAACCAATCAGTTTCTCTTCTGCTCCTCTCCTATATTTGATTCCAAGCTCTACAGTTCCTCTAAGGTATCTTAGAATCCTTTTGGCTGCCTGAAGATACAATTCAGTAGGTTTGTCCATATATCTGCTGATCCAGCAAACAACAAACATAAGGTCTGGTCTTGTGGCAGTCAAATACATTAGGCTTCCCACCATTTGCTTGTAATTGGTGGCATCTACTAGCTCTCCACTTCCTTCTTTAGACAGCTTGTTCCCAGAAGCAATGGGGTTCCAAACTGCCTTACTTTGATCCATGTTGAACCTTTCAAGTACTTGTTTGGCATACTTGCTTTGACTGATAAAGATCCCGTCCTCATCTTGTGTCACCTCCACTCCTAGGAAATATCTCATTTGTCCCAAGTCAGACATATCAAACTCTTGCTTCATGGATTCTTTGAAATTCTGAAACATTTCCGTGTCATTTCCAGTAAAGATCAGGTCATCCACATAGATGCTGGCAATGAGCACCTTCCTTCCTGCATCATTCTTCACAAAAAGAGTGTGTTCTGAAGGACATTTTTCAAATCCTTCTCTGATAAAGTATGCCTCAATCCTGCTATACCAAGCCCTGGGTGCCTGTTTCAGGCCATAAAGTGCCTTTTTAAGCCTGTAAACTTTCTCAGTTTCTCCTTGTCTTTGGTAACCTTGTGGTTGTTCAGTGTAAACAATCTCACTTAGCTCTCCATGTAGGAAATCACTTTTCACATCAAGTTGGTATATGCACCAACCCTTTAAGGCTGCAAGTGCTAGAATAGACCTGATTGTGTCCCATCTAGCAACTGGGGCAAACACTTCATTATAGTCAACTCCATACTGCTGAGAATATCCCTTGGCCACTAGTCTGGCTTTGTGCTTCTCAATCTGCCCATTTTCATTATATTTTGTTTTATACACCCATTTCACACCAATCCTCTTGGCACCTGCAGGTAAACTGGTCAACTCCCAAGTCTCATTCCTCTCTATTGCTTCTATTTCTTGATCCATGGCCTTCCTCCATACACTTTTCTTCACTGCTTCTTCAAAGGTGGTGGGGTCTTCAGAGAAGTTGAATACTGCAAAGTTGTGTGATTCATCATCAGTGTGTGGTTCAGCATCAGTGTACACATTTGCAGCAGTCATATAGTCATCAAACCAGAGAGGTTTTTTTTTCTGATCCTCCCTGGAGTTTGACTTGCCAATCTTCTAGGTGTCTGACTTGCTGTGGCTGGATTTTGCTCTGCAGATTCACCAGTTTCTTCATCTTCAGCTTCATCATCAAGATTCATAGGTTGCAGATTTGATCCTCCATCTCCTTCCCCTTGACCAGGAGAAGCTTCTGAGTCTTGATCACTGTCACCACAGTCAAGAGGCTCTCCATCTTTTCCTTGTGATCCTTTCTGCCAGTTCCACTTTTCAGTTTCAGAAAACACTACATCCCTACTAACTATGATCCTTTTTTACACAGGATCATAAAGTCTATAGGCCTTGGACTCTTCACTGATTCCAAGCAGGACACACTTGATGCTTTTATTGTCCAACTTTTTTCTTTGGACATCAGGGACATGGACATGAGCAACACAGCCAAAAATCCTAAAGAAGTGCACTGAAGGTTTGATTCCACTCCAGGCTTCCTCAGGAGTCACATCCTTCACAGCAATTGTAGGGCACCTATTGAGTATGTAGATTGACCAATTCACTGCTTCTGGCCAATACTCCTTTGGGACTTCTTTTTCAAAAAGCATGTTTCTGACCATATTCATAATGGTCCTATTTTTCCTCTCAGCCACTCCATTTTGCTGTGGAGTATAGGCTGCTGTGAGCTATCTTTTATGCCATTGGAACTACAGAAACTGTCAAATTCAGATGAGGTAAACTCCCCACCCCTGTCAGTTCTAAGACAATAGATTGAGTCCTGAGCTTCCCTTTCAACAACATTTTTGAACTTCTTAAAAGCATCTAAGACAGCAGATTTTTTTGACAGAAAATAAATCCAGGTTTTTCTACTAAAATCATCTATAAAGGTGATGAAATACCTCTTCTTGCTGTTTGACTCAGGTCTGATTGGTCCACAAATGTCTGCATGGATCAATTCAAGTTTCTTGGATGCCCTCCATGAGCTTTTCTTGGGAAAGGGTTCTCTGTGCTGTTTTCCAATCAAGCAGTCAGTACACACTTTGGAAGAGTCTTTGAGTGAAGGAAGGCCTCTAACCATCTCCTTATCGAGAGCAACTTCAAGCCTTTGAGACTCAAGTGCCCATATCTGCAGTGCCACAAGTGGGTACTATCTTCAATGGTGGCTTGAAAGGAGCTTGGGAAAATGACAGAAGCAGGAACAACAAACATCCTGTTGGCTGACATTCTGGTTTGCATGATCAAACCTTTGTCTAAATGGTACACTTTGCAGGTGTCATTTTGAAAGACAATCACCAGATTCTTCTCTTGCAGCTGGCCAAGGCTCAAAAGGTTGTTCTTCAGATCAGGAACATAAAAGACTTCAGTAATGGTCTGGATTAAACCATTTACTTTCAGCCTAATATTTCCTTTTCCCATGACATTCATTCTTGAGTTATTTCCCAATTTCACAGATTCTCTGAACTTCTCAGCTAGACTGAAAAACCAGTCTTTATTACCACACATGTGGTTACTACAGCTTGAGTCAAGAAACCACACCTTTTCTTCTGAACCTCCTTTCCCTTCCTCATATGCCATTAGAAGCATCTCTTCCTCCTCATCATACTCGGCATAGTTTACATTCTCCTCCCAATTAGGACATTCATATTGAAAATGTCCTAATTTGTGACACTTGTAGCACTCCACAAGTTCTTTATTGAGGGTCTGTCTCCCTCTGCCTCTACCTCCTTTGGTGGCTCCTCCACGACCTCTTCCTCTACCTCTTCCTTATGTTTTGCCAGCATTGGTGACCTTCAAGGCTTGCCCCTCCTCCTTGTACCGCCTCATTCTTTGTTCATGAACGAGTAGGCTACTATGCAGTTCATCAATTGTTAAGGTCGAGACATTGTTGGACTCTTCAATGGAGCACACCACATAATTGAACTTTGCAGTCATTGATTTGAGTATCTTCTCCACGATCACATTTTGTTCCATCCTCTCACCATGTTCCTTCATTCTGTTAGCAATAGTGAGAGTTCTTGTGAAATAATCATCAACTGTCTCTCCTTCTTTCATGCCAAGAAGTTCAAACTCCCTGCGAAGAGCCTGCAACTGAGCCCTTTTCACTTTGGTTGATCCTTGATATTTCTGCTTCAAGGAATCCCAAATAGCCTTTGAGGTGTCTTTGTTGAGAATGGTTTCAAGAATGCTGCGATCAATTGCTTGGAAGAGATAGTTCTTGGCTTTCAGATCTTTCACTTTCATCTCATCAGCTTCTTTTGTTCTGGATCTTGTTCTCATTCAGATCCCGAGGGTATGCCTGTTTCAATCAGATTCCAGTACTCCTTGGATCTAAGGAGGTTCTCCATAAGCATTGCCCAGTGATCGTAGTGCCCATTGAACTTCGGTATGGCTGGTTGAACAAAACTGTTGTTTTCAGTTATGGCTTCTCTTGTGTCTCTTTTTCCCTCTCGTGTTTCCTCTCTTTCTCTCGTGTTTCTCTCTCTCTCTAACAGAAACTGCGGTTTCAGTTAGTTACAGGTGCAGACCTCTCAACCGAGGCTGTTGATACCAATTGTGAGAAAACTAAATGACACTTTGATTCAGGCAAACACAACGATTAACTTTCATTGATTATGGATCAGCTATATATAGCCTTATTACAAAACAGAAACTTACACAACAAGTAACAAAACTGAAGTAACAAACTGTAACAGATTTAATTGTCACTTAACCAACTCCTAACAACATGAAAGTCACAAGCTAAACTCAACAATTACTTCTATTCAGATTCGTGATTCTCCCATTATATTTAGTGAGCTCTTTGACCAGCTAATTGATTTTGAGAACTTTCTCAATCGTGAAGAATGTCTCAACATTCCTATTCCTATTATTACAAACTTTGTTATTCGTTAGAGTAATTATGTCCGCGGCAATAATACCTCAAATGGTGCCTTCACATCCACTAAGAATTCATCTACGTATGATATTCTGATAATTTTGTGAGAAAAGGGTCATACTGCTATATTCTACAAGATAATTGGGCACCTGCTAAAACCAAATGTTTTTACTCCCAATTTGGCATCAAGGGCTCACACTCCTCCCACTTGGCTCTTAGAATCAAGAGGCTAGACGCCTACTCTAGTAATTCTAATCCTAACTCAAGTGGTGTGCTAGGAAAACCTCAAAATCCGGGAGTTCTACTCAAAACCAAAATTCATAATGTTATTCAATAAACACAAACCAAAATTGGATAATTTCATGCAAATAACTATTGCAGATTACAAATAAAAGCTTTTGTAAGCACGTCAGCGTCACATAAATATTATGAAAGTAAAAGCTAACTTCTTGGAACCATTCTTAATATCAACCAAAAATTCACCAGCACTATATTTTGATATTGAAATAATCTGGGTCGAAGTGATGCAACCGTACATAACCATCGTCACCTCCACTTGAAAAACTTACAAAACAAGAATGAGAAAGACCAGTAAACAAATAAAATAAACAGTTCAACAGTTATTCAGGGGCCACGTCTAGAGTGAAGCATCTAATGAGTAATTTATAGGTGGAACACCAAAATATTCATCATTAGATATTAAATATTAGATATATTAATATTTTAATTTTAATCAATGGATAAAATTCATTACCGATAAATTGTTTAAGTTAAATCTTAAAATTTTCAAATAGGGCCTCTTCCTCTACGTTAATCTCCTCACCCTCTGACCTCTGTCCAAAACTTCAACTATTTGATATCTCTCTCACCCGCCATGTCCAATGCCGCAGCGACAGTGTTGGCAACATTGTCAGACCCCAGCACCACCAGGTCCGTTGCCCCTCTCCCCACCTCTACAAACTCCTTTCTCTTTCTCTCCACTCCTCATCCAAGTTCTCTTCTGCTAAGGAGGGAAACAGTCCTTGTCAATCCATTTCTTGCAGCCCTGTCAACCGACGCATCCCTCGCCTTGAGTGGAGGTCCACCAATTTTTCGTTGCTCCCAACAGGTAGAAGCCCCAGACCTTCCGGGCTCCAGCAACAAAAATGCCAAAATCCTGTCAAGCAACTCGATACAAAAGGTTTGCACAACCACCTTAGTACAAGAGATTCATGAACCCCCTTCCCCCATCAAGTCATAAAACCCCACCAACTACCCAATTCCTCCAAATCACATTCCTGCAAAACAATCCCTCATCAAGCAAAAAAACCCTGCCAAAGTGGAACTCGGGTTACTGTATTTAACCCAGGCTATTGTATGACATTTCCACTGGTCCTTACCTGCCCACAAATGAAATCTCTCCGGATCCTTTCTAATCGGTAAAATACACGTTTTGGCAATAAGGATGTCTGCAGGTGTAGGTAGTTAAGGCTGCTAAGGAGCTAACACAGATTGCATTTGGATAATATAACCCAAGGAAAAGAGTTCGCCCTCCAAGAACAAAGACGCTGCTGAGCTCTCTTGATCAAGTACGGATAAGTTTCTCTATTAACGCAACCATGAATTAACTGTACACCAAGATACTTACCCCAATCAGAGGTAAGCTTAAAACACTCAAAGGTTTGCAAAGTTATTCCTGGGAAAATAAACTTGGGAATACTGGAAAATGATATTCCACTGTTGTACTAATTTTATTCTTATAATGAGGGTGGGTATCTTCTTTACCATGACAACAGAACAGAGGATACATAGAAGTTTTTTCATAAACCTTAAGTCCCATTACCACTTATTTCTCCCACCTTTTGAATTTTGAAATATTCCCATAAATACAAAATGTTAACCAAACATGTTTTTGAATTTAGCCAAAAATAACATTTTTGGATATAATATTCTTAAGAATGTGATTATATAAATTGAAACAAATGCCATCTAATGATATCATCATAACTACTACATTAATTATACAGGTCTTCATTCAAGGTGACATTTCATTTCAAATTTTCAATATTGTTCTACACAATGTTGAAATTATATATTGCACATGTATTTAATTTGGGGTTTCGATTGATCAGTGTATCTGATCCCACCTAGTGGAGCAAAGATTGTTTGTTTATATTTATATTATATTTAATTATACCATATCTATTAGACATCAATCATACATAGTAAAATGCATATGGCGAAATATTATATAAAATATTAAAATTTTAAACAATTATGTGAATGAATGGTGTAATATTAATTATACATAGTAAAATGTTTAACATAATCATGGTCATCAACTTCTCCAATAACTCATCGAATGGACAGATTTCCATCAGTAAAAGTATGTCATGATGCTACACAAAAAGGAGGTGAAGGTGAAAAACAAGGATTATACCTTTTTCCATCAGGATTAAAGGCCGGTGCATTAATCGGTCCAAAATGCCCTTTCACACCCCCGATTTCTTCTTGAAGAACCTAAACAAATGAAAATAGCAAATATGAAAAATAGAAGCCTTAGAGAACTCAAAATGGTAGAGTAAAAAAAGACCAAGTTTACTTTGTCAAAGAATTTGGCTAAATTTGCCAGCACGATGATCAGTAGTTGTAACAGCTGATGCATCCTGACCACCTCCAAGTACCACCTATAAAATACACAGGGTATGAACTTCAGAAAACAAAACAAAGATTGGAATATTATATGACCCAAATAAATGAAATATGGAAACCGAAGTATATATAAGATTTTCATGCAGCACTATCAGGTAGGAACTATTTGTAAGTGCATATATTTTAGGAATTAGGAAGCAACTGGGATATGCAAAAATGGAGTTTGTAGTTTATGGTGAACAAATTCATACTGAGAAAGAAAGGGGTTAGGATGTCATGCAAATATTTAACCAGTTTCCTAAAATTATAGGATGCCTTTGTGCAGGGTGAAGACATCAATGAATTAAAGTAAAAACAATATTACTTACATTGATTAACAAAACACTATCAATATGAATATCATGACACAAAGTTATTTAATTTACAATGCAAAAAAACATACATGATCAAGAAGGTGACATTGCAACTGCATTCACAGGGCATTCTGTGACATATGTCTTGATAAGAGTCAATGTTCTGGTATCCCGAAGCTGAGTAATGTCGAGAAGAGCATGATTTACATTGAAAAAAGAAAAAAAAGAATCTGGTTAGGGGAATACAATATCATGTTATGATATGGGGGAAAATGAGCACAAACAGAAGAAGTACGAAATTAAAGTGTTGATACCCTAGTAGACTTATCAAGGGAGCCAGAAAGGACATGTGAACCATCGGCAGATTTAGCAAGTGATGTTATTGTCTTTTGTGGCCAGATTCCTTGTCTGACTCCTTGAGTAGTTTCCCCGTCTGCAAGCAAGTGAAAGAGAATTAAGTAATTGCGATGTTAGATTGTTAGTGTTAGCAAATCAAAAAGAGAAATAAGAAGAAAGACCTCAGAATCCCAAATACGAATGACAGCATCTTCTCCGGCAGTGATAATGGTTTTGTTGAGGGGTCCCCAAACAGCTCTATTGATTCTTCCCTGGGGGCCCTTAATGACAAGCAAAGACTCCCCGGTCTCTGAACAAACATGAAGCATTAGCATTGGCGGTGAGCAAACTGAAAGCAGAAGAAGAAGAAGAAGAAGAAGAATATGGGCATGTTTGGATTGACTTATACAAAACTTATTTACTGACATAAGCATTTGTGACAGTGTTTGGGAAAACTTATAAAAATAGCTTATGACTGGCTCATAAGCTGTTTCAGACTATTTTGGATTGGATTTCGGATCACATAGTCCAATCCAATCCAAGCGATATTCTATATGCATGTATATTATTATTTTAGAAAATACACTAATTATTCTATATTTTTATATAAAAGATGTGAAGATATTTATATTTTAAGATAGTATATTATATAATGTGATGTGTGGTGATTCTATAATTGCTATGATATTCTATTTATTTATTTGTAGCTTGTTTATGAAAAGAGGAATAAAAGTAAATTTTTAATAAATTCCTTTTGTCAATTTTAAAAATGTATATATATATATATATATATATATATATATATATATATATATATATTTTAAAAATCGAAAACCGATCCAATCCAAACCGAAATAAATTAGATTGGATCGGATTTGATTTTAGAATCAAATCGATCGGATTATCAAAGAGTAAAATCAAAATAATTGGATCAAATGATTTTTTCTCTCAAAACCGATCCAATCCAATCCGCGAACACTCTTACGTCAGAGTATTTTAGTAGAATGAAAGGTTAAATTTTGGCCTTAAAAATATAATTAAAAGACTCAAACTCTAACTCAAAACTCCACGGAAATTATAAGGCATGCTAGGTGAATTATAGCACATTGTAAAATAATTAGTTTTTTTGAAATGTATAATAATTTTTTTTGGACAGAAGATGGGCTTAGGCCCAAAAGAAAAAAACACTATACAGTAACAAGCCTGGGGAATGCTAGTCCCCTGCTATCATCACATAAGATCTCAGTTATCCTACCAGGTGGACTATCAAACACCACCTCTAACACATTCAACTCACTGCCTAAGTTTGTCAATCCATCAACGTAACAGTTTGCTTCGTGAAGAATATGAATGACTCGTGCTTCCCAGTCAAGATACATAAGTCGCGGGATCTGCTTAAGGAGAGCTACACCAACTGCACTGACTGTTTCCCTTGCTAATGCACTAAACCACACTCCACGAATCACATTGCACTTCTAGCCTTCTATAACCTTTCCTGAAAGCCAGCTTTAAACCCAAATAAACTCCCCATAATTCAGCTAAAAAAGCCACACAAGAACCCAGCTGCCTTGCAAAACCCCCCAACCACTGTCCATCCTCATCGCAGAGCACCCCTCCACAGCCAGCACTCCTTCTCTGCATCTCCATCCGCATTCAAGCATATCTACCCAACCCCAGAGTGCTTCCACCGAACCTTCTGCCAGGAAGAATACCTAGCCGTGATAACCTGCGAGGTGCACCAAGCCTCCCTATAACTTCGAAGTAATCACAAAATAGAATCCCAAGGACGCATAGGGGCCACATAGTTAAAACAATTATACAAAACAGTTAAAATCTATTAAAGAAAATACCTTAAAACAGAAAGATATTGAGAAAACAACTCTAACAAATTCTGATAGACTTCAAAATTTCATTTTAAATTGTAAACTCCCCATGTCGATGATACTTCAGAACAGCCAGTCTCTAACCCAACTACCGTGGAATAAATGAAAATTTGAAGAAGTGAATGTAATGTAAAAAATTAATCGTAAATTATTTATAATTTGTAATGTATAATAGTTACATAATTAATATAAATAATTATCTAAATCTAAATACTTAAATATGTTTTTAATTCCTACAAATTTTTATTTAATCCCCACAAACAAAATTTTGTTTATAATCCTTTAAAAATAGAAATTTTTGTTTTAAGCCCCGTTATTATTTGTCTTTGTAATATTAAGTTCATGTTAAATTAGCCTTTATAATATGTAGATAATATTGTTTATAGTTTTTCTTTTTTTTATAACAGATAGCAAAGGAAAAGAAAAAAGGAAAAGGAAAAAACAAACATAAGGTCGAAGCCCAGCAAAAGCCTATCCCTGACGCGGGTAAGTCACTCTCAAAGAGTCACCCATGATTGGACCAAAAAAAAGAGTCACCCATGAGAAGAAATGCCATCTCCGGCGGCGGCACAGAGAAGAGGTGAGGGCCACGTCCTGCTTAGCTCCCATCTTAGCGAGAAAATCAACACTTGCATTACCTTATTGCTTTAAGTCTTTTAAATATGACATCAATTATATTTTACATGGACTTTTTTTTTGGTTTATACCCATATGTTTCAGGTGATATTTTATATGAACTAATTCAACATGATTATAGGGACTAAAACAAATAATAAGGACCAAAAGATTTTTTCTTAATTTTTTAGGCATTCTAGCTAAAACCAGAAAGAGATATATTTGGTGAGACTAAAAACATATTTAAATATTAAGGGTCTATTTGGATTGGCTTATGCAGAGCTTATGAACACAGCTTATAACTAATTCATAAGCTATTTTGGGCTTATTTTTCATAAGCTACTTAGGGCTTATCAAAACAGCTTATGACTTATATAAAATAAGTTTCACTATAATTTTTATTCGATTATAAAAGTAGCTTATACAGCTTATGCCATAAGCAATAGATAAACTTGTTATCCAAAGAGGGCCTAAATAAATTATCATACATACACATTTAATGCTCCTCGTCAACTTCTCAATTTGTTGTGCCGAGTTAAATGTGTTGGCGAGAGAGATATTAATCAAGAGAGAATAAAATTTTGGCAAAATTAGTAAACTGATGTATTATGTTTATTTATTTTTTTAATTTGGTTTCTTATTAAAAAAATTCGACAATAAGGTCTCATATATTTGTAACTGTTAACAGCGTTGACTCTTTCTTCATTTGGTGATGATGTGTCCGTTTGTAATTTGCTAAACACCATCACGTAAGACCAATCAAAAATAGACACGTCATCAGCAAATGAAGAAAGGGCTAACCGTTACAAACATATGGGAAATTATTGTCTAAATATTTTAATAAGAGACCAAATTGAAAAAATAAATAAACATAAAAGATCAATTTATTAATTTTGCATTAAATTTTAAAATTAAAAATATATTAATCCAATATTTCTTATGAATATTTTGTGAATGTTCATATCTTGAAAAAATAGATACTAATCAAGATTTGATAAAATATACTATTATACTATTTCTGTTATTAAAATATCAAATTCTGTTATGCTATTACTCTTATTAAGATAAAATTTCCATCATACATATTAGTCTCATTGTACATGGTTGAACGTCCCAAAGAGTAGCAATAAATCATTCTCTTGTTCTCTCTCTCACCTTTTCTCTTATATCTATTATTCTTATATTCTCCATCTTTATATCTTACTCTTGTTTTGGTTTATTTCAAAACAATATTAAAATAATAAAAAAGAGATAATGGGTAATATCAAGGTAGTCAAAACTGGACCGGTCATTGAACCAGTGAGGACAGGGGTTCAAGGTTCAGAGGTTCGACCGGGGTTCAACCGGTTGAACCGGGATATAATTAAATAATATTATTTTAATTATAAATATAATATATAATACAATATATAACATATAATATATAATACAATATATAACATATAATATTATTTTAAACTCTAAACTCTATACAATATTGAGCAAAAATTAACATAAAAGTCATAATTTTATAAAGAAAACTTAAACTTCACTACTAAATGTCATAATTTATAATATAAAATATTCAAAATTATAAATAATTGAAGAAAATAATATCTATTTCTTTTAAAAAAATAAAAAAAAATTATTTTTTTATTTTTTTAAATAATAATAATAATAATAAAATACGAACCGGTCCAACCGGTTTTTCCCGATTTTGACCGGTTTTTTCGATTCTTGACCGGTTCTCTCGCAGGCCGGTTTGCAGGGTCTTTCAGACTGGACAGAGGTCCAGTTTCCGGTCCAACTGGTCGGTCCGGTCCGATTTTGACTACATTGTATAATATATTAAAATAAAAAAGAGATGATACAATAACCATACTGTATTTGAGAAGTTATTTTAAGTAATTTTTAAGCTTAGAAAATCTGAAAACTAAATCAATTTTATTTTTATTTGTGATGCTCTTATTTTTAGCTTTAACTTTAAAATAGCTTTTGAGATAGGAGTGTTCAAAACTGAATCGATTCAAAAAATAACCAAAAACCGATCCAAAAAATCGAAAACCAATCAAAAACCGAAGTTTTTGAATTTTTTTAGATGATTATTTTGGAAGACCAAACCGAACAGCTCGAATTTCGAATCTCTTAACTAAAACCAAACCAAGCCAAACCAAACCAAACCGTAACTTATAATATTATTCCTTTTAAACTTACATATATAGATTACTAATCAATTGTTACATTGTGTAATTTTTTAGAATTGACTTTTACAAGTAATCTTTGTGTTAAATATTAATTCATAATGACTTGTGTGTGTTAAATATTATTTAACATTTTTCATTTTTTCTTTAGAATATGGTTTTGCAAATATTATTTTTCTATAAGGCATTTTTTAGAAATGACGTGTGTTTAGAAATTGACTTTATAATTGATAATCCATCAAGAATTATTAAAAGATATGTCATTGAATTGTACTCAAAAATATATTAAAAATGAAACGAAAGCAGAATCACTTTGGTTGATATTTATTTTTGAAAAAAATTATAACAGCAAAAAAACCAAAAACTAATCCAATCTAAACTGTATTATTTCGGATCGAATGTTTTTTTGAAAGCAAACCAAACCGAGCCAAACTGCATGCTATTTTAAACTTTGGATCGGATGACTTTTTACCTCAAAACCGAACCGAACCAACCTGTGAACACTCCTATTTTGAGATGTAGAAAAATTGGGTCAACTAGTGCCCAAGTATCAAACTGTTTTCATTTAACTCCTGCTATAGTCTTAGATATGAAATTCCACATTTCCACTTGCAATTTTTTTATTTTTTATTTTTGAAAAAACGACCTGTTCAGCTCTTTCCTGTCCTAAATAGACAATAGAAGTAAACACGCAGAAGAAGACGATCAGTCTCACGTGATACCCAATCCTTAAACTTGGTCCTTCAGTTTTTAAGTTTCTTCCATAAGCTTCTGTAAAACACTCCAATATCGCATGCAAGAAGGATTCATGTGAATTGCCCGAATAACCCATCTCTGAGGACTCCGAGGGGGCTCCATGCTAGATATAGTGCTTGGCCCAACTTTCAACTGTCTTGCAAGCAAATGCATTTGAAAGTAGAGCTCTGCAGGCCTCATTTCTACGAAAAAAGTGGCACATATTATTGAATAATAAAATACCACTATCAAATATTGCATGGGATTCTATTGATCGGCTGGGGGTCAATTGATAAATCACTTAACATCCAACTCAAGGAGTAATAAGGTGGTTTGGTAATTTAAGAGAAAAGACATAGGGGTTAGAGTGATAAGGAGGTCATGGGCTCAAATCCCTCTACTAAGTGACATACTAATTACTAACATTTGCTTATTAAAAATAAAAAAATAGACATCCAACTCAACCTAGCAAATATCAGTTAACAGATTGATTAATTTGAATTAGTTGAGTCGAATAATAATCTGCAAAATTTGCTAAACTAACACCCAACCCCAACATGCATGGAATACGGTAACAGAAACTGAATAACATTTGCTCTCCAGTAATCTGGTCAATTTTAAGACAAAGCATATATATCAAACCTGATGGCCAAGTATACCATTCACAGCGAAGGTTTCGCTCCCATCTCTCCTTAGAACCGAGGCTTCCTTCTGCTTGAGCCATCAATACTGAGGCGAAAGGTAAGGGAATCAGTGAAAGCTCATGAACTTTGGTAAGACTCTTAACAGCCTGTGATAGGAACTGAGGACCATTGCACTGCCTGACAAGCTCCATACAGATGGCACCTAACATAAAAACAATGATCAGATGGAAATTCATCTCGATGCACGGGAAGCAGAGATGAGGGGGAAAAGGATCCAGAGACAGAACTAGCTGCCAATTGAAAGTATCCATTCACGCTATCAAAAAGGAAAAAAAAAAAGAGAGAAAGATCAATGAATTTAATTCTAACAAAATGATAGAAATTATTTTTGGGAACGAAGGAGGAGGGATAAATTAGCAATACCAAAAAACTTTTCAAACAATATAATATAAGACTTAATAACAGTTATCATACTAAATGATCATAAAATACCAGAGAAATCCTTCCGAAGTATATCCTTAACATCCTTTCTTTATCCTCTAAAACAATCTTGTTGCTACTTGGGGCCAATGTCTGGGTCCAATGTTCAAATTTAAGTAATTGCCTAAAGTGTTTCAAGTGGTAACTGTCATACTATGTACTATGTAGAAATAATGCAAGGGAGTTTTTTGTAAGCTCTCACCCAAAACAAATACATACCATGACATAGAAAGAGGCAGCTTTCATAACCTGCCAATGAACAAGCCTGTGCCATGAACTCTTCTGCTGAGACTAAATCCCTTTTCTGCAACGAAATCATACCTCTCACCAGGTTATATGTAGCCATCCACATACTCCATGAATTTCCACCCATTTTAATGCATTCTTCGAAGTTCATGTCTATGACATTTGAGTCGATTTGCAGTTCACATAGACATTCCATAAGTTTGAGACAGATCCAACCAATATGGCAATCTGTCCTGAGCTTCAAACACGTTATATACTCTTTCCGAAAATTTAGATGATCACCTTTCATGGCATACAAACGGCACAATAGTAGATGTGCAAAGAATAAATAATCATCATGAAGCACAAGTTGAGAAGCCTTTTTGGCATGGGTGATACCGCTTATGTGATCCCCACATTGTAAACTGATCTCAGAAGCACAAAGAAGAAGTTGGAAGTGTCTATATTGATAGAACATTTCTGTCTTGCTATACAATTCATTTGAAAGGGCAGCAGGAATTAGACGATTTAGTATACCACAAAGATGGTGAGGAAATCTGTGTTCACGTGCCCTCTGAAGATAGTTAAGAACAAGCAAGTAGCGGGCATCATGACTCCATGGTTTCTGATGAATGCATCTGCAATTTTGAGGGGAGAAATGTAATATGATTATTCTCGTCCTAGGGATAATAATACTTACATAGCTTAAAATAGAGCCACTAGACTGGTGACGAATTCTCTCAGATTCATTCCCAAGAATATAATATAATACTCTACACAATTGTACTCAAATTTTGACTGAAGAATATTTATTTTCTTGATTTAACAAGAAACAATTTGATATAGGAGTAATAAATGCATACACTAGCTCGAAAGAATTGAACAATTAACAGAACGGGATAAAATCTCTGGAGCAATACAGGGCATAAGGGGAAATAAAAATAGTACCTCTGCAGGTATTTGATAGCTCCGGGCTGACCTGAACACTGCTTTGTACAAGTCGGAAATGCAAACTTTGGATTGCTGTTGTCAGTGGCATAGCAAGCGACTGCTCCAGCACCATGAATTTCATAAGCTGATTTTAAACCTTCTTGATCAGAAAGATCAAGACGGTCCAGTTTACAACATCTTGTAGCCACGTGACAATTGTTTAGCTCTTCACTGGATAGCAAGAGATAGCCAAGAAGGTTCCTGCTCCCAGGAAAATGCCCAACAGAAAGAATGTTACTATCTGAAATAATCTACAGTTGTAAACTGGTGTTTATATCATCTACAGAAAAATGCCAAGAAGGTTCCTGCTGTTTATTGTATCTCACAGGTGTGATTCAGTTTAGCAGTGTTTATGCCTTTACCTGATTAGTCTAGATTTATCTAAAATCATCTACAGTTGTAACTAACTGAAACAAAATCAGTTAGTTACATTTATTCAGCTACATAGTTACTGATAGCTTTTCAGTCTCTATATAAATGAGACTCTTCTCTTTGCGAACATAATTACAGAACACAATAACAATTTCAGTTTCATTATCTCTCTCTGTGTTTACCATAATCTTAATGGACATGGAGACGACAGAAGGAGAACTAAGTGGGAGACAATGAAAGAAAAGACAAATAGAAAATGGGATAAAAAAGAAGTGGTAGGACACCCAAGCAGGGTTACTAAACATCAATATTCCATCTGACACCTCTGCAAATATTTGATGCAGTGTATGTGGTACGGAACTAACAGGCACCCACTTACCAAAAAATGAAGTGTATGGTATAGACTGTTAGAGATATTAGAGTCATTACCAGCGGTCTGGGGCTTGTACTAGTAGTACTAGTACTTGACCAAGCTAGTAGTATGCAGAGGAGTATTAGGTTAAGCTATTATATCATTTTCACATCCTGTCAACATTATTTTCAGTATTAGTCTCAACCTTCTCTCTCTTTTCCTTCTTTGCTAATCCTAAAGCCAATATTATTAAACTCGGACCGGACCGGCCAGTCCAACTGGCTCAACCAGAAACCGGATCCATGGCCGGTCCGGTCACTCCATCAGATTGGATATTCAATTAAACTGGTATTGACGTCATTGGCTCGGCGTTAAACGAGTTTCACCCAGTAGAACTGGCTGAATTGGCCCACGGGTCATAGATTTTTAGGAACTAGGCACACTCTCCAAATGCTTACACATGCTGTCCAATGTGCAGTCAATCAGTCATGCACGGTTCCAAAGACAACTGCACAGTCCACCCATGCGCAAGGTTGTCAACCGTTGGACTTGGAGAAAATGCTAAAAAATTACTACAAAAGTGCCTCAAAAAGGATTGAACCCTAGTGGTGGAGGTTTTAAAAATTGGTTTTACTGCTGATCCACTGTGTTGCTTACTATATAACAGTGCAAATATTATATTATATATATACATACAATATACACCGGTTCATGCAGTTCAACTAGTGACCCACTAACCTAGTACCCTGACCAAGTCAGTAACAGGTCCGAGTTTAATAACATTGCCTAAACCTATAATTCCTTAACATGGACCAAATAAAAAACCGAGTGACTATATCATTGATTTAAACCAAAAATTGGTTAAATTAGAATACTATTAGGGTACTTATCTTGGCATAAAAAAAAATACCTCATCAAATTACAGTTAGGGAACATGTGCAGTGCTTTTCTAAGGTGGGCAATTCCACTCTGAATGTCAAGGCAGCAATCAGACTCATTTTTCACCTGTCAAAACCATACCTTAACATTTTTCCATCTTGTCTTCATTTAGAGCATTTTTTTGAGGGAAATGGAGGAGACAGGAAGAATAAAAAGTTAAGAGGCTAAAATAAATTACCAGTTTCCCAAGAGCTATTAGAAAGTGCATCCTAGCAATTTCTTCTTGATATTTGAGAAAATGTTGGGTACTTGAGACTACTATTCCAAGACGATTTTGTCCATCAAGAGCATTAATAGCTGACATAACAAAACTAACTTTTGAGCTTTGAAATAGCTCCTTTGGAATCTTCACAATGCTAGTGATGACTGCATCCAGTCCACGTATGAAGTATACTAATCTACAGATGAAACAAATGGATGTTGCCACAGATGTCTTTTCCATAGAAGAAAGACTTGCAGCAAGACTCCTAGCTACAGAGAGAGCCAAATCATTTTCACCAAGTCGCCACAATGAGAAAGCATATACTTGCAAACCTTTTTCATCAAGTGCCCCTTGAACAATATAACATACAAAGGTGTTAACAAGACAGGAAAGTTTCAAATAAATTTTCACACCTATGCAAAGCATCCCCAAATCACGTGCTTTACATGAGGCAGTTCACATACACAGCTTTTATTCACTTCATAATTCATTCATTCTTAGGAATTATGAACCAAAATCAGTTAGAAAACTTGAACTGAATAGGAAATTTTAGTAATAGTGATTTATCAATCCCAATGATAAGGCTTTAAAATTTTGAAATAAAAAACCATTAAAGTGAAGAACTTTAAACAGGTAAATTGCAAAAATTTGAACCCAAACCTTCTTTCTTCAAATTTTCACATTCCTGCAAAGCATCAGCAGCATTCCCTGCCTGTATCAAATAGTATTGAGCTTTTTAACATTATCAAAGGATTTTATAAAAACTAGGACTGAGATCTCTAGTATATTTACCTTAGAAAGTGATCTGGCCAAATTGATTGATACGTCCCTGATATATGAGTTTTGAATACTCCATGAGCCAATGCTAATTGCATGACGTGCTAACCTATAAAAAGTAGCAGCAGACTTGTAATCTTTTCGAGCCTCACAAACCAGCCCATGTAAGTTATGGGATTCAGGATAGTTCGGAGAATGCTGCACGGCCTGCTGAATAGCTCCAAAAACCTTGTGACAATTAAATGTAGGCAGTTGCTTCAATAGAGGCAAAAGAAGATATCTGTAATCACCACAGTAAATCACTAATGTACCATATAAGCTAACCTGTGATGATGAAAGATGGCCACTCAGCAAAGCAAGCTTAGTAAGCCCAAGTTGGAATTCAGCTAACTGCACGGTAATCAACAAATATTTAAAAGAAAGAAATGAAAAATTTAAACACGCCAGAGAAAAATATTTGGCTAAAATAATGTGTACAGTAAAAGAATAAAACAGGTATTGAGAGGGAAATCCCCAACATATTGATATTTGGCTGAAATAAATGCTGATGATAAATAAACACAAAATCCCAACAGCAAGACAATATCAACTACAAAATTCCAATTCCTTGCATGTTAAGTGAAAAAAATTAGTAAATTACAGGCATTATTTGCACAGCTCGGGAACAGCTTTCAAATGCCTCATCTGGTGCAGGCTCCCTACCACATAAAGACGCCATATGGTCAGAAAACCCATAAACTAACAGACTAAAATACCATTTTCATGTTACATGATAACGACAAAATATATGAAACTAGAATAATACCTCACACAAGACTCAACTGACATGCTTGCCCAAGGCAATGCAAGGCCAGGATCAATACTTCTAGCACGATCAAACACTTGCTGTGCCAATTGCTTTTCACCTGCTTTACAGTACAACTGAAAAATTCGACAAAGACAAGCTGAGAAATCCATATGAAGAATTTTCAATGTCCCAACATAGTGTTATTTACAGTATTTCACAACAAATAGTTACCAAGTTGGGTTTTTACTGTTTACTGGTGACACGTGACAATACCTTCCCAAGATATCCCCAAGCAACAGCAAGAGATACATTTAATTGCAATCCTCTGATCAAAGCATGTTGATTTAGTGCATTATGATCAGACAGACATCCCAATGCAACCCAGAATTCATAATTGTCACCCTCAAGTAGCAAGGCTCCAATAGACATCTTCTCTGCTAGCTGCCTGCTGAAACAACTAAGTTGAGGGAGCACATAGTCAAGAATATCATAAAAAACAATCACATTACATAGATCTTACCATGCATTTAAGTCTTGCTTGTAATTTTTGCTCAATGAGGTAAGAAGATCTGAAGTTACTGCAATGTCAGTATAGATGTTTGCTTGCCATGGAGACAAGTGCAAGGCTCGTTGATATGAAAACCTAGCGCATCTTGCAGCCAAAAAGCAGGTCTTCTTCCAAGAAATGATAGAAGCACTGAAGGCTTCCTTATTAGATTCCAATTCTTGGACCTCCTCAATCCAAGGATAACATCTTGCATATGCAAGCTACCAAACATCAAAACAAAATAGCATTGAATAAGACATGAGCAGTGAAGAAAAATCCATGTCGTGATACCAACTTATTGGCATGTACTTGAACAACCACTGCAACAAATAATACCCAAAATAGAAAAATAAATTAAAACAACGGAAACCATTCAACAACAAAGAAAATGATACCTGAATATCAGCATGTAGTTTCCAAATACACGAGATATTTGAGAAAGAATAAGCACTTGCCCTTGCAACCTTAGATGCTTCCTGCAATCAGTTCAATGATGCTACCTAAATGTTACCAAAACCAAAGAGTTTAACTTAATAAAGAACAATGTGAAAATTATTAAAAAAAAATTGAAGAGAAAAAACCTCTAACAATGAAGCCCCCCACTGATATGCTCCTAGGTTAATGCAATCTTTTGCCAAACCAAGCAGCCCCAAAGCAAGTCCATATTGCGCAGGCACACAATCTGGTGAAATCTCCAAAGCTTGTTGAAATTGTTCCACTCCCTTCACGAAGAAAGGCAGGGAGGCAATTTTGCACATTTATTTGATTTATAAAAACAGCTGGACAGTAATCAATCAACTTCATCATATATTTCTAGGACACAGTGCGCTTTCAGCTTTTCAGCAATGGGTGCAGAACCAAACAGAATAACTTATACCCGCTTCTAAACTTTTTAGGTGCTATAATTTGTTGAAATTATAGATTACAGTTAGAAACTGAATCAAAACAATCTTAACTGGGTAAATCTACTGTAATATTCCATGGAGAATATTGGTACCAGTATGTTTGCAGTGCCAGTGGTAGATTTACAAGAAACAATACTGAAACTGTAAAAACTAAAAAGATACCACAGGGTATTCGAGAGACCCCACACTTCCCTCACTATCTCAACTTGTTTTCCCACCTCTATCTTCTTTTCATCTCCTTTCTTATAGTCATAGGGGTCAATTTTCCCTCCCGGTTCCTTTTGACTGCCTAACTATAAATGTTACAAAAATTATCCAACTTCCCTTTATGGACTCTCGTGCAATCTGTTACATTAATCATTCAATTCTTCTTGATTGCCTCTCTGCGCTCTTTCTTAATATAAACCTTAGTAATAGATGGTTTCCTAACAAAAAACAAGCATTTAAGTCCTGCCATAACCATTTATCCATTCCAAAGTCATAAAATACCAACCCATCTTGTCAAAATTTTGAATGTTTAGAATCCGTTTGACTTAGTTTTGAACCAAACATAGTCCAATACTGAAGTAGTTCGCTTTTACATAGGCTTACGAGTGGTAAATGAATGGAATGAGTGAAAATTGGACCAGATCATAATGAACAGGTGAAAAATAAACCATCAAACCTTTAGGAATTTGGATCCATTAAAAAATTGTTAAAACAATCCTACCCACCCATGATCCATTTTAATGGATGGATATTTATTATACATGTATTAATCCGTTTAATGGATTGGATGAATGAGCATCTAACTCATTCATTTCAAATCATATTTTGGTTAATAAAAAACTAAAACTCTCCCTTATAAATTAACTAAGGTTTCTAAAATTAAAACATCCAGGCTCTCCTTTGTGAAGTACATTTTATCCTCCACCTTTGTATTTCTCTCAAATAAATGCATCTATACACTCTTCTGTACAGATGTACTTCATTCTTCAAATCTATGGATATTCACTAAATATTTTGTTCAGCACATTATTCATCCATTAACAAAAACTAATCCATTAAACCTATTAATATTAATATAAATGGATGAATAGGATTGGATTTATATATGGATGGATGATGAATTAGTGGATCAAACTGCCAGCCCGACACGAGCTTATGTAATTGTTCCATACCATTTTAAACTAGTTTTGAAAATTGCCAGCACCCCCTCAGGCCGAGTACTAGTAGAGTATTATCAGTACAAGCTCAATCTTAGTTATACAACAAGACTCCTAACCTTAGTTAATTAAGTAAGGAGATACTCCTTCCATTCAAAACTACATATGTTTTAGAAATACAAGGTTTTGTCAAAAAAAATTCCAGCTATATCCTCATTTAATAATTATATGGATAATTAGTTCAAAATGGGCTCAATTAATCACAATTATATCACCTCTTCCTTTTACCTATCATATTTCTCTTCTATGTATACTATTTCTCCTTCTATCCCTTAATTACACTATAACCTTAATTAAGAAAGGAGATACTCCTTCCATTTCAAAACTACTGATGTTTTAGAAATACAAGGTCTTGTCAAAAAAATTTCAAGTAATACCCTCATTTTATAATTATATGGATAATTAGTTCAAAATGGTCTCAACTAATCACAATTATATCACCTCTTTTTTTTTTTACCTAACATATTTCTCTTCTACGAATACTATTTCTTCTTCTCTCTCTTAATTACACCATAAATTAATTAAACTTAATTCATTATTTAATGTACTCTCTCTCTCTCTTGACAAGTAACAGGGGATTAAAATAGAGTAGTTGGGAAAAAACATAGGAATTTACAAAACAATTCATGACAAATACTAATAGGGGATTAAATAAGGGTATTTTAGTCAAGTTATAATAATATCTTACATCAATTAAATGTTTCTCAATCTATGGGCATTAACCCTAAACAACAATAGTTTTGAAATGAAGAAAGCAAATAAGAAACAACTTGTAAGTTGATTCCAAAATGAGTTCCAAATATCTACTATATATAAAGATATAAAGATATGCTGAGATATTCTGATTTGTTTTAATGGTGTTTGGTAAAATGGAAATCATAATAATATGTTAAAGAGATAAGATTAACCATTAACCAACATGGCATGGATCAATACTGCCAAGTGCCAATCATGTCATAAAAATCATACAATAAATTGAACCACCAAGAAGAATTGTGGACAAGAAAGACACCAAGTTAACAATTAATGATTAGAAAAATGTACCTTTTTAAATGAACCAAGTGTCAAAGAGATATTTCCACTTTCAACCAAAGCAAAGATCATCTTATTATCCAACTCGATTGCACGGCCATAAGACTGACAGAGAATCAAGTAAAATAGTGGTTGAGAGATCAATCATCCAGAAGATATACACGGAATCCAAAAAAAGAGGTACCTTCACAGCTGCAGTAAACCTGCCCAGCCGCTGGTAAGCAAGGCCCAAAGCCTAACAAAATTTTAAATATTCATTAAAAAAACCATGGAAATGGAAATCCAATGGGAGGAAAGAGAGGTGAAATTACTTCCCACAAATCAGCACATGTAGGATAGCCACGTATGGCATGTTGAAGACTCTGCACAGCTTCAGACCATTTCTTTTGATGAACCTGTTATGAATAAAAATTAACCAATGGCAGGTATCAACCTAATGTAATTAAAGAGAGATTTGATGAGGACATAGTCAGATTGTCAGCAAAATTTCAAGAAATTTGAAATTTAAATTATTTGATCTAGTTTGATATGAAAATCTGCAGAATACATTTGTTAAGTGGGACAAAATTAGACGATGTTCTTTAAGAACATGTTTAATTTGAGTTTCTATTTTTATTTTATTTTTACACTAACAATTACAAAATGTCACTTTGTTTTCAGTTTATTTTGATTACAAATCTTTAAAATCAGAATACAAAGTAAAAACAAGAATGTATTTTTGTAATTAAGGACATGCTTAGCTAAATAGCTCAGTTAAGTGCTTATTCAATAAGTTATTCTTGGGAGCTTAATTAAGCACTTTTCATACGCTATTATAGAGAGCTTATTGAAATAAGCTGAAAATATATTACGGGCATGTTATTAGTTTTTTTTTTTTTAAGTGTATCCAAATACTAATAAAAGTGTTTATATCATGGGATGAGCCCACATAAGCTCGTCCAAACACTCGCTGAATGTGAAAACAAGAAATAAAACAAATTTTGAAAACAAACAGGTCCTAAAATGTTAATTGAAGAACGTTTGCCACAATTTTCATGTTATGGAGTAAGAGGGGGTCAAGTATACTAAAAATATTGATGCTTGTGTAATCTACAAAAAATAATGTGTAACTGTGATTCAAAGAAAGAACCTGCAAGAAACCCAATCTGCGGAAAGCCCAAAAAGCCCGCGGTGACATTCTAGAAGCTTCCACGCATACTGCCACCTCCAAACTGTCCTTTCCTCCTTGGTCAAGCAAATCGCACAGAGCTTCCTGATTTGAAAGAAAAAAAATAGTGTTACAATCAACAAGGCTAAATTATCATTTTCTTTCTCCATGATGACAAGGCATTTACCCCAGAATCGGAATCATCAGGATTGAGAGCAAGGGCTCGTTGGTAACACTTAAGGGCTCTCTGAGTATCAAGGGAAACGCGTCCATAATAATGGCCCAGATATTTGAAAGACTCTCCATTCTTAGGGTTCAATTTGGCCGATAGAATAAAATGTTCAGCAGCTTTTTCCTTCGTGTCTCCTCCTTCTTTGCCCCATAAGAATAAGCCCTAGCAAAATCATCATGTATTTCATTTCATATTTTCATTACAAAGTGAATTAACAACGAGACAGGAAATAAAGAAGGAATTGGAATGCACACAATATCAAAATGTAGCAAAGCGTCATCTGGGGAATCCTGCAAGCGTCGGAAGAGATGTTCTGCTCCTTCATCCTCCTGCGAAGGAAACACAATCTTAGAATAAGTAGCCAGCACTGATGAATGATGATTGATGAAAAAGGCAGAGACATTGTGCCACATCACGCAGGAGAACTGTAAGAAAAATTAAAATGAAAAACTAAGAACGCACCATATGGGCTCAGGGGGCTGAGTCTTGGTACTGGCAGGACACTGATGCTTCACCCGAGCAGAACCAATTTACATGGAGAGTATATAATAGGTTTCAAGTTAAAATTCATTGATTAAATAACCCAATCGATATGGCTAAGTTAGCAACACATAGATTTTGTGTGTGGGAGGATAAATGTTTGAGTTCCACAAAACACACTTTTAGGGGAGAGGTGAGGGGCACTAAACCCCGAACCGAGGATTAGTCTCATAGAAATGTATTGTGTCATTCTAAGTAAGTTTTTCGCCCCTATATAATTCTCAAATTTTGGTTTTAGGGTTAAGGATTTTGATGAACCTGTTAAATTATGAATAAAAATTAATTAATGGCAGGTATCAACGCAATGTAATTGAAGAGAGATTTGATGAGGACATAGTGCTTGGGTGCTTATCATTGGACTTCTTGTCTCTGGAAGAATATATTCTCGTAGTTGCTGTCTTAATATGTAAATATATTTACTTGAAACAAAAATACTGTTTCGGTAATAATTAAGTGTTAGCCCCCCTTCCCCACCAAATAAAAAAGGAAGAAAACATGGATGCATATAAATTTTAAAACTTAATATTCATATGACTTAGTCTTTTCCTCCCTTGAAAAGGAACAAGGAAGATGTATCATTGCTTCAAATTTTCCTATTGCTTAGTGTGGAAGAGACTTTCCATCATTATATAATGGCTTCCAATAATCAGACAAAGAATTAGAATAAGATAATGTGTAATCTTAATCTGTGAGTTAACTTAATTTTCCTAAAGACAAGCTGTAGAAGCAGGGAACCACACCACAAAGTATAAGACAAATTAGGGGGGGGGGGGGAGAGAAGAAAGTTGGGTGTCCTGTCACCATGACCTCAACCACTATGGACAGCAAACCTATATCACACATCTTTAGAATCCTGAGTGGATTAAGTATAAATTGTACATTAACTAAACATATAAAACAGTAAAATCAATATGTCAGATCCAACAATCTAGATGTAAGTTGAAAACATGATGAAGACCTAAAAGATTAAAAGCAGCCAAAAGAAAAAAAAGCTACAAATGTTATTTTATAAGCAAAATGAATTTATCAATAGACTTATGCACAAGATGTGCAAAAGTCCAAGGACTCAAAGTCTGGAATACAACAGAGAACCAAATAAAAGATAATCACGTAGCTATAACATAACCACCTCCAAAAAAATCAGAACACTAGAAAATAACAAGTAAATAACAGCTGCTAAACACCTCCTCTAAAACCCTTCCAAAATCCAAGCCACAACCAAAAAAGCTAAAAATGTTTATGTAAACCCATTTCCAATTTGTGTCCCAATTATAGTCAAGGGTTTGACTTCAAGTGCTGGGTCCCAAGACTTGGCATGTTGCGCCATATACATGTCACATAAAGATATGCAGTCCAATATGTAGAACAATAACACATTCTGCGAAATATGTTTTCATCATTTGGTGATGAAACATATTGGTAATCCAACTTTTCTTAATTGGATTTGACTGCTTGTTCCTTTCCTTTAACATGATTTGAGATGCCACACTATATAAAGCAATAATTACCAATAACAACAATAAAAAGGGATGAAACCCTTGATTTATTTACACTACACTCTCTCTTCTCTTTTCTCATGAAAGAGAAAATTGAAAATATCTATGCAATTTGTATTTTGTAGAGCAAAACCATTAGATAGAATTACAAGAAAATGGGCTAACCTTTAGTCTTCGATGATGACCCGTTTGGTGTTAGAAAGATCCTTCGCCCATTAAAAAAATGACAGCGGACAGAGTTAATTCAGGATTTTGATATCGATTCACTGTCTAAAAGAAAGAAGTAAAAAGGTTGAAGACCGCACTTACAACCTCTTCATTAGCAAGTATAGAAAGCACTGTTACCTTTTTAAGAGTTTCCTGGAAGTGAAAACTTGAAAGAGGAATCGAGACTGAGGGTGAGATTGAGACCGAGTGAGAGCCTGAGAGAGGGATCGACCTGAGAGCGAGAGAATTGGAGAGGGAATCAACCCTTACGTCTGAGAGGCGAGAGTGCGTCGGCGGCGCGCGGTAGCCGGTAGTGGCAGCGTGAAAGAGAGACGGCGGTGGTGCTTGAGTTTGATCGGCGGTGCTCGCCTGTGCCTAACCGTAAGGAGAACGGCGGCGGAGGTGCTCGCGTGTGTATAGCATGAGGAGAACGGCGGCGAAACTGCTCTGTTTCGATTGGGATGGAATGGCAAAGAATCAAGAAATAAGAATCGCGTGTGTTTTGTACAGGTGATTTAGGTGAGAGAACACGTTTGAATTGTCTTATACAGAGTTTATAAACGTAATTTATGACTTATTTATAAGTTGTTTTGGGTTTATTTTTTATAAGCTACTCAAGATAGTTTATCAAAACAGATTATGACTTATATAAAATAAATTTTACTCTAATTTTTTTTATTATAAAAATAACTTATACAACTTCTACCATAATCAATAGATAAATTTGTTATCCAAATATGTCTTAGCTCACAAGTGAAATGGCCAATCACAACAAAAAATAGTGAGTCCCATGCCAAGGGATTTGGATCCTCTACAGCAGGATCTCTCTACATCTCTATGTAGCCTCTCTATCTCTCTCTAAATTCTCTTCTCTCTCTTCTTTATTTTCTGATTTTTCTTTCCTCTTCTCTCTCCTCTCACTCTCACATTTCCAGCTGCAGAGTCTGCATGGCTGTAGACAATCCTTTTTGCATGCCAAGTGGGTTTCTTCCCTCCTGTGTTTGGCTCCACGTACAGTAAGCTTCATCTCTCCATACTCCAGGAACATAGACTTTGTTTGTTCCCACTTAAATTAAACAAATTATAGCACTAGCCAAATTTTTTTTGGTGGGTGCAAGGGGGAAATCCCCCAAGACCTAGCACTAGCCAGTTGATCACTGGTCCGGGTAGGAACCACTAGATGACAAACCTGCCACAAGAAAAATTGAATGTTAGCTGGGAGTTTTAATTTCCACAACCAAGCCCAATTCTCACCAGTATCAGCAAAACCCATGCCCTGTAAGAGCCAGCTATAAGCACTATGGGCCGAGTAGTTGCCGGAGCTATGGCATTTCCACACCCATGTGTCCTGAATCCCATGAACCATGCACGGGAAATGCTGTGTAAAAAGGGTTTCCACATCAAGTGGAAGCTGCGTGTAAAGTTGTTAGAGTTGCCAAGCCTCGTCTTGCCACACGTCTCGCACCTTAAGGTCAACGTCCTGAATATTGACATAAGGCACAAGCTGTGCAAAGGGCGTCTTAATGATCCAGGGGGAGAACCAAAAACTTGTTTCCCCATCCCCCACTTTGAAGGAGAAGCCATCCTTAAGATGCTCAATGGCCTTCCGCATACTATTCCACACAATAGAACCACGTTGATGTCCAGAAGTGAAAAGGTGGCCCCGACTCAGATACTTGTCCTTGGTGAGTTGCACCCAAAGCTTATTGGAATCTTGAAGGATCTCCCATCCCAATTTCCCAAGCAACGCCGTGTTCTGCAAGCGAGAGTTATGAACTCCCAAGCTCCCATACCTAGTTGGCTTAGTTATCTTAGCCCAGTTGACCATGTGCAAACCCCTTTCCATGTTTCCTTTCCAAATGAAACTCGTCGTACATCTATCCAAAAAATCACAGACGTACTGAGGATACCAAGTGATCTACATCCCATAAGCCGGTGTGGAAGCTAGCATAGATCTGGCCAGCGTAAGATGACCTGGTTTATTGAGTAGATTGCCCTTCCACGAAACCAATTTTTCCTCCACCCTTCCCATAATCTCTGCAAAGTCCTCTTTCTTAGGTCTCCCCTGGAAGATTTTAAACTCTAAATACTTCCCCAAATTAGTTGTGAACCTAATCTGGGTAATATTCAGAATTTTCTCCTTGCGCCTATCAGTAACTCCTTTAGAGGCCAGAGTTCGGGACTTCTCTAGGCTAACCTTCAAACCTAAACACTTACAAAAAGCTTGCAAAACATTAGTAACGAGGCGAGCCTGGGATGGCTTCGCCTTAGTAAATAATAAAACGTCATCAGCAAAGAAGAGATGGGAAATTTTGGGCCTATTCTTCGAGATGTTGATGGGCTACAACTTTTGTTCTTGCACTTGTGATGTGATCATAGCACCAAGTCTTTCCATGCAAAGAACAAACAGGTAGGGGAAAGAGGGTCACCCTGCTTGAGACCCCTTTTTGGTATAAACCTAGGGGTAGCACACCCATTCCATAATAAAGAAATAGAGGTTGAGGAAATACGATGCATTATAAGGGAGGTGATGGCGGGAGGGAAGCCAAAAACCTGAAGCGTCTGACGCAAGAAGTCCCAATCCACCCGATCATATGCTTTCTCCAAATCAAGCTTGAGGACCATATCACCTTTCTTTCTTTTGGACTTTTGCATATAATGAACAATCACTTGGAGGATAATTGCATTATCAGTGGTTCCCTTGCCAGGGATAAAGCTATCCCGAACAAAGCGTCGTACATCATCTCCCACCGTCTCCCAAAAGGTTTTATAGAAAAAAGGTTAAAACCCATCAGGCCTAGGAGCCTTATAGGACTTCATACCCATGACTGCTCTATGCACTTCTTCTTTAGTAACCAAGGCACAAAGAGCGTGCTTACCTTCTTCACTGAGCTTAATTATGTAAGTAGAGGATAGTTCATTACTCACCCCCTCTTTATTGCAAAACAGAGCTTTAAAGAAATTGACCGCTTGTTCCTTCAAAATATCTGGCTTCGTAGGAAACGAGAGAGAGAGAGAGTGCGGTGGTGGTGATGGTGGTGGTGGTGGGGTGGAAGAGGAGGGGGAAGTCATTGGAGGAGGAAGAGGAAGGTGGTGGAGGAGGAAGAGGAAAACCAGAGGGACTAAAATCAAAACTCAATTTTTAGAGGGATTAAATTCAAAAGTTAATATTGTCACGTCAGCGTTTCGTGCCACGTAGGAATGATAACTGGGTCAAAATGTGCCACCTAGCAAGTCAACTCACTTAAAGGACCTAAATCAAACAAAAAAATATTTAAAGGACCAAAAAAGTTTGACTTATTTTTAAAGGACCAAACTCAAATTTGGCAATTTTTAAAGGACTAAAAAATAATTAACCCAAATATTTATAGTAAGGCTCAATATTACTAAGATTAACATAAATAAATAACACAAATAAATCCCAATGTGAAAACCTAATTTGACTCTCCTTGATCTTCTCCCCAATCCACAGGATTCATCATCAGATTCAAAACATCAAAGACAAAACACAATTCCTCACAGGTGCATAGAATTGATCCTCATCCTCTCCCAACCCTTTTCCCAATTCCCACTGTATCCTCTAATATGACACAGATTCTTTACCTTGCAATAAAACAAAATGTTTTTTTTTACTTCATTTTGGGGGGAAAGGGTATCTGAAACAACAACTGCAAACAAGAATGAAAACTCGGAAAATAGTTAATGAGTTCAGGAGTAGAGATAGAAAGAAGAATTATTAAAAGGAAACATCATGGATTTGGATGAGGGAAGTATGGGAAATGGAGAAGCAGAAGCGAGGGAAAGCAAAATAAATGGTGTTAGCCGACCTGGGTTGTCTTCAAGCTTCGACCTTGATCTAGAAATCCAAACAATTTCATAGGATCTTCTCCTTGTGTTCTGTTTCTGGTACGGTAGACCCAACTTGGTGAACCAATTTGGCAGAGGGGAAGGGTAGGGCCTCGGTTGCGAGTGGGTTGGTGGGGGTTGCAGAGGGGGCCACAGAAGCTCGCACGGTGGTTTGTGGTGATGCTGGACGTCTGTGCGTGGCGGTGCTGGACGTCAGGTGAACGAGGTCGTACAATGTAAAGAACAATCAGAAAGAATAAGACGGGATCCAGTTGATGATGCTTATTTTTTAGATCTGAAATTGATCTCGGTGCCTCTTTCTTTCACTGTTACTTTGTACTTTGTTCTATTTGTTTTCCTCATACCAGATCAGAGAAAAAAGCACAAAATCTTGGTATTTTATAATTTACGCAGAACCTCACTACCAGCACTTGAGGACGAACAACAACAGTAATGTTGAGGTGGAAGGTTAAAATGTGGATGGTGAGCTCCACTCTCTATGTTCTTATGCAGTATATGGTCACTTCAAGCATGAATGAAAATAGGGAAGGGGATTATTGGGGATATGGAAAAGTTACGGGAGTGATGGTTTAGGGTGCGATGGCGGTGGTGTAGGATAGGGGAGGGGTTTCCAAATCTAGGTTATTTTAGTGGGTTAGTTTTTAAAAATTTGATATATTCAAAGGACTAAAAAGTGCAAATGTACAAAACTTAGGCTCATTTAAAAATATAGAAAGACAGGGAGATCCGGTTGCCGGTAAACAATATCAACCGTTGATCTAAAAAATCGATAAATCTAACAGTTCCTAAAATCGATAAAACAAGTGCTCCAAAAATGAAACGCCCAGAAGGTGCTTCATGCTAGTCTGCACCTTATATTAATATCATCAATCACAATTCCTAAAATATTTTCGCTAACTAACTTTACTCATGGTTAAATATGTTTTTAGTCCCTACAATTAGGGAAATGTTTGCTTTTAGTCTTTCAAATTTTTTTCGTCTTTTTTAGTCCCTCATTTATGGAAATGTGTCATATGTAGTCCTTGGAGTTGTATTTTAAAATTAAAAAATATTTTTAAAAATATCATTTTCCTCCTCTCAATTTTTACTTTTCAATTCCCACCCCTAACATCCTCATTCTCCTCCTCCCTGAGCAACCCCTGTTAACCATGAAAACGAACTCAAGTCCATTGCTGAATCTTTTAGTGAGCAAGAGAACACAGGCATTAACTTATGATGTTATCCCTATGGAGACTAGTGGGGACAATGTGCCCCCACATGTGAATACGTTTGTGGAGATAGATTTGGGTGAGGCATTAAATCAGATTTATCAGAACATACAGAGATGTAAGGAGAGATTTGATGGCTTGTGCTCAGACAGGTCGGGAAAGATGGCTGCTTTTGCTTTCCTATTATAAGTGAAATCCTCAAGGAGTATTTCATTCAAAGACTGCGCGTGTGGCACGAACTGCTTTTCCTCTTGCGCTTATCCTATCACTTTCTCGGGAGTTTTCGTGCCAGGTCTAACGCAACTTGAATTTTAGTTTCTGCTTGGAAACTCGGGCGTCGCAGATTAGGGTAACGGGTTGAGGTACTTCAAATTTTTTGGCGCCCAAATCGAGGCCGTTTTCATCGTGCTCTGCCACTCTCTAGTTTAATATACGACGACGTTAACATCGTCGTTACAGAGACAGGGTGGCCTTCTAAGGGGGAGAATAATGAGGTGGGTGCTAGCATAGAGAATGTCGCTGTATACAATGGCAATATCATCCCCTGTCGACGACGGCGGAGGAGGGGTTTCAAAGAAGACCACCGACGACACGGACAAAGAGAAGTGCAGGCTCTCTAAATTATGCTTGTGGCGAGGGAGGCATTGATTGCCATTCCACTTGTTCACATGCCATTTGAAATTGCTTGGATGGTGATATTAATTGTTCATGGTTAATAGGGGGCTGTTGGGGAAGGGGGAGGGTTGCTCAGGGAGAAGGAGGATGAGGGTGTTAGGGGTGAGAATTGAAAAGTAAAATTGAGAGGAGAAAAATGAGATTTTTAAAAATATTTTTTAATTTTAAAATATGACCCTAAGGACTATATATGACACGTTTCTATAAATGAGGGACTAAAAAAGGGTGCCCTCTAGTGTGCACAAGCAAAAACTCCCACACCAGTGCCAGAATGTCCTTATAGCCATTCGATAAAATAATATAATATTCGACGGATCAGAATGCTAACCGGTTACCGGTTTAGATTATGGGGTATTTCAAATAAAGTGAAGTTATTTAATTTGCAATTCGACCCCTTCTGTATTTCTAATTTTCATATCGAAGTCCTCCCCCCCACCCTCTGTAACTCTCATTTCGCGAAGAACCCATGCCTCCATATGAGCCACCGATGCAACCCCCTTTGTAGTACTTCATTTATTCATTCGCGAGCTCCAATAGAGTGGCCTCCTCGAGGAAGTGGAGAAAAAAAACACGAATGTATAAGCATATCTCGGGATGTCCAGTATTATGCACAACAGTTTCCATGGACCATCTACTCTAGTTCTATCAATAATCAATATTATGAACTACGTTCCTGTCTTCAAGCTGGTCACACGGTGTTTTGTGCTTAGGTAATCAAACTGTTACACTAACTCAACTGGATGCATGCCAGGTGTTTGATAAATTCTTTCAGTGAGTTCTTGTTATGATGAGTGTCTCTTTATCTCAAAATACATACCAAGTGTTTGATAAATGTTTGCACTGAATTGCACATGTACTTGTTCACTTTACAGACATGAAGCACGATGAGATTTTCATGCTTTATTTTTATTTTGTGAAAGTTTGTTTATTTTTATTTATAATTAGAAGGAAGTTAATGTTGGAAGCCATTGCGAAGGAGCTTCCAAGTTGCACCAAATGTGGTTGCTATTCAACAATCTGGCTTCTTTAAGATAGTACATCTTGTTGATGGAACAACCATAAATGCCAAGGTAAAATATATTTATGTGTGGCAACTTCTACCATGAGTTTAAGCTAGCAACCTTAACTGATACATGCATGATTTACTTTTTGACTTGTGAGTTTTGCACCCAAAGTAGATGAAAAAACGAGGACATTATTTTGCTTAATGCCAGACACATGCAATATTTGTTTGAGTTTGCTTATTGCCAAACACATGCATGCATTAAAAACATCTTATGATTCGGGTGTCACCATGATTTTTTCGGTAACACAATAATCACATTATACAGGCATGACATTACCGTAAAGCTAACTGTATTTTGGACATTACACACAATTTGTAGTCATAACCATAACCATAATTAAGAGACAAACATCTACACATAAGTACCATTATAAAAGATACAATCTCCACACAAGTACCATAGTTAGGGTTATCTAGTACATTCAAAATGTTATTGAAGGGGATGGGGACGTTTGAACAAAATAAAAGGGTATGTGGACAGGGTGACAACCCTCAAAACATATATCAGTTCAGTGACAGGAATCCTAGTTCTAGGTCTTAAACACTTTCACTTTGAAATCGTCCTCTTTCAACCAGATGAGCTACACCAAGTCACCTTCTTCAACTGTGGTTTTGGCAAACTTGTACCAGCCTTTTCCAAGCATATACATTGCCATGGCCTACCTCGGCACCATATCAGGCTCCATGTCTCATGCACCCCGTTGGGCAATTCAACATTGATAGATGCTGGTCTGTCTCAGAAGTAGTCATGAATGACATCTGCTGGTACATTTTGTTTTGCAAAAAACAGAAAATTTAATTAACATGATGTTACACCTTATCGAATACAAATGAAATTTATTGTAAGCTACTTACCAGAGCTTGCTTTCCAGTTGCCAAAGGTCGAGTAATCATTGCATCCCACATAACAAGGCCCTCATTTGCCCCATCATTGTCATCTTCATTGTCCTCATTGTCATCTTCCTGAGGATCAACATGAAAGGTGAAAGAATCCTTGCCATTGTAAGTGAATTTAACAGCAACACCATCCTCGAGTCCATATAGACGTAAAATCTCGTCAGTGTTCACACGAAAAAATGGCTTAGGACCTTTATAGAAGACAGCAGCTGGCAGTACGTGTCCCTGATTGTCTTTGATTTGTACCTTGTGTGGTACCTCTTCTAAATGTTGTTCCATGAACCAAATGGGGATCTTAACCCAAGGCTTCAAAGTTAAAACACCAAATAAGGGATAGTTAATAGTGATTAATGTGAATAAAAAGTAACGAATTTTGATATAATTGGTGTGCAATTAGAATAAAACTTACATCATCTGGATAGATTGCTGAGAGAAAAGTTTTTGATCCATCCATACTGTGACCAAAATTGGCATTAGTCAGTAACTTGTTTTTGCATGGACAACATATATGAAAAACAAAACTGAAATGTTAGTTATAATCAATAACCAGTTTTTATATGCACGAAATGGTGGTCCTATAAGCCTAAATCGGTCCTTATGTAATACACTAAACATGTTTTTAAATTTAAAAGAACCTATTTACCTTATCACATTTTGCATTAGGTGAATGATTAGCTTTTCCAGTTTTTTTAGCAAAAAACACGTACAGAACCCACACTTTTTTGGACCTTGCAAGCTTAGTTGCTTGGTAAAGTAATTGTAAATGTCTTTCATACGATACCCAACTTTGTCATACCCACCCGATTGACTGGCCATTGTTTTGTAAATTAGGGGTGTGCTGATCCCCACCTTCCTCATGTTAGCCACTTGCACAATGTCACCATCATTCAGTTTTCGATGGGCAGGTAACATAGCAGTAAACTTGTCATCAAATAGATTTTGATTATGCTGACTGACAAACCATGTCACATGCCAACGATCTGTTTCTTTACCCACATGCACCCGGATTTTTGCTTGACAACCACATCGAGTCAATAACTTAGGTTCACGCTTCCACATTTCACTTGTAAGACCCCTATCTTCTCTATAGCCTTCTCTAAAACATACAAATGTCTGCTGCACAATTACACCATTCTTGTTTCTCAATACATTGCTCTTCCTAGCACCAAATCCATTCATGTTTGCATACCAGTTGTAAAATGAGTATGCAATTCCAACATTGGCAAAGTTACACTTCATTATGTCCTCAGCACTTATCTGCTTCATGTTAACTGCAAGAATGTCCTCCATATTGTCAATATGGGTCACACCTTCCAGTATCTCTCTAATGCATTCAACACCCAGTTGAGCTGCATTCAGACCCTCAATGTTGTTATTGACATTGTCATCTTCCTCATCAAGGGATCCCTAACAGCCACAAAAACAAAATAATAACCATTTTATTTACTAATTCTCTCACTTCATTTCCATTTTTACCAACATATGCATATCATTTAATTAGTGGAAGTCTAACTTTTTCATACCTCAATATTCCTGTGTGCTGTCTTCAGGAAATCTAAATTTTCAATGTTGTTCTCCATCACTACATAACCAACAATCATAGTGATATGAGTCAAACAACGGTTATTTTCACACAAACAAAAAAAACTGGTGATTATCTACAAAACCAAACACATTAAACATTGAGCAACAAGCAAATCAGAATATTAGACCTTGGTACAGTTTTACACTAATCCATTTAACTCAGTTCAAACCCTAAATCTAAATGAGACAACTACCATCGCAAAAAAATACAGAGAGAGGCGAAAATGCTAAACCCCATTCAAAACAATGTCCAACAAAGATTAGAACAAACCTTACCCTCTTCGACTGATAGACGAAATAATCACACGCATCTAAGGGAGAAGCACGCAGCTATAGCACGCTGCTTAGAGTCTCGATCGATAGGGTGAAGGAGAAGCACGCAGCTGTACCACAAAGCTGGGGTCTGGAGCACAAAGGTTGTCAGTGTCGCCTGGAGCTGGAGATGGAGATGAAGTATCGGGTGGAGCTGGAGCTGCAGTGTGGACATGGATTGTGAGTGAAGTGGATAACATAACTCCCGATTTTTAGGGATTTGGATTTTTTATTTGGGTATTTGGACCTAAATGCAATTTTAATATCATTTGTGGGTGCATTTCGGTATAACGCCATTTATTTAACATTGGACTCATTTGCAAATACATTATAGGTGACTTTTTCATTTAATATCGATTTTTGCAGGTCAACTTTCGGTGTGGCACCGGTGTGGGACTTTTTACTCTTGCACCCTAGAAGCCACCCTAAAAAAAATAAAAAAAAGTTTAAAAGACTAAAAACAAACATTTCTCTAATTACTGGGACTAAAAATATATTTAACCGTTAAATTTATTGAAAAAAAGGTAATTTTCGCTTTACCTTCTCTCTCCAAGTGGTGTTCCCCCGCCCTCTCGAGTCTCGATGCCCTAAGCAAAACTGCGACAGTTTCTTTTCTTCAATGCCCAACCCTCCCTCTCCCTCACGCCCCCACTCTCTCAGCCACCGCGAGGCCAGCCATCAAGAGGCAGCCACCGCGAGCACATAGAGCCGACGTTCCCGACGCCACCGCAGGTCACGCAATCACGCGAGCTCAACGCCATCGCTGACAGCCACTGTAAGCATAATTTTTTTAAATTATTTCACGCTGTTTACTTGTTACTTGGTGTCTAGATGCTGCAATTTATTGGTTGTCCATATCAGGAGCAGAATTTCAAAAAATTAATGGTTTTATTGATTTTTGAGTTAGTCAGGACTGGTGCGTTGCAATTGTATATCGCTTGTAGATTGTAGATTTTCTGTTTGAGTTGATCTTTGGCTTTTCTTATACTGATCTCATCACCGGAACTGTATTCTTCACATTTGTCTATAACGTACCGGGATTAAACACAGCAGCGTCAATGAATCTTTGCCATTTCATTTTGGGTTTGAAATTCTGATTTGATTATCATTAGGCGCCAGGATGAATCATTAATTTTACAAATTTTGTTAGGTTGACTTGGTAACCTGTCAACCCACCATTTTTTGTATAATTTTGATCACAATTCCCTCCACGCCCGTTCTACAGCACATGTAAGGATGTTCAGAAACCCGTTTTGAACCGCACTGAACCCAAAACTGATCTGCACTGTCCTTAAAAAAACCAAACATTTCGTGACAGTTCGCGAATCGAACTGGTCATTCAAATGCGGTTCACTAACTTAAACATTTTAAATTTTTAATGTATACAGTTCGTTCACCGTCTCCATTTCACGAGAACCATTTGGCGAGACTCATCCTCTCAGCCAGCCTCTCTCGTATCTCTCAGTTCTCAGCCTCTCGAAGTCGACACTGTCTCTCTCGGTTGCAAACTAAAATCCCAAAATTGCGGAGAACCCTAAATCCCAAATCTCAAACACGAATCCTGGCTATAATCTGGAACTTGCAAATCTCAAACACGAATCCTGGCTCTAATCTCAGTTTCCTTCGCTTTTCTTTCGGAACTTGCAAGTTCTTCTCTCTCTCAAACTCAATCGAGGTGCTTCATGCTACCCATTTTAGATCTATATCAGATTTACTCCTACTTGGCATTTTCAAATATTTTTGTCTAATTTTTTTGCGTAGGTACAACGAACCTGTGTTCGATTGAAATAAACATGAGTAAGATTTAATCTTACCTTGTTGCTACTAGCCGCTTCTCTGTTGCTGTGTTTTTTTTTATTGTATTAGAGTTATTTTCAGTTTGATTAAGCGATTGAGTTATGGCTGAAAGTGTGCGTGCTGTATAACTATTCAATCTGCATCATTCATTTTCAACATCCAAGTAAATCTGTCTTGTTTACACAAAAACACATTGAGTTATGGCTTCTAGTTAGTTCCATGGAAAGTCTCTTCTATGAACTGTGAACCTTGTTGCCCTGTACTCTTCTTATCCTTTCCCTTTTTCTTTATGGAATGAATGAGTTTTTATGTGGGTTTTTATGTAGTTAGTTTTTATGGAAAGTCTAAACTGTATTTGAGATGAACTGTTATATATAAGATATTAAAGTTGATTGAAATAAGAAAAACATAAAAAATGCACTTCCAATGAGGACATTGATCTTCTTACGAGATATTATGAATTAAAAGCAAGAGTTATATTGCTTATTATATATTATATATTATTATTATTATATATAGGGTAAAAGAGATAGTTTGTTATCTTGTTTTGAAGCGTAGTTTTTATTCATCATTGTGCATGAGAGTGAGATGTAGATTCATTGATTCATTCAAGTAACTAAAACAGAAGACATTAAGGTCAATTACAAACAGATCATTTTCTGCATGAAATTTTGTTCTTTATTATTAGGTTATGGAACCAGAGAGAGAAGAGAGAGAGAATAAGATAAAGAGAAATATTAAATATTAAATGCTTAACATATTTGTCCTTAAGGAAAGGTACAAGGGGTACACCTTTATATAGTATAGGTGACCTACCTTATGACTAACAGGTGGCAGTCATATCCCTAGTAATATAAAATACTATAGACAGATGTCAAATAACATGTGCTTATGAGCACTACAATAATAACCCGAGATATACACTCACGCACCCCCCACAAGCTCATGGTGGATGTGACTTGAAGAAGGGAGCAGCCACATGAAGCTTGTCCCTGAGCAATAGAAATCTGGCAGGAGAAAGAGGTTTGGTGAGGCAATCTGCCCATTGATCTTGTCCCGGAACATGAGTGACCACAAGCTGCTTGTTGAGAACTTTTTCCCGGACAAAAAAGAGATCTAATGCCATATGCTTGATTCTTGCATGAAGAACTGGGTTATGAGCCAAAGAGATAGCACTTTGATTGTCACAGAAAACCAGAGGAGTGGAGAAAGGGATAGATAATTCACACAGTAAGCTTTGAATCCAGAGAAGTTCAGAAGTTACTTGCGCAAGGCTGCGGTACTCAGCCACAGTGCTGGACCGAGCCACCACAGTTTGCTTCCTAGACCACCAGGAAATGAGATTCGGACCAAGAAAGATTGCAGCCCCTGATGTTGAGCACCTGTCATCAGGATCAGCTGCCCAATCAGCATCACAAAAGGCTCTTAAGGACAGAGGTTTAGTAGGTGAACTTGCTGGAAACAGTTGCAGTCCATGAGAGGTAGTGCCCTTAAGGTAGCGAAGAATTCTTTTTACAGCAACCCAGTGAGATTCCAAAGGTTTGGCCATGAATTGACAAACCTTATTTACAGCAAAACTGAGTTCAGGTCTTGTGATTGTTGCATATTGGAGAGCACCAACCACAGACCGATAAAGAGTGGGATCCTCAAAATAATCTGCACCTTCTTTGGACAGTTTGGAACTTGACACCATGGGAGAAGAGATGGCCTTAAAAGAACCTCATGTGTTACCTGGGATTTGACAAGACAATGGTTAGAGTGGAATTCAAAATAAACATGATTGTCATGTGCAAACCTACTGACACTGATCAGATTTTTTGTGATAGAAGGAACATGAAGTAAATTATGAAGAACAAGAGACACTTTAGGATTGTAAGAGGAAATGAAAGAAGTAGAACCAAGAGTATGAACTTTTAAACCTTGACCATTCCCAATGAAAACCTGATTCGGTCCTTCAAAAGGTGCAGTCTGCTGTATGTTCTATGCATTTCCAGTCACATGAAATGAGGCCCCTGAATCTGGAAACCAAGACCGACTTGAGTTGTAACCAGTATTAGCAACCATAGCCTGCGGCTGAGAAGGTGGCTGCAGGGGTGGCCTGAACTGAGGTGCAGGGCCTGCTGAAAAATATGGTTGGGGAGAATTAAGAGGCCACTGATTTGAAGGATAAGATGGGTATTGCTGATTCACAGAAGGCTGATAGTATTGATTGAAACGATGGTAACATTTTGCTGCAGAGTGAAACGATGGCCACATTTGCTTGGGCTTGTGCATTAATGGACTGATTCTGAGTTTTAGCAGTTTCAGTGAGATTGATGGTGGCAGCAGAGGAGCTAGCAGCTTTGCGATACTTCTTGAGGCGAAGCTCCTGAGCTAAGATGAGTGCTTCAGCTTGCTCGATTGGCATGGGAATAAATTCCCTTTCAATCACATTAATCACTGAGTCATATTCTTGAGTAAGACCCTCAAGAATCACATCTAGGTGCTCTTTAGGAGAAACAGGGTCTCTAACTGAAGCAAGGGAATCAACAATAGATTTCACTTTGGCAAGAAAATCTTCAACTGACATATCATCAAGGGACAGATGGCGAAGTTCAGTGCGCAGTTGACGAGCTTTGGCACGAGTCTGGTGCTGAAAGTAGGAGTGGATTTTCTCCCAAACTTCATAGGAATGGACCGATCCAAGCACCCTAGCCAGAATCGAGCTTGAGAGTGAGGATTGGAGCCAAGACAGAAGCATTTGGTCTTGTTGCTCCCAAGCGGTGTAGGCACTGTTGACGTTACCAGAGTCACGGTCAGCCTCTGTGAGAAAACGAGGAGGAATGGTGGGGCAAACAACATAGTGGTGCAGCCTGTGGGCTTTGATAACTGGCTCAACCTGCTGACGCCAGAGTAGAAAATTTTTATCATCTAACTTTTCAGAGAGGGTGTGGGAGAAAGTAACTGGGGCGGAAGCTGTGACAATGATAGACGAGCCATCAGGAGCTCGGGAGTTGAGCGGTGGTACAACGAATGGAGGGGGAGGAGGAGGTGGGTAGGAATGAGTGAAAGGGTTGTTGTCGGAAGCCATGGGAAAAGGACCTTCGGGCTCTGATTACCATATTAGGTTATGGAACCAGAGAGAGACGAGAGAGAGAATAAGATAAAGAGAAATATTAAATATTAAATGCTTAACATATTTGTCCTTAAGGAAAGGTACAAGGGGTACACCTTTATATAGTATAGGTGACCTACCTTATGACTGACAGGTGGCAGACATATCCCTAGTAATATAAAATACTGTAGACAGATGTCAAATAACATGTGCTTATGAGCACTACAATAATAACCCGAGATATACACTCACACATTTATCAAGCAAACAATATGATGCTTACATTATGATTTAACTATTTATTAAACCAAATGCGGTTACATTGTAATGGAATCAGTATATATTAAGTAAGTTGAGGTCAATTACAAACAGATCATTTTCTGCATGAAATTTTGTTCTTTATCAAGCAAACAATATGATGCTTACATTATGATTTAACTATTTATTAAACCAAATGTGGTGTATCAACTAAGGTTATGCTCTTATGGGGTCATATGATTTCTACTGAACTTGATTTGTTTTGTGTGATTTTCTAAAGCTGGTTTTACTTTGTTTACTCTCTTTCTAAATCTGGGTTCTCTTCTCAGATCTGAGCTTGTGTTGCATTCAAGTGAATAGAAGTGTGATTCAGTAAGAACGTGAAACAGAGGTGAGCAATCTATACCCATCTAGAGTGTTTACATAATCTATGACTTGGAATTGTGCTTCTGCTTCCTTAAAGAATTGTTTTGTGGGTGAGCAAATAGTCTTTCTGAAAGTTAGGTGGAATTTTTGAATTTTTGGTGTTGATAAGCATGCAACCTGTAACGCCCTTCGTTACATTAGTAACATCGCAATAAAGCGTCATTTAAAGATATAGTAAAACAAAAATTAATTAAATTCAAAGGGACTAAAAACGATACCTCATTAATAAAAAAAGGAATTATTAATTAATACTTACATAGTTAAAAACATTTTGCTCAACTACAGCGTCTACTAATAAGTTCGAACAATAATTAAATAACCAGGTCAAGCACAAACGGCTTCTCATTTACAAAAATAAAATGCTAACGAAGCTAAGAAAATAAACTAAAGAAAGCCACTAAGTCTTCACGCCTTCTCTGTCAGTCTCAGTGACCTCATCCTCGTGGTCTGAAAACAACATTTTTAATGAGATATAATCCCAGTGAATAAAACAAGTTCAAAAAGGTTTTTGCAGACAATGTTGTTCTCAGCTGGCGTGGTGATTGGAAAAATCAACCATGGTACCTGCAAAATTTAATCATAAAAATATCGTTTTAAAACAAGCAGAAATTATTCACTGCACACAAATTAATTATTAAGAAACCAAATATTCATATCTCAAGTATTCAATATTGAAAACACTGCACACTCTATGTAACATAACACAACTCGGTGATTCCCGGAATCACTTGACTCAACTCTTCGGTTCCTAGAACCGGTGTGAATCCCAGACTCACTCATTAATCTCTTTGGTTCCCAGAACCAGTGTGAATCTGCGATTCACTATAAGGTCTATGAGCCCATATCCATGCAATGGCGTCCCACTGCCTTCTCCATCCGATGGAGGTACTTCATATCCCATCCCAGATGTGGATATGCTCAAGAATATAATATCCTGTCCCATATGTGGATATTTTCAAATATACGATATCCCATCCCGGATGGTGATACCTCTCATCCTATTCCCGGAATAAGATGTATACCGTCATCCCTTACCGGAAGGTGATGACCGACTCATGCATAATGATAATTTGATATCTCATCCCAGATGGAGATATCTCTCAAATCCCATGCTTCAAAAATACAATTCTAAAATATCATATCTTTACAATACTATAACACCACAATTATCAATTAATATCGAGAACAATCTTTCTCAAGGTCCTTTATTTCTAAAGAAAGCAATAGTAATCTGTAGAACAATCACTCCCAAAAAATACGTTGATTTCATACACATTTATTAAAGAACTTAAGTCATAGAATGTACTTGGGCACAATAGGTTCACGTAGCAATTGCTAAAAGAATTAAATAGTGGTACACATATAGCGCAAGAGGTTCACCTAGGTTGCAGCAAGTATAAATTGGATCATCTCACGTAAATATTCAGTTACGAATCATCTCGGGTTATTATAAGAATAGGCAATATAATAATAGGCCATTCACGGTAATCAATAACATTTAGCAGCAAGAATACTACATTTTTAAACAAACGATACAATCAATTGGAAGGTATATCTAATACATGTGAAAACACAAATGTAACACAATCATAGAATTGAGATCGAGCAACTCTAATTAATTTCCAAATTTTTCATATCAAAAACCCAATAAAAATTGCATCTTTCAAGAAATCGTACCATGGAGGTTTCTAAAAATTGTGGTTTACTCACCTTTGCATGACTAATATTGGTGTCCCCCTATTTTTTCCTACACCGATTAATGCACCTACGGATTTCGTCAATCCCATTCCTCTCCTTTTCTTTTTCCCTTCGGTGCCTCCTGTTTTATCTTCTCAGAGCAACTACTTATCTACTCAACAAGTGAATGATCTCGTTTTTCAAACTTTTAACTGCCTTTTGACAACAGTGGACATTGCTACTTTTTTCCTTTGGATTGGAAAACGAGTTCACGTTGCTGATCACTTCTCCCACTCCATTCCATTTAATTCAATTAGTGGTGGGGCCCGCTATATCTATTTTTCCAAAGAATTTCTTTTAGTTATTGACTTTCAAGTCTAATGATCATGGTTTTGGCCAAATTAAATCTTGCTAACTATGGTCTCTCTCATATAATTACTTAAAAATCCCAATAAATATTTATACTAATAATTTTCCACACTACACTTCTTAATGGCTTAATCTTTTTATTGAAGAAATTTATATTAAAAAAATTAGGATGTTACCCAACCTGTTTCCTCATATATCTGTGGAAAACTTTGCTTGGCTTTATAAAACCTTTTGCCCAGTGAAATTCATCCAAACCTTCTACAACCCAATATTCATGCCATGACTTATAGTGCAGTAGTTTTATCAGCTTCTTCATTTTTTGAGGGTGCCATTTGTTGTTTTGGTAATGTCTATTCACATGGCACCCTTAAACCTTCCTTTCTAAATGTAACTAAACTATAACCCACGGTAATGTCTCTTCTTTTGAGGTTGGCTTGATTTTGAAGAATTTTGTTAAGTATTATAGCAGTAGAAGTCATAATCTATATAGCCATGATTTGGCTCTTGTCAATTGCGAGTATGCAGCAAAGATTAAAACTCATCTAGAATAATTAATTGTTATAGAAGGAACTGAGAGTGGCATAACGAAGTGGCATCTTCAAGTGCTATTAATCTTAATGATTGAAGATATCTACAAAACTTAATTGGATTGTGTATATATATATATATTTACCATTATGCTATTTAGCCCTTGATTAGTGATGCTTTACCATGAGTTACATGAACCATGTTAGAACTTTGCAGGTTGGAATTGAATTAATTTCGGATTGTTCACCCTGCAACCCAAATCATGCTCTAAATCCTGAACTTGGTTACAGTGCCCAAATCAATGTTTGCAGCTTGGGAAATAACTGTTTTATTGGTGCAAATTTCTCTTAATCGTGTGCCTGACCATCCCTTGTTTTGAATCCCAATTAAAAAATACTGGATCCTGTTTAAATTATCTTTATATAAGCGAGATAATTGTCCTATTCATTGTTTAAATTATACAGCCGCTAATGTTTCTATCCTGCAATGTTCTGGAATGATCACAACACTATTCTTGCTGCTAGCATTATGCTCCTGTTCTTGGTGTAGGATAGGAGCTTCATTTTGAGTTTCTTGGTAGACTTTTTGTTTTGCCATTTAGATGTAAAAAATTCAGTTCTGTTCACTGGATTCTGTTTGTGCTTCTGACTAAAACTTTTACAAAAGCTACTATGTGATGGTATTTCTTTTATATAACTAATAACAAATCTTAGCAGGTTATGATCAAGGCACTGCTGGACTTTTTATTATTTGTCTTCCCTTGTGTGCAGTTCATTTTCAATTAGGATAAAAAAACATATATGAAAAACAGTTCAGAAAACCAGTTTGAAGCGAATCTGCACATCTGCACATGAGTAGCACTAGACAGCGGACCCTTGGTGGTGGGGTTCATTATGTATTGGACTATCTGAAGCGAATGCAGGCAGAGAATCCTGCTTTCTTTTATGCAGTCCAGGGTGATAATGATCACACGGGTGGGAATATATTTTGGGCTGATGCAACGTCTAGGATGAACTACTCTTATTTTGGGGATGCTGTTATATTGGACACAACCTATAGGACTAACCAGTACCGGGTACCATTTGCCTCTTTCACTGGGTTTAATCACCATGGGCAACCTGTTTTATTCGGTTGTGCATTGATTCTCAATGAATCTGAGTCCTCATTTATATGGCTATTCAGGACTTGGCTCCATGCCATGTCTGGACGCCACCCTGTCTCCATTACAACAGACTTGGACCCATTCATACAAGTTGCTGTTGCCCAAGTTCTCCCTCCAACTCGCCACCAGTTCTGTAAATGGAGCATATTCAGAGAAACCCGGGGCAAACTGGCTCATTTATGTCAATCACATCCTGCTTTTGACACTGAATTCAGGAAATGTGTTCATGAAAGTGAGACCATTGATGAGTTTGAGTCTTGTTGGCACTCACTATTGGAAAGATACTATGTCATGGATAATGAATGGCTCCAGTCTATGTACAATGCACGACAACATTGGGTCCCTGTCTACTTGCGGGACACTTTCTTTGGAGAGATATCTGTAAATGATGGAAATGAATGTTTGAACTTTTTCTTTGATGGATATGTGAATGCATCCACCACTTTACAGGTATTGGTTAGACAATATGAGAAAGCTGTATCAACTTGGCATGAAAGAGAACTGAAAGCAGATTATGAAACTACCAATAGCAACCCAGTTTTAAAAACACCATCTCCCATGGAAAAGCAAGCTGCAAGTCTTTACACGAGAAAGATATTCATGAAATTCCAAGAGGAGTTAGTAGAGACTCTTGCAAATCCTGCTACAAAAATTGACGATTCAGGAACTATCACTACTTATCGAGTTGCCAAATTTGGGGAAAACCAAAAATCTCACACTGTCACTTTTAATTCTTTTGAGATGAAAGCTAGTTGCAGCTGTCAGATGTTTGAACATTCCGGGATCATTTGCAGGCATATATTAGCAGTCTTCAGGGCTAAAAATGTTCTTACACTTCCATCTCAGTATGTGTTGAAACGCTGGACAAGGAATGCAAAAACTGGTGCGTTGTTAGATGAACCTGCATCCGAATTGCCTAGTAGTTCTCGTGAGTCTGTAACAGTTCGTTACAACAATCTGCGTCAAGAAGCAATCAAATATGTGGAAGAAGGTGCAAAATCAATCCAAACTTATCATGTTGCAATGAAAACTTTGCAAGAAGCTGCCAAGAAAGTTTCTGCTGTGAAAAATCAGAATACTGGAACAGTAGAGGGAGCCACAGTAGCCAATGGAGGCAGGGGGTGAATTGCTTGCAGGGAGATGAAGATGTTCCAAGCCATCAGTCTCTGGTTAGTTTCTTCGAACTTGTGATATTTCCTTAGATTGTAAATGTAGCATTAGATAGGAAATTCTCACTAGAGCGATCATGTACAGAGTCCTTTGCTTGATGAATTATACAATGAGCTGCATCCAAGGAACTATGCTTTTACTATCTATTACTGTTATTGTGTCAAAGCAAACAAAATTAAAATTGTAGGGAAGGAGGGGGAAGGGGGAATTCCCCCCCTGTACAACTGATGAGCTGGGCACTTGGGGATCATTCATCTTCTTTTTCGAAGTATTCCTTTTCTCTCTGTGGTAAGTCAATAACATTGATATTGGGGCCCTGTTGGATAATGAGCTTATTTACTGCTTATGACATAAGGTTGTATAAGCTACTTTTATAATCGAAGAAAAGTTATAGTGAACTTATTTTATATAAGTCATAAGCTGTTTTGATAAGCTATCCTGAGTAGCTTATGAAAAATAAGCCCAAAACAGCTTATGAATCAGTCATAAGCTGTGTTCATAAGCTCTGCATAAGCCAATTCAAACAGGCCCTTGATATTTTAAGAAGGGGAAAATAGCATTCAGCCCCCTTAAACTTTGGACCTTTTACAAAGTGGCACCACCAACATGTTTCAATAACCCCTCAAACTTTACCCATTGTACCAAGACCCTTCAAGTTCTGATTGCATCCTTTAACTCATTGTCAGAAGTGTGAAGAACTCATATTCCATATGTTTTGGTTATTAGTCTGTAGTTAACCTTTTATCTTTCATTTTATGACTCTGGTGATATTCTTTTCCATCTCCTTTGAATATTGTAAGAAGCTGAACATTGCATTTCCCATCCAGTAAATTTAAATTGAGCCCTGTTATCTCGAAGTTGGGCAAATGTTGAGATCATTCTTCCATGGTGCCTGACGAGGGACATGATTTTAATGCCATTTATGCAACAGGCGGAAAAGCAAAAGAAAATCCGAGAGTTGACTGCCGAGTTAGAGATTACAAATAAACGGTGTGAAGTTTATAGGGCAAACTTGCTGGCTGTGCTAAGGGATATGGAAGAACAGAAGTTAAAGCTATCAGTGAAGGTCCAAAATGCAAAACATAGTTTGAAAGAGTGACTGCATTGATTGCGATATGTTTGAAAGATAGACTGCAAGAGTGACTGCATTAAAGCTATCTGTCCCATTTTGATTCCTATTAGCTTATTATGTTAATAATCTTTGCATTATCTTATCTATCATGGATAGAGGTTACATTTAATAACCGTGCTTATGTATTTAGGTTAAAAATGATTAAAACAAATTGTATTGTTGAATTCGCAGGCATGCTAACAACCAATGGAAGAGAAAATTAAGGGTCATCCTTATACGTGTTTTCTTTTTCTAATGTATTGGCTTTCTTCTCTTTTTTATGAGTTACATATATTCCTTTTTTTTTTTTTGCATAGGCTTTACATGATATTTATTGATGCGGGATGCGTAAAGGTTTTACTTGGAAGTTGATTGGTGAAGTATTAAGTGGTTAAGAAGTTGCAAAATTCACCATGTTTCTAGTGGTTTGATTTGTTTAAATTGTTTTTGTGATATGCGGAATGATTCTTTATATACGATCGAGTTCTTAATTTTGGATGTTAATGGAGTGCCATTTTCCACATATTATGGTATGAGCTACCATTATCTTCGTTGTTTTTTCCTTTCTCCCTCCGTTCTCTTTCATTGCTTTTTTGTCTCATGCCAATATAAAATGAAGGTTTAATAGGATTTTTTGTCCATGCAAATATAGCGGTTTTTTGCTTTTCATCCTTGTAATTTTTTTTACTTATTCATTCCTACAATGTCCTGACTCTCTTTTTGGTCCTCGCCATCAGTTGCTATTACAAAAATGTTGAGCAGGCTGACGGAAGCTGAGGTTGTCAATGCCACGCTGGCTAATTAATGTCACATGACATTTGGATGACATGGTTAATTGTTGAATCAGCATCATTAACATTTTAATGTTTAATAATTTTTAATTTTTAATCCCTAAAAGAACAGAACTCGTTTTCTTCTTCTTCTCGCCCACCACCTTACAATTACCAGATCTAAACCTGAGATCTTGAACTCAGAACCGTACCACCACCACCATTTTTCTTCTTCTCCTCTCCGTCATAGCCCCCACCACAACACACCAGATCTAAACCCGACATCCCCGAATCCCCAAATCAAAAAACCCCAGATCCCTATAACCCAACAAATTTCCCAAATCAGATTATGAAGGCACAATGGACTCGTCGTCTTCTTGCAACGGCGACGACGTTGAGCTACACAATGGCGGCGAGGATGGGGAGTCGTGGCCGTGACCCGTGTCGACTAGGGAGCACCGCGCGCATGCAGTTGAGTGATGAGGGGTGACCGCCGCGACGGTGACGGACAAAGAACGTGCGCACCGACAACAAACCAAAACCCGTTCCGGAGGTTGTTGTTGATGTGGAGTTTCTAGAGGCTTTCTTGTTCTTCAAGGTTTCCCTAAACCTAAACCCGAGACTCGAGCCCCTGAACCTTGAACCTTGAACCCTAACCCATAAATCATACACCCATAAAATGTGTTTTGGTCTCCAAACCCACTTGTAGTTTATCCTAGTCATACTACAGGGACCAAAACAATACTATTTATGATCCGTTTGTCATAAAATGCTCAAATAAATTTCTGAAAACCTCAAATATTATAAAATCACTATTGATATCCTCAAATCCCTTTTCTAACTCATATTAAGGTTTCTAAGGTTTGTGTTAGGGTTAGGGTTAGTGTTAGTGTTGGTGTTAGGGTTTAGGGATTGATTTGATCTTATAAAAACACTAATGGTTACTCTTAGATTTTGATTTTGATCATGTTCTAACCTTATAGCATCCATTTGCTCTCCAATTAACCCGGTTCGTCATTTTAGAGGGATCATAACAGAAACGTTTTATCTACTATTCTAAAACTTTCCAAATAATTCTTATAATTATAAAATAATAAAAATTATTTGGCTTAGTGAATTATTTTTCTAATGTGTTTTGGTCTCCAAACCCACTCGTAAATTATCCTAGTCATATTATAGGGACCAAAACGGTATTATTTTTGATCCGTTTGTCAGAAAATTCCCAAATAAATTTCTAAAATTCTCAGATATTATAAATCACTATTGATATCCTCAAATCCCTTTTCTGAATCATATTAACGTTTCTAGGGTTTAGGGTTGGTGTTAGGGTTTGATTTTGAGCTTGTACAAACACTAATGGTTACTCTCATATTTTGATTTTTGATCATGTCCTAACATTCTAGTATCAATTTGCTCTCCAATTTACCGGTTCTTCATTTTAGAGGGATGAAAACAGTAACTTTTTATCGGTTATTCTAAAAATTCCCTAAATGATTCTCATAATAGCAAAATAAAAAAAACATTATTTGGCTTAGCGAGTTATTTTTTTAATGTGTTTTGGACTCCAAACCCACCCGCAGTTTATCCTAGTCATACTACAGGGACCAACACAGTACTATTTATGATCCGTTTGTCTGAAAATTTTCAAATAAATTTCTAAAAAACTCAAATATTATAAAATCACTATTGATATCCTTAAATCCCTTTCTGATTCATATCAATGTTTCTAGGGTTTGTGTTAGAGTTTGTGTTAGGGCTAGGGTTAGTGTTAGTGTTAGGGTTAGGGTTTGATTTTGATCTTATAAAAACACTAATGATTACTTTTAGATTTTGATTTTGATCATGTCCTAACCTTATAGTATCCATTTGCTCTCCAATTAACCTAGTTCGTCATTTTTGAGGGATCATAACAGAAACATTTTATTTGCTACTCGAAAAATTTCCAAATATAAAAAAACATTATTTGGCTTAGTGAATTATTTTTCTAATGTGTTTTGGTCTCCAAACCCACTCGCAGTTTATCCTAGTCATATTATAGGGGACCAAAACAGTACAATTTTTGATCTGTTTGTCAGAAAATTTCCAAATAAATTTCTAACATCCTCAGATATTATAAAATCACTATTGATATTCTCAAATCCCTTTTCTAACTCATATTAATGTTTCTAGGGTTTATGTTAGAGTTTGTGTTAGGGTTAGGGTAGTGTTAGGGTTTGATTTTGATCTTATAAAAACACTAATGGTTACTCTTAGATTTTGATTTTGATCATATCCTAACCTTATAGTATCCATTTGCTCTCCAATTAACCCGGTTCGTCATTTTTGAGGGATCATAACAGATATGTTTCTGCTATTCAAAAAAATTTGCAAAATAATTCTTATAATTCTAAAATAAAAAAAAACATTATTTGGCTTAGTGAATTATTTTCCTAATGTCCAAACCCACTCGCATTTATTCTAGTCAAACTATAGGGACCAAAATGGTACTATTTGTGATACGTTTGTCAGAAAATTACCAATAAATTTATAAAATCCTCAAATATTATAAAAACACTATTGATATACTCAAATACTTTTCTGACACATATTAAGGTTTCTAGGATTTAGGGTTAGTGTTAGGGTTTGATTTTGATCTTCTACGAACACCAACGATTACTCTTAGATTTCGATTTTGATCATGGCCTAACATTCTAGTATTCTGACTCATATTAAGGTTTCTAGGGTATTTGTTAGGGTTAGTGTTGGTGTTAGGGATTGATTTTGAGCTTATACAAACACTAGTGGTTACTCTTAGATTTTGGGGTTTGGGTTGAGGGTT